>OY979767.1:9624841-19624841 GCA_963855975.1 Andrena chrysosceles | reverse complement strand
AAGGAGTTAGTATCTCTCCGTCTCATCCAGCCTAGACTTTTCAGATAAGAATTCCAAAATATGTATTCTTTTTTAGATAAAAATTCAAAACTAGATATTCTTTATTTATTAAAAACAAGTTAATGTAAAAGAACATCTCGATAAATGTTTCATTATAAGGGAAGAAAAATACAGTTGGGCTTTTCATTTACAGTACACTCACCGACTCCTTTAACGCCAAGAACCCGTGACACATCCACCGCCTGGTCGTTCCATCCCTACATATGTAGCTGAACCCTTTCTCATGATTTCGATCTGGAGCACAAAACGAGACTTTCTCTATCGTCTGATCAACGATCAGCCCTTTTGTCTCGTCCTCAACGACCCGCAATCCGTCCCCAGATACGTGTAACACTGCGCGAACCGGCCGCCGTCTAGAGTTCTATCAAATTATTATAAAGAAACAGAGTGAGGATTAGATTTTCTTCAACATGGCGCATAAAATAAATAGATAAAATTTTAGAAAAATTGTCTGTCGCTTACCCTAAGTACTTTTAGAGCTTCTTCGCATACTTGCATACCCCGCGACTCGAACACCTCAACACATCCCAGGTACTGCACAGATGATATTGAATTGATCGATCAATAGAGTGAAGCTTGGTAAATTACTCTGTTCAAAATAGAGGATCATGAATTCTGTTCGGGTAACCAATATTCTGGGTGCTAATTGTATCAGACGAACTAAGTATCTGGCAAAAATTTTACTGTGCTATGCAATGTCTTCTTCATTTCCAGTGTTTATAGGTACTGCAGAACACTATTTTTTACCGATCGGTCACGCGAAAAGTTAAACGAAATTCATGTAAAGTAAGTAGTGCATTTAATACATACGTGGCATTGTTTTATATTATCAATTATTAGTTCAAAGCTAACTTTATCGCCAAACAAATGTATCGCAATAAATCAGCCCTCGTTATAAGTTTTGTATGTAAATTTCGTGCATTAAAATTGTTATTATATTACTTCTTACATGATTTTTAAGAAGATTCTTTATGACTTTTTTTGGGTATTTATTTTTCAATTAATATATACACAATCATATATAGGTCAAAAAATAGTGTCGAGCAGTATAGTTCACTATATGGTATTTGATATTTTTATTAATACCCCAGGCGCAAGATCCTCTAATTATTTTCAGCCATATATAGAAGTCTTACAAGGTTAAATTCCAGTACATCTTTTTAATTCAATAAGTAGAACGTTGCAATTAAGAAATTCAGATTGAATCACAATAAATGAGGTCAACAAGGTCATAAACGTGAAGGTCTCTAGAATCTAGCAACCTTGTGTTTACAGTGTGAAAATTATCGAATGCCAATCACCCGCGCAGGAGTATTCGAATTTGAATCGTTCAAACATGAAATTATAAGAAAATGTATCACCCGACTTTCAAATATTTCAACATTAAGTAAGGGTAAGAGTACTTTTCTTGTTTGCAAAGAAAAAGGAAATCCTTCACATCCTCATACAATTTACATCATTTGTTTATGCAATTTTTTCATTTTTAATACGTGTTTCCCTCGAAACGAGAAGAGTGGTCCATATTTACACTTTCTCCCCTACTGTAGTCATAACAAACTAAAATGAACGTTTAAATCCCCTTTCCGTGAAGTACACCAGACACCTTACCTTTGACTTATACCAACTTGTTTTGATTGAGAGATACACAGCGTGTTTTCTACAAGTTTGAACTTTCCATGTAACTCACTGGATGGAATTAATGCTATAGAGATGGGGTAGACGGGGTAGTTAAACGGTGTGGTAGGTATAGCTTTATTCAGTGACTTTGACCGACCAGTTAACCTTGCTTCGACTATAATAGTATCAGAAATTATACCTTAACGTGGAAGGCGCACGTAGCAGAGCGAACAGCTGTCTCGTCTGCTTGCCATTGATGGGGTTTACTGGATTCTGGTACATGGGGATCTTTCCGTCGACGAAAACTGTCCCGAAAACTCCGCCGAAGTCGGTCCATTCTTTTCCCCGGCGACCTCTCACGCTTCTGCAAATAAATGGCAAATATATAATTCACTTATAGGACATATAGGATGTCAGACATTTTGGAAAAGTTCAGCATAACTTCTTAAGATTTGCATCGCGTATCCTGAGACGTCGTATAGCTATTATCATCCGTCGCTATCACCCTCTGTTATAAATTCTCAACTTAACCATCCCTTCAAATTTTCAATTATTTTATTAAGAGGGTTTCTCTTGGTGATCTGTTTTTTTTTGCCGCAATGCCTCAATTATAAAGCTTCTAAGTAGTCTCCTCTTTTCTTTACGTGCATATTTTCTATTTACTTCTTTTTTGTGTAGTTATTATTATTATTATTTTTATTTTTACTACTACTTAAACACATGATAATAGAATCTATTTTTGTATTAACGTGGACTGAATTATATTTATGGTTCCCATCGTATGCAGTTCCCGCATCCTCATATTTTTGACATGCCCCGATTCCGTTCTCTTGCATAAGTAAACATCGATTCACGTCGTTGAGCACGGCACCATCGTCAAACGAGTTGATTAATGAACTATGTTAACAGTCGGCTCACGGACACGAACAAGACAGAAAAATTAAATAATGCATAGAAGCGCAATCGAAATTGATCGTAAATCGTCAGTCACCCGGTTACTCGACAGAATAAATTATCGAGTTCGAAATGGTCACCCCTACAAAATTGAAAAATGAAAGAATCAAGTAATAAAAATTTTCCAGTTAATGTTTTTTCCAGGTAATATTTGAGTATAATAATTTGGCCACCTTCTGTAACTACTTAAATTGCGCCATTACTTAGCAATATGTAATACACTGAAAGCTTCATTATACTGCAGAATGTTTATTGAAAACCTTTATAATAAAATTATTACAATAGATACTCAATATCTCTATCATCGTCAGAATTCGATTTAACAACCTGACCTATACAAGAGCACGATTCTCACGAAATAATACTGTTAAATGGATGCAGTTCATGCTCAAGAATAAACCACCCCAAACGTGCATTATCTCCCTGAATTACATGCGCCTCTTCGTTTGTTAAATGCCCCCCTTACAGAGCACTATCGAGGCTTGAGAAATCTGTGAACATTCCCAGAGGACAGGCACTCCGCCTCGAGTTTCCCCGATGAGTCGTTAACAGTCGGCCTTGAGAAAAATAGCTGGTGGACGGTAGTGTCTGGCAACGTTAGACCGAGTCGAGGTCTTACAATGCCCTGTGATCGAATCTTGGTCCCGGTTCCCAAAGAATCTTTTATATCAGAACCCTCCTCAAGTTCTCCCCTAGCATGGGTCGTGCGTCTACCCTCCTAAATCGGCACCCCTAAGAACAGGCCAACGGATCGAGACTCGTGATCCGTTGAGAAATTCTCTCTCTCCCTCTTTTACTTTCCTCCTCAGATTTTCTCATCGAATCTCCATTGTTGATGATCGCAAGTTGTTTGTCCTAATCGGACGACAACCTTTTGGTGGCCAATACGCTAGTAGCTCTTTTAATACCTTCATGCGTCCTCTTGTGGGGACGAATTACGGAATTCTTTTCTGTTTGTGGATATTTAGATTTAGGGAAAAGGTGGGATAGTTGATCAGCGGGGATACATGATCACATCAGTTTATATCACAACTCAAATAATTAAATACAAATAAAGCAAACCATTATTATTATTTTAATAAAAAAGAAAAACTGTGATCAACTATCCCACCTTTCCCCTACACTGTACTTCCTACGGATATACATCGCTTTATACTCGCATATGTATCTCCTCTCTTTTCTATATAGTATAAAATAAAGTCCCCGGTAGGCGTCTATTTGTTCAGGTTAATCTCGATAACCACAGGACAGATTGTGATGCGGTTCACACCGTTTTATAGAACATTTCTTGAGGAAGGTTTGGGTGTATGGAATATTAACATATGACAAAAGGAAGCCGGGCAGTGACGATTTTGGTGAAGCATTCCTCGAGAATACTCTATGCGTATTACGAAAGTATTACTTTTACATTTCCTTTCGGATTGTCAATGTTAAAAAGCAATATTATTAATGTGATAACAACAAACCATGAAACACTATAGTTGCGCTTCATCAAGGAGGTAGGAAATGCTTTTAATTTCAAGCGGTTTATCAATAATGTTGTGCACTTAATATTTTACTATGATATAATGATGTAATTTAATGAGGAAATTCTGTCACTAGCTATAAAAAGTGACTTATAAACTCTTATTAAATTCTTTACTGACTGTGGATGATGAAGTGTAGTTACGACTGCAGTAAAGATAAGACCATGACCTTATCTCCCCTTAAAATACGGAAACACGTTAACCTAGGGTTTATACGATCCTCATGTGACACATATGTATAACGCGTATCGACCAGATTTTATCTGAACGTTCTCCTGCCTTGCTAGACACCGCAAATATCTCGGCTCTTGAGCGTGAATATAACGTGGGGGATGTCCCTTCCCAAGGGAGCATTCTTTTTAATCTCGACCTTTTATCCTACCTCCTCGTCTACACAAGTGAACAGAGCATATGTCGACGCGAGTTTCAACAATTTCCAAAGATAATAAATCTTCAAATTACAATTTGTACACATACAGGCAATATTAAATTCTTTGTAGCAACTTTTGGAATAGCCTATATAATTTTTAACCTTCACGATTCTGTGTAGGGAACAAAATGCCTAAACCTCGCATTGGTGTTTCATGTATAAACACTTTTTTTTTAAACGAGAAATAATACACTTTGGTTCTTCGCGAATTTCTTTCAATTAAATTCGAACTTGCTGGAATACACTTTGGAGCTAATCAAAGATTCCAAAGAGTTGTTAAAGCTGGATGAAAAAACACAATTTATCGTCCTGAAATTATTAAATGTCCGAGGGACAAAGCGAAGATTCAAATTCCTTTCATGAAGTACGCAAGCATCCTGGTATTCGTAAATAAAATCAACAATCAGCAAACAACATCCACCGACGTACAAACGTTCCCAAGACCGGTCAGCGGTATTTGATCGTGTTTCACGCGCGCCATTCGCAGAAGCTCATTCGAAGACCAAGCAAATATTGTCACGTACGCTTAACGATCCACTTTTGCGAGGAGATAGGACCTCTCGCTCATGAGGCAACAATGGATGAACAGCTGTATCTACCGGCCAGGATCGTGAAACGATACGGCGTTATAAAAATAATTGGACCGTAGGTCGTAGAGGCTTTTTCTGAGGGGGAGGCAATCACGATGAACGAGAACTTATATACTAATGGTTAAAACGTGCGAAAGTAAGCACTCTCGACGCAATCGGATTACCCTGCCTGGCTGTTTGCTTAGTGTGGTAATAAGCTTAGTGATCCGTTGAAGAGCGAAAAAGACAGGAATAGGGAGGGATTTTGCGACGTGATTCGATTCAAGCTCGATAGCACTGTTCTCTCCACTACGAAAGGTATAATCGTTTGAAAGGGAATCGTTAGTGGTTGTATGACCACGAATTATTGTGGATCTCACGTACCACGAGAAGGGTGACATTTTTCAGTTTCTCTTTTGAGAGCCTCATTTTTTACATCGTTCAGATGATTGGAAGTCGAGGTCGATTAATAAATTTCCTTTTACTTTAATTAATATTTGCATTACTTATAGGATTTTCGTGCAGGTTTGTTTATCTTATTACTACATGAATTTATCCTGAATAGGATATAAAATCGTTATTAAATAGAAAGTTGTAAGTGTTTTAATACATTTTAATGAGTGTCAATGTTTATTTATTTACTGCGTTGAATAAGTGACAATACAGCGAAACATTATAGGTAATATGTACCTATTCCACAAGGGGAGATACTTTAGTTAAATGAAGCTTAAAACCAGATAATTAATCATTTGATATTGACAGTGTAAATAATATGCATTCTTATATCTGTAAAATGAATTAATATTGATATATCAAATTTTTCAAATTTACAATTTTTCACAATAAATTAGAATGACGACTTTTTATTTTATCTTTAATCAAATATTGCATATTTCTAAATAATGAGAATAGATTTCTCGTAATTACATTTTCTATAATTTTATCTATTTTATTCAATATTAAATGATAACTGTTCTTTTATAATTTTTTTATTTAAGATCTAATAATTCTTATCCTTCTATTCTAGGAAATTGGTATTTCAATACTCCGTATAGTAGAATTTAAATGTTTTCGTTTTTCAAGGTCATATCGATCATCACAGAAATAATAATGTTGAGTTTACATGTTAGCTCTTGAATGTGTATTCTGGCGGACATTTAAATCTCATTCATAAATTCTGAAAATCCTCTTACAAATAAATTGCAGCAGCGGTGAGCAAGCAAAAGAAGCGTACATAATGTGAAGAATTTAAGGGGTTAGACTACTGTGACGGCCCGGAAAAGTAGGTAATCTTCTGATGCAAATTCTAGAGAAATTAATCATCCGATTAAATTGCATTTTGGCACTTAATTTTAGCATATTGTAAAAGCATTAAAAACCATAATAAAAGTTAAGAAAATATAAAGATATATGTCATACGAAAATCGGCATTCTTTTCTTCAACGCTCTGTTATTCGGCGATTTTTCAAAATATTAAAAACCCGGCTCCGTTAATCATTGGGCATTACATTATACTTAATAGACATATTTCTTTTTTTTTGTTTCAGATGATCCAAAATTACATCAGAAGATTACCTACATTTTTGAGCGGTCACCCTTTAAGTGAATCATTGAATTGAACCGTGTGGCACGTTCAATGCCCCGGACTACACTCATACCTCACAACCTTTTGCTGGAACTTTAAGCATGAGTGTGGGCGATGAGTAACCTCCGGAAATTCTCAGGACGTTACGTGTCTTTGAAATTAAGAAATTTGGAAAATGATCACAGAAGTTATGCGTTTGAATATCCTTGCTATTTGACCGTTCGGTTTTATGCAACCGATTTTAATTAATCATAGTTTAATTACCACACATTTCACTAATTGGTAAAAGTGTTGGGAATGAAAGTGGTAATTTTATTTCAATATTTGTTTCAAGAATTATTTTATTTATTATGGGGAAGGATAATAGCCAGACGTGCGATTAAAATTCTGGAAATCTGCTTTGTTCTGGGCTAATAAAAACATCAGAAGTAAAACTAACGAGAAAACCTTTTTTTTAAAATTATACAATCTTAATAATTTATATTTATATTTGATATTTTTCTTTGTTTGCAATTCTTCATTAACTTTCAAACCTTTATTCTGTAGCTGTACGCCTTCAGCAGAAGAATAAAATTGCATTCAATGAAAATGACTAAAAAACCTTGGAGCCATATTTTCCTTGAAATCGTCATTCAATTGTACTCAAATGCATCTGCATGATCATCATGCAATTTAATTGCAATCCGGGTTAATGAAGACGTCTCCTTATTGTTACAATATTTTCCATGACGAAGAATTAAATTAAAGTGAACATATTCCCTGAAGTTATAAATAAGCGTATATCAACACTGAAGTATTAAACAGATTTTCAGTTAAGTAGTTATAAGTTACAAGGAATTAATACTAAGTAGTCAGGCAGTACGTTCCCGATCATCACATCTATCCTGAATTAAATAGCCAGCTAATAAGTAGTTGACAATATTTATCAAGCTTCCATAATTTTTAATTTTATTATAATAGATTAGAATGCAATTAAACGTAACGGGTGTTAGACGAGAACCAAGAGCGCGTAAAAATGGTAAAAAAGAGAGAACTAAGTAGTAATTTCTACTCAATTCAATTTCTAAGATATGTATATAAAATAGTAACATAAAAAGTGGTAAATAAACATCCTATGATTTATTTTTATCAACTCTTTGGTGATCCATTTTTTGGCCTCACGTAGATAGTGCCATCTGTTGCCTCGATTTCTATTCATTTCGACATAACGTTCATACTTGCACGCGATTAGTCACTACAAATTAAATCGCAATTCAGACAGGTACATCGATGACTCAGTTCTTACTCTGTGTTATTATATCATCTTTTGTTTTTTGTTTTCTGCACGGTTCAGGAGAAATCGAAGTCCTGTTTCTTGAACAGAAACTTTTCTTCGTTCCATTGAAAAAGAGACAAGAAATGAAGATAATCGGTCTCGTGACTCAGTTTATGCGCCATGTCGTATTTCAAGTTTCTTTTTTTGAGTTCATCGAATCCCAGGCGCTATGGACACATTAGGATTCTGAATTGAAAGCTTCTTGTGCCATCAGGAAGAAAGAAAAAAATACGCTGTAGTGTTATTTCCACCTTATATTTATTCGGCACGTTAAGACATGAAAACCTGAGAGCTCTACTGCCGAAGTCCATAATCTTCTTACACTAAATAGGGAGAAGAAACAGTGAGAAAATGACTCAAGAGACCTTCATTTGGCTCTGTAGGCATCATTATGCGTTATTTATTAAACAATAAAATCGTAAAGCGATTTTTTTGTTAAAAATAAAGCTGATTGCATTGCGGTTAAAAAAGAAAAAAGGAAACTAATCTCCTTCTTACAATTAGTTGAATTTCTACTTTATGTCACCATTTCTTTCCATTTTTTCATGAAAAAGAAAAATAAGCTAAATGTGTTCTTTTGTTTTTCATTTTTCGCTTAATTTTTTATTTCCTCAAAATTAGCATAATTGCCGTAATCCTGTATTAGCCATTTGACACCGGGCTTCGTATATATCTTCTTGTATATTTTGATTGAATCCCGGGAAAGTTTATTCACGGTTTTGTTGTTAATTTTTTAAAATTTTTATATTGACATTTCCGGATTCAAACGATTAAAGTAAAAGATATCTAGCTCTAAAGAAGTGGTAGTAGAAGTTCCTTTGTTTTGCAATTACTATAGCTGAAAAGAGAGACCTCTGGATTTGAGAAATAGCAGAAGGGGAAATCAATAACTTAATCTCATTAACAATGAAAATTCTATTTTGTCACTTCTTGCATTTTATCTTTCATCCGAACTCAATCTCGCATTTCTACCTTGGAAAAAGAGATCTTTTATTGAGGGGAGACGGGAAATTAAGTTACCAACTAGCAATTTCTTAAATGTAGTCACAGCTCTCGACGTTAAAGCGTCATTTTCTTTTCAAAGAGCGTTTTTCGTATCGTTTCTTTCAGTTGGGAGTGCCTTTGACTCGATGGCTGGCAAACAACCGGAAATTGCGGCGCTAGATCGACCTGCCTACGTTTTGACATGCAGGAGCTGCACTGCATGTATGTACGCATAATAACCACAGATGCATTCTCCAACCGCCATATTTCCTTTCACGCGTCAAGGTCGGAACCTAGACGGTTACAATACACGAAGTTGTCGGATAAAATGCCACGAATGTAGGAACGCGACCTCCTGTGTACCTAATTGAATTGATAATTTCGTAAAGGGGATAGGTCCTCAAAAAGTAATTTTACAGGAAATGAAACAAACGTTTAATGTTCATGTAGTTAATGTTAGAACAATCAAACTCAGCCGTATTATTCTTCGATTATGTAGGTTCCTTCACTTTAATAATTATTTCATGGTAAACCAAAGAAAAATAGCTTGCAGACAGATGTTCTGACATCATGTTATTTATTCTATTATTATGTATATAGGTATCTTTGAACCACTTGAAAAATTTAACTATTTATAAGTGACCTAATACCAAGTAGACAAGGTATCGAATTTGTGTCGTTTTCGTGAAGGTCTCGAGAGGCTGATTTCAAGTCGATTGGATTTGTGGTTATGGTTTAAAATTCTAGGCAATTTTTTCACCCTCTCGGGCGTGTCTATTGAATTGGTGGAAGTGGGTTAAAATTGAATTACAAGATTCGAACGAAACAAACAAACGAACAGAGGAGTGAAGCTAAATGAAAATGATTTAAAAATCGTTTAACAAGTTTAGAACATCTTGTAGGTACAATCTTTACGCCGACCAATCTTATTTAAAACGGAATATAAAAACTGAAATAAATCTACGGCTAGCAATGCAAACTGAAGAAGCCTACCATCATTCCATCCCAAAATCCTTAAGGATTAATGGAAGCAATTACGTTCCTAGTTTTTTACAATAGATTAAAAAAAAATCATATCGGGGGAAACTTATGTATTTTGAAAAACCTTTCAGATTTATTGTAATAGATTGAACTTAAAATTTGCATCCACGTAAAATTAAGAAACATGGACTTGGTAAATTTTACCAATAAGCCGAGGAGATATCCCGTAACTCTGTTATCGTATTCATTATGTCGAAATATTCCTCTTATTCTTACTCGTCACGATGACGCATTTCGTTTCTAAAATACAATCCAAGGTACATTATTCTTCGCTCAAAAGAAGTTCCAACGTCTTCGGATGATGGACAGTTATCCCTGACGTATAAATGGCGGACGTAGTAAAAACGAGACACTGCAAAGGGATTTGAATGGAGCCTTGGCACAGTGCACCGTAGCTGGCATTTCTTACTTTGGGGCTACGTGCCAATCGAAGACATGGATCTTCTAGCCCCCAGACGAGGTGTCGTGACCTAGAAAGGCAGCGGTGAAAGCCCCTCGTACACATTCATGCCAGCCCTATCGGTTCGTCGACCTGAGACACTGGATTCGACCCAACTGCTCCAGAGAATGCTGTGTAGCTTTGTGACTCGGTCGTTGCATTCGATTCAGTGACCCCTTGTGTTCCCACAATGTGAAAGAAACCAGTCGAGGGAACCTATACATACATATACAGTGGGTCACAGAATCATTGGTAGGTACAGGCAGACTTTTTGAGATTTGAACTCTTCGTTCGGTTTCCTCCCCTCCCTATTTTTACGTAGCCATCTGATCACCAGATACTAAACGATGTAAATTTTTTCAATCATAACTATCTAACTACACTATTGTACTTTAAAAGTTTGTTCGATTTTTTTATTTTACTTCAATCGTTTAGGTGACATTCTGTTCACCACAAAATACAATAAAAACAATATCTTCAAAATTTTGTAAACTTTCTAATCAGAATTTTCTGGCAGATATCTTGTAGTATATGTACTTTTGAATAAATATTTTTTGATTCAATGAAAAATTGGGCTCCTTCCTTTTTTTTACCGTTTAAGTATGTAACCCTGTAAAAATGGAACTACTTAGGTACCTATGTATCTGATATTGTTAAAGTTCATCTTTTGCACCGTTCGAACACCTTTCTTTGAACCAAGTATGTTTTGGACAACCTTGAGTTTCCCAGGCTTTCCAGCAAAAAGTGTTTCCCACAGTCGAAAGCTAATTACGCTAATTTCATTAACGTAGGGATAACAACGTTTCCTTATAATCGGCCATTGTTTCTCTTTGGTTAAAGGATATATTCAGTAGCGTAATTAGCACGATTGCTTTTCAAGTTATGGTTCAGACAAGACAGTAAATGTTATCCTGATGGTCTAGTCAATATACAAAGCACTAATGGTGCCTATCGTGAAGAATACATTAAGTCGAATTTGTGCTTCACACTCATTTCGCCGTTGAAAATGAATCTTTTGTAATTTATTTACGTTCTAAAATTCATATTTTTTGTAGCTAATGTGACTCATTTAATGGGAAAGTAAAATAATGCCAAGTTTTATGAATTTCGAAATTGCCATGCTCGTTTTAGCTGAGCACCTACAAATTTATGTTTTCAAAATCTAATTCATGGCAACAATGTATGAAATCTGTCGACAGTTACAAATGCTACAACTTTTGTTTGACATATTTTTTTATATAATCAATAACTTGGGGGATATTATATAAAATCGATTTTGTGCGGTGTTAAATAATTATTTAAATGTTTTCCGTTATCGGGCTCAAACTTTACACAGATTCTTTTTTTTATTATTTGGAACTATTCTGGGGGTGCCGTGAAGAAAATCTTGAAAACAAATTTCACCAAGAGTAAATAAATCTGTTGGTGTCAGATCGGGGGAATGTGGAGGATAAGGAATAAGTTTCCATTGCAGTTCGACATTTTCCTTTGCTTTACTATCGCCACGTGTGGTCTCGCGTTATCGCGTAGGTACCCACAGGACATCCTTTCGATTCACAAGTGATAGCTTTTTATTTTGCAGTCCTTGCTGCGATTTTTCAAGTGGGTGACAACATAAATCGACATTGATAGGATGATTTATTTCGACTGAGTACCCAACTCATAATATAAACGAAGTGGCGGACTGAAGTTATGCAGCAACCTAATATTAACTAGGGTTGGGACTATTCGAATAAATTAATATTCGAATATTTTACAAGTCTTCGAATACTATGAATCAACTTTGAATATTTGAGTATTCGAATGCTATTATTCGAATACTAATGTATTCGAATAGTATGGTGTGAATTATAAATCAAGTTCTTTAGGTTCATTTTTTTACAAGCTTATATTTAGTTTTAGTTGTGAGTTCGGTAGTTTGTTAGGGTGAAATCTTGTAAGCTAATTTTGACCCACTTCAACATATCCGATCGGCTTGAAACTTTGCACACATAAGTCGTTCCGATGAGAATACAATATTTTTATATGTTTATTTTTAGTCATACCTATGAGGGAATTCTTGTCAGGCAGTCATTTGGGCCGGTATCAAAATTATTGGTTCCTTTTTAGTACATTTTAATACAAGCTTGTTTTTAAAAAAAAATTTACTATAAAGTATTTCAAGCTTTTTAGTGAAATATTCGAATAGTATTCGAATAGTATTTGGATACTTGGATATTCGAATTATATGCGCCAAATAATTGGGCAACTAAAGTATTCGAATATTCGAATACCGAAAAATTCGACAAATAGTCCCAGCCTTAATATTAACCGTCTATCGCTGTAACCATATACCTACTGTTACCTTCAATATTTCAAGCCCTATCATTGTACGAGGCCTGTTAAAACCTCGGCGATGGAATTGAAAATCTCTTCTTATGAATGACCTGATTAAATCCCTCTGGCGCATTGGGGAGGACAACACGGGCATATTCGATGCTGACGTTGCCAGAAATGGCAACGACAAATGTCTACCAGTGGCTATGAGTACAATCCTTTCACCAAGACAGGTGTTGCACACGGTAACGTAGGCTGACGCAGGCACGTATTGCGATGCACGAAGTTATTTGCAGGGCAATAACGCGAATATCTTGTTGCACTCCGCCTCACTGAAATACACTGTGTAATTTATGTAAATTACAGGCAATTTTGTTCATTTACGTATTAATAGAGTAAAGACGCATTGTGATACATAACTAAGTAGTATGTACAGTCTATACAAAATTATAAAAAGTATAACTTGCAAGTAATAGAGTCAAGGAAATATTAAAACAGAAATAGAAACATTTGAACTGAATAAAGGATAAGAACTGAAATAAACGAACAAAGAAGCACCGAAATGTAGAGAGAAAAAGAAGATTAAGAACAGACAGTTTAATCTGCAGCGATACCTTCCTCACTCGCCAGAAGAGGGCATTTTTAACAGATCCCGTTCTCGCAAGTTCTCACAAAATTACTGATTCTTGCATACCTTTGTCCTATCTTCCAATCTTCGTAGCATAAACAGCCCAATATGTACTGAGGATATTCAAGTGATCTTTAGGATCATGAACAGGTGCAATGCTATCTTGCTGCCTTGATCTATTAGGTATACAAATTCATAATCAAACAGCTATAATATATAGCAATTGAGCTGATTAGGAGGAAATGGGTCATTAATCTGATGACAATTAGGTTGAGGCCAGACCTAGACTGACTGCGAAACCCTCTTCCCAGCCGAGAGTATGTACATGCCGAATTCCTACTTACCACATAGCGCAAACTTGAACGAGATAAGCCGAGAGTGAGTGAAATAGCACACCAAAGAGAACCAGTCGGCCAAAGGGTGAGCAGTCATCCACTACTGAATATTAAGATTTCCACATTCCTCATTACACTTTGATAAGAGTATTACCGATGGATTAGTGAGATTATGCCAATGAAAATGAATCCAAACCCGAAGTAATTCGGTCTACTTTTTTTTTTATTATGAATACACAATTAGAATTCCAGTATTCCTTGGATTAAGCAGGAAGCACGCTTTTCGTGACTGACCTGCGACACACAACTACGTTCATTAAAAAATGGACCGAATTGCTTCGTCTTTGGACTCGTTTTCATCGGGAAAGCCTAAAAATACATTAGTAATTGTTCCCTGAACATTAATTAATACCATGAACATTTTATTTTTCTGTATTGGATATCTTATCTGACCCGCCGGTTTTATTGCTCTCGGCGATTAACGGGCGGCCTACCCGGGACCTAAGGTCCTCCTTCGCAGTGAGGAAACAGAACCTTCTCCTATCTGCTTGATTATCCTTCTCGATAATCCTAGCCCAGAGTCTTTTCAATAATCCGAGGAACACTCATTCTATGCGTTTAATACTTTAATTATACGTAGTATGCATTAAGTACATGCGAAATGCTAGCCAAATTGGTGTCTCGAGCTTTGTGCACTTTCCACGTAACAATGATAAAATGTGATTTTGTGCTAGTGATTTTAAGCCACTCATTGTCAGTAGAAGTGCGGATCTCTTTCTCTTGGTAGCTATCTGGTGGACGGACAACGACGCGTGGCACCAGTTATCCTTGAGTTCGATCCCCCCGGTGGCTTTCTAGGAGTGTGAGTGACCCTAAACGTACACGCAGTCCGCGAACGCGTCGAACAGTTTATGCATGTCACTCACCGAGTAACGCAATTCGAACGCAATCACAAACGCCGACCAATGCGATTTGCGTAACTCTTCCTGTTTCGATTCTCCACCATCAAACCTATTTCACCAAGAAATATTGTAGTGGTGGGCTACCTGTCGGACGACATCGTCACCTTCGATCCACTACAATTGTATTCCTCTGATGTCACGTGGTTGAGGTTCGTACTTTACACGTTGTTTCTAAAGTGGTGCCGCAAAATTTTCGTGCATATCTTACACTTTTAGTAAACACAGAATTATTTAGAAAATTTCTCCAAGTTAGTGCATAGCAACTACAATAATCTATATATCTATATATATGAAAAAAGAAGTCCTGACTGACTGATTGATATATTTATATTATATAAAAAAAGAAGTGCTGACTGACTGACTGACTGACTCATCAACGCCCAGCTCAAACCGTTTTTAACCTAGGAACGTGAAATTTTTTTTGTGAAAAAAACTTTTTAATGTGGGTTGGTCCGTTGTCTCTTTCATTGCCTCATATACTTGGTGTTCCCCAGATTATGCAAAAAGTTTTCGGACCGGAAAATTTTCGATAATCTGGAGCAAAGGAAGTACATAGTTAGCACCTACTAAATTGACCTTTGTCAGGGTCCTCGCTCGAACCGCCTGAGAAGGAGAGTGAACGAGAAAAATCGAGGGTGAGTGAAATAGCGCACCAACCCGAGACCCTCGGTCAACGGCGAGGCAGGAAAGACCGTTAAGTCATGTGTGCGACTTGAGTCATCCACTATTGACAATTAAAATTTTCATGTTTCTCAATACACCTTTATGAAGTGCTTGTCGACGGATTGTGAGATTATCTTGATTAAAATGAGTCCACCCACGAAGAGATCCGGTCTATTTTTTATTATCAATACGCGCTTAGAATTACAGTGTTCCCCGGATTAAGTAGAACGCAGCACAGTATTTGCTTCGTGTTTGAACTCATTTTCATCGGGAAGACCTCAGCCATCCATTGGTAATACTTTCATGAACATTCATCAAAAATATGGATATTTTAGCTTTCAGAACTGGATATCTTATCTGGCCCGAAGGTTTTATTGCTCTCGGTTGTCTGTCAACGGGCGGCTTACCCGACACGGAAGTTCCTTGCTCGCGGCGAGGAAGCAAAACAGTGGGATGGGTAGATCTTTTGCGACAACTCGGGGTCATACATAGTCTTTTCGTTAATCTGGAGAACACTCGTTCCCATTAGTCAAATTGTATTTCAAGGCAAGTAGAGGTGAAAGAAGCTCTACTTCGCTTGTAAATTGAAAGGATACTTCTAGTGTAAATGTAAATAACAGGTTTACATTGGTAAAGAAGTATCAAGTTACTTCAATTCACGCGACTTGAAAGCAATTAACTTGACTAATGTGAAGTAGGTTTAAGTGTAAAAGGTATTGTAATATTCAGTTTGAGATACAAGGATAAATTGAGAGCGTAAAAGTACGTATACACCAGGTAACAATCGCCGGATACATGTATCCAGCGAGTTGGCAACATTTCTGTGGGATATAGCAACTCTCGCCTTGCTCCAAACGATCTTCTAAGTAGAAATCATGTCTATGCAGGACTATCCCGCTTAGTGCTATCACGATTGTCACTTTATCATTATCAACAAATTCATCATTATTATCAAATTAATATGCATGTTGATTTTTCCAAAGTCGTCAAGAAACAAATACTTTACTAGATTTAATGCGCATGTATTTGCCATTTCGGCTTTCAAAGATATAACCGATTTAAGTTTCAGAATGAACGTAGCTATCTTAATTAAACAAATAACATTGGACACTTTTAAAATTGCCTCCATAATATCCTGATTATTGCAACTGTTTGTTTAGTTTGTGCCTATTTTTTTTATTTGATGTGAAAATGGCCTCCATTGCTGAGCACATACATATGTATTCAAGTGTTGTACCGATGATTGCCTTGCACATATGAAACGTATTGCGACGTATGAATGCATGTGCTTAGCAATGGAAACAATGTTAAACGCCCATTATGATGATTGGTGCAATTACAGTAAGCTCCGTTCATATTAAAACTTATACTTATTTAGCTTTTTTATTAGATTAGAGGAGTAGGATACGCTTGCAAATTTTATGACACTATTTCATAATCGCTGTGTACATTTGCCGTATGTAGCGCGGTGAATAAAATAATGTTCAAAATGTAAATACTAAGAAAAATTATACAGTTTAATAAGAAGATAATACATTCCATACTACTCATTTACACATTACATGCAGTGACGAGATTCTTCTCAATAGGCCAGTGATCCACATGTGACTTCCCAAATTATTCTAAATTAAATCAAATCAAAAATACCGCGCTAACACGCGAAGTGAATAAGTATTAAAACAATTAAGTAAATAAGATTAAATGTGGGGTCCATTTTACGAAAAAGGCCTTCATTTCAAAATCTAAATTTTGGTGTATTGGTTTTTTTTCCCGTCACAGTTGGATGGCCCACTTCACATTTCTTTTCAGCTTTCACAATTTTTCGAGGCCCCCTAAACTCTGGGGCCCTGAGGCGGCTGCCTCTTTCGCCTCCAGGTTAAAACGGCACTGACCAACGTGTCAAATGAAGTCTAGTATTAATATAATTTATACACCTACAATAAAAATATCGTCTATACTCTTTGTTTTGCACACTCTCTGCTAAGGAAAAATTCTAATCCTGAAAATTCCAGACACTTATGCAATTTTGGTAATTAGTAAAAGATACCTTGACACACATTGCGTCAGTCACGTCAGCATGCGGCGTTAAACATAGGTATGCCAGACATTAAACACACATTACTACATAATGAAACAAGTATCAATATATATCTGAAGTGTCCCTCCATAAAATATATATTTCAATCAAAATAGCAGAAATAATTTACGCAAGCCTTCATTAGTCAGTTTTACCGTGTACAACACAGGTAACAAATATTTCTCTTCAACATTTACGAAATCACTCCACATTCCTGAAATACACATTCGTTAAAGAATGTTTAATTAAAGAATACGTTGATACTTTCTATCGTAGTAGACTAGAGAATGTGTGTCGATTAAAAATAATTAACTTCGATAATACAGATAATTCAATTGATAACTTCATCAGAACTTTTGCGTTTTTTAAATTCATTAACAAAGTGTAACAGGTGTTATACAAATAATAATGAGTACGGTACACTGCATAAACTTGAACTAGAAACGATTACGAAGAAAACGTTCGTTAACGGTATTATACGCCACGTAACATGATTGCGTGCACACGTCGGTAATCGTCGGAACCGTGAGCATCGAAAGTTGTATTTTACGCACTTTACTCTCAGTTTAACAATTTCACAGTCGAAGCCAACCTGCGTTAAATTACGCCTCCGAGGCGGCAAGATGTAATAGCGAGTTACGTGAAAATCTTTTGTACACCGCGCAGAGAGAATTCATCGGAAAAGTGTTCCGCAAGAGTTCTTGGGACGGCAAGGTGTCTCGATTACAAACAGCGAACAACGACTACTCATAGGTATTCATGAATCTGCGCAATTGCAATTTCAAATACGTTCGGCATCACCTAGTCAAGTCGATCGAACATTATGTTAATCGCGTCTTGCCCTTTTTCCAATGAAATCATCGTTCTGATGTCATGCTTCAAAATCAACATCTCATTATCGAAATTGAAATTGTAACGAAGAGTTGAGAAACAGAAAAGTGCCCTATACTCCATTTTCCATAATTTGAGGTATTTCTAAAGAGAAATACTGCTTACTCTTCAGTTAGATAATTGGAGTAACTCCGATTTTAAGTTTTTAATTAGTAGTTATATATTACCTACTCCAGTTATATGCGCATGGTATATTTAACTTGTATCTCTGAACAGTTAAATAGAAAGTAAGGTCGATTTTAATAAACTCTGGAAAGTAAGTCCTACCTTGCAGGATGGAATAATAAGAACTTCAGGCAAGAAACTTGACAATTTTCTGCCGTTCGTTTTATATTGAAAGCTATTCGATTACCGGGACAATTTACAATTGCCTTCAGTAAAACTAAATTTCCACGAAGTTAGGAAAGAAACCTGCCTCTGCTATCTACTAGAAAATGTCGCTGGAAAAAACGATATAATCGAATCGTGTTATCTCTTACCCAGAAATCAAAATTTGCAAAGCTTCAATACGTCACCAAATGTTAGTTAATGCAAAAATTAACGTATTGATGATAATCCCTTTGGTGAATAATGAAAGATTTCGATACATTCAAATAAAATATAATACCAATAACCAATAGTAAATAGTATTTTATTCAGATAATTATTTACATAAACCTGTCACATAATATTAGGATCGAAATATATTTACAAATATCGATCCCTACAATTCATTCTGTTGAAATAGAGTATTATTGATCTGAACAAAAATGCTCGCGATGCGTTTGAATCCGTCAGTACTTTTACTAAATGACACTCAAGTCTGAGTATACAGGCTACCAGTCAAAGAAATGAGTGGAAGACTGGTCCCCAAAGTCGATTTCTTGTTCGACCCTCAAATATAAAGTTGGGGGGTTACTTCGGTAGTGGGCTTTCTCGTTAAAACGCGCCTGTATGGCTTCTGGCATGGTAACGTCGAAGTACCCAACACTTATTCTCTTGAGCTGTGTCTCGAGTATGCAGTTACACTTTCTTTGAATCACGGCGTCGTTTTTCAATCGTAACAATCGCGATATACGCATAATCATTCTTAGGAGATGAAATTGAAAGTTAAGATGCTGAATGTTGGCGAAACTGAATTCGTGATAATCCCGCCATTTCCCTGTAATTTAACTACTTAGCTGATTGATCGGGCGATCGCATTTCATTTTCTTCCTATTACCAAGTTCCATCAAAATTTAATTTTGTGAACTTCTGTAATTAAAATTGCAGAATACATGAATATTTACAGTAACAAAAAATGTTTCACCTCCTTGTTACTACACGATGAAAAATTGGAAAGTAGGGCAAAAAAATATTTGTAAATTTAATGTCAAATGTTTCTGAATTATATATATAAAACTATATAATGGAAAACTATAAAAATGAAATGTTGAAAGAAATAGTACCAAGTAATAATGTGGGGAGACCTCCAAAGTCGATCGCACTCTGTTGTAGTGTTATTAAAAAAAACGTTACTGCAGAACAGACATCGGTTACATGATAGCATACGTGTGCCGACTGCTGGCAACGCTAGATAAATATATTGAAGTCGTATAATTCATCCATTCGTGTACAAGCGGTTGAAATATACCGCCACAAGAATAAACTATAAGTACAATTAACCGTTTATAAGATATACGGACTGGGTTAGATTTACAATTAGAGACCTCATACGCCTAATAAATGGAAATTAATTTTGATAATATGCACTGCTGTTCATAGGTATTAGTACACCTACTTTATGTGGAATAATTAAGAAAAACGTTGCAAATTTAGTGCATGGGCGTCCGCAGGAAGGTGGGAGGGATAAAAGGGGCAGTTGCCCCCCCTGGCTTTTGAGAAAAAATCGCTTATTTTTTAAAACTGACCTTTATTAAGTTTTATACTAAAAAAGGGAATATTTTTAAATATCGGTTTTAAACTTTTAAATAAATTGGCACTATAAAAGGGGTTAAAAAAAGCAAGAGGGGTATATTTTCCTTTACCATCATCCCAAAGTTGCGCCCCCCCCCCTGGAAAAAAGTCTGCGGACGCCCCTGATTTCGTGAAGAACACTAACAAATTTTAGTTTATTTGGTATGTTAAATTAAAACCAGAAAATAAAATGAGTAACAAGTATTCAATCTGTAGGTACTTAATATCACTTTTTTTGCAAATGGAGTAGAAATCCTAATAGTTACGAACGGAAGTGTAATTATGTGCAATATAGATTTATATATTTTTTATTTAGTCGACCCAAAAGGGCGTATCTTCTACTCCTCCACAAAGTTTATGGTTGTTGTCACGCATTTTTTGAGCCAGATGTACGTTATGGTCGAAACAGCGATGTAAGCGAGCGACAATGGACCGAAAACGACGAGACTTTAAATGCGGAGGATAAAGGGGAAAGTATGCGACCTTCAGCGTGACCTCTACAGGACCAGTTTCGTTCGAAGCACGAAAATACTTTATCCACCCACGATGAAGATCAGATCGTATTCATTTGCAGTCACATTAAAGAACCACGAAATATGGTTCTCTACGAGTGCTTTAAGGATAACCTTAAGTTGCCATAGTCTAGTTGGCCATTGTATTGATAAGAAAAAGTTATCTAGCGAAAAGATTGAGTAAAAGTTTGTAATAAAAACTGTTTTGCTTCAAAATCCTTAAATTTTCGGTCTCTGATCAGTGTAACAATTTTTTAATTGAATTCTAGTGATTTTTAAATTTGCTCCGTTGGTATACTTCCTTCTTCAGTAGATAACTTTTTCGAAAGGTGGATGCGTTTTTTAGCAGCCCAGTGTCAGAAACGCATAAAATGAAACTTAGAAGATTGTCAATTGTGTCACACGTTTTATCTCTTACTTATTTGATCATAGAACCTAATTTATTAGCGTAAAACGTTTAAATTGTGGAATATATTTATCATGCATTCATTCGAAACAACACAATGTTAATAAGTAATGTAATTCTGAAATAAACCATCATGCTTTGAAATAAAAAATAGAATATCCCTGGCTAAAAAAATTCAGAAAAATAAAAACGTCCAAAAATTAAATTTTTCGTCTTTCTTGCGGGACAGATCGGAAAACACTTGCGCGGCCACTTTCGCCTACTTTCTAGATTCATTATTTTTAATTCTTTACCTTGTTCTAACCCCTTCAATTTTTTCATTCATCGTCAATTGTCTACAAAACATCTATGCCATGAAGAAATACGCCGTACATCATAGAGCAAACAATACACACTACAGATCTCCAAACAACCTACTTATCCCCCATTACGTCTCTGATAATCTAAATTTCAAAATTCCTCTCAACTCTTCTAATCTCCCAAGTACAATGTCCCAAATTTCCTAGAGAAGTATTGTAATGTAATGAACCTTCAGTAAATAAATGGGAAAACACCACAAAGGTATAAAGACGTTCAATTCCCTCAAAGATCCAACAAATTAGGAAGACCACCTTGTGCAAAGTAATAATACGTTCCATTCAACGATATTGCATCAAGAGGCGTGCGTCACACGTGGGCACTTGCGAGTTATCGTTGACGTAAAACAAGATCGCAACGTACCGAGAGGCGAAGACCATTTCCAGCATGGCTGGTGGCTCTTTCGAGCGGCTGGTGGGCGGACGGGTGGTTTCCCATTTCTCTTCGATGCCGATGTTTTCACGACGCGCAGTAACAAGCTGCGTCAAGTATCCAAACACAACGTCCCTCGTTGCTTGTCTCCCTTGTTGCACCATACACGGTGACCATACACCATCGAATCTCTATCTTTGCTCAAGCACCTGTTTTGACGACCTTTGTTGAACCACTTCCTATGATACCACTATCTAATTACAGACACTCCAGGTCGATATTATCGAAGCTACACTCTCACGGTTGCAACGATCGTGACCTCGAAGCATGCACAAAAATCTTCTCGCTATTAGGCCTAAATACTCTGAATTCGTTTTATACGTAGAGATACTGTCACTGCGAAGAAAGGTGCAGCACTGGGAGCACAGATAACTGTGAGGGCTTCCCGATCGACCAAGGTACCGTCACCGAACGGCCGAGTTCCGTCGCTTACTCATGCCTCGTGCACCTCCACTTATCACTGACATTAGGTGTGTGATTCTACCAATCCGTCTACACGAAGAAAACCACTAAAACCTTTCCTATCACTTCTTCCTAATTTCATGTACCCTCTGGGTTACAATTTTCAGGCAAATTCTGCGTGATTTAGGCGGCCCTCGCGCCAACGCAAGTCCTAGACTTCAATTAAAAAACTCAAAATATTCGGAGGAACTTGTCTTTTCAAGAATAACGAACGATTCGAAGAACCATGGCGGCACTACACTCCCAGAAGCCGGCCGGTAAAAACGTACACGTATCGGGACGGATCGACGAACGGGTGAAGAGACCACCGCAGACTCTTCTGCTTCTTCTTCCTCCCTTCTTGCCGCTAGCAGGCAGTTCAAACTGGTCGTACGACTTGCCCCAGAGGTTGACGTCATGGACTTTACCTAGAGTGGGATATCCCGGCAACTCTCTCTCTGCGTTGCGTTCCTCGTCTCTGTTCTCGTCGACCAGTGGTCTACCTTACCGGACGACACAGTGGGGAGTACGAATATCCTGCTGCTCGCGCGCGATGCTATACGATGCTTTTGCTTTCCAACGATCCCACTCGTTATTTTTAATCGATGACGAATCCTCTCTTGAATTCACTATGAACGCAACTTCTGAGTCTCTTCACCTCTTTTCCTCTTGTCGCACTGGTCCCCTGCACCGGAGATCTTGAAAGTTTGCAAGGCAATGCTGCTGAACCACCTCAGAAGCATAGATCCGAGTGAACGCTCTTTTAGACGAGCTCATTAGCGCGACTAGGTACTCAGGATTGTTTGAAACGTGCAGTCACTCCTTTTAATTATGGCCATCCATTTGGTAGACCTTTGGGTATTCCACGAAGGCAAGCGTAAAGTCGTTTCGAAAGAGCCACTTTTAGTCACTGAGTGAAAGTGTCATCAGAAACCCTCTGTACAGAAGTCAAGTGCCATCAATGGTCAAAATAAACGGGTTTAAGGAGCTCAGAATTATACGGGATGACTTTTCGCCGCTCTGCCAACTCAGTGACGGCATCCACTTCCTTTTTCGTTTCTTTGAACACGACTTCGTCGCAACAATATATGAAGATGAAAGCAACCAATCATCAGCGAGTTATTTCATTTCATTATTCTCGTCCACACTTGGCACGTCAATTATTGTGTCAATGAATATGTTTGCGTGTCATTTTTCACAATGAGTCGTTCACCTGGGATGATATAGTTTGGAACTAGAGGAAAACAGTTAATGTTGTCGCTGCACGTTTTATACGGTTTTACTCGAGTTCGTTTAACGAGTGCAAATTAATGAAGCAATGGAGAAGAAGCATAAGCACGAGTTCCCACGTTTTTCCGTTAGAACTGCTGCCGTCACGCTCAGCTACTTCCGGCGACCCCACCGGAACTGCAGTATACGTTTGATCTGTCGCTGGTCGAGCTGACCATCATCCACAACACCGAACGGAGGGAGTAGCGAATTTATTTTTCTCACAGTTACATGGATCTCCGAGGTTCTGAATTCAAAACACTTCCTGGCTTCCAACACATAGTTTGCTGTCCATTTACAAAATTTCGTTTATTTCCACTATATTCAGCTCGAGGAACATCCGACGAAATTAACAAAGGAAAACACACAAATCCAGATACACATAGAAGAAAAGCACGATAATGTTTAAACAATGTGACTCCTTCCACTCGGAGTAGCTCCCGCGCCACCTGGTGAAGGTGCTATTCGCGTATGAAGGCTCCAACGGTTACAGCAACGTTGATGGAATTGCGTATTGGGTTGAGCTCCGTTTATCAGTGAAGGAAGATCCTCGGGAAGGGCACGACACACGATTGTTCATGTTTAAGCTCACTTTTGTCTTTTGAACGGGAAAAATGATCAGAAGAAACGCGTTCACTTTCACCGAGCAAGACGGAGCGACGGGAAAGGTTGACGAGACGAGGACACACGGTCGATCTTCCGGTACTCTGGCAAGCCGGCATACAAGAACCCCCCCCTGAAACACTCGGGACGCGAATGCCGCAGTTCAAATGGGCCCAGGTTTCTCTACCCCGGGTCCTACGATGCGTCAGGGGTGTACTTGGCTTCCCCGACGCCCTGTTCCTTTCTGAAAATATATATTATTTAATCAAATGATGATGATGATTCACAAATCACCTTTACCTGATCAAATTGGTGTGTAATTTTATTTCTCGAGTTGGAATTTGACAAATTAGATAAGAATAAAGAACGAATGTTGAAGATTACACAAATAAGAGGGGAAAAACGAGATAGTAGTCGCCACAATTAATAGCAGTAAACAATGCGAGTATTAAGAGAATTTATTGTATGATAGTAATGTTGACCTTAATGGAAGAACATGAGCACAAAGAGGAATAATCACGGAATCTTCTATAATCATAGAAAAATACTAATATCTGTAGAAATGTAAGATACAAAAATTAGTTGTAAAAAAGGCGTCTCGTGGTATACCAGGAATTATATTAATTTTATGTAGTGACTTAAAATTAAATTTGTGAATTAAATATAATAGTTGAAAATACTTTGATGAAAGATTAAAGTATACATAAAATATATATAAAAATGTGTAAACAGAAATTGAAAGCATCATATGTAATATATGTTTTAATGACAATTATATTGGTTACTCTAATTCAATATCATTGATTACCAAGTGACTTAATAACGGATGAGGACGGATTTTATACTTCATTAATGCAATAAAATGGTTATAAAGGGTGAGAAGCAATTATATATACAATTATTTTTGTTTTAATGAATTATTTTTTTTTTTTGTATTAATAACTGTTTTAATTATTATTATTGCTCGTTATTCATATTGATTATTTTAATAATTGTAATTATGAAAAAATTGAGATAATCTCATACTGAAATTATAAATTCCATTCACAAATTGTTAACCCTGTTAACTGTGGATAAATACTCATACATAGTTTAATTCATGTCGGCTTTGTAAAAATTTCTGTTACGTTAATTTCTCTTATCAGCTCTTAGTCACTTATTATACTCAGTATCAAAGCTATTTGTGTTATCATTTTTTTCGCTTCTCATGCGTCGAAATGGGGAAGAAACCATTCAAAACCTGCCAATACATTTATCAACCCTAACTTCCATCAATACGATTACCTAACCCCAGACCTAACCCTTCATCGCGCAAGACAACCTTCAAAACGGGATATCACAGTTTCTATTTTTATTCGTCAAAATCGAACGGAGCTCATTCACGAACTCGACTGTTAATAATTTTCCCGTTACTTCGTCCTTGATGGAAAATTTTTCCATATCCAGTGCCCCGAGAACGCGTCAATCGTCCCTGTTTTCCCTGTGAGCAGCACGAGTCAATCCCCTCTCCTCCGTAAAACCACGAACGCTCCAGCACGAGTCAGGTCCAGGTACCTTTTCCCTACCCTCGAACCTTCTTCCAGGGCCATGCCGAGTTTCCTCAGCGCCTCTCTCTGTCCGACGAACTCGAGTTTACGCCACGCTAAACCGGTTTGCCCGTGATTATGCGATCCGACGAGATGTCCGAGGATGTTTCGAGCAAGCCGCGACGAATCGACGCGTCCCAGTCGCGCAATCGATCTGAAATCCGTCAGATTCTGCAAAGATCGAAGCGGAATATTAGCGGGAAGACGCTGCTGAGGTGGCTAGAGTGGCAGGGTCAGGTCAGAAAGAGTGTCGGGGCTGGTGCTCGAAGTTTACGGCGGTGAGGAGTGCAGCTGCCACGGCAAATGGTTGTACATCTGCTGAGGCACGAGTAGAAAGAGGCTCACTACGATACCCAACCGGGTTTCTATGTTTTCGTGCTCTTCGGACAGAGATTCCGCCTCGCCCTTCCTCGCGAGGCGACGGCGACAATGGGGGGTACCTACATGATGGAATGCTGAAATCACGTGCTCGCACTGTATCGGCCAATTTTTATAATTAAATACTGTAAAAGTACCGTCTGATACTTTGTAGAACTTCTTTCCACGAAAATAGGAACACGTATTTTTAAGTTTCGGTCCTATTTTATGGGCATTCTTCAGTTTGTTGTTAAAATTTCTAATATATGATGGAGACCAAGAGAACAAGATGGAGAAAAGTATAAGAGTTTAAAGAAAGTAAAAATTGTACTTAGTTGCTTATTTACGTACAATAACGATTTTGAATTAACAAAAGTTCTATTATTTTAGATAAAATAATCTTAACAATAAATACATAACTCAATGTATATACGGTATTTCTTTATTTCGCCACCCGATTTGGAACATTTTCTTGTGTTAATAATGTTTATGTCCCTGAAAGTAATGGGCTGCCAATTCCGGCGAAAAATCAATATTTAAATTTAAACTTCAGTCAGTGGAAAGTGTACTGAACCGTGAGAGAATATTATATCATATGATTCTTAAATTTTACAAATTTTTTAACCCATTTTGTGGTTCTCAAATTTCGTAATTTCCAATATAATCAACTACGTTTTTTATTAGATAGGTTCACAGTTTGAAATCGATTTGTCACGCGGGAAATACTACCTTCCCTGATGTTCGGGACCAGACATTATTTTCTTCCGAGACAAGGGCTCTCTTCGACTTCCCTTTATTGCCTTATCGCGTAGAATGCGAGAGACTGCGAACGAACGACAGGAGAAATCAGTCCCTGAAGAAGTGGAAGGGATAGCGATCGTTTTATTTCAAAGAAACCCCATGTTTCTTTCGAGATACTACTGTACCTATTTGCCGTAGTGCACAGTCTGCACCAAACAGCAATACATTTTTCACTCTTTCTATTAAAGGGAAATTTCTAAGTCTATGAAAACGGCAATCTAACAAAAATAAAAATACTAATGCCTAAAAGAAAGTTTTTCATACATTTAAGTCAACGACAAATAGTCCAGAAGTTTATTTTATGTAGCCTAATAACACGCTACATTTTGATAATGGCAAAAGCAAATTGTGCTAATTTTTCCTCCCTGTTTCGTAGCAACCTTCTGAGCTTCTGGGTTAGTACATGAATTTTGACTGATTAATTTGAAGAGAACTAAGGCTGAAACATTAATTCTTTCAATTGTTCGTTAGTATGAGAAATGAGAACAAATCTGTGAGTCGTCGTGTCTTAATTACAAATGGAGATACATTGGGATAGGATAGCCAGAAGTTCTGAATGGCTGCATTTTTCCTAGCAGCTGCGTCGCCTTGATTTACTTTTCGTACCAGAGGCCACGCGGATCCTGAAGGAAGAAAGAAAGTCAGCAGCTGCTCCGTTATGTGCTTTCGTCCTTCCTCCGCGACACGATATCAAACACAGTAAAATTCGCTGTCGACTTGGACTGTGTAACAATAAAAATCAATTCAACGCCGATCGAATATTCGAATATCGTGTGACAGTATAATACATATACATACATAATCGGGTATTTACAGATTCTCATTTGAATCCAATGATGTGGGTACAGGAAGTGAAGAACATCAAAATTCACTACATTTTGTAAATTTAGTGCTTCGATTATGGAAGACGTTCGACTGTTGAGACTTTACCTCTTTGTGAGATATTCAAAGTCGCCGCTCGAATAACGATGTTGAAATAAATTAATTTTAATTGTTTAATGAATCACTTTCGACTTTTAATACCTCCTATAATTGTTTTGTTATTTTCAATCAATTATTTCTTTATACTTTTAGCATTTTTTTTAGTCTCAGAGCAAACATAGATTTTGTACAATCTTGTTACCGTTTCGAGCAAAAGTGGGGGCCCTTTTTAGAAAATTATAAGAATAAGACTACCTATAGTATACAAAATCTGAGTCAGTGATTATCGCAAGTCAGTGATGAGTAGGAAATTTAGTCGAACGTCTTCGATTTCATTTGGTAGGACTGTAGCTTGCATAAAAATCTAACGGCGACGACGAAAATAACAAGGCGGTAGCCTTGATTCTCCCATGTGAATATGTCGACTCGAAGAGAAACACGAACGACTATTTTAGACGAGCTTTTTTCGCATCGTCGGCCGTAGGTACTGTGCGTTACTGAGAAGATGGCAAGCGGAAGAAATGCGAGTCTGTTCCCAAAGTCCCCGTGATATCGTCCGTTATTGGTCGACGCGATAACAGCGACGAATCGGATCATATAGCACCGCGCGAAGAACAGTAGACCCCTTACCCCTGTACCGTCCTGCTGGCATCTTCTGAGCCAAGCACAGTACACACATATGTACGCATTGTGGCGCTATATTTGAACGCAGGTGTATGGAGAAAGGGGTGTTAAAACGCGAAAGTAAAGAAGAGAATGAGAAAACACGTTGGTCGGAAAGACACAGCAAAAAGGGAGCGCACTTGTGCCTACGAGTCGAGCAAGGGTGACTTCTAACACCCTTTCAACCTGCGTGAACGCTACTCCAACCAAATTTAAAGAAATTACAGGTAATAATTTACAGACAACATTTTTGTCATATTATCTTTACCTTTGTATTGTTAAACAGTAAATATCTAATGATAAGAAAGCTACAGAAATAATATATCATGTTTTTCCTAAGAACTCTGTTAATCTTAAACTTGTGAGATTCTTATCTTGTTTTCCTATTTCGAAATGTGTACGGTGGTTGATCACGTTTCTACAAATTTTGGAATCCATTAATATGCTTTCAATGAACTGACAGATAATACACATCAGACTTGAACAAAACACATTTGAAATATAAAATAGAAGATAGCAGGGATCGTAAGAGTTCTGGAACTCTCGTTTGTAAAAAAAATCTGTTAGAACTTATATGTTTCATTTAAGAACATATTTGTTCGTGTGGAAGTTTTATTGAAAGAAATATTACCCTTAGGAATTTCTTTAAAAAGTGTTCTCATGGAACATATATTTTAGAATCTGTATAACGATAATAAAACAAAAATTCATTCGGTTAGTAACCAAATAAGGAAATAATTTACAAGTAAATCATTTGCCTGTTCAAATAAACTAATCGACGAGTATTTGAAAATAACTTTTAGTCAAATAAGATAATATATTATTTGAATAATTAATTCTACAGTATTTTATTCAAATAATGCCCCAGCCCGATACACGAAAAGAAAAAACAGTAACTAAATAATCAAGTATTTAGAATTTTGGGACATTAAAAACATGAATATTGTTCGTAAATGGATGTAAAGTGTACCGAACAGAACTATGTGTAATTGTGGTAGGTATCTGACTTACTGTTATTAATTACAATAATGTGATAAACGTTGCAAGAGAGAAGTCTGAATATGTAGTAGCGCCAACAAACATCGCATTTGACAGTACGAGACTGATTTACGATCTCACTATAAATTTTCTTCAATTCCTCTGTGTATGTTTGTAAATTAATGGTCGTGTTTCCAAACGTTTCTATATTATAGATAACGTTTCGCTTTCACTAAAGAGAAAATTCAAGAGAAAAAATACTTATATGTATAGGTATACGTGTGTTACACGATGTAATTTATATTCGATATTTTATACTCTTATTTCTATCTTTTACAAATATTACTTTTTTATGGACTGCAATCATTCTAAGGTATGAGACCGAAAAAATTCGGAAGACCTTTAAATTCGCACAATTTAAACCTACCAAAAGACTGAAAGTCGGTTTTCCCTGAAAAGCACTTCCAATTGCAATTGCGATTCCACGAAAATGTTGATTATAACCGGTTTGCAAGGACACAGTGTACTTTTGCGCAATTTATTCGATGTTTACGTGATATGGGTGTATTATGCAAGGTCAAATCTACTGGGAAATGTGCCTTTCTCGTTGGCTGTATTGTCATTCGCCTGAGAAATGTGACAAGTATTCATCTAGCCATAAGAAATAATCATATAGAGGTAAGCGAAGAATAGAATTATCATAGAATCATAGAATTATGTAAACAGTATTTCTAATCTTTGTAAATTCCACTTTTAACCCATCAGTGGACGGGTCAGGTCGCATAAACTCAGTTTCATTTTTGTGGCAAATTTAGAATAATTAATTCTCATTTGAATATGTACATATATGCCTATAAGTACACTTGTGCACTTCATCAAATGTACCACTGTACATAAGTGAACTTCCATAATTCGTTCCACAAATTGTCGGTGACGCTGAGATCAAGCGATTCATAACAAAATGGCAGATATAAAACTTACAATTAAATATGACTAAGTAGAAGATCAGCTTCATTCGATATTTTAAATTATCATTTTCTAAAAATAATCAGTTTGACAGTACATAATTACAAGCTACAATATCTGCCTTTGCTTTTATTTACTCCTTACTGTAATCGATACAATAAAACGCGCTACTTACTATTGAATTATGAGGTAATCATCGACAAAGTAATTATTTTTATCACTTGGTCGTATTGCTTCTGTACCCTTCAAACCAAATTTATTTTCTTAGAAAAATTAAGGAATGAATCATTTTTCATAATTACCTATACAAAGCAATATCATTCTAAAATAAAATTTATGAAAACGTATTTTTTTTAAGCGTTAAAGAGTTAAATTCTACACAAGAGATACTTGCAGTACTAGATAGTAAGTTTATGTTGACCAGCTTTGTTGATAATTGTAAGAAGTTCCTCATTTATTGCTAAAGTTTTAAACTTGAACAAATTGCTGAAGGCGTTATTTGTATGCGAAACGATCGAGCGTTTTAAAGGAAATAACGTTCTTCATGGGATTCGTCTCATGAGTCTTTTGCACGTGCGTTTCCGATACACCATATGGTCGCAGATAAAACCACATGCCGGTGTATTCCCATGTACAATGTGTCCGGGAACAGGTAGAAAATGCATAACATGTGCTGTGATACGGACAGAGTTTTATTATCTGTCTAACCTTTGTACTACTTAGTCGATTATTTCGAGCAGTTATATATGCTGCCTATTGTACTAATCTTATATTGCTGAATATGTAGTAGCAATATATGTATTATGTACATTAGAATGTTAATTATCCATTATTCAGATACAGATTATTTCGAGTATCGATAATAATAAGGAAATTTATTTCCCAGTTATCGATTATCCGAATGTTGTTTATATTTTTTGTCCGTATAATCGATATGTTCAATTTCGATTGCTGGAACTAATAATTATTGTAAGTTATCCCTCCGCTGCAACTGCTTAGTTGAAGTTCTACTTAAAGTACTATGTATTAAAATTATTCAGAAATATATTATGTGCAAAATTATGCAATGGCAAATGTATGCAAAATTATGTAATAGCAAATATAGCGGACTATGATGAAATGTACTAAAATATTTTGAACTTATTTGAAATATAACACCGTATAATAAATTACAATACCTATAATAAAGTAGACTATACTAAAATATATTCACAATTACTATTTATCTACGAATCCCGGTAGTGTAATTTAAATGCGAAATTTCCTCGTCACGCTGTACAAGAGATTATGCGAATAACAAAATAATCAATACATCGACCTACTTTCGAGGAGTGTTATAAAGTATAATTTATGAAATACAAACAAATTTCAATTTTTATTTGAAAAAGCAAACGAAATTACAGCTTTCTTGGCAACGTCTGTACTCTTTCAACAAACATGTCAAAATGGTTAACTTTATTGCTTTTACGCTAAATCGCCCCCAATAATTTTTCTTCGCGTATTACAAAAAAATATTATTCCCTTGCCATTTACTGAAGTTGCTAACATAAAGTTTCCACAAATTCTAGTTATGTACCAACATTTTACTGTTATCGAAATGAAGAAACTGTGATATTGCATGGTAGAGAAAATACAACAAACAAACGTTAAGTCAAAGAGAATACGATCTAAGACCATTAAATTCTTCATTACATAATACGTAACGTCTTAACCTCGGACATGGTAATAAATGTTTATTACCATGATTATAGTCAAGACTCTTGCTTTTTGCCCCCGTTTCTTCAGTTATTTTGTTTACACGATAAATACATGTAGGTATGTAACAATAAAGCATTATGAAACATAGTATTGCGATCACATGCGAATTAAATGTGTATTTAATCCGTTTTATTTAATCATGACATACGATTCACAAAGTGGCATTTATTACTTTTTAAACTACTACTCCTGGAACTCTATGTATACAGAGTTGCAATATAGTTAAGTTATGGGATCGCTTATGGTGTCAGAATATATTCCCTTGATATTTACAATGCATTTCATGGTTCGAACAAATTTTTATTTGTATTTTGAAATTTTCTGCAATATGTATATTTTAATAATCATTGTAGGCAAAAATTGTTATTTGATGTAATTATTATAGAATATTATTGTATTTGAATACCATTATTTTTAAACAGTAATATTTTGGTATTATACCGATATTTTGAAAATTATTATTTCTGTATAGTAGTATTAAACATATTTTTTTAAAGTAAGTATATTATTTTTAAAAATTATCATATTATATGGTATATCATTATTTATCATTACTCTTTTGTGATTAAAAATTCTTTAACTTTCTTAGCGCTGACGCGTTGATTGTATAATACTGTAATGCGAACTGAAAGTGTAAAAAAATTGTTTCCCAGCGGAACGTTTACATCGAAAAACATACTGATATTTAAATATTAATTAGCAATTCCAAGCGTGCAATACATTAAATAATAGTTGTAAAATTATAGTGCTATCATATCTAACTATCTATTTGCTACAGAATTCCAGTTTTACCATAATCCCCTAATGTTTTATTCTAGTCTCGGTCATCATATAAAAAATATAGGAAACACGTGGTACCGATATCCTGATAGGCAGGAAGTGAATACTAGAGCAGATGTTAAAACTGTGGTTCCCTGAAATATATGCTTCCTCTAAGAAAAAAAGCGATTTTAAGAACGTGACACTCGCGTCGTCTCCTATGCTTATACAAATAAAGTCGTATAGTTGTTTCCAATTTGGAAAGTAGACGTTATTATATCATACACACCGCCTGTATTTTTACTTTCCAATTTCATCCTTAGTAATAAAGAAGAGGCGTATTCATATTACACAGACAAAATTCATTTCTTACTTCAACAACCTTCACCTCGGAGTTTTGAATTTGAAAAACATTTCTTGCTAAATAACTGTATAAGTTAGTTCTACAACATCCTTGGATAATGGTAAAGGCAAATGCAATTTTTCATTTAAGAACTCATACTCACAGTGGGATGTCTACAAGAATCGCAGACCCGATGTGGATTTAGCTGAAACAGAATATAGTAAAAAGCATTAAATACCAATAATTATATTGTTCTATTATATTTATTTTGTCTAATTTGAGTCTTATGCTTTCGAAATACGAAACTTTCAATTATTACATGTAGTCTGTCACATTTTTCTTTGCTTTGTATTTACAAGCATGAGTTCGCTTTGAAAATTATTTCAGTGTAGGCTTCTTGCAATGTTCAATGAAATATGTTTATTCATAAATGTCCGCATATTTATTTCATAAATATTAAACGCTGCTCCGTCAAAAACTATCCTTTCTGATTATTCTTCTTTAACAAGAGTTTGTCTATAATGGCATTCAGGAAGATAATTAGTGACATTGTTAATATTACATCAATCGATAACGTCAATCAGATAACGTCTCAAATATTAAACGCGGAAAAAGTAAATACTTCACTATCCAGATACGTCATTGGAACTTCCCTCAATCGCACAAATTTACGAGTTTGAATTTCTAATTATGTAACGATTAATACCAACGTGCAATCCAAATAATCGTATTTCTCTCTTATAAATTAATGTCATCATTCATTTAAGGGAAATAGCATCTACGAAATTAGTATTTATTTTTCGAAGGGTGGAAGTCAACTTTCTTAAAACCGAAAAAAATATGTACACCCAATGTAACATTTAATTACGTGAATTCGAAATTATTGCCATGCCGGTCGTGCCGTACGCACGAGTGGTTCCATTGGATTTTAATTTACGTCACTTGTTATGTCTTACGGTTTGCAAATATTAGTTCGGTGACAGAACAAGGAGGTTCACGGAGATGCAACCTTATGTGAACGATGAATCTGGAACGATATAACATTTATTCTAAAATAAGTAGTCACGTTTTCAATCTCGTTTATAGATCTCAATTTTCGAAAATCGCAGTCCTTTAGTTGTTATTGAAGAAAATACGTTTCGAATCGACCCGTCACAAAGGAATCCCCAAACTGCTTGGACGCGTCTGCACGCGCCCCATAAAAATGCGCATGGCGCTTTAGATCGGGCGAAACGGTTCCCACGACACCCCGTCTGCTTCTATGGGAACGTTTTATTGGGGTGGAATTATTGTACGTGTCTGCACTTACACGCGTACAGACGCATGCCTGTCGCCGAAGTTCATCGTAACGAAAAAGCGTTGAACTCTTAAGTAGTAGGAAGGTAGGAAGGTAGGTAGGTAGGTAGGTAGGTAGGTAGGTAGGTACAGTGAAATTTTAATACTTGCAGAAGAATTAATTACAAATTAAGAGTAGGTTCATCAAAACTAAAATCTCACTCCCACTTTGAACTTGAATTATGTTTTGTTATATAATTGTTCCTGCTATTTATCGACAAAATACGAACAATCGCCTAACTTTCTAAGTGTATAAGTTTAACTATACTTCAGATAGGTACTATTAACAAAGAAAGGCTGCCAACTTAAAAATTTTGATTTGAATGAAATTTTGCGTGAATGAAAATCATAATAAAGCGTGCAAGAAACAGTTTTTTCGAACAGATATTTACATTCTGAAACTCGTGAAAAGGCGAAATTGGTAGGTACTGAAAGTTATCACGTTCTTTTTTGTGTTGATATAAGTTTGTAACAATTCCAGATAATCTTTTAAACAAATAATCTTTTTTCTTTTTTTACGTATAAATTCCTAACTGTGAATAGGTAATAGAATCAATGCTTTAATACACAAAATGTGTAATTTTGGAAGGTCTACTAAAATGTAAAAGAATATAATATTTTTAACATTTTATTTGCAAGGTGCTATTTCTGCTTTTATAGTCGTACGTATTCCTACGCTACTGTGTCTTATCTGTGACTTACTTTCTCTTCTAGAACAGGTAGAGTTAGGCACTGATGACTATGTATATGTCGCAGGATAATTGTAAAATCTGTCATTTTTACCAAATTTTTACCTCATTTAATTTCAGATTTTATTGAAAGGTACATTTATTAATTAAATATTTCCAAATTTTGAATGCATATTATTAATAACTAAAGGAGTTATCACTATCAATAGGCGTGCGCTTTCGAGCTGTCCAGCTTGAACGGTATATTGCAAGACAAAAACTCGAACGTCTTTTAAAAATACTTTCAAATTAGAAGTTCGTGACGTTGTGACTTTTTAAAGTTTCAATATTAACTTTTTGATAATTACAAAAAAGAACGACTTCTTTTGAAATTTTGTGTTTATTTTTTAAGGGATCGCCATTTTATACAAAAATGCAATATTAAAAATCAGAGACTGTCAAGGACCTCTACTTGTATTCTATTTTTAAAATCCGTTTAAATATTTATCGTCAGACTTACCGTTTGGGCTGGACATTATCCACCGGGTAACGCCTCGAAAAACTATACGTCGCCTATCGACAGTGATATTACCTTCAGTTATTATCATTTGATACTTAAAATTGAAACAATCTAATTAATACATATACCTTTTATTAATAAAAAATTTAGTTTTTTAGTTACAAATTTTAGTAGATTTTCATGTATAACTTCCAAAAAAATTCCTGAATTCGTATCGGTTTCTCAGTATTCTAGGTACCTATATGTAACCCCTCAAGCCATAAGGATATTACTTAATGATCTATTTATATTACGGCTTAGGTAAGACGTGGTTACAATATTAAATGAATTTAATTATGCCCAGTAGTGACACATTTCAACTCCAAAAGGCTTCAATAGATTACTAGGGTATTTGAAACCATTATTAACTGCATACGACCTGGAGTTTATCATGCTTGATCGTGGTTCGTATTAGAATAATACCTTGCTTTAGTTAGGGGTTAGAGTTACAGTTAAGAACTAAACTGGACACTGATTTTCCGAATATAATAAAAGTATGAAAAATCGTACCAGCCATGAAGTCTACTTTCGAGTTCTCATTCAAATTAAAGGGATAATATAACACACGTTTACGGCAAGCAGAAAACTCACAGATATTAGTTTCATATACACCGCTGAACAAAACACTTGACCACATGATAAATCTTGCCTCCCAGGAGGCCCTACGAAAAACAGCATTCCCATCTATGTATAACACGAGGTTCTGTGGCGCGAGCCACTGCTGAGAAAGGCATTCTGTAGCGGTATTTATGAATATTGTTCATAATATTATATTCGCATTAGTATCATTTTTGCATTAACATTGTTATCAGTCTAAAAGTCGAAGAAATTTTGTTAGATCAAGAGTCAGAAATTGGATTCAGTTGATTACTGACAGAACGGCCATGTGCGCGTGGCGCTGCGATCTGCGCCACAGAACCACGTGTCATAGATGGGAATGCCGTTTTTCGTAGCGTCTCTCAGAAGACAAGAGTGGGGTGGTCAAGTATTATGTACTACTCCCACGGTAAACCCACACAGTTCCTACACGATTTCTACACTATTCCTACTGCGCGTGGCTGAGATGGCTAGCGGGTCGGCACGGGGGCAAGAGGAGTACTCTTTGTCACGCGGTGTTATACGATCAGATTCTTTGATGTTATCGCGTCGGTCAATAACGGACAATACTATGGCGACTTTGGAGGTACATGGTAGGTACACTGCTGAACAAAATACTTGACCACTCCACTCCTGCTTCCTGAGACACGCTACGGAAAACGGTATTCCCATCTAGAACACGAGGTTCTGTGGCCGTTCTGTCAACAATCGACTCGTGTGAATTTCTGAAAAATTCTTCGACTTTTATACTGATAATACTAATGCAAAAATGATATGAATGCGAATAGGATATCATAAACAATATTCATAAACGACAACTACAGAATACTGGAGAATACTGTATCTATACCGCTACAGAATACTTCTTTTCAGCACGCGTTCGTTTCTTTATCGCAATAATACAAATAGTTTTTCTAAATATCAAATAGTTACATTCATTATTTCGCAAGGTACAATTTCCTTATACAACATGTTCGATAGAGGATGTTTAAGTACGAAGGCAAGTTGTGTAAAATAAAATAACAAAAATAGTGGAAAAGAAATTTAGCTTGTGTTCAATGTATTTTCCACACAACACGACGACTTCAATTCTGCTTCCTAATACCACAGACAACGTAGAAAATAGACCTGACATTCAATGCATTTTTCTGCCCCGAGTTTTGTGGGGATCCATGACCCCATTACCATTTTAGTGTCACATGCAACGTTACCGAGAAAGTGCCAAGCCTCGAAACAGATTGCAACGCTACGCGTGGTAGGAATTAGGCTTAAACGCGGGTTAAATTAAAGCATTGATAGTGAATAGTGATAGTGATAGTGAATAGTGATAGTGAATAGTGATAGTGAATAGTGATAGTGAATAGTGATAGTGAATAGTGATAGTGAATAGTGATAGTGAATAGTGATAGTGAATAGTGATAGTGAATAGTGATAGTGAATAGTGATAGTGAATAGTGATAGTGAATAGTGATAGTGAATAGTGATAGTGAATAGTGATAGTGAATAGTGATAGTGAATAGTGATAGTGAATAGTGATAGTGAATAGTGATAGTGAATAGTGATAGTGAATAGTGATAGTGAAAAGTGATAGTGAATAGTGATAGTGAATAGTGAATAGTGATAGTGAATAGTGATAGTGAATAGTGATAGTGAATAGTGATAGTGAATAGTGATAGTGAATAGTGATAGTGAATAGTGAATAGTGATAGTGAATAGTCATAGTGAATAGTGATAGTGAATAGTGATAGTGAATAGTGATAGTGATAGGGATGGAGATATAAAGGGTGTAGTTGGATCAATTTCGTTCCCTGGTGTTCTTGTCGAAAGGGAAAAGTTCGAGCGTAGGGCGTGCACCGAAAGATTCACTGCTTGTATAAGTCACAGGGGCTGGTTATGTACCCAATTTTCGCGCTAGGTGGCTCAAGTCAGGTCATACCTATGGTGCGCTCCTAGCGGGTCGATCGGAACAATCGCCTCGGAGGCGCCGAACCATTTTCCCTTTCAACTCGGACAGCGGGGTGGTAATAACTGCGCCACCGAATACTTGTTTTACCCTCTCTCCCCCCTACTCCACCCCTCCGACCCGTTTGGTGCTGAATTTGTTTTAATCGAGACATTCTTGGCAGTTCCCTAGCTTCTAAAACTGAAGAGATCGGTGGAACTTTGTTTCCATCTAGCTCTTTGATTTAGTAGACTACGGGCTTCGTGTAAAGGGTGATCGGTGATACTTTGATCCTATCTATCTCTCTGCGGGCCTCCAAACGTAGCAATTTCATCGTGGTGAGATCTGATAATTGATGAAACCCGAGAATTAAAAATTAAAAATTTTTTTAACATGGAATAATTTGATAGAATGAAAAAATAAAAGCAACTTGTAATGTTTGATTAAGTCCTCCCTTCACTTCCTTCTACATGTATATATGATATAAAGATATATGAAATTATCAAGTGTTGTTCGATTATTCCTACCCCAGAATACAAGTATAGTGTTCAGATAGAAGGATAAGTGATTCAAAGAACTCATATGCAAAGCCAAAGATCGCTTAAACAAACGCTTTTCAGTTACTCATTTAATGAATAGGTGGAATGAAATTGGTTTAAACAGTCTAACAAATTAATCATTCAAGCAAAGCTTAATAACTAGTTCGTTTGGTATTGCATAACGTGGGACAATTGACATCAAACGCAGACCAAAACTGAATATCAAACTCAGACACTGTTTCTTGTTCCAAGGATTCGAATGGATAAACATCCACGTGAAATCATAGGCGTCTTCGCCTGACAGTGTACATGAAATTATCATGAACATCTCATTGTCAGAAGAATAACTTAAGTAATCCCCTGATAACGTGTTAATAATGGAGGTGACGGTAGCGTGTGTAACGTTAATTAGGCGTAAGTGAACGATTGACACAGGTGTTGTAAAAGTACGGGAGTATGTTTAATTAACCGAAACTCTCTGTCGTAGTAAGTGCAAACAACTTTTCGCCAAATTTTACGACGTATATAAGCGAGAAAGCAATTTTGCCAGAGACCGCGACTGATCGCAACCAAGTGCAGACTTGGAGGAATCAAAAATGGCGAAAGCCGTTCTCCTCCTTTGTTTTCTTGTCGCTGCTGCGAGTGTAAGTGAAAACACTGCTCTTTTTCGAAGTTCGTTGAGTTTTGTGATTGGTGTAGGAAGTGATAATGACGACCATAACAATTGTTAGAGTTGACGGAGAAAAAGTGCCTAAAAAAGAACCAATGTAAAATGTATCAATATGACAACGTACTTGTGCACCGGTTTTTATTTTCATATCGAACACATACGGTATAGGAATTTGTCTAAGAACTCAGAGAACGCTACATCCGTTATTTTTTAAAAAATTTTCTGCATTTTGTAACAAGACAATTAATGCATTTGAAAAAAGTGTTTTCTCAAAGACAACGTGCATCGAAGAAGATAGTTTTCTTCTTTCTGATATTTTTATATAATACTAATATTGATTAGTACTACAGTTAATTACATTTAATTTTATAAATAAATGTAACGCCCTCTGCACGTGGATTTTGGATCTATTCTATAGCAGACCCATTAAAACAATCATTCTTCTGGTATATGATTCATCGAAATCGGTTCAGTAGTTTTTGTGTTTTGCGCTGTCAAACATAAATACATACATACATGGCACAATCATTTTTCTATAATGGTATAGATCAGGCGCGTCCAACTTTTGCTCTTGCCATCAAAGAGCAAGCACGAGTGCGAGTGAGGCCGACAGCCACGGTTGTGCCCCACCATGGGGACCTTTCGCTCTTGAGAGGCACGAGGGGCCTGGCTCGGTACCCTCAAGAGCAAGGAGCAACTCTGTCTGTGGGATCCCACCTTACTACTCTTGTTACATTTCCCCACCTTACCAACGCCAAGTTAATCGTATTGTCATGAAAGCTATAAAAATATAAAATTGAGAAATTTAAATTTCCATTTACTATCAAAGCGCGGTGAGCTGGACAAATATTTCTCATCAGAAGCGATCGCTCGAAAGGCTTGAGTGATGTGGAATGGTGTTTTGTCAAACCTTGCTCGAGTGAAAGTGTTATTAAACCATTGATTTTAGATATAAATTGATTATGTTATAGGAAATAAGATATTTATGATATTTTTCTTTTACATATTTCAGAGCAGCGGCATTGACCCTTGGGGTAAATTTAATCCAATAACGAGAATCATTGAAGAATATGAACGCAGTGTTGCAAAAAAGATCCAAATTGCCATTAAGAGGACCAACGCTATTATAGGAGACACCGAAGAGCTTGCCAAGTTTCATGTAAGACAGCTTGAGAGGACCGCCGAAAGAACAAATAATCAGGCGGTTTCCCAAGTCCAGCATACAATGGCACAGGTAAGAATACAAAGTAAAAGATTTCATGCCCCGGTTAATGCGATGGAAATACCTATGTGTGTAATTTATAAAACTCGAGAAACATCACGATGTCATATAAAAAATTTAACATACAGGATGTTTCAAAACCGCACGAAAAGTTAGTAGACGCGAATTCCTTGCGATGAGGTACACTTTTCAAATATTTGGCAAAAGACGTAGTAGTTATTATATGGCTCATGGTTTATGAGAGATGTGAGCAATGAAAAATTTGAATTACAAATTTTGATCCCTGTTCAAATGTAGAATGACCTGAAATTATAGGGCAATTTGAAACGCATAGACTGTTCATACTAACAGAAATTCAAAGGTCCTATGTTATTTTATAATATAACGCGCGGAATTTAAATGCCATACGGCGTACGCACGCGCGAGAAATACGAGCAGAAGATTGTAGAATTACATTTCCTTTATATTGTAACTAGCGTCCCCCGGCTCGGCTTCCCCCGAGATATTAGCGTGACTGATACGAAAGTGATCTTCAAGTATTAACATAAAAGTTCACGTCTTTCAGTGATTCGAGTACTCATCTTATACAGGCTCGGATTAATATTTTTGGGGCCCGGAGCTCTCAAACCTTCGAGGGCCCCCCCTGGTTGAACAGCGGAGGGGAGGGGGGGTTAGTGATCTACTCGCTTAGAACGAGGCTGCAGCCCCCCCTAAACCCCCCTCTAATCCGGGCCTGATCATATAAACGATTATATTATTCCGTGTGTAGCCGAATTGTTCAATTACAATTAGCCAATATGATGCATTTTCATAATGTAAAAATTAATTTCAGTACCTAAATCTACATAATGAATTACTGTAAACTGTGTACATTCAACTGTTATTTATTGTCCAATTTTTTCATTTTTTATGGTTCAAATGCATTATGCTCAATCTTGCATTCGCAGGTGGATACAAAAGTTGGAATATTGAAAAGAAGAGCACATGGAATCAACGTCGACAAATGCACTCAGGAGTTAGTAAAATTAAACGAAACCGCGAGCACTATAATTGAAACTGTTGCCAGCTGTGTATTAAAAAAAGTAGAGGATGGGATACACTTCTGTGCAACAGTTACTCAGGCAATAGAAGACACAGACAAGAAATTCAACGAAATCACCGAAAAGGCAAATCAATGTAGCAAATCATCCGAATACTTCCTTGAAATAATAGGATGCTTAAATGCTGTAAGTACAAACTATACTAAAAACCAATTATGTGGCAACTGTAGCTAATTGTAAATTTCATGTTCAGCTTTCACAAATGACTATTAAAACTGTTTCACTATTTGTACACAGTTAGATGAAGAAGGGTCGTTTAATGGGGAATTTTAAAAAATACAGTTTAACAACATTTAATTTTCCAATAGTTTTTAGCGTTTGGACAATAATTTTTCGCATTTTCGAGTGCTAGTCCCATTATTGCATCAGACCCTTGATTAATAAACATTAAATCAAGCCGTTACCTAATCTCAAATACCATCACCTGAATTATTACAAATCTATAATGAAGCGTGTACTCCAAAAAAATAACTTTCCGAAATTCGAATCATAAAATAAGAGAATACTTCGATAGAATGGGAACTCATATTGACTACAGATGAGAAAACCAGAAGATAAGAGCGAGTGAAAGAGAATCCGCTCGACTGCTTGCACACAGAGTTGTGCATTAACCAAATAAAAAATGATTTAAATAATAGATCTAATAAAAATTGCTTTAACTTTACATTATTCGAAGAAGAATATTAATTTTTTTATTCTACGAGCGTTTTAATGTTTTTTAACTTTAACTTTAGTTTTGTTCGACGTCGAATAATTTTCTGGCGAGCGTTCGAGCCGCTGAGGACCGTCATTGGGCAATAGATACTATGTGCCCCGCGAGAATGCTTATTTCGTCCTCTTTCGCTCGCTCTCGGGTTCTCTCACTCTCGACCGAAGGATTTCAAGAAATGGTGGGGATAGCAACGCGAGCCATGTATAGTTGAAATGCGTTCACAGCGAGAGTTTACTATAATATACATGATAATACTTAATACAAAATGTTTAAAAACGGCTTCGTTTAATCGTATTTTTATCAGCAGAATAGCGTTAGGAGATAACTGCATGGATAGATTAAAATGGGGCACCCTGTATATGGCAGGAGGTGGTTGAAATAATATGATAGGACTAAGCGGGCGGTAGCCTGAAAATGTTTGAGAAACTCTGTATAAGACAAACACTAATGTACAAATACGTCAGACTATACTGAATTTTAAAATAAGAAGCATTAAAAAATGAATGTATATCATATATATGAATAGCTATATCACAGAAAAGAACAGTTCATAAATCAAAGCATGTTATAAACTCATCATAAATGTACCAACAGGCTGTGATGGAGGCACAACAAATAGCAAACAAAAACATTCACACAGTGAAAAAGGAGATTCTCCAAGCCATTAACTATATTAAGAGAGATACATATTCCATGGCCGACTGTTCCGTGGTCAAACTAATTTCAAACCTACTACAACTTAAGAACACAGTACTGCGAAGTATTGAAGTGTGTATTATAGAAACAATTATGAACTCAGGTAGGAAAGAGAAATTCGAAATAACAAAGACACAACTGATAAACAAACTCACGCATACAAATTTATTACAGGTACCACTGAAATATCTATCACAGTAACAACGCAGGGACCAAATACAGGAACAAACAATGCTACGCAGACACACCGAACCACAGTTTCGCAGTCTGCTTCCACTACAACTGAAGAGCCAGGATCTACAACTGTGCAGTCTGCATCGAACAAAACTGAGCAGCCTGTGTCAAGCACAACTACGCAGACAACACCCACTACGACACAACCACGTCCATCCTGCACAACTAAGCATCCCATATCAACAAAAACGACGCAGACTAAACCAACTACTTCAGAACCAAGTACAGTAACCACAAATAAGCAAAATGCGACAACAACAACTGAGCCGACTACAACGAGTACGGGAAAACCTCGCCCATCTTGCAAAACTAAGCAGCCTGTCTCAACATCAACTACGCAAACAAAACCGAGTACAACAGAACCGAGTACAGAGACCACAAATAAGCAGAATGCGACAACAACAACTGAGCCGACTACAACGAGTACGGGAAAACCTCGCCCAACTTGCACAACCAAGCAGCCTGTCACAACATCAACTACGCAAACAAAACCCAGTACGACAGAACGGAGTACAGAGACCACAAATAAGCAGAACGCGACAACAACAACTGAGCCAACTACACCGAGTACGGGAAAACCTCGCCCATCTTGCACAACCAAGCAGCCTGTCTCAACATCAACTACGCAAACAAAACCGAATACCACAGAACCGAGTACGGAGACCACAAATAAGCAGAATGCGACAACAACAACTGAAAAGACACGGCCTACTCCGACAGCGGCAAGCACGTCGACCACAACTAAACAGCCTACGACAGCAACGACTGAAAAGACACGACCTATTCCGACAGAGGCAAGCACGTCGACCACAACTAAACAGCCTACGACAGCAACAACTGAAAAGACATGGCCTACTCCGACAGAGGCAAGCACGTCGACCACAACTAAACAGCCTACGAAAGCAACAACTGAAAAGACACGGCCTACTCCGACAGAGGCAAGCACGTCGACCACAACTAAACAGCCTACGAAAGCAACAACTGAAAAGACACGGCCTACTCCGACAGAGGCAAGCACGTCGACCACAACTAAACAGCCTACGACAGCAACAACTGAAAAGACACGACCTACTCCGACAGAGGCAAGTACGTCGACCACAACTAAACAGCCTACGACATCAACAACAGAAAAGACACGGCCTACTCCGACAGAGGCAAGTACGTCGACCACAACTAAACAGCCTACGACATCAACAACAGAAAAGACACGGCCTACTCCGACAGAGGCAAGTACGTCGACCACAACTAAACAGCCTACGACATCAACAACTGAAAAGACACGGCCTACTCCGACAGAGGCAAGCACGTCGACCACAACTAAACAGCCTACGACAGCAACGACTGAAAAGACACGGCCTACTCCGACAGAGGCAAGCACATCGACCACAACTAAACAGCCTACGACAGCAACAACTGAAAAGACACGGCCTACTCCGACAGAGGCAAGCACATCGACCACAACTAAACAGCCTACGACAGCAACAACTGAAAAGACACGGCCTACTCCGACAGCGTCTAGCACGTCGACCACAACTAAACAGCCTACGACAGCAACAACTGAAAAGACACGGCCTACTCCGACAGAGGCAAGCACATCGACCACAACTAAACAGCCTACGACAGCAACAACTGAAAAGACACGGCCTACTCCGACAGCGTCTAGCACGTCGACCACAACTAAACAGCCTACGACAGCAACAACTGAAAAGACACGACCTACTCCGACAGAAGCAAGCACGTCGACCACAACTAAACAGCCTACGACAGCAACAACTGAAAAGACACGGCCTACTCCGACAGCGTCTAGCACGTCGACCACAACTAAACAGCCTACGACAGCAACAACTGAAAAGTCACGGCCTACTCCGACAGAGGCAAGCACGTCGACCACAACTAAACAGCCTACGACAGCAACAACTGAAAAGACACGGTCTACTCGGACAGCGTCTAGCACGTCGACCACAACTAAACAGCCTACGACAGCAACAACTGAAAAGACACGGCCTACTCCGACAGTGACAAGCACGTCGACCACAACTAAACAGCCTACGACAGCAACGACTGAAAAGACACGGCCTACTCCGACAGAGGCAAGCACATCCACCACAACTAAACAGCCTACGACAGCAACAACTGAAAAGACACGGCCTACTCCGATAGAGGCAAGCACATCGACCACAACTAAACAGCCTACGACAGCAACAACTGAAAAGACATGGCCTACTCCGACAGCGTCTAGCACGTCGACCACAACTAAACAGCCTACGACAGCAACAACTGAAAAGACACGGCCTACTCCGACAGAGGCAAGCACGTCGACCACAACTAAACAGCCTACGACAGCAACGACTGAAAAGACACGGCCTACTCCGACAGAGGCAAGTACGTCGACCACAACTAAACAGCCTACGACATCAACAACTGAAAAGACACGGCCTACTCCGACAGAGGCAAGCACGTCGACCACAACTAAACAGCCTACGACAGCAACGACTGAAAAGACACGGCCTACTCCGACAGAGGCAAGCACATCGACCACAACTAAACAGCCTACGACAGCAACAACTGAAAAGACACGGCCTACTCCGACAGTGACAAGTACATCGACCACAACTAAACAGCCTACGACAGCAACAACTGAAAAGACACGGCCTACTCCGACAGAGGCAAGTACGTCGACCACAACTAAACAGCCTACGACATCAACAACTGAAAAGACACGGCCTACTCCGACAGAGGCAAGCACGTCGACCACAACTAAACAGCCTACGACAGCAACGACTGAAAAGACACGGCCTACTCCGACAGAGGCAAGTACGTCGACCACAACTAAACAGCCTACGACATCAACAACTGAAAAGACACGGCCTACTTCGACAGAGGCAAGCACGTCGACCACAACTAAACAGCCTACGACAGCAACGACTGAAAAGACACGGCCTACTCCGACAGAGGCAAGCACGTCGACCACAACTAAACAGCCTACGACAGCAACAACTGAAAAGACACGGCCTACTCCGACAGTGACAAGTACATCGACCACAACTAAACAGCCTACGACAGCAACAACTGAAAAGACACGGCCTACTCCGACAGAGGCAAGCACGTCGACCACAACTAAACAGCCTACGACAGCAACAACTGAAAAGACATGGCCTACTCCGACAGAGGCAAGCACGTCGACCACAACTAAACAGCCTACGACAGCAACAACTGAAAAGACACGGCCTACTCCGACAGAGGCAAGCACGTCGACCACAACTAAACAGCCTACGACAGCAACAACTGAAAAGACACGACCTACTCCGACAGAAGCAAGCACGTCGACCACAGCTAAACAGCCTACGACAGCAACAACTGAAAAGACACGGCCTACTCCGACAGCGTCTAGCACGTCGACCACAACTAAACAGCCTACGACAGCAACAACTGAAAAGACACGGCCTACTCCGACAGTGACAAGTACATCGACCACAACTAAACAGCCTACGACAGCAACAACTGAAAAGACACGGCCTACTCCGACAGAGGCAAGTACGTCGACCACAACTAAACAGCCTACGACATCAACAACTGAAAAGACACGGCCTACTCCGACAGAGGCAAGCACGTCGACCACAACTAAACAGCCTACGACAGCAACAACTGAAAAGACACGACCTACTCCGACAGAAGCAAGCACGTCGACCACAGCTAAACAGCCTACGACAGCAACAACTGAAAAGACACGGCCTACTCCGACAGCGTCTAGCACGTCGACCACAACTAAACAGCCTACGACAGCAACAACTGAAAAGACACGGCCTACTCCGACAGTGACAAGTACATCGACCACAACTAAACAGCCTACGACAGCAACAACTGAAAAGACACGGCCTACTCCGACAGAGGCAAGTACGTCGACCACAACTAAACAGCCTACGACATCAACAACTGAAAAGACACGGCCTACTCCGACAGAGGCAAGCACGTCGACCACAACTAAACAGCCTACGACAGCAACGACTGAAAAGACACGGCCTACTCCGACAGAGGCAAGCACATCGACCACAACTAAACAGCCTACGACAGCAACAACTGAAAAGACACGGCCTACTCCGACAGAGGCAAGCACATCGACCACAACTAAACAGCCTACGACAGCAACAACTGAAAAGACACGGCCTACTCCGACAGCGTCTAGCACGTCGACCACAACTAAACAGCCTACGACAGCAACAACTGAAAAGACACGGCCTACTCCGACAGAGGCAAGCACATCGACCACAACTAAACAGCCTACGACAGCAACAACTGAAAAGACACGGCCTACTCCGACAGCGTCTAGCACGTCGACCACAACTAAACAGCCTACGACAGCAACAACTGAAAAGACACGACCTACTCCGACAGAAGCAAGCACGTCGACCACAACTAAACAGCCTACGACAGCAACAACTGAAAAGACACGGCCTACTCCGACAGCGTCTAGCACGTCGACCACAACTAAACAGCCTACGACAGCAACAACTGAAAAGTCACGGCCTACTCCGACAGAGGCAAGCACGTCGACCACAACTAAACAGCCTACGACAGCAACAACTGAAAAGACACGGTCTACTCCGACAGCGTCTAGCACGTCGACCACAACTAAACAGCCTACGACAGCAACGACTGAAAAGACACGGCCTACTCCGACAGAGGCAGGCACATCGACCACAACTAAACAGCCTACGACAGCAACAACTGAAAAGACACGGCCTACTCCGACAGTGACAAGTACATCGACCACAACTAAACAGCCTACGACAGCAACAACTGAAAAGACACGGCCTACTCCGACAGAGGCAAGTACGTCGACCACAACTAAACAGCCTACGACATCAACAACTGAAAAGACACGGCCTACTCCGACAGAGGCAAGCACGTCGACCACAACTAAACAGCCTACGACAGCAACGACTGAAAAGACACGGCCTACTCCGACAGAGGCAAGCACGTCGACCACAACTAAACAGCCTACGACAGCAACAACTGAAAAGACACGGCCTACTCCGACAGTGACAAGCACGTCGACCACAACTAAACAGCCTACGACAGCAACGACTGAAAAGACACGGCCTACTCCGACAGAGGCAAGCACATCCACCACAACTAAACAGCCTACGACAGCAACAACTGAAAAGACACGGCCTACTCCGACAGAGGCAAGCACGTCGACCACAACTAAACAGCCTACGACAGCAACAACTGAAAAGACACGGCCTACTTCGACAGAGGCAAGCACGTCGACCACAACTAAACAGCCTACGACAGCAACAACTGAAAAGACACGGCCTACTCCGACAGAGGCAAGCACGTCGACCACAACTAAACAGCCTACGACATCAACAACTGAAAAGACACGGCCTACTCCGACAGAGGCAAGCACGTCGACCACAACTAAACAGCCTACGACAGCAACGACTGAAAAGACACGGCCTACTCCGACAGAGGCAAGCACATCGACCACAACTAAACAGCCTACGACAGCAACAACTGAAAAGACACGGCCTACTCCGACAGAGGCAAGCACGTCGACCACAACTAAACAGCCTACGACAGCAACAACTGAAAAGACATGGCCTACTCCGACAGAGGCAAGCACGTCGACCACAACTAAACAGCCTACGACAGCAACAACTGAAAAGACACGGCCTACTCCGACAGAGGCAAGCACGTCGACCACAACTAAACAGCCTACGACAGCAACAACTGAAAAGACACGACCTACTCCGACAGAAGCAAGCACGTCGACCACAGCTAAACAGCCTACGACAGCAACAACTGAAAAGACGCGGCCTACTCCGACAGCGTCTAGCACGTCGACCACAACTAAACAGCCTACGACAGCAACAACTGAAAAGACACGGCCTACTCCGACAGTGACAAGTACATCGACCACAACTAAACAGCCTACGACAGCAACAACTGAAAAGACACGGCCTACTCCGACAGCGGCAAGCACGTCGACCACAACTAAACAGCCTACGACAGCAACAACTGAAAAGACACGGCCTACTCCGACAGCGTCTAGCACGTCGACCACAACTAAACAGCCTACGACATCAACAACTGAAAAGACACGGCCTACTCCGACAGAGGCAAGCACGTCGACCACAACTAAACAGCCTACGACAGCAACGACTGAAAAGACACGGCCTACTCCGACAGAGGCAAGCACATCGACCACAACTAAACAGCCTACGACAGCAACAACTGAAAAGACACGGCCTACTCCGACAGCGTCTAGCACGTCGACCACAACTAAACAGCCTACGACATCAACAACTGAAAAGACACGGCCTACTCCGACAGAGGCAAGCACGTCGACCACAACTAAACAGCCTACGACAGCAACGACTGAAAAGACACGGCCTACTCCGACAGAGGCAAGTACGTCGACCACAACTAAACAGCCTACGACATCAACAACTGAAAAGACACGGCCTACTCCGACAGAGGCAAGCACGTCGACCACAACTAAACAGCCTACGACAGCAACGACTGAAAAGACACGGCCTACTCCGACAGAGGCAAGCACATCGACCACAACTAAACAGCCTACGACAGCAACAACTGAAAAGACACGGCCTACTCCGACAGAGGCAAGCACATCGACCACAACTAAACAGCCTACGACAGCAACAACTGAAAAGACACGGCCTACTCCGACAGCGTCTAGCACGTCGACCACAACTAAACAGCCTACGACAGCAACAACTGAAAAGACACGGCCTACTCCGACAGTGGCAAGCACGTCGACCACAACTAAACAGCCTACGACAGCAACGACTGAAAAGACACGGCCTACTCCGACAGAGGCAAGTACGTCGACCACAACTAAACAGCCTACGACATCAACAACTGAAAAGTCACGGCCTACTCCGACAGAGGCAAGCACGTCGACCACAACTAAACAGCCTACGACAGCAACAACTGAAAAGACACGGTCTACTCCGACAGCGTCTAGCACGTCGACCACAACTAAACAGCCTACGACAGCAACGACTGAAAAGACACGGCCTACTCCGACAGAGGCAGGCACATCGACCACAACTAAACAGCCTACGACAGCAACAACTGAAAAGACACGGCCTACTCCGACAGTGACAAGTACATCGACCACAACTAAACAGCCTACGACAGCAACAACTGAAAAGACACGGCCTACTCCGACAGAGGCAAGTACGTCGACCACAACTAAACAGCCTACGACATCAACAACTGAAAAGACACGGCCTACTCCGACAGAGGCAAGCACGTCGACCACAACTAAACAGCCTACGACAGCAACGACTGAAAAGACACGGCCTACTCCGACAGAGGCAAGCACGTCGACCACAACTAAACAGCCTACGACAGCAACAACTGAAAAGACACGGCCTACTCCGACAGTGACAAGCACGTCGACCACAACTAAACAGCCTACGACAGCAACGACTGAAAAGACACGGCCTACTCCGACAGAGGCAAGCACATCCACCACAACTAAACAGCCTACGACAGCAACAACTGAAAAGACACGGCCTACTCCGACAGAGGCAAGCACGTCGACCACAACTAAACAGCCTACGACAGCAACAACTGAAAAGACACGGCCTACTTCGACAGAGGCAAGCACGTCGACCACAACTAAACAGCCTACGACAGCAACAACTGAAAAGACACGGCCTACTCCGACAGAGGCAAGCACGTCGACCACAACTAAACAGCCTACGACATCAACAACTGAAAAGACACGGCCTACTCCGACAGAGGCAAGCACGTCGACCACAACTAAACAGCCTACGACAGCAACGACTGAAAAGACACGGCCTACTCCGACAGAGGCAAGCACATCGACCACAACTAAACAGCCTACGACAGCAACAACTGAAAAGACACGGCCTACTCCGACAGAGGCAAGCACGTCGACCACAACTAAACAGCCTACGACAGCAACAACTGAAAAGACATGGCCTACTCCGACAGAGGCAAGCACGTCGACCACAACTAAACAGCCTACGACAGCAACAACTGAAAAGACACGGCCTACTCCGACAGAGGCAAGCACGTCGACCACAACTAAACAGCCTACGACAGCAACAACTGAAAAGACACGACCTACTCCGACAGAAGCAAGCACGTCGACCACAGCTAAACAGCCTACGACAGCAACAACTGAAAAGACGCGGCCTACTCCGACAGCGTCTAGCACGTCGACCACAACTAAACAGCCTACGACAGCAACAACTGAAAAGACACGGCCTACTCCGACAGTGACAAGTACATCGACCACAACTAAACAGCCTACGACAGCAACAACTGAAAAGACACGGCCTACTCCGACAGCGGCAAGCACGTCGACCACAACTAAACAGCCTACGACAGCAACAACTGAAAAGACACGGCCTACTCCGACAGCGTCTAGCACGTCGACCACAACTAAACAGCCTACGACATCAACAACTGAAAAGACACGGCCTACTCCGACAGAGGCAAGCACGTCGACCACAACTAAACAGCCTACGACAGCAACGACTGAAAAGACACGGCCTACTCCGACAGAGGCAAGCACATCGACCACAACTAAACAGCCTACGACAGCAACAACTGAAAAGACACGGCCTACTCCGACAGCGTCTAGCACGTCGACCACAACTAAACAGCCTACGACATCAACAACTGAAAAGACACGGCCTACTCCGACAGAGGCAAGCACGTCGACCACAACTAAACAGCCTACGACAGCAACGACTGAAAAGACACGGCCTACTCCGACAGAGGCAAGTACGTCGACCACAACTAAACAGCCTACGACATCAACAACTGAAAAGACACGGCCTACTCCGACAGAGGCAAGCACGTCGACCACAACTAAACAGCCTACGACAGCAACGACTGAAAAGACACGGCCTACTCCGACAGAGGCAAGCACATCGACCACAACTAAACAGCCTACGACAGCAACAACTGAAAAGACACGGCCTACTCCGACAGAGGCAAGCACATCGACCACAACTAAACAGCCTACGACAGCAACAACTGAAAAGACACGGCCTACTCCGACAGCGTCTAGCACGTCGACCACAACTAAACAGCCTACGACAGCAACAACTGAAAAGACACGGCCTACTCCGACAGTGACCAGCACGTCGACCACAACTAAACAGCCTACGACAGCAACAACTGAAAAGACATGGCCTACTCCGACAGAGGCAAGCACGTCGACCACAACTAAACAGCCTACGACAGCAACAACTGAAAAGACACGGCCTACTCCGACAGAAGCAAGCACGTCGACCACAGCTAAACAGCCTACGACAGCAACAACTGAAAAGACACGGCCTACTCCGACAGCGTCTAGCACGTCGACCACAACTAAACAGCCTACGACATCAACAACTGAAAAGACACGGCCTACTCCGACAGAGGCAAGCACGTCGACCACAACTAAACAGCCTACGACAGCAACGACTGAAAAGACACGGCCTACTCCGACAGAGGCAAGTACGTCGACCACAACTAAACAGCCTACGACATCAACAACTGAAAAGACACGGCCTACTCCGACAGAGGCAAGCACGACGACCACAACTAAACAGCCTACGACAGCAACGACTGAAAAGACACGGCCTACTCCGACAGAGGCAAGCACATCGACCACAACTAAACAGCCTACGACAGCAACAACTGAAAAGACACGGCCTACTCCGACAGAGGCAAGCACATCGACCACAACTAAACAGCCTACGACAGCAACAACTGAAAAGACACGGCCTACTCCGACAGCGTCTAGCACGTCGACCACAACTAAACAGCCTACGACAGCAACAACTGAAAAGACACGGCCTACTCCGACAGTGACAAGCACGTCGACCACAACTAAACAGCCTACGACAGCAACAACTGAAAAGACATGGCCTACTCCGACAGAGGCAAGCACGTCGACCACAACTAAACAGCCTACGACAGCAACAACTGAAAAGACACGGCCTACTCCGACAGAGGCAAGCACATCGACCACAACTAAACAGCCTACGACAGCAACGACTGAAAAGACACGGCCTACTCCGACAGAGGCAAGCACATCGACCACAACTAAACAGCCTACGACAGCAACAACTGAAAAGACACGGCCTACTCCGACAGAGGCAAGCACATCGACCACAACTAAACAGCCTACGACAGCAACAACTGAAAAGACACGGCCTACTCCGACAGCGTCTAGCACGTCGACCACAACTAAACAGCCTACGACAGCAACAACTGAAAAGACACGGCCTACTCCGACAGTGACAAGCACGTCGACCACAACTAAACAGCCTACGACAGCAACAACTGAAAAGACATGGCCTACTCCGACAGAGGCAAGCACGTCGACCACAACTAAACAGCCTACGACAGCAACAACTGAAAAGACACGGCCTACTCCGACAGCGTCTAGCACGTCGACCACAACTAAACAGCCTACGACAGCAACAACTGAAAAGACACGGCCTACTCCGACAGAGGCAAGCACGTCGACCACAACTAAACAGCCTACAACAGCAACAACAGAAAAGACACGGCCTACTCCGACAGCGGCAAGCACGTCGACCACAACTAAACAGCCTACGACACCAACAACTGAAAAGACACGGCCTACTCCGACAGAGGCAAGCACGTCGACCACAACTAAACAGCCTACGACACCAACAACTGAAAAGACACGGCCTACTCCGACAGAGGCAAGCACGAAGACCACAACTAAACAGCCTACGACAGCAACGACTGAAAAGACACGGCCTACTCCGACAGAGGCAAGCACATCGACCACAACTAAACAGCCTACGACAGCAACAACTGAAAAGACACGGCCTACTCCGACAGTGGCAACCACATCGACCACAACTAAACAGCCTACGACAGCAACAACTGAAAAGACACGGCCTACTCCGACAGAGGCAAGTACGTCGACCACAACTAAACAGCCTACGACATCAACAACTGAAAAGACACGGCCTACTCCGACAGAGGCAAGCACGTCGACCACAACTAAACAGCCTACGACAGCAACGACTGAAAAGACACGGCCTACTCCGACAGAGGCAAGCACATCGACCACAACTAAACAGCCTACGACAGCAACAACTGAAAAGACACGACCTACTCCGACAGAAGCAAGCACGTCGACCACAACTAAACAGCCTACGACAACAACAACTGAAAAGACACGGCCTACTCCGACAGCGTCTAGCACGTCGACCACGACTAAACAGCCTACGACAGCAACAACTGAAAAGACACGGCCTACTCCGACAGTGACAAGTACATCGACCACAACCAAACAGCCTACGACAGCAACAACTGAAAAGACACGGCCTACTCCGACAGCGTCTAGCACGTCGACCACAACTAAACAGCCTACGACAGCAACAACTGAAAAGACACGGCCTACTCCGACAGTGACAAGTACATCGACCACAACTAAACAGCCTACGACAGCAACAACTGAAAAGACACGGCCTACTCCGACAGTGACAAGTACATCGACCACAACTAAACAGCCTACGACAGCAACAACTGAAAAGACACGGCCTACTCCGACAGAGGCAAGCACGTCGACCACAACTAAACAGCCTACGACAGCAACAACTGAAAAGACATGGCCTACTCCGACAGAGGCAAGCACGTCGACCACAACTAAACAGCCTACGACAGCAACAACTGAAAAGACACGGCCTACTCCGACAGAGGCAAGCACGTCGACCACAACTAAACAGCCTACGACAGCAACAACTGAAAAGACACGGCCTACTCCGACAGAGGCAAGTACGTCGACCACAACTAAACAGCCTACGACAGCAACAACTGAAAAGACACGGCCTACTCCGACAGAGGCAAGCACGTCGACCACAACTAAACAGCCTACGACAGCAACAACTGAAAAGACACGGCCTACTCCGACAGCGTCGAGCACGTCGACCACAACTAAACAGCCTACGACAGCAACAACTGAAAAGACACGACCTACTCCGACAGCGTCTAGCACGTCGACCACAACTAAACAGCCTACGACAGCAACAACAGAAAAGACACGGCCTACTCCGACAGCGGCAAGCACGTCGACCACAACTAAACAGCCTACGACACCAACAACTGAAAAGACACGGCCTACTCCGACAGAGGCAAGCACGTCGACCACAACTAAACAGCCTACAACAGCAACAACAGAAAAGACACGGCCTACTCCGACAGCGGCAAGCACGTCGACCACAACTAAACAGCCTACGACACCAACAACTGAAAAGACACGGCCTACTCCGACAGAGGCAAGCACGTCGACCACAACTAAACAGCCTACGACACCAACAACTGAAAAGACACGGCCTACTCCGACAGAGGCAAGCACGAAGACCACAACTAAACAGCCTACGACAGCAACGACTGAAAAGACACGGCCTACTCCGACAGAGGCAAGCACATCGACCACAACTAAACAGCCTACGACAGCAACAACTGAAAAGACACGGCCTACTCCGACAGTGGCAACCACATCGACCACAACTAAACAGCCTACGACAGCAACAACTGAAAAGACACGGCCTACTCCGACAGAGGCAAGTACGTCGACCACAACTAAACAGCCTACGACATCAACAACTGAAAAGACACGGCCTACTCCGACAGAGGCAAGCACGTCGACCACAACTAAACAGCCTACGACAGCAACGACTGAAAAGACACGGCCTACTCCGACAGAGGCAAGCACATCGACCACAACTAAACAGCCTACGACAGCAACAACTGAAAAGACACGACCTACTCCGACAGAAGCAAGCACGTCGACCACAACTAAACAGCCTACGACAACAACAACTGAAAAGACACGGCCTACTCCGACAGCGTCTAGCACGTCGACCACGACTAAACAGCCTACGACAGCAACAACTGAAAAGACACGGCCTACTCCGACAGTGACAAGTACATCGACCACAACCAAACAGCCTACGACAGCAACAACTGAAAAGACACGGCCTACTCCGACAGCGTCTAGCACGTCGACCACAACTAAACAGCCTACGACAGCAACAACTGAAAAGACACGGCCTACTCCGACAGTGACAAGTACATCGACCACAACTAAACAGCCTACGACAGCAACAACTGAAAAGACACGGCCTACTCCGACAGTGACAAGTACATCGACCACAACTAAACAGCCTACGACAGCAACAACTGAAAAGACACGGCCTACTCCGACAGAGGCAAGCACGTCGACCACAACTAAACAGCCTACGACAGCAACAACTGAAAAGACATGGCCTACTCCGACAGAGGCAAGCACGTCGACCACAACTAAACAGCCTACGACAGCAACAACTGAAAAGACACGGCCTACTCCGACAGAGGCAAGCACGTCGACCACAACTAAACAGCCTACGACAGCAACAACTGAAAAGACACGGCCTACTCCGACAGAGGCAAGTACGTCGACCACAACTAAACAGCCTACGACAGCAACAACTGAAAAGACACGGCCTACTCCGACAGAGGCAAGCACGTCGACCACAACTAAACAGCCTACGACAGCAACAACTGAAAAGACACGGCCTACTCCGACAGCGTCGAGCACGTCGACCACAACTAAACAGCCTACGACAGCAACAACTGAAAAGACACGACCTACTCCGACAGCGTCTAGCACGTCGACCACAACTAAACAGCCTACGACAGCAACAACAGAAAAGACACGGCCTACTCCGACAGCGGCAAGCACGTCGACCACAACTAAACAGCCTACGACACCAACAACTGAAAAGACACGGCCTACTCCGACAGAGGCAAGCACGTCGACCACAACTAAACAGCCTACGACACCAACAACTGAAAAGACACGGCCTACTCCGACAGAGGCAAGCACGTCGACCACAACTAAACAGCCTACGACAACAACAACTGAAAAGACACGGCCTACTTCGACAGCGTCTAGCACGTCGACCACAACTAAACAGCCTACGACAGCAACAACTGAAAAGACACGGCCTACTCCGACAGAGGCAAGCACATCGACCACAACTAAACAGCCTACGACAGCAACAACTGAAAAGACACGGCCTACTCCGACAGCGTCTAGCACGTCGACCACAACTAAACAGCCTACGACAGCAACAACTGAAAAGACACGACCTACTCCGACAGAAGCAAGCACGTCGACCACAACTAAACAGCCTACGACAGCAACAACTGAAAAGACACGGCCTACTTCGACAGAGGCAAGCACGTCGACCACAACTAAACAGCCTACGACAGCAACAACTGAAAAGACACGGCCTACTCCGACAGAGGCAAGCACGTCGACCACAACTAAACAGCCTACGACATCAACAACTGAAAAGACACGGCCTACTCCGACAGAGGCAAGCACGTCGACCACAACTAAACAGCCTACGACAGCAACGACTGAAAAGACACGGCCTACTCCGACAGAGGCAAGCACATCGACCACAACTAAACAGCCTACGACAGCAACAACTGAAAAGACACGGCCTACTCCGACAGAGGCAAGCACGTCGACCACAACTAAACAGCCTACGACAGCAACAACTGAAAAGACATGGCCTACTCCGACAGAGGCAAGCACGTCGACCACAACTAAACAGCCTACGACAGCAACAACTGAAAAGACACGGCCTACTCCGACAGAGGCAAGCACGTCGACTACAACTAAACAGCCTACGACAGCAACAACTGAAAAGACACGACCTACTCCGACAGAAGCAAGCACGTCGACCACAACTAAACAGCCTACGACAGCAACAACTGAAAAGACACGGCCTACTCCGACAGTGACAAGTACATCGACCACAACTAAACAGCCTAAGACAGCAACAACTGAAAAGACACGGCCTACTCCGACAGCGGCAAGCACGTCGACCACAACTAAACAGCCTACGACAGCAACAACTGAAAAGACACGGCCTACTCCGACAGCATCTAGCACGTCGACCACAACTAAACAGCCTACGACATCAACAACTGAAAAGACACGGCCTACTCCGACAGAGGCAAGCACGTCGACCACAACTAAACAGCCTACGACAGCAACGACTGAAAAGACACGGCCTACTCCGACAGAGGCAAGCACAACGACCACAACTAAACAGCCTACGACAGCAACAACTGAAAAGACACGGCCTACTCCGACAGCGTCTAGCACGTCGACCACAACTAAACAGCCTACGACATCAACAACTGAAAAGACACGGCCTACTCCGACAGAGGCAAGCACGTCGACCACAACTAAACAGCCTACGACACCAACAACTGAAAAGACACGGCCTACTCCGACAGAGGCAAGCACGTCGACCACAACTAAACAGCCTACGACACCAACAACTGAAAAGACACGGCCTACTCCGACAGAGGCAAGCACGTCGACCACAACTAAACAGCCTACGACAACAACAACTGAAAAGACACGGCCTACTTCGACAGCGTCTAGCACGTCGACCACAACTAAACAGCCTACGACAGCAACAACTGAAAAGACACGGCCTACTCCGACAGAGGCAAGCACATGGACCACAACTAAACAGCCTACGACAGCAACAACTGAAAAGACACGGCCTACTCCGACAGCGTCTAGCACGTCGACCACAACTAAACAGCCTACGACAGCAACAACTGAAAAGACACGACCTACTCCGACAGAAGCAAGCACGTCGACCACAACTAAACAGCCTACGACAGCAACAACTGAAAAGACACGGCCTACTTCGACAGAGGCAAGCACGTCGACCACAACTAAACAGCCTACGACAGCAACAACTGAAAAGACACGGCCTACTCCGACAGAGGCAAGCACGTCGACCACAACTAAACAGCCTACGACATCAACAACTGAAAAGACACGGCCTACTCCGACAGAGGCAAGCACGTCGACCACAACTAAACAGCCTACGACAGCAACGACTGAAAAGACACGGCCTACTCCGACAGAGGCAAGCACATCGACCACAACTAAACAGCCTACGACAGCAACAACTGAAAAGACACGGCCTACTCCGACAGAGGCAAGCACGTCGACCACAACTAAACAGCCTACGACAGCAACAACTGAAAAGACATGGCCTACTCCGACAGAGGCAAGCACGTCGACCACAACTAAACAGCCTACGACAGCAACAACTGAAAAGACACGGCCTACTCCGACAGAGGCAAGCACGTCGACTACAACTAAACAGCCTACGACAGCAACAACTGAAAAGACACGACCTACTCCGACAGAAGCAAGCACGTCGACCACAACTAAACAGCCTACGACAGCAACAACTGAAAAGACACGGCCTACTCCGACAGTGACAAGTACATCGACCACAACTAAACAGCCTAAGACAGCAACAACTGAAAAGACACGGCCTACTCCGACAGCGGCAAGCACGTCGACCACAACTAAACAGCCTACGACAGCAACAACTGAAAAGACACGGCCTACTCCGACAGCGTCTAGCACGTCGACCACAACTAAACAGCCTACGACATCAACAACTGAAAAGACACGGCCTACTCCGACAGAGGCAAGCACGTCGACCACAACTAAACAGCCTACGACAGCAACGACTGAAAAGACACGGCCTACTCCGACAGAGGCAAGCACAACGACCACAACTAAACAGCCTACGACAGCAACAACTGAAAAGACACGGCCTACTCCGACAGCGTCTAGCACGTCGACCACAACTAAACAGCCTACGACATCAACAACTGAAAAGACACGGCCTACTCCGACAGAGGCAAGCACGTCGACCACAACTAAACAGCCTACGACAGCAACGACTGAAAAGACACGGCCTACTCCGACAGAGGCAAGTACGTCGACCACAACTAAACAGCCTACGACATCAACAACTGAAAAGACACGGCCTACTCCGACAGAGGCAAGCACGTCGACCACAACTAAACAGCCTACGACAGCAACGACTGAAAAGACACGGCCTACTCCGACAGAGGCAAGCACATCGACCACAACTAAACAGCCTACGACAGCAACAACTGAAAAGACACGGCCTACTCCGACAGAGGCAAGCACATCGACCACAACTAAACAGCCTACGACAGCAACAACTGAAAAGACACGGCCTACTCCGACAGCGTCTAGCACGTCGACCACAACTAAACAGCCTACGACAGCAACGACTGAAAACACACGGCCTACTCCGACAGAGGCAAGCACATCGACCACAACTAAACAGCCTACGACAGCAACAACTGAAAAGACACGGCCTACTCCGACAGAAGCAAGCACGTCGACCACAGCTAAACAGCCTACGACAGCAACAACTGAAAAGACACGGCCTACTCCGACAGCGTCTAGCACGTCGACCACAACTAAACAGCCTACGACATCAACAACTGAAAAGACACGGCCTACTCCGACAGAGGCAAGCACGTCGACCACAACTAAACAGCCTACGACAGCAACGACTGAAAAGACACGGCCTACTCCGACAGAGGCAAGTACGTCGACCACAACTAAACAGCCTACGACATCAACAACTGAAAAGACACGGCCTACTCCGACAGAGGCAAGCACGACGACCACAACTAAACAGCCTACGACAGCAACGACTGAAAAGACACGGCCTACTCCGACAGAGGCAAGCACATCGACCACAACTAAACAGCCTACGACAGCAACGACTGAAAAGACACGGCCTACTCCGACAGAGGCAAGCACATCGACCACAACTAAACAGCCTACGACAGCAACAACTGAAAAGACACGACCTACTCCGACAGAAGCAAGCACGTCGACCACAACTAAACAGCCTACGACAACAACAACTGAAAAGACACGGCCTACTCCGACAGCGTCTAGCACGTCGACCACGACTAAACAGCCTACGACAGCAACAACTGAAAAGACACGGCCTACTCCGACAGTGACAAGTACATCGACCACAACCAAACAGCCTACGACAGCAACAACTGAAAAGACACGGCCTACTCCGACAGCGTCTAGCACGTCGACCACAACTAAACAGCCTACGACAGCAACAACTGAAAAGACACGGCCTACTCCGACAGTGACAAGTACATCGACCACAACTAAACAGCCTACGACAGCAACAACTGAAAAGACACGGCCTACTCCGACAGTGACAAGTACATCGACCACAACTAAACAGCCTACGACAGCAACAACTGAAAAGACACGGCCTACTCCGACAGAGGCAAGCACGTCGACCACAACTAAACAGCCTACGACAGCAACAACTGAAAAGACATGGCCTACTCCGACAGAGGCAAGCACGTCGACCACAACTAAACAGCCTACGACAGCAACAACTGAAAAGACACGGCCTACTCCGACAGAGGCAAGCACGTCGACCACAACTAAACAGCCTACGACAGCAACAACTGAAAAGACACGGCCTACTCCGACAGAGGCAAGTACGTCGACCACAACTAAACAGCCTACGACAGCAACAACTGAAAAGACACGGCCTACTCCGACAGAGGCAAGCATGTCGACCACAACTAAACAGCCTACGACAGCAACAACTGAAAAGACACGGCCTACTCCGACAGCGTCGAGCACGTCGACCACAACTAAACAGCCTACGACAGCAACAACTGAAAAGACACGGCCTACTCAGACAGCGTCTAGCACGTCGACCACAACTAAACAGCCTACGACAGCAACAACAGAAAAGACACGGCCTACTCCGACAGCGGCAAGCACGTCGACCACAACTAAACAGCCTACGACACCAACAACTGAAAAGACACGGCCTACTCCGACAGAGGCAAGCACGTCGACCACAACTAAACAGCCTACGACACCAACAACTGAAAAGACACGGCCTACTCCGACAGAGGCAAGCACGTCGACCACAACTAAACAGCCTACGACAACAACAACTGAAAAGACACGGCCTACTCCGACAGCGTCTAGCACGTCGACCACAACTAAACAGCCTACGACAGCAACAACTGAAAAGACACGGCCTACTCCGACAGAGGCAAGCACATCGACCACAACTAAACAGCCTACGACAGCAACAACTGAAAAGACACGGCCTACTCCGACAGCGTCTAGCACGTCGACCACAACTAAACAGCCTACGACAGCAACAACTGAAAAGACACGACCTACTCCGACAGAAGCAAGCACGTCGACCACAACTAAACAGCCTACGACAGCAACAACAGAAAAGACACGGCCTACTCCGACAGCGGCAAGCACGTCGACCACAACTAAACAGCCTACGACACCAACAACTGAAAAGACACGACCTACTCCGACAGAAGCAAGCACGTCGACCACAACTAAACAGCCTACGACAGCAACAACAGAAAAGACACGGCCTACTCCGACAGCGGCAAGCACGTCGACCACAACTAAACAGCCTACGACAGCAACAACTGAAAAGACACGACCTACTCCGACAGAAGCAAGCACGTCGACCACAACTAAACAGCCTACGACAGCAACAACAGAAAAGACACGGCCTACTCCGACAGCGGCAAGCACGTCGACCACAACTAAACAGCCTACGACACCAACAACTGAAAAGACACGGCCTACTCCGACAGAGGCAAGCACGTCGACCACAACTAAACAGCCTACGACACCAACAACTGAAAAGACACGGCCTACTCCGACAGAGGCAAGCACGTCGACCACAACTAAACAGCCTACGACAACAACAACTGAAAAGACACGGCCTACTCCGACAGAAGCAAGCACGTCGACCACAACTAAACAGCCTACGACAGCAACAACTGAAAAGACACGGCCTACTCCGACAGTGGCAACCACGTCGACCACAACTAAACAGCCTACGACAGCAACAACTGAAAAGACACGGCCTACTCCGACAGAGGCAAGTACGTCGACCACAACTAAACAGCCTACGACATCAACAACTGAAAAGACACGGCCTACTCCGACAGAGGCAAGCACGTCGACCACAACTAAACAGCCTACGACAGCAACGACTGAAAAGACACGGCCTACTCCGACAGAGACAAGCACATCGACCACAACTAAACAGCCTACGACAGCAACAACTGAAAAGACACGACCTACTCCGACAGAAGCAAGCACGTCGACCACAACTAAACAGCCTACGACAGCAACAACTGAAAAGACACGGCCTACTCCGACAGCGTCTAGCACGTCGACCACAACTAAACAGCCTACGACAGCAACAACTGAAAAGACACGGCCTACTCCGACAGAAGCAAGCACGTCGACCACAACTAAACAGCCTACGACAGCAACAACTGAAAAGACACGGCCTACTCCGACAGCGTCTAGCACGTCGACCACAACTAAACAGCCTACGACAGCAACAACTGGAAAGACACGGCCTACTCCGACAGCGTCTAGCACGTCGACCACAACTAAACAGCCTACGACAGCAACAACTGAAAAGACACGGCCTACTCCGACAGTGACAAGTACATCGACCACAACTAAACAGCCTACGACACCAACAACTGAAAAGACACGGCCTACTCCGACAGCGTCTAGCACGTCGACCACAACTAAACAGCCTACGACTGCAACGACTGAAAAGACACGGCCTACTCCGACAGAGGCAAGCACATCGACCACAACTAAACAGCCTACGACAGCAACAACTGAAAAGACACGACCTACTCCGACAGAAGCAAGCACGTCGACCACAACTAAACAGCCTACGACAGCAACAACTGAAAAGACACGGCCTACTCCGACAGCGTCTAGCACGTCGACCACAACTAAACAGCCTACGACGGCAACAACTGAAAAGACACGGTCTACTCCGACAGAAGCAAGCACGTCGACCACAACTAAACAGCCTACGACAGCAACAACTGAAAAGACACGGCCTACTCCGACAGCGTCTAGCACGTCGACCACAACTAAACAGCCTACGACAGCAACAACTGGAAAGACACGGCCTACTCCGACAGCGTCTAGCACGTCGACCACAACTAAACAGCCTACGACAGCAACAACTGAAAAGACACGACCTACTCCGACAGAAGCAAGCACGTCGACCACAACTAAACAGCCTACGACAGCAACAACTGAAAAGACACGGCCTACTCCGACAGCGTCTAGCACGTCGACCACAACTAAACAGCCTACGACAGCAACAACAGAAAAGACACGGCCTACTCCGACAGCGGCAAGCACGTCGACCACAACTAAACAGCCTACGACAGCAACAACTGAAAAGACACGGCCTACTCCGACAGAGGCAAGTACGTCGACCACAACTAAACAGCCTACGACATCAACAACTGAAAAGACACGGCCTACTCCGACAGCGTCTAGCACGTCGACCACAACTAAACAGCCTACGACAGCAACAACTGAAAAGACACGACCTACTCCGACAGAAGCAAGCACGTCGACCACAACTAAACAGCCTACGACAGCAACAACTGAAAAGACACGGCCTACTCCGACAGAGGCAAGCACGTCGACCACAACTAAACAGCCTACGACAGCAACAACTGAAAAGACACGGCCTACTCCGACAGCGTCTAGCACGTCGACCACAACTAAACAGCCTACGACAGCAACAACAGAAAAGACACGGCCTACTCCGACAGCGGCCAGCACGTCGACCACAACTAAACAGCCTACGACACCAACAACTGAAAAGACACGTCCTACTCCGACAGAGGCAAACACGTCGACCACAACTAAACAGCCTACGACAACAACAACTGAAAAGACACGGCCTACTCCGACAGAAGCAAGCACGTCGACCACAACTAAACAGCCTACGACAGCAACAACTGAAAAGACACGGCCTACTCCGACAGCGTCTAGCACGTCAACCACAACTAAACAGCCTACGACAGCAACAACTGAAAAGACACGGCCTACTCCGACAGAGGCAAGCACGTCGACCACAACTAAACAGCCTACGACAGCAACAACTGAAAAGACACGGCCTACTCCGACAGAGGCAAGCACATCGACCACAACTAAACAGCCTACGACAGCAACAACTGAAAAGACACGGCCTACTCCGACAGCGTCTAGCACGTCGACCACAACTAAACAGCCTACGACAGCAACAACTGAAAAGACACGGCCTACCCCGACAGAGGCAAGCACATCGACCACAACTAAACAGCCTACGACAGCAACAACTGAAAAGACACGGCCTACTCCGACAGAGGCAAGCACGTCGACCACAACTAAACAGCCTACGACAGCAACAACTGAAAAGACACGGCCTACTCCGACAGAGGCAAGCACGTCGACCACAACTAAACAGCCTACGACAGCAACAACTGAAAAGACACGGCCTACTCCGACAGCGTCTAGCACGTCGACCACAACTAAACAGCCTACGACAGCAACAACTGAAAAGACACGGCCTACTCCGACAGTGCCAAATACATCGACCACAACTAAGCAGCCTACGACAATAACAACTGAAAAGACTTGGCCTACTCCGACTGTGGCAAGTACATCGACCACAACTAAGGAGCCTGTGTCAACACCAACTCCAGCGACTAAACCGAGTCCGACAAAACCACGTCCATCGTGCACAACTAAGCAGCCTACGACAATAACAACTGAAAAGACACAGCCTACTCCGACAGTGGCAAGTACATCGACCAGAACCAAGCAGCCTGGGTCAACACCAACTACGGCGACTAAACCGAATCCGACAAAACCACGTCCATCGTGCACAACTAAGCAGCCTACGACAATAACAACTGAAAAGACACGGCCTACTCCGATAGTGCCAACTACATCGACCACAACTAAGCAGCCTACGACAATAACAACTGAAAAGACTTGGCCTACTCCGACTGTGGCAAGTACATCGACCACAACTAAGGAGCCTGGGTCAACACCAACTCCGGCGACTAAACCGAGTCCGCCAAAACCACGTCCATCGTGCACAACTAAGCAGCCTACGACAATAACAACTGAAAAGACACGGCCTACTCCGACAGTGCCAAATACATCGACTACAACTAAGCAGCCTACGACAATAACAACTGAAAAGACACAGCCTACTCCGACAGTGGCAAGTACATCGACCACAACTAAGCAGCCTGGGTCAACACCAACTACGGCGACTAAACCGAGTCCGACAAAACCACGTCCATCGTGCACAACTAAGCAACCTATGTCAACAACAACTACTCGGACTAGATCTAGTACCATCGAAGAAGATCCAGCTGGCGGGTTCTAATACATCTCATCAGTCTAGGTCTAACAAGGAGGAGAAGAAGGGTTCTGACACAACTGAGTCGACTGTATCTAGCACAACTAAGCAGTATGTGTCAAACACAACTTATCCATCTGGGTCACGAACAACCGTGCCATGTTGGTTAAGCTGAGATTACCGAATCTAAGACTGCTGGGCTATCTACATCGATCACAACGGGAGATGCGAGATCAAACACATCAAGCAGGTTTCGTGATGTATTACCGATGAATCCGTCTGTAACGCAAGCTGTACATCTGTGTGTGGCTGTAGTTAGCTGTTAATGCGCTCATCATGGTGGTAGTATTCCAGCGGTTATAAGACTTATTGCTTATTTAGATAAAGCATGCGAAGAAAATATTGTAGGCACGTCACAACAATACTCGGAGCCGGGCGTAAGAAATGTCTGAAGTTTCACAGACGAATACCTTAAAGGTCTAAGCACACTTAGCAGTTCCGTGACGCCACAGTACCAACATGCCAGAGAGAAGAAATCCTCTACACCAGGTCTGTCCAGGGATTTTCTCGCACGAGCAACCACGAGTTGCTCCTCGCTCTTGAAGGCACCGTACCAGGCCCCTCGCGTCCCTCGCGAGCGAAAGGTCTCCATGGTGTGGCACAACCGTCGCTCTTGCCTTCGCTCGCAACCACCCGCGATTGCTCTTCGAAGGCAAGAAAAGTTGGACGGGCCTGCTCTACGCCCCTATTCTTCTTACCACTGGCACCCCGGCACCAGTGTGGGTTCACCATAATTGTGTATTACACACACAAACACACACAGAAATACTCCCACTATTCCAGTTGCTCTCCTCACCGTTGTCGAACTCATATGGTCTGGAACGCGACCGCGGGCGCTGACAGGCGCTCGCTGCCACGCCCGCCAGGAGAATAGTTGAACTATAAAATGCCTGCTGTAGGTATATAGAAACAATTCTTTATCAATCAAAATAATTAATGAAAAGGCAGAAACCATTAAGCATTATCGAATAAATTCAACAAAGCATATATTTAAAGCATATAATTTTGTCGAAAAGATACTTCCTCACCGATTTCAATGACCTTGACATATGTTGTCAAGATCATCATTCTGAACAATATTTCCCTTAAAACAGCGGTCGGCCTTAGTTTCAGAGATATTCGCAAAAAAGTTTGGAGAACTTATTCTCATGAATTCGAACGGAAGTACTCAATAACTTTGCTATAACGCACGTATAGTCAGCAAAATAATAAAAAGGCAAGGTCAGAATATATTTTGTATATTTTATATACAATATGGACTTTATACGAAGTATAAAATTATATATCACTATATTTTTATTGGATATACTACGGTATTGACCACAGTAGCTCATAGTGAACCGAAATTTTGAGGGATTGGGGGGGGGGGAGGACCTCTACTATAAAATTTTAACTTGGGATATTTGTTAATTTTTGAGATATTAATAAAAAACATTCGACATAATATAATGAAATTTGCGTAATAGGTACCTATACAAACGTTACTAAACAATCATCCGTATTAGTATTGGTTGGGGCTAGGTTATTGGGGGTGGGGGGGGGGCATAAAGCATAGTGGCGAACCGATGTGAGTTTGGGAATGTGAAAAATGAGACTTTATTGCCCTGAATCATGTAGTTTTTGAAAAATTTGTCGTGTAGGCACACTTTAGCAAAAGGTATGTGTCAAAGTTGGTAGTTGTAGTGTTAAGTAACGTTTTTTGCGAATATTTCGTAAACCAAAACCGATAGTCAAAAAGTTTAAAGGAAAATGTTGTTCAGAATGATGACCTTGACAACATATTCAAAAGTCATTGAAATCGGGGAGGAAGTAGCTTGTCGACAACTTTACGCATTGCTGTTACTTAAAACAATTTCCAGCTAAATATTTTTTAATAAGTATAAATGTTAAGTTTTCTTCAAATTCCTTTCTTGCCTTCTTATAATTACTTAACTTTTCCTCTTCATCTATAAAAAGTTAATATCTTTTTCGAAGACTCTAAAGAATAATTAGCTATTTCCAAGTCACTTGAGGACTCTTTATTTCTTCGCAGAGAATTGTAGTAGAAACTTGTTAGAAAATACGTAATAATTAGGTTCTAATAATGACAACCTGCAAATATGTTTTTGCTACTCAAAAATTTAACTAAAACGTGGATGTGTGGAGAAATTGAAGTTACGTTACTCCACGAATTGAAAAAGAATGAAGGAATGATACAACGGTTCGCTTATTGTCTGTTCATGATCGTCTTGTTTATCGTCTGCTGTTCTTAATACTTTTTAATAATATCAGGAAACGTCAAGTATACAGAGACGAAACCGCGAATCCGCAAAGCCGCAAGATATGCTAGAACCACTGGATAAAAATAACATAGCAAAGCGTTCGTGTCTCGAAGTCAGCAATGTTTCATGTTTCTGATTCGAACGATTCGACGAAATAATTACATAAAATATAAATGTAAATGCAATAATGATTATACATAATATTTCCTTGAATGCAATTTCGATGATCTAACTCTAACTGGTGTGTCGATGTTATTTAATCGAATATTAAGTAAATGAATATTCCGATCAATTTTATTCATATCTATTTGAATAAATTTATAAATATCGAAGTAGTTTCTGATATTTTTTCCTTACTCACTTGACAATTTCAAGAAAGATGTAAATAAATTATTATTAAACATTTTTGTGGAAACAACACATCTTTCACTTATAAGTAGTTTAAAAGGAAGTACTTCTTGATTTACTCTTGTCTATTTTTGGCAACAAAAGTTCTTGTCTACCGTTAAAATTCGACATATATACATGTAATTATTAATTCCTGTTCCTATTCAAGGGAGATCCTCTAAGATTATACGTAAGCACTTGCATAATAAAGGGGGAGCTGCTAATATGTATCTACGTTAAGTCGTATACAGCAAAGAAGTAGTAAATGAAAAGAAGCAAGCGTAGATACTTTTTGTGTTCACCTTTTTCTCCCTAAAAATAATGTTTAAGCTGTTCAGGGCCGCGTTCCGCGATCAATATATCTCGATATTATACAACGTTGCCTGCAGTATGTTTCACTAGTAAATTCGCTACGACAAAATAAATTAAAACTGTCCAAGAAAACTGTTTGCAAAGCTTCGTTTTCGACAAGATCGTGTTTAAAAATTTATCTAGTAAATTTACTTGACTGATTATGAGCCTCGACTGTATAAATCCTGTACTTCAATTATGAACTTAAATTATTACGTTCTACAGTTCCTATTACTCTGTTATTTACACGAACTGAAGAAGGTGTGGCAACATTTCTGGAAATGCATGTGGACTTTGAAAAGCCGGGTGCAGATCAAATGTACTAGAATGATTTCATATCAATTTAATATGCAGGGTATTTACTTAAAAGATGCATCTTCTTAAATGGATGTATAAGTTTTCTTTTATATTTAATCAATTCTTCTTATTGTTTGAAATTATCACGGTACACACATCGAAAAGCGAGTATTTTACGAAACATTTGGAAGTAAACATCTTTGAACTGCAGATAGGTATGTGTGACATTGTAACGTGTAGCTAAACATACAACTGCTAAACTTGCACTTTGCATTTCCAAATATCTCACCAAGTATCCTTTTTACAATTCTTTCAGTTATTTATTCTTTTCTACCGCAATTGCAATGAAACAATTGCCTAAAATAAAATAAAAAATAGCTTAAGAAATATTGATTTCTCGGCAAACACAATGAGGAAGATGACTGCAATTTTTTCCCACCCGTGGCGTCACCAGCACACGTGCCACTTGTCATCGGTCTGTTATAAAACATTAATATGTAACTACTAATTTCATACATTCCACAAATGAAAAATTCGCGCGTAAACCATTCACACATGCGCACTCATGCAAAACCGCAGTACATGTGCTAGTGGCGCCTTCTGCGCCGAGCTTTGCGTCATCTTTCCCGTACTAATGTACACAAAGCAACAAAGAGAATATGTGTTTTTAAAGAAGTATATGGTTCTGTTTAAAAAATGTGCAATTGCACGTTACAAGTCGAACTAACACCGCCAACAGCGACTAATACAAATAACGAAAAACTTCTGGCTGATAAGATAGAGGCACGTGTGCGCAAATTTGAACACATTTTAAACAACCTTAGGCGGTGAATCACATGTTTATCTAAGTTCCACTTTTAACCTACAGTGCCGAGCAAAACTATAACAACTTGAAAAATCTTATTTTTCATGTTTTTCATGTATTTAAAAATAAGGTTTTTAGAAGTGACGATCTTTTGAACAGAGTGCAGTTAGAGTGCAGTCAGAGAACTGCACTTTGTTCAAAAGATCGTCACTTCTAAAAACCTTATTTTTCATGTTTTTCTGAAAGTGGTGGACTACTGATACATGGTCGACTACTGGTGTCTTTACCCTATAATATTTTTAAATTTATAACTGACACTTCTTTGCCTAATGGTCATTCACTAGTATGCGGTCAATTACTGGTTGGTTTACCCTACTACGTATCAAATTTTTACTTTTTAAATCTATACCATAGTGCGGATAAGTATATTAAAAAAATGTAATTTTTTATTTCATTCATATCACAAATAAGGCTTAGCGTCTGCTGTATTGAAGCGATTAAACGCGCAATGCGATTCTTTTAACGAAGCACTCAGAAAGTTCACCTATCTGAAGATTCACTGGGGTGAGAAAACATTGTTTATTTTTCAATTTCGAAATCCGGGACAGCGCGTACGCAGGTCCCGACTACCAAAAATTGTGCGCTCGACATACCCACATGAGGAGTATTCGCAAGGTTCAGCTCTACCACAGTGCAATGGAAGAGCCTCCCCCAGAAGGAACCGCCTTCGTGATCACGGTGTCCTCCACGCCAAGTAAGTTATAATTCGATACCATTCACCATCAACTTTATCTTTCACACCGTTGTTTTTTTGCAGCGAGAAATTCCGCAGAAGACGAATGTCATCTGGTGGACAAGAACTAATCGTGGCTGAAACACGATCGACCATCACGAATCTTTGTTCCACGTGACCATTGATCATTTATTTTACCGATGAACGTCCAAGTTGTGTTTCTATATATATACTGTTTATAGACCAAAATGTACTATGGGGTTAGGAAAGAAAGATATAAAAAATTGCAATGTGTGGCATCAATGAGATGAAATACATTTACATAGAGCAATTAATTATAACATCTTTAGTAACAACAATACCAACAAATATTTCATAAATTATTTGATTGGTTTTAAAGGGTGAATATCTTGTGGGAAAACCTTTCCTACCAATATAATTTATTTTTTTAAATTTAGTTAAGCTTCGATATCTTTTCCGGTGTATATACACATAGGTATTTGTAATAATATGATCCGAAATTACCATAGACCGTCAGAATTACAAATCAAACATCGCTGGATTTCACCTTACAATCGGTCACCGAATCTCAAACTATCGGACTTGCTTATTGCAGGGAAAGCTAAAAGAAAACGTTTATCTTGAACAATCAATGCAGGAATATGAAAGATCGAATGATTGTAACTGATACTGTTATTACTGCAGAAATGATTGAAAAAGCATTAAAAGAAAGATATAATTTTTTACGTTTCTTGTGAAATATAGGTGATCTGTGATTCTAAAATTAAATTCTTTGTTCGTCATTTTAAGGGGAAAAATATGTACTTAGAAGAAACTTTGAGAAAAATGATATTGAATGGAATGTTTTGCTTGCAACATATTCACCCCTTGAAATCATTCAAATTATGAATGTCACATTTTTCGTATCGTAATAACTGAAGTAAATAATTAGGGTCCTGATTCGAGTGGAACACTTGTATTGTATAATACTATAATTGTATTGTACTGTATTGTGAAAAGTAAATCTATTAGACTTTAAATAGAAGCAGATAACTTTCAGAATAATTTCAAGTTAAGAATCGTATTTTCAATGAAAATTTAAAGAAATATAAATTCTAATTTTGGTTGTCTAAGTTTCCGTCTTTCTTTTTCCTTTTATTTGTTCAAACTGAAATGGTGTGTATATGTGTACACTTTCAGTGCCACTGAAAGGTAAATAAATAATCACCCTCCGAAAGATGGCTACAGGTAGCCATCTGTAGAGCAGCATCGCGAAAAATACGGTGCACTGGGGTGCCCTGCAAATAATTTGTGCGTCCAAGAGCTTCTCGTATAGAGCCGAGAGCTTGTTTGTATACCTATCCACTGCAGCACGAAGACGCCAAGGACGAGTAATACATACAAGGTTTACCATTAAAAAAAGAATCATCGTCAACCTTCGATCAATATGGCTACCTTAAGCTGGGATTGTCTCGTGTGTTTCATCACTGAGAAAACAAAATACATAAAAAGATAACCTTGCTGAAAGTGACCAATGCTGCTTTTATAATTTCTTTTTTCATACTCTACGATCTAAGAGTATGTTTTAGTTGTGTAATAGCAATAACGTAATTAAGAATTATCTGTTCACAAATATCTAAATATCTAACACCGAAACACTCATATTCATAGATTCAAATCTTCAAAGTCTGATGTAATTTTTTATAAAGATAACAAATCAGATATGTCGAACATTCTGTACTTCAAGTGTATTCGTCAGTCCCTGAATTGTCAGTTCAACTCGTAACAAAAATGGATAAAGTGAGGAAAAAGAAGACTCTATTTCTAAAAATAATAGCTTCATACATATATTTTGAAGCATTTACAGATTTAAAAACTTGTTCCAATTTAGGGCCTTGGGAATCGCAGAAGGACAGTGATAATATGTACTGTGAAAATACATGATTTAAAAACATATAAGATTAAATAGTAGTGGTTTAGATGAATTGAAAAACTCACATCTGCCTTTTAAATATAATATTACATAATAAATAACCGACTTTTTGTATTAAAACGTAATCATTCAGTTATCTAAAACAATCGTGTAGGTATATTGATTCGTTCAGATATAATCAAGCTTCTATTATATGTAAGTTGAAATCATCAAATTTCAACTTTCATGATCTGCGAGTGAAACACTTTAAATTGCAATGTGTCGGGGTTGTAGAACCTGTTGAGGAGGAATTTGCGTAATAGTACGTTTGAAGCCAAGGAGGTCACTGCTTGGCAGAGTATTTTTATGTGATTCACCTACTTTTATTTTCTTCCCTTTTTTACAGAACAAAATGTGGTATATGACCTGTTTTTCTTTCCCACGGAATTTACGACCTTCGTAAACGATCCCGTATGTTCTAAGATACCCTACATTTACAACAGGTTTTCTGATAGTGTATGGGATGTTTCCAGAACTGAATTTCAATATCGATTCAGTATTGGATAATTATAATTGTTTGGTCTTTATATGTTTGATTTTGAGAAACCAGGTAACGAGTCAGCTGGCTCAACTAAAATATAAATATTAAACTATTCTTATTAGAATATTAAATAAAAATTAATGTTAACATCCTTGAATGTTAAACATGTGACTGTAATTAAGTACTTTACTCTTCATATATAATATTTACCTACTCTCTATTCTTTTATTTCTGATGGAATGTACTGCTGACAAAGTAGGTACTGAGGGGCTGTCGGTAAGATGAAATCTTAATTTATTCACGTGCAGGAGAGTACAGGATGCACATTGAACTTTTCTCCTGCGTATTTTGAGCAACTTTAACAATACCCACCAAAAATTTGGAACTCCGGGACTCCGGGAAATGCTAATCGGGGACTCCGGGAAAGCAACAACCCATAACCCGCTGACCAACCTTGCATCGCCATGCGTGTTCAGTAATGACTTCAAATCGGACTTTATGGACTTTAAGAAAAAAAAATGGAAAAAATATTATAGTGAAATCACAGCGGGACAATGAACTCGTGCGCATAAAACTGGCAGTGGTTTAGCAAACCTTGACCTCTACCCCACAAAGACAACTGAAAGGAAAGCTCGCGACACAGGCGGTAAGTGCTCCCCAATCTATAACGTTAAATATCTCGTAAATAATTAACTGTCTATGCCCAAAAACATACATCAGTAGCTACAGAATTTCAAGTATTATCGCCCTGCAAAAGCTCATTAAAAAGTCGTCGTTTCACTTGGGGGCCTTTCCTTGTAACCTCAGACGAATGCCAAGTGTTTTATAAACATAGAATACCACCCTGATAAAATGAATTTATCGAAAACAGTGACGTGTGAGCCATTTGAAACTGTATATCTTAGCACGCTAAAAAACCGACATTACTTTCCCACCAGCCGTATAAAATGCTGTTGCGACGATCCACTCCAATCTAAATATGTACCGTAACCGCAACGCTGCACATTATCAAGCTGTTATGTATACCTACCTACCTACCTAAGTAGACTTATTTCTCCTTACATTTCTCAGGCAAGCAGTGGATATTTTTAGTTACTGTAACATTCAAACGTACATCCTGGACCAATTTTCCTTTTCTGGCAAGTATGTATATGCACTACCTATGTAAGTTGATCATGTGAATATAACGCTGGAGGACGCACGTTCGCCTTTTCGACACTCTGATGCATCCATACTCTGATGCATGGTATTATGTATTTTTCATTTTATTCAACACCAGCCTACCATAACTTCACCCGCCCATTTCCTGAATGATTATTTCGCTAACGAATCGTGGTTAGAATAAAAACGAAATAAAGCATGATAACAATGTAAGATATAAATTCTATTATATAATATGGATTATGTGTTACATTCGTTTTTTACAATCTTCCCATCACGTTTCAAGCAAATACATTTTCCTGATTACTAATAATATACACGTGTATTCTGTAATAATTTTAGTTTACCAACGAGTTTCAAAGTTTACCATTTTTTAACGTTTGCCTTTCCCTTTCCCTTCTCCTGTCAAAATCGCAGTTTCCTCAACCTGCTGTTGGCACCTCAAAGAACTACTAGTAACGATCTCGCGTGAAAGTCAGCATGTAGTTGCCGAACTCTGCTGCGGAGCGAGTGGACGACAGTCCAGATAGTCACCCACGTAGCTCAGTTTTCGTCACGCTCTTACGGCTACGCGGCAATGCGAGAACGCGTTTCGTAACGTAAACACGTAGTCGTACGGTTATACACCGTATCCGGAGCGATGCTCCCCGAAGAAGCCCGTTACTTCATCGAATTTGACCGGCCACGGTTATCCTATGCCAAAACGGAAGGCGGCGAAGCCATTCAAAGTGACGGCAACCAGTGAACGAATTTCTCCCTAACGTAGGTATTACATTTCCTCTCGATCGCCTCTTCCTTCTTGGCATACACCCATTTCCCTCGAGATCTATCGTCCTTGGGACTATAACCATAGTTATTGAAAGATCAACGTGGTTATGTGGTTCCATTTGATGAAGAAGAGGAAGTTGAAGAAACTGGTGTAATGCACGCATCTATGAAAATTGAATATAAATATTTCCTGTATTATTGATAACTTTCCCTACGCCATCATCCAAGTGTATCATTGGATCTGCTGCGCCATATTTCTTGAGATTTGCCTTTGATCATCACCTTCGTCATTCAAAAGCCTTTGATAGATCTTGCAAAATTCCCTACCCAGTTCAATACAATTTCAATTTTCTATTCAGACATCTGCAATTATGAGCTTATTTCAGTAATAGCTCAGATCGGGTCGGTCCCAACTCCAGTCAAAATCAAGCTTAGGTTTCGTTCGTACTAACAAGGGTTGTTCGGTAACGCGAAAATTCAAAAGAATTTAAAACTTTAATCTTTTGCAAATCTATGTGAATTGTCGAGTTGCCGATCATTCCTTGTAGTACCATATTAACCAAAAATTGGCAAATTCAATTGCAATAACACCACCATCGAAAATTAAAAAATTGCGCATAGCTTGGATCAAACAATTTTCCAAGTTCTTTCTTGCTGTGTATTAGCTTCAAAATGTATTAAATATTATTGTACCTCTGCGTATGTGTTCTATCCCTCTCCAATATCTGATAATTGCAAAGTTTACAGTGTCTGCTACGTTGCCACCGCAGTCGAGTCTTCTGCATTGCAGTTCGCCACGAATGTTAGTGGCGTTTGACACACTAACAGAGGAAGCACGGTAGCATAATAAATGTCACGTGCATGGTAAAGACAGTGTCGCGAGCACAGTGCCTCCGGAATTATCGCGCAGTCACACTCGAATGCGTCCATTGCAACGATGCTTATCCTTCACAATGGGGTAAACGCGCCGCGTTCTGCCTCAATTTGTACGCGAATGCGGCAAATATGCAGATACACGAGATATGAGGTACTTCAAACTGGAATTCTCGTTATGAAAAATTTGACTGTGAAAAGATTTGGGCCAATGATCGATTCGTTTATATCTAGGTACGTACATATCCCTTTTGAAAAACAGAGAGAAGAGATAGTATACCTAACACAAACCGATGTCAAATTGAATGTTCCCTAGCTAATGGAAGACAATGGAAAGACTCGTAATTCGACTGCACGGAAAGGGAGCGTCGCAAAAGCTAGTTTGAGATATCGGGGAAGGGCTCCAGCGAACCGTTCAATAACTTCACTTACATCGTCATTGTCATCATAAATAAGCAATTGCTATATTATATAATTTCAAAATTCGACGCTGGTAACTTTCGACAGTTGGGCAAAAAACGTGTTCGGAACTCTATATTAGATCTCGGCAGAAGTTTGTTCGCTTTATTGAACCAAAGTCTTAAATTTCTTAAAATTTCATTTTCGTGCACCTAACATCACTTGATAATTAACGAACGAATTTTTGCACTAACAATTAATAAAGAAGAAGAATATGTGGATACAATATACATTTTTTTAACTAATACTAAATTATAATAGTAACTTCAGCAAAAGTACAACCAATAACTTGATTTTTTTTTAAAGAAAGGGTCCAATGAGAGTCCCGATGTTTTCACATGACTCCAAACTCCAAAGCCCTGCGTTCTTAGAAAACGTGTGTTCCCAAAGTGTCACGCACACGCTGAGCGCCTTTCAAGCCTTCCCTAGGACAATAGTCGAATTGTCCTGAGGATAACGAGCGTTTGCTTCGTTATAGGACACAATTGACCCGGTTGCCACGTGGCCCTGTCGGTGGTATCTCAATTTGTTTTAAACTGAATCCCCACGATCGTTATCGAGGGACGTTCGTTAATTCGTTGGAAAAAATCTGGTTCGAGCCGCGAGGAAATTTTGTTCGCGTGAAAAGAAATGCGGAAAACACTGTGTACCTACCGACTCCCCGAAGTTGGTAATGACCGCCCTATTGCTCGTAAAGAAAAAGGTACATTCTTGGCTCTTGTAGAATATTAAACATAAATTAAGTGTATAGAATCAAAACCTTTAATTTCGATATTACTTATTATTGATACATTGAATCGAAATTTCCATACTTCTTCAAAGCAGTTATTTCATTTCTTACTTGTGAAGTATAAATTTCTGATTAGAATTTCGCTTTGACTCGTTAGATTGCGAATAAATAATATCTAATTTGGGTATCTTGGAGAGGCGGTTCCGATATCGAATCAAAGGCTAAAAATTTCACTTGCGATTTACTTGGACTCTATTTACTTATTGTTTGAATCAGTTTATTGCGATTTAAAGTTTCTTTCTTGAAAGAAGTAAAACTCAGAGATAATTTATGTTAACATACACGACCTCTAAAATATACAGTGTCTCCAAACTAAATAACGAAACTCCACCAGTATGTTCTGTGAATAAAAATAAAAGAAATGTTACATAAACATGTGTTTAAAAATGCTTTCTTAAAGAGTTATAACAAAAATATTAAATACGAAGAATGCAATACTAATGGGTTTGCTGTTAGAATAGATCGATGGTACTTATCTAATCTGTTTAGATTCGAGCTATGTTTACTATTTGAAATCGTTCAAAGTTATCGATATTAAATGTATCAGTACTGATAACTATTAGTACAAGTTCATATGAAAACATTTTAGTGAGCGTAGGTTAAAATGCAAAGTAATGCAAAGAATCGGTCATGCATTTATTGAAATTAGAAAAGATTAGTATGACACTCGTAAAATACTAGACATAACTTCCCCACGGTGTCAAACTTGTATTACTAAAGGCAGATAGCATTTTGAAATGGAACATTAACTATTACAATTTTCTTTTCTTTTTGCTATGACTAACTAAGGGAACATTATTGGACATATGTATACGTATCTCAATTCTTTTTCCTACTTCTATTTGTCGAACATACTAATGCAGTTTGACCGTTTAATTTGGAGACACTCTGTATGATATTTAAACAGTAGTAAGGTGTTTTGAACACGTATGTGCATCTTGTCTCGCTTGTACATGTCTGCTTTGAAATATTTCTTTACCTGAGGCAGTGAGAGCACCAACGGACTAACCCACATTGAATATTTTTTCCTGTTTTATATGATTCGTAGAGCCTATTAGAATACATTATTACTACTAATTCAATTTCGAAAAAAGATGTGGGTTAGTCCGCTGTTGCTCTCACTCCCTCATATATAAGAAGTATTCATATACAGGACATACCTATGTAACAACTAGCAACGCATTGAACATGTTAAAATATTCTTGTTTTGTGTGTTCAGTTTGATAGATTTAACAAGTTGTACAGACTAAAATTTGTCTATACTGTGCACTGTGTGTATGACTCAATTATAAATATTTATCAATTATTTACTTAAGCTATTCACGAACACTTCGTTTGTTATTTGCAACGAAACACAATAATACGTCTATAAACGTGTTTTAAGTGATTTAGTTACATAATTACCTTTTAAGATGTAAAGATTGGAATTTCTTATCTTTCCCATAAACACGTGAAAGTTTACAATTATTATTTGAGAGTAGGTCAACAGAATCCTAAGAATAAGAATAACTAATAAATGAAGTCTGCCTTGAAACAAGGTCAAGATCTCCAATAATGAATGCATGTTAAAACAATATTTTCGTCGTTCCAGTTTGACAGAGAAACGTAATCTCTATGATCGTTTAAACCACGATTTACTTACTTCCCCATTCGTTTATTTCAACGTTTCAAATTATTCTATTTGCGAATTTATTACTAAGTAGTTAGATGTCATTAAAGATTCCAAAAACCATGAAAATATCGGAACTCCAAAAGACTCCTTTAATATGGAAACGACATTAAAACACAAGCTACGTGATTGTATAAAATCTTAGAAAACATAAACAGAGTTTTGTGACTTGATATGCCAATTAAGCGATTTTATTATGGCAATATAAAGGCAATATTCTGTTTACTTACGAAATTATCTAACACGAATTTTCCACCGTTTTGTTCCGATTCTAATTTCTATCTCAGGGACATGAAAATTCGACGCTAATTTTCTCTTCTAATTTCAAGAAAGACGCAGTAGTTGTCTATTGCTCCTACGCGAAAAGGAAAGGTGTATATTAATTCGCGAGTAGTCGAGGTAAGGGAAAGGAACTGGCGTTCGAATTACGAAAGAAAGGCAAAGCTGACCGAAGATGGTAGGGAGGAAGGGGCTGTATCCGTGGTCATCGTTGCGTATTCGAAGCCGTTAATCAACTGTATCGATGAACATCGAACTCACTTTTCATCCACATCAACACCCATGAGTCAAAGAAGTCAAGGATCATTCCGGGGAATATACGTTCGACTTACTTTTGTAAGGATATCAATTGAGTTCCAAATACTAATATTTTCTCATTTTACCACAATCACCTATCTGAACTTATTATTGAATCATGAAGCTGACATTTGGATTAAACATTTGGAATAATGATGCAATAGCTACACTTAATAGAAAATGAAACTATAGGTATGTATAGTGTACCATTTATAAGTGTATTAGTCTGAACTTTAGTTATTTGATACGTTGCGGGACACGTTAAGTGTTTCTTTCTGAATAGATTGGGTGCTTAATCATGTTCCATAAAAATAAACATGGAGTTATAATTAGACATTTGTTTTGCGTCACTTTTTATGAGCAACTGACGAAGGAAGACGAATCACGGTATTCTTTCAAAGACTTTAGACTAGACCCTAAGATTCCTCAATTAATCTCTACGTTCAAAGTATTTATCTTCTATTAGAAATTTTTACGCCGTCATAAAGTTATTGAACTGAACTACATCCTTAATTTGTGGTAAACATTCAAAGATACCCTGCCCACGAACAAATTTCCATTACTTGGATCATGACGAAGCAGTTAATGTCAGCGCGACTACTGCATTGGCGTTTTGGTGGCCTGACTCTGCCAGGTACGCTACTATTATAAATACATCAATGGAGTTCAGGAGATTCAAGCAACATCAACAACTCTGAGTTTTTCAACTTTGCGCACGTACACAGGTGAAAACCTGTTGATCGCTTTTACCTACGACCGACAAACGATGATGGATTCAAAAGGAATCTTAATGGTCTAGCTTCGTGAAAAATATTTCAAAGCAAAGTTAGGTAGAAAGCAAAGGTATGTAGGAGGTGGTCTCAATAAAACCCAGAAGTAATAGCAAATGTGGACGTATATTAAAACTAGATCTGGACGAACTGACTAACTGAACCTGTCCGCAGGCTCCAAGGATAAACAGCCTAGGTAGGTTGTTTACAATACGTGATCGAGACGGGTGGGCCGAATTCGTCACGCACTTATCAGTTCTACCACACAAAAGGCGTCTGCCCTAATCTCACAGGCCCAAGGAGGCGGTCTACTAGACTAAACAGTATGCAGGTATTTTATTTATGCCATTCCCTAAAAAAGTTTTTATTAATATCGAAATTACTGAGAAAGATTGGCGACATATTAAATAGTGAATTTTTTTGGACAAATCTATATCGTAACCATATTTTGAACTTGGAACAAGAATGTATAAAGGCTACTAAATATATTTTCTAATTTTATATCTACCATTTACTATCATAAATCATGAATTATACTGATGATGACAAACTTTCATATTAAATATAAATTCAGATTAAATAATGTTATTACTTTTGTAATAAATGTCTTAATATACGTATAATAGGCCAAGAACTTTTACTTTATAGTTTTGTTTTACAAATTTGGATATCACTCGAGTTCTATCTTCTTTTCTCGGATTGGTCATTGAATATAGTTTTCTTATTTCTGAAAAGAAAAACTAGATCTACTTCACGTTTTCAGAGATCAGCATATATAAGATAACAGCATATATAGTAATTTAAACATGTTTAAAAATATTACTATATCAAACTCTAAGAATAACACTACTCCTGAATACATAAGTACTGTTCATGGTCTCAACATCTTACGTTGTTTTGATCTCGAGATATGTCGCCTTCATATACAGGGGCATACATAATACATGTTACTATAGCGAAGTATACCGTCTATTTCCAAACAAATCATCGAATTAAATGTACTCTTAAATGTACTCTACTTACATTTACAAATTATACCCAAAATAAATAAATTCTCATAACTGCAAGCTAACCAACCAGGAGTAGAATCTACACTTGTTTGATCCCCTCGATCCCCATGTCTGTCAACATACACACACTCCTACAAAAAAATTCTCCACCTAATCAACTATCATCAATCGCTAGTCAAAAATAATTTATTCGCGAAGTACAGGTTTGGTTACATTTTACCCGCTCAATGCGTCAAAAGAATTCCATTCAAATCATGAGCACACGTTGAAGGACCACGGGAACCCCTCCCCCCGCCCCCGCGCATTCTAACCACGCTTGAACACAAGACATGAAAACACGTAGGCGCGCTAGCAATATTGATCGTCCGAAAAACTCGATCACACACGAAAGATGCGCGTAACGAAGGACGACACCGGATGATAACTGTCCAGGGTGGGCGCGTTCACACTGGAATCGATAACCGCGAGAAGATGCCGGGGGAGGGGGGTGGGCGTTCTACGATCACCGCGATATACAACGTTTGGAAGACAGGTCGCGCGACGAAAACAAATTAACCCCCGTTTCGTCGATTCAGGGAGTTTAAATTCTCGCTGACAGGTGTAAGCTCAAAGTTATCCAATCAAAGAGTCGCAGTTAAGCAACTGTCAAGCACTTTTGTTTCGCTCACCTGTTCGAATGACCGGCGCAGCTCTAGCAGACGATCACTCCCACTAGCACGGTTGAATCTCGGCGACACGGCGACAACGGTGACGTGATAGAGAGGAAAACGCGCGAATGGCCAACGTCAGAGGGAGAACGCATGGGTAGGAGGGGCAGGAGGTGAATGATAACAGATCCGCAGTGGAACTACGGTAGCTGTCGGTGGAAAATATCGCGAGGACAGCTTTGTAGCTGCTTTTTGCTGGGGCGCTGCGAGCCCTGGTGAGAGCACGGTACTCTGTCACAGCGGCATTTTCACTGAGGAAACGCGCAGGCCGGAAAGCGAGTGGCCCGCGACACACGCAGCAAAAAAAACCCCCCAGCCGGATCCCGTTTTCGTGAACGCTCGACTCCGACTATCGGGAGCGAGCCGTACACAGCGGCGCGCATGCGCGTCACACTCAACGCGCACGCGTGTAAGGTTCACCGTTTCTTATCAGCGCACCGCTCTCCGCCGTCACGGTGGACCGGGGATAGCCATGCGGTTCGTGATGATGACGGTAGCACAGCCCCTCCACCTTTTCCCTTTCCTCGACTGCGCCCTTCGGGTAAGGACGAGGGAAAGACGCTTGCGCGATGATATTCGGGGTAAGAATCAAGTTCGTGTCGATGAGAAGATGTTTGCTAAGCTTCGAATCGTTTCGTACGTGGGAGAAAGAATTTGAATCTCTTTAAATATTTAGGGTAAAGGACCCAATTACTGGCAGCCAACCCAATTACTGTCACCTTAAGCTATTTTACTTAAACGTTTATTTATTCGTTATTTTAAGTAAAATAGCTTAAGGTGGCAGTAATTGGGTTGGCTGCCAGTAATTGGGTCCTTTACCCTAAATGTTATTCGAACCTTGAGAATTTTCATCCTCCCTGTTCTAACTTATCCGCGCAGATCGATCTGATATATTTTTCTTCGATAGATACTATCCGTACTAAGTACAGGGTGGTGGAATAGAAAATAGTGTAGTAATTTCAAAACTATGTAGTAATTTGTTTAAATTTACTACTAATGAATTTTTTAATTTATACAAAATTTAATACAATCAGCACCTAATGTTAATACTTTGACGGCCGCACATTTTGGAGCATACTTTCGCTCATTTTCAAACTTTTTCAAAGGTCCCAACTATTGTAAATATGACATAAATCTTTGAATAGATGTAATTTTGACGCTGATAAATATCAAATGAAATTGATTTCTTAGGCTCATGGAGAATCAAGGGTATCCGGAGACTTTTCCGGGGGATGAGGGGGAAACTTTGGGATGATGGTAAAGAAAAATATTTTATAGTGCCAATTTAATTATAAAATTAAAACCGAAATTTAAAAATATTCCCTTCTTTAGTATAAACTTAATAAAGATCAGTTTTGAAAAATATGCGTTTTTTTCTCGGGGGGATGGGGGCACCTGCCCCTTTTGCATCCCCCTCCGGACGCTCATGCGAAGAATAATACCTACATAGTTCCAAATCGTGGAATAACGCATACGTGACAACGGCCATTAAAGTATTAATTAAAGCACTGATATCACTGGGGGGTATATTTGGAGATTAAAAGATAAAAGTCTTGATGCGTCTCGAAAACTTTGATACGTCTGTTCTTTCTTTATCAGTACGAATATGTGCGTAAGGGTAGAATAAAATTTGCAAGAATCCATATGCATTACGAAACAAAGATTCATCCAAATTTTGAAGACTTGTTAAAACTTTCAACATCCACCAATACTTTTAAACATTTGAAGATTGAATAGTATTCCAAGTAATTCAAAACAGGATAATGACCGATTTGATTGAAAATTTTCAAGAGAACAGACTGAATGTACTTCATCAGCAGTGTGTGGACAAATGATTGTGGTATTTATTGTTTCTTTCGTTGAAAGTGCTACATTGTATGTGCGACAATACCCAGTAGATAATATGGTACTGAGAATGATATGCGCGACATGTGCAAGAATGATCTGTTATATGTACATAATAAACTTAATAATACATAATTTCAAACTTGTAATATCTCTGACAGGCATTATTCGTCAGTTAAGCATCTATACTTTTGAACCACCCTGTATATTTTTTGACACGTAAAAGTAGTTTCATATTTCTTTTTCCGGGATCGATCAGTAATGCGTGTACACAAATAAACGCAAATATTTTAATCAACTTAAAAATAACTTCACTGTATAAGTAAACCTTACATGAAAACATTCTAATTATATGTTTATGATGTTCGATGCAATTATTTATTTCATATATAGGGTGTCTCTAAAATAATGACCAAAGTAGTGCCTAACGAGTAAACATAAGTAGAAGCAAGAGATGCCGAAACAACTCTTTTTTAAATAATATTTATTATACTTCTTAACATTACACTTATTTTATTTGAAAGAATATTCTTTTTGTGTTTCGCGTTAAAGGAATTACTAAAAAGTATATTTAATATATTTACAGACTTCATTCCGTTATTAATTAAAATTTACAAAAGTCTTCCGAAAATAAGGTGTAAACAAAGAGTATTTACATTTTAGAAAGATTGCATTTCTTTTATCATTTGTATCAGATGCTCAAAACAAATTAAAAGTATATGATAAATTTAATTGCCTATCTTCCTAAATCCTCTGAAAATGTTTCAACAAATGTATAAAAAAATTCAAAATTAACAAACGTTTCTTTTACATAATTTGCATCATACTGCAATATTCGATCCAACGAGACTGGTATGCGCTGTAGCATACACAACTGTATCGTATGACATAATTCTGCTTACTTCTGATAAATACATTTTATCGCTAGCCTTCTTATCATTGTTGCCATTGCAAATACTAATGCCTTTCTTCTGATCTATGTGCTTTCGATATACAATGAAGAAGAGACTCAATATTACGAGAACGATGTTACGAATTTCATAATTCTGACTGAAACAATATTAATATTATTAACACTTTGGCTGCAAAAACTTCAAGTACGAATTGGTTACTATATGCTCCTTTTCAGCTTCGCATTAACTGTTGTGATAAGTACTTGACCCATCAACCGCAAAAGGTTGTTGACATCCAGAACTACATATAGGACTACTTTAACAAATGAATCATTATTTTTTTCATATACATATGCACTTTTTTCGTTAAAGAGATAAGATTTAAAAACAAATTATGGTAAACAACGAATTACTTTTATAACAATGCTTTTCATACATAATCACCATGTGCAAGAATTTACACAGGTCTGCATTAAATTAAACTTCAAACGATAATGTATTTATTATACGAAATATTTTTAGTACCATCTAATTGAAAAAAAAATCTTTATAACATATTAAATATACGAGAGAAAAAAGGATATTTTCTACATGTCAGAAGTGTCTTTCGATTTCTGACAAGATGGAGCACGTGAGAAGCATCGCAGAGGATTTTTCATTCGGATATCTGTCGGTCGTCATACGTTCGTGGTAAATCCATGCGATGAAATAACTTTATCTGGCCATTGTGTCTATGATGGATCTGCGATGGGAATTTGAGATGTTCGACCTTCCAGCATATCGTGGAGGAGAATACCAATTTCCTGAAAGCAGCATACTCTCTTACCGTTTCCATTCAGAGAAACGAGAAAACGGTAATAAGACTGGGGACTAAATAAATGCTAGACAACAGCTATTTTGAATATTTATCAAAAAATAAACTGTTTGATAGTTTAAACAGTTCAATTGGTAAAAGTGTCACTGAAAAAACGAAAGATAGGGTATTTGAAAAGTGCACATACAAATTTAGCTGCATAATAAAACTCAGAAAAAGAAACAAAAAAATTCTAATAAACGCAGGTACACGAACAAATCGTTCTTAAGATACTCAGATTTGTAATAAAATATCTTTTTCTAAATCTTTTTCCGGAAACTTTCGTGACATATCCATAAAGTAAGGAAAAAAAATTGTTATATTTTTCGAATATTTCGGTATATGCCCCCTCTCTCTCAAATGTTTAAAAAATAGTCCTCGAAAATAAAAAATCCATTTTTTTTCTACACCTTAATAAAAAGTCTTGGAGAAGCATTTAAACTTTAGTAACATTTAAACTTAGTTTTTCCGACTTTTTTCGAAAACCGTTTGTCGCACGAGAAAAAGTAATAGAACATAAAAGATACTCCTTGTCTAGATCTGCAACTTTTGTTTCACATATTTTTTTATTTAATCACTAACTTGGAGGATATTATATAAAATCGACTTTGTGAGCGGTTAAATAATGATTTAAATGTTTAAGGGCACACGGACACCTTTTCCCGTTATCCGTTCGAGCTCAATCTTTACACAGATTTTGTTTTAATTATTTGTAACTATTCTGGAGGGTACCCCGAAGAAAAGTCAAAAGTCGAAAATAAAACCCACCCTAATGTACACTGAACTATTTTGCGGAATCTTCCGACTATGTGATAATTTCTTCTATCCATTATAATATTTCCGTTATTGTTCACTCTCTAAAAGTCTAAACCGACCTTCGACCATCTCTGTTTATCAGAATTTTTTTGTTTCGCAGAGTTTTATCAAACAAAACTTGTGCTTATAGTTCTGAAACGGCCTGTGCAAATGAAGCCATGTACTGATACCTCTTCCCGTTGAGCTTGCAATCTATCGATAATTGGCTCATTAAAGTTGGGATCGTTACTGGGATCCTCCAAAATAATATCGTTGCTTCTTGATACTTGCGGTACGCGAGTAGTATAAATCTGCTTGATGGCGTCTAAGATTGCCGAGGGCCTGGTCTGAGGAAATTGCAAATCGATCGACGAGAAGGAATCCGAACCGGCGGGTAGCACCAATGCTTTCTCGTAATCTGTGCATTTCCCATCACTGGATTTTCCCCAAAAAACGAAAAACACACTTGTACTTTAAAAGTATTACGAGTGTTTTGTTGTTGAATCGAAACTCACGAAAGCTGAGCGCCAAAACCACAATGTGATAGTAAATCTTTTGTTCTGCGCACTAGAGTTTTATCTTTCGATGAATGATAATAGAGACCAGCTCCTAAGACGTGAGCTATGGCTCGCAAAGTCTTCCCAACTAATTCTCTTTTGCTTAGGTCTAAATCCTATTGTTCAATTCACAAAAATAACTTTTATATTGATACACAATCCGATTTTTCTACCGATTTTATTAATTTCACTATTTTTGGTGATAGCTCGGTGATACCTTGAATTGGTCGTATTTCCCTCCTACAATGTAAAGTTTCACCGGAAATGGATCGACTTCCCTTTCCACTGCCCTCTTTCGTTCTTTGATACGCTGCTGCTTTAGTTCTTGAATCGTCATGTCGTCGTAACTCATTTTCATCGCGTTACGAACTACCGACAAAGCTTCGTCGAACGTAGACCATAAAATTTCTGGTTGCGATAAATCCAGTATCATCAATACTGTGATGTGGTGCGGAGAGTGAGTTAAAGATGAACCTGCCATCGCAGCTGATACCAACGAAGACGTTAAACATCCTACTTCCCAAACGTGTACGATATTTTTTATCTGCGGCAACGATTGAAGCCAATAATTTGTGTATTACTTATGTAAGGATATCCTGCAGAGTAAAATCATCATGAAAAGCAGAACTTACTAAACTTTTTCCACCTTTACGCCCGAAGGAGTAGTCCATCGCAATTGTTGGTTTTGGCGATTCGTCTTTCTCAAGAAATCGGTATATCATTGTAGTTTTGCCCTAAGAATTCATGTTCTCGTTTGTAAAATATGAAATGAATCATTTTTAAGAATGTAATTTAATATTTTTGACTATGACATTACGCACAACTGCTTTGCTACCAACAATTATAAGTGAACGCTCATGCGTTTCATTTGGGTCGGTCCTACGCCTTTGCTCTTCCTCCAAGCAAAGACGCAATGCTACGTCTCTCGCATTTTCTCTGAAAGGTAATTTCATCCCTACTATTGCTTTCCTTGTCTCCATAATTTATATTATATTACATAAATTTATAAACGTATTATTGCTTAATCACATAAAAAACATCAATCAATTATTAAAATTCATAATAAAAAATATTTAAAAAAAAAATTAAAACCAACTTCAAAAAATAAAGTGAAAAATAATTTTTTCCCTCATTTAATCTACTACTCTCATCTTTTTTAAGTTGGCGCCAGATTTACACATTTACACATTGCAAATGATGAAGCACTGACTTAAAAAAGATGAGAACAGTAGATTAAATGAATTATTTTTCACTTTTTAGTGCATTTTTATTTTTTGAAGTCGATTTTAATTTTTTTTTATATTTTTTAATTTTTGGCTTTTTAGTTTTACATATATTAACACAACATGTTGCGGAGATATGCGCGTACGTATATAAAATAATAATAATTAGGTGACAATAGTCTTTATTATTAATCAGTACTAGCAAAGTATTGGGCCAATATTGATACAGTGTAGAACGGGACCACCGGGGTATCGCCCTCTTCATTCGAATAAAAAAAAGATTATCAAAATCGGTCCATATTACTCCTTAGAGTTATGCGGTGACAAACTTAAAAAAAGTACATACAAGTCGAATCTATAACCTCCTCCTTTTTGAAGTCGGTTAGAAAATGAAAAAGAGTACGAGCACATAAAAAAGTATATGACTAGGTATATGCCCGCATTAGCGATGTATCGGACAAATGTATCTAAATTTCCAAAGTGAAGGATAATGATGCTCTTGAAGTATAATTGAAGCTTCCTCAACTTTAATTATTTTAAACCCCATCTTTATGAACAAAAATAAATGTGATTGGTACATACAAGTTTTGCTCAGCCATTAATTTTGGCTGATAGTTTTCTTAAATGAATATAAATTGCACAGTCGTATACGCGTTTGCTTTCACCGTGTAGGTTATGATAGTGTTTTCGTAATCGTTGCTATAGTGATACGACAAAACTCATTCATAGGGTTATATATACGTCTTAATATGTCGTTACTTTCATTTTTAATATTTTTTCTACGTACGTAAGTGACATACATATGTAATACTCATTCAGAATAACCCTTTCGTTATGATTAATAATAGTCAAAGCAACTAGAGCGAATTCCACACCCAAATCGCCCCGCGCAGGAATTTCCCGTTTTTGTAATAAAATGAATATCATAAATTATTATATGTTCCTGTTTTCGAGTCGGAATTTATATTTAAAAACCTGTATTTTCTAATATGTCTCTTTCACAGATTTCTTTTCCATATTTCAGGAGATTTTCATAAATTTGGAAACGAAAACCACGGACGTTGCGGGCGTAAGTGGAATTCGTACTTATAAAGTTTTGTTAGTCACAGGGGCCTAATTTTTGCTGCCCAAAATTTCTGCAACTGCCTTAGTTGAGAATTATTTAAAAATGATAAAATCTTGCTCTGTAATGTTAAAAGCAGTAAAAAATATGTTTGGAAGAAATAAAAACTATAATAAGATTAAAACGTACTTTTAGTTTTTTCGAGCGGACTTCTTTGCATACTCCACGAAAGCAAATTTACGTTATTTTGGTTGGTCAAGGGCAATTTGGAACCGCAATGTACACAAATAATAAATAAATACAAAACATAACGAAGTTTTATATAATGTTGTGTTTAATGTTTATCTAATTTTCATAATACATTACGCAATGCAATATAATGAGGTATGTTACATCTATATCGTTATGTTTCCGTATTCCTAGATGAACGCCCACACGTGATGATTCAAGACGTAACTAATCTTGACAAAAAAATTTACAAGGACATTTTCGAGAAAAATGTACTATGGACATTTCCACGCTATTTTAAACTCTATTTAAATTCGCTTTGAAAGTTTCGAAAATGTATTGTATCAATACGTCTCTGCTGCGCCAAAACGCATAATACTTGTTCATTCACAAATTATTTTCATTTAATGTATAAACTGAACTAGACGAAATCGACAATGGAATGTATCGCATAATTATAGTGCCTACAATAAATTAAATATATCCATAAAGATAGAAATGATTTCATGAGTTATATAGGAGTACCAAATTCGTAATGTGATGTAAGTAATAGATCGTTTTATCTTTGGTTACGAAAATGAAACTTTTACAATTGACTATATATAATCACTGGAATTTACAAATTTTCTTCTTGGATAGAAGTAAACAGACGTGATGTATCAATTGTAACATTTGTGAATCTATGTTCTCGCGAGTAATTACCGAACAATTTTTTGTGATAGTAATTTCTTACTCTATGCACTTGTTTTATACACGCGTATACATTTAAACATACATACAAAGATGTATGAGAAATTGGAAGTTCAAAAGAGTTGACTAAAATCGCTATGTATATGAATGTAATTCTACTGAACAGTATGACCAGCTGTAAGCCATTTTGACTACTCATTGTCAGTAAATAGTTTAATAATCTGTTAATGAAAACAGATTAGTGCGGATAGTACACGACGTATAAAAATGTTGTAATAATTATTGTCAGATCTATTCTGACAATATGTTCTTTTTGTAGTCAGTTCATAGTCATTGCATCTTTCACGTCTTAAACATATTGTAAGTCTTTTGCATATTTTAATCCCTTAAAGCGTATGCTCGTGTCTCACATGAGCAAACTGTTTAATCAAAAGCGCGCATGCCCATGTCTTACAAGCAGGTTGTTTAGTTAAAAATGCATATTTAAGCGCATTCAATTTTCGCAGCTACGAACCACAGACACGACAACGTTATCAAAAATGGAAAGAATTGAATACCCTTGGTTCTTTTGAAAATGATTCCATTTTTAAAAAAGTGAAACGCATAAAATATACAAACACCTACATAAAGTAAAATGATATTGGTCCTTCTACTGCACATTCATTTTTGTACGCGAATATGGTAAATTAAATAGATCAGTGATGTTTTATACGTGGTAGTAACATTCGAAATGTAAAATAACATTCGATTGCAAATTAACTCTTTGCGTTTAATACTATAGGTACGGAAGAAAATAATTTTCTATGATTCGTACACAGTTCTCCGTATATGGTTCACACTTATCGCATGCAATTTCCCGTTTGAACACTATGGCATAGAAAATTTATTTTGGAGACGTAAAATATGTGTAATCAAATTTACTAATTAAATTAATCTGTAATTCGTATTAAAATGTAGTCAACAACCGGTACAAGTCATATCATATTTTTTTTTCTAAATAAAACTGTTCTGTATTTACACACATCTGCAGGAATATCAGTTAGAGCATTTTATAAAAATGCTGTTTCGGAATTTATTATAGTACTATCAGTAAACCGACTTTGCGTTTCATACAATCTTACGAGTAAAATAATTATAAATATGTATGTATATAATGAATTACTATATATGGATAATTCCAATACAAGCCACATTTTTTTTTAAATTTATCGAAATCTTAATATTCAACGAAATACAATGCGTGTGGAGGAAGACGATTAAAATGATTAGTCACCTTTTCCTACAATACTTCATTGCTTCTATTATGCAGTATATCACACGCTCTGCATGTTATCTAGTCCATATATCGCTCATCCAATTGTCATCTAACTCATTGGCTGGCAAAACCTTTAATTTTCGTAACGCCTCAAGGTAAAATGTAAGTTCAGACGTGACCACACCGTGTTGCGGACCACCATTATTTACTATATTCATTTTAACTAATTGTTCTCGAAGTTTCTCTTTAAAAGATGTATTCACTGTACGGTATAAGATTTGTACTTCAACTGAGGGGAGAATTCCAGAAACTGCTTCATGCAATTTTATTAAGTAGCTGCAATTAAGAATTATATGAACACATTGATTTCCATTTAAAAAACCGTGATCTACGTGACGTTTACCTAGAAATGTTTCTAAACGATTTTGATGGAACTGGCGGCCTTGCAGACCATTTTGATATTTGGCCGCCTAAAAGATTGTCGACAATGGTAAGAATCTTGCTCTCTATTTCTTTTACATGCGCACGAATGTCTCTTTCGACGCTGTCCAATAAAGCAACACCGCCAGTGATATTAGACGCACCAAAGCCACGACTAGGATTCTGCTCTGAAAGCACTACAAATAATTTGCAATATTTAGTATTATGATTTTGTTATTTAATGTCGTAAGTTAACTTACTCTGAAAATGTGTCTTTACGAAAGGCATAAACCATAGGATCAATTTCAAACTGCGTGCGGCCAACACGAGTATTGTACTTGTAATAGTCTTTAAACCAGCAACTTGCATCGCACCTGCGCCAAGTACAAGTTGACAACACCGTGAATTATAATGTCGCAGTAATTCAGCTAAGTATCTTCCAATCGTTCCAGATAGTGCGACCAACTCACTACCGGTTCTAGAATTATAAATACAAAATAGAATTACAAATACAAATATAAGTATAACATTGTACTATAAATGAATAGTATAAGTGTACCTGCAGTATTCCTGAATCATCTGTATAAGCATTAAAGCAGTTCCAACAACTGCAAACTTTTCCTCTCCTACCATGATAAAGTTCTGAACACCATCTTCTTTTACTCTATCTTCAGCTTTAAGTAAAGTCGGCGGAAAACATTTCTTTTCGTAAACATGTGTCACTAATGCTTGAAATTCTGATGGCACATCAGCCTGCTTCCATCTTTCAGATTCTAACAAAAGAGTGAGCTTTGTTTTAAGCTCGGTGTGAAATCTTTGAATAAACTTACTAGCTTGTGCCTGTAATACCATAACATATAAAAAAAATGTAAACGACGTAAATACATGGGAGTTATCAGTTGTGCAAATGTTCCAAAATTCAGGGACTTGCCGGAACATGCAATATCCTGATGCAAAAAGACAAGGAAAAGTTCTTTACAGTTTTGGAATCCGAGGCTTCGTTTTCGAGATATTAAAAGTTGAATATTAACGGTCGAACTTTAGGGGCGCACAGTTTAAAGCCAAAACAGCTGAGCGCGGATCAGTGACCCCTAGCACGCACATGTAGAGGAACTGTGTGTGTGAACCTGAAATCTAAACGCGCCTCAAGAATATTTTGAGGAAGAGAGGCATGGTGAACCGATGTGAGGCGTAGTCTGAATTGAGGCAATGCCATAATTATGCACACTGAATTGACGACTGCACAGGAAGTGGTTCTTTGAACAACTGACCAAACAAGGGAACCGAGGCGACCTGGAAACTTCAGGTACAGCAAAACTGAAGAGACGCGATTATAGATGTAAGCGAGAAAAGAAGTTGTGCCGAGGCGCGGCGTAGTGAGAGCCTTCCTTTAATATCTCGAGAACGAATCCTCGAATCCCAAAACTGTAAAGGACTTATCAATGTTTTTTGTATCAGGATATTGCATGTTCCGGGAAGTCTCTGAATTTTGGGACACCCTAAATGCATTACATTGCACACCTTAAATGCAGATCGTAACGCTGTACACTGTTTGCCACAGAATTTTTCGCACGTTTCTGTGAATCCCTCGACCAAATTGGCCAATTGACACACTTGAGCCGTCGTTGCTCTTTTACTCAGCCAAGATGACTTATCGTTACTATTTTGACACTCTTTATCCTCTAGCTTGTTATTCGAATTTTCATTGTTTGTTCTTTCTTTATCGTTTTGCAATTTATCTTTATCGTTTGCACCTGCAGAAAGCAGATTTCCCATTCGCTCATGACAATAATCACAAACAGAAGTTATCATATCATTGAGTTTGGTCGTTACTCGCGAATGTTCTGCTTCAGTTAACAAACGATCAGGTATCGAATCATCGAATGAACCGTCGCATACTCGGCCAGCTGCAAGATCTACCGTATCTCGCATTACATCGTGGACAGCCTAAAAGTACACATTATTTACATCGAATATTTATAATCTATAATTCGGATTGTGGTACATACTTTGATTCGCATGAGAAGGAATGTCAAAGACTGCATACTATTGTGAAGCAACGTTAATCTCTCTGCAAGGGAAAGTCCACCGACTTCAAGAGCAGCTGCTTGCTGATCGCTGCAACAATCGCTCGCAGCTAGAGCTTCAATGACTCTCTGTTTCGTTACAGCTCGAACTGTTGTTACAGCTTCTTCTTTGTACGTGTCCACGAATTGAAAATGCTTTTGCCGCAGCAGGCCAGAAATTATGGAAACCAGTTTGTCCTGTTCGTTCAGGGTGTACAAATGATCTCACTGGGAAGAGATGGACGACGGTTTGTTTGCTACGAACTAGGTGTACGTTTCGAAAAGTTATATATGTACTTACACCGTCCAGAACAGTGGTTTCACCACCTAATGGTCTGTTTAGGTCAGCAGTTGCATATCTTTGGAACTCTGTAGACAACATCTTGTCTACGAGTTTCTCCATTTCCGTTAACTGAGAACTCAGATGTCTAAATAAACGGACAAAGATTCACAGACTACTGTACTATTCTTTAAACTTATAATGAATTTATATAAATGTACCTAAAGCTATGCACCCCATTCAATTCCTGTAAAAGTATTTCTTGCGTTGTGGCGATAAGATCCAATGCTGCAACATAGTCTGGCGTGGACAACAGTAACTGTATCATTGGTTGACTTTGATGTACTGTAGCTATAAGCTTTAGTTTTTCGTGAACTAACAACCGATTAGATCTTGCTCGTTCTAACCTGGAGAAATGTTCAGATTAAAGTATCCATCATGCGCGCTTTACGTACAAAATAACATATAAAATATAACTGCTGTTTACCGTAAAATTTCTAAAGAATCATTGACTAGATGTTTATCAACTTTGTGTATATTTTTCCTAAGAGCCTTTAAAACCGTAATAGTTTGCGTAAGTTGCTCCATTAAAGCGTCATGAGAAGTCATCGCATGAAAAAATGCTTGTGACTTTGAAGCAACTTGTTCTGCTATTCTAACTTCCACAACATCTAAATAGTGACTTAACTATTACAAAAATATATTTTATATATATTATTTATCCTATTTTTCCTTAAATTTATTCAGAACAATTAATTAGTGATATACCTTTTCTTGCATTTGCTTGACATGCATAACAATATTACATTCCTTACTTAACAGTCCACCCTTCGCGAACGGAAACACAGCATAAAAGTTATCTTTCTGAGAAAGATCCAAGTTGGGTGTTAAAAAGATTTTTGGGATACTAGTTAAATCAAATTGCATTCGATCTGTAAAAATAATTTGCTTAACATAGAAGTTCCATATAGTACAATAAAAATCACACGACAGCCCTGTTAGTTACAGTAAGCTCTGAATGTATGAGTGCTACTCGGGTTCAACCGTTCGCATAGACATGGAGAAGGGAAACTAGCATCTCTTTATTTCACACTTGCCAGGGTCTTCGTTCGAATAACTTAATAAGAGGAGTGAATGGTATACACTGATAGTAAGCAGAACAGAAGCGTGACAAACCTTCCGAACCGATATTCTGAAGACTAGTAGCCGAGAGTAAAGGAGGTCGCCCACTAGGCTGAAACGCGACGACCACGCATCGTTCATATGACAGAACATCAGCGACCACACATCGTCCATATGACAGAACAGTGGCGAAATACAATTCGCTTTGGTCGCAGCCCTTCAGCCTAGTAGGCGACGGCCTTAAAGCCTGCGACTTGACTTCTTCACTAATGAAAATTAAAATATTTGTATTTTGAATTAGATGTTTATGAAAGTATTGCTAACAAATTGTTGAGATTCTATCGACTAGAGTGAGTGTTATGAAGATCCATGAAAAATATAAATATTTTAATTTTCACTAGTGAAAGATTCACCTCGCAGGTTTTATGGAGTCGCAATAGTCGGTGCGCCAGCTAGAAGATGATTCATACGCATACAACGCAGGAACCATGCATACAATGTGGGATTACTGTATTATTTGACCTTTTTAATCATACGAAAGTTATTCTCACCTATAGATTTGACCTTTTTTAAATTTGGGAAATTTTGCAACAATTCATTAGGCGTAGTTGGTCTATTGGCATTCGAGTTCATACGAGAATGTTTTCGGTACCTCTATAATTAAAGTCTTTATTAATACACTTATAATTCACTGCTGAAACATTTAACTTTTCTTAAGAAATATATGAATTACCCTTGCGATCTTTTTTAAATACGATTCGAAATGTTGCATTGTAACATCGGGAAGGTACGGACTTTTAGGAATATCAACTTTTTCAACAAATCCATCGCCCCAAGTACGAGTTAAGAAGTTACTTTGTTTTCCTTTAAATGGGTCATTTATAACAGCTGGCAAGTTCTGCGTCGCAGAATAGACAGTCCACGAGGAAGATGGTTCTGACAACTGACCATTGCTCTTGCGTTGTTGTTGCATTGCCGCGTGTTTAGTGGCGTGTGCTACGTAATCTTTGTCAGAAACTCCCTCCACAGGAAGACTAGTACATATTCCATTATAACCATAAAGGCACACAAAAGATCCACCCTCTCTAGAGCAATGCTGATCTCTCAAATGTCTAAAAGAAAATCATGGACTGTTAAATGATAGAAATGTGAACCAGAATATTTCATATGCTATAGTCATGTGCTATAAAGTGATCTATGGGTATTCAAAAATTTATGTGTATTAAAAGCAACTGTAATCCTGCTATGAAATCTTCTGTACATACTACTAGCAACCTTAGGCACTCTTATGTAATTATTTTAGTTATGTTGACACATTAAAATGAATGATATGAGTCTTACTGAATGGATTCTTGTTTTAAACATCTTAATAAACATAAATCAGCTAATTATTGGTTCCTGAGGTATTGCATTTGATAGTTTGTAATGCGATAGTTTTTATTATAATATTATGCACTGCAGAATTATTAATACTTAACGTGAATAAGCACATGGAGTCAATTTAAATTAACTTGAGCACTTAAAAAGAAACTAAGAAAAATTTTTATAAATAAAGAAAAATTAATAATCACTTGGAAATACTATTGGTGGTAGATCTTTGTACACCAAAAAGTATGATCTCATGATCATATCAAGACTCATTAGTTGTTGATATCCAATCCTCTCAAAACATTAGTCGCACTACACTATGTGTCATCATACAGAAAACTATACTGACAACTAAAACGCTAAATATCTCAAAACATATCAAGATTTCTGTTCATTTTTACATAATTACTATTACCATATGAAGTACATATTTACAATTCTGAAATGCCCCGTATATTCTACGATATACGTCTACTTTAGTATATTTGTCAACATTTGTGATCACAATTACATATTTCAAAGAAATACGAGTGAGTGCTGTGTGACGTGTATTGAGAATCTTAAATAATTCGCAATATACGTGGCATTGAAAAAACAGTCAAACCGAACACAATTTCATGCACTATATTTCACTACAAAATAGACAATTAAACAGGTGGGACCCACCTTACAAAATCTTCTATATGTTTGAACGTAAGGTTAGCGCAGTGCTCGCAAATCAGAATCGCGACTAACGATTCAGATCCTTTCACGATCTTCGCCATTTTCTATTTGCAGTCTCACTTCGCCATTCTGTCGCCGTCCTATTTAATTCGCTGCACATCGAACTCTGTTCAACGATAATTACATCTATCACGGCTACTTAGCGATTACAATTATCCGCTACCGTTCAGTGTCAAGCATATCAACCATATTCTTTACAGCGTAACGAATAACACGTTTCACAATTCGAGCCATGTTAGCCAACAATGGAAATACGTCCCTTACGATAAGTTACTGTTTCTGTACAAAAAAGTTCCTAGATCCAATGGGAATTACTATAGTTTTTATGTGAAAACCGATGAATATTTAAATGGAGCATATGCATATGAAAGTCTGCGTGATAAGAAAACTGCTTTTTAATTTTATTATTTTAATAAACACTCTGTTTTTACACAAATAAAGAAATAGGACAAGTATAATGTAGAAATCGTCAAAACTGATGTAAGAAATGGATCGATAGACTCGTATTTGAATCATAATTGTATAAGTACTAAGGTCGGTATTGGATATATTGGCCGATGAGTTCGTTTTCGCACAGACGAGGTATAGGATAGACCTATAAACCAATGCATTTCTCTGTAACCGGTTTGGGAGGTCCCAGGACCCCCTTACCATTTTAGTGTCGCATGCAACATTACCGGTGAAGTCTCGAAACAGGTGATAGGCCTATCCACAAACGAGGTATAGGATAGACCTATCACCTTATGGATCTTTGTGTCGCCACCCAAACTGTGTTACCGACCCATAATTTGAGAACTAAATGTAGTGGCATCTGCTCATGAACAGTTAAAGCGACAATGGCTTTAACAACCATTGCTCAACTTTTCGCCTAACTTGCCCCGCGGATTGACTGCTTTTAGGCATATCTTTAAATGCTTATAAGGAACAAATATATTCGTCTTAGATTTTCGTCTTAGTACGGTGTCTAGAATCACCTCATAGATTTATTAGTAGTTAAATGTACCCTTAAATGTATGTAGTTAGGAGCAAAATACGAATTCACTGACGTTATCGATTTTTGTGAATGGTTTGTATGTAATTCCCAAAGCCACCACTCCTAAACGCAGAGGGCGCAATAAAACCTGAGGTTTTTCACGAAGTCGGTATTTCAGACCGTGTGACAGGAACTCACATAAGATGATAGATGTATCCTATACTTCGTGGATGGTGCTACAGCCACCTGAGTTGTGTGATAAAAATTTACGCGGAGTATTAACATCTCATGGTACGTAATTTATTATTTGTGTATCATTTTTTCCCTCTCATGAATCACGTATCGTAACACTCAATTATCCTTCGAAATAAAATTTGTTATAGTCTACGAAATCTTATTATTCCGTATTTCATCAGAAATTAGTGTAACACGTAATTTCTTCATGTCGTTCTTGAAATTCTGTAATTTTTATTCTTGCATCGCAGTAATTGCAAGTTTCTGTATTAAATCTGATCAGGAATCATCGATTTCAGGTCTGTTATCTCAAGATCATTATTATCATGTCCATTTATATCTTACCATAAATGTTGCCTATTTTCAAAATATGACCAAAAATAAGATATGCGGAAAGGGAAGGGTAATTAACTCCGCTAAGGTATCAAAGTTGCTCTAATAGTTATAAATTTTTTGTTTCATTAGTGGTCGTTGTTGACAATAATATTTAAAAATAAATTTTGAAATTACATTGTTACTCGTCGAATCACAGTTGAATAGAAATGTTAAACTATATACACGTCCCATTCTCAAACTTCACCTCCCAGTAATCCATTTTAAGCATAACAAATATGTTTGTCGTAAATTTAAAAAACCTCAATGTCATTAACCTCCAGTATCTCAAAAGAAGAAGTGAATTTGGCTGAACAGTATTATTCTGCATCGGGCAAAGTTCGCGGTACGGTAGTGCAGCAACCAGTGGCTTGTTTATTGCTTAATACCGCGAGTTTGTAAATTAATGGGGGACATTAGATAGGCGTGTAGCGACGTGTCATCGCGGTTTGACTGAACCGGTAATTACGCCAGCACTTTAGAATTAAATCCTCTACGGGTGTGTCCCGGCGACAGCTCTCTGGCACTGTTCTTGAATTCTTAAAATCTGCAACGGGAGTTTTCAGTGGGCCGAACTTACTGGGCCAATTTGTCGGTGGCCGCCGCTTGGCACCTGGAAACACTCGTGCTGCAGTTCTCTAGGATTGCCGAATCACTGCAGAAAAGCCTTTCCCCTGGCTCTTTTTCCCCAATAGGATCGCACGTGTACGCTCCCAAGGCCTCGTGTGTTTGTGTTTATGAGAAAATAAAATTTTGAATAAAATGTGGAAATACAACCCTCCAAGCCACTACCACTTTGCATATGCGTAAATCTGCTTTCAGAAAATATATGTAAAATCACTGGCAGAAAGGGAATAGGACGCGGAACACGCTACAGTAATTAATTATGAATATTTTCATTGAAGAAATGGACACAGTATATGAAACTCGCGAAGCACATATATTTGGGTGGAATTTAGAGTGTCATAGGAAATAACTTGAAATTGATTATAAAGAAGAAATTATTAATTGAAGTAAATATTAGGCAGTTAATCCTTGGAATTTGTGGATTAACGGTGTACTTAGGATTAAGTAAATGATCTCTCGATGTTCTATAATATAATACATATCGATGCTTAGTGCATAAATATTGTACCTATGTCGACTTTTTGCGAAATTTGTATTTACTTCATAAATTTGTCAAAAATAATATTTTTCTTCATTGTATGCACCAGAATCTGATGTACCATTGCATGTTTAAATACAATATTTCTGCATAAACCCATCGATATATTCCAGTTTTAACTTACGGTTTACTTCTGGGATCCAGTATATCTGTCCATCTATCTAACGAATCTAACTTTGGAACTAAAGTTGGAAGTTAGAAAATAGTATCACGATCCTGCAGGGATTTCGGCTCGTATATCTAGTCAAAGTACCTAGTGGTCTCGCTTGTGAGCATAGAAGTTACTATTAATTTTGGGCACAGTTTGTACATTTCACCGACGGAACTTCACTCTTACAATTAGATCAAGGTATGTGCGGTGAATTTCCGAACAGTGATCCAACCCCTATTAGAACTGCAACGTAGAAAACGAAAATTTGGTTGCTGTTATTTAAGCAATAATGCCAATTCGAAGTGAAGAAAAGGACTGAGTTTAATGCATTGCAAAGTGATGCAATAATACAGAAAATAGCCAATACGAATATTATAAGAAAATGATAGTAACAAGTATCTATTGCACTTTGCAGGTATATCATCTTTCCTCCTTCTTTTTAATTTTATGAATTTCCTATTTGTGCACTGCTTTCATTTCTTTCACATTTAGAATATTTAATATGATTTCAGGAAATATTAATCGTGTAACTCATTACTAACGAACTGCACTCCGTTTATAATTATTCCGTTTTACCTTCTCTACGTCGTTTCTTATTCTGTTAGCAGCCTGAGCTCATGCTATATCCGGTGCACAGTTTTTTTAAAAAAATTAATTTTATATGAGATAAATGCGAGGCTGTCTAGTCCTACGGATATAAGTCGTGCAATCCTGACATTTTTCAGTTCAAGACATTCTAATAGATTTGTACTAGATTTCGATTTTATTATAGGTTAAACTATGATTATTTTATAATTTTTATAGGGCAGCTTAATTATGCAGAAACCGTTTAATCGATGATTGCGGGTCGAATGTTATTTTATTTCATAATCCTTCAAAATTAAAAAATCGGGTTTACATTGTTTATTCAATTTTACTGTTTCGTGTGCTTTTCGATTTCTGAATGTTGTTCATTTTACACTAAAATTACCAGACCTTAATGCAGAGAGTACCTATATCAAGGCGCTAATTGGCAACATATTCTTACTAGAAACCGACAGGCTTCACTTAATTCTAATCTCTTTTGGAATTCTCTTGGAAGAAGTCGTAGGGAAACCTGTTAATCTATGGTACTTACGACGCGAAACTTCTATTATAGTTGTTACTCAATTGGATACGCCACAGCAAATGTTTATTACGGTGTGATAAATTTAAATTTCTTGCGCTTAGCTAGTGTAGATAAAAATATTAGTTCTGCTTCTTAAATTGAACTTATATTCATTCTCGTGGAATTCTTTCTTTTCAATCTTTTAAAAACTGAAAACTCACCACTTTCTTTTTTTAAACCATGAAGCTTTCCTCATCTTCTATAACAATGGCTGTAGAGACATCTGATAAATACTGAAGGCAAATCTAATACTTAAACTTAATAGTTAAACTTCAATTTGTACCAAGGATAACTACACATACGACAATACATTTTTTACAGACACTTTTAATTCGTGTTAATATGCTATCTACATAAAATCTGAATTGTTAAAAGGAATTTCAATATTTCCTTGGCGTAAATAAATAGTGGGGCCAGGTTGCAATAGTAATCTGAATATAGAAAATTTCGAATTGACGAGACTATATAGCTTAAGTTGATTCCCAGTTATCGAGGCTGGATTGTTTAAAATAAATATTGTAGTAGCAGTCTCGTGACGCATCCTTCACAGTTTGAACAGTTGCGAATCGATAGAACGATCTCACACGTTCATTTCTGGGTTGAATCGCGAGGCGTAGGGTGAGTCGATGGTGCTGATCCAAGGAGATTATTGGTAACTTGCCAAGTCTCCTTCAATATGGCGGTGCACATCAAACCCAGCACCTTTATCATTCCTTCGTATTCACCCGAGCGTTCCACACACAATGTATAATGCATGCAATGGTCTCATAAAGTGTATGTCAGGCTGTAAACGCCCTTTGAGATATGTTGTTATTAAAGGAACGCGGAACTTAAATATTTTCAGACTGTGCTTTTTTATTTACGTATACTTTCTGAAACAGTTAGGAATACACAGAACGTTGATAGTCAAAATGTTGAATATGATAACCTAAATTGTTGTCCCTTCATTTTTTTAATTGGAATGGTGCATCTACTTCTCTGTTTCTTATTATATTTTATAACACTTAGTAGAAACTTTTTTTTCTTTATCATTCTAGGAGATATGACAATATTATTATTTATGTTTTAGTTTATGCGTGTATTTGTTTTGTGGAATTAACAGTTTTTAATACTTTTTATATAAAACAGTATAGTATCACTCATTACTATACTGTTACTACAATCTTATTTCCTTACTATTTGTGATTATCTTTTTATCATTTAATGGACTTTCCAGCACTTTTGGTTCAATGCTGTTTAAAGTGCAATTAACAACTGAATTAGAATACAGGAACGGTTGACGGAAGAACGAGGGAACTAGGTCGTGGGTAATTTAATTCTATTATTACCAGTTGCACAAATAACGCTCGAAACGAAATAAAATCTAATTGTTCCAACCCAATTAAGGGTTGTGGATTGATTGACGAATTCGAACTTGTCGATTTCCAGGTCAGACCAGGCCTAGTCAAGAGTTCCAAAGTACAATGGCCGCTGGATGAATTAAAAGGACTTTAATACTTGACAAATAATTCGATCGAACTCCCCCAAGTCTTTCCACCCTTCATTTTGCCTTTGCTCTTTTTTTTCTATTTCCCGATTCAGCGAGAAGGAGATTGGCATTCGAGGTTCAATGATAAATGAGCTGCGTTGAATTGGAACGACCCCTCCTTACTATTTTCTCTTCTCAGTTTTCTCTCACTTGGTGAACTACTACTGTGTTTTCGCTTATTTCTCTCAATCCGCCTTAATCCATCGACTTGGCAGCATGCTGCGCGATAATTTCGAAGCTGATATGAAACATGCTTTAGTTTCGCCCTTTCTCAATGATACAATCGAACTTCTAGAGAACAACTCTTGTCTTAAAAGTGTGTTCTACATTTTTCTGTGGACGAAGGCTTAAGTAATTCGGGATTAAAAATAGCAATGAAATTTTGGAAATATTCATAACGTGATATAATAATTTATTTTAACGAGGTGTAATCAAGGTTTGCAAATGGAAAACAAACACTGCAGCTTTTAGACATAGTTATAATACTATATAAAAATTAGATATTAATAATTTATGTAATTGCAAGAAATTATAAATTAAAATGTGTTAATCATAGAAAATATCCATCGAGACATACATCTGCTGATAATGACGTATAATTACTTAAAACGTCAATTGAAATTCTGCTTTTAGATATCATTCCATTTCTTAACAGGCAACAGTTCCCTTACCACTTTAGACAGGCAAGTAGAAGTGTCCAGTATGTGGTCAGGCAGGAGTCAGTAGTTCACGTCGAGGACATATCCAACTTTGCATTTCAAATTGGGTTACAAGCATACCATCGGTATCTGGACCACTTTAATAGAGAATTGCATATTACATCGAATATTTATTTAACTAAATAATTCCATTTCTCCTTTCCCTAACAAGAGTTCAAGCTTTACTGCGTTTTACTTTACGAAAACAATTTTTCAACATTATCCAATTGCACACGAAAATACCATGTAAATCCTTTCTCACATTTCTTTATACGCATGTCTGACCTTTTAATAACTACTTTCTAATCCAAGCACTCGCGTAGAGATCCCACATTCGCAATATGTATTCACAAACCGAAGAAAAAGAGAGGGTATGAATTCAGGCTATCACATTCTAACCATCAACAAATCTCCTCCATCTCTTACCAACAATTAATCACACTCGTCGACCCAAATACAATTAGAATTCCCCGAACAGCGATCCCGGTATCGATATGGTGCAAATCGTGTCCCGTTATCTGCTCCCTCGCACCTCGACCCGCCGTTGATTCAATTACCCGCGTCATTTGTGCGGATCAAAGAAGAGGCCTGGTCCTTTCAGCGACGAGGCCTTTCGTGGGCGGAGCGTCGACACCTTTTTTTGACATCGCACCTTGCGGACTACTGTACCAATGTCTCGCGTCGCGTGCATACGTAAAGGATCGCGTCTGTGCGCGCGCAGGATTGGTCCAGATTCCTGGTTGAGTCTTCGTTGTCCTCCTCCCCCATTCTGTCACCCTCTCTCTATCCCCCTAGTTGTTGGTGTTCTCCCGTCACGCTCCCCCAACTCATCTGGTACGTGTGCGTGCTCAGTGGCGCCGCCGGTCGGGCAAAATCCCCCAACTCGGGACCGAGGAGTCGGTGCCCCTCGGTTGTTCAGTCGTGGGTGCAGTGCGTACGAGTGTGCAGCGGTTTCGGAAGCTGCTTCGAGACCGGCGTGGCCTGGAAGCGCGCGAGGTTAGGTCAGTGTCACAACTTGTCAACTATCGCCGGGCATCATTCTACGAAACGAGTTACCGCCGATTTTCCATGCCATCGGTGCCGATCGCCCACCGTTTCTCCCTCTACATGCCACTCAATTACGATCCACCCTGAACGATTTCCAACGATCCATCGATTCGGAACGTTCCCAGGCACTCGCTTTCCAAACTGCGTTCACAGCCGCGCGCTAAACACTCGTCACTGAAACGGGTCCGTTTTGTTGACACATCAGTCTCGGGGATGAAGGGAATGTATAAATTGAACGTTCCATGTTCTCGCAAGGAGAGGCAAGGGTTCTCCAGCACTCGCCTGCCGATACTCAAGAGTATCCAACGCCTCGTTTGTTTGTCGTTCAATTCCCGGTTCGCGCGAACGGTTCTTCCGCGGCGCTCCGAAATCTGAGGATTCGGGAAGCGCGCCACGAAGCTCGGCCGCGGCGGATCGGGGCGAGAGATTGCGAGCCGCGGCAAGTGTCCAACGCGAAAGAAGGTGCCAGTCGAAATTGCAGCGTACCGTAGGGTGCCGTCGCTGGCGCGTTAATGATTACGGTGCCGTGGGGGGGAAGTGTTGCTGGCGACGGGGCGAAGACGCCGCGCGATTCTCGGGGGAAAAGAAGGTCAGGCTCTTTCCGGGGACCGCGATTATACGAAATAAAATATCGTTGACCCAGTTCTCAGGTGGCGGGCAAAAGTAATTAGACATTCGCCGCTGTGCAGAGAGGCAGGGAGTCGTAGGTGAGAGAGCGGAGTGTTGATCGATCCTTCGTCGTTGCCGAGCGCATGTACGCGATCCATCGTAAATTCGCGTTTCCACTTGTGTATCGGTGCGTGCGGTGACATCGGCTTGAAATACGACACGCGGGCGGGCCAGCCATCGGCGAGTTACGATGCCTAGAAGAGGGGTAAATTTAGTCTCGTACGGGTAATTCAAATCCCCAGCCAGGTACGAGACGCGAACGAATGGTCGGGCTCCCTCGCTAACGACATTCGTATTCGTTACTCGACTCGGCCGCTTGTCACTCTCCTCTCTTTTTTTTTCCCTCCCTCTGACTCTCCACGTCCAGCTTTCTTTCACGACGGTGGGGTCCTCGAGAAGCTTTTGATGTTATCCTTGGCCACGCTTTAAATTTTAATTATGTCGTTACGCATGGGGTTCGATTGTATTTTAACCCTAGTTCGGCTGACGAGGCACCCGGGTGACTATTTGAACTTATTGTTATTTAATAAACCTATACACTACTCCTAGCAAAGTGATTCTCCTTCCTCCTACACGTGTTCTGAGCAATGCCACTTGTAATTATTAACATTGCTTACATACGTTATTCGTGCAGATGTATATATAAAATTAGTCACCGGGGTGACTGCGACAGCCTAAATTCGTCAGCCGAACTAGGGTTAATTGCGAAGACGCCGGTGTTTTGTGTCCGAGCGAGGCTGTTGGCTCTTTGCGGGATAGATTCGAGCGTTGTAACGAGGACGTCTTAGCACGGGGATCGATGGAAATTCGTAACAAGGTTTGCCTGAAGTTTTTCCATCTGAATTTCGATCTTTAACGGGATTTCTCTCGGTTCGAGGTGTTATGGGAATTTAGTAGTCGGACTTTCCACTTCTCGATACTTTGGCGATTTTAATAATTCGGTAGTGGTGTTGACAAGGGTTTTGTATACTAGTGATTTGTGATGATTTTGCAATACTGGTGTGAATCTGCTGTCTATCTGGTCAGGAATGACGGTTTCAGTAATTTGACGTTGTATTGGCATCGTGTTAATTGTCAATATAATTGTGATAATATGTAAGTTGTGGTTTTTGATAATAATTTGCTAATTAGGTGACGATATTGTCAAATGTCTTGCATACGTGAAGTATTTGTATTTGTTGGACTACTTGAGATTATAATAAGGATAATTAGTGTGTCAAGAGTTCGGAATTAGTCATACGTGAGTCTGAGATATCTTTAGACATTTATGACAAAGGTACAGACTGGGATAAGTGAATTATTCATCAGAATCATTATTTCCCTTTTTCTTTAATTATAATCGTGAATAATTTGCGTCAATTTATCGAGCGTCGCTATTGTTACAACGCAAGTTTGACATTTGGAAGACTTTGAAATTATTTAAACCAGGGATTCTTGAACAGCCGTATACCAAACGTACTTATAAGTAATCATAGATATTTTGTATGGATAATAATTGCAGTTATGCCAGGGAATTAGAGAAAATTAAAATGTTCCTGTTTGTAGAAATTCAGTGCGTCTTTCGGGGGCTCAAAATATTCAAAATATTAATTTATCTTACCGAACCTCAATCACTCACACCACACTAATTTAACAAAAAGGGCCATATAAAACCTTTTGTGATTACGCGTTGAAATTTACGAGTAGTTAAAGCCATTTTATCAGCGCAATAACGTACGATCTGTCTTTGCTATGGAAAACAGAATGTACAGTTTATTAATTTGACAAGCTTTAAACGGTTTTTAAACCGCCGAACGTTAAATCTTTATGAATTGCAGATGGTCAATGTTTAATGTGTGTTAAAACGATAATAATCGACAAAAAGTCCAAAGTTTATGACACCCCTGTACTCATATATTCACATATATGTACAGGGTACGACATAATTCGTGATATAAACAGAACAGGTATTTCGCCACACCCTCTGCATACACATACAGTAGATACTAGAAATAATTTATTGCATCCCTCTCATTATTAGTAGATACTGGGAAAATATTATTTCAAAATTGATTTATTCCAAAAATGTGTAGGTCTTTATTTTGACCGAGATAACTTGGATACGAATCCTTTAATCATTCATATTGCTATGAAAATTGTGTATACATATTATATGAATTTGAGAGTGATACTATAAATATTCCCAGTTCTGTACATTCCTTATTCGTGATAATAGAGTCTTTCATTTACACCTGCACAATTGGCCGGTCGAAAGCGTACGAGTGACCAGCTTAATATTCAAGTGGGGAATCCATTGAGATAATCCTAATCCTAACACCGATGAGTGGTTCACCTGGACCGATCAGACAACCTGCATAACGATCGTCGAAAATCGGATTAAATGCTGTCAGATTATAGGCTTGAATTTACGTCCAGTGGTTATCTCGTTGAATTGCAGCGTACTTTCGTGTAATGGTCTTCCGCGAGATACGCGAATCAATCAGTCGTTTGCCGATTCGCAATGCACCGCACGGAAATGATGGGTGCAGCACTTCGTTGTCCTTTAATAGCGGTGCTCGTAGTCGTGTTTGCATCTGTTCCTGATAGATTAAGCACGCTCCGCTTTCCATCTCAGTTCTAACCGTAATATCAACTTTTGTCGGAATTGCTTTTCACCGTGACATTTTTTGCTGGCATTCGATTGAGCGTGCCACAGTATTTAACGTGACTGCGCCTGAAACTTTTGCCATCCTTGGCTTTTCACGATCTCCCATTTACCTAGGATCTTCCAGATATTTCCTGACTTCTGAATAACAACTTACCAAACGTACGAAATGGGCTAGAGTTTATATATAAATATAAAAAGACAGAATGTACCTAGGTTACCTTTTTGTTAACTTGAATGTTTGATATTTTTATAGGGGGTTTTCCTGTTCTGTTTCATTCATTGTGAGGCGTTTAAAATCTGTCGAGTATTCTGCATAGTCCGCGTTTATTTAGTTCGAAAGGAATTCTTCTTCGATAAAGGCTTTTTTGTAGGGTGTTTCGTATAATTTCACTCAGTGTCAGTATTTGTTGGGACGTCGATGGATTGATACCCAATATCGATTTCTCTTAGAGTGCACCGCAGTTTTCTATCGAAGTGCATGCAACGGCATGAATGCATTAGCCGCGTCATTAAGTTGCCGCTTATACGCGTGAATTCGAATCCGAGATCAGGATCGTTATCAAATTTCCGTTCGAGCGCACCAGAGTGAAAATTATGGTCGATCCATCGTTAGCGTTTCTACTCGCATCGTTGAAATATACTGGTGGACGTTGTCTTTAATTTATATTAGCTCGTGCGTCGATTAACGACCTACCTTTCCTTGATTTTTCAAATGAGTGTCGTTAAACAATTGGTCGATCCAATAGTTATAAATACTGACTGAGTCCGCCGCTAGAAGATATATTAATGAGACGCAAAAATTCGATTACGAAGCGAATGCATGGCAAATGGCTGTCTTGGAACTTAAAGTAAGCTGCGCGACAGTATTAATAGCTTTTTAATGTCACGGAAAATACGATTACAGCAGCTCTCTTAATATACATTAACGCGGAACCGATGTGCGATAAACTAAGTTATTTAAATTAAATTGCCGGGCGCGCTAGAAATCTAATTTTCACCATCTGACGATAAATCGTCGAAGGAGCGTTTTGCCTTTTCTTTTGACTTCTAACGTCTACGAAGTGTGATTATAAATTGAGGATCGGTTTAATTTAGTTTACTATCTAGCTCATTAGAATCACTTACAGTACGAAAATGTCTTGTCATCTCTGCTCTTTTAATTCAACATCCACACTTGCAATTTTCTTGGAATTATTATAATTGGGTTTTGTAATTTCAGAAGAAAAATGTGTCTATTATGAAAATGTGGTCACGAAAGTTTATATGGGGGCAAGGATTTTTCTTTAGTGAAATCGTAGTATTATCCACTAAGAATTGTTAAATGATAACGAATTTGTTATTTCGAGCATTTAAGTGCAAAAATTAAACCGTCTATAATAAATATTAATGGAAAAGACTAGGTTTGTTGGTTCAGTAGAGTGTGACTCTATTGCATAATAAAGAAAGATTCAACTTGGCAAAAGTGTCTAAAAAAGTTTTGGAACTTGGAGCAGTATTACCATCATGTTCATCAGATTTTCACCTGTTTAGGTTCATACGAAACTTTCTTACCAGAAGAAAGTTTTCAAATGCGAATAGCATATACATATATTCAGTACCTTTGAATACCTTTCGGCACCTGTACGAGAATTTCACTGAAACGGAATTGATAAGTTGTCAAAAATATGACACGGTGTCACAGAATGGGGTTTGCATTTTTTATGTTGATTGAATAATCGGAAATTATTGAATGATTCCACAATGAATGTGGTTTCTTCGGTGTGCCTGTTAGGTGAGAATAAAAAACTTTTTATTAATTGTCAATCAATTGTTTTATATTATTATTTTTCTATTATGTTTCCTATTCCTCTTTCATAAAATTCCTCTGACTTTGTTTGAAAAATTTATTTAACTACGTTTCTGACTTCCTCCATTGACCTCATTTCTGAAGGGGGAGGGCATAGTTAAAACTGACCAAAAATTAAAAAAAGAATAATTTCCGAAAAACGACTGGAACATTCCCTGGACATTTTATGCTAATCAGAATTTTTGTCTGACAAGTCTATGTGCATAAAAAATAAATTCAAACATAATCCCCTCGGGCGCAATACGATGCAAATGAACTGGGAGAAAAGCGCTCTCCTGTAAAATCGTGTTTTTTTGTCTTCGTGTACGGTGTTCTCGGAAACTGCTCGAGCGATTTCGGTAATTTTTTTAATCTTTTTAGAAATGAATTGACTACAATTTTCTCGTTCGATTTAAAAAAATATGTACAATCATTTTAGTTCTGAGCGTTTAAAGACACAAGAAATTACAAAGCTGACTAACACCATTTTCGACACAAACTTGCACTAATAATCTCCCTATGTACCTGATAAATATTTTTTCTTCTTGTTAAACTTGTATAATATAAATTTCAATTATTAATAAGTACAACATTCGGTATAAACTCATCACTGTCTGATACAATGTCAGCAGATCCCTCCGCAATGCAGTATTTGCACAAAATGCACAATTAACTAATCGAGTTATAATTTCATAAACTCGGCTTTCAGAAAAGCCGCATTACGTATGGGATGACCCAACACTTATGAGCGAAGTTAGTAGTGCGCGTCGTTTGCCACCGAACGCTTCACTTCGGTGATAGACTCGTTAGGGTACTCAGACGTAATCAACTTCGGCGTTACAGTCATTATCAAATTTTCATTGCCTTCCAGTCGATTACGTCGCTACTATTTAATGTTTAGCGTTCTAAACTCCACTTGGTTACCCTTATTATACGGAGGTAATGATCTCCTTAACAGGGCGCCGTTCGTAAGCGTGACATATCTTTGCTTTCGCGCATAGCTTATGAGAATGTGCCTGCTGTTGAGACCGTGCTTGCTGCTCTTACGTCGAATACGTTCTTCTGGTTAATCGGTGGCCCTTAACTCGAGGTGGGCAGGGTGAGGTACCGTGGGGGCATACTAGACCCCACTGCATTAACTTTGTCAAGCACATTGCATACTAAGCACGACTTGGCGGATACACGAATAGATTTTTCATTATGTAGGCGGGAGTGTTAAATATCTGGTTATGAATATTTTTTGGGGTGATGAAAAAATTGTTATGCAGTAGGACATTGGTTGTCTGAAATCTCTCGAATATTCGAAGACTGATATTGATGACTACATTTTATATGAAAAATGAGCATTTATTACCATTACAATATACGTTTTGATCATTCTTTGTCTATATCTGTGATTTCAGGTTTTTTAATTTAATGCTAAATTACGTGTCTGGTTTAAAGTTAGTAATTGCGTAAGATTATTTTCTTCTCGTGATGTATATTGTCTTATAACTGTTTCTGAAGCTATGAATGCTGCAATGAAATATTCTTTGTAGGAATATCGTCCTCTTCATCGTTCTTTTTCTTTATTTTACAAACTTTTTTTTAATTGTGTTGGCGGTTTTGTTAGCACGTGTATCGTTCATTTTATCGCATTCAAGCCACTGTATTAGACTATTTTCCTCTAATCTTCAAACTTGTTAGAATTTCATTACAATCGCCTGCTTTACATTTCTTATCGTCGTCTTCGTTAACTTCAGTGGCCTGATACTAATCTATTCCATCCCATTTTTGGAGTAGAATTTCTAGTGTCACTCCATGTAATGACGACCTGGTATATATATGTATGTACATTCTATCGCGTTCAAACTCTTATCCGTAGTTTTGTATGCATGCTGGTACGCAGCGAATTCGGAATGATAAGCTATCGATGTTCTTGCTTGCATTACGTAACATTGTTGGAATAATCGAGATTCTACAATAAGAATTTTCTTAGCGTATTCTTTACATCGTGGTACTTTTTTCCGAAATAATAACATATTTCCGACATCCTTTTGCGCTATTATAGTTTTAAATTTATGATCTAACTCTTATATTGTCTATTACAATAGTGTAGTTGAATGAAAATGCTATGTAACAATTCTAAACCTATAAGAATCAATTTAATTTGACAGACAAGTTAAATAAATTGACGGTTTAAGAAAAGTATTAAAGATAAACATTTCTGTAAATTCAGAGTGTCTTAGCTAACTGAAGGTAAAGGATTCCATTGGGTCGCCTTACCCAGCATTTTTCGAGTAGCAATGTAGCAACTGAATAGCGCAGACAGCTCGACGATTCTTGCCAAGTCTTTACGCTTACTTTGTGTAAGACCTAAGTCTAGTTTATCTGGTGAAATATGAGAACTGTATTTTCAGAGTAACACATTCAACGCTTTGCATTATTATAAAAAAATAGTGAGAGAAATTTGACACAGAGAAATTGACATTTTGTGGATTCTGTAGTTTAATTTGTACCGTGGGTTTGCATTTGATTATTGCACTCCATATACAGACACCTGTTCCATAAATGTTCTTTCATCTCATTGTATTCTACTACTACCTTCGCACATACCTTGCATATAGCTGTCTTGTGTCATCATTCGAAGATGTTCGTACACTTGGCATGGTGGGAGTGCTATTTCGAAGCATAGGTACTAGAACATCTGTAGAATATTTCAATACGTTCCACGGATAGAGAGATTCCAGGGTTATCATAGCAGTATAATCTAGAATCATGACAATCTGGATAATTGGAGGAACGCTGTCTACATTGCTTGTCTGATTGGCAATCTAGGTTACTTAATGGCCTACTTTGGGTATTACAAAATTTATGGTGACATATTTTGCCGAACGCTGCAAAGAATTAAAAATTCACATTGTGTTGTTATCATATATGTCTAATTACTTTGATAGTACAGGTATCGTATGACGTGGAAGACTTACCCAACGAAAGACGTATATCATAATATATTCAACATGATTATACGTAATCCACACAAGTGGAGACATATTCGAAACAAAAGATATTCAAAGTAGATCAGTTTATAAATAAAGCCGAGAAACAGTAATTAACTCGAATTGGCACTGTCGCGACTAGTACTCCGTCAAATTAATATTCGACTAGCGCGAATAATTACCAGAAACATTTTAAGAACAAATGTTCATGGATCAGTACGGTGCATCGGTGTCAGATCGCAGCAAGTAGTACAAGTCAACGTATGAGGAATGCTCGCCATCGTCTTTCCTTCGCAACTCGCAGTTAAACAATAATTAACCCCTTAAAACCGTTGCTTCAATATCAAAGACACCATATATTCTATAACACTATGATTAAAATATTATTAGGTATATTTAAAATTTTTCAATAACTCGTCATTCCTTGATATTTATATAAAATTTTAGATGTGTGAATGGAAAACCCTAATTTAGTTACTTTGATTAACTTTAACACCCCTAATCATTTTACTAGACACACATTACTACGCAGACCAAACACTTGCACCCCCGGATTCAATTTTACCCACCCCTTTAATAGAATTTATAACGTGGCAAATTTATACCGAGATGATATAGATACTTTATGTAGATCCCTTGCTATATTCAAGGTATTACAGTATTACCTAAGAATGTTTATGTTTAATAATTACTAATCCATTCTAATTTGTTATTCTGCTTCCTTTTCCTTTTTTGTGAAACCTTCTCTATCTACTTTGTTCTTTTTACTTACTGTAGTTCTTAAATTATTGATTATTATTATTTAATATTATATTAATAGTAAGTACTATTTAATAAATATAATTTAATAGTAATAATAACTTTATTACGTCACAAAGTGCAAAATTAATTAAGTGACAAATGGACGAGGTTCAACGTACCTACTGTTACGAATTCTAACCCTATTTCATTAACACAGTCGAATTGAAGATTAATGTACATACCGTTTCGTATATTTCACAGATTCGTGGTTCGCGGTCTGTGTGGTCGAGCGAGGGGTACAAGGGGGACGAGTGTGTCGGTCATAGTGGAGGAATCAGAGGACCATGATGCCCCCCATAATAGGGGAAACACTGCGCGTATGGTTCCTCTCGGCACTGGTGGTCCACGGAGCTGTCGCTGGCAATCCCGACGCGAAACGCCTTTACGACGACCTGCTTTCTAACTACAACAAATTAGTGCGCCCTGTTGTGAATACCTCGGACGTACTACGCGTGTGCATTAAGCTGAAGCTCTCGCAGCTCATCGATGTGGTGAGTGAAGCTGTTCCTTTCGCTTACCTTCACAGGCATTTAGAAACAGAAGCGTGTCCCAGAGTGTCATACCTTACAGACACACAGTGACTTCGTAAAGTCAATAGTGTTCCCCCGAATCAAGAGTCCGGAGCCGTGTTCAGCATACTTTGCTCAGTCTATTAGCATTTTAAAACGCTGGGGTCCATACGAATCTGATTGAACAAGCACAGTCTTCTAATGAATAACGAAGAACACATTTGGTACTTTATACCCTTAGGGATATTGTTTTATAAGACACTTTTTTATGCAACACAAATATTATTACTCCGCGTATCTGAGATAACATTGACAAAAACTCTAAACCATTGGACTTGAATATAAATTTCACGTGAATCCTAAGTAGTTGGCTCCAAATTATACCTTACCTTGACTATCTCCTTGGGAAAGGTCCTCTCTGCGCTCTTTACACATCGTTAACGTAGGGCGACATAATTCATCAGCTGGCGCGGTAATCTCCCGCCAATGAGATTCAAGGGTGGCGAGGGACCATAATGATACGCCGGCGGTTAAAATCGCACACGGTGCGCCTGTATTTGGGCTAAAGTGGATGGATACAATTATTCGATTACACGGTTATTATGCCGTTACTGGAAATGAATTTAGTTGGTGATTGTGTGTGCACTTAATCGACGAGGGCCAAGTATCGAAAATTTGTTAGGAATTACACACGTACCACTATGCATTATCCGTGATGTAATTTTTGCCGCAGATTGTATTTTATTCGTGTTTCGAATATGACGATCTGTAGTTGAGGGAGTTCTAGTGTAATTTCGAAGAGTGATGCAGTTTTTGTAGGATAATTTTTTCAGTTTGTAATTTATTCATTTGGTGCGTTTACAATAATAAATATTAATTGTGTAATAGTTTGCGTACGTTAAAAAAATACGTTTAGGAATAGTAACTTTTAAAATTATGGCTATGGTAATTGGATAAGTTGAATCGGAAGGGAAGATACAATGGAAATTCTGACTATTATGGCACCCTTTTATTCACTGCCTTCGTCGATTCAAACTACCTATTTAAGTTCCAGTCTAGATATTAAATTCAACGATTATCTGGGTTGCACGATCATCTAGTATTCATTCCTAATAATTTTCCACTCGAATGCGAAGCTCATAATTCACGGAGATGAGATTCTGCACGCCAGAGATTTGATTGAGGTTGATTCGACAGCCGGAACTCGGCGTTATTTGGTTCTTCCGCAGCAAAAGACTGATTCGTGAACATCTCGTTACACGGAGCAAATTAGCCAGACCCATTCTAGGGGAAATGCTGTTAAATATTCCTAGTAATTATCTACATATTTGATATTTCAGGAGATATCTGCGGAGCACATACGACTAAAGTGCCATTTCCATATTTTCCTGTTTCCTACAAAATGGAATTTAAGGATCGTTGATTAGTGTACTTTCTCATTCATGGTATTAACTTTTAATTGCTATGAAATGAAAGTCACATCACGAAATATGAAGATTTTTATTGTATAGTATTGTCGTACCTTAAAATATGAGTTCAGTTTGGAAGTTATATAAATCTCATTATAGAAGTCACTTCTTTAGGTCTCTCATAATTTGTATAATATCAAGATCAAAAACATGTTTTTTAAACGATACCCTCCGTTACGAACATTCACTAGAAACACTATTGGTCGTTATAATCACAGGGCGACTAATTAATGACAACATGGACTGTACACCACATGTACCCTAATACTTTTTTACCCAGAATTCTGTTCTCTTTCGAACAGTAGAATAAGTCAAACATTCAATTTTAAAAGTCGAAGGCGATCTTAACATTTTCATAATAAAGCAAGATAACGAAAAATTGGTCAATCATAAAATAAGAGAATAGAGAAAGTTGATAAGTTAAACACAATTGAGAAATTTACAGAAAGTGGAGTTAGTCAATTTGACTTCTGAGACACTCATATCCTATGGAACTGTTAGGTGAAAAAATTTTTATATAATAATTAATTTAAATGTTATTTAAGGTGATAAAGTTAAGTGGTTCACCCGATATATTTTTAACTCTTGGAAGCAGAAATAATGGAAGGCTCACTTTCTTTCTTGCCTTCTGTATTGGTTGAGTTTTGACTGCGAATTTGCCCGGTTGTCGTCGGTTACAGCATGAGATGCGCACTTGCTACGAAGGAAACTGATTGGGTGCTAAAACGCCGTTAAAGCACACGAAATCTCGCGTGATCCGGGTTTCATCACGCGAGGGATTACTGTCCCGATCGAACGGCAAAAAACCGGCGGACAGTGAATCAGTACGAATACTCCTGAACCTGTATAAATTCGGATTAAGCAATTAACGTACCTCTAATTATTTTGTGCTTTTAGTAATTACAAATTACACACTGACGTTAAAACGTTGGCGTTATTTTAATAGTGGTTTAAGGAAAATTGGATGGGTTCTGTATTTCTCATTTTGAGTTGGGATATGCTTACATATAAATTTTAATGATGTAGTATAATTTCGAGCATAATAAATCACAGATCGTAAACGTTCGGATAATCCGGGTTATCTTTACTCGAAGAGTAACGAATAAAACTTTTTTATCTTTTATTCGTTATTCAAAACTTTCATCGAAATCCTTAATAATTTAAATAATATCAAACGAAAACAAGAAAATCAAGGAATATAAATCTTTCAAGTTTCATAATTTAAAATTATTTTCGATCAAATTTAATCCACGTAATATAATTCGGTTCTAGTAAATTGCTATAATCCTGGTAAGACTTCATTAAGTTTCTCATTTAGAGAATAACTGCTGATGGCGCATTAGCACCTTTAATCCGCCATATCAGGTGATTTATTAAATCATGTAATTCAGTATTCATTGAGGTTATTAGTATCACTATAATAATGGTGTAATGAAGACGCATTATTATTATTATTATTATTATAATACACCATTTTTCGATATTCATGCCTCTAAAATAGAGTTTAGAAATTCGAAAACAATCAACTTAATATCTCATTATTTTACAGATACAGACACCAAAAATCAAAGGCATTTCCAAATACCCTCTATCAAACGAAAATTTTATTTCAGGTAGTCAGTATAATTTTGTAGTAATGAAAAACATTACGAATTTTAAAAAAATAACCAAAAATCATCCAAACTCAAATCTCTTTCACAAACCTTTGCACATTCTCGCAGTACCCTTTTTCAAAAACCAATCTCACATTCTCTTATTTTTAAATTTCATGCACATAGACATAGCCCACTTGCATTTATTGGTAATTAAGTTTCTCCATAACGGAGATATATTTTCACATCATTCTCAGAATTCAAGGAGCCACTTAGTCCCAGTACAGTTAGACGATATATGCAGAGGGACCTAAATAGTCTGTCAGGTTCATGGAGAGCATACCAATCTGCGTACGTATGTACGTATGCAGCTATTTGCGATGCCAGCATAGATACTGTGAGGCTGGTAGCATTGTCTAGATGATCTATCATAAGCACTGCACTTTATGTGGAACCCTGGCGATGCATAGGCCAGGTATTTGCAACACGAGCGTATTGCCGTGGTTGAAGTTCTCGACGACTGACGATTGAATTCCATCAGGGTTCATTAAGGCGTATTACGAGGTCCCTGCTGCAGGGCGATCCATTGATCCCGAATTGAGCAACGAAGTTTGTTAAGAGGACGGCGCAAAATTTAGGCCCGGTATTTCAGCTTTTCAGGACGTCAGACACGATATCAGTAAGGAACACAAGCCTCGCGTCAGACGCTTAATTAGGAGCAGCTTCGTTAGAATTCGAAGGTGACTGAAGATACCAAGTTACATTTTCTCTCTGTTTTTGAAGCTTCACGTTTTCAATCGTGGAATTTTTGAAAGTGGACGTTTTAGATTGTTTCTTGAATATATCAGGATTTATAGGAACATTGAGACATCTGTTTCTTAATTTAGTATAAATTTGGAATTATCAAAGTGTTCGGCGAGAAATAAGTCTTTATGAATGGTTGGGGTTTTAAATAGACATTTTTTGTATTTATGTTATTTTTAAAATATAGCAAATATTCCTTTGGAATATTTACATATTTATATATTTCTATTTATGGGAAATTATTGTCAACATACCAGCATGGTTAAATGTATGAATCACTCGATTGTCTAAGATTTTTACCAAATTATTATTCCTGTTTAGGTAGTAGACCTGGCCTCAGTGTTTCTTGTGTCCACACAAATATAGGACGGCGTGAAATGCAACTGAAGAGTAAACTGAAAATATTGACATTCGAAAAAGTTTTGCGCCACTAACTTGTTTCCAAATATTACCTGTTATACCATAGAAATGCAATCGAAAACACTTTCAATCATTTCCCGTAACCTATAAACTGTTAGTAAAAAAAATATAATGGAAGCACAATTAAACTTGTATTTAGAAAACATGTTCTTGCAAAAATTCTAAAATTGTAAAAGTAATTTCATTAATATAATCGTCCTTTCTGTATTTAAATTTCTATAGTATTTAGTAATAAGCTATAGTATTTTCATCATTTCACGGTAACCTACAAAAATTAAATTTTGTACTCCACAGAAATTAATATAACATTAAAATTAGACTGTCGGAGTCGAAACAAAAGACGATTTTTATGAATGAAAAGTAGTTTAATGGTACCACGTATATGTATACGGTGTTCCATCGAGTTTGTTTCCGGCTGTCCAAAAAATTTCCACGCAATTAGCTCAACTCGACAGCCGCGTGCAAATTCCTGTGTAGTAAATCCGAGAAGTTTCGGTAAAATTCCATGCGCTTACAACAAGTGCAGTCAATCGTTGCATTTCCCGCCCGGGAAAATTTATTCTATTAAACTGTTATTTTAGTTAGTCGCTTCGTGCATAAATTCATATATTATTACCATAGTTCCAACGTGCAATTTCACACATTTGTATAATTGAGTGGGGAAAATGAGAAACGCAAATAAAATGCAATGCTAATAAATATTTGCTGATACATATGGGCCGTTGTTTTTGGAGGTGGTATAAATCCATTTATTCATACATTGAGATATTTAAGGGATTGCGTTTGAATCAATTTAAAAATATTCGCATACGTCAATCAATTCGGTAATGTTTTTGAATTTATAAACTTGTTAAATTTTATTATGCAATAATAATCAATCGAAATGTTAAAGAAAATAAACGATTTTTTAGCTACAAATGGACTTATACCACTTTCAATAATATATTATGAAAACAATAATAGCAATTTCAATTGAAGTTGGCTTTTGTGAAATATATTTTTTAATGTAAAAAATGTCTTCCGGGGCCCGGGTGTTTTGCTACAGCTGCACCCCCTCCCCTCGTAAAAATTCGATTATTCATCGAGTGTCACCGTACAATTAAACCCACTCAACAAGATTCAATTCCATAAGGAATGAAATTCATATTTCGCACACTCGTATGACTCGAATCAGTTAAAGTAATCACATCCTTTTTCAAATCCTATCGATTCGTCCCCCATTTTTGCCATTTAATACTACTATATTTGGAGTTTCGCGACAAATGGTCGATTCATCCATGGCTGCCATCCACAGTCGACAGTGCACTGGTTTGGTATTCGCGTGGCAAAAATTCTCGACGTTGCAGCGGGTGAAATAGTCTGGCGACAAAAATTTACGTTTGTTTCAGCAACCCCCGTCGAAAAACATGCCGATTCGCACACACGTTGGGAATGCGCGCGTGGCAGATAAACTGTGGGTGTAAGAGAGGCACGTGAAAAGGGTCAGAGAGGGAGAGAGAGGAAAGGTGGAGGCGAGAAGAACCGAGCGAGGTGAACGAGAAAAACGAAAGAGAAAGGTGGATTGCCCAGGGAAATGTAAACAAAGAACGCTTTCGGTACGTGTCAGCTGAATGAACAATGGTTATGGCGAAAGTTCTCCAACGGGTACGTCCTGTACCCGCGCGAGTATCACGAATGCACGCGTGCATTCCCAGATTGCCGACTATTTGTCAGGAAAACTTCTCTGAGCCTCTATAGTACCTATCGTCCTCTCACAGAAAGACCACCGACACCTGCGAAAATGCATCGATGTACGTCGATGCGAGTTCGGAAGACTGAACATTTTTCTTAACCCTTCGTGGTCACACGATGTGTATCGTACCCAGGCAATTTTCCAGTGCAAATGTCGCGTTTTTACGACTTCAAGATGAATTTAGACGTCAATACTAAAATTTGAAGATTTTGTGAATTTTAAAAAAAATAATCGCTTTTTTATAATATTATTTGTGTTTCATATTGCACTTGCTAATTCATGAAAGTTTCATACTCAACTACTGTAACACAGGAATCATCAAGCTTTATTTTATAACAAAACGTTTATAAAATTAAATTAAAATATACTTGTTAATTTATATACAAACTTTATCGTCTACCAATGTTCCAAAAATTTGGCTTCTGGGATTAATTATTTACCAGTTCTATTTTGTGGTAATTTGGGCATCATAGCAAAGGACAAAACATGAGTCCATCGATTTTCTTACTGTAAGATGAGCTTTTCTGACAATGAGACTAACTCGATTCCGTTAAGGTTATTGAGTTGCCAACCAGGCGTCTCAACACTGGCAACTTTCAATTAACTTAAACGCAAATCAGTAAAAGGTAAACCCATTGGGATTTGTAGATCGGTCCCTCACCGATATCATTAACCGCATGGTAAATGAACCAACCATGCCAGCACCTGTTCTGTAGCTATCTATGATATTCCTGGTAGATCGTTGGCTTCGTCCAGCAAATTAAATTAAATCATCCTCGAGCTTAATTAAATGTCGGTAGTAGCATCACTTAAGCTTACGCCAAAATATTCGAAAACATCTGCTGGATTAATTAATAACTGCTTCCAGTGACTACTAAAGATATATGTACCCCTAACGTATTTTTTAAACAAGTGGGCATCGAGAAATTAAATATTGAAGAATTTATGTTTCGATACTTTAAGCCTTTAAGGCCTTTTCACCTGAGATACTTCTGTGGTTCGGAATTGAAATTTTGTATATATTTACACATTTTGTTGTTTTTTCTATGCTTTTTAAATCGATGCTGTTTTTATCGATTTATATGAATATCTGCCGACTATAATGGATTTCATATCGTTCGCAATACATTATTTTTGTTAAAGTGTTTTAAGTGTACATTTAGAAAAATAATTTGTTCGTAGAATTTCCAATGCTTTTTATTTAGCGTAGTACTACGTTTTGAAGAAATTCTGGGTACAATATCTGTTGGAAGACTCGTTTTGGGAAAAAAAACATAGATACGTCATTAATAAGTTTAAAAATCTGGATTTAATAATATGGTTAAAGTGGAATAATTTCAATTTTATTTAGACACCTAAATTTCTAATTGTTTGGTCTTTCAGAGTAATGAAAGTGTATAATCATTTATATGGAGTGCTGAAAGCATAGTTTTGTGTACGCTCGCAAATGTAATGTCTCATTTATTAAGCACGTTGTGGCGCGTGTTTCGCATTCTTTTTAACTTGTTTATTGTTCACGTAGAATTATGTTCTCAAGAGTACTGTTATTAAACGATATAAATTGCGGAGATAAATCTTGAAGATTATGAAAAAAGCGAACAGAGTACCTACCTACATTTCTGCTAGCAATTTATTTCATATGCGAACTGGCGTTCGTGAAAAGTGTATATAGGAGAAACCCTCGAAGTGAATGCATGTAAAATGGTTGCAATTAAAACATTTATACTATAAAATATGCAGTATAAATTATATCACAACTAGTATTCGATGGCCTTACTGGGTCATTTCACGCGAAATCAATCAGTACTTGTAAGTAATGTTAAGAATTTTAATGAAATTGAAATATAATGTAGTCCACGTAAAATAAGGAGAGGGGGGTTAAGTCATCATGTTTCTGGTGTCGAATATGTTTAAAAAATATAGCTCCTCAAAAAGCAAGTAATGTAGATAAAAATTTCAAACTTCAACAGCCTGTATTTTTTAAACAAATTCGGAACCAGCAAAATGATGACTTGCGATTAAACCACTGATTATTTCGCGTAAATTACATCATATATCATTTTCATCAAAATCTGTGACATCAATTGCAAAAAGTAATTAATTTGCCGTGGACCCATTATCGAGAACGTTCATAATTGTAACATGAACATAAATCTTCCAAAATCAATCTTTATTTGACAATATCAGTTCAATTATTACATTACTAATATACTTTGCATAATACACACGAAATTAGTAACAGTTTCATCGCGTTTTCAAACAGTAAATTTCTTCTAAAAAACTCTTCGTTCCAAATTGTTTATAAAAATTATTCAGAACATTCGTGAAAAAAGTGGCTGTTTAGAAGATAGTGACACCTAACTATTTACAAGAGCTTAGCCTTAATGCGCCGCCTAAAAGTGTAGCAAGTGTCGATAATACGATCGATGTACCGAAGCTTTTAGTTTGAGACTGTCGCGCAGAAATATCGGCGGCAGCTGCTGCTGTAAATAGTTTATTAACTTTAACTGGGACAGAACAGTTCAGGTGCCGATATTTTGGTTTTCGACAAGATCTATAGATCTGGTGCGTTCTGGCCTGGATAATGGTGACTATTCATGTGTCAGAGTTATTTATTAGGGGGTGGGGCACAATATTTGACATTACCGAGGGGCCATGTAAATATCACGGTTGGCCGGTCCTCTATTAAAATTGAAATCGTTGAAGCGTTTCCTGCCGATGTCGTGAATCATCCAACCTGCACACGGTATTGTTAAGTTCTTGCTATTTGCAAGCAAATTATACCATAAATTGTAAAATGTATCGGTTCACTGCCATAAATCGAAATATTGGTTGATGTAACATTTTATTTTATTTTTTACCTTTCGTGGGACGTATTGTACCCAGAATAGACAAAATTTATTCATTACGACGTTCTTTAGTAACGTGATTTATGACTTGCACAATTTGGTGAACCGGACATAGTTTTTACTTGTCAAAATAGTCTGTTTCGATACATCAACTGTAGTGCAGTAGAGATTTACTGACTATAAAAGAGAAAATAGCAAAGTCACCCGAAGAGATTTTATAAAATAAAGTAATTTCACAGTTTTATATTTATCCTCAACAAATATAATGTGAAAGAAAATAATTCCTGTACTGTGAAATTTTATTGTATTTTATACGAAATGCTCATACGCGACACAATAAATGCATGCCTTAATAAAAATACGCGACCAACCGTAATTCACTTCTTTTTTTAGTTAATAAATATCGAATAATGACATGACAACTCAGAGCATCAATTTTCTATTATGGTCGGTCATTATATTGTTAATTCTACCACATTGCTTGTGTCGCGCAAAGACTGCAGTTATATATACACATTTTGTTCCAATAATGTGGAGCACTATAATAAAATAGAGAAAACCAGTATAGTATAAACTATAACAGATACATATTAACGCTTCACAAAATTAATTTCCATTATTATTTCCTGAATATTGGGTAGACTCTTCCGGCAGTGAAACGTTATCGACATCAACATTTTATTCAACTTTAAGCCCTATATCATTTGCACGTGTACGATTTCAATCAATACAATTAATCAATGCATTAACCAGCGTACAAAGTAATTATTGTTTCCCAGTTAGTCGAGTCAGGGTCCTGGGATCTCGGAATTTTGAAAATAGAAGGGTATCCTTTGCAGAGGCAAGCTCAACATACGAAGTTTGTAAAATAATGAGAATTGCCATTCAAGCCGACTAATTAAATGTTACAATGAAGTTCCCTTCGTGCCACAGCAATTCAAACGAAAGCATGAAAAGTTGTAAAAGGAAAAAAAAACGTTCGATTGTACCGCCTACGTGCACAAGGGGATAACCAGGAAACGAAAGAGGAAAAATAATCTGGGAGAACAATGCCTGTACGTGGAACAAACGAGCAGCCGGCATGCAAACAGAAAAGTCGCCTGACAAATACAGTCAAGCGACCACTTAACCTCCTCTTCGTAGTCTGCTTCGCTTTTAGATTGTGGCGAGCCATTAAAATATCATTAAATATTAATGAAATGCACATGGTTCGACAGTGTACAAAACATGGGCTCCATAACGATTTTAAAATCATCGAGACGTGGTTCGTTATTTAACGAGCACAAGCTATCGTATTCGGTATACGAATGTTTCAAGCTTTTGTGCTTATTCACGATATTCCCATGGTGCGCAATATAATATTGCGCGTAATAGTTTATTCGGATTAACGCTGCTTCGGCCATGGATAATAATTATCATTAAAACTGGTAGCAAACGCAATTCTCGGAATTATCCTTTTGGTATGATTGACCTTTTCGACTATTAATTCTCTTTCGATAGGAATTCGCGTGTTATGCGCAAAGATTAATGGTAGAAAATGGCCAACTTTAGCCCCTTGCATAATTGTATATTCGTCATCTAATCGGAAAGTTGTAACAAATGCAGATAAAGAGGAAGGTTCAACAAGCGACAAATTGGAAGGTGTTGACTTCAAGTGTCTTCAAACTTTAAGTTATTTGAGGTATTTAAACCCACTTTTATTTATTAAGTACATAGTTCGTTCATGAATTTGATCTATGCAGTATTTGATAATCGTTGTAAAATTGCACTGGGCTTCCGTCTCCCCAGTTATTGAGTTTACTACTTGTTCTTAGGTTGTATCAGATTCGTATGGATTCTCTTCACCATATTGATGAATATCGTATATTTATACTTGGAGGCTTATTGCCAAGCGTGAGGATAATATTGGATGCTAATTTATTCGAATATTTCTAAGGAAGCTGTAATTTATTTCTCGAGGAAGAGTGATTAAAAATTTCAAGTATCGAGGAAACCAAATTATAGCTATGAGGTAAACAGTTTGGCGAAAAATAACAAAGTAAATTGAAAACACAGGTAGGATACCTCTTGATGTGAATTTGAACATTTACTAATAAAATTAGGTGAATCAAAAGTTAGGTAAATTGATTACTAGAGACGTCAGTACGGTTTTATCAATGATTTGACTTCAGTCAAGATTTCTGAAACCAGAAGCACGAAATTGCACGAATTATACATGGTTGGTAGCTGCAATTACAGCTTCTGAAATGTCTGGAATAAACAGCTTTGCAGATGACGTGCTTCTAGTTATAATCACGCTTGACCATTAGCCCAAAAATTACCTTGATCCACCAACTATCGAATTAATGATTATAAATATGAACTAATGCCCGCCTTTGTGAACTTAATCGCGGTTGGTTTCGTCGAAACTACGAGAAACCGGCGAATGCTTTATCGCGACACAAGTCTGTTGGCCAACTTCACTTTAACGACCCAGGGGAACTCGCTCTAATTAATCGAGATCAACATCGCATACTCTGGCGTTCAAGAACCATTAAAGGAGTGATCGCCTGTCACGAACTATTCTCCAGGCCACGGTACGCCTGTAATTGAACCTTTCGAACCTAGGGAATAATTGTGTCGACCACTCTCCCTGACAAGGCAAATTTTCACTTTGACAAATATTTACAATGCTGCAATAGTTTCTAAACACCTTCAGTAACCAATGTTTTCTCTCAATAACAATAACGAACGATATTCTGATTACGTAATTCTTTTTATAATTTCTTATGCAGAGTGCAATTTAACATATTGAGAGCCGCCCTTTTGTAACAAATTTATACTCACTGTTGAACTTATTATTGAGCACTCAAAAGGTTAAATGCTGAATCCGTTTGTGAAGTCTTCCCGCGTATTGAGTTACACTGTACAAACAGTATAATCGACCAAATAGAATTTAGAATGTATCAGACAAGAAAAGGAACACTCGAGTTGTTGTCACAAATGATAGACTAAATCCCATCTCGTCTTTCTTGTTGAAGAAGACCAAACGGTTCTTGCGGACCCTTATTAGCTAATTCCAGGTGTTCTTTCGCAGTTCGATGCTATTCTGGGTGTTTCTCAAAGAACGATTACCACGTGAATTCCTTCGGGAGAACGTGGCGTTATCCAGTTTGTTTTTCCTGCCGCGAACAAGAAAACGGGGATAGCAAACACGTAGACGATGAGGACGTCCTGTTAGAGTTAAATTGCTCTTGATATATCTGACATCTCTTTAGAAGATAACACGGTCACACTATCTCAGCCAGCTTACCGTAAAGGAATATTCGATACGATACACAAGGGTTTTGCCCAAACCCTGGCCAACGAGGGAGAGAACGAAATTTATCTTACAAAACTTTAGCACGTTCGCTGCAGCAGTTAAATTCGCTGCTTTGCAGTGTTAATTCGAAAGCGTGTATCTGGTCGAAAGCTGGTTCTGAGATAAATGACTTTTACTACTTTGTGTTATACCACTGGTATTCTATATATGGAATAATCCGATTTATAAATCGGATTAGGTTAAATATTAAATTTGGATAAAAAGGTACCTAAATATTTGTGAGAAACCCGTAACATATTTCATGAACTTCAAAGGAAACTTTGGTAGATACGCTCAAAATCAGGCATCAATTTCACGTACGTCAAAAATATAAATTGTTATATCTTCAGTTTCAAAGCAGATATAACTTTCTCATTTAATATACATACACATAAACTATTTTTCTGTCACGTGGCAGCAATAACTCAATTTAAGCGAGAGTTGCAAATACGCCCTTCCCGATTAAGTCATGTGCTCTATACAATTTTTTAAAAAATTAGAACTTGTGCACTATCACTATTACAAACATACAAGAATAATAAATATTAATAAATCGATTAACAGTAATAAATAGTAATAACTAATAGTAATAAATCGTTAACAAATGTCCAATAACACAGAAATAATCATTCACAACGTGTGCGCAGTGTTACGATGTAGGAAAGCACAGATGTTTTAACAACAAACCGTTCCCAACCCGAAAATTTTGATTTTAATGAAACTTCGCGTAAATGCAAAAACATATTGGAGTATGCAAGAAGCAATATTTTTCTGTAGAAATTCACTCCAAGGGGGTGAAATCAGCATTTAAAGTTATCGCGTTTTATCGTTGTTTTAATACACATAACAATTTATAACAAGTGACAAAGCGTATGTACATGATTAGAAAGTACGTATTGCCAAAGGATTCTTGTAGAAAGCGTTTATACGGCTACGATAACGTTAAAATGTTAATTCCTGTCATACAACGTGAATATCTACGCGAGCTGATTGCGCGAATTTACTGTTGCACTAGAGCAATGGTAGTCGCGTCAGGAGCTCGATTTCGTTGTACCTATACGTCTAAAGCAGGATGCTGGAACTGCACCGAAGACTCATCGCGGCTAAATTGCCTCTGAAATGTCCCATACGACGCAAGGAGATAACCCCCTATCGTAGCGTGGCACTCTGTACGTCTAGCGAGGAAGGGAGGAGGGGGAAGCATGTTGTGTGTTGTACTGGCAATGTGATGGAAAAATAAGGGATGTTCGTTTCCCGATAGAGGAAGTGGATACCGACAGAATTCTGGTGGAAGGGAAGCAAATAAATTGTGAATTTTGAACATTGCACCGGTGCTCCATCATGATATTTACACAAAATTTATATATGAAGTATTGGTGTACAAAAATTTGTGAAACTTAGTATGTATTTCTGCACCTTTTTAAACAAGTCTCTTGAAGTATTAGTTGGACCTTGAAAATTATAGGGGTCGTCGAAGACGTTGAAAAATCTTGAAACCCTTAAAGTTCAGAAGTTGTTCAAAGTTTTGGCAAGGAAACGGTTTTACTTGAAAAGTTTAAACCATGGACGTTCCGTATTTATAGTAAAAAGTGTATTCAGCGCAGTTGTGTTGAGACTCTGCTTTATTAAATAAGGGTACACTTGCCGGGGTAAGTGTTAGTATATTTCATGAATAAGTAATTTATTTCTCTCTCCCGGAATTCTTGAAATTGCAAATTAGGCAGGGACGTGGAATTAAGGGGGCACGCCGTCTCTCAAGTGTATGACAGAACGAGGAAAAAAGACAAATTGAACGTAACAAAGTTAGGCAGGAATGGATATGCAGATTACGTCTGGGGGGTTAGAATATCTCGTTTCTTGGAAATGTGAAAGGATCTTGTCTGTCCCCCAAAAGGAGACTATTGAAAAAAATTGAAAAATACAAGCCATTACAGGCATAAGATTTATGATTACAAACATAATATTTTACTTTAGTAGTTAAAGTAATATTAATAATTTATCCTAAAATCATTTAGGTACAAATACAAATATACAAATATCATAATAATACAAATATTATATCACTAAAAATGAAGGTAAAACAGAGTCAAAGTTAAAATAATTATAAAATTGATTCCTCAAATTTCAGAATCTTATAATAAATAAAGAACTTGAATGATTAGAAGCGATCTTTATTTTGTAATACAGATTCCTCTTATCTTTTGACGAACAACTATCAGTGAGAGAGCAGTAGGAGATTAGAGCTGTTACATTGAAAGACGATGCAATTAAAAGCTGATAAAGAGAAAGTGATTGATGAAACCCGGGTTTCTCCTTGCTATGTATTCCACAAGAAACTGGCTTTAGGCTTTGCACGCGATAGGATGAAAGAAAAATTTCCTAAGAAATTTCTTCTTCGTTCTTTCGAAGAAAGAGCTCGTCAGTTCCAGTCTTCTTTGATGTGCGTTTAATAAAAGTCACATGCGAAAATGAAGCAATAAAAGGGTCTACCTACCCTAGAATAAGACGCTGGATTATTACTTTTTGTACCTATATATTTGCTCGTCGTTTTACTCGTATTCAAAGGGAACGGTAATACTTGAAAAGGGAATTTCAAATTCGATTGTTAGAAATCGTTAATAATTAAACTGTAATGATCATTTAGCAATGATTTAGCAATTTGTTTTTAAGTGTTAGGACTCTAAGACCCTTTTCCCATACGACATAGAAATATATGGCTGCAAATTCATATTTTTAAAATATTTGTTTGTTAGAGATAGCTGGTCCTAAAGATGGAAAATAAAATCTTTAAAAAGGTGGAAAATGTAGACATGAATGTATCTGAAATACCAGTCACCAGATTGAAAATGTTTCGTGTGAAAAGTGGCATGTGGTATTGCAGAAAATAAAATGAACGGAAGTAGATGCTTGTTTCAGAATCATATCCATGGCGATTATCGCGAATTACATTCTTATGATTCGACCATTTTCAGCTTCAATCTCTTATGGTAAAATGCTTTTATAAAAGCAAGCTTGAAGCAATGGGTTTTCAAGTTTTTCAGAGTATTCTTCTTTTCAGAGTTGATTTTCCATTAGGTATAGTTATTATGACATTTAAATACACCTTTAATAATTTATAAAGTAATTATATTACTCTATTATTTCATTAATCGTTTTTTGAATTTATAATTGTTTTGTTACAAAAAAATTACTTATTTGGAACAACTGAAATGGTATTGCTACTTGATTTAAATGGAATTTGTGGCAAGAAATGTTTTGTTAAGTGGGTCGAATAGGTATCTTTACAGTATTATATGCAAAGATTTTTAATACCAATCATGGATCTCATCTTTATCCGAACTAAATTCGTTATTGCACTTTGAATTTGAGAGTACAACTAAATTCACTCTGTAACATTTTAAAGAAATATCCAAGTAAATTCATTAAAAAATGAGAGGTTGTAAAAGTAATTAGGGTTAAATAAATTATTCCCCTGGTTGGATTGAAATATTCTTACACAAAAGTGGAGGCTTTAGGTGTGTTCCAATATTTATTTAAAAAACGAAGTAGCGTATAAGAAAAAATCGGTTTTATCTGAAAAGGGTGTCACGTGGCATTACATCTGGGTTTGTTGAAATTTCACATTTGTAAATAAACACTGATGGTCAAAACTCTGCACCTGTCTCTTGCACAATGCCTGAAACAAATATTTGTTGGATTTCGCGAATAAATCTATCTGTCTGGAGCATTGGAAATTTGTTACAGCACATGACGTTTTTAGGGTAAATATTTTCATTTCTACGTATTTTCTGTGCTAAGAGGATACAAAATTTAAACTTCAAATACGTGTCACAAAACGAACGCATTCTCTTTGAATTTTATATTAAAAAAGTCTCACAAACATCATGGATAAATAAATCTGAACAATCCAAATAATATTAAAGTAATCGATATAAATTAAAATCAAATAAGTGCTATTTGTATACCTCTCGTAAAACATAATGGACTTGAATTAGATGGTTTATATTTACGACATAACTGTGTGTCTCTTTCTTTTTGAAGGCGGTTAAAAATACACAACTGTAAAAGCCTTCAGAAATCATTGTTTTACAATCTTGCCAATATGTTCATCATACGTAACATTAGGTGGGACATAAATGTAGCTATATTACATTACATTCCCCTTCATTTCTTGTTGACACATCATTCGTGGCAAGCCAAAAACAATTTCCTCTTTTTATTACCCCATGTAACATTGAACCACAGGTTCAATTAATCACCCTTCTCATCAGGATTCAACCCCTTCCCCGACGCTGCAAAATAGCATGTGACGATGACTCTCACATTGAGTCATCATGAATACTGTCATTTGTGGGGCAGAAAAAGCTTCACAGATCCTCGATCAAGCAGAAGGTGTAGGTAATATAATACGGTGGAACATCCAGTATTGAAATTAATAAAGAAACATGATCATTCGGACAATAGAATTTTCGAATAGTGGAACACACACTTTCCTTAGCGTGATTATTTTATATTTCAGAGAGAATAATACAAGTAGTAGTATACATAAATGAACTATCATAGATTTTACGAATGGTTAAAGTTACAAGGGAAAATCCCCACCCTGTAAATTCAAAAAATTATGAAACTTTGAGAATACGTAAAGGACATATAGGTATGTATTATGCAATTTTTTTGCTGCCCGAATTTATTTTAAGGAGGTGAAATTGGCCCCTAGAAATGCGAGTATTTCCCAATTTTGTGGTATAACTCGTGAGCTTTAAGAGCTAAAAAAAAAGTTTTCAGACACGAAATACTTCTTTTAATTAGGACTACCATTTGCTAGCTTACAGTTCTTATAATTCGCGAGTTATAACACGTAATCGGAAAATCATTCCCCTCACATTGAATTTAGGCAGCAAAAAATGCGTGATACATACCTATATATCCTCTACATATCCCCAAAGTTTCATAATTTTTGGAATTTCCGGATTGTGGATCTTTCTTTATTAGTAAAATAAATGTGTTGCTGATGACCTAAGTAGCAGTTCACTATCTTCTTGTGTCCCTTACGAAGAACATTCGAATAACATGTTTTCGGTTACTGGGGCTCTACTTTATATTATAGAAGTTTGGACGCATATTTTCACCCCTTCCGACGTGTACAGAAATGGGAAGACAAAAAGTGAATGTCCACAAAGGTAGAGGTACAGCAGAGATAAGGGAGTCGTTACGCGAGTACTTACTCCTTTCGAGAAGATATCGATGGGCAGAGGGAGAAAAGAAGCTGGGGGCGCGAAGGAGTGGGAGATGGAAGGGGACGGTGGAGATAGACACGGCGCTGGGAATCCCGCCTAACTGAGAATCGATAGAAATTTCCACTGTGCGCGTCGTGGACCACGAGATCCATTTCTCTGAACAAACGGCCCAGTATCGTAATCTTTTTCAAGTGTTCACCTCTTACTCTCGCGTTATTTTTCGATATCCGACTGCCCCGGAAGTTTGACCTGGATTGAAGACGGGGCGGAAAATAGAAATAGATGCCCCAACGAAACTTTCCAGCGGGCTAGATCTTAACGTATAAATACGTTTCGTACACTTCGTATACGGGACGTCCCTAGAAATATTTGACACGATCATTGTTCTGCTGCCCTCGTTCTGTTTGTTGTTACGCAGTATAGTGTTGTCTCGAAAGAAGCCGTTACTGTCCCCGCTACTCCTTCTGTGGCTGCCACAACGAATGAGAAATGCTACAGGGACCATTTTTTTTCTGAAATTTTTTAACAAGTTTTTCAATTTTTTTATTGTAAATGCTTAATGGGAGGCTAGTAGTGTTCCTGTTTGGTGTAACAATTGCATCGAAACAGAATCGTGTACTGCTATTTACACATAATTGTATGAGATTGGAAATTAGTAACGGTGGAACAAGATTGGAGATAAAATTGCGGTATTGAAAAGAATAGGATTGCTGATATTAGGACCATCGTTATCGAGAGTTTTGAGAGTACTCTTGACAGTAGAAAAATCTGTGTTAAGTGATTTGAGGGGAAAGATAAATGTAATCTCATTCCGAGCCACGTGCGCCATCGGTGGCTCACGTTAGTTTGGCAATTTTAGTTTGCTGGTAGAAAAATTATTATGTTTTTCTAAAAATACAGCAATAGTTGGTTCATGTGAGAGCTAATTGAGTAAAACATCCGTATTCCAGTTTTGCAATATAATTTTATACTCAATTTTAAATAAGGTAAATGGCGAATTTAGTAGGATTTTATTAGTCAGCTCCTTATCGTGACTAAGACGTCCTGGGCGTCATAAATGTTCGTTCCCTTTGTGTTTTTGATAGCCGTGAGGTAGTCGCCAAAAGAACAAACGAAAAAGGTGCCGAGAGAAACGAAATGCTCGCTTTAAACCCGCAGCTATACCGCGTAAAATACTTTCGTGTTTCTTTCTCTTCTCGTTTATTATAATACGCCTCTCCCCTTCTGGCATATTCTTCTCGCGCCATACTACGTAGAATAAACTTCAGAGTTGGTTTTGCGCCTTCGTTATCTATGCCAGCTGCCATAAGCACATTACGTGAAATTCCACCATTGTTATTATTATATAACTGCTTCATTTCAGTAAGTTAGTTCGCCAATCCTGTTACTGGTAAAATCCTTTTATTTCGTTGCCTGAGCAGAGTTCATTTGGGAATTCTTTCTTTTATTCACGTTCTCTCTGTGACCACTAGTGAATTAAAGCGTAGTATAGTTCTAACTCCTACAGTAAAAAGTAAAATTTGTTACTTTAATTCTACTGATATCGAAAAACCAATTATTTGGTCTATTATATTAATATCATGCTATAATTTATGAGAATTATAAATTTGGAGCGTGCAGTACTTTGAATGAAACATAATAATATTGTAATTTGTCAATGTTCCTTTTTATAAAATTTTAATATCTCCAGTTTTTTAGTCCCTTAATAGATTGCGAATGGAAATTTATACACGTCCTTACGTAGAATATTCATTACCATAATGGCATAATATACATGAAATTAGTTTTCCTTTCTACGATATATCCAATTACCTTCGTTTCTATTTACAAGTTAGAAAATAGTTCGACAACTCGCCATTCTGTTTCCAAATGTTTTCACGGACTATTTTCGTTCAGCAACTAACTTTGAAGGGCTCGTCGCCGAGAATTCACTTACGGGGTCATAAGCATGTGTAATTACGTTATTTCGAAACTATAGTTTCTATATCCTGCTCCAATTTTGGTAGGAACCTTCGAAACTTGGGGAGCATCAGAACAATGGGAGACATTTTGCACAAGCGTTTAAATTAAAAGCTAAATATAAAGTGCAAGTTTTTGTTTAAATAATTTCATGCCTTCGTGCGTTGCAATAAATGTACAATTTTCGTTACGGCGCGGAGAAAATAGAATATAGATATACAGTCACAAGTAAAACAAAATATACGTTGCAGTTGTAACATGGCGGAAATGTAAAAACGTGTACGAAGAGCTACTGCATGACTTCCTGGCTGGGTTGTATATTTTGTCAGACAAGCTTCCTAAAGAAAAAAATTCACGTCGTAGGCAGGTCTGCAATACACTTGAACTTGTTTCTTTTCCAGGCATTACTTTTTTTTTTAACTCCACCCTTTGGGCTCCTGTGGGCGACTGAAGAGAAAGGTTATATGGTTAAGCATTGCTCAATTCCAGAGCGGAAAGCTAAGAATTTTTTTAATTTCAATTAACTGAAATCTAGTGAATTCTAACCCCCCCCCCTTTAAGTAATTAAGGTAAAACAAATATTAACAGTTTCCTTTTCATGAATACTAAAATCCACAGTCACACAGAGGTAGATAGTTATATTCAGACAAATGCTTAAAAGCGAGGAAGCTTAAAATATGAGAATTTCGCGAAAAGTTTGTGTACTTAGATTGAAATATCGATGCAAATTCATGTCCCAACTAATTGCGCACCTTGAAGACATTTACTTCCGAATTTTGACATAAAAATTACCACGTTCCATTTCAAAACAAGAAGCTGACCTCGAAATCTTTGGAGCAAACGCATTTCAATGCACTCAGTATATACGTAATTATCCTAGCAGGAAATTATATTGGAGATTTATTATTGCGTAGATATCTACTGTACAAGCAGCGAATTGTCAGAGGCGAAAACGCGGTATAGCTTTGAGCGTCGCACACGAGCGGCTTTGACATCGACCGCGTAATATCGCGGCACTCGGCGGCAAGCGACACTTAGAAATGGTTTAAATCATACCGGCGGGCATTAGAGGTTCGAAGGTTACCCCGTTGACTTTTCGCCACAATTGAAAACTTCCTCAGGGTCGGTTTTAAAGTGGGCGGCCGTGTCGTTCGAGAAAATGAAGCCTGGCAACAAAGCATGCTGATTACTGGCGTGGTCGAAAGACAATGCAATGTAATGGGAATGGTCGGAACAATGCAAGAAAGGCTGAGCAACTACCACGAGGCGAGCGCCTATCAACGTGTACTTCGATGGAGTGCGCCCACCGCCAGGAGAACCTACGGCCTGCAGATAAATACGAGCCTCTGTTACAGTGAATACCTTTCAGAACTCTTCTGTGCGATTGGCAGTAAACGATGGCTGAAATTCAGTTAATACGTGACGAGGACAAATTGTTATCTTAACCCGTTTCGAGCACACCGACTGGGTGCAATTAGTTGTTATGTATCTTGAAGACTACATAATCACGATGCGTTTAACACTCGTTTGACAAATATTCGCGAAAATTAGCAAAGGAGAATGGTAGAAATGGGTCAATTTTGGGCCTGGCTGGCAACGAAAGATTTTTATGGGATATGTTTCTACAGGTCTTAAGGAATTCGAAATGTATAATTATTTACCCTGATGGCGATGGGAAAAGCTTTACTGGCATGAGGTGTCAATGCGCCGCAGAATTTTCTTTTTTACCTAACTTCTACTTACTAGCTTTAATCTTTGGACTACTAATTATTGCGTCGATCAGCGACTTTAAATACTACAGTATTTATAACTACATAGACATTGTGTTTCAACCTATTCCGCAAGGAAATGTAAAACATATTTTTAAAACGTTTGACATGACGTTTGTGTTTTCTTTGGTGATAACTTTGCCACCTTTAGGGCTCGGTCCTCTGACATTAATTTGGATCTCAATATTATAGTATTTATAGTTATATCGACATATTTTAATCTATGTTTTAAGATAACGTCAAACAGATTTTTGAAACATTGAGAATGATGAAATTTATGTTTCCTGTGGTGGTTTCGTTCGCATGTTCAGAGTGGTCTAGGAGTTCGTTGTAAGTGAATATGGTAGCCTATAAACCACGTTATTCAGCGGCTTGGATCACAAGTTATTCGTATGTTAATATATTTCCGTGGTTGGAAATGGGCCAACTAGATTGTCCTCAATAGCATTCACCTTGCAAGCTGTGCGTTCCTATGGTTCCCATGTATTGGGCACACTCCTCACCCTCTTTCCATTTTTTTCTTGGTGTTTCATATTTTTACTCCGCAAATCCGCGTAAATTGCCTTTTAAATCTGTCACCTTTCGTGTTTGTACTTGATTCTCTATCTTCCAATTTCATTTACCTCAATTTTTATTTATTTTTCTCAATTAATAACGAATAAAAGTTAAAAAAAATTATTCGTCATGTGTTGCATAAAGTTAAATCGGATTAACTTTATTCGACGAATAATCTGAAGTTAAAGTAACTTTTATTCGATCGGTTATTTAAATAATTTTTTATTTAGTAAAGGTACACGTTGCTTCCTTATATCCACATCCCAAATTCATTGCGGGCCCTCTGAAAAAGCTCATTGATCATACAAAATTAAATTGTCACGTGTCAGCGTAGCTTATCACAATTACACAATGTTCAAACTTCCAATTTTTCTCTCCTTTCATGCTTATTGCCTCTTGCTTTTCTCATCCATTTGTTCCTTTATTTTCCTCCTCGTCTTTCCCCTATATGACAGTGAAATCACTACAGTAGAATGAGGGGGTGGTTACCCAGAGTTCAATCTGCATAGATGCAAACGGGAAGGCGCGGGCACGTAAGTGAGCACACGAACGAAAGGAGAAGAGAGATTTGGGTTTATACACACAGGAATGGGCTAGGCAAAAGAATACCAGTAGAAAACGCGTGTGAAATATTTGTAAGAGGCAGCGTGCACTCGTTCAACCACAGAAGGGACACGTCGTTGCGTTATTTCAAGTCTGCACCGCGTGCTGGTTACCGCTGGTGTGCATCGAATGCAGTTACAACCGTTCCAACGATATTTCCTTCGACTTTTCTCAGGATTGTTGTTCCACGATATTCGAGTTCTGAATTTTCTTAGGTTTGTGATATTCATGTCACGATCCTGCTCGGAAACTCCCTTCATGGTCACAATGCCTACGAAATTTGTTGTTAAATCAGAGTTAAACCCTCTTGAAGTTCATTAGAATGTACATTAGGGAGATATGATAAGAGGATTTTCGGGTAGAGGAACACTCGTTCCGTTCGTGGTGATATTTCTGTATTTGGAAGAGAGTATTACAAGTCAACTCATGGTTCTCACAATGCGGAGAAGTCTGCATTGCAAAATGAAATAAAATTCTTAATGTTAATTCACATTCATTTAATATATTGTAATTTAAAAAAGCATTACTGAGCTAAAAAATAATATTCAATTTTGAGCTTATCTTACGAATCAACAGAATATCCCCTTAAAGAGTAAAGATTTTCTGGTTAAACATACAAAATCAATTAACTTCCCGTGCCTAACAATATATTCAAATTTAATGCAGAAAATATCTCATGCGATATGATTTTAATGAAAATCGGCAGGTGAAATCAAACTTTTGATCGACAATGTATGAACCCATTTTCGCGATGAATTTGGGTCCATTTGTAACCTTGATTTAATCCCTGTACCATCAATCTCAGGATTATGGTACATTTCCCTATTTTCTCTCATCTCTGCTTGACAGACTGATTAATATTCTTCCATGTGCACCATAGTTTCTTACACGAAGCTAGCTCGTCTTGCATCTGGCTCTACAAGAAGGTTGTGAAATTGGGTACATATTTGCTATCCCCCATTTTTATCGACGATGTCACGCCGCACTGAATCGTGTTATTGTCGTCCCAGTTGGAAATTATCCAGGCTACGACCTTCGTCGATTTAACCGGGAATCTGGGAACAACGCGAATATCAATATCTGCTAGCGCACGGTTTGCTATAGGACTCCGTATTTCATTGGTTCTAAAGATAGGTACCCGATATGTATTGAATTGTAGCTCCACTCGTGGATATGTGATTTATAGACATAAATTTTGTGAGAACTTTTTTTCCTATAAAGAATTCTAAACCCGGATATATGCATGAGATTTTATTACTTCTTATTGGACGAAACGTGCACAAATCCAGAAGCATGTTTTTCTCAAACATCATTTTAATATGTCTTCAAATTTTAGTTACAATGTAATTAACTACAATTACTTCTGTTTATAATATTTGGGAAAAGCTGTTCAAATCTTAAATGAAAACATAAGAAAGGACTCAAAGAAGTTTTCAAATTTCTTTAAAGAATTCAAACATAACATTCTCGTCTCAGGGATGCAGGGTCCATTTGGACTGAAATGGAATTACTTCTTTTACTCGTTACTTATCGGTCTCGTTACTCAAGGAAAATAAAATGCAACTCTGATTAGATCATAACGAGATGTTAGTCTAATATAAAATAATGATTTTTATAATACGTATAAACGATATTATACTATGGGTCAAAATGGACCCCATATTCGCCAATAGAGGATTAAACAGGAGGGAGGTTCTGCGAAATGAAAGACAGAAAAAACAAGTAACTGAGTTAAACTACAGTCTCATGCTATCATTTTCCTTCCCCTGGGTCGTTTAATTCGAAACCTAAGCGTTAAGCATTAAGGAAAACTTCCGCTCTTCAGACGACCCTGCTACGACTGACACTCTTACATTTTTGCTGGCTCATCGTCAGTTCTTTTAACACGAGCACACGAGAGTAACTGGCGAACATTTTCTGGCATTTACTGACCTATATTAACGGGAAACGAACGAACGAGTTGCGAAGCTCGGGAAATTGTTGCAGGGGGTGTCTCTGCTTTGATAGCTTCCAATATATCTGTGATCTCATCACAACTCTCCCCATTGGATATGCTGTTTAATCTCGTCGGTAGGCAGGGCTGATTTTTGTATGGCCGATGAGAAAGTAATGTATGTTTCCAAGTGGATTTCCAATTATGTTACTTAAAATCTGCATTTTTATTCACTTTCTGAATAACTTATACTTTTGCAGTGTGAAGTGTATTATTATTTGATTTCACATATAGATTTAGGAAAAAGAATTTTTGTTTTGCTGCTGAATATACTTTTATTTATCTATTTAACACAAGTACATATTGGGATATTTCTGGTTTCTTACATTTTTCGTATTCTACAATGTACAGGGCGAATCACATGACATTTGTAGTGTTAATAAACTGATTTGAATTTTTGTAATATATTTCCAGCATGTAATTAATAATTACAGTAACAATACATTTTCAACATTTTCATAAAAGTTAATTACTGCGAAGGTTCTGTTCGATAGCTTTTAAACGTAAATTCTTGATTTTACTGGCCCTAGTGTGTGGGTGTATAAGTTGCACCAATGTTTGGATGTCTTTGTAGAAGTGTGAATGACTTGCCACTGCGTGGGCGCCATGTTCCTTTTCATAAAGTCAAATTGGGAATATTTAACGTATGAATGTAGAGCGGCAGACTTCCTTCAATGATTTTCCATAATTGCCCAAAGAAGTTACTTTCTGGTAACTTCTTAATTACTTCTCGGTCTGTCAACTGCAGCGAATCTTTATAGGATTTTGTGGAGTTTGAATGGGTGTGAACATTTTGCCAATTATTTCTTCGTCGGCGAAGATTTTGGGGGTAGAAGTAGTCTGTTAGTTTGCAAATAACAGAGAGAGAGAGAGAGAGAGAGAGAGAAATTTTGAAAAATCTGGTAACTTGGTGGGTACACATTGACCTACAACTTTTGGCGAGGTTAGCGACTTAATTACTCTATGACGTTTCACACTCATTGTCAAATGTGCAACAATTCTTCTTCTCACGTTACAAGCATCATTAAAATGGCACATTTCACGTTCGCCTTCCAGGAAATTTGATTATCACCAGACCAAGTTCTAATCTACCCACTGATTCCAGTATACAGACCCATCGTCCTACCACAGAATGCCCGCGCTGTCTAAGATACGATCTTCCAAATAGGTAGCTCTACCGATGAATCCACTGGCTGGCCAAGGAACGAAACACAATTGCCATGATTTGGTCAGAACGATGCACAGATTTAAGTTGGAACAACACCTCTGTCTCTCCGCTCCTCCGACCAAGTTAATCGAGCTGCAGTAAAATGTCCTCCGGACTTTGTATTATGTAAGTTTATGCCAACAAAGGTTCTTGAGGTGTCGCTGTCATAGTCGTCTTTCTCCTTGTACAGTCGTTCCCTCTGTCGGTTACGCGCGACTCTACTTCACTCCCTCAATTTCAACCCCGTCGCGCCACCAACGCCCACCCCTCTTTAACATATACAGTGAAATTTAATTACTCCGAGCGGGCACTCACTGGAACTCCACTTGAGCGTGTAATAATTTCGTCGGGAGCCAAGAGAAATGCCGGGAACGAGGAGGATTCGGAAAATGGCGCCTCCCAACCTCCTTACCGAACTGAAACTCGTGGGGTAGCGGGGATATTCTAATCCTGCCCACCCTTCCTCCTTTTAATCCCCGTCTAAAGTGTACATCTCATGTTTGGCACGATTAATCGACCCTTGCACTTTTTCTGTCACATAACGATGTTTGGTTCCTGTTATTTTTTCGATCAACCCTTCGGGATCCGAGCTACGTAAATATATCCGTTGTTTCAGGTGGTTCACGTTCGTTCGTGTTTGCATTCTTCTCAATGGATAGTGGAATGTTTTATTGAGTTGGAAAACTTTTGTGTTGTTGAAATTGTTTATTACTTGTGGATGCTCCGTTTTAGATAAAAAATTTGAATAGATTTAAAGTGCAGTTTGTTTTTCTGTAATCATTACAGTGTTTTTATGGATTCAAAAAACAAGATACTAACAATAACTGAAATACAATTCCGAAATACTATTAAGTATTGTAAATTGCAATTATTCGCTACTGTTATTCAAAATCTCCGCCATTCTATTTCTCAACCGAAGTGTATAACCGATGCGTCACAGAATTCAAATATCATACCATCGAAAAGTCAAGAAGGTCTTCCTCCCCAAGGTTTAAAGAATGCTGCCAGCACGTACCACGAGCATTGACGAGGATTTGTGACCGAAAGGAAGAAACACGTTTTCACGTATACCATGAAAAATGTACTGGCGGAAAGTGATACATGGAAGATGCCCTGCTGGCTGTACCATATTGTGGTCACGTACACGTGCAAGAAAACTACGCGAACAGTCCCCCTTCCTGTCATAGCTCATGGCTCTTAAAATGGACCCTGATGTCTAACCGAAGCAATAATTTTTCTTAACGTTTGCTTTAGCCCCGTTCGCGCTGTGCGTTCTTACTTGGACTTTTATTTCGGTACAGAATCCTTAGTATACTTACTCCAGCCAGTATCTTCGGATCGATAGGGCTACCCTTTCATTGCCAGGGAACTGCCACGATTTAGCTTGGATGGAAGTTGAAAAGGATCGATTACTTACTTTTCATAGACTATTTCTTACGCTTTTCTGATAGCAAAATATGGCTTCAAACGGATTCAGGAGGATGGGGAGGGAGAATCGGTGTGTATCGGTGCAAAAATAAATTTAAGAAAAATACTTATCGTAAAAATACTTATTGAATCATGTTTGCTTTTAAAACGTAATAATTTTTTGTTTTAAATATTTAATAATTTCTTATTTAGAAGCTTCTTGAATGCTGTGATTCTATATAGACTGAAAATAAAATTGCACTGTAAATAAAGGATGCTTCTTATATGTAATAAATAAAGGGGTTCGTGAAAAGGAAACGGCTGAATTGAATACCAAAGTAGAATTTGTTTTACATTTCTCTCGAAAGGTAGTGGAATGTCCAAGGGGCACGAGCCTGAATATTTGATTTTCATCAAGTTTTCGAACGCTTCTGTCGCTACAGCGCGAGTGTTCCTCTGTACATGTAACACAAACAGGAATTGTTTCAGTTTGTAAGGTAATTTAACAAAACTTATGCTCTTACATCTTGAATGAATTCGAGATTATATTTGGAAGCTATTAATTTATATAGTTAGAATTCAGGATTTTGATACTGTATAGAAATTTCTTTTTTACCTATCCTACGAAAATAAAATTCAATTTTCTGTGATTTTTTTTAAAAATGTTTTTAAAGTCTATTATATTCGCTGGTGTCAAATATGGACACCTATAAAGTTGTTGCTGCAATAATTGGTAAAAACACGAAATATAACTGAATTTTTATTTTCGTACATTTCACGTTTGTGTATAAATGTAACTCAGTTGCAGGTAATCTCCCAGTGAAAACAGAAAATCCGAAATAATGAAAGCATTTGCTAGAATTCGCAGGTTACTTGAACGTTTTCTCTTGAAGTAAATATTTCGCGAAGCCACTTCTAGAAATTCTGCGCTGTATATAGCCTTTCGAATCTAAGTCACGCGGTGTGGTAGGAATTTTTCCCTGCCATATTGCTCTCACTGCTACTCGAAAACCCCTTTAAAACCTGAAGAACGCTCATAAATGGAATACTCAACTTTCGATAAACCATAAACCAGAAATGAAACTCTGTCATCTTGTTCATATCGTTACTACCATACTTTTTGTATGAAATTCTATGCAAAATAGGTGCATAGTAATTGCATTTAATTGCAACAGGAATATCCATTTAATGGAATAATCGGATCGGTTGGTAGAAAATCGTTCGTAGGGTTATTGCAAATTCCTCCATAATAGAACCTAATTATTCCATTAGCGTGAGTAGAATACGGTTTCATGAATTTGGCCGTCGTATTCGCCACGATAAAGGATTCGTACGTGCGAATTCAGCGAATATCGATCCTGGGCTCTTGTTTTCCTGGATCCCTCCATCGTCTCCTTGTCGTACATTCCGAGCTGAATATCAACAGACCGTGTGTACTTGCAAAATAGATACAGTGGGGGCCAAAAGTATTCGGATACACTTTGAAACAGAATAGCTTCTTTAAAATAATTTATTCAAATGACTTGAGATTTTTGAGAAGCTAGAAGGATTAATTTACCAAGTTGGTAACGTGTTTTGTCGTTTTAAAAAAATATTGCAATTGGTCGAAATAACGAAGAAAATAGTGAAGGCGCTTTTTTATCTTTTTTATCTGAGCCTGGAATGAAAATTTGAAAATCCCCTTTATAGATTTACGTAAGGTGTATGAAAATTTAATCGAAATCAGTTGATGCAAATACAAGCGACAGGCATCGAAATATGTAAAAATCTTTAAGTTCATTACATATCTAAAATAAGCCCACAAAATTTCAGAAAGATTGATGCAGTTTTTGAGATATCTTGCTCACCATTTTTGGAAAGGCTTCTTGGATGTCGTTATATTTTTATTGTAAACGTAAATATTTTTCAACAAAAAAATTATCAAGTGTTCTTTAAATGGTGTTCTTTTAAGTGCAAAACATTCTGTAGACAGATATGCTTCCGCTTTTTAAAAAACATTCACAATTATTCGCCTCTTTTCTGCCTCCTGACTAGGTATAACCCCTTGAATGAATATATTCGTATATCTCAAAGGGTGGAAGTACTTTCAACTGAATGATAATACGTGCCTGCAAGCCTGATATTCTTCATTTTTCCTATAAACACGAGAGGTATGAGCCGAAGTTATGCGCTGGTTTCGAATTATCCACACAGCATGCGTGGCATCTGTTTGATTCGAACAACGTGTAGTCGTGGTTTACCTGTTATGATGTACACACGCTTAGCTTAATTAGCTGGACCTTGTTCCATAGATGGCTAGTATATCACTTTGTCCATACGTATAAATTCGTGTCCTTTGCGTGTGTGTAACAATCGATCATTCTTTTCTTCGTCATATTCCTTTCATTTTGTTGTTCATTAGGTATTCGTCTTCTTCTGCCATAAATTCAGTGTACGTGTTATGTATTCTAAATTTTGTTAGGCTTTCATTTTTCATTCGAATTTTTCGCGAAAAATTAGACAGAAATATTTTAACTTCTTATTATGAATCTTATTTCTTTTAAAAATTTGTGACGAAATATTGGATACTAAGGATTTGAACAGTCGGTGTGTATACAGTATTACGAAGTTGTAGGTGAAAACTTGATTAGCTAATGGAGCTCATAAGAACAAGTAAACAAAAGGTCTACGCAACATAGGAATATTATGTAAGTTGGAATACATTTGGTCTATAAACTAACCTTCTTTTATCTATACTTTGGAAATACGCTACACAGAAGTGTTAAAATTAAAAAATCTATTTGTTTATGTTTTAATAGAATATTTCACCTGAAACTGAATTGTTTATAATATTACAAGTTTGTGAAATATAAATTAAGGGAAGTCTGTTATCCTTAGAAACAAATTTTTTACATTCAACAATGAATTTAGTTCCTCACGTCGTTTTAAAGTTTCATATGTTCAAAGCCGTACTGCTCAAACTAAAAAAGATATAGGTGGACCGACGTGGAGTATAAAATAAACTTCTTCATAAAATAGGAGTAAAAATATGATAGAAGTTTATACATCGATAAGCAAAGGTGGTAAATTTTATATAGTATAATCAACTGAGCTGTTCAAACAGTTTTATATAAATAGAACTTTTGAAATTTAGAACTTCCTTTATTTAATATTTTGCAATTCAAATGGCAGCTTTCATATTTGCATTATAAAAATGTTTGCTTATTTATGTAATTATTTTGAGGATGGTAAAATCACAGGTATTTCTGAATACGACAATCCCTACTACTCCTTTCATTTAATAAACTGTCATATTTACCTTATAATAAAAACATTCTGTTATTAAAATAACAGAAAGAGAATGATATGTGAAATATTATGATAAATATAAAGTATGGATACGATATATTTATTGTATTCTCCAAAATGTGTATTAATAAATACATAGTAAATCCCAATTTTACTGTTAAATGCACATGTTTAATACATTTATATTTATGCTCTTATACTAAATCTAATATTAGTACAAATGGTGGCACAGTAATTACTGTGAAACAGATCAATAGCTCCAGTAATATGTCAATATAATCACCGCTGGAACCATGTTGTGTTTTTGGGAACTGAACACATATTTCGACCTTCTGTCAAAGTTGGACACTCATTTAAGTTTGCGTTAGGAACTAAAAACACTTTTATCCTTAATTCCTTCAATAAATTAACTAAATTTACAAAATGTATTTTATTATTCAATATAAATGAAATTCATGCAGAGTATGTAAAAATGTTGAGGACAAATAAAAGACTGTGCGTACATCTTACAATTCTGCTTCGAAATTAGCGTGAGACTTTTTCATGGAAATTAGCCTAACTAGGAGCTGGAATGAATGCAGGTGAAGCAGGGGTGCAAGTCGGAAAAGATGCAGGCAGGAAAATTCGTGCTTTCAGAGAAGTGTCTTCAGCGTGAGCAGCGAAACTCAGGGTCATAATGTCTTGAGAATTAATAACGTTACTGGAGCAATGGGGTTACTGTGAAATACACATATAAGTAGTACAGTACACGAGACTTAAGATAGGGTCGACACGACGATCTATTCAAGACGATGGTCTGAGAAAATGATGTAGATGAAGAAGACTGTATAGCACAGAGGAGACGGAGAAGAATGCACGTAGTGCATTATGAAGTAGATACCCTAGCAACACTGCTGTCGTTGAATATTAAGGGGGGAGTCCTATATTTTGGGATAAAAACATAGCAAAATTTTTAAAACTTTTTTTAAGAAACTAGCTATTTGATTCATCTGAAATTTTGACCATCTTTTCACGCATTTTTGAAGAAGGTGCAGTTTTTTTAATATAATTTTTTAATAATACATATGGAAGTTATGATCCATCAACATGTCGCGCAAAATTTTGTCATCCGCTGGTGTGCATGATATTTATGTTCCAGGTAATCGGAAACTGAAAAATGAAACGGCGTTTTACTTTATACATATGTACCTTCAGTTCGGTGAACCAGAATAAAACAAAAAATTTATTAAGAAGAGTGGTGAGTTTTCAAACTGAAAGGTCTAAACCTTTAATGTTTGCTATTCAATTTTGGACCAATTTTCTTGTGTAACAAAATAAGTATATAACTTACTGGTTTACTCTATTATAATAAGCAAATTTGTCAGTTTTAAAGATATACGTCATTCCGTTCTGATTGAAAATATTTTTTGTGGAACACAAGATTTTTTATAGATTTTTGTATTATTTCTTTACAGTATTATTTTATTACATTTAATATATTTAAAATTGCAAGTGGCCACAGTTAGTATTTCAACCAAAATTGCACGCACAGAAAATTCAGAGGAGAACAATATTACCATTCATTCATGATAAGTTAATTGGACCATCCCCATGATGTTCCTACCTCAATGGACACCTTTATGTCTTGCCAGCGGTATTTATTACACGATCCCACTTTTTTTTCGCAATAACCCAAAAAGCAATTTCGCTGCGCGGTAAATGAATAGACATTATTTTGCGCGTTACGTCCCCATTGGGGATTACACTTCAGCTGGTGCTAGTGGCGTAGGTGTCGAGTATTGCAGTAAGCATTGAAAAATGTGTAGTCAACTGCACTTTCAGCCGTAATAAATGCTCGTGAAATATTACGCGCACCGTGTTTCATCTCCTCCGCCTAGTCCGACAGAGGGATAAAGCGATATGCTTCGTTATCCCGGTGAATTTTCGGATTACCAGGTATAGGCTGTGGTTAAAACAGCGAAATGACGAGCCGTAACTAAGTTTTCGTTACACGAGCTTACATTTACGTTCAACGTGCTCCAATAATTGCGCGAGAGCACTTTATCGTAGAGAAACTAAAGGTTTGAATTAACGAAAACTGTACCCGTTTCCAACATCTAATGCGTTGATAATTCGTGGTAGTGTAGTTTAATAGAATTAAGTCGTTTGTAGGTGCTCGAGAAGTACATATCTCGTTCATTAGAACTGTGGGTTGCGTTAGCGTGCTTTAACGCTGAGTGGCTTGCATCGTGTGTAGGGTCCTGCTGTTTTCACGTTGATACTTTCTGGAAAACGTCGGAATTATTGTCCAAGAGTCTTCGAATGTTTACTTTGAAAACAAACGAAGCTCAGAGTTTGCTCTGCACAAAACATTCCCTGCAGAAGCGATCGCTAGGCAAAGCGTAGCTAATTACATAATTGATTTGAAGGGACATTTTTCAGAACCTTACGCTACTCAAAATACTTTATGCTCATTAAAATTCAAGAAATTTAATATACACAGTGGTCCAAGTTTCGTTTAAAAGTCAGCCCATTTATTGTTCAATAAGCGAATATTGCATAAAAAAGGGAATCTTATTTGCAACAAATGTTTAAATTAGTAACTTTTAAAGCCCATAAGCTTCCTTCCAATTGTATCCATTTCTCGCTTTTTTAGTTACTCTTTCAAGTCAAATAATTTGTGGCACAAGTTAAATCTTCTTGTTTTGCAATTGATATTTACTTGACAACGTGTGGTATATTAATACCCCAATTTGTTTACTGTTCTATATTTTGTAGTGGTTGAAATGTGTTTACGAGGACCTGGAGTATTGTTTTATTGTCGTCGACCTAGCATGCAGGGAATCTTGGACATCTGTACAGCAGATGTACGCCAAGTAAACAACTCCTTCTATTATCACTTTACAGGCAGTGGCCTAGAATCTCCAAAACAACGTGTGCTAGAAGAACAGATATTCCCTGTCTGACACACCTTGTACCTATGTTTCATATCGGAAAAGTCACTCCTAGGAAGCTTTCCTAGTTGACGTGTAGAAATAAGATAAATATTCATAGAAATATCGTCCAGCAACTAGATAGTGTACAGTTAACTTTCGATAAGTATACACTTCACTATGATCAATTACAGTGGCAATTACTCCCTCTTTAGTCTAATCAAGTGAATTTTTATCCACGAAGCACGAAGAATAGCAGAAAAAATCTATTACTATTATTGAGGAACCCTTCAAACCTGCAAAGTTTCAAGAAAATCCTTCGCCAGTCACAGTAATGTTTAAATGAATTGAAGAGTCCTTGTAGAAACTACTGTAAGTGCCAACAATCAAATTCTATACTATAGTATTACCACTGGCACGTACAACATTTTCTGATATTTGTTTTTTTTACTTTTGGCACTTACGGTGTTTTCTACAAGGGCTCTTCAATTATTGAATTTCAAATCACCACAGTACCTATATTTCTCGCTATTCCAAACTTCTGAATTTAATAACTACAGCTATTAGTTGCTATAAAAATCGATTGATGGTTACATAAGTTGAATCACAAAGAGTTAAATCAATATGCAACGTACACCTCAAATTTGGCTCAAATATTCCCCATATATAGTAAGAGATATACAACAAAGATCATGGTTAACAAAATCTAATAACAATTCAGTGTTCTTTCGAACAAAACAGAAGGGAATGGAAAAAAGGGGAAACCCTCTCATCTCCCCTCTCAACTTTAGAACTGTACCTACACACAAATGACTCTCAGAGTGTCTACAGAGCACAGAAGCTTGAAAATGGGTAAGTTGAGGGAGCTTTCGTTAATCACCGTTATTATCAGTCCTCTAAAATCGTGACGGCGAATTCCAGCAAAGCCGTGAAACAGTAGTTCTTTTGCTGGGAGGCAGTTTCTCTCCGCCTGGGACTGGCGCCAGCTAACGTGGCCCCACTTTCATGCGCTACTCGTATATCGTGAATAAGAATGGTGTCGCTTTATTCCTCGATCTCGACTGTCTGCTCGTTTGTGCGAAAGCGCGCTGCACTTTTGCCCTCCCTCCTTTGTTCGTATTTTTCAAGGGGAAAACGAACAATGATGACACACTTTCTCAGACGGGCTAGACCGTTCGTCCTTGCCCCTCGCGCACGACGGGGGTACAGTGCGATCCTCGAGAGAGACGTTCACGAGAAATATCTCAAATTTTTCTTCTTCTTTTTCATTTTCTGCGGGCGTCTTTGAATTCGCCTGTTCGTCCTCCGCGCGCCTCTTTCAGCTCCCGAATGTCTTTGTTGCGATGCTACTGGCCTGCTTCAATGAATCCAATTTCCACTGACGTATCGAAGGTTGGATGCTCGCACGTAATGTTCGAAAGGGGGTAGAGAACGCTACAACTGTCAGTTCTGTAATAAGGGTTCCAGTGGTACATTCAAATGTGGTGGAATAGAAATATTAATAAAAAAGTTAATTTGGGATACAGATGTAAACCTGTCAACGACTTAGGGAAGATGGAAAAATAAAAAAGACTATAACTGGACGGGTACCAATAAAGATATATGTATCTAACTCTCTTGTTAATCTTTAGTTTGCAAGTCGATTGCAGATAGGGGCAAAATTGTTATTTAAATAAAATTTCGAATAACGAATAATAGTTAAAACAATTCACGTGTCGAATAAAGTTAAAATAAAGTTAAAGATACTGGTAAAGTAAAGTTGAAAAATGTATTCGACACTGAAATTGAAATGCTGAACGAATGAAAAAATTAACTTTATTTGTAAAAATATCTATAGTTAAAGTAACTTTTATTTGATCGATTATTTCAATAATTTTTTATTTACTTAGTGTCCAACTCTGATCGATTGTAATTTTTGCTAGCAATCATTTCATTCTTTTAGTATTCGTACGCATTTTTAATTTAAATTCAAGCTTCTGCCGGCGGGGGTAGGAATCATTACGAGTATACTTACACATTAAACAAATGAAAATAACAATTATCCTATTTTCAAGTTACTTACTACTATTAATACTTACTTACTACTATTAATAAGTTACTTACTAATATTATATTATACTTCTTGCTAATACTACACAAGCAACAAAGTTAAATTCCATGATTAGTATCATTTAATAATCTTTCAACAATGCAAGAATATATTTTAGCTATCACAAAGAACATGTTTCTCTTTAATTCAAATTTTAATTGAAAATTTAAAAATCCAGCTTCACACATACTTCTCGTATTATGTGCATAAACCACTCCTGTAAAAAATTAGAATGCCCAAGACACGTGCATTCCCTTCGAATCAAATTACACCTCCTCCCCGGAATTCATAATTAAGTTTCGCGACGTGTTTGTAAAATTTGCGTTTTCGTCGCTTGCACAGGAAATAGTGCGGGCTGACAACGTATAAAAGAGCGTAATTAAAGTGGAGTGTGCGTATAGCATAACGCTAATGAGATTCACGGGAAAGAGGAAAAAGAATACGTTAAGCCCCGTGGAGCGCTGCGTCTGTTTAATTGTTTGTTATCAGCAGGTGCAGAAACCGTCGAACGATCCGGAGGACGCTTTCTTTGCAATTGAATTCTTCGTTCTATCGATACTGCGCCAGGTCTCTAACGTTTTATGAAAGACCATCCTAGCCTGACCCGACACTGTCTCTTCGTGTAAAACTCGAGTAGCAAAGTTCCAAGGGTGTCGGCGATGTCAGGCACGATGCGACGGTATTAAAAACTCCCTTAGAGTCTGTTAACAATTTTCATTCTGAGCTTCGTGCATCTGTGCCCTACTTTCCCTGACGTTCGCCACGGCACGGGTATTTGAATTTATATTAAAAATTGCAGCTATGTGGACACGCGTCACGACCGGAAGTACGAAAATTCAAAGTACAAACAGCTTCGTCGGATCTTTAATTCGAGGATACTTCGAAGCCTTGTTTATGTGTCCCTCAGAATGTTTGTGGACGTTTAAATAAAAAATTCGTGATATACAAAGTATTGTTAAGTAGGGTGTTGGTAAAAACGGGTTTGATTAGTTCAAGGACGAAAAGTAGGTATTCCCCGAGGGCAGTACAATAATAGTCAACGTAGATGTGAAAGTCAATCTTTTAGTTATATAACACGATTTTCACTCTCTGTTGACTTGGTAAAAATAAAGGAGGGCGTAAAATCATATTGTCCGTCGAAAGGATTGATCGTTAGACCTGTGTTGATTCATCACTTTTTACTACTTTCGATAAGTAATATCATCTCTAAAGCTTTGATCACCCTGTTTCACGTTATTGAATGAATTGTGTATCGTATTGGGTATATTACGAAAGTTAATCGGCAGCTGATCGTTGCCGACGGGGCAACTAAAGTAATCAAGAGTTGCTTCCGAGCTCCCAGTACCAATAGACGTGTCTTCTAATAATTTATGTACCACCTAGATAATTTCTGAAAATATAGTAAAATGGATTATAGCATTGCAAAAAGTCCAAATAGCAGTGTAGAGTTACTTTCTTAGAACATGCTATATTTTATTGGCGCTAAAAATATGTACAGTTCATACATGTATATAAAAGCGTTTTTATGAAATGTTAAATTTTTTAACGACTTGACAGAGACGGCTTCGCGCACTCGTCGTGCTCTGAAATTTATGTTTCGAGATAACTGCAGTGTTCTGCGTGTTTTAGAACTTATCCAGCTAGTGTTTAAAACTCGGTTTTACGATAAGCTCGGGCGAAATAAATCCCCGAAGTAAACACAGAGCATTTCCCGACACAGTTTCGAGTGTCGTCAAAATTTAACTTAAAAAATGCGACCGAGAATCTCGAATGCAAAGTTCAGGAATTCAGCGCGCGATGCTGCGAATTTGCGAAACGTAAACAGTGCCGTTTGTTTACTCAATTCACTGTAAACGGGAAGTAAAAGTAATATTTTGCAATGGTTTTATAAATATGGTAGGTAATATAAAATACATTAATAACATTGTTGGGTAGAGAGGTTTCCAAACATTAAACAGCAAACTTGCTGTTCAGTTGTTAAAATTTTGAGGAAATTATTTTACCGTCTAATAATTAAAGGCATAATAATTTCTAATTTGAACGGTCGATACATTTTATATCTTGAGTTTGTAGTGTCTTCGTTATTCCAGTACTGGTTATACCTAAAGGCTGATCAATATCGTTTTGTACTACTGGCGGAAATGCATTCCTTTACTATAGACTCTATAAACTAGGCTACGATGACTTTAACACTTAAGACAAATATAATAACTGTTACATAACAATAAAATTGTTTAAAGTAAGTTATTTTACCCGCCTAAGAGGAAGAAAATTGTGTTCCTATTAAGGGGACATGTTTTCCTGTGAGATCTGGGTTGGTTCTGAGAACACATGTATGTTCTGGATATTTTTTAACCAACATTTTAAAGCAATCTATCCCCATGACATCTTTTTATAAAAAAAATATAATAATCCTTTTCGTAAAGAATACGCAAAAGCGTATAGCATAAATGGAAACTATTGAATACACATCGATTGGGAACAGTAATGTGAGGGTATTGGACGTTATATCGAGCTGATAAGTTAGTAGGTATATACCCATATGGGAATTTATATATGTGTATGTATACGAAGGATATTGCAACTGTATATGCAGGGAGGGTAGAAGCATTCTCGGCATTCCTAAATTGGAGGCTGGCCTAGCCTAGATTAGATTAGATCACTGTTTGGTCTGGATTACACAGAAATTGGAGTAAGTCTCTCAAAGCAGAGGAATCGATAAATGCTTCGCGATCCATAAGTGTAGCGTAAGGGTGTCGTCCGGTTGTGATATGCAATCCATGGGACGTTATTAAGGATATCTCGGTGCTACTCAAAGACTAAACACTGATCAACTTGAAATTTCAAACTGAAATATTTATTTACCATCAGATAGAGCAGTTTTTTATTTATATTATAGTACATTAAAAGAAGAGCATGCAAATTGCAAACCCAAGAATACAACACAGAGAATTTAATATTATTAGTGCTACAATTCATAATTGCCAAATGGATTCATAATTTCACATCACATAATAACTTTTTTTTTTATGACGAATATACATTTTCTTATTACATTTGTGATATTATTGGTTCTTTCTCTAAATATTCAGTAATATTTCTCGATTCCTTCAATGAATTTTGTACTATGCTTATATATTAATGTTGATAGATGTAGAAATAAGGTCATCACTAAATTAATTCAGCTCCCTTACGATTCTTCAGAACCTTGCATTCCGATGAATTAGGTAGTCCTCCTTTCAGGTCTCCTCGATTTTAAAAATATGAGGTTGAAACTACTAAGGGACAAAGTAAGGCAAAGTGGAGGGACACCAGGGGCACAACTGTCTTGAAAATCTTCCTGCTGAAGGATTCACTGTTTTTAACCTCCTGTTACGGACCGCGAAGGTATAATTTACACAAAAATTGCTCAACGATCGTTTTTGCTCGCTTTTCTCCTGGCGTAGTCGTTGAATATTCTACGGCATAATGCGCGATGCAAATGACAAAGAATTTATAACTTATTTACAAAATAAGTGGTACGTCTTCCTTCTGTCCCTGATATAAATCCTCTGCAGAGAAACCCTTCATTAAAAAAGAGGTCTTCAACCTCCATTAAAAAAGAAAGGAATAGAAGAGAAACAAGTCCTTTTCTCGTCCTCATTATTTGTTATCGATTACTGTTCCTGTAATGAGCTCCAGAATAAACTGAACGGTAGTGATCATCGGAATAAATTCTTGCCGCGCTGGGATAACGCGTTGCTTCAAGAGGAACATCGTCCATTCCGAATTTAAATGTACCATAATTCTTGGGAAATTTCATTACATCGCCAGACGCCGGAAATATGGAATGTAAATGGATTGAAATAACAGTAATTCAGCCTCTCCAGTGTTCTTCCCGTGGCACGCACTATATTGGAGATAGTGCGAAATTACAGATACGGCACGTCCTTCGGAAAATATCACGTGCTTGCGCTAAAGGATGAGACGCATAAGTATTTCTGAAGGTATTAAAGATAGGAGAAAAATTGTTTCCTCGTACTTCGATGATATTCGTGTTTTGCAATGTTTCTTATTAATTGAAGTACTGTAAAATGTAAGTACTGAGGTAAAATGTTTACAATTACTTTGTAAATTATTTTTCTGGTATTGTAACGATGTTACAAAAAATATTAACAAGTAAAACACGGAGCACGTGGAAATTAAATGTTGTTGAGCAAAATACGATTGATTAACACTAGGAGTTTGTCGAATGTATGGTGGTGTCAATGGAGAGCCGTTGCATAATTACACACTGCCAGAGGGAGGAATCTTTCGGCTAAATCCACCTCGAGCGATCTCTATTATTCTCGCGCGAGAAACTACAGTGATGCTGTTTGTATTCGCGTAATTATTGGCTTGAGCGTTTACTTTGTGACCCTTGGAAACTTGTATGTAGCAGACCACTAGGAGGGTTTAATGTCGTTGTATTCTTGCCCTCTAGTCACGTAAAGTACGCTTCTACTTCGCCAACTTTCCGCGTTAATCTACTGCGTTTAATAGAATTTCACTATACTTGAAGCTGCACTTCCTGGGAATTGTCTTTTTATTTCACAGTTGAGTTTTATTGATGCAGCTAGTGTTTCTTTCGATTCGATTGTTATTCTTCACATTCAAATTTTTTTATAATAGTCCTCCTTACTGAAAACGAAATGGTTCGATGGATTTTGTACAGCATGAAAATATTCAATTCCAGTGCTCTGTTTTGTATTTAGGACTAATCCATAAGCTCAGTTTTAAGTGGATTTAATGAAGAATAGCCCTTCTTTTATTTATTTCAGAAGATAAATACCTAATTAATTTAATGAACTTGTCATCTTAAATTAATGCTACTACCGTGTAAATATTGAAGTGTTAATAATTTTTGGTTGATATTATGTTCCTTTATTAGACCAATTCGTCAAGTGCCAACCAATCGAATTTAAACTGATTTTTCAGTGTATAATATCGATTAATCAATAATATAATTTAATTGTTAACATAAAAATCTTTAATATTCTAGACTAAAGAATAAATATAATTATATATTTCCTGCATCTAAAAAATACATAAAACTTCTGAAGAATTTACACAATTAAAACATTAAAAAAATTAAAACATTCATAGAATTGGATGTCAAATTAATGGATATTAACCACAAAACACGCTGACGAAGCACGGAAACCTGCGGAACACCCTGTATAACAATTATCATTTTCAACCTTCCCTATACCCAACACCCTGCCTAACCGCGAATAACACAAACCGCCCGGAAAACCCTCAAATTTTTTCAAAGTCCAACGCGGATTTGTAAGAACCCCAGCGACAAACTTCCGCAGTACAAAAAAAAAGAGAGCAAATTCTCCGTGTCTGGAATAGAAGCGAAAGCAATCGCGCGGTCGAGGCGCTCCTCAAAAAGCACAGACGGGAATGCTCAAACGTTTCCCGTTTCGTGGTACGTGCCCCCGCATAAATGAAAATCATTCGACGTAAGAACCCTCCCCGCCCAGCGCAGGCGACGAGTATTAAAGGGGGGATTGCGCATGCATCTCTGATCCGCGAAGGTGCAGAATTTGGCGATGTTATTTCACGATATGAATACCTAATGTGGGTTTGCACGGTCCCCGGATGGGGCTGTAGGTGCGTAGATGAATGTGCGGCGAAAAGCCCGGGATAGTAGTAATGGAAAGCCACTGGCCAGCCGTTCCTACGGGGCTCCATTTGCCCATGGGCGGGATTATACATTATAGGGATAGATAATAAGCGCGTTTATAGAGCAAAAGCCGGCTGGGATTAGTTCTACTGCCTAATAACCGCATCGATACGACAATGAGGTGTATCGGCCGCGGTTTCACAGCATTTCCGACGACCACCCGTGGCGATTTTTACACGTACACCCCCGTTCGAAAGTTTCAGGACAATTCTATTTTATTTCGCTCAAAGACACTTTGAATAGTAAATTATAAAGCATGGCATGGAGTATTAGAATTTTTTAATAACGAATTGTCGCCTTAACTTTGTTGAGTAAAACAAGGTCCATGATTTTTAAATGACAGTTTTTAAGGAAGTGGTACATATGTGTACACGCTTCGATATTCGGTTGACTGAGAATTAAGATAATCATACATCTAGTGGTAAACGCATTTGACATTTATTTAAGTTTTTAATTAATTCTGTTCCTCGAGTACCAAACAAGGGGGCTTTATTATGTATCTGTACATATATATACTAAATACTAGAGTTTTGTTCAAAACAGGGGATGTACTAAGACTTTTGAACGGGAGTGTACGTATAACGGGAATCGTTTGCCCGATGCTTTCCTGCTTTCTTTTATGATAATTTCGGTCGATTATGTTCTACCGTGGATTGCCTTCGAGAGTAAATAAAACATTGCGTTTAGAGCGCACGATTTCGGCGCGCCCCGTGCGCTGGCTGCGTGAACTTGTTGCGGCGTGGATTGATTATGTATGGAAGTCGAGTGGGAAAGTTGAAGAGCAAAGTTGGGGCGTTGGGAAATTCATGGCGATTCTACAGATTTTATGCTCTTGGCGTTAATGATGTTAGGTTGGACCATTTTTTTATTTTAATTTTATAGATATGGTTGGAGGTCTGCTATTCGTAGGAATGGTATACCGAGTCGTTTTTTTTATGGTTAATGTTTGATTTGTAATTGGGAATTGTTTTTAGTGGTTTATGAAGAAATAGATGTTGGAATTATTGTTATGAATATGTGTGGATTGTGTATAAAAGAGATTTGTAAGAGCGCGTTTGAGTGCACCGTGAATAATTTATATTTCATTCAGGTTATTACTGTAATTTGAATACTTAGATGAAAAGTACAACCTGTATTGATCTGTGTTGAATAGAATTTGTCATGTTAATGTATCTGATTTGATTCAGACAATGAGATTTTATGCTACCTAATATTTCACAGTGTTAAAACGAATTTGAAGTATAATAAATTATTTCGCTTTTCAGCGATGAGTTCCAGCTGATATTAAATAATTATACATACATATCATGTGCCTATATTGATTTTGAGTAAGAATTTGCATTAAAACCATTTTATTCTATATCATCGTGAATAGAATAAAATTAATTTCATATGTACTTGATAGATCACTAAATACCGACTGTGCAAAAATAGAAAACTTGAATAAAAATGATTTTATTAAATTTTGTCCAACAATGGGTTCTGTTGGAATATCACTGGGAATGTTCCATTAAATAAAATATTAACAAGAATCGTAAATGGTCGCGTTCCTTGACATTTAATCGTTAAATTTCACACACGAACGTATTGGTAGATATGGTACAGTTCATTATGATTTCCATCGTACGTCGCTCAACTGTCTTTTACTCTCGTGAAGGATTCATACGAGCAAGATCTTTGTACGATAATTCGATTTCCATTTCATTGTATTACCGTCATTCCGTTATTGAATTTGTGGTAGTCTTTTGCACACGTTTTCACATAAAACGAATCCCGGATTTTACGCTTATTGCAAAAGTTATATAAATTCACAAAGAAGTGTAGCATTAACAAATATTTCATAAATATTCTACACAATACCTTTCCCAGTATACAATATTTCTCGTTGAAAAAAATATACAGAAGTCATACGAAAATCTACAATGTTTAATTGGAAAATTTAGTAATACTTTTTAATAGAAGATAAATTAGTCATTATTACAACTATTTAACTTCTTAATCTCCTATAAAAAGTTACTGACTAATAAAAATTAATTAATAATTTCCGACAGAGGAGCCCCACATATTTTCCAATTACCCTAATAATTCAACCACATAAAAATGTTTGGAAAGTAATGCCATTGAAATTGAATTAAAACTTAATTGAATGAAATAACATTTCCCATATGAGCCACTATTATTAAAAGATGCAAGTACCATAACGAATGCTATGAACTTTCGCAAAGAATTCTCGCAAATTTCGTATCGTGTCGACACGTTGCGGTGCTGTATCGCGAGCATCGAAAGGAAATCCCAACGAGACCGCACGTTCCTGGCAGAAAAACTCTGCTAACGATTCGACGAAAAGGAAACTCTCGCCGCCTGTGATTTACTCGAAAATCGTTCTGTGCCTGTGTGCGACGATCAATGAAAGAAATGAAACGCCGCCCGGTGAGAGACCAACGGAGTGGTAGCGCAAAAAGTAGAATTACATGGGATTACGGTCACGCACGACATTCGCAAGTTAAATGAATTCTCATCCGAGACCGCCTGTTCCCTAAAAAAGGGACACGTTAAAATCTTTTGTTTGCTCAGCATAATCTCGAACGTTGGATTACTTGAAAATCGTGTGCATGGTCCATGTTTCCACGGGCCTTTTTTACACGAGCCACTTCTGCTACTCGTAACTTGTAAATCCGACGTATGTATTCATAGGGGCATTTTTTTATTCTTTTCTATTTCATGCTGAAGATATATCTCTGAAATGTTAAATATGAAATGAAACTGGAGGCTTTTAGAGATATAGCGAGGGAAATATATCGGTATGTTTATTTTCAGTTATCAGTTCGTAAACTAGTAGATGTATTCTCTGGAAAGTTTGGTATATTTAGAGAATTAATAAGCTGAATATATATTTGTACGTGATAGAGATGGTTTTCAGGGTAGAAATCAAATTCGAAACCAAACATAAGGCAGTATTGGATCGAATAATATTTTCGTGTAGCAGATTTTATGTCAGCTTGTAAATTCTTGTGTCACGTATTTGAGGAAGTGATAAGTAAAGATCTGAGGCAATAAAATAATACACTTTTGTGCAAATATAGGTTAGTTCCTTTAGATAATTTTTATAGTGGCACATATTTAGACCACACTTTCAAAAACGAAGATTCCTACTGTTATTTTAAATACAGAATTTGAAACAAACACTACTTTAGCTCAGAAGTAAACATATTTAACATATAGACTCTAGTGTCGGATCATAACAATCTTCAGCAGGTGTGCAGAAATCTAAAAAATTCTTCGTCTAACATATTTAGCAGTACATAACGTATAATATAGTCATTTATCCATATTCAATACATTTAGTAGATAACGTTTCTGCAAGAACAAGAACAAACTCAGTCTACTCCCAAACAGCCTGCCCCCTAAGATATGCATAAATCACAGCAACAAAAACCAAATAAAAAAAAATTTAAATGAAATTCCGAGCAGCCGTTCATCGACAACTGCACGCCAACTTAACCGCGCTTCGTTTGGACGTGCAGAAATTCGAGTAGAACCCGTACTCCTGTCAACGTCAGTCGGGTCAGTGGCTGAGTGGATTTCCGTGTAACCTTCCCCCGGATCTTTCTGCAACGATCAAAAGTCGTTTCATCAGTTTTGCAAACATTCCACCTGCACGGATCTTTCCCACGGAATGATTTCACTTTCCCCTGTCCCATCGATCAAACGCTATCCTTTATCCCTGGTCCCGTCTGCTCCACGACTCGCCCCCTTTTCACCTGTCCGACTCTTAGCGACATCCAATTCACAACCCTTCTGATAAACAACCCCTCCTAGCCCCCCGCTCGCGCTGCCTACCTTTGTGCCGTCGCGTCGGCACGCCGCGACGACGGTGCCAATGCACTCGCGAATGGTTTATCGTGATAATTACAGCCAACCGCTGGGCTGCGACGTTCTTATTGCCCCGCGTACTTGTGATTGCGATTAATTAGACCCCACCGTCTTGTTGGATACGTACCACTCGCGACGGGGAGTGCAAAAACTGTACGAACACGCATGCGTACCCCGGAGAGCCTATTTCAATTTCGAGCAGGCCCTGAATCGCATGTTGTTAACGTCAGATTCGACGTTTTTGTTACCCCTCCCCCCTCTCCTCCACCTTTCCTTTCGTGCAAATCAATATTGAATTTTTTCCACGCAGCTGAGATGACTTATAAGGACTTTAAAATCAGCGCCGGAACGCTGCCTGCACTTGTTGAAACATCGCGAACGTGGAAAACTGTAAAGTGGAAAATGAAACGCTGGGCTTCGAAAGTGCCTTCTCTATGTTTGCTTCTTTTGTTCCCATATTGGTTGCTCCCTGCGAAACGTGAACAGGCAGTCGTTTTGAAGCAGCGGGGAAATTTTTGTTTCAGTTTTAGAAGGGCTACGGAGTAATGTGTTGTACAAGTGGAAGGGGGATGATTTATCGCACAGAAAGTAATGAAAATATAAAATTTGTGAACATTTTTTAATAGCCCCTTCGATTCTGTTAAAAAGTTCATTAACGAATTATTTCAATTTCCTGCAATGTTATGCAATACACACTTTTCTATTTTCTTGAATTATATTTGTTTATGAATCAGTATACGCTATATCATTAGTTTGTTTAAAATATTTTATATTTCGTTGCTATTCCTATGCAATCAGGTTTCAAGAATTCTGATAAGAACTCTCGTAAAGAAATAACGCCGAGAAGATACAAGCACATTTCTGTATGCTAGCAATAACCACATCGTTTAGATATCCTATAATCAGCCACTGGTATATCAAATACAACATTAACTGAAGTCGATGTGTAGCTACCACTGCCACATCGAATACAACGTTCCGTGAGTACGTTGGGTTTCGTGCAATACTACGGAATGACTTTCTGCTTCACGATGTACATGCATCAGCATTCGTGCAATCGTATATACCATATCTAGAAGCGGAGTGACAATATGCAAGTATGCATGTGATTGTATACACGCGAAGGTATTCTTATCTGCATGTACGCGTATCTCTAGCATTTATATATCTGTACTAGTGAATCAGTGGGTATTTACGAATGTAGAAGCGGGTCCACGTCCTCGTGATTGCACGTACCTCTGCAAATAAATGTAGGACACTCTAAAAATGTAAAAACAAAATTGTGAGAATGAATAACGTTCGTTGGAGCAGAAAATACGTATTGAAGGAAATGTGTAGAATGGAATATCTGGTACACATTTATTCGCATGAAAATGAAATAGAATCGAAGTTCAAAATTAACTGTACTTATTGAGATTCATAGGAACTTCTGAATAAAATTTATATTCTAATAACCATATATTGTAGTGAGTTATCAGAAATCGAAAAAAGAGCGAGTTGATAGATACTAACTTTCAACTGTTTAAATACTGAGATAAACAAAATAGAAATTTTATTCCAAGTAGTTCAAGTACAAACTTTCGCTATGTGCAACTTAATCACATTACACCTCGCTTCAACTAGCCCATACAATGTAAATTCAAAGTCTAATTTAATTCATCCCCTTTCCTACATAAACGTCAACATTCCCATGAAATAGCGCCCCTTAAAGTCTTACAACATCTGCACTAAACACTTTATTCTTCCCCTCCGAATGCCTTTCGGGATACTCGAAGCGGTAAAGTCCTCCATCAGATTTCACGCAATACTTCCACGCTGCCCCTTCATATCTAAGTAAGTGAATTAGGTTCCCAAGACACCGGGGTACAAACAGCAGCGTAACAGGATTACTTTCCCGACCGCGCTGGCATAACCATATAGATACAAATGGCAGTCTCTTGACGCTTCGGTCTCTTATGCCCGTGTCACGGTACCCAGTGATAAATATCAATGCACGGCGAGGCGAGGGATCGGAACGCACCGCGCCGTCTGGCCCATCGTCGGCGTTCTTTCGACGAGCCAGTCACTGGCGGACGTATCGATCTCGTGGCGGGTATAGTGCCTCGCCGAGAAATAGTGACTAAACCGAGTCGCACTCAAGTGCTGTGCAATGGATACCATTGAGGGTACGAGCCGTCAAATGCGCCCTTTCCGACTCGCTACAGAGCTGTACTTATTTGGTCACATGTAGTTTCTTTCACTAAAGAAATATAATTTCAGCCAAGGGCGTCCGTAGATTATTTTCAGGGGGAGAGGGCAACTTTGGGTTGATGGTAAAGAAAAATATAGTAATGAAAAAATTTCAATTATATATTTTTTGTAAAAATTCGAAAGCCGTTTTTTTAGGAACAATAGAATTCGAGAACCGGTTTTTTCAAAAGTCGATTTTTGTACAAATCCTAATGATTACTAATCAATTACTTATCTTCTCTAATTTATCCTCAATAATTTTGTACGGTTAAGCGTTTGTCTGATTTGATATCTCCAGGGCTTGAATCAGCTAATACCTAAAAAATAGCTATATACATTGAACGCGTTCGACTTGCCAGCGAAATGCTCAGAGGCGTTAAGGACCTCTGGTGCATTTACGAATATCCTACCACTATATCTACTCGAGGTACTATGCCGTTTAAAACGACCGCCAGCAGTGCCTGCATGAATTCCGCTCACGCGTATCGGCGCACTAACAGAAAGGAAATACAAGCGTGTAACCAGCCAGCTGTATGCGCTGCGGCCACGAAAATCCGCGCGAGGGATGCAGGAATGGGATTCGTTACCGATTCATAGGGTATGACGTTTTCCGATTTTCCCGTACACCCGTAAACGAAAGCAACGCGTCACGCTGCTCGACTTCCTCTGCATTATTCATACGCAACGCCTCGACCGCGGAGGCAGCCGCGCCGCGCCAAGCCGCGCCATCCATGGCGGCGCATCTGCAAGTGCAAAAGGGGGGATCATCTCATTATACGTCTGTTGCCGAGCGCGCCGCTTTTACGGGGCCCGTTGCGACTCCGTAACGATTCCATATCGACCACGGATACGTTTTACCCTGCATCTGCCACCATCTCGAAAATTGCGTTACACGCCCTACCCCCTTGGTATTATCGAACCTTGCGTCTTCGCGCCGCGATCTACATATTCGCGCGAGATTTCGGCGACGAACGGCACCCACTATGCTTGCGTTCGTGCTATCTGAGATATCATCTGAATTTATCATTTTGTGTTTGCTACTGCGGGGACGTTCTATGTACCTAGGTATGTACTTTTAGGGGGTCATTAAGTGTCAGTTACTTTTATGGGGTATTCTGATAGTAGACAGGCAATTTTAACATTGGCGTTTCGTACACGTGTTTATTAACAATTTAGATATCTAAACAAATTTTTTTAATGGAGTGTTTACAAAGTTTTAGAATTTATTAACATTCGCGTATTTCGAGATCATCTGCTCTTAAATCTTAATAAATACAGGCCGTGACAAAAAATAGCACACCACATAAACTTATATTCTACGTAATAAATGTAAGTATCCACTTGTGAACTTTAAAGAATTGTATTATGTATCTACTAATACAATGTATTATTATAAAAAAAAACTGGAATGGAAAAGTCGTATCGTTTGAGTATGTACCTACAGACAGAGTTGGGCATTATTCGGCTAATTTTTCATCCGAATAAGTATTCGAATAAATTTGTGCGAATAAATTTTTATTCGAATAATCACCGAATAAAAAATTCGAATAAAATGAAATTATTCGACAATAACGAATAATTTTTTATTTGACTGAAAATTTATTCGAATAATTTCTTATTCGAATAAATATTTATTCGACTCAACGGACGAATAAAATGATCACGTGATTTCGGCGATGTATCGTGACACCACTGACTGACACCCGTGAGAACTAATGTTTTAGATTAAGTAACTCTTGTCATAACTCGCATTTTGCAGGAAGATGTATGACCGCGGTACTACATAGAGGGACGTTTTGATTTGTTTTAAATAAAATTATACCAAGTTATAATTAAATTAGATAACGTTATATCGCATTGCTTGAAAAATAACGTGGCTTGTTACTTCCACAATTAGAGACTTATGTATGTTGTGCCCTGGCATTGCCCAAGACACACGTAATACACAATCACATAATCTGATAATTCTTTATCCCAAATATCGCTTAAAACCGATGGCCGACGCCTCCAGAAGAGAATACTTTTTTAAGGCGGGATTTCCTCAGCTCGTTCAGACGTATACGCACACTTCCAGACACACACGTCCAAACGTATATTGGACACAGTACAGACTTCCATCGATAGATGTCGGGTATCACATTTATTCGTCGTTCATTCAGGTCGAATAACGAATAAATTCTTATTCGAACGAATCTGGCTAGAATAACGGTACAGATTTATTCGCGAATAACGAATAATTTTTCGTCGAATAAAATCGTCATTTATTCGTGAATAAATCTTGGGGATTTATACGAATCCGTATCCGAATGAAAATTTAGTCGAATAATGCCCAACTCTGCCTACAGAACAAAATAATGGAAAATCGGGTACGACACAAGTGTAGCACATATTTCAGAAATTGTTCCTATTAGTACATATTTTTAATATTTTGTGCATCCCCCTTTGATTTGTAAAACTTCCATCATACGTTTTGAAAGTGATTTGTGTAAGTTTTTAATATATTTATGACGGATTTGAGTTCATTTCTGCTCAACACAGAATTTAAAGTATTTAACACTGCCAAACAACCTGGCTCTTTCGTATACAGCCCTGGTCAATTGCGCAAACAATTTTCTATTACATTCAGGTCAGGAAATCTTGTTGGGGGCTCCAAAACACTTCTTCTTTTGGATACACCTTCATATAAGTTCGGAGGCAAGGTACGAGGTGTTTAACAATGTGCATTACACAGCCATAACTCGGAAAACCAATCAGCAGTCACGTGAGAATCGCACAGAAACGCGAAAAGTAAGTTAGTTCTAGATGTTGCTCCGCACACGCGTCTGCATGCGACATTCTTGCTCTTGAAAATCACTCGGCTCGTCCTCCAGGAGTTTATCGCACGAATTGAAACTCAGTATGCATGTATGTCGGATACGTTGAAAACTTGTATTGCTGAAACAGATCGTTGGAATCGCAGACAGGTCGGGACATTCAGTGGGACTCGCATGCCAGTTCCATGGATATTAAACTTCGCCGCGGAAGTTTCTTCTTCGGTTATATATCGCGGCAGCTTACAAGTTTCGGATCTAAAAGTTCCGGTCGGAATACGAAAATTTGCCCATTAATCAGCTGCGTGCTCGCTGTATAGTGGATTGCGGCTCTCGACTTCTGATATTAATAATTGTATTTGCCCGGCGAGTTTTCGACCCGTGACTCTGCGAAATATTTATGTACTTCGAAGTTAATCAGCCCACCGTAACACACCACTCACAATTAGACAGGGGCGGATTTGGGTATAAGCTAAGTAGGTTGCTACTTAGTGAAATTATAGAGTGTAATATAAGATTTTACTGGAAAGGCACAAAGGATTCGAATCCAAAGTTCACAAGTACAGCATAGCTTGTGCGATGAAGAGTTAAAAAGTACAAGTACGTACACTTTGAGGGTTCAAGGGATTCTGGTTCTAAAAATTCATGAAGGCAGCACCGAAGTACAGTTCTAATTTTTCTCTTCAAGCTATTGTTCTTGGAGAGCTGTGCGAATAGAGGTGGCAGCGTAAGAACGCTTACGAGGATTTGTCACACGTTTCCTTGAGTTTCGCTTATTCCCTGCGGAGGACTGCTACATGAAGTATGCTGGTTTTCAAGATGGAGGATTTTAGATGGTCCCGATTTGGAAAATTGACAAACGCTTTTTTAGCCTAATTCGAAATCTGTCGTCTGCATGAATTCGCCACATTCATCGTCCATTAATGGACAAAAAGAGATTTGAAATTCTCTGATTATTGATTCAGAACTTTGAAACTTTCTTTGCAAGCTTGCTGACGAATGAGTAAAGTAAAAAATATAGAAAAATTTATATTTGTGTTATAAACGCAGACTTTATAACCATCTTGTTAAATTATTCTGCCATATAATATTCAGTGGATACTAATACGTCATATTTCATTTTTTTAATAATACATTACAGTAATTCCTTCGCAGTTACTGAAGTAGATACTAATTAATACACTGTTTTTACTACGTACTTATAATAATAGTGAAAACAATGTGGCAAAACAACAAATGGCAATCGAAATTGAGGTTTAGTCTCCACACAACCATGACCATTAAGTTTTTTAATATCAGAAAATGGATGAACACGAAACACCACGATTTGACAATTACCCAGATGATGTTTTTAAGAATTCAACATTTTGTGTTTACATATTTTATCGAATCCTTGAAGGGCCGTGAAAAGAGGAGCTAAGGTAACATTCGAGGGAGACTTTTCCTTCTATTGCGAGTGAAATATTCAAGGGGAGTCTGGGAACTGTAGCTGTTTGGTGATACCTTGGCATCCGCGAATAATAAATCGTGAGATACAGCCTCCTCGTTCTTCAGCTCTCAATAGGAAATTTGATGTATTCCTGGCATCGCGAAGGAAATACGAGCTACGGAAGTCCCAAGAGGCCTAAGTACCTATTGCGAGAACTCTTTCGCATCAGTGAATTTTTCCGGATTGTCTCAGCTGGTTTTCCAGGGACGTTTCCAGCGATGAGCTTTCCTCCTCGACCAGAAAATTTAATTCGACCATAACCAGTCTTAAATTAAATAATTGGTACTGACCGATGTTTGACTGAGCATAAGGTTTCATTATATACATCTCGTGTAACGTACTAACTGTAAATAATTCTGCGTATTACATGACTACAATTTGTACATGAATCGAACAAGGATTTAATATTATATTTTTTTGTGACCAACTTAACTTAACTTAATTTTGATTAATAGGATGAAATCCCCCACATAAAAATATAGTAGGTATAATAATGATAAAAGAAGTGGCATGGCGTGGTTAATTGGACAAAATTAAATCACGAGAACGCGGCAAGTTAATTATCAGTACTAATTGCGCCGTTTCGTGGCATCTGGTATATCACAATAGAAACACAGGACGAAGTTCGCGACTAGATCCCTTGTAATCGACGCGTCGGTTAACGGTATAAACCTGATTGGGTCCGTAACAGCACACAGATCAAATACGGCTCAATTAAACGGTCAATTACGCAAATTTCGAGATCCGCCTAAATATTAAAGTGATCTATAGTTACTGAAAATGTACATAAGGGTGAGGGACATTTGATGTCTCTCATTTAAAAAACTTCTGGTGTAAATATATTATATTCTTCACAATTGTACTTTTAATTTTTATATTTAATGGAATTCAAAATATTATCTCAAATATTAAATGATATCTAAATGGATTGTGATCCAAGATGGAACCGATTTCTTAATCAAATACACGCGTAATGGAATATTGATCCATGACCTACAAGCCACGCATCCATAGCGCGGGTTTTCAAAATATTTTTTCACAAAAACTAGAATTCTTGTAAAAAATATTATAGGTACGCTTTAAATAATTTCTACATGTAGAATTATTTCGTTTTGGGTTGTCTTAATTATAAGTTTTTTAAAATACCTTGTATCAGTCTGCATAGTAATACCAAGTCCCCTTTTATAACTCTTTTATTCTAAAACCCCTCGAAATTAAATTACAAAATATAATAAAAATAGTTGCATGAAGAAACCATACCGATATTCAAATTTTCATGTTTGATGCAGTAGAAGTCCCTAACACTTTGAGAACGTTAGAAGAGTGTTAAAGAAAGATCACACCTGCACTAGCTTTGTAAAAACATCCTTTAAAAGAGATAAGTCCTGTAGTGATTTCGAAGGAAAGTGACACGATAAGTGTTTGGCCAGAGCTTTGTCTCGACCATAATCATGTTCATGTGGTTTCACTTAGAATCCCTAGATCCTAGACAAACTGGACACAAGACCTTCTACTAATCCGTGAGAACTAATCACGTTGGTCTCTGAGGTTTCTGCAGAACATCCAGTAATTTCATGCTTTATAAGCATTCTCGTCATGGACGGGCAACCCTCTATAAATTTCCTCGCGTATACAGGGTGTTCTGTGACTGGTGGTATACGGAAAAAAAATCGAGGACCTTGCAAGACGAGGGGTGCAGCTACATCTTTATCAACTGCGAGTAAATTAGAATAAACTGTTTATAAAATTACTGCTTTGACTTAACATTAAAAACAGAACAATAACTGATAAATATATATTTTCACGCAATAAGTAGTAATTATTGAGTTGATACATTTTTAGTTCTATTTTTGGTGAATATAATTAAATATTATTTTTTCGCGAAACCGAAATTCCAAACAAATAATGTTATTTTATATTTTCGACATATTTTTTATTGTACCACCAGTTACAAGCCACCGTATATATCGTTTTATCTCGCAGCAGATTGCTGTATTTGTGCATTCGTTGAGTACAACCTACTTGTGTATGGAAAGTATCCGTTTAGTCAATTTATGACGGAGTTATGCAACGTGTTTTTGCAGATGTGCTCGAATTAAATTGATACGTTTTCCGTGCACCAGTTTTCATTGAACGTGGAATTGAATTTTATGCAGAGAACTCTTGTTTGTTTTCTGCTCGCGTGCACGAATGGTTTACTACCGAAATGTATGGCCAAAATTAATTCGATTGGAGAAGTTTAGAATTCATGTATGGATATCAGTTGCGTTCAGTTGCTGTACCTACTCTACTCCTTAATTAATACAAATTTGCGTTTCGTACTGTTAGATCTAATAATGTTGGAAAATACTTCTCCGCAGAATTACGTGTAATATGAAATATGTGATAACTTGTGCAGATTGTGATTTGAAGGGATCTCTTAACTTTCAACCCAACGTATTAGCTAATTTACATTTCAAATTGATGCATTTACTTAGTAACCAAGTAAGCAATTATTTTCTGTTGCTTTAAATTCATTGGACTTTTAAAAAATTTTAATGCGTCTCAGTATTGATTCTTATAAATTCGGTCCAATAATACTCATAATTTCAGAACATAACATGTTGATATGATGTTTTCTTATGTTTAACTTTGTGATTTATTTCGAGATAAAATAAGCATTAGCTACCACATTTTCAGTATAAAATTAAGAAAGGTCAATTGAATATTTTGCAATTGTATTACACATACAAGAACGTTTTAAAAGAAATTGATATTCACGATTCACCTAATTTAACGACATTAAATTATTCGTAAATTTCCGATAATGAAATTAATAAATCGCAAATGTGAAATTATTGACAGGAGGTTTATGACAGGTTTGATTGATCGCTCAGTGAAACGCCATCCTGAAATAACGAACCGAAATTGGGATAATCTCAATGTAGGTACCTGTAGATATAACTGAAATCGAACGAGTGTCTAAATATGAACTTTTATACTCTCATCTACCTACCACAGGAAACAATTACCATCGAAAATATTTGAGTAAATTATTTGAATTTATGAAATTCATAATTAGTAGTGGAGAATGTATAACAAACACATTTCAAGTGAATTGGTAAAACTTTTCCCAGAGCCACGCAAAAACAACTACGAAAGCAAGTAGGTAATGCAGTTATAAGTTATAATCCACTATTATATGAATTATAATAGTTTTAATCTGCAATAGTATCGCTCAAACTATTCTGCATGTATATAGATTTATCCTCAGGTGTCTATCTAATGGTAAGATGCATTGAACTAAACGTGATTTTCCTACTAAACACAAACACGTGCTATTGAATGCTGGGAAATTGGCGTGCGTGACGGCGCAGGGGCAAGAGGGGTACTCCGCTGCCTTGGCGTGACTCTGCCTGCGACACTCTGAGACGTCTGCGGCAAGTTCCCACTCAGTTTTGATGTGCCGCGTTCGCTCTCTACATCAAGCGGTGCTCTATCATCCGATTGTTCGGTCACTGACAAAACTACTTATAATTAGTGTGCCCTGTCTTTGCAATTATGTCAGAGACGGTGGACCTATAGGGGTGAGATTATACTATAACCAATCAAATCCACATACTGTAAAGGTTATCCGAAACACAAAAAGGAAAAGAGGATCCTCGTAGGATCCTCAAGGGAGATTTTCAATTCATTTAGATGTGAGATGACACTGTCAGTAATATTTCTCCCAGAACTTGACGTTGGAGACACATGACTGACGTAGTTAGACCCTGGCTCTGGGATCTATGAAATATGTTTCACTACAACCGCGTTACGTCCCAAAATAGAAACACATAAATACTTCGCCCCGCGACAATATATAAAACACTATCTATAATATTTTCTGATGTTCATCAATGAAATATACAAAATATTATGAGAATATACGAAAGAGTTCAAACTTGGTAAAAAATTAAAAACTTTGACGCCGATGTGCGAGGGTGAAATATTGACCAATTTCAAAAAATTTCTTTTGCTTTGATTTGTCTGCCCCAAAGGCAACTTTTCCGCACTGGGTTGTTTCGAGATTTAAAAATTTCGGTTTTACGGCCCAACCTACTATATATTCCTGCTATCTTTGCAGTTCAGCAACAGAGGGTGGAGATCGAGAGCTAAAAGTAACGTTGAAATTTGGAGCAACGCAGGATTATCGACGCAGAAATTTGGGAAACGTGTGGGTACTCTATTTCCGAGGCGTGCATTAAATTTTTGTTAGAACCGCGAGGAGCCACGGCGATCGATATTGTCGCGGCCTTATCGGCGCTATTCGGCAGCCGGTTCCTCGATAAAACACAGATCGGGGATGCAAAAGCGTGAGGCAGAGGAGGAGTTCATTGCACCCTCGAGCCCGTTTCCCGCGTCCACGAGTAATAGACTTTTGATGCGGCGTCCAAATGGCACCGGCGATAAATCGTCGCCCCGATATTCCAGCATTGTCCGTAGATTAACGCGCTTTAAATACTTTCCGTTTCCTGCTGGAAAGTCACGGGGACGTCGGCGATAAATAATGCGAACGGTGCCGGACTCTGCGGCTCGTTGATCTTATTTATGGTCCGGCCAATAGACTCTGATTTAGAGCTAGGGATGGCAAGGGACACCGTTCGAGAGAGCGCGCGCGCTCACCCAGTGACAGCTAGTGGTGGGACCGAGCGCGGTACGCGGTAACGAATATCAATCAATTTATCTCAGCTTCATTTCTCGTTAGGATTGAGTAGTACTTACGAGGAGAGTGCACGAGCTTCGAGCCACCAATTTGGATGAAACTTTGCACATAGTACGCCGGATGTAGAATGAAGTTTTAACTGAAAATGATGGCATACATTGTAAGGAACTGAAGAAAAGTTTTTTCTTAAATAGTTTATGATTAGGTATTAAAATATTAAATGTCTAGAGTGTCTCAATAAAATTTCATGGCAGAATGGAGTTCAGAATTCTGTGTTGTTTAAACCCTCGTTATGTGCATTCATACGTGTAATTGCACGCAATCTAGACATTTAATATTTTAATACCTAATCATAAATTATTTAAGAAAATTTTTTGCTGATATATGAAACTGGATATTTGTTACAATTAAGTTATAGCGGTAGGGTAGGTCACATGTGATTCATATTTTGCTGATTTTTCATTATTTTTACGATTGAACCTGAATGACACGAATTCATGAATGAATTCATGAATGAATTCGTGTCATTCTTGTATGTAGATTCATATACAAGATATGAAAAAGACGGAGCTTTGAACTTGATTACTCGGTGCCATCACTACCGACAAACTGCGACCGATAAACTGTAACTGCTACTCGAACTGGCCGATCGATCCAACGTCGTTAAGCCTCGTTGAGCGGCGATCGGCTGGCGACAATGAGATTCGCAGGATTGATTAAAATCGCGGAAACTACAGTTTCGGGCTCGCGCCGCTTGGAAAGCGCGACACGTAGCCTCCCACATCGATAATCGCGTTACGCCCCGATAGAAATGTACTTCGATGAGAAACGCAATGAGGAAAACGCCGAACAGCGGGGAGGGGGATGCTTTGTTAATGAAAGTGGGATGGTCTTAGGTCGCGGGACGATCATCTTTTTTAATAGTTTTGCACGACCAGAAAACTTTCTGTTGCCCAGTTTTTCTTGTAGCATCTGTTAAGGTGGTATTTTTAAAAGAGAATATATTTTTATTGGAGGCTTGTAGTGAGAGGTGAGAGAACATTTGCTGTCTTGATTTGTAGAGGTATCGTCTACACCTCTAAGGTTTTCCTCAAGTGCACACCCGAGGTCCTTGCAACAAGATGTGAATTCGATATCGGTTTCTCTCGTTCGTGTGCTTGAAGTTTCAAACTTAGGGGACATTTCTGTGGAAGTAAGTGTTCTGGGAGAATGAGTGTTACTGTGATTTTTGAAATGGTGAAAGGTGATTGTAAGTGTGATTTTGTATGTCTGGTAACGAATCATTAAGAATAGTCAAGCAGTAACCTATAGCGTCGCCTTTGCCCAGAAACTTTAAACGCGTTTTTCTTGAATATTTTTTTCTCTTCATTTTTTCCTGATTGCGAACGAATGGAGGTTCAAATCGACTTGGAAAAAATTACAGGATGTGTAAAACATGTCCCATTTTGGCCCAAACCTCTGATATGGTCCGTAAAAATTCAATTTTTTCATCAAAAAATTAAGAAGTCATCCGGATTTTAGTAGCGCACAAACAATGATGGTGATGATCAGATTTTAAATCAGATTTAAAAGCCCACTTTATATTTTTCATAAAAGTAGTGGCAAATATTTGCACTAATAAAAATGTTTCCATCCTACAGTATATTTTTATCGAAAAACTTATTTCTCACGGATGAAATTATTCTACCCCTCCCCTCCCGAAATGGCTCGTTATCGTACTGCAAATTATTTTATTTGTTTCACGATATTTGCGGACAAGATCAAAGTTTTTAATTGAATTAAAGTGCACGAACTTTTAATGACAAAAGTTTAGCAGCGAAAGTCCAGTCCTTGGCAAGAATTATTTGAAAGTTTTGCAACTAGCACCGTACCGTTACGCTAATATTTCGTCACGGTTTTAATTTCGCGCTGTAAAGAACTTTCCCCGCATATGTTGTTGGTATTTAATTCTCTCGTGCTACTCGAGAGTTAGTCCCCCGTATTTAAATTTCCCACGTAGACGCTAATCTTCTTAATGCGTGGCAAGATTGCCAGCTTAGTATGACAAAAATCCGTAGTGCTGCAACCCCCATCCCCTTCGCGCTGGTACTGTTCACTGGTACCGGAAGACCTAGGAAACATTCTGGGGAATAACATCGCCAATCGCGTGTCCGCATTTCCATAAAAGACCTCGTCGAGCACAAAACGATCTCGTAATTACAGTTTCGAGGACACTTTTAGTAGATTCCAAGTAAGAATCATTTCAATGACTATCAACGCTTCGACGATCGCACCTGTTGAAGCAAACTCACGTTCACTGTTGATCTTTTTTGAGTTTCTCACTATGCACCAGTGCCGTCTTATCGTTCTCGTGGCCCTCTAAATTGTTCTAAATTAAATAAAATAGAAAATGCTGCATTATTTTCAATTGAACGCGAAATTTTACATACTTTATGTTTCGATGATAACCTTGATGAATTCATTTCACTTAAAAACAGAAAGAAGGTCATTGCATCATGCCTATCTGCCTTCTCAGCTCGATCTGATTATGATATTTTAAATAACCAAATAAATATATAATAAATTTTAAATCACCAAATAAATATTGTTATGAAATGAATAAGTATTAAAAGAATTAAATAAATAAGATTAAACGTGGGGTCCATTCCACAAAAATGGTAAAATCTAAATTTTAGTATATTCGGTATTTCCTTTCCGTCACAGTTGGAGGCCCCATTTCCATTTTTTTTCTCGCTTTTTCAACCCTATATTGTTTTTAATTTTCCAATATTCCGGGGCCCTGATGTGACTGTCTCTTTCGTCTGATATGCACTGGTTTTTACATAAATATGAAATACAGTTGCATTTTTAGAATGATGGGAAGTAATGGATTGAGATCGCGAAATCACATATACGTGGCAGTGGTTTTGAAGTGTTTTTTTACGAATACATACGAATAACTTGTGTATTCGATTACTTCCGGTATTAAAGTACAGGCACGTTTATATTGATCGAGAGCCTGTCCAACGAAGCCTATCTTTATTCGGCTCTTGCTACTTTGGTGCCTCCGAGGCATTTGCATTTCACAGCTGTCGCACAGTTTCGCCCTTCGGAAAGAACGAGTACCGAACTAGTTAAAACTTACACAGCGCTGGATTTAAATTAGCGGCGAGGAACCGGGAAAATATCCGAAATGTTTCGCGAAGACTGCCTCGTGGAATGAATTATTCACGAACAAATCAGAGTCTGGATCGAACTTTTGATTTCTAAGCAGTGGGATTCTAAGTTCGCAATTATTCATTTGTGCAAATGTAATTTAAATACCTAGTTGTATACGATTTGGGAGAATGAAATACGAGTATCAAGCAGTGTTACTAAAGGTTTAAATAGTCAATTGCATTATTATCACATGCACGCGTTGTAGTACAGTGAAGCTGCGTATCACTTGGGGTAGTTATTTTTTTAAAAGAAGTTTTTAATCCACATGCATTAAAATATTATCTTCGATGTTTCATTTTTAATGGAATTTGAGTACATCAATTAAAACAGATTAAACTTTTCGCATCATCGTTATAGATTTCCCATAACGATTCTGGAAGCACAGAATTTCTCTGATTGGTGTCTCCATTATGTCATTGAGTTCATGAGTGGTTCATAAATTCAAATAAAATATTTTTCTGTACTTGAGGTGAAAAAGCTGATTCGCTTATTGTGCGAATATTTACCAAATCCTCTTCATTAAAGTACATTGCATACAATCTGTATCTGTACTATTATATGTATAAATTTGAAGTTGCATACTTTGAAATGCATTTTCTCATTAAATATGAATTAGAGCTCTTACTACCCGCCCGCCCGGGTACTCGAGTACCCGGTGAGACCCCGGGTAGAAAAAAATTACTCGGGTACCCGGGTACCCGTAGGATACCCGACTACCCGGGTAGACAAAAATTACCCGGGTACCCGGGTAGACAAAAATTACCCGAGTATCCATGAGATACCCGAGTAACTGAAGTGTGATGAGATAGTTGAGAATTTCGATTTGACAGTCGATAGTCCTTTGGCCTATCGATCATTTTCGGCTAACCTCAGTAATGAACGGAATAAACTTCAAGCAATTAAATGTGGTATTGTCCGCAGAACACATTCTGCAGAATGTGAAAATTGCGAACTGTCAACGTCCTTTGCACTTACAATAGGGTAGTTCGCCCTATTGCAGTGCCTGTCCCTATTAGTGTGTCTTTATATTTAAATAAACCATGCTATTACTGTAGAAGCCCGAATCTGACGTAACTTTTATCATTCAATGTTGTTAAAAGCTCGATATAACGTTTCCCACTGGGGAGTATGATACACCATTGGAAAGCTTAAGAGTAGAGGAGTCACGGGTACCGTAAGCATCCCATTCGAAAAATATAGATTAAAATATGTAGACATGGCATTGATGCACTCTTATCGAATCACAACCAACTCCCTCAGTCGATGCAAAGTAAAACTCGGAAAATCCTAGGAAAATGCAGTGGTTTTGGGTTTTCGTTCACATCACTTGTCGGAGTTTGTTGCGGCTAGATCTGTTTAGCGGGCCTTCCGCCGTCTTTAGTAAGATTTAAGATAAAAAAAATTCATTTCAGAAATAAATAAAACAGCACGTTTATTAGTTTGAAATGAGGATTCCAATTTTTTTATATTTTATTGTTAAATACATTAAATTCATTTGTTTGTATTTAAACCAACAACAAATCTCATTCTCATGGTTCATATTTACACATATTTAATTTCATTGTTTTATATACAATTTCTATCCTCTACTAGGGCGCATACTCCAGGTATCGAGAGAAAAAATTATACAGTTTGCACACAGTTCATGGAAGATCGTCTTTCGGGGGGAGAATTTAGCCATCATGTAATAGAGAATGGAATATTAGCAGTAGAGTGAACGCCATGGTCCATGACAATGCATCTAATGTACCTATGTATGGCTGCAAATACAGCATTTCTTATGCTGCACATAATGTATAATTGAGTGAGAAAGAAGGTGCCGTGTGCCCACGAAAGGTTAATCATTCCAATTTGTCTACAATTGCTTTAACAAAAAGCAGAAGCTAGGTTTAAGCTTTAATCTTTAAGGGGGTAGGCCACCTTTGAGGCATGAAAATCAGATGTATGTTTCAGATTTTTTTGGGGCAAAATTATAATGTAAGTGAAGAAAGGCCAAAGGACTATCTACTGTCAAATCGAAATTCTCAACTATCTCATCACACTTCAGTTACTCGGGTATCTCATGGATACTCGGGTAATTTTTGTTTACCCGGGTAGCCGGGTAATTTTTGTCTACCCGGGTACCCGGGTATCGCACGGGTACCCGGGTAGTCGGGTATCCTACGGGTACCCGATTACCCGGGTCAAAACAATAGCTCTAATATGAATTGTAAACATGAATTGGAAATACGTACAGTGGCTCTTAAAAATATTCGGACACCCTTTAAAATCGCATAACATTTTTAAAATTAATCCAAACGACTTGAGTTTTTTTGAGAAGCTAGAGGGATTAGTTTGCTAAATGATATGATTCGTCGTTTTGAAAAAAATGCACTTGGTCGGAGTAGCAAAAAAAAATAGTAAAGGGCGTTTTTAAACTTTTTTTTGTGAACCCTTAATGAAAATTCAAAAAACCCGTTTGTAGATTTAAGTAAGTTATATACGTGTCTAAAATTTCATCAAAATCGGTTAACGTTGCTCTGAGCTACACACGTTTCAAGATCGCAGAATAAGGTCGAAAATCGCGAAATTCCCGAAAATCAGCGATTTTCAACCTTATTCTGCGATCTTGAAACGTGTGTAGCTCAGAGCAACGTTAACCAATTTTGATGAAATTTTAGACACGTATATAACTTACTTAAATCTACAAACGGGTTTTTTGAATTTTCATTAAGGGTTCACAAAAAAAGTTTAAAAAACGCCCTTTACTATTTTTTTTTGCTACTCCGACCAAGTGCATTTTTTTCAAAACGACGAATCATATCATTTAGCAAACTAATCCTTCTAGCTTCTCAAAAAAACTCAAGTCGTTTGGATTAATTTTAAAAAAGTTATGCGATTTTAAAGGGTGTCCGAATATTTTTAAGAGCCACTGTATGTAATTATTAATTGTGTGGAAAATATGTCGACTATCTCCAAACAAATTGATTATTTTACTAAGGATCTGAATATCTCAGGAACGATTACTTTGTCTGTGTAATTGTATTTATCAAACTGTGGGTTCTATTTACTAATTAAGTTTTTCATTGTAAAATCTTATTAATGGGCTGATGTTCGTTAACAGGTCAACCCACTGCAATATCGATATTCGTCATTAATACGTGATTGTACATGAAAAGATAATTGTGCAATTACAATTTTATTAGCTTTTAATGAAGAAATTAATAATTGGTCTGAATGAATGAAGAGTCTTAAATTACGTAGTAAAAGTCCATTGATGAATATACCATAATATTTTTCTACTTTATGTTTCAGAACTTGAAGAATCAGATCATGACGACGAACCTGTGGGTCGAACAGGTGAGCGATATTAATTTATCTCGTTAGGAAGAATGTTGGCAAAATGTTGTATGGTCCAACTTTAGGGATTTCCACTAATTATCAACATCCACAGGAAAGCCTTAAGGGTACTAAGCAGTCGTTAATATGAAGCATTTCTTTTTCAATTATCTATAAAGAAATAAACTGAAGCTGAGACTTGCTTTTAGACACAAAGTTTATTAACATAATAAGTTTTAAAAGAACCTGTTTGTTTAGTCAAAAATATTAATTATATATGATGCTACAGGTGTATCATTAAAGGCTTTTTCAAAAAGTTTCTTTGCCTCACACTAAATGTTCGACGTGTCTACCGTTCATTTCATTTCTCTAATTTCGACACATAGTTGAACACATAGTTTTAAAGACACCTTGACATACTCACGAAGGAAGTGCACGAACTTTCGGTCACCGACTTGGCTCTTTTGCAAGCAATTAGTGCATACCATTTACAATTACCTGTCAAACGTCCAAATTAGAGCCCAATCGGTGACACGAACTTCGTGCACTGTCAGATGTCCTCAATCCACATGTCCCTGAAGTTTGGAGCCGACGATTTTTCCAGCACTCTGTGTAAGTTCATTAGACCTTCAGTTTAATCTCGCACGGGAATGATTACTGTTCGCGACAAAATTCTCTCGGCGTAGGGGATTGCATTTAATTACTGTGGTGCGGCAATTATTTGCCCCTGCAGTTTTTAATTTATCACGTACATAAATACACAATACACACTCGTGCGAGAATTTCAACAGAAATTTTTCGTTGCTATTGCAAGCATCCAGTTGAACAATGTTTGAAACTTAAGTAGGTACACATGAGAACGTACAATGTGTGAAGAAATATCAAAAGGTTTTCCAATTAAGAAATTGAAATTCGCGATTTCATTTAAATTTAATGGTGTCATCTTTTTAACCGAGGGACACAATTCTGGTCACTTGATTTCTTCAGAGTCTAAGTCCACGCAACAAAAATGGCATCACAGTCTTCCAGTGAAACTTAGATATTACACAGGGTGTTCCGCTACACGTGGGAATTAATTTAAGGGGTGATTCTAGACACCATGCTAAGACGAAAATCAAGAATAAAATATTGCAGTGGAGGCTTCGTTTGTTACTTATATGTTATAAGTGTTTAAAGATACCTCTAAACCGCTGCACGCAGGACAGGTATCTGATAATTTTTTATATTTTTGGGGTGGTGTGATTCTTTGTTTTCTGTGATTTTTGCGTGTGTGTGTCCCAATAACACAATGGACTACAATAGTGGTTATAATGGAAACAATGGATTTTAGCGAGTAAAGGGTAAGTGGCCTTTAATTTTGGATTAAGTGCCGCAGAATTGTATGACCATGCCTCTTGCCGGTAAATTTCGCGTAGCTTCTCTGAGGTGAGTGACCCCGTGCGACAGTGGCTTTGACGACCACTGCTCGACCCCTCGACTGACTTGCCCCGCGGGCAACGGTGCACACAGATTGCCTGCTTTTAGGCATATGTTTAAACGCTTATAACTAACAAACGAAGCCTCCACCGCAAAATCGTTATTCTTGATTTTCGTCTTAGTATATGTATAGGATCACCCCTTAAATTTATTCTCACTTGCAGTCAAACACCCTGTATACTAAAACACGTGTACAACCTTATTCAGGTATATCCTGAGTCAATAATATTATCTTGTATTTATTATATATTCCACTCGTATTTATTAAGACGTAATTGTAATTTTAAAATCTTCGATAGTAAACACTTATCTAACTTAAGTTCCCCTGTGTAGGTACTCAGAACATACTCTATACTCCTTCATCGCTGATCAGTGTCTACACTTCTTGTCAGAACTGACTGTTCCTTTTGAAGTTCTTACCTGTCATTGTCCTAAAGGCGCAAACTTCTGGCGAAACTCCCAAATGTCCTGTGTCGCATTCAGGTGGCGCTTACACGCCCGAAGGGTGACCAGAACCCTCCACCAGTTGAAGTTAAACAAACATCACCCACGAAGCTAAATCGTCCACCAGTAAAACAATGAGTAACTCTAAATAGAATTGCATGGAAAGCGGTGGAATCAAACGGAACAGTTGAAGACGGGGGTGTAACTCGCTCGTGGAAAGTAACAGCCTGGCTTTTTCGAAGTAATTCGCAACATGGTTACGCTGAGTAATATGTACCCGTGTAACTACGTAGCGTCGCGCTCTGGCTGGCTGCTGGAAAGAATCGGGATAGAAAGGGAAGCCACGGTGAGACATTAAGGCGCAGGAGGAAATGTAATTGAAGAATAATTAAGCGAGACCAATTAACATCCTCAACCTCGTCCCGCAAGCAACTTGAGAAACGTCTTCAAAGATAAAATCCACTAAATTCGTTAGGCGTACCCTACACATGCAGTTTATGCTCGTCAAGCAACGAACGCTTTCACCTTTAAGAGCAAATTAGCCTCCTGGTTTAAAAATTTGTTGCCCGCCATGAGAGTTACTGTTATGGATAATAAGAGGGGCGATTAACTTCGCATCTGCTGCGTTATTCACGAAAGTTGTATTTATGTTGTAGTCTAACGCGTAAGTTTGCAGGTTGCATTATAAAGTTGTATTGGCCATTAGTTCGTGGTAACATTCTGACGCTGTGGGGTATTACTCAGTAGTCATGCTTGGGGCTACTTGTCTTTATTGTAATAACATTTTAAGTGCTTTCGTAAAATTGTAATGGATCTCAGTGAGAGGCAATATTGTGGATGTGCATTATTATAAATTATCTATTTATTGTAATTAGAAGCTTATGTTCTGTGCGATTTTATATAATTATTATATATTAACTTTTTTACGTTAGGATTTCTCAGGCACGATGAAATGTTATCCAGTATTAAGTTTACTGGAAACTATGCAATATCGAAGATTTGTAAAGTGGAAAATTTACAATACAAGTAGACAAAAAAGTTACCACTTTTTCGATTTGTTTCATTTTTGTTATTTTTTAGAATCAACTTGGAACTGTGGTATGTGTTCAATATATATTCTCTAATGGATAATTGAATGCTGTATAAAATCCGTTTAGGTTGTATTTATTTTACTAACAAATAAAAGTTTTAAATGTCATTGAGCGGGGCAACACATTTTGGGGGCCGAAAAAGGAATCACCACTTTTCGTAACTTTTTACGCCGTACTAAAAGCAAAGGGTGCCCCTACAAAATATTAGATTTTTTATTACTTTTCAAAAGTGGTCACAGTTGTCGGCTTTAAAACTGCCTTGTCTTGTTTATTAGTTAAATAAGTTCAACTTTAACTGGGTTTTATACAGTTTTTAATTCTCTAACAGAATATGTATATTGGGCACATGCTGTCGTTCTGAGTTGATGTTAAAAAGTAATAGAGGTAGAGTGGATTAAAAAGTTCTAACTTCTTTGTCTTACTATATTTGTGAAATATGAAATTATTTCTGTGCTGATTAAAACGAGCTAGATATCGGGGAGGAAGTAGTTTTTATATTGATTTAATGAGGAGATGAGAAAAATAAGATATAATAAACAGAAATTTAATAAATATTCCATATTTCACCAGTTGAAAGAGGTGCTAACTAAAGGGCTTTTTGGAAACCAGTTTTGACTAATTGTAAGAAAATCGAGTTTATACCTAACACGTTCACCTCTACACACACGCTCTTAAAACTATATCAAAGGGAGAACTGGGAATCCACGAACGCCGCGAAATCAGTTTCTTGAATCAAATGCATCCCGAACTCCGAAAATCGAACTTTGATGTTGTACCCGCAGTACCGGATCTGTGAACCTTGCAACACAGAATTCTCGTGTTTTCGAACTTTGTCGTCGAGAAGTTTGCAACTCTATAAACTTTGAATTTAACGAACTCCCGTATCACTTAGACAAAATTTTGAGTGCTCGTAAAGTCAGCGGCAAAATAACGCGTATGCTCAATCATCTATTCTCTTTCTCATATACGTTTCTTTATCTTTTGCAATTGTGTACTCGTATTTCTACCTAATATAAATTTTAGTAGCTGGAATATATTTTCAAATTATTACTTCTATTATATAATGGATCCGGATTTGCAAATTATATAATAGAAGTAATAATTTGAAAATTTTATTTATTTCTTATAAAAATTAACTGATACCCTTATAGTTGTATGTGGGCCCCTTTGTCCCTTGGCAGCCAGTATTTTTAAACTACCCTCCCATTACAGTGGCGACGAATGTGTCTGCCGAATAACACCAGAGTGATTCGTCAGTCAATGACGACTAGTGATTGCCAGATACGCCAAACACTTGATTTAATCGGCTTTGACGGTCGATGGGGGCAGGATCTGAGATTGGGACAGCTTGGATGGGAGAGGGGTTTGGATCGTTACACCGAGTCACATCCGTCTCTCTGTGTACTTATGCGTGTACGTACGTGGGCTGGCAGGTATTCCGGACGCGTCTCTCAGCGACACGCCATCCTTCAACGTCGAAACCACCCTCTTTAGCTCTCCCGGCTAACCCCCGTCCCGACCGTTTGCGACAACCCAGCAGGCACTACGTACAACCGGTTTGCCTTCGGCTAGCACTCGGTACAACGAGTATACACGCGTTGCACGTGTAATGTGAGGTAACGGCGAAGCTCGTCCACGTTGCGCCACTGCCCTTCTGTAAGCACGTTCCGAAATGCTTCGTTTTTTTCGAGCCTCGCTCCTTTTTCTGTCGGCCGGCGTGGAGCTGCGAGGCCCTGTCGCAGACACCTATCTGTGGTTGAGAAATCAGCTTTTGTCCGCGGTGGTGAAAAATAACGCGGGTTTAAAAGTGCTTTCGATGTCGTGAGCATAATTTTTTAATAGTCTTGTGGTGACAGGTTGGGTTAGGTTGGTGGTAAAAGGGGAATGTTGGTACGAGATTGAAGGTCTTTTGGTGGGAGGCATGAAATAGTTTGATTTCGTTAATCAGCTGATAATGAGTAGGAAGACGGAATTTTGTGTAAGTGTTATTTTGCAATTGATGTCGGGGATTTTTATGAAATTGGAGTATGATGTATTTTGCGTGAAATTAGGGGGGGTTTAAGTCATCATTTTACTGCTTTCTAATTTGTTTAACAAATAATGGCTATCGAAGTTTGCAATTTTTAGCATTTATTTTCAACTGTGCGGAGTTTCTACTTTAATTATTATTTTAATCCAGAAGGATTATTCCCTACGAATCAATTTTTTAATCTAAAAGTTATTCTTGCAACATGGAGATTATAAACATATTCCGGGTTCGCAAATTTCTATTAAAAACCAAACGTGGTCATATTCTCTGAAACATTCTCCACAGTCTACACTCTTTTCATAATAATCCGATCTAAAACTGTCAACTCTTCTCAAATCACAGAAAATCCCAAATCAGGTACTTATAACAATAAGTTACCGTTTAAGAAACTTCATTTATATGAGTATTCCAATACTACCTATAACATATTTCTCCAATAAATTTGATCAACACGATTTCACATGTATCTCATAAACAATACAAGCGACTTCCTCTGTCTGGGACTGCAGAATGTTACTTTGTCGTGTTTAGAGGGGCAACTTAGAAGAGTACTTCGCAACGCTGTTACCATGTTACAAACAATTCATTAGACCGGTTATCATAAATTATATTCCCGCCGCAAATGAATTTCTTCGCCGAACTCCGTTTCGCGGCCCGCGTCCACGAGTGCACGAATTAATCTTCCAGCAGCCCTTAATTGCATTTAGTTTCGCCGACATCCCGAGCACCCCGAGACCGTCGGAAATCTCTGATACGTTTCCTGAAACACGTAGACGTATCTGTGGTCGACAGGTGGTGGAATCGATTACTCGATGAGTCTTCTGCTGTCGGGACTCGCAGTCACATAGGTATCGATAACTGCGCCCGTTTTAACGGCCAGTCAATACATCGGAAATAAATTGATAACAATAGAAGCATACCGATAGCCTTTCTATCTGTGGACACGTCTCGGCTCTCATTCCACTTATATCTTCGCTTCCGTTTCCCCCGGTATCGGTTACTTCTCTGTTCGTCCTCTGTACGGCTGCTAGCCTTTCTCTTTCCCCACTTCTTTACAACTGCGTTCCCTTTTTCCTGTTCGAAGACTGCTATCATCTCGAATATCGCTCTGATTCTTGCTTTCACCTCTCCTTACCTCTCTCACCTTCGTCACTCGCCATTCAATCTTTTCTATTGGTATCGGCTAACAAAGTTTCGTTGCATTACTCTGTCAAAGATGTTTGTAGGTATCCTGAAATTTACAAATGTTGTGTAGCAATTGTACTCTTTTTGGGGAGAACGTAGGTAGATATATTAATCATTTTTGTTATTGCATTGATGTATTGGTAATATATGAGTTAGTGACCATTGATTTCGTGTGTAAAAGAAACAAAAAGAAAGTGAATTAATAAAATGTTTATATTATTATGTCTAAAAAATTGTAAGAGTTGTATGCTAAATAGGATTTCACACTGAATTAATATGTGAATAAAGACTATGTCCCAATTTAGGATCCGGTCCAAGTTAGAGAACTTTACCCTAATAGATCGGAAGAGTATTGCTCTGGAACTAGTAACGGGTCGAATTAGTAATGCTTTGAAACTAGTAATTAATCAAAGTATAAGTGACTTAATTAATGATTTGGAAACTGATGAAATGCAGTGGTTTTGAAGGTTTTAGAAGTAGTAGAAGAGGTGACGAGATATGCAGAACAAGATATAGGAAGTATGACACACAGTTTGCTGTTATGGATGACGTAGGTTTGCATTATGCATTAACAGCTTTATTACTCAGCTTCGCTCGAAATTTAGATTCTGATTTTATAAAAAAATATTTATTTATTTATTTTTTTGTGGAAATTGTCACATTCATCTGGATTAGCTAGACATAATGAGCTGGGACACATTTCGGGCCCCAGAGTTTACCGTTCGAAAGTTTTTAGGCGACAGACAAACACACAAACACTTTCTGCTTTATATATTAAGATTTGCAATTAGATGGAGAATTGAAAAGTGAAAAATTGTGTTAACTCATATGTAGATTAAGGCGAATATATTACATTAATTATAATTTCCTCGTCGTCTGCTAACGAATTATTTACAATCTCGGCATTCAAGTCCAAAATTGACTGTTCTTTTCCTAATCCCCTATCAAATCCACTTTGGAAATTCATAGTAAGTACAGGTAGACTAGACAAGCTCCTTATAATAGCAACTTGTAAACTACTACGATACATTTCACGTTTAGTACGCAATTAACGCGAAATTTGCGCTGATTACACAAAGTGTGTGGGACGAAATTAATTAATGCGTAAGTTTTCCTTAATTATGTATTTTCCATGAATTATAACTGCACGTGCTCGTGCCACAATATATGGGCTGGTGCGTATTAACAATGTTAAATTATGTAACGAAACAATGCACGTTTATGATGACACTGTCATTACAAACGTTTAGTGTCACACGCTCGTATGAGCAAACAGCAGTAAGCATTTAGTCAAAGAGGCTTTTAATTAACGAAGAGTTTCAGTCCGATACCTATTCAGTTTAATGGCGCACAGAACTAATTGGCAATATTTTAGATAGGTACGTGATAATTATGTTTGTAATGAACATTTATATTTGTAATAAACGTTTTGGAAGCCCCATGCATACGTTTTACAATTGGGCGGACTGGGGAAATGTGTTAAGACATTATTTACAATTGTAACAATTGGCTTTCGTAGAAAAGGTATCTATAACCGAAGGAAACATTAGATATTGAACAAAACACAAGATACTGAAGGTAACGAATCCTGCTGAAGAAAATGCAAGAAGTTTCCACGAGACATTCAAGTTTTCGTTGCAGTATACGTAAACAGCTCCGAGGCACGTGTGATAAAGGAACGATTGATTGCAAGGAGAAACTCCTGATAAGAAGCGCAGCGGAACACATATAAAGGAAGGAGACAAAGTCACGAGCGTGTGTACAGAATTGGAGAAAATAACTTCGGACGTGACCGTGTGGATATTTACGGTCTACTTTGAAAAAGAGCTAATACTTCTTGCAATTTTTCTCGAAACCAGGGCACGAATGTGAAGCCCAGATTTATGTGTTTGCCAACGCTGTACATCCAGATCGGTAAAACAACGCACCCCGTTTTATTTGATTCGTATGAATGAATTCGACAACAGGTTTTATACATTTGAGCAAATTAACTGTGTCAGCGTTTTTATTTTTATAAAGTAATATCATATTCTGTGCGATGAGAGTGTACAAAGGCATGAAAGACTTCAAACAAATGTTAGTCTTAATCGATATCTTTACTCTTTGAATTGCCATATCGATAGCTTCACAAATATTGTAGGTTCACTTTTAGCGTTTTCGAGAAAAACAGTTTTAAAAATGCAAGGGCAGGTATTTTATAATTAAAGAAGTACACAATTTCACAAAAAGTCAACATACAATATTTGTGCGAATATCGTTATTACTATAGATCAGGGTTGACTAACTGGCGACTCACGAGTTGCCGGGAGCTCCTCCGCCTTGCAGAATTGTATCAGAAAAGAAATATTTCAGTATTGCAATATTTATACTGAATACATAAGTATTCATATACATAGTTATAAAATATTCGAATAGATTCATCTTTCAAAAAGTATATTTGATCGATAAATCGAGTCCCCATTCATCTTTTTGTAACATTTTTTCCAAAACGTTATACATACTTGCAACATTAAGTTTGCTGTTTCTATGTTTGCCAATGAAGATACGATTTATAAAAAAAAACGATGATATACAGATCTCCAAACAACAGAATATAGTTCCCATAACTAAGGGTGGATGTCTGAACATTTTCTATGTACACTGTGCTTGCTTGGAAAAGCGAATATCTGATTGGATCTCCGACGAAGAAATTCTCACTGAAGTTTCGTGCTGTCTGCGGACCCCCGCGGGATAATTGGCCACTAATTAATGGCCGTAGGGCAATCGAATTTCCACGAACTTTCTCCGTCGCAAGGATCCCGAGCGCGAAAGCAGGCGATAGGTATGCTCTGTCGTTCTCCCCCGAAAAATGGAAATACGTCCACGGAAACTGAAGTCATGCTTGGATAATCCGTCATACTATATATTTTGCCCAGCATTATGCATATCCAATGAACCTGACATTAATAGTTCGCGAACGTCACGTCAGCCTGGCCCATCATTAGTAACGAACTTCGTGAATGTTTGTTATTATCATATTTACGATTTATTTATTACACTCGAAATTACTGACAAAGCATTCCACGGGCTTTGAACGAACTTTTATGCGGACTTTGAACGAACTTAATATAAATTCAGCATAGCTTTATAAAAGGATGGTACACAAATTTTTAGTTCAAAGTGTTCAATCACACCTCGATCAAGTGAATAAACGTTACTTGAAAACACAATCAGTTCCACAATGGCTGAACTTCGCCTCTGCACGTTATCTGTATTTACCTCGAAACATGAAAAGAATACCTACAATAGAACCCATTCAGATCGATTCGATATACGTCGTCAAAGGTTAAACAGAAAAAGTATCACAGGTCTATCATATGTTCTCAAAAAGTCTGTATCCACCGTGACAGTATAAGGGAAGGACAGTGAAGTCAGACACCTAGGGATGGATCCTTCTCTCCGCTTTCTTGTTACCGAGAAATACGTGCCACAGTCTGCTACCTATACGGGGCTTGGCTGTATCTACGTCTGGCATTTCTAACTTTCTTCCATCCTCGCGACCACTTCACCCTCTGAGAACGTTCCTCTTTTTCATGCGACTCTATGAAATCTCGCCCAATTCCGGTGCACAATTTTCTGCTTCGATATGTTCCGGTATACGTGGCACGTATGTTTCCCTACATACGCGAGCGTGGCAACTACGGAAGGTACACAAGCAACCATGTGTATGTATATGAACATATTTGTTCATGTTGGGGTAGAGGGGCAAAGGTTCGTGGTATCGATAAGCAACGTGCCACCGCGACAGATCGCGTGAATATACGAGTACAGGTGTATCAAACTCTCTCTGGAACTTTGATTTACGATGTAATCCGCACGAGGTGCGAATTGACTATAATTTGTAGCGCAAATTGCATCGAGCATGAAGCTCACGCCAGTTCTTTCATTGTAGACTTTTTTGCTCTCTAGAAATTAAATTAAATGTGGGTGTTAGATGGTGTCTTAAGTAGGTATTTACAAATCGGTGACGATAGACGTGGTAGTAGCACAAAATATTGAATACACATATATCCAATATTAAACTAAAACAAACTTAATTTTTTTTAGTGGAATTCTTTGTGTCCAATTTCTTTTTAAACTGTATTTATTTTGGCTTTCGTTGTACATTTAATTACACTATTTCTAAATTATTCTCTTTGTTGTTGACTTGGTGGTATTCAAAAAATTTCTGTCACGAGAATGAGAAACTGAAAAGAGTTCATGTTGTAATATCAATTAACAGAAAAATGTTGGAAAAATTAAAATATTACAAAGAATATCATAAAAATATATTCATAACCAATTAAATTTTTCATATAACTTCAAATATTTACACTATCCAAAGCTCACTGGTATTACCCAAAATTATCAACATCAAAATAATATTATAAATACTGATTCCAAACATAATCATCACCTACCAAAAATATTCAGTCATACCTAACACTAAGTAGCATTAGTTCGTAAACGAGGTTTCGTCCCAATTAAGGGGGTATACCCGTTTGAACCCTCGGAAAATGTATACATTTTGTGAATTTTTTTACAAGTCAACGGTTTGATGCAGATTTCCCGTTTTATTACTATCTTTACATAGTATTATGAACTACTCGAGAAAAAAGTTTCAGTTAAAAAAATATTGTTTTTGGGAAGTTATGCATACACATCCGAAAGTCTTTCGATTTTAGACAGCTAAACGGTGGCCCTGAAAATAGCTGTATGCCGTGTCTGAAATCAAAAACCATATAATTTTCTTATAAAGTATGTCAATAGTTATCGTCCAACGAAGCCGATTTTGACAATTTTGAAAAATAAAGAAATGGTGAGAGATCAAAGGTAAAGTTAAATTTTTCTAAGAGAAAAATCCACCTTTTTTCTTTATAAATAATAAACGGGGAATGGGAATAAAAAAAGCCTTCGTTGGACGATAGCTATTGACATACTTTATAAGAAAATTTTATGGTTTTTGATTTCAGACACGGCATACAGTTGTTTTCAGGGCCACCGTTTAGCTGTCTAAAATCGAAAGACTTTCGGATGTGTATACATAACTTCCCAAAAACAATAGTTTTTTAACTGAAACTTTTTTCTCGAGTAGTTCATAATACTATGTAAAGATAGTAAAAAAACGGGAAATCTGCATCAAACCGTTGACTTGTAAAAAATTCACAAAATGTATACATTTTCCGAGGGTTCAAACGGGTATACCCCCTTAAGCCACGAATCATTTCGTTTCAAATGAAGGTCGTCGAAAAACGGATCATTAATATGGTTATATTTTTTGTGTTGGTTGTTTCAAGTCATGGTACGATTACAAGCTGCGATGGGAGCCGAAGGAGTACGGAGGAGTTCACATGTTACACGTGCCGTCTGATCACATATGGCGGCCCGACATAGTCCTCTACAACAAGTGAGTCTGTCTGCTGCTCTTTGTTCTATATTCTAATTACATCTTCTATAGTTTCACATTACATTACTCTATACTACATAGTAGTGGCAAAGCATGCTGCCAAAAGACTCAAGTCGTTTGGACATCCATTTCTTCGGCCTATCCTCGAACTACGTAGAATTTAACCAAATTTCACTGCGTTCTGACAAAACGAGACACGCATCTATCTTGACATTCACCAACATTATTATTCGGTACAAGTATGTATCTTGAAATTCCTTCTATCTCGAATTTTATGCTGACGATATAAATAAACACAGATATTTATACTTTACAATTATATAACTTCAGAATTACATTCTAATGTTCACCGAACGTTTGATTCAATTTAAAAAAATTTTGCTAGCTATCACATAGCATATGAGATGAAGATAAATTTTATTTCTTCATCTTGCTAAATGTGAGGATGATTTATGTATCGGTGGACGATGGTTTAGGATTATGGGTCAAAGCTTGTTTGATTAATAGAACTCACGAAAATAAATAGAGAAGTTTTAAATAAACATACGTTTGTAAACTAGTCCTTTTGAATCGTTCAGCTTTATATTTTGTAAAGTTTCTCGTATGGTTACACATACCAGCAAGTTACTGACATCTTAAAGACTTCAGCGTATCAATAATTTCAGAATTCATCAGTTTACAGACATTTAAAGCAGATGTTTAAACTGTTTTCAAAGTGGATGATTAAAAAATACTTATTGTACTTTTAAATAGCAGAGTCATCGAAGACAACATTGCGACAAACTCATCTAATTCGATCGTTCGAATTCGAAACAATTCCCTAAAACTGAGTATATATTTCAGCCAAAATAAAGTAATAAAAGTGGAAAAAACAGGGATCAAATATCACGTTTTGTACAGACACATCAGGTGTCCCAATACTAACGGACAGGATGTACGCCATAGTTGTCGATACTCTGAACTGTCGAGATAAAGGGATCCTACCTGCGAAGAGCTTAACTGACAAAATAAAAACTGAAACAGTCTCGAGAATGACTAATTTATGGATCCACGTTTATTAAAACTTCTCTTGCCCGTTTTTATTAGCACTGTTGACTATTCAGCTCTTTACCTGTAACTCTGAAACACCCTTTACACGTGATCCTTTACGTAAATGGTCCTTCCCGTCGACCGTCTCCAACATATGCACACAATATCGCGCACGTTATGTCGCAAGCAACAAACCAAAGGAGAAACGAGTGTCCACTCGACTTAACAAGAAAGGTATCATCGTCGTGCATATTGTATTTCAAAGTAGAACAGTCTATTTGACATCAGACTGCATCTCATATCGCGACATCGTTCCGAAAGTTACGGAAAAATGTGAGGTGTTGTCGGGCCGGCGATTTTTATATTCAACCTCAAGCAACCCAGTGTAAACGCTGGATGAGATTTATCGGCGTTCCTCATCTTTTTCTCGCGTTATCACTTAGTCTGCCTCGTCTAACGTTCACTAGGGCTGTTGGTATTTGTTCGCTTATTGTCAGACGCGGGAGAATCAGACTGCCACCACGTAAATATTTGTGCGGATGAAATAAAAGAGCGTCTTTGAACCATCAAATCCTGTCGATATCCGTATTATTCGCCACTGTTGACAGTGCACAGGCGATCGTATCGTTTAATTATCACTTTTGTCGAAAAACATGAGATCTGCTGCAGTTATTCTATGATTCGTTATTTCAAGGTGTTATCAATTATTTGAATGTTTGTCGAGTAAATGTTATTTTAGTTGGATATAAGGACTTTTTCAATTATTGGGAAATATTGAAATAATGGTTGAAATAATGGTTGGTGAAATAATGGTTGTTTTTTATGATTTTTCGAGTGCACTAATTCTGGCAACTTTATAGAGATAAATGTGGTCATAGTTAATCTTCCATCAAAAGTAAAAGGTCCAATAAATTTTCTTTTTTGAAGAAACAATAAGAACAGATTCAAGATTGAAAAATAGTAAAATAAATTGCTTCGTTTCCAAGTTACAACTATTCTTACTTTCTATACTCTTACTTTCTAACTATTGCTACTCTATTACATTTCAATGCAAATTTATAAACGGTTTATTATTAATTTTAACTAAGTAGATCCCAGCCACCTTATTATTCCATAGCTTATAAATAATTAAATCATCCTTATTTTCAACTTTTTAAAATTTTTTCTTAAAGCTTAAACAGAAATTTACCTTTTAGTATCAAAAAACGCTATTATTTAGGGTTTTATTACGTTAAAAATCAATATTAAAGCGGGAAGCCATCTAAACTGATCACAAACTAGTTCCTTAACCATACTAAGCTACAAAGCTCACTATAACATGGAAACAATCTAAAACTGGGTCCATATTCACAGGAATTTATTTTATACTTCAATCGTGTCAACTCCGTTCCTGAAACATTCCGCACGTATTACGCAGCACCCTTTGCACACACGCTTAAAAGCTCGAGCCATTCGACGTTCAAACGCGCCTCCACAAAATACGGGCACGCGCGGCGCGGATTATCGCTGCAATATTGAAATGCCCGCATAGATCATTGGTTCCCCATTGGCTCGATATTTATGTAGGTCGAGGACCTCGCTATTACGCAATTATCATCGCCATCTGCACTGCCCCGTGGGCGATACGGATATCGTAGGCTTCACGTGCCTTCACACCCTCTGCTCTGGATCCTCTTTCGCGAATGAATATCCGGTCGCACAACGGAACGAGCGCACACAAAAACAGAGCAATCTCAGAACGATTAAATAGATGTACGCAGCCCTAGTTCCGAGTTTCGGCGGCTCCCTTCGACTTGGTCCGCACATATTTGCGTAACTTTTGCCTCCGCTCGCTGACGAACGAGTGAGAGTCTGCGGAGAAGTAGCCCGTCCAGTAATCGTCGATTTTCGGCCCGTGCCCGACACTCACGGCGAGCTCTCGATGTAGTTACCGGATTAGATTATTATTCATATCGCATGAAACATGGGCGCTGCGGCGAATGTTCGTGTGAATGGCTCTTGACAAACGGGCCGACGTCACGAGAGAAACGTTTCCGCCCGTTCGACGGTGCGGTTACTTCCGAGACCGCCGCGAAATCTACATGCGACGGCGCGGGGGGCGCTGACGATCTGTCCCTCGATATTGCCACAGCCCGCGCGTTCAAGGCTGGCCATCTTTCGAGGTGCGCCCCGGAAACGAGGCGTACGCCGCGTTCGTGTAACGAGGAACGACAGCAATTTGGATTCTGGGAGAATCGTAACGCGTGCAAGTTGCCACTGGTGGCTGAGGATATATTTCTGTCGCAAGTGAAGCTTTCGTTGAAGGGAAAGCGTATATTTCGAATGGGTTATGAATGGAAATTGGGGAGATAAGTGAACGTTCCTGAAATTGTAAATTAATTTTCAAGGAAATTTGATTTTTCTGCAGTGGGGTATTGGAATTCATATTTTTCATTGGTGATTAAAATACTTGGGGAAGGGTAAATGGCATTAGGGCAGGTGATATGTTAGAGTTGCTGTTTTGAGCATATGTATATAAGAAAGTTAAGTGTTGCTTTTTTTGGGGAGTTGTTTTTGTAGAAAACGAATAATGCTCTTTATTACTGCTGCACAAGTTGAGTAGGGGGGTTGAATTTTCATTGCTGCGTTGAAATATTTGGAATTTTTGTGAATTTGGAAAAGATTTTGTTAAGGAAATCTGGAGCAAAGTTTGAATGTCTGGACCAAGCTTGTTCAGTGTGGAATGCAATTAATTAATGCAAGTTTAAATTGTTATATGGATTGGGAATGTGAGGACATTGGGTGTTCTAAAGTCGGTTCGTGTGAACAGAGAGAATTCAGTAGGCTCTTATTTCGATCTAATTATAAATGCAATATTAATTGAGTAAATAAACTTGCGAATTATTATTCTTGAATTATAGAATGATATTTTTATAATTTGTCAAATAATTATTTTCAGCAAAAACTTTTTCTCCATTGAATGCCCATAAAATGAAGGCCATACGTTCCTCGAATTAATCAAATTTCACACAAAATAAAAGAACCATTTCTGGAATCATCCAAGAATACGAGATTGAATAAAATTAATTACTACGTAGTTATTAAATCAATTACCAAATAAAATCAAATTATTAAATCAATTCAACCAAATCTATCGAATTTGATTACTAATTAAAATATTCCACTTCCATAGAACATCTGTCAGTGGAACATTTTAAAATAAAGTTTCTGCTCTTCGGTATCACTCTACCGCAATGCCACGAATCGCGTTCCTCCTTTTTCCCTGCGATCGACGAGCACAGCGCTCACTGCTTCCTTCACTTGAACCCCTCTGGCAACAGATTCCCGTCCCTCTACTGACTTGATTTCTGGCGGTTCCATTAGTCCCCCCGGCTTATTTATCTTTTTTCCTTTCGACGTTTTCGTTTCTTATTTCTGACTCTCTGCCCCTTCGTTTCTGTTCCACTCTCTTTCGCTGGACAGGTTCGCCAGGTTCTCCCCCTGTTTCGTATTTTTTCCCCGCGACGTAGGCTGCGTGCAAACCCAGCGATTTATCGCTTTGCCGTGAAGCGTGTTTCATCGATTGGTATCGGTTGGAGAAGGAAAAGAAAAATACGAATACGAGAAAGTGAAATCGTTGCCTGGAATCCTTGATGCGTGCCTAATTTTATTGGCCGGTAGGGGAAGAAGATGGAATTGGCGTAACCAAAAGTGGAGATTGCTTGAAAATTAAGTTTCTAAGTTTAGCGGGGGTCGGGTTACCCTTACCGTACCAAAGTAGGGGAGATCTGGGCTAGTTGATACGTTATTCTGTTTTCAATTTTTTTTCATTTATATTTGAATTAATTACTTAGTAACAAATATGCCAAAATATACTTTGGCCCTTCCTCTTTAATATATAGTAAGCGAAAACTTGAGAAAATACATACAAAATGAATGAAAATGTGTTATTTGGACGATCAATTTAGATGTATCAAAACTATTTACTTTTTCTCTGTATAAACGAAAACAGTTAAAAACGATTTTTAAAGTCAATATACACAGACGTACACTGGATCGTAGTAAAAAATTCAACAAAAAACTTCACATATCTCGCTCAAATGGGGTACACATATACGGTGTCAAAATAATTCGTCTGCATCAACCTGCCCCTGTATCAACTAGCCCCGATCTCCCCAAATACAAGTACCGTTAAAGTAAAATATTTCTTCACTCATACTGGTACTTAATGATTTCTTTTTTATACACAGACTGTCTTACCTTAATCAATTCTCACGAACGTCATTGAAATGTCTAAAGACATTGAAACACAATGACTTTCAAATATCTGAAACGTCATCAATAAAAACAATGTGACCATTGTGCAGAGCCCTTCTCCCCTTTGGGAATATCCTATGTCCTTTTTCCTATTCCTTACAGACACTCCAAAAGTATTGTTAACATCCTATATCTCCCATACAATTACCCCCAACACATATTGCACACACCCTATATAAATATATTTCTTATTCATCAAAATTTAAAACTAACCGAGAACGCCACATAAAATACCCAAAATAAACATATAATCAAGCACATGCTTCATTCCTCTAAAAAATCATTCTACCTTCTCCTGGCTCAGCTTATGAAACCACGAATCTGGAAACTATGTATTTCAATTTCATAGCTCCTATTCGTATTTAAATACCCAGAACGTAATACCCACGTAACCGTCAATGTATGCAAATTACAAGCACACTCGGATCGCCGAAATTCTTCGCCCAGTGCTCAAAGACGTGGACGTAGGTACTTTAATTAAAACATAACAACGTAGGGCCGCGCGTTTGTTTACCACGGATGCACAAGCATGTAGGGCGCGTTGCACGTGAAACGTAATGCAGGATCTGCCTTCGCGAACACTTCTAGAAACGTCTCGGTCAGTCCGTACCGACTGGCCACCCCCTCAGAATCGATGTTCCGTTAAATGAAAGGGTGGCTCGAAAAGGATTTGCAAAGGCTGCTTGTATGTATGCGCTGGGGAGACACGGCGAACCGTATCGCAAAACAGAGGCGCCTATCAGAGCCGCGCCAAACGCGTCCTAAGCCCCTTTGCCATGTATTAACGTAATTTAATGCGCTACTATAACGCGAGACCTGAAACCCCGGCGCGCAACTACTGCCACCCTTCGTTTCGAATATATTATAATTTACGTAATATTTAACCGCACATAAAACACCATATCATAATCCGTTTAGACTGGAATCTATTGTAACGTGTTATCGTGGACGGCAAACATTGGATTTTCCTTGGGACTTTGTTAAAATTGAATTTCATAGCTGCGCGATAATTAATATGATTAGTGGCAGTGTTGCGGGGAGAATGGTGTAATTATGCAGAGTATACGTGGTTAAGGCCTGGCGTTATTTAATAACACTACTTTCCCTTGATTTTCTGTATTTATTCGCTGGAACTTGAATGGACGTTTGCTTAAGTAGAATGTGTCAATGAATTCTCAGACACCTAGTAAATTGAATACTGGATTGGTTAGTTCAATGAAGGAGGAAATAAATATTTAAGTAGGTATATAGATGTAGGAAATTTAAGATGAATTTTGTATGGATGAGCTACTGGAAAAATGTTATATTTATTATATAAATAAACAGATACGGATTTTAGGAAAGATGATTATTACGCTACAATTCGTCACATTTGACATTTATTTGTTAGGTATCATTGTTGTATTTATATTTTCATTACAAATAATGAATTAGCAACGAAAATAATATTTTTTAGATTATGCACGATTATTATGGAGTAAAAATCTATTGATGAAGCAAGTTCAGAGACATATCTATACAAGAAATCATTGGTCATTGATTTCACATGAAATCCAGGCAATAATTTCTCGAAAAGACAATTTTGTACAGCAAGGAATAATAAACTTTTACCAAAAAAAAACATAAAAATTCATACATTAGTTGTAGAAAAAAATTCATGAAAATTAGGCCTCTTTTTTGATCGACAAAGTATCATGGACCCTTAATTTGCACAAAAGGTATGGAAGGCAAAATTGAAGGAGACCCCAAATGACGAGCATTGATTAGCGTGCTCGCAACGACGCGGACGAATGCACGAACGGTTCATGGATCCTTGTATCGTCGGCTTTGATGAGGGTGCTAGAGCGATAGGACAGCGTTATTACGTTCGAGAGATGAACGAGGATGGAAGAGCCTACCCCTCGTGACTATTCCGAGAATCCGTTGCCCCGGATTGACGGTACGTGCTGGTACCAGGCGCACGTACGAAATGCGAGATAACACCTTCACGCGTCCCCGGCTGCATACGGAAATGCGCACAGGCTCGCTCGACCGCTTAAAGGTCATCCTGGAACGCTTATATATCGATTAAGGGCCAACTGGCCTGGATAGTCGTCTTCCACAGAAATCGGCCATGTATGATTGAAGCGCGTCCAAACGAGTAAATACGTTACCGTCCGCGACCTTCGAAGTCATTAACACTTTAGGCAAAACATATAAAAGGGGTTGATTCCCTTCGCTGTCTTTCAAAATCAGAACTTCTCAACAGTGGTTCGGTATTGCCTGTAGCTTGCACGTTTAGAGATGGGTTTTCTGAAGCTCTAATTGTAATTCCGAGGGCTTAGAGATTCTTTGTCGTTTTTAGAGCAGTTAGCTTAAGGTGAAGTAGGGGATGTTGGTGTGCATCTGGAATTGAGGATTGAGCCGAGGTTTTCCTATACTACGAGTGGATATAGTGACTCTATATTGCACATTTCCGTGTTGCCTGCAGAAGAGTTATGAAGGTGTATGCAAAATTTGGGAACAATTCTAAGAGGCTTCTATTTTCATTTTTATGCATTTACCTTCAGCGACATCTGGGACAGAGAAATCTGTAGCTTCGTTTGGTGAGGAGTAGTTTGTCGAAATCAGAACACTTTTGAATTAACCAAACTTTTAAACTCCAATTATTAAGTACTTGTACTCGTACCTAGGACACTATTGTAGATCCTCGTGATTTTGCTTGACCAAGGCTTGAATATTAATCATATTTAAATTATTGAAAATTATTGAAAATTCTTCGTATATTCTACTTCACGAATGGATTTAGAACTGGGACTCGATGCGACAGTTCCGTCTACAGCCATCATTTCCATCTTGCTTTGCTAAAATACGTGAGAGCGACGAATCAATGGGTAAAGCTGTTCTCCGTGTATGTGCTACCTTCCACGCAAGTGTAAAAGTTGGTTTGCTTGAGATTAAATGGACTCTTTGAAAAACCCTGCTTTCTAGCGTGTACAGTTTTCAAGAAACTGGGGAACAACACATCTCCCTCTCATCGATCAATTCCTTTAATGTTTCATATGCAGAGATACCATACTTGAAAACTTTCTTTTTAACGATTTTCAAAATTGACGTGATTCTAAAACCCTCATTTAATTAATCTTCATTTCATAATATTAGCGATTAAATAACGTTACTATTCCAAACGCATGCTACTTATCACGTTGACTGTCATGGGGGTCACTAACAAGGGAAGATCCCGAACCCGAAAATTAAAAAAATTCTGAAACTTTGTGAATATGTAAGAGATTTCCTCCTGATTACAACGCAATTTTTGTTTGCTGCTCAAATTCACTCGAAGGGGGTGAAATTAACCCCTGAAAATTCGGCTATTTTCCGATTTTGTGTTATAACTCAGGAAAACAGGACCAACTTCTAGACAGTCCATGTGTTAACATTTCAGTTAAACGTCCTCTGATTTTTTTGTTTAATGCATAAAATAGATAATGCAAAATTTTCGCCCATACATATTTGACTTTCACATCAATAATAATTGTTCTACTTCCTTCCGCAAGTGTAGTGCAACCCACTATGCTTGCATCCCAGATGTTAAAGTTTCTGTAAACCTGCCAGTTCAATCGACCTTCATTTCGAAGCACACAATTATACCGTTTATTAAGCCTTCGTTCTGCAGGAGCTAGCATCAATTACTCGGCAAAAATGAAAGAGCTGGCGGGGCGGGTCGAAATACCCTTTAATTAAGATCTTCCTCCTTTATTGTCTCTTTTCCCTTTCACTCCTCGGCGACTCTTCCCAGGGGCGGAAATGGGGGGACGCTCACACCCAAACTAACGCCGAGATCGCTATAAGGATTTGCTTCCCCCCTTTTTTTTCGAGTGCTTCCTGAAGCCCGAAGGAGGCAACCAACTTCTACGAGGGCCCTCTTAGACGCTTAACTTTAACTTAATCTTCCGCAGTTAATTCGAATCCCACGGATATCCTCTTACTTCGGATAATCAACTCTGGCACAGGAACGGTCAAACGCTGCAAATGATTGAACACTGGTTGACAATCTGCACGAATTTTGTATAATTCTTCTTTTCAGGCAGCATGTTGTATGTCGCTAAAAATGATTACCGAATACGAACGAATAAGAAATACGTGTGAATATTTGTGGTATATTGTCGTCTTATGTGGCAGTTTGAGATGGGACGTCATTAGGAAATTTATTTATATTCAAAGTGGGATAATTTTGGGGTTTAGGTAATATTAATAATTTCTGTGGGAATTAATTGTTTGTTGTATGAATATTTTGGTTTAAATGCAGTGAAATGGTGAAGTAGATTATTGATTATTTAGTGTAATAGTTGATTTTTTAAATGGTACCTAAGTATTTACAATCATCATTTCTGTTATCACTGACATATTTTTAGAGAAACTAATTTTTGAGAATTCTCAGAACTACTTTACATTACAAAATTGTTATACATACTTGTATGTAGCAGTGTCTTAAATTACTTTAAATGGATATTTAGTCGATATTTTTTGGTTCACCTCTGAATTATCTTCACGAATTTACACATTCATAGTTTATCAATATATTGTACGTATTATTTAATTATAAATCTGATTTGGGATCAGATTAAGCGAAGTAACAATTTGTCGTTGTAATAATGGTGTGCTGGTGTTACAAGGCGATGCCGCCTAGTTCAACCGGCTTACGTAGTCACCCTAAATAACCAACTGTAATTACAGTTTCCAGATTAATGGTAACATGGTAACGTTGGAGCAGCCAAACGTCAGCCTTTGACTGGCCGCGACGCATCGATGAGAGTTAATGACAATTTGCATTATTTGCATCGGGAGAATCGATTCAATTTTGAGCATCATAGCGAAGCTACTGAACTTGCATTGGAATAACTTGTTACTCCTTACATTTCTCATATTCACAAGCATGTTCGTCAAAGTCAATTTAAATGGTTAATATGAAATTTGACCTAATTGTTACTTTGAACTTCGTATTCAGTGTACGAAAATGTAACAGAACTGAAAGACAGATTTTAAATGATTTTTATGTTTGTACAGGAAATAGATCATTTTTTGTAGTTAACAAGGAGACATTATAATATGAGAACGTTCCCTGTAATTCCACGTGTCAAAGCTGGCGACATTTACCAAAGTGCACTCTATATAAAAGCATAATAAACTACCAGCATAATTTATCTCACCGAAACACCATTTCAAAAATTAAAATAAAGGTGACATATAATAGCAACAAAGAGACCTCAACATTTACATAAACTATTTAATAATGATAATTGCAGACTGAAAACTGAGAACTACTTCTCAATAGAGAATTAAAATTTAGAAAACTGGATACGTATAATATACAATAAAAATAAGGCAACTAACAAAATGGAATTTTAAACTACACACAAGAAACACAACAAAAGGGAATGGTTATCCTAAATTACCCTAATACAAACACCAATCCTAGCCCATCATAAAAGAAACCAAAGAAGATTCCAAAGTACAAATGTCCACTACTCACGAAAGGAAAGGGAACGAAACGTGTCTACGTCCCTTAAATCTCGCCTCGCTTCGAATGAAATACGAACTGGCAGCCCTAAATTCCGTCTCCCCCGAATCTATTCTATAAATTTGAAATTTCCGTTACTCATAAATATTCATATGCAAGCCCACGCGTTGGCCACGAATAACACGGTTGCTCGTAATTGAAAAGTAATGGAAGAATTGGTATCGTTGGGCTGCAGTTTTTAATTAAAACCCCGCGGCGTCGATGGAACGCCAGGTTCCTTCGTCATCGTCGTCATCGCCGTTTTGTTCCCTCCCTCACAGGGCAGCTGACATCCGCTTTACTTGCACCCCTGGAACTCCTTGCGCGCATTAGCAAGATGAAAATCACTGGCGAGCCTCCATTCTACGCTCCACTTTCGCCCGTTGTCCTTTTCATTTCTCGACGGGCCGTTTGAGAACTCCTCTCGCTCGATTAAGCGTCTTCCTCTGCCAAGAAGAACTGGTTCATTAATATGGCGACGACGGCTGCGACTAAGACAATCGGGCCAAGTCATTAAATCTGTCACCGCTTTTGCCGCATGCCAGTTCGACGGTTCATCTAACATTTTATTGGTATCCGGACGATTGAAAAGTGTTCGCGTCCGCTTCTACGAACTTCGTAATGAGGATGACGATGTTGTTCGATACCTACTAGGTCTGTAAGGAATATTCGAATAATGTAAATATTCGGATACCAGAGAATTCAAATTTCAGATTCGAATCTTCGAATCTCGAATTTCGGATTGCACCGAATAGGAATCTGAACATAAAATATTTTTTCAAACTTTATCGTGAAATTCTTTTCATAATCGAATAATTACAGCTCTATTCGATAGCTATCGAACGCATTATAAATTTACATTTTTTTGTTTCCGGTGTGTGTGTGTGTGAGTAGGTTTCGTTGTGTTGTGTCGATGATTACCTATATGTGAATCGCTGAATTCCTTCTCCAATACAACTACTATTTTTCTGTAATTAAATATCGCAAGTTGTTCTTCTCATTATTTTATGCAGCCATATTAAAAATCTGAATTTTATCTGTTATAGAAAATGTTACCGATACAATATACTTATTGTATTATCGATGTATAATCGATGTATAACAATTCACACTCCGGAATCCAATAGTAGATGCTACGATAATCTGCTATTTTTATACGATTTACAATCTTTCTATTTGCCTAGTTGTTTGGTGCTCATCGTCGATAAAAATTTCCCACCTGTTAAACAGCCATTGGCTCGTTGGGAATTTTCGATGGCGTAATTAGCCACCGATCGATGCCTGCAACTTCCATGTCGGGTTCGTGAAAAGTTCTTGGGAAAGTTGAGTGCGCTCTATATAATCGACTAAATTCGGAGCCTGTTGAACGAGAATATTGGTTGCTGATAATCCATCAGTGTGACTGGATATTTGGAGCAAACCTTCGGAGCTGGAAATTATATTTTTGTAAAGCTTTTATCATTGTAAAAAATATTGCACGGTTTGTGTTGCCCGTGAGGTTACAAATAAGTGTAGTGCTGTTTGGAAACTCATGTATGAATTTCTCATCGCAATACTTGGACGTTACAACCTCAAGAGGATTGCATGAAGAAATGAGCGTCACCAACTCGCAACCGCTGCGGTTGCAAAGCTTACAATTTAGAGCGCGACAGAATCAGCGAATACGTACAAGGAAAGGAAACACATTGTGCAATTCTGTCGACCCCTTTTAAGTAATGGTACCCGCCTCGTTATAAAAACGCAACGTTTTAGGTTAGTTAGTAACGTGTACGCGGGGCATAAATTGAGATGTCAGAATACACTGCTTTGTAAAATTCTATTTCCTAGGTCTATCGTTTAGTCTACATGGGAGTTTAGAGAGGTAGGAAAATAATTGGTAACGGATAAAATGTTTTTTGCTTTTACACTTGAATATTTTTCTAAAACACTGATTGTTTAAGTATTGAGTTACATGAGGTATGTTGGAAAGTCCAGCTATTTTCATTCACTTAATATCTGACGTATAATAGTTGTAATAAATAAGGAGGCTTTAATTAATACGGGGATTTCTCGGATTTATTGTAGCTATAAAATAGTATAATCCCTTAAGAGATGAACTAATTTTGCACGCAATTTCGCCGAGTCAGTGTCTCTGTGATAAATTTCATTCTTTAGATATTGCAATAACAATCATGAAAAATTTCTGAAATGCAAAGTCATGAATTTGAGTATTAAAATTAAAAACTTAAATTAAATTGAGTATTAATGTAAAAACATGCAAATTTAAAATCAGTTAAATCAGAAATTTGATGAAAAATCAGCTATAAAAAATTTTATTTCATCTTTGTCGATTATTTTATCACCACACGTGCCCAGTGCTAGTGATTTGTTAGACGTAAGACCGCTAAACACCAAGCGCTCCGCCATAATTCTTCATGGATAATACATCTGCCTAGTACAATTATCGATTGCGCCGCGAACGTGTCAGAAACGTAATGAAGGGGTTCAATGGCTTTTCAATTGCCAACATGAAACGAATACGATGATGGATTTTGTTATAATACCGTCGGATTATAATCAATCCCATAAATCGCATTTAAAACCATGCAAAATTAGTATGTACATATTAAAACGTGAAATAATTTAATCCACGACTCTCTAACACTACAATATCTTTACAGAATAATTACTTCGCTTATTAATAACATCCATTAACGACTAATAGCAGTCGACTCGCGTAAAATAATAATCAATGAAATCCAAACAATACGTTTACCTAATAATTAATCATTTTTCCACCTAATGTACCTATTAGTATTATTTTGTTTATTTTACTTCATAAAAACGTTACGTATAAAAAATAGTGTACAATAATAGTAATGATAATAATAACAATAATAATAAGAAGAAGAAGGAGATGAACTGCCCCAATTTAATAATAAATTTTTTAAATACTATTCTTTATACGTCACATTTTTATTAAATAAAATAAATAAAGTGGTAGTAACAGGGACACTGACAGTAATTGGGACATCTACCCTATTTTGACTAATTGAATTCTACAAAGCGTTCTGAAACTGCCACACTTTGTTATATTATTTCCACGAAATATCGAGGTTCCCTTTTCGTTTAATGGGTACCAAAAACGCCGTTCAAGTTTCAGTAGTACATTACGCGGAATCTTGCCGTTTCGACCTAAATGTTACTAATTGGAGTCTTCCTCTGAGCTGTCATAGGCGTCGATGGAAATCGAATGAAACGACAGGCAAATGTCCTAAAGGTAGTAAATTTTCAACCACTCGAGAAACGTCGATCTCTCGAGCGACGCCAGAAGAAGGGATGGGGGATTAAAGTGTATCGCCGAGGCACGATCCAAAGATGACGAAATCCTCAGAAACGTAGCGATACGAAATACTCTGCACACAATTCCCTGGCACTCGTGTGATTTTCCTTCTGTCGTTAGTTTCCCTTCGTTTTCGACACAAAGAGTGAGAGAAAATGGCCAGCGTCAACGATCACGTGACAGTGGATAACCTAGATTGCGATACACCGTTGGTTACACGAGTGGCGCATCTCCGTGGAGTGCTTCGGGAATTACGAGATGCCCTGCGAGACGAGAGGCTGAATCTTCATCAGGAAATAGAAATGACGATATTGCACAAGTTTATGCAGTTGCAACGTAACTACGAAAGTTTAACAGGTTACGTCAGTTCCTTCCTTTTTAGAAACACAAGGGACTTTTATAAATCGTAATTATTTGCAAAGATGGAATAAGTATCGGGATTAATGTTGAATAATCTAATCACACGTTTTCCATTATTCCTTTTGCATTCTTAACTAGTTTACTGTCGAACCTAATTGCAGTGAATGCTTTCCTTGTTCCACTTTCTGTATTTTTATTTATTTCATTTCTATTGATTGTTATATAAAACCTAAAATACAATTTGCTGTTTCGCAAAAAGATTAGCTTGCTATTTATGGGACAATAATGGAGAATGTCTCATCAAAAGTTTGTTTATATTTATAATAGTACTTGTGTCAGTTTAAATTGGCATACTTATATACGTATCACGATACAACCGTGAACATAATTTACTTACAAGTCTTATCAAAGCAAAATAATTTGAAAGAATTTAGAATTCTTTCACATTTTTAACATTAAATTACTGTTCATATTTCTTTCCCTAAATTTTTAACTTTAACCTAATGCACGTACAGCAGAGTCTCCATAATTCGAAGTCGCTTAATCTAAACTCTACTTAAACCGATGCCCACTTAATTCCAAAATCGTATTCTGAAAAAGTCAGCGTTAGCATCGTGCTTCTCCTAGATAGGGTTTCGTTCCTCGAGGATTTTCCTCGCGCCTCGAGTTCTCCCCAGACATCGAACGCGGGGTGTATGTTTCACTTAATCCAAGTTACCAATAATTCGAGCTGACTTGGATCCCACTTACACCGGATTATCGGGACCACACTGTATCCTATCATTACATGTACAATTCTTGAATTCTAGAATTAACTTTGTTCGTCTAAACAATTCTCATCGAATAAAAAAGTTAACTTATTCATCGAATAATCTAAAGTTAAAGTAACTTTTAGTTGATCCTTATTTAAATAATTTTTTATTTCGTTAATACCCAACTATGAACTCAACCTAAATCCACTTTTCGAGACCCTCCCATCTAATTTCGAAATTAAAAACGGCGTCACCCGATTCCTCTTGACTTTACCTTTCCAACGGTGCCTATAAATCGTAACACACTCTTACATCACAAATCTCTCTACAGACTTAACGTTATCTTCACCCCTAAGCCGCGAAAAAAGGGGTGGGACCAAAAATCCCAATAAACTAACACAAACACTAGTAGCTAGGTAGCTAGAATCCATTCGATTCAATCCGATAAACAATTTCACCCGCCTTGGGAAGTGTATGAAACAATTACTCGGCCCGCAGGTCACACGAGACGTAACTATCGGCCTGCGAACGGCGTGCGGATTCCAGCCGGTCCTCCGAAATTACGCCGCGCCGTGTACTCGAACGGAGTAAGTTGCTAGCTCGTTAGTCGACGTCCAGCCTGTAATCCGTATACCGAAACGTTAATCAGGACACGCCGAAGACGAACTGCCTAGCATGCCTTGGGAAATCAATGTATCAGAGAACCGTCCACGAGCTGCAAGATGAACTGAACTCGTTCGAGCGGCGTCTTTTAGCGCCGACGTCGAGCTTCTATAAGAGGAAAATTTACGACCTCGAGGCAATCTGCTCTGCTGACCTCAACAAAGTGAGGTCCAGGTTCGTGAGGTCCCTGCAGGCCTTCGAGAATACGATTGACTCGATCGAGGAACTCCACCCGCGGAGAATCAAGAGTCCAGTCTGCCCTTGCGCCACAGCCAACCCTTCAATGGAGAATAACACGGACGGTTTCCGGAATGAGTGGGCAACTCCAAGGAGACCCAGATACGATCGATCGTTGCCTAGGTCCAAGTACGTTGATACACGCACATCCTGCGCTTTGATCCTTAAAGATGTGCGGTATGTACACAGGAAGGCGGTTTCATTAAGGCTTCCCATACAGCGATGGTGAAAAGACAGTTTGAAACTCATATTTTTACATGTCTGCATAGCCAACTTAAGGGGTTTCCCAAGTTTGAATTTTTTAAAAGAAAAGTATTGAGTTTTATAATTTCAAACTTTGTATGTTTATTAATTGACATTCAAAGAATCTGGTCAAGTTTTTTTTTCATGTAATAATAATAGTTTTATTCAGAGCTATAGTGGTAGTAGTAAGAGAGGTTTGAGAAATGTTTGTCATTGGTGATCATGATTATGGCTGTCGTAGTCATCTCAAACAAAAATCGCAAATTTGTCTTAACCTACATGAGACAATGGATGGGCGAGGTTTTTCCAATGAAAATGAGCCTAAATACGGTCTGATTTAAACTTTTTTTAATTATACATAATCCATACATGTGTGATTAAAAATACTACGAATGAAGTCGAGTTTAGATTCATTTACACCAGGAGAATCTCGCCAATCCATTGGTGATACATTCGCGAAGATATAGCAGAGCATATAGAAACTACCATTTGTATTATGAGGCACGTACAAATTTAAGTGGAAGTTATTAGTGGAACTCAGTGTCAAAGCTGGTTTATAAAATAAGATCAGGCAAGGAAGTCGAAAATATAACTGAAGAATTTTTCAAACAAATTCAAGAGAATTTATAAAAGAGGAGTAGAAAGCTTACAATCGCTAGAAAGATGTGCAAGGGATTGTAGAAAATAAAGGTCTTTCCTTTCAGGCTTTTGTGCTTTATATTTGTGAAATGATCTTGTATTATTATCTCAAGATCCTTTCACAAGTTGTAGATTCAACTTGGAACAGAATAAAGAAGGATAGGAATGAGAGACCTGAAAAAATGATCTCCATATTATGCTTTGTTGTTGTATAAAACTGAAACATAAATGTACATAAAACTAGATTGTATGTAGAACAGAGGACATGTATTATCAAAAGTTTATTTCCATGAATTTTAGATTCTGTGATTAATAGACACATTTCATTCTATTTCGTGTTGCGAAAATATTAAAAATTTCAGCATTTCCTAATATCAGCGAAATTCTCTAATTCCCTTTTTCTCGCTTCAAAGTCAACGAAGTTTTCAAATATATTCAGATGTCCTTTCAATAGCATTTCTTTGAAACAAAGAAGGGTTTCACAATGAATTTTTCGTACGGTCCTGTCGTATATTGAGTTCGTGTAAAATACGGGATAAACATGATGAAACGTCATCCCGAGATAAAATCCGAACGCATGTATCGGAAATCTGGCTGGATTTCCGCGATAAATACAGGAAAGAGCAGGGATATCAAATACTATCCTTGAAAGGTTATACCTGCAGAGCAAACAGAACCAATAAAATCTCATCCATTTTGTATTGATTCCCTTATACTTGCTTCACGTAAGTCGAGAGAAAATATTACCACGACTCTTCTTTTTACTTCACGGGAAACAATACGCGTTACATCCCATAGTATCATTTATCACAAAGAAGATTTCAATGTAAATTTTTGCTCTGAAAATGGGAATATCCTACTGTTTCTTAAGCATCCTATCTTTACAAATATCTAATTCTACTTTCATAAATATTTTTTACGAAATCATAAATAGTGATAATCAATTACATTTTCAAAATAATTATTTTTACTTATAACAGGTCGACTGTCATCGAAAAGGATCATTATGCATGGTGGACGCGCATTTGTTCGAAACGGTACAGCGACAGCGAGATGTACAGTAGAGCTTACAGATCAAGGTGTCTCAGTGATCTACAAATTGTAGACGCCATCGAGTCTGTGGATAGCTTGGGACTGAGCAAAAGTTTCACTACAATTTTCCCATGCACTCTCACACTTCCGCGTACCTCTTTTTAGCAAGAAATTTTAAAAGACTGAGAGGTTGAGAAGACTGTAAATTTGCTTCGACAAATTCTATTTTATGGACTTCACGCTGAAGTTCGATTGCAATTTATTAAAGCAACGTCTGGAGAGCTTCAAAACTTCGGATTTGTGAAGACGATAGCCAGGAGCGAGGAACTCCACTGTAATCATTCAAGTTGGTTCATTTCTCTTTACCAATAATTTCCCTCCAAACTTCTTTTTCCTTCAAATTCTACTTCCTGATCCTTTATGATTAATCAACCCCACGGTACTGAAGAATAGTAGGATCATAAAAATTGACCACAAGATCCTAATCTTTAAGGGAGTATGATCCCTAAATATATTTTAATTTCGAATGATAAGGTATAACCATCCTAATAAAAACATTGATGACTATGGTAGATTATGGGTGACATGAAACTACTTTTTGCAACGTAATTACAATATATATACATCTTCAAACGTCACATGTACGACTTGACAGAGAAAAGATTGTTGAATGTTTTATAAGCAATTTTCTAAACTTACCATAAATTCTAAAACACTTTACTCCTTTCTCCAAAAAGTTACGTTACTCTGTTACAGTCATTTCCACGACGCCCCCAGAAGTGTCCCAGAATTCCTTGTCCACCCCCAAGCCGCATCATCCACGTGACTAAGCCACGTGATCACACTTTTGCTCCATTTTACCCCAGTATCTCAATTTCCCACTATGCTTCCTTTATATCTACCATCTTACATATCGTTTATAAATTACTTTACTTTCAATACGTTGTTTATATTCCTCATTCCTGCCCCACTTTCGAGTATGTGCCGGTTCGATCGAGCTTTATCCCGTCGGGGACCAACGAAATTGACGAAGAGAGAAGGGCGCCTCGTAAAAAGAGAAGAGAAACGGAACGATCTTACGGGGAAGCGTTTCAACTCGTTTTCCGGACACGCCGCATAAAATCCCAATGGGAAGGGTATCTTTCGCGTTTCCACGTTCTGTTTGCGATTTTTCCTCTTTCCCCGCCCCCCTCTTTTCCAGCGTCGCGAGACTCTTCCGCCGCCGTGCCTTTTGGAAAAACAATTTTGCGTCTAACTCCGTTTCATCCTTCTCGCGCCCTGCGCCCCACCGCGGCGTTTGCGAAAAAGGGGAAACAAGGATGGTTCCGTAAAGAGATCGCATTGACTTACTAAGCTCGCCAGTCGCTTTTCCCTTCAGTGAGCCTGGAGGACAGAGGACGACCTCGTCGACAGAGTTCATAAAGACGGCGCAACTCGCAGATAGATTTCTCCGTTTTCTTATTTTCATCTGCTAGTGAGGGGCTAGGGGAGGGGGAGAGGGTAGGTGACTTCCAGACTGCATCGAATTCCTCGAATATGAAATCGAAAGGTGCGTATTCCGATTGGATATATACGGGATTCTATGCCGGCCGGATGCCTGCGATGAAGAGACTCAAATATACAGGGTGTTCTGAGAAACGGGTGGGAGAATTTAGGGTGTAGGGGACGGTGGGGATAGTTGGACCACTTTTTTTGTTTATCGTTATTACTCTATGACAATTTTTTATTAGTCATGTTTTTTTTTAATAAAATGAAAAATCAAACATTTCTTTATCATTTGCAAAATCGCTTTGAAATGCAATGCGGTTTATTTTAGATTGTATGAACAATTACATCTATGACTCATAAAGTCTGTATTTCCGATCGTTCAAATTAATTACAAAAATTCTGCTTGAAGTATTGCGATTACTATTTAACTAAAACAATACATTTTTATACATATTTGACTGCCAAAAAGTCTACAGTTACATATAATAAATAACCATTTTCGAATTCAAAAATATAACTTTATTGCCCTGAACAAATCGTGCCGTGTAATCACAATGAAAACCAATATGAAATTTTTTTACTTTTTTATTGTTATTGTTTCATTTTTCATTCCAAACCAATTTGTGGGAGGTTCTTTCAAACACTTTTTCTACGTTTTTTCAGTGGTTCCTTCAGCCTTACAGGTCATGGACAAATTACGAATGTAATTTTTGAATGTAGTTTTTGAAGAAAAGATTTCGGCTCTCAGGCAACACCTTCGACCCTTCTAGAAGAATATTGACGTAGGCACACGTCAAAACCGTGCTCACAATGGTAATCTGCACCGTTTCCGTGCGTAGAACCTCTCCACAGCGACGTAGCGGGAAAGCAGAAGGTTTTCCATAGTGAGGGATTGGGAAATCTAGTGAGAGTAGCAATTTCCCGCGATGCAGTCTCGCGAACAACCGTGCTACGACGCAACAAAGAATAATGCAGGAAGTACATTTCCCAGTAGCGAAAACTATTTCAGCTTGAAATCGACGAGATACTCGCGAAGGCTCGTCGATACACGGAGTCGAAGATTTTCCGGATGACCGACCAACCAGGCCGACGCTTGCAAGAAAGTGAACTTCCAACGGGATACGGGATTCGTCCTGGTCGTTCTTTTTCCTTCCGTTTTCACTCAGCACGCGACGACACGCCGTTTCGTTTTCAATTTCAGTGGAGGCGCGGAAGATGTGGTGGGAACAGCGTGGCACGGGAGACTGGGCAAGAGGCGGTTGGATTATGGGACTGAACCCCATTTTCAACCCTCTATGCCACTCTATGATATGTATATCCTCGTGACAAGTGTAACGATAGAATGGTGGATTCATTGCTTCGTTCTGCTCGATAAGAATTGACATTACAAGATATCGATGAGTGTTGGCTTAAAATTGCAATATTGTGGGATGATGATAAGGGACATAATACACTCGAGGGAAAATGAATGGGGCCAGGAAAAGGGGGAAATATTCCCAGCCCCTTCGTTCTTGCTCACGCGTAACATATATTATTGATGAGCAATTTATCCAGAACTGTTGAATTTTCTATTATCCTGTTACAAGCACCCCCTTTCTTGGATAGCAGGGAGCGTGTTAATACTTTATCCTTAGTTATGGACGGTTTCACAGCGTCTAATTGATTAACAAAACTATGGATCTTCAGTCATGAAGATTGGACTACTCATTTTTTTTAAAGGATCTACAGACTTCAGAGTATATGTACTTTAATCTTCATCTTAATATTATCTTACTTGTCACTTATTACCCGTAACAATAAACAAATAAAAAAGAAATTAAAGAAATCGATACATATCAGAATGGTCTGAAAACGGGTAAAAAAATTTCGAGGCCTACAATACTCGTTATAGCACGGAGAATCTGTCGATCGACTCAGGCACTCAGATTAATTCTGAAAGAGATACAGACACTTTATTTTAGCTATACAAACCAATTGTGAATAAGTTACCCTTTTCGAAAAACACCCAGCATGTTCATTTGAAGAGACAACGTTCCTCCAGAAAGTATAGATGTGTACGGCAAAGTGTCTCCCATAAAAATACCCCAGGACTCCTAATCGCCTAAAGCTCAGGCTCGCCGTCGCGTAATTTGTGAAATAATTACGTGGACGTCGACCTGGGAAAGGCATCGTCGATTTTTCCCTCTCTCGAGAAAGAAGAACAGTAGACCTAATTCGCGAACAAACGGCGCTTAAAGCTACGAAACACCATTGGATACTTCCTTTTCACGGCAGAGGGAGAGGGAGACTCGGCCAAAGAAGGGTCGGAGTGTATTAGATTCGCCAAGTAAGCCTTTTACAAGGGTAGAAAGCGGGTGACAAGAGGAACAAAAGCGGGGCCGCCTTCGACCAGGAGCAAACGGCTGGAATGGAAGACCACAGGCATGAATATATATATACACACATGCATATACAACCTGCTCACGCATACATGCACAGCCGTTCTCGCGTGCACAACGACGGGCAACGGTACAACTGCGATGTACGACTAACACGCGGTCGTAAACGCGTAGATACGTGGAAATACGGGCACACCTGTAAAAAAAAGGGACTGGAATATCGCATGGCACTGTAGCATCGACCCATTGTGCGGTGCAGAGTGCACTCTCTGCTAAATCAGCCGCTCTTTTCTTCACTTTTTGCTTCCCTCGGCCTCACCTCCGCTTAGCGCCGCGCCCTCTCTCTCTCCCGCCCTTCCGTCTTCCCTCTGACTGTTCCTCTTCAACCACTCCGCCTCCGGTCCTTTGGCACATAACCTTGGCTGAGACGGAATGTCGAAGCGGAACCGAGGTAACGAGACACCCAAAGGGACGTCTTTTTTCACTTCTCCTCTCTGCCCTTCCCGGCCGTCCGTCCCCGCCCGCACTTCTCATTTCCCCTCCCCCACCCCCACCCCTCTCAATCCCGATTGCTCTCGTTTTAAAACGTAAGAGTCGGCTTTTGCATGCCTCAGCGAACTCCTTTCGAAGTTTCCCTTGCTGAATGCCCGAGAAAACTTCCTCGCCGGTCTCATGACGCCGCGTGCGAGCGCGGCGTCGTCGATTATGCCCGCCCTCGCCTAGCCCTTCCTGCCGCCAACCTCTCCTACCGTAGACGGCAACGGATATCCTGGAATTAAATCTGCTTGCAGCATGGAAATCGAATTTGCCGGCGTCGTTATCGTGGAAGTGATTAATTACGCGAATGTTGTTTATCAGCGTACAACGCTCCGGCCGAGACCTCGCGTGGACCTTGGGGAGGGGGTGGAGGATAGAAAACGACGCGACTGCTTCTTAGTAGACGTTTCATTACTGTCGGAAACGCGATCCTTTGTTTCCTCTCGAACTGTCGCGCGCCACACCTTGCCCAGGTGAAACAAACACCCTCTATTTACGGAGAAATTTAGAGAGCCTTGAAGACACGCTAATAACGCATTAGTTATTGTAGTAGTAAGTGTGTTTGTACAGGGACGTACAGGAGACGTAAAAAGGGGACCAATAAATTTGGGGATATAGAGTAGGGTGGATCGAAAAAATCAAAATTGTGTGATAGTTTTCTTACTAGAAAAACAATCACTACTTACTTTGAAAAGAACTTGCCTGTTTAATGCTAGATTCAGGAAAAAAATTGAGGTGCCGCAAGAACCTGGAAGTATTAGGTAACTTTTGGTTTTTTTAAACGTGTTTTTAAAGTTTTGTATGTGGTAATAAATTATAGAGTAGGTATTGAAAATTTAAAATTTGTGTATTTGTTAATGGATTATATTTTTTTAAACGACTTTAGTGATCATGTCAGTGCCAGTAATATATTCTGGGGGGATTTAATTTTTGTATGTCGTGCAGAGGGGTTGGGTCGTAAGTTCTTGCCCAGTTTACGGCAATCTGTCTTTCTTTCTTGGCCTTAAAACGCGGGGTGTGGTACAGATGGGGAACCACGCAATTAGCAGGATGGATTAAGACTGTAGAATGCAGTGGCCCTTATTTCGATGAAATAATAATTTATCGTGTGAGTTTTTATAAGATAAATAAGGGGCGGGGACGGTGTTAAATCTGCAGAATAATTTTTAACTGTTTGACTGCGGACGAACCAGATATCGCTGCTCGAAAAATAACAGCTTCACTTTTTACTCCCTGTTCTATAAGTTTACACAGCAGCTACGTTTAATATCATTTTTCGAAAAGACAAGTAATTCTGAATATATATACAAATTCTCAATAAAATCTGTTGACAGTAATTGAAAGTTGTTTATAGTTGCAATTTTTGCGCAGCCATTCAATTAGACGACGGCTACTCAGTCAAATGGCCTTAAAGTTTGTAACTTCGAGCTTTGAAACAAAAGGTTCAAACAATAGCAGTTAAGAAATTTTTTCCAAAAGTTGTTTAGGTAACTGAATCCCCCCTTCAAAAACACGCAATTTAAACGAAAAATTCTCCTCTTACAACGAATAGTTTTCGAGATATTCGATAAAACATTCTCAACCCTCACATTTGGGAGCTTTCTCCACCTTTTCAATATGAACGATTGATAAACAAAATACCTGTCGTGTTTTTCTAAGAACTACTTCTGACAAAAGTTTCATCAAAATCGGTGTACATATGTAGCCGTTCAATACGTTCCCTTGGAAGTGCCCTCTGACTTACAAACAGCAGCGCACGTCGAATCATCCCTTACCTCATATCTTTCGAGACAATAAATCGTGCCCTCGCAGACTGTCCTAAAATTCGTCTCGTACGCCCGTGACAATAGAAGACGAGCGAAAAATTCAACGCAGAATGGAGGAGGTGCCGGTAACTGGAAAATTCACCGGCGTGCACCGCAATCATAAATACGGAAAGTGTGCCACTTGGAGACACGAGAGTCGTTACAACCAGCTGGATCGCCAGAAATAAATCGTGAAGTGGAATCGGGGTCAATACCGCTCGCTTAGTGGAACCGTAGGAAAAATTTATAGTTACCTTGCCGGGGTGAACGGTTAGTTAAAGACCAGCAGTTTCCTATCGATGAGGGAACGCCTGGTCCGCTGCTCGTTCATCGTCGGCCAAATGGCCAGTTACACCTGTATACATATAGCATGCACTTTTCCAATGCACTTAACATTTAGCTTCGTTCATCGCCCAAGATAGGTAGGATCGTGCTGCTCCCGAGATAACCGCGTATCCAGAAAGAGAATCTTACGTATTGATCCCTGATGCATCTATAACCAGTTACGACCCACCGAAACTGCTTCTCGGTATTCTTTTACGACCGACTTGCATTTGTTCCTGAATCTGCTGTCTGGTTAATTGAACTGGAAGCTTGAATGGATTTCAAAGCAGTTGCCCTTGCAAAGGTATAAAAAGGAGCGTTACCCACAGCTTTGGAGATATCCAATGTGAGTAGATCCAAGGAGTTGTAAATGCCTACGTTACTTCGTTCGGGTGTACCTTCTTTTGTTTGAATTTTATTTGTGTATTAAGTTAGTGTTTTCTTCGCCTATAATGGTAGTTTTAAGTTTACCCTCCTATTGTTCTGTATTGATGATGGAGTTACATGTGCTGAAGTTTAAAATTGACTTCGCAACTAACTGTGTATGCGCAAAGGTTACTGAATAACATTGCTGGAGTTCGAGCTACTTTCTTGAAAACTTTTGCTATTTTACTTCTATTGTGGCAGCGAGTGTATAACGAAGTTCCTAAGTATGGTGCTTGCAGCTTCTGCGATAAATATTTAGAATGTAGCGGAGTCAAACTTGAAAGCTGAATGATTGAAGATGGGGGAAACATGCAGACTTAAAACTCTGCACTTTTCTTAGTGATCGATTTTATGTTCTTGGAACGTTTGGGTTTTCTTATTAATATGTTTCTGCCATTGGTTACGGTTTTTCTTTATAGGTACGTTACCCTGTAGTATCGTCATAGCATTTCTTTTGCAATTTAATGTGAATATTATCCGATAATAAGCAGAAAGCTTTGTAATGAGTTTTTTTAATACTGTAGGTTTAGGTTTAAGTTTATTCTTTTCTGTGTTCACAGTTACCTACAAACTATGATACATAATGGCGCTTCAAGCTATTGCTTATTTTACCCAAGGAACTATAGTCTCTCTGTTAACACTATATCTCCTCGATATTATAAAGCTATCCCTGACATTATCCTTTTTACAGTTTTGTTTTAGGCAAATTCTCTTGTGTCGAAATTTCCTCTTATATCGAATGATTTATTCCGTGCGCTTGATAATTTGAAACTCCACTGTATATACAGTTAACCCTCTATACCACCGTGTGATTTTATGGTAACATATCATATTATACGTGTCGTATATTGCTGATATTAATTCATACAAGTTCCACATCCAACTAATATAATATTGAAATCACAACTGTTTGTTTTCCAATAAAACGTTTATGAAATAAAATTTAAATGTACCTGACAAATTATATACAATCTTTAACGTCGACTAATATCCTAAAAATTTCAGTAATACAGGATTAGCCATAATCCTTGAAAACATCATGGATTGTATACTCATAATTAAAACACTTTTCTGCTGAACTCATCCACTGCATTTATGCATGAAGTTCGATTACAGCGCCTTGCAGAGCTGCAGTGATGTCATAAAAGCAGTAGGGGGCAAAATTGATAAGACCCTTGAGTGTCTTGGCGACAAGTCAAGACCCCAGAGATGTATCCTACATACTTTTTGGACATTGGTGTTTTAAGACCCTGGGGCGTGTAGGAATTTCACCAATGAAGTTCAGCCCAGTAATAGGCAATGAAGAACGCATTTGGGGTTTATACCCCCAGGAATATGACTGTATTATCGCTTTGAAATGAGTCCCAGGTTAGTCACTATATCTCTGCAAGTCACAGTATACAGTGTGCCTCAAAAGGTTTGGACTAAATCGATACAGGGTTATTCAGAATGTCAAATAGTTGAAAAACATTTGTAGGAACCCCCTTTCTGAAAATTCATTATTACAGAGTTATAAATATATATGTGGTTATATAAATGTTTGTCAGTTATTATTTATATAACTGTGAGAGACTTTAACTTTTCACAAGGGTTCAGAATTTCCTTCTTTTATAATGATATAAGCTTTAAATCTTCAAAGTGATGACTGCTGGACATTTTCTACTCCTCCTGGTTTATTATACATTGTTATAAATACATTCTTCGTGGAATATTCATAAAAAATATTCGATATTCAACTAAAAAGCATAATAAAACTTTGCTTAATGGGTAGCGACAGGACGTGATGGAAGCCCGGGAACTGGAAAAAGTTAATTACGAAAATAATAGCGGTGTAATTGCAACTCTGTTTAAGAGTTTACCTAGATATTTCTAGAAAGTGATTGAATTTCTCTCGTCTCCATCATTGTCCCCCTCTTCTTCACTGGCGCAGAAGTCTCGTTGGTCGTTAGTATAAGCAGCGATGTCGATTACAAGGGTCCTTAATTACGACGTAACTCGGCGAACTTTTTCATTAGTCTTTCTTTGGACCAGCATCTCAATTCGCCCTGGACCTCGCCCCCTACTTTCGAACTCACGGAATTCCTTCTTGGAAGTTTTTCTTCGACAATCGATCAACCCTCTGAAGTGAGCCCCTCCGCCCCTTTCTTCCTGGATATGGAAATAAATTTCCTTTACATGAACGCTTGAGCAAAAGGCTCTGCGTCTCAGTTGCCCACAATTTCTCTGGTATCTGGTTTATAAAAAGATATTTTGAAGCAGGTAATTCTAATCTTTTAACCGTTGACGCTCACAGCATTTTTGGCAACTACCTATATCTAATTACAAATAATAATCAATAAATTGTAATAACTTGCAAAGAATACACCACTTACAATAATACATGTATAGTAACTTCTACATGCAATCTTTATCCCTATGAATAATTATTACACCCTCTGCTCCTCGACAAATTAATTGCTGCGACAGCACAGAGCTGTGTATGGTTGTTGGCTTGATCCTTTGTCATGTTATGGTGCTGCCTTACGATAGATTAATCACGCGGGGTTAACTGCGCTACCTTAATGTATTACAGGGACATGTAGTACCTACATTCATTTTAACAAGATTTCGAATATACATATCTTAACAGTACCAAAATAGATAAATTTGGTTGGTATAAAATGAAGATAAAAAGAATTTTCAGAAAATCTTTTAAGTAGGTACGTTGACATTTTTTTATTTGAGAACCTATGTCTCTGTGAAATGTTTGAGAGCTAATGACACTACTAGCATAGTTGATACAAAATAAAATGTCAAATATCAAAGGAAATGTATAGCTAAATAAAATTATTCCAATATTATCTGCTAACTCTATTACATAGTTTTAAGAACTCTTTGGTATGCAGTACAGATAAATTTAATGTGCATCACAAAAAATGCCAAGGACGTTCTTGTGCAAGAACGGTTCCTAACGATCAAATTACCGTCACGTAAGAAACTCCGTTTTTCTGCCATTGTAATTACACTTAGTCCGCACTTCACGAGGGAGGTGGCGGAATATTTTTGCGGAAGTCTGTCACCGAGTTCTTTTGGGCTCCGGTAACAGAGGGATTTGGGCGCGATTAGTTCCCCTGATTATATCGATCTCCCGTTAGTTTTTCTCTCTCGCGCGCGCGTCTAACACCAGCTGCTGCAATTTGCATGCAAGATTAACGAGAGAAGAATTGCAAAGGGGGTGAAGTTCCGTGTCACTGAGAAATAGTACGTCCGCGGCGGTGGAAATCCGTGAACAAGCCCTACAATCCGGATTTTCAAGATAACGACACAAGTATTTCTCCGGGGAACGTATAACCACGGGCAATCTCTTCGATTGGAAGACACCGGTTTGTCCTACGACACATTTTCTCAAACTCGAATTCTCCGTGGTCCTGACACCAGTCTTACACACATCCACCCGCTGATCACTGGCTTAAGGCCTTTTCACACGAGACGCATCCGTGGCTCACTACTGGGATTCCACCCTCGCTTGACACAAACGATACTGGCTTAAAAATACGATGGGAAGCCTCGGGATAATCTGCGAAAAGATTGGAAGCACTCTATGAATTGAGGGAAGCAGGGATTTTATCCTCAAAAAAATAAATGTAAGTTTTGTGTGGGAAGATATTAAAGTGTATGGGAATCAGAAACACAACACAGAGATAATCTATTTCCTATAAAATTGATTTATTCTTGCATAAGAATTCATTTTATCTGCAGTCACATCATATTCACTGCTACATTCTACCAATTTGCAGTCAGGTGCACCATTTGGATTTTCTCGGAAACAAAGCTAACTTCACCTGAACAAATTTTATTCAATACTGTCGATTTATTTTTATACAAAGAATTACCTCCTTTTCGTTTGCGATTCACCCAACTCTATATGTATAAAGTATGTACTTGAGATAATACCTGGAGTACTCTCTTTATCGACCAGAGGTCGTCTGGTTTCTTCCCTCGCGATACACTTTATAAATTTCACGAGTTCAAATTGTCTTGGTCGCGTAATGCCAGTTTATGAAGTTTCCTATCTTCGTTCAGCGACAGTACGTAAATTAGATTTTGTTTCAATACGGTATCTTCGTGAGGGTATGATTCCTAATTTGCATAACTAAATCGGGGATGCATTGAACCTATCCTATTTTATGTTTTAAAGGGTTGTTCACTATTTCTATAATAACCAACCAAATACAGAGTTTCATGGTTTTTTCATTTAAAAAAAAGGAGGAAGCAGAAATTTAATTTTAAGTAAATGATGTTCACACAAAAAATTGGTTGTCTTTTTTTAAAAATGTTTTTAGTAATATGGAAAAGTTAAAATTATGAAAATTGATGCCTTATTAATATGTATTCACATACAGATAATTAGAAAATTTTAATTGTAAAATGGAGTTTGGTCTTTGCAGACCTGACAGTAATGTTCAATTTATAATTCAATAATTATGGAAGAAATATACCTTTTCAATTTTTTATAAATGTAAGCAACCAGTAAATGTGGAATTTAATTCAGAGTACTCATGATATAATAACATTAAGTGTTCTGGACCAAATTACCGCGTTCATTTTCCTTTGTTCTCATCAAATCGTTTTTTAATTGTTTTCTGATAATGAGAAGTGTAATGTACAGTAACATGAAGAGTAATGTGAAAAGAAACCAGGCATATCGTGGAAGGAGATATTTCTCCACCAATTGTAAAAGTACAATTAATGTTATTTGTTTAATGAGGTATGAGGGCCCTTATCAGTTGACAATGTTACCATGTAATCAGTGGAATTACTACTTGTTGGGATATAATTTATCAATTTGTGTGATATGCCTAAACTTTGCCGGAAATTCATTTTAAACAGTAATTACAAGAATCGAAATGTTTCGAATATTTTTTCTAATAATTACTTAAACTTAAACTTAAATAGATATTTCTTATTGAAAACCTTGAAACTGTAGATCTTATACTAACAAGAAATGCTTCATTTTCGACAAAACCGACTGCCTAGTACCCTTAAGTGCCTCCATCAATATCTATAAAATATTGATACTAATTGTCATTGAATCATATCTTATTATCATATTTTATTAACCAACAACCCTATTTGCCTCTATTAATTGATATAAGCACCTACTATCCCTAAAAAACAATATTCAAATATGTTAACATTTTACATTCACCTTTCCCATAATCACTAAAAACCACTAACTCACACTAACAATCCGTTACTCAAAGAGATCGATAACATAATCCTACCATCGAATTTAAAACACATCCTTTCATCTCTAAACGAAACATAATATTTCAATATCCATAAATATCCATAAACCATGACTTCATTAATCCCAAACATCGATGAAAACCAAAAGCACCGTCATTTAAGCCACACCCCCACATTCCCCTCGTCCGCATCGAAATCACATCCCCGTGAAGGAACTATTCGAACGTATCCTCGCGCAAAAAGCAAGTACGCGTGCAGCCTCGCAGACCACACATGCGCATCCCCGTGTATGCAGCGAGATTAGGTACCGCCCCGAAAATTCGGCAAGGAATCTCTGGCTGAAAGCTCCCAACCACTCAACACGAACACGTTCATATCGCGAACGACTCGTCCATCAAAACGGGGGGAGAAAATAAAGCGGGCGAACGACCGAAATTTCCCGAGACTTCGTTCTCCGTTCTTCTCGCCTCCCCCTACCCTCTTCTTTCCACCAGCAGGAAAGCTGCAAAAATAATACCAAGGGACTTGCGACAGAAACAACGACGACAGCTTAAACGGTAATGGTCGGCATGAGGGAAGAGGGACGCGGACAGCGAGGGGCGGTAGGCCAGAAGGGTGGAGGGGTGGATCGGGGGGCGGGTGGGGGCAGATGGAGAGATCAGAGGTTAAGTGAAATTGAAGTTGAACCCGCTGATGAAAACGGCTTGCGGGATCTAAGGTGACCCGGGTCTCCTTCGCAATAGTTTCGTTTCCTTTTAATCTCGGTAGGGTTTTCTACCAGCCAGGAGGAAGACTGCCAATTCCGCTTCCATTTTTCGCGGACACCGGCGGCGAGATGAAAGGAATATGTGTGCGTGCGGCAGCTCGGTGTGTTGGTTAATCCCACGCCACGAGGAAAGCGGAAAATGGAGGTAGGATTCGTTAAACGAAGCAACGTAACGACTCGCTGCGAAGAACAGTGGCAGGAGTTCTTTATCGGGGAGAGTTACGTGTAAGTTTCCTGCGTTTAACTTGTTAATAGTATTTTGCCGAACATCCACGAGAAATAACGTCTTCGGCGGCGTGTATGGGGAGGAGTCGTGGGGATTATGAGAAATGGGTTCTGATGATGTGGCAGGAAATGTGTTGAGCCATTAATTCGTTCCGTGCCACGTGGATTACGAAAAATCGCATTTATCGCAACTGAAACTTTTGTGTAAAGAAAGAATGTAGTTTTTAATTCAATGTTGTGATCGAAATGGAGGAAAAATAAGCTGAAATTATGTTGAATTTAATATGGCTACTAGTTTTGTAAACAGGTTTTCTTTGTATGGGATTATCAAAAATCTGATTTTTTGCGGTGGTAGAAAACGTGTTAAGATTACTTTAGTATTGTGGTACTGATGTAAAAACGTGTTTATTCTCGTCGAATCGAATGATTTTTGTGGAATATTTAGATAGAATTTGAAGGGAATTATTCACGGTGAATGTTGGTGTCTTTGAAAGCCTTGAAGAATCTGGCTCGTAGTTTTCGTAAAGTACTAGAAAATTCGTTATAATGTCTCGATGAGTTTGCGGGGTAAATTAAAAGGTGGTGGATATAGTTTAACTTTGGTGGGAATTGCGTTTGCCTTCTTCGTAATTAAGAGTGGCGAAATTAATGACGTATAATTTTCTTGGCAAATTAGTAAGTTTCTTAATGAAGACGATTTATGCGGTTAATAAACCACGAATCGCGATTAATTTTATGTATATTTAGACCTCAGTATGAAATAAAAGAGGTATAATACGTACATGTTACACCCATTGTTAGGGGTATAAATACATTTTTTATTTCCTAATACTTTCAAATTTTTATGTTGACGTGCAAATCATTTTACTGCTAGTCAAATTGCATAAGTCTTTGCCAACAAAACTCGTGTGGATTCAAACTATTATTTTTAAAAAGGACCGTAAATATCAATAGCAACTGTTATTTTATCGAATCTTGTTATAACTGAACATTCAATATTTAAGAAATTACTACATTGAAAAAATTAAAAGTTTTCAGAAATTAACCTAGCTAAACTAGATAAGTGGAAACAGAAATATGGTCAAATAAAACACTACCCCATATGATTGTTTATAAAAACACATCAAAAGTCAAAGTACAGATTCAAGGTAGTGGTACAAACAAAATTTTTAACATAACAGAAAATACAATCTACAAAAATCTGCTTATTATCTAAAGCATATCATCTTCAACGTCTGCAAGTTCTATCTCAAGTAGAAATACCTAGAAATGGTCAGACACGTCCGACAACTGCTTGTACATACTACTTGACAAGTCATTACAACTGAGTTTCTCAAGAACGCAACCATGTACAAAAAAAATTTACTTCATGTTTACAATTTATTTTAACACGAAGAATCACATCTCTTTTTATTACGTCACAAATTACACCCTACCTTGTGTAATACCGAATCTTTATAGCAAATCAATGTTTAACACCGCACATACTATTTGTCTCTTTATTTTGTAAACACTTTTATGCTTATAATATATTTCTGACGATAAGAAATAATGTACAAAATTGTTTAATGGTGATATTTCGGAATTGCAGGCATTCTCTACATTTCATAATGAAAATAGAGATTTTGTTAAACTGAAAAAATTAAAATAACGTGTTGTCTTGATGGTGTCAGATTCTACGAAAAAAATAATGAAGGAAAGCTTGTATATATTTCTCCATATTTCCTTTTCTTCAGTAGTTGTTTCACGCAATGTGTACTTCTCGAGAAACAGCCCATATAAACGTGAATAAACGAGCATGTCCGTTTAAGTGGTACTGGAGTATGTATTCTATTGGAAAGCTAACTGAACCGTAACTGTTAGTCCTGCAAATATTAAATATTTGTCATTCTCATTTAACCGTGAGATTGCACATGTGCCTCAAATATTTACATTAAGAATCACCTTCGGTAACAGCTAGAATAGTTTTTGTCAATATTTTGAGAACCTCTACTCATGAACCTACTCAGTGTTCACGAAACATTGCTTTTTGTTTGCACTATCGTGACAATTATTTTGTCAATATTTGTAAGGGATACATTATTGAGAATGTAGAATACGTAACTTTTTCAATATACTTCACACACATGATTTTCAATCTGTTGATATATTGTACTGTTTAAAGATATACATGTTTCTTATAATTATTAAACATAAAGAATATCATAATTACTTTCTTCCTTCTAAAAATTCTCTTCTAATTAAACTTTGCAAAGTGCAAGTTTCTACATATTATTCATAAATACATAAATATGTTTACAATTTAAATTCTTTTGCATATTGGGAATCATTCTTTATTAACCATGCGAAAAAAGCATGATTAAATTTTCATCAGTATTTAATGCAATAAAATAAAATTGTTTTTTCTTTAAGTAAACAAATTAAAAGATTCTTATACTATTTCCAAATATGTTTATAAATAATCCCGAACATAAACATATATTCCACATGTAATCTGACAGTCTTCAAGCTTAAATTTCTAGAAAATAATGTCTTCTTCATCTTCATTCACTAACACTCATTCAATATCACTGAATAAAACGATATATTGGATATTAAATAGTTTTCAAACTCATTCTAAATTACTTCCCGCGCAATATGAACTACGTCCCATATTGGAAAAGATCGGAGTCTCTCCCCTTAATAATCTCCCGCTCAAGTATTCGAAAAATTTCTAGATATTAATACCCCCTTAAACAAATTGCTATCAACTTATCGACGTACCTATCTAGCGAATAATTCGAAGGCGTTCAGTTTCTCTTAACATTTAACCTTACAATGACGAGGCATAGTTGTAACGTAAATTATGTTCCCTATACTCGAGCAGACGTTGCTACGTTGTCGAATTGTATTTAACAAGAAAGAAAAAATAGAGAACTGTTAAACTGCCGATAATTTATGAAATTCGTTTCGAACAATGTTCATTTGTTTGTAGCACCGTTTATAAGCTCACCAAAATTTGAGAGATTAGCTTGCATCCGTTAAAGGATTAAGCTTAAAAACTTTCCTTTTGTCCTGCAAATTAGTACCAAATGATTGTTAAATTAGTTTATACGTATATGGGAGCAAATGTTTTCGATAATAATCCTGCAATAAACCATGACTGAGTAACAAGCCGTTTAGGGCACCATGCAGATGGTCACATGTGAGTAATAAATAATAAAGGTTCCTTTAAATCTATATAAAAAATCCAACCCCCTATACTTTTACTTACACGAACCAAATAATCCCCAACTTTGTCTTTTGTTAGTGGCTTTAGGGTGGGTCCCCCCCTTAAGGGTTAATGTTTAATCGGTCTGTGACGTCTCAGGCCTAGATTCTCACCAACCCCGGACCGTTCATAAATCCACGCGCAATATCATCCCCCCATGTCGTCGAATAATCGAGCTGCCGGCGCATGTTCGCGATCCTTCATATCATCTCAAATAGATTTCAACGGTCGTGGGAGTGTTCTCCCGATAAAAGGTTTATCGGCGTATCGTGCTTGAAAATCGCCAGGTACATTTGATCGATGATCGTTCGTTACGTTTCAAACCCACGGGCCAGGGGGTTGTGAAGAGGAGGAGGGGGCGAGAGGTAAAAGGGAACATCGTACACCACGATGATATAACGACCGTATCGAAGATGGGTGGCTCCGATTAAGGCACCCCCTTGCGATCTTTATAATATACCCCGCTCCCCCAGTACACCCTATCAGCAGAGTTGGGCATTATTCGGCTAAATTTTCATTCGAATAAGTATTCGAATAAATTTGTGCGAATAAATTCTTATTCGAATAATCTTCGAATAAAAAATTCGAATAAAATGACATTATTGGACAATAACGAATAATTTTTTATTTGACGGAAAATTGATTCGAATAATTTCTTATTCGAATAAGAATTTAGTCGACTCAACGGACGAATAAAATGATCACGCGATTTCGGCGATGTATCATGACACCACTGACTGACACCCGTGAGACCTAATGTTTTAGGTTAAGTAACTCTTGTCATAGCTCGCACTTTGCAGGAAGGTGTAAGACCGTGGTACTACATAGAGTCAGGGCCGTTCCTGGCGGGAGTGCAGAAGGTGCCTGCACACCTGGGCGGCCAAACCTAGAGGCGGCTGCAGGCCGTTTATTATATGTAAAATCTTGACTAATAAGAATAATAATCGAAACTCTTTTAAATGAAAACTGTTTAAAATTCTGTATATATAGATGTAAAAGTAAGCATTGCATATCAAATTCTTAATTAAAGAATATTAAATATTAATACTTCTTTAAGGCGGGATTTCCTCGGTTCGTTCAGACGTATACGCACACTTCTAGACACACACGTCAAAACGTATGTTGGTCACAGTACAGACTTCCATCGATAGATGCCGGGTATCACATTTCTTATTCGTCGTTCATTCAGGTCGAATAACGAATAAATTCTTATTCGAACGAATCTGGCTGGAATAACGGTACAGATTTATTCGCGAATAACGAATAATTTTACGTCGAATAAAATCGTCATTTGTTATTCGCGCATAAATCTTGGGGATGTATACGAATTCGTATTCGAATGAAAATTTATTCGAATAATGCCCAACTCTGCCTATCAGCACTGCCTTTCTAAAACTACGTGCCATTGGCTCGCAGAAGGGCGTTATCATTGCACGAAGACGTGTACACCAGCGAGACAGATATCTGGGTTAATGAATTGCCCGGATGGAGAGAAACGAGTCACGTGTGTGCTCTCAGTGAAAACAATGGGTCGTACGAAAAGTGTAGCCGACGAGAAACTCGCCATTTCAGAGCTAGCGAGGCCGGGCCTCGTTCGTATCGCGATGACCAGAGTTCGATACTATCGGACTGTCGATTTTGCTTTAAGAATACCTGCTCCAGGAGGACTGCTCATCGTAAGTTTTCTGTGCACTTTGGGAATTGGGATTTGTACTGGGTTGGGTGGAGGTGTCGATGAAATTAGAGAGTTTGCGTTGAGGTTGGTTATGTTCTGATGAATGAAAGTGGTGGTAAAGGGGCAACTGGGAGGATTCAGTGTCTTTGCAAGATTCATAAGATGTGCAAGCGGTATGGTAGTGATTGAATTAATTTAGAAGAGGATATTGTGCTGAATAAAGGATTTAGTATGATTATTAGTTCGATAGGTATTAAATTATATTGTATGATTATTAGTTCGACAGGTATTCAATTATATTGTATGATTATTAGTTCGATAGGTATTAAATTATATTTATTGTATGATTATTAATTCGATAGGTATTAAATTATATTGTATGATTATTAGTTCGACAGGTATTAAATTATACTGTTCAACACAATTTAACTTTTTTCGGACTTCTAACATATCAATAGCCGTTTCTTATAGATTTTTGTGCGCTGAATACGATTCTGATGGTGGTGGCGAAGAATGGTTTGCGGATTCGTATTCAGCACACAAAAATCTGTAAGAAAAGGCTATTGAATGTTACAAGTCCAGATGGTTGTTGAACAGTGTGAATGACACACTCAGGATTCAATCTTGGGGGAGCCGTGTTGAACGGATAAAAATATTTTCAATGCAAATTCAATAAAATACATTAGGTGATTATAAAGATTTATGTAAAGAATAAAACAAGTTTTCTTTTCTTTTTACAAAGCTCCCGAATTACTTCAGTCGTGGTTACATTAATCTTCTTTTTCCTCTTTCTTTGAGGGGTGCCAGAGCCCCTTGCCCCCTCCCCCGCTGTGTGCGCCACTGAATAATGTTATTGATGTGTCAGGAATAGGCCTTCCTTTACTTCTATTTTTACAAGTGTCGACTTTTACCGTGCACACTAATTTGTGTATTATACAAAGCATTTGATTTTCGTTTGATATTGACAGTTCATAATGTAATGACGTTTTTAATTACCTATAAACTCTTGCAATGGTAGTTACAATAATTAGATAATTTTAAAACAGCAAAGTTCAAACATATTCTTCTTATTTAAAAGAAAAAAGAAGCAAGGAGGAGTCTAGCATTAAATTCGTGTATATATTTTGATCATTCAGATTTCAGAAGCTTACATAATTCAGATTCTACTATAACTTCATGAATTCAATAGCTTACATCTTTCTCAGTAGAAATGTGTACATATTTATAGAATTTACTTACCTCGTAGGTATATTCGTACTTCGAGTTTAGGTATTATTTGCCCATATCTATTTAGACCTATTCTGACCACGCTGGCGAAGTTTGTCGGTTTGCTCGCTGAACACCCTGAATATTCTCGCGTTTATGCCCACCATGTATGATGCACATGTGCATCGATGTTTGTTTGTATGCTGAAATATTCAACGAAGCTCAGTGTATGCTCGTGTTGTTGGGTAAATCGCTCGAGGCAGCTCACGCGGGATTGTTAATACGCACGCATTGCCCTGAAGAGTTGTGCCGATAACTAGACCACCCCGAATCGAGAAAGGCTACATAGACTATAGGCGATCGGACCAAAATTTGGGGAGTCGTGATCGAGGGTGAGGGGAATACCATAACAAAATAACCTGAACTGAATTTGGTTCTGTTTTCGAGAAGCTACAGTTTGAGAATTCATCGAGTACCTATATATGTTTTTTTTTACTACAAACCGCTTCCAAATGGATTTTCTCGAAAATCAAGTCCTACTTGAAAAATGTCCTTCAATTCAAGTTCTTAATAGATCTTCTCCATTGTAAGGAAGATAATTACAGATTATACAACTAAAACCCCGTTTTTCTTACTTTGTTTATTATGATCGAAATAAGAGCCCTTGCAGAGCATAATAATTAATAATAAGTAACCATAGCAGTGAGATGTCAAACCGTGAATGAATTGTAACGCTTAGAACACATTAGTTAAAATAGTCATGTCTCTAATTAACAATAGAAATATGGAAGATACGATTTGATTCGTTTCCAACTATGTCCTCATATTGGATACTCGAACAATATCTAGACGCACGTGTCATAATATACGGGGTATCTAAAAAAAATGACTTCCTAGAGGGTGGTGATTAAAAAGGTGAAATGAAGTAAAAGAGGTCTTATAAACATGGTATCAAAAACGTACACAGAATGAGATAAATACTATCAAAGGTATCAAAGTCTTCCTAATCTTAGTAATCTTAAATGCTAGATTCGTCGCAGAAATAAAACCACAAATAATAATAATAATAATAGTAACTGTTTTAAAGATCTCATTGCTCAGGAAACACTCCACATTAGAATTTTATTTTTGGGCTGCAGTGAAGCAAACACGAACACACTCGAAAACTGTAAGAAATTGTGAAACATTGCATTAGCTGCAAGAAAAAATACCACACCAACTGTTTTCCAATATAAACATGGCTAATAAGAAATGGCAACTCTTTCGAAAACTTATTACCTATGTATATCGTTGTTAAGGCATTTATCTCATTACGTATACCTTCTTCATATTATCAAGTTCACAGAACTTTCTATACTTCGTTTCACCTCCCCAATCGCCTGCCCCGAGGCAGCGATCTTCCTCTGAAGCACCCTGCATTTACTCTTCCAAGCATCATTTCCCCGTTTCCTTATCCATACCCATACACTTTCATTTCAACGAAGCTTGTCGCGTCATCGTTAAAATTTATCATCTCTAAAAGCCGCTACCAGCTAAGGCGTGGAACACAATGTCAAATGCATCGCGACATTCCTAAATAATGTTCGGTCTTCAATCTCCACAAACATTCCCACCACTCGCAACCTGAAACGCTTTCATTGACGCGCCACGCAGTCCCGCGTTTCGAAAGTCAAAAACACTTTGGAACCCGCGTACCAGCCTCCCTGGGCATCGAAAAAAAAAGTAAACACTCGAGAATCCCGCAGCGGCGACACTCGGGTAGCGTTTGGGTGGCGCGTGCGTTGTTTGCCCATTCCCGCGATGTAGCCTCGCGTGCTCAACGATTATTCGCTCCGACAGTCGTATATTTTTCGGTGGAATTCGCGATCTCGGTCGGACATGTCAGCCACGCGTCGCCAAAGTCGTTTAAAAACCCAGACCTCGCGGTTTCGCATGTGGAACGTGAGCTCTCGCAGACCCACGTCTCTGGCCTTGACAAGGCATCGTTTGAAAGCACATGTAAAAGAAAAAAAAACGAAGCAAAAATCAACTAAAAAAAATTACAAAAAAAACCGACGGCTTGGTATCGAATCGGAAATACAAAGTAAGCTCGACCGCCGCAGCGCCCAGAACCACTAATGTGCTCGCTCGCAGCGCGGACGGCAACTTCGAGGTGACCTTGGCCACGAAGGCCACCATCTACCATCAAGGATTGGTCGAGTGGAAGCCCCCCGCCATTTATAAGTCATCCTGCGAGATCGACGTGGAGTACTTCCCATTCGACGAGCAGACCTGCGTCCTCAAGTTCGGTTCGTGGACCTATGACGGCTTCAAGGTAAACTTGCATGGTAGCCGCTAAGTTCCGTGGCAAACAAGACACCCGGTGCCCCCTTCCTCGACGTGGAGCGAGGCGGCTCGTGATGCGTCGGGCGAGGACCCCTTGTAGACCCTAAGGCTAGACACTATTACACGAACGATCGGCTCGTCGTGTGGATTTTCAAACTCCGCGGTATGAAGGCGATCCCGGCGCTTGCATGTATCACGAGACTACTCACTGTCAGCGGGAGAGTCGAAAACCACGCTAGAAGACGGATGCTGCCGGCTTTCGTTCCAGAGACACGCGTATTAAAGATCAAGCGTAAGGGTAGCCGAAACGAAGGATACCTATCGGGGGTGTGGAGGAAGATAGTTACGCAATGAAGTGGGGAAAAGGCTTTGAAAAGGGTTGGAGAGGGTTGGGAAGGGTGTAAATGGAGGGGTTTCGCGGAGCGGCAGCATCCGGTGCTCTTCTCGAGGAGCCAATCGTGATCACGTTCGGCTCGTTTCTTCGGTGATTCCAGCGCCGACGGCAACTACGAGGTGACGCTGATGACCAAGGCCACGGTCTACTATTCGGGATTGGTCGTCTGGCAACCGCCGGCCGTATATAAATCCTCCTGCTCCATCGACGTTGAGTTCTTTCCGTACGACGTACAGACCTGTGTTTTGAAGTTAGGCTCCTGGACCTATGACGGTTTTAAGGTGCCACGCAACAGCAACGAGCACGATCGCCAGATTGAAACCTTTTTGCTCGTCCATATATATGATCGGTCTTCCCAGTTTTTTCTCCTTTGGGGCCATCCTTAAATTACGTAAGGGTAATTTTGACCATTTCTTACCCCCTCCCTCCCCCAGTATAAGAATTCGTAAGATTTGATATTGCAACCCCCTTCTTACGTAATACTTTTTACATTGAAATTTTTCAGTTATTAAAATTCTTTTAAAGGTTTATCTAATTAATTTAACTCGGTTTCGGGAAATTTAAACTAAAAAGCTTTTCTAGAACATTAATGATAGAATTTGTATTTATTGAAAATTAGAGTAAAAAATATTACGTAAGACGCTACCTTACTCCCCCGTCCCCCTTGTAAGAAAACATAAGAATTTCGCGACCCCCTCCCTCCCCAAAAAAGCCTTACGTAATTTAAGGACGACCCCTTTGTTGACGTTTCGTTTTTTGTGTTCCATCAGAGAATGCCACCTTGATACCCGTAATCGTTTCTGCGATGCGCTGGTCTTGGACGTCATACGTCATATTTATATATATATTATCTATATATACTATATATATACATATATATATTTCGATATTGTTACTTGGTGTGGACTGCAGTGTTATTTGATTGACATTCGTCGTGATGTCGTACGGTCAGCTCGTTTTTATATATTATTCTGCGGTGTGCTCGAAGGATTCTAACAGGCTCGCATATTTGAGCACGATCGTTGAAAGCGTCTCGTGTCGTTGTTTTCGCGAGGATCCAGGACACTGTGACAAGTACAGAGAACTCAGCATTATCGATACTTCTTACTTATCGCCTTTCACAGTTTTTAATTGCACAAACGAATAATTCGCTGGTCGGCCGGTCGATGGTATATTGCCTCTTTTCTTCGTTCTTCCCACGTGGCTTGGTTTCTTGCGTGCGTAGTAAGTCTCGATCCTCGCTTCGACGAACGACTTGAAAGAGAGAGATACATCGAAGGTTTCAAACGATGCCTCGATCACGATCCGTGAATCGAGGTGAAAAGAATCCGCTTCGAAGCGTATCCAAGCTGGACAGTCGCCTTGCTCTTTGACATTAGCAGATCGATGAAAAGATTCAACGTCGGATCTCATTGTTTATTATCATAGCTGTTACGAAACTTACAATTAGGGCATCACTGTACATGACACACGCGGACGAAGTACGAATTCTCGCGACGGAGTTTCCAGAAAAACTATACGCAATAGAATTGGATCGATGTAAATTTACACTATTACACGGAGAATTTTGATTCACGTACCAGCAGATCATTCAGGAAGGTTCTTGTTCTGTTACACGAAACATTTTATTATTGTTAACTTTATTCCAATAATAAAGTCATTTGTTTCTTTAATAGTTTGTCACTCTCTTTTGAATTGGTTAAAAAAGGTTATGATTCCTTTGAATTTATTTTCGCTAAGACGAACTTCAAGAAATTTAATCAATGGAATGCATAATTTGAATTGTAATTACATTCAACTTTCAACTATACCTCCCTATGCTCAGACTTTCTTCTGTAGTAATAGTTACTTTATGATAATTTCTGTAACTACAGTTTTATTATTTCATCTCCTGCAAGATTAAAACCAGTATTTTTACCGGTTTTTAATAGCCTAAGAGTTTTAATTTAACGTGTCATATCACACCATTATAAAACACTAATATAACACAACATAGTATTTTATAATACGATATACCTAAAATGTTGAGTCAGTCCATCGTAGTACAATATTACATTCTATTAATTCTACACATAAAAAAATAATATCCTAATTTCATAAATATTACAATTAATAAAATATTCTAATTAAAAAAGCGACAGGAATATTAAATTGTGATTCTTCGTTAAGCTCAACACATGATACATGTTACATTGCAAAAAACTTTCTGAATGATCAAAATGAACACATTAAATTGAATAGCACCACATTATTTTACACAGTAACACGAAAATGTCTTTTACACAAGACAGCGTTTTTGTTCTCCCCTCGGGAGCTTACGTTTCGTCCATATTGTGGCTTCAATCTGGAACTTAATTCCTTGGTCGTTTAGGCGGAACTAATTAAAACGTATTTAGCAAACTGAGTAATGCCGCGGTAATTTCAATCTCATATCTTATGCCTTAGATATAGTTTTCTCAAACCTGTCTTACCATAAACGAAAACATACTGATCCCATCACAGTGACTGTCATTTGAGTTTCAGACGAAAACCAATGGTTTCCTCGAGTTATTCGAGTTACGAGTTAATCTTGAAATTTTAAAAGAAACGCTCCGAAGCTCGATGTTCTTTTCATTTACTTACACACATTATACACACACACTCATACACACCTTTGCATACATGGCATGAAAATTATCGAGCATGTTTCGTGGGAGCATCGCTTATTAAGCTGACTGTGTAGCGAAACGAAGAACTGAATGTAAAAAGGAAACGAGACGAAACCATAATCATCGTGGAGAAAAGAAGATGTTGATTTGAAAAACTCGAAGCGTGGAAATGTTAGTCGTGTTCCTCTATACTTTCGTTTTGGGTTTTTTTTGGTTCTTAAGTATTAACGCTGGCTCACGCTACGCAGTTCATTTTACCGCTTCTCTCAGGTTCGCCGGGCCGGAGAAAATATGAAATTGTCGCGTCGTAGATCGCACCTGGCCATTCAAAATTCGCGGCACAGCGTTGCCTCTTGAAGTTGACCTCGAGCTTATCAAGTTAACAAGGTCGTAAAGATAACCGGATTATAATTAGGTGGCTTTTAGGGGACGCTTTTATTCTGCGTACGCGTAATTCTAGCATATCTGCAGTGCAGCGATGAGGTGCTTGTAAAATGAAAAGGCAGAGGAGAATAACGGAAAATGGCAAATTTTCCAAGTGCTCCGAAACGAAAAATTCTCGCGCAGCATGATTCTTAGTATTTTAATAATCATTAATACGTCAAGTCATAGGAAAGTTATACTAAAGATGCGTAAATGTGTGATTGTAAGCCACCTAAAGTAGTTACTCTGCTTCGCCCTCATTTTCGTTGAGTACAAGTCGATGAGTAAAATAATCAATTATACAATTATTCAGAAAGGCTATATCGTTGGATAATAGCTAATGAAAGCAAAGTATTATAAAATTATAGCTTCAGAAGAACACACCATTCAAATAGTGTTAAATATTTGATCTACGAATTATTTCTATAATTAATATAATAAATTTGATATGACATTATTTAATAGTAAAGTTAGATAAAATATATCTCCAAAAAAGTTTCTGGTTTAACTTAACGTCACTCCTTTATTGATTTATCTTCGATTCTTTCACTGATCACGATCCGAAAAAAGTAGGGAAGAAACAATCATGATTATATTCTTGCATTTACGTGTGATTATTTTAATTTTGCTATCACTTCTAGCATTAATAATTATTCCTCCCTGACTACCTAAAATATACAGAATAATGCTATGTAAGAATTTTTTTATTCCATGGATTTCCAAAAATTGCTGTTTTCTATTATTGTTCTTTCACTGACTTTGCCATCCACGTGAGTGAAAAATAATTTCGAATAACCCTTCGTTTGATCTGGTTGACCTCTCATCGCGGAAGAATTAAGGGTGCGCGTGAACCGATTCCTCCGATAAAATCGTAAGAAACGTTCGACAGCGAAATGTGGTCAGCTATTCGGTTTGCAGCCATTTGGAAGAATAGTGGAACCATTCATTACGTGGAAAATGTAACCAACCGTTACCCCCGAGCCCCCGCCACCCTGCTCGTGACTATGGGCTGAAAATTTATTGGATTGTGATTATGGAATGCTTGTTGAAATTCCATGTTCACTGCTCGATAATAGAATGCCGGGAACACAAATACTCGGCATTAAATATTCATGGGGGCCGGATAAATGTCCGTGGAATTTTTATGATGCGTAAAATCTTGGTAGAACGTTCGGCGAAAATATGTAAAATTAGTGGAGGTCGTATGTAACCGCGACTCTTAGATAAGGGGGAGAAATGTATGTGGACAGAAATGTGATATAACATTTGAGTCTTGTAACGCAGAAATTTGCGAGAATTTTCTATTTCTCAGAGAAATCATTTGCAAGTTTTTCAAAAATCTTGTGGGGAGATTATTGAGGGTGTAGATATTGTTAATATTTTTTAAATTAATACAAGTACTCTGCAAATAGGAACTTAGTTAAAAATACTTTATTATTTTGCAGTATTTGTAACTAGGAACTTGAACGTTACTGAAGAAATTGATAAAGTAATATATTTTTGGCTAAGTAATATATATTGTGGACTACCAATTTTAGGGTTGCAAATTTACATTGAAAATATGTTTGGAGATAGAAATTATGGGATCAAAATTGTATAGGAAGGATTTTATAGCACAGCTTCTTATTATCAAAGTTGGTAACTTTTTTGCAGAATTTTTTAGCAGTAACTATTGGCTTTTGGCCCTTTGGGTCTTTCTTGGTCGCTGAACCATAATCTCGGTAAGATCCGACTACTGCTTCTGGGTAACGTGAAAAATTGGCGACTAGACATTTACGTAGGAAATCGAAGTTCCAAAGGAGGTCAAAAAGCCACTCCCTATTCTGCTATAGAAAGATCCATAGCCAGAATTTAAATTCTTGTCTCCCTTGCCACTTTTATTAGTGGCAAATGGTCACTTGAAGATTTAAGGTATAATTCTTTCAAATGGAATTATCTTATTTTTGTCACCGTCCGCGGTTTAAACAATTTAAACTACTGCAAGTGACCAGTGACATGGATAGCTGTGTACGCCGAATGACCATCCACGTCTAGACAGTTTTTTAATAATAAATTGCACGATCGTGCTGGCAGAGGTTACGAAAGTCCTCAATACGTGCCATTCGGTCGAACAATTCGATTATATTTGTACCTAAGTGTTTTCCAGGTTCGTCCACGTACATGTCGACCAATGTCCGGCGAACATGCAATTAACCGTGCCAACAAAAGCGATTGTTCGATGAAACGCGGCGCGGTTAAAGAATTTCCCCGTCGATTTCCACCACTAACGGTCACGCGACCCGGGGTTAACGACACGCGAGCCGGGGAAATTAAAATTCGAATACACGATGAAGAGGTCGAATTAAATTTCACAGATTTTCGTTGGCTACTGGCCTGTGGTTCTGGTTAGTAGGCGCTACCGTTCAAATGAATTTCGTGATTAGTTCGTTAAATCATGTGGACCTCGTTAGATGTGTACAGGGAAATTCAGGGAGAGAGGTCGATTGTTTACAAGGTGATAATATAGTAATTATGAGAAAATAATACTTTTCCTTATACTACTGTTAGTATTCGAAAACAGTGTCTAGATTGTTATAGTATTGGATTATTTCGTAAACCATTTCTATTGCAAATATAACGTTATACTATGGAGAAAATCTTTAAAGGTATCAGTAAATTTATAGTATTAGTATATTTATTATATTAGTATATTTATAATTTTATTAAATCAAGCCCTGTCATTTTTACGAAAAAAGAAAAATATTAGATTGCTCTCATGGCACGGTTAATGAAATTTGAACTACCTTCCTTTCAACTATAAATAATTATACATTAGTAAACATCGATTGCCCGTCCATATTTCAGCAAACCAATTTTCGGTGCTTAGGGAATACGTAGGCAATCATAATTTAATTATGTTGACACTGTTTAGTAGTATTAACAATGGTATAATAAATATTGATTCAATAGTAATTAAATGATTCAACTATTATTCCCCTCTCGCCTAATAAATTAATAATGCAATTACGTCCTTTAATAAAATTGATAAATGACGCGGAAATTGTGTGAAAAGCATTCACCTGATAACTTAACTCTTCGTGGTTCAGTTTCTGGTGTCCAGTCGTAGATGAGGTTCTAGTCATCGTCCAGTCACAGAACGCATATTCCTCTTCACTCGTTCTTTTCATAGAATTCTAATAAATTCATTTCTCATTTTTCCATTTTTTCATTTCCTGTTCTTACACTTCGTTCACACTCTAGTCACGGTACAGTCACGTGCCATTCACGCTTCAGTCGTAGTACAGTGCAGACGCGTGCCGGGTCATGCAACTCGTTTGATCAAAAATTCCTGGTTTAATGAGTTCCCCTGCTGCAGCAATAACACAAACGTAATTTTCAGGCGTCCGTGACACAGCTATTCCGCCATTAAAAGTTCAACGGAATCTAACGAAATTGAGTTGACAGAAGAATATCATAGTGTAGAAAATTGGTTGCTTAATTTAATTTGATTAAAATAATAGGTTTTTACAAAAGTGGTGGTCCGTTCTGTTTTTTAGGAAATGATGAATTTTTCTCGTTTATCCGTGCATCACAGCCGCGATAAGGAGAGTCGTGGTGTGGCGTTTTCCCTGCTTCTGTTTTTGACACAGCTTCTAGTTGCCGCTCGAACGCGATAAGAAGCACGTGGTTATGAACCGCGAGTAATAAACTATAAATCTTACAATTAGTGATACCCAACAAAGTACTGTCACTGTACTTTCCATATCAAAAATCTTTATTAATATTAGATTATTAATACGATATCAAAGCTTTCGTTTTATTAATTTTTAAGGTTACAACCACTCTAAGGCCCATTAGTAGCTAAATTTGTTTATAAAAATGAGTATTTACAAATGAGATAAAGTGCAATAATTTGATATATTTCGAAGCTCTATTCGTCACAGAAAGAATCTTTCCTACACTATTAAAAATCATTAAATGCATTAGTACGTGAAAAATGTAGACAAACGGTGTCAAGCGAGAAACATTCAAAGGAGATAAATGGAGGCTAAAGTATCGTCGGAATTAAATTCTGAAACAAACGGAAATAAAAGCCTTTTCGTGGCTAACGAAGGTTGTTTCTACTAAATATTTATTCGTTAGTTACGAATGAATCTCCAAGTTTCACTCGTTATTCCCGACCGTGCTCGGCTCTGTGAAAAGCTTTTCCCCTCACGGTTAGGTGCGATTTTTCGCGATTCTTCTTTGCTGGCGCAATAAAGAGAAGATCGATATTCTGGTTCACCTACACGAGGAAATCCTATACACTTGTACCAGAGCGTATCTCTTCTGACCAGGCTGCCAGCCGCCAAGGCTTGAAAGTTTCGTCCACGCGTGGGAGGACACTCGAATTCGGCTTTCGCATCGAAAGTTTTCTATTAAATTTCACGGAACGGTGTAATCCCTTGACAAAAGCTCCCATGGGTTACCAGTGAATAATTTCGACACCCGCTGCGCATTTTATTCCGATTGTGCAATAATTCTGTTTCCATTCCTACGCGTGCATTTCACGTCGCCCAGTCAAAAAGAGAAAAAAATCGATTCGTTGGTACGTAACCATTTTATCTTCTTCTTGCGTCGAAAAGCATCTTTCGCCTTCAAGAAGAAATTTTGGTGGAGGTTTTGAAAAAATCGCAAAAGTATATTTTGAATTGCAATTAGAAATGTTAGAATATTTTTAACTGTAGTATATACAGTGCAAAGTTAACGTAGTTATTAATTAATATATTTAAACATACGCGAGATATGAAATTTTTGTTTCTTTAAAATTTTTTAGTCTCCAAAGCGGAAAATGTTCTCGATTTAATTATCGGTTATGTAAAATTTGTCTTAAATAGTATTATTTTTGTTTAAATATCTATATTTGTAATCTATTTGGTGTTACTCAGAATTGAAGTCATAGTGGGAAAATAATGAGAAATAGACTGGAATTTTCAAATTACTGTTTCCAGAAGGAAGCAATGCTATCTCGAAATTATAAATTCCTAATATTACCTTTAATATTGAAATGTTCTATGTACCCGTTATACATTTGCAAAGCATTTTGAAATTCATATTCCACGTTTCGTAAATGAAAATAAAACTAATTTTGCTCCCCGTGTTTCCAAAACCCTGTATAATAAACTTACCAACCAAATATATGCACGGACTATCTATGAAAGTTGGAGGAATACAGAATTTCGAAATTAAAATTCAAACGCCAGGAAATGAAAGGGTATTAGGGTAAAATTGAAAATAAGGAGTCTGCTTTAAAGGGGAAATAAAATTACTAAAATCTCGCAGAAATACGATTAACTATTAATTACGAAGTTAAATTGCCATGCTGTCGCATGAATATGATTATTCAAATTCCCTTGTAACTTCTATACTGTAATGATAAAAGTTAAATGCTGTTCGAAGTGGAAATAACTTCAACGTCGATGTTGTAAACCTTATAACTCGTATTTTTCGAACTAGATACATACACAGTAATAAACTAACATCAATAAAACACAAGATTTTGTTTAGCCCTTTCCAGTTCAAGTGATAAATTTCTCAATTTTTAAACGAATTTCTGATTGTGATTTCAGGTAACGAGAAAATAAAATATATCTATGATACTTACAAAATTTACAAAATCTATATTTGTGGATATCTATGTAGATGTTGAATGAGTGAAGATATAAAAATACTATCCCACAATAAGTCGGGCCAGTAAAAAAAATTCTGGGAACTGTAACAGCCACTAAATGGAAAGGGTTATGAGAATAATGGCAATATCAGATGAACATTTACCAGCTGGCAAATCTCCCTGATACAAACACCACTTTATATAATCAAGTGTACGTATCTTCAGCAACTTGCGAAATAATTGAGCGTGCGCACATTAATCGGACATACTCTGTACACCCTTGTAATATGTGCCGTGAAACTGAGACAACTATCAGACTGCTACCACAGATCCCTCTTGTTATGTTTAACTGTGGAAACTGCTAGAAACATTAAGGTAATGGCGCACTCACTTCCACAATCATACACACATGTATGCGTTGTTGTCCTGTACGCAGCATTACACAGTCGCATTAAGGAGCACCCATTAGAAGCTGACCTCCCTTATAACTGAAATGTAGATCGTTCAATCTCGTCGTTAAAGTCAAGTTTAGTGGTAAAATGTTGAATACATATTAGCAGTATTGAAAATTTGAGAAGTTTTGAGTTATAACTTATATCATAATTTTGTTTGGTGTTGTGCTATTTGGGTATGTAGAAAAATTAATATACATGTATAGTACATACAATTCTTTTATCGTAACTGAGAAGAATAATATTTGTAATTGAAAAAGAATAACGAATGTTAGTAAATATCTACAAATAAAAATATAAGTTACAGTTCATAAAATTAAATCGAAATAGTGAAATTATTATTATTATTAATCCGGGGCTTATATGACATAGTTTCGTTTCCTCCAAATTTTTAACCATATTCCTTAATAACTTTCGTTCAAATATATATTAATCAAGTTAGGTAGATATTGAAGTAACTTCAACAGTTAAAAATCTGTATGCTTGACTCAAGATTGAATTGCGACTTTATATTCTAATCTGTAATTACTCGAATTTTGCTTTATAGAAGACTTCGTATCAAGTATCATAAATTACTTTGTTTTCGAATAAATTTAATCCATATATCATTTATTCGTAGCACTGTTTTCTGATAGATATGTCGCAGAACTATGTTTACAATTATATCAAATGGTATACAATTCGCACAACTAAAACAAAAGCAGGGTGGGGGATTCTCCATGCAGAATACATCGAATATATGAAATACGAGTACATATGTAACATTCTACCACTTGACGAACGTGTCTGACCATTTCCCAGTATTTCTACTTGGGTAGATATCTGCAAACGTTGCGGATGATATACCTACATATTACCTATTTGTGTTCCATCAACGCTACTATCATCTTTTCTAATTATCACCGTAACAGTACGAATCAGCACCAAAAACATGAAACAGTACCACTGTGCAATCTCATTATTATCACCCCGCGGAAATCCGATTGGGACACTGGTGTAATATGACTGAAAATAAAAAAGTAATTTCCTGCCTACATAAATCGTATTACTTTTAAGCAAACATTGCACTCATTTTCTGCACGCAATTTCTTATCAGGGAAAGTTGCTGGCATTAATACGAATAATTCGAAACCTTAGTATTTCTGAACTGAATTAACTAAATCATTACTACTTTTATACATAGATATATTGTACTCTATCCTTTATGAATTAATCGCACCTATATTGCTTCCAAATGCTGCCCCTTCAAATTTATCGCTCGCTAAACTGGCAACTTTGCTCAGCCACGGGCTAATGTACACGTTTGAATCTCCACGACTGATCATCCGTGTCAACGTATACGTGAGGACACGTGCAACTAGGAGAATTGAGTGCAAAGTGGACAAGGTAGCTTGGAAGCAAGCGAACAACCAAAGACCGTTCGGTGCAGCAACATTTGCTTTACCCTCTAAACATTGTAACACGCTTACAGGATTTAGCGCAAAGTCCATGACCGACGGCGCGCCATGATGATCCTATTATGGTAAGGTCAATAGTCGAAGGCACGATTCGATAGAGTCGCGATAGCACAGCGAGACGAAATCCAACGAGAGGCAACGGCATTATAAATAGCTTTCGAAGAGTAAACAATAGCCATCCTAATAAACACGCTGGTCAGCTCCGTTCGCGTACCTTAAAATGTAACACTCTAAAAGACGAGGACAAATTCGTAATAAAATAAAAAAGCGATGGTTTCTTCAGCAAAAAAGTAAAAAAAATGCGAAATACTTTTCTTGCCTTTCTATTAACACACCGTATCAATATACTTATAGAGAAACGAAATCAATCCCGTATTTTCAACTTATTTTCACAGAAGAAATCGCCCCTTTCTCTTTTGCACCCCAAATTTAACCTCGCCCTATATATCACCATAAGCTTCTTGGACACATCATGGTGGATAAGCATTTTAAGTCTATAGGTCTATAGGTAGTGAGTGATGAAAAACCCACCTTCCATCTTGTATCCCCGAGGGTATCACTTTACATGCCACTTGAGGGTGTCACGAGCATACGCGTCGATATATCTGTTTAACCAACAATACATCTTATTATTGCGTAGGCTGTCATCGCAAGTCGCGTGTCGTGGGTATCGCAAATATCGGCCCGTTTTGTGAGCTGGTCACGTTGACACGAGCCACTCAACAAGTCAGAGACTTGCTGCTGCCAAGTTAAAGCCGCAACTGCGCTATACTTTCCCCTAAGGGCTTCTTAAAGGGGATCTTCGCGTTGTGCGGCAGGAAAGTTGCTCCCTAGCCATGGTTCTTCGAAACGGAATAGGCTACTCTTATCGTTTTTCGATTATAGTACTTCCATTCACCGTCCGACCGATCGAGCTTAACTCCTGCAAAGATCTTATTCTTAGATCCTAAAAGTGTTCAAACTTGGGGAACATGTTGTGCGCTGGATTCGTCTATTTGGGACTAAAAGCTTCCTCGTTGAAGGGATAGTAGAATGAACCGGTGGTTACTTTGGATGATACTGGATCCAGCTTCACGAAGATGAACTTTATCGTTTCAAAGGGAGAATAAGGTTGATAAACTTGTAGCAAACGTCACAAACATGTCCATTTAAGAATATTGAAAGATTATTGCCAATCCCAAAGAATATTGAAGATGCTGATTTTTACGCGGTGTTTGAGAAGCATGATTCGATTTATATTCATGGCAATTTTTGATTTTCTGTTATTTCTTTTATTTAGTTTCTCAAGTATGTCGTATAATTATATTGATTAGTGCCATTAATTCAGGGTAAATTTGAACGTGCTTACCATAATACGTGTGCTTTTGTATTTTGCATTTTCTATTTTTTGTATTTTATTTTATTTTATTTTATTTTGTAACTTACTGCATTTATGTTTTCTTTGAATTATTGTTGTACTTTGTCAGCAAATTTCTGAGTCTCGCCCATTATTTCTCATTGTGTTTTTGGGAACGTGACAAAGACGTATTATTGTTATTATTATTAATGAAATGAGTTCCGAAAAATTCTTGTCGGACATCATCTACTTAGGTGCTGTAATTTTCAGAACTTTATAATTTATTAAATTAAAAAGGGACCGTGATCCACCAACGACTCGGGGGACAATACAGTCATAACCTTTCCTGGGAATATGCAACCAGTAGGTTTTTCTGTCACCTCCCAAAAGCAAAAGGCACGACCACTTTCCAAACGTCGGGAAAGTTGGACCCTCTCTCGTTACGAACAGCGAACGATTTGGACCAGACATTCTCGACCAGAATTCGGACCGCATTATGCAGTATTTTCTTGTTAACATTCGGACTACAGTCATTTTGTCTAGGGAATCTTTTACATCTAAATTCAGCACCACTTGCTCCACCGTTTAAAACGATCACACAAAATTAGTTTGTCGAGCGACACATCACTATTATTCGCGCACCATGATGGTTAGTTGGGGTTTACAACTCCAACAGAACTGAAAAGACAGATTTACTTATATTTATTGGTGGTAACGTGCTGAACATCGATTTCACGCACGGCACAAACACATACGTCGATGGTTATATCATTCACTGCGTGTGGTTTGATTCCGTGTGATCGTTATTTTGCAATTGCACGTCTCTATGTCAGGCTACGAGGCGATATTCACTGGCAGACGATTCAGCGCGAGATTCTTCCGGGTAGAAAAGCAACCTGTAGCTCGTTATCGAAGAATATAATATAATAGCCCACTGTCACGCGACAAACTGTCGTCTCGGCATTTTAATAATACGCCTGGACCGCTCATTCTTATTACCGCGCATAGTTCCGGGACTAAATTATGAGTAAATGCATTTACTGTTCAGTAGGTAATTGAATGCTTCGCTTCAAATAGAATATGAACAATGCAAACAATGGTATACAAATTGGCATCTTCGACATTCTAAAAATAAATAATATAAAAATGATTTCTTACAATAATTTACGGAATATCTGGCAAAGAATAATTTTAAATGTAAAAATGATGGTGTTATAATGTTATGGTAATGTTAATGATGTAAACGACATTTTTGAGTTACCATTTTCGTATTTTTGAATCTTTTAACTTTTGAGTGATTCTCACACAATCGCACCACTTTCAATTATTAACTTCTCATATTTTTCGTGTTAAAAGGCTGGTAGAACGATTGCCAAGTGCTGAAAAGCGTGAAAGAGGCATAAATCCTCCAAGTTTTTTTCTACTAAATTCGCATCTCAACTTGGCTCTCCAGTTCCGTTCTCTCTGAATCAGTCTTATGATTTTTCTTTCACGGTTTAAACCGGATCTTCGCCCAGTTTGGCTTGAAACTTAGTTAACTAGATATACTATCGAGGTTTTATTATTCTTCCATTACACGTATTTTTCTGACGCTCACGATAATTCGTGAAATTTCTTCAGTGAAAATAGACTCCCAAGTTTTGAACGCGAGAGAACTAAAAAATTCTAGTTTCATTACTGTTGATAGGAAGGTAAATCTAAACTAAAAAGAAAAAATTCTTTGATTTTTGAATATGTAGATATCTACTTTACAATAAATTTGTCTACTGAATATTCAATTAAAAATTATCGAGACCATCCACTACCTTCTTATTCTCTTTACTATTATTCAACTTAAATTTTGTCAAGACCGGTACTCACTAATATTTATTTATCATATATCTCTTCAACTGATATTGACATGCTATCATAATTCTTGTTCTTGTTGATTCATTTTCGTTCTCTCCATTTTATTTAGTCTAATTATTTTAACAGATTAGATTTCGAGAGCAACTGATTGTTAATATTCAAATCCAAACCATTATAATGAAATCAAAGTTAACTACAAATAAATTCCTACGAAGGCATAGGCGAGTGCAAAAAAGACGCACGGAGGCATAGCCGAGTGCAAAAAGGACGAAGGAAGTCGTTTATCCTTGTGGAGAAACCGGATGCTGTTCGACGCGGAAAAAAAGGGAGCCGATGCAGATCGTCTTTCATCGGTGACCAGTGGCCGAGAGCAAAAATGTGTGAACAACTAGGTAGAAAGAAAGAGATCGATTTTTTAGACGGGTGCAAAAAGGATAAATAAGATAGTGGACGAGTGCAAGCGCGAGCGAATACATTTGTACGTTCGTACGCAGAAAAAAGCAAACGCAGTTGTATGCGCGACGAAAAACAAGTTAGCGAAAACGCGACACACGGGAGCAGGTTTCTTGTGGATGCAAAATGGATCAAAGTAACAAAGTGTGAATAGTTTTTTAAACAGGGGGATATAGTTTCGTAGAGAACATTATGTACATTTCGATTTAAATTTTTTGTTTTTGGTTGTTTGTTGTTAAGTATTGGAATGGAAGAGATTATGTATTTTGAAGTTTTGTCAAGGGGATTGTATTGAATAACACACCAGATATTCAACCTACTTTTTAATAATTAATAAACTAGGATTTACTAAAATAACGTAGGATGACGCATAGTGAAATTACTAAATAGGTTGTTCAATAAGTAATGTAGCGTTTTCGAGCACCTACTTAATCGAAATTTGTTATTTAAGGGCAGATTCCTGACTTATTCAAACTTATTTTTACTCGTTGTTTAATTACCAGGCAGCAACTCAAAATGGGCAACTTTCCCTTACGCACCGAACAAGAAATAAAGCTCCCTGCGGTTGTAATCCTGGTTTCGTTTGTGACATTGACGTTCCGCCATTGCAAAAATGTTTCGCGTCGCTATATGGCATCCATTTTTCATTCCTTGTAACAATCTGGCATAAAAAGGATTCATTTTTCAAGCGAAACAGAAGAAACGGGAACATACTCACCCTTTGTGGACGATTGATTGCCAGCAATTTGTGCAGTATCCATTGTTCACATTTGCGAGTCTTTTCAATAGTTTTCAAGTGACGCTGGATCGTGGAACGAGATTATTTTGCAGCCAGTTTTTAACGGGTTCAGTTAAATTGCAACATATTTCTGTTCAACTCCACGACTGCTTCGACATGAAGATCATCTTCAAAGCTGGAACTCTCTCAATGAAGTGTTTAATACCGTCTTTATCAACTGTTGAAGCGCAATCAGATATCGATTTTTCTACGATTTTTAATACTATTTCTGAGCAATAAATTAGAGTGGACACACTTCAAAGGACACTCACGAAGCTTGCGGCCTTATCTCCCTAGACTTCTTTTGCAGGTGCTTATCTTGATACATACTCGAAACCTGTTTATTTTAAAGTCTGGGTGCTTTTAAGATTTCACTATATTTCTTTTAGCAACTATGCTTGCCCTATACTCGTGAACTATAGAATAATTTGTTTACCAAATGATAGAACTAATTAAAAGAAGTAGTTTTTGTCTCGAAACTTTTTTCTATCTCTTACAATTCAAGAGTTATAACACAAAATCGGAAAATAGCCTAATTTTCATGGGTTAATTTCACCCCCTTCGAGTGAATTGGGGTAGCAAACAAAAATTGCGTTGTAATCAGGAAAAAATCTCCTACATATTCACAAAGTTTCAGAATTTTTTTAATTCTCGCGTTTGGGATCTTCCCTTGTTAAGTCCTCTTAATGTCCACTGATGCCTGACACTCGACACTCAAAGCAACCATACATATTATTATACAGTCTCCATCTCTTTCCACTCCCTCCCACTGTATGTACCTACATACTTCACTTCATCCAAACAAAACCCAATCCCACCATTCCTTATTTCCTCAACATTTTCAACCAGATGAATAAATCTACCGATCCCTGCTTGTGACTCCAAATCGGCCAGCGACATACTATGCAAATGAAAACCTGCATGTAGAGTGTAGAATATAAACAAGAATGCCCACTGTCGAGCAATTAATTCGTGCATCGAACCGCCGTTGAGTCGCCTAACCCCGTCACCATAAAGAACCATTAATCCAAGTCAAACGGAAACCACTTGTCTTCCATCAAAGGTATTCTTCTTCGGGAGGGGGTGGGAAGGGGTTGGGGGTACCGATTATGTATACAACCGTGAATGGCAGAGCTCAGAGGAATAATGCGAGTTTATTCATTCAGACGAAAGAAAAATGGTGAATATCGACCGGCAGAATTACCAAGGCAAATAGCGTAACACGGATTACACATACATACATAACGAGGCTAAGGCTCCGAAGCTCACGGTCTGCGAGCGAGCTCGCCCGCCTTTTCTACCTGAATTCCCTACAATCTCGGGGCACGGCACCATCCCAGCAGGTGCTTACGATCTAATCTGATTCGTGCACGCGGACTTGTACACCAGGTCGCCGACCTGCCGGCACAATTAGGAGAACTATAGTCACGCTGACACTTTGGCAATGTATCTGTAGACGCAGACCTCGGTATGTAGATCTCTGCATACAGGATGCTTCTGAACTGTGGGTAGAAACGTGACCGGTTAATAGGGCTCGCTGAAAGAAATAAAAAAGTTTTAATGAGCGTGGGTCGGTAAACTAATTCTGTCGAAGATATTCGAGTTTATGTAATTTAGTTCACTGTCACAGCAAGCTTGCAGCCCAAGATACGATGCTTGAGGTTTAGCAGATTAAGTAGAATATACATATAGGTGACTTCCTGCGAGGCCCAAAATTTTTAACAACTTAAATGGTGACCATTTTCAAAAGTGTTTTTCAAAGGTGTCTTTAAAAAATTCTAAAACTTGAGAGTTCATTGTTATTGAAAATATTCAATTATCACGTTTTATGTAACTGACTCTGTATGCAGAGTGTCAATTAATTGAGGACCTTGCGGCAAAAGGGGTGCAGCTAAATATTTACCAACTAGATGTAGCAAGCAATAGTGAGATCTTTAATGCGCGTGCGCAAACAAGGAATTGAGAAGTGGGAAATGACAGGCTTCTTTCATTCCACAGTGTTAATTCTGGGAAGATAACGACGAGTAGCTTTGGCAATAGGTGAATTTAAGGTTTGGCAGACGATGTAGTATCGTTGCTTCACTATTGAATTCTTGGCAACCAAAGACTCCTCTGTTTCTCGTCTTCTTTTCTTAATACCGCCTGCAAACCTCACTGTCTCACTGTTACTCGGTATGAGTATAAACATCTTGTCACTGCCAGTGTTCGAAACACGTTTCCGAGCAGAGCGAGTACCTCATAGGCGTTTATCCCGGATATATTTTCTTACTTGGCAGGCTTCTATTGGGAAAACGTTCTACATCCAGACACCTTGCTTCAGCTGCAATACGTTCAGACGTACATCGAACTTCTTGGCATTAGTATAACTTACCATTATGTCTTCAAACGCGCGGTACACACTAAGAACATCCGACACATTATCTCCTTACAGAAATACGAATTTAAATAAATCCCACTCGAAGATAGTGTTCACAGAATATTTAATAAGATCGTGCGGAGAGTATCGAATAAAAAACACAATACGTGCAAGAAATAAGAAAGAATAATTAGGTCGGTGGAAATCGCCATTTCGTGTAGGGAAGAATATTTTTTGCTTTTTAACTAATTCATTTATTTTATTTTTTTTTAACTTCTGTAACATTTTTCGAGACGTAAGCCAATGTTAGCAATTGTTATTGTATCTTCAACATAAACAGAGGAACTTTTACGCTCCCCACGATTGGTAATTTCATAAACACGAACTTAATTAAAGACAGGATAATTTATGGATGGAACCATATTGAGGCCATCATAACTGTAAGTGTAGTTACACTTCCAAAGCTTGGGCCTTGTGTCATGGGTGATTATTCCCTGGAAACATCTCTTCAGGATAGGAATAATTAGCGATCTTGGCGAAGTGCTGGTTCACTTGTACTGAAACCGTGCAAAGGCTTTGACAGAGTACTTATGTTCTGTGATTGCGACAACCTCATCCAGGCTTAATAGGGAACGAGGGCGTCAAGAATCAAAGTTACACCAAGTGTGAGAAGTTACTCGATTCTTCTTCGGATTTATTTTTCCATTTTGATAATTTTTAGTCGGATGTGTGCATACTTAACAAATATCTAGTCACTTTTCTTGAAAACGAAGTTCCAAATTAAAAAACAGTTTTCTCTAATTTCGACTTATATTTTCATGTAGAATCACAGCTTCTCGGGTTGTACTATCAGATCGCCGATACCCTATGTATATTTATTTCTGTTAACTGCATTCCACAGTTAGCACGCATTGTGCAGAATCAGTGCTGGCAAAAATCAAACCGTGACCATTTTACATCTGTGAATCTTCCATAGCAAGAGCAAAAGTAAGTAGGTCGCTCGATAATTCTCCCTGATCGGACGATGCTATTTCAACGTGGAATTCATTAGCTCGATTTATCTCGATCTGCAGGTTCTGCCAGCGCTATTTCCGGCAGGTTACTTCCTCTTCGTGCGACTATGCACGTCCTGTTCGTCATACGTAAGCAGTAAGTTGCGGAGTTGCTTACTGCGATAAAGGTGACAACTTATTATCGCGCGTAATTTAAACTCAACACAAGCTGCGCTCAGTTTTACAAGGTCGCCAGACGCACAGTATGTAATGTGCAACATAGTTTTCTGTGTTCAACATGTTTGAGTAGACATACTTTTGGTCAGAGTTGGGTATTATATATAAAATTATTTAAATAAGGCATTAAATAGAAATTACTTTAGCTTTAGATTATTTGACGAATGAATTTAATTTTTTTATTCGACGAATGAAAATTTTAAAAATAAAAGATAAATAAAAATTTTGCCCATCTCTGCTTTTGATACGTATATTCTGATGAAGATAGGTACGTTGTATTTTGGCAAATTTTCGCTGACTCTATATTAAAGAGGAAGGACCAAAGTATATTTTGGCATATTTGGTATTAAGTAATTAATTCAAATAAAAATGAAAAAAAATTGAAAACAAAATAACGTATCAACAAGTCCCCGTCTCTCCTAACGGGAACGTGTTTCCGGCACAGCGATTCAATCAAATGGAGCTTACGCCCTGAGAACAGTTTATATTGATGCTCGTTTTAAAGGAGATCGTAAATGAAACGAAATGTTCAATACCTTCCGTCAGATACCATTTTAACGAGTACATACCTGGCGATCAAATAGTTGTCAATCAAAAGAGATTCTATACAACAGGCATTTCCAGGCTCGAATCTGTAATTCAGCAATTTGCAACTAACAAGAAAGGGGAACTGCACAGATTATAGCTAGGTAGTTAACGTTAATCTCGATCATCCTAGTCGCGATAGGTACAAAGGAAGACTATTATCAGGGATAGGGAGTGTTTTCCCTTATCTGTGTCATATCATAATTTATAACATACTTGTAGCTTGTAGGTTAAAAAATGCATAGGTACACGTAAGCTTTTGAGCATAGTAGTGACGAGAATTGAAGGGTCAAGAATGGTCGTCACATATCTTCAATCGACCAGAAATTAGAAAATATGTATGCGAAAAGAATATTATTCCGTTGCATTGGAATATCTGAGAATGAAATTAATTTTCGTTTGTCAAACTACCAGATCCCATGCGCCAAAAATACATTTTTCAATTTGTGATGAAGAGATTGCAAACGTATCCTTTTCCATGCCATCCTCCCGCCTGAAAATACAATTTTTGGAACTCGATCGACCCATCAAATGCAATTTGTCGCCCGACGTTGAAACTAAGAGTAAAACTGATAGGGATGGGCTTGGGAGGAAAAACCGATAACGACTTTTTTTAGAATTTCTTCTATAAGTGGATTTTACGCTTTTGATCGCAGTTTACAGTTACAGATCTTGTTATGCGAGAAATAAAGTCTCTGCGAATTTTCAGAACACGTCGCCCGTTAAACGATGCGAGTTGTGCAAATGCTTTTAATGCATATAATCGTGGAGGCATACCTATATAATATTTGGAGTTTGTATATTGGACAGTTATCAACGGGCTGTTCCTACATATCATTCGCTCTTTCTTAAACGCTCATTTTTTTCGATTTCTTTTAATAATAATTATGCATACTTAAAAAAGCTAAAATTACATTTTCCATTGCACTATTTGCAAGGTGACGAGTACTTAGGGTCTCTAAAAATTTTAATACGGCCCTGATAGTAGGTTCTACATACGGATAATTTTGGGTTCCATTTGCAATGGTTTCCTCTGCGACCCCTATTACGTACATTTATTTTAATTGGAAATAACGGAAACGGTTAATTGAATTTCACTTAGAAGTTGGAGCTACGTATTCAATTATGATGAGTGTACAGTCCACGAGGAATAAAGGTAATGTGCCAAGCGTTGCAGAAAAATGGCGAATGAAACTTTGTGAGCCAGTGTCACATCCATCATTCGTCCCGTGTTCATCGCGAGCTAGTCCACAGTACTGGTGACAAATGACAAAAGAGTGGTGGCCTCCCTTTGCCGCTGTGATTCGTCCGCCCCGTCGCCAGCAGAACTGTGGACAAAAATGATCGACTTGAGGGGCGTAGAAAAAGCTTGAAACGAAACGAACGCGGTTTAATTTTATGTAACTTTGTTCGGTCTTCTCGTATGGAAATGTGGATCTTTGCATTCAAATATCACGATATTTCAAAGACAAAGAAACGGTGGTTGAGTGAAAATGGACAGACAGTAAATATGTGATCCTTTTCGCGACACAGTAACTGGAACGAAGTCTTGCGTTGGTGAAAATAAGAAACTGAATATTATGTGAAACAATTTTGATTCGCTGCAGCATTTGCAAACTTAATACGGTTGCTAGATCCTATTTGATGCTAATTTCTTAATAGAACAGTTTCCAAATTTCCCCTTCTGCCTTATTTTTTAATAGGATATTTCCTCTTTCTTTACAAAATATTTGCATATAATTGAAAAATATTGCTTTCCTCGCCACTTGATCAACACGTACATTGACATTTTCTTTTTAGTAGCCATTTTAAAGGCGTAAACAGTTCCAGCAGCGAACCTGTCAAAAGTTATAATAATTAAAACTATGTGCATTACTAAATACACAGTAACAAAGTAGATAATTATAAAATAACATGGGAAGAAAGAATCGGGATTGTATAAATTACATTTTCCTGTAAATATAAAAATTTTTTATTAAAATGCTAATTCTTCATAAAGATAGATATTACCAACACATAGAATATATAAATCTTTATACTGAACGCACACATGCGCAACTTAAATGTAATACTAAGTAATAATTTCCGAATCATGTTTCATCTAAAATGGTACATCTGGCGTTTTATGATTAATTGCACGCTACTTTACATTCAACTTTGACGATATTTTCCAGTATATGAAACCCCCGGCTTTTATGACGATGAACGGCCACGAGTGAAGTTCATTAAGATTTTCAAAGCGATGAAAATAATCTCTCGCGCGCGCGGCTTTTTAATTAATTTAATCCGTCTCACTGACTTTAGTTTACCATATCGCGGTAAACGCCATGCTCAGCTGACGCATAAACACGTGGACAGATGTGACGTACATTTGTCATTCTAAACGTCAACCTCCCTTAATTAGTTTTGGAGTGAAGGGGGACGGTAATAAAATGTAGGGGTATGCTTGTACAGCATTGCATGAAATATTGGGTAAAAATCTGTCATGGGACTAGTGTATAGCGTTTAGTTTAATTGAACAACATTTAGAATACAAATTGCATTAAAATACACTCAAAATGTGATTATTTGTATATCTAATTTAATAATTTAGAGTAGGTATTTATTTAGATAACTTAACACTTTGAGAGCACAATATTGAAAATATTAAAGTAGTATATATTTTTAGAATGTTTATGATTAAATTGATTCTTTTCATATTGGCAATATATTGTTTCCAAAATACATAAATAGACTAATAAAAATGACTGATATTTTTTATGGAGTTAGGAGCTCTAGATTATATGATTTTAAATTAGAAATGTGAATTCAATAATACGTAAATTTAATATAAATGACATTAAAAATAGGTTCTGTTAGGCATTCTGTTTATAAACCAGAATTTGAAATAAATATGAATAAAATTAGTAAATAAAATTCATTCGTGGGTAATTAGCGTATAATTCTTGGCTCATTTCCGCTATGATATGAAATAATGTTACAAAATCATGTAGTTCCGTTACTGAACCCATGGACTGCATCTTGTTTTTCCAATTATTTAAATTTATTCGAACGTGTACCCGTCAAAGTATGAATATTTCATATTTCAATCATTCACTTAATATTTCACACTCCTCCTAATGACAGCAGTACTGTTCAAATATTTGCATACAGTACTGGAAATATTGATTGCATCACTCGAATACACAAGTTGTCACTTATACCTCTCTTATTATTAAAACTAGGAAAATATTATTACGAAATATATTTGTTGCAAAAATATTTAGCCCACTATCTTGATCAAATAAGATGAATACGAATCATTTTATCAGTCATATCGCTACGAAAATTGTGCGTACCTACTACGTAAATTTAAATGTGATACAAATACTATTTCCAGTACTCTACATATGTATAAGGATCTTCTTATACCAAACACTCTTATATCTCGCGACTGATATTTTTAATATATTCACACATTTCACATCTATTTCTATTTTTTTTTTAAATGAATGTTGCCTCTGCAAAATGAACGTATCTAACATAGTCGTGAAAATTTAAAAAAATAACTATTTTGCAAGCGCCGTTCCCTGGCAAACCTCGTAACAATCAACGACCTAACAACAACAAATATTGCCATAACAATATACCCGTAATAAATTACTAAAAGAAATTCATAATAACAAAGCAGCAAAAAATGTAACTAAAAAATATTAAAAAAATGACAAATATGATTTTGTCAAAGCAACCAACTAAAACTACTATCCCCCTCTTACAACCATACTGCCCTCTTTAGTTAAAATGTCCTATCTAGCATTTTGAAACAACCGAGAAAACTGAAGTTTTACTTATCATTTAACTTATTTTCCTTCATTCAAATTAAAACATGTTGTCATTATTTCGTAATAGCCTAATATCATTTTTTGTAATAGGTGTACCGGTAGGGAATGTATTATTAACGTACCAATTAATTAATTGTTTCAGATAAGATATTTTAACCATTTTGAAAGAACTTAGGTTAAATACATTAGACTGTTTATAAATCTTTACGAAGCACGTAGAAGTTTCTAACTTTACTTAAAAGGTAAAAAACGTGTGGAACTTCAAATATTTCAACATATCTCAAAAAATGAAAAAATGTTAGATAGGACAGTTTAACTAAGGAGGGCAGCATAAGTCACAGCAAATTTTAAGAATCTGTCGTAACGAGAAGCGCGAGGGTTTTAAAACGTAATCCACGATGATAGCAAGCAAGAATTAATTCTATCAACGATGCAGCTTCGTAATCCTCATGTGTTATGCCCGCTGAGATTTGACGCGGGTGGCCGCAAAACTAACACGTACACGTAGGCGTTAAATGTGAAACGTCGAGCTGCCGTGTGTTTACACGTGCAAGACGTCATTCAGCCGATTTACGAAAAGCCTCTGATGCGGCTCGTGAAACGGTACCTGTTGAGTGGTCTCCAGAGGCTTGTTAGGTACACGTTACTAACATGCACATACATTTGCGGTTCCTGGCAGAAAGGAGCGCGATTAATTTCGGTTTGACTCCCGATGCAAAATTCACAGTACAACGAATCTTGCGCCGTTCGCAAAAGTCCGACAACTTCTGCGGTTTCCGATACGTGGTGCTTGGCATGGGAACGCGGGATAGAGGCACAGTAGAACCTCGATTATCCTACTTATGACGGATTCACATAGGTATATCAGTTTCGTGACGGTTCAGTGCCGTCAGTGCCAAGCTGGGAATCCACCTGGAAGCTAAGCTAAGTTATGCTGTGCTACGCTAAGTTTTAAAAAATTAATTTCAATACATCCTTAATTTTTTTAAAACTTAACTTAGCATAACTTCAATACATCCTTAATTTTTTAAAACTTAGCTTAGCATAACTTCAATACATCCTTAATTTTTTTAAAACTTAACTTAGCATAACTTCAATACATCCTTAATTTTTTAAAACTTAGCTTAGCATAACTTCAATACATCCTTAATTTTTTAAAACTTAGCTTAGCATAACTTCAATACATTCTTAATTTTTTAAAACATAACTTAGCATAACTGCAATACTTCCTTGATTTGTTTAAAACTTAGCTTAGCATAACTTCAATACATCCTTAATTTTTTAAAACTTAGCTTAGCATAACTTCAATACATTCTTAATTTTTTAAAACATAACTTAGCATAACTGCAATACTTCCTTGATTTGTTTAAAACTTAGCTTAGCATAACTTCAATACATTCTTAATTTTTTAAAACATAACTTAGCATAACTGCAATACTTCCTTGATTTGTTTAAAACTTAGCTTAGCATAACTTCAATACATTCTTAATTTTTTAAAACATAACTTAGCATAACTGCAATACTTCCTTGATTTGTTTAAAACTTAGCTTAGCATAACTTCAATACATCCTTAATTTTTTTAAACTTAGCTTAGGATAACTTCAATAATTTCATCACTTTTTCAAATTGGCTAGCAACATAATTTAAACCCTTAACCCCCAGTTAACCCCTCAAAATTACTCTACTATAATATTTCCCATTCCAAGACGTTACACTAAATAAATCCTACATCGAGAAAGTAACTCTACCCGATAGACGCACGAAATAATTTAAACCCAACAGGGTGAAACCCAGGAATCTCTTAATTACTGTTAAAGAAAAATTAAACCTAAAATATAGACGTTCCTTAACCGACGTATAATTCCGTCCACTCCATTATTCGTCGTTACAGAAATATCCGAAATCTCTTGTCTGTGGCAGGAAATGTTTCAGCATTTAAACGAGGGCGCGGAGGCACGGCTCTAGTGAGCAAACTCAAACGTTTAACGTCGCGATATCAGACTCGAGACTGTCGGTTTATTATTGGCATACGATTCTGTGTAATCTCAGGCTATTTGACATCGAAGGGAGCAACGGTTTGCCCTGCCTGCCAGAAATCGGCGTGGAATTGGAAATTCGTGGAAATAGTGTAACTCACGTGATGTATTCGCACGAGCCCCCGGAGAACGTATTCGAATTCTAACGGACAGAGGGAAAGTGGAATATCCAGGGACATGCTGGCATTTTCCCTTTAACCCGCGATTCTGTCCGCGTCAAGCGGTGACTTTCGGATTACCAGGCCCCTGTTTCAGCAAGATCGTAATTTTGCGAGCCGTTAATGACCCTGACGATGCTGCGATAGGAGGTAATTCTGCGAAATTCGTTACTCATCGTGGTCGAGGGAACAGCGAACAATAATGATTATAATTTGCATGCCGTTCGAGTTTTATGTCACTTCCAGGACGTAATGGTTTTTGCTATGGTTATTACTATGGTGGATAGTGTAAATTCATGATGGGCCACTCGACAGATAACAGTTTCAATAACGATATTGATATGAGGCATTCAGAACAAAATCGAACTAACCCACATTTTTTTCGAAATTGAGATAGTAGCAATGATGTATTCCAATAGGCTGTACTAAACGATCGGAAACTATTACACATACACATTGCTGGACACTATTTTTGCCGATCGGTAAAAAGTTAAACGAAATTCATGTAAAGTAAATATGTATCATTTGATACATAGATGGCATTGTTTTAAATGATCAAATATTAGTTAAAAGAAGATGACGTACCTATTCTCTCAAATTTAAGAATTAGTAAACGAGTGACTATTCAAAGCGGGAAACATTATTATCAAAGAAATGTGTCGCAATAAATTAGCCTTCGTTATAAGTTTTCTAAAGTTGTATATAAATTTCACGTATTCAAATTATTATCTCTGCCTTATTTACTTCTTATACAACTTTTAAGAAAATTGTATCGAGCAGAATACGTCGTCGACATAACATAAAGCTTGAAGAAGAGGTAACTTATTATCGATTATCAATAACAATGTTGATTCTGTGGTAACAATCGTGTTCATTGATCTCAAGCTACACCTAATTGTATCTGTGCCTCTACCGCGGTCCTTGATTGTCCTTATTGTCTGGCAAGCTGATTGCTCCCATCTAAGAAGTAAGTGTGAAGCCTGATTGCTTCCGTCCAAGATGCCAACTGATCTGAAATCTGATTGCTTCGAACTTCCTTTCAGTGACGAATTATTAATAACTGACTGGAGTCACCGAAATCTGATGTTTTGGAAATGTTGCATCTTTTGTTACATTGCATCTGCGGAAGGGGGTACTATTTTCCCTTTAAGAACGGAAAATACTTCCCCTTTCCAAAGAAAATGTGCACGTCTCCGTTTTGAAGCTAAAGAAGGCTGATACTTCTCCCTTCTGAAGAAGAAATAGCGTTTCTACCCAAAGCAGAGGGGGACAATTTTCATCCCTCAATAACGGGGGACTCAATAACAATTTTCTTCCCTCAATACTTTTCCCTTTTTAAGATGGTGGTGCTTCTCCTCCCTAAAGAAGAGAGATACCATGCCTTGCTAAAGAAGCGGAGTACTTTTCCCATCTTTAACTCCCTTAGAGAAAGGACATACTTGTCCTCCCGAAAGAAGAGGACTACTTTTCCCTCCTAAACAAGGGGAGCTTCTCTTCTCCCCTTAGCAAGGGATGTACGTATGTACATAGAGACACTCTATCTCTCTAGGGTGACCGCCACTTTTTCGACGCTATGGAATGCTCTCCAGGTTTCGATTTCTCTATTCGGTTCCTAAGTTAAGCATTAATTGCTACGTCATCCGCCAGAAATTTTAATGTGCATACCACGTTATTACTCTGTTGAAAACCGAAGAATGTAGAAGTCCACAGATTCAAGAGTGAAGGGAATATTTTTTGTGTCGCGATTACCATCTGCATTCGTTAATTGGATTTTAACCCCTTTACAGTGAATCGATGCTGACCAAATATTGGAGTATTAAATAGTATGCTTCGTTTTATATTCGAAATTTGTAGTAGTTGTTGGAAATATTGACTCGAATAAACTAACGGTCTCTGGATCTCTAAAATCGCACCCGTGTGCAACCGTGGCATGAACCTATTTTATCGGCAAACTTTAACATTTTATAAAATGTAAATTGAAAACTTTTTACTCCGTTTAAATCGAGTGTGCTACATAGCGTCCGACACATAGAGTGATTCACCTAACTTGATAAAATGTTAAAGAACTCGTAAGCTGTTTTCTATATTATGAAAATCTGTTTTTACAAAACAATCTGTTTTTACAAAACAGATTTTGTAGTAAACCTGCTAGTAGGTATTTCGGCTGAAACATGTAAACTTTTTATCGCACATCCGGTCCTACTTTTTTTACTTACCTTTCGATATTCCACCAACTTCTAAACTAAAATATTGGGGATTCCATTTAAAAAACAATTTATCTTGTATTTCAAACATTTTTTCGTAAAATAAAATTTTCATTTACGTGACAAAAAAATTAAACATAGAATATTTACAGTAGTAATTTAGAAGACGAATAAATTTCTTGTAGCACTTATTTCTGTGCTCCTAGACTTATAATACATGTGAAAACATTCTAAATAGGAAGGAAGCTAAAAATGAAGAAGCTTTATGAATAATATTTTCAAGTAGTAAAATCCACAAATTTGTTAGAGGGCGATTCACTTCCATTTCGATGCGTTTCAATCAAAGATTCCCAATATTAAAATTTATTTTTGTGCTATCGCGTTGCCGTCAATATTAGATTCCTCCCAACGGAGGGGGAACTGGAGCACGATACCGTTCTGAATACCCCCACGATGTAAAAATTTTGTCATCTGCCAGAAGATGAAGAGGGAAACACCAAAATTGCGTATAAAATGATTTATGTGTCGTATGGCTCGCGTGAGTCCTTTGTGGAGTTTGGCTACATCAATCATCCGTGCTTTCAAAATGGTTTTTTGCTCTCCAAGAGTATTCAATTCTCCACTGGGCCGGTCGCTTTATTTCGGAGCACCCTTATTTTTCATAAATACATTTTCATATTACGCGCACTCCCACCCTGATTTTTATCACTTGCAATTTATATCGTGGACAACTAAATCGAAACGAACACATAACGACTCACAATCAGTTAGTACTTCTCTAGTCTGGGAGATTTTTTTATCAAATTTCGTGCATTTCTGTGGTCTGAAATTTTTATTTACACATCGTCAGTAGCATATGCATACGAAGGGAAATTTTCGGCAAATATAATGACATGTTACTTTAGTTCGTTTTGTATGCAAACATAAATCTAGCACGTTGTATATTTACATACCAGCAAATTAAGACCAGTTGAGACCAAACTTTACTATAATAAATTAAACATTTAATAATTAAAAAAATTATAAAAAATATTTCGCAGATCACTCAACCCCTCCTCCATTCTAAATTCACATAATAGCTGTCACACACATTTATAAAACAATGTGACCACACAAAATCACATATACATCTTAATTACTATAAACGTTCAAAGATGAATGAAACAGAATTCTCACACCTTTCCCATGCATTCCTCTGTTCTGGTGGAAACGTGCCATCGAAACGGAGTAATGTTTACGCGAAAGATTGCTCTGAACGATCAAGGGCTTCTAGGACAATCGTGTATAGGGAGGTTAAAGAGGGACGATGAAAAGGAAGCTGGTTGCGAGACGCGAAAATGACTCGGGGACGTTGAAACGGGGTGGCAAAACAATCGAGAGATTTGCCAGGCACCGAAAAGGACATTTGGCAATGTTGCCAGGCTCCAAGTGCTCTCGTCTGAGATGAGAGTGCTTTTCGAATCCTGCCGTGAAATCTATGAAAAGAATATATTCTGAATATTTCTACCGTTCCACCTCCCGTATCGATTCGGTGCAAGACGGTCTTTATTTCCACGCTTCTACCAGTGAATCTCTTCCCCGAATATTTAACAACCAAACCAAAGTCTGAGACACAGCAGCCAGTCTACGTAACATGTTCATTTAGTATTAAAATGAGTAATAAAAATAAAGGTACTTAATATTATATCGTTCTCGCGAGCAGAAATGAAGGGACTGAGGAAAAAAGGAACTGTACATGGTTTAAGGAGCCCGTAAACATGTTGTATTCAAATATATCATTTAATTAGTAATTCCGAAAGTAAACATAAACAATGCTGAATTTAGTTGGTATTATTGCACAGGTCAGTCTTAGGACTCTCAGGTATTAGATTATTACTTTGTAATTTTTTATTCTACTTGAGAGAATATCACCAAAGTCCAGTTTCACGATATATACCTAGTTTTTCGTCATTAAATCAAAGAGAAATTAGAAAAGCTATTTATGTCACTATGTGACGCATGCGTTCGGAGACTTTAGTAATTACATTGAATATAAATTTATGATTAGAAAGAGGGTTATGCCTTTTACGACACTCTCACAAGCACAATGAACACTTTCTCCATATTCCACACACGTACACCCCGTACATGACACGAATCTCTCCTTGCAATTAAGAAGTAAACCACAGTGTCGTCTGTATTTAATTATTGAACGCCGATAGCCAAGCAGTTGCATAAAAATTATTACTGTATTATTGCGCTAGTTGTGCGACGTTCTTGTGTATTATCGTTGCTTCAGAATTCTCTGTCGATACTTTTGTATGTATGAAGTTATGCTTGTGTGCACCTTTACGTGCATACAAATATGTTCTGGATGTGCAACGTTGAAGAGATTAAACAATTAGCAAGCAACGATATCGTGCAAAAGTGTGAAACATTTATCAAGCACAATTAAAGATAATATCAAAGCATTTACATAATTCGATTATTAATTCACTTCAAAACATTTATCGTCACGACCAATTATTATTTACGTTCTCCTTAACATTTGCCCGCAATAAATAACACAAAGTTTAAACATGTTTCTTTCCAGTCAGATATGAATAATATCCTCTTTCACTTACATACTTACAATACAATTTCTAGCCTAACAACTACAATGAAACATTCTTAATAAATTAAACTTTCTTTAGCAATCAACAAAATTTTATAAAGATCATTCCTCTTCTTTTTCCTCACTGTTGTTATGATGCATTTATTAATTACGACAAAAAATTCTAAAGATTATTGAGATTCCACACGGATGATAATTAACAGAGAACATTTTGCACGGTATTGTACCCCCAAGTTACCGCTTAAATTCGAAGCATTCGCTTTAAATCGCTTAGAGTAAAAGCTCGCGCAAAAGAGATCAAATCGAACACTGAGAAATTATCGAAATTACCTGCGTAACTGTACCGTGATCGATGCAGATGCGACGGTGCTCGGGATCGGTTAAGTGTATGAGCAAGCCGCGAATTGGAAACGAACACCATCAGGGGCACGTTGATGCAACCAGTTGTGTACATGGCGGGATGACTCGTTTTCTCTGAATTAATTAGGATTCTGCTTAGCGATTAGTTTGATTTTTTCAGTGTCGACTTTGTTTGTTCGTCATGCTGCACAATAGTTGAAAGCGAAGGCATAGTTGAAGAGGACGTTCCGCTGATAGTCGATTTTTAGATTCTTTATGGGCCTTCACGATTGGATGGTCCGTTTTCGTCCAGACTATTAGTGTTTTGCTCTCGTTGCGCTTTTGCGAACACTAAGTGCATCACGAGACATGCACTTTAACTTTCGTTTCGGAATTTATTGTTCGTACTTAGCCCGTAATCACGAACGTGCAGCCGTAAGGAAGCAGTGTCGTGAGACGAGTGTTTGCTCGAACTATCATATCGTAGATTATGGCGAATTTTATGCAGAGCGTAAGGGTGATATTACGAATTAGTACGGATTGATATAATTGTTAGTGGAACGAAAACGGTGGGAAATGGACGCTGGCTTGACATTGCGTTTCAATTAATGGCCCCTTTTGTTTTTATCATAGTAATTGATTAAAAATTAAATCGCAGGGAAGTGTAAAACATTCTAATATTTGGTCTCGTATGCTCTGCCACTTTAAAGATTATAAGCAGGCAAACTTTGAATAAATAATGATGTTAATATTTTAGTAACTTTTAACTGAACTATTAAAGTTGTATACATAAATTATATTAAACTAATTGTATTCAATTTCAGACTAATATTTTGTTCATAATAATATTCAAATCACTGTCCATAATAATTTTTTAAGTACATCTACATTCCTCCGTGCGATTAAATTTTAATTGTCCTAGGATGTAAATATGATGAAACTTTTGTGTCGAAGAATACCTTTAGTATCGTAAAACACGCAATAACAACCACGTTTCTGTTTCTCATAATTTCGATTACGTAAATTGATAAACTTTCAAGTGTTACGCTCTGTACAAACCATACAGTTAATTGTTGTAATAATTTAAATATTAAAAGAAACGTTTGTACCTTAAGAAATGAAGAGGTGTTATTATCCAGGCTGCACGTTTGTTTTTCAAAAGTAAATTACGTGGGCATGAAACTTACTAATTTAGAGAAAATCCTAATAAGAAACGTTCCTAATTCGGAGGCTTCTTTTGTTTCGCATAGGTCGATCTAAGGCACATGGACGAGAAATCGGGAAGCAACGTAGTGGATGTTGGAGTCGACCTTTCTGAGTTTTACATGTCTGTAGAATGGGACATTTTAGAAGTGCCTGCTGTAAGGTGAGTACGATATATTTCTAAATTTCTACAATTTTCATCATCTGCATACAGTTTTGTCTCGAAAATAACCCGCATCTTGGGACCGGGTGTGACCCAGAGTTGACCCAGAGTTATTTAAATAACGAATCAAACAAAAGTTGCTTTAACTTTAGATTGACGAATAAAGTTAATTTTTTTATTCCATGAAAAAAGTTAGTGTTTTTTTGCATTCTATGAAACATGAAACAGCGAGAAACATTTTTCTGCCCTTATTGCGTTATAAGTATATCCATCATATTTAACTGAAAAATTTCTATTTGTTTCTGCACAGGAACGAAAAGTTTTACACCTGCTGCGACGAGCCGTACCTGGATATTACATTTAATATAACGATGAGGAGAAAAACACTTTTCTACACTGTGAACATTATTATTCCATGTATGGGAATTTCCTTTCTTACGGTACTGACATTCTATCTACCCAGCGACAGCGGAGAAAAGGTGAGTGATATCCTTTGTACGAATTTTCTATTAAAACCAGAGAAAGAGTTCCATCACTTAAGCTTTAGATCTCCTCAATTATAATAATCTCATTAATTCCAATTCCTTCTATGCCCGACATTAATGTCTTTCATTTTCCACATCCATCAACAAAGTATATACGAATTTTTGCATACATTGTTTTAAGTTGAATTCATTTATAATACGACACGTATTTTTCACTTGACTATTACAAAACACGTTTCCTTATTTATCTGAATTATTTTAATAGAATATAAATACACTCATATTAATATTAAGACACTCATTTGCGTATTGTGTTCAACATTATTAAAACATTTAAGGCCAGATTACATTACATTAGGTATATTTAAGTACATTCTTCAACATTTCAACATACTTATTAGCCAAGATCCTAAATTAAAAAACCAAACAAGTCTATATATTAAATATTCGCTGCTTAGGATTATTTCTAAAGGACGGAATTTTTACAAGCGCTAGCAAGTATCGACAAATACCAAGGACGCCAAATTCTTCCATCTTAAAATTTCAAACGCGCGTGCAAAGCCTCTGCGAACTTTCATCTGGTCCTCCCTGAATTCAAGTACCCTGGCGATACTCATTATTTATTACCCATAATCTTAAGTAGTTCTGCACATTCGGGGGTTAATACCCTGGTTGTTTGCGCCTCCCCAGTAGCAAAGAAAGTAGCCTATCGGCGACTGCTCGCTTCCGCACTGAATGTTTTCACCTAGTGGACAATAAGGAACGCCCCGTCAATGAGTCGACCTTTAATTAAAACTCGTTGCCTGCAAACGCGCCGTTCTGCCTTCCATCGGCATAAACGTCCACAGAAACGACCAATTGCGGCCAACGATCCCTTAAACCGCACTGACCGTTAATTACAATGGGTAACAGTCGCGATTCCCCGCAATGCAATTGATTTCTTCGTCTGACACAGGACTGTCAATTTCTCTTGAAACAAAAGTGGACCTGGACAGAATGCGAGCCCAGTTCATCGAAATTTTTCTTCCTACTCTCTGCTGCACACGTGATCTGCTAAAAGTGCCACTAATTTAATTATATTAACCGCCATGCTGTTTCATATCACGAACATGAATGACTAATGGCGGTGTGTTATGTAAAAAATTATGCTATAAGGTGAGCCAAGAATTAATCTCCTTAACTTATGGTTAGGGTTACCAAATTTCTTCACCAGCAAACCGGGACCAGTAAAAAAAAAGGGAACAGACCGAAAATGTTTTGAAAAAGGACACTTCTTTGTAGTGGTTAAAAAATGACATACAATGAAAAACACAATAGTTATTACTATTACAAATACGGCAACAATCTATTTGATTCTCTTCAGAAATGTTTCATTGTCAGTGGCGGATTTAAGAAAAAAGGCCCAGGGGACAAACGTTCTGAGGGGCCCATTTTGGGGGGGAAATGAAGAGGTAGTTTACTAAAAACTGGCTAATTACCAAGCATTCTTTGTTGCTTTACGAAGAAAGGACTGTTTTATTCGTCAAAAGGTAATTTTAAATTCATTAAAGTTAAATTCATCAGCCGTCGATCGTTGCGATAGCGAAATGCTGCCTAAATCGCCAACGAAGCAACAAATCATGCCAAAGCAAGTCGGAGCAATGACAGTAATTGCTTGTTTTCTGAGGTTCTGCGTGTACACTGGGGGTTCTTGTTCAGCGAATGAACCGCTGCAGCGAATATAAATCCGATGGAGAAACTTTGAATTTATGGGCGCTCGTTAATCATCGTAAGGAAAGTTTCAGTAGAAAATTGTGTTTCTGCTGTATCACGAACGCGTGACGCGTGGGAATGCAAGTTTTAGTGAACTACAGCCCGCTGCGCGGCGGATTCTTTCGCTTTGTCATGGCACGTAATAGGCCGAATACGAGGCAGTATCGATGATTAGTGTCTCATTTCTTTGTGCTCGTACAAGTAGATACAAATCAACTCCACGTGCACTCGATGGATTTTCAAAATTGGTATTTTCGAAAACAAAGCCACGTTCAAAGAAGTTTTTATTCAATTTTGGGCTTTTAATTTCAAGCAATAATTGAAAAGTCCCTGTAGAAAACACTGCAAGTGCCAAAAATCAAATTCTATACCATAGTATTACCATTAGCACGCATTTTCCGATAAATTTTTTTTTTAATTTAGACACTTCCAGTGTTTTCTACAAAGACTCTTCAATTTATTCTCAGAGTATTATATTTCCCGCTGCATTTTGCCAAAACTCGATCACAATCAACCCTTATCGATTCGTCAATGCGATTTTTTCCAAAAACGAAACCCCAAAACCAAAAAATGTTATTCTACATTTCGGACTTATTAAAATCGCCGCATTGCAGGCTGTACCACCAGTTACAGAACACGCGACTGTTTCGTACTAATTATACTCGCATGAATAACTGTAATTAAATATGCACAAGTCTTCACAATTTGGCACTTCCACTCGCAGGAAAAAAGAACGACCAAAAACGAAGAACAAATTATCCCGTCACGCTATGCGAGAATAAACTTCATTACCCGAACTTGCCAGAAAGAATACCCCTCGCAGAATCTATTCAGCCGAACCTATTATCGAAACAATGCATCGTTTAATTATTTCACGTAATCGAAGTTGCCGTTACATTCGAACGCGAGCGGAGATAACTAAACGAATATAAAGAAAAAATATCGAGCGAAATTGGCAGATGCCAGCCGCGCGCAGCGAAAACCGATGTATAAAGTGCAGTGAATTGGTCGGGTGGTAGGGGGTTTGCGGATGAGAAACGTCTAGTGGAAGGAAAAAGACAGATGGAACCGGGACGATGCAATTAATTCCTTTATCCACGGGAACGGGCGTGCTTACCTATACTTAGCGTCTGTAAAGCGGACGTGTGTGAAATATGCGCCGAATTAGTTCTCTTCCGCGCCGCTGTCGGCCTCGTTATTTTCCCTTATCTATAGCTAGGAGCCAGTGGTTACTTTTGGCTCCACGGCGCCAACTATTTTTCATTTCTACCACCGATGTCTTGCTTCCCCATCGGTTCTTGCGCCTCCTCCAGCGACCTTCGACCTCTTCACCCCTCCGCCTTCGCGACACCTCATTTCGCTCCTCGCATCCCTCCTCCCTTCCCACTCACCATTCGACTTCCACCTTTTGCACGCCCTCAAAAATCGCCTGGAGCCGACGATCCCCTTTGTGCAGGGTCCTCGATACCGCGACAGAATAAATAGAGGAAAGGAACCTCGGCGCGCATTTCCGTCATCGAATGCGCTCTTTCACCCTCGCCCCTTCGACGACCCTTCGTCGCCACATCTGGTTCCAGCGCGGGGAAAAAACGGCCACGGTTTGTCGACATGTTCGACAAGAACGCTTTTGCACCCGAGTTAACGTTTGCATCGGATGCAAAAACGGCACGCGTTACTGTGACTTTGAAATGCTTTTTCCCTGGTGTTTTTTGGGGCAGGGGTTCTGTTGAATCAACAGCTGTCGTTGGCGTTAGTGACTGGCTGTCGGGTTTGTTGGATTGTTAATGAACCGTTGTGAACGTAGTTTCGTGGGTATCTAGAATAAGTGAATGATTGGTTTATTTGTTTACGTTTGTGCAAACTTGATTAATTGCTGGTGAAAAAGTCTTGCAGTTCGATTTGTAACTGTAATTGAAAGTGTGTGTGGTGTTTTGGTATGAAATTTTAATTGCAGATATATATAAGGCATGTTCTAATTACGTTAAGTAATATTTGTTTGGTAAAAGTATGCAAAGTACATATTTTTACGTGACCAGCTGAAAATATGTTATTTTAAATGAAATTTTTGAGAAATGATACAAGTAATTTCTTGCCAATTAATTACAAGGTGATGAATACAAAGTGTGACCAGTATTTTTGAGAATTGTTTATTAATACTATAAACTGTAAATAGAAAATTTGTTTGATAATATATATACATGTATATGACGGCGCTACAGTCGACTGATGTGTTGGCGCTTCTCTGCGGTTTTGCCCTGATTGTGAAAAAACCGAGGTTCGGCTCCACTCGAAATTTTTTCAGCATGTTCAAAATATACTCCTTTTTGGAATGTACCTGCGCGTCAAATGTAAAAGCTCTGGTTTCCGAGATAAAAAACATCCATCTGTCCGCTCTGAAAATCGCTAGTCGCTATTTGAATAATTTTGGTTTAATTCTAGTTTCAGAGGTTTTCGGCTGAAAACTGTGATTTCCACCACTTTTAACTGTTTGTAGTTCATAGCTGCGTTAAACGATTTCGATGAAATTTTCAGCATGTATACAGTTTACTTAAATCTACAAAATCCATTTTTAAATTTTCAGTCAGATAAAAAAATTGAAAAAAACGACCTTTACTATTTTTTTCGCTATTCCAACCAATTGCATTTTTTTTCTAAACGGCGGAACACGTCATTTAGCGAACTAATCCTTCTAGCTTTTCAAAAAAACTTAAGTCACTTGGACCAATTTTAAACAAGTTATTCTGTTTTAAAGGGTGGAAGAATACTTTTGCACGCGACTGTATGTTACCAAATAAATCACGTTTTATAATTTTCACTCTTTGCTTGACTGACTTATTGATATTTTCCGGCAAGCATTCCTTAAAAACATGGCTCTTTCGTGCATCCGTGTCATAAACTCTCCCTTGATGAAATCCTACCTCGGAGACGAGATGGCGCGCATCAAACTAGCATAAAAACGAATGAGAGGGAAGAAATAAAGGTTGTACTGAAAAAGTAGTCTAGAGTGGAAAGTACTAAAACTGAAGACGTCGTTTAAAGAAACACCTGCTGTACAAATTAAATTTCTCGATATCAGGGAAATGTCTAGCATCTTTAGTAGAATCTCCTACATAAAATCAAATGCTTCCCTCAATTATAATAAAAGACATCCCACAATTATTATTTTATGGAACGCATGAATATTATCTAAAAACGAATATAGTAAAAATATTATGTACTATTGACTGTTTTAAAACTTCTACATATATATAAGAATTTATTACTTAACATCATAACTTTTCAAATAATTCTCTTTTCAGCTATTTCATTTCACTTAACTCAATAACATTTAAATCTTAATCTATGCCAGTTGTTTAATCAACTTTGTATATTTATTCCGTAAAATCAAGTTCGAATCTGCCTTTAAAATTTCAATTTAAGTCGTCCACTCGTCCTTGGCTTTACTTTCTAGCAATAAGTACTTTTGTAGCTCTTTTTCGTAAAGAAACTGTTACAATAGGTAAGTAGTAATAGTTTGAACAAGTTAAAATATGTACGACGCGCGAGTAACTTGCCCTGTTGGACAAAAGTATATTAAATTTTCCTAAAATTTCACTCTAGCATGGAAAATGGTACAGCGATGAAATCAAACACGAAACATACTAATCAAAAAGAATATTGCATGTCGAGCTACATACAGCACCGAGTGCTTAATGGCTTGAATAGGTATCTGACGCTCGCGAAAGTATGGATCAAATATGAATCGACGCGTTGCATGATTATTTCCCTCAAAGTGCATTAAAGCTGGATGTTATCACCAGGGAATCATTATAAACATTTCGTTGGAAAAACAAATCGCTATTGCAAAGTACAATATTGAAAATTTTAATATGTAATTAATATGCATACCTACACCATGATGCATTATTTAATGACTTTCATCAAAACATTGTTCATTTTGGTTGTAACGTAAAGTCAGCGAACGTGAGCTTAATAAAACACGGGATGTTACACCTAAACTAGGCCATCCAATAGTCATCTTCCTTAGTTGTGACGATACAAAGAATATGTTTCATATATATTCTGAATGGTTTCGAAGATCGAGAATGCATATATTTATTTACATTCACAGATTGTCGTTTTTTGCTGTCGAAATTTGAAGTTTCAATAAAAATAAATTTCATGTTTGACTCCAAATTTTTTACCCTAAAGTTATTATCTTAAAATTATTAATATGTATTCATGTCAATTAGGAGATAGAAGAAAAATATGTACTTCCATATAAAAGAAACGTGGATATCCTTAACCATTTAGCGCCTAGTGTAACGCATACGTCACATCATTTTCGGGCTAGTAAATAATTTTGGGAAACTTTCCCGGAAACCTTTTTTTGTAGGCGCCCGAGTACTGAAGGGTTAAGAATTCCCGAAAAATAATTTTCTTTGAAACCATTAAAAATGCGTATGAAATATTTTTCGTATTATCACAACTAGAGAAAACAATTTGATTATGCAGTTTAGGTGGGATACTCTGTGACCGAATATCTTATAATAAAATTTGGTTAGAATCATAAATGAAAATTATGGGCACACTTCGGTCGAGATCGTAAAAAAGATTTGGAATGAATTTACAAGCATAACCTACATTCTTCGATGGATTTCGGTCGTGACTCTAACCGTAACCGAAAATCTCATATGAATTGTGGTCTGGGTCGTAACCGAAAATCTCCCATGGATTTCGGTTGAGAGAACCGCGAATAACAGTTCGATTATCACATACATATTCAACTATTATAAAAAAAAAGAAAATATGAGAATATATTTGAAATATCAGTTGGTAGCCACAAAACTGTATCTCGTGTGAAAAAAAAACGTAATTCCTCTGTGTTTATAAGTGTCGTATACTTTTATGTCCACTTTCCCCATCAAGAAAAATGAAATTTTTCTGAAACGTCAAGTCTGAAATGGGTGAAATTTAAACTTGATAGGAGAGCATCCATCACTTCCAGACTTAAAAAAATCAATGAAATTTTTCGTTCATGGTGAAACCTACCACCATGATATCATAGCAAACAAGATATGATACAACTAGAGTGAGAAACGACGCATAGAAGTGGACAGGAATACCGTCAGATTTTTTCGGAAAAAGATGGAGGGATGAAGGCAGAGCTATTCGGCCTTCGAGGCATGTCAATCAATCCAGGAGAATCGATAAGCAATATCGCGGTCCGGTGATTGACCCGTAGCCACCGCGGTCACCGAAATTGCCATGCTCTACGCCTACCTATCTTTTTTTTGTGGCACTACTACGCAAACAACCATACGATAACATGACAGCTCACCTTTCGTTGAGCACTGTCAATAATTTCCATCTTTGTCATCGTTTGCCTTTATCCCTTCTTTCACTTTAAAACATGTCTGAAAACTAGGGGTGTGCGAATTATCTCGAAGCTTGAGAACCCGATATCCTCGGGATTACCCAGAATTTCGAATTCTGCGGGATTCCTGAGAATTTCGAGACCCCAAGAATTTCGGGATTCTCAGGAATTCCGAGATTCCCGGGAATTTCAAAATTCCCGAAAATTTTTGGATATCCGATAATTTAGGGATTCCTGATAATTTCGGGGTTCCTGATAATTTCGGGGTTCCTAATATTTTCGGGATTCCTCATAATTTCTGGGTTCCTAATAATTTTGGGATTCCTAATAATTTCAAGATTCCCGATAATTTCTGGGTTCTTGGTAATTCAACAATCTTATTATATAACAAAATGTTACACAAACATGCCAATGTTCCCAGTTTACAGTATCTATTATACGCATACTGATTGCATGTACTACTGTACAAATTCCTATCGCATCGTAGATAGAAACGATGTAAATGCGGAATAACGTAAGTTGTGAGTACATATGTCATGGAATCATTGTACCTACATCACGTGTATAACCTACTTTAATATACACGCGTAGTCTGGATGCACAAACGACAAGTACCGTCCACTCCAACGACCAAGTGATAACTACGTTATCGCTATTACAACGCGAGCCATTAAACCAACGATGCAGCCACGTCGATGATCGATGTTAAATGATTAATCAGTCCGCCAACATCCCCCGTTAAGCGAAACGAATCGCGTCGATTAGTCACCGAGACCGTCTCTATCAACCCACTGTAATGATAGAAATTTAAATCGCCGCACGAGTGGGGAAAATTCATCCGCAATCTCAGCTATGGCGTTATCATGGTTAGCGCTCGCCGCATCGTATCGTAGCGCTGGAATGCAAACGGCCTCAGTTGCGTTCGTGTCTGGACGCTAATGGGCCAGAATTGCGGCCGTGCTTCCTGCAGCGATAGAATCTGGACGATTCGAGCCTTTTCGAATCGACCGGTTGCCCATCCACGGAAGCGTCACTCGGACCTACCCGTTTTCCCAGAGCTGCATTCCTTCACCTCGAGTTTCATCGTGGTGATTAGTCTAAGCGATCAGCGATCCAACAGTAATTAGTGATTCGAGCGTCTCCTGAGAACAGAAACGGTGGACGACCTGCCTCTGAAGGCGTCTGTCCCGATAGCGAAATGTCGGGACATTTAACTCGTCGGTTCGGAAATGTCAAACACTCCGACGCTTCACTGCTTTGTCGAAGCCTCCGTGCAATCGGGGTGCGGCCATCGATCCTGATTCGCCCGGCCCCGGAAATGGACGCAATCCCCCCGAGTCATCCCAAGGATTCGGGAATTTTAAGAATCCCTTATTTGGCATTCGCTGTCTAGCGGTGGTTCAAGTTGAGAGGACTCTGGTTGCAGAATTAGGTTGGGTCTATTTGGAGACTGATTGTGAACTGTTTGGCTTTCTTTGATTGTTATTTGGTTTGCTAGTTTGTGGTGTTTGTGGTTTGGTAGGAACGATTAGGAATGGGAGCTGGATGCTTTGTTTAAACTATTCAGAAGTTGACAGATGTCATTTCTGATACATTTAAACAAAACTTTATTCGTAAGAGAACCTATTTGTCACAGAAATTGCATTATGAGGTTGAATCAAAGTTCAACACTTATATCTTTTTTAAAAATGAAAATTTTAAAAATAGCGTATGAGAAAGACTAGTTTCTTTTACATATTTGAAGGGACATTTTTCTTTTTTCCTTTTCGATGACACTCAGGGGAGATATTTTTAGCATCACCCTGCTTTATTCAACAGTAGCTACACGAAGAACCATACGAATTATCGTAATTTTTTTTGTTGGAAAATATTCTTTATATTATAAACTTTCAACTGTATATTATGATTTTTGATTAACAAAATTACTTATAGGTAAAAAAATTCATAAAATGTCCCCTCTTTTTACAGTCCTGGATGTACGTAACCCCTTAAATTGCAAAAGGTAAACTTAAATTTGTTTTTATTTGCAAAACTGCCAACTTTAATTATATTCGATATTAAATCCACAAATCAAACCAGATAATTCACTCATTTGTTCTAAACTTGTAGTAATAGTTACATTTACACGAAGGATCCTTTATCAAAATGTGTATCGTGTATCGTGCGAACACGACCGAGCATCCCCGTTACGCTGTCTGTCGATCGTCGTGACTTCTGATTAGCTGCTGATAGCGCGAAACAGACATGGCCGATGTTACGACAAGACACACACCAATCGCGCGGCAATATCGTGCCAGCTATGGGCAAAATGCGCTATCGGTTAACGATCATTGCTGTTGATGATCGTGTTGCGTTTAATGGCGAATTCAACCACCACACGCAGCGACATTACAATCTTTGGACACGAGCATATTGGCAATTTCGACGTTAATTTAGGTACAATGGCTCGTCACTTTAGCGCGTTCCTTGTACATCATATTTTACGTTGCAATACAATACTATGGAGCTTCTATGACACGCCATATGAAAAATGCCATAGAAAGCAGTTACGCTACAAATTGAGGATCTTGCAATAAGAGGGGTGCAGCTCCATTTTTTACAGTTTTTAAGTTACGACATGTAACGTATATAACGACTAATTTTTCTTGCGGAGAAAAACATTTCCTTTCACGTTACATCACAGCGTTTGGGGATGCTGATATCAAATTTGTGGTGACTGTTGCAAAAACAGAAACTAAGTTTCACTCCTATAAACCCAATATTTCGAGAGTTACGCCATTTAGAATTTTAATTTTGATTTTTTAGTAATACAAATTTTAATTTCAACATTCTCTATTAGACCTCCACGATAGTATTGACAATGAATTGGTAAGATACTCTTGGTGAAAATAAATCTAAACTCGACCTCATTCGGGGTATTTTTATTATTTATTAATACCTCAGTGAATATATATATACCTTGCCCCCAAAGAGTGTCCATTGATCCGTGACTGCAGAGAAGGAGGAACCTGCGTTGTCTCTGGTAAAATCGAATTACCCGATCATCTCGTGAATGTTCCATTCACTGGTTCAAGTTCGGCTCTTTATTCTCGTCATTAGACACGATCCAATTTAACGTGAGTTCGGAAGGTGCGTCAACTATCAATATAGAACAATATTGACCCAATTGTACTAGCGAAAGGCTGTGCATCAGGGTGCTGTAAACCCGATAGATCCTGTCGTTCGCGGCCGGAAACGTTACTCGGAAGCTCTGGATTAATAACAGCGAAATGTGTCGTTGTAAAATAATAGCTTCGGAGAATCGAAATTCGTGCCTGTCACTCGCGGCTATTTATTTTATTCTCCTTGTGCTTTTCTTATATCTGTTGACAATTTGATTTACAACAACCATTTGATTTTACTCTTTAAAATGTTATGCGTCGATTTTAATGTAACTTTATAAATGGACGAAGAATCAGAAAATATTTAGTCTTTCGTGTAAACACTTAATAGTTTACGAGATATTTGACAGTAAGAATGACGTTTCATCGTTTATAGGAATAATAGAAAAGTGGTACATTTTTCTTTGTACACCATTGTTATATTATCTTTATTACTAAATATCTCGTAACCTATTGAGTGTTCAGACGAAAGGCGAATCATGAGTGAAATATTTTTTGGTACTCTATTTATGTGCAAAGTTTCAATGAAATTGGTGCGTAACAATTCATATGGTCCCGTTTTCAGTAAGCAAACGTCACACGAAGTTTCTGGCTATCGAAGTTTCTTTTTGAGAATTTTTTTGCCCGAGACTTGCAACGGTAAATAAATTATTCAAAGCGGTCAGAACTTACTGCTGACTTCGTGTAGCGAGTTGGGGCGTGGGATATTTGCCAACAGGCCGAAAATTGTGGTTTACTGCGGATACATTTGATGTGTAAGAAGAGGCCAACGAAGTTTATGCTCGAATACAAGTGGCTACGACCAAGTGACAGTGATTTATGTTGCAATCTTTTGCATGCTATATTAATTGGCATATCCTATTTGATTATTTAAATTTGTAGTATTTTATACAAAGTATGTCGGTAATAGAAACTATCACAGAAAATGAAGAATAACGAAGTTGAAAAGTAATGTTTATCATTATCTAAAATTTATTTTAATATAAATTTAATAGATCTGATATAAATAAATTACAAGTTGAAGTGTTTCAGTTGTACATTTATCAGGATATTAAATAACTATGTCAATCGACATTACAAATTGAGATTACTAATTTGAAGATGTATATAATTATGCTATATAGGTATATAATATAATTAGCTAATATAATTAGTTTAAGAATCTAGTAAGATTAATTTCACAGAATATTCTTTAATGATTTCTCAATCATCTAACTGCCACGGTTTCTCCATAAGTAATATAAAAGGAATAATATAAAATATTATTATTCGCCATTCATAAATTATATAAAATTTTCAAAAAGTGTCAGGCTAACTGTCTTGCACCATCGTTAAACCTTCCATACAACTAGTACAGCCTAATACTCTACTCTACTACGTTCCGATTTCCAACGCCGATTCAACTGAAGGATCTTAAAAGCTCCTTCAAAAGCACACGTGAATATAAGCCTCCTCTTAAAAGCTAAAACAGAGTACGCGACTGTACAGATTTAAATCGCCCCTGCTGAATACTTCATAATGAACTACAGATTGCAAAGACTTCTGAAACTCATCTCGCGGGGCATTTAAAATATTGCATATAAAATATAAACGCTGGGTTCAAGATAATATTTTAGTGATCTAATATATGTTTGGTGATGATGATAAAATGGCAGTAAACCAAAATTATTATTGCATAAAAATTTATATGATATTTACATCGCCATGGGGGACTGTTAAATATAAAACAACTTGAGTTAAAAAAAATAAATGGATGTTAATGCAAATGATAATAAAAGGAGACTATTAAATTCTTATGGAAACAGGAATAATATTACATCGTAGTAATGAGTGTTTTTTCCATTGATATTATCTAATAGACTTCACGTAGAAATAATGTCCATGGAAAATCCTCTCTGTTCTTGTTGCACCGCGTTTCTTTATTTGTACTATAAATACGAATTTCCTGGTTCACGACATCCACATTTCTTTTGAATGGACTTTCCTTTGTTTCTCGCCAGGAGAATCGCGTTGAAATGGGAAGAATGGAAATACATACCTATATCTTAATGCGGTTGAGGAAAGCATAAATAATCTGTAAATAGAATATACTGTATTCCAAGTGGATTACATCACAATATAGCTTAGAAGAATAGTGAATGGGAAATTATTCTTTGAAATTAGACCTTTTTTAAAATGTGACTTACAAAACCATTTATTTCTTCTAATCCATAGATATTTATTTCATTTCACTCATTTCACTTCATTATCATTAGGTGAATCTTCTACGCTAGAAACATATTAGATAAATCGTGAAAATAGCTCACATTTGTTTCCAATGCATTTTTCTCAAACAATTACTCGAAGCTACAACACTTTAATAGCAATATCTCTGCTGATAAATAAATGTACATGAGGGCATATCAAGAGATTTCCGATAATATTAATTGAATAACAAGCAATTATCATAAACTTGAATAATTGTCCAAACTTAATAATTAAAGAGAAGCACATATTCCCATTGATAGTACCTCTTTCCACATATACATATACACATATATTCACACATATACAGAGATCCTATTCCCTCCCTCATTTCTCGATAACCGTGGATCGACCAAAGAATATAGGTCGTTCTTAATAATTCCCTATATGTGAACTTTAACTTTAGACGGCCAATTTACCATTACAGGTCACGCTCTCCATCTCCATTCTCATCAGCCTTCACGTGTTCTTCTTGCTAGTCGTCGAGATCATTCCGCCTACGTCGCTGGTCGTGCCGCTGCTTGGAAAGTACCTGATATTCGCCATGATACTCGTTTCGATAAGGTAAGTGTTCGAAGCATGTTCGAAGTAACTTGAACGGATGAGCAGTTAACACCGACTTGTTCGAGTTTATCACGCCGTATAAAAGCGACAAAGTGATTTCCGAACAACGCAAGTTTCCTGTCTTCCCCGGAGCGAATCGAGTAAACCCCGTGAACATCCGTGGTTACACAGATAATACAAAGGATGTACAACATGCAGAAGCACAAAGTGACTAGCAGACAGACAGGAAAGTTAACTTCAAGGGAAAATCATCGTTTCCTGCGCGAAGGCTTACTTTAAACGCAATTGTAGCCTTCCTTGCGAGATTTTCTCCAATAACGATAACCATGCGGAGAATTGTTTTATAGTACGAGTTACGGTACGTGAAAAGGGGAAGTTTATTTCGGAGGGAAATCATTACAGATTTACATATTTTTATTAATCTAACAAAAATAACTAATTAATTTACTTTTACATCTAATTTTTCAACATAGTTTCTTTATTTTACGCCTTAATTAAGTACCTCGGGATATGAAAATTGTTTATATCTGAAAACTGTCTTGAAAACAAAAAAGAAAACATGGAGATAAAAGATTAAGTCGAAGGAAAGGAGCAATTCTGTGTTACGAGTGTTTTCTAACTATCAAAGGCGAACATATTTGCTTTACAGACAACTTGTTTATTAAATCCTTTGCAATAAAATCGAAGGGAAAACCGAAACCTGATAAACGCGAAAGTTACTCTAACAAAATATACGACCATCGATTTTTTAAACAATATAATAGACAATAATTTAATTTCTACGCCACCACCCTGTATATTTCGTACACTTTCCATAAAATATCACAAACACATTATTATTATTATTACTTAGAATATAAAATAGTCGTGTTTAAAGTATTCAAACCTTCCTGGACATCAATCGTAATTTATAAATCAGGGAAATAGGTGCTGCATGAAGCGTAACAAAATCTATCAACTGTAAAAATCATGTACCGTGCTTTGCATCCGCGAGAAAAAACTGAGGGAGAAGCACCACGTGTGAAATTTACGTTCCGTTGCAGCGACGCGTATTTTCCTTCGCAGTGGCTGACTTATGACCGAGCTATTCCACTTCGATTTCACGGTATCCGTCATCCAGTCTTCCACGTCGCCTTCCCAGCATTGATTCCGTCTTATTATCAACATTTCGCGACACACGTCACGCGCGAGCACTGATTCACTTTAACGGCGTCGCGACATCCTTTCTTGACAATCAAACCGCACCAGTTGACACGCCAGGTGCAGCAGATGTGCCAGACATTATTCTGATCATTCTACTTTCCGCGCGTCTCTTGCTTTCGGCCATAACGTGAAATGATTAAACGTGATTGGCTTACACGAAATGTTCGACTAGTGATGCTCATCCTGTTAAGGGATAATTCTACAGGCCAAAATAAAATGAAAATTTGGAATAGAATTGTCTAATATCGAGCTTCATTTTCGAGAAAATTGACTTTGAATTTTAGCTAAAATCGAGTTTTATGGTCTAAGTTGCGTTTTGATATCTTTCTTTGATATTGAATAGGGTCCTTGCTATGTTTAAATAGTATAGCAAAAATTACGAAATTCTGATTAAATAAAAATCAATGACTAATCCAATAGGGCAAGAGTTATATTCCAAACATTCATTTTTTGAACACATATTTTTCTGTGCCTTCAGATCATAAAGAGTTATTCTGGAATAAATATATTTATTCGAATTGAAAAATGTTGGTGACAAGATTTCATTCGCTACACCGTTTCGTTCCCTTGCACCTTATCGAAATGTAAATTCTCGAAAGTCTTTCTAATTATCAAAGTGCGTCATCGCGATATTCAACGGTCAAACAAAGGGTTTTTGTTTTCGGATCTGGGTTATCACACAAATGGACCATACAGGCCACCTTATTCTGAACGTGTAGAGAGGCTACTTCGAAGAAAGTGTTGTATACGTGGACCATGAAAATCTAGATGCTAAATAATATAGTCTTCATTAAACGAATCAATGAAATTTATAGAAAATATGTTTTTTAAATGTAGAAATTTTTGCAAAAGGGAGTACAAATTGTTATCTGAAATAATGTGAGATATCAATTTACATTTTTTTGCAATTGTATTATCTATAACAAAATCAATATTTTATTTTATCATATTTAGTGTGAAATCTATATTCCACGCCCCTTACCTCTTAAACACTTTAAAAGGAGAAAACCAACAATTTTAAACCGGCAAAGAAATTCAAAACCATACAGAATTCCGTGAATATAACAAACTATTAAATTAAAAATATAAAACAATGTTTTATATTTTAACACATTGAATTTTTAATATTTGATGAATAAATATATATTTGGTGACTCTTATTTTTAAGAAAAATTACTCGATTGTTTATAAAAATAAATTCGATTGATGCATATTCCTAATAAGATATATTTTTACCGAATTGCCCTTCGTTTCATTCAAGCAGATTTTAGGTCGCATTAGCAATTGATCAGTGACACAAATATTGAGATGCACAGGGGATGTCGCATGAACGAATTTCATTCCACAATTTTTCCAATATAGATACGTTGCGTGAAGATGCTTATCGAAGTGTGACTGAACAAAGACTAGGACGCAAAGGAGAGGACTAGTCAAAAGTTACTAAAATACTGATGCTACGCAAAAATTTTCAATATTAATTCTCCAAGCTAAAAGCAACCGTCTTTGTTGAAATCCTACATTCAAACAACAACTAAAATTTTGTTCACCATCATCGATAAAATTCCTTTTCCATCGTGAGCTTAGGAACCTTTGAACATTTCAAATTCAGACATTAATAAACGCATTCAGTCTCATCTTCTGATGGAGTAAGCATGTCTGTTCTAGTTTTCGACAAGTTTCAGGATTAGTCGACACAGGTGTGTTCCTTCGAGACCGCGATGGGAACTTCGACAAAGCACTTGAAAGGTATCAAAGCTTTCACAAGACAAAATTAAATCCTCCACGACCAAAACGAATTCTGTTTCTCAAATTATTCTTTACAAACAAAATACACGTCTGTTGAGAATTAATGAAAAGCTCTCCCCATGAAGAAAGGGGTGGACAAAAGTCACGCTGTAAAACACGAAGGAAAAAGGGGAACTACATTTCGTTGCATATATCAGCGGGGTGGAGCGCATTACAGGTTTACTTTTATGCGCAATAAAATACACGTTCGTCGCGGGAGACAAAGAAACGGTGGATACGGCGGAGGGTTGGGGGATAAAAATGGGGCGAGAAGGAGGGAACGAAGCGGACAGAATAAAGCGGCGAATGCCCTGAAAGTCCTGAAACGTTAATAACGAACAACTGAACACGGAGGCCAGGCGAAATCGTTGCGTCCCAGTTTACGACAGTTTGTTGTCGACTTTAAAATCTTGGTTTTGAACGAGCGGCCCTAACAACGGGGGAACACGAGCGGGTAGTTCCTGGAGGTTTGGAGAAGGTCCAGGTCGGTGGCTAACCCTCCCCCATCCCTTTCCCTTCCACTCCGTAAAGCTAATGTCTTGTTTTACCGCTTTTACAATTCGAGATCGTCTCTTTGCCCGTCGTGGCGTGTGTACGTCGAAGAAACGAAATGTCTCCGCTGCTTTTCATCCCGTATCTCGCTTCCTGCCACGATCCTACACCGCCCACACCCACCACCACACACACGCGCACTATACACTATCGTTGCCCTTTTCTCCTCGTCCTTTCTTCCGTCGTTCTCGCTGCAATTTCCTACTTTCTGGAAATCGTTTTCTCCCATTGAAAAGCCTTTTAATGCCGTTATAATTAACGTTCCCCGCGATTGATACCGACACCGAGGCGAGACAATGGGGCCCGGCCGATCGATCCCTTGCATCCACGTTCCTCCGCCGCGTCCTGAGACAATGCAAATGGAAACGGAAGCCGTGTCTGCCGCGGCAGGAAAAAATTTATGAGCATTGTCCGTGCTTACCTCGCGGCCTGATTCAATGGGTAAAGCAGATGAACGCCAATGAAGATGTAGATCGATGGATGGAACAAAAGGGGGAGGGGTTGCTTGGTGTGCAATGGAATCTGCACTGTTCGAGAAGGTGGTTGGTGAATGGGAACGGAAGATGTGCTTGAAATCCACCGTTTCTGCTTTTTCAAGCGATATTTTCGATCGTTTTTGGTATTCTTAGGTATCTGGATTTTTTTCAGCTTTTGTAGGGGGGGATTGGTCCATGGGGGATGCTGCTTTAGGAGTGTGTTGTTCAAATAAGGAAACTATTGACGCTGGTGTACCCGAGCTGGGTCACTAGTGCTGAGATTGTGCAAGAGGCTCGACTGGGGTGCTCTGTGATCGCGACAGCCCCACCCAACCTTAATGGGGAACGTGGGCGTTGGGAATCAGGGTTAGACTGGGAGATCCCTCTGTCTGCTTTGTAGAGGTGTTTAAGGGGCAACACACAGTTACGACTACAACAACCAGGGTGAATTTGACGATTTTTTTCACTGAAAATATTTTGTAATTTAAAAATCTTTTAGACCCATCTTATAATACATACTTTAATTTAACAATTGTGTAAGTTTAATTCGAAAACTAAGAAGATTGAATATGTAATAGCAATTTCCGCGAGGTAGTTCTTTCAGAATAGCTTCCGAAAATCTCCGGATTTTATCCGAAACAAGAAAAAAAATATGTCTCTTAAAATAAGTACATAAAGAATCTAGTTCTTGTCGTACTCGATTTTCAAAATATCAATTTTTTGCAAAATGACGGCCATTTAAATTAGGGCTCTTACTATCCGGATATCCGGATACTCAGATCCGGATTTCGATTCGGATTTCGAGTTATAACGAGCAATCCGGATACTCGGATATCCGGATAGTAAAAGCCCTACTACCTACTAGGTAGGTACTAGGTATCCGAGTATCCAGATTGCTCGTTATAACTCGAAATCTGGATCGAAGTATCTCAGTATCCGGACACTCAGATCCGCATATCCGAATAGTAAAAGCCCTAATTTAAATACAAATATGTGATTTCGCAGTAAAATTCATACTTTTTTAATTGATAAAAAATGAACTATTCAACGATCATAAAATAATATTTTCTCAATAACAATATTAAATGAGGTATGAATAGTAACGTGTTAAATGCTTGAGTGATATGTGGAAAAATTGTAAAGAATTTTATGAAAGAAAGTGAAGAAAGCAACTGGGTCGTGTTTTAGACTTTATACTATAACATTGCAAAATGAGTGTACCACGATCAGTAACGCATCGTTGGGAGACTTTACTTTTGTTTATTGTTAAATTTTATTAGTAAGATGGAAAGTCCAACAATTACTCCTGGCTAAAAGCATGTATTCTGAATTCTAGAGGTTTCAGTTTCACTTGCAGCGTTTTTCACTTCCCTTCTGTAATTAAAGAATTTTATGTAGTTCAGGTATGACGCCTCTCCATTGCGAAGCTTTACGAGGGCAAGCAATAATAGTAAAGCTTTTGTAGCAGTGCCACGTTATTACAAAACGAATTGCTTCCATTGCATTTATTTTTAACGTTGTTGTTGTATCACTTTTCGGTGTGTGTTGAGGTCACTGAGAAGTGACTGCTAAATAATATTAATTAATATTATTCCGTCATTCGCATTCAAACTGTCCACTTTATAAATTAAATCATAATAATTAATAAATTAAGTAAAAATTAAATAATGATTCTCACTATCACTACGAGTTAATTCAATTATTTTATAAATATAATACAAAGAAACACCAGAAAGTTTCATGATTCAATTTCGTCCACCATCATTAATTCATTGATGAAACTTGTAACAAAGTACTTTACTGGAGAAATTCAAGCATAAAACTTAATAAGAGAATCTAAATTTCCAATTCTACAAATTGTTAAAAGTGAACCCAGAAAGGTTATTAACGAACCCATCCAGTAACTAAATCTGAAGCATCCAGAGATTCACTTTATAAGTAGACAAGAATCCCGCGAAAGAAATATGAATTATCGATGACTCTTTAATATCGCCACTCCTCGATCCTAGAATGATTCGATTACTAAACTTTCCCCCTCGAAACCCGTGAGTTTGTCTGAAAAACCCTTCCACTGGAGCGGGTCGATTAAAGTAAAGCTTAACGAGAGCTCGAACCGCTACAGGAAGAGTTCAAGGATCCTTCCTTGAATATTAATCGGTTCCCTATTTCTTATTGCTTCTGTGGCAGGTGAGAGTGACGGCAATTCAAGATGTTTCAAAACGTTTTTAGTTAAAGCCCGAAATTCAGGAGATCCCAAAACGTTTCACAAGATCCCTATGTTTAGGAGTCTCTTTCACCACAAGTTTCTTTCAACACAAAACAAAATCACCAGACATTCAAACCCCAACACTTCCACCACTGTCCAAACTTCGAAAACTTCCAAACTTATACTACATTCAAGACATATTCAAGCTCTCTCAAATTTCGATATTCTTGATTTGTACAAAATATTGGTAAAACAGCGATCTCCAGTTGCACCCCTAGCAGGGGTGGACGTAGCACGTGCTCGCGTGCAAACAAGCGGGTGCAGGGGGCAAGTGGGGAAAAATTGAAGAAAACGAAGAGAAGGAGGGCCCGTGAAGGGGCACAGTGACCGAATCGAGGCGTCCTCGTTAGTTAAATGTCGTTCATACGGAGCCGCAAATGGTGCTATTAATATTAAACGGGCGCCCGGTGCCTGTTTCAAAGAGAATTTCCCTGCTCGTACGAGGCAGCCAGCGCCCTTTGAAAAAAGCCCTTACGGGCCAATGAACCCATACTGAGTGGGTGTGAATAGAGACACTTCTGAAATTAATGTTCCGGAATGTCGACGACCGGCTGACCCGTATATCGAACGGGAAGATGTGTACACGAAGTGCAAGCAATTCTCGGACACCAGCCGCACTCACACAGTCAAACGACCGTCCCCTTCTTCGCGCGCTGCGCAAGAATGATGTTTCTCGCTGTGCGAGAGCGGCTGGTGTCCGAGAATTGCTTGCACTCCGTGTACTTACCTGAAATTTTTGCTTCGCCAAGGGAGACGGACGACGGTTTGAATTGATGCGGCTCGTAATCAACACGGCGAGCATCGCACGAATTTTTTGCATATACGAATGCAGGGGGTGAAGGTGCAAGTGCGAAAAATGAGATGGGCTTTACAAATTTTTTTCAAAACAAAAATTATTAAAATGTTGTTAATTTGTACGAAAACAAAGTTGCTTGGAATCTAAATAGTGAATTTATTTTCCTCGAATTTTAACGCTACGTTCTAAGATGTATAATACTATCGTGAAATTGTGTTTTTTAAAACAAAGAACTGGAAAAATTGAATACCTCCAGTGGAATAATTGATTTTGCATAGCAACCATTTTAGGGCAAAGTATTACTTCGCAAAATGACTCGATTGTATGGTAGATAGTGGGTACATCTTAGAATGTACTTTCCAAATTTAAATCGAATACGTATACTAGGTTTTAAAAATGTTAATATAACCACAAAACAACTTCTTTATTCTACCAATCAACTTCACTGATAAATAACTTGCTGTGAATTTAATATTCTATATAATAATTTTTGTTTTATTTTACTCTTCGAAGAATGTATTTACGAACACTAATAGATTGAAATTAAGAAAGCATTATCTTACTTCAAAAATAAAATGTAAAGTAGAGCACAGTTTTCAGCCTGCACAGTAGAGAAAAGGGGGCAGCCTCGCGCACCTATACCATCACGTTTCTCACTGGAGAGCAATTTTCAGTTTCATTAATTTTTGTGACACCGAACGTGTCGTCGATCCTGTTCGACCGTTTTACACTTTTCCTTTGTTCTTTTTATTTGATGAATGTGGAATTCAAACACTTACATTGTAAACGGGCACAGAGAATCATCTGTAGATAAATATAGTGAGTATTCCTGAAGTATGATCAATATTTCGTGAGCTTGAGCTTGAAATATTACACTAACTATGTTACATGTCATTTTCTGAGAATCCGTCAGGAACGTCGACGCGAGTTTCTTTGTAAAATGGGATTGGGGTTAAAAGATATTTTTAGTTCCATATGGTGAGACGAATTTGTGATTTGGGGTGACAGGGTAGGAGGATATTGATTTATTTATTTTAGCAAATGTTCGAGATAGGGCTTTGTCTTGTAACAACGTCGATAGTGATGTTTTCGTTATTTTAGCCGTTTTGATGACTTGAAACGCTTACAATATTAAAAAATATATAGTAGGATAGTAGTTCAAAATAATACGACACGCCAAAACAATTATTTAACAATCTTCTAATTTCTTAACTCCGCATAAATCTCAATAATTACAACAAAGGCATACATATTCATCTACCACAATCTCTTCTTATCGTTTCCATGAAAAATTTCGCCCACTTCCACCTCAATCCACACAATCTTCCTTAAACACTATTTCTGTTTCTAAAACGAAACAAGACAAGCCACGTAAATCTCCATTTATTTTCAATCTGTCTTACCCCGTCAACACTCATCGCATATTTGTAGCATTTCTACGTCACATTACCGTATCTCTCGCGAAACACGCGAAATACAATATTAAAACTGAAAGAAGCAGAAGATGGATCTTATTAACGGTTCTCGCGATTATAGATCCAGCTCTCCGGTTTTAAATCACAAGTGAAGCACATTTGCTGGGGCTTGAAAAGTCGTGTAAACGTTATTCAAGCTTAACATACGGATGTCGCTACGTACATATTACCGTTATATACTAGACTCGGCTCCCTGGGAGATCGCTCTGATTACTGCATTGTTCAGCGGCTCCCCCAGAGGACCAAGGGGGTGCAGAAATGAACACCCACGTTTCAGCGCTGAACGCGCGGCTCGCGAAATGTATCCTAAAATTCGCAGAATGTAAATGATAACGTTCCCTTCCTAACGAGTTTCCGCAATTTAATTTCCCGACGCGTTGCATTACACACGCGCGAGTTGCGTAAACAAGCTGCGGCGATGCGTTTCATCGCGTATTCGTGGCGGTCACGATGGCGGAAACTTCGCCGAAAAATGATCAAATTAATCGTGTGCGTAAAGGGGAATAAAATGAACGAATAAAAACGAGACGCTGATAAAGCATGCTGAATGTAATTGAAAATCATTCGGGCGAATGGCTGTATTGCAGAAAATGTAGGGTGGAGTATATTTTACTGGTGTGGAATAAATTAACGAATGTTGAAGTTTTAAGGATACCTACTTGGATAATCCACACTTTTGTTTCGTTTATCGAACCTCGTATGTTTCATATAAATTCATTTACAGCCGCGTTAATTAATGTTGTAATTGGGACGCAAACAATGTTGATGTGTTATTAAAATCTGTTCACTTTTGCGCGAATAGATGTGCCTTGCAATTTTGTGTTTAATAAAATTATTAATTAACAGTGATGATAATGGGGAGTATATTTATAACGTTACATGTTTAGTTTGTAATTATTTTGCTCGAGACGTGTATTTATTTGTTTATGGGTGTTAATGGGAGATATTTGCTATGCTTAGGTACGTATTATATATTAGTTTTACTTTTTTTAACAACATCACATGTTATTTCTTTTGTTTTTACACACTCCTGCATTTGTCTTTGAACAAACCATCGACTTTTTAGTCGAGCAATTGAACAAGGTGGATAATTAATCGTAACAATGAGAATCGTCAAGGAGAGAAAAGAAAAATCGCCCGTGAAAGGCTGGAACCTCAATTATCGGAAAAGCTATTACGTGTGCTTCAAATTGCACGCACGTTCCTTAAATACATTTTCTGTAAGATTTATGTGCTTCAACGTCAGCTACACGTAGAATAATGAACAAAGATATTTTATTTCAACCCTCAAGCTATCACTCAAGCATCATACGTTACATATTTATTTCCGTTTTTAGCGTTTAAACGTTAATGGATGTTCAAACGTGAGTGGAAAATAATTTACTCGATTATTCCAGCTCATCCATACGCGAGCATTGCTAACTCACGTGGAAAGTCACTGAAAATAATAAGTTTGAATTAATTCTATATATTACGTTTTAAGTTTATAATCAGTGTAATTTGTAACGAAGGCAATAATTAAAAAGTTGAAAGTATGCCTTGTAATACAAATTTATAAACTTTCTAAGGGAATTGAAAATTGGTGGATAAATTAAAAAACAATGTTGTGGACAATTAAAAAACAATAAATTTTATCTTCTCCAAAAGCTTTCAAAATAAAGCAACATAGAAGTATAGTAAGACTATAGAAATATTATACAATAAAATAATGTTTAAAAACTATATTTTGTGCAAGTGAATAATGATCCCACGTCGTCGACGTTATATTCACGAATGCCTTCAGGCGTTACAGTCGTCTAAAACCTCCCATGTTCTCTAAAACAGTTCCCGGAAAAGTCTGATTTAAACACCCCCAAGGGTTGACCACTTTCTCTTTTCAGGACCCACGTCGTTAACAACAACTAAACGACAGTTTGAAGACACGCAGAGAAACAGTCAAAATCTCATTATTCCTTTCAGTATAAAGTCGCAAAAGAGTACCTACCGTTGGCACAATGCAAGGTGGATCAAAGTGTCAGAGTTTATATTTCGGTTGTGTAATTAACTTCGAGACAGTCTACCAAGTTCATTCTTCTTGAAACATGTATTTGACTGTCTCGGATTAAATTGAATTAAAACTTTAAGGTTACGTTCACGACAAAATCGATACTACCCCTATTCTAGTACGTTTAAGGGAGGATTCTCGTCTAACAGCCCCAAAAGTAACTGATATTTACATAAAAATTTAATAAAACAACAAATTTACATAAAAGAGTTTAATGCAATATTAACAATAGTTTTTAAAAAAAAATCTTAAATTTCGGGGGCTATTACAGAAGAATCACCCCTTAAACGTAAAAAGACAAGTGGAGCTAGGCGACAGCACATCCAGACAAGGCAATGCAATTTACAGAAATATAATAAAGGAAAACGTTCTTGCTCACTGCCCACTGAGATTGCTGTCGATTTAAAAAAAAAAAGAGTGGCTGTAATATCTGTCCTGCCGCTGGGGACTCGTTTCACGATCGTAAAAGAAGTTCTGAAGAAGCAAAAATTATGAAACTGTCTTGACTGCCACTTTAATGGGACTGTGAACAGAATATTTGTTTTTACTGTCAATATATCTAACTTATATTAAAAAGAATGTCACAACGATGCAAGTTATATGATTATTATAGTCACCTTTTTAATTTTTCTCTATTTTGTATGTTAACAAATTTCTTTAGCAAGTAGAAAAAAGTTCTGTTTAATAAACGAAACATATAAAAAGTTACGAAAATGACGACGTTCCTAAACGTACCAACCTCTGGCCAGCAATAAATGAATTTCAGGAGAATATTTTCATCGCAGTTGCTGGTAGTTACACGCCACTGGCGCAACCGAAACGCCCGAAAGCGAGCCAGTCGAATTTTCCGTTCACGTATCGTCTGTTCAGTTTCCGCGGGTTATTGCGTCCTGCGGATCCACGCCAGCGAAACCGCCTTTTAGCGGGACACGCGCCCAGATCCTGTATATCCCGAATTTAATACAAGGGCCCCGCACCAAATATGATGGCTTCCTTCCTACGTAGTAGACAGAATTGGAAATTCCAGTCGACCGAAGGAAGACGGAGGAAGTGCCAGGAGACTTCCGTTTGCCGACCTCGAGCCTCCGTTGCTCGCGTTACCTCGGCTACTCCTCCGAGAGTAGAATCCAATTTAAGCATGGCACGATTCCCAAGTCGTGATACCCGCACGGCCTAACTGCCGCACTCGCCAGCTACTTCTGCAGCCGAAACGCGCCACCGAAGATATACGTCCCGAAATTCCGGCTTGCCAGTGTCGAGAGATGCCAGCGGCGTAAGAGAGAAGCAAACACGAGGGCGGGCACTGGGAAAGTAATGCACACGGTCACACATCGCGTGGAACGAACAGATACATTTTGAGAAACCGTAGGAGGGGTGAAAACAGAATTCGTTTGGCTGCGGAACGGTGCATTTAATTGTCTACGTAATGGCCATGTAATTTAATTGTTTTTTAATATTAATGGTGTGCCATTTAGTAACACCGCGCAACATATTTCCGTTATTTTTTTAATGGCACAAGAGAATAATTTAGGAGGAAGGAGAAAGTGTTGGGGGATGATGAATATTGTGGATTGTTAAATTATTTATTCCATGCTCAGATTTGCTTGGATTTCAAAGTCGCTGTTTTGTTTTTTAAACAGGACCACGTGCTTTTATTTAAGTACACATTCTTGTATCTGGTAAGGAATGTAGGACCAGTGTAGTAGATTAGAAATTATTCGATCTCGTTTGTGGCTGGCAGATATTCGTGGTCAAGGGGTGAAAACTGCCATCAAATTTGGAGGTAGAATGTTTAAAATACTATCAACTACTTAGTACACCATTTCGCGAGTGCCTGCATCACTAACCTACGCCTAATTCGCGCTATTAGTATTTATAACGTTGGCGAGTCACAAAGGAATTTAAAACAGCTTGAGAAATCCTATAGTCGTAGGTTCTTCTGCTTATTCGTGACGCCCTCACCGCATTTTAAACGAACACGGTATTATTCCTTTGGGGAAGGTAAAACGTATTCATCGTTTGAAAACTTTTCCACTTAGAAAATAGCCCTTAGCACTTGTAAAATATTTCCTTCTATAGTGTGAAAGTTTTGTTAAACGAATCCCTACTCATATACATATTGTTTTAGAATTATCGAAGTGGTAATAGTCATTTGGCAATTGAGTGTCAAAAATTTGTGAAATATTCATTCTATGAGTGTTTTCAACTATTTACACTTCAAGTATCACTCCCAGGCAGACTAAAATATAAACGAAAGTTAAGTACTGATATCATTAACCTTTGAAAAAATGAAAACATTCGTAATTCGTGGGATCTTTATTCAGTAAAAAGAATTACTTAGTCATTCTGAAATTGTTGTACTATATTCTCTCTTATTCCAAAATCTAAAGTTGTCTATTTAGTAAGTGTGTAGAAAAAATTGTGAAAAATTTGTACCTAATCCAGACCACAAATTAATTGCAAGAACAGAAACAAAAAGATTCATTGGAATAAAAAATAAAATCTCTCGTTTTCGAGTTTAAAATTTCCACAATTAGGTATGTACACATTTGACAAATTTTCGACTTAGTATTTCCCACGTATTGTGTTACATCGGGTATGGTCCTAAAAAAAATAGCAATTTCGAAATCAAAGCTTACAAAGGAAGCTCCCCAGCGTCCAAAGTTTTCCAGTTACACTGAGAGTAGTAATTTAACTTCTACTACGTGACTATGAACGATTACACAATCTTCCCCTGAAAACCGTACGCAGGAAACTTTGCAAATTCTGAATTGCATATGAGCCACTTCCAGGAATTCCCTAGTACAAGCTCACGATCGTGACTTTGTGATTGTTAGAAAGTCACAGAGATATGCAAAGACTGCTTAAAAAGAAGATCTAAAGACAATACTCTGCTAGACCCAATTCGGAGGTATAAATACGAATTCTCAAAAATCCATAGAGATACTTCAACAACACTAGAACATTACTAATTTATGCATTATTCAAGCAAGTCAGATAAAAATTCATGTCACATCTTCACAAGTGCATTAATTAACACAAGTTTCATCTCAACAACTTGTTTACTTTTTGCTACAAACGAATTTCAAGTAACACCCATTTTAGGGAGTACACGAGACCGTCCTGTTAAGCCGTAATGAATTCCTGCTCGCTATAAATATTTAACGCCACGCGTTGATTCGATTTTAATCCAGGCCATTTCATATACTAATTCTGTATGGATTACCAAGTCTGATAAAAAATTATTCAAAATTCATCGCCTCCGGAATTATTGGCTCTATGTCGCAGTAACACGTCCCCTGCTGTAAACTTGAAAGTACGTGGTAAGTGAAACGAAGAGGAAATTGAATTCTTGAGTAATACCGAGGACTTTTGTCTGCGTTAAAAATGAACGCCAAGAGGTATTGCATTCACGATCGGGATCGTGTGAAGCGCTTGGATAATGCTATTCGATATTTAATGCACCCACCTGCTTCCTTGCAGTGATAACGGGATACTGTGCGACTACAGAGGCGTGGGCGATATAAATAAAAGAAACAATGAACTGCCCTTTCAACTTCTATTCCCATTATACTTCGCTTCGATCGCGACTAAGACTTTTTCCAGACAATAGCAGACGTAACAAAGCTTTTGAAACAGCACAAGGTTTTGTCGTACCGATATTAGCACTTTGTGTGGTGTCGGCGTGTTCTCTCGTCGATATTTTTTGTAATGCATAATAATTATTGTCCGAGAGTCCTTGAATGTTTTCTGTGAAAGCAAATCCAGCTCAAAATTCGCTTTGCATTTTGTAGATCCTCCATTACGTCATCTAGTAAATATTAATTTCTATATTCTCTACTAGCAAAATACCCCCGCGCTTCGCTTCGGGCCTAAAAGATATTAAGGACACCATGAAAATACATTTCACCCCCTTTCACCACAAAGGACAGCACTTGAAAAATTTCGATGAAGTGAGAAATAGAGTCGACAACTACTTCGCCCCCACGGAACCTGCATTTTTCCGCCGTGGAATCGAACTCTTGCCGAAGAAGTGGGAAAAGATCAGTCAAGCTCGGGACCATTATTTCAATTGAAAAAATATCGTAACGCACCACTCAAAGTATAGTAAATCTTGTATGGTAAATAACTTGACAGTCGACACTAAATATAGGGTCAATTTTAACCTAAGTATAATACAAATTTGTTTGTACAATTCTCTGAATGAGCTTTTACAGTAGATTTTGGACTTGTTACGATCTAAAATTCGTATTTGTTTAAAGTAGTGATGGTAATATGTAATGACTAATATGAGTAGTTTCGGTTAGTGTTAAAACGGACGATTATGAGCCGCCTTTGATATCCAATTATCCTCGTACATTGTTCCTGTCTCCGAGATTTTATATTTTGTTTAATTTGTTCATATTTGCTTTTTTTGACAGGCGATTACCTATAGTGGATATTTTCAAAGCTTTGCGGTTTGAAAGAAAAGGAACCGTGAAATGAAATTCGCGAATAAATTCGTCGATGCGATAAATATCAAGTATTATGGAATGGGGACCGATTGAATCGTTTATCGCAATTTCGTATTGGAAATTTTAAGTCAGTGGAATATCACGGTCCTTTGATGAATAAATGTTTTATAACCGGGGGCGATTTTTATGAAATTGAATCGCATGATTTGTCGCGGTTTGTGGGAATTGAAAATTGTATAAAGTAAAAAATTGTTGTAATAATTGCAAGTACCTACTTTCAACTGTGAAATTATAATTTGTGATTAATGAATAAGTAGATGCACGTGTAATGTGTTTTATAATCAATCTTTAAAGAATTATCTGAAAATTTCGTATATTTCATCGACGAATTTTCTATTTGTCGTTTTTTCCAATCTGATAAAGATAAGTAAAAATCGATCGTTTACTAATGCAGATTATTCCGTTCTCAAATTTAAATATTTCCAATTATTTTGTAATCATTTCTTTCATGATTGACGTACCAGCTTTCAAGAAACAATCATCAAGAAACAAGGAATATATCCTGCACGATAACAACAGTGACTATTGCAAAATACTTCTGGGTCGAAGTAATGATTTGGAACGTTGCTCTGCCTGCTTTTCGTTATCCAGTCATTCCCCTAATCGGTTCCTATTGTCATAGAAAACCATTTTTCATCGCCACATTGAATAGCTCTCCAAATAAATATTGTTTATACCTCTACAGTATACTTAGTAATAGTAATGAAGTCATCGATTTCATTTGTTCAAGTTTTTAAACATATGTGAAACCTCTTCATCGCACATCTCTACTCTCACAACTTCTATAAATCGGTTGTACACTTTAACGTGGATATCAATAATTCGTATGAAAATTCCATTGTTTACAATTTCGTTTGATTCTCCTCCCAACGATACCAAGTATGAATTTTGAAAATCAATATTAGACACTTTATAATATATTCATGTTCCTATTCGGAATACTAAATTGAGTTTTCCGGTTGTTTCTCCAGTATAACTACCTAACTTGAATTTGTAGCTAGATGTTCTTCAAACATTCCAATTATTCATGACTTTATGCATTCTCTTCTAAAGCTTACTTACACTAGCAGCCAAAAAGTTACCACTTTTTCGATTTGTTCTATTTTTGTTATTTTTTAGCATTCATTTGGGTCTGTGGTATTTGTTTAATATGCATACTCTGATGGAGAATTTAAAGCTCTATAAAACCCAGTTAAAGTTGAATTTATTTAACTGATAAACAAAAGTATTATACGACATTGAATGGGGTAACACATTTTTGGATCCGCAAAGGAAGTTACCACGTTTAGTAACTTGTTAGGTTGTCCTAAAAGCAAAAGGTGCCCCCACAAAATATTTGATTTTTTTATTAATGTTCAAAAGTGGTAACTTTTAGTTGGTTTTAAAAGTGTGTTGCCTTGTTTAATGTTATGTAGGGTTTTTGTTTGTAGTGTCAGGTAATACTATCATATTCCTATTTGACAATAGTCTACTTAATAATACTTTAATTCAACAATAAAAATATGCAAATAACTGTTTCACCATGTAACAATACGATTTTCCTCTAATCAATCTAGTCGATGTCTTTTTCCAAAATTTTTTAGTCAAGAAGTAGTCCAAGGGAAGAAACATTATTTTATTTCTGTTTCATTTCTTCCCGATTTTCCTCAGACATCTTTAAGTCCGTCATACTGCAGTGCAGTATGTTCCACCATAAAAGAAATGTTCCATTCGACGATTCACACCCTGACATAACTTTTCCTATAACTTTGGGATTCGATGTACGCGGATTCTTTCACTGCGGCGTGGCCACCAGCGAAGGAACCTTTTCAGTGCCTCGGGGCAGCTTTGCCACACGTGATGCTCATCCCGGATGTGTAAATATTATCAAGCTTTATATCGAATCATAGATCGTAGACGGTGATGAGGTTGTTACGAATGGACGTTTTCCCCAACCTGAAGCAGCTACTCTTTTTACGGCGTTCTTATCCGCCTGCGTCGCACTTCATCCCCATAAGGGGGAGAAAATCATGGTCTTTAATCTCTCTATATTTTCACGGTAACGATAGAAGAATCGCCGGAGAATCGAAAAAAGAAAGATCCCTGTGGTAAAGTATCATATTCTCTGAGAACACTTGAGTTCACTGAATTTGAAAGCAAGAAATTTATCTCCTTTAGGCAATTCAAAGAACAAACGTTGACGGTGATAAGAAAGTCTACTAAAGTTTAAATGTGGTAATCAAGCAAGTTTTAGCTGTTGGAATCTTACTGGAGTAGACTTACGCGTTGAATTATGGGGATCACAATCCATCATCGTTATTGAAAACTTTCTGCGATTTTTTAGGATTTTGAAAGCTTTCTAAGAATGTGAAATCATTTAAAGATTTTTTTAATTATTTAAAGGTGCTTCTTCAAGATTTGGAAATTGTTAAAAAATTGCTTCTCAAGATTTTGAAATCGTTCCGAAAATTCCTTGTCAAGATTTTGAATTCTTTCCCAGATTCTTTAATCTGTCTAAAGCTTTTTTTTATTTTAATTAGAAAAATATTACCACCATTGTCAAATGTATTATATTTTTCTGTACGAAAATATTGAATGTATTCAATTTCCATTTACGTGTCTAAATGGTACACAAACGGCAGGTAAACTGAGCATCAACCGCAGTGAGCAAATCTTCTGGAAGTGAGAGGTAAATTAGAGATGGTTCGGGACGCTTAGTTTACCGTGTTAAATGAACCACGCAAATATTAATGCCTTACCAGGCGGCTCGTCGTCGTGAATTCGCTTCCGCTCTTGCTCTTTTCTGTTGTATACCTTCAAAACCTACCATCATGTTTGTTATTCTCTCTGCCTACCCCATAAGGGGGTACTTTAGTGTAACTGCTCGTTTTTCAACGCCATCTTTGGGAATTTATTTAACAAAAACTATACGGTTATACTATCTGGCGTTTTGTCTGCATATTGTCGTATGTTTGAAGTAATACTCAGAATTTTTTTGAACATATTTATCGCACATATACATAGATATAGTCATAAACATAGTACCCTCTCTATTATGTATATGCCAAAAAAGAGGCAAAAATGAAAGGGAATGTTCACAAAATTTGATGATCCCCAAAACTAGCCGCTCCCCCAAATCTGTCGCTCCTTAAAATTTGATGGTCCCCCAAAATTTGCCGCTCCGCAAAATTTGACGCTCCCCAATATTTGATGCTCCTCAATATTTGACGCTCCCCAAAATTTGATGCTCCCCAAATTAATCACTCCCCAAAATTTGTTGCTCATTAAAATTTGACGGTCCCCCAAATTTACCGCTCCTCAAAATTAGCTGCTCCCCAAAATTAGTCGCTCCTTTGCCTATACCCAAATCCGCCCGTGGATACTAGCATTTAACAATATAATGTAAGGGCTTTTGGGAGCCTATCTTTCTCATTGCATTTCAACTGAAGTTCAAGTCCCTACAGAATTAATCACCATAGAAATTGACATAACTCCATCATCTGTGTCTACTTGCCCTCTGTAAATTATGCAGTGATGAAAACTATGATGAGATCTAACTCACTAAATAATGCAACATTTCCCTTTACCTGTATCCTCTATCTCCACATAGAAGAGAGTTATAGGTCAGTTGAATTTCTAGAATTACCTAAACCCAGGCTTGACCCCACACAGAATAACGTCAGTTATCTCTAGAACATAGAAAAAAGAATTCTGTCTACATCCCCAATACTTTCCAAGAAAGCGACACTAGCGATCGAAAGAAAATTTAAAATCTAAATAATGAAAATACTACATCTTCATAAACAATACCGATATCCCTATAATATATACATATAAATATATACATATTTATTAACTTCGTTGATAACTCTATTTGTAAGTGTTATCTTCGAATTAGAAAAATATATGACGATCGTTACATGCTTCCAAAATTTTCGCCGGTAGTGTATATAACAATACCACATTTAAATGTGGTTTATGCCATTTTTCAACGCCAGTATATATGTAAAAAACTTCCGTGTTAACAGAAGAAACTGGATTCACAGAGAGACAGATTCCCCTGTGATATCAGAAACGTATGATGTTATTACAGCCGTTCGAGCCGTTTGTTCCAACATCCACGCATTATCATAGAATGGGGTATTATAGACGTTATAGTAAATATCATAATCTGACTATCGCTGATCCAATTCCCAGATCAGTGCACTCGAACTTCTGGTGAGACTATTTATTAAAAAGTGATGCTTTGAGATCAAACCTTGTTCATACAGTCCAAAATAATATAATATAAAATTTTATATAATAATATAAAATTTGATCATTATCGCCCACTCGCGGCCATTTACATCGATAGATAGTGAGGAATTGAGCGATAAGGCCTGTTCAAGCTAAAGCACGGTAAAGGGCTGAGTCGCTCTCTTTAGTTTCGTTTCCCACTTCGTCAGCTGTTGTCTGCTTCGCTCTTTCATACAACAGTCTGTTTTAGTGGACAGTGACGTCATTATTCTCGCTAAGTAAATTTCATCACCTTGAGTGCCACTTTTCCTTGGCACTCGGCTTGTCATGGTTTTAAACGGGAACGATGGCGTGGTAGCTTCTCGATGTCAAAACGTGGCAACTGCCGGCGACGCGTACAAGTCGACACAAAGGTCGATACCACCCCCGCGGCTCTGCTCGCGAATCCTCCAACGGAAGAGAACAATGAGTACTATTTATATTCAAAAGAATCACGAGTCGTGAATGATATTTTTACCTCTGCTCTGAACAGAGATGCGACACAGAAGCAATAATATTGTTGTACAGTTATTAAAAAGTCATGACTGAAAAGTTTAATGAAACCGTGTGAGGGTAAATTGTAGGTGGAAGGGTTGCGAATGTACCTCTGCTAAATGCATTGTAGAAATGGAATGGGAATGCTCTTAAATTAGAAGTTACGTTGCCACGTGTGACATATCAATTGTGAAATTATGTGAACAGGATTTTTAAAATGTGTATAAAATATAGTTACGTTATTAGCATTACTTAAACTACATTTCTGCAAAGTTTCAAATTATTTTGAATCTTCGATTTGCGGAACATCTCTTGTGAGTAATTTTTCTCTAAAACATTTTTCGATTAAAAAGACAATTTCTATTCTTGACAAGAAGAGGGGTATCTCCTCGTTAAATCAGTTATAATCCCATTCGATTTGAATACCACAAAATTGAAACCGAAAAATAAATATACCCATGCGGTAATCTTAAGCGGGGAAAGCAATGTAAGAAATCGGAATAGGTAATCGATTATTTTTTATTTACGTTTCCTGAAAGACATACGTTTCAAGAATACTTTCTCAAAATTTTATGAAGAAATTCGTAAAACTGACGGAGATATAGTATTTTCCCTGATCCGGTGTCAAGCGCGCGACCGAACAGAGCGACACTTTGATCGCGTTTTTCTTAGAATGACATTTTTCAACCGCGTTGACAGTATATAAAGAAAAGTGTACATCCAGTCGACATGGGTAAGTCCATTTATTGTACGATAACCCCGCCTCTACTACATGACGTTCAGATCTTTTTAATTCACAACCTCTTTCTATTTTTTTCATCAATATTTTTCCCTAAAATATGAATTCTCTTTTTAGTTATTCTAGTCTCTAAGTATTTCTGTCTTTTTGAATTCAGATCACCCGTATGGTTAAAACACTGTCAACACTAGAGGAACGATTTTGCCACAGCACATATTTTGACGAAAAGTATATCGGAAACGGATTCATGAATTTGCTTGAAATTTTTTTTTCACCCGCCAATATATGTTCATATTAACTATACTAAGCAATACATTGATTTACTTGCGTTGTTTGGTTGAAAAAAATTTCCGTTGATACCCTTGTGTTTTCCCCCTTAACATCAATTCTTACCATTGTCAACACTTTGTCCTTCTTCACAAGAAAAGTATTCCCAATTCGATCACAGTAGAATCCGATGCAATCGCGAGTACGTGCCCCGTTTACACTCGAAATTAAAAAAGTTTCCAAGCCCTCCATACGCTCGTTGGTTCAACTGTCTCTTCTACAAGCCAATCCCGACCCCCTAAAACGATTACCCTCAAATGGGACGGAAGTATCGCCTCGGAACACCGATAAAGATTCAAAAGTCGAGGCGTCTAATCGAACCAAAAAATCCTAGGTATGGCTGATCGAGCTGCGATCTGGGCACCGTCCCGATTAAGATTCAATCGGAGGGTGGTGAAGAGTAATCAACGAGCCCCATCCCCCATTGCCATGGCAGGGCCGAAACGAACGATTTGCAAGTTGAACACGATTTAACTTTCAAATAGTACCAACGAGATGGGGCCCGTTTGCTCTTCGCCTCTTTCGTCCGCGCGCCCGTGGAAACTAATCTTTCCTACATCCTGTGAGTACGCAAATATAGACCCCCACATTCATCATTATTCAGGGGGTTCTCGCGAATTAATCACTCCGGGACAAGTATCTGATACAATGCCGCTCTGTAAAAGTATATTGCACGCGCGGTTGATACGTCGAGTCGATGGGATGAAGAAAAAGATGAAGGACAGGGGGACCACGTACTTTGGCCACCATTAATCTTCTGAGGTGTCCGGCGCAGCGATTTACTAAACACAACGAAGATAGTGTTCTAACGATTGATGCTATCTAACGACAAACGGCCCCGTGGGGAAACCGAGGCGCAGTACGTATTCTTTTCTAGGGGCAACTAGGGGTGTAGTAAGTGCAAGGCTACTTGCACCTGCGCCGTGAAAGGCTTATGACGTGGTTCGGTCTGACGAATTTCGAGTGAATCTTTCAGGAGCATGTTTTTAAGATTCTGAGTTACGAGACAGTGTTGAAAATCGATTTCTTTGAGATTGTACGTGGCATTGTCCAGAGTTGGGCATTAAGTAGATAAAAAATTATATAAATAAAGAATGAAATTAAAGTTACTTTAACTTTAGATTGTTTGACGAATAAAGTTCATTTTTTTATATTATATTTTTGTAAAAATGATGCGCTTTAGAAGAAAAATTTTGAAAATCCGCGAATCAGATGGACAGTTTTTCGAGCTTATTTAAAAAAAATTGTCTTCGATCAAAGAATCCGTACGTGTAACGGAAACTACACTCATATAGTTTATAAAAAAAATGAAATTTGATTTCGGACCGCCCGTTTCATAATTATTACACATCCTACCAGCGCGCGTGAAGGGTCTAGAAGATTAATTAATGTATTCAAATTTATGCATGTTTTCCTACTCATTTCTTTTATACTCTTAACACATTGTACTAAAGGTAGGTAATAAAATTTTTATAGTAGTAGTAGTTTATTGATCCCCCAGGGGTTACAATCTCCTCTACTCTTAACGTCCTTACACCTCTTACATCTTTATACACTTACACTATAAAATTTTTATATGAAAACTGTAAATTATTCCTGAAAAAAATTCTTTGGAATGGTTTACTTTTCCCGCCGTCACAGTGGTGTTCCCTCTTAAGTTATAGAGTGAGGATTCAAAATTACGAGTTTATGTAAATATTTAGAGAAAGTATGCGTACACGAATCTGAGATTATGATATAACGATTCATAAGATAAAATCTGTATTAAAAGCATTCGTAATAAAAAAAAATCATACTTAGATATTACATAACAATTTTGGAAATCAAATCTCAGAAATTGATTATGATCTCAAAGTTTATCTTAATAATAGTATTACCCCACCAAACAATGTTACAAAAGAGGGACGCAATATATTAAATTATAAACAGACCGAATACAATTTTGTGATTTTTAAGTGTTTTAAATTCGTTGCCCTTTCCGTTTCAAATTGGAGAATCTCATTCTACCACGGCGATTTTAATAACGAGAAAGAAGAATTAAAAAGAACGAACCATCCGTATTTCATTACATTTTTAAAAAATTATTTTCTTTTTAAACTTCATACACATGAGAACGAAGAATATAGCTTTCATAAACGAGATAAATTAAAAAGCGTTTTCACCTAGAATGTTCATATGCTCCGTACTCTGGAAACAGGTTGTAGAAGCTAGCTGTCAGCGTGAAAAGTAAAAAGAAAAAAGGAAACGGGAACAACAAGAAAGAAAGTATGGCAGCGTAGGTACCGTAGAGAGCAAAGATCGTGGAAAGAAGAGAGAAGGCGGAAAGAAAGTTTTCGTGCAATTGATAGGACCGCATCCGAACTTTAAACAAGTTGGAAACTTTGACGTTAGCCACGGCACCCCGTTCAGACGTCGATCGTTGTATTAAATGGCAGGACGAAGGTGTTACAAAGTTTTACAATTTTTTAGTCGAGAATTCCACGGTGCGATTGGGCCTCCTATCTTCGCTGTTTCTCGCCACTCCGTGCCCCTTCTTATTTTCCTCCCCCTTCCAATAAAACCACTTCGCATGGGATCGCCAACGCTCAATTTCCTCGTGCTTTGTTCTTCCTGATATAATCAAACATCCCTCTGAGAACGCAAAGTAAAAGGGTCCGATCGATCTGTCGAAATAAAAGTTTTGCACCCGCATGCCGTTATTCGAGGGGAAGGAAATTATTAATCAAGAATTTGGAACTTTGGAAGTCTGAAGACTATAGGCCTGAGTAATTTATCTACGTACTACTTTTTTTTCAAATTTAGTGGTACTCGACCGCTTACAAATTTGCATGAAAAGTCTTCCCGTTTAAATGCAGTAACAATATATTTAATTAAATTTTTATTAAGTTTCACCCTTACCGGCCAGAACTTTTGCGGGTTCAGTTAAAATTTCAACTAAAAATATTGATCCGTTCTCGACTCATGATGTTCACCGCTTTGACGCACAGCGCCCACTTTAGCGCTTTGTATTTCATTCGATTCTTAATATTTTTAAGGTTCACTGGTTTTAAAATGCGTGTTACATCCACAGTAACGTATTGTAAAACGTGCAAATGGTATGAGTTATTAGTCGTCCTTGAATCCAACCCAAAAGAAACTGTTCGTTTCAGCCGTCTAATACCTTTCTATCCTGTTAATTTCCTCTCGGCGTATCATCTGCAATCCGGCATCTCGTGTCGATTACATTAATTAAATCGTGCATTAAATCAGACAGAGGCTTTGTGACGAGTTTCAGTAAATAACCCCGGATAAGACCGTCGGGAAGGCTGTAATCGTCCTTTGCCCCCTGTTTCCTTCCTGCGGACGAGACGGGGGAAAGGACGAGGCTGTAAGGCACTTATCCGTCCAGCCTTAAAACTTTGTTCAGAAGTATCCCATGGATTTGTTAGGCTGGAAGCTCGCGTTATCGCTCTGCCAGCGCCATAAGTTTCTCTTTCGCGCTCCAGTAACGTGAGCTGGTTTTTCCAGCGCGATTAGAATTCATGCGGTTGCAACAGCGTGCCAGTTTCTAAATGAACGGCCAGCGGTTCCGAGTGGAACGGCTCTCGCCGAAAAATGCGAAATAAAGGGACACAAAAAGTGGAAAGTGTAGTGGTGAGATTAAACATTTCGGGGAAGTTAAACCAATATTTGAAGTTCTTGCAGTGTGACTAATATATGATATATATATAGGGTGTTCTCGAACATTTGTATGAAGATTCATTGGTCGATTCTGAGGATGATTCTGAATCAGAAATTTCGTATGATTAGTTATAGGCATTATGAGTGTAATAAAAGGTGCAGGTGACCCATTTTTTAAGGCGACTTCGTAGATATTAGGTATTATGTACTATTGGAGGTATTATTCCCTGTTTACGAGTTTACTGAAAATAAATCATTACCTACCCAATTTTTTCATGTTTTATTTATTCAGCTCTTAAACATCACGTATCAATGCTTGGCAATTATGGCAACGCTAATGATATACAAGCTTCATAGCTTTTACAAATGACGAAAATATTTAAAAAATTGTGGGTAGGTATAATAAGGTTACAAATGGTAATTGATTCTTCTTCCACGTTCTGTTCGATATTCTCGAGAAATGTTGAGAATTGAGATATATTCATCAAGTTGCGAAAGAAGTATGGCTGAATAATAACGGCGTGTACTACTTACGAACTCCTGACGTCTGACTGTAAAGTCCTATTCTACTAGCATTACCATGCTTGCGACAACACTACCGAATGATGTGTGTGTTTCATACGCTAAATTAATATTGTATGAGTACTTGAATGTGAATAATAATTAATTGTACTATTATACAAATTAACGTTATTGTCTGGAAGTGTAACTAAATGACTGGAAGGGATGTGTATAAGTGTATCAAGTAATATTAACGTTTTAGGAGGAATTAAGAAAAGGCTTAGCTAACAATAAGTCACAATTTTTTGAATTTTTTTCAAATCAGTATTTGGAAAGTACAACTTTCTTACTTTTATCGAGTAACTTGTAAATCTTCATTTTATAAAAAACAAGACCAAGATTTAGTAAATGATTCATCAAAATATACTTCATAAACCTCATAGGAAAATGACCGTAATAAAAACATACACAAAGTTATGTTGAAATCCTCATAATTTATATAATCATACAAGAAATTTAAGTCTAATATTACATGTCCCTCTTTAAATTAAATAACTCACGAAAAAGCAACTTTTTCATGCCCTAACTAAATAGTTCCAGACTACTAAATTTGAATATCATTTTAAAAAATTGAAGCAGAGTTAACTAAAGGTATTCAGCTTCTCCTATGTTAGAAATAAATCACGTATGAAATGCAATCGTATATCACAGAACAGGCTCGTACGTTTGAAGCTTAATGGCCCTTTCTTTTGAATAATACGTTGAAACGTTTCGTTTTCACAACGCACTCCAGGTACTCCAACTCCTCGAAACAGAGAAAAGCTTTTTACTTCTTGAGAACTCTCAAATTTGAAATATTTCTACACAGATAGACCGTTATGGTTCGGGGAAAATTCGTACACAAGTATCCCTTGTTCTGCTTCCAAACTAATTATCAGAATAGTTTCCTTTATTCAATTTTTAATTCCCGAGTTGGCGATCCTCCCTATTAAATCATTTTCGATATCTACAAACTACACTTTGTTACCCACCAACGCATCGTTTTCCAAATCCTAACTTTTCCTCGCAGGAAATGCTTATGACTTTCTGACAAGCAGCAAAATACATTCGAGGACAAAAAAGAATATTATCAAAAATCACAAAAAAAAAGAAAATAGTATACATGAAAAAGTCGAGGAAGAAAAACAGTATTATCAAAAAATAAATAGAAAAAAATCACAAAAAAAGACAAAGAAACATGAAAATGTCAAGGACGAATAAAGTATTATTATCAAATAAATATAATCACATAAATAAAAAAGGAAATAATGTAATTACAATATAAAAAAATATGTGAAATCAAAATGAGCTGCAAGTACATAAAGGTGCTTTCTAACTACGCTTAAGATGACACAACTACATATACACAGCTAAAATGCTGTGTTATTCCATTACTCATATCGTGGACATTTTAATTAACCCATCAAATAGAATCCCATTTAAAAACATTGTCGTAAATTAATAGCTTTACAAAATTAATGATACACAATAAAAGACAAAAAAAATGTCCGCGGCCTGGAAGTCAAATACTTGGCGTGGCCAGGCCAAGGTGTCGCTGAATAAGAATTATTTAAAAACGCAAAATAATGAAAGTGTATTCATATTGTCAGTGTTTTAAATTGACAAATTATATGAAAGCTTGTCAGAGGAAAGGTATCGGTGTCGATGAGTGATCTTACATACATTATAAAGGGACACCACCGTGAAACGTTGTAGCGATTTCTGCGAAACTTTATCTGTAACCAATAGCGCCGCGAAGTTAGAAGATCCGTGCACACAATACACCCGTTGAAAAGCGTAGCTCCAGCAGAGGGACGTTCCCCTTAAACCGTGCCATACCTATCGAACGTCACATAAATGCAGGATCGAAGCTCGCTGGCTCTGCATAAATCCTTAGGGCGGGCGTAACCCGTGAAAAAGCGATCGTCAGGCGATCCCTAACGAAACTGGAGCCTCGAAAGGCTCTGGCCTCAGCGTTTTCCATCCGCGATACTTTTTATTCGCCTTCCCCGGGGAATTTCGTACGTCACGGCGAAGAACCGCTGTCCTACAAATTTCCAAGTCGCTTCATCATCGTTGCCAATCAGTCACGGAGAAAGAACGCTTAATGGACGAAGCGCGGGCAACGGGGAACTTTGTAATAAGTATGAGAAGAGCAGCACGAACAGGTCGGAAAAGGGGGGTGCGGGTAATGGAGGTAACGAGGAAAGGCGAAAAAAGAACGGAGGACGTAAAAACCGGGGCGATCGTGGCAACAAATCGTGAAGCATCGCACCCGTTCGATCGAACAGGGGTGTTTTTATCCTGGACGATAAATTGGTGACGTTGAACAGTTCGGTGGTGAATACAGAGTTGTTTATTTGAATCACTACTGCTTTTAGTGGAAAGAGGACAATCTACCAGAGTGGTGACGTTTGGTGGTGTGTAGACAGCTGTATTGAGCAATAGTGGAGCTTGTGGGAGGAGTTTGCATGGGGTGGGGACAAAGGAGTGGGTGGTGGGTGTTTAGATGTTGGTCACACAATAGTAATGTCTTTTTACTAGAGTGTCCGTTGATCTTGAATCTAATCATTGATGTAAGAACTGCTGTGGGAAGCTTGATTGGTAGCGCGGGGGTGGTTTGCTAGTGTATAATAAAATTTCTTGATCACTATTTTCAAACAAAAAGCACACGTGTAAAATTGATATCAGTCATTGAATGAAAAATATAGAAACTCATTAAAGAGTAAAAGTATAAATCCAATGTACTACAGCGTCTGCATATTCTTAAAGGACAAGTAGAGTGAAATGACAATCACCTATCACTTTATGTAGTGAAGAGATAGGAAAGGGTGTCGTCAAAGGAGCAAGAACCAGTGACAAAGTAAAGATCCGTGATAGCGTCGACGGAAACGATGAATATATTCGGGTTGGTACACTAGCCCTTGCGATGTATTCGAAGAACGGAAAGATGCAGTAGGTGTGACACATTAATCAGTGGCAGCATCGACCGGGACTTGTCTCCACCCAAGGCGGAGGCCAACCAAGGAACCGACCCCTTTTCTCCCTTGAATTTCAAGGGGATGGCCGACTGCCCTCGTGTATTAAGCCACACCGTTATTGCTTTTTTCCAACAAACGCAGAGGCACTGTGCTGCCATTATAGCACAGCTCGGCCATCTTGTGTTCTTCTTCAAAGTGATGCGACGCAGCACATTCAAAACATCTTGAGTTAAACCTTCAAACGTTTCGCAAGACCTTTGTGTCTGTCAGTTTTGTGCAATGTTGCACATTTTGTAAAATTTTGAAGGTTTTAAAAGGCTATGAAATTTTTTAATTTAGAATGTTTAGTGGTTTGCTTTCAAAGTTACTCGGCATTATACGAATCTATGAGGTAAATATAAGTCTACTCTTGTGTGTCATAACGATATCAGTGAGCTGGATTAAGGTTTCCAAAAGTCTGAATATTTTTAAGGATTTAAAACCTATTTTTTGTCTCAAGACAATCTCAAATTGCTTTGAAACTCTGTATTCGTGATTTGTTAAAGAAATTTGCAGGTAAGCGTATTAAAGTCAATCGAGTGATGAATTAGTTGAAGCATTAAACCACGAAGCACTTGTTCTTGTCAACACTGATCTTTTTGCAGGGTAATTAATTACAATGAACATAAGAATTTTAACGTTAAGATTCATATGTTCAGTTTCTTAGTCAAAGTACTCGATAACAGAGAAAATAATGCAATGAAACATTAATCAATTTTCAAAATTGATGGACTAAAAATGTAAAACATAACTCGTAACGAAAATTCCTTCTCCATACCGTCTATCTATTATACAAAAATGTCGAAAAAACTGTTTCAATTTGATTTAGGTACTTTTCCACGTATGAATTACCAAACTTTATTGTCCCAAGTAATCACAATCTTAAAAAAAAGAATTACAAACATGATTTTATTTCCTTTATACGTATCATCGATTCGCAGCACGTGCTAAATAAATATTACATTGCAGTTTAACGCCAGTAGTTGTTGTCCTCGGGGCAGGTGGGAAGGGGTAGATAACTTCCATTCAACTCCGACCAATTAATACGATTTCCCGAAGGAAGACAAAGGGCGAACATAAAAGGGGTGGAAGAAGGCGTCGGTATTTCACGGTGAATCCAGAGAGCCGAGTTCCGAGTCGATAAATGGTCCTAAGTCAAGTCAAAGGAACCTGCTCCAATTTAAATCGTACCCTGCCCCTGAGTACCGGCTGCTAAGACCAGCCATCGCACGACGAATCTCCATTATGAATGGCCTCGTGAGATTTACATTCTGTCGTTCCACCGCAGCCATTCCCACTTATATGTCACGGCAATTTGCCTGCACCCTCCGCGGTGATTTCCGCCCTCCTTCCAATGATCGAAAATCGTAAAATGACGGGGAAAATGTCCCTTATGAATATCACAGGGGCGCCAAAATGGTCCACCATCGCACTAATAGCGTCACCCTTTCGACTAAATCTAAACGGTGTGTGGTGGTTGTAAAATTATAGTTGGAAGATTTAAGGGTGTGTCACTAGTGGCCCCTATGATTACCAACGTGTTAATTAATTACAGTTTGCTAACGAAATTAATTCGAATACACAACAAATTAATCACAAATATTAAATAAAAACGAGTAATTTCGACAGAAGAGCGGTTCCCAATTATGCACTGTAGAGGGTATAGTAGCATTTCTTAAGAAATTATATAATTATTTGCAAGCGTGCAGAGGTGTGTACGAATGTACGTGAAACAATCTTGGTTTGCGGTTACGTATCAAAGACTGCAATTATTTGGGAGCGCGCTTATTAAAATTTTAATGAGGAGTCCCTGACGCTTTTTAACGCGCACGTTTCTCCAATCAGAGCACTCTAAATGAAATAAAAATAATGAAACGTACAATAATCGCCTTGGATATTGTAAAAACTTTCGAAATTTGGCTTAATATAAGATGTGAAGTGTATTTGTTTTTATTCCATACATAAGAAGTCTCGGTTACAATATTAAATTAAATAAACGTTATGCTTTTATGTGTTACAGTATATGTGTGACAGTGGTCGTATTGAACGTCCACTTTCGATCACCACAAACCCACAAAATGGCACCTTGGGTGAAGAGGGTTTTTATTCACATTCTTCCTCGCTTGCTGGTTATGCGAAGACCTCAGTATAAATTTGAAGCAAATAGGTAAGTGTTTATTGTCAGTTATACTTGTAAGCTCTTAATTTTTCTTTCTCGGAAGTATTTCCTAAAATAGATATACCAACTTGGAAATATTACACAAAAGTTTATTTAGTAATGTTGTACAGAAAATTTTCTTGAAAGCATTATGTTAAATACTTAAACAGTTGGAAGTATCGCAACGAAATGATGCAGAAATCCTTTGAAAGTAGTATACAAATTCAATATTGAAGTGATAAGATTTTCTTACACTAACTAAATTTTCAACATTACTACATACACACCCCTTAAATGAATTATGAAATATTTTTACGTATAATATATAAATGTCACTCATCTTGGAAGACTGTAAATGATAATTCTTATTATCTATTTACCACTAATAAAAACCTGAGATTTCGCAGAATAATACTGTTACCTCTCTGTTACATCCTGCAACGTACAAATTTACTTCGTTCGCAGGTATACTTCTGGCAGAGTGTTAATGAGAACAGTCAGAGGAAAAGAGAAGACTTGCTATTATCCTTATCATCCATCCACTCAAGAGGATAGCGAAGAACACTTAACACCTAAACGATTTCACAGTCATGTCCCTTCGAAAGAAGATCTCTCACCTTCCAGGTATATTCTATAAGTTAAAATTTATTACTTGAATGACATTAGAAAAAATTTTTTTTCGTATACCAAGTTTATTTGCAATCAATCTTCAATTACAGGAGATTATAATCAAATATGGTGTTAGTACAAGCTTTGAGCAAGAGCAACACGGTGTGTTCCTCTATAGTCTATACTTTTGACTTCAGATATGTACTTTCAACCCTTTGGTCTTTGTGACTATTTTGTGAAGCGATGGGGAAGGTCTAGTAAGTCTAGCCTTTTGAGTCTGTGTATTTGTTGGCTGCTGTCCAGGAGATTAGTGGTGTGGGGATTCGAGTGATTTTCTAGTCTGCTTAGGTATTTTGTGCTATATCTCGCGATTTCATCTTTCACTGCTTGTATTCATTAGAAAAGTCACACTACTAATGGTTGCAACAGTAACCTTACAATTAATTAGTATACATACACTGCGAGCCAAATGTTTGGAATCAGTCTGAGAATTAAGGGAGCACGAATTTTATCGTTACACTAAAATTTATTACAGTCGGGAATATTCCAATTATCGCTGAATGTGCTAACTTCTAATTAGGAGAATATTTGTCGTACGATGTGACGCCACTAATATCCCCCCAGTAATGCTCGCAATAAACGAACTAGAATTTCGTTAATTAAGAATTTTAGAATTTCAAAACTTCATAATAAAAATACAGACTGTCATGGGAAATAATATAAATAGTACTGTTTCGAATACATCATTGAACTCTGTTTATGGTATTTTCGACGATAGCGTTTTAATCTGTGTACATAAGTACGTAAATGAATAGAAAATAAAGGACAATCGCGTGGCAGTTAACGTGTTATTGAAAGCGCTAAAATCATTCAGAAATTCTGGTTGATAGTGTAGGTACTGTTCGTACTGGTGATGTTGGAGCAAGAGACGTTAATGTGTAGTTACTTTTTAATAATAAAAAATACTTCGGTAACTGTGTTTTACACGGAATGGAACAGAGTTTAAAAGTTTAGTTTAGTTAAGGAAGAATTTTATGATGGAGAGTCAAAAATTTTTAGTAGCTATGGTTCTCTTATTTTACTAATCTTTACTCTTACGAACTCTCGTTAACTAACGAGATTATACGATTCCACTTCGAAGTTTAATTCAGACGAGATAAGCTCACTGTGAATAAAATTTTTAAAATGGACTTTAATTTATATTACTTTAAAGATACTACATTTTAGATATACTTAGTATTAATTCCTTTATAATTAAAGTGTAACTTTTTTTCCATTTCGTTAATATTTAATTCAAGCAATATTCAAAATATTATTTTTTACATAAATAAGTTTAATAATAATTTGTGAATAAGTTTAACATCTCAAATGCCTATTTCTAGAAATATTTCTACATAAATACAACAATATTTAGTCATCCTGAATAATAATTAGTCATCCTGAATAATAAAAAATTCATCGACGAACATAAACCACCCCATACTTCAAAAACTACTTACCCCCATTAAAAGCAATAAATTAACGAATAACTTACCAGCATAAATACAGACTCAGATCAATTGTCATAGATTTAATTCCATTGCTATCATCTGTGACAAAAGCAACAATACATCACGTAAAGTATTCTCATACACTCAGCCGAGAGTATACTTTTATTCCATGCATCTCGTTGAAAAGGAATTGTATGTGTTCAGGAGGCAGAATATTTCTCACTCTCCTCGATGCACCAAATATCCTGTCATAAGAAAACTTTTTACTCAGAGCACCGGTCTTTTGTTCGCAATTCAGTCTAGCGGACGGCGCAAGATTCGGTGGAAGTTGCTTAATTCATGGACCAACGTTACCACCGCTTCCTCTTCACACCGACTGCGACGATCTTTCCGTTTCCGGGGAGGCAGGAATCGAAGAAGTTAAAAGCCCAGTTCTACGGAGTCCTCCTCCATTCTCGCATTCACGCTGCCCTCCAGAAATTCACAAGTCCTGTGTCTGCGTGCGTTTCATCGCGGAGCACACCAAAATGCTCGAAGACTCGACCAAGGTACTGATTTTTCCACTTCAACACATTTATACATACGTACATTAAATGATTTCCATATTACGACTCTCGTTTGCTTCGATATTCAATACAGGGTGTCACTAATATACTCATACAAAACCAAAAAGGCGTGATTGTACAGAAAAATATAAATCGAAATTCTGGAAAACATTTTTTGATTGGGAGATTCGTTTTCAAGAAAAATGACTTTGGATATTGATTACGTAAGCGTACATCTAAGAATTGACAGAATTTAACAAAAAATATAGTACAATTGTGAATGAAATGGATTATTTTGAAGATATAAGTAAAAATTGTGGAAGTACTTTTTATTTTTTTTATTTCTATTCTTTTCGTTTCCTTGTCTTTCGAATTTGTTTTTCAAAATAACAAAGTCCCGTTCGATAAATAGTTACTGTACAATTTCGACTTGTTTTTGCACCAAAATTTATCTTATTTTCAATTTTTTAAAATTCAACTGTCAATCAGATGTACGCGTCCCAAACGAGTCTTTAAAATCTTTCTGGAAAACAAAGTCGCGCGGAAAAATGTTATTTTGTATTTTCTATTTCCTATTTTTTCACGTAGAATCACATTTGCTCGTATTGAATCAACAATTCAGTGACTTCCTGCGTGTATACACAGAATATGGCGAACACAATCGTCCTAAAAGGGTTAACGTGCTCCGCGCTACTGTAGAATTGCAGGTTTTCGATAGGGCTTCGAAAGGGCGTAAAAAACGGCAGACTGCAATATTAAATCACAGTGCGGTAGCAGGTGTGTGAAATGTTTAGTTTTAGCTTCACTGTTTTATTTCAACGTTGAATTGAAAAATACGCTTGTTCGTTCGATGAAATTTTCATTTCCGATAAATATCGCCTGCTACTGGTGACGCACGGGCCACGAAGAGTGTTAAGTGATTGTAGGAACAAAAAAAAAATGAGTCTGGAAATGAATCTGAATCTAAATTTATCATATTTCTTCTTCCTTATATCTTCTTCAATATAAATTGGTGTTATATGTTTGGTGCAAACAATGTTCTAGCAATATAAAATTTTTTAAATGAGATAATATTTAAACTTGTAAACTATTGGTCTTCAATGATTACTTTAAATATACATAACTTGATGTCGTAGACCTAGACATTATAAAATATTAAACTGTTAACTTTTATGAATAAAGTGATGAATATAATTATTTTCACCGAACGGTTTAATCCGTTTAAAGTTTCAACTTGGGATGTATCTAGGTACCTACTCCACAACATTTTCAGAAAATCTGCCTGTCACAACTTTAACTTTTTCAGAGCAGAATAAATGTCCCTGTTTAACTAGAACTTTCTTCTACTCTCAAGAAAATAGAAGATTCTTATTTACACAAAAATGTATGGAATAAAAGTTTGAGTTAATACACTGCATTTTATAAAAGTTCTCTCGGAACAGAAAAGATAATAGTCATAAAATTACAGTTATTTCATAATTAATTGAAAATTTTAACAGTTTCATTCGACCCCTGATTATATAGTACAGATTTATAAAGATGTTGAGATAATAATTGACAATTGATTATAGGTTACTTACAATTAGTTAGATTTTGGAGCATAATGATTTTTCTCTCAGATAGTCAATTAACTTCGTCGTCTGTGCTGGCTTACCATTTCATCTAACTAATTTTTGTAACCTCTTGTGTGTACGTTTCACCCGTCTAACATTAATGATTTGTGAAAAGGTGAAAGAGGACTGGAAATACGTGGCGATGGTCCTGGACAGACTGTTCCTTTGGATCTTCACTCTGGCAGTTCTGGCTGGCACAGCTGGGATCATCTTGCAAGCCCCGACCCTCTACGACGACCGGGTCCCGATTGATAAAAAATTCAGCGAATTCGCATCCACGACGGTCGTAAACTGTCCGCCGCAATAATCCATGCCCGAGCCCTGCACCGTGGACAAAGACTAAGAACCAGAAACCCGGAAGTACTTTGCTAACATCCCGGAATACAACCCTGGTCTTAGGAATGTCCAACTTGCTCCAGCAGTAACGAAATTACGGTAAAAAGGGCTCCAATTACCAAGACGATTGTGAAGTATACGACGTACATAGGACTCCACGAGAGAAAACCCAAGTGAAATCAAGAGAAGAAGAAATAATACGGGACGAGAAAGATCCTGGGGAATGCCAACTACAAAAATTGTCTTTCTGTTTTCCCCCGACTTGTCGATGATACTGACGTTGTTCCTAAAAATCATACTGAAACACACGAATAAGTCGACGCGTCGCGAATGAGATTTCTGTGGATAAAGCTCATCGAAACTCGCAGCTGATCCAGAGCCTCGATTTCCATTTAGCAAACAGGGGAACAACCGTCGATGGCGTCGTTACCATATACACGTGCATGTTTCTTGGAATTACTTCTTCGTTAAATTATCGACAGCTTATGGAAGCTGAACGAGGCACAATAAAAATCGTTCGTTTCTGGCTTGGTCTCGCGGAGAAGGGGTTGCGACTGACGCGTCGACAGGTCGCATGAATTTTCAAGAAACTTATATAGTCTGCTCAAGTAAATCGTAATATGAAGCTGCCACTACTTAATCGGGTTACAATTAAAACAACAAGCTAATTAAAGGTACTGTAAAGAGAGGAACAGTTCGGTTTAAACCCTTGGCGGCCTTCGCTCAGCATCCCGGGGTGCTCGAAGAGATCGGGGGCATAGAAATGGCGGTGTCGACTGCTCGATCCCCAGCCAAGGGTTGAAAACACTTATGAATAAATTGTCGTACGGTCGCGTGTTTTATATACCCCGTTTACCCGACACGTTAAGAGAAATTATTATTAGGCATCACGATTGTAGGTAGTACGTTGTACGACACAAATTTAGTGTGTAACTTAATGTATAATCCGATTAGTTTTAATGAATTAGGAACGTACCCGTTTGTACGAATGTATCTTTAAGGGAAACGGAGGAGAGAAAGATGGCGTAGGATGTGCGTGCATCGAAATTTAATTCGAGACTGATGTTTCCTTCCTGTTCGTTGCACTAAAGTTTGCGGAACCAAGAAAATTCGAACTATGCTACTTCGCGATGAAGAAGAAACGGGAGAAGTTTTTTGTATCATGGAAATCTTTACAGATGGAGTTTTTGTACACTCCATGGTTTTTAGTGATATTAGAAAAGGTATGTGGCGAGTTGTCGACAAATCGAAGAAATAGGTGAGGATGGAGTTGCTAAATTTGGAAATTATGTTTTCCGTATGTATTTCTTTTTATTAAGTTTTTGTTTGGAGTATAACACGAAAAGAAGGAATTCGAAATTAGACACGTCGATTCTTCCCGTAAGATAATAGGAATGCACAGAAATTACTTCTCCACAAAATTTATTTTTAAATTTCAATTGTAGATGCTACAGATGATTAAAATACTTTCAAGTCTCCAATGTGTTAACTAAAATTAGTTCAAATCTCATATGTGGGGTGCCAATATAATTTATTATTTCTATAATAAACATCGTCAAACTATTATTTTAAATAAATAATTTTAAAGTAATAAACACCAACAAACTATTATTTTAAAATAATAAACACCACTAATTTATCGTGCTCAGATAACAAACACTATCAATTGGTTACGTTAAAATAATCACCACCTGTTTATTATCCTCAAACAACAAACATCAAAAACCTATTATTTTAAATCACCGATTGGTACTTTTCGTTCAATTGGCGAACGTGAATCTCGAGAGAAGCATCGTCACGGGCGCGTCCTACGTCGCCTCTGTAAAAATATTGTATTTTGTAACGAAAAATCGAGACACGCGAGACATTACAATAATAATAACCAATAGTACTGTAAGAACAAGTAAAGCATACGAATTCTAAAGCTGATAGATGTAGCTGATTGAACAACCGTTGACGTCGTTGTTCAATGCCGTAGTAGGTGGTTGATGTCACTGTCAGTTCGTCGCTGTCAGTTCGTTACTGTCAGTTCGTCACGATTCCATGTTTTATTTTTACATTACTTTCATTCATTCCTTTGTGTAACCACGCGTCCTGTATAAAACGTATTACCATCGCGGTTAAATGATTGTTAGTTGCGCCTCGCGCGAGCGGACTGATATTCGCGAAAATAATTCTAACACAACGTCGGGGAATCGGCGATTCTTCAGCAAAATTCATGCCGCCGCACGTCTTTTAAACGAGCACAAACCTCATGAAAAGTTACGGATACTTTATGGCGGACAGTTTTCGGTTATCTGCGCGTAAGACGGGAATCCCTAGTTCTTCGACGTTCGTAGGTGTATGTCATAGCTGAGAGTTATAGTTTTAACGCATCCAAGGTACGAGATGCCTTACAGCACAGTGGATTGTAAATACATTTGTAGAGTGAAGCGTATTGGTTCCGTAAATACTGCCATTAGAAAGCGTTGTTAGTGTGAGAGACGTTTTCGTCGTATCGGCGAGCTCCTCGATTCTTCATCAATCGGTGACTGGGTGAAAGGAACCCGAGGCCCTTTCTCAAATACTCTCGCAATTTTGTAAATGTATAAAGTTTTCAAGGCTAAATATTTCATAAAGAGATGTAGATAGCTGTGGATGATCTGATTCTATAAAATGAACATTGTACTGTATTTTTTCGAACAGTTCTACTATATTTCATCAAAATTTAATTTGTAATTCTGAACAACTTGGAAGTGACCTCGTAAGCTTAAAGTCTATTCGTTTAGTATGTAAGATGCTTTGATATTAATTATCAAAGATCGTGTGGAATAAAACAGTCTAAGTGAGGCTTGGGTTACATATTAGAATCCTGCGTACATCTTAGGACATATTTGCAGCCTGGGTCTCAAAAGGGGTTGCACTAATTTCAGAATTGAGATTTATTTCGATTTTTCAGACTATTATTGCACTACTGAAAAGTTTAAGAAAATCGAATTCAATACTCATCTATTTTAGACCCTTGATATATGCACTCATGAAAGTTTTGGCCAAATCGATATCCAGAAACCTTATACACTCACCTTGCTTTTAAAAACTCTTCAGAAAATTCGCGCTGATTTGAGAAAACACCCAGGAACTAGTGCTAAATTCCACGTCCCTTCGATCTACTTTTAATTTCGAATTGGACGTGGATTCCATTAACTCGCAAATTGACTGAGACGAAGAAAAGAGTGAACGTATGAATGGATAATAAAACCTTGAGAAATAGTCACTGATTGATCAAGGATCGATATCGGGGCACGTAGTACACGGAGAGAAGTATAAAAGTATTTGCTACCTGATCGAAAAATCGTCCAGTGAACGCCGAAGCACATTTAGAGTGAAAATGGAAGCTGCATCGTCGATCATATTCTTAGATTGCGCCGAAGTTTTTAGCGACCACGGTTCTACCTTAGCGGAACGAGCGGATAAGACGTTTACTTTGCACTAGAACGATAGGAATGAACGCACACCTTTTCTATGATAGTATCAGTTACTCATTTACGCGTCGACACCGTGATTAACCCTCAGTATATGTTGATGAACAGCTGATCGTTAACTTAATTCAGTGAACGATGAACCATTGGGTCTCACTTTAGCGACATCAGACACTTCGGTCCGCTGTTGTCACTGTGAGACTTCAACGGCTGACAAATTACCGCGGTCGTTCAATTATTGTTGCTGGGTGGAGGCAGATGATCGAGGTGGTTGTCCACTGACTGATGGGAATGGGAAGCTTAAAGACTCTTGAGGAGAGAGCACAAGTGCGCGGTAATCTAGTTAAGAGTTAGAGGATTAGGGAAACATAAGGAAACGTTAAGGTGTAAATAACATGTACATAACGAAGCGTAACGTAAGTCAGAGGCTATAAAGCGGTTGGACTTTTTTTACTATTTCAAAGAAACTGGGATCACACGTTGCACAATGGGGTCCCGCGATATCGTGCTGAACTTGTCGCAACGCAGTGATGGTTGCTAGTGGGAGGATACGAGCTAAGCGTTTCTTTTATTTGTCAATGACAACGAACGGGTCGAGAGAATTCTTCTGTAACTATTTAATTTCTCTTCGCAGGATCATCGGGATCCTGAGCTTTGAGTTACTAAACATAGTAACGATTCTATTTCTATTTTTAGTTTTGATCAGTATTTAAAACACCACGAGTATAATATTTATAAGTTACTACACAAATCGTTCGAGTTCAAAGAAGGAAAGAATCCATTTAATTCGATAAAAGTTTGTTAAGATTCTGGTTGGTTTATAAATCTTTACCAATTACTCGCAGACATCGGTTCGATGGTAATAAATTCGCAGTTACGATCATTTCATTCGCGCAACAAACACGTAACCGTTAACGGGTCTAGTAAAGCTATATAACGTAGGATAAAATTGCAGCGCCGTGATTGATAACTTGTCAACATCACCGGTTGTCGTGGCCTTCGACTGGAGCTACATTCGACAATTTTCTAGGCAGAGTGGACGTTTCCACCGCGCGAAAGGCAGCAACGGCGACGGAAGTTCGAATCGTTCCTCGATGCACAATTTATACAAAACGGAAGAAACCTTTTGAAGAGACGAAAAGACGGGCACGTTTGCCTCCCCGTGTGTCGAACAATTCCAATAAGATTGCACACACATACACACACAGCTCGAAGACGGTCGTTATGCGGGTGTTCCCAGACTCGTGACGAATTTAGTGTCAAACCTTTGCGGACTTCGTCATATGTTTGTACGTTTACTGAGATTCGAAGCGTTCTAAAGTAGTAGCTCCCAAACACCAGCATTTCTAACGCGATTTATACATTCTTGTTGAAGGGATAATCGACGGGAACTAATTTTTACACGCGTAAGGGGTCTGTGGGGCAAGTGGACGAGCCAAAAGAACGTCCCCAGGTTGTTTGGGAGCCTCTAATTGACATAATGTTGCGTAAAATGCCGAGGAATTAACGTAGACCAATCGAAGCTCATTAAAAGTCATCAACTCTGTTAAGTGAACGAAAATGAAGCACGTTGTTAGCTTAAGATGAGAGAAACGAAATTCGAATCGCGTTATATGTATCGTCGGCGTGAGGATACATTATTTCGTACTTGAAACTTGGAAACGTACGTATCGCCTCACTGTAATCCCGTGGAGAATCGGTAATTCAGTGAGCTCGATATAAATCCTTCATTCGTATCTCGTGACTTCGTACTTTGCCGTGCTAAGTGAACGCGCAACAAGCTTAAATCGCATATTGACAATAAATTCAACAACAACTGAACAATCAGTCATCACGAAATCTACTCTTTTGAATTGTCCTATTGATTCACCGGGGGTATCGTAAACTCAGAATCATTTGTGACTCTGGAAGTGTCAGAAATGAGAAACATGGAGAGGAAGCTTCGACGAATGAAGTGCGCGTGAAGAGAGAGAAGAGCAAATAGAAATAAAGGGTCCGCTTAGTTTGCTACTTCCAGGGTCTTAGGGGCATTCTTTTCTTATAATTTCGTCGCGATTCAACGGTTCGAGTTCATTACAATCGACACCCGCGTCCCGATCTCTGACCACTTGACACATTTTAACGCGTAGCGTAATAAACAAAGTAGTTTAAAAAAAATCTATAATTGAGAAACTTTAGCGACGTAGGCTAAGGAATGCGTAAGTATGACGGTACGATTATATAATAACGATAAATAATAGTAAACCGAGTGTACTGCATAGCACTAGCGCTAATAAAACGAGGATGAAAATAACGAGCAGAGAAACGTAATGGGGAGAGATTATCGAGTATCGATTAACTAACGTTAGATACAACTAATGCGTATATCGTTTGTTAAATATGTACCTATGAATTATTGATGACCGTCGTTCTAAGGCTACACGATGTAAGGACGAGATTCTTGTTGCTTGGTTTTGTAATCATGCTTGATAAAAGCATTCGAAGAATAAAACTTGTTGTCGTAGAAACTGTTCTTTGGTGATCATTTAATCTACCCTTGGCAGGTGCATGATTCTTTAGAAATTAATGGAAACTGTGTTACTCGTTACTTATTAGTAATACAACTACAAGCAGATAAGTATCCTAAACGGGGGGAAAACATTGGCATGTTTTTGGAACATTTTGCTATATGTATAGTATGAATATTAACATTTTTACATTTGCTTTAAGTCTCCTATCATAACATTGTATATTTTCTGAATGTTCTACAAGTGTCAAAAGGTATAAAATTTTTATCCTTTTCCTTCTTTAATTCATGTTAATTAACTGTCAATGTTACCCCGTACTACCAATGTTCCCCCCTCTCCCTGGAAATAAGTTTCCGGACGCCCTTAGCTCCAAAGTTAAAAGGCGGGTCTATTGAACCCCCAGTGACCATAAAGGGTTAAACATAAGAGTTTACGACAGAACATTCGATTTTTCACGAACTTGGTATTTGAATTCGTGTGACACGTACTCTCACCACCACTCTGTATAATTCTCACTTTTTCAATAATCTGGATAGACTTCTTTGGACTTTGTTTAACTAAGATTCACCAATTAATAAAATAGAATATAAGTCATCAGAAGTATCTTCTACTGAATCTACACAACAGATAGTAAAATACATACAATGAAAGGACTGTAAAAAAAAGTGAAACACAAGTATGTCCTTAAACGAGACATTTATTTTAAAAAAAATTTCGAGTATTTAAGCTCACATTATTTTCAACAGATTATCAACGATTGGTACAATAAGTATTATTAAATACTGAAAGATTTTAATGAAGTATCATCTACTCACAGTACTACTGTACATTAATAAATTATAAATGAACATGTTATATCATATTTGATTGGTTGCAATAAACGCGTCCTGTATTTTTCATATGCGCAATTTAGATATAGAAATAAGTACGTAACGTTTCTATGTATTGCTTAGATAATCTTTCGCGAACAATGTTTTGTAGATAGGGGTGTAAGACACGCGAAACGTTACTATAAGTCTTCGAAAAAACTTCGCGTTGAGCTTCTTAGAACGGAACTCTAAACGTGTTTGTTCGTGTAATTCTGTAAGGCTGTATTCATGAAACTAAAATCTTATCACTGCCTTCCTCTCTTAGCAGCTTCTCGATCTCAGGAAACGAGTTCTTCAACCACGATGTTACGAAGATTCCGTTAGCTTCGACGAGAGCTGCCGCATACCTCGCTCCTTTCATGCTGTCATAATTGGTTTCTCTGAACGATTGCAGCTGTAATAAACAATCTCACTTAATATTACTTTAAACGTAGCTCAATACGTACCCAAGCCTGCGACACTTGAAACATTGAAAATATAGTAATCTAATTTTAAAAATTCCTTACATCCTCCAAATCTTGTTCAGTGGTTAAACCATTACTCATCGATAATACGAAGGACTTCAGAATTGAATAGGATCCGAGAAACCTAAAGCAAAGAAACAGTTTCTTTATTATCTTCTTTCTCTTTCAAATGCATTCTTTTATATGAAAGACTGTGAAATACTTCTGTGCGATTTCCTGCCAGTTTGCTCGAACGAATCGAGACGCAGCTTGAGCCGCGGCTGGATTTCGAGGGAAGGCTTTCAAAATCACGGCTATTTCATCCTGCTGGAACCTGTCTTCGTGAAGGATTTCGCTGAGGATACTGTAATGTTGGAGAGTTATTATTTTCATTAACGTGAAACTTATCAGAGTGAAGGAGTTTATTTACTGAAAATGTAATCATTAGGAGGAAGCTGGTAGGTATCGTGCACCTCAGTGCTCCGCAACCGGTGTGCCACGAGAAACTGCTAGGTATGCCGCGGCGCAATGCTTCCAAGAGGAGAAAAAGCGCAAATTTTTTTTAACAAAGTTTTTCAATTTTAGTTTTAATAAAAAATGATAAGCGGTCGGGTTTGAAGGGTCATGGCGGAAAGGTCTTAAAACTATTGTGTTCATTAAAACAAGCATAGTTATCGAATGTGACTAATGAGTTATAGTAAAAAATTAATATTAGTTATAGTTGCAAGTTAATATAGTGAATATTTCTATATTTCTACCTTAACGTTATTGGTCGCGACAAACTGCCTACTTCTTTGACAGAGAGGTGGAACAAGTGGCTAGTGTAATTGATTGCAAAAGGATTTCACTTACGATTGTAAGATCCATGGTGCTTGGAAACAAGCGAACGACGATAACAGGCGTTTCTTTTCTTCTTCATCTTCGACGACTGTTATCTTTTCTGTGAAGTAATTATATTCCTTTCGCGTGCCATAACGTGCGAGGGTGCAATAATACGTTTCGCGGATATATGAAGGTACCCTGCAAGAATTCAGATTAGCTGGAGCTTTGAAACAAATTCAAGAAAACCCATAGAGAAAACCCATTTTTGAAAGAAAATTTACATATAGGGGAACTGAAAGAGAGTCGCATCTAACAAGGGGAGAACAGAGTGTGATGGACATTGATTTTGATGAGCCTTGGCACGATGGATCTATGTCGAAAATAAGTAAATACTTATTTTCTTTACTTACTTATTTTCATTACTTACATTTCCTCGATTTCTTCAGTCTTTGCATTTTCAAATACATGTTTGGACCAGTCCAAGCATTCATTATGTTCAAACATACATGCGATCTTTACAGCGGACATTGTGAGATGCGAACCTTCTTCGAGCCTTGGACCCACTTCACTGTACAGCGGAGACACAAACTTGACCATAAACTCCTGGAATCGAATACAATAATGTCAAGTATGATAGGTGTACCGAGGAATAGTCAGGTATGTAGCAAGAAATTAATCTAACTAATAAATTTATTTTCATTTTATTTAATGCGGGAACGTAATGTAAACCGTAAATGGTTGTTTATTATTTTGGTTTAATCCTTGTATACATTTATTTCTATCGCATAAAATAGCGTAACATACATTTTTATACAGGGTATTTCACCTAACTTTATCACCTGAAATATTTCTGTTATATTTACAAATTCATAAAAATGTTTCCTATAAAAGTTACATAGTTTAGTTGGAGCCAGCGTATGGTTTCAATAGTTTTATTCCATTTTCAACCATAACTCACCTGATAATCAGTGAAGATCGATGTTTCATACAAAAGCCTATTTAGTTTGAACACGTGTCGAATCAGCGCGTTCCAAGGCAGATAATTCCTTTCCTCCATCTGCATATATTTAATAAAGTCAAAGACAGTCTCGTATTTCATCAGGCCCACTGCGGCGAGGCTGAAAATGTCGTCTATAAGTGATGCTCTCGTTTCTGGTGGGAAAGCCTCATGATTCTGTTGCAGAGCCATTTTCAGAAGCATCCAATTTCTGTCATCGTAATGTATACGATAGTAACCTTGAATTATACCAATAAAATCATAAATTTAAACTAACACACAAATTTAAAACGACTACATTCGCAAATATACAAATTTTATTATAAAGTTATAATAAAATTTATTCTATTTATTCTGTTACTGTCTTAAATAAATTCTTACAAAATTATCCAGATGCATTGAGTAAAAATTTGAGACTTCTTAAAATTGACCATTTGGAGGGAAATTAAATGGTAGATAATCAAATTTAATAATAATAATAATAGTATTCACTGTATTTATTACGTACCAGTCTTGTTAATGTTAAAAAGAATCCAAGATTCGTTTGAAGATCCAATATTATCCAAAGTGATTTTTGGCTCGAGTGGAAACCATACTTTTTCAGGAGACGACCAATTTCCAGTCTCGTCAATATAATTCAGTGGAATATACCACAATTTGGAGATATCTTCTAGTGGTCTGTCGAATGCAAATTGTTCCTAAAATAGTGAATCATTCATACCAGTTTTCGTCAATTCAGATCTAATTACTGAAGGGTTTCAACTCAATACTAAAACCACCCATTGTAACTATTGACAATTAAAATTTCATTTTATCATAATATAAATATTTCTTAATTCAGTGAGAGTTAAAGTCATCATTCAGCTAATTTCGAAATTATTTAAAGAATACAGGCCCTGAATTTGTAATTTTTCCCCATTTTCGCTACAGCAGAGTCTATAAATAAATTTTTATTTCCGAAACTATCAACCCTAGAAATTTAATTCTTCTTTTATTTCAATCAAGAAGGTTTGCCCTTTCTGAATAAATTATTCTCATGCAATATGAAAATTATAAACAGATTATTGTTTTTCAAATATATAAATGCTTTCACACAAAATTCTAGCATTTCCTTCAAACGTACATTATAAAGAAACCAGAAGACATTGAAATTATCTCATGATCGAGTCTACAGATACCTCTATAAGTACTAATTGCTACTTTTACCTGGTAAATAATAGCGGAGCCTTCTTCATAGTTCCTTATAACAGTGACAAACGGATATCCACCCTGAGAAACCCAAGAATTTATCGCCTCTTCAACAGTAATTCCAGGTGTTAGCAGAAATTCGACAGCTTCTTCCGCCATGACATTTACAAAATCAGCAACATACGTAGCGTTATATTTCCTGAACGAATAATACAATTCCTTTCATTATCTCACCGCTTCTACTGTTTCACCACGAGCAAGACCTCGGATGATCCCGCAATAAAACATTCAGCTACTGTTGCCGCGCAAAATAAGCTTCAGTACGTGCAATGACATCATTGACAAACCAATAAATGTCCATAGTTCCATCGTGACTGGTAGAATAAATTTGCAAAATGAAGACGTAAATACCAAAAGGCTGCTAATAAGCCTGTAACTGGTAATCGATTACAATCAACATCGAAACGAATCAATTATTACCACGTTACAGCTTATTGTCCCTGCTGCAAGGACATGAATCTCCGTCAAGCTGTGTCTAATTGAAACGAATGCTTAATCAAGCGGTATCAGTCGATGAGCATAAAACACTGAATTCCTCGCGAATGATATATACCCACCACCTCGTTATCAATTTCTCGTAGCCGTTCCTAAAGGCGGTGTTGCCTATCGCGCCATGCAACATGCGTATCAAACATGCACCTACAAGAAGTAATTAAAATGCAACATTTTACGCTCGCTAAAATCCCGAGTCCTAATAACGGCTCAAGATCAAGTTGGATCGCCGATTTACCTTTCGCGTATTCGTCGTTGACGGGCTGCAGGAGTCGATAGTTGACGTTTTCGTGGAAAGGCCTTGAGATGCTGAAACTATCCATCTCCATCAGTGGCAATTGAATATCAGTGACAAAAGAGTCGCTCAAGTTCAATGACAAATCTATCTGGAAATGGAGTTTTATCAAAACGGTTTACAACGCTGTCACCGTTTCGGCGTACGAATTTCGGCTGCTTGCCTTTGGGACGATTTCGTGTTGAAAGTAGAGCAGCGAGGCCTCGAGGATCCACAAATCGGTTCGATTCGCGTTCATGAACTCGTCGAGTAACTGTTGCCCAAATAGAGTGACTAGAACTTTCAGTGCATTGCTTTTCGAGACCACTGGCGATGCTTCGGTGGTGTAAAACAGCGACTGTCTTGAAAGTTTTAAGAGATATGGGTGGAACTATTAGAAACTTGTTGTATTAACTTTTTCGATACTGGGAATTTGAACGCTTAGGCACGTGCGGAACTCCTCTAGTCATATCTTTTAAACATGGTCGCTGAACGCCGATGGGCGTTTCGCGCACACACTGCGTACACTGAACGATCGCGTATATCCGTCCATAACACCCAAAGAGTTGGTATTTCATTTTTCAGACAAATCGTTTGGGTTTGTTGAACCACGAAGGGAAGTGGAAATATGGCATTTCAAAAATTGTATCGGTCTACAGTGCTTATTCGGTATAAGCTCGCAGCTTAGAACGGACAGCCAGGCCATATATATTAAATATATTTTACTTTCGTACCAGAAATAATACCATCACGATAATTCTCAAATCTCATACTTTATAGATTCCTCAGAAAAATACGACGTGTCTGGGAATTCATGGAACAACCGAAAAGTGCCGAAATCAGGAGATTGCTGATGCAAATACAGGTCGAACATATAGAATAGAATCTTTTCATACCGGATTTACTTTCTCGGGAAAATAGAATTTGAACCACTATTCTACATTACTATTTTAGTCTACAGTTTCAACTTCCTTTTGCATGATCAATCACCTTCTTTTTGGTTCCATGACGAATTCTATTACACCCTGTATATTCAAAATCATACGTTGACAAAGAAAGAGTAGTTGATCACAATAGTGTTAATTGCAAGCGAAAATAAACGATTTCTTTTTCTAATGAAAAAAACACAGATGTCTCTTACTTCATCGCGATTAATCCCGGGCTTCCCATGCTCTCGTCAATTCCTGGGGGCAAACCCACTAGGTCTAACTTGGGCAGGGGGTAAGATAACGGGAACACATCAATCAGGTTAATGACAGCTGAGTCGAGTTTGTCAAAGAGGTAAATCCCTTGCGATTGCCTGTTCGCATCCATCCAGAACGTTGCCACTACTTTGGAATCTCCAACAAATGTTACGCCTACAGACTCGATGTGACCCATCATAAGAGCCAAGCTATGTGGAGATAACGGCGGGGACTCGTCGAACACGTCGATCACCATCGTTGTATTCAAACTTTAAACAAAAGTAAAAGAACAAAGAATTTTTTAAAGAAATCGTTTGAAATAAAATCTGATTGCAAAGGGATGATGCCTGGAGGATCAGCACCACCCTTAGCACCGGGCAACTTTATTTTGTAAAAATTAAATGAATTAAGTATAATAGTCAAATGCCATAAAAATCTAGTTTTCTGAAAAATAAGGATTTTGAAAACGTCTGCATTTTTATAACTATTTTGTTAACACCTAATCAGCAAGTCAATATTGTTATCCACATCTGAGGAGGTTTTACTTTATAATTTTATTAGAATAAATTTCCAATTAGATGTTTTGAATTTTCCTTAATATCAACTTTGCCCAGAGCCTCGCAAACTCTAGGGGCGGATCTGACGTGGATCACTTTGAATTCATTCCAAATGGAATCTCTAAATAGAGATTGATTTATTTTCCCAATTACAGAAATTCATCGTTAGCAAATATTAAGTGAAAAATGTTTAGTTTGAACTGTAAGTATGCTGTTTCGTGTGATGCTTTCGTAGATGATCGATTTCATTGAAAAGTACATTACTTTCACAAATTACTTACGTGTCTTTCAAAGTCCTAAGGGGCATGTTTGAGAGGACCTTTATTTCTTTGGGACGTGCCACGGACACGGAGAAAACCGACTTTTGGTCTGTATCATCGAATACTGGTAAGAGGTAGCGAGCACCAGCATGCTTAAGTTTCGTCCCCATTAACCACCTAATACGAAAAATATCGAGAATTACTCGACTTATTTTTATGCAAAACACATTGATACTGAAATTGGAAGATTTAAGTATTAATTAAGTACTCACGTTTCTTCACCAGACGAGGTAAAGTTTCCAATGAAAAACGCATTGTCATCGATCCAGGCTTGATAATCGATTTCCAGTTTATAAATTCCTTGTTGAATCCGCATGCCCAAGTAAATTGTGTGAATTTCTTTCTCCTCGTCTACTGTGTATTGTGTAATTTCTATTTCCGACGAATTAATCTCCGTGATTTCAGGAAACAATGTTATCGCTGATAATCTCTCAACATCCGAATCGTTTGAACTGTTAAGCTCGTCAGAATTACGAATGCCGTTTAGATTTCTCGAAGATGCTTCAGACATTCCATTGGAGGACACGTTTCCCGGTGGATATTCAGTCACCGTGATTAAAACGTCGTTTTCTGCCGAATATATGGCTGCACGAGTAACTGTGGATAAATTAAATCACGTGTAAGCGAGAAATTTTAATTTTGAGTTGATTTTGCTGAAGATGACACTAGAAATCATGAACAATACTAATTATCAGTGGTGGACTGGCTCTAAAAATTGGTTGCCAAGAAATAAAGACGGCTCACCCACAACTTTAAGGATTTCATTTAATTTTTATATGAAATACATAAAATTTTAAAAAATACATAAGTAACAAAAAGTGCAATTAAAATTTTTGTGAAATAAATGTACGCTGACAGTGAGTGAAAGAAATTAATTCCTGTTTGAAATGTGAGAAAATTGTATTATCTACTATGAATTCAAGTCTCAAGAAAACTGCATTATTTATGAGATGATCTGGTATTTAGCAATATGTCGTTACTAATTATATAATCAAAGGCATTACCAAGTGTTTCATCGTCCTCGGGACTCTCGTAATTAACATCATCGTCCCTCCTTCTTCGTTTTCTTTTTGATGGTATGTTTTCGACGCCAAGATCCAATAATGACAGTTTATAATTTGTCACCGTAATGTTCTTCGCGTTCAAAGACAATTGATCTAAACCTGTCGTATCGTTTACTTGAAACTCGATAATTACTCGGCCTTTCAATCTCGATACACCGTTGCCATTAATTATAGGCGTTAACTCGAGGCGGTACTTTAGGGGATGAACGAAAGGCGAAATCAAAGTTTCACCGATACTGTTGGTATCCTCGATTTCATCGTTCAGCAGATCTATAGTGTCGTATGGCTGTCAAGCAAATATTTTGTGTGAACTAATAGATTTGACAAGTGAAACTACAGGAACAATTTTGGTAAGTAGAATATTTGTATGATTTAAGGATAATTTTTATAATTATTGAGGTCCGTATAAATTTGGAAAAGAATAGCTTCGAAGCAACAAACCTGGAGTAGATGATTATTACGAGTTATATATTTCTCTCAAAAATGTAATTGGTACAATCAACAAATTCTTTTAAGGGGAGAAGACCGTATAAATCGAACGAAAAATAAATACAACTTTCCTTTCCTTTAAAGCTCTCATGTTTCAATAAAATACGAACTATGAGTTTTGCTTTTGTTCTAAGATAAATCTCGACATACTTTTTTTTACGATCAATTCTATTCAAATCACTTACTTTTTTCTTCGGCAAGGAATTGATGTACCATCCAAGGAATCCCGCGGCAACCACGCCAATAATAAAAACTACGATAATCGCCCCTATCTTTGTATACGATAGAAACCAACCATTGTCCCTTTTGTATTCGATATCATCGGTGGTCATAAACTGCACCGGACCACCACTGAATTGTGGCATACTTAAAGCTGTGAAAATCATTTGAAAATCGTGAATCAGGGTAAACAATAAAAAAAAGGGCGAAGATATGAAAAATATTACGCAACAACCGTCGATACAGGTTGTTTAAAAAAAAACGTGATAGTATAATCCCAAACTTTCCCTGATTTTCCATAAAAATATGACGTGAATTTTTTTTAAAGGAGCATATCTTATTTGGGAAAATTGACTTTATATAGAAGACACGTGGTATTCGAGCACCTAGTTGATAAACTTTTATGTTCTCGACATTTTGCATCTACGAAATATATATTATAAAATTACAGATCGGTGTTTCTCAACACAATATGCATTAATATTTAATCTCCTTAGTTTAGTCAATGGTGGCATGGGTAAGGCGGCATATTCAGAGGGGGGTTTTTAGTGGGTAGTCTACATATCCCCTAGAGAGTCCCACATAACCCCGGCAACACGGCCGAGGTACCTATGCGTAAATGCATTTTCCCCCCTCTACAAAAAAAGGTAATAATACTAGTAAATCACAAGTGAATTTTCGATGCCATAAAAGTCTTCAAGCACTTGAACAGCTTCTTTTTTATTATACTGTATCGTTAAAATTTTTAGGAAAATATTTTTCTTCTATGAAGTGTGGACCCTTTATATCCACACAGAAACGATGCATGACGTGCACAACAAAAATACGTATACGGAGTTGCACATTGCACATACATCGTTGCAGTTTAAATCATTCAACAGTTTCCTGTTCCGTTTTTTCTAATTGCAATTTAAAAAGTGGTATCATTTGTCCCAATTTCGTGATCCACGCTGTATATTGGCCTTAGTATGTAGTAGTAAGCACATATCTGATGTATATTTTCAAGAGGAATACCTACCTTTAGGGATGCACCACACATTTTGTAATACAAATCTTAACAATAGCAGTTAGAAAAATAATATACAAAATAGTATTGTTTCAACACCATATTCATAAGATCTTTTTACGTGATTTTACTTCCCCAACCAACTTCCTTAACCCTTGCATGCCGGATGCAGGTTCGATTTTCACTCATAATTTAATTCGTTCACCCCTCAAAATAATTTTTGTTAGATGTTGATACCGTAATGATTTAAAATTATCATCCTCTACAAAGTAACACTAATAAACAAGTACCAAATGACTCTGATAGCTAATATTTAAGGTGGGTCCAAATTAACCCAGCATCCGTCAGTAGAGTGTTAAGGAGTCCCCTATTTTGGTACGCCCTGTATCTTCAAATCATTTCTGCTCCAAAAAACAGTGCCAGTACACGAAAACCTTACGCTAAAGAAATACATTGACAACATACAAATGATCAATATTTATTCTAATTCTATACAATTCGTGCATACAGTTTGTTTTTGAATTATCCCATGAGAATTACAAATATTCTGCAAACATTCATCACATCTCGAGCTATATTTATTATCATTCCCGATGCATATGTAACACCTGGACCGCTTTCGAAACTCTATAGTTATCTTCTTTCTCTTCAGTCTTCTCCCTGTACTTTCAATGGCGCGCGCAATGTGCTTCTGCAGCACCAGGCTCCGGCTCTCAAATTCGCTCGCGCGCCGATCTATATTTTCCGAGCACATTTCATCCCCCAGCTTCTCGAGAAACATCTTCCTTTTCTTCTTCATAGAACTACTACACTCCCACGTAGGATTCTTCACAAGCCATATGACAAACGCATTATAAGCTGCAACATCGACGTAATTCAGAAACAGTGACAACGGCCAATGTTTCGTCGATCTTCGGCAAGAATATTCCTTCAGCAATTTATCGAACGTGATCACGCTATCCTTCGTCGAATTATAATACGAGATTATTTGGGGCTTGTAATTGTCTTCAAGCCCGCGAATATCATACCGGCGATGCAAGCTCGACAGTGCTATCACACACTTCCGCGGTTTCGGGATATACGATACCAGCGTAAGTTCGTTAGTAGACAGAAATTTAGACATAAATCGTTCCCTCGACTGTGCACTGATTATCGATCTCGGCAGGTGTTTCCGATTCCTGCGCATAGTACCAACCAGGAAAATGTGATCTCGTAGTAAGTCCTCTGCCAGGGTAATATCGGTGAAACAATTGTTCGTGGTAACTACACGTTCAGATTGGTTCCAAAAGCTGGTAAGTTTCTTCACTACATGTTCCTCTTGACTATTCTGAATACTATTCCCCTTTCTTCCCAGGTAGACGTCGAAATTGCAACAATAGTACGTTTTCGCGTCGCACAGGGTGCACAACTTCATGCCATACTTGCCGGGCACACGGGGCATGTAGACTTTGAACGGGCAGCGGCCTTTGAAGGTTACTAATTGTTCGTCCACCGTGGCCACGTTCGACGCTTCGTAGCACTCCCTACAGTTTGCCGCGAAAATATTCGTAATCGTTCGAAGCGGCGCCAGCTTGTCCTCAGCCTTCCTCTCCGCCTTCGTGGCGACGTCATCGAAGCGTATAAACTTGAAGATTTCTTTGAATCTATCCCTGGACATCGCCGCCGCGTAAATCTGCCGCGAGAAAGCCGTGTTCCTCCTCCATAAATGATCGGTGGATTCCCGCGACTCCCTAAATCGTCCGATGAGCAATAAAACACCAAGGAACGCCTTAATTTCCACGCGATCTACGGGCTTCCACTTCTTCTGCGACTCTTTGCTGTACGCCACTTCCGCTCTTTGATTCGTGCAGGCGATCACGGTGTCGATAATCTCATCGTTGATGAAAAGCTGAAAACATTCCTCGATGGAAGCGATGTCTTCGCTCCTCGCAGTTAGGGCACAAACTCGTGGAGTGCTTCGTGGCCGTTGCTCGTCAGCTGTGGGAGCGGCGCGCGTCCATGCTCGTCCAGAAATAGTCTGGTTTCCGTCGACCGCGTCGTCTTCGTCGGATTCCCTCGTAGAGAACACGTCGCTCTCGAAATCTTGTAGTTCTGGCTCGGTGTCACTGCACGACGTGCTCCCGCCGTACGACGAGATCTCGTCGTAATTGTCCTGGTCCACGAACTCGCTGAAGGCGCTGCTCGGTGTCGCGAAGTAGTCTGGTTTAGGCATCGCCGATCGATACTTTTTTCTTGCCGAAAAAGTCACGCAAACCGAAACGCGACTTCTCTGCTCGCTGCTATGTTGTGTGTTATACTAGGGGGCAGCTTTGTAGGCACGTTGAAGGCCAATACTCTCCTCCCTTCCCCTCCCCCATCGTTTATTGGCGTGCGCCGGCTCTGCGTCATCGCCCGACAGCGTCTCTCAACCAGATGTATCTTCGCAACTGTTCTCTTTCGGCGAAAGTGCACTGGAACCGTCGCTTTTCGCGTGCAACCGGTAATGGTAGATGGGTGGAAGGAAGTTGATTTAACAACGGTGGTAAATGTTGTGGGAGATGGGTGCTGTTTGTTATTGTAGAGGATGTTAATCTTGGGAGGTACGTTGAGAACGGTATGAAAAGGCATGGAGGGGAGGGACCAATTGAAGGGGTGGGGAAAGTACTGTTGCCCTTGAGTGCAGGGACAAAGCTGCTCCTAGAGACAGGAACAGCCAAGAGAATACACTTTTTCGTGGGGTTACCTTTACTTCAGCGACAATGTTTTCATCAACACAGTGATGCCAGTGGTTGAATAAGAATAACAATCATTATACGCACTAAAAGTTGACATCGCTAAGTAAACATTGTTGGTGAAATGACTGTCAGTGAAATTCTCGGTGATCTAAAGGTCCAAACACACATATCCATTCCGTGTCAGTTCCGTAAGAAGAAGAGGGGCGTAGAGGGTCTCTTCTTCTTACCACTGGAACGCCGGAACGGTACTGACACGGAACTGACAAGTGTGCGCAGACCTTTAAACGTATCGGTGACTAAATACTGCCGGCGAAATTCGGTGTCGATAAAATCGTGTCGGTTAAATAATTGTCGGCGAGGTAAAGGTAACTCATTTAAGTGTATCTCTGTAAAGTAGTGCTGTTCAACTTATTTTTAGTAGGACTCACTTTTCCTATTCTGTTATTTACTATTGCCATGAACATGTTGGGTGATAGTATGCTGTACATGTGCACGTTCTATATCCTATACAAGTAATATCAAAGGGAACAAAGGCACGAAAAGGGCCTCATTCACAGGTTCTAAAATCTAGAATGTTGCAGGGCTATAGGTTGTAGGCTCGAGAGATGCGCACATGCGGGTCTAGCTTTGTGATATAACTGCGTCATGGTATGGGTCTGAAATGACCCGACGCTCATTAGCCGGGGATTTACCCATTTGTGACACATTTCTTTGTAGGTATTTGTCAACATGATGAGATAGGGGGCCGACAACCAAGTTACCACGTTTAGTAACTGTTTAGGTTGTCCTAAAAGCAAAAGGTGCACCCACAAAATATTAGATTTTTTTATTAATGTTCAAATGTGGTAACTTTTTGTTGGCATTAAAAGTGTGTTGTCTTGTTTAACGTCATGTAGGGTTTTTGTGTGTTAGTTAAATAAATTCAACTGTAACTGGGTTTTATACAGCTTTTAATTCTATTTCAGAATATGTATATTAAACACATACTGCAGTTTTGAGTTGATATCGAAAAGTAATAGAAGTAGGATGGTTCGAAAAAGTGCTAACTTTTTGTCCGCTACTGTACAAATCTCCAGTCTCGTCATTAATTATACTAACAATAAGTAATGCGCTTGAACATCAGAATAAATACTAGAAGTAATAAGCAAAAGATGGGCATTCTCTCTGTAGTAACCTTGAGATCTGTGAACGTTTCAATTTCGCGACGAAGCACCATTGATAACTGTTTTGCCCATCGCGAAATGTAAATGAGAACGAGTCGCGTTCTCCATCGCGTTTCGTGTACCCTAGACAGCTTAACGTTGGAAACTCGTCAAGTGTTTGACGTTCCTTTATCGAATCGATGTTCAGAAGTGCCTGGAATAACTGAAAGCGTGACAAATTCGCGTTATCACAACATTCGGCGCGGACGTGTCGCGACATCGCTGAAATTGATTTCCCGCGGTGCACACTCGCTCCGCGTAGCCAGATGGTGTTACACGCTCGTAAATATGCCCGAGGAATGGCTCGCCAAGGTCCTTTTTCTGCACGTTGTTAACTTTAGCAGTCGTATAATCATTCATAGACCCAGCAAACCTCGACTCGCCATAGTTCCCCAGACATTAACGATACCTGCTACAGGCTTCCTAGAATTCCGCACGGAGGCACGAATTCCATTTTCGAGACAAGTGCATTGTAGAAAATTCTGAGATCACTCGTGGCATAGGTAAATTTGTCCTTCAGTAGACAATATGGAGAAACCATGGGGAAATATTTACATAATTGAAGAGTCCTTGTAGAAAACACTGTAAATGCTAAACATCGAATTATATACTATTGTATGTATTAGCATTGGCACGTAGAACATTTTCCGATAAAAATTTTTCCTTTTTTACGTTTGATACTTACAGTGTTTTCTATAAGGACTCTTCAATTTATGAAACTCAATTTTGAGCGGCCTTTTTTGTTGTTTGGAACAATGAAGACAAGTGGAGTTAACGATTTTTCTTCGATAAAATGATATTATTTTGTTTCTATAACGTTGTCGTTACTTTCATTTGAATTTTGATCTATTGACTATTAATAAAGTAATAATACCTATGGGTATGTAATATTGAATAGTGTTACCTGTCCCTGTACTTGGGTAAAAATTCGAGTGAAGCTGACGAATGCTTATGTTACTAAATTATGGGAATGCTCGCCACTCAGCTACGTTCAAATACTCTTCCCCGATAAAAAAGGAGTAAAATTTTGTTCACGAGATCTGGGCTAATGATAACATTCCTGACTTCTTTCTGGTTATGCTCTTATTGCGAAAGTATAACTAACAATAGTTGCAGTTTATTTAGAGAAATAGAATACGCGAACTGCAATAGATTATGACAAGGAGAGGTCTCCAAGTGCGACGTCAACAACTCTGAGGTTCTGCGCAGTGGTAGGACTTGTGACAGTTCTGGACGTAGAAAATCTACGATACCTACATATTGTTTTATTTGCGACCACTACTAATTTTAAAAGATGAAACAGTTCCTCGAAGCTTAGAAATTATTATCCACGAATGAGGAGCTTTACCTCGATAAAGTTCAGACATCTCGCAGATGAATTGAAGAGTTCTTGTAGAATACACTGTAAGTGCCAAAAATCGAATTCTATTCTATAGTATTGCCATTGGTACGTAGAACATTTTCCGATAATTTTTTTTTCATTTTAGCATTTACAGTGTTTTCTACGAAGACCCTTCAATCATGTTTTGGGGGAAATGTAGGTTGCAAAATGACCTAGATAATTAATTAGTTACAATCAAAATATTTTAAAACGCCAATTTATTATAGCCCTTGGATTACTCAGGTGTGGCTGATGCTCTCTACACCGTGTAACACGCAGCATTCACTCATGAATTATTTTACTGCGACCGTTGTGCAAAGTATCGAATATCATTTCAGTATATAACCACCAAACCATAAACTGTACCTATCGTAACAGAACCGCTATAAATGTACCCATAAATCAAACTTGGAATTATCCACGATGGAAAATTCCGCATGTACGTAAATGGGGATTTAAACAGGGCTCTAATTCCGTGGATCTCGGTTTATCGAGACTCCACCCTAGGTTTAAATTTGCGTATATACCCGTTACCCAGGTAGACTAATTTTCCCAAAAGTTGAAGTGATAGGAGAATAAAATTTTCAGGTACATGCGAATGGATGTAACTTACAATAAACGATTCATAACAAAACCAAGATCGCTATGGAAATGGTGTCAAAGATTCACAACTCAGAAACCTCGTCCAAATCCTTTATTCTATATTTTATATTATTGAATAAAAAAATTTGAAAAAAGAATTTTAAATTTTACAATGTGCAACAATTAAAAATAAATTCTTCTCAATTTTGGTATTCAGAGGGGAAGGGAAAAAGAAATTTTCTCAAACTTTTGTTTACTGAAATCGAAATTTACAATAATTCGAAATAAAAATTGAAAAAAGAAAATATAAAACAATCAAAAGGAAATTCTTTTCAATTTTTCTATTTAGAGGGGAAGAGAAAAATATTTTTTTTAAACTTTTCTTTATTGTAATAAAAAATATGACAGAATTTACCAAAATTCCATTGTCTGCGAATCCGGAGGCACAAGTGTCTTGAATTAATTCGTCGAAGTGTTCGTTGGTGAACATTCAGCCGAATAAGTCAAACGTCAAAGGAAGACGCGTGCCGAAAGGAAATTCGCGCTTCCGCGTGGCACTGAATTGTTTCACCTGAAGGTGTATGTATCGCCGACGATAACGCACGCGACGTGGTCGAAGGTTACTACGGTGCCTCATGGGATTACGTATACGAATCGGACGTGTAGTTCTTCACGGTAAAATACTCAACGAGACTCTGTTGCACGTTATGTCACGTGGTGCATGATTAACGTATAAACAAACGAATCGGGAAATATCCCGCTTACACGTTCTCCCGCCATTCATTGCCGTTGAGTAACTGTAAAATGTAGCGCTATTAAGCATTTAATTTCAATAAATACGGTGGTAAGCTTAATACAGCAAAATAGGCGTTCGGACGCGACGGATTAATAGATTACAGGGTTGTGCAAGATCTATCTGCAAATAACGCGTCGCGCAGGAGGAATAGAGTTTTCTGTTTGCTGAATAATAATGTCCCGCTGGTAATTAAGAGTAATCGCATTCTTGCGCAATGAAACCATTGCCTCCACTTAAAAGTGCAACGTTGATAGGTATCTCTCTTATTGGACAATAAAAAAGGGACGTGTGTCTAAATACATATGATCGTTACGAAGAAGTTTCATGAAATTCGGTATAATGAATAGAATTGAAGTTATTTTTAAATAAAATGTAATAAAGTAACGAATTAGAAGAGGAGGGAAATATTTATTGCATCGCTCGAATATTAAACACGTTATCACTTATACCTCTTATTTTTTTAGTACCAAAAAATATTATTGCAAAGTTTATTTCTTGTAAAACTGTGTAATTCACTGTCTTGGTCAAAATAAGTTGGATACGAATAATTTCATGCATTAAATATTCTCAGTGCTGTAGGTAAGAAAGTGGAGTGCTAAAAGATAAAACGAATTTTCGTGGCAAATCATAGTATTGGAAACAAAAAGCAAAATTGAATTTTTATATACTTAAATTCCTTCTTTATTATAATTATAATCATACTTTAAGATTATTGTCAATATAGTGTGAAGATACTTGTATTTTGACGATCAAATTTTAGAGTGGAATTTTGATGCTTCCTGGCGATTGATGCGCGCAAAACTACGTGCCGTATCATTCTGATACCCAATTACACGTGTAACGTTGATCATGAGATGTGTGTCATATAATCACTGCAATCGTACGTTTCCTTTCGAAGCCATGTGCCTCAGGGCTCCGCGTCCACCGTACGACCGACTCCTCTTATTGATTTAGAAATTTCCAAAGTGCAGACACACCCTTCAAAATATGGCGCAAGGACGAATCGAAATCGTCGTGGGAAATCGTCATTTCGCGGAAAAAAGGAAATCTCGTTGATAACTCTAGTGCGCTAGCAACCGTTACGCTTCAGAGACACCGGCGTCTCTAGCAATCAAGCAATTATAATCGTGAAAAATAGCAACTAGAGTGTTCGGGATTCCTACTAATGTACACAACAACAGGAACACGTTGAAATGATCGTATCGCAGGATGTTGCACAGCTTTTAATGGAATATTCATGGTACGCGATAAAAATTTGTAAGATTGACAGGAGGGACTCAAAAATTCGTTAAACGTACGTAGTTGGGTTTCTTCTCATTTCGATTTTGTATTTATATTGGCGCATAAAGTATTTATTAAGAAGAAAGGGGTAAGAATAAATGTCTTCGATTGTGAAGGAAAAATAGAAAATGATGTTGACATTTATATGCATATGTATTTCTGGGAAGAAACGAATATTATCAATGGAATGGACTTGCTATTAAATGAATCATGATATTTTCTACGTTCATTGATAATTTTTATTTTCTATTTTTCAAATTCTTTTAATTTGGTTTAAAAATTCCATTTTCAAACAGCATTTTAATAGCAGATAATATTGCAACCTCTGTTTTAACCGAGTCACTTTAAAATCTTTGGAGTAATGTACCCCTCTTCAAAAACAAATTATGATTTTATCCAAATACTATATTTTTTTCTGCATTCTTCCTTGTGTACCTCGATATTTCCCCAAAAATGGGCCTCTCAGAACGTTTGCCAGCTGGGCCTTTTTCCGCCACTAAGTAATGACCTATGGATCATTTCTTAATTAGTAATGTGTCGAGAAATTATTGCCTCGTTCTGTGTGACATATAGTTGTACTGATCAAACGAAACTATATAAATGGTAAAAACACCTCGTTTCATTTGAATAACGACTTAAGATGGTCTAATTGTTCAAAACTCTCGAGTGACCTACTGCTCCATTTCAATGCAATAATCCTTGATGGATAATTCTATCCATAAGTTTAATTGCAATATTGGAATTTTCTCATATCAACACCTACTTTCATTCCCTGTGACAATTCGGTAAAAGAATGCCCCATTTTTCAGCCCCAAAATATAAATAGGCCATACGGTTATGTTTTATTTGTAACTGACTGTTGAGAATTCACATGATGTCCATTAAGTCTTGCAACTCTTTCTAGAATTTTTTAAACGACGATGAATCAGAATAAGTTGAATTAATTCCTGTGCCAATTCTTTTACGATTGCACTTGAATTTCGCTGAATAGTATTTCCCAAAATGTCGTCATCTAACTTCACAGATCTGCTGGTATAAGGCTGATCTTCAAGGCTGCACTTCCCAGATCAAGTTCTCTTAAACCAGATTTTATACTGACTTCAATCACGTTCTTCTGATATACTTATCATATGTTATATTCATTACTTCTTTTTCTGAACTCTTATAGCGTAACACGTCGAGTATTTTCGTACGTTCCATTTCAAATTCATGAAATAAGTAATATTGAAGTATTGTAGGAAAGATACTAAGCACTAATATTTGCACTGTGTATATTGTATTCACTTTTATCACTTTATTGCACTGCCCTCGGAAAGATCACATTCTTATAAAATATCGCGACTAGAACGATTGGTTTGTAGAAGAAATCGGGCGTAAAATGTAGGGGCTGGTGAATATAAATAAACCTTAGAATATTGTAGAATTCTAATACTGAAATGTAAACTCTATATTTTGGTTAAATCATTATCCTCGAATTAATATCGTGCAACATTTATTTACGTCATCGAGATCTATAAAAGAAATAATATCGATTCGACGATTTCAAAATTGTAATGTTTACAGCCATCTTTCAATATTAAGTATAAACTAACACGATCAATGTTCGTTTTATTTAAAAACACTGGTTACTTTCTGCAAACCATATTCTATTATTTCAAAAGGAAATACAAAATTCTGAAAATTGTGTAAACTCGTAGAAAATAATACGTTATTTCTCCGTGAAACTGATATTCCGAACAAAGCTTCTAATAAATCATGCACATTCACGTGGAACTAAGTCCAGCCATGTCTTCGCACTTAAATTTACAACGTGTCGAAGCCGTAACGTTTTATCTTTGCATTAACATATGTTTCCATCTTGTTGTTTTCGTTTGTGTTAAATATCACAAAAATTATTAATTACCTTATAAATCACTCTACGTGATCGAAGAAAATGATGTCGTTATTTCACCCCCCTGAATCTTCATCAAACGACAAGTGTGAATTAGCCGCTTGTCAAAAAATTAACAAAGAAACTTAAGTTCCACAATAAATAAGACAGTAACCGAAAATCAGATAACCAACACCTATGTAGAAGAACAAGCAAAAGAGTACCAGCTTGAAAAAATGTTACTTGCTAGATTAAAATTCACCTTAGGACGAAATCCGTGGACAGCGATAAAAGAAACAGGTAGAATGGTATCGTTACTCACAAGTTCTGCGCCCATAATCCTGCCAGCTGGAAATGGATCCTCGGCTCATGTGATCAGCTTCCGGTCTCTTCGATGTAAGGAACAATGATATCGCGTGCAACCGCGTGATATGTAAAAATAGATCGGTCACGTGAAGTAGGGAAACCAAACGGATGATCAACGGTGAGACGATATTCCTTTAAATGCCAATTTAAATTTCCAGCCACGATGGCGCGACTCGTTCATGCAGGTGCAACGCAATTAGTCGTTCTACCTGCGATGCAAGACGTGAACTCCGCCCGGCAGTCCCAATGCAGTTTGTTTCTCCCCACTTTTTTCAATCGTTTGCCACGACGTTGCACCGCTGTTTGTGCACCTCTGTAATTCTGTATGTCGCACATAATCGTTCAAACCTGCAGTTCCTCATTACCACCTTTTCGTGGAGATTCCTTTCAGGAAATGTTAAGTCATCCTTTAGGTAACGGGGGTCAGAGGCGGATTTGTGTATAGGCTAAGTAGACTGCAGCCTAGGGCGGAAATTTTTTAGGAGTGGCAAATTTTGGGGAGCATTCAATTTTGGGAAGCTGCAAAATTTGAGGAGCGACAAATTTTGTAGAGTGACAGGTTTGGAAAGCGGCAAATTTTGCGAAGCGGAAAATTTTGGGGTGGCAAATTTGGAGGAGTGACAAATTTGGGGGAGTGGCAAATTTGGGGGAGCGTCAAATTTGGAGGACTGGTAAATTTTGGAGAGCGGCAAATGTGGAGGACTGGTAAATTTTGGAGAGCAGCAAATTTGGAGGACTGGTAAATTTTGGAGAGCGGCAAATTTTGGATAGCGATACATTTTTGGGAGTAGCAAATTTTGGATAGCGATAAATTTTTGATAGTAGCAAATTTTGCGAAGCGGAAAATTTTTGGGAGTAGCAAATTTTGCGAAGCGGAAAATTTTGGGAAGTGGCAAATTTGGAGGAGTGACAAATTTGGGGGAGCGTCAAATTTGGAAGAGTGGTAAATTTTTGGGGAGCGGTAAATTTGGATGAATATGGATTTTTCGAAAATTATGTTCACGCGGATTTATAGATGTAAGAAAACGGTGTACCTTCTGTTTAAACTTCTTTTCGATATCTCTCACTGTTCTCGATATTCCACGGAATAGAAAATTCTGCATTTTTTTCAATGGGTGATTTCACCCCCAAAAATTGCATTATGGCACCAACAAAAATTAGGGTTACGTTACGGATAAACTACTCTATTTGCACACCAAGTTTCATAATTTTCTGAATTTCCGAGATGCCGAACGTCCCTTATTAGTAAAAAGATAGTATAAAATGACGATGAACATTTTGAAGCGAACACACCACTGTGCAGTCGGGGCCTACGCAACACGACGTAAATTAGACCGATCATGCTACGTGATCCAATAAAAAGTGGGCCGCGCGCGTGGTTCGCGAGCCGGTGTGCGGTACTTGCGTGGGGCCCACCCTGATAGTCGGAAGAAAGATGCCGTCGAATGGCACGGGTTACCTAGTTGCCCCGTGTTCCAGGGACCACCGCCTGGCCGCGTACACATAAACATCCCTATCAGGCCTAATTGGTGGCGAATCGGAAACAGACATTCCGCCTGGACGTGGAACGATGGCTGGCCAAGTGTTAAACGAACGTACAATGGCGCCAGGGAACGGTACCAGACGCGGAGGGGTTCGCCGCGCTCGCGGCAACTCAATTTTCCATTGATGCTTTCGGGATTGGCCATTGACGCTGCGCTTCACGCCCGTCACCGACGGATACCGTCGCCATTAGACCCTTTTGTGACGTCTGCCCGACGGAATTGGATAATGGGCGATCCACCGATTACACCGCTTAACGGGATCTAAATGGCTCGAATGCGTGCCTCGGGCCACCGATACTGCGCCGAGTAGGCCCTTCCCTTCCCCTCCACCCCGTCACGTGGTCGTTCACGTTTTCTCTGCACGCCGTTACACTTTTCCGCGTCTTTTCTGTCCCTTTCTGCCATCGGCGGCTTGGTCTCCACTGAGAGACGAGGAGGAACCCGGAGGACAGTTCGCAAGCGGCTGCGTTCCTACGCGGTCCTTTCGCTTCTCAAGTGGACAACCCTTTGATAACGGTGCACGGTATCAAGGTCAAAGCGACGCTGATCACGCGGGCCCCAGTAGTCTAAGGCGACGATAATTCGGGATAGCTGGAGCGCTTCGGTCAGATCGTCCTCTAACGCATGCAAGTACGGACGCATTGGATGACGATCGCGAAGTAAGTCGCCTGTGGGGTTACCGTTTAGTCGCGAGTCTTAGGACGGGGTGGCATCTTGTTCTTTGGCTGCTGATAGACGAATAATATAACAGTAAAGTGTGCGAATCTCGGGGGTATGTTGAAATTGTTTATTTGGAGAGATGAGTCAACTTAAAAATATTTTTGCGTTGAACGATACGAGTTACTTTTTCGAGAAAATTTAATAATCTTACTCCTACGAAGGGGGATATATGTATCGTTAATAAGGAAAGTTGGGCGACCCGAAAATTTAGTAAATTATGCAACTTTGTGTGCAAGTGGAGTAGTTGATGCGTAAGAGAAATCTATTTTTGGTGGTGACATTGTGCAATTTTAGGGGGTGAAGTCACCCGTTGAAAGCAATGCAAAATTGTATTTTTTGTGGAATATCTCGAGATCGCTGAGAGATATTAGAAAGTGGTTTTGAACATAAGTTGCATCTTTTTTTATATCTACAAAACTACGTAAAAGTAATTATCGAATTAAGGATTGGTGCTGGGGGTAACTTGAAACGTGTGGATTTTTTGATAATTATATTTATGCGATTTTGTAGATATAAATAATGGTGCAACTTCTGTGTATACTTGTTTTTTATATCTCTCGCCGTTCTGGGGATATTCCACGAAAAATAAAATTCTGCATTTTTTCAAGGGGTGATTTCACCCCCAAAACCGCACTATGGCGCCAATAAAAAATTAGTTTTTCTTACGCATCAACTACTCTACTTGCACACCGAATAGCATAATTTTCTAAATTTCCCGGTTGCTCCACTTCCCTTGTAAGTCTATGTACCATTTGCTAGCGCTGAAACGAGCTAATTCCGCTTTAATCGTTTTAAAATACGGATTTCGGTTTCACGTTATTACTGTCGGGTAAATGGAGGGGGGAGTTTTACAACTTTTTGTAAGAAACAGGGTTGGTTATATCAATTTTGTAAGTTTGCAATAAGTTTCGAATAACAAAGGCGTTTTAATTGTTTAAATGCAAAACTACATTTCTTTTTATGTCGTATAAAGGCGACTATCAAAACGAATTCAACGAAGTAAGATGCAGGAACGTTTAAATTCAATTCACATGGTGTTGGGAATGGAAAAAATAATTTAAACATCTCACAGTTACATACACTATGTAGCCTTATATATACAAAATATTAGTTAAAACGGTGCTGTAAAATGTTAAAATTATTTCTTTCATTCCTGACTTTATGTAACTTTGAGCATTGCCTTATACTTTCAAATTTAGCATTTAAAAAATTAAATACCCCCTCGATGCTCGAAAGTTATTGCAAATTTAAAGCCTGGTATAATTAATGTAGCTTATACAAAGTAGTAGAACTTTTTCCTTTCCCATTTTGTTCATATACTCGCCATTTACGAGAAAAACGCTGCGTGGTAATAAAGTGAACATCCTTTATATAAGTAATGTCCCTTGTCGAGAAGTGGCTCGGTTAATAGATTAATGGGGATGAAATACTGTGAGAGGCTCAGATATTCGATCGTTCAAATTCTTATTACAGTACCTACTCTAGCGTCAAATCATAATGGAGTTCGTTATCATTTCATAGAATAGTTTCTGAATTAAGATACGTAGGGACAGAGTAAAAGTTTCGTTTCACCAAACTCTTTGTTGCATTCTTAATAATCATTTCAACTTGCTCTGCAGGAGAACTATGAGGTGGACAGCAGTAATTGCTGGACTAGTGTTCGTTCTAGCCCTACCGCAGGACACCGAAGCCTTCGCTAGTGTAAGTGATTGCCTGTAACATCCATGTCAATGTAGTTTAATATTAACAGAAATTTTTCATTTTTCGTGGACTCATCGAAATTTAAAGTGGTGCTTATGAAGCTTGCAATGTTTTCTTCGGGGAAAATTTTAAATAATTATTTGAAAGAATGTAATTTGCGGTATCTAAGTTATTTCTGAGTAATTCTCTACGTATGAAGTATTTTAGAATTTACAAAGTAAAGACTTCTTCGCTTATAAGAAATAAACAAAAATAAATGAAGCTTCACCCTATGTTTCAATCAAGTTTTCAAAGAATTGAAAATTTCTATATTACGTACATTTATCACAAGGTTTAATTGAAAATCTTAAAATCCCCACTCTTAATGAATCCTTCCGGAAATAATTGAAGCAGGTTGATTATTGTATTAATTTTTATTATTATGTTTTGTTTTATAGACACAATGGAGATTGAAACGGAGTATAGACCTAAACGACGTATACCACACCAAGTTGGGCCAGCACAGATTGCCAAAGGAAGTGGTACCGACTAGCTATCACCTGGAACTTCAGCCCTTTATCGGAGATGACAAGTTCAATGGTCGAGTGAAGATCAATGTCACTTGGACGGACACCAGCGACAAAATAACGCTGAACGTTCACCCTGATCTTCACATATCGCAGTACAGCGTGAGAAGTCTAGAGCCGTCTCTAGAGCAACGGTGAGTTGCGTGTGAATTAGTAACACCGGTGATTGAAATATAAAAATGACTCTGAAACTAATTTAAATAGGTCAAATGTTTATGGGAACTTTATTACTATTTTTGTGTATCGAATTCACCCAACAAGTTATGCCCAGGTCTTTTTATACACCCTATAGATAAAGCAGATGTTTAAAAATATTAATTAAACGGTTGTTAAGGCTGACGCATGTAGCACAATTTTATTCGAAAATTTAACGGGATGTAAATTCACTTGGTGAACACTTAGTGAAAGAAAGTTTAAACTGTGAACGGGAAGAAAAATAAAACTCGAAGAATCGAATTCAACTGGGAAAGAAAATAGATAGAATCAAGTGGAAGAAATGAAGTAAATTACAAAGTAATGCAAGCTTGTATAAGCATTCCTCACTGTTTTGATTTTTAATATCGATTTCAAAATAATAATATTGACATGTCTTCGCTACACACTAGCATCCCCAAAACAGAAATACCAAGGGGTTTATATAAAAATAATAATTAACCAGAAAGAAGTATATAATGGACGAGATTTGGCGAAAACAGAATTCACTGGTATTAAACCCTAAATTATCCAAAATATTTCTTAAAATCATTGAATTGATGCATTATTTTTGGGGAAAAAAGGGAGAAGGGTTTGCCACTGATGGGCGTAAACATCGCAAACGTCGAGCTTCCAAATTCCAAGAAACAATTCTACACCATCCATCTTGAGCAGATACTGAAGAAAGGCAGCAGTTGCGAAGTGGACATTAGCTTCGTCGGCAACCTCACCACCAATGAGACCAGCGGTTTCTTCAAAACTCAGTACATGGACGCAAGAGGGAATAAACAGTAATTATAATTATAACGTTCTTTTTGCACGTGAAGTGAGAAGATTAGAAAATAATAATAACCTTGTTAATTACTGCTTCTTTTCCCAGCCCCATCGTTGGAACCTATCTGAGAGTAAATCACGCGCAAAGAATGTTCCCGTGCATGGACGAACCGTTTTACAAAGCGACCTTCAATCTGAGCGTCTTACATCCGAAGAATATGACGGCTCGATCAAACACGCCGATCGAAAACAGTGTCGATGTGTAAGTAATGCCTTTTTACAAGCTTTTATTTAGTCTTACGGGTGAGTTCGTTGGTTATTTTCGTGCTAATATACTTTCAGAAATTAAACTCGTTTGTCAGTTTTTGTTTAAAGTAAGATTCTTTTGTTATCTCTTTTATAGACCCGACCAACCTGATTTCATCTGGGATCATTTCGAACAGACTCCACAAATCTCGACCTACCAACTGGCGTTAGTCGTGTCGGATTTGGAGAGTATTCCGCCTACACGGAAAGTGAATGAAATTGATGGAAAGCAGCTCGAGATTTGGGTATGGGGTCGGAAAGATTACATGGACTCCTTAAAGGACGTACCTGACAAGGTTGCCAAGATCATAAATTACTTGCAAGAATACTTTAACAGCTCGATTGTCTTGCCGAAACTCGATTTAATGGCGATTCCCTCGTTCAACGCTGTTAAACCATCTGATAGTTGGGGTCTGATGCTCTTCAAGTATGTATCTCCCAGCTAGAGTTTGCCCTAGGACTTATACAATATCATAGATTTCAAATACAATACAAATACAATATCATAGACATCGAATTTCTGTGAGAAAAATATATATGTTATACATTTAAAACATACAAAAATTCAACATATATCAGTTTGATATGTTAAATATACTTAAAACATCTGCAGCAAACAACATTACAACACATTTCAACATAGACAACTAAATCACAAAATGTGCAAATGTGAAGTTAGAATAAATTGCTAAAAATCAAGTTTAATTGCAGGGAAAGTGACCTGCTCACTGCTTCTGTTTGGAACACAGCCTACGAACTGATATATCAGTGGATTGGTCAATATATCACGCCATTCCGCTGGACCGATGCTCCCGTTAACAAAGCGCTCAACTCGTTTTTGGCTTCAATGACAACAGTGGATGTACGTGTCATAACTCGTGCACGCGATACAATTGCTTTTCAAAATTGACAGAGAACTGACGATTCCATTGTAGATCAACCCAGACGAAATGGAAGGAAAGTGGCCAATGACGATGTTGTATTCCCTCTACTACGAATTTGGAAAAACTATACCCTTCTCCAGAGTAGCGGGTATCAGGAACGAAGCCACGTCAGCGAAAAGTACGTACCGATTCCATTGTTCAAATATAGTTTTTTATCCTGTATAGTAAAACTTTTCTATAAAGAGATACGTTTCCTTTCAAAGAAAAGGGGGAAATTTTATTTTGGGATTCCCCTGGAAATTTAAGCTATTAACTTTCTAAGACATTAAACTAATATGTATAAATTGAGAACAGCCATGTTTATTATTACGAAATCATTAGTACTTAAGGGGCCAGAAAGTGTTGAATAACTAAAGATATTCTCTAATTCTTTAAAGCGTTAGTAGCAATTAACACTAGCAAGTAGCATGTAATTAACTCTAACCATCATTTTTACTTATATAAGCGTAATCATGCCATTTTTCCTCCTCGCAGCGGAACTGATATTCCGGATGTTCAATTACACCCTCGGCAAGGAGCTGTTCCAAAAGGGCGTCAGGAATTTCGTTCAACAAGAATCAGAAGAGTTAGTAATTGATTTTATCAACTAGCCGGGAAGCAAGTGTAAAATGAAAATAGAATGGCTAAATTTCTATAGGTTAAAGTGCCATCTCGATTGAATGGTTGCCAGAAAAAAGTCGAATTCTTGTATTCTCACGAACAGAATGCGGATAATAGTTCTTGTATCATAAGTTTTCTACGTATGCAATTTTCTTCATAATGGATAGTTTTCAAAGCAGATATTATTGGATTACATTATTCTTTAAAACCAGTTGACTCACGGCAAAATTGAACAATTTCAGTTATACAGAACAAGTAAATAATCTATAATCATTCTGAAATATATAATCTTACATACATTGGAAACATTTTTGTTCGATAAACGTCCCAGTTAGCAAATACTAATTATTGGATATAAATCTTTAATTGCACTGACAGCGTTTTTAACCGCGGGCTGACCCAATCCAATGAAACTGTCGCTCGCTGCTTGAAGCCGTTGCTTCCCGGCTGTTTTTCTCCACAATTAATCTCGATTCGTTCTTGTGCAACCGTTCAATACGATTTTTCAGAAACCAGCGAACCTTCTACGCTGAGGACATTTACAGTCGGTTAAATGACGTTGCGAACGAAACGGATATTCTTCCAGAAGGCCTGACGATCAACAGCATCGCAGCACCATGGATCATTCGAGATAGGGTGCCATTGGTCACGGTCATTCGAGATTACGAAACTAAACAGATTACACTTAGCCAGGTACGTGCGCATACGTTCGTCATCTTATCAAACAAAAGCGGCGTTTCCCTCAAGGACGCCAGAAACCAGAACAATAATGCGATTTTCGCACAGATAATATGGTGGCGTTGAGAAACGGCGGTGCTAAATTTATTTGTGAGTCGGTACAGTTGGAATGAAATTGATTCTCTGCTCTTTGTGGCTCATGGCAGGTTTTTCGGACACATTCACTTGGCAAAGATAACACTAGTTGGAAAAATATAGAAATTGGTTGAATATACACAAAATACCAGTTATGAACCACCAAAGAGTTTTGTTGGAAAAATCCACAAGGGAAATTGGCGCATGTATCGGTAATCGAGGAACTTAAAGGGTATTTGCGAGTTAGACGCCTAAAAATGATACAATTTTTAGGATTTTTTTTGTTTTTCTGTCGATGTGTATATATAAAAAAATTTGAAACCTGAAACGCGCAAATAACCCTGAACAGGCAAATGTACTGTTTTGATGACAGATAGGAGGAGTACACAGTTTTACAAAAAATATTTTTGGACTCGTTACATAATTAACTTTATTAAAATGCAATTTTTAAATAATTTTACTTGAAAGATTCTTCCCCGTTGTAATATATATTTCCAAAGAAGGAACGATCTTCCCAGTGGATATCCTTCTTCGCGAGTGCGATTGAAACCGGACGGATGTGCAATTTGCGCGGCGGGAATAATAATACAATGAAAAGGTGTCCACCCTTGAAAACGGAAAAAAATACTGACCCGTCTTTAGAAAAGCTATTATAGCCATTTTAAAGGACTCTTCTGTAATCGAAATAAAAAACCCCACACTGATAACCTCGATTGTGAATAGCATTTGCATACTGCCGTACGTCTTTCATGATTACTTTAACGAGCACCTTAGTCCCTGAAGTTGCGTTATTCGATTATTACCAAAGGAACAGCGAAACGAATAATTACAACCGCATGTGTAACAATGTATTGAAGATTCTCTGTGAACCTCCATATGTAATTTGCGTATCTTTCACTAGCGATAATTAATTGTAATATATACATTTTGTTGGTGTAATCATTTAAATGCAAATAGCTCGAGTATTTATGGATAATCCATTAGCTTTCATGATCCAATATTTGCCACAATACATTATATTAAATTATATGATTTGTTTGAGATTACAAAACCTTGAGTTCACAAAACTTACACTGATATTAAAAATAATGCTTTCCATTTAGAAGTTGATTTATTTTCGTAATATTCCCAGCAGTACTATACCTTCAAGAGCTTTTATCACAGCTTATATTGGCCCTCTTTTTTTAAACTGTACTTAATCGATTCTGAAATTAAATAACGTACTGTATGCATACCTCGTATAATCAATAAATATAGTAACTACCGCTACTATACAGTATTGCAAAATTTCTAACTGTTTATGCATGAATTACTCTATAAAAAGTATTTTTTTTATCAAAGTTTAATCTTTAATAATTTTCTAAACTGAACTCATCACGATTTCCCTGAAACCACTGAACCTATTACCATGAAATTTGGTAGTTAGGTTCCCCTAAGCTCCTAGGTGCTCACAAAAAAATGTTTCAAAAAAACTTCCGCCCCTTCACCGAAAAAAGACATACATAGTAATTTGTATAATCTGAATTGATATGATCTGTTAAATGAATATGTTTACAGAAAGTGTACCTTAGAAAAGCTCCACCGGCCTCCACATCTAAAGTCTCCTATCAATGGGACATACCGATAGTAATGATGTCTCAAGACAAATTGAAATTCCACAAACCGTGTCCTCTATGGCTGACCAAAGGACACGAACCAAAGAATCTCACTATTCCGGATATCACTGACGAAACCAATTTTATTATCGTGAATCCCGAGGAAATAGGTAGGAGAATCGATGAAAATATCGATTATTAGATTATTATTTTCAGATGAAATTATTTTTAAATCAAATGCTCGGAATGGTACATTGTTGAAGTCGTTGAATTTATCTTTTTGTCCCCCATAAGGTTATAGAAAAAATATAGGATTCTATTTATAATAATAGAATATCAATGACTCTAAAATCTCGAAAACAAAAGTTGACCTTAAAGTTAACTTTCTTCCATTGAAATCGTATAAATCAAGCATGACGACTTGTTCGCAGGAATGTTCCCCGTAAACTATGACACCTGCAACTGGAAAATGCTGTCGCAATTTTTACGATGCCCAAACCGTGAAAAGATTCCCGTTTTGACGAGGGCAAAGCTTTTACATGATTCGTGGAATTTGGCGTACGCTGGAGAGCTCTCCTTTGGAATCGCACTGAACATGACTCTCTTCTTGAAAGACGAGAGGAGCCATGTAGTTTGGGAACCTGTCTTCATGATGATCGATCATATTGGAAGACGCATCGAAGGATCTGAAGTGTACCCGAAATTTGAGGTAAACTTGTCTACTCCATTTTTTTAGGAAAACTTTTCTACTTCTTTTTGGAGATGCTCTGGTCTCCTTTATTTTCTTTTTGTGCACAATGGAACGTACAATTGTAGATAAAATAGGCAGATGAAACGTCGAATGCAACTTACTTTTGACCTACCACTTTTCTTGCTGTCTTTGATAATTTCTTTTAAACAATTTGTATGTGCAAATTCCTTTCCTTCTTTCCTCATCTAAAATTTGATTAAATTATCCAACGTCAGTTTTCGGGATAAAAATTCATAAGTAGATACAACTCATTTTCACAAAAATAAACAAAAATCGAAAAATTCAAGATCCTGTACTTTTTAAATAAATTCTAACTCGGCAAAATGGTGACTTAAACCCCGCCTACTTTCACGAGGATCACAACATATTCCAATTTTAACAAAATCTGTTTCTTCAATCTATTTCTTTTGCATGATAACTTTTCAAAACTATGTATATACAGATATAAAAGTAAACGCTGCATGTCAAATTCTTAATTAAAGAATATTAAATTAATAAGGGTGGCAGTATTGTTTTTGCACCTGGGCGGCTCGAACCCAGGAACAGCCCTGTGCAAATGATGTCTAAATTATTGTTACTTCAGGCATATATACAGACCTTATTGAAACCGTTATACGAGGAACTCAACGAAACCGCGCAACCCGATGAACCATCCTGGAAAACTCATATGCGAGGGATGGCGAAGAATTTTCTCTGTCGTGCTGGTTACGAGCCATGCGTTGAAGAAGCAAGACTTCAGTACAAGAAGTGGCTGACTGACGAGGATCCAGATAAAGGAAATCCGTTCGTATTTCACATATACGATATGTATACAATTTCTGTGTTCACATTGGTGGATCTTGCAAACAGGATAATAGAATTATAACAGAATTATTTCATTCTGAAGCAAAATCCCCTGTGCTAAATACATAAGTTGTTTTATGAAATGCTTTGCAAAAAAGCTTTGTAAATTAACTTTGATCAGTTAATTTAAGATATTTCATAACTTTGCAGAGTTGCCAATGAATTTATTTGCCCTGTATTCAAGTGGGGCACCGAAGAAGAATGGGAATTCGGTCTTCAGCGTGTTATAAATTTCCCTCAAAACAGCCCAGAGAGGAAAGAAAATGAACGCACGTATCTCTTGAAATCTTTAGCCGGTTGTCCAAAAGACACATATAAAATCGAAAGGTATTGTATTTTTATATTATACATAATTTTCTTCGCTATACAGTATAGTATAGGAAATTTGAAAAAACTTAGAGCAAAGTAACGATGCAATTTTGAAAAATAAGAAACGAAGGAATCCGTAAGCCATAATAAAATTAATTATCGCTTATCACGTTAAGGGATGTACATTTTTAGATAATTTGTTTTGCCAAAAAATCAATTTTTAAAGTAAAATAAAACTGTTCATAATAATTATCTTAGACAGTACGAAACAACGTCCCTGCGTTCACGTTACTCATTTTTTCATTTATTTGTCCGGAACTCTAGTTTGCTACCAGTAAACGAAACTACTAAATTTTTCAAAATCCTAAACACTCAATATTTGTAATACATTTAAGAAAATCTGAAAGCTGATATTCTGATTTATGTTTCGGTACGAAAGAGCGGGAAATTAATAATCTCAAATAATATTATACTATTGTAGATTGTTAAATGTAACAATCCTGGACCAAAATGGAAACTTCACGGACTCGAACATCCACTTGATCTTCAGTATGTTGACTGGCGGGGCAGCTGGTTATACAACGCTGTTCAAATTCTTGAACGCTCATTGGTACACCGTGAAGCAGAGATTTGAAAATAAGAGGCACCTCTGGGACGGTATAATAAATTCAGCAACATCCCCGTTCAATACACCAGAAGGTTTCGAAATGGTTTCCGAATTGTATTCGAGTCGCCAAGGTCAATTTGACACAGCTGAGCACATCATCAAAGAGGCTCTTACAATTATTAAACAAGAGACGGAATGGAGCAAACACAATCTTCCAGTAATCGACGCTTGGCTCACTGAGAACTTGCTAAAAGAGGAGCTAGAAGCCGCTGAATCTCGTAGACGTACCACCACAATGACCTCTACTGGGACACTCAATTCTCTAGCTTTCGGTTAAGAAAAAGGTTCAATGGTGTTGAATAAAAATGTAAACAATTTAAAATCGTAAATATAGTTAAGTTATATTTCACACGAATTGTTTAGAATCGCTTGGATTTTAGATGTATAAAAAATGTTCAGGATATTATCAGGGTAACTGTTACAAGTCATGTATAATGATAGTATAACTTAAGAATATAAATAGAGCTATCGTGTAAACATATCAACATGATTAAAATTCTAAAGGAATGTAAGAATATTTAGATACAATTGGCCTTTTGTAATGTTATGGACTTACAGCTCGTATTTTATTTATCTATCATTGCACAGATATATAATTACTATGAAAATTATATATAATTTTTATATGTGCAAAAGAAGCTATATAGTTATATGAATTATGAACGATAAAAGTCTGATGAATTTTTGTAAATTTACAGGTTTGTTGTGATTGGAAATGATAGGATTGTTAATATTAGATTAATTATCATTTAATTGACTAGAATGTTGATAATAATGTAATAAATGTAATATTATAAATGGTTCAGTGAATTTAATCTCCACTCTAATGAAACATAGGAATAAATTAAAAAAGTTGTAAATTATCCGTTTCTACTGTGTAATAGTCCATTTATTTGTTAAAAATTTGGAATCTTTTATACAAATATACAGAATGGTTCGCGTATCGTGTATCGTATAGCTCAGAGCAACGTTAAACGATTTTTATGAAATTTTAGGCATGTATATAACTTACTTCAATCTACAAACGGGTTTTTTGAATTTTCATTACAGGAATTTGATGGAAGGGGAAACACCTACGGAAGCGGTGGTAATGCGTGCGTGAACTGACGCCAGCGCCAAGTCAGCCAAGTGGCCCCAACGCGAAGCCAACCAGCGTCGATAATTCCGGCGACGTTGATTGGCCGTGGTTGGCTTCGCGTTAGGGCCACTTGGCTGGCTAGGCGCTGGCGTCAGTACACCCACGCATAACCACCACTCCTATAGGTGTTTCCCCCCTTCATCACTGCAATTAATGGCTGCGTTCAACGGAACCAAAGAGGAGATATAATAAGAGGCGTCACTCCGGGCGGAACCTTTGAAGTCCTTACTTGACCTTGGCATTTAAATTGCTTGTCTATTCGAGCGGGATATTCAAATCGACAAAATGTACCTTAACGCAATTGGCTGATTATTGCCGAAGTTTACCGATCATTGCCGAATGGGCATTTAAATTGGTTGTCTAGTGATTTCCCTAGGTTATTTCTGTCCTTGTCGAGTGACGCCTCTTATTATATCTCCTCTTTGGCGAAACCAACCGCTAGGTATTCCTATGTCCATGCTAGGTAGCCGCTAGATAGCGATTACTAGCGATTGGCGGAAATGTCGTGCCGCCCGAAATTTCCACCAATTGCTAGTAATCGTTGAACGCACCCAATCGCTCCGAACGCCCAGGCGGTAACTACTCATCGGTTGTCCATTAAATCCCCCACTGATAGTGGCTGATAGTGGCTTACACCCCGCTCCCTAATTTCACCCGACCTAATAATCCCCTATAATATTTCAAATTCATCTAAGCATCCCTAATAACAAGCGCGAAAAGTATCTAATCTGAATGTAGATAAGATAACATATGTAAATAATTCGGAAACATAAACACCGTACTACCAACTGTCGAAATAAAACTATCTACGAAAGTCCCCCAGATATTAAATTAAAATAATCACCAGATGCCGTCAGATGGCAGTATATCGGGCGCTAAAGATTGTTATAGGCTGCCGCGTCATTACTGCATATGAAGATACATACTTCTAGGCCAAGGTAGAACATCTATATAGCTATATAAGATAAGATGGCTAGTTTTTGAGTTTCGTTTAAGTTCTGTTTTTGTCCATTTCAGTGCATTAGTAAGCAAATGTTGTGTAAAGCCGCGGATCTTGCGTACCGACACTCCCGGTGGTTTTTCATGAAATCCGATAGAAGATGTATAAACGCACAATATCATTATCCGTCGTCAGTGAGAAGTGACCGCATACATTTAATCAAAGGTTTCAGTGCTTTTTTTCAAATCACACTTGACAGAGGAAGATCAACGTTTTAATCGTATTTCAGTGCGTATTTTCTCTTTTGAATACTATCAAACCATAAGTTGGAACGTATCCTATATCCTCAGTGGTCGTATTTCTCGTTCCACTTACCATTTATGCTACGACACTAATTCTCTGCTTCTTCATTCGCAGACATAATGGTGGAGAATCCTAAAACTTGTGTCCTGCAATGGGCTGGTCACGCAGGATATGTTACAGAAAAGTTTAGCGAACTGTTGGCACGTCAAGCACTTGTTGATGTTACACTCGTCTGTGAAGAACAGAAACTTCGTGTTCATAAACTGGTTTTAGCATCGAATAGTATGTACTTTGAGGTATGTTTAGTTTCAAATATATTTATTATCTAGTGAGTAAGAAACGCTAATGCTTGTTATTCTTATGCGTATGAATAAAGTATCTATATTTTCATAAATTGTAAATTTTCAAAGGATGACTAAATAGCGTTATAAGTTGCTTCGTCTATTTTCATTTCAAATTATGCACTTTGAAAGTATTACGCGAACGTGTATTTATCTTGCCTGAAATTATATCGTTACGTTAGAAAAGTTATTCAAAGTGTGTAATTTGAAATTTTCTCAGGATGAATTACAAAAGTAGTATATATTTTTTGCTCTAAGATACGGATAATTCTTTAAGATTTTAAGTGTTAACCTCATGTTCTTGTTACATAACAAATATATTTGAACTATTTATCGCAAATTTAAATATGTTGATTTTATTTTCTCCGTTCTAAGAATTCGCATTGTTTTGAAAATAAATTAACGATATGTCTGTAACGATTCGCTTACATATTTGCAAGATAACAGAATGTCTATTTATAGTATCAGCTTATAATCGTCAAGTTTTATCAAAATAGTGTAAAAAAAATTTATGCAAAATACAAGCATTATGTATGTAAATTTATATTTTCTTGATACAACATGACGCCATAATTAGTATTATTACGTTGCTGCATGTGTCTTTAAAATATCCCATTTTCATAACCATTTACTCTGATATATTTCTACACCGAAATTGTTTGATAATTTACTTTATCGTTTTTTAAAAAATTGCTATATCCTTTCGTTCGCCCATGTTATATTAAAATTAATATTATCTATCATACATTTATAAGGAACACGTACAATAGTGAAAGTACTTTTTGCTTTTGATTTGTTTTTTACATAGAAAATGTTAAAATAGTCTTTCCTACTTAAAGTCCACTTCATTCTAAAAGTGTCTGAACAGAAATAAAATTTTCACTTCCTTTTATGCCTCTTTTTGCTACTTTATACTATGTACATATGTGTATAAGTGATTTATTAATAAATTTGTAACTGAAGGAGACCAGATACCTACTTATTAAAGAACAATTTTACAGGGATTATGTAAAATTCATGTAATGTAATGAAAGCGTTATGTATTGGAATTTCCTTATTTATTTGCAAAACCATTATTTGAAGAGACCATGTTTGATGGGCATACTTTTCACAGCTTATGAAGAACAAATATACCATATAAAGGTATTAGAGAACTAATTTGTATGAACTTGAAAATAGTAAAGTAAATACACACAAGTGTAAATACTTTTCTTAAGGGTGCGTGTAATATTCTCATTTATCTATATAATAGGATAATAGGCACATATATATTAAGGAACATATGCATGAATAACTTTGTACAAGGTCACGCTTGTGCGACACTTTTTTTCTATAAACTCTACAATATGGTTATATTAAAAATTGATTACAGAATTATTTACCACCGAAGATTTACGATAATTCAATAAGAAACATTTCTGTAAGATATTTCTGTAAACATATTCGACGCTAGTACGAGTGTTCTACTCGCGACAACTTTCATTGCACTCTGCACATACTATAGATTCACAAGATAATTTAAAATGAAATTAATACCCGAACGGATCATTCGACCATTTTTACCTTATTTTTTAAGCATAGCAAGCCTTTATCTATTAATACATGTCGTTTGCTTCACTTTCTGATGCAACAGGAGATTCTACAAGATTTGGGTCAAGAACCAATAATATTTCTTAAAGATCTAAACTTCGAAATCTTGAAGGCCATGGTTGAATTCATGTACTGTGGAGAAACTACGATTCCTTATCAATTATTATCATCTTTATCGGTTGCTACAAAAACATTCAAGGTCAGTATTACCACTGCCAAAATAGAATAATTCGATATCTACGCACTTCAAATACAAATATACAAATTTTAACTGTAATACAATATAATTACTGAAAAATTAATTGCGAGACATTAAGAACTTATACTGATAATATTTACTGCATTTAAAACCATAAGTACTCGTATTAATGTAAGAAATAGAAACTAAGTTAAAAGGTTTAAGTTAGATATACATTCTAGACCGATATGTTATACAACAATTTTTCCATGCGTATACAGGTTAAAGAATTGACGACGGTGGTTGATGCCATGATGGCTTCCAATGTAGAAACTATCGAAGGGAATGCGAATATCGAGAAAAGTGCTACCGAATCGAAGATTATTTATAATATACGTAGTAACGTGGATTACGTACATACGAAGCATGATGAACTTGTCAAAGATAAGTGTTTTTTACTTTCTAATGAGGACAATAGTGATGTGCATTTAAGTGAAAACCGATCTTTGGAAAATATAGTTGATGCTCCGGAACAGGAATTGGAGCATATGTTGTACGAAGATTCGGAAGATCTTGAAACTGATGCAGAGGAATCTAATGCGTTGTTTTCAGTATCAGGTTCTGTTATGTCAATGGAGAACCAGAATTCAGTTTCACCGATAAACTGTACGATAAAAGAAGTACCAAGCGAGTGCTTTGATAATCGTATAGGACACGATGATATACTGTGCAGAAGCAATACGTTAAAACCTATATTGTACGAACAGTGCTGTGATCTCTCAGATATTGATGAATGCGAGGAAAGTTCTATGTCGCTGTCGCAATCTTGCCTTCAGCAAATTGAGAAAGATTTTGCACAATATAACTTTGAAGGTACTGATGTTCCTAGTAAAGTAGGAAAATGTGTTAAAGTTTACAGTCATAAGAGGCGCAAGTCCATAGATGAAATAAAAACTAAGCTTACAGATGTAAATAATATCATGCAAAGTCCACCGTCTACTGACTGTATAGACTTACTAGATGAGCCATCCACTAACGATATACCAGTCACACTTTTAACATCATTAGATATGGAAAGTGCTGAGTATATTATAAGTTTAAGTACCGAAAATATTCAGTCGATAGTGGGAGCTACATTAAATGAACAACGTACATTGGATACATGTAAAGATATCGAACATATTGAGTACAATAACCGGGAAGGCAATATAAATGTAAAAGAATTAGAAAGCTCTCGAAATTCCAGCTGTATGAAACCAATTTTACGGAGAAGTTTACGACTAAACCAACAGGAGATAGACGAAACTGTGGCCGCTAACGAAGCTGCTAAAGAATCTAATGGAAGAGAAAAACATTTGAAGAAATCCAATTCTCTGAATAAGGTAGAACTATGTGCCAAACGAAAGCGTAAAATAAAGGACACGGATCGTAAAGTTCCAGAGCAAAGTGTTAACAATATAACACACTCCAGTAAGAAAACATTTAACAATTCTCGTAGAAATACTGCAAAATTAATTGTAAAGAGGAATAATAAATCTACATGTACGATGTCTAGCAAAGAGAAAGATGAGCAAGCAGTCAAAATAACGAGCAGATTAAAATGTGACATATCAGAAAGAATGGAGGTGGACTCTATTTTTACATCACCTAAAGTAAATACGTTGGAGCATATAAATCGCGCGCTATGGGGAGATATGTCAGATTTCTCGGAGGACTGCGAGAATAGGATGAATTTATTGGAATGCACGCCAAATACAGAAATTCCATTTGCTGTTGGCTTATTACCTTTACGCACAGCTCTGGAGAAAATGCAAGCGACCCCGGATTATCAGCCTCGCAAAACTCGGTCATCAGTGGCTCCGATAAAGCAGGATGGTAATAGCTTTAAAAGAAAGAGTTGTACGCATTCGGACAAAGTTATTGTCGCCAAGAAGCAAAATAGTTGCATTGGCGACCCGAAGGAAAATCCGAAAACGGTTTGTCACATTCAGATTAGAACAGCACCATCGCAGTATGTGCGGAATCGTAAGAAATATCCCTCAACGGGTGTCGCTACATTAGAACCACAGACTATCATAAACAAACAATGACAAATATTGAATTTTATATAAACATAGCTATCTGGTTAAGGTAAATGATTCGGGAGGTCAATATAGAAAAAACACAAACGTTTACGCATGTAATTTTGTATTTTAAAATCATATATTTTTAATATATAAATATTTGTACATGAAATGTAGAGGTGAATGAATAGCGTGCGGTAAATTGTATTCATATAGTTCCTTTACTCTTTCAATAATACAAAATATATTTTCTTATTTCTTTGGCTAAAATTTCGATTTACAGTAAATGTGTCTGTAAGTGTGTTAAATAGCATCGTACAAAAATAAACAAATTTTATTTGATTGGAAAGAAATGATATACAAAATAGTCACTAATATAATAGTGATAGTACTTTTGTTTGTGTTAGACTTTTATATTTAAAATTAATAATCATTCAGATATTAAATAATATATTATGATTTTCTAAAGTTATGAAGTCGTTGTATAAATAAATTATAAATCAGATGACATTCAACTTTTGTAATATAAATACTTTTTAATGTACAAATGTTACTCGAATTTTTCATGCACGCATAAATCAGAATATTATACATATTTGTGTATGTTTGTACATATATATAATGATTGATTTTGTTTTTAACAGTAGCTCCTGTGTTGTTGCAGGGTATTGTGTGTAAATACGTGAGAATTAAAGCTTCTCTTATTTTTAAAATATGTAATACACTTTTTAAACAATGCGTGAAGAATTGTGTAAATGAATTGGTGTAAATAGCCTAATATTTTATATCGCGGTTTGTTACTGGATAACTCTAAGAATTCTTATATATATTTTATATGATTTATTTATGATTCAAATCAGCATTGTGGATGTTCATATCTTTGTTTTAAGAACCACTTGATGGCAGCGATGAAATTATAAACCAGTGTAATAATTTTTACTGTAAAAGCAGTAACTGCGAAACTGTGAGATGACAAATGTTATATTATACTGAAAGTATGTATACACTCTTACATTTCTCACATTTCCTAGATAGTAGTGAAATCTCAGTAAAGAAAATTTATTCTACATATTCGTTTGCAGTATTTTTAAAAGTAAACAGTTGCTGCTCAATGTAATATAAGTGGAATGTTTATTGCAATAATATTCACATATTTTTTACATAAATTTATATATATGTATATGAAAAAATGTATATACATATATTTGTTCCATAATAAATGTGTTCAGTACAATTTTATTGTTCCCTGAACTTTTACGAATATTTCACTTCGTCTCTTATCGCACTCCTATCAACATTGTATACAGTTGTATGTTTTCGTTTTAGCAATTTGCCATTCTATGCATATCGTACTTTCACGAAATTATAACGAGATGTGTTAAATTGTACGAAACTGCGCGGTTAAGTTTTCTACCTCTGTCATCAAACGTCTTCAATTTATTGCGTACGATATTAATATAAATTGCTTGAAAAAGTATAATAGGGAATTGCAATCTGGGCAGGAGCACGCGATATGTTCAATGTGCTCTTGACACTGCGCATAGGACGAAGACAGATTAAAGAAAAACCAGCCACGTTTATTTATAAACAGTAATTTGATTGGCTCATAATGCATACTACCATATATGTACGATCGATATGAGCAAATCATAATTCTCGTTAATATAGGTCTCAAATATCTGATGTACTGAAGAAAGTTAAATAGTGAAGCACAGCAATAAATTTAATATAGTGTATTAATATAGGAACATTCGTGAACATACATATACACATATATATATTATGTAGCTCTATTAAGGAGACTAAAATACCGAAACATTCTTCATTTAGATAATTTAATTTATGATCACATTCTACTCATTTTAATAAGTTTACAACCGCCCTTTATACGTATGTGCATTATGTACGATCGATATCGCATATACATAATTACTGATGAATTAGAATCGTCTTAGGAGACGCCATTATGGAACACCTCTTACGCGTATGTACAATTAAGCAGAGGTCACGTCATATATATATAAATGGTATTTTCACGAAAAACATTATAGATTTACGCTATCGCATTTCATATATTTCTATTATTAAAAATACCATTATTAATTGAAACACGCCACTTGGTATATATATACGCGAGTATGAAACAAATACATGCACGCATGCGGTGTAACATACACTTCGTGAAAACATGATTTCAATGCAAAATAAGGAAAAAGGCAGTCTAAGTTAAATCAAATGTCTACTTGAAGTGTGTCGAAATATTGCTTGTTAAAAGAAAGTTCCATACCAAGTCAAAGTTTAATGTCGCCATAAGTTGTGAGGTGCATTAAACTTACACGCATTTTTTTGGTACATAATGCATGAAGACCGATGGAACAGGTAGTTTCGAAATTAGCGAGTCCCGCCTGCTTATCACAAAACTTTGTAAAGGGGGGCTGCATCGATGAGAAGGACATTACGTGGCATCGTACAACACGCATACCCTAGTCTCGTGACTTTGTTGTGCAGAAGGCGGTGAAAGGTGCACGTTGGATGCGACCAAGCAGTCAGGCAGGTAGGTTACGTGCTCAGTGTTTAGCGCTGCGAGGAAGACAAACCCGCCGAAGCCGACGCAGCGCACCTACAGTGCAATCAATGAGCGCATATTGATCTCAACCCTTCACGGATTCTACACCTGCAGGGGCGGATCACTTGAGCATCAAGCATGGATATCATGACTTAGCTGAGAATATTATAATTCGAATGCATCTGATACGAAAATGATAATAATCTGCGTTCAATTATGTTTCCTTCCGATAGAAACGATAATTATTTATTTAATTTTATTTTTATTTTACTTGGGCGTGGATCTGATTCTATTTAAACTATTTGTATCAATATTTTTACTAACTTTTTTTTCAATGTAGCTCATTTGTAAAATTATGTATTGAAAATATATAATTAATACAAATTTTTATATTTTGTTAGTTAAAACAGATTTCAAAAAGCTATGTGTAATCATTCTAATAAAATATTTCTTTAAAGATAACATATGCAGTGGAAATTTGCATACCATCTTGTAATAATAATGTCAAGTGACGCTAATAAAAATGGTGCAGCAACGATCAAAGTATTTAAATTTCTTCAATTGTATAGAAGAATGTTATTCTAAACATATTTTCCTTTCCATTTTTGTATAAATAGAAAATGCTATTTTTGTAACGTAGCATTGTAAGTGTCGATGATGTCTGAAAATATTAAAGCTATTTACATGTTTATTTTGACTGCTTTCTTCAAAGTATATCGATACCAACAGAAATATCAAATAACACTAAGGTATTGAATCATTGAATACACAAAACAAAAAAATGACTCAGTTTTCAGACATTAGGTTCCATGTCATCGATATTTGAGTCTCGATATCAATCTCGATACCTCGCATAGGCAAATGTTTAACATTAACAGACATGAAAGTAAAGAGCGTCGCCTGATTTTCATGTCAAATTGTCAGTTGCCCGTGGAATTACGCCGGAATTTCTTAGATGGTGTTACGTAAAATAAAGTAGAGACAAGAAGTCTCTACCAGTCTAACACGAGCGCCGGAAGCTTCGAAATGATTGCGGTAATGGGTGCAAACTATCAAATCCTTCCATCATTAAACGGGACCCGAATAATTTCCGGGATGTTTCATCGCGAAATTAATGCAACGATCTGATTGGCAAGATACTCCCGATTAAAAAACGCGTGCACCTGATTGTTGTAGTAATAAAAAATTTATCGTTCTAATCAATTGCTCGATGGAAATGAATTTAGGCGCGCTAAAACAGAGTTGGCCGGGACGCCGCGAGATGTCGGTTGAATCGGTGCCGCGAGCGAACGAAAGAACGGGATTGGTCGCTTCGAAAGTAGTGGCAGACATGTGTTTCGTTTCCCGCCTCGTGGGTTGTTATTGTGTGGGGGCCCCGCCAGTCCGGTGAGTCGAGCGTAGAGAGCATAAGGCCTAGGCCAGAATCGAACCGCCGTTGGGTTGGCTCCTCGGTACGGTGGTGGCTCTGTCCGACTGGTGACCGACCGTGGTCCGTCCGTCATATTCCCGGTTTGAAAGCAAGGTTGCGACTAGTTGTTGCGACGCAGGAAGGTGCAGTGATCTGTGTACGGAGTTGCAAACGGGTCTGCCGGCCATGGAGAAGCGGATAAACCTCGAGAAACGGGGAAGAAACCCCGGCGAAGTAAGCCGAACCCCACTTATTTTATTGCATTGCTTTCCTCGACACGAGACGATCCGCGGGTTGTTGCGTGCTTGCTGTTCTATCGTGTGCAGGTCTGAGAGCGGGTGCAGAGAGAATCGTGTTCCCTCGCGCGACACCGACACCACGCACTCGCTCTGCGGCACGCCACTGGCTCCTCGAGGACGCACGAGAACTCGGATTTCTTGACGGTGACCGCGTGGCTCCGACGATTTATCGGGCAAGAAGACGTGTTCTCGATGCCGACACGAGATGCTACGATTGCCACGAGAGTAACAGGCATGGCGTGGTTCGCATGAACGGCCTGTCTCCTTGATTTTTCACTACCTCGTACCGATACGCCGCGTTTTCTCCTATTCATCTTCTTTTTTTTTTTTGCTCTTTACATATGTACACGCGTTCGACCATTTTATTGTGTTGAGATAATTCATGCTTCGTTACCGCCATTAATTTTTCTTGTCGATCGGCAGAAAATTCGAAGAAAGCGATCTGGTTAGGGAGGATTCCCAGGCCAGTTGAACCGCGTTAGCTGGAAAATTGAGAAGCTCGGTAACCGATTTGGTTGGCCGAATTCAACGAACAGTTGATCCAATCGTTTATCAAGTTTTCCAAAGTTTTTCCAGCGTACAAAGTTTTCTGACGAATTACGATGGCTTCCTTATCGCGCCGTAAATATGTTACTGCGTTCGGAGAGAAAGCACTATACAACCCGTGGTTACATCCATTTAAGCTTGAATTAATTATTTTATTTACAACGAAACGTATGGTTATATGCGTATATTATGCCCTGCTGGTTCGTGATGTAATACATCGCAGAATCAGCGTCGTTGGCATAGAAAGTAAAACGTGTTTAATCAATGGAGACATTGCTCTCTTCTTACAATGGCTGATTTTTTGGTGTGCATATCCACTCGAGTCGTTTTAAGGAAATGATATATATTTATTAGAAATCGGAGAAGTACATTTATATAAGCATTCGAATGCACCATAAGCTTTTTGTTTTCATAACACAATTCGTTTGGAGCACGGCTGTGTTAATTAATTGATCTCCAAAGGTATATGAAACGAAATTAGTTCGTAATAAACTGTTCCTTGGAAGTTTTCCAAGTTGTTTCACTTTAGAAATTTTCCACCTCAAGGTTTTCAATATTGATATATATTTTTCATTACTCTTACCAATATAAACACTTTTTATTGTACCGATGCAATATCAGAATAATATTTTGTAAACGTTGCGAAAAAAATGTTTGTTTATATCGGTATCTACATGAAATTGAAGAAACTATTTACTTTACTTTGCTAAATGACTAGAAATTTTCATCGGGTGTTCAATCGTTGCCTTTTTCTTGAATTTTCATTATCGATATATTGCCGAATTATCTAAAAATTTAAATAGCTAATCAATTTTGTGGCAAAAAATCGACAAACTATGTACGTGATCGTTTCTTATTTAAAATGCTGTGTTATACGCAAGTCGGGTGATCGAATTATAGCGTGGCGTGGCTGTCTCTAGGAGCCCCTCTTTTTTAAACTGCTGTGTATCGTGCGTGCGTACCTATTAACAAGAGCAACTACATCTTTGCAACTCGCCTACAAGGCGTTTCAGAAAATTCATCATCCGCAATATGTTCAAATTCCGTTCGCAATGCTTATTCGTTGATTGCCCATACAGCGCAATACCGAAGTGCAAAAAGCCTTTGACAAGATGGTGCCCCTTTCGAACGAGTTTCGAAACATATGTAATCTCATATTCATCTACTGACAAGTCACGGTCACTTACATATAAAGTATTATGTCAGAGCTAACAGTCCTTTGACCGCGATTTTCGGCGTACCAAGATCATCGAATCTATCAAGGTCAAACAGAAATCCGAACTTGAAAAATTCGTGAAACCTTAAAATCTGAATGTTACACCTCGCTCCTTATCTCGTTTCCCTATTGCTCACCTTTCCAATTACTGATTAATTCTTTATTCTTTACATATAGCAAAATTTTCATTGGTGACGTGTGATTATTTTTTCACGCTTGAAAATGGCAAAGATGTCCTATTCGGAAAATCTTATATGAGCAACGGGAAAAGTGTAACCGTTACTTGAAATCTGAGTTTAACGAAACGACAAACTGTTAGCTGTGTTGTGTGCTATAAATCCTGTAACGATAAATATTCTTTTACGAAGTTCGGTTTTAATGCACGCATATGTGCAATTGTGTTGGCGAAATTGCCACGGCGACAAATTTTCGTTGGAAAATCCGCGTCGTAATTCGTACGTTTCATATATTTTCATTGAATATAGCAAAAGTATATTATGTAAATCAATTATCAGCGGGAAGAGTTGTGCGTGCCATGAGGTGCTGCCATGAGATGCGCGTGCGAGTTGGACGTCGCCATTGTTGCCCGGTGCGCGCGAGAATATTTCTGGTCACAATCTGCTTTCTGTACGTTTCTAGAATGTCACATGTTCGAAAATATTCCCCACCGTTGGAACGTATACGAGCAATAGTGAACCGATCGCGCGCAAGGTTTTTGGTGTCTCTAATCTGCAATCGTGTTGCATGGCGTGTTACTGATCACTATGCAGCCATCTTGGACGAGTCCACTCTGTCACCAACTGACACGCGTACATTTCGAAATTATAAGGGGCCTGGGATAACCATTTTCCACGTGTTTGCATCGCGTAACAAATTTTATTACATTAATTGGTTAACACTCGGCACCATTATCTCGACTCTTATTAATATGTTTTTATGGAACATATATGCGTGGGCGTTTGCGTCGCGTTAACCACTGGCGTTGCGATGCGGTTCGTTCGGCAGTGCTGTAGCTACTATTTTGCGAACCACCACACGAGAACCAGTATAAAGCAAAATTTTATTAATTTTCTCCTGTAAACACAAGATATTCGTTCCACGATACTTCATCCGTGTAAATATCAACAACTTCCATTTAATATTTGCGTTATTACTTTATCATTAAAGTTTTAAGAAAAAGTAATTCGTGATTAATAATGCAAGAACATTGTAATTTTATTCGTGCCTTCTGAAGTTTTAATTTTTCATCATCTATTTACAATCCTCTTCTATTCTATTTCCTACATGTTTCATTGCAGTAGAGTTATTGTTGCGATCGAAACGCCTGTTATTTAGTACCGATTAATTTCCTCTCCTGTCTTTTATAAAACGAATGCGCATGCATCGATCTCATTTAATTTTCAAGCTCGATGAAATGTATCGTCTCCTATCCATCTCTTAGTTAACTTGTAGCTGTCATTGATCCGCTCCTATAAACCGCGACAACTCGTAAACGCTTCCACTATGATCAGTGCAACGCACGGTGCAGCCAATCAGCCGGCCGGTCGGAATGTCGGGCAGTGAATCTAAGATAAGGACATACGACGACTCGGAGGCTCCGCGTGAAAGCGGGCTCCTCACCGTTAAAATTTCCTATGCTACCGTGTGTACATCGATTTTAGAACATTTTCCCCTGGAATGTACCAATCAACGTATCTATCTATTAATTAAACGGATGAAACCCTTTCTCTTTACAGATCATCAAAGTAAATAAACAGTAGCTTAGCCAATGTGCCAGGGATGCATGAAATTTCAGATAATCATATCGTGGAAGAGATCACTCTGAATTGCATTGAAATGAATTTCTATAACATCAGAACTCTCGAGACTACTCGGGTTCGCTTGAGTCGCGTGCCGCAGTTAGTACTTATCGCTTGCCGGCTTTTTTGATGCCGCTAAACAAGACGCGTCGTGCACTCTACTATCATTCCCCCCTGTATCCCGGCCACCCCCCTCGCACTTCTCTCCCCCTGTTTCTCCTGTCTCCTTTCTATCTCTCCTCTCTCTTCACCTTTCTCTTTCTCCGATCAATAAAATAGCCCATCTCCCGCGAAAGCTTATCGTTCGTTTGAATTTCAGCGACTGTTGCCTGACTTTTTCATATGCACGTCGAGTTCTGGTTTTCACACCTTCCCACTGCGCCGCTCTTATGAATACATAGCGAATGTAATGATGCTTCTGTGATACAATGACGATTTTATTTAATCGAAAGAATTTACGAGTTATTGGAAGCGTTAATCGTAATTAGTTACTTCTCGATAGGGAAACTTGATTTTACTCTCTTGATTTTATTATTTATATAGAAAGCTGGTGCTTGTTAGGCAGTACTATTATGTATGTTAATCTTAAATAAAGGAAAATATAATTTCGTTGTTTTTATTCCATATATTTTACTATTATTGTGCATTGTAATCATTTTTTTGAGCATTATTTTATAAATTTGAAATGTAGTCACATTAGTTATGTACTTGTGCTTTTCAGATCAAAGAACTTGTCCTTGACAATTGTCGGAGTACGCATGTCCTAGGTTTGACAGATGAGTTTGTTGCTTTGGAATCGTTAAGTCTCATTAACGTGGGTCTTACCAGTCTAAAAGGCTTCCCAAAATTGTTGAGCCTTAAAAGGGTAAGCAGAAATGTCACTTACGGTCGTTGAGAAACGTTCTAGAGTGTTTTCACTCCAAATCAAACGTAATGGAATAGCACTGAAGAGTATGCGAAATAGAAGCGTAAATAAAAATCTTTGTTTCTCGCAGTTGGAATTAAGCGACAACAGAATTTCTGGTGGTTTAAATCATCTTCAGTCAAACCCCAAGTTAACTCATCTGAATCTTAGCGGGAACAAGATCAAAGATCTCGAGACACTTCAACCCCTGGTACGTTCTAATCTCTCGCATACGTTTATATTTTAATCATTTCATCTACTCTGTGTGGTCTGTACGAATGTTGAAAATTCTGTTTTGATTTGTAGAAAGAATTTAAGAATCTGAAAAATCTGGATCTCTTTAACAATGAGGTGACAAAATTGGATAATTATAGGGAGAAAGTTTTTAGCCTTATCCCCAGTCTTCGATATCTCGATGGGTACGTACTGTAATTCATGATCGCATTATTAATACTTTTGTCATTTTAAATTTCTGTGTCCTGCTTCGTTTATTTTATTCCACCTTGATGTACGGTAACGCTTCATAATGCGAATTATTTTGCAGATACGATATGGACGATTGCGAAGTGGATGATAGCGAAGGAGAGGATGACGAAGTAAATGGAAATGAAGATGGAGATGGAGATGCCAATGAAGAGGACAGCGAGGAAGGTTAGTTCGAATTGGAAATAGATTGTGAAAGTAACAGATTCAATAACGAGTTACGTATGATTCGAGTTAATATTATTGAGATGGGCTTGTGTTTTAATTATGTAATGTAAAACTTTAGTTTCAGACGAAGAAGAAGATGAAGACTACGAAGAGGGCGGCGTAGGTTTAGAAGCTGTGTACAAGGACGGTCTGGAGGTGAGTTAAATTCATATGTGTAGTTATATGTCTTGCAACTTTAAACGAAAGATTTCTTTCAAACGAATTGTTCATGATATGGTGCAGGACGACAGCGACGAAGAGGATTTCTTATGCGAAGGAGATGACGACGATGATGACGATGATGGTGAAGATGACGAACAAGATGAGGAAGAAGGTAAATATTTTACATATTAATCTATTTATAATTTTCAGTTAAAATCTGCCGTGCGTTATTTTTTGTGCTACTACAGTAGCTAGTTTAATTATGCAAAAAAAGAGGTAAATAGTATTTAAACAGGAAATATGTGATACATATTATTATGTATTATTATGCATTACGTAGAATCGTCTCCTGCTCGAGGTAAGAAGAGAAAACATGAAGATGTGGGAGAATCAGGAAACTAGAACCACAAAGAGCGGGTTTCTGGTACTGTTGAATGAGTGTAAAATTCATATAAAAGTAACAATAATTGAGACGCCGAGTGAACATCTGGGAATCAAACTAATTGACCGACCAATGACAGACTACAGTTAGTTGTGTGAATTTATCAGTAAATCATTGACTGACAAATTGTCTGTGGAACAACAAACGATTACCATTGCGGAGAAGAGGAATGTGAATGAATATGAAAAAAAAAATGGATAATGATGGCATAAAATAGGGCTGCATTCCAGCTGGGCACAGCACGTTTTAGTTATACTAACGATATTTTATATAGAGTATATAGTTAGAATATTAGTGGTGTTGCATAGTGAGTGAAAGATCGGATATTGACGGACTTGGAGAAGGCGACGGCAGTGGAGTTTTACACTTGAAGGAGCATATTTGTCTGTTAGCTCCAGTCGGCCAAAGGCTGGCCACGCTGGAATGCAGTCATCGTTAATCAGTACTAAGGTTACATAAGTTACATTTTAAATACATTATTATTGTACTATGAATAAGTCTAGAGTACACGAGGAACAACTTTTGTACAGGTTTACACCATACATTGAGGTGCATTACGCCTCTGTGATTTTTGGGACAGAAAATAAAGAGATAAATATATGTTGCTCATACATTGAGCTTATATCTATGAAAGACGTATTAAGATAGGAAATTACATCATAAGAATGAAGAAATGGAAAAGAAAATATGTACATTTCGTTCCTTAGAATAATAGTGATTGAAATGTATAATTGATATCAATTAAAACGAATCGATTTATCACGTAAAAGATATCATTAGTGCTTTGAGTTATATCGTTTGGATATAAGTTAATTAATATTGGTATTTCCAAAAGGGCAAACAAATTATGAAGTAATATAAGAACACAATTGGACATTGTGGTATCCTGAATTGTAATTTCTTTTTTTTTTTTTAGCAAATTTTAAGTTCCAGATGTCTATGTACAATGGCAATGAGCCACACAATACATGGCTGTTAAGGTTATTGTTATTTACTCTTGGGCATTCCATGTGCTACGTGCTATGCTCTAATATAACGTAAATTGATTTCATTAATAATATTATTGTAACATCTTCCCCGTTTCAAATTTCAAACGTTAGCTGTAACAATTAAATGTTTTTATATCACTAAATCGTACAGACTTTTTACAGTAACAATAGAATTACCCGTTCGGATAGTTTCTGTTCGTACGCTACAAGTCTAAGCATTTGGAACATAATGTTGAAGACATAATCAAAATTTATAATTGCTGTACATCCATGATTGCCTTTAATTTCTGTCTCTGAAGTTACCATAGCGCTGACACATCTCGTGATTAAAGTGCGAAGTTAATTGGTAATTAATCATTAATATTATTATTAATGTTAAACGACGATTATGATTTGAAAAGGAAATAAAATATTTACACTTGCGCTTTCGCACTTTTGAATCGTATTTAAAATGAAATGTCAGAAACGCAAAATTTAGATTAGAGCGGAAGGACAAAATCCCGTGAAATAGGCGGTAAAAAAAATGAAAGGTGGGTCAGACGATGTAGTTAATGGTGAGACTGTGGCAAGTGGATTTACTGGACGGACTACCAATTAACTACGTGATCGTGAGAATGGATGGGAGTGAAATAGCGAGTGAGAGTGCAAGAGAGGATCGGTTTTATAAGAGAACAAAAATTATGGTAGAGTCGAGGATCTGGCGCCTCCTTGTCGCCAGTTAGGTTATGGCCTTATCCAATTTTTCCAAGACTAAAGCAAATTTATATTAGGTACAATGAGTATATGACATGTACAGGTCCAAATCTATAAATTTCCAATCTGCAATTTGTAATTGCGGCTCGCGCGGATGTCGTATTAAAAGTTAAATTATAAATAATTAAAAAAAAAATTAAATTATAAATAATTAAACATTCCGCGCGTCCCGCGACACATAAACTTTTGTCAATTGCAACTTTGGATAGACCATTTACGTAAGGGAATCTATCACCTTCTATTATCAGATATATTACATCTGTGTATTGTCTGTCTGTTCCGTTGTTAAAATGGATTTTTATCATAACGTTTGTTTATTTCGAGCAATCCTCATCACAAAATAAGAAAAGATAATTTATTAATAAAACCATTTACAAATCAAGAATTGTGCGTTTGATAACTAATATCAATCCATCTTGGTTTCTTTTTTTCACGTAGTCGTACCGCGAATGTTACTCGAAGCTTGGATATTATCATTATTTATTGCGCTACTCCCACTCAGCTAAGTCTTCTTCGTTCAATTTAACGACAAACACTTCCGTTGGCATGTATTCATTTTTACATTGGCCTCAAACGAAACGAAAGGTTATTTAGCGTATAATTTGCTTTTAATACTTATTGTTAGCATAATACACGTCTTAAATTATATCATTTACTTTATGTAAGTAAACAGTACGCCTATGAAATGGTTTGCATCTAGTTATTAAATCTTCTTTTATAAGGTAACACATTGATAAATATATGTACTGAAACATTATAGGAAAAAAGTTTATTTCTGAACTGGCACAATGGCGAGTTATATTTGGATCCATTTGTTTTCATCGAACATGGTCGATTCTTACGTTACGCTGTCTGTTTACCCGTCAAGCCGCCTCGTCTGTTTCCCAATTCGTACCAACAGGTAGAACGTTGACGCGCGCGGACGGTGTCGCCGCCACGCGGCGACTCTCGGAACCTAGATAACCCAGGCACGGCGTGCAATTTCGCGTTCGGGCTTTAGTGTTCCTCCGCGCTTCAGTTCGTGCGTTTTGTCTGTGGTACGGTGTGGAGGCAAGTAAGGTCAGCCGGGCTTGCGAAGTTGAATTTAGTGTTTGGCGGAGAGAGGTTTCGAAGTCGTCGCTTTTTCAGTAACCTAAAGAAAATGGCTGAAAGTAAGGGTGCGTTGATCGCGAAGACAGTGCAAAAACACGCAGGCAGAGCGAAGGAGAAGGTATGTACCTCGCAAAGACACATATTTATATCTCCCTAACAGGTTTCCTCGAGGAGCATGTCAGTGGATTAAACGCTCTCGACACTACTGCGTTTTTCAAAACCGTTACGATCTTTTCCGTTTACTGTCGCGTGATTCGTATTTTCGTTTATCGTGACGAATAAGTGTTATTGTTCGAACGTCTGCGAATGTTTCCCCTCATAACCTCTCGGACAATTCTTTGGACAAATTTTTGACGTTTCCCTGTTTACGATTATTTCAAGGGACCTTGTGCCTGCCCCCGCAAACGAGCCGGTAACTCGTTAGATTTTCTTATTGTTCGCCCAAAGGTGGCTTATATAATGGGTAAACATGTAGCCGTTGTGTAGCAGAGTTACATTTAAAATGACAATTATGCAACTCTTGGGCTTGGTTCAGCGTAGTAATGCACATAACACAGGCGTATACATCTTCCACCATCAGTCGCACACTCTCGGCTGAAGTAATTGTAAAGCCGGGTAGGATTGTCACGTGACACGAATTTTTCACCGTCTGTCGCTCGTGTTTTCACGCTCGCGAATTTCTTAAAATAAACCCGGCCGTGGTTTCTGTCACTGAATTATTCTACTTCTTTCCATGTTTTTCTCAGATCAGGATTACTATATAGTTTCGAACGATAAATTGACAGAATATTGGCGATTTCGATAAGTATTTCTCGGTTATTGGAACTGCTCGGATCGTTGAAACGCCACATACACTGCACATATATATATATTGCTGGGTAAATGGTAAAACACAGGAAAACGGGTCCGCCGAGTTTTAATTCGATGTAATATAACTAGTACTCGGTAAATTTTATTGACCCTCTTTCGTAATGTACATTGAATCTCGTTGGGCTTATTCGCTGTAGTTTAAAGTAGGATTGCAGTTGTTTGAATCGTTATGTATTATATAACTGATGTCTTCTATAGACTATTTCGTCTTTATGCTTCAATTTAGAAGGGAGGAAAAAATGGTGTATATATACACTTCGCTACATAGTTCCATTCTGTTCGTAACTGTAATACATTGTAACATATAAAATACGTAATTATACAATTGTACGTGTCCTCAAAAGATTCTCGTTATTCAGATGACGCTAATAGGTGCAGGCGCCGACAATGCAGCGGCCGATTTCAAAAAATTATTTTTTTTATAGAGACTTATCATAGCGTTTGTCCCAATGTGCATTATTTATAAAGTTATTCGATATTTAAATTTATTGTCATGAAACGAAGTTTTGCTTTTCTTACCTATCGACAAACCTATTTCGATTGAATTAACTTTTTTTACAATTTTTTTATTGCAAATACTTTGTCTTTAACAACTTTTTAGTGACCTTAAATATGTTATTTTTTTTCATCAATTTCTGCTACTCATGATTATTATACTGTTTTTCCAGACGTTACACCTCAATATTTAATCACGAAGGCGTTGGTTTAGTACCTAATAGATTAGTATGATTAAGATCAGAAGTTAAGATATGCGTAAAGCCCAACTTCCTTTCGAAATAAAACGTTCGTTAAATTCGAAAAATCTCAAATATTACGGAGTTTCTATCGAACAGAAAGAAACTGTCCACCTGTAAATGCGTGTACTTATTAGATTTTGCCATTTTAAATAGTAAAAATGACAAAATTTACTTGACTCTGTGATGTTTCAATGAAGTCATTGACTTTGTATAATGTAATCTTAAAATGACCTTGAAATTAATAAGCCAGTAATTATGGCAATCTATAACATGATATGACAACGGTGTAGGTTTAGACAGTGCTTTCATTTATAGAATGCGTTTAAACGGATGTTTCTTTATATGTCTGCTTCTATTACTTTTCAATTAATTCTTTGAACTCTCGCGTAGATTAACGTTTAGCTTGAAAATGATCTGAAACGATAATTTCTAATGAATCACTTTATACATATACAGAGTGGGTCACTTAATATTATCATCTTGATTTATGTCAATATTACTATATATGTAGGAAAAAACGGATTAAAGTAAAATTACACGGTTTCAATGGAGCCATAAGATGGGCGGAACAAAATTTTTCTAGGTGAAGATGCTTCGGAGATTTGCAGCTGACCTTTGATTTTTTAAATGGGAACTTGTTTTTTTACAAAATAAAATGTTACATGTTATTTCGTGTCAAATCGATCATTTTTTGCAATCGATTTCAAGGATTTTGATACAACTGAAATATGACGTAGCTCGTGTGAAATTAAAGGGGTGAGGGAGTCGTCATTTTGTTAGTTCGCATTTGTTGATGAAAGACCACGACCAGTCTACCAGCACCATTTTTTGACTTTTACAACTACGGCCTTTACTTCATTCGTAATCATAGAAGCAGCAAGCTGATATTTATAAGTCTGACTATTATAGAAAAGAGTCATTGGCCAAGCGTGGGCCAGCAAAACTGTTCTGGAGGAGTAAATGACGTCATTTACACGGCTGTGATTTCGTTTGTAGGTTTCATTTAAATAAAATAGTGTGCGCATAGACTTGTTACCTGAAACGGAGTGCACAACAGTTTTTAGAAGCGCGTCCTAATATTTAAAAAAAATGACACCCCAGGCAAAGCCTTGTTTCGTAGAAATGGCTTCAAAGAATCTGATTATATTTTTTCAGATTTTTGAAAACGCGTCATTGAAGTAATATTTGACAATCAAAGATTGGTTAATAATTTCCATATTGCAAAAATGAGTTCACAGTTTAAAAAATTTAATTAGAAAAGGTGTAACCTTCCCGATTAAAATAAAGGTTGATGTGTATTTTTTAATCAAATTCGGAACTTGCAAAATAAACGCATAAATCCAAATCGTATTTTGAAAAATAATATATTTTATAATTCAGTGTTCATTAACCTATTGACCAGGTAAAGGAATTAATGTGTCTGAGAAATTCAATAATCATAGTCACACAAAAACAGCTAATAGAGTAATTAGTTAAGTGTAACATTTGTGTTGAGCGATATAGTTCCCACAATTTTTTCCCCTAGCCTGATTTATTGTATATAGAATTCCCACATTCTAACTCGTATCCCATCTATATACATACACATATCTATATAAATATTGTCACTTTTTAATTACCAAAATTCAAAACCCGAAGTTATATATCTATAATTTAAACTGGAAGTTTAAATTTCTGCTGAAGAAATTACTCAGTTAACAGTTTCAGCTAATTTCTTACCTCAATCATACATCATTAATTCCCCAAATCATAATATATGTACATATAGTTTAAGTAAGTTTCTGAAAATTATTCAAACACTCTGGAACAATCCATTACTAATAACATGTATGCTTGTTATGCAATGATACCCACCTGTGTGGAACTAATAAATGCTCCACGGTTCGTCGAACGTCTCCTAAAATGAAACGAAAAATAAGAAGGATAAAAGCAACAACGTTTGGTGTCACGGTGCTTCGATGAGGACAGTTGATTCTTCCACGCTTGCACCAGCAGGTCGCCTCGTGGATGTTGGAAACAACTAGGTCATCGGTACCGTACGGATGTTGCGTAGGGATCATCAGGTTCTCCTAAGGCTCGCCAGTTCTTGCATTTTGATTTTCAACGGTGGAAAACATGCGGGCAGCTACGACATATCGTCGAATCCTATAATTCGTAGGTGTTTTAACCGGCTTTCATGGCGGAGGTTATACAGACTTATCTGGTAGAACCGGTCTAAAATATTGCCTGCTATGCCGCGGGGTTACTGCTCTCTTCCAAACGGAGAGCTGTGCTTAAACCGAGGAAAAGACAGAAAATCAGTTTATAAATCCACTATCCGTGGAAGAAAATCTGTGTCAGGGTGTTTCCAGTCGGTGATATGGAGCAGTTATATCAACGTGATTGAAACATTCATTGTATTTTGAACGGACTTGAAAATGTCCCTTTTTGGTGTAACATACAGGATGATCATAGGCGGTACAAACTCAAAGGGGTGATTCTTCCTTAGGAAATAAGTCGAAAAAGTAGAATAATGTTTTTTTCGGGGATTCATTGCTTAAAAAAGGACCTTGGCTTTTTGTTTAATGAGCGCGGGTGTGATTAAGAATTGGTAGAATGAACGCTGCTGGACAAAATTAAAGGATCACTATAATATTCCCAAAATTTTGGTCATTTTCAAGCGGCTGTATCTCCGCGAAAAATGGTCGCAAAAAATATTTAAAAAAACACTTTAACGCTTTAAGTTTCTATTTTTTGAATCAAGGACTCAAATTGAAAAAAAAAATACAAATACAACAAAACAAAGAAAACGCAATTAAAAAGAAATGTTTGCTCTACAAGAGCCTTCCATTGAAGTCATGGTTTGGAAAAGAATGCCAAAACAAATTTGTAATTTTCGAGTTTCCTCTGCCTATAGATCGAATAAAAGAGCAGCGTTCTTCTAATATTGTAACAGATACTTGCACTTCCTGAGAATTTGCTTATCTTCCTTCTTCAGATAAGGAACCGTCGATTTGTTTCGAGGCTAAGTAGCTCTTTAAGGTATTCTGCGTGAAGCTCTTCTCAGACTTTCACAGTATACTGCTCTCGATAAAGGTGTTGCTAAAGAGCTATCTGTTATCTTGTTCACAAAATTTCTTGCATTCATTCTATATTTTCTACTAACAATTTTACCCACATCAAGGTGTTTTGATATATATTAAATATTTCTTCGTGAAATATATACAAAATACTTTATTTTGTGCAGAAACATTTTAATATCCACAAGAAAAAACAATTCCACATGAAACAATCACTTGCCCTCCATTAATTCCGAAACCTTTGCCTTTTTAAACACCATCGTGACGTGCATACATATTTCTGAAATGTACAAACTGTACCTATTCTGAATTAAAATATTCACTTAACAAAATAATTAAAACTTGAATCGCTGATTACCGATTCAAATATATTCAGCGATTCGCGTTGTCTTTTTCTGGACACATTGGTGCACGCTGATAGGAGCGCAGATAAGCCTGGCAGCATTGGAAAAAAGGGACGATAGATTCGATCGCGAGAGCATTGGCGGTCGCATGGAAAAAGTTCAGCGAGGCACTCGAGGCGAGGAAAGTCTGTGTTCCTATATACCAGAAACCGAAGACCATTAAGACACGGCAAAGGACTCTGCTGCCTTTTCTCGTACCGCAGAAATGCAACAGCATGCCAGGCTATTGCGGTATCGTGCATTATATCAGAATTTACCTTCACATTTGCCTGGCTACGGGTGAAACCGAGAGGACGATTCGTCTGTGAGGACGTAGAAACGATCGTTCAAACAGTTCTACAATCTTCGTGGGCAATTTAAAAAATCGGAATAGATAATTGAAATTCGTTAATGAATTTATCCATCCTATAAGTAATGTGGTTTTTCTGACAACGGACAGTGAGTTTATAACAATATGTATAGGTAACTTAATGGAGGGGCATAATTTATTTGTGGAAATGTTTAAATCTGAGATAGAATATTATCAAGCGTACATCAAATATTTTATTTATTATAAACATTTAAGGTGGACGTGATGAAAAACAATGTTTAGTATGTTATGTCGTACGAGTTTAAACTTTGAATGAGATCGGCGTGGTTTCACGTTGATATTTTTTGGAAAGCATTGTGCCAGAGCATTGGAATGTTTACGTTGAAAAGAAATCAAGCTTGGACATCCGTTTGTACAAAACATTCGCGGTAGAAGTGACCTTTCGGAGAAACTTAACCGACAAAGACGTATTTTGAAAACCTTGCGCCACTCAAACTGTTAATACAAAAGGCAATGCGACTGCGAGAAAGATTTGTCAGATGTATGGGAAGATAATTTAAGTCGGAGCTGGTTGGAGAAACGAGATTGAGAGAAATCCAAAATATAATTGAGGAAAGTTTTAAACAAATTACTGAAATTCAAGAGGTTCATTATGAACATAGTGGTGGTGTAATTTTCTCATAGCTTGTGCTTTGATATATGAAGTTTAATTAACAATTGGCATATATGTCGATTGTAATCTAACGTTCGTCGCATATTTATTATTATAATATTGGTTCCTCTTGTTTTATCCAGAATCTTACATGGACGTACAGAGGGGAAAGAATGAGCGTGCGTAGAATGTGCTTTCACTAGATGATGGACGTTGACCTTTGCAATTCCAACGTTTATGTTAGTGTAATCAAGATCTTTTTATTTGTGAAAGCTGTTGTTTGTCGTGGCATTATCTACCTGCAACGTAAAATTATTTGCGTTCCATGGTAGAACCTCATGCATTCTTGAAATCTCCTCTTCACATTTGTTTATTCAATACACACAGTGTGCCTGAAAAGTTTTTACTTTAACCATATAAAAGAACGAATGATCAAATATAAATATATTTATCTCTTGTAAGCTTCCACGTAATCTTTACGTTGTATGTGTATTTGGCAAAGTTAGCATACTATTCCACAGCTACTAGAGAATTCATATTTTGAATTGGCTTTCAATTCACTTGCAACGTTGACTTAAAATTTCACTGATATCATGGAAAAATTAATTTTTCGTGTGTAACTTCACCTTAGAACAGACATGCACAACTGGGGTATAGAGCTTTGCAGAGTTGGGCATTAATCGAATAAAAATTTATTAAGATTTAATAATAAGATTTGCGAAGTTATTCGGGAATAACGAATAATTTTTTTATTAGAATAAATATTTGTTCGGATAATGCCCATCTCTGAAGCTGCGGGCAAATGGTGACGCTACGGCCAGTAGATGAAAAGAGGAGAACAGCTGTAGTAGTGGAAGCGCAACGCCGCATAACTAACACACATTGAAAGCGGGTGCATTGCTGTACCCGTGGATCTGCTCGGCTGTGCTGGCAAGCATCGGCGATCGTATATGTATACTCACCGAACCACCGCGCCTGCCTTAAAATATTTACTATTGAAATTTTTTTACCGAAGTACGATGGGGATTATGGGAGCATTAGGGAGGACTATCTATGTATGCATGTATCATACGATTGGTTTCTAATATGTCCCGTTTTAAATTGTGACTGAGGAGAAAATGTGAAAATAATAGCCTATGCACACAGAGCTTTAAAGATTAATGGCGCACACTTTAAGGCTACTGTTACGGTAGTACTTAACTACCGGAGGGAGTTACGAGATAAAAAAATTTTTTTAGATTATAGTAGGAAGTAAAGCTCAGGTCATACATGTTTATCAGACGCGTTACGCCGTACCTCAAGTCAAACAAGCTTCAGATTATATCTAAATAGGATTATCGGTATTTCATAAAACAGCAAATCTTTTACAATCATAAGTGGTTCTTATAAGGGTTACAAGTAGGAAAAGTAATATTTTTCAGCATCGTCGTTTCAGGCCTAGTATATATTCTAGTGTAAAATTGATTACTTTTCATATTTCATCACTACTTTCATGTTGTGCGTACTTCATATTCGTAGGATGAACCACCAATGTATACAATTCGATAATTCCGTATTTTTTTTTAAAATATCTACCTCGAGTTATTCTAGTATTTTTACCATCGATTCAAGTATCTCCAGTGTTTAATGCTGTCAGAGAACTTTCAGTTCCATGCACAATGAAATTTGAATAATCTTAACTGAGAAAGTGTTCATGAACTTGTTGACGAGGTTCATTCTGTCTTTAATCCCAATCATCAACTCATTTCGTTCACAATAAACACGCTGCCTCACTCAATTCATTATTCACTCCACTTCTACCAGCGACATTTTCAAATTTGCTCGCCAATCCTGCACGGAGGAATTTTCCAGTGACGATTTAATTCGTCTTTCTCCAGTTAACAAGTGAAATTCACTTCCTCCGAAAATATTTGCAACAGAAATTCTTCAATTAGAAAAACTGATGGAGATCAGTCGCTCGCAGACCATAAAGTGTTTTCAACTCGTGAAAGTAAATAATGGCTGCATTAAACTTTTTCTTTCATTGGACTTTGTTTCTCTCGAACTGGCTGCTGGCCTCGTACAACGATTCCGCGTATTTCAGCAAACAAATATACCGACGAAACTGCACGAAAGCGTGCAAACGGAAGTCTCTGTGTCCATAGTTCCCTAGGCTACGATTTCTATCGTGTCCACCTCGCCTACCAGTTACTATTCTCGTCGCCGTGTCCCGGACGCTTTTGCTCCGTGACTGTCGGCAAATATATCTACGAGCTTGCTGCTTTCGAAGATGCTATCTCTCCCTTTTCAATTCCGTTAGATTCCATTAAACCCACCGCAACTCGACGCGCTGCTGCGTCACGGGGGATCACAATAAAAAAAAATCTACACCGTGGAACGATTACAACTTCGAGTAACGAATCGAGCGTGTGTTGGAAAATGCATCAGGATTTCGTGACACTGTTGGATGACGGTGGAAATTCCTTTGACTTCATCTAAATTGCTGTATATATATTCATTGCATAATCCACAAATCCGCGTAGTGTGCGAGGGCTTCACAGTTACGTTAGCTAAAGTCGTTTTGTTTCCTGCCTTCAATATTTTTTACTCAGCTTTTCATGACTTGGAGATTTGAGGGATATACTACGGTATGATCCAACCATCATAATGAACTGAAATTTTGAGAAGTTGGGAGAGAGGGGGGAAGAGGATCCCTATTATAAAATTTTAGCTTCTGGTATTTCTTAGTGTCTGAAATATTAATAAAAAACTTTCGCCATAATATATTGAAATCTGTCTATACAGACGTTACTAATGCAATCATCTTCTCATCACCGTTAACTGTTGCACAGCCAACGATAAAATAGCGATATTGACCTCATCGCGCGATGCTTGTAACTGCAGTCTCATTTTTAGTATTCCCAAACTCACATCGGTTCGGTACTATACCTTACGCGCCCCCCGCACTAATCTAGCCACAACCAATACTAATACCGTCGGCTGTGAAACAGTAGACGGCGACAAGAAGATGATTGTATTAGTAACGTCTGTATAGGCAGATTTCAACGTATTATGCTGAAAGTTTTATTAATATCTTAGAAACTAAGAAATACCCGAAGCTAAAATTTTATATTAGAGGTTCTCTTCCCCTCCCACCCAACCCCTCAAAATTTCGGTTCATTACGATTTTTTGGGTCATACCGCAGTACAGCTGAGACATTTCCACTAGTGTCGCTTCTAGTATAATTCTACAATTTATTGGCATGGAGAAGACAAAAGTGCAGGAACTGACTATCGTTCGACAATATGCCCTGTAACGTGTTTTAAACGCCTGTTACCAAGGTACCATTTTCATAAGTAGACTCAAGACTGCTTAATATATACATGCATCTGATTCAGTGAAGAAAATCTCCTACAGGATATACATTGTGTACACACGTTTGCTATCAGTGTTACTTTTAATAACATCTATCTTTCTTGAAGGTAGATCTAATTTTTAAATTAACTTCCATGGACAGCTTTCGTTAGCAAGACACACACATCAATTATCGTGGCTTTCCCTCGAATTTATTTTCGTTCTTCCTCAATTTTCGAAGCATCTTTGGACGCAGTCCAAGTAAGACTGCCAGGCGTGGAAAGAAAAGCGCTGGTTTTGGTTGTATTAGCGCGATTTCGAATATTCAACCTAGCCTTCGTTTGGTTTACAACAATTACGCAGCATTTATTTCTTTGGTATTGTAATTTAGGAAATTTACTGATAATGTTACAAACAAGAACTTTCGTCTTAAAGAATCCGCCACGATTAATTATTCCTCTCACGCGAAAGATTTCCAAAATTCTTCCGCCTCTCATGCGCCGAGGATAGCGTCGATTCATCACGTTCTAATCTTCATCTCGAAACACGAGTGCTTGTTTTACACTTGGTTACGCCTAATCAGCATTGCATTCGATATCATCAACACAGCTTGATGTCTTTATCACGAAAGACTCACCTCTGGATACTACGCTGATAATGTATCGCCTTTTCAATTTCTTAATTCCATTATTCACTTCCCCATACATCACTCCAGTGACTGTCTGGAACCTACCGAAGTGCAACAAGTGATACTTCCGAAGAATAACCCGCATTCCGAGGCATCTGTTGGAATCGTTGGACATTCACATTCGTTTCGCAGCGAACGTTCTCGTCTGGAATCTTATCTTCGAAGGGTTCCCTGTTAGCCGCCGTGTCCAAAGGGAGGAAAACGTAAAACGGAGGAGCGACGACGCTGGCCCAGGTCCAGCAGAGTCGGTTGACTCGGTATAAATACGGAACGGCTCACGATAAATGCAGGAACCTCCTTTCTCTCTTCTTCTTCGCCATTCTGGTGTTTCTTTGCTCAACGTCGCATCTGTTCTTCCTTTTCCCCTCGTTGCACTTCGACGCCATCTATCCTTTTTCTCATTGTTGTCAGTCTCATCCTGTTCATCTTCTTTTTTTTCGTCTTCTCCATTTTCTTCTTCTTCTTCTTGCCGCGTTTAAGGGGACAGTGTTTTCTTCTTACATCATGCAGCCCGCGCTATAAGGATGATCCGTTATTGGTGGTGCAACCGTAAAAGAGTGGATCCTTTACAAAAGAATCTATATAAAATGATAGAATAACACCTTTTGATGTGGGACTTTATTTTTTAAGAAAATGACTTCGATGATTTTTTAAATAATCGTGCAAGTAACTAAGAATTAGCAACTTGCAGGAATAAATATGGCACATCTGCGGATGAAATAAATTCTTGTAAAAAAATGTGTCAAAACTGTAGTATAACTTTTTTTCTAAGTAAGACTTTGTTTTCGAAAGAATTGGTTTTGTTAATCAAGTGCACAGGTACCAGACAGATTTCCATAATCAATTTTCTCCGAAAGAAAGCCCAGTTTGAAAAGTCATTCCACAATTTTGACTCATCTTCACATATGGATCCACATTTTTTATATATATATATATATATATAGGAAGCCCGAACAAATTATTGTACATTTTTTACTCACTCTTTCACGAAGAATCACTCATTCACGGTTGTATATATGTATACTCGCTAGTAGAGCTACAGCAAAGTCGTTTTAGAAATTCAATGCCGGCACTGATAGGGGATTAAATTTTTAGCTCCTGTGTGTTCTTCATTGGCATTAATGGGAAACTAAATGAGTGTTGAGACATTCTAGACGCCCTTGAGCAAGGCTCCAGTCCTTATCTCTTTATATTTCTTTCAACGTGCTTGTCTCGACATTCGAAATAATATTTAGTCTGACGCCCGGATGATTTACAAGTTCGTTATAGCGCCGCCACCATGTGTACAACCGACTTCTTCGGTTCTGGCTGTTGCAACACAAAAGCGCGACGGAGAGTGGGCTAACTTCATACGGTTGGCGCCAGTTCCGTGACCATTTCTACAATATTTCGCGAATCTGATTTAACACAGGCTTTGAAAAATAATCCTTGTAGTGTAGTATTTCCCTGCATTGTAGGACGGATGCGTTGCACTGACAGCTGTACTTTGCGCAGGTTGGAGCAAGATGCGGGTTCTTTTTTGTTGAGGAGGTACTTAGTGGTGTCTGTGCGTTTTATGCGCCTCCTAATCGCGATTCTTGATTTTTTTTTATTTTTTATTTACAAGCTAGAAGGATTAGTTTGCTAAGTGACGTGTTTCGTCGTTTTGAAAAAAATGCAATTGGTCGGAATAGCAAAAAAATTAGTAAAGTTAGTCGTTTTTAAAACTTTTTTTGTAGATTGAAGTAAGTTATATACATACCTAAAATTTCATCAAAATCGTTAGGTCGAAATTTCTGATTTCGGGAATTTCGCGATTTTCGACCATATTCTGCAATTTTTAAGCGTTTATAGCTCAGAGCAACGTTAACCGATTTTGATGAAATTTTAGGTATGTATACAACTTCTCTAAATCTACAACCGGGATTTTTAAATTTTCATTACAGGTTAATTGTCAGATAAAAAAGTTGAAAAAATCCAACCTTTACTATTTTTTTTCGCTATGCCGACCAACTATATTTTTTTCTTCAAAACGATGAATCACTTCACTTAGCAAACTAATCTGTTTTAAAGGATGTTCCAAAACTTTTGTCCGACACTGTATGTGCCAATCGCACCATAAGCTGTTCCCAAACGCCGGATGCCTACACGTTGCTGAAACGAATACCAACCATGCGAAGTTAGGTCATTCGCAAAGATATACCACCGATAATGGATCATCCTGTACAGTGACGGAGAAACGTCACAGACGAACGCGATACACAGTGTTCGCGATGACGTTGAACCGTATGGATATTAATAACACGCCGATTCCACCATCCTTTCCGGTGGGGTAAAAAGATGGGAAGACGGGCCTCGAGGGCCGCGCACAACCGTAATGCCGCACTCGTGAACCACTAATAAACGGAGAGTTGACGTTACGTAACGTTTTCAACTCTCTTCTCGCGACCAAGCTTTCCTCGTAAGCGCGACGTAATTCCTGAAGAGCGTGCCGCCGACTCTCGTAAAATCCCGCTACACTCCATCTTTTTTAAAGCCTGAACCTCCGACGAGGCGGACGTCGAATTTGTATTGCGGCCCCGATTTCGTTTTAATGTACAGAGCGTGGGATAAGTGTTTGCCTTGGGTTTAGCGATTTTGTATTTAGGTTGCTTTTGACTTTTTTTTTAGACTGGAGATCAGGTTTAGTGTTAGGAGATAGCGTTTCAATCAATGTTTATCTTACAAATGAGCCGCTGGCTGTTGATAATTTTAAAATTTGTAAACTTCTTGGATTCTTGGAAAGCTTTATGATAGAATAAAGATCTTTCGATGAAACAATTTTGACAACGCTGAATATGAAATAAGATTGAATTCTTAGGTTCACGTGCAGTAATAGGATCGAAATCGCGAACTCACATTTTTATGACGGTTGCGAGTAACGCGTTGACAAATTATATTCCATGCGACGCAGTTACCAGCAATTCTATTTAAAATTCTCAAATTATATGGTCGTTGTCAATGTACAACTAGCGATGTGGTTTCATGTTTCGAGCATAAATCTTGGATTTAATGTAAATTCGTTTCACCAAAATATCCAAGGTGAAAAAACAAAGGAATTTAACGTCATGTAAAATCTTTTCTCCGACAAGCGAACGCGGACAAGATATGTTTTTTGTCCTCGTTGCAAAATAATCCTAGCGTTTCCATGCAGGCAAAAAAAGATGGAAGGAACGCGTTGAAGTCGTGCCAAGAATTGAACACTACGATGTTGTCTGCGTACTGAAGAGCAGCAGGTGCAACGGCTAATATATGCTCATCGATCTGATTCACTTTTTTTCTCTTTTTCTTTTCTTTGACAGTACGTTCACATCGTCGATTTGTCGCCTTATTTAATGAGGCTTCCCGACCAAGCAAGCTGTAGAATTAAAGTGTATCATAAGACAACTCTATCGATTTAAAACAAGATGAAAGTCGTTGCAGTTAATAATAAGCTCAAATTTGTCGCTCTGGGCAGTTGTCTTGCTTGTGCCTCCTAGATTAGGCAGCCGTGAATACTAGTATCATTGACGAGAAACGTATATCGTCGTATTCGCATATTGAAAATTTCAAGAAATGCAATTTTTAACAGAAACTAGAGACCAATAATTTTATTTAGTTCTCACATTAACACTTCAATGGCCCATGCCACGAATGCGTGGTTTCCCGATCTCGATCATTTATTTCCCATGATTTCAAGAATTCCACTTCATTTCACATTTATCACCGTCAAAACTACACCATCCAAATAACTCTATTCTATTTACAATACCCCCTTTGATATTTCCCAAAAACCAATTAACACTCGAGAAATTTGAAGAAGATCGACGGTGAGCTTCCCCCAAAAGATTCGTCCGTCCCAGTGTTAAGTCCATCCCTAAAATTAGGTCCCACGTATTATAGTGCACCGTGTATAATGTATACCCACATACAGTTGCCGCGGCAAAGTGTTAATATAGAAGTACCTCATGCCACACCCCACCCTGCATAAGGAAGATCGTTTCGAGTAACGACAGTGTACGCTGCTGAGAATCCCGTCACAGCGACGCGTCGTAAAAACAGTCTCGTAACCTCGATGCGCAAGGCGGAAATGCACTTCGGTATACAGCTACCGGGAGAGAACAGGATCTTGTGGTACCGGTCCGCCTCGATATCCTTGCTGTACCTGCGCGGTTCTCGTAACGGGAGCCTTCCTCAGTCACGACTGGCAAAAGGACTCGGCGAGTGCCGTTGCGCGGCGTTCGGCGGCAACGGCCGTCGCATACGAAACGCAACGGCCACGGCAGGAAGCAACGGCGCTGGAAGAGGAAACAGGAGGAACCGAGTGAGTAGCCAGGGATCGGAAAAGAGTGGACGCGGGAGAAAGGGTTACGGGCGCGTTTCGTTCATTCGCCACGAAACGGAAATGGAACGAATCATCGCCGACCCATTGTAATATTCGCTCGCCTCGTTTCGTTCAATTAGGTTGCGAATTCAGGTCGAGATCACCTGCTGCTGCGTATGGCGAGCTGTCTTCCGAGCATGGACGCGTCCGCCCGACGAATCGCGTGCCAACCTGTTGGAACGTAGAAAGTAGATCTATTGATTGTTTTCGTACGATTTTTACCTTTCGTTGCGGCTCGGGGTATGTTGCACGTAGGAGGTAGATTTTAATTTGGTTGGTTTTAATGATTCATAAAGGAGGAAAGACTGGCTTCGGTGGTAACGTTTGGTGAGCGTATCTGCGGTTTTCTTCCTGTTTCGTCGGTGATTCGGTTTGGATTTGATTTAGGTGTATTTTAATAATTCAATTTTAGAATAGTTTATGGGTACTGGGATGTTACCAATATTCATGGGATATTGCAATGTTTGAATACTGAAATGTGTCTTTTCTCATATGTATCTATGTTGAAATATGAGTGATGTTGGCTAAAAAGATTTTTCGATTTGACAAATAGTTTGGTATTAATTAGAGAAAGATTACTTTAATAACAAGTAAAAGAAAATTGTAATGTGTAGATTGTTAGGCACATTTGGTAGATACTTAAAAACATTACGATAGGTAAAACTACTTACTTAGTCGTTTCATTTTAACTTTTGATTGTTTACTTACGCTTTCCTAAGTGCAGGCTTATATTATGTACCTACTAATATAGATGTTATTCTACTTCCTTTTATCGATGAATAAAATATCACGATACTATTGCAGTGTACTTACAGTATAGTTACAGCAACTACTCTGGCTTCCATTACATACACCAGAGATAAAAAAACAGTTATTTTAAAAAAGAATTGGGGAAAGTCACTAATTAATTTCAGTCAAAAATTGATTTTTATTTAAATGAACCCTGGTTATGAATAAATCTCAATGAAATTATGAATGATTAAATTTTTTTGGCTACTACAAACTATTATCAATGACGTATGTATATATATTCTTCTCTTCCATACATAATTTCGCTCTAGGTACACACACACGCGTGCAATACACAGAGAGCTACACAATATCATTTTCGCGCCCACAAACTGAACAACTCTTAGCTACCATCACGCATTAAACGACCTAACCCACTCGCTTCTAAATTACAAGTTGCCACGAGATAATCACCGTTATTGTTGCGCCCGATGGAGATTTCCAATTAGCTACCAATAACAGCTTATAAATTCGAATAAAAGTAGCTTTAAAATTACGCAACAAACCAAATCCCTAAACTGATCGTTGTCCATTTATCGTGGAGTATTATAAATTGCAATTTCTCATGGGAACATCTTGCAGTAGCATATGAAACGAAGGTGGTGCCCGCCTAGTTGTCAGTCCGTGGGAGTGCACGTAAAATGATAGTGGATAACGCATGGAGAAGGTGAATCGCCTGAGCGGGGAAAACGAATGTTAGTTATTTAGAAGAAAACAAACGGTACGGTCTGTCTAGTGATAGAAACTCGGTGCGCCGTAAGTATATGTATACGTACGGCGGTTCTTTCAACTGGGTTACGACCCAGTTCCTGCTATTCTCAGCGAAACTGCCAGACACTTCGCTCGTCGCCAGAAAAAAGGTTAATGTCGGCATACCTGTAACCCACGTGCTCAACCAACGAAAATGGCTAACCTGTTAATTCATGGTAATCAGCGTCCCGTTTTTTCCCTAACACTTCACGAGGATTGTTCGCGCGTTCTACCAGAAGACACTGGCTGTATACAAGTTTCTTTCTACTCGCTGCTCGACGCTCGGCGAATTTCACGTTCATTAGCTCCGTTACATAAGCCATTAAGTGATTTTATACTTTTCCCTCTTTCACCGTGTTCGCAAAAATCTGCGAGTGTGCAAAATTATGCGGTGAAATATTATAAAGCAAATTCTACAGTAGCGTTGCAAGACAGCTTTTATGAATTCTACGGTGGTCCTAAATTCGTGCTGCAATAAAAGGAATCACAATTCTTCCAAAATAGGGATTACAAAATGTAGAGTGATATGTTCTAAGCTTGAATATTTTCCGTACAAGAGTGTGAATACTGAAGTACCATTTTGGAGATTGTAGAGGTGATACAAAATAAAATAAAATCTTTATTTTATTCAATATTTCTGATTGTTTTTTCTTCGTTCAAAATCGCCACCGTTAGAGGCGTGCCACCAGTTGTGGGGCAACCTGTACGGATCCCAACAAACGTATGTACGTATTCGAAATCGGATTTCAAATAGGGTCGATGGCTGGGGTACGGATTTAGACGCGTAGTTGTCTTGGCCAGGCTATTATTCTTTCGATCCCGACCGCTTTGGAAGCCAACATGTAAACCGACACGTAATTGCCGTGTGGTGGTTGGCCTATTGTCGAGTCGTAATTCTCGTACTCGCACGTTGCACTGGGGTTTAATTAAATTTCTTGTAACAATCAGGTATGCGGATCTGCACGGGCGTTTAAAACGTTCGCGAGAGGTAGCTTCCTTTTGTTGGCGCCAGATTGTTGTGCAAGGAAAAGTCGACAAGTATGTGAAAGTATTGAGATTTTTTTATCCGGTATCATTCTTCCTTATTCTGGTCTAATCTTCGTGTGCGTGTCTGTTTTTAGATGATATTTTGACTCATGTTCGTAATGTTTTTAAGGTATATTAAAAAAAAGATCTTTAGAATTGGAAAAATATTTAAACATATCTTGAAAAATTAAAAATGAAGATCCACATGTCTTTTACCATTTAAGGAAAGTTAGAAAACCCTGCGTGCTTCGTAGAGATCTAGAAACAGTTTAATGTATTTAACTTAATTTTTTTTTGATCGTTAAAATATCCTATTTGAGATATTTAATTAAGTACTACGTTAATATAATATATTATCTATCGGTACAGCTATTGTAAAAGATTATATTAGTGTGTTACCAAATAATGACAACATTTTTTAAATTTAATGGAGAAAAACAAGGATGACATAAAGAAAATGGTAAAACTTCAGTTTTCTGAATGAAAGATTATTTTTCTTTCTTTCTCTTTTCTTTATTCTTGCTGCTTCTGTTTCCTTTCGAACAGTAATAGAATTATGCTTCGTTGACACTGTAACATATTCCCTTGATTCACCACCTCGAAACGTGATAAAGTGGCGTTGTGCCTCGAGTTCTTGCCACTCCAATGTTACGAAGTGCAGATTCACTAATTGTAAGGTAGTGACCTACATTTCTCTAATTTAAAATTGTTCTGATACAATTGCCACGGACACTAGGTCCTATATAGAAACATTTATTCCATCGTCCACATATACACACGGCTTGACACATTTTCATAGCTACTTAATTAATGCGTTTGGTATCTAATTTACTTCGGTCGAGATATCGACCATTGAATACCCAGTCAACAATCACGGAATAATATTTTCCCAATAATTAAGCCGTGTGAGGTTTCAACGATAACATGTTAAATATACTCGAGTGATGCAATATACAGGGTGTCCTGTAATATGTGGAACTCACATCAGAGATGAATTCACCGTTTGAAAATAATATAAAAGTGTCATATTTGACCTTGTTTACTAGTCATAGTGAGTCTTGTATTCTGTCAACTTCTAATTGATTATCTGCACAACAGATGCTCAAGATGACCATCTTGCATCTCAATGCATGCCTGCAGGCGTAATATGACCAATCTTCTTGCTTTCTGGGTAGATACTTTTAGGAGTACAATCTTGGAGGAAACCTTTTATTTTGTCTTCCATTATACAGAAATCGTATGGATTATTAGCTCTCATTTGTTATATTAATTTATATAATCCTTCGTGGTGGGTTTAACGCTGAACAGATCCCTATCACTAAAATATTCCCTGCATTCGAGTATAAACGTTATTCAATTATTTATTGCAACATAAAACTTGTTATAGGGTGAAGACACCAGTAGTCGACCATGTATCAGTAGTCGACCACTCTCCGAAAAACGTGAAAAATAAGGTTTTTAGAAGTGACAATCTGTTGAACAAAGTGCAGTTCTCTAACTGCACTCTGTTCAAAAGATCGTCACTTCTAAAAATCTTATTTTTCATGTTTTTCATGTATTTAAAAATAAAGTTTTTAGAATTGACGATCTTTTGAACAGAGTGCAATTGGAGTGCAGTTAGAGAACTGCACTTTGTTCAAAAGATCGTCACTTCTAAAAACCTTATTTTTCATGTTTTTCTGAAAGTGGTCGACTACTGATACATGGTCGACTACTGGTGTCTTTACCCTAACTGAAAAAAAAACAAATGCCTAAAAAATTATTATATTGAAATTCTGAATCCATTCATAAAGTGGGTACCATATATTATGGGACACCCTGTATATTTCCAGTAGGGAAATAGGTGCTTGATAAAAATTGGCCCTATTAGTCAAAGCACAGTTCATTTCGAAGCTTGTCTCTTTAGAGTTTAGAGCGTTGCGTTTCTCCGTGTTTGGCCACATTGCATCGCGTACGGCGATTGCGTGGCCACGCCGATTTATCTGTGCCCTGTTTCGGTCTCAGGGTGAACCAGGTGTGATCGGATATCTCGTGCTTCGGGGAATGTTTCAAAACTGAGAGCAACACGCTGCCTGGTTTCGCCGCTTTGCTTGCGACGTTATCATTCGGTAATTTGTTTCAGGTAAATTATTCTGTGTATTGGGGAGAATCGATTGTTCAATTCTTCAGACTATTAACTGAATATTACTAATCCTCCAGCAAAGTTTATTGAAATATAAATAATAACACTTTAATTCAATGAAATAATAAAGACTAATATTTCTACTCGATAAATCTAAATTAAGCAACACAAAAAATCATCCTCTTCAACTTCCTCTTCAGCACGAGGATGACCCTGGTTGAGAAGAAAGTTTACGATCTTTTTGTGATGTAAAACATCCAAATTGACAACGCTGCCCTTTCTGTCAACACACACGCACATCGTTGGAAAATTAAATTTATTCCCGTTCAAATTTTGTGTATATTCTATTTCACGTCGACGAATGTGTTATTAATACTTTGCACTAGCCTGCGATGCGTGTTAATACCTGTTCTATGAAGTTTTTCTGGAAAGTCCTATAAAGGTAAAAGTCCAGTGGCCTGAGATCTGGAGACCTTGGGTATGATAGAGTTGGTTTTAGTAACGGATATAGTAACACTAATACTCGGAATAATAATTAAACCTAATAATCGACTTATTCTTAGCCTGTATCTTATTAACACTATTCCTACCGACACATTTCACGTCATTTGACCGGTCGCGTTAGGTAAGACAGACTACAAATTTTTCTCAGAAAATAAACAATAAAACAAGAAGTGAATATTCAAAAATGTATTATACGTATATTTGAGGCAAAGTCGTGAAGTTTAAAGGCGATTCAATTACGTTGTATATAGGAAATTCTAATCGATATTTTAAAAACGGTCTTTTGACCGGTTCGTGGTAGGAATAGTGTTAAGATGCTGGCTGCCACAATGGCATTGAAGGTTCTCGGTGGGACTTTGAAAACCGGTTAAAAGTTTCGGCTGCATTATTCGGTCCTAGGGATCCATTTTTCTAATTTCATTTTCCGCAGTTTCACTTTATTTCTTTCCTTATTTCACTCCAATATCGAATTGAAGGTCATGCAAGTACCTTTGCTAAAAATGTCACTTGCGATTTATATCTTTGATCACTATTGACCCATTAGTAACCTTATCAATCCCTCGCCTTTTGTGCCTTCTTTTAATTTGTTTAATGAAGCTCCACGTGTCTACATATATACACACATTTCTCTTATTTTCTGCTCATAGCACAAACAAATTTTTTACTCATTGAAGAGTCGAATATTTCCATTTCTGTGACCATTTAGAGCACGCTATGAAACTCTGTGCTTCGGGGCAGAGAAGAGGGGTGGGGGATAATAATAAACGTCGTAGCTGTAAAGACGAATAAAATGGGATGCGCTCTAGAAATCTCGTCGAGTAACACGAGGCAGAAAAGTGCATAGACCAGCTGGAGGTGGGGAGCTAGTTGAACTAAACCCTTCGTGAAACCCAAGATCTTGATACTTCGTGAGACGCCAATTTAATTCACGTCGAGCAATGTATTTGCTATTAAACTTGTTCGCTGCTACCTGCTACACGTTAGCCCGGATATATTAATCATTTTCACGGGGGAAGTCACGCGATCGAAGGAGGATTTATCATTCTATTACGATCTCGTTAAGCGATAAATGTAATTGCAATTTTCGTTCGCCGTTACGGGCCAGCTTCCTACAATTTTCTCATTTTACGTTGCTACGCAGTTAACATTAATGGCCCGGGGGTGGAGGGGGCCCACAGGGGCAGGGCAAGCATTAATGGTTCACTGTTTTGTAATTTCACACCATACCCTGTGAAGTATTAGTTAATTTTATATTAGTTTATTCGTGTTACGTTATATTTTTTATTTTTAATTTCACTACATTGCCTGCTGTCAGTACCACATTTGGTTCATAGTAGTGCTGCCAATCAGTGTAACTGGTGGAACTAATTGAGGACCTTGCAGCGAGAGGGGTGCAGCCCCTTCTTTACTAACTTGGAGTAAATTAGAAAAAACTGTTTATAAAAATGTTGCTTTGGCTTAACATTTGAAAGAGAACAGTAATTGAAAAATGTATATTTTCACACAATAGTAGTTAATGAGTTTATAAGTTTTTATTTCTATTTTTGGCGAAAATATATTCTATAATAAAATATTAATAAAATGTAATATTAATAAAAATATTAATAGAGATATTAATATAATATAATATCAATATTAATAAAATATAATATCAATATTTTTATTTATTTGCAATAAATCGCTTATTTTTTATCGGATTTGCATCAAACTTTCACGAAAAAAAAACAGTAAAAAATGGTGTTGCACCCATCTTGCTGCAAGGTTCTCACTTGTAAGTAATAATTGTTTTATTAATAGCTGAATAATTTAGTTTCAATGACAATTTAAGGTTTAGAAAATATAGTCTCGCTTTCGAAGAAATAACTAGCTGTCGAAAAACTCAGCACGGTAGGAATAATATTATTCAAAACTCAGAAAACATTCACCAAGCTCCTCGAAAGTCATTAGGACTTACACTTACTCTATAGCTCAATCGCATTAGTTCGGTTTACGAGATTACTTGGGCATGGTTAATTTAATTTGTGAATTGCTGGAACTCGGAACTACCTTTCACTCGGAAGAACGCTGCTTAAGGAAATACAACTCCAGCTATTTATCAGCTCGGCTCGATGAACAAAACTAATTCGCGTATTCATCAGATGGTAAATTTAATTGCATCCAATTAAGGGAACCAGGTCGCACTTGTTCCGTAGCTCGGTACTCTAAAGCTAAAGGATACGGTTCAAAGTATACATACAAGGTGTGCAATTTAAATTCGGTCCACGCGAATATCTTCAAAATTAGTGACGATACCGAAAAATGTTTTAGACAAGGGTTGACTTATTTCATGGGAGGCATAATCGGATGTCAATAGGAATTTCTTTTGTTGTTGTAAAAACGTAGAGAAGATATGAAGGTTAATTTCGTTTTTTTTTCGTACTACTGGTGGACCACGATGAATTTTTCATTCAGGTCGAGCACATCTAATAAATGTGCTGGCGAGGGCCGTCGATGATACACGCGGGCTGACTGGAAAATTCAGAAAAAATGGCATTGCACAGAATGTTTTAAATGCAACCATGTACAATTACCCACAAGTTTGTTCACATACCTAAATGAAGGAGAACTAATTGTAAAAACTGCTTACCTTGTTTTTGCTTCTTGATCTCTAGATCGAATATGTGTACTTTTTAATGGGTTAATCGATGCATCCTTCATTCACTATGAAAAAGTAGTAGGGTACTTTTACTATCGAATGAAAGGATACATGGTGGAGTAAAAAGAAAAATGGAATGACCGACCAACGATGCGAGAGATGTGCAGAACGAGAAACGAAAGTGCATGAAACACAGAGAAAAATTGTTTCATAGGCATGGATTAATCTGATCATAAATTATGTATACGATATAATACGTGCCTGCAAGTATATCTGATGCACTGTTACGGTGAAAAAAATCGTTTCCTCATGATTATACTTTCACTTGCTGTTAGAGGTTGCGTGTGAAAATCCCTGATGCATTTCATCTTAGGAATTCAAGTTTATAATGGGCTGAATGGATACGCGTTTGTCGTTGAAAAGAAAATGAAAATTTTATTGGTATTACGTTTTACATTTAATATCTTTTATTAATAACTGTATTAATAACTTATAATTAGTACAATATCACCGCATAAGCGGAAAGATGCCTAGCCATATCCTGTTTGTAAAGAGATGCGTTATGCATTGCGGAGTGCTCGAAGGAGCGAGGATATGGGCCGAGTATCGCGTTTCGTCAAAAGATCTGTAAAGTAGACGTATTTGCGGAGAGATAGAGGTGTGGATAATTTATCCCATGGATAAATCGATAATTGTGTTGACCTTCGCTGCGGTTACCGCCCGATTACCACCGCCATGTCGTCACGACAATTTTGCTCGATTAGTATGCACTCGCGACAATAGGGTTCATCAAGAGCCTCGACTTACCACGCAGAGAACCTAAAGCGTACGCGCTGCACGTTCTTCAAACATTTAATCAAACTTTGCTGAGCATTTCGCTTTCATCGAGGCCGGAGGAGGACAGAATTTCATCTAGATTACGTGTAAAAAATGAAAAAAGAAATTCGCTATTTGTTTTATATTTTTAGTTGAGGTAAAAAGTGAAAGGAGAGATTCGGAGCCATATAGAGCTCCATGGGGCCCCATGCAGGTGAAAATACGTCATATTTCATATTTCAGATCATAATTGTTATATTTTGATGTGCTATGCTTCAGATCATTCTTCTTAGATTAATTGTGAATTATAAAAAAGTCATCAACTATTGTATGTTGATTTTAGACCAGAAATATCACAACAAATATTTTATCAAATTTCTCTTTATAATCGCTAAGTATAGTAACTTGTTTTATGAGATTAAATTTGGGGTATTTTATAATTATGTAGTACCTATCTGTACAACTTATTCATAGTTTAGTTTAGGTGTTCTAATTATGTGCATATTCTTACGTACACATTTCTTAAATTATATATTGAAATGACGAGCTGAAGGAAGAGAAAAGAATTTGGAAAAATAGAATTGACGTTTTTAGTGTTTATTTACATGTTTATACAGTGTTTTTATTCCTTAGCATTATCGCCTACTTTGCGTTTTTGCAAATTGAATTATCGACGTGTAATCTTCGAATGCATGTTCTTTTTAATGGTTAGTTGGTTTTAGTATATTCTTATCATGGTTAAGGTGGAATCTCATTTACAGTGACTCATATACATTTCTCGTTTTTAAACAACCTTGCGCATCACCGTGTGAGAATATAGGATTTCGTAATATTTATTCTGTTTCGCCGTGGCACAATTCGTTGTTCAGTATGTTCCAGCATTCTAATCAAATGCACTAATTGGATTAGCCTTCTCTGTATGATAAGGTTAATGTTTGATCAAATTAACGCGATACCGTTGTTGGTTACAAATTCGCGTATAATTTATTCGAGGAAAGAATTTCATATTTTGAAATTAACTTACATCATGTCATTTAGGAACCAATTAAAAAATATTTGTATAGAGTTTATAATACATTACACCTAGGGGAAAAATTCCTTTATTTTACAAAATAAACAATATTATAATCAATATTTTGACAATACATTACTTTCAAGGTCATCACCATATTGGCTCCTCTCCCGTCAACAAAGGTCAATCATTTTTCATATATCTCTAACCATTTTTAAATATAATTCAGTGTATACCATCCGAAAATCTTCTTATACACCGCATTACGTTGCAACGACTAATTCTGACTTGATTTTCGGTGGTAATGCTCATTTGCTTCTTATCTTTTATCAGTGACAGACTATTTACTGTCAAGGACGATAGTCCATGTTACCACGACGCAACAATTGGCATTGTTTCGCTGGTATCAGCGTTCATACTCACACTTTGAATGTTGACGACCTCAGTGATCGAAAGAAGCTTGATTATTACACGTCTTTATCACTATTCTTCGAAATAAAAAGGCACAAAGATTCGTGCGATACAAATATCAACACGTACTGTACGCTACTGTCCTCGGAAGTATGAGTCACGCTGCAGTTTTATTCATTACTAAACATGATATTGCATAATTTTTGTTACACCATTCGCTTAGAACGTTATCCACCTGTTTCACGCGCCAACTCCAATGCTAGCCTATGAAAATCTCACGCGCGAAATGCAGTTCGTGCAAAATCAATTTTGCACCGTTCATCAAACTTTTAAATGAATGTGTATTATTAATGGGTCACGTCGCTGGCACTTGTTTCGTGGACCAATAACGGTTAAATGCAATTACTGGGTCGCAGTACTTGGATATGACGAGGTTTAAAGTATCTGCGGGAAAAATTGTTACTGTTCAATTTTTTGGGATCAAAATTTACGGAGATATATTTGAACATATTCGATACTAGACTAATTAAATATGTAAATAATTAGGTCTTCCACATTTATTGCACTACTCTTCGTTTTTAAACGACATTTTGATTTTGCAGAAAGTTTTTAAATAAATTAAAAGGCACGTCCGCCAATATGTGTTAGTTTCTCCATCGTTTTTAGTTATGAAAGAGCACAAAAAGAAAGTTTAAGTACGTGTAACAAAAATGCTGGATGATTCTACAAGGTTCCTTTTTCCTTGTTATTTACAATTGTTATTTTTTAATAATTTTTTGGACATGAACCGTTGTTAACGGTGTCAGGCACGAAATGAAGAAAAAAATAAACTAAAACAGGTAGAAGCCTATTCTTCCACAATTTGAATCCCAAATAAGGTCATCTTGTACGATGGTGTCGCAAGTTCCCAATGATTCCATCATGCCTAATACAGAGGCCATCTAATATACTATCAATTAGCATATGCGTTGGCGTATACACGTGGAGTTAATTATATGCGCTCCTAGTAGGTTTTTTATCATGCATATAAATCTGAAAAATGTCATAATTATAATATCCTAAATATTTTACGCTGAAGGTTATAGAAATTTCTCTTCTTTTCTTAATAACCAAAGTACTATTTATGATGCACAACAATTTTCATATAGCACCATTACACATTTCAATTCATATTTAACATCATTACCATTTCGAAGAGATATGATAAGATTAATTTATAATTTAGTATAATATGGGCATTATAGCATTTTACTATTAGTAATGTTATTCTTAAATTTAAACGTATAAAAATTAATAGAAAGAGAAATCATTAAAATTATTAAAAAAAGAAAAAATTACGTGACTAATAAAAAAATGTACTTTATGTTCTTGGCGCGCCTTCTGATGAGACCTCTCTGACCCCATTGTATCACCATTTTACCGAACACCTTGTACGTATGTTTAAAATACCACGGGCTTAATAAGCATCGTTTAAGGCGCCTAAACCCTTAAGTGTGATGCACTTCTTCGTGGATCATTAGAAATTGCATAAGATTATGCCAAGTGCATCGAGAAATGCGGATGCACCAACACTGATACAGGTAGCCACACTTACGCCCACAGAGTCACTGCAGTACCTCGTCTTCAAAGAACCATACCTTCCAGTAGTTCCAGTAGAATGTGTCTGTCGACACAGACCTCTGGACTTGTAAATTTTGGGGGTATATTGAGGACTTTGGAGCAAGAGGGGTGCAGCTCCATCTTTAGTAAATTGAAAAAACTGTTTATAAAATTATTGCTTTGACTTAACATTAAAAAGAGAATACTAATTGAAAAATTTAAAATATATTATTTTCACACAATAAGTAGTAGTTATTGAGTTCATAACTTTATATTTCTATTGTTGGCGAATTTTTTTAAATCTGGAGCTACCCAAAACAAAGTATTGCACAAAAATTAATGAGCGCTGGTACAAAATTTGCAATAAACCGCACATTTGTTATTAAACGTGCACCAAACGATGTAGAATTTTTTACGTAGGTATATTACACATCATAACTCAAAAACTGTAAAAAATGGAGTTTTAACCCTCTTGTTACAAGGTCCTCAATTGCAAACCCCTGTTAGTAATACTTTTTAAACTGACACTAAGAGCTGCCCTCTGAAGTATGGATCAATCACAACCCTTGCGTGTCCACGCCCAATTACTAGAGAGGTGGCTGTGGATTTCTCTTATTTGTGCTCGGGAGGAATAATGAATCAATCAACCATTAACCTGTTAATGGGGGTAGACCAGTTAATTCGTCATTTGGAAATTCTTCTGTGTTGGGTAGGGCGAGTAGATTCGCCACGAAAATTGAAATTTCATACTTTCAAAAGGTGTAAATAATGTATTGAAATGGGTTGATTCGCCTGTAATCACAATTTCAAATAGATTAAAGACGTTTGTGGTGAAGAAACTATGTAGTTGACAGGTTAATGGTATACTAAGCGATAGTGAGGTTTGTAGGTGGAGTAACTGGAGGCGGTGGGAGAGAAATGAGTTCATGGGAGGTCTTTGCTTCCCAACCATTCAATATTGATACCTCGATACTAGATCACCACCCAAACCTCGAATCTAGTCATCACTATTCCCGCATAAATTGCGCTCTTCAAATGTCTTTAATTGCTCTTTACCATGCCCACTTTCCCATTTTCTGGTTGGGCATTGAAAACTTCACTAGTACTCATTGTCAGTACACTTATACATATACTAGCTTTACTATCTGACTCCGCCCGGAATTCAGATTCCGAATTTATACATTTTTTTTGTATGAAAATAGTCACATTCATCTGGATTAGCCAGACATAATGAACTGAGACACATTTCATGACCCCAGAGTTTATCGTTCGAGAGTTTTTAGTCGACAGACAAACACACAAACATATCTATAAACTGTCTGTTTTATATATTAAGATAATAAGCCATTCCTCCTTTACAGTGTTGTTCACTGTCCAATAGCTGGTCAATGATTGTCGAGACCGTTTATATTCTGGACACGCACGTACGTCACTCCGATTTCCATTTAATTTCTTGTTGCACACGATCGTGTTTTCGTGGCCACGAAACGCGTACATTTGGTTTCTAGCTTCATCGGTCGTGAATGATTCAGCAATCGTTTCAAGAAACCGAAAGAAGACACGCGGAATGAGAGTCACACGTGCGTAGGTGTGTTGCTTACACCATTGTGCCTTTAGTTTCGAATTCGGAATGTTGTCCGTCGCGTTCAGCGCTTGGATAAGATTTTGTTATATCCTTTCTTGCCTCCTCTGTGAAAAATCTTGCTGTAAGGTCCTCAATTCTAGATCGAATTGTTATGCCGAATTTGTACCCACTTAAAAGAAGGAATAGAATTCAGTGACGATAGAAAGCTGCATGGACATAAGAAAGCAATACTAGTCATGCAATTCAATTTCTTTGCTGCTACTTAACATAAGAACAGGGCTGTTAGCAAAGTGGATAAAACGAGGACAGAATGTACAGCCACTTATTGTTTTATAGGATAGTTCGTTACATACATTCTATTCAATCCGTCCGCGGCATATTAAGCGTATGCGAATGCTATTTACAAGGATAACATGAAAGAAACACCACCCATGACTTTCATTGTTGAATTGAATCATCAGATTCCTAGATCTTGTCTGAGACAACGCCATTCATTCAGTAGAATACAGAATATTGCGAAATGTTAATTAAACACAAGAATTAAACATATGGTCGGTAAAGTTATAATGCATACGATTAATAGTTGCAATACACTCAGTTATCCTTGATCACAGCATTTTATTGAAAATATGTAAAGCCAACAATAAAGCCTTCTGCTTACTAGGATTATTTCTCGTAACATAATTTCATTTTTAATAGACAAAATATCTGAACAACTTCAAACTTCACATAAGCCCCCTAAATCACCCAAAACTACACTATAATCAGAATCAGATTAAAATTTCCAGCCATTTAATCATACAATCAATACGAAGGCTGTTTTGAACTATGTACTTCAAACGAAGGTTGACCTAGGTAGAAGTGCCTAGTTCGTGCATCCAGTTAGAGCTGTAAATATTTGAATATTCGAATAATTAGGAGTCTTCGAATACTCGAATATTCGAAGAAATTATTCGAAATCTCTGATATTCGAATACTTAGATTATTCAAATTCTCTGATATTCGAATGCTTAGATTATTCGAATACTTAGATTATTCGAATACTTCGGTTATTCGAATATTCGTTACAGCTCTAATCCAGTAGGGGAGACCGGGGCTAAAAGTTCCGGGGGTAAGTTGTTCCGACGGTTCTATCTTCAAAAGGAAAAGAGCGTTGTACTTCAAAATATTTTTTCCGTGTGAGCTGATCGCGCCACTCACACGGAAAAAATACTTTAAAGTACAACGCTCTTTTCATTTTGAAGATAGAACCGTCGGAACAACTTACCCCCCGGAACTTTTAGCCCCGGTCTCCCCTACTTATGAAGATTTCAAAAATTTTCAACAGCGCTCGACTGTTGGCGCACGGAATTCTATAATTAGATAATATGATAAACATTCGAGCCATAAATGCGTATGACGTGTATAATCGATACTATAATTTCAATCCAAACTCCTCAAATTGCCAATAGGATTAGTTCATGGCACATTAACATCCGCAAACATCGAAAGTGGGATACGGGATAATAAGTTGATAGCTGGCGTTACCTGGCGGCGATAACGAACGCGATACCGGGCGGTGCTCGTTTTAATAACGATTCCGTGTATCGCACAGACCACGCATCCTTTGAATCCTGCGGTCGGGGCTGGGCTCAAAGAGAATGCGGAAGTCTGACTGGATCTGCCCGAATATTTATCGTAACCGAGTTCGATGGAATTCTGCGGAGTAAGTACATAACAGAAGTTGCAGGTTTTGCAGTACATACACGCCTTTACCGTACACCGTTGACCCATTAATCACCAAGGTTGGACAGGCGTTACATAAGCAGGCTTTCTTTGGGGATTATCCTCATCCAAGTTGGTGCGAATAAAATCTGCAATTCTTTGCACAGTGCTTTGTAATATGGAATAATTGGTATTAAAGCACTCTTTGGTAATAGAAGCCTGGACATTTTTGGAAATCTGTAACTTGTACTTTTAATGAAATCGCATTTTATCTGTCAATGGTAGGGTGGGATTCCTGGTTTGATGAAAAAGGAGTATGAAAATGTGGTAGTGAAAAGGGCAGTGAAAATGGGGAATTAAGTTCGTTTAGAAAATCAGTTCCGTCTTCAAATTTTTTATTATTCTTTCCTATTTTGTGAAAAGTTGCCTATTCAAACAGAATATGTTTATATTACTTTATTGTTAATCATTCTTATATTATACGGTTCTCTGAAATCATGTACCAAAAGAGAATCAGTACAAAAAGAAAAACACAAAATTTCGGGTCCACGTTCTGCATACATTCAGTAATATTGTACAAAGCCTGAAATTCAATCACTGGAACATTTATAACTGGAAAAGATACACTATGATCACCAATAGCAGTACAGTGGCTCTTAAAAATATTCGGACACCCTTTAAAATCGCATAACTTTTTTAAAATAAATCCAAACGACTTGAGTTTTTTTGAGAAGCTAGAGGGATTAGTTTGCTAAATGATATGATTCGTCGTTTTGAAAAAAATGCACTTGGTCGGAGTAGCAAAAAAAAATAGTAAAGGGCGTTTTTTAAACTTTTTTTTGTGAACCCTTAATGAAAATTCAAAAAACCCGTTTGTAGATTTAAGTAAGTTATATACGTGTCTAAAATTTTATCAAAATCGGTTAACGTTGCTCTGAGCTACACACGTTTCAAAATCGCAGAATAAGGTCGAAAATCGCGAAATTCCCGAAAATCAGCGATTTTCGACCGATTTTCGAAATTTATGCGATTTTAAAGGGTGTCCGAATATTTTTAAGAGCCACTGTAAGAAAATACCCAAAGCCACCTAAACAACAGTTCAACCAATGAATGACTAGATTTCAAAGAATCATTTCCACTATCAAAAAGGTGTCCCTGCCATTTACTGTCCCAAGAATTCCAACAAGAATACTAAGACCCTGAAACGAGAGTGATTCCGATGCAAAGTTCCAACCGACCTAAAGGTCAAACTCGGAGAATGATTGTAGTTTATGGAAGTTCGCGGAGTCCCCTTCGAAACGGTGCTGAATGGCCCCCAATTTTGCCAGCTCAATGTTAAGGCCAGCACCACGCCTGGCTAAGGTGTATACGTGTCTGCTGAGGGAGAGGCCGAGCACCAGTTGTCGGTCAGCTGTTTCGGCATACCTGAAGCCCAAGTTGAGAGGCGGCTGGTTCGACGAAAGAAAGATGGACAAAACGTCCCGAGATGGTTCCGTTAGCTCGACCAGCCGAGTCGAGATGCCTGGTCAAGGTGAGAAAGGAAGGGGCCCGAACTAATACACCGACTCCTTTGGAAACGCAGCATTGCTTCACATTCCATTCCTCGCGTTTCCCAAATATTTTCCACGCTTTCTATCCTTCCATCGCTCCATCGTCCGCCGTCGTGCTGGTCGAGTGCGTTCCTTTGTTGAATAGTGGATAACTGGGTATAGATAGTGTTGATGGTATAAACAAAGTGTGGTCGTGAATTGAACACAGCAAAATGATTAAAAAAAAAAAAGGATAATGGAGAGTGGAACTGAGGTATTAAGAGCAGAAACGGACTAACCCTCATTCAAAGAAAATTAATTTTTCCTATTTTATATGCTTAGTACAGCTTATTGGAATAAATTATTGCTATTAATTCAATTTTGCAAAAATGTGGGTTAGTCCATTTTTGCTCCCTGTGCCTCAACTAAGATCTCACTTGGGGGACATAAAGTTTGGGCCAGCGATTTGGTTCAAATTGTAATTTCTCAAACCCTCAATTTATGCTCCATACGCAAGAAGAAAATTGTAATTAAATCGGGATGGTAGCTCAATCGCAATTTATGTAGTAATTGCAGACACGTTACAGTGCGATTAGTTATTGAAATAGGTTTCAGATAAAACTTTGAACTCGATTTTCTCACAAAACTTTGTGTAATGCGTCCTATGCACTTAACATATTATTATACTTAACATGGATTAACCATACGCAACACTTTACCCGAAACTTGTGCACCCGAAGCCCCTTCGTTCTAATTTAATTCCTGACTGGTCAGTTTAGCGCAAAGTCTGAAAGTGCTGCACAGATATAGTGACGTTAAGGTAGCAAGGGGTAAAGTCGATAGCACCCTTGAGTGTCTTCCCTCAAGTCAACACCCCAGGGACGTATTCAACATACGTTCTGGACATTAATATCGCCCCTTGTAGAGATACAGTGATGTCGTAAAAGCAGTAGGGGCCAGAGTCAAGGGTTGCGCCCTTCAGTGTCTTCCCTCAAGACCCTGGGGACGTATTCATACATCCTGAAAATTAGTATGTGTATACTTTCAGGTCCTGGTGTGTGCAGGAATCTGACCAAATAAGTGCAGTTTTCTAACAGGTGACGGGGAACACATTTGGTGGTTTGTACCCTCAGAGATATCGGTTTACGTACCACCTGAGTAGGTCTCACAAGGAGAGTGCAAGAAGCTCGGGTCACCGATTTGGCTCAAATTTTGCACATGCACCCCTGATCAAAAGTCTTAGGGCAGTTGTTGCGTGTATTGTTGTAGTATGCATTTGCTCCAAGCGTGGAAATAATTAGGTAACCGTTTAGAGCAGTGCTCCACAACCGATGTGCCATGAGTCATCATTTTTTTAAACACAGTTTTCCATAAACAAATATAATTTCTGTGTATACACTTTGTAACTTCTAAATGTTTTGTATATTTTTTTGTTGTGGTGCACTGCAGAATTTTGGGACGGGCTTCGGTGTGCCGAGGGTGGGAAAAGGTTGCGGGGCACTGGTTTAGAGATAAGAAGGAATATTATCTCATTTGATACATTTTAGAATACAGACAGTCTTTATTCTAAACATTTGACAGTTTAACCTGCTGAACTATCTCACTTATGCCATCCTCGAACCAGATGGGATTTTACTACCGTCTTCTTTTGTTTAAAACCCCGGAATTTAGAACTTTGTGGGAATTTTTTTGAGATAATCCCATTCGACTTCAAACTTAAAAATTGTATCAATCGATTCGTTTTAACGAGATCTTTCCAGTGACGTATAGAAATCGGGCTTACTATCGAGTCAGTAATCATTCTACAGATGTAATATTGTCCTTTGAAGCATTTCTTGCTGTCATTACCAAAGTCCGATGCATTGTCTGTCCAAGCTTTCGCTACCAGCTCCATTCCACTAACAGGGGCACCTCCTTCGCCTCAGTTTCCTCGTCCTCGAATTTTTTGTCCCATCGTCGAGCGTTTGTTGATCCTATTCTATCGACTAGTCAGGTCGAGTATCAGCAGAGGTGTGCTCGATAATGGCGCTGGTTTCCTTTTTTGTAACGGTGCAGCAATGTGAAATTAGCTCGTCGACTTTGGCTTATCGGCTCCCTTGCGAAAGATACGGTTAATTACAAACCGATCTTGCATTCGCGAATGGCTGGGATGGTTTTGTTTTTAGCGACGAGAGCAAGATGTTTGATATCTTTACCGATAAGTTGCAAGATGTTCGTCAGGTGATAGCATAGGCGATGCTACACTGTGCTCGTTTTATCGCGAACGCAACAAATGTTAGCTGTTTGAGGATGCAATCCGTGCTTTTGTTCGAACGGCTGCGGTATCGCGTCAGATTCTGCAAAGGTAGGCGTGTCGGTTTGTGTGCATTCATTTATCGGTTCGATAAGCCTGTGACAAATGGCAATGTCCTGTTTGGTAATTATGGAAAAAGAAAATATAGGTGTATTAATGAATGCATGTATTAGTATGAATAAGGGCATATGTATTTTTCTTATAGCAAAATGCAAGTGCACATTCTTCTTGAAAGCAACCTAGAGTTGCCAACTATAATATATAGTATTGTACTACATTTTTGTCTAGTGTACTATATACTGTTAGATAAAGATATCTAGTCTATTTCCAATGCATCTATAAAATTTCACAAGTTCACTATTTTTTTTATTCTATGGTTACATCAAAACTTTAATTTGCGAATTTAAACTTTAACAGAGAGATTTTTTTCTATAATGAATATGAAGTAGCGAGAAGAGAGAAACGGTGCCAGTCTATCTCTCATAAGAAACGACCTCGTCACATATGTTAACTTGGAGTTTCAGTGCAATCAAACCTTTGACATATTTCTTAAAGACAATGAATTAATTAACAATGCAAAATGCACAAAAATATACGTTTAAAAATAAGATGTTTTAATGTAGTTTGATTTTGTACCAGCTACCTCTGCAAAGTACTATATTTTTCCATAATATACTATATTTTTTATCTCATTTGGCCGTAAAGTAAACGTTGGCAACCCTGATGCAACCACCATAGATTATCATGGTCCGAGTAAACCATGGGACTTTGACCCATTTCTCTGAACAGATAATATTGACGTGGATGAATGTGATCATTTCAAGTGCCCCACCCTGTATAATATATTATACACACTATCTGTAGTTTCCTCGACGGCTATTGCTTTCTTTCGAGTCGTATCCATACATGTAAGTACGTGTATAGCCTCAAAGATAATGGCGTGGGAGGGAATCGTGCTGAAAGTGTGATAACCTTTCGGAACACCATACTTGCGCGGCACTGTACACGATCACGAATTACGGTCCGCAAATGGTCGATGGATTGGCCGCTCGTGTAAAAGCGGGCTGTCTGCCCGAGGTTGATGTCCGAACCTCGCGCCAACATTCCGGCTCCTCGTCCCTTCCTGGTGGTCTCCTCGGTCCGCTTCGCGATGGCGAAACGAGTGGACAAAGGTCCAACACGTGGAAGGGCCTCACTTTCGTTCGGAGGTGTTATTATCCCGTTAACTGGGAAGGACGAGTTGAGCCAGTTGAAAATACTCCAACTATCGAAATGTCTTGAACGAAACCAGTTAATGCCTCGTGAAAATTTAATGAACAGTTGGCTTCTTCGTCGCGTCGAGATTGGTGGACAAAGGGTCGATGGGTGGAAGGGCCTTACTTTGGTTAACTTGGTAACTGAAGAAGTCTAGTCACTTGAGGGCACGTCTGTATTGGATAAAGCGAGTTAATGCTGCGTGAAAATGTAGTAATTACTTTCTAATTCGAGATTAGTGGACAAAGGGTCGATGGTGGAAGGGCCTGGCTTTGGTTAACTTGGTAATTGAGGAGGGCGAGTTGACTTGCGGAAGTAAAGTGCGGATGAATCGGGTTAATGCTGCGTGAGAATTTAATAATTAGTTTCTAATTCCTTCAATCAACTTTGTGATGTCGAGATTAGTGGATAAAGGGTCGATGGTGGAAGGGCCTGGCTTTGGTTAACTTGGTAACTGAGGAGGCCGAGTTGACTTGTCAAAGTAAAGTTCGGATGAAGCGGGTTAATGCTGCGTGAGAATTTAATAATTACTTGGAAATGCCTTCAATTATTTTATACACTTCTACTGCTCATATTTAAATTGTTTCACCTACGACATAGAATGACCAACGTCAAACCAGAATTGGGCATTATTCGAATAAAGTTTTATAGAATAATCTTCGAATAAAATGAAGTTATTCGAGAATACCGAAAAACTTTTATTCGAATAATGCCCAACTCTGCGACAGATTAATGTAGCAAGTATATTACCCAAAAACTCATGTCTCCCTGTTAAATTGCAATAATGGCGGTTCTACCGTACACAGCCCACCTGTATATTAGCAAGGAGTTTGATAAAAATCCAAAAAAGTGTACAGAGTTGCATGAGACATTTGATTTTGCGATATGTGCGTGCAAGCTGAAACTCTACATTTCGACTGCGCCCGAGTGCATAAGCATCTACGAAATGGCGAAACGGGGCCATCATGGCACAATAATAGCGGTGCAACGGCAGATTTCGGGACGTCCGCTCGTCTATTAATAAATTTAGGAGAGGACCATCTATTTTGGAGAGGATAAGCTCGCTCGAACCAAGTTACACTCTGTCTGACGACATTGTTGCGCGTGACGCGCTCTTCGGTCGCTGGAAGGCGCGAACTGAAAACGAGGGAGGACTATTCCGCGAGCTTCCTTGAACTCGCGCCAAAACGGAAACTGAAAAAAGTAGTTCGGGTCAACTCCCGTATTCTGCTTTACATCCTGTTGCGCGTGGCACGAAAGGTTTTTCTGTTTATACTGAAAACAGCTCGCTGTTGGCTTTAACACATTTTAGTTGAAATCTGTGAAACAGTAAGAAATGAGTTGTTTGTTGCCCTCTACTTAAGGCCATTGCATAATATTGATTTTTGGTCCATCTGTGATATAGATCAGTGTTTCTCAACGCCCATGGGGGCGTTTGAATTATCTACGGGGCATTATAGGCATGGGGGTGATTAGAATTTTAATAAAATAAGGTTGCACCTGATTGTCCAAAGAAATTCAGTAGTGTGTAAAACTGTAAAGGCATATGCAGATTTTCTTATAGCAATAGAATATTTTTTATATCAATTGTACCAATAATATTCGACGGGCTACAGCTTTAGAACGCTCGGAGTAGTCGCAACTGTCGCAGCACGCAATTTTGGGATGTTAGGAGATAACTCCTTGGGATGATCAAACTATTTCCACCGAAGAGCGGCGGAAATAGTTTGATAGAACTAAGGGGGCCTGAAAAAATTGAGAAACACTAATCTACAGTTTAGTCAATGTCGTAAGTGCTATGATTTTATTTATATGGAAGCGTTCATATTTTTCTGGTGGGCGGACAAACGAGTATAAGTGAGTATGAGTGAAATTGGTATTGAATGTGTAGTACACATTAACTATTGGAACGAGACAGGAGATTCTTCAGATACTAGAGAATGTAATTTTGGCGAGAGTACCGCCAAAATTAGCAGCAATATACAAATTTAAAAGATCTATGATAGCATATTTACAACATTTTTCATTTTTAGTACTATCACTTGTATCATTCTTCCTGAAATATAGAACAAACACCATGAGAAAAGTGACTGCTCCTCTCCCTATTAATTCGGATACTGGAGGTTCAACTGTGTTCTTATAAGAATCTTATATATTAATGACAATGAGTATGAAAGTCACGTGCGAAAAATTGAGTGTGATACGGAAAACAATTACACGCGTCTAGCGTAGGAAGGGGTGCCACAAATGATCCGAAGCCTGTTTCAGTATGTTGTCATCCGCATGAAAGCAAATTAACATGGAAGAGTGAAGGCAGTCATTGCATATGCAGGTCAGCTTTTAGCGTAAATGGGCTTATACATACTTTGTTCCTGCTGGTAGTGCAAGATATGTTAACTGACTAACGGGACACGCGTCGAACGCGGCGTGACAAAAATTGTGTCTCTCTGAAGTGGGTAATCATGTTAGGTTTTGTGTATCCAGACATGCTAAAAAAAATTGTGGATATCGGTAATTAATGGAGTTCTTAAAATAGGAATTAAGTCTTAACATTATTTATTCGATTCTTAAAAATGATTGTGAAATAATATTAAGAAGAAAGAGAATAAAGTGGGTTTATATGACAGATAAAGTGATTCATACAAAGCCGCGATAAATACAATAACAAATTTAGCGATGTATCACCGATTAGTAACCGTTTCGAACATCGTAATTATGAATTTCTCTTAAAAATTTAATTTTTACCTCCCGAGTTGGATAATTACGGTTAAAAGCGATTTAATATGATTCTTTTGACAATGAGGATAATTATTAATTAATGTAACACTGGATATTTCGAAATGAAAGAAATATTTAATTATAGGTTCTATATTCTTAATTACATATTTTTGTATGTAATACACTACTTTCATTGTTAATTCAGCATATACATATATCTTCTTGTATTGAAATGTCACTGAAATTTTTGCGAATTTAGGATGAGGGAAATGATTTATAAGTATTAGAGGATTTATAATTATTCTTATAGTACTTTACAGTATAAATTTTACATTTATTTTATTTATCCCTATCGATTTCAAATATTTTACGGCAGTTCTTATAATTTAATTTAATTTAACTAAATAATTTGTATATGATATTATAGAAACAATTTACTATTTTTATCTTTTTGAGCGATCTTTGCGCTTTTGTACATAGCGAATAACCTAGTACAACAAGAATGCTAGACGAATTGTTACAGGTATCCCATATTTTCTTGTCTATTGCACAAGATGTCGGATAACGGTTACACATGTTAAGTAGTCTCAGCTGTGCTATGAGCTTGACCGAGAGGGTCGATCTAAATGTTCTGTATCGCAGCAACATACTCCTAGGTGGAATATTGAAGTTTCCAATGCGCATGCCCAAACAGAAGAGAGCTATAACGTGAATTCTGTCGGAAAAGCATTGACTGTAAACATAACAACTGACGAAACTGAGAAAGCTATAAGAAAGTAAAATACATACATATTAGCTGCCGTTTCCAATCCACTCAACTGCACCAACTTTCTCGTTTTCCTATTTACCAGTCCCTCCAGTTTTTTGATGCACCCAACAACTTCAAAAATCATCTATCTACATTTTATTTATTAATTATTATATTTATAAAAGAAGAAGTCCTGACTGACCAGCTGACACCGCTTAACTTAGGAACGTGAAATTTGGAAGGTACATTATTTTTATGACGTAGGCATCCTCTAAGGAACGATTTTTTTCAATTCCATCCCTAAGGGGGTGAAAAAGGGTAAAATGTATTTTCTCGGACTCCTTAATATTTCTTAGGCGTGATTAGATATCAAGTTGGGTTTTCCTTGCAAAGGTTACCCACACAAATGTCTAAAAACAAATTTCAGGATATTGTCCTAATCAACCCCTAAGGGGGTGAAAAAGGGTATAATGTGTTCTCACGGATTCCTGAAAATCTCTTCAGCCCAATTTAATATCGATACTTGGTTTTAGCCTAATAGCACAAATGCTTAAAAACGAATTTCTAAATTTTTCCCTAATCAAACATTAAAGGGTCAAATCTTGATCTGGCAACATGTCGTACTAAACATACATTGACTTAAAATGTCTAACCACCAAAGCTGTTACAAAGATCTCCTATCGTTTCCATTCTCTCCCACCACTACCTAGTATTGTTGTCTATATTTTTGTCTAGTGTAGGTACTATTAATTATGCGAATTTAAACTTAAAACTTTTGAACGCAACTTAAAAAAGCTCCACCTCGATTTTCTCTTACCCAGACATGGAGAAAAGAAATATCCACCTGGTTTGCATTCCCATGAGTGGCTTCTAATCTGAAGAAAAGTGGCTCCACTTGGTCTGAGGATGGAACGTGTGCCCCCTTCACCCCTCGTTGGTCGCCGCCACTATTTCAGACCGAGTTCCTTCCATTGGAAGAGTTTGGCTTCCAGCGGGACACTGTCTGCAGAAGGTCGGCGTGCCTCTCACCTTCGAACGGACGACCGTTCCGCAAATAGACGTCGGTAACAGGCTTACGTAATCGACGTACGCGCGATTTCCATCGTTGCACCGCGGATTACGCTCTTCGATTTCTGATCCGAGCGTACCGCGTGCAGAAGACATCCGCGGAACGAGAGGGACCGTCGGCGAGCGAGCGAACGAGAAATGACTAAAAGCGGACTCGCACGTATCAGGTCCGTGACGGTTCAGTGCCGTCAGCGTCGGTGATAAATAGGGTTTGTCGGTTTTTCAAAACCGGGGTTAGAAACCATTTTTTAACTAAATTTATAAAATTCGAAAACGGTTTTAGATACTAGAATTAATGTGCAAACATGAATTAATTATTTAATTAGGAACGTTAACATTTTTACTTCAAATCTTCTCGGGCGCAAGCATATTGAACTAAAAGTTTACTGTAAAATTTCCAGAAGAAAAATACTAAATGAAATAAGGATTTATAATTTATATTTTGTACGGGCCTTAGTTTTTTCTTATTTGGTTTTGTATAGAGTATATATTATTTTGTTATATTTTTTAATTCCATAAATACTAAATGCACTGAAAAGTTTCCAAATAAGCAAAAATATTTTTTACTCTTTTATTTTTTCGCAAAAAAATTAAAATCGTTTCTTTTTTGAATACTGGAATTCGAAAACATTTTTTTTTTAATGTTGGTTTTGTATAATTTTTGTATATTTTTCCTGTTTTGGATTGGTGCAGTTCACGCCTGTCCGTAACAATTACTGAAACAAGGAGACCATTTCTACTGATAGCAGTGAACCGTCACGGAACTGATACGTGTGAATCCGCCTTAACCCTGCGCACTCCAAGTATGCTTCGCAGGCATACCGAAGCTTGAAATGAAGTCACGTATTGACATCATTAAGCTTTGTACAAGTGAACGAATTCGTGATTCATAGAACTCGGTTATTGATTTTAGATTCTATACTGTGCTGTAAAGGGTTAAGCTAATCTTTTGTCGGCAGAAGCGATGGCTCGGAGAGGCCTGACCGATTTGAAGAGGCATTTCTGAAAACCTTGCGTCACTGAAAGTATTAATGAAGGCAGTATGGAGCAAAAGGTCTGTGATTGACGAGCGAATAAGTTGGGGTCAAAAGGGTTAACAGGTGAACGGCAGAGGGCTGACGAACTTCGATGGCTTCCTTCGGATTTTGGCGTTTCTCCAATATTCTAGCTTGTTGCACCGCGAGCGTCGCCAAAACGGACACGTTTCCATGCATCTCGAGCACATGTGTGCCAGTATGTAATTATGGAAGTCTGAGTGAAGGACCTGAGAAACTTGAGCCAATCTTTTGTGTTTGTACTTTTTAATACACACAAAAGTAGAAATATCAGCAGTCTCACAATTTTGAAACAACGGCTCAAGGGTGTGGGCGTTAAGTGGTTAATCCGTTTTGAAGATTTTCAGTATTTATGTACTCGATTGAATTTATTCCATCAACTACTATGCAATAACCTTAAAAATGTCGTTCCAACAATCATAAGTTAGAGCAGGAAGTACTCCGACCTGTATAAATGTATGTAAACATTATTGCGATTAATTAATAGTCGTTCATTAGGTTCATAAGAGCCATAATTACAGACCTAGCCTAGTCTTAATGCCTCATGAGTAAGTAATAACTGATTATGTAGTTTATGGCTGTTGACGCGATACTTTTAAGCTGATCGTACATGGTTATTAAAGACGGGTGCTGGTTTTATGTGAATCCATTTCTTGTTACGTCGACTCGTCTCTAGATTTGCACGTCACGCGGTTCAATTTACATTTAATTGCTACAATCATCACGTACATAGCTACGTAGGATTTGATTTAGTTTCTTTACGTTTCTGTAGGAATATGTTTCCGAAATGTTTCTGAATTTATAGTCACATATGTTTATGTGCTTATAAAATAAAGTTTGCCGCTTATTCCTGTTTAAATTTCGATCGTATAGTAGAATAAGGTCATTTTAATCGATACAGCAAGAAGCTTGCGAATTCCAAAAATTTATCGCCTATTTATCAGGCAATTACTATATAGGTATCGAGTAATAGGCACTTGATAGATTTCCAACAATTCCAACCCGATTCCGTTTTATCTAACGCTTTGTATCTTAAAGATCATTGTTACGAAATGCGCGTGGCGTTGCGTCACAACTTCTGATTTGAATGACCCTATTATTAGCGTTGTTATCTAGCAGGTGTCGGAAGGAAAGGTGCGAGTCGAACATGCAACATTCACAGCGCGAAATTTCTCCGCGGTCGATGGTTATTGTTTCGTCACTGTACATACATCCTTTCGTAACGTCACGCCTTATTGCACGGCATGATGGTACCCACGCCGAACTTTGTCCCGACTGCGACGTTTTATCTGCCTCTTGACGCTTTAAGGTGGATACACTGGCGATCCGCCCAGTTGACGGCCAGCAACCGTCGGTTATCATTGGTTTCCTTCATGGACATTGGACAGGCAGTGACTGATCCTGAAGCGTTGCCGTATAAGGATATTTCTGTTTGCTTTATCGCGAACCTTTATTTGAATGAAGAACCAGCTCGATTGAACGACATCGAAGATTTAATGTTTAACCTGTTAACCCCGCGAAAACGAGTTAACTGGTGATTAATATTAAAAAATTGCGTTCTTTGGAAAAGTATGCAAATGTCATTTGTTTCTTATTACTACTATGTTTCTTCGCTGTTTATTTATTTTTTCTTTTCCCATTTGTAACACATATGGTTAGTAAATTAAGATAAATATTGAATAGCGAATTAAACATTAAATATGAATAGCGATATTAAAAAAAAGGAATGTAGTATGTAGCGTGAATCAAGCTTTAATAGCCAACACCAAGTATGTGCAGGCAAAGAATTGATCCTTGAACGGTGAACGGTTCGGGCGATCTGAGAGAAACTAATGTCTGGGTCCTTTTAGACCCGTGCTGACTACTTTTTCTTAGGACAAATCATTTTCTTCGATTTTTGAGGTTTTCGCTATTTAATTTCTATTTGACGCTTGGGTGAAACAAGGCACAGGCACCTTCAGTCGGGGGTTAATTAAGGGAGACTGGAACAATAATGTTCTGTCTTCTTCTGAAGTCTCCAAATCGACTCAGGAATCGCAATAAACGTTGCAAAACGAAATCTGTTTTATTTTGATGTCATTCAAAGAATTTTTTCGAAAATCAATTCACGGTATTGGTATTCACAAGTGTTTTAATTATCATTCAGTTAGCTCCCAGTTAGCCCCAAAGTGGAAATAGAATTTGCTGTTTTAACGCTTACTTTATGTTTTATAGCACCTTCTTTGTTTGGGGGTCGTCCTTAAATTACGTAAGACCAAAGTTTGAGGAGTCGCGAATTTCTTATATTTTCTTATAAAAGGGGAGAGGGAGTCAGGTAGCATCTTACGTAATATTTTTTAAACCTAATTTTCAATATAGAGTAGCCTAAAAACGATGTTTCATCGTAACACACAAAAACCAAGTTAAATGAATTCTGTAAACTTTTAAAAGAATTTGTAACTGACAAAAATGCAATATAAACAATATCACGTAAGGAAGGAGGGCAGGGGGTAGAGGGTTGGAATATAAAATCTTACGAATTCTTATACGGGAAGTGATAAGAGATCCCCAAAATTACCCTTACGTAATTTAAGGATGATCCCTTAAAATGTACCTACTGCAAACTTAAAAAATTCCTACAATTAATCCTGATACTTAAAATAGTCAAACTATTTCCACTTCCATTCTTTTCAGATATTCGCCACTTACGAGCAAAATACTAGTTAGCAATAAAGCAATCATTCCGTAGAATATGAAATGACATTTTATTAAAAGAACAAGTGGAGTCGCCACTCGATCCAGCACTTAAAGGAAAAACTTTCAAGCCACAATTTACGAAAGCACTCGGCTGAATGATTTGCAAGTCCAAACGTATCTAGGGCAGATTCTTATGTCTCCTCATTCATAAAGCAGCATAGTATATAGGAATGGCGCGTTCGAACAATACGTATGACGAAACGGGAGCATGGAACCGTTTTGCAGTCTCGTTTTTTCCACGGTTGAACGGTGCAGAGTACACATTGACCGGTGCACTTCACACTTTGCACATCTGTATCGCTCTTTTGTGACGTAACCCTAATTACATCCTCAGGTATAACAAATCTTCTTGACGTCCCCCGGCTCTTTTAACTCGAGCGCCACTCTTGCTGCGAGGCAAGGAAACGTGTCTTCTCGTTTTATCGGTCGATGACGAATAATGGTTCAAAGGCTTCCTCTATCGTACCATTGTGGTTTTTGTTGTTTTTCCATTGATATCTAGCTACGCACGCAACGATACCACCAATTTCATTATGCCGAACTGGCGTTAAAATGCAACTGGTAACTCCAGAAATGCCAGGAAACTGTAGTTACCTTCTACTCTGCGGCAGAAGCTGCGCGTGTTCTCGCGAGGCACGTTGCGCAATGGTTCGTGGAATTATATAAAGCTTTAGTAGGTATCCTTTGTTGGAGCAGAAAATTCAGATTGTAATGGACACTCTGTCACGGTCGAACTTCGCCGTGTTTTACCGTACCGTAATTATGGTTCGCAGATTAGAATGCTGTCGGTGCTCGCGTGCCTGTATGCGCAGGGGCGGATTTGGGTATGGGCTAAGTAGGCTGCAGCGTAGGGTGGCAAATTTTGGGGGGACAAATTTTGGGGAGCGCCAGATTTGGGGAGCGACAAATTTTGGGGAAGAGTCAAATTTTGGGAAGCGTCAAATTTTGGGAAGCGACAAATTTTGGGGAGGGACAACTTTTGAGCGGAAGTAATTGGGAAAGGTTCAAGCACAGAAGCTTGAGACAACCTTAAAAAATATTCACATTTTTTAATGTACCGAATTAGCAATAACTCAGATTTGAGTTACCATACTGAATTAGTTTTGAAATTGTCTGGACACTTTTAAATTAAAATATTTGATGATATTTCGTGGAATGGGCGGCAGACGCTTGTTAGACTAGGGGCGCCAAATCTTCACACCCACCCCAGTGTATGTGGAATAAATAAGGATGAAATTATGTACATATCACAGTGAAATACTTGGAAACACTTCTGAATATTTTATTAAGTTCTAATTTTAGTTATACACGTGTTATAACCATGGGTAACCCGCTACAGACAATTCCACTGATGCAGATTGCAGTTGCCGGTTTTTTCCATTCGTTTATTATTTCATTTCGAAAGCTAATCCAACGCACGTATTCCTGTGAAAAGTAATGTGAAACTTCTACTTTCATTTTCTCCATTTGTAAAAACACTGAAAAAATAACTATTAGTGGGTTTTATAGGGATACATTGCAATTTCACAAACGAAATTGAAATTTTTGTAAACAATTATGACGCAAAGACTTTTTCTATTTTGATCATTAAATACACAAGTCGCAAGTAACTTACAATACTTCAATAAAAGGTCGCTCATCGTGCACCATCTTCCTCCTCCATTCATATCCTTCTGGGGCTAATAGAAATGGATTGCACAGAGTGCAAGACACGTGTGACAAAATGATACTGACGGTGGTTTAGTGTCCATTACACTTAATAACGTTGGACAAAGATGGTCGCCGAGCACTATTTTGAAACGAATTGGCAGTCGCGTTAAGAGTTATTTAATAAGAGTCGTGGAGACAAAGTTGTGGCGTGGAAATATGGTATTCGGTAGCAAGGACTTTGCGATCAGTGGCGGATTTAAGGGGCTCCATACACCTAGGAGGCGAAATAGTAGGACGAATTTGAAGAATTTTTTTGATGGAAAAATGTTTTTATCAAAGAAATATATACATTGGAAAGGTGATACTTTTGTCTATAAAATTGTCTAAACATTGTGCCGAAGAACAAGTCTCTGTTTGAATTTATTTCATTGCAATTAGTTAAAAAATAAATGCTTCATTTTTTGACAAAAACGACTGCCTAGTAACCTTAAGTCCGCCACTGTTCGTGATTATCCATACTTTCGATATAAGTACGCGTTAATTATGCATCGGTAAGCGCACAGTCTGTTGAGTATAAGTAACAGTAAATTACAGCGCGTGGACCAAAACACTCGAACCTTGGGTGAATAATTTAGTATGCAGAGTATGCACAAACGGGATGTCGTTCAAAGATGCCATATTTTCTAATAGACAATTAGTCGATGACTCAAGGACGAATTGAATTTTGAACTATTTCTTTTTTGCATATTTCGGAGGAAATACATACTGTCCATTTTTTCCCACTCTCGTAACGCGGATATGGAGTCCATTTTGATCCGTCAAACTTCGAAATAGTCAAATCCGTCAAAATATCGAATCGGAAGATAAGAATGATATGATTATTTCATTGACGAGAACTTCACACGCGATAAAGCGAGTATCCACGTGAAGTGCAACGTGCTAATAGATTGTTTCCTCGTCAAGCTGTGTACTTGCTACGAAGAATTATGGGTATTCTGGATTCGCGATTGAGATCGGCACACTTCCCCTCAACGTGATTTATAAATATCTAAGAATTATCTACGCCGAAAGCAAATGACCCACGATGCGTGAGATTTATTTTAGCGTCGAAGGGCACGTGTTTACCTGTCACAGAAGGTTTCCTCACAAATTAAGTCAGGTTGCTCGAGATGCATCTGAATACCTCAAGGGAGAACAGTCGAGGGGCAAGTTTAATTATAGTAGAAACAACTTCTAGTAGAACTTCACACTTTGTCTCCAGTTCATGAAACAGCTTATGCTTCTAACATTGCTGATTATTCCACGTTTTGAGTACTGGTGTACATTTGCATTTCGTGGCTTGGCACTCTACAGAATTATTAATAAATACTTTACATATCATGAAGTTGGTAGAAACTACTTACAATTAAATAGTGATGAACGCATTTGTAAAACACCCGACGATAGTGTCGATGACTACTAGTAAACAGTAAATTGGTACTACGGTTATTGAAACGTTTCATCTCTTGTTACAGTTTCTTCAGAATCTGGGCAAGGTCGACAGAACCGCGGACGATATATTCGACGAACATCTGCAGAACTTCATGAGGCAGCAAAATGCCGCTAACAGACTGCAAAGGGAGTTCAACAATTACATCAGGTGTGTTCGAGGTAAGTTAATTGAAGATGAATTAAATTGCCGCATGTCGGTACGACGAATTACGTAAGTGAATTTCATTGGTGGCAAACGACGTGTCTGTTGTGTTCCAATACCAGAGTTGGGAAGAAAAATTAATAAAAATAAAAAATTATTCGAATAATGTCCAAAACCAACATAAAAAAAGAGAAGAGAATTAAAGTGCATCAGTTGGTTATTTGTACAACATGAGTAGCTTAAAGGTTATTTGTAGATGAAGAAAAGATGTTCGAATTACAAATATCACACTAAAGCCACCCATAAAGGGGTTTTTGAATTCTGAATGCTCACCAAAAATTGGCATTTCGATCCTAATTAAAGTCAGTGGAATTAAAGGTTTTGAATGAAAAGCGTGACATTTGTACTCTGTGACTTCTGTTTTTGGGTCAAGAACTGTTTGACGACGCTTGCATTGTGGGATAGTGTATCGTCGCAGAGAAACAACGATGAAAACGTGTTCGCATTTGCCAACGACTTTACGAGACAAAAAGTGTCTGTTGACTTGTTGAAACAGATGCAAAGCAGCATCAGAGGAACTTACAGCAGCTTATGCTTCAATTACCATCGCGTGCAACGTATCCATATTCTATCTTTAAAAGCAACATTTCAGGGTCATTGCAAAGCATTAATAACTAGGTAAAATATACTGCAACATTCTGTTTAATAATACGAATCTCAGTTTTTTGTGTTTAAAAACTAATTCTCATTTCCTAACAGATAGTCACTTTGCTTCTGCCCTACAGATTGGACAAAAAGTAAACTCAAAATTAAAAAAAAACCAAGACGTTTAATTTGAAAATAGGGACCAACTTTAGTCACTCTGTGAAATAAATCTGTACGCCATAGATTCTCAGTGTTGGGAATTAAAAATAAGAAAGCCATGCTTTATATACTTAAAAATAAACTATTCCAAATATCCAAAGCAGTGTGAAAGCTCGTAGTGCACGTTAAAGGCGCACAGTAAAAAACGAACGTCCATGATCAACCAGATATTTATAGAGCATGCATGCTCAAATTAACAGATCCGTGCGAAAAATGAGCCGTGACCCTGGTGTTCATCGTGAACCGTTTTATTTTTCTCTACTGGTCAGTTATTTCGTCGAAGTTCGTCAAGCAATCATATTAAAAATTTTGGCAAATCCATGAAAAATTAAAGAACCATCATTTTCCCGCGTTGCATGATTTACCAATAATGTTAACATCTTAACGGATTATATTTATCAGAAATTCTAGCAGAATCTGTACAGTGATTCTAGTTCCAAATAAATCTGTTTGTTATTCTAATTAAGCCAGTCTTCATTCGAATTTCGTATTAGTTGATCGTGCTGTCACTTTCTCTCTCACTTGATAGAAAATTGGCGCTTAGGAAATTTGAACAGCAATGTTAATTGGGGAAAGCTAAATTTACAAGAAAAAAAGAAAGCCATTTTACCATTTTTCTGGCGTTCTTATAGTTCCATTTTACTATATATATATTTTTTTACTACTAAGAGTCTTGTCCTTCAAATTTGGTTAACAAGGCCTTAACAGACCATGGTCCAGAGGCTTTAAAATCCTCCGTTTAATTTACCTGTTTTTTTGCTGTTAGAGATTCCTATTGAAAGCATTCAATCTATTATTCTATTAATAAATGCATTTCAGGCATTCCCATTCTTTTGCTTTTCCACCACGTCCTTTTACCTCGGTTTGTACAGTTGCTTTTTCTTGGGAAGCATACATTTAAAAGGGAGATACATTCAAGCGAGTTGCAACGTAAAGAAACTAGATAAAAAGCAATTGACGTTTCAAGACACTAGGACAGGTACAACATCAAGCACTTTGAACGTCCTGTTTTTCTCTGTCAATGGCGTAGCTCGCAACGTCGAACCTTTAGCACGTTTAAAGTCATAGAAAGTTTATTTCCCTTGAATAAAATTAAATAAATTATCGACCATGCAGACTCGTGCACAGTTAATTAATATTTTCCATTTCTCTGCATCATCGCCAGAAGTATTGAAATTATCTTAATAAAAAAATTGTGTATGCAATGAAATTTATAATATTTAAAATCTTGTTGGAAATGTAATTTGCATCGTTGCAACGAATTTGCATACCTCTTGATAAACCAGGAAGGAAGAATAAGTAGGATTTAAATGAAAATTAAATATGATAGTTTAGGTACCCATTTTATATAATTATATAAAGTTGGTACTTGCTTGAAATTAAAACCATGTTCCTGGATAATTTGAAGAGATGAACTGTGTAATACAGATGCAAATTTGCGAAAATAACTTTTTCAAATTTTTAAAGAAATTAGAAATTTTCTAAAGAGGATATGTGTTTTGAATCTGTATTAATAATGTGTTTAATATAGCATTGATATACCAAGTAATAATGAAGTGTACAGGTGAAGTGAAAGAGAAGCTTGAATATGCTTGGGATCCCAGAATCTCTTTGAGCATGCGCATCAGGGACCTCACTATTGCTTAGCATCCCTACAAACGTTTTCGCTGAATATCTACCTTAGGACCTTTTATATCTATCTTAGATGTAACTACCTCAGTCCATTCACTTCACCCTTAGATGACGGATAACTCATTCCACGACGGATGCAGGGTCCATTTTGACCCACAACTTAATTCATACACCCTTCAGAATAAATTTTCCTATTATTAGAATCTTGGATGTTATGATCTAAAACCACATTTTCTTCAAGAACTAATACATGTAATTTGTCATTCAAGATAAGTTTGAAAGCACCCTGCATCCACCATGCGAGAGTTGTCACAGCCAATCTTCATTTAACAAAGATAAAAACAGAAAGCAAACATGTGCATACATTCAAAATCCCTATCAGGTGCTATAGAAGTGTCTCACCAAAAAGCTCACACGCAGCACAATATAATTTGTCAAATATTCGATACTTCACTAACAATCGCAACAGATAAAATCATTTCTGCCAGTGATCCTCTAATTATCTTAACCAATAGCTTTAGAACGTGACTCGTGCCTCTCTCCCATGATGAAACATACCTATGTACATCAATGAATTCAATGAACCTTCCCTGCAAGTTGCAGAAAATTATTTTTTGCTTGTGACGCCTTGCGGGAGAATGTACAGTTCATTGTTCCCCGAAATGAAACGAGAAAATAAGAATGAACGCGCGGTGAACAGGCCGTTTCCGTAGCCTCTCGCGGAAATCCGTTTCTCTACGCCGATGACTTTTACCTTTCCTTTTATCAGTCGCGAGACGGTTCGTAACAACGTTCGCACACAAGAATACCCGCATGCGCTGTACCAACGGTAGCTGAACGCGGACTTGTCGATAAATGTTGCAGTGTACGTCTGCAGCCTTTCCACTTTAGTGATAAATCGCATCGTTTCTGTCAGAGCCGAAGCACCGCCGGCAGCGGCGCGGCTGAATTATTTCCCGTGGAAAGGCTTTCCCAATTTGCAGTTAACGTAACGCAATAATCTCTACATGTTTATCGTATGGCAGGATTACGAGAATTGGGCAACATTTGTAAGCTACTTCGTAGCGATTACATTGAATGATTTAGAACGTTGTCATCGATGTAAGCTGTTATGTAGGATGATAGGATATGTTTTCTTAGCGTTGCCAATTTTGAGGTTTTTTACTCATTATTACTTGTATCGGATGAAAGTATCGATACTTACTCGGTATCGGAATAAAGTATCAGTAACTACTTGTATCAAATCACGATAAATACAATGTTTTTTTTTATTAATATACAGAATCGATGACTTCTTTTTTCATCATTATCAAATCCTTCCTTATTGGAAGGATTCCAATGCATGATTTATTAAGGATATCAAAAGAACAGTGTAGGAAAAGTATAGAAGAAGTCTCGCGAAGCCAACAGACGAGCAATAATATATATATATATACTCGCTTCTCTTTAACTCTTCCGACAAACCTTACTACTTCTTCGAATATCTATAAGTAGATAATCGTACCGCAGAGGAAGTTTTCTAATGTGGTGTAGAAACTCGTATGGGAAAGGTGTGGGGGTAAAATTTGAGAGTGAAATGTGTTCTAAAAGTCCAACAAATTTATACTAGGTAGCCCAATTATTTTAGAAAAAAATTTCAACTCGATAGAATTCATATAATTTCATAGAAATTCAAATATCAGTTTGGCAAACTTTTACTGGGAAACACGTTTGTTGCATCAGTGGTAGACTTTGTCATTGAAATGTCCTTAATATAATTTGTTGGATTTTATTGTAAATTTAATTAAGACTTTTAAACAGCACACTTTCAGATTAAGAAGTGCTTATGTTGATATCGTGTGCTAGGTGATATAGTGTACGCATGCAATGGTAACAATTACATAAATGATTCGAGAGCGACGATTTGTAAAACGCGACAGTATATTTGTAATAATTGCACTAACGAACCAGAATAATAGCGTGTACATACCATTTGACATCGTTTCGTATTTCGTACGCGAATTATATCATTGCCACCACATCAAATTGCATAAAGTCACCATGACATTAATGCGTTATTTTTGTACCGGTGCGTGTGTCAACGTTTCTATTAAACTTTCAACGTACGTAGATTCAAATATATATCAAACTTAAATCTTATTTTCACAGTGAATTGTTCTAGTTTGTAGTAAGAAATTGGTCGAAAATTTCACTTGACCGTAATCAATATTTAAGAAGTGAACACAGCTTGTGAGTGACAGTGGGTTAAGAAAGCTCTTTCTTTGCCTGTTTCATGGAAAAAACACTTTCTAATCCCCGAAATCATTCATGTTTACTGGAAAGGTGGAAAATGGTCGTGGACAGATTTTTGGCGGTATTTCCTTACATGTATTCGAGTAAGGTATTCTACAATCTACAGTAAGTAACAATTGAAGACCTTGCAGCAGGATGGGTGCAGCTCCATTTTTGGCAATTTTTGAGTTATGGCGTGTAATGTCCGTAAAAAAATTTTACATCGTTTGGTGCTCGTTTGATGCAAATCCGATAACAAATGAGCGATTTATTGCAAATAATTGAAAATAGAAATATTAATATTAGGGACTATTAATATTTTTCCGCCAAAAATAGAAACAAAAACTTATCAACTCAATAACTACTGCTTATTGTGTGAAAATATATATTTTTCAATTAGTGAAATCAATAATTTTCTAAACAGTTTTTTTCTGATTTACTCGAAGTTGGTAAAGGTGGAGCTGCACCCCACCTGCTGCAAGGTCCTCAATTATTCACACAATTTCAAGAAATGTGCAATTAATTTTATGTGAACAGTAATATCTTAATATATAAAGCAGAAAGCTTCTACATGTTTGTGTGTTTGTCTGTCGCCTAAAAACTTTCGAACGATAAACTCTGGGATCACGAAATGTGCCTCAGCTCATTATGCCTGACTAATCCAGATGAATGTGACTATTTACACACAAGAAAAAAACTAAAAAACATTTTTTTATAAAATCAGAATCTAAATTTCGGGCGAAGCCGAACAGTAAAACTGGTTTTACAATATAAAAAAACTGGCAGAAAACAGCGATATTGATGATTTCAAAATTTTATTAAAAACTATTTAAAAAATAATACACGTCACGGAATTTTTGTGCGTATGTGCGTAGTTAATATAAATGGTAAAACATACTTTCATTGACAGAAATGTTTTCTCAACAAAACAATCACATGATATTCTTCTACTTGTATGCTTACAGCGGTGCAGGCAGCCTCAAAGACCCTCATGGATTCCCTGAACGAGATTTATGAAAGTCAATGGACTGGCCACGACCTGTTGTACGTGCAGGCTCAAAATCTAGACATGCTGTGGCAAGACTTCACCCATAAGCTCGCGGATCAAGTCCTAGTGCCTCTCAACACATATCAGAGCCAGTTTCCAGAGATGAGGGTACATCTTGCAATATGTTACTAGAAGAGTTCAGTTTCTGCATGGTGCATATTAAAATTGCGTATAATAATTCTCCATCAAAAATTATAAAGTAGAACTGAGTAGAAAATCATTTATTATTCAATTTTTATAAATCACGCTCATTTCTCAAGGTTATTTTATGAATTATGTCAAAATTTCTTCATGGGTGTATGGGTACACCGAGGAATAATTTCCCAAATTTTCTAACCCACTTCTTTCGCCTCACATTTTGTAGCTCTCAAACAAAGAAACAAGTATTGCTTTGCATATCACCCGTTTTTATTGAGTCAGTGGTTAAATTCTCATTTTGCCACGTGAGACGATAGTGTAACTGCGTGCAGTTGATAAAACTGCAATTGTCACGGTGGTATTTACAGAAAAAGATCGACAAGCGTGGACGGAAGCTGGTGGATTACGACAGTCAGAGGCACAACTTCCAATCGCTCCAGTGTAATCCAAGGAAACGAGACGAACTGAAAGTTACCCGAGGAAAAGAGCTACTGGAGGAGGCTAAGCGTACATACGAACAACTTAATTCGGAGCTTCACGACGAGCTGCCTGCATTGTACGACTCGCGCGTTCTTTTCCTCGTCACCAATTTGCAAACTCTATTCGCCGCTGAACAAGTGTTTCACACCGAAAGCGCCAAGGTACGTTTAATAACCGCGTTTACCAATTCCACGTCTCGTCCCAACGGATCGTGTTCCGACGCGGCTGAAAATTACGCTTCATCACATTTCTGTCCGTTTTCATTTCAATCCAGACAGAAGTTTTGTACCTACAATATTCTAACAGAAACTCTCTACCATGTTAGAGAATCATTGCAACGCTGAAAAATACTTACACTTATGTATTCAATTAAAATTACATATCGATATCCCTAAGTCTTGAAAAAGTGAAAGAATTCATGATACAGAGAATTAACCCTCCGTGGTCACACCTTCTTATAATAAAATATTGGCCACACTTTTCAGTTACCATCTTCGTATTTTTGAATCTTTAAACTTTTGAGTGATAATTTTACATTCGTAATACTCATACAATCATGCTCTTGAAATTTGTAGTTGTGGATAAAAGCGATTTTCTTTGCTAAAATTCACAAAATATTTAAATTTTATTATTAAGGTCTACAAATTAGCAAATACATATCCTGGTGTGCGATACACCCTGCGTGACCACGAAGGGTTAAATTAACTATTCTGTTTGAAACAAGTGTACTATATTTTTTCTATTGTCAAATTCTGTATTTCATAAGAATAACATTGGGCAAAAGACTTCTGGTCGATTGACAAGGGAATAGATTGGAGTGTAGAGGATTGCTAGTACGTATGTATAAATGCATGCGTTGGGTGCGTGTAAATACTTTTTTTAGATCGATTATAGATTAACTCATGTGACATAGAAAAAAAGGAGTATGGCAAGTTATAAATAGTATTGCGGAAGTTCTCCCCTTCCCTGTGTGTTAAGGAATTGAATGACTTTGAGTATGCAAAGTAGGATCGTATACTTGGCGTGTGACTGTGTTCGTTTATTAAACGATGCTGCGAATGGAAAAATAAAGGATAATAAGAAAATGGAGAATCTTTGGTTTACCGTTGATTTATTTAGAAATTTGAAAGGAAAAGTTTGAACATTGCGTTGAAGTGATCACCCTGTACAAAGGGGCCTGAAAACCTTTTACTTGCTTAGGGCTTCGAAAGGTCTTAATCCGGCCCTGCTAATCCGCAATCCATAAATAATCTGAAATGTTGATATAAATGGTCCTTTCGATTAAGTGAATTTAAGCGAAATGAAATACACACACAGTTTTGTTTGCATATACAACAGTGTCTGTAACATGATATATAAACTACTTTCAATTAACATTTACATTTAACAATTACTTTCACAATAAGCTACTTTCACGTGAATGGCACGATATATATATTAATGACCTACATTCTCTTTCTTACATCCGCGACATTATTAGCTACTTACTCTAACGAGCTGTCACTAAATATTTTTATCTTTCAGGTGTATTCTGAATTGGAGGCAATCGTCGACAAATTAGCTAACGAAAGTCAGAGAGGATCATACACGCTGAAGAAAAACACGGAGCCACAGTCTCCAAAATCACCGAATGCCAACTCATCGTGAGTAAACTGCTTCAAAAAGTTTGGCTTAACACTTTGACGGCTGCACGTTCTGTCACGAAGCGTTTAAGTATAACATTTTCTGAATATATTGAAATACCACTACGTATGTATACTTTTATCATTGACATTAACTGAATTCCATTTTTGCACGCTAATATCTTGACATTGTATGAGATTTTTCTAAATTCTTACCCACATCATCTTTCACGGTCTCGTTGTAAAATGCTCTAGAATTCTGAAATTATGTGGACTAAAAATTGTAGAAAGTATAAGTACTGTGACACTAGGGACATTTTTGAAACATGACTGCTGTTTACAGATCAATGTAAGATATATGAAGATGCTGGAAATATTAGTGAAGTCAGTTATTGCAATGTACATTTGACATAAGACTTAAGACTAAACCAGTTTAACCAGGTCGTCGAGTTTATGATGTAACGTGCTGCACTATGCAGAGATATAGTGATTAAAGATGTATCGGATCTATCTTCAAAATGGTACCAGGTTGATGAAAATTTGTGAGATTGTTCTTTTTAATCTTCCTGCTGTGTTCCAAAAAATTTAAACGAATTCACTAAACGGTTACTGAGTTATAACGATTTTAATTTTCACTGATTATACATGTACTCTTATGGAAATACGATAGAGTCACTGAAGAAGTAAACTCGTGCATACGTGATAGCGGTCGTCGAAGTGTTAACGCTGTTACAATCTTACTGAATGGAGCCCTTTTTTTGTTTCAGTTTAATAATCAACACGCAACCAGCTCAGAACAATATTTCGCCAGGTAAATATACACATCCCGCTACACGCGTCTCTTTGTGCGTTTGAGCCGTGTGTGTACTAATGTCTTGTGCATGCCTATAACGTAATCATGCCACATAAGAAGTTGCCGAACAACACGTAATTATGTGGCTGAATGTTTAGTTTTGAGTGAGCTTTGTTGCGTGTTACAGCCGTGGAGGAGCCTGCCCCGGCAGCGAGAAACACATCGCCGACCACTCAATTAAACGGCAATGCTAACAGCAATGCTAACAGCAATGCTAACAGCAATGCTAACAGCAATGATAATTCCCTCAATAATCAGGATGCGTCTCCGCAAAGCACAGTCGCGGCGACTAAGCGAGTCGAGGAGCTGTATGATATCCCAGTTGGTAAGTAGTATATTACGCGGGTGTAATAAAGTCCTTTTCATGCGAGACACATTTGTAGCTGGCAACTGGTATCTCGGATATATGTACAGGGTGAGTGAGAACGAATAGAATGATTGGAGGCATAAGCCTTGTGCGAAAATGAATCGAAAATGTAGGATACAATTTCTTGATGTGGAACCTTCGTTATGGTAAATATAAAATTTGAGAACTACGAATATTAAATGCAGAGCCGTCTTAACAGCATTGGAAGCACTGGGGCTAAACAATGCTGTGGGGCCCCTGTCTATCCACGGAAATAAAAATGTTTTGTATTTGTGGGCCCCTGGTGATTATTCAGTGTGCCCGTGCCAAAAAACGATACTGATCAAATTGTCAACTTTGGATTTATTAGTACATATGGTATAACTGCAAGAAGAATGAATTCTTGTGTAGAAGTAAGTCGAATATGTAGAATAACTTCATTTCGAATCGATTGTCTCGAAAACAAAGCCTCAAGCCGGGAATCCACCGGGAAGCTAAACTATGCTATGCGATGCTATGCTATGCTACGTTTTAAAAAAATTAGCTTCAATAAAGCTAAGCTAAAACATAGCATCACATAGCATAGCTTAACTTCTAGGTGGATTCCCGACTTTGCTCAAAGAAAGTTATTTTACCATTTCGACTTACTTGTATACGGGGATTCGTGTGATTCGCAGTTGCAGCATATTTACCGACAAGTTCTGATGATTTTTAGTTAAATTTACTCGAAAACGAAGGCTAGACATAAAAAATTGCATTCTACATTTTCGATTTATTTTATACACCCAGCCCAGAATACTAGTCGCGGGCCACGGAAGAGTCTCGTGTGGAAAGGCCCCAAGCGTCATCGGTTGCACGACTGACGTCGCCGATGGCAATGATTGACTATGTATATGTTGAGAATTCTTGTCGCGATATTTTGCAGAATGAGAGTTTTTGTCTATGTGTCGTTGAAGTACGTTTTAATATGTCTCTAAACTAATCTTTACTAAATCTGAGCGGTCTAGAGAACAATTTGGAGAGTGTTTTAGTATGTGTACACCGTTGTGCAAATGATTTTTGATATACGTACTTGCCATAGTGTGAGGCAAGAAGGTTGTGAACAAGGTTTTAGGTACTTTGACTGAGCAAAGCATTACAATAAACAAAATTTGGAATACTTTTTAGTCTTCATTAAGTCAAGGTTACTTTGAGTTTTTTTCTTTAAATAGGATGATGATTTTGTCGGAGAATGCAAGTATATCAATGTTTGAATCGCATCATCCCCTTCGCAAAAAATTATTTTACTGTTTAAATTATTAAAATATTTAATAATTTGTATATTGCTAAGCACATGAAAAGTATACGTAAATTTCAAATTTCTTTTTATTCTATTGAAACACTCCCAAGATTTGTTCGAAAAGAGATCGAAGATACAGCAGTTTTCCAAATTATACCTCTAAATGTGTGACATGTATGTGATATACGGGTACGATCGTTATACTGTACATTGTGTCAATAGGGGTATGCTGCCTGCCTCTTTATGCATGGTCTTGTTGAAACGGTGGAAGGAAATCCTAATATGTCTGACTTTCAATTATGTACGAAAATTTCCAATGGGATGCTCCAATGGTTGCATCTCAGTTTGTACATAATCAATGAAAGTCAGAGTTTAAACAGAACTATATCACAGGTCCATGACTAATGCGGCGGATTCAATATTATTTTAGAGGTGGAATATGAAAATGGTACCAATTTCTCTGTAGGGGCAACGACTGACAACTTGCCACCTGGGGTTTTGTATAGAGTGAAGGCTACTTACAAATATAGACGCGAGGATGTGGACGAATTGTCATTTGATGTCGGTGATATTATTCGTGTGGTAGAGTATGATGATCCAGAAGAACAGGTTCGTGTTGCCTTATTTAAATTCTGAAAATTCACTGCCACGCAGTGCTTCGATGATAACGATAAATTAATTGTGACTACAACGAAATGTTTTGTTGCTTTAGGAACAAGGCTGGTTAATGGGTATCAAAGAAGGTACGAACGAAAAGGGTATGTTCCCAGCGAATTTCACAAAACCGCTGTGAGAGCATTAACGAATTCAGCTATTACACTCCAATGCTCACTGAAACGACGTATTCTAATTTAAGAATAGTTTCAATGCTAAAAGTGAGAGAGTCACACAGTCATCTGAGGTATTATACATAGAGAATGGAATAAATAATGAATACACATTGAGGGGCTACGGGAAGGGAAGGGGGTGTGTTAAGATAGTTATGCTGGAGGGTACTGTGGAGAATTAATCACCCCAAAGTGCCTTAACCCAGCCACTGTCTGTGCCAACATTCATTGTCTGTAATATGGGATTATTCTCTCATATATCTAATGTACCAATACACATCATTAATAATCTCGAATGAAATATTTAAGTAATTAAATAATATATTGTAATACATCATGCAATACTATAATATAAAAAAAAATCTATATATTAAATTAATATTATTTTATGAAATTGTACATAGCATTATAAATTTTAAGAATATTTTATGGAATAACTTTGTGGCCACTGAAATTATCATTAAGAACTAATGTGTAATGATTAAGGCACCTCTGCAATACCCTTTTGTCGGCAGAGGTTTAACGAATTTTGGAAATCCACTTACCTATCTGCATTCATATATTAAGATTTTATGCTGTTTACTTATGTTACGAGGGAGATTAGAACTAGGTCGTCCCGTTAAACGTATTAATATAGACGAAAATGCCAAATTCTCGACGCAATTGAGTAGCTCGCGAGGAAAGTATATAATTAAACTTTAATACGTCATTAATAACATACAGATGAGGATAAAACTGTTCTAAAAAAATTCTATATAAATATTAACAGGAATATCATATGGTTTATTAACAATACATGCCCGAAAGTTTGTTCTTAAAATTTTATATACGTTTTCGTTTTGTTACAGTACATGGTACTTATATGCGTATATAGATATTCTGTGAACAAGTATTTTCGTGGTACACGTTTAGAGAGAATCAAATAATTAGGATGATTATTAATTAAATTATTAATATTACTACTCTCGTATCCATTTGTGTAGTGAAACTAGAATGAATATCAGTGAATGGTCCAATGACAAAAATTTGTAGTGTTAATCAATACTCGTTAGATAGATTTGTCGAGAGAATTTTACATCAGATCTTGTATAACGAACAATGTTTATAATAATATACGAAGATAAAGTAGTGCAAGGAGACCACCAGTTTCAGCTTCCACTGATTCGTGGGTCGTGTGTCCTTTTTATTTTATCGTATTGATCTGCGACGTACAGAACGTAGGAAAGCTGGATTGTTTTATTTTATAAATGAAAAGTTATATGGTTGAAAGATTGATCCATTGTCACACTAATAATTAACCCCATGCACGAATCGAAACCGTAGGCAAACATGCTCGTGTGCGAAGTATTACAGGTGCATATTATGAAACCGTGATGTGTCGACTATGTTTCACAATTACCTAGTTATGATATTAAATAATAACGACAAACGGACGTATATTTATATTTTACAAAGTGGACCAACAAAAAACGGGTAAAAAATACAAAAAAAAATATCAGATAAGAGAATGGCGTCGACGCACTGGTTTTGTTCGTAAACGTACAAATAATTTACGTATGATACACGATTATATGCGATATTAAATTCAGCGTACAAACAATCGGTAATTTAAAGAAATATTATTATGATGCAACGTGTCATGCTTCACTTTAATATCATACATACGGTTTTGCTAAAATCTGAACAAATATACACATTCCATTGATCCATAAATATACAAATGTTCATTTTCAAAAAAGATTCTCGATCGTCAGGAACAAGGTTTGATTGATTGTTAATTTTCCTATTGACTATGTAACACGCTCGTGTTTTACTGTATTGTGTTTAATATGATAAGAATAATAAGTGGAGCATGAAAGTTGCTGTTTCATTTGAGACTTATATGATTATTCTGATTCATGCTGTTATATGTTTGACAGTGCAGATCTAGGAATTTTTAAATAACAGTAATATATGATGCGAATGTGCCAATATGATGCAGTATTCTGTATATCCGATAATACGATATCGTTAATGAAACTACCACGTTACAAATAAAACGTAATTGCTAGTACAATTTAAAAGAACGCTAACTATTGTAAACATCGAGAACCAAATTTACACATATTGTATCGTGACAGATGTGTTTCAAATGAGCAATAATGTGATTAGCACTGATTAATGAGAAATAGATCTAATAACGGTACTAATATGATAAATAATTCAATTTATTGGAGAAATAAGCGAATGCATTTAATTAACTTAAAGAAGATAAGCAGTAAGAAAATATAGTTTCCCTTATAATTTTTCGAATATAAAAACGAAGAAGGCAATGTAAATTGCAAATTCAATAGCCATACTGTAAGTAAGAGATATAAAACGTCATAGAAAATAGTTGTATCAAGCAAACAATTTTAATATATTCTTTGAAAATAATACGAGACCTATTGAAACTTAAAACAAATAACTTCTTCGAAATTGAATACCCGTGCAAGAATTTTTTGCTCGCATAGAATAGTATAGAATGTAATTAAAAAAATAATCACTACTTGTCTTCTTTATTGTTTTTATCTATTTATTAATATAACATATAAGTAACAACCATTGATGTCGATTAGAATTTTTAATGCACCCAATTGAAAAGTAGCGAGGTCTGACATTTAGTGTAGCAGTGGAGCAATCAATTGTTATATCATTTGTCATTTTTATGTCTTGTTGTTTATTTTACTGGAACAATCAGTCATATCTTCATAACCTTAATATAAACTATAATGCGTATACACACATTTATCGCTTTAATTGTCCTTTTCAATCGAAGACGATTATAATAAACAATTACTGGTTTGTAGCATAAGTGTTTATGATTCAAATGCGTGTTTTGTTTTATAGCGACCTTTGAAAAGCGTCTTCCTTACGTTCAGCCAACAAATTACCTTCCATAAAGTTGTAGCAATGAAGAGATTTCATAATGAAGGATTTCAGATATAACACTGCATGTATGGAAAATAAATGCATATTTCTCCTTGATGGGCAACATCGAACACTGAGACAATTGTTATATCAACGCGACAATCAAATAGAAGATGTAAGCGAAGCTTTAATTAATTATTCGAGGAGACTAAAGTATGTCACGACTACACGAACGAAAATGTTGCACACGATGGAGCGATCCTACTTTGCATAAAACTTGTTCTTTATACTGGACACCAACATCGGAAGAGGAAGTGATTTCCCTTCGTCAATCGCAATTATCGCCGCCTCTTCTTTCTGTAGCACAACGATATGCACCCTTGAGAGAGACTTCTTCGGAATACTGTTTATGTGGTAAACAATGTGGTAGAAGAAAATCGTCAAGCTCATCTTACGACTCTCGTGATATTAAGGCAATATTTTAACTCATATTTGTTCGCGAAGTAAAACGTGTTATGTGTAGATACTGAAATGTTTGAATTGTCAAAAAACCGCAGGAAATACGAGAGAATTTGGAGCTACACTTAACAGGAACTCAGGTAGAAGAGGCTTTAGCAGAAGATAGACAAACTGCTTTGATACAGCATTTAGATTTAAGTACTGCTGCTCTTGAAGCTTTAGCTCAATATGGGCAATCTTTGAAAGTATCTCAATCAGCTGCGTGTAGAGTGCTTAACATTAGTCATTTACTGGCACTTCCTCAACCTTATTCAACAAATTCCAAATCTGATTCAACTCATTTAACAATACCTCTCCAACAGGTGTATTGGTTATTTTATTTATATATGAGTAGTTAACGATATTTCGTGCATAAATCAGTAGCATAATACAATTTAAGCATCTATTTACTAATAATTTAATTAATGCGTGTAATAGCTAGAAGTGCGAAGGAAAAATAAGTTAACCATTCTGAAAAATTTAATGGAGCATTGTACTAAACATATAGTGCTTCCTAAACATTTATGCGAGTTAATGAATGATCATTACATAAAGAAGAGAGACTTCCGTGTAGCAGCAAAGAACTTTAAGAACTTTCTTAGTAACTCCAAATTATCCATACCTCAAATGGAGAAGTTAAACCAACAGTATGGTACTATTCTGAATGACTACCAACAAAGTAGGCATGCATTAGACTTGGAATTACCAAAAGTGATAAATATGTACGAAAATTTCTCTCGGTTTTATATGACTAATTTTCACAGCTACTCGTTAATTATTAAGACCGAACATTAATCTGAATATTATAGGCGACTGGCAGTACTCCAAGATGGTTTTGAGAAAGTTAAGGAATTTTATAGTGATGGAGATGAGGGTACTGAAATTATAACATTATTTCAGGCGATCAGAGAAAAACTTTCTACAGATAATTCAACTGCAGGTAATGTAATTGTAACTTGGTATATGATATCTATGAATCATATTTATAATTCCATTTTTCCACTTGTTAGCAAGGGTTGCTCACAATCAGCTGTCCCCAAAATTTGAATTGTGTCAAAAATGTAAAGTAAATCGTGTTGATTGAAAAATAATAAAGAGAAAGAAGAGAATGTATATGATGATATAACTGTTACTCTTGGTTACCAGTCTAAGAAATGCAGCAGATACAAATTATGGACTTCGTGAAGCCTTATGCTACAAGCCTAATCCTGTTATTAAACGATGCCAAGGTTTGACCATGCCACTGAAATCTAACTTGTAAGAATCTATTCTACATATTACCATTTCTTTTTCGTATTACACTTGGCTATTTTATTTTTTGTAATCATTTTAATTTTGTGATCCTATATTTTTACTGAATCTATGCAAAGTTCTATAACTAATTTCAATGATGATACCTAATTGTTTAATTTACAGTTGACTATTGCAATAAAATTGAGCAAATACGGTTACTTTTCATTTTCCATGAAAGCAAAATTTAAACGCAGATTTTTTTTTATTTAATTAAAAAAGGGAATATTTACGTAATGGGGAATAATAAATAATAATTAGTAACGTTTCCTAAGTTAAATATTCCATTAACAATAGACGCACCAAAAAAGATTCAAGAACTTGTTAAAAATTATAAAATAGAAAAACGACGTTACAAAACGTATGAAATTTAATTGTACGAAAACGAAAGATATCAATAAATCAGAAGAAATAATTTTTACTAAATTTACTCACGAAACATTACTCCAAATTTCAAAAGACTGTTCAAAATCGAGTTGTAGGATGCGCCATCTTGCGGAACTTACTGCATACGTTAAAGGTTATTCGAATAAGTCAAATAACAGGATATAAGCATATATATATGTACTATCAAACTACTGAAGAATGAGTTTTTAAATGCGCCGCGCTACTTTATTATTAAATTTAACTAAATTACGTTTTAAAAACGGTCCAAATGCATATCCGTTTGGAAGTACAACACAATACTATATAAGTTAAAGTTTGTATGTAAATGGTATTCGGTTTATTCGTCGTATAGTTTTGAGCATTACACTTTTGGTACACTAAGGTAAAATAAATTAGATATTACAACAATAATATAAGATGTCTCGAAGAAAATTTCTCCTGCTATATTATACGATTTACACGATAACAATTAATTTGTCGTTTTTACTACTACTCCAAGTACATTACCATTTATAAAAATTTTCATTTACAAAATTTGTCATATAATATAATCTACATAAATCCACAATACCTTTGCAATCGATGCAAACAACGCCACTAATAACCTCGCAAAACAAATCGTTACTTTTACATGAATCAGTTACAATCATACAACAACATCAACTGACCCACGATCATTTTTAAATTCCGGAAGCGAAGCTGCCTCACAAAAATGGCGCGGCCAATCAGGCACCCGGATCCATCGAAAGTCGTGCTCAATTTCTACGAGTATAATTTCAGTGGAGAAACGACTGGCAGGTATCGGTGGATGTTGAAAATGCAGATGCACGAGATATGCTGACTCCTACAGAAAATACTTTCAAATGCTCCAGCGGGGTAGAATGATGGACAATCGTGATAACATTCGTTAGGAACTTGCCCGCAGCACGGAAGGCACCAGCCGCGAAAGAATGGAAGGGTGAGAAAGAAAACAGAGGTGAGCTGCGCGCAAGAAAGAAATACTTGAAGCCAGGGGGTCCGGGGATGAGCCGGTAATAAAGAAGGACAGTTTTTTGATCGCAAGGGGCGAGGAGGAGAAAAGAAGGCAGAGGTGGCACAAGGGAGTGCGCGCGCGATCTCTCGGTGCGAGCGGTGACGGCACCGTGTCGCTGCGAGCCATCAGAATCGGTCGGTTCTACAGAGAAGAATATAACCTATATCCTTCACGCCGCGGCGCTGTTACGTTCTCCGTGCCTCCTCCACGGCGGGTGGCGGCCGCACCTCCTCCTTCACGCCGATTTTAATCTCGTTAGCGGACACGTGCGCGCCCCCGCGCCTACAAGCCACTATACGACGACCTACCGTGTCGGGGCTTCGCCAATCTGGTTTGGTCTAACAGGATTCTCGAGCGACAGAGGGTTGATAAAAGGCTGCGTACCGAGCGGGCGCGGCGCGAATCGCAGGAGGAGTTGTTCCGTTCGAGGTGTAGGCGCTCGTGCAGCAGCGGCAATAACAGCAGACGACTCGTCATCGTCTTCTATACTGTCCTACCCGGTTCGTTGTTTTTTCCGTATACGCTGGTCCCATTGTGATCGGTGCCTGTCGTTTGGCATACGTTCGTCGTCGCGTATAGGTTGCGTGTCGCGCACACGGTGCATATTCAGTGTGAATCTAACTATCCCGTCGCGTGTGCGGTACGGAAAGAGTACGGTATAGAGACGACGAGAGAGCGAGGGGGAGCGACGGGGCAAGAGAGAGGGAGATAGAGAGCGAAAGAGAGAGAGAGAGAGCGAGTGAGCGAGAAAGAGTGACGGGGTTAGAGGAGGAGAAAAGGAGTGACTAGGGAGAGATAGAGTGAGACGGCTAACGGGAACGAAACAGAGAGGGGGCGAGAGTGAAAGAGAGCGAGGCAGAGACGGAGAACGGACGAGGGAGAAGGAAAGGGATAGAGCGCCGGTGGGTTACCACACCCAACCGCGCCGGGGACCGAGTGAACGAGTGAACGAGTGAACGAGCCGTACGAGAGCTCTCTCGCGAGTAGTACGCGGGTACAGCGAGGGACCCAGGGACCGACGATCGAGATTCGACGGAGTAAAGTCCGGGACTCTTTAGATCTCGATCCAGCGGACCTCGCTCTCGCGAAACTCGTCTATCGCCCGGTGGAATTGTCGAAATCGCGCCGCGAGCAACGGCTTAACGTGTGCGTGCGTGTCTACCTCTCCCGCTTCCTCGGGCCTCTCTCGCGAGTGGCTTTCACACGTTTCTCGTTGGAAAACGTGCGCGCGTGAATATGAACACGTCCCCGGAAAGGAATCGAAGGAGGACAAAGACATAGGACAGGAAGGAGCCGAGCTGGAAGGTAAAAGAGGAGAGAAGAGAGAACGAGAGGGCACAGAGAGACAGGCAGCCGGCCGAGGTTCGTGCGTGTGCGTACATGTGTTGATGTGTCGCTGGCGTCGTCGAGCCCTGCCAGGAGTGCTCCGTCACCGCGTGTACTGACGTCGTTGAGAATACGGGGGATCCTGGTTTACGCATCCGTCTAGTCTACGTATACGTCTACGTCTACGTCGCCCTTTATCGCGCACGTCGTCGCCGTCCGTCGTTGCCGTCGCGGGCAAGTGGTGGTGAAGCGTGCTTCTTGTAGTGGCAGTAGTGGTTGGTGCCGGACGATCGGAGGAGAGAAAAAAAAAAAAGGAAAGGTTTTCATCGGCTACCCCAGGACGAGAGGGAAGGAAGAAGAGAAGGAAAGCACGAGGACGGCGACGAGACGTCGTCGCTCGTTCGCGGTGGCAAGGTAATATCGGCTCGACGACGATACCCTGCCGTCGAGCTCGGTGCTGTCTACGACGAACCTCGTCGCTCGGCAATCACTCGCCACCACTGCAAATCGCTCGTTCCCTCTCTCCCTTCCTCCCTCCCTCTCCTCCCTCCTCCTCCTCCACCTCCTCGTCCTCCTCCACTACCTCCTCCTCCACATTTTTCTCCTCTCTTCCTCTTCTAACCGTCGAGGATCCTGCCGTCCTGAGCCATGGCGTGCTGCCTATCGGAAGAGGCGAAGGAGCAGAAACGTATAAATCAGGAGATTGAGCGGCAACTACGGAAGGACAAGCGAGATGCCAGGCGGGAACTTAAGCTACTACTTTTGGGTGAGTTGAAGCCATGTAATCGTTGACCTGTGTTGTATACAGTCGCTGTCCCGTCCCAACCTCCCTTCTATCGTTCGTTCTCCCAACGATAACCGCACGGACACCCGTCCCGTTCTATCTGCCTTCTCTCGTGTCCCAATCCCCGTGCATGCGTGCATGTACGCGACCCCGCCGCGCGACGTTCGCGATTATATTGGGGTCCGCCGCGGTTGCTCTCATTTCGCCCGACGCCACCGTCTCCGGGAAATGTCCGTATGTGCGCTACCTAAGACCGTTCGGAGAGCACGAGTGTAGCTGACCGACAGTCTGCTATATAGGCGGGCGGTGAGAGGAGCCGGCGTGCGCTTGACAGCTCCCGGCACCGTAGTCGCTAAACGTGATACCCGACGGAGCTTCCTGCCGACTCCTGTATACGTCGCTGCGTTTCCCGAAATCTCGGTGTCCCTTTCCGCGGGTGTGGATCCGTGCTCTGTTTCGCGCGCCGCGCCGTACGTCCTCCGCGACCACGAATCAACGCGGAACGGCACCGCGGTGTCCCGGCACCGCAGTTCAGGCGAATTCTCGCGCTACATTCCGTGCGATTCGGCCGGTCGCGAGCCCTCTAGGTTATCTCGCCGTTGCTCAACGCCGCTGCCATTGCACGCGTGCTCGCTCGCTCGCTCCTCTCACGATCGCGCATAGATTTCTCGGGCTCGGCGGCGCGTAAGGACGCGGTGCGGCGTTTTTAGAAAATTGCCAAGATATTAAAAGCCCCTTTATTATTATCGCTGCCGTTCGCTTTGTGGGCCGCCGATCGAGCCCTGATCGATTTTTCGGATTTTTATAACCTCCTTTCTGTTCTATCGTCCCACACGACGGCGCGCGGGATCCTGCGAACTTATCGGCTCCGAAGTGACAGTATTGTAAAGGAAAATTTTTTTTTTATTTTTTATTTTCTAAAGAGAACGGCTATGCAGCTCGGTGCCGCGTGTCATCGGCGATTCACGGTATCGGTAAATGAGAATGGTTCACGATCGAGAGAGGAGAGTCGGTTCTAAAATTAGTACAGTTATCGAGGGATTTACGCTGATCTTACGTGTTACTCGTGTATCTTATCCATCTGCGCGTTTCGCTGGGCTTTTTAATAGCACGGTAATTTAAGTCTTGGGAAGTTCGCTGGAATGGTTGTGGTTTCGTTCTTTTTTCAATGGTATTCCTCTATATTATTTGCTATTATCGACTGTCAAATGCGTTGCAACAAGAGGATTTATGCAAGTTTATAGTTTATCCTTTAACATCTGTGTGCAACGCGGACGTTTCAAAATAGTACAGTCGTAGTGACCTCATGCAGTTTCGAAAATGAAGATGGTTTTAGGTGTTCCTGAAAGTATACGGCGATAGATAGGGTTGCCATAATTGCCAAGCATTAATACGGGACGTTTAAGTGCTAAATAAATAAAATATGAAAAAAGTGGGTAGGTAATGGTTTATTTTTAGGGTTACCATAATTGCCAAGCATTGATACGGAACGTTTAAGTGCTAAATAAATAAAACATGAAAAAAGTGGGTAGGTAATGGTTTATTTTACTCTGTAAAATATTTCACGGGGACAGTGAAATACGGGACGTATGGCAACCCTAGTGATAGGAGAAATAGAAATATAGCTTGGCTTTGTGATTCTATTCAATAATAACTTTTCATACGTAATGCTAAATTAAATATAAACTGCACGAGAAAATATTCTAGTGGAGGGACTGGTGGGAAAAAGTATGACATGTTCAGGATATCTATAGAAGTTTATAAATTAAATGGTAGAATTTTTTTATATATTGACTCTATTCAATATCGAAGCCAAAAAATATATGAATATAGAATATCTATATACGATTTCTGTTACGAAAAATATATTGTTCGTTGAACCATTGCCCGACATTGGTGACTTTTCGTCACCTGTTCTTCAATTTTATTATAATCTACATTTCATATTTCTTGTTTTTGTCTCCTTTTTTCGTTTATTATTATAGGAGTAAAATATGCTTTGTGTGAATTAGTTTCGTGTATTGCACTGCACATATTGATACATCTGTAATGAATCAAAGTTTTCATTATAATCGTCCAATATTTTTCGCTTACTCTATCTTTGCATCCATTGTTGAACCCTCTTTATAATGTGAAACATAAGATACATCCGAGTTTTACTAAACTAATGTAAAGTCCCATTCGAGTGTATAAACAAGAAGAATCGTGTGCAAAAACTGAGAGCATAAATTCGTGGACTCTTCTGCGTATGTGCACCCGTAATAAATGGTTAATCAAATATTGAAACTTCAACCAATGAAGTTATTTTATTCAGTTATATTGATTATGTCAGCCGAAACCAATAGGGCATGAGGTTATTGAACTGTTCAGAAAAATATTTATAGAGAAATGCAACAGATAGCAGGGTTGACAGAAATATCAATATAAAATATATTATTATTATTAAACGTCATTATTACTTAGAAGATAGACAAAGAAAGAAAATAGCAACAAAGTAGCGCAAAGGCGAGGACTATTTTACAACCTACATAGCCTAAAACTGAGACTCAACCTTAGCCTAAATCTCGTACTAACACCAGCGTCCACATATGAAAGGTAAGAGGAAAAAACAGGGAACGTCCATTTTTCATGATTTTGCGATTTGTAGCCTATGTTGTTGGTGGCAACTGGGCTACCAAACTGTCGAATCGCAAAGGGTTATAAAGTTTAAATATCCCCATAAGATAACATTAAAGATTTAGTATATTAATTAAAAACAGAAAATGTCCACTTCGTCCTGAAACAAAATACGGAACGTCCCCACTCTTTGCCAAAGCATAAGCTTTGGTCGTCAAGGTAAAACAAGGAATTATTTAAGAAGAAAATTATATAAGAAAATGAAATTCATTGAGCCTGGTTTCTTTACTGATGAACTAAAGTATTACTGTTTTGTGACAATCCCTGTTTTTCCACCTTACCATTCATATTCAAATGTAACATGTGATGAAAAACTGAACAACTATATATATTATGGTAACAGTTTTATTAAATATTTACCTTACAGAACATATTGCAGCTTTTAAAAGATTGAGTTGCCTAATGATCGATAAGGTCATTTAAATAAGTCAACCATAAGCATTATAATTTTCTATTTTTTCCACCGTTTTCTTTATTTATTATCGATAAACGTTATTATTTATAGTCCAGGATATAAATTTCGCCAGGATAAACGCCACTATTAATGTATATAATAGATTAATAAATATATTGTGCTAGAAACTTGCTGTCATTAGATTCTGTAAAATAATTGTTTCTATCCAATTTATATGTAGTAGATATACCTACATATCTACGCAAAAATGTGTCATCAGACACTGACAGCAAAAATAAAAATTTCGTCGTTTACATAAAAAAGGGAAAGAGTACAAATTAAATAAAGCAGAAAAATATAAAACTGCATATATTTTCTTAAATGACTTATTCTTCGGTAGAAGTAGGTATACGTCAATCGTCGGTAGTTCTAGTGTGAAGTGTGGGAGGGGTGTTCGTCATATATTAGGGTAAACAGTTCTTGTTACACTCATGTAAAATAAAAATCTCTCTTTTCCTAACTACTAGATGAAGCCCATGATTATCGATTATAACATTGCTTCTAATGCACCGCCAGGTAGTACATTCCCAATAACTCGTGCCATATTGGAATAAATTGAATAAAAAAATTCACTTCACATCTTCATAAGTGCATCAATCGACACAATAAATTCAATTCCAATATATCCGGCACTTTCCTGAAAAAGTCCAGAAAACTCGCACTTTGACCCAACATCCCCTTTAATCAGCGAAAGGGTTAAAGTGGAAGGGGGCAAAGTAGAGTCGCTGACCCGGGCGAATGATTCGCGTGGTTAAAACCTTCCTCTGTTCGGGTGTTTAACACGAGTCGCAATAAAGGGATCGGTAAGGTAACGCGATCCCCCCGCTCAGCACGCCGGCCGGTCGCTTTCGTATCCTTTTGTCGCGCCGAGCATCGCGCGTGTGGTGAAATAGCGCGGGCCTGCTCACGATCTGAGAAGCCGGCGCTGCTCGTTACACGCATTGTCTACGCGGGGCTTTCATGCCTTTGTGACTCCATGATTCACGGCGTGGCGGCTGGTGCGCATATTTACCTAGCTATTCCGTAAAATGAAACCCGAGCTGAACGCGCTCGAAGAGCTTTTTTATCGGGTGTCATCGTAGCCGCGAGCGACCTAGGAAAATATATCCTGCCGTTTCGCGCGAGCCTCGTCCGTCTTCCGTCCCTTCCTACTTCGTATTCCCCCCGTATCACGCGCGCGTCTTCTTCCCTGAGAAAACATCGGCCGTGCGTTCTTGCTCGGCGCGGCCCAACATTGGTCGATTGTCTCACCGTGAAACCGAAGCACCGAAGCGTGTTACGTTGGTCTTGCAGTCTCTCGTCATTAGTGTTACTCATTCCTAGCTGATATTTCGCACGGGCAGCCGTCGTGGATTGCCTCATCGACGCACACTCAGCCGACTGTTGCTTGCCCCCTCTCTCTTACTCGGTTCGCGTAAGCACGGTTCCTTTTATCTAATTCCACGTTTCCCAGAGAGATAATGACCTAGAAAATGGCTGTGGCGGTGCGTAAACCGAGCGACGATGGTTCGCAGGTCGGTTATCTTGATCGTTGCTCGCGGCTGCGTGTTTCGTTATCGCACGACGCGATTATTTTTGACTCGCGTTAACTTCACGATCTGTATCTTTCCGTTTCCGTGACGCTACCGGCTCGTTCTGCGGCCGAGTCACCGCGCGTTTAGGCCGGGTACTGACTGGTATAGTGCAACGCGTAAAGCCGCGTTCACACTTGTGTGCTGACGCGAATGAGGCAAGCCGAGGCGGCATATGGGCAGGCAAATGTGGATGTCGTTCCGAGGGACGGGAAGTTGTTGGTCCATCAAAGAAAATTCGTGTTTACGACAGCGATGGAAAGACGAGCCTTTTTCTACACGTGACATATGTAGTTTGTTTCTGTTATCTGGCACCAGCTGTTGGGTTCAGGGGCCAAAACAAGGGTTTCATACTTCATACTGCTTGAGACGTATGCTTCTGGTTTCTCGTGTGGGACTTGGGTCCAATCAAGTGTCCCCACATATACATATGGATTGTTCAGAAGCCAATCAGTGTAAGTCCATTAGCATTAAACCGAGATTTACACTGTTTGTCATCTGAATAATTTTGCCTAGTAATTCTGTGGTCAATATAAGTACTGCCATTTATTGCCAACGTATGAAAGTAATGACTTAATTGACCCAACTCAAAGTTTTAATAATAAAGAGGTTTTTGAACTACGTAATTGATTTTCAGGGAAGTTGGACTTACACTGATTGACTTCTGAACCCTCCATATATATATTGATATTATTCGTAAAGTGCATTGGATTGTGTTAATTGTGTTTTCAAGATGTACTTTGTCTGAGAATAATACTTGTTATACAATAGATGCTAGTGGCATTTGTTTTAAAATCTAATTTCTTGGTTGAAGTTTGATCGAACCTTTAGCAAAATTCGAGAAACTCGTCGATTAGTTGGTTACCGTTAGTCACCGCCGTGATTTCTCGAGAGGCTTTTGGCGGCATTTTCCCCGCGTCATTCATCATCATCAGCTGTGATTTGAAAAATCCCGCTCACTACGAGGCACAACGCGCGAGCGCGTTATCGGTATGCACTTTTTACACAAAACTGGCCGATCGTGTTCGATTACTTAACGCACCCAGCCACTGTTGCGGAAGAAGCGAGATTTATTATTATGCAACCGCTAAGTAATTCCTAATGGCTCGTTATCGACACGTTCGATTACACACGGCAGTCGGGCGTTGCCCAACGGGACGTTTCGTAATTTCGACAATGAGAGATGGCCGCCGTCGAAAATACGCTTTTCCTCGTGAGAAGTCGAGACGATTAACACAATACCGGTTGGGAATCCTGGCGTGACATTATTGTGTAACTGATGGCATTTACCAAGAAAACTCTTCGATACAGGTGTTATTCTTGTGTCTTATACGTCCTCCAGGTTTTAGGATATGCTTCATGTGTAATCGCTCCATGGAAGCATGTCTTCAAGACAGGTTCTGATGATCTCCAACTTACAGAGGTATAGTGGCTAACCGGGAACCCACCCAAGCGGTGTCTAATGTCTTCTTCCTCACCTGTTACAGGGTTGTACTTACTTGCTTACATGCCTACACCCCAAAGTCTTGAAGTACTAGTAAGCAACAAGTAGGTACTGTCCCTTACAGAAATGTAGCGACTATCTCGACACCTACTAAAGTGGCGTACAAATGGATAGTCTTCAGAACGCAAACCATCAGCCTTGTTCTTTGTCACTTATTACAAGCCTACACTTATTTGCTCACATTCCTACACACCCCAGGTGCTTAAACTTCTAAATGTCCAAAAGGTATGTAGAATACGTCCTTGGGGCGTTGACTTGAGGGAAGTCACTCAAGGGCGCTACTGACTTTGTCCCCTGCTACTTTCACATTAGATACTCTACCCCTGCAAGGCACTATACCTGAGCTAACTCGCCAATATTGAGACCCTGTAAGAGACTCTACCGTCAGCTTTCTGTGATCTCGACAGCCCCACCCAGGCTTGATGGGGAGTATGTAAGGGCGTTGGGAATCGGGGTTAGACCAGGGGCATACCTCTGCCCCACAGAGGTGTGTAACGGTTTAGGGTCCCCTTCGTCTCCAATCTAGGCTATAGTTTAGTGAACGCGAATGGTAATCATTAGCAGCAACTCGTTTATTCTGTGAGTTTGAATTTTCGCGGGTTGTTAAGTATGGTCCAATAATACGCTGATACGAATGGACCTATACGGAACGTGAATCCTATTGGTTTGAATTTTATCTCTGGGGGCCGTTCTTAAATTACGTAAGAGTAATTTTGACGATTACTTAACCCCTCCCTCTCTCAGTATAAGAATTTGTAAGATTTTATATCCCCTTTCCTTTCATAATATTTTTTACATTGCATTTTTTCAGACATTAAAATTCTTTTAAAGAGTAATATAATTCATTTAACACGGTTTCGTATGTGCGATGAAACATCATTTTTTAGGGCACTCATATTGAAAATTAGGAGCAAAAATCACTTCCCTCGATTTTTCACGACTTTATCCGACACCGAAAGGGGCAGAACTATCTGCATAGAGGATTTGACGGATATTAACGCGTAACGCTGGCCGTTTCCGTAAACAATGCGTATTACTTGCTAGATCGGAATGCCAGTCGGTGTTTCTTACCCAGGGTCGTTTGTATTTCTAGTCTCTGGGTTTGGAGTAAGTGCAGAAATAAGTTCCAAGCATTAACTTGGACTCTGTTCTTCCGGCCGCGTGGACGCTACGTGAGTAGCGTAGGGAGCGTGGAATAATTTTCTCGGCCACATTCCCTCATAGCTCTGCTGATTGTGTACCGATTAAGTTCTTAACCTTTGGCAAGCGTGCGGTGTTACGGAATTCGACGCCAATTCGCCAGAACCAGGCGATCTTTCGAATCCGCCCATCACGCTCGTGACCGGTGTTTCCCGGTGATGTATTTCCACAATTCAGTATGCATTAATTACGGGAAAAGTATCGTTGGCCCCTTACGGAACGAGGAAAAACGTGCAAAGTTGATTGGCCAATGCAAAGGCCAACGATATTTGGCAGGATGTGGGTTGAAACCAGATTGTGCATTAACTAAATAAAAAATATTAAGTTTATTCGTCGAGTAAAGTTAACCTGAATCAACTTTATTCGACACATGACGAATAATTTTTTTTTAACTTGTATTCGTTATTCCTAGTTTTATTTAAATCAAAATTTTGCTCTTCTAAGATGCTCACGGCAGCCATATTTTGACTTGGAACATTGATTTTTTGATTTTGGCGTTTGCGGGTATAAACTGGACCTGAGACCCAATATGCTGCAAATCTTTTTCAAATTTACGAAGTATTATTTCGATTCTTGGAAATTTTCGCGGTTGTAAATTGTAAACGTAGTATCCTCTCGCTATGGGCTCGTTTTGGCCCCTGCACTAACAAGTAGACCCTACAGTCGGTAAGGATTGAATCTAGAGATCAGGTGATGACATTCTGTAGAATATTTTATACCAATGCGCATTTTTTTATAAACACTTGAACCGTGCCATTTAAAAGATCAAGTTTAAGAGATTGCCATCGAGATCTGATAGGTGAGTGAGCGAAGGTCTCAAGTTCTTTTCCGTGCGAGCCGTAGGTATATCCTTTTTAAACTTTCATTTCGAATAATTTTAATCTTTCTCTTTTGATTCTGTATATATTAAAATTATTTTCAAGTTACCAATATTGGCATTGCCAATACTACAATGTAAGATATTAAGAATAAGCCTCGTTTTTTTGTTTAAAATATTCTACAGAATACCATTATATGACTTCTGAATGCATCTCATAAAATTTCATCAAAATCCGGGGGTGGGACTGTAGGGTCATTTTTTAAGCGCTCGTTGCTGTCCCCAACAGTTCTTGGAGTAGGGTAGATGTCCCAATTACTGACAGTGTCCCTATTACTGTCACTTTAATTATTTTACTTAATAGTGAAATAATGCGTGCAAAATCGTAAGGGAAAAAAATTTTAATGTTAAATTAGGTTTCCGTGTTAGATAATAATAGAGAAGCATTGCATACTGATATTTATAAATTAATATTAAAAGGTGAATGACAGTTTTAGGGACATTGGACTTCCTTATACTTTTTTAATTAATTAGCAATTAAAACATACTGTTTATATTATAAAAAAAATTTCTTAGATAAAAGAGTTCTTAAGCATTAGTATGCTGCAACTTGGAATGATTTTGAGGCTAAATAACTTCTGAAATAATTAACGAAAGTTACGCGATGAGCTTAATGTGGCAGTAATTGGGACATCTACCCTACTTACATATTCGGGCAAGCGGCCGCCGTCATTGTGTCGCTGAGGGCTCGCTTTTTTTTATATACCCTCTCGCTCGTTTTCTTTTTCTTTCACTCGCTTTCATGTTCTCTCATTCGCGTCCTCGGCGCCACGGAATCGTATCCACTATTCGCTAAACGCTCGCCGCCGGTCCCGAGCTGCGAGCCCAAAGCGAGGAGAGAGTCCTGTAATCGAATTTGATGAGTGCACAAAGCATACTCACATACATTTGACTTCCATTTAATTTTTAAAAATTCTTATTTATTAATAAGCAGTTAACAATGCTGGTAAATTATAAACATATCAATCTTCGCTGAAGAATACATATTATTTTAAGGGTGATAATCTATTAAATACTCAAGAGCTTTTCATTTTTAATTGTTCTGCAGCTTTATTACCTTTTTTAAAAAAATGACATTTTTGGTTACAAATTATTCCTTTTAATTCTACATATTACGTACAAACATGACGTCTTCAATGACAGCCATTCAACCGACCTCCGTGCATTGTTTAAATCAATTCTTTCAAAAGCAACGCTGGTTGGTAGAAAGTTTTATTCCAGGTTCACAATTTATTATTTCGACAAGCATTATCTGTGACTGTGCCATGTATTTTCGGGCATCCTGTATATCGGGACGGGCGAAAGATTAGCTGCAGCTTCCACGTTCACCATGCGTGCATTATATTTTCTCCATCCTACGATTACAATCGTCGCGGTCGTCCTTCTGTCAAAAAGTATGCCACTCGGCGTTCGGAGGCTGCTTTAATTCCGGCATAATGGAATGCAGAATCTTTTGAAAGAATTTATAGACCGTTTAAAAATAGAAACACGACTCGTGAATAATTCATTTCCGCGTGAGTCCGTTCTCAAAAATAACACCGAAAGTATGCTGCTCGTTTCTATTAATTATACGATACATTCGTAACCTACTACCGTCAAGTTCAATTCTTCTAAACCTCACACAACGTAGCCCGAAGTAATAACAATAATTTATTAATAATAAATTCGACACATGACTCGTTTTCATTAATTCAATCAAGCTTCAAAAAATGTCGCAAAGCATTCAGAAATGTTCACATAATATATATAAGTTTCATAAATAACTACTGACAATTTTCAATTTTCCTTTCTGTCCATTTCTTCAACTTTCAAGTAATTCTATCCTATTTCTAATATAAATTTGTTTTTTTAAAGTGTAAAAATCAATAGAATTTGTGGATTTTCTTTAATGATTAAATTCAAGATAATAAATTTACCATTCGAAATTTTGTGTGCAGAAGTCGAAAGAAATAATTCCTCGGCAATTAAAACTAGTCGATATTATTACCACGATTGTATATACACGTGGCCCCGGAAGTAGTGACATTAAAGACTGTGGTCGTTTTCAATGCTGCTTATACGGGCCATGCATCGCTCTATCTAATGGCTGACCTTCGTTGTAAAATGGGAAACGGGACGGTTCATGCTTGGCCATTCTTATGCAAGATTGTAAATCGACGCATAAGAATCGAATTCAACGAGCTGGAATTCAAGACGTTGATACTTTTTCTCGCTAATCAGAATTCAATTCGCTAATCGAATTTATGGTCATCGATTAACAAGTGCCGCGCGAAAGATGCCCAAAAACGTGGATTTTGGTGAGAAAAAAGTGCTTACTCGTCGGTTTTTTTTTTCAATTTTCCTGTGGTCGAAATTTGAAAGGAAAGATTTGAAGGGAAAACGTTGAATTTCGAAATGAAGTTATACAGATTTATATTGGTTTTGAAAGTTTTTTCAGTTTTCAAATATTTATTTTCTAAGTAGTGTGTAGTTATGATCGTTTAGGTTCGCGAGATGGGTTGAATAATTTAATTTTCGAAATATTTGAAATTTTCGGAGGGTATCGTAGTTGTCGAGGCAGTTGCAATTACATTGCGAGTGTAATTATTAAAATGTTCCTAAAATCCTCGAATGTAGATGAATATTTAATCGTCTAGTATCTAGAATTTTCCAAATTCAAATCGATGGTAGGAAAGTTTCTATTGAACATTGAATTTTAATTATTTTCATTTTTCATAAAATTCAGAATAAATGGGGATTTGATTTCAAAGATTTAGTAACATTTATTTCATTTGAAAATTTCCATATGTTACAAATTTAAAAAATGGGCACTTGTTATATTTTGTCAACTAGAAAAATGGTATATCGTGACAATCGGTTGGATAATTTTCTAGCAATTAAGAATGGTTTTAGTTGGAAGTGTTGCTGCTTGAAAGGAGTAAAAATATCTATCGATGTTGTTTCAGCTGACACATGCATAAAACAAAAGATATCAATCAACACCTACGATGGCGAAAGTGTTAAATAATAGCAAACGATCGTTGGTACGTCAGCATTTGTAATACATACCTCTCGCCATGTAAGCAATAATTTTTGTGCCCCTCTTATCCATATTTGTCGACAGGACTACCAATTTCTGGTATAGTCAATTTTCTGTTGTTTTGGATAACCAGTGTGTTTAACAAAAATATATTATTTTATAGATTGTAGTGCATTAGTGAAGGCCTTCTTTAGTAACAAATCCTACACATACGTATTTGGATTTCTCCTCTTTTTGATATAACTTTTTGGAGTAGAACTAAAACAAGATACATCATTCTTGGTATACTCGTTCGTTTAATAAGATTTTGATTAATTGTATTATTCGATCGTGAACAAACGTTAATAATTATAAAAGGACAATACAGTGTACAGTAAGATAAAGTAGTTGTTATAATGAGTCGATTGGGATATCATAATTCACATTTTAGTACATCAAGCAAATAATCAAGATATTATGATCTTTCTATCTCCCAGAAGACAAGAATAATCAATTTCTTTCTATCCCCTTTTTCCTCTTATCAAGACGCAATACTTTGCATCTCTGCGTGCTGCTTTGCTACAAATTTTCTTCCCCACTATTTAGCCCCCTAGCTCTCACATTTCACGAGCATCGAATCATCACTTGAAAAAGCATACTGGTTTCTTTAATGCATGTATCCTTTCCCATATTCTACGCGTTTTTTATTTCCAAATTATACCTAACTAGCTTTACTCCACGGCTTTGCCCGAAATTTAGATTCTGATTTTATAAAATTTTTTTTATTTTTTTGTGAAAATGATCACATTCATCTGGATTAGTCAGGCATAATGAGCTGAGACACATTTCGCGATCTCAGAATTTATTGTTCGAAAGATTTTAAGCGACAGACAAACACACAAACATATAAAAGCTTTCTGCTGTACCTATATATTAATCTTAATAAATCTGTTATATATTAATCTTAATAAATCTTAATAAATCTGTTATCTAACAGATTTAACGATGCATCTCGAATGCACCCTAGCTGCAACGTTAATTTTGTTCCAAAGTTATTAAAGAAATTAATAAAGTTATTAAAAAAATCGAATGTTTGGTTAATTCGTGCATCGAATCATGAAAATAGAAAACGAGACATCCTGCACATGTATCAACATGAAGCACACCGCTATTTTCGTGTACGAAATGTTTGCCGATCAGCCGCGAATTCTTCTACTTCTTCTTTCAGCGATCTTAATCTTTTTCTTCTTTCGACGAAATTAATTTTAGCACGGCTGTATAGCTGCCATGGTAACGAGGGCACCGGAAACGTGTCGAACTAGAAATCTTTTCAGTGATGATCATGTTTCGTCTTCATGCATGCGTGCGCTCGAAACTGGGATCGACCCGTGAATGAACTTTTATTATATCGTTTAAATAGTTTCCTTCTGTTGTTTTTAACGAAAACATAATCACGATTTCTGGGTCATCTATAATTTCTCTAGAACTAAATTTACAAGTTAATATGTATTCGATAAAATATTGAAAATATCGCCCCCATCCTTCAAAAGAATGGAGATTTTCGGTTCATTTGTATTTTTCATAGGCCTGTCTTTATATTTCAAGATAATTTCTTGGGGATAAAATTTATTAGTTAATGTGCACTCGATAAAATATTGAAAATATTCTTGCCCTCCTTCATTCGTCAAAGTAATGGAGATTTCTGGTTCATATGCATTTTACATAAGTCTATCTTTATATTTAAAGATAATTTCTTTGGGATAAAAATTATTACTTAATGTGCATTCAACGAAATATTGGAAATATTACCCTCATATAAAAAATCGAAAATATGGAACTCATTGAGATTTGTAAATCGATGCACAAACGTTAATGTAGCTCGATAAAATAGTAGGAAATGATTCATTTATTGCATACGCGAATGTGCAGATATTTCAGTTTTATTACAGCCTCCGCTGACAAAATTCGATCCGTCAGAGTTACGTGAAATATTTCAGTATCTACGGCATTCCGTTAATTTGATCTGTAATACCGTTCAAAATGCGAAATAATTGAGAATAGACAAAACTATGTATTCGTAATTTAACTTCGTGATATAAAATTAATTAACAAGAATTGCGATTCAAATGGTTTCGTCAGACATATTAAGATTTTCAGATTTATGTGTGAATTTTCTTTAAGAAAAAAACTATAACTTCAGATCACAACATCAATATCTAATACACAAACTAAAATTATTTAAATTTGCACTGTTATGGGTCAAAATAAAACCCCCTGCCCGCTGTCGACTATCCACTTCACAGTCCAAGGGTTAAACAAATATAAATTTTATTTATTTACGGAGAAACCATTACATCAGAACATTTACAATTATCAAAAAGAACGATAAATACGTTTAATCCCCCTTTTGGAAATTACCTACTATATTGGAAGCAGAAAGGTGAAGGATTAAAGAGAACAGTTGAATTCGTTACTTCGAATCATCTGACACGATGTTAGGTAATTGCAAATCGCAGCGAGGTCAGTTAATCGTTAATAGTATTGTGTCTGCCTGCATTGATGTTGTAATATGGCATCTAATTGACAACGGCTCGCCGGGTTGACCATTTAACTTCGTTTAAAGGAATGAGGATCCATAGGTTATAAGATCGTACGAGATATCTTGACTGATTTACTCCGTTTATTATTTGCTGCTGAAACAGTTGACTGCTGGTAAACTATGCACTCTAGTATAGGTAAACAAGCTGCGGCACTTGTGATTTTTATGTAGAAACACATTGAAGATAGGTATGTAATGAAATTTTCCTATGAAGAGTTTAATTTACCCAAAGCTGGGATTAATGGATTGAACGCGTGATTTCTTATTGCGATCCTATTCGACCCTCCATTGTATTATAGTGTTTGCTTTAATACAGCAGATTTTTTTTTATTAAGTGAAAATTGTATTTGAATCAGTTGTAGTGATATAATATCTTGGTCACTAATATTGCCATTTTGAAATAACTTTTCTTAATTTTTAACTGTGGCGTTATACTAAAGGAAACATCTACACAGGAAAAATTGAAAATCTTCTTTAACTATGAAAATAAATTTTGTAAAAACTTGAGACATTGAAAGCTTTAAAATACATTAGTATTTTCATATTTCTGTAATTCCGGAAGCAGAACTCTGTGTTTACGTAACAAGGGGGTGATATTTTCAACAAATTCTAACACAACCAAAACATAATTTGTTTTTAAAACAAATAAAATAGTGTATTTGTTATTACTACTTGAACCGTACCTTAATATATACAAACACTAAGACATAAGTAGAAATGAGTCATCGTGTAAATAAAAAAATTGGCCACGTGATATTCCATCGCATGCTCAGCTTACGATTTTTCAAAATTCATTTCTTTTAAATCAAAGCCTTGTACGAAAAAATTTTATTCCTCATTTTCAATTCATTTTTGCATGAAGTAAATCATCCTGTTTTTTTATTCCACTACAGATTACACTCCGTCATTTATTCACGGGTGTGAAAACAAGTTCGTTGGTATTACCGAATGTTCAAACACGCGAAATATTTGAGTGCCATATTGAATTTCAAGGTGTTCGGCAAGTGTCGAGGGTCACACGGAAATTCGAAGCTAAAGAAGGAAAAACGATACCAATCAGATTTTATTTTCCCGAAGGCTTCTGCGCCACCCCATTGGACTACACGTTTAACTTTTATTCAGGCCTGCAATCTATATTATCTGTTCGTAGCCAGGTCATGCGCGAGCCTGGGCTTCTCGACTGGCCAGCTCCGACATTGTTCGTGATAGAAGATGCGTCCCCGTGCTCGAATTGCCATAACTTGGGAATTACAAAAATTCCTTGTCCCTTATCGGTTGGATAATACGTGTTTCCCTACCAAAACAAACAGAGTATCCGTGACAGAAGCCGTCTGCTGAATTTTTCATGTCGAATATTCGGATAATCATTGGATATGATTCGAATCTTGCAATATTCGAATATTATATTCGAATGTGGCTCGAACTTTGCAGTATTCGAGTATTATACCCGAATTTGATTTCAATCGTGTAGTATTCGAGTATTATATACAAATATAATTCGAATCTTGTAGTTTTCGAATATGCTACCTGATATAATTAAAAAATTATAGTAGGTATTCAAATACTCGTATATTTGATATCAATTGCAGTCAAACACTGCCCAATACGGATCATTTAAATTATTTATTACAGAACTTGCAAGCTTAAACAAAAAAAAATGCTCTGACATTTGTTGGATACTAACTTCTATTTACAGTGACTCCGTTTCAATCTATCACAAAATTAAACCTTTCATAAAAAAATGACGTAGGGTAAACCAACCAGTGAATGACCGAATTGTTGAATGAGAAGCCCAGTAAATGACCGCATACTTTTACTAAGAATTGAACTTATTAACGTTTGTTTAATATGTATAACTAAAAATATGGGATATTAAAAGTGCAACTACACTCCATTTCTAAACATATAGTATTTTTTAAATTTATAATTGACATTTCTTTGCCTAATGGTCATTCAGTGGTATGCGGTCAATTACTGGTTGGTTTACCCTACATGGTATAATCAAATACCATTCACCTAATTTCCTTGAAGGACTTATAAAATATTTGAATATTAAATTATTCGAAAAATCCCATTTCTAATTCATAGTAAATTATATCTACTCCTTCCTATCCACAAGATATTCACAAATGGGTATTTAAAATTTCGTATCTACAAGTGTAACTCTGATTCACATAAAAGTGTCAGTACCAAAGGCATTTTTACGAATAATTTCATCATTCACAATGTTCTAATCCCATTTTTGTTGCTTGATAATTATAATTTCCATGTTCGTCAAGTTGAAAAGCGCGTGGGCAATGTGGTGCGGTTCAGTTTCAATGATTTTTCATACCTGCACACAAGACCCGCATTTATATACACCAACCAGTCGCAAGTGTGACACAATCTGTCGCGACTTGCAATTAGTTCCTCCAAAACGGAATACATATTCGGGGCTCCGTTTGGAGAGAACGCAGACTGTTTTCGACTTATTTGTCATTCCCCTTTCGAGTGGTCCCAGTTCTGCAGCCATTTATCGCATGAGCGAGATAATTCTGTCCCCTGGTTTTATTTTCGACGAAGTTTTCGAACCAGGTGACGAAGCAATATCCATGCATCATGTTGTTCTCTAGCTTCCCAATTTCTGTGCTCCATTTCGAGTTATATGCGCGCTCTGTTCAGTTTCGCGGAAAAATTAGCTTCGAGCGTGCAATTTTTGTATCGTTCTACATATGCTCGACCATATTGAAAAAAGAATAATTGTTTGTAAATGAAGTTCAACTGCAATCATTGTATTTTGGACAAAAAGAAAAAAGTTAGAGTAGGAATTTCCAGTTATCGTAATTATGGTATGATGTTCTGAAATTCTGTTATTGAAATTCTCAGTAAAAAAATATTATGGCGTATTCATACTAACCTAATAATTATACTACTGATTATGAATGTGACTTATGTATACAATCTGGAAAAATCGAATGTATCATTTCTTTTCTTATTTTTCAATATTCTTAAATGATAAAGACAAAATTTATCTTAAAACGTTCGTAAGTCCATTTACGGACATAAAACGTCGTATATTTGTCGATTAATGTTGTGTCAAAGTGTATACCTGATAAAACAAACTCTTTATGCTCACGAAAACAGGGAACCATAATATCATCGACATATCACCGACTTATATCACTTGCATAATCAATGTCACAATTGCAAGTAGTACATTGCCGGTGAGTCATAAATAATTTTTTAAAACCACATTTCTTATCTATCCTACATTAAACTTAAGCTTCTCTGAAAATAATCTGGTTAGCGATTGGTATCTGCTTGAAAAAAACTCGTCTTTGCGAAAATTGGCCGGCACAGTCGTTGCCCCCAAGCGAGATTACGGAGTTAAATTTATAGCAGATAATGCCGCGCGTTAATTTGCTCAGTTGTCTTTCGCCGGGACGGTCGTTCGTTCGTCGAGATAATGATCGCCGATTAAGTGTTTATTACGTTCCACGAGACGGTTCGGTTACTCGCGAATTACACGGCAGTCTACGGAGAATGCCGCGAAGCAAATCCGTGATACATCGCCGAAACGGTTTTTCGAGAAACTGCTTCGCGACGCACGAGTTTCCTGTAGACGTCAAACGGGAAAGAGATAATCCAAAACATGTTCCACGAAACTCTTTCGCGATTATTTCGTAAGAGACGAAACAATTTTTCGATGCTTTGTACAGGTGTTCCACGTTCAGGTTGGGACTGTTCGAATGATTCAGTATTCGAATACATGATGAGTACTCGAATGTTATGAATATTTCTTGAATATCGCAGTATTCACTATTCAAATATTCGAATGTTACAAATATTTCTTGAAAATTACTGTGTTCAAATATTCGAATGTTACGAATATTTCTTGAGTATCACAGTATTTATCAAAGATTCGAATCATGAAATATATTTTTACATAATTCTACGTTTGTTTCATCTTCACTAATTTGGGAATAGTTCACGACGCCTGTTCATATTGGTATTTACAAAGTATGAGTAATGTCATGGTTTGCTTTGAGTCATTTTTGTTATCTTATTTACAGTCGATTTAAGCTATCAGTCGCTTTAGTTAACAAAGCATAGCTCTGTATAAAAGAAGATGAACATCGTTCTGCGAAATTTCTCTAATAAAACTAATCTTACAACGTAACTGTCTCATCCTTTTTTGTGAAACCATTCTAATCGAGCACAATCTGTATCAATATCTCTTCGATCTAGATTTACAAATTATCATCGAACGTATGTATATTTGAGAAATTTGAGAAACTATTTTTCTTGATAATGGGAGAGCATATGAAAAAAATTTATTGCACATTTTCGATTTATTTTTGGATAAGGAATCACGCTCCACCTGGTTTTATCATAATTTGTAGGACCCCCTGTATACACAATCGATTCATTCGGCATTGTTGCTAGTGTTTTATGGTTCTTTTCACACGAAACACTCCTGTGACTCACAGTTGGTATTTTAAATACACTCATTTGGCAGAGTTGGTTTAAACAAGACAGAAAAAGATACTATCTTGTAGATGTGTGATAAAAAGATAAACGTGGCCAAGTGATACTGCCAGTCAAAAGTTTGGGTACACACATTAGTGGGAAAAGTATTCCTAAATTTTCTGCTCGTAGTATAATATTAACACTTTCAATTTTTATTCATTTTTCGATTATTAAATGTAGATAATAGGAAATTGATGTTGTTGTAAATTGTATAAAGTTTATTTAAAACTTTCTCGTCGAAATATTCGCATTCTCTTTATTACTATTTTACTTCAGTTTATGACAAAATAAATCTCAAAATCATAAAGTAATGCACATACACAAGCATTGATACTACATAACGTCACCAAAACGCTATTATCTACAAATAAAAATTAAACAACGATAAAATATTACACTCCACATTCTATATTCGAATGTAAAATGCAAATACAGCATGTGTACCCAATCTTTTAGGCGGCAGTGTATTTTTCATTTCAATATATTTCCATTTCTCGTCTGTATGTATTAGAAAAATACAGAAAAATGAGTAAATTCAATTTTTCCATATTTCGGATTTTTCATATACCACTTTCATAATTACTGCCATACGTAAAGAATACCCCCAGCCAGTCACAAAAGTGTCTCTAGTGAAAGGCAACCGGATTCTTTCGACTAACTCCCGTCGCACAGTGGGAAAGAATCGGTGCTTCAGCAGTAAAAAATCTCTTAACGTAACGTAATGTCATCTAACTAATGAAGGGCACTTCATATTCATTAATGAAAAAAGAATTATTACTTTATCTTCATCCGTTCAAAAGTTATAGATCTTTGACCGCTGAAGCACCGATTCTTTCTCACTGTGCATCGTGATGTTTATTCTCTGATAAATTCCTACGTGTGCATTCTTTCTTCTGCCATTGGCATCGGTATAGAGTTTCGCGCAATTGCACGTTCATATTGTAACAGCTTCAGTGTCATCGTCCCATCCTAATTCGCGACTGTTTAATTAAATTCGAGCGCGATAATTAACGCTCCGTTCAATGCTCGGGCGAGCGACACGTGTGCCTGAAAACGAACATTATTATTACCTTTTCAACCAGCGTACACGCGGTAACTGCGCTTCATTTGACCGTGTAATCGTATTCATTAGTATTTACACCGAGCCACCGTTTCCCATCGTTTTTACCTTTCGCTGATAGCTGTTAATTTCGTTAAATCGGAAATTCAACCGAGGCGTCTGCATTAATGCAATGTCAGGCACACTGTCGTTATTTAGCGGTTCGACGGATCGCAATGTAGGATTAACGTTCAGCCTGTTTAAGAACACCGTATTCGTAGAATGGCAATTAATTTATTTTCATTTTTCCTTCTTCATTTGATTCGATAAGCTTTTCGCAGAAATATGCACTGATTATATTATAGCTTTTACCAAGTAGAACAGTAAAAACCTGTTTATTGAGGAAAATTTCGAACGGATACAGTTTATGTATTTATATTTTGAATAACTTTACTGAAAGCTCTGTTCTTGATTAGTCGACAATTTATTGGAAACTGTAAATTAACGAATTCAACGATATTAAATCGCTACTTACCTTCACAATACATTCTTTGGACTTTAGAATCCAAAACTGTTTATTCATCAGAAAATTAATAGCTTTTCAAATATACACACCAGGACGTAAAAGTGTTTTTTAAATCCCTAAAAGATGAGCTCGATTTATGTCCAGTTCTGATCTTCTCACTCCACTGGCACTAACGACATCCGGTTGTGCAATCGTTACACGTGTCCTCGGTCTTACAAGATTAACAAACTTCACGTTAGCCGAGACCCTTTCCAAAGGAATTCGAACAGAATTCTCGCAGCAGTCAATTTTCGATAATAAAACAAATTCAAATCTGCTTTGTGGGAGACGATTTGGACGATGATACTCGGTATCACCGTGGAATCAAAAAAATAAGGAAACGGTTGAATGGAAGGAAGAAATGAACCGTCAGAGCAACTGTAAGAAAACATATATACAACCGGGGAGAACAAAAAGAAAGAAATGCAGCGAGAAAGTGATAGCTGAAAAAACGGAGTACTCTGGACTCTTGGTAGTGCGGGGGTTGTAAATTGGTGCGATTATTGTGATTCGTGCATAGGTTGCCATCAAAGAGTTCCTTTATATACACCCTCCCCACCTCGCTTTATCAAAATGTGAGAAATTGTATTGAGCTAAGATTGCGAATATTTTTAATTATGAAAAGATATATGTCAGCATTAACTATTCTTCTTTACTCTCAGAGAATAGAAAATGTCACCCCAGAAATTGAAATGTATTTTACTTTATAAAAGTTTCTTGGCTTCAATCTATAACTGAGTTGAATTATTGCATTTTTTTCAAATTTTATTTTTCGGACTACTTATATAAAATTCGAACTGAATCCATCAAATTTTGATACTATTTAGTCCTGTACTAGGTCAGTGATTCCCAACCGGTGGGTCGCGAATCCCAAGTGAGTCGCGAAGTATTTTCTCGGGGGTCGCCCGTCTTTTTTTTTAAATATTATTAAGTTAGAATTATAATTGAAAATACCTATTTTTAATGTGTTTTCTTTGCCTTATATTGGGGAGGGGGGAGCGGTCGCAGGTTATTTGAATATTATAAAAAGGGGTCGCGACTCAAAAAAGGTTGGGAAATACTGTACTAGGTTTTATCACTATCATAGTCAACCATTGAGGTTCTACGGTACTCCCTTGCTGTCTTCTCTTCGATTGAAAAGGGGGTGGTGCAGAAACATGCAAGATGATTCATACCAACATTTCAAGGGGTGAATCCACCCTCTGAGATAGTAAAAAAATCATTACAAAAACACAAGTAGTAGATACCGTACTTTCTCAACTAGAGGAACTTAATGAAAGCGCTCCAAGTGTTCTTCCACTTGTCGAAAGAATTTAAATTATCACTAATTCGCCTATCATACATACTGGTTCTTGAATGTCCCGAAAGATGAAAGTCCCAGAGGTTCATCGAGTACATCGAAGTAAAGCACGAACACTTTTAGTATTTCCAATCCCCTAACTGACTCATTTCGCGATCAGAAACAGCTCTCAGATATTTAATAATAATTACAAGCGAATCACACAATTTTCCCAACATTAACAACAATATTGAATACCCAAATTTGAAACTCCCGCGACGGATCAACCCATTATTATCACTAGGTACTATCATCATACATCTTAATTATAAAATTTCAATCCTACATAGAAAAAACAGGAACATTACAAACGCAGCATAAAAAATTAAATACAGTGGCAAGGCTACGGTAAAACCTTACCATCACTCGTCATACTCGAATGACGAGTTAACTCGTCTTCCCTAGTTAACAGGTTAATCCTCCATAATTAACCACGCATGCTAACGACCCACACTGCACGACATTTTCCATTTATTTCAGCCTTCAGACCCCACCCTCCCTTAACCCCTGACCCTCTCCACCTTGCCTCCTCAAGTATCGGCATGCATTTATGAGTCACCCTGTATATCGGGGCGGTGGTGCTGCGGCTGGGACGGCAAAAGGGCTCCTGCTTTCCACGTCGGCATCTATCGACCCACCCCCGGTGCTGGCAGCGGCGGTGGCGACGGGGTAGAGCCTCCACCGCCCTGGAAACCTTCCGCACGACCCGCCGTGAGTTAGAGCTCTTGATACCCAGCCACCACCGGAGTACTCGAACATCAACGTATAACTGAAGATCAATGGGCGATATTCTGGCCTATGTATTCGCGGGCTCGATTACGCCTACGTGAATAATTATTGGAATGCTCGGGCTGGGGAGGGATTGGGGGCTCGGAGGCCCTGATCGCGGCGAATTAACACCGTTTGACGATCCCGGAATTTGTGCTCTAATTCCCTCTTTATTTTCGCGACGATACCCTGCGCGATGGACATTTGGGGTCTGCAACGATTTTCTTTCAAAATCGACACCCCCTCCCTCATCCACCTAATATACGTTACACTGGGAATAATTGAAATTTTCGTAATGCAACCGGCGGTGTATCGATCGCGAGAGGTCTGATCACTGTTCGAGGGATGTAAAGTGATCGCGAACCGGGTCGGTTTCCTACAATGTGCGCGTATGAAATCATTTAGTAGAGTGTTACTGATCCCACGGGTGCGGTATATTCTAATCGGCGGAGGCCGTAGAAATTTCGCTTACCGGATACGTTTCCATGATACGGGTAATTTGGGTGTCCGTCTAATTAAAATACCGATCAGGCCCATGCGGGCGGTGTAGGCTGCGCAGACGTGTGATATTCTGGAAGTATAGACTGTCGTGAATATTCCCCACTTGTATGATTTATAATTGTTGGTTATCGTAAAAAGCCGGCACGGAGTGTGTTGGGTAATTGCAGCTGCAGCGTAAAGAATTTTGTTTGTTATTTGAACCATCTTATTTTTCTTACCGTTCACAGTTCAAACTTTTTTTAACCACTACTGTATTTACCTACCAGTCCATCTGTAATGAAAAACTTATGCTTTTGGAACCAGAGAAATCATACGGGTGGACAAATATTTGCGAATCGTGGTGTATGTCTTTCATTCGGAAGAAAAATATTTACGTTGAGTATATATAAAAAAAAAATATGTCAGACTATTGGTAAAAGTAAAGATGAAATAGATTTGAATTTTTCAGGTAGCCTCTGTCGATATTTCTTTATTAAGACGAGGCAGCTTCTTCTGCAGTTTCTTTTTCCTTTGCGACCTACTCTCTGTAATTAATTTAACAGGCGCATAGTGGGACGAAACGTAGACATCTCTGGACATGGCCGTATCTTTCTTAAAAAACATCCTATCTTGATGAGGTTTAACTTATTTTAAAGGTAAATGATCATACTTTCCGACAGTGAACATAAAAATTGCGAAAAATATTGTTTGCACTCTGTAGCATTTGACAAACATCAACAAATTTTTGCAGCTCGACACACTCTTCTTTGAGGGCGGATTTTACCCCCTGGACACCCATTTCGATAAATGTGATTCAACAAGTCGGAAAGTAGAAGGTTCAAACTTTAAAATGGTTTTTGTTTCACCAACTTTAGATGAATTTTAACAAAATTATGATACTTTGAAAATTTACCAAATTTTAAAATAATTTTGTCTGGTTTTCTGTGCAAATATAAAGGACTTCAGGGGATGAATTATTATTTTCTACAAAAATGAATACGAGAAAGGAAGGTAAAACAGACAGTTGGACGAAACGTATAAATTGCTGGACATTCAAACTTCTTGTATGTGACCTATCATATCTTTATCAAAATTAGCATAAATATTACACACATAAACTATTTTATTCTTGTCATTTTTTGTTGATCTTGAACTAATAACCGGTCAAAAACTCAAAAACAGATATCGAAGATAAATACGTATAGTGATATGTATTAATATGGAAAGTTGCTTACACAAATGCTTTCATAATGCACATTGCAGACACAAGATAAAGTATTTAATGTTCCCCGAAATACTTTTGTTTTTAAATAAAGAAGTCAATGAAGAAAATTTAGAAGAATTAATGGACATGCAGAACACACCAGAATGTGATGTAGACACGGACAGTGAAACCGGCAAGCCTTAAAAAGGATCTACATAAAATCAGTATTTATATGAAACGGAAATTACTACAAATATTGAAAAGTGTACTTTATTGTCTCAATTTATGCATAGTATTTTATATAAATATTACGTTTGATCATAATTTCGACTGCCCAAATCTATTTCTGAAACATATATTTCTTCTTAAGAAAATAAGAAAGCGATGCGATGCTTCGCCGTTTATTTATTAAGCTTTAATTAACTTTAATAATAATAACCTAATTTTATGAATTATCGTTCGCTATATCATATTTATATTCATTTCCATAAAGACATAATCAATCGGGTACAAAAAAAGGAATGTCTAGATACATATTTACTCGTTTCGTCCCACATGCGTACACAATTTTATAAATTCTGCTCAAAATCGCAAATTCTCGCAGCTGGAGTTTGGATTTTCTAAAACTAGAATGTTTAGTGATTATATGGGTATACAAATTTTTCTGGAGAATTTTGGACATTTTTTTAAATCGACAAAAAACAATTTTTTTTTTGACAGGTTGAAAAACATAAATAAAATCATTAAATTTTGGGTTTTTTTGTTATGAACAACTTCTTTACAGTCAACCCCAATGTGTCGTATGATTGTAGAATTTTTTTTCATTATATTAATACTAATTATTTACATTCATATGACAGCCGTCTCCAGAAGACAACGTATTTACTGTTAAAAATTCGGGATTTAAAATGTTTAAAAAGTTTCTTTTTTCATAATTTCGTATCCCTTAATACTCAAGGATAATGCCCATATAATTATATCAATAAAAAAAGGTACTTCATATTTTTGCCAATGTCCGGGAATTTGTACGCGTCGTCCCACTGTGAGGCGCAAGCTTTTCGCTTGTACGCTCTTCTCTATAAATCTGTTACTTCCACGTTTTATTGTTAGTTTAGTTTTTGTACACTATCGATTACAAAGTGAGGCTTATCGATGGTATCACTGAAATTCCTGTAGGTTGCGATCAGAAGATAACGCCGGATTAAAGATTGCGTGACGGTCGTCGTTGCGGGAAATTGTTTTCAATGAATTTTTATTTGTATAGTAATAGTTCATCATTCTTCAGTTTATTGGCCAGTCTTTGATAAACTAAAAGTAAAGTGCACTTTGATTAATGCCAGCTTTCTGAACTCGAGAAGCATGGGAAGCGTATTGCAGATCCTCCCCTTCTAATTTATACGCGTACACCCCAAGTAATAAATAAAATGAGTAGAATCGATAATGTTCTCCGCATATAGAGAAGGGATATTCCAGATGGAGTTTGATGGAACGACATCATGGAAAATGCGTATCGTTTGCTGCATATTTTATTAATCATAATATAAATACACTGAAATCGTCAATTTTGTAGTTAACACTTTATCTATATTTTTATTTATCATTGCGAAATAACGTAAAAATTCATCGTACAATGATTTCTTATTCTCATTTTACAAATTATATTTTCCTATACAAAAGATATAAAGATCATTTACTTGCTGAACTTGCAGTTACTATTATAATTTCCTTATTCTAACTTATTTCTATTACTTACTTTAAGCTCCTCGTTTCGTAACCTAGTCTTCTTTTACTAATTAGAATTATTTCTTATTAATCACCGATAAAATTACCAGTACCATTAAAGAACTTTATTCTCTTTACGATACACTGTCAGCTAGGTTTTCAAGAATGAGTGCATGGTTGGAAAATTGGAAAAATTCGAACGACGAGCACAAGTTGACTCCCAAAAGTATGGGATTCGATTTTAGGATTTTGTACATTCTGTAATGGGATTCGGGGACTGCGTACACGCGAATGAATATTATGGGAAATTAATTTTTGATTTCTCTTATTTTCTTCAAGTGTGAATTTTTGTGCTCATGTTCCCAAAATATTATCTACGCTGAAATGTAACTCTATCTGACTCACTCTCGTCCCCGACGCACCCAGTGGTGAGTGGACCGGAGAGACATAAGACCGTGAAATTCCTGGGACACGTACCTCCCTCGATAGTAGACACGATTAGGCCTGAGGCCTGCGCCAGCTAACCGGGCATTACTGTATTTACTATCAAATGAACCCAAATTGGATTAGTAGGAGTAAATACTTTAGTCGGCAAAAAATTCCCAAGTTGACGCTTCTTATCAGCTACTCGGGTGTATGTAATCCCATAACACGTTCGTCTGCAGCGTCTGTCACAGACCACTCTACATTTTCATTAGTCTTAATCCATACATCTTCCATTTCTAATCAGGCATACAAAGAATCTAATAAATAGATCAAATTAGTACTCAAAGTGTCCTAAGCTACATTCTGTCACCATTTAAACAAAGTAGACTTTATTTCACATATAATTACAAAAATCCACAGACCAAAATAAAAAAAAAAAGAACTAGGTACTTCTAAACTGATAATCAACATTTCAAGTTTGAGATTCAGGATTTATAGAAAATTATGTTATGCATCCTAATCTCATTGTCAACGTCACTACAAACCTGATTGATTTCTTACAACAGATCAAGGTCACAAATATATGCAACCCATAGTAACGCACCTATCAACCCCTCGGGTGTTGACAATTTAAACCCTCAGCGTACGCCACGTGCGGGACACCTTTGGCCGCATCTCTTAACCATAGCCACCGAACGCCTATGAGCGTTCCCCGCGCGCACTGCTCGCACTAAACGCATCTATGCGCCCGCAGCGTCGAAAAGGCCAAATAGGAACCGAATCAGAGTCGAATTACTCCACAACACACTGAGTCAGTCCCCTCCACTTCTTTCAAGCCGCTTACCCCTCCGCTCCAGACAGTCACGCTTACTTTCCCGCCCGGCTGATTTCACGACCTCACTATATCTCCTTCCACCGACTATACTTTGGGTATCATCGGTTGTTCTCTAGTCGCGCGGGGTTACTCGGGTGTACGAACAAAATCAATAGCAGCGGCTTGGTCCGTACGCTTTGATCCGGGGGCTAGGTCGGAGCGTTCACGCATATACATATACGCGCTGGTCGTCGGCTGGCTGCCCGTGGCTGTCGGCGCGGCGATTTTCGTCGCGTTTCTTCCGTTCCCCCCTCGACTGGTGTATCCTTAAACTGGATTACAACGCGACGACGCTGCGACGCGGAAAGCACGACGGAAGAACATCGCGGGCCCCGCCCACCATTCGTTCGTTCATTCATTAAGTTGTTTGCCCGGCCGGCTAGCTCGCTTACACTCTCTGCCCTCCCCTCTCCTTCCTTTCCCTTTTTCTCCTCCGTGCATACGGACGTATTGTCCCGTTCCGAGCCGCTTACCCGGTGCCCAGCGTCTCTCTCCCGACTTTGCACGAAGTTCCACGTACTACGCCAGCTGCCCGCAACGCCCGGTGTCCTCCGTCGCGGCCTCAGCTTCACTTCGCCTCAGGTCGATGATACGCGAGCGTAAAGGCGCGTTCCCACGGCGCGTGGCCCGCGAGCCTTGCAGGCTCGACGAATCTGTTTGGCGAGTCGGCAAGCCACGGGACGTTTCGACGATGTGGTTAGCTCAAGCTGATCATTCCCGAGGCGCGATGCTCGGCGAGCCACGACGCCGTGGGATCGCGCCTTAACACGGTTATTGTACCCTGTGCGCTTTCCACGACCCTTTGGCGCGGCTCTTTCTCCGCTCCACCGTGACCCTCTTCTCCTTCCTTCGGCCACGCCCCCACCCCTCTCTCGCTGCTCACCCGGTCGCGCTGGTCCTTCGGCGGCGGTTTTACCGTGTTCCCCTGTTGCTCTTCTTTCGCGCAAGGGGGAGAGGCGTGAACGTGTTTACCCGAGATCCTCTGCTGATTATTTTGCCGGCTATCTGCGGCGATGCGAGCAAACGATGGGATGTTACGCGGATAGTTTTCTACCCTTTTTTTCCTTCTGTTTTGCTTGAAAGTTTCGTGGTGAGCTGGTCGAGCATGGTTCGAAGAGGGAGGAGTATTTTTGCTGAGCACCGGGGATAGCGATTTGTAACCCTTTCGATTATGGGAACGCTGAGTGTACGCGGTGTGCGGAAATTATCCAGTCAATTTGGTTTACTGTACTCGACGACCGCCCATGGGCGTTACCCGCCTGGGCCGCGTGCACTGACTGAACACGTGAATGGGTTCATAGCACTGAAAGGGTGAACGCTTTATCTGCCACTGTCACGCATGCGTGAGTTTACGATTTTGGGTTGTTGTCGCGCGCAAACGTGAGAGGTCGTTTTTATTGCACATTTATCGAGGATAAATGTGAACATTGAACGATTTACATTCCGGTTGCAACGTGCAGATGTGATAGTTTGGGGGAGAGGTGGGCAGCGTGTGCAATGTTCGCACGTTATTAATACAATAGTGAATCAAGAGTTTAGTAATGAATTATCAATGGAAGCAGAGACGGGAAATTGTTTTGTTTAAATAAAATATTGAATAACGAATAAAAATTTTAAAAAATTTATTCGTCATGTGTCGAATAACGTTGACCCGGGTTATATCCAGAGAAGCTTTCTATTATCATTATGCAGCATTAGTTACGTAAAGCAGTCGATAATTTGTATCATCAATGCTTATTTATCAACGCCAATTGTAACTAGAAAAATCTTCCTCCAAAGATTTCACAGATTTACGTAATTGAAATTTGATAAAATTAAGCCCAGGAAGGGTTTCGATTGATGCCAGAAATGGAAGTCATTATCGGTTCAAGTTATCGTGGTGTTAAACCTCCCTTAAGGGACTTGTTTTCCACGAAAGAAACACTTTTTAACGTATTTGTAAAAAAAAATAAAAGCAAATTCAGATATATCCTTTGACCCAATGTTTATTATTGTCATTGCAATTAATTCGCAAAGAAGTACTTGATTTTCGCAGGGTACACTTTCAACCACTCGACATTTGAAAAAATTTATAATACTTACTGTTCATTAATAATACCTCTTTAAAAAAAAAAGCAACGTATCTTTGACCACGATCAAAATCAAATAATTTAAAGCTTATTCCACCAAGAGGAGCACATAAGGTTCCTAACATGTTCAAGAAATTTGCACGAAATCGTGTTGAGGTCCCATCGCTACCTGTCGACTTCTCTCTTGCGGTTTCCCCGCGTGGAATATTTAGATTTCGCGAATCTGGCTTGGGAATTTATTAGAAGACCTAGAAGGTCGGGCGCACTTCCTTTCGCATATCTCGTCGGCGTGACTCACCAGATGCATTCTCTCTGTCCTTCTTCATCTCGTCCTTCCATGATGTGTCCTTTATTTTTAAACCAGCCATCGAGGCCTGTGCAGCCCTGTCTTTCATTGCAATTTAACCGTGCCACTCCGCGTGCTACCGACTGCCTCGCCAATCGCAATTCTTCGACATCCATCGACCGTAAAGTACAACGCATACGTACACATCGGGGAGCCAGCTTCTTCCTCAAACTCGGCCTATACACGCGATTAAAACTGCTTTGAAAACATTTTTCCCCCGTGGCGTGGTCCCCTTTGCAAGAATAATCCATAGAACGCACGATAGAAAATTGAACCTGATAAATAGGTCACTCCTTGAACACCTGCACTGTATTTAAAATTGTTCATCTAAAAATAATTATAGGCGAATTAACGAACTTTAATTCTAATGAAATTTTGAAAATTGAACTCGTGTTACTCAGCGTGATGAAATTTTCAAATTACGGGACAGTTTGGTTAAGCAAGATGGTTTTCAAGTATTGTTGATCCTTCTCTTCTTGATTTGGAATTCCGCCTTCAAACGCTGTGCCAAATGTTAATTATTATGTTGAGTATTATTGGTCGAGGCACAAACCTCTGTGGTTAGGAATTATTCTCTGTTATAATGTTTGCTACGTGAAGGCGGCAATTATCTGAGCCGAAGTCGTCGTTTGTACTTGGATAATGTTGAAGTACTTAACGGAGTGTCTATACATTTGAGTCTAACGTTCGTGTAAATACTGGAACGTTTAATGAATTTTGATTATAAGAGGAAATGATACGTGACGTTGAAAGATGAATATTTTCTTAAGTATTAGAAGTATTAGAAATACGTTTGGCGAACAGAATGCATTTGTATGAGATAGATTGTGATGCACAAAAGGAATCTCGTTAGAACAATGAATAGAAAATATGGAACTTTTATTCGCCCTAGTTTTCATTTTCAAAAGGCGAAAAGAGAATTGGCCGATTATATAAAAACGCCTCAATGGCTCTTCGTGCACTCAATCTACCAATTAGAATGACAATACGTATAATCGTTTCTCAAAAGGGACGTATTATGCCCATTTTTTTCGAAAGATAGGAACTTATCTCGATAAGTGATGAATTACTGAAGATACCTTTCTCGAAGCTGTATCTGTAATTCTTGTTCTATTTAAATTAAACCAGAGATTCTCAGAAAACCCTTCTCCAATGTTAATTTTGTTTCATATAAAACAACACAGGCGAGAATTTTTTTCCCGTACTTTCAATTTGTCTTGCCACGAAGGATGTAAATTTATCCTATCATGCAAACATTTGCGATGCATTCTCTACATATTTACTATTTATACATTCGTTAATCTTTAATTCAGTGGAGTTGATTGACCATAAATATTGAATCTACCACATTCGAATTTTATAGAACGTAATTGGAATTCGAGGAACGCGAACAGAAGTTCGCTGCAATTCCGTTCGTTTGCCAAATATTCGTATTTTGCGTTGTACATGTCTATGACTAATCACATATTCATTAGTATGGCATGCCACTGAGTGAGTAATATTAGCCCACGCTAAATTCCTTTGTAATTATAACAAGATAGTCGCGGAAGAGTCTTCGACGTATTTATCGGCATGCGATGAGATTTATATTTTTCATAACAGTTTATCCAGCAAATAATTATGTATTATTCTATTTATATAAATAGCTTAATGCTAAGATAATTCTGAATAATGACATAGAACTATTCTGTTTTGAAACCTGAGTTATAGTAAATTACGTAAAATGTAAAAGAGATTTAGTTTCTTTTAAAGAATAAAATGCAATAAATTAACATATCGATCACTCGGTAATAAATATTTCAGATTCACTTCGAATGATATAAGGTGAATGTTTTGTTCGTTTGCAATAACTCTGAATGTTGTTTTCTATCAGATTTATTTCTGTTATCCATTTTAAGGCATTCCCCCTGTGAATCATATATGCTACACAAAAATCTAATCCATCATCTATATTTTCCCAAAGATTCTATCCCACAGAACATCCTCTCCTTACCTACCCCTGTTAGAAGTACTATATATAATGAGTTTAGACTACATAATCCACCTAATATACGTTTCGCTGGCAACCGATGCATCATTAGTAATACGGAAACCGTGAAGACATAATTGTTCCTCGTATTATTTACACTACAATTAACCTGAATTGACACACGGCCAAGTACGCGATGTATACACCTACCACTGAAAGGAGAATTCAATTCACCGCAACCAGAATATTTAAGGCACTCACGTTTCCTGAAACTTGGCTATCAAATACTTCAGCCATTCAAATATCTTAACACATTATCTACCACCCACACGTATGCGTGACTTCACGATTTCGATCTGTTATCGCACGTAAGCCTAACAATTCAATCTTATCTCACATTTATCACCAACAAAGCTACACCATAGAAAGATCCCTTCTATTTACAAAATGCGCTTATGAAGCATAAATTTGCTCCAAAACGTGCGGTAAATATAGCTAAGGCTGATCCTCACTGTATGTCCATCCAGCATCACGCAATCTTTCGTGGAAAAATTATCGGTTTTATATTCACACTGAAAAAAAGTTTCACTTCAATAAATAATTAGTTCACAATTGTCGGAGATAGGTACTCGAGTGGACCTCTGAAAACGATGCATATACGCCGGCGTCCCGGCCATCATTCACACCGTTGTAGAAACCCCCTCGCGTGAGACGGTTACGTATTTACGCAAGAAGGGCGTGTGTTGGTAAGAGCGATTCGTCTTTTCTCAGCGGGGCGCACAAAAGACACACCGCCGTCGCTGTCAGCCGTACAAAAGAGAGCGCGAGAGCAGCGACAGAGGGAAGCGCGTCTACATTCGGAAGGAAGACGACGAAGAAAGGAGAGAGATCCATACGCGGTAACGGTGGCCCGGGTCCACGCTGCGGCAGTGGACAGCAAACATTTTACAACAGTGTCAGCGAACATTTTACCGCGAACATGTTAGCTAACACGGTCTTCGCCAAATTTCCGCGATGACTCTTCTCACGCTGGATTTGGAGAGGATAGTGTTCGCGAAGAAAATCGACGGATCCACCAGAAGTGAAACATTTAGAAACAACATCTAGGTTTCCTCGTTCTTGCCTATTTGGAAACCCTTGAAAATCCAAAGAGATAATATAGGAAAGCTATATTAGCAAAATCTGGCCAATACGTTGGAAATATTTTCATTGATTTTATATTTTCATTTATTTCTTGAGTTGATTATTGTTTTTTATTTTATGTATCAATACTACTTACAAGGAGAGTATTTTAGGTGTCCGCCTCCGATCATTTTGATTTTTGGATATGTTATAGAGGACCGAAAAATAAGAAATACGTATTTTTTTTATTTTACCCCGTTTTCATATTTGGGGGGTGAAATCTGCGTTCAAAGTGAGAGTTGAAAAATCATTTTTGTGGAATATCTCGAGAACTATTAAAGATAGGGGAATAGTGTCAATGGACGAATTTTGTGTCTTTGAATGCGAAATATGACTGACTCACCAGATTTTCAAAAAGTCAAGATATTCCACAAAAATGATTTTTCAACCTTAACTTTGAACGCAGTTTTCACCCCCCAAATATGAAAACGGGGAAAAATAAAAAAACGTGTATTTCTTATTTTTCGGTCCTCTATAACATATCCAAAAATCAAAATGATCGGAGGCGGACACCTAAAATACTCTCCTTGTTAGATGTGTCGATATTTGTATTTTAATATTTAAAATATATCGGTACGTCGTATCGATATTTTTCGGAGTATCGTTTTTACGCGCGTTCGTGTCGGTGTGGACCCGGGGTAAGGTAGCACGCAGCCATGCTGGCCGCTCGCCCGTTTTCATTCATGATTTCGCGAGGGCGACGCCGACACCGTGCCTCCCTCTGTTTCTCTCTCTCGCTCCGCAGCCACCTGCACGCCCTCCTTTATCGCCTCTACCCGCGCCGCCGTTCAGCCACCCCCACCTCTCGACCCGTTTCGTTGCCGGCGTTACTGCCCCCACTACGCTCAGGGACGTACGCCGATGCGCAAGTGTTATTGTTCTTTGCGAGGAGAGCGGGCAAGGGCCGGCAGCCGGGCTGAAAGGTACAATTACAACCGCGCGCCCGACCCAGCTCCGCGAGACGCTCGAGTGTTTAATTCTTTTACTGCTGGATCAATTCCAGTTCTCTTTAGACCCCTCTTTTATTTCCCTCTTCTTCTTTTTATATAAGTAGTTTCCGGGCAGTTCCGGGGGGAATATATCTGAGGCTTCCAAGGAGGTGAATGGAAGAGGGTGAATTCGAAATTGTGGGGTTCAAGGGGTGCTCCGTTGTCTTGGCAAGTGTCGTTTGTTTTAGTACTGTCTGGTTTACTAAAAGTGAACGAGTCGAGTTACTTAGCTGTGAGCACGGTAAGGTCGGATGCATTGCGAGTAGACGTGCTTGGATTTTATGAGTATTTCGAAAATGACAATTGCATTTCTGTGCTGAAAACAGCTGCGTGACATGCAACGAAATATTTGTTTTTATGAGCACTTCTCGATTGTGACGGAAAGATTCTACTAAATTGATTCAGGGCCTTTGGCCTCGAATATTAAATATTAAAATAATATTAAAAAAATATAAATTTCGAATTACAGCGAAGCGGAAGGGGAATGAAAAAAATTGTCAACTTACACAGGTTTTCGAGTTATCAAGGTTCGACTGTATTATCTAAAAATTCCAAAACTTCAATAAACAAACGATAATAAAAAGACCCCAATTTGTCAAGCAAGAACCATACATCTCTTCCCATGCAGCACACAGATAACCCCCAGAACGTAGTACTAACGCTCACGCGATAATTAAAGTCCAGCTCCAAGAGCATTTAGACACACAATGTATATCTAAAAATATCAGCAGTGCGCTTTCTTTCGATCTATAACATACCTAGTTCCCTATTAGTTCGAACGATAGATGTCCTACCGTATCAGAGATTAGAGAAGGTGTTAGAAGAGACGTAGGGACGTCGCTGGCGTTTGATATCGCCTCTCGTTTCGGTTCGCCCGCTCGGTTTTTCGTCGTTGGTGCTCGTGCCCTTCCTCCAGCGACCCGGAAAAGCACGAGGCGTCGGCCGACAGCAGCCGTGTGTCGGCCGCCGCACGGAAATTGTCGAACGGCGGCGTCGGAGGTCGGTAGAGGTCGGCCAACTCGTGCATGTTTCGACGGCTGGATCCGCTTCTCTCCGATGCGATAGACGGCAACAGCCGCTTCGAGATATCCTACTCTAAGCGTTTTTTCTGTCCACGTGTGTCTCTCGGGGAAACTCGCCGCGGGCCGACGCGACGGATCATGCAAATGCAAATATTAATATGCGATCCAGCGGATGCCTTACGCAACAGTTAATAACTCGTAATGTTTGTAGATAGGCGAGCGTATTGTATCAGCACGCGATAATTTAACGCGATGTATACTGGCCGTTGGGAACAGTTTCTCCGCGTAGAAAACGGCCACTTCGACGTTTCGTTCGAAAGGATGAAAGATACAGATCTAAGCGCGAAATCAGGTGGTTCGTATTGCTCGTTAAATATTTCACGCATCGCTACGTCCTCGTTTAACTCTCGCGAAATATCGGTAACGTTTAAGACTATGAACTTGTGGTTTAATGCTCCTTGCGCTGGGGCAGCCAAGCCACCGTCGCAAAGGGATAATTAATGCAGTACTAATTACCGAGTATTACTCGTACTTGGGGCGTTTCGCTTCGATTGCTATTCCTAGGTTATTAAACGATATCCGCACAGTTTACGATTATTGAGTCGCATTTCTTCAGCGTTACGTATTGCTACGCATTTAGAAATAGTTAATACCAAACGTTTGAGAGTGCCTCGTAGTAAAAGAATATCCTGAATACCGTTCTCTGGATAAATATCTAGATTCCCGTCACAAGTTCTGATACTCCTTACTCAGAATCAGTTGCCCCTGCGAACTCCTCGCAAGGAGAGCAGCAGCAACAAGCATTTGGTGCAAAATTAGACGAACTACGTGGAGTAAGAATACTGTATTTAAACCGACAGTAGAATTCCTCCGTTTAAGAGTAAAACTGAAAAATTCATCGATCACTTACCCCTCTCGATGCTTTGAACTTACATAATGTATGCGTTCACGCGGTCCATGTAGCCCGTTCGGAGAACGCCCATGGGCGTTCAGCGGGTATAGTTAACATCCTGATTATACGACTTCCGCACACGACATACCGTTAAAGTTTTAGCTTTTAGCTTTTGCGAGTAATGTTGGTGTTAACGATGACAAAACCCTGTTGCAGGCACTGGTGAGTCCGGCAAGTCCACGTTCATCAAACAGATGAGAATCATCCACGGCTCCGGCTACTCGGACGACGACAAGAGGGGGTTTATTAAACTCGTATACCAAAACATATTCATGGCCATGCAGTCCATGATCCGAGCGATGGACCTTCTTAAGATCGAGTACGCCGATTCGTCGAACGTAGTGAGTATTTTTTATCGGCGGTCGTGGCTCCCCTTCCCGTCCCCGTAATTATGCTTGCCCGAATATTCCAACGTTTTGCCGTGCATCGCCGTAGGAAAAAGCGGAACTCGTGCGGGCTGTGGATTTCGAAACGGTTACAACGTTTGAAAGTCCATATGTAGAAGCAATCAAGGATTTATGGGCAGAGGCAGGCATACAGGAGTGTTACGATCGCAGACGAGAATATCAGCTCACAGACTCCGCTAAATAGTAAGTAGCGATTTCGTTGCCCGCCACCATTATACTTTATATAGGAAAGCGTGTATTTTTCCTTTTTCTTATGGATACCACTCGACGGCATCGCTCGATGATTCGCACGTTGTTAAGCGAATTCAATGGGAGCGTGAAGAAATCTGTGAATTTCTGGGACACTTACGGCCACCTTTTTAATCATCCAACGAAATATAGGGTCATATTTTCTTTTTTCATCATTCATGACATCTTATAGTTGCAAAAGTTGCCATTTATAATGATATTTGAGATGTGAAAATCTGAACTTAGTAAATAAATGTTTTGAGGTGTCGCAAGTCAGTTAAAAATTATTATCTTCGTTGATCTTGTGAATTTTATTTTATCATACGATTGCACTTCTTTTTAAAAGAAATTTACTCGGTACATTTCCTAGCAGTGTATCATATCTGACTGTTATCCAACTGAAGAAAGCTGCTACGATGCAGGCGTGATGATATATTGTATAGACAAATGAAAACGCAAATGTTTAAACTAAGCGTTCTGGTGCATTGTTAAACGCGTGAGAGACGAGTAGGTACGCTAAAAGTCTAGGCAGTGAACGTGTTACGACTGAAAAAAATAGCACATACAACACTTTAGAAATATGTTTAAAAAAAAAAAGAAACGTCACCTAATACTTCAAGGTTCTTGCGGCACCTCAAATCTTTTTAGACAGAATATAACTTTTGCCGGCTTAATCTGAATTACTAAAGACAAGTTTTTTTACTATTAGAAAACAGTCACACAATTTTGATTTTTTCGTTGCACCCTACTGCGGGGTCTATTTTGACCCAGTCGAGAATATGCCTCGCAGAGATATAGCGATGTCGTAAAGGCAGAGAGGGCACAAAGTTGGTACGATCCTTTAGTGCCGTGCTAACCAGTCGAGAAGTCAGGGATGCGTTTAGCATACTTTTTGGACATTAGTAGCTTAAGATCCTGGGGTGTGTAGGAATGTGAGTAAATAAGTGCAGCCTTGTAATAGACGACGAAGAATACATTCAAGAGACTGTACTCTCAAGGATATTATTTTAGCTGTTGCATCTCTGCGATACGCGCTACTTGTTTTACTTGTTGTTAATTGTCAGTATCGCTACTCGAAGGAAATTAGAATTATGTTATATCGAGGGCCAAAATAGACTCCGTGAACGGTATCTACTAAGCGATTCACCTTCGAGGGGTTAAGGGGGATTCTCGTCTAACAGCCCCAAAAGTAACTGGTATTTAAGATATTTTTTTTTAAAAGTGTTGGCCATATTGGATTAAACTCTTTTGGAATATAAGAAGGCATCTTTAAACTTATAGAAAATATTTTTTTTAGGTCGATCCTCCTTATTATTTATTAATTATTGTGGAATCTCGTCCACCTCTTCGACGATGTAACTTCTGTTGGCGGGATGTGTAGCACCTATCACAGTCATCTGATTGCAAAAATAATAGAAGTTTCCTAAAGTTAAATAATTTACGTTGGGACTGATCCACCTTAAAGAAACAAACTGAAAAATAGAAAGAGTTATGAAAGGAAAAGCAAATTTTTTCCGTAGACAAATTTTTCACATTACTCTTTATACCGACGAAAAAAGTATTATAAATAAAAATTAAAATTGTAAGTCCTGTCCCAGCATAAATTATTGAACTCTAAGAAAAATTTCTTCTTTTTGCAATCAGATGACTGTAGCGTCGACGAGATTCCAGAATAATTAATAAATAATTAGAAGGATCGATATAAAAAAAATATTTCCTGCAAGTTTAAAGATGCCTCCTTATATCCCAAAATAACAATAGCTTTTCAAAAAAATCATAAATTTCGGGGACTGTTGCACGAGAATCCCCCCTTAATATACAATTTAACGTAACTTTAGTGTGAAAACTATATTTTACTACATTCCCGCTATCATTAAAGCGTTCATAATCCGCTAGTCGATCGAGAACAGCTGAAGATCGTTCTCTTAACGTTTACCATGCATTTACAAGCGCAGCATCTATAATTTCTCTCGTCTGCCGTTCGATGTTCCTTCTCTGCGAGAGATTACGTTTCGGGAGTAGCGCGGTTCGCCTCGCGTATCAGCCATTGAGTACACGATGTTTCAGTTACCTAATGGAGATAGATCGAGTCGCGGCACCAGACTACCTCCCCACAGAACAGGACATTCTTCGTGTGAGAGTGCCCACCACTGGTATAATTGAATATCCTTTTGACTTGGAAGAGATCCGATTTAGGTACGTCTGGTCGTGGAAAGGAAAGGGGGAAGCTGCCTGTGCCTGCGAACTACTTACATCGGACTCTTTCTGCATCGTGCCTGCATCCGTTGTGACTCACCAATTTCACTTTCGTACACGATGATTCGTCACCTATTGCGTTTCTCCCCCCCTTCTCGCCGATGCCCCACAGATCTCCATTGATCCCTCACCTTTCAGTTTTATGGCACGCGACGGGCACCGAATCCAATCGGGCGCAGAGTTCTCCGTTACATTTTCTTTTTCGCCTTCCTCTCCTACCACGAAGAAGCTCGTTTCATCGCGCGTGCTCGCGTCGATTCTAGGTACTGTTCTCCTCTCAAGGTTTTCCTTTCCGCAGGAGGGGGAGGGGCAGGGGCGCGCTTTACATGTGTTTCTATCTCGGCTGATTATATAATTCCCGAGGAGCAGATATTATTTTCGCGTGGAACTATGAACGTCGAGCGACCTCCGCGATTATCGCTCTCGCCTGCCATAAAACGCGAGGGGCAAATCAATGAGCTGTTTTTATTTCTCCCACTCCCCCTCCGCCCAATTGCCCCCCCACCCCACCCCCGTTATCGAAACTTCTTCCAGGCAGGGATGACGAGCATGTGCGAGCTGTTTTGTGATATTTCTCTCCTCGTAATCACCTTTAATACATGCATGGCATGCACTATCAGACTGTGGCTTCGTTTGTTTTGCAGTTATCTTAGTGACCTAGAGCGTATCGAAAAGCCTGACTACCTTCCTACTGAACAAGACATTCTTCGGGCTCGAGCTCCTACTACTGGCATTATAGAATATCCGTTTGATCTGGACTCCATCATATTTAGGTACTAACACGCATTACTTGAACCCGACTGTACACTTAGAAGTACAGTATTCCTTCTCTATCGAGCCGGTGTCCACCCTCGATGTACGCCCGCGAGTGGATTCCACCCCGCTACATTTTTTTCTTTTGATTATTAACATTTATTAAATCCCCGTGGAAGCACCGTCGATGGATCGCTGAGATTCCAACAACGGAAATGAGCGCGAACGCAACGTAATGCGGTTTAGTTTTAATTACACGCGGTGTGTAATTAGCACAGTGGGAATGAAGATTGGGAAGCGTGAACCGTACCGTGTTTGGGCTCATTTTAATCAGGAAAATCACGTCGATTCGTCGGTCATACTCTTACGAGGATTTAATGAGAAATATGGAAATTTTACCCAGCCAAGCGCGAATTAATGAAGTGCTAAATAGGCGAGCCACCCTCCCTGTAGACTCGTCAGCGGAGCCCATCGTCGGCCGTATAGAGAAGGAATACCGTAAAATTCTAGTACTAACTCGAAGTAATGGATTAGTACCAAGATATATTCTGCATCCCTGTGAATTAGTCGAACAAAGCGAAACTTTCGTTACTTTATATGTATTAAGTATTTTATATGTGTTCTTTTTACACATCGTTATAATCACGTTAATTTGGATTAACAATTTTCTTTTAATCACGTGTTTACTTAAACACTGTGTAATATATGTAGAGATTGTAATAGTAGTCTGTTGCACACAGTTATCGTGTCTAGACGCCGCAGTAGTCGGGCGATAGACGTAGTGTCGATAGTAGTAGAAAAGTAGTTATAACGATAGTGTAGTATAATAGTAGAAGATTGTTGTTAATTTTCGTGTTAGAGGACAGTTATATAAAAATGAGGGAGTAGTTGAGTACCTGGTTATTTACAATACTGGACATGCAATGTTATTTGCTAAATATTATAGCGACTCTTCTTGTTTCTCTCTCTTTTTATTTGTTTTTCTTTCGATTGAAACTTGTACTCGTATTTTGCTTTGAACAGCTTATTGTTTGCATGCTCCTCATGCAACTTATATTTCATAGAATGAAGTTTTGTAAATACCACTACCTTCGTAACCTACCATAGTAACTTCGGTAGTGTTGTGTAAAAATAATAGAAAGTACCTATTCGTGAATTGCACTTGACAATGACAGAAGTAATACGAGAGTACGTACTTAGTTCGTTGTTATATTAACATGTAGCGTATATTCGTCTAAGAATTCTCGGGAAAAGGGTATTACGTAATGTCTATCACGTGAATGTATTTTGCAGGATGGTAGACGTTGGTGGACAGAGATCAGAAAGAAGAAAGTGGATTCATTGTTTCGAGAATGTCACTTCCATTATCTTTTTAGTAGCTTTAAGTGAATATGATCAAATTTTGTTTGAATCGGAGAACGAGGTAAATATAATCGCGGAATTTAGAGAAGCACGAGTACCTGCGAACATCCGAATTTACGAATACTGAACATTGCGATTGGTTTCAGAACCGAATGGAAGAAAGTAAGGCATTGTTCAAAACAATTATCACATATCCTTGGTTTCAACACTCCTCTGTTATTCTGTTTCTAAACAAGAAAGATCTGCTCGAAGAGAAGATTATGTACTCCCATCTTGTTGACTATTTTCCTGCATACAATGGTGAGTACACACAAAATGTTTTCAAACACTTATTAATAAGACTCTATTAGTCTTATTAATAAGCACACATGTACAATCTTTAGTATGAGTCACGCCGCAGTCTACAAAATATATGTTGCGTGCGGTAAATGCTTCAAATATATTATTTATCGGTGTCGTTATAATAATTTAATATTTTCTAAATCAGTTAAGTTTAATGAACGGTGTATTTCGAAATATACTTAAAGGTATCATTTTGATATTGCGATAATATTTTAGCTACAAATCATTTAACATTTCGTTGTGGGGTAGGCGAAATATTAAACTCGGTTTAGGGTGAATTGTACAGGGGATCAGGTTAATCTATTCCCCATTACTTTGGAGTGTCCTGTTCATTTTATTATTAGTAAATGAATAAGTTTTATGGTATAGGCCCTAAACAGGATCATATACCAGCCAGGGAATTCATCTTAAACGTGTATCTCAGTTCGAATCCTGATCCTGACCGCATGTGCTACTCTCACTTCACGGCCGCGACAGGTCTGTTTAAGTACAACACATTCTGGAAAACAGTTGTAGATTTTTGTAGAAAACATGCTAAATCGATCCAGTAACTATAAATCACAGAAATGTAACTCTGGTTTTGAAGCTTAACCCATACCCCCACTTTAGAAACGCTATTTCTCATATTTCGGTCCATATTCCATACGCATGGTCTAGAATGAACAAGAAATTTTTTTTCTCCAATATAATATAAATCCGATTTACATTAGACCTACTTCTTTGCTTTAGATAAACTTGATTTACTTTATACCATTTCCCCAAAGCATTTTGTGTAATCATTTCACAGTTTTTTGTTTCCATTTTTTTTTTTGTTAAACTGCACAGCCATTAAGACACACGTGTGTATAATGTAATAGAGTTTATATTTAAATCAGAGAATCTTACGTAAGAGATTTATCTGGTTGGCGAAGCTTTTAAAAGGCTTCCTTTGCAGTTAATAGAACTAATTCAATAATTCACCTTTGGAACATTCATCGGATTTCACTAAAAGCAATCCAGAATTAGTGGAACAAATAGGACGAAAATTCAATTTGTTATTGACGTTATTTTTAATCGTAAATAATAATAAGTCTTGCTATTCTGTTCCATTTTTCTAAATCTTACGTATAATTTTAAGGTACAATCATTTCTGTAAGCCAGTTTCAGTATAATTTTCATTTATTTACATTTTCTTTTGTTTTCGTACGTACTCTTTTATAGGTAGAACATATTTTAAAATTTTATATGCCCAGTACCGATCACCACTCGATTTGATCTCGATTGAATCCTCAAATAATATCCCACTGACAATCTGATTGCGAGAGAAGTGCAGAGATCGTATATGCACTTGAGTAAATACAAGTAGAAGTAATATTCCTATGCTTGCTTGTGTCTTTCGCAGGGCCCCAAAGAGATGCCATAGGTGCTAGAGAATACATTTTAAAGATGTTTGTCGATTTGAATCCAGATACAGAGAAGATAATTTATTCACATTTTACGTGTGCCACAGGTAGGCTTCTAGTAATTTACGCTGATTTGTGTTTATCGTTGCTTTCTAACATTATGTATGTTGCGCAAAATAATCTGCATGATGCCTATATGTCCCAGCATAAGGTGCGTAAGTTTAATCGTAATAACAGTTATTTATTTATGGAAAATCCATCTATGCATCGTGTACCACTTGACATTTGTCAAAAATATATTTTCATAGTAAATACTCTTTTTTTTGGTAAGTGTACTGCAATGAACTTAAATAAGTTTTATAACATTTATTGTAAATACTTTTGAAAGTTAGATTGATTTCCCATGCTTGAAATCTATGTCTGTGCTCACAATAATATGTTGTTTATTATTGCATGCTGCGCTCATGGGATTGTCTATCAGACACAGAGAATATCAAGCTTGTATTCTGTGCTGTCAAGGATACAATTATGCAAACTGCACTTAAAGAATTTAATCTTGCCTAATGTGATTGTGGACAATTTTTGCATTTATACACGATCTTTAAATGACACTTCACACATTTATTTTATCGAGAACGTACAGAGATTTTTTATAAAGTTATTGTTAACGTTTAACCGAACACTGGCAAATCAGAAGCAAGAGAAAAGCAAAGAATAGACTAACTTATTTTCTGTGCAAGATATTAAGACTGCCAATCTGTTTTCCCTAGGTAATGTTATTTGCGCATAAATCACTTCAGCAATATCAAAAAATGAATTAAAAAAAAGAGACAGCGAGACACGATAGAGAAAGTATTTAGTTCCGTTAACGTTATAGATTTGACGACATAGACTTAGTAGTCTGAGAGTGTTTTTATTTACTTAATGCGACTCAGATGAATTATAACATAGAGTTTAATATATTTTAACGATGGCATATACGAGAAAGTAGAATTTCCAACGTTACGTTAAAGCGATACGGTCAATTTGGTAATTGTACTTAATGTTAGTTAAGTGCCAATCTTATAAGGTCAGTGGAAGAAATATTATGCTCTGCACAAAGCTTTCATGCATGCATTATACAAACTGTATTTACTTGCATACTGCTTGATCGAATTTGATAATTTCGTAAATCCGCAAATTTAATTAAAAAAAGGCGCATTTTGCTCCGACAAATTCTTAGCAACGGTCACTAATGTCTGTATAAATTGTGCGTGTATGCATTCTTTTATTGACACGTGTGTCATTATCCATAAACGAAGCACAGTTAAGTGTATGTGACAAATAATATTACATTTCATATTCATGAGAACGTGGAACCCTCTCAGTCCTTCAAGAGCATGGGATATTTCTGCAAAATTATTAATAATTTCAAAATAGCTTATGCAAGATCTGTTAAAGTACATAACACTTTTTTTTCGTTATCTGTATATTTCTGGAAAATCTCTGCAATTAATTGTGACTGCGATTTATTGCTTTTCTTTGATTATTGTAACGATAAAAGAAATTGTCCTAAATTTATGTGCTTCAGTTATTTATTACAAATATATCATTACATAGTACAATTAAGAGTCATTTCTTTAATCATTCCTACAAAAATCTGTGTTTTTTCTCTACTGGTGTCTTTGCAGTCTTTCGTGCATAAATGATAATAAATTGCATGTTGCATGTATGTTGACTTCGGCTTATTCTGTGTCTTTAATTAAGGGTAAGTGTGTTTGTTACATTTTATTACATTACTATTTAATATGAAACGTTAGCCCTCTGTAAACGAATTGATTTCTTGCATCTCATCTACCTGCTATTTCACTATATCTCTACCACTGGGTGTACATTTGTATGTTATATCAGAGCGACAATGGATCACAGAGGGTTAATTATTAATATTTCGTTTAAGGGGTCTCCCTATCTTGACGGACCAAAAATGATGTGAACATTGGGAATTTTTTAAAACAAAACCATTACATATATTTACTTCCAGCTTTGTGGCTCTATTTGTCAATCTTTAGAGAATATGAAAAAAAATTGTATGCGAAAATAGTGATTATATCCCGAGTTACTTCTAATAGAGCGCTTTAAAAAAATCATATACGCATGATTAGCATAAAATCAGCCGTTGTAGTTGTCTGAAATAGAAAATTTAAAAATTGGTGGAATCTGTATGAGTGTGGTTATCGTCTGAACTAGATTAATTGAGAAACATTGAAAATTAAAAAAAAAATGGCAGTGCCTAAAACAGACACCGATTTCTGCAAAAAATTCGCTGCTTTTTTAAGTCGCAAAAGTCTAATTTTGCAAAGACTGACTTAGTTTTAATAACAACGAGAATGGGACATCTACTGAAGATATATACCAAGTTTGAAATAAATCGGGTGATTGGTTTTTGAGATATCATGCTAACTAAGTAATTCGAAAAACATCGTTTTGAGAAAACGTATTAAAGTTTTAGGTACTGTTATTTTTTTAATTCATTTTTCAAAAATATTGCCTGAATATGTAAAAATATAGGCAGAAAGTTTTCAATTAATATAATTTGAGAGTTTCTCTTAAAAAAATTCCAAATATCGTGCTCCTTTTCAGGCCGTCGAAGTAGGAAGACTTCTTAAGTGTATCTTAACATCATAACTAACGTTTTTTCGCTGAATTACTAATATACAACTAATATGAAATTTATTAATTCTATAATTATTTCTTAATGTTTCCATAAGATATGAATGTTTACGATTATTTTCCTCTTACAGATACAGAAAACATCAAATTTGTATTCGCAGCAGTGAAAGACACCATTCTACAGTCTAACTTAAAAGAATACAATCTGGTTTAGATGGCAATATGTAAGGCTCAGAATGGACTCAAGAATTTTTCTTATACCCTGACCAAGGTATCAGTGTGAACTCTGTTAAGCTACGAACGAAGAGGACAAGAGGAAGGCAGAAAAATAAACAATAACTTGTGGTGCCATCAGCATATTGTCGCTGCTCCATTACAAGTGTACCAACTATCGATTAGTAAAAATTTATGGGCGGAGGTAACAGCGATGAACAAACATGGACCTAAATCTGAGCGTTATACGTTCTTTCCTAACCTTTTCACTGTCAATACCAACAAATTGATTTAGTTTCGTACTCTATTTGTTGAATTTGTTACCTTTTTATAGATTAGTTTAGTCAATCATGCCTGGCTGACTGCGTAATCGTCTGATTTTTATATAACAAAATACCACGAGCAAGCACGTAAATAAACGTATAAGATAGAGTGCAGCCATGTCATACAATGTCTGTCCAAGTGTTTATCTCAAAATCAAGAGATCTCAGCAAGAACCTGAAGCGAAGAGGGACGAAATGCTTTTTAATCACAAGTAGTCGGTGACACAAGTGAGAGCGATTCTAGTGCCATTTACTAGTGTGGTGTTTTTTTTTATTGCAGTCCTTTCTTAGATGCGAAAAGCCAAAGTGTTTTTTTTTATCTGTGCCAGAAGCGAGTAAAAGTTTTTTCTGCATGTGACTCAAATTCATAATTCATCATATAAATATTGTTATATATAATATATAAAATGAAACATAGGTTAGCGTCGAAAGAGAGCAACATAAAACCAGCAAGAAGGAAACTTTACCCTCGAACCTAAACCCGAAACCCACGGCCCCCACCCCGCCACCCCCACCCCTAATCCCCATCAATATTAAGAAATTGTTAGAGAAACAACATCTGTTCGATGTGACACTAGGTAATTAGGAAGCGAGAGGGGCTGCAGATTCCTCTGCTCTCTCTCTCTCTTCGCCATAGGCTGTGTACAGAATGTGAGGGCTGCGATCTCATGCCATACAACTATAATCTTACGATTTACGAGAGACATAAGGATCTTAACATAACGATGGCTTTCCTTTCATCCAGCCCTCGCTTGTTGGCACAGTATCGCGTGGCAAGGGGCATCATCCAACAGCGTATGCCCCTGGCTCGCATTGTATCCGCATTACAGTGTACGTATGTATGTATGAACTGCTCACTGCCTGCGCTCGCTCATACCGGCTAGCGCGCTGCCCATAGCTCGTATTCTCGTACGGGTACCGTTTGACTGCTGTTTCTGCCGCCTTTCACTGTTCCGCCGCAAGAACGTCTGTACAAAAGGTGGCAGAAACGGCTTTTCACGCGCCCCCGGGGGGGGGGGGGGGGTACTTGCACAATAAACTTTAAACGGTGTTGGTCAGATTGGTAAAGTAGGGGTGTGACGTTTAGACGCGTGTAACCTGAACGTCTAACTCTGACGCTGCTGACACTGCACGCACACTGGGCAGCATATGTCATACCTACTTTGGTTAAAACACTGAGTTTATATGAAAGATAAAATATATAAATACATTGGATAAAATATAATATTAAGAGATAATAACAAATAATATTGAATAATAATATTAATAATAGTAATAATAATAATACTGCTTGGTTTTCAAAGAGAGAGAGAGAGAGAGAGAGAGAAAGTGTGTGTGTGTGTGTTAAAAGCGGGGTGAATGGTGACGAGGAGGAGGAAGGAAACGTGTGTTCGAAGTGCAAAACGATGCCAGTGAGAAAGAATGGTAGCGCAAATGAGAGGGAGAGACAGGGCGAGAGAATGATAGTGTGAAAGAGAGAGTGAATCTTCGTGCGCGATATGTGTGCAACGTGTGTGTGACATTTTAACAGAGGATAAAACGAAATCGGTTGAGGCAGACAGGCTTTCTATTGCCTGGTTCGTGAACGAGCGAGTGACGCGCAAATTTGTGGCTATAGTTCATTTGTAAATCATTTTTTGTCAAAAGTATACATTTTTCTGAAAGCATAATACGTTGGGTATTCTTTCTGTGTGTATAAAATGTAAACACCTACAAAGCCCAAAATGAAATCAATGTTTCTAACTTATTTATAATAAATAATATACATTAATGATACAAAATAAACACAGTTTGTGACAGTAGCATTGACGCATGGTACAAGATTCACCTTGCACATTTACCTCGGAACACGATAATCCCTGTGTACAACAACAATCCCTAATCCCGTTCATACTGTGCTGCGAGAGCACAGCTTTAATTTTATTTCACGGAGGAGAAAGTAATTTATCATATTTTATATTTTGTTTTCATTATGTAAAAACTGTTATATTTTATGGAAGAAATATATTTTGATTTGATGGTAAACCGTGAAATTTTTATTGCTGCTTCTACATTGTCTCTGATCTCCGCAAGCGCTGGTATGTAAGTCTATTCCAATGGGGCGACATTTTAATACAAAATGAATTACACGATTAAATTCCCTTTATCCAATATTATCTGCATAAGAATTGCGAGTAAAATGAAATTAAAATATTTATTATTTCCTTTACATCCCACATACAAGTTATTAAAATCAGTCCCGTCGTCGTATTATATATTACCGATAGAAAAAGTAAAATTCTTTAAGAAAATAAAATTGGTTCTAATTTCCCCGAAGCATATTACAGAGCAATTCGTATCGCCAATTTAACTTGCTCAAAATAATACAACAACCAAATAGTTTTCAAAATTGTCAAGTGAAAATTAGTTTCTAAAATTCAAGGATTTTATTTGCTCAATGATATATTAAAAACCGTGGGTATCTATCTACAAATTTGAACGCAACCGATCGCACCATTCGATTCGAAAGAATCCATAGCACCGGTGGCGGAACGCGAGGGTAGAATGCGGGCCAATGAGGAAGTGGGGCGCCTAGCGGCGCATTTCCAAACGTCACGCCATTGTATTAGGGCGAACGTGTCGTCATTGAGGCAAGGATGCCTGGCGTGGTGAGAAAGCGCGCGCGCGCGCAACGTGGACGGTTGCGGCATCGTTGCTGGTGTATGTAGTCCTGCGGAGGATCATCGAAAGGACTACACCCCTTCAGTAGCGGGAGTCAACCTTCGCCACTCGTATCGCCTGCATACAGTGACCCAACTCAAGCCAGGTGCAAATATGAGTCTTTTGCTGGAGGACGAGGAAATCGACGAGTGAGTGTTCTGTCATCTCAACTTACATTACCTGCGTTCACTTTCCACCCCGTACTTTCCTTCCCCGATTTCACGCGCAAAAAAAGGGCTTGGCTGCCCTTCGTTCGTTTCGCAAGATGACATCGGTCACTCAGCGAACGTTTACGCTCAATCGATCTTCGTCAACGAATGATCGTTTAGCCTCGTTCAAGCTTCCAATGTTTTCTTCGCGTTACTGCCTGTTAAACGTTTCAATGACACTTTGCTGCATCGAGATAGAAGCTACAAGTGCACGTAGCGCATGTGGTTCTGACGTACGAATCTTCTCGGAACATCGATTTAGCGAGCGCACAACAACAATCCGAATTTGGGAAGTGGTCGGGTTTTCATTCCTCGGGTCACGGTCTTTGATGCTTGAGACGTAAAACATACATAGTATATTCTACGGTCGAATGACGACGCGCAGATGCCTGGAAATGTAGTTACGTAGAATACGAAGTTATTTGCCCAGTTTTCTGGGTTTTGTGCTGTATCCTCGAAGGTATTGCATTTTTGTGAACTTGTTCTTTTGTGGCGTTACGTACGCACGCATCTTATATTTCTTAGAAGGTGAAACTACCTACGCTTTTGAATCATTGGATTATTAAGAAATCTGAAGTTCAAGCAGTACATTATAATGTTTACGTAATTTGTGCGAAACTTTTAGGCAATATTTAGAATAATTTTTTATACTGGTAAAATATTATGTACTGTGGTCTAAATTTATATATGATAATTGGTTCAAAATGTACATCACGCGCGAAAGGAGGTTATTTGTGTTGTTTCAAATCTTTCTGAATGAAAATGTCGATTAGTGTGAGTGTAGTTTCTGGCGTAAGTGGGTGTGTCAATGTTTTTTCGAGGTCGAAAGTAATAGGAAACACGTGAATTCGGTTTTACGTTTACCGAGGTGATTCGTCAGCAACCAAGTGGACGATCGATGGGCGATATAGCCGCGGGTTGTGTTCCACGCGCTCACTGTTTGCTTTCTTCTCGACTTAGAAAGTTTAAAGGGCAAGGATCAGTCGACGAATTTTTAAATTAATCGATTTATCAGCAATTTTCTGATTTATACTATAAATCTGTGCGCTATACTTTTTTCAGGCATATCTGAGATTCAAGTATCCACTTCGTAATTCTAGTGTATCCGTTGGTCACAATGCATGCGATGCAAACTGTGTTTCCCAACGAAAATTAATTTTCACTGACTTCTAAACGATGTTTTATAACGAAGGCTTATTTTCACTGTTGTATAGTATCTAATCTGGAATAATTATTATGTAATAAGTAAATGAATTTTATCAGTAATCGATAGCGTCACCTGTTTCGTGTAAAATATTAATCTGGTCATGTACTACATCTGCTCGCGGGCCGAAGAACGTAGTTCAACAAAATGGTGGTGAATAATATTTGAAAATAGAACCGAGTGCGATTGCGAGCGATTTCCGGCATTTTGGGTATTCTTTGAAGGTAGACAAAAATTTTCTTTTAGATACTTATACACAAAAATTGTCTATACTTCTGCTTCTGGTATTGAAATTGCAAACTTTAGCCCGATCGTAAACTTTTTTGGAATTCCTGAAAATAGTTGGAAACATCTGGCTCTTGGCTTTGGGTGGAAAATTTTGTATCGAATACTGATTTTTTAATGTATTCGATATAGAGTGATCTCCAGGGTAGGTTGCATGGATTAGTCTTAGAAGGTGGTGGGGGTAATTCATGAACCTGTATGGAGGTCTGGGTATGAAATTTATGGGAGTCCGCATAGTATCAATTTACGATGATATTTTTCTGCTGCGTTGGGAAGGTGTATACGTGGGTGCGAGAAACTGCGCATCGAAGAACGTATCTCTGAGTGAATGGACTGGCGCGAAGAACGAGGATTCTTGGAATGTACGTGAAAATTTAGGGCGAATGTGATTTTAAAAAGTGCGGAGGAGATCGAGAGCAAGGAGATCGGTTTCGAAGAGTAGAGTTAAAGAATTAAGAGTTACAAAGCTGAAAATTGAAGAGTACATTAGGAATAGTTTTAATATATGTATATATCTTTACTATTATTGTTAAAAGTGTGTTTTGTATAGTTTTGTTGCCCTCCACTTTTATAATAAACTTTGAACAATTCAATCATCTATGTAAATGAAAAGGAGTTGATTCTCAGTACAGAGAAATTAAAATATTTTAAAAGACGCAAGTTTTTAATATTATTTAAGGGGGCACAGCACCTTGCAGGCCTAAAAGATTGGGTAAATTTAAAATTTCTTTTCTCAGGTAATTTTTCAGTGAAATATTGGGATCTTTTTAGGATATGTTAGGCAACATTTTATATTACTTTATTTTCATATAGTATTTATTACATTAACATTGTCTACCGTCATGTCTTATCCGCTGGCTCAGCACAGAAAGCGACTGGAACATGAAGGGTAAAAAATTCTTATGTCAACTTAAACAGAAATAAATTGTCTTCATTGTAACGTACGATTTTTTAATAATTGTAAAAAATAAGGAATTGACTTCGTAAAGAAATTTTTTTTTACCGGATACTGTAGAGACTTATAAAACTTCAACAAATTCCAACATGATATAAATCGTACGCTACATTGAAGAAAATCTATTTCACTTAAAGTTGAAATAAGACTTTTTTATTTTTTCTGTTCCAATCGCTGTTGGTGCTGGTGGTCAGCTGACAAGACACGACGGTAGACAATGTTGTATATCTTCGCCACGTTAAAACTTTGAGTAATAAATAATGTATGAAAAGAATGTTAAAATGTTGCCTAACATTTTCGAAAAAAATCCCGACATCTTACTGAAAAATTCCCTGAGAAAACAAATTTTAAATTCACCCCCGTAAAAGTTAATGATGTAACGCGTGTTATAAAACTTATTGGCCCTCGTATACGTTTTTTTCTATTAACTTTAGGAATAATTAAGCGAATTTAATTAAGTAATGGGCGAGGTCTCATTTTACGTTCGTTTAGAATGCGCCAGTCAAGGAAGAGAATATAACGCATACAACGTTGTTTCACGCGGTCTAATTAATGGGTTCGTTAGGCTTTGCGTTGTAGTGTATGGGTGTGCAACTGTTCCCTGGGAGAATGTCTGAAGTTTGCTTGTCGAATGTACCTATTTACTTATAAAGTTTCTGTACTGACTTTTTTTATAATTTCTATTGACTATGCCGAGAATCAGCAAATATGTATACGGAGTAGTATGGAAAGAATAGCTCGTTTGTAACGCATTTAGTAGTTTAGGAAAAGATTTTAGAAGCCATATTTTGCAAGCTATCCCCTTTATAATTCCACTTCAACAAAAGATGCAGTTGCATATTGGACACGCATCGTGTCAGTAACGGAAAAGACTCTGTCGTAGGAAATTAAGATCATTGTAAATCATTCAACTTCTTTCCTTATCGCTCTATTTTTACTGTAACCAAATAAGCGATATGCTTGGTCCTAATTGACTCCTAATAACACCCTTACTAGACCTCTTTATCGACAAATTCTCAATTTACTATAATTTCCATAGTACAAATACTTATTAATAAATCCTCTTCATTACACACTTACATCATATAAGAATCTACGAAACTAAAATACAAAATGGAAATGCAAAATTTTATATTAAATAACGGTGTATGAAGAACAAGGTTCAGCGGACTAGAAAGTATGTTCTAATTAAACCTAACATCTCACATAATTAATAATTTCCTAAGAAAAAAAGCTGTCACTTTATTTAGTAATAATACCAAAAAAGAATTATTTAAACATATCTAATTTCACGTGCTCTAAAATATTCCCTTTTCCCCCATTGTCCGTGGGTACGTGCTCATCACATCGCGCCAAATATTGTTGTGTCAGCAGTATACTCTCGCCAGATAGCTGGCAATTGCAGCACGTGGTAATTGATACCTCTGAGTTTATCCAGAAGCGGTTGCCTGTATTCAAAATTTCGTATCGCGCTGTTGCACGCGAATGGATTGCGTCATGCGTACGGCGCACCACACCCTCCGATATTTCAGATACTTCGGTTACTATAGCGACGGCGGTTGAATGTCTGAATCCATCGTGCTCCAAGAGGGTGGCAAACGGAAAATCGTCGTTTGTAGCTGATGGAACTAGGAATCTACACAATCCAAGAAATGCTTGTATAGGAAGGAATACATAGCGATCGAATAGCTATTTCCTTTTTCCATTGAAAAATTTACATCCAGACGTATAAAACGTGGTGTAAACTGTAAAGGAAGTAGTTTCAAACTTTTGGGTGTATATTTCTATCACTCTTGAAAAACACGAAAAAAAACTTTGTTTATTTCATTTATTTAGATAAATATTTCGCAGTGACGTTGGCGTCTTCAGAATTTGACCCCTTGCTGGCGGTGGAAATTTCGGACCACTGGATCATCTGAAATAAAAAATATAAACATATTTTTAATTTGCAGGAATATGGTTATACGGCATTCCGCGAAATAGCAAATTCGATCGTAACTTGTTTCACTAAAATTATTTATTAAACAATGATTATTAAACGCATGTTTAAGAATGAATTTGAAAACGAATGTAGGCGTTGATATACATGCACGTAGAATAAAATGCAAAATTATCTACGTATTAAGAACACAAATGTTTAATTATAATTTAATGCAGGTTACACATACCCCCCGTTTACAAGTGCCTCTTTAGTGCACATTGAAAACTGTGACCTCCATTTTTAGCCTCGATACTGAAATTCAAAGTGTATATGGCTTTAGGAAGTTCTATTCTCGGCGTTCTATTGAACGTAAACGAATGCAAAGTGGAAATGCTTGACGATCACGAAGCATTGTGAGAGAAAATCCATGACTTCGTTTAAACGTAAGAAAATCGATCGTGCGGTGTAAAGAAGATTACAAGTTCGAAAGAATATAATTTCTAATTCAAGCACTCCACGGTCAAAAAGCTTAGGGTCACGCTGTTATATTGAGGTCAGGGCCATTATTGCATAGCCTAAGGCCTAATCAGGCCACCCCGTAGAGTGTCTCTCTCTTTCTTTCCTTCTTTGACAAAAGATCATTGAGTGTACAATTTTTTTACCTCATTTTATTTTTTGCAACATTTTGCTACTAATTTAGAATATATTTTCTTTCCCAATTGTGTGCCTCTCTTTCCTTCTTTCCCAAAAGAATATTGAAAAGAAGAATCTTTTACTCATTTTTACTCTTCGCAACATTTTGCTACTTATTTACAATTTTTTCTTCTTTTTCAATTCGAATTATTTTCCCAATTTTCATTTTCCTTGTAGTACTTTGAAGATCCTCTGGAACATGCATACCGAGTTACACAAAAAGGTAAAGTTTAATTTAATTAAATTGCGGACACCAACAAATGGCTACATTTTAAGCAAACAAATTTGTTTGTGTGTCCACCTTTTATGAATACAGAGGAGATTTTTAAATTTCATGCAACTTCATTATACTGTACGCTTTGTTCTCCGTTTGACCTGAGTCTGCCCTTCAAATATATCCACATATTAAGTAATGCCCCACATTTCCAACTATGTACAAAGTTAGAGCTTTTGTTTCAAAATAACGTTAATAGGCCTCCAACATGTGAATAAATATAAACTCTCCGTGCCGTGCAGACATTATCGATGAAACAAATTTAAACGGTAAGGTAGTCTCCGTAATTCTGTAGGGGCATAGTGGCAGCATGCATACTTATCGATTATCTTGTTGACATTCTATCACGCCACCAATCTCTATTACCTGCTCCTAAATCGTGCAAAAGTTCCTGTTTTTTTATCGTATCACTGTGTTTTTATTTTCACTTCTATTATTTACTGTAGTTAATCTTCACTCTTTTACGAAGATTCCACCTCTAAAGCCAGAAAAAAGAAAGTGACTGAACACTTTGACTTTGTGGCTTCGGCGTGGTTTCAAGCCGAGGGCTTTGCATCCCTCGATGAAAATACTCTATGCTTTCGTATCAAGGGCGTCCGCAGACATATTTCCAGGGGTGCAACTTCGAGAAACAAACTAGAGTCAAATTGACAAGCCAACGATTGGCTGCTTGTTTGAAGCCATTTTGTAGCACAAATTTAATTAAAAATTTAAAATGAAACAATCGCATGTCACAGTAGAGCTTGGCGTTAGAAAAGTGATTGCATTTCTGATGACAAATAAAACGACGTACTACATTTTTATGGAGGGATATCGATAAACCATATTCTGAAATAAGAACTGCATCACTTTGCTGATGTTATGTCTGCATGCAGAATACTTGCTCAGTTGATAGGTTATTGATCGGAACTGAACACGCTTGTGGCAGTTACCTTCGTTCAACTGCTGTCAGACTAATGAAAAAAATCTACATACCACCGTTCGATTACTGCCAGACCAAAGAGGAACTCAACCTGGGTGATGCTCCACTAGTTGCTCATTTTCTTTGGTCGGTTTGTTAGTTCTTTATACCAGTGATGGCAAACCATTTTATCTACGCGTGCTAAAAATGTATAAATTCTAATATTTATCGAATTGCTGACGTGCAGGCAGGGCTGGCCACAGAGAGAGTGTAGTGGGTGCCAAGACACTGGCCCCAAAAAAGGAAAAATGAAGAAAAGAGAAGAAAAATGAGAACGAAATTTTTTTATTTGATTAAAATTATGAAAAAAGAAATTAGATGTAAATAACAAGTCCAAGACCTCCTTTTCCAGGCAAAATAAGGGAGAATCTGGGTGCAGGTTATTGGCTGCAGATTAACTATCACGCCAGTGTTTGACGCATCAATACAGACTGTAGATAGCGGGTATAGATTCTGAATCGTTCCAGTTTGCATTGCCTGGCGTTTAAGATACAAAAATAAATAAAGAAAAATCTGTACCCTTATAGTGATGCTTCGTGGGATTCCCGGGAGTCCCAATGCGTTGATAAGACTTTGTATTAGTCGATAAGCTATTTTTTTAGCACGATTTGTAAAGTAATAACATTGATAACTGGCAACACATGCAATCACATCGCATGCAACATGTTGCCTTGCGTTGCCTCAGTGGAATCCCATTTAGAATGTTGCTTCCATTTTGACAGTGAAATAGGAGAATATTGCTCTGTGTAAAACCCACCATATATCATCCTTTGGGCCTGTCATTCATGTACTGTGATATTTCCGGGATTTAATTTGTCGATGACAATTCAAAATCACAATGTAATCATTGGCGAATGCTGTTACTTTTTTATCACTGGCTGTACATCTTCCGCGGAGTAAATTACCGTCGCTTATGATAAAATTCTATGACAAATGTGCGAAACATTCTGCATTTATCACAACTATCGTTAACTAATTATATCCTGCGACATCTCTTATCGTTATTTAATGGTACAGACATTAACTAGCGCAAATTCGAGCGTTGCAAAACAACTCACGATAAAAGGGATGGCAAGTAATAAAACTAATAAAAACTAATAAAAGTTGGGTACTTTCTTGGGCAAACTTCCTTCGATTATTTGGTCGTCGTGTCCCTCAGTCAATTCGAATAGTCAAGATTCTACTATAATAATCTAGCATGATCTTGTAGTACATTGTTTCATTCCTCGTGTTTTCAACGTACTTGTTGCTGGTTGAGTAACAACGCTCGATGTTAAACTTAAAAATTTATGTACAATGACTGTAACAGAGGTCGACGAGAGTCGTGCAGTGAATGAATAGCCGTTTCTGAGGCTGACGAGAGTCGAGTAGTGAATAGCCGTTTCTAAGGCTGACGAGAGTCGAGAGAGAACCTTTCTCAGTCTCTGTTTCTTGAGTTCTGACTTCTCCCTCGACCGAACTCGTTGAGGAACATTCTACTTTTCCTTGCCATCAACTCCTTGGCGGAGCTTAGGTCAAGGGGGAGGATTAACCAACCAGTCGGTGGTTTAGGTGACACGTCGCGTTGGGGCGGTTTCCCGAATTCGTCCAGTTTTCTGTGTAAATAAATGGCTTCAAGGCTCCGCGAGTAGTCAACAGTCTCACGTGCGCATCACGTCTAGGGGGTTGATGATGCGTCAGGAGAGATTCCAAGGGTTCCACGTTTAATTGGAATCTGGGGTTGTCTTCTTTTTATGATGCCAGATGGTAAGGGAGAACACCACTCTGACGGTCGGAAAAATAAGCCCGTTTGAAGATTTATTTTCAGAAATAATTTAGAGTATTTAGTACAATGTCTTAAGAGACTATAAAAAAATGAATAGAAAAACATGCATACATTTTAATGTATTAATTAATCTGCTAGACCTCTTACAAAAAATATAGGCCGCTGGCGAAATGTGTCTATTAATGCAAGATGGCATCGACAGAGAGATTTAAATATACAGTACATATTCCGACTGTGGGACAAATAATATGCACGCTCACGTGACGCGCACGTGGTTAGATTAAAAATGGGTACGTTCCAATTTCGTTCCATCTACGTTGAAGCAGTAATATTATTGCATTTTACTTGTTACTGATTTACAAAAAAAAAACAGTAGGTAATATATGTAGGTACATATCTCAAAGTTTTTATTTAAATCGAACTAAATTAACACTCAAGTTTTCGTAGCGATTTACGCAATACTGTACAAGAATAGTTGGATATATTACGAATAAACACGGATGTGGAAAAGTCGAAGCCAATGATATTTGAACGGACTGAAAATGGAATTGAAGGGGCGGGGAGGTAGAAAAAGAATTCAATTATTTCGGGATAGTATTCCAAAGAAATGGAAAGTGGAAAGACACAGGAGAGAGAGGGTGAAAGGGGGAAGTGTAATATTAAATCAAGTATGGAGCATAGGACAACTAGAATGAAAATTTAAAGCGAATTACAAAATGAAAATGCTCCTGTTTGAGACACTGGTAATGGGAGTGGTGTACGGCGTAGAATTACGTGGAGAGGGTAGAAGTAAAGAGGGTACAGCTAAGGTACATCAAATGAACGCTCGGAATGAATATATGCACCCCAGATTACATAGCGCTGGAGGAGACGAAAAGAGCAGTGATAAGAGTAGAGGCAGGGAAGAGAGTATTGGAATTTGAGGAGTGTATTAAAGAAAGAAATGGCAGGAATGTTGTGAAAGAATGTTTGACAGGAAAGGAGTGGAGCACAGGTCGAACCAAAAGTACAAAGGAACGGGAAGATTATTTAAAAAAGAATGGAATGAGTCAAGCGGAGGTGGATCGACTAAGAAGGGAAGGTAATAGAGAAACTGGGAAGATTGAGATATCGAAATACCACAGGAGGTGCAATATAAAAATATAACAAAATATGGAAGTACGTAAAAAGTACGGAAGGAAGAGGCGAGAGCCAACGACTAATAGCGCAGTTGTAACGTTGTGAAAATATAGAAAGATGAAACAGATCTATTGGAAAAAGAAAGAGGGAAGAACATGCGATTTATTCTATGCGGAGACAGATTCGGAACGTTCGAGCATTTAGTAAGGAACTACTGGGACATAGAAAGAGATAAATTAGAAGATGTACCTAGTGTGTGGAAGAAAGGATAAGAGGACAGAAGAATGGTTTAAAAAGCTGGAAAGGAAAAGGAAGGAGAAAAATGAGGGAAGCGCAATAGGGTTGTAAGAAATAGATGGTCAATAAACCACTAAGTAGAACAATAATAGAAGTAGTAAATCAGGAAAATAAGAGGGAAACAAATGAAGGGAGACACGGAATGAGACAAACGAGTGCATTATGTGAGCTTTGTAAAGTCAGGTTAAGTGCGAACCACGTCCACATATCATGGCCCTAAGGGTGGAAATAAAGAATATACTAATATTAAAAAAGGTATTCAGTTTTAAAGGGTGTTCGAATACTTTTGTCCCCCATTGTACTACTACTGCTACTACTACTATTACGAAGAAATATTTGATAATATTCTATAACTCCAACAGAACAGTACAATATTATTTAATTTCATTTTTAATTTTTCAATTTCAATTACTGCAATGAAATTCCATTTGAGTACCTAACAGTTTCAATTTAATATAGAATACATTTTTAGGAAGGTCAGTAAGGCAGGGAAGTATTACGAAATTATTGCTACATACTAGACGTATTTAGAAAGAATGAAAAGGAACGGAAAACTAACGGGTATACATATATTCAGTTATAGAGCTCAATTTAAACGTTTTCATTCTGTTTCGCATTAACGTTGTGGTGTCATTAGGAGATCCGTGATTACTTCCATTTTATAATTAAATGCCGTTGCTGTGCGGTGACAATTTCTGTATCCATTTCTCGAGGGATCCTTCCAGCCAATTTATGGGTAAATTGCTTAGAGGTATAAGGTCTCTTGTCGCATAAATTGCGTACGAAGATGAAGAGTATGGGAAATGGTACTCGCTGCACTCTGGTTATGGACTTGGATATAAATATAAATGGGATGTCAGTTGCAAGAATTAAAATATATACCAGTGTGAAAAAAATAATGATTTTGGCGATAGGGAGCGCCATCGACATAAATACACAGTGTTACTTAAAAGTTTCTGGTGGTGTATAAAAATTTAAATATTGGGGCGCTACATGCAATGGAACTGTGTTCTTTTATACGCCACTATCTTCCACCTCGTTCTCCGTTAACCCTCTCATAACGGGCACGTGGTCAATTTGGACCCAGGCTAAGTACTTATCAGCCTTAGTTATTTTACTTCGTATTAGTATTACATCTTCAAGAAAATAAGGATATCAATTACGTATCACAGATTTTTGTAGCTTTGAAATAATTGGCCATTATTTTTTTTTTAATTAGTAGTTTTCCGCTTCGAGCACAATTATAACAGGCAGTGGACTTTTGTTACGCCGAGACATAGGTATCACACAATTTTCTTCAAACTGTCCTTCCAAGAACACAATTTATTTGCAGTCGAGACATATTCCCGGTATCAGTCGATTGTGCGAATCGATCGATTTTATCGAGGAAATTATCTGTTAGTGTGTTATGAACTCCAGTCGATGCGACATTTCTTTCTTTACTTTTTGCAAATACATTTCTGGAATTTGCAACAATTCGGATTTATGTATGAGTGATCAAAGAAATATTATAAAGTGTATACGTTACAAGTCTAGAAGAAAGTAATATATTCAATTATCAAATAAATACCACTTTAACTTGCATACTCGTGTAATCCATTTAACGTCAACGACGCGAGATTTCTAGCTTGTATCCAATTTAGCGAACAGTATTCTTGCGTAGTCCGCTCAATGTGATGAGCATGTTCAAGGCTCGTAGGGAATGGAAAATTTCTGTTAAGGGAAACGAAGTTCATTTTCACAAGCCAACTTGGTTAATTCTCGCTCCTGATATTCAAGATACCTGCCACTGTTGCATGAAAATAATTTGAACACATTTTTTAGACTTGTAGGTGTTTTTATGGGAGCATTTGTAATCTGGAACATTTTCGTTATTAAGTAGTTTTCAGATATCATTTCATTCATTGTTGTAGGGTTGCATTCCACTGACTCTTGTTGCTTAATTACTTTACCACCAGAATAATTGTGCCATCTACTTACTTGGTAGTATAAATTAAATTCTTAAATTTTGATTGGGCCTTTAAAGCTTCGATGGGTTGTAAAAAGTTGAATAGGTCTTGAAGATGTCGATGGGTCCTGAAATTTGAATAGGTCATGAAAATTTCTATGGGTCTCGAAGATTTGAATGGATCTCCAAAGCCTTGATGGGTTCTAAAAATAGATCATGAAAGTGTATTGGTGGGTTTAGACATCCCCACTGAATATTTTCCTTTCATTCGAAGTGTAACAGATTGGTAATAGAAAATATCCGTAACCTTGTGATACACACAAACACACAGTCTCAGGCAATTTCCCAATTTCTAGTTCTAATCTAACCCCACATATCTACACGTTCTACTAACAGTAAAGAAACAGTAACTCTCCGAGGAATTTCAATATCCATCACAAAGATAATAATATTAATAATAACACGGCCTTATTACAGTCCATAAAAAGTGTAATAAAAATTAGGCGAACATACTACAAATATATATAAAAAAAATAGAAAAAAAACAAGACTTTTAACGTAAAGAAAAAGGCTGTTGTAAAAGACGTGTGAGACCTGTAGGAATAGGTTCCGTAATTCCTATATTCGGGAGCAACGGAAAAAGAGGGCTTTGGGCGATGGGGCTCGAACGATTTGTTCTTTTTCCGTGGCTCCCGACCATAGGTATAGGAATTACGAAACCTATTCCTACACATCCATCATGATCTTAAAACTCTTCGAGATCCCAACAATACATCAAGCGATTGGAAACGAAAAGAATGACTAAATTAATGACTAAAAAGTCACATGAGAGAGTATCGAACGCATATTACTATCAGTTAACCCATCATAGTTTTGCACAGCGAATTGACAAGCACACGCCGACAATTGGAGATTCAAAAACAGCCGGCTGAGTCTATATACCATTTTAATCGCAGGCACACTTATGCGCCACCTGGAACCAGGGTTGCCAGATGGTTTTAATGTCCGGCCGCCAGATCGCGTAAGAAAAGTAGCCCAAAAGCGCAAAAATTTAAATATCTTGAATGAAAAAGATGGAGGATGTTTAAATATTTTCTTAATTTCTTTTACTTACACTAAATAAACTTTATTTGAATAAAAAAAATACAATAAAATTAAAATTTGTCACAAAACCGAGATAAGCTATTAGATAAAATAACAAGCCTTAGAAGCAATTGTTACATCCTAATCCACCAAAAATTTCTAACGCTTCTTCGGCGTCATTTTCTTTTTATAATTATAGATAATTTCCGACTTAAAATTAGAGATTATATTTTTGGTGATTTTAAAGTTTCTGCAGCAATAAACGTTATTTGCATGGATTCTGATTCTCAACAGGGCTTCCATCATTTCCAATATAATTTTATTGCGACATTTACTTTTAACAATATTCATGGTTGAAAAAACTCTTTCAACGATTGCATTACTAAACGGTAATGATAATACATTAAGAGCATACATGGCAATGTCTTTAAAAGCATGGTTTCCTCCGACATCTTGCAATACACACGACTAGAATCCATATGTACGGAGCAATCGCAATCAGTGACTGATACCCAATTAACATCCAAAAGTTTATTATATTGTAATTCTAATGTTCCAAGGTCATCGAATTTATTAAAATCACATAAAAAAGACAATTCTGTCAGTTTAGGCCTTAGCCGATTTAAACACATTTCTGGCGACAAGTTTCACATTTTTTTAAAATGGTCCAAACTCTTTGGCAGTCTTATTGACAATTCATAACATAAGCTCTTCAGATAGTTAAACATTTTATGCTCCAAAAGTTTCCCTTTTTCAGCAGTAATAGGATATTTTTCCAAATTCTGGTAATAGTCTATTCCAAAATCAGCCCTTTTAACATCTATTAAAGCTAAGTCATTATTTATCAAATATCAAAATTTCGACCAAAGCAACCCTGGCCGATACTGTAGCCCAATTCTGGCGCCAACCGCCAACTGCAATTTTTGAGCGCCAATTGGTGTTGAAAAGTAGCCTAAGTGGCGGAATTCCGCCCAATCTGGCAACCCTGCCTGGAACCGTGGCCACTTCCTTTCACACACAACGGCCGATCCGTTATGCAGCTGCACACAGGTACCGCCTGTGCGTTACCGAGAAGATGGTAAGCGGAAGGAATGCGGACCCGATTGTTTATATCCCCATAAGCCTTTCTTTTCTCTCTAACATGAACGTAGAGGTAGGGCACAAGTATTAACGCTATTGGTCGCTGCGACATCATCGGCGAGTACGAAGAGAGAGACATTTTCTCAGAAACGCACAGTGCACATACACTGCGAGTTGTTTACACGGCTGGTTTGCTGGCAGTCGTTTGGCAGCCAGCTGGCGTTGTGGTGGGAACACGATCGGTCGGGACGCGATCTAGGGGGGAACGTATAAAGGTTCCCCGAAGCGTTGCAGATTCTATTCGGGAACCAACGCTGCTCGCCATCGTACGCTAAAACCGTATTTTGGCAACCTTCAATCGTGGAAATCGCGAAAAGGTGACCGACCACGTCGATTGCCTTCGAGATCTCGTCGTTTCGTTCGATAAAACGGAAGAAACGACCTTCGACGATACCTTCAAGATCGCCATCTACGCGTGGCTACACTCACCAGCGACGGCCTTTTGTCTCGTGAATGCTGCAGACCCTTTGTCGATCAAGATGCCTACTTGCAAGTGCGAAAAACGATTCAGTCAGGACGAGGAGAACCACGTGTGCCATTTGAAACCGACGGACGGAAATAACGAGTCCGAGGTGCAGATCAAGGAGTACGACCCCGCGGTCAGGTACGCTTTCGAGGTTAATACTTCTTCCCGTTTTTGGGAGTGCTCGCGGAAGGGTTAAACTGGTTTGAAATAGTCTGGGAGTGAAAGTGGGGAGATGTTTGGTGAATGTGTCATAGAAAAATAACGTACGGCTGGTCGCCTTTCTGGGACGCGTCTGTACTTATTATGGTGGAGTGCAGTTAGAATTTCTACCAATCATAATCGTCGAGATATACAATAGAATTTTCAGTGTAGGAACCGTGGGTATTTTGTGTTGTACCTTGATTATTATCGAAGTAACTGAAATATCGTTTCAAGTGTGGCAGGCCTTTTTATACGTTGGGGGAACTACATATTGCCAGGTTGTTGGCAGTGATCTCGAATAATTCCAGAAGTCACTCAGCTGGTTGTTAGCGAAAGAAAATGTTAGGTTTCGAAGCAAATGTTTGAAGTGCTTCCTATGTTTTCGAAGCGTTGCCTCGGCGTAGGCACGCGCCAATGCCAGACGATAGATGGAATCGTTTTAATGTTAGAGCATGCCAATGTCAGTTAAAGTGTCACGATCAGGGCCGGATTTGTGTACACGCTAAGTAGGCTGCAGCCTAGGCCGGCAAATTTGGGGCGGACTAAAGAAATTGAAAATGATTTAAACTCAGTAGCTTTAGACGACTTTAAAAACAATTCACTTGTTTTTTTTTATGTAACAAATTAGCAATAACTCATATGTGAATTGTCATATGGAATTAATTTTAAAATTGTTGGAATTCTTTTAAATTAAAATATTTTATGATATTTCACGGAAAGGGCGGCAAACGGTTGCTACCCTAGGGGCGCCAAATCTCCAATTACACACCTGATTATTGTATGATTCTGTATTTTAATTGTACAGTTACACTTTTATATAGGATAAATGCCTATGCCCCGATAATGACTCATACTTTCATATCATATATACTGGGTGAGCGTAAAGTCCTGTCACAAAATTTACTGGCAAAATTAGCAAAGCTGTTTTAGTGAATATATACCCCGAAAATAATTTATTTTCGAAACACTTCCATTGAGAATTTGATGTATTACTTCGCAGCAAATGTCAAAGTGGCTTTCATTTTAAATCAGACACACGTTGACACGCAATTGTCTAACATATTCCAACACTCCCAGCCAATTTTTTATAATATCGTAGGCATTGTATATACATTGTTGCAATCTTTAAACATATATAATGATACGTATAATTTCAGCAAAGATTTTAGATGACTACAAGTTCGAGATACCTACGACAATTTTAGACGTGTTATTTTATTTCATGTTAGTAAACAACGTACTACATACCATTCCATATAAGAGTAGACCTACGCTCCCACCGATTTGCAACCGATCTGCGCAGCTCCCACTACTGCCTGCGCACGCGATTGGTCGTAGCGTTTTCTCTGCCGGTTTCCTACCAATCAACAGCCTCCTCAGAGTCATCGTGGCGCTGAACGAGTCTACTCTTAAATGGAATTCAGTATATATCATGTATGGAACATTTAATGGCACTGACAAACTTTGTAGTCAAGATAACAAATACTTACCAGCTTTCAGTCGATTGTTTTCTTACTCCTATGTCTTGTAAGCGTATTTTGATTCCAGTTTTTTGGGAATAAGTTAATTATTATTTTACGCCATCTTGAGGTTGTTTATTATGCTTATCTCTTTTACTCTCTCTTAGCCGGTTTGTTTTTTACAATATAATATGTTTCTTTATATTTCTTAAGTCCCCAATAGAATATTCTGTATCCACTTACTTTTATTTAGTATACTAACTACAGGGTATCCCCCTGTAATAAATCAGATTATTATTACTTTTTAACTTGGTATGTGTTACATGAGAGAAGTTATCACAGTCGATGATAAGATTCCTTCATTTTTATTTTACTTCCTATAACAACTCCAACAATTCGTTCCATGATTCAAATTGATTGTATTTCAAAAATAAACATTTAGGACTCATGTTTATTAACTGGTTTGTTAATTTCAACGTGTGAGGTGTACCTGTGAATTTTGTCACAGGACTTCAGACTCACCCAGTATATCTGGTGCGGAAATCTGCGCGTGGAAGAATGCGACAATATTATGCATGACTACATATATCAGGGTTATCTAATATTTGCGCTTTGTCACGCTTAATATCAGAGCACGCGTTGGAAGAGAATTGGCAGTTATAAGATACACTTTACATATGCTAATGCGATGAATTTGATTACGGAGCGCGCTAGGCGCTAAATAATGACAGCCTTTCTTGTTAAAGGCCTGATTATTAAGCCGCTGTGATTAATATTTTTTCTAATCATTCTGTATCTTTTTTCAAATACTGTTATCTATATTGAGTGATATAAATACCTGAAATACCAGTCACGAGCTTAAGGTCTTTTCACACGAGATGTGGCCTATTCATATATTTACTGTCCTCTTTTATCTTTGTTAAACAAACACTATTTCTGCCAAGTGAATTCACCTGAAATGTCATCTAAATGTACGACGTAACTAGGTCATGTGACAAAGTCATTATACTTGCATTCAGTGCATGAATAGTGTACTGCGATGACAAGTTAGTAATAAAAATAGTTTAAACGAATACCATTCTTTTTACTGCAGCAGGATATGTTGTACCTATGGTCCAACTGTTTCAAAATTTCTGTTATGCAATGGATACAAAAGGGGCGATAATAGAAATGTTTATTAATAATAATTTAACAAGTGCATGTTTGTTTGTACGACGGAATATATTGCAAAAGCAGCAGGCATAAAATTTATAGAAAGTAGGGGTTTTAATTAGAATCTGTCTGGTTTCTGTTAATGGAAAACCGATAGCTTGTTAAGGATTATATCGATTTTTAGAAACGTCCTTAATTAAATTCTTCTATCTGCCGTCTGCTTTTATCCGTCAATGCAATATATCCGGGCTTTTCGTTGCGGTGGAAAGAGAATTTAACATAATGTCTTTACAACAGGAACCTGGAACGAAATGCGTTTTCGGTTCAACTCTGATAATAATAATATCATTTCGGTTAATATCGTTCCTGCTGAAAAGTATTTCCTTTTCATTGGAACGGAAAACAAATTTTGTTCCGAACCGGTCATTCATAAAAAAACACTCATAAACTGATTTTTAACAATTCTATTGCATTTCTTTTCGTTTATCGTTTTCGTTTCTGTTCCGTTCCGGACGCCTGCTTTAGAATAATAGTCTTTCTTCAACAAAAATTGTAACATCTTTTAATACTTACGACACTCAATTAGTATTTTATTTTGAAACACATTTCCCCGATATTCGTAATTCAACACGCTAAATGAAAGTCAATAAAATTGGATTAATTATTTTCCCATAATTGAGCGTATATCTGTAACCATCGAGATTCTATTACTGCGGATTTGGTTTAAATTCCGCAAACTGTATTTAAACCACAAAGCCATTAAAGCATTAATGATGTTCATTTACATTAACTTATCACTATGAGCTCGCTCTTTCGCTCTTACGCATCTCCACCATTTCTTAGAATGCACATTTCAGTGGAAATTCGATACTGCTCATACGACAGTGATTAAAATGCTCGTTTCCTGTGCAGATAACTTGACATTCTCTAATCAACGGCGAATGTCAACCGATCAAAGTTATGTAAAATTATCCATAAATATTTGTCCAAATAAATGTTCCGAAAATTGGCGATATTGAATAAAATTGAAATGTTTCGAGTGTAGAAGAGAGCACGGAATGTTTACTTAAAATCAGTCGAATGTCATTTATTTCAAGTACCTGAGCTAGTTGATAGACCCTTAAGAACCGTAACAAAGTACTTGAGAACTCAACAAGCCCTAAAGAAGTAACAAGTTCGATATTGGTGAATAAAACGAGTAAAATGTGGATCATGATAAATATGCTGGAATTTAATAAACAAGCACTCAATCTCTAATGATAAGTAAAGCCTAGTATTAAGATTACTTTTACGTGTACTTTTAGTCCACTGCTTGGGCGTGCAAAGTGCGCGATGCACACAGGCGCCGCAAGAGAAAAGGCGTGGTCAAATATGAGATCAATTTTTAAATTAAAAATGAATGGTATGCTATGATCAGTAGCAGATTTAACGGCCGGTCGATGGGCAATTGCCGCTTGGGCCCCTGCCCAGAAGGCCCACCCAGGGCACTATCTTTAAAAAAAAATCGTTATCCAAACACTATATTTTTTTTCTGTATTGCTACATTTAGCCTGTACTATCTCTCCAGTAAACTATCTCTTCATTTTCTCCAAAAAGTGGGTGCCTCAGAACTTTTGCCACCTGAGCCTTTTTCCTTAAATCCGCCACTGGCTATCATGCCACAAATATGATTTATACCGTCTTCTCGCAATATATTTCCGCGACACGGAGACTATTCCTCGTTTTATGCGCAATTCATTGGGGAAAAGGAAAATTAATTTCGACATTTACAGTGTTTTCTACAAGGACTCTTCAATTTCATATCATAATCTCTACTTTTCTCTTCAGATTTTATAGTCTTACCAGAAATCTGAATTTCCACCGTAGCACGAGACGTATTGAACAGAGTAATTTCCGCTACATTGAGCAAAAATGCTGTTTTACAAGCTAGGTAGTTCGATAGATGGCAGTGTAAGCAGTGCTCCTTTCTCGTCCCTACAGTAAACTGAACGTGACAGTTTTCAATTTCAATGTATCTCTTACGGGGATTCTGAGGATCAAAAATAAGCTTATTAAATTAACGTTGACAATAGGATGTTAAGAGATACAAGTCTGCGCGTCATTGTTCCGAGATGGCGTTTCGTAGAACAATGCAGCCAATGATCGCGTCGAATGGCAGAATGTTTATTCCAAGGAGTACAGCGGAAATGTGTCTTCGTATCGATCAGCTATCTGCATTATTCTCGGGCGCGTCCTTTGAAAATGAGATCCTTTTCACGCGAGATATTTCAGTGCCTCGCGAATGCTACTTCAGGCACATTCAAGTATTTTCTATTTCCTCGTGTCTCTTTGTTAAAACAGGGGTATATTTGCCAAGTAAATACACTTGGGATATACTATACTGCATTCCATATTAGAGCATACCGACGCCCCTACCGATTTGCGACCGATTTGCGCAGCTCCCACTACTACATATAGTAGTACATACATATAGTAGAGTACATATACGTTGTTCATATTAGGTCATTACTTTTTTTCTTACTTACGTGCTAGAAAGATTATAATAAACAATCTTTTGTAATTCTTATACATAATACAAGTGTTTGTCTCATTATATTCCGTGGAGAGGAATCACCTGACTCACTCTGGTATCCCAGGGCATAGATATTCCAACAGGATTAATTCATTTTGTTATGAAATACCATAGAAATTTACGGCAACTACTAATTCTGAAAATTCAGACTTACTTTCACTACTTCGGAATTTATAATACAATGCACATCCACACAAATCAAGTAAACGAGTTGAGCACTTGGTAGCATAAGTAATTAAGAGTTAAATAATTGTTTGAATATGCAAATACATTTCTATTTTATACGTGAAAAGGTATAGTAATGCCTCATCGCTGTGGCAACAATTTTAATATGCAATGTTTGTACAGTAGCGGACAAAAAAGTTACCACTTTTTCGATTTGTTCTATTTTTGTTATTTTTTTTTAGCACACATTTGGGACTGTGGTATATTTAATATGCATATTCTGATGGAGAATTGAAAGATGTATAAAATCCAGTTAAAGTTGAATTTAATTAACTGACAAGCAAAAGTGTTGTATGATATTAAAGGGGGTAACACATTTTTGGGGCCGACAAAGAAGTTACCACGTTTAACAATTTTTTAGATTGTCCTAAAAGCAAAATGTCCCCCCACAAAATATTAGATGTTTTTATGTTCAAAAGTGGTAACTTTTTGTTGACTTTAAAAGTGTGTTGTCTTGTTTAATGTTATGTGCGGTTTTTTGATTGTTAGTTAAATAAATTCAACTGTAACTGGATTTTTTACAGCTTTCAATTCTCTTTCAGAATATGTATGTTAGGCATATACTACAATTTTGAATTGATATTGAAAAGTAATAGAATTAGGGTGGGTCGAAAAAGTGGTAACTTTTTTGTCCGCTACTGTATATGTAATTTCAGATGATAAATTCAGTTTCAGAATGCAATGTCTCCTGTGGTTCGCGAAATTTACATTTATATTTGTATTGTTGGAAAATAATGCTGTTTCAGTACAGAGAGCATGTTCACGAATGGGGAACGAATTTTCTTCCAACGGGTGGACTGAAATTAATAGCCTTCTTCAGGAAAAGAACGTCTTACGAATATATTTCGGAGATACACGAAGTTCTTGCCTTTATAAGAAAAATTTTCCTGAGAATACTATTAATAATTTGTCACTTCCCTTTCATTCATGATATTATATAATAATTGATATTTAGAACTTAAATTTTTCCTTAGAAAGCTTGCAGTAAATACATCCTTGGACTTGCAATATTCTAATTAATAAATTTATTAAGAATAATATAGAACAGGAAGTACACCATTAAACTATAAAATATTCTTATTTTTTACGATACAAGTTCGAATCAATATGAAAAAGTACAAAACGTGGAACAAGTTCATGTAATTAAATTTGCTCCCTCCGCTCTTAATTTATGAAATATTTTTAGGACACGTTGTTTTCTTGGGTATAATTTAAATTTCTTGCATCATCGTCGTATTATTTCGAACTGATGAAAGGATAGAGGTGTTCGTCGGTGATACATTTTTTACTCATGAATGAATTTATCAGTGCACTGGGTACAACCGAATAATTCGCGAACATTTCCATTAGCATACCTAATTTTCAGGTCGATGTCCCAGATGAATGCAATTAACAGTGGACCGTGCTTCTCGCTTACCGGCTAACTTAATTTTGCCGCGCTAAACCTTAACTGACTTTCAAGGAAATGGAAGTGAGGGTCACCTACCTACAAATCTTATTTTAAATTTCGAAAACACTCTAATAGGACAATTCGTTCGAATTCCAATTGATGATAGGTTATCACAGGAGAAAGTGCAAGCAATAATTAATCAATTATAGAGATATAGTAGTAGATAATTATAGAGATAATCATTTATAGAGAATTATTAATTACAGACTGAATTCGTGGTACAACGGAACAGACGGCGATTTTTCATGTAAAAATGAATCGAAAATATGGAATAACATGCGAGGGTTCATTTTCAAGAAAACTCATTTTGAAAATATATTCAGTAGATACGTGTGCAGTTGGTTGAGAATCAGTTCCACCTTTATGGATTTTCATAAAGGTCTACATATAAATTAATTTAAAATGTAAGAAAGCTTGAATTTCTAATAACGAGGCATTTGCAATGCGATCGAGTTACATTGAAATCCTTTTCATCGTGGGGAGATTAACGTAATCGAATTAATCAATTTGTCCTGTATCTTTTATCGAAGAAGAAAGTCCGATTGTACAAACTTACGCGAATATCTTTCCGTGTTGATAACAATCTAATATTAATGATTATGTGAAAACAAGTTCGATTACAGAGAAATTGTGCAAATCATTGATAGAAGCGATTATCGCTTCCGTTCCATCGAGGGATTAATTGATTATAAACCAAAGAAATCGAATACCTCGAAGATCGATTACTTCTTAAATCTGTTGGTTCTTTATGCGAGATTTCCACTAGTTATAAACCGACCAGAGCGAGTTAACTCGTAATTTGAAGTATCTAATTCACTGATCAAGACGAGTTAACTTGTCATTTGAAAAATTTACTTCACTGGTCAAGACGAATTAACTCGTCATTTGAAAAATCTACTTCACTGGTCAAACGAATTAACCCGTAATTCGAAAATTCTTCTTCACTGGCTAAGGGGAGTTTACTCGTCATTTGAAAATTCTACTTCTACTTTATTATTTTTCACTGCACAATTAGTTTATACTTCCTTGTAATTCAGAACTACCCTGTCTAAACACGCTCTTATGAGTACGTAGTTCTATGTACATTGGCAGTGATTCAACCGGTACAAGCCATTGGCAGCACACGTGCTTTTTAACGGCGAAAATAGTTTCGATTCGTACTCATATAAGTACCGTCATATTTTTCCGTGCCACAGAAGTCCTTTAATGGTGACGGAACGTCATACGATGATTCGACTTGCACGCGCATTAATTGCATTCTCTTTTTCTAATCAGACTCAAAACGTTATTAATATTTCACGTTACGTGAATGCACAATCGAACACGTTTTATTCTTCTTCCTGTTCCTCCAGAAAATGTGGACATAGAAATATTTACAAATTCCTGAAAAAAAATCATCTTTCGTCATGCACTTTATTTTGTAGAGTGAAATAAATCAAATCACATGCAGGAATTAATTAAATAATTCTCCAACATGTTGGTATGGTATAAAAGATAATATAACATAAAATATATTAATATAATATAAAAAATAGAAACCTAGGTAGTATGTAATTAACGTTACAAAATCTGCTTCATCCATTATGGAATTGTTACACTATATAAATAAACCAGCCTTGATCAGAGCGTTTTTGTGATCGTAAATGATTCCGTCAGAGGTATCGATAAACAATAAAGAAAACATGTTTGTAGGCGATAAAAATACGGTTTTATTTATAAGATCCTAGAGATAGGCGGCACAAGTGCACAACACGCGAAATTCTTTCCATTCTTAATACCATTGCGTTCCATGCGTTTCCAGGTACAGAGATGGATCCGTACGACTCCGAAATGCAAATATCGAGCTCATGGATCAGGATATCCTGTACCATCTCGCCCTGGGCAGTGGCTCCCACGATCTCGTCGAGATGTTCGGCGACATTAAGGTAAATGAAAATAATAAATTTTAGTTTTTATCCTGCCACGACTTTCATTTCAGCTGTACAATAATATTAGGGCAATACACAAGTAATTTCGTTTCCTACCTAATCTTTTATACTAACATTTCTTATTAATATTCAATAATTTTGAATGGATTTTTGGTTTGATTTTGTTAAAAATATTTTTTCGTTATTTTTCTCCACCTTTGCCATCTCCCAGGTAACAAATAGTTTAGAAAGTTCGATAATTTTCGTCGTGTGACTTGATTTCAATGCAGTTATAAGCTTCAAGTGGTCTTAAGAAATTCAGCGTATCGATGATCTAATTTTCGGTCAATAATTTCCTGCAAATACAACTCACCCTTTTCGAGATGCATAGAATAATAAATTAAATGACATTTCATTATTCAAGATGTTTACAAATGACGAATCTTCTGGATATTTTACCATTTTTTGTTAGTTTACTTCTAACGCTGCATAACATCGAGTTATTTAAATCCCACAACGTATTATGTAATACTCCTAGCGCGCAGTTATTCTGGTTAAGAAAGATCGATGGGAATGAATTCTCATGAAATTTTAATATGAATGTCTGTCTAATGAATCTAAAGCAAGGTGATAAGCATTTTGTTTTGTGATGGTTACATGACTCATGGTAATTGCGAAGCAATACGCGCAATTAAGTCATTTATTAAATCAATGTTGGACAGAACAACGACGCGCATTGTTCGCGGCGTTTTTCTGCTCTGTCAACGAAACCGCGGTTACAACGCATTCATAACAATGTATCAATGGTGGTTTCGCCGTTAACAGAAGGTACAGCATTTCGTGACCTAAATAGAACAATACAAAGTTTCTGTGCGTATTCAAGTACCTACACAGCGGCGGTCGTGATCCTCGCTCCATTATTTTGAACACGACGGACTTGAATTGCGGGCTCCATTTAAGAAAAGAGCAATTTCTGTTATCACATTCTGCAAGCAGCATCAAGAATGAAAGAAGCAACGTATTTTTCCGTTTTGTTCGATGCCCGAAGCGCTTAAAACGTTATCGCATTTCACGCTTTCGATATTTGTTTTATTTAACTTTATGAAAATCTGTAAAGTAAAATACGCATTTTGTACAGTTCAATGCTGTTATATTTATTTATAAACGCAATTATCATTTAGTAGGTAAGTCTTGACAATTGAAGAATGGAAAAGTAACTTTTATTTTACAATGTTTGTAATTTAAAGTATCCAGCATTATGTTTCTTATAAATCTGTTGTTTCTATTTTGAAAATTGTAGATAGAATACTGAATATTATTGAGTAATAATTGTTCATATTAAAGTAATTGGTATGTTTGATAAGTTTTGTTATATTTACGCGAAATTTGAAAACAAAATAATGGATCTCTGTATCTGAAGCTCAAAATGGCCACTATGGTCCGTTCGAGTCCAGTCACTAGAATGCAGACTACAATATGATGTGACGTGTTTACAAACTGATGCAAAGCCAGCCCTCTGATTAATAATTGACTATCGTTTGATAACTTGTCACAGCCAATAGTAATTCCACTTATTGAACTGAAAATAGGCTTGATAGCTATTTGCCCTCAATAATACTGGAAATATCTCATTGTATTACTAACACTGATAATAACAATAGCTACATCTTTAGTATACAATTAGAGCTACTACAATAAAATAAAAATATAAATAAGAAAATTGAAAAGTGCAAAGAAATGATAAATTAGTACGTACACTACGGTTGGTTCAACAAAAAATGTGTGCTTCTATTAAGTATGTCCTGAAATAAGTGATTAATTAAAAGGTTATTCCATTTACGTTTTCACATATACTTTGAAAGGCAATGGAAGTATGTATAATTCCAGTAGAAAAACTGTGAAATTAAGTTGAAATCTCTGTAAATAATAATCTTAAAAAAAAAACACAACTGGAGGTCCAACATTATGTTTCCACCTTTTAATGCAAACACTTTTGCACGAAATATCATACTTATGTCTTCAGCAGCCTCTGAAATAATTACCAGGAATACCGTGCATTCACAAAGAAAAAAAGTCACACGAGGTTGTATTTTTTTTTACAGTTCGTGTGCATGGGCGGAACACCGAAACGCATGCAAGATTTCGCTCATTATATAATGAAGGAAATAGGTCACAAAATTCCAGCTGGAACGACGCTCCTTGACATTAGCCAGTATTCCTACCGGTATTCCATGTACAAAGTTGGGCCGGTCCTTTCTATTAGTGTAAGTATACAACCCTGGAAAAATATTATATTGTCTCGAATTATTTGAGAAAAGCTAATCTTCTATAATCTATATAATCGGAATTTTTACTTTCGTCTTTAAAAAATATACATAGTGGCAAATATTTAGTATTGTATAGTTATTTTCGTCCAAAAATAAAGGCTCGTAACTCCCAAATTGCAATGACTGATAACGTAATGTATTTATGATTTGTACATTAACGCGTTACACAGGGTTAATAAAATAATTTACAAATGTATAATTTTCTAAGTTTCTCAATTTTGTTGTAGAACTCTATAGATCATAATTTGTAATTTGGGACGCTTTATAAAAATGGTCCGTGGTCAGAATATTTAACACTGAAAGTGTTGTTTAAGAACATTAATAATAGTGCTATATATTACATAGCAGTTGTTTTACCAAAATTAGTTTTGAAACCTCCCCTCGACATTCACCGCTAATGATCCGTGTAAAATACGTTTAAAGTTAGGGCGGTAATATTGAAAAACATTTTCGTTAAATGCACCTTTTTGGCTATTTATAAAAATGTAACCTTGCAATGGTGATGGATTTTACAAGTCGCATGGTTGGTAAGTTTATATTGGACCCTTTCGAAAATTGTGAGGAATTTTGGAATATTGCATTAGTTGCGACAAAAAATATTAATCTGGTTGTATTCGAACAAATACGAAAATGATTTCTGCAATTTATCGTCCTTGAAATACAAATCATGTGGTAGGCAGTTCAAGACCTTATTACACCTTTGTGACGTTGGTACCGTTAAAGTTAATTTAGGTGCCCTATCCATCTCATCAGGTGTTCATTTTTTATATTACGCTTATGCGAACTTCTTTTCTTCGTTTCACCTTCCCTAATTCCTTCCCCAAGGAAATCATCTTTCTTCAGAACACCCTGTATATTCTGACAGAAAACGTTCCACCATTGTCATACGCGTCTTCTCTTTGCACATTCCTCCACGCACCAGTTACTCGCCTCGCTGACTGAACTATTTTTCACCATTACTTTGTGCAAATCATCCGTATAACACGGTAACACGTTGATTGATGCGAAACGTAAAATAAGTTAACGTGTCCGTGGAAAATTCAACCTCGCGAATGGTACGAAGGAAAATTACGATACCTATAAATATGTATACTTCATTCCGCGAGCAGGCAGCAAAATTGAAGGGATGAAGTTTCGAATTCTTTTATTTTAAGGAATTACATGAATCTAAATGAAAATGAGTTGAGTTTGGAATTTTTCTTTAATAAATTATTAACTTATGATTCAATTCATTTTCATTTAATAGTACATGTATCAAAGTGTTGCCAACTTCTCAAGACTTCATACCTTAAGAAACTACAAAAAGAAACAAAAATTATTTTTTTTTTCAGAGTGTCCAAGTATATGTACCTCTTTAAGGAAGAATGTACCAACGGAACATATCCGTTTTTTGTTTAGCATGGAATGGGCATACCATCGGTTGGAATTCTCCTTCACGAAGTCATCAAGCTGATGTACCACGCAAAAGTGAGGGATCCAATATTCTTTAGGATCGGCACTTGCGGCGGAATCGGCGTTGAAGGTGGTACCGTGGTAATTTCTGAAGAAGCGGTCGATGGAATGTTGCAACCCTGCTTGGAACTGGTAAGAGATCGTGTGAATGCTATGAAATGTACAGATTATGTTGGATTTTCGTTCATTAACTTCTGCAATTCTTGGTTAAATACCACATTTTCGAGGGTACCAGATCGTTCCCGATCGTCAAGATCGAAATCATTTTATTTGTACCATATAAGGGGTCTCCCTAGTGTGCTGGCCTGAAAGTCAAACCAATTTCTAATTTTTTTTAAAGAGTAAACATTCAATTATGTTAAGTAAAAACTTTATATCTATATTTGTACATATTTAGACAACATTTGAAAAAAATTAAATTAAAAAAAAACAATTTTTAAATCTTTGAACCAATATTTGCATACATCATATGCGATGGTCTTACCAAGAAAATAATACATTGATCTGCATGCTTTCGCAGCAGTTTTCTCTGCTGATGTATTCATATAGAATGCAGCGTCTTATATATTGTTTATCGGTTGCCCTCTTCGTTACTACAATATCGATTGATTTTTAAAGTTGAGATCGGTTAGCTGATATTCTGGATGAAGCCACAAGTTGCCACTAACAAACAAAGAACAGATTGAATGCACTATTAAATTTGTTATTAAAAACATGTACTTATCCAGTCAAAAATCTGTTTTGTAGCCTGTACTTGGTAAGCTGGTGAAGCGGCCTGCCAAGCTCGACCGCCAGTTAGCTCGTGATTTGAAGGCTCTGGCGCATCGCGACGATCCCTACGACACTGTAATCGGTAAAACCATGTGCACCTACGACTTCTACGAAGGGCAGGGCCGACTGGACGGTGCGTTTTGCGAGTTCACGGAGAACGAGAAAATGGAATACTTGACCAAGCTGCACTCAGCTGGCGTAGTGAATATCGAGATGGAGAGTCTGGCATTTGCAGCACTCACGCATCTCGCTGGCATCCAATCTGCAGTTGTCTGTGTGGCGCTTCTAGATCGGTTTAAGGGCGACCAGGTACGTGATCTGCGATTCTGTACTCTTAGCAACTTAGACTTTGCAAGTGGAGCTTCTTAGAATTCATAGACTCCATTTGATTTTACAAATCGTTGTTTCCGTCATGTTTCCTACTGCAGGGTCATGTTGGGCCCACGGCATTTGCTGGCCCTGCCACGTTCAGGTTGTTTCCCCTGGCTTAAAAATACGTTTTTAGTGTTTCCTAAAGGACTTTAGGACTTTTTCCTAACATGACTCTGTTAGGAGGGATGAGGAACACATTTGGAGACTCAACTTGCAAGGCTATTCCTTACAACACTCGCAAAAGGGGTACATCAGGTTTCAGCCATCGATTTGGCTCAAATTTTACATAAGTTAGTGCACACCATCAGAGGTGGATTTGTGTATAGGCTAAGTAGGCTGTAGCCTAGGGCGGCAAATTTTGGGGAGCCGAAAATTTGGGGGAACGACATGAGGAGCGGCACATTTTGGGGGGCGACAAGTTTTGTGGAACGGCAAATTATGGGAAGCGATAGAATTGGGAAAGCTTTAAGCACAGAGGTTTGTGACAACTTTAAAATCAATTCGGTCGGGACCAGAATTTCGAGATAAATTTTTTAAAAAAGAAGATAAAATATATTTTTCATGTGAGAAATCGATAAAATCGTATTTTTCAACATAAAAATTGTATTATTTTTTTTCGAAATTCTGTTTCCGACACATCGTAGAGACTTATCTTGTAGATTATAAAACCCTTTCGTTTTGGGTTTAAAATAATTCTACCATTAAACAGTGCACCGCGTACACGGCTTTACGTTTTTACTTAAAACTTCTATGTACGTAGAGATATTTAGACTTTTACTTTTTTGTGTTAAAGCTCATACTTAGAATAATGACTAAAACTAGAGAAAAACGTTCTCTCTACCGTTATTTATGACTTTACAATTTGCGTTTGAAGAAAGGTCTGTTTTGGAGTTATCAAAAGTAACCTACCCCCTTAAAAGAACAAAGCTCTTCAATTAACGAGTGACATTTGTAGGCACGTGTATATCCGCGCTAGATTAATTTACTATGAGGTATTATTATGTACGTATAGGTGATGGCACCGAAGGAAGTCCTGGACGAGTGGCAAATACGACCGCAACAGCTGATCGCTCGTTACATAACGAGATACCTCCAACGAAAAGGTCGCCTTTCCCTCGAAGGCCATGGATCGATGTGTGTCAAGAGCCCGCGTCGGTTCAAGCTGGTGCAACAGGAATCGGAGAACTACGATTAAATTTATGACACGATTAAAGAATCGCAAGGAAACCCGTTTACGAACCTTGATAAGAGGAGTAGTGTACCATCACGGTACAATGATAATTGATAACACCCGGACTCGTTGATAATATCAGCGATCAGCTCACAAAATGGACCTCGTTTTATTTGTTTATTTACATCAAAGTCACAAGAACGATATCGTGGGATAGTCGAATGAAATGTAAGAGATAAGTTTAAGTTTCTCCCAGATTTTCTTCTTCATTTCTATTTAAGGAAATATATATATCTTTTTTAATATGCGTTGTACGTATACAAACGAGTATTTCTTTTCGGGTAAAAGTATACAAGAATGGTATTTAATTTATAGTGTCAACTTTAAGTATGTTAAAGAAGTTTGCATATTTAATGTTTGGCGGTAAGTATTTATAATTCGAAGTTTAATATCAAGGTATTAATTGAAAATACTTCTGTAATGTATTACCTTGATTTTGTGTAAATTCATTACTGTGTACCTACGTAGTTATTACTATGCCATAGTATTTACGATGAAATATTCATATTCCTTTTAAGTTTTATGGTAATTACAAAAAGAAGCTCAGAGAACGAGAAACCTTGACGGTTTTGCTGTTATGGCGCGGTGACATAAGTACAACACAGATAAAGGTATTTAAGAATGCGACTACCAAAATGTACATTTTAAACGACCACACTTGGCCACATATCTATTATCAGTGTATTTTCTGAAAGATTTTATTTGAACGTATGATTATAATTGCACGCAATGTAACCGTTCATCGACCAAAAATCCACATTATTTAAAACATAAAAGTGTCGCTGTAAGTTTTAAGAACTTTGTACGTGGAGCATTGAAGTTTTTGCAACGGACATCCGAATGATTTACTGTGGGCCCATGGTTATCACAGTTCTATTAATTTGTTTCTTTGAAATTGCAAAATCTTCGTGCTACATTTCAGGGGCATGATGAATACTTATCCAATGACGTTAAAACTCTATGTATTAGTAGTGTCAATAGCTGTTTAGTAGTACATTCCAAATAGTTTAGGTAAATAGCATATGCTTTTGTTCAACCTTTTTTGCGGTGTGATTGGAAATCGTGCATATGTATACCATATATATATATACACAGGGTGTCCCAAAATTCAGGGACTTTCCGGAACATGCAACATCCTGCTGCAAAAAGACATCGAAAAGTCCTTTACCGTTTTAGGATCCGAGGCTTCGTTCCCGAGATATTAACAGTTGATTATTAGCGAGCGAATTTCCGGGCCGCCTAGTTTAAAGCCGAAACAGCTGAGCGCACGGTAGCGTACGCTCGTGCGCACACGCAGAGGGCACCCGTGTAGATACAGGTTCACACATACAGTTGAATCGACCATCATTTTCACGGTTTGAACCAGCGCGGTCGACTCTACTGTGTGTATGGATCTGTGTCTACGCGTGCGTGTACTACTTCTGCGTGTGCGTTCTAGGGGTCACTGTTCCGCGCTCAGCTGTTTCTGCTTTAAACTGCGCGGCCCAGAAGTTCGACCACTAATAATCAACTGTTAATATCTCGAGAATGAAGCCTCAGATTCTAAAACGGTAAAGGACTTTTCGATGTCTTTTTGCAGCAGGATGTTGCATGTTCCGGGAAGCCTCTGAATTTTGGGACACCCCGTATATATATGTAATTGCAAAAATACGTATGAAGAACACTTCATATCTGAAGTTTAATTGAGATCGGATTAAGAATTTTGTACAAAAAAGAGTACTTACATTCTTCTCGAGCATTCCATTCTACTGAAACTCTGTTCTAGTGCCAAAAAAAAAGTAAATTTGAAAAGTCCAATGTCAGCTGGAAGTTAACTGACGTTCTTAATCCAATCTCGATATTGTAACGCGTTAAAAGTTTCGTGACCGATAATACAATCAAAATTGTTGGTCATAATACCAGTTACTGTTCCCTCTTCATATAAGAAAGCAAAACTGGACGTGATACTTCGTAAGAGAATTTAAGTAGAGAAATTAAACTAGTTAACGTTATCAAGCGGTTTTGGGCTTTATTCGTAAGGATTCCATGGTACATATATTTTTAAACCGTGCGTTTTTGTATCTTAATACAGTTTGTTGGTTAAATGATATGACGGCACTTGTTGCGGAATAAAAGTGAAATCAGTGACCGATTTAAACCAACAGCTAGCAAATATCCTAAAGTGGCTGCAAGCGTAGTACCTTTGTAGAACAGTATTGAATCGACGATACCTTTCAAAGCTTCTTAGGAGCGTAAGATCTTTTATTTCCTAAAAAAACACCAGTTTCGCATAACGTTCCGATAGCAACTTGCATTAATCGCACAAATGTGTGCTATAAATTTTTGGTCAGGTGAATGATTAGAGAATGCTGGATCAGAATGATTGTTTACATTGGTTGGAGTAATGGAGCAGCGACTACAGGGCATTAATATGTCTTCAGACTAAAACGGCTAATAAGATTTTTAACTGTTCTCCCGCAATACTATGTTCTATAAATGTGTTCAAAGATAAATATTGGATGCTGTTCTAGTAGTTGAGCCTTATCTAGATTACAAATGTTGGACAAATAGTTGATTTTACATAGATTAAGCCTTAAAGGGAAAATTATTTTTGTCGGTTAATAAAAACGCGTTTGTTTTAATTTATTTAATTTCATGCTAGGAAGGATTTAAATAGAAGTTTTGGGCAAGATAATTGGTAAAACGATACTTATAAAATTGTAATAGTTGGGCAAGGATTATGTTTCTTGTGAAGGATTTTTGTAGTTATATGGCGTCACATGTTCTAATCCTCGCATATCGATTCACAAAATATTTATCACGCGGAACGCACAATTGCCTGTTTAATTAATGTTTATTCTATATAACTTTGCATAAAAGTTCGTGGTAACTGTTACAAGCGTTGTTGGTGTTCTTAAAACATAGTTCCGCGCGACGGTTCTTCGAACATGTTGACTATATTTTTGCGACACACCAATTCCCGTGTTGTATCGTGTTTACTATAGCGTAGCTAGTGATGTTATACAATTGTACGATACACCTTCGTTGAAGTTGTTGAACGCCGAGTGTAAAGATTACTTCCGTAATGTTATATTCTCCGAGGGGAATGAGTCGCAGAACTGGAAATCGAGTCTATATCAACACTTATTCCGAATCAGTTGCGCTTCACATTTAAGAATGTAAAATCAACGGAATAAAATTGTATTTACGAACATTAACTTTTCACATCCGATGTGAAACGTCAGATTAATTTTGTGACAAAATTTGGATCCACAAAAAGAGCAAGAATAAAACGTACCGTCGATTAATGTTTGAATGATCTCGAGTCGATTTCAATATTCTGAGAACAGCCTAAACTATAAAAATAAGTAATATAAGGATAATAGAACTGTTCCAGAGTTCGATTTATCCTTTCATACCAATAGTGACAAGCGAAGTAACATGAAAGAATGAAGAGTACGTTCTCTTAATTTCGTAGATACGCATGAAAAGCGTTAATCGTCTCGTGTAGCACAATCAAATTGTTCCCCCGCGATTTCATGAAACGAAACGAATCGGATAAATTAATTTGAAATCAAGCCTGCTTCGATTTGCCTATTGTAGAATTAATAGATAAGTGGTTCAGTTTATACCGTTACGTTGGACGTTTTTATTTCCTATAAACAACGACATATCTGTGATGTGTATTAAGAAATTAATGAGAAGTATTACGAGGAGTACCAAATGTTATTATATATACATACACGTATTCAATTTTAATGACTCTTCTCAGTCGTATACACATATGCCTACGTCGACGGACCGCCGACATTTATCGTCTATTTATTAATGTCCTACTATTCCGTGAAATTCTTCACCGTTATCTATATATCTTGAATTAACAAGTTACTATCTAATCGATGCAACAACCACGTGAAAAAAATGTTTAGCGTAAGCTCACTAATATTCAGCCATCGCTGTACTCTCACTGTGAACTGTATTTATTTGTAATGCAACACTATTTATGAAATATGTAATCTGTCTCTTCAGGAAACGATCAACGCGGCAGATGGATTATATATTGATGTTATTTATTGTGCACTATGTTTTAAGAGGACAATAAAAAGGGAATTAATACCACGTGACGTGTACTTCTATTTCGGCCACTTTCGTGTGCACATGAATTTCAATGGAGAAATGATAAGTTCTGTCAGTACGTATTATTTTACGATACATCAACTGGAAGTAAACAGTTATTGTTGATGCTTGATTAGTAAATTTCATATCAGGATCTTCTAAGAAGCCAATATTTCAGTTCATGTAAACTGGAATTGATATTTCTTTTATTTATACTACTTTTGGAAATAAAATTTAATTAACTATAAATGAAGTTTCCTTAAACACAGTAAATCAAGGAATAGAATTTAAACCGTTTAATTCTGTTTTTAAATCAGTAGATTGTAGATATTTAATAAAACGAATGAACTTTATTTAATAAAAGAGTTATTAAATAAATTATCTAGAATTGTGAACAGATAATGCTACAATGTAACGTGATCTGTGGCTTTCCAAATACATAGTGAACACGAATGTGTTGGCTGTAATTGTACAGTTTATTTTGTTTCTGTATGAAAATGTAGTATACTCATTTCTTAGAAAATTTTTATTGAATAATCTTATAAAAAATATATAATCATTTATACAGATTTAAAATGATGTAAAGTTACAACTATGTAACTATGGATCTTATTTCTTCAACATTTTATAAAAATGCTTAGAATAAATGGGTTCCTGTGGACGCTCTCTGATCGGAGTACCCATAGAGTCTTTATATGTAATGGAAGTATCCTCTAAAATTTGTGACAAATTATTAATTAAAGATGTCGCAGTTGTTTGCAATACAGAGCTGGTATTAGATAGCGGAGTTGACTGCTCGTTTAGCTTTACTTTATACTTCCAACCTAAATTGGGAGTAAATTCAACATCTAAATATCGCAGTCCTGCGGTTGAGTGCTGATTAGATTCTTCACTACTATTTCCATTAGTTCTGTTGAATACAAGCAGAGCGTGAGTAAAGCATGACACATCTTGGACTAAAACAGTAGAAAAATAAAGGCTTACAGGTTTAAGGTATCATTTTTGTCATAATGGTAACCATATTCCGCTAAGACAGTTTCTAAATTGTCACACTGTTCATTTAATGATGCACATGTTGCTTCAGTTTCTTCAAGTAACTGCTCTATAGATTTTGAAACCTGTGACTCATATTCTTTCATATTTATTAGGTCTTCTTCTACTTTCCTCTGACACAACAAAATATTAGAGATTATTATACGAAAACCATCCGAGTAATAATTACAACAAATTAAATTGTAATTAGAACCTTTGTACTTTGTATAGTGTTCCGTATTATTTCAATGTGAGACTTAGTTTCTTCGGTGCATTCTCCAGAATGCCCAATTAAAAGCTGTGGCATTTTCCATGTCCTGATCAATTTATCAATACCATCGTCCAGATCTCGAGCTAGATGTATGTGTTTTTCAAAATAATTTGAGCACATTATATAAAATTAATGTTAAGCTATTCCGTTTGCTCCTTAATATTTACTCTATTGACAACTGAGCTAAAGCGTAGTGTAGTGAAAGCCCGCCCTCTATATCAAGTTCTCACTCTAAACAAGTCACACATTACAAGCACGCAACACCTTCCAGCGTTTCAAACATTTTAGAGTAGTTCCTGAGTTGGACACTGTTCATGAGCAGAGGCCGCTAAATTCAATTTTCAATTTATGGGTCGGTAACACAGTTGAGTGGCGCCACGAAGTTCCATAAGGTGATGATAGCATAGACGAGATATAGGATAGACCTACCACCTTATGGATGTTCGTGTCGCCACTGACGAGTAAAATCTACTTCTTATAAGCCTCGCAGAAAGTTGCATGATGCATGAGTGTCGTGGGGTGCATGGATGCAACTGCAAATCGAGCATTCTTTAATTTTACAATCATACGGGATGTGTAATGTGTCGAATACGAGTTACATTTCTGAAGTTAAACTCTCTCGTGTAAGTTCTTTCAAATCTTCTTTCTTAACAGTAATTATTACATTCGAGTTACATATTAGAAATTGAGAAATTTCAACCTGCATGGGAAACAGTTGAGGTCGACGGCAACCTCTACCAGTTTGACTTTATCCGCGATAGTGATCGGATCGGTGAATATCTGTGAATGTTACAGTGTTATTTCCTGATTTCTCTATTCCTACACCAATTAGTTCGACTACTGGACTAAATAGAAAACCGTTTAACAACATTTCACTGGAATATACCTATCATCTAGAAGATTTTTTGACGAAGCGTTGCCTAGTGTTTGATCATATATCGCAGTGATAAAAATACGTGTAGAATGTACGGGGTGCACGACTGTAGTTGTGAAAAGTGAACATTTTGTAATGGACATTGCTATATAATATTATTTCTGGCCTTGAAGAATTTCAAGTTAGCTGGGAGTCGGCCGAGCGCAACAAAACATCACCACGGCCGAGCGCGACAAAACATCAACAACCTCTACCAAAGTCACTACGTCACCGAACGGTGTGCCCTAACAGTTCGCCTTTATCCACGGCGGCGATCGGATCACTGAATATTTGTGCAGTCACAGTAGATATTATTTCGTAATTTCACGATTCCTGCATCAATTCCATTGATTACTGGACTACTGCATTAGACTCAGTTTCTAGAGGACTATTTTCGAAACACTTTACTCGAGTCCAAACACATCTCCCCACTGTTGAGAGATATTTAAAAGCGTGAACAGCTTTTGTAATCGCGTGCAATGCGATTGTAGAGTTAATGCTTATTTCGCGATAAAGTATTTCATAGTGGACAATGATCGACCAGCGTGTTAGTAATGTTAACACGAACGTAGAGACAGTGTTTTTAACGCATCTAGAACTATTTGACGACATATTTGACACGTTCTATTCTGTACTGACGCTGCAGCTGCGGGACATTGGCCTGCAGATCGAATAGCTACTGCTGAAGGAAGATGCTTGCTGCATGGATAGCAGTGAGACTGTTTTCAACGAATGGTGAGTGATACTTTATCATTTTTTCAATCTTTCTGCATGCTGTCGAACAAAATGATTGTTGTAGCGAGCATAGTGACCACGAATACATACTTAGTACTCGCGAATAGTAACGTTAATGCGCGTGCTAATAAATAAATTTTAAATTCGCGATAGAAGTTTTAATTTATTTCGTTTCAAACATTCTAAACTACTTTTCTTTAATTTCATAATCATTTGGGATGCTTAATGTATCGAATGCGAGTTACATTTCTGAAGTTGAACCCTTTCGTGTGAGATCTTTCAAATCTTCTCTAAATTTCTGAAACTTGGTTTTCAGCACTTCATCTTGATAAAACAGTATCATAATGAATGAATAAAAAATTGAGTCCTTGAGTCAAATTCTAGAAACTCGAAGCGTTCAAAATCCGGTTTTTAAATATTTTTTGGACCATTTGTCGCAGAGATACAGCCGTTTGAAAATGACGAAAATTTTTGGGGAATTATAGCGTTGCTTTAATTTTGACGCGGAGTGTAGTTTGCCATGATTTTTCATTAATAACAAATAAAGGCTCGCGAGAGAGAGAGAGAGAGAGAGAGAGAGAGAGAGAAAGAGAGAGAGAGAGAGTGGCAGGTGTACCTTAACGGTTCGTACTTCAGGGTTTCTTCAGATCTACTTCAGATTAATTAATCAATTAATTTCAAAGGTCGCGAATCGTTTGAAATCTCTGCAAAATCGACAGTCGCGAATCGTTTAAAATCTCTCTAATTTCGATAGTCGCTACGCGTTTTCAATCACTTCAATTTCAACAGTCGCGAATCGTTTAAAATCTCTGTAACTTTGAGAGTCGCGATTCGTTTACAATCTCTACAGTTTCTTTATTCGCGATTCGTTTAAAATTTCTGTAATTTCAATAGTCGCTAATCGTTTACAAACTCTCCAGTTTTCTTAGTGGCTACACATTGTTTGGATGTAGAAATTTTCCACTTTCGTTGTTCCACTACTTACTATTGTGATTGAACAAAAGTAATTTTGCAATTAGAATTTGTTTGGAAGCAGTTATATCGACTTTCTTCATTGTGTTAGAATTTGAACTATCACAATTATTGCAAGGATCTTTCAGAATTTTTCCATCCTGTGAAATCGTGTTTTACTGTACCTTGAAATGCAAATGATTTTTTATTAATCTCGGTCAGTGCCAGATGGGCCACACAATTTGTACCGATATTAGTACTTGTGTAATTTCACGTTAAAAATCTTAATACCGTTGTTATTTGGGGTTGTACCGGATTCTTTTCATTATCACAGAGAGAGGTAATAAACTCAGTTGCATCATTATACCTTCTCTATTTGGCTGATAATAATTTTTTCGCCACATTTTAGTCACATGTTAACGTAGAACTCGTAGAAATAGGGTGGCCTTTTGCGATAGTAAGCGTAGAGACTACATAACGTGTTCGAAGGAGGTAACAGCGTATGGCGGAAAGTCTTGCTGCACGAAATTTAAATGTTATCTAATGGTAGTGTAGGTAAAATGAACGAAGAGATGCAATATTTTTAACGCACAATTTATCGGCGTTGGAATAAAATTAATCGAGTATGTTTATGGGTGAATCGAAATATTGTTAATGGGAAGCTAATAAAATTAACGAATAGTGTGGGAACTATCGTGGATTATAATGTATTACGGATATCTTTCACAAAAGATTGCAAGTCACTAATGTGACTTGCTTTACACTGCAAGCAGTCGACCATAATTTTCTTAATTCTTAGTACTATGTATTTTCACAAATTTTGTCGATTTACATTATTTGACAAATTTGCAGAAATTTGTGCGAAAGAAGATGCTTCATTTCTATCTAAGCCTGCGCGTCCCCTTCATTTCTATAAACTCTACATAAAAATTTTTCACTATTCACAACTACGACTGTAGTGGTGAAAAGTGAATTGATATATAATATTATTTCTGGCCTCGACGAATTTCATGTTCATGTTCCCGCCGCTCGGCCGGGAGTCGGCCGCGAGTCGGTCGAGCGCGACAACAACCTTTGTCAAATTCAAAACATTGAAATACGTCGCGACTTCGCCAGTCTGTTCCCAAACGCGATCGTGGTCGGACGTGAACTAGTTTAAAGTGCCACGGTGAATCTTAATTCGCGATATCTCGCTTCGTGCATTAATTCCATCGGTTACTGGACTATGTGGGAGGCCTTTAAACATGATTTCACTGTGATATACACTTAATCTAGACAACTTTTGGGAAAACTCTTTCCACTTGGCTGCGTGGATAGTAGTGAGACTGTTCTCAACGAACGGTTAGTGACATTCTTTTAATTCTTTCAATCATTCTGCCTGTTATGGAGTAAAATGATTGCTGTACCGAAAATAGTGACCACGAATACTTATCATTATTAGTTGCTAACAGTGTCATTAATGCGTGAATAAATCAATTTTTAAATCGGAAAAAAGTTTTCATATCGCGCCTTTAAGATTCTAAACTATTCTGTTTTTAATTTCATAATCATTCGGGATGCTTGATGTATTAAATACGATTTACATTTCTGAAGTTGAAACCTTTCGCGTGAGTTGTTCCAAATCTTCACTCTTAACTTATCTTTATTTCAATTGTTGGGGGGGGGGGGATAATAATTATATTTTTGTATTTTACCAGAATAATTAACAACTATCCATCAAAAATTAAATTAAATGAATCTCTTATAATTATCTATCTATTTATTATTACACTATCTACATTAACATTATATATATTTCTACCAGACCACCCAGAATTTTATTTGAACAATAAATTTACCTCTAATAACATCTTCATTTACCAAATTTATTTCTACCCCCTAAAACATTAGTAAACAGTAGTTACAATTTTGAATTTATTGTACCGATTCTTCAAAATACAAATATCAATTTAAATTTATCTTTCCGATAAAAAAAATTCTTTATTTAATAATTTAATAACATCACTAAAAGGTTGTAATAACCCTGCCGCTCCAACCTTATTTGGCCCCTTTCAGTCTTGAATACACCCCAAAATTTGACGTTCAAATAAAGTTAAAAAACCTATACCAATTATTATCGGCGACAATAAAACAATTATATAAAATGTATTGAAATAAAATATGTAATTAATGAATAAATTACTACGAATAATTTATATACATATTTTAAATTCTAAATTTGGTTACAGGGTTGCCGGTCCGAGGGGTAACAATTGTGCAGAGATGCAGTACTCTTGATGACAGCGAACGCTAAGTCACTTTATAATTTCTTGGACGTGGGTGCACGCAATAGAACAAAATGTTTTTTGTAGAAAACGTTGGGTAGCCAGCTCTTTCGATTCTGACCGTTCCAACACAAATGCGCGACATGCGGGAACACTTGTGCAATATTTCGCGAAGTAGCCTCGTGACGTGGCTCTTTTCTAAACCATATTCACGAAATATCGCAGATATGTTCCTAAAACGAATGCCAATTATATGAAACGGGCCACTAACCGTCGCGCATATGTGTTGGAAAGGGCAGAATCCAATGAGCTGATCATACAAGGTACTCGTAGATAGTGACATGCATGTGTCTGTCTTAAAATCAGAAAATTAAATTGATACAACATTTGCTCGCGATTTTAATAATTCCGATTAATAATTCGTATCTAAGATTCGTTCAGAGCACCGAAGCTCCAGTTGAATTTTCTTCGCGAAACAAGAGCCATTTTTTTGCGCATACAAAGTTCGTCCAGAGCACCGGTGCTCTAATTGCTTTTTTAACGCGGAAGTAGAGTCAAAGTTTCGCTTAGCTTCAATTTTCAGCTTGGACTTGCCAACGAGATTCTAGGCCCTAGAGAACAGGGCCAGAAAATTAAATCAATACAACAGTTGCTCGCGATTTTTACAATTCCGATTAATAATTCGTAAAATAACGCGAATCGATCGAGTCGAATAGAGTCGCCGCGAAAAATTTGAAAAGGTTCCTGCAGTGGAACCTCAGTCTCCCTAGCAATCTTGCAGTCTATCAAGATCCTTTTTGATCGTGCGTAACGCGATCGTAGAGTCCCCGCTTTTTTCGCATCCATCTACATATTTTGCAGAGCACCGCGGCTCTTAGAGTAATTTTACCGCGAATCTGGAGTGAAATTTTTGCGTATCTAAGACTCGTTCAGAGCACCGAAGCTCCAGTTGAATTTTCTTCGCGAAACTAGAGCCAATTTTTTGCGCATACAAAGTTCGTCCAGAGCACCGGTGCTCTAATTGCTTTTTTATCGCGGAAGTAGAGTCCAATTTTCGCTTAGCTTCAATTTTCAGATTCTAGGCCCTAGAAAGGGCCTAGTGCGTGGGCCCTAGAGAAGGCCCAAAGCATGATGGACCTTAGAAAGGGCTCGCAGCATAGGCCCTAGAGAGGGTCTAGGTCCACAGGATGGAGGACCGGATTCACTGACGCTGCAGCTGCGGCACATTGGCCTGTTGATCGAATAGCAGTAGCGAAGGGGGATGCTTGTCCGCGTGGGTAGCAGCGAGGCTGTTTGCAACGGTCGGTGAGTGTCTGATACTTTTCCATTCTTTCTTTGCGATAGTAGACACGAGTACCTTGTATTTCTATTACATTTTATCCTCACATTATTAAAATGTATATGTATATGTAAATGTATATGTATTTGTGTCATTTTGATTTCACATCTGTTTTTTATATTGAAATTATTATTATCTTCTATTCTTTTGTGCCTTATTTGATAATAGGTATTCTTTACCACCCTCGACTTTTTCATGTACTTGGCGTAATTTTTTTACTTTTTTGAAGATTTTTATGAGGTTGTTATTAATGAAAAATCATGACAAACTATAATACTGCCATCCAGAGGTGTCTAATTATGGGGATTTCGAATTTCTAATTACTTAAATAACACAGTCCAACAAAATGAAACTACTTTTCTGTTCCGCAATATCCACTGGGTGATTCTGGTAGAGTTTTCCGCCCTGAACACGAATCCGCAAACCGTTTGTCGCCATCACCCTCAGTTTTTGAAAAATTCGATTTTGAAAAAAACTGCAAATTTTCAACTTTGAACATCTTTTGTGTCGAAACGGTAATAGTTATTCGGTTGCTCTTTGCGTCAAATTATTCTATGAACCCTCCCGAATACAACGGTATAAGTTATTATTGTATTATGAACATTTAAATATACTTAAACAACGATCAAAGGGAAAATGACACCCGAAATGCACCCATTTTTGAAAATATCTTTCAATTTATTTCCAAAACTTAGGGTCTAGGAGAAAATCTGACCACTTGTCGGCACCGTGAGTTTTGCCAAACTATTTCGCTTCTGTAATGAAAACAAAACGTGACTTACCACTTCTGTTCATGCTTTCCGAAGAAAAAGTGTCTGCTGCATCGCGTGAAATGGTCAGATTTTCTCCTAGACCCTTATTTTATAGACGAAAAACTCTAGAAGAATTACCCAGCGGATATTGCAGACCAAAAATCGTGTTGGACAGTGAATTTGTCAGAAACTCAGAAAATAAACCTCGGTCTCCTGAGCCTTTATTTGTTAATATCGAATTACAAATCAAGATGGTAACTTTATAGTTTGCTTTAAATTTGCGTTATTAACAAATAAAGCCTCAGGAGATCGTGGAATGTGTCTCGGGCCAAAGCTTATTTTCAAAGTTTCTGACAAATTATTTAAGTAATTAAAAGTTTGAAATCCCAAACACGTAGGTGTACATCTGAATGGTAGCGTTATAGTTGCTAAGACTTGGTCCTACTGGACTTCCTGGGGACCTGGTCAGGGTTCCAAGCCCTGATCCGTCGTGCTCTCCCTCGGTCCCCTGACCTAGGTTAGCTTATTCGGTTGATGCCGATGAAATTTTCGGGTTCATTAAGAGCCATTCAGAATGTTATTATTCTGTTAAGGCCAAAACCGATTTCTCTTCTTTTTTAACCGATTTCACCGATTGTTTTTCATCATCTGTCCTATTTCATACATTCCTGCGTGGATTTTTGCATGAGTCGTTCTATTTTGTGTATTTCTTCGATGAGTTTACACAATTTATTTTATTTCATGCATTTCTCCGGTGGGTTTACACGATTTATTTTAAATGATGCATTTCTTCGATGGGTTTACATGATATATTTTATTTGATGCATTTCTTTGATGGGGTTACGTGATCTATTTTACACGAAGTTAATAAGATAATATATTTTAAAGAAAATAGTGAAAAGTGATAGTGAACAGTGGTAGTGAAAGAAGACATCTAAGGAAGCCTTAGGTTAATTTATTATAGCATCAAGTATTTAAGGCCCCATGTAAAATTGCCAAGTAGTCACAGAATTTTATTAGTTTTGTTGCTCTTTCGTTCGCTCTTCATCTCCGATGAGGAAGTAGCCGCTGCTTATTTCCGGGTGCAAGCGACTGAGCATGGAATGGGTATGGTTGGATCAGTTTCACCCTCTGGTGTTCTTGTCGAAAGGGAAACGTTTCGGGCGTAGGGGGTGTATCTTTTGGTACATTGCCCGCGTAAGTGACCCGGTCCGATTTCCCAGTCTCCGTGCTAGACGGCTCGAATCGCATCCGAGCAAGAGGAATCGTCTCGGACACGCCGAGCGCTTTTCCCTTTCGACTCGGACATTAGGGTGGTAGGAGGCTGCGCCATCCAATACTCCTTTCATGCTCACCCGTAGTCTTTCCTTCTTTGCTGAATTTATTTGAATCGAGTGATTGCTTGGCAATTCCCTAGATTCTATTTCTAAACCGAAAGGATCGATGGAACTTTGTTTCCATCTATCTCTTTGGTTTAGTAGGCTAAGGGTTTCATGTACAGGGAGATCGACGGAACTTTGATTCCATCTATCTCTCTACGGGTCTCCAAACGCAGCAACCTCCTCGTGGTGAGACCTGGTAATCGGTGAGAGCCAATGGCTGCAATTGTCAAATATTTTAGTCAGATATACGTTTATAAAACAATCTTTAAATTGTTACTCTAAGAGAATCATTTGTAAATCGCGGGTTAGGAATGTCCTACTTTTGCACGTGTTGAATTCTACTTCCTACCACACGTAGCGTTACAATCTGTTTCGGGAATTCACAGGTAACGTTGCATGCGACACTAAAATGGTAAGGGAGTCCTAGGATCCCCCAAACCGGTGACAGAATAATGCATTGGTCGATTGGTCTATCCTCTACCTCGTCTGTGATGATAATCTATCCACAGACGAGGTGCACCTCGTCTATGGTAAGTTTTTCACGTTGGTACAGTAAATTAATATCGACTGTGGTAAATTCCTTCCCTAGTATGTTCACTGATGGTACATTGTACGTTTACAGATATATCCACTGAATATTGATCTGCGTCTACAAATTCGAAAATTAGCAACTTACTAAAAAATGCGTAGAATATCTGAGCTACCAGTATGATCAGCTTTGCACTATGTTTTAATTTTCCCGCGCTCAAGTATCTTACTGGTTGTCGATAAATCAAACTTCACAATTCAAATAGAGAAGTATTAAATCTCTTTATTACGCATGAAGTATTCTAAATGTTCATACAATTTATCCAAATGATTTACGCTGCACTTAACAGAAGATGTATGAACAAAGTAGCATACAATCACATTATACATTGAAATAATAAAAAATGTCTTTTTCAGCAGTTTTCTGATACTTCCCGCCAATTTTCGTCGATTTTGGAGCAAAAATGAAAGAAAATCATCCCCGAAGAGAAAGTTACAATTCTCCTGGTCATCTACTTTCTTCTAGTATCCCAAAACAGGGTTGGGCACCTTTTACTTCAAATAACAATATCAGACCAAGGGGATAAATCATTACTCAATAAGGGTAAAATATAAATGTTAGGAATATTTTTTATTTAATATTATTTAAAAATGGTAGCAAGCTAAATATAGAAGAGATGGCACATTGCGATTTTTATATAAGTATTTTCACCAAACGATCTAAGGTTTCAACTTCGAATGTATCTAGGTACCTACTGCATAACATTTTCAGGAATTCTGCTTCTCAAACCTTTAACTTTTTCAGAGCAAAATAAACGTTCCGGCATAACTAGAAATTTGTACTACTTTCAAGAAAATAAAAGTTTCTTATTTCAAAAAAATATTGCAATAAAAGTTTCAGTGAATACACTGCATTTTATAACAGTTTTCTCGGAACAGAAAACATAATAGTCATTAAATTACAGTTATTTCATAATTAATTTAAATTTTAACTGTTAAATGAATACTAAAATTTCATGCAACCCCCACTCTTCTATAATTGAATATCCCAAACTACTTCCCCCGCTATTTTTTATAGTCCCCCCGAAAATCTGAATTTCCACGGTGGCACGGCACACATTACGCCAATCCAACGCGAGATTATCACGTTTCCCGTGAAAGGGGGCTGACGAATCGAAAAGAGTAAAAACGATCCAGGCGACAGTCGGAGGAAGGGAGAGAGAGCTGGCGGTGATAAGTTCTCGCACCTGTCGCGATTCGCCGGCGTATTCGGATGGTTGGGGCGCGGCGATTCTGATATAATTAACCAAACGCGAGCTGATTTAATAGATCCTTAATTACGACCCTGGCTGGCGCTGCAAAATATTTACGTAATGACAGGCCACCGGGTATAATTGTAACACGAGGAACAATTTGTTTGTTGATTCTCGACGGTGGGGCGGCGGATCGTCTGTTAAATGGAACAGTCGTAAAGACAACGCGAGCACACAGACGATTCTTCGCTCTGGCCGATTCATAATTCATAGCTCGTTATAGTTCGCCCAGCCAGTTGATCCCGGCTGAATTTCGAGTGCAGAACGAGCCCCAAGACCCTTATGCATATTGATACTTTCCGCGGCAGCCAAGGCGAGATACATTTTCTCAAGTATTTGAACGTCTTCGTTGCCCCGTCAAAATGTTTGCGCGCCCCTCTGTTTACTATCATTACACACTTTACAGGCGTTTGCACCGCTCGTTCCCACAGAGTTAGCGTACCGCGCTTCTGTTCCCACTGAAAATATTTTTTAATCTCGTCCCTCTATTTTCCGGAGTAATCAGTGCTGAATACGAGATACATACTGGTTGAGACTGTCGAGTGATGGCTGATGAAAGGGGATGAATATTGGTTTGGGAATCGTGCATCATTTTAGTCATATTTTCTTATGTTTTTTTAGGCTTGTTTGCTGCATGCTGGTGGTGATCAGCTTTCTCGGGTGTAGCGAGTTATAGAGCAAAGGTGACGGCAAGTTGTTTCGTCACTTGTGACTACCGAGGAAGGAAATATCAAAGTAGAATTATAATAGAACGTTTAATTCGCAGTAAGATATTTAAACGACATTTCCAGAGATAGTAGGATACAGGAAACTAAAATTCTTTATGTGATATAGGTACAGTGAGTCAATAAATTATTGGCATACCCTTGAAAAAAGAATATTTTTTTAAAGTTAGTCCAAACAACTTGAGTTTTTGTGAGAAGCTAGAAGGATTAGTTTAATACTTAGGCGATGTGTTTCATCGTTTTGAAAAAAAATGCAATTGGTCCCCCTAAAAATCTTCCTAAAAATCATCACAATTTACAAAACACCATGTCACCACCCACCTTAACTTCATCCCCCAATAGCCACACAGTTACTTCGACTCGGGGAGAATCGGCTGGAAAATGAACATGGGACGTGAGAGGGAGGAAGAAAAACGAGAAAAGCCAAGGAGACCTAGACGGCGGCCCTTAATTGTTTCACAGCGGAGGGGGATGGCGCGTAACTGATTAGAATAAAGCTCGCTTTGCGGCGAACGATATCTCGGGAACGCCAAATGCAATCTGAAGTTGCTTGGTCCGTCGCGAGGTCGACGTGCAACGGACGAAGAGGAGGGGCGACGGGGGAACGAGAGCCAGAGGAAACACCATGGAGATCTTCTCGAACGCCCCACGTCGACACAGGCGCTGGGGGATGAAAAAACTCCGATGGAGTTCCGCAGGCTTCGCGACAGGGCCGAGAAAACCGGCGAGAATTTAATTAAGAATCTCCATGGACGAGGGTGCCATATTGCCGTGGCACACACGCGTCACCCGTCCGCGAATCACGCCGCTACCTTGCGCCCCTAATTAAATGGAAAGAAATTTCACCGACCCGCGGGGCTAGCTTTCTGTTCTCTTTGAACCGCGCCACGACGGCACGCCATCGACAATTCGCAGATTGCAGGTGCGTATGTACAGTAATGGTCAAAAGAAAGTTTAAACTGTGAACAATAAGAAAAATTAGGGAGTTCCAGAAGGAAGAATTGTATCTTGAAATTGACATACCATAGAGTGTGGAGGTGCCCAGAATTAGTGATGCACTCAGGATTAAATAATCTTGGAGCAGCGAAGTTGAACGGATAAAAATATTTTTAAGAATAATTTATTTAATGTCATATCATGTAATGGAAATTTAAGAAAATTCATTAGGCGATTATAAAAATTTATTTAGAGAATAAAATCCAGTTTTCTTTTGTTTTTACAAAGCCACTTTCTTGGGGGTGCCAGGGGCCCTTGGCCCCCCTGTTGATGCGTCACTGCCCAGATTAGACCTAATAATACTTATAGCGTAGTAAGTTTGTTATGCAAATGAATCTTAAACTTGCGTTTGACTAGTACTGTACGTGATCAAAAAGGAACACGATATGGATTTTGACTAACCCTTGTGAATTGCACCGTGTAGAATGCCTTATCTTCGATTTTCTTTTTCTTTTGTGTTAATACGACGTTCGTTACGATTTTTGTTGTAGTATCGAAGTTTAGTTGGTGGTATGGTCTGAGGGTATTATAGTGAGAAGTATTGAAGTTTCTATTCCATAGTCTCCAGTCTCTGCACGTGGAGGAATTTACAAGTAACTTGTGGAATAACTGGGTAAGGCGGGCAAGTAGAAATGATCAGCCATTGGTCAGGCAGGCGTCACAATTTTAAGTTAGGATGAGTTTATCGTTCTTGTAACACTTCACTTTGAACCATAATCTTTGAATTTTTATTAAATCGCCGTTCCTTGATTTTATTTAAACTTATACATTATTATTCATAAACAATACGTATGTGCATTCTGAATATAAAGTTGTAATAATTAAGTTTCCAGAGGATAAATGCTTAAACCTATCGTGTGTGTGGAATTCTTGCTCCAAAATTTGCAATGGTATATGTCAATTTGAAATATTATGGTCAGTGAGAAAATCTTGGCGGGTTAGAAACAGTCTGACTTCAGTCAAGAATAGGAGTCAGAAGTTTGCGACGTCACTTTTATAAAATCGATAAAAGGCGACATTTGAAGTCTTTTTCAAAAATACACGTGTCCGTACCTTGTCGCGAAGGACTCGCTTTTACTTACACTCACAAACCAAGGGTATGCGAAGGGAGTAAGGAGAGAGAATGTACAGTTGCACTTAAGAGTTCCATTTTAAGTCTTCCTTCCTGTCTCTCAACCCTACGGAACCTCTTACCTTCCTTTCGCTTGATACCACAGTGCGCCATTCTCCCGCGTGACACTGATTAACGATTCCCCAATGGAATATACATACATATGTACGTAGAACAGAAAATTGGTATCTATTTCCTGCTATGGCTAAATACTTTAACGAGCATCTCGCTTCCGTTTTCAGGGAAGAAGTTTGCGACACGTTACATTTAACGATTACATGAGCGTTGTAAAAAATGTATTAAGTGCTTTGGAAATAATTTTTGGAGGATGCATATTATTAACCCTTCGTGGTCACGCGGGGTGTATCCCACTTCAGGCAATTTTCTTCCAGAAGTATATGTGTTTGCAAATACTTCTGTAAATGTTTAGACCATAATATTAAAATTTAATAAGTTGGTACATTTTAAAAAGAAAACTCGTTTTTTTCCACAACTGTTTTTTAATTACAAATTTCATCATATCAAAATTTACATTTCTAGAAAAAGATTATTACAGCATGACTGTACGAGTATTGCGAATGTACAATTATCACTCAAAGGTTAAAATATTGAAAAATGACGCTGGGGTGTAGTGAACCCCATGTGACCAATTTGTGGTTATAAGGTGCGGTCATGAAGGGTTAATAAATGTTACCCTATGCATCACTATGTTCTATTTTCATTAATCTCAATACGTTTCTGGCACAAAGTAGGTATATTTCTGTGTGTTCGGTGCTAAAATATTAAAATCTTCACTATCAGTAGGAATGATCAAAATTGAAAAGCCATTTAATTAATTCCACCATCGATAAAGCTTATCGACACAGTATTGATAGTTCATCGATAATCATCAGTAAGATTTTTAGTTGTCATCTGTTTAGTATACCCCTCGTTCCTCGATCGTCGAAATCGGGCACGATAAAGGCAGAAATGAGACTGAAGTTTTCGGGCAAATCGGCGATTCGGAAAGTTTCGGGATCGGTCGGAATATTACTGGAATTGCGAAGGTCTTTAAAGGTTCCGAAAGTCGCGAGGAATCTTGAAAGTTTTGGACGTAACTCCGGGATCCTGGTATCCGAGAAATAGAAATCTTATGCTTGTCTACACTCGATAGTACCCGCGCGTGTCATTTTTATTTTCTCCATTATTCGCTTTATGTTGATCCTACGTTCCTCTGTGTGCAAGCCACGTCGTCATGCTTGCGTTTTACACCTATTCTTGCGAAAAAAAGTCTTGGCGATCCTTAATTTCGTTTTAATGCTTCGGTACACGCGTTTACTTTGCTTGAAATGAGCGAAGGATTTGCAATGGTTTTCGTAATGGAGGTCCAGGGGCTAATCTGTTTTTTGAGAAAGGGAGAAATATTAGTATTGAAATGCGTTAGGGGTACTGGATACAAAATTACCGGGTTGACCCAATAAATCGACCGAAAACTAAAAAAAAATTCCATAAATCGCTTTTAAAACATTTAAAAAATATAATCTTAAAGTTATAGGCCGAAATTCAACTCTGTATCGATACAATAGCTTGGCGCGCACGTAAAACGCAAAACGCGTTTTTCTTCGAAACCACTGTGTCACAATTGGCACCGGGGATACCTAAAAAAATGCTAGATCGATCAACTTCAAACTTTGCACACTTTTAGCTTATAATATTCCTCAGAACATGAACGTAAATGTTTCATGTTCTGAGGAATATTATAAGCTAAAAGTGTGCAAAATAAATCTTATTTTACCACTTTTTTTAAACAAATAAAGGGAAAATTTTATGCGAAAATCACACTTAATTGTTTGAAGTATTCTATTCCTTCTGTATTTATTACAAATTTATTGTCATAAAATTTATTTTTACTTGTTATAATGTTAAATAATGTACCCCTAATTTTCCGAACGGATTAGCGCATTGGTATCTTTGCAAAAATTCCTAAAACTTGATACAAAAATAAGCCGTTTATAGGGACTATTTCCCTTAAATCGTGTAAGAAATCCTAATTTTTTGTTAAATGGTAAAAATGAATTTAAATAACTGGTAATCATTTATGTAGGAGCACGCTTTGCACGTGGAGATTTTATTTTTCACATAGTACCTACTTGCATTTCGCACCTGTACTACACTATGTGAATATCTAAGTGGAGTGTGAAAAATATTTCTGTTGCAGTTTCTATCATCCGTGGATTGTTAAATTTCGGATTCACATTTATTAAATGTTTATTACAAATACATATATTGTATTTTCCAGGAAAAATTCCTAGCTAAAGCATTGTGTTCCATCGTTTCATATTATAATGATTATATTACCTGCTCTGCAATTGGAATCAAGTTTCACATAATCTAATTACAATAATTTTCAGTTGAAACTACTAAAACCACATAATGTACTCCTGTAATTATCAATTACCGATATCAATAATTTGGTGAAGCCAAACCTATTGTTGACATTGTATTTTCTAGTAATTATTGTCGAATTTGTGGAAGAAATAGTATTCCAAATTCAATCCAACAGTTTCCGCAAGCTATATCGTAAATATGATAAGAATTTGTAAGATACCTGCAGGTACACCATCCCAGAATTGAATTTACATTTTGATTCAGGGAGTCTACAATTTTAACTTAAACCATGAAGGTATTATACTAAATATATGTATATAAGGTAAATCGGTATAAATGTAATAATTAGAAAATTACTTAAAAAAAGTTAACTAACCTGTGGCAAATGCAGATCGATGCACTCCAGTAGTCCAGAGCTTTGGATTCGAAGAAATTGCTGCATGATGATAGATATTTCTTTGGTGGTTAAAACTATTTTCCAGAATTGTCGAAAGGGAAATCACAAGACAGACGCGCACTGTTTGGAATCCGAACGAAGACTGACAATTTTCCCTTGTTAGGCGCCCCAATTTTTCCAAACTTATATATTCTTTAGGTGATTGTTTTTTACCTGAACTCAGTTTTCTTTGCTGCGGTTTCTCTTTCCACGCCTTTCGTGGCTCGAATAATTTGCCAAACCGCGGGTGAAGCCACAGTCACGCGATTACGATCCTAAACCTGAAAAACAGCTGCAGTACCAGGAATTTGGGCAGCGATAAACAGAAGGCCAATTTCTTGGAAATGTCGCAATAAATCAAATCCATCGCCACAGTGAACTATGAGGTTCATGTTTCCTTTCTTGAGGTGGGGATTGAAATTCTGAATTCCCGAAGCTTCGTGTGACTTTCCCTTTTAGACTGATTCTGTCGAATTAGGGACAATTTTGACTTCTTTCAAATTGGAGTTTTGAAAATGGAATTAAATCATACGATTTCCTTTTTGGACTGCAAGGATGCTCTAATTTTCTATTGACTTGTGAAAGGTTCAATTCTCCATATTCCACACTAAATAGGAATAATAATGATACACGAGAATAAAATTGGGAAGTAATCTACGTTCGACCAAAAACTCGTTTTGATTTTGTAAATTCCTTTTTTATATCTTCACGCCCATCTGCTGCAGCGCTCGCGGAAAACCTTGCAGTAAGTTACCTAAGTGGAGAAAGTAGGGAAAATCAGGATGTTAAGAGAGAAAAGGAACATAACTAGCAAAATTTCTATACAACCCGTTTATTATAAGCTTGAATCATATATTAAATAGTATTCATGTTAAATATATAACTCAAGTTTCAAGTATGTGTCTACATATCTTATACAGTTTCTTTCAAACGTTTGTGCTTACTCGCGCATAATCTGAAAGAAGAAGAAGAAGAAGTAGAAGAAGTAGAAGAAGAAGTAGAAGAAGAAGAAGAAGACGAAGAAAAGAAAAATAATATACTATAGGGGCTACAAGGAATTAAGAGTTACAATCGCTGTTGTCACGGCTTGCTGCGGTGTCGGTAACGTTGCTTGTAAAAATCTGGGACTCCTCGCACGCAGGCAAGGAAATGGAAACAGCCGTTACGAGGAAAGCACCCTCGCAACGACCGTCTCCTCTGCATCGTGATCGTTTTCAAAATAGAAGCCACGAATTCGATCGACGCGCGCGCGGCGGCCGAACGCTGAGTCGATCAGCACAAAATGGCCGACCGGTGGGGTCCTCACGCCCAGATCCACGGACTCTAACCTCGAAATGGACGTGGGCGTTCTAACCGAAGCGCGGCGAATCGCTCGAAAAGCGAGGGATTCCCATTGCCACTTTTTTTTTACACAGGGCAACGCGTCGATCGTATTTACGTGGCTCGATTGTATGCTAAGATGCTCGGGAAGAAATGCTCGTTACGTATCTTCGTGGAATATAAAAAGGGAAACAATTTTTTGGCGGCGCAGCCTCGCAGTGGCCGTGGACAGAGGAAACGGGGAAATAGAATTGGACGTCTTAAGCGTAAATTAGGTTTCAGTAGGATCTGCTTACCGCGTTTTTCATCGTATCGAAACACCTTCTCATTCTTTCACGCTCTATCACGCACTCTATCACTCTAGCACGCTGCTCCATCCGCTCTCCGTCGCCTTATTAACATTGACTACGTAATATATTTTCATGTACCTCTAGGTAGTAACATATTTATCTATTTCACTAAGCAAACGCTTCGCTCACGTGTGCTGAATCACGGCGGAGGAAAGTACTTGGGTTCGTTTCTTCATTTCTTTTTAAGGGTCGTTCCACAGGCATCGTCGCGGTATTACGTCATCGATGATCGATACACGCCCTCGGATCGCTCGAAACGATTGTGCCCTGCGTGTGCACTGCTATCGATTATACCAAACTAAATAAATTAACTGGCCAGCTGGAGCTTCTTGGGGAGCAGTCTGAGTTAAGTCGATGTTAGGTTCTGAGGTTCATATTAGATGCGGAGTAAAGAGTAACTCTTCTATATCATTTTATTCGTCTTGTCTTAACTCAGCCCTGATCCTGATCCTAGGAAAATATTTCAATTTCTATGGCAATTTTTTTACAACCGAAAGCTTGCAATATGTATACTATGGCATTTGTAAAGCATTTTGAAGAATTTGATGTCGGTTTAAACCCAAAGTCATCGATAACATCACTGTACATTTCAATTTCGTTAATCCTGTGTATAAATTTCTGTAAATCTTGAAGAGTGTTCAGTGCATGTAGTATTCATAAAAATACATAAAGAACAGGTAGTTAACACAGATTCTGAGCTCAATTGTGTCCACACTCCAATAAAACTCATTTGATATTAGTACAAGACGAAAGAATTGTAGAAAAATAAATAATAGAAACAGAAATGCAAGAAATAATAAATGTTTGACATATGTAATTAGCGCTAAACAATGTATAGTGTTCTCTCATTGTATGCACAAGTCTCACATCGTCGTGCATATAGAGAACTAATACTGTGTTACGCGATTTAATTTTAGTCTTCAATGTGGAACTATACTTTCCTTATCTATATCTGCAAACACTACATGTCTCCGAATTCATTATCCCCTTTCATAAATCCTCCCGCACAATCTATCAAAAATAAAGTATAAATATCTGAAATCTTACTAAAAAAAAGTTACAATTAATTACAAAACCTTAATATGAAAGCGATCATCGAAGTCTGATTGTGGAGTATTTCCAAAATCCTCGGAATTGTCTTCCTACGTGAGAGTGGCTCGTGAAAATCCTGTCACGCAAGGGCACAACACCTTTCTTCCTCGCGATCCAAAATTCTACATTCAGTGGACGGATATACGAGCTAGAATTTCGCGTAGTTCTCCCCTGATTTAGCGCGCAGAGTTTACAGTGTTCGAGAACGTTTCTTCCAACAAGGACACGCTCCTGCACGGTTCCCAGTTTCACTCGTCGCTGAAGAAACCTGGGCTAATCGACCGCGCACCAAGCGTAACCTCTGCAACGTCGGCTCTCCGCGAGCGGACACGTTACCCCGAGAAGAGCGTACAGAGTAAGCAACCCCAACGGTTGAACCCAAAATATTTTATAAATAATTAACGTCACGAACCGCGAGAACACCACGGAGGAATCTTAACACAATGTTCAAATCTCCACGTAGTTTTAAAGAGAATCGTGTCACCTTTCCCATCAAGTTTAATTAACATCCAACAACAACTTTATAGCAAATCTCTCGCAGAACCATAATTTAACATACAAAAGCTATTCTAATCTAGACTACTAGTAATCATACAAACACCTTCCTTACGTTACAATTTATTTACAAGAAAAGTTCGAACACGTTTAGTCATTTACTATTCGATGCTCGTATGATTACTAACCGTTTCAATTGAAGGGAACATGGGATTTCACAATTGAATATTAAATTACACCCGCAGGAGTCGTTCGACGTACGTCAATCACTCGTTCTACACGCCACAAACTTTAGTTGAAAGAAATGCCATCGCACTTAAAGAACGAAAGGTGACGTTCATTACCATTGCAGGCGCGTTGTCACTTTCCAAGAAACATTTTCGGGTTTTGTAAAATATTCTAGGTTCCACGGCCAGGGCGGGGCAGTCCGCGCACTCCGGCTAGGAGCGACGAAAATGGTACAATTCTGGCTGATCGTTCTTTTTCCTCTCCCTCTCGACGTTCATCCTCACACCGAAAGTCACTGATCCTCAGCCACACGCGCCATTTCTCTCGTAGATTAGTCCCGTCCCGCAGTGGCGTTATGAACACTTACGATTAACTTCGTATTTACGCCGGAACGCGAAAGCTCGCCTTTCGCGCGTCACCTCGAAAGGAGAAAGGAAACGTACACCGCCTCGCGTGCGACAAGACCGCAAACGACGACTGACGACACTCGCTTTGTACATACGTATTGCACTTAGTAAATGGCAGTTTCTATGTAGAACGTAGTCTGCATACGAACGAGAAAATCGAGTTGCCTGTCGATGCTTAAACCCGGGAATCCACCTGATAGCTAAGCTAAGCTGTGCTATGCTAGTTTTAAAAAATTAGCTTCAATACATCCTTATGGAACCGTTTTCACCAAAAGCTAAGCTAAGCTGTGCTATGTTTATAGCGCAGGCAGACATAGCATAACATAGCTCAGCTCAGCTTCCAGGTGGATTACCGGCTTAATTCCGTTCAACCGACTGCAGTTCGTCGCAGCTCGTCGTCCTTGAACAATTGCAAAAGATCTTCCTTTATGTGGACATCCAAGAAATATCGTTTGACGAAGAATCGAGGACTGAGAGTTACGGCAATCATCCTCTTGTAAATGGATAGAAGTTTGATTTGTAGATAATAATGTGGTTCTTCAAACGAGTTATCAGACTGGTCGAGAGTATTTGTTCAAACACAGTATACTGTCCAACTGCACTGATCTTTAATATGGGTAATATCGGTTTTAATTCTATCCCATGTACATCTTACTAAATTAGCACAGCTGTATTACCAGGCAACGTCGGCGCAGTTGGACAGAATGTAGTTGGATAAAACAGAAGTGATATCACGCCAGACACGACTTCTCTTCTTATAGCATGTCATGTTTCTTTGTTCAGAAGGAGATTGTTGCTGAGTCTGATTAGATTGTAGTGGTCCAATTGTCGCATTGCCAGGGTTCCATCAAAGGTTAAAGAACATTCGAAAGGAATGAGGAAACCTTTGAAGTTTCAGTTTCAACTTCTCTTCATATCATTCGCTCTGCTCTAGGACACGACACATATTAATATTATCACAGGAATAACTCTAATATCACCTGATAATAATCACTTTAATTCTAAACTGGTGCATAAACTGAATTTTCTAATTCTCCAAGCCATAGGTGTAGTATTGAAATAACCCATTAATATCATCGTCTGGACCCACTGCAGCAATTTACTACACAAGAGAAGATGAAACAGAAGCGTGCTCTCTCCATTTAAACCTGTATTTCGCGACAGTGCGACCGGTACTTGGTGAACAAACGAGAACTTAAGAACGATCCTAAGAGTGCTCGAACAGAAGAGCCGAGCTGGTCAGTCGTCGTTGGCGTTTCACTTTACTGGTCGCCCCACAGCAACCGCGTATTCCTCCATTTGATTTCACAGTGGTGCGGGGTCTGCTACTCGGTTCCAATACGTACTACGCGCGCAGGTTTACCTTAGACTTAATCATATTTGTCGATAAAATTGACTCTTCCTCGCTACGATACTACGACACCCTTTAACTCGCAACCACCGTGCACAGTCTAACGGGTATCCCCCTCCGTGGGCAGGCTCTGGCAGCCGTTGAGTCACAATCCGCGAGAGCCTGCCCACGGTGGCTGACGGGACCGACGATCCATCCTTCCCGCCCGATCGTCGGGCAATCGACACGTCAAAGGTCTAATAAATTTCGCCTAAGCTCTTCGATGGTAAAAGACACTTGTCTCAAACGCATTGTCTACAAAGCCCTCGCGATCCTCGAGGAACCGCGCGGAGGACCTTCTATCACGTCGGGCTGACAGTACCAAACAAAATGCAGACGCTCCACATTCACGCTGGCGAGAGTTTCATCTCGGGGCACTTGGAAGAATCGTGTCGTTGATTCGACTGACTGAGATCTCGCGGGTACGTGATGTTGCCTGGATAGAATCTCTAGGCTAAATTCGCTTAATCAAAGGTTTCGTTTCCCATGGGGTGGGCTGCGGCTGGAGCGAAATTTAACTTCCCCATACAAATCGGTGAATGGGTGACTGCTACGAGCGTTGTCGCCATTAGTGGAAGCGCCTTCTAAATTCGACACTTTCAGCCCGGACTACCTAAATAGCACATCGATCCTAACGATTACCGTCCCGTCGACGGGAAACGAAAGAAATGACAAAGAAACGTTTTCACCTATCGAAAAGCACCAACGGGTCATTCTTTCTTTCTCTCTAAGACAACGCGATAGATTCAAAAGAAGCCGCGCAGTATGAGCATCGTTCCCTTCTCTTTACACGTCTACTTGCGTTAATATACTCTTATCATTTAATTGTACCTACGCGTAACCTTATACATAACCTACTTATGTACTTATCTATGTATGTACTTATCTCTCCATCTATATGTAATATATATAATATATATATATAATTATACACATAATTATATATAATAATTCCTTTTGTATAACTATACATAACATTAGCGAACGTACAATATTCTATAGAATATATTCAACATTTTTTTCCGGTATAATATCATGTATACATGTATAATGTGTATTATATATATATATATAAATACACTATCATATACATATACATATAATATCATACATATATACTATAATAGAATTCGTAGCGTTATTCGCGCACAAATTTCTCTTCGTAAATATTTTCAATTACATACAATAATATTGTGTGTCCTTCGTTCTTATATATTTACGTATGTATATATATATATATATATATTTATTTATAATATATTTATATATCTATATTTATTCATTTATTTATGTATATATGTATAGTGTGCGCCTCGAAGCACATGAGGTTTACTTTTACAGAGAATAGAGATCGTGTACGCACGGCGAACATTGGCTCACCCCACCGCCTAGATCTATCGTGCCAGGACACTCGCAATTATCACTCTTCTCTACGTCCTATCCACCTGTGTACCGTTCGTCGCCGCGCGTCTATATGCAATCACGTGCGCGTGTTTACAAAATGTACAGAATTACGTGTTTCCATTGTTCAACTGGCCCAGAATGCTCGCTGCTCGCGGAGATTTCGCCCTCCATCGCGGGCCCTTGGAAAGAAACGAACGAAAGGGAATCGCTTGGGAAACGGTGGGGAAGGAGAACAGATGAAACGAGGGTAGCGATCGTCGAAGGGGTACCGACTCTATACCGAACTGTCGCGAGTTGGAGCCTGTGTATTTCGTTGATGGAACGGATATAGCGACTTGAGTGAAACCAGCAAGGTGATAGTTGACTGTTTATGGCCTTGGAAGGCAATGAACAGTATTGTTGGAAATTATATTACGAAAGGAGCAGAGGTGTGGACGTATGAAATACGCTACTCTCTTTATCTTCCCAGCTAGGCATTCCCTTATGTGCGTTTTAGTGTGACTCTTCACAGAGCTCTTGTGATTAATAGTTCCGGTGATAGTAGAAGTTATCTAGGTACTTCATACAGAAGATTCGACTTCTGTAGAATGAAACTTCTTGCACAGCCTAGGGTTATTGTTTAGAGATTGAGAGAGTAAATCTGAAATTGTTTTTAAGGGAATACGTTTGGGTAAGAAAGGCTGTTGAGTGGACATAGCAATGGGGTAAAAAGAATATGAGCCTTTCATATGCCTCAACTTCTGCTCATTAGTAGAGGACTTGGAGACCCTGGGCACACCAAAGTGAGTAGACATTTTGGATCTACGTGATCTTGTTGAAAAATGCATCCGGTGGCTTGCACCCTGAGTAGTATCCCTTTGCATACCACTCGAGTGTATGCTAAGGGATCACCTCGCTTAATCTGTGCCATCAAAGTGTCCAACGATCTTCACCTTCGATGATTTCCTTAATCGCACGCGGAAGTCACGAAGAAGAGAACGAAGAACCAAGAGAGTGATCGGAATGTTCTAACGATCGAGGTACATAGAAGGGATGCTCTCGCGTTTCGTTTTACATTTTCGTAATAAAAGCTGACAGTAAGATCTAAAGGCCGGTTGAGACGAGGTTGAATTTTACACAAACGTTTTATAGTACCTCTGGCAGGGAGAATATTGCTACGTTATGATCGTCAAGTTGTCACAAGACAAAATCGAGATTTATCATGGGGTCAACACCGTTTCTGTTTACTCACTAAAGCTACGTTAAACTATGAATTTTGAGCTGCAAAGTCTCGGTATAAATAATCGCCACGTTGCCCCCTGCCTTAAGCGAGAATTTTAACTTCAATAAGCCATGTACGCCAGAGGGCAACCATCTAATTCGCGCATGCATGACTAGCAAGAACTCAGGGGGAAAAATAAGACTGTCTTCCAAGAAACAAAGCTTCAAGGCTTATTTAAAAACATCATCCCTCGATTTCATCCTTCATCGATTTCTGTACACATACAATTAATACAACCACAAACTCTGAACCGACCTAAGATCACAGGACTCGCGTGCGCTGCCAGGATTTCAATTGCAGTACTGAGACTCCTTAAGGGGGTATACCCGTTTGAACCCTCGGAAAATGTGTACATTTTGTCGATTTTTTTACAAGTCAACGGCTTGATGCAGATTTCCCGTTTTCTTACCACCTTTACATAGTATTATGAACTACTTAAAAAAAAAGTTTCAGTGAAAAAACTGTTGTTTTTCGAAAGTTATGGATACATATCCGAAAGTCACCCGATTTTAGTTGGCTTTTTGACTGAATCTTTTTTTTAAGTAGTTCATAATACAAGCCGTTGACTTGTAAAAAAATCGACAAAATGTACCCTTTTTCCTAGGGTTGAAACGGGTATACCCCCTTAAACCTGTACCCTTGTCCTCCAAAAGGTTTACCCCTCGGGGACGGATGCACCCCCATTGCGTTCTCCACGTTCATCCACGAGGCTTCTCCCGTGCGAAACTTCGACGATCGTCTTGGAGGGTGCGATAAGGAAAGGGGAAAATGGACGAACGATCTCGTCGCGAGCAGCGCGTGAACGACGAGCGAAAAGAGCTACGCCGATGTGTCCCGTGACCCGTCGCTCGCGAGTGGGCCCGATTTCGCGGGACAGTGGAATCTAAGGCGACAAATACACACGACACACGAACGTTTCGCTCGCATTTCTACCCTCGGTCCTGTATTTGAGCAGCCTTGTCGCGTGAAAAACGGAGGCGATGTATGGTCGTCACTCGACGTTGATCCCGCTCACGGCGTCATTCGCGCACCACAGTTACACAAATGATGATCCTTGAAATACGTCTGATTGTATGGTACGTATCGTGGTCGTGATCTGGTATAATTATTCACAAGTAGCCGTCGATTCTCCCGCTTGTCCTCGACACTTGGGACTTCTGGAACAGAGAAAAAGAGGGCGGGAGTCAATTGGGGGGTACTTTGTATAAAGAGTTTTAAAATTGTGGTACACAAAGGTCTTTATATAGGTTTTCTTTTTTATTTGAACGATCTGATTTAACAGATTTAAACTTTATTTTATTTGTAATATTGATGTGAATATTGTGAACACTTTGTTGTCTGAAAATTCTGCCTACTGTGGCCCAAAGGAAGAGAAGAATATTTATTAAATTAAGGGGAACAGTTTGGAATTGGATTTTACTTCAAAATGGAAGCAACTCATATTTTGTTGTATAATAGATGGTTAATATATCTAGTTAATACAGTATTATTATTAAATTATTTTGCAAACACGACGAATGGAGAAAATAAATATTATGAAACGCAATATTATATCGAAATTCGTTAGATTTTGATATCCACGTATTGTGTTGGTGAATGTGAAATGTTTTTCTTTTTATTTTTAACTGATAATGTCTCTACTTTTGTGCCTTAATTTTACCTTAGAACCGGACTGCGTTTAATTACAATCACAGTTTTATTGCAAGAAAAAGTTTCGCAGAAAACGTGGCAACTTCCGAAACACTCGACTCTGATTCTACTTTTAGTTCATATATTTATTCAAAGTAGTCGCATCGATGGAGTGATTCATGCTTAAAGTGGATCTATAATTAGGCTCACCATAAATCGATTAAGTGTGCCACTTGAATAAATATAATTATTCAATCTTCGATACGGAATATCAAAGGAATCTAACTGAAGTGATCTTAGAAACATAAACAGTGCAGCAATGACAGATACGTCCGAAATTGCCGAGTTGTGTTAGAATAAATACCATTCAAAATTGCGCTCGATAACGTTTTATCTCGCGAAAGGTTTCCATGCTTATTTAATGCGTATGAAGAATTTAATTCATCTATGATAGGCGTCACTCAAACGAGGGAAATATATTTATTCCAAGTGGTTGCGAAGATCTTGTCGAATTTTTATGATACCTTTGGACACCTTTGAATAGTATTTTTTCCAGAAACGCAATCTAAAAGTTTGAACTAGGAAAGGGTGGAAATTAGGTGTAAAGCCTTTCGCAGTAGATGGTTTCTACCAGAGAGTTAGTCAAACGTCTACATTACATCAGAGAACTCGCTAAAACAGACTGATTCGCACGCGTGATCCATCGTCATAAATTGGACCGCGTCGGCCATGTACCCAAGAACAATTCGACCTCGAATAAGTTCCTACCCCCAGCTTCTTCATTCTTGATATTGAAAAGTTTCCCTGCCGAAAACCATTCTCCCAAGATCGAAATCTCTCCTCCTCGGATCTATTGATCCACCCGTGATCACCTACGAACGCTGACGTGGAAAGATAGTTTGGTAAATTGATTAAAAGGGAAGTCGAAACGATATACCGCCGAAGAGCAGCGGGAGGCAGAATTTTTCAACTAAAAACGAGATTTCTAGGAAGGAAGTGACCAAGTAGATTGATACGAAGAACGATATGTTAAATAAGTATGTGGTTGTAAATTTAAATTAGCATCTGAAGTCTGGAAATTAAAGTATTTAATTTACAATTATTAACTGGAGATCTCTCCATTTTATATCAAGTATTTCATTCCACTTCTTCCTTCTCTTGAATTGACCAAATATTTAATTTTCTAACCGTGTAGAGGAATGCATTCTTCACATTTCAAACAAAGAAAAGCATCCTTCAAGAAGGATGCTTCCACCTTTCCCTCCATCTCTACAATCACACCACAGGAATGCCTCAACGTTGCTTCACACAAGTAGGCCAAACACAGCATCCAAAGAAACTAGTGATACCTTCGATCCCATCATTATCATTCAGAATGTTCAAGGTGTGAAACAAGGAAACACTTCCTCTAGCAATGCAACTTCAATCAGACCTCTCATACCTCCCTTTTGATTAAGAGAATAATCATCTCTTCACACCTTGCAACACCCAACAAAAGATCCACCAAAGAGATCGTCCAAGGAAAGCAGATTAGCGCAGAGTGGCCGATCGACCAGTAGCTTTGTTTAGCGAGGATGATCCGTCGGATGAAGGCCAGGGGGCATGAAGAACGTGCGGCAGGAGCGAGGGAAGAGAGAGACGAGGTCTCCCCGCGTCGTCGTCGACGTCGTCGCCGTGATTTACGTGGATGCCAGAGGCCGTTGTCGCAGTGGCTTTTACCGTCCTTTCCAACCCCTTCTACGACTTCGTCCGCCCCCTCGGACCCTGCGTATGCAGACAACCGAGGCACGTGTGACACACGTACGCGCGCACAGTCGCCACCTCCGCGGGACAGAGAGGCGAGATCTGGGAATTGGGTTTCGGCATTGGCACGTCATTACTTTGTTTATGAGGACGGGAACACGGCGAGACAGCGAAGAAAAAGTGTCCACGGACGCACCGGGCAATATTTACCGGTCGAGCGACGTCGGGCCGCGCTGTACAGCGGCGTTTCACGATTTTTCCAGCGGGACGAGTTTTATGCGGCCGGCTGATCCACTTTGCTGAACGACGACCAATCGCCGCGCCGCTTTGGCAGGGTACCAATGCGAAGAGACGCCCGCGAGCACCGTCGAACATGTCCTCCCTTCAACACGCGGCTGTTACTTCTTCCCCCCTTTTGTCGCGTGTTACACACTCGTGGATGATTTCTCGCAATGGTCTGGATTTTGCTTAGCTCCAGCGAGGATGGTCGATGATGCTTGGAAGGACCATTTTTTACTTCTATAGTTTTTATAGTTTCGTTGTAATTGAAGGACATACATGAAGAATGAAATTATGGAGGGCGAAGGGGGTTAAAATGTGGGCCTGAGAAATCCTCTACTGTCTAGAGGTGCCAATATCCGGCGCCCTCTAGTTCCCTCTCTGTTTGCTCGTCGAGCGGTTTTCGTGGCCGCATAGAAACGTGGCGAGTTGCCCGGGTGGTTGACGAGAGGGCGTGAATTTTCATGAAGAGGCGCTTCGCGATGAGGAGGACGAGATAGGCAGAGTGGTCTTGAAACTGCCGCGGCAGGTGAAAGGTAAAGGACTGGATTCCGTGATGAGATGCATTACGAGCGATTACTCTCCGTTTCTCGCGTTAAGTCGCTGCCTCGCGTACGCCCCTGATGCGTTATTAAGGAGCTATTTCGAGAAGTCTGCCGCGAACTTGCCACAAATTGCGCGTTTCATCGCGGCCCGGGTCAGTAATCCCCGTTCTTTCACTTCTTCTTTGATGCACGGTGCACTTTGGCGCACGATAGTGACACTTTTAACGTTGCGGGAGTGCTAATGGCTAGGGTTAGCTGAATTCCAATGCTCGTCGTGTTTAAATTAGGTATTGAAATTTTAAGGGTTGTGACGAATTTGGGACTTAAGTTACTGTTAACGAAAAAGGATGGCTAAGATTCATTTCTCGCGCGACACTTTGACGGACGCTGTCATTTATGCGTGATTCCACGATTTTGATTTTATAATTTTGTTTCATATTTATCATTGGAAAAACTATACCATTTTAAGATTTATTGGGTCAGGCTGGGTGTGTCAGTCGATCTAGCATAAAATGGCTATTAAAACTAACACTGATATTATTTATTTTAGCGGAATAAAATACTATGTTCAGGATTTTATGCTGATTCAGAAAAACAGGTCGATATTTGCTTTAACACAATATTTGCTGAAAATCGGATTGAAAACTGAAGTCATGACATCTGATCACCTCTCGCGAGGTGCGGGGAGAAGTGGTTTTCGTCGTTGGGAATGACCACTCACATAATTATTCGTGAAAAAATATCAAAGAAGAAAGGAACATTATTTATGAGTGCATACTACAGTACAGAATTATTAATATTTAATTTGTTTAAAAGCAAAAAGTGAAAATCTACTGGCGATTCGCGAAGCAAATGAATACAAAAGTGAATAAATAGGAAGTGAAATGATGCTGTTCAGTCGACTGTTTGGCTCCTAGAGAACCCGATTGTGACTCGATTAACTCTCTATCTCGATCGATTCAGATAATCGAAGACCGGATTTTCGCTATGCAATTTACAATACGCTGTTTTAGTGGTTTGGAAAAAAAAACATTTTCAGTTTAAGCGACTGAATTAGGATTCCTCATTCAAGAACCTCGGAATACACACTACTTAGTTAACGTTTACATTCATAGTAACATTTCTGTTCCCGGGCCATGTTTCCCTCTCAATTCAAATAACAGAACTTCTACTAATATGTCATCCGTGTAATCACACCAGAAGTTTACATATTACTCCACCAGGGCTGATAATCAACACACGTATCTTAGCCAAGAAACTCTCACCCACGTTTTCAATTATTAAAATCATCTTATATAATTACTCCAAGCAAAGGACTAGCTTCCCGTAGCGATCAATAGAAAGTTTAACCAGTAAACGGTAAAAAAATGAGATACTTCCTTCAGAAAGAATTATATTTTAAAACTTATATCTGGAAGACTGGAGGGTTGCCAGATCGTAATAATACTTAAAGCTTATTATTAGTATTAAATTTGTTATGCAGACACGTAAAAGTAGTAGAGTTTCCAACTTTCATGTAAGCACCACTGTAACTAGCATTATAAATATTGTCTTATCTTATAAAAAGATAGAAAATAGTTGGAGAGGACGTTAAAGAGTTGCAAGGGGGGTGGCAGATTTCGTGGTAGCCTAGAAATTTTGGTATAGGTGGATTAACATAGGGAAAGAGGAGAGAACGAAGAATGGGGTGGTGGTCTCTCGGCTGACGGTTCGCGTAGCTAGTCGTTCATACATACACAAAAGCTCGGGCCACTCTTCCCTCTGGGATGAAAGATCGGGCGTCGATGGTAAAACGTGCTTCCCCGGACTTGCTAATGGATTCCGCACTCTGATTCCACCTTTTTTTTCTCCGTGGTCCACTTAAATCCATGTACTTTCCACGCCTTGTCCAGGTACGCGTACACAGAGTTCCCGTGTAAAGCGATACATAATTGAAGCATCACCCTGCATCTGAATCCTTTGCATTGCACCTTCCAATAGCGCGCAATCCCTTTATTGTATTTTATAACTGAATCCGCCGGGTTTTATAAAACTGTTGAGCTCATAAGCTTCGTTTGCGTAGTCGAGAAGCAAATCGGTCCTTCACAGAACGATTTCTCTCTGCTTCAGGTAACAATGACGGGGAAGCAAATTTCAGTCAATCTTTTGCTTACCGTCTACCAGACAAAGGTAATCGTTCTATGTGAAACCCATTGCTTTTATGAGGTATATATTTAAAAGAAGTCTGCGGCATTAACGAATGTTTGTGAGCTAACACGATGGAAGTCGAATTTCTGATCTGTTGGAAACTGTAATTAAGATTGTCAGCAAATTGTGAACTTTTTTCTTAGATTTGAAGTGCCTTTTTGGGTATCATATTTTTGGGTCCAATTGAGGTTGTCGTAATTGTGGACACCCACAAATCTCGACTTGGAGATTATTATATTAGCCATGAATTATTATTGTAAGCGATAATCAGTGTTAGTAAAGTATTACGTCATCGAGGGTAGATTTCAGAATTACGCCACGTTTAAAAAGATACATGCGTCAGTGTTACATCTGTCAAGGAGCACGTAAATTGTAATCCGGTAGCGACTAGATTGTCCTTTGTCATCAGCTCGCCACACTAAACACGTTCAACTGCATTCACACGCGATTTTGCAGTTCGGAGCATCGATTATCTCGCAGGAATTTATTTCTATCCACCGTTCTTGATTACATCACATGGCAAATTCCGTTCATATCGTCGCTGTAACAGCTGAAAACGATGCAATTAATCGCATCTGTATTTAGTTCTCAAACGATATGGGGGTGTTGCCATTGTGTTTAATGCCGCTGTGCCCCGCTAATGCAGTTTCCAGGTGGCAATTAGTCATCGCTTATTGGTTTTCGTAACATTTATCAGACGCTTTCTACGACTAATCTCCTTAAGTGTCGCTATTTAACCAGCAAGTCTTACGAATAAACAAATTGTGCGTATTTATATTTCTGGTCGCGGCACCGCAATTTCTCCGGAAGCCCTTTAATCATCAGAGTCTCGACACCGTAATTTCCATTTACCGTGCCATTCTTCGATATTAATTTAAGGCAAATGCACTACGGAGCATTCAATCGGTAGGGAGCTACTTCTAAATTTACTTGCGAAGACATTTCTGGTTGCTGCTACTCATGGAAGTGAGTTCGATCTTCGGTAAGTACACTAATTACTCCTTTTATGAACTTCGAATACTTACTATTTTCGAATTCCTTTCGATATCCGCTTCAGGTTTTCAAGTCTCTTGAGGTTCAATTAAAGCCACTTCATTCCTCATCATTAAAATTTCTTTATTGGTTTCCTTTTATAAAAAAGAAATTTCCTATTTCTTTCCATAAACACCTCATACTTAACAGCCAATAACTCTCGGAAAAAGAGAACGTATCCAAGCACGAGCTACCATCAATCCATGCGATTCTTCGATAATCGAGCCTTAATCCCCATGTAAAATACAGTAGCGTCACTCTAATCAGTAGGCATGTGGTTGCATCCGTGTAATCCAGCATTCCGCGAAGTCCCACCAGTGGAGTTATTAAGCTGGCACGACTGGCGGGCGCGTCCAATACCGGAAAAGCGGCAGAATTTAATTTAAAAAAATAGGTGTTCGCCCGTGGCATCGTCGCATAGTGCGCACCAGTTTTTTATATTTTTAATTTCCACCGGAGACCGTCGTTTCTATCTGTCACTGACATACCGCTCTGCCCCCTGCCCTCAACCCAATCCCCCCAACCCCGCCACCGAAACAAAAAAAAAACAGAGAGAAAAAAAGGGCGTTGTGCACATGGGTAGCTATCCTGCCGATGTATGATCTGCGACCCTGATATATGGCGGTAACGTGGGCAAAAATGCGAGGCCGATTGAATTACATTGAGTTACGTGTCGTTACGCAACGTACCTACAGCCAGAGAGCCCTGGCAAATTTATAGTACGGCCTTTTGGTTACGTTTGATTTTGAAAAATCGTCACCGCTCGAAATTACGATCCCACCCACGCTCCGCGCGCGTTTTGGCACGTGCGCGTCGACCATATTTATTTGCCCCACGTGTTCACCCGGTGAACGCTTTTCCGCCCCCCTCCCGCCCCTCCGCCCTGCTTCCGGCGCTCTCCTTTTTCCAACCATCCGATCGGGGTTCGTGCGCGCGAACCGTACGGCCTCTTCCCATACCTCCTTCTCTGTCGCCCCCCTTTCGGCCCCCCACTGTCGACGCGGCGTTCCCGATTTCCGGGCAAAATATGCGGCCCCGAAGGAGCGACGCCTCGTAATATCGCGGCCGACACTTATCGTTATGCATTCTTAAGTGATAAATCTCGAACGGGCCGCGGAAACGCTTGATATTCCGAAGGGGGAGGGGGAGGATAGATCTCCATTGCTCGCGGAACGTTTGAAGATAAGGGTCCACGACTCGCGGGGTTGGTCGGCGGACCAACGCTGGTTTTGATGGAATTGTGGGGGTTTTCAGAGTGGCAAAAATGAGGGCACGTGTGCTTTTATTTATCGTGGCAAGTGAAATTTAGGGAGGGTATATAGGGTTAACTCAGACGGATTAGTTTTAGAAGCCTAACACAACCATAAAGCTGTATCCGGTAAGAGGTGTCACTTAATGATCTCTCAAAATCATGTACCAAAGTTTAAAGATAATTTAAGTTAACTACACTCGAACCTCGATAACTCGAAAACCTTTATAACACGAAATTTTCCTTCATTCCCTTCGCTCCGCTGTAAACACCACTACAACTCGAAATAAATCTTCCTTAACTCGAACTATATTTTGCATGTTAAATTATGTATTTCACTTCTACTACTCTAATTCAGAAGAACTTCGACCTTTACAAGTTGAAGTTTACTTCTACATATGCATTACGAAATTTCGTAGAAAGATCTTGAAGTATTGAGGAAAATGTTTTCTCTGCATAAAATAGTTTACGAGAATATCCAGTTCAGATATTTGCGTATTTAAAATTCTTTACATCGATCTACATGTAAAAATAAACCCGTCTGGATTAATTATTCTCAAAGACAGCGTGTATGCATGTACCTAATAAAGGCAGTTATGAGTTAAGGTGGGTCTCCACCACCGTTCGCGAACTCTTCACGAACAGTATGGGAACTGAATTTCCTAAGAATCGTCTGTTCGCGAACTGTTCGCTAGTGAGGAAAAACCTTCAGGCATCGAAGATGCTGGTAACGAGAATACATTGAATTCTATCCGTTTGCCCCTTCCCATCAGTTGACCACAACATTGCATACAGAGATAACCAGCATAATTACATCAATGCATACTTCAGAATAAGCTTCCATATTGAAATCTGATCTTACGATTCAAAATCCTCATTTTCTCCAAGAAGTGATCCTAATAAATAACACATACAATTTACCATTTAGAATGGGTCAATAATTACACGAGTATTAAAACGACAGGAACAAACGATTCCGTCACCCAGCATTAAGAAGCCACCACCCCATCTCACCCCGATCCTCGATCCCTCTAACAAGCCCCCACCCCCGTGGTATCGCGTGTAGGCATCGATTAATTACTGCAGTCATACGGGTCACGTGGAGCGGGGACTCGCGACTGGAGCCCTGACGGAATTCGAGTAACGACCATTATCGAGGACCAGCCCCTGAACTTACACATCGCGGTTGCCCCTCGTGCAAGGACAGACGCCGACGGGAAGGCGCGCGATGTCCCGGCAATTCGAGATAGAGGGACGCGCGGCGTAGTCAGCGTGTGCTGGGGCAAGGAAAGGGAAGAGGAAAAAGAAAGACACGGGGGAGGGTTGCCTCCTCTCTTTAGGTTGGGTACGTGGATGCAGGGTTGGCGGTGTTTGCGTGTGTGTTAAGCGCGCGCGTCGATGTTCGGTAGGCGAGTAGGTAGGAAGATATCGGTGGAAGGGGTTGGCCACGTGGCGCCGTGGCGCGCCGTTCCGGCGCCGACGTCCCGCACACCCTGCGAGCTCAGTCTCACTTCAACCCCCAAGCGGCCCAACCAGACGATCGACTCTCACCTCGAGTATTCGGCCTCGCCGATACCAGGCTGCATCTCGCGTCGATTGTATACACAGACGGAGATACCATGAGCAGAAATGCGTGAAACGGGCCTTCGATTAACAGATACAGGGATGGGTATTCGCACATTTGTGGGAGTAGTTGATATTATGCAGGGAATTAATATAGAGTACGTTGAAATGTCTAATGAATTGTAATTCTAGTATACGATGTGTATAGGGAATTTATTTGGAGTTTAGTTTTGGTTGCATATGTTCTTTGGAAACTCAGGTTTTAATTTTTCTTGAGGTTGTTTTTGTTATTTTTGTTGGAGATGAATTTAGAGGTCGGGCTTATATTGTTAAAGTCCTGTGTAAATAAGATGATCCAAGTCCGATTTTTTTTTAATAGAGATGTATTATTTTGAAGTGTGTATAGGTGAGAAGTATGTTTCTGAATAAATCTGATATTTCTGGTGGCGCATTGCTTTTGAATGTGGTTTGGTAGATGCTGAGTTATTTAAATTAACTACTGTTAGAGATGAAATCGAATGTTTTTGGAAAATTACATAGTGCACACTGAAAGGGTCGAGGATCTTTTAAGAATTATAATTCTTGTGTAATTGTAGTATTATGTATGGGGAAGTACGAAGAATGTCAATATACGTTTCATTGAACGATCAAACGTGTAATCTTGAATGAAACATAAGAATATAAAAAACGACTTTATTATTCAAGATACATTTATCAGATAAGTCAGCAAATGGAAGTGCAAAAAACGTTGGGCCCTCTTCTTTTACCGTATATCCGAGCAATAATAGTTCGAGAAACGCCAAAGGAGTCTATTTCAGAGAACGAAATCGATCGAATGGGCACCATTGAATGGCTTTGTGCGTTACACAGAGAAAGGGAAAGAGAAAAGTAGTAGAAATAAGAGCTTTCGATTTCATCGACATGAGTAATGCCCCGAAAAACAGGATTGTAGAAACTTCAATTAACACTTCTTCTTTTGTATACTTCCATGGCAATTGAAACGTTTCTGCGAAATTCGAGCTATCCCCAAAGAAATTTTCCTTTCCGCCTCCACGATGAGCATCCAAAAGTAACCCAAGATATCATTTACACAACAGCTAAACTTCTATTAAATCCAACCTCTTCCCTATATCAATCGATGAGTTAAATAAAATTGTAAACGATATAAGTGCCAAAGCCACCAAAAATATTTTTTTTAGTGGAAAATGATATAAATTCCGCTGTAACTGCTACAATAATTTATTTTAAAGTCAAGCTGAGACCATAAGTACTAACGTCGTTGTGGTTAAAAAGAAAATACCACTTCTGGTACTTAAATCATTTACATACTACCGCCTCTAAGTAGAAAAGGAACGTCATGATCAGACACAGTAGTACGAGCGTATAATACCTCCACACAATACTCGAACAATATCGACTTACAAACTATAATACCAAAAATCCCAACTATGTATATCAAGAAGCAATTACTATAAAGCACAAAAACAAATCTACCGAGTATCTCACTAATAAAAGATTCCCAAGAACAGAAACTATAAAATCGAAAACAAAAATAATTTCCTAAAAAACATCGAATTCCCACTAAACCTATACACGCAATTACGAAGCTCTTCACCATCCCTTACGGACCACCCTGTACGTCGAGGCTCGCCACAGAGTCGATCACCTCAATTACTCCGCCCACCGGGTGGGAATTCACTTTCGGAGCTTGTTCCGAAAATATGTCATCGAAACGGTGCGGCTCGGGCGGCCGGAAGGCTCGCGTGAATCGACATCCAGAACTGCGGTGGCTCGCGGTGGAAGGCGCACATCGAAGTGAAGCGAACCGGAGACTGGTCGGGCAGGTCGTGGAGCGGCCATCGAGCGTCTAAGGTCGGCCCAGCGGCGGTCGGAGCCATGAGTTTTCGTGGTCCGCCATCTTTATGGTTACGTCAGCATGTTTCAGTTGCCGGGTCTGAAAGTTTTCGCCCGGCGACAAGATATTTCAAGTGGTCGCCCGGTCGCTCAGTCGCGATCGTCCCGCGCTGAAATATTGGACGGCTCTTTCTTGCAGCCGCATATTCTTCTACCACCACCTATCCTTGTCCCCCGGCCCGCTCCCCTCGCCCCCTCATCGGCAGCCTCTCCACAGCCGGCACCGCCGCCGCCGCCCGGAATGGCAGTGGAGCCACCAGAGGCACATCCCCAACGAACGCCACCCCATCGACTTCGTCATCCACCGTCTCGCGCGACCTTCTTTTTCCCCTCCCCCCGGGGGGGTTTCTTCTGCTTCTTTCCTTCTGCCCTCCCACATCCTCCGGGACGATCCGGGCGCCTCACGGGTAAGAAGTTCGCGACTTATGAGTCGCGTATTAAGCGCGCCGAGCTCCCCGGTTCCCCGTCGTTAACTACCCATGAATGAGTTACACCCGGTCGACGCTAATTCTCAAATTGTCCAAAAAGGAACGTAAAGTGTCTATTAATCCGCGTTGGCTCGCCGGGGTTCGGTGGACGGGCGGCGGTTCGGGGCGGAAGGACGGGGGAGGACAAGAGCTACGAGGATTTCTTCCGACCGAGAACGGTGGAAGATTGGTGAGGATGAGCGGGAATAGGACAGCCACGAGAAGGAGAGGCGTTGCTGGTAAAAAAGCTTGCGGGAAAAACAACGGACTGCTGAGAAACGCGCGCGGCACGTTGGCTGGATCTTTTCCTGTTGATTGCGCAGGGGGAGGGGGATCGATGGGAAATATTCATCAATCGAGAATATCCATAGAGGTGAACGGGGAAGAGAGGATTCTTATTCATTGATGCCGACGCGAGACTCCGTTTGTCTGAAGAGTTGAAATAATTATTACTACCGACTGTTACAGGATGCTGTCACTTATGCGCGTTGCTGGTGATCTGTATTATTATCGCACACACCGGCACAGTAAACACTGATAATTAGATTCCTCGGAGCTCATGGATGTAAAACATTCACGCCCACCCCGAACGCGTACGAACTAGAGCTCTTACTTTTTGACCCGTCGAGTACCCGGGTACCCGAAAATTACCCGGAATAACTTCAAGCAATTGAATGTAATATTGTCTGTGATTGTCTGTGATATAGTCTGATGTTAGCCAAAAATTATTGAACTATACCACATTCAATGGCTTGAAGTTGTTTCGGGTAGACGGGTACCCGACGGGTCAAAAAGTTAAGAGCTCTAGTACGAACTCGGAACTCTCCTCATAGAGCACTGGTAACTTCAAGATTCATGGTCGAGCGCATAAAACAGGACGCCAAAAGTGTCGCTACGCTCCTCGTTATTCAAGAGTCGCGGGGTTAAAGTTCGAAGGAAACCATCGTCTCTTGACTATCCAACCGATCGTCGGCATCAGGAATGCGACAGGGTGCTAATTGTGAGTAATAGATCGCGAGGATCTAAATAGTAACGTGGCTGTGGATTTTCAAGTTAAGGGAGGAAGAGACGCGTGGACTTTCTAGTTTAGGAAAGAGGATGTGGAGATAGAGGGGTAAAAAGTTCATTGATGGGGATAGAAGGGATGAAAGAAGGAAGGAAGGGATCACGTGCCGGAAGAACGGCAGAGGCCCGTGATTCGGCGACGCTGGTGGCGCGACGACGTCGGAGGACTAAAACTGTCACCGTTGACAAATCTACGAGCGTCGCCCTGATAAATTCAATTAAATAATTATACCTATCCCCGTCGGTGTCCCCCCATCGCCAGCGCACGGTACCACCTTCGTCGCGAGCCAACCCTAATCTTCGAGACGTCGGAGGGAACACGAGAAGCCATTTCTGAAGTTTATAGCCGGTCCTGGATCAGCCGGAGCGGGTAAGAAACGCGGAGGGCGGTTCGTCTTAATATAAAGCGAGTTGGTAAGTTTGGTGCAGCCAGCAGAAGCTAACTTATAATGCGATTTGTTTAATCGGCGCCAACTACTTTGTTCCGCCCGGCATTTTCCGTCGTCCTCGGAGAAGAACGAGGAGCCACGAGGCTTTCTTCTCTCGCTCCCTTCTAGACAGACACTACTTTGGCCCCCTTCACGGCGCACGGCCGATCCCTTGGCTGTTCTGTGCCGCACTCGAAACGATCTCAAGTATCGAACGACACCCCCTTCGGCTGTCTCTACTTCGGGGGAGTCAAGGGTCGAACGCCACTTGGGCAACGTATACCGAAGCGAGGACAAATTTTCTTCGACCCTAACGCATCGGTGGAAACGTTTACCGTACAACTGGTCGCGAGTTTCTCAATTTAGAAGCTTTAATTTGGGTTCGTTTAAGTTTGTGTATTTGCCGGTTCTATATTCAAGTCGTTTTGGGAGGAAAGTGGCGACACTGATTGAGACTGATAGCCCCGGATTTCATACCGAATTTATCTGATGCGGACTGAATGAGAATTGAAATAGTCTAGATGCAAGGGAGTAAGGCCTGAGTATTTATTTCTTTATATTTTTTTAGGTGATTTGTCTCAAAGCTCGAAATATGTTTACTTTGACACCTAGACGATTTTAAGAGTTCGTTATAACTTTAATTTAGTCATGTGATGAATAGTAACGCTACCTACCAAGCCAAGTGCCATTTGTTGGGATATAATAATTAAAATTAAGGTTGCATAAGATTCCAGTAATCGAAAATGAATTTCTTCACGGCGATTAAATCCCTCAGTAACATCCGTTGTGTATATTTATGGTTCGTTTACAAATCAAGCTAGACCCGCCAGGCAGAAGACTCGTCCTTTTACTTTTCTTTTACACGGGTCCAGTCTTAGTCACTGCACTTCCATCAGTCATGCTCCGACAAAGTCACTCAGCTTCTAATGGTAAAAAGAGGATGCGGGAAGCCGAGGGGTGCATCGTTCGTGAAAATAGAAGTCTTTTGTGTGAAAGTTATAATCGATGCTGCGGGAGGAACACCGCTGGTCGTTTTTGCTACTATATATTCTATACTCTGCGTATATCGAAATAAAATACGCGAAACAAATCCTCTTTCATGAAACTCTTATCGTCCTTCCTGTGTAAATGCTGAAACCTTTATCGCTGTACATTTAATATCAACAAACAGTCGTAGAGGAACAAAGTTTTATTCCTGATTCGCAGAAATCATGGATGCAAATTCTTAAGTTGTACGCATAGCAACTGATTTGATTATTTGATTTCTTTTATTTTAGTTTTTTAAGTTTCTGTAACATTCCTCAAGTCGCCAGTCAGCGTTAGCAATTGTTATAGTATCCTCACCATAAACAATGAAATTTCCGTGATCGACAATTTCATATGCACCAACCCAATACAATACATCGACTGCTAATAACAGATATTAATGTACAACGAAGAAACAATGAATGAAGGTCGATGACACAACAGACACCTCGCAGGGGGTGTACACCCTGCGATTGTCAGGCAGCCAAGCCGACTGAAACATTTATCATCCTCGGTGATTAAAGAGTCTTTTGTCGACATCGCGAGTCGGGGGATCCGCTCCATAACGGCTCCTTGTAAGAAGCTGTGTAAAATCGCGCTGCTGAAACGTTGAACTTTTAATTCGACCTCATCGTCACTTTTCCATTCGCCGGGTAAGTAACGAGACTCTTGTAATTGTGCCCCGCCTTTTTTGATAAAGAAATATCGAGTTTCAACAGCGAGATGCAAATGAACGAATATCAGCGGCAGGACATAGAAATGGCGGGTAATTGGAGAAGAGGGAAAGCGATGTAACTGGAAAATGTGGCAGGTCGAGGTACGAATAAACGGATGGATCGTTGTTGCCATGACAGTCTCTTCAGTCGAGGGAGAAGCGGATACATCGTTGCTCCTGTGGTTATCGATCCCAACGATTCTTCGTCCTTTCATTTCCAGCAATTACGCAACGATCTCGCTAATTTCGAGCATCGTGAAGCTCGGAATGCTTGGAAGCTTCACATTTCCTTTATTTCTCCCAATAGATACTTACTGTGCTTTAGACTGCACGGAGTCTACTCAGCGTTTAAAATTCTAATAGCTCGTGCGTTAATAATAAAATACTGAATATTTTTTAGAATACAAACTTGTCAGCGAACACTTGGGAATATACTCGGAAAAGGGGGTTAGAATTTTGATTAGAAAGAAATTAATTTTAATCGTAGAAAGTATTTGAATAACGTAAACTGAACGCGTACCTACTAAATGTCGGATCTGAAACTCTAAACTCCCAAATTTCGAATTTTTGCGATCTCTCAACATTCCTAATTTTGAACTTCAGAGACTTGGAACTTGACAATCCGTGATTGATCGAACATTTCGAGCATTAGTAAAATCACATGAACAACTAAACAACAAGAATATTGTATATTCCTTAAAAGTAAGTGCAAGTGATAACAGGTTATAGCAGAAAATAATGGAAAACGAGAAGTATTGTAGCAGGTGAAGTATCAAAGAGCGGTAGAATTCTTCAATCGAAAATGATGCGAGAGGTATTCCTTTTGAAGGCTAACTGACTATACTTTAAGGACCTATGAGCTTGAATACCGTTTGAAAAGCTTTAAAAGTGAGTGAGTGGGTAAACAAACGCCGGGGTTGTTTACCCTTCTGAGAACGTGGACGGGAACAGGTTGCTCGATGCCGAAGCACCCGCTGATACTTTTCTCTCCCATGACCTATCCTATTTCATTCTTCTTCTCGATCTCTCGAGTATCCTCTTCAAAACCTCTCGTTCATGGTATACCGTCGGAATTTATCGTATCCTTTTTCCCTTACAGCCTTAGTCGCGCAGAGCAGAAATCGTTGACCAGTACCACTTGTCGATTGCTTAAACAGCTCGCGATATCCACAACAGCTTCACATACCATTGCTTCTAACATTTTGTGATATTTATCCCTCGACTAAATCATAGAGCTTAGATTGTCACCAAAATTTATGTCAAAAATATATATTCTTTTTTTAAACAGTGGTAATATAAGGTAATCAATTTAATTGTAAGATAGAATAAGCATTAAATATCAAAATGGTGAAAAATGGAATAAATATAATTCTAACTTCACATCTTATTTTTAGGGACGAGCAGGGATTTATGGAAAAGAAGAAAACAGATCTTACTCCATAAACACTTTCCTTCAAGCTTTCCTTCTGCCTACATCTATAATACTATTACATTTACAACCCAGCCAACCTGTATACTTCCAAATCCTTCGCCCAATCAGCAAACAGAACCTAATCACCACCCTTGCCAGAGAACAACACTTCGACAAGCTCACCGGTTGACTCCCACAGTTAACGTCACGCGTCCAACCGCCAGCGTTGAAGCGTTCCCAAGAAATTCGGCGCAGGACACGCTTCGTCTCGAATCAACGTGCTCGTCTCGCCTACGTGCATTTATGTAGGGGACGACGGGTATCTCGCAGCGACGTCGCCGATGACAACGTCGCAAGACGGCGTCGTTAAGAGGACAAGAGGAAGTGTCGCTTAGGTGGCTACCAAGCCGATGTAATTATTTCAAGGCCACTGAATACGCGATCGAGCAGACCCCTCGCATCGGATCATGCTGCTCCAGTGATCTTGAGGCGTCACTAATCTCCGATCCTTTCCAGGAAGACACACAGACCTAACGCTCCGTACGCGCTACGTCGCCGATAATCGTTCATGCAAGCACCGACAACACGCGGCAAGGGAGCATCATAGAGAGGCCGTAATCCTGATCCGCCCAGAGAAGAGCAGACGAGTCAAGGAAGTGCGGTTTGACGCGTCGGTTTCGCGGAATTAGCGCTCCCGAGGGTCGCTCGCTCGCGTGATCGTCGCGAGATCGACGTTACACAGATAAAATCGCCCGACGGATCAGCCACCGCGATAAAGCTTGATAAGGGGCGAAGAGATTAGCTGCAGTGGTAGGCTGAGCTACTACTGCGTTCGAGTTCGATTCTTCGCGATAACGACGACACCGAAATTACGACACCATAGCCAGAATTTTCGGTGAGGCTGAAGTTCGAGGTAGTGGAACTTTCTTTTTATTTCTTATTCAATGGCGTGGTTCAGATATATTATTGAATATTGAGTAAGTGATTGAATACCTACGCTGAAGAATTTAGGGTAATCAACGCGAGGAACGAAGAGCGTTGTGCAGGACTGCGGAACCAGTGATTATGACGAGGACAGGGCACGTTAAAAAGCAATTTCATAGTCAGTCATTTTGCTGGCGTTCTTCGCGATCGTTGTAGCGTATATAACTTCGTTAAGATATGAAGCGTGCTATCAACTTCCCGAACGCGTTAAACGCGCCCAACTTATAAGTCGCAAATTACAAGTCCGCGGCATGCTTGGTTGAGCTTCCAGGAGGCGGTAATTAAAGGACAAGATACCTATTTCGTTGTCTTGCCAAGTGATCGTTACGTGACTGACCTATTTTCGATACGACTTCGTCTCAGTTACATTTTTGATTAGCTACTCGATCATTTTATTGCTAACCCACGGCGGGTTTTCTTTAGATTGCACTTGCCACTTCTTTGACACGCGATTTCCTTTTACTGTAAACTGTTACTCGAAAACTGTCTCTCTACCATGAATCTGTAACTGTTTATCCCAAATCTCACGTGTGGAATACGAATTCTCTAACACCATAGAGCCTCTCTTTTATCATTTCTAATACCTCGTTGTCTGGCTTATCCATAACAGAAAACCACCACGGGGGTGTATATCTCTTTTACGTTTCAATGCAGGGATTTAAAATACCAAGCGGTACAAAATTTATAGCAATAAAACAGTGGAGTTACATTTTTGCTTTCCCGAAGTACTATTCTAAATCGTTACATCCAAAATATAAAACACCCCCGAATTGTATTCGGAAAACTCATTTTCTTCCCGCGTTTCCTTTGCGAGAATTTTAGTTAGAAAATATCGCTCCACGTATGGTTGAAAACATTTTAAACGCCTTCGGAGGCGTAATCTCTGATTGCGAATATAGAAATGAATAGAAGTTTTCTGCTGGCAACAGGGATCCGAAAAATAACCGAAGGCGCGTGGAAACAATACTTGCGCAACATTACGACCCCGTTACGAAAAAGCCAGAGTACAGAAGAGGCACAAAATTTCTGCCGCTGGTGGGGCATGTAAATCCAGCGGCAGCCATCGAGACCGAGCTATAGAGAGTCCATCCATTAACCTCGGTAGCTACGAGCCCAGTCTCGAACGTGAGATTTTACACGGGGATGACCGCTCCGCGGCCCATTTCACCGGCTGGGTGAGGAATGGCGAGGGTTCGGGATACGGTTCCTGTCATTGATGCGTGCCAATCACGGGAACCGGTGCACAGGTCGATCGTCAGCGGTGAAATTACGACGCCGAGACAAAAAAACAAGCGCGCAGAGAGGGCAGGGCGGCCAGCAGAGGATGGGAACTGTCATGGGCTACCGCCGCGACAGTCGCATCAAACAAATGACCCTCCTCAATTTGGCACATTCAGCGCGTAGCTTGTTGCGTTTCCATTCATTCCGCGATACCTCATCATAACTTCGGCTTATATACTCCTCTTATTCACCCTCCCTTCAGCTCCTTTACTTCCCTATTTCCCTACCATTCCGTCAGCTTCTTTGCTCACATTTAATTATTTCTTAAGCTTCTTCCCCTGCCTCGAATTTCACTTCCCCTTCAACTCCACCGATTGGGCCCTTCTTTCTACCTCACTTCCTGCCTTTCATCGTCTCTCTCTCTCCTCCCTTTCAATTTTTTTCTGCTTCTAGCATCAAAGCTGTCAGTTATTTTTCAACTTCGTCCCCGTCCTCTGCAACTTCCTTTTTTTGCTGGATATTTTCGTTATATTTGTTCTGCTCCCTCATTCGATTCCTCTGTTCATCTCCGCTTCTCTTTATTATACACGCTGCGGTCGGTATCTGTATCTACGCGTCCGTATGCACATACGCGTCACAGTATCTTCGCTTCTTTAACTACCTGTAAGCGTAGCTGGCGCGTGTGTCTGCGTTTCGTGTGAGCACGCAGCTTTACGCTTTCATGTCTCTTGACGAGCGCGCTGATTACGCGCACACACGCGCACCAGCACACGCTTCCTCGTCCCCCTCCCGCGAGGCCCTGCTGTACTCGTTACAAACCGACGTACGAGCACACTTTTGCCGCTTATTATCTCCCTACATTCCACCCCTTGCTCCTCTCGACCCTCTCTCTTTCTTTCTCTCTCTCTCTTTCTCTCTGCCTCTCGTTCCGTTCATTTATGCTCATTGTGTGTAAACGCACGGGAGCCACGCACTTCCTCCTACGTTTTCTACCACTTTGTTTGTTTACATCTTCCGTACGCCATACAGAAATGCGCACCCCCCACAGGTCGCGCGTGTTGCGCGCGCCAATATCGCGTCCGCAGTTCTGGTGTTTACACGATATTTATTATCTCGAGCAATTATATGTTATTGACTAGCTTAAAGCAACCGGCATTGCCCGGGTAAAACTTTGATTGCCACCGAGTGTCAAGGGGATGAAATGAGGGGTGGGATGGCTGGGATGTTCAAATTTCATGGTAGTTGATACTTTCTGCAGGGTTCTAGAGGGTAATTATGCCAAATTTAGTCCAGATCGGTTAAAAAAATCGGGATACAAAGTATATCCTATATGTTATTCCTGGTCCTAGACTCTGTGTATACAAAATTTCAGAAAGATCCGTTGCGTAGCTCCGACGTGATTGATTAATAGGCATCCAAAAATCCAGACACACTTTCGCATTTATTATATTATAGTAGGATTCACTGTTATCCGCGTGTATCCGTTACTGCAGAAGTTCGAGGACCGGTGAATCTTGGTATTTACCGGTGAGCCCTAGCATTCACCATAGCGCAGCAGTGGAAGTCCGAAATGTCTTAGAAAATATTTGAATTCCGGGCTTTCGCCAACAGGGCTCATCGGTGAATCCAGATATTTAGCAGCATCTGTTGATAGAAGCCCAAGGTTTGAATGTTTTGTGGGATAGGGTAAATTCGAATGAGTTGGTGCGGCAGGAGAGTAAAAAATAATTAAAATAAAATAAAATAGAATTCTGAACATATTAGGTTTATTCTGATAAAATAAATAATGTCAGTATTAGTTTTACCAGTGAGCCTTGGAATTTACCGGTGAACCGACTGTCCTAGACATACCCTGTTTCAGACTTTTTAGGATTCACCGGTAAATTCCAAAGCTCATACCGGTCTTCGAACTTTTGCAGTGACATTTCGATGGGATAGATGCATACGCGTTGATACACCATTCCTTCGTTTTATGCTCCATTTGCCCACCACGCTATAAGCTCGACGCTATCCCCGCCGATTCTGGTGCTCGCACGATCCAAGGGAGCTATTGCCCCGTGGAAAGCGAGAGCAAGAGGAAATCAACCTCAGAAATCAGCTGCTGCGTTTTCAGGGTGGTGGCGAGAGTATATCGCGCGTGTGTGTGCGGGGTCGCGCGTCGAAAACACCCAGGCGAAACGAGCTGCTCGTCGACACCGGTGTTGTATACACTTATTTAGCGTGTAAACACTCAGGGGGTTTGCCAGAGGAGCAACAAGTGCCCACCGGTGTACCCAGCGGCTCGGTTTACATCGCACGGACACAGGCCCGCTTCCCACACACCTGCTCCGGGATCTGAACGTATACATTTTGCACGCGTCTGCTATCCCGTCAGAATTGGAGGAGAAACACAGGGTGTGCAGATACTTGAATTGTTGAGGAGTTTGATTTTTAACAATGCGGCGGTAAATGAATACAGTGAACATAATTTGTTGGCTGGAAGGAAAGATTTCTTATTGACTGTGGATTGCATTGGGATATCTTGTCAAGAATAAAATTTATATGTACGTCTTCACTTTGTTTAGGTTTAGGGGATGAATCTATGCATCATGATGGATAAATATTTTTTATGAAAAGGTTCGTCAAAAGAGTTAATTTTAACCCTTCGTGTGTCAACGAAGGTTTATCCCCCAATTTCAATTTCTGGAAGGACTTTCTAATAAATATTCACTGGTTGGGATCACGACCGTTATCTTCTTTTTCATATTTAGTCCGAAGAAATTATGTACTAACAATAAGCCGACTCGGGGGAACTTGAAACTTCTGTTTCACCAATTCTTTCCATCCTCGAATTTTATGAATACTTCTCATCCTACCGAAAAGTATGAACAAATTAACGTAGCACTCGGAAACAAAGATTTACAAAAACGCAAAATGTTATACAGCCTCATGATATCTATACAACTGTACGAACCTAAGTGCAGGATATCGCGTGCTCCTAATCACACACAATTAAAATAGTCCAGATGCCACGTTTCCCGCCCGACACGTTTTCTCACGTACACGGGCGGGACGGTGCAAAAACGCGTGGCGCAAGCTCGCGTGTACTGAAGCACGCGACCCCGGCGCAAGGAGAGACTCCGTATAAACGCGGTTGAATCGCCGCGAAAGGATCCTCTTCCTGGTGTTGGCAAAAAGCCTCGTTTTAAGGCTGCTAGCGAAGAAAAGTGGATGGGACCGGCTATACACTGGCCATGCCAGCGGAGTAGTTTTGTGCAAAGCGGAGATATGGGATTCCAGCGGACAGAAGACGATTCAGAACTTCCCTTTCTGTCGCGTTTATACGAAAGGAAAGCATCCGCGAGGCCCCTTGGAAGTCGAGATCCCCGTACGTTACACGCTATCGTTTGTAATCTTTCAAACGCTGGCCGTGCGCGCTCTTTCTCCTCGGGCAGCTTGCGATGCTTATCGCGTTACTGCAAGTTACGAGAGCGCCCCAATGATTGCGAAGGGGGCGGTTAACAATCGCGCGATGCAAGGGGGAATTGCTTTCTGAACGGGCATCGTTTAAATATTCACGGTGGATTTAAAGTTCCGCTTAACCCTTTATGTTTCCTTCTCGATGGGAGCGGAAAGTTTCGGGATATTTACGATTACGGTAATCTCGTACTTACGCGGGGGCTGTTTGAGTTATCGCGTTCTCCATTAAAAACTGAAATTGCGAGGGCAGCGGTTCCAAAAGCGGTACAGTCTCTTTTTATTCCCGTAACCGAGGACTGGAATGAAATTCGTTTGAACTAAGTTTAAATTACCCCCTTCTTTGCTCCGTCCGATCTTCGACCGCGGCCTTAGCTCCGCACTAATTGACTTAATTTCTGCACTGATTACCGGGGTTATTTGCAGCCACTTTAAACGCTTCGAAACAGGATCCCCGGCTTCCCGAACGATTCGTCTCGTAACCGGCAAAATATCAAACATCCGTGATAGAATTACAATCGTGCTGATGCGGGATTCATCGTGGGAGTCTATTTTAGACGGTTTTAACGTAGCCGGTTCTGCTAGGACTGTCACATTACTATGATACTTTTGACAATAGAAATTATGAGTGCTAAAAGCAGGATCGTGTAATATTGTTGAAAAATCAATGGATAGTTTCGTCGCGGTTAGAAGCATTTCCAGGTGAATAAAATTGCGGGGTATGTATTTCGAAAATAAGAGAAGAATGTGAAAAGCAAAAATCCCATGTAAGTACCTGTTAGTTTTATTTTAAGGAGCCACATACATCTGGGAGGCGAACAAGTAGGACGGATTTGAAGAATTTTTTTTCGGTGGAAAAATGTTTTTATCAAAGAAACATTATCTACATTAGAAAGATTTTACTTTTTTCTATAAAATGTGAAATTTTCATTAAAAAAATCGGAAAAGAGTAGGTTTTTGTCTATTTTAAGAATAATTTTTCGTTTTTTGGTTCAGATGCAAAATAGCGAAGATATGATGGTTACCACAGACACCTTTTCTGAAATAAAAAAACGTTGTACGGAAACACCTAACACGCAGTTTCTTATCACAATTTTTTAATGAAAATTTCACATATTATAGTCAAAATTATGACCTTTATAATGTACATAATGTTTCTTTGATAAAAACATTTACACATCACACGATCTACGACTATTTTTTAGGACTCTATTTTTTCAATATTCTATATTTTTTCAAATATGGAAATATTAAATAAATAATAAAAACTGATATTAAAAAACAACATTTTATTCCATATTTCTCCATTTAATTCAAGAAGGACCTAAGAGGGCTATAATTATAATTAAATCCACTCATTAATTTATTACAGAATTCCGATTGCAGTAATGCAACTACAAAGGAGACTTTTACAACAATTTCACTATGTAACTTCGTAATGTTTACAAATACTTTTCTCGAAATTGCCTTTTATCATCGAGGCCCTTCTTGCATCCAACAGTACCTATAATTTATTACATGGTACCTCAGAAGATTGTAACTGAGCCGTAGAACTAGAGTATATTTATTCAATAAATCATCATCCCTCAAATATCTATTCACCAATCACTTCGGATAATCGATATACAACTTCCCCTTAATATGACTCAACGCCACATCAAAGACAAGCTTTTCTTCAACATCCCACGACGCCACTCAAAGCGGCACTCTATCATCCCCCAAACTGTCAACACTCACATATGTCCGAACGGGAATCGAACAAATTGGCCGAACACGCCGTCAAACAGAGAACAAATCGCCGCCAATGCGAAAGCATCGTTTTAATCTCTGACGACAGAATCGGGACCTGGGAAGTTTAAATTACGTTCGAAGGACCGGTCCCGCTCGTCATCCATCCCCCCGCGCGCCCATCATTGCCTTCTTTAACTTCTGCAAGAAAGGAAGCCCGCTCTCGTCGAGAGTCTGCCCTCCTCGTTCTCCAGCAACCAGCCGTATCCCTAGAACTTAACTTTCTTCCTGATTGACGTTCGGTTATTGTCGCATTTGCATAACCCACCCTCGGCGTGCTCACCCCCTCCGGTCCCTTTTCACGTCTCTCTGCTCTGTCGCCGCGTCTCGAGGATGCTAACCAAGAGACAAGAGGACGTGAGTGAAGACGAGGACGGGGGAAGGGCGCCGGGGGGTAGAGGGGGCGAAGCAACGGCGGTCGAAGAACGGAAGGAAGTAAGGAAGCAGGGATGGGAAGACGGAGGGAAGACGCCCGGGAAGAGAACGGTAGAAGAATGCGGGAACGGCCGCGTGTCAAATCGAATTTGCCTCATTTGCCCTGAGCGGCGACTCCGCCAGCACGAGAATCTATTAGAATAATTTTTATGAATCTAATTTTAAATTCCAGCGAACGAAGTTACTTTACTGTCACGCTGTCAGCGGCTCTTTATTAAGTGGTCCTCTTCGCAGCCGGTCGGGTCCACGGCTCGCAGGGGCTCGCGACCTGTCGCCCATCGAAAACGAATAATTTAAATAATTTACCGTCTAATTCTTCCGGCCAATGTCAGCGGCCGACGGCGTCGCGGGTCCGTGGGACGTTACAGAAACGAGATTTCGCCGGTTATCGGCGAACGCCGGCGATTATATTATTCAAAACACGCTGGTCCGCGGGCCGCGGCGCGCGCAACTCAGCGGGGATCTTCTGTTAACTGGCTTAGCGAATTGAAATATTCAAATCTGAGGCAAGTAAGGGCTGATGATTACGAAGCTTCTCACTCTTCTCCCGGGGAATAAGGCGGGGAAGGGAATTGTGCAAGACGTCGCGAGACTATTTGCGATGATTTCAATCGATTCTAGAATCGGGGTAGGTATGGGGTGTTGTTCTAGACGTGGGGCAAATAGATCTTTGAACGGGATATTTTTTGGCAGCCTTGTCGGGGGAAACGCTTTTGTATAAATATTTTTCTTGTGGTGAATATTTCTGGCTGACTGCTTCGTTTTCGCTTATATTTGGGAATTAATGTATGCTGCATAAATAGGGAATTGAGCGTTGGTACTTTCTCATTGGTACACTGGGTCATCGTTTAATTTGTTCGTATGGGAAAGTGGAGTTTTCGTGGTGGTCGGTTGAGTCGATTTTTTTAAATAGTTTTATGATTCAAAATTTCATTTTTGTTGAAAAAGCTTCTTTATATCGATGACTTATGTTAGTGCAGAAATATTGTATGTCCACTTTTAGCGGTTTCGAGAAAAACAAGTTTAATCTTGCAATGGTACATAAGATTCAGGGGCATACAATGAAGAAAAATATTATTTTTGACAAATTTATGAAGTAGATATAGATGTGATTTTTATACAGCACAAGAAACTGTAAAGAGCTATTTTCGGCATATAAAAACACAAATTTCACGAAAAGTGGACATACAATATTTGTGCACTAAGCCATCGATATGTAATGTCACTTGAGGGATTCAAACGGAATTGCAGATGAATTTGTTTATCTTATGAAAATGCAATGTTTGGAATGATAATTAAAATCTTGAATAGTATGATAAGGTATAGAGAACTGTAAATGCTTTTTATAAGGAAAGTGTACGAGGGAATCTAAGTACAGTAGGAAGGCAAGGGGATGAGGATTGTTCATGGTCAGACGCGCTATCTAGCGCAGTGCGCCTGGAGCTATATTTCCTTATAATTTTTAACACATGTATTATTTTAAAAAATGCTTTCAGTAAAAGATAGTTGAATTATCAAGATGTTTAACAACGTATACAAATTTTGTAGCAACAGCATTTAATATTCTTAAATTACACCTCAAATTATTACTTTTATGAAGGTTAAAATTTTCTTTTATATGTAACCGTTATTCAATTGTCACTGGAATCAATTTTAAGAGTATCTCAACGTTACCATGATTATAAGAACGTTGCTAAATAAAACGTAAGAGACTCCGAAGGTGATTGTAATTTGTAAATACCTGAGTAATTAATGGAATACGTAAGAACACAATTGTCTTATATATTCGACTTGTCTAAACTGTTTTATGAAAGCCTTATATATCTACTACTACCATGAAAAATTCTTTCAAAAATGATTTCAATTGCAAAATGAAATTTCTTGCTAATGGTGCACACTGCGTCACAATGGAACTTGATTTCACAACAAGAAATGATCCAACCTTGGATACTTGAGTGATGAGTTACTTGTTAATAGTGAGGTAACAGTAACTTTGTTGGTAGGATTAGTTGTATAAGGACTTGCTACACGCCGAATGTAACAACATTCTGTCGTTTAGCGCCAACGATAAGATACGCAGTTGACGTTTGACTGATTGGATTGACGAAAGAAGTTGAGTAAGAGTTTCATAAAACGTAGAACTGGGCGGATGCGAATTGATACACTTTAGACCTTAAAACTAATTCCTACGAGTGTCTAACTAAAAACTAGAACACATGCCACTTATCGCATAACGTTACAATATCCACAATAATTTATATAAAAGGCTCCAATTATCACAATTTTATGCACCAAATCGAATACTTGCGCCATGAAACACGCTTGCATCTTCCACCACTGTATCCAGAATTGCAAAAGAGTAACTTTCGAAAACATAAACAAACCATACATAACAAAACCCATAAAAAAATAATTTATTTCGATAATAAAATGATTCGGGGGTAATAAGCTTATTTCAACTCTAAGTCCCTGGAATATTGTTAGCGTTTTCCAGTAGCGTTACCATTATTCACAAACTGTTTTTTCCAAAAGCCACAAAAATGATAAACAAAGTATCCTAAAGTATCCTCAATTCCCTCATAACTACCAACAGTATCACAATATTAACGCTAGGTACTACCACAGCATCTCCCTGACTACTTTTCACCGAACCACCCAATAAAACCCCTATCAGCGACCATACCTAAAAACAGCAATGCCCATCTCAGCACCCACACTTCGACTACCAATAAATGCCAAAAATTTCACAAAGGTAAGTTCCCTAACTCCAATCCAGGATACTTCACAACCCTGCAGGAGCTCGCGCAGGTTCTCGACGGCAAGCAGGATTTTCGACGGTTCTCGAGGAGCATCGGTGCGTGATGACGAAGACGCTCCCTCCCCCCGAGCGAAGGGGATGGGGCGCTGCGCTGGGCCGAGCACCAATTACGCTTACCGAACGGCCGTCACTCGGCATTATCGGATAGTTAACTCGGTAAATGGGGGAAAGAATTCTCTGAAGATGATTTGGTGCGCAGTGGGGGGCCCCCACGGAAGAGGAAGAAAAAGTCGCGACCCCGACGATAAGGCGGGCAGGGCGGCGAGCAACAAGCGGAGCATGGGATTCCACTAGGCAGATGGAGCACCTCGGCGGCCTATATTCGCGGCTTATTTTAGAACATCACCGAGCCAGCCTCGGCCGTGCACGCGCAAGCGTTACACGCTGCACTTACGAGAGGCACCAGGAACCTGTGCACCGATTACGATTTGCTGGACATCGGCTGGTGCACGGCGCTATAAGCGGAATGCGCGGCCATCGCGCGCAACATTTATCGGTTACCTCGGCCCTCGCGACGGCCAACCGAGCGACTCGCGCCTTTAATAGTTACGAGAATGATCTTTCAGAATTCGAGATGTGGATCAAGGATTGCGGGCTTGTCGCGGGTGCTTTTACTCAATTGGAACCATTAATGAGCCTGTAATGGCGAATTTTCGCCCTCTGGTTTAATCGTTCGGGGAAGGACAAGCGTTAGATGTGATTCACAAAGTTCCAGGGCTGGGGAAAATAGATCTTTGAAATAGATAAATAGAAATACATAAATATCTTTATTTCGTCCGAGTGATGCGGGATTTGAGAAATAAACTTTTCTTTCAAATAGTACCTAGTTACATAAAGAAATGGTATTTCAAATGTATATTTTAATACTAAGTCATACAAATACTATTGTGAAATGAGTATTTCTTTGAAATATATGAAAATAGTATTTCAAATAATAATATTTCAAATAATAGTGTTTGAAATAATGAGTGATTGGATGAGGCAACACAAAAAATGTGTGTAAAGCTTGCGGTTAAAAATACTAGCAAAAAATATTTACCCGAATATATGTAGGTAATCTTAAGAAGGTAGAGAGCAACATGATCTCTTTGGTTTTGAAATTTGTATCTTCTATTTTCAATCCCCTATTTCATTATTTAAGAATTTAATGAAATAGTATTTTCAAATAGTATTTTATTTAAGTATTAAATAAAACAGTATCTGCAAACAATATTTGCTTATGGATATATTTCAATATTTAATATTTTGTCTCAATCTGTTTCAAATTTTCCCCAGCCCTGCAAAGTTCGACTTATCGTTACATTAACGCGTCAAAATTATGGTCATGACTATATTCTTCATGTTAGAATTGGAGAGACTAGAGGATAGCTGTGCTTAGAAACTTGAGGTGGATAAAAACAGTTTTGATAATTAATTATTCTATTGTATTTATGTGAACATGTTCATAGATACGTGAACACGAGTAACAATATCTCAAAATATGTGTTTCCTTGTAGATACTTCTGAACAAGATTCCGTATTTTTGAAACTAGACCCAACTCTCTATCAGTAGTTTCTCAGATACTTCTTCGGTAGTGCGTGGGGATTGCATCAGTTCTAACACTAAAGATTCTAAATTTGTATACGCCTGCATAAAGCCTCCAAATGGTGTCACCCACGAAAGGCGAATATATACGACGTGTATTATACGTATTTCATCACAGAGCTTCAATTCGAATCACTGGATCAGCGTTATCTGGCAACTGGATATCACAAATATCGGGCAGGCACGATAAAGGAAGATCTAGGTCTCAAACCCTCGACGCGTTGCCGCAACAAATGCCGTTTCTCCACGTATTGTTTCCCCATTTAATTCTAATTACGAGCGTATCCGAAAAATGTTATCAGGGAATTATTACACACCGATGGGGACTCGCACACCAAACCGCCGCGCGATTCATCGTGCCGCATGCATCGGCAACGGGTCGCTAGGAAACGCGTGTCGAGTATTTAATAAAAATTCATCGACATCGACGGTTACACGGGGACAAAGCGCGACTATTGTACGCGGACGATTATGAACGCGGCGATCGCTGGAAATCATATTTCCCCGTGCGTAATATCGCGCAATAAAAACGGTGGATGGACGCGAGGCCGCGGAATCGGCAGGAAATCCACGAATAACGCTCGTGGCGAGGAAAAAAAACTGTACGTCGCACTGAACAGACGGCTGAGCGATTCTGTCGCGTAACCGTGCATACTTTACGACGGGATTAGAAATTCTAATCAGTCTGCGCGACGGTCGCGCACGCCTGTCAAATACGGGCCACGATTGGTCGATAAACCGCACGCGATAAACGAATTTGTAGTCTTTCTCCTTGCAATTACGGGTTTATCAACCTGCGCTCCGAAACTCGGCGATGTAGCTTCTTTCTCCGAGCAATTTTCAAGGTGTCGTGTTTATTCGAGTGGCAAGACACCTTCGAGGAGTTTCTTGAATTGGATCTATGGTTGGATTTATGTCAGGTTTGAGTCAAGTGAAGATTTCATACGCTACTCTTCCCTTGAACCTGCGGGAAATCATGACGAGGGCTCAGTTCCTTCGCGATTCAAGATCGATACATATGTGATCCTAGTTACGACCCACTTGGGCGTGGGATAGGTGTGTTTTTCCATTGCTTGCACGAAATCGTGAATGACATTCACATGTCGAATTCGCTCGTGAGTCGAGGTTGAACCGAGGCCGCGACGCAGGCAATCGAAAACCACTTGGTGTTATCTTGTGAAATATAATTACAGTGGCATTGAAATGGAGGGAGGTTTGAAAATCCCTGAAATTTGAATTTCAAATGCTTCCTAAGTTAAATAGATCGCGATGATTTGGCGCCGAGCGTCATGGACGAGTGGGTATCACGTTTTTGTGTCAAGCTGCAGATTTTATTTCGTAAGTTTAACTAGTTTGGTAATATAAAAGTGATTCGGTTCTCAATAAAAATTTTTTAGTTGAGAAGAAATAAATGCTAAAGTACTAAAAGAGTTCCTGAAATTATCTTTCATCAGCACTGCATACTATTATGTATACTATTAAAAATAAATCGTGGACGACTGTTGATTGCACGCGAAACACGTTTTCGGGTTAATTAATCAGTTTAAATTGTTTATTAATCTCTTGAGGACAGGGGGATTACTAAATAAATTACTGAATGTATTGTCGATTCTGCTTGTAAAGAATTTAAATATGGAGTAGGAGAGAATTACCGTGTGTGTGTTTCTAATTAAAATAGAAATTCCATCGCGAAGGGAAAAGTACAAAATGACAGAGCGAAACATAAATATCACATCTTATATACAATTCTAATCGGAACTCGTCGCACAAAAAGGCAATTAATTTCACTCATAAGAAGAAGTACAAAGTTCAGTTATATTCTGAACGTGATTAACAGAGAGGATAAAGAAACATAAGCAGAAACCATGAATTAATCATTACGCGCTCTAAAAGTAGGAAAGTCTTTTCATTAAATACTCATATTCTACAAGACAATCTGTAAACTCCGTATGCCTACCAATGTTCTCAAGTTTCTAGGCAATGATCGATTCACAATATCGTTCAAATGTGCGAATGATGGAAGGAAAAGGAGTTCAAATACTACGATTAAAGGTGTCAATTATAGAAACTGTAACTGTATAGGGGAAATTATTTAATGAAACATATAATTAGTAATTATGTTCATAGATCTGGCGACTGTTTTCGCAACGTATCTTAAAATAGCGAATGTATCTTAGCCGTTATCGATAAAACTCCTATTCTTAATCAACGAAAGTCCGATTTCGTGATACACACCCGCTGCTCGACTCTCAGATTGGTCGATCAGAAGAGGACACCCAGTAGATATCGTGCGTGGCGCCTTGGCCTACGCACTTTGCTTGCGTAACACTTGTGTAGCGGGGATCTTCGTCAGCCAAGGCAAACTTCGCAGATGTGCGCGTGCATTTTCACGCTTAAGGTCGCGTACACGCCTTACGATTCGCTGGCTACTCATTAATGACGGGGGTTCGTAGTTGATTCCAACCAGTTTGAATCATTTCGAACAAGGGGCGAAAAATTCTAATCATTTCTAATATATGATAAAAGAGTGTAGTTACTCCGAATATATAGCAAAGACTTCAAATAATTATTTGTGTATTATTATATGTAAATGAGATAAGACTTGTTCAATGTGATTTTAAATGCAAATGAAAAAGAACAGAAGATTGCAAGTGATCATACCAAGTCAGCATGAAGTGATAGCAAAAGGAATCATAGATGATACCCATTTTCTGAAATTAAGCATTGGCTAGATTGGGTATCCAAATTATGGAATCTGAATGTACAAAGTTTGTTCTAAGTAATTTTGGTTGGAAAATGGAAAGTACCTGGTTCTTCGAGAAGGTGGCATGGAAAACTTGGCATCTTTAGCATATGTATGTAAGATATGACGCAATTCGTAGTGCAACAAAGGAAGAATGGTTCCTCGTATTGAAAATGTATAAGTTTATATATGGCTTGATTTTTAAAAAGCTTGAGCTTCGAAATTCAACGAGTTTACACGCACTTGATTAACTATCAGCTTAACTAATGAAACCTGCGGGTTACTACTTCTGTTCGTGTTTATCGATAAATATCGGCAATGTCACGACGAATCCTGATAATGCATTTATTAACGATTCTATATAATTCATATTTACATTAATTTACCTATTATTGAAATTATCGCCCCTGTCGCTGCATACAGATTTGTGCTCAGTGGATCAGAGCAGCTTATACTGACGCTAACGTATCCTGATCCTTCAATGGTTTCAAGCTCTGTACCATTTTATCCCTTAGGTAGTGAAGATTTACTCCATCTTCAGCACAAATTGTTTCTCTAATGAGACTTCCCATATTAATAAGAAAAATCCCGAGAGTCGAGCTTATTGCTCTTAAGCAAGCAGCATGTTTGTTTACTCGCAATTATAATGTTGTACCATTTTTGCACAATTGATACTGCTGATGACACTCAAATAGAAGATAGAAAAATGTTAGATAATGAAATATGGACACAACTAAGAGTTACAATAATTGTTTATAGAGAGATTAATTGAGTCAATATTTTATCTTCCTCTTGGTTATATTCTACTCGTAAATGGTAATTACCGAAATTATCGAAATGATCATTCTATGTATAAATATTAGTTACACATATTAATTCTATTTTTATAAGATACAATATTCCATAAATCTGCATCAATTCATTGCTTGAAATCGAGATTGTAAAAATGATACTGAAACGTAGGTACTATATCAAAAATAGTTCAAGATCAACTTTGACAAGTCTATTTTTAGATTTCTGATCAAAATATAGACAGTTTTATTGCACATCCATAACTAGATTATGTCATCGAAATTGTATTTCGAAATTAAAAAAGCAATAGAAATAGGATCTACTCAATTTTTCGATGCAGCCTCTAGGGACTTGCAGATATATCGAACTCTGCGGATTGGAAACCTTTCTCCCCTGTTACTTTTCGGCCTCGTGTGCGAGTACGCCCACGCGGCGTCATAAAAACAGAGCTGAACACTTTATATTTATATAGGCGATGGCAAATAATTTATTACTAACTACCTAATGTCATTACTAACGAAAAATTTGGAAACTGTTCTTCATATAAGGAGGGAATCACAGAAACTCCATAGAATACGATTATATATCCTAAATTATATCTTCTCCATAGAAGAATATTGCTTCAAATGTGATTATACGTTCATACGTGTGTGTTAAAAACAGTTACCACTGCCATTAAGGCTTTGGAGACCCATCAAAACCTTTACCATTTTCAGTCTCCAGATTAATACAGCATTCAAATAACAGAACATTCGTGCAGTGGAACGTTCGGATACTAAAATTTCTACAGTACCACTAACCGGACCCCACCAAATGCTTTCCACCAACATCTTCAAGCATCGGTAGCGATTATCAAACCAAACAACCAAGAAACCAACAAAGTACAAAAGCGTGCCAGCATACCGACCCAGTATCCCACGATTACACTCGATAACGAGGATCATTTGATTCGTCATATGGTCGATCAATTATCACGATAATGTCCAACTCCGTTCCGCAAACCTGCCTGACACCTTTTGAAATCCATCGCGCCTCCGCGTCGCTCCTAAAGGTGCGTTCACGCGGCCAGTCGCGCAGGGACCAGTTCTCGCTTGCGCGAACGCGCACGCATTTTCTGAGCTCGCCACGCTCGCCAGGAAAGTAGGCCAATGCGTGTCGGGCAGCGGCGAGAGGCCACGTTCCGTGGCCGGCGATATTTCGTGTCACCCTTCTTACACGCATCTCGGCGCCACGTCACTCCTATATATTCGGTCACCGCTCATGCCCACATGAAAACGGGAACTTTCCCGGCGACTATCGGCGCGCGACTCGCATCGACGGCGATGACATACTTTATCTTCGACGGGGGTCGAACCCGTGGGATCGCGGGTCCAATTTATTGCCGTCCCGGCGGTTTCACCAAGGACGAATTAATTGATTCCAACGACTGAATATAGCGCTTCTTGGCGTCTCGGCCCCGGAAGCTTGCCCTTTAACAGAACACTATCCCACTGTCTCATTATCGAATCGTTTCGCGAGGCCACGATCTGTTACGTGGAATTGAAGCTATAATTTCGAAATGGGGATACCAAAGTCCCACTTTTGGCGACATTCACTTTTTTGCATTTCCTGCTTGTTCAGGCCTTGACTGGCTTGTCGTTTCTTTCGGAAAGACGACAATCGTGTTTTAAAAGGGCCAACGATTTATGTTAAATTTCAAGGCTTTTCACGATGTTCTAATAAGTTACCCAGAGGTTGCTTGGGTGTTTGAACGTGTGCGAGAGTTTTAAGGCGTCATTCTAATTTGATCGGCCGAAAAATTAAGGTATTTTTAAAGAGTTTTTTCTCAGTAAATACAACATATAATGAAATCAATCTTTTTGGTATTTATTAAGCTACTTTTATATTATGCAAAAAAGATTTAAAAAGAATTTTTGCAATTGGTATTAATTGTTTTTTTACAACGTCAATATGGTACCTAAAAAAAGAGTATGTTCACGTCGCAGGTAATTTCCCGGCTCAGGCTTATCCGAAACAAAAAATTTCAATAGAATTCTTAATCTGTATAAGTGTTGCTATAGCCCTTATCTCAATTAACAATTTTTATTGAAAAGTAAGAACATGGCGCCGGTTTGGAAAACAAGTTTGACAAAACACCCAAAAGGATGTATTCTCGGGTGTTCCATGAGAAAAATCTCGGTTATTTCTGGACAAAAATTGTTAATTGAGCTAGGGGCTATAGCGACACTCATACAGACTAAGTATATTTTGGAATTTTTTATTTCGGATAAGCCTGAACCGGGAAATCACCTACGCCGTGAACATACCTCTTATTTTAGGTGCCCTATTGACACGGTAAAAAAACAATTAACACAAATTGCAAACATTCTTTTTAAATTTTTTTTGTATAATGAAAAAGTATCTTAATAAATATCAAAAAGATTTATTTCATTATGTATTGCATTTACTGAGAAGAAGAGCTTAATTTTTCAGCGGTTCAAAGTAGAATGACTCCTTAAAAGACAAATTACGTTTTGTGAGAAATGTATGTACCAACTGCGTTCAATTGACGTTGCTGTATTATAAAGGGTGAAGACTGAAGGCTGCTGTGAACGATTAACTTGAGCGTCAGGCTTTTCCTCCGTGTCAGCTTAATGAGACAGGGATATCATGATTAATATGCGTTTAACATATTGACGCATACTGTTGTCCTTAATGTATGGAATATTTAAATATATGCAGAGTGCTCCAGAGCTACAGGCACGCGGAGTTAATTAGTTAATTGGACTTGTTAATAGAAGGGAAAAGGCCCAGTTTACTGCATTCACTTTTTCTAGTTTGCAGTTTCTCGTGTGTTTCCTACATCACTGTTTCTATAATGAACAGCTGTTACCTCCGTTATAAAGCTAATCTAATCTTTGACATATAAACTTGTCAAGATTACTTAATTTGTATCTGATTTTCTAAACAAAATTCTGCAAAACGAAGCTACTGACACATATATTCACCTCTACATACTTAATACTTGAAAGACGATAGTTCATTGGGCAGAATAAGTCGAGACTTGAAACGCCATCTGTAAATAATGCGGAAAATAATAAACCTAAACCTAAACCTACTTAATACTTCACGCCATATTGAAAATTATAGCTTCACCCAGCATCGTAAAGTTATAACTATCACATATTTCTCGAGCATTCGTAATTCATTCTTGTTTACACAGATCAACTTTTGTGAGCAGCTTCTTCATCCATTGCGCCCTAAGTATCTCTCTTTCTCTGTTACGCCGGAGTGTAAATTAACTGCGCTACAAACTGGAAGAATTCGCAATTCCCAGAACCAGAGTTCTGCATTTAATAACTACAGCATTTAGCAAAAGATCTCTGCCCCATTAGCGAGGAAGTACGTTAAAATGCAATGTGGTGAGGCAGTCCTCTCAGAAAGCAATCCCCTTTCGGAAGCCAGAACGAACTCATCGTTCAGCTGAATATTAATCCACAGAGGGATCAATTTTTAGCACGGCTCTCGCTGCAGCTTTGCGTCGCGACGAATGTTCGGCTCGTATCGGGCGCGGTTTAAATTGCCGCTTGTTTCGGCCGTAACAAGTTTAACGGGCTCGTTGCGTCGGCAGTAATTTAAAGGGGCGATCGTTCTCCTCACGGTGGCGTTCGCCTAGCATGGCTAATAATATTATTCGCCGCTGATTATTGCAATTATAAACGGGCCCGCTTTATTTTCGCAATAAGCTATTCATGTAACGCGGTCGGTGTCTCTCCGGTGTACAGACGGGCACAATACGAATCCTGACTTGCTAAGTATAGCCAGGCGCCGCCACGAGCACGGTAGATGCCTGTCTGATTAATGTAATCCACCGACCCACGAAATGCCATCGTGAGCAACGTGATTAATAAGATTCTTAACAACCTTCTTTCGTTCCCGAACGAAACGAACGGAAATCGGCTCCGCAATTAAGTAATTAGTCGAATTCGGATACCCATGGCTCATCCTTTGTACATCCACTTCTAACTCTTGTCACAGCCAACTGAATGAAACGAATGGGATTAGCGAATAATGCTGTTGGTATATTGAAAATAGTTGACATCTGAATGTACTATTCGCAGACTCTGCTGTATTAAACTCTAAACACTGCATTGCAGGTAAAAGAGAGATAAGAAGCTCCAGCAATATATGGGAAACGATGTTAACGCTGAGGGGTTACTTTCAGACGAAAGAATATATTTAACATCGATTTTCTTTCTATAATAACTTCCCATGTCCTCATCGTTACAGCTCCGTACTGTTTCAAAGTCTACGTGTCGCGTTCGATGCGACGATAAAAAAGATATATCAAAAGGTTGCGAAGGGTTGAACTGAAGCTTACGCGAACTTCAACTCGCAAGATTGCGCCTATGCCGCACTCGGTGCTGGAACCGCGTCCTTCGGCAAGTATCATGGTCGGCCGCGGCGGATCGAGTATTATATGCGGTATATCGAATCGAAGGACGACGTCGCGCGTAATCGCGCGCGAGAAGTCACGTGAATCGGCGGAAGGGTGACAGTGACGGAGAGGCGGGCGTGGGACACGCGCGTACGTCCAGACTTAAACGGAGAGGCGCGAAGGCGAGTCGGATAATGAGAATAAACGCCTAACGGTTAAGCACGGCTCGCTCGTAACAACTGCTAGACGCTCGATCTTGAATAATTCATTGGAAACGCACGCTCGATTAGGCAACCCCGCAAGCCCGTCCACCCTTCGCGCGGAACCGTCGCCACCCTCCGACTTCGCAACCCTCCTTTTCCCGAGGCTGAAGACGTCGTCGCGACAACGACGCTGCATAGACGAACGAGCCAGCGAGCTTCGCGGCGACAGCCTCTTAATTCTTTAAACCGTCTTTTTCGAGCAACGACAGCGATTGTTGGGTATTAATTAAGCAGGATTGCTGGATCGTTTGTATAGGGATTGGAAGTGGAGAAGGAGTCCCACTTGCTGCGTGTACAATGTGAGTTTTTAGGAGAAACTAGTGCTATATGGTATTGTTACACTGCGTGAAAGGTGGGATGAAAAAATTGAGGGACAGAATAGGGATGAATTAAAATAATAAATTGAAGAGGTAAAAGAAGGAAGAAGCAAGATTGAAAGAAAAGGGAATTTTATATACTGCATCTGAGGCTTCCAAGAGTAGACTTTGAGTAGACGTAGTAATATGTTAATTGTTTTGAACTAAAAGATATAAGATGAGGGTACTATCGGTCATGAAAGTGTTGAGTATTTTCATCAGAGCAAAGTATTGAAGTGAAAGGAGTACCAGGAAAGCTGGAATAATGGTATACGTTTAAATAATTGAATTATGCAATTATTGCTGGACCTACAATGTTAAGTGGTGGAAATCTGGTATGTGTAGCTGCGATGGAAAAATATACTCGACTGACGTGAATGTGCCGCTTATTAACAAGTAATAACGGTTTTTCCTTCGGGTGGCGCTCACGAGGCTCGTAGCATTCAACAGTATTATCCGCGAGCGTTGTGTATTGTTCTCATTTTAATAGCATAATGGAGTGAGCGTTAGGTCTCCACGACAATGAATCATTTTTTAAACGAAGCGTGGAATAGCATCGTGTACCACTTCGTATTAATGATGAAATCAATCGAGGTAATCGCCCTACGGCGTGTGCAAGTTAAGCAGAAACAGATTATCGAACTCTTATCAAAACTCTGATAAAGTAAAGAAGACGACGAATGACACTACAATCGTTTTAAACTCAGCTAAACTTTCTCAGTTCTACCTGTGTAATTCATTAACTCATACGAGTTTCCCCATTCTCTATCGTTACAGCTCCATTTCATTTTCCTTCCTTCCTCATCTCCGCTTTATCCCCTATGTGTCAGTATCCTGTCATCTCTTGCCTTTCCTATCTACCAATCTCCTTCCTCTCCCCTTTTCATGACTATATCTGCTTCCCCATTCTTCACCTATCCCTTATCTTTCCTTCTCTTCCATCTATCAGCGTCCTCTACCATCTTTCCTCATTCCCCTAACTGCCTCCTTCCCCTCTTCTTCACCCCCCTAATACACAATCTTCCTCTTCACCAACTTGCTTCCCTTACTCCCATTTCCCTCGATCCTCGCCCCGTACAGAAACAAAATCGCCCGTAAAGCCCTTTCCGCACGATACCTCCCACTAAATTCACATTACAAAAGCAACATTATTAATCGCTTAATACCATCCATACCCAACAAGCGAGCCGCAGAGAGAAACACTAATCACTCGTGATAGCAATTAAACCAAGGTCTCGTTCCAAACAATCCTCCAACGGAAAGCCACTGGAGTAACAGCTAAATACTTGAAAAAGGAATGAAAAACGTGCAAATGTACAGACCCAAGTAGCAGTAGCGAGTCACGAAAGTGTCTCGCGTGGAAAGGCCTTAAGTGTCGCGTGTCCACTTTCCCCCGATCGCGGAAACGTTCGCAAGGCTGTTACATAAACTTCGCGCAGTCCCCTCCCCCGCCCAGCGTTTATGCAACCCGCGAGGTCCGCTCCTCTTCTGTTAATCGCGCCTTTTTTTCCGCGACAGGCATCACGACATCTCTGCGGGCAGGAATGCGTGATCGCTGGCATTCTTTATTGGCATTATGGAGGAATCGTCGAGGTCGCCTGGTTCGAGTACCACTCCCACGGGCACGAGGAACAGGTACGGAAGAGGCACGCGGCGAACAGAACGGGTCTCGTCGGCGCCGGATCGAGAGGAGGCCTCTACCTTGGCAGACCTTCCTATCGGAGGAGGTGCCACGGTTATCTAGACGCAGAGAGGAGGAACACGATCGATCGATCGATGCGGAGGCTCGACTCACTGCCTGTATCGCGTTGCAGGCCACAGAACTGGGTTAACATGAGAACCCCTGCACGGAACTGCGATGGATCACCGCGCAGAAGTAAATCAAAAGTTTCTTGTCGCGGAGCTGGGGGATAGTCGAATGGACTCGTCATTGGAGATTGAGCGTTTTTGACGAAACTTGTCGAATTCCCTTTCAGCTGTCTGGGAGATTGTATTTCATTGTGGGGCTTGTTAGTGGAGGAATGATTGAAATAGTGGAATGAATTTTGGGGTTTGAAGGGGTAGTTATACTTTAGGGGGATATCATTTTTAGGAGAGAGGATGATAGTGGTTCATTTGTAGAGTGTCCTAGGTACACTCGCTTCAGAGAAACACTCGCTATGATCCTAATACTCTGACAGTTGATCTTCCTCAGATGTACCAAGTATTCATTGGTTTTCAGAAAACAGCGAAACAGTGTATTGTGTATAGGTATATATGTAGGGTCTGGAGGGGTTGATTGTAACAGAGTGAAGGTATTTCTGTTTCTTTCTAACATCTTTATTGCGTCATTCTACGTTTTTGACAAACGCATCTACCGTTACCATGATTCAGATATTCAGTTATTTAATTATTTTATTAATTTTAAATTATTTCTTCATTATTTTCATGAAATTAGACTCTCCTAATACATTTTCAAAAATCTCATCTCTCGCGACTGCTTCCATTATTTACATTTACTTGTTCCTGAGATTTTTACCACACAATAGAAAAGTGTCATGTAAAATCTCATCGTGTAGTCGCACCCCTAGCGGGTCACACTTGGGTCTTGTGCTTTGAACAACTAATATCTCCTACCTCCAGTGCAATTCTTATTAACATTAAGCAAACACCCAATGGTAATAAACCCAAATACTGATCCTCCGCGCACAAAGAAGCTAGTTCCACGGAAATTATCAAAGAGCAGCGCTGAGAATCGAAAGATCGTGGGCGACGATTGTTTCGGGCATCAACCAATAAAGTGGAAATCGTTCGCTGGTGATCCAGCGTTTAAGGAGGAACTCGTCGGTGGTCAGGTCATTTAAAGGAACGTCCGCGGCGAGGGAAGTTTCGTCGCGGTAACGATCGAGCGTCGAATGGCGGTGTTATTTCGAAATCACACGGTACATGAGTCTAATTGAACGACTTCCTGCGGCGTCGCGCTAACGGGGAACAGATTTCGGGCTCGCGAGCGTAACTCGCGGCCGACAATTCGAAACTCCTCCGAAAACGAAGCACCCGATTCTCCTCGTGCTGGAAACTTTGAGGTGCAAGCAAAAAGAGCGCGCCCGTTGAAAGAGACAGAGAGACGGGTTGGCGAGCGCGCGGGGGTGAGGGGGTCGAGATATCGTTCAGACAAAGATAGACCCCGAAAAAAGAAAAACAGCGGCAAGGGAGGGAGAGGTGAGAGAGGAGAAACGACGTAGCTAGGTCGAGGTGGCGCGTAGGTGGAGGACGCGACGGAAAGGGACGTGGGGGAGGATGGGGGATGGTTGCCTGACAAGGGTGGGTGGCGAGGGAAGAAGTCCCCCGGAGCTCTCCTCCACCAACTTTATAATTCTTGCGACGCTTTTGGGGAATGAGATTGTCGGTGTAGGGGTAGGGGTATAAAGGGGAGGTTTAAGGTAGTCCGCTGGCGCCAGTGACGTCTGCCGAATAGCTGCTGACTTCCAGACTCCTGCAGTTTCGGCTAAGTGGTTCCCTTTTGCCCCACTTGAACGTCTGCACACCTTCCACCCTCCCGTCGTACCTATCAACGCTGAAGAATCGCCGATTTTTATCGATTCAAGGAACCGACGATGTAGCCGCGCGTGTGCGCGCTCGACGGTGCCGCCTGATCAGGTTTTCATCACGGAACCGATCGCGCTGGAGTAGCTTCGCCCGGGCGATTCTTTTCGTACGATACAGTAGATAATAGATTAAACGTATTAAATAATCATCGGTGCTTTCATTTTCCCGACTAGATAAATAATAAATAATAATTATTCGGGGAAAGAGTTATTTATCCTTTTTATGTCGATCATTCAGATTAAACACTTATTAAATATCTCTGCAATAATCCTGACGTCATCCCTCAGTTAATACGTAAATTGAGTTCATATATAAAAAGAATTATCATAATCAATTTCCCCCCGCGAAGACGGCATTTAAAATTCAAATCTCACAGAAATATATTTCGTAAATAAATTTGATTCTGCAGTTTCATTCTCTTGATCCCGAGTGCCCCTCTGCTGCACCGACACGGGTAGCAGCACCACTATCGCAGGAGAAGTCTCAACTATCGATAGGAATCGCGTAGAGAACTGTCCTCCTCTGCCAGCAATATCATTCTGCTCCACTTTCATTTGTCTCGTCGGCGGTAGGGAAGAAAAAAGTCGGACCCAGTGGGTCAATCTACGCGCAGCCCGGCCATAGACTAAGCTCCTGTACAGGGCGCACTAAGCTGCAAATGGTTATGAAACTCGAGTCAAAAGCGGGAAAGCAAAAAATAAACGAACAATGCGAAAGAACATCGATCCGGAACTGCCGGAAAACGGCATTCGTATTTCGTGCATCGAACAAACTGCAGGAATGCCGGAGGCGCTAATATATCCGGGCGTAACTGTGGGGTAGTGGTTTTTCGCCACGTCCACTGCTGAAAAATATTTTGCTGAAAGCTAATATCTATCCGAGCCGATATTCGCCCGTGTAAATACTATCCGCCCGCGTAGAGGCAACAAAGTAAGCTCTCCTGTTAGCCCGAATCTACCCGAAGAGCCCAGAAACACACGCATTTACAAATCAACATATTTTCCCAGACGGGGAGGGGTGAAACGTGGTTTAAACGAGAACGACAATCTGTTTCTACGGCCTCCTAGCTTTGTGAAGGGAAAATGGTGTTTCGACACTTTCGACGAATGATTTAATTGGCTTTGTGGTAAGTTGGATTAACGTGCGATTTTTTATTAGAGTAGCAAGGGGTGACATTTTTGCTTTCATTCGTCAAATGGTAAAGGGAAACAAGAAAGTTTATCGGCAGTTACGTCAAAGCCCCTTATCGTCTTTTGTGTGTGCTTTTACATAATTCCCGCTATCGTGTAATTACACAGCGGTGTTATAAATACATGATCACCGATGACCTTTACTTACGCACAACGTTTGACGAATATGAGGAAGTAGGTCGTTATTAAAGCACAAAATCGTGAATTACTTGAACGGGATTGTTCTCTATGGGTATTTATATAAGTTGCAGATTTATTATTTTGAGTAGTAGGGGTAGGTTAATGTAAGTATCACCTGTAATGAGTATTAGAGAACAGGGTGGTCGAAGTAGCGTAAAAGAGTCATCCTTCATTATTGTTATGTAGGTATCACTTGATAATATCGAAAGAAAAATAGGTTCTCCTCAGTTCTTGAAAATTTTATAAGGGCCCTCTTGTCATCTCTAATCCAAATTTTATATTTTTCATTTACCTTCATAAAAAGAATAGCTACCAAAATTATTAATTAAGAATCCCCCAATTATACGCTTCCATTGTAAGTCACTGTGAATGCATCAGAAGAAACCATTTACTTACAAAATCAATCATTTCACAAAAAATTGCAAGCATGATAAATTGTGAAACATTAAATTACAAATTTTCTTATTAATTTCTCGCATATCTCAATGATATTCTAGCAAAGATGTAGTATTTTATTTAGAAATTGTAAGGTGACCTTCGAGTAATTTCGAAAATCTGAAAAGAAAATATTTTTTTCTCCTATCGCAATATTCATGAAGAAGAAAGGATAAAAGAAAACCGTTTGAATGCCCTCGTATCTTCTACCATTTAGCAACTATTTTACCGAACACTTCCTGCGAAACCCTCGCTACTTTATCCCCTCTGTCGCCATTCGAGCAATTGTCACATGACGAGTTTCGTCGATCGTCGGATTTTTAATTCTTTCCCCCAAACTTTTGGAATTGTTGCATACCAGTCAGATAAGACAATGTATGCATTAAACTATTCGCATGTAACATGATGCCAGGGGAAGTGTATTGCATTAAGGAGGCACGCGGCGTGTCACGAAATTGCGAAACTTTTAGACGGCCGAAAATTAATGCAGCCGTTTTAATGAAACCTAATGCACTATGCATTAATATTACTACGTCAAATGGGACTTGGCCAACGGTGTTTCAATGAATTCCTAAAACGGCTGGCCACTTCGAATTTCCAGCAACTTCTCGTCGCTAAACAAAGGTTCACGCTTTGGTTATGCGTTCAGGAGGACGAATTCTCGCGAAAGTGCATCAGTGACTTTAATTCTGCGCCGCAAGTATGCGATCCAAGCACACCGAACTTTAGATTAACGTGTTGATTTGTTACACTTTATAAAAATGAAAGGATTCCTAATCTCTGGCTTCGAAATTGCTGTGCCATATTATCTGCAATCAAGAACGTCTGTATATAATGACCGCAGCACGGAGCAAACGTATCTTTAATCACGAAAAAGGTGGAACAGAACAGGTGAAAACTCAACCATCTGTTGAATGAGTTAATTCAAGCCAATGGGGAAGATGACGCAAAGCTCGGCGCAGATGGCGCCACTAGCGCAAGTTTTGTGGTTGTGCCCGAGTGCGTATGTGTGAATTGTTTGCGCGCGAATTTTTCATTTATGTATCGTATAAATGGGAATGCGTGCTGGTGGCGTCACGGGTGGAAAAAAGTTGCAGTCATCTTCCTCATTTTCGAATGTCGAATTACTTCTTCCCACCAGATATTGTTTACCAGATATCGCGCGTGCGTCCATTGAAGCAGGGGGACAATTTGTTTCCCAGCTATTGTATTTCGTGTATGAGCAAATCAAATTCACGAAGGAAAAACAATTGTACGAGCTCTTGTACACACGGAACTAGAATAAACGTGCATTTTGTGACGCATCATACAAGAAAGGACATTGTCTAAGTGGTCTTCCTAGTGTGACGGTTGAAAGAACTTAATTTTTGGAATTCAAAATAGAAACAAGTATTGCACATCTCATTTTACGCGTTTGTAGTTTTATTCTATCACTTCTACAAAAATTCTTTCTCCCTCCCACGATCCAAAAATTTCTGCTCGCGATCTTCCATTGGTGCGCAGTCGAGCGACCCCCGGGGAATCCACGTTACGAAACAAATCCAATGTTTGCGAAGCGAATCGATGAAATTAATAATAATTAATTAATTGTCTCTGTTCCATGAGAATCAATTACTATATTTCTAAAATTTTCCCTCCGTATCGCGAGGAAAATGCGCGACGGCCGTAATCGTCCTTCGCGGTGCACAAAAGACCGCGACACCAGCCGTTCCGCCCCGGGAACAGCGCGATAAATAATTTTAGGGAACGGCCGAGGAAAGCAGAGACGACAGAGCCGCGTTACGCGGTTTTTCTCCAAGCCCCGTTGACGAATCCGCTCGCATCAGAACCGATTACTCGCGGACAAGAGGAGCCGTTTCGACGCCACTCTCGTATCCATTAGCGTGACAACGAGACGCATGGGATAGAACGTGTCGTAATTACACGGCGCACTTGTGCGTGCGAGAGATTAAAAGGCGCCACGCGTGCCAGCCTGCCACGAAATTATTTTAACGCGTGTGCTACGCGAGAACGACGACTATGGGCCGGCGAGCGCACGCCGAGAAATCGCGTTATCCTTTCCTCTTCTGCAGTCGTGACTGGAGTAAAGGGCAGCGGCCGCGGCGAAGGGAGGAAAACGAGGGACTTTTAAATTCCCTGTTCGGGCGCTTTCCTCCCACAATTTCCACCCCTTCCTCGTTGTTTTCGTTCCTCTACGCGTTAAGGCTAGTTTTAGTCGTTTGACGGCAGGGAAACGTAAGCGGAGTCATTGAGAATTGTATCTAGCGAAGCTCCTTAGGGCACTGTGACTAATATGTAGAGAATAAGTGGAGGCCCAAGTGGTGTGTTGAGTGAGACGAGTGATTTTTATATACCTGAAGTCTTTAAAGTACCTAATGTCCAAAAATCAAGATGGATAATTTCCTAGAGTATTGAACTTGGGGGGAGACACTCAAGGATGAGAGGACAGAGACAATCCTCTTGTTTAATCTGTATTTTCGATGTCGTTGCATGTAATAATATTAATAATAATTCGTCCTTATTGCATCACAAAATCTATCTTGTGTTAATTACGTGACGAATAAAGAAAAGAAAATAGATTTTAGTTAGAGGAGCAACAGACAAATGTAGGACAGAAGACAAATAGATAAGGAAAGTTAGGGAAAGTGGACAAGAATTAAAGAACGAACAACACGTTTAAAAGCTGAGCTAGAAGGCAAAAAACGAATTTCGAAGGGAAGAGAATTATAGTAAACCTTTATCGAGGCAATCGTGGCCTCATAGAGATCAACTAGTTGTACCCCTTGCACGATATCAGCGCTAGTGAACCTAGTTTCTCCTCTTACCATTCACTTATATACACCGTTCATCGTCGACTATCGAAGAAACTGGTGCAATGGGCGATGATCTGTATTTAGCTAGACAGATAGTGAGAATCCACCTGTACGCAGATAATGGACCGCGATCACGGTGAAATGAACGCGTTAAAAAACAAATTCGGGGGGAATTCTGGCGCGCAATCAACCGAGGGTGCGTGTCCAGGGGAAAAAGCGGTCCAGTCGATCGTAAGCCCACCCCCCTCCACCCCGATGCGTCATGATTTCCGGAATTATACGGACGCTCGTTTAAAACCAACGCGATTAACGCGAATCAACTTATTAGCGCTCGATATTCGCAAATCAGAATTACAATTGGCTGTCTCTTTTTTCCCAGAGATGAACCCCACACGTATTCGACTACAAATCGCGCAACGAAAATCCCCTGCGTTTTTCGCGTTCGATCTCTGTTTCTGAGGTATCGTTCCATCGATCTTTAATGGGGGGAGTATTATCGAATGGGTGTGTCTGTGGTTGCGGTGGTAAGCGAGACAGTGTTTTCTTTTAAATTTGAAAATACTTCGCGATATCAATGGTATCATGAGTTTCGATAATGGAACATAATAAGCATTCATAATTTCAGATATATCCAGCTTTCTATTTTGTGAAATAAGTTTTTTATGCCGGAAATATGAATATAGAAAATTTTCCAGCAAAATTCATAGCATTCCGTGCTATACGTTTAATAAATTATTATTCATGGTATGCATTAACTACACACAAGAAATTAAGTCACTAGCCCGATACTACTGCATACTACCCCCAACGAGTCATAATATTTAAAAAAAAATCATGGAAAATAAAACAGTACCCCTGAATTATGGCTTCTATCGCATCTTCTATAAAATACAGTGCAATCGCTTACACTAGTCCCCGATACACCATTCAATTTATTATTCAATTTCAATCACGTGTGCTTCACAAGTCCTTCGATCCAAATATTTCAGACACGAGAAACTGTTAAAAAAAAAACATTGACACCACACATTATATTTACTTATTCACAGGAGATCGCCATATTAATTGAAGCACACCCTATGAAACATATTTTGTTAAATATTCCTGACATTTATACTGCTTCTTTTCAGAACATAGATCACGATTCTCAGATCCGACTCTAGATCATCATCCAATTCCTGCTCGCCATCTAGTATCTAAAAAGGATTCTACAACCCGTGATTGTTCACGTCGACGTATTTTTCGGTGTCGTAGTTCGTAACCAAGAAGGGCGTTTGTTTTCACGTTTTTCCACAGGCAGCAGGTAAATGTTTTCGACATAATTCGACAGCCAGAGGAATGTAACTGTTATCGAGCCCAAGTCAATACCGATTTCGGACAAAACACAGGTGGATACATGCTATATAAATGTAGTGGCACGCACGAGATGGTACACAGAGCGGCGGGCAGAACGCCGAAGCGATTTATTAAATACTGTACCAGTGAGTATTGTTATGACGCGGGTGTACAAATATTATTTTGCATGTACAGCAATCGATGTTATCCGGATACGCCTCTGTATGCCCGTCTCCTTTCGCGGCTATTAGCGAGATTTTATTGGATCGACTTCGGCGAACCGTACGAAGATCCGTAGGGAGGCGAAAAAATGTTAAAAGAATCGAGTTCTTTCCGCTCAAAGCGTGGCAATCGCGAGAAGAAATGGCGGACAACAAAAAGATTTACGTTTAGGGTGTTCTTTGAGAAAGTGATTGCTAAAATGCACGCGGTACTTTACTAGAATGAATATTCGTTTAGTAATTTGCCTACCAATTACTATAATGATAATACACATGGTGATTTAGGAAAAGGGTTCAAGAATTGTAGAACAAATTCTATATGCCCTTCGCCTATTTCTATACACACATCACATCTCTATTACAGACAACTTAGTAAATCCTTTTCAGAAATTCGTGGTCTGGCCTTAAGAGGCATATTCTACTTATGAAGCCCAAACTTGCAGTATGTACTGTATCTATTAATGTAGTAAAATGTTCTTTCATTTTCACTCTAGCCGCAGTAAATATTAATAAAAACAGACAAATGACTGACTTTACCAAACTCGAAAATCACTTCTAAGTCTGACAGGGTTAACATTTCTTTTAATTAAGCAGTTTTAGTTAGCTTAGTAAATGAAGGGTAAGGGGCAAACATGGAACATCCATTTCTCGTGATTTTGTGATTTATAGCATATTTTGTTGGTGGCAACTGGGGCTACAGAACTGTCGAGTCACAAACGGTTATAAAGTTCAAATACCCCTGCAAGATAAAGTTAAAGAATTGATATACTGGTTAAAAACAGGAAATGTCCACTCTACACTGGAACAAAGCACAGAATGTCCCTACTCTTTGCTTAAGCATAAACTTCTGCCGTCTAGGTAAAACAAGAAATTATTTAAGAAGAAAATTTCATTCATTGATCCTTGTTTCTTTACTGATGGACTAACGTATTAATACTTAATTTTCTCGATAACGGTGTTTGTGACATTCCCTGTTTCCCCCTTACCCTTCAAGTACAATCTACCTCAAAATCTAAAACCCTTTTTCAGAACCACCCTGTACATCATCGAAGCCAGTGACTTCAAACTTCAGCTAGTAGTGCACCTCAATGACTCACCAGGCATCCATCCACTACTGAACTTTCATTCCAATCATATTTCCAACTCATTACCCTCAACTTTCAATCCTTTCAACGCGTTACCTGCCCCAACGCAGAAATTCATTCAAACTCGATTCTTCGTCAAACCGATTTCCATAGCAGATTGGACAAAACCTTCACAGTGTTCACATACCGAGCCACGAACAACTGACGTTCATTAAACTGGTCAAGCTGCTGCTCGCAAGATATTTCGAAGTGCCACAATGTTTTTCCTATAATTGATACATGACTCACCGATGAGCTGTCCCTCGGACGGTCCGTAGAAATTATCCTGTCCGTCCGGTAATCGCGTTGACAAGAACGACGGTGGTGTCGAGGGCAGTGGGGTCCACTGCTAATGAACCCACGAGGGAGGTGCAGCAGGAGTCGCCGCGTTGGTGCTCACGTAAACTCCTGCGGGTGCGTTTCCAGCCGTCGTGCCGACGATGTTGTTCTGGGAGATGGCACCGTTCTGGCCGATGTTGCCGTCGCTCACTTGATTCGCTGCCGTGCCCATCACGCTCTGCTGGAAGTTGAAGTCCAACGTCCCGTCCATCGACAGCTCGTGCTTGATCACCTAAAATCAGGTTTATCATTTGGTAGATCGATACGCTTCCCGGGCCACCATGTCTGCGTACAACTGAAGAACTACTTAACACTTATCTCAAAGACTACTTCAGATAGAGGCCAAAAATTTTCTAGAGCATGCTCTTTACAGAAAACACTGTCGATATAAATCTTCAGTACATACATACAGTATCTCTGTATTAAAATGAGTGACTCGATTTCAGAATTTGAATAGTGAGCTGCATATAATCATTCCTAGAACTGTTAAAACACATGGTTTGGCCAATGATGCGTTGATGTTGTTAATGAAACTTACTTCTTCCACGTTACAGTCAAATCCACCGTGCAACGACTCGATGTTGATGTTTAGATCGTCGAGTATCGTGGAATTGTTGAGGGCACCCATCAACTGCCCCATCATCGTGCTGGGTGTGGGTCCACAGGGTGTGGGTGTTTGAGGTGGGCTGGATCCCATTGCTCCACTTTGTGATTGTTGTTGCTGCTGCTGCTGCTGCTGTTGTTGCTGCTGTTGTTGCTGTTGTTGCTGCTGTTGTTGCTGCTGCTGTTGCTGTTGTTGTTGTTGCTGCTGCTGCTGCTGACATTGTTGCGTCTGTATCATGTACTGAAGCGTTTGCTGTTGACTGTTTCCTAATGTCGTGGGACTCGGTTCGCTTTGTTGGTAGGACGGTGACATTCCCGCCACTGGACTCAAATTCTGACATTTTTCAAGAGAAAGGGAAATGGTAAGTTGTAATGTTGGAATACGGTGTTCTTTCATATGAGACACATTTGTGGCTGGCGACTGGTATTTCAAGCACAGTGACTAACAAGATTCTTCACATAAATTAAGGAGGGTAACTAATTGGGAAAGTTACTATCGTGCTTTTGCTAATAAATAGATGACTAGACTGACACCACGTAATCCATAATTTTGATACGAAATAATATATAATGTGGCCGAACGTGAATAAAGTTGTGAGTGACTGTATATCTACAACACTTCTAGCTTCTTCTATATTTTCTAAATTTATATTTTTTAAAATTGAATTTATGTGAAATATCATTCACGAGCTACAGAAATGTCTGGATTTTAAAGGTCCTGAGAACATTTGAAGGCGCAATCGAGTTTATCGACTAGTTGCTTTAGCCTTTTCATTAAATATGGATATATGTACACAGACAGAAGGATAAGTTCGAGCGAAATTTAATTTCCAGTGCCATTTCATAATAGAAATGCATATCATGCTCAATGCTTAGTAGAGGTCGAAATTAGACAGCTCAACGTTCTCGGTCATTTATATTTCATGTTCTTCTTAACTGTCAATAAAAATACTTTCTTTTCAATAATTATATTCGCACACTCCCGGTAATAGGGGTCGTTTACATTAATTGAAATCAATTTGTCTGGGCATAGAAGATATGTAGATTATCTGTGGCATTCCCCACTTAGTTAATAAATATAAAATTTCTTGTTAAAAAATCATAGTTGCATCGAATAGCTCTCAGGTTAAAGTACAGAAATAAATGAGCTGGAATGAACTCGATAACCATTCCACAGATGAACATCACCGACTTTTGGAATTAGGAATAACTTCCAGCCACATTTATTTCTTTCGAACAACAATCACTGAAGCGTAATTATACCAGCTGGTTATCATGTTCAAATTACTCGTAACACTTTTTTCCACTTAAAACAATTCTACTAGCTTGCGAGTTACAATAACAAATAACGCAGCTATTATGCAACTGTACGCTCCGCCGTTCTGAATCAACTATTCACTGGCGTTTCTCAAACCAGAGAAAGACACTCTTATGTAATGAAACACGACGCCCAATCGTATTTCAGCTTCCTTTGCGCATAAAATAATCACTACAACAGAGTCAAATGGCTCATTTGAAGTAGCAATACCTATCACCGGGAATAATTTCACTAATCTCCCGCCCAAACATTTAAAAAACATCCTCGGAACATTCATGAACCCTGAAAACACCAAACAAAAGAACCCCAAAAAAAGGAAATCTACAGTGGCCATTCAAAGAAGGTTTAAACACATTTTTTTACACCGTGTAACAAACTTAATACCCTCCAATCTATAAGACAAATTTGAAGACACAATCCTTTCCAACAGAACTACCTTATTTCTCTTATCGTTCAGTTCAAACTTTCTTTTCACCGCTACTGTATCCCCCTTTTGTGAGCCGCGCGTAATTCTGGGCGTACAGCGAGGTTCGCGAAACAATCGGCGAAAAACCCTTAAACTGGGATAATCCAACCCTCTACCCTTTGAGAAAGCCGTGGCCAGGTAAAAGTCGCCGTGCACTTTGTTCCCTTTCAATGGCGGAATGCTGCACTCGCCCCTTTTGTCCACTCACCATTTGACAGCCGCACGGCTGCAGCCCGTGAATCGGGCATCTTTGCTGATTCGCAGATTGAGGCGTCGGCTGCAAAGCAAAGGACGACGATCCCGTGGAAAGGCTATTGCTCCTCTGATACTGGGTCTCGTAATAAGAAGGTGGCGGGCCGGTCTGTTGCTGATGGCTCGGGGGTGACGTCTGATACATTTGATAGGATTCCAGTTTCATCGTTTCCGCGAGGCTACCGGCTACTTTTTCATTCGTCGGGCAAAAAGAAAAAGAAGAATCGTATATTAATTGCCGCCCTGACACTCCTCGTTATGCCTGCTTCATGCTGGACAGCGTTTCGAGGACCTTGCTCTGTAGGGGACGTCACAGTTCCTTGGCTACGGAACAACGTCCTCTACCGGTTCTCGATTGGAACTGTCGAAAGACGGAGCTCTGGCTGAGGAAAGATACTCTTCAGGTTTTACAGTGACTAAGAAACTGGTGACGTTCGAGGACGTTTCGTTTCGCGGCTCCGTCGTTCGAAGTCTTGATCGTGCTACGCGCGTATCAAGATGCCGATGCCGTGCAGTAGAGAAGAGCGATGTAGACAAAATGGAAGAATATTATGGCGATAGTCGGTGAACCTTGCTGAGATAGAAAGAAATATTAAAATCATAGTGCGTACCTAATTGTTCTGGGCTATAAGAGGGCGTGTAGGTTGGTGTCCATTCCGGTTTCCCAGGGATTGCCGGGATTGGACTTAATCGACCACAGGATGAGGCATTGCTCGAAGCTCGGGGACTCGAATAAAAAAAACAAGAAGATATTTCAAATGTATTTCAAGTGCGCATTAAAGTACAAACTATTTAAGAGGCTAGAGGCTATCTTATATGGTAGAGTGCATTTCTGCGAAACTGTTTGTTAAACGCAAGCAAGAGCAGTGCATCATGTATGCGATTAGTATGAAAGCGTTCGTGGGTCTTTAATATCTTTTGCTGTTAACAAGTGACGAGAATTTTATAACGTGATAAATTAATCGCGAGCAATGTGCAGTGCTCTTAACGAATGCACATTTAGTCGATGCCTACTGTTGAGCTTGTTACGTTAAGACTTCAACACTGAAATTACAGTATAGAAGACGAAACTCTGCTAATGATCCAATTAAATTAGTTTCTATGCAACCAGAGTAATAATTTTAACCGATGCAAGTGTTAATGAACGTGTTCCATTTGGCACACGATTTCGATGCAAGTCAGACGCTGAGGAAGCAAGTGGCATAATTCCTTCAGTTTGATTTAAAGGGGTAGTGGACTATTAGATACGAAAATCGTTAGATTCTTTGACGCTAAATTACTTTGATATCAAATAATGGGTATAGTCGTGCTTTTCACAATCTATTGTGGGCACGTTTGTGAGTAGTTACCAAAAAACAAACGTGGGAATGTATAAAATTGTCAAGTTATTAATCATTGAAGATAGCCCCTGTAATTTATTACAATAGATATACAGCTTCTAACAAAATCGCGTGCCAAACTGAGTATTAATGAAAAAAATTTCATTTAGACAAATTCTACACAAGATAAAACAAAAAGAAAATCCCCTCCTACTGGCAAGCAGCAAAATAGAATGGAATTTTAGAAAATCTCATAAAATTTGCACGAATGTTATAGCGCATCCATAACGGCAGTCATCTTTTCCTCCTTTCTGATATTTTTTAGTCTAATTACATTTAATTCAGTATTCACAAGGGAAGTTAGGCAACCCGGAAATTCAGAAAATTATGCAACTTTGTGCGGAAATAAAGTAGTTCATCCGTAATCCAAACCTTTTTCGCTGGTGCCATACTGCGGTTTTGGGGGGTGAAATCATCCCTTAAAGAAAATGTAGAATTTCATTTTTCGTGGAATATCTCGAGAACAGCGAGAGATATCGAAAAGAAGTTTAAACAAAAACTGCATCTTTTTTATATCTACAAAACTGCGTAAAAACAATTATCAAAAAATCCATAATTTTCCAGTCACCCCACTGAACAATCTTTAATCCAAGAATTATTGTCACACAGATTTGTAGATATATAAAAAAAGGAAATGCAACTTTTGTTTAAACTTCTTTTCGATATCTCACATCGTTCTCGACATATTCCATGAAGAAGAAAATTCTGCCTTTTTGCACAAGGGGTGATTTCACCCCCTAAAACCGCAATACGGCACCAACAGAAAATAGCTTTGTGTAACGGATGAAACCACTCTACTTGCACACAAAGTTGTAGAATTTTCTGAATTTCCGGGTTGCCTAACTCCCTTGCCAGCATTCACAGCTAATTCTTACATAAGAGATCACCACTTCCCCATTTGTACCACAATTTCGACCGCCCTCTGTCCACAATAACAGGGAAAGAGAGAGAGAGAACACGAAACAAAGAACATTAATCTAAAAAATAATTATTCCCGATTATTCTGAATCCCATATGTCCACCACTCTCTTCATCTCACTGTCCCATAGACTAACGCGGAGCTTGCAACATATGAACACCCTGCATTCCACCATATTGCTTCCCAGCCATCGTTTTAAAGTGAAGAACCAATACTCCCGCGTGATCTGTCCAGAACAGGTACCGAACCAGACGCGCCTAGTCAGTGGAGCATTAAATTCCCAGCCGAGTAGTTAATAACGAAGCAGACACAGAATTAAAACATACAACTTCCGATCGCGAGCAGCTAGAACGAGGATAACTAGAAACTCGATTCGATCAGCAGGCAGCACGTCGAAGCAGAGACATACCGGAAGTCAGGGGAAAGCTGGAAACCACTTCCAGGTTGGAGGGGGCTGTCGGGGAAGAGGTCGAGCCCCTCGTTGACGCTGTTACTCGGACTGGGCGTCGCGTCAGCCTGTATCCCGCCGTTCCTTAGCGACTCGATCTTCTTCTTGACACGACCGCGTCGTTTGTCGTATTTGCCGGGCTCCATGGTTATTGCTCTGTGTGAAAACGACAAAATTCGTGGCCAGCGTGCACACCACCGGTGCATAAGCGAGTCTCTCACTGCGTACACACTACGTACCTGCGTACTTACCGTCTACGCGACGATTTGCCAGGCTTCGCGTCGCGATTGATCATCCACCAGGAGCTCTTCCCGGTACCTTCGTTCTGCACCCGCATGAATCGACTGTGCAACGACAGGTTGTGCCTTATGGAGTTCTGTGAACAGAAGGGGGATGTCGGTTAGCTTGATCTTGGAATAACTGCGAAGCAGGTTGGTCGTGTGCTCGTGTCTGGGCTGAAGTACTCGTCAAGTGTTTGGTAATTTTTATGATTTTCATTCAAACAAAGTATACAGAGCATAGGGTAAATGTACCATTTGTGGCCACTTTAAGGATTTCCGTACCATTCACAGATACATAACTTACAAAAGAATATGTACACAAAAATAAAGAATATATCAGTGTAATCCAAAATCTACAGATAGTTGAAATATTCTATGTTGAACAATGTTTTAAACATAATTATTTAAAAAATCATTATATTATCGTGCCAGACTGTTTTGCACCATTTGTGGCCACGTATGATTATTAAATAAAACGGGACAACAAAACAGTAGAAATGGTGCCAACAACCCTTCCTTAGACAGCTTAATTCATTGTAATGAAAGTGAACTAAGAATACTTAATATATCGGAATAAATAAGACAGTGGCCACAAATGGTGCAGTGGCCACAAATGGTACATCTACCCTATAATATATGCGTCGCTCGGATTCAATGAAAATATATAAAACATATTTTTCCGGATTCAAAAGGTTAATGATTTTCAAAAGTGAATAACGACAAACGTTTCACCTTGAATTCAACGACAGCAGTCCTATTATCAATTCAATATGCCAATAACAGATTCCAACTTGACGGAAATACCCAATTAATATTAGTTATTACTCCGTGTATTCTATTTCTATGCAACTATTCCTGCAATTTCATCATTTCAATTTTTCTTACATTTGTGTCCCTCGACACAAGTACGTCTGCCCCTTCTCTCCATTTTGCGTCGCCTCGCCGATATCAACATTACGATTCCAGTTTCTTTTACAATCTTACATTCGCGCGTAACGCGAGCGCCTGAAATCTACACGGGGCGATTGCATTGTCAGAGTCGTTTTATACCATGTACAAAATCGATTCGAAGAGTGAGTCATGAGGGCCGCGTTTTATCGTGCCCCTTTACACAGAGACGTTCCCGCTGGCTTGTTCATTAGGCAAATTGAATCGGCTACGGGCGCTTGGTCCTTCCTCCCAAAAATTTCGGAAAGCTTCTACCCTAATATGAAAGTACCCGTCGAGAAGCGATAACAATTTCCTTTCGTCTTCGTCCCATAGCACTATATCCGCGCGTACGCGCGGGTGTGGGGGGCTTTTAAGTAAAGAGCGCGCGATACCGCGGCAAATAAAAATTACTTTTTTCCAAAATTGATGCTCCGCGCCGTCCGCGCGGCTCCGGATGGCATTTACAACGAGCGTACGTACCCCCGGGGACTTTCCAAAATTACAAAGATCCGCTTCCATTACTATCGCTCCTCGCGCAAAGTGGCAGATTTTACTTTGCCGCTCGAGATGTGTTCTTTCTTCGTTCTTGAGTGGATTTGAAATGTCGCTAATAGCCACCTGAATTGTAATTCCGACATGTATGTTAACGTTTCTTTGTGACAGTGTTTACTTAGAAATAATTGAGTATTTGCTGTACTTTTAATCCTTTATCATAAATATTAGACTGCATGTGTTAAGTAGGTATTATTAATATGGATTCCTGAAGATGATAAGAATTTTAGGTCAGCAGGTCAGAGTCTGATATAGAAGATTATTTTGAAGGGTACACGAATAAAATTATGCAACAAAAATGGACGCTAAGATATCACAATTGATGGGGGTTATAAATGAATTACATGCTCAATTTTACCACTACCCATAGTGCATAAACCTCTTTACGTTACTCAATGGCGCAAAAAGAGGACAAGATAAAGTGTACCGTTTATATAACTGTACAAACAGTTTGTGAAGCGAAATCATGATTTATCGAGATCAATTTGTGACTTAGTAAGAAACGCCGCATATCATGAATATATTAGTAGGATCAGTAAAATAAAATCAGCAAAATGATCGCATCCACGCGACATTTGCTATCGTACAAATTCTACATCGAAAGGACCAACAAGCTTTTCCAAATAAATCTTTCAACCTTCGAGAATTAATATCACTACCCACAAATTAAACCCGGGAAAATCAAGATCGATCGGTTCCAAATAATGGTACAAAAATAACGAACTTAATTCCTCCACCAAAAACTACCATCATTAGATCCACTGGCAAGAATATCTGTCGTGTTAATTAGAAAGCGTGTATCTGCAACTTTCGCTTAAATTGAGTTATTGCTGTCCGGTAGCACAAAAATAGTTTATGAAACTGATAGTTTATTGAAACTGAAGATATAACAGTTTATATTGCGGACGTATATGAAATCGATGCTCGATTTTGGGCGTAGGTATCTACCAAAACCTCCATTGGAGTTTATGAAGTATTTTACGGTTTCGTCACAAATATTTAGATACCTTTTTATCCAGATTTAATATTTAACCTGATACGATTTATATAAAATGCCGATAGCATAACACAAAATATTAAAAATTATTTAACTCACAAAGGAACATCACCCACTCGGAAATTCAAAAAATTATGAAACTTTGGAGATTTGTAGAGGATATACATATAGGTATATATTACGCAATTCTATTTTGCTGCCCGAATTCATTCTGAGGGGGTGAAATTGACCCCTGAAAATCCAACTATTTTCCGTTTTGGTGTTGTAACTCGCGAATTGTGAGAGATAGAAATAAAGTTTCCAGGAAACAGTTACTTCTTTTAATTAGGACTCTCATTTGGTAAACGTGATACACTAGTTATAACACAAACACGGAAAATAACCGGATATTCAAGAGTCAATTTCACCCACTTAGTCTAAATTTCGGCAGCAAAAAAATTGCACAATACATACCTATATCTTCTACATATTTTCAAAGTTTCATCATTTTTTGAATTTCCAGATTGGGTATCTTCCCTTGTCCGAATCACCTTTTGACCAGATACGCCCTTTTGAATTAACACGACAGATATACCAATGCTATGGTGTACTGCCAATCTGTGAGCTGAGATTTCAACATATTCACGGTGAATGTATCTACAAGGAGTGCAGCTCGTTAATTTTAACGTGCCATTTTCTTCCACGCGTTTACTGCGGCCACTGTTCTTAAAACTTGACCGATCGTCCCCCCATTTTCCTACGGTGTACATGGAACTTCCAGCCGTCATCGGGGAAGCTGAAGTATTTATCGGCAAGACGCTGTCGCGAGTATTGACGAGGATGCTTTTACGATCGACTTGCATCGCCGATTCCCTTTTGCCTTTTCCTCCGTGACAGACTCGTAGGGTTCGCGATGGCGATCCAGCTATTCGAGTCATTCAGTCGCGGGCTATACAGTAGGACTTTACAGCCCTGTCATTTCCCCGCCTTTATTGACGGTACACTACCAAGATGAAGACATTTTTGGCGCCGCTATTCTGATTTTTAAATCGACTCCCCCGGTCGTTCGGGTTCCGATGGGACGCGACAAGAAGGAAGAACGAAAAGAGAAGGTGGCGCGCTCGAGCTTGTAACGAACCTTTCGCACTTTTTCATTCGAATTGTTTAAAAATTCGTTACAAACCCGTTATATGTATTGTGTGGTGTTCTGTTGAATTTATTGTGGGCATATCAGAATTGGGCATTAATTAAATAAACAAATATTTAAATAAGGATAAAATAAAAGTTACTTTAACTCTAGATCAGGCATGGAACTAAAGTGAACACAGCGGCCGTTTTTCGGAAGCAACGCCTCCTTTCTCCCGCCGCGCGTCTTGGCCCCCGCAGCGGGCCCAGGAGCTTCGAGCGCCTCAGACCCGTACCATATGAACCGCGCGTGGCGTATTAAGGTGACATTGTATCAATAGGTTTCCACATCGTCCCAGAGAGCACGATTGTCGATGTGTTTTTTTTTTTGTCAACGCGCCACACGCGGTTCATATGGTACGGGCCTGAGGCGCTCCAAGCTCCAAGGCCGCCGCGGGGGCCAAGACGTGCGGCGGGAGAAAGGAGGCGTTGCCTCTGAAAATCGGCCGCTGCGTTCACTTTAGTTCCATGCCTGCTCTAGATCATTCGACGAATAAAGTTAACTTTTTTATTCGATGAGAACTTAGTCGACGAACAAAGTTAATTTTTTTTATTCGACGAGAATTTATTCGACGAATAAAGTTAATTTTTTTATTCGTCGTGAGTTTCAACTTCAGCGTCGAATAAATTTGTTTAACTTTAACTGTAACTATAAGTTTAACTTATTCGACGGTGTATTCAGTATGTATGCTGTGCAAGCATGTGATTGGGATCTACAAACTTATGCGACGGTCTGAAACTGCAAAATACGTAGGTACTTTTTTCTTGCTATGCATTCTTAATATATTATAATATCATAAATTACGCAAGTCGAGGTTTCATAACACTTTGTGAACCTGATATCACGTTTTCGAATTTTCCTCAGCATTTTATACCTACATGTAACACTGAGTTTCCTATCTGACCGTCAGCCTTTCCATCGAATAATATTTAACAAGTTTGGATGTCAAAAGACTTCGAAAAGAGTGATGAAAAAATGGAGACCCGGATAAACTGGCGCAGTAACAAACAAGAGAAATAAAAGGATACGCGGAATCCAAGCGGACTGTTACTTTGATCAGTACAACGAACGAGAAGTGTAGTTAAAACCAGCCGGGATATGACGATCGGCAGACTTCGTTACTTTTACTAAAATACAGAAACAGTGGCTTACGTACACACATGTACACGTGAAAATGTGTAGCAGGTCGTAAAGACCGCAGAATCGAAACTAATATCGAAGCTTGTCGTTAGAGTTTATGAAGGAACTGATCATGAGAGTTTATTAAAGTGATCGATATTAAATTTTCGAGCCTGTGGGTATGTGCTCCGTTGTAAACGAGAACTGAGGATCTGTGGATTTTCATAATGTAACAGATTCACGTATGCCATCATTTTCCTGCATGTTTATTTAATTAGTCGTTCAATCAGAATCCACTCGAAACGGCGTTAATCCTTTATGGCGTCAAAGATTAAAATGTCACATTTATGCTGGCCCGATAAAAATCGAAACGTCAAGCAAGGGAGGCTTCGAAGCGTCGTAAAATGCAATTCGAAGAGACGCGTCATTCAACGGCTTGAAAGTTAAAACCATAAGTCATTCGGTCGACTAGAAACAATTCGAGAAGGAAGGTCAAGAAGCTCGATCCACTCATCAATCATGTACAAATTCAAATCGGGAAAAAATCTCGACTCGGAATGATTAATTATTGATCACCCGAGGAACAGTAAATCTAAGCCTCGAATAATAATTAATCACTCAGAGGATAGAGAAAGATGGAAGCATTTTCTAATCGTGGTGGACTGCTCGCATATATTTCCTTCGACTTCTGTAAATGCTTCTGTGTTTCGAAATTCTGTAATCTCTGACAAGTAACCGCTTCGACGCGTCACTTTCGTCAAGCAGTTTAAAAAATCCACAGATAATTTCATTCAAGAATGCAGTCAACAGTCAGATCATATAAAAGATCACTGTCATCTTAAACAAGTAGGAACATGTCCCACCATATTCTTCCAAATCATCCTCAAAATTCCCTTCGCCTACAATTTTATTATTCCCTAACATCCCATAACATTATTGGAAAAACACGATGCAACACATCACTTTTGCATACACTCCCACCCATAAGTCCCCTACATTTGCTTATTTTACGAAAACTAAATATTGGAACATGGACTCAAGTTTTAGACGTGACTTCGTTATTGTATTTTATTGTATTTACTTAGTAGTAGAAACCAATTAACAGAATTAAATGACAATAATGAAATACAAATCTTATCATAGTCACCCAACCTTTCGCCAATCGAAAAGTTAGAAAATAAGAATAATAATAAAAGCATGCCCAAAAATAATGCAAGAATTATGGAAACGTCCAAAAGAAGATTGGAAAGAAATTGCTAAATCGAAGGGATACTCGCCCATTCAGCATATAATTATTTGTAATTGGTGATGTAATAAAGTCGCTATTATTATAAATATTTAATAATAAACTAATGTTTAAGCGATCGTATCCAAACGAGAAGCTTACATTGCCAAGAAGAAACTATAAAATTACCCCCTAACATTTTTGACAAGACTCCCAACATTCAATTAGAAGCGCACATTCCCTACAACGTAAACAATTAATATACATCAACTTTATACCACAATGTAGGTCACCCTATATAAAACCGCCCTTCTACCAACCTTACTAAGTGTCCGGTGAATTATGGGCGGGAGTGTACATGCCAACAGACCCCTACAAAGTTGCGTGTTCAAAGTCAACCTCTTCCAGCGAAATCCCAAGGCGCATCACTCCGGAGTGTCCTTGCCGGCAGAGTTGGGCATTATTCGAATAAATTTTCATTCGAATACGAATTCGTATACATCCCCAAGATTTATGCGCGAATAACAAATGACGATTTTATTCGACGTAAAATTATTCGTTATTCGCGAATAAATCTGTACCGTTATTCTAGCCAGATTCGTTCGAATAAGAATTTATTCGTTATTCGACCTGAATGAACGACGAATAAGAAATGTGATACCCGGCATCTATCGATGGAAGTCTGTACTGTGACCAACATACGTTCTGACGTGTGTGTCTAGAAGTGTGCGTATACGTCTGAACGAACCGAGGAAATCCCGCCTTAAAGAAGTATTCTCTTCTGGAGGCGTCGGCCATCGGTTGTAAGCGATATTTGGGATAAAGAATTATCAGATAAGAATTATCGAAAGTGCGAGTTATGACAAGAGTTACTTAACCTAAAACATTAGGTCTCACGGGTGTCAGTCAGTGTTGTCATGATACATCGCCGAAATCGCGTGATCATTTTATTCGTCCGTTGAGTCGACTAAATTCTTATTCGAATAAGAAATTATTCGAATAAATTTTCCGTCAAATAAAAAATTATTCGTTATTGTCCAATAATGTCATTTTATTCGAATTTTTTATTCGAAGATTATTCGAATAAGAATTTATTCGCACAAATTTATTCGAATACTTATTCGAATGAAAATTTAGCCGAATAATGCCCAACTCTGCTTGCCGGCTCAAAGCTGCACGCGCGGATCCGGGCGTATGAAAAGCGGGAGAAATTTCAGGGAGGCCCAACAGTTGCACGTCCGCGGGGAAACTTCGCGAGAAGGTCCGCAGACTCGGGAGGCTAATAAGACCAAGACGATCTAGGCCCATGAAAGCGCGATCTTCTCCCGACGACGCCGAGCCGCTGACACCCAGTCCAAAGTCAATGACGTAATTTCATGGTGGACGGATTCCCCTTGCATATCGGGATACTTTGCCGAAGCGGGAACGATCCGTGGGGGGGAGTTCTATCGGAGTGGCTCGTCGATCCCGGCGGCGCGGGGCTCGTGACCGCCCGATAAACCCACCGGCACTTTCGTCAAAAACCGTATAAAGTCCGCAGAAAGAACCGTGGCGCGCGGTCGAACGGAACGCGGCGAGGAGAGCTGGCCACGGAGCCGTAGGTGGTTATCTCGCTACGGAATGGACTGTATAACGCGCAATTTATGGGGCATATACTTGTCCTGGCCGTCCTGCTGTGGAACGTCCACTATCTTCCGCAGGGCGACGCGATAAGGGACCACGAAACTCCGTCGTTCCTTGGACGAAAGTGCGAACACGGTCCGTTTAAGTACTCGCGGCGGGCGTAATCCCGAGTGGATTAATGGCGGACCATGAAAGTAGACGCAGAATTAAGTGTGCCACCCGTCCCAACCCTCTCGAGTGACAAGGGGCTAGTGGTATTAACGTTATGGATCACGATTGATTTATGGGGTTACTCCTCCTTCAAACTACGTGGAGCTGGTTTGATTTTGGTGTGGTTGGTTTTTTCTTTTCTTGTGTTTGGTAGGAGTAGAGGGTTGAAGGGGTACTCTTGTGTAAGTGACCGTTTTTCAACGCCATCCTCGGGAATTTATTTAACAAGAATTGTTCGATACAGTTTATTAGGAGCACTTGATTGTTTCTTCTTAAGAATTGTAACGAATAAGGTGTGTATGTCTTTGGGCAATGCACTGTGAAGTTATTGCGAAGTAGAAAGTAAAGGGGAATGTGTAAAAGTCTAATTTTGCAAAAACCAACTTAATTTTAGTACTGGCGAGAATGAGACATCTACTGAAGATACACTAGCGGACAAAAAAGTTACCACTTTTTCGATTTGTTCTATTTTTGTTATTTTTTTAGCATACATTTAGGACTGTGGTATATTTAATATGCATATTCTGATGGAGAATTTAAAGATGTCTAAAATCCAGTTAAAGTTGAATTTAATTAACTGACAAGCAAAAGTGTTGTATGACATTAAAGGGAGTAACACATTTTTGGGGCCGACAAAGAAGTTACCACGTTTAGCAACTTTTTAGATTGTCCTAAAAGCACAATGTCCCCCCACAAAATATTAGATGTTTTTATGTTCAAAAGTGGTAACTTTTTGTTGACTTTAAAAGTGTGTTGTCTTGTTTAATGTTATGTGCGGTTTTCTGATTGTTAGTTAAATAAATTCAACTGTAACTGGATTTTATAGAGCTTTCAATCCTCTTTCAGAATATGTATGTTAGGCATATACTACAATTTTGAATTGATATTGAAAAGTAATAGAATTAGGGTGGGTCGAAAAAGTGGTAACTTTTTTGTCCGCTACTGTATATGCCAAGTTTGAAGTAAATCCGCTGATTGGTATTTGAGATATCATGCTAACAAATTCGAAAAATATCGTTTTGAGAAAAACGCGTTTAAAGTTTCAGGTACCGTCTTTTTTAATTATTATTTTTTTAAATGTTGCCTAAATATGTACAAATATAGACATAAAGTTGTCAATTAATATAATTTGAGGGTTTCTCTTTAAAAAAAATCTTAAATACACGCTCCTTTTCAGGCCATCAAAGTAGGGAAACGTCTTAGTCACTTGGAATAATTCAAGATCATAGACGAGGGGATACAATAATTCCTAAATTATTGAAACACTTATCAAAACTGATTACTTTTGCAAAATCATTTCCTCGTTTGTTAGTTTAGAGCTTGTATCAATCAAATTGGAGTTCCTATTGTTATTACTTATCCTTGTATACAAACCGATCACTTAATATCCCTCTGCTGGCACAGTCAGATTGCTCGCCTTAATTATTGACTATAGCACCGTCATTCCCATCTCAGCGCAATTCGTCAGAGGGAATTCGCAATGACAACGACCGAAGTATGCGCCCATTTGAATAGTAAACGACGGTCGTCGATCTAATCTGACACGAATCTGTTAATTTTTCATTCGCACGTGAACAGAGGCACGAGCGACCGGCAGACTCCAGCCGCGATCGATTCACCTGTCATCGAATTCATTTTTAAATCATGCCTCGTGTAAGCATCGAGCGCTTCGGAAGTTCGTTGCGTGCACGCTTCATCTTTGTAATCGTGTCACATTTTATTCAATAGTCTTGAAATATTCAGCGTATCGCGTTCGACAGCTCTTCGACCCTCTAACGTTTCATCGTTTTAAGCTTTTTCGCAAATCGTTATCATCCTATACGTTTTAGTATCAGTTTCGAATGAGACATTATTGATCGAACTGTGTGTAAAACATAAGAACGTATCGGTAATGACATTAATTTAACCCAATTGCGGTATAGTCTGAATGTCAGGAAGCAGAAGCTTATTTTTATTACCACGGATGTGGTGTTTGTCTTGTCACAATACACGTTTCGTTTCTGAAAGCCCTCTTGATGGGAAGGAAGTGGCTGCTAATGTGGTTTGAGAACACTCTAAAGCCTAAAGCAACTGACTCCGTGTACGTTGCTACTTTAAAGTTGGATATTTAAAGAAAAGATAAGCAGATGTGCGTTATTATTGATGGGACAGAATCAATGCACAAAATTTTGTTAGAAAATTAAATATCACTATTGGACATATGCAAAGGAGAAGGATTTTATGGTACCTTTTTACTAAAAAATTCCAAGCAGTTCAAATAACTGGCTGCAATATTGGTAATATTTATTTCCTGATGACACTACAATTATTTATATAAAAATACCATTTTCGTGGACTACTTTAAAAATGTCGAATATTATATGTAATTTAGCTTAATGAGGGGTTTATATTAATATATTCCTCATATTCGTGTCTTTTTAGAAGTAACAATGGTGTATGGGCTTTATTTCAACTCGAAAATTCTCAATTTCGAGAGTAATGATAATATGACAGAAAATTCGAATGTATGTATTATACAAAATGTCCCCCATATCGAATTATCTCGTACTAAAATTCATTAACGTGTATAAACCCCAAAAGCAATTATCTTTAGATGAGGGTATTATATTATACATAGCGCAGAAAACTGAATATCAAAATGTGTAATTCTGCAGAAATCATGAAATATAGGATTTTTTAAAAAGTGGAAGTAAAGCTACTAAAAGTTACATTTCTAACACGAGACATGGGATATAGCTTCCGTTTTGCCATTTTTTAAATAAACTTTTATATCAGATATTCATTTGGTTAAGATCTAAAGTTTTCATCTTCTTCAAGAAGTATTATTAATAATTAGTAACACATGCAGCTTGACATTTACGATGGGTCAAAATGGACCTCGTATCCGCCATTCGATGGATAATAATTCATATCTACATGCAGCTATTAATTCAGAATTGAATTTATATACGCAATGCAACACACTTGCCCATTAAAGACGAAGTTACTACTTAACTTCTCCGATTCAATTCCAGGAGCGCAATGTGTATCGTGATCAGAATGTTAACAATATTAGAACCGTGATACGGGGGCGGTTTTTAACATCCCCTTGTGCCGTTCGCGTTTACGCCCCAAGGTAATTAGATAGCGGCCGGTAAGCGATCGGCCAAGACTGTCAACAAGACCATCCCACCAATCTGCACGAACATCTCGGTACACATTAATTCAATTTCATTGACGAGGTCAATTTCGTAAAAAGCATTTGCTGGACGATCGAAGTCGGATCGATCGCGCAGCCGCCCTGTACCTGTATATACGCGTCCATACACGCCAAAAGCACGCGAGTAAAATCGCGAAACCATAGAACGTGATAGATGCTACTCCAGAGACGAGATTCCGCTAAGAGATCCGTCTTGCTCGCTACAGATGAATGGACAGCTACCGAAGAAACCAACTGACACACTTTCGTTATCCTGTTAACTAGGGACGATGAGTTAACTCGTCGTTCGAGTATTCCTCCACATTGATCGAGTGGAGTTTATACATCGCGAGAATTAATATTTCTTTCGTACAAAAGGTGTGAACAATGCATTAGGTCATATATTCCATTCACTGTGGATGTTAAAACGAGCTATTATAAAGATTTTATTATATGAAAATAGGAAACGTCGACCTTTTGCTTGTATTATTTTTGGTGATATGATCTTTTAAAGAAAATGTCAACTGGGTTCATATTTGTTTCTTACATCGTAAAAATCATTTTCACCTGAGGTGAAGGTGTTGGACAATTTTAAGAGAGTGACGAATTTAAGATCTTGTAGTTAGTGCCGGAGAGATGCGTATAGATGCCTCAGAATAGTCTGTTAACTCTTTGGACCAGAGTGGATTAAGTAATAACCCACTTGCTGCAATGGGTTTCCTACATAATGGGACACTCATTGCCATTAACCCAAATTTTTCATGTTCCTCTATATAAATATATATAAACCACCTTGATTTATTCCTTCACCTAAACTGGAGGAGTAACGAGAGTTTTAATGTAGATATACATAAATCATAAATTTGAATAATTCTTGTCTACATCATGGAAGTATATTTCGTGTCAGAGTTGACAGGCTTCAGATTCTGCTGAATAAGCAAGTGTATCTACTTATAGCTGACCAATGAAAGTGCTTGAGCACAGTGAGCTGCATATTTTCAGCCGAAAATTATTTAATTAACTTTGCACTAGGTACTGGACAGTTTCATATTACACTTGTTCTAAACCACTTTGTTCTTCGGGCCTCGAGCGCTGACAGAGTTTTCCAACAGCACCAGTAGCTAAATGATAAAATTCCAAATACCATTAACCTACTATCTAGCAATTTACAATATATCTTGTGCACTCTATAAATAACAAAGTTGCTATCAATCGAAATTTTATTATCGCTGTGAAAGTATAATAGATAGGGTCATAGAGTGGCAGACCCACGTAATCATTGCGGAAAGGATAAGGCAGACATTTGCTGATTTTTCGGTCGTATTTCAATACATTACAAATGAGTATGGATGAGGAAAAATGAAATTGATGAGACATTCGTGACATGAATCATCGAGACGGCAAATTTAATTTAATTCCCCGAGCGAAATCCAAAAATGATATCCGTATGATTAATTTTTACCGGTGTATGCATTGATTACTACTAATTAAATTAACAATTGCATCGATATTACACGTGGAAGGGCGAGCAACGGCAGCCCGCGTATGGTACAGTGGAATCTCAATATTTGTCTATAAACCTTATTTGTAATTCGTTGACAAGCCTAATAAAAGTTTTAATTTTAGCGCACTATGCCTTGTGCTCCAAGTTGTTTATGCTGATAATTGTATTAACCTATATCTTCACATACTTTAAACCGCGTCAGTTTCATCGGATATAAATTGCAGCTGTCATACACGCAGGCTTTAATTCCAATTTGCGGAGCACTTTTGACAGGAAATATTTCATTTTAGCAAATCCCGGTCCCTCTTCAAATGACACAGATTCTTCTATAGATATAATAATATCACTGACATAAGTACATCGAAACAATAATTTCGGGTGTCACAGTCTGTATAGCTACTATCAATATTCAGTACTTATATTCAGTTGAGTGGTACATTCGTAGACCGCTAACGAAGCTAACTGTATATTGAATACATACAATCAATTTATCAATATCCTACAAGTTATCTGATGAAGCAATTCCAGTATCACTAAAAGGTCACAATCATTTGCAACCAGACTAGATTTACATCCAATATACAACAAGTGGTTATATATGTACCAAACATTCACACCAAGAAATCCTTAAGAACCTTATTAAAATTTCAGTAATCCTTCGCAACCGACGAACGTCAATACAGGTGTCTATTATTATACCACCATCTCTAGCATTGGAAATTTTGCATTTTTATTTGACACGCTTCCACACTCAATCATAACCAATTATATTATAACGTTGATTACCTATGCGAGTTAATATGGAGACAAATTCGTTTCGATAAACGGTTTTTCGTATAACCGAAAAAACGGTTTTTCGGGTAATCGAAAAACCGTTTTTTCCTGACACATAGTATAAATGTAATTTATACATGTGAATACGTGTTTAAAAATGTAAACAGTGTTAGCAACAACTTGTAATGCTATAAGTGCGTGACTCGCTCTGTCTCCCGACAATCAATTCTCCAGATAACCGATATTCGGCTGATCGACGTTCTACTGTATATTCAAATCACCTGGCCACCGGACAACAATGAAAATCATCATGCATCTGGCAATCCGCTGGAAGCACAGAAATAGGACGCCGAGTGCGCGTTTTCGAGGAGCACGTGGCCAGCGTTCAAATCGCAAACTGGGTCTGCTAGAATTTCGAAAAGTTGTATCTGCCAGGCAAACATTTCTACAGAAAGGGCGGCCTATCCCGGAGCCCGGGGCGAGCGCCAAGAGATATCAGAGAAAAGAGTGCCACGCACACAACGGTCACCGGCACGTAATTCTGCGACAAGGAGGTTCGGTTAATTCGCCCCGAGTCTCGGAAGCTGTATGGAAGCGGATTCCGCCCGATTGCGACCACTCAAATCAGAGATCCAGACTGGCAGCCAAATGTAAGATCGAACGTTCAATTCCGTCGGTGGTGAACTGGCAACGGTGACTGAGCGGCGGCCGAGCGGGGGGAGCGAAGGAGGGTAGGGAAACGAGGAGCAAGGACGGTCACCAGCCACGAGGGGGATGCAGGGGAACGAAGAGAAGGAAGACGGAGAAGGGAGGGACAGAGGGGCTGAAGGGGATAATAGAAAGAGCGGTGGAAGTGGATATAAAGGAGAAACAGTGAGCCAATTCGCTAATCCCGATTTCCGATCGTGTACGTCGATTCGCGTATTTACGTTAACAGCTCCAATCAGTTTCCTCTCCATTTCCTTACTTTCAGATAGCGAGGAAAGGATATTCCCCAACTGCGTTCACCTCGGTTCACTTCCCCCTTTGATCGGCCGATTCGCATTCTAGCGTCCGTGTCTCTCGTGTTCTTACCTCCCCCGACCTTTTTTTCTCCCTCCTCTTAAAGATTGCATGGCCCCTGCGTTTCGAGTTCAGATTGGGATCGGGGTTTCATGCCAAGCTATCGCCCGATGTTCGTGAATTCTTCTAGGGAATTATATCGACACATCCACTGCTGGGTATTTGAATATTTAACTGCGATGAGTTTAACGAAGCTGTTGACTGTAGGACTTTTTGCCTGATACGAAATTTCGATTTTCAGAGCTGGACGATTCATCAGCACTGGTTAAGGCTGTCTTGGAACATCGAGACCTTCGAAATAATTGAAATTCAATTTCGAGGCGATTTGGAAGCGAACAAGGTCAACATTGACGGAAAATTTACGAGCAAGATTGACGGTTTATAAATCACCACTGTATAAACGACGCTCTATCTGCAGCAATGTATCATTAAACAATGGTAATTAATATTAACAGGAGTTCGAGTAATGTCAGCGGTGCTGCTTCCAATGAAGAATCCCCAGCTTCGTGAACGCCACAAATCTCCTAGGAAAGAAATCGTTTGGCTTCGTCAGACTACCGAGAAACGGTTCCCTCGGTGGATAAAGAAAACACTATATTGTAATCTCGTGGAAGCTGAAAAATTCGGTGGTCTGCGTTCTCCTGGCCCCTACTTCTTCTGCGGTAATAGATTCCTTTATCGACTCGGCCAGTCTAGACCTTGCCCCGGTCCCTTTATCGTGGCTGAAATATCGGCAAATAGAAAAGAGCTGCCCGATATCCAGAAGGAAAGTTCAAAAGTTTATCGTGACATAGGTGGAGATAATTGATCGGAGCCCCATCGTGTGCCTTCTCCCCCGTCCGGTTGTTTTCAAGCTCTCCTGGTTAGAGTGGTAATTTCTCCATAGGCCAGCCCGCTGCCATCCGCGTCGCTAGGGTGTTTTATGCTCGCCATTGTAAATCTCGGGATACCGCGTTAAAATGCATGAAAATAGCGTCAGCATGCTTTACACGTTGCTTCGCGGTAAATTTTTCGAGGTAAGGTTTTAGATTTGATGGCAGTAGTTACGCTGTATCTTGGTCTTTTTATCATAGTGCGATAAAGGGTTTATAATTATTATATTTGATAAGTGATAGGGAATTTCAAGCTGCTTACATCTCTTGCTCTTCTTTTCTTTTTTTCTTCCCCTTCTTGTTTTCTTTTCTCTTGCTTATTTTATTTGTGCAATAAAGACGCTTAATAATAATAATAATACATATTTCGAATAATTCTGCTCTCCTTAGTTAAAATGTTCTTTCTATCATTTTACCATTTTTTAAGAAATGTTGAAATATTCGAAGATCCGCGCATCTTTTACCTTTTAAGTAAAGTTAGAGAGTCCTACGTGTTTCCTAGAGATCTAGAAACCATCTAATTTGTTTATTTTTTACAAGGACGCCACAAAGAAAATAATAAAACTAAAATAGGACCATTTAACTAAGGGGGACATTGTCTGCCGTGAATTTGTCTGATTTGATAACTTTACGAAACTGGTAATTAGATTATTTTTTTTAAGAAATGTATCAACTGAAATCTGTATACTTATAGAGATATCAAATGAAATAATTAACTTTGTGCCATTTGTTTCTTCATCGAGAGAAGTAACATCCAATTTTTTCAACAGCATACCGAAGATTTCACTGGGAAATTTCGAGCGCTGTGTAAAATATATGGTATTAAAGTGTACGGAATACCGTCCACATATCGACAAGAATTAAAAACTAATTATTGCATTGTAAATCCCCATTGTCCGAACATAATTTTTTTTAAGACATCATTTCGTTAAACTACTCGTTTATGGGTCATTTAATCTTGTGAGACTACAAACTCGTTGGACCACCCTCTACATCACCGTTAGATTATAAATTAGCAACCATTAATTCTACAATAAATAGGAAGAATCTGTCGGCGGGAGCCGAGTAACGAATTCCAGGGGTATCTATTAAACGCTACAACCCGAGCTAGACGGTGGACATTTTTAAAAATGAATATGGAGACATTTTTGTCGCCTCTATACGATACAGGGACGAGGATACGGTCAGAAGTGGAAAAGGCTTTCGTTCAAATTAGATCCGGGAGTTCCGGACTGTCGGCGTGCGCCGATTTCCCCACAATTTATACGTGGTAGTATTTTTGCGCAATTTGTGCCGGTTATGAGGACGTGGAAGCGCGATGGTTCCACCGTGAAAAATATAGCTCGAATTTATCGCGGAGACCTCCATCCACTTCTCCCTACCTTCCTCTCCATCACCGACAGAATATCCATTATTCGTCACTGTCCGTGGCCTCGAAGTGACTGGCCCAGGATAAAATTACGAATCATCCCTCCGAAAATCGTCTTCGTCCTCTAACTATTCCGAATCCCCATGTTCCTATGTATATATGTACGTCTGTCAATTTGCCGGTGAATGATTTCGCTCGCATGTTTCGTTGGTGCGGGGGTTCGAGATATTTTCACTTCCTCCTTTTCTTCTATTTCGCGTTTATTTCAGGTTAGTATGTGGATGCAGGAAGCATCCAAATAAATCAGTTCTATTTACGAGTACGTTCCAAGATATCTGTAGGTATTTGGAATCATCTCCACCAATTATACAATTTAAAAGTCAATCGCTAAAATCGTCATAGCCACTTCCAAGCCTGATATAAAGAATATAAGGATTGCAGGTCAGACTTCAAAACAGCTATCAAAGCTAAGCCTCGTTTTTCATTTTCTCCTATTTTTACTTACAAATCACATTCTTTGTAATTACGTATACAACGCGAGTGTAATAAGAATATAGCAAGAAACTCAACCGAAATGACGACGTGGAATTGATTTTCCAAAAAAACCAGGTGCATCAAACACAAACCCCCACAATCCCCAAAATCACCAAACACGAAAGTCACAAAACAGCTCGAACCTTCCACGTCAACACGGCACCCTACAAATTAAAACTATCCCCACCGAAGAAATCATGCACAGCTGATTAACTCCCCGCGTTCTACCAGCGCTGAAGATCAACGGAAGTAAATGAACTCGCGGAAGAAGCTGTCGAGAGAGATGCAAGAAAGAAACGCGCCAGAGGAAGGGGCGGGGTGCAAAGAAGCGTGGAAGAAACCAGCGAAGGATGGGTGGAAATGGTGGAACTAGACGTAAAGAAGACTCGTCGCCTGAGAAGCGACCGTGAGATTCGGTTTGGACATCTTTCTTCCACTTCTCCAGCTTCCCTTCCCCGCCCAGCGCTGTTCCGTCTTCTTTGGAAACCCCTTAGGTTAGGTTGGGGGTGCGGTGGTAATTCACGCGAAGGCATGATGGATGCCCTTGACGCCCACGCGGCGTCGCGACGCCTGGGCCAACGTCGAATCGTCCCAGCGGCTAGGGACGGGCGCGGCTGTCCGCGATCCAGATCTCGGATCAGGCTTGCGCACCGACGATCCCCGAATCGGTTAATTGCCCGTGGAATGGAAGATTGCGAGGAAGACAGCGGCTCGTTCCAGTTGCCCCGCGACAGTTAACTTCTTGGCGACGTGGCCGTGCTCTACGCGACCTGCTAAATTAAAGCATTTGGAACGGGCGCGCGCGGCAGACAAGAGCCGCGGGCACGCGAAGCCGACGTTACCGTCGTCGAATCAACGGTTCTGCTATCTGGGATCTCGCCTCGAAATTTCTTCGGTCGTTAGGGATTGCAGTGACCGTTTCGTGCTCGGGAAATCGGTTAGGCAGGACTGCAGATTGAAATTTAAGATGCAACAGCGTTAGAAGCAAATAGGTCCTTTAATGTCGTCTGAATTTTGCATAGTAGGTACTTTTACGTATAAATTCAATTCAATATCGAATTTTGTTGAACTCGTACGATTTCGATGACACTAACGTCATGAAGGCTATCCGAAAATATTTGAGATTGAAGCATATTCAAACATCTATCCACAATCAACGATGGAAACATTTGTGGCATATTTGTGCACTAGATACACGCAGATATAGGGTAAAGGCAGGTAATATGGAACATCTGATTTCAGAAGATTGTCAAAAGGAGGAGAATTTTTTTTAATAAAACTGACATGAGGAGACGAAGGAACTAATGCATAATCATATTTACATACTCAAATGTAAAAAAAATCCAATTGTTTTGCAATTATAATAAAAAAAACTGAAAAAATGGGTCCTAATATGGAACACCTAGGAAATTTGTAAAGAAAACTCAAAAATATTTACATTTTTTTTTAATGAAAATGAAGATTTATTAAGTAGAAGATACGTTTGCCCTACATACAAAACTCAGTATCATCTGGTTACATTAACAAGTTAGTATTCTTTGGTTGAACCAGGTCGCTGTACATCGCCCTCCCTTCGGTGTAGTCGTTTTTCATAATTTTACTTAATTACGGTGCACGCAGCAAAGCAACGTGCCCGATATCCCGTTGCGTAACGGAAACACGCATCTGAAGCGCGCATTTCCATTAGACTAGCCTATCATCGTGCAAGATAACCAGGCGATGCTCGTAGGTACGCTGACACGTGGCCCGACGTCCAAGTACATGCGGAATTATTACTAATCGAGATGACTGACGTGACAATGCGATATCGATTTGCCAGGGTGATCCGTTTTAATTAAAGCCTTCTAGTCGGCTAAGCGACTTTACGCGAAGAAATGGGACCGGTATATCCAGCTGGATCTTAGAAATCGACACCGGAACCGATTGCCTGCGTACAGCTGGCATATTGCGAAACAAATTCCTGCACGAATATCGATTTTTGTGGGCGCTCGTGGTTAATTACGCGTTTAAATCGATTTTTATTGGGCTATTATGATGTTTAATGCTGGTGAAGGGAGAGGATTGGGTAAATCCAGAAATAGAGAGAACGAGGTGCTCGGATACTGGTATCTGACTTTATTTCGCAAGGTTATAAAATATTTTCGAACACATTTCTATCACTTGAATATTCCTGTGCCAGGCATTACAGTTTCAAGTAGTTGGGGACCAAAGGGACATGAAGGACTGAGCTTCAAGGAGTAAAAGTTTTGTTATTCCACTGATATCACCGGTCGATATCGATTGGTCGTGCTATCGACCGGTTATCCCGAACAATCTTGAGTTCGGTGATAGGATATTTCGACAGTGAGTAGCTTCTCTATCAGAAGGTACAATTCGGAATATTACACGAATGTGTTGTTATGAATAACCAAATTTCTCCACTGAATTAAGGAGTCATTCTACTTTGGACCACCGAAAAATTAAGCTATTTTTAAAACATTTTTCTCAGCAAGTGCAATATATAATGAAATAAATATTTTTGGTATTTATTAAGCTACATTTATATTATAGAAAAAAATTAAAAAGAATTTTTGTAATGTGTTTTAATTGGTTTTTGGAGTGTCAATATGGCACCTAAAAAAGAGGTATGTTAATGCCTCAGGCTTATCCGAAACAAAAAATTTTAAAAGATTCTTAACTGAAGATGTCCGCAGTGTACCACTCGGGAATCAAAGTGCCTCGTATAAACAAGCCCCAACTGAAGAAGTCCACAGTATACCAATGGCAAATAAAAGAGCCACGCGTGAAAAGGCCTTAACCAAAAATATCGAAAATATCCAGAGAAGTGTCCCGCGCAAAAGAGCCCTCGCCGTTCAAATTGAGAGCGATCGATCGTTGGTCAGAGTCCAGTCGGGCGTCAAAATTTGTCCACGGCCGTGCTACTGGCTCCGATGCAACGGCCATGAAGAAACCCTGGCTTATCGGTCCCGTTCCCGATCGGATTCTTTCCACCGTGTCATGCAGTGGCGATAACAATTAACCGCCGCTGTAACGACGGATTGCCCGCCGTTCCAGTAACGTGGCAAGCTCAACCGCCGCGATTACACTCTACTTGACTGGAGTAAGCGCGATCAAATAGCTCCGATCGGATACTTGGATAACTCTGCGGTAAAACGAGCCACGGGACCCTGACACCATTGATAACGATTCCTCTTCTCCGCGTGATCTCTCCGCTGGTCTCCGGGTCTCGCTGCAGGAAATTTCATTCCCGAGACGAGACGCCGGGAGAAAATGATGTCGGCCACGAGAGATGCCGCATTTTTTCGATTAAACCAAACGCTGGCCGCCCTCTCTCTCGTCCCCTCCTCTGCCTTCACGGTTGTCTCGAATCTGGCACAGATACGGATATCCGAAAACTAATAAGGACAAGCCGAGGCGTGGCGGCAGGAATGAAAAAAAGAAACCTAGAACAGGGCTAGGAGAGGCTACAGGGTTTCGATACCGTCACGCGAACGATTAAGAATAAAATAGATTTCTTTTCATTTCGTTTCTCATCATTCTTCGTGGCCTGTACAAGACTTAATACATACAAAATATGCTGGAAGTAAGAAGGAGAAATAGAAAAAGAGGAGTGAGCAAAGGATTTTAACACAAGGGTAAGGAAAAATATTAACACCAACGCCTGATAAAATTCAAATTTACTCTTTCGTGGTGGATTAATTTGAAGGAGTGGTTCTTACAGTAGTCAGCTCCGGCCGTAATGAGAATGGGTATGACAAAATATGTTTTCAGCGCGGGAATACAAAGAGTTACTGTACATCTTAAGACGCGGCAGCGAGGGTGCATGCTCTGTAAGATTTTATTTGCGTAATTGCATGAAGCATCAAACAGCCTCCTGGCCACCGGAAAATACAAGCATCTGGACATATCAACGGTGCGAGAGGAAGCTGCATATATTTTCCGTCTTATGAAACCACAACGACGATGCGCCTCACAAATTCTCTTCCTTTTCTCCGGGCAGGGACAACTAAACCTGTTTATGATATCCAGCTGTTCGCCCTCCCCCCCCGTAATTAATAACCCCGACTCACGCCAGAAACCGACGCGACGATAAGACGGCGTGAAGTCGACGGCAAGAATGTTTTCTTCCCTCCCAGGACTGGTGAGAGGAGAGAAAAAAGGTGGAGGTTCCAGTAACGGCAACGGTAGCAAATCAGCTTCAACTTTGTACTGTTCCTGTTCTGTGCAGGTGAACGGTCTTTGGGATACAGGGAGATGTTAATTAAATCGTGGCGGATGCTGGCGCGCTTAGAATGTGTCGAAATTACATCAAGGGACGAGAAGCTAATAGATGGATATTTTATAGAAGTACCAAGGTACTCACATCCCTTGACTTCTCGAAGGAACCGTGAATAAAATTGAACAATATTCACTCGATAAAAAATTTAGTATGTCTAGAATAGGAAAATAAATTTTACAGAATTGTAAATCGTCTTTAAATATAGAAGGTGCCAAATGTATTTCTTGTTGCGAATTTATAGTCCACCTTTAATAGATGTAGAGCAGATCAGTACAGTCTACCAGCTTTTGTTGGTAGAACAGGTATAAACGTTAATCCTGTATGTGAATGTACACAAGGTCTAGAAAATCTGAACCACATATTGCTCTCACACAGTGCTCTCTCTACAATGGTCAAAGGAATGTCTTAATTAGTAAATTGTAGACACATATTCATTTATTTTAAAAAAGGTATTAAAAAGTGTATAAGTTACACACCACCTATGTATGTATAAATCGAAATGTTCTATATTTAATATAAGAATTCATTAATGTAACATAGCTACTCTCAGTGTAAAGCAGATGTAAGTCTAAGGCTTGAAATGCATAATATAAAAAAAATTGTAAAAGGAGCACATAGGTCAGCTGTTTTTGAAATGCTTATGGGCTGAAGAATTCATAGAAATTGAGAAAGCCGATGCCGATTACAAACGCTAGTAAAACTCTAAGTTTCACACCTCTATTTAAAACACATCGCAGACCTAACTCACGTTCACTGCAACGTGGCAGCTCAAAATAATCCAAAGAAGTGCAGGGGCTCTGATAACTCTCCAGACATCTCGTGCAAACAGAAATACCCGAAAATATTCACGAATAAGTGAACTGGCCACAACGTTCCTTCCAAACACCAAACGAAATTTCTAAACACCCCGTTCATACCTAAACACTCGCTAAACGCCTCCGCCAACCCCCGTTCTTAAGTAAAAAACGTCCGAATTAGACGCAGATCAAGAGACAAGGGACGAGAACCCCCCTCGAAACTCTTTTTTTCCCTCGTCCAATCTGGCGGGACGAATTACGCGAGTCATGTACGAGGATAAGCGAGGAGGCGCGAGTCATTAATTGTCCAACCCCGTCGAAGGAAAAACATGAAAGAGCGCTAATTGATCGGTCGATTGGGCAGCGAAAGCCGCGCAGGAGGAGGAAGGAGACGGAAAAAACGCTTATGTCGGCGAACAGCCGATTTAGTGTTTTCGCGATAAGCGTGCTGGATCGGCTGCGTAAAAATAGATCGTCTATTACAAAGGGGAGACCTTTATCGTGACTGCGATAGGGCGAGTTTACGGACTAGTTGTGTGCAATAAAGGAACCACGGTTTACGCTGCGAGCGTGCCACCGCGAACAGCGACGCGGAGGAAACTTCTGCCGGGCAGTTTTCACCGAACCATCGACGCTCGCCTGACGAGAGGGAAGTGGGAAAAAGGGGTGAAACGGATTGGCCGTCCAAAACAAGGGGATGCGAGATAAATTAGTAGAGGTCCTACTTATGGCGTACACCTGAACGCTTGGAGAAAGTGGCTCACTGTGGCACACTTTTTTGTAGACTGTGAACTTTTATCGATTTAATAAATTCGATAAGTGTATGAGGCGAATGTAATGATGTGGAAGTATTACTGACTAAAATACGATTAAAAGTTTTAGGAGATTTTGAAGATACATATTGTCATTACTGGAGGACGGTGTTCTTGATGTCGTGATTTGTGTTCAGGAAACTTATAATATTATAGAAAATTAGAAATTGATTTTTTGGAGGTGTGTAAATGTACGTAAACAGTCAGATTTCCTAGAGAGGAATGAATAGAAAGAGGTAAAGAATGAAAAAGAAATGTGTAGGTTTCTATGAACTGGCATGGACTCAAAAATTGTTGAAAAATTTGTCTATATAAAGATTAGTCTGGAAGGATCCATTAAGCCAACGCCATTTTAGGGTAGATTTCCCAATTACTGCCAGTGTCCTTACCCATACAGCACACTCTCGTTGCAGCATAGTTGCAGTATAGTTGCGGTGCAAGATTGCAACGATTCACGCAACGTTGCCGCAACTATGCAGCAATAATTCTATGTCCGCCTGCTGCAACGTTGCACAGCAACTTTGAGGCAACTTTGCACGGCAACTTTGAGGCAACGAAAAACTGTTAAAAAAAAATAAAAAAAGTTATTGGTCACGACAGATTTGAACACCGGCCCGCCCGCATGACAATCTGACGCGCTACTGTTGTGGCCACGGAACCTTCTTGGATGTAGTGTACTGTAGATGGTATATATATTGATTACTCTGTACGTTAAAAACTTTCATACTACATGAGTACTACGACCCCCATATATTGTCGTTCTAAAAGCACTGTGCGCCGTGCTCGCCTTCACGGAAACATCAGTTTGGCACGTGCCACCAGTAAAGTAGATTCTGACTTATGCTTGGAACTGATTAAATGGTTGCCTTCTCCGACATATATTTTATATTTTAGTTCATTATACTGGATGTCCGCGGGAACAGTAAACACCTGGATATTTCCTAACGTATTGGAGATATAAAAGAAATTGTTTACATGAAATTGCGTGGTTGGAGGGGGCAAATTTTCTACGGAACTCTTTTTTTTAACAGATCACTTGATAGTGCGTTTCAAGACGAATTCAATAAAGTATAATGTATACACTTTATTTCAGCCGGTTTTGGAGATATTATGTTTTAAAATTTGCTAACGCCGCAAAGTTGTGGCAAAGTTGCGACAAAGTTGCGGCAAAGCTGCGGCAAAGTTGCTGCATAGTTGCGACATAATTGCGGCAAAGTTGCTGCATAGTTGCGGCATAATTGCGGCAAAGTTGCTGCATAGTTGCGGCATAATTGCGGCAAAGTTGCAGTGCATTATTGCAACGCAACTATGCAGCAACTATGCAGAAACAATTCTATGTCCGCCCCGTGCAATGTTGCACCGCAACGTCGCAGCAACCATACATCGACATTGCACTGCAACCATGCAACATCGCAAGGTTACTGCAACCATCCTGCAACTTTGCCGCAACGAAGTGTGCTGTATGGGTATTGACTACCATTTTATTTAATTTACTTAATACACACGTAACGTAGAAAAAATAGTATCCAAAAAATTTATTATTAAAATGGGGCTGTTCTTCTTACTATTATTTTAATTCTTATTCTACACTATTCTTTTCAAGTTCATCGTCTGCTCACGACATTGAATAAATGCATGTAAATGTAATGTACTATAAATAAATGTACCTATTATGAGCATTTGTATTTGTAATGACTTTCCTCGAGTACTATGTAGAAGAAACAAGTACATTGGTATATGCGGAATTTAGACAAGTGCATGGTTTTGTTCCTGACTTTTCGAAGACATTATCAAAAAAGTATTATTCTACAGTTTCAACTTACTTTTGTATGAGGAATCACCACACTTTTAGTTGTACCATGAACTACGATACACGCCATAGAATGTAATCTTGAATATTACCTGCAACAAGAAAAAATTGTTAAATCTTGGATAATGTAACTGTTTTAGTAATAGGAATTATATATGTCAATATCTGGCTGACAAGAGTAATTTTTAATTTATACACGAATACACTTGTTGGAAAAAATTAACCAGTTTTCTTTATTTTACGAATAAAACAGAACTCTTTGAAAAAAAAAAATAAAACGCTGAATATGAAATAGTACAAATATTCTGTATCAGTTTAATCCCGTTACGGTCTTATCTCCGAGATAAAATACACGATTACATCTCACATTACGGATACAATCATTGTAGATTTTCAAATATTTCTTTATACAGATTTATCAACTCTAGTGTAGTTACTATCTCATCACGTGCACACTTCTTCCCATAAAGCCTTCAGCGTTCTCTTTTTTACTTTCTTCAGTCACTGAATGACCACATGTCACACCGAATGCAACGCTTTAATCTGTAATTGACTTTCCACTGATAACAGATTGGCGATAGTAATAATTTTGTCTCTCAATTCGAAAGTGTCTTGAGGACCTACGATACCTGTCCGGAGAAATTTTTTCCATGGATGCCTGCTCGGAAAAACCGAATGAAGAAGTAAGGAAAAGACAGAAGGATGTCGTATGGTGAAAGAAAGAAAGGCGTTCGACTGGTCGAAGAAAGACGAGAGAGGGGATACTGCAATCAATCAAATGAAACTTGTCCACCAAAAAGGAGACGGGAAATCGACGTTATATCCTTCTTTCTGGGAGATGCGGGAAGTCCTTTGCGGGAAGGGCGCGCAACTTCGCTTCCTTATGACCCTCCTTCTTCCTTTTTCAAACATGACAAAAAAGGCCTCGTTTGCGAGATGATCAGAGATACTCGCTACTAAATTAGGCACCGACTGGGCTACGTCGAATGCGCTGAAAATTGCGCAGAACGAGGAAGGGCAACTTAATGCGTCGCATTCGAATGGATAGCATGGGAACGTAGAAGAGCAGCCTCGATTTATGATCGCTGTTTAATGTATGAGAACGCATACTGATGCGTTCTTTACGCGTGACCTAAAAAAATCGTATATTGGCGAATTGTTCTTTCGCTACTTTGAGTCACTAGTACATACCCAAGTACTTGAATTTCATTTGCGCCACATTCCTCATAATTGCGAGGACAACTGACAAATTATGTAATAGACCTGTAAATATGTGAATAATTTTGAAAACGAATAATTTCTTAGAATAATTAGGAGTTTTCGAATATTCGAACATTATTGTTAAATTTGGAACGTTTTTAATCTTTGGTAAATTTTTAGCTTCCAAAATATTTGCTTATACTACTTAACGTTTCAAGTTTTCAAGTTTTATGTCTCATGTTTCGTATAGGTACATATGTACCGCAATTATCTGAATAAATTCATTTTAGGACAATATTCTATTTAAATAATAAATATTTACTCTTTGCAACAAATAATTTCTTCTATTTATTCGAATTATTTATTTCAATAATTTGTTCAAATAATGATTGTAAAATAATTAGAATGTTAATACTAATAACTGATGGTTGTGTTCGTTTCAAAATTGATAAATTTACCAAAGATTAATAAAATACCAAATTTATCGTTTGAAAAACAAATAATTTTAAAGGCCAATATGAAAAGAATTTCACGATAAAGTGTGCAAAAATTTGGCTATCAAACAATATACTGAACAATCACAGTTAACTTCCCGACTTAATCCCCGTTATTTAAATTCAATAACGCCCCAAGTAAATAAGAAACAATTAATATAAAAAAATCATCCCAGCACCCATCCTCCAAGCTTCTGCTAAAAATGCAACTTGCACGCGCCACGGTATGTCCTTGAGTCCACCTCGAAGCAGCTCCATACCGCCACGAGAATGAAGAGCAGAAGAAAAGGCGCGTGCTGGAGCTTCGTTAAGCTTCGGGTCGCCCACGCGGGGAGAAAAATTGCGGGGCACGTCGGTGCGCGGGAAGAAGACAGGCAAGAAAGTTAACAGGAAACGGGGGAGCATTACCATCGTCACCGTGGCTCTACGATCCGGAGTTCGAGCGCCTCGAGTCTGGCCACATTCTGCGTCCGCAACCCCGTCGATTCAATCCGATAAATATCGATCGGCTAGGCCAGCCTTGAGATTCCATTTAATAATAATAACGGGGACTCGTATGAAGCCGGAGGGCAGGGAATAGGGAAGAAAACGGAGACTGGTCAGGGGGACAAAAAGCGAGGGAGACAGAAGAAGAGCCTTAGGGGAGGAGCGGGGAGAAGGGCGCGCCGGTGGAGATGGGGCGGCGTGGCGCGGACCAGAGAAATGGGACGGCGAATGGAAGAGGAGGGAAGGCGGAGGACAGAGGTCTGAAGTTTTATTTCCACGTATTAGCATAATAATTGCACGACTCCGCGAGGGTAGCCTTAGAGAGAACGTTTGTACGGCGCTAGCAAAAGCCCGCGCACAAACGCTGGTGAACCTGGCCATACACACGCGCGCGCTAACACAGAGATGAGAACAGGGCAGAGAAAGAGAGGACCCCCAGGGCTGATCGGTGTCCCGGAGACGGATACGTCGAACTTTTCGGACGGTTTCTGCCAGGGTATCGAGGCCGACTCTTTTTCAGGACGAGACGTAAAAGAAGGTTACGGCACGGAATTTCGCCAGCTAACCCACTTGCCTGTTGAAACGGCGACTATCCCGGAAAGCAGTTGCATTTATCGTCCGAGCCCCGATTCACTGGATGATGGAACACGCGTCCTCCCGTGTTCTGCTTACACCAACACGTTCCAGAAATTGTGTAATTAATGATAATGCTATCAGCCCCTCTACGCCCCCTCCTCTCACTTTCTGCCGTGATCGCGGTGCAATGTTTATCGATGGATTAATGGAATATTACCGTTAAGGAGAATTAATCGACCTTTAGGGCGACGACGCCGCGAGATATCGCGCGCAGTTTTCATATGGTGGTACACGTGATGCTTGATGGCCTCGTGTGTCAAATTGGATATTAGCATTCGGTTTTTAATCTTCCAAGGAGTACTGAAATCTTGATTGCTACTGCACTGCATCTTTTGTAACTTATTCTGCTTTCTTACTAGCGTCTGCAGTTTATTTATTTCAGGAAATAGGTACTATGTATTCTAGAATGTCATGATGAAAATATGGGTTTTGGAGTTCATTTTATCGTCCTTGTGTAGCGTTTTAGAATATCTTTCGTGAAAAGCATGAAAAACTTAAGTCGCAGATATTTAAGCGCAAGTGGAGGGAATTCTGGTTTTATCGTGAAATATCTCCTAAAGCATTGACTATCAACGCGAACAGTCGAGTTCGGATCAAATACTTCTGAGCTTTCCTCCAGGAACTTTCATAAAGATCGATGCGTGACACTTCGCGTGCTCCCCTTACGAGTGTACGTCGAGTCGAATCCCGAATCTGAATGCAGAAACTCGAATATAAATAAGAGCCGAACGCCCCGTAAGTCGTTCGCGTTCATCGCCTGAGAGAAGTCCGTCCGCGGCGAGACGGTCTCCTCCTCGTCGTTCCGCCATTCGTCTTTCCCCGACGAAAATTTCAAGGCGACGTCAAATCGACGTCGTAAAAGTATTGGAAGCCAATAGAGCCATGAAACGGGTGGAAGGTTCGCCGTGGAGTTCGGTGAACCGTCGGGACCGCATCGACGGGCGATCGACGCGCCATTAGGGACCGAAAAAATCTCTTCGCGCGCGTTCGGCGGGGGATATTAAATTCGGGATCGTAAAAACAGCGAGGGGCGGGGTACACCACTCCGCGGATCTGTCGGTGAACTCATCGGAGGACGATCGTAATAATAACCGCGAGAATGATAATTCGCGGTGAACGGGGAACTGCGTCCGAACTTTCGGAACGCAATCGAACTTGATGGAAAATTTTTCAAATTCCCCCACGGCTGGCCTGGCGGTGTGTGCCTGTGGATGACGGACAGGGCAGGGGAGCCAGCTGCGCATACGCGGCCAACACCACCGAGGGATATGCGGAAACGCTTGCCGGCGCGACGGAAATTCACGATTTGTAAGCCACTTGGACTTTCGAGCATCCGAAACGATACTTCATCCGCCCTCTCCCAAACGGGCACCGCTGTGCCACGCTTCTTACGAGCCGGCCAAGTGACTCGGGCAGGGATTTACTAGGGAAATTTCCCGGGGAACGAGATGTGGTAATGCTCGCAAAATAAGAGCCACTTCGGGCGCGTTTTCCGGGACACTCGCGGCGCACTAACACGAATTAACCGGAACGGCGGGGAATACAAGCACGATCGAAAACGATTTTTCTCTGACAAGGAGGGCGCATTGTTCGGGGCTACTGGTTCCGTTTCAATTTTGCGCACGGCTTGGAAAAAACGCGTGCTATTGTTTGATGAACGCAAAGGGTTCATGGAGAATCGAGTTCAAAGTTTTGGGCTTTTTTTTCTGGCGTTGCACGTGGATTGGTAGTGCTTGATGAAAGTATTGGCGGTGAACGCGGTGTAGTATAAAAACGTTTGAATTTGTACTATGTAGGTACTTTTTTGTGCGAATCTCTGATCATTGTATCGTCACTTGCGTTTAGGCGAAAGCGGATGTACGTGAAGGGAATAAGTAGATAACATGGAATTAGTAAAAATGTGCTTTATAGTCAGTGTGTGCTTGGGGAAAGTATTGTCCAAGGATGTGCTATTTATGTAGAGGGTAAATGATGTATAAACGAAATGAAAATGTTAGAGTATTTATTCAACGGTGTACAGGACTTGAAATCTCGAAAAATCGATTTTTTTATTATATTAATTCTGAGAGTGTCATCCTTTGTGAACATTAACAAGAAATTTTCACGAGGAAATTCGAATAATTACGGAAATTGTCGAGTAACGGTCTCGCAGAGCGGTATTGGCGTAGGGGGCTTAACTTTGAAGTCGCTTATCTCGAAAGTACATTTTCAAACACCGTGTACATCATAATTCTTTAACGAATGAATATTTTCACTTGAAATTTTAACTGGATGTGTAGAATTCCTTCATCTACAGGGTGGAATTCCCGCATCAACATTAGATGTGTTTATATAACATTTTATAACTGATTAAAGACGATTCTTATTCGTACAAATGTGAGGTAAAAGTTGATTCGTGTGTAACTTTCACAATCTTTTTTTAAACTCGCTGGTAAGGTTCTACACTGTAGTTTTTACGGTATAAATTACTCATCCCAAAGCATTTTACTTTTATATGATTGGTTCACCTGGGACTAAAACCGGCAGATATCGTTTCTCTTTTAAAGTTTAGTAAGAATTATACACCCAACCAAGAGGATCGTTGCATATGAACAAAAATGCATTTTATTGATGAAAGAATTCATCCAAATACGGGAAGCCAGAAGTAGGAGTGAAAGTTTTAGGTTTACGCATAAATGCTCTCCACACCACACAGATCTTTTGCAACTGTCAAGATTGTATTATATACAGAAAGTGTATCACGAGTGAAAATCAATCCTCTGATTGGATGCCATTCCACCATGAGTTCATGCAAATAAAACGCGAATACCAGTCGCCCAATATTTCTCCTACTTTGCAACGAAACTTTTGACAAAGTGTTTATGTGTTGACACCCCAGTTTCCCTATCCGCGCGTACAACAAGCAAAAACCAAAAAAAAATTCCCACTTATCCCAAACAGATTGGCGGGCACAGCTTCCCAGCATCTCTGCCTGGCAACGTCATGCAAATTTCATTCCCGCAACGAATTGCAGAGCGTCCACTTACAGAAACCGTTTCTTCGATCAGCTTATCGCGTGAAAGAGCACTTGCCAAGCGGATCCCGGGTAATTACCCGCCAATGATAAATCATTTCCGCGTCAACGTGGCATCTCCTTTGGAAATCCGGTCGAAACGCGAGTCGAGGTATCCGAGGGGATCGTGTAATCCTCCATCAAATCGAACGGGTCATCGTGAACGGGCGGAGAGGAAAGGGGGGGGAAGAGGTGGAGGGGTCTGGAGGGCGCATTCAAAATCGCGAAGTGCAGTGGTGCACGGTGCATTCGGTTAGGGGATGGTTGGTACGCATAGAGGGAGGAGAGGGACGAGTAGAAGGGGGATGGCGCGAGCGGAAGATGGAAGTTTCGAAGGTGCAGGAAGGTGGTCGTAGGGGTGAGCTCGCAGACTGGTAGGTGAGCGTCGAGTCGAGTCGAGGGAAGAAAAATGATCCATTAATCTGAAACCCAAAGTCTGGCGGCGCCGGGCGTCGCGGCGGCGGCGGCGTTGGCGGCGGCAGCGTCGACACGGGCGGCTGTGCAGTGGTAGCTTCGACGCTCACGCGCAAACCGACTATAGTATTCGTACCACCGTCGACCCCTTCGTTCTCCACCCAACTTCCCCCTTATCCTTGCCCATCCTCCACCTTCCTTTCGACCCCTTAGGCCAGTGATCGTCAACCTACGCGCAGCAATCCTTCGTTGCATCTATGAACGAATTCATGTGCAGCATTAGATCTGCACGCAAGCATCCACTGTTCCTTAAATACATACACTTCTGCTTTATATTGACCATACGATTAACTTGTGTTTGAAATAGCTCGGATAACTTTCTACGAACTTCTACAAATTGCACGATAGTTCTTGGATCTCTGCTTGCGAAGGTAACTCATGCTTGGAGAAAGGGGAGTCGTTGTGAAGATTAACCTAGTGACTATCATCTTCTTCGTTGTGTTTCGGGAAATTTTAGCCTCGTGGAACAGTAGATCAATCGAAGAATCTCTTAAACTGATAGCGACACTCTGAAATCTGTTGCGAGGGAGAAGATCGTCTCAACCCGTTTACAGTACACGGTTGATTCTCATCTGGTGCATGAACATGGTGAGTCTAGTTGACGAACACTGCCGCGACTTAGATTACGCACGGGCTATGCCCTCGTGCGCGTCTACACACGTAAAAGAGACGATCTTAACTCGAGGGCGAACGAGGGAATAAGAGGCAGTCTCATGGTCTCCGCGATGTCGAAGGATGGAGACACGGCAGGAGGATGAGCGTGGCTGAGAAATGAGACGCAGGATGGAAGAGGAGAGAACGGATAAGAGATCGAAAACCCGGCCGCGTGAGGTGTTGGAACAGGAGGCGACCGGCGGCCACATTTGAATCCCAAATTCGTCGAGACCACGGCGACCATGATTAAAGAGTTCGGCGTCGTTGTCGATTGGTAACTGTGGCCTGAAATCGGGTGTCCTCTTCTTGGCTCGCGAACGTTCTGCTCCTTCGGTTCTTATTGACCAGAAAAATCGTGCGCGTTAATGAGACCAAGCTTCTTCTCTGCGTTTGAGTTCTGAGGATAGGTTTAGACATATTATGGATACTTCTTATTTTGTTGTATTATAAGGCGGTTTTGAGGATGAACAGGGGCTTAAGTGGGAGTTAGAATTTGGAGTATAAGTGCTGAACTTACAACTAGTGGCCAAGGGGCCCTGGAGTTTGCCATTAGAAAGTATCTAAAACATTAAGTGCGCCAGGGAAGCATGAACTATTATTTCTGAGGATGCATTTTTGAATCAATGTTCGTGAATGGAAAACGTAGGACACTATGGCAAGCGACGTGTCAAGCAATACGCTAACGAATATAATTGAATTTTTTACGTCTTGAACGTGTTCGTTGCTGAACAAAGCTTAATTGATCGTTCCAACTCTGCCATGCTGCAGGTAACAATTACTTGGGATCGCCAACGTATTTGCTGTCACAATCGTAGTCCTGGGTCCCTCTCAGACACGAAACACTATAGTAGCTGGTGACAGGTGTCTGATACATAGTCATTCATCAGAGACAGCAGTGATTTTACAGAAAATAAAAAAGTCTCCCAAACATATTTCAATTGAAAATACCAATATCATGCATTAATAATTGACTCGATGGTAAGCGCCTGGCGCTGAAATGGACTAGCACATTGCGTTCCACTCAATCCACAATTCCCAAATAAGGTAACTTTCGTCCTCGATAAGCGCATGATTTTCAAGTGAAGGGTAGCAAATGTCAAAGTTGCAGACGAGTAATACAACGGACGTATCGACGGGGAGTTCGAGTCTTGAACAGGATCACGCGATTAATAGAGCGTTCGCAGGAGGAAGCGCGAGGAGTGACATTCAGCGAGACAGGAAGGCCAAGAAAAACGTCGAAACCGAAAGTTCGAGCTGGGATGGCTAGCAGTTGATATCAAAAAGACGAAAAGTTTCGCTCTCATCGAGCTTTTTTCCGAGTTTCCGGATGTTCGACGAGGGGTGGGTTGGGCCGGCCACTTTTTGTGGTCGACGCTCCTCTCGCCGGCCATAAACGGCCGAGCTCGTAATTTAAAATAAAGGAGGCATAACCGTGCATCTTAAAACTCCACGCTGTCGCGGGCTATTCGCGATGAAGAAGGGAGCCAGGGACGACGAGAGCGTGGGGGAGGAATCTCGTAGAACGTGGGGAGGGGGGCCAACAGGGAGGAGAGTGGAGAGAAAAAACGACTTGTTGAACTATTAGTGGCACACCATTACCTCACGATGCATTCATAACTGCTACGCCACCGTTTTCTCCTTTTACGATCCCACCGGCCCGACTTCGTCGGTATTCCACGGTCACGTCTATGAAAGAACAAGAAATGGTGTGAATCACGAAAAGGAGAATACGTGTCAAGCTTTCCCTGCTTCGAATTGTCGATGTCTTCGGTTTCGATGAACTTGACGAATGTTGGAGAGATGGACGACTGAAATTAGATACTTGAAGAGACAGCAGACGCTTGCGGTATAGATAAGCTGAGAAATGTTAGCTGGAGCTTCTGTGTGATGCGGTGTAGAAAGTAATTATATCAAACCCGGCGTTTCTAGGAAATACACAGAATCAGATATTCTTTGATCTCTTTAATAAACATGGCAGAAATATATGAAATATCTGATCTGTCCTAGGAACGCTTCGAACATATAAAAAAAAACAGCTGAGAAGTTTCCTCCTACTACAAAATTTGATATATCATCCAACCCAAAGAATCGAACTACTTGTCACTTTCTGCGCCACTCCCGGCAGTAGTGAAAGCGATAAGTCGACGTAAGTCTCGGCTTATGTTTTAATCGCCAGGTCAATCGTCGTGAATTATGCATGGTTAGTCCCTCGGTGAACCATGACGACCAGAATCGTCGCCATGATAATAAAACGATGACCGTGCGAAAGGGTGATCGGGCGAGTGAATATCCAAAAAGCGTACATCTGCATATAAAAACGAGACCAGCACTAATGGGGCATCGATTCAACGAATCATTTATCGCACGGTGCATTCTGAAACCTTAACACCTTCGCTGTGGTATAGGACATGTATGTTTGTACAAACTGCCTGTCCTTTTTTAAAGGGGCACTTGTCAAAACCCCAGTCACTGGAAGTGTTAGGACTAACTCAGACGGACCACTTTTAGAAACCCACCACAACCACAAAACAGTGGTTAGACTGTCACGGGAATCAACCACGTTTGAAGTCCTTATCGACGACAAAAAACTGTACCACGAAATTGTCGCTGTCGCCGATTGACACAACGCACAACCATATTTGTAATTGTAGTGGGCTTCTAAAGTGGTCCGTCTGAGCTAGGCCTTAATCATCCTCACACAATTATAATATCAATAATAGATACACAGTTTCTGATCGTCTAGAAAACCATACAGAACAGAGTAGCCCTTAATCATATCTACGAAGAGTAAAACTCACTGCCTCAGTAAATTTATTAAAGAGCCTCGCAGTCGGTTACCGAAAGCGCGTTGGGTCTTATTAATTCTCACACGGCGAGCAAACTGCTCGTGGCAGCGGCTCGACGGGCCCCGATCCGGTAACATTCTCACGGCTGAAATCACGACCAATTGATCTTCAATTTTCCCTGCTTGGTATGCAAGCTACGCGCGTTTCGTCCACACGAGGTTACATCCGCGAGCACGCACAAACAGAAGCATCCTCGTGGTAGTCCAGATCGCCCGTAGTGAGTTGACCCTGGCTGAGTCGCAATTGATCTCAATTAGAGTTCCCTCTCTTCGTTTTGCCCTATCTGTTCTCCACCCCGCCGCCCCCTTCCCCTCTCCTCCACCCCTTCGTGAAGTCGGCCCGCCGCGTCCGCCGCCGGCCAGTGTCTTCTGCCCCGAAGTGAACCGATCCCTTCTCTTTTTCGTTCTTACGCTGCACTTCTTCTCTTCCTGTCCGACCCTTCCTCTATGTCGACTACTACGACGCTCGCCGCGTCCACCTCCTGCATCGTTACGCAATTGAACGATCCGCTGCGAAAGGGAGCTCGCTCGCGGCACTTCTCCACTGTACACCGTCAGTGTCTCGACGATTCAATTTCCTTCGACCTTGCGCGTACAGAGCACTGACATCTTCGTTTTTCTTCAAGGTATTGCATTCATGTGGCAGTTTAGACTCCATTATGGTTGGTGTTTAATCCTACAGAAGTTAGAGAGACTGCATACGTGTTTGCTCTTATTTTTCATGACAAATGGTAGATGGTTATAACGCTGCTGTTTTCACTACCTTTTTAAAATTGCTGGTCGTTCGAAGTGGCGGTAAGACAAGTGAGTTAGTTTAATTGGCGGTAACAGAGGGAAGCCTTTGCTTTTTGATTTGCTCCTGAAGACCCGCCGCGACCTTTCCTGTTATTTTTATCGCATGGGATAAGGCTCTTTTTTTGTGTAATTTTTTTATGAAGGTTATGTGAGAACGAGTGATTTTCTGTAAATGTGACAAAGTCGAGGGAATTAGAAGTGTGCATGTTATGGGTATTGATTTTGAGATTGTTGCGGTATTAAATGAGTCATCCTAGTGTGGTAGAATATTACAGTCGCGTCGGAAATAAGTTGACATTTTTAAAAGTCGCATAACTTTTTTAAAATTGGTCCAAATGGCTTGAGTTTTTTTTTTAGAAGCTAGCGGAATTACTATTCTAGGTGACGCGTTTCGTCGTTTTGAAAAAAATGCACTTGGTATGAATAGCAAAAAAGAGAAAACAGTCGAAAGATGTTTAAAACGAAATCATTAAATATCAGCTACTCTCGCGAATGGATTCGTTGGAATGAAACAGTAAGAATGGAGGATAGGAACAGGCGGAAGAGAACCAAACGACGAGCACTTTCAGATAACATTTTTCCAACGACCGCCGGAAACCGAGTGGAACTCGTTGTCGTATAATGGATATTACAGTGACGACTATAAAAATTAAATCGGCAAACTTTCGGCCCTACAGTGTCTACCACCCAATGGCAGGCTGGGGAAGGATAGGCAAACGAACGATAAAGCTTTATTACTTCGACAAAGCGCCCAACTATCAGGCATTGCCACACGGACATCACGACTCTCGAACTTGGCTTTATACCTGAAATTATCCTGATCGATTGATTATTAGTATTACAGGAGTCTCTCAATATCGGCGCGCTTAGTCACTTTAATCCGATGTACATTTTTCACGAAAAATAGAAGAGTGGATCTTGTGGAAGAAGCTCTACGAAAAATATTAAAAGGTCATTGAAAATTTTACTTGTCTGTGCACTGGATACCTGAAGCCAGGAAGCTAATGTTAGTATTATAGGACACCCATTTTAGCAACCGAGATATCTGGTCTTTTTCTATTCAACGCTGGACTTAATATAAGGAGATATGTCGTCCCATTATTCACTTTTCAGAAAAATAATGAAATGGCTGGAGAAGATCACATTACATTTACCCAATGCAGCTCCTCGAAATCTTAATAAATCTCTAAAATATGAGGGCAATGGATAAAAGTATTGCATAAGGTGAAAAATCGCGGCGTCGTAAGTCATACAATAGATAATGTTTTTCGAATAATTCACTTCTGCAGAGCATTAAATATGAATATTTACACTTTCAATTAAACTAGAGGAATATAACGTCTGATCATTAACGACTGAGTTATTTAATTCCACCATGTGCTACACATCCCCACGAATATTATTGATAAAAATTAAGTTTCGTCACAGTTTTAAACCTATGACACGATTTCCATTGTCATAAGAAATTTACATCGCACATCCTGTGTCTGATCATAATTAAATACACAGACGCTTCACTCAAACATTCCCCGACGGAGGAGAGCAGAGTCTAAAAGTGCCAATGAGAGAAGGTCTTAGAATAAAGAAATTCCCTTCGCCGCTTTTGGAGATAAGTTCCACAAGATTTGCGCCCTTGATTATGGCAGAGAGTAGGAGGCAGGTACTTGGGAGGAATTGGCGCGAAAGGGTGTGAACGGGGATAGGTGGGCAGAAGAGGAGCGAAGGAGTAAACGAGGGGAATTGAATGAGGTTGAGGAAAGTGAGGTAATGCTAGTCCTAACCCTACCTTATATTACCCACCTGTTGAATTACGTGCAGCCAGCCCTGACCATCGTGGTTTACCTGCATGCAATCCGATCCTAAATCATCCCTCGCCCCGCCGCAAATGCCGCTGGAATAATTTAATCTCAGGAACTGTGCTAACGATGCGCCATTAAAATGTCTTCCCTGCTTGATGGCCTCGCCATTAAGCGTTCATTTAGTTTCGAGTATCTACTTTCCAGATTTCGATCTTTTGTAAAACAACGTCCTACGAATTATTTAGGATAGGTAGATGGAATAATTCTGATGTTCACTTTTCACGAGGTTGTACGAACGAATAATGGAATCAATTAATGATGTGATATCCATTCATCTATTGGATCGTTTGATATTTTTAAAGTAGGTTGAAAATCACAAAACTTTAAATATAAGAATTGTTCAGTTTTTATATTTTATCAGAATACCAAAGGAAAAATAAAGTTGTAGGTATCAAAAGAAAAAGAAAAAACGCGATAACTTTAAGGGCTGTTTTCATCCTTCAGAGTGAATTTGCGAGTGAAGAGTTGGGGAAGTTTCCTTGTTTCCCCAAATCTTGCCCTATTTTTACGTTCAAGACACACTACGCTAGACGATGTCGATATTCCTGGTATTTATTCATCGTCTTAGCAATCAATACCATCTAAAAGTAGTTAATCATCGCGACGGATCAGATGCAGTAAATAAATTCTTAAATAACTTTCAAGTCACTCTGGTGAAAGGTAAGTAGATAATATTGAAGCCAATAGACAGATTCAACGAATCATGTTCCCAATTTTCCCAATCACCGTTTACGTACAAGATTCTCAACATTATTGAAAATATTCGAGGCTCTAATAAAGCACGTTTCGACTAAAAGCAACCCCCAAGCGTATTTTTAAATCCTCGACCGTTTCTCACAATTTCCGTGCGGCTGCAATCGATAACAGGAGCTCGTTACGTTGTAATTTGTAAGAGGCTCGTGCTCGCATCCTCTCGACGCCCTCCCACCTATTTTCACGGCATCAAAAACTTAAGTGCTCGGGTACGTTCGAGGCAGTTCAAGCGAGAATACCGCTGGTTTCCCGACCGCCGGGGCAGATCGCGGGGGTGGTAAAAATTAAATTCTTGAAAAATTATCCCGCGCCCCTTTCCGCGGTCGCCGCTGCAAAGAGGGTGAAGAAGACAGCGCGAAACAATTCAATGAAGCGAACCTTGATTAATTGGTTTTCGGCCGGCGGGAAATTAACGTGCACAACAAGGCTTCTTGCGGTCATTACCGACACGAAGCGCTGCCGAGATTTTTAAGAGGATAATGGTGGAAGGTGAAGGGTGAAATGAGAAGCAAAAGTTCCACCGACTACGTAAAGTGTTCATAACAAGATCATTATTCAAACTTCACCGCTATTAAGAGGTGCGCGAGATTTAAACAGCCGATCATCTCGCGAAGTAATTTCAAACTGGGAACTATTCATGTTTAAACAGTTCTCGTTACTTCTGTTATTTCTATGTACCTACATTTTATTTTACTGATAAAATCTGTTGCGCAGATGAAATAGATCACCACTCGAGCAGGTATGTAAGTTTGAAACATGGTGTTCTATTGGTTTGAATCCAATAACAAAGCATTCGATGAGGATTGTAAAATTAATTATAGACGATGTTTAAACAGATGTTCATGCTGTTTGGTTTGTGGTGTTATCATTTTGATCCTCGCTTCTGTATCATTGGGAAGAGATTTCGAAAAAGAAACTTATCGAGTTGCGACGACGGAGAACATTATCAGGAACAACAGAGAAGTAAGTCGCTCTTAACCTATTTAGCGAGATTCATCAACTAAGAGCATCTGCAGAGCTATTTAGTAATAACGTTCCTCGTAAGGGGATCGAGTAATTTTCTAAGAAATTTTAATGTAAATTTAATTGCTGTTTTCTATTCAGTTCTCCTCTGATATCTCTGTTCTCATTATGTATAATGTGTTATTTCTGTCTTTTTTTTAAATATTGGGTCAAAGGGACCTACAAATCCCATAACTGTGTATAAATGATATCATTAGCTTCCATTATAAAAATGATTAAAATTTCCTTCTGTTTTGTGATGATTATTAACGGTTACTAGGTATTTAAGGGTATGTTGTCTTAATTGACATGAATTTATATCGTCGATATATTAAAAGAAAATAAGAAAAATATCTAAACTTGACAAAGTTATGGGACTTTAACGAAAGAGTTACGACTATGACAGAAAAATTTTAACGTTTTTATGCAAACTAAAACTGGTTTAATTTAATTTCTGCATAAATGTTTTTCATTCATGGAGGATGGTTGGTCAGCATGTAGGTAAAAATCTCCGAGTGAAGTAAATCGGTCAAATAAATTTTACTCTATCGTGTACACAAGTTTAGAAAACGTGATTTCGAGAAAAAATCGGGTTTAAAGTTTTCGACCCTATAAGTACCTATATCTGCGCGACATACATCTGTTACGTCGATTGTATCTATGAAGCAACTTCGAATTTCTGTCTTTAACTCTGGGAATACATTCTCCACGCGTATTACTATCGATTAAAAAAAATAATCAATTTTTTCAGCGCCCTAAACCCGATTCCCCCCTTAATCAAGAAGGAAAGAGGATTTGTGACTCTATTTTGGGTGAAAATGTCCCAATTTTCCGTACAAGGGTTAAACGGGTATTTCTGAAAACCTCTTTGCCAGTGAAAGTGTTAAACCGACAGGTGCTACAACCAGCTAGAAAACAGCTTTCTGATCAATTTCCAGACAGCAGCTGCAGTAGATTTCGTGTGACGCGTCGCAGTTAGACGCAGCACAAGCGACGTCGTGAATTTCTCCACCCCCTCTGCGGGCCCCGCGCAGTCTGTCTCCTGGCTGGCAGCTCGCGATTAATTTAATAAGCAAGGATTAACGGGAGGGTTCGCTCGGTGTCGTCGAGAACGTATCAGGCTTACATCGGTTTGACCGATTCGACACGTTTCAGTCGATTATCGACGGCACTCCGGAAGTGCTCCGTAGTAATTAAGCCCGATTAAATTTCCTACGCGCCTTGTGCCCGTAGTAATTGCGATCCATTCTGCATTCGCAACGAACCAAATGAAATTCATTAGCCGACGATACCGTTCCGCCGTTCGAATTGCATTTCTCTCTATAATACACGCACCCGATTGTATCATCGCGACGACACGATTGCCCGGAGAAACTATCCAACGCGACAACTAAAAAGAAGTCTTGGACCAGAAAACCCTCTGCTCGACCAACAGCGCCACATAATCGTTTCATCTTCAATCTGAAAATGCCCGAGGCATGAAGGGTTCGAAGCGGAAAGGTATTCTCTATTCCTCATCCCTTTTCACGCACTGATGAGGAGAGTTTGTTCAACAGTTTACTGAAAAGAGTTGTCTCCTATGTGCATTGTCATGCGTCACAATAGAATGAAGGAAATATGGGCCGAAATTCTGCCCTCGATTTTGTGAAACTGTACCGAGTCTTCAGCCATGCGAACCGAAGCTGGCCACCGAATCGACAATACCAAAGATTCCCCGTAAGCTTTCAGGGTTAAATTTCTCGTGACATATGTCGAATCAGCATTAGCCTGGGAATCCTTTGATTACCGTCAAATGTGCGGACACTCGATGGCTGTTTTTCAAAAGTGACCCATCGGTGTAAATTCTACGGTATGTGGGGAACGTAATTGCAGTAACGACGAGAGGAGAAAAAATTCCGTTCAGGATGATCTGGTGAATTGGAGTCTGTAGGGAGGACAGGGGAGTGGAGTTGAATGGAGGATTTCGGGTATCAGAGTGCTAGGAGACGGCATTCCAGCATTCGGATTCCGGCCACGTGCCGTTGAATGGGCCGCTTACGCACGAACAAACGCGCTCCCGCGAAGAAAGGACGGAATGTATGAAGCGAACGCGTCGAGAGGAATTCAGGAAGCAGCAACAAGTGTGACATCCCTTACTCTCTACCTTTTACCTTCCCCCGGACACCTAGCCACCCTAACCCAAGAGGCGTGATAGCCTCTCCTCGTCCGCACCCTCCCCACCACGTGGCGGCTGGAAGACAAATAACACGGCGTGTCGGTCTAACCGCGTTCCTTCCGAGTTTACCAGCAAAATCTTCCGTTGCGGCTTAATCGTGAGGATTCTTTCACTCGCGATCTGAAATGTTGCTTCTCTTGCGGAATTTCTAAGGGGATTTATTTTTTTGGAGTATTCTGTCAGAATGTAAGGTGCTACGTGGGTGGATAGAAGAGGATTGTTGATTCGAGTATAGAAAATACACGTAATTCCGTTTTTACAAGATAGAGACGTTCCCGAAAAATCAGAGTAAAAAAAGATACCGTGCATATGAAAACATGGAGCATTGTATACAGATCGTAATCATACAAACAAATCGTCAGACCTCGAACTCAATTCTTTGAGATAAAGTCGAGATGGAAGACTGCTCGTCGCAAAGAAATAGACGAATCGTTTACTTGAAATTGTGTGGCAGTCTTAATTGAAAATTCTAAGAATTATTTTTAAGTGACAGAAATTTCCTACAAAAATAAGTAGGAATATTATTCATCAGGATTAAAATTGAATGAAGATTTTTAAATAGGTTAATTTATTGGTTTGAGCGAAATCTAAAAAGTTAGATTAAATAATAAAGCGTCTAGTCATACGAGGAATGAGGCGAAAAAATATTTTCAGAGTCTAAATATACCACTTTTATAGGGATCTGCGAGATGTGATTACAATATCAAGGAATATATTAGCAAAAATATGGGTAATGAAGATGACTGTTTCAAACGGTTTCGAAACTATTTAGTTAGGTATAATTGATGACACTTATACAGAGGTTAGGCCTAATAGCAGCTTTCAGCTGGGCCTCGCCTTTTCGCCATTCCATATAGACAAATCCAGTAGATAGTCAATCTAATACACTTCGTCGCTAATGCAACAACTCCAAACCCTAATTTTGTGAGAGGATAAACATTGCATAGCCGGCGCGGCTGATGCGCACAATTTTCCAACGGGGTACAACCTACTCAATCAGCGAAGGGCATAAAATCTATCGAATATGTACCAATTACCGCTCACGTTCGCGTACCTTGCGCGATACGTATTATTGTGATTTCGTGCCGGCTACGTTCGGCTCATACTTCATTATCATTACAAGTACAACATCAATCGTTATTGATCTCCATCGGATATGTAATATATTCCTGGAATTTGCTCTAATTACTTTCAATTTAAATGCCCTGTCTGGCTCGAAAAGTATCGACGTGCACGGTGAAATGATATGAAATATTGTGAGCGTCACGTAACCTCGGAACGTTATAAAACTGTCAACGATCCTTTGAATTCGGTTCACGGTCTCCCGTCCCGAACAATCAGAATTTTTCAGCTAATAATAGATTTTCAATGTTCGAAATCGGAATGGATCCTCATCCCACGAACAGGTATTCAAAGGAAACACGATTCCTTTCATGGAACATTGATACCGTTTTACGAACTAAAAACATAGCTATTTCTCTTTATCTGGTAACAAGCCTTCTGCCGAAATTGGAATTTCCAAGTATTAATACCGAATACACGATCGAATGAAATAGTAATTCAGTGCTATGAAGGACAATGATTCTGCGGATGCAAAATAACCTTAATTTCAAATATTCTGGAAATCCAGTGACCATAAATTTGTGACTCTGTTTACTTCTCTTATGACAGTCGTAATTGCGTTTCGAAAACTGTGCTATGAGACGTCTAGCATACCAAATTATATAATCACTCGAGCATGGCACACTCCAATTGCTTGAAGCAATTAATGTTCTCCACCATTGTGCATTTGGAGCATGTAGATTTTTAATAAGGTACGCGAAAGATGTAAGAGACATATCAAAATGTGTCTGATTTGGTGCTGTCTGATTTGGTGATTTAAAAAAAGTAGGCCCCATTTTCTTTATCAACGTAAACGCAAAATTATCAGTGTTACGAGTACGTGACATTGCTGTGCCACAGGAAATCTGGGTATCACGCATAAAAAATGACATTAATAGCAAAGGTGGTTAAAAAGGAGCTAATACAACCCAAAGTTTAAATTAGGCCTAGTTATGCAGAAAGCTGTTAACCCTCAAAATGACAAAAAATTAGTTAAAAGCAGTATGAATCCCATAAAATTGTGATCTTTATTTAAAAACAAAAATACCAACCCATAGAACAACTCTAACATTATACTTAAAAAACAAAAGCTACAGAAAATTTAAAATAATATTAATTATCCTACTAAATAACCCATTAAAAAACATTGTAAAACCATAATAAGAAATAAAATATACCCAATAGAAATAAAGCTACGTTTCTTTAACAATTAAAATCTTCAAACTAAATTTACTCACAAGGGAAGATCCCGTACCCGAAAATTCCAAAAATTCTGAAACTTTGTGAATATGTAGGGGATTTCCTCCTGATTACAACACAATTTTTGTTTACTACCCAAATTCACTCTAAGAGGGTGGTAAAATCGGGTTATTTTTCGATTTTGTGTTATAACTCGTGAAGTGTAAACATTTTTTTTATCAAATGATAGATCTATTTAAAAGAAGTAACTTTTGCCTTGAAACTAATTTTCTGTCTCTTACAATTCGCGAGTTATAACGCAAAATTGGAAAATAGCCAAATTTTCAGGGGTTAATTTCACCCCCATCGTGTGAATTTGGGCAGCAAACAAAAATTGCGTTGAAATCTGGAGGAAATTCCTTATATATTCACAAACTTTCAGAATTTTTTGAATTTCCGGGTTCGGGATCTGCCCTTGTCAGTTTCAGATCATTGAGAGTTACTAGCTTTCTGCATAACTAAACCAAATTGACATTGCACACTGCGTTCATGAAACCTTACAAACACACAACAATTCCTAAAATCAAATGAGTTACCAATTTCTAAATCACTCTAAAATATTCTCCCCCATTCCAACCTTCTATGTCCAAAAGCTGCAGTAGAACAGATACATTAAAATGCAAGTTGTTAACATCTATTTTCGCGTTACCTGCTGCCATTTGAAATTAAGATCCCAATAGGAGCGTTCACCAGCTGGCTACACACCACAGAATCACGAACGCCGAGAACTGGGTTCCCGGCGTGAAGGGGAAAATCACCCTTCCGCGTGGAAGCTGGATCCACCGGTGCATCAGAAGATCGTCGATACGCAAGGTGGAAACGATGTCGTCGCGGGGGTCGAGGCCTTCAGTAGCGAGTAAGGGGCAGAGCCGTTACGAGCGGGCGAAGCTCGCGGCGGCAACGGGGGTTGCTGCAACACGAGGGGTGGAAAAAGGTTGCGAGGACACCAGTTGCTAGGCAGCGCCTCTCAATCAGCCTTTCGCCTCACGTTCGAAGCCTGTATATCTGGGTAATCCATAATGCATCGCTCTTTATCAACCTGTATCTGCTCGGAGTTCCTTCAGCCGGTGGTTGTTGCTGCTTTGCTTGTTGCTGCTCGTGAAAAGCATTTCCCCCCTGTGATTTACCGGGGACGCAGCAAAAAGAACCGCAAGTTATCATATGCCGCGCGTCACGCGCGTAGATGCTGGTAAACCGGCGTGTTCCGCTTCGCAGGGGAAACGGCCAGTTTGTCCGCTCGAGAAGAATATGAACGGTACGTTTTCTTGGAGGCCAGGACCAGAATGATGAATTCATAATATCCTGTCGCGGTGGCACGCGGAATCTGATGGCCCCTGATCGAACAAGCTCATCCAGGTCGAATTGGGTTTAAATGGAGGGAGTTAGTTTTTGGTGAATTTGTGTTGTAGCCTGTGGGCATGTCTGAGAAACTTGGGCGGATAAATTTATAGGACTGCTGCAACTGCTACTCTTCTGCTTGATCTTTGGTGGCTACGTATCGTTTCTAAAGGAGTTTTGAGTTAGTGGGATTAGGAAGTCAAAGTTAAGTCCCTTTCAATGATAGGAGAATCGGTGGGGAATGTAGGGAATATTTGGAGGATTGGGGATTTGTTTTTTATTTTATTTTATTTTCCATCTTTATTGCACCAATTGACCATAGTGTAGTGTAAGGCGAGGCCCAGCTGAAGCTGTATATTCCTAACCTCTGTATAAAGTGTCAGAGCATGACACAAGTACAAGTACAAAGAAATGAAAAAATAATAACTATATAAATATATGTATATGTATAAAATATGTATATAGAAAATACATATAGAGATTGGAGACGTAAAGTATCTATGATGATTTGTGAATATCGTATTCTTTTTTGGTGCAAAAGTAGGTAGGTATAGTGTGAGCTAAACTCGTTGAACGATTCTAATAGGTTAATTATAGGGAGTAACAGGATGGAGGTACCATGTCGGGAATGGTAATTAAAAATACATTCGAATTGTGGAATTACGTTTGCTGTTTCTATGGACTTCTGTTTTTACTCGTGATATAGCAAAAGTTAATCAACATGCTAATTGAGGAGTTATTGAAAATGTTTGTTGTTTTATGTAAAGTTGAGTTCAATGTATTATGAATACGTGAATGCCCATCAGTCTCTTGAATTTTTGCCTCTTGAAAACATTAGCGGTTCTTCATTTTATATGATCAATACTTTCGATACTATCAAAACGTAGCATGGATTTCTAGTTGTGTGGTATTGGAAAGCTAAAATTAAATTTTCAGAAAAACAAAGTTTTATATGAAACAAGGTTATGCTACAATATCTGCAATTATTTATCTGTTTTAGAATTCTGAACATTACATAAAAGAAGTATAACTTCCACCGTGTAGATATGTAACATGTAGATATGTAAATATTTTAAGTAAATTCATAAGGTACAGACGAGAACAACTCAATATCATTAATAATTTCATCACATACCAACAAAACTTCTGTTGAAAGGGAGTTTGCAGGCAACTGAAAAAACTTCTTGATCATCAAAACCTACTAATTTGATAAAATATCATTTTCAATCGACTGGAGAACCTGTCCAAATATCACATTTCCCTATTTTATTGCTCCAAATCATTAATCAAAACGTTCCTTCGAGTATTCATACTTAATCTAGGTGTTCACTCATAAACCTTCCACCCTTTCACTCATAAACTACGTCCAATAAAGCAGCCAACATGTTCTACCAATGCATACAAGAACAGACTGCACAGAAAAATGAAATCGATCTCTGGAATCGTTAAGAAAGCTCGACATCGATAAAAGGCTATATCCTTGCAGGTTGTCAATTAAAAAGAGCAGCGAGAGGGTGGCTGAAAGACACGAAGAAGTGGAGGAGCAGATGGCAAAGCAGCGAAGTCTACCGTTAAAAGATACAACGTGCAAATGGGAAGGGCAGGAAGCTGTAAACCTCGCGTAATACCCCGCAAATTAGCATCTTTCCTGAAGAATCCCACTCTTCCTACCTTTCATCATCATCCTGGACCCTTTTTACCGTTTTCCCAATAATCCATTCATGATCTTCCCAGTCGCCCGAGGAATTCAACTCCAAGGGGGCACTCCGTATCTCCGCCATTATAGGTGAGTATCCTTCACCTATTTCATCATGGCTCGAGCCCCTTTCCCCCTCTCTTTCCACACCCTTCCCCGGGACGGAAGGAAATAAAGCGGGAAGCCCGGAGGACGTCAGAGTCAAGAGCAGAAACTAGTAACAGCCTGCCACGTAATCCCTCCAGGGAATACTATTAATTAAGACGTTTCTCTATTTCCACCCCCTCACCCCCAGCCCACCACACTCGCGAAGAAACGCAAACGCAGGGAAATAACGGCACCGCAGCCGCAAACCTGACGAATTCGTCGATGTTTAACGACACGAGGTCTGCGCGACCGAGAAATGCCTAAGACGAACAATGGCTAAACGATCAATTGTGACAATCGCGAGCATGGATCAATATATCCTCGAACGTTCCATTCATCCCAGTGTACCCACCGAGAAATTTTCTGTCAGTCCACAATGGCGGCTGTTCTCTGTATATCTTTCGCCTGCCACCCGCCCTACAATAAAGCCAACGAACCTTTCCGAAAGGAAACGTTGTTCGTAGCTATATAGCAATCCTTTATCGACGCCACGAATCGCATGAAAAAGATGAGCTTAGGCTGGAATTTCGGCGATGTAAGCACATCTCTAACCCGGTTTTTTGGGTATTTAACTATTTAGACATGAGCCACTGAAAGAAGGAGTTTGAAGTAAAGGGTGAGGGGGACGGGGCACATGATGGAGAATAAGCGTCCTCTGGGGCATATTAATTGCAGACTACCCCCGATGGACAAACGGCTACTCGAAATGCAAAGCAGCTCCACTTTGGCATGGTCAATGGGCATCGCCAATAGGCTCGGGTATAACGAAGCATTCTTAATTGTAATGCCGTTGGCTTCAGCCTCGCTGACCATTTTTAATCCACTTAGGTTCACTGCGCCGTGGCAAATTCGTCTACCTGGAGGCTCGATCGCGCGTTCTCCATAACGTGGAGTGTCTCAGGAAACGAAAAATCGATGGTCAATTACCTGATCGCAAGTACGAAGGAAATTACGTGTGGAGGGTAATAATATGTGCAGAGAATTTTTGGTTTATTAGCGTGTAACGAAGGAATCTAGTATGCAGCTAGTGGATAGATAGATAATTAATGTTTTTTAGATTCAGTGTCGATTATAACGTGTCTATGGGATAAATCTTTAAGTCAATATTCTTTTGTAGAAAATTGGAATTTTATTTGCAACAGTTTATTTGAATTCAATTAATGATACCTACAGTAATATCAGTTAGTTTGGAAGGGAAAGGAGTAATTAATAGAGACACTATAATAAGAGTCTGGACACGAGGGGGCCACTTTTTGATTGGTCCGCCATGTTTGATCGAAATCCCACGAGAGAGAAAGAGATATTCACCATTTCACTCTTAACCACTCTTAACAACTCTTACGTTTATGGCTATCTATTAATCTGAAAATGTGCATTTGGGTTTTTGATTGGCCCGTCATTTTTCATCTATTCCCGCTGATTTTTAAATCTGTCAATTATACCAAGATAATGAAGATATAAAGTAAAAAACCAAATCTTGTGTTCTATTTGATATACATTTTTTTAATATCTTTATTTTAACTCTTTCTGTTCAAACTTCGCGCTATAAGAGTTACCGCCATAAACGTAAGAGTTGTTAAGAGTGGTCAAGAGTGAAATGGTGAATATCTCTTTCTCTCTCGTGGGATTTCGATCAAACATGGCGGACTGTCACTCGTGTCCAGACTCTTATTATAGTGTCTCTAGTAATTAAGGACGAGCAGCTCCATCTGTACCAGCTTCAAGTAAATTAGTAAAAACTGTTTATAAAATTATTGCTTTGAAGAGAACACTAATTAGAAAATATATTTTTTCACGCAATAAGTAGTAATTATTCAGTCGACAAGTTTTTATTTCTATTTTTAGCAAACATTAATGAGGGCAGATTCAAAATTTGCAATAAATCGCTCATTTGTTATCGGATTACCGAATTATATCTTGCAGGAATATTTTATGGCTGAATATCTACCAATTCAATTTGCAATATTAAAGCGTATTCAACGCGAGCATCATTATGCCCGATAATTTCGAAAACCTTGTCGAAATCTTCATAGACACTGTCGACACGATAAACGCGATCTAAAACTCAGATAAATACATTCTCCGTGGAGCATGATTAGAAACTCTTCATCTATCAATAACACAAATGTGTGCTGCTTATCACGTATCACACTACATAGAAATGAAGGCACATCGTGAGTAATTGAGGATTGATTTTTCAAAAGAGCATGTTTCCATTTTTTACCTTGAAACAAATTTTGATGACATCACCTTAATAATGTTAAATTACACCCCCAGTGGCACAAAACACTACAAAATGGGTTCAATTCCTTTTTGAAAAATTGAAGTGAAAATACATGTTTCATACAAAAGGTGTTAATTCCAAGTTTGTCTGATGACGCAGTGAAATAATTTTTTAGTATGAAACAAAACGGACATATTTCCTATACTCATCTAGGAAATTGTAATGAATACGAAACCAAAAGATTTTAAATTAGTTTAAAAATATACCCACTGTCATGGTATCGTTAGAATAAAATGTGTCAAAACAAAATAACCATAAACATTATAATATATTTCGAAAATGGCAGAGAAGATTGTGCAAATTCTTAATAGTGGAAGAAGGGAAGATATATACATTTTAATCACTCTACAATTCTACTCAAAGCTACTTTCCAGCATGATAGTCAGTCCTACACAAAGATTCAATCAACTATCATCGAATTTAATACTGACCCCAAAACTTGGTTCAAAGAGGCGATTAAATTGCAACTACGGTGGTGCTCAAAATAAACTTTAAAACTTTAAACTTTAAACTCATATTTCTACACGTAATTCTTATTTCTATTATCGTTCAGAATTCGATATTCAGACGAGAAGTCTTTACGCGAGCGAAGATGCGACTGAGTCGAAACGAAAACGCGCCGATTTTTCAACGGAGTTTTCTATCGCCGGCTTTCGCGAGCGTTTACAGGCTTCGAGCGGCTGGCGAGTAAACGCGCGCGTAATCGAAAGTTCGCATGAAAATAAGTTGTCTAGGAGCGCCTTAATTTGACGTCCACGGTGCACGCGCTCCATTGATTATCGTAACTCGAAAGCAAGGACCGACAAATGAGCATTAGGTTTACATAAAAAGACGCCGGACGTTCATGCGGACGGCGGTACAATAAAGCAGCGCAGAACCGCCAACGAAAGACGACGGGCAAAAAGGACAGGTAAAACCGAAACTATACATGCACGTGAGAAAATTACGCGGGAAGTCGGCCCGAGGGGTGGGGGTGATAAAAATAAGCTGTTTCTGAAAGTTCACGTCACGCCAAGCTTTTACTCGCGTTTTTTCTACTTTCCACGATATAATAATCTCACCTGGTCTTTACTAATTTTACAACCGCTCGTGAAGCTTCTCGAAGTAGCGCGACAGTGCCAGGGTGGCAAATTAAACATGTCCAAGTTAATCAGGGGAGACCGGGGAGACATTTTTTTATATTAGAACATATTTATTTTGCACACTGGACAAATAACCTTTGTTTGATATACAGGTAAACTTTAGATATATTTTTAACTAAATGAATTTTTCTGGGCTTTTTACACAGACTTTTTCGCGATTTTTTACCTTATTCTGCGATCTTTAAGCGTTTATAGCTCGGAGAAACGTTAACCGATTTTGATGAAATTTTAGGTATGTGTACAATTTACTTAAACCTACAAACGGGATTTTTAAATTTTCATTACAGGCTAAGATAAAAAGGTTGAAAAACGACCTTTACTATTTTTTTCGCTATACCGACCAATTGCAATTTTTTTCAAAACAACGAATCGCGTCATTTAGCAAACTAATCCTTCTATTTAAAAAGAAAGAAAAATCACAGACATAATTAGCGAACAAAGAAATCGATCTCTATGTGTAAAACTGTGTTAGAAAAAATATAGTCTCAATTGTAGTTGCGTTTTGTACTTACATTGAAATATGAAAATTGAAATTACATGCTAAACAGTGTAATATCTATTGAAGCAGTTATATAAGTGAATGAATTTCGATTTTTCACGTAGGTAAGTAGGTATTCTAGTGATTTCTTCGAAGAAATTCTCGTGTCACCATACACCCATCAGATAAATGGAAAAAGGCAACCCGTCGTTCAACATCTATTATTTTTCACTACTCGGCTCAGTAAAATCAGATGGAAAAATCCCGAGCGATAATTATCAAGATAACACACCGCTATCCCGCCGCTGTATGCACGCCATTGATACATCTACAGACTACACTTATCGATATACGTTCAACGAGGAGAACAAGCTCGGAATAATACAACACGTCTACGAAGGATGCATTGGAAATCATTATTCCTGATGAACAGTTCTATAATCTCACAGCTCGATTCCTCCCAAAAAATTCGTTACCCCATTTTACTATACTCGCTCATACTTCGCTCGAACAAGGAAATAGAATAAGAAACAACGATCACCATATACGTAATAGATCGAAGGGAATCGATAAGGGGGCCCAGTGTAATTTCGCGAGAATTGCGCTACCGTCGAAAACCTTTTCGCAAGTCTGGTTCCAATACGTGAGCACCGTATGACTTTGATCAAAGATACTCCCGCCGATTGATACGACCCCTAATCTTCCGCCGACAGATAAGGTCGACTAAATTTAATACAAGACTCGCGATAAAACTTGCACGTTCCCGCGGCACTTGTGCATTATTCGGCCGGCTCGCCGGTGCTGGTCTCGCATAAAAGACGCATGCATAATTGAGAGAGCGGCATTTGCCCCGATACACGGTCGCGGATCGCGCCGATTAATCGACCTCTTTTCCCGCGGAATTATCGGTGGAACGGTTGCCTCCGCGAATCGTCCAATATTATTAATGCAGAGCGTGCGTCACGACGCCCCGCGCACAATGTACGCCCCCTGGCTATCGTAAGTGCACAGACTTTCGACTAATTACCCTATCAATAATGCAAGCGCGGGGTCCCGTAATGGAGTAGAAATTACCGGGTAGTAAGCGTTGACCGGCCGGAATCAGGGATGCCAATCGACAGATTTCCCCGATCCGAGCCGTTAACCAACGCGATCGCGATGGTCGTTTAATGATGCGGCCGCGAGGGACCCGGCGCGGCAAGCGCGACCCGCGCCATCTCCGCCGTGGCCTCCGACTCCCCCAGCGAAACAATAAAATATGCACAATCGCGTTCGTGCCGCGCCGATAAAGGTGCAATAAATAGTATTATGAATTTCATAGTAGGTTACGAGGTCAAGCCGCGGCGACGCGGCGCGATACGCGCGTCCAACGTTCGCGAAACGCAACTCTCGCACGTCGAACGCGCGCGCGCGCGAAAACCGCGCGGCCAATCCAGAGTGAGCGCGCGCGATTTCCGGTGTCTATCCAATTTTGAATAACGCAACGTTCACACCTCCGATCTACGGTCGTTTTATCGGCTACTTATTTTTCGCTTCTCGAGTACCTTTGTATCGATAGAGATAAGGAACGGAATTATACATTGAAATCTTCCGAACGAAAATGTGACCGGTTAAAGGTCGATTTATACTATCCGCGCAGACACGGGACGTATCAGATGAGAAAAGTATTTTATAATGCAATTTGAGGCATTCACAAACTTCGTCTACATCTAATAATTTAGATAGTTATTACAGTCAAATCTTGCATATTTAAAAAAGAATACATTTTTACGGACCTATTGCGAATCGCTTTTCCTTGATTGACTGATCGCTGCCAACGTCCAACAAATGTAAAATACGAAAACGCGTGCTGGGTGCGCGATAAATGGCCGGATACCGCGATTGGTCATTGGTAAATCAGAATTTGGCTTGATAATTTTTTTTCTTTCTTTCCTTTTGTTTTGGATCGATGCGACTCTTACGCGTATTCCGTGGCTATTATGGTCGACGCGATTTTGCGATTTGTATCCGTCCATACGTACTTGCGCGGGCCATTTTCGTGTTTCGCCACCGTGCCCCATCGTATTTGCATATAAACGAACCATTACCTATGAATCGGGGGTATTCGCGGCGCTGGTCGAGTGGTAAATTTTAATGAGAAACTTCTACCCACCCCCAGACGTTGATACAATTAGACGGCTCCTTTTCTTTCGAACGGTGTTGGGGCGAAAGTAAATCTAATTAAGCGGAGAATCGAAGGGCCACTTCCGAGGATTCTTTCGGTTCCAATTGCGGCGATCGAGTGTTTTTCTGCCTCGGAATCGAGTCGTTTAAATGATATACGGTGCAGTACTGTTCCACGGGGCTCTGAACCCCCCGCGCGTGTAAAATGCGAAACGGCAAATAGAACTGTTTCAGCATGCATCGACGATTATTTTAACTGATGCTGAAAGTTGTGGCGTGTACCTGCGCTCGGAGACTATTCACCTTTACGTGACGAATTGTAATTAAGAAACACGCGCGACAGCTAATTAGCATACAGCGCGACGACAAGAAAGTCGTCATGTGCGGCGGGAGGTGTTCAGCGACTGGTCGAATTTAATTAACTATGCGAGACGCAGGCTAGTGAAATAGCAAGTGTCTCTGCTAAGTTTGTATTATAAGTGTAAATTGACGAGAATTTTCGAGTGAATGTAAAGTAAAGGTAACGTCGTGTCTAGGGATTGCAAATTTACCGAATTTTTCAATTACCGGTATTTCGGTAAAATTTTTTATCAATTCCCGTTTACCGGTAATTAACCGTAATATTAGTAATTGAAGTTTTTTTTCACTAATAACATAGTAGATATCGGTGGAATTAATAAACGCACATATGCGATATATTGCTATACGTAATTTATCGAATTCTCGGTAAAAATTTGGCGAATTACCTGTAAAAATTTTAGAATTTTTCTCGCGATTTACCGGGAAACCGGTAAATCGGTTTATCGATATTGCAATCCCTAGTCGTGTCACTTCACGTACAAATACTTGTATGTTCTATTTTATTTGATTTAGGATGCAACTGGTTTAATAAAGTTTTGTAACTGTAAGTGAGTTATATATATTGTGCATCGCGGATTGAATATTTGGGTTATTGCAAGGCCACAATGTGGGAAATATACAGAATGTTTAGGTGATTTTCGAAGAGAAATGAATGATCCAAGCTTTAAATTCCAAACAGTATTAAACGAAACGAGAAAGAATACAGCGCCCGTGAGTACCGTAAAACAGAGATTATCAGTGGTGGAGTTAAAACATCGAATTGCAGTTCGAAAGCCACTTTTATAGCTGCAACAGGCTGAAATGCTTAAAACGGATTGAATAGCACGAACAGTAGACAATGCGAAAGTAAAAAAATGTGGCGCGTATGGTTCGACGAATCGAAATTTCGAGTGTTGGGGTCGAATGGAAGTATTGTCTGGTTTTTTGTTCGTCAATAATTATCTCGCGAAAAAGTGGCACTGCACTTGAAATAAAACATGAAGTGAACTATATTTATATTCAAACATATTTCTTTTTCGAAAGAAATGGGGATGTGGTAGGGATCGGTGCAACTTTGGATAAAGAGGAATGTCAGAAGATATTGATTTAACATTTGGGAACAATATGGTACTACCTAGATTGTGGTTAGTTATAAATAATTTTGTAAAAAGTATATAAAGAAGAAAGAATGTATTTCTGCAATAATTACCAAATGTAGGTGTTTTTATGTGATTATGAATAACTTTAAATAATTGGATGAATAAAATGTATCGGTGATAAAATGGTTGTTCTACAACAAATTTGATGCAGCCTATATTACTTTCGTGTTATTTTATCCTACGATTGCAGTTTATCATTTTGGTCTACGTGAAAACGCGTATCAAAGCCTTTAAGCCATAATGTTTGTAAATATTGATAAATTTTTAAATAACTACAAACACCTTGTTATCGTTCGGTGTTTTAAAAATCCGATGTGTGTGTACAGGTGCGATAGAGGGAGTGTAAAGGAAGTAACAACGCTTACAAATATTAAAAAATCGGCAGAGAAGTTAATAAAATAAATGGAATTAAAAATATTGATCAAAATCTCGTTTGCTTTTATAAGCCACACAAGCAAGGCCCTATATATAAACCTATTCATAATTCACATGATCACTACCCATTAAACATGTAGAGGATGCAAATATTGTTTTCACATATGATTAAACGAACCATTCACAAGATATTATAATTTCCTAAAGCTACTTCAGAATTTACTAAAGGTACTTCAGAGCATACTCTAACATATTCACGACACCTCAGAATAATCTTTCCTATTGGAATCTGATCTTATGACGTAAACTTTTTACTTCCTCCAAGAACAACTATTGATAATAAGTACCTAATACGTGCAGATTAATATTTATCAAATCAAAATTGGCCCCATACCTGTTCACCACTGTTAAACCTTCAGAAGCACTCCCATCTCACCAATTACTCGCCGAAATTCGCAGCCAGTGCATCACAGAACCCCGACACAGACAAAACTCCACCCCGAAGATCGGTGCGTTGCGATCTCTCCCACGTTTCCAGAACGTGAGAGGACGGCTGACCGGATTAATCTTGGAACCAGTCCTTGCGGACGGGGCCCGCGCCAGGAAATCCTTTATGCAAAACTCCCGTCCATTCATCGGGGCCCCTCTGGTCTAGAGTGTCGAGGGCCAGAGACATTTTCGGCGCAGAGCGTGCACGAAGGGTTGTGCTGCGTGGGAGCACAGAGAAGACCGAGCGACAATGAAAGGTGCTCATAATCGCGCGCTCTTAATCGATCCTCCGCGATCTGACATCTGTCGACTTCCCTGGGCACATCGCCGCGAGAGCGAACCCTTTTTCCACGCTTTCCCTGAAACCGGCGACAGGGTTGATCTGCATTTTTACCAAGAAACCATCTGCCACGCTCCCCTATTGTCGATCCGCGCGACCAGCTGAGCTGCACCGAAAAGGATTCCGCTCACCGTCGAATCGACGACCTCCACCCACCCTGGACAAGCTACGGTGAACTTGCGCGCCGATTGCGAATCGGCAGATGCGGTACTCGACAATGAAACAGCCAGGGATTGCACAATGACGAGCTAACGCAACCGTTTCCACGGATTTTAGGATCCTGTCTGCCAGTGACGTGGCTCGGCAGGGAAGCGAATGCGAGAGTAGCCCGGATGGTTACATTGGAAATTTCGAGAACGATAGGCGTGCAGCGGGACGCGATCGCGAGCAAATCATATATCAATGTCCCTGGAGTAATCGAGCTGCCCGAGGATTAAGATAAATGCAGTCGAACGCGGGATGAATGGAGGGCGCCGGTACGTGTCCTGGCTGCGAGTAGTCCGCTGCGAAGAAGCCTGAGATTATCCTGTTACGCGGGCTAACGACAGCTACGTGGGGACAGATTACGGTACGCTAAATAAATAGCCGATTGATAGGAATCACGCGGCGCGCGTTATGCTACAATCACCTACGGCTGCATAACCGCGAAAGTTGCGTAAATGGGAGGCATTAAAAACGGAGAAGGTTTCTCTGGCTGCGGATACCTACGGCCCGTGATGCAACGGCCCCCTCATTACCGTATGAGACCATTATCCGAATGTTTCTCCTGGATTAATTGCGTTTATGACACCGTTATATTCGCGAGTGGAAAAATGTGAATATGGAGACTGACGGCCTCTTGCGAAATTTTACTAACGTCCATTCTACGGCGGGTCAGCGTTAGCAATGTTGAACGAAATCTTCACTGTTTTGTCGAATGCACTGCCCACTTTCATATGTGAAAAATACCGCGCCTCGCGTTTAACGCTGGGATCTATAGTCGATGTCTGAATCGAGTACAAACACATGCTTGGAAATCAATGGAGCTAATGAATGCGCCAAGCATTCTCATTTCGTGTATACAATGGACGCCAGTTTCAATAAGTCTCACGACTACAATCGTGGATATGAAATAAAATCGTTTAAAAAACACTATGGAGGTATTATTGTATTATATTGAAATGACGATCGTGTTCCTCGGAAAAGAAAAGTCAGAACATTTTTGTAAAATAACAGAAAATTTTGATACGCTTGGATAGAAAATTAACAAATATTGTCGGAAGAATAATGACCTGTTCGTCGAGTTTTGAATGAAATTCTCTGTCAGTGGACGAGTAATATAATATTGAAAGGGGTGGGCGACACGGGCGAGACAAACGGAAGGTTCGGCATGCTTTATTAAAATTAACAATGTAATTAGGAGGGACGTGTCGCAAGGCGACGTTTTCGCAGACCAGCCTGAACAATTCAATTTCAAAGGGGTCGACGCGTTTACATTCAACGGGATGGAGAACACGACGCACTTCCGCGTCTATGGAAACTGAGCACCTGTTGTCGATGCTTACCCTTACATTATATACTTTGCTCTGCTTTTATGGCATGCGACGCATACCTACGCGCATAGGTAACGGTAGATGTTTCCACCTATACTAAAAGGAGCTTCGAAGTGAAAGGAGGCGAAGATATGCCGTGGAACAGTGCTTCTCATGCCGAAATGAAAACTTGATCGACCGTGTTAAACGAAGGTTTTAATGGTCGGTTCCTTTCATCATCTACAAGCAAACGCGTAATTATACCGTGCTACTGGGCAGTTCAGAATCGTAGGCGAGGATTTAACTGGCTACTAGAACTGGGGAAAGCAAACAGAACAAACTTGAGTATCGGTTTCAGAGGTAGCTAACATTTTACTTTCTAAGATAAGTTTCTGTATGGTTACACCGTGTGAAATGACTAATGTTGCAAAGGCAACACTTGCGTGGATACTTCTACACGTTTGTTCATACGCAACGTATGTGTCCAAAGATCCTTCAAGTTCTTGCATTATTTAGCAACCATTTTAAATGTACGTTACTACTGGAAATATAAATAGTACGTACTATGCTAATGCATGTCGAAGTTGATACCAACTCAAAACTGTCGAGATACCAAGTACTGCACAGTGCAAAAACACAGTACTTACTCCATGTAACTATTTAGATTCTACTAGCCGGTTGAGCCTCTGCCAGTAATTATGAAAGATCCTGTATGCAAAGAATTTAATTTACATTCAACGTGACTAATTTTACTAGCCAACGAGTAAACCTCTGGACATCTAACAAGTCGAGTTCTTGACAGGAGAAAAGTAGCTTTCCCATTGGAAAGCTACTTTTGGATTTCCGAACCAAGTGTTTCTCCACCAAATAGTTAAATTTTTCATAAAGAGTACACTATAAAAATCATGAGACTACGAAAATCCTTCAGTCACAGTTAACCTCGTGAAGCTTCTATGAATCCAAATTCAAAGCCTTCAAATTTCCCACCAAAAAACGTCCCCTTTGCCATTAAACAGTTTAACGTTCCCCACTTGCACGAGACGGTAGAGTAGTAGTGACACATTCGCGAAGCGCTTCTCTGACAAACGTTCGCTCGTCGACGTCCTCGGTCCGTGATTAGCGGCTGTTTGGTCGGGCAGGTCAGTTAGCCCCGAGGTAATGAGCTAGCGACCGCGAGGGAACTAGCTAGCTTCCGCAGGGAAAATTTGAGAGACACTGACCCGCGTCGATAGTATCGTATCGATAGTAACGAGCTAGCTCGGAACGCGGGAATTGTTGTACATTACGCTACATATTTATAATCATACGCAAGGTTATATATAACCGAGCGCGCACGTATATATAGGTCCACCTTCAGCCATGTATATGCATGTACACGCATTACGTAAACGCACTTGAGCGATGCGACTACGCATAAGGGTTGCGCTTTATAAAAATTCTATAAGGATCGATGGTGTTGTTGCCATGGATATGGTAATCGGCGTTCAAACATGTCTGCGAGTGTTTTTCACGCCCATGGCGGGGGCCGTTTCTGTGTCACCGCAACTTTTCAAACAGCCTTGCCGCCCCTGTTAAAATCCATTCCGCTCCCCCCGTGTTAGGGAATTCTGTTTCCACGTCTAATTAGAGATTTCTAATTGGGTCGGTTGAATCGATGGCTCTTCCACTCTTTTCTCCACTATTTCTCTAACTTGGAGATATAAAGGATGAAAGGGAGTGTTAAAAGAGAAGATGATGATTGGTTTAGGGTTACCTAAATTCTCTTGAATGTGGATTTATTTCAACAGTATCTCCAGGTACTGAAAATCAGAAATGTTTCGAGATTAGGTATTTTGCCCACGATATTATTTCGATTTAAGTTTGGAGGTATCAAAATTTTTTCTTTGGAGGGCAAAGGAAGAAATGGTCAAGAAGGTGGTTCAGAAGAATTTGTGTTGCCCACGATGGCAAAGTGGTTGGTAAATAGTGACTCAAAGTGGCTTAGGATGCTCCAAGTGGGTGGTTTTAATTCGAGCGATGAAGAGTGTAACGAGAGGTCAGTAGAAGCGAAGTGAATTGTAATTGAAGTGAAGCTTAAGTGAAACTAGTCCGTCATATATGAAACATGATGTTACCAGTGTGTGAAATATTTCGCAAGGATCAATTTTCTTCTAAGAAATCTGTTTCATGGAATCTGGAAGGACGGACAATTCGAACGATTAGGTTTTCTATGGGCTCACCAACAGGAATTTGCTGCAGGGAATTTCAACTCAAGATCTCTTATCAAGGCTGGTCGACATTGATCTTCGTTCCCAGCAAACTGGACACCATTAAGCATTCCGAACGCTGGCTAGTACTTCAAGAAAGTATTGCCAGCTAGTGGAACCGGAGGAGTGTCCAATGTCCATTGTTATGAATTTTCGAAAGTAAGCGAATTTATCCGGAGAACCAGTGTTCAGAATTAAATCAACGAAAGGTAGTAGTAAAATGTAGAAGACCATCATTAGTGACGAGGAAACGAGTCGCCCTTCATTATGAAAACATTACACGTTTCTCTGATGACGTGACAAAAATTATTAAAATTTATGTGGGACGTATTAATCTCCTTATAATACCAACCATATTCCTCCATATTTCAAATTTCACAATATACATATAATCATGTAACAGGAAATTATTAAAAAGCGAAGGTGCCTTTAGTAGTATCTAGAATCACATGGGACAGTTTTCAAGAACGAAAACAAGAACCTCCACGTTGATGGGATGAAAAAAAGATAAGATAGAAAATAACCAAACACACAAAATAAAATCCTGCACATATCAATGACTGGAAATGCTGTAATCCTAATAAGATCGACTGTTCTACTAACAAATAAGTAACTAAAACATCCATTACTACAACAAACGATATCAGAAGCAGACACAAAACCCATTTCGTGTTAAAACTGAAAAACCCTACATATGGACCGTTTATTTTGAAAGTGGTGTAAGTCCATTTTTAAAAAAAAATGAGATATCACGTAATTCATGCTTAATTTAATGCAAATTTTTTATGTATAACTAGAAAAAATAACAAGAGAAAATGGACTTACACCACTTTCAAAATAAACGGTTCATATAGTGACTCAAGTTTGTTTAGATACATTCATATAGCTTTCAGTTGAAGCCTAATTTTAATACAAAAAATGATGCCACCCATATATTGTAGCCGAACGAATCGTGCCAGTATTTTCCTAAACAAATGTGCGAGTGACTTTATATAAATTTTATAACACGATGCACACCGTGTAGCCCAATAACTAAGACGATCAAACGTTTGAGGGGCCACGCACTCCATGATCTAATATTAACGTGCCGCGCCTAATTAAGGCTGGCAGGCTAATTAGCAGGCAATATGCCGGCGACGGTGAGTCCGTGCGCGGCGTTCGTCGCATAAAATTCCCGCGACCCCATGCGTATAAACAATAGCTCACTCGGCAGGATCAAGACCTTGCACGATTGACAAGAGAAGGCGAAAAAATACCGGACCCCTTCTTCGTTTCTGCATCGTTCCACGACGATAAAATTGCAGATAACGCGACGAAGAAGTGAGGCGGGGGCTTTAACGTTTATTCTTTCTACGTTTCAAGAACCAGCGCGCGACCTTGAACAATGTTGGGAGAACGCGAAAGCCCACGGCGGACAAACATTTCGCTCTATCCCAAAAGAGAACCCCGCCGCGTCCGTCGTTCACATGTCTCTTTGGCCATGCTGTTGCTCGCTTCGATCCTTCCGCGATTGCATTCCACTTCCGGAGCGTGTTCAGTAGAAATTCGTTCGCCGTTGCGTCCGACCTTCCCACGAAACGGATGAATCTTTGTCCATGATCGTTGGGCAACGATTTTCCGCCAGTCTGACGACGACGATGTGTTTTTTTCGCGTGGCTTAATTTATTCTGCAGCGAGGAACGAGGAACTGTTCACTATGGTTGAGTCGATTACTTAAGTAGTGTTTTTTGTTATTTTATTTTAATGGGACTGTGTGTTTTCAGGTCCAATCGTCTGTTGTGCAGTAGTGGTCGGGAAATTTGTATGACATGGATTGGGGGTTCCCTACAGTGGCGCAACCAGAAGGGGCATTAACCCTGGCACCCCCCAAAGAAAACGGAGAAAGGAAATTAATGTAAGCATGGCTTAAGTAATTCAGCAGTTTTGTAAAGAGAAAAGAAAACTGGATTTTATTCTTTAAATAAATTTTTATAATCACCTAATGATTTTTATTGAATTTGTATTCGAAATATTTTTATCCCTTCAACTCGGCTCTCCACAAGATTAAATTCTGAGTGCGCCACTGGTTCCCTTGAATAATCCAGTGATTTCAATTAATATCTAAGTAAAGCTTAATATTAAGTTTTTTACACTTTTCTGTGACCACTATTGTAATTTCAAATCAAATACCGAGGGTTTTGTAGGGTAAAAGTAATTTGTTAGAACTTTCAAGTTTGATGGGTTTCAGATGAGAAGATTATTAAATTTTACATTTCCAAACCGTTGGATTGTACGCAATGGACTACTACGATGGACAACTCGTCCAACAGGCATCACGCCACTTGATTTCTATTTATAATGAAATCTAAAAAGGGATGTTCATAGTGAGCAACCAACCACAGCAGAGAACACGAGAGTATGAGTAACTTTCAAACTCGATTCTCTCAAATAAGACCCCTCTACCGAATCACTTTTTACATTTTCCATTCATTTTTGCACAAAGAACCACCCCATTTGCGATACATCGCTCATTCGCTGCAATAATAACATAACTTCAAAATCATGATTTTCCGGAAAACGATTTTGAATGTTTTGAATCATTATAACTTTGTAAAAACATTATATTGAAATGCCAAATAATGAGGACCTTGCAGCAAGAGGGATGCAGCTCCATTTTGAACAGTTTTTGAGATATGACACGTAATATAAATAAAATAAATTCTGCAAAAAATGGTTCAGTGCACGTTTGATGCAAATCCAATAACAAATGAGCGATTTATTGCGAATTTTGAAAGCTCCAGATTTGAAATATTCGCCAAAAATTGAAATAAAAACTTATCACCCCAACGACTACTACTTATTGTGTAAAAATCTATATTTTTCAATTAGTGTTCTCTTTTCAATATCAAGTCAAAGCACTAATATTATAAACAATTTTTCCTAATTCTCTCGAAGTTGCTACAGATGGAGCTGCACCCCCCTTGCTGCAAGCTCCTCAATTTGTTAAAATAAGTTATTGAATTGGTACAAAAGTGTTATAATATCCTCATTCAGTGGCATGAATTCTCGTCGACCCTTAAAGCAACCCCAATTCCGAGTTATGCCACACTTGATACGGCACATTTGCAGTTGTGTCATTGTCGCAGCCAATGAGCGATATGCTATAGTTACCGCCACTCCTTCTATATCACATTTGAATGATACTTCGCAGACCGCAACACCAGCGTCAAGTGTAAACTTCATAACGTAACCCTTTCACTCGTTGGAACTCGTTATAGCGTTCACGCGTACCGTATCGACGCAATCGTAGTAACTGTACGCAGCAAACGCCTAATGCGTGGGCTCCACATCGGTTCGCAAGTATTCCTTGAGCGGAACACACGTGTGCGTTACCTGTCCGCGCGAAAGTTCTTATCGAAACTGCAAATTTATTACGCACCGTTGCGCAATGTCGGTCGCCCCGATAGGGCTCGACACGATCAGGAGGGAAACGATACAAAGATCGAATCAACGAAGCGCGTATAAGCCCGACTGCAATTATTTCGCATAACTTCGATCGCCTCATAAATACTCATCCTCGGAGTTGGTCGAATTTTAATTCGAATAACGCATAAATGTTTATTCGGACCGATATGTATCCGTTACAGACGAATACATTTTCATTTTCACGCGCATCAGAGTTTATTCGAATAAAATTCTGGTTCGAATGATCGTTTTTAATGGAACTTTATTCGTAATGTCCGGTGTCTGCTGATTTTAATGACACTCGCCTGTAACGAATGGTGTACAGCTGAAAAATTATCAGACGCGTAGTTAATACGCCTTTTGACTGTTAACTTTTGTGGTTCTCGGGAGTTTAATCTCGTTTTCAACTCCTTTGTGACTTCGTGGAAAGCAGTTTTTATCTGCGGCAGCGTATGTAGGTGATGTGCAGACCACTTCGGTCATTTCAAATGATATAGCCTTCGAGCATGTGATTGTTCCTGCACGAACGCGACTCCTTTTGCCTGCAATCAAGAGACACATCGTTGCGAAGTGATTGATTCCCATCGAGATACCGATGCGAATCGCGGTTTTATTAACGGCAGCTCGCTGTCAAGATAGTTAATTTCGAGCGACATCAAGTGCGAATAAAAGGCACGGAAAAGGTCAGCCGTTAGAGTGAATCCTGCAGTAACGATCGACTGTGTGTAATCAAGTAGCTCAAGGCTAGTATTTGCCGTGAAATATTAAGCAAAAAAGTGAAAATGCAGTTTTCTCAGCATAACGGACCGCTGCGAGACGTAAAAGTTATTACGGTGAATCTGCATCGGGCTTCTTTCCTTTTTTCTGCTGATCTTGGCGAGCTAACCTTCACACCGCGATAAATATTTTATCGGAGGGTACCGAGCGATAATTACCATAACCGTAAAGTATTGCGTCGGAGAATTGTATGTCGTTATTGGTGACGAGCTCAAAATGCCTTGAATCACTTAGAGTGTACGCCAAAAATTTCGAAACATTTCGAGTATCATTCGACACTGGAAATCCTTCAATGTCACATGACTATGCGCAATGGATACATATTATCAATTAAAACGTAATGATTAAACATTTTGTAGCCCCGCGTCATTTTGAATGCTACAATGTTTTACATTTTAAAAGCATTATAGTCTATCATTTTCAACAGTTTTAGATTAGTATAATGTTCAAAATTATTACAGGTTAGAGAAGATAGTGTGGTTCGTAAAAAAGGGAGCAAAATAGAGTTTAGAAGTAAGTTAGTACAATTAAAGGGTATTATTATTAATAATTCTGAAAGATGAAGAATTTGATAAAATTAAATCTTAACTTTCTACAAAACTAATTTCATTTTGGTAACTCTTACAGAGATCTAAAATTTTATGAATAATAGAATTACTGAACGATTTTCAAGGATTCTAAAGCAATCAAGTTGAGTACTTTTATCATTTGAGATCTTCCAATATTTCAAAGAATCTTGAGCATTGAATTTTCGCAGTGCTATGGCAAAATTAGGCAGCTGCCTGGGGTGTAAAGTTGAGAAGGGGCTCAAAATGGTCTTGTCATTATTGGCATTATCTAAAATAAAGTGTTAAATGAAATATTACAAAGTTGTACCTACTATAGATGTTTTAAGCTACAAATAAGAATTCCGAGTAAGGTCGTCAAGAAGGTAAAATAAATTATATTACAAATAAAGTGCGCAATTTAACAAGTTCGCCTACGGCGCAAAAAACGCTCGAGCCGGGCCTGCGTTCAGATTAGTTTCCAGTCTCCCGCCAACTTCTCGAAACCGGCAGATTTTCGAACCGTGACGGGCACCAGCTCGTCGCGTGGTATAGTGAACATTTCAAAGCTCCCTTGCCGCGGTCATAGTTCCGCGCAGCTGTTACACAGAACCGTGGCTCGTAATTTTTCAAATTATGAGCCCTGCACCTACTCTAATGAATCATGAACAGACAACGATCTGGACGGCCATCCACACCATTTGCGAAAGGAAAACAGAGATATATCGAACGATATATCTCTATACGGTATATATCGAACGATCTACAGCTAAATTCCGCGAACTCGACAATTATACCTGCGAGTAATGAATATCGCGTGAGCGCGCTGGCCAATTATCCGAGGAACATCCGAAACGGAAATAATCGTCGAGATAGAAACGCACATGCTCCACGCATTATCGTCGAAAAGTTACAGATCGCGCGGTGATACGCGCGTAAGGCAGGCGGCAGAGATTCATCGGCAGGTGATCTATGTTGAGGGTGCGAGCGCGAGGATTCGATAAAATGTCCTGTATATAAATCGACGTGTCAACGGCGATAGGGAAGACGGCGGCAGAAAGGGTTTTGTTTGCGGTGAGGACAACGTGATTACATTCACTTTGGTGATCGAGATTTTTAGAGTTTTAGACTTTTGAACTTCTGGACTTTTAGACTTTTGAACTTTTGGGCTTTTAGACTTTTAGACTTTTGAACTTTTGGGCTTTTAGACTTTCAGACTTTCAGACTTTCAGACTTTTAGACTTTGAGCCTTTGAGACTTTTGGACTTTCAGACTTTTGGACTAATAGGTTTTCAGACTAATAGACTTACAGACTTTTAGAGTTTCTGACGTTTATAGTTTCAGACTTTTAGAGTTTCTGACGTTCATAGTTTCAGACTTTTAAAGTTTCTGACGTTCATAGTTTCAGACTTTTAGAGTTTCTGACGTTCATAGTTTCAGACTTTTAGAGTTTCTGACGTTCATAGTTTCAGACTTTTAAAGTTTCTGACGTTCATAGTTTCAGACTTTTAGAGTTTCTGACGTTCATAGTTTCAGACTTTTAGAGTTTCTGACGTTCATAGTTTCAGACTTTTAGAGTTTCTGACGTTCAGAGTTTGAATAGCTAAAGTTGACAGACTCTCCCGAGTACTGTCATCTTTAATTATTCAAATCCTCTGCGAAACACCGTAACCAGCGATCAGGTTTCGTGGTACCTCAATAAAAAAAGCCTCTTTACCAATTAGATACCTCTTACTCACTCTATCTACCCTGAGCCTAAAGGTGTCTTACTCAGAGCTTTCTATTACTCCAATAAACAGTTCAAGGACTCCTAATTAATCCGCTGAAAAGGGTAGATTTCGGCACGGAGAGGGGAGAGGAGCCGGCAAGTGGAACTGAAACGCTCCATCCGCCGATCATGCGCGGTGGCTAAGGGGAGGGTAAGTAAAACACACCAGCTAGGTGGATCAGCCTGGCGGCATCGTGTCATGGATGTAAACGCAGCGCAAACTTGCGATATTAGAAGGTGGTGGGACACGATGGAGTAAAAGAGGAGGTGGGGGTCGAGGAAGAGGTCCAGTGACGTCACGCGCAACCTTGAGCGCCGACCTCGGACAACGAGTCGCCTGGTTTATCTATATGCAAGCGATGCTTTTCTCTGTCTGCGTGTCCCGCGCGTCCGTGTGACGACTGCAAAGGCGCTTGCGCTCTCGCGTGCACGTGGCAGGAGGGCGGGGGGCACGAGTGAATTCGACTGCACGTAATTCGTATGCCGTGGGAACGAATGTTGCGATTAAAATGGCTCGATAGGTCGCTAAGTCGGCGAGAACGGATTTTAATTGATATTTCGAGTTACTCCCCATTAATTGTACCGCGCTACCCATTGCGTGCGCGCGTGCGCCACAGAAATTCGCAGACTGCGTGCCCCCGCGTCGCTAAATGAAAGTTCCAAGGATATTTCCTGCTGATTCTAGTTATCTTACTACCTCGGCTTATTCGTAAATACCTCAGCTTATGGTAGGCGCTTGACTGCGAGTCATACGACGGCTGCCTTATCGGGAGAATAACGCGATAAGATAAAACGAAGTTTCGCATAAATTAGAAGAGAGTACCAGCTCCTGTTGCATCCTTGAATGGATCCCGCGCGCGGTTTTGCTCTAACCACCGGCGTTCGCAACGACGGTTTTGTAGATGCAACTGCAGAGCACGCCTTTTGAATAACGTAGAGTAGCGTGGACAGTCTACGGTAGCGTGACGTAGAACGGGACTGGCAGTGGCATTCTTCGGTGACCAGACGCAATAAAAATAATGCTCCCGTACCAGCCGACTTTTAATTGGAGACTATTCAAAAGCAGCTCGCTCAGATTTTTTTGCCTCCAGACGTGTCTGGCGCGTATCATCACTCGTCTCGCGTCACCTTCACAAATTTGAAGGTTGGCGTAGGTTGTGTTCGAATCTAATTCTGACCGTCCGGCAGGCATCTACGTACAACCATTCGTCCGCGCGCATAATAAAGCCTTTTTAGCCGCCGAAATAATGGGCCGTGCCTTTGAAAAAACGTGCCGCGCGGCCCCCCTTCGAATAAATATCATCGCTCAATTCATTTCGTTATTTAATCGCGCAATTACACCGCGCAACGAGCGTGACGCTCGGCGGCGTGTCGCTGCGAAATAATCAGATTTAACAATATATGATTTTAAAAGCATCTGAATTGAACGTACGAGGAACTATTTTGCAAATAATGTGATCTGAGGATGAAAAGATTCTGGATATGGAAAAAGAATAGAAGAATGATAATTCGAGGATAAAATTGAGACACAAGTAATGTGATTATATTGCTCCTAGCTATGACTACATAATTAAATTTCGAAATCGATTTAAAGATTTTGCAAGCAATGATTTTTAACGATCACCACCTTCGATTATTCAGCCCTGTATTTTCCAAAGTAACTGTTATATTTGTAGGTTAAATACTTTTTAGACTCGTCTATTTACAAATTGACGTGAGCGCCGCGAAGAAACTCGATCAAACGAATACCGGTTAAAATGGCCTAGGAGATTTTAGATAATCCGAGCCCGCCAATATGGATGCAACTTTTATGCCGCCCGATCTCGGGGGAAATTAGCGCTAGCATCCGAAAATCGACGTATCCGTTTTGTACAGCGGCAGAAGAACATCCTTTTTTTTTGCTCCCCGCCACTCTCGAAAACTGGGCGCGTAGTAAGCAAGGCAATAAAACGATATCAATCGCAAGCAGCGAGAAAATACTACCAGGTGTGAAACGTCTTCGAAGGTCTCGCCCGTGAAAACAGAATTTTACGACGCACTTTTAACTGGTTTTCTATAAAACCCGCTGTTTACCGAATTTCGGACAGATTTCCACCGAATCGACGTGTCGCGGGCCGCGGGACGTTCCGTCACGCCTTCGAAAATATTTCGCCTCTAGAAATTCTCGAAGGATGATGTCGCGCGCGACGCGCAATTCTGCGCGCCGGTACGAGGGAAGGGTTCGCGCGATAATTAACGTACATCTACTTGGAACGTCCATCGTGATTAATGAGCGAGCGAAATGTTAATTGTTCCGCGAAGAATGGCGAACGCACGATAAGCAGAAGAGATGACCGACAATGGAGCTGGCCGAGTCACGCATGCGAGGGAACACTATCGGGCCGGCTGGTAGTGCGCACGGCGCGATCCGGAGGCAACTATAATTCACGTGATTAAAGCTGCACTTTGATCATCTGTTTAGACTGCGTTACCACTATCGCGGATGGTGTAGTTCCACGGAATATCGTTACACATACGAGCGAGTCTACGGGAAACGCGAAGTCGCTTCGGGCATCTTAATAACGAATGACGTACGCGATAATATTATGAAACAACGACAGACTGAAAATAAGTTGTTCTCCAAGACCTCCTGCTACCCGGGCAATCGTGTACAAAACGACGCGGAACGACTGCTTTAGAAGGGATTCAATAAAGATCCGCGCCGAATGTAAGGCGAAGTCGGCTGTATCGAAATGCGACGTCTCCGGACTGAATGCAACCTCTGATATTTCGGGCCGATCTGCAGAACCGGATCCGTTCAATTAACGGGAGAAACGCGGATAACGTATATTCTCTTGCACCGTCATCGTTTCCGTCTTTAATCGAGTACAGCGTCACTTAACCGTCCGCGAAGCGATGGTGGGTCAATTTCGACCCGTATTCCGACTTCGTTAGTGGGCGACTCGTAGCTACGGTTGCTAATCGTAATATAATATATAGTATTGTACTATATTTTTGTCTAGTGTAGTATATATAGTTAGAAAAAGAAACAGAAAATTTCTACATTTTACTGTGGGTCAGAAATGACCCGGTTCTATTTATTTTCTCACTGTAGGATGTTCCCCGTTCGACGGTTAATACATACATGAACAACTGTGAGGAGTAACCCTCTGCTGGATGATACACAAGGAAACAGAATGGTGACGTTTTCTCGATGTGATTGAAAGAAACGAGTAAGGATGTGTGTGTGAGGAGTTGGACATGGAAAACCAGCGGAGCTTCTAAAGCGAATTCGTTATTTGCGAGGAAGACGAGCGTCACCTCTCAAAAAAGAACGGTCAAAGTGCAGACGTCTGACAAAACCGTCATTTCTACTTGGCGGTACTAAGAGCGGGAAGAATCCGCTGGGGTGTCCCAATCGCTTTTCATTCGCATTCCTGCCGCGGATTCGAGGAGAACAAGTTAAACAGTAAAAGGAACAAAAGCGTATTCGGCGCGGCGACAAATGTCTCTAAAATTCAAAAGAAATTTTCGGAGAAGCTTCAAGTAGTATAAATCGTCATACGTCGCGCGCGCTAGAGATCCGAAATTTGGGGGTACAGACGTCATCGATATTTGCGAATTAGTACGAGATGGCAGCTGGGTCGTCTGAATACAAAGCAGGAAAGACGGAGATTGTACTCCTGGATGCAAGAACGGACTCCGGACACTCGGGACCTCCTTGCATAAAACGCATAATTAGATTCCACATTTTTTTCTACGTATGCCATTTACATTTAATTGCCGTATCATTAAAATTGACAGAGCCATCGTAAATTTTGTAAATCGAAGTTGATATGTGCTGAACATGACACGATCTATGACCATTTTAATGACTATATTTTTTCAATATTCTATATTTTTTCAAATATTTTGCCAATATTAAATAAATAATAAAAAATAATGTTAAAAAATATTTTTTTTCTATATTTCTCTATTTTATGCAAGAAGGGCCTCAGAGGTCTATAATTAAATTTAATTTCAATGATTAATTTATTACATTTTTGCAATGAGCAGTACAATTATAACATTCATTTATGATTTAACTATACTGAGTCTTAGGAAAATCTATTTACATTAATGAGATGTTAATATTTTAATGGAAGCTCGTCGACTTCATGGACGACTGTACTATAAAACTACCTTTGTCAGTTTCTCATACAAGGAAAATGTTTGGAAAACAAAGCGTCTTCTAAGAAACATAAGCAGTGACTCACAAATTTTTTCAAACAAATTAGGAAGAATAGAAAGAAAGTCACTATATTGCTTTTGCTTGATGCCCACATTAACATCGCCTGGTCCATAATTTTAATACAGAAAACTAAGGCTACGCGCATAATGTGGTCTAACAAGCATGACAGTCTTGCCTGCACAAATGTGTGACAAATGTGTGAAATGGCAAAAAGTTAGTTAAACACAATACGGATCCCATACTTTTGTGATCTTTATTTTACAAACAATTACCAACCCATACACCAACTGTTCCATTATACAATTGTTAAAACTACCAAGCCACAGTTCCATTTTAGACTTAAAAAACAAAAGCTACAAAAAATCTAAAATAATATTAATTATCCTACTCCCCATCAAATAAACCATTAAAAAACAATCTAAAACAATACCAAGAAATAAAATATACCCAATAGAAATGAAGCTACAGTAGCGGACAAAAAAGTTACCACTTTTTCGACCCACCCTAATTCTATTACTTTTCAATATCAATTCAAAATTGTAGTATATGCCTAACATACATATTCTGAAAGAGAATTGAAAGCTGTAAAAAATCCAGTTACAGTTGAATTTATTTAACTAACAATCAAAAAATGGCACATAACATTAAACAAGACAACACACTTTTAAAGTCAACAAAAAGTTACCACTTTTGAACATAAAAACATCTAATATTTTGTGGGGGGACATTTTGCTTTTAGGACAATCTAAAAAGTTGCTAAACGTGGTAATTTCTTTGTCGGCCCCAAAAATGTGTTACCCCCTTTAATATCATACAACACTTTTGCTTGTCAGTTAATTAAATTCAACTTTAACTGGATTTTATACATCTTTAAATTCTCCATCAGAATATGCATATTAAATATACCACAGTCCTAAATGTATGCTAAAAAAAATAACAAAAATAGAACAAATCGAAAAAGTGGTAACTTTTTTGTCCGCTAGTGTACATCAACAATTAAAATCCTCAAACTAAATTTACTCAATATCAAATGATTGAGGGTGTTAGCTTTCTGCGTAACTTGGCCCAATTACAACTGCCACAATACGAGTAGATGACCCCATCATATCACATTACTAAACTCAAACCACGTGAATATCCAGGCGATAGAAAACACCAATGAAGACAATGCTACACACTACACAACATCACACCGAGCTAATTCAACTCTACGCCAGCCAGACTGATAAATTCCCCTCCCGTGAATACACGTATCGAAAACTTTTGAACCGCAATGTATGTACGCGCCTGTGCTTCCCCCCAGACTTCTTTCGCGACCTTCTCCGTCGTAAACTTGAATTTCCTTTGAAAATTGCGCTGCTAGCAGCGTCTGGCGCCGCCGAACGAGGCTACACTCCCAGCGGAAAAATTAAACACGTTCCCCTTTACAACGATTCGATGCTCGAAATGCGCGCCGCTTACGTAACGTCGTACTTGCGCATTATCTATGAAAGCCGCGGACGTCCAATCGAGCCGCGCCGCTACAGATCTCAAAGTTTCCGCTAGGACTTATTAAAAAGCCGTAAATCATTTCGCAATATCGCATCGGCGGTAATTACGGGCGGAAAAGAAAGGTCAACGCGAACGTAATCGTAATCAGCCGTTATCAACGTCACGTAGCCGCGCGCAGTGATGGACGATCCCGGGCACGGAGGCGATATAAAGCGGCGATTCGCGCGATGTCATTTGCCGCGCAGTTCCGACGACCGCTAAGTTGATGCGGATAATTTGAATTTGCAAGTCTCGATGGGACGGCGGTGCCACGCGGGGAGGCAAACCCGCGCGATCGCCTTACGTACAGGCAAAGCAGCGTTAACCGCGCGTGCGACACGAGAGATCTAACGCCGATTAAAACGCGTCGATCATCGACGAGGCAAATTTTCCGAGATTGCGCGCCGAATAAATCACCCAGTCGTTAATGAAACGCGCAGATTAACCGAGCTTTTAACGACGGAAATGAATCTCGGTGGTGTATTCAGTGGAGCTGCTCTGCGCATGGGCGGACGGAAATTTCGTGCTCAATCAAGATAGATGGGTCAAGTTTCCGATGGAAGGTGAATTTCGGGGGCATGCTTAGTGTCCTAGCCACAAGTTTTCCTTGAAACGGGGCCCGCTGTTCAAGGGGAGGGAACGAGCCGCAGGAGTTTAACGATTGTTTATTTTTCAAGCTCTATCCTAAATGTAGAATGGCCCGGGTCCTTGGATCTAAAAAATTCCAAGGAACAAACTGCGACGTTACCGGAGATGCCTCGTTTTTAGAACGAACGTAATATACATAAATGCATTTAAATTTAATCGGCGAAGGTCACGGACAAATATCTAAAAAAGGCCCGATAAATTCGCGGACACGCGAGCGTTTCGTGCAGGCCTCCTACTTTTTTTTTACGGAGAACAAGAGCCGACCAACTGCGCACGAGAGTTCTCGAAATTCTGCAGACATACTGCATAAAGGTATGCGACCGTGCAATCGGGATACGTTAAAAAAGTCCCGGCCAGTTTTGTATTCGCTGCTGTAAACGTGTCGCCGTTTCTTTTCTCTTTTTTTTCAGAACTGCGTACGGCTTCTTCGAAACGCGGTGCAGTGTCGAACGGATCTCTTTTAACACTGCAACGGAAAGATAAACACGTCTGATAATGGCGCTCCGACATTTTCTCCAAAATATCCTGCTCTCTCTCTCTCTCTCTCTCTCTCTCTGGGTGTTCTTTTCCTAATTTTCGAACGTAAAATACAGCGATGTAAACACAAATACCAAAAGGTAGGTTTTCCTATACGCGACAACATGCAACGTAAAAAATTTCAAAGTCGATTTTCTCGAGAATGAAACGCGATATCAAAAAAGGTTACTGTTTCTTTTCGACTTATAACAAGTAAATAAGTCGAGAAAAAGGAATAAACTTTTTTGATATTGCACTTCATTATCGAGAAAAACGACTTTGAAATTCTTGACGGTTGCGTCCAGTCGCGTATAGGAAAACCTACTTTAAAGAACAATTGCACCCTTGTGGGCTCTCATCTATCGAAACTATTAAAGATCGAACTACTATTAAAGATTGTCTTCTATAACGAGACAAAAATCTAGGCAACAACTAAATTTAAATAATAGAAACAGTCGCGAGAGATGAGATTGTTGAAAATATATCCTGAAACTAGTCTCATGAGAGTCTAGTTCCACGAAAAAAATTAAAATTTGTATATTAGTGTCAACAGATCGTGAAATAATTTTCTCATTAGATAAAAGTCTCACGTGAAACACGATATCTTTGTCTGATCATGGATTTGCACGTTTATATAATTCATCCTCCCAATAATTTACCCTATAACAGCTTCAAAATCTTTACCTACAGTTATTCTAATCATTTAATTTTAAAATTCACCAATAGTTATGATTTTTGCGGTCGTGCTTTCACCGACAAAGTTCATCGCGAAATAACGAAAAGACTCGCAAAATTCCCCCACCCGTTTACTCGAACTATTTTGAGCGTTTGTAATTCGATTTTTACGAAGCAATAATCCAGCTGACGGAGGAGAGGGATCGTCTAGCCGCGCTGTGAGTCGGCAAGAACGCTCGAGACGGTTTTTGCGCGTTAACCTTTCGCTCCAGACGGAGTATCAACAAAACGGAGAACCACTGACAGACTAATCATCCGGGCTGGTGACGTCACCCTCTGCGTTGCACCGCGCCGGGCGGGTGTATCGTTGCACCCACGGCGAGCTCTGCGCACGCGCACTCGCTACGTAGCGAACGCGGCAGAATTTTGCCATAGCGCATCTGCACGAGTTAATCGACGCGACAACAATGAAAAATCACATGTCGAATAAAATAGCGAGCGGCGGACCTACAGCGAGAAAGGACTGACCGCCCCAAAAAATGCAAATCCCAATGGTGCTCGTTGATTCGTTTGAGCGGTGATTGTAACGACAATCAACGAAATGGTACTTTTTATTAACTGTCGCTGCGGATAACTGGCATCTTGTTTCAAATACACCAAATACATATGCACTTTTCCGTATAGTGATTCCTGTCGACAGTGCTCGTCAGTACGTCAATTATTGTCAATCTCAGCTGTTGATAATTAAAGCGATATTTATGGTAGACAAATCATCGCGACAGCATGGATTATTTTGCACCAGGATCTCATTATAATTTTAAACCAGCGCTTGTAAACTCTGTAGAGCATTGCCAGACAGATTGAGTTAATACTGATAAATTAATAAGCAAAATCAAAGAATTTTATGATGACGAGTATATTGCTGTAACAAAGATAGTGACCAAAAAAGAAAGCTAGGCAGTGATAACCAGAACGTTCTGCAATAAATTTCGTGAAACTTAAATTACTTTCCTCTGAATTTCACTATAATAGCAAGTTCAATTAAGAAACTTCAGAATACACTGTTGTGCAGTCGAAATCTCTGGAAAAGAATGCACGTACCATAACAAACGTACGTGAAATATTTTCATACCGTGCGAAAAATGTTTAGCGAATTGTAAATCCAAAAATAGCTCAGCCACGTTAACATACACCGTCGGGGTATTCTCGGCCGAGGAAAAAACGAACGCTACCGCAATCTCGAACGATACAAATTATCTAAAAACGCTTGACCCTAAAAAAAAATCACTCCTCCAACCCCATCTAATCTGCGGTAGGTATATCTCCGCCGATCGACACCGTCGCGGAACGATACGAGACGTTAATCTTCGAAATCAATGGCGTCGATTGCGGAGAAAGGTCCCGCAGTGTATTGAATTTTTCTTTATCGACCCGTCGAATTCCCCACAGCTCTGTGGGGAAATTAAATCAGCGCCGTAGGATAATTTCCGCGGGGCCGTCGAAACGTGCAACTAGCAAGCCGCAATATCGCGCTTTATCCCGCGAAGTGTCAATTTCAGTACGCGGACCAATTCGTCCGGCGCACGTGATATGCCGCACGCGGGCGTGTGCGTGCAAATAGCAGGCCGAGGCGCATCGCGGACCAAGATATTTGGCACTGGCTGCCAAAAATACGCGCCGCGGTGCGTGTGCCCGAGTGCGCGACACGCCGCCGCTGACAATCGTGGGCGCAGATACCCGCTGCGCTATCTACGGTCTAGAGGCCAGTATAATTAGGCAGCCGTGTTCAGTTCGGATCGAGCGCTCTTCGTTCAGGCGCTCCCGAAACTGTCTACGAGCCGCGCAGGTCGAGAAACGAAGGTTGGACGGCCGTCGGAATTCGCGAAACGCGACTGATACTTTCGGGGCGTTTCGATACGTTGGCTCGTAAACTCAGCCTTCGCAATGCCGCTCGTTCCGAGCGTGAATCACCGTTCGCATACTAATAATTATGGTCGTTATGTAATCTGAGGCCCATTCGCTAAGCATGTAATGATACGAAACGATTTACCCGCGGGCAAACCCGTCTTTAAAGTGATCCGAGCTCTCGTGGTTCTGTAAAGCTACGAATCTGGAGCGTGTTTAATTGAACGATTGAAGAGCTAAAGGTTTATAATTAGAAAGGAAGCATTACGTTCCGAATGGTTCTACTTGTTTAATTCGGTCACTTTAATCCCGTTTGACATTAACCGACCACGCCAATCATCATGAAGCTGCTCCATTCTTTTTATTCTAGCCTTGTTCACCTCCGTTGAAGCGCTCGATAGATAAAAGAAAATACTTGCATAATGTGACTAATTTAAGTAGTGGCGATTCAGTGGCCGCGAGACGGATAGCGAAGGTTGTGCGCGAATTATAAAAGTCACGTGCGACCGGGCAATGCACAGCTGCGCGGGCAAATGCAGCGCGCAGATCCCCGCTCGAAATACCTAGGGTCTGTTTCACGAGGCGCGATCAGTCAACGGTAGACGACGCGCCAGCATGAATCGTCGTGATTCTACGAACGTCCCCCGCCGTTTCGGGCAAACATCGCAGAAATTACGACCGACTAAATTTACAGTGCCGGGGGCCGCGTTGTGCGCGCCGATTCCAATGGAAAACGCGTCTAGTTGCCCGCCAGGCGCAGCTCGGATCGGCACCAGCCTGGTGACATCCTTGGCTGCGACTTCGCGCCTTATCCTTCATTATTAAATGCGTAGTAATATTACAAAAAAGCACATTATAAATAAGCCTGAACGCCACCCCGGAACACCTTGTTGCAGAAAAAGAGAGGCGCGTGCATCCTTCTCCAATCAAATCGATCGCCGGTTTTACCTGCCGGAGCACAAGGCTAGGCGCGCAAAAAGAATTTTGCGCAGTTAACCTATGCCCACTCGGCGAACATTTCGTCTTGGTGCCGTAATTCGTCCCCTCGCTCGTTCCAGCCGAATGAATCACTATCTGGGCCCAATTTCGAGGACTCTGATTCGTCGATGGCTAAGCAGGATTAAATCCTAGTCGAAGCGGATGGTCCTCGACCGGTTGTTGCGTGTTTCGCGTCCTTGGGATTTGTCGCGTTGGTAAAGGAGCAGCTTCATCACGTTTGTGTTTGCAATGGTGGAGCTCGCGGAAATGTCTCTGCCTTGTTATAAATTTAAATGATACTGAAATTAGTCGGCGACGTGAGGGGTCGAAGAAAACGGTTGGCGAAAGGCGTCCACGGTAGGCGCAGAATGTCAGCGGCGTATGGTTCCGGTGGTGAAAAGAAATTCTAGATGGTGAGGTGCATTATGATCCATCGTTCTGGCCCGGGGTGCAGCGATAAAGGAACGTCCGAAATGGCCCTTTCCCGCCTGCCATTCTTTGCTCGTTTTGGCGCGTAAGGTCCGATTACCTATGGTACACGCCAGGTATCGAATGGCGGAAAGGCTCGAGAGGCAAGAACACGAGGTGGCGAATTATCCGGTGCATTAAGTCCTTTGGTGGGTGGCTGACGGAAATGATTTCAGGTTTCGACGGGCAACGTCCAACCGGTTAAAGGAAACTGAAAAATCTGCAACGATAGACGCGGTTGCGGCAGAATAACCTGAATTTTGTTAAGAATCTTTCAGAGCCGGGGATCGCACTAATTGGCACGCAGAAGCTTTATCAAACGTGATTAACATACCAGCAACGGCAATGCCGCAAAGCGTAATAACGTGCGCGTGATTTTTATGTCGCGATGGTCATTACATTATGATATATCGAACAACGCAATTAGAATCTAGTTAGTATAGTATAACGAGACGCTGGATCATGAAAGAAGATTTTCCTGATTTTGAAGATACAGCTTCATAAGTGGGAAGAATCCTAAATATATTTGAAACAATAAGATACTACTGATTGCTTACCCAGTTTTACCACTTGGTAATTCGATTACTCGATCTCCGATTATCTGAGAAAAAATCGTAGAAGCTCAAACTCACCTGTAACAGAAAACATGAAGAGAAGATTAGTTTCACGAGAATTCTAGCACCAGAAATTAAAATTACATTATGATCTAGATTTCACACTTCATAATCTACGGCTGCATGTAATTAACAGTCTATATACGTGGTGGCTACTGCAAGGTTGCGGACAAAGTTGCCAGACGCAGGAACTGTCTTTGCAACTATCGAGCCTGTCTGTTCGCAAACGAAAATGTTAACGAAGAAATACGATGGAGCCGCGGTGAACGCGAATCACGTCCAAGGAATACCTACCTATTCTTTGTGGTCGAGAGACGAGAAGCAAGGGGATACTCGATTGTCTCCGGGAACTTTGCCAGTCAGGAACGATCGTCTTTCATTTTTCAATTTACAAGCCGAGAAAAAAGTTGCCCGATGAGCCGGCAGCCTCTTTGTTCTACTTCCCTCCCCCGAGTACGCCACTTTCTCTGTAGCCTCGTGGGGTACTTACGAGGGGATGTAATCGCACGGTAATTTTCTCATGAGCTTTCTTACCCCTCGCGAGAGGACGCACTTGGATCAAACCCAGTTGGCCACGATTCTTCGCTTCTCGCTTTTGCCAACAAATGCCATAAGGCACCTCGCTACAAAGCCTTGTTACTTCACATTAACGCCGATGTTCCCGTTGATGCCCCTTTTTCTCCCTGGCGAGGAATCTTAGGACTCGGCAAGGAGCAAACACTTTCAAATCGATTCAAGCGTCAACGGGGTTCAGGGTTGGCGTGGATCGGGTAAAAATAGATTACAAGGGAGAACGGTGGTCAGTTGCGTGTCCCGTTTTCAATAGAGGCTGAGATATTAATAGTTTTGTCAAATATTATTAAAACGAGAAGTGTTGTAATTTGATGTGTAAATGGCCCTCCACTGATTGGTTGCAGATTAAAAGAATACAGGATATTCAACTTAGATTTTTATGCTGGTGTACTTATACTGCCTCTCCTTAGTTAAACTGTCCTATCTAGCATTTTTTCAATTTTTGAGATTTGTTGAAATATTTGAAGTTCCACACGTCTTTTACCTTTTAAGTAAAGTTAGAAAAGTCTACGTGCTTCGTAAAGATTTATAAACAGTCTAATGTATTTAACCTAACTTCTGTCAAAATGGTTAAAATATCTTACCTGAAATAATTAATTAATTGGTACTTTAATAATACATTCCCTACCGGTACACCTATTACAAAAAATTATATTAAGAAATTATGACATGTTTTAATTTGAATGAAGGAAAATAAGGATGGTACAAAGTAAATGATAAAACTGCAGTTTTCTCGGTTGTTTCAAAATGCTAGATAGGATATTTTAACTAAAGAGGGCAATATAGTTTTGAAGAAATATTATTTTGTAATTTTTGAAAAGTGAAATTGAAATATAATTGTTCCAATAATAATGAATTCTAACGACCCCTTAGTATTATACCTTGAGACATGAATATAGGACACAACCTTGACACGTATACAAATTAAATAAAAGTGGGATGTAAGAGGAAGTTATAAAACTTGACTGAAAATTGCGTTATTCTGGGCAGATTCTAATTTCATGCACAATTTCAGTTCTAATTCTCGAATTCGTGGTTGCATTCCATCGAGTCGCGTGTTCTCTTTTTTTCTTTCGGATGTACTTGAAGCCTAATATAATGCAATAATCTGAAGTTTCGTGATCCTGGTATTACAGGTATTACTTGTGAACAAGCATCGTTATTTCAGCAACCTTTTAACTGGATAGGAAGTGAAGAGCAGCTTTGAAGTCCGCAGTGAAGACTGTCAAGTGAGGATTAAGTAGAAAATACAGTACATTGAATTTTTTTTCAACGTCTACGTTGAGGGGCCACGTGCCGACATTGGGTTCTTTTACTTGATAATGCTTTACCAAACAGCTTACTGTTACCTAATAACGATGTGGTAAGCATGCCAAAATTGAATCAAAATAAATCACTTGGACAAAATAAATCACTTGGTTTCCCCGTCAGTTTTTGCGAAAAGTATCAGAAACTGTGAAATGTGATACTGAATATCTCAATTTCTTCGAGAACAACATCTCATATGAACAAATTCTATTATACCGAATTCATTTGCACCACCACTGACGTGATATTCGACATACTGCATATTGAATTGCAGTAGTGGAAATATTTTTTGCATCACCCTCAAATTTACATAGTACATACCTACGCAAACTTTACAATAATTTCTTAATTTCAATAAGCTTTACAATAATTTTCCTGAGCAGTACTACTAATAATAGTACTAATAATGCAATAAATATTGCCACATGACCAATTATCACAACATCCAACGTCGAACACAAGAAAAGATCCTCCTGAAGGCCGTGAAAAAGCTGAAGTAATTTGGTAATGCAACCGTAAGCATGGGGAAGACATTAACCGAAAGTGGCTGCTCGACGCTGGCGAAGAAAACCTAGACAACGGAAACTTTAAATCGGAGTCTCCAGCGGCGCTAGACTTCCGCGTAGACTTGTCGTAAATCAGCCCGTTTACACCAGCCGTATCGCTTTATTTATTGTTAAACTCCGAGAAAAAGCCCCGACACAGACTTTGACCCACCACAGGCGACAATTAAGACTACATCGCCCCGTGATAGCAATTTTACAGCCGCTTTAACGACCTTCTCTCCTCGACCTCGACAGTGCAACTTTGTAAGTTGACAATGACTCGCGAAATATAGCTCGATAAATTAATAAATAATAGCATAGGTAATACATCCTCCGTTTCCAATGATTTATTGTTTCTTTGTTGCTTAAAAATTGTAGCGTGCCAATTCAATTCTTCTTTCTGTAGCCTTGTGGCTTTCTTATTAATTAAATAATTATAATTTGCTTTCCTACTTCTACCGATAATTTCTAATACGCTCTGTTACAGAATTCTTATCTACTTCTTCAAAAATAATTATCTGCAATTTACTGTCGTTTAGTTTTGACTATGGTGATTCTTAAATACAATAGTTTATACAGAAAATTCTGAACCATCGTTTTACAATACCGACACGTTGGGAGTCACACTTTATTGCAGAAGATAAATGCTGAAGACAATGATTATTCATAATGTGTATTTCGATGACACGATCAGTCTTAATCTACGTTTATTTCAATTAATGGCCGAGGTATCAGCAACGACCACGAGAAGCGATTCAGCGATTTAAAAAAGGATTATAACTCCTCGCGCAGCGATCACGGAAAATCGCGAATTCAAGCGTTGCGCCAGTGACTGTATAACATTCGCCGGCCATAATTCCGACCCATTAAGTTTCACGAGATTCCCCTGTCAGCTGGCGTATTTATTAGATTTTATTGGATATCGGATTTCGCTAGATTTTATTTAACATTCTATTAAATACCAACCGTGTAATATCCCGAAACGGACAACTGTAAAATGGCGAATAGTCTGCGATGAAATTTTTCCACCATCATTCCCGCCTTTTCCCATACAATCTCTGTCCCCGTTCGAATTGAAAACGGGAACCCGTGGAGATTTTATTAATAATCCCGCTCGCTTCGTTGCCGAGCTTGCGGAATCAACCGCGATTCAAACGTCCTATCCCGTGGCGCGGTAGCTTTTTCCGTGTCCCTCTGGAGAAACGCAGCAGGTCCGTGGAGAAAAGCTCCACCGCGTTAAGATACGACAAATTTAAACAACCCTGGCACGCACAAAGAGAGCACGGGGATTCTTGTGCAGTATATTATCGAGCCGTTCCCCGAAATGCAACAAGTTGCCCATTCGGGCTCGGTGCCTCTCTCTCTCCCGCTTCCACCCCTTCGCTCTGCCCTCCCTTGCCACCCTCGCACACCCGTAAGACGCGCTCGTAAAAGCTTGCACGTGCAGCACACATTTCACCTGGACGTGTGGCACCGTGCACGAATTTCGCCAGGAAAGGCGAGCGCGCGTAGGGTGGGTACACTTGAACGCCGCTTCACAGGGTTTGTCGCCCTGTTCTTCGTCGCGTGCGTTCAAGCCAATTCATTATCCAGTGGGATCCTCCTGGTACTTGCTTTCCACCGCTGGCGTGCGGAACTTTTTCCTCGCGCCTGCGATGCTCTTCTAACGACCGTGCACGCTTTTCTTGCAGGTGAAATTAAGTTGGAGCGTTACGTGACCAGTTAAGGGGGTGAGATTGTTGAGTGATTAAGTAATCGTTGCAATTGGGGGATAGAGGTAAGGGTGTCTGGTAGTTTGGGTTTTCTTGGCTGGTGAGGTGAATGTAAATTAATATATTGGTTTGAATAATTGGTGTTTGGAGAATTAATTTAGTTGATGGTATAAGTAGAATTCAAAATATTGGTGTATTTTATTTGGTGTATGTAAATATTATTTCGAATGGTATATTTGCATTTAAAGTTCGAAATAGTTAATAGTGGAGTAGTGTAATTATACTTTCTTAAATTCCCGAGGAGTTCTGTAATTTTGGAAGCAATCATTAGCTGCAATGTGTTCTTTTATATGGCGTTCATTCTGCTTATATTTTTCAACATTTTATTATAAATAATATCACTGCAATAAATGAGAAAGAGAAGTACTTATAAAAAGAATTGACGCCTTTAGATTATTACACCAAATAATGACAAAGTTGTCTACAAATGGGCACGAGTTCCAATAACAACGAGGCTATATAGGTAATCGATTCCGAGGGCATGTATTTATTCGTCGGTGTACTTGATACATAATATTTGGAATTACAGGAACGTTTTCGGAGATTATTCTGGGAATATTCATTACTTCCCTTCCGCGGACGTTGCTTTTATCCGTCGCAGTAATAGGTACGAAATTGTATAGAATGATCTGCATTAAATTGAACCAAGTGAATCCGAATAGTTCAATCTGCTTAAATATATAAATAGAATTCAGTAATTATATCTTCATGATAATGCCTATTCGGAATGTGCCCGCAAATAAATCGCAAAACCGCGAATTATCCTATTCAGAAAACGGAAATCTGTGAGCTCACTTTGCGGTACGATAATGATAATATTTTTGCTTTTATACACGAAAACAGGTAAAGTGTGTTCCGCTCTCGGTCAAATACTATCTCGCCCGCAATCATTTTGATATTTTCGCATTGTTCGTAATAGCAATTTCCTGTCACAGTAATTCCATCTCCAAACAGCTGCAACACCATTGATCCTTTGCCCTTTGAGTTACACGCTAATTTTATGAAGCTTTCTAAAACTGACAAAACTCGTAATTCGCAGAATTAAATGAATTTCTCGTTGTGCGATTACTTTACTGTCTATTCCAAAAATTTTGTGACTAATATACGCAATATTAAGCAAAAGTATTTCTGAACTATGGGCGACTATAAGTTGAATTAGTATTAAATAAAATAATTATTTAATCGATCACACTTGATTAAAGATTAACTTGGTGGAGATCAACTTCCTTCGTTCCGTTTTCTTCGATCAGAAATACCTAAGCCGGAAAAAGTTGCCTGTGTTTCATGCCAAATGAAGGAGCGAAGAAAGCTCTCCGAGCAGCTAATCGAATATCGAGTAAAACGTTCCTGATAGTATCGTTGAAAAGAAATGCTACGATCTACAGATAGAAAGAAGCTTCATAGACCAATTCTCCTACTCTCTGTATAATTGTTTATCAGTTAATCCTTCGGCTGACATATAAGACACATGTGACTGATACCATTAAGTTCTCGCATGATTGACAAGGTTATTCTCCCATTAGGCTTTTAAATTATGGCTTGATAAAGTATTGGTTACGATTGCGAATGTATTCAAGAACCTCGACTGGCTACTAGTAACGCTTTTACTAATAGGTGCGTTAAACTAGCAGACTGGGTCACGTAGCGCATGTACAGAACAGAATGATACTTTCACACAAATTTATATATATCACGTAGAAATATGGGAAGTGACTACTTAGCAATATTATCAAATGTCCACAATGTTTTCTCAAGCACAAGAGAATTTAAGGAAACATTTACTCACGTATCAAGTAACAAAATAGTGCAAAGACTATAGTATAATTATTTAATAGTAATTTCCTGTCGAACGAGGTAACGTTAAACGATTTCATTGAAACGAATGCCAGGTCGGCCTGTAACCAGTAAATACTCTTCTATGGCGACGAATGTAAATCGATTTTCATAAACCATCAAACGCAACTGCGTAAGTCCCATGCACATTCATTGTCGTTCCATAAACTCGCTTCGTCCCGCAATTTTATTGTTTAAACATGGAGAACTATGCGAATACCGTCACGCAGCCATCTATAACAATCCCACCCTCCTATCACGAAATTCCAGACTGTGCAAAAATATTTCCCATAAAAATTGCAAACTGTCCGCGAGTCACGCATGCGCGCTCCTTGGTCCTGAATCCCCCTCGGTTTATTTCCGCTAGGGGATGAAAAGACTCAGCGGTTCAAAACATACAAAGAGGCGCTTAGCATTTGGGCATAATTCCAGAGACGAATTTGTTATTCAAAAATATAAAAAAGAAGTTCAAAGAAACTTAAATTTCAAACTCGGATTCGTAGTACATTCATCGTTCATCTCTGCTCGAAAATACAAAAATGGTACCTTTGAAAAATTTATTATTGATCATTTAACTCTTTCAAAATTTTCTACCCTTGAGATTATGACAAAAACGGAGCAAACTACATTTTTTGCGAAATTGAGTTAATAGCAATAATATATTCCAAAATGCTCTATGTAGTTACTAAGTCATATGAAGAAAAAAAAACAAAAATTTCGATGTGGGTTAGTCGATTTTTGCTCTCACTGCCTCATATTCACTTTCCAACGATGATTAAGAAAGCAGAATCGAAGGAACAGTAATCAGATGGGACAACTATTCCTACCAACTCCATCATTTTTATCTGTTGAACCCACCTCTGAATTGACACCCCAACTAAGCTACGGGCCGCGCATCGCATAAAATATTCCCGCGTGCAGCTTATTTCTGAGTGATGGAGGAGCGCGAAGACTCGAGGACACGAGGCGCCAATGACTATTCGGTGATAAAACGTCGGTATTCTTCGAGAATAAAATACGCACACTCAGAGAGTGCGAGTTGGTCCCAGCACTGGACGTGGCAACGGTGGTCAGAACGATAACCCCTATGAAGACTTGAGCGATAAAGAGCCGGTTATCTACGAGCTGGTTATCGTTTTCTTTCTCTCTTCTCTCTCCTCTCTCTGACCGTTTCTCCATCATCTCCGTTATCCCCCACCAATGACGCATCCGTTGTACACTTGGGATAATCTGCCGGCCAATCACACGCCGCTTGTCAAAGTTGATGGTCGGACAGCATTTTACAGTAAAAACCGTTGGTTTTCCTAAAGACCCACTGTTAGCGCACTAGTGCCAGGTTCATGCTCGCGTCCGCGAGGGATTAGTGGTTGCATTCTCAAATTCGATCGCGATACGATACACCTGACCATCCTTCGGATGAAAACGCCCGTCGAGATTCGAGATATCGAATAATAAATCGCCGCCCTCGATCAGAAGTTATTTTTCAAGTGACTTGTCCATGAATCGTATCGTCACTCGATTGTTAACTCAATGACTTTTTTTATCTTGTTCTGCATTTTAATAAATACCCACCGAGATAAGATTTTACGGACAATTGCGCGAGCCTTTCTTTCGGGCGATCGCATTGTGTACACGACGAGATAGAGACAGAGCAACATTGGTATAAATAAATAATTATGTTAATGATATTAAGCATGGAGATAACTAAACTTCGAACATTTAATTCTCCAAAGCTATCGAGGACCATTTGACCGCGGAGGTTAAATCGAAAAGGGGTTTGTAGAAATCGGTTTAAAAAGTGTAACTAATTCCTATTTACTCTGTGATAGTGTGCATAAAACGCTGAACAGGTAAAAAGATCCAACGTATAGATACGGAAACGCGTGTGCATAGTAATAGGATCGTAAAAAGAGTAAATTACTCGATTATGGTAACAAGCACAAGTCACTAATCGAGCGAAAAAATCTTGATAATAGGCGATACTTAATAAACGTTTATTAATGCGACGTAGCACGCATTATACGTCTTTAACACGTCCCTGGCACCTCCCCAAAGCTTTCTGCGAGCTTTAAAAGCAGTATCACGTATTCCTCTTGCTTATACAATTGATTAATCGTTCGAAAGCCATATTCCCTTGGGCATCGAGTATGTTAATTCACCTGTTTCTTCACGCTCACGCGGAGAATATTGCTAGTCAAGCCCATTTACACAGGTGAATAAAATATACATTTGTAATGAACAAGAGCGAAACCCGCCTAGTGTTCATACTTTCAAGCGTTTCAGTGCGCACAATAATTAATACGTAATTGATTAAAATATTTAATTCGCCCCGCGAACCCCTACGATTACCGTGTAAGTAATTAATCCATCCTCTCACCGTGTCAGCGAAATAGATTGTTGGACACGATGGAACCAAATTTTCGATTTGCTGCAAGGGGAACAAGAATATAGTTAAATATTCAATATACTTGTGGAGATTCCTAATAATCACTGCAATAAACTGTATTTCTATGCCACGGTTGAGGGGAAAATTACATTTCTTTTATTATATACGATACAATAAGTCCAAAGGAGGCTTGATACTGGTAAACAGTTGAAGGTGTAGCGTAAGGAATATTACGTTGATTAATAACCTGTTATAAGACTTTTATTGCCACGACGGAATTAGCCACGAATGATGTATTTTCTGAATCTTATTTATGAGGTGGGTTAAGTGGAAAATTGAAGTGGGTATTGAGCAAGCCTAAACATGCGCCAACCAATTATTAATTATTAAACACGAGGAATAATAAACTATTAACTTTTTAAAAATTCTCAAACTCCTTTCTCCTCAAGTTCATGACACACCATAAATATAATCCTCACCGTCAGTCTAACTCACCGTTCCGCGGCAAGGGGTTAAATATTCCCCGTGGCTTAGAAACTTGTAAAATTTTTTTACTAAAAATAAAATCCAAATTCTTCGAATATTTAAAGAAAAGTATACGCAAAATTCGTGGGACTCCGAACGAGCGATAGTGTTCTAAAATAAGCGCCAGGCTCTGTAAAGATAATGCTGCTGTTCCCATACTAAACGTACGTTCCCTACGTAACAATCGCCGTCCAATTAAACAAGCCTCTATCGACTATAAATAAATGATCGTACCGACAGGGAATTACGCTCGCGCGAACGCAAAAACGCTTGTTATCTTCCACGTATCTTGCAGGATCTTCTGCAACGCGTACAATCTGCGCTGGCAGCGTTACATGCCATCTATCGCCGCAGTTTGGATAAACGCGAGCAGCCAGAAAAAGCGATTATTCTTATTCAACATAACATTAAACACATCGCGTTTACCCTTTACGTAAAGTGATAAAGATCAACGGTCAAAGGGTCGCGCGTATGAGACGTGGCAGCGAGCGTTGTGGACGCGAGCAGCGTTTCGAAAAGCGAACCGTCTCCCGTGACCTTTCAAATGCGTTAAACGAATCTTTATATTAAGTGTATTGGCAGAACTGTGCTCTAATCGAGAATAAATGAAAACATCGGACGCGCGACAGCGTTACGCGCGATAGGCAGAATCGCCGCCGTCAAGAATGAGCGCATACGCATTTACAACTGACAAAAATGTATTTCGAAACAGTGCAACGTTATCTTGAAAATTATGGTAAATTGCGGCGCACACAAGTGCGACGCGGCTTCCCCGAAACGGATTGCTTACGTAGATTACGTTTTTTCTTTTTTTTTTTTATAAAATTCCATCGAGCTTAGCTTGTCAGGCGAGGTCATCGTTGCAGAAGTGGGAGTGTCTGGAACCGAGTTTTGTAGGGGAATACCGAATTGAGCGAGTGTTTGAAGAAGCCATCATGTGTGTGTTTTGAGAAGGCAGCTTTAGTGCAAAGGAGGAAAGAATTCCGAGTACGCTGTTTCGTTATCATTGCATTATGTGCAGTATATTGTGTCCAAGAACCAGAACTGTTGTATTATCCTGATTTAAAATTGTTTCCTTAGAGATTACATAATATATTCTACTTTACTTTACTATCTTGCGTGAGTACATATTTGTAATAGAGATAAAAAATATTTGAATAGAAATAGCGTTCATCGCCACTTGAATTTTATTAAAAGAAAGTGGAATGTTAACAGCGCGATTGGATGGAATAAAATCATCGATTGTTACTGATCTGCGCGATTATTGCTGCAATTCGAATTCTGGAAAAATCATCGCTGTCGTGTTATACAATTTAAGGCGTTCGAGCGCCAGTAAAAGAGACAACATTAAAATTGGTCTCATTTATGTCGAAACACTCGCCAGCCGGCCATACACTCTTACAAATATCTTATCACAGCACACTTGCTCAAAGCTTATCCGTTTTTCGTTCATTTCAACCGAGACAACACCGCTCATCATTATTTTCGCGCCCACCCTCTGACATACGAATAAAAACTTGCTCCGTTATTACATACCGCTGCAAGTAATTAGCTAATCGCTTACACGAATGATATCATCGGTCAAGTAAAGTGTCCAAGCACACGCTAGAAACTTAACGCACCATCTGATCGAGCCAAGTATTTGATCGTTACACTACTTTAATTCGACCACGTGGATCATTCAAACAGCTCGAAAGGAATTAGCTAAAACTAGGTACTCTAAACTTTACTTACAACGCTTGATTACTTCGACACTGCTTTGTTCCTGATATTTAATCAAGTCCTCACACTTATCAACACATATACCGTTAAGGAACTAGTTTTTGATCAGTTTAGAGGGCTTCCCACTTTAATATTTATTTTTAACGTAATAAAACTTTAAACCATAAACTTTTTTTATACTAAAAGATGAATTAATGTTTAAACTTTAAGGAAAAATTTTAAAAAGTTGGAAATAAGTACAATTTAATTATTTATGATGTACGGCATAATAAGGTGACTAGGAACTAGTTTTTGATCATCTAAAATACATGGGAACTAATTTTTGATCAGGTTAGGAACTAGTTTTTGATCATCTAAAATAGATGGGAACTAATTTTTTTATCAGGTGAGTAACTAGTTTTTGATCGTCTAAAATACTTGGGAATTAATTTCTTATTAGGTAAGGAACTAATATTTGATCACACATTTTTTTGTATAAATAATCAATGTATAATCATGAAATATATTTTTCGTCAAACGTTATTTATTTTAACTTTTCTAGAAGACTTTTTAATATTTTTTGGTATGGTTTTGCTTAAATTTTTCTTCAATTTTTTTTCTTCATCCTTTTCTTTCTATACCATCTAAACTTAAGTTTTTTATAATTTTATAATGTGCTAACCTATTTTTTATTCAGGTGATCAAAAATTAGTTCTACAAGAAAAAGTTGGAACTAATTAATGATCACTGACTTTTAAAGCAAAATAATACATATAATACTAAAATTTTTGCGCTACTTTGTAAAGTAAACTATTGTAAGTAAAATGTATGAAAATAACCTTTAATGTCGCAACACCAGCAAAGAAATCGACTGTGACATCGATGGTTATGTCTTACTTCGCACAGTAAGAGATGGCGTTCAACAGAGACTTCCTTCAAGTGAGCTACCTTACACATTTATTTTCACAAGAACTAACCATACTAACTACTTTTACAGACAACATATATATTTTTGAATTATCAATTTTTATGTTAGTAATTATTTCAAACAATTATTTATTGACATAAACTTAAAAGAACGATTTATTTCATGAACTGATCAAAAACTAGTGCCTGATCAAGAACTAGTTCCTTAACGGTAGCCGCGACTATACCGATACACGTGTTTCTAGCTCACCTTTCCTCGAATCTTTGACCTGTGAAGCTTCCACAATTTACCTATAACATTAAAAGATGAATAGCAATCAAACAGTATCACATGGCGGAATTTAAAAATGCCACTTCGTAAGGTACACAGAATTTTTTCCATCCTCGATATCCGATACATTCCCAGCGTTGCTCCGGCTTCTCGCTTCGTGTCAACGTTGTAAAACGCTTCGCTTAGGGTACTTAAAACCCATGATCGTCTACATCAGGCTGCAGCGAAGATAGTGCTTGACCCACATAAGCCGGGGTCACTCGATCGCAGGAATTCCTGACGAACTTATAAATCACGCGACACGATCGCCCGAAGATGAGCATTAAGGGAAAAATGGAACGGCCGCGCGTGCTCGGCCGAGTAAAATGTACGGAGCCGTTGACCTCGTCGGGAGCAGGGTCCAAGGTCGCGAGAAGTCAAACTCAAAGTACGTAGGCACCTATGAGGGCACCGCGTGGCCACCGACGTCCTTGGATTCTCGGCCCTTCATGCAATTTACATTCGACTCGTAACCCGCCACCGAAGGCCGCATGAATATCCGGCACTGGCGAGCCTAATACCAAGGAACTTTGTTCACCGACGCGGTCGGAGGAAAGGAAACGAGCAACGAGGAATAAATACGCTGCAATTAGCCGGTACACCGTCGATCACTGATAGTGATTGGAACTCGCGGAATGTGGAGGAAATAATTAAGTATGATAGCATCCTATCAGCATCCGAATTTAACACGTAGGTATTGAGCCGCGTGGGTCATTGATGGTCCGCGATATTTATGGAAGGTGAAGCTTTTATTCAACGGAACAAGATGATTCGCGACACAGCGTCGAAATCGTGATGGAACAAAAAACTGAATTTTATTATTAATATGATTATTTAATTGAATACTGCGATGGATTTTTCTCATCACTTTTTATAGTAATATAGAAAATTTGAATTCCTCACTTTTCTTGTGATTAGTGTTGTAGATTTCGAAAAGAATAATATATGTAGCTAATAGTATCAAAAATTTCTGTTCTTTAATTGAATATTGAGATCTATTTTTTTCATCACTTTTTATAGTTATGTGTAAAATCTGAATTCCTCACTTTCCTTGTGATTATTGTGCTACATTTCGAAAAGAGTAATATATGTAGCCAATAGTATAAAAAAACTGCTTTTTAATGTCATTAATCGTAGATCTTTCAATGTGAATTCTTGCTAATTTCATGACATTCTCCCTACTTTCTGACTTCTGAGTTACAAGTTTCCTCTTTGGTGTCATTACACAATCTGCCAACTAGTACTATGTCAACTTCATGCTATAGTGGTGTGAACAGTGTTCATTTAGATCGTTACAGAAAACAAACACCACGTCCATACATATTTCGATAGCAGAGACAAAAGGAAGGAAGTAGAAATGCAGAGGTCCCACTGTGTTTCACAAATTAACACGAAAGGACATGGACATGCCAGTTCAAGGCGAAGAAAATCACAAGATTCGAATCATTCGTTTTTCCAACGATACATCGCTGAGAGTATTACTCCGCGTCTCGTGACCGCTGTTCATTAGCAGGGCGATTAATCGCCTTTCTGGCACACGCAGTTACATTCAATCGTCCTATTATATTACCTTATCGGGCACATTTAATAATAAAGTCGAAGCGGCTACACGCTGCACCGATTGCGAGGGACAAGTGTATCATTGTGTCCCCGAAACAGCAGAAATCCAGTCTAGCTCCGTTTTAATAACCATTGCAATCTACGTCGCCTGTCATTGTATGCGCGTCTTGAGCAATAAGCCACGTCAAACAGAGCGCAATGATAAAACGCCGATAACACCGCACGATAACTCTCGCGTCTCGTCACAAAAATTACATTGAGGCAACGAAATGAGCCGCGAGATATGCAGGCATCCATGCTGGAGGCTCGTTTCCTTCGCCCCACCCTCCTATTCCCAAAAATAATTCACTCGCCTTTAATTTGCAACGAGCAGATCCGAAAGCCCAGACGATCACCAACGCGGAGATAACGTTGATAACGCCCGTCACATTTCCACTTTAATGCTTGTATGTCAAATTTTTAAGCCGTTACATGGAAACCGTCTACCTAGTCTTATGAGAATACCTCCCTACTTATTAAAACATAACATACGTTTCACGTGCTTGGATCTTTGAGCGATCCGCGTTTCCTTATTCATGTACCAGCACTCTGATTGAAAGACTATTTGAAGAGCCCGATTTTTCGAAATTTATTTATTTATTTATTCCTTTTCACGGGTAAACCCTTTGGTACAAAGAGATATAATGCATTGAGTGTTTTGAGAGTGTTAGTATTGTTAAGAAATTTCCAGACCCTATGGAAAAGTCCCAAAGACTTAAGACTACACGAAATAATATTTCTGTAATGTGCCTTTCTATAATATGCCTGTAATTACAATATTGTGTTTGTCACAAGTGCACCGATAGCGTTAGTACAATGATCGGTTTCATGGTAAAATGGCCCGTTTTAAGGCGAAAGCTCGTAATCTGGATAGGTTCGTAATTTTTTAAAGAGAATGTTACAGTGTGCAATGAAATATGGTATTTTGTTATAGTTAGAAGCCAGAGTGATATTGTCGAAATGAAAGGAATATATTTGTTAAACTACAGGACTTTGATCGAATACCTGAAAACCATTTCTATGTATCGTCGATATCGCGAGAAATTAAATTGTCCGGGCACGCGGTGGCAATCTCTCTGTATTATCTGAATACACGACTTTGACTTCTGAACTCTGACAAGAGTATCGTACGTTTTTCTTCCCCAAACGACAATAAGAGAGCGTCTCAAAAATTAACCGATCTCGGTCGAATACAAGAAAAATGTAAACGTAAAAAGAATTGAAGAATCTTTGATTTTTACAATTTTTCAATGAACACATCCTTCCAAACCCTTTTACAGAAATCGTGCGGAAATATTGAAAGAAGTTACTAATTTTTGGTATCACAACTTTGCCAACTAAGATGACAGTTGCCTAAAAATACGTATATCAAAACAGCCGTCTAATAGTAAACACAAATATATTTACTATTAGTTGCTCAGTGACGAATTGCTTGGACTCGTTCATGACTCGGACGCCTTATCAAAAGGGTACAAGGTTCGTGTCACGGCAGACACGTCACGCGTCGCCATCGACGCATCACCCTGTGCCCCACCCCCAAAAAAGGGTTACATAAACCCAAAAACAAGAGTGGTCAGTTCCAAAACGTGACACTAAGCGAGCAGTCATTATTATTAAATTATTATTCACGCGTCGCAAAGTATTCGAAGATACTCTTGTCCTTTCCTGATTTAAGTAAGTGTATTCTATTATTAAAGTTACTTGTTTGAAATAAAATTGTAATTAGTGAACCCGAGGGTTTCCACTTCACTTCACCTCATAACAACGGAATAAAAATAAAAAACGATGACGTTTCCGTTTACTAACTACTTTAAACAACGAGGCAATTTCAGGGGAACGATTTAAACGAACGAGAAGATATTTTGGGTAACACGAAACTGCTGCTACAACTTCCGCTAATGTAGTCGTGCAATCGCAAAAAAGGAGTCAGGGGTCAAGTGCGTCGCGATGCGCGGCATCGCGAAATGCGATTCGTTAGCACACTCTGACGACGTCAGTACTTCGGTATACGCATACCTATGTGGAGCTGGCAAACATTTTCCCAAAATCTTTTGCCAACGTGAGAACAGTATAGATAAATTCGTATTTACCGTTGCAACGAATGTTGATAACGTGATAGATATGTATTGTTTAATTTGGTGTTGAAAAATCCGTATGCACGCGACATGCTTCAAAATACAGAATGTCTTCTTTGGATAAGATTCATATGAATGTGTCTTTTCGCTGGTATCTTTGAACTTTTAAAGTAGTGATAAAATATGAGCTACGTAAAACCGTTGTTGTTAAAAGATATGGCAGTCACAGTACAATGTTCGAATAATTAGGGAGTGTCCTGCTTCGGTAATGTTATTGTTTCGTAATGTATACAAGTTTTAAATTCTATAAGCAGTCCACCAGATGCGAAGCAATTCTTCGTTATTGAAAGTGCGAACAAGTTTTCAACTCCAAAGCGTATGAAAAAAGGGCAATTTTATTTTATTATATTTATCCGAATGTAAAAATATTCTAGACTTTTTTAGACTGAAGAAACGACCACAAGGAAAAATTTATCTTCACATCTAATTGAACTTTTATATCAAGCAGGTCCTTTAGAAATTAGCAAACATTTACCTACGTTTCTTAGTTTTAATTATCTATGTTTCTTAGTTTTATGTCTGACGAAGCTGTATAACTTAAACGTGTAATAAAAACATCACTGTCTCAAATACATGATATTTCCATCACCTTTGAACGTAATGCCTTCTACAAAAGAATCCATAAACGCCCTTAATTATCTGAAGCAATGGAAACAATACATTTTGTTCGAACTGAAATTCAATACGTTGATGGTAATACAGTGGACGTTAGGTCATCAAGTTAGACTAAAATTAGAATAACGAACGCACGCTTTTAGCGAGTAATCTGAATAAAAACGCCAGAGCACGGTGACGCCGCGCCGTGCGTAAGGAAAAGTTCGGCGACGTTTAACCGAGGCTGAATAAATTTCGATCTAGCTAGAAGCGGGATATATTGTTCAATTTTGAGGACGCCGGGGAAGCACAACAGTATGTAGGATGTGCATGCTGTACGTTACACATGTCGCAAGAAAACAGAGTCATTGGCGTGACATATGAGACGATATCGAAACGGGAATGCCTAATAGAAACATAGCGAGCTTCTTTTAGATACACTTTCCCTCAAACGGTACTATTTCAATATGTTTCGGTCTGACAAACACGAGCATAACAGGCATGTTGTAGCTGTCTCCCGTTTTACGATATTTCAGGATAATTAATACACCCATTAGACAAGTGGACGTTAAGAGGCCGAGTATAGTTCACTAATTAATAAGCACTGTGCATAAGTCCCAATTATTGAGAAAAGGGTAAATATAGAAGAACTGATAGGAGACCACCGTGTACTCGGTCACCGTAACAGACAATAGCAGCAATCCGACCAGTAAATAATCACATTCCAGGAGATTTATTTTATCCAATTTTACACTCCCTTTTGAAGTACCAGCTGAACTTTATTGCAAAAAATCTGTACCTACGGAAACACAATTTTCTTAAATCTCCTCATTTAATTTATGTGGGATTAGCCATTAGTAGCGAAGAGAATGCTGTATTTCTTGCTCGTGGCTTGAAATTGGGACACTCACGATCAATACATTTTTGTCCCAACGTATTTATTATTCATTTTTCCCATATCCTTCTTCCTCCTTCAATGTTTCAAGCTTTCCACTATTTGCAACTCTTCCTTATTTTTCTATGAACATGTTTTTTTTAATGTCTGAGTAGAGGGTTGGAACCAACGACTGACGAAATAAATACACATTCACATAACACCATACCATCGATAATAGAAACGATAATTGATCCCTAACTTCCGAACTACATATAACAACAATCTAAGACTTCCTACCGTCTGGAGGCGAAGAAGGCCCGCGAAAATGTGGAAAATTACAAAAAAGGATTGTAAAAGCTAGAGAAAAATTGGAAATGGGCCCCCCAACTGTGATAGAAAGAAAATAACGAATACACCAGAATTTAGATTTTAAAATGAAGCCCTGTTTTCGTGGAATTGACCCCACGTTTAATCTTATTTATTTAATTCCTTTAATACTTATCCACTTCGTGTGTTAGCATGGAATATTTGATTTGATTTAATTTAGAATAATTTAGAGTGCCACATATGGATCTCGCCTCAAGGCCCTCGATAAAACCAACACTGCTACCACCTACACAGAGCTAACACTGCACTAAACTAATTATTAATAATTGGCCATCTCCACGTCAAAATATATAATCCAGCTCATCAAATAATTCAATCATTTCAATAAACCACCACCTCAACACAAAACATTCCACTTAACCCGCCCTACACCCTCAACACACCTCCATCCATACATTCATCCTTGAGCCCGATCTACCAGCAACAGTCTGACAATTCCAGGAACTCTAAGTACACCCTGCACTCTGTCAATTTCCCTAGCCACGCGGTGGCACATAAAGCAGCTCCATAAATTGCTAGCTGCCTGTACCGCTCTACCCTCCGTTCTGGACGACGAAACGTCGCTAATTTACCGGGGCTGCGTCCTCGTGGCGAGCTCCATTCGCGACGTAACGAAACGTTCGAAAGCACACTCGACCTTACCACCCCCTACCCCGCGGCCGGAGCGCATAAAATGCCGCGCGATGGGCTCGTCGTTTATTTTTGGAGCACGCTCGACCTCTCTCGGACTCGGTCCCCTTACTTTTCTGTACTCGCACCGTCGAAAATAGCTTGGCGCAAGGTGGGTACGCGAGAAAGGGACGGAATCAGAAACGAGCCCCCGCGCCATCACCTCAGGATGATCTTCGACGCGCTTCTGCCCTCTTTTATGGATACCGGGACGCAACTTAGCGCGGCGCGATACGCGGAACCGTTCCCAGATGCCCGCTTTCCAACGAATTCCGGAGATACTTCGATCGGAGCCACCTTTCTGATCAGTCTTCTCTGCACCAGGCTGTAACCACTTCTCGAAGCTTTAGGATTAATGGATTCAAGTGAGAGCAGTGATTGGCAGATGGGAAAAGGAAAAGGTGAGGTTCAACGGACACGTTGTTGTAATAGCTAATATGAGGAGCAGAGATTGAAGCGGGGATTGAAAGTAAAAATTGAGATGAGTGGGAGAAAAGGAATAATTGAAAGTGGAGAAGGATGAAGGGTCGAGTAACGTGTTTGAAGGAGGAGTAGGATAGAATAGCGTCGACAGGAAGTGAGTTGTAGTTATAGATTGACGAATCGAAGAAGGAAGCTTGATATTTAGAGGTGTGATAAGTAGGGGTGGAAAGGAATAGTTGAGACGTTGTAGAGGGTACATTGTTAGTATGGAATGAAGGGTTAGAACGGATGAGGCTGAACAAATATGAAGGTGTGACTATAATTTTATGAACACAGATGTAGCATTCATCTTTGGCTTCGTATTTAACCATGAGGATTTGGATAAAAGTACGAAGACTCGAGGTAGGAGTTTCGAACATGTTGTGAGTAGGAGGGAAAACGAATGCGGGATGCAATTGACCAAGACCAAATTTTAAATAATATATCAGACAGTATACAGACAAAAATATCAGACAAAAATACTTAATTTTCAAGCGATTGGCTACCTAGTTCCCTTAAAAAGTATTTATCCGTAATAAGTTTCGTGCGAACTATACACGTGAAATTCAATTGACAGTGTTTTCAAAATCCTCGACCTATCGGGCGTAGTTGAACGTGCATGCATGTAACGCCGATTATGCAAGCTTTATAAACGTATGCAGTGATTCTATGGAGAATTGTTTGACGTTCAAGTACGAGCGAGATCTTCTTCCGTTATCCAAGCAGGCTCAATGCCGAGGCCAAAAAAATTCTTGCGACAAGAATACACCAGGATGATGGTGCATGTTTCACAATTGCGATAACCATGCATGCAACGGTGAACAGTATAAAATGCGCACGGTACTTAGAGCTAATTAAAGCACGGTAATTTTTTGAACGCGTCGACACGAGAGTCGATGCGCAGCATGCACGTCGTTCTTCGATTCCCAGTAAGAGAGGTCATCTCTAAGTAGAAGCTGACTTACGCCGCAGACAATATCCCGCTACGTTTACGTCTCCCTTATCTACACGTAATTCCCCTTCTCGCTGCTTCCTACTTCTTACATTTCACGAGATAGTCGCTGTTCTTCTACACGTGATTGTTATAATTCTGTAACATTTCTCTAATACTTAAAAAAAAAAACGATTAAGCGTGAGAAAAGTAATGAAAAAGACAAGAGTTTCTATGGTTTTGGAAGTGATACACTAAAAATAATTTACGAGATGAGTAAAATTTTTATCAGCGTAACGTTAGCTTTTATTCCAAACAGTTGTATAATTGCTGATTTTATTTTGCATCGTGGAGTTGTGATGATTTCAAGGAATATATTTCTAGAAAGAGAGAAATCTGAGGATGCAGTTCTTCACTTTCAGGTATCTTTTACCCAATTTATATAGATTGAGCTTAGGGGAAAGAAGAAGACAGAATTGTAAAACTGATCTGCGATATATTGTTATGCATATTGTGGTAATGAAAGCTTCAATTACACTGTAACTGCGACTACATTCTAAATCTACTTGTTATTAGACACACATTCACCGCCATTCACTGTCACCTTGCATTCACCCTATCCCGTAATTCTCAATCACAGAACGCTTAGAAGATAAGCAGGCGCTTGAATAGCGAGCCGAAACAAATCGTATCATTAGAATTTAATGTTGCATCCGACACTGCCCGCATGAATGTCAGGCATACCTTACGCAATAAATATCGACTTTCCATCAGCAAGGATTTTACTATCCTTTCGCACGTTTAATGGCGAACGTGTACGTATACAACCTGCCGATGAGGGAACATCTTCAACTATAATGGATATAATGAATCTGCGCTACGCAGTGATTATGTAATCTTCGTTACCAAGAAACCAGCTATACTATACCGAATCGCGACAGATACGCTTGCTGCAGACACATTACAATTATCAGCTTCAATCAACCACATACCACAGGTGCACACATTTGGTACTAGCACTCGATGAACGGAGAATGTTCCATTTGACAGAAATCCAATATATCAAAGTAAAGGTTCAATCTAAAATTCAATGCCCAATTATACACGATTGATGTTAGAAAATCATTCAAAGGTCAGCGTATCACACATGGCTCAATTTCACCTTTTCTACTTAGAGAAGTGTCAATGTCTTTGAAACCTTGGAAGTAAAATATTTATTTTATCATTCATTCTCTGAGAGAATTATTTCTTGTTAGAGACATCTTCTCGGAAGAGAAGTTAGGCAACCGGGAAATTCAGAAGATTATAGAACTTTGTCTGTAAATGGAGTAGTTGATGTGTAAGACAAACCTATTTTTTGTTAGTGCCATAGTGCTGTTTTTGGGGGTGAAATCACCCCTTGAAAAAGTGCAGAATTTTCTTTTTCGTGAAATATCTCGAGAACGGTGAAAAATACCGTATAGAAGTTTAACCCTTCGTGGTCACACGGGGTGTATTGTACCCCAAGAGCAATTTTCGATTTGAAATGTCGCACCTTTACGTCTTCCAAAGGGGATTAATCGCAAAAAAATAATAAAAAAAAATTTTAAAAAAATCGGTTTTTCCCACAACCATAGAAAATCGCTCATTTTCAACTACAAATTTTATCATTTCAAAATTTATGTTTCTAGAAAAAGACTATTAGACCATGACTGTATAAGTATTACGAATGTACAATTATTACTAAAAAGTTAAAAGATTCAAAAATACGAAAATGGTACCTCAAAAAATGACGCTGGGGTACAGTGAACCCCGTGTGACCAATGTGTGATTATAAGAAAGTGTGACCACGAAGGGTTAAACAAAAGTTATAAGAAGCATCTTTCATTCATATCCACAAAACTGTGTGAAACTAATTATGAGTTGTCTAACTTCCCTTGTCAGTGAAGGTAGCTTCACACTTGCATCCTGTGCGTACGTAGCCGAAGACCAGCAGTTCACATTTTCTTACTCGAGGTACGATAGCACACCGTGTAATTTAATATTTCATAAGACTGCAGGTGAAGATTTTTATGGGCGCCATTTCAATGTCAAGTTATACCTGTCTGAAATGATCTGGCTGATTTTCACGCCAGCAGCACGACGCATATCCCCTCGGACACTTTCCCTTCGTTCCGTTAAACGGAGTCATCTGTGTTTATGCAATTACACGTATCGATATGTTGATATAAACATGAAAAGATTGCGAGGGTGACTGAAACGCTACAACTTGTTTACGGGATGAAATTACGTGAATGTCCATTCATTGATCGACAATATTATTGCGCTCGTACAAGCACACTCGAGTCTCACATTACGAAATAAATTACGTTCACCCCTCTATGTATATACGAAATATGGTTATTTTCAAACATATCGCAACGGAACTCTTGCTTAAAAACAAAAGGGAAAAAGCTGTTTCAAAACCTTCCAAACGGTGCACCCCTATTTCCAAACACCATCTACTCGCTATTAACGATTGTCCCACCCCACTTGTTCAACGACGCAAATAACCAAGGAGAAGCAATGAATGTTCACCGCAGAATAAAACCTTTGCTTCGAGATAATCAAGGTTTTAAATATCAAGTTGGTGCGCAGCGTACGAACTTCTGCACCGAGCTAATAATAACATTTGAAGAAGCCAAAATAATTGGAAATTCCTGGAACTGGGGATCTGGACTCGTTCCATCAATCCTGCGTTCAAAAAAAAATCCTATCTAGGAGAAGATCACGAGGCAACGCGATGGGGGGGAACTTTCACAATATGACGTCGATCTGAACAACTACGCGACAGTTAATTATCACGCAGTACGTGTCACCGCGATAGTCAAAGGTTTCTCTTTCGTTTGCCTGCGAACATCGGGCGATCGAGCAGAAACGCAGACGAACGATCTTAGCGCCTCGCTCGCCGTGCGTTTAGTGAGGTAGCCCCCCTCCGTCTCTAAATTCCGCGACCGCGAATGTAATCGTTGCGCAAGCCGATGAAGCGATAATTCGCAATTACGTATGCATGATCTGCAGTCCGCGAAGGAGAATTGCTATACTACTCACGGATCATAGGTTATCCTTATAACTCGGCTCTAAGGCGCAATAGAAGCCAGCCTGTATTTATCAGGCAATACTAAAACGCGCTGCGTATAGTTGGAATGCTTCGGTACTGTCACTACGCGAAAGGACTGGGAAAATATTTTCTCGACCAGCCACGTCTCGCTGTAACTGTACTCGCGTTGATTAATCTTTCGAAACCTCCCCTATCACGCAGTTGTGCTAAACGCGACGGAACGGAAGAGTAGAATTCAGTTGATGGTACTAGTAGAAAGGCTACTAGTGCTACCACGTAAAATTAATATTTTGCTATCTGTTATTATACTTTTCGTGAATATGCACAGTCAGGAATTATGCATAAACAAACGGAATCTATGCAGGATCGTGTTCACAAAAGACGACAGAACTTAAGGGGGGATTCTCGTGTATCAGCCCCCAATAGTAACTAATATTTACGATTTTTTCTAAAAGACTAAGGTAAATGTCCCAATACCTGGACACGTCCCAGTACCTGGACACTAGTGCAAATAATGCTGATTATTACGTTTAATATTTGCTTTATCCATAAAAGAATTATTTTATTCAATTACTCAAATATTTAATAAAATATATTCATATACATATTTTTCTTAGTAAACTTGTAACAATCGTAATAAAAGTAAATTTTCTTGAACTCTCCAGTTTACACCATTTTAATATTGCTCTTGTCTGATTTGGTAAACAGTCTCTATATTTTCTTAAGCGAATATTATTAATAATGTTTAGTATATTGGTACAACTAATACAGTTTTAGAAAAATGGTACCTTGTAGTATTATTTTTTGATTGGAAAATTAAACTTAAAGTTCGCATTAGTTTTTTATTCGCGTGTCTATCTTCTGGTACAGTGAAATCCCAGAACGTCCCCAAACCTGACCACGTGTACTAACTGTGAAATAAGTACATGTAATTGTTGACACAATAATAAAATAATTATTTAACACCTTAAAAATAATTTGCACCCTGCAAACACTTTGTATTCTTTGTATCTTGCTTTAATGATAATATTTCATTCATGTGTAAAATTCGTGTGTAACACACGAATACACATAACCTTAAAATTAGTCATTCACTAATAGATTCTTTTCACTTAACTTTATTTACTGATTTGAATAAATTTCTTATACAGGAGAAATATGCTAAAAGAAAAAACTATTGTGTTGTTTTTTTTTATTTAATTTCCCTAGGAAACATCCAAAATCATGTGTCCAGGTAATGGGACAGTAAAATCGGGACACCGGGACATACTAGTTAAGCTGTCCAGGTATTGGGCCATTGTAAGGACTACGAATTTTCAATATTTTACCAAATTATTCAATCCTACAATATGTTTTCTTTGTTTAATGATAAAGTACACACCATGCCCCATGTAATTGCATAATCGTTTGTATATAAATCGATTTGTATAACCGAAAAATTCTCAAACGAGTGTCCGGCGTACCTTAAATGTCCAGGTATTGGGACATTTACCTTACTGTTAATATTGGATTAAACTCTTTTGGGATATAAGGAGGCATCTCTAAACTTGTAGAAAATATTTTTTCATGTCGGTCCTTCTCATTAATTATTAATTATTGTGGAGTTTTGTCAACCTTCTCGACGATGTAACTCCTGTGAGCGGGACGACGCGTAGCACCTATCACAGTCATCTGATTGCAAAACCAGGAAAGTTACTTAAAGCAAAAAAATGAAAAACTGAAAAATTTATACCGTTTGAAAGCAAAAGTAACTTCTTTCCTTAGATAACTTTTTCCTATCATTCTTTATGTCGATGAAAAAAGTATTATAAATAAAAAAGTAAAATTAAAATTTTAAGTCCAGTCCCAGCGTAAATTATTTAACTTTAAGAAAATTTTCTTCTATTTGCAATCAGAGCTACACGTTACACCGACATCATCGAAGAGGTTAACACAATTCCACAATAATTAATAAATAATAAGAAGAATCAACATAAAAAAAAAATCTACAAGATTGAAGATGCCTCCTTATATCCCAAAACAATTTAATGTAATATTAACAATAGTTTTTAAGAAAAATTCATAAATATCACTGACATTTGGGGGCAGTTACCCGAGAATCCCCCCTTAAACATACCAAAAGGATAGCATTCCACTTTCTAAGGATGTTCTCACGCCAATGTCCCGAAACTCGATTCGATTACGATCGGGCGCTAATGAAGCCCACTCGATCTTCCGGATCGAGCGGTTCCGCGGCGCATTTTTTTTGCGATCGTTGCCTTTATATAACAGTTTCACAGGCGAGTATCACGACGAGTATCGGGCCCCGCCTATCTGCATCTGCATCTGAGCGCTGTTAAAAAGTACAGAACGATTACGCAAGCTGGCGACCATACGGTACGGCGCTTTTATGAGCGGAGCTAAGTTTAGAGCGCCACGATATGCCCGCGCCGCCACCTTCTTCCCGCGCTCCCGACACTTGTTGGATAACGAGAAACCACGAGAGCGGTGCGCGCGCCCGCTCGCGCCTACGCGGCCGAACCCAACCGAACCCAGCCGAACCACAGCGAGAACCCCCGAGCGTGCTCGTACATCCCGTCCGAGCGGAGGCTACGAAAAGAGCGCGAAAGCGGCGACGGGGCCTGGCGACCGGGAATCCCACGCGGGGACACGCCGCTCGCGCCTCCACGCTTTCGAAAACGTCGTAGATCGATGCGTTTCTTTCCTACGTAAATGCCACAGGCGCCTCGACGTCAACGCTGACCGTCAAGCCGTTCAACGGCGACAGAAGCGCGCGTCTCAAGGCGAAATCGAGTTATAGGTGGCCCAAGCAAAACTGAACGAGCCGGATAATAGAAAATTGAGGAGGTTAGTGGGTCCGAGTTGACCCTAAACGGCGGTTGATTCCTCATATTTTCTTAGAAACTAGAACTTTCTCTTCAGTTCTGCTCGCGACATTAATTAGCTCGTGATTTAATTTGTTAAGTGGAGAAAGAACGTGGTGGAATATGCTACTGTAGTGGTTGGAAGGAGAAATATATTCGCAGGATTGTTTAGTTGGGAGAAATTATGCCTACGTGTTGCGTTATGCACATTATGGGAGCTTTTATTACATGATTATATAGTTCTCTGTGAATCCTATGCGGATGGAAACACAGTGGATTTAGCTGTGCGTATAATTTTAGTAGGAATAAAATTCAAGAGCTAGTTCCTTTGGTATGTCCACGCACGTTTCTGTTACAAAATCCTGATAGAGAGGTCTATGTTTCAACGCGTTTCCTATTCAGAAGCCAGCGCGTATATTTCACATTCTCCTGTAAAACCAGCTGGTCCCCCCTCCTCTCACGCATAAAACACTAATTAGGATAAAAACCATTCGACATGGAAAGTTCCCATATTCACGGAAAACTCTACCTTACCGTGACCAATATCACGAACTGTGCCTGGTAATCCTTACCAAACAACGGAGTAGTTTCTACAACGTGGAACCCTGCAACTTCCACCCTGTATGAAATAAATAATTTAAAGCTCGTTCCTACCTCTCCGTATACTGTAATAAGCGTTTAAATTCTGAGAAATTGTTCGTAATGCTACTAGAGAGACTTACAATAAACAGTAATGCTCATGGCTTTTTCACATTTGAATCTGCTGGACCAGGGATTCATTGTAAAAAATCTGTTGAATATAGTACACGGCATAAAAACTAGTTAATCATTCTTCTTATGTTATTCTAAATAATTGGGTACCTTATTTAACTTTTAACTACAGACATTTATTTTTAAGTCGTTACTACAGGCGTGTAGTCTCTCAGACTACTTGGCATTTTTATTTATTAAATTACTGTATTATAAAAATAAACCCAATACGACTGTTTCATTGAATGATACATATTTGTTTGATTTTCTAATATAGTTTATAAGAACGATATGTTTATAATGTTGTGGTCGCATGCATAGACTCAGAGCACCATTTGAAGTTTTTAGCAGAGTAGAAATTTTTGTTAGTAAAGGGATCATCGTCAAACTCATCGCACGAAATGCTTCCATCATAGGAAATATTAGGTATTAGTGTTGTGATCATTTATGTCACATAAGTTTTCAACACAGACGATCCATCTCAGAGATGAATAATCCGACACAGACTACTTTGTAAACTTTTAATATTCAACTGAACGTTATTTTTCAATACCATTATGGAAATAGTGTGCCACTTATTGTCGATTGAAGCTACTCAATCGCTAAAACTTCCAAAATTTTCCAGTAAGTTATGATAGTGAAATAAAAATTCAGACTGGGCTCCCAAACAAGTGGTCCGTAGCTAAGGGTTGACCCCAAGGGGATCATCGCGGTTATTTTCAGTTGACGATTCTTAGCACTTATTTTTTTAATATGGTTACATTGCCATGTTCTATTAATAATGTAACACAAATTTTTCATTCATGAAAAAAAGCAGAAGCTGGTTACCCAGACACAAGCAAAACCGATCACCCTACATAAGATAATTAAATACATTAAAATCTTTAAAAATATTTAATACACATATTCAGATAATTAAATATTATTAAGTTAGAATTATATTCTGAATTACCTACGTTTAATGAGTTTTCTTTACTTCATTAAATTTACCTTACTTAATACGCGGGGGAGAGATCGCAGGTTATTTGAATACTATAAAAGGAGGTCGCGACTAAAAAAGGCTTGGGAAACACTCGGTTGAGCTACTTTATTTCCCTCTTACTTCACAATCTCCCCCGCAAACAACGATAAGCAATAAAATTGATCTTTTACCCTTTACTTTTCCCAATGCTAAAAGAAAACTAAACCCAGTAACAGCCAACAGAGGCCCAACTACGTCGCCAAAAACCAAGTGCATTGACACTGGGCGTGCCCCTTTTAGCTAACATTTCTCAAACCCATTACACACTGCTGAAAAAGCCAACTCGGTATTCCCTGGCATATCCAAATACAGAGAATTTCGACAGAGACAAGCCCACCAATACTTAACAACCACCCAGTACAGCGAAGAGTCTACACGCCTTGGGAGGCTTGCCTTCGCGTTCGAGCGAACTCGGGACGGCCTGCGGTTGACTTTGACCCCAGGCAGGCGAACGCGAGCGAGACGGAGGCGCGATTCGTGACGACAAGTAGTATCGGTGGGTACGCGACGGGCAAGCGAGCGAACAGCCGAGCGAGCGAGCGTTCGCGCGCGGAAATACACACGCCAAGAACAGTCGAGTCGGTGTAATTGCGACGCGAGTAGAGAGCTTGGTCGTGCCCCTCTCGTCGCACGCGACGATTGGTCCACTGCTGTGGCTGCTAGTAGCACTCGACATACTACGCACAAGAAGAGGAACAGACGCGGTGTACAGTCTTGACGAACAGTCCGAGTCTTGGCACCGACCGATACGTATTTCCCCCTCCCGCCCCTGGTCGAGCTACTATGTAATCGTAGAATCGAGCCAATTATAGATCTGTCTTCTGCCCCTTGATCGGCGTAATAGAGAGGTAAACAATGCGGCGCACAACGTGGTCCTTGTACATCACAGGCCGTCGATTAAGAAGTTATAAAAATCATCGCCGCTTTTCTCACCGATAACGATAATCCCGCTACCAACGAGGAGGAGCAGCTCTCGATAGATGCTTGTTACCGGAAGCTTATCAGAGACTGAGACGACACTGGCGTGGGTAGACGATTAACGGGAGACAGGCGTCCCTAATGGTACCGCTGCTCACGGAATTTCTAAAAATTTTAGTGTGAATCTTCTAGGATTTCTTTGCGATAAGAGGGATAATAAGAAATTTTGCAGTAAGGTCCCAGGCTGGGGAAGGATGTTTAAATAAATTAAGCAATTGTAGCCTCTTTGCTGGTACCAGCTGTCTGGTTTTTCTTCCATGGCTTGGGATTACTGTGAAATCTTGTGAACCGTCACGCGAGCAAAGAGTCCGTGTTTTTCCTAAGTTTACACTGTATCGAGGGTAAAGCTGATTTACGTAACCCAGATATGTGTTTAGTTACTCATTATTACACCCCCCATCGGGTATCTTGTTTCGCGTCCGTGGCTTGAGGAAATAGGTATCGAAACGTTAATGATAATTATCAGATATTAGCGAGCTCCGTGTATATTAGAAATTTTATCAAGTAACTAATCTTTAAAGCTTCTCTCTGTTTATCTTTATCAACTAGAAATTTCTGTTTGTCATAGAATAACGCGGGCGATCTTAAAATACCGCGCGTAGTATCAATATCTATTTATACGACTTCTTTTTAACGAGTCCATCAGGGATCTCAAGGTGCAAGCTTGTGGAAAAAATTCATAACACTTGCTGATAAATCATTCAACCGCGGCTATACGTGTCTTTAATATTATTTGTAATAATCTGCACGTTCGATCCTGCTTAGAATTCCAGTGGTTCTTAAATTCAGATAGAAGCGACGGAAGATATAACCAAGCGCGATAACCAGTCTCCAATGATGGAATCGATGGTCTCCCCACCATTGTAAATCATATCTTCTAAGCGCGCGAGATCGCGCTACGATAAGAGCGCGATAGCAGATGCTGGGACATCGCAACTCTATTTGCACAGTTGCCTTTGCCATGTAATATGCAAAAAGATCGCGGGCGAATTTCCATCGGGTCGTGTCTGGTGCATTTCTTGGAAATTCGCGATATCAACGCAACGCCCCCTTCCCCTCCACCCGCGCTTTCTTCGATCCGTGAAAGCAGCCCGCGAATACCATCGATAATAAGCGTGAAAGCGCGAAAGATAATATACGCTGATGAAATCGATTTGCTAATCAGCGCACTTACGTGTACTTTTGTTTCGCGAATTGAACCATCGCGCACTTGAGCTAACATTCACGACGAAGGGAATCTTTTAAACGAAGTTCAGAGAGATAAGAGCAGAGTATCGGCCAGTAACACACGCATACGTTTTATTCAAACACGCGGAGACTATGACTTTGTTCGATTTCCAGTTTCACGAATCTTCCATCCGCGCCGATAAGAATATTCAGATAGGCAAAGTGGAGGTTTGGAGGTTTCGATGAATTTTAGTTGATACGCGTGCCTGATTTTGTCTAACCACGCGGAGGATACTTATAGAACTAGGAGTCGAATGTATGGAACAAAAGCAGTATTTCTCCTACATTCTCGAAGTACAATCTAATGTGTAATGTGACGAACTATGTTTTATTCGTAATTAAAAAGGATACAGAAAGCCAAAGAACTGAAAACTGTACTCCAGATACAATTACATAATTTGCATTCTTCCCTGTGGAGTTAGGTATAGCAAGAATTAATTTGTATTCTGATGGAAAGCAATCATTGCAACGCGGATTGCACGTTTACACATTAAAAAACATTTACGTTTTATGCTTGCACCTCGTGGGGTATGCAGAACGACTCGCAGAAACGCTCATCAGGTCTGTATATCGTTTACGTGTAATTCTAGTAGACGTCTAGCCTGCACAGTCTCATTCTACTACGTATGCCGGACAGCGTAGTGTTACGTGGTCTGCCGGAAAAAGTTTCTGATCTGTTCTTATAAGCAGAACTTCATTGCTCTTACTGATTCATCAAAATATTTCTGTCAGGTAAGATATTAAGTTAAGTTACAAACTTGTTTGGTTTTTCAAGGCGCTTTCGTTCGTTCTTAAATAAGGATTCGTTCAAATAACGATTTAATTGAATAAATATTAATTGGAATAAGTTTTTCTTGAAATAAAAATCAGTTCGTTACCGATCAATAATGCGAACTTTATAGGTAAACTTAAAGAACATTTATTTTAACTGCTCCCAAGTCTGATAGGGTATAAAAAGCATCTAGATTTTCAAAGGTTCCAAGTTTTACTAAATTTATTCAATGATAAGTGATTCGAGATAATTATATATTGTGGAAAATGAAAGTTGTTATGGTACTGTGTGATACAAATGCCACTCGATGATAAATAACGGAAACTTACAGAAACAGGACTATGCATGCACGCAGGAACGTAAGAATATGAATTAATAGGAGCAGCAAAAGTATCTTAATATTCCTGATGCCTCTTTATCCACTCCAAAATATCTTAGTTGCTCCGTTTTGATGGAGATTTTACGATGCGAAGCAGGAAAATATTCTTAAAATAAGAACCTAGCGAACAGAGAGATTGCGGAACAACAATGGCTCCTCGTTCTGCGAAGAACCATTGAATTAGCAATGCTGAATACGCCGCTACGTTTTCGTGATGCAACAATCAACGACTGGCTTTCCACGAATCGGAATTTTTCTTAAACGCAATCGTTTTAGGGCATTCGAGCGTGTGGCAATCGCGACTGACAAGTCGTCCTTCAGAAACGAATTCGTGGCACTCTGAAATACCGTGGCGAAAGGAAGCCAGCAACATCTTCACGATGACAATCGATTTTCATTGACTGAACTCTGCCCCCACTTCGGAATTCTTTCCACGAGCTCTAAACCCCAGAAACCAAAAACCAAAAAATCCAAACCAGATCCATCATTGATATTGTCAACAGAAATTCCACATGCCTTCACCTAACAAATTCCACGACACACCTACCACATTTAACAGAACAGCAACCTAAAAAATCCTCGCTGCGGAGTTTAATCGAGTTAAACCTGAAAGATGAAAATAGCTGAAAATACACTCGGATGCCTTGAAAACTATTCGATGTCAATCGATCACGCGTCTCGCTGGGAATAATCGAAAAAGGCGAAAGTCTCTACGCAGCCACTGTCGAAATATCCTCGTTACCTGATCCGCCAACGGAAGGGACGCGCGCTGAAATATTCGCCTCGCACATCGCGCGGCAAATAGTTCGATCAAGTACAATTACAGTGACACCTGCTGCGCGGAAAAATCGCAGCGCTTTTAACGGCGCGCTACGGTAAAAGTTCCCCAAGTTTTTCAGCGTGTGTCAAGTAGGTTCAAGAACGTACTCCTCGAGCGTAGTCGAGTTGCGTCACATTTCAATGATCCGACAGGGGTGTGTGCGTGGAGTGCGTGCATACACGCGCGCGCCGGCCGGCACACGCACGCCGTTGAATATTTTATACGGGGCACCGTAACTTGACGGTGAAAAAGGAGAAATGACGCTCTCCTGCGGGAGAGGCACGAAGACAGAAGAGACCGACACCATCGGGGAGGAAGGTGGAGGGACAGAGAGGTCTGAAAGCGTAGGGACTGGGCGGCTGTCGAGCGACGAGCATCAACGTGGAAGCGAATTAAGAGGGACGGAGAGGCTCGGCTGCGGGAGAGAAGGGCGACTAAATAGCACGCGAGGTCAGTGCCTCGAATCGGAGATCGGGCCCAATCAGTTTGAAGCAGATAAAACTCGTGTCGTAGTTTCCAGCGAGGTCCCTCTTAATGAACAACCTCATTCCAAACGAATTTTCGTCTTTGCCGTACTAATGAACCCTGGGGCCAACGGTGAGCACAGAAATTTCTTCCGTTTATACCACGAAATTTGTGAGCACCAGATAATACTCTGGTGTATGTATCTTTGGGCTTCTAGCTCTATGGCTGGGCTGGCACGGTCTACTTCTACTTAAGCTTGCCGCTTTCCTGTTTCATACTTCAGCAATTTGAGTATGGCTCTGCGAGGCGGTCTACTCACAGTTTAGAGCAGAAGTGTTTTTTGTTTTTAGTCTAGTAAAATGTAAATACGTTATCAATGAAATTTGAAAATACTATTTTGCAGTAAGTGAAAATGAATACTGTGCTTGAATTTCCTGGTGGCTCTTAGTATGTTCCTCTGCAGTAAGTGAATATGTTGATGAGTTCTTAGATTTGTGATACGACGAAGCTCTCCAGCCTCTGATTGCAATGAACTTTGAAAGAATTGGAAACCTTTGAACGCAACGCTCTTCACTATCGAGTAGATGAATTTCATATTTCGAGGAGCTGCTGACACGCAACGCATGCCTGCAGTACCGAGCAAGGACAGAAACCGCATATTACGCAAGATTCCGCACATGCGTATGCCCATTTCGAATTAAACAGAGGCGATTTGTATGGTATCGTGAAAATACTTCCGCGTTTCCCGCAGCGAGCATTTTTTCTCCGATCGTTCGCCGTTCAATTAACAAATCCTGTTAGTGTCTCTTTGAATACGCTCCAGATCAAGGCCGTTTACCATCTCGGAAACTGCAGCTGCCTTTATCGATGCATTCCAAGACACGTCGTGCGTGCATCAATCGCAAATCACTTGGAGTATCATCAAAATCTCTGCAACTAAAAAAAAGAACCCGACTGGACTCGGGAATTCTATCAAACCTTCACAATTTTGATATAAGTACTTCGTCACTCGAGGTCTGACTATAATTACAATATCTTGACACTTCCAAAATAAAAATGTTATCAGAGCTCTCTAACTCAAGATCCGAGCCATAAGAGTGGCACAAGTGATTCCAAAATTTGCATACTAATATTTAATGAAAGTAATCCATAGCAACATTTAATCGACGCAGAAACACCGCCTTTTATCGCGAAGAAACGATCTATTAGCTGTTTAAACAGCAAGCGTGCTAGGGGTGTACGGTATTCTTGTAACGCAACGTTGTGACAAACCACGGCACAAATTGCAACCCGGTGCACTTGCGCGCCCAGCCTACAACAGTTCGCGCGCCCGTGTACGTTTGCCCGCGAAACGCAACATACGTAACGAATGTGCGATATACTCATTAGGAGAGTCAAGGGTAAGTTACGTGAAGAGTGCGGTTACGTTCCGTGTCTGACATTACGTCACTGAATGTGCATCTATCGGTTGCACATGCAACAGCCGCGCGTTTAGCACGAAGAACGTGCAAGCGCCACCGAAACGCGATACCGACTTCGGTTGAAAGGGAAAACGTTTCTTTCCGTCTCCTTTTTTTTCCCCCATTTTTTTTATACTGAACGTTGCTCGATTTCCATGTCGGCACGCGCGGCACACTTAATCGCGCTGAAACGATGCAGTAACGTGTATTACGTGGCCGGTTGTGATTCGAACGCGGTGCAAGGGACCGGGGAAAATGGGGAAACACGATCGATTTTTGGATTTTTTTTTCTGTCGATGGTTGCAACGTGCGGCGAGTTTCGACGGGCGGAAAAGTAGGTGCGTGGCGAAACGAGGTAGACGGTAAAGGAGGAGGGATTGCGAATTTTAATTTTACTGCAATCGCGGGGTTATTATAGAGTAGATAACGAGTCTTCTTGTGTTGTAGTCTTTACTACCTGAAGTATGTTATAGGAAAACATGACTATTTGAATGAGAGTAATTTTAATAATGTATCGTTTCAGGGGAAACTGGGGTGAAAAAGGGAGTTTTGTATATTATACCCCTTTTGTGCTTTTATACATTAGAAATTTCCATAGAAAGAACGCAGATGTGTCTTGCTTACTATACCTACTTCAACCTATTATTACAGTTTCCTACTCTCACTTCTCTTATGCATAGTCTCTATGTACTTAATATGTTCTCATTCATTCTTCAACCCTAGGTACTACCTGCTCCTTTCTTCTCATTTTTAATTCTTTTTAAATATTCCTTCATTTTCCTTTATTTTTCTTCCTTTTTCCCTTTGCACCCTTTCTTCAGTGTTCTTTCTAGAAGAGGCATGTTCTGTAAGAACATATTTTTGTCAGACAATAAGAGGTTCGTGTAGCACGTTATAATACCTTATAGCTGCCGGATAACAGAAGTTCGCTAACTTTCCTTTAGCGGAATGTGAATTGGAGTGAAATGTATTTAATGTTTATTCGAATACTGTCAACTGAGGTATCATGATGAATAATTGTGTACGGTAGTTCAGTTAGGTCGTTGATGTTGATATGTACACAGTAAACTGAATAGAATTTCCATTATTCAAATTCGAATAATTCTATTATTCAGACGTTCTATTGATCGAACATTTCAACGTACGTGAAATGCATATTTATTTATTACTATAGAGACTAGAGCTAACTTCAATCCCAATATGAATTCATTAGAATGTCGAAAGTGTGCAAGTTATTAAATTATTCCTGTCATATGAAACAAATGACTCGAAAGTAGCAAGAATGTGTAATAACGGTCATACATACCGAACGTAAAAATGCATCCATAAACATGTAGAATTCCAGGAAAATAATGTACACTCTGCTTGCAATTCCCGAAACTCAATACCGCAGGAAAAATTCTACCAACTCAATTCTGTTCTAATAATTCAACCACAAAAAATTTCCCTGCATTTACAAATTTCGAAGAAATTGTTTTCACATGAACTTTCACACAACACGTATTACACGATGCATAAATATCACAGAGTAATTCTACCAAAGAATATTTAACAGAAACGAAGTGTTGCAACGGTTGGTGAATTATCGCAAGAAAAAGTTCACCAGTAGTATAACAAGATGGAACGTGTAGACGTTCAGCGTCTCATAATGAAATAACGGACGTTCCCGATTAAACTCAACACTTTTACCATATCTCGAGAATCTCTCAATGCCGCGATTCAAGTGATGTAAGCGCGCGTCGTGTTTCTTGATTACTAGATAGAATATTTTAATTACCGCCTACCCACGTGTCGCGGAGTCCTTCGCTCCGAGACTTCAGCTCTCTACTTTACGAATGACACCCCCGAATATAGACCCTCCGGTCCAAACGCTCGAAAAATAGGTGACGTTTATGAATTTTTTTGAAAAAGTGGTTATAACATATCCTAAAATATGTTTTTGGCTTTTATTCATACTCTCGTTAGGGTACAAAAAATTTTTTGTTTCATGTTTTCAACCTTGATGCATTTTCTAGATGGCGCTTAGTGTAGGATTGCTAAAAAGAAATGCCTAAACGGTAACCACGATTTCAGAAGAACTAATGAACCGATTCAAAGAAACCTTGAGGCATTCGATTCGCAATTGGACCCGCTATCGCAGAATCCTAAAACATAATGTTTTGAAACACGGTCTTTTACTTACCTGCACATTTATGCGGAAAATTATCCGCTTTTTGCACTACTTCGTTCAAATGTGCACCAATCATCGTGGTTTTGGTCTTTATAAATTTTAAGAAACAGTTTGAATTTTTGATTTTGGACGATCCTGTCGGTAAATTTCGTCGTTACCGTTCACCACAATTTTTTTAGCACCCTAACGAGTGTATCAATAAATGCAAAAAATATTTTCCAGGATATATTATAACCTCTTCTTGTAAAGAATTCATAAAAATCACCTATTTTTCAAGCGTTTTGACCGCAGAGTTAAATGAACTAACCCTAAAACAAAAGACAGCGTATTCGAGCTTGCGACGGTAATAGAGAATCAGTGGACTCCTATTATCTGAACGATCCGGTTACCTGAACCATCATGTCCCCCGGCATGTTCGGATAAACGGAGTCCTATTGTAATGCAAAATACAAGCGGAACAAAAGCACACGCGATTCCAACGACCTCGCCGTCTTTTCCCCCTTAAAACGTTCGAATCCCAGCAGAGGCCGTCGCGCGAAACAGCGCGTTTCCTTGATAGTCTTTCGGAACGGAATTCGACGGGATTAATTACACGCCATGCTCCCGGGACGCTGTTAGACAACGTGAAAAGCTGTAGCACGGTTCCGGGAGCGGGGGTCGCGCACCTACGAAGCGATAATTGCGCTTATTTGAGGGTGACATGACTCGCGGAAGGAATTCAAATAACAAGAACCTGTCGCGCGAGGCGCCTTCGAGAGTCGCCCGAGAAAATGGCTCGGGGGGAGAAATTCTTACGAGAGAAAGGTGAACTGCCGTTGTAGCGGCGGATCGGGCGAGGCTATAAAGCGCAGCCGGCATGATTCTGTCGCAATTTACGGCGTGGAAATCGCAGCCTTGCTCCAGGCAAGGTAAATAGAGTGTTGACCACCGCGAGCGTCCAACAACCGGCAGCTGACGGGACGCGTTTCAGAAACAGAGCAACGAATACCAACTGCACGCGGTCACATCGAGCTACCTAAGATTTCCACTGGATTCCGCGCGACACTTGCCGCCGATACGGCCACCTATCGCGGCTTCGATCATCCCAGTTACCGAGGAGACGTCACTCCGGACGCCTCGCCGCACCGCCACTTTTTGGTTACCCTATAGAATTTATCGCCGCTAAATATAAAACGACCGACCTACTATCGTCACGTTTTCCCCGACGATCTTGAGCTCGGGATCCACGCTAGTGGCGCGCCCAACGGCGAAGATCGACCCTGATGGGTTTCACGGACCGTCCAGTCTGACCCAACAGAGTCCAATTCTACTTAGGCGTCGACCTATTTTGGTAGCGGAGAGGAACGCGTTTCGTGGAGACCGTGCGATGGTTCTCGCGGCGTCTTCGATTAGCGATCGGGGCAGGTGAAGAAACGAACGAGCGAAGAGAGAGAAAAAAGAGGGAAAAGGATGGAAAAAAGGAGAAAAGAAACCTCGGTGGAAGCTTCTTCTTTTACCGGTCCTGCTCGTCGCAGGGCCCAAAGTAAGCGGAGGGAAAGATGACCTCAAGACGATGATATCGGCAACGTGGTCGTCGCAGGGTCGTACACAGAGGCGGGAGAGAGAGTCCGGGAGAGGAGGAGGGAGCAAGGAGAGAGCGAGAGAGAAGGACGGAGAGGAGAGGAAAAGAGATCGACGAGGGAGACGCGGCAACGATGCCAGTGTTGCCTCGTGCAAAAATAACGTGGAAAGCCTGCTTTAAACCCACCCGACCGCGCTCACTCGAAATATACGCGGCGCGCACGTGACGCTTCCACCAAATCATTTTTAAATCTCACTGAACAGCAGACGGTTCGGAAAATTCGCATTAATTGCAGCACGGTTCGCTAATGACGGCTGTAAGCGTCTAAATACTGGCAGCGACTCGGCCAGCGGCCGTGCGCTCCGTTTGTCAGCAGCGTTTGCGTGCCCCCGTAAATGGGCATCGTGCATACCGATGCTTCGTAGGTCGTTCGATCTGTCTCCGCCATTTAACTCTGGGATTAGTTGTGGAAAATACAGTGTGGCGGTTGATTCAGATTTCTGTTCATGGATTTTAGATTGGATTGGACGAATCGGTTGTGGGATTCAGGCCACTTTCGATAGCTGTTTGTAGGAGAAGTAATAGTATTACAGTAATTACTAAACAGCTGTGTTAAAACATTATATCCTTACATTAAGTGTCAATATAGCTAAATTCTACTGGTAATGTGTGCATTGAAATTAGAAGTGAGTTTAAATTGATACAGAGATTAAGGGAAATTCCCAAGGAATACAATTGAGAATGGAATCGTGGTGATTTTTAAATATTGGGATATGCTGTGACACTTTTTTATTTAGGGTAGGAAGCTACTCTGAGAGATCAGCGCGTTTGAAGATGCCAAAGATTCTCAGGCGGTTGATACTCGCGGTTTCCGATCGTTGGAGCACAAAAATCGTCATAAAGGAGCACCGCGTTCATAGGTTTATAATAACGGGTAGCAGCGTGCGGGCGCGAATTAAAAGCAGACGGATGAGTGACCTTTGCTGTATTCACGGTTCCCGAGGCGTCTTCGCGCGGGCTCAGATTCCTCGGCTCGAAGAAATCGGTCTCGGCCTGGCGCCAGTATTGCTTAAGGGCTTTTCACGTTTCGGAGCAACCTGAACACGTTACTACGAATCTCTGTGCCATCGATAACCAAAGGGTAGAGAGGGCATCGTAGACAGCCGCGGCTGCTTTCGATCGTCAAGGCTAAATTTCCAATGAATATTTCTGAACGGGCCTCGGAAGCTTGAGCAATCAAAACAAGAAGGCCCCTGACGAAGCTGAATTTAGTTAAAATCAGATTTTGAACACAGGGAAGATGCCTGGGGATCCTCGTTTCACAGCTTCAAGTTCACGTCACTTTGTAGTTTAAATGTGAGAGAATCCAGGCCGAAGAGCGATGTCAATGAGCTTGACGATGTTAATTGCTGAAGATTGGGAATGTGCTGAAATAATTAACGAAACAGGCCACTTGAAATCCGAGTATCGACCAGAGAGAGTCTCAATTACTATCAAACGTTCCACCTCCTATTAGAACGCAGCCCGTACGTGTGTTAATATGGAAATGAGTGGCAGAGGTCGACATTGTAACAACTAGTGCCGGTAATAATAAGACAATGAGTCTAAACACCTGCGTTTCAAACAAATCGTACTAGCAATAAGAACAGATGAGTCGTGTAATGCCGATGCTCGACACAGACAATACCTCGATGTGTCATGAACGATGTTAGAGAATGCATTTGCATACATACGGATGTCTGCAAAAACTGTATTATCATATACATACACCGGCATTATTCAGTTTTATCGAACTCGCAATTTTTCCACCTCACTGTGCGCCATCTACAACCACTCATCTCAACGCTAAGAGATCGTAAGAGGTGGTTTCGAAAATTAAAAAAACTATGAATGAAATGATTTTCTATTTTACCATACTCTCTAATGGAAAGAAGATCAAGTGTGAGATCGTTGGATGGAATTTCACTGGAACCAGTGTGTTAACCTGTGTTATTAACGAAGGATCGCTCCGAGACAAATTTATTCAACCAGCAGAATCGTCGAAATTTTATTGTGCATCGGCGCAACGAGGGGTGAACGCTGAAAGGCACGGTCCCAATCTTAGAACCGTGGCCGTCGGTGCACAATAGTTATGCACGTCGCAGATAATGCCGACTATCCTCGTTTATTTATACGCTCACGCATACGCGGCCACCCGTGCGTAGAGCGCACACACCGGAGATGTAGATATCTGTACAGACGCCACGTGATTGCACGCCGCTTCGCGCGTTGCATCCAAAGTTCGCAGCTGCGCTAAACGGATTTTTCGTAACGAGACTCCTTTATTGTTACTTTCTGAAGCTCGCCGATCAACGGTCCTACGAGACGTGCTCTGCCATCTTGCTCACAGTTCACTTCGATCTCGAGCACGCGTCAACTGTAACGAGGCTCGCGCTTCTCTTTACAATTTCCATTTCTATTAACAGTTTGCGCTACGGTAATCTATATGCGGCCCACATAGATCGAAGTTTAAATTACAGGTTGACTTCGTTATACTTTCTAACATTGCAAGAACTTCGTAGGATCAAATGAATTACTCGTTTTCGGATTACTCCATCTGGGGTAGGTATCTGTAGCTGAATCGATGAGTGGATGAATTGTAGTGCAGAGGGTTGGATTTATTGGGGATGCTATGTGTCCTGCAGAAAGTTTTCCAAATCTCTTTTTGTGGTCATAAGAAAGTTTAAAACTCATCTTTTTACATGTCTGTATAGCAAACTTGATACTACTTAGGCTCTATGTATTTTATTGGAATTATACAATTGTACTTTGTGATGGAATTATTTTATTTCTGTTACTGTTCACAGTTCAAACTTTCTTTCCACCACTGTATATGACAGAATTATGTTTAACAGAAGAGGAGATACGTCACGTTTGGCACTTTGCAAGTTGTAGTTTGTATTCAGACGAATTTTCTACGGCTCCTTCGAATTTAATTCATGTATTCGAGGCAGTTTTTAATTAATTCATGATTTCTATGTATCTTACTTATAAATTGCGTAGTAGGATCTTTTACGAACTGCTTCTCGAACCATTTACCTTCACATCTTGCACGCAACCGGCTAAGATGCTCGGAAGAGTGTAACATGTACACATCCACATCTGTAGTCTTCATTTTAATTTGCATTTTTATGATTCGTATTAATAAATTGCGGAGTCAACTCCTGTACGGGCAACTTCTCCAACCGTTTTGCTTTCCCGCCTTGTTACTCGTGGTGGATGGTATTCAAACTATCGCGAAGTGTATTAACGTTTATATTGTTTATTGTGATTTATATTCTTATGAGCTTTGTCCGTAAAAATAACATTTATCGTATCATTCATTATAGTGAGTATTTTTATAAAATTTAATAATAAAGGGCAGGGAAATGTATTTTTATAACGATTTCATGAATCGTTTGCTAATCTCTCGTCTCACTTTCAATCGACTGACAATGGAAGATCCCGAACCCGGAAATTAAAAAAATTCTGAAACCTTGTGAATATGTAGGGAATTTTCTCCTGATTACATCGCAATTTTTGTTTGCTGCCCAAATTCACTCTAAGTGAGTGAAATTGGTCCATGAAAATCCGGTTATATTCCGATTTTGTGTTATAACTCGTGATCAGTAAAATTATTTTTTCCCAAATGATAGATCTAATTAAACGAAGTAACTTTTGTCATGAAACTTTTTTTCTATCTTTTACAGTTCGCGAGTTATAACACAAAATTGGAAAATAGCCGAATTTTCAGAGGTTAAATTCAACCCCTTCGGGTGAATTTGGGCAACAAACAAAAATTGTGTTGTAATGAAGAGAAAATCCTCTACAGATTTAGAAAGTTTCAGAATTTTTTGAATTTCCGGGTTCAGGATCTTCCCTCGTGAGATACTTACTCAATAAAAAAATATAAAATGCATCAATATTCTCGCTATTTTTCAAGTTATTCTCAGACTACGATGCTTAAAACGGCTTAGCTCGATGGGCATATCTATATTTTTTATTTAATTCTTTTTATGTATTTGCTATTATCGATCTGACCTTTCAGTGCAAGATATCAGGCGGTAAAAGAAAAGGAGGAAATGATAGACAATGCGTAGGTAAAAATTACGCTACCGAGAAAATTGTAATCTGATAAAAGTAAACATTATAATACGAGGTGATAGAATATACAGGGTGTTTGTGCTAGTAATCGTAACAGTTGTAAGCAAACGCTTAGTAGACACAGACAAACTTGATTTCTATTAATATTCCACTTAAAAAATGTATTTAAAACATCAGACTACATATTCAAAATAGTCTGAACATTTTCAAACAGATTCTTATGAAAATGATTCCCTCATACATTTTGAATATGTTCCTCAATTTAAGTTTGCACAAATATTGATTCGTTGTTAAAGGAACCTGAATTCTTGTAACAAAGCAATTGTATTGTAGAATGTATTGAGGGGAACATTCATTTTTCGATGAAAGCTGCCAACCGTTTGCTCATTTCACAATTCCTGCCAAATCATCAAAAGTAACTAAAAAATCATGGCGCTTGTTAGAACGAGGGCTTTAAAAGCCACTATTTTGTAGCAAATTAATTTTTCTAAGTATTTACTAAGATCTAAATAATCTAATATAACTAAATTCCCGCGATCTTTTATTTCAGATGAACCAGGTAAAAATTAGATTGGTCACCGCAAACTACTGAAAAAAATCGCTACCGGGAAATTGCTGATATTTCTTTTATTTATTTATATTTTCCATCGCAAAAATTACTATAAGTAGTTTAACAGGTACACTTTCCAATACATAAAGGTTTGGTTAAAAAAACCTTCAAGTTTTTCCCCCGAAAATTCCTGAATATACATGTTTTTTCAGGCCTCACAGATAGGCATAACCCTCTAACAATGTAAAAGACACAATATGAGAGGTTCTAAAAACGTCTGAGATGCCTAGACAGGCATAGAATCGCAGTAATCGGTACACCGACCCGATGGCTCGTAAAAAGACATTATCCCTTGAATCTAAATTCAGTATTTCCATGAGGCATTATTCGTGAACTCGCAGCGACCGGCGTGCAGCGCGTTATTGTTTACCGGGCGCGCGTTTTACTTCCCTCGATTTCAAAACAACTCGCAAAAGTGGTCCGCTTTGAGGGAAAAGTACCGCGCAGCGGCGGGAAAAGTTAACTTCGCCAACTGTTAAACCGCGCGAATCGATAGCAGCAGGCTTTTTTTAAATCCCGATGAACGGAGAGGAGAGATGATGCACGCACCAGGCTAGAAATCGTACCGCGGCTACGCCAATGCGAAAAAGGAGCGCGTCTCTCTTCTATCAAGATCTCACCAACGTTCCCCCACTCTGTTTCTCAATATTCATTACACCCGCCGGATTCGAGACCGCGAATTTCGTCTGAAAACCCGCGTGAAATTGGCCGCGGACCGCGTTTCCCATCGTCAACGTAGAAACGTTTCGCGTCCGAACAGCTATGGAATAAGAAAAAAAAAAGAAGAGGATAACAAAAATGTGTACGAAAACAAAAAGATCTGGAGTTAAGTGTGAGAACCTGTTCCTTTACTCTAGCGCTACCTTTTTGCATGCCGCGGATGTTCTCTATTCGCCGTATTTCACGCCGAAAACTGTAAAACGACTCGCTGGCGCCTTTCTCTCCCACCCTCCGTTTCGCCATCCCCCTTTCGCGCTTTCTACCTCTCGCTCGCATTCACGACGTTTTAGCGATGACGAGACACACACGAGTCGTCGAATCGCGTTAGAATCGCCGCGACCGGTCGCACGCTTATCCACGCGGACAGAAATAGTGATACGCGAGAAGCGGGCGGATATATAGTGACGAAAATTATAAATTCGTAGGGTGGGTGTTGGTAACGGGGAGTTTCAGGTCGATTACTCGAGGAAGGTCAAAGATGGCCATTGTTGATCGCAGTTCACGATCTTGGGTTTGGTATTTCACCGTTTCCTAAGCTTCGCAGGATAATTGGGACATTCTGGTCGAAGAATTTGTTCTGGCTTTTGTTATACTTAGGGCAACCGTTAGAATTTATTTTGGACTGGAAGAAATTTTTATAGCGAAGATTGAAATTTGTAAAAAGCAGTTAATGGCGGTGTAAATGTAAGAAAATGATTTCTAAGGGATGAAATAATTTAGAGTTCGGGCTATCACCTTGGGCAGTTTATACAAGGGGTATTCCAATCACTCTGAATATTACTTAAACTTCTTAGAACACTGAATTGAACTTAGAAGGATTGAAAAGCTTGGAATGTTGGAAAAGCTGGAAAATTGTAAGAATTCTTTGAGATACTTAAAGGCAGAAAAGTAGGTTGCCTGGTAAGTGAAGATTTAGAGATACAATACCATAGTATTTTAAATACTAATACTATAAATGTCCATCATGAAAAGTTCCTACAAAATATTCTCTAAGAAAGAAAATACTTTTTATTACTACTGCTCCTAATCTAATTCTTCTACTCTTAAGCATTAAACCGTTAACTTCTGTTAGCCTATTGAAACAACTTCGTTGAATATGAAACGTTGCAACGAAAACTTCAAAATAGATCCACGCAATCGACACCCCCGCCAAATCAAAATCAACGCCGTTTGTCCGATTTTGATAGTCGATAGCAAAACGTTGGCATTTGACGCGCCGAGGCGCCCCCTGTCGAGTGCATCGATTTTGCGGAATTAAAAAAGCCGCCGATCGCTAAATAAGATAACGTCACTAGACGAAACAATATTTCCCACGAAATCCCACGTCTCTGCGCGCGCTCAATTAAACGAATCGTTTCACCTTCCTTCAACATCGTTGTAATAATCACGCGCGGGCACTACGTCAAGATTGAGATTGGAATACAAAAGTGAGAAAAGAAGGCACGCTCGCAATGCGCGCGAAACAATACGGTGAACGTGAATGGAATTCACCAGAGTCACTGTATCAAAACACACACCGTAGTGGCGGGCGTAGACTTGAAAGCATTTAAATAATTCAACAGCCCGAATCTTCGACTAGCTTCTTCCCAATTCAAAAACCGGATCTCTTCGAATATGTCAAAGAATTTTGGAATTCTTCTACCCATTAAAAATTCTCAACATAAAGTAATATTTTCCGCTGGAAAATCTTTCACTGTGTCTCGAAGCCATCGCTAAACCCAACGAGATCTTTCCAAAGTGTAAAGAGAAATCGTGGAAGTTCGGGGTTAAATAATAAAGCGAAGGCGGGAAAAATGGAAATGTAAACTCACCTTCCATCCAGCGCTGCTGTTGCTCTCCCCTTTCTCCCTGAAGTAAGGAATATTCTGCATCATCCATTCGTAGATCTGGGATAGGGTCAACCGTTCGTCAGGGGCGCTGGTAATGGCCTGGGTGATGAGATCGGCGTAACTGTGATTCCCCCAGGCGTTCCGCCGCGACGAATTCTTCTTGACCGGAAGCAGGCCGGTGCCCTGTCCCGCGATCGAGCCGTGTTGGGATGTCGCGGCACTCTCGACGCCTTCGGCACCCTCCTTGATGGCCGACACGCACGGCACCGCGTTCCCCTCGATGTACTCCTCTCTTGGCAGCGGCCACGTGTGCGACCGTGCTCTCGTCCGAGGCTCGAACCCGCTCTCAAGGTCGTACGGTACCCCCTGCTGCGGTGGCAACCCGGTCTTCGATCCCGACGTGGAAACCGGCACCGAGTCCATCATGTAACATTCCTCCGTGTACTCCACTTTGACCGCGAGCACCCCGCGAGGTGCTGCCAACCGACAGATATCGGTCTGCCTAACAAGGGATCGCGGGTAATCGACCAAACAGTCGATGCCGCGTCGAGAGGACGGGGCTCTCGATGCTCCTAACACTGCCACTGCTACGGATCGACGGCACTGGTCGGTATCGGCGAGCCGAAATCGGTAGGGAGGGGGGGGGCGCGGGGAATCACTTGAGGCGGCCAGCGAATTCCGCCGTTGCTCTGCTTTCACGATCGTCTTGTCACTTGGCCTTCTAATCCCGCGCACAACAGACACGGACAGTGAGTACGCTGTTATCTATCACTCGCGAAAATACCGCGCCGAGGGCGTGCGACGACGGAGAGCCGCGAAAGAAATCGGAGTGCCGCGCGGATCAGCCGAATCGAACTCTCCCACAACTGGCAGCGGACCGACCGAGAATACACTGGTACGTTGGTACTGCGTGTCGCGAGCGAACGATAGAGAAAGAGAGAAACCGCAGGGGCGCGAGTGAGAGGCGCCGACGACGGGAGAGGGGGCAGACCACGTGGTCAAACTCTCTGTTTACAAGCCGCGCCGTCGGTCACGTGGCCATGTTTTGATAGAGAACTTGGCCCACTGCGAGTAGAGGATCCGCGACTTTGTTGTCCCACGCTGCGAGCACGGTGCGCTCCTGCGAAATGTTTCGTTGAGCCGAGCCGTGGAGCCGTGGCCAGTCGATTCGCCAGCACGATGTCGCCGTTGACGTCGGTCGATGAAATATCATCGATCGAACCGATGATCCTCGGCAAACTCTCTGCCGTTCGGGGGCCACTTATCTTCCTACTGTTCATCGATCCTCCCCCGATGCTCCTTTCCTCCTGGCTCCTTCCAGGTTGACGACCTTCGGATCTCCCGTCTCCTCCGGAGATTAAAGGATCGGGGACGATCGGTAGCGTCGTTGCACTTCCGGCGCAGCGGTTGGTGCACGGTTTCGAACCGGCTGGTACCCCGCTTGGCAAACGCGACTAACGTTGGAGCGTGCACGCAGAGAGACTATGCCACGGAACTTATCTCCGTCGTATCAGACACGCGCACTCTCGTGATTACTACGGAAATCAAATCACCTTCCTACTACGTGCAACTTGCCGGCAAGGCAGCGCGGCGAATACTGACGAATTCTTTTAGCCGGCGCGGCGACCGGAACTGACCGAGCGGAGCCGAAGCCGCGAGAAGTGAATTCGTGGCGCCTGCCTCCGCGCGTATACGGGAGAGACGAGGAGAGAATCACGAGCGTCGGAACGCCGCGCCAGAGAAAGAAGGATCGCGTGGGAGAGAGCGAGGGAGACTGGCCGTTCCAACGTGACAGAGAGGGAAGAAAGAGGGAGATCACGGGGCATAGCGAACGAGCGATCTGGTGGGTGGTTCGACGGCGCGGTAGGGGTAATGGGGAAAGTGGGGGCGAGCTGGCGATGTTGGCGTGAAGGAGAAGAGCGCGGCATGCGAGCGAGCTGCCCGGCAAAGAGGTTAGCGGAACGCGGGAGGGAGAAGGAGGCAATGGTCTGGAATGAGCTGGACGGGGGCAGGAGGGAGAGAGACGAGCTACTCGAGGGAGGGAATCGGGGAGGGCAGCGTGGTCGGTTAGATCGAAAGGGTGGGCGGGGAAAGGGGTACGTTATGCCCCCAGGGCCAGACACTGTTCTCCATGCATGGACGAAGAGAGGGAATTCGCACGCGGCCACCTACCCCTGCTAATGGGCGTTCAATTCTTTCTCCCTCTCTTCTACCAGTTTTCGAATAATTTTCTTGTACAGGAAGGATGCTGAGGAAATGCGAAATGCTTCTTCGGGATCGATCCTGTATCAATAATGGAAACTTCGCACGCTTCGTTTTTAAATATTAGGGGAACCAGTCTTATAAGGGAAAATCGCGAGCCCAGATATTCAAAAAAAATCTGAAACTTTGTGAATATGTAGGGGATTTGCTGCTGATTATAAGGAAATTTTTGTTTGCTGCTCAGATTCGTTCTAAGGGGGTGAAGTTAACCTCTGAAACTTTGGTTATTTTCTGATTTTATTTTGTAACTCGCAATCTGTAAGAAATAGAAAAAAGTTTCAAGACAGAAGTTATTTTTTTTTATTAGGACTATCATTTGTTAACTTACAGTTCATACAGTTCGCGAGTTACAAAATAAAATAGGAAAAGAGCCGAATTTTGAGGGGTTAATTTCACCCCCTTAGAGTGAATTTGGGCAGCAAACTAAAATTGCGTTGTAATTAGGAAGAAATCTCACACATATTCACAAAGTCTCGGAATTTTTTGAATTTCCGGGTTCGAGATGTTTCCTTGTTAGAAGTGTACCCCGAGTTGTAGGAGTGATGTGTTTTGGAGTACCTATTACCTACGTCAAATATGTCGGCAATACTTTTTTTCAGCTGTGTACAGATCTAGAGGTAACGTTTGAATCACTTGAAATTTTATTTGGGTTTTCCAGTGACAGATCTTGGAAAATATAGTATTCTGAATGAACCTAGGGTGCAAAGCCATCGTTGAAGTATAAGAATTCCTTGAGAAAGTCGAAAATAGAGTAACGCGCAGTTCTATGGAAATTTCGAATAGTTATTATAATTATATTCTGAATGTTTCCTTATACATGAAAAGTTGTAAGGTAGAACTACTGGCTTTGAAGTTATAATACTATTTAGTAATAATAAATGAAGTGTTTAAAGTGATAAAATGAAGGTGGTATTGACAAAAAAATCAGAGTATGTACCTATGTGTCGTGAAATTCTAATGTTTTGAATAGTGGTCATTATTATTTGTAGAAATATTCGTGAGAATTTATTTAACAAAAAGTAAAGAATATTTCTCCTCACAAATTGTCGTTCCTTTCTCGACATCTCCTCTATGTTTTTTTCCCCATAATTTTCAATATTCTTGACAAAGTTATTAATAACTTTAACGCTCCTATTGATTTTTTTTGCAATTTCTAGGCCTGAAAACTCTTTTTCCTTCGGAGCCTTATTTCAATGCCCGAGTTCTCCTATAACTTTGAAAAATTTCGCTTCTTAGTACATTCGTTAAGTGTTTCGTGATTTTTCAGATGTTTAAATTTCCATAAATTCGATTAATATTTGTAGCTAATGAAAAGTAATTCCAATGTTGTTGATCTGATCGTTAGACATACTGTTTTAAGCACGTTTGCTGATTATTACCCTCGATTTCATTTGGTGACGCACCCCTTGGACGAATTTTATGTCATACACTCAACCTTCCGCTGTTTTGCAAATTTCAACTTCATCACTGAAGACTAAACGTGAAGCACGACGTTATCAGAAACTTTCGTTGACCTCTTGCGATATTTCGACGCAGTGTGCGTGAAGTAATGAAGGTTAACGAAACACATAAATTCCGAATTGTTGATTGCAGTGTTTTCCATCATGTAAGCATATAAGGTGTGCTCTTGCGCATCCTTCGAGAATTTCGAGATTAACCAATAACACGCCCTTCCCAAAATCCTCGATATTGGGTTGTCAAGCAATCGTGTAGAATTAATTTCTCAACATTTTGATAACGCTAATGCTAAATACTAATGAATGAACACTATTATAAAATTATGTTTGCAGCGCGATTGATTCCACGAGCTGCAAAAATTGTTTGGATATGAAGCAAGAAATTAAAAGAAGTTTCTAATTAATTAGTTGCTTATTCTAACAACTTATTTTACTCGTTTTAATAAAAAAACGTCCTTTCACTGGTACGTGTTCATTTACTGGTACATCCACTCCACATATTTTAATATGGCGGAAAGTGGGAATGCGCAGTAGAAGCGAAAATGAGCTGCTGAGGGAGCACACTATATATCCTTACATCATGGTGTATTCTTAACCATTGGCGGATTTAGGAAAAAGGCCCAGGTGGCAAACGTTTTGAGGGGCCCATTTTTGGTGGAAAATGAAGAGGTAGTTTACGAAAAACGGGCCAAGCGTAGTAGTACGAAAAATATGCAGTGTTTGGATACCTATACCTAATCCTAATTTTTATTTTGGAGATGGGGGCCTCCGGGTGCCTTCTGCGCAGGGGCCTAGGCGGCAACTGCTTATCAGCTGCCCTGTTAAATCCGCCACTATTCCTAACATTTCGTGGCTATAATCCAAATTTTTACTGGTCCCATTCTGAACCCTCTAGATCAGGCCTGCACAGCGAGCCTTTTTCAGCGCCTAGCGGCAAGCAACCAGCTGTACGCCGTTACTAAGGGTAGAATCGGTGAGGCGAAATGCAGTAGTGTAGGTGCGGGCTCGTCGAGCACCTACACTACTGCAGTTCGCCTCACCGATTCTACCCTTAGTAACGGCGTACAGCTGGTTGCTTGCCGCTAGGCGCTGAAAAAGGCTCGCTGTGCAGGCCTGCTCTAGATCCATGCTATGCTTGTACTTATTACCAAGTTAGAGGGTGGCACTCTATTTTCGAAAATCTGTGTAACGCTGCCCTATTATAGTAATGTGAATACTCTAAGGGCATCAATAAACATTTCACAAAAGGAGAAAGAAGAAAGCACGCGATTGTTACAAAACACCACAACCCTTACGAAAATTACTACTTCGGAATGAAAATTACTCTACTCCATAGAATGAAATTGAATACAAAAGATTCTGTGAATTGAAAGGCCCGATGTTCAAGCGTATGGATTAACCGAAAGTATAGAATAGTAGTCCTAGTGTACAATGAAAGAATGGAGAACGCATCGACGACGCTTGAAATTTGTTACATTTCCTCTGTTAAATCTGTGGTTGCAAGGAAAAACAACCCATGTCACAATTTCAAAAAATTTGAGTTTATGCATTAATTCAACTGTAGAATATTGGATGTATGTTTTCATCAGAAAAAAATGCATGAAAACAAATTTTATACGTTGAAAAAATAATGCAATTTAACCGAAGTCCAATATTCAATTAATACGCATTTGGCAAAACAACGTAAGTCCACAAAATTTTGAGAATACGACGTATCTTTCCTTTGTGATCGCTTTTTATTTTCTATTTTTATTTATCTGCATATACTATAACGTATTTTGTGTAAAATAAAATGACTAAAATTATATTTCATATTTTTATTTTACTAGAAACAGCACACTATGAAATACCAGTAATACATAAATGTGTAACTTGTATTTTACAAAAAATAACGCAAAGCACAGAAGAAAACGAAAGAAGACAAAAAAAGAAAGTAAAAGAAGGAAAAGTAATCAATAAAACTACTTAACTGCGACTCGTTCAAGCAGAACAACACAAGTCCAGTGGACTTGTGTTGTTCTGCCTAAAGTGTATGTAAATTATTACTATTTTGTTTATTATTATTTACGTTAATTGTACGAATAGTGAATATTGTGCAAAGTGATGGACAGAGTTGGGCATTATTCGGCTAAATTTTTATTCGAATACATATTCGAATACATTTGTGCGAATAAGTTTTTATTCGAATAATCTTCGAATAAAAAATTCGAATAAAATGAAATTATTCGACAATAACGAATAAGTTTTTATTTGACTGAAAATTTATTCGAATAATTTGTTATTCGAATAAAAATTTAGTCGACTCAACGGACGAATAAAGTGATCACGTGGTTTCAGCGATGTATCGTGACACCACTGACTGACACCCATGGGACCTAATGTTTTAGGTTAAGTAACTCTTGTCATAGCTCGCACTTTACAGAAAGATGTATGACCGCGGTATTACATAGAGTGGCGTTTTGATTTATTTTAAATAAAACTTGCTCACGTCAATTCATTTAAACTAATGAAAAAATCAATCTCTTCAAATTATAAGCGTTCATTGAATGTTTTTAAATACATACAAATACGCACACTTCCAGACTCACACGTCCAAACATATGTTGAACACAGTACAGACTTTCATCGATAGATATCCGACAGGGTATCACATTTATTCGTCGTTCATTCAGGTCGAATAACGAATAAATTCTTATTCGAACGAATCTGGCTAGAATAACGATACAGATTTATTCGCGAATAACGAATAATCTCGTCATTTGTTATTCGCGAATAAATCTTGGGGATTTATACGAATCCGTATCCGAATGAAAATTTAGCCGAATAATGCCCAACTCTGGTGATGGAAATATACGTTTATATCGTAAGAAGAAAACAAGGAAACATTGCTAATAAGAAGAATTGGTATTTAGAACTTTCAACGACAATATCTCGAAAGTGAAAATATGTGACATGGGTTGTTTTGCCTTACAACCACAGAAATAATTGGCTGATATTTAGAGTTAGGAATTTGTTTCACTGTTCCATCATTTAGATTCCACAAAAAAAAGAAAGATAGAGAGACGAAATGTTCTATCGTAATCGAGTCATTCGGAACTTCCGGTGCGAAATTTTATCGTGTGAAATTGCACATGCTGGGCAAATTAAAGAAAGAAGGGAAGCTACTGGCAACTCTTATCCATTAGATCTACGTGAAAAGAGTAAGGTTGAGCTCGTACTATCAATTACGTCACCCCAGTTCTAAAGCTTACTTTACACCAAATCGAATCAAGACGTTCGGGGTAAAATTTGTTACGTTAACGACCAGTGAATTTGTTCTGGAATAGATTCGTCAGAGCAATAGGAAGTATATTGAATGTTATTTCTCTTGGTCCTTCAGCATTTAATTATTAGAATATATCGTTATATTTAAAATGGAGGTTAAGTGGAATTGAAATGAAAAGTATTTATATTGATCAAGTCGTGTGACACACCACTGTGCAGATTTACATAACTATTACACATTATGTTTTAGGAAACAACTGTTATGCTTAAGTAAAATGTAATCTGTGAATTAAACATTTCTTTCCTCTCAATCGCCTTCCTCCATCATTTCCCTCTGCTACGCAAAGAATTCCCAACTTTTCGATAACCAAAAACTACCAAAAGATTGTAAATATTTACTGCAAACATTTTATACTCTATACACAAGATATTTATTACACGAGCCCTTAACATTTATAAATATAAAATAAATTAATAAGTATCATAGATATATAAATAAATTTCAGAAAAACGTTCAAATTATTACTGCCCGTTTGAATCTAAAACACATTTGCTCACGGCTGCTCCTATATCCCCGAATTTAAGAAACGGAGCAAAGTTGAATTCAAATATCACGTCACACTAATTTAAAGAATACCGCGAATCTGTGTCACCAGCAGACACTAAGTTATCGACTCAAAGAGACCTTTATCCTCCGTCGCTCCTCCAAGCAAGCTTCCGTACCTACCGCATCAAAAGTTCTCTCGACGTTCTTTCCCATGCGCAGATACAACAGAAACCATCGAGTTACCGACTCCAGAGCGATCTCCGCGCGCCAGGCACAGTTACACCAAACCCGAACCAGATGGCTGATCGGTAGTGGCGCCTTCATCGTTCTCGAATTGAATGAGCCTAACCGAACAACGGTTTGGCGACAGGACGGAAGGCCGGCCGGCACTTCGCGTACCGTCGTCGCGTCGCGCGGACGTTCGATCTGCGTTCGTTTGGGCCAGCTTTTCCCCCGTAACTCTGCGACAGTATGACACCCCTACCATCCACCAAAACCTCCCTACCACTCCGCGTATTAGCCGCGGCAAATGCCCAAGTAGTCCCAACACCCCTACGTTCAAACTAACCGAAAACCCAAGTGCCTATCGACGCAGAAGCGCCCGCGTACCGATCATCCGCAAGGATGCGTTCCGAAACAACCGATCTCGGGTCGCGGCGCCAAAGTGCAGAACAGTGTTGTTGAAGTGTTGAGTGTCGCTAGAAGAAGGTGGCCAGCGATAGTGGTCGCATATAATGGGGCGGTGTGGTTCGCTGAAGGGACACTCGTGCGGGATCGTGGAAGATCTCGATTCGATCACCGGCGCTAACGATCTATCCGAGCGCGCAGCGACCTGGTGACGATAGAGACCGCGGTGTCCCGTGCTCCGGGGCCGTCGCTAGGCTAACACGTCGTACCTCGATAGGCCCGGTGTTATGTGTGAAGGTGTCGGTTACCACGCTGAGGAATCATGCCGTTCGTGCTACGGAAGGTGGAGCCGCGCTATTTGTGCCGCGGACACGTGCCGGCGGGTTCGGCCCCGCAGGGTTGGCCGGTGGGTGCCGAATTGGAGGCGGTGGCGAACGGCGCGCTGACCATCACCCTCAAGCAGCTCGCGTCCCTGCTCACCACCGCTGAGGACATATTCGCCGAGCTGACCGCCGAGCTAACCGCGGTCGCCGATCGGAGCAGCCGCCTCCGGCAGAGGATCGACAAGGTCGAGGAACGTCTCGCAGCCGTCGACCCGAAGAAAGTGCCAGTCCGTGAGTACCATTCCGTTCACCTTCGCTAGCGCGCGTTTCCGCCCGATTCTTATCGGCGCAACGGCGGACAGGCTGCCCGTTGTAAACGGAAAACTCGGACGGTCGGTAAGGGAGGAGGTGCTGGCCGTGAAGGCTTCTCGGAACCCCAAGTGCCGCGCGCGAAATCGATGGAGTTGGGGACTGAAGGAAGAAAGTTGCTACTTGCAGGTTTACTCAGTGGCCAGGGATGTTTGTCCCGAGTTTGTCACGGAGCGGAGGATGTTTTTCTTCGAGATTCGGGGCGGGATATGTTGATCCGTTTGCGGTAATGCTGGTTGGACTTGAGAGATAGTGTTGTTTAGATGTGCCGGGAATCTTGAATAATGAGATTTTATTCTTCTTCGTTTTATATGTGAGTTATGGGTATTTGATTAGCTAGACACGAACGTGTAATTCTTTCTTGCTTAGTCATTTGAGGGATGTAGTTAGAGGAATAAGGAAACTTGAAGAAATGGAGTAAGAAAGAGATGTAATAAGGAGAAAAAGGTAAAACACCTCTGGCGACGTATGTTATTTCGAGAAAAGGACTCTATCAAGTTGGTGTATTTTCTGTGACGTTCTTCCAGTTGGCAAAACACCGCTGCGTGTAATCAAATGCCACCGGCTGTAGGATCTAACAGCATTGTATTATAAGCAAGGCTTGTATTTACCAATAAGCGTCTGAGCGCGGGCCTAGAACAATGGGAGTCGAATCTGAACATTCCAATCGCTGAATTATTGTTTGGGGATAATGCCACTGTGGATTATCGTTTGTCTATTTTATTCTTCTATTACTTTAGATATGCAGTCATTATCTTCAATCTCACTTCTTCATGTGAAATAGGATAATATTTCAAACAGGAAGTAACTAGGAAGTAGAAATGACTGTTGTTTGAAACAATGCGTCAAATGGTCTGGTGGGCGACATAGAAGGCTTAGTTTCAAGCGTTGATAAAGTCGGGAATCCACCTGGAAGCTAAGCTAAGCTATGTTATGTTATGCTACGTTTTAACTTTTGGTGGAAACGGTTCCATAAGAATGTATTGAAGCTATTTTTTTCAAATATAGCATGGTATAGCATAGCATAGCATTCCCGGCTTAAGTGTTGTTTTATTTTGCTATGTGAGGACGGAAAGTCTTGGATGTAAAGTTTCACTTCAAGGTGCACTTCGTGTGTTATCAGTTTGTGTCGAGAGAGAAACCTACCATCATAAAGTAATTCACGTGGAAGTTGTTCCTTTTAGAGCAAGTTCCTTTCCATGAACACTTATTTTTCTTCCTAATATAATGAAGTAAATTTAATAAAAAGCAGAAAGAAAATTGTTTTCTTCGTTGATGTGTGCATTCTGTAACATTCGTTTTCATTAAAGCTGAGGTATAATTTGACTATTACATATGTATGTTTAACTCAAATCATAAAGATAAATTATCACTTCAAGGGATTCCGTGTCATTCTCCACTGCACCTGCAGCTTTTTGATATAATAATATGGTGGACCGAGTTAATAGAACCTGACAAGTACAGAAAGCTTTTACACGAATATAAATATTTATTACAGCAGGGCGGACTTCATTTAACTGGAACCAAATGTTATTACACACCTTAATGTCACTACGAAATTTCCATGTTAATCAGAAATTTATCTTCATATACATTAAACAGCATGCAAATATCCATTCGGTTATCAAGCCGTCATTCGGTTATTTAAATACTCCTCATTCACTGCTTAAGCATCTCCATTAACAAACACGTTCTCATTAAACGATTCCTTTATTCCCCCTTAAAAGTTACAAATAAACAAACATTATCCCCAGCTAGACACAAAAATTTAAAATACATATAACCATCATCTTCATAATTTAACACCTTATCTGGTAAAAAACAACCCCACGTCGTAATTTACAATGCCAAAAATTCGTTTTCATCACAGATACCCTTCCAACCCCGCTAAGCGCAGAAATTCAAACGTCCCAAAAGTCTACTTATATCCGCCACCAGTATTTTCCTCCGCCACAAGCGTTCAACTCCAGTACAACTTAATCAGACCTACTAAACGCTGCAACTAGGTCTCGCCGCGAGTCTGTGGAAACGAATCTCGCGGCGGAAAGTTCAACCGCTGGAACGCGTCTTTATTATCCCACCCAGAAGTCGCTTAAATGCTATCCAACGTTGCCCCGCTCGCCCAGCCGCACAATGCACCGAAAGTGCAAAGCCTAGTCCTGATGCTTAGGCGGCTAAACAGCCAGGGTCCCTGTGTACCGTTCAGCGCGGCAGGATTCGAAGGCTGGCTCCCCTCGCATTAGCATTCCATTCGCCAGTGCATCAGCGGCGTTACGTCGATTGCCGAGCTTCCTCGGCAATCCTTTCTTTCTACCTGGGCCGAGGAATCGTAAAAGACGCTCCTCGCTGATTTCACAGGCCAGACTTCGGCGAGAGAGGAGGAGCACAGGGGGCGAGAAAGAGATAAGCAAGGACAGGCGCAAACGGTCGAAGCAAGAAGAGTGTAGAGACGAGAGGGGGAGTGAGAGAAGTGGAGGGGAAGTATCGCGGAGACCCACATTACAGGGAAAACGCTCCGGGTTACCTGGCCTACCGTGGGAAACGGATCTCGATGCCGAAAGCAAGTTTCACCTGAGGACGAAGGATTAGCCGTCTCTCGTGGCACAATCTTACAAAGAGACCCCTTGTTCTCTAGCCGCGCGCCCTGGGATAAGACGAACGAGCTTCCGTCAGATAAAAAGCCGCTCCCAACGAGAACGTTAACGACACCTTCGTCCCGCGGAATGTCTAATTATGGGCGAAGTAAAGGCCTGAGTGATTAATTGTCGTAAGAAATTCGCCGGAGGAGTTTCATTTGCTGGATTCTGTGCTGAAGGTGGATCGGTAGCGTTCTGTGCTTTTCTTCGTGCCAATGGATTCTAGGAGGCGTACCTACACCTCGTAACATCTTCTAACATCTGCACGCAATCGTGTAATCTCGTGATTCGAGCAGAACGATGTTTTGTTTTAAATGTCTCGTTTATTATCGAGCGTCTGCGTATACTGTTGGACAGGGAACGAATTGAGAACAGGGGAAAATTTCACTTATACCTTGCTGCACATTCGTTTTCGCTCTAGGCTCACCTATTCCAATTACTCTTCCGTGCAGGACTGTCGATCATCCTTAATCCCCACTCGCACTATCTCCCTGTCATCTCACTCGCACTCGCATTCACTTCCATGTTGGTGGTCTTACGCAAGCCTACCCCCTCTCGCACGCTGTACAGACAAAATATTCTTACATCCTCCAGAAGTATATTCTTTTAAAGCATCCTCCATCTTCGCTTGAAGACTGATCAAAATCTGCGTATGACGCTGCATTGTCTCGCGTTAATACCAGCAAAATTGCCTTGAAGACCCAGTCGATTTCACTCAGACTACAGAACGCTTCTTCCATCGGCGCCCGAGTCGACGCTGGTGTTAATTAACCACCCCTTCTCGAGCAATCACCTTCAAGAGGCCGTAAAGCCAAGGAACTGGTGGTAGGGTTTATTAGCCCCGACTGCGAAACAGCTAACCCAATGTTCCTCAGCCCCAACCACGGACGATAGCCTTTCTGATCATCGTCACGCTAGTCGCGCCCTTCCGACTGAATTTTTCCGACGCGTCTTGCCGCTCGTCTAGACCAGGAAGCGCGTGCTTTCGTTTCGACCGTGTCCTGCCCTGGAAATACGATCTCGCACGGGCAGCTATCCCGCTCCTTCACACGCTTCCGCGTCTTCCAGCCGCGTCTTCCCTGCCCGCCTTTTTCCCCCCAGTTTGACCCTTTATTCCCCGGCCACGGCGAAAGATCGAACACCCTCGACCGCGAAGTATTACCACGTTACCGTTCGACCATATCAGCCGCGTATTACCATGCACGACTGTATCCAGTAACAGCCAGCGGCGGTTCTGTTCGCTGTTGCACGACGGAACGGGCCTGCAGGTCGTGGTAGACGGCGTAAAATGCATCCTACGGCTTCCATCGGCAAACAGCTGAGGCTTCTTCCTACGATCGGGGCCCCTAACCCCCCGAGGGAACTCTCGAGTCCCACAGGTCTCTCTCTCAAGGCGTCTTTTCAGAGATCGCCCCTCGTGGAGAGCGCGGGGACAGCTGACTGGTCAGGTACCCCAACCATCGACAGGCCATCCCAGGCTCTCCCCTCGTACCCGGGTCTTTTAAATTCCCAGAGATTTTCCGTCCCACAAGATCGCCGTCTCGATACCACCTTATCCAGCCACGCGGACGCAAACCACCTTTAGATCGCTCGTGCAGATCCGCTGATGGTTTACGCAGTGGACAGGCGTCCGAGCGGTGCATAGCTCTCGCATCGCGCAGTTTACACGCGGTAATGTGGCCGTTTCAATTAAACGCCGCGTCGCCGTGCGTTTGCAACCACGATTATCCATATCGTTCGCGGCTGGGCTTTGACGTAATGGAAAACGTGCTCGGCGTCCTAAGCAGCCGATAATTGCACTCGGTACACGTGCAGTTAATTAAATCTCCGTAGACCGTAATTTCGATCCGGCTTGTTGTACGCGGTGTCTTGCGCGGCCTGGCTTCGATAAATATTTACCGCGGTCTCCCTTGATATTTGTGTTGTTCGCGTTCGTCCTTCGCTGTCGTTATTTGCGATTGCGAACGGGCTGGCTCTCTTCGCTGGTGGTCCAGGTTCTCTTGAGTTTGAACGCTCTCGCTGCTTCGCGCCTCGGGGACGTGCATGCGTGCGCAGACGCAACGTGGTACGAAAATGTTTGAGCTGGAATCGCTGGAGGATTATTAATGGTAGAGGATGAGCGCGTACGGTGTTTCTTGGCTTCTTCATGGAATTACGATGCATCGGCATTCGAAAGTATTGGTAACCTTGAACCCTCCGAGGCAGGTACTCGCGCCGGGGATATGGTTCTCGGGAAATCGCAGTGTCTGTACATTCCCACTGGGAATATCGTGTTCAGAGGGAAGAATATGTCAATATAAACGTATCGTTTGCTCCGTGTGCTGAGGTCATGTTTGTCGTATGTGTTAAGGAGTTTCTTCGTCTTGCTTTGTTTGACGATGCGTTTTTTACAACGTTGACAGATGTTTTAGAGGAGGATCAGGAGGAAATTACATACGATTGAGATGATAGTTTATTTGGTGATGTAACTTTCGTGAAAGTTTTACCATTTGTTAGAGAAAGTATGCGCTTAGGTTCATTTACATTTGTAGAATCTTCTTTTATGTTTAGAATACACATAACGATTTGACAGAAGTTTTATTTATACTCAACAAATTGCAGTAGACGTTAGAGATAGAAGAGTGGAGGTGTCGTTCATATTTCATTATTTCTGTCATCCCTCTCCATAGACTGGCTTCCATGTCGCGTAAAATACACGAAGACATCCCTCTGACACGAACACCTCGCCCTCGATAGCAGTTTAAGTTACACTTGGGCCTAGTTATGCAGAAAGCTACCAACCCTCTATGTTCTAAAACTGAGTAAATTTAGTTTGAAGATTTTAATTATTTTATTTCTTGTTACTGTTTTACCATGCTTTTCAACTGGTTATTTAATACTAAGTAGTATAATTAATATTATTTTAAAATTTCTGTTGTTTTTGTTTATTAAGCCTAAAATGAAACTACGGCTTGGTACGTTTGCTAATTTTTTGCAAAATAAAGATCACAAAATTATAGGGTCCGTACTGTGTTCAACTAACTTTTTGTCATTTTGAGGGTTGGTAGCTTTCTGCATAGACCCACTTACCCTACACTATACACTTACAACCGCTGCACAGTTACCTTTAAAATGAAAAGTGAATTCCATCCGCCTCGTTCTCCATCACTTTACGATCGAAAGATCGAATGGCGTAGCGCATCGTGCTCAGTGTAACTGCAGGAGGAAACAGTGGAGCAGAAGAGGCTCGTCGAGGTTGACGTAAGAAGAAATTAAACGCCACGCTTGGATGAAGCGGAAATAGAAAGTTCTTGAGAAACTGGTGCGGCCGATCGTGAATGTGGCCACTGGGAACGTGGAAGTTGTTCGATAGACTTCTTTCAACCGCTCCGCGCGGTGTATACTTTACGTGTAAACGTGCATTTAGCCGTGGCGGAGCACTCGATCATCCCCAGAAGATAAACGCAGCGGAACGCTTGCGGCCCGTGGCAGGTGACGACGAACGTGTCTATGACGTTACATAAGGATATCTTGTAATTGCGTACCTGTTATGTTTGCGTTATACGGTTTCAGACGTTTCTATGACGGTAACACGATCGTGTTCAGCGAACGCGGCATGCGTTTCGTGTAATAAGGTGCCCTTCTTCGACGAGTTAGAGTTAGGGGGTCTGGAACATGTCTGCCTGTTGGGATATTCTACCACTGCGCTCAAGGAGGTCTCATAATAATATAGCTACCGTTTCAACAAAGTTTCTAGCACGAAAAAATAGGCGTTTTGAAAAGTTTAATATGTTCGTTGATACCACAGTTTTTCTTTGAAATTTGGTAGTGGTTAATTGTGAGGAATGAAGAACTATCAGGTGTCCGAATTCTTCGTAGAGTGGGAACGAGAATTACGTATTTCATATTATGTAATTGGCATTTCTAAAAGAAGCTCTGAGTTATAAATTACGCTGTCGTTGCCCGCGTTAGAAACTGGTTTGATCGCAGTTGTTGCTATCCTGTTGCACTATTGAACCGGTGAGATTGACAGTAGGTTCGTTTTACGCTTACATACACTGTGAAGTATGATCGTTCTACTTGCGTGTTTTATCGCCAGACGGATCTACAATACTTTTGTCATCGCGTTTGTGCTACTAAATTTTCATGCCGCGGATTATACAGAATGGGATTTTTGTTGCAATCGCTGCTTTCATTTTTTTTTATTATTTAAAGGAAGCACTTTTACTGTCAAGGAACATGAGCACTGGTGCCATGTTAATTACTGTATAAATTAGAAAGTACCTTTGCGGTTGAATATTACATAAGTGAAGAAACTTTCAGGGCTGAGCTGCGGTGAATTGAAAACCTTTTTTACCTTTAACCTATCACTTCTTCCCCGTAAACCTTAATTGGAACTCGCGCATGGAGCCGACCCAAGGGGATTTTACTGATGTTGGCACTAGGTTGTAGTTGCTCGTGTATTTTCCTCGCCCATGATACAGCTCAATTTCATTTTAAATTAGTTTCTTTCCTCGCGGCTTGTGCACATTCTTACGCTATAAAATAAATTGATTTTCGTTGATACGTAAATTATTCTTGTTTCTTCTATGATTTCTTCTCTGTGCCGATTTTCTTTTATGCTCGTCTATTTTATTTTATTTATTTGCCACTTGTGCACATTCTTGCGTTATAAAATAAATTGATTTCCGTTGATAAGTAAATTATTCTTGTTCCTTCTATGATTTCTTCTTTGTACCGATTCTCTTTTGTGTTCGTCTATTTTATTCTATTTATTGAAGGCAAAACGTTGATCTCGATTTCTACAGTGTTCAATAGATTGTTACACATGACGTGTGCAAACTATAATAATTTTACGGCTGTCAATGACTCACAATGTTGTGGTAAAGAATTTGCAAAAAAAATTTACAGTAGAGGTGAATTATGTAAAATAATTTCATTTTACAAAAACTACAAATACAAAAACTACAAATACAAATACTTGAAATACAAATACTACAAATACAAGTGCAAATACTGCAAATACAAATACTACAAATACAAGTGCAAATACTATTTCTTTATTGTGTCGTAGATCACTCAAAGTCATAAAATTTTATATTCTTCTTTTTTCTGTCTTCACGATAATATGAAAACTCATATTATCAGATTTCTTTGAAGCATTGTTTCCACCTCTATCCCCGTTTCATTATCGGAGCAAAAAATTGGTGTGTAATTGGAATCATCTGAACTATATTTTCGCAAAGTGACAGACGCTTTCGAAGTTCCTTTGTGGGGAAAACGGCTGACCCGAGCCACGTGCCCTCCACTTGTGAGTGAGATCATGCATCAGGCGGAACGGGGCAATGAATTGCAGCGCGAAAGGACGAGAAAGTCAGTTGCAAACAATAAGTAATAGCTGTCGTGCAAATAATGCCAGTGTAGTAGATTAGCTCTGCTGTCTCTATGACACCATCTGCGACATTAGGCGTCTGAGCGACTCCGTCGAGTCGCTGGAACGATAATTACGACCTGGGTAGGGTCTGTCTTCTGTTGTGCGCCAGATCGACGGCACATTGCAGTCTCCAGACGAATCTATATACTTTCGAGCTAAAAGTTTCTTTAAATCGCCTAGTCACGAGCAGGAGAAAACCTGCGGTTTCACTGCGTCTCGATATCGTGGACGATCGAACGGCGAGACCGGTAATTTTCTTGCGCCATGCAATCACGCGAATCCTCGAAACGCGATAGTCTTATAATTACAGAGACCTGGGCGAAATGAGCAATCACTACGTTTATACGAAGTTTGCGAAGCATCTCTTCGGAAGGAGTTGCAGATTCGTGATAATATGGAGGAAAGTAATCGTAATTTTTAATGAAAAGAGATTTCCTATATATAGGTACCTACAATCTCTCAGGAGCTAATTCTGCTTGCTCGGAATTAATCCAGAATCATGTATTACCTATGAAGTAAATAGAGTAATTTTTAATTTTATAAACTTCAATTTTTACTTTATAAGATACCGAAGAGGTTGCTTTATGTATTGTAAATAATGCAATGGGGATAGGAATTTTGTCTTGATATATAAGTAATTTTTACTACTCGGCTTCGCCAGAAATTTAGATTCTGATTTTATACAAAGAAAACTTTATTTACTTATTTTTTGTGAAAATAGTCACATTCATCTGGATTAGCTAGGCATAGTGAACTGGGGAACATTTCGTGACCCCAAAGTTTACCGTGCCAAAGTTTTTAGGCGACAGGTAAACATACAAACACTTTCTGCTTTATATATTTTATTAAGATATTAATGATACCTTTACCAAAATATTCAAAAGCTTTTACTGTTCACTTTAATGATTATATACAATATAAAGTACACAAAATTTAATGTACCCGTTACTGTGATGCGACTAAATATATACGATCAAAGCTTTTGGCACGTTTTCAAATGCACGGAGTACCTTGAATGTCGTAACATAGCAAAAAAAGATCAGGCGATAATAGTTGTTGAACAGAGAACGTATTCAATTTGTTACCCTCCTGGACACTTTATGTTTCACTTCGTTGATCGTTTTTAGGGTTGTCAGGATATACCTACAGGATTGTCCCAGGATCTCAGGGACCTTAATCATTAACCGTTACTTTAACCTCAATTATTAACAATTCTGTATAATTATAATTTATTTATCCACTACTTAAATAAAAAATTCTAATAACTGCTCGATAAAGGGCAGGTGGTCGTTAACCTCTTACGATCTTCCGTCCACAGTGCCTGGACATCGATTTTATTCCAACTACATAGTCCTATATCCACAGTGTCTAGACATGGCGTTTGAGTTCTATAAAGTTCCTACTATTTTACTTAAAAGATATACTACATACATTCATTCTTCATTAATTTCCACCAATTTGATTCTGACCTGCTCCAACAGCCTTTGACAAAAATAATAAAAAATCAGAAAGGGTCATCCTAGACGCAGCACCACGCATCATTAACTATTCCCCCAATTAAAATCGAAATCACCGCGAGGCACGACGTTCCTTCCTCAGCAAATGAGGCGGAGAACTGTAAAACTTGATCGTGAAGAGCTGCACGCTCGAGCAACGACGTTGATTCTTTAACGGGTACTCCAGCATAATGAAATCTTCTGTTCGCCCTCCTCCTTCGGCTACGAGCCGTTTATACCCCAAGAGGCTGGCTGCTCGATTCGGGAGTTTGAAAAGTCAGCTGGTCGATGAGTCGGCTCGAAACCCTCGAGCCACGGGAACAATATGAATTCGGGGAACAATCGAATGAGGCGCGCTCTGTGACTGACGTTTCAAACGGCGCGCATCACTGAATGATTCCTCTGTTTCGTTAAAAGGCCGAGTCTTTGTGCTGCGCCTCGATCCGCCTCCGAAAATAAATATAAAAAATCGGCGAACAGGGCCGTTAGCGTCGGGACACTAAGTAAGCGAGTTATCGTGATTAGCGGCGAAACTGGGAGAGAAAGAACGTTACCGTTTGCAGGGTCGGCACTGCGTTTCGCCAGCATCTTCACAGGAATTATTATTATTATGACTTCGTTGCATGATGGACAGTAGTATATGCGTATATGTACAGGGTGCGGTTGAAAGAATGGTTCACACGGACAAAAAGTGATTCCTTATGCAAAAAGAAGCAAAAGTGTGGAATAAAAATCTTTTATCAGAGGGTTAGTTTTTGAGAAAATTGATTCTGAAATTTTGCTGGGCATGCATGCGCCTGACTAAGAATTGCTAGAATGCAACAGTAAATCCGGCACAACTACTACTGATGAAATGAATGCTTTAGCTATATAAGTCAAAATTGTAGAATAGCTTTTTTGTTTTTAAGAAAATCGAGTTCGAAGACCTAAAAATTGGGTCCCACTGTTTAATCGATTTTTTGGAGTATCGGAGTTCTACAATTTCGACTTATTCGAACACGAGGGTTCATTCCATTCGCAGTTGTACATTTAGCTACTTTCGAAAAACGCTTCTCTCGAAAATTAAGCCTCGCATGAAAAAATTTTAGTCCACACTTTTGATTTACTTGTGCATAAGGAATCACCTCCTGCCCGCTTGTGATATTCTTTCGGCCACACTCTATGTAGGTACACGATGAATGTGCGACGCTTCAGCAACAGGTGCTTCAAGGAAACCTAAATCTAATAGAAAAATTTATAATAATGCAATTAATATGCATATAGGATTATATAGAAACTTAATAGTTTGTGTGGAAGACACTTGCACCCTGTGCACGATATTTCATGATGATATTTTCTGCAATTCATCAAGAGTATTGCATGAGCGATCCCGAATGCTCTCGGAAAAATTTTCGAAAAATTTTCGAAAAATTTTCTCGGTAGAAGCGATCGCTCGAAAAGGTCTGACTGAGTTAAAGCAGTATTTTTCAAAATCGTGCACCACTCAAGGTGTTAAACTATTATTATTATTGTTATTCGTCTTTATTACTCAATAAATATACAAAGAAAAGGACCAGGAATTCATTAAAGCAGATCGAAGTAAAAATCGCGGCGCAGTGCAATACTACTAGAAGCCTAACCGCAACTACAACAAAGAAACTAAAACTAAAACTAGAACTAGGAAGCAAGAAAGGGAAATTAATAGTACATTAATATCAAACCAAAAACTGAGTCAATCACGAAATATAACTATAATAGATGAGTTTGGCTTATTCCAATGTAAATTATAGTGGGTTTTTCTGAATCTAACATTTCTTAAAAATGTATGAAATAGACAGATACTTTTGTGAGTAACTGTATACCTACGGAAACTTTGAACCAAATCAGTGACCCGGAGCTCGTGCACCACGCTTGTGACAGAAAAATGAACGGGAACAGGTGTCTTGTTTAAACACGACGTTCACACAGAGGCGGCGCGAGGTGAGAACAAGTACCACGAATTCCGTGTACGTTCAGAAAATGTCTGACCGCGCGCGTCGTCAGGAGATAGTGATTATCGGTTGGAAATTCACGAACGGCGATAAATCGATCAGTAATGTATCTAATTGGATCCAGCCGCGAAAGAGTTCGCAACAAAGGAGAAGTGCGCAAGGCCACGAGGAGGCTAGATGCCCGATAAACGAGATATTGTGTTTCGCCTTATAGGTAATGGTAATCGAGGATGCCTCGATAAGGTCGACGAGTACCGCCCGTTCGTACCTTTCCCCCCTAAACTTGCTCCGTAACGAACTCGAGACCCTTTAGATGTTCCCCGTCAGCCTGCAACCCGCGTTCACGTACACGTAAGTTATTGTCCGCCTCGATCGTAAAACAATGTCAATCCCGCACAATGAACCGATTTCTCAGTATACTCGGAACCCAGACGCGGGACCATGGTGTACGCTGGCACACGAGACTTTTGAAAGTCGTTTAGAAATGATTTAGGGGAACGGCTCTGAGAGATAATCATCGTAAGTAGCCTGTGCACTAGGTACTAGGTGTAATTAGTTTCCATAGTTTGTCACTTTAATGATTAAAGGCCTTGCTATATTGAACGTGATTATAGGTGTCGTAGATTGCACAAGGTGATTTAAAAAAGTAATATTTAAATCTTAATGACAATTCGCTGGAGTAATATGCAAATTAGTTGCAGCTCTATGATTGGGCCTGTCATTCTACCTTCGCAATATTACGCGTGTTTATGAACGGTGTTTACTTGCCTTTGTAGAAGTGTGCTGTGTTTCTCGAAACTGGATTACAGAATAGTTGGTGACTGTGATTACGCGACTGCGTCATGGGATATGACTGTCAATTGGTTAATGAGCACTGTAGGAACTGGATAACAGCGAGTGTATCGAATTGAATGTTTCTTTTTGCTCGGAAATGAGTAATAATAATTCCGAGTAAAGGTTCAACGTTCTAATGCAAAATTGCACAGCTGGAAATGTAGGCCTACATCAAACATTATCATAAAAGATACATGTTTTTCATAAAACCTTGTTAAATATGTTTCATTCGCAGAATTCATTAAAATTTCCGTTGTGATGTTTAAGATCCTTAGGCAGAGTACTGTGATTCTTGGAATCCAATATTCTACGGAACGACTATGTACTTTTCGATCTGTCCCTGAACGACTTATGTCGATACACTTTGTCATACGTGGAATCTAGATAGACTTGTACCTCGTTCGATTAAATCGTCACGAGGCATTCAACTTTGTCTGGCCTAGCCTAGTTTAACCGACGTAACACTTACAGACGCGATAAGAAAAGTCTCGGAACTCCTCGCCACTTGGTGGTTCGGTACTTGGAACTCCTAATAATTGAACGAAACGATACCCGATGATTGAAAGGGCAAAAAACCTCTTACATCTAATTGACGATCTGTGTAATGAGTTTCAATGGGTTCATGCCACTTCTACGTTCTGTGCATCGACGCCCCCCGTGCGACCCTTAGTCGCGTGAGAAGTTTAGAGGCTTCACTGTTCATTTGGAGCAGCAATCAGCTCGTGCAGCGAATGCGCCGCGGAAATGGTGAGAACAGTTTACCTGGTGTCATCGAGACACTACACTTCTGAGATACGATGCTAGGTCCCAACAATCTCATAATCATCTAAGGAGTGCCTCCTTCTTTACCTTTGGAGGGCATTGTCACCTAGAATTTTAATACAGATCTATAATTCAAGTGATCCTACACTATGAGTCACTAGAATCAAAGATGATAATATTTCAAACACTCGTCTTCACAAAATCCACATCCTCAGCTATTCTACAACGCATACATCTAGTATCTTCCACATGGCTGTCCCAAATTAGTCTCCACCTATGTACAGAACCCAGATTATCAGTGTCCATCGACAATCTAATCTTCAGCAACACCTTCGATTTTCCCCGAATTAATTCATCGCGCAGAACGTTCCATCTTACCCAGTTTCTAATTCGTGGCGGTAGATAGCCGCGAAAGCTTAGGTCTACCCGAGGCCAAGCTTCCGCCGCGCTTGCATCGATGCTTGCACGTATTAGGGCGTGACGTTTCCCGGCGATTTATCTTCGCGGAGCGCGTTGATGCATCGTAAACAGAAATGTTTGAGTAACGAGGTCATTACTCCCAGTGGGATAATCGAGCGATAACGCAACGTCTACGGACTACGTGGCCAGTCTTGCCGCGAATGTGCTTGGCGTAATTGACGTGGACCCCCCGTCTGGATCGTCGAAGGGACACTGTATCGCGGCGTATCGCCCGCCGAGGAAGGTTTATGCGATTTCTTGCGGTCCTGGCGCCCTAGGAACGGTCAAAGGTCCCGGAGGAGCTTTGGCAGGCGAGCACAGCCGAGTAATGGCGCTTAATAATAGGCTCGCGAGACGAGGGCAGGTGCGCGAGTTGTCTGTGATTAATTAACCAATGATAGGGTTTCTTGCTTCCACGGCGTTCTGGTCGCCCTGCTTCGTGGCTGGCTCTTCGAGCAGCTGATTGATGGCCGCACAGCTCGCGGATGCAAAACGATGGGCTCGTCGCGCTAGCTAGGGATACGCGTGAAACCGTTACGGATGCGTCCGCGGCGGGCTAGGGAATTGTGGCGCGCCGATGAATAATTACTATATCGTTTCGTAAGAGATAAACTCGTTTAGGAGTTCCTTTGTGACGATGCGACAGGGGCTGATCGACGATCTTCGAAAGTTGTGTGTACAGGGTGGTTCTTATATGGAAATATAGTATTTTTACGTACTATATATTTTTCTAACAGCATTTAAGTAGTACACTAGACAAAAATATAGTATAACACTATACATTATAGGGGAGGGAGAGTGTCGAGATGGGAGGAAGGCAGAAGGAAGTACTTCGAGGAAAAGGGATTGGAGCGGAGTATGGTGGAGAGAGAAAGGGGAGAAGGAAAAGTGGAATGGAGGGAAGTGGAAAGAAAGGATAGGGAAAAGCAGGAAAGAGAAATGGAAGAGAGGTTGAGAGAGGCCAGGTACAACAAGGTGTACAGGGAGGTGAGAGTGGAAGGAATTCCAAGATACCTGAGGAAAGGATGGAAAGAAGAGAGATGGAGAAGGATTGTGAGATGGAGGGTGGGAAACGAATTGAAGGAAGCGAGGTACTGGGAAGAAGAGGAAGAAAGGATCTGTAGGGTTTGCGGGGGAGAAGAGGAAACGTGGGAGCACGTTTTGGAAAGGTGCAGTGGAGAGGAGGAAAGGGGCGGGGGAAGACAGGAAAAGATAAGAAGGATATTAGGAGAAGGGGGGGGGGAAGGGGAAGGGTGGATGAAAAATATGGAGGAAAGAAGAAAAGGGAGTACGGAGGAAAATCGGAGGGGGGAGGAGGGGGAAAGTAAGAAGTAGAGGGTATTCGGTTAAGAAAGGGAGTAAGGATAGGGTAAGGAACGAGAGGGAGGGAAAGATAAGCGCGAAGGAGGGGGAAGTAGGTTAAGTTAAGTTAAGTTAAGTTAGGCTAAGAGAATTGTAAACGGAAGCCATTGTAACCCTAAGGGGAACAATTAAATAAATACATACATACATACACTATACATTATAGTACGGTATTGATATTAGCTCCGTCTAATAAGATGAAAATGATGAAAGTGTTAACTTTATACCGGATAATCATTATAGAAAAACTGCATCGTATAGAAGAAGTGTTTTTATTTCGGAAAGAAACATTTCTGGACCCCGTGTTTATGGAACCTTGTTTCATGTTTAAAGTTGGTAGAATGTGTTTCTAAAGTTGGGTCACCAATTCCTGAAACACTCTGTACACGAGAAATTCGAAAGTTATGCTCGTCGCGCGGGTTGCGGTTCTGCGTGGGACGTGAATCCATCGAACTTGGTAAATTTCCGTCGAAAAGGAAACTTGAAACTAATCAACGGCTTTGATGGTACGGTGGGTGGAAACTGAAGGCCATCTAGATAAATAGTCGGTCAAACAGGAATGTAACTATTCGAGTAATTCGTTCTGGTTCGCGTAAGTTTAAGACACTCACAGCTAAGGAAATTTCGACGTGTCTTATTATTAAAATCGTTTGAAATAACAGATATCAGGTTTTTGCAGCTTTGAATGCGTGTAAAATTCGATCTATTCTTTCACTAAAAATTTTGTGTCTCTGTCATGCATGTCGTTCCATAGTCAAATTTCAGTTGCGTTGCGGCGTGGGACGAACGGCCTTAAAGTGACTCGAAAATTGTGTTTGTAAAGAGAAGTTTACGCTGATATATTCAGTTGAAAAATTGATTAGGAAATATTGTCTAACCGAGTTGGAAAAATACCCGGCATACAGGATTTTTATACAAAAATGTGTGTAAGAATGCTGGTGACAAAAATAAACATACGAAAACATGGGTATTTGAACTGAGTGTACATTCCTCGTTACAGACTAAGTATCATTAACGTTGCTCCGATTGTTTTCACTGGTTCTTTGCTCGATTTCTGTTTACGTGCCTCTTCAGCTCGCGTTCTGTATTCATGACAAAACATAGAAACACGGTCGGAACTGTTGACGAATGGATTTCACACAGGTATCCAGGTGAGTCCGCAGCGATGTTGGCTGCCATCTGCCACAGGAAATATGTGAGGCTTGTCAAGGTGTACCATAAAGCATCTATGTAAAAATCGTGGATTAGGCTAGAAATTTTTCTACAAATACTGTGAAATATCCAATAGTTTCTTTTGAGGGAATAGCTTCATTTGTTCGTTGCGTTATACGACTACCTGAATAATTATTACTTGTTATCAACACTATAATAAATGAGTAATCTTTGCTTAGTGTAATGGCTATACAAATATAAATGCCTTATCCTTAAAATTATTTAGAATGCAGATAGCAAATGAAACGAAAACAAAATTAGAGATTAAATTAGAATTAAAATTAAATACTCACGTTGAAAATGTTTTCTCTTCTTTTGCACACACCACGAGATATCTTTTTCTGCCTTCGAATACTTTCATCAAAGCTTCCCATGAAAATGGAGCGATCCCACGATTGACTATTACAATCTTCGATTCTTCACAAAGATTACGCTACTTTCAAATGGAATAAATCTATAAATCAATGTGGTGGGCATTATTCTTAATGAAATGAAACCTGTCTGCAAAGATGTCACGAAGTATCTGTCGCAGTACAATCTTTCTTATCTGTCTATTTCTTAAAAAGTGTGCACCTTGAGGAGCAGCTGTCACGTGTACATATTTCGTGTGTTCCCACACACCTTGTACAAATTAGGAACCACTAAGCATATGTTTCATTATTTATGAAACCTTGAACATGAATCTATTTTTGGTCGAAACATTCTGAAGGTCGTAGGAATACGATAAGGAAAGTTTACGAGTATCGGACGTGTTATTAATAATCGGCAGACGTGGATATTCTTCGACCCTCTTATTCTCGAAGGCAGAAGTACTATCGCTGAAAATACCCAACGCTCATCGAGAGGCATATGTTTCCCTTGCACGCGCACGTGGCGAAGGAACCGTGGAAATGAGGAGCAGCGGCGAAAGTGACTGCGCGAGAAACTATGCCCGCAACGCTCAGAAAGGGAATAAAAATAACACACGATCGAGAATGGGAGCGTTCTTTGTCTGGGAATGCTTATCATTCTTTCGACACATCCCACTGGGGACAGTGACAAGAAAAACAGAAGTTTCTGGTTAACGAATCGAAGTCGCCGCCACGAATATTCTAAAACTGAAACTTAGCTTTCTCAAACTACAAATAAGTTACTTCTCTATTGAACAGGAAGAAGTATCGTTTTACGTAAGAATCTCTTTCTGTAACCTTTTTCTAAGGATACAGATTTAATTTGTCAAGAGTCAATCACTTGTTCAGTCTCAAGGGTCTTCGATCCACATCCCTAATCCTCTTCACACTCGAGCTTCTTTCCCTTTTCTTTCACTATCTACATATCTCGAGTATCCTTCCTCCCACATTTCTATTTGTACTTTAAACAAGCCTTCTATCACTTCCCTGTTTCCACAACCGTAACCGTGACATGCGTGTTTCTTCATTGATGTATGCTTCCTGTGTTCCTACTACACTGCTCTAATTCGTGAAGTTGTATTAGAAAGTGAGCTCCAAATTGATATCATCCATAATTTCAGATAAGACACTTTATACAAAATCACCTGTAGTTTTCATTTTCACATTTATTGTAATAGTTTCGCCTCTACTAAATATTGCTAATAGGTGTTTTCTACCCTTAATCATTGCCAAGAGCTAGAACTCTTCCGGTTTCTAAAACAAACGACCGTAAACTCTCGATTAACGCGGAAAGGAAAAGTTCCGTTCGTAGCACGTGCCAGTCGATGTCAAGCTGGCTAAAATTAAGCGAGAGCAGTCCCTCCCTTCGTTAGGCATCTTCCTCCCTTCGCCGGAACACCCGTGTTCCCTGCCTTCGGGCCAGCTGGCAGCCGGAAGTGGCACAAGAAGTCGAGGAGTGAGAAAGAAAACGGGCGATGGAATAAAAGGGACACTTTGGGGGGTTGCAAACCCGAAGACACGACGACCGAGGACCGTTGCACCCAATGTGGCCCACTTTTATTTTCCCTTGCATCGTTATTATTGCTGAACCAGCCACCCTTTTCGGTTTCCATCGTGAAATTCATGGGGGGCTCGCCCTTGCCCCGCAGGAATCCGATAAAAACTTGAATTCCGACTCGAGTACCGGATGTATCGTGCACGGGGAGGAAACTCTAATACGATTTGTTGATCGACACGCATGGGAAAGTGTTTTGTCATTGGGGAGGGACAGAGTTGGGCATTATCTAAATAAAACATTATTTAAATAACGTATCGAATAAAACGTACTATAAACTTTATCCGTTGACGAACCAAATTTTTATCTTTATTAGAACTCAAAATCTTTTTTTAAATACATTTCTGCCTATCTTTGGGGAGAAGGGGTAGTTTCTGTACTAGAAATTTCTGGATTTTCGTTAAAGGTACTAAATTTCTTTTGAGACATAAATATATAAGTAGGTCTAATTATAAGGGCACTTTGCTCCAATTTTCCTGCACTCAAAGTCTTCGATTTACCTCTGTTTAATTATTGAATACATCTGATATATTAGTTTTCAATATCTCAAGAAGATTATAATATTTTCATAGAAAAATCCGAGTCCCGGAATTGAAGGTAGTCATCGCAAGGCGTTCTGTGAATTAAATTATCAAAGTGCTCCAGAAAGCGCAGGGGGAATAAAATGAGTCGATTCAAAGAGTAATGGGAGCCTACAAATTAGGGAACTTTGCGAAATATGTAATTGAGAGGGAGCATTGAACTCGTTCCTCACTGAATTACCCACGTTCTGTTTGAGGGAAAGCTTGCATAGAAAAGAGGTGTAAATTGGACGTGAATTTGTGTTAGCCTGTTTAAGAATGGAATATTAGATGTGCTGAAAAGTGAAAGTTTGAATTTTGTATTGAATTATGAACGGCCGTTTGCAAGGTCTTATTGTAAGCGTGAAAAGGAGGAACGAAACGGGGTCTATGTCTCTTTTATTGTTTGGGACAATACTGAGAAAAAGCAGGCTGGGGAAGCAACGAGGAATACGACGTCTCCGTGGGGAGTCCCATAAAAATGACTTTAACCTTCGAATACCATTGAACCTGTTCAGCCAGATCGAATTGCGCTGTCTGTGGTAAGAATCTGGTTATTTTCAGCTGAAACATTCACTTTTGGTAGTTACTACGTCTGGCGTATAGTTCACTGGAAATGTTTAAACAATTAATACTTCAATTAAGTTTTATGCATAATTTCAATAAATTCTTACAAAAGTCAATTACTATTATACAATAAAATATCCATAAAATAAGTCCATTTAACTTTTAACTCAAAGCGGGTATGCAACGTTAATTGTAATATTAGAAAAAAATTAAATACTTTCAAACAATCAAGGAAAAAAACTCAATAACCAAGTCAATAACTACTACTTATTGTCTGAAAATATACATCTTTCAATTACTGCTCTCTCTTCAATGTTAAGTCAAAGGAATATTTTTATAAACAGTTATTTCTAATTAATTCGAAGTTAGTAAAGATGGAGCTGCGTCCCTCCTGCTATAAGATCCTCAATTTTACACTTTCTACGTACAATGCTATTTGTTCTCAGCGAAAACGTGTGATTTCACAGCATATTCTATGAAAATCTCTACGCGAAATTACGAACGCGTACCGAAATGTTATTCTGGGGCCTCGCGGGTATGCAGACACCGGTTCTGAATGCCTCGCTCGGCGTAGGAAACGTCCTTCCTCCAGCTGCCACTCAAAGTCCTGTTATGTTCAGGCCTATTTAGCTCTACGGACGCGTCGGGGCCTAAGACACAAATTATCATGTCGCACGTTCTTTCTAGGTGAGGAAGGTGGAGGAAGAGGCTGCAGGTGATCGCGTCAGTTCAGGCCACGGGAACTGTAGAAACACGTTATAGCAGATGTAAATATATGTATATGTATACCACGTACGGTTCTACGTGGCTCGAGTTATCAGGCGTTTCCCTCGACCAACGGACCAAGAGCACCTGCTACCAGGTACACGTTCGAATAGAGTCAACGTACGATGCTCGACCACGCGAAACCACTTTCAACGTTGCATTCCTAGCAGCGTGCACACGTGCTCCTTAGCGCCTTCGGCTGTAATGCCCACTTCGATGTTTTATCTTCGATATGCTCTGGTTCTCGATTAACAATTCATTATACCGAAGATAACACTTTGAGGAATAATTAATTACACGATACGAGAGGGTTTGAAGAAAATTATCTCAGCGACTATTACCATTTCCGTTCTTATGACTGCACATCTCTTAAATTCAAGACACACTACACACTTTGTGTCGATTTTTTCCGATCTTCTACCTCACTTCTGAAGAAACAAGAAATTTTGTCATTACTCACAAACCCCATCCAGAATACCACCAATTTACGTCCCGAATTTTTCTCTTAAAACAACGAAAACGCCTCTAATTATCTCAGCTCCCGCCTCGAACACGCGAAGCCCTTGCTCCCTTTCCTTACGCCACGCTCGGTACCGCTCTCGTTTTACTCAGACGTTGCGTCGTGATCCGCTCAAACAAAGTCATCCAATAACGCTTCGATGTTCCCGCTTACGTGGTCGTAAAAATCTTTAATACATCCCCTCGTTTACCGCGGCTAATGTCCTGTTCCGCGAGCTCGGCACGGTGATGCCGGACAATTTCATCGGTATACGTGGTTGGCTATAAGATCTTGGCATGGAGGCAGGCCTCGTCGTTTGAAAAAGTGGCGCCAATTTTCCTGGCCAAGACGAAAATGTCCCCTCACCCTGTGACGGTCTGCAGTAGCCTACGTTGTCCGTCCACGTTTTGTGTTCGTTCGATCGAGCTTCTGCCACACGTGCATGTACATATACACAAGCTAGCGGCGCATTAGACCGAGGGTGGGCGAAGGGTAGTTCGGAGGGTCGAAAGGAGTGAGGAGGATCGCGAGGGGGAAGGTTTGATCACGCGACGACGACGAAGACCCAAGGTTATTGACATCTCCTCTGTGTTGTTCGTAGCTACACGGTATAGACTGTCTTTGCTCTCCTCTCTCCCTTTCGTTCCTGCACCCTTGTCTCGCTCGCTCCACCGTGAACCTTGGGCTCGACGATCGAAAAAAAGCCGTAGCTTTCGCACGAAGTCTTGGAGATCGTGTGGCGAGCCAAGATTGCCGTGCTTCTCGCGTTGAAGTGCAGCGAGGAGAAGCCTTCCCAGCCACGAGCACGCCGCTGCTTCACTTGGCTACCTTGGGCCCTTTAATTACGCGCGGCCACTAATTGGCAATTTATTCATCGGTACCGAGACGGTATTACGGCCCTCTACCGACGTTGCGTCATGTGCCACGGCGTGCCGCGCGCGAACCGCCGCCATCGCTCACGGCGAACCAGCAGAGGATGTCTTTGATATGCGATTTCTGTTTTGGTTTTGTTGGAATTGCAGTGGATTTATTGGGCGTTGAGAATATTAGAGATGCGGGTTATTGCTGGTGGTAAGTGACTTAGGGGGGTTGAAACACCTCGTTGAAGACTGAGGGTGTAGTAGGTCCACTTGTGATTAATTCTGAATTATTTGTGAAACTCAAAATTTGCTGAAACAGAAGTGGCTCGTTGTGACGTTTACGTGTGGAATTATATGGAAACGGAAGGAATTTCATTTTCAATCATTTCTGGGTTTGGTATAAAACCCATAGGGTTAGCTTGAAGGATAAAACACACAACTTTTTGATTCGTTTGCATCTTCTCCAATGTTTGATTCAGGTTGAAATGAAACCACAATGAGATTAAAATGCAGTGGGGTAAGATGTCGAATTGGTGTTACAAATTAGATAGCGTTTGTAATTTATTAGATACTTCGGTATTCCAAATCACCAACAGTATTCCAAATATGCTGCACTTCCTCTAGTGTTCGTTTCATAGTATATGATTTAGATAACAAATCAAGTTTGTTGATTTTATAGAAATATATATCAAATTTATCAATTTAATGAAAAACCTTAAGCGTCTCCCCAATTACCTTCCTACAATATGAATATAATATTTGATTAACATTTTAATTAACACTTTCTAAATCCAAATAGAAGCATTAGCAGGCTATTTATATTTACCACACGATATCCTCTTTCCCTTTCCAAATTTCGTCGGACATTTAATGGACATACTATGTCATAAACATGTTACACGAGCAATTCTTCCTAACCACTCGTGTATCGCTCGTTGTATGCTAATAAATCCTATCAATCCAGTTCCACGCAGAATCGCGTTTCCGTTTATGCAAATTCCTGTATCTTTTTCCACGTTCAAAGCTGGCGTAAGGTCAGTATAGAAAGGTGACGCGCACACGAAAGCCCCTCGTAAAAGACTTCTAACCGCGTATTAGTTGGAACGGAGTTTGAATGAACACAAGGTGTCAGGGGAGAGCGCATTGTCCGCCGAACGATAAAAGCGATCGAACGTCGGCTTCCTCGGTCCACAAGGGAATCAGACTTTAATTCACCGTAAATGAAGTGCCTTCCGCCTCGACAATACGGTTACACAGACCGCTGCGACCGTTTTCACCCCTCCGCGCTCTCGAATGAGGGGTGCATAATACGCGTCCAGACATAATTACCGCGCGTGCCGACCCACATTCACTTCGTTCCACTTTCCAGGAGTCAGTGATACTCGCGCAGCATGCATATGCGCGTGTGCTTCACTCCAGGCACGTTCCCTTCGCGATCTCAAGCGTTCTCGTTCCACCGACCCGTGATTATGCGACGGGACATTCAGTCATTGTACCTCGACTCTCTTTTGCAATCAGAAGTTGCGAGAAACGTTTGTCGATCCCTTTCCGACTCCACTGTGCTTGGAACGCGTGGGCTGTTTACTCTGAACGTCCACCTCTTCTTTTTTATTCTGAAAGGTGCACGATGGCCCTTATCCTGGCACTTCTTGATAAAACTTGAGGCTGAAGAAAGTGAAACTTCCATATCGACGTGCGTTACGAAAAGTAGCACGTTTCAATTTTCTTACGAAAAGTAGCACGTTTGCCTTCGTTCTCACGAAAACTATCACGTTTCGGTTTTCGCTGCGAAAACTAGCACGTTTGAGCGGTTTGCCACGAAAAATAACATGTTTCATCTTTCGCTGCAAAAACTAGCACGTTAGAGCGGTTTGCCATGAAAAGTAGCATGTTCGCGTTTACCCCGCGTTCGCAATTCCCGCACGCTCCCTTACTTAAATTATGTAGATTAATATTTTCATATGTGTTGTCTTTTGGAGATTAGATGGAATTATTATTTATTAAACAATATTTTCAACAGTTTAATTTTTTTAAACTGCCCACGCGCTGAAACGCGATAGTTTCTGCAGTATAATTCAAAACGAGCTATTCTTCGTGGCCAAACCGGATAATATGTTAGTTTTCGCCATAAATTCCCAAACGTGCTATTATTCGTGGCGATACAGTATAACGTGCTAGTTTTCGTCGCAACAGTACGAAATGTGCTATTCTTCGTGGCGAGGCAGTCAAATGTGTTAGTCTTCGCGGCAGAAGACCAAACGTGCTAATATTCGTCAGAAACGATGGAACGTGCTTCTTTTCGTGGCAAACCAAAACGTGCTACTTTTCGTAAGAAAATTGAAACGTGCTACTTTTCGTAACGCACGTCGATATGGTGGTGGTGAAAAGAAAGTTAAAACTGAACGCTAACAAAATAAGACATTTCCATTAGAAGGAATTATATATTACAATTTATATTCCAATAGGCAGAATAGAAAAAATGTAAATTTTTATTAGTTTCTTTTGACCACTACTGTTAAAAATTATTGTGTTTTAACCACCACTGTATCTAGGTGATGGAAATAAAGTAGCTAAATGCACACAGGAGAATAAATTTAGACTTTGTCTGGGTAAATAGGGGAGAAAGTTGAACGATAATAGCGAGTTATAAGGATGTTTCACTGGATTCTGTACCTACACAGAGGAAAAGGGTTGTGCAAATCAATTTGTTATGTGCTGCATTATTCGTAAGGTTAAACTTTTCATTGTTTATCCCTCGATTTACCAGGGTTGGTTAAGATAGAAGGTAAAGGGTAGTCGATCGATACCTCCTCGACGTTGTGGTAAAACTTTCTCGAAAGCATACAATTCCCGTAAACTCATAAGCCTATTCTCCTCGAAGTAATCAAGCGAAAGTTCCGTGTCGTGACAATAGGAAAAGTTTTGACGTGCACGTATGGCGAAAGTCGAAGGAACTGCGAGGGATTAAAAATACCACGGATGCTCATAGCGGCCGTCTATAGGCTTATGAATTTTGTATCGCGTCGAAACGTGTGTAATGAAAGGAGCGCGAGTTCCTCGACGGACTTATCTAACCACGGAACAGAAGAATGCATGTAACTAACGTGAACGATTTTATTAAAAATTCCGTTCCGTAAGCGTTCTTACCGATATTTGACTACGCGTGCATGGCTAACGCGCGAGTACAATATAGTTGAGGAATCTTCGGCAAGCACTGCTCAATGCCGCTCAGAATACGTTCGTGCATCGCAATTCGGAATAAAATTTCGTATTCCGCGAGCTGGCCGCCCCCACGCGTAGCGAACGATGCTATTTGGAAGTGCAAAAGCGGTTGTACGAGTGCTTTGCCGTACGTCCAAGACATTCCTACGTGACTGAAATTTCGTTCGCGCGCGTTAACCCTCTTTTGTGGGGTTCCGCCTATCCTCGGGGAGCTGGCAACCCTTGCGGGGTTCATCGAACCATAACTCTTTACTTTTTGGAGCACACATGCTGACTACCGCCTGGCACCGCAGGCAGATCTTCGAAGTGTGATTATCGCCGATTGTCACTGGGCTTCCACGACGAATGAACTGCCACGTGTTCGGTTTCACAGGCCCTGGCACCTGGCAGTGGTGCATTTAATGCGTGCACGGAATGGCTACAGTGTTACAATGCCTTCTACCTTTGTGTGTTATAGATTTATTTATTCCGCGCTTGTGATTTGGGGTGGATGTGTTTGAATTAGATATATATACTCACAGTACTGAAAATATTTATTGTATTACTCTTAAATTCACGCAGTACGTGCAATTTGAAAATGATTCGTACCCAACTTATTTTGACCAAGATATTAAGGTACACATTTTTGCATTGAGTAAATTTTAAAATAATATTTTCTTAGTACTAATAATAAGAGAGGTATAAGTGATGCAGTAGATATGACCAGTACTGTGTGTATGTACACACCGCGCATTTTTCTTCTTAATTCTATAATACACGTTAATTAACTCAACGCACTTCTTTGCAGAAGTGAGTCAAAATTGCATGCTGCATGAGATACACATTTTTGCAATTCTATTTCTAATCCTTCGTATCCATACATTTTGTTAACATGAATATCACAGTGGGATTCAAGGTTTTCGGTAGAACTTTGAACGCTGCTCAAATAGTTGCGATTCAAATGACATTCGGAGTGATTTTCTTTTTTGTCATGCATTTGAACCGATTTAAAATCTTGAATCACGGTACTAGCTTCTTCTACGCGCGCTATTTTTGAATGAATATTCCGTCCACGATGAACCTTGCGCCATGCGGTGCACCACATGTCGGAGCCCTTTTAAGTGCCTCGCTGTGGATCAAGTGATATCCAAACTGATGGTTACCACGCGTCGATATCAATATCGCTGCACGGCATGGCACCGGCTGCGATCCGTTGCACGTGTAATTTTCATTTCGAGCCGGGGGTGGCTCGACCCTTTTTTCCAGCGAGCACAGTGTACTTTACCTTTGACGACCCTCAGGGACGTTCCATGCATATAGGTCAAATGTAGTGAAAACACCGAGTACTCCCCAGTACCAGGATGTTCGAGTGGTCGCTTCTGACGAGTAACCGAATTGTAAAGCGTCAGTGGGAGCAAGACCGCTTTGCTTTCTAAACGTTACACCTTTTGTGAGAGAACCTATGTTTAAGCTGAGAATTCCTTCCAAAGCCTTTGAACGAAGCTCCTCTGCGTTTTGTAAATGTTTGTGGATGGTAGTTGAAAAAGTAAGCAGAAGATCTTCTCTCTTTCCTTTTATTCTTCTGTTTTGAAATTGATAGATTTATGAAATGAAGATTTTTAGTGAAAATACATAGTAAGTCAGTGAAGAATTTTTAGACGAGGCCACGGTGAAAATCATGGGACCGATGAGTATAAACAAATTCCAAAATATTATTTGACAATGCTTGTGTTGTTTAATTAGAATATATTGCTGCGAGTTCTGTGGAACAGAGGTTGATAGAGCAGGGCAGAGTTTAAGCAGAGATGGGCAAAATTTTTATTTGAATAAAATTTCGAATAACGGATAAAAGTGGAAAGAATTATTCGTCATGTGTCAAATTCACCCCAATTAACTCGAACGCGCGCCAGAAAATTGTTCGTTGTCGAAGAAAGTTAAAGTTAACATTAAAGTTGAATTTATTTGTCCCTAAATTTGAAACACTCGAATGAAAAAAATTAACATTACGTGTCGAATACTCTAAAGTAACTTTTTAAACTAACTTTTATTCGATATGTTATTTAAATAATTTTTTATTTAGTTATTGCCCGACTGTGAGTTTAAATCTCTGTTTCCCAGTGCGTGAATCAGGATCGGTGACTCAGGAACTAGAATAACGCATGATTTGACGTAGGGTTTGGGGGCACAGAGATTCGAGTCCAGCGGAAATATTCCACTCCAGAAAACATTTGACTGCGTCACACTCCACACGTTACAAACGTTTCGTTGATAGGTGTACATACTTTAATTGTCGCCAGGAACAGGAAACAAATGTGGCAGAGTGCAACGCACTAACGCTTACCACAGTGGCATAGAGAGAGAAAAGAACACATGCCGAGGACGTGCACCCTTAATTATTGTGTTACTATCGAGCACGTACGCGGACAATGGGGTCTCGAAACAGCATAAAGGCGTGTTCGACACAACGGCCCTTGACGGATGTTCGATCGTGCATCCTGTGAGAGAGAGGAATAGGAAAAAAAGAGGGCCGCATTATCCAGATGTAGCCTGGAACGGATACTTTGATTATACGGGCCCGTATAAATGTATCGCACTTGGGCATGATGCGAAATCGTGCAGGCAACGAAACGCGAACAAATGGTGGATAGTTCTTTGAGGCGATGTCTTTGAAACGTCAATCGCATTGTCGCTGCCGGCCGAAAATGATGTTGTGGTTTGGGATCGACCCCGACCGTATGAAAGGGGCTTAAATTGCGAGTGAATGGACGCGAAATTATGCTGGCTGTTTTTGTTTCACTCGGAAACCCTGATCGCGCCCGTCCTGCTTTCTGCTTCCCATCAATTTGCCATGGATTTTTGCAGTAACTTCGTTATTTAATCTCAACAAAATTGTGTATTTAGATTTGTTTATTTGCGAAGAAGCTGAGGTCCTTGATAACTTTTGAGAATACTTTACGTATGATTGTGAATACGGATATGATTATTTTGGAGCTGCTGACGTGAAAATAGTATTAATCTATTTTATTTAAGAAATTAAACTTAAAGAAGGATAACTCTTGACTATATTATCGCATAATCGCATTTTATAGTTATCTGTGAGACATAATCACATTTTATAGAATATCTAATTATCCACTTATAGCTTTTACAATGACAAGCAGATTTGTATCCTCCTTCCTCAAATTTCTAATTAGAACATAGGTATTACTAATTCAATAATTAGGTCTTCTAATTGATATCTTAGATTATACAAATGTGGTGCAGAGTAGAATAAATATTTCTTCATTCTGATTACACAAGAATACATCTCAAAATTCATTTCATTTGAAATTTCATCTGAAAATATTTCTTAACAAATATTCAAATGCTCCACGTATTCGAACCTCTCGAGTGAGCATGCTCTAAAGACAATGATATCCTTGAGAAATCCAAAGTACACAGCACCAGTATCCATCAGACATCACGAATAGCTACATTTATCGCGTATTCGTAATCGTTTTACCGAGAAGTGGAACGAGAACATTCGAATTACTCGATTGCGCTTGTAACGTGTGGTTATCACTCGTGGCCTTTTACTTTAGCCGACGATTAGACCGAGCACTTTACCAGCATACCTTCTGGAGCCTCGAGTGTGTGGATAAGGTTCCGGCGAGCGTGGAAAGAGACTCGCGAATCAGGCAACCGTGCAGAACACAATCCACCGTGACTGATGTTACGTACGTCATAAAATATCCCGTGTCACGTTATATCTGTCAGCGAATTCGTCTCGCGCCCATAGAAGCAAACGATTACTGCCGCCGCGTGCTATCGAACGCGCGGGACTTCAAAGTGGCCCTGATAATAATATCGTAGAGGGAAGCTGCAGGTGCTTTCGTATCTGCTAACTGTACCGGCGTTAACAGTTAGAGGGACGACTTGAGCTTTGAACCGTGCTGCAAATCAGGGATCTTCTTCACTTAACTCTCGACGAACTTCTTTTTCTTGGAAACGTCGAGACAGTTTCCATTCCTTTCGCCAATCGCTACGTATGCAGCAATTTATGGCCATGCGAGATGGATAAGGAAGAGCACAGGAACGTTCATTAATTCCAGTTGGAGTATGTTTGCACAGGAACACACAGTAGTTACCTGTTGCATAATGGACAGACGAATCTATAAATTTTTAGGAGCAGCGTTTGTTTTTACTGTATCCAGCTCACTTTTGAAAATGTTTGTGCATCGTTTGGTGCACATTTGATGCAAATTTGATAACAAATGAGCCATTTATTGCAAATTTTTAATTTGCACACATTATTGTTTTGCGAAATATAAATGCTCCAGATTTGAAGAATTTGCCAAAAATAGAAATACAAACATATCAACTCAGTAACTACTACTTATTGTGTGGAAATATATATTTTTCAATTAGTGTTCTCGTTTTAATGTTATCTCAAAGCAATAGTTTTATATACAGTTTTTTCTAATTTACTTGAAGTTGGTACAGATGAAGTTGCACCCTTCTTGCTGCAAGATGTTCCATTTGTTATTGTGTTATATTATATATAAAGATTGTAGAATTATAAACTTTATCCACTATATAACCGTGGATGATTGTCAAAATATTGTGGACCAAAGTTTTGTTTTACTTTCCATGAATATTTTCTTTTCATATTTCCGTGTATGCTGCACAGACGTTGTAGGAAAACGCGTTGCGCACGTTTATATCATTTTATTCCAAGCATAAAATAATCAATATCAAACAAGCGAATGTTTGTGATTAATCAGGGATTCCTTTGAAATGATTATTTTCAGCGAAATTCTGTTCGAGAATTTAGAAGGGTATCATAAGTAGGATTTAACGTCGCAGATGGTACATGTCGAAAACGATTATACGCCTTATTGGCTCGATCGTACCTAGCAGCGGGAAAATGCGAGTTTCAACTTAAGCATGCCCGTTGAATGACAGGAAACCCCTGTTTACGCTTTTATATGCGACACATGGGCCGCTGAAATTGTCCGCCAAAGACTTTTAACAGATATTTTACGTATTCACGACAAACACACCCGCGGCGGATTCATAAATCTGGATTGTTGAAAGTAGAGATTAGGCGAGTTTAAGAGGATCAAGGATGATAGGCTTAATCGTGGACGGGGCGCAAGGGTGCATCCCTTTTTTTATTTGCCTTCACAGAGGCTGGTTTTAATTTTACTAGCAATTAGTTTTGATTATCCAAGATCGCAATTTGCATTTCGGAGGGGAAACGCTCGGGTGAACTTTAAAAGAGGAAGCAGGTGGAGGATTTGTAAAATTTTTGGTATCGTGTTTCTTTAATTTCAATATTATTTGCTGTTATTTTAAACAACTTATATTCGGCTGGACAGTATTTATTGCTGATTTGTCACACAAAAAGTTATACGAAATTCATGGAAAGTAAATAATACATCATTTGATACATAGATGGCATTGTTTGAAATTATCAATTATTACAATTATTAACGAGAAGAAGATGGCGTATTGTTTCCAATTTAATAATTAGTAAACAAGTGATAAACTTTATCGTCAAAATAGTGTGTCGCAATAAATTTGCCCTCGTTATAAATTTTCTAAAGATGTATACAAATTTCGTGTATTCAAATTGTTTCCCCTGTCTTATTTACTTCTTACATGATTTTTAAGAAGATTGTATATGTCTTTTGGGGGCATTTACGTTTCAAATAATGTATTGATAACTATATACTCGGTAAAAATAGTGTAGAGCAGTATAGTAGTGCACTATTATAGAGATGAAATGAAGCTCTGAAATCTGATTCTTCCAGACTCTGTCTTCGCTTATTCTTGACTAGGCTCAATATTTCGGAAGCCAACGTTCCAATGTTAGATCACAGCTGATCTATGTATAGATCAATAGAGAATAGTCTACCCTGTAGGCCAGTCGGTCTCGTGTCTGCACCAAAATACAATCTGGTCACTGTCCAGAGAAATGCGTCTTAAAATAAGTAGAAAGTCGTGTGGCCTAAAATCCTAGAACAGAATATTAATCAGTGTCAGACAATAAAACTAAGCCACTGAAACAATTTGTCTAACCTACTCAAATGTAAGGAAAAAGGTAGAAAATAATTTGATACAAATATTATGTTTCATAAAACTAATAGGGAGAAATCGCAAAAATGGCTAAAAATATATCCAACAACTGAATCCTCCACAAATATTCTGTCTCTTATTTCATAAGCTAACGAATACGATAAACTCGTTACAACAGGCACTCAGAACCTCCTGCTTTCTCATAATATTTCTTAAACTTCCTCTGACACTGAAAGCATACAAATAATATAACACCCTTTTAAGTGACGACATTATATTCACACATAATCGTAAATTCTGGGTGTATGGCATATAGTGGCCGTATTTCAGTTGCAATACGTTACATGTTTTAGTCGAAGCGGAAGCTCCAGTATTCTACGTGACACTTTACAAGGTGGCGTTTAATGGCGCGCTCGCATTTGCACAGGGCTCAAGAATTGGCCATCACGCAGACTTTGTATACGAATGTCTGTAAACAGCAAAATTACAACAGGACGTGCCCTAGATTAATATCGAAGATATGACGTTAATGGCGGTCACGTGGACGCACGCTTCTGCCCACAATCGTCTGCCGCCCATTACGTTATACATATAGCCACGAGGGGTGGCAGGATCTGGGTGGATCGTTAGCGTCCAGCCAGAAGAAAAATGCGACGGTTTGTTTCAGCGGTGTCAGCTATTTCGATTTCTAATACAAAGTTGGGTAAACGCATTATTCCAGCAGAATTTGCATAGGATTCCTTTAATGTCTATTTAAAATTGACAATTTCTATGTTACATGTAGGTACTACTTATATTGGTTTATCGATCTGATAAAAAACACTCGTTTTCACATAATGCGGTGAACCCTTTTAGCAGTTGTATCGAAGAAAATATCTTTTAAGTATAGGTATCCTTAATAGCACAAAATATTGGTTAAATATTTTTTCAAATATTAAAAACATATTTGTTTAGCCACATATTTTAATATAAAATAAATGTTGACACTAAATAGTATAAACACATACAGCAAATGTGAAATAAATATTCAGGAAATGTAAAATTAATATTTAAAAAATGTAAAGTAAATATTCAGGCAATGTGAAATTAATATTCAGAATTAATGTTCAGTCTATATTACTTTATAATAATTTCATACTCAAATTACATTTCGTTCCGAAATAATGTCAAAACAGGAGAAAAATTGCTTCAAAAGAAAAATTGCTTCTCTCTTTCCAAAAAAATCAAAACCACAACTTACATGCAACTTACAATTAGAATGGAATCCTACTCACGATGCTGTGCACTTGGAATTTTGGTGTCGTGAGCAAGTGGTCATGGAGATATTATAAACAAACGGTTGTTTTTTCTGTCTGTCGTCGATGATGTATGAAAAACGCATGTTCCGTATGAGATACGGTGGTTGTCTTCGCGGAGTTAATTTAATTGCGGTAAGAACTAAGAAGAAGGATATATGTATGTATACACTTGCGCTTCCCAAAGGCAACGCGCAACGTTCCATCTGAATGGGGAATCGTAATATTTTACTGTCTCGTTGGTATGTATGTAATTAAGCCTCTTTGAGAACGCACATGGCTGGTAGTGGGTGGCTACGTAACGGTTCATCGGGCAAAGAATTTTGGCATCCACTAATTAGTCCCCAGCGTCGCGGCGGTAACCGAAACTCCTTTTTATCGATACCAACGATCGGGCTCATATTTCTGCGCGTACGAAGCTTTACAACGGCTTCCCTTTCCGGGATCGAAGTGCATCTGCCCACCTCTGTTCTCCATTCCATTCCCATAACACAGCACAACCGTTGATAGCGTGTTTTGTCGAATGGGCGTTAAAGGGGTAAATAGAAGTTTTCCAGCACAGGAAACCGGGTGCCCTTCGTTCAGACCACCCTTTCAATTCAAAGCACTCTGTTTCCCTATACTGTTATATGTACCGATTTATTACAGGGTGGTCTAAGAAATTGGTAAACATAACTTTCAGCAGAAATAACCAAGTAATTAGTACCTATTTCGTCACATTTTTTACAGAGGAACGTAAAAAAGACAATTCCATACACCTAACGTCATCTAACAGTGAGCGAATGAACTTTTGCACCAACCTAATACAGTGGTCCCCGGATTATCGAGAAAGATTCGGGTCTGGGGATTCTCCATAAACCGGGGCAGGGGAAGTAGTTTACGCCTAATAAACTGACCCTTGTCAGGATCCTCGCCCGAACCTTTCGACAAGGAGAGTGAACGACGTAAACCGAGAGTGAATGAAATACCGCACCCGCGGGAGACCCTCGGTCTACGGCGAATTGAGATTCAGTATTGAATATGAAAATTTTCATATTACTGATTACACTTTGATGGGAGTACTACCAATGGATTGGGGAGTTTATGTCGACGAAAATGAGTCCAAACACGAAACAATTCAGTCAATTTTTTATTATGATAACACAATTAGATTCCAGTTCCCCGGTTTAAGGGAAAAGCACGCTTCTGGTGATTAACTCACAATTATCTAAGTAATTTGCCAATTCTTGTAGTATTTGCAGCTTCGATTGGAAGATTGTCCGTCATATGTGTCTTTCCTTGGATATTGAATAACATTTGATACTGTAAAAACATTAATATTATTTGTTAGTGGAATAAAGAGATCGGAATATCATACATTGTAAAAACGATTAGATACATACTTTTTTGGTATTATTAACGTAGATTATTGTTGTGTTTGTATGTATGTATGTACATAGTGTGTAATGTAGTGACATTCACTAAAAATGAACCGAATTTCTCCATATTTGAACTCATTTTCATTGGGAAATCCTAAAAAATCCATTGGTAATACTTTCATGAACTTTTATCAAAAACATGAATATTTTATTTTTCTTTACTGGGTATTTTACCTAGCCCAGCGATTTTATTGCTCTCGGCAGTCAACGGGCGGTCTACCTGGGACCGAAGGCCCTCGCTCGCACCGAGGAAGCAAAACTATGGGGTGGGTAGGTCTTTCCCGATGATCCGGGGAAAAAAGCTTGTCAATAATCCGGGGACCACTTTACATGTATTATTTTGTCATGCACCAGGTATTGGAATGTTTAATGTCGAAGTTGGATGTTGTTAAAGAAAAGTACCTATTATACAAGGACCTCGATGAAACTGACCATTTTTACGACCCGTAGAAACCGATCGGTTTCTTTGTGATATCGATGAGCAACGTGCCATATATGCGGACACTGAAGAGGTTAAATGCGGCAGGTATCTTGGTTACAAGGCACGTACAGCCGCTCGTGGGCTCCCACAGTTCTTGCATCCTGCATCTCCGCGCATCCTTTTCCTTACGTATTCCGCTCCAAGTCCGGGAATTCGTCTTGAAACGAACTTCGCTCAAGTTCTTCGAGGTGGACGGACGAGTACCACTGCGCAGCGCAGCGTCTACTCAGACCACTCGAATCAAATTGGATGAGTCCGTCCGATTAACAGCCTGAGAGCACAATCCCAGCAACAACGCGTTATTGCAACCTCATCAGGCATTCTTGGGTTCTTCCTGCGATTGCACTCTTTCCCAAAAATATTTATCATCGCCCGGTTGATTTGAAAACGGGAACCGTTTAAACAACGCACATAGCTTTTCGTTAATGTGAGAATCAAAAACATTTTGGGCTGTAGGAAAATTTCATTGTGAAGCTGAGGCAGTAGATAATTGTGACAGGATCATATGTTAGACTGGGCCTTATACTTATAGCCTAATAACGTAAAGGTGCGAATCCACGAAGAGATTTTACATGGGACTTTTCTATTATGAGACAAAAATTTCAGTAACAACTAAATATAAATAATGTAAATATTTGCGAGAGATGAAATTTTTGAAAATATATCATGAAACTTGTCTCATTGGAGATTAGTTTCATGAAACTAATGGCAAAATAATTTTTTCTCATGGGATTAAAGTGTCATGTGAGTCACGATATTTTTGTCTCATCGTGGATTTGTATCTTAAGGAAGTCATTTTTATTCTGAATGGAGGTATAAAATTCGAAGCCTCCATCGAGTGACATTGGCGAAGGGAATGGAAAGTCAGCATTATATTATCGATATTATGAGACCTGCACTGCAGAAGTGAATATTAACGACTCGTGCGTGGTGTACGATGAAATCAGCAAGTCCCAGGGGTCGTAGGATCTGATGTCAACAAGTTCTGGAACGCTGGTGCCGATGTAGAGGATTTGGTCGGGTCACGCAAAGAGGAACTGCGGAGTAAAGAGATCGTGGGAGCGGGTATCCATACTATCCATCGACCCGGGACTCGTTTCGTATCGACTCACATGGCTAGTGGGTCGTCGGTATTGGGACTCGCAACTTGAGGTTCGCTGATGCAGTTTTGGAATCCCCAGAATCGTCGTCACAAGGGCATATGACCAATCATTTTCTTACCTTTTGTTACTTCTTTTCATAAATTCGCACGTGCTGCAATTATAACCAGAAATAATAAAATTCTAATGCAGAAAGTTTTCGTATTCTCAATATTAGAATTGCATTAAATAGCTTTAATCACCGAAATGAACTTACCCTTAAACTCAATTCTTCAGGGTAGAATACACTGGTCAGCTTATTTATTTACTGAAAGAGCAGTTTTTTATTGTATTCTTCTGATTTACAATATTTGTATGGCTTTATATCTTAACCTACTTCCAATTCGCTCTACTCACGTATTCTCGTTGTCTGTCCTAAAGTTACTTATACTATTTACATGCGTGTGTCTTCCCCTTCCTCTTTATCTATTCTCTTCGGAATATAAATTCTTCAATTCTATTTACCCTGATACAAAATCTATCCAAAATTGATATTAAACAACATACGATTATTCCCTGTAATCGCTGAAAATGTGTGCAGAGCAAGTATTCTACTAGCAGCGAGTAGGTACTATAGTTTTCCTCGGTCTCGTGACGTCTCTGATTGTTTCACAAAGAACCTCGAGAACCAGTCGAACGTTTTTTCGCAAAATATCTCGGGAACTGGTCCCGCGGAGTTACGAGCTGATACCTTATAAACCGGATATACGTCACGTCACGTCAGGGCGAGCATCGCCATCGTCCATCGGGATGCTTTAGGTTCAGTAGCCCCCGCGAGTTCAAGCCAAGAACCGTAACAAAACCTGCAAACTTAATTGCAACGAGCAGACTTGTTTTCAATCGAGTTACCAAAGGGATAATGATACAATGTGACATCTCAGAAATGTATCATTAGTTCTAGTTATTGTCGATAATCCTCGACTTGTTTAACACAAAGGTAGCTATAACTGTTTAGGTTATTAAATTAGAAATTCAGCAATCCTTTGTTATCCGAATAGTGTAACGGTATATGGTAAAGAGTAAAATAGTATTTCACAGTTAGATGAGAACATGAATTACTCAAGTTAATGATCATGATTGTACACGTTATGTGCGCGCTTCTAGACAGACACTGGCGCCACATACTTCCGGCTGACTCAATTTTAATCCGATCACTCGCGAATTTTCGATAAGATTCACTCGGGTTACGTTTCTGCGATTCGAAGTGCAATCGGAGTCCAGGGATTAAGTAGCAATGTTTCGTCTGTGGAATGCACTCAGCATAATATTACCATCATAAGCGACAATGCTGTAATGACCCATAATTCATTTCAGCAAGCAGCTTTAAGTGGACTGTAATTACACTTGTTAAGTCCGATTTCTTGAATTTAAAGAGGAAATGATAATTAACTACACATAACCGCGATATCATCAATAAGTTATCATATTTAAGTTAATTATCTGATTTAATTATCACTTAAACTAGTCATGGAACATAATTACAAGCTAAAGAACATGTCATTTCAGGATTTTCTATGTTACAAGCTTTTATTCATCTTCACTTCTGAGTTGGTTAGTTTGTTAGACTGAAATCTTGTAAGCTAATTTTGACCCACTTCCACATATCCGATCGACTTGAAACTTTGCACACATACGTACTTCCAATGACAATACAATTCTTCCAAGTAATTTTTGTCCCTTTTAATACAATTTAATAAAAGCTTGTCCCTTTTTTAATAAAAAATTGTTTCTTCCATCAATTTTATATTTACAAAAGTTCGTGACTCATCATGAAACCCTTTCATCTTCATAATATGTTTTTCCACCTAATCATTCTATACATTTTAAATACACATCTACTTTACTCCAAATTTCTTCCTGGCCAATACCCAACTAAATCACGTACGAATCGCTAGAATGAATCAACATGAAGTAACCTCAACTATACTCTGTCACTGACGACAAAGTGAAAGCTTTTAGACCACGTTGCCTTATAACAGACAACATCCCAAATATATACGCGACAAACATAACAATGTACAGGAATTATTACGTTTTATGTGATCTCTTGTTTGCTCAAAGCGAATAGAGCTATTTGCAACGGGTACTCCAAACAAGGACAGAGTGTGTAGACAGGCGGTGGATACATAATTTACACCACGCCGTTAGATGGGACCTATTGGGTTTATTTTAAGTAAGGAAGAGCGTTTGTTGTCTCAGCATGAACTGGGCACGAGAATTCCCTGTTCCTCCTCGTCCTCGTGTACCTCTGCACTTTCTCCTTCCCCTTTAACCGCAGACCGTGGTTTACGCTCGAACCTTACTGCCGCGCCGGAGCGAGGTTGCGTCAAAAGGTTTCGCCAGGATGCGTTTTATGACCCTTGAAACGCACGCAACGAGATGACGTCCGGGGAACGCGTCGACGATTGTCTATTTTCGACGCGGGATAACAGTGGAATCGACTTCGTCTGAATCTTCATTCATTCACGCCAACAGACTGACGCTCCGAGTTTCTCCTCCCAAATATAACACGTTGTGAAGTGGTCCATGGACTCGAGTTCGTTGCCTTCTGGGATTACAATTTAATAACCTTTGAAGCCAAATGAACTCCGCTTGAACCTTTCACGGGTTCATGGCTTTAAGCACAACGAGCCGCAGACGTGGTATGAAATTGCGTTTGCGACCTGTTGCATGGAAAGTGATCGTATAATTTTCTGTATTAATACGCTTGCACACAGTATTAACACACTTCAACCCCAACAACCCCGTCATATAAATTCTTGAAAGCAGTTCACCCAGCAACTTGGTCCACGAAAGGACAGAGCACCACACCTTCTCTCTCCCTCAGAGTAAATGTACGTAACACTACGCTAACAGTTACAAAAACTCTGTGAAAGCATGGAACTCTGCTTATCATAGAATTAGCGATACAGCACTCGGCTTTGATCGCGGCGATGGAATTCCGCGAGTGGCCGCGCGCGTCGGCTTCGTTTTTCCATAAATTTCACGCCAAGATTTTCCCCATTAGCGTTAATCGTCCCGAGCAATTAGCGATTAGCCCTCGGCAACGGCAGCGGTTATCGGCCGTCGCGGGAAACAAATTAACCAATTAGAGGACGATCCGCGAGAGCTCGAGCCGCAGCGCGCGGGTAAACGTCCGCCGCGTCTGCCGAGTGCCTCGTGGCGCGCACGAAAGCAAAGTTCGCCGCGGTGACCCCGCGAAATGTTCGCACGATAAATTTTCGCGGTGAGCATGTGCATTCGCCGGCATGTAGCGTCCAGTGCAAATTGGTTTCCCGGCGAATGGAGGACGAGAACGATGATTGCTGTTCGAAGCGGCCGCCTGGGTTACAGATACCACCACGGACCGCGCGGATGCGCGTGAAAGTATGCCGCCCGACACCGTCAGATTTTACCGTGTAAATACAGCGATTCGCAGGTAAACGTGGTTTAGCCGCGCGCGAATCATCGCACGACCCCGTCGTGCCTCATTCTCGACGCTTGATGAACCTCGCGCGGGTTACGTCGAAGCGGGGGCTTTTTGTTTATGATTTAATGACAAGGAACACTATCGAGGTGTCCGGCACCGATATTTTCCTCCTTGATGTATGTTGTTAAGTAGAAAAATTTAAGGGAAACGTGTCTTTATTTTTGCCCAAATGTCAATTTTATTTTAAGGGATGAAATAGTCCCTCGAAGTTCGAGATCGGGTTTTCCGAATGAAGTGTTCTGCGCTGCCACTATAAACGCCACATATCCAGCTGGCCATGCATAATGTCGCGTGATTCTAATAACTAAGGGTGCGTTTTGAATACTGAGACTCACTTCAATCAGGTTAATTTAGTTAGGTTGATAATTCATTTTTTTCAATTGACTATGAAATGAAATATAGTACTTTGCGTACTATATTTTGTTTTGACAGTATATAGCACAATTTACCGAAATATTGTACAATACTATATAATATAGTACGGGTGGCAACCCTATATTAAGGGGATATACAATATTTGCATCGTTTTTACAGAGATATCGAGGTTGCCTTCGCTTTTTAAACGCTCCAATTTTTATTCCACCATCCCAAAGAAACTCAAATACTCAGTAAAAAAATGTACCTACCACATGTATGTAGAACAGTGTCTACTCTTTGTTGATTGGTATTTTAGCGAAAATGCGATTCGTGCACCATATGCTCCCAGCTTTTACATGAAAGGTACACCACACAATAGTTGATTCATGAATTATTTACGACGGAAAAGTTAGATGATTCAGCCCGTATACGCGCACGCAAAGCTACGGCTTTACAAGCGATCAGTTTCCCGTTCCGAGTGCGGGGATCGTAAAAATGTTTCGCAATTCGTCGATACAGCCTGAAAGCGGAACGTCTAAAAACCCGACGGCTGTCGTAAATGCCACCCGTATATGGATTCTTGCCTGTGCCATTCTCAGCTGGCGCGTTCGCGATCCCAAGTGACATTCTAAAAGTCGTTTCCGTCGAAGGTGCAGACCCTCCAGGTCTCCATCGCGCGGAAACTTTACGTAATCGTCGTTCCTTCGGCGGTTTTCAGGAGTTCCTGAATTCGGCTGCAACCCTTAACGAGGCATCGATTAAGCCGTCGTTGCGAAAGCAGCTGCATCGTTAAGGCCCCGTCACGTGCGAGGATTATGGCCCGCTCGCAGCTTCGATATGATTCTTAGAAATTCTCGCCAGCAACCGAGCCGTGTTCCTCCTTCGAGTAACATTCATTTTTTCCCCGCTCATCACGCCTCATCCGCCACGAAACGCGAGCAAAAACGATGAAGACTGATACCACCAGCGAATCGCGTTGCGTGCAAACTGTTCCTTGATACGCGGTAACCGCTGCGGGAATGAATTTAGAACCTGGAAATGATTAAAGCGCCTCGCGCTGGCGCATGGCCGATGCATCTGCGAGGGCACTTCAGATTTTTCGGGCCACTGAAAATAGATTGCAGGCTGATAGAATAGAGAGGGGTTCGTAGTGCAATACCTTCGTGCGTTACTTCGATTGGAATCTTGGGGGCTGAGATGACGTAAAATTTGCAAAAAACTAAATTGGTACACTGTACAACGACGAATCTCGATGATCACTTAAGGGGACATTCTCATCAAACCGCTCAAAAAATATCTTCAGGATTTTTTTTTATAAATTATGCAAATTGCAGTAAAAAACTTTATGACCTTCATTTATTCGTTATGTGTAGTGGTTCGATTTCAACAAAAAGATGGGTCGACGGTAGCCAGTATAACTTGACGTACGGTTGCCTCAAATAAAAGACCAAAGATATTCGTATGTGTTATATCAATCGCTACCATATTAGCCTTTAAGAAAGCAATGAAAGCAAAATGGCAATGCTTTATTGCAATAATTTTTTTCGCTTGTTTTCGCTCGTGCCTACGAACGTGTTCATATATCTCCATTTCTAACCACCACTTCGTAACGAAAAAAATAATTTTTATTGTTCGAATGTGACCTAAAATATCCTGCAAGTTTGGAAAAGGTCCGCTTAACAGATTCTTAGAAAAAAATCCCAAGTATCGCCATATTCGTAGCGTCCTAAATACGGCTCCCTTCTTAATTGCTAACACGAGGCACAAATTGAATACTAATAGCTTTGGGTAGCAGTGATAACGCACTCTTATCAGTGTTCGTTTATTACTACCCATCGATTTCGATTTACTGCGACTGTGTCCAAGGGTTTCGGTCAAGCATCAGGGATTGCACGAAGGGCGAAGATACGCAAAAGCTGCAATACGATCAATAGCACGCACGTGTTTTGCGCGATACATGTGCAGCAGACAAAAAACGTGCATCGGCCAAGAGTCTTGCTAACGTTCGATCGGGAGTGGCGGGGTGGAAAGCCCTGTAGATCCGTTTTGCGGAACGACAACAATGCAGGCTGGACGGAGTGCTCGTCCTGCACGGCCATAAACATCGCATCTGCCATCCGGTTTTATCTTTCTACGCTCTTTTTAATCCGATCCCCCGGCAGGGGCGGGCAGGAGCAGCAGACGGGCCAACCCCCTGATTGCGAGGCACTGAATGGTCAGCTGCCTCTGGACCATCCTATGCAAAATCGTTGCGCACGTTGTGGTCCTCTCGAAGAAGGGTTGAAGTGAATCCAGGGGCTGGGGCCCTCCCTCCGCGTTAATTACATTTGCCCCGTGTTTTTCCTGCACACAACTGCGCAGTTACGCGAGGCTTTTGCACGGCGATTGAACGAGGCCAGGCAATTCCGTTTGTCGAATGATTGATCGCTTGTATTAACCTCGATCGCACAGGTATCAGGTTTGAATAACTTAATCGATTCTTCCCTTTTTGGCCATCCGTCCGTGTGAACGATTTAACCCATCCCAGGCGGTACGATACAGCGGCATTCCACGGTGTTTGTTTTACATATAACAGCGTGCGTCAGCGAATGGTTAACGCGCGTTTTGCATTCGTTAGTCAGATTGATCAAGTGCTGGTTACGGTTGTCGATAGCGTGGTACCTCTAAGAGTGGATCGCGCGTAATGGACAACAAACGACTGTGCCTGCTTTCGTTCGACATGGACACGCGAGCTTTTATTGGGCCCCGGGCGGGCCGACAAAGGAAAAATCGATTATAATCGCAATTTATCGCTTTGTCGCTGGGAACGATGCTATCCGACTGGATCTCCCCGGTGCAGTTTTCCACCATCGAGCACAGCCTCGCAAAATTCCGTTTAAATTATGACACATCGGCGGAATTCTCGTTACAAGGGGCCCAATGTACTCTCGGTGCGCCGCAGGCTCGCAACTTGCAATAAATTCTGCGCAACGGCGTCGCGGGCGCGCGAAGGCTGCCTCGCGAGTACGCCAGCAGTCTATTCCTCCTCTGCCTGCTGCCTTTTCCTTTCTTACATGGATTCTCTTTCTATGGAACCTCGAGTTAACAATCAAGCGTTTCGACTTTCTAACGAATCAGAGTTTCGGTCTAGACATCCCATATTTCCATTTCCTTCCATTTTCGATCATCGAATTTATGAGAAAATTTGTGGAAGTACATACCTACTGCATGGACTAATAGAATACTTCTCATCTTTCTGTTTTAATACTACAACGGAAAATTTTATAAATTTCCTCTTAATTTTTAATCTAATTGATTTAATAAATACAATTGAGATCTTTCAAAATTCAAATATTCACTTGTTGCAATAATAAATATCAAATAGGAACGAATTCCTAGACTTTCCAATTATAAGAGATAGGGATTACGAAGTTACGTATATTTTTTATGCTCCTTTAATTTATTCCGCTGAAGGTTCCTTTTAAAACAAGAGAAAATATTCAGAATCTGAATTTTAGCATATTTTTACATTAGATAGTCGAATTTATTACTCAGGTACAGAGATTTCCCCTTGTTCTTTCATTCCCATCCGTTTCCATGATTCTGAATCGTCACTCCTTTCTCCTCGGTTACCCCCTGTCTCGTCGCTCGTTTCTCTGTCCGAAGCTTCCTCGTTCTTCGCGTTTCCCGTTTCTCTGTCGCGCGTGCCCAGTTTCTTCTTCCCTTGCACGGCCAGTTTCTGGTCGAACAACCGCGGCGGTGGCCACCTTGCCTTCTCGCGGGAGCAGCCGGTGGTAGGCAGCAGCAAACGGCACAAAGATGCTCCGAATAAGGGAATCGCCATGCGAGACAAGTGCGCGACTGGAGAACCTCGGGGATGACCGATGAACCCGGGTTCACCGACCTGCTTGCAGGGGGGAGGAGATCTCGGGACCATTACTAATTGCGGAGAGCAAATATCGGTGCCAAGTATGTATGCGTTGTGGTTTTCTGCAAGACCAATGCTCTCGCGACTGCCACTCTGAAGAATGGAGCACAGTCTTTGTAGTCCAAGTTGCTTTCGATGTTACTTGGGTCATATCAATCGCGTCCATTGTAATAATTCAACATCTAAGTATGGCAACGTCACATTTACAGTGACTTGTTTGTTATTCGTTTCAGAAGTAACATGGTGTCTCTGAGAACCAAGTGATTGATTATTTATTTAATTCCTTGTAATATTAGACCCCATTGTTTGCAATATGAAAAATGAAATACATTACGGCACGCGATATTATAAACGAGATTAGAAAAGCGGTTTAAGTTATTTTTTTTTTAAGTTATTTTCTTTTACATTTTTTACTTGGACCACTTTCACAATCATTGGAGCATATAATTCGATCACAATTCGAAATTTTGGTGCGCGTAGACACCTTACGACGCTGCTGTACCAAATGTTGGTGGAAAATTTCACTTATCACAAATGTGTACTATGGAGGGGAATAGAAAATTGAATAAAAAGAAGTGAGTAATTTGCTTCCTTCGAAAGGCAGGCGCCAGTCACAGTTAAAAATTACCGTAGCCTGGCGCGTGCACTCTGATTCGCTGGTTCCATATTAATCCAGATCATTCCTAGGCACCCCGTGCTCCCTGCAGCTAAAGGACAACATCGTTTCAGTTACCGAGTTTACTTGAGAATAAAGTAATGTTACAACGAACAGGTTCGTTATCGACCATAAACCGCGAAATGAAATGTACAGAAAGACGGTGCTCCGACTGGCTACGGTTCGCAGCCTCCTATTATCGCATCTGGTCGTCGACGATTTTAAAGTACGCGAAGGGGAGGCTCGTAAAACGCTAGACAAAATGGCGTGGCGTTCCGCGATGCCCTTAATTACGCCGATGAAACGTTTACGAGAGCTGCGTCGTACGTTTTGCACGTCGCTAATTATCATGGAATACAGGGTGCAGTTCTTCTCTGTGGAAATGAGCGATCGTTTCGCGTCGGCGTGCAAAGCGCGCGGCGTAAAAGTATATGTCGGATTAAAGCAAATAAAAAGAGAGCTTAAGTAGCGTTTCTTAAATGAGAATACATTAAACGCTGGATTTTCTGATAAAATGTTACTCATTGTCAGAAATAATGGGTTGTAAGGGGGTTTAGACGCTTGTTACGTTTTAGATATTTTTGTATTTAAAGGGATTATCCTGTGAAATAAAATAGTAACAGTAATAATAATAATATTACGTGCTTGCATGTTTGATACATGGTGAAAGAACACATGGATGGATTTTCCGCTGAATCGTTAATATATGAGAAGGAGGCATTCATGGTATCGCGTATCTTCGTACACGTGCAAGTTTAATTATTATCAATGAATGTGACAATTATGATGATGAATGGCTTAATCAGCGATTCAGAAGTCAACGAATGAGTGTTAGCAAGATTTTGCGACGAACTTTCTGTGGACCTATAGTAAATTATTATATATCCGTGTTTAATGTATTTAGAAACTTAGAGAATTAATTAGAGAAAAGTAATGAATCTCTGCAGATTAAATATTACATGAACGAAGTATCAGTGTTCATTTCATCAAAAAATATTATTCTCCATCAGCGTAACCTATTTAGAAATTACTTTATCGAGACGTGGATTCGCGTTTAATGAAATTTCTGTTGGTTACTACGTATCCTACTGTGAAACAGAGCGGGCCTAACAAGAATACAGGCCCACTCACGGCAATGACCATTTCACAATGATTGTAGTTTTTTAAGCGTTCCTGGTTGTAGCCCGATGCTGATTATCGGTTAATTTATAAGCCGTAAAGATTTTTCGAATGACAGGGCGGCTACCGGTAGCTTATCGATTTCAAGAAGCGATTTGTTCGAAAGCAAGGCCCCGAGCTGTGAGAATTCTTACACCGGGAACCCTTTCAGGGTTCAAAGAAGTGGGCGAACCAGTCCGCTTTGAAACGATGGCCGGGGACCTCGATACTGCCAGTAGACCCTGCACAGTTAGTTGTGTATGTCCATGGTCATGCACATCCATTTAATGAAATTGCTTGAGTGCATCTTAGAAATACAATTGTAATCTAGCTTTCGAAACTATCGAGCACCTCCACGCGCTACTTCAAAATGTTTGTATCCTGTTTTCAAGGCTTCTATATTTTAAGCAGCGTTCTAATGTTACCTTTAGATTTAGAGTGCTCTGCAATCTCATCTTACAATTCGCGAAAATTGCATTCCGATAGGAAGACGAAAAGGGGTAAAAGTTTGGATAAGAAATTATCTATGTAATGTGAATTATTCTCGAATAACTTCGTTTTATTCGCAATCCTTATTCGAAATTATTCGAATACAAATTTATTCGGATAATGCCCAACATTGATTTCCAACTACCTTGATTGATGATTCATGAGATTTATAATAAATTGTGACTGCTACAAGTTGATCATCACAGTCACTATGATAATTAACATTCGTAGATATAACACTAAACACAATACTCACCACATTAAAAGATGATCACTCGTCAACAAAACGGCAGTATCATCCTTAAACAATCAGCAGCGAACGTATTAGCTTTATAGCGTGTTTTATTATCGAATTGTTCACTGTTCTCACAGACAAACGTTGGTAGAGTATCAGGTAATTACAGAAGGCTTTATCCTCATTTTATGCGGCGCCATTGCGCAAGGGTGCTTTATAGGTCCGAGTAAGGTGGCCTGGATTCGTATGTATATGTCCAAATGGCCATAATCTCGTGAAAGTTAAACGGGTGCGTGTGAAACGGCCAAACCACACGGAACAATTTATGGGCCGCGCGTGTAATCCGAACTATGAATAGAATTCCTGATTGAAATGCAGGCTTTATGGCCGATCCTAGAATTCGACTGAGCACGCAGCCGGCGTTGTTCCCTTCCTTAAACGAGGAGGCTCTTTCAGTAATTCACACCGATCCCTCGAAATATCAATTATATGGATCAATTTTGCAATTCTGAGAACATTCAGCAATTTTCTACGTAAAATCGAGAAAATTGATAAATTTACGCCACACCAAAGTCTGTAAAGGACGAAATTTCAAACTTGATTTTCTCGCGCAGGTTGGCATACAGTAGGTACTCTGTACGTTTAGTACACGATTATACACACATGATACTAACAACATACCAAATTTGAAATAAAATGCACGAACCTTATACAGTTTCTGTATTGATCAGACTACTTAAACGATGAAATAATCCTGTAAAAAGAAGAGAAAATAATGCATCGTGGCGCGAGTCACTCAATCGTAAATGGAAGATTGGACGCGCTCGAATCGCCGGTCCGACGCACCTGTCAAATTAATTCTATGCAATGAGGCTCAGTATTTAGTGCCCGCGCGACGACTGTAATCGCGTGTCCAGGAATTCTAATAAACGGCGAATCGTAAAACGTCCGCCGTAAAAGTGCCGTAAACGCGGCGAGCGCGTCGACTTGAATTTTTGGACGGCGGGCGATCCGATCGCTTCCGTGCACGAATTACCACCTGGCTAGGGCCGATCAATTTCAGGAATGCACGGCCAAAGTATGTGGTCCAAGATATTCCGCCCCGGGGAGACATCTGGAATGAGTAGCGGCGCGAATGCTTCTTCCCATGCAGATTGCGCGCGCAGCTGTGGCGACGCGGTAAGAAAAATTATTCGGTTCGTCTCATTCTTCGCCGAGTCCATCCCTCCAAACCGAAAATACACTCCTGGCGTCTCGCCAAAGTAAAGGCGTGCACCGCGGTGTCATTCACGCTTCCTTTTTCTCCCAGCCCCTCGAGACCTTTCTAATTTCCTTTATAAACCCTTTGAAGAGGATTCGAAGAGGATTCCCCTGTATGCAATTTCGGCGCCCATTCGGTACCTCTTTTGTGGCAACAGCACCGCGAGGGAATATGTGATTATGGCTTGCCACGTTGCATAGGATTACGCGAACATTGGGTATCGAGATTTTCTGAGAATTTCTTTCACAAATGTGCAACACTGATTATTGGTTGAACTGATTTTGAATATTATTAGCAGTTACCAACGGTAGCTCAGTGTTTCCCAACCTTTTTTGAGTCGCGGTCCCCTTTTATAATATTCAAATAATCACAATAGCTACCCTACTCCCCATACAAGGTACGGTAAATTTAATAAGGTAAAGAAAACACATAAAAATAGGTATTTCAGATTAGAATTCTAACTTAATAATATTAAAAAAAAAATAAAAACCATGGCGGAGAATAATTTTAAAAATGCGATTGAGGAATTTGGAATGGAGTTTGGTCCGTGTAGAGTACATAGTTCATTCTGTAAAAAATTTTTGAATTTCTTATTCATTATACAATATTTATATACGTATTGTAAAATGGCTCGTGGTTCGTGACGATATTGCGTCGTTAGTACATCACGTGGTTAACGTTCTGCGAACATATCAGGCGAGTTCATAAAAACGCGAAGCTCGACTTTTGGTATTGTCAGGATGTCGGAGAATGCGTAACTGTTGAAGTAAAAGCACGCTACGAGCAGCCTCAGGAAGACTGGCGCCAATTTAAGGACCGTAAAGGTACGGATACTCGGTTCGTTCCAAGTTCGAGGAAACCGGGATGCTTTAACGATCTTCCGTAACATTCGAGTCCCATCGCGTTACCGTCTCCTTCCTTTCCATCTCCGTCTTTTAACGGCGATCGGAAGAAATTGAGGATGCATTGCCAGAGAAGCAGTATTATAAACTCGTGACTAGAGTCACGGCTGGGACATTTTCGAAAAGTGTCGATAAATTTCAATTTAAGATCAACTTGTCGATAGTGGCTTTAAAATAAAAAATTCCCTTCAGTAATATGTTGGTATGCTAAACAGTGATAAACCTGGGAAGTTACTGAACGATTCGCACCTCCATTCTTTTTCATCACACTTATACAATTTATACTCCTTCCAGTATATAATATAATTCTCAGATCTAAATTTCTCAAAAAGATTTCTCAATCTTCAAACACAGAAACTTCATTCCTGAATAGGTTCTCATTTTTTGCTCAAGAAATCACCTCTTTCCCAATTGTACCAAAAATACTTTCACCAAGTTTGATCGAAGAACGGTGCTACGAATAATTTAATTTGAAGAACCACTCTACTTCGACCCAGAATTCCTACAGAACACGATATTTACGAGCTTCGACCAGTGCCCTCGGATAATTCTATCCAGGATAATTACCTTTATTATGCCTTTAAAAGCAGCGCAATATGCTTCTCTGCCTGATGTGGGCGGTGCGGGCAAGGCTCCGCGGTTTATCATCGCAGTTGCAGCAGTGACTTCTCTACCTTCGCGACGATACGGGATTGTTTTGGGGAACTCTGCGCATTACGGAGGGAGCCGTGTATGCTGGATAGATCATGGCTCGTTGAATAATGGAGGGAACGGGGTATTCGGCGTCGGTGCGAAAGCAACACTGGCGCGGGTCCAATTGCTAAAATGTTACGGCCAATTTTGATGGGGGAGGGTGTAGAGAAAAAGTAAGCCTGTTACAATATAGGGAGAGGTGACGCGACGAGTTCACTGCCACTGGAGTCGATCCAAATCGCCCTGACTTCTCGGGGAGACGATTTTTATCGGGCTGGGAGCTTACGTGTACGATTGCCGCTGGGAAAGATAAATGATTGCACTCGCTGCACTGCCACCATGTAATTGTGCTCCTTTTTTTCTGTTTCAGGTACGTATCCCCATTTTCTTCCCTCTGTTTCTTGGCGGCGATTCAAGGTAACGAACGCCACTACTTCGTTTTACTGCCGTCGCTTGTTTGACACGCTCCCCCTGGCCACTGTGGTCTCCCGGTAACTGTAACTTCTTTACCTATTTCAAACGACCAAAAGTGCTTGTGGGAAGTTTTCCTGAGGTCTTCACCTGTGACGATATTTACATTCAGATGGAATTCTTCGTAAAGCTTTTTATCCTGCAAGCTTAAATATTGAAATTTTCTAGATTGAAACGAAGAGCTCTGTATAACCATTATACTTCAAATAGGGGAGAGTTGTGCAGTACCGACCGCTCTAAGTTTTTTTGTTATATCTTGGGGTAGAGTCCATAAAAATCAGAAATTCAAAAACGTGTTAGTAGTATAGATAGACCTTAGTAAAAGGAGGGAAATTATTTATGTGAAATTTCATAATAAGAATTGATAATTCGCAAAAGTAAAAAAGTTGAAATTTCTAGGAAACGAAAAATTGTCGTCCAGTACCGACCAACTATTAAATTCGTAGATTTTTAGGTCTGAATAATTAACAATGTTAATAAAAAGTCATTTAATTAGTACAATACAAGATTTTTTCAAATTTTATTTGTACAAACTCACAAGTAAAATAATTAATATTCTCCTGATCTGGGCATTCGACGTGTGCCCAACCGTCACATTCAGTACACTGCACCCAATCTTTGTCAAATGATTCCATGCAAACAGAGGTGGGTAAAATTTTTATTTAAATACAATTTCGAATAACGAATAAAAAAATTAACTTTATTCATCTAAGAAAAAAATTAACTTTATTCGTCGAATAATCTAAAGTGAAAGTAACTTTTATTTGATTCTTATTTACATAGTTTTTTATTTAGTTAATGCCCAACTCTGCTTGCAAATAAAACACTGGATAACTTTTTCATTAAATCCTAGCTTTCTGTTTGTTAGGTTATCATATCTATCCTTATTTACTTTATTTTTCTGTGGGAAAAGGTAGAAGGAAGGCTAAATGAACATCTTATTAATTAATCTGAGTTGCTAACAGATTGAACTTACTGATAAGAAAAATTTGGTCCCTATTGGTTGACAGAGTCTGTTGGTCGGTATTGCACGACAGTTGGATGGTCGGTACTGTACGACAAACACGAGGAAACATTTTTGATCATGAAATATTATGTACAAAAAAATATTGCAAAACTAGGACGTTTTATTAAACTTGATAGACTAGAGATAGTATACATAATAGCACAAAATCATTTACTTACACGAGAAACAAAAGATCAGCTTTAAAAAATAACTTTTAACCCACTAAATATCAACGTATACGTTTAATGCCTCAGAACATCGAGAGCAATGGAGTAAACAATATGGCCTTGAAATGGGTTATAGAGAATTGTGATTTTCATTGGTTAATTCAAATAAAGTGCTAATATCTGGTCGAAGAAACGAGAACTACCTTTGGTCGGCACTGTATGCTGGTCGGTACTGCACGACTCTCCCCTACCCTTTATAAAATCTTCCTTCCACCGCTGGAGACTCACGGCTACAATTCAGATTGCCCCAATCAGGTGCTCAACCCTAACGAGCCTTCAAAAATTCAACAACAGACACTGCCCGCGTGGAAATGGAAACAAATGTCACATGTGGGCTGAAAATCCGTCCCCTAATAGCCCACTTTCCACTAAATACCTCCAATTCTAACTCACGATTCGTCCCCCGAAAATTTGCCCCAGCATCGTCTAATAACACAAACGTCATAAATCTCTTTCCTACGTCTGAAGCCCCCGACTTACGCGTACGAGCACAAGCGACGGCTGTATTCGCTCGCTCAGCACCGCGAGATCTCTGTAACATCATGGCCGACAGCGGCCACCAACGTAGCAACAAGAAAACGCAAGAGCTCGGCAAGAGCGACGGTGAAAGAATTGGAAATCACGCGAATCGTTAGCGGTTCGTGCTTCCTCGCTCGGCGAGCTCGTGAAGAAACTTTAAATAGAGCCGCGTCGACCCACTCGTGTAAAATCCGCTGGCTGACCTGGAAACCAGGGTACCGTTCGGAAGAGACAGGGCAGATTCGCGGATTGAGGGATCACGTCTCGTCACGCGGAGCCGCGGCACGTCCCCCGCTTGGGGATCGCGCAATCGTTCGATCAGCTTTCGAGTACAGCCGCGAACTCCGCTCCCCATTAGCAATTCATTAGCGGCACAGTGTGATGCGTTAACAGCGAAATCCATTAAACGAATCACGTGGCCCGGGGCCGACCCCCTCGCCACGGGGTGTATCGAGAACCGTACAGATCCGCTCCGAGATTATCAGTGTTTATGTAACACCCTCGCCTGACTCGACGAAGACAGACTCGGCACGGCGAAGGGGCAAGGTGAAGAAGGGAACCTTGCTCCGCTTGTGCTCGCTCGTTCCGCAAAGTAAGCTATAGTTCCAGAAACATACGCCCACGCGGCCGTGAATACGGGCGATCCGCGGGATGCCCTCGACGCTTTCGGAGACGGCCGAGAAATGGAAAGCAGTCGTTTCCTCGACCTAATTGTCCGCCTGGCCGTTTCGCTCGCGTCCTCCCTCGACTGGTCGTTTACCCTTTTATTTTTCTGAGACTCGCGAGTCGGAGGTATACTGGGAGACGCCCTTCGTGGACATTTAGGTAACGTGAGGTGAGACCTACGTGGGGTTTATCTTTGTGGGCATAGAGGTCCTGTTGATGCATTTAGTGGAATACAGAGTTGGGGAACGGGATAATGGACATTATGGCAGTTTGTTAACCCTCGACCGGTGGTGGTTGGGTTTATTTGAACTCAGGTGTAAGGTCGACAGGTGTGAAAGTAAATAGCAGGGATCGAAAAAGCTTTGGAACTCTGGATCTGTGTAGAAATTATCTACGTAGGTAAATATTACAAATAAATAACACAGTCAGAATATCAATCTAACTGTAATAATGATTTATTATTGTTGTAGTACTATTCATTAAATAATATTTAGTATTTGTTACAATGATTGAGACCTTTTTAATATTGGTGAACTAAATATCTGTTCTAGTTATAGAGAAATTTTCATTTATACTTTATAAGTTCCACTCGAACTAGAACTTTTACTTTATCAGATCTCATAATGTGTGAACATTTTTAAAAAAGTTCCACGGTCCATGTTTCAAATAGAATCTATTGAAAAGTTCCAGAACTCTTTGGAACCCTGGTAAATAGTACCTACTGAAATATTTAAAAATCGAAGAAATGATCTGCTATAACAAAAAGAAAAGACAGTGACCTAAAATAGGCATAATAGGACAATTTCTATTGGTCAAAATAGACGGTCTCCCAAACCTTCCACCATTTGCTCCTGGGAACAGTGCTCCTGGGATAGTAACGGGACAGAATTGTGGATTTTGAGGAACTTGCAGTGTGTGATACCTCAGTACGTTTTATAGGTTGAAGTAGAAATTGTTGGGATTATACAATCAGTATCACGAACTCTTAATCCTTTCCTTAAGCTCACAAGTACATAGTCCAGCAGAGAAGTTCAACCCCAGTAGATATGTACATACATATGTACCAGGGAAACACTAGAGAGTAGACCCTCCCTTCATTTATTCACTTCTCTATTACACAGCTGTATTATACAAAAGTTCGCTCGCTTCGTTGAACCAGACTCTTTATTAAAAGTGAATATATATTAAAATTGTTTTAACTAAAGTATTTTCCTTGGTTATCTACGACCTTTTGCCACTTTTCTGATAAAACTACAACTGTAGTAAAAATAGACATTTCCGTGCACCTAACATCACCTAACAGTGAGCGAAGGAACTTTTGCACCGAGCTAATAAATGTCTGCCTCGGTGGATACCATCAATTATTCGTCAAGCACAGTTACCATTCCCTAAATTTGATCCAGGCAATCGTGACAATCTTGAGTCGCGTTAATCAAGAGACCGCTAAGAGTAATAAGCCCGACGATATATTTTCGTCCCCGTATTATGGAGTCCCGAGGACTATTTCGAGTTTGGTAGTGGCTGCGGCCGACGCTGCCACCCCTGCAGTTATATTTAAGTCCCTGGTCCCTGGTCCCTAAACACTCGAGACCAACCATCTCGCGGTAACTAGCCGAGCGGTGCTGGTAAATGTCTCGAGCTTTGTCTTCGGAAGCATCAGCCGTCTAAATGCGGCCGAATGCTCCTGCTCCGTTACTGCGTGACGGTGTCAAGGGCCGCTTAATATAGGAAAGCTTGAGTTCGATGCACCTTTTGCATACACGCGAATAAACGCGGTCTGTATTCAGGTATTCCAGAGATTCCGCAGACCCCTCCCAACGCTGGCCCGTTCAAATAAATGACAAGCCCGAGTCAGCGGCGCGAATACCTTGAATTTTCATTCATGGTTATTATTAACCCCTTCACGCCAACCTTCGGATCTTGCACAGCCCTCGCGTTTTTCATGTGTCGCCGTCAGTGTGAGACACGAACCAACGTGACCATTCTTTTACTTTCTCCGTGTGCTCACGCGAATAACTACAGAACCACTGTCGTCGTCTTTCTAGCTGTGCAAGTCTTATACCGAGTTCATACATGCGTTACCGAATATGCGGTATTCGCTCATTAATATTAGTGAATTATTATAGTTTTTCTTGAACAACGATGCTCGGCATTAGTGCTTTGCTAGTGTCTAGTTGCTTCGATGTTTGCTAATTTACTAACTCGAGTTTTTCAACGTGCGCACAAAGTATTCGCATTGGAGTACCGCATGTGTGGAGGCGGTGTTATTGTCTACATGCAAATTCCAGGCTGCTTGGAAAGGAAATAGGCTTCAGGATTCTTTTGTTCTCTTCTTCAGTCAATTTGTGCACCTCTGTATGCTAAGACACTTGTTTAGTAGATTGTATAACATGTTAGTGAAATTAGCATCAACCTTCATCGAGCTAGAGCTGAGTAACCACGTGCTAATTATCATTTGAAATTAATGCAAATTTAAGTGTGCATTGGGTTAACATTATCCTTGGGAAATACACGTGGACTGTTGAGTTCGTGGCGTTGAGGGGGTGCAATAAATTGCGTGTCCCCAAACGAATTTATACTTCCGTGTTCGCGGTGCGAAAAATTGCGGTGCAAGTTGGAGGATCGAATGAAATATAAGTTTACCGGTTTCAGATATCGTTAAATATCGCAACAACGCGGACATCAATACACGTCGCTATTTTTCATGCGTTCGAGCTATTTTTTCGCCGTAAAATTGGACATCGGTATTGGTGTTCCATTGTATGCAATTTATTATGTCTACAATCGTTGAGATATAAACGGGATAACTAAATATGAAGATGAATATTCATGCAGAGTCATGTAGCAGGTAGCGTATCCTTTCACGGTACAACGATAACGAATGTTGGTGGAATATTTTAAGGAGCGTTGATTTTTTTCTTTCTTTTATGCAATGGCCAAGAATTCGTGTACCTATGTTTCGATATTAATTGAGTTATTACAATAAAATTTGTAGTTTAAAACAGCTTATTCTATCTGAAATGATATAAATTTCTGCCACATTAATTTTTCTCGCGTTAGGGGTTTGATCGAAATGTTGGGCAAATTCGATATTTAAACTGCAATTCGTTTTCACACCCCCTTTGATTGGCACAGGTGTTTCCCCCGTTTAATGAGACACTTCAATTGGAAACACATTTATAAATTATTGTTGCATACTCGTTCCCAGTCTGCGAGAGATTTCGACTGTCAAATTAAAGAAAATTCATTGAAATGTTTTGTCATCTTCACCAATCGAGATTTAAATGTGCACTGGAATTCTAATATGCAAAACGTTGATGGAGTTAAAACGTATTTATTTTAAGTTAATTCAGGACCTAGAGTTTGGTTTACAATTAAGCTCCTGAATTTTTATTTTTTCCAATCATTTAATCCGCTTTTGCCTTTCCTTTTCATTGAAGTATCTTTAACTCTGACCTTCCCAAAAAATTTCCAAAATGTCCTCTCAGATTTCAACTTATATTCAAATTTCTTCTTTCTCCCAGTAATTCATCATTTCCACAATTTCGTTATTACTTTTCAGCTATCGTCCCCATTAACCATCCCTTTTATTTGTACTCCTAAATACGATACAATTGAACTTATTAAAACTATATCCTCCATTTACAAGAAATTCCAACAGTCAAATCTGCTCTCTCACGAAACGTGAAATATCAAAGAGAAACGGGCGCTTGTTAAAGATACATCGTTTGCTGGTCGTTCGTTCGGTGGTTGAGCGTTATTTCGTTAGGTTCGTTACGAGCACGACTTTAAAGTTGAAACTTCTATGTAACGTAACGTGACCCGTAATGTTTCCGATGTTATCACTATATAATTCATGACGGTTGGCGTACCGGCAGGAGACTGAATTTCGTCGTGCTTACGATTTACGACTGTACGTGCAGGTAGGCCTGAAAGCACCGAGGTGCCGGAACGATGAATATGTTCTTGTATACTTCATAACCCGAGAACTAGCGTTGGGACTTCGAGACGCTGCGCTACAAATATTTTCAACAAATCAAGATTACAGAATTTTGAAATTCTTAAAAATCGTAAAAATATTCAGGCCTGTAAACAACATTAATTGAACGACATTGAAGAATTTGCTTTTATTCAACCTACAGATCAATGTAGGTACTTTATTAAAACAAAAGCAGAGCACTGAACATTAAAACTCAAAGTTTTCAAGTGTATTCAGACTTCGAAGACATCCAAGATTTCATAACATTTTCAAGATTGTGCGAAGCTATCAAACACAAAGTTCTTGCAACACGTTCACGGTTCTCTGGAATTTTGAATTTGAACTCAAGATGTTTTGAACCGTCTTGAATCCCATCACTACCGAGAACCATTCCGTGCGGAATGTAGCGTTCAAAACAGAACTTTCTCTGCACGATCATCCGTGCCCTTCCAATACCACGTCTCCGTGGGAGTTTTGATTACTTTCTTAAATTCCGTTTACTCTTAACAACATCACCCTTCTCAGAGATATCGAATGATGGGTCTAAAGTTTCGAAACCGGGATTTTCAACCGAGCAAGATAATTAGAAAGTTTAGAAGTTCAACGGCCTGTGACACTTTTCAATTTTTATTCCCTAATTTTGCTATCAATTTTCACTTGTGAGAATAAGTGATGATTCTAAACTTTTGACTAGTGCTGTAATTTCATTCAAAACCACTGAACTTTATACATAATTAATATATTCTAAATGTTTCTCCATATTCTTAATTTAAAAGAAATACAATAAGATGCCTGATTCCCATCAGACCACCCACCACGCGAGACCATCGCCATTCGATGCCATTTCTGCCACCTCTATACGTTCGTTTATCACATTTAGAGATTTTACAAGGTCTTCAGCCCGATCCTTACACCTGATCGCATAGCTCGCCCCGACACTCGAGAATTTCAGCTAGTAACGCGGAGGCTTTCGCCGTGTTTAGTTACATTAAATAGAAATATAAAGGCTTAATGCAAATTGTCAATGTAATCAGCGGCCGTCGAGGAAACCTGTTATTTCTGTTGAAGATACGAGGAGACAGGGAAGGCTTCGCATGGCCCGTAAGCGATACGAGAGAAGGAAACCGAGACTTTGCTTGAGTAAGCCTGAATAAACCTTGAGACAACCGGCCGAAACCCTTCTCTCATTTTCCATCCTCTTTCACCAACAGCATCTCGTCCGCGATGGTCCCCCTTCAATCTGTTCTTCGCTGCTCAAGTCTGGCTACGATCGGCCACGGTGTTCTGGATTTCGTTTCCCGTCCGCGCGAGATCGCGAGATAGAACAGAAATTATCGAACGCCACGAATTGCTCCTAATGGCGAACGGTGCGTTCCTTCTAACCGAGAACAAATTAAACCCGAGCCTAGCCATTACTCTTTCTACCTGCAGGGAGTTAAGAATCGTTGTGCAGTCAGGAACAGGTTGATTCTTGGTTGATTAGATTTCTGGCGCACGGTCACGAATCAACGAAGTGTTCGTCTAATAACTTTGCTCTGGTAGTTGGCTTCTAAGTGTACGAATCATTGGCGTGCCTGCTTCGTATTTTAAAGGATAGGTTCGTGCGAATTGTAGTTTAGGTAGTAACTGATGCTTAAAGTTATCTTTGTATTGATTAAATAAGGAGTTGAAATGGTGAATGATGTAAGTGCCAGAAGAGAACATTTTCATTAGTTTATTTTCAACCACAGCGAATGATTAGAAATTGTAAGATAGAAATTTAAATATAATTATTGTAGCACAGTTTCCACCGTATTTAGAATAGAATTTAGATCCTTTGCCACTAAAAAAATATTTTTTACTTCTATGGCATTTACCATTTCAACTCCTCTAATACCGTAGTGTACCTATATCTATTTGTCATTTATCGAGAAATGTGTTGTCAGAGACTCGATTAAGTAAAAGATTAGAATGAATAATTCAGTCATCACTGTACTCAATTTTATCATAGGAATCTTTAATCGAAGTACAGTTTATTGATATACCATTCTCCAAATCCTTTAGTTTGATTGGAAAAACTGAAATACAATAATGAATTTGTTTCCCCTCCTATGTAATTCCGAAATGTAAAAAGTTTCGAAGCCTATCTTCGTTTACTCCTGATTAGAAAACGTAGGCAAACTTTAAACACTATTTATTGAGTTGCTCCAGAACAGGGCCAATTCAACTTGCAGCATTTTATCTTAAATTCGCGATACAGACACGCCGGCAGTTAATTGGGTGAAAGCGATGCGAACGACCGGACGGCGGAATTAATTAAGCGATTAACTTAGGTAGCTCGCGAGGCCTCGTTAAGGGGTTAAGTTTCGAAATTGGGGACAACCGAGCCGAGGTCAGAGTTCGTACCTCGAAAGTGACATGTAACTGTATGTTGGACACCCACGCCTGACGGTGTAGTTTAAAGCACGAAAAGTACACAGAGACAGGATGTTGCAATCCGTGTAGCCGAGGTTCGATACGAGAGAAAAATTAGCACAAGGGCGTTGTGATTTATCGGCGTTTATCTGCAGGATTGATTCGTTCATGAACAGAAATGACGCGGACATAACTTGTCTGCAGTATGTCCATGAGTGAATCCGAGAGGTGGTTGAACGTTAAGGAACAACTTCCTTCCATGTAACAATCTGTTACCATTACATGTGTCGAAAGAACAATTTTCACGAGTGAACGATGGACAAACGAAGAAATATTTCGAGAGGGATATTATTCAACGAAAGTTCGTAAACAGCGATAAAGTGGAAGTTGCGTTTTCTTCGTTCCTATAATTATCGTGATAAACTTAACCGCGTTTCGTACGAAGAAGCCCCTTTCTTCCGAAGGAACGCACCCCCTTCGACACCAGATATTTTCTTTAGCTAAGTCATATGGTTTCCTCCACCTACCCTGAACCCTTGTAACGCTGAAACAATCACTCCAATTGACTCTCACTTTTCAACGTACATGTGGCTCTTGACTGTCACGTTTGCTAGAAAATTGACCAGACCTTTGGCTCATCCTATTTCGTAAAATAATGTTTGCTGCGTCGTTTTAGCAAATTATTTCGATCTTGGAATAAAGTGTAAAGTGTATTTATTCTATTTCCTACATTTATAATATTATATAATATTATAAGATATATTTATAGGAAATAGAATAAATCCCTTGAGCTTTCAACTTGGTATATTCAAGTATTCTATTCCATATCACTATTTTTCAGAAAACTAACTTATTTTTGTCTCCAAAAAAAGATGTGTCTATTTCACAACAAAATTGAGGTACACCTACACATATTTCTATATCACGACATAATATTGTTCAGATTTCTCTAGTTTACCAAACTTAACGTTTCATACGAAAAGATATTGATTTAAATCAAGAGGCCAAGGTGTACGAGTATCTTTTGCTGTCACTGTGCAATACATTAGAGCTTTAGAACTCCCACAGCCACGAAGCAACAATAACCCGTGGTCCTTCGATCGAGGGTTAAATAAACATTCGTTCGATGTAGAAAGTTCCATTGTTATTGCGAAATGAAAGGTTCATACGTTGAATATATAGCGTGTCCGTTATTCGTGTATTGGCCTATTCTCGTTGGCAATTCGTAGGCGTTTCTCTCCTACCTGACCCACACCTACATCCACTGAGACGGATGTCGGTGGAAAACGAAATAGATAATAGCAGAACGACCGCTGTTTCCGCCGCTGAATTTTTATTCCGACGGCTTTTCGTGCGCGTGTATACGTGTGTCTCCGGTGCATCAACGGAAATAGTATTAGTCACGGAACCAACGACTTCCTTCCGCGATTTGTTTCACTTTTGTAACAAAGCAACCCATCGTTCTGGAAGCCTGCATATGTACGCGATGCTTCGAAACTACGGCGTATTTATATATGTTGTTTCGTCTTGGAGATAAATGAAACATGATTCGTTGCATACGCTTTAGATTCGAATTATGCAGAGTGGGATGATATAACGTTTCGTTATCACTAGAAGCACGGTAGCTTAAGGAAAAGTTACCAGTGCTCGGTCTAACGCAGTATCTACCCAGTAACGCGTATTTTATTTATTTTTAACTTGAATTTTTAATGGAATTAAAAGGATATATTAATTAAAATTATTATTATAGAAAATTGAAAATCGTTAGGTAGAATTAATTGTTTTGTAATACAATACATACGTATACCAGATATCGAGAAATTTTATTTTATTTTATATTATTATTTCGTTCGTGATGAATATTTAGGTATTAAGCTTCAGAGGAACGCGTTGCTAGTTTTAGATTGAATACATCTGATCAAGAGTAAACCCGTGAGGTTTAAAAGCTGACTCCATTGGAGGTAGCAGGAGTTCCTGCAAGTCAGGGTCCGTTCAATTATTTTCAAATTTTTGGCAACCACCTGTATCGATTTTTCGCGTGCTGCCAACGCGGACACGCGCACGCCAGTTCTGCGGCAAGTGTACAACGTCAGATGAGAGGGAACAGAGGAATGGAAAGGAAATGTAAATTGCACGAGTTTAAGCCGTTGTTATGTAAATCGGGGTTCCGAACGCATCCGCCGAAATAACTGGACTCAACTATGGGGAAACAACGGTACAGTCGAATTTATTGTGAATTTGTCGAATCGCTCCACGTCAATCGTGTGCCAGGATTATGGATTATTCATCTTCGTAGAAAGTACATAAATTTATATGACGGTCTCCATTTCGGAGCCACCGCGTCGACAGAACTACTAACGTCTCCGTTTCGCGTGGTCACTGGAGACGCTAACGAAATTACGCAACGAGGGCTGTTCACGAGTAGTGTTGGCTAGAACCGTGATTTGTGAATCACGAGTGAGCCGATCACGTTCGTTCCCAATCACGGTGATTTTTCACAGTGATCCGTGATTTTCGTGATCGCTTCTGATGGGTGGAGAGCATAACTGCTCTTTGCATGCGCCACATAACCCCTATTTCTATTTTTTCTCGAAACATTCTCAAGGCCTCACTGTTCTTATAGAATCTCAGTTGTATATTTTGAACCAATGTAATCGTTCTTGATCTATTTAAATTAACGAATATTTCTTCACTTTAGTTAAAAAGTATGTGAATACTTTAGCCAATCAAATCAGTGCGTGCATACATTGACTATATATTCGCTGAATTAACACACTTTGACTGTAATACAAGCTATATTAAAGTATTTTATAAAAAATAATTCAATCAAGATCAATAATTACGATCACAGTAAACAATTCACTGAAGTTAAAAAATCACAATCACGGTCGTGATTTAACTTCAATCACGATTGTGATCGTGATTCTGCGATCACTGTGATAAATCACTGTTAGTGATTTTGCACTCCATCCCTATTCACGAGCCGCTTCGAAATGGCTGGGCTAGGAAGGAAAAGCTTGCTGGACGCATAGGCAACGATTGGCAGCTTCTTCCACTCGCGGGCGAAAGTTCAGCGAAGCGGAGTAAAGGCACACGGGGCTGTGGAAGAATTGCCATGTGTGGGCAAACAGGCCCCAGGCTCCATCTGCCCACGTATCCCGCCGTATCTGCGCACGCACACGCTGTCCAGTGTTCCCGTACACTTATCCAGGAACGCGTCCACGTGTACCTGCACGTACGAACTGCGGTAACCTATGAATGATATTATGCCTTGCGGTTGCTTCACACCCGGGTAGATCTCATCGTATTATCGTCACCTCCTGAAAACCGGACTGGAGTAGCGGTGACCCCGTCGCCTCCCTTGAGATCTGAGATTGGGTAATACGGGCCGAAGCCGTTCTCTCCAAGGGCCCCGAAGAATTACTCGGAATCCCCTCTCTTCCGAAGTGACCGTAGCTCACGAACGAAACGGGAGGTTTCGGCGGGACGTACAATGAACGCTAAGGTGTCTGGACGGGCTTTGGCGAATCAGGTCACCCTTTCAGTTGCGAACTATTGTGGTGGATGCGTCTGGGTTTGGTTCTCGTAGTGGGCACAGTAGTTTAGACCATTTCCACGATATATTAGAGGGAAAATGATTATCTAAGTTCAGTAGATTTTCTTCTTCTTTTCTTGAAGGGAAACATTGCAGTGGCATACTCAGAGGGTGCTAAGGGGCGTTGACACCCCCAAGGAAGAAGCTTTGTAAAGGGAAAAGAGAAATGGATTTTATTCTTTAAATAAATTGTTATAATCACCTGAGGAATTTTATGGGATTTGTAACAAAAATATTTTTATCCGTTCAACTCGGATTCCCCCAAGATTAAATCCTGAGTGCGTCACTGAAATATTGTGTGGGACATTGTAATGTGTAGTTATTGGAATCTTGTGAGTTTCCTGCAGTGATCCTTTGTGGTACGAGTGATTCTTCACTTCGTTAGGGTGTTTGTAAAATTTTGGTAAATTCCTGTGTCGAGTTGGAACGATATGCGATGCTAAGTTGTACTCACCGTAAGACTACAGGGGATTAAAATTTATCGTAAGACTTGTTTTTTTGGGCTAATCTCTAAGCTGACCTAAATATTTGTATCAGAAACAGGCTTCGTCTCTGTTAATGCTATATTCTTGTAGTCTATTCTTTATTACTTCGTTTTTCACATCTGGTTATTACAGACACGGGAAACGTACAACGAGGATAAGGGTATCATTTAGAAAGAAAAATGATGGGTGACATGTCCGCGGGACCGCTATGATAGTAATGGTGTGGGGACCATGTGATGCAGCAAGCGACATATCGTGTTACTTTAACTCACTTGATGACACTTGGTGTGACACCTACTACTCTCCCATGTCTTGGCACAGTTGGAAAGGGTTGACAGTGAAATTGCTCCAAAAATATTGTGCCTGTCAGAGGCTTCCAGTTCCTTCCTGTCACATTCTTCTTGCGTCGTTCGTTCAGCCTTCTTTCTTACAAATTGAAATCCATTAATGTAGCATAGAAATGGCTGAATACGTTATTCTGTACCTACATTCTTTACTACAATATACTATTGCTAATTTTACAAAGTCCCAAATTCATCAATAATATTCGAATATTCGAAAACTCCAAATTATTCGAATGTTCGAAAATTCGAATTATTCGAAGAAATTATTTATATTCAAAAGTATTCGAATATTCTCAGTTCTAGTTCAAATAACAGGATTTCGGGTAATGGTTGGTTCTACTGTATTTTACAGATAAAACTTTGAATAACTACAAAGTACTGTGTTTATAGAAGGATCAACACAACTTTCCAATAAACCAATAACATTTCCTTTCCATTCTTTTTCTCTCCTCCATCTATTCGATTCTGCGTGCACGCGAGATTCGTGAAGCGTGAACGAAGCATTGTAAATAGAAGGAAAAGGGTCATCTTTGTGTACACTACATCCCACGGACCTGTTCGAAAGTTGAAGGAAGATCGTGCTTATCGTAGCTACGAATGCGATAGCGCACCTTTCGCGTTATCAATCGATTGCGGGATATTAATGGACTATTGAAAAGTAAACCTCGATAAGAAAGTTTGTCGAAGGTATTTCATTGACAAGAGGGATACTAGAAACTCAAGGTTTTGGTCAATGGTACTTTAAGTTACTTTCAATTCATATAGTTTATTTCAACTGCCCTAATACACCGACCACGACAATAGAAGACTTCTTCTAAAAAAACACTGTAAGTGCCAAAATTAAAAAATAATATCAGAAAAATATTTTGCAATATCCAATGCTAATAATATAAAATAGAATTTGATTTTTGGCACTTACAGTGTTCTCTACAAGGTCTCTCCAATTAAAAATATCTCTTTACTCGATAAATATGACCCACAATAGGTGTCCAATATTTCCGAAGTCACTCGTGTTACATAGTAGTACTCCATAAACGGAGTACTTAATCACCTCCATCCTCGTTAATAATTCGAGAAAGTTGCCTGCCACAAAAGTGGTATAGGCCCTCATAAGTCAGGCGAAGCTGGCAGATAATTTTCTTTAAAAGTTACATACTTCCTTACACAGTAATTACAGTCATCAGCGTTTACTTTTCGAATTGCAGCCCTGCCCCAGAATAAAACAGAATCTTCCGTAAATGTGCACTGATACTACTTCGCAGGCTAAAAGCTACATCCGCATCCTTAACGAAGCTCCAGCATACTCATATAATGACCCATGCAAATGATTACAAATTACAACTGCTCCATACTTTCTCCACTATAACGCTGCGAGTTCGATATACCTCCAACATCGAATTGCTGTTCGATAGTCGCTCTCGCATCGGTCACGTATCTTTTTGCACGTATGGTGGCTTAATGCAGGGAAAAGCTGGACCTCTTTACCGCCCATTGTCGTCCATGTCTTTACGGGACGTGACCAGTTTATGCAAATAAGAATGGGTTTGACTTAACGCGGCGAGGCAACCTTGCAGGACAATGCCTATCATTTATTCGCAGCTATGGCGAGATTTACAAGGCTGGACATGATTTGCAGCGTAAATGCACGCGCGCACAGATCGGACAGGCGGGCGGGGAAAGATCGAAAGAGGGACAAGGCGAGACAGCACGGTGGAGGTGTACCCTGTGCACCGAGCTATGTCAGTCTGTCGTGTCTTGTATGATTCATTGTAATTGTCAACGATCCTGTCTATCTAACAGTTGCTGGCGCAGTGGTCAACTGCGTGGCAACCTGTCCAGCGATACCGTGGGCTCGTCCCTAACCACCGATTCGTCGATGAGGAATTCGTTGAAGGGGAGCATAGTTCGATGGTTATCGATTTGAAGTCGTGGGGTCAAATATTTGAATGACAGGTGCTATATTTTTCTGTCTTCGTTTTGGCGGCGGGAGGATTTGTAAGATGCAGGTCAGAGGGGAGGAGAAAAGAAAGACGTTGATTGATAAGTTATGGTATGAGGAAGAATAAAGGAACAGTGTGAAATGGTATTTTTTCACTGAATGGTGGTACATGTGATCTTCGAGCGAATGAGTTTTGGATTACAAAGTGGATTTTGCATTAGCAAAGAAATTGCTGGGGATTGCCATAGGGGATAAAGAATAAACTGGAAATAGTGGAGTAAGTTTCGTTTCAAAGAGTTTTATCTCAAAAAGATTGTAGAAGAATTTGTATTTGTAAAGAGGAATGTAATAACGAATACTATTCTTCCCTGGCAATATGGTAAACGTGAAGCGTTTGAAAGTTTTTAATGGAAAAATGATGAGTTTCTATTTGTCTCGATTTATTATCAGCTTCTGATAGATTACTGATCGATGATCGAACGATTGATTGGCGCGATTAGGAATGCACTGAAAACTACGGTTAGTACGGCGCAACGCGACATCAGGAGACTGCTGTCAGGCACGTTGAATATCCTGTCAGAGCAATTGGTCCTAATCTCATTTGAGCTTAACGACTAAGTGTCCTCGGCTTTTATCCCTTTGTCTGCCGTACGGACAAGTGGCATTCACGGGCGCCAGAACTTTATTCGGCATGATCGATCGACGGATCGAGCAATGAAACGGTTACAGCGCGGTGTCATACAAAATGACTCCGTGAATGGTTGCTTTGATCGGATGAAAGATGACGAGAAGCGGTTTAAAAAATGAGCGCACTGACTGCTCGCTCACGTTAAGAACTTTTCCTTTGAGATTGACAATACCAGTTGACAAGCAGAGATTAATCCTGAAGGAAAGAAATATTTCATACTCTGCACCTGCGAAGCATAGTGACACTTGCTTAAAATCTTCCTCCACCTTATCGTTCTATTTCTGATGATAAAATTTAATATGAAAGAATATAAAGTATTAGCCAAAAATCGCTATCCACTGTCATTTAGGAAACTACTTCACTTTAATCACAAGAACTTTCCATCTACTTTGGAGATTTCCTTAGTCAAAATAGGTATATCTGTAGCTATTTTCCAAACATTTTGAAAAATACCATCATTTTTTCAACTATCCAGCTCTCGAACAACGGAGCTCGCAGTTAGAATCGTCGAAATTAATACCGATACGATAAGTCATATTAGTGCATACTCAATTGTCAGGTTACGTTCGCGTCAATTATACAACTTATATAGTACAACCTACTCTGCAGATCGAGCTGTCTGGTTGAAATTGTGCCAGGCTCGCGTGCCTGAAATTGTTGCTACGTGTAGCGCAGATTTCGACACGTAGCTAATGCGAGAACGTGTAAACGGTGCAAGTAGAATTCACACGGTGCGCGTGCCGTATCTTTTGCTGAATCCAGCCAGGCATCGGTCGATCGATCGTTCGGTAACCGATAAAATCGTGACTGGGAACGGTTTGCGAGTTTTATGGCGCCGACGTACGTTTCATGATAAACGGTCGTTCGTCGGTTTCTGCGCCTACCTCATTTGCTGACTCTGTTTCTAAATGTTCCGCCCGACGCCGAGTGCATCATCAAAAACAATTGAACGGCGTAAATCACGGGGAGAAAGTCACGAACGCGTCGAAACAATAGGATTTGAATAAGTAGCGTCACATTAGAGGTATTGCTTTGACGCGATACCATGTGAATTAAATTCTGTTTCATTGAGAAATGTTGGTACAGTGTAGGAAAGTGTTTCTATCAGGATTCTGTAGCATTTGCTACCACAGTGCGCTAAATATTAAATTGTACTGTTCGATGCAAGAGGGACTCAGTGCCAAACGAAAGTTTCAGGAAAAGTATCTGTAAACATTACGAAGTTAGAAGTTGTAAAACTGTCTATAATATTTAAAAATTAGATATATCTCCTTACAAAAACAACTTAATTTTTTTACAATAATTTTTTTAAATCTACTATAGTTTTTAAGATATACTGGAAAGTAAGAAGTCTTGATATATGAATACGAGTTAGGGCCAGTTGATCAATATCGATTTTCAATATTTACCATAGCTCTGTCAATTTTGAAGACACGACATTGAAATTAGTAAAGAATGTAAATTAAAAAAAAAACAAGAAAACGGGAGAGGAATAATTATTCGATTCACGTGTTCAGCTGAATCGGTTTCGTACGAAAATGAGATAGCGGTTGGTCCCGAAACCAGTTTGACGACTCGAAAACTTTTATCTCGGCCCGCTAAGGGGGTGTACACTTTGTCGTTCTGTGGTGAGATCTTTTCCCCGGCTAGAGAACGAGCAACACGGAAAAAGGTACTCGATGGTGTAACGAGGCTCTCGTAAATTATGAATTATTCAATGATTCGCGACCCAAGATGGAAGAGGCGATGAACCGATGCAGCTGCTGACAGGTTCACGTGAACAGCGTGTTCTTTGCATTGGCCGTGATCGTGAGAACGGCGTTAAAGCTCCTCGAACACGTTACCTTAATTAGCATTACTTACGACCAGCAATCGGACTTCGAGGATCAACGATGCCACGTGCACCGACGACTACTTACACTTACATTTTAACAGGAAGTCATACATAGTTTATTATTATGCTGGGATATTATAAGTGATTATCAGGAAAATCATATGTGATGCTGCATGGTTATTATGTTATTAACTGGTGTCGGTGGTTGTTCCTGGCTAAATGTGACTGGTAATCTAAAGCAACGTCCGAAGCGGCAAAAATATTCCAATCAGGCATTCACGATCGACTAATGCTCCTTAATGGCCATCAATTGTATGCAACGGGTTGAATAGAAAATTGAGGTCGTTTAATTCTGTCAATAGAGAGATATTCTTACAGCTGACGTGATACTTGCGGTAAGACCACAAGACAGACGGTCATAATGAAGCTTCCTTTAATTAGTTTCTTTTCCCTATATCTCGTTTCAGAGACGGCGAAAAAATGGTCGTTCTCCTCCGGAGAGGTTCTCATTAGATATTCGTTATAAACCGCCAGCAAAGTTTGCCTGTATCCTAGTTCTTGCTAGAGTCATTTAAGACAGGACTTTCATCGCATACCACCTATACAGACTTAGAGGCACACAAAAAGATCACCGTCACTTTCATTGTTTTTCACCGCCACGAAGTTGACATTTACAATTTTTCCTCCATCCCGCAATAGCTCCAACATTCAAAATAAATTATTCAAGCACTTATAACTTTTACTATTCCACAAGGAATTCACATTCTTTTCGACTAAAGGAATTATTTCTCATTTTTTTTTTTGGCACTTACATCGTTTACCATTTCAACTCCTTAATTCTAAACACCATCGATGGTGTATCTTAAAAATTGAAAATCACATTCACTAAGCTCCCCTCGCAGTTTCCCTCGCGGCAGCTTTCTAATCCGCCAGAGACGATGGACAAACGCTGTTAAACTAGTAAGAGACAGACTGAAACGCAAACTGACGTCTCGGTGACGTAAGATTTATTTCACAATATCCGGCCTCGGGATGCATCCGTTCGCACGCGGTCGACCTAAATTTCTGCACCTGAGGTGTGCAGCGTATCAAGCCTCTAGATAAGGATTTCCTTCTTTTTGCCGCGGCTTCTTGCGACTCGCCCGCCGCGAGATAGGAAGCCCGGAGCGCGCATACACACAGTCATTACGAGGCAGAGGAGAACGGCATCGAGTGCGCGGCGGTTTATAAATGCTCGTCTAACGAAGCATTCTACCGTCACGTAGGGATACGATTTTTAGCCGCGCTGGCGCGGACGAAAGCTGCTTAAGCCGTCAAAGGGACATTTTCCTCGAACTGCCCGTTAATCGCGATGGTCTTAAGGTACCAGGAGAGAATCCTTCTCGAATGCAATCCCCTCGCACCGAACACACGACACCATATGCACTATACTCAGTTGCATCCAGGGTCAGTGTACTGTGTGGGCTGGAACTAAAAGTCACGACATACGTATACACCGGCATAATACGTCGAAGATTGTATTTCATCGGAAAAAGGAGAGTTAAGAAGTACGCCGGTATACGCGACTAACGTTCTCCGTCGTGGAATGTCGTCTGCGGCGTTGGTTTCTCACTCTAGCTGCACAGCCGCGTATATAGGTACCGTAATCCTTGAACATTGTTGGAGCAGGATTCGAATTTGAACTGTGTCATCTCCCTGTACCGTGTCGTCGAAATATGGGGACAGTTGCGCGCCTTGGTACCGGCGAAACGAAAACGAACAACGACTTGTATTCGGATACAGGCGTGCATAAAGCATTGCTGGGGCTTATGCTGGAGGTTCAAGGAAGGGGGTGGAGATTTTCAGATGGCATGGCACTGTTTCGAAAGCAGTGGCGAACACAGACGGGGGTCCAAGGGGTCCTGGCACCCCCCAAAGGAAAAAGAAAAAGGAGATTAATGTAAGCACGACTGAAGCAATTCAGGAGCTTTCTAAAAAGAAAAGAAAGATGGATTTTATTTATTAAATTTTGGATAATCAATTACTGAATTTTATTGAATTTGCATAAAAAATATCTTTATCCGTTCAACTCGGCTACCCCAAGATTAAATCCTGAGTGTACCACTGTTCGAAAGAGTAAGAGATCTCTTCAATTCTGATAATAACGATATGGAATTTCTGTTTGAATGGAAGGATACTGGGTAACCCGTAAAGTATCTCTAGCAACAGAATAATAATATGAAATAAGCGATAAGTGGAAACAGTTTTAATTTGCAATTTCTGTTGAACAGTTGGTCAGTGGGCTTATGTTAATCGAGGATTTTTCACTTTTAATACCTAGTAGATACTATACTCTAAAATCTTGACCATTACACCATCAGAAAAGAAATCATCACATTCCTCGATTTTAACTCTAAATTCTGTTTTTGGTTAACAGGAATACTCTCGTTGTAGGTATATAACTTGCGATGTCTCCCGATTCCACTGTCGCGATACGAAGATTATGCGCGCGGTTTGTTCACCAGGGGCAAGGTGAGCGGGAATGAATGAAAATAAGCCCCGTTTGCCGGGATACGTTCCATTAACGGTGCATAATCTTAACGCCATCAACAATGGTTACGCGCGTTGCCTGGCGAATGCATATGCAACTCGTTACGCGTGCACCGCCTAGGAAGAAGGAGCACTCCGTAGGCTTTATCTACAATTAACCGATGTCTAAACAGAGTTAATGGTACAATGCACTTCCTGCTGGCTGGTTGTTGCTACCGGCTGCCGCAATCAACGCTGCTGCAACATCAAAGGGACGTCTTCGCTCGGTTCCTTTTTTCTATCGCCCTCAAATGGTAATTGCCGTCAGCATTAATTACTGTCCCGATAGTACGCGCTTCCCGTCCCTCACCCTCGACGAGTTGTCAATCTTTGCCACCATTGCTAGCCAATTTCCAGAGCGGACGCGACGTTTCGTTATCACCGGAACACCGTGCCACCATTTGGATTGCCCCGCGAGTGCAAGGTCGATGCTAGATCGCGGGTGGCCCGGTTTTATTTAACACGCCAAGGAAATTAATCTTCCGCGGGACACCGAGGAACGACATCTCTTCCCTGTACAATCGAAAGATTGGAAGGCGCCAGGTTTGATTTATGAGTCATTTTTGTACCCAGCTTTGGAGCTGTCGGGACACTGCTGCTGTTTGCGCGTCGACGTGAAAGATCGATCGCTTGGGTGCTAATATATGAGTGGATTTGCTTAATTTTTGGGGATATACATTCGTGTAATGTGTTTGATAAGTCGACGAAAGTCACGGTACCGTGGCGAATACTTGCTTCGGTTGAATTTTCGAAATTGTTATATCGCTGTAAAACTTGTTATTATATTGTAGGTGCTAGCTTTACTATGCGGCTTCGTCCGGAATTTAGATTCTGATTTTATAAAAGAATTTTTTTTTGGTGAAAATAGATCAATTTTTTTATTTTCTTTGTGAATATCACATTCATTTGGATTGGCCGAGAGCTGTGGGCACATTTCTTGACCAATATGAGTTTACCGTTCGAAATTTTTTAGACGACAGGCAAACACACAAACATATAATTTAGCAGAAGATTTGAAACTGATAAATTGCTAGATGGCGTTGAAGTATCACTTAAAATTCTACATTCTTAACTCAAGCTTGATTTTCATTTTATTCTATCGTTACTTTCATCACCTTGTTTTTGCACATTTCGCTCCAAAACCAAATTTCCTTTGCGAAGAACGAACGATGCATTATACATGTGTGCTCACGATTAGGTTTTACAATATTTATCTTAATACAATGGCAGTATTTATTACGTTATACACGAGCAACGTTTTAAAGCTCCTCAGAATGAAGCGCAGTACAAGATAATCCTTGTCGTCTGCAGAAATTTAATTCTGCTGCGACGGATTAGCGTATAATTCTTGCGAGATTAGCGAAGGCAAGGAACAAGGAGCGTCGATTCCGATATCAAGCTTGCATTCCTTTCGCGAGCCTAGTATATCAGTTAACAAACTTGTTCGTTATCGTTCACAGTAGCGACTCGTGAATTTGTGTACGTGGATTGCTGCACAGATGAAAAATCGTTAAGTCGCTCTGCGCACGCAATCCTATTCTATCATCCAAGGACGATTATTTATCTTTGCCGATTTGCATAAGGAATGCATCGTATATTTATCTATAATGAAAATCTTATAGCACAGTCAATGGAGATCGTTCGAATCAACAATCAACTACGGCCACGATAATTAAGACCCGGCGATTTCGCGTTTAATAAGCTGTACACGGGGGAACGATTTTTTACGAACCTGTATTCCCCTGTTCGTTTTTCGTCTCGCATTTCGCCAATGCACAACGCATTTCTTAACCCTACGCTCTATTGTGATGCTATCGGTCGATCTTGGATTTCCAGTCATGTCAACCCGCCAAGCCAGACAATCTGATAGAACCTTATTGTCTCTGCCGTCCTCGCTTCGTATGGTTACACGCTTTGGCTCTTTTAGGTCCCAATAAAACCAGATAGAGAGTAATCAAGATTTATGACATAGGCATGGCGATGAAACCTGTAGTGGTATCGAAGGGTGAAGTGTAAACATACATACTTCTTGGGTAATTAATGGGCGAATGTAATTTTCTAAGAGCATTGGAACGCTGTGTGCTGGATATAATATATGTAGACTGACAATTTCTAATGTCTGCGACGGTTTCCCACACCTGGAATTTTCATAGTGACGCGAATAAACTTAACAAAATATTTCGGAGAACAGAATTGATTCGAGTTATTTTGGTAATGTCCATGTTGGAAATGAGTGCAAGTAGAATTCATTGAAAGCTAGTATCAGTTGATGCAGAACAGCAGCAGACATATATTTCCCTTGGTCTATCTATAAACTGGTCTTAGCATCCTTGTAAAATGGAAGCTGCTCGAATTCTACATAATACATCTACGAGCCATAAAGACTCGTTTCAGTTTGACATTAACGAGGTTCTCTTTTTCACGCTGGTTGCTTGCCGTAAGTACATCCTGCATCTATTTAACGCTGTCAGCTAGTTCGCCACAGATCCTGTTTCCATCGCCACGTTTATACGTCTCTAATTGCTGTGTGTTCATTGATAACGCAACATGTTTTATTACCATTGATGTTTTTATACGATATCGTGGCTAAGTATACTAGGAACTTTTCTTCCTTCCCTGACGAGTGTTACAAACGCTGGTGTTGCAGTGATCTTAACATCACTTCCTTTGATCCTGTTGCTTCTACTCCAATAAATACTATTTACAGACCTGCTTGACATAGGTATGCTGAACTTTCAGCGTTTTCAATATTTCAGAATCAATTCATATTATTCATATCCAAATGGATTTTATTTTTAATCCTGCGTGCTCACACTTTTGTATAATCACAAATTGTTCACGAGGGGTTCACTACACCCCAGCGTTATTTCTGAGTTACCATTTTCGCATTTTTTAATCTTTTCAATCATCCAATAATAGTTTTGTTCGAGAAATGTAAATTGTGATATGATGAAATGTATAGTTCAGGAAGAGCGATTTTTCACGGTCGTGGAAAAAACGATATTTTCTTTTTCGTGATCAAAAACCGCTTTGGAAGTCGTAAAGGCGCCACATTTGAATTCGAAATTGCTCTTGGGGTGCAATACACCCCGTGTGACCACGAAGGGTTAAATTAAATTCTATTTCGTTGGTAATTGTATCTAAGAAAAATTGAAATTTGGCATATTATTTAGTACAATACACGGCTATAAGATTTAACTCTTTTTAAGTTATTCAACATGATTCTATCTTTTTGAAATATAAATATAGTAGATGGCAAATTGTACAGGGTAGGGTGACATTTCTTATTACATGGTTGGTGCATTCCCTTATCTTTTCGTGATTGATAAATAATTAAATAGTAGGGAATACGAGGTGTTTATTATTTACAAGATTAGGTACATTATCTTCCATTGCATGATCTTTCGTACAGTTTCACGTTCGATAAGATGTCAAGATAACGGATTCAAGGAATTTGCCTAGTTTCTTGCAAAGGGTCTGGAAATGCATAGAGCATTTGTGGACGTGCCAGACTTTTCGCCAAGCTATACGTCACTGTTCTTACGGTAGCGATATTCTGCCAAGTAATCGTACTTCCCGCTTATTTTGATGAACGTTGATCCTGAAAGATGCGATGCTTTTTACGGACGGTAAGAAAATCCAGCTTTACTGAAATCCCAGCTCACTCAGCCCGGAAGGAGGCAAATCTATGTGCTGGCGAAAAATGAATTATTGCAACGTCAGAGGTACAAATGCATATCAGAATCTTGGCAATCCCTGCTCAATAACACACATACCTTTATCTACTTCATCGCTTTTCCCATTTTATGTATCTTAATCTATACATTTCATACGTTATCAATAATATACTTCTTAAAACTTTATCCAACAAGCAGGTACTATTTATACATACAAAAATGAGATTAATAAAAAAACATTCAACTTATTCTACATACAAAACACAACTTCAACTACAACTTCAAAAGCTACAGTAACTTTAAATTACATGAAATGAGCTCCAGAGAATGAGAACGAAGTAAGTCAACGCTACTTCACATTCAAAAATTTCGTCTCCCATTAGTATTTGACCCTGTAGAGGGTGTATAAAATGTTAGAATGAGCTGGCACTTGGCATGAATTTTCTTTGAACATTTCTCTATGTATCCACGATGCCCGAAAAAGTGCTACAACTTCGAATTCGGAATAATATTCACATCTACGAGTAACGTGCTATCACACTGAAGTTTATAAAAACTCACCGTGCTCAAAAATCTTCTCCTTCGCAAACGCACAAACATCTAACCTGTTGCTTGCAAGTCTGTCAGAATACTGACGTATACTAATGCAACATTTACCACCAGATGACACTGAAAATGCAACCATAGAAATCGAGACATGCAGGGGGAGGAAATGTGAGCCCTTTACCCTACAGTGTCTAGTATATTAGAAATGATTGTATGTATCTACATATCTCCATTTTTACCAGCGACTACACACCCCGAGGTGTTACAAAAGACTGCCACCTTTATACCGTGCATAGTCCTATCCTACAAACTTTTTGTTCGAACCAGGAATAATCCATTTTTCTTGCCAAACGCACATGGTCCAAGAAACAATTAAGATTCCGTTGCGAGATGGGCCTCGGATGGCAAGGTCACGAAAAAGAGAAAACAACCATAGGACAAGCGTTGGGTTGCCTAGAAAGGGGTCAGGTGAAACGTCTGCGCGATCCTCTAGCAGTCGCAGAGGGGTCGGTGTTCTAGAAGGATGGAATTTTATTGGAGCAGCGTCGTAGGCTGATGAATGGCGCGAACGGAGATCCTCGAGAGCGCGGTGGGGCCACGCGGTTTTCGTTCTGCTCGTTTTTCGTGGTCCTTCTTGGGCCTTGCAGGACCTGTACGGGGACTGGTCCGCGATCTACCGTAACCGCATTCCTCCCTACCTCACCTTGCCTCTCGCACATCCCTTCCTTGCCTCAGTGGAGCCGCTTCAGGTGACTCTGTCCTTCTCTTTTCTCCACGGTACACCGTCCTCTCTCTTCACTCGGCCCCTTCCATCGACCCTTCGCCTTCTTTTTCACGAAACCTCTCTTCTCGTCGCTTTTATTCAGCCGTTCGCGATGTTACCTCTTTCCCTCTTCATCAGCCCTGCCTCCTCCTCCTCTACTCCTTTCAGCTTCTCTTTTTTTTCAACGAACGCGCCGGACAAAAGGGCTCGAGTTCCGAAACGTACTCGCTGAGAAACGTCCCTCCGTGGCCCACACAGACTTGTTTCACCCGCAATTACACGGAGTCCCCGGACCTGCGCGGCCCACTGTTTACCTGGCCGCAAAACCTCCGCGATGAGATTGTCCGTCGGGGCAGACGCGTGCTGCCGCTATTCGTCATTGTTATGTGCCCTGGAACAGAGCGAACCTGTGTGAACGTGAACTCTGGCTTGGAAGGATTCGTGCAGGTTCGTCTGCGATGATTGTGCTACCTGATGACCTCGTTTTCAGCCACTTCTGATATGTGATGTAGTATTTTTGGATATCGTTTGAATATGGAATATCTCTTGTTTCTGAATTGTCAAGAAATCGTTGAGAGTCTTTTCCTTCGTCAACTTGTCAATGGTGGAATGAAAAGCAGGGCACTCGTTCAGATTATGAAGACTAATCGAAACGTTCGACACTCATTAAGGTGTTTAACATATTTTAGATTTGAATAATTTTTTAAATGATTTGAAAGAGAACAGATAGAATGGCCCTCAGTGTTTAGTACCAGAATTTAGATAAACTCCCATCTATTGGGTTACATTGCATAAAACGTTGATCTGTAATTATTTTTATAATGTTTATATGTATGAATGAAAGGGCGATTTGCATACAATGTTTCTCTTTACAATGGATTACAGATCTACTTGTATTCCTTTGTTCGTACACAACAAGTGGCGTTGGTTAACAAAAGAAACACATACAATCGTTGTTCGTGGTAATTCTGAGAAAAATGATTTCAGGTTGAAAATTCTAGTGTTGTAAGTTATTAGTCTTTTCCACAAGAATGCTTTCCGATTACAAAGCTGTAGACAGCTCATTCTCTTGAAAGAATTTTCTACCACCGCATATTTCCTTTTCAAACTGCTATTCGGAGTGCTTACAGGGAAGACTCGAACAGAGCATTGAACGAAGCAGGAAGCAATCCTAATTTCGTCAACGTCAAATGAAGCCTCGCGCGAATCTGCCTGCAGACTATTGCAGCGGATCTCGAAGCCATCGGTGCTCGGGCCAGAGATAGTGGCCGAGGCGCACGAAGTTACCGATGTGCGCGCGCTGATTATTTGCGCAGGGTGATTTACACGCTCAGTCTGGCATAAGTGATATTGCTAATTGCAGCTTTGGGATGGTGCCGACTCTATGATTAACCAGCTCGTTCAGACGCCACTAGCGGAATATATGCAAATTTCTGATCGTTTAACTCGGCTACTTCCGACAACTCGTGGAAACGGGCCCCACTGTGTTTACATCGGTGAAGTGTAGATCCAGTTTAAACGAGGCCCATTCAAAATCCTTAACCGATGAGTTTGAAAGGCGCGACACAGCGGTGCGACGAATTTACGACTGCAAATAACAGGTGGCAGTTGCTCGTTTTACCTGGCCATTACCCTTGTTTCGTCGTCGTTAAATATAAACATTACTTTTATCCAACGATGAAAGCACCATACACGCCTCACGTACGTAACGTATCGATGAATTTTAATGCAGCCTTACGTGCAACGAGATTCTCGTTACGACATTCGAAGTAATGTATTATGGGTAACGAGAAATGGAAGGAAATCTGTGAATGGAACAGTGATCAATGTTGTGAAGATGAACCAATTTGTTGTATCTGTAAAGTCTGAAGAGTAAAGTTTTCACTCGATTTCTACATGGCAAAGCTCCTCAAATTTTACTGTCACGGGTAATAAAAATAAATTCCATCATAATTGCTTCTAACAAAATTCTTAATCAAGCAACGATATTCGTATGCACATAATATATAAGTTGTCTCAAACCTCTGTGTTTGAACTTTTCTCAATTTCATTCGCCCAAAATTTGCCACCCTCCAAAATTTGTCGCCCTAGACTGCAGCCTACTTAGCCTATATCCAAATCCACCCCTGATCACCCCCAAATCCACGTTCTATGAAACAATCTTCGTAGATACATAGGTATATGTTTGATAAAATAGTTGGTATCCAACTTACTTTAACCAAGACATCAGGTACTGTATGCCTAGTCAACGATCACACGAAAGTACTTTTCTTTTTTATAAATACTAATACTAAATGAGACCTACGCTGAATATTCGAGTCATATAATAAATACTTCCGGTACTGTAGATACAAACCAAAATGCATAATTACCCATATATCAAGAACACAAATTTATAATTGCCCAATACACGTTACCCGTACTCCCTATACACATGACCCCCGGTATCTATCTCCGCACACAATCAACACCGCCCTACACCTCCTGACAGCCAGCAAAAGAGCGACGTCCGCGTTACACCGCGTACCTACTGTCAATTTTAATTCCACTCATGCGTCGTACGCATTCGTCCGAAAGTACAATTACTTTTCCAGCCGTCCGCGTGCCGATGGTATCTCCGTTTCCGCGTCAACGACACAGATCGGGACACCCGCCGAACCGATGGTTGCATGCGGACCGTTCCCACTGATCGAGATCGTTCGGCGCGCGACGCGTTCCGCGCCGACGGAACAGAGGCCCCGCGGTTCCCGAGGCCCAGCCGCGGCGAGTGATGCCAGTTGGGCCAGTAAATGTCTGCGTTCGCGAGGCATACCTGCAGCCATGAATTACGGGCTTTCTGATATCTTGGTTTGAGCGGTTTGAGCCACAGCCAGGCTAGCGACGCCTATCGGGCCCCTCTGTGGGCCCGCGAGAGCGGCCCTTCGGGCCACTTTGCATAGCCGAGGCTCATCGGCTACGGATAGACCTCCCACAGGCCGACCGGCTCTTCACCAACGGAAATCTACCTTCCACTCCTCCTACGTCCTCTGCTGTTTCTCCTCTTCCACTCTCCTTCGGCCTCGCCGCTCTCCTCTCGCTTCCTTAATTCGTCGATCGGCGATTCTGCAACTTCGCCCTTGAAGTCTGATGAGGGGAAAGGCGGGGGACACGATGCTCGTGGATTTCGCTCATACTTTGTGTATTGTTAATGTACGTCGGTGGTAGAGATGGGATCAACTTCAATATGTACTCGCGAAACCAGGTTGAGTGGAATACAAAAGGTTCACTTTATGGGATTCGATTACTACTCATAAAAGATCATGTTCAATTGTACGTACTTGTTAAGGGGTAACACCACTCTAGAGGCAGAAAAAAATACCTAAATTTGACATTTTATTTTGGGAGTGTGACAAACGGAACAGAATTTCTTTTCAGAGGGTTTATTTAACACATATTGAAGTACGAAAAATAATTTTTTTTAGTGTCATTTTCATACAAAATGGCGACGACAGAGCCCGTCGTCGAAAACAGCTTTTGTGAAAACACCGCCACGGGAGGACGGATTTCTCGGCATGTATGAGTCGTGGAACAAAAAATAAAAAAAATTTATAATCTATATACAATTGGCTTTGGAAGTACGTAGGGGTTTCTTTTTTAATCAATTTTTGTGGAAGTGGTGCAGTTGTTAAGAAATAAATCGATTTTTTGCCCTAAAAATGAGCATTAAATTGGTGATAAAAAAGAAAGTTTACATTCAATCAAAAAACGGCTACGTACTTCCAAAGAGAATATTGTTGTAAAGCTACTGTAAAAATTTCAAATCGATTCATGCGATAGTTTCTGAGAAATTCGTCCTCCCAGTTTGAAAAAAGTGGTTTCGAGAAAAACGCGTTTAAAGTTTTATGAACATTTTAATCCTTTAAATTTTTGTTTATCTTTAATCTGCGATGCCTGCACCATACATTTGGCCATCTAGGTCGATGTTCGTCTCCTCCTTCCTTTCTAAAGTATGGTTTAAGCAAAAAAAAAAACATCGATCCTAGAGTGGTGTTACCCCTTAAGTACTCAGATCACACAAACTGGTTCCTTGTAAGTGCTTTGATATTTGAAAGAATCGAATCTCGTAAAAGTAGTAATTGAACCCTGAAAGACAGTGACTACGCAAACAAAATAAAAATAAATCACACATTTGGACGGAATAGAAATGTCCTGATTGAAGTACTCACAAATGGTTTGAATCTACTTGGTCAGGGTTTAATTATATGTACATCCCACGTTGCTAAAAATCTTCATCTCCATAAGAAGATATTTTCTCCTCCCGTCATTTAGACATTCTCTTCCTTCCATGAAGCTCATTGAACCCATGAGGAAGCGTGAAACAAAGCCGTCTATCAATATTTTCCTGTTACATTTGTTGGAGCAAGGGAGCCGTGAAAATCGATTCAAGAATTCATTAACATAATGGTAGTCACGGTTTAGAGTAGAGTTCCATTGTTCTGTTGTTCGCCGAAGAAGGGACTCACAGTTGCAGTTGCTTAATAATCGCCAACCACGCCATTCGAAGAAACTCATTCGCTGATTTCAATTCCCGTTACAAAAAGACGCTGCTCCTTGTGATCCTGGATTGGAAGCAGGGCTGCAGGTAATAGGAAGCTGTGCATTGTTCGATAATTTCATCCTGATGCTCTTTTGATCCGCCGATCGCAATTAATCCTTAGAGCTTGTCAGAATGAATTTCACTGCGCCGATTCATAGCAATCAGTTGCCCTGAATGTTTAACTAGAAGCATGTTATCCTCCGCAGAAACGAGCTATCAGGGTGTACAACTATCACTGTGTAGCTAGTATATCTACCACCGTTTCCAGTCATATTTCTATTCTCATGACCAAGCAACCTGTGCAGCCGACCTTGACTCGTAACTCGCTCTCTTCTTGGCGTCTGTAAAAAACCCTCTTTCGCTAACGGCCGTGACGCGCTTAATGCCGTTCACTGCGCATTTATCGGCGCAACTGTCTAAGCTTTGTATGATACAGAACCCCTAAAGCACACAGCATCCCTTTCACGTATACAATACTGAATCAGTGGAAGGTTACACGGGATCGGACGCCATTGACGATTTAACCGTGAAAGGGGTGGTTCTTCGTGAAAAAATAATTCGACAGTGCAAAGTAAAGTCTCTGAAATAAGCCTTTGTAATATCTCTTGCAACTGTTTGTAGTTTCTTTTGTCGGAGGAGGAGAACATTGTGAGGGAGAGATAAATATAATTTGTAAATTAAGGGAGTAAATTAATATGTATAACCCTACTACGGTCCTTGGGTCTTTTTTGACCCAAGGTGGTCTCGTTTCTCAACCGGACACTTGCTTTCTCATTTCAGGTGTGAAAAAATGTAATATACCTATTTTCTTTGAGAATTCAATTTTTCTTTAAACGTAATATTCTTTGATATTATATTATGTGTATTGCTGAATTCATCGTGGTAGCAGGGATTAGAGAAAATAGATCTGAAGATTTTGATTCCACCCTTCTTTACTTTGTGTGCAGCGAATCAAAGTCATTTCAGGTTCATGACTTCAGGTACAGAAGGTGGGCAAGAAGCACCCCTCGGATCGAATCAGACTGGTTTCGAGCACGTTGTTTCGCTTCAAGCTGAACGTACACGCATCACTTTCTGTTTATACACTGTGGCATAAATGCCTGGAGCACTCGTGCGATATTACCGTCCTTGCAGCGACGAACAGTCGCGAGAACTCTTAATTCGCTGAAATCTTTCAGAAGCCAGTTACCGTGCGCAAACCCGCTGATAATGGTTAATGAAAACTTGTTCCTGTACGTTCGTTCCACGTGCACCGTGTAAATGTCAGATATCGAGCAACCGTGCCCGGTCCTTCGGGCGAGTGAAATTTTGCAACTGTCAGATTCAATGATCGCGAACACTGATGGTGAAGTCTGCATAGCGGTTGAAAGTAAAAGTGATTACACTCCCAAGTGACGTTAAATGAAACGAGATTGAGTAGTCATAAAAAGCAGCCAGAGGCAAATGTTTGAGTCTGGAAATCTCCACTTTCGAGTTTAGTTCTTATATTGAATCGTAATAATAAATTAATAATGGTAAAATTACGATTAACATTTGTGAGGACCTCGATGCTTACACAAATTCTCAACTCCCTTCTTCTGTAACTGTTGGCGCTTCTAAACCATTCTAATTATTAAGTAGTAATAACACTAAGTGCAATGACGATTTCTTCCAAAAAATAAACCTGATTCTGCCCTATAATTGAATTAAATCGTCTTAAATAACAAATGGTGGTCGTTTTTATGATCGTCGAGCACTGTCCGCCACGTTCAGCAGACACACGTGTCCAACAAACGATTCCAACCGAAATCCGTATTCCCTTGGATTCGCGTGCGACGCGAGGGTGAGGCTCAATACGGCGCTTTTCATCGAAACAGAGAATGGACCCTATCGCGTGCTGAAACAATGCCGATTAACCCTTCGCGTTGTTGGACGAAACAAAACGGGAACAACAGGAAGGAACAACAAGGAGCACGCGATAATGGGCGCAATCTACAGTGACACGAAGGAAGAACAGCCGGCATTGTTGTAATGCACGAATCGTTGGCCCCACGTCCAAAAGGAGTCAGCAATTAAACGCGTAACGAAACTAATCGCGGCAGAACGTTGTTTTCGCCGTTCATCAAACAACACGGGGGTGTGCATTGTCCTGTGAGAATAATCTCCCACGAGTACTGAGCGAATAGAAGCAACGAGCGATGATTCATGTAGCGCGGCATTCGGCATTGAACGTTTCCCCGTGTGACTTCATGTCGATCAGCGTCGTTGGTAAAAATGGTGCAAATCGATTAGCGACTAAACTTGTTTGTGTTCTTAATTATTCAAAGTAACTTGACTCGAGGATTTTGTGGCTCACTTCGTGTGCTTTTCGACTTCGGGTGTTCCTGATACATTCGTTGAAAGCCCTGCGCGGACGTTGCCTTTGAGGTGTGTCACGGTTGGAACAACCGGAAACATCGAATTAAACACATGCCCCTAAAGGAAATGGAACATGAGTTATGCTTTTTTTATTTAATTGCTGCGCGTGAGAGAGCCACGATCACTGGCAGCGATTAATATTTATTTGTTTATTCAAATATACGAGTATGGCCCTTTTGGAAACAAAAATAAAATAGGTATTACAATATTAACTATGGATAGAGACGAGTGAAACATGGAAATCGCAAAGTTACGACAGAAAATTAAATTTAAGAATCTATGTAGGGCCAAGTGCGTAATAGCAATTACCAGGCATTGTCCGGGAGTACCTTGTACACGTTGGTTTTAAAACTAACACGTAAAAAAGCAACGGTGTACTTGCGGCGCACTGACGTCGTCGAATAATGATTATACTTCGCCTTGTGATTTGTAACTTGTGATCGTATTTAATAGCGTAGCACTTGAATTTATATACTAGAAAAGAACGAAAATTTATAAACGTTATATTCTCCTACCATAGTGAAATGAAATTCTCCATTTTTCAATCACAATTTTTCAGAATGCTGAACGTTCTCGTTTCAATCAATTTTTTCCGGTGTGCGTTCCGTGAAAAATCCCATATGGTCCAACGTTGTTAGCCCTTGCGAAGAAGGATCACTTCCACGTTGTTTCAATAAAAACTTGCAAGCTGAACTTCTTCACCCAGTCATCTTTTTCCAATAACTCTTGCGGAACTCATGACTATAAGCTTTTCCAAACTATTTACATGTAATAAACTGGATTTCATCCAGAATTTATTATATTTCATAACGCGTCTTGTGGATGGTTTTGATTAAAAATCTGTGCATACTTGAAGCACTGCTTGATTCGGAGCACGATGCCCGGAAGACTCATACTAAGAACTTGTTATTTACATTGTTACAGCGGAATCGGACATTTGCACGTTCGCGGCGAGGACTGAGCATTTTCACATCGTTAACAAACCATCGACGGCTTTATTCACGTCGAGCACCAGGCCGAAAGCTCTGAAGGAACTATACGAGGCCGCTGCCATAGTCGCTGTCAGAAGTTTGGATAGCCTGAGAAGGGATGGCAGCTCCATGGATATGTTCCTCTGCACGCCCGTCCTTGGCAAGAAAAGGCGAGACCAGAGTCTCGACATCGAGTCTAGAATCGTAAGTACACACAGAACCGCGTATGTGAAAGTGCAACGACGTCCCAGCAGACATGGATTACCAGATTAACCGTTCCTCCTCGTCGATGATCACTTCATCCCTGCAAAATTCTTCCTTCGACAATCAAATTATATTATGATTATCGCTAAAATTATTAAGCTTTCCTGTAGTATCTTATACGATTACAAACGAAACTTGAAGCAAGATTTCCTTTTGAAATTTTAAATTTTACATAGTACGCGTTTAGTATGCCATTGCAAACGATGTGCACTGTTTGTAATATGTAAAATATGAGCTGAATGGGTGTCTCTGGAGGTTGTACAATACCCTTGTAAGCTCTTCGCTGTTTTCTCGATAGATTAATAGCAGAGGGACACCGTTAGAAGCTTCCACGGTGTGTTTGACAATGCAACTGTGCACCTGCGTGAACGATCGTGGTAGCCAATATGGTAGCAACGAGGGATTAGATTTAAGTGGACTGTGAGTTTGGTATCTGTGAGACTCGGAGCATAATCCCATCAGCATAGCTACGATAGGATTGCCCGGCATAAAGAGGTTCAATGGGAGATGTCATGGGAAGCCAGGGAGATACATTAAATCCTACACGGTGGTCCCTGTCGACCGCATCAACTGCTCTATAATGATACGTATCGTCCTCTTGCATTGTCGTTTCGTTAATGCACCGTTCTCTTAATAACGCGCTACATACCACTCTTTGTGGCCCGAATGATCCGTCATGATTCATTCCTATCGGGAACGATCATCAGGAACGTATCTCTGTCGTCATTTGCTTTCGCCTGCTCCTTAATTAACGTCGTTACAGTAGTCGCGAATCGTGGACAACTACAATTGTTGATTGGCACTGGACAATTGGTGTTTCAAGGGCACAGGGAGAAACTTGTAAAACATTCCTCCAGCAAAACAGTTACCTAAACATAATATTTAAGGGGGAAAAACACTGTAGGGGAGAGGTGGGATGAAAGGGACACTTGTGTTTAGGACCAAATAGTAAAAAAACTAAATAACCATTCGAGTTCTAATTGGTAACATTAGAAAGGCCAGTTATCTGGCTATAATAATACACGGGCCTATTAAGCTTCTCTCTATATTTACATGTCATATTTTTCGTTTTTTAAAAAAGTGTGTTTTGTCCCTTTCATAAATTGGCTGTATTGAAAGGGACATGGGTGTTTATGAATGGGACAGTATAATAAAACCAGGTAATATTAATATCATTTTTTTAATTATTATTTATGCAGGTACCGAAATCACAGTAGCTATTTTAATTTGTAATAGGAACTAAAAACTCAACACTTAAGCTTATGTAACTAAATGATCTTAATAGCTATAAATAATGAATTGTCTAATGGCATCCTAACCCGAATTTTAGGTGGCATATTTTCACTGAAACAAATGAAGAATAGTAAGGTTTCGAAAGTGACAGGTATGAAAATGACGTCCCTTTCATAAATTTTTGTTGTGTCCCTTTCATAAATAAGGCACCAAAATTGAAAATCTAATTCCTACAATTACAATATGACACAAAAAGAATCGGACATTATACGATATCGTTCTTAAATAAATACCTGTTCAGATGCAGTAATAGAGAAATCAGTCGCTGGCAACAGCACTTCACAAGACAGTTCAAGGAAATACTAAAAGTTATACTTTGAACCTCAAAAAAATTCAGTCTTGTATTTCTGTCGTCGTAGATACGATAGCGGCTTGAAATTTGGCTTGATTACACATGAATGAATGTGGTTACTAAATAAAAACACTTTTGGTCTGGGCAGATCCTTTATCTTTGAGATAATGACCATGTCCCCTTCAATACGTGTCCCTTTCATCCCACCTCTCCCCTACATAAGGGTATTCTAGGGAATTTCTTTCAACCAAACAAAGCAAGTAAATCAATGTACTGCTTAGTATAGTTAATATGTATTTCGCGTCGCGAAATGTGTCCCAGTTCATTATGTCTAGCTAATCCAGATGAATATGACTATTTTCGCAAAAAATAAGAATACAATTTTTTTTATAAAGTCAGAATCTAATCTTCGAGCGAAGCCGAGTACTAAAGCTAGTTAGATAATAAAGTAAGAATCTTATTAGAAGCCAGCGCGAGTAATGCTTCTATTTGTTTTCCAAGAAAAAAATAATATTTCAATGAGGTCCCAATTCTAAAGCTGTATCCACAGGTTTATTAACGGACAAAGTCGTGCACTCTAATTTTTGCCCTGGAACTAGACCGTATGTCGAGAACGAACAAATTCGACACGGTCATTCACATATACCGACAAAGATTCTCATATTTCCACCCGGCGTTACCCTCGAGCATTGACCATTACCTCGTTTCCCTCTCCCGCATCGTAAGTCCCAGACAGTTTTACGAAATGGAATTGGAACTTCATTTCTCTGTCAAACGCTTAAATCACTCGTAGTCGCCGCGCCATAAATCTGCTACTCGTATTACAGCTCTCCGCCGCGTGGCGTGCACGGCCATTAACAATCGTCCATTATCGAAAGTCAATCAACCCTCGCCGTTTCAAGGATTTCCACGCTACAGTTTCGGTTGCCCCTCCTCTGTACCACGCTCCGTGGCCTCCACCCTGCATCCCCGAAAATATCCCCGCCGTATTGACAAACAGACGTGAGTCAGAGCGAGACTTCCGCCCTAGATCGACGGAAAAAGGAAATTGGGAGTGGAACCAAGTCTGGGAGCACCGGAATTCTTCTCAGAACATTCTCAGTTTCCCCGGGTTCCATAAGAACCTCCGGAGCTCAACGAACGCGAATTAGCCCGTTCTCTTTCTCTCTCCCAACCCCCTTCGCTCGTCTTCTTATACCGAGCGTCTTGTAACGCAGCACGGATTAAATTCTTCCGTGCCATCAGACCGGGATGTAGAATGGGTGGTTCGTGCTCAAAACACATCGATCCGCAAGGGAAACTGTTTTTGCTGGCTGGAGTAACGGAAGTAGACGAGGCAGCGCTGGCAGATCGCTCGGACGTTGTTTCTCCTCTGTTGGTTTAGCGTCCATGGAAGCAGAAGCGTAGTTCTGTCGTGTAACGCGTGGTAACTCCCTTCCCCAACTGATAATGCCGCATGTGGATAGACAGATAACGCTGACCCGCACGCTATGCTTGGCGAATATTCGCGGAATCGGTTATCGGCGTTACGATTAAAAGTGGAACAGAGAGTGGATCGAACGTGACGAGGTGACACGTCCTTGACGAATCCTCATCTCTTTGAGGAGGTTATTATGTACGCGCCACAGTTTTATCAATGCTCCGATGCTGCGTCGGGGCAGAGATTTATCGACCACCCGATAGAAACGTCCTTCCAGCAGAGACGATACGAGCAGGTTGCAAGTCGGTTACACATTTCTTCGTAGCGAAGGAACCCCTGCGGCGATAGTCCTGCCGCTCCTTTCCACTCTATTCTACAGGCTACCTGCTTCGTTAATACGGCTCCGAGGATCGAAGGTTAGATAGACTCGACGCTGCATCAGGAATTCTCTTCTGGCGATTTTGAAGACCGAGTGTCATGCGTTGCGAATCGATCTAATTCCTGTGTCATTAATCGAAATGATTCAAATAAATTGCGTATACTCCTTGGTCCATTTGTTCTTATCATTCTGTCTCTGTGTTCTTCGAATATACAGAGTGTTATAGAAATGGGAGGATAAACTTTAGTGACTGGCGTAGTTTGCAGAGCAGTGAGCAGATTTCAAGGAGTACAGGATGAACTGTAATTGATGGTACAAGTAAATATGTAATCTCGTGGAAGAATAATTATATTCGAAGATTTAGAATTTCAAGCGTTCTAGTGTATGCGTGAACGTTTTCATTGGATTATCTGTTCGTGAGCCACTATCTTTGATTTTTGAAAATCTTGACGATAACATATGTAATTCGTTTCCTGTCAGTTATAATATTTTATTTGAGTTCCAGTTCTTATCGAGCTTTTATGATAGTATGATTTAATTGAGTATTACAAAAATTGAGGGATACTATTGAATATTATTAGACTAATTCTAAAAAGTTGAATTACTCAAGATGACGTTGGAGAATCAAGCATAGGTAAACAAGTTATGCAGTTATGAGTTAAAGTGAAGCAAAATTTCAGTCGCCTATTTTGTGCTGTCACTCTTGGGCTAATGCTTAATGATTCTCAACATGAATTTTAACTGTGTTTTCATTAATACTGGTTTCCTATAATAGATGCACATCGATCCTGTTACCATACAAGTATATCTGTTATATCGCGTGTTATCCAAACCAGTAATATTCTTACGTGTCACGAAAGGTAATAGCACTAAAAGCAGATGAAGCAATCTATTAGAAATAGCAGCTGGTCTGTCAGACAGGATGAGTCATTAGATAACACCTAACATTTTACCTTCTTCTGCCTTTTTCCCTGTCAGGAGGATATCGACTCCGTTTCCCTTCAATAACTATGAAACAACTGTTCTCCATATATTTCATGAACAAATAATAGAATCATCAACTAATTTCGAATAGGTACTAGCCCCCCCCAAAAAAATAAAACTACATATCACTCTACATGTATAGCTCAGTAGGTACAAAAGGTCCAAAATATTATTTAATTCTACTATCCCAAAAGTTTCACACAATAAAATTATATTTTCTGCACTCGACCTTCACAAATCCATGTTCACGGAATCAGTTTCATTACCCGGATGCCAAACCTCATACAGAAAACACCACCTCTATCGAACACCCAACACTCCCTCAATAGTTTCCCCATTAAACTGTTCCCTGTACACTCCCCAATCTCAAATCCCAAAGTTTCGCGTCTGCAGCCCCGTGTTAACCGAGATGCTTGCTAAGGGCTGTTTCAACTCATAGAGTACTAACCAAGAACAAGGTGTTGCCATGAAATCGCTGCTCATTAGCCGCTCACTTTTCTGAACGGCGCATATTCGTGAATCTTAAAATAGTCGATCCATTTTCACCTTGCCCGTAACGAGCGCACCGCGTAGAAAGGGACCCAGGCCGTAATATAATCCGTTCCGTATTCTGTGCGTGAAACCCGCTTGGTCACGAGGTGACATCCGACAATGGTCGTGCCCACGCAGCTCCGTAGTGCGTAAAACACGTCGGTCGCTTTTCGCCGCAGCATCAAGTTTCTTTGAAACAGAAGCAATGCGGCGGCGTCCTCCGCCCCCGCGTCTAATCCGTCGCCTAGTTAGAAATCGGGGAGGAAGCAAGTCCCTGCTGACTTTATTTCACGCGCAATTCGCCGTTACAGCCCGCCGCTATCGAGGATCTACGAAGATGGACATCCACGGAGGCGCTCGGGGACGTCACTGTACCGCCGGACTGCATGTCCAGGATCCTGGGAGATACAACGGACGACAACGCCGTGGATCACAAGCTTCCCAGCCCCGAGGAGCAGGTCCAAGCTGTCGCTCTCAAGTAAGCAGGGAATTTATGCCACCGTAAAGATAATGGACACGAGAGAGTAAACTTTTATCGATAGACGGGATGGTAAATTTTGCGCCGTACCTTGTGGAGCTCTGGTGAATATGCTAGTTTCACAGGGTATATGGCTTCATGTAGTATGACACTTTGAGCAACTCTGTATTCGCAATATGATTTTTAACTGTAACTTTCCTTTCACTGGTAAAAGGGTACCATTTTACACTTTGACTTGCGTCAGCGTATTTTCACACCGAGGATTGTGCGTTTATATTTTCCTGGGAACCATTAACATGATACTTGAAGCATAGTACTAATCGTAAGTTAGTTATAGAGACATATTATGAAATATGAATTTTTAACTTTCTTTACCAGTATTGTGTATAAATTCATAGTGTGGGAAGGGTTAGAATTTCAAGTCTTACTTTTGAATGCAGTGGAGGAGTGAGATACATGTTCAACGGAATTCGATTGGTGTTGCAGATTCCCGGCAGAAATCGTGGCGGTGGACGTCAGTGGAAAAGGGTTCGAGAGGATGTCGATGAGGAGGAGATCCTTGCTGTCCGGCCCTGAGAGTCAGGAAACAGCTGTGAAGAGACGGTCGAGGCCCCGTAGGCCTAGAGGAAAGAGACGAAACACGATCGCTGGTACCGATCAGAAGGAAATCCGACAGGCTGCAGGAGGGTAAGCAATTCTCCAGACCTTTTCAATCATGAGAACACCATTATTGAATCGACCAAATACAATGATATACTGGACAGTATCCATACGATCACTGTTACTCGATTCGATCCAACAGAGAGTGTGACCATTTTCATAAATTTCTTATGATCTTCATTCGCAGAGAAACGACTGGAGAAGACGCGGAAGAAACGCTGTCGAATATAGCGGCGAGAGCCCATAGGTCGGCGAGCACAGACATTCTGGGCTCGTCGAAGAAGGAGTCGCCGACGGAGAAGAAGTCCCACTTCAATACTTTGAAGGCGTGGGGCATGTCCAGGCTGAAACTGATCAGTCCCAAGTCTAATCAGCAGCAGGAGCAACCGGAGACGGCCGCCGCTAGCACAGAGAGGTCAGGGCGGGAGCAAGGTCAGTCAAGGTCGCCGGAAGAAACAAATATTTACGAAACGGTAACAACCAGGCGCAGGAAGGACAAGTCTCACGAAAGGAAGCCTAGCTCGTCTAGCTCGAGCGGGAAGAGCACGTCGAGCATACCGGTATCTGTCCCGAGCACAGAGAGACAACCGAGCGTGAAATTGCGCGAGAGCGCCGCCCAAAGAAGAGAAAGACGAAAAGGAAGCAGCCGCGACGACCCGCCGCACTCCAGCTCTGGAAACTGGAGTGCGTCCTCTGAAAGTGGGAGGGCAAGTATCGGAAGCGAAACTACCACCACCACGCATCAACCAAGGTATGGCTGGTGGAGGGACTTGAAGATTGTGTTTAGAATGTAACCTGTAGGATCAATAAAGTTGTTGGTGCAATTGAACCGAAGCTTTCGACGCATTCCCCGCGTTTCATGTATTATAATAAAGGGACCTGATTCACTTTCTAAGAAAATGTATATACCTGCACTGACATCTGCAGATTTGGTTCTGAGGGTTCGTAGATTTGGAGACCGTCCAGCTATTTGTGGTTGCGGCAGAAGGGAAGCTTTGGGAACATGTTTCTCTTTAGGACGAGTAGCAGGAATATTATTATCTTTCTGGTTTTATGAAGTATTTTTGAGTCTTGCGTATGGAGGAAAATTAATATCACATTTTGGAGAAGGAAATTTGAATTTTGATTTTTCTTTTGTGGTTTATTAGATCTAAGTGTTAAAAAATCGGCCAAGTATAAGTAATTGTGGTGGCAATCTGTTTTCCATTTAGAAGAATACCTATTTCAAACCATTATTTCTAAACTTCCCCACCGCTTTCAACTAAATAATATTTTTAACACATTTCTATAAAATTTATCGTTTTAAACAGATATTACTTCAGTTTAGTTACCTTCATAAATGGCACACCATTTTAGTACTCAATTGCCTTTACACACTCCCTGCTCTCTGAAGAAGATATACAATAATATAATTATCCACTTTATAAAAAAGATACCGTAAAAACTGCCACTATTCACCTTTAAAGATCACTGTAATGCTCTGTTAGTTTTCTTATGAGTAGTTCAAGATGCACGTACTTGAGTTCTATATAGTGACACAGAGTTTGATAGTACTAGTAGCTAACGATTAAGCATCATTGCACAAGACTTTAAATGCACCACATTCTAACGATACAAATTTTAATACACACATAGATCCACGACGACAGCTTCGATTGGAACGTCGTCGACTTCGTTGAGCCACATGAGGCGATTCAAGGGTCGAGATAACTCAGCCTCATCCTCAGTAACGTCAGAAGGTACATTAACACCGGATATCATACAAGATATCGCTGTGGTGCCTTTCTCCGACGACGGCGAGACCTCGTCCGTGTATTCCTGCGACACGGAAGGCTATTACACCTCGTTCCACGTGGACTCTGGCTTAAAAACCCTCAGAGAAGAGGACCCAGTCCCGCAAAGCCCGTTGACGAGGTCTAACGACGTCAGCTCCGATCCTACCTCACCTGTTGTCGAAAACGAGTACGAACTATTTGGAAGGGGTTCGACATCGACAACTACAAGCTCCGCGGGCACAGTCTGCACTGCCTTAATGGCGCCACCGCCGCCAGAAAGGAAGTCTAGCCTCACCGTTGTTGCCATGGTGAGAAGAGATCATAATCCTCACTATTTATTTTGAATACAAAAAAATTCAGTACTTAATTCTGTTTTTAAATATATTCCTCAAGTTGGTAAAGTCTATTGTGACTCCTTTCAGGTGTATTAATGTGAATTGATTTTTTTCTGGAGAACCCAGAATTAGTAGAAGATTAACGTCAACTTCTAACTTCTTCTTTGCCACCGCAATTATTCAAACCGTTCATTTCCTTCAACAGGTGCACGGCCAGAACCAAAATGGTGGCGAGTCCCCAGACAGCGGGCACAATACCTCATCCTCACCCGTGGAGTCAGCCTCGAGTCCAGCCTGCACCGGAAGATCGTGCTCGGAATTCGAGTACTCCGAGTCCAGCGATCTCGAAGGCTGCGAGAGGATCGAGAGGATTCGTTCGAAGACCGCGATCAACACCAGTCGTATACCGTCCATGTGTGTAATTACACCGCCAGGATCAGACGATGAGCACGCGAGAGAGTCTGATCAAATTGGCAAGAAGAGTGAGAGCAGAAAGCCCGACCTTCAAACTGGAGGTTCGGTACTCATGTCTGCCACCGTTGGCACCTCTAAGATGGAAGTGATCAACGGGCAAGACAAGAACCTCTACGCCACAGTTCAAGTGCTACCTTCCTCCGACAAAGTCGGACAGACGTCAGCCAAGATCAGTCCACTCAGCGGGGTGCTTGGCAAGCTTCGTGGCGTGCTTCCGGGTAGAAAGCACGTGTCGAAGAACGCTGTCCAAGACCAACCTAACGCAGACTCCGGCGACTATGTGACTATAGCCGACGTGAGGAACAACAACGACAAGCGCCAGGATACCGGATCGTCATCGAGCACGAACGCTGTCAAGTCCCCAGCTGCCTACGCTAATACCGACGTCTTCAAGAAGGACGCGGAGTACGTTAGCTTGAGCGAATTACCGAAGAAACCGGATTCTTCCTTGGAGAGGAAGAGACAGGGTGCTAGGGTGACGCTGGATTCTGAGGGGAAGGTTGTATATTCGTCTGACAGTTTGAAGAGGAGAAAAGGAGCGCACACTACCTTCAATCCAGGTACACGTAACTCCTTTTTGGAAATTAATTCTTCTTTAAGTTCCTCATATCTTTCATATCTTAACTAACGCAGAGTCGCATAAATAAAAGCTCTTTAAAAAGCTTTTCTCATACAAAATCTATATTTGTAAAATAGTCTTACCCACTCTGCGAAGTTTGAAAAGAAAAGAATTACTAACCGATCGTTTCACACCCCCGGGTTAACAATGAACCCTGCATTATGCAACTGAAACCGTCGAAATAACACGTCTCCTTTGTTAACATTGAAATCCAGGTCCCTTCGTAAGGGAAGGAGCTTCGCCGAGCCCCTCACCGCTGTTACACCGCGCAACCCCTAACATTCGAGCAGTGACGAAGACTAACGACGCTGTGGACGGCCCGACTAAGTCCACCCCGCCCACGTCGCCCCAGTTGGGCAAGCTGATCATCAGAGCGGCTAGGAGTCCCGAACGAGCGGCCAGTCCCGATTACGTTCGAACGCCAACGACCGTGGTGGGACCCACGAGTCCGACCACCCCTCACCGACAAGTTCGCGGGGCGTACGTGAACGTGCAAGACGACGAAGGTAAGACGGCTTCTAGCACAAGCACTGACGAACGTGATTGCACTGGCTGCGTCGGTAGATTAGAAGCACCATGTACATTTGCGAACAGCCCTCACCCTAACGGCGGGATGAGCACAGCCCCTACCACGAACGGGGGTCCCTTGCTTTCGAGCAACAGCACCTGTCGAACCGATGGGACGGTAGCACTGCCACCGAGTAACAAAGCACAAGACTCCGCTAAACCCAGCCACTGCCCTAACAAAATGTACATAGATAGGTCGACGGATGTAACCTGCGACGAGAATCGTCTCCCGGAGCTCGATAACGATAGCCTCCTCGCGCAGACAGATCGTCGAACTGTAAATACACCAGACGCGTCGATAACGAGCTTTAGATCGACAAATCTAAGACTTGACTTCGAGAAGTCAACTCTGTGCCCGATAACTCTGAGGCAGACGGGTAACACTCCGAAGTTGAGTAGGAAGTTGCTAGTGTCGGACCTGGATACACCGAGCTTCTGTAGGAAAATCACGAAGCTGGATTATCAATGCGATGATCGAGCCTCCTCTGCTGTCAGAGACAAGGAGATTCGCGCGCGAAACGGAGAGAGGTCGTTACCTGCGGTGCCCACTGCCGATGACTGTAACGCAAATGCCGCAGATATTATTATAGATGCCTCAGACGTTTCTGAGACGTGTACCGATAATAATTCCGCGAAGAAATCCGACGCGTGCAGAGGAGATAGAGGCGAGCGTAAAGTGAAACGAAGCGAGAGCTATCGAATGGCGAACAGCCCGATAATGTTTATCAAGAGGTTCTCTAATAACACGGAGAAATCGTCTAAGATCTGTAGAACGCCATCGGAGGAGCTGCAGGAGGAACTGTTGAAGGAGACGATCAATTATCCCGAGACGATCTCTAGCCCCGATCCACAAATTAGTAGCAGCTTGAACTTTGACATGAACGTGACGAGTCCCATTCCTATCACGACGGTCCCAAAGAGTCCTCGACCTAGAGCTATGGATATTGAGCCTGCTAGAGTGCTCAAATATTCTGGTAACGATACAGAGATTTGGTGATCGCCTCGTTGAAAGGGCCATTTGAAAAATATCCTACTGATACAGTATTATAACCGTTCTTTAAACTTTGAATGCCTGCAAAGGCGGGAGACACACTTTGGGCTATGATAAATTCCAAGATTCTGTAACTGTGGTATCAAGGGGTTGATAATAAAACCAAGTACCCACTGCCTGGTATCAGATGCATTTACCAGTCTGCTATTCTAAACGAAAAAATGGTACCTCTCTGTAACTTCTAGCACATGTTGTGGCGTAAAAGTTACTCGTGTGTGAAATATTCAATCAGTGAAGGTTAGTCGATTATGTAGAGGGTTAGAAAAGTTAACGTTCACTAGGAGTGTGCGAGCATCCGGAATTACGGGACCCGATTTGCGATTCGGGAGTCGATTTCCTTGCTGAAAATTTACCCGATAACTTTTAAGTTGTGATTTTGCAGATGTAAGAATTTTTAAGCAGGGAAATCAGCTCCCAAATTGTAAATCAGCTCCACTAATTTCAGGTAATCCTGAAAGTTTCTAGCCACGTAGAATTATTTTAATCTTAACCACATAATTGAGTATCAGCGTTGCAATTATTTATCAAATCTTTAAGTATTTAGTACTTACATTTATATCATATATCACCTTCCAAGAAGCTCGAAGTTCTTTCTTCTATTTTTAACACAAGATATATTCTTCTACGTGGCAAAGTTTAAAAAAGAACATCACAAACATTCTAGTTACATCTTGCCATCCCCGTGATGTAAAATATATAATTCTATGTGGCTCCAGATTTACACCTGATAAGAAGAACAATTAAAATTCCTATCCTCTTTAAATGCTCGCGAGTAGTCCACTTACCAAAACGTCTCCTCCATATTTCCACCGCGTTCGTGGTGTCGATGAGCAGTTAACAGTTACGTAAAATGTACACGCGATACAATTGGCGTCAGAGCAGAAAATAGATGAAATCGACGGGAGGCCTCACCAAGGACCAATATTACACGATCGAACGAAATGTGCGCACCGATATAGGAGTTATCGACTTATTGCTGTCCGTTATGCGAAAGGAGAGTACGGGCGGCGCGGGATTGTCGTTGCATGAAATTAATGAGGGCAAACGGCAAACGATTCGCTCGACGGTCACGATAACGAGATCGGACAATGTTTTTCCGTGTTAAACGAAGATACGACAGAGGAGCGCGAACCGGTCACGTTTTCCGTATTTACCGACCCGCTTCATCTTCCCCAGCTGCAAGAAACGCGACGAACCCCTGCACGTAACCGCTGCAAAACGATGAATGCGAGTCTTCTTGTCGCCCCCCTTGCGCAGCGCGGAATATTTTAGAGTTCAAGAGTTTCGTCGATAAGCTCGGCGAACCGATCCCAACGAAGCATGCCTCTCGCAAGGTTAATAGATAACATTCCTGTCGCGCTTCCACGGATTTCCCGGATTATTAACGTGCCACGAATTTTCCATTCTCTCCCTGCGTCATCCACAGATTGCACCTAATCTGGGGGAACTAAAAATATATCTCCCCGTTGTCACGGGCAGATTAGTCTCACCCCCCCCCCCCCCCCACCAAAGAAAAAGAAATAATCACGTGACCTTTTCAAGGCGATGCAAATTTTTTATGAGATTTTCTGAAAATTTTTTTAGATTTTGTTGGAAATGGTTCGTTAACTTCTTTCTTTCTTTCGCTCCTATATTTGTTCGGGTGGTAGTTATTTTTGTTCGCTAACGCCGTAGCTGATCCTTTGACACACGTTGCCACCACACGAGGAAGAATTATCGCCAGTGGACGAGTAAATAGGAAATCTTTCGCATTAGCGAACGGGATGCAATAAAGTCGGTAGCGGGGGCCAAAGACGATAAAGCTGGAAAACTCCAGGGAGCCCCCAATGAAGCCTCACTTTGTTAGCCCTTATCAGCCTCATTAGCCGCTGCCTCAATAACCAACGGAGTTGCATCAGACGTGATGTTTATCCCGCCCGATAATTCCAAATGCAGATAAACAAAATTCCCTCCCTACTCGCGGAGGATTGAAATACTTTCGAGCGAATGCCGCCGCCCTCAGTTTGCTCCGATCTGGCCACGTTCACGGTATACTTAATTGCTTGACGTTTCGTCAGGTGCTCACCCTGCTGGAGCTTGCAGCCCCGTTGGATCTTAAACTCGCGAAGGAACAGCTCTCTTCCTATGGCTGACGTAACTCTGCCAAGATCTTGCTCGATTCCGCCATCGTGGGATCACAGGGTCGCACGGCTGGTGGCATTTCGCGCGCTCGTAGCGTAGAGAGACGTTCTGTCGAAGCGGTCTGCGCCCAACCGTTCAGAATTTATCAATGAAAGTTTGTCCCCTTGTTCGTCCAATTCCGTGTACAGTTGCACACGCAGCAGGAAGTTGTTAGATGTTCGCGCGTGGACGGGCACGTTGAGTCGAAGGGCGGGGGAGAAAAAAATGGCGTTTTTAGTGAGGGGGCGATGATAAGCCGGTATCAGTCTACCAGCGAAGAGGAAACCTTGTCGCTAGACAGACGGTCGCCAACGTCGATAGCCAGGGAGATTCGGTTGTAAGACGAGCGTGGTATTCGCGGTTTGACAGTCGGCGCGGGCTGCAGCTGCATTCCAACATGTTGGCGAGGCATCTTCTTTTTATAGCGAGCAGACGACAACGTAAGTCAAGGAAATATATTTCTTTCTTAAGAGATGGAGTATGAACACTTTGCTTGGTTTTTCTTCTTCTAATTATAATAACCACCCCCTCCTGGCGGCTCTTCAAAGGGTACGGAGATTGGCTCGCGATCGTGTCGCTAAACCTGCTGTTTGCATAAGTATCTTAACGAGAACCATGTATTCCACGTAATTTTAATTTTGCAACGGTTCGATTAATAAGGGCGAGTATGTACTTGTATTCTTACAATTTTGGATTCGTCCGCTTCTGATTCTGGTAAGGTTCAGATAGACTTTCTGTGAGAAATAGCTAATATTCTAAACGCTGTACGTCAATGCTAAAGTGGCATTTAGTCGTTTTTACGAAATTTGAAATTTTTTTACAGATTTAGACGCCCATTTCACCATGCATGTGCTGAATTATAAATTACAAAGTAGGAGCTGATATAACATAGCTGTGCAGAAGAGGGAAAATACTTTACACGTTTACACTTCATTTTACTCGTTTTCCAACTGATTAGAGCTTTTGCTAAATGCTGCAAAAACTATAGTAGGGAAAAACTATTTACACGTTTACACTCCAATTTATTCGTTCTCCAAATGATGAAAGATTTTTTACTAAATCCTGCAAACACTATAGTACAGTGATTTCAAACTCATGGTTGAAACATTTGAATTCTCATGAATTTCCGTTTCGTTTTGTTGCATTGTTTCTATTTTTGAGCATTGCTAAAATAAAAGTATAATTAGCAAGACGTCGTGCACACTCGTGCTTGTATTCCTCCAATTATTCTTCATAATTCAACTGAAGGTTGTCAATGTCACGTTACGAAACTGTCTCACTCGCGACAAATGTCAGCACGATGTTATAAATAGCCATGAATAAAATAAGTTCCAATCAATGGTCCGATGAATGTTTACGAAGTTGTTCCGCAAAAGACGAGATGTCCCGTTTTTCATTCTACATACCTTTCTTCTTCGTAGTGAATACATAATTTTTTCCAGTCTTAATTGTCTAGGTACTCACAAATAAATAAAATGGAAATTTGTATAATTACATACAACATTTAAACACGTGTACAATGCTTGTTGCATGGTTTATGATGATTCACAGAATGCAAGAGGCATCACTTATTTACAAATTCTTCTGTGTACGTTTCGCTTTGATTAAAGTGAAAAACTGTTAACGATATGCCAATTAAAAAGAAAGCTTCGAACGCGTTTCATTAAATGTGCTTTTAATCACGTTTTTAGGCCGGGTACAGACTTGAGCACGAACGCGAACGAGGCAAGCCGAGGCAGAATGAGCATATAAGTGTTGAACGTTCGTGAAGTTCACCGACGTGGATCACTTGCATACTCATTCTGGCTCGGCTTGCTTAAGTCTGTATCCGGCCTAAGATGGGCAAAAATTTCGTTACGCAAACATGATTACCGTTCGTGGCAATCAATTCTTCGATAGTACCGTAGCGTTTTTGCAATAATTTTAATCGGCCAGATCTGCTCGCGTTTACTTTCATTAATTTTATATCATCATTGAGTCTCTATCGCACTTATTTCTTCATCGAATGTTGGCCACCCAAACAAGTATCGGAGTTCATGAACCTTAATATCCACTGTTGCTTTTTTTATCGCTTATCATATTTATGTTAATTGAATTAAACTTGACGCTGCATCTGAAGATTAAGTCCCAAGTTTTGTTCACTTGCTATGAATAACGTAATATTATCGATCGAGTTGTGATGTAATTGAATTTATTTATTCACTTATTTCTTGTGGTTATCCAATTTTCATCCATTTTTGCGTTTCTGCTAAACGACTAAAAACTGTTATCGCTCGCGCTATTAAAAGATGTGAAATTTTAAGATAAATAGAAAATAAGGAAATGTGTAATCAATATCTTAATATAAAAATGCGAGGAGAAAGTTTTCAGTTATTGTACTGAAAAAGAAATACTTAAAATTGATGCATACGTTCACGATTGAAAACAATTAATGGTAACAAATTATGTGGCGTAAGCGAGACTTTATTGATCTTCTAATTGGCGATCAGTCCATAGCTGATTATATTTGAGACTTACGTCACAGAAGATAACATAGGTCACGTAGCGTCACAGTAAAGGAATTACTATATAATCATATTCCACATTTCAGGGACTTATCGGGGGTTGTGCTAATTCAAATAAATTCAAAATAGTCATTCAAAGTTACAGAGAGGTACATCTTTTAATTTATTAGTAGAAATCATGTCTCCAGTTAGGTATTCCATTTTGAATGCCTCCTTCCTCCTACTTCAATCATAATTTACTAAATTATTCTATAATCTCTCTTGAAAACATTCTCAGCTGAACAACTCTGAAAAGTAACTACATGTTTATTAATAATGTCATCTCATATTCTCAGAACGCCATTCTGTTTACTTTCTTCGGAGCGTTTTAAAATTCTCTTTACCGGCCGACACTAAGATGTCATACATCTATATCTGGTCATACAATGACAATTAAGAACAAAGAAAAAAGAACGTACCGACGATAATATGCTATCGACTGTCTATATATCTATAACAACGTCAGTGTCATACACCGCGTTCAGCTTTGAAGAAAACGTGATTCACGATGGTGTATCATCTCGTATTCTTGGTAATAGTCGCGACGGGCGTATCTCGTTGGAGGTATTGAAAAAGTGGAGCAACATGGCATGAAACTCGATGAAAATAAAACCACTTGTTCGGGTGTATTGGCGGCAATGTGGTTGCGAGATGGATCCGAAGAATCTTTGTTTTGTTTTTCCTACTTCCATCACGTAATCTCAAAATGCCACGAGTGCAGGGAATACAATCATGCAGTGGTACAGTCGTGTGATTTGCGGCATGCACAAACCACAGATAACTACAGATTTCGTGTGCTAGCATACGAAACAATTTTTTCAAATGCCAATTATGCGCTGACAGAATCGAGACACTTAAGAGATAAGTGGATAATGGAGCTCAGATTATAACGTAACATGTAAACTCAGCAACACTTTGCTATCATCGCAGGTTAAGTAGGTGGCTTGTAGAGATGTTGAGTGATGAAAACTATTGTCACGTTGATACTTAGTCTTTCAATCGCTCTAACTATTCGTTCGAAAGTAATGTTCCGTCCAGCTTGTAAATAGGCAAATTATTAAAAGAATTCTAGCATTTAGTTGAGGATACAGGTAAAAAGAGTGGCAGTGCTTGCCTCTATTTCATGATAAGTGCCCTACTTAATTGATCGTGTAATTAGTGTCAACTGTAACCTTCTATGTGTTTTATAATCGAAAAGTCCATCTGCAATGGCGATTACAGAACTACTAGAGGAATAAGAATGAGCTTAAATAAATCAATTAGAATTGTATATTTTCACTTTCCGAGGAATATTCGCTAGTTTGAGTTTGCGATCACAGGCCACATTCACGATGCAGAGTAGATTAAGTAACTCGTTTTCTTTACTTGCCAAAACGTATTTAAGTACGGAAACTAGCGCGCGCACGTAACGATCGATCGACTTAAAAGTTTGAAATGGCCCGGTGAAGCATCCCGAGAGTGTTAATGACTGTAGCCACCAAGAAATGGGGCATTGCCCATTCTCGTAGGTCATTCGCGAAACGATAGTTGATTGCCAAGTATCGTTCTGCGTCATTTACGTACACGAGAACAATGTGCATTCAACTTGAAGGGAAAAGAAGACGGAACAATAAAGCTACGTTTACGTCAAGCGAGTAATTGGCCTGCTCTGTTATCGTGTTCTGTCCCACCGTTGGTTATAGCTGTGAAGGGTGAACAAAATATAGGCTGCATCCAATAAAAACTGTCGCAAAGAAAGATTGTCAGTAAGACATAAAGTTATACAACGTTCATCACACTCTGGCTTTCCCCATTAAACCCCACCGGTACCATAATTTTAATCACCTTACGTTACATGCTTCTCCCTGTCAACAGTTCACGTAACAAAACTGTCACCGTCGTAAAGTAGCTGTGTCAAGGCATACGCGAATGTTTACAAATCTCCTTTCTTCATTCGTGTTGTCACACGATTGGCGCTACTAGCGTTAGACGTTAACACTTTGACTGGCGTTGGCGTGTTTGCAAACCGAGGAATGTTCGATGGGTACAAGTTAAACAAAATTTCCTCGACAGAAACGATCGTGTTCGGAAACGAATCTCTCAAAACCTTGCGCCACTCAAAGTGTTAAATTTTGTACGTCGATAAGTTATTGAAAAAACCATCGACTTCAGGTTTTGGCATGTGGTGAAGACGTAAGTGTGCCTCGACTTGCCGTGTCGCATGTTAGCTCGATGCGTGGTGCTCGCCCCTCGTTGTAAGTAGCGTTTAACACTAACAAGGACTAACTTCAAACATTCCTTTGGGACCTCATTGTTGCAATCGGTTTTTCACCCGCCATCGCATTACGTGCCTATCATTTACACTACAACCACCCCCTTCCCCAATCCAAGGAGGTCTGTTAAAAATTTTAAATACACTTTCCGTACCCGACAACTTCGAAGTTATCTGTCAATTAGCTTCAATTAACGATAAACTCTCCGCGATTCATGTTTCAATTATGGCGCTTGGGCGCATGGTGGGTGAACATGGACACGTGACGAACGACATCGGGCAATATATTATCAAACGCCACTTTTTTCCCCGTGTTTCTTTCGCCGGGGCGAGAATTAATCAGCTTACGACTAATATCTGGATACCTACTTACAACCTGGGTAGGGGACGATGCAGCATTTTGTACCGTACATGTACATACGTTTGTGTTACTTTTATAAGACCTGCCTCTTACTCGTCTGCACTGTATGTTTATAAATGTGTATATTTCGTTCTGTATCTGGTAACGGGCAACGCATCTTGCCACTCGAATGTACATACCGACAGACGATGTCGTTAAACCCTCACGAGGAATGTATGTGAATAGATGCAATTTTTTTATAGAAACTACGACTGCATTTTGTTATTTCTTCTGATCTGTTTCACACATGTGTCGTCCATCCTGTAAATAGCACGATCGGAACGAAATTAAGTGGCCATCGAGAATCATCCCTATCTGAAAACCCACCCGCCATTTCGTTTCCCCGTCTCGCCTCTCTATCGGAAAAATATGAATTTCGCAGACACGATTAAGGAAAGCGACCGCGTGGAATATATTATAAGAAGGTGTATATACTGAGAGGGAAGGGGTTATACGCGGGATAAAATCAAATTTGAAATCGTGCCAAGGCCATTGACTATCGACCTACTGAGCGAAGGGGTGTTTGCACTCGTGCGCTCGGGGGTTGGCTGGCTTAAAATTCCACAACTTCTTTACACGTATCAATCTCAACGTAATACTCTGCTAATATGTTCTCAAGGCTTCATACTTTCAGACACTGAATGCCAAAAATCGAAAGTGTTCAAGTTTCTTGAAAGCATGCTGGACACTATTTTTTGCCGATCGGTCACGCAAAAAGTTAAACGAAATTCCTGTTTTAAATGATCAATTATTAGTTAGAAGAAGATAGCGTGTTGTTTGAAATTTAAGAATCAGTAAACAAGTGACTGTTCAAAGCGACAAGCTTTATCGTAAAAAAAATGTGTCGCAATAAACTTGCCCTCGTTAAAATTTTTCTAAAGTTATATGTAAACTTTGTGTATTCAAATTGTTTTCTATATGTCTTTTCTTGGGCATTTATGTTTCAATTATTATATACATAATCATATATTCGGCAAAAAATAGTGTTGACCATAACAACCCCTCGAGAGGCCACTTGATTTCAGCCATCCGTCCATCCCAGCACCCTCCATTCGTTTTGTATCTGTTTTTTTCCAATCACCTTCCTGATTCTTCACTTGTACCCGTGCACACCACCCTGTGTACATATGCGTACTAGTTTTAGAGAAAAAAATGCACATCACGCGCGTGTGGCACACCTCGCTAGTAGCTCACATACATGTCGTAGTACCATAGTTCATGCCCGGTGAGTACATTTTGTTCTTAACTTCACCAACGATACACGTCGGTCCGATATCGAATCCCCTTCACTTCCCACAATGCACATATCGTTGGACAGAAAACTGCCAGCCGCTTCTCACCGAGAAATTGGCGAAAATCGCGAAGCAACATTCCATATCGGACACGAACGATGCATCCACAGATGTAGTTTCCCCACGCTTCCATTGCATGTCTGCGTTTGTAACGTCTGTACGTATTGCTTGCTTCGCTTTCGTTCTATTAACAACGCTACTAACAAATTACTCGACGTTGCGTTCGTATAATTTCCAAGAGAGTATCTATAGAACTGAAAGTTTTGTTTCGCAATGGCAATATGCGATAAGAATAACGAACAACGTAGTGATACATTTGTCGCACTAAAATCGATGTGTAATATTTGTCAGTAATGAATAACTGCTCGTACGTATTTATGGAATAATAATAAACAAGCTTGACGTATAATTAGTAATACTACTAAATCCAGTGTCTAACATAGAGAAAGAATTACCGCGTTTCATTTACATAACTTACAGACACCCTTTCTAGAGCCTGTATATGTACTCTTCGATTAATCGTTAGTTGATTGAAAGTAACAGAGGAGAGAATCACCGCTGCGCAACGGTTAAATGCAAACACGGGTAATTATTCGTCTTTTTGTTGCAGACAATACTTTGTTGGCGATAGACTCGGTGCCCCCTCATGGAATCGCGCAGCCACCGCCGTATATTTCGCCCCCTAAACCGGAAGACTATCAGAAGGATCGCAAGATCCATGAGATACTGAAGGATTCTCAGGCGACTGAGAAGATAAAGGCGCAGTGCGAAAATGAGCAGAAGTATGGACCGCAGGGGCTTCATCCGCAGAACATTTACGCCCATGATCCCCGACAGAATCTTTGCAATAACAACAACAACCGATTCATCGAGCAGAACAAAGTGCCCAGCTATAATGAATTTCAGCGTGCTTGCGACCAGCGTCGCATTGTGCACATGCACAACGCGAGAAATCAGCAGTACTACGGGCCAGGGAAGGATAACAGTCAACAATTTTATACACTGCCATCCAGAAGGCCTCAGAGGGACGTCGAGCCACCCCGTAGTGTCACGCCAGACATTACGAGGGGTCTTGGACGCGGTTCCCTGAGTGCTATGCATATGCTAGCGAGACAGGGCCAGAGACCAATCACGGAGCAGGATTGCAATCGGTTTGGTTCTCAGGTTGACTTGAACCAGAGGAATTCGGAGAGATTCGAGACGGAGAACAGGCTAATGAAGAACCATCAACAGCCGCCGATTGTGGATGTCAGAAACAGGTGAATATAGAAGTTCTTGTAGAGATAAGGAAGTATTACAGAGGAAGGGGTAAACATGTTAAGATAGATGAAAATTCTTACTGAAATAATCGAATATCTAATGTGTTATTGAGATATTCCAAGGTCCATCCCATCGGGTAATGAGAGTTCACAGTTTCAGGTTATTGCGAATAAATATTATTTGAGTAGACGTTCCGTTGAATAAACAATAAACGATTTTAGTACTTAGTCGAATGAGAACATACAGGGTGATTCAAAATGCCTGTAAGAAATTCACAGATTGTGTGGTAGGTTCTTTTGAAGAGAAAGTGTTACACAAATACAGGTCCTATTCTCAATACATACATCAGTGTTTTCCAACCTTTTTTGAGTCGTGATCCTCTTTTATAATATTCAAATAATCTGGGATCCCTTCCCATATAAGGTAAAACAAACACATTAAAACTAGTATTTCACAGTATAATTCTAACTTAACAATATTAAAAAAAAGCTCAAGGAACCTTGGCGCCCCCTCAGAAAATACTTCGCGACCCACAATTTATGAATCACTGACTTACATAATAAAAAGAATTAAAAATTCTACTCATGTCGTAACAAAATCACAACAGCGGAATATGAGATATCATTTATTTACAGTTCAGTTTTACAAAAAATGCTGAAACTGTGCTCCTTCAGCCTCAACACTGATACAATAAATTATTCATATAAATTTCACTTTGAGAATATGATATACAACACTTTTTGCTCAGAGTAACCTTCCAAACAATCCGCCAAAGTCTCTTAAACCCGCCTGAAATCATCCTGTATATTAAAAAAATTTATTCAAGACAATAAACAACTGCTACACGAATGTCGTTCTAAATGTTCCATTTCCTTCATCTAGATTCGCAACACCATTAGGCCTGACAGCGCTTGGCTATCGATTTTTCGCGTCCTCGCCTGTTAGTGATCCCGTTATGAAGTCTCCTAGTGCTGATGCTTTAAAGCACAATCCAATTTCCCCGATCGGGCACAGCTATGGCAATAGTTTCAAGCCGTCCACACCGGCCGGACGTACTATGCCAACTGTTGCCGAACGTTTGGCTCTGACTGCCAGCAACAACTGCCCGTCACCGATGTCCAATTCCGGAAGAAGCACACCCGTCCAGACCTCGTCAGGAAGAAGCACCCCGACGAATCTCATCCTTTCTCCAACCAAGAGCACAATGTCCAACGAGGAGCTGTTCGCAGCCATCCATAAATCGAAGAAAAGACTGAACATCAAGGACGACAGCGAAAACCTATCTCCATACGGTTCAACCACCTCGCTGGCGAAAATGTCGCCCGGTAACAGACATAGTTGGAGCTCGGAGCAACAAAAACCTCCAGTGGTACGTAGAAAAATAACCCCCCATAATTTCTTTAAACGTTTCTTTTTTTTCAATTTCCTTCATAACTTTACTTTAATTCCAGGTGACGCCGAACGTTCAATCACCGTCGCCAGCGACGTCACGATTGGACTTCAAGCGTTTGCTACTACAGCAGAGCGTGAAGACTGGTCCCGCCAGGCTCTCAGCTGCGGAGCAGTTAAAATTGTCCCGCCAGCAGTGCCAGCAGCAACCAACATCGCCGACCATCCAGCAAACGACACCCTTAGCCAAAGTTCTAAGCCCGCGGTCAGTGTGGAGGTTTCAAACACCACGAACGGATGTTCTCTCGTCCACGATCATCGAAGACACAGCCGCAGAGGAAAAGGCCATGAAACCTTCCCCTGAAAACACGTCCCCTATATCAAGACTGAACGCAAGGAGGCAGTTGGATCTCTGCAGCGATCTCCCGAACTACTCTAGCGCTGTCGACCCAGGGACTAGGGACGCGTGTAACGACAGGTTGTCGAGCAACGTGGCAGCTGTCGATTCGAGGTACGCTAAAGAGGCTGAAACGTTAATCAGAAGCGTTCAGGCGCGAGATCTGACCACGAGGAGTAGCGTAGCAACTGCTGGCGGCAATCGCCACGCGCAGACTGGTAGCCCTCAAAGTACATCGGTCGCTCAGGCTGTATTAGACCCCTATTCGCAATGCAACATCGGCCTCCCAGGAATGCAGTATTCGTCGAGCTGCTCGCAACTCACGCCTACGTGCCAGCAAGCGATAAACGCTTTCGAGTCGAGGAGGATTAGCAATCAGCTGGCCAGAGCGCAGTTCCTGGCTAGCACGCCGGCGAGTACCAATCAGGGCCACAATACTTACGTGAGGCAGATACTCAGAGCGAGATCAGTCTCCCCTCAGAATCCTGCCACGCAGAATGTCACGCGCAGCCCTAGCGCCCCCACGCTGGAAACTGCGCTGTGATGGTGGCGCGTGGTATTGGCGAACAAAGTGGGACGTTGAGAACCAAAATGAACTATGTAATTCGCTCATCGCTTGCTTCTTTCAAAAACTTAATGATCTATAACGTCACGAATTATGAAGATCGTGTTGTTTCTGCAGATTTGTTAAATTTTTAGATATTTCTTTTTATAGAGTTTTATGTAGCTGGTTCTCGATGGATCTTATTTAACAGGGTCGCGATGTTGCAGCAGGTAAAATTGAAGCAGATTATTGAAAGCCTAGAAACATTTAGTGACCGTGAATCGTTTTAACCGGAAATCTGATTTATTGAAGCAAAGTTAATTTATTTTAACTTTGTGAGTTCAAGGGGACAATAATATTTTAATTCCTGCTGTTTCGTGATGACGGAGAAATTAGTATTACACAGTATTGGATTACTTTTCCGCCATGAAAGTAATAATTTTAGAGCGAAGAGTGTCGTGTAATTGGGAGAAACGATTTTGTATCGTTGGGACTCGTTTGAAATTGCAGCGTGTTGTACAGCTCAAGCCGAAGATTCTCGTAACGCGTATACGCATGCAGATTATTGTACTTTGTTAATATATACAATGTGAATTCACTCAGAGCAATAAGTCATAATACAAAACAGTCCACTCGTTAATCTAGACAGAAATATATATATACATATATACATATTTTATGCTGTATTGACTTGTGGTGAAAAAGATTTAATACAAAGTGAAGGGAAAAATATTGAAATAATGGCTAGCGTAAGCGTTTGTACATGAACGAATCAATATTTAAAACGATAACTCACAATATCCATACACCTTAATATTCAAACGTACGCATAATTATTACTGGCGTTCATTTTCTTCTTTAAATGAACATGTACTGTAAGTCTTATCACTTTTTGGAGGAAGCGTGGTACTAAAGATTCATAATCACTGGTTCCTTAATGAAACTTATCGTTAAGATATTAATTTGTTCTCCATTCGTTGTAAGAAAAAAAGAGAAGACACCCGAAATCTCTGGGAACTGTACTGTAAATAACGCATAATGTAATTACAAATGCATTCTGCTTAAAATTCGATCGCTTGCTTGTCTAGTCCGGGTAGTTTAGTATCCACAATTTCGAGTTTCTCGCGAACAATGTCCATATTACTGGAACTACGTAACGGGCGTGTAATTGTATTATTACGAGTCGGCGTATAATAGAATGTAAGCTTTACGATTACTGGGTGGTGAATAGTAATATATTCGAAAAAGACTAATGCGTCGAGTAATAAACAGAGTTGCCTTAATTAAATTATTTTAAGTTATGCTGCGACGATCGATCGTGTATTCGGAAATTAATCGCGCCCCCGCGTACGCGGGCGCCTAACGACGAATTTACGGACGATAACGATAGATTTTAAGCTGAAAATGTTTTGTACTTTGCTCAGAATAAAAGGAAAATATTTCATTGAAATGTCACTGTTCGTAGCGCTTCACCTTCCATCATAACTATTTTGCTAACACCATATCTGGCTGTCAAACTTGTAAGAATTGAAATGGTTAAAGAAAGAGAAAGTTGCAATACTCTATTACATCTATGCATGTTTAACTTGAACTTGGACTTGCTCATCCAAATCAACTTATGGGAATTTCAATGAGATTTGCCTATTTACACTGAAAGTCATATAGTATCCATACCGAGTTTTTGATAACACTACTAAATAATAATCGCTTCACTAGTGTCTAGAATTTCTATTATACTTAAGCCAATGTTGTTTTTGGTTTAAGTTATAACTGTGTTTGTGATGACATCACATTTAGGTCGAAACGAAACATTAGGTTCATGTTCTATGAAGTAAAAAGGTAAGTATTACTTGTACATTACGAATCCTTACGAAACTATATTATAACAATTCATTTCCATGACTAGACAACTCTTCCTTTCACGATAAGCTAGACGAAAGAATTGAGCGATAGAAAATTACTTGAATATTTTTCCCGTTGCACGTTACATCTTGTCATATCTGTACCATCTTCAAGAAAGCAATATCAAATGAAGTGGTGCTAATTCACATAAGTGGATTGGCAAATAGCGTTCTATTAAAATATAAGAATGATAATAGATTATTATAGATAAACTATTAAGTGCACACTTCTCTCCTTTTGTGCACAAGATAAACGAATGGAAATTTTTGACCCAAGAATCTATCACTTTTTGTTATTGACACATCGTAAAAACACGTATTTTTTACAATATATTAGAAATATATTCGTTAAACTAATTTATCTCTTCAGCATTGCACCGTCAAAAGTATCACAACTTTAGTAGGTATGCACACCAAACAGTGATACTATGGTACAAGTTATCGAAGGTACTTTCTTTTGTTACGTGTAGCAAAAAATTGTAATGCACCTAATTAGTGTAACTAATTGTTGTTTCGTTCTAAGTAAAATATAATGTTTTCATTACTAAATTCACCTACTTGTGGCACGTGTAGTGTTGTAGATATTTTGAAGAATTTCGATTTTCTCTTTCTCGCCTCTGAATCACATTACAAACATACGAATATAATTTTATTCAACTATTTTCTTTTATGTAAGCAACGTAAAAATTCAAGTATTTCATGATATTGAGAAAAAGTATAATTTAAGTCTAGCGAAAAATGAGTGTAGACTTTATCTTAATCTCAACAGTTTAGCGATAGCAGCAGTAAGGATATTTATTGAATCGAAATAAATTGTTATCGACCACGAGAATCGTAATAAATAGCTGTGTTTGGAATTAAAAGATTTAGAGGATGTGTTGATGTACTTGACTAATACCTCTAATACGAAATAGAATACCATTACAATTACCATTAAGTACTTAATTGACTCTATCGCTAAACATCGAAAAGCTGTATAGAATCTTAGGAAATATAATGCATATTCCTTTCGATGGTGAAACTATACATGGATTGTTAACATTTTATTTAAAATTTACTATAAAATTATTTTTATTCTAAAATTGGGAATTGAACATTTTCTTCTTTGTCTTGTTTCTTGCAAACGATTATTAATGTTTATCGAATTACAGCGTTGTAGACTTATTTTTAATATTAACTCTAGTAGCATTTATTGTTGACATTTTGATGGCCAACTAATTCCCACCTTGGGAATAATGTGAGCCAACCAAAAATGGTACTAAGGAAAGTGCCAAAAAGAGATCCATTCGCAATATACTTGTTTAATCTTTTTACCCTATTCTCAACTAGTATAGCGTAGTCAAAGAAGGTTTTCCACGATTAAGTATTTTAGTGAAATATATATGAACCAGCTGAATCACCCAAATTACCTCATCATAATAAATCTTCTTCAACGAAACCTGTCTTTTGTAACATTAACAAGTCACATACCAAAGTATGTACATACATCACCCCACAAGTAAATACGTATTGCCTCCCGATTAAACACGATACACCTTCGATCAGAAACTGTCATGAAAAATAGGTTAAACCGAGATTAGATGTTTGATACCAAGCATCTACCTGTCTGAGACATGAACAACCGTAAGCCCCGATAAAAGACAACTGAACGATAAAAATAATTAGTACACGTATCCACGTCAATGATACAGAATGGACGCTATAAAGTATAAAGCATCAAACGGATGTTACTGGGCTTACATAATTGTAGCACAGTTGCCAACAGAAAGTGACAAATGTTCTAATCCCCCCACAATAGTAACGTAATATAATAACACTATGAGGTGTACAATGGACTTTCGGAGTGTTTTGCTTATGGCAACAGTCCTAGGACCAATCACGTCGATCATCGCACACCCCCAAGGATCAGTCGCTGTAAAAAAGCTTGAAAAGGACATCGACCATTTGTCGTACAGGCTGCCTAAAGTGGTCGTCCCAATTTCATACGATCTTTGGCTATACACTCGATTGGGAGTGAACGACTTCGGGTACCAAGGACGTGTGAACATAACGTTAAAAGTGATCGAGCCAACGGACTCGATAGTGCTGCACAACGATGGCTTGGATATAAAGGAAGAGAAGCTGTGGTCTCACAGACGAAGCAGAGAACAAACAGATTGGGTCTTTTTCCCGGTCCTTGGCCGATGCTCCGACAAAGAGAAGCAATTTTATATCGTGAAGTTTGCGGTGCAATTGGAGCCTGGCGTGTATATCTTGGAAATTCACTTCGACGGTGAAGTGCGTGACGATGTGTTTGGATTTTACAGAAGCTCTTACATCGATAATAATGAAACGAAGTAAATCGACTACATCGAGTTTTGTGTGTACGGTAAAGGGTAGGAAAGGTTTTAGAGAAACGAATTTCCAGGTGGATGGGAGTCACGCAATTTTCGCCAACGTTCGCGAGGCGTGCATTTCCTTGCATGGACGAGCCCCACTTGAAAGCAGTTTTCAAACTGCACGTTGGTCATTTTGGGGACCAGATGGTGACGAGTAATACTGGGGTTGAGAGTTTGGTGAAACGTTCGTAAGTCATTTTGTACATCTTTCAAGTTGCACTGATACCATCGTCCTACTTGTCACCAGAAGTGACAGATTTTTAAGTAAGGGAAACTCGGACAAAACCGAGTGCCTGCCTTAAATTTTCATATATTGATACTAAAAGTATAATTGGATATGTACTATTATTTAAAAAAGAGTTCATTCTCATGAATCCCAAATGCAATTTCCTTTTTACTTTCAATGTCAAAGTTATGAGATTTTATTCTTAACGTCCCGATTTTTCCCCGATCTCCCCTACACATGTATTTGTATGTTTATTTCGTCTTAACTCTAAATATCTCTTTCATCCAAGACAGACTAATCCACTATATAGCTGCCTGAGAACTATGTGTATTCATTCTGCATTTTCTCATTCTTCCATCCTCTATACTATTCACAAAACCCGCAACCCCTTATCCCATAACGCATTGATACAAATACACACAGTAGTAATTAAACAGAATATAGGTACAAATAGCCAATGGCAATACTGTGTCACTACGTTAATTTAAAGATAAATTTCACACAGGACCCAAAGAAGCTCGATGGTATATAAATATAAACCAATTTCATTTAAAAACTTCAAAGAAACGAAATTAAAACAGCCCACACCAAACAAATCTCCGAATTCACTGTGCCCTGAATTAAAATACAATTACCACCAGGTTCTACCTTCACTTGCATCGCATTCATTGAAACACATGCAGTTTCAGAAACGACTCAAATTATTACATCATTACGTTCCTACCCACCCCAAGGATGTCCACGTACCTGGTTGGATGGGCTGTCCACGATTTCGTCCCAGAAACATCGGTCTCCTCTCCAAATTTTAAAATGTGGACTCGCAGATCCATGAGCCGGCGAGGATCGATCGCGCTGAATCAAGGTACATCGATATATTCGTTCCTGAACGACTGGCTCCTCATCGACAATCCAATTCCGAAAATGGACCAGATTGCTGTGGTCGATTTTAATTTTCACGCGATGGAAAACTGGGGCATGATCACGTTCAGGGAGTCGGTGGTATTGTACGAGGATGGCGTCACTCCTACGAAGAACATGTTCGATGGATTCACCACAATGGCGCACGAGTACGCTCACACCTGGTTTGGGAATTTAGTCACACCGATATTTTGGAATGTAGCTTGGCTCAAGGAGGGTTTTGCCTCGTATTTCCAATACTTTGCTGTCTCCTCGGTGCAACCAACGTGGCACGTGATGGACAAATTTGTCGTGGATATGCTGCAGCCAACACTCCTTTTGGATTCTGCGAATCACACCAGAGTCATGAATGATTATAGTATAGGGAGCCCCAGCAGCATCATGGCTGCGTTGGATTTCGTTTCGTACAAGAAAGGTTTGTTTCTGCTTTACGTGGACCGTTTGATGCGTGGATTTCAATGACAGTTGCTCTACTTCAGGCGCATCCGTGATCCGTATGCTCTCCCACGTGATTGGGTATCCAGCTTTCCAATATGGTCTACAAAGTTATATGAAGAACATGTAAGTATTGCAAGGGAAGGGATATAATGTGTATAAGGAGTCTTTTGGGAATGTACAGAGTTACTTTCTTCTAACCCACCCTCTTAAGGACACCCTTTTCTGTTGTCCGATTGTAATAATCTTTACCAGGGACTAGTTTTTTATGAAGTAGAACCATATTAGGGGGTGAGAGCAAAATAAATCGCAGGTTGAAAATAGGAGCCACCCTAATAGTCATTCCTAGATGAACAAAACACTATTTGAACAGAACACGACTATCATACTCCATTTCCTTGAATTCCGATTGCTTATATAACAAATTATCAAATTGAGCGCTAGTTGACACCGATAACTGAGATATTAAACCAGGCAATCGCATCCAAGTGCTTTCGCACTTGACAAATTTGTAAAGTCATGCCTCCTGAATAACACCATATGTATAAAGTTGTGTTTTATATCTCATACGAAACATAAATATTCACTTACCTCCCAAAGTCATAAATATTCATTTTCCATTTTTACGACACATTTTCTCGTCAATCAATTTCATACTTTTACTTTCATGCTCGAATTATTTGACTGTAGGTCGTACAAGGCAGCTTCACCATTCGATTTGTACGAGCATCTACAGATTTCATCCGACAAGTTTGGCTATTTACGAAGCGACATACTTATCAAAGATATGATGGAATCGTGGACAACCCAGCCAGGTTTCCCTTTAGTGACAGTGACTCGAAATTATAAAGAAAGAAAGCTTACCGTGTCTCAGGAACCATTCCGCCAAAATCGTAATCAATCTTCAACAGAGCATAAAACACCTGGATGGTATATACCATTAAATTTCGCTGCAGAGTCGTCGATTGTCGATTTCGCTCGGACATCTGGAAGGCATTGGTTGAAACCAGGAGGCCAGAATCTAACTATCGATTTCTTTTCGTCAGAAGACTGGGTCATTTTCAACGTCCAACAAGTTGGGTACTATCGAGTGAACTATGACAAGCATAACTGGCACATGCTCGTTAACTATCTGCGATCCGAGGACTTTGAAAAGATACACAAAGTGAACAGAGCCTCGCTCATAGACGACGCTTTTAACCTGGCTAGAGCAGGCTACATACATTATTCCATTCCATTCAAACTTTCCAGCTATTTAGTTCAGGAGACGGACTACGAGCCGTGGGTCGCTGCTACTAATAACTTCAAATTTCTGAGCAAAGTGTTGAGCAGCGTCTCGGATGTACATCGAGCTCTTCAGGTAAGAAACAGACTATTTAGTAATGACGAGATACTGGCAGGGTCGGATCTAGGGGCACAAGCAGGGTGCCCAGAGCGGCAAATTTGGGGGCTGCAAAATTGGTTCATTGATAAATCCTGAATATTACATTTTTTATAAAACAAAAGGCTTTCATTATTTAACAAATATCTGCAAAAAGGAGTCACTCACTGTCAATAATTATACTATTGTAGATAGTTTTGCTAGTAGCATTGCAAAAGTTTGCGTTTTGAACAATCGCGATAGACTTGTGAAATATATTATTATCGATACGGTTCAATGAAAGTAGTTCAAGTAGTTTAACGAAGCTTCAATTAAGTGCAATTGATAAAAAGTGATATAGTTGTGTAGATAACTTATTTAGTTTTCAACCATTGATATTGCAACAGGAGCACGTGCTGCGTTTACTTGCACCGATGTACAAACAGTTAAGCTTCAATGAATCCCCGCATGAAGGTTTCACGACCAAACTACAACGTCAGATAGTCTTATCGACTTCTTGTTTGGTACGCAATGCTCATTGCTTAAGGACGTCTGAAACTCTATTTCAGAAGTGGATCTCCACACCCGATGAACGGTATGAGAAACTTTACGTTATATCATATAGTAACGACTGCAGTCATGAATCATTCGTATGAATCATTCAAGTCGTATGATAACCTTCCGTAAATGCAAGAGTTACATAGCATCAACAACTGATATACAATAGAATGCAGAGGGATTTTGTGAAGGAAGAAATATGACAGCAATCGTTTCAGAGTGACAAAATCATTTCAATTTAATCATAGAATATTAGTTTGTAAAATTACCTACCTTCAACATGAAATCGCCTATTTCTTGTTGTTAAAACACAAAAATATAGTTCTTTATATCGCTCATACGATTAAACGATTTTCCTTTAAATACGTGCAAATAAATGCACAGCCTTGCATAGAGTTGAGCATTACCTAAATAAAAAATGATTCAAATGACGGATCAAATAAAAGTTACCTTAACTTTAGGTTATTTGAGGAATAATGTTAATTTTTTTATTCGACACATAACGAGTAATTTTTTAAAATTTTATTCGCTGTTCGAAATTTTATTTCAATAGAAATTTTGCCCATCTCTGGTCTTGCTCCAGTTATCTAGACTTCACGAATACTCAATATTCTAGGGGGTGCTTCTACAGGTGAAAATAAGACGAAAATCAAACATGACGAAATTGCGGTAAAGGCTTAATGTTTCACTTATCGATGCTTAAAAATTGGCCTCTGGAACGCCTGAATCACGGTGATTTTACGACAGCGGCCTGCGCGAGGCAGGCTAACCAGGGTGCGCGCAATGGCGGCAGACGCACTACAGATTTGCTATGTAGAGCGCGTATTTACCCACCTCGCCGAAACAATGACCTACGGTACCATGTAGAGCTGTAATTATTCGAATAATTCGAATAATTTCGAAGATGAATAATTTCTTCGAATACTCCTAATTATCCAAATATTTGAATATTCGAATAATCGATAGAAGTTATTCAAATTCTCTGGTATTCGAATATTCGAATACTGAGATTATTCGAATATTGCAGCACGACGTTCATGTGACAATTTATAAAACAAGATTGCGTGATTCTTGCGTCCCAAGAACCCAATCTTTACACACCGATAATTAAAAAATGAACCTTTACCCCAATTTCATCATTCTTTACTTTCGTCTAATATTTGACCATAGAATCACCACCTACAGTATCGACTACTTGTAGAAAAACACCCGTACGTTTCATCCAAGACTACCTTCTAAACAATCCTCAACCTACTTCATACGAATAGGAGTCTTCAAGAAATCAATCTACAATTTTCTCACACGCGGTTTAGGATCCTGCAAGATGTCAAGAGCTTCGTTTACTGCGAGGGGATACGTAACGGGGACGAAAATGCCTGGCACACGGTGCTGACAAGATGGCTGTTGTACACCGATTTACAAACCGAGCAGGAGCTACTCGTGCAAGCTCTTGGCTGTACCAGAAGAGCCAATTTGATCGACAAGTAAAGTTTCGTTCGAACGGATTTCGATGCTCAGATAACGTCTAAACCCTAAATCTGAAATTTCCGTTCAGGTATCTCGCCTTGTCGATATCGGAGGAGCACAATGTCCGCAAACAATACAGGATTGCCATAGTCAACGCTGTTTTAAACGGCGACGGAAGAAATGTAGAGCGTGTCATGGATTTCGTTCGCCACAATTTACAGAGAATCATTAGCTCGTACGTACACCTTACGAATGCTTCTTGCCATCCTTATCTACGGCCGTGGACTTTTTCGCGATAAGCGTGAATTTCCTTTTTCTAGAAGGGGATATGAGTTCCTCAGTAAGATGCTCGGGTCGATTGGGAACGCGATAACCACAGAGGAACAAGCAGAGAAGGTATCACTGTTATTTTTGATTACATCTTCGGGGTAAATCCAATCACTCATTAACTCCACTGGATAAGTTGTATCTATTGCACCTTACCGTGAAATGTTTGTAACTTTGTACGGTTGATGTTATAGCTACGTTCACTCGTGGACGAGAAGGTGGATGAATTTGGAGCAGCGTTGAACGCTGCGAAACAGGCGATCGTTGTATCCTCGGCGAACGTGGAATGGGTGAAAAAGTATTCGCCTATCATTGCCGATTGCTTCGATTAATGAACTATATTTCTGTCGAAATATGTAGATTGAAATATGTTATGAATGCGGTGAATAGAATTAAATGAATTGTAATTAAATTGTAATTCAAGAATATATGCATTGTTTAAGTAAGAATGTAGAATGTATTTTCTCTTGTTTTGGAATCTTCATTAAAATGTTATTCGATCAACTGAATCAATACGATAACTGTGGACTTTTTGAAAAATATTTGTCAGATCCATTAGTAGTAAAGTGTCTTAGATCACTATCTTCGTATCAGCAAGTATTGTAATTGACTTCTAACGGCATTATGTTTCCTAACGAAACGTTCCCAACTTTCTAACTGTAAGTGTATGTATTAATTAAAAAGAGCGAAAAGAAATAAAATCAGAATTTTCGGGTTGCCAACGTTTCCTTATAAGTCGACTGAAAGGTAAGTAGAATCGTTCAGTTGGATGTGAGCTCTGATATACGAAACGAAAAGTAAATATAAGTAGCACTTATTCTGAGTGAACGTATTAAATGATGACAATATACATTCTTTACATTGTTCCTGGGTGAATTACTGCAATGAATACAAATACTTGTATTCGAATAATATGAAACAATTATTCTCATACAAATTCAATTGAACCAAGGCGCGACAGTTAATTATTAACTGATTAATAATTATTCAGTACACAGGAAATTAATAAACCTTGTGTATATATAAACATGATTGCAATGAAACAGACATTATGAATCATCATGAATTTTAAAGCATACTAAGTTATTGGTATGCAACTGGAAACATCGAAGTCGATCGTGAATTAGAGAATTGTTATTCTGTAACAGGATAAATAAAATACTGTAGACACTATCTTCTAAATATTTCTCATATCCCACGCTGAATTACAGTTAAATATGTCTCGAAAGCATCGTAATTTTATGACGCATGGCCCAGGCAGCAAATGTTTCACCTGTTTCACAAATAACGTTCAATGATCACGGTGAAACTTATCATTTTATCTCGTCTGTTAAATCAAGATGAGAGATTACCTAATACAGTATAACATTGTTTCAGCGATATCAACGATAAAAAACGAAACTGCCGAGGATTTCGTCGTATCTGGCGTCGATTCTGACGTTCATTGGTGGAATAGTACTATGTGTTGATTGCCACATTATCAGTAAAGCCGTTGCTTTAAAAGCGGAGGTGAACATTTCACAGAAATTTCGCGGGGCATAGTAGCTCATTTGCCGGTCACTAGCCAACGATAACCGATATCCCGTGTTCGATCGGAAAAACTCGATTGATAAGATTAGACCAGCCGGCCATATTTTCGATAATAGTCCTACCGTGAGAGGCTTATAAAGCACGAACATTTGTGCATGTAGTCTTTCAGACAGTAATCGCCGCCGCACAATTTACTCGTCGGGTTTTCTTGTTACGCCCGACCGTCGATCGTTCATTTACAAGGTACGTTATCGAGATTATTGCCACAAGTGTCGGGAAAATTCAATAAACGCCGATACCATCTAACAAATCCGCGTCGATGATTCTGCAAATCACGTTCCAGTCAAATTTTGAGCGGGGTCGCACAGGGGACAGTGCGAACGAAAATAAAACAGCTTATAGATTTTTTAGTTCGACGGTGATCATGCAGTTAAATCTTCCTCTTTGATACGATAAACATTCATAGTAGAGTTTCTCTCTTGAAATATAAATAATTAGAAATTAACGAAGAATTAAATATATCTAATATTAGGTTGGTGTTTGAAGGGATTTATTTTGTGTTTGTACCGTCGAGTAAAAATTAAATAAATTTCCTTGATGATCGCAACGTAACGTCTTCCATCTCTGTGTGGTATCCTACGTGTAACAAGTGATGTGTTTTCTGAAATAGAAGCAACCGAAGTGGATCGTCCACTGAATGGGATTTTAGTGCCAAACCAATCCAGGATGTCAGGCTTAGTGTTGCTGCCGTTGCTTCTGCTCTCGGCAATATGTCGGGCGGATCTGCTTTTTGAAAATACAGTGACCTCTCAGGCAGATGATGCGACGAATGTTAAATACAGGTTGCCGAATATTGCCACACCTTCGAAGTACAGTCTTCATCTGGTGCCAGATTTGACGAACTTCAAGTTCAGGGGGCAATCGATAATCACACTCACTGTTCAGCAAGATACAGATACCTTAACTTTGAATGCTAAAAATCTGACAATAGTAGCAAATAATGTTAATGTGGTTGGAGGGAAAATCACAAAACCGCAGACAGCGTCGAACGTAGCTTCGAATACGGACGAAGAGTTTGTAGTTCTCACGTTCCCAGATACTCTCAAGAACGGCACAGAATACAATCTCACAATTAACTACTCTGGCGAGTTAAATGACCAAAAAGTTGGGTTTTACAGAAGCAGATATCTGAAGAAAGACGGCACCGTAAAGTAAGTACACAGCTGCTATTGTTCGCAATTAGCCTGCCGTTATCTACAGCGGCGATAATTTTCGAAAATGTCCTTCACGTGTTACAGATATATCGCCACAACTCACTTCGAGCCAACAGGTGCTCGGCTAGCATTTCCATGTTGGGACGAGCCCGCGTACAAAGCGAACTTCACAATTTCTATAACCCATTCGCTGAACTATACGGCAATTTCCAATATGCCTCAAACAGAACGAAAGACACTCCCAGATTACCTGTACACTACTACTTTCAAAACAAGTCCGCCGATGTCCACCTACCTTGTGGCGTTTGTGGTCTCCGACTACGTCAATACAACAAACAAGGATGGAACCTTTAGAGTTTGGACGAAAGAAGACGCTGCGAATCAAGCACATTATGCATTGAAAGTGGGTGAAGACGTGATAGGAAAGTTGGACAATTATACAGGAATCAAATATAGCAAACACATGGATAAGATGGATCAGATTTCTATCAAGGACTTCACGGCAGGCGCTATGGAGAATTGGGGTCTTGTGACGTACAGGTAATTATCGTGACGTGTACTCAGATTTGATCAAGGCACCTGTCTTCTGATTCATACATTTGGGAGATTAATCACCAGTGTGAATGACGAGCGCAAAAATTCGGAAATCATAGAGTGTTTTTTAAGTCATTGTTCTATTCATATCGGTGAACACGATTCGATCATGACAGTGTACTGTATATACAGGGTGTCTCGTAAGTGATAGTAATTCGACACGGAAAGGTAAGTTGAATCAATAAAATTTAATTTGTAAGTAAATCGTTTGGTATTTGAGAAATTTGAGTTTGGATTTTAATCGAGTACCTGTGGACCAAAATATAGTTGGTGGCGTTTGAGGGTTATGCTGAGGTATAGGGAACGATTTTTGTCCGCGTAGGACCTTCGTGAAGCGGTCCTCTAATCTCAGAGTCCCCCTTAGACGCAACCAGCTGTACTTCGGTGCACGCGTACCGTGGAGAACTTTAAGGGGTCATTCTACTTTTATCGGCCGAAAAATGAAGCCATTTTTAAAGATTTTTTTCTCAATAAATACAACATATAATGAAATAAATCTTTTTTGAAATTTATTATACTACTCTTATATTGTAAAAAAAATTAAGAAGATTGTTTTTAATTTGTTTCATATGTTTTTTTATAACGTCAATGTGACACCTACAAAAAAGAGGTATTGACGTTCGTGACGTAGCTGATTTCCCGGAGCAGGCTTATCTGAAATAAAAAATTCGAAAAGACTCTTAATCTGTAGGAGTGTGGCTATCGCTCGTAGCTCAATTATCAATTTTTATTGAGGGATAATAAAATGGCGCCGGTTTGAAAGAAAAAGTTCCTCAAAAGAGTGTTTTCTCGAATGTTCCACGAGAAAAATCTCGGTTATTTTTCGACAAAAATTATTAATTGAACTACGGACTGTAGTGACACTCATACGGATTAAGAATCTTTCAAATTTTTTATTTCAGGTAAGCCTGAGCCTACACCACGAATATACCTCTTTTTTGTAGTTGTCACATTGACGCTATAAAAAAGCATATAAAACAAATTAAAAACAATCTTTTTAATTTTTTGTGTAATATAAGAGTAGCTTAATAAATTACAAAAATATTTATTTCATTATATGTTTTATTTACTGAGAAAAAAATATTTAAATATAGCTTCATTTTTCGGCCGATCAAAGTAGAATGACACCTTAAACTCATTCTTTTCAAGAACAGAGCTAGTTACGAACAAGTTTTATTGTATATTTCTAACTTGTTTATTCGTGTATATAAACATTGGCGTAACTAAGATTTTTGTCTGGGGGCCAGGCCCCCCTCTCCCTCTCTCTCGCTCTTTTTTTTTGTAAGTAGTGGAAACTTTATATACATACACATTTTATAACCATCGTTTACCTACATATTTATTTAACACTAAAACAAAGAGTGAACAAAAGAGTGAATAAAAAATTATTGATTATTTAGCAGAAGAATGTTCTTTAGTTATTTCGATAGTTTCTAGGGAGGAGCCATTCCGCGTTTTGGGGGGGGGGCAGGACTACCCGATCCCCAACTAGTTACGCCAATGTATATAAATATATACTTGTGTAGTTCATTCGTACATATAAATATGACCAAACAACTTGATATAACGCGTTTCCACAAGTTTCATAGTTTCATGAAGCTGCTATTCCGTTGCTTTCTAGAAGAACGCTCTTACATATACAAATAAATATTAATACGAGGAATAATGGAATCTGAATTGTCATATACATTTTTTAATGAACCCGTTTGATTGTTATAGGGAAAGTGCCCTCCATTATGAAGAAAATGTCACCACGACTGCTTCCAAGCAGAGCATTGCCACGATAATAGCACACGAGTTCGCACATCAATGGTTCGGGAATCTGGTCAGCCCGAAATGGTGGGAATATATCTGGTTGAACGAAGGCTTCGCTAATTATATGCAACACTTCATCATGGATAAAGTAAGTGCCAACGATTTCGTCTTTTATTCTATATCGCAAAGTTATCGAGAATAGGTACGAAATTCATTACATTCGTTCAAGTAGCAGTTAATTAATAATTTTAATACAACCAACGGTAAATTACCCTTCCAAATGAGGGAGTTCCTTTCTACTTAGTCATATACATATCAATATCTGATATCCAGAAAATGAGAATGCTAAATTATTTCTACACTTCTGTCCCTAATTATTTTTCATGTACACAAGACTTCATTTAACCCTCCATCAAATTTATTAATCATTAAACACAGCGGGCAACTAGTCAAGAATAACCACTTACACTTCTCAAACACATCGTTATCAGATACAAACTCTCTGTGAAAGATAATGCAAGATGCAAATCAAGTCTAGACGTTCCAAAGCATATTTATTTTAATTGAAGAAACATTTTCTAATCCTTCATTTGAAGATCCTGCAGCAAATAAAAACTTATCAACTCAATAACTACCTACTACTTATTTTGTGAAAATATATATTTTTCAGTTAGCGGTCTCTGTTTAACATTAAATCAAAGCAATAATTTTATTAATTAATTTCATTCTATTTTCTCTAATTTACTCGAGGTTAGTAAAAATGGAGCTGCATCCCCCTTGCTGAAAGGTCCTCATTTGTCTCCCAAAGATACTATTTTTAATGCTATATACTTTTTCGAGATGAATTGCTGTACTCTTATCTTTCCCCAAATGCTTGCATTAAGTATCCATGTCTGAACACGAGGTGAAAGTGTTAGAGTGTCGGTGCCTGAAAGTTATTAATCTTATCGGGTCGCATGATCGAAAATCTGACGAAATCTAACGACTTGTTGTGCATACTTTCAGTTGGAGCCAACCTGGCGCTTAATGGAATATTACGTTTCGGACTCCTTGCAAGGGAAGGCTTTCGTTTTCGATGCAGGCGAGAAGACGCGCCCCATGAACAAGGCCGTCGACAGCCCGAAACAAATCTCAAATCTATTCGACAGAGTCGCCTACGAGAAATGTAAGATTTTAATCGGTTAAACGCGCCATCGTCATTGCCTATACGTGACTAAATGAACTCAGCCTATTCAGAGGTATCTCAGTACAATACACTTTGTTACAGTATCGGATAAAAAAGCGTGAGCAAACATGATACGTACTCTTAATAATTTCTATTTATTACCTCGCGCCACCGACACCAGCAACCGGTCACGTTCGTGATCTAATACCAGCGCAGTCTTATCTTATCAATCAATTAATACGATGTACCCTCGTTATAAACATTATCAGTACCAAGATAAAGTACAAGACACGTGATGCCGAGAAGTTCGAGTGGCATTATTTTTGTGGGCTGCGCAATGTTACGAAAAATATAAAATTGAAGGAATAAAATAGAATAAAATAGAGTGATTTTAAATCGCTATTTTGAGCACTGACGATGGCGATATTTATGATTCATATGACGATATAATGTATAATGATATGACTTGAATTCTCTACAGCTGGATCGATTATCCGAATGATGTCGTATATTTTGAAACCAGAGGTCTTGCAGGCGGGTTTGAGGACTTATCTGAAAGAAAAGTACGTACACTACGAACTTTCATTTGTTTTAATTGAGGGAATTTTAACTTGTTCGTAAAATTAATGTCAGTATATAATAATGTAGCGTTGATTAATTTATGTTTCACAAAAATACTAATGCAATAAGAATGAAAGAATAATAAAGCGATTTGTGTTGTTCGAAAGCTAGTATTCTCGTAGATATATTGAATTGCGGAATTTGAAATAGGTACTCTTTATAAGAACACTTGTTTTAAAATACCTAGGTATATTCCTTAAAACAGGATTGTATTATTGTATTGTTCCATGTAAATTGTATTAATGATCATTACAGTGAGCTGGGTATTGCTGATTCCGATGCACTCTTCAAGTCGCTCCAAAACGCTACTACGGAGAAATGGGAAGGCAAGGAACTCAAGGAAATCATGAACGAATGGGTAACCAAACCTGGGTATCCAGTACTTACCGTTAAAAAGAACAAGACAGGAGTCTACGATATAAGTCAAGAACGATTCACAATGTATGGAACTGGCGATAATACCACGTGGTGGATACCCATTACCTACACCGACCAAAGCAAACGCAATTTTAATTTCACCCTGCAAGGATGGTTGAAATCAGGAGATAAGTCGTCGCAGGTTACAACAAATAGCAGTGAAAAGGATTGGGTTATTTTCAACGTGAATCAAACAGGTGTGTAACGTAATATCTGTACAGTTTTGGGGGAAAGAAAGTTTAAAACTCATATTTTTACATGCTTCTAGATTTAACAAAAGCGATAATTATTTTTCAGGTTACTATCGCGTGAACTACGACGACAACAATTGGAAGCTTCTATCGGACTATTTAAACACGAAGGATTATAAAAATATAAGCCCCTTGAACCGTGCTCAATTGCTCGATGACGCTATAAATCTGGCCCGAACAAGTCGCTTAAATTTTACCACCGCATTATCCCTCTCTACTTATCTTACCCAGGAAGCAGACTACATCCCGTGGACCACAGCTTTCAGAAATTTGAACTTCGTGAACAGCATGATGCAGTATACGGAAAACTATGCAACTTTCAAGGTACATGCATGCACCTGAATAGATCAACGATTTCTTCTTCCTTCATTTCCTAATCTCAAGTTCGAAAACATCTATTTCTAATTTACTAACACTTTAACTGGACCAAGATTTCGAAAAATATCATTTTAAGTCGACCTTTCCGAATGATCACACATTGCGGAGACATTTTGTACGAAACAAACTCTGAGCTTGTTTAGTTTCCAAAGTAAACATTTGGAAACTCGTAGGACAATACTTTCAATGCTTTACAGAAAATATGGGTATATGGAAATACGCGAAACCGTACACAGGGTTCAAACCCCTCGACATGAAAACGCGCTGACGGCATCCAAAGCATTAATTCTACTAACAGAATCTTGAATTTCAAAAATAGTATACATCGTTTCTAGACTTTTTCTCGGATTCTAGGCCCAACATATATTACAGATTTTCTTATACTGTTCTCGTTGTTTCAGCTATACGTCAGGTATATATTGAAACAATTGGCGAAGGAAGTGTCGTACAAACCCACGGACAAGGACGACCACGTGACGAAACTTCTTAGAACAAACGTACTGAAATGGGCTTGTAAAGCTGAGCAGACAGACTGCACGAAATACGCCAAGGAGGAATTTGATTCTTGGGTCAAAGATCCTACTAAACGGTAAGTTCTTATCGGTTCAGTATTCTGCGGGCACTGTACCTTGCGTAGATATAGTGGTGTGGTAATAGAAATAAGGAAGTAGGAATCTTGGAGTGAGTAGAAATGTGATAAGTGCGATCCTGTAACGAGTTGTTATAGCACATTTGGTAATTGTATCCTGAAGAATACTTACCAGATTAATCACTATATATCTGCAAGGCACAGTACACTGCGAATTATAGCGTATCAATAATCGTGTTTAGACTTGAAAATTTGCCTATTATCCGTTTAATTTGGTTCCAATTCAAGACGATAAGACTACGATAGACATGAAGCTTTTATAAAATGTGTGACAGTTGGCGGTAGATAATGAGTTAAGAAGAAGCTCAACTTTGCCTGGTAATCTGAATCAGTCAATTTGATCTAACTTTAGGAAATGAACACTTAAAGAGACACGTGTGAAATGTTCGAAATGTGTGAATCGTGTGAAAAACTTGATTCTAGTTTCCCGATTTAGTACTACCCTTAAAACCTCCTCTTTCACAGTTCTGTCGCGAGTTAAGAACCATTTTTTCTCCTTACAGACTGTGAGACCAACGCACAATTATGGATCTTAATTTGTCATATAGTTTTTGTGGTGTCATGACTGTGTAAATTATATTTGTTTGTGTTTACAGACTCGATGCCGATTTGAAGAACAACATCCTCTGCGTGGGATTAAGAACCGCCGATCAGAAGACGTGGAACAAAACTAAGGAGGCCCTGATGAATTCTACAGTAGACCAGGACGAGAAGAACGCTCTACTGCCTATCATGGGTTGTTCTGGCTCAATCGAAATTCTCAAGGCATTCCTGATGTCGTCTCTTGAGAAGAACTCCACCGTTGACTTCAATATCGCTGTGCAAGCCGTCATCTCTGACAACCCTGCGGGATTGAACCTCGTCCTGGATGTAATTACCGCGGAACGCGAAAAGATAAAAAATCTGTAATTATCTATAACACTGAATATTATACTATTGAAATGCAAAACCCATAACCATGCCCTTTTTCTAATTTCAGAGACAAGGCTGACCAGAAGATAAAATCGTGCATAGAGACCCTTAGCAACGCTATCACGAACAAGGATCAATTCTTCCAGGTACAGTTACGATTTACTCTCTAAATAATTAATCTCTTCGTTACGAACGTTATCTGGACTCTATATTATACATTGTCATGTGTCACTTACCTATACGCGTTATTTTCCATATACACCCATTGACTTGTTCCACACACAAAATTGAGTAACAGATAGAAGTGCCATTCATGAGCAGAGGTCGAATGAAACTGTTAAGTTTTATAGATAAAAGTTATTCAAACCATTATCTTTTAAATCATTTCCTTTCTGTTTTAAGTCAACTTTGTACATTAACTCTGCTATAAGAGTTCAGTTTTAACAGTTGCTTTATGCTCGATTAATAAAAGTGCTGAACAATCATAAAAGTTAGGAATATTTTTTTCATTAGTATTATTTAGGGAATTGGAAGCAGGATAAATATAGAAGGGTTTAAAATTTTAACAGTTTCCTTCGACCCCTGTAAATAGATTTCTTCTGGTAGTTATTAATGTTTGTGAAGTTATTCAATAATTCTGTTAATTGATGAATTACCTTGATTGTTAGTTAACTCGGTAATTACCAGTTCGTGGGCAATCAGTTTTCGAGCATGTGACTATATTATAATCAATATGTTCAGTATCATTAACAGGATATTAATAAGGTCTCCATAAATAATATATTAGTATTCTTAATATCCTATGATTATTCTCTTCTTTCAGCTGTCCACATTCAGCGCGAAGGTCGGGGCGCAGGCAGATCTTGTGCAGAGTACTGTAGAGAAGGCGACAAGGAACATTGAATGGATGAACACCCACGCAGGAGTAATCGATGACTGGTTGTTGAAGCATCAAGAACATTTCCGAAGTTCCGCTAGCACAGTTGCTCTTACGTCGTTGCTCGCCGTAATTTCCATATTCATCACACGATTCTATTAAGTGTAAGGGGACCGTCATTTTGAGCAGGTCACTGAATTGGGGCCCGAACTCGTTTCTGCGAATGAATCGAAACGAACGAGGGGGAAGGAGAACAATGCAACTATGTTCTTGTATCGAGAGAAGCATACGATGTCCGTGTGTAAAATACAGTTTGGATAAAATGGAAAGTCTTAGAGGACAGCGAAATGTACAAGTACCTATATGAATTATCTGAGTTTTCACGGACTCTGTTAGAATGGGAATATTTAATATGTAACTATGTAATATGATTGTAAATAATATAGATGTATCCATGTCTAAATGGTCTAAATATATTTATTTTATATTCTTGATAATGTATAAGATGAAAATTAAACTTCCATATCACTATTTAAATAACTTACTTTTTATATTTGTAAGCACTCGTGTGTTACATATTTCTATAGAATGAGTACCGTTAAGGAACTAGTTCTTGATCAGGCACTAATTTTTGATCAGTTCATGAAATAAATCGTTCTTTTCAGTTTATGTCATTAAATAATTGTTTGAAATAATTACTAACATAAAAATTGATAATTCAAAAATATACGTGTTGTCTGTGAAAGCAGTTAGTATTGTTAGTTTTTGTGAAAATAAATGTGTAAGGTAGCTCACTTGAAGGAAGCCTCTGTTGAACGCCATCTCTTACTGTTCGAACTAAGAGATCACTATCGATGCCACAGTCGATTTCTTTACTGGTTATTGTGGTATTAAAGTTTATTTCCATACATTTGGCTTACAATAGTTAACTTTACAATGTAGCGAAAGAATTTTAGTATTATATGTATCATTTTGCTTTAAAAGTCAGTGATCATTATTTAGTTCCACTTTTTTCTTATGGAACCAATTTTTGATCACCTGAATAAAAATTAGGTTAGAACATTATAAAATTATAAAAAAAATTAAATTTAGATGGTTTAATACTAAAAATAAGTTTATTTGGTACTTTCTTTTTAATTAGTATTAGTATCTGATCAAATATTAGTTCGTTACCTGATAAGAAATTAGTTCCAATGTATTTTAGATGATCAAAAACTAGTTCCTGACCTGATCAAAAATTAGTTCCCATGTATTTTCAGATGATCAAAAACTAGTTCCTGACCTGATCAAAAATTAGTTCCCATGTATTTTCAGATGATCAAAAACTAGTTCCTAGTCATCTTATTCTTCCGTACCTTATAAATAATTAAATTATACTTATTTTCAACTTTTTAAAATTTTTCCTTAAAGTGTAAACCTTAATTCATCTTTTAGTATAAAAAAAGTCTATGGTTGAAAGTTTTAGTAGGTTAAAAATAAATATTAAAGCGGGAAGCCCTCTAAACTGATCAGAAACTAGTTCCTTAACGGTAGGGGTGTGCGGGTACCCGAAATCACGGGACCCAATTTGCGATTCGGGAGCCGATTTTCTTGCTTAAAAATTCTTTTAAGGCTTCCATACATGAGCGAGCCGCTCGCTTCGCGTAGTGCGGAATCATAACTTTTGAGTTGTGGTACCCGATAACTTTTATGTTGTGATTTTTCAGTGTGATCAGATGTAAGAATTTTTAAGCAAGAAAATCGGTTGCGGTATCGCAAATTGGGTCCCGTATTTTCGGGTATCCGCACCCCTCCAAGAATGTGCCGTTAGGGATAGTTTTGAAACCAAGAAATATCAGTTAAACGACTAGTCGTGAATGTTTTCAAAAATATATCCTAATTATGATATCTTTAACATTACTGATGCAATTTTTTTCGTATAGGTATATTTAAGCGAAACGGATTTGTAGCAAAGCAGAATATATGGTTTAATAAGAACACTAATTTTCGAACTTCGTTTTCTAGATATACAAGATAAACCATGTTAATTTTGTTTTAATCAAGATACCAGTAGTAGCACATAAAATTACCACCACCTTCGTAGTTTGCACAGGCATCAGTCGTCTGGAGGTTCAGTGTATTCTTTTTCACACGCAGGACAAATTATTTTTTCCATTGACGTTGATGATTAAGCTATTTTCTTTTTGGAACCGATTTGTTTTGTTCCTTTCAAAATATTTCAGAAGTTATCTGTAAGATTTTTGCTTTTCTAATGATTTTTTTGCGCATTCGCATTCAGATTTCCTTTTCATTGCTTCATTTACTTCAAGCTGATTTTTAAGTGGGAAGATTGCATTCGAACTTTTGCCCCACTGCATTGTGCGAACACTTGACCCCACAGCTACTTGTCCATTGTTTAATCAAACCTGCTATCAGTGAGGAGAACTGAACACATCTATTAGTACTTTTGAATAAAATAATTTCAGCTTTTTCTGACGACATATTAATTAGAATGTTTACTGATCAATTTATAGGAATAATATTGATTCTTAAAAATGAGAATATTACATCAGAATTAACGAATTCAGTTCTTACCGCACTGTACGATAACAAAACGGAGCACAGCTACACAATTCGACACCGGTCACTCTACCTTGATTGACAATGACATTCTTTTACCTCACTCTACTCTACAAACGAATAAATGTTTCGCAAATTTAGACAATATGTAAAACCACAGAATATTAAACTACGTACAGTTTTCCCACGAACCAAGGGAAATAATCTGGTTTAATATTCTTCAATTATAATTCGCGATATACATGTGCATAATGCAAGACGTAGGTGGAAATAGTAAGAAATGGCCTTCGATTTTTTTTTATAGCGTGAATTCAAGGAAATTACTGTGCATTACTGTATATTGCCTACCAATGAAGAGCGTAGGTTAACTGAGTGAATTATTTACGCCACGGTAAGAGTCAAAATATTCACATCCGTCATTTGGTCTACTTATTGATGATGATGACAGTAGTGTTGCTAGAACTTCAAAAAGCTAGAACTTGTAACCGTTATTAACTGTAATGCTATATTATTATATCGTTTGAGTAATACAATGGAAGACGATAATAAGTAAACTCAAGATGAAAGGCCTTTGAAAAAACAAAGTATCTTTGGTCGTCGGATGAATTCCCGTCAAATCAACTGCTTCATCCGTGACGCTTAGAATAAAGATAACTCGGGTGATTTTTATTCGACGACGGAAAAGGATAAAGTCTCTTCATTTGATACGTTATTTAAATAATTTTTTATTTAAATAATAATAATTTTTTATTTAAATAATGCCCCTCTCTGGTGTGACGGAATGAAGGAAAGTGTGTGTGGCGACGGCATTAACCGACGGAGCGCGGCGTTGGGCGACTGTGCTCAAGCGACGATCGAAATCAGTCGCATGGCGAGACCGACACGTGCGTTATGGTGTTCTTGTAATAATTAGTTCTTCTATGTCTTCCTTTGTGCTATTCTTTTCTTCTTTCGTCACTTATATAAGAAACTCATTTATTGTCGATCCTACACGAATATTACACGTAGATTGATTATTGCTAACACATATAAACTTGTATTTTTAATAAGACACTATTGCTTTTCCAGCCGCAGTTTAGAGGTACAGAAATAAGATACAGGAAAATGCTGTAATTAAAATTATCGGACGATTTGAATTATCAAAGTTATATAGTGTCAAGGCGATAATGGAGTTGAGAAATATGGCTGCGTTCAATATGTTACTGCCTTTCTACGCCTTCGTCATTGTTAGCTTCTTATCACTTGGAACTACTGATCAAAACATTCGGAAGGAGGCTGTAAATAAGTATCGTTTACCCGATGACACTATACCGATACATTATAACATTAAATTTGATTTACACAATTCCACTTTCGATGGTGAAACTGAAATTTACTTGAAAGTGCGGAGATCTACATCGACTGTTGTGCTGCATTCGAAGAACCTTACAATAGACGAACTAGCAACGAATATAACAAAAGATAATAATACAATAAAGCCAAAGGAACATATTTACGACGATGAGACGGAAATGTTACGGCTTCGGTTCGAAGATCCTCTCGATCCAGGAGCTTATATTTTGAAATTTAAATTCACTGGTGTACTAGCTGACAATTATTGCGGACTTTTTCGATCAGAATACGTGAATGAAGAGGGCAACGAAGTGTAAGTAAACGTTACATGAAAGTTAACGAAAGTTAACTACACTTTTCGGATATACTTCTGAATGGTCCCAGTGGCCAATCGACACGAGGTTTAAGGGCAGGGGTAAGGAGGGGTTGTGGACCCAAAATCTAACATTGTAGCTTCAGGTATTTATTAGTGTCCGAAATATTAATAAAAAATTATAGTTAATTTTTTATTACAAATTATTTTTTTGAACTGCATACACGAAACCCTAAGGGCGATCAATCCTACCCCCATCTGTTCTACGGATAGCTCGACGCGGTCCCCTTACCACCGTGAACCCCTCAAAACCAAATTTCTCGAAAACGAAGCGCGATATTAAAAAATTGTATTGTATATTTTCGTCTTATTTTGGCTTGTAGTTACTAATTTTAAAATTACTAATTTTAATTCATGTTGTGTGGTTGATCTATTCCACTTTAATCGATTCCATTCCTACTAAACGATTGAAGGAGAAAAATTGAAACTGGAGTGGTACTTTTATAGGCCGATTATTACGACCCATTTCCAACGTACGTCTGCTCGTCGCGCTTTTCCTTGTTGGGACGAACCTGCTCTGAAAGCGACATTTAACGTGTCTTTGAAGCATATTGCTAATTACACGGCACTGTCAAATATGCCTGCTTACATGATGGAACACGATGAAGAAGATGGAAAAAACTGGACACACTTTCAGACCACGCTGTTCATGTCGACCAACATTTTGGCTTTTGGCGTATTCGATTTCCCTCACGTTTCCAATTCGAACGATACGATTAGAATATGGATCAGAAGCGAGGAAATCAATGATACAGCTTATTTTATGCACGTTATAGAGAAAGCAACTGATGAGTTGACACGATACCTAAATAGCACGATTCGTGTCCCAAAAATGGACAATGTCGCTATCCCACACTATTCTGCTGCAGCAACCGAGAACTGGGGCATGATCGTCTACATGTAAGTAGGAAATAAACGAACTAAGGGGAGAAGCCACTGTGAAATTTTATTCCGATTTTTCTTTTTGTGCATCTTCATAATATTTGCGATCTCAAAAATGTACTTGCACAATTTCAAAGTGGATCTCAAAAAATTCTAAGAGATGCGGTAGGTTTTGCATAGGTAGTGTAGCACTTGGAATCGAATGCACGCATAGTAGGTAATTTGGTGTCAATCGCCCGAAGAGTTTATGTCCAAGAATCCAAATGTATCTAATAAGAGGGATTAGATGTAATTATGAGCTTATATATTGTTTAGAACTCCGGAGAGCCGAAAGAAAGAGAGAATACGAGAGAAAGTTTTTAGGCGGCAGACAAACACACAAACATTTAGAAGCTTTAGATTAAAACTTTAAGTAGCGCAAGGTTTTGAAAAATGCCTCTTCAAGTCGATCAGATTTTTTCCAAATCGACAAAATGAATTCCAAGCTTGGTTTCTCTTCAGAATAAACATTCGGGAATTCTTGGATAATACTCTCAGTGCTTTTGAGGAAACTATCGAAACGTGAAAACACGCCGACGCCATTCAAAGTGCGAAGTTTGAAAAATGCTTTTGGTGACATGGATCTTGAAGATCATTCAGCGCACCACTTAAGTACGACTCAAGTATCTTATGCTCTATCTCTTATCTCTTAGTGTGAATCGTAGATACATATGTACTGTTAGAACATATAGCAAAGTACTCGGCTCATCTTCAAGTGGTGTACATAAGGATACATGTATCCTTGAGGATACAAGCTGTAAAACATGTTTCCCCTTGTCATCTACAAAGTTCATAGACCCAAAGCATTCGTCTAGCTTGATATTTGACGACCAGGACTCGATGTTGTCCAAAATCTATGTTGATTGTATCTCTTTGTTCTTGATTTGCCACACTCGAGAGCGATGGTATCTTAGCGAGGGGACTTTATACGAGCCTCTTCGTGGCTCTGTTCATGGATTTTACTGTGGAAATCCATCACGATGTTTTTTTTTAAATATTCAGAGAGCACGTTGTACCACACGATTCCAAATTAACGCTGATCATGTCCAAGATACAGAAAACAATGACTGTCACTCATGAGATTGCACATCAATGGTTTGGGAATTTAGTGAGTCCAGCTTGGTGGAAGTATCAGTGGTTAAGCGAAGGCATGTCTACGTATCTGAAATTTTACATCACCGATAAGGTAATGCGCGTTGTGTATTGCAATTTTAATATTTCGTGGGAGTAGTGACGATTGTTGTGTCTTAATATTAATTCTAGATGTTCAAAACTTGGGCAATAATGGATAACCTTGTACACACACAAAACGTTTTTTTCTCAACGGATGACAATGCTGATGTTAGTCATGTAAATCAAGACTTCACTACTAATCAAGCTAGACGACCGAACGCTTATTTCTCTGGGTACAGCAAACGTAAGGATAATTGGATTGTATAATTAAAAAAATTTTAAAAATTAAAACCGACTTCAAGAAAATAAAAATGTGCTAAAAAGTAAGAAATAATTTTGTTCCTTCTTTACTCTACGACTCTCCAATTTTTTCTGTCAGCGCCACATTATTTGAACTGTATTAATCTGACACTGACTTAAAAAAATTGAGATTCGTAAATTAACTAACGAACCAAATTATTTTTTACTTTTTTCAAGTCGGTTTTAATTTTTTAAATTTTTTATTTTTTACTTTTTATTTATTTAAGTTATATAACTACATTTATTTAAATAATGAAGTCGGTTAATAAAATAAATTTCATATTTTTGGTGTAACTTCAAAACTACTTAACCGATTTTGATCATTCTTTCTCCATGACCTAAGTTGATTGAAGCTAAACTAAATGCAATAGGTTTCACGAAAATCGGTCCAGTATTTACGGAAAAATTCGCGGACAAACATAATACATACTAACATACATGCATACACGTCGAACGTAGAACATTTTTCTTTTTGAAATTGGTTAAAAATCGAAATACGATATACTTTCTTTTAGCGGCGATGCTTTTCTGGATGCTGTCAAATATGGTTGGGGAAGACGTTTTTCAAGCTGGTTTATTGAACTACATCAACAAACAGTTAGTAGTTACATGTATATTTTTTATTTTCTGGTCTCCAAAAAATCGTTTCACAAGAAATTATTCAAATAACCAAACAAAGGTGAAGAACACGACGAATCAATTCAGTCTTTTATTGTTTCCGTAATTTTTTAGATCCCGTTATATCACTTCTTCTGGATTACCATTGACACGTAGAACATTTGCCGATTAAAGAAAATAATTAATTTTAGCACTTACAGTGTTATCTACGAGGACTCTTCAATTCTGAAGATCACTTCGTATTGTTACAGTAAATACAGCAACGTTACATCGGACGACTTATGGGAAGCTATGCAGAGCGCATTGAACCAATCAAACTCGACTGCAGGGAATTTTCAGGTAAAGGAAGTGATGGACACCTGGATTGAACAAACTGGATATCCACTCGTGACGGTGACACGAAATTACACAACAGGTGACATCACGATATCTCAAGAACCATCACCAGCTGACACCGATAAAACGCAAAGGAAATGGTGTATTCCCATAAATTATGCAACTAAATCAGCACCGGACTTTTCAGTGACTAAACCTATGCGATGGTTGAAGCAAAACGATGACAAATTAGTAATCCAGGGAGTCGATGTTGATGACTGGATAATTATCAATTTACAGCACACTAGTAAGTGGTTGTATATAAACGTAAACGACTATGCTCTATTGGTAGTTTAGAATCTTGATGTTTAATATTTGATAAATGATTAAAGGGGCATTAAAATTATCGAGAAATGATATGCTAATAATAAAAGCAGAAGTATCTATTCCTCATTCATAATCGAAACAAGCTTATCACATCAAATAATCTTTCAAATCCTCTGTTGCATAGTTTTCCTGGCCCTATCGAAACATAATTGCAAATATTTCCTAGTCTTTTTCTTGAATACTTGAAGAACTAGTTCCTGAAGAACTCAAAGTTCTAGACGCATAATCCTACGCAGTGATTCCATATGTATACACTGGTTCATAATTACGTTTAGGTTGTACAAGAAATTGCGTAATGCTAGATATATTAATCGTAATTAAGCTAGCCACGAGTGTAGTAGTAAATATGGAAGTCTGGTTTTTCCAGTTCACAATTTATATACAGTTTTCAAGTACCGTCTTCTTCTCACATGACAACAGGTTATTACCGGGTTAACTACGATTCTACGAACTGGGAAAAGATCGCACAGTATCTAAATACAGAAAATTATACTAAAATACATCCGGGGAATCGTATCCAACTCTTGAGCACAGCTGACTACTTGCTATCAGCGAAGAGGCTAAGCCCCACGATTATTTTCCAACTTGCTAATTATTTGCATCGTGAAGTGGACCCTGTCGTATGGAACGGTGTACTCCTATTAATCGAGAAGGTGACACACAGTTATTTACAAAGTCCCAGAGGGTCTGCAATCTTAACGGTAAGATTTAATACTCTCTATCGTTTATGTCAAATAAATGTTAAATATATTGATAAAGATATTCAGTCGAAAATACGAGAACTGATTTGAATCGATTGGTAGCAAAGTAACAGAATTTATAAACAAAAAAAACTTGAAGATGTTATGCTTTTTCTTTTCTGCGATGTTTAAGTTGTGTACACTTATATTTATCTAATCTTGATTGACAGTTAAAATCTTTGGAACGTAGCTGCAGTACCACATATTTTTTTTATAAATGAAACGAAATATAGAAAGAATTTATTTTTACTTGTTACATTGTCCTTGCACTTCTAACTCATTTCAACACTTTGAACATTTTACAGCCGAAGATCCTTCATTTAATGAACAAATTTGTGGAAACAATTAATTACGACGAGCTTTCAGGCGAGGATGGTTACACCAAGTTAGTGAAATTGAAAGCATTAAATTTGGCCTGTCTGCTTGGCCATAGTACCTGCAAGGAAAAAGCTACAATTCAATTAAATGCGTATATCAGTGATCCAGCTGCCAATAGGTAAACACAAAATTATATTAATCTCCAGATATACTAGCTTAATCCACTCTGATCTCTGATCTTCGTAACACTGAAACAAATTGATTTTCACAAACAAATAGACAGTTATTCTGAGAATTTTATTCTTCCCCTGGCATTCGATAGATACGTGACAAAGGAAAACACACGACGCTGAAATTGTTTGTTTCATTTTAGAATACCAGTTGACGCAGAATATTGGATTCTCTGTATGGGACTGGTAAATGCAAATCGATCGACATGGGACGCGTTGTTTCAGTTTAAAATGCAGAATCTACACGAATCACTGAACTTCCTCAGTTGTGCAGGGGACCCAGATATCATTGCACATTACTTGTCTTTGTCACTGATGACAAACACCTCACTATCGAAGTTTATTGAACCGAGCGGAGTTCTACTGGCGCTTAACACTGATATACCAGCAAATATAGACGCGGGACTAGATTTCGTCACACAAAATTTTGATAAGATCGCTAATCTGTAATTATATAATACATATCAAGTAGATTCATTAAATTGATAGAAGAATTGTGACTCTTCACAAGAAATTTCGTTTGGGTGTTACTAATGCACATTTTGGATTAATGTAAAAACATACCATTTTTCTGAGAATCACGTTCTCGTGAAAATCATTCTCTCGGGAACGTAGAATTCGAACGTATATATTAAAAGTGACTCTTCTATCAAGGAAGTAGTAAGAAAATGAATATTTATATGATTTACCGTGTGGAATTTTTTTGAACCGGTGTATTGATTGTTCTCCGCAGTACAGACCAGACAGAAGATGTTTTAGATAAGCTTATCTGGAAAATCAACAGGATGGATCAAATGGATAAGGTTTAATACTATAGCCTAATAATGTTGTTATTGTTGCCATTACGCACTGGATTTACTGGATTAAATAAGGTATAATCGAACGACGGTTCGTTTCAGATAAAGACGTTTTTACGGACGAGAGGAATTAACAAGGATTCATCCATACACTACCGCGAAAAAGCTTTGAAGGCAATCGAGGAGGAGATCGATGAAATTTCAAATTGGTTAACATTAGCTGCAAATCAAAATATTACGACTACACCTGTGCCACAATGAAAGTAACGAATTCTTTCGAAATTGTTTAATTGAATTTTTTAAATTAAGTATGTGCGTAATACATTTTAGTGTTCTTTTATGTAGAACACAGTGAAATAGATGCAGAAAATGGGATTAAAGTGACGATGTGACTTTTGTTTAAGACAGAAATGCTGGAAACTGATAGGACGTTTATATTGTTGTAAATATTCAGTTCAATGGGATATCAACAGTGGATGTTTATGTTTCTGTGTAGAAATAAAGGTTAATTATTATTGTATTAAAAAAGCTTTTTGTGAATTTTTTGTTATACATCTGTTATACATGCTTAGACCATAAGTTGAAAATTATAAACGTAATTTTGTTTAAATTGCATGGATTTATGATCACTAAACGAATGTGTTTTAACTGTAACTTATGTATTTATATATTTCAACCAATTTTATTTAAAGCGGAAAGAATTGCGTTTTTATGGTAGAATAATATAAGAATAATAAACAGGAAATCATTGTATATCTGTCGTTATCGCGGTGTCTTTTTTTATTACATACCGTTATGATTTTTAGGGATTACTGAAACATTTGTTAATAATACTCGCAAAGCGGTTGATCAAAGTTCATGGATTAAGTTTAAATACCATGTCACAAATAATACAGCTACATGTCTATGATTATTGGCAAAAATATATATTTTCCATTAGTGTTATCTGAAGTAGTAAAGTATTGATAGTAACGAACACTAATTAATTTTCTCCTATGTAGTCATTGGTGGGATGAATCTTAACTTGAAATAAAATTCGAATTTAAAAATAAATTAAAAATGAAATAAATGGCAATGAAACAGCTGGTCTCAACTCTCAATTGCAATAAATGATTTTAGGTACATACTTCGCACTAGTATTATTACTGAATTTTTTATACAACAGATTTCAGAATCAAACATTCACAAATGTTTAGCAGTGACACCCCAATTTTCGACAATAACTTTTAAATAGAAAATACGAAAACACGAAACATCAAATAACAAATAAAATTGCTGTATCATTTACAGGTAGGTACCTACTATTAATTCAATATTAAAATTGTCGAATAAACTGTATATAAGAATTTACCTGTGACAACAAAGCGAAATAAATTGTCGTAAATGTCTGTGCTTTTTTTTGGAAAAGTATAATTCGCGATATTTTCCAGAAAATTCCAAAAATCTCTTTGTATTATCTGGGAATAAACATTTGAGAAGCAAGGTTACGATTAGGCGAGATATCATTGATTGATATTTTCATATCTTCAATCCACACGCGCAATTTTGCACTCTGTATCAGCTAAATTGTTTTCCATTCATCAAACAAGAAGAAAATAAATGGGAAACACATTCTTCAATATTTCAAGTAGTAATGTTGGTCATATATATTATTATACTGTTAAATATTTATTATATTCATTACAATTTCTTCCAATTTAATACTATAAATAATTTCACAGTCTCCCCGTTTGTTATGTTTATTAGCCTTTTTTATTTAGATAGTAGTATTAACTTATCTTAAACGTTTACATCAAAATTCAGTATAAAAATAAATTATGTGTATAACATGAAGTAATAGACAGGAGTAAATATTGACTGGATACTTGTAGCAAATTCAATTATAAGATATTGCATATCTATCGTATGTCACGAAATAAGCTATGACGAAACTGTACGCGGCAAAACGTAATTAAATCGAACAAGTGGATAAGGTTGTAAGATAGATATCATACTTTCTTTATCCACATAGTATTATTAGGAATTACAAACATCTCTATCGAGAACTTTCTGCAATGTCAAGATTACTGTATTTATCTTCATCATTGAATTTAGTGAATGCAACATTTTCCGAAACCTCATGAATCTACTTCTTGCCGTTAATATAAAAATATAAAATTTAACTTCGAATTTGATGGATGACATGCGAACGGAAACCTCATGAATCTACTTCTTGCCGTTAATATAAAAATATAAAATTTAACTTCGAATTTGATGGATGACATGCGAACGGAAGAATGGCGACGTCTCCACGAGCGGCTTTGTTGAGCAGCTTCTAAATTTAGAAATTTATTTCAGATAAGAGCCCAATTGCATTATCAACGCGTAATATCAATAATTCCTTACCTATATTTGCTCAGTTTAAAAGCAATACTCGATTCAGAATATAGCGAACAGGAATCACTTACCTGATTTCAGAAAACATTCTCGCGTGATTCATTTAAGTGAACCTGAAACTGTAGATGATAATTTGAAACTTTTCCGCCACAGCACTTAAAAGCATGGCCATTTCTAAAAAGTCAGGACTACGGGAGTAACACTATTACGAAGACCACACCAGTGTTTCTTCATCGCATAATAAAACGGTAATTTCTCTATTAAAGTTTCTTCAAAGTATATTCGAACGAAGTATATTCTAATTTACTAATGCAAAGTAGTACGACGAACTTATCACAAAAAAAAACACCTTCTTGCGATTATTTTATTCCCAGTATCTCATTTTTATGCTACGAACCAAGAAAAGAAAATTTATTAAAAGAATTTATTTAGAAAACATAATTTTTGGTCAGGAAGAAATGTCACCAGTGTTGTCATACTAATTGTAACTTTTAACTAAAGTTTTGGGTTCAATTATTCCACGTGTAATTATATTAGTAGCGTGCGAAATATCGCGTGTCTCGTTTCTTGCAGTGACATTTACGTAACACAGCACTGAAAACGTGTGAAGATGGTTCCGTCTTTTGAACAGAATTTTTTTTTCTAGTGTATCTTTCAAGCAAGTGAATTATAGTGTGGAGAATTTTAAGCTGTCACGTCCCAGGCTTCTACAGTTTTTACCGATTGAGTCTTTCGGGTGTGAGCCATGTCCACTTGGAATTTTATCCCAACGATTCACCAGCATTACTGATGATACAGTATCAGCGTGTCATTTGACCCCTGAAGAAGTTAGCTGCTATGCTGGCGAAATATCGGGATAAAATTCCTAGTGTACACGGCTTACACCCGGAAGCCTCAATCGGTGTAAGTGAATCACAGTAGATCGAATGGTTTTCAATTGAAAGAATGACAGAAACATCATTAAGAAAGCCATCCACCGTATATCTCCAATTCGATATGAATTAACACTTTATTTAGAGCTCACAATTCTTCGTAACTTGGATCAATCACTTTTCCTAATACCTTGGAAACTGAAAAAGTGTACTCACGTTAGTAAGGCGTCTAAGCCAATAAGCCAAGACACGATCATTTACAATACTCGTGGTTTAATTTCCCATATCTTCGATCAGTCGATAACCATATAAAGCGTGACAGTATTTCAGACATCAGTATCACTGTTTGGTAAAGAGAAAGAAGTAATACAGTATTGGGGATTGGTCAAACGTCTGATAAGATAATCGGTGATACTAAAACAAATGTGAGACGTCAAAACAAAAGTCGCCGGCGTAGGTAACTAGTTATTGTACCGCGAGCCTATCGCGTCGAAAAGTTTATAAATCTGGTGCTGCAGTTTCTTTCGTGGATTGTCATTGACAGGCGGGAAATGCGCGACGTTCGTGGTGATTTCTGGCCTATTGTCAATAGTGATCCGTGTCCGTGAAACAATCGTGATACGCATTATACTGGCAAATAAACTTTCACTTTTTCGAAGTAGCTGCTTCCACTACTGGCACCAGCTGATTATTTCTACCGAAGGATGTGACTATGAAGATACATTGATTCAGACGACGGGCAGAGCTGATCTTCAAGAATCTTTTTTGTAAGTTTGCCTGTTAATATTCTTCATGTTACGCTTTGTGTTAAAAATGTATGCAGAACCTGTGTGCAGTTTGAAGTAAAGATAAATAATCGGTAAGAAATGATCGCGATGAATTACGAAAGTTCAACTTCTGGTGTCTACTGTCATTTAGCGACCAGAAGACAAATCGGCGCAATATGAATTTCTTCCAACTTCGAGAGTCAATTATTATCTTTCTTCTGCTCTTCGCTGGATGTCAGGCAACAGCTACAAATGACGATAGGAATGGAGGTAATTCATTATAATTAGCAAGTATATAACGCCATTCATACATTTTGACAGTTGTTTATTTAAGAAGTCGAAGGGAATTATAATGGATATACGTATAACATAAATTATTAATTCATTGCAGTAATGCAACGAATGTCATACAGTATTTCAACTTTTTGATACTTCTGTCCTCGTTAGTTTACTGTGACCATTCATTAATTTATATCGACAGCGAACTTCACGTAGAATTTTTAACTAAACTTATAAACTTCAATTCATAAGGTTTTGTTACTATCACGACATATAATATCCACATATAATAATCATCCATACCAACATATATATCCCTATATAATCATCACGAAGTTGACGGCCGTCCAAATATATTAAATATATTAAAAGCTTATTTTAATTGTACAGAAACGTTTGCACAAGGTGACGTAGCGAATCCCACGCTTTCCGACTACCGATTGCCAAAAACAATCATTCCCATCGAATATGAGATCCTGCTCTCTCCAGAGCTGGAAAATAACTTCGAGTTCACAGGAACTATTCACATCAAAGCTATTGTACGAGAAGCGACCGACACTATAACGCTTCACCATGGGGATATGAATATATTAAAGAGATCAGTTTCGACTGAGAATGAAAAGAAAGTGATACTATCCTCCAGGTACGATGCTAATACGGAGAAGTATGAAATCAAAATGCAGGAAACACTGAAGGCGGGGTTGCATATTTCGATCAATTTCAATTACAAAAGTAAACTCAGAGACGACATGATCGGATTTTATAGAACCTCGTACGTCGACTCCAACAGAAAAATCAGGTAAACATATCGCAGATTATCAGTTTTACATTGCATCGTTGCTTTCACGGTTAGAGGTTCCTAGAATCACTTTTAAATCGTCTAACTTTCAAGTTATTGTCGGACATCATTTCAGATGGCTCGCGTCAACACAATTTCAAACGAAGCATGCAAGACACGCATTCCCATGCTTCGACGAACCAAGCTTCAAGGCAAAATTTCTAATCAGAATTATGAGAAAGCCGGAATACACTTGCCTCAGCAACATGCCATTCAACAGGACCATGGAGGCGTAAGTAATTATGTGATTAATTCTACAACTCACAAATAAATAAATTATATCACCAAAACCGGTAAACGCATCTATCTCTGACAATATTAATTTTTCGACCTATGTTTATCAAAGAATTTTTGTTCAGTTCAGTTAAAACTAGGCGCTTTCCAAGTGAGGCTTTTTTAAAGCATGTATTTTGCACACAATTCGTTCTTTGTTACAGAGGACTGGGCTACTATTGGGACGAGTTTGAACAAAGTATCCCGATGTCGACGTATTTGGTTGCTTTTATTGTTTCGGATTTCGATTATGTTGAATCTGGCAATTTCAAAGTTTGGTCCAGACCTAACGCCATCAGGCAAGCCAAATACGCTTTGAGCATTGGCCCGGATGCTGAAGATTATCTGACCACCTTCTTCCAACAAGAATACCAAATTTCCAAGATGGACATGGTGGCTGTGCCCGATTTCTCAGCCGGTGCAATGGAAAACTGGGGCCTCATCACCTACAGGGAAAACAGGCTGTTGTACGACGAGACGTCGTCTTCCGATGCGGCACAGCAAAGCGTTGCTTCGGTGATCGTTCACGAACTGACGCACATGTGGTTCGGAAACATGATCACACCAGAATGGTGGAGTTATTTATGGTTGAGCGAAGCGTTCGCTAGATACTTTCAATATTTCGCCACTGCTCAGGTAATTGTCAGTTACACTTGTTATATCACATTCACAATTAGGAAGAAACGAAATAGAAATGTTAACTTAACAATTTTTAGTTAATATCGAGATTGGACTTTGGATAATTAATGTAGGTTTGCATTGAATAATAGCCATTTCGTAGCGCGTAAATAATAGCAATAATTTTAGTAGTGTAGTAAAGGATCAAACTAATTTTTTATTGAAAGCCATGGAAGCATCTTGATTCTTTTAAAAACTGTAATATATCGCTGCTTGACATTGATAGTGGCACGACTCAAAAGTATCCATTTGGATAGGTACAGTTGTTTTTAAATAGCTACTTTTGTAATCAATTTCTTGCAACCAACGTGATGCCAAGATCGCAATAAAAAAGTAATGACGCATAAGTGATAGGTTTTCAATGTTTGTTCCTAAGAAAGGAAGCAATGAATGATCGAAATACGAGATGCAAGTACTATGTTCGATTTTAAAAACATTTATTTACTGGTGGTATGTTTGCAAAGTCGGCGGTGCGAACGCGCGCAATCGAATAAAGTTAAAACATTTAAACTTAAAGTTAAAGTTGAAAATTTTATTTGACGCTGAAGTTGAAACGCTTGACAAATAAAAAAATTAACTTTATTTGACATATGGCTATTCATTTTTTTAACTTTTATTCGTTATTCGAAATATTTGTAAATAAAATTTTGCCGAACTCTGGTTTGTAAAGTACATACATAATATGAAGTGAACATATCGTTAGACGCGTCCACAGTGGTAACACTACTGGGACATGTCTGACCGTAAACCAGGCGTTTCTACTTACCTCCTGTACTGAAGAAACGGTTGCCGTTTTTTTGGTCTCTTCAGCAAAAAAAATAAATTTTATCTCGATCTCTATGTAGATACTACTTTCTCAATCATACACCTGGTGCAATCTTTATTGTGTGTTACCGCTTTATTTATTAAGAAATGGACTACACATGTAGATATCTACAAACATGAGTTGCCACTTTAAAAAATCGAAATGATCTTAACGTAGTCAACATGCACCCATCTAGAAGAACTTCAAATATTAAAAGGATAATACCTAACAAAATGGAATATGATAGTGATCTCTAATGAAATTCTATTGAACTATTACTCCGGTAACATTGTCTACAATTCGCTTTACAGATTGAAAAATCATGGAACATGGAAGAGCAATTTGTCGTAGAACAGCATCAAACTGCCCTCGCAGCAGATGGTCTCGAAACATCAAAGCCAATGACACGAAATGTTTCTAATTCGGAGCAATTGAGCGGAATAGGTGACACTATCACATACAACAAAGGAGCGAGCATTGTACGAATGATGAACCTCATCTTCGGGCCCGACATCTTCAAAGCGGGAATACGGAATTATCTCAAGAACAAGTAACTATGAGATCTCTATTACAATTCATTAGAAAAAGAATAGCGTTCTCTTTCAAACACTGGTTCAACTTAAATATAATTCTCTTACTAACAATAATTCCGCCCTAAATTAGTAATTTTATGAAATAGTAATGGGGGAGAATTTTTTCTATATCTTGCATGTTATTTCATTAAATTGGTAGAGGAAAATGGAGTGACAAGTGATTAATGAACAAAGCATATGATATAAAAATTAATTTACTCGTATATTTATGTGAACCTTGCAGCAAAGAGAATGGCGTGGCGCGTCCAGAGAATCTGTGGAAGGAGTTGCAAGATGAAGCCAACCGTCATAAACAAAATCTTGCTGCGCCAGTTAACGAAATTATGTCTACTTGGACTACGCAACCTGGATTTCCGGTTGTGACTGTTTCTATTGAAAATGGTGTAGCCACTTTGAAACAAAAACGCTTCCTTTTGAGGAACTTGAAGTCGACACCCACAAATGCAAAGTGGTGGATACCCATCACGTGGGCCCGTAAGGATAAATCGAATTTCGATGCTGTAAACGTGACACATTGGCTGAGCAAGGAACAAGATTCGATTAACCTCGGAACATCCCCTGGATGGGTGGTACTGAATGTTCAATCCGCTGGTGAGTAGCAGAGTTGGGTATTAACTAAATAAAAAATTATTTGAATTACGGATTGAATGAAACTTACTTTAACTTTGGATTAATTGACGAATAAAGTTAATTTTTTTTATTCGACGAATAATGTTAAGTTTTTAAGTTTGAAGTTAAATTTCTCAACTTTAACTTTAACTTCATTCGACGTCGAATACTTTTCTGGCGCGTGTTTGAGACTGAGTAGTAACATATTAATTGCATATGTAGAAATATTCTCATTATTTAATCCAATGATGTCCATTCAAGTATATATCTACAATACATTGGCTTAATTTTCATTAAATTCACGAAAATGGACCCTCTTTCATGTATAAAAATCGATACAAATTTCGAGGAATTATTTGAATTTATTGCAATGACGAACTAAGAAGAAACAATAAGAAAATTCAACGTAGCTAATAGGAATAATAAAAGATACTGATTTTCAAAATGAGAAATTATAGAAAATACGTTTCCAAATATGTAGTGCAAGTATTTCACTATTCAGCAAGTCAAATAGTATTTTATGTCAAGATCTTAAACATTCCATGGCCTAATTACACGTGCAAAGCAAATGGTATCTCGTTATTTGCATTCGAATCAACCGTAATTCTCACACCGCGATGTACTACAGTCTTAAATATTAAAAAAGCACATATTAATACTTAGAAATATGATTATAGATCGTTAGGTGATGCATAGAGAAGATTATTCAGCAGATTGCATTTATTTTTATAGGTTTCTACCGAGTAAATTACGATAACGCTTCTTGGTACCGCATCTTCGATGTCTTAAATAGTGAAAACTACGAGAACATACATGTTTTAAATAGAGCTGCACTGGTTGATGATTTGTTAAACTTGGCGAGAGCCGGTTTACTTAATTATGAAACAGCCCTGGATGGTTTACAATATATCAGACGGGAGACAAAATATTTGCCTTTTAAATCTGCATTGTCTGGGCTTACTTATCTCGATCAACGCTTCTGTGGCCTTGATGAGTATTATACACACTTTAAGGTATGTTAAAGCGATTTATGTATGTAATTATGATCGAAGGACATCGTTTAGCAAACAATGTAATGTTAGAAAACCTGATGGCACTATCCTGGAAGAGTTTCTTCACTTTTGACTGTCTTCTAATACTTAATTGACACTTACACGTTAGCATTAAATATTTTACTATAAAAATGTAAATTACAAAGACCATACTCTCTAAATTATTATTGGCTACTAATTTCATATACCTAGTCAGCTGATCATTTTGGTAACTTCGTATGACTGCTACGAATTTAACGAACAAAACATTCGATAAACACAAATTAATTGTTGTAGAAATTTGTCCTCGCCCTAATCGATGCCAAATATAAAGAAATCGGGTACTTGGATCGTCCGAATGACGATAGAATGACGGTATTACTGAGAAGTGAACTGAACAATTGGGCTTGCAATTACGGCCATGATGGATGCGTGACCACTTTTACTACGATGTTCCGGCAATGGAAGGAGAATAATACTTTAACGTAAGAAGATTAAGAATTTTGAAAATTAAAAAAATGGTCCACTTCAGATTAGAATTCTTGTATAGCTTCATTTTTCAAGTGTAAATCTGAAGAAAACTTATGCTCAAACGAATCTTCGATCTTCATGAACGATATACGATACTTATCCACAGAATTAACCCGAACCAAAGACCTGCGGCATACTGTACAGCCATCAAACATGGAACAAAGGATGATTGGAACTTTTTATGGGCTCAATACGAATATTCAAACTTTGCATCTGATCAAGCAGTCATACTACAAGCCCTTGGTTGCACCAAAGATGTCAGCATTTTAGAAACGTAAAGATTCTGTTTCTGCCTCCAACATACAAGGTGCGTAACAGTTTTATCATTCAGCAATTGTATTGTTTCAGATTTCTTCTACGCGCCCTCGAGAGTTTCGAAACAGGACGAATTCGTAAGCAAGACAACGGTGCTGCATTTTCCGCGGTATACAGCTCTGGCATATTTGGCGCAGAGTTCGTACTAAATTTCGTCGCCAAACACTACGCCAAGATGACGGAATAGTACGTTCAAAATTAAATAACACAAACGGTAGTTCTAGTTAGAAGTAAAATTTCTTCATTCGTTCTAAACGTCTCATTGAGTAAATGTGTCCATTGCAGTTCCAACGGAACAGGCACAATTTCGAGCATTCTGAAGTCAGCTTCGCAGCGTTTCTCAACGAAGGAGTTGGTCGATCAATTTGAGAATTTAATTGAAACGCACAAGACTGAATTCAAAGATATCCTTGAGTCCTTGAAAGACTCGCTGCAAATAGCGAAGTACGAGTTGCTGTGGCTGGAAAAATTCAAGGAATCGATTATATCCTGGATCACCGCTTTCAATGATCGCGAGAAAAACGGTGCTACGAATTATCGTTTGCCTGCAAATATAATTCCTGACTCGTACTGGATCAAGTTGAAGCCGTACATCGACGAATCCAGTGACTTCTTGTTTGAGGGGCTAGTGAGAATTAATGCTTATGTGACGAACACGACGAAAAATATCGTTTTACATTCATCAGAACTCACGATCAATAAAGTTGTCATTATGAAGAAGAACATCCCACTTATAATTACAAACTTGTATATCGATGAGAAACATGATTTCTTCACTATAGAGCTTGATAAGAATTTGTGGCTGCGGGATGTCGTGTCTATCGAAATATATTATACGGGGCATTTGAACGAAGAAATGCGCGGATTTTATAGAAGCTCGTATAAGGACAACGATGGACAAACAAGGTACATTTTTATTTTTCTTCAGATTTTTAAAGTTAGAACACTAGATTGCGATATTCAGATATCGAAAAAGAGTAGGTGTGTTATATTCTACTTAATTTCAATCGCTTTTTGTTTTATTTTCATTTTGAAACTGAGTTGAGAAATGCCTGTTTCTTTGGAATGAGTTTTCTATTTCTGAAAGTAAACAATTATTTTGAACCCGATTCTTTTTTTTGAGAAGTTTTTGCACGATAGTGGCATTGTATATATAGATGGAAACATTTAGACCATTAATGAAATCAATTAATATGTTTGTGAAGAAGGGATTTAATTTTATTCGACTGTATAAAGAGGGAAGAAGCAAAGATTTTAGAACTTGCAACTGTTACGTGGAAATAGTTTTATTTTTCGCTCTTTCACAGATGGTTAGCCGCCACTCATTTGGAACCAGTTGCAGCTAGGAAAGTGTTCCCCTGTTTCGACGAACCAGCACTGAAGGCAAAGTTTACAATAGAAGTCGTGGTACCGCCAGGCTATAGTGCCATCAGTAACATGCTAATTCAAGAGACAGTTAGAGATGCGTAAGTAACCCTCCACATTTTCACAATAAATTAATATTCCAATCACTGTCATCTATAGTGTGAAACATCTGTCATATAATTTGAAGTGAAAAAAAAATTCATCTTCTTGTAAGAACACCTGCTTTAATCAAGATATTTTTACTAACAAAATATAGCACCTTGACCTTAAAAAGGGGCACCATTCCAAAACTTCTTGACAAATGTGTCTAAACTGCAATATTTAATAAACTAACTAAATTATTAATCTCATCTGTCAGGAATATCTAATTCCAGGAGCGGGGAAACAATCGTCATGTTCCAAGAAACACCAATCATGTCGACGTACTTAGTGGCACTAGTAGTCTCGGATTTCGCATCCCTTGCTCGTGGAACTTACTCGGTTTGGGCAAGACCGAATGCCATTTCCCAAGCGAACTATGCTGTGTCTGTAATGGAGCCATTGGTCAAGTTTTACGAGAAGGAATTGAATTCCGCGTACCAGCTCTCGAAGCTCGAAATGGTGGCATTGCCCGATTTCGCGTCTGGCGCGATGGAAAACTGGGGTCTCTTGACTTTCAAGGAAAGAAATCTGTTATTTGATGCCAATGTATCGGACATCGTATCGAAGCAAAGCATAACTAATGTCATATCACACGAGATTGCCCATCAGTGGTTCGGTGACCTCGTCAGCCCGCTTTGGTGGAAGTATCTCTGGCTAAACGAAGGCTTCGCCAGGTATTTCCAGTACTTCGGAACTGCCAACGTATGTAAAGCTACGTTTTGTAAATTATTTTAGTGTTAGTTTTGAAATCGAACCTTCCGTCAATTCGTTGCACCGATGAGAATAGATCCAACATAACAGATCCAATTCAGGGGCAAATATTTTATTCGTTAGGTGATGGAGAATTGGTCTCTAGAGTCCCAGTTTCTCGTGGATCAGCTTCACTCGGCTTTTGCAGCTGACAGTTTACCATCCAGCCACGCTATGACCCATGATGTATACTCCCCGACGGAAATTAGGGCGATATTCGATTCAATATCTTACGCTAAAGGCGCTAGCGTGATAAGGATGGTGGAGAAGTCACTTGGTCGGGAATTATTCTACGAGGCCCTTCAAAATTACTTAAATAAACAGTAAGTCTTGCTTCCTGGGAGGAAAAGATCTGAATTTGGAGAGTCAAGAAGTTATGCAACTTTGGAATAGTATAGTGTATTTTGATCATTTATTTATACCGGATTTTCGTTCTCATGGAAGTCACTATAAAGTCTAAAGGGGTGAGCACAACCCACAACGATTGATTTATTTAATAAGAGAGTCCTTATTTACACAGTCCTTCCACAGTTTCATGACAAGTTTCATTAACTTTCTTAATACTTTGTTAGATATGCAACAGGTATTATGTGCTCGATATATTCGTAATCGTTCGATGTTTACAGTCAGTACAGTGTCGCCAAGCCTGAAGATTTATTCAACGCTTTCAAAGAGGTAATCACTGATACGGAAACCAGTAATACAATTCATGATATCATGAACTCGTGGACCACTCAGCCTGGCTACCCTGTCGTCCACGTTGCCGTTAAAAATAATCGTTTACACCTCCGTCAAGAAAGATTCTTAATCAATCAAAAGAAAAATGTTTCGAATACAAGCACTTGGTACGTTCCAATTACTTGGGCACCCGTTGACACTTCCGATTTCACTAATACGAGACCAAGGTACTGGCTCAAGGGTGCAGAAAGTAGCATCGAATTCCCAGATAGTGACAAAGGCTTGATCATATTCAACGTACAGCAATCTGGTAAGCAAGCAATGAATTCAAGTTACAGTTTGAGTGGCGTCGACGTGCTTTCACGCCGAGGGAGGTCCATCCTGTGCACGCTTTCGGCATGTTTTCACGTCGACATGTTCTGGAAAACATCGAAAGTATTGTTTGCCAAGGAAACGATGCCAAGTTGAAAATTCTAATTTTAATCAAACTTAATGTGAATGTAGAACATATTGAGGTATCCAAGGAGCAATCTTTTTCTGCGGAATTTCACTCTGACGGGGTGAAATCAGCGCTTAAAGTTATCGCGTTTTTCTTCTTTTTTTTTAGTATAATTTTATTTTTATTTTTTTTTTTTTTTTGGTAGTGTAATAAAGCGATAGAGCACAACAACTGAACGATTCGAATTTTTGAAGTTTTGTTCTATTTCGTACCGATACAAAGTTATATTTTTAAAAAAATGGCTTCAACCCTTCCCAGTGAACTTCTGCAAAAATATTCTTTGTGAGTGTCCCCGAATGTTTACTTTGAAAACAAATCAAGAAGAGTCTGACCAACTTGAAAGGGCATTCTCCCGAACCTTGCGCCACTCAAACTGTTAATATTCTCATCTACCAAAATACACTTTTAGCCTAACACCTACACAACTTTTTCCAGGCTTCTATCGCACGAATTATGACATTCCTATTTGGCAGAAAATAATACATTTCCTGAGGACAGATCAATACAAGCAGATTCATGAATTTAACCGCGCCGCCCTTATAGACGATTTAATGAATTTTGGTAGGACAGGCTACGTTGATTACGGTTTCGTCTTATCAGCAACGACATACTTAGTCCAGGAAACTGACTATGGTCCATGGCGCGCGTTTTTCAACGGTTTGAATTATCTGCGCAGACATGTTCAAGGAACTGACGTGGCGGAGGCGTACAAAGTATAATATCGATTATACAAAAGATTTTTATATTACGATGGCCTTTATTATTGTAAATATAATTGTACAATTAATTTACAGCGTTATTTAACGGGAATTTTGACACCCATATACGATTCGTTGAAATTTAGAGATCAGGAGAACGATAAGCATATAACAAAAATGATGAGAATGCACATTCGCAAGTGGGCCTGTGAAGTGGGAGTGAGTACTTGCCAAGTAGATGCTATACTGTACTTAGCATCGTTGGGGAACATCGCCCCTATAGTGTTAGTATTAATTAATTTTTCGAAACCATAGGTTCTAAGAATTTATTCAACATCTTGGAAACATGCTCATAACTCTAGGAATATTAAAGAATGACTAGCGAATTACAGAGCTTCAGAGCATATTTTAAAATATAATAGACTACACGAAATTAGAAATCTCACAAATCCAGCATGTATACTAAAATATTTTCATCGACACTATTTTCCAGCTCACAAGAATTTTCACCAAATTATCACAGCGTATCGTATTGCACGGCAGCCAGACTCAACCCTCGCCGGTATTGGAAAACTTTGTGGGATATGTACTCACAAGCAACAGTTGCTACAGAAAAATCAGTAATTCTGCAATCCTTAGCTTGCACTACAGACAAAGTTTATCTTAATGAGTAAGCCTGAACCTTCTAATTTCAATACATTTCACTGTTCGTCTACGTAGAAATAAAATAATTATGTTGTTTCTCAAAGGCTGCTTCAAAAAGCTGTGGCGAAAGATTCTGGCATACGATTCGAAGACAGCTCCGGCGTTTTCTCTTCCGTTATCGAAGCCAACTTAGAAGGTGTTGAAAGTGTAATGGACTTCATAAGAAATAATTACAACCAAATGGTCACGTAGTAAGTAAATAAAGTACTATAAGACGTGGGGATAGCTGTATTTGGCAAGGTATTAACTTTACGTTGAAATTTTAACAGCTACCGAGACGTTTCTAAAATCAGAAGTATGGTACAAGCACTTGCAAAGAGACTGTCTACAGATGAACTCTATACGAAGGTAATTAACAGCAATCATTTGATATTCTTTGATATGAAATGAATTAAAATGAAATTCATATTGTAGTATTTGTAATTGGGACATAATTGAGATTACCTCACAACGTCCAGCTAAAGTCAATATTATCATCGTCTCACTTCAAATTCTACTGGCATATCCTTTAATTTCAGTACATCGATTTGATTAATTGGCTTAGCGAGAAAGACATATCGATTCAGTCTTACAAGACTGACGCGGACACCGAATTAAAGTGGACCGAAGAACATATCCCTAAAATACACGAATGGCTGGAGACAAATTATCTGGGAAAAGATTATCGTTTGCCATCTCTGTTCACTCCACTGAAATATAACATTTCGCTTTCTCCGCACTTCGAGGACAAAGACTTCGCGTTCGACGGGAACGTTCAAATACAGATGACACGTCTGAAGAGTCGCATATCCCGTATAGTTCTCAACGCCTACGAGCTCGAGATCAAGCGAGTGAGAGTTTACGAAATCAACCCGGATTTCACGAAGGGTAAAGAATTGGAAGTGAGCAGTTATATTACGAATGAAGTCACTCAAACGCTAACGATATTCATGAAGGCTTTCATAAAGAGTGAACATATATTTGTTGATATCGATTTCACGGGAGAGCTGAACGAGAAAATGCAAGGCTTCTATAAAAGTTATTATCTGGACAGCGAAGGAAACATTCGGTTAGTAGCAAAAGAAAGTAAAGAATTCTTTAAATATACCTGTCATGATACACGAAATGGGACATATAATTTTGCATAATATTAACGTGTGTTACATTACAGATGGTTGGCTACAACTAAGTTCGAACCTACCCACGCAAGAAAAGCGTTCCCCTGCTTCGATGAGCCTGCTTATAAAGCCGCGTTCACGATTAACATCGAAAGGCCTGACGATTACGTAGCCCTTAGTAATATGCCTAGTCAGACGTCATCTGCATCTAGGTGAGTGAATTAATCCTTTGGTTGCTATGGGTACATATCTTCATTCAGTGCATGCATTGCGTGCGGGGAACAACCATAGGCGTTCAGAGACTATGGTTAAGAAGCGTGACTAGGGGAGTCCCGCACGCAGGTTACGCTGAGTGTTCAAAGTGCCAAATAAAGTGTTAAATAAAGTAACAAATACATATTTAAGTCGATTAATTCCCTGATCTTCTATGAGTTCTCTAGAAACATTTGACAACTTGAATTCTAATTTTAGTGTGAAAGGCCGTACATGGGAAACATTCCAGGAAAGCGTAGTAATGTCATCGTACTTAGTCGCATTTATAGTGTCCGATTTCAAAACCACAAGAAACGCTAATGGAAACGTGAACGTTTGGGGCAGACCCGATATCGCATTAAACGGTGAACTCGCTGAAATTGCTGGCATGCGGATGCTAGAATTCCTGGCAGAAGAAACGGGGCACAACTACACGTTACCGAAAATGGACTTGATAGGCATCCCAGATTTTTCGTCGGGTGCCATGGAAAATTGGGGCCTCGTCACTTTTAGGTCAGTCATGAATTATATGAACAATTCTGTTAAAATCGCTCCACCAATCTGTCTTCTGTTTTTGTTTGTTTGTTTTTATTGTTTTCCTGTGTTTAAACAGGATGGTGTTTCAAAGTTATCGTTTATATTGCCCAACGAACTATAGTCAATAAATAACGTTTTTCATTTTTTTCGCCGCTAGTTGGCTTCTGTTTTTAAAAAAAAAATCAGATTCCCTTTTGGAATTGCCCTTTTCGTTGATTTAAACGACAAAAATTGACTTTTAGAAATTACTTCCGCAAAACTACAGCTCTCTAACAGTTCCTCCACAATTTGTACTGAGTTTAACGACATTGTATAATTACTTTCACAGGGAGTATGGACTTTTCTACGACAAAAATGTAACATCAGCCAAATACGAAGATTACATACTGACTATTATAGCGCACGAATTAGCTCACATGTGGTATGGGAACTTAGTCACCTGCCAATGGTGGGAGTTTATTTGGCTGAACGAAGGCTTCGCTGAATATATGCAATGGATTATTGCCGATTTGGTAAGCACCCATACGACTCAACATAATTTAGATATCTTTGATTGACATTCAAGTTTACACGAATCCGTTACAGTTCCGACCCAGTCACGGTTTTAGCGATTTGTTCGTTGTTCATGAGTTACAACCTGCCATGCAGAGTGACGACTATATGTCAACACACCCCATGAATAATCCCGTTGCTACACCTGCCGAAATAGCCAAAATGTTCGGCACTATTACGTATGGAAAGTGTAAGTACAATATTTTCTCGCTATAAGCTTGTCCGGCGTGTACGTTATAAGCTCGTCGCCATACCCACTATTTCTGCTTCATTCTGCCTTACAAAGGCAAAATTGAATCAGAGAGACTAAATGTCACATTTTTCAAGACGATCAATTTTACAGCTTCCAGCGTAATCCGCATGATACGTAATTCGCTGGGCCGAGAAGTATTCACAAAAGCGACGTATCGATACTTGCAGCAACATCAGTATAACAATACCACTCCGAAAGACCTCTGGAAATGTTTCGACGATGTAATCGCCGAAACAAACGCTCTTGGAACCTGGGATATCTCTATGGAAACACTGATGAATAGTTGGACTAACGAACGAGGATTTCCAATTGTGCATGCAGATTTGAACGGCCAGACACTCCGTCTAACTCAGGTATTTATCTGCTTTTTCTCGTCTGTTCGCGTGATGCAAGTACATTTGTCTTAAAATGGACATATAAACTAAACAGGGAGATCAGAAAAGTGGTCTTGAAATGAGTAGCAAGAGAAGTTCGGTTACCCGAACACTCCGATTTTTTTTTTAAATTGTGTAGGCTCGTAGAGAAACTCAGTGGAAGAACCAGTGCAATTTTTCGTGTGTGCCCGTTTTCGGTTCTTCAGGGTGGAAACGCCCCTTAAAGGTGAATCTGTGATTTCCTACTTCTCTCGTATACCATGAAAACTATAGTAGATATAAAAAAATTAATACAATGAAAACTAATCGGTTTGTTATGTAATTTGTAGTGTGGGACGTTTCCTTTTATTTAAACTACAATTTTTTACTAATTTCATTGCACAGTTTTATAATGCATAAAAAAGTAATATTTGTTTTATATTGGACTATGGGCACAGACGAAAAATTGTCCGATACTTCTATTGAGGTCCTTTACAAACCTGCACAGTTTAAAAAAAAATCGGAATATTCGGTAACCGAATATCCATTGTAGGTGACTCGAGTCAAATTATTTTGATCGAATAATTAATACAAAGACTACATAGCTGCGTTTCACAGCAATAGTCTGCCCATACTATAGGGTAGATGCACCATTTGTGGTCACTTTAAGGTGTACTAGTTTTGACCACTTCTTAAAAAATATAATATTTTTTCGTGTAAGCAATAAATGTAACCTTATATTTCTAGCGGTATACTAAACAAAATATTTATGATATGGAATTCTCCACATAATAATGATCTGTAAGCAATTTAAAATTAAGATAATTATGCACATGGCCAAAAACAGTGCAAGGGCTACAAACGGTACATCTACCCTACAGTGTAATAGAAACAATAGACGATTTTCAGTAGCAAAACATTCATTAGCTTAACACTTAGTTGCTTCAAATTCAGAAATCTGGGAATATGTCTTATGGAATCACGCTGTTACATAGCTGTACAAATAATCTATTTCAGGAACGTTTCTCGTTCGATGTAAAGGATACAGCCAAGAAAATCCAATTTTGGATACCTATTACAATAGCGTCTGCATCTAACCCGAACTTTACGATGACTTCGGCGAAGCATTGGCTAGGAGGGGGGTATTTGGACATTCACATAGAGAACCCGAACGAATGGTTCCTCTTAAACGTTCAACAGAGCGGTTTCTATCGCGTCAACTATAAGCGTGACACATGGTACCGTTTGTTCAATGCGTTACACGAGAAAGCCCACAGCAATATCCACGTGACGAATCGCGCTCAAATCATCGACGATCTTCTGAACTTAGCACGCGGAGGATACATAGCTTATGATTTAGCGTTAAATGGTACGACGTATTTACTCGCGGAGGAAGAATACCCACCATGGAAAGCGTTCTTCAATGGCATCAGTTTCATTGCACAGCGTTACGAAGGCAATGAAAGTAGGCACCTAATTGGCACGTACATTAAACTTTTAACGTCGAAGATTTTCTGCAAACTTGACTTCGCGGATTTGAGCAAGGAAAAGCACTTGGACCAGATGAGCAGAGAATTGATCCTCACCTGGAATTGCAAATACAATCAGACGGAATGCGTGGATACTTCGACTAAGCTGTTTGCTAAATGGCGCAAGAATCGTAGTGACGTGTAAGCTTATTTGACTTTATACTTTCTTTCTTGTCTGAGGCATTGGCGACCTCTTGGTTGAGTGAACCGGACAGGGTGAATATTAATTTATATGGAAAGCAGGAGATAGAATACTTAAATGCGTGCGTGTGATGAGGGAAAATATATTTTTTTATATGATCTACAGAATTTCACCGAACGCAAGAGCAGCGGTTTACTGTACAGCGATGAGGCATGGCTCCCAGGACGACTGGCAGTTTCTGTGGGAGCGATACTTGGAATCGAACTTTGCTTCAGAAAAGAAGATCATACTGGATGCCCTTGGTTGCTCGGAGGATCCGAAAATACTGAATCAGTAAGTAGTACGAGTAAAGCATTGGATGTACCACGTTTCACACGGGTCTACAATTTTTCCTAAAAAATAACTTTAAATGGTCAATTTTATAAGTTGTCGTAATTGATTAATTTTACTTCTAAATTAAAATTCACGACAAAAAAACAATGAAATCAATGAATATTATCAATATCTGTCTTCTGGAAGCCATTTATGTATTCATGATAAGTACATTAATTTTATTCAATCTTCAGACTTCATACGAAATTAGATGCGACCATATTGAAATACTTTAAAATCCCATTTCACGTGTGTGAATTAATAATTGAATAGTCGTGGTACTGGTGAAAATTTGAAGCTTTTTAAAACCTACTATTCTTTCGTTCCGTTACAGGTACATTCAATATGCATTGACTTCTAATTACACTTCCAACATTCGGAAGCAGGATGTCAGCGCAGCTCTTGCTTCAATCTACAGCGCTGGGTATATTGGGCTAGACGTGATGTTGGACTTCTTGTTAGAAGACTACATAAAAGTGTATGAATAGTAAGTGAACAAACGAAGAAAAAGGAATTTGTCATTAACCAGTGTTCGCGACACGAACGTTATACACGTACGATTGTTTTTCAGCTATGGCGAGTGGGAGAGTGTTGGAGAATTGTTCTCCAAAGTGGCATCACGTTTCTCCACCAAAGATCATATTGAAAAGGTATTCTTATTGAATTATTATTATTTTATTCTGTTTCTATATTAACCGTGAACGTGAAGTCCTTTGATCCTTTCAATTAGTTCTTGACACAATATTAAAATTTAGTTTCAATATAGCAAATATAGTTTTAAGTACAGTAGTTTATTCTAAGTGATAGTGGAATTTAAGAGTAAAACGAAACGCATGTTTAAAATTATTCTTGGGAGTTAAGAGAATGCTACAACTTGCTAATGATAATTCTGATTTCTGAGAAAAACGACACGGATAGCAACTATGAGGATGTGCAACTAGTCCAAAAAATAAACGTAGTAGAAGGAAGAGAACATACACGAGAAACGTTAATAAGAATTGTCATTGAAACTATTCTTAGTTATTAATTATCAATTAGAAATATTATTGATATAGAAATATAAGTTCCATCAGTTCCAACATTGAATAAGGGTATGGAGTAGTAAAATTGTTTTCTTCTTTTACAGTTCAAAGAGTTCATGGCTGCGAAAAAGGACAGTGTTTCGAACATTTTCTCCACGTTAGTCTCGTCTCTGGAAAATGCGGAAGGACACTACCGTTGGTACAACACGCATTTGAATAATATTAACAAGTTCTTTAGAGCATACACCGACAGAATGAAAAGCAGTGGAACTACAGCGCATAGTTTAAGTATGATTGCGGTTACGGTACTTTCGATAATCGTGTACATGGTGAGTCAATAAGTAGTGTGACTCGTAGTTATGCCATATAAGTATTCAGTTGAATATGAAGAAGTATATTAAACGTTACTGCTGAAGGACAATATTAAATGAATGTAGGATTAGATGAGTCTTGAGAGGTGAATGATTTGGTAGTTACGAATATAGAAGGTTTAATAGTAAGAACTGATATAAAAAAACAATAAAAGGTGTACATTAACATCGCGCGGCGTAGTGCCTCAACAACTGCCTCTCCGTTCTCTCCACACCGGCTCGCCTCTCGCTCTCTCCCTTCAACGCAGCAGGCATACCACCGCACAGTGGGCCGGATTCACTTATGTTGCGCCATTTGGGTCTTTTTTTTAACATATCGGAATGAAATTTACATCAAAAATATGAAAAATTATTCCTTTCTAATGGTGAAAAATTTAAAATTTTTTTCATTTATTTATTTATTTTTTAATTTTGTTAACTTATTTGTGATAAAAAAAATTTTAATCGTCTTTATTTGATACCTTATTTAATGCCTTTTACAGTGCCTTAAGCAAAATTTTGGAAAACTTTTCGTTTCCGAGTTATAACGAAAAATCTAAAAATAAATGAATGCAACCAAATATCGCTTTGTTGAAATTAAAGACCAATCTTTTGCGCTAAACATCATCTTCTATTAGTAATTAATGTAAATAATGTATTGAAAAATAATTGTGAATATAGTGAGGAAATTTGCGATATTTATTAAAATTGACAAAGAATATCTTTAAAGTCCCACCGAGTCCCAATTTCTAATATATTGGAATATTTTCAGTACACCCTCCTCTACATGATTATGTAAAAACCACATCCTACTTCGTCCTACTTTACAAATTATTACTGTTTAAAGCGCTTCGCGCTCGATATCGGGACTCCGCGAATACAATTTTAGGCGAAGGCTTATCTGCATCATAGCATAAACAATTTCATGTGCCAACAATGTAACCAAATCCTTAGGAGAGTGTCTGAGTGTCTCGCGGAGTCCCGATATCGGGCACGACGCGTCGCGCGACACGCTTTAAACAGTAATAATTTGTAAAGTAGGACAAAGTAGGATGTGGTTTTTACGTAATCATGTAGAGGAAGGTGTACTGAAAATATTCCAATAGATTAGAAGTTGGGACTCGGTGGGACTTTAAAGATATTCTTTGTCAATTTTAAAAAATATCGCAAATTTCCTCACTATATTCACAATTATTTTTCAATACATTATTTACATTAATTACTAATAGACGATGATGTTTAGCGCAAAAGATTGGTCTTTAATTTCACCAAAGCGATATTTCGTTGCATTCATTTATTTTTAGATTTTTCTTTATAACTCGGAAACGAAAAGTTTTCCAAAATTTTGCTTAAGGCACTGTAAAGGGCATTAAATAACGTACCAAATAAATACAATTAAATTTTTTTTATCACAAATAAGTTAACAAAATTAAAAAATAAATAAATAAATAAATGAAAAAAATTAAATTTTACACCATTTGAAAGGAATAATTTTTTCCTATTTTTGGTGTAAATTTCATTCCGATATGTTGAAAAGAAGACCCAAATGGCGCAACATAAGTGAATCCGGCCCACTGTGCACCGGCGTCACGCATACCTTCCTTCATAAAAGTAAAGTATTCCTTTTATATCGATACGCTTAAAATATTAAGAAAAATAATCTGTAAAAATGAAATATTCAATTACTGGTATTATAAATGAAAATAATATATGTACATAATATATAATTTTGTAAGAATACCAAGGAGCATCTTTAATTTTATTTAGAGACTTACATTTCCGTCCGTGAACGTCCTGATTTTCAATGAATTAATAAATTAACTTCATTAAACACACATAATCATCCTCAAACGTTTTGAATAATGTTCAATGAAGCTACTTTTAATTTATTATTACTACAATGAAACTATCCAATCTAATTTATTTACCTTCTGCTTATTAAATCAATCTTTGATCAATTTCCTTGTGCAAGAAGTTTCATTGTCTCGTTGAAAAGCATACTTTGTGCCTTTCATAATTTTACAAATTTTAATTTTGGTTGAATTCGCAGTTCGTGCCACTTACCTGTGTGGATAATGATGACTGATAAAGTAGAGGAGAGAGGGGACAAACGTAACGGGGTCATGAAAATTAGCCTTCTCCCGTTTTCCACAAAAGTTTCCAAAACGATTGCTTACATAGTTGCGCGTGTTTAGTGTTTCTTTTCTTTCACGGAGTGAGGCTGAGCAATACAACGGTTCATACCTATACCGTGGGCAAGCTGATTTCGTTATTTCGATCATTCAGGTAAGTGTCTCCTCTGTTGGTTTTTTTGTTAATATTCATAGTTAAACTATAGACATTGATCCAATTATTTGTTAGAGCGTAGATAATGTCCTTATAATTTCCTGTATTTTATTTCAATAAGAAAAGCATGGTTGGGGACAAAAGTAACACGTCACTACGGGCAGTAGTTGAATTCAATATTAACAATAGTTTTTTTTAAAAAAAGCATAAATATTACCCCTACAGCACATTTTGTTGCAGAAATGTTGCCCAAAAGTTGCAGTACATTGCAATGTTGCCGTTTGGTTGCGAGTTACATTGCAATATTACTGCAAAATTGTGGAAACATTGCCGTGCAATATTTCAACGGCCAGATTTGTGCAATGATACAGAAATATTCCGCACAACTTGCCGTGCAATATTGCAATGGCCAAGTTTGTGCAATATTTCGGGAATATTCCGCACAACTTGCCGTGCAATATTACAATGGCCAAGTTTGGGCAATATTTCGGGAATATTCCGCACAACTTACCGTGCAATATTGCAATGGCCAAGTTTGTGCAATATTTCGGGAATATTCCGCACAACTTGCCGTGCAATATTACAATGCACAAGTTTGTGCAATATTTCGGAAATATTACGCACAACTTGCCGTGAAATATTGCGCATATATTGAGCTATAATCCACGCGAAACGTTTCAGCAATGAAACCGCAATAAATCCGGAATTTCGCGGAGCGATCCCGAATTGTCGACACGCAGAATACAGTCTAAGATTCCACAGGCTACCACCGAGAAAATGTATGCGAACGTGGACATTATTTGACAAAAAAAATTAATACGATTATTTAATTAACATTATCGAGTTTAAACAAACAATTAAATATTATTCAGCAAAAAAAATTGTAAAATGTGTTACACGTGCCAATTACAGCCAGTGTCCCTACCATTCACATTTAATTTATTATGCGTAATGAAAAAGTTCCGTATTGTCGAGAGAAAATTTCTAAGTCCGGATATGTTGCGGATTTATTGCCGAAATCTTGCCGTTTAGTTGCGAAACCTGGCAACTAAACGGCAATAAATCCGCAACATATCCGGACTTAGAAATTTTCTCTCAACAATACGGAACTTTTTCATTACGCATAATAAATTAAATGTGTATGGTAAGGACACTGTCAGTAATTGGCACGTGTAACTCTTATTTGCAAATCTCTTTTCTTGCTATACCTATATAGTTTATGAGTTTGTTTATTGAGTGTTATATAGTGTTAATGAGTGTTATATAGTGTTAATGAGTGTTATATAGTGTTATTGAGTGTATATATAGTGTTAATTGAATAATTGAATTAATTATTTATATCAGATATGTCAACAAATAGAATATAGTCTTACACTGTACTTGCAATTGTAAGCCGCGAGCCTGGAAAGCTAACACCGGGCCTGGCAGCGGTAAAGTGTTCATCTACGGTGCTACAGGTCGCGGGTTCGAATCTCCCTGGGGTAAAGTATTTTCTATTTATAAAAGACACACGGACGTTATGCTACTACGATTCCTGCACACATTCATGTCATCGGGTCCCCTCACGGACTCATCCGGAATATATGTATATAAAATACTGTTATTTTTTTTTTGCCCTACTGCCCGAAACCTTGCGGGACCATTGCTGTAAAATCTCAGAAATGTTGCGCGACCATTGTTGTAAGATCTCAGAAATGTTGCCTGCCCATTACTGTAAAATCTCAGAAATGTTGCGTTACCATTGCTGTGAAATCTCAGAAATATTGCGCTACCATTGCTGTAAAATCTCAGAAATGTTGCACTACCATTGCTGTAATATGTTAGAAATGTTGCACTACCATTGCTGTAAAATCTCAGAAATGTTGCGCTACCATTGCTGTAATATCTCAGGAATGTTGCGCTACCATTGCTGTAAAATCTCAGAAATGTTGCGCTACCATTGCTGTAATATTTCGAAACAATGTTGCAGAAATATATCCTGCAATGTTGCACAGGGGCGGACATAGCAATTTACTTGTAACTTTTGGGCAATATTCCGTGCAATATATCAAATATTAAACCGCAACGTAACTGAAACATTTCGGCAACAAATGTGCTATAGGGGTAGTTACTTTTGGGGCCGTTACACGAGATTCCATATTAAATCGAATACACAGTATCAAAAAAATGTTTGAAGCTGGTTATACTTTTTTATCGTTACCTACTTAAAATATGTTTATCTAAATTTTTGTTTCTATCGTTTCTGATAATAAAAAATCCTATTTTGCTTTGGAAGAAATGTTTTTACTTAATTCTCCTCAAAATAATTAGTATTACTTTCGTCCTACCCCGCAGGACAAAAGTAACAATTACAGTCACTGCGGAAAATTGGCATAACTGTTTGACCACTTATCGTGGAAGACTGAATTTGTGGTCAAATGATAGACCAAGAAACACACTATCTTAAGGTATAATTTTCGTTTCTATATCTGTAAGAGGTAATTAGCAACTAGGTGAACTAGGTCGAATCTAAAAAGTGTTACGTTTGTCCCCGTTCTCCCGTACCTTACGTTTCTATTATGTCAAAGTTGAGGTGATAACACTCGCGCCACAATGGCTTTCCCGTTTCCAATATTTGTGAATGAAAAATTCCAATACAAAAATCATGGCTGAAACTCGTACTGATGTAACTTAATTACGGGTCGTAGTTGACCCACCCGACAAGCCGTCCGAGGATTAAATGAAAGAATCCTTAACATCGAGACGACGATGATGACCGATGCATCCGCTTGTGAAAGTGTATAAACACATCTGGTTTAAAATACAACGCAATATATATAAAACCGATACAACTTTATCATATTAATACCGAAATACAATGGCATTACACAACGCGTTACAACCACAGCATCTTTTCAAGCGCAGAAGTTTCATAATACATATCTCCATACAGCAACAATCTGGTTCCATGCACAAGAAACATCGCGGCAGAGCTGCATTCGCGTATCGCGTCCTATCCTTTAGAAACGTATTAATCGTGAAAAAATGGTTCATCTTCCTTCCTCGTAGAAACTCGAAGAGCGGGGTTCTAATTACTTACATTGTGCGTAATGAAAATCGAACATTGAATTAGGAATTTTCGTAATGAATACTGTATGAACAGTCCTTTTTAACGCCTTTGTTGTATGCCACCCCTCCAAATAGTTTCTAATATCCTACATCTGTCAATACTGATCTCAAAATTTATTAGCGGGTATACCTATATCTTCGCGAGCTATAACATTGTATCAGCGCGGAATTAGCCTACGAAATTACGAACTCCTATGAAGACTCCTATTCACTTCATTAAATCGCACAGAAAAATTTTCCGCCACACACAAGAAACTAAGCATCTATGGTCGTGTCTCGAAGTTCATAAATAATAACAAAAACGTGATTCACAGCACGACATTAATTTCGACGCAGATCCTTCGACCCTGATCACATCAGAGCAGTAATCTCATGATCTCCATTTATCGACGCAGAAGAGGCGAAACGACTACACGCGCAAAATTCACAAATAGCAACGAAAAAATACGTATCTTGACGGCACAAGTTTAAATTAATTACGAGTAATCACGAATACACTGAGTGTTCTAAATTAAAAGTATAGATTACGCCGTTGCACTTGATCGTTGCACGTGAAGCGATTGAAATTCGAGATCGATTTGAGATTCGTACGCAAGATCAAACCCAGTTATCTGTTACGTAAGTATGATCCTTAAAATATCGGAATAATATGGTTGCGTTTGAACGTATATTGGCGGGAATAGACCCTATTCTATCTATCAACTAAGTATCTAAATATTTCATTGTACACATATATTAAAGTTCGATGGATATTTACAAAAACATACAAAAACACTTAATACTTTTGCAAAGTTTGAAAACAACCGGCTTGCCACACGCCTGCGTTCAATTCGAATGTAAATGCGAGCTTTACCATGTGAATGGGACATCCAACGATTGAACGACACTCGCAAATGCTTCGACGCTCTCAGGACGCCGTTCCTGAGACAGTTCTTTCAAACGTCAAAGATTTATGCGCTACCTGTTTCTCCCTGTATCATTACGCGGTGTTTCTCTTCAGCCAGTCGTGAATAGTAACGTGATTAGTATCCACCCATCGTATATTGGCTTCGGACTGCTCAATTGCTTGCTGCATTGTTCTCGTCACGCTGCCAAGCTCATCCTTATGCTCGGTCGTGAACCTCAGTAACTGTAGGCATCGAAGAATGAATTTATTCTTACATAATCGGAACCAATCAGGCGAATTCAGGGGCGGATTTGGGTATAGGCTAAGTAGGTTGTAGCCTGGGGCGGTAAATTCGGGGAGCGACAAATTTTGGGAGTGACAAATTATGGGGAGTGGAGAATTTTAGAGAGTGACAAATTTTGAGGAGCGGAAAATTTCGGAAAGCGGCAAATATTGGGAAGTGGAAATTTTGCAGGAGCGGCAATAATTGGGAGGCATCAAATTTTGGGAAGTGACAAATTATTGAGAGCGACAAATTTCGAGCGAAAGAAATTGGAAAAGATTTAAACACAGAGGTTGAGGCAGTTTTAAAACAATTCACTTTTTTTCGTGTTGGGAATTAGCAATGACTCATATGTGAGTTGCTATATAAATTAAAATATTTAATGATATTTCACGGAAAGGGCGGCAGACGCTTGCTAGCCTAGGGGGCGGCAAATCCTCAAATCGCTCCTGAACGAATGTCAAGTAGATCGTCTCCACTGAACGATACAAATTAGTTTTACGTTCATACTTACATCTTTGAGCTCGTACAAGCTGTTCATACTCCTCGTAGCTGCTTTCACTATATTATTGACAGCCAACAGAGATGACCCGACGCTGGAACAAATAAACGTATCGCGTGAAAAATGTGATTGCAGCGAGTAGCAGTTAAGACCCACTTGCTGATCAGAGTTTAGAGAGCATCAAGGGTAAATCCAAGAATTTTATATAGTCTTCTGTAAAACTAGATGTCTAACAGTTTAAGCGACGTGTAAATAGAATTAATTTAATAACACATTTGAATGACATGTAAACAGGATAAACGCACGAGTGCAAGCAGTTTGATAATTTTAATTAAATAATAAATTAAATAATAAAAACTGTAATTTCTGTAAACCACTCCTTTCATTTTTAACAAGCAATGAGCTCGTGAAGGAAGAAATTAAATATCGTGCAAGGTAAATCGATAGACTTACTACTCTCTAAGACGTGACCATTTATTTCTGAAGAAATTGAACGCCAGCCGTTGTCCAACAGAGTTGCTGGCAACAGAGTTGAAAATTCGACCAATATCTTGCTTCCTGATGCCCGAGTTTTCTGTGATTGCCCAATCTAAGTATCGACTTAGAAGCCAAGTTTCTCTGGTGCAACCGAGGGCATGCAGGAGCAAATCCTTTTCGGAGCCGACGTTCGTTTCCAGGTACATTTGCCACGCGAAGTCCCACTCGACTTGCCCACCAACTCGAATTGCCGTGCAATATACAACTGTCTTCAAATTCGGGGAAATTCTGGAAAAATTATTTACTTAATAATTTACAAACTTTTTCGAAGCTGCATATTATAGCGTAATTAAAAAGATGCAACGAGTTAAAAAAATAGTAGGTAAATTTTCGGGGTTTCATAGTTTAAGAAATCATGGTATAGGCAAAAAATTCGCAAAGTTGCGGTAAATGCAGGATAATTTTAGTAATAACTGATATCAGTCTGCATATCTGTGGAAGAAAGGAGGACACCTGCCTAAAATTTAGCCAAATAGCTCGAGAATGCTTGGTACTAAATTGTTATTGATGAAACTTACGGGTTATTCTGATTTGGGTTCGGTGTGTTACGCCAATTGTGAAATTGATTCCTTGCATTTTGCACACAGTCGTCATGACCGAAGTTGCATGCCCAAGTTAACACGTCGATGCGGGTGAAAACCGTCAGCTGAGGATCACCGGGGTTGTCCTTGAAACCAACTTGCTTGTACACGTTGTCAAGAAGCTTTAAAACGTACAACTGTAAAGATAAATTACGGAAATGATATATCGTTCTCAATTCCTCAGTAACTAAACATAAGCTTTTGTCGTCAAGGTGAAACAAGAAATTATTTAAAAAGAAAATTATATAAGAAAATTAAATTCATTGAACCGTGTTTCTTTACTGTTGGACTAAAGTATTAAAACTGAATTTTCTCGATAACACTGTTTTGTGGCATTCCCGGTTTTCCCCTTACCCTTCATATATAAGTGCAAAACATTATTCCTCTGAAACTGAAATGTATTACATAAACGACAGTTCATTTTAAATGTGCATTTACTCGGAACTTATCGTAGCCTGGCATCTTGAAGAGCATGTCATCCAAGTAGTGCATCGCAGTAAAAGCAGCCTTCCATGGCAAATATTCCGTCTCGTGGGCTAAATACGACGTGACATCCAACGCAGTTGTGTAATCCAGCTTTCCAGCTCTCGCTAAGTTAAGAGCATCGTCGATCAACTGAGCTCGGTTGATCGTCGAAATGTTCCTGAAGGATTCCTTGTTCAACTGATTGATTATCATTTGCCAGTTCAACCTGTCGTAGTTCACTCTGTAATATCCTGGAGAAACAGGGACGAAACGGACGTATTTATCGATATGACACACTCAATGATGAATCAAAAGTGCGTAATACCTAATTCTTTAATTTCCCCTTTTAAAATGCTATAAAATATGTGTACAAAAACGCGTAGATCCATTAAAAGCAAGTAGGAGGAATCTCAAAATATTTGCTCAGCGAAAACTTTAATTTACCCGCAAATTCCTTAACCCAATAATTCGATAACAGTGTAACAGTGTCTTTCATTAGTCGAACAAAACTGTTTTTACATTTCAAGCACAATGATTTCAAACTACATGTTCAAACAATCAACAGTTGGTGAATCAGTTATGACTCTGTAGCAGTGATTCCCAACCTGTGGTTCGCGAAGTGTTTTCTGGGGGGTTGCCAAGATTTATTTTTTTAATATTTAGTTATAATAATATTAAGTTAGAATTATATTCCGAGATACCTATTTTTAATGTGTTGTCTTTACTTTATTAAATTTACCTTACATGGAGCCAATATTACCATTATAATACTTTGTTTTATGCACTTTATAAATGACTACTATCCTACTTACCGGTTTCTTGAATGTTGAAGATTACCCATTCATTTGGACTGAGATTTAGGTTCGACAGGGTCATCGATTTCACGGCTTTCATCCATTGGGATGGCTTGGTTGTATTGAAATCCAACTGTCTCTCGGTTGTGTACGTAATCGGTATCCACCATAGTGGCTCGGTCGCAGACGTGGTTGTTATAGTGCCGTTGCGGAGTAAGAAACGCTCCTGCATCGAAAGCACGATGAGTATCGAAAAAGAAAACAATGCCGGTGTATTGTAAACGCGAGGGTATCAACAAACCTGCGTCAACGTCACCGAACCGTTCTTATAATTTCGAGTGACAGTCACTATCGGGAAGCCGCTCTGAAGAGTCCAGGTATCCATAATTTCTTTTATAGTTACACCACGGTCTAAAACTTTATCCTTGTGCGCCTGCTTCGTCAGTGCGTTCCATAAATCATTCTGTTCGGCACTCTGATACGCCCTATTGTAACGTTTTGGATCGTAATTTGTAAGGAGAAAGAAACGGGAGCATAGAAAGTGACAAATTTTAAATTTCGAGAGCAATGGGCAAATTCGTAGAAACGTTACTCAAAGAAATAAAAATGAAAATGAAATTACATACTCCATTGATTTTCAGTCGTGAATCAAGAATTATAATTCTGAGACTACTGATTTTGTAAATAACAAATGTGGGCAAATTTTAGTTGCCAACGGTCATAAGAAATATTTCTTCAAAGTATTATTGTAATTGTTTGAGTTTCGAGTTCTGATTTGGAATGTGGTATTATTTAAAGATAGTGATATTAATTTGTTTTATGGTGTACAAGAATTTCGTCGCACGTGAGTACTTACTTTCCATTTAAATAATTCGTTAAGCCTTGCTTGAAAACGTTAGTGGTAAGGAAATGATCCATCATTCTTATTATAGTAGCACCTGTTCGGACACAGACACGATACATTAAAATTGTATTATAGATAGCGTATCGTCTTCATTTCTAATCGAATGACACCGTTCGATACCTTTTCCGTACGAGATTTTGTCAAAGATCTCGCTGATTTCATCGGGGTGGCCGACTTCGATCGATATCGGGTGCGAAGACTGCAACGCGTCTAAGCCGAACACATTTTGCAGATCGTGGACCACGAACTGCTCCAAAACCTTCCATGTTGGTTCTACCTAGAAAATTACAAAGAAAACGTGCACAGGAAACTTGAATACCCTCCATTTAACCCTTTTACATTATATTTAGATGACTCCTACGTAGCATCGAAATCTTATCTGAATTAAATGTCCAGTGCGAGTAAGAGAATATTTTAATGATCTTCAACAGATTTAAAAATTCGCAAAACGGTGGGGGATTTAGCGCCTTCAATTCTCGTCTGGAATCATGAAACCAAAAATATTCTTATTATTTATGAAATTATATAATCGAGAAACCTCAAAAACGATAAAAAAGTCGAGAATTGACAAATAAGTAGAGCTTATGAGAAAAAAGTACGATTTTTGAGGAAGTTTTTGATCGTACTTTTTCTTCTAAGCCCTACAATTTTGTCAATTTTCGACGACTTTATTGGTTTTGAGGTTCATCGATGATATAATTTCACAAATAATAAGAATTTCTTCGGTTTTTTGATTCTAGACAAAAATTGAAGGTGCTAGAACCCCCACCATAGTAAGATGCCTCGATAGCGACATCTACAATGCATATTTTTAACACAAATTTTTTTTCGAATCTTCAAATGTTAAATATAAAGCCATGAAATGGTTCAGAACGATTAGCTTCATAATTTCTCAAGGAAAAATTCCCTAAAATTAGGCTGTTTTAACGTTGCGTAAAGTATAATTCCCCCTTGAAGGAAGGCGATGTAGGAGACAATGAGAAAGGCCCGTTAAATTCATAGTCCAGGGCTCACGAACTTACTGCGTTCATACCGATGTATTCTACATAGCTAGCAAAGCCCTCGTTCAACCAAAGATCCGTCCACCAACTTGGAGTCACCAAGTTTCCGAACCACTGATGAGCAAGTTCGTGAGACACAACAGTGGCAACCCGCTCTTGATTACTGCTGGTTGAGACACCATCTTGGTACAACATGGCCGTTTCCCTGGAAATCGAATTCTTCACTAAAGCTATCAATTCTTGCAAGGCGAGAGAATAATCGAACTTGGTTCGAAGCTAAATTTTGCAGACGATGAAAACTATGAGTTTGATGATGTATGGAAAATCTGCGCGTTCAAATCACAATCAATCATTAAAAGAAATTAAACAGGTACACAAGAAAAATAATAAATCCACAAGAAAATATTTGTTCATTTTCCAAATTAAATAAAAAGTGCCAAAGTGCACCGTTTGTACACCAAGCGATCCATCGAAAATAGAATATCTCATTAACTTCTTCGTATCCGAAGGTATGAAGATAGCAAATGCAAATGCTGAATTCTCTTCTTGTGGACCATTTACTACATGAGACTAGTAGAGCTCTAAAATTCTAGACACAACGAATAAGAATATTGATGAATTAAAAACGTGATCCATTTGGTAATTGCGAAAGTGATAAGATTAGAATAAATTTATCAAAACGATGTAGTACGTTTTATGCAACCATCGATTGAAATTACCTGTAAGTGATTAAGCCCCAGTTTTCCATGGCGCCTGCTGCAAAGTCGGGCAGAGCGACATTGTCTATTTTGGGCAAGGGAAATTTGATCTTGAAGTAATCCTCGTAATACTCGAGTATCTTCGGACCAATCTTCAGACAGTAACGTGCTTGCTCAATGGCGTCCCTACGTGCCCAGACTCTGAAGTCTCCAGATTCTGATTTCAATACTTCGAAGTCCGAAACTATGAAGGCCACCAGATAGGTGGACATTGGTACCGAGCGTTCGTAGTGGTCCCACATGTACGAAGGCAAGCCTGGCCTGATTACAAATAACACAGCGTGATAAATCCACAGTAATCGGGAATGCCTGAAGTACCTAAATAATCTGTCCTTTTAAAGCGACCTATGATAATTTTAATCATATTAAAACAAAAATACCAATACTACACAATCTTTCATTGAATTGTACAGACTAAATTGTGCAATATGGTCCCCCTTTCTTGTGGGTATTCTAATAAAAATTTCAAATAAATCTGTCTCCTAGGTTTTGATTATCGTTCCTTATGAAATATCGATGACATTAGGGATTTAGTTATTTTTCACTTATTTATGAATATTTAAATACCTTACGCATCAACTGCTAATACTACATCGACGAAATTATGTAACACACTTTTTTATTTCAATGCTCCTCTATTCTTCACAGCCAAGGAATTTTCCGAGTCCTATTATGTGACTAACAAGAAAGAGTATAAGACAATTAACACGAACGATTCGTCTTACACAAACAAATTAATTGCACACTTATGCGAACGTGTGTTTGCCTGTTCTACAAATTATTTCTATCCTCAACTCACGCGAATAACGTCACATCTGTGTGACCATGAATTACCAGGCTTGCGTGGGCGCTGTATGTATATTACGAAAATGTGATCAACTAATTCGCAGTGAACATACTCCAGCAGAAACCTCTAGAACCCTCCTGAAATCTTCCCACTATTTTACGGGGACCATTAAAAACCTGCAACCCTGAGTATCTATAATTTGATTTAAATAAAATCTCGATAATTTGATATTTCTATTTTTGGCAAATTTTCCAACTCTGGAGTAATGCGAGCAGATTAAAAATTTGCATAAATCGTTCATTCGTTATCGGATTGGCATCGAAAGTGCACCAAACGATGTAGAATTTTTTATACATATATCACACGTCATAATTCGAAAACTGTCAAAACTGCACCCCTCTTGCTGTGTCCTCAATTGCTTCTTGCCCACCCCAATACCTATCCTCTACATTCACACGGAGTTTCATTAAAACCAGAATCTTCAGCTTGGGGACGTTCCCCGGTGAGTATCTACTCATTATTGAAATTGTCAAACGCGAGGCACCCCATGATCCGTGCGCAACGCGTTTAGCAGCTTCGCCAGCTCCGTGAAATCGTCGCCTCGGCCGGAAACTGGGTTCGATCCGTTTCAATTGCACGTTCGACCTAACCGGTAGAACGGTCGACCCTGTACGGCCAGCCGAGACAGCGTTAATTTACGAAACGGCTGAAGCGTGTCGCGCTCTAGCCGTGGCTAGACGGGTTAGACACAGGTTCTGGTCACACTCACACGGGCATCGGCTCCCCCTTTCTGGGCATGTTCGAGATGGACGTCATGTTCCTGGGCCGCGCTACGCTGATCTGGAACCTGGCCTTGAGAGCTGGCTCGTCGAAGCACGGGAAGGCACGTCGCGCGTCCGTCGGCTGGAATTGCGTCGCGGCGATCCATCTGCAATAGAAAACCAAAAGGATGCTCTAGGTAAGCAAGCGGAGGAGGAGTGTTTGCACGCTCCGGAGGCCATCCGGCGGCGACACCCTCTCGCTCCCAGCGTTATCGGGGACGGGTATCACGAAGTGGCGGGCTCTCCTATTCAGCTTTCAACGATTTACCAGGAGACGCTCGGGGAAATGACGACGGGGGCTGTGTAAATTCACCACGGATGCTTCTCTCGTTGCGGGTGCAGGGCGAAGGGAGCATCGTTGCGAGGGGATGGACTTTCGTCGACTGAGTAAAGAACTGAGGGGTGGAATTTCACTTCTTTGAGAACATTCGTGATGAACAAAAAGCGCGCGGAGGGAACGGAGCACGTTCAATGGACGTAATCGTGGAGAAAATTAGGCACCTGTTTTTAGTGCCGTTTTTCTCTTGCAAGGGGATGCTCGCTGGATATCTTTTCCATTGTTGATGAATTTTAGGTCGGTGTTTGTAGTGACGTCGCTTTTGGAAGTTTAGTTTTTGTGGTTCGATAAGAAGGATTAATGGTCGCTATTTTTTCATTGAAAGATGGAGGTATTTTGTTCATTTTTTACCTTTTTGTGACTTTATATTTAATGTTTAAAGATGCGAAAAATTATTTTATGTTAAAAATATGTTTGAGAGTTATTTGTTCATATATCTAGCTCGACGAGCTGTAATTGCGATTCAATCGAGAATGGAGCGATTTCTCGTTCAAAAACCAGTCGAAAATATGGATTAAAACTCATTCATTTCGATATCTGCTTTGCTTTTGATGGGAGGTAACTTGTATTTTTATTCAAATTTACGAGTTAACTAAAGAAACTACTGTTGTTCGTGGACGTTATGTATATACCTACAGTAATATCCTGCAAGTGTCAGAAAACTATATCTACATTGAAAGTAGCGATCTAATACTTGTTTTATAATGACACAGAAGGTGACTCATACTTCTCAGTACGATTATTATTCAGCACGATATCTACTGCTTCATTTTCCGTGAAAATCTTGATAGAAACAGGATTATAAAACGCCATTGTTAATTCAATTTCGAAAGGCACTCTACTATTTAAATAACTCTTTTTCCAACATTTCCGCAAATATTGTATGTCCATTTTTAGTGTTTTCGAGAAAAACAGGCTTAAACATGCAGTGGTACATAAGATTCAAGGACATACAGTGAAGAAAAATATTATTTTCTACAAATTTATGAAGTAAATATAAATATCATTTTTATACAGCATGACGAAACAGTCAAAAACTATTTGCTACATATAAAAATTGAAATTTCACAAAAAGTGGGCATACAATATTTACACACTAAGCCGTCCATATATTCTCTTATTTTCGGAACCCTACTTTTCAACCACCCCTACTAAATATTCGTGGACCAGTGATTTTCACTTTTCCTATTACCTGACCCCACGCTTTCAATAAATAGCGTATATTTTAGGAACAAGTTAAATGTTAAAACTCGTTACAGCAGTCTATACAACTCTAACGTTCCAAATAGATCAGCTTACTATTAGCTATAGATATCGCTGGATAAACGTTTGAAATTTACAGCACAGAAATAGCTGCCACTTATAAGGTAGAATTAAATTGCCAGGGCGTTTACCTCGTCTGACTTTCAACGGTGTACGAGCTCCTGTAGAAGCCTTGCATGTAGTCGTTCAGATGGCCGACAAACTTTAGATGCACTACGTATTGCATGCCCCTCTTCAACGTGTCCGACGTTTTAATCACGTGAAACTGGCGTTCGGTATCGTTCTTCTGTCCTACGATTCCAATTGCCTTGGTGTTGTTCGCTACTGAATGCTCCCTGATTGTGGTGAAACTTTCGTCGATGATCATGTCGACCGCGTGCAGCGTCACGTTCTTCGTATCCTCGGTGACATTCACGAGAATTTTTACCTATCAGTGGGCAAATCATCATTATTCGAATAGGTACTACAAAAACAGATCACACCTGTTCTTGGTGTCTACGAGAAAGTCTGTCTTGAAGAGAAAAGAACGATCGGTCCAGGTGAACATTAACGTTTCACTTGAAATCCCAAGCTACTGTTCATCGAGTACTAACTAAAAGCGAAAGTAAATGGAGTTTAGAGCAAGCAACTTTTTGCCCGCGTTTTTCAACATATTTTCCTTTCCCCTTCGTTGTGCTCTTTTTTCCCGACACTCTAAAAACCTCCGTCGAGGCAGGAATGAAACGGCGTTTCGAACTTTCTAGTTACGATCACTTACTGGACAAGTTCGCATACTTTCACCCTTCCAGAGGCGCTCGTAATCATCGACCCCGTTTTCGATATTTTGTTTTCTTCTTTCCACGGTTGCATAAGGAAAGGAAGAGATAGGACGGAAGAAAGATAGAACGGAGAGATATGCTCCGAGCGTATGTATTCATTATACAACTATTTAGTCTATATCTTTTGGGATGAAGTATTTTGCGAGCATCGGGGATTGCGATCGACTTCGCCTTTCATTTGTATCGGGAAAAAAGAAAACAGCGAAATACGGGGAACTATTGCCTCGGCTCCCCGATTGTTCTGGAATTTGAGGAATTAAAATATAAGGGCATTCTCCGAGCGTGTTCTTTGGATGTTTGGCGCAATTGGAGCATAATAGTTTTGTTGCAGCACATTGTGGCGATGGGATTCTCAGGATTGATTAATGATCGAAGGTGGAATTTCGAATCGATATATTTTCAAATATGTTCAGGTCAGTTACCAATGGACACTGAGAGAGAAGATTGCTGTGGATACGCGCTTTAGTGATTAAAAGAATGTTCAAACTGTGAATGATGAACAAAATAAGATAGTTCCATTAGAAAGAATTACATCTCTATTTAGAGATATAATTTTAAATATCGTATCCCATTAAAACATTAAATATTATATCCCCCAAGGCCCAAAATATTAAATATTATATCCTAAACAATATTAAATATTATATCCCATGAAAATATTTAATATCATATTCCATAAAAATAATAAATAATATATCCCATAAAATATTACATCCCGATAAATTTGATATCCCATAAATTGAGGGATTGGCAGTATACACCAAATAGAAGATGACGCATCTATTACTGACAAAACGGTTTCTTTGCAAAAATATAAATATTTCTCGATGAAAGCTATCATAACGAAATCAGTTCTATCAAATAACCAGTTTTGCAACCATCAACAGGAAATGCTAATTAAAGTGGTCTTCATATATGTAGAAAGTTCTGGTTCAAGGCTAGACTGGGAAGTATAAAGGAAGAGAAATACATGTTACCTCGCCATTGAATGTGAAGTTTCCCTCCCATATAAAGGGAATCAGCTTCAGTTCGTAAGAGTCTGGCACCACGGCTCTTGGCAATCTGACATCCAGTTTCTTCTTAGAAGACAACTCTGTGGGGAACATTCCGCGCGATTCGAATCCCGAATTCTTCAGATCAATGCATGATTTAACGAGTTTTTCCTGGAGGCACGGGGCGAAGTGATAGACCAGGAGGCCCGTCATCACCAGGGATATGAGAAAAGCTGCACCCAAAAGGAGACCACCACAAGGGGAAAGCGTGCATCCTCTTTTGCGCCCGAACGTTGTCGTGTGCGTGTCCATCATTGCCAAAACCTCGCGGGACTGGGTCATATCATGTGTAAATCTGAAACCATAAAAATATTGTGACCTCAGTTATAACAGAGACTCTCAATGATTGATTCTATTGGCTACCAGAATATTTTTAATTTAGATGAATTAAGTTCTTTACAAGTGTAGCAGAGGATGTTCGATTCTCACTACCAAGCAAAAATATTTGCATAAGCATTTTGTAATGACGTGCACATATGTTTCTATATGAAATGTAAATATCGAATTCAAAAAAATTTTGTACACAGCTTCGTTAGCAGTTCTGCGAATCTGTAGTCGGTCAGTTGACATTCACAGTGCAAAGTTGCGTGCGAGGTGTTACTTTTTGAAGCACCTTCTTAATATGATTGCGAAGTTTCGGCGCGTCTTTCGTTAATAGAAACCCAGAAACAATGAAGTATAATACAATAAGAGGGAAGTATAGGTTGAATGCTTTGAAAGAGTGAACGTGTTGCATGAAGAAGCTTCTTTCTCTTGGATGACCTAGAACTGTACAATTCCAAATCAGGGATCACCGATATTTCGTGCTAAATGCTGCAAATGATGTCCTTAGGCGACGATCCGTCGCCTGAAACGACCAATGTCAAATTGCAATGCTCATTCAATGGTTACTGCAGTGATAGCAGCGCAAGTTCTAATTATGCATTCTGATAAGAGATATCTGTGTGATTATGAACACGTTTGCACGCTACTCTTCACTGTTACCGAAACCTGCAGGCTCTAAGAAAATTCTGGAGTTTTACATCATTTTAGGATCGTGTTGTCGTAATAGGTGAATACTCATAACATTGACGTTAGATTATCCCAGCGTTGAATTTTCTAGAAGGCGAATATTCAAAGCGTTACGTAAAGTGAATTATCACTCACGTACGAAAGTGATCATTGGATTGCAAAGACCGTGATTTTACAGCTACTAGTTGCTTAAGTATTTAACTGTATGGAAACTCTTTCATTCCCGCTGCTATTCCCCAATCGTTAATTTCATCCTCCAGACGCGTGTAAACATAGCGTTATTAGCATCTATGACGACATACACGAAGGTTGTCATTGGATCATTGTCCCAGGGAAGCTTCCTGTCCGGTGTAAACAGGGTGAAGGCAACCGATCATTAAAAGTAATTTCACGTGCGAAGTGAACGCGTCAAGGAAACGCAAGTCGCGATTTCAGCGACCAGAAAGGTTCCTTACGATTACTCTTCGCTTCTTATTGGCAACGAATTTTGATTAAATGGGCATTCCGACCTCGGTGTAATTAATCTAAGGCGACATCGATTGCTTCAATCGCCAAAAGTGACGATACACCTCCTAATATAGCTGCCATTAAATTCCACTTAATAGGAAATGTAGATGAAGAAACTGTTTTTCAATTGGAGTTTGGTTTTCGTGGATATAGACGCGATCATTCGAACACTGATACATGGAATGTTTAAGTACTCAGAGCAGTGTTGGTGCCAAGGACGTCATTTTCAACAACTTTTCTCTATATACATATGTTACTGTCGCCTGGCCGTAGGTTTCGAGATATTTGCAAAAAAAGTAGATAAATGTTGATTTTAGGGTCCTTTGAATCCACGGTGGACTCGAGGTGGTCGGTCGGCGGGGGGATTTGTTATAGATTTGGCCGTCTCACGGCGCGTAAGCACCGCAAGTGGTTAAAAAGTTAGTATTGACTTTGGTCAAAGACATTTGTTTGGTTTATAATTTTTATCTCGAATACTAATGATTCGATAAAGAAACTGTAAAAAGAAAAAATGTGTGTCGTGACGAGCTTTACAACACTATATTTTTTAAAATCCAGTTTAATAAAATTTAATTTTCGAATTTTTCTTAGCGTTTGGACAATACTTTTTCGCATTTCCGAGCGCTAGTCTAATTAATAAGTCCCCTTATTGCATCTGAGCCTTCAATTACAGATATTGTGAAACTTGATAACCTCATAATTACAAATTTTGGAAATGTCTGAATTTCAACGCTTTCGATCTTAGAAATTTCAGCATTTAGAAATCTGAAGATTCTCCTCCAGCGCTAAATCTTGGTTAAAAGAAGCCTATATTGTACCCAAATGTACCAACTTCATAAACGGGTACTCCTCTCTCAGTTGAGCAAAATGTAATATAATTATAAATTATAAGTTACGATTAAAATGTAATTGTGTAATTGATTACACATTATTTTCTGCAATCGTTAATTTAGATAGTTCACAAAATTGTGGTCAACTACCTAAATTAACAATTACAGAAAATAATGTGTAGGTAATTCATTACACAATTACATTTTAATCGCAATTTCTAGTTTGTAATTAGATTACATTTTAGCTAACTCTGGCTCGTCTACAGCACTTTCAAATCCATTACGTTCAATAGTTTCACTGTTTCTTCGACTCTTTTTTAGATGTCTGGAACCGAAAGCGGATTGGAAAATATGGCAGGTGAAAAGCCTCCGTCCCCGGGACGGAAGCAACGGAGCAGCAAGGCTCCGTCCCCAGGGCGGAGGCAAAGAAGCAGCAAGACTCCGTCTTCGCGACGGAGTCGAACGAGTAGCAGGACTCCGTCTTCGCGACGGAGTCGAACGAGTAGCAGGACTCCGTGTTCGCGACGGAGTCGAACGAGTAGCCGGACTCCGTCGCGAGGACGGAGTCCGCGGAGAAAGCCGACTCCGTCCTCGCGACGGGAGCCGACTCCGAAGCCGCGATGGATGGAGATCGCATGGCGATTTCAGCAGCAGGTATGTAGATACGTAGACAATCTCGTGCAAACATTTCTTACATTCTAATGAAAGTTTTAAGATTTACTTATGTTTATTTTTCATATTACAGAACAGCGAGCTCAAAAAGCAGTTGAGAGAATGCAAGTATGGAGGAGGACGAGGAGGAAGAGGAGGAAGACAAGGAAGTGGTGGAAGAGGAGGAAGACGAGGAAACATTAATAATTTTTATTTTAACACCTTGACGGCCCACTACACCGATCGGCGTGTTTTTTGTTCAGTGACCGACTCCGACCATACCGATCAGAGCGACCGGAGCGTGTACGGGCTCATAAACAAAGGATTTTCGGCGTCATGCATAACACCTCCAGATTTCATGGGCAGTCAACGTGTTAATGCATAATTTTTTATAGTATACAATAAATGCTATTGAAAAGTCATATATTTACAGAATAATTTTTTTATTCCAAGGTTTTTCATCCGTCGGCCATGAATAATTTTCTCGTATTTACTCATACTTTAGTCGAGAATCGTATATTTAGTCGAGAAAGTACGAATAAATACGAGAAAATTATTCATGGCCGACAGTATGAAGGCTCGGGTGCAATAAGGGGACTAGAGCTCGAAAATGGGAAAAATTATTGTCCGATCGCTAAGAAATATTGGAAAATTATATGTTGTTAAACTGTATCTTAAAAAATATAGTGTTGTAAAGCTCGTCACGACACACATTTTTTCTATTTACAGTTTGTTTATCGAATCATTAGTATTCATGTTGGCAATGAAACCTCCATATATATATGCTCTAAGAATCTTAGAGCATATATAAGTACATGGAGGTTTCAATGCCTAAGATTGACTGCCTCGAAACTGTCGCCAACATCACGCGAGAGAGAAAGACATGTGCGAACTGGTGCGAGAGGGAGGAATATAGAGGTCCCCTTCGACCGTAATGCGCATGCACCGATATCGTGCGAGAGAGAAAGACGTGTGAACTGGTGCGAGAGAGAGTAGTATAGATTCTCAATCGCCCGTCTTTCTCTCTCGCACGATATCGGCGCATGCGCATTACGATTGAAAGGGACCTCTATACTTCTCTCGTTCGCACATGTCTTTCCCTCTCGCACCATGTTGGCGACAGTTTCAAGCTTTCAATGAGACCTCTATAGTATATGCTCTAAGCCAGCGCTGGCCAGCGTAGGGGCCCCTCACGCGCCAGCTTCCCCTTCCAATCTTTTTCTCGCACAGCGTGCCTTCCGTCCTCAAGGAGCCCGCGCGACGCTAAGAAGGCCATGACGGGCTAGCGTCTTCGCCCATGTTGACCTCCTCAGACGTTAAACAAAAGACGAATAATCCGAAATTCGCGGGAAGTATGTAGTAGCATTGGCTGGCTGTGACGGTGCGTGTCACTAATATACATGTCGTATCGGACGTCCGAGCTCGCTCGACGACGGATGCGCTGGTCTGTCATGGTCGCCTCTTTAGCGTCGCGCGGTATCCCTGACAACGCGGACGAGAGTGGGAGAACCCCGGGCTTACGCGTAAGCGACCTTGAACAGTGCTGCTCTAAGCTAAGGTTACAGGCGAGCTCCCCCACTCCCAGGACAATCCCCTGTGGAGGGGGTAGGCGCTCCCCACAGTCCTCCCGAATAGGCGCCATCTCGTATCCACTAGCTGAACTAAATTTGTCACGTGACTTGCTCTGTATTATCGCCAATATTGCGAAATTCGTATTTGGGAATGCAGTCACGAAATTACGTTGTTTGTCCTTATATGACCAGATTTTGGACTGGGCGAGGTCTCATTCGAAAGAGGAAGCTTTAATGCAGCCCGCTCTGGTCATCGTTTGAGTCATAAAACTCTTTTAGCGATTTACAAATACTTGGAATCTGCGAGTGTATTTTGTCGATTTTTTCTCTACTTTGGACACTCATATTATTAGATATCAACACAATCTCGTTGAGCCATGACCAGAGCGGGCTGCATTGAACCTTCCTCTTTCGAAAGATACCTCGCCCAGCCCAAAATCTGCTCATATAAGGACAAACAACGTAATTTCCCAAACCCACGTTTTGGGCCAGATTATGTCGGTATACAGAGCGTTGCATTACTCGTGTCTACCCCCTTAAGTATTATATTTAATCTTCACTCTGTATACAAATAGTTTAACGATAACCGTGTACATTTTCAGTACAAAAGGTACAGAAAAAAAAACTTTTGATTGTGTAGGTATGTGTGGAATTTTATTGATTTTTAAGAAGTTAGGTGTAAAAAGAATTAAAACATTTAATTTAAAATACAAAATTTAAAAGTTTTGTATAAATAAAGAAAATGAAGTTTTTGTTAATCAAATTATGTGTGAAATATATCACAGATTATTTCACCAACTATTTCTAAGAATAGTTTTATTTATGTTTTTATTAGCTTGGTATGTGTTTGAATCCCTGTACTGTAGTGAAGGTTAAACGTATTTCTATCGATAAATATTAAGTAAAAGCATTTGGGAGACACGTTGTGAATACTTGTGCCCAAGAAATGTTATATAAAGTGTTGTGGAAATAATTTTTTGAAATTTTAAAGAAAATCGAACTAATTATACCTTCCTGTAGATAATAACAAAATATAAAATTGAGCCAATATATATTAGGATTTATCGTATTTAATTTTTATGGAATAATAAATTACACAGATTCCAATTTACTTTACGACTGTCAGTAACTCATCTTCATGTAGTACAAAGTCACAATATTGTAAAAATCTTTATCCAATTATCTCTATTTCCATTCTGTAATAACAAAAATAACAATGATGTCAGACTATGTCGAGAACAATTACACAGTTTACAAGAAACCAAGCTAAGGCGACATCAGCATGTTTCAACGTCCTCGCATCAGAATATATCGATAGATGCCTACAGTACGCGAATTGCAAAGAAAACTTTTCAAGAATTCTACGTGCAGAGTATTTCGACGAGCACACCGTTAATCCAAACCTTTCACTCTTGCTGCCGCTATCTTCACTCACATAACTCCAAAATATTCTGCTCTTATGAGACCTTCAAACGATGATCAACACGAAAGACTATACAAGAACAGTAAACAGAAGCAACAGCAATTTACATAAACCTTCACACTGTTTTATCACTCAGCTATTATATTTCTTAACTATTATGCTTCTCACCAAGTCGCGATTAAAATACACTAAAATCTCTAGTATCCGAAAGTTTTGACATTCGAAAGTCAGAACCCATTGTAGCACAGCACTTCCATCCTTCTATAACGATCAAAATGAATACTTCAGGATTTGTGAATATCGTTACTATAGATCGAGTCGCTAATAACCCAAATTAGACGTTAATGCGACTTAATTTAAATAAATTAAAAAACAAATGAATCCTATTCACGCTACTTTAGTATCAAACAACATGAAAGAGGAGCGTATACTATTAACCTTTAGAGGACCGGGAGTTTTGCATTGAAATTTTATTTATTTTAAATTTTATTTATTTCAAATTTTATTTACTTAAAATTTATGCAAATATACCACCTAAATGGCCGGCAAAGTATCAAAATTCTTAGGTGGCCACTATAGTGGCCAACCCGGCTCTCTAAACGTTAACCGTAGATATATTTCAGAATCTACAGAACAGCGAAAGTGCCTCAAAATTAACAAAAACACAACATTGGAAGATTTATGGTAATACTTCTTATTTATCATTCTTGGTACTGTTACTTGTATTATCCTTTCCGAAATACAGAACAATCACTACGAAATGTGTGTTCCACTATCCGCACAATTATATCTCCCTATTAATTCAGATACAGGAGATTCTACATAGTGCGCTTATCTTTCACCTACCATGAACAGTCGCCGGAGGGACGCTCGCCTGAACGTGGCGCAGAGGTGATATCGAAAGCTCGTGCAGCTACGTAGTCTTCTGGGAGCAGTATCAACAGAAAGTCACCTGCCGCTTTCAAAGTCGTTGGCTCGACGTTACTTTCCGAACTAACCGGCACGGGGAGGCGATCGCGAAGTTAGAGGCAGCAGGAATCGGCGCGAGTAACTCCCGCTCGGGCCGATGGTTTGCGCGCGACTGCCAAGGACCGACGCGCATTCCGGCTTCGTAACTTCCTCCGTCGTTTCCTTGCCATCCAAGCTTCCTGCCCGCCCCCATCGCCCACTCGTCGATCGTCGTATCACCTTCCGTAACCTTACATCCTTCCACCTGCATACCGTCTTCCGGATCACGCGAAACCGTACGATCGTTTTCCGTCCCGCCTGCCAACAGGATGCCGCAAGATCGATGAATCTTCGCCGCTGCCACTTCTCGCTCGATTGAACGCGCTCCATCGGATCTGCCGGCGAAAGCAAACAGTGCTCGGTCAACGATGCATGGATCTGCTTTGTGACCTTTTCACGTATTTTCCGGGGCGTTAGAGTGCAGGGGGGGGGGGTCTATTGATGAGTAAGGTCCTCTAAAATAAGTTTGAGAGAAGATGGAACTGGTATCGAAATGAAGTAGAATTTCTCTTGAAAATTGCAGGTGTATTTTTCAATATATTTCTCCAAACGGTTTATCCACTTTTTCATTCTGTCTAGGAAGAAAGTATCTGGTTTGCGTTTTGTCCAAATGCGCACAGGGTTTTAATATAAATTGAAGGGTTGTTGTATTCTTCTTTTTCGTAACTTTCGAGTAATTTAATGTCTAGCAGTACGATCTTCTTCCCGTGTGAATCCTCCGATTTTCCAATAAGAATTTATAATGGGGGACAGTTTCCAGTGCCGTCGCACGGTGAACAATAATTTCTCCAAATGCAAATATTAGCTGAGGACCCTTTACGATCGCTGTTCTTAATTGGATCAGTGTTCTCTTCTTTGTAAATAATGAAATCCTCGCCTTTTGCCGCTAACTGCGTCAAAGAGAGATCAGTAATTCGAGGACGCTTTGAGGGGGACAAAAGCTACTGAATCCTGGAATCCCTAGTATAAATTCTCGCCCATCGAATTTCTTTCAATTAATTTGTGCGGAAGTCAAGCGTTGTGCCAGCACAGAACCTTTATTGTTCAAGCTAATCGATGAGCTACCTACATATTCAGAAGATCGGTTTCTTCGGTCTTTCGTCCGGAGTTTCGTAAGTTCCCAATCGAAGCCTCCTCAGTTATTTCCAATTATTATCAGATTCGAGGAAGGGGAAACTGTAGACGAGTTGGATAACTCGATTGGTCGGAGCAGTAGCCCAGAAAACGGCGGAACTGAGGTTAAGTCGTGGTCCAGCAATCTGATCGACCGATTCCTTTCCCTGTACACGTAAACGACGTCGTCGATCAAGTAAACAGAACGTGATGTATTGCACTATATCGGAGAAGATTTAGCTTGAGAAAAAAAAATGATTGCCACAGAAAAAAGGAAAATGTTCAGGTACGTGTTAATTCAAATAGGCGTATCTGATGAAAAGGTGGCTCTGAGAAAAATGTCTTTTAGTATTTTGTGTTATGACATCGGTATTTTATATAAATCGGATTAGGTGAAATATTAAATCTGGATAAAAAGGTATCTAAATATTTGTAATAAACCCGTAAAAAAACACTGAAAAAGTAACTGTAGTTACGCCTTTTATTATTAATATTTACTATTACTGTTATTTCATTTAACAGGCAGGCATTAATTTCACATATGCATACGTCCGAAATATAAACTGTTATATTTTCAGTTTCAATCAGAGATGTGCAAAATTTTTATTTAAATAAAATTTAAAAAATTAACTTTTTTCTCAAACATCACTTATAACTGATAAACGTTTCAATACTTTTTGGCACAAAAATACTGAAGTATACGTAAGATGTACTTTTCCCAATACACTAATATATAATAATAAAAGTTTATTAGTTTTTCTAGAAAAAATTCCCAAAGAAGCATGTTGTTTTGACCGTTCTAGGTAGACCTCCCCCTTAAGAAACAAATTCAGCGTGCGAAAGTTCCAAAGAAGGACTCTTCTCACAAACCATGAAGCATTAATTTCTTCATAAACGGTACGCGACATTTAACCCCGGATGCTTGGCATTCCCATAAAAGCTCCCGTTTCTTACGAGTCCTACATTTCTTACGCGTGACGCACTAATTAAAAGTAACCTTGAATACCCTACAAACATATCGGTCATCTCAAAGACAATTCCAAACGATCTCAATAATCGTTGCTTTTCTTATTCCTTTCCTTGTCGCCACGTAGCCTGGCGAAAATTATTATAGCCGTTTCATTTCTCCTATTGCTAATCATATTTATAGCGTAAACGGAATACGCTTGCAGGTCACGGGCCACGATTTATGAGCTAACTCCAGAGGAATTAGAACGCGACGACAGTCGGCGTATTTGTTTTCTATTGCGCGCCATAGGAATCGCCTGTGGTATTTGCGCAGGTAGTCGGTCGTGCATATTTCCCTGGGCATTACCGAAAGTGTAAACAATACCACGTCAACGTACACACGTTCGACAAGTAGACGCTGCTCGAAACAGAATTACCCCGATCGATCGAAGCGCACCGTCTATGGAGCGTGTACCTCCACCGAATCTGCGGAACTCTAATTCCGATACATTCGACACGCACATTAGCAGGATCGTAATTAGTCGTTTGATCCCAAACGTTGACGTGGAACGATTATCGGTGACACCAGTGGCGGATTTAAGAAAAAAGGGCCAGGTGGCAAACGTTGGGGGGGCCATTTTTCGGGAAAATGAAGGGGTAGTTTACTAAAAGAGCGTAAATGTACAGAAAAGTATAGAAAAAAAGTGCTTGGATAAAATCATAATTTATTTTTGAGGACAGGGCGTTAGGAGGTGGGCCTTCTGAGCTGGGCCCATTTTTTGGGAACCTAAAACGGTAGTTTACTGAAAAAGGCTCAGTGTAACAATACAGAAAAAGAATATAGTTTGGATTAAATCATAATTTTTTTAAGGATGGGGCCCTAGTGGGGTCTTCCGAGCAGGGGCCCAGGTGTCAACTGCTCATCGGCCGCCCTGTTAAATCCGCCACTGGGTGACACGCTCAGTTTGACGAGAAAGGAGCATGGTAGAAAATGGTCAAAGTCTATGTAGCTTCTGCACGTAAAATATTAATCAGGCGTCATTCTATAGGTTCCAAGGAATTGTAAAAGCATAATTATTCTCCGCAACTATGATGGGGAAGTGGTGTGAAGAGTAAGGGGAAAAACAGGGAATGTCACAAAGCAGTTTTATCGAGAAAATTAAGATTTAATAGGTACTTTGGTCTACCAGTAAAGAAACAAGGTTCAATGAATTTAAATTTCTGATATAATTTTCTTCTTTAATTATTTCTCGTTTTACCGGGCGACAGAAGCTTATGCTTAGGCAAAGAGTGGGGACATTCCGTATGTTGCTCCAACGCACAGTGGACATTTCCTGTTTTTAACCAGTATATCAAGTCTTTAATGTTATCTGACGGGGGTATTTGAACTTTATAACACTTTGTGATTCGACAGTTCTGTAGTCTCAGTTGTTACCAACAAAATATACTATACATCGCAAAAATAAAAAAAAATGGACATTCACAGTTTTTTCCCCTGGCCTTTCATTTATGTCCGCTTATGTGAAAATGAAATGTAGTCACACCTGAATGGAAAAGAATGGAAGTTTTTACAGTCTATTTGCTTGATATTGTAATTGTTTACAATTTTGTTACTATGTAAATTATTAAAGTTGCAACCAAACTGATTTCAAAGATTAAAAATGAATTTTTATTTCAAATTATTATTAATTAAGGTATTATAGGGAACAGACGAACTTCAACTTTCAAACTCGATTATCTCAGGGACAAAGCCTCGTGTGTGGAAATTTAATTCATGATACACTTTCGATTAGTTTCTTTCTTCGAGGAATTATCTTCATGAATATCCTCATATTCGCATGATTCGTGAATCGCTGTAACATGATTCACTTCTAGCCGCAATTCTTGGATCTTAACGATCATTGCGATCCTTTCCTGTGAGCTATGCATCATAGGACGAGTCGTGTAAGAAGGAAATGAATGCTCGTCATGGTTATAAAAATTGCAACGATATCGATCTTTCCTTTAAATAAATTGCAATTAAATGACCGCGTTACGTGTGCACCTTGGAAATTGCTATTGAAATGGAGATAATTTTTTTCTATTTTTTCTGCAACGAAAACGGCGCGGTATCAAATATAATGCCGATAAAATATATTCTACTAACAAGTATTTTGATCATAATCGATAGGATTTGGAAATACAACAATCTATTCATCGTTTACTATTTCAACAACATTTCTGTAAAAAATGAACGTTTATTTCATCAAAATGGAGGTCTACTCCATAAAAATGGAATCTGCCATTGCGTGAGCTGTGGCACGAGGTTGTAGGACAGTTACTAAGTACCCAATAATCCTCTAAATCACTAGGAGGTACCTAGGTAATTGATTCAGGCGCGCGTCCCTAATTGATTGAAATCATCTTCGCCAGCAGCGGCGGTTCATGGTACGTGAAGCGTCACACGAGACCTCTGCATTGAATCTCATACCATCACATTACCCATAACGAATACCAATATAACACTAAAACACCATAAAGCAAAAACAATTTTTAAAAACATTCACTATTAATTCTCAAATTAGATATCATAAAAACTAGTTACTTAGATTTCCTGCTACATAATTAAAACACTATACTAAATCGAAAGCAAAGGAACGAAGTTTCGAAAATAAAGGAAACAAACGAGACTTGGAAATTAAACAAAAATATCCGCTATAGGTGGATGAAAGAAATGCATCCTCCCACGATTCGATTAACAGCCAACTGTTGTCGCCCGGGCGTATTTGGGTAATCGAATTTCTAGGAGAGGAGGACATCAGATTTCTCCTCGAGAATCTCTCCAGTTCTGGATAGGGGTGAATCAAAAATCCTTAGCGTATGTACGCGTAATTCGATCCCCCGTGCAGGACGAGCCCCATCTACGTAGAACCAGGTTGGGTTACAGTTCATTGTGGTGTACTCTTACGGAACAAAACACCATCGTCTACCATTGTAACCAACCGTGGCGCGCACTCGAACCGAGCAAACCAAGGAGATTCGTCCTACGGCCACAGCCTCGAAATTCGGAGGGCTTCCCCCGTCCGGAAGTAAGCTCCTTGCTGGAGAATCGAAGCCTCTCATCGCGCGGATTCTTTTTTTTATGGGATTAACTCTTTTATTCCTGATGCAACTGCCTACCATCACTGAGAGAGAAAAAACTAAGGAAATAATCCTTTCAGGACTGTTGTTTCAATTGGTGTCTCTGAATGATGTGTCTGTGTATACAGATTTCAAATCATACATTAACTATCGTGGACTGGCAGAAATTTTTGGACAGTGGGGTTTTTAGGTTTGTTTTAAAAAAAATCACACGCTTTTGATTTTTTCGTTCCACCCTAATTGATGATGTAGTAAGCAAGGAAGAAGATAGTGTGATTGGAAAATGTTTTTCTTCTATTTATGAGGATGGTTATGGACACTCCTACTGATTCCAGTTTGTTTAGTTTATTCTTATATTATTATATATACTTTTCACTTCCCAAGCAGTAGGTAGGCTAGTACGATTTTTATACCTGAAATCCTTCTGTGGTATCAGATATATATGATGTATTACATCTGGGACACTACATAAAAAACAAGTCATAGCTGCATTTTGAAGTGGGATGAAGGCAGCGTAATGATCCAGCTGTCACTGCCCTTAATTCTGCGCTCGGGATGTTAATTTTAGCGAATGTGAGATTTACATACGAAACGCGCTAGTTCCAGTTCCATAATTGCCGATGAAATACGAGAAATCGATGTTACCTCTAATTAAACTTCTTTAGATTAAAGTTTCAGAACTTCATAATTACCCCCATAGTAATAATAGCCAAACGGGTTCGGAAAACTTAATTTGAATGTAACGGAGCTCGTATTTCAGCGCGTTCGCCTGAATTAATTGTAACAATGCTTTCCAACTGCAGGCTTCTATTAAATGCCTCACTATTCTAAAATCATCCACTACTAAAACGCTATTCTTTTACACCCACGTACCAATCCAACATATCTGTAATCAAATTCAAGAAGAGCTATTGCCAAAATTGTCTTTTTTGTCTAATTGGCGTTAGAAATTCTACAAAAACTTTAGGCACTTTTGCAAAATTAAAATTAACATTCACATTGGCCCTTCTTCAACTCACCCACAAAATTATCCAAACTCTACATGCAAAATGGGCAACAGTAGCACATTCATACGTAATTTATAACGTGACATGATTTTAGCTGAAAACTATCATCTAATCCTTGTCAAATACATTTTCCCAATAATTACACAAGCAGCGCTACTCGCGAGACACACATGTACAGTCGTCTACCTCTACCAAAAACAAATCCTAAAAGCCTAGGTAGCTGTTACTCAACATTCTTTCGTGCTTCTCGTTACACCTTTCACGAGGCAGTTGTTAATGCGTAAAAGGACACGTGAGTTAATGCGGAGCAAGGCAAGATGCACCGTTATCACAGGGTGTCTCGTGCTGGGCGAAAGAGGTAATGAAAAGCACTGTTTGACATCGACGTAATCTGCTTTTGTTGCTTGTCTTACATTTCTGGATGAACTCGTTCCTATCAGCAGCGTCTACTTTATCGCTAAATGTCGTGTTTACCGTATAAAACGTATCGTGGCATCGCTGTGTAACGCACGAAAACCGATGGCAGCATCCTGTCTTGGAGGTGTTGGTGTTGAGAACGCGTTCAAGGTACCAACAAGCCTCTCGGTGCACGATAGGCGAGTAAGGAAGGCCAGTTATATGTCACGATGACACTAGATTCTCTGAATAACTGATAAACCAGCCATATCCATTACTGTCATTATCCACTGAGATCTCTGTGTACGTCCCTCTTCTACCATACCCTACTTCGACCTGACACGTATGCTCGTCAAGCATTATAAATTGTATAATCGGATAACGAGACCTCACCTCCTCACGACATGAATGAATAACGCTCGATAACTCGATTCTCGAACTGAATCTGTTCGAGTTCCTCCCCTTTCTTTTACGCTTACACTGCTTCCTAGTGGTTCTACTATATATGTAGGCATACTGGTTATAGATAGTGGATATTAGACATTTCATCGAGAAATGCGGGTCAGTGTAAGGAATTACTCACTTGAACTTTTATTTGCTTTCCATGCTCGAGTGGGTCGTGTATCTTGCTGAAATAATTGTATGTTAAATATTCCTGATTATCGTGCTCGGATGAATTGGGTCACTTCCTTATGGGAATGATTTTGTGGAGAAGTTTCGAGGAACATATTTTAATAGGGTTTAAATATTTGGGAAAATTGCTTGACTTACAAGAGAAGATACTGAAGAAATTTGAAAAAATTCTGAAACTTTGTAAATATGTAGGGGATTTCCTCCTGATTAGAATGTAATTTTTGTTTGCTGCTCAAATTCGCTCGAAGGGCGTGAAATTAACCCCTGAAAATTCGGCTGTTTTCTAATTTTGTGTTATAACTAGCGAACTGTAAGAGATAGAAAAAAAAGTATCAAGACAAAAGTTACTTCTTTTAATTAGATCTATCATTTGGTAAACAAATTATTTTACAGTTCACGAGTTATAATACAAAATCGGAAAATAACCGGATTTTCAGGGGTCAATTAGACTCCCTTAGAGTGAATTTAGACAGCAAATAAAAATTGCGTTATTAACCCTTCGTTGACACACCTCCCTTTTCGATCGAGTTTGACACACCTGGGTGGCTCACACCCAGAATAATTTTTGAACGACTGCCATTCTCATCAAAAGAATCCAATCATTATGAAAAAAATCGTGGGTCAATTTCAAGGTCTCTAGAATGTATTTGAATAGTTTTTTATTAAAATTGTTTCACAGTTTTTGTAAAAAAATTCTAGATCGCCATATGTCGAGAAAACACGAAGAAAATCTTAAAAAAATTGTAACTTTTGCAAATTTTAATATTAGGAGCTAAAAATGTACAGAGTTATTGTTCAGATATAATATTTTGGAAAAAAAAATTTGTATGTCGTCTTTCGAAAAAAAGGTATTTATTTTGCATATAGAAGGCACAGAGTGTCAAAATCAGCTTATGGGTGGTTCCTACCCTGAGTGTCAAGGAAGGGTTAATTGCTCCTATCGATTGCCATATTTGTTTTTAAAGAAAACTTGAAAAAAAAAATAAATTATATATATTATTCAAAAATGCCTCTATATCTATTAAAAAATTTCAATGGAAAAACGTGTCACGTTTTGTTACTTAGAAATAAATTCCGAAAGACGCGGTATTTCTTGACCTAGCCAAGGTCGTCTAACCCCTTAATAGACCGAAACGAAAACACATTCATTAATACAAGCAGTGACATTCCCTCGATTAAACAAAAGGTGATCGACGCAAGAAGAATCGGTGACCAGCTCCCTACCACTCGCACATCGACTCTGGCCATCCCGTCTCTATCGAAATTTCACGACTCCCTGTTATACAATCAGCCCACTTGCTTAAAATAAAACACTATCGAACATAAGAGAATAATTACATCTTTTGTAATTCTCGAAACGCATACGTCCCGCTACCGTTTCAAATGATAACGTGCGTACGAATAAATACAGCTATCAGTCGACTAGCAACTACATAGAAACGTTAACCAACAGGGACTATCAGCCATAAATTCTCTTAATATATATCTGGAGCCACCAAGGCGGCTCCATTCGTCAGGAAATTTTTACTTGGTAGCGCCATGACTTCATTATCTCCTACCAATAAGAAGTACGCGATTTGTTCGCCAGGGCGCATCGAACACAGATTCGCCCGCAGATGGATGCCACACTTTCGGGTGCCAATCATTCTACGCTTCGGGGCTACCACTATTTTCCACCACGAAAGTCTTCGTATCAAACATACGGTGAGTACACACATTTTTACTATCATTTCCACTTCGCACATACACGAGTGCATATCAATATCCCGAAAGACCACGAGTTTCAATTTAAAACACGGAACACTCAAGCGTCATTATCAGCACTCGTCACTATCGCCCAAGAAATTAGCACTCGCTAACTATCACTACTTAATAACGCGATAAAATCGAGGTCAAGGGTTTGGAAGCATTCGAGGGGCACGTCCGTGAAACGTCGCTGACCAAATCGGATATAGATCATTTGAAAGGATCTTCATTAAAATCAAATGATTTTAAAATGGATGGCTGTTTGGTGTCTTTCGGATTTTTTTTAATATTCCCCGTCGCGGTTCTGCGAAATCACTGAATAGACATCGGTCGGGTGGAACGGCACACGATATTTCATGCCACCGCGGTGCACGCGGAGTCTCGAAATCCATTTAAGCATATTGGATCAGCTCGGCTGGAATCACCGTCCACGGGAGGTCCCGCTTAAAAATCCAATATCCCCCTGATCGGTTCTCGCTAAAGCAGCGAGCTCGTTAATGCTGGACTCATTGGCTTTTCACCTTGCCGATGTACGAAGCGCTGTTGTGCCCGCGATAACGCGTACGCGCTCGTTACAGGCCCTGCTTCGTCAAGCAAGCCTGCTGGCACCGTTAGAATTTACGGCTAATCTAATTTACCCTTCGTTCGTTAGAGTATCGGTTACGAATTTGCGACGTCGATTGTGAATGCGTACACAGGGTGAGAAAGTCGTGGCGACAGAATCCTGTCTCAGGATGCGGTGTAGCTTTAGTTCTGTCTCGAAGAAGGAAAAGGGTTGGCCTTGAGTTAGGTTCGTTAGAAAATTAGTTATAACATTGATTGGAAATTCGTACACAGGGTGAGAAATTCGTGATGTTTAGCTGTAACGATAGAGTGCTGCCTCAGAATATGGTATAGCTTTAATTCTCTTTTGAAGAGAGAAATTTAAGATGAATTTGGAATAATATATGAATTTACTATCAGGTTATGCATTACACGAGCGAGATACTATATTTTGAAACTGAGTACGCGAGCAATGCGGCTTTCAAAAATAGTTCTGCTAGCTAAAATATTTGAAGAAAATTATACATCGTCTGTCCATGAACACTTGTTATTTTAGCCCCGGTCTATTTTAAACGCATCTTTACGTAGGGTAAGTGTGGGTATTACTGCGGACTTTTAAGGTAGGTTAACTTTAGAACCCTCGATACGGCGTTCAAATGAATGAAAGTTCCTCCTTCTTTTTTTAAAAGAAAGGTGGGACCTTAATAATTCCATAAAAAAATATGAGGGCGGGGTAATATGTACAGTTAATTAAAAACACAGAGATTTGTCGATCAATGTCATTGCATGAGTTACTGCGGACATGCATGTATTACTGCGTGCCAGTTACTAACGAAACATCAGTTACTGCGCATGTATTACTGCGGTCTGATGTCAGGCGAAACATAACCTTAATACCTTTGCAGGTTACGTAGACAGAAGTGAATACGGTCGGAAGAAAGGTTAGGTGGCGCAATGGTCGGTCCGCAGTAATACATGCACATGGTGTAAAGTACTGCACCTAATACTGCGGTGACAAATAAAAATTAAAACTAAAATGTAGACGACTGATTGATTGTTTTTCTGGAAAAATAACTCTTATTCTACCGAGCAATAATGCTACATTACATGTATTACTATTAATAACAAAAATATAAATGTTTTCCTAGTAGGTGTTCATGACCGCCATATCGGGAATCGACCGAAGTTTCGCCTTGACGAATTCCAAACTACGATAAAAGAATTAATAATAACTTTGCTGTACATATTTATTAATAATTACCTGTAATAGAGTTTAAAATAATTTTATTAAAAATTTTCAAGAGATTATGTACTTTCTAACATTAAATATGATCTGTTTTAGAATATCCGCAGTAATCGGGGCATCCGCAGTATTACCCACACTTACCCTAGCTTACATTACATAATATTCTTCTTTAAAATAAATGGAGTTGTTATATGCCTGAAGAGAATGATTTATTTCTTATGAATTTGAAGAGGGAACTTTTCTACAATTTTAATTAATAACGTGACACATATGCAGCACAAAATAAAAAGATACGTAGTAACATAATGTAGGATTTATAAAAGAATACTTCCATAGAATCTTATGACACAACGTGGATTGTACAATTAACGGCATTTCGATCCTATTAACGTGAAACTGGCCCGAACATTTCCAATGGAGAAGCCTATAATGCTACCGATTAAATCATGGCCCAACAGAGTTAACAATTACGATCAATTACAGCTCGTTGCCAGTCCATGAGCATCCCTCGAAAAAATTCCATTTTCTTTATGCTAGACGAAACGCGGTAAAGATACGTCACACATCAACAAGTTTATATAAACCTGCATCTCTTTTAAACTGCATTACCTATAACTTCCAAGCCAGATTTAACAGAATGACGAGACTCGTGAATACAATGTAATGAAATAATTTTGTAACGCTGACTTGGAAATATTCCTAAATAAATATTTCTCCAATGCATTTTCAAGAGTATGCGGTGCAAAAGTTATTTGAAAAGACAGAAGGAATTTATGAGAAAATACTTTACGTTAAAATGCAAATTACAGTGGATGCTATTTAACCTGTATGAATAAACAGAAAAATTATTAACGGTACAGAGTAGCGATGTTCATAATAAACCCTCTGTCTCCATCGGGCAATTAGCGTTTTGATGCACGAATAAAATGCAAGCTAAAAATTCTATTTAATTGCAGATCAGGGTGGGGAACACGCGTACCTACTTGAAAATGATCGGGGATTAACGCGCGCGTTTGCGAAACGTCGGGATGGTGCGTCAACAAAAATGTGGAAGATGGAAAGGACGCCAACTAGTAGCAGGGGAAAAATGCTTCTAATGGGAAAGCTGGTGTATATTATATTTGCGCGAACGGGTATTATGTACCGTTGAAAATCTCTTTTTCTTTCGTCGAGCAATTCGGCGTCACCGTGCAATCCCCTTTTACGAATATATCCTGCTTGGCAACTATCCTGGAATGTCGATACATGGTTCGTCTTACGGTTCTTACGAGATTACCAGCCACGCCGACATAATTATCGTTCCGTTTCCTGGATAACATTTATGCGAGATGGGAATCGTCGTATCTCCATCGGGATTGCCAAGCTCGCATCGATATCTTCGGATCTAAGAATGTCGAGATACTATACGGTCGAGGTAGCGCTTCAAGTGGATGATAAATACAGATATTTCCTACTTCGAAACATTTATGTATCACTTTTCGCAAAGGAGAGATATTAACACCGCTGTTTTGAGTACTTGAATCGTGTATTTTGTTCATTACTAGCTTAAAGTATCCGGCGCACAGTGGGACAATCTGGAATTTTTTTATAGAGATAAGATAGAGGGATGAATCTTTTTCGAAATTGAAGGTTAGATGTTGCAGAATAAGCGAAAAATATTGAGGAAATGTGACAAACAAGTTTTGACTTCGAAAATCTGTCAAAATAATCCTGAAGGGCAAGATGAATTCTGTTGGCATATTTGAATTCTGATCCTCGAAGTCTATAGGAAATGATGTACCTATAACAAGTCAAGGAAAAATTCAACCACACATTATAACGGAAAACCTGCATTTTCTTCGAAAATGACATCTTTGAAATAGATTTTCAAGCTAAAAACTTGTGTGTCATACTTTTTCAATATTTTTTCCTTATTTCTGCAACATCTCAGCTTTAACCTCGAAAGAGATTCATCCATTTACCTTATTTCTATCAAAAGTTCTACGATTTTTACAAAATAAAGTGCAGTTTATCTCACTGTGCGGTGTTGTCCGGGCTTCTTATATCTCGAACATAAGCATTTTTGTGGAAGAGAGAGACGTTCTATTTTATACCTGTATACATTTCTTACGAACAGCCATATTTGTGTTTACATTTCTTTAGTCAACTTGATTTGAGAATTAGAAGGACCAATGTTTCCAATATCTCGTGTACATCGAGTTGAACTATCTTATCTATAGATATGTAAATTGAAAAGAAATACTTGTACATAAGGGAGTATATTCTTCTGCGCTGAATAATGGAGTCGTTTACTACTCTTGTATGACTGTACAAGAATCAAAGAAAGGCATTCGCAGTAGCAGAAAAATGGTATGCATTAGAATATGTGTAGGTGGAGAGCAATGCTGCGTGATAACGCAAGATCTTTTGCATCGGGGATCATGACAGAAAAAAGTTAGTGAATTGCAATATTACTTCTTGACCACACCCTTCTTACTTGGCTGCTCCTTCACTAGCATTCTTATAATTCTTCAAAAGATAAATGCTTCCGGAATAAATAGTATACAAGAATTTCGTTTGAAATATAAAACTGAAATTATGGGGCTTGATCATTTTCAAAAGTTTAGGACATCGTATGGAAACTATTTACATTAAGTGTACAAAGAAGGGAAAAATTCATTGCGTTAACATGCATTTGATGTTTGATTGAGAAAAGAAACGACACTCCACGTGTACCAATTTGCGAATATTGTGTAGGAATCTGAGAAAAGCAAAGACTTGTTTACAATGCAAATAAGTATCAGAACCAGCAACGCCCACGGTTCTGTCGAATTAGCATAAAATTAAATTGTCGCATAAACGGCGAATAAGCAAACATCGGACAATAACTTTCTCTTCTAAGAATCATTGCCACATGCACTGAAGAAGTGTGTCGTGATTGCTCCTTTCTAATCGAGTACTCGCAACAACTGTGCGACTCAATATTTACTTCAGAATTCATGGAGAAACATGTATGCCTAATTTTTTCACATATGTATTATCTCTTCTTTTTATTATGTAGCACACAATAACGAATTAGTATTTTTTACTAAAGTGTACGTGAGGATAAAAATACTTCAATTATTATCGTTGTAATTAAGGAATCTTGACGAAATTAATTTATTATTACTTTCTTAATATTGTTGTTTACCATGACATGCATAAATAATACGTGTTTTCTCTTTTATTAAACAAGTGATAGATTAAGGTGGCATGTCATATTAACGACGAGCTACGTGAGATGTGTCTATAAAATAAAATAGTTGAAATTCTTCCACTCAAACAGACGTCACAGACCACTAAACAAAAATTTCCCTCGTGATACAACTGTACTGCAGATTACCCATTGCGAAATACTAATGTTTTATCCTTGAGTTATTCTAGGAATAACAACTTTCTGAGAGACACTAAGTGAACAAGACTTATAGTAGATACTGCTTAAAAGCAAGATTCACTAATTCGAATTAGTCGAATAACTTTGTGCTGAGAAACTGAACAATTTATTTTCAGCACACGTTTTACCAGTTTCACAAAATTTGTGCGTTGAATGGCGTGTAAAATGCACATACCTACCTACAAAGTATTATAGGTACTATCTAAGAAGCTCTCTATAGATACAAGTATAGATACGTAAGTACACTTACTTTAATACTAATTCTCAAACATCAATTAGCTTCACATACAAAAATTTAAAACAGTTGCAATACACACTGAAGAAACTGTATTCTTAAAAATCATCATACACTAATACTTCACAGAGGAACTTTTGTGTTCAACAATGTTTTCACTGTTCATCATCTATCAATAATGATGCTGTGCAAACTGTGAAAAATTCTTGGGAAAGGTAATGCCCTGCTTTTTATAGCAGCAAAACAGTATTGCGTTTTATAGCAGCAAAACAGTACTTGCTTTGGTAAGTTTTGATATAAAAAGAGTGGCTGCATTCGCGATCCAACCAGTTGTTGCTTAACTCTTAACCAAGTTACTATCAGAGAAATTTTCAATCAAGGTTCTGCAAACTTTCCTGTCGCTATAATGGTCGTAGATAACATATAACAATTATTTTAAGGCGAACATTTGAAATCACAATTTGCAATTACTCTCGCAAGCCAACGCGAAATTAAAACTACATGATGCAATCGCTGGTTTGATAAGAAGTCCCATAAAATGACGAATTTATAGAACACGATTGAGGACTTGATTTTGACGATCCTTCAAAGGCATACAATGTACAATTCGTAATTCTGAACAAAGGCGGACTTTTGGAAAAGTGAAAGGAAAAATCGCTTGTCGTTTTCTGCGATGCAAGAACATTTGGAAAAACTGAAGTTGTGTCGAAGGACGTTTCTAATGCCTCGAAAATTATATGATACATAGACTCGTATCTCTAAAGTGCTCGAAAGGCGTAGAACACAGAGTAATTACACGTGGTTGAAGGTACACCTTTCGTAACGGTTTGCTCCAGTTTATCTTGCATTGAGCACCGTCAGTCATGAAACGCTCCTCGATCAACAATCAAGTAGCAAGCGTTACGAGACGATGCAGCTTCGTATTCCGATCCATTACTTCGACGGTTGAAATTGAGAACGTTTCATAATTGACCAAGGGGACTAAAGGGGACAACAAGCTTTAAAAAGTGGCGTCGCTAGTCGTCGTTTAATTGACCACCATTCGCCTGTATATCTCAGTAAATGACAAGCACGAATAGAAACCGTCCACACTCCCTCAAATGCTGTAAGTTTTTAAGAATAATCACGCCAGGCTTTGTGCCTGAATTAACTTAACGTTAAGGTAAGAATCCACGATGAGACTTTTCTATCACGAGACAAACATCTCAGCAACAACTAAAAGTAAATAATAGAAGAAGTCGCGTGAGACGAGATTTTTGAAAATATATAATGAAACATGTCCGATGAGAGTCTAATTTCATGAAACTAATGAGAAAATAATTAAAAAATAATAAAATAAATGTTTCATGAGATTAAAGTCTCATGTGAGACACGATATTTTTGTCTTATCGTGGATTTGCACCTTTAGACGTTTAAAGAACTTTGGGTTGACACTCGGATCAGCTGGCTATATTCTTCTTTTCTGTCTGTCTTTCTTGTGACGTTATCCTTCATGTAATATTAATATATACTGTGTAAGAACGCAGGAGTACCCGCATTGTCTTCTCCCCACAGAGCAGTCGTTCCTTTTACTTAAAATAGACGATCATTCGACTAACCAAACACCTCCCGAATTACGCCAAATTTAAAGGGCACGGTTAATACCTGCCTTCTAACAACAAATGCTTCAATTTCGCACTCGTAAGTAGGTTACATACAGTGATACGAACTAAGCACATACGTCAATTTGAATTCAAATCTATGGCGCTAAAATATAGGACTCTGTTGCTTTGATGTCAAAACAAGAAATAATCTTGAAAGTAGACGTAGTTTCGCATAGAAATTTCTTTCACTGATTCTCACAAATAGTAATCGTACAAAATCCTTAAGAATCCTGGCAAAATTTTAGTAAAAATTACCCAAGAAACTTATCTGCTTTATATTTTTTGTGTAGTGACGGTAGGGTGACACCACTTGTTAATGGCGTATTGCTAACTGTTGTTTACACTTTCCACCGCTAAGAGCGATTGTGACTGTCTTAGCTTAAAAGAAACAGCGGGTGTACGATGTAGGCGCAGGTACGAATTAGGCAAGTTTACCTTACAGATATCTATTTCACTCGCGTCACGCCACACACAGACCGATGCGATTCGGTCCCAAAATGCGCAACAGAATTTACGTGCACGCGGCACACATGTGAAACGTACATACGTGGACAGACTTGCGTGTGTACATTGGGGAACGATAATTTATTGGAGGCCGCCGATTATACGCGACTTCGATTCATTTCGTTTCCACTTCTACCGCACGAGTTCATTGGCATTGATCGTTGGTTTCACTGTAGCCTCATAAGGAACATAACGAATGCCGGACACTGATTCCTTCATGCAACACGGAGTCGAAAGGAATACCGTGCGAAAGTCAACGCTGGTCAACGAGTTTGATTGATATTCCCAAGAACGTTCACGGAGCGTGAAACGACGGCGGAGCGTGTGCCCATCTGGAGGAACGAGCGGAACCAGTCGAGGAAAACTTCGTTACAGGGAGCATGTAAAAATAGCTGCCGAAAATTCGGATAGGTAGATCGCGACCGGTTATTCAGAAGAAAGTCAGCTGAGACGGCGTACGACACTGTCGAGGTATGGAAACCTTCTGGCTCACTTTACAGATGACTGGACAGCTTGAAGTTATCTGTTATAGTTAACGATACTAATACTTAGTAGGAGTTATGACTTATGTATTATTAATTAACGTCTGGATATAGAGATTTATAGATGGAAGTGGCAGTATAGGTGATAATATAAGAGTGAATTAATTTATTAAATAATCATAATACGGATTAAGAAGCTATTTTGAACTTGTAATGTGTAGGAAATAATCGACATTAGAAAACGGTCTGATTGAGTAATCGAGCTTGCCCTTTGGCCTTTAAGTGACACCAATGCATTATTGCACGATATCCGTTCATTAAACTTTAGGCACGATACTACGTGTATTGAGTAGAATACATTAACGGTTGTACTATTCGGAGTGAATAGATTTTTTAAACGTTGATGCTGAACAGGGTAATTGCTGTAACAAAGTATTTAATTCCATAGAGGAATAATTCAAATTTAATAACACCAGTTCATCAACACGTGCGTAATCACTTTTCATTTGAAGAATTGTGAGGGTGATGCTATCTTGATTACACGCTTGAAGGTCATCTTTCAGAACATTCCTATCAATTAGGCAATTGTTAGAATTCAATGAATAGCAAATATTTCAAAGTCAAGATATTTGAAAAATTAAGTTACCTCCATATTCTTCCTCTTTATTCACAGAATCACACTAAATTATTAATAAGGTAGAATTAATCTATATGACCTTCGTAGTCATATTTAGCTAAATCTGAACCAATGCTTCAGCAATGCAATTCTCAACCTTCCGTTTAATGAAACGTAAACAATGATTGTACAATATCGTCAAGCAAAATGCAAAGTTGTGGGTGTTTACTGATTGCAAACTGTTGATTGCACACTCACAGAGACTCTGTGGCAAAAGTCTCGAAGAGTTTCGATTCGCCTCGGTAAATACATAGTTTTGGACAGAAACGGGATACATACACGGTGATAAATGTAACGTGAGTTTCGCAAGGGCAACCACGATAGAAAGCAAGGCCGCGTACGTTATAAAAGAATAACGTATAGTACAACACGATATCGTCACGCTTGAACTCTTATGACATTTACCGCCGTCGACACTTATCGGTCGAAAAGAGGCGATCCATGTGTACAACCTCTGTCGAAATGTAGGTGATCGAAATTACGCTTGGTGGAAACGGAAATCAACGATGCCCATGTGGTGTACACATGATAAGGCATCACGTTCGCTCTGTCAAGATTATTCCGTGAACCTATGTTCAGTTCAACATGGCCCGTGCTGTGGAAACATCTGTAATTTCCTCTAAAACGCAGGGTATAAGTGACATTACAAACTACAGAAAATTTCATTTAAACGAAATATGCGTCTACTTAGTCAGCACCATTAAAGAAACTTAGACAGTCTGTAATTGCTTTCTCCAGATTGAAATTCGACTGAACGACTACCGTTGCGTTCAACACGGTGGAGATTCAGATTTTTTTTAGGACTAGGGCAGTTTACTGCCACATTAAGCTCATCGCGTAACTTTCGTTAATTATTTCAGAAGTTATTTAGCCTCAAAATCATTCCAAGTTGCAGCATACTAATGCTTAAGAACTTTTTTATCTAAGAAATTTTTTTTATAGTATAAACAGTATGTTTTAATTGCTAATTAATTGAAAAAGTATAAGGAAGTCCAATGTCCCTAAAACTGTCATTCACCTTTTGATATTAATTTATAAATATCAGTATGCAATGCTTCTCTATTATTATCTAACACGGAAACCTAATTTAACATTAAAATTTTTTTCCCTTACGATTTTGCACGCATTATTTCACTATTAAGTAAAATAATTAAAGGGACAGTAATAGGGACACTGTCAGTAATTGGGACATCTACCCTACAGTGCTGGACAAAAGTATTGGGACAGAATTTAAAACAGAATAGCTTTTTTAAAGTTGGTTCAAAAGACTTGAGTTTTTTTTTTAGAAGCTAGAAGGCTTAGTTTACTAGGTCACGTGTTTAATCATTTTGAAAAATAATTGCAATTGGTTGGAATAGTGAAGAAAATAGCGAAGATCGATTTTTCAACTTTTTTATCTGAACCTGGAATGAAAATTTAAAAATCCCGTTTGTAGATTTAAGTATACATGTATACAAGTTGTTTACAATTTGCAGAAAAATAGTAATTGTGCGACTATATATTCTCCAGAATTTCAGCTTGCTTGATCTATCTTGATTTCAATGCTGAATTGGAAAATATATTTTCCTTTTGAATGAAAGTTTCACATTCGTGGCTCACGTGCCACGGAACGTGATTCGCATTGTGTTTTGGATATGTATAAAGAAGATTTCAACATATTAAGTGTTTACATATATTTTATCAAACTGTTGAGTTCTTCTATTATTGAAGATATGTAAATGTTATGTGTTACGTGATCCTCTGGCCATTGCACATTTATATTCGTTGACACGATGTAATATCTGCTGCTCTTAAGCTCCGAACGACTGAACACGATAATAATGTATCGTGTAACTTCACTATGTTGCAGCAGTTGTCAGATCCAGTGGATGTATTGGTCGTGGCTCGATGTTTACTTTCACATTTCAATCGACCAGTGGCTAGTGAAGATAATTTAAACAAGTGTTCGCAAGTGGATAAGTAACTGCATACGGTGCGTATAACTTAAAATACTCAGATTAACTTGATATAAATGAGCTTTGGTGCATTTCTTAAAAATACATTGTCGCGGCGAAGAATTTTAATGCAAATTAGAATGCTGTGGGCAGAAACCCGTAGCGTGGCTTCTCTAACTTAAAGGGTCATTCTACTTTGATCGGCAGAAAAATTAATCTATTTTTAAAGATTTTTTCGCGGCAAATACAACATATAATGAAATAAATATTTTGGTATTTATTAAACTACTCTTATTTATATTATGGGTACAAAAGAAATTTAAAAAGAATGTTTTTTATAACGTCAATATGGCACAATAGCATATTATGAGATATAATAATGATATCCCACGATATAATCGTGCATGCTAACGATGTTAGATCCATAAAAACTACTTATGCCCAATATTTTTCGCCTATCGCGATCCAAGCGATTTATAAGATATGTAAATTGTATCTAATTAGTACTTATTCCTTTCAGACTCCATATTTCTGAAGCCGCCCTACAAAATTCCTATTATCGTTAGACACGGAGTGCTCCCAGCAGCGTGTACCTGAAAAGGCTGACAAGAAATGCTCACGGCGAGCGTGCAAGGACGGTTATGAATTTTGTAAAATGTGAATCCAACGCATTCTCCATGTACGAAGAATCCACTCAACCGCTGTTCACGTTATTAGTTCCAGTCTGTAATCCAGTTCCCCGTGGGCATTAGGACAGACCAGTTCATAAGTCCACGCGGTCACATCACTTCCAACTTCCCTGTGAATTCGTCCCGCCTCATCAACCGTCCCAATAAACGAGCACTTGGCGGTAATTAGTGGAGCTCGCAGACAGTTCGAAGACAACGAAAAAAGAAGCGAAAGGAATAATATTTTCCACCCGACGTAAAACCAAATGAAAGAACAATCTCACTAACTCGATCCTATTAATCAATGTAATACAAGCGCATTGAAAATGATTTCAAAACGTTAGAGAAGAAAGTTCCCTTGACCATTGGACATTACCATCTGCATTGCTAAGAATCGAGTGCCAGGCAACTGGTGGAACAAGTTCACCAGCATCGAATAGAAATAAACGAACCATGGCGAGCGTCGACAATAATCTCGAAGAGCTGATGGCTCACCTAGGTGATTTCGGTAAATATCAAGGTTGGCAATTCTCTTTGCACATCCTCGGTGCCTTAACAGCAGGTCTACACATGCTGACATTGCTGACAGTCGCTGCTGTGCCGCCACATAAGTGCAACATTCCTGAATTCACTTCCATGGTAGACTCTGTGAACGACACATTCTTAAACTGGAACTCCTCAGCCACCGCGGATGGTGTTCCTCGACACGTTGGTTCCTGCCATTACTTGGACTCGCATAACACGATGACAAAATGCGATTCGTGGACCTACGACACTCAATACTTTCAATCATCGCGCGCAATGGAATGGAACTTTGTTTGCTCGCAAAGGTGGATGGGCGCCGTGGCACAGTCTTCCTACATGTTCGGTGTGTTCATTGGCGCGGTTACCTTGGGCAGCATGGCGGATAAATACGGTCGGAAGATAATCTTCTATGTATCCGCTGTGGCGCAACTCGTACTAGGGGTATCAGTGGCTCTAGTGGACCAATACATCGTCTTCCTTGTACTGAGATTTCTGTACGGCATTTTCGGCTCGGCCGGCGCCTACATAACAGGATTCGTTCTAACCATGGAGCTAGTAGGTCCATCGAAGAGAACCGTATGCGGGGTAATGTTCCAACTAGCGTTCGCCGTTGGTTTCATGCTGGTAGCCGTCTGGGGTGCGGTGATCAAAGATCGGATGTGGCTGCAAATCGCTTACGGGCTTCACAGTACGCTGCTCATCGGCCACTGGTGGCTGATGGACGAATCCCCGAGGTGGCTGTGGGCGCAGGGTCGCGTCAGCGAGGCTCTGGTGATAGTGCAAAAGGGCTTGAAGATGAATGGGAACAACGTGCACATTGACGCGGCTAAGTTAATCAGCGAGGCGAACGTGCAACACGGGGATAAGGAAGACCGATCCTACGGAGCGTTGGACCTTTTCAAGACACCGAACCTCAGGAAGAAAACGTTAAACGTTTGCCTTAATTGGTTCGCCAATTCTATCGTCTATTATGGTCTATCGTTAAACGTGGGGAACCTGGTCGGCAACCCGTTCCTGATGATGTTCCTCAGCGGCTTAGTCGAATTGCCTTTGTACATTCTAATGTGCTTCATATTGGACCGCGCTGGGCGAAGGTGTGTGGTCAGTACTTTCATGTTAATCGGTGGTGTGTGCTGTATAATCGCTTCGAGTATACCAACCGGCACCGACGCCGCCGCGGCCACGATCGTGACCATCGTTTTGTTCGGCAAGGCTTGCATAGCCGGCTCTTTCGCGGTCATTTACAACTACACCGCTGAATTATTCCCAACGGTAGTTAGGAACACCGCCCTCGGGATCGGCTCCATGTGCGCTCGTCTGAGCGGGGCCTTAACGCCGATGATAATGCTCTTGGACTCGTTGAACCCGAAAGTGCCAGCGATCCTGTTCGGTTTCGTTGCTCTCGTGTCGGGCTTCTTGTCGCTCTACTTGCCCGAGACCGTGAACCAGCCCATGCCAGAGACCATCGAGGACGGCGAGAACTTTGGGAAAGGGGACACGTGCTTTGCTACGTGTTTCGGGTCAAGAAGGAAAACTAGTGCCAGTTACGAAGTCACTATGGATCAAGTGGTCGACAAAGAGGAAAAAGAGAGATTGAATCAAGGAGACGGCGGGAAGTAAAGTTCACGGTGCATTTGAATTAATGAATCGTTGGCGCTTGTTAGGGAGATCCTGTGTGCGAATACCTCGCAACGGGGCTGCATTTGTTGCACGATTGCTTTGCAACTCGCAGCGACAAACGTGTAGGATCAGAGAAACTTATTCGTTCGTTGCGAGTTGTCCAGCTCTTCAGTTCGATTGTAAAATAATCACTGTTGTGAAATTGTGGATTTAAATCGATTTTGAAAATCTGTCGAGTACGCGTGCAGTTGGGTGAAAGATCGGTGACATCGTCAGTGATCGATTTTCTTGAGAAAAAGTTATTTGCTATATTTTTGCACAAGAAGTCAATACAGTCGCAATTGTACATACCATATTTACTGCTGCATTCTGTCAATTGTTAGTCAAAGGCAGGTGTATATGACGAGTATTCTAAATCGATTCTTTTGGAAAATGAAGTGTGGCATGGAAGTATTGTATTTCGTATATTCCATAAAGAATCATCCTCTTTTGGATAAGTTCCGTGACACGCTATACTAAGTTCGTTTAATCTGTTAACGCAAGTAATCAATATCAATATGGCTGTTTTTGTAATTTCAAATCCTACTATCGTCTAGCATAATTTATTTTAATTTCCTCTGCATTTTAGCAGTGTATAACATTCTGCATTTAGCAGTGTATAATGATTAGCTACAGTAAGTTTTAATAGGGAAAATGATTTAGTAGTTATTTTAGAAAGAGTACGGTAGCCAATATTGTTTTAGTATTTCGCACTATTTTTGGATAAATGAAAAGACATGCGTTCCTTGATACATTTTAATGTAGTATTTGAGTACTTCCTTAGCTAAAATGAGGACTCTCGCATTTGCATAAATGTAAATTGTTTCGCGCTTAAAATGAAACTTCATACTTTCGAATTGCCTAGCAAGGAATTATTTGCTTATAAATAGAAGCAAATTAGTTTAAGAAATTGACTCGTGCATAAAAGACACTTCCATTAATTGTGCAGGTTATTGTGATTTACGTGATACTTTTCTGATCACGTTTTCGTTAATGACAAAAAATGTAATTCTTCAGGACAATTCACTTTGAAATGTAAAAACGTAATACTGATAAGTTGGTATGAATCATTTTTATTTCTGTAGGTATTGATGTAGATAATTAAATGGATCCTTATTCGATTATGTAAATAAAGGTGACAAACGCACAATTAACTGTCCATTCTTCGAACACGATCTTCTCAAAAAGAAATTCTTGTACCATTCTCCCTTTCTTTATAAATTAATATTACTAGAATAATTTGGACTAATTGTCAGTGAGGCAATCATCACGAATATTTCCTGCATTGTTGTTTACTTAATTGCCGTCATTATATTATTAAGTTACCAGAAAAGTTCCGTCTGCTGGCTAAGTGGCAGATAAATGTTCAATTCTTAAAAATAACATCTACAAAAGACTCTTCGTCAACTGATTTATGTTAATAATTAAGTTACGAATAATGGTACTAATAAACGGGTTTTAGGACCACAATTTGTTTGATATACAACATGCAATAAATGAACAAACTTACACGGTAACCTAACATTGCAATATTTCAAAGAAATGCTTTAGAATGTGCATGAAGTATCGTGTACAACTTAACGCATCTTTTGGTTGGTATATTCAAGTTGTACTATTATACTTGGTAACAGGATCCTGTTTATATCAGAATATAAAATATTTATGTCGTTGAACGTACGGCGATATAAAGTGTATGGCGTGCCTTATTTTTTAAATAAAGTGTTGTTAATAAAAAAAGCTTCGTCTGTTCTTGTTTTTCAGATTTACTAGCTCATACATCAAATAAAAATCAAATGTTTACCTGAAGTCCATCGTGTTCTTTTCAGCAAGTTTCACTGTACTTTGTACAGTATTCTAATATATTTAAATAATTGTTTTTACCAGAACACAAGATTTTCTTTAATTAATGATCCTATTATAAAATATATGCTAACGAACCATCTCAGCCTAATTAGATACCAAATTTCCTCCCAAAATAAGTAGTAGGATTTATGACTGATGTTGTCCACTATTCTTTTCTACAGTAAAATAATAAAATCACTGATAAATCAAACCACACGCGGCTATAACTTTTTCTCCCAAAAAGAATACAAACACAACGTAAGTGCGTAAACCTCATTTGATGCAATACAAAAAAATCAATATTATATTCAATCGTGCTTCTACTCGCGATGCAGAGATTAAGGAGCATGTGTATAAACCTAAGAAGCAACATCAATTCCATAACCAAAAACCAAAGAAAGTGGAACAGTTAAACGAAAACTAAAGCACGTTTCAAGTACATATACGATCTTAATCGCATGAACGCAATTTCAGCAAGATCCCCTCGTGCGCTATCTTGAGATCAACATGCGGACGGCCACTTTGCTCTTCTCGACGCTAATAGAAAAAGTTGCCCGTTCCCTTTATGTGGACCTAACGTTTTTCCAATAATAAAGTTTGAAAAATCACCATCCCAGCTATACACCACTCTTCTTCAGAAAAACTGTCATTTGTGGAACACACAAGGGAAGAAATAAGAATTATTCAATCTAATGTTACTATACTTTTCAGTTTCAAAATTCCCTAACGATACATAGTCACCTATTCTAATTATCCTCTGTTTCTTAATTAGAAAGTACTAATCTGAAACTAGTTTTACGTATATCCCAATTTCAGAGGTTTTAAAACGTAATTACAGGATTTAAATTTTCATTATATGCTACACGTCCACCGAAAATAACACTGTGTAACATTTCCCTCGACGTTGCGCGATACTGTTAATAGAAGTTTGTACAATCTTTTAATTTTCGTTCTTACGGGTTTCTCCGCATCGCGTAATTAACCAAAGTGTTGGAAGTCCAATCATTTAGGCTCGGGTAAACGTTGATGCAATTTAATAGCATTTAGCCCCCTTCTAATGAACCTAACAATTCACATAATCAAAGAATGACACCTTATGTAAGCAAGGGTCAATGCGTTTTAATTTCACTTATTGTTAGTAGCCACGATCGCAGCACATCCCAGCAAAGCTGTAACACGCTTCACGTTAAATTATTGTCATGTATTGCCAGATCGTGCAGATAGATGTTTATTTAAAATGATAATTGCTTGTTATATCGGCAAATATGATGAGCAACTGACAAATTGCTACCGTACAATGTCATATTTACTCATCTACATAACGCAGACTAATTCCTCAGACTTGAAGCACAGCGAGGTGTACTGGGCGGGTTTAAGTTTATTGTCACCGACTGACGTTCTGAATTCTCGAGATAATCATTCTACCTGTGTGTGTAATCGTACAAAGAACAATAATGTTTTGACTTTCAAACTACAGAACTGAGTATGACTTATGCTTCTCCGTGGGAGTTCAATGAATTAGTCAATTTGCGTCTACCGAGTTTTAAAAAAGAGTATTCATAACTTACAGAGTAGATAGTACACGCTACATTGATTATGAGTAAGAAATGTATAAATTTCATGTATGCTTCACACTTTTATGCTACAGAATTTTATACAGTACACACAGCTAGAAGTTTCTGGTCTGTGCATGACATGCGCCTTCTACTTGCTGCAGCAAGTAACTGTCACTTTTCGTAATACCATAAAATTGAGCCGATAAAAGTTCTTCATTATAATGCCAATTACATATAATTAAGGGTGTGCGGGTACCCGAAATTACGGAAGCCTATTTTCTTCTCCGTACCCAGGACCCGAAAATTTTTATGTTGTGATTTTGCAGTGTGATCAGATGCAAGAATTTTTAAACAAGAAAATCGGCTCCCGAATCGCAAATCAGGTGCTGTAATTTCTAGGACCTGCACACTTCTATATAAAGTTGTTAACCCTACTTCATTTTTATATTATATTATATTATTTTCATTTATTCTTTCTTAATACAATCACACGCTTTTATTAAGTCCGTTTTATTTGCGTACTTCAAAACGGAAGCGTAATTTAGTTCGTTAATTTACCACACATCCCCATGAATGTACACAACATAATCACAGACAGAGGTATGTAGGTCAGCGCAATTGTTTCCACGTGATAAGTTTAAAGCGGTGACTGAACTTAATGTTTGCCGTCAGTGTTCATTGTCCAAAATTCTACATCATTTACGTCGCTACGTGCGAGAACAGAAATATGAAGGAGAGACTATAAATCTCTGCAGGCAATAACCTCGGACAACTCGAGTGCAATATTGCGTGACCCTTCTCTCAAATTGTACTTATCTTCGATAATAATTTAAGGGGGTTTCCTAGTGTGACGCCTAAAAAACGTAATTTATCAAGAATTAAAAAAGAAACAAGTATTCGCGTATCAATTTGCACGTCCGCAGCTTTATTCCACCACCATAACCATGGAATTTCCCCCTTAAGAAATAACTCTGTACATGCATTTACTTAAATATAATGAAAATCTCGACAAATACTCAACACGATTTTCTTTAATCACAAACATTCAAATACTTTCGTCATGCACCCCAGTTAACAGCGAGCAGAGTTATTTTCCTGTTTTCGTTCCCGTGGCCTTTGAAGATAATTACGTTAACCTTCTACGAATGATTATAGTTCTACGTAGTTAAAACGATTCAGAAAAAATCAGTCAGTGACTGGAATTTTGCCGACACGGATCGTTTAAAGGTGAACGATCTAAGTTCGTGGTTTTTTAAGAGTCAGCAATTTCCACGGCATTACCTGCGTCGCGGATGCAACACTGAAAGTATGCAATTAATGAGGAATGCCGCGCCGTCATCTGACGAGTGAATAAACCGCATGGCAATGATAGGACGACGAAAATCTCGTGGTGTGCAACCCGCATCCATGCTGGTGCTACAAAGAGTGATTTTAAGGTACGTGAAGGTGAATATAAAGTATTTTATTCTTTAAAATTATTAAAAGGGAATGTATGAATTATCTATTGGACACTACGATATAACACGAAGTACTTGAAAGAATTCACACCTTCTAATTTATTTCGTTTCAAAATTACCTATTTCAAATAGAACGAACTATTGATTTCATATTTTAACTATTTACATTCCATTTCGTTCGTTCTAGGGTTTGTCAGTTTTTAAAAACCGTTTTTATTTTATAAATTTGTAAAATTCGAAAACAGGTTTTTTCAAAGGTCGGTTTTTGTATAAACCCAAGTTCGTCCCAAAACATTTTAGCTTCTGAAAGTTATAGAAATGAAAAGATTTTGATGAAATCGATTTTCAACATACTGTTAGGGATCCCTAATTGCCAGAACTAAGTACCATGGAGACTAAATGTCGACCAAACTATGAATTTCCAGATTTACCTTGATTCATCCTTACCATGCATTTTTATCGTGCGGAACCACTTCCCATTTTGCTTTCAACATTTGAATAATGTATAATCTTCCATTACCGCGCATCCATAAAAGATAGAGACGCGCCCCCAAAAAAATTCTTGTAAGAAAAAGTTCATCCCCTATCTCTATTTTCCAAAATAAAGCTGCAAAAAACATGCGACGCTCCATCTTTAATTTTGTAAACTAAAGAACTAAAACCACAGTCAAGACCACGATTTTAATCACATATATCCGTCTACCAATCCATTTGACGCATCAAATTGATCGACAGACAGCATGACGTAGTATTTAATTTAAAATATGATGAACAATTCACAAACAGAATTTATATTCATGGCGATAACCACCATTCCTCAGTCTCGGTATAACAAGTACCGAATCAAAGACAAAAGCGTAAAAACGCTTAAACACGAAGGTAGCGGTAATTAAAGTCAGTTAATGTAATTTAACGAAGTTGAGTTTCCAGTTTCAGCCCAGCCACTAAAATTCCACGTCCCTTCCGGGCTCGTCGGAATTCCTGCGTGCACATGCGTGATTGTGTGTACTCACCTGTGGAGGTGAACACGCGTCTGGGCACGGTGCACAGGGGTAAACGAGTATAAGAGCGCGCACCATTCACGAACGCGTGTCGCCGACTGAACTCGCGCCGCACGCTCGCCGATTGAAGCTCAGAAAATCGTTGCACAAGCGCGCGCAACTCTATCGGGGCTGCTGTACGTCTCGCGGCAAACATTTTTCTGCCCTTCGCCAAGGGACAACTGAAAACTGAGCGGTATGTAATCACGAAAATACAGTGGGACACTGGAAACACGAAGCGGTACCCACTGAGCGAAAGTTTATTGCCCTGTGTCATAAATCATTCTCGCTGCGTGTAGTAAAATACCGATCCCGTTATCATAGTTAATTTTCCTTCAAAGGAATGTTTCTATTGGACACTTTTAACGACATCTGGACTGAGCGTTACATAAATTACAAGTTTGTTAAATTCTGTTCCGTTTCACTGCCCTCAGGGCTTTTTCGAAAGATCAGTTTCAAAAACTCCCGGCAAAAATATGAGAATGTAATATAATGTGAATTTAAAAAATGAAAGAGGAAATTATTCGTGCGTCATCAATTATTAGTTATCGGTTACGTTGACATTAATTACAAGATGATCGTTTGATGATTAGGAATTGTTAAATTCTGTTCCGTCTCACTACCCTCAGGCTTGTTTCGAAAGATCAGTTTCAAAAACTCCCGGCAAAAATATGAGAATGTAATGTAATGTGAATTTAAAAAATGAAAGAGGAAATTATCGCGCGTCATCAATTATTAGTTATCGGTTACGTTGACGTTAATTACAAGATGACCGTTTGATGATTAGGAATAATTATAAATTTCCGATAATTGATTTATCGAAAGTTCGGAGCACAATGAAACTTTATCTCGTAAATCATGATAATGAGGAAACTTTCTGCTTGAATCTGAGGGCGAATAATCCATTTAATGGTCGTGAAATACTCGATCTTATCGAGTGATCGGATCTTCTATCGTGTGACCCAAGGTGTACGTGTACGAACTTTAATCAAAAGGAATGTCGGAGGAAAATCAATCAAAATTGATCGTACACAGGTAATATATCAGGAGACAAAGAATAACATAACAGCAAGAAGCAATCTCTTATTCCCCCGTTACGTCGACAAAATTCCCAAAATAGAAGCGGCTGATGAATAAAAGAGAAGCGACGGGGGTAAGTGTCAAAGCTCGAATTCTGAATAACACGCGGTGCCTAAAAAATGCCTTTGATTATCCCTTCCACTCAGTACGTCGCAGAGAAGCTCGGGGTATCACGCTTCCGCTGTTTCATTAGCAACCCTCCAAGTGTAAGGGGAGAGCCTATATCAAAGTATCTTCACATGGGGTGAATACGCTGATTGGAGGGTAAAAGCGACGAAGCCTAGACAACACGAATGTTTCTAAAAATTGCGCACATTCTGTACAGTGAGCCCGAAATAGCACGCCGTAATGAAATTAAAATTGGCTCTGGAATTTCTCGAAACAGAATCGTTTTAACTATCGCCATCGATATCTGACCATTTTTCTCGATACCTATTTCAAACCGTTTCTAAAATTTACAATCATTCTTTCCTTTTTCTCTGGTTGCGAGAGTATTTAGGTATCGATAGCTTGAAAGATGAAATTTATTTATCTATGCTTTTATTGTAATGCTACCTCAAGAAAAAATCTATGGACACAATTTTGGTAAGTTGGAATTGTGACCAATGTGCGCTCGTGTTTTTATTATCAATTAATTCTGATAGATGGTCGTCTTTAGTTGAATATTCGAGTATTCTGTTATTATGGTTCTTCGGCTTCGCTGGACATCAACCTCCTATACATTCACCCCAAAAACTTCATCAACGACTACTTTTTTACTGGGGAACCATCATTTGAAAACAAGGAGAACGAAATATAATAATTCTTCTTCGCGTTCAACAGATTACGTTTCGTCTTAGAAGCAAGTTATAGTATAGCTAGCAAAATAGCCCCGCGCTCCGCTTCGGGGAAAATACATTTCACCCCTGTTCACCACCCCTTAGGGGTTGATTAGGACAAAATCATGAAATTGGTTTTTAGGCATTTATGTGCATAACATTTCGAAGTAAAAACCAAGTAATAACGTTTTAAGGCCTTTAACTTTGTTATATGACATTGTACGGGGAAATAGTACTAAAGAAAAACGTTTGCATTTGTTGTAGTTGCCTATGGGGTACTAAATTTGTGGCAACTTATAGCAACTTCTGTAAAACATCAAAATAGCATGATCAAATTTCAAGGTTTTGCGAAGAATGCTAAAACAAACACTTTTTGTTTATCAGTTGAAAAAGGAAAATATGGTCTTGGATCGATGAGTTTTATTTTATTTATTAACTTAGTATATAGCTGTAATAAATAATACTTCATTACGCAAAAGACATCACGTCATGTAATTTATTTCCTCCCCCTTTTTGTACATTCCCACAGAATCATGGGTAACATTACAAACACCTTGTTATATTCTTTAGCGACAATTATTACGGATCACAAGAATTCTGTACAGAAGAGTGATCAAGAATACCTTAATGAGATTACAGTTTACGAACATCCAGGGTAAGGATCTACTCTGTTCGTTCTTAAGATAAATTTAATCTTTCTAGACATATCTTCGTCGTAAATAGCTTTACTTTTCTCAAAATTTATTCTCCGTCTTGTCTGCGTTGGTTTCTCGTAATACCTAGTACGTCTAAATTGCTCGAAAATCTTCTCTTGCCCTAATATACGATTTAGAACACGACAAGCTTTCTCTACATTGTTGTCTTTGACCATAATGGTTCGTGCAATAAATTGAGCATGTCGTGGTATACCCATCTGAAACAAGACATCTACATTGAATTGTTTTTAAACTCTTTACGGTTTCCTTTCTCCATTGCATATCAATGCATTTCGATCGCAAATAAAATTTTAATTTTATTTACACTTCTCTATGTATGCTAGAAGGCATAATATTACGCTATTGAATAATCGTAATAAATAAGTTTGCCATCGAAAGTAGCTTTAAATTTCAAATTACTATCTTAGATATATTCCATTTAATTAGTGATACGATACATTCTGCTTTAACATTTAAATTGATCGAATTTAAAAAGTGTGTTTTATAGGTTAGGTGCACGTTGAAACTACGTTCACGTTTGAAAACAATGCTCCAAATTTGTCATATCAATGAATAGAGATAATAATTACTTCAGAAATTAAATAAAATACCTTGGGTTCTATTTATGCACAAATTTCCAAATTAAATTCACGTAAACTCGAGACCGACCTAACCACACACTCTAGCAGACGCACTCTATGTGACTATCGACGCGTGTTTCGATAAGTCGAATCGATAAAGTGGCGCGGTTCATTTCAATGCTTCTAACTATTGTATTATTTGATCTAATATTTTCATCATTTTGTATAGAAAGAACGGAAGAAATATTTGAAATACTGGTCTCTTGTAGTTCCTTAATCCTAAATATGTAGCTGACAAATGTCACAATACGAACTGCTGGTTCTTGTATTTCATTTTTTACGTGGGAATATAGATTCACTTATTTATCTGTTTTTTATTACAATTCAAACTATAAAACATGATTGAAAAATGTTAGAAATGTGCAATTATTTACCACTTTTACTTTCCATAATTGGTTGCGATTAGTGTTTCATTCCTTGCGAGGGGTCACAATAAAATCTCATATGTCCCAAAAAGAGCATATTCAACAAAGTGATAACGATGAAGTATAAAACCAAGTATGTAAGGATCTAAAATAACGTTGACCAATAATTGATTTAATTATTATTATTAAAATCATTCACTACAATTAATAATAACCTAATAGAAATTAGATTAACCCTCTAGCGCATTTACGAGCGTATAAAAAAACTCGAAACGTAGTAAATAATTTTGGGAAACTATGTCGGAAACATTTTTTGTTGGGCGACTGTGCGCTAAAGGGTTAAGGTACTGTAAATTAATATTTAAAATAATTACTTCTCGATCTTTCAAGTTATACCGGAATCCCCAGCGACATACACAAAGCCATGCTGACAAGGATATCATAAGCAATACCACTGAAAACGGAGTAGCATATATGTGTATACGGAACATTTGACTTTAAGAATCTAACGAACCACTCTCAGATCCTCTTTACTTCCACCTTTTTCCATCAAATCCCTCATTCTGCGACTGTTGGTATGAAATTCTTTAAATTGCAAGCAAACCACATCCTCAAAGTCGAGTTTAACATTTACCTTTCGATTGAAGGATGAGAAAAATGTTACGCGTCACATAATTTCACATCGATTCGATTAATAATAATCAGTCATATTTTATCAGCGATTGTTCTGTCTGCAAATTTGGCAGCAATTTTATATTACCATTGTGGTGATAATTACTCCAAAAGTGTTTCGATATTTACGTGACCACTGGAGACGGAAATTTTGCAAACTTTTTAACCTAGAGTTTAGAATAGAGGACAATCAATTTTGATATCGCTGCCCCGTCATTTGTAAACGTCAATCGAATCGATTGCCACAGAGCCGGAACTGAATTATAGATTTCGTATGTCCTAGGTACTTTCACATCTCTGCACATATTTTGTTGTGCCTCGGAATTCTAAACGTTCGAATTCAAAATGCTCCGCTTCTGCCGACTCGCTGCATAAATTCGAAGGTTTATAAACAATTCCAAATTTATACAATGGAATAAAGTGTATACGGCATTGCTTGCAGGACGAAAATTTCCGACTTCTACAATCTGAACTGTTTGGTCGATATCCTTGCACTTAACACAGAACCTGCTTCAGCTGAATATCAGCTAATAGAAAATCAGCGACAAAGATATCTGATCACTTCTATCTGTAGAAAGGAATAGAAGATTTTTAGCTCTGAACAGTTTAATAGTTGCAACTAGGAGATCATGCCACCGAAACGGAAGAAAGACGGCAAAAGGTTATCCATCGAGCCAATTCCGACGTAAGTTTTGCCGTATTAAGTACTAATACTTGCTATTCAGAACATAATGTCATTATGCATATTGTGGTATATTGTATTTCCAGATATACAAAATAGATCTTCATTTTTAAGATAGCATTTAGAAATCTTTAAGAACTCATCACATATCAGACTATACTATTTATAAAATATATTCGGCTATATGGACTAATAATATATTTTGCTGATTTTTCATGGGGAAAAAAGGATCGAGCCAGATATTCCAGAAGAAATAGAATCGGAGGAGACACCGAAGCCATTGATATCGGCGGTCACAGGGGAGCCATTTGGGCCGCGGGTTTGTCATATCACCGAAAAGCCAGAAGACCAAAGCTCCGACGACGAACCCGAATCCGAAAGCGACGAGGAACTATTGAGCGAACCACCAGAAGTACCGTCAGAGTTTTGGCATATACAGAAACTGATTAGATACATGAAAGCGGGCAATCAAACCGCGACCACAGTGGCCTTGTGTCTTTTAAAGGATTACGATCTCAACAGCACGGTAATTCGATCGAATTATCAGAAACAGAATTGCTTGAACTGCGATCATCGTGTTTTTATAAAAAAGCAAAGTCTAACGTTGGATTTTATCGCGGAGCTAGGTCATACAGAAAGCTGTCCAAGAGATGGGAGGTTTAGAAATTTTGGTGAATCTACTTGAGACGAAAGATCTAAAATGCCAGAACGGTTCACTGTCAGTTTTACTTCACATTGTTACTTCCATGGATATGAAACGGTACCTGATCGATCTTGGTATTATAACACCGTTGATTCAAATGTTGAAGCATCCGGCGAGAGATATTCAAGTTAGTTCTTCGTTTGCTCAACGCACCTTTACATTTGTATTGCACAAAATATGTTCCACATTCTCGAAAGTCTTTATGAATATTTGGAAAGTTAGAGATATATACGTTTATAATATATAAATTTACGTCGGTTATTTTGTTCTTGGTAGCAACTTTAGCTTAATATTTTATTTGCTGACTTGAAGGTCCTGGCCGCAGAAACAATGGCCATCGTCGCGCAAGTTAGGAAGGCGAGGAAACAAATACGTATTCGAGGCGGTATACCACTTATCGTGAGTTTTTTAACACACTCGAATTAAGCAGATGTAGCTTTTTTTTAAATAGTTACTAGTGGAAGACCCCATTAAACCTCCGTTAAATCGACCGAAAATTCTGGTGAATTCATAATTTACAAATGTGTTACCATAGTTGAAGGGTAAGGCGGGGAAACTGGGAATAGGAGGAAAATGCCTGAGTATAGAGTGAAATTTTTAATAGCAAACTTCTCTGTAATCACTAGTTAGACGTCATGGATGTACCAGACACTATCCTTCAGCGACCATACGACGATTTAAGCGCAACTAACAAGGAACTAGTAGATGTCGCGATTGGGTGTGCTAAAGTTCTAGACTCTCTTAGCAGTAGCCCAAAAGTGAAGACAGACCTTCGTAAGCACGGGGTAGTGAAATTTATGCAACGTTTCCTACAATCTGTGCACACTTCCTTGGTAATACCTATGATGGGTACGGTTCAACAATGTGCGAGTATGGTAAGTAAACTTTGCTGAAATGCAATATAAATTTGAAACTTTGCAATGAAAATATATTCCTTCGGTGTTAAGACTGGTGTGCGTTCGATGAGCTCCCAGTGGCAAGGACGGATTTGTGTTTAGGCTAACTAGGCGGGGGAGTGACAATTTTGTGGAGCGGCAAATTTTGGGGAGCGACAAATTTTGGGAAGCGGTAAATTTTGGGGAGCGGTAAATTTTGGGGAGCGGCAAATTTTTGGGAGCAGAAAATTTTGGAGTGCGACAACTTATGGGAAGCGACAAATTTTGGGGATCCACAAATTTTGAAGGAAATTATGGGGAACCACAAGTTTTGATTGAAAGAAATTGGGAATGGCTTAAACACAGAGGCTTGAGACAACTTTAAAAACAATTTACCTCTTTTTCATATAGCAATAACCTATATGTAAGTTGATATATTGAATTAATTTGGAAATTTTCTTATTTAATGATATTTCGTGGAAAGGGCGGCAGACTTGGTAGCCTAGAGGTACCAAATCTCTTAATCCGCCTCTGCCCAGTGGCCTTTAAAGTAGTGTACACACAAGTAGTGTAGGAATAAAATAGAAATGATGCAAGTACGGTGCACGAATATTACACAAAACAGTGTAGGATGCCTTACGTATGTGGGTGATCGATGGGTTGCCGGGCACCAGGCTGGTGTTACTCGGTTTTCCTAACATGTATAAGTAGAAAACGAAGCTCCATCAAAATTCCATTACTCTTGATGTTCGTCTTATTTTATCGCGTAGAATCGCTCTGTAATTTTTTTCGCTATTAGATAATTAAAGTAAAGGTATTACAATGAAATAAACTATAATAATAGAATATAAAGGGAACGAGATAGAATTTTAGCGATAATATATCAATTAATAGAATATACATTTACCAAGGTACAGTAGCTGAACGAACTTTGCCCTCTTTGCAGAAAATATTCCAAGAGGCGTTCGAGGAAACGGAAATCATGTACGACGTGGTGCGGCACCTGCAGAACGAGGACATTAAATTAAAAGAAAACTGCGCCATGGCAATATTCAACTGCGGCCCGAACAAAGTCGCAAGAGATATAGTTCGGGAGACAAACGGTTTGGATATGTTGTGCAAACTGGTGAAGAGTGAAGAAGTTCGCGCTAATAAGCGCCTGCTGGCTGGAGTCACAGGCGGCATCTGGAAATGCGCTATAAGTCCAGAGAATGTAGCAAGATTCAACCAGAACGGCTTGGTCGCGGCTCTGGTGCCCCTTTTAGAGGAACACGAGGACGAGGATGTACTGGTGAACGTTGTAGGAGCCCTGGCAGAATGTTGCAAAGACCCTGTTAATAGGGACGTACTCAGAATCAACGAGGGCCTGCCTAAGCTGGTAATTACGTAGAATGTCGTAGAACGTTACAAAAAGAAGGTTCCGAATAGTACTAAAATACTATGTCTTCTGCTCTTTGCCTTTGTCATTCGTATAGAAGATCCTTACAGAATTCAATTGACATTCTAAACTCTTCGAGTATCCAGGCCACTTTTCAAAGTCTTGCATATTTAATGTTAATAATAACGTACAGATCAGATTGCTGAGTTCCACGCACGAGCCACTGTTGGAGAACATACCATTGGTAATAAAAGAGTGCGCGCAAAACGAGCAGTGCATGGACATCATTAACGATCCCGAGCACGTCTACGATGGCGTTCGATTGGTCTGGTCGTTGCTGAAGCATCCCAGCGATATAATCAAAAGAAATGCTTGCCTCGCGCTGGTCCCTTGCATTAAGCACGCCAAAGATTCCCCTGAAATGGTCAGGGCATTCGTGGGCGGATTGGAGCTCACTGTCACCCTTCTCCAAAGTCCAGATACCGAAGTGCTGAGCGCAGTGTGCGCCACTATTGCCGAGATCGCTACGGATCCGGAGAACCTGGGCATTCTCAGTGATCACGGTGTGGTGGAGGAATTGGCGAAACTCGTGGAAACGGTAAGTAGTCTTCTCATTCGATACGTTTACTCGAGGTCAGAAATTGGGGAACCTTTAAAATCGATCGGGCATACTCCACCTCCTGCGTGAAAAAATGTATCAGTATGGTTTAAAGTTTAAAAAAGAGGAACTTGGAAATATCATAGCGCTTGTAAAAATAAATTAGAATAATTTTCCATCTCTTCCTTTACGAATGCAAATGATTTTTTTTTTTTTTCTTTAACTGTCGCGAGTGTGTAGTTAGTCATCTGCTATTATGTATTTGTAATACAGATAGCGGATAATTATTTATATGAATGCAATTATAGTAGTTTAATTCTATTCTATATATTACGTAATTTAAGGACGACCCCTTATCAGTTTCGAGTGCACCATATACTACTAAATTATTCGATTCCTTTTGAAATCACTCTGTAAGAAGATAAATAATTGATTCAGTGATTTGTTCTTCTTTATTGTGTCTCTTCAGGACGATGAAGGCCTGCGTGCAAACCTGACCTTGGCTATAGCGCACTGTAGCGAATGGGGCGAGAATAATTACAAATTTGGCAAATTAAACGCAGTAGCACCACTCGTCAATTACATGACCAGTAAAAATAAAAAGATCCTCAGGGGAGTTTGTATAGCGGCGTATCATTTAAGTAAAGAGCCTTCAAACTGCGTCACCATGCATTCTTCCGGTGTAATAAAGGTACGGTACAGTAATTCAGTAATTTTTCTTCTATTATAATATTGTAAATAAAAACTTTATTCATCGTGACATTGTTAACATTTTATACCTTATGATAATTTACCTAAGTTCGTCCGATTTTCACTACTCCTAAAGAATCTTGTGTGTATGTCATTTCATATCAAATAAATTCAATAGAAGCAGAAGAGCTAAATAAATTTGTAACAAATTTACGCGAAATACGATCCGTAACAAATAATTGGATAAATATTATAGAATAAATTTTACATGTAAATATTCTTGCAGCATGTGTTGCACTTGGTGGGATCAGATGATCCGGACGTGCAGATCGCCGCTGCATCTACCATTCGAAACATCAGGAAGCTAGCATTGACTGCAGAACTGTTGCACTTTAAAGAAATGTCTGTATTGTTGCATATATTATCTATTTATCAGACATATGGTTCTTCTAATCGATTTATCATATTCTTTACAGTAATTCGCTGGAGGAAACGAATTATCATCTATAATATCTTCCAAGTGCCACAACAAAAAACGAATACTCGATTGAACAACACGTAGTAAAAGTATCTTTATTTAAACAATGTAATGGTACATTCGATGAGATTATGCTCACCAACACCTTGTATATTTCGTGGTAAATACGTCCCCGCAATTACACCACATAATGTTTCGTAAAGTAAATCACTAATGAAGACATTTCACATTATCAATTGATTTTTAACACCCTTACGAGATGATAAAATGATTTTATACACTCCAGGAAGTGTCTTACATAGTATTCAATAAATATGTAGAATTTCTGCATTCGCCTAGATACTAGCGATAGTAGTTGTACAACCGTGTACCATTAATGTACAAATTATGTATAAAATATACACTTTGCATAATATGTAAATATCATTACCTCATCCCTTTCCGTGAAATATATCGAGTTACAAGTAAAACAACTAAGGGAGCTAAAAAGGGTACAACGGGAATGGCACGCAATAAGTATATAAATTGATTTAAATAACACAAAAGAAAATATATTCAACATAAAGGTTCGACGCAATCAATGTAACTGAAATTGACAGTACGAAAGCTTAATTTTGTATTTGTGCAACAGTAATAATATACAATTCGGCGTGCTTAAAATTCTGTGCCCAGTAATAATTATTTCCTATTTGTTCGTACTTTACGCACGCACGCACATACATATCCGCATCCATTTTATTCATGCTTAGTTTTATTACACGAATTAATTTTATTCATTTCAGAGAGCGTTTAATTCGAGAATTATCGATTGCATGCGACTAAGAAGTAAAATCAGCAAGCATGACCTCGCATTTAGTAACTCTGCAATCGTTACGGATTTATTTCCATTACTAAGAGTTTATCAGACGTGCGCTGTAATTACAATTCGGTATTATTAAACATCCTAATACAATAGTTTTCACTTACACATTTAGCGATAATAGAAAACTTTTACATAGGCTGTGACTACAGGCACTTAAAATCTGTGTGTATAAATAGGTTTATTTAAAATACGTCATTTGCACAGAGAAACATTCCGGTCAGAAAAAACTTGTAATAGTTGTAACTTGTAACCCTATGTGTGCACCGATTTTATACACATCCATAGCAACATTTGAGCACTAGTTATGTATAGTCATAACATTTGTAATTTTATAAACATCGCGTATAAAGAATCAAAGAGTGTTAAATATATTTCCTTTGTTTATTAGGAATGGGTGAGAAGGAAACAGTTATAATTTTGAAGGAGAGTCGACAAAATCTCTGCCTCAGTGGGATTCAAAATTAAAATTGTGCGCCTCAATCCTGTTTCTCCGCCGACAAGGCGTTCGCCGCAGCTTTAACTGCTGAAATAAAAACCATTGCTAGTTAGAATCAAATTCATAGAACTAAACGTATTTTATAAAAGCAAGCAAATGTACCAGCATCTTGAGCGGACGCTATAAAATCATCTACTTTGTGATGATATCTTAAAAAGTTTGGTCTGATGAGACGACGGTACACGATCAAAGACCCGTTGTTCTCTATTGGTGCCATCAGCCATATGTAAAAGAGGCACTGAAGCAAACAATAAATTAAACGATACACGAAATGATTTAGATCTGTGAAATTTACTTTAATAAATTTAAAATAGCATTTATGCTATTGTACCTTGAAGAGCCAATAAACTGGGAACCAGCAAAGAATAGTATCTGAAAAGTATTCAATTATCGTGAAGACTGCAAAAACGACCCAGTACGTCAGCCACTTTGTGTCGTCCTCTTTCTTTGGGCTCTCTAATGCTTTCATGGAACAATAAGCTGGATACACAGATCCAAACACATTACACACTAATTGTTGCCCAATTCCAAATACGAGATAAAGAGCCACAATGCCAACCGAGCCTGAAAGTTAAAATGCAAAATGTACATATGTTATGAAATAAAATATATTTGATGGGCACAGATCTGTGATATTCGAAATGTTAATACGCATTTCTCGGTATTATTGCTGTTATAAATACGCGATTAGTGGCGTGCGCATGGAGATTACTATCATAAAAAGACCTCGTTACAAAGGTCCTTTTCCACGGTAATGCCACGGTGGAGAAAGAATTTGCGGAAAAAGCTTTTCGTGAATCGGAGCATTTTGCGCGATCGGTGTCACGCGGCAAAAGCGAGTTACGTAAAGCGGGAATGACTCAATTCTGGATAGTTAACGGCAAAAATTGACACGAGAAGCTGCGAATAACCTAATGCCCTTACCTAAAAATACGTAAAGTCGGTCAACTCCTGTTCGTTTCTCGATTTTGGCGAAATACTTCGTCCAAAACTTGCTATCGTCCCGTAATGCTTTGTCCAGAGACTCCTTTATAGCGGCTATTCTTGCCATTTTTATTAAAATTTAAAGAACACAAAACTGCTCAGCTCCCTTAGTGATTTTGCAAATCGCTATGCGGTACTAAATTTGCATCGACCGTTGGTAAACCGTTCGCACAGGTTGTCCGCAGAAAGGAAAACGACTGGTGCGAGATCTTTCGAAATCTATCGATAGGGGGCTACGAATGGATATTAATTCTCGCTGATTGTTCATTAACATCAAGTTCCTGTTACGGAAAATTTTTTTTATCTGCGAATACTCTATTTTTTAATTCAATTCAGTAAGAAGGAAACATTGAGATCTTTCATTCGCTTTTCTCCTGTTCTATATAAATATTAATGCCACATGACGGCAGCAGCGACACTGTCCGCAAAGCGCGGGAAATATTTAATGGCATAAAAAATTCAAATGCAGTAACGCGCTTATGAATTGATAGAATAATAAATAGTGTGTACCTTTTAATGCGACCATCTTAAATGTTTCCGTTGACTTTAATGATATAGCACAGGGTTTGAAGGAGAAAGTTTGGTTGAAAGCTATAAACTTTTATGGATTCAACTTCTTGGTTTTTCAGCTTCTTATTCGTGTTACGCGAAGGGCAATTAAAGTAGATAATTACTTAATACATTTAGCAATACTTCTGTTTTTATTATGACGTTCTTCGTAGCTCGCTTAACACAGTTACACATCTTTCGGACATTAAACGGTCGCTTACTGGCGGTATAATTCCATTACATATTATCACATTTACACGTTGCGTCCTGTTTTATAAAAATACGTTCCACGGTTATAAATGGAGAGCAATTCGGTATTCGATGGAACTAGGTGAGTAAATACATGCGAGGACAATGAAATTAACATGTCGAGGGTTCATTCGTTAACACTCGCCCGACACACCGTGTATAAAACAAGTTAGGAACATTCTTCGACAAATTATTGTTTGGCACTGCAGCTGAATTGTTTTCAGTGGCAGATTTAAGGAAAAAGGCCCAGATGACAAACGTTTTAGGACACCCTGTATACATAGCAGAATTATAAATATATTTAGGGGCGTGTGGTATGAAAATTATGGGAAACGAAAAAATACAGTGTTTGGATAAAATCATAATTTTTTAGGAAAATGAGGCCCGGGGGTTCCCTTTGGGCACGGTCCCTGGGGGGGGGAGGGTCTGCGCACGGGCCCAGGCGGCAACTGTTCATCGACCGCCCGTTAAATCCGCCACTGACTGTTTTATACATTTCTTTATTGATTTTCTTGCCTAGTTGCTTCATGAAATACGCGTAGAGTACACAAAGAAGTGCCGATTCATACCTTGACAGAACGCGTAAGTACAATGTATTATTTATTGGCAATTGATGTAACAAGTTGCCATTGTCAATTGCCATTGTTTCATCTTGCGCTTATTTTCGCGCCGATCAAACCGTTTCCCAAACTAATTTATATCGTGAGGCTCCGAAAACACTTTCCCCTATAAAACTTATATAATCTCAAGAATTTATTCTGTAATCTATCTTTATTATTCAAAGGAACAAAATTTTATGAATTGTACTCTCCAGTTAAGTTTCCATCAACGGATCTGAAGCGTCCTTTATTATATTAGCATTATTGGGAAAGACATGCTTTTTACTGTATAGTAATGGATTAGATCAGTGGCGCACTCAGGATTTAATCTTGGAGGGAGTCGAGTTGAGCGGATAAATATTTTTTCAATTCAAATTCAATAAAATTCACTTAGTGATTATAACAATTTATTTAAAAAATAAAATCCAATTTTCTTTTTTTTACAAATCCCCTTCTTTGGGGGTGCCTCTTGCTCCCCTCACCCTCTGGGTGCGCCACTGGATTAGATATAAATACAAACGCAATATTTTTCTTTTTAATCCCTGCGAAGGTGAAACTAAGAGCGAATTAGATTACGTGTATTGATAGGATCACTTGCAAATCAATTCGAGTGGGAAGGACGATTTGAAATCGCCAAGTTAGGAAACCCACCCTCCAGAATACGTATTGCATGGACTATCTACCAATCTACCCCGCCGTGGCTTGGGAAACGCTGTTCCACACAATGCACGAGACTATTTGTTCCTTCGGAAGTAGTTGTTCGGATCATCCCTCGCGTGACGTCGTTTCGCGATCATTTCCCCCACGTTATACAATGGAACTTTCGGCACGAGATGCAATAAACGGGGCGATAGTTTATCTCGTAAGACAGTACGCCGCCGAGTGTTCCGTTCGCACGTATTTCATCCCGTTTGCAACCACATTTAGCGAACCACTACTTGTTTTCTGAATATCGCGAAACGTCCGAACACACTGCTCAAATTAGAAATACAATTTCTTATTGGTTTCATTTTATTCCAACAATCTGAATAATCTAGTGATTTTATACAGGTCTCTTAGGCTACGTGCTTTCTTTTCAATGCTTTCCATTACGATAGAATATTCTATAGAAATTCAAGGTTTGAATCGGGCACTGAATGATCGCGACATTTATACACGGAGAAATCCGTCATTCATCTGACAAGATTTGATTACGTGACAGTTACTTATAATAGAATGCCTATAATAAAAGGAATATAATTATTCTAAACATCCCTTTCGATTATCGCGTTGTACGTAAGCGACGTCGATATTCTTGCAACATAACACTTAAACTAGATCAGACTCTGTAACGAATAATCAATTTCTATCAAATACTCGTGAAAGGAATTTCATTTTAAAGCTGTTTCCTTAAGCGACGTTATTCCCTTAGATTTCCTAACAAATAGTGCAATATATTAGATTTTACTGTATGTATACCTCCTGCGTTTCCTTGCGCCACTCCTCCCTCTACGCCGATAGGGCCATTTGTCGCGCGATTTTCTTATCATCTAACTAGATATGTTGAGCGTGATGTGTATTTACAGTTTCTGCAATTTGATATTGTTCACGTTCCACCCACTCCTCACCGTACGCCGAGTCTAAAGTGTAACATACAAAATTATGTATAGTACTGCCTTATTTACAACCCCCTGATTTTTCTGCTTGGTATAAAAAGTTGCCCAAGGTCCCATGGTGTAGTGGCTGGCGCTTGATCCAAGCTCAAATCTCGGTGGGACCTCGAACAGCATTCCTTTAATCATTTCGTGTTATCAGAACACAATTAGAAATACTTGAAACGATGCATGATTCACTCTTAATCAAACGTGACTTTCTTAATCATTCATAATCAGATCTGCACTCTCGATGATTGCTCTTTGTCGGGTGTAAAAAAAATTTTATTCGCATAAATAGAAACTTGTACAAAATTTGATTAGATTCACAGTTTCGGGGTCTGAAGGAGTTTCTTTTCCATTGACTTCATTTTTATACATTTGGCGAGGAGCGCGATTATGGTGAGAACGGCTCCCAGGAAGGAGACGATCCCCAGGACAACGAGGACCATGAACCAGTTCTTGAAGCTGCCGATCCTGTCGCCGAAATCGCAGTTGCAGTTATCACTTTCGTTCAGATTCAGCGCCGAGAAATTCACCGGCCTGAGAGAGATTAATTTGAAGTCCTCCTGGACCTGCCGCCTGGTCGTGGAATTCTGTGATTTCTTAGCGAACCTGTAGGATATCGTGTAAGTGAACTCCTGGCCGTCGTACGAGCCCCGGGCGCTGTAATATTGTATCAACAATTCATTTCCACTGGACGTGAGAGGAACTTGTATGTTATTGATGTCCTGGTGTGACACGTCGCAGTAGGACCACATCAGGACACTGTTGTTCGCCTGCAAATTTAATGTTTGTATTTGGAATTAATACAGGGTGATTGGTACAATTTACCGGGGGGAAATTAGATAACTCAGCGTGGGAGAAAGGAAAGTGAAAAATGGTGGCCTACCGAGACTCAACATTCACAGACTTTTAAGATAAACATCGAATACGAAATGAACATTAATTGAAGTCTTATTGAAAGTTTGTTACTAAAAAGGTATAATTCTGTTAAAAATATGGGTTTGGAAAAGTGGCTGATTTAAGGAAAAAGGCCCAGGTGGCAAACGTTCTGAGGGGCCCATTTTTCGAGAAAATGGTAGTTTACTAAAAACGGGTTAAATGCAGTAGTACAGAAAAAATATATAGTTTGGATAAAATTACAATTTTTTTGGAAGATATGGCAAGAGGGTATTAAATATTAGATTAGATTTTCAGAAGAAACTATTCCTCTTTTATCTGCATCCCGAATTACTCCCCACCCTGGATTTTCCAATAAAAGTATATTCTTCTTTCAATTTGCAGAAGTAGCGACATATAAAATACTTCAAAGTCTGCATAATAAATATTATTAATACTATAATCCATTTTCTCATAAAATGACGAAAATTATCCGCGATGGCGCACAGGGAATTCAGCAAAGTAGCTACACTTGGCGACCGTTTCAAAATTGCAACTACAACTAGTTACTTTCCCCAGAATTGTATTAATTATGTTTCCCCGTCAGTTACCTGTATTCCGTTGTAAACAGCAATTTCATTTCCGGAACAGTAATTCACCGTAATATTTCGTTTCTGAGAAAGGTATTCCTGGTCCAGTTCGTTCCTGATTATCTTCATGTGAATAGAGATCTTCTCGGAGGACCTGCCGAGGAATTTGTAACTGCAAAGAGTATTGGGCGGGTACCAGCTCTGCAACGATTTAATGTTCTCCCTGGTACGCTCGGAACTTTTGTACACGAACTCGCAATTCCTGTCGGATTTGACTCCAGCCGCCTCCTCGGTTTCTTGGAGCGACAACTGGAAGCCGTCGTGCATTATCGTGCCATCCTGCTCCGCGAAGAATTCTATAATGATGCTCTTCCCCCGCGAAAGAATCCGCGGCACGTGGCCCTCGCCGCAGAATTTGGAAATCTCTAAAATTTTCCCGTCCACGTTTTCTAGGAGCGTAAGGTAATCGCCAACGCAGCTGTTGCTTCCCAGCTTGTCCTGCATCCGGCCCCTCCTCACGTATCGATATTCGGGGACCTTATTAGAGCGGAAAAGCAAACCGATTACCTATGTGTTCTCAACTTAAATCGCATTGCGCGCGTCTGCTTGTCTCTCGAACTCGGAACAGAACGCTTAATCAACTTGCACTGTCGGCTGATGGGAAACTTCGCGAAAACTGTTTAGCGAGAGTTTACTTAGGTACTGCAATATCCTTTATTGGCAATCTCCAAGCAAGCTTCACTTGCGAGATCATTTTCTACCTGCACGCTAAAAACTTATGTGCACAATGTATATACCTACTCTGTTAATTAAGAGATTGACAGTGGATCGTGAAAGCGGGATTTATTTGCATGAATATTCCAGAGAGCAGTATTGGCTCGTGATATGTTCGCTGCGGGAGGAAATCCCATGAAATGCCAGCGAAGAAATTCGAGATAGAAGCTATGGGTTTAATTGGTGGAGAAATATGCCATAAAACAGCACGAGCGAAAAGTTTGCCAATAATACATCGGAATGCTTTAACGCCAATAACCAAACGCGATATTCCATACTTGTTATTATAAATCCGCGCCAATTGGTTACGATTGACCCAAATTGAACCGAGTAATTTTAGAAACTGCTGGCTTGTGCCCACAATGTATCGACAACAGAAATTTGACCATTGATACGTCGGTATAAGACGCACTTTAGTGCGAACATTGAAAACTATGCATGAAATAATTTCACGTAAAATTCAAAGCACAAAATTATACTATCTCTCCCTTGGAATCGAACAATCTTTATATAAATCACTTAATTGTATACTTAACCCTTCGTGGTCACACCTTCTTATAATCACACATTGGTCACACGGGGTTCACTGTACCCCAGCGTCATTTTTTGAGTTACCATTTTCGTATTTTTGAATCTTTTAATTTTTTAGTGATAATTGTACATTCGTAATACTTATACAGTCATGGTCTAATAGTCTTTTTCTGGAAACATAAATTTTGATATGATAAAATTTGTACTTGAAAATGAGCGATTTTCCATGGTTGTGGGGAAAAACCGATTTTTTTAAAATTTTTTTTTATTATTTTTTTGCGATAAATCCCCTTTGGAAGACGTAAAGGTGCAACATTTCAAATCGAAAATTGTTCTTGGGGTACAATGCACCCCGTGTGACCACGAAGGGTTAATAGAGTGGCACACTCAGAGAAGAGAAAACCGGCTTCCATTTTTTAAATAAATTTGTATAATCACCTAATTTTTATTGAAATCGCATTAAAAATATTTTTATCCGTTCAACTCGGTTCCCCCATGATTAAATCCTGTGTTCGTCACTGTCCTAATATCTTCAATATTTTGAAAAATAATATGGATTAATAAGCAACCCAAAATCTTTCGCGCTTACCCTTCCGAATCTAGAATCTAAATTCTAAACCAATCTGTTAAGAATCTCAACTTAAGGTCGATGGCCGTAGACGCTAGTAATGTGAAAAATTCGCCCAACGGATCAGCCACGTACAAATTATTCCACGTAACTCACCTGCGGAGCCGTGATCCTCTCCTGATTCAACCCCTTCCTGGCAATCTCGTGCGTCCCGTCAGGCAGGATCTTCACGTCCGATATATCTTGCAGATCGTGATCGGAGCTCTTCTTCGGGCTTATCGTGCCCATGGACTTCTTATGGACGCGCTGCGGGTGACGAAGTCGCTTCTGGATAGATTCGGTCCGGGCGCCCTGATCACGATAGCCGGCGGCGGGCATCGGCCTGGAGCCGCTTCTACCCTGGAACACATCTGCGGAGGACTGGTCGGTGATCTCCTTTGGACGGCCGCTATTTCTCCGGATATCCTCGTCGACCTCTTTTCCACGAGAATTGCGCGGACCCTTTGATCCGACAGCTTCCTTCTTGACTTTCTTAAGTCTTCTCCGATTATTTCTGCCCCTCCTGAACTTGTGCGACGTCTGGCCAATGATAAATTCTAGCTCCTCCTCGTGATCGGGGCTCCTCGCTCTCCTTACGCGGCTATTTTCCGGCAGATACCGTCTGTCCGATCTGGCGACCCTCGTCTTCGCCACTTCCGCCACGATTTCCACGTGCTGCTCGCAGTTCTCCGTCTGGCAGCTGTCCTGGGACGTGCGGTTCATGAGATCGAAAAGGTCCTCCGGCTGGCCTCCGATTTTAAAGCGGCCCGCGCTCGATTCCAGGGCGATCCTGCATCTGATACCGCGCGGATAGACGCCCGGGTAACCCGGGGACACGAGCTTGCAGGATCTTCGATCGTTCCTCACCGCGCACTCCAACGGACACTCGGACGACGGGGACGGCGAGAAGCCACGGTGCCGTTCGGCGGCCAGCTGGGCTGGCAGGATGGAAAATTGGGCGGAGAACATCACTGGATTCTCGGCGGCGAATTTCGCGTCAGAGTCCATTATGATCGTCAGATTTGGTCCTTTGCGCAGGAACAATCTGTGGGACGATTATACTGATGTAAATTTAACATTACTTAAATAAGTAGAATATTTAAGGCTTGTTAGGCAGCTGCCGAGGGCGTGAAGTTGACTAGGGGTGCAAAATGGTCTTTTGATTGTTGGCAATTTTTAAAATAAAGTTTCAAATGAAATATTATTAGTTGTAGTGTAAATGTTTTAAACTACGAATAGAAATTTAGAGTGAGGCCATTAAAAAGCTCAAATAAATGTATTATAAATAAATTGTATTATAAACAATTTGGTGAGCTCGTCTAGGACTAAAAAAGGGCTCGAGTCGGGCCTAGTGGGTGGATATTTTTGTGAGTATGTATTCCATAACTATAGCGTAAGATATTACAGTGGATACTATGCATTAGATACATTTAGCAATTTTGTAATGATTTATCAGGGTCAAATGGGGTTGATTATAACACGGGGCACGGTACCAACATTAATCTAATTAGGTCTCCTAGTAAAATACATATTGAAATAGACGGACTTCATTAATTAATGTTGCGAAAAGTGAATGGGATCGGGCAAATTGAAATTAAAGTAAACCAAAATTACGGGCTTATCACGCGGTACGAAACATTTACACACATTAAACGACGCGTTTATAAGCGGCTCGGAAGCGCTATGTTTCGAACGGCCAGGCATCTGTTTAATCCATTACGTAGGTACCATAGACACATGCATTCGGTTTATAACATGCTGTGAATACTATCAGCGTCGGTCAATTATTTTTCATTACCGATACATCAATAAATTACAAACTCTCTTATCTGTTACTCGATCCCGTATTCCATGGGAATGTCTGCAATCTGTTATTCACTATCCAATGAAAATACGAATAATGGAATAGGTAATGAGGTCGGAAATAAAGCCTTTTTAAACGAAGTAGTTCAGCAGAGCAATTATGTAAATCTCAGTGTATAATTATGTTAAGTACGATAATAACTGCTTGACAATGGAAAGTACGCTATTAATGGAACGATCGATTATTCATGCAATATCGATGAAACGAATTTATAGTAAGTAGTGGTGAATCGGAATGAAACGTACCTGGTTGTGTTGCCACTCACATGACCGCAATAACGTCCCGTTTCATCCTCGAGATCCTCGCTGGCGTCAGAGAATTGAATATAAGCACCCTCGCATCTGGTTTCCTTCAGGAAGCCTACTTGCAGTCTCCTAACTTTCAATTCGATCACCTGTGCCGGATTAAATTTGTCTGCTAGTTATTTCGTCGACGTCGATACTTTCGAGGGAAGCATCACCGACATGGAAACAGAACTTAACGAATATTTAAACATATTTGAAAGAAGTTTTGGAATATCGAGTAAGTATCTATATATAGACGGCTGAGATTCACTAAAAAACTGTTATTAACTGAATTTATCAAAATCCCCACTTACACCACTGACTCTCAGCCCTCCATATGTCCTATTATAATTTTGTGTGAAGTTATTTCATTAAGAAATGTTTTAATAGTGTTTGTAAAAAATTTTGATTAACCTGAGGATCTCTCGGAGGTGCTCTGATACGAACAATGCACCGTCCCATCCGACCTGTCCATCGTATCCATCCAACAGAATTCCTGACAGTACGGTTGCATCCTGTAAAAAAAGGCAGAGGCTCGTTCTTAATTACCGTGATACAAAGCTCGTTTAATGAGACAGAAAATTGGTATTTTAAAAAAGATGTTACAGAACGCGAATTCTAAAACGAACGAACATTAATGAACGAAATCCTTTGAAAGCTGAAACTATTTTATTTGATCAGCGAGAATGATTATGCTGAATATAAATGTATAATTGGACGAGGCTTGTCGTTACGGAACTTGTTATCACGAAACTTTCTCCATCAGATAAAATTACATTTTATTCATCCCAGCGATGTTAGAAAAATTTCCGCGGTAGCGAGAAAAATTCCGACGCGTCCCGATACAAAAATCTGGATTCATTCGCATGCAGAATTTGTTCAATAATTAAATTCTCTGGCGTTTGTTTTAAACAAGGAGTCTTAATAACGTTGTATTTTACATTTCAGTGATATGGATATGCTAAAGTCTACTCAAACAACTAAAGTCTTGAACAAACAACAGTTCTATAACACTATCGATCTTCCCCAATAAATAAGAATCATATAAATTTGAAACCACATTTTTATCAATAACCTGTACCCTTCTCTTGCAAGATAACAAAAAGCTAAATCATGCTCAACTGTCAAAGGTTGCATTCACCCCGTCCCCGCCCTTGTTTAAACGAATCTCCACAAGAATAGAAAATCGCACGCTAATTATCAGGGTGCCATCCGACCGTTCCCAAAGTCCTATCATTTTTTCCAACGTCCCCCGCCCAAAGGATCTCCCTATTGTGATCCCCGCGCGGCGCGCGTTAATCCCAGCGTAATTCATCCGGCGTGAAGTCAAAGTAGCGGGTCGTTAGAGTGCGAAAAGCCACTGTATCGGCCGATGGCAGGTGCCGACGGGCGTAATTCACGCTTATATCGTTACTCGCGCGACGCTTCCATTGTATCGCGCAAATAATACCGGCCGTATCGCGTCCGCGCCACGAATATTGTTAGGACAATCGCGCGGACAGGGGACTTAACGTTTCGCTCGTCGTTGTAACGTCGTGTTAAGCCGCGCGCAAACCGAGCCCACGGATACAGCCCCGGGACATTAAAAATAAGTGCGCGCGCGTAACAAAGCAGAGACGAGGGTATCGAGGAGCTCCGGGATGCGCGATCCAGAAACTCGAATACGCAGCTAAGTACGTGCTCGTCATTTAATACCCCTCGTCCCGCATTTCGGTGTCTTTCATGGGGTCGTTCGAAGGAGATTGAATTCTTTTAGGGCGGCTTGTTTGTTGGAAACGACCCAGTGAAAATGAAGGTTGAGGCAAGATTTTTGGAACAAGGAATTCTTATTCGCTTTTTGGAGCTTGCTTTTCAAGCTCCGCCAGTGGCATTTTGTGTAAGGGTTTTCTGTATAAGCGTTGACCGGGCGAGGCAGTGATTATAGGATTATGGGTGGGATTAATTATTGTGCGGAAATAAATTGCACTTGTGGAATAGCGTTTTATCAAACGAGGATTCGTTTTTGGTGAAATTTTGTTAAAATATTTTGAGGAGTACCTACGCTTACGCTTGACTATGAATCGATTTGAGGAGTACCTACGCTTACGCTTGACTATGAATCGATTCCATATCTTTGTACAGACTAGTGCTTCTACTTTGTTTTTAACTACTAACTTGTTTGGCCTTCTTGGTACTATCATATAGACAATTACTTCAAAATAAAAAGCAATTGTCTATGATCAATTATTATAACGTTTAAGTACTTCATTTCGTGATTTAATGACGTCACAGTGAACAATCAATATCGAACAACTTTTATGTCTGATTGTTGATATCGATGCTTAATTAAACACGTTGTTAATTAAACGATTTCTGGTGTCTTGTTTCGTTATGTACACGGAGCATAATTATGGCCAGCAATCTCGTGCGTGCTACAATTCTGCGTGCGTCAGACTAATCCGACTATTTTCCAGGGAGATCCCTACGCCGGAGCCCTAATATTCGTGAATGTCGTGCGATCCTGATACGCGACTATAGTGCGCTCCCCCGTTAATGAGAGTCTCGTTGGGGAAACGATCGAAGCCCCGTTAAAAACTTCCTACACAGCACGTTGCCGGGTTTAACCATTTCGTATACTACTGCTAGGGGTTCAGCTGAAATGTAGACCGACAGAATTTCAGGTGTACTGCAATTTCAAACGACTTCCCTAAGCAATTCTGTGTTTAGAACTATGATTCTATACATATTTCTGTACTAATTATCAAAAGTTAATGATAAATAATATTGTAGTACAGGCGATTAATTAAATTGAATACAAATAACAGATTTCAAAAATTGGTTGTAGACGTTAAAATTTTCAGAGTTAAGGTTTCAGTGTTTCTTTTACTATAGAAATGAAATTGTTCAAGAACCTTAGTTATTTATAAGCTATTCTTACGAGCATGTTAATTGGAATGTTACGCTTGCTACTTAATAATTCAGGATTAAGAATTAACTAACGAATTCGCAAGTAATTGCAGAGAATTTTGTTTAGATATGTCTGAAGTACGTGTACCTATATCGATTTTCAGTACCTGTCCAAGTAAAATCACAAATAAGTATTTAATATTTGAGCTCCTGTTCTGCTTATCTCTGACACGAGCATGAAGAATGCTAAAACGAATTAACGTCTAAAGTGAAATATTGTAACTGTTTAAGAGTAAAAAAGAGGTTTTCGAGCGATATTTTCAAGCATAGACGCGATTATACAGGGGTAAGAAGGGGACGAGTTAATCCGACTGTTTTCTACAAATGAATTATAACATGAGATATCGTTTCTGTCTCAGCCAAACGAATGGGAGATTATACATTAAAATATTAAAAGCTTCCCCCGGTGCTTGCACCCCTTGGATCACAGCGCGACTTCATTTAACGGATAAACGAAATTCCGTCGCCAAATCCCCCGATCGTCAGCAAGGATTTCACGCTTAAATTTCTCTCGATAACGTCCAATCAATTCGATCTACGAACGCACTGCACGTAATCACCTAAGAACGAAAGTGGAATAACTCAATTCCCCCTCATTTTGGCGAAATTAACGCTTAAAGGGTGCTGCTCGATAAAAAGTCAGCATCCATCGTGCAAATACTTGGAGGAAGCGAAATGTGCTTTTAAAAGTTATATCTTTCCACGGTAAAAGCAGAAATGAAAATTCTTCAGAGCTACCTTGCATCTAAAAGCATAAACACACCACCAGTCTTTCTCTTAAGGGAGGATTGCGCTTCGTTGGGTCGAAAAATAGGTAATTCTTTGTGAATTTTTGGTACAAAAACTGGTCGACAAATTAATTTGAGGTTTAGCAGGCTGTTTTATTATATCTTGAACTATTGTTCTGAATTTTTGTGTGACAGTGAAAAAACATGACAGATACAGAGAGAGAGCGTTGAGAAATAATCGGGTGGCCCTAGCGTTGACGAAAAGTACTGTAAGGGTTATCCAAAACACAAAAAGGAAAAGAGATTCTTAAACTATATGAATGTGGCTATGGATGGTAGTAAAAAATTAATTCGACAAATTAATTTGTCGAACCGTTTTTCTACAAAAAATTCACAATATGCAATCCCCCGTTAATATAGGTAATATCACAACTATAGGACTCGAGTTGACGCGTTATTTCGAAATACCTGCCCAACCAGCAAGACGATTTAAGTGTTCCAGCTAAATAAAATTACCATCACCAAAGAATCCAGTTAATCCTCCATCCATCGCAACAAGCATTCCTGATCGACAGGTGATTCGATCGACAACTTTAAGTGACTCAACTCATCCAACAAAACTCCTCCCAATTTCGAGGCAAGCCACAAATCCCAAAGATCCACGATGTATCATCTAAGCGTTCCCGTGGCTCATCGGGGGCTGAAATCATTTATTTCGTCGCGCATCGATAAATCACTGCGCACATACGCGCACCAGCCCGCCCCTTACGAAATTTCGTTCACGGAACCTCATCAATTTCTCCGCGCCGCGTTTCGCTCGCCGCAGAGCGGGGCGGGGAAAAAAGGAAATAATTCGACGTAAACGAGTTAGTTCTTACGGTCGGTTGCGCGCGTCCGTGAACGGCGAAAGCTTGTTTTCCAGAAAGCACGAACAGCGGGACGGCCCCGCGTGTCCTTGCTCCGCGCCGGTCGGATGGAAGAGTGATTAAGCGTCGACATCGGGGCCCGGCCGCGAGGAAGTGGACGTTCAGCAGCATCTCGAAGGTAAGATCGACCGATTAGGGGCTGGACCACGTGAGAAATCGTTACCGAAACGCCAGACGACGGCATTCAAGGCGAAAACAGGACCTTATTTATTCAACGGCCCTCCGCAGCAACAAGGACTAATGAAATTACTTAGAGGCCGTCGACTGCCAAGAGTTCACCGGCTAATTAATTGGCATTGATGCAGCCAATTCCATTGAAATGAAGCGTCGCTCGTTGATGCTATTTCCTCTCAGCGGCTCCTACGCCATCCCCCATCCCATCATCGTTTCTCCCTTTACATTTTCCTTCACAAAGTCTCTCTCTCTCACTCTCTCTTAATTCCATCAGCTCGCCATCTCTGTCTTATCGCCAGAAATCTATGATACGACTCGGCCTTTTCAACCGTTTTCAACGTTTCCTTCTTTTTCATCTCCCTTCGCCACTGATTTCCTCTTTTTCTCAGGTCTCTCTTCTCCTTCGCTCTATATTGCTTGGTAGGTTTGTATCTTTATCTACCCTTCTAAGTCTCTCTCTCTCTCTCTCTCTCTCTCTCACTATCCTCGGCTTTACATTTTTCATCTCTGTTTCTCCTTTAACATATTCCTTTTAGTACTTCCTTTTAGTCACCGATGCACCAATTCAATCTGTATGACTAAAACGCGGCCATACTAACTTAATGGCGCTTTCAAACCGTGATGCACTTGATCCAGTTTAATATTTTTTCGCCAGGGGTTAATTGTCTCGATTTTTTAATGGCGAAATTACCGCGCCAGGGGTTTTAATAGCGCGCACCCGCGTCCGCCGCGCGCGTGCTTGATATTTTTGCCATTCTCATCACCGGTTCATATCGGGCCGGCGCACCGTGCAATCCCAGTTTTATGCCGATGTTTTTGAAAAGAAAAAACAAGGGAGAAGGGGACAGCAGCGTTCCGTTTCATCTGTAAACAATTTCACGTACGAAAATTCAGGAATAAATGGGCCTGTTGGTAAACAGAAATTCACCGCTTTTGATGGAATCGGCTTTGTAATCCATTCGAGTCGGCCGTGTTCCAGGCTGAAAGGCATATTTTCAAAAGCTATCCGTGCCCGATGCAAATTGAATCTCATCTGGTTACGATGTTGAAAAACACGCAATTGTTGGGATCCACTGGGCCGTGTTGCCATGAATCGAGTGATCAGTGAATTGCAAAATCGCATGCAAATTTAATGTATTATTCCGTATTCAAGTGTTTTAATCTTCCATCACGAACATTCCCTAATTTATTAATGCCCACTAAACATTGTACGAGAACTTGATTAACAACTCTGTTAATTTCGAACTATTAGAACTTTGACCAGTTCATGTTCCGCGCTTGAATTGAGTATGTTGCAGCAAGAGGGGTCTTTGAATTTTGAAGTATAATATATGTAAAAAAAATTCTAGTGGACGTCACAATTGGAAACCTCGTGTTCATAATATTCGCAACGGTATAAGAGAAAACGTCACAAGTGGACATCGACAAAGTTCGGGAAATTGAGGGCATCCAGTGATAATTAATTGGTACTCGCAATACCAAGGCTTGTGAGCTGATTGTAGCAATCGCGACGAGAATGAATCTATAATAGCCAAGAGTTGACGTTATTCCCCGCATAATCACCGAAATTCAGCCCATCAGGGACGCATCACGGCCCTCGTAGTAGAGATCCTAACGATCCCGGCTAATCAGATTGTCCTTCAATCTACCTGGATATTATTATAAAAGGGGTTGCCGTCGTTTTAACGGCACAATTCCGCCCTGGCGACGACTTCGACGATTTCGTTTGCGCGTTTCGGTCAGAAGGGACAAGGGCGCAATCTTCCCTCTGGTAGGCAACGCTCGCGCGCCTCCACCTATGGAAATATCTCGTTAAGAATGAATTTACATTTACCCTTTTGTATTTTTCTTGTCCACGTCGCGAGGACGAGCGACGGACGGCAGAATTATCTCGCAAACGACCGTGATTGTTGAGAAGTAACGCGACCAGACGGTGCTAAAACGGTGAAGACTGCAGTATGGTGGATAGAAGACGCGTTAAAACGAACGTACGATCTTTTTTTTCCTTCATTAAGGAAGGGAAAAAATTCGTTTTAATATACTCGTTCACTAGAACGAATACATATATCATGATTCTTTTCATGAAAAATGAAAAAGAAATTGAAATTCAAAATTGTCACGTCCTAGATAGTGAAAGGTTTGAGAAATGTTCATCAAATCGAATATACGGCCTATAACGCCCCCCAATCTATGCCAAATCTATTTGTTATGCGTTGAAGAGAATCGTTAAATCACAAATACATCTTTAAAAATTATAATTCATTCAAAATAAGATCAATAAGATCCTTATTGTTATATAAATTGGTAACGCTTGCCAATGAATTAAACGATGCTTGTTAAATAAAAAACAGACTAAAGAACAGATTACGCTTGTCATAAACGATAATACATAAGCCAAAGAGAACGAGGAAAAGAAGAAAGAGGAAAGATGAAAAAGAAGGGAAGTGGAGGTAAGAGTGAAAATGGACAAGGTTAAAAATTGGAACTTAAAATAAATCTTGAAATAAAATGCAAATGAATAAGGGGAAACTGATTACTAAAGGTAGGTACTCTCAGTAAGTAATATTAGTGGTATGCAGTACAGACTGGCGTACATGAACCAAGAATTTCATACGGATTGCATTAAAATGAAATGTCATTAGGGGGGTCACCAGCTCCTTGCATAATTTTAATGAGAACCGCCTAGAGCATATGGCAACTTTTCGTAGATTCAATCTGGAGGATGAAAGAGGCGTGTACTTCCATATGCACCGTTTTGGCTTTGAATCTGATCGGCCCATGCGATAAACTCTTGAGAAATTAGCTAACAGAAATTACAGATGGAAAATGCTGACAACAAGATGGTATAAAATAGCATTGACATTTGGAGGGCCGAGATTCATAGCGGTGATGAAGTCACTCACGTGGTGTTTCTTGTAAAATAATGTTTTGCATTCACAGATATAAAATACTCTACATATATATTGCAGCTGTGGAAATACATCGAGAGGCTGAAAATACTATCATATTAAATATATATAAATTACAAATTTTAAATTTCTTGTTTCATTTTTTTTAATTGTCAGCGCAACGCATGAACAATATTCAATGAGCACCAGTGCATTTCTTATATTAATTTATACTGTTCATGCGTTGTGCTGATAAGAGCGACCTAAGTAGTTGGACTTACACCAGTACCTATATATGTTTCGAAACTCTTGTTAATTAAGTACCAAAGAGAAATGTTCTTATTTCTCAGTCAAAAATGAAGTTATAACTTAATTCACCATGAAAGTAAACAGATGCAGTGTTTAAGACTTAAAACCTGTTATTAACTCAAATTATCCAAATTTGGACTTACCACTATGATTCTCAGTTCTCCATTTGGCGCTCGTAATACATTTGAATGTTTTAGATATTTTCACGTGGGATCATTAACTTGGTTGTAGTGCCAGCTTCAGCACACTTTGTTCACTAAATATATATTATACACTGCATAATATAAATATAATTTAACATATACACTTATTATAAAAATATCCACCCACCACACACATCCAACATATTCTACATATTTAATCAGATTTAATGTTAGAATTACCAATTCTAATTCGCGGCGGTATAGTAAAAAAAAAATACTTCTCCCACAAGACTGCATAAAATGTTTAATTACCTGCTAGTTGACGTTGCACGCCGAGTTACACGAATCCGGCGGAGTTCAGATAAACGCGAGCAAGTCACGTAGATATTATCGCATAATTCGAAATATCATGGATTTTTAATCTGCTCCGCGTTTCTCGAGCAGCACTGCTTTTTCGCCCGTAAGATGTTTTAATCACCTCCAAGAGAAAACTAGTTCGGCTGCTTTAACGACACGGACGAGCTCAATTAGCGTGTCAGAGCGAAAAAGCGGCGTGAATCGAGAAAAACATGGACGTTAAGATACTGACTAATGGCATAAAGGAATACGTAATAAAGGCATGCGAGTCAAAGGTAAATGCTCGCGTTAATAGCCAATTACCAGGCAGTTGCTGTGTAGAAACCCGATGCTCTTGGTGGCAAGCCTTATGCTTGCCAGCCGTGTAATCGAAAATTGGGGTGCAGTTAGCGAGTGCTTAAGCAACGACTGTTTATTGATATAGTTAATGAATTTCCGGGCTAACTAACAGGCTCGAGTAAATACCATTGTACCAGTCGCGTCGTCCAAAATAAATGATCTCATTTGAATGCTTCCACGAATACGTTTCATCTTCGTAGCTACGAGTTTCTACAATTAATAATTCGATTCATTTAGAGCAGTTTCATTAAACCACATAGAGATGATGTGAGAAATTCGAAGTAACAAAAGGGATAAAAATAGTGGCGTTATTGGTGAAAATTATTGATCTTGAACGCGAATATTTTTCACCTATAGGTATAATTGCTATTATATTACAGTGACGTTAATAATCAATTAGAGTGCGCTGGGAAATGCAACGGGTAATTACCATAATCTAACAATTTAGGTGGAATTTTCGTCTACTTAAGTGAGACCGATCTACGGTATCTTTGTTTCACTTCCTCCGAAAATGAATCTCAGAGGGGAATACCAGAATGTTCTGGGTAATCATCGAATTTTCACTTGGGATGGATATATTAAACTGTGATGTTGAACTCGATAGTGCTTAAAGCAGAATTCTGTTACTAAATTTAACGCAAGGAGGATCCATTTACTTCTGATACATTCTATTGGTTCTTCATAATTTTGCAGATGGTGATTCGAAATTATTGTCATCGAAGCCAAGAGGTATGGAACACCCTCGAATTTAATGTCTGAATTTATGGAACATGTAAATGCATCGAAAGTGAATTGAACATTCGTACCGAGGACAATGGAACGAATAAATAAGTCACGTGTGAATTATCTATTCGCTATGCGACGCGCACACGCAAATTGTATGCACGATCCATCGCCGATGGGTAATAGCAGGTATTGAACCCATGTGCTTTAAGGACACTGCGCTTTGGGGAAGGTGGGATCAAAATTGATCCACTATGCATTATCGTTATTACATTAAGTGGGTCGGAGTATAACCCACTAAGCTTCAAAGGCTTATGCCGAGAATTGAGTAAAGGCTGGTTATTTATACCCTGCTAGTGAACACTAAAATCCCAAATTTCAGGGAAGACAGCAAATGGCGCCATACAGCGTTTATGAACATTGAAGGCACGAGGAACTTTAGGCATTCAACGTTATAAAATAATCTCCACTGATATTCCAATTTTAAATAATTCTTTGACGTTTAGTAAGTAGTCATTGTTAGGAGGTTGTGACGCATGAAGTGTTCGGTACGTTGGACGAAAATATAATAGAAATATTTCAAACCTTATGACTTTCTATGTTTGAACGCTTCGCTCGACTCACAAAGCATTCATCCTTCGAATTTGTTGACTTTACTCAGCAGGTAAAGTCAACTTAGGGATAAGAAGTCCTACAGGTTTCTTGGTAGGAATTTCAAATTTCTGTTGACTACCTTCCGTCTACAAGGCTCTTATATTTTTGAAATTTATTTAGCCAGAAGAAAACGTGCATTCTGGTTAACACTTTCTTTCACTACGGCTTATCATCGAGCACAAAAAATGTACTGAAGCTAAATTTTGGGGGCCGTAGCCTATATGCTCATTTGCTTAATATGCGAATACAATATTAAACATAATTTAATAGAAACGACCACTTTGTTATTTTATCTTCAAACACAGAAGTTTGAGACAATTTTAAAAACAATTCACCTTTTTCATGTAACAAATTAGCAATAGCTCATATGAGACTTGTCATATTGAAATAATTATGAAATTGTCTCAACGCTTTTAAATTAAAATATTTGATGATATTTCACGAAAAGGGCGGCAGACGCTTGTCAGCCTAGGGGCGCCAAATCTCCAAATCCGTCCCTGTCTGATCCTCAGATTTCAATGTAAAGAAATAAAAATGAAACAGTTGAAATTAAATCTCCAATCCAATCTACAGAAAAGTGCTGCAGGCGAATGGTATCTTTATTTCTACCTACGTGTAAACACTGAAGGAGCATCTTTGAACGAGCCTGTCATATATCACGACTCAATACCTTCGCAAGATAATTGTTTCGGTAAAGATATTCAGAACTGCCCTTTCAGGCAATATTGCTTCGATCTTATCTCGTTCCAATAACACGCTCCCGTTTAATAAGGATACAACATGTAAAACGATAATTAACGGGCGGCCCTCGGGGGGTTAATAAAAGGTGGAGGAGAAATGATTACATCTTTGACGGATCATTAATGAAAATCTATTCGCCGGAAAGTTGAAGAGCGGCGTGGAATATTGCTGTTGGCGGCGCGCACGACGCTACCGAGGTGTATAATTAGTAATAAGCGAGGCGTTATTAGTAATTAATTTGCGCGCCTCGCGGAATCGGGACTGCAATCTTCATAATTCAAAGTTTTATGTGAAATTCAGGTGGGCTGGGTGACCTGTTTCTCATCGTCTTCATTTAACGTGAAACAGAACCCTGCTCGTGGCGCATGTTCAAACCGTGTCAGGTAAAGCCGAAAGATGAACGAAAGCCCTTTCGAAATTAAAGAAACATTACTTCATGTGTTATATGAATCCCTCTCAAATTAGGTAATAATTAATATAAATGTAATATACCTAATATAATATATGCGTAATAAATATATTATATTATTGGTATAAATATTAGTATACAAATAATAGTTATATTAACGATTAATATGTATTTAATATTTATTATAGTATATTAATAATTATTATTAATTATATTAATATACTATATTAATAATTATTATTAATTATATTAATATACTATAATAAGTATTAAATAAATATTAATTATTAGTATACTATGATAAATATTGAGTAATAATTAATTATTAATACGTAACAGGTACTTTCTTCAAAAAAAAAAAGATATCAATTTCTTAATTAAGAGAATTCACATGCCCACTTCATACCGCACTTTTTACCTACATTTTCGCAACGCGCTGTACTTATAATTTTAAAGGAGCCTCATATCTCCAATAGGGGAAAGTGGGGTAAAACGGAACGGGTGGGTAAAACGGAACGGGTGGGTAAAACGGAACACCAATGTTTCTGTTAGATAAGAGCTGCGAATGAGTTAGTATCGCGTGACATGGAACCAAAGGGTCCTCATAGCATTTTGTGATAGACCATAGACCTCTGCACAAGTTATTTTTTCATTAAGAGAGTTTGAAAAATTTTCGGTATCGACGTTTCAATATTGCGTTGGACTTTCGACCACTTTTCGGTACTTGGATTTCGAAAATTAATAACAGCAAGTACATCGTTGGATTCTATAGTCCTTACGCTACATTTTGATATATATAAAAAGTTCTTTACCTCACGCTGAAGTGTAAATATTAAATGTTTACTAAATGACTGCACATGGGGCAAAATGGAACACTTTTCGCGGGGTAAAACGGAACGCCTATTATACATGGGGAAGAATGGAAACGTCCCTTAGTATGTGTTTATTATCTCTTTTAATTATTAGATTGTAGATTAAACTTTTAATTACTATCCTTGTTTCCAAGAAAATGGATTTTGTATAGAAAATTATGATGTATGAGATACATCTTTCATTCGATCAAACTGTTAGTTTAAATTGTAATAAATAACATAATCATTTAACGCAGATGTGTTCTCCATGCAAATATTGATATTCATGTAAAAATCCACGTGTAGGGGAAAGCGGGGTAATTCCAACCAGCGGGTGATTCCGGCCCGCTTATTGTTCATACAATAATAAACAAACTGTATTAATCTATTCATCTTTTACGATATTATATTTATATTTGATTATTTTCCGTAATTTTCATGTTAACTAATAAAATATTTTCTCTTATATGTATAATATATATTTTTGTTATATTTTATTTACAATAGTTATACCTAAAACATATACTTATAGATTTTAACATAAATTTTAACATACATTTTAAATCATAGAAATAAAGATTTTGTACGTTTACACGGTCTTCGAGTGGGTGTTCCGTTTTACCCCACCATTTGAGCGAGGCGAAGATTTCAATAACTCCGGCAAATTTCATTTTCCGTCGTTCCCAAAGATTTTTCTTAACAATGACCTTGATTTTCTTATAGTCTAAGGTCCACTGAAGACTCCTGTCGAGGTCTCGTGTCTTTTTCTCCTCCCGATTTTAAGTTATCACCCTCCAAAGTTAAGCGTTCCGTTTTACCCCACCTTCCCCTATTCATTTGGCAGAGGAACGTCTCGTGGGGATCAATTTAGTAATTTATTCTAAGGATATTCCGTACTGCAAGTGGCGGAGATATAACCGATGCCCGCAAAGTGAATGTTCCTCTGAATGCTTGCCCACGGAATGACCATAAGTCACGAGCCAATTATAGAACGGTGAAAAACGTCGGAACGGTGAAAAGTCAGTGGCACATCTGCGGCGCGGTTCATCGAAGCCGACGCGAGCCGCGTAACTACTAATAAGTAGCGCGTGCATTAATAATTAATTAGCGGCCTGGCGAGCAGGCTACCGGCCAATTTCCATAATTCAACGGCCACGGCAATATACAATATCGCGAGCGCTTCCGAACGTGAGGACTAGCCCCGGCAATAATGGCAAACCCGATACTAATAATTACCGGTGGATTCGCACGCGAGTCAATTGCAAATTAGTCAGCGGCTGCGTATAATTGCCGAGTTTTTTGCCGGTCGAATCGTTAAGTTCGCCATGGCCTGCCTTGTATGGTAAACAGCCATTACACCGTACGCATAAACGTTACCGAACCCTGTGTTTTGCGGGTCTTTTTGCCACCGCCCCCTCGCCAGTTAACATATTACGCGGCAAAAAATGAAGTCAGTCTGTTTGGTTACGGTTGTCAATGACGTGTCAGTGGGGTTAAATATTATCTCTCTACGGTGCATCAAAATTTCATGTTTTTGAGTTTTTAATTGTGTAATACAATTCTGTGTTATCTGAACACTAACTATTTAGCAACACGTTTACGAAGGAAAATTGGTGTTCAAATCTTCTATTTTATTTTCAAGTGGAATAAATCATAGGGTCCATATTTCTGTAGATTTTTGTGTTTGTCAAAATTATTTCTCTAGAGAAATATATTTACACATTCACCTCTCTTACTTTCTTCACTAAATTTACTACATAGATATTTACTTTGGGTTCCTTTTTGACGCACCCGCGTTTTTATTTATTCCAGGACTCTTCAAATTCTTAGAAAAATGTAAGGAAGCTGTTACTAAAACGTTCTTCTCGTTTTCTTGATGTTATATTACATGTATGGTACAACCGAAGTCCGCAGCAGAGTTATTTAAATTATTCCATTACACATACTTTGGAACGGAATCAATTTATGATTGGAAATTATTGGCGGTATTATTTCTCGGGTTAATTAAAATAGCAGGGGCGTACAAGTGGGGAGGGTGGCGGTTCGAATAATTGCGACCGACCGAATTGTTTAATTTGAATCGCCGTGAACACGTGGAATTTAAATGTTCGCCGCTTTGCACCGGGCCATTTGAATACCGGTGGACGGTGAGCGGGTCAAATTAAGGGAAAATCAGAAATGATTGTCACGTTGTCGAAGCGTTGGATTATGTTCGACTTCGAGCCCGGGCTCATGAATATTCACTAGTTTCACCCCCTTCGCGAAAAATTCCTAAGCAACGGCGGGGGCGCCGCTCGCGAATGTGCAATACTCGATGTAATTAATCGTATGCGTCGGCACGTATCTGATAACCGGATGATCCTTAATTTACTCGCTCTTTATTTCGGGGCAACACCTACCCGCCGACGGCCATGCGTAGAATTCGAAAGGGTCGGGTAAAATTTCATATTCGAATAATTTATATCCCCGCTTTAAAGAGAGTAACGCGCCTGTGTGCTCCCTATTAAATTAATACAGAACCGAGGCAAATATTCTCTCGTCTTTTCTAACGAAATTCTGAAAGGAGAGTGAACATACCGCGTATTCTTTCATTAATTTGATATCGTAGGTACGTTCAATTAAACTTCGATGTTAAATTTCACATAAACTATTATCTATGTAACTTTACATTTCTTTCTTCATCACCAGTGGTGGGTTTACTACGTTACATCGAATTTACTACGAGACAAACGTAAAAAATGTAAATAATTGTATAAAATGTAGAAAATGTATTCAATGTCAAAAATTCAAATACAAACACTTAACCTCTACCTATTGTATTGGATTTTACTGCACAATGTTTTAAATTACATTAAAAAGAAAGATTGGAATATAATTATAACAAAATTATAAATAATATGAAATTTTTTAGTCATATCTTTCGCGTGCAAAAGATACTCGAATTTTTACGTATATCAACATGGATTCTGGAGAAATTGATAAAGCTTTAGCAGATTATTTCTTTGGATGTACCATTCCATTTAGTATTATTGAATCTGGCCACTTTAGGAACTTTATTCATAAATTGCATCCAGCTTATAAAATTCCAACTCGAACGACATTGTCGAAAAATTTACATAACGTCAAATTTCAAGATACAACCAATTTCGATTAAATCCAAAAATGCAGTTCTACTTTTAGATGGTTGGTAATATTCATCATCTAACAATGAGTATGTGTTGCAATTCTGAATTTAATGAATGCGATATATCGATGCAGGTTATGGCGTGCCAAAGTCTACAACGGTTTTTCAAACAATGTGATTTTATACATAAAATACATGACGTAGTAAAGTTAAGCTATTTACTACGTCTTATTCTACGCGTAGAAAATTCACTTTTCTACGTTAGGTAAAATACGGACCCACCACTGTTCATCACAGAATAAAAGTCTTCAACCTCGTCCACAATCCCCGAACTTTCAAATCTCTTATAAAGAAAGGAGGACCAGATTCCCAGAAAACGAAACCGTACATTTCTAGCTCCACATAATCCCGACAGGATCGTAAAATAACAGTAAAACACTTTTAACGCGTGCTGCTCGTGTTCGTCACGGTATCATCGCGGATACTCTCTGACCGTAAAATATTAATAAGAGTGTGGGAGCGGTGCCCGGCCAGAAATTAGGTTCCCGCGATGGTTTCGTCACGCTTTTACGACAGCATCGCCCCGATCGGTGGAATTAATCTCGGGCCGGCCGGTCCGAGATTAAGGCGTCTGGGTCAAAATTTTCACGTACCTCGGGTTTCGACGAAAGCCCAGCAAAGATTGGCCAGCGAGAAGAGCAGCAGCGGGAGCAGGTAGAGCGCGGCATCCCATCTCATCTTCGTTGTTCCGGATAGCTTTCTAGGGTTCCTCGCTGCCTTCACTCTTCCCTCGGTCCTCCTTCACCGGTCGCGCTCATCTTCTATCATCCCCCCGTCGTTCCTTCCCGGTTCGTGGCTTCCGTTCCACTTCGAGGACCGCGCCAGGCCGCCCTCTCCGCCGGCCCGTAGACTGAGGAGCGGGGGGAGTGGTGGAAAAAGAGCGAGAAGAAGCCCGTGTCAGCGTGGTGGTTTCACGGCCGAGAAGGGTGCTTATCACCTGGCTGATAACACCTGGAAGACAAATAGCCGGCGTGGTAAACAGAGGCAGCGTTCTCTCGTGTAATTAACCTGCCGGTAATCCCGAGGCGGCAAGGAATTCCCACCCTACCTACCTCTTCAACCCCGTCCACCCCTTCTCTATTTCTCTAGTTCTCGTTGCCCGCGGCTTTTTCCCGGAGGTTTTCTTTGGCACCTCTAACGAGCCGCGTACGTACCGCGAAATTGAAATAAAAGCGAACGGACGAGAAGCGCGGCTCTCCGGCGCATAAAGCGGCTGATTTAACCGCGGCCAGTCTCTCATCTAGGCACGGAATTCATTTCTGAGCGGGACGTATCTATGGGAAACGCCGATTTCGTAGATTGATACTAAACTTCTGCTTCGTAGAGACACCGCGAAATTAGTTTCCGGGGAAAAGAAAAGGCGAGTGTGAGGCAGGGTGTTTAACCCGTCGGGGATCTGGGGCACTCGTAAGTGAACAGTTTTGGGGAGACTGGAATTCCGTCTCGTGAATATTTAAATTCTGTATCCTTTTCTATACACGTGTATTGGCTTCTGTATGGATTAATTTTAGCTGTAATTTGAATTCTCGAATAACTTATTATATATGAATGTAGTTTTATTCTTAACATTGTAATTGGACGAAATAGACCAGTGTACCCAAATTTCTTTGAGGCGCGGTACCCTTTTGTACTCAAATAACCTGCGAACCCACCCCCGTAAACGGTAAAGTACATTTAATAAAGAAAAGAAAACACATTAAAAAAAGGTATTAGAGTAGACGTAGGTAAAAGTTCGCAGCGGATAAAAGTTCGAACCATGCGAATTTCATTGTTCGAGTTGTGGCAGTTGCCAATGGTGATTGACAGTCAATTCATCAATCAAGGTAGAATCACCAGTGTCGAATTGTGTAGCTGTGCTCCGTTTTGTTATCGTACAATGCGGTAAGTACTGAATTCGTTAGTGCTGATGTATTATTGTAATTTTTAGGAATCCAAACCCCCAAGAACAAACACGACCCATAGTTTTGAAATCACTGAACTAGACAATTGGGTAGAGAAGTTTGATACAACTACACAAGCAATGCAGCAGTTTTCACAATTATTCTTTTATATTTACATACATGAACGAACCTACGAGTGACTGTATATCTTAAAGTTTATCTGACGTAAAAGCATCCGCTTGTAACGTTACATAACTCGCCCCTGTATTCAAATAAACGCACAAGTTAGCGGAGAGACGGCCACATTTCATTGCCTCGCAATATAGCGCGCCGTTCACCATCCTCGCGTCGCATATATCCCGATTTACAGGCCAATACATTCGTCTAAAAAATCTCGACGTTACAGATACAATCTCCGTAGCGAATCCTCCTACGCGAGATGAAATCGTGCCCATCAAGCGGGCGATCGCAAACGAATGAGAAACAGACAGAAGAAACATTCGTCAGGACGGAAAATGGTTAGGGGGACCAGCGGGCGTCTGGCCGTTTCGCGTCGTAAACTACTGCCGCGGCTACGTCGCGCCGCTCTGATTTCCACGGGAATCCCCGGGATGCCCCGGCGGAAGGATACTCGTCCCCGATATCCATTAAACGATAACGACCGTAGAAACACCGGTATAATAGAATCTTTCTTCAATTTCGCCTGGTACGTAGCGCCGTTCCACGTGCAGATGGCTCGTTTTCGAGACGATAAAAGTGCCCCTTTATCCACCGGCCGCCGCGAACTTATTCCGATTCCGTGATCCTCGCGCCACGGATCCACGGGATTCACCGGCGCGACGTCTCTACGTGCTCGCCAGCCCCGGTGTTTGTCTCGCCCCTTATGGTAAATCTCCGACGGGGATCTAAGGGGGACTAGCTCGAGTTCTCGATCTCGAGCGGCCTGTCGATCCCACTAGGAGACTTCATCGAGAGAGAGAGAGAGAGAGAGAGAGAGAGGAAAGGAGGGTTAGGGGGCGGAGAAGTTGGAGAGAGCGAGAGATCGCGGCTCGGTGAAGGAGCTGGAACGAAATTCCGAAAGTTGCTGCTCAGTGAAACAGGTCACGGAACGAAGAGAGCCGTCGCGGAGGAACGGTGGTGGTCTTTAAAAAGTTTTTCCTAGCTCCGTCGGGGCGAATCCCGCGGTGGGATGCCGCCCGGATTCCCCGGGGATAAAACAAAGGATAATCAGGTCGCTTTTTATTCCCGAGGCGGCCGACGTCGCGGTACTTGCGAAGGAGCCTGGAATTACCGGCTTCCTTTGCCCCGGCTTCCGACCCTTCTTCTCCTGTCTTCGCCACTTCTAAGCTGCCCGAATTAGGCCACGTTAATCCTTCGACGGCCCCCACCCGTCTCGGGGGAAAGAGTATCGCTCCGCGGCGGGACGTCTTCGTTATCGCGCTGTCCGCGCGGACTTAAATAGGTCCCTCCGTTAATCGAGGGAATTGGATTACGACGTGACGAGCGTTGTTTACGATTCTTAAATAGATTTCGCGATCGGTTGTACTTGGTTAACGCCTCTGACAGTGGAATTCGATGTGTCGTGAGTTAATGACTCAAAGTCTAGAGATCTTGAAACGGTTTTGGGAAGCCTTAAAATTGTTGGCTTTTGAATATGTGGGGCTTTGCTCTTTTTTTCTTTTGTTTTGATTATACTTATCTGCAAGGCAAATGTAAACAGCTTTTGCAGTATTGCAATGGTTTTTGCAATGGCCTAAAGTTTTATTAATAGCTTCATGAACCATTTATGTACATATATCGAATTTATAAAATATTTTTGATAGTGAAATGCGGTCCGCGGCTATCACAAATGTTCAACATGCCTTGAAAATCGGATGTTTAAAGCCCCCAGGCTGTTTTCTCATTTCCTGCCGGCAGTTTCGAATTTTCCACTTCAACTAACCCAACGTAACAACAAGTAAACGATACACGATGCTTCTTATGTCGCTCCACAAATACGATTTAAATCTTGTGAACACGACAGCCGTGTAACAACAGGGCTTTCTTCGGCTGTGAAACTCTACTTTATGTTAAGAGTACTGTAGCAAAGAAAGTTCTATGTAATATAGATACTTTATGGTTTTTTTATGAATTGAAGACCTTGCAGCAAGAGGGGTGCAGTTTTCTCTTTACCAACTTCGAGTAAATTAGAAAAAACTGTTTCTAAAATTATTGCATTGACGTAACATTGAAAACAGAACACTAATTGAAAAATATATATTTTCACATGAAATTGATAAGTTTTTATTTTTGGCGAATTTTTCAAATCTGGAACTGTCCCTGACTTGCACCAGGATAATAGGTGCAGGTTCAAAATTTGCAATAAATCGCTCATTTTTTAAATCGAATTTACATCAAACCTGCACCAAATGTTGTAGAACTTTTTTTACGTATGAATTATTCATCCCTTACTCGAGCTCTAAATATTATGTTTTACTCTGCATAACAATCCATTTTTATATCGTGTGGTTTTGAAGTCAGCTATTTTAACACAATTATTTGTAATATTACAAATAAACGATATTGGATATCGAGAATTTGCAGTGTTATCTTGCATAAGGATTTTGCAATTACTGATTCAGCTTACAGAACCGCTACTGTTGGCTATACTAGTGGAATGAAATGGCATTGCTTCTGGTGGATTTCCCATGTTATGTTGCATTAATATATCACGACTGATTGTTCAGCCTGTGATTCAAGCGTCACGTCGATGCTTATGCTATACGGGGAGAATGGCATTGCTTTCGGCGGCTTTGAGTGTATTATGACGAATGACAGAATGATGTATGAATTCAGTTACTACAAACAAGTAGTTCGAGCAACTTTTTAATCCTGATTTTCTGAGGCCATGTTTTAGGGAATAGGTACCTACTCTGTTTAATGGAATCCATTAGCTCCTGAACTCATGGTGCGTCATGTATGACAAATACCAATTTCTTTCATGTATTACTTTTCTTTTCATCATGTTCAAACTATGTTAGATGAACTTTTACCAAGCGTTAAAAATGAAATGTTAACACATATGTGAATTTGAGTACTTTTCTTATAATGCCTCTATTATTTTTCGTCTAATAGGTAATTATTATTCAGATTACAAAAGAAATTCATTGGGGATTATACAAAAAGTGACTTTTGAAAAAAAAAACGGTTTTCGAAATCTGCTTTCCCCAAAAACCGGTTAAACCGGCTTTCGAAAAACCGATTCATAAAAAATATAAGTAAAATAGAAAATAAATATTCGTACTTATTTTAAACCCGGTTTTTAAAACCGACAAACGCTGGAATTCATGAAGTAAGGGGGTTAAAGTTATCTTTTCATTTACAGCATAAAACAACTTCCTTCTTTTTTTACAGTATACAGTTTAAAGCTGGTAACGTAACTTTGTTATTATTATAATTTAATTCCAAGTAGATTTTTTGCTCTTAGGGCTACAAACTGCCTACCTTTTCTTAGCGTATTTAATCACTTTGAGAGTATGAAGTGGCAGCTAAAAGAGAAGAAAGTAATCTCTTTTGCACCTATTCTTTCGCACGATGTAATTATACCATGCACACTTTGTATCTAAAGAAAAATTTCATACACAAAGAAAATGTTAAAGAACAAGTGCAGCGTGTTTCGCATTCAGAACACGTTGTTAACGGACGTAAGCGCCCCTTTAACACAAGCTTTTTACCCTGGTATATTCAGGACGTGACCCTGACAGTTAAACTATTCGGCAAATTCTCAACACCAAGCTGTTCAGGTCGTGCCCTGAATATAAGAGAAATACCAGCTTGATTCAAAAGCGAGGAAACGTTTGAATTTTTAAGAAGCCCTGAATATCTAGGTATTCAAACATTAATAAAAAAAAACCTCTCATTCTAAATGCAGAGGACTCTTCTTGTCCTACAGATTTTATGGTAAGAAATTGAGATGGTAATAATTTAATAAAACACAGTAGAAAAATCACGGATACTGATACAGAAAAATAATACAAACATGGTCTACATAAATTGATATGTTAATATTATGAAATATATTTTCTTATCTTATTGTCCATTCTATTTTTAATGTTTTTTAACATAGTACCTAGGTACTATCGCTTCAATTCTCAAGTGTATTAGTTTTTATTATCAGAATTAGAAATAATAACATGGAAATATGTTCCAATGCTACAGTATCACCCGAGTATGCATTTGTTGTGAAACTTTCAGCTTTTAATGACGATCGGGTCGGGTCTCGAGTTCGAGATGACCTCAGCCGTGGTGATCGAACTTGCAATCGAATTCCCCGAAGTGGAAGTTCAAACGGTCACTGTTATGGCTACGCTTTCGTGCCATTCGATTCACAAGATTTCTGTGTGCTGTGAAGACAATATGGACAGAGAGCTAGACATATAAACTTCTATAACAACGCGTGAACTGCAAACTAAACTACGTCTATTAAGCTCTATCGCAAACTTATCTCCGTGGAGTGAATTCGATAAGGAATATTTGCTTTCCACTATTGCTCCCCAACCTCTCTGATCAGTCAACTGGCATAATCTTTTTAATATGCTGTCACCAATGAAGTTACTTTCTGCGCGAAGCTCACTCAATCTGCAAACTACTTCCAAGCTAAGGAACACTTGAAAATCTGTAGGAATATTATCGAAATTACTTTCATCACAATTACACTCAATATGTCTCCATTTCAATCAAGAGCCTGATTAAACAGTATTCGGATAGCTGAAATTCGATTAAACCTTCGAATAATCAAGCTCCCACTGCAACTCATTCATCCCCCAATAAATAATTCTGTCAGACTATAATTTATAAACTGCTACAGTACCGGGACATTAATTTCGCTCAGTGAAAATAACACAGCCATCGGAACCACGCGTTTGATTGCGAGGAACGCGCCACGCCATCGAAACGTGGGAGCGGAAAGAAGCGAAAAAAGAGAGGCGCATCGAGTGTTTACATGACAGATAACAGAACTAACGAGCCTAATCCAATTTGAAGGGGCCCCGGGTTAGATAAAGGACATAAGCGCGAGGACGAGAAACGAAGAAGCTCCCTCTCGCCCGGACATTCCCTCTGGCAGTCGCAGGGAATTCCATCCAGTTGCTTTTCTAATTCACGGGAACGGTCCTTGTTTTCCAGCCAGCGTGTCGTCTCTTTTACGGCGTCTAAGGTCGTTTTCGTCTATTCAACTTCCAATTGGATCCGGTAATTGCCGCTAAAATTATCTGCCCCGCCTCTCCTCCGTCCGTCCCCAACTCAGTTCCCTCGTTCTCGGTCCTCCCGCCTACCGGAGATCGATCCAGTGTCTGAAATCTAGATACTCCCCACCTACGACTCTATCTTTAATCGCATTTCACCTATCTCTCTACCTAACGACACGCTAGTCGATCAGGGAATACATTTTAATCCCTGGTGCAATGTGTAACGTTCGAACACCACTGTTTCAATTAAATCTTTCCATTCCATTCGAATATTTCTGTCATTTGAGAAATGTGCTACAGGAATTTTGTTTGTCCTAGCACCTGCGTCGAAGATTCTAAGTTATATAGTGAAAAACAATTTTTTAAACTTTGCTCTATCCAGGCGCGGATTTGAAGACTTTCCGCGAAATATCATTAAATATTTTAATTTAATATTCAATATAGCGATTCAGATATGAGTTATTGCTAATTCGCGATATGAAAAAGAAGTGAATTGTTTTTAAAGTTGTCTCAAACCTCTGGATTTAAATCTTTTTCAATTTCTTTTGCTCAAAATTTGTCGCTTCCTAAAATTTATCGCTCCCCAAAATTTGCCGCTTCCAAAAATTGACCGCTCTCCAAAATTTATCGCTCCCCCAAATTTGTCCCTCCCCAAAATATGATGCTCTGCAAAATTTACCCTTCCCCGAAGTTTATCGTCCCCTAAAATTTGCCACTTCCCGAAATTTGTCTCTCCCCAAAGTATACTGCTCCACAAAATTTGCGGCTTCTCAAAATTTATCGCTCCCCAAAATTTGCCACTTCCCAAAATGTGTCGCTCCACCAAATTTGCCGCTTCTCAAATTTGCTGCTTCCCAAAATTTGTTGCACTAGGTTGCAGCCTACTTAGCCTATATCCAAATCCGCCCCTGGCTCTATTGCATCATTTGCATCCCTGTTTCAGATGTAGGTATGTACTCTGAAAACCCACGGTGACAACCTATTTAAGATTAGTACCAGTGTGATATCAGCTCATTTTTTAATTTCATTCTAATTTACAAGTCCAGTCTTAGTCTGTCCCATTCTACTTCATTTCGTAGTTAGCCATAATCCGCGACCAGTTCCAACTTTTACTCTACTATAGCTGCTACTCCAACTCACATAAGCCCAACAAAGTGGCACTTCAAGTCTCAACAGATTTCATGCCTCTAATAACCCCAATAACCGTGTTAAACAAATCGGTAGCTGGTTCTATTCTTGTGACCATTAAATATAGCGTATCCTATCGATTTTATGTCAATGGAGAATCAGTCGATGTCGTAAATAGTATAGTCTTATATTCGTGAATTCCTCATGGACTCGACGAAACATTGAAATCGGGGACAGGGCTCGGCTAAATAGTTTAATCAACGAAGAATCAATATTATCCACTAGGGTCCACGGAGAAAACTCAGCACCCCGATCGATATGAATTTTCGCTGAAACTTGACTGCAATGTTTGCTCCCGTTTCCCCAGATGTAATCGGATCATGGGGCCAGGCGCTCGAGCAGAGTGGGTCGTGAAGAAATTAAGCGAACTATCGACGGAAGAACAGCCAAAGTTCCGTGGACCTAATCAAACGTGGCTGCAATTAGAGCTGGCTGATTGTAAGTAAACGACGAAAAGCAAGGCGAGGCGAACGGTTTCGATCCACCCAGTCGGGAGGGCGTGCGCGGCCAATAAAGTAGTTAAACTAAGTAACTTGTTGGACGCCGGGAGTACCTCAAACTATCCAATTACCGTTCAAAGATTCAAATTACGCGCACTTGTACGGAAACGGAAATTTGTTCAACTGGACGAGGCTAATTTCGCCGGGGCGGGATCCGGCCAGATGGAGTATGGTCTTATTAGGTTGCTATTGACTCGAAAGTATTCTCTATAGTCTATATGGTGCCGGTGGAAACTTTCGGAGCAGAAGCCCGCAGAAACGTTGCGCAATTGAAGAATTTAGAACGAGGGAAGATTGATTTTAATTGGTTCCGTTGCGAAGACTATTTAGATGGGGTTGCCGGGGGAATATTTTGTAGCGTTTGAATTAATGCGTGGGAAACATATGTTGGAGGACTGGGAACTGAGAATCTGATATTTCTTAAAGAATGGGGATTAATTTCTACCATTAAAGCTTGTAGATTGGATTTAGGATCCATTTTACTTATAATTTCTTACATTATCCTCTGATTTTTGTATGATTTAAAATCCTTATTCCCTTTCAGAAATAATTCTGATAATAAATAGCACACAGAGTTTAATATTGGGCGTGGGTCAAAATGGACCCGACATCCGTCTAGCGAGGGTTAAAGTAGATTGGGGGCGTATTACGTCGGATTACCTCAATCAAATTATTTGCTACGTGGCTAAAAATTTGATATGTTATTAAGCAGAGGGATTGTCCGACAAAATATTGAAGCTGCTACAATTTTGTTTGTTAATATTTCTATCAATTGTAACGATATCAGGTGTTATCTTATTAGAGACAAATACAGAGCCAAACTTATAGAGTATCGTGACGGTGGAATATTAATGGGAGTCACTATAGGTCGCGTGATTAATTGTATCAACATATTGTAATTATCAAATTTACGGTATAACGTTGTGCAACAACAACAGGGCAGCCGAGTTTATGGCCTGTCGATAATTGAATGACTCGGCATCGACGAGGCGAGTTTGAAATTTAGTTGGTTTCAGTTTATTATCGGTATACGCGTATCAATCGGTTTTGTATTCATTACGTTAATGAACGATAGAATTTTGCTAATAGAGTAACGGTTACCTCGAACCTCGGTCCATTGAAACAGAATTAGCACCAGTCACACTTAATCTCATGAATTTTCCCTCACCAATCATGGGTCAGCGTTTTTCCACCGCTGTGTGTCCGCGGGTAATCGAATGGCCCCGTAACTGAACATTCAAACGGTTCCCCCGTGGCATTATATTGAAATAAAAATGCTAAATCGCTTTAGAAAATCGAATCCCGTTGATTCTGATGAAGCACCTGATCTGATTGCGCCGAGATTGCTTCCGATCGAAGCTAGCCTGTATCATAGATTCGCGACTCAGTCGTGCAAAGTGCCATTATATTATCCACCGAACACTCGTTCAAACTTCCCGATCCGAGTTTATACCTGAAGCCCGCGAAACTTGCCAACTTGCCGCGTTACGAAGTAACCGGCTATCAACTGTCCCTTTCTCATCCAATTCGATTCGCGAACGACGGGATTTCTCTTTCGGCTTGCCACGAAAGGAGCGCCCCAGTGATCCTCTGATTGGCCCGCAAGCAGCGCGACAAATAAATAACGCTTCTCCGAAGGAACGTACCGGTGCGATCTCTTTCCTAACTTTCCACGATTTTTAGAGAATCTTCCCGCCAGTCGAATCACAGTTGATTGCGTATTCTTCGAGGGAAAGGGCGCGTGGGTGGCCGTCGTTATTTCGAATTAGCCCGGATACCCGTGAAGCTCGAGGAAAAGCTCGTTCCACGGCGATTTATCGAAATAGAATGAGCGTAACGAAGAGCTTACTGGCGGAGCGGGAAATTGCCGCGAGTTCCTTGGCTCGACAATTTAACCGTCTACCGTAAATAACAAATAAATATCCGTACTGTCGGGCGGAATGCCCGTTGGGGGATCGCTGCTCCGTCGTTGCTCGACGATGGAACTGCCATGGCGGGAGCCAAATTCTTCGATGACTCGAACCGATATGCGGGCCTTCTTTATACTCAACGGTTTGTCCAATTTCGTAGCCTCCGCGATTCTTCCACGTCCGGCGGGCTCGTCGCTTTTATACGCTCCCAAGCGACTTTTTCGCTCTCTGTCGTCTTGCCTCTCGTTGCCTCCTTTTGTCTGGGATCTTTTGTTGCCATCCATGCTCCCGCAGCCGATACAAAACGGGGCGTCGATTATATTGTCCCGCGATCCACTGACGCGACCGTCTTACCTGCCTTGGCTTTTCACTTCTTGTTTCTCTGTCGAGGTGCATTTGACCTGAAATAATCTGCGACCACTTGCAGAGGTACATACCTACGTATACACGTGACTTGTGGAGGAACTGATCTGACCATTTACGAGTTTGTACATTTTAGTGACACTGGCTTTTTTTGATTCTCTGCGTATTTATTTAATAGTAGAATTATAGTGCGTTGGGCACAAAGTGATAAAAGTTAGATAACAGTCAAGACTCTTGTGTTTTTACTAACAAACTCCAATTTTCCGAGAATCTCCCTGGAATTGATACTCTACGTTATCGTAAGGAAATACATCTGCAGACTGCATAGTGAAAAAGAAATTTCATGCATGGAAACCGAGCAGTAACGTGCATCTCGACCGAGGAATTTGTTTCGCGACAAAATACCAGCGTTGCTCGGGAATAATTCATACTTTTAATGAATACGGGAAAACGCCAACGAAAAATGATCCCCGTTACATCGGAGGTCTGTAATTATCCAAACGCGAAGCTATGATATTCGACTCGACAACGAGCGAATTTCCATGAGCTTCCAAAGAATCGCGAGATGCGTTTAATTACGAGGATAAATGTACCGGTGCTCGGTGCATCGTTGCCTCTGTTGTTAATAACAATATCGAAAGAGTATATCCCTCAGAAAGTAGTTTTTAATGAAATTTATTAAACAATACGTTTGTTACGGGTGGCCCTTTGTGCCCGGTTGTTATCGGCTTTTACCCGCATTCTAATGAAGAATGAATATTGAAGTTGCTTTGAAAGTCAAGTGCATTGCGGCCGGGCAAATCAATTAATCGAGCCGTACCTAAACGCTCTGCCAAAGGAGCGATTCGTGCCTTTATAACGCGAGGGGTTGGCCAGGCTTTTGTAAAATTCATTCGATAGTCAATAGAAAATAATGGAATCAATTACGTGGGAGATGAAGGCGGATTCTTATGTCTGGCTAGCCGGAGCGGCTCGAAGAAATTCGTCGGACAATATTTCTACGATGGCTCGTGGACGTTCACAGTGGAACTCGGGCCAAAACCTACGCTGGATTTATCGCTTCGCCGATATTTGTATTTGCATAGTCTCCTCGCGTATATTTATTTAGAAACGTTCTGCGCGCAAGAAAATATATCGTCCACCGATGCACGCCACTCTCGCGCATGTTCAACCCTTATTTTTGGGCAAAAAAAGCTGCGGAATTTTCGTTTGGAAATATTTTAGGCGGTGAGACACTTTCACTGTGAATTAGTAGTGAAATCGTTAAGAATGATAAATGGAAGTCTTAACAAAATTGAAGGGTAAGGGGAAAAATTGGGAATGTCCATTTTTCGTGATTTTGCGTTTTGTAGCATATTTTGTTGGTGAAAACTGGGGCTACGGAACTGTCGAATCACAAACAAGACATTATTTAAGAAGAAAATTATATAAGAAAATTAAATTCTTTGAAGCTTATTTCTTTAATGGTGGACTAAAGTATTAAAACTGAATTTTCTCGATAAAGCTGTTTTGTGACATTTCCTGTTTCTCCCCTTACCCTTCAATTGTGAATTTGATATTAGTAGTGGTGTATGGTGAAAATTACACAAATATATTTTCCGATTTTTAGAATTTTTTGCAGTCGCTTGAATAAGGGTGGATATTAAAGAAATATTGTGTAATACTAAATACTACCGATATAATCTGAAATATTTTTGTTTAAAAAGATGTTTCAGAAGAATTTTTATTTTAAATATTTTCTTATGTCGATAAATATTATGCTGTATTTTTGTGGGTATACTAAAACGCAGCATCTTCTATGCTTTATTTTGGATTAATCACACTTATCACCCTCGAAGGTTTCCCTCCCTCTGCAACACTGTGCTTCCAGCGTTTTTCCCAATACTGGAAGCAATCCTGGAATGCTTGTTTTGGCATCGCCTTCAGGGCGCCCAGCGAATTTCCTTTTATCTCCCGTGCGATGTCAAATCTTTGTCGCTGTAAAATGGATTGCAGGTTGGCGAAGAGGAAAAGCTCTGTAGGCGCTAAATTTGGCGTGTAAAATGGTCGACGAATGACTGTAGCGGCCGTTTTCCTCAGGAAGTCTGGGATTAACAGTGATCCATGCACTGAAGCATTGTCGAGGCAGAGCAACCACTGCTTTGCCTTCCATGATTCGTGCTTTGTGCTCGTTATTGATCTTCGCAAACGCTTTGGGACTTCTGAATACGACTCCATCATTGGATATCAGGGAACAAACTTCTCTATTCCATTCGCCAGAAACAAATTGCTTTGAATGCAGATCATGTTCGATCAGTGATCAACTATCAGTGAATGTAATATATAAAATAATAACACTCATAGTTTCCAAAGCAATGCGTTTCGATATATCAAACGTCACGAACACGGTTTTACATAAACACATTACCTAACGTAAGATAAAGGAGGCGACGATTCAACATTTATTATTATATATTTTGTAAATGGGAAAAAGGGAAAAACTAAATTCACTTTAGTGTACAAAAGTGAGTATATATATATTAAATATAAAGGCACAAAACGAAAGCAACAAAGACAAGAAAAAGAACTAAACCACATCACAATATATTATTTAGTAACTGGGGCGACGTTTGAGTATTGACTAAGAAATGGCAAAAAATTCAAATGAGCCATTATGAATGGCTCATTAGATTTGTTGGCTTCATTGGATCAGAGTGACCAAAACTCTATTTGCAAAACATTATCTTGTAAAACATTAACAGATTTACACAATAAACAAAGGGAATATCTATACATCCCAGCATATGCAGCACCAACGCACAAGAGTATACAATATTAGCGTAATACAACGAGTCCTCTAATTTATAAACAGATCTTCTATTTACATGCAACACCTCAGATTCCAAGTGCGCCAAAAGGAAGAAAAGGCAGCCAACTATCTTGAGGACTGCGTCCGCAGGCCCTCCCTTGGTCAGAAGGAGAAAAGGGTCTCTAACCATGGCGCGGCATCAATCACCATTATCAAGTTCCTTATCTCGCCGGACGTCACAATTAAACGAATCGAGGGAGATTTTTCTCTTCCCAGACCACCTAATGCAGCCCTTTTGTATCGCTGGCGGTACAAAGAGCCCTGGGGACGAGGCGTAGCAACAACGGGACCGGAAGAGGCACCCGCCGGATGTCGGGGAATCCAAGAAGCGAATCTTTGCTAATTCGTGCAAGAAAAAATGCCTCGGACCGAGAAACGAGGACTTCCGACCGTGCCGAAAAATCGTCCGCCGGGAGGTGGAATCGGATTGGAGAGAAGCCAGGAGGAAACGATGGGCCCGAATCAGCCGGAGAACAAAGTGAATGAAGGGTGGCACGCATGAAAGGGATGAAAGGACTGGTAGATGTGCATAGAATGGTGTGGATTTCGAGATACTAGCTGGAAGTATGTCCTTTCAACAAAAGTAAATTGAAAACTCGGGATGGACTCTTTCCTACTTGAAAGTTTGTTGGAAACTTATGTATTTGACTTGTCGATGTGGACTTTAACTGGTTTTAGACTACCGTCGTCAGGGGTGACTTTGTGTAACAAGGGGTTAGACCGTGACAATTTTTTTTGAACAGCTGTTCTTGTTTATTCACTATGGTATTGGTGTACATTTTGAAGCTAACTTGATAATTTTCATCTGTAGCAAGTAACTGAACTTAATACATCGTCCTCTATACTACCTGCCTATTATCTTCTATTTACACGGAAAATAGCTGTGGCAAAGTTGTAAAGAAAACTCTTAGGGGAATCCTATTTTTTGAAGCAAAAACATAGCACAATTTAGGACTTTTTTTAAGAAACTAGCGATTCAATTCATCTGAAATTTGGAACATGTTTTAATGCATCTTTGAAGAAGTTGCAGTTTTTTATTATTATTTTGTAATAAATGCCGCCCAAATTTCAGATGAATCGAATCGCAGGTTTCTTAAAACAAATTTCCAAATTTGCTATGACTTTAGCTAAAAAAATGTGATTATCCTCTTAAATTACATTTATTTAAGGCGAAGCTGCAGAAGCTTTAAATCTTCAATTAAAGGTCAAGTGTGTCTCAGAGTTTTATACGCGGAGGTTTACACAAAACGTCACCCTATTTGTCGATTCTATTAGGATTTACGCCCCAGCCTCTTTATCATCTGGCCTCGACCCGGCGAAAGTCGCCAGGAGGGAATATAACGACAAAATGGAAGTAACAAGGGGTAGTGTATCCGGACGTCTGGAGAGCAGAGGAGAGGACTGTGAAAGTCGCGCGGGAAAGAAGGTGGATGTATGGCTCTCTCTCGTCTGGGTAATAATAAATTGAAGAGTGTCTCGCAAAAACCTTCAAGTTCGCGAGCTTAACGTGTTCCCGGAGATGGAGGGTTGCAGCGTAGTCGGGGCTGAAGGGAGAGAATCGAAGTTTCCCTTTTGACGTTTGCTGCCTTAACCGTTTTGACAGATTGTCTTTCGAACGGAGGGTGTGTAACGAACTTTAATTACCGAAAGCTCTCACACCGTAGAACGTGCTGTAATCGCGGCATTTTCACGATGGGATTATTATTTGATAAGTGAACGGCATCGTGGAAATATCCCTTCACCCAGAAGTCTCTTTGTAGAGAAATGCACATTTACATTATAATTTCTTGAGAAATTTAGGCTATCAGCGCAATAGTGACGAAACCCAAAATGTTTGCTTTGAGATTATGGCTAATGAAATTATTGACATTCTAAAGTTGTTGCTTTCATTTCTGTTTTTAGCTACATAGGCATGATTTTTTAACAAATATAATTGCTAAAGTGTATATTATTAGTATATCAAATAATGACAAATTTAATATTAGTATATCAAATAATGACAAATTTAATATTAGTATATCAAATAATGACAAATTTAATATTAGTACCTATCAAATAATGACAAATTTAATATTAGTATATCAAATAATGACAAATTTAATATTAGTATATCAAATAATGACAAATTTAATATTAGTATATCAAATAATGACAAATTTAATATTAGTATATCAAATAATGACAAATACTGCATACCAATCAACAAAATATTCAGTGTAGAAACACGTTTTTGTGCCGCCACTTTGTGTATGTTTTTGGAAGGTCCTACGAGCCACTATAGATTTAAAATTTTGCTGTATAAAAGGTGGTTTAGGCTGAAATGTCAATCCACCTAAAATTGTGGGATAGTCCACTATTACGCTAATAGCCTCAGTTTATTGTTCGAATTTATTTATCGATTACAAAAGTACTGTCCATAGCACACGAGATTTAATTAGTTCCCAGACCCGGCGAAATATAGTAACAATGTTTAATTAAATTATTCATGCCAATACTTCAAAATTGTGCGTCATAATTATACGAGTAATCATCGAACACCGTAGGTTTTCGCCATAAATCAAAGTAAGCAGATTTTTCTTTGATATCCCTTTGATCCACGGGAACGTCCCAATCAAGAAGCCTTAAAAACTGCGTGAGCCCTTTGCAAAACCGCGTAACCCGTACCTAAGCCGAAAACTTTCGACCAGGACAATTGAATTCTTCGCGATTAATCGAATGAACCGATCGACTCGTCGGAAGAAGATCAGGAACGATTAGGGGCTTCGTGGAGCTTAATTATTTTACAGTCGAGAGCGTCCTTCACTATTGTGCACCCTCTTCGAAATCCTGTGGGCTCCTCTTATCGAATTCTCCAAGCCAGTTCTGGTCGTTCCTATGGGAATCCTTTGGAGCCACCGAAATCTCAAGCTATCCCAATTTAATTATCCGCCAGTGATTAATGGACAATGCCGAACTCTTCCCATTCCTTCAAACCGAGACGCTTACCGCATTGTTCTGCCGTTCACGCGGTAACTGTTTCATTCCCACTATCATTTTCGACGCGTTCAATCTTAGAAAGTTCATTGAAATTCGTGCCTATACGTCTGTAAATAGTGCACCACTAAATTTAGTAAAGAGGAAACGTTGTTGAATCACTAGTCTTCAAACAGTTTCAACTCAATGTCGCGCTAGCTTGATAACTCCTGTTTGGTCGCTATTTTCAAAATACCAAATATATAATCGGTCCACATATTCGTTTCTGATCCGGGTTCCCAACAACGTTACTGGAAAGGGACTGCGTAAAAGTATGCAAGAGACTGTTGAATTTCATCGACACGTTACACGCGATACTTGCACAACGAGAACTAAAAACATCTCAATTATGCAAACTCGTTACCGCGCGAGTAAGGGGAGCGCATGCTATCGCGCGGTTACGTGATTAAAAAAATTGAAATTCTCGTTACGAAATCGGAGATAAAGAATTCAGATAACCGAATCGGCCTCGTCATTAAACGTGTACGCGGTGAAACTGAAACGGTGACTCTCCGCGCGCATGTTTCAAATTGCATACGCAAACCTGACAAAGGAGCATATATTGAAGCGAGTCAAGAGAGGATTTTTATCTCAACGTGCATTTCAAATCGTGTCTCGGTCTGGCAAGCAACATTTATTCGTCGCGATTATTGATTCTATCCAATAAAGGATATGGAATATTATTATTATTGGAATAATATTCCAAACATGGAATATTATTATTATTGGAATAATATTCCAAACATGAAATATTATTATTATTGGAATAATATTCCAAACATGGAATATTATTATTATTACTATTATTATTATTATTATTAATCGTCTTTATATAGATCGATATAAAATCCAAACGAATTTTTTTATTTTATATGCTAATGTACAAGAGTTGTTTTTCATTAGTCATTCTACTTTGCCTTGAATTTCACATTTAAGGGGTCATGCATACCTGTGAGGTCTAAGAACACATGTATTTCCGTTTTCTTTTAATTGAAAAACTTGAACACCTTTTTAATTCAAATTGGCCCCTTAGGGGGCGTTATGCCCAGTTATCTGGCGAAAAAGAACGCGATGTTCGAGAATTTTTCGCGGAATACCTACTGTATATTTTTTTACCACTATTCGCTTATGTTAAAAGTACATATATACAGCAGCTCTCAGTAATTTTGTTATAGAAAAACATTCTTTTTCGCCAGCTAACTAGGCATATCATCTTAATAGAGCCCTCAAACTTGGTTTGAAAGACAGAAAGTGGGAAGTATTGTTTCTTTGTTCATCCTGGGGATACAACAATTGCTAACGCTGACTTAGAAGTGTACATTGAACTCGATGCTTAATCCCCTTCAACATTTAAGAGAATACATACTTGGAATCTCGTGCGTAAACTTTCGAGCTTGAACGTGGACGAGACAGCTCGATTTTGAAGTTCTCTTCCGGGAATGAGAATCGTCTTTATTACCGCCATGAGTCACCCCGTTTATTTCTCGGTGTGCAAATAAGGAGAACGCCGGCGTGCTATTTTTCTTGCAAATTTTCTCCGGGCATAATTAAAATAGATCCCCTGGGACCGCTTGGATTTGCGTTTCTCGCGGGATCCGTGTCGTTGGTACGGGCCGGCGGGCTTTCCACCGTTTGTCGCAGTGTTTCCTTTCTACGTTTTGGCCGCCGCCGTGCCCGCCACGTGTACCGATTTAAATTCAGCCCTCGCCAGAGCCACGATCCACCCCGCTAATAAGTGTTTTCTTTCCAAACAGACAGCGCCCGACCGCTTGTCTTCCGTGCCTCCGGCTTCATTACCGCGCGCGGCAATAACTCCTCCTCTACAAGCTTTCGATCATCGAGCTCCCTTTTCCCGTCTGCACGTCTTTTTTCGAACGTCGCCACCGTCCTCTAAAAGTATTCCACCCTAGCACATCTATTATGTGATTCGAATATCAAAAAAGAAGCTTCCACACGAATCGTCACGTTTGAAATCATTTTTCTGTAAAAATACATTGCTGAACCGTGTATTTTCCAGGTTTCTTGAACGCTCGGGGGAAGATGTTTCGTGTCTTCGTTGAGATCCAATCTCACACTTGCAGTCGGTGCCGTACCTTCCAAAAGTCGATCTCACTTTCGATTTAGCTTAAGGCGCCCCGCGCTTTTGTAATCTCCATAAAAGTGTATGTAATAGGAATCGTAGAAAATGAAATTGTCAACGCATGAGCTGAAATAAGAAGATTCGACTGAGGGTGTTGTAGTTTCCTCGCAGGAATCTCGAATGTACGTGTTATTATTGTGTAACAAAGGGACGAAGAAACCAGCGTTCACTCGTATTCGAACGATGCAAATCTCGTCCGTGTTCGTTTGAGTTTATCGCGACACTTTGGCGCGATTCGCTGACATAAAACTAGGGAAAGAGCGACAAACACACCTTTACGACGGACTTATACGCCGGAGGACAATTTTCCATGCAGCGTATGACGCCTGGACGAACATCGATATAGTGAAACCTTCTACGACACTCGTACGCGATTATTTTACGATCTATTGTTGCTGAAAGAAACTTGTCAGTCAGGAAGCATAGTTGGGGAACTGTAGCGAAGAGATTTAAAAACATCCAATTATGCAAATGAACCAGCACTGTATTCATCCTCCAGAGTAAATTCGTTAAAAGTGGGTTTTACGATGTTCCCCAGGCATTCAAGGTAAAACTGCTAACAGGTGGAAAGCTTCTATAATAATAGGGATTAATTAGTAAATGGAATTTACTTCAATCGTTTCTGACTACAAAAGATTACAGGGCAGAATTTGATAAAACTTTGGACTAATTTAACTATCTCGTTTCCTCCTTTTATCATTGCAGCACCAGTAAGCTCTTTATTTTGCCCTCAAAAGTGCATCGAAAATTGCAATAATCCATAGAGAACGTTCTCTTCAGTTATTATAAAGTACAAGCTTTTCAAAAAGTCGGAGCTAGCTTCGATGAAATTATACAAAACCCTTTCTGAATATTATCAAGCTCCTCCTCCTATTAATTAAGGAGAACTTTCTTTCAATTCCCTCGATTTGCAAGTGCTGTTTACCTTAAGGGGGTATACCCGTTTGAACCCTCGAAAAATGTATACATTTTGTGGATTTTTTTACAAGTCAACGGTTTGATGCAGATTTCCCGTTTTTTTACTATCTTTACATAGTATTATGAACTACTCGAGAAAAAAGTTTCAGTTAAAAAATTATTGTTTTTGGGAAGTTATGCATACACATCCGAAAGTCTTTCGATTTTAGACAGCTAAATGGTGGCCCTGAAAACAGCTGTATGCCGTGTCTGAAATCAAAAACCATAAAATTTTCTTATAAAGTATGTCAATAGCTATCGTCCAACGAAGCCGATTTTGACAATTTTGAAAAATAAAGAAATGGTGAGAGATCAAAGGTAAAGTTAATTTTTTGTAACAGAAAAATCCACCTTTTTTCTTTATAAATAATAAACGGGGAATGGGAATAAAAAAAGCCTTCGTTGGACGATAGCTATTAACATACTTTATAAGAAAATTTTATAGTTTTTGATTTCAGACACGGCATACAGCTGTTTTCAGGGCCACCGTTTAGCTGTCTAAAATCGAAAGACTTTCGGATGTGTATGCATAACTTCCCAAAAACAATAGTTTTTTAACTGAAACTTTTTTCTCGAGTAGTTCATAATACTATGTAAAGATAGTAAAAAAAAGGGGAAATCTGCATCAAACCGTTGACTTATAAAAAATTCACAAAATGTATACATTTTCTGAGGGTTCAAACGGGTATACCCCCTTAACCATTCAACAGTATACTACGCTCGAAGTCGCAGTATCGCAGTATAATTCCAGAAGATATGGGCGGGGTCTAGTTTTCCTATTGCTTCTTCCCTTACACGGGTTACAAACGGGGATTAAACTTTTTCTTCCAATTACACTTTCGTCATAAATATCCCAGCGGTTGTTTTATCACAAGATCGTAAGCCCTGGGTAACTGCTTATCCGAAAGTGCAGCAGCGAGTGGTTCAGTCCGCGGAATGTAATGCAATCTCGGCACTATCGCGTAACGTTCCCCTAGTCCCGGTTAAAGGACGCCGGGAAGCAAAGCGGCGCACGATTACTGAAAAGTTAAATAAGTTCAGCTGTAATCCTGTTTTCATGAAAATGCACGGCGAAGTGTTCGCTTTTGTGCCGCGTAATCCTATACTATCGCGTTGGAGCGGCTTTGCTTCTCGCGGGCAGACACTTTAAAGCGGCTAAAAACCCTCCAGCGGCCGCAAGAAACCCGTAATAGTCAGGGTTAGTGAAATCCTCGTTATACCGGTGTGTAACCGATTCTTTAACCGTGCTTTAATATGCAAGAAAAAGGGAAACGTCAAGTGACTCCCCGCAGGACACCGTAATACCGAGAAAAAACGAGCAGAAGCGCAGGAATGACGATGCCAGCCGCGGTATAAAAATAATGATCCGTAACGATGTTACTGGGAAAAAGCGTTCTGCATGTTCTCAACGTACGTTCCGCTACGCTTCTGCGCGTTAGTCTCCATTTAGATGCTATTTTATCGTAACGAAAAAATTTTCGACTAATGATTTACAGAGAATTTGCTCTCTTGATATTAGCTACAAAATTTCCAAGTTATGCAGTAATGGCAAAATATTCTGTTAGAGGAAAAGTTGGTATTATGTTCCTCCCCCTGTTAATTCGGTACCCGTCGTGATTTTTATATTATAAACAAAAATATCTAGCGGCTAATAGCGTTATCCAATTCACCTACTAAAAATATATGATACTAGATGGAGCATAGTTGTAGGTATAATAACTTCCACCTTTTATCACACATAACCGCATTAGTTTACCTACATTTTAAGTAAAATTTTAAATCAACAATTATGAATCAGATTTTAGGAAGATATGGCCTCTTCCTCTATTATATCAATATTCTTCCAACCCTTAATTGCTAATGTCATCATCATACAAAAGAAACGTTTACAGTTGAAATTTGTATTCTTAATAATTACAAATATTTCGGGCGAAGAAATTGAGTAGTCCTTGTAAAAAACACTGCGTGTCAAAAATCAAAGTCTATACTTGGCGCGTAGAACATTTTCCAAAAAAAAGGAACAAAATATTGAATTTAGGCATTTACAATGTTTTTCACAAGGACTCTTCAATTGTATGAACAGTATAGTACCTAATTAAACTTGTATTATAAAGTACCTAATATTGTATCCTGTTTTCCTCGGTCTCGCGAATTCACGCCATTTGCAAAACGCGACTCGTCATCATCACCTTACATCCCCATTACAGTGACTGCAGTAAGCGGGCCACTTCGAAGCAAGTTAAATTCCCCGTCGTTACCGAAAAGTTAAGTAAGTCTCGATGTAATCCTGTTTTCCTGAAAACATGCGCTGAAACCATCCGCCTTGTGCAATGTAATCCTGCAGGATCTCGTGGCGCGCGCCTCCGCCGTTGAAGGAAGGAGGACGGAGGAATATTCCGCAGCGAGCGATGATAATTAAATCAGAATAATTAAATGGACGGAGCTGTTGCGATGACAAACAACAATAACTTCGCATTTGTAGCGCGCGTACACTACTAGAACGGAGTAATCAACGACGAACAACTCCCACCGACTGAGCGTAATTAATTCCCGTAATTAATTAATCCCTTCGACTTGCCAATTCCGGGTTATTGCGCGACTCTAGCCGTGGTACCTACGAGTAAAGACGTCGCGGGACAGTTTTTAATTGCGCTCGTTCAAAGCCAAACACGGGGTAGAAGATTACGATGCCGGAGTGTCGCGCGGCTAACATTTCAGCGGCACGCGATACAGAAGAAATGGAAGCGGAGGGGCATTAATGCAATTATGCGGGCGGTGGGACAAGCTACAGTCGCCGCGAAGAAAGGGCCATCGGAAAGATTACACCGACTTACTTTCCGTTACATTTTCTCCACACAATGCCGTTATTATCGCGAGGGGATCTCCCATAAAGCTGTACTCACGTATTCCCCGTTTCTTTCTTTCCTTCTCGAATACACGAATTCAGTGTTATCTCGAGCAGACCCATCCAATTCTGAACGAGATAAATTTCCACGGTTACGCGGCAAAACACTGGAGCCAGATATTCCGGTGTGAGCAGTATTAACACGTCTGCCCCCTGTCCCGCATACAGGTCAGGATGAGTCTGACTCACGCGTCCCCTGATGTCAATCAAATGCACCATGTATGACCGCATCACTGCGTACAAGACAAAGTCTCTTCAAAGTTTGATAATAACGCGAGAAAGTCGAGTTGAAAGTTTTAGCTCTTAGATGTCTATGCGAAAATGCACGTATGGGAGAAGTCGATTTAAATAACTGATTGTAAGGACGCTGGAATATTGCAACATGTGTGTATAAAATGATTTAAAATTTCGACCGTAAAGAATTTTTAAAACTTAAAAGTAAATGTTATCGGCGCACTGGTTCGGCCTATTTTTAAGAGATTAAGGGGTAACACCACTCTAGAGGCAGAAAAAAATACATAAATTTGACAATTTATTTTGGGAGTGTGACAAACGGAATAGAATTTCTTTTCAGAGGGTTTATTTAACACATATTGAAGTACGAAAAATAATTTTTTTAGTGTCATTTTCATACAAAATGGCGACGACAGAGCCCGTCGTTGAAAACAGTTTTTGTGAAAACACCGCCACGGGAGGACGGATTTCTCGGCATGTATGAGTCGTGAAACAAAAAATAAAAAAAATTTATAATCTATATACAATTGGCTTTGGAAGTACGTAGGGTTTTTTTTTAATCAATTTTTGTGGAAGTGGGGCAGTTGTTAAGAAATAAATCGATTTTTTGCCCTAAAAATGAGCATTAAATTGGTTATAAAAAAGAAAGTTTACATTCAATCAAAAAACGGCTACGTACTTACAAAGAGAATATTGTTGTAAAGCTACTGTAAAAATTTCAAATCGATTCATGCGATAGTTTCCGAGAAATTCGTCCTTCCAATTTGAAAAAAGTGGTTTCGAGAAAAACGCGTTTAAAGTTTTATGAACATTTTAATCCTTTAAATTTTTGTTTATCTTTAATCTGCGATGCCTGCACCATACATTTGGCCATCTAGGTCGATGTTCGTCTCCTCCTTCCTTTCTAAACTATGGTTTAAGCAAAAAAAAACATCGATCCTAGAGTGGTGTTACCCCTTAAATAAAAGCTATTGTGCAATTTTTAAGATTACAAATTTCCAACGTTTCGGTCAGTATTGTGACCATTATCAAGGAAAGTATTAAATTAGGAAGAATACTGCGTTTACTTTTATAAATTTTGTTCGCGCTTGCTATAAACGTGCGAACGTACGAGTCGGTTGAAGAGTGACTGAATGCCGCATTCGGTTTTACCCTCTGGTTGTTCTTGCCTGATGTCTGATGTTTACCTCAGTCACTCATGAATAATTTCCCTTTACTTTGAAACGAACAAAAATATAAATTATTATTCAATTCACAGCGATTTAACTTTTGCTAGGTGATATTAATTACCCTCACCCTAGAGGTCCTACAAAATACCAAACTTTAAACTCGATTTTCTCCCAAAGTTTACAGTAGCGTACCCTATGCATCCACTAGGGTAGATGTCCCAATTACTGACAGTGTCCCTATTACTGTCACTTTAATTATTTTACTTAATAGTGAAATAATGCGTGCAAAATCGTAAGGGAAAAAAATTTTAATGTTAAATTAGGTTTCCGTGTTAGATAATAATAGAGAAGCATTGCATACTGATATTTATAAATTAATATTAAAAGGTGAATGACAGTTTTAGGGACATTGGACTTCCTTATACTTTTTCAATTAATTAGCAATTAAAACATACTGTTTATACTATAAAAAAAATTTCTTAGATAAAAGAGTTCTTAAGCATTAGTATGCTGCAACTTGGAATGATTTTGAGGCTAAATAACTTCTGAAATAATTAACGAAAGTTACGCGATGAGCTTAATGTGGCAGTAATTGGGACATCTACCCTACTTTATTGCACACAGTACGCACTTCGTACAAACAAAATTTTTAGTGAACTTGGTGTTTCCACACGCTCCCCTCGTTAAGAGCCTAGGCACTAAGCGCGTTAACATCTACAACTTCTAATAGCTCGCATTAAAGAGTAAAGCGAGCGACCCACTATAACTATCCCGAAACTAAATGCGTCTGTTTTCTTTTAATGCAGACCCGACCGGCTGCACGGCGAAGTAGAAGAAGACACACGGACCGGCGCGGCGTCGGAATAATATATTCACGCGATATCGTGTAACACTGTTTTCCTTCTCGTAAGGGGCTCCCTAAAATGAGCGTAGACCTCCCGCAGCTGCTGGCCCTGCGTTATACGCTACCACTCACGAGATACTTTCCTCTCTTTCCCTCCCCGTTATTTACCCTCCTCCCCAGCCGCATCCCCCTCCCGCGCACCTGCCTCTTATTCCCCTTTCCGCTCATTTCTCTCTTCGTATCGGCCCGTGTTTCGCGTTTATTTATCCTCCTCGAAGCCTCTCGCCCCTTCTTTCTTTTTCACCCTCCCCCTGTCGCTTTTAAAACGCGATTCCATCCCACGGCTTCCTTTCCTCCGGCCGATTCCCCGCGGATGATCCCCCGCTCAGCCTCGCCGTTAGAAAAGGACCGGTAAAACGATTTCCCACCGAGCAGTCCGCGCGGTTCTGGTTATTTTAAGCAATTGTTAAGTGCCGTCCCAGCCACGACGAAGACACGTTTACACGGACGACGTCTCAACACCCGTGATTCACGAACGGTTTACACACGGCTACCGGCCGGCTCGCATGGATAGATCCTCCCCTCGTCCTTCGCCTCGCTATCTACGCCGGTTTGTCTCCTCTTTGTCGTTTATCGCGCGTTTTGCCAGCTCTCCCCCGTCTGGTCGAAACCACTTCGCGGCCGATAAATCAGCGGGCGCAATTAGGTGTGCCCACCCGAAATCCACGCGAAAGCTGCTCCCTGTCGGCCACCACCCGACCCCCGTTCCCCTTTTTTTTTCGTCGTGGAAAGTCTACGATAGCGACGCGTGACAGGGGCCCTCTTCGGAATTTCCAAGCGTTTGTAGCTCTTCCGAATGGTCGTTAGCAAGGATTCGGGGATATTTATTGGTACTAGGTGCACCCTCGGGGCTTACGTTCACTGATCTTCTGAGCATTACTCGATTGATCGATCGAGCTGGTTTGGATTCTTCGGGGTAGGTCTATGGGTTCAGAGGAATAATTGCAACTTGATGCTCGATCTATGAAGTTTTTTAATTAACAACTTGGACGCTGCTGGCTTCGTGGGATTTAATTAAAAAGTATCATTTATGAACTCCCAGGCCCATGGTAATGTAACGGTGTAAAAGGATACGTTCGGGAAGTTGGGGAATGAAATGGCTGAAGTTGGAATTTTATGTATTTAAGGGCAGAGTATTTATTTGATACACTGGTTTAACCACAATGTCATAGGGCTGTTGAGAGAATTATATATTTCTAGGTAGAAATAGTAAACAGATTAGTCGCACATAAGTAACAAGAGTATAAATGTTTGGGAGATTATAAAAATTATGTAACTTGAAAGACAAAAAATATGGAGATTTTTTTTTATGTGGTTTTGATTTATATTTCAGTATTATGAAAGAATGGTTGCAAAACAGTTTCACTTGTATTATGTATTAACCTTAGATGTGGGGCAAGAAAAGAAAATAAGAAAGAAAACGCAAAATGTACTTAATTATGCTGAAAATATGAGAAAAGTTTAATTACCAAAAAAGGTGAAGTGGTTAATAGCAAAGTATTTGAAAATAACAATTGCTCTTGTCCCAAAAAATGTTTGAATTTATTAAGTTGTGAATATCGAAAAACTACATTTGAGCAGTTTTGGATTCTGGGAGACATTCAAACGTTTAAAAAACACATTTTCGATGAAGTTACTCATAAATTTTTACTATGATAGATATGTTTGACATTAGAAGAGCATAATATATTGTAAAACATTTTGTTCAATAATGGGAAAGAGATATTTTTTAATACGCCCAAACGTAACAGTCTAAACTTTAACAATCACCTTCACATGCATGAAAATTACATTCCAAAGGTGACGTTCCAATTAAATATATCTATCTGACATGGAACGTGGCGCGTGTCAATTTAAACTTTCACTCGGTCGCGGGATATTTAAACGAATAACAGAGGCGTCTGCTCTTTCTTTAAAGCGATGACTTAATGTATTCCGCTATGGACCATTTGCGTAACTCGATAAAAACTTGAGGGTTTAATAGAAAAAAAAAACGGTTCCGCTGATAATCGGAATGAACTGACGCTGACGCTGCTCGTCGCGATAAACTTCCTTGCCCGTTAGAAATTTAGTTATGAAAGTTTTTCAGACAGAGCCGCCGAGATACGGAAATGCAGAAAAGTCGTAAAGCGCTTTTTAAAACTGTACCGGTTCGTAAGGACTTAGTGGCGCATAAAACCGCCCACATTAAAACCAAAGTGACCTCTTAAATAATCACAACGAAGGCTTCATGTCATTACGAAAATTTCGCATACATGAATATTTCCAATTCCTTGCTCATCTGAATCAAAATTGCTTTGTTACTTATTACTGTCAAAAATTTGATCTAAAATAATCTAAATGATCTTCGAATGTTCAAGATTGAGAAACAGGTTGAAGGAAATGTTTGTTTGGTATGCATCATGTGGCAAGGGATCGATTTTACTTCGAGTACCTAGTGTTTGAAAAAAAATCGTATAAATTTAAGAGCAAAAATCGTTACGAACTGTGAGTAACTTTTGGCGAGCGGTTCTCGGGCGATTTAATTTACACACTTCCACGGTTGGATGCTTCTATAAAGCGGAGTAACTTTTAATTACTCGCCGGGAAGCGTATTGACCGAGCGAAACCAGCTTCCATCAAATTCCGTTAAAATACGTCCGACGATTCGCAAATTGGGACACACGACTGAACGAACGCGATACGATTCTGTGTATCCCCGTGCTACGGCACACTCTCACAAACTGTAAAGAACGAACAATAGTTTTATCGTCTGGGAGTGAATCAAAGGGTGCGTCAATTGCTGATAACGGACGTATCATTTTTTAACCGCAATACGTCGCGCTCGATAGCAGAGAAACCACTCATTCCCGTACCCATATCGGGATGTACTCGATTTGCAGAGAGTTTGGCAATAGTAACGTCTAATGCTTTTCAAACAGTCTCGTATCGGATTAAGAAATACACGAATGGTGGAATTTTACAATGCTTAAGCACAGTGACATTCAAGACTTTTACCAAAAAAGTCGTGAAATTGTATCAAGGATCTCTGATTGAACTGCCAGTAATAAAATTTATGAAGAACTGAAATTGTCGTTCCATAAATGACCATTTTGACCTTCGCTACTTCAAATATTTGAAGTGCTGAAAGATTTGGAATATTTTTGTACTTCTGACTATATTAAACTAGCTTTACTACTCGGCTTTGCCCAAAATTTAAATTCTGATTTAAAAAAAACAAATTTTGAGGTTGTTTGTGAAAATTGACACATTCATCTGGATTAGTCAGGCATAATGAACTGAGACACATTTCATGATCCCAGAATTTATCGTTCGAAAGTTTTTAGGCGACAGACAAACACACAAACATATAGAAGCTTTCTGCTTTATATATTAAGATACGTAAAATGAGAAATATTCTAAAAGAAATACAGATGATAAAGTGAGCCATCATGAATACAAACTTCTACGATACTTTTAAAATTACATATACCCAAGCTTACGTAATCCCCTCGAGCAGCTTCGTAGCGGCTGCTAGAGCGCGACGCGCGAAAAATTATGGAGCACAAAGGGGTAACCTCGAATTAATAACGAGAAAGGCGATTAAAGCTGTACAACTCTTAAGTTCCCCGAGACTTTCCACGGCGAGCAAGCAACTCGGGGCGAAGACCCAACTTCGAGGACGTGTAAATTCCGCATAAAAATTTCAGCGGCAACTTTCATTCCCCCGTTACCCTTTCGAAGCCACGACACGATGTTCCATTATCGTTAATCCGCGTAAACGCACGTCGAACCAGCTACGCGCGTACACTTTCGCCGCGACTTATCCCGCTTAAATGAAAACACGGGAAACGCGAGATTTATCGTCGCGGCACGGTCGTCGCGTTACTTATTTTAGCCGGCCCCAGTCGACGACGGTGGTCAGTCGCCGATAGCGGCCAGCTTCTCGGGTATCTCCACCCGTGACGAAGTGGAAAGTGCAAGAAATCATCACGTCGAGTGGTAAATATATACGCGAGGGGAAGACGACGTCCTGCGGTATTGTTAGTCGACCAGCCGCAGCCCCTTTCGCCCCGAAATTGCAGAAAAGTGCTCCGTTGTATCGGGTCTCTCTTTGTATATTAGACGTGAAAGGCGACGAAGCGTTTTCCGTCGCTTTTATCCCCACCCAGGTCTTGATCACTCTTTTTTTCTCCTTCCTCCACCATTCCCGACAGCTTCACCCGAGCGCGGGATTACTCGCGGCTGATTGTGCCGCTCGCCGCGACGAAAACGCCCGCACGATTAAACCTAACGATCTGCTATTCCAGCCAAGAATAATACCCGGGCTCGTGCATCTTGCCGCGAAAAGTTACGGCAAGCGGAAACTAACGAGGACCCACCTTCGCATCCACTTTATTCGCGGGAAGGAGAGATTATTTCGCACGTTCTGCCATCCGCCACCCAGCCGGCATCCTCATCGAGCCAACCCCCTTGGCGAGCCGTCGCGACACCCTCGACTCGCTGGTATCTCGGATACCAAGGTCTTGTGTGTCCTCGCTGCTTTTTACCGGGCTCGCGTGAACGAATTTTATATCAGATCGGTCTGCAGCGCCTCGCTACGATGAACTAGACGCGTGCTACGTGAAAGCGTTATCGCGAGGCCTAGACGTTTTGTATTCGCGATCCTGTGTCTGGGTAATTCTCACGTGAGCTGTGAATGGGCGATAGATCTTCGGGGTAGTGTGTCAATTGGGCCATTGTGTTGTTCTTGGGTTGTTATCGAGGCTAGGATTGGAGGAATATTGCTTTATTTTTGGATGGTTCTAGGGATGCTTTTGTTTCGATTGTTACCTGGTGTAATCAGAGTTTGATGGTCTTTATGTAATATAGTGTAGGGAGCCGTTCTTAAATTACGTAAGGGTAATTTTAGCGATTTCTTATTTTCTCTCACCCTCAGTATAAGAATTTGTGAAAGTTTATTTCGATCGAACAGAAGATAATAGATAAGAAACACATTTGTAAAACAATCTATTGTACTTTATTGTACTTGTATTATATAATATAGATATAGTTACACAAGTGCGTTGATAGATACTAAAATATGTATCTAAATTTGCATCATGTCGATGAGAAGGGTTAAGTGTACGTGATCAAGCTACAAGGAGATGCCGCAAACAATTTGGACCGTGGAGGGCTAATTACACGAATTTTTCAATTACTAAAATTCTTTTTGAATATTGTAAATGTTAACACGTTCCCGTAGCACAGAAGCAACGTTAATACATGTACCTACCACGTTTGGTCCACCTAATAGCAGGTAATTAGAGGCCTCGCAATTAATTGCAAGTTAAATATTTTAGGTCCCCCATAGCAGTCGTGCGACAGTGCACACGTTTTCTACGTAATGCGACTTGAATTGCAAATTCACGGAGCAGATCTCCTCCTTTGCTGGCACAGTTGATTGGCTTTTAACTTGAATCAAACTCAGCTTTGCGATAAATATTTATGGTTTAACGGAGAGAGATTAAAATATTGAACTTATTTCATATAAAGAAATTAACATGAGAAACGAGTGATGTAGTTCGAGGATAAATGCTTTCATTCGAATTGGAAAGAACGATGAAAAATCTATAGATGAACCTGGAAAGTTAGTACTCATTTCCTGTTTTTTACAAAAATCTTCGATTATTCTATCCAGGCTATTTTACAGATTATGATTCATACATTATACATACATATACATCAGTGTGAAGTCTAGTGCAGGATGTTTAATTTGATATGAACATCGACGCGCGCGAGACAATACATCACCTCTCTCCCGTATAATACATTTTCCGACAATAAAAGTGAATTAATGTTTAAACATTAATTTCCATCGATCTAACTAATGCACTCTGACAGGGAATCTCGTGATCCGCTCTGGCGCACATCAATCCGCTGAAAATCGATGCAGGACACGCAATACGTCGAATTTCGTGTCACCCGGGGGTATTAGTAACACGAACGTCTGCTAATAGCTACTCAGTCATCATACGGGACGTATGGTCGCTAATTAATAAGCTGTTTGATTGGCTAATTAGTTGGCCACAGCTTTTGGCATATCGTATCAAACGGTCGCCTATTAAAATCGTCCGTGTCCACGAAGTTTTGAAAATTTCCACCCCTGATAACATCATTTTGCTTGATTACGTTTTGATAGTTGATTACAATTGCACCTAGTGACACCATAACGAATTTAACTTAAATATTGAAATAATTTCAACTTGACTCCACCTTAAATACACTGCCTAATCTATTGAAGAAATCCAGATACTCTTCAATCTACCTAACAACTCACCACACGATGTTTTTCGACACTGTCACAAGCTGCTGTGCAAACGATTTATATTAAGAGCACACGAAATGGATCGTGTCATTCATATTACAAAAACGTGATTACGTTCACAGATGATTAACCCCCCATAACGATGAATGAACAGCAACTCAATGCGCAGCTATCCCATCTTGAGTAACAAATTCTCGCAGCACAGAGAAACGAACTCAGACACACACCATCTATACCTACCCCCTCGACCTCGACCCTCGACTTCTACAACATTGCACATATACACCACACACTAAAAATCACACTGTACAAAATCCGTCACTCTGCTCGCCTCTATACGCTCTCAAAGTTCATCCACGACAACTTGAAACACCCTGTACCTCCATCCCCGTGCAAGCAAGTCGTCGCGAAGGGGGTATATTTTTCCCCCCCCCCGCGAGAACAGAGTGGCGGGTGCTCGACGAGGCCAGGAGCAACTTTCACCCCCGAGTGCGACTATATCGCGCTAGGTACTTAGAGTCTCGAGTCTCGCGGCCCGTCCCACGAGGCCATTTACAATTTCATCGCGCGACGTGTCACCGGCGGCGTCGCGAGTTTCCTCGGCCGAGCCGTGGCCAGCCGACCCTACTTGGATCCCAGAATTCTAGATCGTTCACCCCGCTGGAAATGGGCCCCTCGATAGATCGTTAGCATCCAGCGCCAACGACAAGACTGACACAGGAATTTTCTAGGCCATTGAGCCCGGTTTCGGGCTTCGCGCCGATACGAAAAACACGATTTATCGATTCTGGGAACGAGGCGGACGGTGAGCTCACCCGGCGCCCACGGATAACATATGAACGTTTAAACTGCGCGCATATGCGAGCCGATGTTTACCCTCGGAAACGGGGTCGTAGTCACGGGGCTCGGCTGCTTTTGCCCCATTCATCCGGCGTTACAAATATGTTAGTCATGCTTAATTGCCACCGTTGCCCGTTTAATGAGACACAATCGAGCACGGTTGGTCGGGGGGTTATCGGAATTCAATTCGCTTCCTCTAAATATTAACGTCCGCGCGTCCCTGTAATCTGTGAATCGGCCGGGTCGAATTAATTATTCCCCGCCTTAATGCGACCGGGTCTGGTGATAACGCGCCAGCCAATGGGCTGCCGCTAAATATAAAACGTGCCCGATGCGAAATACTGTCCGCGTGGTAAATCCGTGTGATCGATGGATCGCGGGAATGTGGGTAACGGGCGATAGCTGGGGATCCTCTCTCCTCTATCGCTCTCGCTTCTTCGCCATCTCCCTCGCTGATTCCTTTCTTTTCTTTTTTTTTTTGCCAAATTTATACCTCGACGTTATTTCACGCATCGGAGGGAAAATTGGCCGTAGAATATCTGTCTACATTTTTTGCTCGGTTGCGTTTAGACGGCGGGCTGGGCTTGCACCGTGCGATGCAGAAAATGGTTGGTCCAAAGTTTTCGAGCGAGCAAGGTAAATATTTGTGTGGGGGTATTGTTTATTCGAGAGTTGTTTCTGTTTCTTTTGTTGAAAGTGGTGAATTTGGTAGACCGGTTAAATATTGAAATTATTGTGGAGGTGCTGAACGTAAAACGGGTTGCTGGGATTTTGATTGAAACTTTGAGTGGGCAGTAGTGTGGGTTGAAGAAGAGTTTCTGAATGATGAGATCACTGGGCACGGGAATCAGGTTGATCCAGAATTTGCTGATATTAAGCTAATGACGCGTTTCTCAGCAAACGCTATTTACCCAATACGAGAATGCTTATTGAAGTCACACAAGAGTAGGTTACAACTGTGCCACTTATGTACAGTCACTCACAAATTTATTTATGGAAGGCAATCGCATTATGCCTGTAGTCTTATTTTTCATGCAATCCCTTGTATTGTAACAAGGATTCACACTCGTGGCGCGCATCGTGTTCCCTATGTTGGAGCAGCCGGCGTTACGTAGTTGAGTTCAATAAAAATAGAGATGTAGTTAGAGAATTATTATGCAGTCGTGTAGTCGGTATGCACCGATGCATAGATTATTATCTTTACAGTGCACACGTAAATTGAAATTATACCATTGCACACCATTGCTTATTTGAGAAATAAAATATTTTTAGAATGCACGTAATCTAGTGCACACAATCTCTATTAAAAAAAATATTTAGAACAAAATGAAATACTGAACAAATATCGCTTTAACACTACGGGTTTGCTGTAATGCTTACAACGTTTAAAAATCGTAAGACAAGGGGTTAAAATTATGTATCAAGTGCTGTCAATTTGGGCAAGTGGGTAGTGGGATCCACAATTATTTATTTCTCCGAATTTATATAAACAAACCTGAGAGTTACTATATTTATAGAAACGCTAGCACGTAGACTAATTGTTTATTCTGGTCTATTTTCTGCCAGGCCAGGTATACGACCCTTTTTCATCCCTAAGACGAGTACAATAAGTTCTAAAAATTTGCCCACCCAATCACCCTGCACACAAAAGTATCAAGAGGAACGTTGCATGGAACGAATCACCGCCGAGATGAAGAATCGCGTCTTTCTTAGCATTCGTACCAACAGGTGTGCGAGTTCCCCGGAACGCACACTTTGTGTGTTTCCTTAGCATTGCAGCTACACGTGTTGCGGTGGTTAAATAAGCTAGCGTCCCATTGAGGTCTGTATAACGCAGGAAAGAAGGCTAATCCCCGAGTTCGTACAATAGCCTAGCGCCAAACTTTTATGTAACTCGCGAAAATCCTACGCTGAAAAGGCATTCGATACCCCTCGAAAAAGGGCACCATTGTGCGTGGCGTGACACCTCACTATCAAAAGACATTGAAACAAAGGAGCCAGACAATGCAAATTGCTTCTATAAATCTCGATGTCCCTGTAGTAACAATGGATTGCCAACGAGGCGACCTTGACTCCGGATAATCTACTTGCTGGACCGAAGTCCGATATTCTGATTCGCTGATCGGACGACGAGACGCGTGTTTCTTAATGCGAGATAGTTAAGTGCATCAATGGTCTCGTCTCTTTAGCATTGAAATTGCATTGGCGTCACCTGTCGCGCCGCGCGAAAGTAAAAAAATTCGGCAACTCAATTTGAATAAATTTCTTGGTGGCCCGCTCCCGACGCCCGCGATAAAACTTCCTCGAGCATAAAATTAGCAACTATATACAGTGTTTTGCAGCTCACCTCCTCCGATCGTGCACCATAAATTCTTGCCCGTCCCTCGAGCACAGTTCCTTTAACGAGATCCTTGTCGGTCGTCCGTCTGGATCGCGTCAGAATGGCACTTTACACATCGATCGTCGCTCCGAAATTGCCCCAACAACTGATCTACAGTGATCTATACTCCAAACGTCAGTCGTCAGCCCCGTTTCCCTCGATCACGTCGATTTAATTATAATCAGCGTAAATCTTCGTTGCACTTAAGTTCTCGGCCGATTGCCACCGTAGATCTCCGTTCCTTTTATCGGCAGGAATAAAGGCGCCTACCCTCGTTCACCCCGGCAACACCACCTTTTCAATCTTGCCAGGCTCTCCTAAGCTTTTACATTTGGCAGCGACACCGCGTCCAGCACCACCGTCCAAACTTTTCCCCACCAAGTTCGATCGGTCTTCGGTGGAGCAGGGCCGAAGCTCGGGGAGAAAAAGGTACCGCGTGTTGGTCCGCCGCGCCGAAAGTATTCCAGCGTTTCCACCCTCCGCCAGTTTTTCACGGCCGCTCCTTCCCGCTTCCTTGCTCCGCCGTCGCAAAGATTAGTTTTTCTCCGAACGATTGAATCGCGAGGGAAAATACCGTCCCCGGGGCTCTGTTCTCCGATCGCCACTCGGAACGAAATTGTCGGCCCCGAGTCGGGGCTAAAAGTTTTTCCGTCAAGTCTCCCCGTGGTGGGGAGGGTCTTGGCCCTGCTAGCCGTAGAGGGGTGCGAGCGGCTAGCACGTGACACTTTTTATCGGGGAATCACACGTGTCACGCGAGATTATTGGCCTTTGTGAGCGGCTTGACAAATGGTCCACCGCATATGGCGCGTCGCGCACGACTGAGGCCAGATTTCGCTTCCACCATCCTCTCCCTCTGATCTACCCCCACCAAGCTCGCCCACGGCTCCATCCTCTTCTCCGGTCCACGGCGCTTTCCCTAAGTGTCGTCGTTGCAGCACGCAGACTCCGGTTACGACGATGCTTCCCGAGCCGCGTAGACAGCTCTTTGCCCACGGTGGGCTCCTCTTTTTGCGTTCCCGATCAAAGCAACGCAGGAAAGCATCCAGCCCGGGCTTTCTTATTGTAAGGGGAGGTAAGTGTATTCTCGAAGAGGTTCACTCTGCGCCTTGGACGTTCTTTGGCCCCGCTGCGAATCAGGTAACTATCATTGTGTTGCTCTACCTTCCTTTGCCGTTTCGCGAACAATTACGTGATAGATACTTTTTAGGCAAGCTGAGGGCTCAGACGTTCTTCTACACTGCTCGGAAGTCCACACTGAAGAGAACTGGATTCGGTCGTGGTACAGCCGAACCATTACAACTCATCAAATTTACTCCCTTTTCAGACGAGCTCTGGGCTGTATCATTCTCTCGAGTGGCCCCCATCTTCTCGAGACGTGCGCCAGCGCATTGTTGTTCAAGAGGGGTGCATCTTCGAGGGGTACCGTGAATCGGATAAACTTTGGAGACGCCTCGCGCGGCGCCTGAGCAAGCAACCCGAGAGACTCGCAGAGCTAACAGAGGCCCGCGGAGTAACGACAAATTGGTCGCCAAGGATATTTTTCAAACCCTGAAACCAGTGTTCAGGCGTCGGCGTTTCAAATTACCCGTTTCGTCAGCGACTCCGCTATCGTGGCTCTTTTTCATCGCTCTCAAAGTACGAGCACACTCGGAGCCGTGATAAATACCGGTCCCGCGGGTACTACGAATCAGATAAAATTCTACGTTCAGTACTCCTAGCCTCTCCCCCTTTGCTTGCGTGTATCCCCTGTACATGCCGTTCGATGCTACCTATAAATAATCGTCAGAGTGACGAAAACCAAGAGCGTCGTGTACTCGTGCATAATGCCCACACGTCGACAGCGTTGAATTAATGCCCCACCAATTCTCGTGTAGGACTCTGATCTGTGATCAGGTGTAACTTTTTATGACGACGATCAAAGCAGAGGAGTGCGACTAAGCTGGCATTCTTATTGTAATGGAGACACATAAGTGTTCCTTAGGGGCCAGCGATTTAGAACCTTTCTCTCCGAGCGTTGTAAATTAGATGGGTTTTATTGGACCTAATGTCCCTGTCACGCTTAATCTGGGGAATTTTATTCCCCGACGTTTGAACTTGGCTACGTATCTCGGTTTAATAGATAAGTAACTATCAGAGACATCAGGAACTTATTGCTCGGGGGAAGTTCGTTTATTGATTCGACTTCACTGAGAGGCGATTCGTTTCGTTTATTTCCTACGATTAAGGATCTGAGGATGCTCGCGTTATCTTGCCACCTTTACGATCTGACCGCTCGAAGCAAACACGTCCCTCTTGATAACGTTAGAGATTGAAATGTGCGCGGTGTGAATAATTAGAAGCTGGTACCTTAAGCAGCTTTTATACCTTTTACCTGCAAGGTACTCTTCGGTAAGAATGAGGATAAGAATTAATTATAGTTAGGGATCATGTACCTACTTCTTTTTAATTTGATGGTTAACTTGACTGTTTGAAAGGGACTCTAGTTTCTTGAGTATAGTGTTATTATTATTATTATTATTATTATTATTATTATTATTAAACGTCTTTATTACTTCAGTAAAAGACGAGGTGCAGCGTATATGCTGTTACTATACCTGACCTTAATAACAAACAAATAACAAATAAATAAAGAATTAGAATTAGCTAGTAATGTAAAAAGGAGTACACTTACTCATGGTTTTCCAAGTTGGGATAAATCTGAATATTCATATTGGATATATAAAAACTCTTCCCGGGATGAAGTTTGTTTCAAGATGAATCGTGCAAACTAGCCAATTGCTGAAGTTATCTTACGAGTCCTTGTAGTAAGCTAAACTACTTTCCTCAAAGCCTAATTGAACCACAGCCACATCAAGGACGACTATACTCCTTTCCGAAACAACCACGACTATGCGAACCATACGAACCAATTACTCGGAACAGAAACTCATACCCACGGACTGTTATCAAAGCGAAATCGAGACATTTTAATTTTACGCCTGCTTTCCGTGGAGCGGCGCCTGGGCCGAGTGTTTCCTCTTTCACTCCAATTTTTCGTCGCTCCATTTTACGAATAAAAGAGCTCCGTTAGATGTATACATATAAAACTACTCGGCAAGAGATCGCAAGCCGACGATGGAACAAAAATTGCAGAACGCGCGTGGTGCTATCAACTAAAATGAAAAGCGTGCCGGGGCTAGGACCAGGCGAGCAGGGTGAGAAAGATAAGATCTACAAATTTCATACAAGCGCAACGCCGAGCCGGTGGAGGAGCGGCATGTCGCGTCGGCGGATATCTTTTCCGAAATTTACTGTGCGCTTGTTTAGCCCGAATTAACGGGCACAACGGCGCCTTTCGAGATTGCTCCCGTCACGAGTTCCGTTTGTGACATCCTTAGAGTGTATTAGCCCGGCTCACTCGTCCCGCAGGGGCAGTTTTCCTGCAAGTTTCATCCAACTTTGGATCCTGTTATGTACCCTTTCTCTCGTCTGTCCGATAGCAGTGTCTTGGTCCGGGGACGAGTCTGAACGGCCAGCAAACCTCACGATATCGCATCCCCTCGGCGATTATCCTTCGGCACGGGGAGTTATCGCATTGCACCTGCTCCGGCGAGTTCACAGTTAGCCGGTTTAGAGAGAACGGCTGGAAATTTTCCTCTGTTTCGTTGGCAGATGCTATTGACGCCGGGGAACGGATTGCGAGTGAACGTCTGCGGGTCTACGCCGGGCAACATTCGGTAAAATCCGTGAGATAATATTTGTCGAATTTTCCGCTCGACGTCCGTGCAGTCGGAGCATGATTCCTATTGGGACTTCTGAATGAGATTGAAGGATTTTGAGGATAGGCTTCGTATATTTACTGGTGAAATGAGTGTTTAGTGTTTGAATTTTTTATTGAATTTCTGCTTCGGAAGTGTGTGAGCTTGATGTTAGATAGTGAGAATAGTAGGGTGGAGTTTAAAAGTTAAATAAATTTAAGATTTTTTATAAATCTTACCACCCTCATTTGTTCCTTTAGATATACAAACACTGTATAAAAACTTTGGACAATACATTCTTATGTTTGCCAAAGATTATAGAAATTATGATAATTCAACATATAATGGCATATATTTTAATTTATACATCTACATTTATATTTATATTTGATAATTTGTTAAATTTTTTGCTCACAGAGGCTCAGACATCGGCCAGTGTCTGTTTCCTGCTGCCAGGGTACAATCTACTAATTGTTTTATTTAATTATACGTCAAATGGTGCACAATGATAGGTACCTTTTCTCAGTCTCTATTTTTCTTAATGAACAAATGAATGTATATGAAAAAATTTCTTGCGTTCCATGCTCTTCCATATAATTATCACGTACACATTGGAAATTTCACCATCATTCAGCTACCCCTAAATACACGTAGAACAATTGTGCTCACATTTTGCTTGATTTTATTTTTTATAAAAAGGAAAACATTGAGATGTTCAGAAAATCACATTTTCATAGTTGAAGAATAACCTCCACCCTAGTGAATAGGTGGACAAATTTTCTTTTTAAGGTGACTTTCCATGATCCGTTATCATTTGTTAATTATCACGCGGCGCGCATAAGGTTCGCGTCAGTGGTGAGTTATATACGGATCGTTTGGTTTACAACCAGCTACTAACATCTTGCAACGCGCAGTTTTGTCCGCATGCCAAAATGGAGATGCGTAGTGGCACATGCCGTTCGCTAAGTCGACGAGTGATGGGAGCAAATACGCGTCTAAAATTAAGCTTTTAAAAGCGCAGTTCGCGAAATCATTGTTTATTTACTTGCGTTCCAAAACTGGCGAAGAAATTACAATAGAAGTTCTGCTTACCCCACCCTCTACCTCTCACGATTCTTACGTCATTCCCTGTCTGCGCAAAATGACTATTTCCAGGTCTATTTCCTCTTCGTCGACGTAACACAAGAGACCTACTGTGAGTAGAAATCTGTCCCTTATCTTCTCGCGTTCCCGGATTTCCAGTTATTCATCACTCCACACCACCAAGTTTCAAAACAGTCAAATGAAAGGCCCAAGATTTTCCAAACCGCCATCACAGAATCTCTGCGCGTGAAGTGTACAAATGCGAGAGGATCTACCATTGACGGGGAACAATCCACAGTTATTTCGATCGCACGGAAGCTGTGGAACGCGTATTTACTTTTTGTGAAAGCGATCCTTGGCATCCAGAGTATCTATAATTCTCAGGGAAGCTAAATGCAGGACGATTATCTTTGGCGTCGGTTCGGCTGGTGTTTGTAAACGCGGTTGCTACTAAACCTTCCCGCGATATATCAACCAGCTCTATATATATATATACATACATATATAAAGCTTTTAAGCCCGGATTCTGCGCCTCCCCGTATAATTAGGACCGTAAGTGTTCTCTCGTAGGTGCTGCCACATATACCACCCAGAGATACGATCTATAGGCTGTCACGGAGATCGTTTTTAAAGATTATTCGGTGTGCCCGCGTTGTTAATGTAAGAGGCCTCGTCCTGTACTCAGCTAGTAAACGCGATTCCCTTTTGCACGATCATCGGGCGACGCCAGAGATGAGATTCCCCGATCGTCGATCTGAGTTATGGATACCGAGCCCTCGACCCGCGGCAGCTGCGTCTTCTGGTGGCTAGCGGCCCGTGAAACCTGCAAAAATGAGAGTACGCATTAAAGCCAGATGCCAGCGCGTCTTTACAATTCTTAATCCCTCCCTTTACAAGCGCGCGTTACAGCGTCCCCTGGAAGCGTGAACTTCACGACCGCGATTCCAGAGATACCGAAACAGGTTGCCAGACACTCCGACAGTTTTCTCAGGCTCCCGTGAAAACTTCCCGCAGCTCCTTTCTTTTTAGCAGAGCGTAATAAAGCGATATATTTACTCAGGCTGAGTAATTTTGAGTATCTCGGTGGGTTGTAGGGCTGTTCGAGTATTCGAATATTCGAATAGCTTGAAATTCGGACCGAGCCGAGCCAAGTACTCGGAAAAAGGGAGCGGCTCGAATAGAACCGAGTAGCTTGAATTGAACCGAACAACATGTTCCGAGTACTCGAACAGCTCAACTGGGTTGCATTGCGTTCGTACAGAGTGGGGCATTATTCGGCTAAATTTTCATTCGAATACATATTCGAATACATTTGTGCGAATAAGTTTTTATTCGAATAATCTTCGAATAAAAAATTCGAATGAAATGAAATTATTCGACAATAAGGAATAAGTTTTTATTTGACTGAAAATTTATTCGAATAATTTCTTATTTGAATAAATATTTAGTCAGATATTTAGATCACGTGGTTTCAGCGATGTATCGTGACACCCGTGAGATCTAATGTTTTAGGTTAAGTAGCTCTTGTGATAGCTCGGACTTTGCAGGAAGATGTATGACCACGGTATTACATAAAGTGGCGTTTTGATTTATTTTTAATAAAATTTACTCACGTCAATCCATTGAAACTAATGAAAAAATCAATCTCTTCAAATTATAAGCGTTCATTAAACATTGTTAAATACATACAAATACGCACACTTCCAGACTCACACGTCCAAACATATGTTGAACACAGTACAGACTTCCATCGATAGATACCCGACAGGGTATCACATTTATTCGTCGTTCATTCAGGTCGAATAACGAATAAATTCTTATTCGAACGAATCTGGCTAGAATAACGGTACAGATTTATTCGCGAATAACGAATAATTTTTTGACGAATAAAATCGTCATTTGTTATTCGCGAATAAATCTTGGAGATTTATACGAATCCATATTCGAATGAAAATTTAGCCGAATAATGCCCAACTCTGGCGTTCGACGACCTTCACTCCAACGCGCATTCCTTTCATAAACGATCTTTTTATACAATTTCACTGTTTCGCAGTTCGAAAATAATCGTGGCATACAATGTACGTGAATCATCTTCTAGTTTCTCGTTTTACAAATTTCCATATTTCCCGACTGCTAAGGTTTTATTAACTCTGAGAGTCTATACCATCATGAAGCTGGACCGACAACTTATCCGTTGATGTCTACCACTTGCTTACGTATAACCATGTGTAACTGCAGTCTGCAGTGCTTCGGAATGAATGATTCGTGAGGGAGGGCAGAAGTTTCCGCGGGAGCTGATATTTTCCGCGCTCAGGCGCGACGCCAGAAAAGTTGGTCGAATGAAAATTGTTTCCCGCGCGTGGACCCACGAATTCGGATAGCTACTCACGATACACAAAACGTCCTCAAAGTTTCGCGTGCCGCGAGACGGAGCGGAGAGAGGGCACGAAGTTTATTTGAGCGTCACGCGTTTATTTCGCCCGCGTCGGCGACGAAAACTTTCGCTCGCCGCCGTATGATAAGAGCTTGGATTGTTCTAAGACATTTTACGCGAAGTTCGCGGGCTGAAGTGAAACAGGGAAGGCTTGGGGAAATACGGGAAAGGGATAAATTCGTCGCACAATCGGGAAGGGAGTGATCCTTTGTGCGAAAGTAAATCGAGAGTATTGGGCGTTCCTTTACGATGTACGAGCATCTAGAAATATTTTCCAGTTTTCTATTTTCTTCGTCATCTATACTTTATATACCCAAAATGAGTGTATATTATGTGTGACCCTAAATCTGTTTCTATCTCGCCACTCGTCTTATTTCCAAAATCTTCAAAGCCACTGCATTTTCTCGGTTCCACTGATTGCTACAATTCTATTATCACTTTGGGTGGCATAAGGTTTTGGAAAATACCCCTAAGTCGGCCAGGCTGTTCCAAACGATAGCTTTTGCTGGGAAAGTTTTGTACAAAGCGAGCTACCAGCTTCGTTTATTTTCAAAGTAAATATTCGGGGACCCTCGGACAATACTTTTGATGCTTTCCAAAAAATATCGATGTAAAAACACGCCGACGTCACTCAAAGTGTTAATACTTCGAAAGCAGTAGGTATTCTGTTTAAAGCCATCAGACTCAATCACATACAAATCCAATCTCATTAGTCAGACCCAGATCCAGAGTACAGCTGATCGTTGTAATACTCAGAAATTTAGTCAAAATAAAACGTTCTATTTTGAGAACCAATGTTTTCGCATTCTCTGTGTCCATTTCAACTCCATTGGTGAAGTCCACTTTAGGCTTGGATTAATCAGTGAAAATACCAGAGATTGTACAACAGATCTGATCCCATGCTCTACATCACTCGAGTCACCGTTTGCTTTCATCCCCTCAGTGATTCGCGCGACGTTCTTAAAAATAAAAGGCTGACTCGTCGCTTAAAGGCTGACTCGTCGCTTAAACGCTGGCTCGTGCTCGCGAGCCTTAATCCGGAATTATGTTTAACTTTGCCGAATTTTACGAGTTCAGTGGCATTGCTACTTTATCGTCACCGTGACGCTATATCGAGCGTCGAGTGAGATTAAAAGGAACAAAAGCGGATATTCCCTTGCTGATGTTACAAAGGATAGGTAGATGAAAATGCGACGAAACGGAAGCACCCGACCCGTATAGGTTTTTTTGGAAAGAAACGGATTTCAGTTGGGCCCGTTGAAGCGTGGCCGGAATGTTTTTCGATCTATTAATAGCCGCCGGCGAGTTTAGTTGAAAATATTTTTCTTCTAACAGAGATCACGCATTTTATTTTACAGCACCAGCATTCAAATTTTTGTGTACCTTGCTTCCCCATTCGTGAAAGAAAAAACAAGGTTTGCCGAAAATCGATGAGTTGCCGAGATAAAATGATATTTGTTTATTTAATATATATTCCTGGGTTTATACAACATTCATTGAATTGATTATATTTCTCCTCAATTCTTATTAATAATACAATCGAATAATGTCCCTTCCATCATACTAATTTCTGAAACACCTCCACAGAAAAATCGTTTGAACAACAGAACAAAAAATCACACAAGAAAATGTCACAACCTAAACCAGCTCACTGAATTTCGTAAATCGATAAAATCGATGCAAGGTACCATAAAAGAAGGGTTCCAACGGGAGGGCATTAAAATCTGATACGAATCCTTCGGTTAAAGTGTCCCGTATTACGGAGGACAGTTTCGAAACAAGCTAAGAGATCCCCCCGACAACGAATTTATCTTACGCAGACGGATCATAGCAGTTATTGCCGCGATCCAACGACATAAAATTGAGGTACGCGGTTCGCAATAAATATTGACCCGAGGCAACCCAGCCAGACGTCGATTTACAGTAGCAATGCTCTGGCGTCGAATAAAATAAAGGATCTGCAACAGCCCCGGGGCGGAGGCAACCGATTTCGGGTCGGGAATGTTTCCGTCGGAGTCGCCATTTTATGGTCCGCACGCAAACGACGACCACCGTCGTGCAATTTTTATACGCGTATCGCGAAACCTTGTTCGCTATTTCCGCCGCGGCCGCGGTCCGCGTTTTCTTTTCTCACGATAGAACCATCGGTCCAGTCCTTTGTTTATTTGCTTCTTCAATTGGAATTGTTCGAAAGTTTATTTCTCGACGGGGCCGAACGAATTGGGTGCTTGAAAATGGAAATAAAAAAATATTAATTGCGAGCATTGGAGTTCCAGATAGGTACATAAATGGTGAAAATTGTCTAGCCGGGTAAGCATAGGGAAAACGGCCCCAGCACCAATTTTAGTATTTATGTACCTACAGCAAATAATGCTCTTTGCCTAAAAAAATACTGAGAGAAATTTCAGATCTCTATCCCCTCTCGTTAGTTAGGGTGTTATGAGGATAACAGCCCTAAACTTTACCATTTTTTTTCTCAACAACTACTTAAGATACTTGAATGCTTCAAAATACACGTAGTAGGCACCTTTTTAGATCTACTACATATATTTTTTCGAAATTGCAGATCAGTCATTAAATAAAAATATCAAATATCTTTGATATTTTTAATATCAAAGGAGCATTATTTGTTATACATAAATACTAAAATTGGTGCTGGGGCCGTTTTCCCTAAGCTTTTCCCAGCTAGACCCTTCGGTAGATGTTTGCGATTTCGGTACGAAAAGTTTATACTTTGTACATTATAAACAATACAAACTGACAGACTGGTGAGGAATTTGGGGACTCGAAATATTTGAGTCATTTGTAACCAGTGGCGGATTTAAGGAAAAAGTCCCAGGTGGCATTCCTTCTGGGACACCCTGTATACATAACAGAATTGCAAATAAATTTACGCGCATGTGGTATGGAAATTATGGGAAATAAAAAGAATATAGTGTTTGGATAAAATCATAATTTTTTTGGAAAATTTGGCCCTGGGGGCCCTTTTAGGCAGAAGCCCAGGCAGCAACTGCTCACCGGCCGCCCGTTAAATCCGCCACTGTTTGCAACGCGGGAGCGTGTTGTACGATAGGGTAAAAGAGAAGCATTGTTGTCACCGAATTTGATTTTTGATACACCCAAAGGGAGGACAGAGGGATTTTCTAACAGGCATTCAAAGCAGCAAGTGTGTGAAAAATTTCTTGCGTAACAATTCAATTTTACCCTCCTCTCAAATTTTTAAAAGTCACTGTTAAACGGTGAGGCGAGCGTGATATATGAATTCCTTAAGCACGAAACTAGTAACCTTCCTTCGAAATGCATTGTACCAGAAGAATAGTCCGCGCCCCCGGGTTTTCCCGTCCCTCGTATAAGTCACTTCATGGCTCTCCAATAAAAAGAACATTAATCATAATGACGATAATGACGGTGCAAGCTCGCGTATTCAACGATCGTTTATCGAGTGTCTACGAATTCTACGGTGTCGCGATCGCTCGTGGAATTCACGGGGGTAGTCTGTTGATAGCGGAAGCAGGGATCCAAATAATCGCTTCGTTAGCAGATTGAGAATGACTCGGGGAAAGTGATAGTTTCACGTGAAACTGGCGTACGGTGATTTATCGGGGACCTTTGTATCGGTCTTCTTGAAATGACGCGAGCCACGGGGGGTTAATCGACCACAACGACCAATGGGTCGTCTATGAACCGTTGCTCAGATAATAAAAGGACAGCCTAGCGCGGTGGTGTCGACAATAGTGACATGTAATGGTGTCCCAGGGCTGAGAATCTCGGAAACATTTATTCTTCTTCTCCCCTGCACGATACACGGATTATCCACGGTATACCAGCATGGAATTCGTTGCCATCACAATGGCGATTCATGATAGGCGTTCCACGTTCAGGTTTACGTGAGCTGTGCCTACAAACAGCGACTACAAGTAAGCCATTAAGTAAATGATTTTATAGTAATCCCCACCAATAATCGTTTCTCTAAGTGATTTCCATGATGCTCGAGGATTAAACTAATCCTGGCAATAAATTAAGATTGTGCCAGCTCGAGTAATCAGTTTGTACAGTTTTTTTAACTCAACATGAGCTTTATTTCTCATATTCATGCTGTGGAAATAAATTCCAATGACTGTCGTGAGTGGATTATTAAATCCCGGTACGAAACTGCAATGATTATCGCTTTTCACTGGAAATTGTGATCTGATATTATCATAATATGTAAAAGACGATTGCAAATGTTAAATGAACTCCACATCGCCAAGCACGATGCTCCCAACAAATCTATTACTGTTTAAATATCACACCAGTTGAAAATATACCACGGTCTAAAAATTTCGCACGAGCGTCGCTGCTCGAGGCGTGATAGAATTGACCGCAGCGCGGAGGGGTTAAATTCATACAAAATCGGGGAGGATGTTAAAATTCATGCGATATTATCGGCCAAGTAAATGAAACGAAAATAACGCTCCAGCGATCTGGCGTTTCGTTCGTCGAAAGGAAAACGATATTTCACTGATCGCCGTTCCCGTTTGGCGAAGCGAAAATATCGTTTCATCGGGCACCGGTGGCACCCCGGCCCACGTTTTCGATCAGCGTGATCGGTAGGCCTAATAAAGCACATTGTCACAGGGCGAATGGCAACGGGAGCCCGGCAAAATGCACGCCATTAGGGGCTTGTAAAGTGTTAGCGGGCAAGGGTTGAACCACGTGCAACCAGAACACAGAGAAGTTACACTGTTCAGGCTCGCTATCAGAACTTAAGGGTTGTTACCGCGTTCTGTCTCGCCCCGGAGGGTCCACGGGAAGCCCCCACAAAATTCTAACAGCAATAAATTATATTCGAGGCACGCACCAGTCCTAAGGGTGAGTAGTACCACGTGTGCTGCACCAAATGGTACTTTCATTGCACTTGCCTCACGGCTTTTGCATTTTGCCAAGCTCACGGCCGACCTCCTCCTTCCCCTCGTGAATTTATTGTTCTTCTTTCCGCCGAAGTTTTGACACGTCGAGCGAAGCTCGGCCTTCTTTCGCGTCGCACGGTGCCGATACATTGACGTTAGTCGATTCCACCTCGCCTACCGGCTAACATTGGCACGCGTCCCGATTTATTCCGGATTAGAAGCCGATTTTCAATACCGCCCATCGCTCTTTCTCGTACCCCAAGCGCGCACCGTGACCGATCGGCTTTCAACTCTCGGCGAAGTCGAATTTTATTCCAGGAGCCGTGCGACCGATCGAGAATATTTCATCGGGAGACTGTTTGCACGGGAAACACGGCCCCGCGGTTGATTTGCAAAACGCGATTGATTGAATGCCGGTGTGCATTGTTAAAATATTTACTCTGGTTGAAGCGTCTACGCGCTCGGAAACGACGCTTTGATGTCGCTAATGCAAATGAACGTTCGTTCTCTTCTTTCCATTAAAGTGCCTCTACTTCGGAGTCGCGTTTCCACTTTGCCCTAGAGTTACTATTTACAATTTATGGAAAATAAACTCTGTGAATCGCTTTATTTCGTTGGGTAGAACTGGCAAGTAGAAGTGTTCTATTAATTAATATTTGCGATGATTTCTATGTCCTTTTTTTCAATATTACGTTATATTCACTGTCAATATTATCTTCAAGTCGATCGCGCGAATATCCAAAAAAAAAATATGTGTTTTGGTAGCCTCAGTGGTGCAACCCGGAGGGGTGGAAGGGGCCAAAGGGGACCTGGCACCCCCCAAAAGAAGAAGGAAAAGAGAGATTAATATATCCACGACTGAAGTAATTGAAGAACTTCGTAAAAAAAAAGAAAACTGGATTTTATTCTTTAAATAAATTTTTATTTGCATCAGAAATATTTTTATCCGTTCAAATGAGTTCCCCCAAAGATTAAATCCTAAATGCGCTACTGGGTAGCCTTACGAACATTCGTGCCCTCTATTTAGCGGTATTTTTGTCAAGCTTTCCCCGGGAAACAATGGAGCGGTCCTGTTCACGCGTCGCTACAAACGAATCCGTGCATAAATTAAAATAAAACGCGACGAGCCGGCGGAATTTTCGGTCGGTGTACACTGGAGCTGCCGTAACAATGTCGACATCGTAATTTTCCCTCGTCCACAAACCGTGGATATGTCATTCATTGTGGTTCGTCGAGACGCGCACTTCAGCCGCGCGGGCGTCGCTGGCGAAGCCCAGCGCGGCGTTACTCGTTCAAACCACCCGCGCTAGTTTATTTATACGCGTGTGTGTACGTTATCGTTAAAGTGTGAAATGATGTATCTTCGTTGACAGCTTCCGTCCCCTCGTTTCCCACGCGTGCGGCGGCGGACCGCGTGCCTTCCGTGCGCGGACCGTCGTTTCGCCTGATAATTGGGTTACGCGCGAAAAGCATTACCCCCCCTCCCTCGATCGGCAAAAGCAATCTTTCTCCTCTGATAATACGTAATGTTCAAGAGAGATAGATGGCCCGCGTAACTTTCCAGCTGTTTGCTGAAACTACGAGCGGAAAAATAAACGCCCGGAATATTGTTGGCTGTTCGGAAAATATTCGGCAGGGTAAACGTTTATCGAACGCATTGCTATGCGGCGCACGTAATTTCGGGGGAAATTCGGGGATTTCTGCGTCGATTTGTTATTACGTTATATAATCACACTGTCAAGCTGGGTTGTTGAGTTGTTAGGAAATGATTGTTTACATTACAAGATTATTAAATTACTTTACTAAATTCATGGATAATTGCTCAAGTTTCTAAGTTTTTAAGCTATTTGGCTTGTTGAGCGAAGATAACAGAATTCTTTCTGGAATTGATGAGTCTTTGTTGAAAACACTGTAAGTGGCAAAAATCAAACTTGTCAGGAGAGAGAAGAAACTTCGTTGAAGAAACTTTTCAAAATATTTTATAGTCGTTTATAGTCGACAATTACGTCATCTTCCCTTGTGTTAAATAGTCCACATATTCAATGCAAATCAACCCCACTTCCTCAAATTCCACCCTAAAGTTCTTGAAAAGCATTCAACTTCGATTCGTACCTCAAAGGTAAACACAGTCTCGCCATTACATATTCAAACGTAATGATAAATATATTCATTGCACCTCGAATTTTCGCCTTTCCACCGTACTACCCCATCTGTCCTTCACTTGAGCGTCAAGGAATCGTTCCTCGTCCAATCCGTTTAAAAGCACAGCTTCCCCCGCGCGACGATTAACAATTCCGAATGCCTTATACATTAAACCCTCCAACCCCCGCCGAAAGGAGAAGTAGCACGGCTAAATCCGTAATGATTTATATCGGTGCCTAAACTCTGAATTCCCCGTGAACGCGAGTTTCTCCTTTTATTCCCGCGGCCGTTCCACACCCCTCGCCAGAATCTCAAATCTTTCTCAAGGCGAGAGATGTCACCGGCTTCCCCCTCGATCTTTCACCGATCGAACGTACGGAAAAATAATTCGATCGCCCCGATTTCCTTCGGCGGGTAGCAGGTGCGTTCCGCGCGGCATCCGTCATTTCGCGAGTCGTCGTGTTTCGACGTGGGTCGCCGGGCTCTCAGTTTCCACCCTCGAAAGCCAGAAGATTACATCCTCGACATGCATTGCCCCCCCATCGATCCCCTTCCCCGTAACCCAGCCATCCCGTGGAGTCGTCCGCTGCTACTCGACGAAGGGTCGAGCCAGGAGGACACGCTTAACGACCAAAGATCCTCTCGCGGCACGGGAAAGCGAAGGACTCTCGTCCTCCCGATATATCCTCCTCATACGTGTCGCACTTGGAAATCGCGGTGCTTCGAAGCCGGTCCAATAATTCGGATCTCGTATTTTGCCATTTTGCCGAAAGCGTCCCGTCTGCGCTTCTCCGGCCTCTCTTTTCCCCTTCGCTCGATCCTACGACCATACACCCACACCCAAGCGCCCAGGCTCCCCAAAACAACCGCCTTCGCGTACGTGACCGGAGTGAGCAAACGTGCTATCGCGGCGGGGCTCAAGGAACCCGGTCCGCACGACGGAGTTTTGAGACCGTACCAAGTTCGCACTCGGAACTCGACAAACACGCGCCTGTGCAGTCACCTACGTGGCTCTCTTTTTTTCGGAGACCGCGCGGCCCGCAGCGCAATTCCGGCTGTGTTCCGCGCGGATTCCGCTAACGGCCAGGGTTCTTCCATTCTTCCGCGCTCTGGCCTTGAATCAGCGAACGGCTGTATCGCGGTAGGATGAAATGTAACGAGGTGCTCGAAGCACATTCAAGTCCCGCGCGAAGCGATATGTTTGCGGATACGGGATTCCAAATTGCGTTTTGCGCCACTTCTTGCAGGATTGTGCGGCGCCCATGTGTTTGGCATTGTGATGGAGCTAGGTTCTTAAGGTGGCCTGTATATAGTGTTCAAAAATTCTATAGAATGTGTCGCTGGGGTTTTATCTTCGATACTGTACTATGTTATTATCTTTACTACCTAGGTATTGCTATGTTTCTTACACCCTTCATATTTGAACTTCATATTTGACTATTTGAACTTATTGTTATTTAATAAACCTATACACTACTCCTAGCAAAGTGATTCTCCTTCCTCCTACACATGTTCTGAGCAATGCCACTTGTAATTATTAACATTGCTTACATGCGTTATTCTTGCAGATGTATATATAAAATTAGTCACCGGGGTGACTGCGGCAGCCTAAATGAGTTCTAAAATTCGTCAGCTGAACTATGGTTAATTTAGCTATTTTTAGTCACATTAACATCTAATTTCTTGCTCTACAATTATCAGAAAAAAGAATCACGACAGCGAGAGATTCTAGAATCCAATCACCACCATATTCTCCTAATTTATCCCGATCAGACGTTTCGTTGAAACCATGGGAATACCGTCGAATTTATGAAGTTTCCGTCCGAAGGCCAAGCATCACCGAATTCACCCTTTCGTCCGGCGAGACTCGCCCCGTGCGGTGCATCGATCAAATCAGACATAAATTATTCAGGTTTCAGGTCACGCGTGCACGTTTAACGGAAATGGAATCCATTCCACTGTCCTTCTTCAAGGTATTTTCGTGGCCGAAACGACAGCTGCTAGGACAGCCCTTTCGCATTTGTCTTAATTTCTGGAAACGGTGGTGCCAGCTTGATTTCCTCGAATTACGGGCCCGATGAATTAGCTCTCGGAGATTACTCTCGCTAGTTAGAACGACCTCCTTGGCACCACCCAAGTCAGGCATAATGACAACTCTCCTTCCGAGGGGGATGACGATCCCCGACCCTCCAGAGGAGCCCTATCGAAAGACTTCCCCGCGAGAATTAATGATTGTTTTGGATTAGTTCGGTAATCGCATCGTGCTCCGTGAGGCCTCAAAAGTAACGCCACGAACACGGGATCTTAGTCGGGGGAACCTTCATTTATTTCTTGTAAGCATTGGTGTCGCACCCCTTGCAGACAGGGAGAAAGACATTTGTCAATTTTAACCGCGAAGGAAATTGCAGTCGAATCAGAAAAGAGTATTTCCGTCCAGCAACTCTTAATACTTGAATAGAAAATATATGAAGCTTCAAGTATTGTTTAAACATTTAACTAATGAATTCTCGAATATATAAGGCTTTATAAAAGTCTGAATCTTGATAATTATTGAGAACTCTTGGAACCAACATTTTGAGTTTCATTAAATTTAAGGACCCAGCATTTACTACTGCCATCACTGCCATTGTTAATAAATATATTTCAATCCCCCGCGCTCCAGATTGCTAATGAAAATTTTGCGATCGTATTACTGCTCGGTTCTGCGCGTAATCAATATCCAATAATGAGCGACGTCATTACTTAACCAATTTCCTTTAAAAATTTCCCAGCCTGACTGTAAGTGAATATATTATACTAATAAGCATTACGGCATGGATATCGAAAATTCATAATGGAAATTTTAATAACCCTGAGAGTACTTCCGTCGTTGAAAACTAAACGCATTTAGGAGACTTTACAACTTGAAGAAACTCCTCTACGTTTAACAGATCAATGGCACAATATTTTCCGGGCTGTTCACCCAACATTTACACGAGAAAATGGCGTGCTACGTCTCCCTACACCTCCCTTCGAGGTAATATAATGTGGTATAATATGGCGGGCGGCGTGCAAAAATGTCTGGCGACGCGCGGCCAAAATTCTGCGGAATCTACGATATATGCGAAATTTATTGCGCGCTTGTATAGCGTCCCCGTTAAAATACGGACGATTTATTTGGTTCTCGTCTTGCCTTGGACATAAATTTCTACTTAACCTGGAATTTAGATCGCGCGCATCCCCCGCATAGTAGCTCGACTTACCCTCTTCGGAGCTCGCCGCGATATATCTACGAGCTAAGACAAAATCTAGACGTGCAATCTCCCCCTGTCTCCTTTCTTTGCAGACTCTTTCACGGCTGGGTATCGACTGTTCGATATTGCCCCAGCGACTTTCTTCCGACGTGTCTCGGTACAACTTCGTGATTCACGATTCCTTTACTTTGATTCCGCTGAGATTAATGTCGTGTCGAGCGTCCCACCGCGTTTTAGGACGTCAACGATCCTTGCCGTTAAACATTCGACGTTTCCAATTCGATACCGCCACTGATGGTAGTACCGTATTCTGGTAAGCTGTTTTGCAACCATAGATCAAGGTTTTTAAGGGGTGACTATTTATCTCCTTTTTCAGGTAATTTATATATTTTCTGCGATGGATTTGTGAATTTTATTTATTTATTTATTACGAGTAATAACTCTTTGGTACATTATAATGAATTGAAGCGTCATGAGTAGAGGACGGACAAATAAGATAACATTCAGATAAAGATTAAAGTTCACAAATAGCAAAGAAAACGAGAGAAAGGGGTGAAATAACCAGTATAAATATTCCAACTTAATCATCTAAAATACACAGAACTGAACTTCTAAAAGTAGATAGCCAAGGTACATAGATAAGGATTTAAAAAAAACGTATCAAATTATATGAATGATTTACTTTTATTTTCATGGTCACATTTTTGCCAACAATAGCAAATTCGCTTGCTGGGATAGAATTATTTGCTAATGCAAAGTGTTCTGAATTTATGGGGGATAGGTACTCTAATATGCGAATTCTTCGTGCTAAGTGTAGTCGAAGGTTTAATAGGCAGTTTCTGAGATACAAGCGAAATTTGGGGGCCCGACTTTCGTTTGCGCTACAAAGGCCCACCCTAGGGAGCAATGTGTCGCAACATTTGATCAGGATGCACTTTTGAATGTCATACTGGCTTGCGTATTTTATGAGACCATGCCATCTGTTCAGTCGACGCTTCTGATAAAATAAATACGCTGTATTAAGTTTGTGAAATATGCGTGTCCGTCAGTCACGTTTCTTAGGGTGAATATTTTATGCACGCGTTGAGGAGTTCGCGAAGTCTACCCTATCGTGAATTGTTGTTCCAACAAGCACCGTGGAATTATACAGTATGGTGCATTGTGTCGAACTCAATAATGTTGCAAGAAATCTTGGAAAATGAAAAAAAAATGAAAAAAAGAGAATGAAAAAAGAAAAGATTTATATTGCAGGACTAAGACATTAGATACTCACAACTTTAGGAAGAATACCTAATTACTATTTTGGAAGCTGCGAAGCTGGAAACTAATAAATATACTAACACTACGATCTCCATGTTTCTTGTTAATGCTCCAACAGTTACGTATGTTATAAAAGCCTTGGGCAGAAAAACGACACAATGGAATTTCACCGATGCAGAGGCGAGAAACGTGCGTACGAGCAAAACCACGGGGTAGCGGATGATTTATCGCCTGCTAGGAAATAATCGGGATCACGCGATCGAAGATAACGTGCGGCAGAATCGGTAAGGAACGTCTGTTGTCGTGTTAATATGCGCCGCGCGATATCTATCCGGGGAGTTTTATCCGTATGCTGTTCAGTTTATGGTATACAATCTCTCGGAAAAACCCCTCACCGTAGGCGTTTTATTAAGTATTCCGCGTAGAGTGTGCCGCGCGCGTGTCAGCCGTTCGACCAGTCAGGGGGTGCGAAAAGTTACACCGCAGGATTACACCGGAAAAACCTTCGGGGTCTGATGCTATCGGAGGCGGATAAAAATATATCATTTAACGCGTGAAACCCTCCACGCGTGCGACACGTGGGAAATTTCGATTCTGATTGACCGCGAAGGACCAGTTTCGCGAGAACGATACGATTTGAACGATAATCTACGAATCCCAGATGAGAAATTGCTTGGTCAAGCGCACAAGGGCTTGTAGCCAATACTTTGTACCATAAAGTCTACGGGATTCTGAATAATGGAAGACAGATAGAGAGTGCTCGTTTGGAACTTGAATCGATTTTTTCGTGCGCGTTCGAACGAACGCAGTGGAGCAAATTGCAATGAACCAACTATGTACTTAGAATTCGACGTTTCGATATTTGAATTCATACGCAGAAATTAAAAATATTGAGAGCTAAAAGCTGTCTACAAACATGGACATGTAAAAATTGTTTGTTGACGGGCGACACGGTCTTTTCATATTCCAGCGTGGACAAACAGTCGAAAGGAAATAACCGATGAAATAGAATGAATTCCACGATATTAATTAATTATTGGAATATTGTTATCACAGTTGCACGGGGTAAAAAGCGTATACTGGTACGGTGAACTTTTGTTAATAAACGGTAACCAAGTCGATTGTTAATTTCTGCAATACAGCGATATTAAAACCAAATTAAATTTTCTGTTTCGTGCAATATCCCATTTAAACATTCCATCGACCAGAATAATTTGTGTCTTTCACCCTCTGTAATGAATGGAAAATAAAGGCTCTGTGATATATGTATGTATCTCTTGAAAACGTTTCTAAGTTAATATTCAAGACCTACACTTCACGGTCCTTCTCCTTTTCAAACAATATATGTATTTAACGCTGTATCGACTACCCTTAATAGGTAGCGACGACCAATAAATGTAAAACTAATTTTAAAACTGAATGAGAAGGTACCTACTAAAGGGCACATGGTTTAGAAGTCGAAGAACACTTTCCCCATAAGAAGCTATTGCAGAATTTTAACAGAAGAGAACAGTTCTTCTACCCTGCGTTAAAAGGGACGGGGTGGAAGAAGGAAAGAAGGAAGGTAAAGTAAGAAGCTACTTAAACCGTGCGGTTAAAAAACGATCTCGAAGCGCACACGTCGTCAGGAAGAAGTAACGCGAGCGATCTCCGCAAAACTGTCTTTTCGTTAGTTAACGCTGCGGCGTGGACACTAAATTACTGGAGCAATAGCGGTCGTAGGTGTAATGTAGCGTAGCTAAGTACCATTGCATCAGCGAGGATGCACCGTGCACCGCATAGGATTGTTATCGTTTTAACAACCAAGGCTAACAGTGCCAATAAATCTCGCAGCGTGCCGTGTAGCGAGCACATTTATCTGCCCCGGGTAATACGGTGTCAGTGAAACGATCAGTTTTAACGTAATCATCCTTTGTTTACAGGACAAACGTTGCACCCATTAAGGGGGGAGACCACTGTCTCAAATCTGAAAAAATTTTTTTTTTCTTTTTACATTTTCTGAAAGACGTGTGTTTCAAGAATGTTCGCTCCAAATTTTATGAAGAAATTCTCAAAATTGATGGAGATATGGTGTTTTTCGTAAAGCGGTGTCAAACGCGCGACTGAGCCACGCGGAACTTTAAACGCGTTTTCCTCAGAATGACATCGGAAAAATCGATTTCTTTTTTACATTTTTTGAAAGACGTATGTTTCAAGAATGTTCTCTCCAAATTTTATTAAGAAATTCGCAAAATTGACGGAGATATGGTGTTTTTCATGAAGCGGTGTCAAACGCGCGACTGAGCCACGCGGAGCATTGGACGCGTTTTCCACAGAATGACATTTTTCAACCGCGTTGACAGTCTACAGAAAAAACTATACGTCCAATTGGCATGATCAAGGACATTTATTGTACGGAAAACCCGTCGCTATTACGTGACGATCAGACATTTTCAATTTTCGACTTGCTTCTATTTTTTTTAGCAACATTTCCCAAATTTTGTACCCCGAAAACATGACTTTTTTCTTCAGTGGTCCGCCATTTTGTTATATTTTACAATTTTGACATTTTTCGATCGTCACGTAATAGAGGCAAGCTTCTAGTTCCTAAATATTATTGTTTTTTTTAATTTCGATGAACCATATAGCCTGGGGACTGTCAACGCGACTAGCATGTTTTTGCCGGAGCGCAAATTTTGACGAAGAGTATACAGGAAACGGATTTATGAATTTGATTGAAAAAAAATTTTTCTTACCCTTCGATATGTACACTATTAACTATACTAAGCAATAAATTGATTTCCTTGTGTTGTTTGGTTGAAATAAATTCCCGAAAACACCCTTACATTTCGGACCGAGACAGTGGTCTCCCCCCTTAAAGCAGCGAAATATTGAAAGCTCGTCTAACGGGGGAGAAAGTACCCTTGTTCCTGTACGAACGGAACGAAGCCGTAAAGAATAGTAACACTCGGAGACAGTATTTCGCGATTGGCGAAAGTCCAGTGGAAGGTTGGACAACGAGCAGAACGGAAGCTTTTCCCCGTTTTCTTTTTGTCGGCTCGATACAGCCCCGACAGTTACACGTAACTATCGCCACGGCCACTACAGCAGCGCGCGAGAATTCGTTTTAAAGACAATACCAGCGGCAGTATTTCACGATTGATAAAGATCCGGAGTGTAACAGCACGCCGGGACAGCTAAAGCTATTACCATCCCTTTTTTCCCTCTTGTCACCCCGAATGTTTAGCCTGACCTCGCGGCAGGGAGGTAGGACAACGTCCGTCACGGGATCCAGCGTCGATGATCTATATCCGTAATCTCGGTATTCGCACCTGTATTCCGGGGCTAGCCAACCCCTCCCCAGATACCAGCGATATTAACCGTAGAAACGGGGAAAATTCGGCTGCTACCGGCTATTACGTTAACGACCAGGTGAACGCATCGCCAGCGCCGCTCCTCTAATGGGTACACATTGCCCTCGTGTCAGAGTAATAACGACTCTTTCGCGGCTGTTTTTCCGGCCATGGAAATCGTGGCGGCCGATAGCCGGGTGTATTTTCCCCGGGATACCCTCTGGCTCTGACTGTCGGGGTAATCGTCGGCTGATTCCCAATCTCAATAAAGCCAGTAATAGACCAGTTACAACCTAACAGGCTCCCATACCCCATCGACAGTAGCCGAGGCTTTCTCTCCCTCTCTGCTATCCACCCTTCGAAACATTCGGTCGACGCAGCTTAACCTGAGGGACGGGCTTGCACGGCGACGCGGTGCGGGACGCTCGCTCGGGCGTGAAAGCTCCGCCGAAAAATGCGATGCACCGCGGTGAATTTGTAAAACGGTCTAGCGCGGCGAGACGCGGAGAGATGTGAAAACTGCACTGCGCCGCGTTACCCTTTTTATTCGGAAATTATCGGCCCTCCCGTCTTGACGTCGCCCGGCGGACGTGAGTGGTTTTGTCTCCGCGGATTTCGGCCCGTTGGAACGTGAATTTCTGCTCGGCGACGGTCCAACAGGGTTGTTCCATCCTGCTGTCCGCGAGGCTTTTTCTCTCTTCCTCTTGCCGACATTATTTCGGGAATACCCGCGCGGCGCGATGGATCGTGTGATTTTCCCTGATTTGAATAAGCGTAATCGGGGGTGAATTCTGCCATGGCTGGAGAGAATTTTAAAACTGTGTTCCCGTTGTCGAACGTGACCAACGTTAACGGACGGCGAAAAGAATTCTCTGCCTTCTGTGTAATTCTGACCAGCCCAATTTGCGAGCGGAGAGTCGTCATGAATTCCTGAACATGCACGTCTCTTAATTTTGTTGTGGTATTAGAGATGGAATTATTTTACTGATTCTTGTGGAAAGAAGACTCGAGTGTATGTTCTTAAAGACAGAGTCTGTTTAACGAGCCTTGCTTTCTGACTTCGATTTATTCCAAGAGATTGATTAAAAATCTTGAGAATTTTGATTAAACGAGGTCCAGCGAAGTTTCTTTTCATAATTCTTAATTTATTGCAAATTTGATAGGGTAGTCCTTTTGTACGGATCATTTCCTTTCAAGGCAACTTTGAGTCCACACAGAACTCTTATCTGTTCCGAGGAAGAATTGCTTGTTTCACGGAGGAGCATCAGGCGTATAACAATCTTAGGAGTTACGCACGAAATATTTCTCCTTGAATTATTATGCAGATAGGCGGCGCAAATCATCAACAAAGTCGGGGGCCGCGGGTGTTTGTGAACACGACGTTAGTTTGGTGTCTTGTCGTGTGGTTGACGTTTAATTCAGAATCTTGTGTGTCTTCTGTCTCTGGTCTCGACTTAAGCTTACTCGCGCCGTTCCACCATGGAACCCATAAATCTCAGAAAACTTGGGGGGTGGCACAGTGCGAAATAGGGTTGGCTCGCGAGCTAACCACTTCCAATTAGCATCGCCGACAACTTTCAGCGTCCTGGACCTATGAACGAAACTTTACGATTACGAATATACATAGGTACATCTGTACATTTGGCCTTCTGCTACATCTCCTGTTGCCTTTACACGCTAGCGGGTGAAAATATTTATTTGCAGCCAGCAGTGTCATATGCGCACAGAAGTGCTCTTCATGGATATGAACATTATAATTCTACAAAGGGTGGAAAACAGAGGAGATATGTAGGTTGCATAGCTTGGATTATTTTGGACGAAAATATGAGGCAAAAAGAATTTCTGTTATCGTGATACTTTCAAATGGAAGCACGCATTTATTAACTCTAAGTTATTAGTAACTCTAATGTTTGTATTATACTTTAATATTTATTAACTCTAATTTATTACACTCTAGTATTTATTAACTCTAATATATTATACTCTAGTATTTATTAACTCTAATATATTATACTTTAATATTTATTACAAGTTATATTATAACAAGTTCGCTCATAGACATAAATATGTGCGTGAAACGTTTTCGAACTGATATTGGTAGGTATAGCATTTACGAGGCACAGTGATGAGAGCTGTATAAAGTAACGCCTGGATAGTTTCAACAGAGAAAGCTTTTTTACATGAAATTTGTTTGGCTGAGAATATCTTCATTTAGTAACAGATCTCTGAAGTTTTTTATTGGATCGCAATTGGCGTCACACAATATTCATACAATTCCTTGACCTTAACATTACCTACACTATTTAAACCCATATAAGGGTTTATACTAACTGTACTCGATATAAGAGTAGGAGATAGAAATGAAAATTCAGATGAACCTAATACACGGAGGGAAAGAATAAAAAATGTCCAGATATCGGATTTCTGTAAACAGAAATTTTATTAATTCCCGTTCTGTGTTACCTGGTTCTGCCAGCCTACAGCGAATGTTCCGCAAGATAAAAAAGTAAACCCTCCCCCATTTCGAGCCCTATCCTTTTATTGCGAACGGCCCTTCGAATGGCAGCTTTTAAAAATACGGCTCGGCTCAAGATACTTCAGTTAAATCGGGCTGATCTCGACGGATGTCGGCGTGGACACCTAACCTGTCGTAATGTACAGTATGGAGCCGAGTGGCAAATAGCTAGCACAAAACAGTGAGAGCTCCCCATGGGCTCATCCCCATGAACGAGCTCCTGCAAAAACATTAATCACGAGCTACTTGTTATCCCCGGCCCACGTTATGTCTGTATCACACGGCTGGTTAACGAAAAATACCGTGATTCGTTATATTTTTCATAGCTCCAGTTCGTGTCGCTATTGTACTCTTTACAGGGAATTCGTATGGTACCTTGAATGATTTATCTGTACGTTCAATATTTTTCGTCGACTAACAAATAGGGGATGCATAACCCACATGTGTTCCATACAGGAATGGAGCATGGAATAAAATAGAACAATAGTAGCAGTACGACACAGCTATCTCGACAATTCTCATTACCTTTGCATGAAGATAATATAGAAACCACATATCGTTCCATCCAGAAGAATAAATAAAGGATAAAGAGGGAAAACAAGGAATGTCACAAAACAAATTTATTGGGAAAATCAAATTTTAATACTTTAGTGCATCAGTAAAGAATCGAGATTCTATGAACTTAACTGTATTGTTCATAACATGAACAATTTATACTATAATTAGGCATCAGAAAACAACTGAGCAAAAAGATAATTGTTTCACATTGTTTTAATATTTTTCAAGTGGAACACTGCAGAATAGTGTAATAAAATAAATGTCCACTTCTATTATTATCAAAACAAGGATGTGTACACAGTGACGTCTGAGGATTCCTGATGTAGTGGAAGCTTACACTAATTAGAAATACATACTGCAAGTAGGAAGACTGGATGAATTCCTTGTTTTGTTCCAGTGGTGAGTGGAGGGTGGACATTCCCTGTTTTTCACCAGTTCACCAAATCTTTAAAGTTGTCTTATATGGACATTTTATCTCGCATTATCTCGCATTTCTACTTTACAACCCTTTGTGATTTGACAGTTCTGTAGCCCCAGTTGCCACCAGCAAAATACGTTATACATCGCAGAATCATTAAAAACTGACATTCCCTATTTTTCCCCTACCTTCAAATAGGAATCCCACATTCCTAACTGTCTCTCAACACCTGGTGCTTCAACATCATCGAAGTGCTCCAGTTCTTTTCACACTTGATAGAGAGCATCATTCTACATTTCTACCCCCACTGAAACTTTGAAAGCTAGGCGATAATCCAGGCTAATAGCGCCTGCCTGGACATATAGCCGACAGGATAAGTCCTAAGGTGGAGAAAGGATCATTGTTCGTTCCCCAGGAGAAACGGGAACTTAATTTTCGAGCCCAGGGAGTTTGGCGCGCAACGACGTTTCCCTCCAAGGAATCGTCCCGTTTTCGCGGTTACTTTCTTACGATCTCGAGGAGGGAAATCGATCGGGGGTTAAATGCGCCATGAAATTTGAAGAGTCCTCGTTTGCGCGGCCCGGTTGCCGCGTCGCGTCGCAGAGCATCGACCATCGAAATCCTCGAGGCTGCTTCAACAAACGGACGGACGGGGTCCGACTGCCTCGGCGCTCCTCGAGGAAAGGCAATATGCATGTAAAGAGCACTTGGACCCGCTTTACGACTCGAAAGACCCTCCCGACACGGACGATAGCAATCCGTCTGATGGAAACGATATTCCAGGGGGCCTACAGCCCGCGTATCGGGAAAACTTCGCCCCTGCAAGGTAACTTTGTAATTATTTCTCCGCCTGCAGAGGCGCGGCTGAGTGCGGCTTTAAGCCGGTCGAAAAACGACGCGGAGGCTTTGCTAAGCGGTTTAAATATTTCATGCCCGTCGAGTCTATCAATCGAGGAGCTTCTGACGGACGATTTTTATCGGCGGTCGACAGTTCTTGGTTACCAGCTTTCCGGGATGCGCGTCCGTATTGTCTGGGGGATTTTTCGTGCGCGATAGAGACACGTGTGGGGTGGGAAAGCGCGCTTACGAAATCAATGATTTTCTCAATTTGGTTTCAAATTTGTTTTTGATATCGACTGAATTTGGGAAAATCTATTTTTGTTTAAGAAGCTATTACTAAGTAGTTATGATTATCTATTTCAGTAACAGAAATGGAAGGTATTAGTTGTTGGAGAAAATAACACAATGGTATGTGTTAATTCTAGGGGGCGCTACGGTTATTTTTAGTTGACGATTTTTAGCACTTTATTTATTTTAATATGGTTACATTACGATATTTTATTAATGATGTAACACTGATTTTTCATAAATGAAGGAAAGGAAATATTTACCTAACCCTTTGTGAGGTAAGGGACGTAGGTTATTTGAATATTATAAAAAGAGATCGCGTTACAAAAAAGGTTGGGAAACACTGTTCTAAAGTTAGTTCAAAAGGATACTTGTGGGAAGATAAATGTACAGGTTGATTTTTAATCTTCCGGTGTATGCTTTATATGTTAAAATAATGTTTATCAAAAGTTTGTGGATGCGTTAATATCAGCTAACTAAATTTGGCGAAACTCCTGGTATAATATTTCAAGCCAGTTTATGGTTTAATTCTCGATAAACGTGAAAATGATCATGGTATAGTTAAGCTGCTACGAAGCACTAACGGAAGCCCTGAGGCAGTTTAATTGTGTACGTTTTCTGCGGATCACACGGGAACGACCCAGGGCACGGGACGCTCGAGAGTGACCCTATAAATTCTCGTAATCTGATTTCGGGAGCAGTGAAACCGGCTTCCCTTTCGAAATCGAACCGGAGAATAATAGATTCCCGTGATTTCCACTAACGTTTTTCCGTCAAATATTGATGGCCACTCCACTATTGTTGAAAGTGCTCAGAAACTTCCCAATGTAATCTACGGAAATCCCACCTGTGCGCGATATTGTAATAGACTAGTGGAGCGTTTCAAATTTCCTGTATACCAACACGCTGTTATTTAAAACCCTATTGTTTACTAAAAACTACTTGGTTGTCAAATATGTTCTCCCAAAATTTGATTAATTCTGGTTAGAACTAAAATTTTTAATTGAAATTAAGTAGGGCTACCCCCTTCAAGGCTTTTTCAATTCCAAAAGTACGTAAGTGGAATTTGTTTCACTATTTCAATTATATTTTTACTTTATTAAATTAATCAAACGGACCTCTGCACTCCACTTAGATCGATTGAAAGCTTGATTAGTTTAAATTGCAGTTTCAAATGTTCGAAACTTCTAAAATTCGAACGGACGTTTGTACTTGTAAATACTGAAGCACTTTAATGGTTCCGTTCCCTTATCGCAGCGATACCAATGTTGGAGAAAACTTATTAGTTAGAATGCGCGGGCGAATGAATGTCTCGGGGATCTAAGAAATGATTAATATCCGCGAAAGCCAATCACCGTGACTAATTTGTAGCTGGAAGCGAGAGAAACCGGTGTCGCTTTATAGTGCCTTAACACAAGCGCAAGAAACTGTGGTGCCTTCGCTGATTTCCACCCCAGCAATCGAGTAAAACACAAGCAGCCGCTCCACCCTCAACATTACGAACTTTCATTCGTTCCACCCTAGCCATTTCCTATCGGTCAAAACAATTTCGCAGTTTCTTAATAGACTTAATAAATCAACCGGCTTGAATATCGATTCGGGACTAAATTCGACCTTAACGGCGTTATATGAAAAAAGCTGGATCGTGTCGATTACATTTTGGGACAGGGTTCAAATATGACGCCGTAAATCACGTTCTCTACGGCTGATCCTTTATTAAAATTCTTTCCCCTTTCCTCAGTGTTTTCTTCGATTTCTTTGCGACTTCACTTTGATGAAAATTCTAATAAGTCACGGTCTCCCGTGACAAATGCTTGTGCCACTGCCGAGATTTATTCGAGTTTGGACATTGTACTTCGCACTTTGAAGCAAACGGTAATTCCTTTTCTTCAATCTCTGCAGGTATCATGAATAATAACGAGGTCCCTCAGAGAAAATTCGGTTGTCCAGTGCTTCAGTAACAGTGGAAGTAATGTACACGACCAATAATTTTACCGAAACTTAGATTAATAATAATAAATGGTGAACTATACCATTAGAGAATGATGAAACACGAATGATGATTATTCGATACTTTTCCGAAATAAATTAAACTTCCTAGCATGTGGAACAAATGAATCACAAAAATTTAATATTTGTGGAATCGAACTTCATTACCAGAAGCAGATTACTTCAGATTTTTTCTCGGGGTGTTACGAGATTTTATTGACCCATTTATTTTTTCCAGATCATTTCTGCCGGGAATTACTGGTGGGAACGTCAGTTGATATCGTGACGCTATTACAGCGGCGCAAAAATATCTCTGGAGAAATGCCCGATCCGGAGGGTGTTTTTCCTACTCAGGAATACAGCTAATAAGGGAAATTGATGATTTAGGGGACGGAGGAAGAAATAATAAGAATAATAAGGACGGTTCGCGGTGGGGTACAATGGAATTAAGTCCTTGCGAGGCAGTCCAACCCTCTAACGAAGGTGCGAAATCTCGGAGGGCTGGCCTTTCCTTTTTCATTGCCATACTCCCGGCCGACTGGCTTTCGTTGGCCCTGTGTGGACAAAATGAAAAATGGCCTCTTATCGGCCGTGGGACCTTGCGCAACTTTTCTTTCGAGTGGTTCTATAAATTACAGACACCCGATAGAACCTCAAGTAACGACGCCTAGGGTCGCAGAGCCCGATATCTTCAAACAGCTCGAACGAAAATAATGCGACGGGGGATGGTCGAAGGTATCGAGAGCTTCTTACGCGTTGTTAAATCTTTTATCGAGATGTTATCGTGTTTTATGGCAACAATGAATCACGAACGGTCAAATGAAATTGAGAATTATGTGTTACAACGATGAAACCATGAGTTTCATTATTACCAACGATTGCGATCCAGAGTTACATAAGTGCATTTTATTAGAACCTTCTGTTCATTAAACAGAAATTTTTTGGAAAATTGTACTTCTTCTATTGAAATTTCTTTTGGAAGGAGTCAAAGATAACTTTGATCTCAATAATTTTATTTGATATCAGTAGTACCTAATAGCAGTTGCCGAGGACGCGGAGAGTCATAATAGGTTTACCAGCTAGGTACGTTAATTAATAATGAATGACAAACGCAGACGGGAAGCTGATCAGAAACTATTAGCCGCCCCAAAAACGGCTGGACCCTCTGGGAAAGAAAGAAATTGGCATTGTGCAGAACCTCGAATAGGCGTATTCCGTTCTAAATTGGATCCTTCGAATCTTGTCCTCCGCTTTTATTTCGCAGTATTGTTCTTCCAATCTTCCCATCCGGCCAACCATTCGAAGGAAGCGGCTCACAGCTCACGAACAGGAGGACACATCGCGGAGATAACGATTGAAAGCTTAATTCAATTACCTTTCAATTCGCTTTAATTAGTTCTGGTACGGAAGTAACGGGTTACGGAACGTCCGTTTGTTATCACAGTGGATTGTTTACCGATATGATTGAACTCTGTTTCCAACTACCTACTCTATTATACGTGTATAGTTTCGCGTTTACATTTTATGTTTTAATTAATATTATATTTATCTCCCTTCTACAGCAATATACTGTATAAACCGACTTGAAAAGTCGTTTATATAATACTTCAGGATTTAAATAAAATATTGACTTCAACGATTGCTTTTGAGCAGGGGTCGAAAGAGTTCTTGAACTTTTCAATAGCTTCTATTTAAAACATGGACCGTGGAAATGTTTGCAAAATTTTCTCACATTATAAGTTCCCATGAGAACCGATAGAGTAAAAGTTCTTGAAAATAAAAGTTTTAGTTGGAATGGAACTTTTCTATAACAGGAACAGATATTTTATTCATCGATATTAAAAAATTCTCAATGTAAAAAATACTGAATACTATTTAATTAATAGTACTACAACAATAATAAATTATTATTATTACAGTTAAATTGATATTCTGAATATGTTATTTATTTGTAATATTTACATACGTAGATAATTTCCAGAACCTTTTCGATCCCTGCTTTTGAGACATTGTCAAGCAAGCAAAATTTCCCAAGCTTAACACGAGCACCGCGGTGTACATGTAAAGGTACTGTGCGAAGATTCCAATCCAATTGGTACAATCCATCCAGTTAGTTCGCCGTGGAATTGATCGGATACAATTTATCTAGAGTTTTATTCCAACGGATTTTCTTGTTACTGTAATCGCGGAACATGATATATGGTTTCATGAAACATTCATGATATTGTAATTGTCGCTTATCGAACGGTTACAGAAATCTCGTTCCAAAACTTAAGTGTTTAATCTTTCTATAGAAAAAAAGTATATATAAAAAAAATTTATGTTAAACGGTTTTCTTTAAAAAATCACTAAAAAATGAAACTAATAACTAAAAACTAAAAACTAAAAAATGCAGTAAACAATAAAAAATAATTCTTGTACAACAGTTTCGATGATGTTATAAACCAAAAACTAGTTCCTCTTTTGCACTACAGTACATATGTACAAATAAACAAACAAACAGAGGATAGAAACTGAATAAAATCGTTTAGAAAAGGCGCCGAATTGTATAATTTTTTCAATTGTTTGTAATATTTAAAAACTCTAATTATGGTTTGTAAGAAGATTTGAGAAGTAAACAAATCCTCTAAATTTTTTCTTTTTTTAATTTCAAATCATACTATTTCTAATTGTTTCGTTTTTCAGTGAAAAGTGCTTATCCGCCTGCACTGATAACAACGAGTGTTATCAACACAGAGTAGGAAGCTTATGGTTTAGTTCCACCGTTCGACGCTAGACCATCGCTTCGTCCTCTTACTTTCTCGCAAGTGGTGCATACGCCACCTCTTTAATATATAAGAGCTGTTCGAAACGCATCGCCAAGAAGGAAATGAAGAAAAACTGATCAAGATTAAACCATGATTGATATTATTTGTAATAATGGACGTAATTCTGATCCTTTCTTTTAACACTTTCTTTTCCTAACATTAATCCGTTTCAATATCCGTTTTACTTTGAGAACTTTCTGGTTTTCCCTAGAATTCACGATCAATATTCTTGAAAATATACAATCTTTTTGCATTCTTCATAAGATATACTAAAATATTTCGAAGAATACATTAACACACTTTGAAATATCATGAAAATTACAGTAAAATACAAGATTAGTGGATCCAGTATTTAGGTTTTATCATTTACTGAAGCAAATATAGCAAAAGAAAAATTACTATACCACCTGATAATGCATTTATAACTAACATTTCATAGCAAACACATGCATTTTTCTTATTATTTCGTACATCTAGAAACATACTCGAAACACTCATCTCTCCGCTTTCACATTATTACTTTTTCCTGTTTCCAAAAGACGAATGAAAGTAGTTCAGGCTATAGTACGCGTGTACCAGCGCAGATGGCGATCGAATCGCCCAGCGATTTTCCACAATGGAGTTTCCACTCTTATTTACTGGTTCAATGTGGTCGGGTACGAAAAGATCGTGCGGGATCGGCAGATCCCGTTAGTTTCCGCGTCTAATTTCAGTTCCGGGTAGAAAACCAGAGATGTTCGCTATAGGTTGAGTGTGGATAAACAACGTGCAAGGTTAAAAAATGGAAGTGACTCGATCGAGTGAGTAATTGGAAATGATTAACGCCAAACGAGCTATGCTTTCGGTCTCGCTGATGATCAGGAGCGTGACCGTGTTTTTATAACATTGTTTTCTGTGTGCGATCAAATTTCTAACAACGAGGTTCTGTGGACGTGCACGTTGCTCCGTTTCAAACACAGAGACGTTGACAAACATGAGGAGAAATTAGGGCACATTTACTGCTTTCCCCTACGTGCTTGGCCTACATATTCAGTCTTTAATTTTCAAACGAATTCTACGCTGAACGAGAACAGTGGAGCTTTCTTTGCAATTCTTCTACTAGTTGCTTGAGCATTGTTTTCATCAAGACGTTTCACAGAAATGGTCTATGTTTTCCACGTTTTTGGAACGTTCATGTGGTTTCGTTGATATGGAGTTAACTTAAAGCTCGTATTCTCAATTCGTCTACTTTTGTGTTTACTCTTATGGTTAGGAACGAATGTGCAGAAGCGAAGCGTTGAAGTATGAATTCTTCAATGGATACAGTACCCCTTTTTAATTTGATTGGCAATATTTTGCAGATATTGAAGTATAGTCAATTTATGGTAAAAAATATATTCTTGCTGCAATATATTGAACCCGAAGAGGCTGTTATAGAACGTTCGTTAGAAGTATTACTTGAAATACTAAAAGAAGCTTCGAAGCTTTGTGTAATGTATAAATGTATTTAGAAAACTCGTTAATGAGTGTAGGAAGTCTTTACTAATTTAATATTTGCACACTGAAATGCATTTTATGTTTAGATGGTACTGTAACTAAATGTTATATTTATATTTGAAATGAGTCGTATGTAAAATCAAGTGTTTACATTATTGTTATATGGTTCACTAACTGAAATATCATTGGAATTTTTCAGTAAATTTTAAATTTGATGCGGGTTATGGAAATTATGAGAAATATAAGTTTGATTTTTTATATTAACGTGGTTTGTTCAATTTGTATCCTATTCCCTTTCCTGTTATATGAGATAAAATTGAATAGAGTTGTTATTTTTATGTTATAATTTAGGAAGAACTTATTTATTTGCTAGAGATTGCAAAAAATTATATTGTTTAGGGAAGCACTGCTATTTGCTATTTTGATATTTTTTTTACCTTGTTTTAGTAAATCTTGATTGGTAACTGTTTCGGGAGTAGTACATCTACTTTTAGTCCATAAATATATGGTAACCGTATATTGCTACCATGCCTTGTTTTGCAAAGCAAATACTTGGACCGCATAATGTAGCAAAAGTAAAAGTCAGCATTTCACTTTGCATTTATATGTGCAATGAGAAGTAATCAAATAACACTAGCCAATTTGGATATTCATAGAAATATTTGTGGTATTATTTAGGGTGAAATTCATTCAGTTAGCATTAATATTGTGTTCAAGCATTAGGATTTACATCATTAAAAATGCTGTATATTTACATTATATAGGTACTGTTTCATACATATTTATTTTTATAAGTATTTAGTATGTTAAATTTCTGAACTCACTCTTCAATTTTCAAATCGGAGGATTTCAATAAAAATGATTGTTTAAATTCTAAAATATTTGCGATTTAGTGTCGAAATGTCTTGCATATAAAGCATAACAGAAATACCGAACCGATGCATCGGTGAATTGCGAATTAAAAGTTGAAAAAAATACAGTTACGTATTGTTATAATATAAATCATAACATTACGTATATAGTTCTTTTAACTTTTTTGTATTCATACTATACCCCCGTAACCACATCTTATCCCGCGAAATAGCATTATGTAACACGTCGGTAAAGCAGCTAAACCATTCGTATGATTGCAAAACTTCTATCTCTCTTTCTCTCTCTCACATACACACACACACACACACACACACATGGCTATACTTCGTTTCATTCGCTTAATTAACCATAACTTTTACGCATTTCTCTCCCTTTTCCCTAACTAATCCAGATGAATGTGACTATTTTCACAAAAAAAAATAAAAAAAAAATTTTTATCAAATCAATATCTAAATTTTGGGCGAAATCGAGTAGTAACGCTAGTCTTCTATCAGAGAGACCGAGAGATATTCATCGTCTGTAGCATGTGTTCTGCAACGATTTATCGGAACGGTGTACCATCGCTATACAAAATGAGTACAACTTCATGTTCGATTTTTCACAGATTTCCAAGAGGTCCTGACAGAGTTGGACGACATTTTGAAAAATGCGACATTTCTTGGAATCGACGGAGAATTCACAGGACTTAATTCCGGACCCGATGCTGGCGCCTTTGACACGCCTGCTCAGTATTACACAAAATTGAGAGCAGGATCTATGGACTTCCTTCTTGTACAGTTTGGCCTGTCTGTCTTTACATTTGATACACAGACACAGAAGTACGTTATTCTCTGGACTGTTCTTTATACTTCGTAATCATAATCCTGAATCAAGCTAGAACCCTTCAGTTTACAATAATTCCTTCTTTTTACAGATATAGCCAGCGATCATACAACTTCTACGTTTTTCCACGGCCCCTGAATCGCGCAGCTCCAGATAGCAGATTCATGTGCCAAGCATCTTGTATATCATTTCTGGCCACCCAAGGCTTCGATTTCAATAAACTTTTCAACCTGGGTATCCCTTATCTGACCACGATCGAAGAGGAAAAGCTGGTGAAGCGGTTGGAGGAAAGGCAGAAGGCAAGGGATGAAGTGCAAGAGCTGATACCTATCTCCGACGATGATAGACCTCAGATCGAAGAGATTTGGTAAATCAATCAACCACGTTGCCTATTTTTATCAAGGGGCTGAAATTGAAATACTTACGACCGAATTATTCCAGCACGAGGATAGACGAGTTCATCGCTTCTGACGCTGAGGAATTGACGATAGACAAGTGTAACGCTTTCATTAGGCGGCTGGTGCATCAGGAAGTAAGGGTGAGATGGCCGAACAAGTTGAGAGTTGAGGGTAAATCGGATTGTTCAGGGCCCAGTCTTGTAGTACAAAGGTCAGGGACCAAGGAGGAAGAAGAGCAGAAGGAAATTGAGAGAAGGGGGAGGGAGAAGCTGGAGATTAAACAGGCAGTTGGACTCAGCTTACTCTTGAGGAAAATCGCCGACTCTGTATGTTCCATTCAAGGATTTTCTTTATCGAATAAAAAGAGTGTTCATATATTTTAAAACACATCTTCGTTTCAGGGGAAACTAATAGTCGGGCACAACATGTTACTGGACCTCTGTCATATAATACACAAGTTTTTCGGCCCTCTGCCGGAATCATATTCGGAGTTTAAATCTCTCGTTCACGGTTTGTTTCCTAGGTAAATGTTGAAAATTTCTCAGTATGATTTTTCGATAAAACACACGAGTGCGAGCTATGCTTTAAAATGTCTCTTCTTCCTCGACAGAATTTTGGATACCAAAGTAATATGCCAATCGCAACAGTTCAGAGAAAACGTACCATCGTCGAATTTAAATGTATTGCTAGAAAGGGTTAGCAAGTCACCATTTAAAATTCCAGAAGTAGAATTTGTCGATGGCAAGAGTTATTCTACGTTGGCGGAGAAAAGCCACGAAGCGGGTTACGACGCATACATTACAGGAATATGCTTCATTGCATTGTGTAATTACCTTGGTTAGTAACCGATACATAAATGCTTTATATAAACTTCACATGCGTTACGACTTCGCCCATTTAACTCTAATAAATCATTGTCTTTTCAGGTTCCTTACAAAAGCCCGAAATTCCAGTAGTTCTTTCAGACTCGCATCTTCTTAATCCTTTTCTAAACAAGTGAGTTTCGTTGTGCTTAATATTATTAATAACGTAGATCTCAGTGGAGTACAATTTATATTCTTGTTTCAGACTTCTCATAGCAAGGCTGAAAGACTACCCCTATATTACCTTAGATGGAAATGATCGTAAGTTCTTTCACACCATTTTTCTCATCTTTAAATTCTAATTTTAATTCGACATTAATGATATATATCGTCTTTCCTCTTTAGCTAACCCCAGCAGAGATCACGTGTTCCATCTAACATTCCCGAAAGACTGGAAGCATAGTGATATTTCTCAACTGTTTAGTCCATTTGGTGAGTGCTATATTCTTCCACATTTTCCATTCGTTTATTTTCTTAAAAACCTCCTACACCAGATTTATCTATATAAGAACTAATATTTCTATTGCAGGAAGCGTGTACATATCATGGTTGTCCGACACGTCCGCCTATGTTGCATTGAATCGTCGTGAACAAGCTGCCGGAGTGATCAAGAGTCTATGGAGGGGAACTACGTACAGGATACAGAAGTACGCCAAGTACCAGGCATCGTTAGAGACGAACGTCAACACAGGGGAACGTAAACGGAAATTATCTTCATCCGAGTAAGTAATCGATAATACATACACCTTTTTCTAGACCACAGTTCAACTTGTTGCCAAAAAACTTTCCCATTATTCCCACCATGGAACTAGAATTGGTCATTTAATCCTTTAATAAATCGATTCAACAGCACCAGTATCAGCTTCTACGATCGTGTACAGTACTACTCTCGTTTTCGTCGTATTGCGCGAACGAAGCGTAACGACTACATTATATTCGCATACTAAGCTACATATTAACGAAAGGTTCTCACAGTTTCGAGAAGGTAACGCAGCACATTATGCTGATCGTTGCTCTGTCGACAAGCTACCGCCGTAATATCGGAAGTTAAGATTGCCAGTCCCCTTTCGTTATCTCTCGAACGCGATTTTTCGCGCCGACTTTTCTTCGTCTTGTTCGATCAATTTACCGTTTCTTGCTCGTACATTTCGCTCGATCGCCGTAATTCCCGTCGATTAATTTCCCCGCTTATCGAGAGCGCCCGCAGCGGAATCGTCTTGCCTGTTACTCGTCACGGTACGATGATGCGACAAGGGCGGCAAATCGCGTGGTCCACCTTCGTGGTAATAACTTATCCTAACCACAGGCACGGTGAAGAGATCGGTGCAGCGGGGTGCCAGGTTCACGGCACCGGCATTAAACGCCGCGAAGAGGTAGCGGGGACACCGTGAAAGGAAGGAAGAGTAACGCGTTATCAGCGCCCGCTGAATATAAGCTGGACGCGATAATAATTTTCAAGCGGCGCTGCGAAGTGGAAAAGAGTGTGGTGGATGAGCGAGGAGAGGCGACGCTTCATACTCGCCGCGGCTTCCTGGGATTTCCTGTACACGGGGGATTTGCATAGGGTCGTAGAGCTCATTCTAAATTAATGCCCGCGACGCCTGTTGCACGCGTGTCTTCCCTTCCCTCTTCGCCTCTTCTTCGTTCGATTCTCCTCCTTTCCCCACCGCTATTTCTTCTTTTCTTCATCCTCGCCAGCCACCGGCGCATAGTCGCCACTAAATCAGAGTTCCATGCCGCTGTCTGCGGGGCTTATCGGAGCCGCTGATCGCGAATCGATCCAGCTATCAATAAATTGATCGATGCGTAGTGAAAAATGATTTCTAAGCGTTGATTAATGGAGCCGCGGACGCTGTCGAACGGGACCGATTGGAACAATCGATTTATTCCGCACGATCGTCGACGGAAGCACTTTAACGAGTGGCAAATTTAACTTCCGTCATTACGTGGTTGTTTTTTTTTGTGTATTTGTGGTTAATTACTCGAGTTTAGAATCTCATTCGTCATAATCCAAGTATTGCTTTCATTTTGTGAAAGAAGAAAGTTTATACTGTTTGTATTTACTTAGTAATGGTGATTGATCCATTTATTAAGTATGTAATAAGAAAGCTGATGAAATTTAGATTTTTAAATTGTGAAATTGCGAAGAAGGGGGTATCATTTGTTTGAACGAAAAGGTCGTTCGGAACCGTCCGTAGAGTCGGTTCGCGGCGACGTATTGGCGCGGCCCATCGCGCTCATTACGGGTACAAACGAGCCGCATTGCCCACGTGCGAATAAAAGCAAAAGCACGCCGGTATTAGGGTCTTGATTAGAATAATGCAACACGTTTCGAATAACGTGTCCGTGTCGCTCGACGGGGACGCGTCCGCAATGCAAATGCACGCGTATGAATCAGTTAGAACAGACACGTAGACGGCCATAGCAGGGAAATTCTCAAATTGAAATAAAAGGATACGTTCCTTGAGACCAGAAAACTTTTGCACACGTAACGAAACTGTGCACTCCGTTTTCGTCCCTCCTGATCCCCATTTTATACTTCATTCTTTTTCTTTTCTTTTTTAATTTTTGTAGGCGGGATCAATTTTGCTTTATATCGCTACTTCAACTTTTTTCGGTCTATCTCCAAATTCAGATTCTTACTCTAATTACATTTTAGAATAATTTCGGTAGATAAGGGAAGCGTCGGATCAAGTACGACTTATTTGAATTAAATCATGGATTAAAATCACAGGAACTGATATTTTCTTAAACGAAACATATAAGTTCTAAGTTCTAACTGATTTTTTTTTAAAATACAAATGTTCTAGAACTTTTGATTCCTGATAAAAATTCAGACCATTTTTAGCGATAAAAAAAATGGGGATATTTTTCCTTCAACTGGATCTAGGTACCGGCACTAAAGGGTTAATCAAAGAATTTTTCAAAGAATAATCGAGCGTTTGTTATTATACTTCTGTTACTTCGATTTTCTTCTTGCGATCAGAGGTATTAATTATCCCGATCCCATATGTAGACTATGTACATAACGAGACGAAATCTTTGCCCGGCCACATGGATGTTACCATTACAATGTCTGGCCGCCCTACAAGGCATTAATTCCGTCCCAGGAACAAGGCCGCTGTACCCCGTAATTGCTTAATTACACTCTCTATGCATCATTCACGTTTACCCGAATGCTCGCCGGTAAATATACGCCTATTAGCATCCCGTATACCGCTCCGCCGGCCGCAATGCGTTATGGCGGTATTTATTTGCGAACTATAAATAAGAACGTCAGCAGATACAGCGACAATTTATAATGGTCAACCCTCGGCCCGGTAATAGCCGTATAAATTACAATTTGAGTTGAACACCTTCCCGCGGATTTTTCCCGCCGTGATCGCGCCTTCTTAAAATGCCATTTAAATCATATCGATTGGAAAAGTTCGCGCCTCGCGCAAACGGGCGTGGGCCCAGCTCCGCCTTAAAGTGCCGCCCCGGAAAATTCTCCGCGATTTTAATCCTTTTTCCCTCTCCCCTGCCCGTGCTTGCTTTATGATTCGCCGGAGTACATAATGAACACGCTGTAGCCGGACACACGTGTATCTCTTGCGCGGCCTCGCGTGTGCGTGTCCAGGTACCCCGCATGCCCCATAAGCATATATCACTTGGTAGTACCAATGCATCACTCCGTGAACGCGCGCCAACACCATCGCGGACTGCTTCTGTGTCGCATGCGACTTTTATCCGTGGCCGCCTCGCCAGAGTTGCTTTCCCGTTTGCACCACGAAGCATCTTTCCTCTAAACGAAGCTTTCGTGTCACGCGGAAACGCCGCGCGGTAATTTATCGGGGGCCAGGCGTTCGCGTGCCGCGCACCGGGTCCGTGCGCACGGTCCCGTGAACCCCGATACACTACCCGCTCTTTTATTAATTTTGAGCACTGCCGCTCGTTATTGTCACCCGCCTCGTTTATTTCCATTTGAACTCGGCGGCAAGGAACGGTTCCGAGAGTGAAAATTTTAACGAAGGCGGTATTTCTCCGGCGTTTTGTCCCGATAAGTGAGGTTCGCGAGAGGTTTATTGCATGGGTGTGGATAGACCGTGATTTAATTGCGAGCAATGGCTTATGTGCTGGAATCTCTTGCTCAAGGTACTTTCCATTTTATTATATTCTTCTTTTAGTTTTACTCTTAACTGGTATCCTGGGGTCGGTCGTGACCCCAGGCACGCAAAGTTCACTGCAACATTTTTGGTTGGTTAAGTTTGAATTAATGTTCAAACACTCATATTTTTTAAAAAATTCTTTTACATACTTTAAGGGACATTTTCCTTGTTTTTTATTTAAATGAAACCCAGAGAAGATATTTTTGGCACCGCAAACTCCTTATGCGACGATCTTGCTTCGTTCAACGTCAGTTACACGACGAACAAGAGGCATTATTTTTTGGACCATTTTTTTTGGACATGCTCTTTAACCCTTATCCGTCCTTCGCGTCAATTTGACACAGTTTTTCGTAATAAGTTATACTGTTCTATTATTCGTGATTCTTGTAAGCAAGCAGTATGTCCTGCACATCGTTTTATTTTATGCTAACGTTGCAAAAAATGTGAGATGTAAATGTCAACTCATCCATTTGAATAAAAAAATATCGAAAAATAGTTGTTTACCTTGCCATTTCATCAATCTTATACCACTGTATCAATTTGAGACAGAGGGAAAAAATTCAGTTCGTGAAATTAGGAACGGATGAGGGTTAAATTATAAGCTTTCAAGTGCATATTACGATTTTTGATTAACAAAAAGAAATCATAAAAAGTCCCCACTTTTCATGGTTCTAGATGTATGTAACCATTTAAATATTGCTTCTGCAATAACCACTACTACTTCCCTCAATTGCGTTTAAATAGGTTCTTATTGATTTTAAATTCGTAAATTCTTCTGTCCTTAATTTCGAAATCTCAAATACATTATACATACATTCTTCTTTCGCATGGCAACGTTCATTGGTCACATAGCACGTGGGTTTCCATTCCATTGCTAGCAAGGTTGCCAAGGATTTTCAGTGTCCACCTTATCATGGGTGCAAAGCTAAAACTCGCGCGACAAATGTATGCGAGCGCATAGTGATTTAGCGCGCGGAAGATGATAGAAATATCTCGGTATGTTATGCGCGAGCCTCTAGCCGTAATTAAAACTTTTCAACCGGGATTTGTTATCTGCTGCTGAATAACGAATGCCATTGACGAAGAAGCTGGCCACTTTGCATACCTGGCCAGGTAAATAGTCACGGTGATTCCGCTGCACAGGCTGCGAATCGAAGTAATTCGCGGCAAGTAATGACGATTTACGATGCGGATCACTTGTGGCCATATGCATACATTAAGCTATTAATATCAGTCAGAGGTACATTAACCCCCAGCTGCCTAGATTACTTTGCCGCCGTTACGCCGCTCCAAAGAAATCACACGTAGCACGCTTATTAAATGTTATTTATTACGATTCCGATTCATTTATTAAAGAGATTATTAGACGCCCGGCTCACCTGCGCCGAGATCGGCGGGTAAGTCTATCGATAATAAATTTCTATTCACCGGCCTCAGGACGAGCGAGAATAATAACACATTGTGGCGAGCGTGTGACCATTTTTATTACGCCGATGGACCATTAAGCAGATTGAATCGCGGACATAGTTATCGTGCCGCGACACGCATTTATATTGCTCAGTATCGCGTAATGCCAGGGAAATTATGCGCGCGGAAAGCGGCGTGTTAGGGGTCTTTGGGAAAGACGACAGGCATAATGGTGACGTTTATTGTTCCATCGACACTCCGCGCTTTTCTCTAGTGTAACCGATATTAATTATGAATCATATATTCGCGCGGCTGTCCAATAAACTTCTATATCCGCGCCGTACGTTTCGTTGCTTAGCCACCCCGGAAAAATGTCCCGTCCGTACGTGTATATTAATTACCGCGAAACAGGTTACTGCGCTTGACCAGTCGCGTAATTACCCGCTTCGAAACGGTTAGCGGTGGATCCGTGGCGATCGAGGCAATCGCCTTCCGTAGCGCCAGCAAATTGGAAAAAGATGAAGTTTCGAAGGCGCTCGCGATAAATCCGGGTGGCTTATTGCAGAAAAATCCTGTAATAGCGATGTACCTATATCGTGGCGCAAATTTTTGCCGAGTAATTTGCACCATGGCGTAGGTTGGTACATTTAATGGTTTCGGATCGAAGCACTTTTAAATACGAGTACCTACCGTGGTCGAGGTATTCCTCCAGTTGATATAAAAACGATACCGATAATAAAATTACCATGAATTTATTCCATTTACTTCTTTCCATATCTGTTTATTTATAATTTTATCTTTTCATCGGTTTCGTGGAGCGGTGTCTTCCAACGTAATTAGAAATACGAAAAGTAGTTGCATTGCGCATTGAAATTATGTAAGATTTTCTGTAGAGTACCTACTAGGGTGGCTCTTATTTTCGACTTTTGAATGTCTATATCTTTGATACTTTTGCGAATTTCGGTTTAATTTTCAAGAAACATTCATGATATATCTGTGGTTGTAAGGAAAAACGACCCATGTCACAATTTCAAAAAATTTGAGTTTATGCATTAATTCAACTGTAGAATATTGGATGTGTGTTTTTATCAGAAAAAAATGCATGAAAACGAATTTTATACGTTGAAAAAATAATGCAATTTAACCGAAGTCCAATATTCAATTAATACGCATTTGGCAAAACAACCGAAGTCCACAAAATTTGGAGAATACGACGTATCTTTCCTTTGTGATCGCTTTTTATTTTCTATTTTTACTTATCTGCATATACTATAACGTATTTTGTGTAAAATAAAATGAGCAAAATTATATTTCATATTTTTATTTTACTAGAAACAGCACATTATGAAATACCAATAATACATAAATGTGTAACTTATATTTTACAAAAAACAACGCAAAGCGCAGAAGAAAACGAAAGAAGACAAAATAGAAAGTAAAAGAAGGAAAAGTAGTCAGAAATAGCTACTTAACTGCGACACGTTCAAGCAGAACAACACAAGTCCAGTGGACTAATTATACGAATATTGAATACTATGCAAAGTGAAGGAAATATACTTTTATATCGTAAGAAGAAAACAAGGAAACATTGCTAATAAGAAGAATTGGTGTTTGGAACTTTCAACGACAATATCTCTAAAGTGAAAACATGTGACATGGGTCGTTTTTCGTTACAACCACAGATATCACACACTGAAAACAAAGAAAAAAATGTTTATTAGATATCTCAGCGACATCGACAACCTGATCGCTGCTTTCTTCCCTTAATTTTGCGTTTACAGATGCATAGATACCGCGCAATCTTTACCGTAATCTACTTCTTCGTTCCAACAAATTACGTACAGTTTTCCATCAAGCCTCTCTTCCTCGAAGAAAGTGAATGGCCTGTGACGAGTTCGATAGTTTCTCTATGAAAATTGCTGCCTTTAGTTGCCAGGTGGTTCTGTTTCGATTAAGATTGATTTAATAATTGCCGAATACACCTTAAACGCGAAAAGACTCGACTGGGAGTAGATGAAAAATATGATTTCTGTCGTCGATCATATGTTTCTTCCACGTGGTATCGCGATCTGCCCTTTTTTCGAAATAGATATGCTGCACGAATGCATTTCTAAAGTTCCCTCTCAGAAAGATATCTGATAATATTATCAGATGCCGAGGCAATGTTTACGGGCTGAAAAAGGTAAAGCTAGCAGGAGGTAGTAGATTTCCATGCATAATGCAAATACTTTCGAGCAAGCAGTACGGCGAGCGCGGCCGCTGTATTTGGATTATGCCTTCGGGATCGCGGCTATAATGAGTTTAACATGCTTCGGGTCTTCTTTTTCCTGTTGCAGCTTCTTTTCTCCTTGCACTGTCCTTTTTTTTCACGGATCTGCGCACTGGCTAGCATACCGCGTTCGCCAACGTTATTTTCAAATCGATTTTGTGGTTTATAAAAGTCTTATCTTTCCGATTTCTATATATGGACTGACCGTCATGATTAATTGCGAAACTCGAAGACCCTTTAAAGTATCACTCCCCCAAGGAGTGTATAATATTTCTAAAAGATAAACATCGTCTTCAATATTTTATTTTTTTATTGTTAGGATAAAAGACCATTGAATTTAACGATTTATGGACCCATTTAAGATCGAAAAACTACGTTTGAGCACTTTTGGAATTTGGGAGACATTCAAAGGTTTAAAAACACATTTTCGAAAATGTCGCTCAGAAAATTTTACAATGTTGGATAACTTTGACATTAGAAGAGCGTATATGTTGTAAAACATTTTGTTCAATAATAGAAAAATATTTTTTAATACGCCCAAAGACAACAGTCTAAATATCTCGAAACAAAAAATACACGACTTACACCACTTTCATAATCACCGACCAATTTAAGCATTTCCCTTCATACTTATGTTTGATTCAGGATTTATTTGCGTATATCGTCGAAAGGATATTTAGTTTCCGAATAATCATCGAGGTGCTCCGAAATAATTCGAGCCACGCTCTCACTGAATTCCTTCGTTATTTAATGCCTTGACGGAAGTTCGCGGGGATACGGGATACATATCCGCTACACGAGGTTCAAGGTTTCGTACAAGATGCAATAAAACCGAGAGTGGCTCGCTGCGTTTGTACTTATAATGCAGTTACCATTCCGCGGAATGACGAGAGTTACGAGCGTAGTAATTGGTCGGCACGTGGGCGCCTCATTAATACCGTGTTGCCGGCGAGTCTGACCCATGTATCTTATAGGGTTGCTGCCAGGCCCGTGACAATGCGCACGAGATTGCGTCTGCTACGCGAAAAAGCGCTAAAGCTTGCCTTGGAAGATGAGGATATTCGTCTCTCGTCGTCAGTGCCATAGTGAGCCATAATAATTATCGGCAAGACAGGAGCTTGATAAAGAAGTTTGAAATTAGTTTTCACCTATCCCCTTCATACATTAATTAATTAAATAAAAATAATATAATTCATGAAGGTAACGACCAGGTGCAGAAGTTAGAAATATTGTAATTCCGCATTAGAAGGATAGAAAATCACAGAAATTCAGAGAGTGTCGTAAGAAACGTAAGGAAATATCGGACTAGAAGAACTCTAAGAAACATATTGCAAAAAGTAAGAGGAAGTCGAATGCTCGTATCGAACGCAATGCTCGCATATTTATTTGAAAAAAACTTGAACTGATAAAACAGCCCGGGGTGCGTTTTCAAAGGCTTTGAATGTGCAGCTGGCTTAAATGTCGTAAACTTGAGATATGGTTTAGTTTGGTTCGTTACAGGGTGCACGAAAAAAGACTTTAGTGACTCGTTAAGTTCGGTGATTCCGAGTGGCCGACGTCGTTGATGCTCGCGGAAGGCGCGCACCGAAAGAAAATTCCTCGTTGAAGGGAGGTATCTGGCATTCTTGAACTGATCAGCCATACTTAACGACGATGTACACACGTGCATTCTGCATGCACGCACGTGATGCTGCATATTCATAAGTTGTGACTACGGCCAGCAACATTTCCGCGGCAAGCTTCAACACGTGCACTGAATAAATTCTTCGTACTGTTGCGGCCGATAGTGTACGACTAGGAGCAATCGATCTTTTTCCTTCTTAAATGCGAACTGTATCTGGGCCGTGTATGATATTTTTTCGAAGCCGGGTAAACTTTGGTCGATATCCGCCCGTGCTCGATCGATTCCCGTTACTGTATGCGCGCTCACGGCGGAAAGGATCAGCGTGCCTCTACCACGGTATACGCAAATGTGTACGATAGATACATGGAATTTATTCCCGGCAATGTCCATTTCACCAACGTGTTTGATATCGTAAATTTGTTGCGTATTTTAAATACCCTGTTTGCATTGGTGCACCACTTGCAACTATGAATTATATAAAATGATCGGGAAAGTAATGTTGGGTACTTACCTTATGGGGGAGTTGCCGCATCTTACGCAAAATTGTCACCGTATCTAAATTTTGCAATGGAAACTTTTTCCAAAACTATATATTATGAGTTGAGTATCTTGTGCCACTATTTGGATTGAAGAAAATCAAAATGGTAATATTTATTGCCCTTAAAAAATTAAAATCAAAAACATCCTTTTGTTGGGAGAGACGTCGTACTTCCGGGCGTGATATCGCATTTTGAAACACTTACTTTTCCATTTAAACTTGTTAATTTGCGCACTTGTTTGTGCGGCGTCTAAACTTCCATCTCCGTAGTTGTTCTTTGTATTAATTTTATTCCCAAGAGATCTATTTAAATTTCACTCGATTTCATCTTATTTGCAGGTACTTCTCGTCGACCTCGAAAGAATATGTAATATAATATAGCCACATGCACCTACTCATTGCGAAAAAGTTGCAGAGCTTCTGAGTGGACTAGTAGTTAAGGATTAATTGGCATAATATGCACAGTGTTTATCTCTCTTTTTGTGTTTCTTGGTGCAGGCCAGCCGCGACGAAAAAGGAGGAAAACTCCGAGCCGACGAACGGCGTGAAGACGACGCAGGGCGACGATGGCTGGGAAGTGGCCACAGGTAATGAACTCAAATTATCGTCAGAGCCCATCACCCCTTGCCCCTATCCTCACGAACGATCGAGAGCCACGTCGAAGACCCGTGGAAGTAATCACGAGGTCGTCGAGTCGCTCTTCGAGCAAATTAAGGTCGCGCAGAAAGTCCGATTAAAGAGTACCCTTAGCTTGCCCACGGATCTCCGGAACGGTAAAAAGAAAGACACGGTGCCGAAATACACGATATTGCGACGCGACACGGAGGCCGAATTAAACAGCGAGGTAGAAGTGAAGGACGTCTTGAGGAGAGCGGAAATTCAGCTATCGAGCATGGTGAGCGTCGCGAATACCAATGTCACCGCGCGAGTATCGCAGAACGGCTGCAAAGCCAAAGTCGAGAAATCGAAGAAGCACAGTTCGGCGAAGAGTGTGACGCCCGCGGCACCGTGTTTCGGTAAATCGACACAAACGGACTCGTGCGTCGAGAGATCGACCCAAGCGAATGTGTTCGGTTCGGCGAGGCAGAAACAAGTCGAAGTTCCCACTGCACTTTCATATTCGCCGAAAAAAACAGTTAAAGCACCGTCTGTGTCTTCGTCGCCTTTGGCTAGTCCTAGCGTTCGAAGAAACGCTAAGAAGCTGGCAAAATTCAAGCAGACCGACGGGATCACCGATAAGCAAGAGAAAATTAGTTGCTCGAGAATCGCGCTTTTGTCCTGCCAGGAGAAAAGTTTTTCGAACGGTGAGAAATTGAAACACAGCCTCGACCACGAGAGGAATGATAAAACTGAGTGTGTCCCGTCGGTTCAGCGGTCTGATTTTTCTGAGAAAGAAAATGTTTCCGGGCTGATTCGTGAGAAGACGAAACGATCGTGTAGCATTATGCTTATGGCGAAAATCGTAGGACTACTCTTTCTTTACTACATCATCTTCATTGAAACACACTGGAAGTAACAAACTTGATTTTCATTTGAGTATCGGAGGGTGCAGGTAGTTTTTGAACGGTGAGATAAACACGCCTTGATACTTGATCGTCGATTCATATATCTAATTCATCTTTTTTTACTTAAAACGTAGACAACTTTGTAGAAGGTTTTCAAAGCATATTTATTTTACAAATACACGGTATGTTACAGTACTGTATAATTGACAATGAGTGATATAGTGTTTTGTATGCTGTTAGTACAAAAACTGATCTTTGTTTTTATTTTTTGAAGCACGCGGTTTCTTGTGCATTTAATCTGTTTCGACTTATTTCTTTTTGTGGAATATTTTGTTTGTAAAGTGGTCCTGTACTTGATTTGCAGTTCACACGTGATGCAATGATATGGAAATTGAAAATCAGGATTTTACTATGATTGAAGTACAGAAATTTTTAAATTCGTTTCACGTAATTGACTAGTAATGATAATACTTGATATTACGTAAATTATAAAAGCTAATTAAACTGTCCTTCAACTTAGGTGATAATTTAATTAATGACATTAATACTTTTTTTATATTACATATGAGACTAATGTTCTTTATTTTTCGTGGTGTTTCATTTTTTAATGAAACGGTTCGACCTTAAACTTAGATATATAAGATTCGAGCAAATATTTCCTGTTAAAATATGTATTTCATGTGTAAATACATATGATATGTTGAACTAGGTTTCAAGTGAGACGTGAAGTTTTAAAAATCACATTGAAAATAGCAATGTGATAAATCTTTTTATAGGTATATTTTTCATATGTAAATTTATATTTATATACGTTTTAACACTTAATTATGCAATACATTTGTGTACTTAAAAACGTCGTTTTCTATATAAGAATTCTTTGTAAAATAACAAAGTGTTGTTACACCTTTTGCAACAGCTTGTAAAAGGTGTAGGTACAAATTATAAACTTTTCAGCGTTGGACATCAAGTTGATAAACAAATACTCATTTGAGAGACAATAAAAATTGTCAATTGTTATTACCTTAAAATACTTGAAAGATCTTCGAAACACTTAACTAATACTTGTTACTTTTTATTTTTGACAAATTTCAAATTAACGTAGAATTAATCAAATTCATTAATTTTTCAAGAATTATTTAATATGTTGGTAAACATTGTTTTACTATACTGATACATCGAACTCTGAAAGTGATTAAGTTATGTTTTACTCAAAAAATCCATGATAAATATACCACGTTTAAAGAACTTTTTTATTTTGGCAGTATTACAATTTATATATTACGCAGCGAGACTGATATCTTTAAACATACATGTATATATCTCATACGAAAATCAAATATGTATACTCGCGTATCATGTTTTCGCCGTTTCGCCGATTCAATTTCACAAAAAATTATACATTCATAATTCAGATACTTTAATTCGATAGCATATCATTTCATTGTCATTTTTGAAGTAATGTACCTTGATGTATGTACAAACAGTAGCTTAAGAACTTGTTAACTACGAATGTACGAGCATTTTTATTTTTACATATATTTACGCGAGTGTGTTGTTAAAACATATTTCTAGAAAGTAACGATTTTAATTTACACTTAATGTAACGAGAGGAGACTTATATTTTGCTGTGGATTGCGCCCTTGAAATATGTACGTCTGCAAGACAAGTAACTATTAAGACTACACTTGTTGAATCTTTTAATAACGGCCAGAAACTATAGTGATATTGTCAGTACAAGTAGGCGTTTTGCAACTTAATAATACGTGGTGATATGTAACGCAAAGAAAACGAACAAATTTGAATATGTATCCTTCGCGAAATTCGCAAGAGATATGGCCAGTTATATTATTGTATCTGCAACAGAGAAGTTTGTAATTGTTGGTAAAATGGTGGCGGTTTCGTAATGGATAGATATTATTTAATCGAGAAATATTACTTTTTCTATTTTATACAAATTAATTTATTATTGTACTAATTGGCGATTACATTTGTGTTAGTAATATTTTCCGTTTAATGTAGACACAAATTATTGTTTTCTTCGGTACAAATTGTAGCAAACTATCATTTCTTTAAATTTCCAAAATATAGAAACAAAAAGTTTTAGGAGACGATATTTTTCCTTCATTATTCGCTAATAAAAAACCATTATAGAATAGAACCATTAATATAATACATGCAAGCAATTAAATGATCACGCAATCTTTGCTTAGTGATATAAAAAAAAATGACACAAACTGACAACGGAGAACGGGGAACTCTCTATAATTATAATTTCGCGGAAATTTCGTTTCAAAATAAAGTAGCATTCAACAGACTCCAAATTCAAGGAATTTTCGTTTCCTTTGATCTTTTCTCTTTTATCATAGCAAATATGATTGCCCGTGCTTGCCTGTAGAATATTAATTGACTCAGAATAAAGGATATACACTCCACTAATAAATTCGAAGGGTTATGTCGTTGCGCATAAACCGATCTCTTGTTATGTGCACAGGAAAACGGCGCCGGAAGCGGAAGGGCCATCCGAACGCCGGGGCTGCTCAAGGATCTGGTACGAAGAAGGCATTCACCGAGGCTGATTCATGGACATAATTGAAGGGAAGAGGCAAGCTTTCTTTCATCGTCCTACGCAATGACAGCGAACAAGTTGGAAACTGAAGAAGCTGATTGGCAACATTTTATTGTATCATTTCTTGTTTCGCGATTTTGATGGTAACTCAAATTTCGCATGGCACCTTTTCCTCCTTCAATGCACACCTAAAGAGCAAAGAAAATATTTTGAATATGTAGATAGCATTGAGTGCATTGGAATCGTTGATCCTTTCGCACCACTTCGTTGAAAGTCTCGGATGATGAAATGCATTTCAACTAACAGTACACGTTTCGTTATCTGTTCAATGCTGAGGGAGCGATTACGCTTCCTTTCAGTCTACTTGAAAGTAGATCTGTGTAACTACGTAGACTGAAATTTTTCAAGGGAAACGTAAAAGTACAAATGTACCATGCTGTAATTAGGCCAGTAGTTGTGTATTGTAAAGCAGAAATGCGGTTGGTGACGTATCCGGAATGCTTTGTGTTAAGTACAGTCGATTACGTGTGCAGGATCACGAAATATTTTTCTTATGATAGTGGACTGCACGGCTCGTTATTAAACGTGACGATAAACAGATTGATACAATAAAACACCTGCTGCAATAAATCACCAGCCTATCGTATCATTCATTTATAGAAAATCCATCCATCTTCCTGTCGACATGGTGATCCTACAACTATTGCGTACTCAATGACTGGGCTACTTAATTATCGGGACTATCAGGGCTATGAAATGAGTTCCATGACTACACGCGTTCACCTTGGATACTTCGATTCATTGAAATTCATCGACTTGATATTATTGCATTTTCATAATTTATTGTACAATATATATGCTATAAGTATTTACTAAAAATGAGGTACATACTTAGGGATTGACAAATAGGCTGTTTTTTCAAAGAGTTGTCTTCCTTTAAAATAAGGGTGGGTTATAAAATTTTGTTACTTTTTACAATGCTAAATAAAGTACCCTTGAAGTTCCGAAGGGATTAACACATTGGTATCTTTACAAAAAAATTCTAAAAATGGTAAAAGAATAAGTCGTTGGGGGGAGACTTGTGCAACTGGACAAAAATCTTTGTGAATTTTTTTCAACGAAATGGTTCAATGGATTTTTTTGAAATTTTTGGGATATTTAATTGAACATCTGAGGAAGTCGAGAAAATTTTGTTTTGCGTAAAATAATTCATTTATTGTAAACTGTGTAGGTATTTCTCCGCGTCCTCGGCGTCGAAGCAGTGAATCGGTGTGCATCCTACCGTTCGTTAAACTCACCTTATAGAAAGAATCCAGCACATTTCGTATTCTTTATAAAATTACGCGCCGGATGAACCTAAATATGCAAAAAAAGATGCAGAATTGAGCAAGTAGCAGGACTTTAAAGAAAAAGGTGCGATTTTCACGACAGATATTCGACTTTATTATGCCATACAAGTAATTAAAATTAAGAATGTCATCATGTTGGTTAACAAAATAGAAGAATATTTTCTTGTTACAACATGTCTTTCTCTATGCGAAATTATAATTATTACCAAGCTAGATTTCGAAAATCCAAGATATATACCTATTTTAAAATGATTTTCAAATAATGACACTTACGCATTTTAAGTGAAACAACAACCAAACAAGTTAATGATTATTTCTTAACGACTAGTGAATAAGGATATTTTTCACGTAGATCTTCTAAGTGCAAACCCTCGAATAAGCATTACAGTCAATTTATTTTTATAGTACCTACAATTCGCAACTTCCCTAGGAAATATAACTTCAAATTTATTGCGCTATTAGTGGCTCTTATTAAAAGATATAAAATTCTTAATAACCTCCACATATACGTATTAAACATAAGCTTATTAAATCGCTAGCATCGTAGCACAACGTTTTTCATTCCTCAAGATATTTGAAATTCTGTCCGCTTCGGTTGCCCGTTGATGTTTTGTTTACACTTGAGTATCCACGCGCTGTAGGTCGTGTCGGTCTGCGGTAGACAAAATCAGTTCGCTGCTCGACGTGAGTTAGGTACGTCGTTCACGTAGGACATTATTGAAAACATTGTGAATTTACTGAGAAACTCGTGCTCGTTTTCGGTCGCGGACGTGTCGAATAGAATGTCCAGAGCATTCTTGTTTATATTCAAATGAAATTATTAACCGGGTAATGCTTAATAAAGTGTAAACTATTATGAGCATGGTAGATACTTCAAGTCAAATCTAGATTGAAAACTGTTTCTTTTAAAACGTTTCAATTGGCTCGAAAGTGTGTCAAGAAACGTGAGATTTTTTAGAAGATCAATTTGTTTAGTTACTATTAAGGAATCGTTGGACATTTAATTTTGAAAAATACACATAATTCATTTTTAGTTCACTTTCGTAATGAAATTCGTATTTATTGACATTATTGCCTATATTCATTTTCGATCTGCGTGTATGCTTGTTTAAAAGTGCACGAATTTGGATCCACCGGTGTACAAGATGCGATCGATCCTGCATTCGCGAAATCACGAAGATCGAGACAGTGAGGGCATCGGTACCACACCACTGCGTGGTAGCCACGACAGAGTGCCACGTTTGAGGTTGCTGAACAATGATTTCTACACGGTGAGTCTTTTCTTTCTATCTTTTATTTTGTTTGTTGTTAAAAGGCTTGCATTTGAAATATATGTATACTATTCAGCTCCATTGAGTTTAGGAGATTTAAATTGGGATGTACAGGGTCTTCTTCTTGGCGAATAGATTCTTATAGTACTGTACTGGATTCGTCAGGCTAGATTTCATTAAATTCTTAACAATTCTCCAATTGTCTCTAATCTCTCTCCATAGACTCGCCCACTTGAATTGGTCCCCCTTTTGCTAACGTTGACAAGCGTTGGACATTTTTGAGATTTCGAAGGGCATTGCATTTTAAAAGCAAGGCACATGCCGCATAGAAACCCCAACCCTGCCACAACGAACTCCATAGTGGTCTTGAATTTTTCATTGCTGAAATTACATCCCGTTTTTACCTTCGCACACTTTCTCGCAATATACAACATATTTAATAATAACTCTAACGCATTTTCCATAAATTAAGCAGATAGAAATTCAGCAAAAGAGTACCCAAAATTATAATATCTCTAAAATATGATACAAATGAGAACGATATACCTATATTTCTCCTTAAAATTAACATGCCACGATATCATATAAAATCCAAAGATTTATTATTCATAAAGGTGATGTTCAACTTCACTTAAAAATATCATATTCGATGTAGATTAAGTTCGATACATGGATAATAGCGTTACGATAACTTCTCGCGACGTCTTCTTCCGGCACTAAATATTATCGATACATCGATAACGCGTAAGATCCCCAGTTATAGCGTTTTGCCCCATCGTCTGATTCGCAGTATCTAGCCGCACAGCCATTAGTGCTGATTTACTGCGATTCTACGCTTTTCTCTCGGTAGACACCTCGGGCGTACGTAAGAATCTCTGCACTTGAGAATCTTTACGCGTGCATACATACGCCCTTAGGGCTGTGCACTCTGTACAGGGTGTATCGCGAGTCAGTCTGTTCCGTTGCATTATTTTGCACTCGATCCAACGACACATTGGAAACGTCGAGTAAATTTTCTATGGAAAATATTCATTCGTGCAATCCTGTCGACTGTATCTTTGTCGAAAATCGACATTTCTTCAATGGGGTATAGTTATACAGAATTCCTCAATGTTCTGAATCGATAACTTTCTGCATAACTAGTTCCAATTCTTTTGGAATATTTGTACTTGGACTTTGAAGAGCTTCCTTCATTTTTCATCTGTTCATTCAGTCATTAAACTGTCCTGCGACTTATCTGGAACAGTCTAAATTAATATGGCTATTGGTTTAATAAATTTTAATAGTTAGAGTGTTTCAAACCATATGTTATCTTATTGAATTATCGTTGCATTCATGGTTTCATGGTAACATGGAGTTCTCCAACAGCAACAGTGTTATGATGGCTAATGTTCATATATGTAACAATTTTTTAATTTTTTGCTCCTTGATTTCAGTCATTTTGACTGAGAGATTATAATCTCTAACAAATTGAATGTTCAAACAATAATTCTACAGTGACATGAAAGCAAATCCCACAAATTCGTTGCAAATTGTAAATACTACATCTATGAAGGCTACAATTCGAGTCAAATATCTTCTGAATAGGGCAAATATAAAACACTTCTGGACTCTCCCAATCATATTTCATCTTTCTTCAAATAATACCTACTTAATGAATAAAGATTCATTACTTGTTCAAAACAGTAAAATCATGAATCCTAAAAATCCCAAGAAAATCTTCAATATGTATCACTACGAAGTGAGAATAATATTTTAAAGACAACTTTTGCAATCGATCACGTTTGATCATACGCTCCCACTGGTTCCCGTAGCGAAGCCTCTCAATCTTCATCCCCGAAGCTCTAAGCTGACTCCGAAATCATCGACTAATCCACGATACACCCTGTATGTGCCATCGAAATGAGCGTGTGTGAGCCCGTGCGGGGCTCAGCTTAAAAGGGCGTGCTGCGCTATATTAGCAGCGATATACTGCGTCCCGGTATAATGATTTCTTCGAGTTCTATGGGCTGCGAGATTTACAGTGCCCGGCAGCACGGCAAGGCACAATGATACAACTTCGTTCCCCCGCGTAATACCGCTTCCTACCCAGCGAACGTTTCTTTCCCGATCAAGGGGAGAGGAATTGAACGTGGCATGGGACAGCCTCGCTTCGTCATCGCGTCTCGCACTGCCGCCACTTTCTGCCCTGTCGATCAGCCTGGCAAGTAATCAATCGCCAGCGGAAAGATAACTTGACATTCCGATCTCTGGACTGCTGTTAGCAAAATCTTGATCGCACAAGTGGTAAACGAGCATAGGATTCTGTAATAGTGAAATGGGGGGCAGGTATGCTTGCAGATGCAGTGCAACTCCTGGTTGCCTGATTGTTCAATTTCTCTGGCCAAGTTCCCTCATCGGCCACTTTCTCAAATTGCTGCAACTGTTCCGATTCATCGGCAGAGAAAGAAGATTTAGTGTTAAATCTCAGATTCCATTATATGCAACCAAGTTCGCTGATTTTTTAGTTACTCGAGTTTGGAGAACACTTATGATTGATTAAAGTTAAGATGAAAGGTCTGTCTTCTGTTATAGTTTTCCTGAAATCCTTTTTCGTGTAATTTCTTGAATCCTTGAACCTTCTTTGAACACTTTGAATCTTCGCTAAATCTTCGCTTTGAATCTTTATAAGCTCACATTCGAGTACGTGCTTATTGTTCAGTGCAAGTATCCTTCAAAAACAGATTTGCAACAGTCATTATCATCGTATTACGGATTTTTTTTAATCAGCGCGTACGCTGCCAACAGTACTGCGCGCTGTTATGGACCCTGACAATAATGTCGCATTAAGAACTGGGAATTTTTCGCGGCTTTTACGAGGCCGGTGTCTTTATAAAATTACAAACGGACTACTACCATGGGCCGTTAAGGTCCTCGCTATAATAGTCATGCTATACGAGCTTTTTTATGGGTTGTCAGTAGCTATCGACTTTTATTGCGTCCCGTATATATACGCGACGGTGCTTCATCGATTCGTTATTAGGAAAACGATGTGGCTCCTGGATTATCTGTTACTTTAGTATCAACCTTGAGAGGGCTGCACGTCGAAGCTCGTTTAAGTGTCGAACAGGAGTTCTGTGTATGCAGTGTATTATTCACTGATTAACATATTTACTCGTCGCTGTGGATTTTGAAAATTCTTCGCACACCGATCATGCTATATTTTATGTAGCTGTTTTCAATTACATACGAAAAATGTGTTAAGGAGGTTGAATGGGTATTGTAAATTGCTTAATTCAGATAAAGGTTAATCGGTGGGAGACGGTTCTTTTCGTGGACCATCGAGAAATGTTCACTTGAACTCATATTAGAGAATAATAAAAATTCTGAGAAGAAATAAGACACCAATTTGGATACAGAAATATTTCAGAATAAGTGACGAAATAAACATTTGCAGAATTGTATAAAATAATATGATGGCCAGTGGAAAAATTCCCGAGTTCAGATACGTACCTACTTTTGTGAATTGTGAGCTAGAAAAACCTGATACGCGGAAAAACATTCGTAATAAGGTAACACGTTCACAGACGTGTGATTTAGAGGATCAGTCTTACATTTTATGCACGGTAGCCAAGAAACTTGACCAATGCTTGTGTGTGTGTGTATCGAATGCAGGCTGAGAACGATGAAAGAGGAAGAAGAAGAAGGTGCGAGAATCGCCCTTCTCGGCCTCGTATATTTCTACACACCCCTCAGAAATGTGCGTGCGCATTTAAATGAGGCCGTATTTCTGCGAGATGTTAATAAATTCGTGGCTGAAGCTACATAACGCAGGCTGCGCCATCGATAGGCAACCAGTGTACCGCTTCAAGCGGCGTTGCAATTAGAATTATTGTACCTCCATTTCACAGGTCGTCGGTATTCAAGCTACACGCGCAGCATTTGTTACGAAACTTTTATTGACTTATCTTAGGTACTCAAAAGAATTTCTTCAATCGTTTCCCAAATTTATTTCAGAGGAATAATGTAAGTTCTGTGACGACTGAGAACTTTGAATTACGTTAGATTCTTAACCCTACAACGACACTGAGGAACACCTACCTACTTACACGCGTATAAATTTGCCAATTTTGGCACTTTAATTGTTATGGCACGTTAACAATTTTTGTTAACTTGACACTTTCAGGGAATATTTTCAAGATGTTGTACTTCAAGGAAATATAAAAATCGATTCTTAAAAAATTTTTAGTTAGGCCTCCCCCTTTAAGAAAATCGACATTTGGGAGTGATAGCTTGATATTCTATCATCTATTGACACGTTTGTTAGAGAACATTAAAATCTTTTGGGGTTGCTAACAACCCCACAGTATCATTCTAGGTTTAGAACACTTTTTCCACCGATTCATAAAAAAGTTCTTTTAACTATTCTAACTTCCTCTGTAATACCAAGCAAATCTCCATCCACGGTGATCATCCGACAAAAATTTCATTTCACACTGCTCTGAATCACGACCTCTCCAGTCCCTCCTATATTCAGCAAATGCTTTACGATCCTCCACCTCGAGCAGCTTTCAGTAACGATTTGTTGAACACGTCCGCCCGGCTCGTTTTGCATCCAGACCACTAGAACTCAGCGGCGAGATCTCGCGGCCCGGCGAGGGTGCGGTGGCGGTCGAAAGGGGAATTAAATTTGTATGTCCGTTAAAGCAGAATGCTTGTTGCACGGTCGTCACCGCGACCTAAGTCTCCCGCATACCGTCCTTCGCGTCGGCAACAAGAATGGTTTCCGGTCGCGGCGGGCAGCGTGCTCGAGCGATGCAGCATATGCTCGAACATCGCTCGCATAGCGGGTGGTTGGCGAGTAACTGGAGCACTTAAGAATCCACCTAGCGATCCTGCGCTGCCTCGGGAGAGTTAGTGCACTGTAAAATCGATTCCCGAGGACCCCATCTCTGCCCCGATACACACATCCTTGGTTATTCGAGAGCGGCGCACCCGATGATAAACGATCATCGACGCGTCAGGAAGTCTTTAATACTCGTATACCGCTAATCCCCGGCGCTCTTGTCTTTCGTGCCGCTCCGGGTTTCCGTTTAATAAGCGTTAACACCGTGCACGGTAATAATTTTAAACGCCCCCCTCCTTCCTTCCTCTCGCACAATCCCGTACCCCATTTGCCGTGAACGTCGCCGACGAGGTTGCTCAAGAATTATCACTGAACGCGATACCGATCTAGATTAATCCACCGCCTGGCAATCGACCAGTATTAATGCTATTAGGCCGCCGATAAATATGCGACGAATATGACAGAATCGCCATTAACGTACTCACGCTTCCGTTGCGTCGTGATGCCTCTCCGGGGCCCACTTAAAATTCCAGGCTTCCGTACCACGCGCCGACGCGTCAGCTACGCCAGGCATCCATCTTCGATTGACGATGATGATTAAATCGATCACGGCCGATCTTTTTCTGATTATACACTTTATCCGCGCTAAGTGTGCCAGCTCGATGAACGATGTCGGCGTACACCGTCCTCCACTTTGCCCCGCAGTCACCACTTTCTTCGGAACGATATTCATTAACGACCCCGGCGAACCCCGATGTAAATCGATACACGAACCGTCGCGAGTTCTGTCACGATGTCCCGTGGATGCCGGTCGGGGACGATTTCGACAAAGCGAAACACAAAAACTTAACGAGACTCGGTTAACTCGGTCCTCGGATGGTTGTGCAGGCTTCGCTTCGTTTAAGGTCGATTCGAATGGATACTCCCGCGAAAGTTGACCAGATAAATACGCGGTCGCCGCGGGAACGTTCTTTTTCTGCGATCGGACTGCGACAGCCACCCGCGGCGCGAATTCACGTGCAATTAGTTTAACCGATTCCTCGATCCAATGTTCGACGCGGGGCGACGGTTGCCTCTTCTTGGCGGACATAAGCCGGGCGATCGATCGTCCGAGCTGCACGCGTATGCACTCGGGATCATATTGTAGCGCGCGCCGAGTATAACTTGGGACTTAGCAGGCCAGTAGGATTCATATGCAGCCACCACAGGACCACTAAGGCCCAAATCACCCTCAGCTTTTACTGGTTCCTTTGCACGCCGCGACGCCCAAAACTGGACTGGCAGACTCCTTCGGCTCCTCGCTTCGTGGTATTTGCATTGTTACCCTCCATGTAGTTGCCGGCGTTCCTCTGTAACGAACAATATCGGGGGAATTAGTGGTGAATAACTCTGGTGGTGTTTCTACGAATGTAGATGTGACTTGGTATTCTTGGATCGCGGGGTGGTTTAACGCTTCGTCGGCTTTACTTGTACGTTACTGAAACGTGCACGTTTCTTGTAGGATGTTCTGTTCTGAATCTTTAAGAGGGGAGTGGCTGATAGGAGTTGTAGGATTGTGGTTTATGGTAAGTGGGGGAAGATGCCCTTAGTTTCTTAATAAATTTACAAAAATGTAATATATATATATTTTTATCAAATGAACGAAGCTTACTTGTTATTTAAATCATATACTATGAAACGAACACTACTAAGTTAACAAAAACTAAATGTTAACCCATGAAAATAACAGTTTTTTTCATACGCGATTTGGCATATTATCGTCATCTATACATTTGTAATATAAAAAACTTATTCGTTAGGAATCTTAATCTGATTAGGAATCTTAATGCGATAGAAATGATGCAAGCGAAACAAAAAATTTTTACGGACGCTGTTGCATAACCTGCTTCAAAACCTGTATTATTATGTTGTGTATTAAAACACAACAAAAGATCTCCCACGATCTTGCTCGCATCTACTGGATAAACTATGAGTTATGGTTAATTGGCATCTTACCCCATTTGGCATCTTCCCCCCAATTACCTTATTTGACTCGTTAGTACGTTTTGTACAGTCTTGGGATCTTTTGATATATTATTTCACGTGACTGTATTTAACGGTTATGTCGTTCTTGCAATACACTTCGTATATTCGTTTACCGAGAATACAAGGTGATTTATGACTATCATTGAAGAATTCAGAGGGTAAATGTAACAGGCCAAGGAGAATAGAATGGAACAACAGAAAATAGAACAAAAGTGTGCAATTAGCATAAGTACATATAGGTCCATAAATCAATCTTGACGAAACAATACCTACACGATTTTCTGTTCTACTAACAGTACAATTACACCAATTTCTTTTACTATCCTTCATATCTCTTCTTTTAGAATCAGAAAATAATTAAAATACCCCGTCTTCGTCGCATTTGACTACCGAAGAAAACTCGATTAATATTAATAAGCAAAAGCATCGCTTCTCTCCAGATCCATTTGAATCACACACCTTTCGGCTATTTTCACAATTACCACGTGCATCTAAACTCCTTGACCCCCGTTTCGCCTCAGCCCGTCTACCAACCCGACCCACTCTTGCGAAAACCCAAACGATTTCCCCGCGATCGAGCGCTGATCGACCTACTAACGAAACGGCACAGCAAATCGGTAGACGTTACCCTAACATTTTCGCTTCCCTTCCCCCGCGGCGTTAGCCAGCACGGTAGTGTAATCTACCGATTTAACCTCGATGCACTGCAATTCCGACGGCATGGAACGCAGCAGGCCTATGCGCCCGGACAGATGTAAATCAACGTAGGCGCAATTTCGCCAGCGATCTCCTTACCAGCTCGGCATAATATATCATCGAAATGCCGCGTAATTATAATGTCACCAGGCTGACTGCCGGCCATACTTATTTATTACATTATACGCCATAAGTAATAACTGACTGACCGGCAGCATGTCTGTCTTGTTACCCGCCGAACTATTATTCATAGAGCTGTCCCTGGGCCTCGCGATTTACGTACACAACTATTCGACAACTTGTCTAAAACGAGTACGCGTTTCGCTGAAATTTACGAGAACCGATGCTCGCGTACCGAAAGAGCACGGAATTTATAATTCACGTGTTCAATTCCTGCACACTGCCGCCCATTATGCGTGTATGTGTGCGGCGCTGGTGGATGCCGGGGCGGGTGTATGCTTTTATGGAAGGAACAAGTACAACGGCCACGACGGGGAACATTCTGAAAAATGTTGTTCTAGCAATCGTGTTATCGAGGCGGCATTGTGGATGGCATGAGATACGATTCGAATCGTTAACAGTACCGTTCCGTGCCGCGCCGAGGAGATCGGTAATCGTAGATTTCGTGGGCGTTCCTTCGTCACGGCGGAAATGTATCTCAAGTTGGAGAATTACCGTGTTGCGCGATAGGCGCGATCGTAGACCGTTTAACACCTCGCGGGATTCGTGGCACGTATACCGATCGGCTCGATAATCGTCAAATTAATAATCAATCCTTTCCGTTACGAGAGGGAGTAGGACCAGTGTATTTTAAGAGCCGCGGCTCTGCTCTGTCATTGGCGCTTTCCTCCGCCGAGCCGGGGTCTGTTGCAACGAGCCAGCGCCGGATCGTGCATTGCCACTTCGTCGGGCAATTAATCCGAGCCCTCGGTGCAATCTCACCGCTCGAAGCTGTTATTTATTGTAACTCGTGCTGGATAAGACCGACTCGAGCACGCATGCACTTCATCGGCGTATATCTCGCGACTATTATCGTGAGCTGGTTAATTAGATCGTTCGCGATCGCTCGGTGCCCCGCTCCTACCGAGGTTTCGTTACCTCGCTTTCGTCACGGATCGTGGTGCTGCGCTACGGGCGCTTGAGCGTGTGGAATATTGGATGAAAGTTGCTCGATAAAGCGTTCAGTTAGCGTGAAGAATGAGTTATACATTTTTCTATTTATACAATGTGGGGTGAAATTGGCAGTGTGACTGAAAAGGGGATGGTTCTCTGTATAAGAATAAGTTTAAGAATATAGATATTCATTTTAATTAAGCTTCCTTTTCCTGGAAGTTTGCTTTACAAATTCCTCGAGTACAAATGGGCCTAGTTATGCAGAAAGCTAGCAACCCCCAAAATGACAAGAAATTAATTAAAAACAGTATGGGTCCCATAATGTTCTGATCTTTATTTTGCAAAAAATTACCAACCCATAGAATAACTCTTACATTAGGGTAATTGTGGGAGAGTTGCCGCACGTTACGCAAAATTGTCACCGTGTCTAAATTTTGCAATGAAAATGTTTTCCAAGGATATATCTTATTAGTTCAACATCTTGTGATTCTACTAGCATTAAAGAAAATCAAAATTTTAATATTTGTCACCCTTAAAAAAATTGAAACTAAAAACATCCTTTGGTAGGAGAGACGCCGCACATGCGGGAGTGGTGCCGCATTTCGAAACACGTTTAATTTTCGATTTAAACTTGTTACTTCTAACTTTTTATATAAAAAAATAATAAAAACAAAGTAAAATGAAACATTTTTACTTTATACAATTATAAAATTGGAAAATTAAATGGGTACAGTAGGAACAGATATTATATCTGCTTTTCGAATTTTTTTTTATATTCAGTTGGCATCTTGAGATTAAAATAAAAAAAAATGTGAAAAAAGAGTACATAGTCCACAAATATATTTCGATTATAAGATTATTCATTTAAAAATAAATAATTTGCCTTGAGATACCACGTTAGCTATTTTAAAAAACTTTTTCGGTATTTTAAACATTAAAAACATCATTTAAATCGACTTAGTTTCCGAAACAGTACAGTATCAAAGTGCGGCATCTATCCCAAATAAAAGTGCGGCGCCTCTCCGAAATGCCTGGGAGAGGCGCCGCACTTTCGTATTTCCACATGCTAAGTCGAAAGTAACCCATTCTGCCAAGGAAATATTCTACATGGTCCCCTTAACGTATTACAAATGTTGTATCAAGAAAAACTATGAATTTTTAGCTACTATATTAGTGAAAATAGACGCGACGTATAACTATTCAGGCAAAGTACGCTAGGCTTACCTCGAAAAACAGCAAAATCTTTAACAATAATACAGGAAACACGCTCTGGCTTGACAAACTAACCCAAATGAACAGCCTTAAACAAATAAAATCGGCAATGATGTGTTTTATTACCGATATCCTTGAAATACCGATAGTGCGGCGTCTCTCCGAGTGCGGCATCTCCCCCACAATTACCCTATAGGGTTAGAAAACAAAGCTACAGAAAATTTAAAATAATATTAATTATACTACTCACTATTAGATAACTCATTAAAGAGCATCGTAAAATAATAACAAAAAATAAAATACATATACCCAGTGGAAGTAAAGCTACTTTTCTTTAACTAAATATACTCCGATTCAGATCATTAAGGGTTTGATTCAAATGTGTTTTACTCCACAAAAATGGGTTTCATTTTCAAACCCGAATTAATAAGTCTCGCTACAACAATTCAGAAAGTTGGAATAGATAGTCAATAATTTATTCCATTCCATATGCTTCTTTGACGTAGCCATACATCAACACCCCATTATATATCTAGCATCCACGTCCAGCGTATATTCATAAGCCTTTTAATCGAGCCTGAGCTTTGATGTGGGGCAGACGCAGAAACGCTTCGGTTGACACGAAAATAACGTAATCCGTGCAGAATGAGGATCGATGCAGGTAGAAAGGAGGGTGCTGCTGGAGATCGCATTAAGTATGCTCGGTGTCTGAGCCATTTCTTCAATCGGACCACCGTTCCTTGCACCCTTCCCCTTCCAGACGCAGCGGCCGAGGAGCGAGTAGACATACAGGGTGATTTAAACGGTCGGGTAGGGCAGTATAAGCACATAGCAAATGAGCATCCGTGCGAGCCTAGGTGCCTTGGCAGACGCCATAGCGAAAACGAGATCCACAGGGAGGTAGCAGCTCCTTTGCACGAGAGGGAACATCCTGACTGGCTTATTAACGAGATTCAAACAAGTAGCAGCCCCCACCACCAGCTGAATTCTAATCGGGTTCCTTCGACGCAACCCTTGCTACCTTCCAGCCAGACTCGCAGGTTCTTTTGTTCAGACATGGTCGACGAGGCAACCTGGCTAACTGAAATCGTAGACAACAATATTTCGACTCCCCGGCGGTACATTAGTAGAAACCATTTCGTTTCTTATGTGGGGATCTCGAAGTCCCGCTCGATCGAGCGGTTCTGTCTTTTCTTTACGAGCGGAACATTAACAAGTTTCCTTTGGTAGACTCTTCAATGTTCGTACAGATTAATTCACACGTTGCCTGGGCCTTCATGATAATTCCTCTGTGTAATTCCGCTTATGAGATTCTCCGAGCAGCAGGATGTCTAATAGTGAAGCTCGACTCTCCCTTCAGCTGTGAGATGTGAGAATTGCCCTGCCATTCGGGCTGTCGTATTTATGTCCTCGCTTGCGTGGATCTTGTAATCGTGTCTTCGAGCGCTCGTCAATCTGTTTGAAGCGTTACCGATAAGCCGGAAGTATTCTTCATCGGATAAGGATCTCTCGTCGTGATCGGTTAATTGTGCAACGTGACTATCGCAGAACTGTGACGCGAACGGGGCGCGTACGCTTTACAGCGTACACGTGTAAGATGTAGATCGGAAAGAAGAAGCCATGCAAGCCTCTGCATGCAGGCTCCGGGCATGAATCAGGCTTAGACGTTTTATGCTCGGTACGATCGCCATCCTACCAGCCCCGCCGCGTTTATCAGCCGATAGCTTTGCGTTTACTGTGTCGGGGCACGGCTTATTCGTAATTAGTTGCGAGGCGACGAGACTAATTGGGAATCGTAAAAATCACGATGGAGCGCTTTCAATGGCGCATGTACCGGAAATTATGCTTTGGCGAACGACTACAGCCTCGAGGCAAATTCATTTCGCCGTTTCATCTGCTCCTGTCTTGCAGTTTCATCGTAGACCGGGTCTTAAATTTTCTCGGCGGCTGCTGGAACGTCTCGTTCAAAGTTACGGGCACGATACACTACTCGTCGTACTACCTACTTATTGTAAATTTGCGCAATATTCGAGGGGAATGGCGATATTTTGTGGTTAGTGAGAAGTGGGATTTTGTATCTTTAGATATTATTTCTAAATAATATCTAATATCTATCAGATTCTAATCTGACTCCATTTCCGTCTTTGAATACTGCAGTTTCTTTTTACAGCTTGGTAGTATTTAACACCTCGTCTGTACTTCCTGTATAGATTTTACACACTAACACGTTATGGATTTGAGTACCCAAATGTAGACAGACAATTTAAGTCGATAAGGCTTTCTGATAAATAGCAAAAGGTATCTACAATTTAATTGAACTCTCAAGCCTATCGTTTCGCACACCAATCTACTTTTTTCACCACTATAAATTAAAAATACTGGTGCCTTCTTTGGTACACCACATTCCGAATGCTAATTCTTCTGAAGATTACTACCCATTACAGAGTTATCAATAAGCTTGAATTCTACTCCTGAAGTTAGTAAGAACTGCCCACAGCTATCGATACCTGTATCCACTCCGTCAGACGTCCATTCCCGAACACGTCAAGCAGACCGATGTTCCATTAACAACTTTCGATCGATGCTGCATAAGGTCATAAGGCTGGATCGCAAGTCGCGATCGCCAGCAATAAAAATTTCTCTCGAACGACAAGTCCCCGGAGCTCTCGCATAAATTCAGCCGTTATCCAAATAAAATCTCTGGCCGTGCGAGGAGCTCACTTATTCCTCACCTAAGTTTTATCCGTCCAATCGGACATTATGCTCGCGCGGCTAGCGCCCGAGGTGGAGAGATAGAAAGCTTATCGAGTAAACCCTGGGCGTTCTCCCAGACATTCCGGAAATTAACAATTACGGCGCCGCTTACTATCATTACGCGTTAAATATCGTGGCGGGGCCCTCTAAAAGTTAATGACGCCGCGCGGCGTCAGAGCGGCGGGGAACGATCGAAGACGTTCGGTATAGGAACGAAGGAACGCTTGGACCCTATTACAAGTGCGGCGCGTGTACGCTGTAATTAATGTATTACAGTAACGAACAGTTCACGCGCCACGACGAGTTATAATCCAACGACCCTGGTCCGCGAACCGAGCGTTACACCAACGATCTCAACCTTCCCCGCTCGTCGTGACGATTTTTCGTTTGATCTCGCGCGTGTGCGCGGCTGGAACCTTCACCTCTGATGGCCCGCGATGGCTCGCGACTTCCGGCACACTTGTTAGATCCCCGTGCGCATGAAATCGTGGCAGACGAGTAGGTACCTCCCTTGGAACACTTCTGGTGGCCAGCTACGTAAGTAATTTGAACGGTCAGTCGTTAAATGCTTCCGACAGATCTGAATGCCGGTAACCACTGCCCCTTTCGAGAGGAAAAGGGAGCGGACAGCCAGAAAGAGCCGCTCGACTTCGATCGGACAGTCCCGGCAGACACGGCAATTATTACGGGGGACGTGTTTGACCATGCGCACATTTATTGTCTCAGCCGACCAGCTTTTGGGAGTACATGCTATTGCAACGGCGTGTACACGCGCAAACGCACTGCGCAGGTGTAGAAAGAATGGTACTTTTTCTTGCGATGAGTTAGGTCTCGTTGGCGATAGAGTTTCCAGCTGATGAAGTTTCTGGGTTGTTGGTTCGAGAGGAATGCTTAAAACGAAACTTGGAGACTATTTGATTAGAGCGTGTTGGGAAGGAAATGCAGTATGTAGATGCGAGGTAATGTTTCGCCAGGTCATTCTGATCAGTTATAGAGTTGTTCAAGGTGGGAAAGAACTCGTTCCTGGAAGTGGTGATTATCTCATATTTTATGAGATAAAAGTTGACTCTACTAGAATCTGGTACCTAGGAAGATAGTAAAGCTTTCTGCAGATGTGGGTCTAATTTCTCTTGTACCACTGGGATTTATAAATGGTTCTGATGAGTTTTAGGTGCTAGTAGATTGTAAAATTAGATGACTTGAATTTCTGAGGCGAGTATGCAACGGTTACAGTCAAATTTTCATAAATTGTCTTCCAGCTCTATAATCTACCAACGCAAGACTCATCCTCGAAGCGATACTTTTCTGTATGAAAGCTTTTAAGCGACCTTTGAATACCATAAAAAATATAGTAGAGAATGCAACGAATTTATCCCCTTCACTTGGTGATCTTAGATAAAAAAACTGAAACCAGAATTTCCGAAAACGGGATAGGTGGCAACTTTATACGCGTCGTTGAGTAAAATTCAAGACCTTAGCAGCAAAATTGCTATGCCACGCGGTGCATGACAATGCAGAGTGTTGATTAAAATACCGAAAGAGGAAACTGCTTAAAGAGTCAGTTTATTCCACGTGAGCGGGAACGTATACTTAAGGCATACATATGTATTTATGAAAGCTTAATTATAAAGGAGATCAACAATGTAATCGATGAAATATGTTTGAGATCTATAATAAGGGGAAAGTATTCGCCTAGATGCGGAATATCGATAAGAGAGGAAGGTTTCGCAAAGTTCTAAGAAAATTAATATGTAACGCGGTATAATTTCTCGTCGCGATAAAGAATGACTCCGGATAAATAATAGCCGGTCGCGATAAAGAATGACTGGGCAAATAATTCACATCGCCGGGAAGTTTCGTACATTAGATATTAATACATAATGCCCGTCGGTGGTCGTATATTACAGTTCATTCCGCGAATAAACGAGTTGTAATTCCGTGTATATGGCGCCATTACCGTTCAACGTTGCTCTGCAGATTACAAAGGTCCGCCACGGATATTACCGTGGCACGTTCGAATGTTGCAAATAGTCGGCTTAATTGGCGAATCGAGAGATTAAACGACGCTTAACCGTTCCCGAAATATTAAAGGCAACCTTACAAGCAGTTACTCGCGACATTATTGCATTCTTCGGGATGTAATATACGACGGAAGGATTGAGGCGCTTTTCCTGTTCCTTCCTTTCCTTTTAAGAAACGTAGGTCGTTCTTCTCGAAGAACCTTTTGCTTTTCTTGCCGCGAAATGGATGTAATAAACTCGATATACTAGATATATTCCGCACTTTTCTGCGGGCAATTGGCACGATTAAAATTCCAAGCAGCGGGTTCTAGTGCTACCGCCTTTCGTCTAGGCAGGGTATCATTAACCGGTGATCATTCCAGCCGCGAGTCGGAGGCACGAAGGCTGCGAATCAATTATTAATTAACTTATTTCAGGCAATAATTGCGACACGGTGTACGTGCTCGATTGCCCATCCTCCGTATGCCTCGCGAGAGCATCGCGCCTCCAGATTTTATCTGCGTGAGAAAACGGATCCGCGAAACGTTTCTACGATCGCGGAACCATTCGACCGATCGCTCATTGCTGCACGTAATGTACGCGCTATACGAGAGGCGAGTTGCAAATGTGATCGACTCTAATGTCATTTGAATACTCAGCATATACAGGAAGCTCAAAATTTGAGTGCTAAAAAATTCATTTTTGGAATCTTTCAATAGTTTCAGTAACTAAAGTTGGATCAATTTGAGTAATTTGGAGGAGTAAAGTGAAGCTTGAAAATGTGAAACTAGAATCGTATGAAAATTTCTTGTGGGTAGAAAGAAGTTGAATCTCTGTGGGTATACATTTCTCAAAGAGATATATTGGAGCCTGGTTTTACACGTTGCAATTACGCATGTTTATTCTAAGCATGTTTATAGCTATGGCAAGAGTAACGGAGGATCGGAATTTATTGCGATAATTGAGGAATGGAGAGGGTTACTTAGAGAAGTATAAATCATAAGTGTATCGAGGAAATGAGGCTCATTATAAGGCTGCAATCATAATTTACGTTAATATCGTCAACATTTTAAGACACTTCTCGCGGTTCTGTGTGAGTAACTGCAATTAACATTGTTTAACTTTCATCGGATTCTGTAGGATGTTATAAATTAATTGCTCCGATCCTGGAAGTAATTTTTCTCCCGTAACTACATGCTCGCTAACATCGAAATTGCAAGGTAGTCAACTCTGGTCAAATAACGTTTTACTCCAGGTTAACCTAGTTCGTGGTAGATTAACATCGTCAATCATATTTCCGTTGTCAGAACGATATTCATAATACATAGGTACTTTGTCTTAGTTTAAAAAGCACTGGAGAATGAGTAAGACTACCCTGTTTTTAATTTAGTAGTAGCTACTTATCTATAAAGCAGAAAGTGTTTGTGTGTTTGTCTTTCAAACGGTAAACTCTGGGGTCATGACATGTGTCCCAACTCATTAAGCCTAGTTAATCCAGATGAATGAGACTATTTTCACAAAAAAAATAAATAAATAAAAAATTTTTTTTATAAAAACCGAGTCTAAATTTCGGGCGAAGCTGAGTAATAAAGCAAGTAATACATATTTATTATGGTATTATTTTGAGCCTTTAAATGTGTTCCCACAACTGCAATATATATAGAGTTTTTTATAACAGTAAACGCAAAACATTATTTTACGAGAAACACCATGCGTGTGCACTATGAATCTCAGCCCTCCAATTAATTCTCAAAACTGCTACGTGGCTTCTACTTCTATCTGCGTCACCATAAGTCTTCACACTCAACTGTTGTCTACTTTCTCCAATGTCAAAACACAGAATGAAAGTATCGATATAATCTAGATGCGTGAATGCAATAGTACTTCGCGAACAAATTTGCGAGTCACAGCTACATGCTCCTAAATTTTTCAACCCCCTTCATGGACCACCCTAACCAAAAAAAATATGCGAAGAGAAACGTGGACCGACCAGTCGCCCTCTAGCGCGTTCCGAGCATTGCCTCCAGCAGGGAACATCCCTTCGAACGCCTGCCATTTTAGAAAAGCTAGAGCGAACGCGGGGTCGCGCGTGCGACGCCATGCCGCGCGTTGCAGGGAAATGCGCCTGGATCTATCGCTGGGGCGAAGATTTATTCGCGGCCACCATCTTGCCGGCGATATATAAATTGAATTGTAAATGCGAGGCATGCCAGGTCGGCTGGCCCACACAGGCGGCGTGCATTATGCGTGCGACTATTTGCACGCGTGCTATGCGCCTACGCGTACGCGTAGACGGCCCGTGCATCTTTCGTTCTTTTCGCCCTCGCCCAAGTCTTCGTCCTCGTCCCCGAGCCTCGTCCTTGTCCTCGAACCTCGTTTCACACCGCTACGCGAACCGTTTCTACGCTTGATATTGCATTTAAACTCGTTTCTATACAGGCTGCCTCAGGAATAGGTGGTGAAACCTCAGGCGAGTATTCTACTCGCGTTAAGAATGAAAGAAGATCGCGTAAATATAGATTTGCAACGCTACGTTTTTGAGTTATGAACACCCTTTTTGTCGCAATAAAGTTGTGTGAGATTGGTAGGGTAGACCGGGGCGATTGCTTAAAGCCGGGATTTCATCGGGAAGCTAAGCTAAGCTATGCTATGCAATGCTATGTTTTAGCTTAGTTTTTGGTGGAAATGGTTCCATAAGAATGTATTGTAGGTCAATTTTTTTAAAGCATGGCATAGCATAACATTGCATAGCATAGCATAGCTTTCCGGTGGATTCCCAGCTTCACATGTTAAATATCTCGAAACATATAATAGATATTAACACAAATTTTGGATATATGATGAAGAATGACATTTGGAATACATACATCATGTCCTAGCAGTATAGATACACAATAGTCATGTATAGTGAAGAAAATAACTTTTCGATACTCTAAAGTAACATTTCCTTACTGATTTAAAATTGTAATATAAATACTCTCCTTGCAAGTACTTGTTTTTTCTTTTTTTTAATATTTAATCTGGCCATTTTTACAGTAATAATGATCGTTATAAGTCTCTTTATTATAACTAAAATCAGTAAATATTTCAATTTTGTAAAGTTAAATTTGTGCTACTATCAACTCTACGCAGCTACCGACTCGGAGTCAGGGACAGTTGTAACACTTTCTCCGCTTCTCATTTTATATTAATAACCTGGATATTACTTGACACACAGTGAAAGTGTTGTGTCCGAATAATTTCAGATAATTAAGTAACATTTTCGTATAAAAACGTTGGTTGTAACTGTAATAATTCTCGCGTAATCGTATTCCAAAGTCAAAGTGTTAATACTGCCCCCGGTCTACTCTACTGTATGGGACTTAAATTGTTCAAGTTTCATTAATGTTCACGTAGGAAATTTAGAATGATATACATGTTAAATAGTTGCGTTTAGAAGTTGGTGGAAAGTGTCTCCAGATTAATGTTTAGTTCGAAATTTGGTGGCACATTCTCTTGCAATTTGGTCACCTATTTCTAAGCCACCCTATATTTACTATCCTTCTTAATTTTCGTGTATCTTTTACCGCGGTTTCACCAATGATGGATAATGAAATGTTTATTGGTTGAGTAATAAAGCATAGTAGTGATGGCTTCTTCTGGGGCAATTGCAAAAATTATTCGTTTGAACAAATATCGGAGTGTTCCCTCATTATTGCAGCTTCGATTGCTTTCATTGCAATGAAGTCTTCTGCGAAGTGTATCACACTGTGCACTGTAGAACGCCACTTACACGACACAGTGGGGGTGCGCGCCATTTTGAATAAGCTTACGGTCCTGATGATCAATGAAATGGTTCACGCAGGCACGCTTCGAGTAATTTCTTCTTGAGCGCAGTGTGCTTGTAAAATTGTATTATAATGGCAAATATGACACAGGCGCCGTTAGTCTACAGTAATTATAGATCAATATACTAGCCATTCCGTCTATAACCCTCACCCCCTGATTACGAGAGACCAATTCCGAAACAAATAACGAAGTCACCGACCAGATTGCAAGATTTTCGAGAGCTCTCGTTGCCAAATTTGCTTCTCACTGCCAAAAAATCGAAACACACGACCCACCTTCGAAGCATAAAGTATCCACTCAACAAGCTAAAACGCCAGCAATCACCACATCGGCAACGAAAGCAATCGACAAACTATCAATCGTTGTATTCACAAACGCATGCATGAGCACCGAATCCTAATCGCCACGAAACCAAATGCAAAGAGTGCAGCACACGCGTGACAGGACACCTCTGGAAACATCTCGAGCCTCGATTCATTTTCACTACGTTCCACCAATCCACACGAATCAACCCGCGAGTACAATCCCTGCGAACGAGAATCACAACCGGGACGCTGAGATTTCCAGAAATATCCCGTTGCGTGAATCCGCTCGCGGACGATCGTAGATGGACGCAGCATGCGATCGCCACGGTCCACGAAGCCGGAAAGCCAAGCCGAGCCGACCCTCCGGCGTGAGGTGCCCGAAAAATGTGGAGCGACACCCGTTCGTAGTTACTCACTCCTCATCAGCATCGGTGCAGCACGTGCATCCGGCACGTATCGACACATGCGTTCCCGTTGGCCGCGGCGAAGACGCAGGTGCGAATGCGCAGCGTGTCCTGATCGTCGTCCAGCTCTCTTCAACAAAGGCGACAAAACGTCAAAGTCCTCTTTCGCGATCCTCCTCCGTTATGCACCAACACCAAGGAATACCGCGGCGGCCGGGCCGGGAAGCAGGTCGGCGCGGGTACGCGAATAAGAAGGACCAGTTTCTGGCCGAAAGTCGACAAGCCGCCGGGCCGTCGTCGGAGCCGCCGCGGAAGACGGTCGGTCGCGCGTCGCGTTTTTCGTCGCTTGCCCGGCCGAGTTTTTCGTCGGTCCCACACTGCCGGGCCACGCACGCAATATTTTTGCCCCGCACGCACATCCCTCTCGCTTTCACGCACCGCGTTCACCGCGCCTGTGTATGAGGGGGGTCCCGCGTGTACGTACGTTGCGGCGCGGCACGTGTATGGGTTTCGGGGACGGGTCTGTATTGGTCTCCTCTTTCGTTTCTCTCAACCCACACGGCCGTTCGAACACGCACACATCTTCGCCGCCGATACATCCCGCGATGTTCATAGAAGGGAGAAAAATCGATGGAGCTGGCGGGAGAGGAGGCTACGCACGCGGGAGAACCCTTCTTCTTTTTAACCGGCGCGCTTTTCGAGGGCTTTAAACGCCACGGTGATTAGCATAAATTTCACTGCCCCCGACCACACCCTTCGCCGAGACCCTCGGCTAGTTTCGACCTATCCGGGAGTGGGTCGCTGCTCAGGGTTGCTGGCCCGACGGCCAGTCAGCATCGTCTTTCGCTACCCCCCTAGCGTCGCAGCAAGGGTCGGAGCTTCGAGGGAGGCGGGCAGAAAAGCCACCCTTTGTCGGGTTTATTCCGTCTCGGAGTGGGGTCGTGTAATTTCGCATGGATTCCGTGCGAATGCCGGGAAGGGTGGCTTCTCTTCGACCGTCATGCCTTCTCCTTCCGTTTCCCCTGATCCTCTTTCCTACACCCCTCGTGCCTGTGCTTGTGTGAGAATCCCTCCCTTGGGTTCGGGGTGAGTCACGGGTTATCATGGCGGACTTTTTTCATCCCCTGCCCCTCTTGCTCTCCCGTTGCCACGCTACCAGATACGGTGGCAGGGGGTGCACAGGCGAATCGACGAGGATCGACGGAGGTGTCTTTATTTTTTTTCTCTTTTTTCAACGCGGCGAAGTCTGCGCTGTATGGGCATGAATGCGATGCCTTGTTATCTTTGTGCTTTGAAACTGGACCGACCGGATCGGACGTTCTTTCGGCCAGGTGTCGTACACGATCCTCTTAACCCCCTTTTTATTCCGCTTCGGGAAAATATTAGGAGATGAGTCTTTGCTGGGGACCGTTGGTCCATTTATCGGGTGCGAAGTTGTTCGTTTGCTTTGATCAGACCTTACCCTTTCGATTCCTTTGTCGCGGTGAACCGGGGGTAAAGATTTTGTTGGGACGATTTGCATTCTAAGTCAGCTCGGATTTTACATTTTCAATTGTATGCTCGATGAAGCTACGTTTATACAGAATTCCTTCTATTTATTGCTGGGAGATGAATCTTCGCTTCAGTAGATTCTAATATTTTAATATGAAGTCTGATATGATCATTCTTTAATTAATCAGAAAGGGTTCATTATTTCAGATGCGTGAGGAATAAAAATCATATAAACTCATTTTCAATTTTCAAGTTCATGTTAAGAAAACTATACTACCACTACTATACTACCAATAGTAGGGTAAAGGCAGGTAATATGGAACACCTGATTTCAAAAGCTTGTCAAAAGCAGGGGAATTAAACTGACATGAGGGGCGAAGGAATTAATGCATAATTATATTTACATAGTCAAATGTAAAAAATACAATGGTTTTGCAATTATAATAAAAAAACTAAAAACAGGGAAAATCGGCCGTTCGAAAAATGGGTCCTAATATGCAACACCTAGGAAATATGTAAAGAAAACTCAAAAATCTTTACATTTTTTATTGAAAATGAAGATTTATTAAGCAAAAGATATAAATAAATAAATATATATCATTTTTTGAATTTATTCCTGCTTTACTCACTGCACGCAAAATAAGCATTCCGCATCATCGTCGTCATCGTCATTATCAACTTTATCTATGTTACTCGGTATGTTCCATATTACGTAGATACATGTTTCGACAAGAAATTAAGAATTATACTAAAAAGAAAGTAACTTTATTGATTAACTTTTCTTGAATAATCAAGAACACACATTTTTAATGATAAATTCGTCCAAAATAATACTTTATAACTTAACTTCGCTACAATATTTAACTATTTGATGCACTTTTCAGAAACTTTTAACCCCCACGAAAAATATAAACGTTTCTTTTTCAATGATGGATGCCCGACTCAATTGTCAGTATCATCATTTATTGTGTCTAGGGATCTAATAGTACCTATACACGATTGCCTGAAGAGTTCGTTATTTCTTTATCGAAATTCTACGAAGTTCCATATTACGTGCCGTTCCATATTACCTGCCTTTACCCTCTCCACTGCTTAAAAAGAATTTAAGTTAAGTAACTTTGACTTATAGTTGCAAGAAATATGATCTCGAAAGTCCAATTAACAAAAGGGTCCATCCAGCATAAAACACGCCATTCGATTACTGCGAATTTCATCCACGGTGTAAACTCTCGCGGACCTCGATCCTTCTCTCACTACTATTCTGGTCTCGATCGAACGCTGCGGAGGCAACGTTTCGATAGGTGGCTCCGTTAGTGACGAAATGATTCAGCATCGAATGGGTCGAGCCGGTTTTTACGGGGCCCGGTCCCAAGGTCCGCGGCGACATAATGTTTCAATGTAATGCCACGAATAAGAAAGGGAACACGCGGGAAAAACAGTTCGCCTGATCGAAATTGTTAAGCAGGCGGTTTAACGAAGTGCAATTTAGTTTCTTTCGTTACCGTGCTACCAGCTGGAAACCGATCCTCTCCGGTTATCTACCCGGTGATCTGTGGAAACCTGGACAGGGGGTAATTAGAAAAGCTGTTCGTTTTCGTGATGCCACGGTTGGACGAGAGCAATGGTGAATGATAGGCCATCTTCGAGGCCGGACGATACTCACGGGGATGTCCTGAGTGATTTAACGCATCTCGTATGCTAACGGTGGCATCCGTCAATCCTTGACGCAGGCTGCCCTCGTTCACGTAATCGCTGGCTTTTCTTAAATGAAATGATTTTTGCCCCGCTGCTTGTTCTACCCTCGCGTCCAATTACCATACCGAGGCAATTTTCAATCGTTATAATACTCGGGGAGCCAATCTTGCTGTCCAGTGGCCATTAAGTTTAATGCTGGGTTCTCATAAATAGGAATATCGCGTAAGCAGATGTAACCCTAGTCACGATCTTTTTTTAGTATCATTTCACGCACGTTTCTACGTGATAGTGGTCGACGTTTTCCTCCGTCTGTTATTACATCAGTATTTCAACGTGGATATCAGTACTTCAGAAATTATGTTAAGCTTCCGTGCCCAGCGGGCGAGCCTCGATTTCCGAGTTTGCTATGCGAACAGCAATGAGTCCTCAGAATTCCGGGAATGCACGCCTGCGTTCTGCCCTCAGCCATTCCAGGCCTTCCTTCTTCGACGTTGCCCGAAGAAAGGACATCACGGAATGAATTGCCGTGCTCCCCCGGGCATTGCAATTTGACTAACGTGATGTTGCGTGCGTCGTTGCACATATTCAATTTAGTTCATTGTATTTTAGCGTTTCCCCACATTCCCATTGTCAGCAAAGTATTATTTTGCGCAGGCTACAACGTGTCTACACTGTAAATTTATTTCGTAAAGTAGTTTAGTTTGTCAGAGAAGAATCCAGAAAAAATACAACACTTAACCCTTAGTATCATGATTTTTTTATTTTGCCCAGAAAAATTCTTATAGGTCCATTTTTGTCCACACTTCATCCTAAAAATAAGCAAAAAATTCCTAGTGTAACACTTTTTTGTATAAATTAAAAAATATGAATTTAACACCAGTGTTAAATCATGCATAAAGATACCTATGTATTATAATATTAAGCCAATACTCAGTTTTGCAGAATGTTAGACTAGTGTTACATACATTATTATGTTCAACATCAAATTTATTAACAAAGGAAATCCGAAATAATTGAGAGAAAAATTAGCATTTACGTGGTATTTTCAGTAATCCTGGCGAAATTAAGAGTCGTAATCAATAATACGAGACAGTGTGTCACAGTAGAATTTCTACGGATATATTTCTGCCCTAAGGACACTTGTTACATATGGTAATAGTAAAGTAATGCTTTAAAGTTCATGAAAAAGACCCCAAATGGCGTGCATAATTTTTTTAATTTGTGTAACACGGGTGTTACACTATGATATTAAAGGTTAAACGCAAATTTTCGAATGCGCGTCCCTCAGCCGTTCTTTCAAATTCCCAAAGAAAAGTCGCTCGAAGTCGGCGACCCCACCGTCGTCGTGACCCCTCCTTACAAAAGCGAGACAAGTATTTCCTCCAGCATCTCGAAGCTAGCAAGAAGCACCAGTGTCCCCCACCGATTCCCCGCGTCTCGTCCAATTTTTTCATTCTCAGTTTCACTCATCCTCGCGCTCCGCGTTCATCCATCTACATTATACCGCGCGCACACGTGACGCCGCTTGTTTCCCGGCTGAAGTGAAAATGCCTTTGGCACGCCGATACAATTATAACAGCGGAGCAGGTCTCCTCTCGCGGTGGTGTCTCTGCTAGAGCAGCCCGCTTGTTGCCCTTTCTCACGGTCGAGATCGCGAGGTCGCGAGAGAAGTCTGGCCGAGTCGGACGTAAAAGTTGGCGCGGGCACCTAAGTCGCTGGTGTGTCTGGCTAGACACACGCGAAAGCCGCGCGCGAAAGCGTCCTAGCGCGAGTAAGTTATGTGCGCCGGGAGTCGTCCTGAGCGACACTTTCCTGGGCGACACGGGTATCACGGGGCCGGCAGGATAAATCGCGGTATAAAGAGTGCGGAGTGGCCGTCGGGGCCGAGCGCGATTATGCAAACGCGCCTTCTACTTACGGTTTTCTGGATCGCGGTCCGAGGCGTCGTTCTGGCCGCGGGAAGCGCGCGAAACGAGCGGAGCTCCGCGTCCTCTTTACGACTGGATAAATTGATGGATAAAGAGGTGCACCGTGGATGAGGCTGCGCAACGGATACCTGGGGAGAGTTATGAGTCTATTTGTGACAAGCTCGGTGTAGGGACGTCCGAGCCTCGGCCGACGTGTAACCACTTTGGGACTACACGGAGACGCGAGAGGAATTTTATTAACACCGGTTGCTTCCATCGGTATATGTCGCGCTGCCTTCGGGTACTTGATGGGATTAGCAAACTCTGGTCTTGGGATGTCATGTGGGCTTTGCTTTTCGCTGGATTAAGACGGGGGGTGGAAGATGGTGGGCTTAAGCTGTCGAATGGTGCTACAAATTTGAAGTAGGTGGGCCTTTCTGGAGTGGGATGTTGGAAATGTCGGGGTGAAGCAGACAAAGGAGGTGAAGTTGAAGAGTTTAGGATATAGAGATTCGAGACTGTTTATTATGGAGTTGCAATTTAGTAGTTTTAGTCGAGTGGAAATTAAATGCCGCGTAGTGGTGTAGAAAATCTTGGCAGGGTTTTAAAGGAGGCATCATACTGTAATCGTGGGAGATACGCGGATAATCAAGCTCAGTTTGCATTTTATTAAAGCCATTGGACACGTTTTTTTTTTAATCGCAGTACGAGAGGCTGTATCTCCGCGAGGCGGACCTAATAAATGCCAATGTATACCACCAAACACGTCCCAGGGCTCCCCGATAAAATCTGAAACCTCTCCATTACGAAAGACACCGGCAAAAATATCGCCTCTTCGTTGCCATTCAGAGGCAGGATCACGTAAAGCTAACAAAAAGCAAGGTCCATCCGAGCGGACGAAATCGGTTACCGCGATGCAAGAAAACCCGCGAGCGTGTATCGGTAGCGTGCACTCGAAACGTTACAACACGAACGTAGGGTACCTGAATATTTTTCACGTTTCTGGAAACTCAAGCAGGGTACAAGCTTTTAGTATTTTGCCTCCCTAAAAATTGTTATCCATGATCTATTCAGTAACGATAAGTCGAGAACTAAATAGACTAATTTTTCTCAAAATATTATTTTCCTTACTAAGTAGAAACATATTTCACAGTTATATGACGTAATTATCCCATCAACCGCCTTTAGTAGCGATCTAAAAATCTATAAATTCTCAAAGCATACAACACATTCATTTTGAATCGCAAACTAATTTCACCACCCTCTAATATCCTATCAATTTATCACAGCTATATATACAGTACACAAAGCATTTCCTTGAAAAATGCTATCACCAGGTTTTCCTTCCTCTCATGATTATCACATAGTGATTTTCACGAATGCTGATATTTGGGGGACTTAGTGAAAGGAGCCTGACCATTGCACGAATTTGAATGAATATCGAAAGCTTTCTAGTTCCCTATTTTATTGCTGTGGAGTGCACTGGGGGCATAGCACACGGGGGCCCAGTTTAAGTTACATACGCGGCGATCCTGAGTGACACATGAGAACCGCAGAGGACGTGGGACCGGCACGTCGGTGAGCAGCGTGCCTCGTATATAGGTATATGGAGGCATGGGAGGCGCCTTGAATGGAGACCATTAACTTCAAACGTATATTATTCAAGCCATTCAGACACGAGGAAATCGTCCCTGCTCTGCATAAGGACGAGCGTAGAGAACGGGCCTGACATGGGCCCCAAGTAGCACCGGTCTGCTGGCTGGCCTGCTCGCTTATGAATCCCGAAGCTCGCATACATATGTATCGTCTATTATCGTGATGGTTGTCCAGCTACCGTCAGGTAGACGTCACCCGCGCTTCCACTGTTTCACCGCCGAATTTCAGTAACCAGGTACGTTCGTTTCCCATCAGCGACTCCTGAGTCTCATACTAAGGACGATGTAAGTCTGCAAAGGGATTTTGGAGTAAGTAGTGTCTCACGATTGCTGCACATCGTTGGAAAGTTCTTGTCTGCGGGAATAGAATGATACTGTGTTTAGTTTTAATACCATGTGCAAAGACTCTATGAAATGGCCCCAAACTTCGTAATTAAGGTACTAGTTAGTAGAAGACTTGTACCTGATTGTCAGTGGAAGATCTCCATTAAGGGGGGATAATTCTTTGCGAATTTTTCGTACAAAAATGGTTCAAAAAATTAATTTGTGGTTTGGCAGGCTGCTTTATTGTATCTTAAACTATTGTTCTGAATTTTTGTGTGACAGTGAAAAAATAAACATGGTAGATACAGGTGCACTCTGCCGTCTTTTTATTTTCACTGACAAACAAAAATTCAGAACAATAGCTGAAGATACAATCACGAGCCTGCCAAACCTGAAATTAATTTCTCGCGCTGTTTTTGTACACAAAATTCACAAGGATTTGCCTATTTTTTGGGCCCAACAAGGCGCTATTTCCCATTAAGGTACCTGAGGTACACTCTAGTGATAGGTAAATGGTACTCTTCAAGATTTGGTCCCCAAGTGTGGTCCTCGCTATTGTGTTCCTGTAATGCGTCCAATTCTTTCATCAAATTATTCCACTTTAACCAAAATTATATAGAATGTCCTAATTAATCAAATTTATAAACTGTTGAATTCTGATGATGTTCCCAAGTGGTTTTCAGAGTGCCATTCGATTCCCATTAAGTTTCCAACGGTATGGAAAAATACACGCTCGTGAGCCCAAAAAATCTCGTCATAGACTTCGCATTGTTCTTTCGTAATCGCCGCAGAGAATAGAACGAAGGAAGAGAAATGGTGGGAAAGTAGCGTGTCGGGGGGTTTGAAAAGCGCAAGCGTTGCCAGCCGCCATAGCGTTTGGACGGTGAGTCGCGGCGCAGAATTTATCGTGAACCAGGGATACGCCTGATAAAGGCTGATGCGATCTTTTATTTGTGCGTTAGTAACGGCTGTGTCGTAATTGGATGGATTGATGCTCGTATCGGGAATACCCTGCTTTGATGAATTGTTACTTAATAAAGACTGCGAGGAAAGATTGGCGTCGACATGTTTGCCCTGAGCTATTATTTAATGTGGGAAGAAAGGGCTGCCTCGGTGAATTAGATAAATTAATTTCGCTTTGCAATGAATGCCACGGTGAATCACTGCCTTCCAACTTGAAGCGTAAATGTTCTTACTTGCTGTAGGCTGGCGATTTGACGAGCAACCCGGGGAATGAGTCTCGATCCGAAATCATTAGTTACATTTCATACGGCGTTTAATGAAAACAATAAAGAAGAAATTTTTAACATACTGAGTAGAACAATTCTATCCACTTTTGAAGAGAATTTTTTAGATTTAAATTCAAGTTCCTCCAACCAGTTCTCAAAAGAACGCACTGTGAATCGTTTACTACCAAAAAACGTGGCGCAAACTTTGCCTAATTCTAATCAAGTTATTCCTTCTTTCAAACATATACAGTATTCATCAACAAACACGATCTTGTAATCATATTATTGCTCATAAGCAACACCATATAATTCTAATCATATTCCTCATCTTTCAATGTCTCTGCTTCTGGAAAATGTGTTATATTCTCAGATTAATATAGGTAGAACTTTCTAATAACTGATCAGTGAATAGTTTCAACTAAAAAAATCTACACAATCAACTTGACATCAACTTCCCCCGTAAAGGGTCCAACTTTCTTCGTAAATATTCAGCAGCCTGGAAAGTCCGTTCCAGGAACATGTCGAGCGGTTTTTCGCCGGCGATATACGCGATATACACGCGCTTTCGGCGAAGTCGAGTCAACTGGGAAACAATGGGGTTCGGATATGCTCATGGGTCGTCGTTAAGAATACGGAATCTGCTCTATCGGACGGTATTGCATATTATCTGGCCTGCCAGGGGGCATTGGTAGTGAGTATGGGCGAGCCAACGAATTATCATGGTAATCACAGAACGGTAGCCGCTGGTACTGAGAGGTCAGACCGATGCCACTAGATTGCACTGCCCCGAGGTACTCGTAGGTGGACACTGCCTATGGTACCCAGTGGTACCCCCGTGGTGTAACTTGGCTACTCTGGAACGCTTGTACCGATTCTATTTCTGGCCGCTCTTGGACGGGAAATGAAACAAAGCGCGTACTTTTGCTTACGAATTCTGTGTTGACGGTGGGAACTTTGAGGAATTTGGATATACGCGATAATTGATAGCTTGGGATAGAATAATGTTCATGGATCGGATCACCGCTTTCATTTGGAAGATATATAATTAAATTGTTTAGTCTTTTTGATTAGATAGCGATCACATATACTGAGATGACTCTAATAATAATATATTAAGTCTAGAAATTTCATATCAATTTTAGAAATATAGAGTAAATGTGACGGAGTATGAGATAGAGTAATTAGATACATAACACTGTGATTGGATCGTGAAAGATAAAATTTTGAAGTAGACCTAACCCAGACCTGGGTTTCAATTTTTGGAGTCCTAAATTTTGCTGAATCGATTCTAATTTTCTTGAGTTTACTTTCCTCAGGTTTATTCAAGTCTGAATACTCGTTCTTTGAAGTTTGGAATTGATTCATTCGAATGCAGTTAAATAGGCAGTTTCGACATAGAAAATCTTTCGTTCAGATTGAGAGTCGCTGGCTGCCCGAGGAGATAAGAAAGTCGTGATCTTGGGTAGTGCAGCAAAGCATCGTAAGAGATACACATCTCGTATGCTCCGAATTAATAAATAATAATGCAATATTGTTGGCCGGCCTGACTCGACCTACCGGTCAACTGCCGTGCGGTACATATCGGTTCCAACCAAAAGATTTCACTTGCGCGTTCCTGATGCGCATCTTTGACTTATTTAAATCGAAAGCATTTCATTGCTAATTAATTTCTGACAACCATTTACTTATAATTTAAAGATCTCGATTGAAATCAAGTTCCTTGTATCCCTTTAAAGGTTTCTTATTAAAAAAATCGAGCATGTAGGCAACACTTTTATTCAGGGTAGAGATTGTTGTTAGAGTATTTGAGGAATTATCGGGAAACACAGGACCACGTGCGCAAAAGTATGCGATAGTGTGGAAAACGTGTCATGTTCATTTGCATGATCTGATTAGTCCTTTCTTTTCCAAGACAGAAAGGAAATTCCTGGTCGAATTGATAAATCGATGAAAGACAAACATGTGACTTTCAAAGAACTACATTGTAGTCATTGATCTTGTTGACTTAATGGGTCTGGATCAAAGCTTGTTCATGTCTGTACGTTCCTACTATCCGTAATGAGTGTGAACTTTACTCGGGACATGACAGTGATAGATCATTCCTTGGGATTTTTCATTCTGATCGCACGGCACAACGAACGATACCACGAAAGGTGCAAATAGCATTTAGTAGTAAAACAAGCTCCCCTATAAATTAGCCGCGGATCTGAGGTGCGTGCGATCGTTGGCTAAATGCAGCAAAGCCGTGTTCACATTCCGTGGAGGTCGCATTCAGAGGATATACTCGGCACGAGACGTTTTATGAAACTGAGCGAGTTACATGAAACGGTTTTATTGCTAATGAAAAACTGCTATAAAACATGCTTCCAACTAAACTATCGCTGCGACCAAGCTTACCCAAAAAACTTTCGTAATCATCAGTTTCTCAGAAACATTATTACTTTATCTGAAGCATGATAAGTGCTTACGTACAAACTTCTAAAATAAAAGAAGAACACATATGTCCAATGCCAGTCATAATAATTCAAACTACACCCAGTTCCAACTCCAGTTATAGTTATTCCTCGGATTCTCAATTTTGCTCCACAAATTCAATGCATCTTATATGCAGTTGCCAGCCGTACTTTAAAATAAAGGATCTCACGTTATTATACGTAAATGTACTCCTCACTTTTGTGTAACAATAAAGTATGCAAAAATACTTTATTTCACGAAATGATATTACGTGAAACATAACGCAATATTATTGCAATTTCTGATCTTCTGTCTGTTTCTACCACTTCAGCACTCACTGAGAAAAGAAACAAGGCCTTTCTTAATTTAATAAAGTCCGAATTATTTATATATTTTAATATGAATATTGAGTGCAATAAAAAACTATATTTGGAAGAAATAAAAACTAATAAGATTAAAATGTTTCTTAGTTTCTTCAAGGGTACTTTTCTTTATACTTCACGAAAGCTAATTTGCGTTATTTTCCTGTAAAAAAGGGACAACTTATATATACTAAACAAGAGAAATAAGTAAATCCATTTCATACTAAATAGATAGGTACTAAGATACAATCTTCCAAAGTACTTACTTATCGCACCTAAGAAAGCCATCCCAGAATAGTCCACCGCGAAATCACTTCAACAAACCCATCCACAGCAATTTATTCCTCCCTGTGCAAAAAATATCACGTTATCACTTGCATCCGAGGTAAAAGTGAAGCTCTATCCAGGTACAGTGTACCCCTGAATGCAAGTCCTCTGGTAAAAATGGCGACGAAACGCGGCTCCGCGCGAGGAGGGCGAGTCGGAAAGGCGACACGCCGCATGTCAAATGTCAGACACACCGAGATAAGGATCTCGGAAGAGTCGCCGTGAAGGTACGAGGTTGTCGGTGTCAGGAGGCAACGTGGACTCTCGCATGGACTCATTAACGAGCCTGCAGGATACGTGCAGGATGCGCATCGGCTCCAGACGACGCTCTATTATGCCCGTGAAACAATGGTGGCCGTGCCGTGGCCGTGACGTTGCCGAGAAATAGCTGGTATGTTAAGGACCGGCAACATGCCACTTCATAGAGCCGCCATATAATGGAATATAATCGGAATATGGCGCGGCAGAGGAGAAACACGACGTATCGATTCGGTTTCCGGTGTTTTCTGTTCCGCCGCGTCCTTCCATCGCGGAATATTCCTCTGAAACGAAGCATTTTTATATGTAACTTATTTCCATGGATTCTGTTGTGGTTAAAATTGTCTAAGTAAGGTTGGATTCCTCGAAATTGTTATAGTTTTTGAGTGATTTTATAGAGATAAGTGAAAATAATTGAGGTATTTGAAGATTGTTAAGCACGACTGGTGGTTGTAAAGAAAGTTTACGATTTTTTGGACGAATCATAATTTTATAGACTGATAGATTGTTGTGTTGCTAATATTGAATTATGTTTAGATTGAAAGTTTGTTTATCCAAAGGTATGAATCGCTTCAGATTCTTCTGTGTGAAAAAGGATAAGTTTGAAGTTTTCAAGAATTTATCGTTGAATAGATTCAACTTACATTACATATTTAACAGTTCTTCAAGGTTAATTTTGTTAAGATGAGAATCTTCTGGGAAGAAGAAAAACCGTGTATAATTTTGATTTATTACCGGGAAACATCTTTCAGTCAGTTTTCCCATATTCAAATTCAGTTTGAGCATCTCCATATCAATGGCCATTTCTGCAACAAGATCAGTAAAATTTTATTCTTTATTTTTGGCACTTACTGTGTTTTTTGCAACAACTCTTCACTTTCATGTATTCGTAACTTTGTATTGAAAAATCGTGGAAAGATCTTCAGCGTTCCACTTTCAGCATAACCAAACTTGCGGCATTACAGAAATGGAATGAAATAATAGCGTGGCAAAGTTGTATTGTTTCCAAAGTGACGTTTATACCAGTCGTTGCGTGAGAATATCTGTAAGCAACCCCATGGCTACTTCTCCGTAGATCATTCGACCATTCTTTGCCTCCGAGCATTCGGAAAGGTCATGCAGTATTCTTCTAATGGTCGGTGAATGGACTTTGCACGAAATCGCTGGTGCACTCTCGCTGACCACGTGCGCGCTACCTTTGTAACGATAAAATACTCTATACTGGATACAGTGACTCATCTGTGACTCAATTTACGCAGCAATGTTGCGAGAAGAGAGAGTTTAGAAACAAGGTTGGATTCTAACGACGTTATTGATTGGAAATTTATGGGAGAATTAGAACCACATACACTCCTTCAGGTATTTATTGCCAAACTAAGTGGCTGATATTACTTCTTTTTCTGCCAATCGTTAACCTCAAGTTTATTTCGCTGAGGTGATCATTAAAAGCCGTCACGCATTTTGGCGAAGCGCGACGATACGAAGAGAAAAGTTTATAAACAATTTTGCAAAGCGACAATTAATTAATTATTATTAATTACTTCACTTCCTTTCTCCGCGCTTCGCCAAAAAGCGCGACGGATAGTTTAATGCTTTCGAACCGAGACACGATTTTCATCAAATTTCCAGTTATTGGTAATTCCCATTTGTTGGATTCCATGAGCTGCTAATTCCCTTGTGAAAATAGTTAGAGCTATTTATAAAAGGATCTTCGAAGACACAATTACAAAGCATCGTGTCATTCGCGGATATAAAGCGTGATTTACAAGGTGTAATTAATTTTCTGTTACGTCCGTACACGCGCTTGCTTGAGTGCCTCTTTGATCGTAATAAACTTGATGGTTTATTTGTAATTAGAGTACTGATCATTCGAAAAGGCGTGCATCGACTTTTTAAGTGCATCAGTTTGCCGATGTATTAACCGTTATCCTTTTATTCGCTTCGTCATCCTCGCACAGATAACATGACCGGTGAAAACACTTAACGTTCTCTGTGCTAGTAATAAAAGTTTATTAATCGCGGTAAATGGTACGTATCAAGCGGTGAACAAATGAAATGGCGGACTATTTTGCGCGCGCTCGTCGCTTAAACGAGACCGTTTAAGTTTCGCATTGCATTTGAGATTCGCCATGCCCGTGTAATGAGTTTGTAAATATTAACCAGCGACTGGTATGTCATTTGGAATGTTGAGCAACGTCAGATGTTCACTGCAACCATACAATGGAATGGCCACAATGAGTACTAGAATATTGTTTTACGATTGTTTCACTGTCTCTGCGTTGTGATTCAGTTACGGGCTTCTAGAGTACGTATCGAACTTTAATGGTGGCTTTTTATTAACAGCCATGACCTGGCATCCGTCTCTAATACCTCAGAAACTTTCTTGAGCTCTGATTACTGGGATTTCTTGTTGTGAGATAGGACGCTTGCGGATGGTAGATAATACGCGACGAAGGAATACCTAGGTTAGTCAAAATTCTTGATTATAAATTTTACACTAGATCTACCAAGCCCGTCAAAATGTCGGGTTTCGGATATTTTTCTTTAACATTGAGGCATTTGATAGAAAAGGGGCACATAGGCTTATACCACTTGCTTGAAATTTATATTAAATAAAGACACATATCATTTTCAAATCATGACTTCTGTTTTCAGAACGTTTGAAGGACATGATACTGTATCCTTAAAAAATTGGATTTAATTGCATTACTTTTTATTATGTTATTTATTATTACCACCGTAAAAACAGATTTTTTGAATATCCACCAAATTAACGGGTGTGGGAGAACTACTTACAAGGAAAGATCCCAAACTGGGAAATTCAAAAAATTCTGAGACTGTAAATATGTAGAGCCTTTCCTTGTGATTACAACGCAATTTTTGTTTGCTGCCCGAATTCACTCTAAGGGAGTGAAATTGACCCCTTTTTGTATCGTATAAATAACAATTTGATTTGTATGCTAAATTTTTTTATGCATAATTTTATAAGATTTATTCGTTATTTTACGTAAAACACCTTAGGGTGACAGTAATTGAATAGGTGACAGTAATTGGGTCCTTCACTCTATTCACAAACTTTCAGATTTCTTTAAATTTTTGGGTTCGCGATCTTCCCTTGTTAGATATATATTCAACACTGATATTTCTAGTGTTAATACGCGTCTCAGTGCCCTTAAATCTCACGTTACCCAAAATTCATCCTACTCCTCGCCTCCAAAATAGGAAGAACTCTACAGACCATCCTATGCCACTACATAACAGAAATTAAAATCGCCCAGGTATTCAAAATCTTCACGTACCTAAATTCGAATTTCTTAGAGACGCTCCAATATTCCATACCTGTGGAATATTCTACATACACCATACCAATACCCAAAACGAAAGTACATCTCACAGTATTTCACCCGATCGGAAGTGATCCATTTAGCCTTCCACGAGGCATCCGTCTGAGCATAAAGTAGCCCTAATTCGTCGAACACGAGCGATTGCGAAAAATGGTGTGTTACAATCGTGATACGAAGGTCTTACTTGTCTCTGCTGGAGGGTGAAAGCTTCCGATGTTGAGGTACTTATATACGATCGCTCACCGAGGCATAGTTGTTCTCCAGCGCTCGGGGCAGCCTCTCGTTCCTTCCATTCGCCATTTCTCTTTCCACCGGCTCTACTCGATTCTCGGGCCTCCCCGCTGGGCTAGGTCAGGCTCGCACCTGCCTACCACGGGCACCTGCGCCTGCAAAAGTTCATAATACACTTTCCAGGATTCGCTGCTTACCGTTAGATTGCCTTATTGTTTATCGTTAGGACGCGCCACCAGGGGGTCCGTACAGAAAATCTCCTATCGCCAGCCGGGATACGTAATACGTACTAGACTCTATTGCCCTGGCCGTTTAAACGGCAAGGTCGTTTCGTGATTCTCCCTTCAGCATCGTAAATTGCGTAAAGCCCACGAGCTCTGGCTGCGAGAGCAACTGGGGAGAAATCACAGCTTTACGAGGATATCAACTTCCCCGTTTAATCCAACTGGGCCGCGGGTTCGCTTCGAATTCGAAATTCGTGCCCTATTGTCGCGGAATTATAATCTTTATGCCCCTGCGAGCTGTGATATTATATTTAGATCCGACAGGGTGGAGGATAACCGAGGAATTTTTATCCTCTTTGTTACCATTACGTAAATTTAGTGTTTGCAGTGTAAATGTTATATTTAACAAAGAATCGGAGTCACTGAATTCACACCGGAGCTTGTGCCTACGATTTGCTCGCCGCAATTCACCGCATACAATGACTCGAACCAATATCCCGCGTTGCGAAACTCCTCGATGAGATTCGACTCGCTACTTCGCCGTGTTTCCGCGCGAGGGATGCGATATCTCACGTGGAGAAAGGGGAAAGTGGGCAGATAGAAAATCGTCCGACGACTCCCGATTCTCGCGCGAGCATCGTCAACACGGGAAGCGCATCGCTCGTTAGCGCAATAGCGGCTTAAACTGTGGGAAATGAATCCGCGCGAGAGGAGGTCGCGGCTGTGTATTACTCGCGGGTTTCATTGCCGACGTGTTCGGTAAATAATCGCAGTTATTCGCCCGCAGTCGATACTACACAGCCTGGCACGTTGGTACGATCCTAATCGGCGTTTCGATGCCTCCTGATAAACTGTAACGGTAGAAATAATTATATTAACGTACGCTGTCACGCGCTAACGCTGCCTCGGCGTTCCTCACCGTGGGCATTGCATAATTGCAGCCGATCGACTGAGAAAGTGCTCGAGCAGGGTTTTTGTACCGAGGATGCAGCAATAGCAATTGCTGGCGCGATTCTAGCGATTCTTTCGTGGCGAAGAATGTAGAGACAGCGCACGGAGTTTGTGTGATAGTGTGTACTAGCTTAAGTCACGTTTTGATGGGTGCAACTCATGAAGCATTTAAGTGGTCGCTTTTTCTAATTAATATTGGCGTTTGGTAATGAGAAAATCATATTTCATTGGAGTATTATAAATGTTTATTCAAGAAAAAAACTTTTTCAAAATTTTGTTAACGCAAGTTTGCAGCGATTATTGCGTCATTAAAATTTTGGTTGAAACATTTTTTTCTGTCTCTCGTGCTTTAGGAATTCTACGCGAAAAAGTGTGAGTGTCATCATTGTTCTTGTTTTGAGCCAGTTTATAAACCCACAAAGGTGTGCTTCAATCGATGAGTGAGGTTCGCGGTGTTCCCTTGTTGGTGCACAAATATTACATGTCCACGTCTAGCGTTTTCGAGAAAAATAGGTTTCAATATACAATGGTACATAAGATTCAGGGGTATATAATGAAGAAAAATATTATTTTCGACAAATTTATGAGGTAGATATAAATATGATTTTTATACACCATGGAGAAACTCAAGAACTATTTGTTGCATATAAAAACTCAAATTTCACAAAAAGTGGGCATACAATATTTATGCACTAAGCTAAGCCATCGATGTGTGTTCGCTATTCACCGATTATCAAATGTTTGCGCGAGCTTCTATACGGATGTTCGCAGTTCCCGATCACAATTCGAAACACTCGTTATTTGCCGAATAAGCTCGTAGCGTGGAGATATGCAGGAATACTTTGTCGAACAGTTTGCTGAACATAGAATTTTCGTAATTTGCCAAATGCCGAACGTGTGATTCCGCCTTAAGCTCGCGAATTGTGTCCGACGGCGAGCTTGCAGCGTGTTGGCGAGGTATTCAAGCGTTGAAACACTTCCGAAAATAATTATTTCAAACAATTATATACCGACACTTACTGAAACAGTTATGAAGAACTGATATTCTAAATAATTATTACAAGAAGCCTAAATTTTTGATTAATTTCCTCATACTTTCGTTGTCAACAAGGCAACAGCGACGAAGACAGCGACAAGCTTACGAGTAACAAATGGTCGCAAAGAAACACATTATATTTAGTCAACTTCACTTTGTCACGTTAATAGAAATATGAAAGTTTTATGGCACAGAAGAACCTTCTTCTAAATCCTCCGTTCCATTTGGTTAGTTGATACACTCAAGCTTCCAAGCGTCTCGACAGCAAGAATATCCATAGGATTACCATAACACTTTCATCCACAGAGTAACTGGCAGAATCGATTTGTGTAAAGAAAATACATATATGCCAGCTGGTAAGTAAAAATTCTAATTGCAGTTTGCAGACGCGTTGTTGCATCTGCAGTCAGAGGAAGAGACAGATCCCATTACACCGTGGAACGGTTTCTTTGCCAAGATTTTTGTTTCTTCCGCTGCTTCCATTCAGTTTCTTCAAACGTTGGTATAAGTTACCTCGACGCATTAGTCTGCAATTCTGTAATACCATACGGAAGATTTATCTATCTAACATTTCTCCTGTTGCGCGCGCCGTCAGTGGTTGCTGATGCGTAAACGCAGATTTCGTCGAGGCTATTCTCCTAAGAAAGTTAAAACTCCCCGAGGCGTTCCCCGAGGGTCCAATTATCTCTTCTGCATATTCGCTAATAACAGCCAGCCTGGTTAGCAGCGATCCATTCGAGTTTAGTTGCCGGCCGAGTTTCTGCAGCTGCTTCTAGAGCTTGCCTTCTTTTCTCGGTCCACTTCCGCTCGTTACTCGATTCAGCAAACGTGGCTCCAAAATTTCAAACATCAAATGTCTTTTTTACAAGAATGAGGTCTATCTATCGTGAATCTTTATCGAGGCAATTACCTCTTCAATAAGTTCCTACGATTATTTTCGGATGCAAAGCTCTCATCATTCTAGGGCGTCAATTATGTCATCTCATCCAATTAGGTATTTTTTTAGAGCGCTTGCCTTTTTCCTCAGAATTTTCATAGGTAGGTATACATTTTCGACGCATGAAAATCATAGGTTTATTTAGCAATTTTTTCTCCTAAACAATGACCTCGATAGAAAATCTGATTAATGGCATTTATCATATCTACATTTCTTGAAGATTGAAACAAAAAATGTTTGTTTAATCTTCGAAAGATGTATATCAAATACCAATGAAATGAAAGAAAAAAATTGCTAAACAAAACCTATGATTTTCATGCGTCCAAGGTGGCAACGCCCTTTAAACACAAAATTGATGTACATACCAAGAATTCTGTGGGTTTCTACCTTTCTACGAGTTGGGACTTACATGTTTCCTCCTTTACTATTTACTCCTAAATACTTCTCACGCGAATACCATCGACAGCACAATTTCTGTCCATCGAAGGAGTCGCCAATTTCCACGAGCAAGAGTAACAGCCAGGTTTAATTCGAGCCACCTGAGAAGTCCAAGATTTTCGAGGGAATCCAATTATCTCTTCCGCGTGTTCGCTAATAATTGCCAGTCTAACCTCGACTAGCGGTGATCCATCGAATTGATTTTCCTGCGGGTTTCTGCAGCTGCTCGAGACGCACCGTGTTCTCCATGGCCACGGTCTCGGGGCCTCTCTCTTTGCCTTCGCCGCCCTTTTCTCGTCCCTTGCCCGTTCTTTCTGCCGGCGCGACGAAATCGCGACGAACTCCCGAGCACTCACGAGGGTCAATTAAAATACCGATGACCATCGTCCAGGCAGGATTTACGAGCACGCTGATCCTTGGTCCTGATCGTTCATCCGACAGTCAGCTGGTGTCGCAGTCCACGGCCTGGTACCGTCGTTGCGTTTATCATTTGCATTGCAACTATGCACCGTTGCGGATCTCGTGCGTCCCGAGGTTGGTCTTTCTTCATCGTGGCTCGTACGTGAAGCACGTGCACTTAGGCTATGCGAGCTCTTGAGTCCTCGAGAACAAAGTAGATACATCCCTTCGTTTGCGAATGTTGGATACAAGAACTGTGCTGCAAGGTTCTCGATTAAGTCGGGAGGAATGGAAGTTGATGCGAGCTAATGGACAAACACAAATGGTATTTGATCTTCAGCTCTGTATGTTCTTGGTACTTGTTGATGGGTAAACTACGGATATTTATGCACGTAAAATTTATCTACGCTGAAGCACCATAATTTCCGTTGCAATAAATTTCTAATAATGTTTCCTCATTTGTAACAAGTAATTGTTGTCGTTTATCGGTTAATATTAACTTATATGCCAAAAGTGAACGTTATACATACCAGGATGTAACGGGAGCATATTTAGATTTGCTCCAATAGCGTTGTGGTACGTTAGTTGACACATTTTCATCAATTAATATCCTCGCGAGATTAAACATTCCGCACAAGCCAGGATTGTTTTTTATTACTGCATCTATTTCATGCGAACTAGATCATCACTACCAGGTACAATTCGTAATTGGTTAATACAGTTCATGAATATTTTTATCGAATTTGTGATACATTCCAATTTATTTGTCTGTGACTGTTGTCTCTCAACTTGTGTCTGTTGGAAAACAGTCTGAGTAGTTGCAATTGCAACGACATCAGTTTCATTAAAAATTTCAAATACCTATTTGCAGAAATAAAATAAAGAGCGAAAATGAATAATTTTACTATTCTCGGGTTTAAGAGAAAGAAATGGTCGAGCCTCTTTAATTTTATCGAAATTGGTTATGTGTCTCGAGCGATTGTAATGAACGAGTGATTAGTCTCTATTAAGTGATGACTTATTCTATCGTATGGTATCAACATCGGTACGAAACGTTGTATGTATTGCGATTTATCACTAGTATCATGTAACGGCTTGACAATTCGTGTATAATCGCAACCAAACACGATGAAATAGATATAAAAGAAGTATATAACATATGTGCATAAGTCTTTCACCAAAGCATATGCAAAATAATATTTGCATATTAATATCTACATTTGCTTAAAAATGTGTAGTCAATTGATGGGTCTTTATGTATAAGCCTTCTAGGAACGATGTATCACTATTTGATTTTAAATTTCGAATTTTTTATTAATTTTTTTCGATTAGATTCGACTTCATCTTCATTGGCTTACATTATTAAAAAGCTTCCACGCTAGAATCCAAATGTGACAAAAACAATTCAAAGAACCTCCCTCACAAACTCGAGAAATACAATACAAGCGTTTACCCTCGCGCGTTGCAAATCACCGAGCTACCATTAAAGAGAGTCCATGGAAGTCAGCAAACGTGTATCTGGAATCAGTTGAACGAATTTCCTAAGAGTGAATTCCTATCGGCTTCCGTGGCCTAGCGTGCCCCACAACAGATGTTGAAGGCGCTAATCTAATTGCAAGTTTCCTCCGCAGAGGCCCCGAAGCGTTCGCCGCGGGGAAGCTTCCTTGGAAGTCGGAGCGATATCGAAAATTCGCAGAATCCGATAAAAGCGTTTGTTACGCTTGGCTGGTAGCGAGGCACCGATAGGTTCTGCCGCTGGTGCAATAAATAACCAAAGTCCTTAATGGATCTTGAGCGGGCAACAATGGCTTCGGCCGGTCTCTGGACATGTTTACGAACACATCGAACTGTTGTACGCAGCCAGATGCATGCCACATATGCTCGCGATGCAGATCTGTGACACACACGCGTGATCCGAACATTTGTGCACCACTGGGGAGGGCACAGATGCGATGCGTACGCCCATAGAATGCAGTTTTCTGCAGACTCACGGATTTAGGAACGAAGTGTAACCGTCATTCTTCCCTTGCAACAGAATGCAGACAGATTTATCTGAAAACTCGCGGGTTTTGATGATTTTGCTGAGGAAAGGTATTTGCAGAATAATTCACTGTTGTCACTTTAGTGGCTGGAAGTTACATGAGAAGAACTTGTTTGAGGAAGATTTAGAAGACCGGTTGTCTAAATCGTACCTTTTACAGTAGGTATGTCACAAAAAGATTAATAACAAATTAATTAATTCTGAATAAAAGCTTAAATTTCTAATAGTAAGGTGCCTAAAAGATCAAGTTACAAAATTTAATATTAATTTGCGATCAAATTAGTACCAAATAGGAAATATAACGCAAAATGTAGACAACCCTCCCCTACGCTTTTTCTTAGTTTGCGTCCACATCATATTCGAGGGTAGAATGCGCAAAAGTATTAAGTACACAGGAGTTATACTCGCGTTCGATTCACGTGAGGTGAAGAAGCACACGTTAGAAGGTCGTTCCTGGTAAACGATGAAAAATGCAGTCTTCCCATCCTTGGTAGACGAACCACAGGGATATCGCATTCATTACCCCTTATCTTTCCTCTTTGCCAGCTACTAGGGGTACATACCTTCTCCCGTTCTCCCAGCAGCATGTTCCACTTGGAAGAATATTTTCGTGCCTCTACGCGGTACAAGGTTGCCGTGTGTGCGTATCGCCGCTGAGATAATTTTGACAAGCCTTACACGGTTTTGGTATTAATATTCAGAAAGTAAGTCGAGCGTGTTCTGATTACTGAGGCATCGGGGGGCGATACGGAACGGGAGTCGGGTTGGACCCTGGAGTAGAAACATTGTATGGCTTATCCATGATTATTTATGCATGTTTCTAAGAAAATTTTGTTGTTGGTAATTTTTTTAATAGAAATTAGGGTTAAGGATGGATGAAAATAGTTTTATCCTATAGAAATTCTTGAATGACAGTATGAAAGCTGAATGATCTCGACTAGAAAGTTTTGTTTCGTAATAGTTAATAGTTTTTACGATTAATAAAAAGGTATATTCTTTTAAAATTCAGTGGATTAAAGATTCATAAGATTCAGAGTTCGATACAACTTGAATTCAAAGCTTTATAAATTCGATGCACTTGAAACTATTCGGTGCTTTCACATTCCTATGTCTTTTTGAAAAACAATTTCGTCATTTTGTCATTACAGACTTGAAAGCAAACTGATATTGCATAATTACTAAAATTATTTTATTAGAGCGAAATATTTTTCTTGCAATCTTATTCATTAAAATTGAATAATAGTAATTTCTTTCTTCTAAATAATATTATTTTCATCCGATTTAATGCGCAACACGGTGATTCCTGCATGTATCTCAGACGCAAGCTGGCGTCGAGTCTTAAATTCAAGGTACAGGTTCGGATCGAAGAATTTGCCTCTTAATCGGGTTTCCTTTAAATTTTTGTTTCTGCTGAACCGCAAATTAAGCTTCGGAGATTCTCAGGGGGAGATACTATTGACGTCACGAAATTATGTTCGCTACCGGTTCGATTGGAGTCGCCTGTAGGAGAATCAAGGAGGCAGATGCAAGGCGGTCGAGGGTGAGATAAGCAAGCCTATCTGCATGCAGCACGCGGTGTATGGAGTTACGAGCGAGCTGCAGCCGATATGAATGTACGCTGTCTAATAAGGACAGCAGTCTGATTGCACGAGTGCTTTTGCCACGATACCGCCAACTTGCATTAGCAATTTTTCGATTCACTCGCCCCGAGAGCGATTCTTTCTTAATCGGTACAGGAACCACTCTGCTCGAGTGAATCGTTTGTTATGGGCACGACGTATTTTTCGCTTAAATAGATTGGCGTCTACTTGCTTTGAACATATTTCCTTGCAGATGGTCAGTATTTATGGTACCTACTATTCAGGCAGGACGAATTTGTCACAATTGGTTGGATGAATTTATTGTCAAATGAAAAATTTAGGTTTGAACCATGGTTCATATACTACACAATCATAGAATCTTAAGTATTTCAAGTTTTATTTCTATAAAGGAGAAGGAATAAACTATCCAGAAAAATATACATATTTAGGTATTATCATAATAGGAACACCAGTCAACATTTTACAAAATAAGGACAACTGAACGTTAATTCACATGATTCTAAAACGTCAAAAAATAAGTTTAATTGGACCTGCTACACAGAGTAAAAATGTCAGCTAATTAAAGCTTATTAAATTCTTTTTCTCGAAGTCGTACATTAAAAACAGATCCAATTAACGATATTAATTTCCAGCAGCTTCACATGCTTCTGTGCAGCCCACCGCATTAATAATGCATCCGTAATCTTTTCGACTTAATGTAACACACTGGATCCTTCAGTAGCTCTCGCGTACTCGCCTGTTCTCTTGTAGAAAAAGGAAGAGTGTCGGGTGGAGTGAGTCGCAGATGCAGGTAATAAACGAGTTGCCCTTACAAAACCGAAGTGTAAACGCGTGGTCGGTCGCCCTTGTCCCAGTGGAACACGATGAAATCGGAACGAAGAAGTTGCGCGAACGGCGCGCCGATTGTACTCGTTGCTTTGCACCTCTTCTTCGGTAGCCCCTGGGAGTAAAGCTATTTTTCACTGGAACCCGTGAAACGAACCGCGAGTGGCGGTGAAATCGGCGAACATTCTTCTTCGTTTTCTTCAATTTCACAAAAAATTCTTGGCGTTTGCTAAATCAATGCTGCTTTTATAGTTCTCATCTGATTCTAATGACAATTCATGTTTGAAGGGTAAGGGGAAAATTGGGAATGTCCATTTTTCGTGACTTTGTGATTTATGGCATATTTTGTTGGCAGCAACTGGGACCACCGAACTGTCGAATCACAAAGTGTTATAAAGTTCAAATACCCCCGTAAAATAACGTTAAAGATTTGGTACACTGGTTAAAAACAAGAAATGTCCACTCCGCAATGGAACAAAATACGGAAGGTTCCACTCTTTACCTGAATATTATATAAGAAAATTAAATTCATTGAACCTTGTTTCTTTACTGGTGGACTAAAGTACTAAAACTGAATTTTCTCGATAAAGTTGTTTTGTGACATTTCCCGGTTTTCCACTTACCCATCATTTGTGCTCAGCATTGAGGATAGACCACATTATTGGAATTATTACAAACAAGGAATGATGATCATGGAATAATTCATCAGTTGCAAATGATTATTACTTATTTAGTCTAATCTTTGATTAGGCGATTAAAATATGAAGTATTCAGAATTTAACTGCAAACAGTTTTCGCATGAGAAGCTCGTTCTTTAGATCATATATTTTTCGCCTGAAATCTTTCAAGCACAGTGTCAATGAAGATTCTAATTAGTTGTTGGATAGAATACAGTATCGAGGATTCGAGGAGAATCGTTACATTTTTTTAATTGGCCGTTTAGTTGCTCCTTGTTGGACATTAATGCGGCCGATAGCGTAACATACGTTTGCAAGCGAAGCAACGCAGGCGCAATTGCTCGGTACACTTAGCGTGTAATAAACGATGACACGTTAAATTAGAAGTTACTGCAGTATTGTTCGCCACGCGAAAGTATGCGACGCACGCGAAACTGTTGCTCGTGCACCATTAACCTGCGTGAGAAGAAACGCGGAATACGTATAAGAGGAGAGGTGCAATTCACTTCCGCGAAAGAGACGACAAATTTGTATATATCGACGGTGTTAACTGAATATTTACACCTGATGTTATATCTCACTAATCTGAATAGTAACATTAATCGACAGGACAGGGTATTCCATTCGATATCAACTATCCGCATTCTTCCAACTTTTAACTGAAAGATTTATTGATGCCATACAAATGTTTCAAAATTTTACGGTATCATTAAAAAATACTGAAATCCCTGATTTTGTACTTTTCTGCAATGGGTAGTAACGCGTGTTGAATATGGAAGACAAGGGATATCTATGTTGACACTATAGCAAACATTTCAAACAGAGTAAAAAAATCTCTTTAAATTACCTTATATAATATAACAGCAGCTTAATCAATTCCAAAAAGATTTATTTCATTATATGCTGTATTTGCTGAGAAAAATTCTTTAAAAGTAGCTTAATTTTTCGGTCGATCAAAGTAGAATGACGCCTTAAATATTTTTAAGCACTAAATTTCTCTAATTATACTTCCACCTTAGCAAAAGTCACATCTTTGCCACAAAGATTCCTACCTACAGGACATACAGATAACTATCCTAGTTACATCATACAACAAGCTTCATAATTTCATAAACTTCTACCACGACAAATTCTTAAAACAAACAAGCCTGAGAGCTCCCCGTCAGTTCCCCGTTCGCGTGGACAAGTATCGTGGTTTCGCAGCGATAACGAAATTCCTCGCGAACAAATGCGCGTCGCGTGGGAGTAAATGAAGCGATTCACCGCGGTAAGAAGCCGGGAAATGAGTTGTAGATGCTGCTAATGAACGGACGGCTATAAAACAGAAGCGCAAACGCGGCTCGGTCTCCAAACCTGATCTCGTCTCGGCTGAACGCTATCAGATACAAGCGAGAAACTTGCGTAAGGCACGCGTGGATTGCATTCATTGCGCCGCACGCGAAGTTTACACGATTTGCCAGAAACCTCTCCACAAAGGCAGGCCGATAGATCGTTCCTAGAGATTCAGGCTAAGCACAGTTTTACGTGACAAATCGGTCGGTTTACAATAGATAGCCCGAAAGATAGATTTAGTGCTCCGCGAAGTAAAAGGCGGTGCAAAGCTGTGTTACTCCGCGAGTTCTCTTCGGTGTGTTGATTCATTGTGACAGTAAAGTTCGCTTAATAATACCACGTGGAGATCTCCTCAAACAACTCACGACGTTTGAAATTGTTTTCGCGCGTTTTACAGCGATTTGCCCTGTGGTGAGAACGCTGAAATATATTCTTTGCGGTATACAATCATGATTGACAACTTCTTTTTGACGATACACAAAATTTTCTTTATTATTATAAATCTTTATATTTTATTTAAATGAATGATGTATTTTATATAGTTTTTATTCTGTACGTTGTAGCTCATATAGCTATGCATTCAGGGATGTATAACACTGCAGAAAGTCACCAGAATTAGGGTAGATTTATGGCCATTGCACTGTCTTTGGCCATATGCATAATTATCTTAATTTTAAATTTCTTGCAGATCATTATTATGTGGAGCATTTCACATCATAAATATTTTGTTTAGTATATCGCTAGAAATATAAGGTTACATTTATTGCTTACGCGAAAAAATATTATATTTTTAAGATGTGATCAAAACTCGTACAATACCTTAAAGTGGCCACAAATTGTGCATCTACCCTGTATTATAAAATATTCTACTTTACTACGAGTTGGAAATCCAAAGTTCATGTCCTCATCACAGTGGCATGGCCCCAAGGCCTTCCTCCTTCGCTGCAATCCGAGCGCCATGTAGGCAAACTTCTTCCCTAAGCCTCGGATTCTCGAATCACTTTCACGGTTTCCACTGCTTCTACACGTTAATAGCAGCTCGTTACATGGGCCGTGGCTCGCGAAGCGGCGTGGCAAATCCGCTGATCAAACGTCTAAATAAACCGCGATGTATCGTAGGATGTAATAACCAGCGGGGGGATTAATTTTCCCCGGCGGAGGATCATTTGCGCGGACGGAGTTGACGTTGAATGGCTAGCGAACACTTTAAAGAAGACGCTTTCTTGCTACGTTGCTCGCATGCTTCCGTAAAGGCCCGGGGATTTTTTAATTATACCTGGCAGAGCGTATTACGCGGTCAGATGCCTCCGCGATACGGTTCGTTCTCGTGAAACGTTTCTGCATCGTCGCCACCGAGCCGTAACATGATTTCCAGTAAATTACATGTCAAGTCGTTCGACGCTAGCGCGCGGATAACGTGACGCCGCCTGGATACCGTCGATCCGCTTATTTAACCTCGGTTATCGTTTATTTGCCGTGCACCAAGCGGTTGAATGAGCTTGCACCGGTGGCGAAAAGTGCGAAGACATCGAGGCTGGGGAATTTGTTGCAATTGTGAGTAGCGAGCTAGGGGACTGGAATATTTTCAACGTAATTATGTACTGCGATTGGTTTGGAAGAAATGATTGCGTCAGTGCGCAGGGAAATATTTGTTCAACGAAAGCTGTATAATATGGAGTTGTCTTGCGAAGGTGGAAGCTTCTTTGCAAATGGAGGAGCTTCCCAGATATAATACCTTATCCATTGAGAATGTAAAGCCACATGATTTAATACGTTTTTTCAAATTTATGATGAATACTATGTAAATTATTACCAGCAAGTCGAGATTTCAATGTGTCTATGGTAAATGTTGAATCCATAAATTTTTCTGACGTACTCATGGGGTGGTTGAATAATTCACGCAGTGATATTTGCTTGCATGGGCGTTGTTACCTTCGGAAAGACGCCAAGGGTGGAGTTTTCATCTGCCAATTGAATTCTATTGGCTGTGGCAAGCTCCCTGCCAACCTCCCTACTGACACAGAGGTGGTAGTGCTTTTGGGATTTTCTGAGCCTGCTTCGGTCTTGCTGTATACCTGCTTGCGCACTGCCCTAACCGGTTAATGGCCAGCTAGGGTTTTGCGAATGCTAGGGTCGGTTCTACGTGCGATGGGTGCCAGAAATCGAGGGAAGCTTGTGACGGAATTCTGTAACGCTTTAAGGGGACTAGGCAGTCGTTTTTCGTGAGAAAGAGACTCTGTCCTTTATTTATTTGTAAAGAAATGAAAGCATATCCAGGTGTACCCTTTTACCCAATGTTTATTACTACCATACAGATTGAGAAATAAATGGTAAGAAATATATATGTGTTTTAAAAATGGCGCTGCAGACGGGTAAACATTTTAACGGTTTTCCGTCGTTTTGCCCTAATATCGGTCTTAAAATGTGACGTAATTCGATTTTAAAGGTGTGATTCTTGTTTGTTGGATTCACAGTTTCCGACCAAACCTATAAAAACAGAAATTAAATCAAAATTATACGATTGGTGGCCGAAAAACGGCGATTTTTTCGAGAAAAATTCGTTCTTGCTTATGCGCTACTAAAATCCGGTGACTTTTCAATTTTTTTATGAAAATCTCGAATTTTTACGGACCATATCAGAGGTTTGGTCCGAAATGGCACATGTTTTACACATCCTGTAATTTTTTCAAGTCGATCTGACCCTCCATTCGTTCACAATAAGGTAAAAACGAAGAGAAGAAAATATTCGAGAAAAACGCGTTTAAAGTTTCTGGGCAAAGGCGACGCTATAGGTTGCCGCTTGACGATTTTAGCTGTCAAATCTACAATTTTGCGAATTTTACTATAAATCAAGCGGCATTTTATTCAGAAAGGATAGTACTTTTGGAAAATGCAATAAAAAAAAATCGATTTTTCGACTGCCTAGTCCCCTTAAGTCAACTTTTAACAGACGTTAATGGGATATAAATTCATAGAATCCCATGAAAATGTTGCCGCTCTCTGCTACGAATATACAGAGCCAAGAAAATACAAGTGCTTGAAAATCTACACAAGAATAATTTATACAGTCAGCACTTTACAAAGTTAAAGAATTATTATTGCCACCCCAACTAAGACACCTAAGTATCAAATCAAAATTGACACCAAATTCCAGATCCTGCTTTCGCAAGAGATGTTAAAAGTTTTTCTAATTATTCCCAACGTGCATTTTCTCTAACCCCATTTTTCGACCAGCAGACTCTCAGAAAAAAGTCCGTCCCCGCGATAGCGTTTGAAAGTTTCGTGAAAGGGTGTCCAATCGATTTGGAACCAAAGACGACGACCACAGGAGCTTGTCACCTGCCAGGTTTACAACCTGTAAGTCGAACTGGGTCACGTCGGGCGAAATAGAGAAGGGAAGATCGTTCTGAGGATAGAAGGAGAGGAGGAACCGTTGGCTTCACCGCGATTCACCAGATTCGTCGGCCTTCTGTGGTCGATTGACGCGGCACGACATTTCAACGATACGACGTGCGGTTACCCTTTCTTAAGAGCCCACCCGGTATTTGATTACAGGCCGCGGATATCGTGCACCCTGTTACGTGATAGGCCAAGAAGAGCGCAAGAAATAGTTGGAATACCAAGTGGTTAAGCTTGGTATTAAATGTTGACGGCGGTTCTTCTTCCTCCCCGTCCCGTGTGTTGCAGGTATAGAGAAAAATATATGTAGCAGAGCTAAGGAGTACCTACTACGAGCATTTTGAAACATTCGAATATCTAAAATAGTTGTTAAGAAAAAAAATGGTGAAGTTTAGAATAGTTAACCCCATATCACTAATGAGAAGGGGTAAAGATATGTTTCCCTCAGTATTTGCTGAGGCAAAGAACATTATTTGGTATAGTAAAATATTAATATTAAAGCTAGACCCTTTGCCTTTTTAAAAATCGATAATTTCGAAATCGAAAAGTTTAACGACTTGTTTGTATACAATGCTCCATTTTTTTCATACGCATGGTATCTTTTTTTAGACAGATTTTTCTGGAACATATCTAACGTGTAAAACAGAATTAAGTGTACCTATTTATCTTCGTTAAAGATTTATTTCTCCACTTGTTCTAAAGTGGACGTTGCTTTTTTATTTACTAACGGAACCATGTAGTGGCCAGGTTTTATTACTCCCCGCGGCGATCCTAGGTACACGAATGTGGCATGAACTCTGTTGGCTCTCATATTTCGTTTTCGTCGTTGAAGATGGTTTTTCCCGGGCAGAAGAGCTCGTTAGCTCCTAATTAGCTGTGGCTAATCTCTGGCAGGACGACTCTTTAGCGAACCGCCTGTATTCGCGACGAAGAAGAGGAGACGTGGTCCGGGGTACGTTCGTTAGCCCGTACATAACGATCGGCCAGGATTATAACGACTCTGCAAGAAATCCCGCATGCGCAAGAACACGGGCAGCCTAAATTTGGCCGCGAGCTGGCCCCATGCTCCAGCACAGTACTTCTGATCCGCTGTAATAAGTACCTTGTACGTCACGGAGGACTCGTAATTTTGCCACTTGTTAGCTTTTTCGCCTCGTTCCCGCGCCCCCTGGCCGATATTAGTAATCAATAAAGCAGGATGCGCGCTGACACGCACCTCTGATCACGCTGTTTGCCTCCGCGCAGGATGTGAATAATAAAATCGAATGACACCTGATGATCGTGCAAGGCGGGCCGATTACTTGGCCTGATTATTTGTTTTCGCAAGAAATGCCGCTTGTCACTCGTATGCAATTTTCGACGCGTCAGCAATAAGGAGCAATTATGGCGAGCGCACGAAATTACGGACCTGCTGAAGGTCTGCCATTAATCATCAGATACCGGAATCTATTTTCTCTGAGAATTACAGATTCCTCCGATAATGCGATGCCACTATTCGCTTTACGATTTACAGAAAATGAAGGAAAAGTAATTTATGAGAAGATACTGAGGGGTTTCTAGATTCAATATAAGGCTATGGAAGATATCCTAATATCCCTTTACCCCTCACATCATTTAACCCCTCTGCGTAACATCTCGTACCTACATTCCTCCAATTAATGCCACAAGTGACGTGTAAAAACAGAGAGAACAGGAAGTCGGTAATTTCTAATCAGTAGCATTTTCGAGATAGGATGGATTCGTGCCGTGTCATTAAGAATGTATGTCTGTGAGATGATGGCGCCACGTATCCAATCGACGCAGCAATTGAAGAACCAAGCCACAGAGTTATGGTTCGATTAATGGCGGTGGACGCTGTACGAGGATGGCATAAACGGTAGCATTCTTTGCTCTTCTACTGGGCGCGTCTTCTCTTCAGGAAGAGCCACGCCCACGCGAAAGTTTCTCTTGGGTAGATAAGGAGCTGCTTGGCCAGCTTTACGCGCCGGTGCAGTGCGTAATTTCCCCTGATACCATTCCAAGCTCTCCTCCTGCTGTCCCCGGACGAGCGATCTGGGACAGCGAGCTCGCGGAAGACCGCGGAAGAGAAACACACCATGGGACACGAACGGATAAGACCACGGCTATTGTGTCTCTGCCCACGTGGATGCTAATATTGAATACAAATACGCGCAATAAACCAGGCTGCCCTAGGCCTGGCCCCTATCTCTCCAATGCATTGTTTCCACCCCACCTAACCGCGTCTTCGCGGAAATTTTTTCCCCCAAAGACGCACGATTTTCATGGAGCATCTCTTAACAACGTTAAGGTGGTCTGTGATGTTTCGGTTAGTCTGGATTCAGATCAAAAGTGGGGTTGCTGTGGGTAAAGTTTATTGAAGCTTACTCTCGTTTCGAGAAGAAGGGTTGTAGATTGTAGAACTTTGCAACTACTGTATTTATTTATTTATTTGTAAGTGAGGTGTGCGTAAATTAAAAGGTAATGCCACTGTAGAGCTCGGAATGGCAGCTTGATTTTGAGAATTTTTTATGCGAGTATAGTAAATGAAATACGAAATCTGTTTGATGGGATTTATTAGAGATACCTTGAAGTATGATCACAATTTTTAATTTTTTTTTTTAATATGAAATGGCGGCGTCACAGCTCAACAAAACGTTTCAACAGTTTTTCACTTGTATTCCGTTCACTATACTCGCATAAAAAAATTTCAAAATGCTGTTTTTCTCGGCCCTGGAGTGGCCTTACACGAGCATAAACATATTTGCGCGAAATAGATTTAGCACTAAAATTGTAAAGAGCAGAAATCGAGCTATGAACGAAATATACAAAATTAGGTACGATATCAACAGAGTAGAAGATTGGTCTCAATATTTGGCGCGAGGACAAGCAAGTAGATAAAAGAATCCACTTTGAGGAAAGCAGAGTAACTAATATAGTCATTCAGTTTAAACAGGAAAGTTAAGTCTGGAGATTCGTTTGATTTGCAATGTGTGCATATTTAGACTAAATAGTATTGGGTTCTAATGATACTTCATTATTCAACTGATGATCTTAAATTACACTAGCAATTTGCACTAATGAACAAAAAACGATTTACAGCGTATCAGTTGCTATATTTCAGTATATTCGTTCGAATTTAAGGAAGATTACTGGGCTGAAGCCCCTTCAGTTTGGTCTAATTATATTTCCAACTTCTTTTCCTTAGATAGTATAAATTACTTTGTCACGTACCATTTGAATTACACAATTTCTCGTCCTGCCATTGTCCGCGCGGCTCGTTCCATTTTAAATTTCCTGAAGCTTTCAAATCCTCCTTGGAGTGTTGTCTACGCAATAAACTAAGCCGCATAGAACAAGCCTGTCTTCTATCTCCGCAGCATTGTTCCCATCAGGGAATATGTTTTCTTGTCCGTTGTTGCTTATGTTTCAGTCGGCTCCGTCCGATATCGAGTCTTACAACTCCAGCTGTACCCGAAGCCAGATGTTATCGAACGCTGCATTATCATTGTCTGCGGCATCGTTTCGTTTAAACACAGTTATCACATCTCCCTAACACAATTTTTCTTCTCGATAGCCGTACGGAAGTTTTGTTACAAACATCCGATGTAGGAAATTAGAACATGATGAGGAGTCTTAAAAATATAAAGATTAAGAAAAGAGAAAAAGAAATGTAAATAAAACAAGAGTAAAAAATGTCTGCTAATGCAATTTGAAGGAGAATAAAATCATAAGTTGTGGACAAAAGAATTAGTTTACTAGATGACGTGTTTCGCCGTTTTGAAAAATAAATGCAATTGGTCGGAATAGCGAAGAAAATAGTGAAGGTTTCTGTTTCAACTTTTTTCTCTGAGCCTGTAATGAAAATTTAAAAGTCCCGTTTGTAGATTTAAGTAAGTTGCATAAATCCTGAAAATTTCATCGAAATCGGTTAACGTAGCTACAAACAATTAAGTGATGGAAATCACAGTTTTCGATCTACAACAGTAATACCCCTAAAAACTTTTACATGTTTCGATTCCTGTCGCTTGTTTTTACATGTCCAATAATGGTAAGATGGACGCGGTGTCTGAAGGACTTACGTAACGGAAAAGAATAGAGACATCGTTCATTATCGCGCCGTCTAAAAGAATCGTCCCAGGAACAATCTGAAAAGTATTCCCCGGAGGTGTGATCACCAATAGCTTATCGCTGCCGTTGCCATTGAAACAGTCTTCACGCGGGAAGAGCGGTCGCAAGAATTCTTGTCCCCGGCCCACAATGGCCTACGCAGTGTCTCGTAACTATTTTCTTCGTTTCACAGCGTGTCCAGGGCTGGTATTCTCCGCGGGAAGGCATTTCGATGGCATTATCCGTCGATTTATCCCGGGTTACAAATCGCTTCGAGCGCTGACACCGTCATTACGATAGAATTTTCAGGAAGGAATGAATGAAACGGCGTGACGTGTCCTACGGGCCATTGTTGGACCCACGATTCCCGGAAGATGAAGGAGGCAGAAGGTCTGCGAGGAGACTCCAGTCAGAATCGGTTGGCTAAGATGTTTCATTCGGGAAGCGCGTCTCTGTCGTTTTGATACAAACGTTAAATATCTAACACATCTTGGCTGGTTAGTTGGTGGTCCCGCGTTCATTGTCAGCTGACAGAAGATGGACGTTATTTTATACTTGATTGAGCGTGTCCGATGAGTTCGGAATTGACGTGATCATGTTTGAGACGTAGGCACAAGCAAAGTAGAAAGTTTGAGGGGTAGATACTTTTGAGGGTGCGACGAATTTTTTTGGGTATGTGTTAAGATAAGTCGCATGTGGATTGAATTTTTCTATCGTATTTGCGAACGCATACATTCAAAGTTGAATATGTTTAAGGATTTACGATCTTGTTGGGAATAATCAACTTGTCAAGGTTCAATTGTTTGCATAGGGACTAGAGGCCTAATAAATCAAAATATTTTATTTTTCGGGGGACAAGTTTGAGTCACTTTGCATTTTAGATATTCGACAGCTCGAAAGTGTATCTCTTTCAATAATTTGAGATTATAAAAGCCTGAATATTAATTTTTTTATTTTTATAATATTTTTTGTTAGACAAATGTAAAATATTCTACACAGTGCAGTGATCGTGCGCAGATTAAAGAAATGTCGTAAAGGAGAACGTGTAAGGCGAAGTCTTGGAATCCTCGCCCCCGTCAGCGCAATTATACATTATATCACTTAACCGTAGCACATCGATGAACATCGATTGCCATGATCTAAGCACGTACAAAGGGTGCATCTTCGAAAATTGATTTCCTGCCTCGTGGCACACTCGAAGCACGATTTCGACGATGATGCACGTTGCTCTCCCCTTATAAAAACCGGTTGAAAGGAGGTAACGATCGAGAAATAATAAGACACCATTGATTGGAACGAAAGAAGTTGCCGCGCTTAGCGCCGGGCCCAAACCCGACTACGTGATTTCTTCTCTTCCTGTTTCTCGAATGGGAGGAGGAACGATCGATTTCAATTACCTGATTATGTACCGAAAACACAACCCTGGAACGCCGTGGAATAGACTTTACTCATGAACGAAGATTAACTCAATGCTTCGGGCATTTTGGTAATGCGATGATAACGGAAGAGGCGAGTCGACGGTAAACGAATTAATTATAGCTTCTTGGATCGTACGTGGCGTTGCTGTATGGTGTTCTTTTATATTTCTTTATTTATTTTTGTTCGTCAGCGATCTTCCCCTTTACATAAAGTAAAGAGTAAGTTGCACTCCTTTTTTTATACAGAAACAGGTTTTATTGATAAAGAGAAAGAACCTTAGCTTCCTTCTCAATGATTGCTAGTGTTTAAATAATGCCGAGTAGAAGATAGTACATTCTTAAAATAAAATAATTAGAGTTTTTGTAACCCTTAGTTTAGAGAATGAGCTGAATATTTCTTTCTACTATTGAAGACTGAATGATTTTTCTTTCACTAACATTTTTCATTCACATTTTTCTTTCTATTTATTATATTCTTCTCACCATTTACACAATTTCTTCTGGCCAAGTAGCAATAAGGAAAGTAACTTAAATGATTGTAAAGTCTGACCGTTGGGAATTCCTAAAGTGTCTTTGATGTGGCGGCCACTGGTAGGGCTGTAAGGTGAACGGTGTCTGTTTCGTGCCTACTACAATTAATTCCACGTCTATAGTGATAGGTGACTGACAGGTTCACCGCAACCACGCTACTTCTGATTCCGTGCTGCTGCACACCGTCACGCGCGAACTTAAATTAGCACTAACGCGCGTATCGAATTGTCCTTTCGCAGAATTTAACGAAACATCAGAAGCCCGTGCACGTGCTTTCAGGCTTCCTTAATGGCGAGATAATGGCGTTAGTTTACAAGTCTTTACATCGTTGACGAGGAGAACTACTTGGCTGATAGAACTGAGTAATTAGGCCACAGGCATTGAATTCTTTTCCTAAGGCATTGGATTGAAAGATCGTCATTTTTACCATTTATATATCGTTTAGTAGAATATCATGAACCATGTTCTATAGTCACTAACAATATGTACCAGAGTTGGGCAAAATGTAATTTAATTATATATTACAAATTATGATTAAAATGTAATTTGTAATTTGTAATTAGATTACATTTTGGCCAACTCTGCTAAGTACAGAGTAAATCCCAGTCATTTACTTGGCGCACACTTCTTAAAGTCATTTTAGCCTTTGCGATAGTCTCGTTATTTTTCATTCTTTCTCTTCCTTATTTTGTTTCATTGTGCATTAAAGAAGATTAATAATAATAATAATTTACACATGCACCTACACGTTAACCAAAGCTCAAAAGTTCCAAATTCGATCAGTCTTTCCCCAAAACTAGGTGGCCAATTACGCTCGAAACAATTATCCCTCAACCACCTCATTCACGTTTACAATTCCCTCCATAACTCCTTAAAGAGTCGCGTTTCCACAAGCGATGCTCTCCGCGCTCGCACGTCGGAGCCAGCTGGCAGCAGCATTCCCAAGCAAAAGGTTAACGGCTCAATTAGTTAATTAAATATCGATGTATTACACGCGAAGCTGCGCATTAACGTCCTGTAATGAGTATCTGTATCGAACTATCGGGCGGCGCTGTCCTTTCTAATTGTGCCGTTTAATGACGTAGAAATCTGATCGAGATGACGCCGGGCGATCATGGGACCGATATTACGCGCGGATCAGAGGGTAGCAACTCAGAACACTATGATCGACCGCTCGGTATGCGGTGGGCAAAAAATGCCCGACCACTCGTGGTCTGCCTTGGCTGTGCTGTACAACGTTGCAGAGCAGGGAAGGAAAACGAAAAAACAGAGGAATATGTATTACGAATGGAGTTGCGCGACGCGAATACCGATGTGTCTCAGCGGCGAAAACCGATCGGGCTAATTAACGTGCCGCGCCGCGGAAATCTCTACAGCAGCCGCTAGAAAATTATTTGTCACGTTCCGCGGCTGGGGAGGATTATGCAAAACGCCCCGTAATTGGCGCCAGGCGAACTGAAACGAGTTTTTTAGAATTGATTCCGGTCCGATTAGAGCGAGCGGCCGGGACTTTCTCACACCTTTTAATTCGCGAACCGCTTAATCGGGCTGCGAGCCGTCGCTACTTTTGGGAAGCTTTAAATTAACGCAGGAACGCCCATTAATACGTAATTGGCGTATACGATGCGAAACGCCGCGGAGCAATACTTTATTGCGACCGATGCTATTTATTACACCTACTTATGCGCGGCGGCGTGGAGAAATATGTGGATAAGGCTGAATTTTCACTGGTTTTTAAGGGGAACAGCTGGGATAATCTGTGTATTTATAAATATGTGAGAGAATATTTATTTGATATGTTTATCATCAGATATCGTTTATATTCATTAATTACTGAGAAATTGATGAGGTACGATTTAGGTGACCAGTACGATATTGGCAACATTCCCCTACGGCGTTTGCTCCTTGCAATAACAGATTCACGCCACATTGTGACGCGAGTTAGAGCACCAAATGTGAAACTGTGTATTTTAATTTTATTCTAAGTAGTTTAAAATTTATCTTGGTCCTCCCCTCGCGAAGCAGAGGTAAAAATTCAGCCAGCTGGTTGAGTCTCACACGGCGAGTAGGATACTGCGAAAGCTTAGCTGGAACTGTTCAGGGGTTAGGCTGCAAATAATGGAACCAGTTTTAGAGGCATCTGATCGGTAATGGTACTTTGTTGCCAGATTTTATCTGCATTTTTCCATCTGACTATTCTTGCTCTCCATATATGGGGCACCATTAATTAGGAATTGCTTAGCATGCCTGTAAGCTCCCTGAAAAAGGCGTGCAATTAACCGTGTTCGTCTTCTTGCATACCACCGCTTGCCCACGAGTAGGCGTATTTTCTGCCAGTTGAAATGGCTTAAGAATGCGATTCCATTATCGTTATCGTCTATCCTGATTAAAGGTCTTTGATTTTAATTAGTTCATTTCGTTTGAACCGGCCCATGCCGATGTAACTCAAAACCGTGGTTACAGTGAACGTAGCAGGTCGTCCGATATGTTCTTTGACCTCGTGTCGCTGGATAGCCTCGTCGGGCGTGGAGTTTTATGGCAATTAAAGTCGAGTATGCCTTTTAGTCGACGAAGAATGTCAATTGGTGTCGTATACAAGATTCAGCGATAAGAGTAACACAGGGCGCCGATTATTGGTTGTTCCCAGCATATGTAGATCCTTGTCCTGGATCATCCCGGATCGTTGGCGGGGATCACGGGCATGCCGATCGTGAGACGATCGCGGGGGCCGATGAATTAAAGATCACCGATCGGCCGTCCTCGGTAGAAGCCGATGAATTTGTCCCAAGACTGCCGAGGACATTGAGAACATAATCGCTACTCTATTCTTTGGATCCTCGTGTATGAGAGCCTGCGCGCGGAATTGCAAACCGTTCCCGCTTAAATAAGATACAAACGGTGCGAGCCTCTGCAAATGAAACACAAACGAGTCGCCTTTACTTCGCTGGAACAATCCGAACCTCGGGAATATTAAGATACTTCTAATGTAAATCCGTTTACTTCGACCAGCTTGCAATTTATTCGCTGGGCGGAACATGTAGTGAGAAGTTTTGAATAGAGAAGTGTTTGAAATCATTACGACATTTTTCTTTTGTGAATTCTTTATTGGAGTGAATTAAACTTTCTGCTAATTGTAACTTGATGTTGTGTATTTTCAGATTGGGCAGTTCAATATAAAAGATATTTTTCAATTTTTTCTCAGAAGAAATACGTAATTGGTATTATATTAAGATATCAGTGAAGGTAATATCTGAGTTTTCTATGAGTCAGTAGAATGAACCCTCATGATCAGACAACCAGTGACTCAATTAGTAGAAAAATCCTGTATTGGGCTAACGTCGTTCTATGTATATAAGAAAAGATTTGCGATAATATTTTCATTTCTTATCTCTCTAATTTTTAACATAACACAACAATTCACATTGATATAACAATAATAAAAAATCTTGAAGACTCAAGTCCTCCTCAACTTTCAATGAAATAAATAATTATCTTAGACTCCATTTTTGCGAAAATCATCTCCTAGCTAGTACTTCAAGCCTTAGTATCCTCAAATGTATTCCGAAAAACGCTTCTTCTGTTAAAATAGGAACTACAATTTGCAGTTTCCCCACTTTTATTCATGCGTTCGTTTCAGAACGTATTAATTATGAAACATTCGCAGGGAATTTAATGTCGTGTGGCGTGTGTACGGGCTTGGATTCGATACGCAACGATCATAACGATCGTGCCGCGGCACAAAGAGGACGGGGCAACAACTGAAATTGTAATTTCAAATGGAAGCTGCTCCATAGACATGAAACGGACACGCCACCGTTCTCCGGGGTCTAATGGCGCGAAATCTCAGCGTAGCTGCATCCGTGTGCCTCGCCTGTGTGGGTGCGTGAAACGGTATACTTGTGCATTATGCACGCAGCGTGTGTATATCTGTTCCTGGTAAGGTATATCTGCAGAGAGAAGCCGCCTCGAGTCCTATTTGCGACGCCGGATGTAGTTGTAGCTTTCGAAGTATAGCATTTTCTACTATTCTGCCCTCGTTTCTCCTCTATTCTTCGGCTGCTGTTAGATCCGAGCTGTTAGATGTACTTTAAGGCTTCAGATCTGCCATTAGTGACCGTGGAAGTATTTTGAAAATTGTTAGGTGATTAACAGAAAAGTAGGAATTCAGTTCTTTGTATCGGGGAGCAACATTGAGGTTACTGAACTTGTACATATTTATTTGGTGTTATTTTATATTTTGGATACAATGTTCAAAATTCTATGTCAATTTTAATTCAATCTATGCACAAAATAATGAAATTTTTGGGAATAAGAATCTTCTAACTAGGAGGAAGAAGGTTTAGATTTATATTCATCTGAATTCCTTTAGAATCTATCTACTCTAAAGCCTTCAAATACTTTTTTAAAGTGGTAGCAAATAAATCTGAGTCGAGAACTCAAGAATTTTGCATGTTACAAATGTACACGTCAACAAACACGGTTTTATTTAAAAAAAATCAGACATACTTACAAAATCAATCCTCTAAGACGGTTTCATTACTCTGAGAGATTGATGTATTGAAATATAACAAGTTCTATTATAGTTGACACTAGAATGGGTATGATTAATTATAGGCGAGCTACGTCCGTGAAAACTGGTTGCCAGTTAACGCGGCAAAATGCGCGCCACTTTCTTTTCCGATACAGAGGCACTAACGTTGAAATAATACGCAGCTGATTTACATAGATTTTCAATGGACGATATCTCAATATTACCACCCTCGTTTCTATGCATCCACGAGTCCCGCGGCATGGGAGCAACAATGGAATCCGCGTCGAAGATTAAGTAATCGGCGGCTAAAAATCGCGTAATTACCATATAATCCATCGTATTTCTCCGGTAGCCGTGTAGATTATGCGCATAATGGCTAATCTACCTAATCCGCGGCGAATCACGCATTCATTACAGCCAACCACGTGCTTCTGCATGCACGGCACCGAGTTTATTTATTAACCAGACGCGTCAGCTTAGAGAGCTATGCCTTCTAACCCTTTATTGACTAAATAACTATATATTGATATCTTTACTACCTACGCATACATATATAAAACGTTAACCAAAAAAACCCCTAATGGAACCCTCCCACGACTCCGAATTTTAAAATTTGAACAAAAACAAAATATAATTTTTAAATCTTTTATTTATCTATTTATTTTCTTGCACGGCACTGTGGTCTCAAATCCCGAAAACCTGGCCAAAATTTCGAAAACGAATTTTTCATTTCGGAATTTTTAGCCGTTGGGTTGGATACAGTGATGATCCGACTATAAAATACCGGCAAGGAAAAAGGCAAAATGTTTATGGTTTCACAGGTAAATCATTTCAAAGTTAGCCTTCGTTACGGAAATATTTGCTGTGTGCGCCGATACGAATTTGAACGCCGACTTTCAAAGTGAATAACTTTTGAAAGAGTTGACCAATTTCCATTGTGTAAAATGGATGCTACTCCAGGAAGTAAGTCTAATATTTGTTTACTTTTACATAAGCATACTTGTTAGCGTTTACGTTACACGATTGCAAAATTACTTGGAGAACGTAGAAGCAAAACTTGGCCCGCGTATTTTACAAATGTAGATGAAAAGTTGTAACTTCCACGAACTTCCACCGAAATTTTTGTTCGGGCCTGTTGCTAATGCTTTTCCCTTGCAAATTTTTAAAAAATTGGCTGCCACTAGGTGCCACCCTGCTCATACGAGAGTAAAATTGCTCTTCTGAACTAGTTTGAACTATTTGACATTTATTATACATCCTTGTGGTACAAAGTCGTACAAGAATGATTTTCTATGTATCTTATGCATATTTTAAAAAATTGTCTTGAAATTTAGGAAATATAATTGGATTTTTACCTGTCAAACACCAAGAACTAATTAACTGTGAATTCGTCTATTTGTTTCAATTGGCTAATTTGTTTATAAACATTATAGGTTCAGATTCGTAATCAGCGAACTCAAAAACATCAGGGCACTGACATTCGAGCAGATCCAACAATTTTTTACTATAGTTGTCCGCCATATTGGATTCGCCATTTTGTTTTTTAAAGTTTTAAGTTTAGACTCGTAATCAGCGACCCCAAAAACATCAGGGTACCAATTTTTTACTAAATTGAATAATATTTGAGATTTTGGCCACGTTTTCGGGATTTGAGACCACTGTGCACGGGTAAGAATCTTACTCAATTGTCGAGTTCACCACTGAAAGAAAAATAATTACCATAAAAATGGTCTACCTGTATATTAAAACGATATAAGCTATGATAGAAGCTTAAGGTCACATGGAGGTTCCAAGGAACGTTGCTTCAGGTAGCAATATTGCTGCTCGCAGCGCACGTAGCGCCAGAGCGAATTCTACATATAAATAATTGGACTATCAGATATCGCGTGGGTCTCGAGCGAAACAATGTCCCCGCATTGTTCGCCACGCTTTTCCAGATCGTAAATTGCGTGGCCCGAGTAGCAGCGAGACAATAGTATCAGCCTTGAAGATGAAGCAATCCGCGGGGAAAAATGCCGGTAATTACCATATAATCCATCGTATTTCGCCGATAACCGTTGCATACCGGGCTACGCGCATAATGGCTAATCTGCCTAATCTAACAGCGTGCCCCCTCGCATCCATTACTACCGCGACCACGCGCCCCTTCTACTCTTTGCAGAGCGGCTGCACGAAGGCGTACTAGCCTCTAAACTGGCGCCGTCTTAAGGGGCCCCTCTTTTATTCGCGGCTCCGAGAATTCGATCTACGGAGATCTTCGACCGCGATATTCCCTTACCGACACATCCTGGACGCCGTGGCGAACGGGATATCGCGATCCCGAAGCGAATCTCGTCCTGAGTGACACGGCGATCGCTTGTTACCGATACACACGCGTGTGTAAGACGACGTGTTCGCGTGATTTAATAATTGCCTTATAAGGCCGGGCCCCGTAATTGATCGATACGACTCGCTGCTATTCCAGCCTCGATCCCTTCTACCCTCCCTGCCGACCCATCGCCGCGATCACTCCTGCTTTTTTGCCTTCTTCGACCGTCGTACGGATCGGATGGTTAACCGCTAGATCATCTTCCAGCCAATAACCCGAGATTCCGAAAGGGGCTGCCCGTTCTTCAGGCGACGCGATTTGGAACGGTAAGGATAATGGCAGCGTGCTTGGGGTTCGCTGGGAATTCCAATTGCGTGACTGGTAGGATTTTCTTGGGGGTTGTTGAATGTGGATTATGAATACGTGGAAGTATTGTATCGTGAATCGTATCATCAGTGAATGCAAGAAATACACCGAAGGAAGAAGAAGTAGCAATATTCAGGGTAACCTCACCGACATACTTACATGTATATCTTATCAAGATAACATAATGAAACTTTGTAAAAACCTCAGAATCCTCAAAGACAGATAAGAAACATATGGGGAATCAGGTCATTTCAAAAGTCTTTGCGTACTTCCTAGGACGCAATTGCGAAGGTCTATGCGTTTGAAGTATTCTGATATTATTTATAATTTCATACTAAGGTAAAATATCCTATCTGCTTTTCAGTAAAATTAGTTTTGGAGTATCTGCCCATTCGATTAAAGTCTAAAACCCAGTTGTCGAATTCTCTCTAACCAACAATCCGCTACCCCGCATGATATTGACTTTCCCAACAAGTTGCTGACAGAAATACCGAATAAAAGGACCTGTTGTCTTAACCGGAGTTTACTTCGCGTGCTTCAGTGATGGTTGAACTGCACTGCATTCCGCGTGCGAAGCGTTGCGTTCCTCGATAAATATCGACGCTGGTGTGCCTTCCCACATCGTGTTCTCGTGCCCCAGCGGCAATATACGTAACTTTCGGCTTCCCGGTAGATTCTCGACTAAATTTGAGAGAGGCAGCTCAGGGAAGGCCGTGGATCACGTAAGAGGTGGCGGTGTAGCGCGGAACGGTGCATCGAACGCAATAAATAGGAGGAAGAAACAACCATTGCCAACTCCGCCCATGGTCGACTGTCTACCGAAGAAGCTGAGAGTCGTGTTGTGAGTTATGGCTCCTCCAGGTGAATTATAACATGTATAACGCATACCGACGGTGTACGGCTGGACTCTTCGAACCCACACGTATACAAAACCGAAGGGGTTAAGGCGCGGTTGTAACTTCTGGACTTTGCAACAGTTTCGTCGACGTTAGCAAGCTTCCTCTTACCTATGTTGACTATATATTTAGTTTGATCTCAACGTTAGTATTGCTTGGTGGAAATTGGAGCAGTCCTGTAATGTGTTCTTTATGAGGAAAATTAATTTGTTGCAGGATGGGCCGAGCACTTCTACCAACTTCGCGTCAGATGATCTACACCAGCCAAAGGTAAGAGTCTTCATGAGTTATTGTTCAATTTTTATGAAAGACAAGTGCACTGGAGTTAAATTTGTAAGATTTGCAAGGATGTGTTGGAGCTTGTCATATGATACCTGCTTCATGATGGAATCTAACTACATTTTCTGTAGTTTCCAGAAACTTCAGCGTTATTATAGTATTTAGGGATCTTTTGGGAAGTATAGGTAGTTTAAAATATAGAAGTCGTTTGCGTCTCCTAGTATGTTTATTATTATTATTAATGAAAAAGAAGAAACCTGAGTATTTACAGGTAGCATTAACAAAAAAATTATAATTTATAAGAATTCAATTATATAGTTAGTTTGATTTAATTATAATATCAAAGTTAGTTTTGCTTGAGGCTTCCAATTGAATGAAAAGTGCAAGATACTTTTGTTTCTATTTATTTTGACGATATTTAGATAGTTTAGTGAGAACTGGTTTGATACTCTCTTCTATTACCATAGCAGTAGTGTCATAGGTACTCTTCTTGTTGTCTCGAACATTCCAACATTCATACGATGTTTAATATTGCAAGTTATAGCGGTATTATGTGAAAGTAAATAGATGTTTCTTGGAATATGTAGTTTAGAAGGAACTGGGTCTGTAACGGAGATTCAGCATTACAAAGTGCAAGCACTTACAGTTCATCCATCAAGCCCACACGGCCTCGTATATATTATTCAAAAGCCTACAATCTGATCAATATGCAGAAGATACTCGTAGGCACTAGAAAAGAATTGTATTCAAATATTGAACGGTGTATCGAACGGTTCTTTAATTTTTCGGTTATTCCTGACCTATGAAGAAATGCTAACCAGGCGTTTCGATGAGGTCGTATCCTGATTAATGCGTCTGCTGCGTATTTTATCTTTCAACGCGTTCCCTCGTGTAATACATTCTCATCGTCGGAACAAAATTTCCCAACCGGCTGTCTGCAGGCTGATTTTCATAAAATAACCGATGTGATTATCTCCGAACGATGGAATAATGTATGAGGTGTTAATTATCCACGAAGAGTATTCAATTTGTACGACGACATCGTGTAATAGCAGAAACGAATATATTTTAAATAAAAATTAAGGAACTTTCGATAACAATTTTGTCCTTAAATTCGAGAAATTTGAAAAGGATGAGATACAAATAAGAACTTTCTTTATACCAGAGGAAATCGAAATTATTTATTAGAAAAAGTTCCTTAAAATATCTTAATGCTTCCAAAAAAGCTATGAAATTCTATTTTAGAAATAATACATTAAAAACAATTAATATACATTAAAAACATATTTAATTCTTCAAAACTTCTGTATCGAATATCACTTGTTAGCACCACATTAGTAAAATCTCCTACTTTAAGCAGCCCTAGTAGCACAAAATATTGAATACACATACATCCAATATTAAAAAAAAGATTCAATCCCCTTTTTGATATTTAAATATAGACATAATATTTATTCTAGATTAAGAAGCAAATATTAATATTTAAAAAAAATATTTATCTAATATTTCTGTGCTACTAGGGACGTAAACATACAATATCAGTTATCCAATATCATCCATTACACATTCAAGCAATTACTTCCTTTTAATTTGTAAGATTTTACCTTAAAACTATCGTAACTATACATGCCAGCGGTCGCAGCAGCGAGATAAAAATATGACCATCAGACGCGATGTTAGAGTCAGGCAAAGTGAACGTAAAACATTCCTTCACCTTTGCGCTCCTCCTTTTTCCGCCTGGTCGCCCGCTGAGTAGAATGAAATTCACCGAACGTGGAAACTTAAACGGGATATTAAGATAGCCGCAATATTGAATGCGCGAAGGGTCTGTCACGGGCGTTTACGTCGATGCATGATGTGGAAATATATTCTGTTCATGTAAGTCGTTAAAATCGCGCGTGATCGGCCGCGCTCCTGGCCGAAGGGAGAAACACCGAAGAACAGGGAATCGAGGAGTCGAAGATGCGAGCGGTCGCAAAACAGAGGAACGGAAAGAAAAAAGAGGCGAGGGACAACAGAGAAAAAGTGGAGACAGTGGACAGAACGCATCAAAAGAAAGACTAGAATCCGAAAGAAGCATCATGGGTAGGAGGGAGGGCTTTCTTTCCTGGTACATAAATAATTCAAAGACGACGAAAATAGTCGAGTTCATTCGTCCGTCTCTAAGCGCGACGACGCATTAGGGATTCAAGAAACGAGACTTTGTTTCTCCTTCGGTAACTACCAACGCAAGAATTCGTAGATTGAAGTTCAGTCGATGGAAGAACGTAGGAAGTTTATAGATCGAGTCGCTGCTAACCCAATTTAGAGGTTGATGCGACTGATAATAACAAAATTGGAAAAAAACGTGGAAAGTGTCAATGCTCGACGATTGCCAATAACTCTTCTCGGACCGAGACACTTCTGTGACTCGCTACGGCCATCCGTATTCACTGGATGAAGTAGAAGTGGCTTACAAGTCAGACACTTTGTAGCACTGTTCCAAAGTTTCCATTGATTCTAGCGTATCTTCACTAATGAAACGTAAATGCCAATAATTAAAAGACACATGGTACATACGATACATACTCAGCTTCAACTTGATCAGAAGAAAACCTCGAAACGATCTCCCAGAAGAAATGAACTTTGATTTTTAATATCAGTGATTCAATCAAAATGGTAGGGGAAAGGTGGGATATTTGATCAGCGGGGATACATGATCACATCAGTTTATATCACAACTCAAATAATTAAATACAAACAAAGCAAACCATTATTATTATTTTAATAAAAAAGAAAAACTGTGATCAACTATCCCACCTTTCCCCTACTATTAGTATTAATCAATCATTCTTAATGTTAATCCGTAAATGTTACCCCACCCATCCTGAAACCACATGATCTTACATTCCCTCCTAACACTAAAGCCACAAACACCCACACCCTCGCGCACCCTGAGAATAATCCACGATGAAATACCAACAAACCACAAAATACAAAAACCGTGTAAATACATCCCAGACAGCAGCCACGTGTCACAAAAACTGTCTGGCCCCAAGAACCCCCCGCGAGAGCACGAACTAGACAGCGAAAGAAGAAGGAAGTGAGGTGGCCGTGAAGAGAAGTGAACAAGATGATTTCCTGAATTCCATCGGAAGACGGGCGGCTACCTCCGCGGTGTACCACGGGTCACTCTCAGTGTCGCGATTTTTGCGATGTCCCGAGCCGCGGTTTACAAGGCAAGTGTAGGAGGCGGGGTCCCGCGGCGAGGGAAGGAAAATCTTGCCAGAGAAGAAACGCGGCGAGGCAAGAAGTGCCGAGTGGAATAAAGGGTGAGCATCGGGGCGGGGAATGGGGGGAGGGGGGTGCAAGGAGCCAGAAAGACGGGGGGAGAGAGAGAGAGGGTACGCATTGTAAATTGAATCTGAAGGCTGGCCAGATGGGCGCTGTCATGGTGGCACGAGCGCCACTATTTCATCCGTCCTGACACTTCTCGAGTGGCCTGGCCAAACGAAGGAAAATGATTGCGCGGCCAGGGGACTCGTCTTCCGGCTTAGAAATCTAGCTGCGATCACACCCCTAACCCATTATCCTCGCCCACGTGCTCGTTTCCGCGTAATATCTTCGGACCCTGACAGGACAAATGCGTCCAGCTGAGCACCGCGGGAGGATGCTGACCGGCGTTAAGCCCCGCGAGCTCCTCTGCTCCGAGTGAAACCGGGGATTTCGCGTATCGTCCATCTTGGCGAAATACACCGCGGCCGCGCCGGGATCCGCGGCGTCGTACCGTTTCTAATGGACTTTTGCGCTCCTACGATGCGTTAGCGTCACGTTTAATTCGCTTAAGCGGCTTGGCAAAAAACGGGGGAATTAATAGTGCTCCGGTGGTGCCACCGCGACGTGGGCAGGTATGAACGAGGCCGGGAGATTGAAGTTCTGAGTTACCGGTTGTGAGGAACGTGAGGGAATCTGAATTTATTGGTAATGACTGGGCGCGGTGTCATCAGCTGTTTTGATCTTGCTAGGGAAGCTTTCTTGTTAAATGGAGAAAGATTGAGTGGGCTAGGTAAAGTTCCTTCTGAGAAGTTTTATATATTTGTAGAATTGTCACTCTTCGTTGCTTTTCAACATAAGTAGCAGGTACCAAGTGTAGAGTAAAGACACCAAAGGGGTTAAGTGGCAAAATTAGCGAATGGGGATTCTTCTATGTGCCATTTTTTGGTAGTTGAAAAGGGTGGCTATATTAAATTCTTCCTTTTGTAATGGCACCTTAAATCAAATGTGTCGTTTTCATAATTGAGAAACTATTATTTGCTACTTTGCCCCATTGGCACTTCCACTTTAGAATTGCTTCACTGCGACGTACCTATACTTTGAAACTAAGGGAACTATATTAACTCCATGGAATACACTTCAGTCGAATGTCAAAATAGTAGCATCCCACTATAAATTTGCACAGACACAAACACTTCGATTACAGCAACGGCTGATTAAACAGAAGAAAAGCGGTAGAATTAATTGAATCACGATGTATACATAATTGCGCATTGTTGCGATACCGAGCTTTTTCAACGGAACACGTCCGCGTAATTTCAAGCGAGAATGCGCGCAAGAAAAAGGCCTGGCTGAATTACGCGAACCTGGTAATACAACGTAACGGCCGCGCGTGTTCTTACGTATTGCAAAACAAGAAAGTCTGTTCAACTCGGATCAGCAATTTGTAAAACGCCAAGGACACGTCTCGGAGGGCTCGTAAATATTTTAACACGCGACGAAGGATTATTTACGCGCTGCCCGACACCTTCTAATCGTTCCCGTAACACCAGCGTGTCACCTTCTTCACAACCAGTCACAATAACCGGCATTAATCATCCTTAAGTGGTCGTCGCTCATCGATCTCGCGATGCAAAACAGTCGATCACCTTTTAATCTCACGGAGATAAACTGGACTGATAAGTAATTATCGGTGGGAAATAAATTTTTACCCATAAATCAGGAGATTATTGGAAGACGCTTGGCTTACTGATTCGACTTGATGACCGACGCGCGAGATGTACACACGAGTGCCTATCACGTTCGCGGTTCTTCACCCAGTACCCAGTAGTCTCTACTGAAAACCTGCATGCACGTTGCTATCAGAATTCCCTACATTATGAATTTCCCGAGCAGTTTTCATAGCAAACCACAAAGTTATTGACAGAAGCATATTTCCTGAGTTAAACACTTCATTTCTACAAAGTATAAAAGTGTAATTATCACAACCAGCTTCACACAACTTCGCTTAAAAAAAACACTCTTTCCCAAGCCACTGTGCGTCGAGACAATTCTCAATAAAACAAGTCATATACGCTTGTTTTTTCCTCCAGCCTTTAAATGTCTTCATTAATTTAACGCAGAGCGTAGAATCGCCACTGGCAAACCAGTCCAGTATCATCCTCCACCGAAAAACTGCCCGTAATGAACAGAATACGGTGCAGCGCAAGAAAGCTTGAAACTCTACCGTCCGCATCTACGAGCACCGAGCGAGGATTATCCGAAGGAAAAGTGACAGCAGAGTATCCCGATCGGCGGACGTGGAACGGGGGCAAAATTCAATTTCACCCAGGACGTTATGTTACAGCTGAGAAGGAAGGCCTCTGGTTAAAAGAAAACTGGTCGCTGTAATATTTTCACCAGTCGCCGAGAGCTGCCACCTTATCGGCCGAATGAATGCCGCCCTAATGAAAACCGGCCCCTGGACTAAAGCGAGCTGATGCTTTAATTAAGCACACTTAAGATCGCGAAGATTCCAGGTTGTTCTGGTTCTGGAAGCAGGTCTTGTCCTCTTCTCCTTCGTCTCGCGGCGTGTCTGTCTTCCAACGGCGTCTCCCTCGGACCGACCGTGTCCCTGGCCACGTCCTCGTCCTGCCAGCGGATCCTCCGCTCCGAGCAATTACTCAGGAACTTGGTTCTTGCATTCCCCGGATCCCGTGGCACCCCGTTCTTATTGCAGCTTGATAAAGTGGCCGTGGCATTAACTTCTCTTCCGAGTCGCGCTATCGGGGCACCGCAAATAACGTACGAGCCGATCGTATTTTCCCGCCTGTGACAGAGAGATCGAATCGGGAACCGCCGCCGATGATCGATGATCCAGCCCCCGGATAGCGACGTGGAATAATCACAGGAAAGTGGAACCAACGATAGGCGCGCGCGGCCGTGAACCGTGTCCACGATCAAATGCAAAGCGCCTGTGGATGTTTTAGAAATTTGTGACGGTGTGGGTTTCTCATTTATGTTTCGGTGGAGTTTGTTGTTCTCCTCGAGTGATCGCTGTTTGGTGATTTCTGAGTAATGTGTTCAGTGATAAGTGGGGTATTTATTGTGGTATTTAATGTATCTAAGTGAAGGATTTGTCAGAGGTAGAAGCATATGCATTAGGGCGGAGCGATACTATATAGGCGAAAATTTAAATTTGAATTTGGGAAAAATAGTCATGTCTGCAGGTCTCTTTTTCTCTTAAAAATGTAAAAATTCACAATACGAATCTTAGTTTTTACATTTTTAAGAGAAAAAGGGACCTGCAGACATGAATATTTTTCCAAAATTTTTGTCGGTTGTGTTTGGTTAATCAAAAGATAACTATCCTGCACCCAGGCCAACTTAAAATTTAAATTTAAATTTTGGTCTATATAGTATCGCTCTGCCCTAATATCCATTGATTTGTTGTCGAAATAAAATAGAGGGGAAAGGATCAAATTTTCTTCAAAGGTATTTCAAATTTTCTGTGATTCAATTTTGCAATCTGGGTTTTTGAACTGTTTTTAAAGTCCTATAGAGCAGTTAGATTTCACTTTGATACTTAACGCGTTAAACGGTCTTAGACTAACTTTTCTAAATTTTGTAATTCAGGTAACTCTGAGGTAATTTTTTAGACAAAATATCGATGGGTTGGAGATATCTATTATTGTTAATTCTTGAAGACATACATACAATTTTAGAGTCTTCTTTGCTAACATCGATTGGTTTTCAATCTTAAAATTATCGAAGAAACAAAGTTTCTGTAAAACTCAATTTTAGTTTATATACACGTAACATTAGATGACGACATGAATTGCTAATGACGTTGACGCAGGGTGGACTAGATTAATGTTGAGAACCGCAGCAAAAGGTTTCATTAAATTGCAAATGAGTAATATTTCGCTAGGCGCGGGAATAGCCTATCAGCGGTTTAATATCGAAGTTACCAAGGGTGATGGACGATCGAGACATGCACCGATGACATTGCTAGATCAGGACGAAAGTTAAGCCTGCGTAGCAGTTTCCCGCTGAGATAGCGCGAAAGAAAAGCCGTTCCTTATTTTAGAGAAAAGAAAGATCAAGGAAGAAATGGTATGTCGCCGTCGATGATCGATGGCGCGTCGGCTAATTCATAATGCAAAATTATTGCGGCGACGGTTATAAGACGACTTCCATCTGAAACTGCACAGATGCTTTTTACCGTCACTCTCTTTGCTATTGAATCAGAATTCTGATGGTGGTAGGATGATGGACAGCCTTGACCAGTATGGATGACACCTACAACGTCTCGCAAGCTCACGTTTTGAAGATGTTATCGTGGACTGATTGTAAAAAGCATAGGTAGCATTACCAAAGGTTGCTATGTAGGGAGACCAGGGTAAAGTCACCTGGGTGTAAAATGAGCTTTCTTAATTTATTCTTTAAAAATAGAATATATTTACAAATTTTGGTAACGTAATAAATGTATGTAATATAACAATCATAATTATGCAAATTCAGATATCGAAAAAGGTAAAAAAAAACTTAAATATTGATTTTTAGGGACTCCCGATTGGTTTTCTTTTCAATATAACTATTTAGATACCTAAATGAGTCACAACTATATTATTTTAAATCTACCGGTTAATAAGAAAAACGTGGAGGTATAGATATATCATGAGCTGTCGAATTAATAGTTTCCCTTTTTCCAATTTTCCAATTAACTTTCTCATCTATAAGGAATACAAAATGAATAAATTTAATAAGAAACACGTATCTAAGTGTACTGAGTGAATAATTCTGTTGGGGAGCAAGACCTCCTTCCCTCGATTGAAGCTAACGTTGACTCTGCAAAGTAGTCGGGCCACTGGATTTTAAAAATGGCTCGATCGTTAAAAAGAGAGAGGCAGCGTGTTGCTCCTAAGCTTCTCGTGGCCGTGGTCTCATTTACACTTAAAGGAGCCTGCAGGGGAGCAAAAGGAGTATCCTGCATATTTGAAGGTCGCTTTAAAGGACGAACAATGGCGGTGCCGCCATATGATGACACCGTATTATGCGAGACTCCTTTTTCTTGTTCGTTTCCAGGGGCGCTGGTATTACGGATGCATGAACTTGTTTTACTGGAGACAGCTACCAGATACTTCTCCAGCCATCTTTCCCAGACCAATGCTTTCAGGAGCATCGCTTCGTACAAAGAATGAACGAATTTCGCTGGGCATTAAATAGAATCTATGCCTCCTTTAAATATTCACAATGCAAAGTCAGCCTTTTGGACGCGAAGCATTACTCAAATACAATTACCACTCTCGACTAGGCGACTTTAAAGGTTGTAGTTGTCAACGTGAAATAACTTCCAAATTCATTTACATCTTCATTGCATTATATTATACATGCAAAAGCGGATAACTTTTATTCATTCCCTCACATACATTTGATTTTACAATCATCTATGCAATGATATGTTAAAATTCTTTCATTTTAGTATTCCGTCTTATCTCTGATATCTATTTTGTTCTGAAGATTCTAGTATTCCATGAATCTTCCAGACACGATCCCTAAATTATTCTCAGCAGTTTCTTTTTACCTAATTGAATGCTAAAACTCCCGTTTTTAGTGAGAGATTCGACTTTGCTGAAGGTTCTTAAATTCTGTTGTTGCAATATTTATTGCATTATCTCACTCTCTTTCCTTCCATGCTCCTACCTCTACCTATGCCACCTTCTCTCCCCCGATTCCCGCACGTTTTCGTCTCTTTATCAAGCCCCTGCCAGCGTAATGAACGCGCTACTGGGCCACCCGCGCACAGAGCAACGCGAGGGCGCCGCGGCAGCTATTCCGCACACCGGAGAACTGCACCTCGGTTTAAAAAAAAGGGCGCGCTGAAGGGAGGCGGACTTCTCGAAGGAAGGAATAATCTGCGTGGTCCCATTGTCTCCGATGTGCCTTACCGTACGACCATTTTTGTGCGACGCGAGTCGAGAGCACCAAAAACGACCATATCGCCGGCGTATCCTATTGTTTAGGGAGTATATCGAGCGATATGATTTAAAGTCCTTGGCGGAGAGAGAGTGGAGACGCTACCTCGGCCCTTACGAAGTTCCTGGGCGAACAGTGGTTCTCAAGGTACTTCAAGGAAGAATCGTTTATCAAGAATGTGGGTATCTTGGAGAACTTCAGAGCGAATTTAATTCAATTTAATTGATTCACATTGTAAAGTCGTGACATCTTAAGGGGGTTTTCGACTGAGACGACATGTTAATGTACCGATGTATGGAATTTTTTTGTTACAAGAAGTTTTGATACTACATTGAAGATTTTTCTATTTATTAATATGTGTTTTGAGAATACAAAATTTATTTTCATATTTTTTTTAATGCTTGCTTGCCCCAAAATAAGGGAGTGTAATATGCGCCGTGAAAAAAAAGACACCTCGACTGTGTGGTCGATTTCGTTCATCCAAAATTGCGCCGTTTTTGTACAAAAAATTCACAAAGTATTATCTATTTTTCGGCTCAAGAAGGCGCAATCCCCCCTTAAACGAGCAGAATGAGTGGAAGTTGGAACTCTGAGAGTGATACGAATGAGAGAAGATGGAGACTCGAGCTACCCCATATTTCCCTTGTCAATGTCCAATATAACTTCTGTAATTAATTACACTCCATCTCTATAAAAGCTCTAAAACGATCAACTCCTCGACGAAAAGAATCATCCGAGTTCAGGATTGCACCACCTGAAGGTACTTTCCAGTACCTTCTTCCACGAACGACATCCTGAAGCTGCAAGAACGCGCGACAAAGTGTCGCTCACGAATGCGCGCCTGATCGGTTTCGATCATCGATCCCGCGGATCACGTACCCGCGGACTGCGACGAAATATTCGGTTGAACGTTTCGTTAAGATTCCTGCCGTACTTTCGACGAAGCGGTTTTTACGAGAGCTACGAGGAATCCCGGGGCAGATATCGCGGTCAGTATCGTTCGGATAGATCGTCTTTTATGGTAAGACTACCGGCGCTCGATATTAGTCGATCGTATCGATAAAGCCCGGACCGCGGTGCGGGGAATGAGGACGGAGTAATGCGAGTCATCTAACCCGGTGTGTCCCCGCACAGGCGCGAGCTGCCTGAGTATCAGCGCGCGTGTGCGTGCGCGCCGTGGTGGCGAGGCAGCAAAACGAACAATTTTCGACTCTATACGGGGCCTGATTTGTGCCTTCTCGGAATCCGTTCCGAAGATAAATCCGGCGCGTACGGGTTCGATGAGCGCGCGCGCTCGCCTTCGATTTCACGAACGTTGCAGGCAAAACGGCAGTAAAACGGGCCTGCGGTTTCAGAAGAAGCGTTTAGGATGCCATTCCAGGGGACGTTCGAGTCCCGCGGACCGGATTCGAGCGCGAGTAAATCAGAAAAGAAATCGCCGTGGAAACGCATCGAGATCTCTCGTCCTCTTTCCCCCCACGTCTCCCTTTCTGTGGACCTGGTGACGCTGGTTATTCCACGCTGGCGGACGTTATACCAGGGGGTAACGGTCACGTAAAAACTTGCCTGATGTGAGAAAAAATCCACCGTCATCTAATGATGCCTGGTAGCTCCGTCATACACTGTAACGAACTGCCCCCCGAGAGCGGGCAAAAAGTCGACCTCCTCCTAACGCGAATTTAAATCGCTATGCCGCGCGATTGTCCGATGGATCTGTGGTTAACTGGTAAACGCGGCGTTGCAATAAATCGTTGGGATCTATGAACGATAATACGTCAGTATGCATATGTACCTACGTCGAACGGTATAGGTGGAGATTCTAACTGAGGGTAACGATTTGGAAGATAGAAAATATTCTGCGATCTGATGAAATTTCTTTTATTTATATCGGGGATATCCTGCACACTGAGAAATGCAGATTAGCTTGCGCTCTGCATATATTCCAAGAACTCCGATGGGAACTGAAATTGCAAGAGATACTTCTGCAGGATTTACTGTAATGTATGGATTGCGAGTTACATTGTACGATTGTACGAGTGTGCTACGATTGTTTTACATTTCTGAAAATGTTCCCTCTGGCAGGGAAGAATCGAATGGTGACGTTTCTACCCAGCTAAATTACAAATTATAAATTCGAAACCCCTAGACACTTTTGTTACCGTTAACAATATCTACTAGTAATTACAATAATACACCAGAAATTTCACGCAATAAACTCCTTACAAGTTAAACCAACCCTCCAGGTGTACACTCGACGTAGCAACTCGTTAAGCGAACGACGGAGCACATATCGAATTCAATTAACTCCAAGGTACTAAACTGATCGAGAGCTCAGCTAATGATCCCAAGAATTAGATCATAGATGCTCCTCCTTCTGTCGTCTATTCTTATTCTATCCATCCATAATATTCTCCATTTACGAGCGACTGAGTCAGCTGGAATGATCGCTCGGAGAGCATTGTGAGCGGAGCTTAAGGCCGTAGAATAGCACCAGGACACCGGACACGCGACTCGCATACGAATCCTCGGGCAACGTGAGAGTCCAGGCGTCCCTGTCCCTTTGCCTCCTGGATTCCTTCTAATTGGGCGCATACGCCGTGGTTGCTCCCTCGTCAAATAGAAGACGGCCTGCTGCATCCCGACGCTTCTTGCGGCACGTCCGCTACAGTTCTGCGCTGGACGCATCCGCATCCAGCACGCTCCACGTCCACGCTCCGCTCCCACGTTTTTTTTAATCAATCACATTGTCTATTGTGCGTTGCAGCTGTTCCACAGGCCGGGCTGATTTGAATTTAATGGGCTGACGTGCATGCGCCTGGGACACGGAATCATTAATTACGCCGCCCGAGATTTCCCCGTCGCGCTGGCAAAAATCCCAAGTCCGAGCTTTTAAATTAAGCCGCGTCAACCATCTTCGTGTGGAGCATCGATCTATCGATCGTGCCGGAGCGTGGTTAGCTTCTGAGCAACCCGTTTCCGTTGTAAGGATACCCGGGAACAGTGTTTCAACGGAATACGTGGTTAAAAATTGATGCAAGGAGCGGTTATGTTTGAGATGTGGATCAGGGCTGTGATGTGAATTCAATCTGTGTTCTACTGTACAAAGGAGTTCTTAGGATAATTATTTGTGAGAAGAAACACTTCAAAATTAAGTTAGAACTACTTAGCAACTAAATTCTTCCTCTCATGGGATTTCAAATTCCAAGACTGAGCTACCAAACTTGACGTTACTCGATTAATGGAATTAAAAAATCCACTTACAAATTCTGAACCTAACGTGTGACTGATCAATACGGAACGAACACGTCGTTATGATACTTTCGCTAGTGTTGACGCGCGAAAATTAATTAGCGCCAGTGGACTGAGCGAATACAGAAGGAAGCACGCGGTGAACCACGGCTGAAACGAAATCGAGAAGAACGGTGTAATGGGATTTTTTTGCCGATACGCAGCGAGCAACTATGGAAAGCAACTTGGCGATTACCAGCAGGCACCGGTATATGGTATCTCGCTGGAATCTCGCGTGTCGTATCTGGCACGTGGATGCTCCTCAGACGATCGTCTTCTCGCATGACCATTTCAGGAAATTACCTTGTTCCGCACGTTTTCATTTTTTACGCTTTATATCCTGGAATCCCGGCCCGCGGATAACACTCCGCGTCCCCCCAGCGCGATCACAAAAACGGAGCATTCCTCCTGTTCATCTTCAACGAGGATAACAGTCGTGGCAACGACGAATTCCGTGGATCCCCTACTACAAGGGGACCTTCAGGTTTGGCAATTTCAGAAAATATTAATACTTCGTGTACGTAAAGATCTTCGCTCGGGCATTAATATCCCAAAGCAGTAATGCACGTTTTTCAGTCAAATTCGAGAAAATAGACTTTGAAAAATTCTGAGGTCAGTGCATACCACTCACGACTAGTCTTACTATTGACAGTTTTTTTTATTTATTTGAACACCTACCAAATTCGTGCGAATTAACCGATATTTAAAAATCATTTTCAATTAAAAGCTCACATCTTATTTTAAATTATCCCTAGTTTCAAAAATCTTACTTTTTATTGAATTTTTCAACGTCAATTTTCTCGAATTTGGCAGAAAAGCGCGTCTTCCTGTTTTGGGAAATTAATGTCCAGATAAAAACCTTCAAGTATACCAAGTATCAGGATATTCTGAAATTGCCACACCTGAAGGTCCCCTTGTCAGTTTCAAGTAAGCCTAGGTAGTTTAAAAAAAGCATTTTGAATTACGTATCTAATTAAATAAAGCTTCACTGCTCCTTTTGTCCACCGCATTTCCTACAGACGAAGTTTCTGAGAAACTCAAGAAATATTATTCCAAAATCATCCCCGAAGGAAGGCTGCTTCCGCGGCGTGCAGAGAGTTCCAGTCACGTGAGCGACGATGCCGCAATTAAATACCCTTCACTGGAATTATTCATGCAGTCGTCGAACGATTTAGTATCGCTCGTTACAAGAGCAAATTTACTTACAGCTCGCACTACCGCGCATCCGCTTTGATTAAAACTCCTGTTCGTCAATTTTTCCCCCGGATACCGTTGGAGCGATCTCATCGCTCGGCCAATAACCGGCGATCCATTTTCGACTTTCTACCACGGGAAACTGTCAGCGTGAAATATTCAACGTCGTAAAGCCTCGACTAGCCGGACGTTATAGAGGCATTTAACAAGCATGGTAAATAGATCAATGTCGATCGGGCGGACATATTAATACCGGGGCAAGATCGCCGTTTGCCCGGCCGAGATATTTTTATTGAACCGGCTAAAACGGGCTCGCCGATCGGTAATTTATTATTTGGCCGCTTTGTTGGCGGCGCTCGTCGCGGCCGGGGCAACCCTTGAATCAATGAAACGTTACGCCGCCGGTGTTGTTGCGTATCAAAGAATGAAAAAGATGTATCGCGTGCTACGCGAATGGCCCCAGACCGGTATAACCGGACCGCGCGTATTTATACAGAGGGTTTCAGCGGGCCTTCGCCGTGTTATGGCTATAGGACAATTGGAGGATGATCGAAACGCAGCCCTGGGGTGTTTCTGCGCAGGAACGCCTGACAAGATGGCGACCGAGCACAGCCCTAGCCCTCTGCTCCTTCAACCATCCTCTCGTATGCCCCTGAAGGTAGCGCGGAACGTGTAATCTCGTTAAACTATGAGGCCGGATTGATTCCTGGCATTGGTCGCTCGTAAATTCAACCGTGGTCTGTTCTTATCGCGTCACAATAGCGTCTTCTCCTGGCCGAGGGAAAATTGTCTGCCAGTACACTTCCTGCCGCGGTTTATACCGGTCTATCTCTCGGGAGGCGACCCAACGAGGGTCTAGTTGCTGTTTACGTAGCGTCCCAGGGATTTAGATGCGAACTTAGCCATTCTTCTGGATTACGGTGCGCTCGCATTGAAGTGGAGGCTTGATTGTTTGGGACGGTTGGTTTGATTTGCGGAGGAGGTCTCGTGACGATGATGCGGAACGGTTTTAAGAATGTTAATTTTGAAAATTAGACACGGAGAGCTTTTTTGGAGATTAGTTCGTTGGAATTTTGTGATGAAGTATGGGATTTTCAAGCGGGGCAAGAGGAGCTGACAGTGGTCGAAGCAATGGTTATTTTATCTAATTTATACCACGAAGGGGATCATTAGTTTTATGAATATTTTTGTGTGCCTTAATAACCCTCATATATATGAGGATTATTAACGCTGGCAAAATACCCCTGCGCTTCGCTTTGGGCCTAAGAGATATTAAGGAATCCGTGAAAACACATTTCATCCTTTTTCACCACCCTCTTAGGGGTTGATTAGGGCAAAATGCTGAATCTGGTTTTTAGGCATTTGTGTGAGTAACCTTTGTAAATAAAAACCAAGTTGATATCTAATCGGTCGTAAGAAATAATAAGGAGTTCGAGAAAACGTATATCACCCCTTTTTACATCCTTCGGGTGGGAATTTCAAAAAATCCCCTCTCATCGAGCACCTAAGTCGCAAAAGAAATATACCCCCCGAATTTCATGTTTCTAAGTTCGGTGGTTTGGGCTGGACGGTGGTGAATCCATGACACAACGATTATATAAGTATAGAAACATAAAGATTCAAATACATCACCTTCTCCTACCACCCAAAACTGAATAACAGAACTGGAATAAGAATCCCTGAAATCCCTCATCATTTTATTAAATCCAATCCCATTTACTTCGGTACTCAACCGTCGCACCAGCAAACTCTTTGCAATAATCATCCACGATAAGACATAAAAATAAGTACATCCACCCTTCCAGCAATTTAACGCTAACCAATAAAATTAACTCGACTATTACTCGCCAGGACAGTTGTTAATACCATAATGCACCAGACACGCGGAAGCAGTGAGTCTCACAAAAGTTACGCGTCCTTCTGCATCGCTCCGGCTCTAGCTTTTCCCGCGCATGTGCGCGTAAAAAGCGCGCGACTTACGGAGGCGCTGTTACGCCTCCGTCGTGACCAGACATTGGTTAATCCGAATAGCCACAATCCGAGTTCACGGCTGGATCGTCGTTAATCAGCACGCGTTTTTTCTCGTCCTCGAATTTATTCGCGGATCTAGCCGCCGCGGTGGTGCGTGGCGAGGATTCGCAGCCCCGCCATCGGCGCAGCAGCGCTGACATCGCGGCCGATAATTATGACAAACTCCGTCTCGCTTGTCAGCACGAGATACTGTCTGTCAGCTATGCCGACCCTCCACGGTTAAACGGATTACGGTTTGCTAAGGCTCGGCTGGTCCACGACCTTTGCTTCTCGTTGCGATTCGGCCGCGCCGACTCTACCGTCGCTGATTCTGAAATATGGCCGTCGTCCGCGTCTCTTTCTTCCCTTCCGCTATTCCTCCGCACGGCTGAGACTTTAAACGCTGCAAATGCGCGACCTCGCCGTGACTAGAATGCGAATAATACCATTAGGAGGGTGGAGTTGACGGTATCCTTTAACTAATCGAACATCTGACCTGCTGGGCAGTTGGTACTCCTGAGGTGATGCTGAGGATAGTTGGTGGACTGGATTGTGATAAGGAGCTGGTGTTTTGGGTGAAAGAAGTGAGAAGAGTGCAGTTGGGTGAAACACTGCTAAGGTAGATGACGGATGTGAAGGTGAAATTGATGAGAGTGTTGGAAGAGCTGAGGTGAAGTTCTCTTTGAGTTTAGGGGAAAGGAGTTTTATTTATTTAGAGGAGTAAAAGTGGACTTGAGGAGGATGGGAGAAACTTTGAAATTGGGATTGAAGAAATCTAAATTTTAAATTTGATAGTGAAGTGGTCGATTAAAAGAGGAAAAGGAAGATTAATAATGGATGCATTTCATCTTATTCGCATAAGAGACGATATCGAATGGATTATGGATGCTTGGAAGTTGGATTAATGCCAAGGTCAATCCACGCTGAAAACTGTCGACAAGCATTAAAGTTTCATTGCATTCTTATTGCTAGCTAATTGACGCTTCCTTCGGAATGTGAATGATCTCTAGATGGCAATCTGGTCGTTTATGAGCGACACGTACCTCTTCATGTGTTACCAGCAGAATTAATACCTGCATTATCGCAGAAATGAAGGTTTTGTGCCGATTCACCGGTTAAAAAGTTTCAAACGTCTCGTTTACGGTGTTTCTTCATGCGCCAGCTTCAGGAAGGGTGATAACAGACTACGGCACCACTATGCTGCAAACAAATTCTAGGTTCTTCTTGAGAACATTGAACTTCAATTTAGAATGCAAAAATTTTGCCTTGGAAGCTTTGAACACATTGATGTGGTAACCTCCATGTTAATTCTAAAATGAATCTCAGATATCTTTATTTGAGGAAGGATTTTTGTAACTGAGGATAGGGGGAATGTCACAAAACAGCTTTATTGAGAAAATTATGTTTAATACTTTAATCCACAAGTAAAGAAACAAGGTTCAGTGAATTTATCTGCATTCTTCATAACATGAAGCCTAAACCCTAATCAGGCATCAGAAAAAAAATAAGTAGGAAAATTATAACTGTTTATATTATGTCAGTTTGAACAGCGACAGCATAGGGTAGATGTACCATTTGTGGCCACTGCACCATTTGTGGCCACTGTCTTATTTATTCCGATATATTAAGTATTCTTAGTTCACTTTCATTACAATGAATTAAGCTGTCTAAGGAAGGGTTGTTGGCACCATTTCTACTGTTTTGTTGTCCCGATTTATTTAATAATCATACGTGGCCACAAATGGTGCAAAACAGTCTGGCACGATAATATAATGATTTTTTAAATAATTATGTTTAAAACATTGTTCAACATAGAATATTTCAATTATCTGTAGATTTTGGATTACACTGATATATTCTTTATTCTTGTGTACGTATTCTTTTGTAAGTTATGTATCTGTGAATGGTACGGAAATCCTTAAAGTGGCCACAAATGGTACATTTACCCTACTTATTCAAAGAAAATAACAAATTTCCACTTCTATTATTATCAAAACAAGGAAAGCCACTCATTTTATTATTTGTCAGATATTTTGTTTCTAACTTACTTGTTATGCATGAGACTACGTCTCATAAAATCGCTGACCCGTCAAACACCAACCATATTTTATTCTACTGATATCAAAGATCCACCCCTCTGATCGCCCGTTGAGTAGTTTCATCGAACAGCTCGCCGATGACGAATGAATATAATAAGGAAATAAGGTTTCGCTCGAAACAGCGAAGTTAAGCAAGCTGGACACGGCTATAAAGGAGCGCGCGTCTTGCTTGGGACAAATCTCTACAAATCCAACCACGAAGATGCAAAACGAGGTCGTACAGGTGTTCCCGAGCCAGTTAGGGCAGGTATTCTGTTATGCGCTTACGCGCAGTGGCCCGTTCTGCTCCATATCGAACATAAATCCCTGAGGCCTGACGTTCTCTTTGAAAGGGCGCCTTAAAATTTATCACCCGATAAAGAAGACCGTGCTATTCCAGCACGAAGCGTCGTTCCACGCGCGTATTTCACGCAGCTACATAAAATCCGCAGCATATAGGTGCGCGCGAGTTTGCGAGCGACCACGATGGATTCCCTGGCTGTGGATAAGCGAGGAGCCTCTTTACGACCTGTAGAAACTGTCACTTTCCATCTTGAAATGGAAGGGTGCAAGGAACGCCCGATGAATCTTTCATTCACCCGTCGATTTCAATTCAGACCTGGACCAGTCGCGAAGATTTCCATTGGAGTTACAATAATACTTGGAAACTATAAAGATATAATAATACTTGGGAACTTGTACTTAATATTATGGTAGTTTGAATAATATAGGGGGAGTTAACGCCGGACGGCACCTAATACCCGACATTAGCTATATTTCTGATATTTGAAACGTCACCGAGTTATTATTCCGCGTAAATAGTAGAGGGGATAGAAAAAACAACAATTAAATTTCGACACTTTCCAGTTGCGTGTGGGCAGCTAAAGTGATTGATTTAATATTAATCCTTTCTTCTTACTCAAGAGAAACCTTAAGCATCCAGCACTAGAGGAACTCCCTCTATCATGAACCAAGAGAATTTGAATGCTCAATGTTTTATCAGAAAATTCGTAGAAGACTCTCTGTGATACCTAACATAAATACGTATGTCGTTGAAGCATGAAACTGCACTACTCAACCAACAAACCGATTGAAGAATCCTCTGCTCTCGCTGAAGGGACCAAGTGGCTTCACCAAGTGAAAGGGAGAATCGAAGGATGCACGGAAGTGTGCAATAAAGGATTACGGACACCCTTATGAGAACGAAAATCTAGGTGCCACATATACTCTATTTTATTGGCCCAGCATGTCCAAAAAGTCCGGTCTGGCGCATGAATAATGCCGAGGAGCAAGGCAGAGGGATCGCCAGCTCGCTAGAAGCAAGGAGCTGGCATTGTGATGCTGAGAAGGTTCAGCAACCTCGAATTTATCAACTGTTCTCGTCACCAGCGATATTAATAGGGACAATGTAACCGTATTCGCCGGTCTTTACGACCGATCACGATATATTAGCCCGCTCTATCTCGGCCTGGCGGCGTATCATGCTGTACCTATTACAAAGCAGAGATTCGAGGCCCGACAACCGGCCGAAGACAAATACACGGGGCAAACGAATAAACCATTGCACGAGCGAGCGTGGCCAGGTGCATCGGCAGGTAAATGTACGTGATGTAATTGGGCGAGCGGACGGATGAAAATCCTGATCATCGGTACGGAACCAGCCAATGGCATGGGCCAGTAAACGGTAATAGGTGAGATAGGGAGCCTTAATGATAGCTTCCTTAATAAGGCGACCTCATAGAGGAGAAACGATCTTCGTGGCCCGCTAGCAGCGGCCTGCGCCAGCCTCTCGAGAGACCCTCCAGATAATTATTATGAAATGCTACCTACTACGGGCTACAATCAAACGAACGTGCTTCTGCTTATACACCTGGTTATTTATTTGTCTCTCTGTTTAACCGGCGCAGCGGGAACGGGAATTCGATTCAATTCAACAGGAAGTGGACGGCGATATTTAATATAGGGCCCGTTGCATGCTAATGCTTTGTCCAATCGATTTACGACAGCGCTGGCTGCTGTGGATGGCTATTGATCGTTTCGAAAAAAATACAGTCTGTTGCGGAGTATTTTTTTAGAGACAACTGTTGGCACAGTTTCAGGATGTCGCAGCCTTTCTTTTGTGAAGTCGGAATAGTATTTCTGATCTCATTAGGGGATCTTAGAATTTCTTGCAATGTACTTTAGAGTCAAAATTATTACCACAGACTGATCTTTTTTGTTCGCTTAAATGGAGATTCTTCTTTTGCTTCTTAATTCGGGAATTTTATTCTATGAGTGATCCAAGTCCTAGATGTTAAATAGAACTAGAAATAATTGGATATTCTAGCTTCTAAAACAAGAATAGCTCTACTCAAATGGTTTCAGAATTTTCTATTACAGTGTATCAGTGGCGGAATTGTTCTAAACATTTTACAGGATTAAACTCGTAAAACCAGAGCGTCCCTTCAAGAGTTTGTTTCTGAAAACCATCGCGATGGCCTGGTTAATCGTTATCCCCTCTGTAATTTATGTTTCCACCTCGAAGCGAGTAATTGTTAGGCGGCCGTGGTGGACGTCTTTCCGCACGATGTCCGTTCCGTAGTTAAGCTTAATCATCTAAGAAGGAAGCCAGCGAGGGTTTATTAGCCGCGTTACGGACATCGCCATGGCATTGGTCATAAAGAAACAACGGCGTGCCGCTATAGCATCCACCAATAATGATAATGATTTCCGATTCCTCGGTTTACGAGCGAGCATGGTTAATATATTCAATGAGCGGAAACCGCCATTGGGATTCCCGCCGCGTTTCCGTACGGTTTCTTCTTGGTTTCCGGAAGGTGGTAATTATATTTTGCGGGGCCATTGCGAGGGTATTTACTGTGCCAGGTTATTTATTGTTCCACGCTGGCAGACAACGCAACGGGCATTTAACTACTATTGGATTGCAATGAGTTTTAGTATTTGTTCTGCTAATCAACTCTCCACGCTTCGAGCTAGCACTTGATAACTGACAAAGACTTCTGACGTGGATAATCATTGACGGTGCATAAGTACAGTATTGTTGGATTTCTGAGAACTGTTGGATTTCTATACCTATCAACTTCAATGTGTAACTCATAATGCACTCTCTCGAATAAGGTTTCATATTAGCTGAAGCAGTGTGACCAGATTAAAGACGCGAATTCTAAATGCCGGAGAAGAAGAAAAAAATACATGTTTCTATACACGAGCTCATTTTAGAAGGAACTTATTTCGCGCATATTGAATGAGCTCATTGGTTCCAAGGGAGCATTTGTTTGATGTATAGCCAATAGTAGCTTGTTTCGGCTCCAATTGGCGCCAACATGCGCAGAACCGATCTAAACTCGTCGGTCGGCAAGTTCCTTCTAAAATGAGCTCGAGAATAAGTGCCTCATTATTCTTTAAGTCACTTGAAATTCTTTGTAGGAAGATTTAAAGTTTAAATATTCTGCAATTTCATCCCTATGTTTGCCTACACCCGGTTTAGGTACCTAAAGAACCTCAATACCAATTTCACCAACGAATTCTCTCTCAACACACAGCAACAGTACACCGGCAATTCACAGATCACACAGCGGATCACCGTTCAGAATTTCAATCTTCCCCGACGCGGTTCGAATCGTTCGAAAGAGGATTTGTTCGGAGGAGGCACGCAGCCGATGCGTTTCATTATCATAAGCAGCGTTACTCGTATAAAAGAGCCTCGGCTCGCGAGCGTCTGGATGCCGCGAGGCCCTGGCGCCAGCGGCACGTGTGAATTCCGCGAGAAGCAGTTGGGCTGATAAGCTGTCGCTTTATCGGAATCACGGCGAAGCGTACGCAAGAAGTAAATTGCCGCCGACTGGCTGGCAGCGCGCGACCTTTTCAAAGCAGACCCACACAGGGCCCCGCATAAAGGAATAAAGATCGCCGGACTATGAATAGGGGAGCATATCGTGGCAACTTTATGAACCCCTTTCTTTGCCGTTCCATAAACGCCTTTCGCAATGTCCCGGAGCGACAGCCTCCGCGACAAAATGACACTGTTAACGATATATTCAAGCGGCTCGGCGCGGACGCGAAGCGTGCACGGCGACAGACGAACGGCGTGCTTCTAAATTTATCGCGACGGACGGGCCCCGGCGTCGTTACCCAGGAGTAGCTCGTTCGTCCTTTACGATCCATCCGGTTGGAAATATGAAAATCACACGGGGGCTCATTATTAGCGAGCTCCTAGAGCGCCTTGCATGCGCGCGAGGGAATCTGGAAGCCCGGAGCCGACGGAGAGGAAAAACGAAGGCGATGGGGCAGCAGGAATCCCCGCGGCACGATCGGAAACGATAAAATCGACGTTTTACGGGCGACGACCTCCTTCCTCGACGCGAAATCGAAATCCCCTTAATGCGGCCAGCTACTGGACGCTGGCCGGATTCCCTGGGGGAAGTGGCTCGATAGATAAGCCCTTATCGGGGGCGGCTTTCAGAAATAAACGAAAGTGCCTGGCGACCTCGATGCCGGCAGCGGAACTTCCATTGTTCAGCGTGCAAGGGCTGTTTCGTGGTTCTGTAAAAATTGAGAGATCATGTGGGAAGAGGATTCTTTCTAGAGTAGGCAAAATTAATGTGACGGAAATATAAGTATTTAATATTAGATAACCGGTTTTCTATTAAGGGGGTAGGTTTTACCCTCAACAGCGTAAAATCGGACACTTCTGTTTGCAAAAAGAAGAAAATTTTCTTAAAGTTAAATGTAAGAATCAAAGAATTCTTTCCCCCACCGATCCAGAATTCATCTTCCACATTACACGACTGAAAACTGAGCGCGTGCACCTCGCGACAGTCTCCCAAATAATAATTCCAAAGTCCGCCATCAGAAGTTGCTCTAGAATTTAAACTTCTAATTCCCGAAAATCCAAGAACCGCGCACGTTGCTACCACCTTCGCGACGCTAGAAACGCGAGCAGGAAAAAGTCCCGCGCTGTTGCAAGCGGGGCCAAGGAGAATACGCGAAATACCGCGAGCGACCGCTTATCTACCACGTCGATCGTCGTTATCCGCGCAAAAGGGAAGCCCCGCGATCAGAAACGTACGAGGCAGCGTCCGTGTGCACTGTGCACGGGCTATCGTGGCTCGAGCCGGCCACGAGAACTATGGTTGGAGCGGTACCCATTCCGCGGCTGGCCGGAAGAGGAAAAAACGCTCCTGTATCCTCCGTTGCATTATGCCGGTACACACGTGCAACGGCCACGGTTGCACGCGTGCTACGTACGTGTGGGTTCGCGCGTACGGGAGCGCGCCTCCGTTCGTGCTAAATGAGGGCGAAGCTAATTAGATGATCCCGCGGCTCGATCCCTTTTCTGTCGCACAATGCGATATAATAATTCGTTCCTCTTTAATTGGCACGGCCCGATCGGTATTCCGGGTTCGAAATCGTAAAGAAAACCGCGGGGACCGGCTGGGGATTTACATGCGGGCGCAGCGAGCCGGCCGAGCCACGATTTTATTGTTTCGCGGGTAACATCGTTTAGTAATGCGAAACGAGGAGGCTAGCCGCACTCGCCACGCGCTTGATGCTTTCTTTGGAACGCTTGCGAGGTGTTCTTGGCAATGAGTGACCTGATGTGAAAAGCGAAAGAGTTCTGTGACTCAAGGAAAGAGGTGGAAGAGGCAGAATTGCGTGAGGGATGATTTTGTAGGTAGGTACAGTAGCGGACAAAAAAGTTACCACTTTTTCGACCCACCCTAATTCTATTACTTTTCAATATCAATTCAAAATTGTAGCATATGCCTAACATACATATTCTGAAAGAGAATTGAAAGCTGTATAAAATCCAGTTACAGTTGAATTTATTTAACTAACAATCAAAAAATGGCACATAACATTAAACAAGACAACACACTTTTAAAGTCAACAAAAAGTTACCACTTTTGAACATAAAAACATCTAATATTTTGTGGGGGGACATTTTGCTTTTAGGACAATCTAAAAAGTTGCTAAACGTGGTAATTTCTTTGTCGGCCCCAAAAATGTGTTACCCCCTTTAATATCATACAACACTTTTGCTTGTCAGTTAATTAAATTCAACTTTAACTGGATTTTATACATCTTTAAATTCTCCATCAGAATATGCATATTAAATATACCACAGTCCTAAATGTATGCTAAAAAAAATAACAAAAATAGAACAAATCGAAAAAGTGGTAACTTTTTTGTCCGCTAGTGTATCTAATTTGTTAGGTAGAGTGTTTAGAGTGTTTTGAGTTAGAGTAGCGTTCTTCAACCCTTTTGCACTTGTCGTCCAGGGAAAATAGGAGAAATATTTCGTGGACCGACCGACGGCTGAGACAGAAATAAAAAACAATGTATGTAGATAGAATTTTATTTATTAAATCTGATGTTATAGAATAACAATTGAATAAAATGTTTTTTAATTAATGTAGCGGCTACATAATTGGGTTGGAGAACACAGAGTTAGAGTGTTTTCATTAAGACAGTGGAGAAGTATTTAATTTGTACGTATGTAGTGACTTGAAGATCCCATCGTGATTCTGTTACCTTGAATTTTATGTAAACCTTTTGCGAAAAGGATATCAAGAAATATTCGAAAAGGTATTCGCTAATATTGTGTCTAATTTCATCAGTGGTCCAGAACCACGCTGATACTACCACCCCTACCTATCGCGATTAACTCCAACATCTGTAGGTCCCCAGAAATCACCGAAACCTTGTAAACTCCAGAACCGCAAACATAAACTCAGTTAACGAATCAGTAATCCCTCCCTGTGAGCTTTGCCGACCAACGGCGGCCATGTTGCCTTAACTTCGCAGCCGCCCTAGCAAGCACATTCCCGAGTCTCCTATAATCGACTCCCATCCAGACTCAAGTAATCCCCGTCACTTGCAATCGCAAACCAAATAGCTAATTACAATAACAAAACAACGAGCGATGCCGTTTCAACGACCTCGTTCCCTGGAAACGAGGGGCTCGCGTTTCGTGCCGAGGCTCGGCAAAATGGCCTCCTCTAAATCTTCGCGCAAGCTAATTAAATGGATCGATATATTAGAGGAGAAGTGGCCGAGCGCGTGCGCGCGAAAAACCCTGCACGCAGCTCTGCCGAGGGAAAGAAATCCCGAAATGGCCGCCCTGTTATCTTAACTACACCGAGACCACGCCGATGCGAAACAGGCCGAGTTTATTTAAGTGGCGATTTGGGCGATTCCGCGGGAATAAATCGGACCGTTCGCGTTCTTATAATTGTACCCCCCCGATAGTCTTAACGCGCGGTGGAACCGGTACGGAACAAGCACCGAACGCCCCCGATGCCTTCACTGGTTAGCTAGATGGTCGTCCGGATTTATTGCGACCGTTACACGGGAATAATATCCCGTGGAAAAATCTCTAAGCGGCAACAGGATGAGCGATAATGATAACGGCTGGCTTATTATATCAGACGAAAGCTGCCACGCAAACTGGTCCCGGTGGAACATGGTATTACCTACGGTCTGGAAATTTGCAACATCCTACGGGATGAATATTTATCGCTAAATTGTAGGTACACTTGTTTGGAAGGCTATTCCAGGCTGGGAGACTATCTCTTGAGATCGAGGAAGCGAGGAGAGAGGGGGGAGTGGAGAACCTGAAGTTAGTTTTAAGGGGTTGTATCTAGTCAAGTGGCTGAAAATAGGCGAATGTTTGTGATTTTTTTTTGAAGAAGCGTAAGCATATATTTGTACAGAACCTTTTGAACTTAAAAGAGCAACATTTAAAGAATATTTCGTAATTTTTACGTAGAAAAATATTTACGTTTGTAATAAAATAACAACCGACATCGAACAAGCCGAGCTACCAACCTTTTCACCTTACAATAAGTTTCAGTTTTAAAAAAGGGACAAAATCGTCATATATTAAATAAAATCAGCACCTTTACAGAAAAGTCAAAGTCATAATATTATGCGGCAACGAATGTACGAATTTTCGAGTGGTCTATTAATTGTACATACTACATACATATACGCTAGAAACATTCCTAAGAATATCGCTCTTGTTGAAAAAGAATTCAACTAAAAACCTATCAATTAAAAGACGACGATCAAAAGTGGCCCCACAAAGCATCCGCTCGTATCGATTAACATTCCTACAGCCTTGAATATTCCGAACGGAGCAACCACCAGCTCGAAACAAGTTCAATGAATAATTACGTGCATTAACGGATTCCCAGATAATCCGAAGTCCGCGGCCGGCAAAAATTGAAACGCAAGTGCGAGAAGCACCGCATTTCAAACAGATTGCAAGAGCGATAACCAGCAATAGCACAGATCCCATCCACTGAAGAAAGAAAACTGGACATATCGGGTCCCGAAGCGTGTAATTAAATTAAACTGCATCCGAAGCGTCGGGCCTATCTGCCTATCAGCTGGCAACATCGTCGCGGTAACGCGGATCTTCCACGGAACACCATCAACGTTAATCCGACGTGGCAGGTAACAAATAGACCATCGAAATCTGAAATTGCACGCAACTCGCCAGATATTACTTTCGTTCTGACCCTCTGCGCAACAAGAATGTACACACCGAACGTATGTACGTTTTTCTGCGGCGGAAAAACGACGAACCAAGCATTCGAACGGATCCACACGCGACGAGGAACATAGAGAACGAGAAAGAGACAGAGGGGGGGAGAGAGAGAGATTTTCGTGTTCGCAGGTGCCGTTTTGCCGCACGCACAGCTTTCAGGAAAGGGATTCCTCGATGGTATATCTGAGTAAATCGCGCGATGCTCCCGGTTTAATAGGAGCCGATAGTCGTAATGCCTGGCGGTACTGGCACAGGGTACCAGACAGGTACCGCCAGGGCACGCGGCCCATTAAGTACGCGCTCATGTACTCGCACGTGCACTCGAACCGGGGCCACTTAAGTCGCTAAGTGCGCAAAAGTGCAAACGCGAGCCGCGTGCTGAGCAGTGACGAAGCACCCCGGCCGCGGCGGAGACCGGCCGACCGTTTAATTTCACGATTTTTCCGCACCGAAACGCAATACGGAGGACGATTATCGTTAGCCTGGCCTGGCTACGTATCAATCGTCAAGCAAACGCGTTCATTCGCTATCTAGGAAAAAGAGGGTCGTGGAAGATGTCTTGTTAGGGGCATCGACACTAATGTTCGCGCTCGATTTCCTTCACCTTGGATAGTATTATCAAGCACTAACATCTGAGAGATAGTCATTCGTTTATTTGTGGCCAAGCTTAACCGATGGCGCCTCAGTTTGTGACATAAATGGTCACGTGGAGTGTCACAGGCTCCACTTCAATAATTCGACATTGTCACGACTTCTTTAAGAAAAAATAAAAATATACGTCAGACTCTCACTTTGAACTAAAACTAAAAAAAATCGCTCAACTGAAACAAAAACACTGTTTAATGATTTTGGCATCATTTCTTTATACCTACTTTGGCCATCTTATTATGAAAACAAATAATAAAGTAGCAACTTAGACACAGCTTTTCCAAGCTTCTCCAAGCTGTGTCTAGGGTAATTGTGGGAGAGTTGCCGCACGTTACGCAAAATTGTCACCGTGTCTAAATTTTGCAATGAAAATGTTTTCCAAGGATATATCTTATTAGTTCAATATCTTGTGATTCTACTAGCATTAATGAAAATCAAAATTTTAACATTTGTCACCCTTAAAAAAATTGAAACTAAAAACATTGTTTGGTAGGAGAGACGCCGCACATGTGGGAATGGTGCCGCATTTCGAAACACGTTTAATTTTCGATTTAAACTTGTTACTTCTAACTTTTTATATAAAAAAATAATAAAAACAAAGTAAAATGAAACATTTTTACTTTATACAATTATAAAATTGGAAAATTAAATGGGTACAGTAGGAACAGATATTATATCTGCTTTTCGAATTTTTTTTATATTCAGTTGGCATCTTGAGATTAAAATAAAAAAAATGTGAAAAAAGAGTACATAGTCCACAAATATATGTCGATTATAAGATTATTTAATTAAAAATAAATAATTTGCCTTGAGATACCACGTTAGCTATTTTAAGAAACTTTTTCGGTATTTTAAACATTAAAAACATCATTTAAATCGACTTAGTTTCCGAAACAGAACAGTATCAAAGTGCGGCATCTATCCCAAATAAAAGTGCGGCGTCTATCCGAATCGCCTGGGAGAGGCACCGCACTTTCGTATTTCCACACGCTAAGTCGAAAGTAACCCATTCTGCCAAGGAAATATTCTACATGGTCCCCTTAATGTATTACAAATGTTGTATCAAGAAAAATTATGAATTTTTAGCTACTATATTAGTAAAATTAGACGCAACGTATAACTATTCAGGCAAAGTACGCTAGGCTTACCCCGAAAAACAGCAAAATCTTTAACAATAATACAGGAAACACGCTCTGGCTTGACAAATTAACCCAAATGAACAGCCTTAAACAAATAAAATTGGCAATGATGTGTTTTATTACCGATATCCTTGAAATACCGATAGTGCGGCGTCTCTCCGAGTGCGGCATCTCTCCCACAATTACCCTAATTGCTGAACTATGAGTTTCCTGTTTGGATCAGCAGTTCATCCACTCGAGGCCGACTTCTGTCGTTTTTAATCCCATCGTCCGCAATTTCTAACGACGTTTCCTTTTAGGCAATATTCTTCCGATGAATGGAACCGGAGGCATCGTGTTGGGGGGCGTGTGTGCCTCCGAGGTTACGGGTCGCCGGAGTCACTTGGAGATCGGCCTGTATCGCGTGTTTGCCATTTCCACCAGTCCCGTGGCTCGCCACTGACGTGCAATTATCGTACATTTGCAGAAAGATTTCCAGTAGTCGTAATATAATTACGCCCGCATACCAGATATAAGCGATTCGCGTGCACCCATTAACACCGCGGAGGCATCGCGAGGAGGCGCGGTCGGCCATTACCATGGTGATTTAAAGCTAACTCGCGTTGAAAAAGCCGGCATCTCGTGTCAAGTCACGGTTACTTGCGTTCATATGTATTTTTTCTCCGCTCGGGCAGGGGGAGGGGGTGGGTTAGAGGAAGGGAGGAGGTCGGCGAGGTGTTTCGTTGAGTTGTCAGAAATGTTTCAGGTTGATGTATATTTAGAGCTTTTTACTTTGCGTAATATCGGCCCGTTGAAGTCTCCCGGCGATTCCTTGGGTGAAATGCCTGTCTGGAATACCAGGATGCAACGGAAAAAATTGGAAGTCTTGTAGTAGTGGTTGAAGCCACCTTATCACACTGAATTGGAAATATTGACAGTTCCGCGTGTAGGTATGCTGAATTTTTGAATGCGAACGAGGATTCATTGAAAGTAGATATGATGTTCGGAAATGGTATCATACTTTCGTTATTAACAGTGTTTACCATTTTCTCTATTTTTCCACGTTTTCTAATGCTATTACTTAGTTAGTATCTGTCTTTCTCTTTCTATCGATCTCATATGTAATACCTCGTAACTTTGTTAACATGCCAATGCGTGACACTTTTCAGTTATTGCACAGGACGGGCCCGTGTTTCCCTTTTAACGAGAACGTGGGAATTAAATGGCTTGAAGAAGCCTCGAAATGTTGCCCTTCAAATTATAGCAGGAGATACGAGGCTGTACTGAAAGGGTTCCGAGATACTTAAGAACGTTTATGGCAAGCTTAATCTTGCCGACATACGTGCGTTACATATCCCGCTCCAAATTAACACACGATAATATCTCTTCGAGTCCATCTCGTAAAAATGTACACATACGCCGGCCCTCAAGTCGCCGACGATTGATATATCGCTGAAAGGCAACATCATCATTAGCATTCGGCTCGATAATATTTCTTATGATCGCCATTACTACCTGACCGGTCGAAATGAGTTATTATGGGGCTGAAGGGCCGCTGCGAGATACATAAAATTACGGCAATTACTAGTAGTCGTGCAGCTCCAAAATCCAGCGATTGCAAGTGGCTCGAAACAGTCTTTAGAAATTTACATAGGTAATTAGTTAATTGGAGTTGATATTCCCCCCTGCGTAGAAAATAAAAGTACGTCTTATTGCATATTCAGTGAGTCACTTTAATATTCGAGCACCATACTTTGAGTATGAGACACAAAAGTCCACCGATACCCCACGATATCTATCGGCGACGAAACCAATTTATTCAAAGGAAAAAAGTTGTTTTTCAATTCAGTGTCGAAATCAAAATAAATTAAAACAGGGCTGTTAGTGTAGAGAATCTTTAATTGGCGTGTTAATTCGAAAGGACGTATCTTCAACTTTCGGTTAATAGATAGAAAAATAAGTTTTTAGACAAAAGTTACTTCTTCTAATTAAGACTATCATTTGTTAACTTACACTTCTTACAGTTCGCGAGTTATAACACAAAATCTGAAAATACTTAGTCGAATTTTCAGGTGTCAATTACACCCCTTTAGAGTGAATTTGGACATCAAAAAAATTGCGTAATAAATATCTCTATATCTTCTACATATCCCCAAAGTTTGATAATTTTTTGAATTTCCAACTTGGGGATCTTCTCTTGTAAGTCGTTTATATCAGAACCACCTTTTACCACCAGATACCACAACTGCTATTCTTCTATACCTAATCGAATATCGCAAATGAACTTTTTCATCACTTTTTACAATCCACCCAAAATTCCAAATTTCCACCTCGACAAGGAACGTCTTAAATCACAACCCACCCTTCCACTGTAACACCCAACATGTTAATACCCCAAGCCAAAAGAGCCTGCCAATGCTAACCCGCTATGTGACATAAAAAAAGCGGTCCTCCTCTCAGCCAGCAGCCTGCGCCCCGGCAAAGATTCTCGCTGGACCGGTACAGCGAACAAAAGTGCTCCCAGCAAAAACATAATTACTCGTGTGAAACAGCTCGAACGTAGCGTACAATGCAGCCATCAAGCCAAACAGAGGTTCTCGGCAACCTGAGATGTCGTTCCCCGTCCACGTAAACGTGGCCCAGGTAGATAGCACGGAGAAGGGGCATAGAGGGGTGCAGTAGGGGAGCTCCGCACGAAGAGGGACGCACGCACGTATTTTACCTGCCATCTTTGCGCCGCTCAATCCTTCGGCAAACACGCGTGCCATTTGGAACACGCGCAGCCGCGAGAAGACGGCGGGTCTGAGCGGGCATGCGAGCTGGCAGGTAGGCAGATTTAAAGTTCTTCTCGGCGGACGAGAAGCTCGCGTGTCACGTCGTACTTGCGGAACATCAACGGGAAGGCAAGTCAACTGGTACATACATACATACCGGTACCAAGGGGAAGGAACCCGAGAGTCCGGCCGCCAGCGGCAAGCCGCGAGACGAAACAGGCTAAAGAGGAGATACTGGTAATTAGGAGGTAATTAATTGCATAATTAATGGTACGTTGCACGCACCGCGACACTTGGGGATCGCGCACCATGCGCCCAGGTATCCAGTGTCGATTCCACTGGCTAAAGCTTCAGGCGGATACGTCGTCGAGCGGCGAGCACTTTCAGACTGCGTTTGCGCGAGTGTTTGGTGTACACGTTGGTGAAAAAGGAACGGAAAAGTAACGGAGGCTGAGGGATCGTTTACTGCAGTCGTGTCTCGAGTCTCTGATTTCAGAATGGATGGTATATGCTGCAACGTTTGAGACTTTGCGGATGGAAAGGATGCTTCTGGAGTGGTTGTTAACACGCGCTGAAGGATTTTAATGTAATGTGGAGCATTAAGTAGAAGAGGTTGACGTGTATGGAACAGTGGAACGTAATTCTGCATGAGTCAACTCTAATGGGGTGAAGTTTGTTATTATTTGTAAGATATTGTGTATAGAGTTGATACAGAATTTTCGGGGGTTGTAATTTGATGGAAGGGTTGAAAAGTGTCACAGACGAGAATACAGGTATAAAAGTTGATTTGTTCACTGGATCTGTCTATTTTTAACACGTTCCGAACTGGAGTAAATTTTGCTGCGTCGCAGTAGATGTGATTCAACACTCCTGTATTTTATACGCTTTTCTAAAATAACAAAAATCATGTTTCATCACTATTATGACCGTACAAGAATCGTTAACAGAGAGAACCAATAAGTTATTGCACAGAGCAAATATTACAGTTTCGTTGCCACACCACAAAATCTGTTAAAACGTGTTACGCAAAGTATTTTTACTAACAAGCAAACCTACTTATAAAATGTCTGATCCTATTTTATCCCTGTTTTCCATATATTTCTCGCACAATCCCCCAAGCAGTTTGCTAACTCATAATTCTCCTGATCGTAAACGTCCCACGATCCTCTATGCTTCTCTTAGACTAATCCAACGGTCTCCTACCTGAGAAAATAGAAATTTACTTGAAAGATCGTGCGCCAGGTGAAAATCTGTCCCTCGGATAACGAGGAGAATAAGAGATCAGCCCGCAGAGGCGATATCTGCTAGCGACGACAATCTCGTTCCCAGGTACTCCGATCGAGCGGAAGATTTACGCGCGTACCTTCCTCGGATCGTCGGCTGATCGATAGATCGTGACGGCGTTCTTACGTCCTCCGCTTGGCGTACCTGCCAGCTTGCGTGGGCTTCATCTACTACGCCACTATTCTCGTTCAGCTTGCGTGCGTTCACCACGTCCCGCGGACACACACGCTTCTTTACCTAACTTATGTTTTATCGCCAGTCGGCTTGGCCAGCTGTTGGATATCGGGATCCATATCACTCCACGTGCAAGCTTCTTTTATGCAAGGATAGATGTTTTCTCGGCTCGTGATCGCCTGCACGCTAGATTATTGATAACTGTCGTGAATTGAAACGGATATTAACTTGAGACAATGCTGGAGAATTGTCTAAGCGTGAAACGTAGAGATAGACAGAATTAATTAATCGAATCTCGTAAATTAGAATTGTAGCTTAAATCCCTGTTTTTTCCACTCACCCTTCATATCAGAATGTAGGTATGTTACGAGGAAATTTCTTGGGATTCTTCTGCCGACACAGAAGGATTCCTTTTAAGACCTCATTGTGTATTAGTCTGTCAACAGAAAATAGAAACCACCGCCGAATAAACGTGACCGTGGAGTGGACTGAATAACACATCCACACGGAAGAGCATCCTGCATGATCTGAAACGCGACCGACGAGGATCATAAGCATAGAAAATCGAATGGTTCCAGTCCGTAAGAGCGAGCACTTTTTCCTACTTCGCCCTGCACTAAGGGCGATGCATTATCGAAGCTTCATGCTCGGTTCTGTCCAATCGGCTGAATTAGTGTCCGCTTCGCCCTGTCGTTCCGCCTTCTTCCGTCATAAACAGACGTTGCGTTGTATTATCATAAATTTCTCCCTAACGAGGAGCTCGATCACGGTCGGGACGCTCAATGAAGCAACGGCGATCCAAAGGGATCTTCTCCAACAAAACGCCGATTCGATGGACGACGATTCACTATTGTGCTCTCCAGTTTCAAAACTACGGGCGATTGTTTCGCGTTACACGTAACAATATTGCATCTAGCGGAATGTTAACGATGTTCACTGGACTTGAGACTCACAACTCCCATGACGGTATATCGCGAACAACCCCTACACTTCAATATTAACGTGTCTTCACGTCGATATTTTCTGGAAAACAATCAAACGAACGAAGCTCAAAGTTCGCTTTGTACAAAATTTTTCAATTTTAAGGTCTAACTGCTCCATTCCAAAACAAGGAAAGGATGTTTTGTAGCATTCACACTGGCGGTACTAAACCGTCGCATCGCGGAACTATATGACCGTAGACATTTAAGGGGACATTTTCCAGAATCAAAGCCTGTTAAAGCAAGTGCCACGATTTCCTACGAACTCCCAGAAGATATAATCGCCTAAATGATATTTCGAGACCCCGAGTCGCAGATCCGATTAGATCGCGAGTAGAAAGCGCGTATCATCGTTCATTCGATCGATTACGAAAGAGTCGCTCGAGGATTCTGCCGCGGGATTATTAATTGTCGAGCCCTCGGGCGGGCGAAGTCGGTGGCCGAGGTAATTATGAAAAAACGAGGAACGAGAGTACGCTGCCCGATTTTCGGTACGACGGCCGGTTAAATGATCTGAGCCGGGCATGTTGGTACTGGGGCCGATACGGGGCTCGTAGAGCAGCAGCTAATGATGATCGATGATCTTCTCACTAGGACATAGCCGCGCTGGGGCTAGACAAGACGCGAACGAGCCCCGTCCGCTCGCTGCGAACACGCCGCAGCTCGGGAAGAAATGCTTTATTGAATTGTCGAAGACAAGCCCCGATGCCAGACATCTGCTCGCTCGAGCGGACAGAAGACGTATGTGTGTCGTCAGCGCGGTAAAGCCATCGATCGGATATTTCTTCGGGTTCCTTCTTTTGTTCCCCGCGCTGATCAGCCGGTGATGTATTTAAATGAAAGAGATCGGAGTCGTTTAGCGGGGCATGTTGCGCTAGCCTGTTACCATTCCCTTTTTTCCTGCCCGCGGAGTTTCTTCGGGGCCCCCGACGATGTTTTAATAGGGCAGGAATTCCTCGGCTGATCGATCTTTTATCTAATGGGGAAAAACGGGGGAGACGGGGTCGTAAACTTTTCTCTGCAATACGAACGTTTCTTTGCCGCTGTGTTTTGCTTAAAGTCAGAGCCATAACTTCGAAGGCAGGAAACATTTTGCTCCGCGGTCGGATGTGTGCTCTGTTTCTTTTTTTTCAGGTTTAAAGACGTGGGAAGGATACTGGCTTCCTAACGAGCCGATAAATCCACGATTTTTGTGATTAATCCTAGAGGGATTGATGCACACTGATGCCAGTGGAATATTTTTTATCATAGTTATTTATAAGCATTATTATTGTAAAATTCCCTTTTTCAATGTTAGGAATTCGAGATCCTATCTTTCCTGAAGAGTTCTTAATTTATGTTTAAATTCCTTCGTGATTTCTAAACGTCTGATTAATCGATCCTACTTAGTTGCCTCGCGAGATGCTCAAGATAATTCCTCCCCGTTTGCACCCCAGCGAAGTGGGCAATATTCACAGGTAACTAAATAAACAGGATTCGTGTACAGTGCGGAGTTTACTCTTATTGCGCTGCGGGCGCATTTAATGCTCGGCTCGCCGGATACTATGAACTTCCACTATGCCGATATTCCGAGATGCTCTTCGATAGTCCTACGTGCTGGTTCTCTGAAATTAATTGCAACAGTTCCACGCTGCTTGCTCCACGGAGATTAGCATGTACCTCTGTGTACCGGCACCGAGCACAGGATGTGTAAGAGAGCAGCCATTAATTTCTGCCTGATAGCACGGCCGGCTAACTTCAAAATTGTCAATTGGATAGAAAAACACGGGAATGAATCACGTCCACCTGCTATTAAAACCTGCCCAGCGTTTACAGCGAGCGTTTGTGTCAATTCAATGATTACAGACTTCCTTTCGGGCCGAGAAGAGAACATAAACATCCCCTGGCGTCAGTTAAGATCTGTCGGAACACGGCTATCCTACTCCGACGCTCAAGTCTACCGATTTTCGTGGCTGCTCTTCGATCCTACGGGGTAAGCTTGTGAGCGCTTCAGGTAGCCAATGCCTTCGAACATTTTACTATAATTTCTATGGTAATCTGTGCTATTATCGGGGCTCGTTCCGTGACTTTTTGCTCGGGAGGTAGGTAGAACCATACCCGCGCTTCCTGCGTGATGGCCTATCTCCGCTTCCCAGCCTCGCCAAAAAAAGGACGAGGACAAATCGCGGCAAAAATCACGTAATCGCTCCATAAGTTTTCAACCGACGACAGCGGTTAAGGTCTGCGCCGCCCGCCGACTCACCTCGATTATGCCCGCCGATTCGCTGTTCGCCAGGCCAATTTCTCGTATCTGGAACAAAAACGAAGCGTGTGTCAACAACTGCCGGCTACCACCGTCGCGATGCAATTTGTGAGCCAACGCGATGCATTACGATGCACGAGCTATAATTAAACGATAATCGGCGATGTTCGTTGCGCCTTGCACACCCCAGTGGAATTATAATAGTACAATTAATAACTGGCGTAGTGCACTTGATTTTAGTGGAATATACAAGTAAATCTGGCTTTGATTCTGTCGACCGTGTAATCCTCCTCGCCTGTATCGCGAATAGAAACGCGGAGGAGAGGCATTGTGGTTGAGGTGACTGGTTCGGCATTAGCATCGGTATCTCCTGTATTGCTGCAGAGCTTCTTCGTGCCCCGAAGAAATCTTTCCTTCCAAGAATTCTACGCCCCAACGAACCCATAGAAATACTGTCGAACTGACTTCTCCGAACTCTCGGACAGGGGAAAATCCTCGTGACTTCGTAATGGTTCGATCTGGAAACGATTTTCTGGCCAGATGTACGCGGCACGCAACGGTCTAGCAATGTTGGAAGTGTGGGGGCATAAACTTATAGCAATCATACGTGAACGCCTACACGGAGCTCCGCTAGAGCAACCGATGTCCATAATGCCTTCTCCTCTTCGTCCAGTCTGAACGTCCCATGGGCATTGGAGAGCGCGCACGCGCTCTTCTCTCTCCTCCGCGTTCCTTGCCGGTATTTTATTATGCTCGCGAGAGCGCCTATGTATCGGCGATTTTAATCGGCCGGCCTCACGGTATTACAATCAAGAGCCACGTCGGAGATAGGCCGTGCTACGGTAGGTGTATAAATAAATTTAATGGTATTCCCCTTATTAACTCCCGAGACTGCTCTTGCACGCATGCGTGCCGCTGCACAGGCCCCAGGGAACGCTGGCTTAGATTCCAAAGTTATAAGAATAATTTTAGAAACATCTCAACAGATTTAACTGTCTCCAACGCCTCCTGGATTATTATTGGTAATTCAGCTTTGACATGTTTATTAAACGTACGTCGATGTTCACAAGTTGTAATACACTTATCCTTGTAGCTCGCTGGCGAATGCTAAATAGGTGGAGGGTTGAGTCACTTGACTCACTGTTTCGTTTCGAAAAGAAGTATAGAATTTATTTTCCAATAATCTACTTAAAGAATTTAAGACAACTTATTATAGTCAAAGAAATTATATTTAAATGAACTTTAGAAAGAATTTATGAAATTAAGGGTAGTAAATAATGAATGGGATTTTTTTTAATGCTTGTATTGCATTCTGTGCTTCGCGTTGCACGCATTGCAATATCGACTTGCCACTGAATCATTTCGCAAGCGGCATTCATCAGATGCGCGTTCCTATTTTCTAAGTAGTTCAAGTGTCGAGATGAATTCGCGTTGAGAATTTGTCTCGTAGCACGGACGCTGTTCCGCGGACAGTTATTTATGGGCAGGTTGATCGAACCGAGACGCTCGAGCCTGTTAAATTGAATCCGATCGGAAAATTCAAATTGCGTCCATTCAGAGAAACAGATATGCACGCGATAGAATGGTTGCCCCGGAACGATTTCTGCATTTTCATATCGCGTTCCAGCCTGCTTTCTCGTTTCACGCTCGTAGATTATGACCACTGACGATGGACGACGGTATGCCTATGATGAGCGATATTGCCCGTTCGAGCGAGAAATCGTTCGGGTTTCCAGCGCCAGCTTCGCCAGTGGCTTTACGATATCGACGAACCGAACGATAAAACTTACCAGACTTGATAAGTCCGCTTCGAGAAGCGAACTCGCGAAACAATTTTCATCCTACTGCTCCGAAGTGACTTCAATGCTTTCTGGGAAAGGCGCGCGTACGTCACAGGATCGAGTAATTGGAGCTTTGATTTACTTTCTCTGTCACTTGTCATACCCGCGTTTCGAGGAACATGACATAAAATTTTTAGACTCTCCTTGCACGATACTAAATCACTTCTATGCTTCAGAAGAAAAATATGGCAAACTGGGGGAATATTGACATGTTTTTGGAACATTTTGTTTTATAATATAAAAATTAACATTTTTACATTTGCTTTAAGCATCCAATTATGACTTTATGTCCCAACGCTACCTTCAAGATTTTTTTGTAGTGTTGCCAGATGTAAAATGTGTAGGGTAAGTGACCCAATTACGGACAGATTAGTAACACTGCGGGCTGTTTGTTCTTTAGAAATAATAACAAATTAGGGGTAATTGTTTTTTTCGTGCCCTCTAGTAAGTTTAATGGTTCCGGAACCCCCTAAAAATAGTTTTGTATAGAATAATTAAAAATTAGTGGAATGCCGATCGAACGAAAAAAACAGATTTTTGCACCTATTACGGAGTCTTCAAAACTGGAGTGCACATATTACGGAGCCCCAATTATAGAAAATATGTCCCGGTATGATAGAAAAATACGAAATTGTAAAGAAGTATATTCTAAGCTCGCGACTTCTTAATATTTGCCTTTTTAATCAGGAGTCCCAATGCTTAGTACAGTACCAGCATTATTGCAGTTTACTCTACATGGGCTAAGTTCCACAGCAACCTTACTAACTCGCCCTTCTTGCGTTCTCTTTATCCACGCGCCCCCATACGTTCCACACAATCGAATAATAAAGCAAAAATAATAACAATTTACACCGTTCGTTAACCTGCTCGATTTACTTATCTCCGCTCTGGACTCACGCTCTCGTATCTTTATTCGACCGCGCACGGGCATAGACACCGGGTTAAATTAAAGCCGAGCATAATTGAGACATCGTTTCACCGCGTAGTACGTAAATTTTTGCGGTTCCGCTGGCCAATGCGTTATGCATAATGCATTCGAATGGCCGTGCGCGCGCTAGAGAAAGTCTCGAGGGTCCGTGGTTACTTATTCAGAACCTGTAAAGTAGTAAATTGGGCGCAACACTTGTTACGAATTATCCGACGTTGTAGCACGCCCTCGTACAATAAGGATCGCCGCCGGTTTCGCGGCCGGACAAACATCGTTCGCACGGTTACACACGTTTTAATTTCAGGCTGTAATTCAGTCTGAGAGCGAGGAAAAAAGAAACGGGGGGATAAGCCCGCGCGAATCGGATCTCGAGCGGCGCGCGTAAATATCGACACGCTTGTAAGAGCACGAGGTTAGTAATCGGGAAACGCGTCGAGTGATTGAAAATTTGTACCCTGCGTAACGGAGGTGCTGGTCCCTGCTAGTGCGCGGTCATACTTTTGCGCTGCTTGTCGGATGTTGCGGCAACCGAGCTCCACCCACGATACGTGGAAAGAATCAGCACCTCTAGCGCGCTAACTCCGCTTCAAGCCATGGTCCGTTCTCGTGGATCACTGATTTTACAACGGATTTATTGATATCCACCCTGGAACAGTCGCGCGATATCCAGGTATAGAGGAAGTGCAGCATATTTGGAATACTGTTGGTAATTTGGAATACCGAAGTATCTAATAATCTACTAAAGCTATTTAATTTGTAACACCGTAGATTATAGGGGTTAATGACCTGTTCAGTAATGACATTTGTGGATGAATCGCCATTTTTACATTTTCGATTTAATCTGCAGAGGAAGGAAACATCAATCTGCAAAACTTTTTCAGCGCGTATTCAATCGTTCCAATCATGGTTAAAATATGTCAAAACTTTAGTGTTAAACACTTAATCGACTCATTTGCATGTTCCTTCTATGGTTTCGTGCCAGTTTTGCCATAATTTCGAGAATACAAAGTGTGACATGAAATTTTAGGTTTCAGTACCATGTTGCCAATTCGGAATACCGAAGGTGAAGGTAATTTGGTATATTCCAAAGCCTACCGATGCTTTTGTTTCACGCGTAATGGATACCACCGCGTCGGTTTTGTCTGAGTATTACACAGGAAATTATATCTGTGATTACTGCAAGTAAATTTCAAGATTTTTAATTTATATTTACATAAAATTGTTCCTTAATTGTGATTTCTTTGCCTGATTACGTCATAAAACAAACTAATTTTATTATCTACATGTTTTGTTTAAGTTTATAAAGTGAAGGTAAATTGGAATACCGGTATTCCAAATTACCTGCACCTTAACGAAATCGATACTTCTTGTCATTTTTTATTCAAACCAAAGTTTCACTTACTTTTTGTTTTTTATTTTTATTGACACTAAGAAATATGAAAGTTTATTAGTTTCCCTATGATATTATGTAGTTTTATTTGTTCCCATCCTCTGTCGTAATTTTTTATTCGTCTTAAACAAACTAGTATTCCAAATATGCTGCACTTCCTCTAATGTAACAGGAAGGAGCAAGAGTCTGTTTGTAATGTATAGATCACTGGATGTTAGTTAACACCGCATCGTGGCTCACTAATGGGTACTTCAAACGCAACGCTCTCAAGGAAGTCCTCGGGGGGTAATGCTAACGCGGAAACAATAAACGCGGACCTTGTTTATTAACATAAGCTCGCGTTTTCCAGCATCAATCCGTGAACAAACGGTCCAGCTCGCGGTCTCGTGTAGATAGATCTTTATCGCCGCGGATTGGATTACCCGCGTGTAAAGTCGGGCCGCGGGTGGAATGAAGTAAAACCGTAAGGATGCTGAACAATTGGAACAAAATGAAGCCGGGGATCGGACGGAAAAACGGAGAAACAAACGGAGCAGCGCGAGCTCATAAAGATATAGGAGGGAAGGGTGGACGACGGAGAATAGGAATAACAACGAGTGACCACGTACAGCATGCCAAGTCGATCGATCTACGAGGCCTTTTAACGAGAAGAAACGTAAGTCAATGGCCAGGGCAGCATGCATATTGCACCATATACGCCTTAGTTGGACTTTATGGGAACACGGTGCTCGCTAACCGGAAGAAAATCCGTGAGCAGCCCTCTATGGCTGGCTTTTCATGCAATGGGCAAACGGGACACGGAGGATCACTCGATAAGCCTCGACGCGAGGGTGGTAACAGTGAGGAATGATCGATGGACGGTCCTGAGGAACTGTGACAATTAACCTTTAGAGGACAGGCTTCTTTTAAGAAAATAGTGGTTTTCAGTTTCCAAAAATTTATACATATATATGTAACGTATATGTTGTGCAGAATTAGAGGACTTGCACAGAGTTCTATGAGGGGCTTTGCCGGTCCGGAATCGGTAATAAAAATTTTAACACTTTTTAATTTAAAGAATACTGTATGTCTGGGGGGTTTTGATACTGTTGATTACGAATCTGCAGTCGGATTGTAAAAGTATTTGATCTAGGTACATGCAGTTTTACTGACCTAAAAGAATGAACACATAAGTACCAAAATTCGGAGAACTTTCTTTTAGCATTACCCAGAGCTAACGACGTAGGCGTAGGAAGTTTCTGTATCATCTTTTCATTTTTTCCATGTATTTATTTATTATTTTTGGTATTTTTGTGTTTCAGGAATTATTTTATTTTGTCGTATTTTCTGTGTTCTTTTGAACAAATATTGTCCAAAATATACAGGAAAACGCATTTTAACCTTTAAGGGGTGTTTTCACCCTGAAGAACCAAAAAATAGCAGAAAAGAAAAATTGTCTGACACTTCTATTAGGGTCCACTACAAACCTGAAAAATTTAAAAAAAATCAGAATTCTTTAATTACAGATATTCCCTTGTTAGTATAAACCCATAACCGGGCCCAGTTACTAGAATCCGCCTGTACAAATGAGTGCACGATTTAAGAAACACCGATCTCTACTTCGCGATTAAATTTCCCACAAAAAAACTGCTCGGCCATGAGTTACACCCCGGAGCCTGTCACCGCTTCCACGAATATCCCCCTCGAATTACAAATTTCCCAATTTCGATCGCACGGCTGCAAGACCGCCCCGATCCTATAATTTTCTCCCGATCGGCCGGCCTGCCACGCATGGGCCAATTAATACCTGGAGCACGTTACACGTCTCACAATTAAATTTTGTATCGCGATAACTCACTCGGAACGGGGCGCGCGAGCGAACCGGTCGGATCGGGTGCGAGGCCAGCGGAGCCTCACACCACGGAGTCCACGGATTCCACCCTGAATTGAGTCCGTGACGTAGACGATTTCAGTTTGTTAAGGAGTCCCTGGGGGTGAAAAAAACGTGCCCCGGAGAATCCCGCGGTGGGCGCGGCGCGTCCACGTCTCGCATTTGGCGCGCGGCGCGAGCGTAAAAACGGAAGTGGTCTCGTTTCGCGATTCTTCGGACGCGCTTGCACACCGCGAGATCGCGGCGCGTCGGTGAAGTAGCTTTAGCCGCGACAGGCAGGTGTCACATTCCATCGGTCGGCCTGCCTCGTCTGAAATCCATTTTGGTCGGCCGCCTGGGTCCCCCGGACGATTATTGGCCGGAATAAATTAAGTCGCTTCTCCTTCTGCCCCGTTCCTCCGTTTCTTCGTTCGCTTCGTGACCACTCGAAATCGCGGAATGCCACGCCGTGTAATTACCAATTTAACTTTTTTTCCCCCTGTCGAGCGGCTCGCGGTGCGTGTTGCTCGCGAGGTAAGAATGTGTGCGGACCGGCGCGAGCACACGGACAAGATTATCGTCCGTTCAAATTATACCTGTTTGGTTTCTGACTTCGCAGTAGTTAGCGGAATCCCTCGCGACGAGGGCGATACGGAGCCTCCTTTCCACCGAAATTCTACTGCTGGAAACGAGTTTCAGTTGGGTCTAGTATCGCCTGTAGTAAGCTAATCCTTGGGAACATTACCTGGGTGCAGCTCTGTTTAGAAACGCTGAAAGTTAGGGAATCAATTCGAATTCTTTGTATATTGGCGCTTTCTAAATTATCATATCTTGCAGTGATCTACACGGTTTCCTAAATATTAAATATTTTTGTTGCAGAATTAAATACCTACTTCGTGAAGGACTAGATCTCAACATATATTTATTAAGGCACTTTTTGTTCTCTAAACTTTTACCGGCAGTTCTGCAATAGCCGTTGCATCATCCCGTAGACGTAATCAGTATTGAAGTGAGGAGATAGTTGTTCAGGATCACGTTGTTATGGCGCAACAAAGTTTGAATCGTTGCATTTATCTAACGTTTGCTAATGCAGCATCACGAGAGTCACATGCCCACTAAATGGCCACTCTAATTTTCGAGATCGTCAAAAGATCACAGTGTGAAATACTCGCGTGATTAAGAGCGACGTGTTTTTGCTACCGCCTGCTACTATGTTACGGGGCGTGTTCGTTTCGACACGGTTGCGTAATCGTCCTCGTTAAGGGTTATTCCATAGTTCGAAAGTGAAAACTGCCAGCGGTGAGCTGGAGTTATACGCAGATTGCGTAAAGAAGCATACAGAGGAAATTCTTACTCCGATATTCGATACTCGGTCTCTGGCTCGCTTTCTCGGTTAAGCGTGTATGCAGGCCTAACAAAGACTTTGAACTTTTAATCTCGCGTTTCATCGAGTTTTCGTGTACTTTTTACAATAAATTAAATATACCAAAGTAGAAGACGGACGAGGACAGAAGCGTTTTGTGAAGCCTCATTTATAAGCAACACTACCTCCCACATAAAGTAACAACATTGAACGCTTAAAATTATTAGACTAATAACTTTAAGTCAACTAAATATCCAACGCAAAAATTGAGTGCTATACAATTTCCTTTATAATCAAAGGAAACATTTATAATGACATTCAACTCAGACACCCTTTCTTACATACCTCCATTCCGAAGTATACATATACCCTTCATTACCTTCATTAGATTAATGCCAGCAAATTAACCGTCACCATTTGTTCAAATTACGCCCCTCGAAGTCGGATCCAAGAAATTATCACGTCCAGCGGCATACCAGCGCGCAGCGACGGCGAAACGGAGAGGGTGATTTATCTATGCGAAATTAACCGTGTCAATGAAATTGAAACAAAACGGAATTTATACGCGTAGATCGTAGATAAATTTTACGGCCTCCGACACCTGGCCGGAGCGTGGCACCGCCTTCTATCGCGTTCCTCTTTACGTGGTAGCGAATAAACATCCACCTGGTGAACGTCGTACAAAGTTGAACGTGCCCCCCCGAGGTCTTTTCCAATTTAGGCCAACATGCAAATTCGCCCTCGGCATTCTGCTAAGTCACGCGAGGACATGTACCGTACGTAACGATGCCAATGTTCCCCGAGCGTATTCGTACCGGGATCGCGTTTGTTATCCAGTAATCTCCATTAAACGCGTTTTTACGGCGCCCCTCTTCGTGACATCGATCCGACGTCTTCATTCATCGGGGGCATCGGGAAAATTTTTGTTATCGACGAAGGAAAAATTGCAATTCGGAATACTGGTAATGCTGTGGAAACTCTAGACTGGGGATAATGTGGAGTTATTTGGGTAGAAAGTATGGAACGCTCCAGGGAAAGTTAGAATGTTGTTTCATCATCATCTTAATTTTTGTAATTTCTCGGATAAATTATTTCAGGGGGTTACCTAGTTTAAAACGCGCTTTTTTACACAATTGTTGGTATTTTTTTTATACAGCATCTATACAATTGTATTCGTCAAACTTTGGTTCACATATTTATCCATGTTTCAGTAATGTTTACAATTTTTTCCAGAGAAAATAATTCAAAGTCGCGGTGCCAGGGTTTGAACGCATTCGTTAAAAAAGTCGTAAATGTAAAAAGAAATCGACTTGTAAAGTAGAATACACCTGGAATGGCGATTCGCGGGTTTCAATATCAGTTATAATGCTGACGACACATTGAATTGTTCCTTTTTTCTAATTCTGTCGAAAGAACAGAACAGAATAACGTAGAAGAATTGAAATAGAGACCACTTCGCGAATCTTTCTCTAAATAAAATACTTCCACTGTCTTGACGTCGATACAGAAATCGTTTGGTCAAGAATCATCAATCGCTGAGCTCTCTTATCAATTCGATCTTGAATACCACAAATGCTTTCACAGTAAATGTTAAGGCGTTGCGTTACGCAGTTCATTCGCGGTTATATCTACCAACGCAGCAGTATATTAGCTCTGCACAATATTATATTGATTAATAATTATTGTTATAGTTCGAGTGTAACTAGAAACGGCGTCTCTGAAATTCCTGCCACCAAAGCCTCTGGACACGTGTCCGTCGAGGTGTGTCCGCTTTTATTGTCACAGAGACTGCGTAGGCTCGAATGCGCTCCGTTCATTCTGTACCCAATAACTCTCCGAGGTTGTTCTCGGGTCACCCTGTAGATACCAGATGGCACAGATAACGCGGCGAAACACAGAATCCTGTCACCTCACCTACACCTGTAGATCGACCAGATAAACGCGTTTAAGAACGGGTAAGCTTACCGAAAATCGATTCATTTCGTGGGGACATTTCTCGGGGTGCCTTAAAGCGTGCGTCCGTTTGTCACGCGCAACATCTTCATTTTATAAACAGTCTGCTCTTCCAATACTTTTGGAAACTGTATAATAAGTTGTAGGCGTTTTGATTTCTGCTTTATAGGGTCCTATCTTCACTCCTAGGGTGATTATCTCATTCAACGATTGTTTTCCGTCAAACTTTGAATTAGGCAATTCTGAATGCCTCATGTTATGTTAGCTAATACTAAATATGTTAACTAATACTAAATATGTATAACATGTTACTCTGCTGTAGTGGGAGGTTAACCACACACTTGTCGACCAGTAGAGACAAAAGACAAAACACAAAAAGAAAAAAACAAAAGACAGAAGACACACACCAAGTGAAAGACTCCATGTGCCTGTAATTCGGCAATGGTAGTCCTCGTAAATTCGTAAACGCACGCGGCACAACACCCTGTATCACGATAATCTTCACGTGACATCATAATACGTTCCTCAGTTGAATCTTCCTACAATTTCCTACAATAGATTATATTTTACCATCGCCCCCAGAAAACACCGCAAACAACACCCAAGCTCAGCCATCGATCACCTCCAGATAGAATTATCGAACCGATATTTAACTGCCCTCTACAATTAAACAGCCCATGTAGCGAACAGCTAGAGCCCAATGTCCACGTTCAGCGTGATCAATAGCGCGTCCTTAACGACTTAACAGCGAACGTCGCTGGTCCGCAGCGAAACGTCTTTATCGGTGGGATATCTGTGGCCCGTTTGATAAAAAGTCCGCCAGGCTGGTTGACAAATTAAAACAGTGCGACTCCCTGCTGCCAGTTCGGGGCCCCGCTGCGCCAGCCATCCCTTTCGCTACCATCTTTTCCCCGTCGCCCGATTCGTTTCCTTCTTCTTCCGCGCGCCGGTTTTTCGCGGAGCGGCGCGGCAGAAAAAGGACACGAGGATCGGCGAACAGCACAATGGGGCCAGTGACAGGGGCCATGAATCAAAGCGGGCCCCGTTCGAGCAGCGGGGATCGAGACGATCGGTGGCCGTGCGCGCGATTCAAATGACTTAATTGCAAGGGGAATTATGCCGTCGCTGCCGATTCAACCACGACCAATCGGGATACGCTCTCGCGTGTCCCGAATCGTCCGATGATCGGCTCGTATCTCCCTCCTCCCGTCCTTTATGGGACACGGTTATCGCTGATCGAATGCCACCGGCGACCAACGGCCGTGACCGATCGCGGTTCTTTTCCACTCGCGGCTTCGCGTTTATGCAAAACGCTCGGCCACCCTTCGAACACTCGCGGGAGCCTTCTTTCTTGAGGATGACTGATCGATTTTCTTGGGATACCCATAGGGAGAAATTGTTGAGCGTTATTGTGGTAGTGGTTGGAATAGTTATCTGCTTAAAGTGTCTTTGATAGTTTCAGCCTCCAATCTTATGTTGCAATGGGTTTTCTAATCGGTTTTTTAAGGGGGTAGTGGACTATTTCAGCTTCAAAAAATCGATTTTTTTTACTGCTTCTGAAAGCCTTATCCTTTACGAACATTTTAAACAAATGTTCATGAAAAAATTCAAATAATTGTCGAAGTTATAGCACCGAACGTAACACAGTGTACCGCCGAGTAGGTAACCGCGTAGGTAACTTTGAAGCCGGATAACTCGAAACACGATTTTCAGAAACGGTGTACATCATAACTCTTGAACCAGTGAACATTTTCACTTGAAATTTTAACTGGAGCTGTAGAATTCCATTCTCTATCGTGTGGAAGTTCTGCATCAACATTGGATGTTTATAAAACATTTTAGGACTGATTAAAGACGATTTTTTCCCATAAAAATGTGGGGAAAAAATTGATTCGTGTGTAACTTCTACAATTTTTGTTCAAATTCATCGGCGACTTTCCACACTGTAGATATTTGTGTATAGAATAATCACCTTAAAGCATTTTGGTTTCAGATGATTGGTTCATCTGAATTGATGTACACCACCTGCCGCGGCGCGCCGTACAGGACCATCTTCAACGATTAATAACTTCGACAATTTTATAAATTCCACCGATTTTTTTTTTGTAAATACTCGCAATCGTGCCCACAATAGATTGCCAAAAGCACGACTATAACGATTGTTTGGTATTAAAGTAATTTAGCGTCAAAGAAACTAACCATTTTACGTCTCCAATAGTCCACTACCCCTTTAAGTTCTTCATACACGAAAAATTCAGTTCATCGAAGTTAATTTGAGGTAGGTATGATACATCACGGAAGCACAGTCTACTTTTAGCCTCTTTTAATGTAGGATTGGGTAACATCAGTTTTCCTATGAAAGGGAAATGAACGTTTAGGGAATGAAGCGTGGAAAATGGTTCATAATTCCTACTAAATTTGAATTTTGCAAGAAAATCACGTCTCGTTATTCGCTGGCGATTTCACGTTGGATAGCCGCATTTCCTCCTGAATAAATAGCTGCGGTGCTCGATCCCTCGCCACGAGCATTTACTAAATAAGGCGAGTTTTTCAGCGCAATTGGAGTTGCATAACGTATGAGTCAATGGGAGCGAAACTGTCTTGGCCGCTCGTGTATGCACGACGGGCCACCCAGCCGGCACAGGGAACTTGTTCTACAATATCTTCCGTCACGGCGGTCTCCTTTATAAAATCACCTTCGATCGGGACAAACACCAGCATAGCGAAGCGATCCGTCGTGTCTCGGGCTCGGGCATTTTTCCCATTCATCGATATCCTTGCCGAGGGCCATGCACTTGCTCAACGCTCCACGACGATTATTCGTCCCTCTCGTTACTATTTATCAATTCCATGGCTATGTAAGCGTACCGCGAAATGTACTCCCAACTCAACCATATTTCGAGGGTGGAGGCTTGCTCTGTTAGAGATATCCGCTACATAGTTTCTCGTTTCTTTCTAGAAGGCAATAGGCATGTGGGATATTGTAAGCTGATCGTGGTAATTGTTATTTCATCAATTTTATTATGGTTCGTATGTCTGTGACTCTTGATTCGGATTTTTACTCAATGATATGGGCAATTGTGCATTTCAGGTTGGTAATAATGGTGTTTGTCTGTTAATATTTAAAAAATGTAAAGTAAATACATATTCAGAAAATGTGAAGTAATTATTCAAAATTGTAAAATAAATATTCAGGAAATGTGAATTTAATATTTGAAAAATGTACAGTAAATATTCAGAACATTTTTCAAAGTTCCATACGCGCAAGAAGTTACAAACATAGGTATATACTTCTTCCAGTTACACATAATGGTTTGGAAACAGCGTCTGACCATAGACAGGTCGCTTCCCCTTGCTCTTACATTTTGCTTCTTCGCGCGCATTCTACTCACATCTATGGATCAATCTTACAATTTATTGTCACATCATACAAGTTGTGCACTATTTTGGAAATTCATTCACCTAAGTGTTGTTTACATTAACAAAACTTTCGTAAAGATATGTAAACAAATTTACCAGCAATATTACACAAGATTTTCAAGTCACTACATCTTCCACACTAATACAACCAGTGATACAAACATTTTCAATTCCATGCAAAAGAAAATCAAAGTCTGCAGAAGATCGTAAATTATTTACGACAAAGGTTTACAAACCCAGAACAATTGAACATTTTTTTTTACTTTTGCAAGCAGTATGTGCTCATAAACCCATCAAACCTTTGTCTACAGATCACCCTGCATACCGTTCGATTTAGATACTCTGGGTTTATAGTAGAATCTAAAATTTTACAACTCAAATGCTAGAGAAACCCATCGCGAGCTACTACGGAAGTAATTAAATTATCCGTGGCGCCCAGAGGCGAAACGAAGAAGTCATTTGACGAAGAAAAGACGAGCAATTAGAAACGCAGGGTCTCTGCTCGATAATTTTTCAAACAAACGAGACGCTCATAAAAGTCAGCGCAACCTCCTCTTGCTTTATGCGTTACGACTCCAGGAGAAACCCGCGAGCATCGTGTGGGGTGAACGCAGAACCCTCTCGTCGAGGTTGCTTTATTCCTGCATGGGTTTTCTGGTATTCTGCATGTTTATTTCCGCGATTCTACGAACGGTCTAATGGGCGCAGCTTTACGATATCGTTTTCTCTGATTACTCGCGAATGGCCTCTTTAAGAACGCAATAAAACGTTGATTACAGTGTTCAGAGCGAGTCACACTAAATTAATTTTGTACTTGAGGAGTGGCGTTAGCAATACGGTGTGCTCCTAAGGGGTTAGGTTTTATTTAGTAACGATAACTTCTACCGAAGAAAGGCTGGAAAGCAGAGGTCCAAAAGAACAGTTATAAAAAACCGGGAAAAGTCATCAAGTAAAAATTGATATTTATTTAAATGTAATCTTTTAAATTTAAAATTTCTCAGAAAATGAAATAATTAAAAATATTCATTTTGAATTGTTCTAATTACGAATTAACATGAATGATTACAATTTTTGATAAAGTTGGTTAGCGGTAACCAAAATTAAATTCGGGTCATCGATAATGGTTACTGGTAATCAACAAAAATTCCGATAATTTATATTGATTACTAGTAACTAAAATTAAATTGCTACCATCGACCGGTAAAAAAAATTTAATCATTCATAATGGTTATTCATAACCAAAATCATTTAATTAAACATTTTAACTCTTATACAACCATAAATTTTATAATTTGTTTTATACTTTACAGTTCTGATGTCTACTGAGAAGTAATTCAGAAATTCATACTTACGTAAACGTCCTAACAACTATAAGAAACATTGGAAAATGATGTAACCAGCTATTTCTAAATACCTTTCCTCTTATTCGCATGAAATAAATACGCATAAAGTATTGTAATTAACCACGAAGACAAATTACACGTCGTTCCAGTTACATATAAAACGAAACGGGGTCCGAGAAAACGTCATCAAAATATTAAATTCTTTCGACGTTTACTGCCACTTTTCGTCCATAATAATTGTCAATCGTCGATATTACTCGCTAGCGTTTATTGCCTCGAACGCCAGGCAGTTATCGTTAAACACATTCCGTCGCGCGATTTATATTGCCAGCATTGAAATTGGGCATGAATTATTCACAAACATAATTACCCTGGCAGAAAAATTATTTAACCTTCCATTTAACATCGCTAACTTGTTGTTCCACTTCATTACTCCGCATTAAATGTAGTAGGTATATGTACGAGAGAACGTCAACGGATTTCAATTCCAAAAATGCGAAATTTTTTCGTTTCCTAATTACAGTGTCTCTCACTCTTTGTATTATTTTCTGCTAGAGGATTCTGTGGTATCGTCAGATCAACAAGGAAAACATTACCGTCCTCAAAATGACCACAACACGCATAAATCTCCATATACACAGTGGCAAGAGAAACACGGAACATATCACGAAGGAGCAATCTCTTAATGCACATTTCGCGCAACGCTCTCAAGAGGATTGCCTCGAGTTTCCTCGCGTACACTTGGACCACCCAGTATAGGTTGTCGATGACGTCAGTGGGGCGCTCGAGAAGAAGGCATCGGTCAACGTCGTAGCACGAACATGCAAACTGACAGACACGACTCTATCAGAGATCGTAGACAGGATTCAACATCGTAAACCTCGGACCTTTCCGCTCTCCTCGTCCCTCTTTCCCCATCCTGGCTCGCCGTTTCGCTTTCGTACGATTCCGGATCGTAAAACTTGGTTCCTCCTTTCATGGGCTTGCGGATACCCGTATAGAGAGAAGAGTGATAACCGGGGGCTGCAAGTTGTCGTTTCACTAGGCGGTATTTTTGTGCCTCGTTTGCTCCAGTATTTCGATATTCCCTTCGTCTCTGTTCCTTCTGGTTGGCTCGAGGAGCATCAGTCCGCTGGTAGGGTAGTCCATCCACTGATCTCTTTAAATTTTGCGCCACTACTTACAGAAGTTTGGCAAAAATTGATATAATTTATGTAAGATATACCTAATTGAAAATTGAAAAGCTTGAAAGATTGTATTGAAATTTAATTGGAGGATCAAAAAAATATAAAGCTAATATACATATCTATTTAATTGAAAATTAAATAGGGTAAACCAACCAGTAATTGACCGCATACCAGTGAATGACCATTAGCCAAAGAAATGTCAATTATAAATTTAAAAATTACTATATGTTTATAAATGGAGTGTAGTTGCACGTTTAATATCCCATATTTTTAGTTATGCGTATTAAACAAACATTAATAAGTACGATTCTTAATAAAAGTATGCGGTCATTTACTGGGATTCTCATTCAACAATTCGGTCATTCACTGGTTGGTTTACCCTAAGTTGATAGATTATATTAAAATTGGAATCTTAAATAGGGCAAATGTTTACGTGAACTTCTTTCACTGCTTTCAAGTGCAAAATCTATCCCTAAAGTGGTCGCCACATATTACGGAACGCTCTGTATTCCTAATTGAAAGACGAAATACTTGAGATTCCAATGGTAAAACATTTCACCTGGGAAGTGTACAGGTCTGAAGCGAAGTAGAGGTCGATGGATTTGCCCAAGTAAAATTTCTCGCCGCGACGTGCAAGAATTCCTTCACTTTCGTGTGACGCAACGCTTCATCATACAAACACGTCTCGTCGAACTTCGGCCACCCCGCCCATTCGTTTTAATTAAGTCTAGCGCCACGATGGAACCTCTCCTCTGCTAAGCATCCAGCGGGCTTTTTTCCAACCTTTCGCGTGAAATTAACATGCGCATCTCGGAACCGGAGCGCTCTCCTCCGAGGCATAAGAATGCACCCAAGTGCCGCGGCGCGGATTCCCGTTCACGGTTCACGAAACTTGCCCCGCAATTGCCGCCTCGCTCTACAACTTTTGTGAGAAATTATCGGCCGCCGAGAGGATATTTAGCGCGCCGCGTTCCTCGACGCATTTACATGCAGGTCGGCGAACAGGTTTCCCAGGAAGCTGGCGATTCGTCGCGACGCGGATTCCACGCTTCCGGCTCCTGCGATGATCGCCGGCTGCGGACGGCAGCGTGGACGTTAAACGGCAAAAAGTGACGCTCGTCGAGGCGCTGGCGAGCTGAAGTAGCGCCGGTGCTTGAAATATGTCCGCGGTCGCGCCTAAAATGGCGAAATAAAAACGCAGCCGAACAACTATAATCAAGGGACATGAAGCTTCCCATTCCGAGATCGAGGGAACGGGTTATCTCGCTCTTCCTCCAGCCGATCCAGAGTGATCCGGTTGACTTAAGTGCTCCGTCCATTGACAGCGTCCTTTTATTGCCGCCCGAAAGTAACAAGGCCCCGGCGAGATGGGCAACATCGACATTGTAACGAGGCTGGTCGTACACGGGCCATCTCAGGTTTCAATTAATAAACGATAAACGCCCCGGCGTTCGGACCCCATAAACAAACTTTACGAGGAATCATTCTCGGCCCACACGTTAACCACGATGTACCAGGACCTAATTGACGGCCATGGTGCCCATAGTGGAAGCCATATCTCTGGCACCTCGATATCTGCACGGGTGTTCGGTGCCTCGATTTATCACTAATCGAACTTCCCTCTTTCGAGCTTTTACTGGAAACGATCATCCCTCTCATTACTGCTCGCAGTTGCCATTACCGTGCCTCAGTAATTCGTTGAGTGATGGAATAATTGGGAAGCATCACTTTGCGTGCGATACAACTCCTCCCCTCTATCAGTTGCAGGAAAATTTCTAAGCAGAATTCAACTATACTCTACCTACTCAAGAATCCCTCGCTTCTCTTCAGCAAATTCTAGACGCAATAAAAATAAATCCACATTTACAAGTATAGAAAACGCCCACTCATCCATCAGCACCTCGAACTATCTATCCGCTAGCCCCACGACTATGCTGAACCACCATCAGCGCGTAGAAGCCGGTATCGATCGGCGGTGATCTGAAATTCATCAGCGTAGGGGGGCAGCCGGCCGCGATTTCGCGGTGGTTTCGCTGCGCGGTCGTCACGCTACGATTAGTCGCGCCTTTCGATCGCGATTTTTACGCGCGCGCCAGTAGACCGGCCCAGGTTTTCAGGATCGTTAAGACGAGTTCGAGGGGCTCTGTTGGTGAACGTAGGTGGCTCGGCCGCTGCCCGTTATCGCTGAATCACCAGGCAAGGATAGTTTCGGAATTCGCCTCGCTCGGGATCGCGCTTTTGCACGTGTTGCCAGCTGGCTGATAAAGAAGGAAATCGGCGGGCACAGCGGTACCAGGGGCCCTCTCGCCGGTGTCCAAGCCACCGGGCAACCGACCGGGGAGACGTTTTGACATTTAAACGGCGCTGGCCGGTCGCTCGCTAATTGCATCGATTAATAATTTCAATGGTCGGACAAGAGCGCGGGCTAATGGGTGTCACCGGGGGCATCTGGCCGGCTGCACGCCCGTATCGGCTGAGAAAATTCATGGCTTGTCCGCGGCTCGTGGATTCGTGCTTCCGCGCATTCAGCTCCCAGGCCCATGGGAGCGTATACGCGTGTTTTATGGCCCCGCGATGAATGCCCCTGCGCCGCGAATAATTCACCGTTTCGCAATCATTGTGTTCCTTACGAATCTGCTGGGATAGAGACCGCTGCACTTTCGATGGCCGACTTGCGTCGGCCACTTTGAATGGACTCGATGCTGGCTTTTGTCTGTTCGCTTAGTGCTGGATAGTGTGGCAACGAATGGGATTTGGGATTTTGTGGATCGCTCTCGGGTGGAGTACTTTTCAAGCGGTGAATTGGAGACGAAATTTTGAGCTGCGGTATTTGGAAAGATGTCCCCTTTAGACTATCAAACCTTTCCGTGTGATCATTTCCATTGAGGAAGTTCTGCTTAAAAGGTTAGGCCTAGTCAGCTTTCGAAAAAGAACGCGATTTTCGGGAATTTTTTGTGACATATCTACTGTATACTTTTTTACAACTGTTCGCTTATGTTAAAAGTACATATATGTAGCAACTCTCAGTAATTTTTTTATATAGAAAAACATTAAAACATTGAACGAAGAACAGCCATTCAAAGTGATAATTGTTTGTTGTTTTTTTTTAGATAAAATTGCAGTTACTACACTAGGGTTAAATATACTACTTAGGGATAGGTAGCTGTATCATTAAAAAGGACTTTCATTGTTCTCTATCGTTCTATCATTCACACTTCATCACCGTTACTATTCCACTCAACGCCTAATAAATTACAAACCTCCACCAGTCTCATCGATCATTGAGAGCGCAATATTAAATCTTGGACTGAATTTCTAGCACGGTGCCCTTCAGATTTGAATATTAATTATTAATATCTAAATGTAAAAGGAGCCCTGTGTAAAATCCCTGAAGGATCCCCGACGGAGTTCACGGTTTCAGCCTGGAACATCCGTTTCGCAATCCATTACGGCGTGACCAGCCGTCACGTCAGGCGGTTTTTTTCCAATTCACAAGGTTGCAAGGCCGTGATTGCCACATAGCGAGACCCAGATTGCCTCTAACCAGCTGAAACGGAGGTTAATCGAGGTAGCTCCGGCCCATCCTAGCACTCCTTATATCCCACGGCTTATAGACTTCCAGACATCCGCGCGCGATAAATCCGACGTAGAAGCTGCCCCGGCTCTCCGCTTTATAGCCTGTCATTTGGCCTGATAGGGCCTCGATATAGATGACAGTGGATTACACGGTCGCGATATAATACCCGGGGATGAGAGTGCACGGCGATCGCATACATGCGCGGAGAATTTCTGATCCGCGGCCTTCTGATTCCGATAGTTCGTTGGGGAGACCTCTACGCCTATCAGGAATCTGTAACGAACGTCGCTTTGTATAGGGACAGCCACGTTTTAAGCGCGCTCCAAACGTTCCATTGATCGTGAAAGGGATTTGCCTGATTGGAGGAAGATGATTCAGGTAGTAATGTGCCCCGGGATGCATGTACCTCGATGGTCGTAGGAATTTATGTGGTCGACATATTTGTTCGAGATACACTTATCTCAGTAAATTAATAAATTGTAATTCTATGAACCTGTGGTCGTGTATCTTAATTGCTGTTAATCTTAATTACCATGAATCTGTCAGCTGTAATTGCTGAAAAATCTGGTAGGATAAGCTTCCTAGATTCCTTTGGTATATATTATACTAGCTTTACTACCCGGCTTCGCCCGCAATTTAGATTCTGATTTTATAAAAACAATCTACTTTTTTGTGAAAATAGTTACCTACATGCATCTGAATTAGCCTCGCATAAAGAGCTGAGGAATATTTCGTGACCTCAGAGTTTACCGTTCGAAAGTTTTTAGGCGACAGACAAACACACAAACATATAAACTTTCTGCTTTATATATTAACAGGTTGCATCAAATAAAACTACAGTGAATTACAGAATATTAATGGCGCAGGTAGATTTGAGTTGACGTAGCTCATTTATTTAGTTTCCTCTATACTTTTATTAAATCGATGCGAAATATAATGATCTGATCCCCAGATATTAAACATCTGAAACAGTAACTGTCACGATGGCGGAAAGTTGGTCCTTTGATTACAAAATCTACGTATCCCTTCCCACAAAATGTTACATTATCAGTTATGTCATGTCATAAAGCGTACATAGATATATCTCGCCATTGGAATCCCTACTAATTTTCAGACTCGCTATACATTAAACCCCAACACTGGTTCGCAAACCACCCAAACACCTGCGCGAATCAGGAATCCCTATGGGCAACCGTGACTTTATACTCCACGGATCCTTCGTCACCGTCTGAACAGTAATGAATCCCTTTCGCCAGGGTCGATTAGTTAAATTCGATCACTTTGGAGCGACGGGTCCGTCGTGGAGCAGGAGGGCATCCGCGGACGTCGCGTGTCGGACACGTGGGGCGATGCAAATTCTCGAAGGCCTTTCCGTCCGTGAGCGGAAAAATGAAGAGACGGCAGCTAGTACGAAGCACCGTGCCCTCGGTGCTGGGTCGTTGCAGTCCGCTTGCACTTGGTGCGCACCGACCAATTCATCTTGCAGATAGTATCGTGGACGGTAGGCAGGCGCTGGAGGAGGCTGGAACGGCCACCAGGGACAGATGAAGGTGTTCCTGGCTCGATGTTCGATGCCATCGAGCTACACGTACGCATCAAACCAAACCCCGCGTAAATCATTCCCTCCTCAGTACCTCTCCTTTTATTTTCGGCAATCTTTATCTTCACCCTTGCGCAGCGAATATGACGGGTCGTGGGAGAACTGGCAGCGACAGGTGTTGTTTTCCTTGCTTTTTTTGTTGCCTTGCTTTATGTTTTTACGGGAATGTGTGTAGGGACTGTTGGCTAGTAAGATTAAGATTCTGTAAAGCTGCTGGATATTTGAAATTGAATATTCGAAGTTGGTACTTGAGGAGAATGTAATTGACCTGAATCAACAAAAGTAGAGCCGCATTTACCATTCAGGGGGCCCCAGGCTGAATATTTGGTGGGGCCTAGGTTAAATGTAAAAAATAAAATGACGCTGATTTGATTTTTTTTATCATAATACTCGCATAATCTAAATAAGAATTTAATTTCAAAATTAACATTGAATATCAAAACCAAACATAACATTAACATAAATAAACATTAAAGATATAAGTAATAAAGATAATATAAAAAAATGCTAATTTTTCGAAGAAAATATTTAGAATGAGGGGCCCCCAGCTAAACGGGGCCCTAGGCTTCAGCCTTGTTAGCCTAAGGGCTAAATCCAGCACTGAACAAAAGTCAGGTTCCCCAGCGAAGAAGTGAGAGAAAAACCCAGGCAGATCTTTAACAAAACCCAACATTACTGTCACTTTGTTCCTTCGAGAAGCACGAACGGAGTCGTTACATATTTATACCAACGCGCGTCAGCCTTGCCCGCGTAAAAGTGCGATCCAGACATGACGCAAATCTCGGCTCGCGTTTAATCATGCGAGGAGAACAAAGCGCATCCGCATTGCTGAAGCGTTAGAAGGGTAACGCGAGCGCGAATCGCGACCGTCGGATGTTTATCGGGAACGCCGGGGCTAGATTTAGTGGGCTCAGTAAAGCGTGTATTACAATTAGTAATTACAACGCGGATCGAATGGTACGACGTGAAACGCAGCGTAGGCGCGCGCGAACGTGCATAGGCGAGCAGAGAAAGATCGTTCGGGTTCGATCGTAAGTTCAGCCGTCCCGGAGATCGCGATATCCTGAGAAAAGAGAGGACTCCGGAGAAATGTCACGCGGACGGGGAAAGTCCGTGTGAAATCAACGCTGGATGTTCTCACGCAGCGTGAAACCGAGCGTTCCGAGCCCTGTAAATTCTTGCCGTATCGACGCTCGCGGCTGAAGTTTCCGAATAATTGATTAGCCGATCTCACTGTGTAACTGATTCATTCGCGAATCCGTACCTGACTTCCCCGCCTCGTGTTTAGTAAATAGGTTATTGGTAACATACTGGATGCAGGAACAGAGTGCTTCATCTGTTCAAGAGCTCTGATTACGTTTGAATAGAAAGAAGACTTATCACGAGGAAAATAACATTATTCGTTTCGAAAGTTATTACTTTGCGCAGGCGTGATAGCTTTCGCTGTAACTTCGTTTAAATTAAAATAATACTTCTACTGCTAGAAAACACAGTTGCGGACGTTACTTAATAGTGTCAGAGTGAGTCTGCGCGTAATAAATGCATCATGTTTGTCAGAAGCTAAGACGATCTAAAGTTAGAACGATCTACGTTTAACAGTTTAATTTTTGTAGACAACTACTGCCCCACTCGAGGGTTAGCCTTTTACGTCGCTGGGTAGGTTGCCACTAAATGGTTGCTGAATATAAATCCTAAATTAAAACCGCGTCGTTAGATGGATGTCGCCGGCGTGCGTAGTCGACGCACGATGCAGACGTATAGGCGCAAGATCAATTAGCAATTAAGGAGCCGGGTGACATGATCATTAGTCTATCTGCAGAGGGAAGTGGGGTTCCATGCTAATGGGCGCCATTGGCGAACGGACGTCGAGCGTAACACAGCTACTCTGCCTCCGCAACGGCCACCGATACATGCATTAAAGCTTAGGATGCCCGGCGCTAATGAACAATCATCACTATTACGCGCTGTCGAAAGCTTCCATGGGACTCGATAAGTATTCCGCTTGAGAACCTGACCGTGATAGCGGGCAGACACACGGGGTGGTTTGGAAATATGGTTACAGGTCGTTGGTGCGCGATGGAGTTACATCTAGATTCCAGTAAACCTAAGTTCTTCCTACCTAACCCTACTTCGGCTGACGAGGCACCCGGGTGACTATTTGAACTTACTGTTATTTAATAAACCTATCCACTACCTCTAGCAAAGTGATTCTTCTTCCTTCTACACATGTTCTGAGCAATGCCATTTGTAATTATTAACATTGCTTACATTGCTTACATACGTTATTCGTGCAGATGTATATATAAAATTAGTCACCGGGGTGACTGCGGCAGCCTAAATGAGTTCTAAAATTCGTCAGCCGAAGCAGCAATTTCACATTCTCTATAGACTTCAAAAGTGGTTATTTTCCCAACGCACCAGATATAAACCTTCTCGACTTCTTCCCCAATAAATAATTCACAGTAAAAGATCAGACACAACCTTCCAAAACCCCCAACTTAACAGTAAGCGCGAACCATCTAATTCTCCATTTTAATCTTCCTCAAAGCGTTGCCCATACGACAGCATTTCCAAACCACCCGGCGCATACCAGGTACAATCAAATAATCACCTGTTCGCGTGATCAGTGACACTGTCGCTGGTGCATCCGTAGAAAACATCCCCGACACGGGCGCGCATGTACATAACTGACGTGGGACAGGGTCGACGGCGAAGGCAGAGGAGCACACGGAAGCAGGTAAAAACACGGACAGGGGAGCACTGGTATCGTGGAAATCGTTAAACCGGCCGCGAATGATTCGAGTGGTAGGCCGGTGGTCACCCTCGTCGCTCGTCCTCCTCACGGTTACCTGGCCCCTTGCGTCGCGCGTCGTGGGTCGCGGGCCCCCCTCGCGCCGGTGCCCCTCTTTCTTTCTACGACGTTATACTTTATCGATCGTTAGGTACGACATTGCTCCGGCGTGCTTCGTTAAGCGCGAAACGTAAACGTCAACCTAACGACCGGTGGCAGCCGCTTTAGCTTTTTCTCCGCGCGCTCTAACCCGTAGGGTCGCCCACAGAGGAGGTCGTGTGGACGTTCTTACGACGTATCGGTGCACGACGGTCGACGTCGTCGTCCGGCCTTTTTACGATTCTGGGCGGTTTCCTGGTGGGAGTCGATCGCCCAGTGACAGCGTCCTACGAGCCGCGATACCCGTGTAACCGGGGTTAACGATACCGTGGCTAAGGGGGATGGGTGACCGTCTCTAAATTGCTTCCCTTCACCGGCCGAGATTTGTAGATGGGAGGCAGCTTTGCTTTCGGATGTTAATGGCACTGCGTGGGCCCAACGAGAACCACTGAGGACTAGGTGTATACCTCGGACCAGGGCGAGGAGAATTCTGGGTTCTGTGGGGGTAATTCACCTTTTGCTAGGATCGAAAGGGGTGCGACAGTGTTGGACAGTAGGGGAGACCGGGGCTGGTAGGCCAATTTTTCAGTTTTTGATTTTTAATAAATTATGTGGGCGAAATATCATTAAATCGATTACTATATTTGATAGGGCATACATTTGGCTATCTGATTAAATTATTAATGTTGACTCAATGTGACAACATTTAAGGCATTTTAATGTTTTTCTAACACCTTACATGCTGGTCAACCAGCCCCGTGGTCGGGGTTGGTAGACTAACAGTATGGGGTAGGTTGACTATAGGTGCAATCAGTTAAGAAAATGTTGTTAACAACTTATCTGAGTGGAAATAAAATAGCACAATGTCACAAGAGTTGTTTCATTATAAAATATTTATTACTTTTTAATAATAGATAACAATTTAAACCTTTATAGTAGCAATAAATCTTATATCTGGTACTATAAAAACATTCGCCATCTTCTATCAACTAATTACGTAATTCGTAGAAAAGTACATATCTATACAGAGTTTTATACGGTATATTATGTTCCACGGCAGCTGCATGAATGCTTTTCTTTTCAAGAATTACTTCACGACATGCTTGTTCTATAAGATCTTTTGAGGTTGAACCTCTATTTGACTTTCTTTGATATGTCCTCATTGTTCTGTGAAATAAGTTATTAACTAACCTTTAGTAACAAAAACTTCGTAATAAACTAATATAACTGGGTTAACCAGCTTAGCCATGTAACCCCGGACGTTATTAGTCAACCAGCCCCGAACGATCATTTTGACTTCAATACTCTATATAACCATTAATTATTTATGTAAAATCAAAAACGCAGTCTCGATAGGTCGTTTAATAAACAAACTTTAAAATAGTCCCTTCACATTTATTCTACTCTAACTATATAGAGCGTGAAAACATAAAATCTTTAAGAAAACATATTTACTTACATAGCCAATTTTTTAATAAACGCTGGTAACTTTTAAAAAACGTGCGATCGCGGGGTCGGACATAAATGCATGTCATAGTAGAAGTGACTTATTTCTACAGAAAATCGCTCCGCGGTAGAGCATACGTCGGTGGAAAGTTATTAACAATTAGTCAACCTACCCCTGGTGCCAACCAGCCCCGGTCTCCCCTATACAGTTGTGGACTGGGTATAAAAATATTGGTTGCCAGGAGACCCACATTTATAAGGTTATCGCTTAATTTTTATAAGAAATAAATAAAATTGTCAAAAAATATACAAGTGGCAAAAAAGTACAATTAAAATTTTTGTGGAAGAAATGTATATTTTTTCGTAATTACAGCGTTTACGGGGGCCCACAGAGTCCATTTGTCAGCGAGCAACCTGACACCCTGGCTCGTCCACCACTGGTAGTATAATATACTCGACTCTTAAATTACTCATGTTTAAAAATATTTTTCGCTCTCTCCTTTTGCAAACACCGTATCAGTCCTGCGTGCGAAGATCACGTCAGCTAAACGCAGATGAAGCAGTGTGTCCTTTTTAACTCTTGGATGGCGAATCTTTCGACCGCTTGTCGGATGTAGGGTCTATTTTGTTCCATAATCTAATCTAAACTCTGATTTCAAGATGAGCTGTTTATGAAAGAATAACTGATCCATTTGAAAAGATAGATGAACTTTGTCCCTTTCTTTAAAAGTACACTTTAGGGAGATAATCTTCGTTAATCCAATGATGTATCATGTTCGAACATCGTCAGAGTTCCACGATCAACGACAAAACCAGACAGCATTCGATGAAGTATTTCTCTGTCAGCGAGAAGTTTCTTAAATTCCACTTGAAATAAAACAGCAGTACCGATGCTCGAAAAGCGGAACGTCGAAGGGACATTTCCTCCGGTCTCATGAATCATGATTTCGCGTGTGACCGGCGAGTTTCTCGTTTCCCCACATTTTCGCGCATTTCGAAGAGGCGGACGCTAATTAATTACTCTTAATTGCGCTGGTCAGCAGCGTGTATCGGCGGCTCGTTTCACGAATATGTGCTCGGTTATCGGCAGGCCGGAGAGAATTCGTTTTCACTGGCGTTTTCGTTTCCTCCTTCTTGCGTCTCTGTCCACCGTCGCGCAGACCTAACGTGACCAGGGGCGATTAATCATTTCGCTGGTGGAATTAACACGGCCAACGGAGTAACGATACTACGAGCTACCGTGTGGAATCACCCGGCCGGAATTTGTCGAGATATTTATTAGGTACATACCAGTTTAACAGGTCGCGCGCTGCAAAAATTACAATCTCTGGAAGATTTGTTTCTGCTCCGATTATGGTTACTTAAAAATACAGTAAAGAGTTTATCAGAACGATTTTATAAATTCCCGTGTTAATTGATGCAATTCTGGATACCGAATGATAAGCTGCATTATTTACTTACATTAAAAAAAACATTCTTTTTCCTATTTTATATGATTAGTAGAGCCTATTGGAATATGTTATTACTTCTAACTCAATTTTGAAAAAATGTGCGTTAGTCCGTTGTTGCTCTCACTGCTTCATTAATCACTGGAGTGCAATTGAAGTAAAGCACTTTGACTTCGAATCGATAATATAAATTACTATCAGAAATATTAATTCCTATAATACCGATTCCTATATCCGATTTTGTTAAAAATTTTGTACTACGAATCTGTATCCTCTGCCAGTGTTCTCCACTGCTCCGGACGTGGCGCACGGTACAGCTGTTGTCTCCTTCGTGCTTGTTTTCAATTTCTACCGTCCAATTTCCATTTCCGTGACCCGCTCGGCGGCCGGTCAATTACGTCGCGCCGTCTGCAGCCCGCTGCACTTTGCAACGCTATTTATCAATGCCACGAATCGCGCGTACGTGTGCTGCGCGGCTGCGCGAGTCAACAAGGATACACGATATTTTCCGTAACCCTTGAACTCGGCCCAGAATATTCAGACCAGCTGGGCACTGTGCACGTCGGTAAATCGTTTCCATTCAGCCGAGATATAATTTCCGTGACAGTCTGCATTCAGACCCTGTCCGCGCCGATCAAAGGTTACTGCTAGTGCTCCGCTGGTGTTTCGCGTTCAACGGCGCCATTGCCGGAAGGTGGTAGCAGATATATCATAGAGCTCGCGACAGGATCCTGGAAAGATTTTTTCGGGTCTTCGAGACTGTGTTGTAAGAATCGAATTGTGCGAATGTATGCAGTTTCTTTGGGGAGAATATACGTTAGCTTGGTAGGATTGAAAAGTGGATGTTTAGTGATGGTTCGAGGAGCAAGTGTGAACTTCAATTCTGAAGTAAGAGGTTTCGGTTATCTCTTTCTGCTTTGAATTTAGTGGAAGGAGTTTATAGTTACAGGTTTTCTTTCATCTAAAATTATAATCGGAGTTATTATTTAACTCACACTCCGACGATAAATCGGTGGCACTGTGTGTTAAAATTTAGCTTTCTCTACTACTAATTGTGTTTCACAGTGTTAATATTGAATTTTAATGTTAGAATATTGCCTAGCAATTTGCAGTGTGCCAGTGATCGAGTAGAAAGTGAATTTTAATTTTCTTCGCCTCGACAAATTCCTCGTGCATTTTATCAGGATCGCGCGATATTTACGCGCACCTGTTCTCTTCGCGATAGCCTACTGATTTGGGAAGAGAAACTTAACAGCTACTCTCTTCAACGTTTACGGGCAAATGTAACATTCCTGTCGAAGCAGGTACCGCGACTTTCATACAGAATTGGGTATTAATTAAATAACAAATTATTTAAATAACGGATCAAATAAAAGTTACTTTAACCTTAGATTATTTAATGAATAAAGTTAATTTTTATATTCGGCGAGAATTCAAGTATTCGTCGAACGAAGTTAACATCAATTTTATTCGACAGATGACGAATAACTTTTTTAACTTTTATTCGTTATTCGAAATTTTATTTAAATTAAAATATTGCCCATCTCTGCTTTCATAGAGATTGATGGACATATACAATTTGTTAATTTATCTGGCGAACATCCGATTAGTGTTAAATCCACAGCATCTCGAGAACATTGCTTGTCACTAACAACAAAATCATGACTTTTGAATCTCTTAAACCAATTTGACATACTCTTTCAGATAAAACACCTTCAGCATAAGTCTAAAAAATAGTTCCACTTAACCAAAATAAAATAATTCCACTTTACTTACACGTAGAACCTTTAGAACATAACTAAAATTACTTATGCATGGATCTAATACATATAAAACTTCAACCACACCAGTTTTATGCAAAACGTGCATGCTGGAATACGACTCCACGATCATATCAGGGCTGAAATGAGAAAATATGAAACATCTGGCGCTTGTCACGTTACCTCGGTAACATTTATCGATCGCGGAATCGTCGCCTCGTAGCAGAGCCACGCATTAGCTTAATTACAGCGTCAGCGTTGACTAATGGGCCCGGGGCCCCGCGAAATAAAAAGCATCCCTCCGTAGGAGTTCGTAGACGATTTTAATCGCGACCGCTTTTGCCACGCCGCTTCCTAACTTATCTCGCGATCACCCGATATAAACTGCCGTGTTCGAGCGAGTAATGCGAACCTATTTACTCGTCATGCAGATGACCGGTAGCCGTTTCTTCCTTTTTTCCCTGGCCGCGAGATCCCTTCCCGGCACCTTCGTCCGGCCAAGTTTCATTACGACGATAAATTGCAGGAGGAGAGGCTGCAAGAGAGGCTTGTGAATGGCCGAATCGATTTGTCGTTTAACGAACACTTAGCCGACCGACACAATCGGCTCGTGACAGATCATTTTACGAGACTCTCGGCTCGATTTTACGCGACACTTTTTACTGCTCCTCTGCAAGCGAGATAGGGCCTTCTTTTAACGACATAATCGCGAGTTCCCGCTTCTTTGGGGGACATGTGCACGTAGATCTTGGAACGATGGAATCTGTTCGAGTCATGTGAAGGTATTTTTTGAAGATTTCTGTAGGCATTCGAATTTTCTCTGAAAGGAGAATTGTCGAGTGCGATTGCTGAGTACTGGAATTGTGTACCTAGATAGCGGACTGATAAATTTTTAGAGGAATCGGAAGTTAATGATAAGATAGTTGAAGGAAACCGATTATTATGGTTTCATGGATTTTTACAGTTTCAATGTTTTGGAAAAATTTACCAAACACCGAATTCTGTTAATATGGATTAAATTCTGTAGCAAGCTCGTTAATACTATTCCTACCGACACATTTCACGTCATTTGACCGGTCGCGTTAGGTAAGACAGACTATAAATTTTTCTCAGAAAATAAACAATAAAACAAGAAGTGAATATTCAAAAATGTATTATACGTATATTTGAGGCAAAATCGTGAAGTTTAAAGGCGATTCAATTACGTTGTATATAGGAAATTCTAATCGATATTTTAAAAACGGTCTTTTGACCGGTTCGTGGTAGGAGTAGTGTTAAAAGTATTCTATGCTTACAATTACATGCTGCTGGATCAAGTATTACATATACCATCGATATCTCACGGAATATAGTTGAAATGTACACAACAATACTCCTCATTTATTTCCACCATTATTCCATATCTACATCGAACTGCGCCGATCTATGCAACTGTCAACAAACGATCCCGAGCACGTAACAATTACAACCAGTCACTCTCAAACAATGAGCTCCCCGATAATCAACTCGGCGGAGCGAAATTAGCACCGCTACGCGTGGCCCCGCTTTCCGCCGATACGTTCGACAGATTAAACGGCAATCTTTCGCGAAGGCAATCAGCCATTGACGATCATTTTTTCCAGCGGTCGCGTTCCACGTCGATCAGTCGGCCAGTGAAAAGAGATCGAACGAAACGAAAGGGAGAAAAAAAGAAAGGCTTCGCCGAGTGGAAATGACAAATCACGTATCCCGGGATCGAGTTTTTTGCGGTGTAACGCTTATTAAAGCCGCGCGTTCTGCATTCCCGGCGATTTTTCGCGATAATCGAACGAGACAAAGGCGAAAGACCGATCGATTCCGCGGTGTTCGCCGACCGTGTATACGAGACAGGCTTAACGAGGGGAGTATGACTCACGAAAATGCGGCTAGATCTCCTTCCATCTATCTCCACAGCCTCTCTACTCCTCCGTCGACGATTTTTCCCCGCTCCACTGCGCGTATCTTTATCTCCGTTTCGCGATTGATTTATGCGAATACGCCGCCGGCAGTAATTAATAGAGATTACCAGCAGCATCCTGAGAAAACCTGTACAAACGGTCTTCTGCGCGGCTATCGAGATTTCGATATCGCTGCTGATGCATTCTAAACAGGCCTCGCGAGTGCTTGCCGTGCACTTTTTTTTTATTTCTATTCAGACCACCAGTCTTTTGGTTCTATCACCGTTGCACGTATGTACATATTCGTTTCGAGGCGTGACTTTATACGTCACTATTAATGACGCTTAACGAGTACCAAGGACATTCCTTAAGTCCTAAGTGATCCTGCAAACGACTTTAGTGTCCCCTGTCATTGGCTCTCGAGACTCTGTTTGCGCGAAATCGGGGGACGTTTCTCTTCTGTATTATCTGCTTTATTCTATCTCTGTCTCTCTGCCTATCGTCGGGGGATTACTATTAGTTGAGGGAGAAATTGATATCAAGTTTCCAGCGCGCGAAGCGGCAATACGTTAACTTGATTTCACCCGGCTAACGACGTGTAATCAGCGCCGGAGAAATTGCAGTTGACTTTACAAATGGCCACGCAATGTTATCCCTGTTTCGCTTGTTTAATGATGCCTAAACACCATTACGCTAGCTGCAAGTGGTTTTACGAAAGTCGTAACCTGCCTGAGTGCAACGGTACGCGGTGTTTGTTATGTTACCGTGCTTGGTATTGTATTGTCCCTTTTATTTGTTGGTGAGCAGTTTCTGGTAATATTTGTTGGTGCACGAGTTTCAGTAATACATTTAATTTAACGTGCTGAATTAATACGGGTGGACTATCACCAGGACAGTAACAGCCACCAAGAGACAACAGTATTAGATAAAACACCCAGAAAAAATTTGATTATCTTCAGTGATGTACAAATAAAGTGTAAAAAGTTTTTTAATACTATGACGTTTACTATTTTCTAAATAAAATCCTAAAAGATGATCTATTTTTGGAGTAATATGATAGGAGGGTGTCCTTAACATAACTTCACTTACGAATTTTTATTCCACCAAATTTCCAAAATTCGTCAGAAGCTTCCATGATTAACTTGTGACACGCTAAAAACGAAGACTATTCAGTTGTTGTGTTTCATTACGCTACACATTGCACACGATATTACATTATAAATGTTCCCACTGTTTCACCCATCGCGATTCATCTTCCTTATCATTGTTTCCCGTGCTCCTTTCCGTCGTTTCGATTTGGCAGCGCAATATTGCGTTTCGCGGAGAAGGGCTGAAATACCTTGCCGTTTCCTTCGTCTCGCTTCGCGTAATTCATTCCAGTGACAAATCGCGGCCGTTTGTTCGTACTCTCGGCGAACGCTCGAACGAAGCAGGTAGCGATCGGAGTAATTGGAAATGCGTGCGAAAGCTGAAACGTGGAACACTGTGTACGTTGCACCTTTTCGATTCGATATTGTAAATGCGCACTTTTCCTGTTCCACGACCCCACGAGGCTGCCTATCGAAAGAATTCTAATGGGTTAATAGATGGGTTGGTAAGATAATTTATTCGCTACTCTATCATTCTCGTAAACGCAGCACGCACTGGTCTCCACTACCTATTGCATTATCTTCTTTCAACCCTGTCAGGTTTCGAGTAATTCTATAAATTGAAAAGTATCATTTCTGTCGGGACCTATTAGCATCCACATTAAACAAGGCTATGTAAGTCCAAACGAAAAGAAAAAAACAGTTGCACTATGCAATTGCAATTATGCAATGCCTACGGAGTGACATATATTTCGATTCAAATGAATATAATCTACTTTCTAGCAAGGCTATAGGGAAGCAATGGTTACTAGGATTCAATAATTACGGATCCTGCAGTAAGAATAAATTAGAAAAAAATGTTTATAAAATTATTGCTTTGACTTAACATTAAAAAAATAACACTAATTGAAAAATATATATTATCACACAATAAGTAGTAGGTATTGAATTGATAACTTTTTATTTCTATTTTTGGAGAATTTTTCAAATCTGGAGCTGCCCAAAATAAAAGTATTACACAAAACAGTAATGGATGCAGATTCAAAATTTTCAATAAATCACTCATTTGTTATCAAACGTACATCAAACGATATAGATTTAGTTTTTACATATACTACACGTCATAACTCAAAAACCGTCAAACATGGAGTTGCACCCTTCTTGATGCATAATCCTCAATTGTCATTTGTAGAATTCCCCACGATTTATTAAATCTTTCTTCGGATCTATCATCACATGTCTGTCTTACGATGCAAACGTCGTGGATGCACGAAACAGGTATTTGCAAGTATCTTTCGAAGGAGAAATGAATGGAAATGAGGTAAGGCATAAACACTTCTGGTTTCGAAGTATTGAAAAGCAGACTGGCTGATGTCTATCGACAGAGATAGTCGAAAAGAAAAAACTCAGGCCAATTTCCAGGCATCAGTTTCTACGTCGTACGTACGTTTTCCGATGATAATACACAACTTATTATTTTCGCATTACGAGCTCGTAGAATGCCGGAAACTCCGCCTCGCGGGCTCTGAAAAATCAGGAGCTGACGTTCCCTCGAAGTCGGTGGGATTATTATGTTGATGTAATAATAGTCGGCCGCGCTGCCACGTTTTGCACGCTGCACGTGGCTGAACCTGTTATTACCCGTGTTTTTAAATTTTCATTTGTTACCTCGACGTCGGGCAAATTTTCAATTAATGATACTCGTACGTAACACTGTCTTTCGTTTCGTCCGACGTCCACCGTCGGCGTGTCCCGTGTAACAAACAGCTAAATTGCACGACAAACCAGCGGTAATGGAAAGGAAACGATTTTGAATGGCCTTGCCTGTCGAGCTCGAAACGATCGTCTTGGTACGTACCGAGGATCGTTCTGTTATTTCGTTAAAACGAAGTGTGGCGGGAAGTCGATTGCCTGTAGGGCTCTCCCGTTTGCATTTTCAGAGAATGTAATTGATTCTGGATAAGGTAGTTTATGTGCAAGGATAATCAAGGTGCTCGATTAGGGAATAAGGGTATTATGATAATTTTGGTTCTGCTTTTAGTTTTCTTAGTTTATGATTTCGTTCAAAGGCTTGGGAGGGAGTTAACTGTCCTCAAACCAAAAATTGAAGTTTCATCTGGATTAGTAAATAACTTGGATGTAGTTTGATTTTAATTTATGCTAAATTTTTGGGATGATTAATTCATTTTATGAAAGGGTTGGTTTACAGGGTAATACAATAGGAGTTATATGACTCGAACATTGATTATTTGAATGTTCCACAGTTTGTTTCTATTATCTGAGAATTCCTTCTGTATTAGGTCAGCTAATGAAGATTTCACTGATTGAATCCATTTGATTGAAGCATATTTTTTTCTTGAATTTTATTGTAAATTAAGAAGCACGCCAAACCTATTCAAGTAAATTTCTCTACCCCAAACGTTTCATTCCTGATAATATTTCAAGATCATTCAAACTCCAGTGTCTTTCTCCATTTGCAAAGCTACTTGAAGCTATTGCTGCTGGAGTATTCGACCCGGAGAAACTCTCGTGACGATTACAGGTATGGTCGAGACACTTGCCTCTGATATATTTTAATAATACCCGCAGATGAAACGTTCGAACATACAACAGCACTCTGAGATCACGCGACGCGGAGACATTAGCCCTAATATAAGACGTTGATTCGACAATATCTTCAGCAGCTTGCTGAGAATCGTGTCGGTTTTATTGTTCTCCAAGCTGGGAGTCACAATGATTACCCGCGAGAAATCGTAAGCTGGCGACTGGGAGCTTCTTCGTGAACTCGATCAGGGACTCGAGCGTAAGCCGATTAAAGGACGATGTCCTTGGCATCTCGTAACAGAACACTGACGGGTAGTCAGGATTACGCGTCTCCCGATAGTTCGCACCACGAAATGTATCCGTAAAATAACCTGGAAGCTGTGTAACGTGAGACTGTTAGTAGCTCGCGTCTGAACGATGGTTCCACTCGTCATTAAACTTGGATTAGGCTTTCGAAGAAATATTTAGAACCTTGAGGTGTATTATTCGCTAGTTTGATTCGTTTGACACACTGCTCCGTGGATGTCTTTGCACATTTTACCGAAAGAGAGGAGTCTGGAGAATATTTATCATTTATATTAGCAGAATCTTTTCTCTTCCGTTATACAGATAAATTATTATAATCTACCTCTTACTTATTTAGCTATATGCTTCGTTCTAACGGGTAATTCCCGTTAAATAAATAAATAAATAAATTAATTAATACTTATTTACCCTGTTAATATTTTAGATCTCAAAAATTTAACGGTCTAAATAGTTTTCTACGGAGACGTAGAAAAATCTTGATTCGCTTGCCCGAAATTATTGTAGGTATAATACAGAGATTATACGGAACATTTTATTCAATTCGAAGTTGATTTACCCACCAACATCGCCCATACAACTTTCATCCCTCCTCCATGTACCACGTAACCCCAAAATCCCTCAAGCCCTACTTTAAACCACTTTCTACAAATTCCTACACTCGAGCCACCATATTCTCGAAGTAGATGCGCCCGAGCTATCACAGACGAGGCATTCCCCTCCCCCCAAGATTAATATCGTGCACGAAACTCCCAGCAAACGCTGATCGATAACTCGCGTACTCGATACCGAGATTCCGTGCGCAATCAGTCGGCCAAGGTTGGCCCGCGGTCAGCTGTTGGTAGGCTCTCGAGGGGGCGCGAGACGAAAACCGGTGGTGGACGGTAAAAAAGGACGAAGAAACGCGCTGGAAAGGGCGAGGGAAGAAAAAGGGACCCACCGGTCGTCGAGGTTGCACCTGCCACGTCCGTGGCGCGGCCGTACAAGGCCGACGATCCCGAAGAAACTCGAGGCAGCGATTCCACGCGGCGGAGGAGCGACGAACAACGCTCGAGTCTCGCCTTAAGCGGCGTCTCTCCTCGAAATCACGACCGATCGATCTTGAGATTCCCCTCGAATCCGCGGCGGAGCCCCCTCAGCCGACGTCAGGACGATCGACATTGAATTTCATACAACGAGCTGTCACGGGATCCCGTTTTTTCGTCGACCTGGCTCGCGGGACTCGATCGGTCTCCGAGCGAGCGGAAAGGGTTAGGGATCTCGTCCGCGGCCAGGGGCAAGAGGATTTCCGCTCGACCCGTGCCTGATTTCGAGACTGAATCCTCACTTTCGAGAAAGGTGCTAGTTTAATTCGTTTTCACAGCGTGGACTCACCGATGAGAGGTTGTGGCTTTTCGGATGTGAGACTTCTTCGCTGGGGATAGTTGTCAGCTCGGTTCTGAAACAAATTGAGAGAGATGAGTACAGTAATTCGTGGGATCTTAATCATATTTAATGCAAAAGTCTAGGGAACAGTTTCTGGTTCAGTCTTCGTACATTTTGTTAGTTCTGTTGTATTAAGTAGCGTATACCGAAGTTTGATGTTAAGTTCGGGGCAGATAGAAGCTTTTTGTTTCGTTTGATACAGGTAGGTATCTTATTGGTTGTTTATGAGCCAAGATTTAAGGGAACAGTTGCAAGAGAATCCTATATAATAAGACGCTTAACGTGTCTGTGCGTTTGTTAGCAAATGTTCAGAGGCTTTCTTTCTTACTTCTCGATGACGTGAGAGGTTCAAATTCAGTGTGAAGTTTCCTGAGCACCCAAAGATGCTCTAAAAATTCCAAAACCTGGAGAATTCGAAAATAGTATCTGTGGTCTAAAATAGGTATTATGTTTATCTTATGAATCCTCAGGGTTTTAAGCACTGCTGAACACTAAGTTTTGGTAAGTTTCTTTCCCTTTCTTCGCAAATAACATGACATCAGAAAAGTATGCGAAAGTTGGGAAATCGGAATTTCATGGGGAAAATAGTTTCTATGAGGGTTTTAATGCTGCCAAACACGAATTTGACCTTAGTTTTTGTAAATACCATTCGGACACAACTCTGTCTTTATTAGTCCCAAGTCGGGGTTGAGAAAAGAGAAGGGTTCCTATCATGATGGTGATTTCCAACAAAAATTGTGTTTACCTTAAGCATTTTATTATATAAAATAGTAATGCCTGGTGAAGACAGGCTTAAATACTATTATTAATTATTAGCCACATAACTTCACCACAGTGGCAGGACGGGGACCAATTAAAGAAACAGCAGGACCACTTGAAATCAGCGCAGGATCTTGATAAGCAGCGAAAAACTGAGTAAAAATTATGTTTTTCGCAGCGGGAGCCGAAATTCCTATTTTCCCGCTACTTTTGCATAAAGTACTCATTCACGGTACTTAATCTCAGACCAGATAGCTGATCTCTGCCCGCATTCGCACGCGTACAGAAAGAAACTTGCAACAAGAAGCGGGACCACGATCGATCTGTTTTACGCACGTGCGTGCCGACGCGTTTATGCGTTACGCGCAATACGCGAGCCGCGCTAATTAACGCTCGGTTAATTAAAGACAACCTCGGGAGCAAGCGGGGTGTAAAGATCAAGCTGAAAGCTGGAAGATTATGGTAGGAAAGTGAGAATGAATGAGTTTCAGGGGCGACAACGAGGGTAACAAGTAATCGTGCATCAAGTAAATTAACACTTTTTTTGCATTAAAAACGTCTACACGCGTATGCAATGGGAGATACAATCAAATCGTGGAAGGTTTAACCCGTGCAGTCAAATTAAGGATTTTAAATTGGTTCCTACGAAAATATTTTTCGGATAAAAATTGTTGTAGATTTAATGGAGATATGTATTTGAGAGTGCGTCGCTTTATAATTGCTAAGTTGTCATTTTCAATTTCTTAAATGCAATCTTCACCATTTCCAGTGTAGAAGTAAGATTGAGTGTGGAAGTATGTGTGGATAGAGAAAATAGATTATAATATAAATTTCATTTAATTCTCTTGCCACCTCAAATCTCGAATTTCAAGTATCACTAAGCACGACCACATTCGTCGAGTGTAATGTATAATACAGAAGCAAGAAATCGAGAAACTCGCATAATGGAGCGGAAGTAATTACTTCGACTCGAACCATTAACATGCTGCATTATATTTCATTTAAATATCTGATTCCATTGCCAGTCTATACAACTAAACGTGTTATTCCGCGCTCACGTGCCTTTTTTGACTCATTTTCCTGCTGTAAACAAACATTGCTCAATAGACATTAGCCACTTACACAAAGCTCTGATTATTCATTCATAATTAATGTCGTTGCATGCGCGTGCGCATTTAATGCTTCGCAGCAATAAATAATGTGATTTCGTAATGGGACTCCATCTCGGAGAAAAATCACGGAAACAAGGTCGAATGGAAGTATTGCATAATCGTTGAAGGAAACTAACGATACTACATTATTCCATAACGTGATCGAAACTGCCGTTCGTAAGGCTACTTCGATAAATTTTTGCGCTGCAAGGATTCCAGGTTTATATGCACTTCATACTTTTGTAAAAAAGTAAGTTTATAAACCCTTCCCATTTTTAAAATTCTTTGCTTCGGCGTGAAATAAACTGTACCTATCATTAAATATTAAATTCGTCATTAACATTAAGTTAAAGCAGTGATTCCAACGCTGTGAGTGCCGAAGTGTTTTCTGGGGAGCCGCCATGGTTATTTTTCGTTGACGATTTTTAGTAATGATAATTTCTATTAATGATGTAACATTGATTTTTCGTAAATAAAAGCAAGGAAATATTTAACAAAAGAGGTTGGGAAACACTGCAACGCAAAATGCAACTCGTTTCAATGCGCAAACAATTGACAACAGTTTCTTCAATGCTCCAAATTATTTGCAAGCAAAGCTTCCAAATTTTCAAGTCAACCTTTCAAAGCAAACAACTCACCGCTCGCATTAAAGTTGCGCGCGACCATCGCGATCTACTTGAACGCAGAGGGCAGAAGGCTTCCTCCTTAGAAAACGTCAAGTTCCATCAACGAAGGAAGTAAGTTTCATCAGCAAGCTGAAACGATCGCGGGAGATGGCGATCGACGCGAGTCACGGCGCGTCGTCGTCATTTCCCCCGTCATTCCCGTCATCGCTGACGACGCGCCGTTTCCAAGCGATCCAGCACGTTCGCGCGCGCTTAGCGAGTCGCCCGCTTACCGAGATCCAAGATCGTAGATCGGAGATCGTGTCCGCTTTGCGATGCCGCCGACTCGTTACCAGATCGTCCTCGCATCTCGTCGAGCATTTTGCACGGACGCACGCACGCGTACACCGACATATGCCGCTTTTATCGTGCTCCCTGTCTGGGAGGACAAAAATGGCTGTTTTTAGCCGAGCGTGCGCGGGTCGGCGAAAGTTGGTTGTATAGAATTATTCGGTGGCAAACTCTTACCGCTGACAGGGGCGGATTTGGGGATTTGGTGCCCCTAGGCTGACAAGCCTATGACAATCCGCGAAATATTATCAAATATTTTAATTTAGAAGAGTTGAGATATTTTTAAAATTAATTCAGTATGACAACTCAGGTACGAGTTATCGATAATTTGCTAAATGAAAGAAAAGTGAATTGTTTTTAAAGTCGTCTCAACCTTTTTCAATTTATTTTGTCAAAAATTTGGCACCCCCCAAAATTTCCAGCCCCTGATCGCTAAGAAATATTACATCGCCTTACTCTTCTTTATATTTACTGACTTCTTTATAATATTTCTAATACAGACAGTGCGGGAGGTTGGACCCACCGATTTGGTTCAAATTTTATATTTAGTGAAAGAGGGTGCAATACTAAAAAATAGTTTTGCCTTCTGCACTACTCCCACTTCATTTACTTCGTTTGGTCGAAACTCGAATTCTCCTCTCGCGGGAAATAGGAAATAATAAGTCCAAGAGGTGAAGCCTCCGCGCAGCGTACTCGTGAGCCGTGAAAAATCATCGGGTGCCTCAGCGAACGTGATTTACCTTAATACGTTCGAGTATAATTCGTTCCGCGGACAAGTAACTAGGCAATTGCTAGTCGGTAACGTGCAAAGGGTTAAGCTATCCCGAGTGATAATCGTCGGCGAAACAAGTACGCGATACGGCCTCTGTGAAAAGTGGCCAGGAAACCGCGAGAAACTGGGGAATTTTTCCTCGGACGAGCGTTCGGCCAGGAATGGCAGATAGCTTCCGCGGGACGTGGCGCAACTATTCCGCGAATTTCAAAAGTCGCGGGCACGGTGGCGGGTATTAAATGCCTCCTCGCGTTAAAAGTTCCGCGGCTTGCCTTAATATTCTTGAGTAGGTATCTGGCCTGATCCTCCCAGGCATCAGGGGATCACGTTACAACGGAAGTTGCCTGAGGAAATTTACTGCGATTGCGATTCACCGACGTTCCTGTGTAGTTGCAGCAACCTCTATTTCTGTGGTACACGGTGTATATTCAGGATTAGGCAATATTATTTCCACGAAAAATAAAAAATATGCGATGTAATATAATCTGGGCACTGTAATCACACTGTCTTTGGACTTTTGAATCGACTTCAAATGGATCACCCTTTTTGTCATATGGAAGTGATTTGTACAGAGAATTTTGAAAAGGGTGATAAAGATGGCTGCTAGGATTGGAAACCTAAAAATTTGGAACTGGATTTTTTTTTAACCTCGGGTGATGGTGCCTGAGTTTTTTGGACCCACGCGTGATGGGTCTTTTTGGACCCCAATCATTGAGAAAATTTCAGAAATCGAAAAAAGGAATCTGGGAACACAATCAGAGATCCCTTTGTCTGTCCGTAGGTACTACAAACTGTGAAAATATCCTACTTAGTAATACGATAAACAATGAACTGTTGTATTTAGTAAACGCTTCAAAGAATTGTCATGAAGTAAATACTTAAATAACACGAAAACAAATTTAATATATACACCCTGCATACGCTTATTTACCCACATACACCATACGCAGAGCTTTCCTACTCAGATTCTCGAGCAGCTGCGACTGCAACTCAGGGAAGCAGAATAATCATCGTGGAAAATCAAGGAGCCTGATACCCAGAGACGTCTCAGGTTCCACATACAGTAATTAAAACTCAACGATAGGTGTTCGATCTGGCCAAAGTGTGTTCATCATTATGAAATACCTCCTTAGCCTTATCATACACCTTATCCTCTGCTTATCAGGGTATGATTGATCGTTGGTAAAGTGAGAACTTGCAGTTAATACGCGAATCATTATGCGAACGCACAGGAATTATCGCGCACGATTCTGGAAAGTTATGGACGCCGCTGGAAATGGTCAGATCCTTCGTTTTCCGCGATGCGTTCTCAGGGTAATCGAAACCGTTCATGTGAAACGTGGCAACGTATTACTATTCTTTCGCGGCTGCATTTGGGAGACTTTCTCAGAACCTTTTCAACGATGATCACAACCACGTTTGTATAGAATTAAGTAGTTTATAGGAAACTTGTCGTATAAAAATAAAATTACCATGCTGCATGCACATTTATCATCGACTGATGAAATGCTTACCCCTTACTTTCCTGGTATCTTTAGTATTCTTATCTAGATATCTGGTATAACTTTAAAGGTGATGCATATAAAATGGACGAGTGAGAAATGGGAAAGAAGACGTTTGTATGTATACAAATCTTCGATCGCAAGGAAATTATTTTCGGAATCACAGATTCGTAAGAATTCGAACTGTTCATCCGCAGGATTGGGTTCTTTTTATAGAAACGCACGGCGCTTAAAAATGTTTAAAGCTACATATCCCAGAAAGTATCAATCGTCTACGCCTAAAACCATATATCTTTGGAGGGCGGGCAAACGAGTATGCCTAAGTCAAATTTTATCTCAAGTTTAAACTGTTTCTTCTTTGTTCTGTTTTGTGAATCTAAGTTAAAAATGAAGTCGGTTAATAAAATCTAAGTTTCTAAGTGAATTTAAGTTTCTTTTAACATATATGTTATCAATTATCACGTCAAAAATTGAATACCCGATAAACAAAATTTAATACCTGATACCTGAAGAACTTATAAATACAGTAATTGTAGAAAATTGAATGCTCTTTTAATATTATTTGAACAAAAATTCGATAGGGCTTACCATTTTTGAGAAATTCTTTAAATTTAAACCATTGATGAATTCTAAACTTTAAGGCCTGGTCGGCATCCTTTCCCGTTGTCCAATTGCAATAATCTTTTTCAGGGACTATTTTTCTATGAAATGAAACCCTCTTAAGGGGTGAGAGCAAATTAAATCACAGGTTGAAAATAAGTGTCACCCTAGCGTACAAAGTTGCATTAAAATCTGGAAGAACCACCCCAAACGCTCCCCTCATTAAATTCGATAGCCTAGCACACACCTTGTTCCATCAAACATTCCAGCCATGTCTCCTAAATAAATAAAACCCCTCGACAACGAAACTTTCTTCACAGACAAGGCAATAAACGAACAATCCCATCGAAAAGCCCCATTAACCTATCAACAAGTTCTCCATTTCTCTTACATGAACCTCTCCTACAACCGAGTCCTCTCGCGGGGTGAACAGAACCGATGTCTCTAGACTCTACACGTTGTTAATTGCTCGTCGGTTAATTACTCGGCCATAACTCGGGCCCACTTGTCCGTGGAGCGATTAATTAAGAAAGCCGCTGCGGTAATAAGTTCGTCGCCGGTTTCTTTCGTCTCGCGGGTAGATACCAACCAAGCAGCGGCGTGGAGAAGACGCGGCACCGTCTCTGGGAGCGACAGGTGCGACAGCCACCGTGAGAAATCGACGAGCGGGAGGAAGAGAGTGAAAGCCGATCGCAGAAAATACTGTTGCCGAGATAGAGTCACCTGCGCCTGGGCTGGAGCTGGAAACGAACGATCCGCGAGATACCGCGGACGCTTTAAGTGCTTCCTTCGGTGGAACGTCCGATCGTTCCGCGAGTCGAGCGCGGCGTACGCGATTACAGGCGTATGACAACCGCCGCCTCACCCCTCGAGCCCGGTAAGATTAAATTTTATTTACTGCATCGGTCGATGGCGTCGAGCGACGATTAGCGATGATGGCCTCCAGACGCTTCGAATCGTTTCGTACACTGCGAGCGAACTTTCGTATCCCTTTATAAATGGTTCTTAATGCGGGCAGGGTGTTGAATTCTGTAAATCCTTTAAAACAACACGTTGATTATCATATCGACGCCCCTATATGCCTGGTTATTGATATAAATTCGGATTTTATATGGTCTCTCGTTTCGGGTTATAGTGAACCTCGAGCTGCGTGGATTTGATGTGCGCGTGGGGGTGGTGGTCGGTGAGCTGATTTTACCTGCTCGGACGTTCTGGAACAGGTGGGATTATGTGTCTTCGCTAAAACTTTTATACTTGTAGTATTTGGGTCCACCAACTTTTTCGTTCAATTTAATCGGATATTATATTGTCAAGTCCCTGAACTACTGCCGGAACACGTTCAGAACGAGAAGGGGGGGGAGTTCTTGCCCCGTCGCCTCCGACGCACCGTAAACCCTAAGGCCGGACCGGTAACGCCACCATGGAGTAACTATGCGGGGCGGGTGGATCGGCGTTGGAGGATCGGGAGGAAAAGAAGAGGTGTATATTTCGTCTTGGGACCGCCAGCCAGACTTCATCAGTAGGGCTATAGCTGACGGCCCCTGCCCTAGACACACACGGGGACACAGAGGATATGATTTGGAACTTGTATATATACGAATGATATTGAGAGTTAGGACTAGCGGGAAAGATTTGAGACCTCTGGTGGCGCTCGTCGACACTAAGTCGCGATACCGTGGTGGGGCCAGGACGTCACAATATGTTTGATACTTTAATGTAGGTAATTGTCTGTGTCGGATTTGCATGGCTGTCGACTTATACACCCGTCCCTCGATTTACATGGAATATTCGTTCCACGTGGCTGTTTTTTACGTGGTTGAGGATCGTGCAAATGGAGTCTGTTAGTATAAAAAAGATACGTAAGAGAAACGCCCCTGTGCGTTATACAAAATATTTATGTATAAACAGTTCTATACAGAGCATGGATTTAAGTAGTTCTATATGAATTGCATTTAAAGGGATTGGAGCCTGCTCGCTACTGAACTGGTTAAAACTTTGCAAGGGGGAGCATCGGATGTCCATCGCTGAGAACGGTTACAAAGAGATGCAGCTACGAGACGCAGCTCTTTCTGAATGTAAAGTTGGAGAGCTGGTTGCGATCTTATCTCGTTGAATATTAATTTCAACTTGCGGTGTTTCCTTTTCAGTTGCACGTTGCAATAAAGTGGATTCACCGCAAACCAAAGACAATTCCCGTCAATCTTGAAGTTTTCCAGCAAAAAGGCACCACTCAGGCTGATCCCATTTTAATTCCTCGACTAAGTAGATTAACTTATTCATTTTTAATTGGCGACCGAGGTAGAATTCAAGGTCTCTACATAATCTATATTCTTCTCAACTTCAGAAGAAGTTATTATTTGCATTAATAACGCTTCAGTTAATCCTATGATTAGAGGTGAGTCGATATAATTGATATCACATTGTTCTCCAAATTCACTTCGAGATACGAAATACTCGATTCGTAGAAGAAGATTGGAGAAACAGGGCGATATTTTAATTGCTTTAATTCCACTCTGTATACACAGATCGGGATTTCTTCGACGACTGTGGCGTCGTTAAGCTTCGTTGCATTCTGCCGCGATCGAAACGCTCCCCTTTGCAACAACGAATTCCTCGGGGCGTAATTTATCGATCGATCTGAAACTTCTCTTTGCAGCGTAAAAATATGAGCGACTTCAGGCTTCCGCCCTTGCGGCGTAATTATTCAAGCGAAACGTATCGTGCCCGAACACGCGAGATACGAGTTAACTTCTGTGATACGCGACGCGGCGGTGCACACTCGACGTTTGTCTATCGCGATTAGCCTATATATTTCATATTTATTTAGATGCCAGGGGCCCGCTTCCTGTTTAAAAACCAGCTCGGCCGCGGCTGTCGCGAATGTTGCAAATATTGAATGGGTTTGTAAATACGAAACGACCGGCGCGGCTAAGCGATACACGCGATACCTCGTGAATGGCGAGGTAATTGTGCCGCGAATTTTGCAACGGGGCGTCGCTGGAGTGGACATTATTTCTCTCAACTCGGTGAATTAGAGACTTTTGTTCGGCGGGTTTATAGAAGAAGTTACGGTGACATGGCGGGCGCTAATAGGGAAATTAATCTTAATAATCGAGAAAGTGGTTGGCGGAATACTGCATTCAATATATTCGTCGCTGCTGTATTCAGGATGGTAGAAAAGTAAGAGCTGAGTGGAATTGGTATAAATGCAGGCGGGAATGAAGAAAATTGATTATAGTATGGGGGTGGCATGTGACGATTTCATATTATTTTGGAAAATTGAGTACAAAGTAAAGCTGTACTCTAAGTGCTTCTTAGCAGGGCTTGAAACCGTTATTATAAAGATTTAGGTTCTTGAAAGAGTTATGAAGAACCTTTATTCTGAATAACCGTTAAAAAGAACATAAATATCAGACTATAAAAGTATAAGTTAAGGTTCCTATATAGCTCTATAACTTTTATTTTTTAGGTTCTATAACAGTTCCAAAGCGGTTATAGAACCGATTTAATAACTTTTATTTTTTAGGTTCTATATAAGTTCCAAAACGGTTATAGAACCGATTCTTGTAACGATTGTACAGAATTTTATAGAAAATGAAATTACAACATATTACAACTATAGACTACTGTGTATAACCAAATTGTTTAAAAATTATTATAAATAAGTAAGTAAATATATATTATGTACACATTTGTACATACGTATACAATTCTTTCGTAATATGAAGTGTTCGTTAATATAAATATTTGGTTGTTATACCGATGAGGGTCTAGCTCCCCGATTTGAATGATTTTTTAATATGTTGTCAGAATTAACATTTATAGAACCTAAAAAATAAAAGTTATAGAGCTATGTAGGAACTTAAAAAATAAAAGTTATAAAGCTATATAGGAACCTAAAAAATAAAAGTTATAGAGCTATATAGGAACCTTAACTTATACTTTTATAGTCTGATATTTAGGTTCTTTTTAACGGTTATTCAGAATAAAGGTTCTGCATAACTCTTTCAGTGAGAACCTTTATACAACAGTTTCAAACAGTTATTTCGCAACCTTTTCAAGCCCTGCTTCTTAGAAAATGAAATTCTTGGTGATAAGATTAGGATTAAATCCAGGAATATCCAAAATAATTTACCATTACTGAGATCATGCAAAAGGCTCAGCTGAAAGCAGTTTTATAAAAAACTGGTAGTAAAGAAGCCCTTAGCAATTGGGTCTAGAAACTTCCTCCCCAATTCGTGGGACAGAGGTCTTTAATACCTCGTGCGACAACTGTGTGGTTACCAGGAGCTTACAACTCTATCGAAACTTCGCTCATTGTCGTCGAGGTGTGGCCTTTTAAAACCAAGATATTTCTAAGACCCCTCCTACTCGAATTACGATCTTTAAGGGGGAACACCACTGTGAAAGTTGAAAAAATTTCGATTTTTTTTTCTTCACTTTCTTAATGTTTAACTCTTCAAAAATACTCTCTGAAAATTTCAAGTTGATATTCGAAGAATTGACGAAGATACAGTGCATTTTGTGAGACACGTCACGATGCCGTTCCGAGCGCGCTATGTTAGCGGCAAATAGCGCGCCGACATTTTTCTTACCCACTGTTCCCCCACATTGTTAAAGGTTGGAAATTTTGGGGTTTTCCCGTTTTTACGCACGGTACGTACGCTGTTCGTTCGAGAATCGAAGAAATGCAACCGTTGATCGGGCATTCGAGTGACAGTGAACTTCACGAACGGAAGTGTGATTTTTCCCGTGCAAACTTTAAACGCGATTTTCTCGAAACGACATTTTTCTAACTGATCGAATCAATAGCTCTGTCAATTTTTATCCGATCGACTTGAAATTTTGATAGGATCTTTAAAACAAGAGTATCTTCAGTTGTACGTACCGATTTTTTGATCGAAAACATATTTTTTTAAATACGCTCGCAAAACTATCCATTTTTTTGCGGATTTTCGAAACTTTTTCTTCCCAAGCGCACCATTTTTACAAAAATAATTTTTTTTAAAAATCGGTACGTACAACGGAAACTACACTCATACCGATTATATTAAAAAAAAAAATTGATTTCAGAGTTGCCGTTCCAAAGATATCGTTTCGATAAGCGACCTATGTTTTCTTGTGAGGGATGTAGGAGATTAACTGTATATGGAAATCTATGCATGTTTTTCTATTACTTTTTTTTTGTAGTCTCTTAAGACATTGTACTAAAGATAGGTAATAACAATTTTATAATAAAACTGTAAGTTGTCCCTTAAAAAAATCTTAAAAATGGGCTCATTTTTCCGGCCGTCACAGTGGTGTTCCCCCTTAAATCAATTTCTAAGCCTTCCATTCCTCCAGCATTCACTCAAAGAATTATATCATTCTACTATCCTCAGCGAGCACATTCCGCGAATCCCAATGAATAACACCACGCCTGTTCACTCTACAACACCAACAAGTCTAATACCATCCTTTACCGTAGCCTCTTAAGCTGAAGCCAACGCACGATCATTGTCACGAACCCGTCCAGTCCAATTTAGAACGGTAAAGGGCGGGTTGACGGGACGATAGGAAAAACGGAATGTACGCACGGCGACGGTACCGATCAATCCGAGGTATCTCCGCGAAACGTGAAACAGCACGTTCATCACGGTGCTTCTGACCAGCGTAGCAATTACTCGGCTGAAATGTACCATGTGTGTACGTGAGCGCACGAATAATGAGCCGCTCGCCGCTGTGTAAGCTGCACGCCGAAAACGATAAGCCTCGATTACAGCATTCGGGCCCCGTGGATGTCAGGCGGGGTCGTCAACGATGCCATCCAATGCTGGCAGCAGCAGTCCCGAAGAAAAAGGAAACGCGTTGCTCTCGTCCTGATGCCTCGCGGAATTCTACGCGGTATCACGTTCTACGACTGATCACAGGTATTCAGCGCGTTATCACACCACTGGAGGACGTGCGTGGAGTCACTTCCACGGGAGGGACGTCTGAATATGTTCTAACAGAGACATTGCAGTCTGACATGACGGCGTGTCAGTGATTTTCGAAGGTAGCTGACAGTATCTTCGTTGGATGCTTGACTGCTGAAACGTTTATCTGGGGCAGAACGGAATGGAAGGTTTGCTTCAGTGGCGTCTTGATCTGTGCAGACGTTTCAGGTGTATCAATTTTTCACCACGTGCAAGTGCTTCCGGTGTCGTGTTGCAGGTTGAAGTTGGGAATAGTTTGTTAGCTTTCGTGCAAGTGCGAAGATTAATTAGGAAGTCCTTAATTGTGTATTGAATGGTAAATGGTAGATGGTATATTTTTGTAACATTTGATTTGAGCTTCTGGTTCGGAGTAACGATTTTTAAATCAATTCTATTTGTATTGTTTAAGTTAAAGAATTTGGATTTGAATTCTAAGTTGAGTGTGTAAAATGATTGAATTGTTATGAATGTTTTTTAATGTTTGGACGTAGGGAAGTAGACTACTTCGTTTTGCAGATATCGGAAATATGAAGATAGTTGTTCGTACGTCCTCGACAGTGGATCTCGAAGACTCGCGAAGGATAACAGGTGATCGTAACCTAGTAACTGTAAGATTATGCAAACTGTGTTGTTCAGAAAAAATCGAAACGATGATTAAGGGCAGCGGGGAATAGCTTCGACTATCACAAAATGGTAATTTTACGTGCACCTGGAGAAGGAGGGACGAATGAGCAAATTCTGATGGGTCTTGTTATATTTGGCATAAGTTACTAAAAATATGACACCTTATTTTACCCCTTCTAAGCATTTATTAGGAATTCAATAACAAAAATTAATTTTAAATTATCGAATCGTATAAATCAATTTATGAAGTTTGTAATCAAATTCAATGCAGTGTGAAAAGTTCATGAAACATTTTCAGTCTACAACAGTTCATATTTATTCAATTACAATAAATTATACATCGTCATTGGGAATAATATATTACTGTTATGTTCTTTTTATGTACCTCTAGTCGACAAAGTACGTTACGAGTTTTTATGATTGCGGAACTGCGAGAGTCGAGCAATTATTGCTGTCATATTTATGCTAGCAATGCAGTTCATGACTTTATGTATATCCGGTTTCACACTACCATTTATGCTGTCTCCTTAATTGACGTTCCTGCTACTGTTGCGACTTTAAAATATAAAATGTATAAACCGCCAGTTGCATGCGAACTGTAAACTTGCAGATTTTGTTACTGACATTCAGAAACTGGTCTACATATTTCCATTTAGAGTATCAGTGGAATTTGTTCTTCAGCTTTCGTTTACACCCGTTGTTTAAATCATAATTCTGGTAGAATATGTATTGATATCGGCCTTTCAAGTTTTATTACACGAAGGAAATTCGTGAAAAACACTTTCATATTATAATGAAATAAAAAGCTTTTAATTTCAAACAGCACCTTCGGAAAATTTGTAAATATTTTTATAATTTTTTGTTGTACTGTGCATTGACGTACACATGCATTAAGAAATTTAAAAAAGATAAGACAAGGTAAGTACATATAAGTAAGAAGAATGTAAGTGGAAAGGACAGAGTGTAAGGAGAAACGGGATGTCTGCTGTCAGACATTTTGTAGCCAACACGACCGTAAACCGTATTAACCGTAACCATAATCTCTTATAGCTTCTGATACGCAGATGACTTTAAAAATATTTACGGGGAAATTTTATTGAGATTAATATCTTTAAACCGTGGGGTTTATTTTCCATCTATTGCCTCTTTACGTAATAAACATTAAAAAAACACTCTGCCACAACGAACTCTTTCTAGTGGAACTAGTGAAACTCTACATAATAAACTGTAAATAATGCTTCATTAAGTATTTACATAAAGAAGATGTTACTTGTATCGACAATTTCTTTTCGAGGTAACATTTTCAAACTTTTAAAAACACTAAAATCTTTTTCCCTCGCAATACCACCTTACTACCACCAAAATGCTGTGCTCGAAAAAAGAACTATCCTACATCAGCCTGTTGTAATGAATCCATATTAACTTAACTAAAAAAAGCCGAATGTTAAGATCTCGGATCAGATAAATAATTCCCTCGTTACACGGATTCTCGTGCCATCAAAGGGAACGGCGATACCAAGGGAGGCCAAGATAACCGAACCACTTTGAATAACGAAAACTTCCGGGCGAGATGTCTTTTTTACAAGGATCAGGCCGACCCGTTGCTTTTAAGACTGACATTAATTGATCCGAAGCACCCCGTTCGAACAGTCATTTCTCCGTCAGCGTTCCGCGATGGAGGCTAAATGAACCAGCACCGAAACGCGGCATTACGCATTCCAACGGTCGGCTTCCACTGGGCGTGATATTACGACTTGCCGCGGTGAACTGGTTGCGCCCCTGGGATAAGTGTTCCATAAGATCCGTGGCGGATCGACGAAAAGACGTTAATGCTGTCATTGAACCGGTTTCGCACAGGTTCGATCGGATTCACGTTAAAAAACCATCCGCCCCATAAATTGCAATGTTGTAAACCTCGCGACCGGATGGCCTGCAGAGGGGGCGGGGGTTAGGGGACGAGCAGTTGATATTTTAATTTTCGCGTCACGCGTAGGGACCGTTTCTCTCCTAACGATGTAAATTACAGTCGCTTCGCGATTATGAGATTATCGGGTGGGTCGCGAATGAAACGCGAAATACTGGATCGAACGCATTTGGGCGGATGAAGCTGATATTGAAAGTGCCTCGAAGGCAATATCAAAAGTTCCTTTATTTATGTGTAGACCGCTTTCGAAAGGATACAGAGGAGAATATAGCCTACACTGCGAGTACAACTAAGTTCCAGATGATTCGAAATGTATAATATTATTAGTTATTCGATTGCTGTATAAGCTATTCTAGGTGATATATTCGTATGTTAGTTTTAACTGAGCCAAACCGAGTAGTCAACGGGAAAAGGATTCTCGGTTTCAACTAGTTCTTCAAACCACGCGTTTTCCGCATCCTTGTACGTTGCATCGTCGTTAGCAATTACAGTGTCAAGTCACGTGTAGTAGGTTCTCTCAATTGCAACAAATTCCTCGTCGACATCGTACAGAGGGGAAAGACCTTTAACGAGAGCCCGGCGTCCTCCACGAACATCTGTAGCCGCAACTTTTGCGCGTCGCCAGTAGTAACTTCCACCATTTGAGGATCAAATGATCGTACATCTGGCCAATGTCGTCCGGTTTCTTCACCGCAGAACTGATAATCCGGCCGCTACCGTTCAGGCTGCCACTTACTATTTGAGCCTCCACTTTTTATCGGGCAATTTTATGCGCTAGTTCATTAACGGATTGCAAGACCACAAGGACGTTCTCCAGTCAGGCTGCTTCTGCTTGCACGAGATAATCCGGTTATAATTGCCTGCTGGACCAGTGAAAACCGACTACCAATATCGAAACCTCTTCCGTACATCGCCTCAGCTTGTTTATTAATTTATCACGCGTACGGTGTTTGCAGATACCGCTAATGAACGTAATAATGCAAACCTCCCCTTCGCTTTCACGGATGAAGGATGTAAAGATAGCAAAAGGACACAAATAACCACTAGGTATCCCTAGAAGGAAGCAGTAGGGAGTGAATATTACTTGCGTTGAACCAATCAAGTGATCCTAGCACTTGTTTATCGATGTCAGAAATTCAGCAATCAAACGTTTCACAATTAAGGACCTTGCAGCAAGGGGGTGCTGCTCCACTTTTGGCAGTTTTTAAGTTATGACTTGTAATATAGGTAATAAAGTTGTACAGCGTTCGGTGCACGTTTGATGTAAATCCGATAACAAATGTGAGATTTATTGCAAATTTTAAATCTGCACCCATTACTGTTTTGCCCAATACGAATACTCCAGATTTGAAAATTTTGACATTAATGGTAATAAAAACTTATCGACTCAGTATTTATTTCTATAGTTTAAAACATCCTTAATACAATGCAAAAAGTTCCATTAAATTATATGTACATAGCAGTTTTCCTTTAATTAATTCCTAAAGATCACCCATTTTATGGGCTCTGGACTGAAACATCCTCTTAAGTCAAAGCAATAACTTTATAAACAGTTTTTTCTCATTTACTTGAAGTTGGTAAATATGCAGCTCTACCCGTCTAGTTGCGTGGTCTTCAAGTGCATTCCAAGGATTTTCTAACACGTTTATTTACGCTGCTACACACTGCACCAAGTGTCACGTACCACTATCCCTCGTTCTCTACTAAAAAACACCTTAAGAAAGGCTAGAAGCGCTAGCCTTTCCCAGAAAGTACATATTATCATACATATCGCAGTGACTTTTACGGCGAGATCCATACATATAGAAATCCCATTGAGGCTTAGCGAAACCTCATCCAGTTTCAGTATCTGTTCTATCCATTCCTGCATTTTCCCTCGGAAGACCCCCACAATCGATTCCATAAAATCACTCTTTCGGATAATTGTAAGCGCAGGTTGCGCGCAAGAAGAAGCGGAAAAGCAGGTCGCTCGAATTCAAGCTCCTGCGTTCCGTCAGGGCGCGCGGTCATTCCGACGTCGCCTGGGTATCGTTCCGCGATCGGTTAGCGTGAAAAACGAGCGCCACGCGGAATATTACGTTACCCGTTCCGTTCGGTCGCAAGAAAGCAACGGGCGCGCGCATTATGTATACACTGTGTAGCATTTCTTCGGGCGTGCTCCGTCAATTCGCCCGCGAGTTCGTGGCTCGGTGATCAAGCCGCGCCATATAAGCTTTCTGCTATTCGTATTACATTACTGGTGTCCGTCGGGCGACGCGAAACGGCGGCGATACATTACGGACGCGCGGCCGCGGCGGGCTTCGTTTTTGTCGCGAGCGACACACGCCGCCGTCGTTCATCACCAGCCGATCTTCGTCCTCGGCGATGGACACCGGTGATCGCTTGCAAATCGCCTGGACGTGCCCCGCGCTCGGGCTCGAGTATCGGAAGGAGATCATCGCGAGATTAACCTTGAGTAATGGGGCGGTTTCACCGAACCTTTGGTAAAAGTCGTCGAGGAACGATATTAAGGGGTTGTAAGGGCACTTTGGGAGAATCTATTGTTGGCTTTTCACGTTTTATGAAAAGAGGATGAGTTGAAGAGGTGACTGTGACGTATTGGGTTGGTGTTTGTAGAAGTGGTGAAGTTATGGAATTTTAATAATGAGATAGGTATCTCTGTGGGGGTGGGGGCAATTAAGGGTATAGTCCTGGCAGGAGTTTTCTGCAATTTGGTATTTTATGTATGAGTTTGGAGGATGTGTTGCAAGAGAAATCGATGAATTAGGTGAATGTAATGGTCTAGGAACTGTTATTGTAATTAAAAGGGAAGTCATAATTTTTTACTATAAACTTAGCTCAGTTCAGCTCACTGCCCTTAACATAATCAAAGATCTTGGCGTCGTATTTACCCCACAGTTATCCTTTCGTGAGCATTGTCAGCTTATCGTTGGCAAGGCTCTCAAAATCCTTGGTTATGTGATTCGTGTCTCCCGTCACTTTAAAAACTGTTCTACTATTAAGCTTCTTTATATTTCATTAGTCCGTTCTCATCTGGAATACGCTTCGATCATTTGGTGTCCACATTTTAAGTACTTATCCGTCATGATCGAACGAGTTCAAAATAAATTTCTTCGTTTTATGTCATATAAGCTAAACGATCCCATGCCAATAACTTGCCATAATTACCAGCCAATATTGGCTAAATTGAGGCTGATGACGCTTGAAAATCGTAGGACTATTTCTGATCTGCTATTTGTATATAATTTGCTTAATGGTAATATTGACTGGTCCGGTATTCTTAAACTGTTTAAATTTTATGCGCCTATTAGAATAATAAGACGAACCTCTCTACTTTACATCGAACCTCATCGTACAGTATTGGGCAAATTCCATGCTGTTAACCGTATTGCCTCTCATATTAATGAGTATTTCACGAGGATTGATCTCTTTGACGTTTCAGTCACCTCGTTCAAACATTCAGTCTTTAATGCCATCAATTGCTGACTGTTGTTATAACTGTTCTGTTTTGCGTTTTGCGTTTTGTTGTTTCTATCAATGTTTCTTTGTCCGCTTCGTAGCGCTCACATTACTTTTGTTCTTTCTCACATTATTGTATCAATGGGCTTCCGTAAATAAACGTATTATTATTATTAATAATTTGGAAATTCTGCGATGATGATAAGTAGTTGAATTGTATTTGCGCTAGGAATGAATGGGGAGGACTTAAACTATGGTAGCTATTATGTGTGTGATGGTACTCCAAAGAGTCCATTCGAATAATCCTACTTATTAGTTAGTAGGATTACTAAAGAACTTTCTAAAGAACTTAATTAAATAAAGAAGAACTATGTGAAGCTTATCGTGAAAAAAGCGTGATAAGTTACCATTTTTCGCATGATACGAGCAGTGTTCATATACTGGACAGGTCACCCTATATTTTACTATAGCCAAACATAGATATATTTTTTGTTTAATCGACTTATTTTACACCTACTTTTCCGTACAACTTACTATTCCCACAACAGATGCGTCTAGCACCAATAACTTCACAGACTTCAAAGCACATTTCAGATTTCGTCGTTCGTGGCCCAACGGGGTTGAACCCGCGATCCCATCTGAAAGGATCTCGCCTCGCAGTTCCCTATCGATCGTATCCTTCGGAGAGTCGAGTGGCGCACGATGCGCGGCCAGTTTCGTATGCAACAGAAGCGGCTTCGTGTGTCAGCTCGACGGGGGGAACGACTTTGTCGACGGAGAGAGACGTTTCAATTTAAAAGCGGCCCATTGAATAAACATCCGATCTAATGGCCCCGACCGATCTATAAATCCCTCCCTCTACAGCCTCGATCCCCGATCCTACGCGATTATATCGATACGTCCGGACACGCGACGTTTATCGCGCGGAAGGGTGTGCTTTCACGTCCAGCGGATGTCGGGTTGCCTTTAACGCCGCTCGAAAATCCTCTCGCCATCAATTCTTTCCGAGTTTCCTTGTTGCTTGCTGCTTTCTTCTAAGGGAAATCCATTTCTCTAACGTTCGTCGATAAAATGCTTCTGAAGATTTCAGAGCTGGGAACGAATGGGAGAAACGGAGGGTTTCCTTTCTGTACTCGACTCGTTGAGGTATGGCTGCAGCACACCGATAGCACTTCGAAACATCCGAGAAAGCTGAAGTTTCATCATTTTCTTCGTGCCGTCCTCGTTTCTTCATTCAATTTAAAAAATGTAGTCATTATTTCGTAGTCTAATATATTTCTATTGTAATAGGTGTAATAATGTACGATTAACGTAGAAATTAATTAACTGTTCAGATAGAATATTTTAAGCATCTGAAGGGCAGTTAGGATAAATAAATTATACTGTTTCTAGATCTCTACGAAATATGGAGGGTTTTCTAAGTTCACATAAAATGTAAAACACGCATGGAACTTCAAATATTTCAAGATTTCTTAAAAAATGAAAAAATACTAGATAGGACATTTTGTTCAATTTTAACCAAGGCTAACAATCTCCTACAAAAAAAACTTGTTCATTTGCTATGTACAATGCTTTCTCTACATCTCATCCCCCTTAATACCTAAACTACGTAGAAGTAGAATGAAATTGAACCTCCAATTCCTTCGTCAAAATGCAATTTCCGAGAGACATCTACAACGATCCCCGCAAACTTTCAGCAAACCAATTACCCAGATTGTTCAGTGAAAACCGTGACAATTACCTTTCTTCACGCCCTGCACACTGCACAATCAGCGTATCGAAAGAACATCTAACGCTAGCGTCTCTCCGTGCTACAACGTGGGTCTGCCGAAGCCCGCCAATAAAAAGAAGCAACCGCGAAACAAACGACAGATCCGCGCAACTTGTTCCCGGCTCAAAGGACGATCGTCATTTCCAATGTTAAACAGCCCCCGCGGTGCGCATTAACGCAAGGCGATCCTCGATTCAGCCGATCCCCCTCGCTGGCGTGTATCTAATTTCCAGGTAAAAATCGCCGCTCGCATCCGGTCGATCGAGCCGGATAAAAATCGTGATTCTGAATCCGCAGCAAGTCCGTTTGTAATCCTGATTGGCAATCTTCCAATCCCCGGTTCACGGTGTCCGCGGAATGGAGGGGAATGGTAGCGAAGAACCGCTCGCGTCGACCGGCCGCGATTGATTTATCTCGATTGCGTTTTCTCTCCGCTCGGATCGCGGTCTTCGCGAACGAGCAAAAGGCGAAGAAGGGAGGGAGGGAGGTGAGGGGTTGGGGGGAGGGAGAGAAGGGTGGAAGCACCCATTCAGCTTTTTTCAGAAGCCGAGACCAGAGCCCCGAGGTGCACGGGGCCCGCGTAGATCAAACATTTTTTCCGCTCGCGAAGCGCGCCAACTACAAACCGGTAATCTAATTATTCTGCTCCTTATATCATTTAACCCGAACCACCGTCCCTGGTAGTAGCTAATTATCGTTATCAGTTATTTATTTCGCGGCAGTTGCAGACGTTTCACCGGTTTTCTTCGTTCTCTCGTACCTCGTGCGTCCGCTCATCCCCCTCCCGCCCTTCACACTCTTGATTAACGCTACTCGGATTGGAGCTGCAGAAAAATGGCGGAAGCCTCGTACTGGTTCTGTATGGTAATTTTGGCCACGGTCGTTGCAACGTAATGCGCGAAATGTCCGTTTAGAATTATTCATTAGGTACGTTGCGTCCTTCATGGGTTATTCAATTAGCGAAATAATTATCGCTGCCCCATCGACGTGGCTCCTCTACGTATCGCGATCGTTGCACAACCCTTCGGTAAAGAGCTTTTGATCGGGTGAGATAGTACGAAAATGGTTGAGAATAAAGAATTTAACAGAAATGGGGAAAAGTGTGTGGGTATATACTCGAAATGGTTACGTGGTTGAAGCAACTTTGTTTTAGGAGGAAATTAATTAAATTTACACTATATATTTTGGAAAGAAATTAATAGTACACGAAGTCTGTAGGTAACAGCAGAATAATCAGATGTTTTATCACTGCAAGAGTAATTGAAGGGTAAGGGGAAAACAGGGAATGTCACAAAACAGCTTTACATATTGAGAAAATGAAGTTTAAATACTTTAATCCATCAGTAAAGAAACGAGGTTAAATGAAATTAATTTTCCTCTTAAATAATTTCTTATTTTACCTTGATGACAGTAGCTTTTGCTTAGGCAAAGAGTGAGGACATTCCGTATTTTATTCCAGCGCAGAGTGGACATTTCTTGCTTATAACTAATATACCAAATCTTTAACGTTATTTAACTAAAAATATGCTATAAATCACAAAATCGCGAAAAATGGACATTCCCTGTTTTCACCCTTACCTACCTTTCAACTACTGAAAATAGTAAAACTCTCATCTACCTTGCTATTACTACTACTGACAAGTTTAAGGGAAACTTGTCTCTGTCGTCTGATCGAAATCTTGTTGTCAGAAGTAGTATTACCCAGTGTTCTCGAAGTTGCCGTTACCGTCAGGTAATATCGTCGTAAAAAGCAGTTCCTTTGGCGAAAAATTTCTTGCCCGAACGAGGTAATTGAAATGGTTCTTGCTGGGATCGAAGAATGTGTCTTTGGAATATCATTGGCTGCGAATGGCGATCGGGCCGATAGTCAGTGAAATCGATTTGTGGTCGGGCATCGTGGCTTCAGGATGGCCGATGCCTGTCATTACTCTCTATGTAAACATTCCAGCCTCGTGCTCCACGCTAAATTACCCGTTTGTCCCGTCTGTTTATCGTGCATCGATCTGCATTCGTTTCTTAGACACCGGGGAGCAGCTCGATTGGAATTCGACCTAGCGCAGGTGGAGGTGAAATTTTTCTGGAGCCACCAATCCATACCGAATTTGTCCCACAGTTTCCAGTTTCCAGTCCACCGATTTAAAATTAAATAATTTCAAGGATTTACGTACCTAAACTAGAAATTCTTCGATTTTTATATATTGAAATCAGTAAAGTGAAAATTCTGCCTGCTGCTTGTCTTTCATAGCGAACACGTCATTCTAAAGTTCTTTACACGGAGCAACTTAAGTTATTCCACGACATAATCCCCCTTGACGCTAAGACACTTGTTCCGTCACTCCATCAGCTGTCCCATTCCTGTGGCAAAAGCTTCTTTGTACGGTCTATCTTGACAGTAAAATACTGGTCCCATTCCTCCATTAGTTTATTTCTATTACAAAAGTTCTTCCGGTTGCTTACAGAGGTAGAGCTCCACCTGTCATCCTGAACGGCGAACGATATAACTTATTTCTGTCTTCAATAAATCTTTCAATCCACTTCCAGAAACGTATTCGGCTGTCTGCCATCAAAGGTGCCCGCGACACTAAACATTGCAACTTTTGCGTATTCCATTGTCTTATCTTTACGAGGATTATCCCAAGGGAATATAAAAAATATAAAAAGAAGCTAACAGTTTTACCCTCATCCTTAATGGACCTATTCCACTTGCAAAGATTCCACAAAATAGCTACATCAAACAAACTGCGGTAAACTTGACATTGTATATAAAACTGTGTACCGAAAAACACGCGATTCGAAGAATTCTAGCCACGTATCGACGATTCACGTGTAAACAGCTTTGCCACGTGGAAACTTTCCCAATACCGTGTAGAAGCGCTCCCGAAGGCGGTACGCGCAGAATCCTCAACATATTTCGCGAATTCCATGAGTGGCTGATAGCTAATACCAGGAACCGCGGGCAGAGAAGAGCGGTGAATGGTCCCGAGATCGTTCCCGCACGACTCGCTCCGTTATTCCGAACCCCTGGCGGTGCTCGATGATCGGGATCCTTTACGAGCATTTTGTAGGCCAAGAATTCAGTCGTTATGCGGTCGGTAAACGCGCGGCTCACGGCGTGGATACTGTCAACAATTTAGCGGGGCTTAACGACCCGCGGTAATTAGCACTCTGTCTTGACGGTAATGAAGCCGTTCCTACATGGCGTCCTGCCTGCGCCGTCGTCTGACCATGGGACTGTGCGCGATGCCCGCGCGCACGTTTCACTCTGATCGCCCACTGCTGCGTTTCATCGAATTTCATTTACATCTCGCGTTACGGTAGCTGGTCAACGAGTACGCATTCTTGAAACTGGAAATCTCCTCGAGGCTCCTGTCCGTTCTTTTATATTGGTAACTGCGTGACGCAGCAGGATCTTGGGACGAAGTTACGAAACGAGTTTTCGTTGATAACGAGAGACACGGTTCGTCGAGATTAGGTAGTGATCTATTTGGTACTTTTTATTAGGTTTGCAGAGCTATGTTACCGTAAAATGGGGGAACATTGGCAGGTTTTTGAAACATTTTGTTATATAATGTAAAAATTAACATGTTTACATTTGATTTAAGTATCTTATCATAACATTGCATCTTTTGTGATTGTACTACAAGTGTCAAAATGCACAAAATTTGTGTCCTTTCCTTCTTTAATAAATGTTAAAAGCGTTACTGTACCGTGGTAACATTAGCACATCATGTAGATAGCATTAACGGGATAAGTTTTATTAATCTGAGGTCAGTAAACTTAAATTTCTATATTTTATTTTATTTTTTGCATCTTAACTAAAATCAACTCGTAACATTGCCACATCATATAAATAGCATTAACAGGTTAAGTTTTACTAATCTGACGTAAAACAACGTAATTTCGGCGTATGCCAATGTTACCCTATGCTGCCAATGTTCCCCCATTTTACGGTATGTGGTGGACATCTTGTGCGTGATGTGTTTGATGCTGATAGAAGGCAGAGATAGGCAAAATTTTTAGTTAAATGAAATTTCGAATAGCGAATATAAGTTGAAAAAAATTAATCATGTGTCGAGTAAAGTTGACCCAGGTTAACTTTATTCGCCGAAGAAAGTTAATTTTTTTATTCGTCGAAAATTTCAACTTGAGCGTCGAATAAATTTTGATACTTCAACTATAATTTTAACTTTAACTTTTAAAAAAATTTATTCGCCACTGAAGTTGAAGCGGGCAACGAATAAAAAAATTAATTTTCTTCGTCAAATAATCTAAAGTTAAAGTAACTTTTATTTGATCCGTTTTTTAAATAATTTATATTTAGTGAATGCCCAACTCTGATAGAGGTAATTGTGTATGGCAGGCACTGCACCGGTGAAGGTGTTGCCTTTAAAATCGAACAATTAATGACGACAGTAATAGCTTGATCGCTGAGACTTTGCGTTGTGTTAATGGGCCACTGAATTCGTTAAGGATCTAATGAAGCGTCGAGTAAATAAATCGAAAGTGAAAATTTCATGTCTGTGACTTACTATCTGCATCTACTTAACCCTTGAACGGTCCGGGTGACCGCACACGAATCGATGCCTGCTGCTCGTTTCGACCTGTAGTCCATATCCGACTATGCGCATTGTAAACGATGTTCTGTTTGTCGAAGTAATTTGTTTCTGCGATTTCTGATGACCTTTCTATTACTATTTACTATTAAATACGCTATCAAACTCGAAAATTCTGGTTTAATAAAACTTCGCGTCAATGTAAAGCATATTGGACCATGCAAGGACCATTTTTTCCGCTGAAATTCACAGGGAAGGGTTGAAATCACCCCTTAACGTAGTCGCTTTTTTCGTTTTCTTAATATTGAGGTTAAACTTTTTTTCCGTCATTGATGTACTTATATATCTGGTCCAGTGTCATACAAATTATTATGCTTTAACCTTGCGAATTAATGATTCCGTGGACGAAAAGTAAAAGGGGGTATCGGAAAGTGAAAGCGGATTAAAGGAGGTAGAAGAGATCGACTCGTTTCCTCGAAACATCTGTCTGTATATATCGCAATTAGGCGTAGGATTCTCGAGTCGCGTCGCGGCAGAACCGATAATTATCGATCGCCGTGGCTGGAGAGGCGGCCCCGTGGCACCACGCGAATCTCGCATAGCTCGTAATTTCCCGTAAGAAGACGTTAATGCGACGAGGCGTAAGGTTATTAACTTGACGCCCACGCCAGCAGCCTATACAATTTTTCCCTCTGTTGTTCGCTATAGTGCGCATCGTTTGCGTCGCCGATACATTTCGTGTACGTTGCGTTGCGCGTGCATGCTCTAAGCGTCACCCCCGCAGTATTCGTGAAATCGGAGAGAAATCGGTGTCCTTTGATGGACGGTGAATTTATGATAAGGAAGTGGCCAGTTCCGCGGTGGAAAAGGGATTACCTCCGCAAGATGCATTCACCTTCGAGCCTCTCACCAATGAGCTTAGAAGACTCTCATTCGTGTCTAATTCAGCGCACGTAAAATTGAATTTTGAAATGCAATTTATTGGGATATTATTTGTTTATTTATGTCGCGATGCCTAATGGAGAATAGAAAGTAATTATAAAAGGAACTTCGTGAGATAAACTCTATGAAATTAATTGCAGAAGGAATTACTTCGTTTTGCTTTGTCAGTGGAATAGTTTTCAATCTAATACAAGCTGTATCTTTGTAGAGAAATTTTTATTGACTTGTTTTCAATAATGGTTGGTTCTTGTTTCGTTAGATATCTCTGTTGCTATTTAATTCTTACATCACTTACGTTGCTTTTTAGTGATAGAGATAAGATGTTACACTTGGTATTCCTCCTCAGTTTGATTCTACATCTTGTTACAATGCTCATGCATCTGGTAGATAAGGCTGGTAGAAGAATCTTAATTACAGGCTCGTTAGCACATGCTGCCTCGTAACCACAAGAATATACGCGATCACAGAGCCGATTAAACTCATTGCTTTCGATTTCGAAAATTTCCGCGTCGAGGTGCCATTAATTGCTGGGCGTGCAAACGTTCGGTTGATTCAATGAGCTGATCCCAATGATCGAACGATGGTATTAGCGACCGAGATAAACCCCTAATGAATAAGTCTTGAATCGAACTTAATAGGCTCGTGCATTAGCATTCTCCGCCATTTATAGTTGGTCAATACGATATTTCCGCTGTGTAACGACACTGTAACCAACGACGATTAATCGAAATTAATATTATACCTCCCTAGGAGCGTTCCTGAACGCTTGTTGAACGTTTAATGCTGATTTAAACGGAACCGTTCACAGACTTTCGCGCGCAACCATTTCCCAAGCTGGTTCACGATAATTCGATCAATGATGTCTCTGGATCCCTTAAAACGAGCACACAGAAACATTTATAGCAGGTCGCGCATACTCGCCTTTATGTAACCCAATAAAAAGTTTTAATTACACTTGTACCATTCGCGAGTACACTTCTGCGACCGTGGTACATGTAACCGCATTAATTACCTACATAAAACCCACTTCTTTTTCGGAGTTCATAAAACGCAGGAAGGAAGCTATCGCAGGTGTAATTTGCTGGTCCTATAGTTCATAATTCAAGTAACCAAAGTAAGTAACAAATAATCGAAAACCTCCTCAAGTCATTCCAATCATAAAAGAATCCTCCCAACTTTAAGTACCACCTTTTACAACGTCCGCGCTAATAACTAACATTTCCAACCCCTTCCCCTCATATTCAATTACACACATTATCAACTGAATCCAATAAAGACTTGCAAGAACCAGTGCACCCTTCCTTTCTTTCAGAAGAACATACATCTTTGAAATACGATTACACCAACCGATCCCACCGTTTCCCACCCGATTCTCAATTCAACCCATATCGAAGGATGAGCGTGGCGTCGTCGTGAGACGTCGTCGCACAGTGGTTCGAGTATACTACATACTAGTTGGACAAAATTATTTTTTCGCGGGTTTGGGTTTATATGGGGTTCAAATTGCTTGAAAACAAACCTGATTCGTATTACAGTTTATTATTTCAATAAAAATATCAATAAAATAAAAATATGACTAATTCAATTAAGGGAAAAGAACAAAACGACAGTATTGTACTTTAAATATAATTAACAGTTATAACATTATGTCTATTCCTGTAATTTCTGAGTTTTTATGTTTAAAACCTGGTTTTTGAAATCAGTCTTCTCTGCATCGCTATTAAAATAGTGTTTTACTATATGTTCCACGTCGATCCACGCGACAAGGGTTGAATGTACGGAAAGTAGAGACTTTCTAGTTTATTTTAATCAATCGATCGATCTGCAAAAATTTGCAAAACTATATTTTTCTAATTGTTTTCGAGCGCGACGCTCGGCATAGTTTTGCAAATTTTTGCAGATCGATCGATTAAAATAAACTAGAAAGTCTCTACTTTCCGTACATTCAACCCTTGTCGCCTGGATCGACGTGGAACATATAGTAAAACACTATTTTAATCCACTGAGTGGTGCTACCGAGCGTCGCGCTCGAAAACAATTAGAAAAATATGGTTTTGCAAATTTTTGCAGATCGATTGTTTGATTAAAATAAACTAGAAAGTCTCTACTTTCCGTAGATTCAACCCTTGTCGCGTGGATCGACGTGGAACATATAGTAAAACACTATTTTAATAGCGATGCAGGGAAAACTTATTTCAAAAAGCAGGTTTTAAACTTAGAAACTCAGAAATTACGGGAATAGACATAATGTTATAACTGTTAATTATATTTAAAGTACAATACTGTTGTTTTGTTATTTTTCCTTTATTGAATTAGTCATATTTTTATTTTATTGATATTTTTATTGAAATAATAAACTGTAATACGAATCAGGTTTGTTTTCTAACAATTTGAACGCCATATAAACCCAAACCCGCGAAAAAATAATTTTGTCCAGCTAGCATGTAGTATACTCGAACCACTGTGCGTCGCCGTGGAGGGAAATTAATCGTGGGCCATAATTCCGCCAGCGTGGGTCGGAATGAAAAGTGAGGAACAACGAATTGCCGAAGTTGCGCTCGGTGGGGTTATACGCAACGATCGACTCTGCTAGGTTGTCCTCGCTCGTTTTATCGGCGTCCATCCGGCAAAGACCGCCGTGGGCGAGGGATGTCGATCCTAGGACCCTTCCTCAAGGACCAGAGGGCCCCGTCGCGACTGCTTCTGGACCGGTTCGGTCCGTGGACCGATAAATTGGATCGTTCATTCATGTTTGGCCGCGCACGCACCGCTCACGCGGATTCGTCCCTTTTCTCAGCGGATTTCTTTCCTCCAGAGCGACACGCCTCGCCTCTAATCGCGTGCGATCTCGTTGATCGATCTTGCCGATCCATCGTGTCTCACCGCCGTCGAACATAATTATTAGAGCCGAACGGAGCGATGCTGAAATTGCCGCGCGCGCAGATAAGTCGCGGGGAGTTGGAGATCGGTCGATGAGGGCTCGACCCGATTCGATCGGATCGAGGAATCGGATCTCTTGATTGGAATGGGAAAAATTGATGCTTCTGGGCTTCTGTTTTTCTGTGATTTTTCGGCCATGGACGCACAGTGATCGGGAGGACTTAGCTTTGGAAGACTTCTTGATGCGAAAGTGAGGACTTTATAGATGAATTGATTAATATTGTGTACAAAAACGGATCGCACGGAGTTTTTTGTGGGAATGTTTGAGTATTCTGGTATTAATATATAAATTGTTCTGGTATAAAGTTGCATTGATAACTACTTTGTTGGAAAAGAAAAGTAGCCTTGATGTTTATACTGTTTTTTATAGGTAGAGCGTGTTTTTATTGGTTATTAATGGTTATTATTGCTGTTCCATAATCATTTTATATTTTCTTCCGCGCTAATAACACTGCACTGCTTATTAGAAAAGATTAGAACAGTTTTAATTGAATCTAAAATTGAAGTTCCTGGAACCGATAGCTGATTGCGGAAGCTGATCCGTTAAGTTCGCTCCATATTGGTTCTATAATAACGCGTTTCCTTTTAGATGTAGTAGATAATCGTTGGATTATCATTTTTATTGTATCGGGATAAATCTTGACCAGTGATCCGTGAGAAAAGGAAATTTCCGACTCGGTAGTCCCCTTCTCGAGCTGGATCCTTTCATCTCTCGAGATAACAATCGAGCTTCTATCACTCGTAGCGTAGAGTATTATCACTTCTGGCTGGATTCGCGCGAAAGACGGTTCGATCGATGATAGAAGTACTGGGTAGCAGGATTGGCGAGGCAGGGGAGATTGGCTAGCACCGGATAGGAGTAAAAGTGATTATCTTTGTGATCGAAGAGCGAAGAATGGTAAAGTGAAATAGAGGCCCGATGGAGAGAGAAGGCGGGAGGAAATAACGAGAAAATCGGTAGAGTTTAATTAAGGCTGTGGCGCTGCTAACGATGAAATTATAGATAAGCATCTACGATGCGAATTTTCAATATTTATCTGTAGGCACGTAGCGATGTGCTATAAACACTGTAAGATTTCCAGATATGAAGAAAATACATTGATCGTGATTCGAAATGGTCTTATTTGATTGATCTTCTCAATATGGGCTCGATCGAGTATTGAATTAGATCTGTAGACACTTACGTAGAGAAGGAATCTACTGAAACAATAAGGTTCCCAACAACAAAAGCAAACAATTGAAGTCATAGTTTGCTTATTCCACCGAAAAATTGAATATTGAATTAGATTTGCGAGTGTTGCACCAGCTCACAGAAACTATTCGATCCAGCCAAGAATATACATATACAAGCACATTAAATTGGATTCGTGAATAACTCCTTCGCTGAAAGAAGACCTCTCTTGCAGGAAAACTGAAACTATATTTGAATTATGAATGTACAACGGGACTCTCTCCGCGGATCGTTGAAAATTTATTGTAATTAAGTTTCTCCTTGACGTTTAAGGCAGGTTATGAAATGTCGTGTGCCTCGATAATCCGCGCTGTCCTAATCCTGCGAGGGAGACGCACTGGTTCGGCGAGCAGCGACAGAGAGCCGGGGGGCCTTTCGATTTAATCTTCGAAGGCGAAAAAAGGGTTACACGGCCTCGGTCGAACGCATTTGCCTCTGATAAATCCAATCAGATCGGCTGTCGACACAGAGATCCTTTGCCTTCTTCTCCTTCTTCTTGCTCGGCCCTACGCAGCCTTTCATTCGCCCCTTCTCGCTCACGTGCCTGCCCTCCTGCTCGCTCCTACCCCCGGCGTAAACTAGTTTTGCGAGAGGGATAAAAAGAACCGGCGCATCCTCGAGTGATCACATAATCGTGCGTTCACCCCGAGACCGGGCCTACGCGATTTCCTCTTTCTTCTTCTCTTCGCCACACTTCGCCACTCTCGCGCTGCGCTCCGCTCTTCACTCTTGCCCTTCGTACGTGCTTCCCTCGCTGTCCGTGTTCCTCATTGTCTTCTGCTTCTTCTGTGTTTTCTTCCTCCCCGGTTTCCTTTGTCGCCGACATTACACCGTCGCATCGTCCAGCATCCCATTCATCGTTTCTTCTTCTCCGTTTCGTTGCCGCCTTTAAATTTAAAATTCTGGGGTTTTGCGAAGGTATTAAAGGGATTCATCCCTTCTGATCATGGAATTGATGTCTGCGCTTGGGCTTTCAGTTTATCAATCGTTTACTTTAGTATGACACTTTCTTACGCAGCTTGTTTGACTTCTTTGGCTTATGGTAGTTGGATTTTCTGTTCCACTTTGTAATTGCACGTTTTGTTGTTTTAATCTTCTTTGACCTTTCTGTACAATCCTGTTTCGTTGGATCTTTTGTTTTACTGTGTATTTCAATATACCTACTACCACTTTCTGCTCCCCCTTCAGTGTTCTATTTTATCTCCACTTGGATCTTCTTTTTCACTTTACACTTCGGCGTTCTTCTGTTTCGTTTATCTGCGACTTCTCGATCTTATCGCTACCTTTGAATCTTCTGTATCACTCCGCACTGCGATGTACTTTCGTCCCGTCTTTCTCTGACTGCTCTATTTTACTTCCCCCGGCTCGATGTTCAGGACACTCCTCCTCATTCTCATTTCTCCTTTCGAACTTCGTTGCTAGCTGTGCAATCCAACGATCAGTCTGTCTTTTCTTGCCCACTGATTTCGACGTGTTCCCTTTTCCCTGGACTTTGCACTCCGCTCTGCTCTACTTACGCTTTCCCTACTCGAAGCATATTTTGTATCCCCCGTGAAAGCGAATTCGCAGTTAGTTGTAGGCAGTTATTCATGGGTATCTATAATTTACGCCTCAAAGTTCACGCCAAGTAGTAGGATCGCAAAGTTCGCGTGAATCATAGATTTAAGCCATAGGTAATCTGGAAATATCGCCCGAAACCATAAATATCTCTGACCTGAGAAACGGTACTCACTCTCTGCTTAAAGCCAAATATCACAAGTGTTGGCTTCCACCTTAAATATATTTCCCCGAAGAAATAGTGAATTTCATAGCACAGAATACCTTAAAGCATTCGAGCCACTATACTTCCATACTTATAATTCCCAATGTACTTAACATAATTAAATTAAATCACAGAAATCGTAATTTTCAGAAGAACAATCTTCCAGTCACGAATTTTCTGGAGCATTAGTCTCCCATATTATTACCTCAGATTTAATCCAATTTATCGATATTTCTTAATGAAGACACCATTTAGAGTGGAACCTCAAGCTTGGAACCTCAGTCCTTCCATCAAACCATATTATTTAATAAATCTAAATAAATGAACAACAAAGTGTCGGATGAAAATTCCTGAATAATCACAGGGGATGCTCGCTTAATGCTCGCACAAGAAGATCGCTATTTCTAGATATCGTGCACCGTTCCAGCATCATGAACGCATTGAAATCACCGCTTCGGAGCGGTCGTGGCGCAGCAACGGAACAAAATGGTGACTCGGTGAGCATCTGTCATCGCGAGCTAACGGCTGCCCGGACAACTGGCGGTTTTTTCTCGTCACCAGCGATCGTCGGCGTTCCTTGGAAACCTGTTCATCATGTCGTGGATCCCATCGATATATTACCGGCGTTATATCCCCCCGGCGAGGGACACCGGCGCATTTAATTAGCTCGGAGAGAGCTACGAGTGGCCGGATGATAGAAATTATGAATCACGCTTCGATTATACGACTTTCGATGGAAAAAGGGCCGCCTTCGCGGTGTTCAGCCATGTTTTCTGCTGGGATGTTCAGGGACCTTTTTCCACGGGGATCGATGATTGAGGTCTCACAGTATCACCGCATTACTCGCGGATTACAAGTTAAGAACTGCACCGGGAGCGTTTTGTACGCTCATAGAAACGTTTCAATGCGTCGCAGCCACGTTTTTTGTGAATAACGAATTCCTTTTCTCTTCGTTTTACCGTGCTTCTATCTAATCGCTCGGAGTTCGTTGATTCTTTTTGCTTAGGGGAAATTAATAGAATACCCAGCACGTTAAAAAACTTAGCATTGTATGTTAAGGTTGAAAAAATTACAGATGATGAAAATTGAGATTTGAACTTTAATTGTGACAAACTTGGGATTTTGTGAATCAAGAATTCTAAGATCTATTCGGTACAATTTACATTACACATTCGAAGACACTGTTTATTCAAGTCTAAGTAGAATATCCCATGAATCTTCTCTTCACCAAACACCATCATTACCCGACAACTTCCCGACTTCATTCATCTTCGGACAAGTGAAACACGCGTGTATCCCAACGTCTCCAGAACATCGACCCCGTCCCGCGTGTTCCATCTCCTCTACAACCTACAAACTCGCAGTTCCATCCAGCTCGATGGGACAAGAACCACACCGCATGATCTCGATGAACCAACACGCGCGTTGTCACTTAAACGATGACAAACCGAGCGTCGGTGACATTTCGTCGGCCGGCAGAAAGGGCGTCCGAAGCGACGTGAAACAGTCGGCCGTGGAACGTGGTAATAGACGGGTAATTCCATTAGAATACGTCACGGTGTCCGGTCGAGAAGGGAAGAAGAACGGAGGTAGGAAAGAGTCGACTGGGCAACGGGAGAAGGAACCGCGGAGCGCACGGTCGAGATATAGGCGCAGCAGAGGGAGTCGATGGGGAGAAAAAAGGATCGAGGCACCCCCTGGGGAGCCGAGAAGCCACCCAAGAAGCAAACTCTCCGATAACTTGTAGGACATACCGCGGCTTTGCTATTCAAGCATCGCCAAGTAATACCATAAATATTCCTGGCCGTACGCCAGGATCCATGCTGCTCGCAGGAGTGCTTCGATACGCGACGGCCGAAGAGAAACGATAGACGAACGGGAGGGATGCCTGGGAGCAGGCAGGGATGGAAGTGGATCTGTCCGTGTCCAGGAATTATGCAAGAAACGGTTTCTTTTTTCGCCGATCGAGATACGGCGGGGGAGGAGGGGGTTTACACACGCCGCGATGGGAATATTTATGGGCGAAATATGGTAAACGGGGGCCGGTCGACACCCCCGGGGTAAAATAGTGTTCCGAGCGCGGCGGGCAGAGTTCGGGAAACGAGGCTCGACCGATCGTTGCGACAGAGAACGGCGCTGTAGCGTGTAAACTGTGCGAGTTTAGTGGCGTTTCCGCGGTGAAATCGACGCTAAAACCGGTGTACTGCTACGGCGCACCCTATTCGATGAAATGGGACGCTTGTGTCACTGTTAGGGACGCGAGGGTTTTGAAACTTGGCTTTTTGGACCGCGGTTTTTGATGCTTGGCTCGATTCTATATAAGGGTTGATGATTGCTGGTTCGTAATAAGGTTGCGTCATGGTTCGTTGTTCCTTGCAAGTGTGGCTTTCCGGAAGCTATGCCGAAGCGGAGGTTTTGGTGAAAAAGTAACTTGGCAGTGGCAACAAATGTTTATGAAATTAAATAGCTTTGCAAGCAGGTGTACAAGTAACTTTGTAACGGTGCGGGAAGGAACAAAACTTTAGATATAAAAATTGTTCGGTTTTCTGTGCTCTATCACACTGCCAGAAGAAAAATAAAGCCTATTATATTAAACAACCACAAAAACGTGATAACTTTAAGGACTGATTTCACTCCGTCGGAGTGAATTCCGGCGAAGAAAAGAATTTACATGAATTCACATAGAGCTTCATTAAAATCAGAATTTTCGGGTGGAGAACGTTTCCTTGTTAGAAGAAAGCTGAATTTTTTAGGCTAATTACGACAGAAAACTTTTCAAGAGAAATTGGAGCTAGTAAAAAATTCTGCAAACAATTCCACTCAAGTCCACGTGCGCAGTAAAAGGCACCGAAATGTCTGGGCTTCTTTACGAACCGACGGGGAGAACTTCTTTTTGTACAGCAACAGCGAAGATACATCTTCGTGGTCTTGATTCGCTTCGGGCGCATTCTTGGCCCCCCTCGAAGATCGGGAACGATCGGCCAATAACGATAATTGTCTTTAATTACGGAAATAATTGCATCGACCCCGATCTATAACGGTGCACCGACGAAAGGTGTGTCTTTAGCCAGAAATAGCACGTACACTCTCGGCAGGTTTCGACCTTTCAAGGAGCCACAGTGGCCCTCGAGATATAGACGGCTATTCTAGATACGATTTTACCTACCATTTCGCAATTCGAAATGTTATTTACGAGATAATGAAGCTATTCGTGATGGTTCTCGCCTGTAATTACAGCCTGATAGCGATACGAATGCGCAATCGTCCAAGAAATTCAGCGCGAGAACGTGCAAATGTTTTTAGAAAAATTCAGATCTCTAGAATTCCATGAAATCCTCTATAAAGCCTTTGCTGAAAATATTAAATGACTCTAGACGCTGCATAACGCTACTTGTACGGTAAAAACTCAGGTTTCTATCACACTGTTTAGGTACAAATTTCTTCCGTAAATACTTGCACGAATCTGAAGAATGGCTTTTAACAGATAGCAGAGTAGTTTAATCCTTCTTCTTTCTAATTAACATTTCAACGATGACTGATTTACTAGTCAACAGTATCGATCGATAAATGCAGGTATATACGAAGATCTCCAAGTATTTTCTGAATATCCAGTTTCCCATACCGTTAAAGAACCAGTTTCTGATCAGTTTACAGGACTTCCGGTCTTAATATTGATTTATAACTTAATAAAACCGTAAATCATAGATTTTTTCGCACTAAAAGATAAATTTATGTTGAAAATTTAAGAAAAAAATTAAAACAGTTCAAAATAAGTATAATTTAATTATTTATAAGCTATGGAATAATAAGATGACTGGGAACTAGTTTTTGATCATCTAAAATACATGGAAACTAATTTTTGATCAGGTGAGGACCTAATTTTCGATTAACACGCACGGATAATTTATTCTAATTTATATCCTTAGGGCTTATTTTAAATCTTCTTCGCTATACTTTTTATGAGAACTCTTCTTCATTGTACTTGCATTTAATAGTTAAAAAAATTAGCAAAGAACCTCTGCAAATGTGCTACCTATCTTACACATTTATTTTCACGAAAGATCTCGATACTAACTGCTTACACATACAATATAAATATCTTTGAATTGTCAATTTTTATTTCAGAAATTATTTCGAACAATTATTCGTGACATAAACTTAAAAGAACGATTTATTTCATGAACTAATAACAAATATAGGTCCTGAACGGTAATTCTAGAGAATTCTGAGTAAATCCATATTTATAACTCCAAGAATCACAGTCGACTTTGAACGTCAAATAACATCGCTTAGGTTTATGCAATGTATATCATTCATGTTATCTATAAGCAGCGCTTTCAGCGCTTTGCAAACTATTTCGATCGCTTCGCCGCGCAATTAACGTTTGAGCGACGAGTATGACTCTCCAGTCGCAAATGCAGCGTAACGTTAATGAGTTTCGTCGAGATAGAAAGGAAAAAAAGATTCGCCATGGTTTTTCATTCAAACGGCGTGCAGGATCGATCAATTACACCACCCGTGTCGATCGGGTAATAATTTTTCCGCGAAACGCGTCCCGCTGAAAAACGTACTCGCCGTTTCTTGCAGCGATGTTTTTTCAGCGTTCGATTTCACGCGACGGAAATTACTTGGTCGGAGTATATCCGGGTTTTATCGTGTTTCGGCTATTCTTCCTGCGGCTCAGCCGTGAAATCTCGGTTTCGTTCCAGCACTACTAGTAGTAGAGTCATCGTGCATCGAGAAGCATTCCTGGAAGGTAATCCTTGACAGTTTCTCCGCGAGGAACTTCTGGAAACAATCGCTCAGCTTTTGTGTCCATTGATGAAAGGCTTCACCAATTAAAAACACAGTGTGGTTTCACGGTTTAATCTTCTGCGATATTAATCAATGAGTACATTGCGTTGATTTAGAATTTTATATACTTTGAAAGAGTGTTCTGTGAGAACGTTATAGTTGTCGTTATTGCATTTATGTTATGTATATTTAAATACATATGTGAAGGATTCGTCACACCCCGAGTGTTTGCAATTTCACTTCCTTCCACTTTAACTTCAGATTGTCTTTTCCTTTGTGATCTGAAGGGTAACCACAAAACATTCGGTTGTTGGTAGTTAGCAGAAAGAAGGCTGTCTGGGAATTAAAATCTCGACGGGGAGAACAGCGCGTCATCACGGAGATGGAGGAGACGTGAACGCACGGTAGGAAAATCGAGATATTTATCGGGGGCCGACCAGTGTTGAGGTCCTATCGAGTCGTTCAATTTACAACAATTACAAAGCACAATGCAACGGCGGCCTTACGTTCACAATCGCCACGTCCCCGTCAGATATTGCCTCTTCCATTACGGTAAGAGGACTTTAATCGTCGGGATTACCACAGCTTTGAGCTCTGCGCGCTTTCTATCGGTGTTCCTGGTCAGGTTACTCCGAGGGAAAAGGAGAAAAGAAAAGAGGGAACGTTGTATATCGAACTCGGTGCCCCGTTCAACACGGAGCATGTAATTTTACGCTTTGCAAAACAATGTTGTTACTGAAACGGGTGCTCGTTAAAGTAACGACGGTGTTAAGTGGCTGCGACTGATGTGGGATTGACGCGGCGTTCGCTGACTTGCAGCCGCGTGGGTAATTGCTGTTGGCTGTTACTGGACAGTTGTAACTTCCGAAGTTTGACGAAAGTGTTTCAATTTTCTGTCGAGGAAGTAACGGCTCCCGCTGAGTGTCGGTCTGAAATGAAGTTGTTGAAATATTTGGTTAGCTTGGAGCAAGGTATTCCAAAACACCAAGTAACTTGGAATAGACTATTCCATACATGGAAGCAACTTGGTATAAAAAATATTCCAAACCTTGGAGTAATTTGGAGTAGAATATTCCAAACAGTCGTGCAAGTAGGAGTAGAGTATTCCAAACCTCCGAGTAACTTGAATTAGAGTGAAAAATCTCAACTTGGTACCCTTACGGATAAACCTACTATCAAACAAAGCTCCAAATCAAAACAAAGAACATCTTCCACTGACCTCAAACGAACATAAAGAATCCCAACTCCCCACATCACCACTTCCAGCTTCCCATCTGGAATGAGAAAACTTAGCAACCGGATGAAAGCTGAACCAACACTCCCTGTTCGCCGATCTCGAACAAAGTGGCAGGAAGGATCCAGCGGCCAGCGGATCTCTAGTCAAGCGAACGCTACCGAAAACCCGTTTCCATACGGCCAGTGGGTTTCGCAAGCAGCGCCCGATCAGTCGAGAACGTGCAAATCTCGCCAGCCTCGGTTATTCAGATCACCCTATGAATGAAGATGAAATAGCAGCTCGCGCCGGTACGTTCACGAAGCCACTACACGGTCGCTCGTGCACCCGACAGGTACTTATTGATGGAGATAAGCCCATTGGTTTCCGAGCGGTGCGTTGTTGCCTCACCGTGGCTGCGACCGAGGTAAATAAGGAGTGGGCCCAGCATGAGGCCCAGCGATCGTGGGCCTGGATCCGCCGCCACGGGGTTAGGTCGTCTCATAATCGTTGCCCGGCTGCCCAGGTACCTCATCGTGTCGCGATTAGGCAACGGCAATTATCGATCGTTGTCGCTTGACGCGATTAATCGAACCGATTCAGGAGCGATCGTGACGGGCTGGGGCCGCTCCCGTCGCCACTTTCCTCAAACCGCCTCCCCAACTCGTGGATTCCGTTTTAATCTGTAAACGACTCTTGCATCTCGGTCTTTGCCAACTGCACGGGGGCCACCTATCGATGTTTCCTGGTAGCCGTTGATGGAGCTGTCGTTTCGAACCTCTTAGCACCACGCGCAACATTGTACAACCGGTTCATTCGATTTTATCTTCTATAAAGGCGGAAGCACACATTCGGCAATCGATAAACAATTGGTCAAAGTATTCGTGTAAATATTCACGCTGTGTGCTTAATCGACAAATGACGAACGCTTTGATTCGTGCTTGGAAACTGTGAACATCCGCTGAGTGAGAATACGAATGCTGTAGATTTGAAAAATTTGCCAAAAATGGAAACAAAAGCTTATCAACTCAAAGCTACTACTTATTCTGTGAAAATATATATTTTTCAATTAGGGTTCTCTTTTTAATGTTAAGTCAAAGTAATAATTTTATACACAGTTTTTTCTAATTTACTTGAAGTTGGTAAAGATGGAGTGAACCAATTGTGAACGGCCACAGAAACAACATAGCTCCATTAAAAAAAATTATAACGCATGAACTTAGGGGTGAGGGGTGCAACTGTTATCAGAATAGACCAGGAATGCCAATTCCAATACCAATATACCATAATACTTCAAGCCTTGTATCAAAGTTAGTTATGCAAACATGTAAAAATAGACTTTTAAAGTTCCTTCAAACCACCACTATATGTCCAAGGCCCCAGGTGTACAATGGCCACGTAATACAACCTAATTGTTGCACGATCAGAATAATTTGTTCCATCAGAGGATTACGACTGCGAGCAGCCAGAGACGTTGTTATATGCAAATGCTAGTAAATCTTTTCCCCGCCGATACCGATTGTCCAGCGCGTTGATTACGGGAAATAATCTCCGATAGAATGTTACCAACTGTACAAGATCGTATCATTTGGCGAGGATATGGCGCGCCCTGCGTTTCGATTGCGCGATAACAGAGCCTTCGTACGCAGAGAGGCTATCCCGGAGCAAACGATTTGCCATTTTTCCTTTCGCCGTAGCGTTGTGATGGCATTTTTCGATCATTTCCACATAAATTGGAGCGCTGAATGCGGATCTCTGGATGCATGTAAAAGGGCACGCTGCGGAGAAACGCGGCGGAGTTTCCCACTGGACACGCGTATCCCGCATCCGAACCCCCTTGGAAATGTTTATTGCTATATTATGTTCTTTCGACGTCGCGTAGCGCCGACCGCAGCGGACCGTGTAACAGCGTAAAGAGAATCGGTTGTGTTTTTACAGGTTCGTTCGACAATTTGAGGCAATATAAAGCCGCGTGCTGCGCTCGCCTGCGCCCCGTTCTCGCCCGAGAAAAGCAGCGTTACTAGATTTCCCTCTGTACGCTCACCGTTGCGTTCGCTCGACATCAACCGTAACCGCTGCGATATCGCTGGCGGATCTTCCCCAGAGCGCTCAAATTTATATCAACGCACCTCGAAGCGAGTGCACTACGATGCTCGGACACCCGAGTGCGCGTCGTTTTTGCGCCGGTAGAAAGGGAACGTTGTTGCAGTCGACTGCGATATGATCGATATTTTTGCCCCCATTGAGAAACCCGATGGCTTTTTTACCCCGGTTACTGAGAAATATCTCGTCGTTTGTATGAAATCAGGTAAAAATGGGAGTCACGTTTTTACAACGATATGTGCTGCAATATTGTGCATCGATAAAATGCATCTACTGCAGCGTGTACTTGTTACGCAAATCTCACCTTGTCCGGTAAATATGAAGAGGCTTGAGGTAACGAAGCAAAAATCTATTCTTTTGCTTTGTAAATGCTATTTATAGAAGGAAATCGAATAAATGATACCACGAACTATTTAGGGGAATGTGGGGCAAGACGGTATAGCTAAGAAGAAACGTAGAGGAAATCAAATATATTCTTTTTGTTACATTTATTAAAGCATTTTTGGAATCAATATATTTTCATCTTCAAATTTCAGCAACAAAAAGGAAATCACAAGGATCAAAAACTGAAATAAACATCTTTTTCTTAAGTAACTAAATTTTCCCATCATGCCCCGCATACGGGGCAAGATGGGATTGCTGTGGGGGCAAGACGAAACATGTTTTCTTACTGACACATTTCATAAAGAAACAAGTTTGAATGTGAAGAAATTCTATTTTCTTTTTTTAATTGACGTTAGTCTTGATTTTCCTGAAGTCCTTTTTCGTTTTTTTGAATTTGTTGTCTTTTTCTCTTCGGCTACCTTTTTAAATCAAGTAACTGTTTTTTGTATGGTGAAGAAGTTAAAATCGCTGTTTTCCCACGTCGATTACACCTTCTCCTTTCTTTGTATCTTGGGAATGGGTATAATGTATCTTGGTGAAATATTGAAGGAAGAATTCAAGTTGCGACATGCTGTTATTGGAGTGCCATCTTGCCCCACACATCCGATCCCGTCTTGCCCCAATACGTAATTAATACTTCACATGCTTTTTATAAAATAACCTTAACCATTTCTTAGTGAAAACTCAGAATTTATGAAAAAGTAACTAACAAGGAAAATTAACTTACCGGTTTTAGTTAAAGAACATAAACATAAATAAAGTGACACTATTACAAACTTCCTGAACAATTATATCGTTATTAGAAAAATGTAATATCTCGTCGTAACTCGTGACACGCGTGGTCTATAACACTGCTATTTTTAGACGGATGCTCTTTTGCACCGAACTCGCTGATATGTTTACGTGTATACGGTAGTACCGTCCATTTTTTATAAACAATGCTTTCCCATCTTACCCCGCTAGTCCGTCTTGCCCCACGTTCTCCTAAATGCTATTTATAGAAGGAAATCGAATAAATGATACCACGAACTATTTAAGAGATTAAAGTGGTAAATATCTGAAGAATAATTATTTCTCTTCTTATTTAGTAATGCAGTTCTTTACCTCGTCGTGGGAAATTTCATGTCTTTACATGTGCAAAAGGCTTCCACGAAGCACCAAGAGGGGATTCTTCAGCTTTCCGGATCGAGGGCCACCGCGACCGCTGGCCGAGTCGTTGCCGGCCCCGCCCGATCGCGGTGCAACCTGCGATTATTGATGGAATCTCGGTAAACGGCGATTCCTGGACGCGCAATCCCGCCACCACGTAGCAAGCCGTTCTCCCCGACGGTTCAGCTGGCTGCGCCACGTACCACGTTAATGAACGACGTCGAAACGTTTCGACACGTTCAAATTGGCCGTTGATCCACGGCATTCCGTCGTCGGATACGTACACCCTCCCTGTCATTCCACTGCAACTGCATATTGCGCCCTGGATGCGCTCCGCTCCGATGTAAACAGCTTCACGGTTAATGGCATAATTGAGCTCCTCTATCAACCCGCGTACGGTACGTGACGCATTCGACTTCCTCCTCCACGGATGGCTCCGATTCTGATCGCATTCTTGGCACGCTCTTGCGTGATTTATGGTTTCGTTAACGCGCACTCTGATGCGTGGATTGTCGATGCGCTCATTTACGGGAAGTGATGGTTTTCTTTAAAAACGGTATTGTACCTCGATTCAGTATTGAAATCAAAATAGAAGAATAAAAAGCTGGGGTTGTGAAGGATATAATGCTACTACGATTTTTCTATAATTTCATATGTAATATAGTTTACTATAGTTTTCCCTTGAGATTCGACTTATCGAGGTTCGACTGTAATTTAAAGAAATATTCCTAACTTTTATATTTTACTCTTAAGTACCTATCTATTCAAAACTATACGATCCTCCAGAATTTTTATTAATGGAATATAAAACAACTGTTAAAATTGAACTCTTACAACAGAGTTAAAGTGTTAATGTACAGAGTTAACTTAACACAGAAATGGAATGATTTGAAAGTTAAAAGTTCGATAAATCACTTTTATTTATAAATCACGTTTATTTGTGTTTAACAGTTTCATTCGACCCCTGTGTTAACGAGTTGCCAAAAAAGAGTCTTCAAATATTCCATGGTTTCTGGTGGATTTGTATATAATTTTCATTGCAATGGATATATTCAAATCAGATGCATGCTGATATATTTATTTTAAAAGTAGAATATACATGCATTAGGAAGGGAACGCCTACAACGTAGAATATATTCTCGTAAACCCTGTGTTCCACGTTGGTACAGCGACAAGCTTCGATCTTTGTCATGAGTGGGGAGCAGGGAACACCCTTAGTAACCCCTGTTTCTCATAAAAGGCGGTTCAGAGGGGTTGGACGTAGGGTTAACTGCCCAATCCTGACAGAGGTGACAGTTGGAGGATCGAGCAGGAAAGAGGAGACGGAACTCCATTCAGCAAATGAATCCTGTGGAAGTAGACACTCCATATACTACATTTCATTTCAGTAGATAATACTCCAGCTTGAAAATATAATATTCCAGTCGATGCAGCACGATTAAGATTTAGTGTCGGATGGTATTAAAGTCGTCCTGAACCCATCGAAATATTGCTCCTTGGCTGTCTGCTGATGATCATGCTTGAAGTCGATCAGAAAGAGGTTACACACCCACCACCCATAACTTCATATCGTATTATTAGTAAGTAGGTACACCTCGGCGCAACGCTTGGATAGCCAGCGCGGGCAAACAGTTTCACGCGTAACGACGTAATGAACTTCTATCAATTTACTTAGACGAGCCGTCTTTCCATCTGCTCCTTTATTCCCTCCCATCGGCAGTAGCCCGCTCGTAATTATTATCCTGTCACGGCGCGCAAGACGGATCGCAACTTTGCTGGATCTGCAAGAAGAGACTCGTCAAACGCGGTCCGACAGTGCTCCACTTCGCCGTCTTCATTGTCTCACGTTTCCTTCGCTGGCAATCGTACCGCGCGGGCGTAAAACGGCGAGCTTCGGAAATTGAAGGAAGATTGCAAACCGTAGGTCTATTCTGATCATTTCTGTTTATATAGAACTGAGAAAGTTTTAGGTTTTTGGTGCATGCAATTGTGGGGGATGTAAATTCAAGGGTTTAAAATGATATGAAAAGGACATTTTTATTTTAGGTACTTAGAGAGGAATAGTATGACGAGGTAGCTAGGAAATTGTACAAATTGTTGGAATTTATTCTTTTTCCAGGGAAATTTCAAACATCGAGTTTGATTTACGAAGTATTATATATTTTCAGATCACAATGCAGTGCTCACTTACTTTGGAAGAAATGTAAAAATAGTAGAAAGTATTCGTATCGAAGTATCACAATCTATTCAGAAACACCACAAGATCAGTTTCCCAACATCCCGCGTTGAAATTAGTTGTGAAATCGTTTGCATTGCAGGAAATTAAAAATTCTTCGACTTCACTTCGAAAATAGAAAATGAAAAAGGGAAAGAAGCCAGATAACTAAAAAAATCATGCTTTCTTACAATCAAGAATCACAAAGTAATTTACACGAGGTTCCACTAAATTTGACTAATTCCACAGTTTTCCCACTATTACTCACATTAAGATAGAATATCTCTTCGCAGCATGCATCCTAATTTATTTGCCGGATAAAAATCGAGCGTCGTGCGAAGTTAGCCAAGAGGAACAAGAGCTTCGTGGAATCAATTAAGGATTCAAACCGAATATCGTCCGGCCGGCTTCGACTCAGATAGAACTTGACATCCCCTGGCCGGCGCAAGAAATTTACTGGTGTCCAGGTTATCACGGTATGTGTGGTTTATTTAGTGTAGGAAACCTCGGTTGATTTTGTCGTGAAACCATGACCGTGTTCCAATGGGAAGGCACGTATAAGACATGCCACCGCATGTCGCTTATAACGAATGCATTACCGCGGGCCTCCTATCTTCGCAGGTGCATCCAGAAACTTAATGCACGCTTGTCACGCGTAATAGCGCCACGGATTTCTATTAATTTGCTCACGCGAGCAGCGTACTTTTTCCACCCGAGTTTTTACCAATCTAGAAACGATAATGAGTGCCAGTTACGTTTACGCGGATTCTTCTTCCCCGTTTGATGAAATTTTATTGTGTACAGGTATTTCTGGAAATAGTCAGTTTTAATTGAAATTTGACCATTATTTATTGATGGAATAATATTTCATTCGTCGTTCGTGTTCTGCTTGGGGGGCAGAAGCATAAGTAGATGGGTCACTTTGTTATTTGCAATGTCTGTCTGTGGTAAATACTTTTGCAAGGAATTTCTCTACTTTAATTTAAGATATACATATTTCTCTTCGAGCTTGAAATTTCACTTGATATTTCGTTTCGGGTATCATCCCACTTGCAGTATAAGTGTTCTAATAATAGATGCCTTGAAAACTGCTCAATTGTTTGTCCACCATTTCTATAATTTTTCATTTCTTTTCTAAGGTAAAAGTACCAATAACTGGACACTTAAGGATATCAAAGTTGTATATCTTAAAAATGGACCAAAAATAAATGTCCTTTTGAACAAAACTGTCAATATTCAGATAAATGTTACTTCTTTCTAGCAAATGCGCTATTAAAACCTTGTTTTCAGTGCGTTATTTTAATTAAATTGAGTAAAAATACAAATAGTTATGTGTACCAACACGTGGACAATAGAATTCTGATATGTCCCAGCGTCCCATTTGTGGTGTCCCAATACCTGGTCAATAGGGAAAATGTCGCAAAGCTCGGGGCAAAGGGCGCCACTAGTGTTTGTGTGAATGGTTATTTTGAAAATGTAGCATGCAATTGAATAAAAATATAACTTGAAAATAGAAAGCTGTTAATTTATGTACAGTATACTTGTATTTTGATATACAAAAATTTGAGGAAACACAGACACTTTATCGGTTTGACAATGCCGTCAGGTATTGGAATTTCACCTAACCGTTTAAAATGCTGGCAGGCCGACCAACTGGACGGCTGGTCAGTTATTGGGACAGCGTGCAGAGGGCAAGATTATTATGTACCGGTACATGAACACGTATATTTTTAATTAAAATCAACATTAACCGAACAATGTTTTGTTTTATATGTGACTTCTTAAGAATCTGTACATACGTTTTTTTCTCAGAAAAACATTATATAACGATGATTATCATCTTAACAACTAACTGTATTTTTCTTAAGAATTACTTAAGAAATCTACGCAGAATTCAAGTGCATGCACCTCCGATATTTAAAGACTGTTTTATATATTAAACTTTACATCTAGGACTTTCTTAATTTTTTATATAAAAGAACAAGTTGCAAAATAACATATATTCCCAACAATATTGTTCTAAACTTTCTATGAAGCTTAGTAAAAATATAAATGTCATTGGTGTCCAGGTATTGGGACGTGTCCAGTTATTGGTACTTTTACCTTACTTATAGTATTTATAAACATCAGTGTACAATGATCGTCACGATGAAGTAATGCGATTTGAAATCTCTGCTTCCAAGGAAAAGTATCGAATCCCGGGGTAGTGAAAATACGACTAGGTGGCACCGTAACCGAAGTTTGTTTAGTTACCAAACGAGAAGCTTAATTGTAAAGAAGTTTAAGTGGATTCCAGCTGACGAACCATCTCGTAGGAATGTCGAGGAATGTGCATCGAGCTTGCCAGTTGCATCGTGCTACCTGCACCTTAATGCACGGTTTCACGCGTAATGATGCAATGAACTTCTATCAATCTGCTCACGCGAGGTTTCCACGTCTTGACCATTACCCAGGGAGCACGAGCGGGCATTAGGCTTTTGCAAGCTGCACGATGCAACCAGCCGCTTACTTTCCTAAATGAAAATGTCTACTCTCCTCGTTATTTTCATATGGACCTCGATCTTCATTTAGTTACTTAGAATTTCACTTTGGTCGCATAAAATGTTGACACTTGATTTATTTAGGAATATTGTCGACTTGCAAGTGTCAAATAGGAATTTAGAATTAATGGGACAAGCTTATTCTGGAATTCGATGTTGGAACGAAGGGAAGAAGGTAATGAAACTATGAAGAATTCAGTACAACCGTTTACCTATAATTACATACTAAAATGTAACGTGTCACAGAGAAATAAAAATTCTCTCGTACACCGTGTTTCAACTTCATTTATGCTTGTGCCCGTTCACCGCGCTTTCTTTCTCGCAGACCAGTGAACGCAATCTATTTCAATTAATCCCTATGCCAAGCAAGTGTTTAAAATCGCTCTTAGCACACTGTACATCTGTATTATACAGATAACGTTATAGATAATTACCGTGTCGTGTTATTGATAAGGATAATAATCGATCACTCTAATCGTAATTTAAATGTCTGGCCGGTAGTGTGACGCTGACATTGCCCGGATATTTCACGTCTTGTTACTTTTCAATTTCTCGTGTAACCGGACGCGCGTCGTGACTTGCGTAGTGTGTGTCCAATCGGAACGGATGTCGCTATCGAGGCCGTTATTTCTCGAAAAAGAAATAAGAGAACCGACAGGTCGATAAGAAGAAAGAATCATTGCCCCAGGAAAACGAAAAAAGGAAACGACAGACGCGCAGAATAGAAGTCGTGTGACATGAATGAAGAAACACCTGTTCTGCGAGTAGAAGAAGTAAATTTCAATAAGTATTCAAATTATATTGAACGAAAGTGGTATTCTCCAATGTTCAAAATCTACTATCTTAACTTCTATTTTTAAGCATGAATTCTAATTACGCGAAGCATCCTATTCTTCAATTTTTACATTAAACTCTGAATGCAACATGCAAGAATACTTTCCACTTTTCACGAAAGGAACGCAAAATGCCAGACACGTTTCCAAACACTAAGAAGATTATATTAATCAACTTTTTTAAAAAAAAAACAGCTTCTCAAGTAAAGCGCTCAGTACTGAAACTTATAGCAATCAACATATGCGATTAAACACCATCAATTATCGTGAGAATATCCAACGCAGGCCGTAAACGTCCCCGTAAACCTTTTCCACGTCACGAACCAGTTACCGCAATAATTATCCAAATTTCCAAGCCGCCGTGCTTCGTCTGCAATTCAAGCGCGCGTCCTCAATGCAAATAGTGCAGCATCACGGATCGTTATTAAGCGGCGTAATAACGCATCGAACGCGTACATTAAGCGACATTACGCTCGGCGCAGCAACGTGGCAGGAATAATTCGTCGGTGTGTGGCCCGTGCGGTGCGGTCCCGACGATTTCGACTCACGAGTCCTGTGAAGGTAGGTATGCCTGACCACGCGTCAGAGAACGTAACGAGTCATTAATTAACGAGTCGATAAACTGAGACCAAACTACTCTGTTGCTGTGACTTTTTCCTTCGCCACTGTTCCTCACTCAGAACCTTGGTCCTGGTGCTCTAATCAGGAACGAATCCGCGTTTAATCGTGCGTGAACACCGGCAGAGTGCTCGCGTGCTCGCTCCGAACAGCACGCACAAACGGGCATGCCTCGAGATTCGAGTCGATCGCACGTGGAGAGCCAGTTGGGCGGAGAAAAAAATCGCTCGCGAGGAGCTTTGAGAGCGTTCCACGGGATCGTCGCGTGACGACCGATGCATGGTGGGCCGAGCTTGCGCAACCGAACCGGCGGGCGAGATCGTTGTCGTCGGGCCCGAGAGTCGCGTGGGCGTGCATACGAGCCGTTTCGTGAAGTGCACCGCTTCCGGGGCAAAAATCGAAGCCGTTCAGGTGCGAGGGCCGCACGATGGGACTCGCTACGCGATAGTGTGCAAGTAGCGAGGCGTGGAACCGGTAAAATCGGCCGCGACAACGGCCGATCAGAGCTGGGCCACTTTTCATGGGACGGTATTTCAGATACGGTGCACACCCCCGTAGAACGCTATTCTGCGACTCGACTTGGGACATATTCAAGTGGTGTTAACTTAAGGGGATTCTCCTGTCAGACCCCTGAAAAAATAGGTGATGTTTATGAATTTTTTTACGAGAACTTTTAACACTAAAACTATCAAACCAGTTCAAATGACAGGTTTTAAATTTTGTAATAAATTTACCATTTTTAAATATGAAAAAGTGTATTTTTAAGTAGTATAAATATGTATAATGTTATGCATATATTTTTTAATCGTATAAAATTTCAGAAAATATGAATAAAGATTTATTTTCCTTGCATAACATATTTTATAAATAACGAGTCATTGTGCCTGGCATGGTAGAAACATGTACACATTAATTGTCGGTAGTTCGTTTAACTCGATCCAATACAGAGATTGTCAGAGTTACAGAGGGAGAAAGAGAGATTCTTCTCCGGCATCGTTAAACTTTCCCGCGTGATACTTCTCGTCGGAGGAACACTCAAGCTTTTAATTATCTCCTTGTAGCGGGAGAGCACGCTGCATCTCAGCCACTCGCGGTTTCCTTCGGTTCCGTTCTCGTACCTCTTTTAATTAGCCTCGCGCTTCATTCGCTTTATCAATTACCCACTTTCCGTAATAACACGTGTTACCCCCGGCCACCGGACGGGACAGATAAATGTATTTAACCGATCAATCAGCTTCCATGAGGTCGCTGGCCGTGAGAAAGCTTCTTACGCGCTCAGATTCATAGGATCCAGGAGAATCGCGCGACAGATCTGTGGGATGGCTTTGCACAATGAGTCGCGCGGGATCGTTGCGTGTCAGACTGCTATGTAGGTGTCAACACCATTCCGAGAACCATTTTTTGTCGTCATTTCCACTCGAGACTGGCGTTTCTGCGTCTTCCTCGTTGTGTCTAATCCAGCGATCTGTTGAATCCCTCGCTCTACCACACTCGCTATTTTCACACGCATTTATTGCACTCTGAACCTATAGGTTGAAATTATTCCGTTGAAGCTTCTTCGAAATGCTTCAGAAGAGTATGTTGAGTATGTATAAATAAAGTTTCTTCGGAATGTCGCAGAGTTACTAGGACAGGACCCTATTTTCTATACTACCCTTAATCTGTATCAAAAAAGTTTCCATAAATTACTCTTCTCACAAGTAGTAGTATTCTTCCCCAGTTATCGATTCTTTGTTAACATTTCAAGTTGATTAAGTTCTCCTAACGAAGAATTGTTAGAAAAATAAGAACCGTAATTTTTAACTTTTGTAAAAGTACCTTTGGGGAAAATGTATGTCCATTCTATTGAAGTTACTTGCTTTATCTTATTGCATTAGTATATAGTATATTTACTGCATAATCTTCGTTGATGGAGGAGATCGAACCGAGTACATTGAAATATTGCCGCGGCGCACTATGTTAATCAACGCGATCGGAAACGTACGCGCAAGTGAAACCTTTTACTGGGCGCCGTGTTATTAATTTTTCAATTACTCAATGATTATGCAGCCGTTAGCGTAATGCCTCTTAATACCTGTTATTTGCTTTAGCAGCGACGGTCGGTGGGAAGTTTTTGAGATTTCGCTGTTTCCCGAAGGCATTTGGTATTCACGTCTCTACGCAATCGCTCGTGACGCTGCTAAAACTCGGGATAAGGTTACTACCCCACTAAAATGAGCTCCGAGGTACCGTAATTCTCGGTTGTCAAGAACGTATACCCGCAACCTTTTGGAGTAAATTGCGCTTCGTTCGGTGAACTATGGATACTGGCTCAGCGACGATTAATTTCCATTTCCATATAATGCATGCGAGCAGCTCGTTTATATGTTAACTATCGATCCTGACAATGCCTCGCCGTTTTGACTTTCTCGATGCGTATCGGCCGATCTCTGACAAATCCTAGCGATTGTTTCTGTCAAGCGTGGGGGGAAAGAAAGATTTGTATTGAAAAGAAAAATTGAACGTGAACTGAAAAATCAGTGGTGTCGGAGTCTAGTGGATTAAGAAAAAGATAACTTGAGTGTGCAGTCACTCTCCGCTCGCTATTGAATACCGATTGGCGTAGGAAATTGGAAAGCTGCAACTGAAATGAAGGCACTCCCTATCGATTCTTCTAAAGACAGTTGACTGATTGCATTTCCAAGAGAAATTCAAATTGGACATAAAATCAGACTTTGAATTATAGCTTAACGTTATCCTATCTGAAACCAAATGAAGATGAAATTTCCGAGACACGCTTCGTCAAATTTCAGGAAGTAATGGAGACGCAAGGAGGATTCAAATTAAGAAGAGATACCAAAGCTCCACGAAATACTATCCCAAGCTGGTTGCCATTACTCGATTCGTAGGAACGAAAGATTCAAATTAAAAGGGGATATCGATACCGCGCTGAAAACCTTCAATAACGCGTCGTCAAGTTTTTCTCCACCGCGTCGTTAATTCAATCCAGCGGTTACCGATTAACCCGTTAGCGCGATCCAGCGGATGAACCGTGAGAAGTTCCCGGGCGTCAATCGACCATCCTACAGCCGTTCAATTATTTCGATCACGCGAATCGCGCCCTGTTCCATGATTTCCTCGAACGTGCAAAAAATGTGGCCGTTTTAGGAATAATTACAATCCGGAGTAGTTTACGAGGTCTAGCGCGATGGCGACGCTGGAAGCGGCTACCTAATAATGTCTCGTCGCTGGCGAACGGGAAGGGTCGTGCGCCATGGTAACCGGTTAATTATCGCGTTTCTATTTCGGACACGCCCTGACCTTTTTTGGCAGTTGATGAAGAAGCTGACTCCAGTTCCCGTGGATGCCATCGGACAGACTGGACTGCCCTTCCAACCGGAGCATTTCCATGAACAGAGCCGGATGAAACTGCACTGACACGCATCTTTGCAACTGCGATCGTCATTGTGGAGCACAAACTGAACAAGATGGAAATCGATACCTGGACATTCGATGCAATTATGATAGGATATGCTTCATGCATCACGGAATTATTTCCAAATTTGCGATGTTTATTCATATAATTGAGGATGCTGAGCGTTGGTAGATTTAAGCTTGTAAGGACAGCTAGAAATAGTTTCTTTCCTCCCGACTTATTGCCCTGAATTCTATGAAGTAATCGTACCAATAATTAACGACTAGGTAGTAATCACAACTATGGTAGCAGATACTGATACCCTTCAAGCTTCATATTAAACATTAACAAAATATATCACTTGGGGTAACTTTGCCCGGAAAACTAGATTTTAATACAAATTCCTCTAGCTTCTATTGTGTAATAGTATTATTCTCAGACGAACTGCATCTTAAGTAAGCAATCACAGCTATCCAAGGCACTTTGTCTGAGAATAATACCTGTCATACTGTTGTATGGTAGAAAAATTTGCTTTATGATCTAGTTTTATGGTCAAAGTTACCTCATGTCACGGTGTATTAGCAGAAGGAACTCTCAGCTGAGAAAGTCCCCAGATCCTCAAACGCAGAACTAACATTCCCACACTTCTCGTTAAATAATCCCCCCACAGATCAGACCCATCAATCCACAACATCAAATCCAAACTGTCTAATTGACAGCAGACTTCAGTCCACCTACGAAGCAGTAGGGGACACATTGCCGGCCTCCTCGCGGAGCAGGTATAACCAGAAAGCGGCAGGTTTCGTGGCAAAGTGTGAGTGGGATTTATCGATCGGGGCTCGCGACCGATCTTTTCCGCCTGGCTACGAGCCGATTTAGCGTCGGATCGGATCACGCGTAGCCACGGCGGAATCGTTCGTCGCGTGATCGACGATACGTCACGATGATCGATTACCGAATACGGAGATATGCTCGGGTGTCCGCCCTACGGAATACTGCGACGATAGAGAAGGTAACCGGTCGCCTCCTCTTGTTTCTTCCCGTGACGTACCGTATTCTCGTTTCCCTGTCGCCGTTCGACTGTCATCCATCTCCACGGTGCCTCGAACCGCTGAAAATAAATGGCTTTTCTCGATCCACCGGATGCTGCGTTATCTGGACGAGCCTGTATCGACGTACGTTTCGGTTCAGCTTTCGTAGTGCATCTGGCCTCGCGTACTCTTATTGTAATTGTCTCCCCGCGAGCGCAACGTAGAGCCTAGAGATCCTAAACAGAGATCTCCAGTCCCGTCCACTTTCAATTAGTCGATTATCTTCGTTTTGTACGAGTGCTGAGAGGATGCTTGAGACTAAATAGCTGTGGTTTCGCTGGTCTCGTTAATGAGATTTGTGGCGTCGGATCTCCACTGTTTTCTTCAGTCCCACTGTTGCAAGGCTGTGTCACTGGCGGAAGCTCCCAAAAGCTGAAGTAACCTACCGATAGGTCACTGTACTGTTTTATCATTTTCTGCTTAAAAGCTGTATGAATATACATAGCCGGTGAAAAGATTGAACCCAACAAAAATGAGTAGTAATGACAGGAAAGGCTACGAGAAAATACGCCGTGAGCCTGAACGCGTTAAAAGCTGGTCTTCCTTAGAAAAAAATATAAGTTGACATTGTATTAATAGTATGCTAAATTAAGAATTGAACTGAAGGCCATAGGAGGATTGAGAAGCAAAATTCAGCTCAATCCAGCTACCCAGCTGATACTCCAACAGGAGGTCCTCGCCCCCTACAACCGAAAATCGTTCAGCCACCTGAAGGTAGCCCCGAGATTACTGGGCACCTCGTTTCTCCAGATGCTGGCTAACGAGTGTAACGAGTCCGTGGCAACATCTTATGTGGATATGTTAGGCGCGTTTACCCGTTTCACAACTCTTTCTCGAGCGTCGCCTCCTACCTCTGCTCCTCCTTCTCTTCGCCAGCTGCTCCTCGATTGGAGTAGCTCCTCGGTCGAGCAGTGTCGCTCCCTCTCTTGCTCCCCCGGCTCGCTTATGAGCTCTGTCTCTGTTGGGCCCCGTTCTCCGGGGCCCGTTTCGATGGTGCAGGCCACCATCCGTTAGCTCCACTATTCAAATGCAGACCTGCTGCCCGCCGCAATTTAGACCGTAGGTTATCCACTTAACTGCGCAATAACTTTGTGCCGTGATAGCAGTTTTCTGGCGGCCGTACCGCGGTGATAACGAGCCCGGCCAAGTCTTCGCTCGTTACCTGACCGCGTTTTGCCTCCTTTTTTTCGTCCCTTTGCCTTTGTTCCCCTCCCTCCCCCAGTCATCACTTCTTCGCTTTATTCTTCTGTTTCTACTGCTTCGCAACCCCTTGCACTTTTATACCCTTGTTCGTAGGGAAACTGAGTACCGATGTTGCTGTCTTTTGTAGAGACAATCGTACGTCCTTGTGAGATGAACGATTCCTCGAGGCTGAGGTGTCTTTGATAAAATATATTTGATTGTATTGGAAGAGAAAATCTTGTGATTCGCTGTATTTTATTGAATGTGATTTCGCAGTTCTAGGTGGAAGATGTATTATTGCATGGTAAGTAATCACTGTTCTTCAGTACGTTTTAAATTAATGTACTATGCAAATTGTCTGTGAAGTACCTCATTAATATCGCCGACATTGGATTGAGATCGCGAGGCTTCTAAGTAATTACTGGCTCTCCGTAATCAGTTAGCGCAGTACAAAGTATCATTGGAGTTAATGATCTGTTTTTCTAGCATTATTAGATTGCACTTGAAGTGATTGACAAATGCAATGTGTCTGCTGTGCTTGAGTTTTCGATAAGGTAGTGTGATTAAGTTACGCCAGATTCACCCTATGGCGAATGGAGCGGAGCGAAAGTGGACTAACAGAAAAGGCTTTAGAAGGGGCTGTGAAACACACGAAATATCTTCCACTTCCGTTTAAAGTACCAGATAACACAAGGCACATGGAACGAGACGAAACCGTAACCATATCGGAGTCACGATGGAATCGTTGAACAAGTTATCTCCGCAACCAGGTCCATAGACGATATCCAACCAGTGTGAGCGCGCAATGTTCAACGAGAACCAACAGACTTGGCAGTCGAGTTGTGAGAGAAAAGGTGAAACCAAAGAGCGTAGAAACTGTATCAATCGAGCGAGTCGAGCGATTTTGCATAACCAATACGATGATCATGCAAAAACTGAAGTCTCCTCCACGGAGATAGTGTAGGTATTACTAGATATTATTCGTAGCCCCAGTTCGTAAAGTGGATTTTCTTGCTGTCACGATAGCGACTAAAAGGTGGAATTTTTTACATTTTTCCACAGTGTATAAGCTTCGAGAAACTCCAATAAAATTTGAAGCTCGAATTAAAAGAATTGTCAAACTCATAAGCGTTTAAACTTCTTTTAACAATATTAATGTTAGTCCTTGGCAGTACTGGGTACTACTAATGCCAGTGATATTTGGCTATCATAGTGCCAATTTTTAATATTTATTTACTTACAATAAACTGAATTGCCATACTTCAAATTAACATTAATTATTAAATAAAGAACTGATATGCGACCGTGTACAACCAATTATTATTTTATAAAAAGAGTAACGCTGTTTAACAACATATAGTTTAGGGGAACAACTCTAGAAAACTCTAGTGACTATTACCTCAAGACGCTACAGAAAAAATTCACCACTAAGCTTCAAAGCGTAATCCACGCCTTTTTGGAAATGTACCATTTACCTTCACCAAACGTCTAATAACCCACCGATACTGACTTGAATCTCGTAACTATCACCTGCATAAGGTTTAAGGCATGCACGTTTCTATAACAAATCGCTAGCTGCCAACCAGAAATTTTCAATTGGTCAACGGATCAATTAAGGGTAAGAAAAAAATACCGTACCATATTACCAATGGTAAGTTACCATTACGCAGAACGTTATTTGATATCCAGACAACTGGAATTCGTGTTGCTGTCTGTAGACAAATGTTCACACTGCGGAACCTGATCTGTGAGTTGGTGGATGGTGACTTGTTCCTTGACAAAGCAGCAGTGGCTGAACTAATGGCCCCCGAAATTATTGTGATAGTTGAATGATCGGGTGACTTCCGTGTCTCGGCTTCGAGTCGTCCTGTACTGGTCCCGGATTAACAGGGCAACGAAGCCAGAACGGCGGAGTCACGAGAGAGCTGGATATTCGAGGAACGAGCGGAATTTATTAGCGCTGGGTAGCATTGGTGATTGCGGCTGATTGGAATTGATAGTTACCATTGCTCTAGGCTCCTCGACCGGCTGATCGTCACAATGTATTATTATGATATCTCTGCGAGTGCGGATCGTTCAGCCGGTGCGCTCGTTTTTCATTGATCGCTGGACGTGCACGCGTGTAATCACTGATGGAACTTTGCGCAGCTGGCTAATTTTAGAACGGCGGGATGGAAATGCTGTTGCAGGGATTTCGTGCGACGATATGCGGGTTAAAGTTTGAATATCCGTTGGGCATATGCACCAGTAACAAGAATAATTAATTTCTTCATATTCTCTAATTAACAATCAGGTTCTCGTGTTTAGAATTTTGTGTCTATGGCTATGTAGTTGCTGTAAGTCGTTTCTGTATTTATGAAATTTATAAGGTAGTCTGGAGAAAATTATTGATAAGATTCACCATAGTAGCGTCAAATAGATTTCTAAAGTGCGCAATACATAAAACGAATATATAAATGCATATTTCGCTCCTTACACACAGCGTGGTGATTCACATTAACGATCCAGAGCAACGCGTAGCCTAATATATTCCGCCGCAAGTGCGCGTATCACGATCACTGGAACGTATTTGAATAAAAAAGCGTTTGCCAACGAACGCGCAGTCACACTTCAGAAATTAGTTAGGCCAAGGAATGTTGGCCGGTGACCTTGCCTCAGTTGCTCGATCCGAGTTGGTGCAATAAATTTATCGAGCTCGGTCAGCGAAAAAATGCTTAATAGACTGGAAATAATAACGATAAACTTCAATTTCCTGTTCCACCTATGGATCAGGTATTGAAAAGTCCCTCGCGTTACTTGCCGCGGTCTTGCTATGTTTCAGCCTCGATCGTTGATTGGGAAAGAGGAATGAAGCAGGGAAGACGGCGGAGAGGAACAGTTTTTGCTAATCTGAAGATCTTGATGACGAAGGTTCAGCTGTTCCCGAGCGTATCGTATTGAAAATAGCCTATATAGGAGAGGATGCCACGGAATGCTGTATCATACCGGTTAGCGATTGATCAACAAAGATGACTCGTTACTACCGTCGACAGAGGTATCTCCGAGGCATAGAGTGCCATTTTTATCGAGATCTTATCGACGGCCATTTATTGTGCTCGGAGGGGTACGTATGCAAGAACGATCTCGCCGCGGATTTCGATAAATTATCGCGCTTTATTAGATTTCAAGAGCTCACTTACACGCTGTCGTTCGTGCCAGTTATATATCATTCTAATTACGTATCATACCCCTAATGATTATTGATAGCGATGGCTAAAGTTTGCTCTGGGCGTTTGTTCTGTCGGCTCGGCAGGCAATCCTTTACTCGGATAAACTCGGATATACAATCTCAACGTAGCACTCTCCTACCATACATCAACTGTTTTTAAATCCTCTCATAAAGAATTATGACTAAGAAACATTTAAAAGGTATCGTGTTTTAGGACATTATATGTGAACAGCGATCCACAGCTCTGTAAACTTACCAGTGGCGCCAGAAATCCTTGCTGTGCGCGCATCGAAGTCACTGGGGCCTCGAATTCCCAACGACAAAGTCACCACTGCCTCACGACGAAATAAACGCGCACAAAGTCTCGCTTGCGTGGACCAGATTCAACGTTTTATCTGCCCCGTCCGTCGTATCATCGACCGTTAGAACGTTCGCCACGGATAGATACCGTTTTTCCCCCGGACATTTCACCTTTCGTGGGGAATTCAACGACCAGTCCGTATCTGAAAAATCACAATGCGTTTCACGTGTTACAACCTGAAACGTGATTACACTGGCCACACACCTGCCGGTCCAACGATTTCGTTCCCGTCCATTCTCTCGCCCTCTATCTCTCTCTCCCCCACGTTCCGGGGCCCCCGCGGTCCCGTTTCCACGGCGTTCTGAAAAAGGACAACCGCTGTCCGTCGCCCACGTGCCGTACGCCCGTTCCAGCCGCTCGTTTTTCGTAACCCGCGACGCGAATGACCCGTGACAAACCCGCGCGTACCGGTTCGTTTATGAAACCCGACACCTTTGGCATTAAAACCGCATTATACGCTCCTCGGGTAACAGAGCTCGATGGACTCCGCCGTGGAACCGGAAGGCCCCGACACCTGTCAGACGGTCCTTGGCTGGCCGCGTTGCGCGTGGGCCTTCGTTAACCGCGCCGCGTTGACTTCCACCGGTCACAAAAATTCGCCATTGCACAGGGGGGACAGTTTTCATCCCGGAGAGGTTAATTGAACAGCAACGTGGAAACTGGAGGCGTCCGGGGGACAGAACGTTAGGATGGTCTCATCGACAATGGGGCGGAATCCTTAAAACGCGAGACAGCAGCCAGCTCCAAGCGAGTCGACATTCCAATTCGCCAGGGTACAGGAGGCTCCACGCCTCGATATTACGCTTCGACGAAAGTTTGTTTATCGATCGAGCTATACATGCTCCGAGGCGGCCTTTCTCTCACGTTCTCGGCTCGCAGGAAGTTGGCAAATCCTCCTTTTTTCGTCCCGTCTCTGTTCCTCCTTCTCCCTGGCCCTCGCTCCTCGCTCCTATCCTTCGCTCTTTTTTTCGCCTCCCCGTCTTTCTTCCCTCGTTCGCTCTCCTCGCCGGCGTTTCGATCCTCGGCTGCCCCGTTCGTGCTCGGCCGTTCTCTCGTCCTACGAGGCCTAATCGTCCACTTTGCCGATACCGGTGAAAACGAGATTTATCCTCGTCACGCGTCAGGGGACACGGTACCCGCGTCGACCTTCCCGGCCGGTGGACGATCCAGTGGGTGCCACCTGGGGGCCCCATCCTGAGCCAAGATTCCCCCGATGGCCTCAAGCTCCACGAGAATTGGGTCTTCGATCGACGAACGCCGAAATCGTTCCGTTGGTCCTAAGCGACCGACTATAAGCAACGACACGCTGTTACTCCTTACACGAAGGTCGTTCACTGTATCCAGCATCTCGAGACTCGGGCCGGAAGATATTCCATCTGCTCGGTGCCTCGTTTCTCTCCCATCGAGCTCCTATCGAGCCGCGTGATCATAGACCCCGAGCCGTAATCGTCGGAAGTCCCGCATCCTCGATCGTCCAGCCAACCTTCCGCAGCTTCTCCGTGAGTTACTCGCGTCGGAGGTGACCCGCGACACCGCGGTGCCTCTCTTCGCTGGTGAGACGGAGCGCGATGGTTCCTGACGCGTCCGCGACACGACGGGACTCGTGGGACCCGCGACCCCGTGGAACGCCCGAAAACGCGCGTGACAGAGCCCGAATGTTCGGCAGAGGCGAGTATCCTCTGGTGCTCAGGGTGGCTGGTCCGAGGGATGACCTTGCCCTAGGACAACTCGGTGCTCCTCCTCGTCGGGGCATCGGCGAACGACTGAGGGCTGCAGACGCCGGGCCCCGGAACCGGGGACCCCGACACGCCACGATCCGCTCGAGCACTGCACCGTGTTTCAGGACCAGTTCGGCCGCTTCACTTGGCTCCGGAGGAAGGATGCCGTGCGTGGTTGCTCGCTCCTCGCGTTTCCCCTCGATCCCCTCCTCTGGCTCCCTCCTCAGGCTTCCCCACCCTCCCGGCTTAGCTGCTGCTACTCTCGCAACCCCCTCCTTACATCACTCGTGGAGATCGCCCCCCTTTTCGATCGCGTTTGCCCCCTCGTGCTGCTGGCGAATCTCTTCTTTCGTTCCGCCGAACGAGTTGGCTGTGGTCAGGGGACCGAACTGGACGCGGCGATTCTGGCTGACGTGGCCTGAGGTTTTCGGGGTTAGAGGGTGACCGGTCGAACTGCACCTTGGCCCTTTCTTTCGCGTCTCCGTTTGATTTCGTTCGGAGGGATTCATATTTCGAGGGACCTCGGGCTTTGAATGGTTTTCGGTGCTGGGTTAAATGATAGTTTATACATTGTTTAATTGCTGGTCACGTTGGAATCGTACTGTGTTAAAAGCTTGCACTTGAAAGAATTATGTTCGTTTCGTTTTTAATTTTATAGTGGCTAGAATCTGGTAACTGTATTCATGAAAATTTTATTTTTATTGTTGGGAGAATTCAACCCCCTTGATTCTACATCGTTGATATAATAACAGTATCAAGATATTCTGAAAGATTATATAACACTTGCCTTGAGATTATTTTATAACTACTCCGAAATAAATTGCTACCACTAGCAAGTTCCAGTAGAATCCCTAAAGCTTCGTACCCCTGAAAAACTACAGAAACACATAAGTAACCCGTTCAAGAACTTCAAGTATAAAGATCCTGCTCCAAAATCTGTATTAAAAATTCCAGTGTACCAGAGTCTTCAGTACCTCCTAACTGTGAAATCGATGAAATCAAAGTCACAGAGGCACAAGCCCCATGTCATCCTGCTCGACTATTAGGTTCCCATAACAAGAGGAAACGTCATACTTCATTCTTCAAGCTCCCACCTCTATCTAATACATCTCATTTCCAACCTACGCTCGGGAGCATCCTTGCTCCCACTATCGAGTCAACATCAGGTGTCATCTATGACTCTATTATAAAGTCAAATGAGGCGTCACCCAGTTTCCTCCTAGATTCCTCCAAACATCAGGTCGAATTTGCTAAACCCTTCCCCTGGAGTCTTTTATCCCGAGTGACTCTACCGTTTTCGATATCTCCCAGCGTGATTCCCCCCATTCGAACATGTTTCACGACGTAGTAGCAATCCTCCTCTTTCGTTGAACTCCTCGATGCAATACGACGATCGTGGACGGCTGCTAAGCTAGCTTGCCCCTTCTTCCGTTGCTTTCCCTGCTGCCAATCGCATCCTGGATCCCCCCTGCGAACCTGATGGCCCACCTGGGCCCAACCTCTTCGCGTCCGACGGGAGCCAATCGCCGTGTCTAACGTACGATCTAATGTCTCGGTTGTAACGGGTGTCGAAAGTGGAGGGAGATCTCGCTGCTGTTGCTGTATTGTGTCACACACATGCACACTCCGTGTCGTCTAGACCAGATTGCTCCGCGGGCTACGGCTGGAGAAACCGCGGCGCCGATGAAGCTGACCCTATTAGGCTCCGTGGGCCTTGGGTGTACTTCCCTCGTCGGTGTTTACATGAATCTCATTCAGACTCTCAGCATTATCAAAGCATTTTTACGAAAGTCACGTCACGTATACTGGGATTTCCCTATGCAGGTGCAGTGGGAAAGGTAGACAGGAACGCGGTAGGTGTTATATAATGATCGTAGGTGGCAGGCTGAGAGTCAAGATCGAAATAGAATACCTCAGACTGTTCGTATCCGTATCACATCAGTTAGCAGCGATATATGGTTTAGGTAGAGTTAATTGGAGTACACTTAGTCAAAAATGCAAATTCGTATGAATATTTTAAGTCTCTGAGAAATACACTTACGCCCATCTCAGTGCAGCTATCACTATCATATCCAAATTTACTAACTTTGAGTAAATTAGGAAACAACTGTTTATAAAATTATTGCTTTGACTTAACATTAAAAAGAGAACACTAATTAAAAAATAAATTGAGTTGATATATCTACATCAAAATGAAAATACATATTGCACAAAACCGTAATGAGTGCAGGTTTAAAATTTGCAATATATCCCTCATTTGTTATCGGATTATCGAAACGATGTAGAATTTTTTACGCATAATACATGTCGTAATTAAAAAAACTGTCAAAAATGGACTTGCACCCCTCTTGTTGCAAGGACCTCAATGTTATCTATTAAACTCTCAAGATTCTCCTAAATATCAATAATTCTCGACGCTTTCGATCGTTTTATAGGCTAGAGAAAACTATTATCCCCTGAAAGCACGCCAGTAAATTTTATTCTTCCCCATCTTACTCCACACAGAATGTCTCAGAGGTGGCTCGCTTCTCCCTGTGGGAGTCGCTAATTATCTTATTATCACGAGCCGCGATCGACAATTCAATAAAGCTGGCCCCCGTCGAGATCGTTGACCATGTAATTACCTGAAACGTTAATTGCTCGCCAGGGACAGTGGCACAAAGGCCGACAGACCAGTGACACTTGGTTTCGCTGCCGGTTGACCCAGTTGCCGCAAGAATGCCACCGTAAAACCGTAAAAATGATGACTTTGATCGTTCGAAGTATGAAAACATAAATGTCGTCACGGTTCACCTGGTGATATATTGCACCTACGCCCGTGCATGTGGGCTCTAATAAGCATTTAGCCGTTTCCCTTAGAATTTTACGATACGATCAGCATAATTTGTCGCACGCAGGCACGACCGTTGCGATACGGACAGCGCTAATTCATTAGGCAGCGTTTCTTTTTTCCGCCCGACATTTTTCCCATCCGCACCCGCTATGCGTGAACTCAATATCTGTATTACGAGCCGATAGTCTGAATCGCCAGCAAAGCAACCTGTTCCTACGAGCGCGTTATTAATGTGTGCACGTTCGCATTTTTCTTTCTCGAATTTCTAATCCCGTGCGATTAATGGCGCCTCCGCGACATCTACTTACCCCTGCTGAGGGGCTTTGCCACTCGACGCCATCAATTACTCGCACTTGTTATTACCGAGAATTTTTTCCGGCCTTTTACCGTATCACAGTACCTCCTGGCTAATTATCTCGTAAACGGTGTGTTAAAGGAGGCGACTCTGCAAGTAACAATAATTTATATTCTTAATCTTGAAACAACTTCTTTAACTGTTTTCACTCGAATGGTTCAGAAATAAATTTTGTAATTGTAAGATTTTTTAAACGCTAGTACATGGAGGATGGTTATTCCAGTTTATTTATTGATTTGTTCGTTTTAATGCAAAATGACTGCTTGCCAGATAAACGTTGCTGTGGAAACGCCACCAAAATGGTGACCGTAATTACAAATTGCGAAAATCGTTGACATGCACGTTGACAGTCTACCGTACACTTACGCTCTTTTTTAACGTGTTGCTCGAATAAAAGCGTTTAGCAGAGACAGCGAATCGCGGGTTGTCGGCATCTTTGATATTCAGATCGGAGATCTCGTGGCTCGCGTGTGCAATTGCACCTGTGTTCGTACCGTCGATGCATATGCAGCGCGTTTGACGTTCCTGAATGAAGAGTACAACCTGCGCGAGCTACGTTTATGCCATTAATTTGTTTCCCCTGTATACGCGATACCGGCGCGGCTGAATTCTTCATAAATATGCAACAGCCACTTTCTGACAAGGGGGAGGGGGGGAGATCAAAGTTAACATTACCGAGTTCGTCGTTCGTGAATTCGAAGGCACCATGCGAAAGTGGGAAATAAATTTTCCAAAGTTACCTGACCAGGAAATTATTGGGACTGGTTAGTTAAATTTAGAAATACTTTGAAAAAATAACAGTGTTCCCAGAACTCTTTTGCAAGAACATCTACAGTAACTAGAAAAAGTACGTACTGGTGTGACAGGTATACGAAAGCTTCCAAGAATCTTTCCTGTCATTACAGTAATCATTCAACTGGTCTTCCGTTGACATTGATTATAATCCACAGCATCTTTGACATTCACGAGATGAAATGCCACGTTTAAAATGCTATGTACGTGAGAGTGCTTCAGTAAATGGAGCATCACCTCCACTTCAATAAATTTTAATGCGTCACACCAAATATTTTATTCAAAAACAGGATTTTGAATATCGATTCAATCGTTTTAATTAGATCTATAATAAATCGAAAGAAAAAGAAGTCACCCCAGGTATTTTTGCCAAATTCGCCACAGTGAGTTGCACGAGGTGACAGAAACGAAGAGAATAGCTCTCTCTCTCTACTCCGGCCTCTGCTCGAGGCAAGACGGGGAAAAGAAAAGGGGTTCAAAGGCACAGGATTTCGCGTGATGGCCTTTTCGTTCCCTGCCACGCGGGCATTTCGCCGAGGACGTAAACATTTTGAGAAGAACGCGCAAGAGCTTCTTCCTGCCCCTTAATTCCGTGTTCCGCCATTGTTCGACCCCCTCGATTCCGCGCAACCCCTTCTCAAGGAGGACCCCCTGCGAGGTTGACCCACTGGAACCGAGCTGCAGGTGGTGCAGCGTCGTACCTTGTGGAGAAATAAAGGCGCCTTGGCACGTTCGTGCGTGCGTCGCGACGCGGTGTGTGCGTGCACGATGTCATCTGCTAACCGGTTCGAGCTGATATAACGCAGGACCGTGGGAAGAAGAACGGTTCAAAAGGACGAAGTGTTGTCCTGGCAGACTCTCAAAAAATCTGCAGAGAAGCTGGACAGTATCTTTACTGGGCCCAGCAGCGCAGGAGCGTCTACCAGTTGTGGCTTCTTCGGCAATGTTGACCAATTTTTCGATACCTCCTTGACTTATATCGATTGACAACGACGGGGGTTTAAATTGAAAATTTGAAAAATTAGGATACTTTGTGGGCCGCATAGGTGTACATGGTAAATTGATAAATAATGTGTTATTTTTTTTTAAATATGCCTATAAATTGACTTTAAGGAGGTAAAATAAACCCTCGTAGATGAAGGTGTCTTTCTTGCGCTCTGATCTGCCTGTACTGTTAATACCTGAATGTAATTTGTGTACAATCTTGAAAGTGTAATACAGTATTACTTGTTTGCTCTATATTGCTGTTTATCGATAGAATTAGTAGCGTACAGATATTCCTGAAATATTCCTATCAGACTCTTCGAAGATATTGGAATTTCCTGCTTTTTAAATTCTTTTCCATAATTAAATACGCCGTTTGTACGAATGAAAGTAGTGAATCTAACGCAGAAAGGGTTGCGGGTCACTCCTGGATCGAAGGGCACCCTTTGCGAAACGTAGGGCAACCCCTTCAGCACCTTGCAACAGGAGACTCGCCTGCGCAGGGAAAATATTGGTCAGACAGGTTTGGCTACGCTCGCTAGACAAAACATTGACTAGCGGTCTCGTCATCTTCGCTGGGGGTCCTCTATATTTTTCTTGCCTATGGGAAAATCTTCTTCGATTTTCTACCGAGCACGCAAACGCAGCTGCTTGACATTTTTAAGACTCAGCTCCATGCAAATTAGGCGTTAGACCACTCGATTTATTGGCTTCAGATGCCACGTTAGCAAGGATACCGGGAAGAGCATCGTGAAACAGAGCCACTCCTCCGTGGGACACGACTGAATTTCATTTTTTAGTTTGACCACTTCTGCTATTCGTGAGAATCGACAGAGTGTCGTTCGTAAATCAATTCAGGTCTACGTGGATAAATTCTTTCGAATTATTAGAATAAGCTGAAGTTAAACAAATTTTGTAGCAAAGAAAGCCAGACTTATTATATAAGCAAGAAAAATAGAATAGGCAAGAATTCTACTATATTCTTAAAACGCAAATGTTAGTCTAGTTTAGTCAAACAGAATTCGACATTTATTTCCAATATGAAAAATTCCCTCCAATTTCCTCAAACTCTACAACAAAATGTGATTTGAAAATACCGCAAAATCATTCCCTCTTCAATCCTCTTCGACCATTTTCATTCGTCTAAGAGATATGCCAGCTAACAATAACCCTTTCACGTTGCACGGTGGCCCTTATCACCGGAAGAGCCGGGGAAATAAAGTCATCGTCGGGCGTATTTTCCGGTCGTGAGTGCCCCGCGGCGCTAAACACGCGATGGCGTTATGGTAGCGGAGGAGCCTGGTCCCCGGTGAAGGCATCGGCCCATTAAATGTTGCACGCCCGGTAATTTATGGGGTGCGAGAGAAGAAACGTAACCACCATCTCCGTCCAAGGGTACACATAATGCGACCCGGCGCGTCGCACAAGAGCTGCCAGGCCTCTCTCCCCCTACCTGCAACCCCTTCGCGCATCCTTGCATTTGCATAAAGCTGTACGGAGACGCCTGGAGATTAAACGCTCAAGATTTCGCCGGCTCCTGCACGCTACTCGCGCGGAAAATCCGACCAGGATACAGGTTTAATCCATTTCGGATTGGGCCATCCGCGTGGAAGCGAGGATAGGAAAGATCGAGGGACGATCCCAAAGTGTTGGCTTGAGGAAGAAAGTGAACGTGTGACGGTGAGAAACATGGGAATAGAAAATTTGGGAATGAAGAAGCGCTGGGGAAACAGTTGCATATCGTGGATAAGAGGAGTTCAATGCAAGATACTAATAATAGTGTGTTTAAGAATAATTATAAATATTTCCAGAATTTTTTAGGAATTCTAAACTGCAATTATTCTATGTTGAGTTTAGAGGTCCGTGTTTGAGAAATTACAAGTTTGATTAGCTTTGAAGTGAGAGTGTTTCGAAATTTAAATTCTTCCAGTTCCTGAGAATTCCTCACAGAGTAATAGGAAATGCACTATAGAGCTGTTGCATGAAGACATCAAGAACAGGCATTCATCGTTTCTGCCCTAGCACTCAGAGTATCGAGGGGCCATTTATGTCAGATTGAAGGTTTAGCTGAAGGATATTGGAAATATCATTGTCGATAGTAAAACGACGGATGCTAATGAAATATGAGGATTACGAGCTGTGCCTGGCCTTGCATTTTCGAGCGTGCAAGCCTGTATTTATTGGTCTCGGTGCGCCATAGTGTTCGCGAGCCTTATCGCGAGAAATTCCTATAAATACACTGGCTCTTCTTCTGCCGCACGAACGGCCACGAGCAACGCGCTTCTGCCTGGATTTCCGGGACGATACTTTAAACGGGAAAGCAGAAAGGTGGCATCCTAATTCCGAGTTACGATGGCGTTCCCTTCAGGCGATTCTCTCGGCCGTAACGGTGAACGATCGTCCATTTAAATCGTCCGTATCGCGATTTATTGCTCCTCGCTTCTGGTTCTACGTCATTCGCTCTTCGCTCAGTGGACGTTGCTATAATTGCTTGTTACAATTTCCGTTTCCAAGCCAAAATTCGAATTGCTGGCCAAGAGTAAGAAATTTCACTGACGTATATGAACGCATGTGTTCACTGAAGATTAATACAAAAGTTACAAAAATTGAATATTTCAAGGTAAATGTTTCCATTAGAATACACAAACACTTTATCAATAAATCGAGGCAATATTTTCACAATAGAATTTTTATATTGTTAGACAGATTTATATAAATCCAATGAACTTAATTTTGGAATTTAATTTTGGTATTTAAATTTAGGTTGTACCTACCAGACTTAATTAGATAAGTAACCTTGCGTTTTGTCTGAAAGAGTACCTACTAATTACAGAGAACGTTCCCAAACAGCCAAGTCACAGTGACTCGACACGACTACGCGAAGACAAGTTGATCGTTCTCGGATTTTTCTGTAAACCTTTTCAGTCTTCTAGAAAGGAGGTTTTTGTAATTAACAGTTCGCTGTTAATTATGAAGATGTTTTAAACGTTAAATTGAAACAACAAGCATGAAATGAAATTTCTTAGATCCACAATTATTATTGCTGAGCGTGGAATTTATTTGTCAAGAAATATAAGTTCAAGAGTCTACTGTTATTTCCAAATGTGACTTGAATTACGTTTCATTTCAAATGAAACTTCTGAAGTTTTAATCATTTATAATTAAAAATTTACCTGGTTTAAAGTATCAAAATTCGTATATCTAAGAATTTGAAATTTGTACAATTTTTACACTAACTGGTTTGATTTATGTATTTCTAGGATGATCGACCATGGCATCTAATTTGTAATTATTCATCAACCTTAAGGCCGACCTCAGAAATCAGTAAAATACATCCAGTATTTATCTCGAGGCAAATTTGTTCAGAGGATAGATTTGTACCGAAGAGGAATAAATACAGTCTGGAAGCAGCGAACTATCTTCTCAGAAAAAAAGCCGCTAACACTCCGGAGGAGAATGAAATCGATGTGTTAGCACAGGTATGACTATGCTTTCATAATTTAATCACTTTATTAAGCTGCATTACATTACACTCTGGCTTTTAAAAGTTGGAGAACTTCGACAATATTGAAACAGCAATAGCAATTTGAAAGCTTAGAATTCTAGGAGTTTTAAATTTCAAAAGACTCCCAGTTTGTAAATCATAGATACTGGGACTATTGGATTTTGTACGCTCAAAAATTAGTGTATTTAGAATTTTACCAGTTTCAAAATTGTTTCGAATGCTACGAATTTGATAAGTCCCGAACCCTATCGGAAGATCAAAATTTCCAATTCTCTAGATTCGAAACTCTGCTGGCACTGAATTTGCCACTAATTTCAAATTCCCAGAGTTTCCAATCCTAAGATCTCCAAAATTTCAAAACTCCGTTTCTCAAAGTGTCAATTCCTAAAGACATCTTTGAAAGACAGAGAAGTTCTTCGAAGGGGCCGATTTCTGTCAGATCCCACTCTCAAATTCCTCCATTTCCAAAAGTGTCGTATATTTAGAATTCCAAACTCTGCAGTCTGCGAATGTACAGCTGCTTCAAATATCATTACTTTTGCATTTTTAGAGCATTCAATTCTAAAGTCTCCAAATTTTCAAAGCTTCATTTCGCAAGGGTCTCAATTTCCGCAGCTAGATTTTGAAAGACAGACAGAAGAACTTCGAAGGGCCAGATTTCAGGGGCATTAAGTAATTTTTAATCGTGCAGGATGTCAGGAAGCCTTGAACGGTAGTTGAAACAACGTTCATGCGTCAAGCATCGAATTAGCATAAAGGCCGTCCGGATGTGGGCGCGAGGTATCTTGTTCATGTTCATCGATGAGGGCATGTAATCTTCGATAATCGATAGAGATAAGATCGAAATCATGGCGGCAAATCGGCTCACTGCGCGAGAAATTACTGTTCTTAGACGCTGGTGGAAATAGTTCACGTTTCAAGAAAAAAATAACTTCCTCCCGTCTGGTCTGTCGCAACGCGGCATCAGGCTGCCAATCTCCACAGCTTTCCGCGAAGATAGTTTTGTGAATGAATATTTATGAAACGGGACACTTAATCGGGCAATAGGATTTAATGTGGCTATTTAGGGATTGCGAACGTGGAGTTACCATCAAAATTCAATGACGTAGTTACGATGACTCTGACTCCCAAGATGTTTGCTGAATAGGTATGATAAATGATGAAGAATTTTCCCGTTCTTTAAGGGAGGATTCTCGTGCAACAGCCCCCGAAATTTATGATTTTTTTTAAAAAAAGCTATTGTTAATATTGCATTAAACTCTTTTGCGATATAAGGAGGCATCTTTAAACTTGTACAATTTTTTTTATGACGACCCTTCTTATTATTGATTAATTATTGTGGAATCGTGTTAACAGGTCACAATAGGTCAGGTGTAGCACCTGTCATTTGATTGCAAGAAGGAGGAAATTTTCTTAAAGTTAAATAATTTACGCTGGGACTGGATCTTTAAATTTGAATATTAGTTTTTATTTATAATACTCTTTTTCGCCGATATAAAGAATAATATGAAAAATTTGTCTAAGGAAAAACTTACCTTTTTTTTCAAACGCTATAACTCTTTCAATTTTTATTTTTTTTTCCTTAAAGTAGACCAATCCCAGCGTAAACTATCTAACTTTAAGAAACTTCTATTTTGTTTACAATCAGATGACTGCGATAGGTGATACACATCCCGCCAACATAACACTATATTTGGAGATTCTTAAAAGTAATAAGATTCATAGAAACATTTTCCTCTATCCATCGATATCATTGCCGATTCTCAAATTCTATCAATACTTAGATTGTTATCTTCCTTAACCTGGTCCGAGCTAATTGCCTCCTTCTATTCTGTACATTCACTAAAAAAAAAACAACCGTGTAAAACGAGAAAGTAGACCGATTCACCGAATCATCAATTCAATTACACTGGCCATTTAATCGCTCGCATCATGGATATTTGTTTTACAACGTCAGAGTGCCTCGATTGAGCTCTAAGAATCTCTTCGTCATCGGAGAACCTAAGAAAAAAAATAGAGGGTGGAAAAAGCGTAATTAAACGTAAATCTCAAAATCATCGACGTCGACATAGCCGGGGAAGATGATTTCCTGTCTACGACGCACGAGCAGCGCCGATAACATTGCTATATAATAACTAGCAGCGATATGGTAGCATCGTTCGCGTTTCCTCTGGCTCCATCCACTCGTCCTTTTTCCTGTACGTCCTCGTAGGCGAGCCTGTCCGCTACCTTCGTGCTTGACATCCAACCGACGCGCTTCATTTTACCCTTATTTCCGTAATGGATCGCTATGAATAGCTTCATTGATGCACGGCCGTTCCGCGACGCGATTTATGGCGATAATCGCGTACCGCGGCTTTACTTTCGTAATGGAAACGGACGAGGAAGTCGACGAGATCTTCAAAGCTATCGGAGGATCAGGGGAGACTGGAGACTTGGGCGCAGATAATCGTGGAAAGGATATTAGTGTCAATTATACGAAGTGATTTTGGCCCAAAGAACAAGATTACCATACGCCGTTGAAATGTTTTCGTTAAGAGGAGAGGGGTGCTCTCTTTATTTCGATAATGAGGCAGGAGACTTTCGAAAATGGTGTTAAAACTTGTAAGAAACTTGCAACAGAGTGGGAGGAGTTTGAAGGCACATTTAACTTTGTATTGATCTGTTCTCCGATTAAATTTTCTTTTATTCAAATTGTCTATTATTAAAGAGTTCTTTGTATGAAAGAGTACCTATTACAGAGTAAAAGAGTTCTTGTAAAAAACACTATAAATGCCAAAATTAACAAAATAAAATTATATTGGAAAATGTTCTAGGTGTTAATGATAATATAGTATAGAATTTGATTTTTGGATTCTTCAATTATGAAGAAATAATGTGTGAAAAATTTGTCGAAATGAATTTTCTTTATTTATTTAAGTAATTAAAGCGTGATGAATAATATAGCTCGACACTCTGTTGGTGAACTCGCGAAGGCAGTGTATGCACCAAGCCATGGTACAGGAAAACGTCATACCGGGGCTGTCGCAGAAGAAAGTGTTACGTGGCTGCCACTTATCCATGAAAAATAAGTTGCCTGGAAACTTAGCAGACCAGCCTGCAACCATGTGGGACGAGAAATACGACGAGAGTGCAATGTGGAAATCAAAGCCACGAAAGAAACCTTCGATACAGATTGTGGACTCAATATTAGATCTGCCAGGATTCCAGGTGCCACCGAGTAAGAATTTAATAACTACCCAGAACATTACTCAGACCTGTGAAGTTTTTGCATGAAATCACAAATTCTTATTTCTCATTTTACGCGAATGTCTTGAATAATCTACACTCTAAAGTCTAGACTTTAATTTATTTAGTAATTTATTTGTTACTTTAAATCAGACTCTAAACTCTCATATAGGAATATGTGTTATAAAGTTCAATATCTGTCTTCTAATTATCACTAAATTAAAACATAAAAGTTATGATTTATAAAAGATCACTTTTCTTCTCAATTTTCGGAGCCTCTCGGTACCATTTGATCGACTGGAGTTCGAAGAACGTGGTCGCATCAGCGATCCAAGATATGGTAACTTTCTACGATACCAATGCATGTGCGTCAATGGAATCGCTGGATAACGTGGAAATAGATGATGTTTGCACGTTGAAATGGAACAACGCTGGTTGGTATATATTTCATAGAATTGTGTAAAATATATTCAAAAGAAGGGCCATCGAACAAAGTGTGATATGTAAATTCCACATCTTGGATTTACACATTTGTAATTCAAGTTGTTTTATCAAAAATACAATGGGCCCAAGTGCACTCATACAGTGAAAGGTCCGACCCCTCTTAGGCGCTCCCTAGATCTCCCTATACCTTTCACTGTGTGAGTGATCTGCGTGATGAGATCTGCATAATCAGTTGCGGTTTCATGACCCCTCGTCTATTCTTCCCAATGGTGAAAGAAGCAAACTCGGGTATTTTCTCTATAAAACGCGCCTTCGTCACATAAATGATGGAACAGGCTAATAGAGGCTTCGGCGTGAAAACACGTCCGCGCCATTGGGACAAGAGATCCAAACCAAAGTTTCTTGTGGCTTCCTGACAGGTGACAAGCTTGTCATATGCACGCTGTTGTCCGCGATCAAGCTGTACAACGTGGAGGTGCAGAAAATAGTCTGGACGACTAAGTGCGAAAGCGACGCGATTTTCACACAACCGTGTTACGTTCGGTGCATCTGCTGGTCACACGACGACCAACACATTGTTGCGTGAGTATATTTAGTTCGACTTACAAGGAAACGTTCTCAATCTGAAAATTTTGATTCCAATGAAACTTGATGTGAATTTCTTTTCGGCGGAAATTCACTCTGAAAGGGTGGAGTGAGCCCTTAAAGTCATAGCATTTTTCGGTTTTTTAATATAACTTTATTTTTCTATTTGGTATTGCGATATTCGAAGTGTTGTTTTATTTCGCGCCGTTACAAAGTTATATTAAAAAACTGAGAAAACGGTAAAACTTTAAAGGGGAAAATCCACGATGAGACAAAAATTTCATTTACATGAGAATTTAATTTCAAGAAGCAATTATGTAATTATTATTTCATTAGTTTCATTATTATGTCATCGTTTCATGAAATTAGACTCTCATGAGAAAAGTTTCATGATATATTTTCAAACATCTCATCTCTCGCGACTATTTCCATTATTTACATACCTACGTAGTCGTCGCTGAGATTTTTGTCTCGTGTTAAAAAAGTATCGTGTAAAATCTCAGCGTGGATTCGCAACCTTAAGGGCCGACTTTAACCCTTTAGAGTGAATTTCCACAGAAAAAATGCTCATTGAAACCAGAATTTTTTGTTTGAGAACGTTGCTTTGTCGCCATCGAATTGTCAAGATAAACGCGAACGACATCGATTACTCTTTATCGTTTGTATCTGTTAGCTGCGGTTTATTGCGATCGGACGTGGCTTGATAAACATTATTGATGTACTTGCCACGGCCATTTATGGATCGCGCGTTCGCCGCGGGGAAAATGCATTTAGTCGACGCGTTAAGTTGATCCTGCGCTTGGAAAATGGCAGTTCCTTGTCGAGTTCAATCGACGTGAACGCCATCGAACGCGACGCATCCGAATTCGATCTGCATTGTAACAAAGCGTCATTATTTTTCGATGCTTCATCCCCCTACACCAGGAGTCGGAGAGATTCTCTCTTTCGTCTGTGTGAAATGTTTGTTTCGGATAAGCGCGTGATTGCCTCCACGCGATTTTTCATGTAATGAATTATAAGCATGAACTGAACGACGTTTCGAGCTATCGCAAGTACAATCGAACTGTGCGTGTCCCATTTAGTTATTAAAGGAGGTTGTAACTCAACTTCCTGTCGATACCTGGGCGATTGGACGTGTCGAATGTCGCGATAGAACTTCGTAATATTAGGGGATTAGCTTGTATTTATTGTTAGATATACTGGAGAGAGAGAGAGAGAGAGAGAGTAATTCTACATTAATTTACAGGGGTTGCAGAGGCCTAATCACAATTTACTCGGCGTGGACTGGTAGAGTTGTTAAGTCAGTGCTGGCACACACAACGAGGATACTAGCACTTACCTTTTCGTGCAACTATCGTTATATTGCATCATCCGCGTCCGACAGTACAGTCCGAATTTTTCTGTGGCCAACACTCGCCCCGGGCTTGGACATCACGTACATCCACCCTGTCAAAGTGAGTTAATTATACAAATATTAATTCACTAGAATATTGAACGCTCCAGAAATTCTAGTGATGAAAAAAGTAGAAATAAAATAGCTGGCACAGAAGGTTATTATAGAATTACAAGGTCCCATTTATTTTCAATATTGACAATGCGCGCGAGTAGAGGCGTCGCTGTCACGCGACAACCAAGTAAATTGGCTAGCCAACTTGTCATTTCTGCATAGTATGTATTACCTACTACACTTACATACTTACATGTCAGTCTTATTACAAACAACAAATTCCCTTACTTTTGGCAAACTTTGGAAATCAGGTATTCCATATTACACACACTTACCCTACTAACTTAGATAAAAGTAAATTTCGAACAGAACAAATAATTCGAGCGCCAGAAGTCATTCTCAGACAAATGGAGGATTTTTTGCGCTGTAGCTTCGATTATGTAGTAGATTTCTTTCGCACTGGTTCGCACCAGCGAATAAACGCTTATGAGGAATATCATCTCCACTTTAAAGCGCACGTCCAATGTTATTTATTATGATGAATATTATTATTATAATTATTATTCGTCTTTATTACTCATTTTAATAGTTTTTAGATTATATTTCGACCGTAAATCTGAAATAAAACTGGTATTGGCGCACTGATTCGGTCATAAATTATATTATTTCCTTACTTTCCTTGAGAATGGTTCAAATAAGAACCGAAACGTCGGAATATTGTATAATTAATTTGTGAAATAGCTTTGATCTTTTATTTTATTTTTAACTAAATAAAATAATTCTTTATTTATGACCGAATCAGTGCGCCAATACCAGTTTTATTTATTACTCATTATTATAGGAAAATACATGAGAAAATCGATTAATGTAGTACAAGAAATTAGAGTAGGAGGCAATGCTTTTTATATATTTCAGACGTTAGCATGGCACCCGTACCAATCCGGCCTCCTATGCATAGGCGGTGGCATGGGCGACGGTTCGCTGTCGCTCTGGAACGTGAACGAGTTAGATGTAGTGAGTTATCGTTGCGTTAATTTTTACGCTGGCGTGGAGAACTTGGCTTGGAATAAGCTCAGCGGAGAACTTGTCGTTCACTGGTCGTACTCCGATGGGCACAAACGATACACCGTCATGCCGGTTCTAGCGAGCCTCGATCGCATTGTAGATACGTTGCCCGTGGAAAAGGAGACGCGCGTCAACTATATCCTGTGGAACCACGACCATACGCAATTAGGTAGGTGAGACTTATTCACTTCTGCCTGTGTTTCGTCACCGAAATATTGTGATCGTGATATGCATTTAAGTGTCGCATGAGGGGTGGCTCGAAAAAGAGGGTTCATTAATCTGAAGAGGAATAAATATATTTTTTATCCTATGTAGTTACAGTATACATATAATCTACTAATCTTCAATGTTCACTATATCTTAGCTAGTTCTTATTTCCAATTATCGTGACGTCTAACATCGAAATAAAAGTGAAGTCTCGTGATCGTATTGCTCGTCGATTTCAGTCCATCGAAAGAAACTAAATCTGCATGTACTTTTCTTAGCCGTCCAAAGCAGCGAATTTCTATCCATGTGGAATTTCTTTGGTAACGAGCATCAGTATCGACAAAAGAATCGAAAGCGATGCGAGGTACGAGAGAGCACAGGCAGCATGAGTTTCAAGGAATTTAGTCACTTCAACATACGGTAGAACCATCTTACCCAAGCGACGGATTAATTTTATTATTTATTTATATCTATCATCATCCATTTCTCTTGCATTCAATCTATTTCATCTCATTTTATATATTTCATTAATCAATGCTTATATTTATTCTCTATTTATTTACCTATTGTATCGCGAAAGAGGGCAGCACTTTAAGCTCGATTTTCTGGAAACTTTCGAGCAGCTCGCCCCGCCCTTGTTTTACACATTATTATACACGAAACATAATAATTATATGCAAAATTCGATCCAACCTGTTGTCCCTCGTTAGACGTCTAATTTTGTGTATTTACCGCATTACGCCCCGGGCGTGAATGAAACATTTTAATAACACCCGTCGCTCGAGGATGGCGAACTTTTCCTTCGGGTGCACTGTGAAACAGTACGCCATCGTATCTTGATCCTCGCACTTTCACGTAAGGTCCACAACGTCCCTGCATCCTCGTTCCGCCGTATCTTGATCCGCACGTTTCACCGTAACATCGAATCGTTTTAGCGGCGCAAAAATTACGCGTCCCTCGTTCCGCGAGGCGATTACACCGCGGCGTCGATTAAGGACGATTATGGCCGAATCGGGCGCAATTTAAATTTTCCCGGGACCGTTTCGCAGCAGGTTTATCGATCGCGCCGAGAGATAAGACACCGCGTAGTCCCGAGCTAGGACTGTTAACGGCTTCCACGGCCTATCATCGAATAGATTTCCACATTTCGCCACCTTCGGCTGTTGCGGCTGAGTTACGTAATTACCCGGCCGGATGCTAATTACGGGAGAAGGGGGAACTGGCTGCTCGATGGCGATACGCGACCGGCCACCCTTGCAAAACGGTACAATTATCGTTCTGTGCCGTTCGACGTGTGTTATTATGCACGGTGACATCGCCTGTTAGTATTGACCGAAGGGGGTATTGGTTCTGATATTGAGCTGGGAAGTGTTGAGTTGGCCTCAACACATCTGGAAGTTTGAGCTGGATTCAGTTTATTGATAAGACAGAAAAACCTCTCGTTAGGGTTGCTAACCGTACTAAAATATATAGTAGTGTACTATATTTTTGTCTAGTGTACCTACTATATACTGTTAGAAAATATACTATATTTCCAATACATCGATAAAATTCTACAATTTTGACTTATATTTTTATTCTATGGTAACATCAAAACTTTAATTTGCGAAATTAAACTTGAATAATATGAAATTGTTTATATAGTAGTAGGGGAGAGGTGGGATGAAAGGGACACTTGTGTTTAGGACCAGATAGTAAAAAAACTAAATAACCATTCGAGTTCTAATTGGTAACATTAGAAAGGCCAGTTATCTGGCTATAATAATACACGGGCCTATTAAGCTTCTCTCTATATTTACATGTCATATTTTTCGTTTTTTAAAAAAGTGTGTTTTGTCCCTTTCATAAATTGGCTGTATTGAAAGGGACATGGGTGTTTATGAATGGGACAGTATAATAAAACCAGGTAATATTAATATCATTTTTTTAATTATTATTTATGCAGGTACCGAAATCACAGTAGCTACTTTAATTTGTAATAGGAACTAGAAACTCAACACTTAAGCTTATGTAACTAAATGATCTTAATAGTTATAAATAATGAATTGTCTAATGGCATCCTAACCCGAATTTTAGGTGGCATATTTTCACTGAAACAAATGAAGAATAGTAAGGTTCCGAAAGTGACAGGTATGAAAATGACGTCCCTTTCATAAATTTTTGTTGTGTCCCTTTCATAAATATGGCACCAAAATTGAAAATCTAATTCCTACAATTACAATATGACACAAAAAGGATCAGACATTATACGATATCGTTCTTAAATAAATACCTGTTCAGATGCAGTAATAGAGAAATCAGTCGCTGGTAACAGCACTTCACAAGACAGTTCAAGGAAATACTAAAAGTTATACTTTGAACCTCAAAAGAATTCAGTCTTGTATTTCTGTCGTCGTAGATACGATAGCGGCTTGAAATTTGGCTTGATTACACATGAATGAATGTGGCTACTAAATAAAAACACTTTAGGCCTGAGCAGATCCTTTATCTTTGAGATAATGACCATGTCCCCTTCAATACGTGTCCCTTTCATCCCACCTCTCCCCTACTATGATAAGAGGCATCTATCAAGCGGCATATCGATTTGTGTCTGATCGCATACTGGACGTTTCTACTAGCTCCGCTGGCGTTCGCGAAGACATTCGAGAAAGAACCTATATAGCCATTTTATTCGCCAAAAATTAATCTGCGAACGTAAGTATTTGAAAACATATTTTGCTATTTAAATAGATCGTGGGGATAGGAGTACAATGTGTGCTACACGTCTCCGTATTGAAGAACAATCTCATATCTCTCTTTTCATTTGAGATATTGGTCTAGAACACCCCCTACATATATCCTTCCTAAATGAGACAGAAAATTGCAAAGAAATGTAATAAATGGAAGTTTCTTGACCATTTTCACCCACATTTCTCCTTTATTTTTTTTTTTTACACAAAGTCTGCATCTTCCACTTGCACCACCCTTCAAATAATATTCCATCACCAATATCCTTCGATCATTATTGTCCGCAGTCGTACATCCGCCAACTTCCCCCTGCTCCCATTGCGCCTCCTAGTTATGGAAATCAGGATTTCGTTGGAATTAAACGGTCTCGCGAGGACGCGGTTAATGGTCTCAAATTACTGTCCCCGTCTCGCCCCTCTTTCCCAGCCCCATTTGGCGTAATGCAGTCGGAACGAACGTGGCATTACGATCTCGCGCTAATGCCACAGTGGGCTGCTAATAACAAGCGACCGGCACGATGGAAAACCGCGCGACGAGACTAGTTAGCCGCGCGAGACCACGGAAATTTTACGTTCGAGGGCCGCGAGGCGTGCAGTCGATCGCGGCCAATCAGAGGATAAGTTAATCGATGAAGGAAACAGGAGCCTCTCGGCTGAATTATCGCCCGAGTAATTTTGGTCCAGCGTTCGATTCGCAATCGCCAATCGCAAGATCCAGCGATAGATTGGATTTACGAGGGTGATCAGCGTAATCAGAAGCAACAGATTTGTGACGGTTGGCTTATAGTGTTAGAGATAGTCACTTAGGAGCCCATGTTTACGACGGACAGCGAACACAGCGAGATGAACGATGATGATCCTAATATGGAGGGTGTTCTGCCGGGTAATTGAGAGAACAGTGTGACAGGGACGTGTTTGGAAAAGTGGAGGCTTTTAGGTTGATGATAAATGTGTTTAGAAGTAGAATCCATAATTTATAGTATAATTATGTAGAGGTACTCGAAGGATTCCACCTTTTACCGGGGCTCTTACTTAATTCAGAATTATTTAGCCTTGAGGGGGTACTCTAGTGCAACTGCCCGTTTTTCAACGCCATCTTCAGGAATTTAATTAACAGAAACTATAAGTCTATACTATCTGGAGTTTTGCCTGCATATTATGGTATGTTTGAAGTAATTGTCAGAGTTTTTTTGAACTTTATATCGCATATATACATAGATATAAACGGTAACGTAAACTTCTTCAAAAAAGTTCTTTTCCGACGAACGTTGGTGTGGAAACTGTTCTAGTTACCCAAAATAGAAATGAAAATTTGGTTCATAAAAAGAAGAAAGCCAGCTTAGTACCCTCTATAATCTATATAGACCCTCTAGCATAGCCCCTATAAAATCTAATTTAGTTTATCTTAAACAGCTAATAAGTTTACACAATCGACTTCCCAAAATCACTGTCTCTTATCAGTGAACATCCCAAAATTACATAGTACCAACGATAAGAACACAATACAGAAACACACACTATTAGAGCCAACAACAGTGACTGTCCTAACCTACCCCCAGCAAAAAAACACCTAAACACGTTTACATTCAACAAACATTATCAAGCAGTAATCACTGAATTTAGGAGATTAGAGCCACTTAACCTAAATACCTTTCCAGACGTACTTTCAAACACCATGAACTTCCTACATCAGAACAAATTTTCCAAAGACGTCAAGTGTGCCCTCCGTGACACGCACTGTTCCTCAATCCCGCGTCCACCTCTCAGCACCGATCTCCGCGACAAAATCGACGAAAGCTTCGCCCATAGCTTCCTCCCCCGAAGCGTGCGCGTCACGCGAGCCAGCGAGCGTTTCTTAGTTGCAGAACGTTAATTGGCCAACTGGACGTTGTGTTTATGGCCCAGCAACCGTCGTAAAACGGTTGCTGATTATTATTAGATATAATCACGGTTAGATCCAACGATACCGAGTCTGCCTGCCGACTCGAATGAAATTTATTATTGCGACTGCACCCCATGAGATTCTACCTGCAGCCGTTCTCCCCCGGCTCTTCCTCTGCCCGTTTCCTTCCCCCAGCGCTAAGAGGGATGCTGATGGCGCAACGAGTGTCAACCACGGGCCCGCCTTTCGTTGCTTTACTGTTAAAGCGTCTCGACGACGCAGGATCGATCGTAATAGGGCCTTCGATCTTGTAATCGGATATATCGGGCCGCGATGAACGGGGTCCGGGTGATTTGCATTCTGCCGCGCCGCAGCGTGTAATAAGAGTGCTGCATCGGTGTTCATGTTCGATTGAAATTACAACGACCATGAATTTTAAGGGGATTATTTTAATAACGCCACGCCGTGGAGACCACCGGATTCCCCGTCGCGATGTTCGCCTTGCTGCCGATGTAATTGCTGCTGATACGTTCTCGATTTTGCCGTGGTGGGCCGACGCTGGTGTTGTAAACAAATTATTACGCGACGAACGAGCACCGAGACCTCCTCTTCCGACAGATGGACTACTTTCTCGGTTCGTTCGTTGACAGATATACTATAGGGGCAGTGTAAGTTATTGGTAGTGGCTTGTCGAATGTATTTGAGAGAATTTTGATTATGATGAGATAGAGGTTCTCTGTTTTAGTAATGTGGGATGATTTAAATGTGGATTATTATAAGAAAGTGATAGAAATTTTTAATGTTGTGAATATTAATGTGGGCTAGTTGTTTGCCGTGGATTTGTAGTGCAATTTGAAAGTCTTACGTCAGTTAACGTCGAAAGTTAACGTCAGACGCGCCCACGGTGCAGTGTGAGTGATTGGCACATGTCTGATCGCATACGGGATGATTCTACTTGTTTACTTCACTGGTAAGAGGACAGTTCAAACATGGAGTGTCAAGAGGATGTTTCCCACAGTTTAGTCACTATTTCTGGTAAGTGAACGTTTTACTTGTCGAGACACTTGGTATAAATGTAGGTATTTATGAATGTATATTAATATTTAATGAAATTGTGTGTATATCTTTGAACACATGATTTATTTCTTGAAACCTAATATTAGGTACAGTATACTTCTATTCAGTTTGACTTTGTATGAGTTGAATTATTACAATGGAAAATTAAACTGTTATAGTGTCCTCCTATCACCACGTTAATTTAAACAAATGCAAGTTGTATCTTATTATTAAATTATACCCAGTTTTAAAAGTAATACGCACCGAAGTGGCACGTCGAGTGTCTTTTGCGTTAACTATTACTAGCAAGGGAGTGTTCTTGATGTAGTAACAAGATATTACACTTTCTTAACAGGGCTGCCAAGATTCATGCTACAATATATTCCAAATTTCCATCTCACTTTCCAGAGCATGATTAATATATGCAGATTGATGAAAAATAAAGTATGTCGATGTTCACGTAATTACAAAGATTTGTCTCGAGATCTCTTGCTGTCATTTGTGCAACGAAACTCGTTAAAGGTTGGCTTCCAGAGGTTGGAAAACAAATTACAGAGTTCGAAGCTCGGTTTTGCAACGAGCACCGCGACGAATAAATCTTTGTCCACCGACGAAGACTTTTGTGATTCCCTCGGAGATTTGAAGGGTCAGATGCGGTCGGAGAGATTACCTACGGGTTCGACGTGCTGATCGATCGTGCGCATAGATACAACCAGCCATCGATCGAACGTGTACGATTGTTTTTCGAAGAACGTTAAAGCGGACGGAAAAGATTCAGAATCTTTTTTCTGTAATGATCATCACATTTTAACGGTCGCTGATACAGATATGTAATTTCGTTTTCGTGAAACTCTACTTTGAAAAATTTATTCCAATAGGAAATGTATAATTTTCTGTTGATTAAATTAAAAAGTTCTTCAGTTCTAAAAGCAATTCACAACATTTAAATTTGATAGAACCGCAGCTGCCTTTTTTATTGCACCTACTTTCACTTCTTCTATTAAATTATTTGCTACCTTAAGATGCCTTTAGCTACTTCCATTTCTCCACTGAAAAGTGTTATCTACAATTTATTTTTTAAACCTTCCCTCTTTTTTGATCAAATAGTAAATAATTACTGGATAAGTTTTATCATTATTTTGAAGCTGCTGAAGTGGCCTGGGTGTGTAATCTTTATCCAGCTCCCAGCTCCACCGATTCGAAACGATGTCATATTTCACTGCTCGTGAATAGTCAATAATGCGAATCACGTTTCTCCAATCGAATCGGAATTAATCGAAGTGGTTTTCTCAGGGTTACTCCGGCACATCCGGCAGATACCGCTGATATTGCTTCGAGGAGCATCTCGTACAATTAAAGCTGGCCGCGTTTTCCTTCAGTTTCGACAGATGTATTACGCGAACGAATACCCGATTGCGGTCTCAATTACTGGGAATGGGGGTAGCAGGAAATCGGTTTTCCTTCACGATACATTTATGCGATCATATATTAGCGCCTGCGAATCATCTTCCACGAACCAACCAGAAATGTAATAGCAATCAACGACTGGATCAACGACCTAGAAAATTACTCCAGGAAATTCTTCTGAGTGTAAGGTACTTCATTCAATACCAATTAAATCTCTGACTTTTCAGAGATTGTTCATTAGTGCCAATTAAAATTGTCCACGGTTTTATTACGTTGTAAGTGGTGGCTTTTAAGGGGTTATTCACAGTCAGTGACTCATTTCACTGAAATACATTTCACCCATTTTCACCCCCTTAGGGATTAGTTAGGGAAAACTCCTGAAATTAGCTTTTAGGCATTTGTGTGGGTAATCTTTGTGAGTAAGAACCAAATACATCTAATCGGGCCTAAGAGATATTAGGAAATCCGAGAAAATACATTTTACTCCTTATAAGTATATAATAATAATAATAGTTACCAGGCCAGTTTCCTATTATTCTATCTTCTGTTTAAAACTCCACTATTAATCATAACCACGTTTCAAGGAATCACTACTTCAACCAAACGCGAGGTTTCCTTTGACCACCAGGATCGCAGCAACTAAATCTCCCTGCCACATTCAACGACCAGCAAAAATCGAGGAACAATAAAGAAGAAAGTTTCCAATCCTCGTATCTCCGCCAATTATTCATCAATTTCTGGTTTCATTCAATCCGGTCCTATGAATATTACCAGGGGACACTTGTCGCGGCGTATCCGCCATCTCGGGCGTGAACAGGGCGGAACGGAACTGGAGGGAATAATTCATCGAATGGAATCTCAAGGATATGTCAAGGGTACGGTTTCTCCGTTCCAGATGCGTACACACGAAATTTCATGTTTCGCGACTTAGTGCCCTCCCCGGCGCGCAAAGAGGCTGAGAAGTAAGACGCATAGTTTCACGGTAGCCGAGGTGCGCTATCTCCGCGCATTTATCATGCGGACAGTTACACCACTCTCGGTCTCTGCTCCGCCGCGGCATTAATGAGACGGCCGGACATTAAGGGAAATGGAAGGAAAGAGAGGACGGCTACGAAATCTCGAGGCTGGAGGAAAAGGAGAAGTGCCAGGCTGTGATTTCCCGTGCACCTCGTTCCCTTTTCACGGCCAGCAAACCCCCCTCCCCTATCGCAGATAAAACGAACGATAGACGAAACAGCCTCGCGCACTGTCGCTTAATAATATCTTACTTGGTAAACGATCCGTCTTCTTCCCGCGAGAAATGCTACTTCGAAGGGAACAGATAAATGTATTGATGTAAAGCGGTAGGGTAGAATGTTTAAATAGCGACGCAGGGGATACTCCTTATGCTTTATCCAGCGATTGAAAGGGAAGATAGTGCCTGCAGGCCTCCTGGAGGTGATTTTTTTATTGTTCCGCAGCAAGTGGATGCTGCGAAGAAATATCGTCGAGGGAGAAGTAGTATGTGCGAATATTTGCATTTTGCTGATACTCGCGAGACTGTGGACGGGATGTGGCTTGAGTTCGAGTGGTATCTTCAGGTTTTAAATGATTTGGAAGCTGGAGGTGTCAGCGAGATATTTATGTAACACTACGTTGTCGCGGAGAAGTCTATTCTTTGTGGAAGGATTAGAGTATAAGGGACTTGATACTTGGGTACATCTTGGAGAAACATGTAGCTGGGTCTGTAGGTGTCGTTAGGTACCTATATCTTAGGGAGAGTTTCCTTAAGAGGGTAGTGAACCATTTCAGATTCAGAAAATCGATTATTTTTTTACTGAAGAAATTCAAATAATTGTAGAAGTCATAGCACCGAACGTAATTGAGTGCACTGTCGGGTAACGGCCTCGAAGAGAGATATTTTGGTGAAAATAATGAACCTATATACTAACTCAAACACCTACATTAGGGGAAGGTGGGGCAAGACGGGGTAGTTAAGGTTTGATGATGAATAAAACACAGGTTTTCATAATCAACTAATCAATTTTATGTCTGAGCCATTCTTTGGTAATATGTCTCTCAGTCTAACTATGAATCAACCTAATCTTTACAGGTTTTAATGGAATAAATAAAAAAATTCAGAAAAAGTCCTATCCCCCCGTCTTGCCCCACGTGTGGGGCATGATGGGGTACCAATTAAAAAACAATATAAATAAAGTAAATATATATAAATTAATTATTTAATGGGTTGACAGAGGCGGCACATATGTATGGCTTCATCGTCCTCGTCTCCTACATCAGCACAGGAGAAATGAAGATGTTATAATTGCGGTGTTTCCAGTTTTCTCGACATACGAGTCTTTTGCTTTGTGATTGGGACGGGAATCAGTTCTTTTGGACTAATTAGTAGAAAAGAAGTATCATTTTCCTCGGTCCGTCTTTCGTTTGTAGTTTCTAACTATCCTGGGGCAATGAGAAAGTTTGATTTTTATTTCTAGGTTTGTGAGGGGCATGATGGGGTAATGAAAATAAGAGGTACCCCATCTTGCCCCTTCTCATCTCACTACAATCATATGAACACTGCCCGAAACATTATTTGCGAAAGGATAAAATGACACACGTGCCTTAATAGCCAGCTAAATTCTGCCGCAGAAACATATACATGTACTGAAGATCTTCTATATTATCATATCATTATCACGGGTACTAAAAATAAGGAAGATATTAAGAAATCGCAATAAATTATAAATTCTGATCTATCTTTGTCACACTTCCACGTGTTTCACTGACTTGCTGCTCACTGACGGTGTCGGTAACGACACGTTTAACGCGTATGCTGAATTTTGATTAGTGCGTTTGTATCACGAGATAGGGGGGGTACCCCGTCTTACCCCCCCCCCCCCGTCTTGCCCCACCTTCCCCTACCATTTGTTACGAATTCAGCATAAAAATCCGAAGATATTTTTAACACGCTTTATTCTTCGCCCTGCACAATCAATCCACAACTTTAGAGCAGGACGATAGCGGTCGACCAGTTGCCAGGAAGAAGGCTGGACGTCGAAAAGCGCGGCAAGAAGAATATGAGAACCGTAACTACGGGCGCCGACGAGGAGCTACCGGAGCAGGATGGCACGGTTGCAAAGGGGGTAGGAGCACGTAGTGCACGTACTACTCGCAATTCGAAATAGCTAGGCCATAAATTAGTGGCTGGCTGTTGCGGCGGCGAGAGAAAGAGAGAGAGAGAAAGCGGGCAATTATTTCCCTTGGACGCCATATTTCAGTTCGAACGTCTTAATAACCGAGGATAGTCCGACTTCTTCTCGAAACCGAGTATTTATCTGAGAGAAATTGGAGAGGGGAAGAAGGGAAGAAGCAGAGAAGCTGATACGAGGAACAAAGAAGTGGAGAGCGGGATAAGAAGAGAAAGAGAAAGAGGAAGGGGATTTAATCACGTTTGTTTTTAAATCTCGAAGCCTCCAACTTCCAAGGTCCCACCCGTGTTCTTTAACTCTTATTTCCTTCGTTCATTCCCTCAGCTTCCGAGCAGTCGAGGAAAAGAAAAGGCATTTCATAAGTGCGGTTTATCGGCATCCACCAACTTGACGTCTTCATGCAATTACATCGTAGCCGTGTATAGATGATCGATTCAAATAACCACTGGTGGTTTCGTGAACGATCCACGCTGCTAGTCTCCCACATGCTGATTAACGGTCATCAGAAATAGTAATCGTTAATTATTATGCACGAGCCAGGACGTCGACGGTGTCGGGAAACGCGGGCATAGAAAATTGGGGACGATTAAGGGTAACGCTGGATTATTTATTGATCCCATTAAAGCTGCTCTACGCGGGGCAACAAGGCTGAGTCTCGTATAATTCGTAAATCATAGGGAGACCTGTACAAAACCGTATAATTAAGGTTCTAGATCCATAACTTCTTAAATTATAAAACAAATAGCGTAATAAAAACTGTATTTCATTAAAATATTTTTAAAATAGTCCAAATCTGCTCCTCAATTTAACGATAAAATGAAACCTCTTCTTTTCCTGATTTTGCCCCAATTTTTCTACACCGGAGACTCAATAATCCGGGATCTGCTTAAACCGACTTCCTCTTAATTCCAAATCGCATTCAGAGGAAAGATCTTCAGAGAAGAGTTTTTCAAAGTGTTTCCTCTCGTATTGAATTTACTTCTCCTCAGCACACCCGTAAGTGTGTAGGTACTTTACTCGATTCAAGTTCCTGATGATTGGTGACGTTTAGATTTTCAGTTACCATTCAATGCTATTCATCCAATGCTTCGCAAGATTACTGCCTCTGCAAAGCGCCAACGTATCTGCCCATTTCCTTTTCCACGCACATTGTTCTCAGGCTTCCAATAATTCACGATTCTTTTCACCAGCGAAACGCGGACACTCTTATGTCGCGTGACAAATTTTAGAAAGGGAGTATCAACCGTCATAGGGGCAATTCGCGCGATTACCAAGAACGAATCTCCGCGTTGCTCGCGTCCGTCGCGAATCGCACGCGATCATTACGCAACAGACACGATTCATAATTACCAGGGCGAACCTACTCACGGGACGTCGTAAAATGCATCGAGCTGCTTGGCCGCCCGATAAATTTTCTTTAAACCCTTTTGTTCGCGCGGGGATTCGCTGGAAACGACCGTTCCTAGAGACAGCGCCTCGCATTGTGTCAGCAGTGGCTGGTACACGCAACGCGGTTGCGCAAAACGGTCTGCTCAGCTGCGATTCGCGCAATTGAAATCGCACTCGCTAAAGCAACGCTCGTCCAGCTCGCATAGCGCACTTCTTTAGTTTTGTCACGGTGCACCTTCCAAATCAGATCCACCCACAACTCATGTCCCCCCTGGTGGCATGATATACGGCCGCTTTTAACGGCTACCAAGCGACGGAACGTGATTCAGCGGCGTATGCAAAGTATACCTGGTGCCTTTGCACGCCCCTTTAGGGCCCAGTTACACATTCGTGTACACGTGCTGTGTTAATCCGCGATGATTTACACGGGAAACCGTAACCGCGGCTATCACGCCCGCGGGTACGACGGCGACGCGTCCGACGTTCGCCAAAGATCGTTTCCAGCAGGGAATTCGATGTGATTCCCTCCACTGAGGCAAATTGGAGATGGTGGGTAATCGTGATCAGCGAGAGATCGCGAGCTGGTAGCGTAATGCGTGGGCGCTATGTAGTCCGAGAGAGAAGTCGAGATGCAGGGCGATGGTGAGAAGTTGGGATTGGAAGTGTGTTGCTGATGGTTTGGGAAATATATTTGTAGGACCTTTCCAAGATATTCCACGCCAAAGAAAACTGCATTTTGTCAAGGGGTAATTTCACCCCCTAAAACCGCACTATGGCACCAACAGAAAATAATATTGTGTTACGGATGAACTACTCTACTTGCACACAGAGTTGCATAATTTTCTGAATTTCCGGGTTGCTTAACTTCCCTTGTTAGTATTGTAAGTAGATTATTATTAATTTAAACTATGGTAGCTTTGTTCAAATTAGACCCCCTTCACATCGTAATCCGCGGTTTGCATTTCCACCATGATTGGGTAGGTAATTATGTCTTGGAATAAAATAATATCTACTATTACAAATTTTCATCAATATGGAATAACTCCAATGCGTTAAGGTACCTGTACCAAAGTTTACAATGGAGTTCAACTTATGCCTCATACCTTCTTACAATAGAACTATATTCAAATACACCCTAAAGGTGCATTTAAGATTATCAGAAAAATCTTTTGTCAACAAACTTCCAGTTATTCAGTATCGAATTCCAAAAGTAATGTAGCTATCCATTAAAAGGACTGCAAAGAAACTTACACGGAAGTGATTAAAAAACTAATTATACATGTCTCCCTGGTTTTAATCATCGAAAAAGAAAAGAGAGAGGACATGTCATGCGCGCGTACCTAATCGAAGAAACAGCGTGCGCATGGTAAATTGGCGATAAAGGTCGATTGGTATTCATCCAGCCGATCGGTCGAAACATAAAACACCGGGGCAAATTGCTACCGTGCTCGGGTTAGTCGATTTTTCAGGTGGCATGTCCAGCGCGATGTTCTCGTTCGAAAAATCTGAAATTGCCCCCCGCCGTTAATCTGTCGAGCGGAGGCAGCACCGCGGCGATCGGCTTTTTAAACGGTAAACTTTATGCCCTCGTGTAATCTACACAGCCCAGCCATGAATACACGGCCGAGCCCTATTAATTATGGGCGACGTTGATTGAATAATCGTATGGAATTATTCTAATGAGCCCCCACTTTCACGCGGTTCTTGCCTCTTTCTTCGCGCACAATGGCGGATCGTCGGGTTTATAATCGGAGCTGCGACGCGTACAGAGAGTTACAGAAGGATCGATCGATCGATCGAGAACGGGAACGTCGTGGATCCCCCTTGGAATTTTGCACAGCGCTAAATCGAGTCTACCATTGCGGGCGTTAAACTGTAATTAGAGTTGTGCTCTTATCGTGCCATCGACAGCTTCTGTAAATAGCATCGGAAAGTAATTTGGGAACATGTGTGTCGCGCGTGTGAACGATGTGAATTGTAAATGGAGTGAATAAAATGTTCTTAGTAAGGGAATAGTTTGGTTCTCTGTAAAAGAAGAAAAATTAGGTGATAGGGGTGAGGAGCTTTTATGCTGCTCAGCAGTAATGACGCTGAGTATTCAAATCGTGGAGCATGGGGGTGGTAGCTACTTATTAGGGTGGGCCGAAAAAATCAAATTTTCGAAACTCGAAACAGCCTAGTGCGGAAATGTTGCGTTTGGGAAAACAAAGGCAGGCAAACTTTTTTTTTAAATCGGTCAATATTTGGCTGGACCCAAACGGGGTCAAAGTTTTTAATTGTTTATCAAGTTTGGCGACTTCTGTATATTTTCATAAAATTGGCATATTTCACTGTTAAGCATCAGAAAATATTATTTTAGCACATACACATGTGAAATAATGTTTTATATCGTTCGAAAAGAGAATAGAGGATCTCGTCCCTCTAGACGAGAATACCCCCTTAAAGTCAAAACTATCCTTACCGTCACTCGACAACAATTGCAAAAAGCACGCCATTACCTCCCCACCTTTCATTTACAACATTCCCTCTGCCCGCTACCGAAATCTCCGACCCCAGCCAGTCAATGTTTCACCTTCGAAGGGCACGTGTCGTTCCTCGCGAATTCGGGTCCGTCGACGACACGCGGCACGGTTCTCGTTCGTATTTCCGCACGTTGGAATCCGGATACTCGGTCGTAGGACGGCGTGCAGCTGCGCGCACGGAATTCTCCGCATAAATTGTGCATGTGCGCGTCCGTGGTGGAGCGTGGGCGGCTGCAACGCCGACTCCGGCGGGGTTGCAGACCCCTGGCGGACCAGCGTCCGCGTGTGTGTGCCGGGCGTGGATAAATAATCGCGGAAATCTCGGCGCGGATATTACCTGGACGGTGTGCTGAGTGAGACGTAAATGGAGATTCCGGCTGATTCCGCATCGATTTCTATCTGACGCGGGTATCCGCTCGCCGTGCGCGTAGCCCCCGCTTGGTGCGGTCGCGAGCCCCAGCTGCGATACCGCGTTTTCGCGGTGTGTCATGAGCATTTGGAACAGGACACGAGGCGGGAGGCGGAACATGCGTCGAGCTCTGCAGCGTAGGCACTTGACGCGGTAGGTAAGTTTGAGTTCAGCGGGGAGATAGAAGCTTCTTCTACGGTGATTAACATTGAGGAGCGAAAGTGATAATTACATATGTCCAATATTGTGTAGGATATGCTAGCACACGGGAAGTTATATCGACAGGATTAAAATTTATTTCGTAATTTTTGAAGTTAGTAATATCTGAGAAGAATGGATCTTAATTATTGTTATTACTATTGTTAAGCGTCTTTATTACTCTAATACAGGGCTGCACAAGGAGCTGTTTTCAGCGCCTAGCGGCGAGCAACCCACCTGTCTCGTTGCTAAGGTTAGAATCGGTGAGAAGAACTGCAGTAGTGTACGTGCATTTGGTATGACTTGAACTGAGTCATACATACTGTCGCTACGAGCCTACGAGCACGCACATACACTACAGTAGTTCTCCTCACCGATTCTAATCTTAGCAATGAGACAGGCGGGTTGCTCGCCGCTAGGCGCCGAAAACAGCTCCTTGTGCAGCCCTGCTCTAATAGAAGGAATTTGACTATTTTCAAAAGGCATAGACAAGAAGAGTACAGGCGGGGATGTAGTAGTGACACTGTTGACGAGTGAAGTATAAACTAACCTGAAACAGGAAGAATAAAATTAACATTACAAAAAGTAAGAATAAACCAGTAAAGTAATCTTGACTCTAAGTAATATTAGCTTCAGACATTAAGCTAAACATGAGAAAAGGACAAGATAAAATAAAGTACATAAAGTAAAGTACAAAAATAAAGTACAAAGTAAGGACGATAAAAATAAGTAGATTATGCTAGGAATAGTGTTGCAGGGTAAATAATCGAGTATGAGACCTGAAGGACGAGTAGGATTTTAATTCTAATTGTACCTTCCTCAATTTCAATTACGTCAAGCAGGACACATCAAAGAATTTGAATCTGTGGTCGTTAAGGTTATGGTTCGATGATTTTTCTCATTAGATATAGAAATAGTAAATTGCTGCTTAGAAATACCTATGAACGCATTCCTCTTCAGTTTAGTGAGTTTTACAAACCTGCACATTTTTTAATCACCCCGTTTTAACGCTCTGTACGACTGCGTTCAGTCAGTCTGGCAATGGTTTTCGTCGAGGCACGCGGCGGTTCATCGGGCAGAAAGCGGCGCGGAGAGAAAGAAGGAGGGATCCACTCAATTATTTCTCGATCCCGCGGCGCATGAATGAACGAATAGATTCCAGAGACGCGCACGGTTGATAAATGCGTGCCGGCCTCGCCATTATTTTCTATAAACGGTCATTACTTGAATTTATAGCGCGGCTTCGGCCGCGGCGTTGCGTGCTCGCTTGCGTGCTAGAACGCGAAACTCCAGTTCGTGTATTAAGTTGAACACGCTTCCTGCGTGCGCTCGTACGTTTTCGTATCTCGGATGCACGCATACGCTCGCCTACGATCGCCGAGCTATGACTTACCGAGCGAAACGCTTAAATTGGACGCGGGGATACTCTGATATAAATAGTGATACACGGTCGCCATACATAAGATGGTCCAGTGACCATCGTCATTTCACTATGCCGCACAATATAATTAGAGGGTTGCATGTCAAGGGAGTTAATCGAATGCCAGGCAGTAGGGGCCGAACCACGTTTCACACAAAATGCATTCTACTTCTCTAACAAGGGGAGGACCGGCACTACCCCACGCGGATTTCAATCAGAGATGGGCAAAATGTTTATTTAAATAAAATTTCGAATTACGAATAAAAGTTAAAAAATTATTCGTCATGGATCGAATAAGCCGAGTTAACTTTATTCTACAAATAAAACTAATTCTTTTATTCGTCGAGCGTTTCAATTTGAGCGTCGAATAAAATTTTCAACTGTAACCTTAACTTTAACTTTAACACTACAGTTAAGTGATATAACTTTAACTATAACTTTAACATTAAAGTTAAGTGATATTACTTTAACGTTAACTTTAACTTTAACTTAAGTTGAAAATTTTATTCGTCACTGAAGTTCAAACGCTCAACAAATAAAAAAATTAGCTTTATTGGTCCAATAATCTAAAGTTAAAATAACTTTCATTCAATCCGTTATTTAAATACCTAATTTTTTATTCAGTTTATGTCCTGAACTCTGATTTCAACCAAATTTTCGGGGGTGGTATATATGTAACATTGAAGACTTTTGGCCCCTATTTTACCCGTAGATGTCCATCTATTTAAAAAAAATGAAAGTTATGTTAGTTGAAGCGAAGAAGTTTAGGTGCAACAGTGGAAAAGTGGAAAGGTTGCCGCAGGAATGGTCACAAGAGCGTCACTGTTACGCCTAGCGAGCGGCGGCGGCGTGCCGTGCGTGACAGCAAAGAAAAAGACACGATTAGATTTAATAACACGGAAGGTCAGCGGGATTTCGCAGGTGGTCGTACACTTTTATACCCCGGCCGGCTGAAACTTCAGCCAGTTGTAACTCAAGTCAAGGGGCTACGCACTTGGTCGGTACAAAGCTATCTTGAGATCTTCCTTGCATTCTGCTGAAGAATAGACTTCTAACCGGTGTGAGATACACGCCAGGCGAAGATCCCGATCTCTCGGTCCAGCTATTCTCTCAGGCTGCTTTCGCGGCGTTGCATAAACTCGTGGCGAGTGTTAAAGTCCGCGTCAGAGATCCACTCCTGTCGATGGGCAATTCACTTTTCATTCAGCACCGCGCGAACGAGGCTCGTATTGTCATTCGATCGAGGTAGCCGATAGAATGTCATTCGAAACGGAACATCATAAGACTTTCTTTTTGCTTCGAAATTAATAAGTAGGAAGAAGGATTTTCTTATTGAGACGAGTATCTACTTCTTTAAGGGGTAACGCCACTGTAACGACACAAAAACGTAGTGTACCTTTGACAATTGTTTGTGGGTAAACGAAGAAATAAGTCGATAATCTGTTAAAACGCCTTTATTATATACATCTTAAGTAGTTTCAAGCTGTTTTTTTTTCAAAATAGTATTTTGAACGCTTTTTTCTCGGAACCACGTTTTTCAAATTGGCCAGCAACACCATTTGAGTGTCCTAGATTTTGTCACGTACTTTCACGCAATCAGTTCACCACATATGTTAGTAGTAAATCACACAAATTATTTCCTGATTGAGGAAAACCCTTTCGAGAAAAAACTGAAAACTTCTTTTGTTACAATCCGCCCCGGTCTCCACTATAATAAAGGCGGTTAAACAGATTTTCCATTTATTTCTTTGTTTACCCACAAACAATTGTCAAAGGTACACTACGTTTTTGTGCCGCTATAGTGGTGTTACCCCTCAAGTGCTTGTCACGTCAGAAAACAAGACAGGAATAGGGTAAGTGTGGGTATTACTGCGGACTTTTAAGGTAGGTTAACTTTAGAACCCTCGATACGGCGTTCAAATGAATGAAAGTTCCTCCTTCTTTTTTTAAAAGAAAGGTGGGACCTTAATAATTCCATAAAAAAATATGAGGGCGGGGTAATATGTACAGTTAATTAAAAACACAGAGATTTGTCGATCAATGTCATTGCATGAGTTACTGCGGACATGCATGTATTACTGCGTGCCAGTTACTAACGAAACATCAGTTACTGCGCATGTATTACTGCGTGATGTCAGGCGAAACATAACCTTAATACCTTTGCAGGTTACGTAGACAGAAGTGAATACGGTCGGAAGAAAGGTTAGGTGGCGCAATGGTCGGTCCGCAGTAATACATGCACATGGTGTAAAGTACTGCACCTAATACTGCGGTGACAAATAAAAATTAAAACTAAAATGTAGACGACTGATTGATTGTTTTTCTGGAAAAATAACTCTTATTCTACCGAGCAATAATGCTACATTACATGTATTACTATTAATAACAAAAATATAAATGTTTTTCTAGTAGGTGTTCATGACCGCCATACCGGGAATCGACCGAAGTTTCGCCTTGACGAATTTCAAACTACGATAAAAGAATTAATAATAACTTTGCTGTACATATTTATTAATAATTACCTGTAATAGAGTTTAAAATAATTTTATTAAAAATTTTCAAGAGATTATGTACTTTCTAACATTAAATATGATCTGTTTTAGAATATCCGCAGTAATCGGGGCATCCGCAGTAATACCCACACTTACCCTATATAATGTCTTCTAAGTTACCCATTTCAATGTGCAAATTTAAATCACTTCGCGACCTTCAAAACAAACTTGTAATTCCTAGTGATGGGACTGATACCGTATCGATACATATCGATACCCTTCTACAAATTTCAATCTGGTATTGATACATATCAAAGTCAAAGGTATCAAAAGGAATCGATGCTTCTTTGATACTTACATATCAGAATGTATTGATACTTGTTTGATACCTACACAAAAATATCGATACCTACTTGATACCTATAAGAGAATATCGATACCTGCAATATCTTTACTTCACGCTGAAGTGTAAATATTAAATGTTTACCAAATGACTGAGACAAGTATTGATAATTTCGTAAGTATCAAATAAGTATCGATAATTTCGTAAAGTATCAAACCGGTTTTGATTCGATATAATATTGATATGGTATCGGTTGAAGAAGAATCGGTATCGATGATTGATACCAAGTACATAACATTTCGATGCGTATCGATATTTCCTATTGAGTACTTTGGTATCGAATTGATTGAATATCATCAATAGTATTGGTATCAGTCCCATCACTAGTAATTCCCTCAACCAAACGCTACCAAAAAAGTGAAAGCTCAGCCTCCTCGATTCTTCCCCAAAAGACATTAGAATAACGAGACAAACACATACACGAGAAGTTGTAAGCGCTCCCATCCACGATCCAGCTCCGCCAACAGAAAAGAATAAGAATGCTATCTCGGGCAGCTAATTCAACGACACTCATCCCACAACCACAACCTCCCGGCACTGCGTCGTTCCACCGTTCGTGAAACCGCGTCTGGCGCGTTGCTCGTTCGCCGCGGTGAAACCAGCGAATCGGCGTGCATTGAAAGCGACCGGACATTTCGCCGGCTCGAATCGCATTCCATGGATTTTTCCGAGGAGAGCGGAGAGGCTAACGGGGCCGGCTGCTAGCATAATTAATTCTTCCGGGCGGCACAAGGGGGCCCGCTAGGTTCTTAAGGGCTCCTAGGTGGCCTGGGCTGACACGGCTCTTCCGGCGACCTGGCAGGCAAACGCACGGGTCTCTTAAAAAGTCCGAGTCCCCGTGGTCCCTGTGCGCTTGGAGCAGAGGTTGTACCATCTACGGGGGCCCCTTTGTGGGCCTCGTGCCGCCACACCTGCGCCAATGTCCCAGGCGAACCATTGCCACCATCCACCTAGAACGAGGGACGTGGACATCGGCCCGTGGATATAGGGACCCCATATAGGTACAGAGGAATGCCTCCAGGAAGTCGGCACTCCGGCGGCTGACACCGCGAAAAACCAGAGCGAACACGCGACGAGGAAAGAGGCCAGGGGCGGGTAGGTGTACAGAGGTTCTTTGAATTGTCCCGCGATTTTGAGCTTAACGAGCAGTGGCGGTGATTGCTGCACTTCGGCGATCCCATTGGCGTCGATCGAGCCTGCTCTGATCGCTCGAAAAGGAGAACGATTATTCTGAAGGCGAGTTGGAGCGAAGAATAGTAATTCAAGGTAATGGTGGCGTTGAATCTGTGGGGAGGATGAGTTGGGGAAATGATAGAGTTGCAGGTGCGAGTGTGTTGACTTTTACGAGGTCATTTGGGTGTCCTGTATTTCTGTGTGCGGACACTGGGAGGAATAACTATTTAGAATCTCATAATGTGATTTAAATTAAAACACCTGTCACGTGAGAGGTTTCCCTGTATTTTCAGCTGTGAGTTATAATGGATAGCCATCTTGGTTCTCGAATCTACGTCTATTACCGACATGTGCAAACTTTGCATCATCAATTTACGAACACCCTGCACATTTGTCCGCGTACTTCTGGTATTACCGAAGTATTTCCAGCAAATGATAGGCGATGAGGAATTTCACGGTTCGCTAAATGCGCCATTTTCCAAGTCTTCTCACGGCGCCGCGAATAAACACGTTCCCAGGTAGTCTTGTCGAGGTTGTGTTCAGGAGGATGCGTCGATTTCGACCGACAACAATCGCCCTAAATCAGCGCGCGTGTCCTGCGAAGCGCGCACGCTCGCCGCTGCGTGTAAATCATTGATCGGATCTAGCACGAGCAGATTTTTCGCGACTTTTCCCTTCTATGGACGAAGTCTATTGAGACGCCTCGAGTAACGAATCGCTCTATACACAAGCCGTGTGTCGCGCTATGGCGAGGAATTTCGTGATCGAGTTCGATCGTCTTCAACTGTCTGCTGTATTCACGTAGGGGTTGCTCTAAAATTACGTAAGGGCAATTTTGGTAACTTATTACCCCCTCCATCCCCAAGTATGTACCTATAAGAATTCGTAAGATTTTATATTCCAGCCCCTCTTCATTCCACACGTATTATTTTTCACATTTCATTTTTTCAGTTATTAAAATTCTTTTAAAAATTTATATAATTCATATAACTCGGTTTCGTGTGTAAGATGAAACATCGTTTTTTAGGCTACTCATATTGAAAATTATGCATACTAAGTTGTGCATACTAAAATATAAAATGTCATAATTACCGTGAATCGTTTAGAAATTCCACGATAAAGCGCAACATAACTTCATACTTCGTTTAACGTCAACAGAATGTACATAGATCTCCATATTTTCAAGCGTTCTATGTATAGACAACCTACTTAGCTCCTTCCATCGATAAACACAATTTAATTTTACTGCGTATATCATTTAATTAAGACGTTTAATGGACAACACTCTAGGTTTCCGTAAACAGAATATGTATGGAATGCAATCAGTTTTTTATTCAATACGCAGCAACTCGATAGACGTAAGTACTTTATATTTTTACTTCCTTTCGTATAATCTGACGTTTGCCCGCCAACGTTTTCTCGGACAGAACAGATTTGCACATATCAGCGTATGGTTGCCCGCGCAAATAAATAAGAAATCACAAGTGCGATACCCATAATAAGATAAGATACATCTAAAGCCACGGTTTGATCCGGAAAGAAGCACGACGACGTCATGATTCAAAGTGGATATTCCGCTCGGCGCGATTAATCCAGGAATTTATCGCGATCCTCGCCCGTTGCTTCGGGCTGAAATAAAGTTTCACCGCGATCGCGGAGGTGCATGCGATATCTTTCTAGCAGTAATGAGAAACCGCCTTGGGCGCGGCATCGACACGGGACAACACGCCGCGCCGTCTCTGTACGCGGAGAAATAAGCGCGGATGTTAATCACTGCCGATGTTTTACGCGATCGGCGCGGGAACAATCGAATATTTCCATCGATCCTGCACCAGCCACTGGGTGATCGATGTAACAGACGCGACAACTGGTCGCGAATTAAACATTTATTAGGTCAACCCATAAGTAACGCGTTTTTTTTTGGTACTTCTGAAAGGTAAGAATAAAGGGCTTTGTTAACCTTTTGACAGTTTGTCCTTCACGGGTAGAAGACAAAGGAAACAGAAAAAAGAAGGTACTTGTAAAACATCCTTTTTTACATTTTTTTTCATAAACGTAAACATTTTACTATAAGTATAAAAAATTATACTCTTTTCAAACTGGACTTTGAAATTTTATTAGACTGTCAAATGGTTAATAATCAATAAACGATGCATATTTTATTTCGTTATATTTTCACCAGAGTTGGGCATTATTCGGCTAAATTTTTATTCGAATACGTATTCGAATACATTTGTGCGAATAAGTTTTTATTCGAATAATCTTCAAATAAAAAATTCGAATAAAATGAAATTATTCGACAATAACGAATAAGTTTTTATTTGACTGAAAATTTATTCGAATAATTTCTTATTTGAATAAAAATTTAGTCGACTCAACGGACGAATAAAGTGATCACGTGGTTTCAGCGATGTATCGTGACACCACTGACTGACACCCGTGAGACCTAATATTTTAGGTTAAGTAACTCTTGTCATAGCTCGCACTTTACAGAAAGATGTATGACCGCGGTATTACATAGAGTGTCGTTTTGATTTATTTTAAATAAAATTTGCTCACGTCAATTCATTTAAACTAATGAAAAAATCAATCTCTTCAAATTATAAGCGTTCATTGAATGTTTTTAAATACATACAAATACGCACACTTCCAGACTCACACGTCCAAACATATGTTGAACACAGTACAGACTTCCATCGATAGATATCCGACAGGGTATCACATTTATTCGTCGTTCATTCAGGTCGAATAACGAATAAATTCTTATTCGAACGAATCTGGCTAGAATAACGATACAGATTTATTCGCGAATAACGAATAATTTTTCGACGAATAAAATCGTCATTTGTTATTTGCGAATAAATCTTGGGGATTTATACGAATCCGTATCCGAATGAAAATTTAGCCGAATAATGCCCAACTCTGATTTTCACCACCTTTTCCACATCTTTGTACTTCACTTTCTATTTCCCTATTTTGGAATGCCTTTGAATTTGTTTGAAAGTATTTTTGAGTTAAATCTTCGACTTCTCTTGAGCTTATTAATTAAACTAGTTTTAATATTGACTTATACTAATCATCTCCTTACACACTTGACAAATCTATCTCACTGCTACAGTTGCATTATTTTCTTTGTTAAACTCGTATACATAACATGATATGCTGATCATATGTTAATAAGTGAGGTATTCGATCCACACTCGTCAACATTTCGGATAACGATCTGGGAAGATCCTTGGGTAAACTAGTATTTATATCAAATGGATAAGTGACGTTCCAGTTATGAAAATTCATCTTTCCGAGATGCACAGTTGTGGATTAGCAATGTCTTTGGTCATCGATTCCAACTAAAAGTCATCGACACGTGAGTTAGACCGGTACTGTAATCCAGATCTGTCTGAGCCCAATCAAACCACGGGATACTTAGGTTATATCGGCGAACAAGAAGATAACCGGTGGCGAGGTTTTGCTTACTATCGAAAGATCAAGGACGTCCACCTACGCTGTCGCCTGTACCGTTACCACCGAATTCGTGAGCCCCATGGGAATCTCATGGCCCCGGTTCTCCTGATCCAATTAATTTCTTTTTAATTAAATCGCTGTTGAAAATAGTATCATTACACATAGTAAATAAAAACTGCCAAAAGTTGACGTGAAGATTTGAAAACAGTATCATCCCCCAAAATTAAAGATGGGAATATGAGGTGATATGATGAATGAGCTTTAGATGGGATTTCACAGTACTCAGATCTTAAATCATCTTCAAATCATATCGCGAGAGTGAATCTGCTAATTAATCTTCCTGGGAGCTTTTAGAGAAAACAAATACAGTGACACATTGGTGAGTCCATAATGAATTAAAAAAACATCTGTCACACTGAATATATTGCATGATAATAAGAATATTGGCAGAAAGGAAAACACGGTTCACAATCTTAATAAGAAATGACCACTAATAGAAACTCATCTTGCAATACATATCGTCCAATCTCAATCATCTATTTGCTAATTCCGCATGCATGTTTTGACTAATCGAATCTAAAGCTTGCAACGTTTTATTAAAAAGAGAAGATTAATGGAAATTGATAATTCCTACGTTAATATCGCGAGCAATCCACAATGTTGACGTTTTGATAAATCGCAGAGTGTAATTGTACATGACGTCGACACCAATGTAACCAAAAAGGAACTATGTAAATCTGGTGCCGAGTTTCCACATTCTCCCACGAAGTTTCAATTTTGTTGCAGTATGCATGATTGCACGTCACGTCGAGTCATTTATTCAACTTTTCTAAACAGATTTATAATCTTAAAGTAGTCAATGAAATATTCCATCTCAACTACCGGTCATTTAACAAGATTTCCTAAATGAAGATAAAGTTCTTTCGAATACTCTGCAACTTTGTTTATGCATGATAATTAGCAGAGTGTAACGTACTAATCAGTCTGTCTACATTCTTCAACGATGGATGCTACATTGCTTTGCACATGCTCTGCCTGTTATCAGACACCCAGAATCTTCTTGTCAGGTGGAAAGTGTTAAACTCTTAATTATGATAATAATGAAGTCATCAATATTGCTGAGGTAAGTAAACAATTATTGCTTCCCAGTTGTAACCTTGGTGTTTTTAGTCAATTGCAACCGACAGATTCATAATTTGTGAAACTAGAGAACATTTATCGCTTATATTCAGTTTCCTTTTTTTATAAAAGTAACGGGAAATGATGGTTTCATATGTAGCTAATATTGAATCTAAAGGAAGAAGAAAGATCTTTAAAACGTGAAGCAATGCCTTAGAATTATTAATACTGCGATATTGGTTTTAAATTCTTAAAATATTTGTTCAATATTCACGATGTATTATAAATGGGCGTTCTTCCCCGTTTAATTCAACCTCCTAACAATGCACACGAGGATACGAAATTGATTCACACAGATAACTTAAATCACCATTAATTGAATCGTAAGTATACTTTAGTGGAGTATATTATTAACACTGTTGGTAATGGAATTCACGTATGAATTGATCCCCTACCAGTTAATTTTAAGGCTAACGAGCACCCTGTTTGACTGTTACTAAATTACTGTATAGTGAACACCGGTATTTATAAAACAAATTTTTTTATTTATCGAACGATGCAGTGGAATCCTTGTTAATAAACTCTGTTCATAAATATTTATTGAAGTAGCTGCATCTGCAGGTTGCAGCGATTGCTAATTGGAGTGATCAATCATTTTCCAACCAGTTGCAACAGTGTGAAATTAGCAGTCATCTGCGAAATGCTAACGTGTCAATCTTGTCTCCTATAAACAAACAAGAGAAAATGAAACGATACTTACTGTTAACGATCTGCACAAGCGTGTGATATGAAATTATTTAATAGATCAGTAACACGGTAGGAGTCGATCAAAATTTCTTCGGACAGTGCTGAATACCATTTTGTTTAACAAAAGTATATGTACATTACAACGAAACCAGATGTCTATCAAGAAATTTATCTGCCAACAGAAAGTGCGATTGCGTGTGTATTAAATTGCATGCGGCAACTTGCACATGTCGCAATTTATGATACAAAATGAGACTTTATACGCTGAAATGTTCTTGCTACTTTAGTCGATGGAGCGAAACGCAGTGATCGAAATAATTAAACAATTTCCTACTCGAACGATTTTACCTCTTAGAAAGCTATCATTTAATCGAGAAGTGTTGCCGCCGTATGCATGGCTGCTGATAAACAAACAAATTATGAGACAAGTATACGAACTCGTTGTGCGAGGAAAAATCGAAGAAACATTTCAACGTGTTGCAATCTGGGGCTTCATTTTCAAATTAAGAGGTATTAAATTTCGAAAGAAAGATTTCCAGTGCGTGTTACTAAACACCTAAAACATTACGCGATCGACCGTGCAAATATACGTACACACACGAGAGAAACACACGTTAGAAACCTCTCACAACCCAAAAACTAGATTTACGTTAATTTTATCAGAATTCAAAGCATTAGCAAGTACTGTAGGAATTTTAGCCACTGCGCGAATGTGGGCTCGAAGTGATCAGTTGCGAAATTCATTTGAAATTCACGTCTGGTACGAAAGGAATTCTCGGACTGCTCTCTAGGTGTACTGCTGTTCCGGTAATGAATAATATTTAACGCATTCAAAGTGAAAACAGCAACGACCACATTCCCCCGTGATCGATCTGATACAACGTTTATGCTCTACTGGATCCCCGATTAGGCGGATGACCTCTCGGGAGAGCCAGGGCTAGCGAGGTGGAGATAAGTGACAATTTAAATAGTTTAGTACATAACTGAATGTGTTCCATTTATCAGAAATAATTGTTCAGTGTTTGCACGTGATGAAATAAAGTTAATACGTACAAGAAATTAAGAATGTGAAAGTTTTATTAACGAGTTGTGATTTTTCATCACAATTGCCGGTTGCGAAGTTGTGATTTTTTATATTATTTTCTTCAAGTTCTTCTGTAGTAGTTTCAATATAGAAAATTTAAGAATCAGAGCGTTACGAAATAATGTCCCTGAAATGTTCGTTCTTCAGGAACTGTTTAGTTTCGAGAGGAACACTGTGCGACGAAATGAACTACCTTCTGAGTAAAAAAAGTATGTATCACGAACAACTCGCTCTTCTAAATGACAAGTACCTACTGTTTTTAAATATCCATATTTGCAACACGATTCAAATCGCAGCGCAAAGCGCCTCCAGCGTAAAATATTGACGTATGTCTGACCACATGCGGGCCATTTCTACTTGCCCGTCTCACCTATTATAGAATCAATCCTGGAAAAGGACCAAAATTTTATTTTCTCCTCATGATTTGTATACTACCTTGACTGTGTGGTATCCCTTTACTCGTCAACAAATGGGCTACACAAAAAAAGAACTTTATCACAAGACATCCTCCTCTGAATCAAGCAGTCCTCAAAACTCAAATTTGTCGTACCTATCTCAGTATCATCCACATTTTCCAATCGATAGCTTGTAATATTCTGAATTCTGCATCTTACATAAACAAGATAAGGTTCATTCACCTAAACACAACAAGAGACGTACTCGTTTATAGAATAGTTTGGTACAATTCAGAGAGGAATCCGATTGAAACGGCACGCGTTTATTAAGCCACGATCTAGCTACTGACCGATCGTCGATGAATAACGCGAATTTCGATGGAATCCGGCATCCCGGCGTCCTGTATCGGGCGCGACTCAAATTCTAATCTCGGAGCTCATTGCTGGTACTCGCAGGCCGACAGGAAGATTAGTTGCCCGAGTGGCACATAATGCGCGCACGATAAAGAAACGTAAAGGGCGAACGAATGAGCAGATGGTATCCACATTCCAGCTCTCTGGCCGCCTCGTTTGCAGCCACCTTGCGCGATTTTGTATTCAGACGTATAACACTGTCCCGCACTTTCGCTCCCTTCGCTGATAAATGTCGGATCGCGTGCCGAGGTGGATTTATGCGACGCGCCGCGCGTTTCATCGGATATTGTCAGAAGGAAGCGAGCCCTTTTTCAGTCATTAAGTGGGAATCGATTAAAATTGTTACGATAGAGCTTTCATTGACCATGAATTCGTTATACCTAATTGATAAATCCTCTCTTTTTTATAGAACGTGAGGTATGGTCGGGATAGGGTAAAACTATACAATACGCCCCATTTGACAAAACGCCCCACCATTATTTTACGCACATAAACCAGGATGCATCAACGCGATCATCAGATTCGAACTTGCCTCAGTCGGCCACAACTGCCGCAATAAAAATACCAGCAAATATTACGGCTTTTAAAAAAATATACAAGAATTTATATTTTCGGCCTTCAGACAATTTGCGGTTAGTATGTGAGAAATTCAATTTTCTAGGTCACTATTGTATCTGCGATAAATTCACACATATATTTCGAAAGTAGACAAACTAACCTCTTTAAATCGTTATTGCCCGAACCTTTTTTCACTACGTTGTTGCTAAATTAAAGCCGAGACGTTTCGTACTCCAGAATTTACAATGTGCCCCAGCAAAGAATTTACAAAATGCCCCACCTCAAAGTCATATTTTTCATGAGTAACGTATTTCTTTTCTTTTTCGTGGATAACAGAAACGTTACATAAATATACATACACATATAAGGACTACATTACGGGCGAAACTAACACATGTTTCGTTCGTCAATCGCTATCTTCACTATGCAATCTAATCCAAATTTTGACAGCTTACAGTCAGGTTATAACCTGACGAGTATTAAATAAGGTAAGTTGTCAAAATTTGAGATGTCACGTGTTTTTACAACTATGTATCGTTGTACCATTGAATTGCAACCAAAATGCAGTCTCAAACACATGGTAAGTTGGCAAATTTTTACTTATTTGTGTCGGAGCGTTTTGTCGCATAGATGGGGCGTTTTACCTGACGACTGTGTTACAAAACGCCCCTTGTAGGGTTCAGGAAATTGATTATTTACAGTTATTTCCAGTTATGTTTTTATCACAATTTCGGTGTAGTTGTGAAGAGTAATGAACACTTAATGTGTTTACACAAAAAATTTAAAGAATTATTAAAAAATATAGGTTTTATAGATGTTTCTTTAAAAGTGGGGCGTATTGTATAGTTTTACCCTAGAGGAATAATTCTTGTGGGGATGAAAGTGGCGAAAAGGAGTACAAAGGTAAAGATTTGAGAGGAAATTTGTATTTTTGCTAGTGTCGTTTTTTCTTAAAGATACTAGTATGGGAGTGGGTTACTATTACTAATAAGTATTATTAATTTTGCATTATTTTCCACTATTTTATATAGTTATTCAATGTTTTCGCGTAATGAAAAATCTTCGGTGAATTTTATATAGTTCGGGGGCGTAATACAATTCTCCTTTTATAATTCCATCGCCTATTGAAACATCGTGCAATGGGTACAGTATAATCAGTTATGCTAAGAAGCTGATCACAGGCTTTCGTATCTCACGATTCAAGGACCTGTCGCTTTCGGGTACTTCAAGCGCAAGGATTTCCTAGCAGGTGGGGCTTGTCAGTTCCTTAGATAATGTGAATCGATAGACGTGACCTTGAGCACGAAGCATTTAGCTTCCAGGCCCTATCTCTGAACAAATGTTTTCACATCAGAGGATACCTACAAGGGACAACTGCTTCTTCCCTCGGCATTATTTTATAGCGAGCAGACGTAATTGCACAAACGGTGGATCACGTTCGCGAAGGCAATGTCTTGCTATTATAAATAATAGTATAGCGACTGCTTTATAATTATTTCTGTCGTGTTAACATTAACGCTGATCAGTTTCCTGTCCATTTATCCTGCAGGCGATAATAATATGTTCGTCGAAGCTTCATATTTCTATTGCACTAATTGTGCAATATTTCAACATAATAGTAAGCAACGACGCAGACATCGTTAATCACTCTGTTTCATTTAAAATAATTTACTTTAGCATATAACGAAATATGAGTGATTAAAAATACTTTTTCAACAAAAGTCACCCTATTATTCTTTTATAATTATTTATTTTATATCTATTCCTCTTGATTAATTTGCTACTCAATTCGCCTTGTTAACGTTTCGATTATTAAAGGCGAAATATAAAAGAGGCTTTTCGATTACAAAGGTATTCCATCTGAAGGAACAAGTCTATATATAATCTTAGCTTCATAAAAGCCCTTGAAACCACTGACACTGGATCCTGATCGATTCTAAAACGGTAAGGATACGATAACGAAACGTTTATAACCTGCTCCACCTCGGGTGCCGATTTTCCGACCACTCGAAGCTATCCCGAGCTGGTATGTTCCACTATATAGCGCGTCCTTCTTTTCTTAACCGTCGAATCGCCTATAAATAATGAAAATTGCTGTAATTATGGATGACGAGATAAAGTAATCGGAGGTGAGGTCGCCGCCAGAGGCGACTTTGTGATTCGTAAAGTAACTGGCTCCATTATCGCAATTTCCAATGGCTTCCAAGTAAAGTGTACTCGAATTTTCACGTTTATTCGAATTTTTAATGAAACAGCCACTAGATAATGATGTTGCCGATGAATATCTTAGCACTTTGGTATTATTCTGTATTCTGGAATTATGTAAATTTATACACACAAATTAAAAATGTGCTGATACAATTAAAACTGCTGCAACTTTTTTTATAATGGAAGGGAGGTGAGAAAATTTTCGAAAAATTTAGAAATAAAATCTTTCTTCCCGGAAGTGATTCTACACTTAAAACTGACATTTACACTTCAAAATAAGTGTAAATAATTCCATCAAAAACGAGGCACCCGTCGACAGCAGAATTTAATCACAATTTTAAAGGCAATTTTCAGAAAACCATAGTTTCTAACAAACAAAAACTTACTGCAGGTATATTCTCCACTCATTTTAAAAGAGACTCAACCCAACCCCAGTGTCGCAACATTTCACAGAACACCCTGTATGCACCGCGTTCTCACAAATTTACAAGAGGTTCCGTTCACGTGGAACGTCTCATTTCACGTCCATAACTCGTTATCAGATCCCAGCGGAATCGATCCCAAGTTTTACGCGATCGGGCCTTATCCTAGAATTAACCACTCCGAGGGAATAACCAGGTGATTCCGGCAGCGTGTGATTTAATACAGACGTTAACGTGAAATGCCCATGGACTTTGACTAACCGTCAGCCATCCGCTGTTAAAGGGTATATAATCACAAACAATTAACCAAGATGACGCGTACATATTGCTGTTCAGCGAACCGGGAGCATCGCGCCACATCCCTGCCACTCGTTGGTCCCGCGACGCCAAGTGACACAGCCCAATTTCACCAATACCCATCGACGAGGCGTATAAAAAAATCAATTAAAACGGCAGGTCGCGTGGGATAAACAAGATCGTTGCCTGGTAATACAAGATCCCGCGGCCGGGACAAGCATAATTATACGGATGATAATAATTGCGAAGAAGATGGCGGCTGGACAGGGACCGTCGATCGAGATAGAGGCGCCGAGGACGTTTTTCACCGATCGATCGATCTGTTCGGCGACGCTCGTTGAATCGATCGATCGATCAGACCCCCGGAAGGAATTTTTCTCCGTGCAGATGCGAAATTATGATAGCAGCCCTCCGGACGGTCTGTTAAGTCGATTAATATCGACGCGGGTCTGCGTGACTGTAGCGAAACGCCAACGGGGCCGCGTGTCGCCGTGAATCCCCGTCAGACGTGACGAAATGGAAATGTTCCGTTGACGGGGCACACTTTTTATCACCTCTGTCGACGGCAAATTGCGAGATAAATAGGTGGGTAAGTGGGGAGGAGGGTGGATCGCGCGGCTCGTTTCGTAAAACATACAAGGCGCCGATATCGCGAAAACGCGACGGCTACTATGATCGAGATCGTGTGATAACCGATAACGATCTTGTCGGCGCGCGAAAAAGCTGTCGGCTCTTTTTGCCGCGGATCTGGCGCGTTCGAGGAGCATGTGAGAAAGTAAGCGGCGCACGGTCGCGTGCAGGCACCGTTCCGCCCACGCTTTCGACGTTCTCTCCCGTGCATCGACGCGTTTCAAGCAAAGCTAATAAGCACCCTCGTGGACGCTGCCGGGGTGCAGCTGTGGGGAGATTGAGGGGGATGATGGGTGTATGATGGATTTGACGAGGTAACGAGAATTGTTGTCTATTTTCAATTGTACTGTTGGATGCAAGAAGAGCTTCAGTGCCAAAAGCCAGTTTCGAGAAAAGTATCTGTAGGGTAAAGGCAGGTAATATGGAACACCTGACTTCAAAAGCTTGTCAAAAGCAGGGGAATTTGTGTTTTTTAATAAAACTGACACGGGGGGACGAATGAACTAATGCATAATCATATTTACATAGTCAAATATAAAAAAATCCAATGGTTTTGCAATTATAATAAAAAAACTAAAAAGAGTGAAAATCAGCTGTTCGAAAAAATGGGTCTTAATATGGAACACCTAGGAAATTTGTAAAGAAAACTAAAAAAATCTCTATTTTCTTTTATTGAAAATGAAGATTTATTAAGTAAAAGATATATATATAAATAAATATACGTCATTTTTGGAATTTATTCCTGTTTTCTGCGTGTCCTACACGTTGGGCACGTAAATAAATACATCGGAAGCTCCACATTCTTCGTGTGCCCCCTGAATGCAGCGAATACATTGGGTCTACTTTTCAGTGTCATTATTTTTATAATTACCATCCGCAAAATAAGCATTCCGCATCATCGCCGACATCGTCATTATCAAATTCATCTATGTTACTCGGTATGTTCCATATTACGTGCACACCTGTTCTGATAAGAAATTAAGAATTATACTAAGAAAAAAGTAACTTTATTGGTTAACTTTTGTTGAATAATCATGAACACACATATTTATTGATAAATTATACCAAAATAATACTTTATAACTTACCTTCACTACAATATTTAACTATTTGATGCACTTTTCAGAAACTTTTACACCTCATGAAAAATATAAACGTTTCTTTTTCAATGATGGATGCCTGACTGAGGCTCAATTGACAGTAGCATTGTCTATTGTATCTAGGGATCTAATATACACGATTGCCTGAAGAGTTCGTTATTTATTTATCGAAATTTTACGAAGTTCCATATTACGTGCCGTTCCATATTACCTGCCTTTACCCTAAACATTATGAAGTTAGATATTTTTTATTTCGCCATCACCAGTGCGTCAACAAAACTTTGATACTGCGATACAAGTGAAATGGAGAAAGAATACTTTAAAAGAACACACATCGCACTTGGAAATCTGAAGTATTTGCGACCTTGCTGAAATTCATAAACGCCTCTACATACATACTGAATAATTACAATCAGTACCGTACACTTTCCCCATTTCCGTAACACCGTTGCACACGATAGAACAATTTTTCACCAACCCTCGTCGCAGTTCGTGATAAGATGGACTTTACGAAGCACGAACGGGGACGATAGCGGTCGCCCAATGAAAATGCAAATCTTTACAAACAGCGCCGGCGGTGTTAAAAAAACACCACCAAGATAATCATCTGCGCACGCAATTCTCTTTAAACGTTTCACACAAGCACCTGCGCATATAAAGGCATACGCAGGCGCACACGAATAGCGGCGAGGCTTGAAAGGGTCGGATTTTGTGATCAGCAATTAATGCCACGCGGTCGCTCATTAATTGCCCTTATAATAGGCCTCTGTTTAGCGCTAACTGGTCGCGCGATCCGCGCGCAAACGGCCAGCTTCCGCGCAAAAAAAAGTATGAAAAACGTGAAAGCCCGATGCCGAGGACATTAATTAGTCGGGCACCAGCCGCGCGGCGGCATCGACCGATAAATTAGAAATCTCCTTTGATCCGAAACGCCGATAATAATCGGCTACCAAAGCCACTTTGTCGCGCTTATGAAACGTTCCGCGGATTTATCTGTCCCCCGACTTCTTGCCGCCATGGCGGCCACGATTCAGAGGCCGCCTGCGTGCTCGATTTCACCTAACGGCAAATGAAGTCGTTACGACGATGTCTAAAGTACGCGAAAACCGCGGTGACAGCGGCGATCGGTATCGATCGCGAGGCATTCAGTCGATTCAGACTGCTCTCCTTTGCTCGATGGCTAATGGCCGTCAGCGGGACGCATGGAGTAACGATTCAGAGGCGGTCGCTTGGCTTTTTCTTGTTGCTTAACGGGTTTATTGTTAGTGGGATGGTGGTGTGACGGAAAAATGGTCGGATGTCGAAAACTTGATCCTGTTATTAGTCCGAGGTTTTCCTATCAGAGTGTACTTCGATGTATCTGCCGATTAATCAACAAGTGGTCGGAATAAATGTGCATTAGCATACTTGCTCGCGAGGATGATTAAGGTCGTCGACTGAAGTATTTGCTTCTATTGGGTGGGTACTCTGTTCGAATATGCACAAAAGGAATTCTGAAATTCAAGATTCTTGGTGCAAGGAGTCTATAGAGGATTTTCTTTTTGAACAATAAGCATTCTTCAGTGTCATGGTTAGAATTGAAGATCTTAAAGCGAGAGGGATGCAACTCCACTTTTGACGATTTTTATTTATAAAAAAATATCTACTTATTTATAAAAAAATCTGGAACTTTGTGAATATGCAGGGGATTTCCTACTGATTACAACGCAATTGCTGTTTGCTGCCCAAATTCACTCTGAGGGGGTGAAATTAACCCCAGAAAGTTCAGCTATTTTCAGATCTTATTTTGTAAAAAAGTTTCAAGGCAAAAGTTACTTCCATTAATTTGGATTATCGTTTGGTAACTTTCAGTTCTTACAGTTCGCGAGTTATAACACAAAGTTGGAAAATAGCCGGAATTTAAGGAATCCATTTCACCCCCTTAGAGTAAATTTTGGCAGCAAACAAAAATTGTGTTATAATCGGGAGGAAATTCCTTACATACTCACAAAGTTTCAGAATTTTTCGAATTTCTGGGTTCGGGATCTTTCCTTGTAAGAGAAAAAAAGACTGCAACCAGTCAGTAATAATAAAAATGTTTATATACTACTTAGGCGCTAGGCGATTAAGCTATTCAAGAGCCTTTAGTGATGTTAAGCAGCATAATTGCTCTTAATTTTTCAAAACGCTCATTAACATATCTAGTTTGAAATATATCATCAAAAGGATCGAAAACGATCTTCCTCCTACTCGAGACACCATCAACATGGCGGGAACGTGTAAGTTAGGTACCAAGCTGTGGTGGTCGTCATAAATTGTCAAGAGCGGTCGTTTTCTGAGACTATTTAAATGCATTGGTTGATTCATTAAAATACAGGACGAGTAATCTAGAAACGATCATTTGTCATAATTTTTCGCATCCTCTCCCCCTCTCCCTCTCTCTCTACCTCCACATACACACCGCATGCATGACCGGTGGCTTCTTGCGAGCATGTTCCGCGTAATTGAATCACGGTCTCTGGAATGCGAGTACATACAAGCTGTTGGAGAAGCCTGAAATCAGGTTTCTAATCGATTTCTGGAACTTGGCTTGTCGAAATCTTAACTTACCTGTTAGCTCGAATAAATCGCAGCGCGACCTCTCTTCGTTTCGCTTTTTTTTGGCAATCCGTCGAGCTACCATCCCACCGATTTGGCGAAACATTTTTTCAAGGACACCTTTCCTATTAGAACACTTCTGTCGTAGATGATTAAATACAAATTCTGTATGATTTACGAATTGAATAAATTAATTCGCGTGAGCATTCGCAATCACCCCATAATGGAGAGTTATGTTCAATACCTAGGTGACGTTTAGTGATAGAAACTGCAGTGAATTTAGTCTTATCGATGGATGTATATAATGTGCTGACAAGTACACTACACGTAATGGTAATAGAATATTATCATCGATTACAGCAGCTTTGTTTATAGTGACATTTCTTTCGAACGATGCAACAGAACTGTCGATACATACATACTATATGTATGAAATATAGATTATCGTGGATCTCTAAGTAACAAGTTATACATCACTGAAATAAATTGTATGTAACTAAGTTTGCATAGGAGAATGTTAACGAAGCTAATATTTCATCAGATAACATATCAGTTTCAATAAAAATAGATTCAATGTTCCTTGTTCATGTTCGAATATATCATGAAGAATGAGGGTTAAATTATTATCAATATAGTTTGAATACATTCGCAACCGGTTATATTTGTTAGTTTCTCGAAATAAGAGGCACAGTATAATATCTAGCGTAAAATAATAGATGGTGCCAGTTTCTTCATCGTCTTCAGTAAATAATTCATTGGAAACTTATATGAACGACGCTACCTCATTAACCATGAAAAATATAGCAATAAAGTTTGTCACGTTTTAATCAATAATTTCCTGCTAATTCGTTGGTGTTAATTACGATATCCGTTTCAAGGTGGAACGTGGATATATCGGCGAGGCCGTGAGTTTGATTTCAATATAAATCGCCAGACTCCAGCAGTGCAGATTTTTGCGCTTCGACATTTCTTAATCACTTGATACCCGACGTTAAACTCATCTGAGTTAGTACGCTTCGAGGAACAACGACGACGCGCCACAGGGCTGCTTTAGCCAATTACAGAGCCTAACAAATTAGATGGATATAAATAAATGTTAATTAAAACGTCCCGATCGACAAAATGGAATCCCTTAAAGCATCGGTTCCATCTGATTTTATCTCGTTAGTTATCTTCGAAACGAAGGGTGTGTATTGTATAAAATATTAAAATATTCTATTTCAATCCTACTATGAAATATTCTAGTTCTAGCAGCACACCTTGTATTTCAAAATTCATTCGACCCAAAATGCACTTTTCTTTATTTCTTACAATACTACAATGTGCAAAAATTAAGATACAATTTTCATAGCTATATTCCCTATAACAGTTACTGTTTCAAAGTACCTATCACGTGTTCCTACTGTACATACAATGATAATTCCCTTGAATCATCGATTCCCCTCAGCTGAAAGATTGAATCGTGTCGCGACGCTGTAAAATAACAACGCGAATCTTTGAAAAAGAACGCGCTGTAATACGACAGCGCCACGTTACACGGGACAGTAATTTGTCAGCCCTCTACGAGGCATGATTTAACGTTTGATCGATGTATCTCGGCGCGTACTGCACATCGTCCGCGATCGTTTAAATGGTAGCACGTTCGAATCCTGGTCGGAATGATTATTAATGACCGGTACCATTCGCACCCGTACCTCGCCACCGAACGTCGATCAACCGCCCGAAGACCCCAATGATACATGACAAGTACTTCAGACGACGATTAACACTGTCAGTCCTCCGCTGGTGATTTGTGAGACTCGCAAGAAACGCGAAATCGTTTTGCTCGGTCCGTACAGCCGCGCAAATGGACGAAGGATTGAAAGAAACGGACAACTAGGCTCAGCTGTTGTCACCTCACGCTGAAACGTGCTACCGTCTTCGACACTTGTTGCCTTTAGGGATTCTCTATAACTGTTTGGGCAGCAACACTTTAACATTCCACATTCGGGGACAGTGGGACATAAAGAACAAGTCGATCTGGCCTTTTACAGCGATCGCTCCTGCGGGGTAGGTTTTGTACCAAGCAAAGAAAGCGAACTCCTTGCTTGGTTTATCTTCAAAGTACAGATTCGAGAATTCTGGGATAATACTTTACATATTATTACATAGATGCTTTCAAAAAAATATCGATGAAAACATATCAGAAAACCGTACAAATGACCGTGACCATGTAACTGCTGTGAATGGAGAAGTTGTTTTACACGCGATATCTCTGCAGATGTAATGAAGAAGCAGGTTTTAGAGTGATGCGTAAAAAGAGCACTATCTAAAGAGGAATGGTACCAAGGTTTAAACTGGAGGAATGTCTCTCATCTTCTATTTTCTGCTTTAGACTTCTATTAAGAGTAACCTGAGGTTTCTCTAATGTGGAAATGATCTGGCTTATGTACATACAAACACTTTCATATCTCTACGATTCAAGTGTCTCAGTTGTCTTGGAACAGTTAATGAGAGATTGATGACTGTGAAATGGAAGGGCGTGAGGTAATAGCGTGATAAATCGCTGCGCGTTATACACGAGATATTGCTATTTCAAACTTCGGAGGTAACAAAAAAGTGAGGTATCTGGTAGGAATCCCACAATGCGCGTAAGAAACGAACCGACTGTCATTTCGTTTAACAAAACGTTTATTCGACCAATTACAAAACCTATAACGTTGCTAGAATAGTTTAAAAGCACAAAAATTTGGTGAATCGAATCTGAACTGGTACTGAGTTGATAAAGAACTACTTAGTAATGAACACAAATTAATCTAAATTCAAGTTGGATATTACAGTGTTTTTTAAGATCCTGTAGAACAAGAAATAAGGAAATAAAACAGCATACAATTTAGAGAATTCTTCTGCAATGTATAAGTCAAGATCGATAACAAATAAATGGATATTGCTATTTTAACCTAAAAAATTTAAAGGTGATCAGAAACTCTGTGATACCGTTGACATTAAATTCTAATCATACAGATTATATCAAACTTTCCTAATCGCATAAAGAAGTGCTAATTCTTCTGGAAGAAGTTTGATTCTATTTTCAGAGAGTTGAAGGGAATATATTTGTACGACACGTTTGCATGCAACGGGATTGAATCGAATGCAATTGGAGGATATCTCTGTTTGTGAATAATCCATCGACACGGTGATGCATAGTTGGGAAAGAGAGAACTTTCAACCAGGAACCGATCCTCTGGTGGACGAGCCACGGGCATCCGATTACACGACCAGATATTGGCCAAACGAATAGTGCGATAAATAAGCTTCATTAGAAATAATCAGGAGCCGTAAGCCACAATGCTATCTAAATGATCCCTTCAATTCATTACGGACACTTCCGCGTTTAGGTTGGGTTCTGCATGAAAAGCATTGTTTTTACTAGTCCACGGAGAAACCTTGCGTTACTGGTTCAAATTAATCGGTCGATCGTGTTCTTGCTGTATTTCGCATAAGCACGAAGATCATGGATAACCTGTGCCACTTTATTTCAATTTTTCACCTGTCGGACTAGGTGCTCTTTTAAATCGTCAATATTCAACTGAAATGTAATTAAATACCAAGAGATTCATTCAAAAGTCTGGACAATCTAATAAATTGAAAAGAGTCTTTAAATAATTTCGTCTAATTTACTTGTAGCATTTTCACATTGAGTGGATTACATTATTTAAATAAATTATGTAAACACAAACTAATCGTAATGTTTATTATATGAATAATGTTTTTTTTAAACGTGTGAATATTTACTGGGGTAAAGAGGATGTTTAGTAGAAAATTGAAAGTGTTTTGTAACTCCTGAAATATAAAATACGTGTGCCATTCTTACGAGTTACCAGTAAATATCGAACTGTCTATAAATCTACCTACAAGTATTACTCCATCGTCTGATACTTATTTTTTACAGAATAATAAACTTTTATGAGAGATTGCCAACGTATAACGAAATACATTGCAATGAAAATGAAGGGAAGCGACAAACATAGGGAACTAAGGCAGAAGTATAATCTTCAAAATGAGAATAATGATAGCTTTGTTCGCACAAAGTTCCGCGAACGTGTGGCACCAACGCTTGCAGAAATATTCTAAGGTTTATGGGGTATTTAGTGCCACTATATAATTAGTTGTACTAATTGCATAGCTTAATTACCTCCATGCGTCATTAATTACCCAGCAGGCCCGTAATTTGCAACTGTTGCTAGATTATGCAATTCCCTCTGATTCACTCTGTTTAATTCTCTTTGCGCCGGACATATTTAGACATATTAAGCCGCGTTCCCACGTGTGCGAAACACTACGCAGAACGTACAGTAACGAATTTTTGAAGTAATAAACTTCATACCGTGTTCAATATGAAAATAATTTAATTACTTATTAATAATATATTTTTGTAACACAACTTGAAGAGTCATGTAAACGTGTTCACGTCGCGAAACATCGATGCGCGTCTGACCACGCACAGGGCGTTTCTACTTGCCCGTTTGATCATTCATCGAAACAGTCGACAAAGGGAGCTGAGATAGAATTTTCTCTTAGTAAACTCTTTATTTACTATTTTCCCAGCATTATCTTTGTGTTTTCTTAACTGTGGCATTACTCGTCAATAAAAATCATCATCTAACAAGATTATTTCCTTTACCTGAAGTCTTTTTCTAAACAAATCAGGAAGCGTTTTCCTTATCTTTAAAGGGGTCGTTTATTTACCATCAATGTTCATATCACTATCGCATTAACAGGGATGCTAATCGCCCTTTCCTCCCTGGTTGCTTTGGGATATGTGCTTCTGCATTTAGTTTATCACCCTTTGCTGTAATTAGTGCTATAAATGTAAGCAGTAATTACAGGGACAAGCAGGAACTATTGGAAGATGAACGTAAAGAGAAAATGAAACTTAAGAATTTTTTAATCTGCTTAAACGTATTAGATACATTTTCCTTCTTATGTTACTCGCCCAACCGTACGCTCACATTAAGTACAAGCACAAGCGAATAATACTATGCCGCTGTGAGTTCAGAGGAAATGCTTCATATTTTATAGCGCACTTATTACTGTGCAATTGACACGAACGTTTAATTAACATTATGAGTTTCGTTGCTTATTTACCAGCTGCGTAACTTGAACCGCTATCAAATTATACCTCACCATTTAATGAGGCGAAACTCACGCTATAAACGTGTATTAATAAACCACCATTGTTGAACGCAGCATCCATCATGCTGTCGAGAAACTTTGTACACCTGTATTAAACCGTGTTACACTGTGAACTACATTCTGATACGCTGTTTAAATAATTGCGTAAAACGTTTATCAGTAAGTTTTGTTGGGAAACCTGGTACAGGAAACAGAAACCCGAATAGAGTTGAATATAAAAGCACCACTTTATTGTTACAGTAAAGTCAATAGATGCTTATAAAATGAATCATTAGAAAAAATAAAACTGTTCGTTTTAGGATCGTGTGTTGCAGTCACTGTGTCCGGAAGGATACTGACAATTAGGGCAAAGTGGGGCAAAACCGGGGCCTAATGTATTTTTCCTGCTAGCAAAAAGTCAAACGGCAAAATAAACTTCGGACACTTAATTCGGACAATCTTAATTGGACCTTTGCAGAATCAGAAAATGAGATTCTTTTTTTGAAAAAACTATTTGGCTCGGTTTTACCCTATAAGGATGTGAGTAATATCGGGTACCTATTGAAAAACGCACAAAATATGATATAATTATAAAACTTTTATTACAATTATTTTGAAAATCATGAAGAAAGATATTTTAACAAATATTAATGTGTACATAAATTTATTTTAATTTATCTAGTGCACCTAGTGCATCTAGTGGCCCCTCTTCTTACAGCTCGTGCCGTTGTTCCTCAGTAAGTATACACCAACAAGTTTCCCAAATCAGTAAAACTGAGATATAAACAAGAATACTCTTACCATAAAATTAACTATCATTCCTTAATCGAAGCCTTCGATCACAGCACACTCTGCTCCGCACAATACAAAGTACCGTTAAATGAAATAAAATCAAGTCACGAAACTGCATATCAACATCCCTGGCCTACCCAAACGCGGACATTTCATACGTTATGATCCGCCATTTCACTGCTATCTCCCACTTTGAGGAGCAAAAAATCAGGATTCCATCTTCGCTCCGCCACCAACGATTCCATAAACCGCGAAACATAAAATTCTCGTAAAATTCCTCGAGGAACGTGAACAAAGGAACGTGAGCGTCTAATAAGACCGTAATGGCTCCGAACACGGCGCGTCGCCGTTTTGGTCCGCAAACGTGCATCGGTGTCGCGAGAAATCTTGTCGAGCACACAGGGGAGCGGACACCGAGGGACAGGAATCGGTATGTTCCTACGCAGGGTTTCGAGATTTTCTGGGGCATTTGTAGTCCATGCAACCCGGTAGGTTGCGTTTCCCTTTGCGTCTCACGTATCGAGTGGTACGCGGAGCGATGTGTAAGCGCGTGGCATTAAAGGTTCACAGGCAATTCCCTTTGGTTTATGGTGTATTTAGTACTGTGGGTATGGCCGTTTCATAGGCCATACGTTGCCGTGGCCGCTCGTCGAGGAGGCCGTAAACCAGGGAACACGATCGGCCGCGCGAACGCTTCGCCCCGTTTTTTCGCGCGACTCGTACATTGTACACGAACCGTGGCGAGTAATCGCTTTCTACCACGCCAGGGTATTTTTCCCCTTCTTTCGTCTTCGCTCGCCGTCGTTATTCTTCGTCGTGTTACTGGTTATCAACCGTGTCGAAGGGGCGAAGATTTGTTGCCCATTTTCATCGGCGTTAACGACAGTGTCCTTATCTACCTGGCGAAGAGCGATTGTTTTTGGCGGGCAGGTCTTACATAGTGATTCCGTGATGTAGATATCTGATTGATATTCTCCATGGAGCTCGGTTTGGAGAGTTCGATCATTGATTGAGATTGATTGGCCCGCTTAGATTAGAGCATTACACTTTGTTGGACTGTTTCGTGGGTTGTATAGAGACCTTATTGGAGTTCCTGGGGATTTTTGAACGTCATTTTCGGAGACGAGATACAGGATGTTGACTATCAAAGTAAATCGTCTGATTTGTCTCTGATCTGCGAGGGATTGCGTAAGTAGAAGATGAAGGGTTGCTAGGTAATGTGTTCGCTACAAGGTGACAAACCGTTCAGGAAAGTGTTAATGGAGTGGCTGAGATTTAAAGAGCCTCGGAGTTACTAAGTCTAGAAGGTACTAACACCAAGATTTACTAAATCTGAGAACCATTAATTTTAAGAAGTATTAAATCTGGATGCTACTAATTCCAGAAGCTACTCAATGTAGGAGCTATTAAATCTAGAATGCAGTACATTCAAGAGCTACAAAGCTATACTATGTCTGTGAGGTCTTTTCTGTAAGGGTTGTGGAATGTAGGACCTACCTGAGACATGAACGCTTGAGATGTCTTCAGCATAGACGACACAGGGATCCCGGAAAATGACAACAAGAAATGAAAATGAAAATCCGAAACGCTGCTTTCACACACACACACTCGTTCGTACACGTGTATGTACTCGTGTTCATGAATGATGAATTCGTGTATTCATTGGGGCTCGCGTGTTTGTGCACCGTTACTCGCTCGAGTGTTGTCGCAGGCTAGTCCAAGCGACGTCGGCTTCCTACCCTGGCTTTCCTCGTGGAAAAGTTCCGTTTACACGCTCGTCGACGAACAAATCATCGCCCGCTGCGATTTGCCATAATTAGCATACGACTCCGCCTACATGTCGAGTCGGGTTCGGAGGGAGTATATTTTTTCACTTCGATGTCCCACGCAGATACGTCTCCTAGCTATTTAGATCCGTGTCTCATTGTGTGCTGAGCTTCAAGTGATCGTCTTCATCTGTGACGCGGGTAGCTTCAAAGAGTCGATGCAAGTAAGTGAGAAGTGATAATTGTTGAGGATTAATGTAAGCTTGTGAAATTTGGATTTTAAGAAGTTGGAGGGTAGTATTTCTAATAGTACAGAAAATGTAGACTCATCGCCGTAGTTTCTGATTATTGGTAAAGTATTAACGTCCTCAACAATTTAAGTAGGAATAGGTGATCTCAATTGCGTAATGTAAAATGTAAAATCAGATTTACTTGAGAACTTTTGTTTGAATAATTGTAAGTGTTAAATATGTGGTTAGGTATAATGGTATAAAGAACCCTGAACTTTGATGAATAACTTAATTCTTTCTCCCGTTATGTGAACGAAGTAGGTACTATACCATAGACACATTACTTTTATTGTAACTTCAAAATTGTCGAGGTAAAGTTTGTGCAAATTCTTGGAGTCAGACTTGTGTGGAAGTTCCTTGCAACTGTACAAAATATTTCAAAATCAAACAGCTCATTTGAAGGCCTGTGTTTCACTTTCTTCGAACTGCTTTGAAAACTGTTTAAACCTCAGCTCAGAGCGACTGATTTTATTTTATATGCATCAGAAGAATATATTTTCAAGCTTTCATTTATTAAAATTCAAACCTCTTGTACTCTAATTGCACCTAACGAAACCGGCAGCCTCCATGTAATTACAGATTTATCTTCAGCATGCCTAATTGATACTCGAAGGTGCACCTCGCTCCTAAACGACACATTCATCAAATTCGTTCTTAACGGACATAAAACAAGAGACGGAAAGGGTCCTCATAATTTTACAAGCTCGTACAGATGAAAGCAATTTGAAGTTTTAGCTTCTTTTCCTTTCGTGGTAGCCGGACGTAATCGATCGTGAGATGTCCCTGTGTCAATATGACGGTCAATTAAACCGCGAGATTAATTACGCAAACGGACAAACCACTGCGGGAATAAATAATTTTATTCCGACCAGAGTAATAATTACAACATGGCGCAGTGTCTTTCCAGGCTGTCTTAAATTAATTTTATGTGAATCAAATGGTGATTTCATGCTAATTCGAGATTCTAGTCTAAGCGAAAATAGAGAAAATGACTACTTAGACCAGTACCTATCATATTTTCAAGGATACGGCTGTATTGTTTTTTAAATGGAACCTTTTTTAATTTTAATTTTATCCCAGCAAAAATTCCAAACCCCAAGAATTCCTAACACTTCCACAATATAGTATATCTATTCTTAGTACAATCAAACATTCTCCATCCATCTTGTATTCCTATAAATATACAAAACCTCCCCCAAATCCCAAACCGTATCCCCTAAATCGTACATCCAGTAGCAATTAACAGTTACTCGAAAGATTCTGAATTTTAAAATACCACTACTCAATCACAACTAAACAAAGAAATTCCTCTTACAAATCGCCTTGCTATTCAAACGAAACACCAATAAAAAGAAAGATACGCGCTAAAATTTGTCCTTTCCCGTATTTCCTTCTCACTTCGCGAGCAACGCTCGCGTGTCTCGGTCACGCGTCCCATTAATAATTCATTTCCGCGTGTCGTACGTGTTTGGCGTATCACGCGAGTAATCAATTAACCACCGTGGAAATAGATTTCACCGCGGTGCCTCGTAAAATTCGACCACGCGCAGCAATTAAACGTTCTCGCCACTTGCCAGCTCCGTTCTCGCGCGAGGTCGCCACCCTGGCCGGAGCGTGGCGTTTCATCGCCGACCCCCGCCTCCATGGCCCTTTCGAGCCAGACAAAAAGCTCCTTGTCGTCGCGAGGTGCGCGGGTTTTGCTGGCCGGCACACCCTGTATACAGGTGGTTGCAGCTACGAACAGCGGCAGGAAGTCGTTACGGGATACCGGTATCCGCACGACCAAGTAAAATCGATGCACGCGAGGCGCTTTCGAAACTCGCTCGCCCCTTCCACTCTGTGAAATAAATAATAAGCGGCGAGCACCGGTAGCTCGCGTTGTTCGCGGAACGATAGGTGGGCTATTTCAGCGACGTTCTCGCTTACGAAAGGCGAATTCTTGCTTCTCTTTTTCGTTCGGAACCTGCAGCCGCTGGTAGTCGCGTGTGAGTGTATTAGGGTAGCTGCACAAAACGGTTTAAGAGGGGAGAGAATGATTATCAGTTGAATGTTTATTATTATTTATTTATTGACGGGTTGATATACTTGTTGGTTCACAATAGTATACAGGTCGTGAAATATAGAAGAAAATGAACACTAAAAGTAAAAGCAGGGTGAGTTGATTAAATATTACGCATTAACAATTTTACGAAATTAAAATTGTTGATATAGGTGATGTAGTAGGCCCTAATAATTAGGGTGCCTCTTATTTTCGACTTTTCAATTTTCTTCGCATCCCCCACTCGGGAATACCGGAATTATATAAAATCGGCTTTGTGAGCTGTTAAATAATTATTAAAATGTTCAAAGGCCCAGGGGCACGTTTCGCCCTTATCCGATCGGGCTCAAACTTTAAACAGATTTTTTTTATTATTTTGCACTATTCTGGGTGGTGCGGCGAAGAAAATCTTAAAAAAATTTCACCAAGAGTAAATAAGAGCCTCCCTAGTGATGTATACCTACGGTAAGTGACTTGAAATACACAATAAACTATGTAGGAGGTATTTTGGTAAATGATGTTAATAGAAATATGATTTCTTTCTCATTTATTTGAATTATTTTGCAAGAATATTTTAGTTTTTTCACAGTTGAATCCTGCGAGCAAATGCTAAAGGGAACAAGGACGAAGTAACGTTACGAGAATTAAGAGATGAACGATTCAGACTAATCTTAAGCGTTGATCCTGAAGAAATTATGTTTGATGAACGACGTTACTCGTGGGATCTCGTAAGAAGCGACGAAGACGGAAACCAGGATCGATCGAAAGAAACGCGTCGGCTTAGGATGAAAAGCAGTTAACGGCATATCATGAGAAGAGAGAGCGACTGAGAGTCGTGGAGGATCTTTCTCACGGAGCTCTTTGCTATAGGGCAAAGATGTCTGCATACGCCCGACGACACGATTATGATTTATGCCGAATCGAATCGAGGCTGATTTATGAGAACGTAATGTTCTTAACTCTAGGATATGCCTGCCTGGAAGGCGGCTTGTGGAACGATTTCCGAAACGCATTCTAATGGTGGAACACGGGTAAAGGTTCAGTTGTCGCTGAAAGCGATCTTGCAATAAAGAGGTGCTTCCTTCGAACACAGCAAAAACTATTAATAATTATGCAATTGTAGCTTCGTGTGCAGTTAACACGCTCGCTGAGAGAAATCATTTTCAATGCTCCGCCGTGGATGCGATTTGGGCTCGTATATTCTATACTCTTCTATCTGTACAGGAATCGTTAAGAAATATTCAGAAATATAGAAGTTATTACTTAGGATAAACATTAGGATACTCAGGAAAGCATTAAGAATTAACGTAGGTACTAGCAAGATTAGATTTGATTTATGAGCAAAAATTGAATTCCATAGTAACATAAGACCCAGGTGCTATTTGTAAGCAACTTTCTTACAAATTTTATTCCTCTATTCATATTCCAGGCGGAGGACTGTTCATTGCTCCGAAAAGTGTCCTCTAACATTTCTTCCTGACGCCATAGAAACTTTTACAGCAGTTTCGTTTGTTTGCTTCTTTCATTAGATATCAGTTCTGGCTCGGTTGTACCACGATTCAGTGGACACCTCGTGTAGTGATTCAGTGTCATAAGTTCATCAATCCAGTTTTAGTTTCATTCATTTCCTCCTGCCCTTCCTGCCCCTTCTCCTACGTCGCTTAACCGTGGATGGATCAAATAAGGGTTCGCGTGGCGGTTTAGGCGGTGGGGTTCCGCGAGCAAGATGTTCAGCCGCTGGAGAAATTCCAGCGATATCTCTGATCAAGCTGGCCGGTGGAACGGTATCCAGCTTCACCGTGGGATTCCGGGTGTTTGCTAAATTATTTCCCAATGATCCGTGCAATATACCCGATTTCTCTACCAAATTGCATTTGTACTCCATTCCCTCGACGTTTTTGAAGAGAAAGCAGTTGGTCGTGAGAGCATAATTCGTCATTAGACATCTAAACGGTGATAGTAACGATAATATTAATGCTATTAATAATCGTGACCATAAAATAGTCCGATGTATTTTATAACGTATCATTGGAAAAGGTGACGTTAAAATTTTTTAAAAACATCACATCAAATTTTCAGTTCTTTGTTTTATGTGGGTTCTTTATAGTGTGATGAAATTTGTGATGAATTTTTCAACCGAATTTCTTTTCATAGTACCTTCCCATATTCGTAATAGTAATATCAACATCCAATTGTCCAGCAAAACTATTCCCAGGATCAGTCAACTCAAACGGTCCTCTAAACGTAAAAGGTTTTGGATCCTCCACCATCAGCGTACTCTATAAGAATAATACAGTTTCTTAACACAACTCTATCACATTAATATAAGAACAGGATTACAATCATTCCTAGGTTTCAGAAAAAGAGAATACTTAAATATATAAATTCTTCAAAATGTGCTCCCAAATTGTTGAATAATTTAACACCAAGCGAGAATACTTAAAGCAATATCAAGTTTAAATGAAGACACTGAATTTTTACGAAACCAACACCACTGTTAATTAAGCAACTCGAAGAATTTGTTCTTACTAAATCACAAACACAACCGCTGAGATGCGTGCGAACGCAGCAGATAGGATAATGGTCTTCATCCCTGAAAATACCAATACGCAGTGGCACCCTCTTCATCCGCTTGACTAACTCCAGGCACTCTATTGAAAATTGACATGTCTGTCCACTGTTGAAATTGTACACCCAGATATCATTTACATCATTTTTATGAAATCGATTGCGTTCGGAGACTTCCAAGGCTGGAAAATCGATGAAGACAACTTTCGCTACCAACGGCGCTCCACCGGTGTCAGCGTAAGTTTCTTTGTTCAGTGTCAATGTGGACACATAAACGTCTAGGAGGAATAATCCACATTTCACAACCTTCGCGTCCTTCTCCATTTTTCTATTTTTTTGTAATTTTTTCTCTTTTCGAGGTTATGGGGTAACTTGTAAATTTGACGGCTTGAAGTTGCAGTGACTTGACGAGATATTACCACCAACGACACAGGTACATACACAAATTTTCACACTGTCATAAAATCTAGATAAAATGTTTAGGAATACGAGATTTTTAAAATTAAGAACCAATACAAATCCTCCACTAACACAACAGAAAATAGAAATTATTTCAACCCCCACGCCAAATATCACAAAAACAATAAAATATTGAGGAATAAAGGTTTCTAAAATTAAGCATCAATACAACTTCCACTAACACAATAGAAAATAGAAATTATTTCAACCCCCACGCCAAATATCACAAAAACTAAATAAAATATTGAGGAATAAAGGTTTCTAAAATTAAGCATCAATACAACTTCCACTAACACAATAGAAAATAGAAATTATTTCAACCCCCGCGCCAACTATCACAAAATCTAAATAAAATATTGATAAATAAAGGTTTCTAAAATGAAACACCAATACAACTTCCACTGACACAATAGAAAATATAAATTATTTCAACCCCCGCGCCAACTATCACAAAATCTAAATAAAATATTGATAAATAAAGGTTTCTAAAATTAAACACCAATACAACTTCCACTGACACAATAGAAAATATAAATTATTTCAACCCCCGCGCCAACTATCACAAAAACCTAAATAAAATATTGAGGAATAAAGGTTTCTAAAATTAAGCACCGATACAACTTCCACTAACATAATAGAAACATTATTTCAACCCCCACCCCAAATTGCAACAAAGAATGCATACAAATTACAAAGTGGAGCAGACCCATCCATAACTAGATAGGCTACTAAGTCAAGAACACGGTTCATCCTGAATAACTTCAACAGACGACTTTTGCACAGTTCGACCCGTACGAATTGATATTCAGCTCACGAGGGAACTGGTTAACAAAGCAGGGTTAAACTGTGCCGTAGCGGTGCTCTAATTGTAGAACGGGGTTTGCGGACTGTCGTCTCTCGAGTTCGGTGAATTATGGCCGGGTCACTGAGCCCCGTGAATCCTTTATGTCTCGCTCAGCCAGGTTAAGCATGCGGGTTCCTAGACGATGGAAGACGAAAGGGTGTAAGTGTCTGGGTTAGGCATAGGTGAAGTCAGGGTTAGGAACCGCGGAACCGGTTTCAGAACTATGGATCTGATGGTCCCGAGCCGAAGTGATTTATAGTCAGACACGCCGATTGATGGACTCGTTCGTGATAATTGTCCAGACTAGCTTCTTTGTGCCTAAATTGTTTATTCGATTTGTTGTGAATAGTCTGAACGTGTAAGGAATTGTTTCCTGGAGAACAAATATTGGACGCACACAAAAGTACAGTGATATTTATTTTCTTGTTTGATGGGAGTGAATAATAGAAAGATAGAAATGAATAATTATCTGTGTTTGGTGAGATGAATATTTTTTGTGAAAAGAAGACGATTTGGTATTTTGGGGGAAAGGTAAGTAACACGGTAAGTGGAAGAGAACATTGATTTGTTGTGTACCACACAGGTACGAAGGATTAGATTTGCTTTTTGTTTTGTAAAAGGCATAAGCAATAAGAAAGGTGGAAATGAATTAAATTGAGAATTAAGAGGGTAAAGAGTTAACTAATTGGGAGGCAGCACCTATGCATCTTGCAATTACATCGCAATAATGTCTGCTGCAAGAAATTCCGCATCACGCTAGGCGTGTACGTTTCGATTGCACGTGCAATTAAAATATCTCAATATTTTTGCAACGAGACGTATTCCAGTAGGGCGCGTACTATAATGACGTGCAGTTAAACATCTACGATTATTTTACAGTTATAATGCGATAATTCGTGTCCTGAACAACACTTAACCATCAAGAATGTTTCTACGGGAGAGTTAACCAGCAAGGTTATCAAGTCTAAACTGATTTTCTATTGAAGGTAGAGGAAAATAAGAAACCACAGCGCGATATTGGAATTACTCACTAATTACTAAGTAATAACGTTGTAATTGCTTGGTAATTAAAACAGTGATATTTATGTTGCGCTGCTACAGCTTCTTATTTCGCTGTTACTATTCCTACTGTAGCACCGGATGCGTTAAACGATTTTTCTGTTCACGTTAATTGATTCAATTTCCGTGTAATACGATAAGCAGCCATTAAAACCTTGGAACATATATCTACTTGCAAAGATAAGCTGATGACGACAGCAGGTGAAATGCAATAGCACATAAAATAGATAACATTAATGTACCATACAGTAGCATGTACCTGAAATTTAATAACTATGTAATAGAACTCGAATCCAAAAATTTTAATTAAATACCTACATCTTAAAAATGAAATCATAGTCCACGAAACATTAAACAACTTTTCGATTTTTTCATGATGATCGAGTACTCAATACTCCCTTTATTATACTCAAAAATCATTTTACCACTCGTCCTTCAAATCAAAACTAAAAAGTAATCTACCCCACCCACTGTCTCACATCATAATGAATTTACTGATCGAAATAATACACTGATACAATGCACCAAGTCACAACTAAAATTCACATTCATCTAAACAGAAAATCATTTCCTCCAGTGAAATTAATTAACGTCCAATCACAACAGAGACCAGTGATACCACAACGAGAAAGTATTTTCGATGGCATTACCTTTCATGGAAGCTGTTAAGGGGCGCACAGAAACCACTCATGGCGCAACGGTTCGCCAGGGTGAGAACTAATTATTGTTATTAAGACGTTCGTGGGGCGGGCCTCTGGTGCAGGGTCGTATTCCGTCGGTCGTAGCCGCGTCAGTGTCCGCGTTATCTGCTTACTAGCTCATATCCCGCAATTAGGATATCTCCTAGTGAATCTCGCTGCGTCTTCCTGCGCCATTTTATCCGGGGATCGTGACAGGGGTTGTTATTTCATTTCACCCTTAACGTCGACCTGACGCCTGACCCGAGAACGTAAGTGAATCGAACAAACGGCCCCTCGCGCTCCTTTTACCGTCCGAGGTGAAGGTGTAATTGAAATGTTTTTGTCGAAGCGTAATACGTGACTTAATGGGAGCGATAATTTCCCCTGTAGATGTAAAAGGAGAGGCTGCCACGACCTCGGAACGTTGAACTCTCTCGATCTTCATTTTAGTTTTAGGACTGAAAGGGTACAAGACGATGAAGGAAATTAATTCCTTGGCGAAGAAACTGGTACCAAGAGATTAGCCAGTATTAATGGCGAGTAGTAGCTAACGATAAAACGACGGCCAAGGGTTCGACGAGAAAGTACTGTAATCTTGTTGCAATCAGGCTTCGATAGAGATCATCGGGGATTTTTAGTAGACTTAAATCGCCACCGATCTTGATTCTGATCCATGATATTGATCCGAACCCCGTTTGGTCTTGTTAATTTTATCTGGCGTTCGATTTGATGATAATTATCGTAGCTTTCGTGCGGTGCTAGTGGTCGAGCGCGATATTCGGCGGCCGAGAAGTTCGATAAAGAAGGAATGCGGAATAAATTGAACTGTGCGAGCGAAAACATGGGAGTTTATGCAAAATTGTTCGCTGCACGCCAAGTAATTACAAGGGACAGATATATGTATTCATTTACGCCATAATGGTTGCAGGAGTCTGGCGGAAAATGTCTAATCGATGGAATGATAATTTGCTCCTGAAACAACGATTAACGTTGTGGGAATACAACGAATATTAAGTTTGAAGAAATAAGGTTAAATGTATATGTTGAAAGTGATTCAATCGTAGTGAATATTATATTGATTTTCTTCATTGATACTTCATAGATTTTCTATGAAGTATCCTACGAAACATATTTCGTTCGTTTAACGATGTTTCATAATAACTGTAATTTTATAGTATCCTTTTTGCTTCTCTAATTACAATGTATTTACCTTTTACGTAACTTTATGGACACTAACTGTGAGTCATTTAGTAATTGAAATTAACTCTGTTTCGTAACCTGTATTACGAAGATGCAATTTCAACTTTCTAATCGTGAAAAACTGCGTTACCTTTTCGCTGGATAGTTTCACTACAGGATGTATAAACAAAAGTACGAATCGTAAGCTCTAGCTTCTCAAATATTCCAAATTACCAAATAACAATATTCCTTTTATCAGTTCTATCTGAAATTATCAACCTTGTGTTATCAATCCACGACCCCCACTTTTCCAGTATAACTATTCCCTACCAAACTACCTGTAAATACAGTTGGACCTCGATAACTCGAAAACTTCTATAAGCCGAAAATTTTCTTCATTCCCTTCCGCTCCGTTGTAAACCCCTCTACAACTCGAAATAAAACTTCCTTAACTCGAACTATATTTTGCATGTTAGTTTATACAACCCGAATTTAAAAGAACTCCGACCTATACAAGTCGAAGTTTACTCCTACATATATATTATAAAATAACTTAACCCAAAGTCACGCCATAGGCTTCCACCTAAACCACATTCCCTGTCGTAGAAGAGTCCCCAAAACGAACATCAGCCTCGTGACGTAAACAACTTGTTGCACACATGTGTTGGACGAGTGAGAATCCAATATGATGGGTGTACATCGAAAACAGTGTGTAATTGGAAAGCAGTGGGAGCAGAAGTCTTCTCGATAGGGCGAGCTTAATAAGCGTTCTCCGATTTCTTTTCGAGCGGCGCATCCGTGCAACGTGCCGGGTCAAGGTGGAGCCCTGGTAACAAAGTCACGCCGTGAGGAAACTAGGAAGAGCATCTGGCCGTGGATGGCAGCGAAGAGTAACGCGATTGCGCGTTCATTCGTATATTATTGCAGCGATAAACAACACTGTTAATTCTCAGCCTCGTCCAAGCCTTAGGTAGTACGTAGAGGCCACGCGGGGCCGATATGATATCTCAATGACGGCTGTTGAATTTGCATTGCATTAGGCCCCGCCAGCATGGGCCGCTCGTACACCGCGGACGTTAACAAGAGAGAGTGCTAACGGGAGGGTGTTAACGAGAGGCGGAATGACGCAGCAAGTGAGGAAAAATAGGGCCAGTAACAATAACGCTCGTCGTAATTCTGCGCCGCGTCGCTCGCTTGTTAAACTTTTTACAACATGGCGGTGCCGAGCGCGAAACGACGCCAACAAAGGCCCATTCGGTTCGTGCCGGTGTTCCGAGATTGCGATTGGAGATGTTTAAGGTACCGTTCAGCTTCCACGGGATACTTTGAATTGGAGCAATTAGGGGCTCGATGGCGCGATACGCTTTTCCTTTTATTGCGCCAGGTGTTGATTGCTTGGTATTGTTGAGGACCGAGGTCGGTGACTTAGAGTAGGGCACTGTAACATCCTACTGGTATTCCGTGTTAGATGTACGCTTCGTGTGCTTCAATGTGGTCATAGTCAAATTTGATGTATTTCTTCTGTTCCACTTAAGGGGTATTTTATTGTGACATGCGATATTTTAACTTTTTTCAGGAATTTTTTTTATGGACTTAATGAAAAATTTTTATTGCGGAACAGACAAATTAGGTATAAGTAGAATTATCTTCACTAGAACTGTTTGCTAAAATTCAACCGCGTTTTCTCAAAACGGTATTTTAGTAAATGGTTGTCACGATATCTCAAATTCTACTTGACTGATTAGCCCCATCTTCAGTAGATGTGTCGCCCGTCACGTTCATTTTGACGCAATTGCACATTCGCTAACACTCGATTTAGAAGCGTTATCCTGATTAAATTTCACATTTCTGTTGGTATCCCTTGAAATTCATCCCCAAGCCCTTTCGACACCCCGTATATTGGTTGGCAGTAATCCCAGTCCCAATACCTCCGCGATAGCGTTCAACAGGCACGCTAAAAGGACGGTGAAAAAGGATTCCACTAAGAAGAGTGCTGGCCCGCCGATACTCCCGAGCCCCGATGTACCCTCGTCAGCTGAATCTTGAACACAATCACGTCTGCGACGAATCCGCCAATGAGCAAGACGAAACCTCGCGTACGCTGGCCCATAGACGCGGAATAAATTCCGCGTGGTCGTTCCACGGCCGGAGAACGATCCCCGTGGACGGAAAGCGTCCTTAGTCACGGCGGTCAGCGGCGTAAGTTCTGTAGAAAATCGCCGATAGCTGGAAACGGTGGAATCATAACTTCTTGCGGGGCGACGATTACCCGAGCATCGCGCGATAAAACCAGGCCTATCGTGGTGTGCTCGCCTTTCCCTTTCATCCTCTTAATCCTCCCCGTTTGCTTCTCTCTTCTTTTGCCATCGTCGATCTTCCTTCTCTCTCCTTCTCCAAGTATTTCTCATCTTCGTCTTTGTCGTCGTCGTCGTCCTCGACCGTCGTTGTCGTTTCTTCAGCCAGCTCGAAGCAAATCTGCTCGGGCTCGCATGCGAGAAGAAGGTGGGCACCGTTTCACCGATAACGAACTGGTTAACACGCGTTCATTACCCGCGGCCACGTAGGTATATTAACCAGGCTATCCCTCGGTAAGATTCTCAACCTGCCAGCGGCTGCCACGTAATCATTTCTTTCCGTTTCCATTCGCACAATTAGATACGCAATCGGCCTTCTGGCGCTTTATCGAATTCCGATGGGACATCGGGTGTAGAGCCTCAGATAATTCGGATAACTAATTGGGAAGGTGGATCGAGGGGGCTGCTGATATTGGCGATCTCGGCCGCGTTCATTTGCTGATGCGCTTCGGAGTCTGGGGTGAGGCGCAGTAAGTGATAGAAGGTTGCATAAATACTACAAATTTGAACTATTGTAATGAAATAGGATATTCCTGGTAATTCTGTTGGGTATATTCTGACGAATTGTATTCTTGAATAGTCAAGAGAATACGCATGATTTAATGTGTTTGATGGGGTTGAATTTTAAGGGCGGAGACCAATGTAATGGTCTGAAAAGTAAGGGTGTTTTCGGGAATTTTTATCAATCAAACAACGCAAGTAAATCAATGTATTGCTTAGGATAGGTAATATGTACATATTGAAGGGTAAAAGAAAATTGTTTTCAACCAAATTGATAAATCCGTTTGTGGTATACTCTTCGTCAAAATGTGTGCTGCAGTAAAATCGTTCCTGTGGCGTAGACAGTGCCTTAGGCATATGGTTAATTTGAATTCAAAAGGACAATAATATTTAGTAACTATATAGAAGCCAATGTCTATTACGTGACTTCGAGAGCGTTCTTGAAACATATGTCTTTCAGAAAATTTAAAAAGAAAAAATCAATTTTTTACAGTGGTCTCCCCCCTTAATACACAAACTTTCACTTTGAGAAGTTCGAATTTGAATACACCGTTTATGAGTTGTACTTTTTGTACTATTTATTGTGGTATCGAAGAGATTTGAGTGAAATGTTTAGTAAAGATGCACACTAAATATGTGTCCTGATTATTTTCCTTTTCGAAACGCACGGAGAACATTCTAGTCACCGTTTTCTGTTTCGATCCACTTAATACATTTGTTCGAGCTCCGCATACGGTTATCTAACTCTAGTGGTCAACAAAAAAGCCTATCGAAGGTACAATTTAGATAAGAGATTCCAATAATAAAAGTACTTTACTATCGGCGTATTAGCATAATTGTTACACAAACGGATGCAAAATCCAATCGCTACCCTGATTAACTGGGTTAGGTCTCGGTTATCTACAGTTCCCGCTTTTTGTCGAAGCCTACGCATGGAACTAACGATCGCGGACTATAATTTAATAAAACTTTTTAAAACAGAATATAGGAAACGAGTAAACCCGACTTTCGCTTTCAAAACCTACATATCAGAATCTACTATGATTGTACGCAAGGTGGTTAAATATACACTAAACATTCAGATCTCTAAAACATCAAACCTTCTCAGTAGATACACGATGTAGCCACCATTCATTTCCATATCGCCATCACAATTTCAACATTACGTCGAGCTAAATTCCAACTAACCAAGCCTTTCATTCGTTACGAACTTAGAAACACACCAAAAGGTCGCACAACCTCCTACAAATTCAATATTTTCTTCAGTAACCCATTACCTACACAGTAAAATTCTTCAAACACCTCCGTTATCTGTTCTGGAGAGAACAAGCCAGAGCATGCATACACTGTACACGCGTACGAGTACTCATTGGAGAGTGGGACACGAGCTACTAATCACTCGTTAGCAGAACAAGAAAGCACGTCACGTTAAGTAAGATCGCTCTAAAATAATTACAATAAAGGTAAAGGGGGAACCTGGTGTAGCGGGTCGAAGAAATCGATTTTTTTTTTGCATAAATCAATAGTTGAACATTACGAGAATACGTTCCCAAAGCCGCAAAACGAAATTCAAAAAATTAAAGCAGATATGGCCGGTTTTGCAACGGAGCGCCAGGTTACCAGAAAACTTGAAACGCGTTTTTCTCGAAACGACAGTTTTACAATTTGCGGGCAATGTAACTCCAAAAATATTCAACCAATCGACTTGGCCTTGTGCACGGATATTTGTGAACATTTTCTTTACAGATCTAAGCTATGGGTATAATGATATTGTTTAAATAAATAACTTTTTTTACACATTTAAGGCAAAATTTCGTTGGAAAGAGGGACCTTTTTTTCAAGAGGCCGCCATTTGTTCAATTTTGCATCTTTTAAGAAATAAATTGATACGATTCATCCGTACACTCATAAACTAAATGAAAACTGTTCGATTTTTGGTTTCATCTGAAACCAAAAAACGCTACGTTGCCCGCAGTGGACCAATTGCGTCGCCAACGGACTGGGCATAAGCACTTATAACTTTGTTATTTGTTGCTCTTTTTTAATAAAATTTTTTTTTTACCTACCTTAACCTGTTAATACAATATCCTGAAAGTTTCAGAAAGATCGATTAAATACTTTCTTTATAAAAAAATCCGGAAAAATGCCTCGATTTTCAGCTAGTTACACCAGGTTCCCCCCTTAAGGGGACTAGGCAGTCGAAAAATCGATTTTTTTTTATTGCATTTTCCAAAACTACTATCCTTTCTGAATAAAATGCCGCTTGGTTTATAGTAAAATTCGCAAAATTATAGATTTCACAGCTAAAAACGTCAAGCGGCAACCAATAGCGTTGCCTTTGCCCAGAAACTTTAAGGGGACTAGGCAGTCGAAAAATCAATTTTTTTATTGCATTTTCCAAAAGTACTATCCTTTCTGAATAAAATGCCGCTTGGTTTATAGTAAAATTCGCAAAATTGTAGATTTGACAGCTAAAATCGTCAAGCGGCAACCTATAGCGTCGCCTTTGCCCAAAAACTTTAAACGCGTTTTTCTCGAATATTTTCTTCTCTTCGTTTTTACCTTATTGTGAACGAATGGAGGTTCAGATCGACTTGAAAAAATTACAGGATGTGTAAAACATGTGCCATTTCCGACCAAACCTCTGATATGGTCCGTAAAAATTCGAGATTTTCATAAAAAAATTGAAAAGTCACCGGATTTTAGTAGCGCACAAGCAAGAACGAATTTTTCTCGGAAAAATTACCGTTTTTCGGCCACCAATCGTATACTTTTGATTTAATTTCTGTTTTTATAGGTTTGGTCGGAAACTGTGAATCCAACAAACAAGAATCACACCTTTAAAATCGAATTACGTCACATTTTAAGACCGATATTAGGGCAAAACGACGGAAAACCATTAAAATGTTTACCCGTCTGCAGCGCCATTTTTAAAACACATATATATTTCTTACCATTTATTTCTCAATCTGTATGGTAGTAATAAACATTGGGTAAAAGGGTACACCTGGATATGCTTTCATTTCTTTACAAATAAATAAAGGACAGAGTCTCTTTCTCACGAAAAACGACTGCCTAGTCCCCTTAATACTCCTGCAATCCTCCTTATTCCTTACTTCGAACTAGAACCTTCTCGAGCGTTCGTTTCCCCCAAACGAAGAAGCTGAGAGCACACGCTTCCGGGCTTTCCATCGCGCTGCAACGCAGTACAGCTGGAGTCCGGGATTCAACTGGTTGCAAAAGGAAACTGGCCGACTGCGAAATTATACAGTCGCCCTTTCCGTTAGCGATGCTTTTTCTCGGTCCCGGGGACGGTCCACCTTAATCTTGAAGCTGTTCCCGGTCGAACGGCACGGAACGAGCCCGCTCGTACACAGTGGAAGGCAGCATTAGCGTGCTAAGCAGATGCAGATGAAACAAATGGATTCGCTCGGTGACCGTCGTAAATCCACGGTATCGTTGACACGATCCGTACACCCTCGCACGAGAACCGTGCTACGAACCCCGCGCTACGACCTTCTGCCTTTCCTGCCCTTTTCTCGTTCTCTACCGAGAAACGGGCCATCACGCGGTGCCTTTACAACCGCGCCAAGTTTTGATTTATGCGACCGGAGACGCGTACGGCGCCAGCATCGATTAGCAGCCGCGATAATCGCTGTGACGCGGGGCGACGGATCGGGGATCCTCATCGTTGGGTTGACGACTGTGGTGACGGATAGTGGAGACTTATTAAATCGCTCGTGTTCTATTTAATAATCAAGCAACATAGTCGGTCGTACGATGGCAGGACCAGAATTGTCCCGCGTGGATTTCAAAACGATTTTTCAGGGTGGTAGATCTTTGATGAAGGTTGAAGTTCCTTGCTGCTACATCACGACTATTCTGGTTGATGGATCGTGCACATATGTATCTAAATTTCTGAACGCAATTTCTCAACTTTAACCTTCATTGTTTCGAAAACGTGTTACCACCTGTAGCTAAAAAAATGTTCTGGTCCTTCCCTTGTTAGATTCTAAAGAGTACGTATCTGGAGATCAACACGACTGAAATCGTTAAAATCGCCTACCACTAGTTGAAGTGGAGGAATGGATCTGATAGAATATGGTAATTAACCATATTAAAGTAAATAAGTGCAAAGAATCGTTAACTAAAAATAATCGTGACGGCCCGCCAGAAAACACATCGCGACCCCCTTGGAGCCACAGTTTGGGAACCACTGAGGTAGATGAAGAGTGGAAAAGTGGTGCAAATATTGAAATAAACAAAACGTGAGGTAAAGTCATCAGGGTGTTACAAAATCTAATCACTGTGAATGATGTCGGCGTGTTGTCACCACTATGAGAATCGAGAAGAAGGCAAACTTTGTGATTTTTTTGCAACACGTTTTGTGACACTTGCGTCACTCCAAGTGTTAATATAAGGAACGCACTTAAATGTTGGCGAGAAAAGTAGAGAAAGGGAATTAGGGAAAGCGTAGATATTACAAGTCTGTGTGTGTGTGTCGTTCGTCGAGTTGTCACCTGTGCTCGTAACGCGCGAATTAGAGTGCAAATTGAAAATGTTGCACGCGGAACGAATCGCTAAATCCGTCTACGCAAAATTACGTGGATAAGTGGTTTCGCAACGGAGGACCGTTGAACCGTGTCAGCGGCTCGTCGATGCATTTTGCGATTTTTCCGTCCGTGATCGCCAGTAATAAATACGTTGTCTCAATTGGAATTTAATTAATGGAACGCAATTCCGCTTATCGCGATCGAAAGCTCGCGGTACACCTCCGTTCCATTAAGGCGGCTTACGAAGCCCACGAAAGCAACGGGCAGTTTCGTCTATGAATTACATTCTACGCGCGTTGCGTTTCTGCGTTTTCGACATTTATAACGAACGATAGTATCCCTGGCATGTAGAAAATCCGTGGATGGAAAAAATTCAGACAGGAAATACCTTTGTACTCGTTGGAAATCTCGCTAAGTACAGTGTAAATACCCTCCACCGTTTCATAATTTGTGTACAGAATGTTACCGAGTAGATAATGAAATTCGTGATGGAAAACACTCCAAAACGATTCTTTGAACTACCAATCGCTGGTAATCTTACGTTGTACTCCCACAAGTACTACAGCGAGTGCACAGAAGAATCTTAGAAGACTGAAGAAGAGTTAAGGTTCGAAGGGAGGTTCGAAAATATTCTGTAGCACGCATTACACTTCTGAGAACGTAGTCCAACGGACAACTTGTCAAAGAACAGAATCACCATAAAGAGGATGAGACGTTAGAGATGACACTAACAAGGCGAGGTTTTTAGTTGTCCGTCTCCGATTGTTTTGGTTTTCGGATATGTGTTAGAGGACCGAAAAATATGATATACGTATTTTTTTATAAGGGCCCAATTTGATATTTAGGGGGTTAAACTACTCCTCAAAGTTATAAAATTGTCAGGTGTTCGCCTTCGGTTGCTTTGGTTTTTGGATAGGTATGTGTTAGAAGATCGAAAAATAAGAAATAGGTGTGTTTTTATTTCAGCCCGTTTGCATGTTTAAGTAGTGAAATCATCCCAAAGTTCATAAGAAGAGGTACAAAAGTTCCAAGAACCTAAAAATCTCTCCTTGCAAGGAAAAGGCTTAATCATTAACCTAACAACCTAAAACTCTGTTGTGTGAAGCAACAACCTATCGTTTAAGCGTTAAAAGTGTGAGGATTCGTAGGACTGGAATTAATTATGCGTTTTAAAGAAAGTCCCCTAAAAGTACCTTGTGATCACGAATATTACATTGTCACAGATGTATATATTCATATCAAAGCGTATTATTAAGCCCTAAATGGAACGGTTCTGCCTCTACTTGTTCATACCTAACCAGCCCTATAATTCGAGCTCAGGAAGCGTTCATCCAGGGCGTAACCGCCTCTTGTTAGCCGATTTCTGTGCCTGAAATACCGGAATCGATAGCTGCGGCTGTTAACGCCGATACAATAGCCGGAACAATATCGCAAGGAACGATGCTGAGGATTTACACGTTGTACGCGCGCAACCGTGCTCGCAGAATTACGCGGCCTCGGGCTTCTTTGAGACCGGTTTCGCAGATAAAAAAGGAAATCGTTTCTGTCTCGATATTATATGTATTGTTTTATTGCTGAAAACTGGCCGAGCGGCTTCATTTTCACGGTTGTTTCATGGATGTTTAACCATAAGCGTTCAAAGTGTCACCTTGCAAATATTCAATTAATTCAGATTACAATCATGGTATTATTATTATTATCATAAACAGATATGAATTATGAATATCTATTGCGTGTCGCTATTGTCTTAGATAGTTTTTATCAAGATCCTTCCATTTTTATGAGCAACAACTTCAATTCGGTGTATTTCTAAATTGTACAATACCCACGAATTCTTTTGTGATAGTTAATAACGAGTGATTAATATTTCATTCCATTTCCCGGAGATGTATGAAATATTTGAGACTCGCGAAACAACGATTTAATGGGGACCTAAAGAGAATACCAGATATAGAGGATTATTTAAAATCAAATCAAAATTGCTTGTTATTGTAACTCCATTACGCAAAAGAATAATAGTGTACCTACATGATAATGTACGCAAAAAATGAAACACTATTATAATACCTAACTCTAATAATCCAGCTTCCCTCCTGATTTCCAGAATAAAAACATTATCACCCAATTCTTTTGACGAAAGCTTTCCAATCTCACCACACATTCTAATCAAAACTGCTTTCACATGCCTAACACCATCTCTAATTACAACCAAACAACGACACTCATCATCCTTTGCCCATGAAAATCTTAAGACAAATCCATCTACTCCGGATTCAGCCCCAGGAACAACCTCTTCCCGCATAAAAGACCAACGAACATTATTCCCCCTGGAGCATCCACAGGAACTCGCGTTGTTTCCCCGGTTCGCCTGGCCCCTGGACTCTAAGCCCGCCATAAATACCGAGCTCGAAGCCTCTGACGGCGAGCGGGGAACGCAGCAACGGCGGAGAGACGGTCATTGAAATGCAAAATATCGGGGCTCGGGGAGAGACGATAACGAGCCCTCGAAAAAGCGACGCGAAACGGAAAGGGACAGCGATGATTTAGCGGGCGCAGCGGCGCGTCTTATTCCGCTGGGGTCGCGTAAATCAAGGATCCTTCGCGCGCGAGCAATTAATAGCGCGTCCGTAATGCGCTGTTGGCATGCGAGGGCTGACGCGCCGCCTTTATTTACCGATGCGATGAAATATTGGATCGCCGGTCGCGAGCCGGCGCGCAGGGATTCCAGCGGCTCGTGGAATGAGGAAATCGCCGGCATCGAGAGCCGTTCGCGCCGCTGTCGCACTCGAATTCACGCGGCTGGACGGTCAACGCCGCCGATGGCCACGCGTTTCCAAGCCTCCCGATGCTTTCGCCGATTCTTTGACCCGCGGAACACCGTCGGCGGGTTGCCCTCCTCCCGGGGGACCGGTTCGTCGCGAGTTTCTCCCGGCCCTGGCAGCCACTGGCGATTCTTTTCCACCGTGTGACTGATTGATGCCCCGTACTTTGAATCTATTACATTGTACGTACGTGGTCGTACATGGGGAGGGGGGAGACGATTGGAATCAGGAAGATCAAGGGTGCTTTCACGATTAGGTGGAAACGCGGAGTCCGAGAGAGAACAAGGATCGTACAGAGAGATTATGTGTAGGTACTTGAATAATGCAATATGTTTCAAAATCGTTCTGCTAGCAGCATGGGTTATGACTTGGAACTTGTTTCAGCAAAACGATTAGGCGTGATGTGGACTACGTGCTCGTAGAACATAAGTGTCTAGTTTTCTGTGGTTTGTGTTTACTAATGGGTATTCTGTGGGGAGAGAATGATGAAGGCAGTTTAGTCATTGGATGAATTTAATATTTTATGAATTTAAATTTTGGCGTGGAAAAGCTAGCCATGCAACGGTAGGTATAATTAGGGTTACTATATGACAGGGTTCGAAAGAGTTCTGGAACTTTTCAATAAGTTCTATTTAAAACATGGACCGTGGAACTTTTTCAAAAATGTTCGAAAATTATAAGTTCTCCTGAGAACTGATTGTTCTCCGAAGTTCTTGAAAATAAAAGTCTTAGCGGTAATGGAACTTGGTATCCAAAGGTGTCCAAAAGAAATTGTCCTCCTATCACCAAGAAATGTCTTTTTTTGTTTTATTCGCAACTTTGCCTTCATCCGAAAAAAAATCCATTACTATTTACCAGACCCAGAAATGAAAAAGGAGGACAATGTAGTCTGAAATCGTTTGAAAAGGGAGACATTGCAAAGTAAAACCAAATTTTAGATATCAACTATTATTATGTAACAAAACGTAAATGTTTACATTAGAATAATCTTGTAGCTACCCTTAGTACATATTTAGGCCGTTATATCCACTACCTATTTAGGGTCTCAATATGTAGTAGCTACAAGATCATTCTAATGTAAACATTTACGTTTTTTTCATAATAAAAGTTGATATCTAAAATTTGGTTTTATTTTACAACCTCCTCCTTTTATTATCCTCCTTTTCATTTTTTGATCTGATAACTCTATCAGTCGGTATAATTGAACATTTTGTGAAGCGTTTGATACCAAAATAGGATTTGAATCTGTTACAATTTTGCTACGTGGTTAATAGATTGGAAGGTCAAATCCTCAATTGCAGAGGAATAATCGTTTTGCAGCTCACCAGTGAGAGTGAAAACGTTTCATCGAGAATACGTGAATCGTGTAAATTAAGATGACTGTTGGCTTTCATTGGTCCGTTTTTAAGGAAAGAAACACACGTATGTACACTCTGCTTGCTGCATTATGCAGATGCAATCATCGCTGCTGCATAAATTGAACAGAAACCCGATCGAACGATCGGCGAGAATATTATTTATCGAAGGAAAAATGGGAGTCCGTGAGGTCTGATACCACTTTGCCCGCGGTAAAGGAGTAATCCGAGGATATTTCTGGTGGGCGTCTTGCCTCGATGGCGAAAAGGAAACGAGGAGAAGGAAATGTAGCAGAGACAAGATACGAAGGAATAGGGAGAGAGTGCATGGAATTTGCAACAGAGTTGACTGATATTGCACCGTGCAGATTGCAAATTCTTTCTTCGCGTTTACGTGTAACTGTCTCCAGCAACATGCGACGATTTCCCTATCGCGATTTAAATATTCCGTGCTTCATTTAATATACACCATGAAACACGATCAGTCGCACTGTGTTTCGTTTTCGAGGAAATCTGGAAACTCGTTGAGCATACAGGCAACATACTATCGATAAGAATTAGAATGACAAAGTATTAAGTAAGGTTCTGTTTTTCCTTTAAACGCGGCTCCATACTGCAAAAAATTGATTTTGGAAATAAAATCGATTCTTAATCGAGTGTACTCATACTCGAATCCTTTAACGACTGCACTAGTTGCAGCTTTGCATAAGATTTGAGCCCGACATTTCTACAGGGATGTTGTATCGGAATTTGCAACTCAGATTTCTGAAGAGAGAACTGTTACATGCTAATCGGAAGAGCGAATCTCTTACGAATAGGTAATGGAAGTATTCGTTTCAAGATCTTTTAATGTCCGAGCTGGTTAAATGCTCTTACATTTCCTGTCGCTCGTAAACACACTTGTTACTTTAAGGTCAACGCAGTCAATGACGAACTTATTACTCGATGAACCTTAATTACTGCACGCGCTTTAATGCATGCAATCTCATTGAACCAGTCTTGCGACGTTGATAGTCGCGGTCAATAATTAATAATCGATCCACCGTAATCAGGTTTGCGACTACCTCGCTTCGTCCACGTCGCATCGTACGGTGTAAAAGTTTGTCTCTTGTCAGCGCCTTTCCTTCAATAATTTTCTCGATTCGTTAGCCCCGCGGGTAATGAACACTTGCTCGGCTATCGACTTCGTTAAACAGCCACTGCTCTTCAAAAAACGTATCGACGGGACCTAGGTTTTCAATTAATGCTGGTCAACGTTTTGTTATGTACATATGTATGTACAGCCGCTGATTACTCTGTGTAGTTATAGGAATTGTTTTTCTCAGAGACAAGCAATAAGGTCGTAACATCTCGTTAACATTTTTGTGCTCGTTTCTTCTTGTAATATCTGATCCTGCAGCGACAGTTCAATTGAAACAAAAAGATTCAAGTAGTCCAATGATGATTTATATTCTCTGATATTATCCACAGTAATTCTCTTAGTGAGATGTCAAAATTAACAGCTGCAAGCTGAAGTTAAATATTAACTAGGTATTTAACTTTTACGAAAAGAATTTATTAATCATCGTAACAGAATATAATCAAGTAGTAATCATAAGAATCAGGATTGGACATACGAAAAATGACCATCACTATCTCCTCAAAAAGGATTTGTACTAACTGACAACTGTCAAACTTCGAATCCACCAGAAAGAACAGTAAATTAATACAAAAACTGCTAAATTATCTAATATATATACACACGTTAAATATGAAAATGCATTATACTTATAAATTCTAAGATCAAGTACGATTGATGGATTTGACTTTAATTGAGTAACATAACAGAAACAAATACTTTGCAATATTCGAAATTCAACAAAAATTTGTTTGCCACGTGTCTTATTGCAAACCTTCTTATACACCCAATTGAAACTATCGTGTGGAAGTTGAGCAATGGTAGAAAGACAGTGGAATCGCCGTTTAGAAATTTCTCACTTGGCCTGGAGGCGATCGTTATCGAGGGGCGGCCTCCAAGGAAGAAAATAGCCTCGTCGGCGTACCCCAGGTGACTGCGGCGTATGATAATATCGCTGCCGGGTATCCACCATCTTCGTGTACGATGCGACAACCGCGATGGGCAGGAAATGTCAACGAATGACGGGGCAGTCAGCGCCAAGGATCAGACGCACCGTCCTCCACGGTCGTTTCGCGTTTTATAGCGTTAAAGAGCATGCACGTGCAACAATGTATCGATTGTCGATGAAAGTTCACCGGCCTACATTACTATGCGCTCGAAAGTGGAGGAAGTGTGCTATTGTTCTATTATTATCGGGATTTATTGGGTCGATGGTATTTTGACGAAACGGAATCAGTCCATTCAAGGATCTATGGAGACAGATTTTTATCGAACTGGATGAACGTAACTAACGATTCCTTAGAAAAAATTCGTGGATCGTGTGAAGGTTATTTAACAAGTGTGTATGCAGATTTGGAATTGATAATGGGAATGTTTTAGTGTTGAGTGGACTTAGAAAGAGTAGATGTATTTTATACAGCAATAGGTACAGAACTTTTTATTTTATTTTTTTTATTAGACTTCAAGGCGTAGATGTATTATTAGAAATTTGATAAATAGGTGAAATCTATGCCCACATGCGCATTCTGTGCATTTATAATTGCTTTCCCTTAAGGAATTCGGTGGAATTCTGCTCGTTAGAAGGGTCTTTTTTCCTAAGGGCTATAGTCTAAATTAATAGAAAATTACAGAGTGGTTCCCCTGTGCGAAGACATAAATGCGGTATAAATAGAGTGCTTCTGAACGCGGATACAGACACAGAAAAAACATCCACGATATCTGTGTACGAATTAACAGAAGCAGCCATGCGATTGATTGGGTCACGCAGGTCATACATAGATTTATACTTACAGCAATGAAACGTCGACTTTATTCGCATATGCCTGTGCGGTGCATAACAGTTAATAGATATTTCTCCGAAGGGACGGGCAATCGATGTGACCATTAATCAGTTTATATAAAAACAATAGGTCAGCCATTTGATCTTCTCTCGCGTATAGTCGACAAATTCATTAATAAGTATTGATACATAAACTTATTATTATTGTTATTAATTATTTTCGATCTTATTAAGAAATAAAGAACGATAGAAAAAACGAGAAAAAGTCCAGTATGATCAAAGTATCAGACTCGAACCTATAAATCTTGGTTTTGAAAATTAACCACCTTTCCACTCTCAATTACAGAAAGATGTCTTAAGACTAAAAAACCGATAATTGCTGATATTTTTTCAATGTGTTTCTTATGGAAGAAACTGTATGAAACTAATTATTTGCTATTGCTTATCAGAAACGATATTACTCATTTAGGTCACAAAAAAATTATCTTTTATACTTATCACCAAAATTGAATGAACTCGATTTTGCACATAAAAAACATACCTACAAACTGTGACACACGTTTACACACAGATCAGAAGTGGCCGTCATGATATTTTTCCCATATTTAGGAGCTCACATTAGTTTGCAAGAAATACTTATATAAAAAAAAAATAATTCCATAACTTTTGAATTTTGACTTGTTTCCTTATTTCTTGGAATTCTATCTCCTTTCGAAGGAGTCAAGTAATTGGCCACCGTGGCTAGTCGCAAGCTAGGAGATTCCGTCATAATGACTCGAAACAGACACTCATCGCATTTTGTCGCGTCTCGAGTAGCTTAGGTTGCTGCTAAAGCAGACGCACGGATGTAACGGTTGAAAACGCGCTAAGAAATCCCACCTTGAACCACATTTGAGCGGCTCCAACAAATCGAGCTACCCGAAACATTTGAGTTATGTACAGTAATGCCTCGTTAGAATCCCGACGATCGGGGCTGGCGGCGGGACACTAACGCGATGCGGACACTATTTCCTTGGAGTAGTATATGATCTAAGACTATTCCGTGCGGCCGATGCCGCGAGTGAGAAAACCTAAGAGCCGAGCGAGAGGGAACGAAACAGTTGACACGAAGTTGCCGTCGTCTCTTTCGTTCTCTCACTCTCGACCACGGTGTAAGAAGAAAAGGTGGTCCGACTCCATCCCCACTCTTGTGATCTAAAGTGTGTAGTTCCGCCAAAGCCCGCTATGTTCGCTAATGAGACGCGTACCCGTCGGTGAGAGTTGTTACTGATGTGTGTAGAGCAACAGCGCCCCCACGCTGTCTACACTATGTACATGTGTATATACGTGAGTCTATGCACACAGTAACACCTCTCACCGACGGGTACGCGGTCTCACTAGCGAACATAGCGGGCTTTGGCGGAACTACACACTTTAGATCACAAGAATTCAGTAGTGGGGGTAGCGGAGTCGGACCACCTTTCCTTCTTACACCGTGCTCTCGACCGAAGGATTCCAAGAAATGGTGGGGATAGTGAGCGGGATTATAACGCATGGTAAAAACGGGACACTAACGAGGCATTACTGTACTCGAAATATTCGGATCGCGTCTCGATTCTTTCAAGCACCTCGAGAAGGCTAGCTATAGAGAGGTAAAGAGACACAAAATCTGTACACAGAAAGACTATGCTCCGATATTCGTCCAGTCGACGCCAACAGATTAGAAAGCAGGAAGTCCTCTTTCATGAAACGAAGCTCACCAATAATTTATCATGCGCGCTCGAATGACATAGAGCGCGGCGATTAACGCTTATCATACTTTAATCAAGCTGTTCATTTCGTCGGCGAGTTAACGTAGACACAGCTAATTGCCTAACCGAGCGACTAAGCAATCAGCCGGCATATCAATCGATGGATTACTTTCTTTTTTACGTTACAAAGCGAGCCGTTGCGCCGCGCCGGCCACGTTGTGAAGCATTGGAAGAGCCGCGGAGGAACGAGGAAGCAATCGGCGAGCCATCGAAATGAGCAATCGCCAATCGTTGGTTAATTAACCACGCCGTTTTGTGCTGAAACCCCACCGTTCGATTATGTTCGAGAAGGCTGGCTCGTCGATCTCTCACTTTCAACGCGTCACGGCTGTTCCGATACACCTTCTGGAACAATTTTGCAATCTCATTGTCTGTCGCGGAGCTATCAACACTTTCGAAATCACCGCCATTCAACACTCACTTTATGCTGAGCCCACAGATATGGTTAGCATCGTTGCTGAAAATATTGGTAAAAGGGTTCGACTATCATTCTGCCAGGAGCGAATGATTTTAATGAAAATCATACAGTGTTTGACTTTCGTATCATAAGATTTTTGTTTATTATCTATATTCAATAAGTCACAGATGTGATGAGATAGTAAGCATAATATGTAAACTATCTTTGGACTAAATAAATATAATATGAAATACTTCTATGAAATTATAGAAAAGTTATTGGAAGTTGGAACAGAGCTGATGTGGTCGATCAAACGAAAGAGAATGGGGAGAAATACTATATCCTCATTAGCTGCATACTGTCCAAAGTAAAAGCTTCATGGACTTTCCTAAATCTTATACAACAGAAAGAGAACATTCACGCTGTAAAGTGCCATGTTGGCAGCATTACGATTCCGGATGAAGAACTACCCGTTAATTATTGCGTTATATCGCTTTGTGCACAACGATTCTTTCCATATCCACGGTTCCATAAGCCTGCACAGCGTGTCAGTATTTACGACGACAATTCCCTTGATTAAAATTCCTAATCAGACACGTTAGAAATTATCGGAATGGCCCGTGACCGCGTGCAGCGTGTTACGAATACGCGTTCCGCGATAGAAACATTCGTTTTCATAATGGAAACGGAGCACAGCCGAGCTGACAATGACTTAGCTACTATATGGAAAGATACGACAGGTATGCGCGCAAGGTGTGCCAATAAAAATGAAGGTGAAGGATATAATCCGAAACTTAATAGCGGCCGCCTCGCGAGATATGCCTTTCGTCGTTTTCCGTTAGCAGAGTCGCGATAAAAACAGAACCCACGTTACTGCAACCTCGATTGCATTCCGAGATCGTAAGATTGGCCACCAATGATTTGTAAACAATATAGTTCGAGACGAAATAATGGCGCGAAGTGAAACCTATCGATAAGTCGATTTGAGAAAAAAAAAGAAAGGAAAGTTTATTTTACGAGGGAGTAACCGCGTAGACTGTGAGAATTTCAAAGGATTGCGTGTTAGATTAGCAAATTTATTTATACGATGACTGGCAGCGTATATTGTTAATACTGACTGACAAGTCGATTTCAATAAAAATAATACTCTGTAGAAGCTTTTCTCAGCAGGGTTTACGAATCGTATTTGAACTGAGGTTGATTGGAAATTAAATAATAAGAGTAATATCACAGATCTTGATATTAATGGACGTTCTTCGTGTGCAATCGCGAAGTTTTATATTTCGACACGTTTCGTTGCTAAATTATTTTCCGGGCGAGTCGCAATACCGGGGCAATCAATCTGTAAATTGATGGGTGTAAATCGAACACGACCTCTGCAAAGGTATTTGGAGAATTCTCGTTCTCGTGGCGACCTTAGAAGGCCTTCTCGTGACTGTGTCGGCTCCCCATAATTTTCTCTCTCGCTTTTATCCCTCGTTTCTGCTGCCCACTACCTCCCTGACATTAGACCTACAACGCAATCCGAGCCCGCAACAGTTATGCCGTTCAGACAGTATTCTAATGCAGCCAGTTTTCTTGGATAGGGTTTCGCAAGGCTACTCTGGATTCTTATTTCAACGGTTCCGTGACCCCTTAACTTCGCGGGGTATCAAAAACCAGCGTGTTTTACACAAAATTGTGCGGGGCGCAGAATAATAATCAGCACGCAACATGTGGAATGGGCACGCATGCAACCTGTACACGCAACGGGTAGTGCTGCATGCTGATGCAGTCGGTAATTTTACCGTTTTCTTTTCATTGCGACGCTTAACGTGTTGATGTGCTAACGTTACGTAGAAATTAAGGGACGATAAAAATCTTATCGTGTGCATAACAAGTGCATTTAAAGTAGTTTGTACATGAAGAAGAGATCTTTAGAATTCTTAGTGTTTTTCTCTGAATTCCTACTCCTATTTTCTTATGAAAGGTGTACTATATAGCTGCTCTGAACATCACATTAAATGGATATTTAAGGAATCTGTTCAAGCGATCGATGTATAAACTCTTAAAATTTTTACCCAAATGCCTTCTTTTGGAAGGCCTTTCTTAGGACAGGTTTTCAAGAGGCCATTCTTAAAAAGTGGAAATCGCTCGTTTTACAGGGGCATTAATACTCGACAAGAAACTTTAACGAACCAATCCTTCGCGTATTGTCCGTGAAGCGGTTGACCGTTCGCTCTCATTCATCTATAAGACTTATCATTATCTCATCAGATAAGTAATTACAGGAGATGAGGGCAATGATGGCGGAAAGAAAGGCAGACGGAACGCGAGAGGCAAAATAGTTAACTACAATCCAACTCATTAACTCGGTCCTGTATAGACATAGTTTTGTAATGAAGAACGACTGTGTCTGTGATGTAAACAGGATAAACGGGGCCATTATTGTTTATTCCGCTTATTAGAATCTTAATTAGCGAACGGTGGTAACGGTGCTCCAAACATGGGAGAAGGTAATGCTCGCAAAAAGAGGTGAGATCGTTGGTGGATGCCTCGAAGACCGTCACACCCTTTATTGATCAGTACGATGTTAACCGCGTATTAATTGCTATTCATCTATTAGATCATAGTACCTACTCAGTTTTCCTAATTATAAGTATTCACCCAGGTATAGGTTTGGTAACCGCAAGTACTCAAACCACTGCTACTTGGTTTCGTTGATATTTGTAACGGAATTTATAACGGCTTGTAGAATTATGCGAAATCAACAAACCAAGAAAATTTTTAAAGTTCTTAAAGTTTGTAAAATTCCTCTTTTTATAAACGTTTTCGTGCGCAAAATTACTCGTTTTTTCGAAGTTTGTGGTACAAACGTCTGCAAAAACATGAGATTACAATATTTTGCTACGACCATAGATGATTCCATGAATAATCTTATAAACTTTAAAAATTTTCTGGGTTCAAATAAAATCCTTAAAATTACCTATTTTTATAATGATTTGATGGGGGGGGGGTACCCTTAATTTCTACAATTCATATACTTCATTCTTACATTCAATACCATTACGATTATTCCTCTCCTACACCCATAAAACGCAAGAAAACAATTTCTCCAATACACGTTTCATCTAAAATCATTGTTATATTATTAAAAAAGCATACGCAAAACAAACCGAACCAAATCAAACGTCAAAACTATCAAAGTCTACAAGGAAGCACAAAGCCTCCCACACTAAACACCAAAATCCAAGAATATAGTTGAAACCAAGATGAAAAAAAAAGGAGAAACCAAAAGGGACAGGGAGAAAGGCTCGAAGAGCGAGCATTTGTTCAGGTGGACTGATGAATATGGGGAAGTACACGTGGTGGAAGCTCGGTGTGGGCAGTACGGTAACCTTCTCGGACAATGGGTATCTTGTCGAAGGATCTACGGGTTAGCGGAAAGATAATACAACGCGGCAGTGTCCAAGCCCGTATAAACCCGGATTGCAGAAGGTGGAGTCACCTGTGAAATGTCGACACAATGCCCGAGCACGTCACAGGTGTCTCCCCTCGCGAAAGTCCCCGAGGGGTATGTCAACGGCCATGGAATCCGCGGTACCAAGACAATGAGTAAAGACCCATTAGAACGGCTGGACACATTGTAATTGCGGTTGGCGATTCAATGCGATATTAGTCGTTAATTTATTGAGAGCTGGAGAGCTGGCTGTCTCAACGCACATCGAGCAGATTGAAGGATTGTGCTGGGATTGAAACAGAGGCCTCTAAAGGAAGAACGATGAACATTCATTGAATCCTTTTTGTTCATGGGCATTCAATTAATTTGATATTTGAGGACCAATGAGGAGTTTGAAATTTTCTAACGGATAATACAACGGCAACTCGTGACCTGGACCAGCTTAACGTTGTGATTTTCAAAATCAGGAACATCTTACTTAGAATTATAAATATTGAGTCCATATTAAAAAAAAAATGAGCCCACTTGAATTTCAAAATAAAAAGTTATCATTCGATGGCTCTTAATGGAATCTTTCTAACGGTGTATAGGAAGAGCCACACCCTATTTGGTACAAAAGAAAAATCACCCTCTGGAGTGAAGATTGTCTTTTTCCCCAGCGACTGTCCACCGAAAAATGAGCAAAGAAACGGGCAAAGACAGCCGAGCGTTACAGCAGCCCGCGGTTGGCACATTCCAGTAGAAGCGCGGGCGGTCCCGCGGCAAAGATACCAGCCCGATACGCAACGGTCGACGTAATACCGACGAATGAATCACGTTCTTGTAGGAAGTGACCAGCCGGTGAAAATGTCCGGTTTAGACAAAGGCTCGCGGCAGCTTGGCTGCACTCTTTGTAGCCACGCTAACGAAGAGGGTCGAGGGGCGATAGACGATCTCAGCACGGCTGGAATGTTCCGTCTGGCATCGAGTATCGCATCTGCCATTAGCATTCGAGCCCTCTCGCCTCGATGGTGCGACGTTCGCTGTTAGATTCGATGCTGGCCAGCAGCGTCGTGCACGATTCCATCAAATGTCCGCGGTACACCCGGTTGATCAGGATGCGCTCGTCCACCGTTGGTAATTTATCTTGTCTCCACATGGCGGCTACCACCGAGTCCTATTTCCACGGGCCGGCGACAGCCAGATGAAGATACCAGAGGGGAGGCGCCAGGGTGGATCCGAGTAGTCAGCATACGCGACGCTGATGGCCCTCCAAATCAACTTATTTCTAAGCAAAGCGCCGTAAGTTGCTAGGAAAGCTTCATCGTACACTGAGAGAAGCAGAGAAGAGTAAGTATAAATGGGTGTCTGAGTAAGAATCATTTGGCTAGACAGAAGCCGATTATCGAAGACTCCAAGTGCTGAGAGTGATGAAGTGTTAGGTCTGGAGTATCAACATTGAAGTTCATATACAGTAAAACTGAAATGGAACTTTTTGATAGGAAGTTGAAGTCGACACGTAGAATACATAACGTATCGTATATATCTACATGGAAAATTTACCACGAAAAGTAATGAATAAATAAATAAATAAAATCATATCGGTAGCTAAGATTGATTGATGCACTACCATCGAGCATCGCGTTATGACGAGCGACAGAACGCGGATATATCCAACAGCTCATCCCATTCGACTGAACCATTGAATCTCATTGCGCAAGATGACGGAGTACGCTATTCCAGGGTTAAATCAACACCGCGATCGTCGATTCGAATCGTTTCCCCGTACCATTACGACCAATCAACATCGATGGATCGGTAGTCGTCGGTCGATCAGGCCGGTTCGCGTTTATTAGCGCGCAACGATGCTTTTATCGGGCTTGGTAAGGGCCGGGGAGGGGGGTAACTCGATTCGAGCCAGAATTCAGACGGGTTCCAGCGATCAGAAACGGCCGCGGGTCGCGATGGAAGTTCCTTGGGGCGTGGCAGATGCATTATAGATACTGTTTTACGAAGGAGCGTACCACGCATCGGCGCAATGAAACTTTGCCCCGGCGACGTGTAGCCCGCGCTTTTATGCTTTCGCTCACGCTCCTCGAGTTCGCTCGTGATTGCTGTTAGGCGGCGGCGGAGATCGCCGTAATGGAACGCCCCGCGCCCAGCCACTTCAATTAGAAGGTTTTTCGCGCACAGGACGGCCTTTACGGTCGGCCATTCGAATTGAAATTAATCGAGCTACCCCTTTTTCAACGGCTCACCTGTAATCCAGCCGATTCGCGGAAGCTGGCCACGCGTGTCGGATCGACGTTTCGAGAGGAACGCGTTGCTCGCGGTTTTTGCTGGCGCGCGCGTGCAGCGTTCAATCAAGTTACGCTTAAGTTGGTCTGGTTTAAGCAGGTGGTGATATAAATTGATCTGAGTAGTTGTGGTGTCTGAGTTTCCGTCTATTTGACTGTTCTATTAGCGTGAGATGAGAATGACTTTAGAAGAGGATGATTCTTGGTCTTGTTTTATGCCACAAGTGGTGTACCGATGTCCTGTTTGGAGCAGCTGTTGGGACTGGGTGTTTGAGATACGAATTTTGGAATATTCAGCGGAGAAATAACGCATTGTAAGTTAATGTTGCAATACTTGACTTGAAAAGTAAGTGGAAAACCGGGAATGTTTACTTTTAATTATTGAAGAAAATTAAATTCATTGAACCTTGCTTCGTTACTGATGGACTAAAGTATTACAATTTTTTCGATTACGCTGTTCTGTTACATTCCTTCGTTTCCCCCTTACTTGTAATATGGACTTGTGATATCGATAGTTTGCCAGCTGCGTGTTTCAAAATGAAACTTGCCTTTTCTGCTAATTTATTTCAAATTTCCGATGTATTTGTTCATTTAAATCGTCTAGTAACACATTTTTATTAGTGGTAGATAGAAAATAATATTGAATTATGAAGCATAATTGCGATAATATATCGAAGTCACTAATTCGTGTAGGTAGAATAAAGAGCAACTTATAAAGTATTAGCAGTTTTGTCACAAACTTGAAAGATTCCTAAATAAAGTAACTTCCACCACTTTCAATTACTGTAAATGCTAATTTGTCAAATCCTATATACTTCACTACAGTAGTGTAATCAATTGGTAGCAAAGTGCAAGGCAATTCCACGAAAAAATTGAATGTTTGAACTCAACTTTTTGGTAGCCATGCTTTTACCTCTAATATTTATAAAATATTCCATTTTGCATATACATTTCGAGAATTAAAAGTTTTAAGGAATTCGATCAGTTTATAAACTAGTGTATACCTTCAAATTTAATCACAGTTACGTAATTAGATATTTGTTAACGTACACATTAATTCTCTGAAACGAATATTACATCGCGCATTATAAAAAAGAGAAACGAGTGTGCAGTAAAAAAGAAATATGAATAATGGACATACCCTCTCAGCTTCATTGATGAGAGTCAGCATGTCCGTGCCTTAAAATATGCATAAGGTAAATTGCGCGGTCCCAGTGTCGTGATTAATAAACATATATCGTCCATACGGGAACATAATTTAAACCGCTTGAAATTTATTCGTGAAATCTTTTATTATTCACTCCTCTGCCAAAAACATCGCCAAGGGATATCAGGAACATCTTTTAAGGAATTATCTTGTTGATCTAAAAAAACGCGGAGGAAAATAAAAATAATTCAGGGAAGAAGACGGACACTGATTATTTTGAAGTTTTAAAACACGTGTTCCATTTTGATAATAAAATATCGAATACACCGTGTGACATACTTGTATGCTCCACAGTGTGTAAGTCTTAATCAATACTCCGTAAAGAAGTGAATAAATAAAATAAAACATTTCAACGAAAATTCCAGTTCCGAAACTAAGTCCCTGTAAATTTTCTTCTAACCTTGTTTGACATCCGTGTTTGGGGCCAAGTATAACCTCTCACGTGCAAAGTAATTCCCACAAAAAGACTACAGCCGACAGGACTTGAAACCAGAACGAAAACCACAGCGGTATAAAAACCTTTTATATCCAGACAGAGTAGACATTTAGTCTATCTATTCATCTTTGGGATTCCGACATTTCATTTACATTATACTTACCACTATCCAGATTTCGGGTTACTTAGTCCTACGGCGACTTTAGAACGCGACGGACGTTCCCAAACTTCGGGCGCTGCGAATTTCGCGATCGGGGCGCACTCTGTGTGGTGAAATCGAAAGTAAACGTCTGACGACGACGAACCGTGTCGTTTCGCGTTCGTATCGCGTCCCGTATAACAATCGTATAAACTAGTAGGCACGCAGAAATATTATAAATTAGTAGATCAGTAGAAGTAATATACAGTTCTGATTGCCTGGACTGTCATTATTTCTCTGCGAGTATTTTTATTCGGTATAAATTGAAAATTGTAACCGACTGTTATCGAAGTGCAATCTTTCGTTGTTCTTGTTCCATGTGCGCATGCGCGATTATGAGTGCACGAAAATCAGGAGGAACTTCAAAGAGCGGGAAGACGCTGACTTCGGGATATTACAGAGTATAGAGGGACAAAGGTGTATCTCGACGATTTACAGCAATGGTAAGTAGTAATTAATATTTGAGTAGTTACATTTTCTTTATGAACTGAGTTTGAAATTCTGCATGTAATATAAATTGTTAAAATAATTGTTGCTTTGAGAAGTGACTTTCCTCTGGGCGATAACTGCACTGGGGAATTCATTTTATTTTAAATATTCGTATGTTCACTGTTGAACATTGAAATACTTTAATTCAAAGAGGATACTTTTTCTCTGCTTATAATATTTTATTGAGACGGGTTAATAATTTGATGAAAGAAGGTAATGAAAGATTTAGATGAAACAATTTATCGATAATTCCGTGTAGGATTTAGGAATCTAAGATTTGTCTAATTTTCTGATTCGACTGATAAACAAATCTCAAAACGATTGGGCATTGAATAACTTTCGAATGATTTTTATTTCAGCATACTGCTTAAAGAATTTATCACTAATTTACAGTAGGATTCTAGGGAAAAGGGAAAACGCTAGTCCGTAAACGATTTTTGATACTGGAGATAGGTGAAGAGGTCAATTGCAATTTAAGATAACGTTAACTTTTCTAATGCCTTAACTACTTTCGAGTTGTTAGACAGTTATCACGTTGTTATCATCGAACAATTATCAGGCATCGTTGCATGTCTACTTGCATCTATCTCTTGAACGAACGTTCCCAAGTTTAATTACCGAAGGTGTTGGAGTCGGGTATCTTGACGATGAATTCTGCTCTCCTAACTTCCCTCGCAACTTTATGAAGCAATATACTCCAGTCGGATTGGATTGAATTTTCTAGTTTTTTAGTGTTTATGGATTTAGATTTTGCAGCTCAGACTTCTTTACACATATTTTTTCTTTAATTTCAAATTGCGATGCGACTAGCGACCCAAACGCAGCGGCTTTTTATCGATGACTGCGTAATTTATTCAATCCCTCGGGATTATTTTTGTAAATATTGTATTGCCACCCAAACTACGCACGCCGCAAAGTTTCAAGACAATTGGATTGGTGGAAGTGGGTTAAATTTGAGTTGCCAAATTTGAACCATATATGCAAACATACAAACAAACAGAGGATCGATGCTGAATAAATATGTTTAAAAAAAACAAATACTGAAACACATAAAAGTACCAGTTCCTCTTCTTCTTCTAATTATATTAAGTAACATCGCTGTATTCAGAAGTTAAATCTAGCATTCACATTTCATATTCCTTGATTATTGATGACCAAGTCGACTATGTTCTCAGGAGTTCATCACTATATCGTTTCCATCGCCCACACCTTTGTACATTTGAAAACTTCTTCCTTGTCTAGCTAACACTATTAAAAAAGCCCGAGTTTAATAATTAATTTGTAAATGTTGATCGATTTCTTTCTTCTTGCGATACACAGAGGTTCATGACCCCGTTGCGTTACCTTTCTTCATCTCTTTGGGTCCTAGGCAAGAGCGGAAAACCTCGCGGCCGCCGCGGCGCGAAAAGAGTTACCAGGCTAACATGAAAATCGAAGACACAGACGAGATACAGGATAGACCGGACACCTTGTGGACTTTCGTGTCTCACGTTCTGAAATACCGATCTCGTGAGATACCGCTGGTTTTCGAACGCCCTCTACGTTTTTCGAGCGGTGGGTGTGGGAAGCACATCGTGTTTCCACCACTCACATTGGTTGTGGTAAAGCTAGTAATAGAGACCATATTTCTACCTTATCGTAGAGTGCAAAAGTTGCCTATACACATACCTCGCCTGTACCGAACACAACGACACACATTCATAAGAAACAGGTTTCTTCGTTATCGATAGTAGTCGTTCAAGATACTTGAGAAGTTCGACTAGGGCGCTCATAAACGATCTACACTCTACCTTGCCGGTCAAGCAGCTTCATCGGTACGAGATCATAGGATCTATACTTTCAAAATTTCCCGCGCAAAAGTGTTTAGATGAATTTCCCTAATTCTCTTTGCATTCACAAATGCAAAATATATTATTCCCATCGAATATCTTGTATCGACATAAATTATAATGTCAATGATGAGTTCTCTTATCTCAAGTAATTACTATTTATGAAGTATTTTCATAAAGATTACCACAACAAACACTGAAGAATCAAATGCACACTAAGGATCTGTATAATTTATCAGTAACACTTGCAGAGCATCCTGAATGAATAATAATGTGCCCTTTTAGGAAGAACATGGAAAGTGAGTGAAATAATTTCCAACAACAGTAGCTTAACCCTCGAGCGGGTGCGCCGGTGAACTGAGTTCACCAAGACGCGTATTTCTTTGTTTACGTCTCGGGAAGATTGACTGTATTCTTGGGTACATTACTATTATTTTCCCATCACATTTAATTAAAAGTTACTACTATCAACAGAAAAATCGTTTTTGAAGTGTATACTTTATATATAAGGGGACTAAACTGATTATTTTCAGCTGGTGAACTGAGTTCACCACGCGCCTGGTCGTGTAACTCCCACTGGCGCGCCCGCCGGAGGGTTAAGGCACTTTCAATGGTATTCAATGGTCTACGAATAAGAAACTATGAATTTTGTTTCCTTGAAGCAGTTTTTCCATAAATCCAAAACACTGCCTACTTTGCCATATATTTGCCTCTTATTTATCGCAATCGTTGCTTGCAACCACAGTCGGTTTATCGCGCACGCTCCCCAGTATCATCTACAAACTCCAGATCTTATACCAACCACTCACGAACGCTTTGCCACATGTTTCTAAAAGCACTTCTTCGTTGGCACAGCATCGTCATGTCGAAAAATAATTCCTCTGTTTACCAATTACGGCAACAGACGCCTCACCAGCGTACGCTTTGCTCCTCTATTCTATACTCTCCCGGTGCATAACTTAGCTCCACGATCGTCGCGTGTTACGACTCAGAGGTCGTTATTACCAGGTTTATCTAGAAATTATTCGTCCATCAGTTCCTATAACCCACGCCTTCGGCCACGCAAAAAATCAGCGATTGAGTGACAAAAAGGAGAAGAAGGAAAGAGACGAAAACGAGAGAGCCACGGTTGCAGCTACCCAGGGGACTGCGTCGCTTGAAGCGCTGCGCGAGACGGTGTGAAGCCAAGGTTTGGGAACAATCCGCCTTATCCGACTGCAAAGCGAAAAAACAGATTCAACGAAGATTCCGCGGCTGCGAATGCGACCAGCGAGGCCATACGATGCACGAATTTATCCCCGAGTGGCGTCGTAAGAGGGAAAAGCGGCGTCTCGAGCCCCTCTGAGGCTTGAATTGATAGCCAGGGAACTCTGAGGATTCAGATTCGATTCCGTGGACGCGCGACGCGTCTAACAGGCAGACCGGTTTAACGAGGCCACGCTCGAAAACGCGTCCCTTCGCGCATATCCTCGTATCTTTCGTGAGGAGCAAACTTGCCCCAAGTAATATTTCGAAGGTGTATCGTTGCGTAATCATTTGATCCATAAAATTATTATTATATAATTCTTGCGTGGGCCACGTGGAAAGGTAGACATTAGACGAAATATGTCGATACAGCAAGGGAAATCATTTGTCATAGCTTTGCCCTGCTACTGACAGATTCTGTGGAGGAAATGATAACGAGAACTTCTCGTCGGTTTCTTTATACCTCTTCTTATTTGGCAATTATTTCTGTCGACGTTTATTTAGGACTTGGAATTTTTAAAATTTTACATTCATAGATAATAATAACGTCGCTATATTCAGTTCAACCTTTTTTTTAATGTAAGCAGACACCCACGCGATCTGCAGCTTCCCGATCCTGAAAATACAGTCTTTGCGGGCGTATCCGAGTTAAAATAATAGAGAATGACACGGGAACGTGGTCGGTGAATAATTTTCTTAGGCGGTAGCGAATAAAGTAATTACGAAAGCGTTACATCACGCCGCCGTTGAATTATGCATTTTCCAGGAAACCCTGCTCCAGCCCTTGTCAAGCTGTCTTTTCGTACGAACCCCGACTCGAGACTAAATTCGTTTCGCCAGCGAAACTCCTTGTTGAGGAACCTATTACCCACGTCACTCGTTTTTCTCATACTTACACCCCCGTTTTGTGGTTCAATTTGTCTTCTCTTTTTTATAGGAGATCATCTATGATTGCATAGATCGGAGGTTTGATAGTGAACGTATACAGTGGAGTTGAGGAAACTTGATTTTGAATAAGTTATTTAAGACGTTGGTCCCTGATTCGATCGAGGTTTAATAGTTCGCGAGGGTGAACGGCATTGACGTGGCGCGTAAAGATTAAAGTCACCTTTCATAATCGATGAAACTGGTTTTTGCTCCGGCGGTATGCGTTCTCGTTCGATCTTTCACGCCTCTCGATATTTTATGCAGTGGCCGTTGATCTGTCTCGGGACCATTTTTATCGCTGCCGAGCACAATAGTTAAACACCTCGCGTAGGCATTTGCAAATAGGCGACGCTCCAAGAATACCAACAGCAGCTGGGGTTGCTAGAAACGCTAGGAACACTTGAAACACTGGAAACATTAATAATATTGAAGATGTTAGATCTATCAGAAATATTCAAAATGTTAAGAAAACTAGGAATATTGAAAAGTAATAGTACCAGGGTAGAATATAATCCAGTATTGTCTATTAAATGGAAGAATTTTTATAAAAATCTTAGGATGCTATATTTTTCGATATTATAAAAGCACTGCTACTACTTGGCGGGAGAAGTTTTCTGGCAGGAAACTGAATTCATTTTGTGAAAATAGAATGTCGACTGGTTATGCGAACGCGAAGCGAGGCGTGTAATTTCCTCTCCCTTGACCGATCGGCCGGTATTCCTGGAGCTTCCGGTTTAGATTACAGATGGGAATTTATTGAGTGATTTCGATAAATACTTGTAGGTGAGAATTATGATTTTCCGCCGACGTGGACCGTGTGAACGTGCGAGTTGTGGCTGAGCGCGGAAATACCTTTCCTTCATGCGATACGAATTTCTCAGTTTTATTAGACCCCTGGTCGATTAATTAACTGGAAGATATAGAGGGAACATTGCACATAAAACATACAAGGAAATGAATTGCAACCACATATTGTTTCTAGATTGTTTGTCATCTTTCTTCCTTCTTGTTTTAAAAAATACCTACTACGAAGAAAGTAGTACAAGTCAACCATAGAGGCATATAAAACAAATGCGCAAATTAAACCAATGTTTCCTAGCCAGTAAACGCTCGAAATCGTATCAAAATATTAGCAATATAACTCATTTTTAATAAAGAACAAAGAAACGTAGAAAAATCTTTTTATATCACTGCAGCGTGATCATTTTGCGATCACTTCCATTGATCGAAAGGACGACGAATGACGCCCACTAACGATTGACGCGCACTTTCCCTTCTTCCAGCCGCTTCGTACGAAAGCTTTCATTGTGAACAGCGATTACACAGTCGGAGCGTTTAATCATAGATCATTAAACCCTCTGCCGTTACTTATTTTTATTTTACCCGCGGGACAACCGTGACTCACGTCCCTCGTCTTTTGTAACACCTCGGTGCTCGCCTATATGCGTGTTATTAAATTAACATTACTTTACGTTTGTATAAAAATCAGGTTTAGAGTCGTACAAAGTGATAATGTTCGACATATTTCTTACGGGCACGGTTGCGAGCCGCACGCGAGATTGTGCTTCGTAAAAATCGTCGAAATAAGCGGGTCCAAGCCTAAGAATGCAGTAAACGGTGATTTGCAGGTCGACTTGCTGCGGCCGGAGTATTGAAAAATTAATTAACCGCAACGCAGCAGCGTCGGTTTCCGTGGCCACTGTATTTTTTTCCGGGGTCCATTTCTCTCTTCCTCCCGCGGCACACGTGTCGGTTGTTTCGCGTTCAATCGCGAAAGAAACGGCGACGTGCGCCAACTACTGTCATTAACTTACGGCCGCGGTGTCGGTGTGACATTTCAGAAATGTCTCCTGCCTCGAAGTGGGTTACCGTAGCAGGTCCAACTGGCATAACGCGTACAGGGTGTCTCGTAACCACTGCCGATAAATTGTACAGGTGCACTTTCCAGGGAAGTATTAATCACCGCTTAGTACGTTATCTTTCAGTGGAACTGTTGAAATTCTGGATATCAGACACGGGGATTCTTGGGAGCTTGACTCTTGCTAGGATAGTGTCTGTGATTGGGACCATGTATTCTATAAGGAGAATAGATACATTCGCAGGAGTTGGGTCTTCAAAAGTACTTGTACAGTAGTACTTAGTATATTTATCGATAGACTGTAAACGCGAAGGGTGCAGGCAACTCTTCAGCAAGCTACTTGAAATTCGATTCGCAATAGCTTATACATAGAGGAGAGTTGCCAATATCGCACTGGTCACGTAAATCGTACCTTATCAATTTCTCAGTAATTAATGAATGTAAACGACATCTGACAATCAAAATATCAAGTAGGGTAGATGTCCCAATTACTGACAGTGTCCCTATTACTGTCACTTTAATTATTTTACTTAATAGTGAAATAATGCGTGCAAAATCGTAAGGGAAAAAAATTTTAATGTTAAATTAGGTTTCCGTGTTAGATAATAATAGAGAAGCATTGCATACTGATATTTATAAATTAATATTAAAAGGTGAATGACAGTTTTAGGGACATTGGACTTCCTTATACTTTTTCAATTAATTAGCAATTAAAACATACTGTTTATACTATAAAAAAAATTTCTTAGATAAAAGAGTTCTTAAGCATTAGTATGCTGCAACTTGGAATGATTTTGAGGCTAAATAACTTCTGAAATAATTAACGAAAGTTACGCGATGAGCTTAATGTGGCAGTAATTGGGACATCTACCCTAAATAGAAACTAAACCTTTTGAGCTTGCACCCTATTTTGTGTGTGCTATAAACATTTAAAAAACTCAGGTATGATTGATGTAACTGTTTACCAGTTTATTTTAGCTGATAATAATCAAACAATTCAATTTTGTCCTGTATTTTTGTATTTTTCTAAAAGCGGGTTTAATGTAGAATATTTTACATTCATTTTAAGTATATATTACATTCATTATAAAGTTTAAATTGACATTAATAAATAAATCGATTATATTTCCTAAATCGTACCACTACAATCGTACCAGTAGAATTTAACAACTCGTATGTTATATAGGTTATGTACATATATTATATGCATAGGTTATTGCGGCCTGTGTGTGATCCATATACATATGTATATGTAACTATATAATAATCATTACTTTATATTGAATATTTTCTTTTCTATTTGTTATTGATACTATTTTTAGTGGAGGTACGATTTAGGAGACCGGTTGCCTAAATCGTACCTTTTACAGTATGTGACAAAATATTAATAACAAATTAATTTGTTCTGAACAAAAGGTAAAGCATATAATAGTAGGTGCCTAAAAGATCAAGCTACAATATCCAATATTCATTTGCGTTCAAATTAGTACCAAATATGAAATATAACGTAAAATGTCTTAAGTAGTACGATATAGGCAACCCTCCTCTATGTTGCCAAAAAAAAAGTAGGTACTCACTTTTCTCTCCTTTGTGCTGCAGATCTTCTTACCAATCTTTATTCTTTTCCAAAACCAACAATCTTCCCCACGCAATCTCCATTCAGCCGCCATTGAAGTGACAATACGTTCGTTCATACGCACGAATAGCAAAAACGCACTATTACCTCGCGAAGAAGGAATGTAATCGGAGAATTTACCAATCATGAGTGTCAGCGAAACCCTCAGTTCCTGAGAGCCACGCGAAGCATCATCGACGCGTAGGCGTCGCAGATGACAACGATCTCAAGGTGGTTCGAGCTGGACATTGAGGCCCATGACTGAGCCAAGCGTGTCTTCCCTCATTACTGGGCCCTGGGTCTCGCGTTGCAGATAAGTTCAATTATAATTTCGGCCGTATGCATGGAGCCCTCAGGCGGCCTTCGAGGGTCCAGCACCTAAAACCTTCGTTTTATCGCAAGTCCGTGCAAGGAGAGCGAGCCTGCGCGCCGAGCGACCGGAGAGCGCAAAAGTTGCCTGCCGATAAGGTAAGTTGGCCAGGACGAAAACAGGACGCGGCAGGACAAGGAGATTCGTGAAAGGTGCACGCGAGAGTGTGGTTGGCCATTCACGGTTTACCACTGGTCCAGTGGGTCCACTTTACAGCCGTGGGCATTGCGAAACTGAGGCATGGGGCCCGATACACCGACGTCGACTGGTTCTCCACGTCTGCTCGCGATTATTATTTTCGATGCCATTCAGCCGCCAATTCGTATGACTTCGTGGTATTTTTCTCGTTGGTTGAGTTCTTCTTGGGAGTTGATGACAATGATGACAAGACGACGTGTCTCCACGTTGATGAAAGATATTCGAACCTGGGTAATTTCAAAATATAGTGTCTTTTGAAATGGATTGATTGAAATAACCGTGGGGTATTATGTCTGCTGAATTAGTTAATAGATTGGATCAGATTTCTGTTTAGGTTGTATGAGGGGGTTTCAAAGGATTGGCTCCCATTAACGCTTTCATTACTGTTGGCGCCTATAGGCACACGGCAAATAAGGTAAAAGGCCCAATGCTTAAACAGTTAAGGCAAAGGTTGCGGTTACTAAGACTTTTTATAATTAAAAATAATATAATTTGATCTAAATGTTTATCCAATCGTTAGACCGAGTCTTCTTCTTTCAAAAGATGTATTATAGAGTGTCATTTATATAAAGAAAAATATTAAAATTTATAATTTATAAAAGCGTCCAATTGACCCAGTGATTAAACAGAATTTACGGCATGTCCCAGTGATTAAACTTAGCTGTCCCAGTGTTTGAACATAAAATAAAATTGAATAAAAATCGTTGATAAAACAATAATTAACATTTCTTTATATTGCAGAACTTTAAGAAGTTCGAAAACAAATACGAAAACAATAAAAAGTAAAAATAAAAGCTTATAAAATAAAAGCTATGACTTTATAACCTAAAATAAGGTAAATGGCCCAGTGAATAAGTACCGGCGCCTAACCACCATGCCACCATTAAACATGCGTTTAATAACTGGTCCGTGCCATGTTATCGTGTACTAGTGAATAAACGCAAGAATTTAAATATTAAAAACCAAAAATTAATAAGAGATCCAATTAATTTTCAAATCTGCAATATTTAATAAATCCAAAACAACTGTACTATTTAAAAAACGATAAAATATTAATTAATTACAACCTTAACAAAAATATTCTGTTGCTTGCTTGAGCCCATTAGGTAAGAAGCAAGATTGAAACTGTTGAAGCTTTACTGTACAATAATATTTTTTCTTGACATAACTATTCAGTGATGTAAGCATATAATTGTATCTATATAAAGCTAATACATTTTGCAATTATATTTCGATCAGATTAAATGTTGCAAAATAGTAAAACTGTTATTATTAGCAAATTTTCTTCTCAATTTTTAATTATTGGGGCTTGTTTAAGCACTGGGCCATTTACCTTATTATCGGTAACAATTGCAACGAACTTCACTTGTATCAATAAGTGAATTCTAATTAAAAAAAGTGCGAGTCGAGATAAAAGAAGGGAAACGCATCTCATGTATCAAAATCTGCCGCCGCGAAAGGGTTAAAACAGATGATTACTGATTGTGAGTAATATAATGTGTCTAATGTCTAGTGACGTGTCACTTTGTTGCACGCTTTGAAATACAATTTAGATTTCGAAGGAACCACTGCACTTGAGAACGTTAACTTCCAGGTAGTATATTGTATTTTATACTTCACTCAGTCGCATACTTAAAGTATGAATTTTCATTTCATTTTTTACTCAGTTTACCGAGTACTCTTCACCCTGTTAGTCAAAGTAGACGGTTTTATCGTCATACATATTCTATTCTTAATACTGTTTCTCTGCTATAAATATTCTGTAATCCTTCCCTCTTCTTTATACATTCGACATTCGACCCCTTTCCCGTCCTACTCGCTCAGTTAAACTACGTGGTATCCCAGATTCAGACCCCGATGCCGTTGTCCGATCGATTATGTAAATCTTGACAGCAGCCACGGGCAGGAGAAGATTCAAGCTGTCTCGAACCTGTTCCAGGCTACATATCTCACTAACACGATATGTTAAAAAGAGGTTCAAGATAGAGCAATCACCGTGCATGAAACTGTATGGCGACGAGTGATGAATAATATTCATTAAAGTAACATTTGGTGGAAATAAACGTAGGAGTCTTAGCACGCTCTTCACTCACAATCACTCTATGAAATTAAAATTATCCTTTGAAACCAATTTCTTCTCAAACTTCTTCTCAACGCCCACAAAACGTTCAATATTCTAGTCTCCATCAAATTGGTGACTTCAACCTCATGAAACCCTCTCGCACCCAGTAACTGTTTCCTTTCCCCAGCTCGCGGTGTGCTTCCATAAATCACAAATAAATTCAAGCTAAACACTGTCAATATCCACGAATGCTCCAGTTAATCCAAAACAAAACTGAACAAATATCCTTATTAATATATAAAAGTGAAACGTTGTCTGTTTGTTTGTCCTTCTTTCACGCCTAAACGGCTGAGCGAATTTCAATGAAATTTTGAATATACATTAAATGCGTCCTAGATTAGATTATAGGCTATTTATAAATATGCTATCTAAAACAATACAATAATAATAATAATAATTCCCGGGTGAAACCGGGTGACGGGTCATCTAGTTGCAAATAATTGCCAAGTATGCCAAAGCTCCCACGTTTAAATGCTCAAAAAAAAGAAATATCCACAGATTTCATAGACTTTCTTTCCTCACCCCAACCTCATCGATCGCCGTCGAATTTTATTCAGCATCCTCGCGAATCCCACGACCGTCGATTCGATACATGATTCTCGAGAGAGCGTATTGAATGATGGTGTCACGGTGGTCGCGAAATCTCCTCTTAAGAGGCTTTAATAACGATGACCGTGCGGTGCAGAGCCGCGCGGCGAGGTGAAATTAAACGAACCAGGAGGAAAGAACGATTCCCCCGGTACGCGATCCAGCAGACTTTTACGATCTTGTCAGCCAGCAGCGGGGCTTGACATACATCTGACGGGATCGTTAATGTCGCTCCGCGTCGCTGTTCGCCGTGAGGCGATCGAGTAGCCACGCTTTAAGGGTCCGCCAACGAAAAATCGCGAGTTTTGGCTCTCGGGAATCAGCCTGTGCCTGAGCCGACTCGAGTCGAGTTCTCTGCGGGGTCATTTACGTAATTCGATCAAGGAAAGCCGGACCGGGGCCGTTTTAATGAAAGCTCCCCGCGAGGGGACGCGGTCTCAATTTTAAAATGCACGCTGACAGTGTAATTACGAAGTAATGTTACCGGGAGTGAAGTGACAATCAGTTCGGTAGAGGTGTACTTAGCCCGAAGGAGCTGCCACGGCATGAAATCTTTTGGAAAGATTGCCGGGGAGCGGTTCCGGCACCGCCACCAGATACAGATAAATTCCAATGGGATTTTGGCATTTAAATAGCTGTTACCGTTAAAATTGAGGAGAAGTGGCCAGTGAACGTTGAGATTTTTCGACATCAGTAATTCACACGTGTCTGGGCTTGATTATGAATATTTTCACGTTGTGGCAACTGCGGGTGATATTGGAAACTCTCGATTGTAAAACTCAGAGAAGAAAAATGATAAGGCATTGATTTCCAGGTGATAGAGTGCAAAATTCGTTGCATCCTCCAAAAAACATATCATAACAATAATAGATTTACTTCTGGTTTGTAGGAAATAAATGGAAAAGCTGGGAAATCCTTTAGCAAAATATATGGCGTCAAATGAAGGAAGATTGAAAACTTTGATTTGAATGGCAGAGAAAAGAGGCGCGGTCGAAGAGGAAGTTAATTCTTTAATTTATTTAGCGCTGAGGAATCTTTTCTGGCGCAGGAATTTCCTCTGTGAACGTGCGTCTCAACGAACGTGGACGTGTATATCATTAAACGCGAGTAAAAAGAAATTTGCGATCCGTATATCTTCCCTGTCGGTCACTTTGTACTTACGATTTAGGCAAACGATAAGAAGATTATCTGAGGATATCGCGTTGTCATTCCACGAAATTAACGACGGTATCTCACGCGCCTTTGCCCATATAATGCACCGTGCGCATACACATTTGCAAAGTGCACACGTGTATACAAGTACACGTACATGCAATTTCGTTCATAAATATTCGTTCACCATATTCATTCTGTACGTTGAGAAAGTAAACTACACATACTTTATTTATAACTGCAGATTACTATAAATTTTACTCATACACCGTTGCACTCATATATGGATAAAAGGATTCTGAATGAATATATTCATAAATTAAACGTGAACGCCATATTTTATTCTGAACACAATGAAGCAGAAAATTGATTTCAATAATAATAAATGGTTACTGGGAGAAATGCCTGAGGATTTAGGTCGCAAGTACGTGAGATTTCAGAACTGTTAATCGTAACATAATTTAAATGAAGTACATGGAAGTAATAAGGGAGACAGAAAGAAATCATAGTCTTGCGTAGAATCATAAAGCGAGGGTAATAAAATTACAAAATTATCAAATGCTAAAAGTGACTAAGTATGGAATTACAATGCGGGTACTTTTACGTGCAGGGTATCTTGAATATCCTTTGCCCTACACCTTGTGTGGTGTACAAAATAGTATTTACAAGGCAAATGCATAATTCCGCGATCCAGCGGATAGCTGTGGACGCGTAGCGTGCACCGATGCGCGTGTGTGGCGAGGCGATTAAATGGAAAGTAGCGAGACGATCTGCAACCAGGTAATGATCTTCGTTAAGTATCTCGTGGCTGGTCGCCTCTTCTCCGCTAGCCACGATCATCGAGGAAACTTGGGAGTGACTGGCAGACTTTCCTCAGCCCCGACCGTAATTTCCAACTTTCCATTTTCCCGGCGCGCTCGCCTTTTCCAGGCAAAATCTTTCTTTCCGGCAGTATGGTCGATCCATCGACGTCGAACCTTTAACGAGGGAAAATTTATCACGTGGCCTTACGTGACCGTGCTCCCGCCAAATACGTACTTCCTTCATCTACACCTTAACACTGCCCCTTCTGCAAACCTTTCGCGAGATTCGTTCTTCATTTTTATCAATTTCTTGAAACGTCAGGGTGGTGCGAGGTACATGTGATTATAGCTGCAGGACATCTATCTACCTTCTATTTTATATTTGGTAGTCTGGAATGGAAACTGTGTTGCCTCCTCCAAGTGATAACTTATGGATTTCATGGAGCTTTATAGTTTATGGTTATTGCGGTCATTGTGCATTCTCTCTGATGGTTTAGGAACTTGTGGAGAATACCAGAGTCTTGAAACCACAACAATAATTACCGAATTAAGGGTTGGTGGTGGGGGTAGCTTCAAAGGTATCGATTTTTCGATAATTATTTTTACGTAGTTTTTTTAGATATAAAAACAGATGCAACTTTTGTTTAAACATTTTTTTTCGGTATCTCTCTACGTAAAAATAAATTCTGCATTTTTTCAAGGGAAGATTTCACCCCCTAATACCGCATTATAGCACCAATAAAAAATAGGTTTGTCTTACAAAAGGACTACTCTACTTGCACACAAAATTGCATAAATTTCTGAATTTTCGGGTTGCTTAACTACCCTTGGAAGAATAGGATACCAAAACAGGTTCTCTTTAAAGTTTTCTTTCTTCCTTCCAAGTCATCACTTGTAATAAAAAGAAACAGTAGGTTGATAGAGAGGGCGGGGTCACAAATGTAGATACATTTGCATGATACACCTAAGAGAATTTTGCTTCTCCCAGACATCGTTTTCCCACTCATTATCAGACCGTGAAGTGTACCTTTATTTTTCCATTACCATTTTTCGATTCGCCCATTACCCACCCATTTTATTCTTCCATTACCATTTTTCGATTCGTACCATTATTCTTCCATTCGCGATATATTGCCCGGATATCTTCGTTGACCTCAACGAAAAACTTACCCCCGTTGAACCCCCAGGATACGAACTGGTAGGACTAGGGATCGTGTCCAGTAGAGATTGTCAACGAATGGAGTGGCGAGCAAGTGGATTTCCAAGCGGACGAAATGCACGGGAAGCATCCAACAGGTGTCTTCGCGTAAAAGCACTTTCGATCTTAACAGTTACCTCTCTCCCTTCCACCAGATCGTGCCACTTCTCCGGCCTGTTCCTCTCCCACGGCCAGCCACGATGTCAGAGACCTTTGCCCCAATTCACTTTTCTCTTTCTCCGCAGCCAAGGTTAACCTCGAATCACCTTATCGGTTTCATTTCCCCGCTTCGTCCTCCCGCGCCTTTCGCTCCTTCCTTTTCTCTTTCTGCCTTCCTCTCTCCTCCTCTGAGGGTAGCTTGCATCTGCACCTAACACTGCTTGCGTTAGATCGTTTTGTAAGTTAACCCTTTAAAAACAACAAATTATCGATTTTAAAATGCCATCAATGAATTAATAATAATTATGGAAATTAGGATTTAACTTTCTTTAGGTCTCCATTATAGATTCTTACCCCTAATCAAGGTCTTCCATCGCAGAAATTGGTTAACCATAGTCCCATTCTACTTAAGTTCAGTCGCAATCTGAATTTCAATATCCATCCAATACGAAATTAAATTCTGCACTTGCACTTCGCGATTAATGAACAGCGATAATCATTTTCACAAACCTATCGTCGATAATGATTCGCAATCATTATGGTTCTACTGAGATTATCCTATTTTTCAGTGAACTCATCGTTGGTCTGAGAGTCTCCTCGATACTTACTGGCCGCCACGATAAAGAAACCGGTCCAATCGAAAGTCAACGATCTCTAATTTCCATATGTCGAAGTCGCTGGAATATCTCGATTCCGATTGGCTACCGATTACCCTTGGTGTATCTCTAGCCTTCCCCCGCGCAGCTCACGATGCAACTTTGAAATCTATATTCTATATTACTAATTAACGCATTACGAGAAACGTTTTCGATGTATCCATGGGTCGTTATGTCCACGATTATTAGCGATAATTATATTCGCAATTAATTAAGCATTCGGCAACTTCGGCGGCGTAGAAATCGTTCGAGTGACCACTATACCGTCGAAATTGTTTCTCGAAATTGGTATTGGCGAGATGGCGCGTTAAGAAGATCGTCAATGTTTATGATAACTCCCGTCGGATGTCGTCGAGCTATCTCCACAAACGAGCTATCTGACATCCTATGTTAGATTCTATTTTCGATGTACTTGACGCGATAATACTCGTATTTTAAATAGCTCATTGCGAATACGAGCGGTTTAAGGGTACTAGGCAGACGTTCTTGTTTAAAATGAAGCATTTCTGTTTCAATTAATTACAAAGCAAATTGAAACTGAGACTTGTTCTTTGGCATGAAGTTTATTAACATCATAAGCTTTAAAAAACTGGTTTCTTTAGTAAAAAATCAACATTGAATATGACGATACGGATGGATTATTAAAAAAAGTTTCTTTTGGTTTGCAGTGATAACTCAGAAACGAGATTCCAATCGATTCAAAACAAATTCGAGCATCTTCAGAAAATGTGTAATTTCGGAGCAGACCTAAATTAAAGTTAATACAAACTTTTATTCTTTATTAAAAGAAACAAAGACGTTATCTTTTGGAGCTTGGGGGATGGTAAAACCTTATCAATAGGGTCTCAATGGGGTTTTAGTTTTTTTTCATAAAGAATAAGAGTTTTCATTAACTTTAATTTAGGTCTGGTCCAAAACTACACATTTAGCGAAGATGCTCAAATTTGTTTTGAATCGATTGGAACCTCCGTTTTGGAGTTATCACTACAAAATGAAAGAAACTTTTTTTTAAAAAGCCTCTTTAATGATCCATCTATAGCGTCATATATAACACATATTTTTGACTAAACAAACAAGTTTTTTAAAGCTTATGATGTTAATAATCTTCATGCCAAAGAACAAGTCTCAGTTTCAATTTGTTTCTTTGTAATTAATTGACACAGAAATGCTTCATTTTAGATAGGAACGACTGCCTAGTACCCTTAAGTGGTGGCTAAGAAAAGAACAAGTTCGAGTGATCGTTAAGCCAACACGATTTTCAAATTTATGATCCAGTTAGTGACTCAAGCCTTGGAACAGTCTGATGGGCATTGATTCCTGGGTGATGAGCTTTTATTCGTGCATTACTATGTCTCTGATTTCTTAATCGTTGGATTAAAGAAGGAAGAAGAAACGAGGATGATTTTTCATTAAATATTTTGACATTATAATACACTGAATTTATTTTTATACTCCGAAGCACCGAAATTATGTATTATTACTGTAACTTATTAGTTGCTTATACTAAGATAAACGTGATGGTGGATTTAATCTTAATTCCAATTTAAGGTAATTCATTCATAATTCTAAAAGATCTGAAAAACAGGTTTTACCACTACATCGTGAAAAAAAATTCAACATTCTTACGTGGGTTACTTTTCGAAACCGAGGTAGCGTTGAACATGAAAATCGGATGCATAATAAAATGTAAATAAGATTCGAACGGGGATTTAATTATTCGACGTTCTAAAAATAAACCTATAACACTGACGGATCAGAATCCTTGAATCTGAATTAATGCAAGGAAGTCGACGAATACGCGGTAATTCTTGGTTGCAATTGTTCAAAGAAACGAGATGCCCATCGCGATATCGTTTCATTGATCAATTAGAAACAGATAATGGCAATATAATCGGAAGAACAACTCACGCGATGTTTGTTACGCGAAAAGGATAGTGTAAATTGACTTTTTATGGATATCACGTCAATTACAGTAACAATTAATAATAATAATACAATTATTACTTTGCGTAATTCGAAGTAATAAAATGATTGACGAATAACGAAACTTGGTGCCTATAAAACATCGTCTGGATAATTTTCTCTTCCTTCGATCATGGAAAAATAGTGACCGTGATTTCGACCACGAAAACACTAAAGTAATAAATCAATTAATGTTGCACAAATTCTAACAATTCTATTCAAAATAGACAGTTCCATTCGAGTCCTTTGTAAGCCGATCTACGATTACACTTACAACTTTATCTACTCAATATCAATGCAATAAATCGTCCTATCCGCGCAGTCGTATAACATAAAAGGAATTTCAACTGATGAAAAAATCGTACGGCGTTTCTCGGAATCCGTTTCATAGAGTACAGTTCGTAGGTCTCTTAGGCGATTCGCGTTGTCGGCGACTGTTCGGCTGATATAAACATTGCACAATAAATCCTAACAAAATCCCCGATACGAGTATCGCGAATGCGATAAATAAGAGTTTTAGAAAGCATTATGGACATCGTCGTTGGCCTAAGCTCGCGGCTTCCATTCACTATCTTCGCTTAATATTCCTGGCGAACAGAGTTTGGATTATCATTTATCCTCTTTTCCCTTCGTTGCACGGGACGCTGATCTAAGGGGGAAGTCGAAAGATTATGCCATGCCCGTTGAATATCCACGAGTCGTTCCAGAAGGAACATAAGACGCGCCGATGATGTTTCCTTCCATGCACGTCCCTGTGTTTTACTCTCCGACGACTCTACTCTCCTCCCCCAAACGGACGATTTAAGTTTTTTATCCTGAATTATCATCCACGAGTTGCTCCTAAGCGAATGGGAGCTGAGGACCTCTTGGTCCACTCAGAGGGCACGAGACGAATTATGTTCGAGGCTCCTTCTTTTCGAAGTATAAACACACATTGTTAGATGAGCAGCCTTCTATTCGTCCTGAGTCACTAACCGCTTTGACTGACAAATGTCCAGCAGCTGATTATAAAAATTATTCGTCATATCAAATTTCATAAATACTGCTTGTAATACCAAATGTATGAGAGTACTTAAATATTAACACTTTGAGTGGCGCAAGGTTTTCAAAAAATCAGGCCTTTTCGATCGATCGCTTCTGTGTTTTTAAAATATACATTCGGGGACTCTCGAGGCAATACTTTGGATGCTTTCTTTAAAATATCGACGTGAAAACACGCCCACGCTAATCGAAGTGTTAATTTGAAGGATTTTATAATTGTTCTCTTGCGAATCAGTCTTGTAGTTTACAGAATTAAGGTCTCAGCACAGAAGGTCTAGAAATCTTACCTCCCCAAAAAGTACCAAACCTTTTGTCCCGAAACTTCAACTATAAAAAAAAATTGTGACTCCTGCAGATTTTACGACCTCGTTATATTCTAGGTACTATGCCTAGCAGAGAAACAGGCATATATAGAAATCGGTAGTTGAGGAACAACTTGCGATAGTGTGGGATCGGTTTGAGATGCCCTCTTGTGGCGAGGTATCGCTACAGAATATTTAAATCAGAGCGTATCACGTGTTATTCTCCCAAATTTGTTATACAAATTCTCGTGGCTGTTGTGTCAGTTGTAGAGGATTGTTGACCTTGTTATCGCCGAGACACCTGCGTAATTAATAATGCAATCTATGTGTCTGTTGTGTACTCGATAGAACCAAGCGTATCGTGACCCGGCCACACAAGTGATATGCAGGTTTTATCAGAAGTCGTCGAGCCCGTAAAATTGAGCAATTATATTATGCAGCCAGACCGTTTGCATTAAGCTTTTTTATATCATTACTTTCGAACGTCTTTAAGTTTCGTTTTGCTTCTTACGTGTAATATTCACTATAAGTAATACGAAATTCGTAATAAACTTTTTACCTGATTCTTGTAACACTAAAATTGCCAGTTTGAATTTTATTCTTGGCTTGCTCTGCACTGTTGAAATGGGTAGAAATAGGAAAAGATTTTACAAGGAAGGATTAAATGCCTTTAAATGCTCTGACTGTATGTGTTACTATTATGCAATTATGTGCCCGCATGCTAGCACACGTGTAATTGCATACTTTCTTCTTAAATGGTTCAGATCACCATTTTCTTTGTATTTTAACTGATGTAGTTAGAGCAGTATTTTAAGAAATCCTTTTTGTTTATTCAGCACCACATTAGGCACAGGATTAGGTAACTGATTCGGAGTACATGATAATTTCTTATGCAGTAATAATTGGACTACAAAGTTACATACGTTGAAGTACTTAGTTATATGGTAACTAGATAATTATAATAATTTTTTTAATTTTACTGGAGAGACGACTGTAGAGAAATTCTGTATAAGAGAAGACGTATGTTTTTATTTGCAAAAATGCCAGTTTACTTATAGAAAAAATTATTTTCATGTCTCGTGTGTTTTATGAAGGTCCCACAGTGCTCTGAAGAGAAATGACTCTTTCAACAAATTACCTTCGCGCCTCGTGTGCCACATGGTGCCTTCTACTACTTTAAAGAGAAATGACTACACCCACGCTCTGTGAAGTCTTCGGTTGCATTAAAGAAAAATAACTCGTAAAAGAAGTTATCTTCAACCACTCTGAAGAGAAATGACACTTTCTACACCCTGTAACATATTCGATTATTCGAAAGGAAGTTGCACTTCACCAAACGTATCTCTACACCCACGTTGTTCGTCCTAGAGACCCTTTAGTATTCAGTTTCTGGCATGAACACTTTCCTGTGCCCTTAACAACAAAAGAGACGACGGTGTCCTATCTCTACCAAGTACCTGTATAATAAACCAGTTATACTTGTATTTCACAGAAGAAGGCAACACCAATATTCCTCCAACTTAAAAAAATAAAAAGCGCTGTAAAATCAGTGATAGTTCTTCACTCCAGAGTTTTCGTCGTGAAATGGCGTTCGGTATTAAATAACCGTGCAAGTGTATTACATATGGAAAATAAGTGACAGTTGAACAAATTGTCGTGTTCAGGCGCGCCATTTGAATCACCTAACCTGAACCTACAACGATAAAAAATGTAAAATGTGGCGGCCAGCAGACACGCGAAATAATTTACGTAGGTACCAGGACACGTGGGGCGAGCGATGAACGGCACTCTTTTAAGCAAAATCGCTTTCGTTGATAAATCCTGTAGGGAACTATTAACCTACATTAAAATATACCAGATAACGAGATCTTGAATTATTGGGCGAGCTCGCGGAAACAGAAACGTGTGTACATTTTTTATTGCATACACGAAACTACGTTTTAGCGTTTAATTAAACGACGAAAGATAAATTCGAGGAGAATGGTCGCGCTGCTTTATGCTGTAAAATTCGCACACTTATTCCCACTTTCGATCGGAGCGACAACGAAATTTATTTAGGAACCACGTCACTGGACTCTGGCTCGCCAATTATAGTACAAAACTTTTGTACAAAACTTCTGACTTTTGTACGCCTTTGTAGTACAAAAGTCGGAAGATTTGAAAATTCTTGCAGACATCTAGAGATGTCATGATATTAGCAATGCTTTCCAAATTTCGAAGAGTATGATCTTAAAGAAAATTATATCGCACTTAAAGTATTCAAATACTTTCCTCTTTAAATATTTTGTTCCGTCAGTAGAAGCAACAGAGTCTTTTAGCACGATCGCGTTTGATATCCAACATTGCGTAACACAATTAAAATAAATTTATAATCTAAATACAGTAATTTGTATAATAATGTTATTTTCAAGTGGACAATCCCAAAATTGTCCCGTCCAAAGGGATAATCACACATAAAGGTACTCTGTCCCTGAAGGGTTAATAATGGTTAATAGTCACGTGTGGCGAGGGCTCGTAAATTATAGAATGCACATGGCTTAATGACTATCATTATCTGCGAAACGAACCGTATGAAAGAGCACCCGCCTGCGGGGAGCCAGTTTGTGTTCGATGCTTGACCGTATCGATTTTAGGACACGGTACCCGCATGTGATCTATTCGATTGCGCCGAAGCAATGGTACAGAATTCAGTTTTCCTCATAGGTATACAGTAACTTACAATTATTTCGAGTAGAACCCTATTCCATATAAAAATTACTTATCGAAAATACTTTGTCAAAAATAATATTTTTCTTCATTTTCTTCGTTTAAACTTGTTTTTCCCAAACACGCTAAAAGTGAATATACAATATTTGTGCACTAATCCGTTGATATCAGAACAAAAATGTACGTGAACGAATTTCTTTGGCGAGATTGCATGTACCTAACTCCAAAATAATTTCTAAAGCGCTGGGCAAACTGGAAAAAGAAAATTAACTTTCGATCGCCTGAAGAGCGATCTTCTGCACCGAGAGCTGGGCGATTTCACGCAGTGGCATTTAGGAAATGCAAATTCCCGGCCTGACATTTCGCTCGGTCGCGCGGCGTCACGTTAACTGCAAGCCGCTTCTTGACGGCTGCGAATCGCTTTCCTGCGGCCAAATAGAAAGGAAACGATCCTTGGACTTCCTGACGGTACTGCTATCTCGCCGTACGTCCACTTAGATCAACTTTTCCAACAATCACAAAACGGCCACCAATGGCACGCGTGATAACCAACTGTGCCTTCATCGTTGTTTAATCAGCTGCTAGGGGGGAGGGGGGTCGAAAACATTTCTAGAAACGTAACGTAGAACCACGAGCATCGTGTTTATTTAATCACGAATTAATTTATTTCCAGGCTACCGCGGGGAATCTAATAAACTCGAGAGCGAAATTCTGGGAAATGAATGGGAATAACATAGAAATGCTGACTCGCTCTTCATTTTCACGGAATACTGGAAATATAGTATAACGTGTACTCAGAAATTGAAGGAAAGTAATGATGTTGAAATTAAATGGGAGATATTACAAACAAATGTAATTTTTTTTTACGTGTTGTGTTAAGGCAATTGCGTAAAGAGGGAAAGGAGAAAGTGAATTTCAGTAAATCAGTTTTGGCGATTAATTAATTTGGTGGATTACTTATTTATGGTTTGTTTAATGAATTCTATTATCAGCCAAGTTTGTAGCTATAGCTCTAAAGCTTCTGGAGTGTTTGATAACAGAGTACAAGATCCGTTCACACGATTTTATGATCCACATTACGTAATTATTATAATTCGCTGATTAGGTACCGACTATCTTGACAAGAATAATGTTATGCGTGACGGTATCACATTCAGTATCGCGGTTTAAACAAGAATGTATCGCTATCAACATGTTTCAACGATAAATTTAAAGCTGTTAAGTGTCGTTATTCATTCCCCTTCGTTATCTATGCATAGTAAAGGACAAGGCGAAGATCTTCGAATTTTAATTAGCTGAACACTCGCCTTAACATGATGTAGGTTTACATATTGGGGAAAAATATTCCGCTGGTGATATTTGCAATGAAATTGGTAACGTAGCTGTTCATTTATTTGCAATACTATGCAATTAAGTGGTACGTAAGATAATTGTAATAAGATGGAGCATATGTAAATTTCAAGCTGGTTAGAAGATTTTGGCAAGAATAACTAAGAGAAAATAATAATAACGTACCGATGAAATACGAAAGAAAATCGACATCCACGTTGCAAAGTGAATTCCCAAACATTAAGGATCTCAGCTGCGAGAGTAATCTCGATAATAGCGGACCCGAAAACAACAGTTACATCCCCAAATGGCCAATAATGATTACCTTCCAGCCGATAACTTTATTCGGGGCTGTTATTACGAACAATTTTTTCGACACATGCAGCGCGATCGTGCGGGAGGTTTTTATTTGCACGCCCGAGAACGAAATGCTTGTAGCACTGCTCTTCCAAATGGCAAATAAGTGCAAAATTACTTACTGTAAACACGACACTCCTGAAATCTTGGAAATATGTAAATACTAACTGTAGGAATTTCATATGATTTTAAACGAAATTACGTTATCTTTCCAAGAAAGTGGCGAAACAAGCCGAAAAATCGATCGAAAATCGCTTCCTCATGGAAAATGATTAAACGATCTATCAAGATTGGTGTAATAACCAGAATGACCGAATATCCAGATTATTCAGAGATGTGAATCAACTGTACAAGGTTATTCGCCTCAATCACAGTGCCACCTTTTGTAATCTTCCTTATCATTCCTAAATACACTTAAGTGTCGATTGTTAGTGACTGCTGTACGTTAGATCTTGACCACACTGCTCTTCCTATATTAACTCAGCAGTGATCAGTAGTGTGCACACACTTGTCCTGGAGATTCACTGCATGACGCTGCTGACACTGAGACTTGAGTCCATTGCAAATATTCTCTTCCAAAAAAAATATTTAACCACAGGTCGATGCATTGCAAGCGTAGGTATCGTTTAGGGACTTTTCCAGCACCCTGTATTATAGGATTCTTCTATTGTAGGTTTGAAGTCACACCCTGCGTGTACATGCCACGGGAGGGCTCTGCCCTCGAATTAGCATACAAGTTTGCCTACGCGAAGTCACGCGTCGAATACACCTCCTGTATGTTTGCTGACCTCTATAACGTGACGTGCCATTAGCGACTCGTTCGCGCGGGTTCGACTAATTGTGTTAGACGCGAAATTAATTATTCATTGCCGACCGGAAGATAATCGTCCCTCCGACGCACGGGATTCAGCCTCTCGATTTATCGCGGACGCCACTGTCCACGTCCGCTTTAGATAGATTTAACAGGTTTTCTGGCTGCGACTGGGCGAGAACGATAAATATGTAATTTGGAAAGGCCCCTGGATTATTGAGTTGTTATTCTGGAGGGATTGAAACCACTTCCAGGTTTCTGTGGTTTCAAGCTGAAGGAAAGGCGGGGGCAACTGGAGCGTCTTAGTGATAGAGGATTCAATGGTTTTGAAGTTTGTGATAATCGAAGGAATGCCTGATGTGGTAAAAGATTTGGGTTGAGACTTCACAGGATAAAAGTATTGTCAGATTTAATTGCATTAAGGGAAGGTTTCTCCCCTTCTTTTTTTATTTCGTTTTTCGAAAGTTCAACGAGTCTGTTACGTAATACAGCAAATAAGATTTGTTTTCATTTGTTGTCTTTTCAACATTTTACATGTATATTCATGCATTGAATATTTCTTCTTCTGCAAGGATCAATGCCAGGAGTGATGACGATCCTGAAAAGAAGTTATGTAAGATACAAAGAAACTTGAAGATTCACAATCTTGACACTCACAAACGAGATTCTTTGGAATAGAATTATTGGAAAAGAGAATGATCATTTTATGATAATTAGTAAGTAGATGCTTATACTCTGTTTCTAAGAGAAAACTGTTACCCCTTATATTATATGTGTTTTATGCCAAGTTTTGTCTAAATTCTTTTTAAATAACAATTTAATTAGGAATAGTTTCAGTTTTTAAAGGTGTATACCTCTTAATACCTATACAAGAGCAATCGAATTATCTAATTGCGGGGTGAATGACTCGTCGAATGGTTGATTTCTGAAACGAAACACGTCCGCGTCTGCGTTTAAAGTCACTTCGAGCACGTTTAGTACGTGTCTGCAATATTAACATTTTTTCCTTGGAATTCCTCGGGAACGCTTGAATTATCATTTTCAAGAACACTAGACGTCGATTTGCCAGACAACTTCTTCTCGGAAGGCAAACACTGCTCATTATCTCTTGCAAAATGATCAATTCCGATGTTTACGTTGACCTTCTGAAGATTTTCTTTAATCTCTAATCCTCTTGGCGCTCAAATGAATCATATATTAGAGATCTGTTGCAGATAAAAAGATTCAGAGCTAAAAATTGGAGCAACTATTCGACTCCACATCATCGTACATATATTTTATTTAATTAAATTAAAACGGCACTTATATTGACTTAACAAGTAGAGTACACAAGATATAGGTCACTGATTTCGTTTCAATTTTGAGTACACTTATTGCACATTATGTAAAATTATGTGTTAAGGAAAGCTGAAACTTTGAACTCGATTTTCTTACAAAGCATCGAATAGCACGCCCCACGAATTTAACAAATCACTATACATAGCATGGACTAACAATATTCAAGATTTCAACCAAACCCATAACCAGAACCTCGTGAGTTTTCATTAGAAATGACAGAACGAGGAATTATTCCTCTTAACTCTGTTGTTACATGAATATTTTTACACGATTTTTATTTAACACAGTCTAGAAAAAAAAATAAATTCTCTTTCTGCACAATTTATTTTTATTCAACACTGCCCGAAAAATTTGCCTATTTAAAATCACCACTTAATTTCAATTCCAAGAAAAATTAATGCTACTAACTTTTAGAATTTGCATTTAAAGTTTCACTCTCAAATAAATGATTTGCCTGTTCTTCACGACTTAGATGTTTGAAAGTGTGCAGCGGCAATCAGTCTTCCATTCCGAGTTATCTTGTAAGTGACGCAGTCAGAAAAAGTTGAGTTCGAGGTTGGACGATTTGTTGAATGATTGCGTATGATTGCGGTGTCGATACAATGCTCTAATTTTTCATATGCACGATATCTTTTTGACACTCAATTTTTGTGAACCTATCTATCGTGTAAAAATAGAGTTAAGTGTATTTGAACAATATGAATCATATGATGTGTGAGTTATATAATAGTGAATTTTACATAATACACTCCACTACAAAGCCCCAGTATCAACCCCACTGACTATTTATATACCACAAACGATAAAAATTGCACAATTGTAATACAACCACAAAAGAATTGATAAATGAAAAAATTATACAGATAGGAATTCCACAGGACCAAATGTGACTGAAAAGTTAGTATGCAGTATGAAGCACCTCATCACTCTTACATCACAAAACACTTTCGATACTGCTCCGAGTTTGATTCACACAAAAGTCTCTAAAGCTTAGGGTCTAAGCCTAAGCCTTCCCAACTCGAAGCTTCCGAAATACTTGATAAAACCAACGAGCCCCATTTTATATTCCACATAAATGGAAGTTCCATAGTGTTCGTGTGTGCGAGCACGGCCGGCATCGTTACAGTTTTAACGAAGCGGCGGTCCCCAAAATTAAATATTCCCGTCACACACGTCAGCAAATAGGTATGTAGGTGATAGAAACTTTTTTCCACGTGCAGCACGCCCGGTGACTCACTTCGGCGTGCATCGTTCGAGAAATCGGCTCTGCATCCTGATCAGAGCGCGATTTCCACGAAACAGCCGATTTCACTCGTTCGCTAAATTCGCTTCCGTTTTCGCGACGAGGCGTCGCGCGGGACATTCATTTTTCATAGGCCCTGGACAAGACCCTGACAACGGGGCGAAATTTTCGTTACCTTGGTTAATTAATTGCGCCGTCAGACCGCCGTGGCTGTACGATTAATAACACGAGCTCGCTGGAACGAAGCGCCGGCCGACTTAATGGGACGATAAGGTTTCGTGGAACGTAAGAACGGCGACGGTCGTCACTTTTGGGGATGATAAATTCAACGGTGATAGCTGTGACACGGAATGATGGTCGCGAATGCGGGTAATTCTCTGTGAAACGTCTTTGAGTTTATATTTCGGTTTTTCGAGCAGTGAGAGATGAAGGTGTTTGTGGGTTTCTGTTAAATGGGGATTATATGCAAGATACTGCATGCAAATGCTATTGCATATTATATTTCAAGATTTTCACTTTGATTCATAGATACATTAGGTTTTAGCGTCAGTTTTATTGACTGTTGGTTTGGGAAAAATTGAATTATTCCTTTGTATAAGTTTTTGGAATATTTTATTTGGGTTAGCTAGATTTATTTTCTATTATAGGTACGTTGTTAATACATTTTTTGCTATTTGCTACTTACATTTAGCTTCAAGAATACCTTCGATTACCGTGAAATTTATTTTACCTCGCTGCTCACGCTGGCCAGTGGAGTTTGTTAATTTAATCGATTAAAGTACCTTTCCTAGCTCGTCGCTAGTAAAATCTATTAAATCCAGATACACGAGCACCAGCAATTTATTGCACGCTTAATAAATACTGATATTTTCCAAGTACTCGTGACATGTTGCAGACGTTGTCAGTCACGAAGTTTCCGCGATAATCTCAACGAACAACAGCGCCATAAACACTTCGAATCGACTGAAAGCACATCAACCAATTGCGACAGAGGATACATTACCGTACAAAAGTTTGAGTGCACCATCGTCATTTATAATCGGATTGAAACGCAACTACTTTTTAATTTTCATTTACATAACGAAGATAGGATGACGAATTCTGGGAATTACGAAATTGATTGCGTATTAAATTGTTACAGGATTTCCTCCAGAACATAATTACGAATTTGATATGGTGTTGATGAGGTACTTAATCATACTTTATCCACGCTTCGATAACATTTAGCAAACCATTAATAAAACCTGAAACCACATTTTAATAAAACCTACTCCTATGTACATTTATGGAATCATAGATATATCATTCTATGAATGAAACAAATCACATTCAAAAAGTTGCCATCAATAATTTCACCCTATGACAGCAACATTTATGTAGTTCTGTGTAATATTCTCGTGTAACCAAACTGTTGTAAGGTAGGGTATTTCATCTAACAAATTCTGCATTTTAAAATAGTAGGAAAAGATACGTACCTACAAAAAATTATTTACTAAATAATATTTACTAAACCTGCCAATCGTCAGAATCCTCCGATTAGGCGGAGAATATCCATCCCTTCTGGATTATGAAATCTCGTATGCAAAGGACGTTTAATGTCCATTGATTCACTTTCTCCCTTGCCTTCGTGTCTCGTATCACATGACGCGCGGGCAACGGTGAACGAGCATTGGCCGAAAGGAGATTGTCCCGCGGTCGATCTGTCGATCGATACATCTCTGCGGCTTGATCGACGGACTGATTGAAAACCGGTGAAAGTTAGTTGCGGTTCTCTGTATTCTGCTTCCATTACCGTCGATTCCGCTGATTTCCTTGCCCGTGCGTGTTAATGCAATTACAAAACCGCGTGGCTCTCCACTGACTTCCTATTGGAATTTCCAGACGAATTTTAATTCGATGTAATATCGATTCTTAGAGAAATCGAGACCTAAAGGACAAATAGCGATATTGGAGCAGGTGTTTTGTGCTCTAAAAAGTGAATAGCATGTGCTTGATGAATTAGTAGTGGTACTACCTAATAAGTATTTCGAATATTTTCGTGGATACTGGTTGATAAATTATATAGTATTTAGTATTACTTTAAAAAGTAATATCTCGAAGTAAGTTGAGTAATATGAAAACCGTGTGAATATAAATGATTCTTCTGCCAAAGAGAAATGGGAATCGAACGCGTCGAAGGAGGGTCGTTGCAATCGTTATCGACGTCCCATATCATCGGAAAAGAAAACGAGTGAAATTCCACTTTCTCCTCTCTTTTAACTGGCTTCCCGCCACGGGAGAAAAATCATATCACAGACGTGGGACATTTGCATGCACGTGCATGATTTACGTGAAGCACGTTCATTGAGTGGGAAAAGGCTGTGGAAATTACAATCTTATTTCCATGGTATCGATAGATTTATATATCCCCATAATCTCGTTCGTAAACACGTCGGGATAAACTGTTAAATTAGCTTCTCATCTTGTTATCATCTAAAATCTTCATTTTTGTGAAGAAGTAATAGGGTAGACCAGTGCGAATCGGATCACAGAATCATTGTCTGAGAAGAGTGGTGCCACGAGAATTGTATTGATACAGGCGGCAAAAAACGACAATATCTTTCCGATCTGTGTGCTAATAGTGTCACTTGACTTCACTATCACTAACTTAGATTTGTTTAAGTTGATTTTAAAGATTTTGTTATGAAAATTTCAGTTTTTTCAGAAATTTCTGAGTGGTCTGATTCGCCTCAAGTTACGGGGCGAATCGGATATTTCTCACTTTTTCGTTTTTTGTTTATAAATGAAAGATTTTTATATTTAGTTTCAATTTATATACATTCATGTTCAAGCCAAAGGTGTACTGGCCACGACTATATAATAAAAAATTAATTTTTTAATGTTTGACTATTATTTTTTTACCGTCAAACACAAAGTGATTCGCTCTGATCTACCCTACTAATAATATGCAACACGTATAGTTTGACATTTAAGATGTATCTATATCCACCTAGCAAGGGATAACAAAAGAATATTTCAATCTATCCGAAATCCCGATTCCTTTTCAATTCCAGCACGAGCACCACCACGTACAACGATAAATAGAACGAGCATGCTCGCGTTCCTCGCGATTCTAAGAGGATTTATCGACAACGTGGTTATATTTTCTTCATTGGAGGGTCACGCGACCCCTCACGTAGAGCGCTCGACGATTAATCGGCACGGTTAATGAGCGGATCAGTAATGAGAGCCAGGAACAAAATCACCGGGTCCAGCGTGGACGTAAGCTATCGCTGGGGGAAAAAACCGTCCCGTAACTGTGCACGTACCTATCTTCCTTAGTAGGTCGAATCGATTACCCCCCCGAGCGTTCGAAAACAAGATTAATGGAGGACAGGCGCGCCGACGCGACGATGCCGCCACGAAACAGCCTCGACACAGTCTTATTTTGTTTGATAACGTTCCCTCAGCTTTTCCGCCCCGCTCCCAATCACTTTGCTCGGTCCACGCTGATTACTCCGATGCCCCTGTATCGCGTGGAAAACTTTCGAAGGCTCGGAGGATTCGACGAAGGCTTACCTCCCCTATCATCGATGATCAGTGTTGCTTTAGCTAGACGTGCAATTTGAAAACCACTAAAGTGCGAATGTACTTTGTCAGATAAGATTACGTCCGCTTAATAATAACAGCGAAATTTGCATTCACTGCGAACGATCGACAGTGAAACTTTTAACGGGGCAACACCGTATCAATCACTACCTCTCTGGCAAACCGATAATTTGCTTGCCAAATATATAATCGGCCACGAGGCCTGAGCTGCAATTTTCTCTAGATCGTTCGGCAGTTTCGATGAACGTCGTTTATCCGTCTATTTCGATCGTTTGGTCGGCTTGAAATCCGATGGACGATTGAGACGATGGCTTTGATTCTGTACAGATCCCCGTGCAGCTGCAATAAAACTTGTTGCCATCCGATTCGAGAAATCGAAAGTTTTAAAACGGTGAAAGACGTGATTACGTGATGCGTAATAAAAATAAATAAAATAAATAAATAATGCAGTATATATTACATAAAATCTCCATCGATGTTAAATACAAACAGAAAACGAGAGCTTTTTAATTAACAGGAAGCACTGATGATTACTAAAAGTTTAATACATCGAAGAATATCAGGTCGTTTCAAAAGTCTTTGCTTTCTTGTGTTTTCGCGGCTTTGCTTGATTTCTCAATATTTTCTGGAAAGCATCGAAAGTATTATTTCGATGTACTCAGATAAAACAAGTCTCTGAATGTTAACTTTGAAAACAAACCGACTTAGAGGTTCGCTCTATATATACCTAATACAAAACGTTCCCAGCGGTAACAATAGCTGAAAAAGGATTGACTAATTCAAAGGGGTATTTCTCCAAACCTTGCGCCACTCAAAGTGTTAAATTACTGATCGATTACCACGGTCAACGTTAAGCACGCCATAAATTATACTCGACCTTAAGCAAACTACGGGCCAACGAGTCCCCACAGTTCCGTTTTCGTTTCTATTTGTTCAACGGCCACCTCTCGCCAAGTAACATCGTTCTCTTCCAGTTTAATTACCGCCCCCGCTATTTATCGTTCAATCACACGTGTCACGCAGCGTGCTACCAGGTTCGATTCTGCTTCGTAATGAAACGACGTCGTTCGTTTATCGATCTTTATTATCGAACACATCGAATAACGCTTGAGACGAGCGGAGCGCGGGTGTTCAGCTCGTTCTGAGCGGTGATGTCAGGAAGGTCGTTAATCGAGACACTCTGGCCCGGGAAGACGGGAAAAACGCGCTTCCCGTCGGTTCCTGGTACGATAGAGCAACGTGTAATTACAGGGAAAGCGGACTGCGCGCGTATCGTTCGTTCGCTGACACAAGGTCGCACATCGTCGAGCCAGCGGTCTCTGCGATAGTTATTATTAATTACGCAACTGCGGCAGAAGTGCAAATATTTTTTCACCGCTCCGTTAGCTTCTCTTCGACTCTTTCTACTTGCGAATCGCTCTTCGTATTTTACGCTAATCGACGGGGATACGATGACCGAAAGAAAGATTAAAGGCTGATTAGATAAGGAAGGACAGTGGAAGCTTGATTGGTAGCACTGAAGAGGACCACGATGTTTAATTAAATGAAATAAGATGTTGAAGGTATGTTTCAAATGAATTCGAGAAATAGAGCAGAGAGATGTTGATTAAAATATGTGAATTTTCTTTTAAATATAGAAAATATCTTATCGCTTATGAGTTTGAAATTCAAGTGAAATTGTAGTAATTGTTGGATGAACTGTCAATAGGAACAATTTTGTCGAACTCTATTTGCTAATTGAAAATTGGTAGAGCGTAATAATATTCACGAACTGTTCAGCACATTTGAGTTATTGAAAAGTATGGGGACTTTCTAAACTCTGATCAGTTTTTCAGTTGACGCAGCGTATTTTTGGGCTCTAGGCCAGGGAACGGTAGATAATCAGGGTCAGGAGTCATCTGCGTGTATTAATAATGATACTAGCAGAAGATGAGTAATGGTGTTTGCCAAAAATGTGCATTTAGTTTGTTTTTCATGTTTGCTGGAACCTAATCGATACCCACTGCACGCGCGATTATGAACGTAACCCGTGGCAATCAAACTGGTAATTCGGAGGTCTTTATATATTTTTGCATGGCGCCAGAATTTCACTGTAGCCATCGAGAAGAACACCGATCTGGAATTTCGATTTTGATGTTGTATTAGTATTAAACCACTTCCAATCATGCCTGCCTTGGAATATTAATGTTAATTTGAAATTAACGTAAATTTCTATCCATATTCATCAATATGATTAAGTCTGGCGTCAATATTTATAAATATTATATTACCTACATTTAAAAATGAGAAAGACTACTAGAATCCTGTATTTTAGGTGAGATGGAAGTTCCTGTTTCGCGAAACACCACCGCAACGAATTTATAGCCACCCATTTTAATACTGAATACTACTCTGAAGCAATCGAGAAAACTAACGAGCATTCGTTTAATAACTATGTTAATTACATGTCGCCGCACGGAAGAGTCCATGGATGATTGTAAAGCGTTTGATCCTCCGGAGTAAGAACTTTCCACTTTCACCTGCTAACCACTTTTGCTCGCCAGGGTGCAGGCTCACTGGAATTCCTTATGCACACGTCTGCGTTTCATTGATCAAGTGTACATACATCAAACGACATCGCAAGTTAAATCCTTTCAGTAATATACTATCATGAAATTGCAGTTTACGAAATTAAAATTTCTGCCTCGTGGACTTTCTCGTGAGGCTTAGCAGTACCTAGAAGAGATATAGCGTGATCGTAAAAGCTGTGGGAGTCCCAAAATTTACAGCTTTGAGATTTGGGAACACGAGGTTTGATACCTTTTGGGGGAATTAAGGTTTCCAGATCTCTTGTTCCGAAACCTCAGAGCTGTAAACTTTGGAACTCCCGCAGCTTTTACGACCCTAGACTAGGTACGATATTTCACTTTTTCAGGATGATAATTGTATACCATGTCTTCGTAAAAGATTTACACAAATGAAGAATCATCGTAGAAAACACTGTAAGTGCCAAAAATAATAAGGGGGAAAAACTTACCCGACTTTAAATTATTCACGAAGTTTGATTTGTTTTGATTGCTAAATATTATATTATATTAATATTAATTTATTTACAAAGGGAAATTGCATTAAAATTCTATGCTATAATATTAACATCGGCACGTAGAACATTTTCCAATGAAATTTTTTTTTAATTTTGTCACTTACAGTGTTTTCTACAAGGACTCTTGAATCATCGTTGTCGGTACCCTGACAGTACCGGATCGGTATCAGTGAATCAACGTTGGCCTAGAAGCGCCAAATGAATCGTCGTTCGATGCCAGAGAGAGGGTCTCGCGAAATCGGGTCGACGGTCGGGTTAAAAAAAGGCGATCGTGGCCCCTCGAAAGAAAGGCAAGCGAAATCACCGTCCTATCCGGCGCTAATTTATTCGATGGTTCGCCGGTTTGCCCGAAACGGTTGCTAAATCAGCCGCCATTACTCCGTGCACACGGGTCCACTTAACCTCTTGCATCCGATCGACCGATTGCCAGCGACTAGATAATGATCAACGATCGAACGTCCCGCTCCGTCGACTTCTGATAAGTTCATTCTAGAGCCACCTTTTCCGTATAGGGCGAGACAAACGGTCGTGGAACCCGGCGTTCGTCGACCATGCGCGTCCTTTCAGGACGATCGATCGCGTTTCACGGGGGAACATATTCCCCTGGCTTTTCTGGGCATAAATCTTCCTCGCGCCGATCGGTGAAACTCGTTAGAAACTCCAAGAACTGCGGTTGGGTTTCACTTGACAAAAATGAACGTGTTCCTGTATCAATGAATTCATGTCCCGCGGTTTGCGTTCTGTGGGGAAGGAAAGTGATAAACTGTAATAAAAGGATCGAGAGTATAAAGAAAGGAGATCGACAGGCTATCTTTTCGCGAATGATGATGTATGTAGGGTAAGTCCGGGGGTGTTGGTACGGCAGGGGAGTTGGTGCAGTTTCTATATTTCAGACTCTAAGGGATTACTCCCAGTGGGGAGGTAGAAAAAGCACGACTCTTTGGGAATTTATTTCAGAAAGTGCATGCAAAGGTTTTTGTATTCAGATGAAGGACACTTTAGCAGGTTATTATATTATGTTTCGGTATAAAAGTATTTAGTTATTGCAAAATTACAACTGATTTTCCGAAAGCTGCTTTTAGAAATAGGTTTCACGGTGACCAACATTATTCGGCACTGAGTTATCTGAAATCAAAAAACGAAGAAGATTTAGCTAGTTCAATAGTTTATCTAGTCTTTAATCGTTCCGTTTTATAAAATATTAATCTGGGACAAAATTGCGGATGTTAAAGTGAAATGATCGATTTTCGTAGAAAAAACAGGCGCAGTAGAAAAACAAATACTAGATTAAAAACGCCAGTATGTAGTTCACTTTTCGTCAGATATGTTCTTTACTTGTTTAGCGCAAACAAATCAAATTTCAATAAATCTGTAGTTGTAAATAATTTTGCTTTAGGCCATCTTTCCCAAAGACGCGAACCATATCTCGGAACGACGAGATCCACTTCTTCCGGGACCTCGGAAGAAATGGTCACATGTTACGACTTCAGTCTTCAACCCGATTTTCAGCAAATATTGTCTTAAAGCAAATATCGACCGGTTTTTTTTAATCAGCATACAATTCTGAACATATCAGGTTGATTCTAATAAAATAAATAATATCAGTGTTAGTTTTAATAGTCATTTTATGTTTGGTGTACCGACACCCCCGGGTTTACTTTATGTAAGTGTCCTACGTGGTGTCGATTGGAAGTTTATAAACTTGTTTAGCAACATTATGTTTCAAATTTCCAGATATTTATCGATGAAACAAAGTCAGTGTAATAGAACTAGCGTGATATATACGTATGCTTGCTGTATCTTTAATGCACAAGAACCGCGTGAGCGTTTCCCACAGCATCGATGGGAATCGAGAAAACTCGAGGCCCGTCGATCGAGATACGCGAGAAGCGACCTTGTTGGCTCTGCACTTGTTAACACACAACTGTTGTACACTCGTTCTGTGTTTGCGTGCACGAAAAGGGGACACGATCCCGCGAGAATCCACAGAATCGATATGTTTGCGGTACCTCCACATTCTGTAGCAGGGGTTTGGCTTGAAACGCGTTAACACTAATAATTGAAACAGAAACAGTGAAATTCATGTCTATATATATAAGATACCCTCTACTGGCCATGTCCACATTCTATCTTCTTTTACCAAAATCCCACAGATTTACTACTTCAATCTGATTAAAATCCCAATAAAATCTGACTATTTTCCATCTAATTCTCGAATTATCATAGAAAATTGACTACTTTCCAACGAAGTCTCGATTAAATTCTGTGTTAAATGAGCATTATTTCTGCCAAGTGAATATATTTAAAATACAAATTTTCACCCACAGAAGTGTGTCATGTGAAGAGGCCCCAAGTTTCACATGCAACGGCTACACGTGTTATTAAAGGTCTCAGAAGGTTTAACGTACAAGGAAAAACGTAAAGCGCTTTCACCAGATTTACCCTTGAACGAGTTCTCGGCGTAATACAGTAGCCGAGGGAACTCTAGAAATTCAATACCCGAGGGGATTGAACAATTTAATTAATCATTATCGGGTAACGGTGAACGATCTATAGCGTTGAATTCGATACGAAAGCTTAACGAGCCGCACTATTCGATTCGACGGATTGAGACGTTAAGCTTGCACGAGGAAACCCATATACGCGATCGTTCCGCCAACGCGAATAGGGTTTAATCGAAGGATCTGCCGGCTTCCCTTTCATTGATTAGACAATTCCATTCGCGCGTGGTGGTTGCTAGGATGTTGAAACTCTATCGCGAGATTTGTCCCATTATATCCAAACGTATACATTTTTGGAAAAATCTGTTTGAGTAATAAATCATTGTTATACCCTACAAGCATAGAAAATTAGAATTCTCTTATACACAGAATTATCTTTCATTCAACCGATCACTATTAAAAGTAATAAGTCTTTGAAAGTACAGGAAGTAATGTTACAAAAATATTCTACACGACACGTCTGCTTTCTTTGCTTTACTGTATAAAACAGACGTTGAGGAGATCGATGTATTATATTATTAACTAAATAGCGTGGCAGTCGAAATAATTCACACTAATGAGTGTTAATGAGCTAACGAGTGTATTTACGAAGTAAAGAAAATTTCTCATCATATGGAATTCCTCAATTTCCTGGATGTATATAGCCCATTCGTTACGAACATGAAAGATACTAATTATGTCTGCACAAAATGGTGAAGCATATATAAACTTTCCTGTCAAACGTGCGCGGTAAACGTGACGAGGCAAGGTGAAAACGATACAATTTATTAGACAGGATTAAACAATATATAATAGGTGTCCGTCGTTTATTTTTCAGGAGACAAAGTGTGCTACTACGACCAACTGCTGCTGGCCTCTTCGGTGAGTGAGAATGTTTAATATTCCTTTGACGTAATTGCTGCCAGTGTTCGCGGACACTTACATACGCAACATAGCTCGTTATCTACTTCCCTTTACTAATTTACTCATAAGTTATTTATTAATGCTGGCGATAAGCTTTCTTTTAACGGAGCAACAAACGTCAAAAAAATTCCAAACTCGGGCGTATTACGTATAGGTACGTACATTGTATTAAAAAATATCTGCCAAGCTACGAGTAGCCTGTTATACATAAGCATACGCAAGGTCGTAACTCTTGAGCACGTTAGTTGAATCGATGCTGAATGCTTTGTTACTTGCCAGCAAAGCTGTAAATTTTATGCCACGCGTCGGCCACCACGCCAAATGGACAATGGATTGTTACTCGAGTGATATACGAAACACGAGATAGCATTAGCAAAAAACGTTTCGCAGTTCGGTTCATGACAGTCGTGGTAAATTTTGGAGCGTGAACTAATTTGAAATTCTTATAGTTTTTGATAATGAAACATGAAGTGTCTTGGTTTAACACTCCGCGGAAGGAACTCTTGGAAAAAGTTGATGGAATAAAGTGGCAATATTGAACACGGGGAAGCTAATTAGGAGGACTTACAATAACCCTTTCAAAACTCTAATTCATTCGTAGATTATAATTTCTGATTTAAATAATCATAGGTATATGTACGCGTATATTAAAAACTGGTGATGCACAATTGCTCCAGATCTTTTATCTCACACAGAACGGTATCTGTATACATATCAATGCGATACAATAATAATAATAATGATACTAATAATAGGTAATATAAAAATTTCCTTCTATTAACTCTAACCTCCCCACAATTTATATTAAACAAATCGGTACTACCGATTTCTGAATTGCTAAAGGGACGCAAAGTAAAAAATCCGGGGGTGAACTAAAATGGGGCACAAAGATTGTCATCTTTTAAAAGCAACGATTTCGTACACACGTGCTCGATGCATTGAAATCCACCTGGCTCGATCGATTGCGTAACGTCGCGAGCATCCTTATGCTGGTTTGATGGGAGATCGCTGGCACGATCGATTTGCGAACGATCGTCGAAACACGAGCCCGCGTTACTACGGGGGCACGTGAGCCACGTGTGCGAAAATAAATGGCGTGCCGATACCAGCGATCGTAAATTCGTCGAGTCGCCGCGGAATCGGCTGGATTGACTTATTTGTCCCGCGAAATGGAAGTCACGATCCGATCGTAAACATCGGCTAAGCGTTGTTAAACGATCTTGCATGGCGGTGTCGTGGCGAATTCTGCTCTTTAAAACAGCCCCGCCGAAAAATTCCTGCCGATTCGCTACAATTTCACGGAGAACGAGTCTATCCCGAGGCTCGTTCGCTTCTTGAGCTTGCCTTGGGATCTTCTGCAAGCACCAGAAACGGTCCCGGGAGGTGGATTTATGCAATCGACTAGCACGCGTGTCTGTGAAAGTTTCGCGGTAACGGGACAAGTATTCATCCACGTCAACATCTCGATTTCAACTGAAATTAATAATTGTTATGTGAAATCGCTGCAAGACTAATTAAAAGAATCTTCTATATATTGTTACGCCACCGGGACGGTGCGTCTTCTCGTTGGCCATCGTGACAATTTATTATTAGTTTGTATTTTTTCCTCCGAAATTTTTTTACGCAAATTCTAATACTCGTTCTTTGGTACGTTTGTCGATATTAAGGTAATTTTGTCGATGTTTGAGTACTTTCGTCTATATTTGGGTACCTTTGGCAATATTTGGATTCTATCTTTTCATAATGCCCCGTAAAAAGCGTGGTTCTCAAGAGCGTACCAACCCAAATGCTAAAAGGGTGTCAAATGCTAAAAAATATTATTGCCTCTCTCGCTAACTTTAACAACACTATTAACTGTGTTGGCGTTTATAATAAACTGTCGCTTCTATTTTAAAACTTGCATTAACCCGGTTAACACCGTGCATTTCAGGTAGTAAAATAATAAAATGTAAAGAGATCGTTTAAAACATTATACCTTAACGAGGAACCAACGATGCGTCCTCAGGAACGGTACATTCACGAATGTTTCTGGTCGTCACCATTTGCAAAAGCCGGCCTTGTTTAAACCCTGACGCAGTCCTCGAAAAGGCCTGGTTTCCTGCACCCCCAAGTGTCGGCAGAGTTTTCTCTTTTCCAAGGCCCTCGTTGACGACAGCTAAATAAATTACCATTTGGAAACTCATCAAGAAACGGTTGAAATCTCATATTCCTTAAATCGTAAATTTTTAATTGTGGTCATCAGAATGCACCTGAACCGCCTCATTTTCAGAAAATGTATATCTCATATCGGGACGAAAACATGTCGTTGATTGATGAAATACTGACGAAAGTATTAAATGCAGAACGTACAAGAAGGCACCGCTCCTAATTTTGTCGTTAAATTTGCAACTTTTTATATACAGTGTATGAATACTTGTTGCTACTTTTTTCTACATTCCTTAACGACATGACATTTCTTCTATATTCTGCAGTACCTAAGCATAAATCTTCCTTTTTTAAAAGTAATTTGATAACATCAAGATGATCCCTTCCATAGGATCTGCAACCTGGCAAATTTGCATCGGAACAAGGTTGATCTCTTCCATGGATCTCTTTCTTCATTTAAAGTCAGTGTATACAGAGCGACATCAATTGTTAATAAGTCTTAAGTCATATTTATTATTTTATATTTGTTTATATTTTGTTACTTTTATTTAGTTTTGTTTTGTTTCATTCTGTTCTGTTTTGTAGTAACATTGTTTCTCTACTCTACATCTTTTTCACCTTCTTCTGTCATAAAATATGATATCTTCTGTTATGACGTGACAAAATAGGGAAAGAGAGTACCGAAAACAGTGAAAATAATAGAAAAGTACTTCTAACGGTCCTTCACGATTTGTTGGCCCATTCGTTTTTCGATTTCCCAGTGCATCGCAACTTTCCGTATACCGAAGTTTCCGGACGCTTCAGTTCGTTAACTGGCAATCATTCTCTAACCAGGAATCGAGTTTATACGAGTACGCTCGTATCGCTGGATCATTTTTGCGATCCCACGATCGTGCAGCGTCACCTGAGGAGCAGGTAGTTCTACGGTTTTACCTTTTAATTGCAGAAATCGAGGTCGGGGCAACCGATCCACTGCGGCTGTTACGGCCACTTTCGACGCATCTCCGTTCAGCTGTGTCAAATCAGTGAAAACGCGTTTGCAGCCATATACAGGGTGATCCCTTTAACGTTCGTGCGCGATGGATTTTTTGTTGCGTTAATTGAGCACCCGTGAAGGGAGACTGGTGAAAGTAGAAAAATTTGGGAAACCGTGAGGTGCCCGTGCCCCCAGTTCCTCATCATTAAATCTGTTTGAAGTCGCATCGAAGCATGCCACTGGATACGTTTAAGGCTGCGCAGAGCAGTATTGGGTTTGGACTCTTAGTTAGTGAGACACGTCTATCGCTAAGAAAGGAAGTGGTGCATGCCATGGGATGTTTGATACGAAACTACGACAGTAGAATCCTGATTATCCGAATGACATTTCAAATATCAGAATATTCTAAAAATAGTTTAACCGAAAGTTCGATTATACGAACGTTGCCTGTTAGTGGTTTGTCAGTATGCAGTGACTTTTCTTTATATGAAATTTCGTAATTGTTTTGAGACGCATATTGTTACTGCCTTTATCTTGACGTCCCTTCCACCCGAGCTGTATTTCTCAAGGTATTTGATGAAATCGAGTGATTCAATTTTTACAAGGAATCCATTAATCATTAGAGGAAGTGTACTGTACAGTTGATTGTGTCTTCGACTTCTTATCAGTGTCAATCTTGAGGATGTCTACATTGCATCCCGAGTATATGTACGTGCCTCGTGTTCTTAGGAAAATTATTATGACGCAAAATGACTTAAATATTTTTCCTGCTTGCCTGGTACTATGAAAGACAAACTTCAGCATCTGAAAAGTGTGATTTTTAAATTACTTACAAGGGAAGATCTCGAACCCGGAAATTAAAAAAATTCTGAAACTTTGTGAATATGTAGGAAATTTCCTCCTGATTCCAACGCAATTTTTCTTTGCTGCCCAAAATCACCCTAAAGGGGTGTAATTGTCCCCCGAAAACTATAAAATATTTTTTTTACCAAATGATAGATCTAATTAAAAGAAGTAACTTTTGTGTTGAAACTTTTTTGCTATCTCTTACAGTTCGCGCGTTATAACACAAAATCGAAAAATAGCCGAATTTCCAGAGGTTAACTTCAACCCCTTCGGGTGAATTTGGGCAGCAAAGAAAAATTGCGTTGTAATCAAGAGGGAATACCCTGCGTACTCACAAAGTTTCAGAATTTTTTGAATTTTCGGGTTCGAGATCTTCCCTTGTTAGTCATTCATATTTGGGACTCACTTGAACTTCCCACAAATCTCTTTCACAATGCGATCCAATTTTCGTAGCATTCTGCCTCTGTTACAATTACTTACAACGCCAAACACCCTGTATATGTGTTTCCTTTCGAAACACGAGTGAACAAGACTTTTAACGAGACTTTTTGCTCAGCCATGCCGGCAGGAGAGATCACCTCGTCGTACCGAACATCGATCGTTACGAAATTACATTAATCAGTCTCCTTTCGCATTGCTGGCCGTTAATTGCTCGGAAGAATCCATCGGTTGAAGCGTGCGAATCTATAGCTCTCGATGCGAAACCTTTCATCGGGAATCACTTCCCTCCCCTGCCCTCTGAATTGTCTTGAAACGTCCCATTCCAAGTGTCGTTCAATTTTCTTCCTCGAAGCAATCGGTTGTAGCCTGTACGTTAACTGCAAATTTCTTGACTTCTCCTGACTCGTTGTTCTATTCGAATACACTTCCTGTCCTATCTTCCACTCGAAGGCATTTCTTGATTTATGTTCGATTCGAATGCATTTTCCCTTCTATACTCTATTCAACTACATTTTCTGTTCTATGCTCCATTCAATTGCATTTTCTGACTTATGTTCGATGCGAATGAATCATCCGACGACACATGTTCGACATTCGAAGCATCGCGAAGCCCCATCGCGAGTGCTCGGTCGCGAAACCCGGATACCGTCCGAATCGTAACACCATAATCACCGGGAACGTAGTTTCACCGTTAATGACGATGGTAGAACCGAGGCTCGCATCGTGATGATGCAGGCCAGTAGAGTGGCATCTATTCATCTCTAGAGGATTAGCTGTTGCCACGGGTTCCAGCTATGTTGATCGATGTTAACGTTAATTGCAGGCAAATCTACTTACATAGTTATGGAAATATCCTCACGTATTCGCGGGCTGTCAACCGCATTCCCCCTAAACCGAGGCAATTTTCCAGACTCGTCGCCTATCGACAGCAATAAATTGTTGGTGGCCCGTTCCAGGGCTGGATATCATAACTAATTAGCCGTGAGATTTTTTTCCCTCCCCTATTTTTATGCAGAAGCTGCATTCGCGCGTATTTATACCGATCGTTCCGCGATACCGGTTGGACGAGTCGATGGTTCTGTCCTGCTACGATTTTTCCCTTTCCGCATATACTTGGATCCTGGTTTTAATATCGGTTATCGGCATATCCAGAATGTATGATAACGATCGATCTCCAACGATTTTTCAACCTGTTAAGCCGATAGAGATAAACATGTAACAGATTTATCGGGAAGAACGCAAGCTTGGTAGAGAATAAGTAGAAACAGATATTCTGTAGTCAGACGCGTACCAAAATGTAGAACCATTGTGTTCGATATTATTTGAAGCATTGAAAAATCTCAAGCTGGAAAAAAAATTTAATTTTTCCTATGTTATAAGATTAGAACAGCCTATTGGAATACATTATTGGTACTTACTCAATTTCGCAAAAAAAATGTGAGTTAGTTCGTTTTTGCTCTCAATGCCTCATTTCTTTCTGTAACTATTCCAAGCTTATTTAAAGCCATTATTTTGAAAACATTCTTTCTTAAATGGCTGTGCGATAATCATTGTTATTATACAATCTTTTTCATCTTTCACATCTCAATTGTAATATCCAAGTACCACTTAAGCTACCCGACAATAAATGCAAAATTCTATTCGGGATCGTGCACGATCGTGACTTTTGCGTGGCGTCAAACGTGACACGCTTTTATCTCCCAATCAGTCATGTTTCATCGTTGCAATAGAGTTATGAATGGGAAAGTGTCCTTGCGTTACGACCACGAATGTGTAGGGTAATTACAATAGCTCGCTAATTGTATATACAAGGCACTCGCATAAGCGTCACTAGTTTAATTGTCGCAACGTAATCGTGATTTACACAACGCGTCGGCAGATAAGCGTGTGTCCCCTTTGCGCTGACATCGATGACAAGTGAAAATCGTGCTACAACGATGTAACAACGCAATCGACGAAACACCATTCTCTTATTCACTTCATTAATCGCGCGATGAATGTTTATAGCATGAACGAAGTGAAAAAACAATGAAGCGAGAAGTATTCATATCTGACGAAAGGACTTGCTGTGCGTCCAGAATTATGCCCTTTAAAACGTTGAAATTTAAAAATTCACTATGCAAAGCAATGTCAGAAAATTTATTGAGGTGTTCCGCTTTATTAGATAGGTACTTATGAAATGATTTATACGCAGGTACTTATGTACGAATGCTATCGTTAATTTTTTTTTATGAAGCTACTAAATGGAATGTATAAAAGTCTAATAGCATTATGTAGGGTGTTGGATTCAAGTTTGGAATATGTAGGTATTTTATGCACTGAATATGAAAGAGAGCTAATACATGTTATATGAGCATAAAAGTGATTATAACTCCGAAACAAAGAGAAATAAATCATGTTCCTGTAAGCGTTTACTAGCATCGCTAACAAGAATCAATCTCAGGTGCACATCAATTTTCAATATTAGAAGAATAATGTTATACCTACTTGCTTACACTCGTTCTATTAATTGAACATTTGATGAAACTGTCCTACATATGAATACATGCTGACCTGCCCAAAGCCGCATCCATTTGTGTAACGACTGAAATTACGAGGAAATTAATTAGTAGATGAAGCGAAAGCTAATTTGATTAATTACAGCCATTCCTCGGCGGTGATTTTCGTGGAAATAAATATGTAACGTAAGTCGGCGTGGTCAACGACATTGCGTGTTGCGTGATAGACTATGTAATTATGTGTAAATTTATGACTCACCACGGGCCTTGGGTTTAGGATAACGGAATTATCATGCGTCGCACCGTGGAAAGAGAACTTGGACTCCTTTTACAGCTTGTACGAAACGTGCGGTAGTTCATGCATTAACTGTATTATGTGTAAAAAAAAAGTAATACCATCTGTTTAGAAGAAAATAGAAAATGAGGTCATCTTCATGTTGTAAAATTTATTTGAAAAATTTAAAACTGTTTTAACACCTTTTGTTGTATCGATAAGACTGGTTAACTCTTTCTTATGTATTCTTCTAGTATATTTATCACAATACCAAAATCTCTGTTCAGAAGAACGTAAAAGTTTGAAGAATTTATTATTGGCATATAACACTCATGTAAATAGACGGAAGTGGCGACACTGTTTATTAGTTAATCCTTAAAATTTATAAAAATACACGCGACATCCACGCTCGGATTCTACGTCCATTGCGTAAAAGCGTAAGTTTTTTATTAAGTCGAAATCGTTCAGCCTGCTCGCAGACGGAGCTCGATTTCGGTCGCAACCATTTACGTAATTCTTCTATTAGAAGCGTGGGGAACACTTTTGCGGAAAGAACAATGTTCTACGGGATGCTATGTGAGCAGCTGGAATTCCCTGTCGGCCTACAAAAAGTTGATGGAGGCTCTCGCGCGTGGGATGTAAAAGATATATCTAAAGAAAAATTTAACGGTTTCTTCGCTAATATTTTACAGAAATGTCACCGCTGCACGTGATCATGTGCAAAGCAGTCGATTTTCGACTTTCAAATTTCGTGGCGTTCTGATAAAAAGTCGTCGAATTTCCTGAATAGAGAAATTATCGATTCTTCATGCAAATTTCACTTTAAGGGGGTACGTTACCCTCGATATCCCTAAAACAAACCATCCTTCAATCGCAAATTAGAAAGTGATAAATAACAATAGAGAGAATGGTTTTTTCTAGTTTTAATCCTATGTAAAAGTACGGAAATGCAATTAATCACCATCTTTTGATAATCGTGGAAAATCGCATCGCGAATTCTTTCCCCTTATCCTGCAACAATAATTGATCAATTGGGGTTACATTTAAATGCCACTTAGTTTGTATACACCACTTAGAGTATTTCAAATTCTTGATCCTTTCGCATACAAAAAAGTAGTAATCAGTTAAAAAAAGAAAGTATGTACATAATGTCACCACAGGTGTCTCAGAAATGCAATAAGATTAAAATTTTGTTTCTCCGTGGAAAGAAAAGTTTCTCTTCGAGCTGAACACAAATTTTTTCCCTGTCATAAAGTTATGCTTTAATGGAGGCGATATGTTGTTTATCAATTCCGAGCCTCACGGGATTCGCTGTCCATCGAGACGAAACGACGATGGCGATACCTTTTTTAATGGATCGCCGATGCCCGATCCGAGTCAGACGAGAATTTCACTGGTCCTCTCGTGGAATTTCGATGGGCATCGGTTTAGTACTCCGTGCAGGCCTTCGTGTCTGGTACTGAATACAATTTCACGTCCGGCTAACGATTTTTGGACAGCTACGTCTGCCACGGGTCAACGAACCCCTTCCTAATCTAAGAATGCTATCCAGCACACTCGTAATTGCGACTTATATGATATAATAACGACGCTAATAAATTATTCAAACGACTCCTTCGGAAGATAGACGCAGACATAGCTTTCGATCTTCTGAATGAAAAGAATACTGGTTCGTGCACGACCACCACTTTCCGACGACTCTCACTGTTATCCAGGTACCGGTTTGCCCGCAACTAACAAATTCTAGATTAGGTAGATACCTAAAGTTACCGATCTTCGTCTACGCAGTCATCCTCAGCCCTCGGCTCGTAACACAAACATTGATCTCTTTTCCTTCCCTCAGAGAATCCTCTACTGACTCAGCTTCGATATATCGGAAACTAAGGAACAGAAATACTTTGAATCACACTTCCTCAAATTTGTATAACTTGAATCTTCTACAATCCTTGAGATCCCCCATTCAGTCTTGTTTTGAAAAGAAAATTTAACACAACCATAAGATAATATAAAACTCCATTTGTGTAATGTTCTTATGGAGATTCAAAATGCTTCGATAAAAAAATAAATAAAATTCCACAATGCATGATTCCATAAATCCACTTTATCTTGCGAAAAAGCGAACAGTAGCAAAGCAGACTTTTAATTACATTCACTATTATCCAATTCATCGAGATATTTCCCGTATTTAGTTTCACTTACCGTAATTATGCCTGCGATTCAGAATTCCCCGGCGCCAATAACGAACAATGGAATTTTATGTAAACGTTGGCTGGTAACGAATTCCAGATTACTACGAAATTCGAGAGTCGAACGAGGAAATATGCTTCGTCCTCGTTTAAGTTAATTGGCCCCCTGGAATTCGGATCGTTGCGTGAACATATGTATTTCGGAAGTAGTGGCAACTTTCGCGCGACGGGCATAATCGGGCCCGATTAAGAAATAAATAGCGTGGCGCGAAATGATGACAAGGGTGCAGGAAATAAATGGGGTCCAGCGTTCCTTAGACCCCCTCCCTCGGAGAAAAGCCGACTCGTACACAAACGCTGCATTGTTCCGCGTTTCTGTGTACATTGTAACGGCTAATGAGCGTAATGATTCGTCGGAATATGCATCTAAGCTACTATCTGCACTTGGACGCGTGCACATAAGGTTCTTTACGTGAGTTGCACATAGCTAAGGCTGAACGTTCGAGCAGCGAGCATTCACTCGCTAACTGATATTTAAGCGGTCAATTTGCGCGATTTTCGTTTCAAATTTTCGTCTTCTGGGTTCTAAGCAAGGAAGATGAGTATACAGGGTGTCCTTTTTCAATATGCACAGGTTTCCTTTAAATATGTTGGTTATTCCAAAAAGTGTTTCAAAGCGAGTGTTACAACCTACTTTGTTTCCATAAGGACATCTTTTCGTCAATTTATGTTTGCTTTGGTTTTTTCAAATGGAATTGTACACTTTTCGATGTGTAGGTTTATAGTTTAGGCCCTAAACAGTACCGACCAAAGGTAGATCTCGTTTTTATTTCTCGATGGAAAAATAAATAAATACTACAGTCCTGAGCAACGTATTCCGGTGACGGTAATTAAATAATTTACAATACAGTACAATGTTCTATTGTATTTTTAAATGTTTTTACTAACATTATTAATTACTTAGATCTTAAAATCTACGAACTAAGTACTGGACGACAATTCTCCGTTCGCTGCGAATTACAACTTTTTTATTCCAGCGAATTATTAATCTTTATAATAAAATTTAAGAAAAACGATTTGTCCTCTTTTATTAAGCACAATTTGTACTACAAAGTACCCAAGGTATAGTACAAAAACTTAAAGTGGCCGGTAGATACTGCAGGACTCTCCCCTATACAACTCATTATAGTACATTATCCACGTAACTCAATCAACATTGAAATTGTCTCTGAAGTTCGAAATAACTCGTTAACATAAGATAACCCTTCGATAATGATGTTTGCAAATAATTAATTCAAGAATTTTAAATGTACAGAAATTCATAAAAATTCTGGTTATTGGGGTCAAGCTTGGCTCACACTCCCACAACGTATATTCCAGAAAGGAATCTCCCTCATTAAGCGTAATATCAATTAATCGAAAGTTAGGATTCCTTGTTAATTGAATGTTTGCCGTTCATAAGCAGACGTGCATCGTTTTAAACGAACGGCACTTTCATTTTTCTGTTTCTGCTTGCGTTCTTCGGCTTCGACGCTCGCGTGCAGTGGCGATTCCTGTTATAACTCGATTACAAAATTAATGGTTACATCCTATCGATCCATTTGTGTGTCACAACGGAAAATTAATTTCGCGCCGCAATTTAAAGCATCCGTGCGTTCGTGGCCACTTCTCGCTTCTTCTCGCGCTTTATCGCATTGTAATTTATGAAACCGATGGCATGATAAATCGAACCCCTGAAACAGGCCCGAAAATTACGTCGTAATTTATAAAATTGCATTTGCATTGCGAAACGGCGCGCGTAATCGCCATGGCAATGAGAATCTTAATTGCTGTAATACCCAGTCAATTACGATCCGTGTCCACGTTTTCACTTGTGCCATTAGCGTGCCAAGCTTTTTCCTCCTCACCCAATTGTATAACTTTCGTCGACCTTATCGTTTTAAACGATTTCAAACAAAGTGTTGATGTTTCAGTGACGTGGCACTTATTTTACATATACATCCTACACAATAAATATACTTTTCGCAAGAAGAGAATCCCTTCTTCTAATATATAAACATGGAATACTTGCTTTGTTACCAAAAAAAACACAGTTGACATTCCTGAATTAAATTAAATTTTTTGCCATTTTTTTGCCAAAGCTAGGTGCAAAATCTCGCCTCCTCATCCAGAAATAATTACACAGACAAAGAGCGCCACGCAGTCATATTTTCACATGGCAGGACTCAATCTTCGTATCGTCGACAGGCGGGTAATTGATCCTGGCCGCGACGGGCGTAAACGAAAATCCATGTATGCCCCCCTTAAGACGCGGCTGGGATCGATTGATACCGCTGCAACTTTCTCCTCGGGCTCGCCAGCGGCGATTAATTTTTGCCGGCGAAATGGGACGTACCACTCGGGCACGCTGTACAGAGAATGCAGAAATCGAACAAAAGGGGGCCCGGGACCAGGAATTTCGACTTTCGCAAGCAATGATCTCGTGATAAATTGTACGGAGGAAAATCGGGGGCCTTCGACGCGAGAAGTCCGCGCCCATCGATTCCTCGGAACGAGGTAAACGGGTCTGCGCGAATCCCAGTAACGAGCCCTTGCCGCTGACAACCACCGAGCAAAAAGGTATCTGATAACAATTTCTTAGCGCGGCGTGCCTCGATTTTGCGTCGCCACGAAACGACTTTTCCCCTTTCAGCGTGCGTCGAAATCACAGCGGGTATCGTTTAACGGCCATGATTCTCGTCATTACGTAAAATTAATTTCCAGACGGGTGTATTTGTTAAGCATTGAATATCGTAATTACCTCTACGCTACTTTCTGACTTGCACGCGTGTTATTATCATGATTGCGTTGCGCGATACGAGCAACCTAGAAAATTGACGGTTCCCTGTGCCATTTGCGAAATGTGTAATGTACTTACGTTTGCGGAGTGGCAGTGTATCATTTGGGGGTAGTACTTACATTTAAGTAGTATCGAATCTCGCGTATGTTTACTTGAGCCAATTTGGAATCGTAAAATTGTATAGGTATGTGAATTATCGTAAAGTTTTATGCAGGGAAGTAATTAAAAGAATGCTTAGAACTGGAATATACTGAAACCGACATAGTTAGCTTGATTTTTTAATAAACATTCCATCGAAAGGTTTCACAGTAGACAATCAGGATTTGTGCTAATCGCACGTTGGTTTGATACCGTAGATTTATCGCGAACGGCAGATCGGTATGTGCGCTACGTTATTCTTCGCAGATTGGACGTGAATGATAGGTTTCCGTTCCCCGGGGCTAATATCCAGGTGTAATAGTTTCTTATTCAAGTTAAGGAGCTCGAAAGAGCAAGAACAAAGACACGTATCGACGGTGGGTTATCTTATAAGCCATTCTCCAATATCAGCCTTTAAAGAGTTCACTTCGCGGAGAAACCTTTCGTGAAACCATTGTCTGCATTCACCCTGCGCCAGGTCGCTTGATCATCGACGATGACCCCATCCGCCTTGTGGGGTCATCGCTGCTATGCGCGAACATTTCTATAGGAGCCACCTGGGTCGAAGGTTCGCCTCGAATCGCTACGAACAATCGGTAAAACGATATATTTCCGAAATTTCAGCAAGACCCCTTAGGATTAACTGAGATGTCGTAGATATTGAAATTTCCTTTGAGTTAGAAAACTTGTTTAATTCTCTGAAGGAATACTCTTGAACCTCCTTTTAACTTTATCTTTTTACCTTCTTGTACCGTCTTTTAAAATAAAGATCTTGTAAAAATTCGAGTTCTCTTGAAACTAGGAATCTGTCAGAGTTGAGATTCTCTCGGAGCTAAGATTCTCTCAGAATTAATAATCTCTTAGAATTAAAACAGCTTTTCCTGTTAGAACTACGGTTCTCTTAGAGACTGAATCCTCTTAGAATTAAAGGATCTTCTCGCCACGAGAATTTTCTTAAGAATCTTAGTTCTACAAGTTCTGCTAATTATCAGCGTGCCCAACACTGTATGCACCAACTAATTAGTGGATACTAATATACTAATGTTTGACACTTAAGCGACCCAATTAAGCTGGCGAAACACATGTGCCAGTAATCATTAAATAGTTAGTCTGTTGAGCGTGAAAGACATCTTATCTGATCAATTCCGAAACTCCATCATCAGAGGCGTGACGTATTACTGCCCGCCAAACTCTAATGATTGCCCTCGTTTACAGATTGTAAGATACCATTTGTTCTGCTCGCTGCTCTACACAAGACGAATATTTTCATTTTTACTTCCACGTAATAGTAGTAACACAAGCGAGTCATTTATCCAACATTTTATCGTCCAAAAGCTCACTGTCTTAATCAAGATTCAAGATTAGTAGCGGATTGTACAGTTGCCGCCTAGGCCCCTGTCCAGAAAGCACCCCCCCCCCCAGGGCCCCATCTTAAAAAAAAATTATGATTTTTATCCAAACTATATTTTTCTTCTATACTACTACACTTAGTCCGTTTTTAGTAACCTACATCATCATTTTTCGCGATAAAAATGGGTCCCTGCCCCAGAAGGATCCCCTAGGGCCCTACCATAAAAAATTTATGATTTTATCCAAACTATATTTTTCTTCTGTACTACTACACTTAGTCCATTTTTAGTAAACTACCTCATCATTTTCGCGGTAAAAATGGGCCCCTGCTCCAGAAGGATCCTCTAGGGCCCTACCATAAAAAGTGTATGATATTATCCAAACTATATTTTTCTTCTGTAGTACTACACTTAGTCCGTTTTTAGTAACCTACATCATCATTTTTCGCGATAAAAATGGGTCCCTGCCCCAGAAGGATCCTCTAAGGCCCTACCATAAAAAATGTATGATATTATCCAAACTATATTTTTCTTCTGTACTACTACACTTAGTCCATTTTTAGTAAACTACCTCATCATTTTCGCGATAAAAATGGGCCCCTGCCCCAGAAGGATCCTCTAAGGCCCTACCATAAAAAATGTATGATATTATCCAAACTATATTTTTCTTCTGTACTACTACACTTAGTCCGTTTTTAGTAAACTACCTCATAATTTTCCCGATAAAAATGGGCCCCTCAGAACGTTTACCACCTGGGCCTCTTTCCCCAAATCCGCCACTGTTCAAGATTCACCACCGTCACTGTCAGTCTGTAAATAAAATACGACGGAATTCCCTCAAAACGCCCCAAGCGTTCTCCAACTTTCAAGCCCACTCGCCGATCGAACCATTCCCAACAGTAAATCTATTCCTGCAATCGAACTGGATTCCAGCATCCTTGGCGCGACGGGAGGCATCACGAGAGACTATTGACCCACAAAGGTGTTGAGATGATTCATCATAATCGGGGAACAGTAACGGGAAAGCCGTATCTTTCTAACGATGGCGTGAAACATATCGCGACACGCTCGGATGGAAGCGTGTCGAAGTAGTAGTAGTAGTGTTTCGCTTGGTCCAGGGAGCAAGCCAGCCCGTTGGATCACCGCGATAGAGATGCACGCGTGAACTCTCGGTCTCTTGCTCATAGCCTACATACAGCCGACGTTAATGGACGAACACGTGACACAAGGCCGTACGATCACCTTGGTGCCCCACACGCCTCTCGAGACGCCTCGTCGTCCTTTTTCCGACCGACGGAATAGCGGAACTTGCCGTTTTACAGTTAGCCAGCAGCCGGCCAGCGCACCGGGCAATGCCGAGAGTCCGTCAGTGACTGTCGACAGGCTGGCTTATTCGTAATGGCCGACAGCGTCGACCTTCGATCGCCGACCGATTGTCAGATTCGTCTCGTTCGACGGCGGCTGTGTCACTGATATCCGGGTGAACGGGGCGGGGCTGATTGACTACTCCAAATGTCACACTGGAGTGCCACTTGCTTCATGAAATCGATTCAAATCAGATAATTTGTTATATGAATAGGTAGCTTTGGAATACACTGGAAACACTTATTGGGTCGGACAGAAATGAACGTAGACCTATTTAGGGGAAAGATGGGATAGTTGATCAGCGGCGATACATGATCACATCAGTTTATATCACAACTCAAATAATTAAATACAAACAAAGCAAACCATTATTATTATTTTAATAAAAAAGAAAAACTGTGATCAACTATCCCACCTTTCCCCTACATCATTTTTGTAATTACGTGATCTGTAGAGTGGTTGCTATGGGATTTCTTCTGGGGAAGATATACAGCTACCTAATTAGCAATTGTAATATTTTCTTAATACTAATATTGAGTAGGTCGAAGTAATATTTGTTCAATATTCGAGTGATGTAATCAATATTTTTAGTATTGTATTTTATTCAAATCATCAAAGTATCACAGGAGCACCTCTGAGATAGCAACAAGTTTGCATACATAGAAGTGCTCTACTTAGTACTTGGTGTAGGTATGCTCGTAGCATCCAATTTACTCAAATCATGTTACGAGTCAGCAGACTGGACGATTTCAAAGCAATAAAGTTTTGATATACATATACCTAATGAGCGACAGTACGCAGCAGAGACTTAACTGGACCTTTGTTCTTAAGCAGACCTCCTGAGAACTTAAGATCGAGGTTGATGAACAGACTCTTCTGGGAAGAAGACATTTATGCGCTGAATTTTAGGCAGTTTGCACCTCATTAACCCTCTGCTGAAGAAAAATAACTGTAGTGGATCTAGTTGTACAGTTAGTTGCCATTTTTTTTAGATGTTCAGGGGTCAGCCATGTCCTTTCCAAATTATGTTTCAACAAAGTGAAAAGTATCATTGTAGCTATATAGTTTTAACAGAAATATGGCGATGCTCTTTAATTACTAATTACAATCCTGAATATTAAAATCATTTGTACACACATCTACAGTTTCTATAAACATCAAATTTAAATACTCTTAGACTACCACTAGAGAAAACAAGTAGGAATTTAAATTCATTGTCAAACAATTTTACAAAATACATAAAAATGTGTATCTATATAGGCGACAGGTTCTATAAGACAATTTTCATATCCTGAAATTAAATAATACCGCGAAAGAAGACAGACACATACACACTACACGAAAGTACATTTCTACAAGTTAATTCCAAGTGAGGAATTTAACTTCAGTTATTTTGCGAAGCGCGTATCGACGGCAAGTTAAACACAAGCATTAACCATCATTTCCTCGATACACTCGCGATTATGACATTTACGTAGACACTACGTCTGAACGTTAATGGTCGCAATTTCCCAATTCGACCGGCAAATCATTGAGGAATCCAGGCTAGCTGCGCAAAGAAACGCCGTAAGAAGCGAATTATCAATGAATAAAGAAGATCTGGCGGGCAATTCAAACGGAATTTTTCATCGCGCTTAATTATACCGGACCGTTAAGTACCTTACTCGCAGCAAAACCCGTAGCTGGATCTCTTTAATAGTTCCAGTCGCATTCCGCATCTAAGTGCGTAATGAATGGAATTACTCGCCGTTAATTGATCTAGTTTTAATTTTCCTAACGTCCGCCCTTTTCTCCGCGCGTCAGACAGTTTTTCTCCTACAACTGTATCATTAATTTGACTTCCTCCCAATTTCTTTAATATCGTTAGAAAGGCCTATGCACAATGCAGGTAGCCAAACTGTTAATTACGAGTTAATTGACTGACTAAGTAGTTCTGTAACTCATAGGTTTGCTACTTTGTGACACGAATTTTAAGTTATAATTTCAATCCTTTTTTTAATTCCTTAATTTTAGTTGTCGTGTAAATGGGCGGGAATGATTAAAAAATTTGACTGAAACTTGAAAAACTTAAAGTTTCTTTACTAAAAAACTCTTTCCTTATTTATTCATGTGAATCTTTTTGTACGGCTTCTCTAACAAGTAACTTCTCTCTTATAAGTATAAAGGCACCGTTATAGGGGCACGTACCCTACGTCTTAAAATACGATTGAAGAGATTCGTGATTGATGTCCATTCCATCGATCGTCCTATCACAACGGAAGTTCGACGAACGCCCTACTTCTCACGTAAAAGTAGACAAGCAGAAAAGTTGCACGATTTAGACTTTGTTTGAGCACGATGCGGGTGAAAAAAAAAACATTTCGCAGCCGGTAGGATTCGAACCTACGCTCCCAGAGGGAATCTGATTTCGAGTCAGACGCCTTAACCACTCGGCCACGGCTGCTCACCCCTTGTACGTTGCATGCGCACTGAGGGTGAACTAGGGGAAACAACCCCCATTGCGTACTTTGACACAAGAGTTTCGTATGTACTTTACAATTCTGCTTATCGAAAAACTGCTCTATATTTAATTTGACAATGTTTGTGCGTTTGGCCCTATCTTCTGCACAATTTCAATATTTGTAATGCTTGCCACTGATCGATTCCCTTTTGTACGAATATAACGAAATAAGATCGATAAGTAACAGGATCAATCATTTATGACTGAGTGATACGTATGTCTATGTACAGGGTGATTTAAGAAAGGGGTGGAAGAATTTGGAGGCACGTTGTACCTACTTATACAAACAGGAGACAGTGCTCAATTAAATTAGGCCCGAAAATCATCCCCATATTTACAAATTGCTGTTTTGGTAAAGTAAATGGCTTATACCCCCTTAATACTGTTGAAGAGAAAAGTTTATACAGAATACCGTACCGATAATTAATTAATTATTATTCATTTCTTCGAATCGCTGCGCTTCGCCAAAATGCGCGACGACCTTTATTCTTCAAATGTTGCGCAGAAATGGGGGCCATTTTAGATAAATGGTCGTGCACTTGTAACACCGCTGGGTGATTAAATGGCAGCGAGAAGTTGTATGAAAATAATTACAGAGATAGATAGAGATTTCTTTCCAATATTTAGAACCTGTATTACCAAGCTCCAAATTTATCATACTTTTCAAGCTTGACCCAAAACAAAGATTCATGTCATAAATGTTATTCTCCTGAAGAGAATAATATGACAGTAATATATGAGCAACAGCATTCAGTGAAGCATTCTCGAAGTTACACAAAATGCCGAACAATGCGGTGATTAATTTATTTATCGGACACTCTGTAACAAATTCGCCGGGCGTCGAGCCACATCACGAGAAACTCGCTGGCAGCGTAAACAACTTCGGTAAAAAGCAGCTCGTTAACAGAGTAGAATAAGGCCGATGGAATAAGGAAACCTTAACGACCAGGTAGCAGCGGGTTTCTCGCTGCAGCGAATTAATCGGAGACTGTCAGCCAACCGAATTTAATGGCGGCGAACGATTATAAATCAGAATCTACTAGGTTGGGCCCCATTGAAACGTGTTAACATTAATGACCCAATCTACCTTCTCCGTCAGCCTTGACAATTCGAATATCGAGAAGACCTTGACACCCGAGTTACTCCTTTTCTTCACGTACCACAGGATTCTGTTCATTTCTGCGAACATGCGAGCCTTTTATTTCGTTCAGCGCCACGGTTGCTTATTTGTAGCGGAATCTGCCTGTGCTTGAAATTTCAGTGGCAGGAATTTCTTCAGGTTGAAGGAATTATATTTAATTTGTGGCAAGCATTAAATGCACGAGTTGTACTGAAGGAAATCTGTAGGTACTTATTGGACTGTGATTCTCTTAAATTTGTTATTAAGGGGGTGTTCTAAAATTTAGGGGGCTGGAAGTTTGACACTTGGGTATTTTAGGTAAAAGATATTTTAAATTGAAACACTAAGGCTGCTTTAAAATCTGTAGACGATAATTATCAAGAAGTTGAAAAAGAAAGCACAAGAGAAGGGGTTGTTTTAAATTTAACCTTTGAAACTTCTTTAGAAATGCGAAACTTTTTTATATAGTGGTATTGAAACTTAATTGTTGTACAGATATCTGTTTAAATAATCTTAATAGTTATTCCCTACAGTTATTTCAAATTTAGAGTCGCGATAAAATGATTCCTAATAGGATAGAGTTTCTCAGCTTTAACTCGAAAGCGTTCGTGTTATCGAGGAATCCTCTCAATAACGAAATACCTACTTACTTCAATCAACGAAGCGCCAATCGATCCGTTCCACTTCGTGGGTGAAGAAAAACGACACCAGAGATCAGTTCACGTGCCAAAGGCGTTTCGAAGCATCGGTACATGATTCATACTGGCAGTACGCGGGGGAAGCTTATAAATCGTAACCAGTCTCGCAACTCTGCAGCGGCTCGTTGCTGCAAGTATCGATCATTGGGAAAAATAAGGTCGTGGGAAACAGAAGAATAGGAAGGAAAGGGCGCAGGCCGTGTGTTGCAGTCGTTTTGCGAAAAGGCATGGCCATAAAAGGGAAAACTCGAGAGAGTATGAACAAAAATTACGTGATTAAGTGGCAAACTACTTACAGTAACTTAGGAATTAGTGATCGAAACGACTTCACGCAGATTTCAGTTTGACAGAACCAATGATTCGTTGAGAACAGGCGTTGCTCAAGTGAAGTTGCAACCATAGTACTATATCTTCCTACTTCCTACACATGCTTGGCTACTAGTTCACATCACTACCAACACATGTCAACACATTTTTTACGAGATACCGTAAACTGGAGAAACATTGACATGTTTGTGGACATGTGTTTATATTATATAGCATTTTGTTATATAATATAAAAATTAACGTGTTTACATTTGCTTTAAGTATCCTACTATAACATTGCCTCTTTTGTGATTGTAATACAAGTGTCAGAACGCATGCATAACATTTTTATCCTTCACTTTCTTTAATACGTTTTAATTGACAAATCATATAAATAACACAAACAGCTAAAGTTTTACCAATCTGAGCTTATATTGACACTTAAATTTGTTTCTTTTTATGTGCATAATCTCTCTGTTATATTTGTTTTATTCTTTAATTTCATTTTCTTTAACCCTTAGTTACATGACCAAATCTACCTAAGTATTCCACCACCAAGAACACTCACCCCAAACAAGCACCTCCCAAGATACCGTATCTGAAATCTAACGAATTGCGTACCACTAACCGCGAATGGTCATCCCCAAGCGTCCATACCAATCAATATTCATCCGTTCGACATAAGCGAATGATTTACGCCTCCCTCCGTGCATTTGCATACCGTCTGCGAGCCACCGTTAATCCCACGGCGGGATCGGTTACTCTATCTTACAAATGACCGGTATTTTTCACCGTAGACGCACGCAGTCTGTGCAGGATGCCCATTGAAGGGCACCGGATATCGAGCAGGATTAACGTGACGAGAAGAAAATAGGGAAGAAGAGGTTGCGCCGCGTGCGTGCATCGTGGCGAGCGAGAAGAGAAACACAGAGGGACTGCACTTCCTCGTGGGTATCAGTTTGTATTTATTCCTGTAGAATCCGGATGTGCGGGCCGACGAGGCAGCAGGCTGGCCAGCAACCAGTTACAATCAGCAATCTCTCAAGTAGTCAAGTCCGTTTACGGCTGTTCCAGATTGCGTCCTTGCCGCGCGGAGTGCAACGGCATGCGTGCCGATGTATAACGGGTGTTTCAATCTAGCTTCGGTTTCCATCGGTCGAATTTTCGCGTATAGAGTCCCATAAATAATGTGGACTACCGTGTGAGGATTAAAGTGAACGAGCATTGGAAAATTATTCATGCAGAATTCATGGAGGAAAGAGGGTTCTGATATTTTATTTCATTAAATGATAAAGGAATTGGAGAATAAGTGCGTGGTATTAAGGAGAAATTAGTTATATCTTTGTTTAAATCAATTATGGGAAGTTCGTGAGTAATAATTCGGTATTTGAATTTATTATAGCGCGAGGGCGTATGAATTTAATCTTACTTTGGGTTTATCACTGATAAAGTCGTACTGCTGAGAGATCTATACTCTGTTTGTGAGCTTAATTAATTATGCAATGTTAACCCTTCGTTGATACTCTGGGTGTGGGTCACCCAGGTATGTCAAAGGTGATCGAAAAAAGAGGTGTGTCAACGAAGGGTTAACTATCTAGGAACATAATACAACTCAAATGCACTCCACCTCCGATATACCCCATTTTATGTAAATTGTAGTTGCAAAAACATTCATTCATATACTTAAGTCACAGCTAATTATAGCCATATTATTTGTTGAACTATGCCAATTCGAAACAATAATGGTAACACACTGTCTGCTCGCTCACAAAATAATCGTGACACACTTTTCCTCGCACGACAAACAACGGTACACTTTTTCCGTGGCTGGGTCAAAAGACTTCCAGTAACGACGGCAACGTATCCCGTTCAATTAAAGGAATATCAATGATCTTCGTACGTTTACCGTTATTTCTTTCTCCCGTTCCTGCACGGAGAACCTTCTTCGACTTTTGCCAAGCGTGAAAGTACGGCCTCGGGAAAAACAAAGAGATCGATCGAGATACTGGACCCTTAACAAGATTCAAGGTATTTCAATAGACACGTGAACCCACACATCTCCGTCACACTTAAAGGGACATTCGATCGCATTGAATGTAAACAATCGATTTCTCATTTTTATTAGTGCCAAGATTCTAAATTCTACAGTATTCTGCTGAAAGTATTTTTCCGAAATTTTTGAAAAATTCGAAACATTAATACCTCTATCTTAGTAAATATTTCTCACTTGTCAATGTAACGGCGTGCAAATGTTAGTGAAATATTAATAAACAAATGTACAAAACGAGAACCATGTAGACCTTGTAGTTTAAAAGGAAAAAAGTCATAAGCCAGTTTTATAACGTACACGTGCAAGCTCGCGTTTCTTAATTGTACGCTGGCTGTCAAGTGTCAGGGGAGTGCGCGATAAGGCGAGACGAATGGAAAATAACAACTCGATCGTGAAACAGAAAGACAGACGGAAGGGGGGGGGTGTAATCGCCGATGCATGATTCCGGAAATGATGTTACAAAAAACCGATTATCCTGGTGAAGGGGGCAGAGGGGAAGGGGCCAACGAAAGTACTGAAACAGGGATCCACGTGGATGAGGTTATTATAATCATTGCACGTGCCATTTATCAAAGAAAGGGTAAATTTTTCAGCCCAGTTTGATTTCACAGTCAATTTTTTATTGCCTACCTTTTTTGAATCACAATCCCCTTCAATAATATTCAAATAACCTGTGAATCCCCACCCACATTAAAAATAGGTATTTCAGAATATAATCCTAACTTAATTATTTTTTTCAAAAATCCAAAAACCATGCTGACGCCCCAGAAAACACCTCGCGACCCACCAGTTTGGAATCACTGACTTATATTTAACAACTTCGACGCGAAATCAACTGAAAAGTATATTTTCTTATGAAATGATGTGTCCTTTGACTTTTGTATTGAAACTAAATAGTATGAAATCTATTACAGTATCTTCAAATGTGTATATGCAATCTGCATACTCTGGGAGAGGCTCGAAATACGAATTTATTCTTCAATGGGATTTGACGAGGATTTCAGAAATTTTCATGTTTATTTACTTAAGAGATTCGTGAATGAATTTCACGTTTGACATTTTAAATCGATTTAGTGACTAATTATATTAACAGGACAGAATTTTACGGATGAATTAACACGTGCTTATTTAAGAAAAAAAAGCTTCGTAAAGACCTCGTGGCTGTGGTCGATAACTTTCCACGAGACTATTTTCTCTCCGCCAACGTCCGCGTACCTACGTAACGATTTATTAAAATGTCATCACGCGTTACTAATCGTTCGTCGTATTAATTGCACGTCAATCATCGTTAATTTCCCTTTCAAACGAAAATCTGTCGAACAGTTTATAGGTATGGGGGTAAATATCGTTTAAGGTGGCTTCCGAGCGTGTTCCATGTATTAATTCTAACGTAATTAACGAGCTGAAAAACGTTTTAGGTAGTATTAAGTTGAAGAAGATTGATATATGCGTATATTTTCATCAGAATTATTGATCGACTATAAAGAAACTAGGTACCATATTGTAATAAAAAAATAAATTTAAAAGTGCCATTTTAAGCAGTCTTGTACTTCAGAAACAGATCAACAAAATGACAATATATAAAATAGTTCTAAATATTCAAATTCCACTTTAATCTTCGCTTGGCGGACACAGGGTCAATTTGAACACATCCTAAACATCAAACTACATAGTCACTCATGTTTCTTATAATTGCTATCACTGCTTTAAGAAAATGAGAATTTAAATCACAATAATCGAGTAACTAATAAGCATTTTCGATTATTAACTTGTTCGAGGACATATTCAAATGAGATTCTATTATTAGTCCAAATGGACCCTGCATCCGCCATGCCATCTCCTAACCATTAACCGTTCGAACATTAATCGATCCGGAATTAACAACGGAGTGTACACGAGACTCGTCGCCAACGTGCTCTACGCACAACGCATAAAAAAGAGCCGTTAATAAATAAACAAATTCGTTGGATAGTTTGCTTAGATGGGTGTAGACGCAAGGGAAATGCGGTGGCATGATAACGATCGCGACACGGTCGTTGCACGCGTATAATTACGGTAATCGCGTCTCGTAAATCAAGCGACCATTAATTTCGTATAAACGGTTGGTTTAAAAGTGAATCGCCGGGATAAAAAGAGGAAGAAAAGAAGTGTAACGAGTCGAGGCCGCCGTTTCTTATCTCGCCGTTTGCCGTGAAACGCAACGGAAACCTTTGACATTCACTTTCTAACGGAACCAATGCTCGCCGATATGTTGAAAAATGGCCTAAAAATATGGGAGGCGAGTTGCCAGGTGGACGGGAGCGTAGGGAAGGAAAAAACGGACAGAGTTCGGGGAAGTGTGCGCGGATAGAAAAATAGAGGTTGTTTGTCCACTGCCACCTTGCATTTCAGACTTTCAGACACCGAACGGTCCGGTAAGCGTAAACTTGTTCCTCTCGTTGCTCGCCGTTCCTTATCGATAGGAAATGCGGGCGCGTTCCTGGCCGCGGAATGTTTTTCACGTGGCAATGGAATTGCTACACGATCGGCGATTAGTTTGAACGCTCGATCGCGGTGAACGGAGTGACCTGGGTGGAATGAATTTGAGGAATGGTAGGGAGTATGGGAGGAAGAAGAGTGAGGGTAGTTGGAATAGTACGGGGAAAAGCAGGGGTAGTTGAAATAGCATGTGCAGTGAGAGGAAAGGTAGAAAGTAGGGCAAAAAGGTTGAGAAGAATAGGAAGAAGAGCGGGGGTATTCAAAATAGCGAGTAGAGTCAGATGGAAGGTAGAAAGTGGAGCAAGAATGCTGAGAAGAATATGTAGCAGGAAAAGCAGAGGTATTCAAAAAAGCGAGCATACTCAAAAGAATCGCAAGAATACGATCAAGAATAGTAGAAATAATAGGAGGAACTATTAATGTACTTAACTTGCAGTAAAACGTCAAGAGATTAATTAAGTTTAATATCATCAAAGAGCAGCTTATTCCAATATAGATACTGCTCGACACTATTTTTTACCGAATATATGAATGAGAACGAAATTACGAATATACATTAATTGAAATGTAAATGCCCAAGAAAAGGCATATACATACAATCTTTTTAAAACCATATAAGAAGTAAATAAGACAGAGAAAACAATTTGAATATTTTAGAAAACTTATAGGTTTAGGTTTATTATTTTCCGCATTATTTACAGATGGCGTTTCAAGTCTCGACTTATTCTGCCCCATGAACTATCGTCTTTCTAGAAAACTTATAACGGGGGCTAATTTAATGCAACACATTTTTTTGATAATAAAGTTTGTCGCATTGAATAGTCACTTGTTTACTAATTCTTAAATTTGAAACAATACCCCATCTTCTCCCAACTAATAATTGACAATTTAAAACAATGCCATTATCAGATGATACACTATTTACTTTATCAGCAATATAGATCACATTCTATTAAAAAGTCTTATTAGAAGAACTCTCAGACTTCTATATTGACTCAAACAAATAAAGCATAGTTCCTAAAAAAACTCTATCCAATATGCAAACTGGTGCTGCTGATCAAACAATGGAAGAAACTCGTCCGATTTTATATACGGCAATACTACTTGCTCCTGCCACAATACTTATCATTCCAGATTCACTCGAATCCTGTCCGATTTACTACTTAGTCATTTATTTGTTAATAGATTGACTATGTCCCTCCATAAGAAACCAGAAGTAATCCACTTCAGACACCTCAACAATATTTCCTTCTCTTTTGTTGCTTATCGTCAATATACGGTTATCTGCCGCGGTATCTCGCGCATAAAGAAAGTACCGCGTGGTAGGAACACGCGAGCGCGTAATCTGTCGCATAAAAATGATGTTTCGCGGCCATAAACTCACCACGGAAGCAGCATCACGCATGAATGCGAAGTGAACGTGGCCGAGCACTAAAACGCTGCTCACCCGTTAGATTCGCATTCTTACCGAGTACGCGAGTCCTAGTTTTCTCTCACCCACAACAGCGTCGAGAGCAGATTCCAGAACAGAATATATACCGTATCCTGTCTATCCTACCCTATCCTATCCATCTGTCTGAGATTGTTCGAAGCCAACATAGATTGTACATACGTATCACGTGTACGCACCGTGTCTTTCGAAAGTATCCTAGTACGATTCCCCCGCGTCTTCGTAGACGTCGTGTCTTCATCTTGTTATCAGTCGTTTCTCGGATGCAATGGCTCGGATGGCGAAACAAGGTGCAGAAGAAATGCTCGATTGAAAAGCTATGTTTCTTGGAGTTCCTTCATTTCTTCATTTCCCTTGTCTTCTCGATGGTCTACTGCAAAATGTGAAGTTCTGAGCGATGAAAGATAAGGTATTCAGAGTGATATAAATGCAAGTGACTTGTGTTTCTTTTTGTGGTAAAGGGTGGTTGTTATTGTTGGTTGTACAATAATTTTGTGTGATATAAAAAATGAATCATTTGTGAGGAGAATTGTGTTATTCGACTTAAGGGGACATTGTCATAAAAATTTTTCAGAAAATGTGATCTATTTTTTTAACGATTTGATGAAAATGTCCTCTTAATAGATTTGCTTAATTACAAGTTTCTTTGTGCAAAATAGTGTTATTTTATGTACTATGCCATTAGCTTCTTCGACTGTTTCAATAAATGTAGAATGGTAAATCTTATTTAGTGGTAAATCCTGTGGTTTCGTGGTGCCGTTGAAAAAACCGCTGTGTATTACTCCGCGTTTCTATGACGAAAGGAGTTAAGCAACCAGCGTAAACATGTACTGTTTCATGATTAGGGGATTAACGTTCGATTAAAGTAAATTGAATACATTCGTACTCATTCCTGAAAGAATTTACTTTTCATTCGAAGACTGAGCAAAACTTGGAATATTCTACTCGCGTGATCGTTTAGTATTTCTGTTTCTATATGGATCAAAGGATAATTTATTAAGCAAACAGTATCGAGGTAAGTAAGCAAATACGGAAAATACTCTGCGTTCACGTTTCGCAGTGAAACGTTTTTTAAGTTATAAATTTTTTACAACACATTTTACGACGTTCGCACAATTCCACAATATACTATAACTGAAATCAGCATATCGTGTCGTTATCATATCGCTGCGTTGTCAAATACACATTTTTATCTAAAAACATGTTGTACACATCGAAGTTGTTTTAAGATAAAAATTTGAAACGAAGTGTTTTATCAAATATACTGTTTTCGGAATGAGAGGCTCATTAGCTTATAATTACCATAAAATTAACCAATCTTCGTTATACCCTGAGATTAAATCGAGGCATTCTAAAACATACTGAAAGTTTTTACAAATTTACTTTTCAACGTTTCATCCGTTGCATAACTTCTTTCTATGAAAAATGTTGCATTTATTTCATTCCCTAAGTGGAAATGAAATAATTCCTAAATAAACTATTCTTGTGGAGAATCCACGCGACACAATTAAAACGTTGAAAATCAAATTGAAAATGGTCTTCCTTGTGCGGCAAAATATTACAGACAGATATGTCAGAGCTGATCACTGCAAAATGTAGAGACATTGAAAAATACTAGAGGTATAAGCTATTAATAACGTTTTAGAGTTAAAACGACTGTGGAAATCTTGCAGTAAGTATAATCTCCAGATACAGCACAAATAAAAACTGACATAATGTCATACTAAAATATTATTTTCGCGATAGTAGAATAATTAAGGTCTCCTTCCACATTAAAAGCACATTCATACATTCACTATTGAGTTGTAAACTGCAACTTCTATCTGCATATCAGTCATTAAATAATCCGCGCACAAAACAATCAGTTTCTATTCCACGCCCACCAAAGATTTCCACTGTGTTCTTCCAAGTCAGTCAGCATTTACCAAATTGTCTGCACAAAGAGTACAGTAGGTATTCGCCAAATCCAACAACCACTCCATACGCAGAAATTCGTGTAAACTAAATAGTGTATCACATATTACATAAATGACATTGTTTTAAATAATCAATTATTACTTGAAACAAGATGTGGCATTGTTCCAAAAAAATTACTAAACAAGTGCCTCTTCAAAGCGACAAACTTTATCGTCAAAAAAATGTGTCGCAATAAATTAGCCCTCATTATAAATTTGCTAAAGTTGTATATAAATTTCTAGTATTCAAATTGTTTTCTCTGTCTTGTTTACTTCTTATATGATTTTTAACAAGATTGTACGTGCCTTTTCATGGGCATTTACATTTCAATTAATGTACCTATAATTAATCATATATTCGACAAAAAATAGTGTCAAGTCGTACACCTCGTATTAGCAAAAGAAACGTATAGCGCTGAATGGAATGCTAAGGAACTTGTTCAACGAGCCAAGAACGCAGTTCTACCTTCTCAAGGAACAATTACACCAGCGCCCCGCGTCCCTGTCGCATCTATCTGAAATAGATGAAGAAAACAATCCCCGACTCTCGCTGAAACGACCTATAACGATAGGAGAAGTACAGTCCCAGCCTCGAGCGTACAGCAGAGGTAACAACCACCGTTACTCACTCTTACTTCTGGCTGGAACGAACGGTTCTCGATCGGATCGCTCGTCTATCCGTCCATCGTAGCACACTTTCGCAACGCAGGATGTGTGCGAGATGCCGGCGGGCTCGATTCAATTGAAATTCAATTACAAAACTATTTTCGAGCCTCTTGGCTGGCCTGGATCGGGCTAGTGTCCTGCGCAGGACCGAGATTCCCCTGGCTTTAATACCGCGAGAAAGGCATAGCTCGAGGAGAAAGTATTCCTATTCCGCTCGAAGGATAGTCTGGTACTAGTCTGCCTGACGAACGACTTGATGGCCGTCGCAATTTCCATCGTAAAACGAACGCGGTCTCTTAAAGTCGACGGGGAATCCCATTTTCGGGCATGGTCACTTTTCAAGAGGTAGATGATAGGCGAGATTCTTTTTTTGTATGAGTTGTAGGTATATTCGTTATATGTAAGAAGACTTGAAAGCTTTCTCGTAGGATTTGTGAACCTCCACTGTGCAAAATTGTATTTTGTCGAGGGTTTCATGTTGATTGAAAAGTGATTTTTCAAAAAGGCACATTTCCACAAAGACCAAATTTTCTCACTTTCTAACTAATAACAGGCTCATTTTAGCCTATCTGATACTTTCTTGCATATTCTTGTATCCTTAGAAAATAAGTTTGTAGGTTTGTAAGATTAGAAGAAGAGATAAATAAAAAATATAAACTCTGGAGGGTATACGGATGTACAAGAAGTTATCAAAGAGGCTAAAATGAGGCTGTTATTATTTAGAAAATGAGATAATACCATAGTTAATTATGAAGTAGCATAAAGACTTCTTTCAAGGTACTTATTAACACGAAACGAAAAAGAAAAGCAGTCTCGTCGTCAGTGGTCCAGTGAAAGAGATAAATTCCAGTGATGAAAGCTGCGAGCACGAGGGCGATCGTGCAGAATTTGCGATATTAAAATTTTCCTTTCGCGCTTGCTCCCGTTCCTCGTAATTTATCGATGAATTCTCGTTCCACCTAGCAGGCGTCAACTTTATTACAGGCGCTGTAAATATTACGTGCTTCACGGTAAACATCGGTAAATCAAAATTAATGTTATCCTTGTAACACGAGTTGAACATGTAGTCACGTTGAATGTGCACGAGACTTTCAATTGAATGCCTGTCGAAAATGTTTGGAGTCAAAGAGGGAGAAAAGAAGACGTTGAAGTGTTCGACTGGAAAGTACGCGATTACCCAAACGCAAGGGTCGCCCTCTGCCCCGAGGATCATTGAATTTCATTCGTCGATCACATTCAATCTTCGTACATCAGTTTTCAATGAAGAGCAACGGGATCCAAGGCATTCTAGGTGCGGTGCCCGTTGTCTTCGCCGGCCGTTACTATTCGAAACCCGTGCCTGCGAGCAGCTCTACACGTTCTTACACCTGAGGCAACCAAGACGAATGCCCCGAGTATTCCCTCGATCCTCCGTTTCGTGCCGGGAATAAAATCAATTTCCATACGCGCATAAGGTCGAACGACGGGAACAAATCCGTCGATGCTCGTGAACGAGACCGTGAATTCTTTCACGGAAACTATCGTAGGTAAACGACGAAAATGATGTGTTCGATCGATTCTGCTCTTGCAATTTTTTTTAAAAGTTGGTGTTTAGGTTCGCATCAATCATTTATATGAGTTATTACCTACTCAATTGTGTAACTAAAAGCTACAGCTTGTGGTATAAATTTATGTGTTTCTTATAGGTATTTTAGGAGTCTTTTTAATGAAGCATCGTCTTTTAATTTTAAAGTTAATGTTTTAGTGTTTAATAATATTGTTTTTTGGGAGAATATGTTCTGCATTCAAGAATCGTGTGATCTAGAGTTAGTTTGGTTTTACACTGCCGTTTATAAGTATTAAGACATCTACTCTGTGTGGAATAATTGTGAGGAACGTTGCTTTACTAAAGTACTGTAACAAATTTTATTTTATTTGATGTTTTAAATTAACACCGGTGGAAAGAAGTTTTGTGCAAATATAGCAGGTATAATATTTGTGAACTTACATACAGTGTATGTAAAAAAATACAAGCTTCTTATAAACAAACAAAATTGACTTTGGAATCTCCAAAGCGCCTATTACGAAGATTTTTGTGTGGAGAGATTAAAATCGGGCATCCTGCTTTTCCGACCTACCTATTAGGTCTCTTACTTACGATAAAAACAGTGCGCCAATATGAAATAATCACGATACGAAGAACTCGTGTGGATCAAGCTTTACACTGATTTTCCATGGCCTAAGGTACTCAGCCTTCTTTGTATCCATGAATGGAGGTGCACTTAATTCATTTAACGGCGCATAAATGGTACACTATTTACGGTGTAATAAATGTTAAGTTTACTGCCGTTCGAACCATTCAATCACTACACTGCAGGGAAGCTTCGCAATCTTCATCGAAACTGCCTTTCTAAGCATCTCATTCAGTGAAGTTTCTCACTTTCTCTGTACTTCACGCAGTTTCCTTAGTTTAAAATGTCAGCGACCTCCGCCAGTTTCTCGAAAACAAATTTCAAGGCGTGCAGTTGAGAAAAATCGAGGCGAGAGATACATACAAGATATCTCCCATTCGAGATTACCTCATTTTTCCATTATGGTATAATTCATAATTCCATAATTCATGAGATAATATAAAAAACAATCTGAAATTCGCTGACACTTTGAATCTAACTTCCCGCGAACGATTCCCATCTTCGCCGCAACTTCCAATAAAGTACACCTGTATCTCACTTTAACAAACCATAGATATCCCGAAAAATCTTCGTACCACCACTTCACCTTCCCTTAAACCACACGATAACCTCCTCAGCCGTACCACGTATTTCCACCCACCGCGTACACATATGCTTACAACCCAACAGAATTTTCCCTGGCTCGCCGAGAGCGTCGAAAGACAAGCGATTAACATGAAAAGAACGCGCGACAGGGAGCAGCGTGTACGTGTACGCAATCACGGTTCGACACGCGCCTGAGTTATGGCGGCGCAGTCGAAGTTGACTGGGAAAACGAAGAAAAGAACGGTACGGATTAAAAAAAAAAAATAAAAGAAAAGAACGAACGAGATTTGAGCCTCGCGGTCGCCTAGCGCGGCGGTTGAAAGTTGCCGCGAATTTTTTCCCCCATTAATTATATTCCCAACCAAGGACTTCTCGCGGGGCTGCATTCCAAGCATCGACAACGCGGTGCTAAGGCGCGGGTACGAGAGCCAGCATTTTTATCCTGAGCTGAAAACGAGTCGTGGCAGCCGCGGGGACGATCCGAGACACCTGCATCGTCCTGAAACGACGGCACCGGGGTGAGACCACCGCGACCAGCCACTCGAGGGACAAAGGCACTCGTCCTGCAGGGGACCTTTCACTCACCTGGTGGTTACACGTCCTCCTTGTACTTTAACTAACAACGAAACGATCCCATTTCAATATTTTAATGAAACCACCGTGAATGAAACTTGGTGAGAATGTGGAGCCTATTGAAGTGTGCAAGGAGCAATTTGCTTTCTACGGAAATTCACCCCGAGGGGATGAAAGCAGCCCTTAAAGTCATCGCGTTTTTTTTTTAATATGAGTTTCTTGAGGCACTCCATGCATGAAGAGAGTCGTGCGAATGGGGCCAGTTGTGGATCTTGTTTTGTTGGTGATGGAGAACATAGGGGAAAAGTTTGAGTGGTCGAAATCATTGCATTGTCGCTGATGAAACAGAAGTGTACGACAGAGCGTAGCCTACCTCGCATGGTTGGCACTCGTTTCCGGAATTCTTCTATTATGTAACAATTCGGAATATGGTGTTAGTGAAGAGCTGCGTCATAAACTCGGTTTATAATATATTCATGAAATATTGTAGAAATGTTGACTAAATTAATGTCAATCGTGTGAAGTGGACCACTCGCCGCCATGTGTTTGTGTTGAAGTGGACAGAATTAAATGCATAAATATTCAATGGAATTCTTTGCTTTTAGGTACTCCAACTGATTTTTATTCTCTACTTATAAGAAAGTCTGTTGGGATTAGTGTAAAAATGTTTTTGGTTCAAAATTTGCATATTCTATAATAATTTTAAATATCCGAGGAGATTGACACTTCCGAACTGTTCAGCCACGTGTTGTACCAATTATTCCAGATTATCGATAGGTTTATGTGCAGCTGGCCTTTGCGTCATATTAAATAATCCCGTTGAACGTGTCCTCTTAAGAGCTTTAAATAACTCGCGGGCAATCTTAAAAAGCAGGATTATGCAGCGATCAGTATGAGGCGTGCACACCGACGGCGTTAAATGGATCAGTCAACTCAGAGGGGATTGAAGTAAGGAACCGTGGACAGTTTTCAAACACCCAACACGTTATTTCCGTTACCAGGTTGCGGTGAGATTTGCAGCAGCAGATCTTGTTCTGTCGAACGCCACATGGTTAGAAAGTAGCCTGCACGGATGGTTTTAATTACTGAATCCCGCACGCTAAGTCAATTGTAGGAATGATTTATATAATGGCGTAATTCCATCTGCGCCAGTACGAGTCTGCCAATTTAAGAACTGTAATCATTGAATTGGGCAGAATCAGTAACACTAATATGCAGCCTTGGACATTCCCAAAATCAGAGATGGGCCAAATTTTTATTTAAATCAAAATTTCGAATAACGAATAGAAGTTAAAAATATTATTCGTCGTGAGACGAGTGAAGTTAAGTTTTTTATTCGGCCTATTATTTAAATAATTTACTTGAGATTTCATTTATAATAACAGAATAATTTTTCTCTAGATAATGTTACTTGAAGCTTTAAAATAGTAAACGAGTGTAATAATTGCTCGATCATTCGCTACAAAATATTTCATTTACATTCCAGTGGCATTAGTCTCAATTTCAAAGTAAAAACTTGCCCAGCTATACTGTATTGATTATATTATACTGTGAAACATATTTTCTCCCAAGGAAGGATTCAAATTTAAATTTGATGCATTGCAAACCTTCGAACTAATTACCTCCTGCATATTCTTCTCGCTCATTTCAGGATTCTCTTCCGCACACATTGTTTCCATTTCTGCGAATTTATCTTTTACCCCACATGACGCATCTAGTCGATAGGATGCGGAAACTGTTGGTATCAGCGCAGAATCTCGACGTTATCGTTATCGATCGGTTGCCATTAACACGAAGCGACGACCGGCCGATAGAATGCACTTAGCTCGCGCGTCGCGCGAAAAGTGAAAGAGCTTTGGGCGGCCGTGACTTTTAACCGCGCAGCTGCTCGAAACGGCGGAAATCGCGATGACAACGTTTTCATTAACGCGTTCGGAGTACTGCGTTATCGGGCAGTTGAACTGCGATCTTGTCAGCAGTTCATACGTCTGATGGAAGTGAACCGTGTACAGTTGACTATGAAAAATGGTTGTAGGTAGCTATGTGGCTGAAATATGAAGAAAGTCTCTATTTCACGTCTTTGATTCAAGTGTATTTAGGGTCATGGGTACACGCGGACTCAAAAACATTTATATAAGTAAATCCACGTAGGTATACCTATACGAATAAATCTGAGCATAAACACACGCGTCCATATATCTGTGTGCATGTAGGGTGAAATACATAATCATCTGTGTATTAAGGGAGGAACCTTATCCTTTGGGCTAAAAACATAGCAAAATTTGGGATTTTTTTTTAAGAAATTAGCAATTCGATTCATCTGAAATTTGGACCATGTTTTTATGCATCTCTTGAACTACAAATTTCATCATATTAAAATTTACGTACCACGAATATAATTCAATGATCACTCAAAAGTTAAAAGATTCAAAAATACAAAAATGGTAACACAAAAATGACATTTGTGATTATAAGAATGTGTGACCACGAAGGGTTAAGAACGCGGGAGTTTTTAATTCCCCAATAGACATTACATGTACAAGTTCAAAGGGGTAACTTCTAAAGTGCTGTGGCGCTCTGGGGTATATCTGAACTCCGTTTACCATATTCAATGTGCAATTTACTAGAATTACTAATTGATTCTGGGAGTAATGAACTCCAGAGCTTGAACAGTTTAATAATTTACACGTTAAATCGCTAGAGTCGACTGCAGTCGACCTAAATGTTCATCTGCTGTTTAGCTCTAACTGTTGTAAGCTCCATATTCTTCGTATAAGAATTACTATTCAACATTTGATACCAGCTAATTAATTAGCAAAGTGATAGATAAGTATAGGCAGTACAAAAAACATTTATTCCACCACTCGAATAAACACGATATCACTCATGACTCTCTTATTATTAGTACAATCTTCAAACCTCTCTTACTATTAGTATTGCAAAATTGATTTATTGCAGAAATGTGTAGCTCACTACGTTGACCAAAATACGGATACGAATTATTTTATCAATCCCATTGCTATGGAAAGTACTACGTAAATTTGAGAAGGATGTAATAAACATTTTCCAGTACTATACTTTCCATAACAAATTATGAAAAGTTTTGATGGTGACAATTCTTAACCTAATTGACTTAATAGTTGAGTGAATTAAATTACATTACTCACGTACGCTACAATTTTAGACAAGAACAAACTTAACACCTACATTAACCCTCTAACTTTAGCAAGTGAATGTACACAATTTTATTCCCAGAGGGATGTTTAAATGTCCAATAACGAATTAGTTAATATCGAATTCTTTGTGTATCGTGATGTTTCACGCCGTGTATCAAGAAAAAAGGTGGAGGGAACAGCGATACGCGTCTCTCCCGTATTTACATGTTAGATCCCGCTGGTATATTCTCACGATTTTGCGTGCCCGACATTCAGAGCGAGAAAGCGCACGTATTACGATCACGAGAATTCGTGATTCGCGTCGGACGGAAGGAAAGGCAACGAAACGAGGAGAAGGAAAGAAGAGCAGAAGCTTACAGAAGCATGATCACGCCTAGCAACGAGCAAAGCTCCTGCGGAAAATGTAGAACTTTCAACAGAAAAATCATTTCAACTTGGTTTTCTACAAGGCATAGTATTTATACACGATCATCTATAATTATAAATTATTTCCCAATGCAACAGTGTTGTAATATTTACAGTTAAAATTAAATGGTACCCACATCTTGTCAAAAGACAATGAAGATGAATTTGTACAGTCGATTCGAGAAGAAAAACTGTTCCTTCTACCTTGCTTCCATTTGAAAAGTATCTTCAGACTTTGCTCTCCAATTTATTCGTTCCTTAGTCAACCACCGATCTTTCACTTTTCTGCACTTATTAAATACAGAAATAAATATACCATAGTGATTTAAAACTCAAAAATTCATTCGACTCTACGACCCACGAGCTCTTCCACATTTCCAAAGTCCAACGACATCAATATATAACGCCAATTGAAACTTTAGTACGTATACCTGAAAAGTACCAGTACTGAGAATGAAAAAGAATAAAAAATTTTAAAGCCAACATCCATCATCCAACCAAGTAAAAATAATTACTCCCACTAATTTAATATCAAGTCAGAAATAAATGTCTACATCTCGTGGATATCAATCAAGCTTAGGTAGAAACGAAGTGTCATTTTGATACATGCTGTCTTTGAAAGGGGGTCCATTTCGAATACATCAAGGGTTTCAGCGTCGCGGGTTGCACACGTGGGAACGCGGCTTAATATCGCCCCGCGTACAGGTTGTTCGGTAGTGGATTGCAGGTTGCTGCGCGTGAATGATGGAATTCCTTTCGCAAATATGAAAAGCATTTATGTAGGGTAATACACAGACGGATTTTAACGAATGCGAGTGCACAGACGGCTGGGAAACATGATAAATTTCCCTCGACGCTTTCGAACGGACGCAGGCGCGCATCTTTTTACTGCCTAAATATCCTGGAATGCGATGCATCCGATGCAGGTAACGGTGCAATCGGGAGATTCAAGGAGCGTTTAAGTAGCGAAATAAACCGCAAAAACTGCCTAATTACGGAAACATTAAAAGGGAGCATAATAAAAAACAACGTTTACGCTGTTCTTCAAATGCGCCTCTTTGCGTATGTGCATTCCTTTCCTTTTAATTGAACCGCGAGCGAAACGTCACAGGAAATGCATTAAAATGCTTGGATGTGTTCCTTGTAATTAAAAATATACTACCCAAAACAATTACGGTATCTTGTGTCAACTTCCAGGAATAAAATAAAAACTGTACCTACCTATATTAAACATTTTAAGACTCTTATCAAAAATTTAATTCGTGTAGGATCAGCAATTTTAGTTAAATGCGCGTGATTAATAATATGTAATTATTTTCCAGCGAGTAATGATGTGGAATTGCTTTGATCAAGTTTCAAAGGATAGAGAAATTATTGAAGAGAAATTCGTATCGTTCGGTTAATTGCTGTAATGATTCGAGTTCTTGCGATAGAATTTGCTAGTAATATGAAACTGTGCGGAACACAGCGTCGTCACGCGGCATGAATGGTCGAAATTGAGACGAGCTATGGTAATAATGATGGATCGAGGGTAACGAGGAAAAAAGTGGTAGGTGCAAAGTAACCGAGAATGGAGAGGAATCCGCCCTCGCCCGGGGCGCAATTTCTCCCAACCGATTCAGGTCGAAGCCGCACGAGCAAAGAAGAAGTGAGAGGAGAGGGCATCGAGGAGGGGGCGACTCGATGCGACGAGAGGAACAGGAAAAGAGTTAAAATAAGAAGGAAAAGATGACAGTGAGAGGGGAATGAAAGGGTGAGAGGAGGCCGGGAGATCCGAAGGGAAAGGCGAAGAAAAGGGAACAAGATGGTGAAAAACCGATCCATCAACGAAAGTAACGGGGAGGAAGTGGAGGACAGATTTTTCGTGGACAAGAGTTGTCGAACAGGGGAGAGCAAAAACGTTAAAATTCAAAAGAGTAAAGCAAGCACCATAGGTATAATTTCTCTTGGGAAGAAAAAATATTGAAAGGATAAGATGTACAGTGTGAAGAAGAGAATGAAGAAAGAAGAAGAATTAACTAAGCGACCAGTAAAAGAGACTTAAATAACTGGTACTGCATGAATATAAAAATCATAAAGGGAGACAAGTTTTCGCAAAGAAGATTTGAAGGAATGAAGAAATATTTAGATAATAGAGAAACAGAGGAATGCGAGGAACAAACCCACAGTAACATTAAATTAGAGAATGAAGAAAAATCATGAAGCCTCGAATGGGAGAGCACCGAGGAGAAAAGCTTCGTCGTGGAGCGGGCTGAAGTAAACATGAAATATTCAAACTGCGGGTGAGATGAAATATACGAAAAGCGTACGCGCGGCACCGTAGAAAGGCATATCGAGGAAGATGGACGACCGCGGGAGTAGATACGAGACAGAGAGTACGCGATGAAAAATGAAGCAAACCCGTGTGCCTGATTACGAGAGAAGAGCCCATGTGCCGATCGCGCGCACGTATATATCTTCATTTCGCAACGATGCGATGCGAGGCATGGTTATTCGATATACGAGGCAATACGGTCGCGTAAAATGCGGCCGGTTCGGGCCATGCAACGAAGATTTACAATGGCTTCGAATACCCTCGCTAGTCCCCCCATCTTCCCTTTTTTCTTTCGTTTGGTGCACCTTCTTCCGAAGACTTCTTGCGGCTTCGAAACTCTGATGCCTCGCGCCCCTCTCGCTCAACAGAGCACTGCAGAAGGTTCGGGTATCCTATTTGCCTCAACTTTGCACACAGTTAGTGTATATTGTGTATGATAAACTGGCAAACGCACGGGGTCTTCAAAATTTTGTTAGAAAATCGAGTTCAATCTTTCAAATATACTTACATCTTTCTTGAAGTCGTGATGAGTACCTATTCATTCGTGAGAATGAAATGGTAACCTTGCTGTACAATATAGCAGTGTCTCCCAATTAAGTTTTGCCACGAAACCCTTCCAAAATTATTAAGATTTGCGCAACCCCCGTCCTCAACAGTTTTCGTTGAATAATTTACACATTTTTTTAATATTAAAATTTTATTATAAGATAACCTTTCGCGGAACCCGAGGATTCCGCGGAACGCCAATTAATTGGGAAACGCTGATGTATAGTAATCACTGTAGATACTATTTCTCATATTTTTTATTGTTTCTATGATTAGCTGTTTGAATCTGCTTCGTTCCTGCATGTGGACCCATCACATACCGAATTTAGAAGATACTATGAATTGATAGATCTCGATTTTCTCGAGAAATTTTAAGTAGTGCACCCTGTGAATTTAGTATGTTGATATACAGGGCATTAATCGGGTGCAAAATTTGATGGAAATCAGTGACACGAGACACAAGTACTCTCCTTGTGGAGGACGTGTTTGAAGAGTCCTCTTGATATGCTGTACTCTCACCGTTAGATTCCGGGACGAATATCGGTCGAACCTTCACCGGTGTTCTTTTGTAACCGAGAAACGTGCTGAGGAGGAAGAATACGGGTAACAGTGTATTACGAGAGGAGGCTGCGTCTGATTTGCAGGTGAGCAACCGCACGATCGTGATTTAAGCGCGCCAATTTTAGCTTCACCCCCTTCGACAATTCAATCTATATAAAAAAACGATGGTAACCATTCTTAATTAAGGGGATAATGCTTAATTGTGTTTAACTAATGATAGGTACGCAAAGGATTCGATATTGCATGTGAAGTAACATTGCTTCAGAGGGATATGTTTAAGATGAACATTATAGTTGCATTTAACGAGCGCATGTGTCTTCCATTTTAATATCCTCAATAATGGCCATTTTTATTGAGATGAATAGCTGATGTTTTAATCCCCATTCACTTTGTTTCGTAACTAATTGCATTGACTAATTAATAGAAATTGTGTTTCTAATTAATCGATCCAATCTTCGCCAAACGTTCCTTGGCAATTCGATAAAGGCGCGAGGGATATATCTACTGTTAACCTTTTCAAAATCCCTACCCATTGAATAGACATGCCGTATCATCGCTTAATTGATTTACTACGTTGAGTGACTTCTACCCATAAATTTATGTTCCCTGGGATGAATGTGCATCGCATTCTGTTGAATTAATTACGCACATCCACTACGCGATAGCATTCGCCGAGAATTTCTATCAAAGTTCCATTCCTGATTCGCGACGCGTTTTCTACAGAAACGAAACACATTTTTAATTCACGGTCAATAATAGAATTGCATAAATTCACAATCAGTAAATGGAAATACCGTAAAAATATAGCAAAGTGTAGGATAGCAGAAAAGTAGGGAAAACCTTGATTTTTACCCAATTGAAAATGAAAAGCCCAAAATTGTTTCAAATTGCAACGTTAAAATAATCAGAGTAGAATCTATACAAAGAATTGTATCACTCTTAAAAATAAACTTTATACAATACTTTTCCAAGGTGTACGAGTTAAAGTGAGTCCTCGTAAAAAAGTACTTAAGTCAACACTGCACAAAAACATTTTTCTATACAAGGTATCATTTTCCAGAAAATCGAATGTGAAGATCCATCGATTACTACACATAGACTCAACTAAAAATCAATTCCACTTTCCCGTCAATTTTCTAGAATATAAAACGTTGCTCTAAAAAAGTTATTCTACAACTTCGACTTATTTATATAAAACGATTCATTTCATTCACAGTTGTACCATATTTACTGACAAATTTTGCTTCTATCCAGGTGCAAGGGTACTCATTTTTATTGATTTTTGAAAATCAATTTTCACGAAAATTAATAACAAGCCTCGTACGAAAAACCTTTATTTCAATTTTTTTACTTACTCTTGCAAGAGGAATAGTTGCATGTCTGCTTGTACCATCATTTCGACGGCACCCTGTATAGCAAGAAACGGCAGTTGGATTAAAAAATCCAGTCGAATCCCGATCCTCTGGCGGATAGTATCAAGTTAATCCTTCCAGTCCTTTAGCGAGCGCGTGACAGGCACGTGGAGAAAAAGCAGAATACGTAAAAATCGATACCGCGATTTCATAGCAGACGGCCGTCGAAATGGACTAGGTAATCCTAGACAGTGCAAGGTGAGCATTACGTCTCCATCGGTTAAGCAACACTCGGCCTACTGTAATTTCAAGATCCCTAATCGTCTGTAGCCGTCTACGACCGAGGAAACATTAATCCTGTCGCGTATTAACGATCCCCCGATAGCTACAATTTATTAATACCTCCATCCCCACCAACGAATACTGCATTGCAATCGTTTCCAACGTTTTTTCGCGGATTAATCGTCATCGAATACGTACATACAATAATCAGCTGGCAAATGAACGGTCATTTACATGATTTCCTCGTAATGGAACTCCAACTAAATATCGTAAACGATTAAAAGATTGTTGCGGGAAATGATAGTTAGTGGATCCACCCACGTAATTATAAATGATAATTAATTGGGACGAATCCACTGCGAAAAATTTATAAATGTAAATTTATTGAATCAAAATCTTTATCAAAAGTAGAAATTTATTACATTTTTTTTTTAATAAAATTATTTTCCTTAGCTCTCTGACCTTTTTCTGGTAAAAATACAAGTAGATATAAAAAATACATTTCCTTACACCTAACATCACTTAATAGTGAGCGAACGAATTTTTGCACTAACTTAATACTTATATTAGAGTTGGAGAAGTAAAATTTAGTTCTAAATAGTGATCGAAATAGGTGTCAGAAAAATGAGAAATTTTCAGAACTGCAGATTATTTATTAAGTGTCACCAATTATTCTTTTATTGGTACCTACATGATTTGTTTAATTTGGTGACCAGAATTTCGGGTTTTTGGGGAAACGTATCAATGGTTGAATACCGATCTCGAAGCGTTGCAAAGGTTTCACCCTCGGTTTCACCGAGGCAGAAGAAATTTGTCGCACGTTCAGACGGTTGATGTTACGGCTCTCTCTAAATGTTGCAATCCAGAGCTCGTTCACTCTCGAGAAGCTTTAGACACAATTTACACTGACTCATACCAGCCTCGGCGGACCAGATTTACGATACTATTATCGTCCACACGACCATAACTTTCGCGTTCGTACGTCTGTAGACCGCGCTAGATAAGCCTCTAAACCTGGCCTCTGTAAATTAAACGGATTCATGAAAGAAAAACTCGTCGGGGCTGCGTATATATCAAACTATCGCCACCACTAAGGCAAAAATTGAATAAACCTTAACCACCGATTTTGCTGCGTGGCTCGTAAGGTCGATGTAAATTGTGCTCCCCGTCGTATCTCCATTACAACACGCGCACGCGTACTGGAATCGCGATAAACCAGATTTATTTCTTTCTTTGAATTCGAGAAATGTATTCGAGAAATTCATCCTATTTTATGTATAACCTGTTACCTATATTTATAATACGGTTGTTGGTATTCTCCACTGGCCACTGAATTAAATCTTAATTGTAAATAATGTCTAATGCTTTTTCTACGAGGTGTGTATATATTTTGTGAGGACTTCTTTGTGTATCCTGCATAAAATTTTAAAGGAAAAATGCCCCTTTATATCCGTCAGGACAATTCGAACGATCGTCCCTACAGTAAAAGTTTTGTGCAAAATATAGAAAGTGAATTTCTTGCTTGGTTTGTTTTCGAAGTAAATTTTCAATGCTTTCCAGAAAATATCGACGTGGAACAAAGTCCCTCAAAAAATAAAAAAATCCCTCGGCGTGAAAACACGCCCACGCTAGTCACAGTGGGACGAAATATTTCGGGGACGTTTCGAAGATTTTGCATACCGTTTATTGCTTTTGCAGGATGAAAGAAGGACAAGTTGCTCTTTTGTTTGCATCTAACTTCCTTCTTCCCCCGCGAGACACTCGAAACGAAACAACGACGTGGTCGGGCGAAATCGATCGCGAGAGATTTCATCAACGGGGCTCTTGAGCTCGCGTTAAACCGCCTAGAAAAATGCTTCCCCGCAAGTATCACGACTCGATTCACGATGGACCCGTGATCCGTCCGATCGAGATCAATAACCTCGTCCACGGACGATTTGTTACAGATATCTCGGCGAGACGCGTGAGAAGCTGTATCAACCTCTTCGTTTTTTTACTCCGACGTGTTTCGAAATTCTTTTCCGTCGTCGGACATTTAATTCTTCTTCTGTTCCTCTGTCCCGTTTTTGCGGTACCGTGTAGCGAATTTTATAGGGTAGTATTCGTATGACATTCGACGTGCGAAAAAAACTTGGTGGCCTCGACAGTTGATGTGACTTAAACTTCACATAATGTCAAGCAATAAAATTAAAAAACAAAGTTTCTTATTCATAAATCAAGGATAACACTTTTATGACAAGAGACATGGGTGTTGAAACAAACCTGTAACTACCTATTACAAACTATAAAATTAAAAACTAAAAACTACTATTTAAGGATGTATTGGACGTACAATGTTACAAAAAAGTATATGAAATTTGAAATACTTGAATATCTACGTCTTACGCATAGTCCTTAATCTGAAAAAAAATGTTTTTTGTTCTTCTTTATACGCATCATAAGAACCTTATGTTACACTTTTTAATGAAGCTCATAAATTTCTTTAAAATCACCTCCAAATTTATCCTACCATTTTTGGCCTATCATATTTACCCCTTAAAATAAATATCGGTACCGTCAAACGTGCACGTACAATTCATCTATATTTAAATATAAAATAAAATAAACGTACAATGCAACAGTAACAACCAGATAATAGGAAAACACACATGACGAAGAAAATATATATGTACCTACAATATAGCAAAAAGTTCAACGACTTAATAAAGTAGAAAGTAACCGAACGTTTGAAAGAGCGGCTACTATAAACGGCTGGTTGACTAAAAATCGCGATGTGTTAATTAAGAGAAATAGTCTGGAAATGGCGGTGCGGAGAATAAAACAGAAACCAAGAGTCGGAACGGGAAAAAATTGATCTGGAAGCGAGCAACGCGGAATGAAATGGCGCGCTGGAACGCGCGAGACTCTCGCAACGCTTGTTATCGTTCTTATCGCTCCATTTGAATACTTATTTCTGTATGATCGAACGTCCTTTTCGCGAAATCCTGCGCCGCCGGCGCGAAACGGCTCCTTTCACCCGGATCCTGTCGGGTGAACGTTATCGTTGGAACGAGAAGGAAATGAAAGGCAGAAAGAAGCGCACGGATAAACACGTGCAGAGATGCCTTCGGCAGGCATGGGAGAAATTACAAGGTGGAAGTTTGAAATCGCTTCGACGAAAGTGAACGGCATTATTTCGCTGTGAAAAAAAACGTTACTCGCCGTGTTACAATGCGTAGGTATCTACATCTAGGCGGTAGATTCGATTAATCGTTCGATGCACCTTTACAAGCTATTCGATTTAACTCAACGTTGCTTCTGACATTAGGAATATTTATTAAACTAAATTGCACGGCACATCTCTCGCAAATGAGGCTACCAGCGCAATAGTGGCCTAACCCACAATTTTGGGCGGATTGATATTTCAGTCTGAAACACTTCTTATACAGCAAAATTTTAATTATATAGTGAACTGAGCAACCTTCCAAAAACATCCACAAAATGACAGAACAAAAATGTGTTCTTACATTGACCATTTTGTTGATTTACATCGTTGTAATATTGGCATATGCAGCATTGACCATTATTTTATACACCAAGGTAAAGGCACCAGTAGTTGACCATTTATCAGTAGTTGACACTTTTCAGAAAAACCATATTTTTTAATGTTTTTCTGAAAAGTGTCAACTACTGAAACATGGTCAACTACTGGTGCCTTTACTCTAAATATGTTTTAAAAAACACTTAAAAATAGAAACTAGAGCAACGACTTTGGAACGTCAATAATTTCATTAACCGTAATGTCAAAACAAAAGTTTTGTGTTTACGCCACTGTTGCGTTGATAACAACAAATCACTATTTATTTCTTTTACTCCAGTACACCAATCTTAGAAGCACTTGGGTTTATACTAAACCGCAAAGTGTAAAATGGTTTCGCATAAATAGCGATAAGATAATCAGGATTTTTATGGTTCAAAGGAACGGTTTTTATTGAAATCTAAATTCATGACGTTTTATAGCTACTGTGCTGATTGCCGGAATTATCAGCGTCCTTGAGCGTTTACGATTTTCTGCATTGCTCCTGGGTGATAAAGATTCGTGGAGTTGCATTAAATTAATCAGTGGACGTAAAAACACCTGCGTGGAATCCTTCCCATGGCTTCAAATTAACGTCATACTTTTTTCTATCAATTACAGGACGCATAGGTACAACGAAGACGAATGTATTGGCACGCTAATGTTCCTAGTGGAGCGATTCCCAGCGTCTCTGCATTGCGAATGCCACGTCTAGTAGCAGTCTCCGGCGTGCACAACGACTTCAGAGAAACTTCGTGAAGTCTAAAAGCGAGTTGCCGCTAAAGGCGGTGTTTCTGCAATGGCAAGACGGCCTCGGGACGAAGATTTATCACGTGACGGAACGCGGACGTTTCTCATGGCGAAACACCCTTTCGTTATCAAGCACGGGTGGTTTGAACAAACCGAAGGCAATGGAGATTCTCCGAACAGCTACGTTCTCGTAAGTAAGTTGTTGGAATCCGGTTCCCTATGCGCGTAAATCATCACTCCCAAAGGAGACGTTTATGACGCGCGATGGGACTTTTACTTTCCCGTTTAAGCTTTTCTGGAGTCATTAACAGATGGCTCCTCGAGATTTCCGTGCTAATGAATGAAGAGTCGGATTATGGAATTAACACCTTGAATGGTACAAGGTTTCGAAAAATGTCCCTTTAATCCTCGAATCCCGAATACAGGATCCATTTGAAACCATTCTGAATATCAAGCTACAGCGTGTTACTTGGTAATATTTTACTTCATGGGAAAATTATGAGGCAAAGTGGACACTGCGTCCAACGCGTGGTAAACTATTCGCTGATCGTTCCTTATTAACCCATCAACGTCAACTGTTAATGACAACCGCAGCGATACCCCATTTATTGTTTGACAGAAGGGGGCAAATATTGTAATAACCTGGTCGGGAATGTTTCCATACATGCTGCAGGATGCAATTTTCTACCTGAACGCTACTGAATCGATTGTCCTTATCGTACGCCTTCGGAGCATGAAACGATTGATCTACATATCAGTGCCCCCGGACATTTAAAAGTGCGATATCTAACGGACGTTATCGGTTGCAGTGCCAGTCATACGCCAACGAAGTCCTCGTACCGATGCAAAGGTTGCAGGCTGCGCAAGTTGCTCGAACAAATAAAATGGCTCCTCAAGGAAAAGGTTAAGGGAAATTAAAAATTCCACACCACGCTCGATACTTTATTAGCGGTTAGTTGCCGGATGCTTAGCATACAATGTAAAGGCCCGTTCGCACGAGAGATTTTTGTGACCTGGATTAGTATTTGAAACAAATTCACACGCTTGTCGACTCTCTCTATCTTTTTCTTAATCGTGCTGTCTTTGCCAAGTAAATATATTTATAAAACTAATTGCGAGTCACAGAAGTGTCTAGTGTGAAATGGCTTTAATATTTCATTGGGAGTTAATGCACAGATTTCTATGACAGTCGAGTAATTTATTTCCGAAACAACGCGTCGTATTATTCATAATTTTCATGCTGATGGACAAGCTATTTAGATGGTTCGTGAAATGTGAAACACCGTTTTCTCCTCTTGCGAAGCTCTATGCAAATACGCGATATTAGCAGTCATAGGTTGGGAGAAATCTTTCAGAATGGTCAGTAGTAACATCGTCATTAGTTACTAATCTATTACGTGCCCTTTAGCGTGCGAGATTACGTTAATGTTCGTTGTTACTTGTGCAAATGGATCATCCACTGACAGACATTTGTATATTTATATTGGAATTTTAATGCATCATTTTGCCATTACAAGATATTGCGTCTAACATATTATCGTTCACCGAGATTGTCATATCACAGGACTCGCGAGTATAAATGGAGAATCCTACTTAATAATATTTCCATACCATAATACATGTGACTTAAGAATTCTATAAAGCAGGGAATTCACTTGAAAGCTGAGCTAAGCTGTGCTATAGTATCCAATGTTTTAAAAACATATCTTCGATACATCCTTAAACCGAAAATCTGCCTCAAAGCTAAGATTAGTTATGCTATGCTGCTTCTATAAAGCAGGGAATCCACCTGAAAGCTGAACTAAGCTATGTTATGCTATTCTAAGTATTCAAAACATATCTTCAATACATCCTTAAGCCGAAAATCTGCCTCAAAGCTAAGATAAATTATGCTATGCTATATTTTAAAAACTTACAATTATCTTCAATACATTCTTATGAAACCGTTTCCACCAAAAACTAAGATAAGCTATGCTTTGTATTTTTTATATTTTATAGCACAGCGATACATAGCTTAGCTTAACCTGCTTTTTAACTCCTATTCTTTGCAATCTTCCTCATTCGTACCAACAAAGCACAATTAAAAAGTATGGTATAAAAATTACACGAACAATCTCAATACCTACACATCGTACAGAAAGAATCCCTCACACCTGTACAAAATTCCCCTTCATACACAGCATAGCAGTCCAAGCTTGTTACGCCAACAACAAATTACAGATTACCCAATCGTGAGCGCGAAACTTCACCAACGAGTTGCTTGGAGAGTGAAGTTTTACTTGGAAACCCCAGTGGGCGGCTGTGATGCCAGATCGGGGACGGGTTCCCTGGGAAGTTTCCCCCACCTCGCGCATACTATGCCGGAGCAGCGTGTCCGTGAGCTCAACGCTTCGGAGTCCAACTCACGGACACGCAGCTCCGGCGTAGTGTGCGCGCGGTGGGGGAAATTCTCGAGGGAACCCGTCCCCGATCTGGCATCACAGGTGGGCGGTGTTAAAGCTGCCTGCGAACCTCGAATTTGAAAGTACCGCGGGGGCTCGCGCATCCATCATCGAAGAAAGCCGTCGAGTCGCGCCGGAACGTGGTGGAAGCGAATCTCGCTAGACGGTGCGCCCCTGCGTTCGAACAGGCGAAATCAGATCTGAATTGATAATGGCGCATTCTTTCCGCTGCGCGGCCGGTCCGCCGAAGAGCGCGCGTTGCGTCTGACATTTGTCTGGCATTTCGAAAGCACGAGTGCCGTCCGTGTCGCTCGTGACAAATCATAATGCCGGGCGGCAACGCGGCGGTACAGTTCGAACGGCGATGAAAAACGATGCGCGGGCCGGGAGTGGCGTTTTCCATACTAGAAAAATCGGCCGCCCATTGTTCTTGGCCCGCAGCCGAGGGGCGCGGACGCTGCTCGGCGTCTTGCACCATCGGGAGGCGCTCGTGGAACTCGAACGCACGGAACGATACGGACGCGATGGTGAGTCGATAACGCAGCGCCATGCTAACGAGAGGATGATGAATGGACGCGGGACTCGGACGTGGATGGAGGAGTGAAACTTGGCGCAAGTATGGGACGCAGATGCGTATCGCTGAGGGCTCTGTTTTTTGGCTAGATGAGTTGTGGCTTGCAGGGTTAGGTACCGTAAAATGGGGGAACATTGGCAGCATAGGGTAACATTGGCATACGCCGAAATTACGTTGTTTTACGTCAGATTAGTAAAACTTAACCTGTTAATGCTATTTATATGATGTGGCAATGTTACGAGTTGATTTTAGTTAAGATGCAGAAAATAAAATAAAATAAAGAAATTTAAGTTTACTGACCTCAGATTAATAAAACTTATCCCGTTAATGCTATCTACATGATGTGCTAATGTTACCCCGGTACAGTAACGCTTTTAACATTTATTAAAGAAGGAAAGGACACAAATTTTATGCATTTTGACACTTGTAGTACAATCACAAAAGATGCAATGTTATGATAAGATACTTAAATCAAATGTAAACATGTTAATTTTTACATTATATAACAAAATGTTTCAAAAACCTGCCAATGTTCCCCCATTTTACGGTATATCTATGTAGCGATGGGAAAGCAATGGGGGATGTTGGGCGGCGGTGGGTGTAGCTTCTTAAATTAATGAGGGAGCAACTTATTGGAACAGTGCTGGGGCGACGGGATAATAATCTGGAGTCGTTTATGGATAAGATTGTAATGACTGCTTAAATGGGTACTTTGTTAGAATAGACGCAGAATGTGAGTAGGTAGTGTAATCATTCAGGCGGGAGTAAAGATGGGATCTGCATCTGTTTCTCCGTACGGATTCTTTGATCGAATACAAATATTTTGACATGCTCGAAAAACTCCATCTTATTCGCGGATTTTCGATTTTGATGGCAGCAAATTTTCCTCAGTCGCTTTTGCTATATCGGAGGGGGGGGCGTGTGGTATACCGCATCACTATCACTCTCATTATCAGTCATTTTATCTTTTAATGAAAAGAGGTGCTGTAACAGTTGTAATGTCAACATAAACACACATGATCGATATCGATTAGTTGACGAATTGCTTCTTCATAGCACAAGGTAACGCCATGTTCACTCAGCTCGCAAACTTAAGTTTCCTTGGGGGCAAAGTAAAAAATGAGTATACGCATGCGCGCAAAGTTTTTTTCCCTTGAATATACGTCTGAAATTTACATTTACTACATTTTCATTTGTGTTAAAAAACAGGTAATGTCCACTCTATACCGGAACAACACACTTAATTTTCTCGATAAAGCTGTTTTATGTCATTCCCTGTTTTTTCCCTTACCCTTCATAATATATAGTGTGCAAAGGAATATTCTCGAGGGTACAAGATATCAAATGTGTTCTTCGTCGCCCGTTACAGGGGTTGCACTTATTTGGTCGCATACCTACATATTTCTTGGGGTCTTCAAGTACTCATGTTCAAAAAGTGGGGTGGACACATCCCTGGGTTTTTCACATGTACCCCCCACTGCTTTTACATCGTTATATCTCTGCATGATACAATACATGCACAGATTTCAAAAGACGTAAAGTAGGATTATGTAGGGTGGAACGAGGGTGGTTTAGAAATAGCGATGGTAAAACTGTGCATTTAGGTCGAGAGCTCTTAACCTGGGGTGCCACCAAAGGGGACGTAAATGGACTTCGGGAGGTTCACAAACTTCGATCATACAAAAATTATACTAAGCTCTAACTAAAAGTTGCTTTCCTTTATAATCCTGCGTACCTATTCTCCTTTACGCACTGATAACCATGATTCTGAATCAGGCAGAGATGGGCAAAATTTGTATTTAAATAAACAGTTCGAATAACGAGTAAAAGCATAGTGAAGTATTTTTTCCAAAACATGGACTTATACCATTTTTAAAAAAAAAACATTCCTGCGATAACATTTTACAGTACCACTCTATTTTTTATTAATTTATGAAGATATTGTAAACCTTTGACTGTGTGATTATAAGTATAAAAAGAGGATATCTATATCTGACTAAAACTACCATGAACTCATTTTTTCCAAAAAATGGACTTCTACTACTTTCAAAAACAACGGCTCATGTGTCGAATAAAAAATTAGCTTTCTTCGTCGAATAATCTAAAGTTAAAATAACCTTTATTCGACCCGTTATTTAAATAATTCTTTATTTAGTTAATGCCCAACTCTGGAGTCAAGAAAGGAAAAGGGGTTCCTGAAGCTTCGCGAGACTGTCAAAGGCGGGCCAATTAAGCTTCTATAAAACACTATCTAGGTACTTCCTGTAAGTTGTTCAATGACCAGCCTTCTGTTAAGCCTGAATCAATAGACTGTCCACCTGATCCAAATGACTCAGTGTCAAGAAACACTGCGTTGGTAATAAAGGTGCGATTCCAAACGAAATTACACCAGGTTAGCTGAAACAAAGGCCCGAGTTCCCGATGTGCGCCACTCTCGGTAATTTTAAAGTTACGCTGTTATTTCGTTAAGACCGAGGGGTCGATTTATTACACGGCGCAGCACGAAGGAAGAAAAGCAATTTAAAATAATTATTTCACCGGCGAGCACTGGTCAGTCTCGCGCCCGTTTACTCCAGTTTATAACTCGACCGTCAAAAAAATTACCGTTAATCAAATGCTTACAAGAAGCTTGTTATCATTATCGTTCGTCATTATCGTTACCAGCCCAGCCCCGTTGCCCCCTCTCTTTTTCCTCTTGCTTCGTACCAGTGATCGGGCACTTCTCCGCGTGTGAACACAGAAGGCGATGGCAAACCGTGCGTTCCCACAGGCCAATTAAACAAAAAGTTTCGCAGGTTGCTCAGCGATCGGCATCCGGTTCCTTGCATCGGGCACCGTTCACATCGATAATATTCCTCGTAGGATGCAACACCCAAAAACAGCGGACATTGCAATCGATCAAGCTTGATCATCGTCACGTTCTCTCAGAGAACTTCTCTGCATTAACCTGCGCCTGACGGGGACAGGGTCTATTTCGATCTGTTCTGTGTACCAAAGCATTACTTTTTGAGAAAGATAATGATTTCGCATCACAACAGGATGGCCGTGTTATAAGAATCTACAGGTTCATTCTGACTCTGTGCGCAGAAATTAAATTATGGGGCAAAATAGGCGTTGGGTTGCCAACGGTACTATAATATACATATAGTATTGTACTATATTTTTGTCTAGTGTACTATATACTTTTAGAAAAGAATAAACTTAGTCGTAAAAATACTATATTTCCGATACACCGAAAAAATTCTACACATTTTACTTACTTTTTTATTCTTTCGCAATATCAAAACTTTAATTTGCGAATTGAAACTTTAAATTTCTGAACGCCACTTCAGCTTTTAGGGAGAGAATTTTTCTACATATAATGAATATGAAGTGGTGGGAAGAGAGAAGCAGATGCAGTCTAGCTCTAATTTGGAGTTTCAGTGTAATCAAACCTTTAACATATTTGTTAAAGACGATAAATTAATTAACAATGTATTTTTTTTTTATACCATTTTCCTCTGAGAAGTACTATATTTTTCGACAGTGTACTGTATTCTGTATCACATTAGGCCGTGAAGTACTATATTTTCCCGAAAAAAAGTTAGCAACCCAAGCCGCGTTCGACGTACGGTCAATCTACCCACCATTCAACAGTTAAATAAAGCACAAAGACATTATATTCGATACAGGAGAACGCGCGAGATCACGTCACATGCGGAACGCGCAATTAAACGCTCATGCTCGCCGAATGACAAATTGCAAGCCGCCCCATAATTGATTTTCCCGATCGACGGTCGGCGAGCGAGAAAAGAAGAGAAACGTATCGCGGCACGCGTGCACCGTTCCCCGTTCTCTGACGTCTTTTCGTTCGCCTGCGCCAGTCTTTGCATCCGGATTCGCGTGACCTTTCGCGGATCGAGCAAACTGTGTGTACCAGCCAAGAAGTAGGAAAGTGAAAAAAAAAGAGGAATGCCCACGGTGCGGAATAAATGATCCAATTAACCTGACTGTCGGCGTTAAGTGAAATATTGAAAGGGAGAGGGAGTCGGTCGAATGGTGAGCATAACGCTTGTAACATTTGCTTTCAGCTGATAGTCCCCTTATGCGATAGTGAAATTTGTTGAACGAGCTGCGTCTAACCGCGCCTAGAGCCGCAACCCGCCGCGGCGGGCGTAAATTATCGACCGCGTAAACGGATAGATCCAGCGTTATCCGCGTAAAAGAAGAACGTAATGTGCCTGGGGGATGGCCATAAATCCTCCGGAAAGTAACACAAAACCTGGTTAATTCGACGCGCTTGAAATGTTCGTCGGAAAATGTCAGGAGTACCGCGCGCATGCGCTAATATCAGGAATTACGCGTCGGCGGATCGAGGCGGAAATTATAGATTGCGTTGTACGATAATGAGATGCGAAACAGGTGATTGATAACGTATAAAACTAACACCTAGCGGGGACGAAACGGGAACGAGTGACGGCTTGGGATGCGTCCCCGGGAAACTGGGAATTTAAGGCGAGACTGAGAGTGCGTCAAAGTTTCTCGTAATTTGTGTGATTTCGTTGGTATTTGTGGTGCATTAGGTTGGGAAATAATATGTAGGTTTAGGTGATGGTAGAGGGAAAGAGATTATACTGCTTCGACTGGGAGAAATGAATACACAGAGGAATTAAGTAAGGATAGGTTTGCAGTCACTCGATATTAATTACACCAATAGAAGTAGAATTAAAATTGAAAGCCTCAATCAAAAATGGTGTACATATGTGGTGACCCTCGCTTGGCGGATGCGGGGTCAATGTGGACCCACTGTGAATATGTATAAGTATTATTTTGGATCATATTTTAATAGCGCCAACCCCCCTTATGCTAACATTATGAATGTGTGAGTCGATAAATTATGGAAATTCATAATTGAATGGACAATTTAATTAGATAATTCTGGAGATAAAATTTTTTGAAATTTGAGTATAATTACCGTGGTTAGGCTACGTACACGTTCGTCGTATTGGCACAAAGTTGAGAATATAAAATGGCATTCAGACCACTTAAAAAATTGAAAATCTGCACATTCACGGTTTGACCTAAGAGGGCGATATAAAAGCGTATTCTAAACGAAAGGATAAAGCAAATTTGACACTCAATATAAAGTGTGAGGTATCCGTCCTCCTAAGGGTGAAATAACAAGACCACGAGTTTTAGGGATGTAGAAAGGGAAATTCAGTTAACCCTCGGTTGTCACACCCATTTTTTTTAACGTAGTTGTCAGACTCGGTCGATTCGACTCAAGCCGATATTCAATAAACTGCTATTTAATCAGTAAACCTTGCTTTATAAATGAAAGCCTCAAGAGATTATTGTTACTATCAATCATTGTAGATCAGATCCCTACAATCTCGCCTCGTCGCTACAACGCGTACATATTATAAATGAAGCGAAATGCAATTGTAATTATGAAAAACAGGATTTAAGTCACATAGTTTGGCAATGCCCCTACTCGATAATCAAACAATAGAATTAATTAAAAAATTAAATTAATATACACTCCGCTCTTCCATTAGATAAAAGATTACTTCTCAGTAAACCAAACATCGATGCTTGTACACATGTATACCACTTGCTAAAAAAATGCAATCTAAAAATATAAGTGCTCATAACCAACGTCGCTGAAAACAGTATATCATTTCCAAATGATGCCACAAAGATATTTTACCTCACAGTCAAATTGCGGGTCATTGTGACCCAGTGTGACAACTGAGGGTTATTAAATCACCGTAGCGCCTGGAAAATCGTGTAGAAGTAGAAAATGATCCCGAGTGTAATGAAACAGCGAACATACACATACCTGCGTCGAGCTTGCCAGCTGAAACAACCGATGGCGTACTTACACGGAATTACGTAAGGCTCTGTTAGTAGGAGCGATTACGGGCGCAACAGATGCTTGAGTGCTCCTCTCGCGAAACATCCCGAGTAGGGACATTCCTCTTTCCTCTTTTTGCCCCGAGGCCGCGTCGGCAGGCGCACGTAGTACATGCCGCGGTTAGATGTCACGCTAGCCAATATCTGGCGAAGTTACAATCGTCGATAATTCCTGCCGCGCGTTCGGAACGAATTTCGCGCGTGTCGAGTGTTCGTCGCACGCGGCACGGCAAAGCGATTTTAATTTCTCCCTCGCGCATTCTCGTTCACCGAAACCAGCCGTTCCACAAGACTTGCACGCCGATTTCGTGATCGGCTCGGCCACGATCGTGATCAATTCTGTACAGGTAATATGAAGGAATGTGAGTAGAATTTCTGTGAGGAGGGAATTGTTTCGTATCGGCTGGATCGGTTGTATTCCCTACAGAAGAAAGTACGATGGGTTTGGTAATAAAATTTCTCAAAAAATGAAATGAGTAAAAAATATTAATTTTCAATTGATCTAATTACGACTAACCATTATGAATGAAAACACTTTTTTTTGTCACCAGTAACCATTCTCGATGACGAAAATTGAATTTTAGTTATCAAAATTAAATTTCCGTCATTGCTTATGATTACCGGTAATCAAAAGAATTTTAATCATTTACAATGATTATTCGCAACTGAAATCATTTAATTAACAATATTAACTCTTATACCATAACATTTAAAATTTGTCTTAACAGTTATGACGTCTGCTAGAAACTAAAATAAATTATTCTATCACTTACTGCGTTTACCATCGCATTCACCATGGAATTTACATCCTTTTCCACTCAAGAAATGATGTTATATTTCTCTAACACTTACATCGCTTACCATTTCAACTCCTCAATTGGCAAATATCCGAATCGAGTTGAGTATTTGAATGTTTCATAGCTCGAGGGAGTTCGACTAACATTTAAATAGATTTTTATAAATTATAATGAAAATTGAGTGTCCCAGGCAAATTCTAGCAGAGATTCGAGGTAGGTATTCGGAGTTTCAGCTGTTCGAATGCCGATGATATCGACGCAACGATTCGCGGCGCGTCCTCTGCATGCTTAATGTAGGTTTGTAGGCGCTTATTGAACACCAAGAGTTGACACCGCTCGACGGCGGGCGATGTTAAACGACCCGCGGTGCAATTACATGCCGGTGTAATCACCGTGCCCGCTCGATGCTGACTCACAATCAACCCGCTCTTCGAGCTGGTACGTATACCTTTGCCATTTAATCCCGAACGCGGTAATTTCACAGTTGCACGAGGTCGGGCCCCCGTGCTCGCGCACACGTAGGTACTCCCTTCTTACCCGAGTTTTCCGTCCAGGACCGTTCGAATCGTAAGATTCACGAGGCACCATTAGAAGGACATTAAATCGTGCTGTCATTGGAATCGAATTAGTCGTACACACGTAAGACAACGTGTTCCAACGTCTCCCGTGTTTCTATTCATTGTCGAGTTCCACGGAACTGTAAGCAGAGCTTACTTTTCTTCAAGACAGAATTAATTAAATACGCTGTAGATTTCTTGAAACACTTCAATTATCAGCGGGATTAGAAATTTATAAATGAACGGTAAGGGGAAAATCAGGGAATGTGACAACACAGCTTTATCAAGAAAATTAAGTTTGAATAGTTTAGTCCATGAGTAAAGAAACAAACTTCAGTGAATTTAATTTTCTTATATAATTTTCTTCTTAAATAATTTCCTGTTTTATCTTGAGGACAGAAGATTTTATTCCAGAGCAGAGTTAACATTTTCTGTTTTAGTCTGTATAGGTACTAAATCTTTAACATTATCTTACGAGATTATTTGAACTTTATAACCCTTTGTGATTTGACACTTCGGTAGTCCCAGTTGCCACCAACAAAACATGCCATAAATCGCAAAATAACGAAAAATGGACCCTTACCCTTCAAATTAACTATTAAGTACATGATCACTTTAAATTTTATCAATGTTACTGTTCTATTTAAGAAACTCCTACCACCCAGTCCCATTTCCCCAAATTCCGTGTTCATTATTGTTCACACCTCCAACGCTCCACCGAGCATCACTATTCTCGCGAAAACGTCAGGAATTTCTTAATTACGCGTCGCTAAGCCGCGCATTCCAGGTGTATGGAGGAAGCGAGGGGGGTATAATCGATGGGCCGATCGACAGTTGGGCAACGTTCTCTAAATGTTGCGATTTGAGTATTAAATTGGACGCGCCGATCGAGCCGCGGTCGTGGCTCGCGGAGCCAGCCCCGCGTTCCTAGTTATTGCGGTAATAGTGTTACAATTTTCGTAACTCGGCCGACCTTTTGCCACTTTCTCTCGATCAGGCGATCGCGGCGCGGCGCGGCACGAACCAACGGAAAGGACAAACATGTCACTGACAGGCCGCGCTGCCAGGACACGTACGGCCTTGCCGAGGAAAGTTGACCACTGGCTCTACCACGCCCTACTCTGGCATTCCCTCGAGCAGTCGTCGTGCACACGCACCCACACGCGTCTGCACGCTAGCGCGCACGCGACACTGCGCCGCGGGTGGGTGGATAGTTCTCCTTCGCGAATTAAACGGCCAAAAGTGGGCTAAACACAGCTTCTGCCCGGTACAGGGCCAATCAGCCGTGATTTCACTTTGCAATCCTCGCCGTCCCGCCGCTCAGCTCCTCTCTGCCCACACGTGCTGAATCTCAGACACGTGACGCGGCCTCCGAGCGCCGCGAAACGGTGCGCGGCGCACGCAATTCTCGGTGTCTCGATGGATTATTTATTACCGGCTCGAGGTATTACTGCTCACTCCGTGGAGAATCGAACGGCTCATTGGAATGATTGTTAAAGCGTTACGCGGATGATCGGCTGTTACGTGCGGGGGACGCGTAATTTCTCGCGGAATGGTATTGGAGATGGTTTCTCTGTGAGGGATGAGTTGAAAGTGAGGTACATTCGCTGACCGTTCGTGAGTATTAGGACACATAGGTACGCCGTGTGAAATAATAGTGAGAAATTTTGCAAATTTATTTGCTTCGTCTGGTACATTTTAAATTAAAAGCGGAAAATAAAAACAGTAAACAGTATTCAATGTGTACCAAATATTACATTTTCGGTAAATACAAGAGGTGTTCTAATACTTATGAACGGGTTTCGTATGAAGCACACCTTTCTGAGGAAATTAAATTTGAGTTGGGTGTTACCAGAATACGGATAAATTAAATTATTTTTTTTTTAAATAAACAAAATTGGCGCAAAATTGGATAGCAAAAATTAAAGATTCAGACCTTTCAGTTTGGAAACTCACCACTCTCCTCAATCAATTTTTTTTGTTTTATTCTGGTTCTCCAAACTGACGCTACACATGTATAAAGTAAAACGCCGTTTCATTGTTCTGTTTCTGATTACCGGGAAGGTAAATATCATGCACACCAACGGGCGACGATTTTTGTGTGGCTTGATGGTCGATCATGCATAACTCCTATAAGTATTATTGAAAATTATTAAAAAAAAAACAGCAACTTCTTCAAAGATGTATAAATATATTGTCCAAATTTCAGATGAATGGAATTGCTAGTTTCTTAAAAAAAGTCCCAAAGTTAGCTATGTTTTTAGCCCAAAAATCGCATTCCTCCCCTTACGGGGTAACACCCCTGTAACGGCACAAAAACGTAGTGTAACTTTGAGAATTGTTTGTGGTTAAACAAAGAAATAAGTCGAAAATCTGTTTAAATGCCTTTATCATACACATATCCAGCACTGTTTCGGATAATCGATCGTTTGGTTAATCGAGATTCGGATAATGAGAATGTATCGCAAACGAAACTCGGTCGAGGTGGCGCTCTGATCGGAGTGCGCAAGATGGCGTCTGAGCATGCGCGTGATGACGCTGTGACGTCAAATCAATCAACGCCAAGATGAGCTTGGTTTTGCGCTTGCGTCGATTCGTTTATAGTGTTTATTATTATAACCTTTTTATTTGAAATCAAATATCATGATTTTTGGGTGCATCATTTCAAATCGGAGCAAATTATTATTAGAGAAAGTGTGATTGGTTTGACGTCACAGCGTCATCACGCGCATGCTCAGACGCCATCTTGCGCACTCCGATCAGAGCGCCACCTCGACCGAGTTTCGTTTGCGATACATTCTCATTGACGCTCTAGTGCAGTGATGAGCAACTGGCGGCCCGCGGGTCACATTTGGTCCGCCAACGGTCAACCACAGACCTGCGGCCCACTTGAACATCGCCATATATGTTTTGAACTATAAAAGATATTGGAATGTATTTAATATTGCGGCCCGCGTAGAATAGTAGGTTTCCACTTGTGGCCCACGTCTGACAAAATGTTGCTCCCTACTATTCCATTGTACACTGCTAAGCTCCCCAACAGTGTTACCACTGCAGCCTCGTCTTTACTCTTATTGCCTATGCCATCTGTAAACATCCAGGTGTCTTCTTTTTCAAGTAACAAAATCGATTAATAATAATAATAAAAAAATCCCACAAACGCGCGCGTTACCATGTCTCAATTCGTACCGATCGCACCTTTTCGATTTCATCCCAAGAAATTCACCGCGAAACCTTCCCAGCCCGCGACTTGGTTGGAAAAATCGTAGCTATTACTCCGCCTGTAGCTTTTCGCGACGAGAACGATCCTCCCACGCGACGATAGGAACGTCGCGCGCGTGTGGGTGCAGGCGCGTAATTGTGGGGAATGCCGGAGCAAGGCGTGGTGAGTCGGACGATTAAGCTATCCTCGGCAAGGCCGTGCGTGTTCCGGCTCCAAACCGTTCGCGACAAGTCCGGGTTTCACTGTCACCGACGCCGCAGACGCCAGAAAGAGGAGCCGCGCCACGCGGAATAAAGGAGAGGGGCGCATCCCGCGCAGTTGCATAAATATCTCGCTGCGCTGTCCACTTGCGACATTATCACCGCTCGAAATGATCGCGTTGACGTCCGCGTGAAACGTGTAATTTGTAACAGGAGATTGTGTTTTACATAGCGTAAAACGGGTTTATACGGGGATACCGTGCGGCCCAGCGATCTGTTGATAGCCAGATTTTTCCGCACGCCAGCCACGTAATTGCACAACTGGCAAATTATAGATTTTATGACGGCTACGCTCTCCCCCTTGCCATACGAATATTGTCTACGATTCGAAAGGGAACGGACGTGCTCTGCCGCTAACGCGAATTATTCGCGTCCTTTGTGATCGTGTGCGAACTGTATTATCATCTGGCCTCCATAAACATGGCACTCGAGGCCTGAAACACTTTCGAGTTTTGCGAAAAATAATACACGTTTTCTCCGAATTCTGTGGAACACAGGCTCTTGTCCAAAATTAATGTTCCTGTAACGAGGATCTACGAACGCATTTAACGAGGTGACAAGACTCAGGCGTTTCACACGCGGGAACGCGGCTTAATAATGCAAAACGGCCCGGCGCGGAACGTGGCGGCAATTATGTAATAACGAGGGAGGAAAACACGCGTGTGTCAGCACAAACAGCGCCATCGTTTAATAAGACCATCAATCGTAATTATTACGGATACGAGACGCGCGTGTTACACATACGGTGTGTCAGCAATGTGCAGCCGAGGTGTGGAAGATCGATTCGACGATTAAGAAAAAGTCTTTAATGTCCTAAGAAAACGAATGTTTAGTAAGATCATTGATAAAATCACTACCTATTGCCGTTTTGTCGCTTTGGTAGCAAACAAGAAATACTCAAATTGACATTTTATTATTCAGAAACAATTCTATGATTAAAACCTGGGCCAACTTTACCAATGGGCTAAATGGGCTATAGCCTAGGGGCGCCCGTGATCCAATGGCGCCTAAGAATCAAATATGTTGAAATGTTTTTTTCTCTTCAATTTTGGAGACAAAAATTTCGTTCGCGGGCATTGTTTTTGTTCGTGTTTGCCTTGGTGGAGACCCGGGGTTGTGATGTACTATCTTGCACCAATTGCGAAGAAATTGCACATTTGAGGGCTAGGGCGCCAAAATTTTTTAGCCCACGGCGCTCAAATTTGTTAAGGCGGCTCTGAGTAAAACTTAGATCAAATCTCTATGAACTGTCTTAATTGTTCTCTTAAAACTCTCGAAAGCATGAGAACTCACAACGTCGAATGATTTTGATCCATTATTTCCTCACCTTCAAAACAGATAAAATAAGCTGCCAGAGTTCCACCACTTATTTCAAAGACACCCTGTACAATCACAGCTACCACTGAATTCTGGAGCAGCACTCGAGTGATCGCAATACGAGCATTTCCCTCGGTGCCCAACCGGTGCACCGGTATTTACTTATTTATCATTATTATCGTGCCTCAATTATCGAGCTTTCGTTGGTAATTGGACGGCCCATGGAAGGACGGCGATTGATCGTCAGATTCAATTTCTTTCGCAGAAAGACGCGGACCGACCGCTGCTTATTTACTTTATTACAATCGACGGACACAAGCGCGTCCCGGTTGGCCCGTTCTTGTCGCGTCGGTCATGCCAGGATAATTAATTATGCTCGTCGTTTCGTCACGGTCCAGCTATCGTACTCGGGCGCTTCCAAGCGGGCCTCGTGAAAGCCAATCGACTGTTCGTGAAATCGATCAGGAATCGACGCTTCTGTGCGCCCCTTGCATTCCTTCGATGACCGCCCATCCCTTTCTCCTCGCTGTCACCGTCGATTTTCTTCCTCCCCCTCTCTGATCACTTGTCACGTTTCAGTGATTTAATGAACGGGGCAAACGCCATTTCAATTGGGGACGTTAATTCGGCGGGAGCTTTTCTTGCGCCACTCCGCGGAGTTCGATGTACGTGTAAATGTTATTTATTTTCTGGCGACCCTGCCTCGTCTGCTTGGGATTCAGGTTTTTGTAAGCGGTTCGAAGATCGTGCAATGGGGTGTGTTCTTTTTAGGTGGTGTAATGTCGGAAGTAATTGTTGTTGTTTGAAATTTATGGTTTTAACAATTAGTTTTGCAGGTTTTTGGTGTAAACTCGGTGGTCGTTGATGCATATCGTTTAAGATTCTTGATACCTTGTCTTCTGCTTTCTTTGTAGCATTTCTTGTATCCAGTGATTATGTAGTTCACTGATAACCTGTATCTAGTTCTTATCCTGGTTGCTGTAACTTGTTACTTGGGATCTAAATCTGTACGTGTCTTCAGATTATAAAAATTAGGAGTGGATGCATAGAGTGTACTTATTCTGTTCATATTCCAAGTTGGGGGCCACTTTCCTTTGCACATCACTCAACAATTTAACATGGTGTCAAGTAATGACAAACACGCGTGTTAGTAATAAGTTCCTGATATTTTTTCAAAATCACAAGAACCCTCAAAGGAATGAAAACTTCGAGTGGAGTCGAAAGGACTCAAGGAATATAACAGAATCAAAGAAATAAAAGCATGGTTAGGTAAAAAGTGATACGAAGGACGTAGTAAGTTTAAAAATGTGGTGCGCGTATAAAGTTCGTACATATATGAAATACAAATTTGGCTGTAAAATCAGTTCATTTTCTCATGAGTGCCCTGTGAAAAGGAATTAGTAGGAACAATTTTTACAGTAGAGTCAACTTTTAACACCTTTGACTCGTGTCATGTAAACTATTGGATGCAAGAAGGGTCTCAATGCCAAAAGTCAGTTTCGAGAAAAGTATCTGTAAACATTACAGAGTTAGATATTTTTAATAAAACTGTGAATAATCTTCAAAAATTGGATATATCTCCTTTGTAGTTGCATTATTACAATAGGAATTATGTAATAAATCAATGAAATTAATTTTAATTATATCCCTCTCTTGCATAAAATGGAGAAATATAGAAAAAAATGTTTTATAACATTATTGTCTATTATTTATTTAATATTTGAATAATATTTAAAAAAATATAGAATATTGAAAAAATATGGTCATAAGAATAGTTATAGATCGTGTCAATTGTAAAGATACGGCAATGAAAAAAGGCTATATATAAAAAAGAATGAGGAACCAAATAATGTATGCGTTTTATGCAAAAAGGGCCTGAGTGTCCTGAGGCCGTTCTCGCATCCAACAGTACAAATTGCATTTCACAGTATGCACAGTCAATAAACATAATTTTTACATTGTCTCTTTTTACGCGGCCAACAGCGCAAGATTGTGCCAACGTGAAATAATGGCGTCGGCGAACGACAAAAGTTACCCTCGCGCCAGAAATTAAAGCAGACGCTTTCCCATTTTCGTTAGCTCCAAATAAAGATCAGAGCGCCTTGAAAAAATAGCATCCAATTAGCGACTTGGCGCGCGCGTAATGACGCGAAAGAGAAAGAGATCGGCTCGTAAATTGATCGGTGGTTGACGTCATTAGCCGGAGACAAACGGTTCAAGCGGTGTTCAGGCAAGAAAGCGGCCAAGAAGGCACATGCGCTTGCACGTGTATAAACTGGGCCATCGACCCGGATGTCTTATCCTGGAGGACGTTCACGTGTCTTCGTGACCCTTCGCGCCTGATAGGGTTTTGCAAATTCCTTACTCCTGTTTGCTATTACACAGAATTGCCTAAACTACCTACCTAGGTACACAGTCCTTGACAGAAAGATAGCACACAGTGGCTCGCGCGATAATTCGCTAGAGATATGCGAAATAAAATATATACAAATGAAGAAATAGATCTACTTATCAATAAAGTGTCACACTGCACCTCAGTTTGCCATTAAGTTAAATAGTTTAGATTCTAGATATAAACAGGAAGAACTTTAGATTTCGCACAAATCATTTGCTAGGGAGACAAAATGTTTAATTAGCAATGATAGTTATATCACATAGATAACTTTCTCTTTTAAATCTCTGCAGCTTAGGCTGTCATCCAATAACCATAAAGATTCAAGAAGACATCTTTTCTACGTCTAAGACACTTCGCGGGACTTGAAAGTTAAATATGTACTCCCCAGGTACTCTGCCCACTCCGTGTAATGAACAATGCGAATCTGCTTCTGACACTATCGCCTCTTCTTCATAGCCGTGTATTTTTAAATTTCCTCGGTGTCTCGCTATAATGCCATCTCGGACGCCTCGTTGCGAATGACATAATACACCGGCGCGACGAGACAAGGGCGAAGCGAAGGGAAGATCTTCGGATCGTTGCGCAACATCGAAGCACAGTCCGCAGATGCCTCGCTTCCTTTGAAACCGCCACAGCGAATTCGTGTCGGGTCGATAACAAAACCACCGTGCAGCATTATTCAATTAGTTGCTGCAGATCCGTCAAGTCGATACCGCGCACCGAATTGCTCTCACATTCTCCGCTGACATCCAAGGTTATTGTACACGTCCCCTTGGCGTATTCCAACGAAAGAAAAGGAAAAACGACAGGCGGTAATAAATCGACATCGTCGAGAATAATAGAGGGTGGAGAACCGTTAATAATAAGCGTGCAACGCGTGCCATGGAAATACGAAGTATGCGTCCGCGTAAAACGCCAGCGTAAACGCGCGCTTGAAACACAATGCGTGGCTAGGATTTTTTAACTGAATAACTTCTACGTACGATTAGCTATGTCACCGAAGATCAGCCGTGATAAAAAGCTTGTTAAATAGTAAAACATGAATCATCGAGCAATTTTGAATAATCCAGACACTGTGTACCTACATGTCAAAGTATATTTGCAATTCTTAATATTGCAATCTACTAAATCCATCTTTTCATGTTATTAACAGTCTGGGTGGTGGAAATTTCGTACAAAGCGAACTTTCAACTTCGTTTGTTTACACACTAGGATAAATTTTTCAATTACTGTCAGTGTCTCTATTATTACCATTGTATTTATTTTACTTAATAAAAACGTAACGTATAAAGAATAGTGTACAATAATAATAGTAATAATAAGAAGAGCAGTCCCAATTTAATAATAAATTTTTTTAACACTGTTCTTTATAGGTACGTCACGTTTTCAATAACTAAAATAAATAAAGTGGTAGTAATAGTGACACTGACAGTTTTTGGAACATCTATCCCCAATTCCAGAAAATTGACAGATTGATTTATTTTTTAAATCTTGTAATTAATATTCGGTGCCTGAAGAATATTTGTCATCGCTACATATTCCGAAAGGTTTCTTTTTTTCCATTGCTATGCCCTCGTTCCATTTCGATAATTTGTCTCGTTTGTCGAAGATAAATATGGAATAACTTTCGGAGCACAGCATGGCATACTGCGTCTCTGGGAACGAGAGAAGACCGGGTAGGGGAAGTAGCATTTCGACCTTGCAAAAAAGCAAAAAGGGGGAGGGAACAGGTCTGTCGCAAGAAGTTTATTGCACCGGCGCCCAGAACGAATCGAAACTCGGTTTCGATATGCTCGTGCCTGTAAAACGCGAAATGCCTACTTTCTAAAATCGAATTTGAAATGCATAATTGTTCCATTTCCATATTGAAGATTAAATATCACGATACTTCGGCCATTGCCTTGCGCTTTCGAAATTAAGCGCCTCAACCTGCCGTCGACCTGTTCGCAGCAAGTCGACGTTTTAATAGAGCTCGCGACACGTAATTAACATAATTTCGATTAACGTCTGTGTCAGAAAAGAATCGAGCGTTACAACGCCACCAGAGTGAAGGAAATCGGAAACTCGAGTTACCCGTGTGTACTTACACTCCTGTTGTCATAAACCATGGAAGTCATTCAGAATGACTGAAGTGCCACCAGAGATTTATTCGTTAAGCATCCGTACAACATCATTGTGTCTCTTAACGAACTCTTTACACTTAAGAAACACTTAACGAAGCACATCTGTTACTTAGCATAAAAGTGTACGTACCTAAGTACCTACGTCGAGTCTGCAACAACTGTCAGGTGTTTAAAGCCATTCATTCTGTCGGTGTCTATGCTTCTGTTACGTGACATGGTAATTAAGAAAATTTAATCAATTATGTCCCAGTAACATTCGAAATAATAGCATTTCATTTCTAAGCTTCCAAAGAATCCACGAATTAAACGATCGGTGTGTATTTCGAAATCCCCTCGCAACCGTTCGAACGCGCATTTGATTTACTTTCTAGATCCAGAGATCCCTAATTATTTTTAGCAGCATATCCGTAGCTCCCCATCAACATATCGATGTTGATGTAACGTAATTTCTACGACTTTTTACAAGCGATCTGATAAGACCGAGCAGTGGTATTAAATTCGTCAGGGCTCCAGAGAATTCGACTGAAACTCAACTTGCACCATCATCTCGTTCTCCCAAGCCCGAGGGAAAAAAGGACATGCCCAGTCACAGTAGCATAACAGCAACCGAGCAACTCGATCCAGTTTACGTAATAGCAACAATGTTAATGGCCGCGCGGGACAGTGGATCGCCCGGAGGAACGCTTAATCATATTCACGGCAATTAATATTCATCCTTGCGCGTTAACATTCAACCTTGCACAATCAGGAATGCCCGATCGGCCGGGCGATTTTCAGGCGGTATACCGGCCGCCCGACTGTGTCCCGTTAAGAAATTGCATTCGTGTGGGATATCGAGCCACGCGATCTCCCCTTGGAGGCAGCCAGCGATCACGTTTTTCGTAACAGTATAAATTCGTTCCGCGATCTCGGTCTGTCGGGAAACGAGCACCGATACAAAACGATCTAATGCTCCCTTCCTGACGAGACACTCGTGTACCTCGCCGCTGGTATGTAGGACGTGTTCACTGGGTAGAGACAATGGTGGCTCGGAACGTAGGAGGACCAATGCAAAAAGACGTGGAACAGCGTGGTTCGCGATGAATCAGTAGGGGGTCCAGTTTGAAAATAAACAGGAAACTGTTTTAACAAGTGGATTCATTGCTTGTGTTGTATACCTATGGTTCTCCAAATGTGTAATCTGACAAGATGGATCGGTACTGTTACGAAAGAAAGTGGAGAAATGTAGAAGATATTAGTTAGAGTAAGTGGAGGTGGCTTTGTGACTAAAGGGGTTACTTTGTATTTCTTTATTTCCCTGTGGTAAAATATACTAACAGATTCAAGTTCTATTTCTCACTTTACCCGCCGTGGGCACACCTATTTTCGCACCGTCTGTGGACACACTGGGTCGTTTATGTTCATGGCTGTTTTTCTTACTGTTTTTGACTTTCAAAAAATTTGAAAAAATTATAGGATACTTATTCAAGTCTCTACTTTAATATACAATAGTTCTTTGGGTGAAATGTTTAAAGGATTAACTGGGATAAATCAAAATTCGGAAGGAAGTTTAAGAAAAAGGCAATTTGCTCAGTACATAAACGACTCAGTGTACTCATTGATTTTTCTTAATTCGGGATTATAATGGATAATTTTCGTGTGATCTTTGACAAATATGCAAAAGTGTCCCAAAGTCCGCTTTACTTAACCCCCCTTGACGGTACGAGTTTTTGATTTTCACAAAACCACCCCATTAGTCAGAAAGTGACCCCACCCCTGCTTACAGTAAATATTACAATTTTTATTATTATTATTAATCATCTGTATTACTCAATGGAAATACACAGAATAAATCTGTTACACTTTACAGATAATTAAGTAAAAGCTGCTAGATTAAATGGCGAGGCAGCAGAGAACTTTCTATCGTGAGACAAAAATCTCAACAAACAACTAAACGTAATTAATAGAAATAATTTCTAAAGTCTAATTTCATGAAACTAATGACAAAATAATTAAAAAATAATAAACCAACGAAATAATTGTCTCATGCGAGACACAATACCTTTCTCTCATCCTGGATTTGCACCTTTAATAAGCCTAACCATAAAACAAAATCTCGTTCGTTAAAGAGAAACCAAGGGGCACCATTTTTTCTCTCATGTACCGAATCGTGGGCACCTTGTAAACCGGACCTCAAGTTCGTAATTCTGACATCCGCACATTCACGATGACAGGATTGCAAATGAACCATACTCGTTTCGTTTACAATGCCACAGAACCTGACGCCGTTCCATCGTTTCGCTGAAAAAACTTCTTCGACGTCTGGAAGAGTACTCCATCGGTACCGATTCACCGGCAACGGACAGAGACAGAATGCCTGCGCCGAACTTTCGTGGCCTAAATTTCGTTTAAAGAATTTCGATTGGAATTCTTAATCCGCGCGCTGCAATCGAGGCCAGTTACAGGAAGAACGATGCTCCCGATGGCGTGGCCGATATCACGGTCGAGGAAGAGATTTTTTATCCCGCGGCTGCGCGGCAGAATATCACAGGCGACACGGTTTTACGATAATGAAAGTCGCGACGCAAGTCGACCTCTAATCACCGGTTACCCGGCCACTTATTAATCCGCCAATAAATAACCCGGGCCCGTAGAAAGCCGCTCGGCGGCGGGAGGTCTCGAATCAGGCTAATGACAATCGCGATAACAGAATTCTCGCGCTGCTCGCTGTTCGAGAGAGGCTTTTGCTATCTGCTTACCTAAACGCTTTCATTGAGTTGCATCCCCTGCACTAACGACGGGCGATTCTGTAAAAAAAATGGATATTTAAGAATCGAGTCTAATAAAATCGATTATTTTAAAAAAGAATCGGGGAATCGATAAATGTGGTCGAGAAAATGATGAAATAATAGAATCAATTAAACGTGGGGTAAAAAGAATTTGTATTGAGTCATTATATTGGGAAATATAATATATAATATATATTCTTTACTCTAAGTATATATTATACTCGTACACACTCATACACACAAGTTCATTTTTTATATACAGTTGTAGTTTATTTAATTTAGACCATCTGAATTCCATTTTCATTTTTAGAGACTGAGAAACATAAGATTTTAATTAGAAAATTCTTAAAAATTCAAATCGTCGATTTTTTCCCGATTCTTGGTTAGAAAATAATCGATAAAACAATCGATTTTTCAGAAAAATAATCGACCGGTTCTGGAAAAATCGAGTAGAATCGCCCGTTCTTAGTCAGCACAATGCTCGCGTTAATAATTTTCGGAGAGCATCGTAGGTACTGCCCGAGGGTCTCCAAATCTTTATTTTGAAAACAAATTAAGGAATTTGCTTTTTATTCGTTAGAACGGAACATTTCTCAAATTCTTGCGCAACTCAAAGTGTTAATAGACGACAAAAGAATTGATCTAACTTTCATTCATTTCTACACACCGATTAGAACCAAACTAAGTAACGAATTGTACACGCATTTGTATTGAAACAAGTTTTCTTTTCAGCCCGAACAATGTTATTCGCTGTGTTTTGCAGATAAATAAGCAATATCGATGATAATTGGTGGTTCGCTTTAAAAGCGGCGCGGTTCTCTTTAAAAAGGTTTGTCGTGTACACCTCAGGCGTAGAGCATGATTACCTTATCGGTGTACATACAAAGGAAGGACCTTTCGATCGAAGAGGGGGGCATTGATCGCGGGGATCGATGGAGTGTATCGTCCTTGCTCGACAGGATCGCGGAGACCTTTGCCATGACGGCGACGCTCCCACTCACGATGGGAAATCATTTTCTCATCGATGGGTGTTTCGTTTCGCAACACCTCAATGATAACTTTATATCGTTTACCACTTTAAAGTAGGTAATCCTGCATCTAATAATCGCTGCAATAAACGGCGATTAACCCTTGGTGACTTCACGTAATGACTAGTTTAACATCGTATCTTGAGATGTTCACTTTTTTATTTGTAGCTCGATAGAAGATAGAGCTACCAGAGCATTATTTGCGTGTAATATATTATTATACGAGGTTAGAGATTTATTAATTCGCTACTAGAAATGATTTCTCATAATGGACCAATGTCACACATACGTGAATCGAAAATTTTGTATTTTACATCGATAAAACAAGGTTAGTTTGTTTAAACAGTTAGATCTTGGAAATCGATGGATCTTTGGGTATTTAATTAAAAATGTACACTGACAATGAATAAGGCTTTTAGAATTAAAAAGTGGGTAGGCTTGGATTGTCGGGAATTATTTTACGCAATTTTGTAGATATAAAAAAGATGCAACTTTTGTTTAAATTTCTTTTCGATATCTCTCACTCCTCTCGAGATATACCCCAATAAAGAAAACTCTATATTTTTTCAAAGGGTGATTTCACCCCGTAAAACCACATTATAGCGTCAACAAAAAATAGTTCTGTGTCACGAATAAACTACTCTGCTTGCACCCAAAGTTGCATAATTTTCCGAATTTCCGAGTTTCCTAACTTCCCTTGTAAGCTTTACCTATCCTTCTGATCACTAATTCCTCAAAACCAACAAAATCATAAAGTATACAGTAAAAAAGAATGTTTTCAGTAACTTAAAAAATGGACCATGTTCTACCATTTTCCTTCGATTAGATCAACCCGAAAATCTTGTTTCGTGCATACCAGGTGTCCCAGCGCGTTGCTTTTGGACCGGTCTTCGTGTACGGTCACCCAGAAGGTGAACGACACCGTCGAATAAGGTTTTTCTTACCTTGATCCTCGAGGGCTGGGACCTCCTCGTGTACCTACACCCGACCCCCTGCTAAAAAGCCGATCCTGCCTCTGGGCGAGCCGTTAATCGATCCTGCCCCTCTTCGAAAAGATCTCGGAGGGACGGAGGTGGCCGAACCAGGAAGAAACAAGGGATACGATAACGATACAGGGCACGAGATTGTCCCTGATGACGATCGATCTTGTTCGAACTGGTTTCAGGCTATCTCGATGATTGATTGTACCTGCCGCTTCAATTTTGTTACATTAATATCGCCCAGCTGTGAATTAGAAACCAGGAAGCACTGATTTCGCGATTAAACAGATCCCGTCCTCATTTCGATACAGTTATTATCCTAACAAGATGTTCACGAGGTCAGAAGTCTGTTTTATCACACCTACAGAGCCTGTTAAAACCTTTTCCTCTTGCAAAACGTTTCTTTGCTATGGTCTCGCGGAACAGGATTCTGGGATAAGTGATCTTGCTTCAGGTAAATGTACCATCCTTCGATTATCAAAGAAATCGACTGTCCCATCACGTGGCACAAGTGATTCGGATAATCGAAGTTCTACCGTAATGGGAGTTCCATGGAAGTCGTGTGAAGTGGGTTCTGCAATCACCAAGCGTGTAATGTACAGCCGCGACATCACGTATCCCTTGGACATCGCGTTACGAAAGAGTATGCACAAATTATGGACGAAAGGGGTACAATTATTGGGACACGAAGTGTTCTTTCGTCTTTGAAATTCGTTCGAAGAAAAATGCACGATGATTATTTGCATTCGTGCGGGGGTTTCGCAAGGGGCCGAGAAATAAAGGAAGATGTTCCGCGAATCAGGAACGTAGGGCTTGCGTGCAGGCATCCTTCGTTCGCGGACAAGACCCGTGTTCGCTTTCTCGAAAATTAAGGGTCGCTGAAGATATTCGCGGTTTCGATCACGATCATTCTGCGGTCAATCGTCGCCCAGCCCGTCATTACTCGTGCCGCTTGGGACAAGTATATCTCCGGACCCAAATGAAGGCGTTCGTCCATTTCTCGCTGCGCCTCGCTTAACCCTGCTATGATACATTCACTCTCTTCTTATCCATTCGTATCATTATTTTCACGCCACTTTCCTAATCTTGTTCAAGCACTTTTTATTATTCATTACTTACAAATTTCTGCATGATATTGGGTTGTAACGTTATAACCACCACTTTCTAGGATTAATAACCGACAACCTTCCATTTTTTTATGCCTCCTTTGTATAATAGAATATTTATTTGAATTAAAGTACACATGGATTATATAACTCGTTACAAACTGTTATCTCGAATGAGAAAGTAAAGATAATCAGTGACGTAACGTTGAATACTATCAAAACAGAATATTATATATAGAATAGAAATCTCAAAATGATATAACTTTATCGACTCGACTTGAATTCTTAGACTCGTGGAAAGTATTATCATGCAAATCATTGTTAAGCACCGTTGTTACTGCTTACAAGTTCAATTGACTAACCAGGAAACGTTCACAACCCGAAAATTCTGATTTTAATGAAACTTGGGGGGAATGTAGAATATATAAGGGCGGTATTCACAATCGCTACTTATTCTTAAGATCATCTTAAGCATTCAGCATCCTTTACTAGTCCACTAGACTTTTTTCTGCGGAAATACACTCTGAAAGGGTGAAATCAGCTTTTAAAGTTGTCACATTTTTCGCTCTTTCAATATAACTTTCTAATAGTGCAAGATAAAACAGACCTTTAAAAATAGAAATTGTTCAGTTTTTTATTCTCTATCAGATTACCAAAAGAAAAATGCAGTTATATTAAAAATGGTCAAAAACGCGATAACTTTAATGACTAATATCACCCCTTCAGAGTGAATTTCCGCAGAAAAAAATTGCACCTTGCATACTCCAATGTGCTATACATTCCTACAAACTTTCATTAAAATCAAAATTTCCGGATTGCGAACGTTTCCTTGTAAGTAAACTCGTACCTACAGTCCTGAAACAGCCTGTACATGGTAATCGATACAGGTTAACACCACGAAATACATAGATTTTCTCCACCACCGACTCGCTATCTCGCACTGGAAAGGTCTAAATACATAACGCAGAATTCGATTAACTTATTAGCAATTTATCAGCCGCGCTCGCGATTCCGATCCTCTAAACGCGATACATTAACACCGGCATTCGCGTTTAATCGCTGGATTACTCAACTCCTCGGCTCACTACGCGAAGAACGAAAGGAAAATTAATTCAGCGAGGGAAGATTTATGCCCGGCGTGCAAGATAAAGTCACTTCGCTGAGATTATATTTTATGGCGTATCGCAGAAGTGTCTGGAAGGGTTGCACTGCTTGCGCCGCCTGCATGACGTCTATAAAATTATAATGACGCGCTAAACATTACGCGTACAAAGTGGAGGCGCGTTAGCCAAGGCAGTTTCACTGCAATGTCATACTACTTGAAGATGATTTATCAGGTCGGCTGTTGCTCTGCTGGGCGAGAAAGTGCAGATTTATAAAAAACTTGACGCAAGACTGGACCTAATAACTGGGTCAGTTTTTAACCAGGAATAAACCTGTATGCTTATGAATATATTTCCATTATTTAATGATAATAGTCGAAATTCCCATATACACTCCCGTTCATAAGTATTAGGGCACCTGTTGTATTTGCAGAAAATGTGATATTTGGTACATATTCAATATTTTTCAGTACTTTCATTTTCTGCATTTAATTTGCGGCATTAAGAGCAAAAACGGTCTAACCCATATATATTTCAAAATTGGAAATATTGGAAATAGGAAAAATTCTTTTTTTTTAATGTGGATTAGTCCGTCTTTGATCTTAATGCCTCTTTTAAAATGTCAAATAGCTAAAGTGAAATTTGTTAGATTTCTTCAATAAATTTGCAACGTTTTTCATAACTATTCCACACTGAGTACTGGTGTCCTAATACTTATAAACGGGACTATTACGAATTTTGAGGTTTTCGTTATTATCATTTATACAAGGATAAAAAATCATTTAGCAAAGTATAAGTATACGAATGTAAGGGACAATTAACAAGACAGTATATAAATAGTTTTATAAAAATATTCTTAATGCAAATACAATAAAATTCATTAGGTGATTAAAAAATATATTTAAAGAATAAAATCCATTTTTTTTTGTTTTACAAAGTTCTTGATTACTTCAGTTGTGGATACATTAATCTCCTATTTTCATTTTCTTTGAGAGGTGCCAGTGCCCCTTGCACTGTGCGAAGTAATCCTGAAGAAAAATCTGAGGAGTCCCCAAAAAAATGAAAACGCCAGTGAGTTGAGAAAGGAATCGACTAACGCAGTAGAGTAAAATAAATGAGAACACGATTGAGTGAAAAATAGTCCGGTGTACTTGGTGGGGTTAAAAACAGTAGTTACTCTAAGAGTTTCAAGCGTGGGTGTATGCACACTCGAACGTCTTACAATTAGCACCACTTGCATCGATCTGTCTAATTCTATGCTGCATATACACGTTACACGTGTTCACGTGCACACTTCGCCATAAGGGTACAGGCAACCGTTGATCGCGGCTTTCTCACGAAGAGTTCACCTTCCCCGGTCGGACAGTCCGATCGATTCGTTCGCTCCTCTCTCTTCATTATCTCGGCCTCTCGAAGACGAGAGGTTGACGTTCATCAATCAAACCAGGCGTCGTGGAGCGAGTCGGAGATCAAACGGCCCGCAGTCGTCGTACCGACAAATAATTTCATTTCGGATCACAGGCGATAAAAAGTGTTTGTTCGAAATGGTGGTCGCGTTGGCTGAGGTGAAATGATTTCCACCAGGAATCAGAGAAGATGAGGAATGGCTTGGTTTTCGTAGTAATAGATGGTGCGAATTGATACGATCCAATAGCGAGTGTAAAGACACAAAGTCAACTGCACCATTAACTCTAGAGGTGGAGAACTATCGATAGTGTTGACTATCGATATTATCAAATGTGATTAAAATTTAATAAAATATATATCAAATATAGGAATATATAAAATAAAATGAAATACAAAATCAAACATAATATTTTAAAGCATATATATTTTATTAAATTTTCATCACATTCGATAAAATCGATAGTCAACACTATCGATAGTTCTCCACCTCTAATTAACCCTCTCACTATTAAGGGATCCCCTTAGTGTGACAGTCTGAAAAAAGGGGATATTTGAGATTTTTTAAAGAGAAAACCTTTAATTATATTAATTCAAAAATTTATACCTACATTTGTACGTATTTAGAAAACAGTTTAAAAAATATTTAATAGAAAAATAACAGTAGGTGAAACTGTAAACGCGTTTTTCTGAAACATAACCTGCTAAAGTGTCCATAATGTAGATACAAAAACCTTTGGTTAAAAATATGCATGTACTTTCTAAAATAAATTTCCAAAGAATCGTTCTCTTTCTATCTCCTGTAAGGAATTAATCATCGAAACAGAATAATTTGAGCGACTTTAAGTAATCAGTTGAAAAAGTTCTACCACTGGCATAGGGGAAGGGTTAATTAGAGTGGAGTTGTGTTATTTCGATGGTTTGTACATACGTTGATCGTCGAATAACTGGAGCGTGGGCAAACCGAGCTGGATGCTCCACTCGGTTCAAGTTAGTTTTCTTCTTTAATGGCGTAGTTACATATATCTAGTCTTCAGCTGTCATCAATTCGACGATTCTGGACACGCACGAGATCTGTTTTGTATGGGATGGTATATTTGCACTGTTTGGAATGATTAGAGGATGTTGTATTCAAATGAACTATTGTTGGCTGTAGCCTGTGCACAGAGTGTTTTAAATTATGCGGCGATGCACTTTCCTGCAAGAGTTTCTCTCCTCCGTCTAACATTTCGGTGTGGAAGCGAACCGATCGATAAGTCGTAACGAATTAGCCGTGATTTATGAAAGAAGGCCAACAACGACGCTTATAAAGTATAGTCCCGGGATCCCGTTACTCAGCCAGATCTCGATCAAATCGAAAGAAAAGCGATCCTACGCGCAAGAATCCGTGCACGTGCAGGTGCACGTGCAACTTGGCGCGCCAGCGCTCTCCCTGGAGATAGCGATGCTCCCTGTCCGCGATTTTCGATCGGCACGGGCGCAAATTATACGTAATTTACATAACTGTAACCGTAAATCTCCTTGCGAAAGAAGTCACGGAGCACCGATAACCGTTTTACGGTTACTCAAACACGACTCATTAATTGGCGTTAGAGAGCGACCTGAATGAACTTCGATACGAGGAAACAACTCAAAACACGCATTAAAATCGTGCACTACAAATTCAAAATTTTCTGGACTATAAGCGAAAGATAAGAAAAATACATTATTCGTCATTTTGCTGTTCAACAATGTTGCATAATATTTCCCCTGGTATACTACTTATTATTAGGTTTATACGTGTACAGAACAATAGTAAGGACTCCAAATACGCATGCGTAGACAGAAGAGAGCCCAACAGCGAGACTCCAATTGATAATGCTTGCAATTATTAAACTCGTGATTTGGTAGTGGTTAAAATCGTGGTCTTTTTAATTTTCTGAGAAATACATTACGATGTAAGTAATGGTACTTTTGGATGCAAGAATGGCTTCGGGACACTCAAGCCTTCCTTGCATTAAATGCATAATTAGATTCCTCGTTCTTTTTTACATAGACCCTCTTTTCATTGCCTGGTATCTCTAAAATTGACAGAACTATGGCAAATTTTGTGAATCGATGTTGACCAACTGACTCTAAATTGTACCTAAGCCAAACATACACTACAGTCTCACTACACCAACCTGAACATGACACGATCTATAATTATTAAAATTAACTCATTTATTTATTACATAATTCCAATTGTAATAATGCAACTACAAAGAAGATACCTATGTGCATGAAATTTTTAAGTATTATAAACAGTTTTACAACAACGTTACTTTCTATAAAAAAATCTAACTTCGTAATGTTTAGAGATATTTTTCTCGAAACTGACTTGTGACACTGACGTCCTTCTTGCATCCAACAGTACAATAATTGTAAAAATTATTCGCAACATTGCTCCTCTCCCAAAGACTACATTTCCGATCTCTCAACGTCTACCATTGATATAGCTTACCTGAACATTGGACTTCTGATGCCACTAAGAAGTCAAGTGCCGCGGCGGAATTGAAGATTATCAGTAGAACTTCAGAACTCCTTATCAGTAGAAGTGACAGCTGACCAAAAGCGTAGCTTCGCCGTATCCACTGGCGATAATACTAAAGTCCCTTTAAATTCCTCGCAGCTTTTATTACGACACTAAATTAAAGTACATACTTGTTCCTTTGATGGGACCTTTACATACCTACAATAAATATCATGCACCACTGCCGGCAGTGAGCCTGTTAAGACCCCTCGTCCTCCACTTATGAGGGGGTCACGGAGCAGCGAGAGCCGCCGTTCAGCCGTGAAAAAGTGCAGGACGAAAGTGAAAAATCGGGACTGGACGCGTACGGGTCCGAAACCTGTTCGATAATTAGCAGGCTCGCCTCGAAGTGTCTGGCAGAAACCAGCGACATTAGCAGGACTATAAATTATGTTTGCCCGCGCGAATGGCTGCGGCTGGATCTTCCGGGGCCTTACCGGTCCCCTCTATCGACGTTTCTAACGGCTGCTAATTGCCCGGGACAAACAAATTAGCCGGCAAACTCCGCTCGAATTCGTTGCCATTTTTCTTCTTCACGGGCCACTTGCGCCCAAGCGACATGGAAATGTCTCGGGTGTAATAACATTTAGGCGGGACTCGAGAAACGTGCGAGCAGAAAGAACTGGCGGAAACGAACGTTGCTCGACTAAATAATGTCTGACTTTTATGTCAGGATATTTAAGGCGACTCGTGCCAATAATTCGCGCGACCGCGCACCCGTGTCCAGTTGTATCTAAACGAACAGCAAACCGGTTAAAATATTACCCGGAGCACCAGATAACCTCGGGAAAAGAATTTCCTCGTGACGTTATCTTGATGTCGTGCTAGTATCTTGCGTTAATTTGATTTACTAACAGAGAGACATTCTTCAACCGTCCACTTCCGATGGTAATCTAGCGGAGGAAATGTTTTTTCATTCTGTTTCGCCTGCTGTCAACGCTGCATGATCTTCCACACTCTATATTTACATCGTCGCTGTTTATTTGCAATTAATCTTCCCTCCTGTAAATATGGCGACCGGGAAGTGGGTATTAAAAAACGAATTCGACGCAGACTTAATTAACCGTTTTTGCAAAGAGTCGGCGATTAGGAAGCGGGATTAAGTGCAAGTGGGGGGATAAAAGTTCACGTTAGATTATATAACACGGAAGATGCGTTATAATATTCAAGATTGGCGTGCGTACAAATAGATAAATCGATCGCTAATGATCGTGGGTTCATTAATCTGTCGTTTTAAAAATCAGTGATAACGTGGTTGGAATATAATTACCAACTTGTCTGTGTATTGTTAATAACCCCGGGAAGTAGAGGAAAAGTAGAAGTTACAGGAGCCACGCTTCAAGTCGAAATCGATCAGACCAGTGCAAATCAGCTGTGGGTGAATTATACTGTGTATCGCTTACCGATCTTGCGAAACAGAGTTGCTTGGTATTGCGATATGTGTACCCTAAATAATTACATACGATATAGCAAAAAATAGACAAAAAAGGTAATTAAAAACGTACTTATTCTGTTGTCAAAAATAAAATATATATATTGCAACTCATCTTGCAATATATTCGAAGAAATTAACATACTTAACAAATCCAAAATGCAGAGACAAATATTTGTGGTAACAATTATCGACTACTGTGCGTTGCTGGAAAGATGACAAGCGGGGCAACATGATCCGATTCGATGATTTTATCACGTCAGGTGATAATAATGGCAATACTGTTGTCTGGGGACAAAGCCAATCGAACCAGTATTTCTTCCGCTTGCCATCTTTCCAGCAACGCGCAGCAGACTGCAGAGCAATTTCGCCTTGACTAGTTTAGAAAGAAATGCGCGGCGGAACTGTGCAGACACGCGCGTGCATCGTTCCGCGTGTGCATATGCAGATGCACGAGGACGATCGCGTGGAACGTTAGAATGCAGAAAAGAGGTGTGCACCGACGAGTTAACGTTTTGAGTTAAATTCCTGCCGAGTCAAAGGAACGCTTCAGGCACCAAGTCCATTATCTTCGCCTCCGACGACCTCCTCGGATGCCACGAACTCCGTGAGATCCCTCGCCACGACAACACCGCTTCTTCAACGCCCACAAAAATAGATGAGATTTAGGGATTAAGGGGTCATGCTCAGTCACAACTTTCAAAAAATCGATTTTTCAATTTTTGTATTTTCTTTAAGTACAACATCTTAGAAATATTCTGTAAAAATTTTAAGGTAATCCGAATAAAATTGGCCGAGATATAGGCGTTCGAAGTGAACCCTCCCTTGAGCGCGCCGCCCGGGTATAAACTTGACTTGAAACTTCAAACGCGTTTTTCTCGAAACAGCATTTTCAAAATCGGTGACCAAGATATTTCAAAAACCATTCAACCGATTTACTTCAAATTTTACAAGCTTACTATAGGAACAATAAACTAGTCTTTGAACGAAGGATTTTTTTCCAATGCTTAGTTTTTCTTTTAATTGACGAAAATCAGGCACGATTTATGATGAAAATTGAAACTTTTACTTTAAACATCCGCCATTTTTTCCCAAATCAATATTTCGAAAAATCCTTCGTTCAAAGACAAGATAATATAATATAATAAGTAAATTCTTTTGAATTTTTTAATTTAGATGATCGACTTTCGAACAGCAGTGGTCACCACAGAAGCCTTTTTTTTAGAGGACCTTTGAGAGATGGACAATAACTTTGTTATTAATAAATATTTTTAAATAAAAAAATTACGATATACAATACTAGATGCAATCGTTAAAAGGGAAAAAGAATTTTTGAGAAATGTGGTATAGCTTTCGAGTAAAAAATTCCCAAAGATCACCCTTTTTTCGGCCTCCTGACTGAGCATGACCCCTTAATTAAAGGAAAACTACCAGATAATTTAATGGAACTTTTTGCATTGTATTAAGGATATCTTGAACTATAGAAATATATTTTTCTTTTGTATTAATTATTGCAAATGGCACTGGCAACGTAGGTATTCGCCGCTAATCAAATGCCTATAACTTCTTGAATTTCCCAAATTTCAAAAAATCCTTCTAAACGTGTAGGTGTTCGGAAAAGTTTATGCACTCGAAAAATTAAATAAGAAGATCGATTTTCAACATTCTTAAACCGGAACCACACCTTAATGTATAATCCTTCTGCAGAATAACACGGGAGAGACAAGGGAAGCTTGTTTCTTTTGTATTTATTATCTCGAATGCGAATAATTTGAGTGGCAAAAGAAATACATATTTGTGGATCTTCTCTGATGATTTCGTTATTCATATTCGTATTGCGGAAGGGATAAAGGCGGGGCAATGAGCAGTGGGAAAGTGTGATATCTCGTATTCCATCGTGGAAGATAGAAGAGGTAAGTAATCTCCTCGTTTTAAGGCTCATAACGCTAATCCACCTTCGTAATTAATTTACACGAACGCTGTGACATTATATTGCCGTGTGGTGATTTAAACCCTGGCACTTAATAATGTCTAATATTCATATTTAATGGGAGGTAAGAGCACCCGAGGCGAGATAAATAAATCAAACACGTTGGTCGACATAACTCATTAAAACAACGCCTAGCGACTAGACGCCTCTTAACGTTTCTTTGAAAACAAATAAAAATAAAATCAATTAATCTCGTCGCACGCAGTGTAAGTATCTACTCGAAGAAAATGTATCTCGTGACATTTGTCTCAACAAACTGCATGGAGAAGATATTGAATATAATGTCGTACGAGTTTTTTTTATATTTACCATGATTCATCGACAACCTGTCGGGCTCGACAACAGATAAGTCTCTTGCATCCATCGATTGATCCATTCTGCCCGCAAATTACAGCATAAAATCTCTCGCGAGCAGTCATGCACTTCCTTGAAAACAGTTTCTCCGTTTAATCGCTCTGCCATCGAGTCGAATGCAACGAAAGGTTATGCTGTTTTATTAAGAAACACGGCGACCGAACAAAAAGCACAGCCGAGAAAAATTCGCTTTCTAAACTATCTTTGCGGTAGGCCACTCGGGGCGACGCTTGTGTACCACGAAAGTATAAGTGATTCTATTGGATAGTACATGATATTGCATAGAAATATCACCGTGTTATTTCAACATTTTTCTTTCTAATCGGACATAATTGATTTCGCATGAAAATTTTACTGAAAATTTCATCCAAAACATTTGACAGAAAATTTTTGAATAGTATATAAATATTTCTTTTATTCCTTACTGCAATAAACATGCAATTCTTACACTTCTACTTTATTTTCTTGTAATCATAGATAGGTTGTGGATTTGTCTTAAATTATTTCCATGAAAAGGAAACAAAGGTAACCTATATTGCTACCGAAGAAATGAAGAAAAACTCAGATTCTCATAATGAAAAAATAAGTAGTCGATATTTATATGAAACATCTACTTAAGCACGACTGAAAAATCAGTCAGGCACTGTAATAACGTCTACTCTGACACATACACCCCTTGATAAGGCGTTGTAGTCATTAGCAGATCCAGCTTGTCACCAAACAACTCATTGTCAATACAAAATAGACAGCTCACAACACCGTAAAGTTATAGAGAAGATCAATGGACATTCCTGCCAGAAAAGTTTCGTGTCTTTCGCGGGGATGGAGCAAGCTCGTTAGCAGGAGCATCATCGCGCCAAATTGAATACAGTGCGCTGGTTTTTCTGCAATGATCGATCACGCGGATCGTTAGCTTCGAGCGCGCTAAATAATTACGAATCTAACAGCGTCTGCTTAGAAACGTCCGCGTTGCCGGTCGTTAATCATCCGTTAATTGAAACACGATTACGAAACAACGAGTAACGCCGATACGCCGCAGTTTTTTTTCATCCCCCCATCGAAGGAACCGAGTCCTGGCGCGAGAAATGGTCTTAATGTTCGACCAACCGATGGCATTTCGCAGCGATGACGCATGTAATAATTTCCTGCTTTCGCAATCCTAGCCGTGGCGCCGTTTTTCTCTCGCCATCTCGACTCGCTTTTTCCTTGGATGCTCCTGGAGGCTCGCCGATTAACGACTCAGCCGTCCACTGGCCCTCAGACGCCTGGGAAATGTGAAGTCGCCTTCGCTTCGAAATGGCACTCGGCGATCTAGAGGGTTGCAGGTTAAGAAACGGCTCTTAAGATCGTAGATGGAGGTAATGAAGATGAAAGTGTCCAAAGTTTTGTACAGATGTAATTAATTATTTTCTTTTGAAGAAAATTAACGCTTTGAGTGGCGGAAAGTTTTAAAAAACGGCCCTTTAAGTTCGTCAGACCTCTCCAAGCGATCATTTTCTACCGGGGTGGTTTGGTATAAAGCGAATTTTGAGCTTGGTTTGTTTACAATTAAACATTCAGGAATTGAACGCAGAACGAGACTACTTTTGATGCTTCCCAGAAAATATACACAGTAGAGTTGGGCATTAACTAAATAAAAAATAATTTAAATAAGCATGAAATAAAAGTTACTTTATCTTTAAATTATTCGACGAATAAAGTTAATTTTATTATTCGATGAAAATTTATTCGATGAACAAAGTTAATTTGTTTATTTGACGAGAATTTATTCGACGAATAAAGTTACATTTTTATTCGTCGAGTGTTTCAACTTCAGTAGAAGTATACTATATCATCTACATTGTAAAAAGCTTCCAAGCTGCTAAAAGTTCACGTTTCAATTCATACGGAGCTACCTGTACGTCCGAAAGTTCTGTGCTCGTTGCACGAATAGATAAGGAAGTCTATGGGCGAATAAAACGTCGCGGAGCGAGGGGCCCAGTTTTTCACAGAGACGAGCGGACGCGGTTTTCTGCACGGATGACCGTAAAATGGGCGAACGCGAATTCGCGTGACCTGGAACGTGGTCGCATGCATTCCTGTCGCAAATTTTCTTGGCGTGCGGTTAGGGAGAAATCACATCGGACACGTCACGCCGCGCAGAGAGCCTTTCGACATCTCTATTCGTCGGAGATCATTACAGGTGTAATCGGCATTCGTTCGTTCTGATGCAACGAGCGCATTGTTTCCACCGCGACGAAACGTATCTGCGTCGCTCCTGTTCACGTGAGCCGCTCGTCACGCCGACTGACAAAGGGCAAAATTTTTCTTTGTCGTCGAGGTAACTCCGAATTAGAATCTACTATATCTTTATTCATATGATTTTTACAGCTTTATGAGAGTTTTACAATAATCGTAAGAGAATGACGTTGTAACGCTGCTGGTGTTGGGTTTGAACTGAAACATGCCTCTTTTTACCCGACTGCGGCACGCAAAGGAGGGTATTGTGTTTATCAGGCTATGTATGTATGTCCATTTTTCGCTCTAGAGCCTGTACGGATACACCGATTTGGACAAATGAGGTGTCTTTAGAATTGTCTTGATGTTCCGAATGTTATAGGCTATATAATTTTCAAAAAAATAAAAAATAAAAAAAATTAAATAATTTAAAAAACCCGACTGCTTAAAAAGCGAACTAAAATGACAATAATAATAAGATGACAATTTAATTTAACTCAATTGCCTGCAGGCGAAGGCCTTAAATCTCTTATATAAGGGTCCTTACATCATGGGATAGAAGAGATTTAAGGCCTTCGCCTGCAGGCAATTGAGTTAAATTAAATTGTCATCTTATTATTATTGTCATTTTAGTTCGCTTTTTAAGCAGTCGGGTTTTTTAAATTATTTATTGGGAGCAGTATTTATTATTTAACTGGTTCCTATTGGAGGGGTGGGCTGCTCGGGAAATCGGTACATCGTGGGAAACCATTTTGCTGACACACGAAATTTTGAGTACCTATAGGTTTTTCGACGAACGGTTAAATCCATGAACAGATGTATTTTCCAGATGGGTAACCGTCTTGGCGACACTCGGAATATGCGTGCAGTTTTTCTAGCGAACAGTTGCATTCGGGAGTGGATTCGTATCGCTGGGTCAGGACATGGGAAACCCATTCTTCTATTGGCAGTTCGACTGGCGATTATCGCGATACTTTCAATTAAGTTACGACTTGTCTGTGCGCTTCTAATCTACCTATGAAGAGCAAACGATCGGCAGATAACGATTTCCTGCGCGATCGAATGCGTGGTGACTGATAATGCCGGATACTACCAACAAGTAGATAAAATACATTGTAAGTATCATTTAACTGGAAATTGATAATGGCGAAGTAGAGTGTTAAAAATCGCCGGATGGAAAATGTTACAAAACTTAAAGCGCGAAGGAATATGTCTCGTTTGAAATATTTATGAATATCTTGCTCCGTTTCGTTATTTTTTGTCATATTCGCTGTAATGGCACTTGGGCTTTATTTAAAAAGCCGGTAGTAATCTATTAATCCATAACGATTTTAAAATTACCTATATGATAGCCGAGTAAAAGCACGAAAGACAAATAACTGCACGAAGCAAATAAATCTCGGGGAAACGAAATTCAGCACGTTCTTGGGTTCTTTGCTCGAATAACGAATTGGCGAAATGAAACGTGACTTGAACATCTGTTCCTCTGTTGCGCGTGCAACAATAACGTGAATTCATATAGTAATAAATTCTAAGTAAACTGCTAATAAAAAATATTTGATGGAATAAGAGTAAATCGTGCTGGAACTCCTAAGTGGTTATTTCCAGTTGACAGAAAATCACATGGTATCAGTTTCCAAAGAAATTTCTCTGCTTAAAAACTCTATGCGCCAAGAAAAGAAAAATTAACACAGAGAAAGGAAATATAAAAGATTTCGCTCAATACCAACACTAATATATTTTCGCCATCGGCGAAGGTTTAATCCAGCTGCGCCGCCCACTTAACGATAAACACGCAATCGGAGCGTAATTACAGCCGATTAAATTACGATTTGTTGTAAGACACCGCGACAGAGAAATTACACGCAAAAAGTCGTTCCGGCTGCAGCCATGATTGATAAAGCCCATAACAACTGGCAAATTATAACGTCCATTTAATCCCCGGCAATATTAACGAATGCGTGTATTCCCGCTCCTGGTGAAATTCACAAGGGGGTCCACGGCTTGCCAGCATTTCCAATGAATAATGAATTTTTCGTTCTGCCACGCCGCGAGACTGCATATGCATGGGCATTAAGTGTAGCGGTCGCAATTACCGCTGCCAACTCGCGCGAGCCCGAAATGACGCGGGTCATTAATTTATCTCGAAAGAGCGCGCGCGCACAATAATTTGTGACTTGGAGCCATTTGGTCGCGAGTTAAATGGTAATAAGCTGAGCGGTTATCAAACGACCATGCTAGATCACCAGCGAGATCAAGCCTTTCACCAAAGTCGAAAATTCTTTATGGACAACGGTGCACCTGATAACTGGGTCCGTTCTCGATCGATATCATTCAATCGCCGCGGCAGCTTTCAATTTGCTCTCCCCTCTGGGGGCACGTTCCACGATAAAAAACCCTTATTCTCCATGGCTCGTGCACCGATAACAGCTCTAACTCTCGACTCAATCAAATATCGTATAGGTATTACAGAGCTGGCAAAATTTGAATTTGGAGATATTGAAGGTGGGTGAATTTTTTGTAGATTAATGAGTAGGTATGTTTTGAGGAGAAAAAGAAGGTGGGAAGAGTTTCGTTCTGGTAAGGCAAGCAAGAGTTTCTCAAGCGTTACTATCAGTTGTCTTTACCTTCAATATGATTTCTATTTAAGGGGGAACACCACTGTGAAAGTTGAAAAAATTTCGATTTTTTTTTCTCACTTTCTTAATGTTTAACTCTTCAAAAATACTCTCTGAAAATTTCAAGTTGATATTCGAAGAATTGACGAAGATACAGTGCATTTTGTGAGACGCGTCACGATGCCGTTCCGAGCGCGCTATGTTAGCGGCAAATAGCGCGCCGACATTTTTCTTACCCACTGTTCCCCCACATTGTTAAAGGTTATATATTTTGGGTTTTTCCCGTTTTTACGCACGGTACGCTGTTCGTTCGAGAATCGAAGAAATGCAACCGTTGATCGGGCATTCGAGTGACAGTGAACGTCACGAACGGAAGTGTGATTTTTCCCGTGCAAACTTTAAACGCGATTTTCTCGAAACGACATTTTTCTAACTGATCGAATCAATAGCTCTGTCAATTTTTATCCGATCGACTTGAAATTTTGATAGGATCTTTAAAACAAGAGTATCTTCAGTTGTACGTACCGATTTTTTGATCGAAAACATATTTTTTTAAATACGCTCGAAAAACTATCCATTTTTTTGCGGATTTTCGAAACTTTTTCTTCCCAAGCGCACCATTTTTACAAAAATAATTTTTTTTAAAAATCGGTACGTACAACGGAAACTACACTCATACCGATTATATTAAAAAAAAAAAATTGATTTCAGAGTTGCCGTTCCAAAGATATCGTTTCGATAAGCGACCTATGTTTTCTTGTGAGGGATGTAGGAGATTAACTGTATATGGAAATCTATGCATGTTTTTCTATTACTTTTTTTTTTATAGTCTCTTAAGACATTGTACTAAAGATAGGTAATAACAATTTTATAATAAAACTGTAAGTTGTCCCTTAAAAAAATCTTAAAAATGGGCTCATTTTTCCGGCCGTCACAGTGGTGTTCCCCCTTAAGGGGTTGTTCCGGTGTAGAGATAGTGAGCGGAACTATTACGCATGGTAAAAAGGGGACAATAACGACGAATTACTGTACTCGGATACTCGGATCCAAGTACGAATATCCGGATACTCAAATCTGTATTTCGAGTTATAACGAGCAATCCAGATAGTCAGATATCCGGATAGTAAGAGCCCTAAGTACTTTTTACCCGCCGGACTTTTAGCCCCACCCGACCCCACACGATAAAACTTCAAACGCGAATAACTCAAGAAGTTTTGAATGTCTGACCAGATATAGGGAGTGATTCTTGAGGAGGAGAATGTCCTCTATATGGCCTGAAAGGTTCATTAAAACCGATGACCCGAAAGCGGCGGCCCTCTCCTTGTGAGCTGCAGAAGTTTTTTTAACCCGGCAGATTAGAGATGCGAGTACAGTATACTGTTATTACTTTTACGTCGCAGTGAACAATATTAAAGTGCTCTAAACCTCTGTTGAATCATGGTCTCGTGAAACCCCGCAGCAAATAAGCGATTGCAACGCAGAAAGGAAGTCTGTTCAGACCTACAACCTTATAGCTGTTTTTTATCCTTAATGTGAGCAACCCCCCAAACTGCGCCCACTTATTCCCGGGACACCCTATGTATACCCGGTTAATTATTATCGAAGGAGCGCCATAAGCGTCCAGCGTATCAATTTTACGCGACAGACTGATTGTAAATTTCGATAACGTATGAGCCTCCTTCGCCGCCTCAAATTTTCTCCTTTCCGCCGTGAGTAATGACATGGCGAACGCCCCCTGCAGGAAGTGCAGTTCCGTGAACGAAAAACATTTAAGAAAGGTGATTGTCAAGGTTCGATTCGTGAATCAGCCTCTGCTCTCTTCTACCAACACAGAGGAATCCAACGAGCAGCAAATTTTACTACAACACTTTCAATAACACAAGGTTTTAAAACACGCCCCCAATCGATCAAACCTTTCCGAGCGACCACTTCTGCCGAGAAAGTTTAACTTAACTCACCCCTAGCAAACGTTTGGGTCTCCAATATCTCCTCGAACATTACAAATACATTCAACACTTTCCAAGTCTTATCAATTCTAAAATACACCAAAATCGTACACAGGATGCTATAATCCCTCGACATGAAGACCCGCCGACGCCAGTGAAGGCGTGAAATGAACAGAGAATTCCTGCAGCGACACTAGGAGTCCAGCTATGACCAACTGACTTCAGCTACAAACAACAGGACTCCGAAGGAAACAGGTTTTCTTTGCACGAACCATACGGCGTCATTCATACGCACTTAATAGCGATACCATTATACTGTAGTCGTAACAAATGGTCGACAAGTAGCGCGGTCCATGAAAATCACAGTGGCACACGGTTATTAAACGTTCAGCGGTTCTTTTTGCCCGTCACGCGCTGGCCTTTCTGCCACAATTGTTGCGCGTTCACCCCAAAGTCCACGCCCTAGATCAGATCGTATAGATCGTTATCGCTCCAACGGCACGCATAAGTGCATAGATCACTGGGAGTGCAGTGCTACTGACAGTCAACTGCGCCCACAAGATAGACCTCCCACACGGTGACTTTTCTGGATATCGCTGACCGATTACGAGGCAGACTGGAACCGACATGCCGAGGAATTTCGCGACCAAGCTGGTGTTTCGAGTCACCTCGTTGTTCATGATTTACGATCCCATGTATCGTGAGATAGAAAGGGAGGAATAGGGGCGCTTGAAAACGATTGGGTTCGTAGAAATTTATAGGGACGGGAGGAATGTGTCAAGGCGAGGGGAAGGGAGTGTGTGTATTAAGGGCGGTTTATGTTTATTTTATGGTTGTTCGCCTATTTCTGAATTTGGAAGCGGATGCTAGATAGAAAGTTTTATGTATATGCAGAAATTTATGAACTATAAACGCGAACGAATACGATAAACGATATTTGGAGGTATTTGTTGATTGTTTTTTTGGTTGATGAGAATAATTTTCATAATATATGTGTGTGTGAGAATAATTCCCATAAAAGTGGAGTGTGACTAGAAGACATTTGTAAAGTAAAAAGTAATCTAATTGCACTATTAACTACCCTAGAGGAAACAGAGGACACAGAATAAAAGAAACCCTGATCACATAGTTGTAATACAAGCTTTTTATTATTTTTTCGCAGTCGGCGCATATCTCAAACTTGGCGTATAATTTCGTCGTTACGAGGCAGGCTATTTGAAATACTAATGTTCCCTAAGATCATCATTCCAAATGAAGTACGAGGTACAAATAATAATTCTACAGGATGCGTGAATATTTCTGAAGAAATCGCAGACAACGAGCGTATAGAAACGAATGGAACTCCTTCAATTTCCCTTATTTTTCAGAAAAGTACCTATAGTGCTTCGTAAACTGCACGTGGTCTATTCTTTAGGAAACGTACGATCGTAGGATAAAGTAGCCGAATATAACAATTTCTTTTTCACTCTCATCAGTCGAACTTTCACGGGTCTCACATTCGGAAACAATAATACGATAACTATTAAGTAGCTTCGAAGTTAAGTCTTCATCATTTAATGATATACAACCAGTAAGTCTTAAACTCCATTGCAAGCACTATACAACAGTATTTGAGAAAATCATTATACACTTACCACTTAAGAGGTATTGGTAATTTAATCGAACCACTTCAAAAACTTTCTGCAACATATTTAAAAAATATGTGATTGCTGAAGGTGCTTAATTGACTACAATGTCACTGTGCAGACAAAAAGAAATAGCTATGACATTCAAGAGTTCAGTACCGGAGATAAGCTGGGGTCTCATATTAGAAGAATCGTCATATTCGGTTATTTTACCCTACGTTAATAAAAATCAAATATCATGCCCTGAGCTCCCTGTAACCGTAATGCATCTGCAACTTTATGTCTCTCCGGGATCACCAATTTACCGTCTAGAAGTCACTTTTGTCGCCGCATTCGTGGCGCTAATAAACTGTGCACACAGTGACACAATTCCGCAGACGGCGTGCGACTAATCTAAATATATCGGAAATGATTGTGTCGGCGGCGGTTCCGTGCAGAGGCCGTGAGGTCAAGTCTGCCTCCCTTTCTACGGGACCTTGGCGAGCGTCCAGTCTCGTGCATAGTTAAACCTAACCTAACCTAACCTCACCTTGCACAGACTCTCACCTTCTACTTCGTCCTCTTCCTCCGTCATTACTCACCCAGGTGGATCCTCTTGCTGTATCCTACTCCTCCTTTCTACTCCAGCTTCTTGTTACTCTTTTTCCAAAGACTTGTGCCGTTTTCCTCTTTTATCCCCCTCCCCTTCTAGCACTTTCACTGCTCTTCCTACCTTTCCTGTTACCGACATCGCATCACTTTCATTTTTATTGTCTTTGCTTTCTGTGTTCCTCGAGCTTTCTCCGTGGAGACCTACCGTTCTTTGGGGACATTAATTTCAACTGCTCTTTATAATCGCTGATTTATTTCAAATTAAAAGGCTACTTGTAGATTATTTATATCTCATTTTGTTTCTTCGTTGTTTGGCATGTTGCTTTTCCATGTTGTTTGTAAAGTTTATTTAGCTTTGTGACTATAGTTTCTCTTTAATGATTCCTCTGCTTTCGTTTCAATGCCTTCTGGTCTCTTTTCTTCTTTGAAATTTTGGCATTCAGATTACTTTTTATTCTACTAAATTCTCTAAGTTCTCAGTTCTTAAAGTTAAGGACTCAGAATTAATGTTTAATCTTTCCTCTGCTTCTTTTACTAGCATTCGCGTTTTTAGTTGTTCTTTGTTATACCTAGGCAGCAGGAAGCCTGGAATGTTTCCTCGATGAATCTCACGCTTGAAAAGAACTAATCTTGAAACGAGGCCGGCGCTGATGGCGTGCCGCAACTGTTCGCAATTTCTACGAAATCAGTAGCAAATAGGTATACTAGAATTTCTCTTCAATCTCAGCTATCCATCGATTGTGACGCGGGATTCGAGCAGACGCGTCCAATGATTATTTCGAAGCTCGAGTTGGATAGAGTTCTGAGCAAGGAAACAATTGATGAATCCATTTCCTGGCTTTCTATCGTCGCATCATTATTCTCTACTACGACGAATGCAATCACAAAGTCAGCATCAGTAAACAGTTATAAAAAAGTAATTTGGACAAATTATATCTTCCTTTCGATCAGACACCAAAGATACTTTTAACATGTGATGTATTTAATCGAAATTATTTATATCTTCGTGCGCGATAACCTAAGTAGTTTATTTCAGTGTAATGAACCTCAGATGAACGCCAAAGCCTCTTCAAAATTTATTATAAATAATTTTATGTTTCCCTTTTTAGTCTTCTTCTTGCATCAATTTTCATGTATATTAAAGGTGAATGTTAAATCTATTTTTCCCATCATTCCTACAGTATTATCACTCAATTTGAATTCGTAAAAAAATATCACTCGATTGTCCCTCTTCCAAGATAAGAAACTCTAGGTAAATAGCAAATTCAGAATCTTCTTACAAATATCAATACAAAATAAACAACTCGCAAGAAACTTCTTCAGTTTATCCCCAGACCACCTTAAATCCTTATTCTTATAAATTTAAGACACTTGAAAACACTCTTACCTTAGCTCCATATTTGCTGGATTTAAGACACTTTGGAGATAAGCTTTTCAATTGACAACCAAACACTAATGTTTAACTTACATCATCATAACACAAGCCGTAAACTTCAGAAATATTACACTGCATATCCACCAACCTACTGTGCATCTTCACTTCATTTCTACTCTCAAAATAAGCTGTTGCTTTCCAAACAAAATTATTTGCCTTTTAAACCGTTTTTGGCGTCCCTAAGATTACCACTCAAATAAAACTGAAACATAAACTTCGCTCAGAGCGAAGGCATCGAATAGCGCCGAGGTAAAAGACCAGTTAATTCAAAGTGCAAAATTTACAGTGCAAATATTCGGGAGACGAGCAAAGTTGACTCCGCTCGAGCCGACGAATGTTCGTCGACTTCCGCTATCGCGACAGCAAATACCGATCGGTAGCTACTAAAACACGGACACCATTTACGGTGTCGGCTGCTGACGTAACATTACGTCAGGTATTACCGTAATGACACCTCGTTGTTCGTCGATTGCCCGTTGGGGAAGGATAATAAGAAGCTGAAAGAGAGGCACGGCGCGCGGACTCAGCCGTTAGACAATACGTAATTAGGCGACACAGACCATGAAAGGTGAAGGAGGTTGACCGAAGAGGTAGAAGGAGGAAGAAGAGAACCATGGAAAAGAAGGAAAAGGGACAAGAAGCCTTGACCGACTCTCGACCGCGCGATCCCCCTCTGACGTTGGGATCAAATGCATCCTTAAATACAGGTTGCATCAAAACACGTGGCACCACGCGACACCACCTGATTTTTTCTTTCAAAATAAAGGAAAGTGTAGTAGAACGTTTTTCCACGAACAGAATTATTCCATAGAAGCCTCTCTTTTCTAGAAAATTGACTTTGAAAAGGCGTGGAGCAATTAAAATTCTTGGCTCATTTTGGGTGCTACTGTTTGCAGTCTTTTTTGTAGTTAAATTTGTGAGCAAAAATTGCAATTTTTAATCAAAATGCTGAGAATGTAATGGTACGAAAACTTTGGAAAGAAGAATTCATTTGTGTATAGAAATTACAAGTTTGCCAAATTTCTTAAGAAATATGTGCGATAAGAAAATAGCAAAAATGATACAAAATTAAAAATTAGCTATAATTGTAGGTTTAATATTTCTTGGTGCTACAGTCGTACAATGAGAAATTCCTTTCTCGTGAAATTACTAATTTATCGTTTTATATAATGGTAAATTGTGCGATCATGCTGTCACCATTCAGTGCATCTATTTACGAGCTTATATACACTTTCACTTCCTCCACGGAGAAGACTCATATCTATTTTGAAAAACACTGACCCCCGCAGAACTACATCAAAGCTTGCATTCGAATGGTTACTATACAAACGGTGGTAACAGAAGGCGAGGAGAATTATTCGATCTGATGAAAGCAAGCAGAACTGGAGCAAATGTCTCTGTATCAAAGTATCTATAACAACATTCATACCGCTACTACAACTCTCCATCAAGACCCAAACAAAATCAAGGCGAAGAAGAAACATCAGAATCTAATCATTTCACTTTCACCAGAGAAGCAGACAAGAATCCACCACTAAACCACAAAGCACAATACCACCGCCAAATAATTCTATCTTCAACAGATTCCAAGAAACAAGAACATCGTGTAATGTTACGAAATAATTTCTTCGGAAAACTCACTTCCCCTAAGTGATTCGTTCTCGTGTACAAACTATACGCGATTCAACATAGATCCCACTTATGAATAATTCAAACGCGAGGTCGATGCATTGGAACTGGAACATACTCCATTCCATCGATCTGGCCCTGTGTTCGATCGTTGATCGGGCAACGATCGAGGCAATGGCGATCGCCAAGATCGAGGAGATCCACCGCCGATTACGCTCGGCGATACATGATTAAAGAACGTAAATAACGGAAGGTGAAGGAGGCCGGCTATAAAGGTGGCACGGTAATGAGGAGAGGGAAATCACGGAGGTGAGAAAAAAGGGGAAGGAAGGGCCTTGACCGAACCGGTGCGTGACCATCGGCTGTATGGACAACAATCGGGCAAGAGGCACTGATTCATTCAACCAGGAATGCCTGTCCGTACCGTTATGTCGCGATCTATTGCTGGCGCGCTGATAAAGCGCGCGATCTAATCTGACGATTGCTCAATAAACGAGCGAACACACCGACACAAGTCGGGCCCCAGCAAACGAAACTGCCTTCCACCGCCAGCACCGACACAGAGGCGCATAAAATTTATCAATTTTTTATCGGATCAGCCGAAGGTGTCGCAAGAAGTTCAGTAGATTCTTGTTCACCTGTAGCGCGCAAAATGGCGGGAAAACAGAGCGGAACAAAAATGCCACGTTTTTACATACGAATTGAACTGGCAGAGCGTTCTTGCTGTAAGCTCTGGTTGAAGAGAAGCGGAAACGTCCGTTGTCTACGCTCAAGGAGAACGTCCGTTGACTGGCTGCATTTGAACTTTGTATTTGATTAGTTGCTGGTTGGTAATTGTGTGCTCTCACGTCCGTGGAACTTCATGGTTTATGTTCTCCTGCCTATTTGCAGTGGCGGATTTAACAGGGCGGCTGATGAGCAGTTGCCACCTAGGCCTCTGCACAGAAGGCCCCCCGCAGGGCCCCGTGACTAAAAAAAATTACGATTACGTATATGTATCGAAACATTACATTTTTTTCATACTACTACACTTGGCCCGCCTTTAGTCAACTACCTCTTCATTTTCTCGATAAAATTGGCTCCTGTACAGAAGGCCCCCGCAGGGCCCCGTGACCAAAAAAAAATACGATTACGTATAAGTATCCAAACACTACATTTTTTTCATACTACTACACTCGGACCGTTTTTAGTAAACTACCTCTTCATCTTCCCTAAAAATGGGCCCCACCCAGAAGGCCCCTTAGGGCCCTATCTTTAAAAAATGATGATTTTAATCAAACACTATTTTTTTCTATACTACTACACTTAGCCCATTTTTAGTAAACTACCTTTTCATTTTCCCCCAAAAATGGGTCCCTCAAAAGGTTTGCCACCTGGGCCTTTTTTCTTAAATCCGCCACTGCCTATTTGCACGGTATTTTTAATAGTGTATTTGTTTTGATTTATGTTTCCAATGGAGGAAGTTTGTTAGAAGAAGATGATTGTTGAGAGCTGAGATTTTAATGATACCAAAATTGAAAATTTAAATTTGTGCTAAAACGAATGGAAAAGTCATTTACCCTTTCTTTATCTGAAGGCTCGTTTTCGAGATACGAGCGATAGGATTTTTGGTGTAAGAGACTTGCTGCGCGCGCAGTTTAAATGTCAGGCGCTACGGTATCCCTACTACAAATGTAGGTTGTACAGAGTGGGCTCATAGTTACAAAGGATAGCGCAGGTATATTCTAGTGCGGATTAACTGTACTTTTATTTTTCACTCTCGAAGTGTAACGTCACGTTAAATAACAAACGTTTTGTCATCTAATTACCGTGACACAGGCTCGTAGAAATAATTACTAGCGATGCTGTACGTTATAGTTCAACATCCTAACACCGGATGGTTAAAAGAAAATCGATTCTACGGAAATAACAATGGGCTATCAATTTATCGGTCTCGTTGCCTATTAGTAATTACGCGGAGGAGAAAGTGACTTTAATCACGGACGAAGCTCCGCGATTTCGATGGATTCTTTTTTCACACCGGTTCTATGAGATCGCGGGGCGGACAGGAGGGAACAACGGCCAGGCACAGATACCTGAATTATCCTCTTTTCTCCTCCGCGGCTTCAGAACAATACACCTGGCATGCTCAATAATTTGTTTGTAATAACGATAACCGCAGCCTCTAGTACGGTCCCACCGACTAGACCCCACTGTTTCGTCTATTCGCGGAAGCTATTAAATTGCGCAACGAAGCGTCACTTCCTGGTTCTTGGTTAACGCGAAAAACGAGATTCGAGCGTTCTGTCCCCAGAAACAGACTTGCAAGTATATTTTCGAAATTTGTCAGATGGCGATCCTTAGCTTGCTAAGTGAAAGAATAACGTAGAGATTCGTTGATATCAATCACGGAGAATAATATTGAAGAGTGATTTTTCAAAAGAGTGTATTTCCAATTTTGACCTTGATGCAAATTTTGATGGCATCGTCTTAATAGTGTTAAATTATAACCTCCAGTGGCACAAAACAGTACAAAATAGGTTTATTCTTTTTGAAAAATTATAATTACAAAAGGTCTTATTTTAACGTTTTGACACTTTTAGTACAATCACAAAAGATGTAATGTTATGATAGGATACTTGAAGCAAATTTAAGAATGTTAATTTTTATATTATGTAACAAAATGTTCCAAAACATACCAATGTTCGCCCAGTTTACGGCACGTATAGTGTCGGCGAAGTATGTATTTGGAATCGGATCTCTTCATATAGAAAGATCCTTGAAAGCTGACAGTAACGCAATTTCGATGCGCGTTCTGTTTTAATCGTTAAAATTGGATTGGAACGAGCAATTCCAAGTAGATTAATATCAATGATTGCGATCGAGTTCCGGTATAGCGTCTGCGTATTTCGTGACCACGCATCGAAGTCTCTGTATTTAGTCTCATTCTTTCTCATAGGATCGATCCTTCTCTAAGATTATTCTCAGGATTTAATCTTGGGGGGAGCCAAGTTGAGTGGGTAAAAATATTTTTAATAGAAATTTAATTAAATTCATTAGGTGATTATAAAAATTTAAGACACATTATTTTGCAAATACTCCTCCGTACTTCTACCCCACATAATACTCCACGCAATATCAATCACACTAAAGTCAGTGGAAATAAAAGAAGACCGCGTTAGGGAATGCTGCGAACAATAACGTCAGAAAAGTATACCGAAATCGGGATATAAACTATTGATAACAGGATGCACCTGCGAGTACCGGCTTAATCGCATTAACGCGATTGTGTTTCCCTCGAACGAAGAATTAAGCCTAGAATCTTAGATCGGGGCTCGAGTTCCTGGTAAGCCGAGCGCCGTAATCCGAACAATTACCGACTATCCAAGGATCGCACGGCCCGGACGCTGAGAATGGATCCTAAACTATAGGTCGAAAAGCAAACGGTGAAAGGAGAAACTGGTTGAAGAGAAATTGACCCGTAATCAATATCTGAGGGGGCAAAAACGTTAATCGTTGAAAGGATCGAGCTTCTGCTATGTAAAGATTCCTCGTGCATCAATGGAATGTTTAGAGGATTTCACGTCCGGTTGCAAAAACTGCAGATCGTGGAATGATTGATACCGAACAAGTTTTCCTTGCTGCGTGAAACGTCAACAAAATGTTTCCCCACATTTTTTCAGTCGCGATCGTCTTTATAATATTATTATTATTACTTATTATTACCTTATTACTGTATAAGGCAAAGTAAATTTGAAAAGGTAAAAAAAACACATTAAAAATAGGAATTTCAGAATATATTTCTAATTTAATAATTAAAATAAAAAAGTGCTAAAAATTGCAATCTAAAAATAATTGTGGCGACCCCCAGGAAATTCTTCACTCACTTAGGGGTCGCGACTCACAGGTTTGGCATCACTGCGTTAACACTTACACTGGCATTGACGCGTTTTCACGCCGATGGATTTTCATCCCTACATTTACGTATTTGTGTTTTCATGTGGTTTTTTTTGGAGAGCATTGTTGGTATTATCCAAGAGTGTCCAGGTGTTTGCCTTGAAAATAAAGCTAGCAATTCATTTTGTATAACTCTGCACGAAACTATGCTTGACTTAAAGTGGCACTATTCAGAAGCTCGGTATCGGGAATGCCCGAACGATGGAGTAAGAGTGAAAGATGAAACATGGTTGAGGAGTTAATGAAACTGAATACCCTTTCTCTGAAGGAAGTTCCTCGGGAACATAGTAACAGAACTTGGGGGAACACGATCTCATGTTGGCAGTTGGCCATAAGTCGAAACCGTCCGATTGAATTACAATTTACACACCTGACGTGCGGTGGTTTTTACATCACGGAACACGTGATATACGATAACCGCGCGCGCGACTAATCAAATCCCCTGCATCCATCGTTTCCCCTGTGCACCACGGGGACGATATGATTTACGATTTTTACGTCCCGCCCCGATAGAAACGAACGATTGGGAGCGTAGTTTAACTGCCGTCGCTGGCCGCGATTAATTGCGACCGGTGGAAATTGCGGAAATCGTCCGAAGAGCGCAAAAAAGCGAAATGTAAATAGCAGCTTATCGATATTAGGAAACCAGCGGGGAAAAAATGGCACGAGTCTTGCGTTGCTTTAGAGACGGTGTAGTAAATTGAATAGCTGTCGGGCGGAACTAATTATTTACCGCAAAGCCTCTTTCCATCTCGAACGATGAAGCATTCGGCCTGCTAATTACCAGCATTTAGGTGACTGACAATTTATGAAATATTAAAAACTGCAGGAATGCGAGTCCACCCAACGACCTTATTTCCTTTCTGTTTCAAGTCTTTTTAGCGATTCAAGTCCGATATGTTATGATCTACTAGCTTCAACGAATAACAAAATTTATGTGAATACTTTTTCCCATATTTCACAGATACTGACAATTCTAACTCCGCCTTTGGAATTACAAATAAATCACATGTGGAATCTCGATGCTTCGAATGGTAATCGCCTAATGGAAGTTACACTTCGAACTAAAACTTTTGAGAGGGTTGAATGACCAGGAAACCTTCCTGGTCAAAATTCTATTTGGTTCCAAGAAAGATATTTAACTAAATATGTAGGTAGAATCGGTGCATCACAAAGGGAAAAAGATAACGGTGCTGCGTAGCTCTCTTTTTAGTGTTTTCCAACCTTGTTCAAGTCGCTTCCCCTTTTATAATATTCAAGAAACCTGCGATCCTCTCCCCAAAAGTGGTAAAGTTGGGAACCACCGCTCTAAAAGAAGCCGAGGATTAACCACACACCGTAAGCTCCCAAATTAAACAAACATTAAATCAGCGAATGAGAGTTCGAGTTCAATATACAATCACCAGTTGATTACACAATATCCAGACTTGTTGATTAAACTCGAGAAAACGATCAGCAGACACATTGATATGGAGATACGAGAACAGGAAGGGGGTATTTTTATTTAACTTTATAACGAGAAATCCAAGGCGCCATTGGGAAGTTCGTGCAACGTCTTCACTAGGGAGATAAAGAAGGAAGACGAAGAATAGAATTTAGTAAATAGGTGCCTCAGTCGTTCCGTGTTCCCTGATTTAGGATGAACGGTAACCGGTTCTAAAGAAGGGGTCAGGGAACCCCGATAGATTCCTTTGGATGTATTTTAGAAACGTCAGGATAAGCATAACGTAGAGGCAACTGCCCAGAGATGTTCTTAAATGCCAGTAGTTCGATGGAGCCCCGTGTTTCGTTTCCTGAAGATGGCCCCATCCGAATTATCACCGTGGCTGTGTTCTTCCCCTATGCATCGGCGTGTCGTCGTAAACTCCGCGTCTCACGATTAGGATCCTTATTTATCGCGATGTAACCGTGCGGGGTATTCTGCTCGCGCCACGGGCCAACTATTCGCACGTAATCGAATTCGTGAACCAGACAGGATGGAGAGATTTGTAGAAGCTTTAACGTTTACTGGGTAATTCCGATGTCATTTGATTCGAGACGCTGTTTCGGGAGGGTCGACGTTTAGGATTTCGTTAAAAGCGCGGGGACACGGTCTGAATGTGATTAAATTTGAAGTTGAAGAACGTTTCAGTGAAAGTTAGTAGGGGTTTAATCCTTTAGAATTGGGCACGACGAGTAGCTTTAGAAATTCCCTGCGCTTCTTTCATTCTGAATTCCTCAGCTAATAGGGGTTTAATTGAAATCTTGCGAATGAAATTCAGAAAGTCCGTGGGGGATTCGAACTTCTGTTTATGAATGAGAATATTGAAGTGACGAAAGTTTGTTTAAGGGGGAACACCACTGTGAAAGTTGAAAAAATTTCGATTTTTTTTTCTTCACTTTCTTAATGTTTAACTCTTCAAAAATACTCTCTGAAAATTTCAAGTTGATTTTCGAAGAATTGACGAAGATACGGTGCATTTTGTGAGACGCGTCACGATGCCGTTCCGAGCGCGCTATGTTAGCGGCAAATAGCGCGCCGACATTTTTCTTACCCACTGTTCCCCCACATTGTTAAAGGTTATAAATTTTGGGTTTTTCCCGTTTTTACGCACGGTACGCTGTTCGTTCGAGAATCGAAGAAATGCAACCGTTGATCGGGCATTCGAGTGACAGTGAACGTCACGAACGGAAGTGTGATTTTTCCCGTGCAAACTTTAAACGCGATTTTCTCGAAACGACATTTTTCTAACTGATCGAATCAATAGCTCTGTCAATTTTTATCCGATCGACTTGAAATTTTGATAGGATCTTTAAAACAAGAGTATCTTCAGTTGTACGTACCGATTTTTTGATCGAAAACATATTTTTTTAAATACGCTCGAAAAACTATCCATTTTTTTGCGGATTTTCGAAACTTTTTCTTCCCAAGCGCACCATTTTTACAAAAATAATTTTTTTTACAAATCGGTACGTACAACGGAAACTACACTCATACCGATCATATTAAAAAAAAAAATTGATTTCAGAGTTGCCGTTCCAAAGATATCGTTTCGATAAGCGACCTATGTTTTCTTGTGAGGGATGTAGGAGATTAACTGTATATGGAAATCTATGCATGTTTTTCTATTACTTTTTTTTTATAGTCTCTTAAGACATTGTACTAAAGATAGGTAATAACAATTTTATAATAAAACTGTAAGTTGTCCCTTAAAAAAATCTTAAAAATGGGCTCATTTTTCTGGCCGTCACAGTGGTCTTAATTCTCCTGCTAGTATGATTTACCATTATGTACCTATATATAGGTAGTTATTCGATTTTCTACGAGCATTTCAGTGCAAATTTTTATGTAAAAAATTAGTTTAAAATTAGTTTTTTTATGTAAAAAAAAAGTCAATTCTTCAAACTGCTATAATTTCAAAAATAATTCAAATTTTGAAAAAATCCTGCGCTAGGTGGAAGATAATATATCCCAGTTTATATATCTTTTTTGTATTTCCTTCTCAGATGATTCTCCAATCATTGATTTTTAACGATCTCTTGTAGAACATTCCTAATAGAACAAAACTGTTATTGTCATTCCCTCGAGTAGAATAGTGACGAGCCGAGTGCCAGCCGTTTTGCTTACGTGCACGTTTCTGCGCGTTTCACGAGCCGTTCGAAGCCATCGTCAGGAAAGCACCTGCACCCCGAACGCATCGTTCACGCAGCTCATGCCGATAATCACGTAGAGCGGGCTCAACAGAGAAGGAAACTCATTCCCACGCGTGTTACGGCTTCAACCGCTTACCTGTCCTCGTCTTCCTCCTCCTTCGCCGGCCTCTTCGTCGGGCAATCTGGTCAATCCTCCCAAAAAGATTTCGTCATGACACGATGCGTGTCTTCGCTTCCTTATTTCTCACTGCACTGATACGCAGATTGATTTCCAGCTGAATCTTCAAGCTGTAATCACCAACTCGAATTAGAACTACGTTGGCAATGAAGTGAGGAATAATAGAATCAAGTTTTGTTATCAAATAAATATCGTAGCTGATAAGATCGAAAATGTCAATTTTAAAACGCGTGAACCAACTACTGTTTTATAGAATGCAGTTTAATGGAATTGTTTATTACCGATCTTAGAATTAATAGGTATCTAGATCGTATGACGATTAGAAGAGAAAATGGTGAAGCTTTCTTTTTAAAATTGAAATATCCATCGACACGAAAAGCGAAACTCAACATTCATTTTGGTCTTAAACGATGCAACGAAGTTTTAAAGATTTCGGTTTACAGCCATTCGTGTTATCCTTCGAATTAATGGACTTTGGGTGAAAGAAATGTTTGCACGATGGAGGCACTACTAATTTTTAGTAACAATTTATGCGACTCTAAAGTCCCATCGTCTGGCTATTTAGCTGGTAATTAGAGAGCGAATCGATGACATTATAGTTATTGGCAATTAGATGCAACTTCGTGTCACCCAGATGATTATCAGACATCATTATCAATCTTATCTTACAGTTTCGATTTTTTCCCTCAAGATTTCAGGGACACCGAAAGCAGAAAAAAGTTAATGATTCATCAACCATGATCTTGATTTACTTAGGTCGTGATAATTAACCAGAAATATTTGATAAATACTGATGGTTGATAATGATTTAATTATGCCTGTGTTATTAGTCAAGAATTCCTTAACGTTTCGTAAGAATTCGAATTAATTGTTGCAAACGAGGACGAAACAGGAGAAATTTTAGGCTAATTCGAGCAGAACAGACACTCGATGTGCATCGAATCTAGGAGCGTTGAAAATAGCAAGTTTCTCGTTGTTCCTTGAAGGCCGATGCAATTCCACGCGAATAGGGCGTGACAATGACTTTCCGTCGCATGTAGGTAAATTATAACGGGACTACAACTTTCCCTGTCTGTTCGTTGCGCATTGAAAATAAATATGTTTTTCCCGGAATGTTATAAAACGACGATAAAAAATAACAGCGAATGCAAAGAGGGCAAAATATTTTTTTATTGCGATATAAAAGTGACTGTACTCTCTCTCTCTCTCTCTCTCTCTTACAAAGACACCTCCGCGGAAGCAGTAACGTAAATTCAAAATATACTCGAGCGTTTCGCAATATAATTTCGAGCGAAAGGTGGTTGGTGCATTTAAACACAATTTCGCTCGCAAATAATTGTACTTGTCTAAAAGTTTCGAAACCAAAGGACTACCTATATAAAAATGGATTGACTTCTGGCCTGAAATTTGCTCGAAAATATTTTGAAAAAGTAGAAGAGTCTTTTTCCATGGAAGTATCAAGTCTAATAACTTTTAATCATTATTCTTGTTTCTTATAGAATTCGAATGGTTAAAAGTACGATTTGCAAAGCTTATGCTCAATGCGGATATGCCAGAAAATGCTTGCTTTCTATTTATTATCGCGGCGATATCTCGATCGCTATCGCAATGACCGAGCATCCGATGTTGTTCCAAAACGAAGTTTCACTTGAATTTTTTGTTCATTCTCGTGTAACGCACGCTCCCATCGCTGACGAGCAACTTTCTTCGCCCGCGAGCTGCTCCTGGAATGTAGTCGCGTTCACGCACTAATTATTTTAGATAAAAAGTCGAAGATACCCAACAACGTGCTAGAAAGGAAGAAAAAAGGAGAGGCTCGACTATTTGTGTACGTACAAAGGCGTGAGTGGGACGGCCAAGTAAAGAAAAGAGAAAATGATCGGAAGCGAAATAAATCGGCGGAACGTTTCCTTAAAACGCGATAGCTTTATGTTCCCTTAATTCTCTGAATGTGAAATTCGAATTGGAATCGAACAAATCAAAGTCGAGAATAAACATATATTGGCATTGTTCATTTGAAGTACTAAAAGTCGATACTATTATACAACAGTTGACGTAAGAAATTAGCATATATGAATATTTCAACTTCGATGTGCATGAAGTGAAGAATAAGTATATTATTTCTATGACACTTATTATCCGAGTCCTTCTATTTCAAATTTATCCACCTTTTCGATATCCTCAGGGCATTATGGTCGGTGACAGGAATTTTAATAAAACACATCTTGTCGATTTTAATCGTGAATTACACGCTCCGACGGAACTTATTCAAGTAGATGTATCGTAAAAATAAGAGAAATTATTCAACATTATCGTGAGTCACCGATTCGAGACGAACGCCTCGCTAACCACGCCTATTTAATTTATTCAAGCGGGCACAAGGGAATGCGACTTTCTTGGCTTCGTTAGGCCCGTTTGAATCGAATATGATAATTTTATGCGAATACTTCACGTAACGCCGGTAGCGCTGTACCACTGAGTCCAAGTGCGATTTTTTTATCTCTACAACGTCTATACGTATATTAAAAAAAGGAAGGAAAGAACTTTATTATCGCACACTTTCTAATCGGGCACCGTGTAATGTGAATTATGCTCGTTGTCGCGAAAATTGCGGTGCATTATAATAGGAGAGACGTTAACATAATCAATAACATCAACAAGGGCAGTTATGAAATATGGAAAGATATTTGATTCATGTGAATCAGTTTACAGAGTACGAATAACCATAAAGTAATACATAGAACTTAAAATTAGCCTTAGGTTAACTTAACATTATCCAGAAAAATTTTGAGGGATTTCATTTTGTCAGATTACATTAATGCTGATTAGAATTAATCCTAATAGACGCCATATTTCTGCTTGCACTGTGGTTGGTTTGAGTTAACCGTGATATAGAGCAGAGTTGCGCATTAGCTAAATAAAAAAATAACTACATAAAAGTTACTTTAACTTTAGATTATTTGACGAATAAAGTTAATTTTTTTCCTTGAGTGTTTCAACTTCAGCGTCAAATAAATTTTTCAACTTTAACTTTAATTTTACATTCATTCGGCGTTAAATAATTGTCTAGCACAAAGAACTCTTAACCGGGGTTAACTTTATTTATTTAATAATTTTCTTAAATATTATTCTTTATTCGAATTTTTATTTAAATAAAAATTGTGCCCATCTCTGTTATAGAGCACAGAGTAATAGAAGAATATTAAATACTCATCATTTTTCTTTCCTTTCCGGGCAAGAAACATAAAATATATAATAATGCAAAAGTACCATTCTAATTTTTCCTAAAATGTATGATTGAATTTTAAAAACTTAGCTCGATTATTTTAGTCTCACACTGTATATAGAGACGACAAGGGGTTGGAATGAGTAACTTTTAAGATGAAACGAAGAAACTATAAGTGGCGAGACATCCTTGGTCGTTATTATTAACAGAAATACAAGAGAGATTAATTGGCTGACGTGCAGAGTGATGAATCCCAACAAACAAAGAAACCTGGCAATTTCTTCGTCCTATCTTTCGCGAGCTGGCCGTAATTATATCGTAAATTTAACAACGGCCGAGCACCATCGACTCTCCGTTTATGGCTCGGTTCGTTAAAACTTTCCTCGAAATGAATTCCGCGCGTACGATGTTCACGTAACGATCAAAAAACGATTGTACTCTCGTTTCTCGACTCCTTTTAATGCCCGCTCCCTTTTCCCCCGTGCTCGCGCAAAAATCTCCGTAATCTTTTAATCTTCGGCTTTCACTTCTTCCCTTTTATCTCCTTTCTTTGCGTGCCTCTTAAATAGACGAATTTCAAGCAGCCACGTAATACGATACAGAGAGAGAGAGAGAAGCAGGATACTAGATTCTAAAAGCGCATTTAAAGCGCTGATAACCGAGCACGCTACCGCTGATAGGAATACGTAATGCAGAAAAAGTAACGGGGATCGTAAAAACCGTGATATATCGATCGTTCGTGTCTCACAATGATCGCTCCCGCTCGAAAGTTACCAGTGATCGTTTCCTAATTGAGTTATCTAAGTTTGAATTCAGTGGCATGCTAGCTGCGGAGATACAATTAGAAATCGTTGTCTTGCATGATCGTTGTGGCGCAGTGTGAAAGTGCCGCAAGGATTCTTCGCGGGGGAATATTTACTCCCAGAGGAATTGAATTAAATTCGTGCACACGCCATGAATATTCTCTTCCCCGTAGCTGGGCTCAGCTTGATCTCGAGCGACGACAACGTGGCACGAAATATAGAAGTTAGACACCGACGACGGTCCCGGCACGCGATAATTGCGCCATTGCACAACGATCGGTACTGTTTCGCGAGCTGCTCGTGTTTCGCTTGAAGAAAAGGGCGGAAGAAAACGGCAATGATTTTCCATTTCACCTGGCATCAGCTTTAGCGTGAAACCATTTGCCTCCTGTCCCTACGGCGACGAACATAAACGCGAAATGGAATTCGCTGTACTGTGGATATCTGGTAAACGCTAACGGTAGGTATGGCTCGGGTAATATACCGTCACACCTTCACAAATCATTTCTCCTCCATTACATTAACACTTTAAGTGGCTCAAGCTTTTGAAAAATGGCCCCTCATGTCGGACAGGCTTTCCAAGCGATCGGTAGGTACTGAAAAACAAATTCTACCTAACTCCCTTCGAGCAAACAGTCAGACATACTCGTATAATACTTTCGATGCTTTTCAAAAAATATTGTTACAGTATTGGAATTTTAATTTGTTATTCTATCACGTCAAATGCGAAGAATGTAGGGGAGACCGGGGCAAGTTGATACGTTTTTCAGTTTTCATTGTTTTTCATTTTTGTTTGAATCAATTACTTGATAACAAATATGCTAAAATATACTTTGGTCCTTCCTCTTTAATATATAGTAAGCGAAAACTTGAGAAAGTACATACAAAATGAATGAAAAAATGTTATTTGGACGAAGGCAAAGTGTATCAATTTGCCCCACTGCGGGGCAAGTTGATACATCTTTAAAATATCTGTTTAATGAGTAACTAATAAATTTGAAAAATATAATTTCAATCTAAATATCTTTCCAACAGTCAAAAGTTCAAAGATCAAACAGATTTTTAAACAAACATACCTAGAAAAACATTTTTATTTTCATTTTTTTTATGTCTGGAATATCCCACTTTAACATGAGGTGTCTTCTTCTTTTTGTTACTATATCTTAATAAACTCATTGTGTCATGATTGTATATTTTTGTGCATGGCCTTAATAATATTGAGTCTTTTTCTATTTCGGCACACGCTTTTTCCAAAACATCCTACGATATTTCGCCACGATTTGTCTTTTTGATATAATTTCAAACCATTTTCCAAGAAATATAAAGAAAAAATTCAATTAAAAGTAGTCGGGGAAAATTAATATACTGTATCAACATGCCCCAGAGAAACCGTATCAACTTACCCCACAGGAAGTCATTATGTATAAACATGTCCATAAAAAAATGTAGAGCATATAAACATAATTACAAAACGTAATTACCTTACCTTCAAAAGACTCAATATGATGCCAAATTACTTCGGGTTATAAAATTCTTTATATCGTCTCAAGACGGATTGGAAAGTGAACACAACTATTTACTTTTTCTTTATATAAACGAAAACAGTTAAAAAACGATTGCTAACGTCAAGGTACACCCACGTACGCTGGATCGTAGGAAAGAATTTATCAACATTTTTCACATATCCCATTGAAATGAAGCTACATATATACGGTGTCAAGATAATTCGTCTGTATCAACCTGCCTCTGTATCAACTAGCCCCGGTCTCCCCTACCTATGTTGTCTATTAGGCAATCGTAGATGATTATCGATAAAGAGTTGCTGTCAAGTTCTAGTAAAGTAAAGACGTGTGCTGCTTTCCGTGAATTCTTTCTCTTAATAATCCCGAATATGCCGCGTCGACGTTGTAGCAAAAGGTGTTACAATACAGGTTGCGAGTCCCTTGGCGTCAAAACACGCCGTCGCCACAGTCGAAGCGTCAAATATCGTTTAAAATACCTCCCTGCTGCAGCACACGAATTCCTACTGTACAATCGAATTCCCCACCACGATTTTCATTCATCATCACGCGCAGAACCACCACCCTTTCCGACCCCATCACGAGTCACGTCTACGGCTCGCATTATCGCCCAAGAATTTCAGTCTCGAATTTCAGGCCGAATTCAGCCTGCAAGTTTTCCCAGATAGAGCGAGAGAGAGAGAGGGATTTCCTTGTTAGACGGCTTCGCTGCATTGTCAGGAAGAACATTTGCATCGACGGAGCACAGCGGCCGCAAATGGACAGGCGGGCAGAAAGTCGAGAGGCGTTGGCCGCGCGGCGTTTAAAAGTAAGTTTACGGTGCGCCGCGGCACCGGCGCAAAAAGGATCTGGTTCACGTCGTTCGGTAAAAAGCATTGGATGCCGATATATGCCGGGCCCATGCGTGGTAGAGAACCGAGTGAAATGTGGGATAGCGGGGCCGATAACAACGACACAGCACGGGACACCGCCGTCCAGGACTTTCACGCGTCCTTCGGCGGGCTTATTCCTTCGAGGCGGAGTAACCGATCGCAAAAGTTCCCCTTATCGTTCCCATGCAACGCGCGCACGCCCGTCGCCTTTTTGTCCCGGGTCACAATGAAACGAAAACTTATTACTTATCGTGCTGTCGCGCTCGATTCGAACGCTACTATCGTCGCCGCCGATTGAATAATCGTAGCCGAGGGCTGATCGACTCGGCTGTCGCCGAGCAACGTCGCGCGTCGGCCATGTTTGGACAGGGGATTGACACAGTTCGGCTGAATTACGATTGTTTTTGGTGGAAATTGGGTAACGTTTGCAACTTGACCTGCGGTGGCTTCAATAGAGTTTCTTCAGACTCTTTGTAGCTACAGTTTTTATTTGGTACTTAATAGACATGCACAGTGGAGTTGGGTGAGTTAACTAAATAAAAAATTATTTAAATAACGGATCGAATAAAAGTTACTTTAAGTTTAGATTTTTTGACGAATAAAGGTTACTTTAACTTTAGATTATTTCACGAATAAAAGTTACTTTTACTTTAGATTATTTGACGAATAAAGTTAATTTTTTTTATTCGATGATTTTTATACGTGACGAATAATGTTTTTATCTTTTATTCGTTATTCGAAATATTACTTAAATCAAAATTTTGCCCATCTCTGAACTCAAGGCCCCAATTTAATCGAACGTCGAATAAAGTTAATGTTAAAGTTACAGTTGAAGTTAAAGTTGAAAAATTTATTCAGCGCTGAAGTTGAAACGCTCGAGGAATAAAAAAATGAACTTGTTTCGACAAATGACGAATATTTTTTTCAACTTTTATTCGTTATTCGAAATTTTTATTTAAATAAAAATTTTGCTCATCTTTGGCGCATAACCCCACCAATAGAATATGTCGGCTTGACTCGTGTTAACTTCTTTTGTCGTGTATTTTCTATTCTCAAAATCACTTGTGCAATTTAATGCATAGAAATATTGTCGCGCATGACCTCTAAAAGTATCTTCCTTTTTACGTTTTTGGTCCCACCTTACTTCTCATTTATATGCAAATCTCATTGTTATATTCGCCATTGTAAACTAAAGGGTAATACCTATATACCCGTTTAATAATAATACTGTGGCAGATCTGGCAAGAGGTTGCACGAGGGCTGGGAAAGGTTGATGTAGATGTAGAAGTTGTCTTTTACTTTGGTAGTTGAGGATTATAGCTGGGAATAGAATATCTATTCAAGATATTGTGTAATAGTTCACCGTCTTGTAATATATGATATTACTGGAACAGTATTTTTCATATTACAACCAGAATAAATTTGAATACACGTAGGTGTAATGAAAACTAAATGCGTTGATTTTATCAATTACTTGTTTAGATTATGGAAGTTATCAAACGGGATAGAAATGGATTGAACCTAGATAAACAAGAATATAAAATATGACTGTAGAATTATTGTATCAGACCATGGATTAGAATTGACTGGACAATCACGCCCTCCTACGTAGTCTAGTAATCGTGAAATATGGGGCGTCGTACTGCTCCGGTGGATTTGAATGGGACCTGACCTGACCGATTGGATAATTACGTGTTCCGTGATTTGAATAATTCGAAAGCCAGTTATTACGCGCCATTATTGCTCCGCAATGTTTATACGTCGATCGTTTCTGTTTGCCCCGGTAATTGCAATCGGACCGTCCATTTTTCCTATCGATCGCCATTGATTGCTAGTGATAAAAGACAGCCAGTGGTGATCCTTTTCAGCTCGGTCATCACTATCTCAGGAGAATAGGCCTCAATTTGCAGCTTCGTTAAGTTAATTGGTTTGTGGCGCGGAATCAAACGGCAGATATAATGCGCGCAACGATCAAAATCATTCAACGTTATAAAATGTACTTTGATGTGCGAATTTTATTAGTGGTAATTTAACCTTTCGTGGTCACACGGTGTGTATCTCCAATGCACCAAAAATTTTTTGAATTTTAACAAAAGAAAATCGCTTTTATCCACAACTATTTTTTCAAATACAAATCTCAACATATTAAAATTTATATTTTTAAAAAGAGACTATTAGAGCATGATTGTACAATTATCAGTCAAAAGTTAAAAGATTAAAAAATATGAAAATGGTAACTCAAAAATGACGCTGGAATGCAGTGAACCCCATGTGACCAATTTGTGATTATAAGAATGTGTGACCATGGAGGGTTAAACGATAATTGCACCCCAAAAATCATTTTACTTTGTTTAAGCGCCAAAATTAAGTATGCCTAAGGAATTTAATCTCAATGTTTATAACGACAGCATTTGATACCACGATGTGTGGCTAGAGTTAAACACATTCAGGCTAATGGAATAACCTGTATTCACGATTTCTTTTTTTAGTAGCAATCATGTCCCCAAAAATGCTAACTATAAGTATGGATACATATGTGTGACTCATTAATTATTTTTAAGCATACCTTGCACGCGTCCTTGTTACCAGGATGAAATTGATGATCGAAAAAACCGGTTGATTCGGCTAAAATTAGAATTCACATGTCGTTCGAATAACTATGAACAGTATGAACGATGCAATACCTAAATGTATATATATCGTTTATATAAAAATTAATTAATTTGTAACTGATTTGCCACTATTTAACAATTCCCCGGGTTTATTAAAATATGGTATAATAAACTTTCATAGAAACAGGTCACGGATTTGAAAATATATGGTTTTAGCTTCGTTACTATCTACTGCAATAAATACTCCCGAAAACGTGTCAAGGAAGACCGATAATACTCGTTGAGGTGAAAGATGGCTGGAGAAAGGAATACATTGTTTCGAAAAGGAAATATCGCTTGAAGATTAACTATGCCTGTGACCTTATTAAGAATTCACGTCACTTGACAATTACCAATTTCACACGTTCACCTGCGAACACCTACGCTCGCATTAAGTCGGCTGGTATCGACCGGTACGTGTTCGACTCTGTATGCCAAGCCTGCTATTACAAAAAAAAAGCATTTTACAGTGCACATTGCATCCAAAGTATTTCCACCTATAATTATCTGCTATTAACGACGAATTATTCATAATTATTTTCTTTAGCCTGTATCATGATACGACTTGATCGCATTCAGTTATTTACGATTAGAATCACTTGCTTTGACAATTTCTTCACAGATGAAATGACAAGTATGTATAAACAGTAGTACAGTTAGGTATAAATACTAACAGAAGCAACTGTAATTCTACTTTTCATAAACTGATGATCATAATGTACGTACTTCTAATTTTACTTGTTGCTCTCACAGAAATAGAAAAAGAGTACTCGTTTCCCATTTCTGTCACTTTCATTAGTCAGTGAAAGACTTCCCCCCTGCCATAAGTTAATTAAGTGGACATTCTACAGTCTCTGCCGAAAATTCGGCCTCTTTTCGATGATAGTGTTTGAATATCTGAATGATATTATACGAAACAGAATATCACATATCACTCATTATTTTAAATCCCAAATAATGCATCTCGCTGGTTACAAAGAAGAAATCGCGATCAAAGTGGTGCACTCGATTGATAATTTTGTGATTCAGAAGAAACCACCGTCGAATGGTATAGACCGTGTTTAGGTTTAATATCCTTAACGACCGCGGTTTTAATTCAATAATCAGAATCGGCACGCGGCTGCCGCGTGCTAATTGACATTGCATTTGGAATACAGGCTCGGTTGCAAATGCATGCCGCATCAGCGAATAATTGTCTGCCTTAATTAGTAGAAGCGCGATTCTTGATTGCAACATTAAACGCCGACGGGGAGCCGGGGGTTTACAATTAATACACAGTGAAAATTGTGAAAGTCGATTGAATTCTTCGCGACGCGAAACATAAATCAAACCGCCGCGAAAGGGACCTTTTCTCGTCTATATTACAAAAAAGATAGAAATTGCACTCGCGTTTTCTCGTTTGCGCGTTTCGGTGAAATAGATCGAGCATTCCTTTGGGTATATGAATTTGAACCGATCCCCGCGGAATTGCTTCCCGATCGGCTTATCGAATTCTTTAATAATTTAGCGCCGAAGAAAAATGCTTCTGACCCTACCGTGCACACGTAAATTAAAATTACAAATCTAGGAATGCGTAGATATTTTGAGAAAAAAATCTTTTTAGATTGCACGTAATTTATTGCACTCAATTTTTATTAAGAAAAATATTTATGACAAAACGAAATACTGAACGAACATCTCCTTAACACTGCGGGTCATCGTTAGTTGAATCTTTTCCAATATCTATCGTGAGAACAGGCTTACAGAAAGCTAAACACGATGTGGTACAATTTATTTGAAAGGTTCACTATGCGTCAAACAAACCCAGCTTCGCTTGTATGAAAAAAATTCACTTCTGAAAATGATCTTGTGACTACGAAGAATGATTATCGCCCTAAGGTTAATACAACATTAATTCTGCAACCGTGCAATGTTTTATCAACATAAATTTGTAGACCGATGACACGATCGTCGTAAAAGCATCAGTTTCTTGTTTGTGTTTATGACGTTCAGTAAATGAGTCCATTTCGTTAAGTACCGTATTTGAGCTAATAATATTAATGTGCCAACAATTAACGCGTAATAGTCTACTATAAATACTCGGCCAGCAGCGTTCAAGGTAATTTGAATTTCTGATCGAGTAGACTACTGTTAATTGCACAGGGTGTCCTAATCGAAACAGACCACCAAACTATCTGCATGTGTTTTTGAAATATGTAACATGTCACCCGAGTTTTGAAATATTAGTGACAGTTAATTCGTGAATAAAAACCCACATGCTTATTATCACACAGCAGATATATATAGAAGAGAAAATTAATATGATGTTGCTTTACAGTGAAAGTAGACAGTACCTGAGAGAAGCTCGCGTTGCTATTACTGAAGTAACTATTAAAAGCGCTTCACAATCTGTCATTGGTCATTTTGGTCGATGCATCATCACCGAAGAACATCAACTTTTGATTTCGTTATTATTACTTTAGTTCTATCTCGCAACACCTATTCTTTTTCGCATCTTCGAGCTCAAGATATACCTGGGCATATCTATTTCAACAAAGTCACACCGTATATTTCATACTCGTTTGAAATCACTCAAAGATAACGGTGCAAGATACGTTACAATAATCAATTTTTTTAATTAGGACACATCACAGCATGGAGCAGAATGTTTCAAACGATCCATGAATAGAAATCTACTTCCACCTGGTCTGATACGAGCAAATGTACCGCGGGGCCCGAAATATTCAGAATTTTCTCCGTTACTGCTATTATTAAATTCTGAATCACTTGGTCGTACGGCAAGAATAACTACAATGATCCAGGTTCCCGTTTCGACTAGCACTAAGACTCTTGTTGATTCAACAATATAATCAAGCCTGCAGCGTGAACTCAAACGAACATATGACGAGGGCCATTTTTCTCAAATGATAATACATATAACATGCAAATATAATTGCGGAGCAATTAATTGCAATAAATTACTTCGTAAAATTCCTACTAGAAATATTAAAAAATGATTCAGAGCACGTCGTGACGATACGCTATCTCCTTGTACACAAATAGTATTCTCAAGTATGAACGTATCTACGTATTCTTAATTAAGGGGTAACACCACTCTAGGATCCATGTTTTTTTTTTGCTTACACCATACTTTAGAAAGTAAGGAGGAGACGAACATCGACCTAGATGGCCAAATGTATGGTGCAGGCATCGCAGATTAAAGAAAAACAAAAATTTAAAGGATTAAAATGTTCATAAAACTTTAAACGCGTTTTTCTCGAAACCACTTTTTTCAAACTGGGAGGACGAATTTCTCGGAAACTATCGCATGAATCGATTTGAAATTTTTACAGTAGGTTTACAACAATATTCTCTTTGGAAGTACGTAGCCGTTTTTTGATTGAATGTAAACTTTCTTTTCTATAACCAATTTAATGCTCATTTTTAGGGCAAAAAATCGATTTATTTCTTAACAACTGCACCACTTCCACAAAAATTGATTTAAAAAAAAACCCTACGTACTTCCAAAGCCAATTGTATATAGATTATAAATTTTTTTTATTTTTTGTTCCACGACTCATACATGCCGAGAAATCCGTCCTCCCGTGGCGGTGTTTTCACAAAAGCTGTTTCCAACGACGGGCTCTGTCGTCGCCATTTTGTATGAAAATGACACTAAAAAAATTATTTTTCATACTTCAATATGTGTTAAATAAACCCTCTGAAAAGAAATTCTATTCCGTTTGTCACACTCCCAAAATAAATTGTCAAATTTAGGTATTTTTTTCTGCCTCTAGAGTGGTGTTACCCCTTAAGGCAATTAAGTTGAAACTTTCAAGCGGCTGAACGGTACGACGAACAACGGTGATCCCGTATATCGAACGAAGCAACGCGGGGGCGTTTTATTTGAAACGTTGTCATTGCCGCTCGAAACCTTGCGTTCCGCTCCGTTCTCAAAGACGCAGCGGGTCGAGAGTACTTTTTCATAGGTCTGTGGCAATAGCTGCGTTATGAATTCGAGGCGAATTCAAATACTTATTGTTCGCCGAGGAAACGAAAGAACCTCGGCGAAGCCGTTTATCTCGCCGTACAATAGAATTGCAAAGATGATTCGTAAATGAACGCTAAAGTAACAAACAGTCTTTACTTGGATCTAGCCATACTTTTGCTAATGAGCGTCTTGACAATCCCTCGATTCAAAACAAAGGACTACTGATTTCTGTGTATCTTGCCTAATTATAACCGAAGAATGCGCGGCGTTAACGTGACTTTATTTAACCCTCCCAAGAGATCTTCCTCCCGCCAGCGGTCTCCTTTCCCACCGGGCTTCTCACGATCTCATTCGTACGCCAAACTGAATCTCATCAACATGAGAAACGTCGTGCAACGAAAGGAAAAACAAAGAAAACAGTCTAACGACGCCACGGCGTCTCGCAAAGCGGTGGAAATTAAACGTCAATAAAAAGGACCATTTCGTCATCCGGGGTCGAACGAAGAGGCTACAACAAGTAGACGACGATAATATAGTCAATGTAATTATTGACAATTTTAATTCTCGAAAGATTGGAAAAGAATTATGCGGTGACCATAATTCGTCGTACATAGAACATGTTTCTCTGTAAATGTCAGGTGAACCACTTTGTTGGTGAAAGGTTCAGCTACGAATCGCTAAAAAGGATTTGATAGTGACTGACGTTTACGAGGGTATAGATACGACTTGTTTCTATCCCTCGTCTTTTTAGCGACGTAGAACGTTGTTTTGTCTAAAGCTGATGGAAGACATTTCACGTCTGGTAGGGAAGGGAAAGAAGGTTTATCATCAGTTGATTGACCACAATATTTCAGAATTCTTAGTAGCCATCACTCGACGTGGCATAGATGGTACAGCTGAAGGGTGGAGGTTATTCGATCGATATTTCCCCAACGCAGTGACGAAACATCCCCCCAAACCATTCACCGTCTCACAAACCCCATAAAGATAGACTCTATCACACTATCATCTACCTGTTGACAAGTAACCCTCACAACTCTATGAAGCCCCTAAAACTCTTAACCCTCTAGAAAATGCTAAAAGTATCGATGGCCTCCAAATGTTTATCTCCGAAAATTCCATACTTTCCTTTCGTTTCGCTTCGATTACACTAATCTGTAAGACATCCACAGATAAACTCTTCAGTATCACGATATCCAACGAGCCGGTTCAAAGCTTCCAAATCTGTATAGTCTCAAGCTACTCAAGGCTTTCAAGCTTATTTCAGTCTAAGGACAATCCCCAGCTCCCTGAAACTCCATAATCCTGACGTTCCCAAGGCATTTACAAAGCAGCGTCTCGGCGGCGTCAGCCGCAACAGCAATCACCCACAACCGATTTCGGAGCGTCCGCCGGTTCAAGGTGGAAAGAGCGTTTGTTCTGTTTGGCCTGGGCCGCGCCAGCGGCGTGGCAGCAGGTGGAAACGCTTCTGTAGCGGAGCCGACGAAGGTGGAAGTGGCGGAGCGCATCGGGAACTGGTTTGGAGCGGGAGCTCGCGCTCCGCGGCTCGGGCTGCGGTCCGCGCGGCGCGGCGCAGCGCGGCGTGGCACAGCGTCTGGTGGGGAACGATCCGTTTCGCGGCGCTACGGTGGGGGCGAGCTTGGCAGCGACAAGTGATCGTTTACAGTTATAGTCAGTCCGGATCGGGCGCTCGGTCAGCCGAGACTACTTGTGCCAAGTGTGTACCTCCAACCGAACCCGATTTGTCGAGCCGGTATTAACGCGCGACGTCTATTCCACGGGACCGTATCGAGAATTTCGTGTGAAGTGTTAATTAATCCCTACCACGAGCAACGCTTTATTCCCTCCTTTGCACCCCTTTGTACCGATCGCCCACCCTCATCCTGGAGCCTTTTTCTTCTCCTCTTTCTCCCGGATTCCGCGGTGGACTGCGGTGGACAAAAACAACCGGTGGGACTACGAAATCGTATCGGGCACAATTAACGGTATACACACGCCGGTGGAAAAGCAGACACGCGTACGAAACGACGGGAATGTGGACGTCATCGGCATCCGCGGGTTCATTGTGCACGATTGATCGGTTCCTGGTGAGCCGCGGGCTTCGCCCTGCTCGATCCTTCCTAGGTAACCGTCGCGGGGCATCTGCCTGGACGAATCCCAGGGTGACAGAATTGTGGGCTATCCACCTAACTCCAGTTAGTAACCAAGATGAAGGCTCCTCGGCATCGTCGCTCTTCTTCGCAAGATATTCGTGACAGGAATAACGAATATCTTGTCGATTGTATTGCAGTGCTAACGTTCGTCGACCGCGTTCGCTGAACGAACGGGACTGACGGGGACGTTAACGTCGGCCATAGAGACACCGCGCGGTTTGCTCTTCAATTTGTTTTGACTTTCGAATCGGCAGCCGCGAGAAAAGCAACGCTCCGCTGCGCGCGCGCGCAAGAACGCAGACGAATACGGTCACTCGTACGCGGATGTGACCTCGTAACGCACGACGAGGGACTTGGAGACGATCGCCGATGGAAATGGGAAATGGAGACGAGATAATCCGCGCGGCGGCTGTGCGTTTCCGTCCCGTCTTTTCCCCTTTAATTCCGTTTTTCGATGCCTCGCGGGCGTCGAGCGACGCCTGACCTCGCTGACTCAACTTGTTGCGTCCGCAGGGCCAGGGATTCCCGAATACATGTAACGATTCTCGAGCGTCTTCGACCCTGACTCTGCGTTGGGAGGCCAAAAAACTGACGGGACTCGCGCGAGCCACGCGAGAATTCCACCCGGCTGATTCGATATTATTTTCCGTTCCGCGTGAACCGTCTCGTGTTTCAGAACCACGGCATAGTGTGAATTTCGAGAGAATCGCGGGGCCTACGCTCTCGATCGCGGTGGGAACGAGATATTCGCCCAGCTCTGGATGCTCGTGAAAGAGGAAGCGCTCACGGTGAGAAGAGAAAATCTCTCTTGTCGCGCGAGCTGCTCGCTGGCTTCGCAGAAGCCACCTTTCCATTCCTGAACTTGAACCCAGCCGGCTGTTTTCGTCAACAGAGCCGAGCATCTTGAGAATGCCAGGCAGTTGTTCTTGGCGAAAATTAAGCGTTTCTTTTTTAATTAATTACAAAGAAATAAATTGGAGCGGAGACTTGTTCTTTGACAGAGTGTGCATTAATGTCATAATGTTTAAAAAGACCTGTTTGCTTCGCCAGAAAGAGGGATCATTAAAGAGGCTTTGCAAAAAAAGTTTCTTTCGTTTTGCAGCGATTTTAACGAAACGAAAGGAAATTCAGCGACCTGCTTGTAAATTCTACATCAGAATACCTCTGGCTCTGCACTGAACCTATGAAAGAAGCAAAATTATGAAAATGACTCCTACGAAATAGCGATTTTTAAAAAAAGTGTGTGTTTTCGGTACACAAAGATGAGATTTTAGTTTCATTTCATAAAGAATACGAGTTCTTATCAACTTCAATTTAAGTTCAACCCGATATTACAGATTTTGTGAACATCCTCGAATTTGATTTGAATTTCGAGTTATTACTGCAAAATAAAAGAAACTTGTTTAAAAATGCATATTTTTGACTAACATAAGCAAACATGTATTTTTGGAGCTTATGATGTTAATCAACTTTGTGTCAAAGAACAAGTCTCAGCTTCAATTTATTTCTCTCTCATTAAATGAAAAATCAATGCTTCATTTTCGACAAGAACGACTTAGTGCCCTTAAATCGACGATCATAGCACGGTCATAGATTCGAATTAGAGAAGCATCCTTTATCTTCCGATACTCGAAACCTAGGCGAATATTTCGAACCGAGCAGTTCCCGTAAAACGTCCTCCAAATATAAACTCAGAGCTGAATGAATATGGATGGGGACGGATTAATGGTCACGGCAGTGGGGCCTCCAGTGTCCCGAAATTATTCAAGACATTACCGAGTCGGATCTGATGTTCCTCGCGATCATTCGAAGTGGTTTAAATCGCATTCTACCATTACGTGTCCACCGAGTATTCGAAACGGTTACGCAATAACGTCGAAAAATACCGGAAGCTTGCACGATAATTTCTTGGGACGGGACGATAATTAAAAGCGCGAGAGGGGGAGGGCAGGGAAACCGTGGACGTAGAAAGGAGGGAAAAACCTCGTGCATCGTACGACTCGATTTCTTCGCTCGTTTCCACAGGATTCTTCTTTCATTCATGAGTGTGAATCAACAATGACGACGCGAACGCGCTTTTGCTCTGTCGCATGCACGCGAAACGTGGAATTCATTCGCGTAAGCCGTTTGCTCGCGACCTGTTATACCCGTGACCGCGCATTTATGCTCATCGAGCTCCGGGAAAGAATATTGTTACCGATTTTTGGGAGGGCTGGACAAACTAAGAGTCCTGAGTCGATTGCCTCCATCTAGTGTTCTTTCGCGAGCACTGTTTACACGAAAAATGTCGCCCACGATTGATGGGGGCTAAATACTTTCAAACAATAGAGAGATATAGTGATTCGCAGAATTATTGCGACGGACAGATATTTTTAACTCAAGTTTACTCCGTTTCGTTTTTACTTTTACTCAACCGTGTGATCTTTGAGTGTTAGTTCGATTTGAGTTCAAGCTTGAGTTTTGGAGCATAAGTTTCCTTCATTTTCATAGTGAATGATCATCTTCTGGGGCATTTGATAACTTCTTACTGATGTTACATTTGTTTCTCAGAGTTCTATTCTGATACTTTGTTCTTATCAGTTTTCCAATTTCTCTATAGTTACCCACCCCAGCTGGGGAATTGTAATATTTCTGATCTCCACACTTGTTTCTTTACCTTTGTTTACCGTGATAACACGTACTGCACTTTTCATCATTTTCGACGCAGACTTCAGCAATGGAATGTTATCTTCCATTCCGTCGTAATATACTTAATGATACTACGCCTTCGCAGCAATTAAAAGAATATCTAAAATCTTTAAATTCATCTGTCTTCATACAAAGTACAACGCATGGTAATAATCTCGCATGATAAGAATATCAGAAAAATATTTCATTACACAATAATATAGTCTGTAAACCCGTAAATCTTACTCACAAAATATAGCAAGAATATTTTCGTCAATATTTATTTCCAAACTTGTTTACCAATACACAAACGTGGCCACTCCCCAGAATCGGTGAAAAAGAATGACCAATTTATCGCTGTGTTTCTCAATTCAGAATTGATTTGTATCGAACGTCTTCACGTTATAACAGAAAAAGAATCCAAGATGCCCAGTCCCTGATACTCTTTAGTTCTTTTAAAGGTGTATGGCGACACATTGAAGAAACAAAACCTCCAAACCTCCTCCAGCGAGCACATATCATTACATATTTAATTCCACCGAGTTGATTCTTAAAATAAACCTTCGATAAACCTTTTCGCTCTTTTTAAACGTGCGTTCCCAAAGATTCGCGACGAGCAGAATCGTAAAACCGCACGCGAGCAACAGGTCCCTCCCCTGTCGATCGAGAAAAGAACGTCCAATTTTCCGTCGTTTCGTTCGCCACGGCGATAAGCCTGCCGAACCCCCTTTCACAGTGTCCACTGATATAGTCCACGACTTTCTCCCCATCAACCACGAATAATTTCCACGTGTTGTACAGATAGTGCCTTCCATCTCCCGGGGAATCGAAGGTAATTTCATCGGATGCCTGAGATCCAGCGGGGGATTCGAAAGAGAAAGACGAGGCACGAGTTATTGATCAGCTCCGACCGAGAGCGACAGACGGGAAGCTTGCTCGAGGAGATTGCAGTGACGGGAAGAAGCTTGTGCCGGTCTTATCGAGAAGGAAAGTGTCGTGTGTTGAACTGTCGCCGAGAACGGCACCAAAGGCAATTTTCGTGAAACCAACAAAAAAAAAATAGAAAGAAGAAACCATATAAATAAACAGAAACAGTGTCAATTGGAAAGTGTCGATTAATCCGCGGTGCGAGAAAGGGCAAAGAACTTGATCCTTGGATATACCAGACCGATCGTCGATTCACGTGAATAATCATCGATCATCACGTGTGCACCGTGGAACGCGCTGATTACTTCGATGGGCAAGCGTCGAAGATAATCGCACGTACCTCACCCAGGACCGCCGACATCTAAGGTAAATATAGCACCTGTTCCACCTTCGTTCCGTTCCACCTTTAATGCCCACGCGTTTCTGCGATCGAGCAGGCATGCCGTGCGTGCTTGCGTGCATTCACCTACGTTTGCATAGCGATGCGCATTTTTGCATCGCGAGTGCGCGAGCCGCCAGGCGAAAAAGCGGCGCGAGCATGCGTCAGGCTTTTTCCTTTTCTTCGTGTGAATGACTAACAGAATCGGTGGACACTACAGCGAGGCCTACGTTAACCGAACCTTCGTTACCCGAATGTACTAAAAATTCTAATGTTCTAGCACCGGAACCGAGCACGTTCTCGTAAAGCATTTCTTCTATTAAAATCATGCTTTTTACCACCGTCGAAAGTGTTACAGCTTTCATCGCGACAGTTTGCAGGAGAATTTTCATCGCCACATTTAGCGAATTAATTGTGGGGCAGGTTTTATAATTGATGATTGGAATTATTGCAAGTGGGAGTGAAAGTTCTGGTGTTTGGTTGGGGTTAGATCGATTCCTAAGTTTGGTTAGCGGAGTTCAGTGTTAGATTGACTGTGGTATTACTTAGTGTGTTTCTGATACCTCTGAGGTGCACGTTGGAGTTAATGAAATTCGGGACAAATAAGCGGGATAGGATTGTAATCCCCTACGACCATCCATTCGGAAAATTTTTGAAACACGATAGTGTAGTATTCTCGGTATTCCCATCTTGAAGCTTCGTTATCAGCATACAAGTTGCGTGTAAATTGATTTTTATTAAATCACCTGCTCAAAGATATAGTGCCTTCTTATTGTCATTAAAAAAAATGTTGAAGTGTGTCAAGGTTGCATCCTCGGCGAAAAAGCGAGTCCCAGAACCGTTCCCACTTTGTCATTCAAAGTCATGCATTTATGCACTTCAATCAAGTCTCTACGTTCCACTGACCTTGCTCGTTTTACCCAGAAAAGTGTGTCAAAAAGAATCCTCATCACTGAATAAAATAAAACTTTATACTTTACATTAACACTTCGAGTGGCATCGGCGTGTTTTCACGCCGAGGGACTTAGGGTAATTGTGGGAGAGTTGTCGCACGTTACGCAAAATTGTCACCGTGTCTAAATTTTGCAATGAAAATGTTTTCCAAGGATATATCTTATTAGTTCAATATCTTGTGATTCTATTAGCATTAAAGAAAATCAAAATTTTAATATTTGTCACCCTTAAAAAAATTGAAACTAAAAACATCCTTTGGTAGGAGAGACGCCGCACATGCGGGAGTGATGCCGCATTTCGAAACACGTTTAATTTTCGATTTAAACTTGTTACTTCTAACTTTTTATATAAAAAAATAATAAAAACAAAGTAAAATGAAACATTTTTACTTTATACAATTATAAAATTGGAAAATTAAATGGGTACAGTAGGAACACATATTATATCTGCTTTTCGAAATTTTTTTTATATTCAGTTGGCATCTTGAGATTAAAATAAAAAAAAATGTGAAAAAAGAGGACATAGTCCACAAATATATTTCGATTATAAGATTATTCATTTAAAAATAAATAATTTGCCTTGAGATACCACGTTTGCTATTTGAAAAAACTTTTTCGGTATTTTAAATATTAAAAACATCATTTAAATCGACTTAGTTTCCGAAACAGTACAGTATCAAAGTGCGGCATCTATTCCAAATAAAAGTGCGGCGTCTATCCGAAATGCCTGGGAGAGACGCCGCACTTTCGTATTTCCACATGCTAAGTCGAAAGTAACCCATTCAGCCAAGGAAATATTCTACATGGTCCCCTTAACGTATTACAAATGTTGTATCAAGAAAAACTATGAATTTTTAGCTACTATATTAGTAAAAATAGACGCGACGTATAACTTTTCAGGCAAAGTACGCTAGGCTCACCGCGAAAAACAGCAAAATCTTTAACAATAATACAGGAAACACGCTCTGGCTTGACAAACTACCTAACCCAAATGAACAGCCTTAAACAAATAAAATCGGCAATGATGTGTTTTATTACCGATATCCTGGAAATACCGATAGTGCGGCGTCTCTCCGAGTGCGGCATCTCTCCCACAATTACCCTACGTATAGTTTCAATTGTGCTTTTGCGTCAATATTTTCTGAGTAACATCGAAAATATTATCCGAGAGTCCCCGAATGTTTACTTTAAAAACAAACCAGGCTCAGATTTTGCCTATGTACACTTATGAACCTACAAAATTCTCCCAACAGAAATTCTACCGTTTTAAAGAAGCTATTCTCAAAACCTTGCGCCACTGAAAGAGTTAAAAAATGCATACTTATAACAATCTATAAATCCACAAACCGGCTGAAACCACCGAGGTCCTTCCAAGCTCGAAGGCACTCAAGATTCTCCTTGCCCCGCTAAACCGCTCAGTAACTTTTGAAACGCCCTGTTACCGTCCAGGAAATTCCTTCGTTGGAACGGTCGTGTTCCCCCATTAATTACGATAATGAAGGTTCCACCGTGTTCGAGTACGCTCGTCGGCCGATCGGTTTCACTTTCGCGACCTCAGCAGTGTCAGTTTATTTGCGATTCCCGCATTCGCCGCGGTGTTATAATAAAATATAAAACCGAGATTGGCTGTATCTGTGCCGGAGATTACGCGGGCTGGCGATAAGCTGCACAGCCGAAGGTTATCGTTCGACTGGTAATTACTATCGGGAGCCGTTCGATCATTCATCAACCGTCTCGCAAACCGGCGTACGCCTCGAGCCGCGTCGATTCCCTTCGAAAATTAAAAACCGCCGGACAACCCTTTCGATGTCCCAGCATAGGCTCAACGTTTCGAAAAATCTTTCGCGGCGGTTGTCATCGCATGGGTAGCAACTCGCTCGACTTTCTCCGACTCGGCTAGGTGACTGTTGGAATTTATAACGCCGCATTAGAAATTCAGAAAGAACCGTGCAATCGATCGTCTAACATTAGAATTGTTTTTATCGTCGCACGCATTTCCTGTGAAAATATGCGAACGCCACCAGGCGCTTCTGTGTTCGGGTATTCCTTTCTTCGGCATTTCAAGTCGCATCGCCCACTTACATGGATTATTAGCGACACCCACAACAAACCTATTTGAATTTGTAATTTATTATACAGTTCGATCAACTTTAGGAATGCTGAGAGTGGCTCTGTTCATTCGATATTTTTTCCGCGATAGGATGTTTAGAGTTCTTAGTAAAATAATCTGTAAAATTATTGTGAGTTTGGAAAAGTTTTTATATAGAATAATAGTAATAGTCTCTGAGTGGAATATCTCCTGCATTGTAGAATAATGTGATCAATAATTAAAATGGCACCACTCAAGTCACATGGTGGGAGGGTCATTTTTTTATGGTTAAAATCCTTATATTTTTGTGGTTAATACTTTGCCAGTTCTTGATAAGGAGTACTTATATTGATAGGTAACTACTTTGGAGGAGTGGCGAATATTTGCAAGCTTTCTCATGTGCCATTTAAAGTAGCAGATGTTGAAAGAAGTTGGAGATGAAGGAGTTTCATTTTACTCTACCATGCAGTGATATGTAGCATCGTAATTATATTCCTGGAAAAATAGGTTCATCAATAACAGTCCTGTTGTTTGGAAATCTTTACTTTGTCTAGAGTCAGGTATTGTTAACACTGACGGCGGAAATTGATAAGAACTTGTTCGATAGTCTACTTATTTATGCGATGAATTGGTAAAGTGTTTCTGTGTGCTCAAGTCGATAAACGTCGATCGCTAATATCTAAGTTACAATTTTATTGCTAGAATTCGTTAACGATCTCTGTGAATATAATCGTGTGGAAAACCACTTGTGAATTGCTTTCTATACGTTGTTACAGTTCTCACGAAAACAAGCGAGAAGTTCCTTGTTTAGAGACGATGTTATCGTTTTTATGCGGAATTGTTATCGTTATCGCGAAAACCGGGCTGTTTGTATAATCGAAAGTAACTAAGTAGCGTGCAAGGTATATACAGGTTCTCCAAGTGTAACACGGTGGTGTTTGTGTGGGCTATCGATACGGGTACACGGGTAACCCATTAAAACGAACACAGGAAACGACTTTTGGCCCAGATCAGTCCCCAGGGATTTGCATATAGAAGCCATCGCACCGTTCTGCCGTACGAAATGTCCAGCAAGGCGGTCCTCGTTTAAAATAAAACGCCAATGGACACTTCTATTCGACATGACTCGCTAAAATATTATTTCAATAATAGCAGGTGTTTTGTGGATTCATGCAGGGCTACGAAACAAAATTCAAGAGGTGTGTCGGTAGATTGTGATAAATAAACTTCGGTATGCATAATACAACAATAAATAATGAACGCTAATCGACGAATTCGTAATTGCAAACTTGAGATAAGTTTTAATGAAAAGAGAATAATAACTAAACATTCGCAAAGGTAACCTTTATCTTCAATTTTTCTTGTATTTAAATATCTGCAGTGAATATGAATTTGATCAAACGAGTTACTCCAGGAATTAAAAAGCATACCTCTTAGGGATTTAGATTTCGCAGGAACAGCACACCACAGAGGAATTCAATAAGTCTGCAATTCAAATAAATTAGTTTTATACAAATCCGGAGCCTCCAAAAAGTGTTGGATTACTTTCCTATTTCTACATCAGAAGCGTCCGTATAATGGCCGTAAATCAGACTTAATGGACCTAACTCCCTCGTGACATTACGAACTTGATATGTTTTAATAACCACGGGGTCCTACTTTCTCTTATCGTTTCTCTTAACTCCAACATTTTTGATTCGTGTTTGATCAGGTTATCAGTTCTTCACCCTGGTACACAATGGAACGGTGTAAATTCGCGTAAAAAATGAAGAGGCTTGTGGGAAAGAATAATAATTGTCGCGTCGTCCACGAGTCACTTTTGCACTACTAGGTGTCTATGTACGTGTTATTAAGTGCGACAATTATCTTTAACGTGCTTCAACAACGTGCAGATTGTGGTAGAGTTTGGATGGTTGTAGAGACCACTTTCGAGCCTTGTGTCATAACAACAACCAGCGTCTGGCTCGTAGTCAGGAAACCGCATAGACCTGATAACATCTCATTTTCGTTCGGTTTCCATAAAGCCATTTGTCGAAAACCCAACGTGGAAACAAGCAAGCGTGAATATTTATCGAAAATTTGTAGGTATTCCACGTAGTTGCTCCAAAACTCGTCCACTTTCACGACAGCTTGCACCGAACAAAACGTGCCATTCGAAAGAATTCTGAAATCAAAGAAATTTTAATTGAAAAAAAATTATAAGCTTAATAGGTATAATTTAATTACTTTAACAAAACGTTAAATTCGAACAAACTTTCGATACTAATAGAACTTCTCATTTAGGGCGAATCTATGACTTTACTATGACCCAAACATTTTTTCACTTTTTTTTTAAAAAATTTTACTGTGAGGAAAATATAACGATCTTGTTATTATGTGTGTTTCTCATCCTTTCGCATTATGTAAAGTGTATAAGTGAACTGGAGACCGTAGTAGGCTCAAGGGTACTACTTTCGCAGTTCTTTTTGTCGAAAACGGGGCATTTCTTTTTCAATTAATTACAAGGAAATAAATTGAAGCTGAGACTTGTTCTTTGGCAGAATGTTTACTAACATCATAAGCTTTAGAAAAACATGTTTGTTTCGCCAAAAATATGCAGTATAAATGACCGTATAAAAGAAGCAAAATTATGAAAATGACAGTTATGAAATGGCGATTTTCCAAAAATTGCGTTTTTCGGTAGACAAAGATGAGGTTTTAGTTTCTGTTCATAAAGAATAAGAGTTTTTATATTTTTGACTAAACAAACATATTTTTTAACGCTTATGATGTTAATAAACTTTGTGTCAAAGAACAAATATTTCTTTGTAACTAACTGAAAAAGAAATCCTTAATTTTCGACAAAAGCGACAGCCTACTTAGAACAATTGAAAATATGTAAAAATCGTTTTCGAACGTTTGAACCTGCTCAAAAAATTAATTTCAATATGCAATGACACAACGCAGAAAAAAAACTGTTATAGAAAAGTGTAACGAGAAATCAATTAACCATTACTAAAATTTTCTATTGATTCGAGTAATTAAGTACACTGGTGTCGTCGAATCAGAAAGAATGCGGTAGCAAACGGATGTGACACATTTTCGTTTCGCCTGTCCGCGTGTATATGGTGATTGACTCGCCGAGTACATCGGTATCTTTATCAGCGCGGTCTTATCTCGAACGATATCGATCAAAGCTGAAAGTAATTCGTTTATTAGAAGAGAATCTTTAAACGGGCTGCCGCCGATCGCTCGCCAAAAATAATCTGCCTGCATTTATCAACGAGAACGTACTCTTTTTCTTCTTTACGTGTTTCTCAACTCGGTCCCGTCGCGGAGATGTGTTGACAATAAGTCGAAAAAGCGAGGCAAATGAATGATAAGATAGTGTGGCATGTCTACGTTAAAATTCGTTCAATATTCCCCTATAGATTTAAGAAGGTGTGCGCGCGAAACTGTATCTCCGTGCTCTTTATTTATCGCACAGGCAGAATGTAAAAATACCGTATCTCGGGATTCTTCTTTAACCGAGCGAAGCCCACCTCCCAAGAGCATCAAAATATTTCTTCGGCTCCCCGTATGCGAGCATTGGCGGAGGAAAATAGTCAATATTTGGAAACGGACACTGGTAACATTCCACACGGATGAATTCACAGCCGGGATCTCTCGGAGGTGAGAGAAAAGCCGCTATTATTTCCTGCTGCGGAGGGGAGGGGCGAAGATATTTCGTAACGGGGAAGAAAACTTACAGTTAATCGAATACAGGTCGAGAAAGGAAGCGTCATCGACGGACGATGGATTAATGCTTGGCTGGCTCTCGTGCATTTTTACGATTCTCGTTTTTAAAATTTAATCAACTTGCCGGACTGTTTGCATTTGGCCGCGGTTCCCTCGAGCGTGTCGCGTTCGAAGCAGTTTCGCGTTGCGAGCAGGGGGCTTTCTAAAATTCCACTTACCGAAGCTAAAAATTATACAAATTCCTGTGCTTAAATATACGCAGGCGTTCACGTAAGTCGTCGGAATTGTAATATGAAGTTCCGGGCGCTCCGAACCCCGGAAGATGATGGAACAGGGTAGAAAAATTTGACGACACTTAAGTTCTGACGTGGGGAACATTGTGTCTCCCTGTCGGAGACTCAAACCCTTAGTTGATAAACTGCTCGCTGATATAAAAAAATTATCTCGTGGAATTTTTTTCATTACTATTATTAATCGTTTTTATTACTGTAATAGAAGAAACATGAATATTTACTAGAAGAGTAAAAACGAGGGTGCAGTGGTGACACTGTTGGCAAACCTAACCGTGAACTATAAATTTCGCTAAAATAGAGGAATTAAATTAAACATTAAAAACATTACACAAGGAAAGAGTAAACAAGTAAAGTAAAATAAAAGTAGCAATATTTCTCCATGTAAATATTTCAAGTTTAATTTCTGAATATTTGAAAAGAAAGGATATTAAAAATGTATGTAATCTTGTATAAAAAGGTAAATATTTTTTGGAAAGCGTCGGAAGTATTGTCACAGAGCCCTTGAATGTTTAAAGACGAGTTAAGCAAAACTAGCGATCACTCAAAAAGGCCCGATTCAAAAGAGCACTTTTCAAAATCTTGTGCCACTCAAGATTCAGATGTTATGAGAGATATTAGCAATGTTTGAATTCTTTCACAGTAAATACACGGTCTCTTTTCTTAAATCGGGACCAGGTGTTACAGCATTCCCAGAAACACCTCGTCTTCGGTTTGTTCAACATTCACATACATACGTTGACGAATCTGTTTCTCTGAATCTGCTTTAAATACATCGTTGTTATTGTTGTAGGTGTATAAACATGTAGATAAGGAATGGTTTGAAAATTTGAAGAAAGAAAGGACATAATATTACACCTGGTGCGAAAATTTGTTTACTTAGTATTACTTGGGTAGTAAGTGCACGAAAATATCTTTTTTTCCAGCTACCTGTACTTTTACCAGAAAAGTGGCTATAAATCATAGATAGCCAAGAAAAATAGTTTGATTAAACAAGCATGTAATATATGTATTTTTACTTTTCACAAAGAATACCTATATTTATACTTTTCATGAAGATTTTTACTTTTACTTTCAACTTTGGTTCAATAAAGCAAACGAACTTTTCCATCGACTTAATATAGGTAAGGGAAGATGATAATATGGAACTTGTGGATTCGTGGAAAACGAAGAAGAAACCGGTTGAAAAATGATTGCGAACCTCGCGTTGGCATTTTTTGCTGCATACTATATTGCGACATCTTTAAATTTTTGAAACCTGATCGACGTATAAGCAAACATGTTTTTCGAATTATGAACAGAAACAAGGGAGATATACTTGTATTATGATCGGTTCAGCGCGGAATGCTTCGCGAGGAGCGTCAAATAGAATTCGAATATAATGGTCGAATGCTTACGTTGAGTAATTAAAATTTATCACAAGGACACTAAGTTATAAATATGCTCCCCACTCAGCAGCGTTTTAATATTTTCCCGCGATAAAAAAACTCTCTCAAACTTTCTTACTTCTTTCTGGTCATGCTCTAACAAGGAACACTATTCAGTTGATGATTGAATCGCACAAAGTTTTTATATAGATCGAAAATATAAGTTACAAATGTCACAAAAATGTAAATTAAAAGTGCTACCAAAAGCTGTTCTGACCTTGAGAGATCAACAAAGGACGGAAGAGAAGAAGGAAGAAAAGTGAGAGAAAGAGATTGACAAAATCGTGTTGACAAACCGTGTAAATGATAATAAATAAATTAATGATATATATTAATTAGAAAAATTAATGTTAATAAATGATAATGATAATAAAATCATAACAGTAGGTATTTAATTACGCTAATTAACATTACATTTATGATAATTTTGTCGATAAGAAGGTTTAAAAAGGTGATTGAAGCAATAATAATTTTCACAATGACAGCAACGAGCGATTTATTGCAAATTTCGAATCTACACCCATTACTATTTTGCGCAATACGAGTGCTCCAGATTTGAAAAATAAACCAAAAATAGGAATAAAAACTTATCCACTCAAAATGTAACTATTAATTTAAATTATTTAATATTCTCTTTTTAATATTAAGTGAAAGCAATAATTTTATAAACAGTTTTTTTCTAGTTTACTCGAAAATGGTAAAGCTAGACCTGCGCCCCTTACTGCAAGGTCCTTAATTGCAAAAGTATAACTAACAATAGTTGGAATTTATTTAACGAAATAGAATATCTACTTGAACTACACTAAACTATTATTTTCTCTCCACTGCCTGCCTATTCCATAAAACGGCCCATGAAAAAACGATCAATTTGGTGATTATCTTTACCCAGTCATCGATGTGGGAGCAGCGATTTTCTGTTAACGATATTCGCAGAATCATCCTTACCCTCCGTACACGTATCATGGCGCCTAATGCAGAATAGGTACATTCCGCGACTTTATTAATGACGGGGACGTGTAGCCGGTGTCACGTGAACCTATTACAACGTCCAACGAAGCCGATGCGCGCAAATATATACGTTACGTTGCCCAGTTATCTAAGTCGCGGCGCGACGGCCGCGTGTCAAGTCCTTCGTGGCGGACGTGTGTCTATTCATTAGCGGTATAATGCGGCGCGGATCGTGTTATTATCATCCGTGCGGGTACGTTCCGCGGCCATTGTCATCGGGACGGGAGAAAAGACGGGGAGCCGGTGGACTGAGTGGAAAGGACAATGTCAGAAGGCAACGGGGTGCGATCTTTGTTCGACCTGACGTTCCGCGATTGCAGCATAACGTTGGGATCGTCACGTTTCTATCTTCAACATCACAATGGGAAGGTCTGTCTAAATGGGTCGCAATATCGACACCCACTCGTAAAGGAAATTTGTATCTGAGGCTTCGAAGAACCGCTAATATTTCAGATCTGCCTCGAAGAAATTCGTGGAAGTTGCTCCACGTCTTTCTGTTGATTAGAGGATACCGTTGATAATAGGAATTTTGGATACACGTTTGGAGTCGTATTCCTTTCATTTTTGATTTACAAGTGGGACTATTCGATTTCTTCTATTTCTATCTCTGTATACGTTTAGTTGGATGCAAGATTATTAATGTGCACGAAGAAGACACGTGACAGCGTTTTCAGAGAATTCTGCGTATCTTAAAGAGACATTGAAGTAATTACGCAAATGTGTTAGATCTGTGTTATATGGATAAAGTGGAGATGAAAGTAGGAGGAATTAGAATTTAAATTATCTGATGATATAATCAATGGTGACCCAAACAGAGTCGCTAACCTGCACATCCAGGAATTTTATCATTTTAATACGATCTTTTGTGAACGCGATCGTAAGAAGTCTCTTGCAAATCAAATTTCAGACGTTAGATTATTTGAAGCATTGCAAAAACGGACTAACCCACATTTTTTTCGAAATTGAGTTAATAGCAATAATTAGTAATGGAATGAAGTATATTGGAAGTAGGTTTGAATCTGACTGGACAGTTTCAAACAGATCACGAGTACTTCGGAAAAGAAAAACAATACTTTTAAGTAGGTTCGATCTCACTACAAGTGCTTTGAGAAACGTAAGCAGTACTTTCAATCGAAACCCCGACCAAATAGATTCGAACCTTCTATGATTCACACCTACCTACGATAGTTTCTTTCTTACAATATTGAACTCGAGTGAAATCGCAGTGTACCATGTACATGCATACATAATATTTGTAGTATTGAATATGCATGGAGTATGTAGATTGTTGCCTTTCAAGGTTCGAATACAACTTTTACGAGACTCGATTTTTTAAACGTCAAAACACTTAGAAATACATTCTCAAACACTGCAGAAACTCTTTCTGAGGTTCGAAACCAGCTTATATAATCCAAATACTTTGAAAGTAAATAGAATGAAACGTCACCTCTTATGAGTAGCATTCGATTCCACTGAAGTGAAACTTTTGTATTGGAATTGACTCAGATTCGTGAGTACATATTTAACTTCATCCAATACCTAACAATAATGTATTCTAATATCCTGTACTAATCATATAAAATAGGAAAAAATTATTTTTTTCAATGTGGGTTTGTCAGTTTTTGCTCTCAATGCCTCATTTCTTCTCTGAACTCTCGCTCTCTCCCATTCTTCCTTTCCCCGTGTGTACGAAATCTTTCCCAAGCAGGAGCATTGCACGCCGAGGAAAGAATACACGATATATTATCGTCCGTTCACGGGAATCCCCGCCTTGTGTCAATGAGTGCAGCTTCTACAATTTTGCTCTACAGCAGATTAAACGACCTGCGATAATTGTATTGCTTCGGGCAATTGCACTGCACGAGCCACTGCATTTAAACAAACAATTGCGGTAATAGATAATAGTCTAGATAGCGTAATTAGTTTCACATTATTGTATATACCAATAAATCGTCACAAATGGTGCTGCCACGTTCTATTGCAATAAACTGTGCTGCGAGTGATTCATTCACAAAACAGTTTCGAAGCAAGCTGTAATTATTGGTACTTTACAAAGTTGTTCCTTTTTTTGTACAGCCAAGTAAACAGCATCGTCTGAGGAACGAAACAAATTCTTTGAACTTCACTTTGCTCTGTGAAATTACCAATAATCTTAAACAGATTATCTGTCATAAGAGATGACGGAGAAGATGAAGGCGTTGAGTCACTAGCAATCAGCTTCCCTAGCGAGAAAATCGAGCTGGATGAACCAGAAGAAAGCACCGGGCAGGCTCTCTCTCCATATTGTCTTCGTCGGGTTTTCCTTTGGAAAAGCGAGATATGTTACTTAGAACTCGAGGAACATTTGCGCATTTCTTCAACTCAGTAAAAAAGTTTTGTCACCCTGCAACGTTTACTTTTTTAAAAAAAATCCTAAAAATTACCTATTTCTGGAGTGATTTGATGTGAGGGTACCCTTAAATGACAATCAAGAGTAGATTCTAAACAGGTGCTCCCATTTTCAACGTTTAATTACTCTAACAAGGTATCTTTCGTTATGAGGAAGAAGAAAGTGTAATATTTGTTCAGTCACTGTTATACCGAATTTATTCGAAGGAAAAGCAAGCCATTACGATAAGGTTGGCGTTCGGGGTTGAGACTTAAGATGAATTATTGCTAAGATTAGTCGATACTCATTAAGGGTACCGTAACAGTCTACTCTAATACACTTTTAAATATTTGAAGGAAGAATTTCCATAGCAACAGTGTTACTGATTTATCTCGAAAGAATTCGTTTAATGTTTTTGAAACAGTTTAAATGCCATTTATGACACGATATCAGCTCCAAGTGTTTCATTGATCCAGTTGCAAACAACAGACAATAATATCGTCATAATTTATTTATTAAACTTCCTCGTATGAAAAAGTATTTCCTGGTACATAGTTGAAAAAGGCTTTATGATTTTTTAAAACGGTGCATGCCAGAGTAACGTAAGAATCTTAAATAAAATTATTACTAAATTATTTCCTTAACAATTCCAATCAATCTTGCTGGAAACAATGTTCATAATAGCACACGTATGAAAAGTTACAGAGACATAGTTTCAGGCACATCGGCTCTAGAACGCGTCTGACCACAGACGATCCGCTTTCCCTTGTTCTGTAATGTTTTCTCTCTCGCTCTTTAGCTCCAAACCAACCATATCTTCCTACAACTCGCTACACGTACTATTCGATATGTGTACTACCATTCTGAAAATTACTTCGCGTAGAGTTTGCTTAGATGAACACAGAGTGGTGGAAGGTTCTGAGAAATTCCTCTTTAAGTCTGGTATACAGCGAACTTCGAAGTTGCGAAATTAAAAAGGAAAAATTATTCTTAAAGTAGATAAAAAAAGTAGTACTTGTCATAGACCATTTCGGTTTTTTTCAATTTTTCGCAAAAGGGCAGGTATTTGAACATAATATCAACTTCTATGTTCAAATGCCCGCCCTTTTGCGAAAAATTGAAAAAACCAAAATCAGCTGCGACAAGTACTAGTTTATTTGGTCTACTTTAAGAATAATTTTTGCTTTTTCGTTTCAGATGAAAAACAGCGGATATGTGACGGTTACCGCAATCGCCTTTTCTGAAAAAAATCTGTTCTACGGAAGAATCAACTACGCAGCGTCTTCTCTAAATTTGTTAATGAAAATTTCACATTTTATAGGCAAAAGTATGACCTTTCTAATGTATATAATGTTTCTTTGATAAAAACATTTCTCCGCTGAAAAAAAAATTCAAATCCATCCTACTTTTTCATTTACTACATTTCAGATAAATATCGTAAAAGCTATGTCAAATTTGTGGATGGGAATGGACAGGAGAATAGAAGTGCGAGCTTGCTCCCCTAGTGGCGTATAATATGATCTTAACGTTGACATTTGTAACTAACAAGAAAGTTTTTGTTAATTGTTTTTTATACACAGCAAGTCATTGTGGCTTACAGCTGATGAGTAAAGGAGCGGTTAAGGGTGTGATGATTATATATGAGGCTAGACTTCCGCTTTCCTCGAATATGTATGCTGTCAAGGTGTGCATGAAACTAACAGTCGTTGATTTACATTGCTCATTGCCCTAAGATTCTCGGTAGATAATTAACTCGTAACGGTTAATGGACGCAATAACCCGAGGTCAGGACGCGCTCTTCAAGGTCTTCGCATACTTCTATTACTTTACACCGATACGATTACAGAAAGATTTGAAATTTCTCTGTCACTAAAACAGAAACTCTAAACTCTAAACAATCAAGTTTAAAGAAAAGTCTCTCTTATAAACATTCTGCGTTGAGCTACTTGAGTCAAAATACTTCAGCAAAATTTACTTCACGGCCAATACTCTTTCATTGTACAGCACAGAAGGAACGTTGAAAATCAATGTAGAAGAAGGATAGAAGATCGATAAATTAGAAAAGAAACGCGTGAACACTTTGAGTGAAACAAGGTTTTGAAAAATGGCCCCTTCCAAGTAATCGCCTCTGTCAAGAAAGTGTTATTCAAAATGTAGAAAGCAACCTCCGTGCTTGGTTTTTTCTCAAAGTCAACTTTCAAGGGTTTGCAAAAGATACCAACTTTCGCTGCTTTCAAAAAGATATCGAAATCGTGCAAAAGATGCAATTCGCAGTGTTAACGACGGAAATCACAGAAATCACTGTTGCACTGCTCGATTGTGCATATTTCTCGCCACATAATTGTTGATGCATCGTCGACGCCGCGGGCAATTACTTAATCGCCGATGGTAAAACGCGCGATCGTGTGTGAAGAGGCCAGGGAATACGTTCTTTCGTGTTACGATATCTCGGGTCGCGTGTTGGTCTTTCGTGCTTGGGGACTGTCGATTGTCCTGAATGTGTATACGTTCGAGCCAATAGACGGGAGATTCCCTAGTTTTCCTTATCAATGCGCCGCTTCAACCGGAATTACCCAATCGAACTCGCGTGTAGCAACAGTTCACTTCTTTCCCTGGTATTCCCGCGCACGTTGTTGCAATGATTGCGGTTAAGTACCGACAGATTAAAGTCTTTGCTGTTCTTTAGACATTTGGAAAAGTACATTTGAACTTATTAAATTGTATTCTGCTTGGCACTAAGGATCGAAGAAAAGAACATGGAAATACTCACGAGAATAAAATATGATGATACTTTCCGCGTATAATAAAGCCACGTTTCCACTTGTGAAACGCGTGACGCTGAGCACACGTGACGCTGAGCACACATTAACCACTTAAGGGGACCCCAGTTAAAATTTTTCAGAAATTCGATTTTTTTAAAACGCACGATGATCGTGCACTACCAAAATCCGGTGACTTCTTAATTTTTTTATGAAAATTTCGAATTTTTACGGACCATATCAGAGGTTTACGCCGAAATGGCACATGTTTTACACATCCTGTATTTTTTTCCAAATCGATCTGAACCCCCGTTCTTTCGTAATTAGGGCAAAACCAAGAGAAAAAATGTTTCGAGAAAAACGCGTTTAAAGTTTTAGGCAGTGTTTTTTTAATTGAATATATTTTCAAATGATATCTGAATATATACAAATATAGGCATAAAGTTTTTAATAGTTTCTATAATACAAAATGAAGAGGCTCCCTATAATAAGTCAATAGTACGACCATGATCTACAAAGCCTAGCATATATCAATTACAAACTTTCTTTTAACTATCACTTCATATACAACCTGCCATAAATAAAATATTCCCCAAAGATTTCTCAATAAACAATAATTACCATGATCAGCAACATAAATACCTGCTTCAATTACGAATATCCCTCACACTTCTTATATTTTTCGTGGAAAGTAACAGGACCTGGCGCAAAGAATCGAGCTCCGAAATCACAAGTCACCCCCTTCGATTTACTCATGAGAACGCGGCGAACCGTTGCCCATCGTTAATGAACGATTCAGCGGTGAACGCGTGATGGAAAGAATTGATTACCGATATTTTTGCGTTTACGAGCGCTCGAAAGAAATTAATGGTGTATCGTGTTCCGTTATAGGGGGTCCAAACCGTAACTTTCCTCAGGATAATGCGAAGCCTGGAGAGGTTATCAGGTAGCGATCAAGACTGCGATCAGGAGATGTATATCGACCTGGACGACGCTTCTGTCGACTCGTTAACCGGGAAACGCAGTCGGCACCATGTGGTCAGTGCGGAGGTAAGGTTTCATCCTCTATTCTCGGCTTAATTAATTGAGATATATCGGCAGAAACACTTGGACCGTAGCTAAATTTAACATCATTCAATTCGAAGTAGCCCACTCAACAATATGTATAATCACTCTGTGCATGGAACTTGCATGCAGTCTTATCAAAGTAAATTAATTAAAAGGTAACACGTTCGAACAGTAAAAGCTAGATCGACCGATATACAATCGAGCAATGATATCTGTATAATGTTTTTATACAACTCACGTGACCATTCTAGATGAAATCGTTGAAAAATGTTAAGTGTGGGTACTGTATGTTGTTTCTCGTCGATTGGTCAAACACAGCAATCGTCAAAGCTTCAATTTAATTAACGTAATCGATAAAGTAAGATAGCAAATTAGATACCGAGGAGATATAAGAAATCCCGTATAAGTGAAATGCAGCTATATAGTGGATTACAGTCGATTGCAATGATTTCCAGCGTCTACTTTCCCGAAATTAAGTTCGAACAAGACACCTGCCACAGTAGCCTGTATGCACACTTAGCGCATAAGTGATAAAGAAAATTCAATATCTCGGAAATATTAATCTTATCTATTATGCTACGAGAAATCCTTGCGCTCCGAGCGAATATTAGAATGCGATCCATTACGTAAATTGACATTACAGCCCGCGGCAAAAAATAATACATATCATATTTTTACAAAAATTTAATCCAGTCTTTCTGTGATATCAAATTTTTATGCATAGCCTGAACTTTTATACATCTCCAACTTATTCACTAAATTTCTAGTTGATCGATTTTATAGCAGTGTGATCTGAAAATTAGTAGTTCTGTAATCTTACTAATTCTGTTATTCTGATCAAGTTTAACGAATTCAATATATAAGCTTCATTCGTACTTGTGTACTTGGAGTGCAAATAATTAAAAGTTGAATAATCTTTCTCCTCTTTCATAAGTCACGATAATAATCGCTCCAACTATTTAGATCGCTTAACAGAAATTTTCAAAAAACGAAATATCACTGCTTCGTTTTTCTTCCTCTAGAGACATTTAATCCTAATTTGAGGTGTGCTGTGTTTCCACCACGGACTGTATATCGTACGACGAAAATATTTCACTGAAGCGCTAAGAGCATCCGCGATACAGCTCGGAAAAATCATGTATTATATCAATAGAAAATGAGCCTTCTTTAATCACCGTTGCAATCTAGATCTTCAATTAAAGGTAAATAGTTAACAGAGGTCATCGAGTATGCGGGATAAAATGTACTCTTCCTGGAAATCGCTTCCTATCTACAGTGCTGTCTTGAAAAGAAGCTGTCGCTATCCCCGCCACTTCTTCTCCAGTTGCCGCGGCGAGTGAGAGGTGGCACAGAGACCCATTCCGTCTTTTTTCAATGTGCCGACTGAAATTTATAGCTTGTAACTGTCGCGTGCCTTCTCACTCGCCACGGAAGAGAGCAAAGCACAGAACGAGAAAAAGCTCGCGTCCGGCCCCGAGGTTCTTTTCAAGATAAAACTGTCTCAATCGAACGTGCAAATATTTACGCGAGAATCTATAAACATTTTCTTATGCTCCTGGAATATTAGACTTTTGGTGGCAAACGTTAAGACAGAAAATTCCAAACTGAGTAGAAATGTTTGATTTTGGTGACGTTGCAATGAGAAATACATAACGTCACATAAATATCTATTTATTTTCTTTTTATCTATAGTGCAGATTTTTAACGATAATATCACTTACTATTTTCAGTGCTCTAAAAATCGGTAGCAAGTAGCTTTTTGCAGACAGAAGTCACATAAGGTATTGCAATGGGTCTCTTATGCAGGTTTCATTTTTTTCTTTGAGAAATTTCTAAACTCGATCGTATATGGATAATAAATTTTTGACGACGCTCACTGTGCAGAGAGTCAAACTGGTAACGAACACCTCCCCGAAGTAACGTTTTCAAATAGTTCTGGGAGGATGACGTGGGTGGATGGCGGGATTAGAAAAGTAATTAGTAAAGTTGTAATTCGAGGTTGAAATCTAATTTGACGCTTGTTTCTGAAACCATTGATAAGGTGGGTGAGGAAAGCGACAGCAGCGGCAGCGAGAGAAGCCCGAAACAGGCGAAGAGGAGAAATCGTGGAGGACCACCGACGACGAGGAGACGAAAAAGTGGAATTTCCGCGCGAGAAAGGAACCTGAGGAGGCTCGAGAGCAACGAGAGAGAACGAATGAGAATGCATTCCCTGAACGACGCTTTCGAGGTAATTTTCTGACGCCCTAGAAAATTGCGAGGTCGTACGAGAAACGTAGTCGCATCGGACAGGGTTGCAAAAATCCACAAGTCTTCCACTATCTATTTTAAGCATACGTGCGTTGAAAGAAACTCAACATGAGAAATTTATTTTTCTGAGTTACGTACTATATTCAGACGGAATATAGTAATATAATATGTATAATACTAGAGTTTGTGGTGTGATATAGATTGTATTTATCAGTAGTGAAATTTTGCAACCAAAGAAAAAAAGCATAATACTTCTCAATTTAAAATCGAAATCAAAATAGTGCAAAAGAGAGCTGAAAGTATGAATAATATATAACACATCTATTTTTCTGTAATTGAATATCGCGATCTACTTTTCCCTTCGCTTTTTAAGTCCCATAAAAAATGTTTACTTCTCTCTCTCTCTCTCTCTCTCTCTTCGTCGTCGCTGTAATCGTCTTTTCGAATTACACAACGTCGTTCTTGACGTCCGAATATCAATGAAAATGACTATATATATTTTTTCAAGTGTACAAGACACCTGTTTCTTTCTATTTCGTGAGATATCCTATTCAGCATACGAACACAAGTGTAAGCATCCAACAACTGTTACCAAAGTTACCCAACGTTAAGCACGGGTGTTTAACTCGAGTTGAAACTTTATATGAGGATGAAGACTAGAGTGGTTTCGAATCAGTAAATTCGGAGCTGCACAGCTCATACGGAAGCTCTCTACTTCTAATCTATCATAGGAAAGCCAACGATTGTTTCACGAAACAAAAAAGTCACAATATAAACACGAATATGAGATACCAAAGAAATAAGAGCGTAGAATCACAAAGCATTTGAGATGAAGTAACTTTTAAGAATGAATAAAGTTTCGTTTTGGAAAATTAACACTTTGAGTGGTGCAAGGTTTGGAGAAATGCTCCTTCAAATCGATCAGGCCTGACACGAGAAAGTTTTGCTTCAATCGCACCGAGAAAACATTCGGGGCCATTCTGACAATACAGTAGTGATCAAAAGAAAGTTTGCTCTGGGAACGGTAACAGAAAAAAAACAGTTCCATTAATACTAGAATCGCCGAAAGTTTAACCTTCCCAAAACCGTCAACACCGGTCATATTAACCGACACTAATATAAACTCCTGCTATTTATTTAAATAATTTTTACGTATAAGTATAATGTAGGTACATATTTGCTGAAATTTATTAATATAAAGTAACATTATAGCATATTAATATAGCTACACAACATATTCATTGCAGTAGACAATTTTTTCTTTTTACAGCATAAAAGATTGCCTACTTGAAAGAAAATTCACAGACGCAAATATAAGAAAATTATGAAGACACAAAAACTAAAAAATGTCACAATAACCAGTGCGGCGATTCCAGTGTTAAAAAGAACCGTATAGCGATACCAAAATAATTCGCATCACCTAAGTAGTATTAAATTTCTTACGCAAGCACCTGAAAATATGAGTTACAGTTTTAAACTTTCTTTCGACCAGCACTTTTCAGAACACACCGATGTGAAAGCGCGTCGAACTCGCGTAGGTACAAGACGCAAGTCCCCCGGCGTGAAAACACGCCGGCGCCAGTCGAAGTGTTAAATTTTCGAATTCTCCCTCGCAATCAACGCTTAAATCGGCGCAAGCGCAATCTCGACAACACCAGCAACAATATTATCGTTTCTTTCAGCAATTGCGCGAGGTGATACCTCACGTAAAAATGGAAAGGAAGCTCAGCAAAATAGAGACGCTTACATTGGCCAAGAATTATATAATGGCTCTGACAAACGTCATATGCGAAATGCGCGGCGAAGAGCAACCATACACGTAAGTATCCTTATCAATCTTTCCGCGTGTGCTTGTGTAGATTGCCCTAAGCGCGTGCGCCTACGGACCGGTTTAAAAATCATTTCGTGTAAAAGAATTCTTGCCAGCCCCGACAGCAAGAAAGCTGATAGTTTGCAGAGTGAATTAATGACTTCTGGTCGACATTGGAAGTATTGCGTAATTTTCACTTCACTCCACTTGGTAATTAACGACAGACGTAACCGGTTGATAAGCATAATGTACCCGCGGTGTTCGAATTTCATATTGTATAGGAGCATCGTCGAACCCGTGTGCTTTCTGAAGTGGTAAAAGTATAATAATAATAAGAGATTTCTTGCGCTATTGCATACCGGTCGACGCATCGACTAGCAGCAAAAAAGTGTTTCTAATTTTAATTCGCCGACAGGCGTGCCCCTAATTCAGGAATCCGACCTGAAATCCTTTCGTCCGACGGACAGATAATCGACTTTTGCGAGGCGCGTCACGAACCTCTTGCATGTCGACATAGCCGAGTTAGATGTTCGATCGGCATCGCACCGCTCGAAAATGCACCGCTTTTCCTTCATTTTCACCGTTCCTTCAACGCCTCGCCGCTTTCTCGCGCGTTCCACCTGCACGTCCACCTATTTCCAAACGTCCCATCTCCATATCACATGTCCTTTTGTGCAATCGATCGATGAAAACGACGGAACGCAACAAAACGATCTTCTCCTTCCGTTTCCCACAAAACTTGGAAATTATATAATTTCTCACATCAACTTCAATTTCACATTATTCAAATATCTCGAAAAGATGCAACTCTTAATTTTTCAAATCACTTTTAAAACCTTCCTCCAGAATTTCAAATCCCACTGAATGAAAACTTTCCAGTTTCAATTTCAGAATTCAGGATGAATCAATATTTATTATAAAATTGATTTTTGATTTTGTGATAAAAATGGGACCATCCCATGCAAGAAATTCCATTCATTTCAACCCTGTTTATTATATAAAAAAGTAAATGTATACGTCTGCACATACCAATGGAGTAAACAAGTAGATAGACAACTCTTGAAACTCGTTCGTGAGCAATTTAAATGTCACGAATCCTTGGGATAGGCACTCGAATTGGCCATTTTATCGGCGCGCAGATTAATCAATCCGTGACGATCGTTATCAGAGGAGGGCAGAGGCGTAGCCGCGATTCAATTCTGGAAATGGAAATTTCGTAACGTTAAAATCGAGCGTCCAATCGCGAATCGTTCACGTTCCAATCGAAGGTGTTAACGTTAGTCTTAATTGCAAAACTAACGGCAAACGGCGGTCGCTATCGCCAGGCGAGAGGTATGCATACCAATTAAATCAGTTAACGCGAACATTTGTATTCTAGTTCGCGCGGAGCGCCTCGTTGCCGCGAAATCTCGCGGTTCGCAGCGATCAGGCACGCCGATTTCGAGCGGCGGGAAATTCGAACGACATTGGAAATCGTCGCGGATGTTATTCGTAAGAGAGAGTTAGGCGCGGGAGGATGCTATTCGTGATTGTTTATTAACTTTAACGGTCGCCGATATCGACATTCGAAAATACAGGCAACATTTTATCGGCGACCTTTTGCTTTATCCACGGTCGGAGTACTTCGCAGCCAGCCACTATCTGCCTTTCTGCTGAACTAACTCTGATTAATGTTGCGCTTAACTTTTGACTTCGGTCAATTTCTCTCGAACGAGACTTATCGGTTTCGCGGCCGTGCATTGACAGTGGCGGTACGAAGAAATTCCAAATGCAGGGTGACGTAAAAATGGGGGATCGATGAGTTTTGGGCAATTGATTGAAAATTTAATTATTTCCGTGCCACTGTGATCTAGATTCATATATTTTTGAAGTTACTACTTCTCTTGTGGTTTCTTTGCTTACGCGCTCTTCGCCAGCTTAAAGTTCATTTCAAAGGTGAGGAGGCTTTGAAATATATAGGGATATCAGAAAAGAGTTTATGAATTACTGTAGTTATGCAAGGGACATGCAATAGGGATAAAAGTGAGATGTTTACACAAAGGGCCACAAGTTTCGTTGTATATACCTTGCATACGTATAATACTCGTCCAAGCAAACAGAAAAACGTTAATAATAATACCACTTCATTTCACATAAAACTTCATTTGATCGGTAATAATTTGTGTAGTTAAAAGTAATTCGAAGGGTAAGGAGCGAGGTAAAACAGTAAAAGAGCTGCTGTTGTTAAAGTTGAAAGAATTCGAAAACGTTTCTGAGTTAATATAAATGTTTTCATTCTTCATAGCAGTCTTTTTCTTTCTTGGATATGTACAACTCAGCAGGTTTCTTTATAGAGGATGACACAGACTCAGACGTATAAAAAAATTCTGAATTTCTTTGTTCCATTCAGGTGACGTGCGAAATGATACCTACTGAGTATAGCGTATCTGACGATTAAACTTTCATAGAGACACCAAAAAAGTTGTTTTATAACTAGAAAACACTTGAATCTCGTGTTTACTAACTGTCTCATATTTATTAGGTTGGTGCATATAAAATCGCTGTTTCACGCGAGGATGTTTGAATGAAAATATTTTTTGCTCCTTAACTATTCTATTTATTTTATTTCTTTGAGTTTCTGTGATATTTCTCGGGCCGTAAGTCAGTGTTAGCAGCTGAAGAGTTCTTGCAGAAAACACTGTGTGTGACAAAATTAAAATAAAAAAATTGTTTATTGGGAATGTACGTGTCAATGGTAATAATATATTACAGAATTTACTTTTTGGCACTTACAGTGTTTTCTACAAGGATTCTTCAATTGTTATCGCATCCCCACCATAAATAATGGAACCCAATATACTTCGCTGAATACTACATGAATGCAATGTTTGTATTATGCAATCTTGGGACACCGTAGATAAATTGAGCTACACGCATAAGTTGCGAAAATATTCAACTAGGATTCCATTTCACTTTCAAGGCAGATAATACCACTACCGGACACATAAGAATGCAATCATTTAAAAACGACTACATTTTATTGCCATATAAAAATATTTGCGTAACGACTTGTCGAAAACGTTGGTCCTTCTAGCATCTTAATTGGGCCACTTTTTAAACGTAACACGAAAGCTCGAACGAAGTTACACTGCATGAATAAATTGTATCATCCCATACACGATCGATCCCATCAATCCACTAAACATGCGCGGATTATTTTAAACAATTATCGATCTTCACCATGTCCTGCGAAAGAAAATTGCGAAAAAAAGCGCTGAAAGATCAGAATTATACGACACACGTGTAAGATAACGCCATACAGCAACGTCGTGGCCATTAATTGCATCATAGTTATTGCAGTTGAAATGCAGCGTCAGTAAATATCGACGATATCGAGGTCGAACCGGCGCATGCGAACCTCTTTTCGTGATTCCCATCGTGATTAGAAATAATAAGATAAATTCAACGCTACAATAACGAAAAGTAATAATAACTCAGTACATGTGAAATCGGTGCGTATCGTATTTTTCTGTGTCTGATAACAGGAGTAATATCTCGCGCGCACCGCGACATCTAAATTAATAATAATAATCTAGTAATTTCCAAACTTTCTGGTGCGCCGCGATAAGCCGTGATAATTTATCGTGGATGTAACTTGAAGAAGCCAACAGACCACTTTGCTCGCGCGAATAAATACCTATCATTGACAATATTAACTCAGGAAACTAGAGATAAGCTTCCGATACTTTCTTCCTACGGTTATCATTAACTTACACGTTTAACAATTTCATGCTGAATTAATTGCAGAAGCTCAAATTACGAGGCCCAAACTTGAAATATATATCAAAGAACCTTTAAAAGAAAGCAGGAGAAATAAAAAATCTAGAATCTCTTCTAAAGTTCACACTTCTCAAGCATTTCTGGCTCCACCCATGTATTTCATCCAGACATTAAAATCATTAAAAAAACATTCCCTTTTGGGCATACGCTGGCCACTTATTTTCGAGGTAATCGGGATTAAAAGCCGAAACATCGGGGTCCATCGCTATACAAAGCGAGAAAGGAGAAGTCCACTTCGCCTCGCTTGCAAATAAAATATTCGAGGGAACGGCGAACGACGGTAACACGAGGAAATTTATTTTCAGATTCGTGGACGGCGAGTGCGGCTCTAGTAGCGGGGACAGCACGGGCCAGCTAGAGTTGAGCGGCGGCGAGCAACCGGAAGAGGCATCCCCCGCATCGATGCACGAAACCAACAACAATAGCTTGCTCCACGAAGATCTAGAGCGCAGGTTACCGTAGCTCGCCGGATGGCGTCTGAAGCTGACCGATCCTCGTTGGCGAACAACTCGAGACATCGACGAGCCGCGCGAACGACGGGAACAGAGCAGAAAAAACAGAGCAGTGAATCTCGAGACGGGAAGAGAGAAACGAAGGATTGGACGAGAGGGCAAAGCGTAAGACTTTATCAAAGCTTAAGGGGAAAGAGAGTAGAGAGGGAAAGGGGGAGTGAAGAACGCGAGATCCAACGAAGAATCGTCGAAACCGCGGTCGCGAAACGACCGTCGACGAACCCGTTCGAGACTCACCGAAGAAGATGCAATTCGGCATTTCACGAAATGATCCGTCCAAGGCCGACCTCTGGAGATCTTTTGAAGGCCAACGAGCTGCGAGGTTGTGACAGAGGAAGGAGGGAAAAAAATAGAAGGATAAGCCATTCCACGGCCGGTGAGCCGCTGGAGGAATTTCTCCGTTCCTCTCGTTCGCGCTTTTCCCTTCCCCACTCGAGTGACATCGGCCCGTTACCTTGAGACGCCTGGAACTTTTTGGCCGCATAGGCCGCGGCGATACTTGAAACGGCTTTTATCGTGTCCACGTCGATCATTAACCGTCGCGAATTTATGCCGTCGAAGTGCCATCTCGAATGTATTAATCGCGCGCCAAAGGGTGCTCGAAGCAACGGGGGCGGGGGCGTCGATGAGACGGCAAACCTGATGGGTTTGAGAAATGTTTTCGACGAACGTCGAATGCTCGCTGCCGGGGTAATTTATTCCGGGCGACGTAACGCCGCGATGAAATCCGAACGTTCGTGGATCGGTTGGCTTGGACTCGAAGGATCTCGGGGTCGGCGCCGATCGATCGGATCGCCATCGACAATGGTAACGGTCAGTGCGACGCGGGAAAGTGTGAGAAGAACTGTGATAGAATTTCGTATTAGAAACCTCATTGCACATCGTGCTAAATACTTTTTTCTTCTACCTTTTTTGTTTCTTTTTTTTCGTGGTGATTGACTACGGTGTGCAAGTTGAACGGGAACCAAGTGCATAATTTTGGGGGCGTTCGAACGCTGGGAGTGACCGTGAAAATACGAAGATGAAGAGCGTGGCGGAAGTGATCGCGTGAAAGGAAAATCGTTCCGTTCAAAGCGATTCGAACGTTATGCGGAGCGCGAGCTTGATGTAAACTGTATGAACTGTTGGACTGCAACCTGTTAACTGGACCGCGTCTCGGGGGAGGAACCACCCCTGTGTATTTGAAAGTGATTAACGACGAACTAACTCGTGTGCGTGGCGCAATGTTGTATTTAATCTTGTACGAACGTATTATTAAACTCTCGCGACGAGTTGACACGCATTCTTCAGTTAACAGATTAGCACCGTCGTTGCCGATAAATGTTTCTAATTTTGCAATCGATCTGATTGTTATCAGGGAATTAAATGATTTCACGAGGCCGTCTACTCCGAAAGATATGTATATTTTCTCGTCAGAGTTATTAGCAGATAAAAACGTTATCGATGGCAGTGAAAGGGCTGAGAATTGTACTATTTATTAACAGCCACTGCCTGCTGTCTTAAGCATTGCTCGTAAATCGTAATCAACAGATGTGCGTATAAAAATACATAGCTTCGTTTAACGTCTGAATCGAATGGAAAGATCGAACGTAAGTATACATATTCGAAGACACACCGACTTCGAGAAATAACGCGTACCTTAGACATATATGTCTTAATATACATATATATATACACACACACACTCACGTATATTAACATATTAATGATTAATACGACGGATATTGATCATGAATGTGATAATATAAATTTTGCTGTATTATCTCGAGAACGGGGACCAGAGACATCGACTTAAGTTACCAGATCTCGCGCACAAGCGGGATACACGCTTCCGGCTAGCTTCGAGTGATCGATTCGAAGGCTCGCGATTCCTCCCTACGGCAAAAGGGAGGACCGATGCATTTAACGGGTCGTGCACACGGTAAACGCACGACCGATACGCGAAGCTAGGCGCGTACAACTATTCATTTTCGTTTTACTCTCGTGGGTTTTTGTACTTTTTATCGTGTCTCTACTACTGAGCGCACTTTTCCCCTGCTTCTTCGCTCTTAATTCGCTTCCTTTCGACGCCTACGAACCGTCGCTCCGGGTGACACACTTCCGCGGGGCTCGAGAGCGAAAAACGAATACCTAGGGTGACCTGTCCAGTGAGTGAACACCCCCCAGTGAGTGAACGTTGCTCATATATAATACGAAAAATTAACACCTATGGCACTCACTTCACGTTGAAACTGACATTGAAATTTAGACTGAAGACCTACAGATATGTCGCAAAAGCGATTTTTCCGTTTAATTATATCCGGTACGGTATTAATTCCGTTTATTCAACAGTTGTCCTCGCGACCGTTCATTCACTGGCAAACGCGGACATTTCTTACTTTACCAATGAATGAACAACTTAACCTGTCTTTTTTTCTCGTGACAGGTTTTCTCTTAACCCACGCCAGAAAATTAATTTCAGCTCTACATGATTATGATCTTATAAGACTAGTAAAGTATAAAATCAATAATATTATTGCAATTGGAGAATGAAAAATTATTTATACAAAATATCGTCTAAATACATTGGAAACCTAACCCCTGTTATTATCCCGTTCATTCACTGGGGTAACCTTGTTCATTCATTAGAAATTTATGTTCACTCACTGGTCATTGGCCAATTTTTTATTTAATCTTCTGCCAGACTTTTAATGAAAGTTATAATTATCAAACATTGCTAGAATTGTGTTCCGGAATGTCTGACTTTATTAATAAAACAGCTCGCTTACAGCAATAACATTCAGGGGATTAAATAATGATTTTTGAATACTAATTTTAAGAGACATGCAGCTTAAGCGTTCACTCACTGGACAGGTCACCCTACCCCTTGACTTTTCCGCGCGGACGTCCGCTACTCGCGTATTAAGCTTCCTTGTATACACGTACACTCATCGCTCGAAAGGCTTGGTACATCGTTCACGAATTCTTGTCACCAACGGCCACCTTTCTTTCTAATTACTGCCTTCGTCTGCCTCGCACATTCTCACTTTCAAGCAACTTTTTAATCACCGCGTATTCTATTCGTCCAATGATCTGTCTTACATTTATCCTGCATCTCCCACGAATATCGTTCTGATATTCAGCAGCGTTCTTTTGTAAGTACTTCTCTTCGTTAATAATCACCGAAAATCTAACAAGACTTAATTACGCGTCAATAATTCATTGAGACGTATCCCCATTATGGAGAAACTTTTGCATGATTTCGTTTTTCTTTGGTAATTTAAAATTATGGAATGGCAAAATGGCAGGTTCTTTATCACACAGTTTTTAATGAAATATAAACGTTGCAGGTGTACCCTAATTTTTGGCCGATAGTGTACGTCGCGTGCGATTACTGTTCGTTTGTGCGTAAAGCGATCGTTGTGTGTGTGTGTTGAATTGTGTGCGTTGAAGGTAATAGACGGGTTTCTAAGTGAAAGTAAAATTATTAGAGGCGAACAGATTAATGGGAATATGGATGTTCCATGATATATGCGCGCTGTTTGAAAAATTGTGATACTTCTATCGAATTAAACCCATTGATCTTCTTAAGGAATAATGGCATAAATCTGTATATGATAATCTAAGGCGTTTCGTGGCCCCGGTTCTTGCAGTTGAAACTATTAGATGATGTATTTTTGAAAGGTTGCGTCACAGCCAATTTTGGTAGACGTTTCACAGTCTTCGCAAGCTTTTAAGGTTGAAACTGTTGGGTATTCTCAAATTTAAGCTGTGTGCGATTTTTTTAAAATTATATTGCAACAAGTTTGAAGAAAAATTTATACACATTCGACGATGATTCTCAGACAGCTGACGTGTGACTTTTTGAAAATTATATTGCAACAAGTTTGGAGAAAAATTGATACACATTCGACGATGATTCTCAAACACCTGATGAAATTAATTGCATTTCTCTCTATCAGAAATCAAGTGTATCAACATTTTCTTAATCCTTTAATGCAATGTTTAGAAGACATCCACAGTTTCAACTGCATAAACTGATGGTGCTTCGTGTTTCTAGGATTTACGAAAAGCTTTTATCCTATTTAGCTTAAAAGCTTCTCAAATCCTGAAACAGGTTGATGCAATGAAAGTTGCATTCCGTCTAAATCCTTACATCGTTTCTCTTCAATGTTTGTTTTGAATGTTACTTCATCGCTCGCGTCTAGCAATGTATTTTATATACTTTTTTAATGCTTCTCTATGGACTGTAGCTCGCCTAACATAAAAAAGATGAATACCACGATGCTTTCCAACTGTACTAAAATAACTAAAGGAACACGTGCAACGAACAATAGGAAATCCGATATCACGTCAGCGAAATCGAAACAATCAAATTTGCGTTTCTGTATGAATTATTGAAATTTAGTTATCTGTTTTGGAATGCGATGGCTGCGTCACTTTTTAGGAAAGACATATTATCTGCACTAAATCCTTGATAATTAACGCTAACACTTCGAGACTTTTTTTTAACCAGGACCCGATCTAGATAAAATCTAAAATTGGTAGAAAGAGAAAATTGAAATCAATAAATATCAATAAAAAAATAAAACTTCTTGCAAAAGCAGTAGAAAAGTATATAGTACATATTTGAATTTAGTATCAAACTTATAAATTGTTTTCAAATCACCCATATAATTACTATATCACACTAGGGAACGGTGCGTACCTTTAATCACCAAATATTTACCAAAAATTTCACTCGCTCAAATTAAATTTAAAAATAACTCTTTATAATTAAATATAAATGGCAGCAAAAATCATTTTTGTTCGGACCAGTGGAAGAGCTAGATCGAGCCCTGTCTTTAACGAGTACTTTCGCCTATAGACATCGAGAAGCATTTGGAGCGTAGATCGTCGAATGATCAAGTGAATGAATTTTACGTGCTTCTTACAAACTGTCACTTCCGTTCGTGTGTTTATAAAAATTTCGTGAGCAAGCCTTTATCACTATTGAATGTTCAACACGAGCCACGTGTGGCGTGATTTCACGGTGCGAACCGGGTGTCAACGCACGGACCGAATTACCATGGTTTTCTAAAAGCATACACGCAACTAAGATACCATAAGATACGGATAAGTATGAAAAGAAGAGTGTATATATACTTGAGTTACGTTTCTATGTAGTATATGTTATGTATGTGTACACAGCGTACGCAGAAATATCTATAATACAGATACATAAATATATATATATATAGAAATATATTTTCTAAACGAAGGGTTTTATAAGTGACCATGTTCTGCATACGCGTTTGTGTGCAGCTGTGTGCAGTCGTGTGCGTGCACGCGCCAAACGGTCGCGCGTATGCACAGGTATCGTCGAAAGAAAGAGAATGTAAGAAACGATATACGCATATGTAGATATACGAGCGCAGAAGAATTACATACTACGCAGTATGTCCGGTTTAAATGTAGTAAAGATGTATTAAATTATTTTTGAAGCTACTGAAGATACAAGAAAGGTGTTTCATTTGTTAAATATGGGGGACGGGGGAATATTAAAGCTGCAGAGGGATATACATTATGAAATATAGAGGTTTCGAGATTACCTACAATTTTTAAAATAAGTAGAGACTACTAACTCCTTAGTCTATTAAAAATACAAGGGAGTCTTTCACATATAAAAATTGTTCGATTAATTATCCGAAGATGCTCATTATTTTATAATTAATTTAGAGCCTGATTCGCTAAAATTCGATTACAATTTTATTCCCCACGAGTTTTTAAAATGATATTCGTTATTAGGAGTTCGTTAAAATTGGAGTGAAAATAGAAGTGGGATTTCAATTCTAATAATCAGTCAGGTCTTCAACAACAGCAGCATGATTATTATATTATTGAAATAATAATATGGATAAAGATATATCCAGGCAACGACCAAGTTTGCAATTGCAGCTCTTCTTATAAATAAATAATAATCCTGCTGATAAGGAGTGCCAATCGTCCCTGTCGCTAGATACACGAGATGTACCAAAAATTAATGGCACACTGTAGATTAGAATATCGTTTCCTGTTATTACAGAAGCGTTGAAGACATGTAAATGTGAAAGTATTTCGAACGCTTCAAGAGTTTGTACACCTAAATAGACTACGTTAGTCAAGTGCGCGCGAGTGTCGATCATTTTCGAATTCGAAACGTCATGACGATTTCGTTGTATGTATATATTCTAAAAAGTAATCGAACGTGTACGTTTATACCGGGCATGCTGTGTACGTACATACACACACGTACAGTGGTGGTAAAAAGAAAATTTGGAACTCATGTTTCTCCATCTCTGCGTAAGGAACTTAATACTAGGCTTAAGTATTACGTTGGTATCACTGATCCACTGTAGAAAACCCCCTAATCTATGGGATATAAATTTTTCAGCTACAACTTTGTCTTATTTCTGTTACCGTTCGCAGTTTCAACTTTCTTCTCGCCACTACTGTACGCACACAAAGAGTCGTTTGTGCATAAAATACGATTAAACAGTAAGCGTGTGAACGAGCCGAGAAACGGAGATATGTATTGCCTTACAAACGATGAGTCTCAAATGCGGGAACTTCCTTCCGTGTGCGACAAATTGAAGATTAAATTATTGTGAACGCTAAAACCGTTAGGGGGTAATTATCCCGTTTAGGGTACGTGTCGTTACTATTACCATTTTCCTTTTTCTATTCTTTATTCTTCGTTGTTGAATACTTTGAGAAGCATTCGTGCAATCCTCAACCCGAATTTAATACCGTAATGTTAGAGGGGAAAGAGACGCGAGAAGTTCCACGCCATATTTTTCATGGTCCTTAAATTTTATCGTCCCGGAGGTGTTTCAACGATCGAAGCTGATGGTGATACACGTTTACCAATCATATTTGCATTTCATACTCAGAATTGCATATTTCAAGAGAGAACATATTCCTATGCCACATATTAGTTTCTACTACGCACTATATTATTGTTATCGCTATTATTATTATTTTACGATTTGTATTATTATTATTATTAATATTAATATTTTATTAATATTTTATTGCTATAGTTTAATGTCACGTTAGTACAATTCTTGTCATTTCGAGTCCGATGATAGACGTACCATGCGAACTTTCTTTCACAAAGAGGGAAAAGTTCATGATATTATTATTTATCGTTAACGTTAAAAGGAACTGAGCAGAAATAGTATTTGTAATAGAAAGCGGCGCGCTCAAACCGCCAAACCGCTTCCTCACGTGTGCAAAGGACATAACACTTATATATTATCGAGGAAATATATACATATATATTATACGCCGCATCTTGCGCACGTGGGAACGTGGCTTGTGTTTGCCTCGTTCTTCTCGTTCAGTAGTTAACTTTAAACTATTTATTGGGTACGGCGCAAGATACGTATTTCGTTCAAATTCATTGTTTAAGATAATCGGCGTTTCCTACTGTTTCTATTCCGAATGCTATTTTGTACAGATCTGTGAATGAATTACAGAATTTTACTAGCGTACGTGCGTGCGTTCACGAACGAGGGAAAATTTTGAAAATGCAACAATGGGCAAAATGTATCAATCGGGTTTATCGCTTACTCAACGAACTTTACTTGGGATGGGGAAATATTAAACGACGAAATTGGTCTCCCTCGACTGAGTACACATCCATGTAATATTTCCAGATGCATAGGGCACGTCGTTTGCGATTCAAATAAAAATAGACTTCCAATCGAAACAGTCTGTTTCGATAATGTTACTGAGGTACTTAATTCGTGAAAGTAACAGGGTGCACTTTACTATCCCGTATAATTCATCTTAACGTTCTGCAGCGCCCTCTGGGTTGCTGGTAGAATTGATATATCGTCATAACATCTGTTTTCCAAACGAGTGAACACGAGGTTCAACAGAATGTTCAAACGCTTAGAAAGAGAAATTGAATTTCCGCGGTGCCGATTTAATTTTAAACGAATGTAATACGATTGTAATCTCAGCGTAGCAATGAAATGAGTCGTAACGAGAACGCGGGAAATATCGAACGATGTTCTAATGATTGTATACAGCGCTTTAAATACACAACATACGTATACATTTGTGTAGTAAACATAAATGTAAGCCTCCTAAATAAAATGAGCTGGCCTCTGCAAGCCCTGTTTTACGTAAAAATACTGTCTTCTTACTTGTCTGTTTTTCTTTCAGAATTCTTTGCTACATATAGTGTAGTCCATTATTAATAACCTTATCATTGTAACCTGTTTTCTTCGTATAATGACTTCCAAAAAATATTGAAATGTTAGCGATAGGATACAAACTAATTTGTTTTTCAAAGAATTTATTATAGTGGTTAGAGAATATCTAATTACTTGGCATCACGTGGCTGTCAAGTATACAATGATTCTTTAGAGCAAGAGAGATTGAAAGGATGGAGAACCATCTGACGTCATATTATTAGATAATAAAGATTTAATACCTGAAAGATCTAGCCGTGAAATTGAGAACTGCAGAAATGCCTTTTGATGAAAAAAACTGTGATAAAATCGCACGATAGTTAGTATTATTATGTATCTATAACAGTTACCCCAAAACGGCGGAACCGGAAGCGCGTCTTTTATTTAAAACTTTACCTCGCTAATAATCGAATCTAACAGTGAACATAGAAAACTCTTAAGTTTCAATTTTACTGTTTAATTTTTCAAGCTTGTATCTAATTTTACAGAACTGTTCAATATTTTTCGATACTTGCATAAAATTCTAATAATTTTAGTTTCGATCAAAATCATTTAAAAGAACAGAAAAAGTTCGATATTCCAATTTGAAGACGATTTCAATCAATCAATCACAACGTACAACCATGATATTGACACCGGTAGGACGCACTACGTAATAAGTTTATTTACGTGTCCGTTTCGTGCAGTTCCTAACCTAAACACTACAAATTTTCAACTATAATTTGAATTAAACTACATCGGTTGTAAATATCTGTGAGATTCTTTGAAATATTAACAAGACGATCTATAATATAAAGGTTTGTATTCGAATATTTGTATAAAACGGGAGAAAGAAGGTATTATTTTCTCGTTTGTAGGTTATGTTATACGTTAATAAAATTGAAGTCAATATATAAACAATTTTTCTTTTTTCAAATAAAGACTTATGAACAATAAGACTTAATGGAACTCTCAGGAACAATTAAATAATTATCGAACTTAGATGAATCTCGACTCGCTTCTCCAACATATGCTAATGTAACAAAATTATTTCTATTGTATTGAAGAATTTTAGAGTTACATTTTAATGTAATGTTGACAAGTTGTTGATAATGCAATAATTTATATGGAGCAACAGTATAGTCAGTATCAGACTCGTATCAATACAGCTGTGATTGTTATCATAGAAATAATGAATAATATAGATAAATTAGATATTAATCATATAATTCTTCTTTAATGTTTGTTACTAGATATGTTTCCAGAGTGCTGCATAGAAAGATTGCCCGATAACGACACATTATGGTTGACATTAAAGGATCCTTCGCACGATACGAACGAAAACAATTCAAACACAATATTGATCAAAGATATTAATGAACGAATCTGTGAAAAAGCACAAACACAAGCTGTGGAAAATCTATTATTATCAGGAAATCATCTCTCTTGCATACCTAACGATCTGACCGAATCTTTAGCAAATCTAGTCCGTCTCAATTTATCCAACAATGAACTAAATGATTTACCAAGCTCGCTGAATCGGTTAAAAAACTTGGTGTATTTAAATCTCGACTGCAATAAATTTACCTCCATTCCAAATGTAATCTTCGAATTAGGTAGTTTGAAAACATTGACGGCGCGCGAAAATGAAATAAGAGAAGTTCCAGAGGAATTAGAGAATTTATCAAATCTGGAAGATCTCGATCTTGGTTCAAATGGCCTGAAAAATTTACCTGATTCATGTGCGAATTTAAATTGCCTGAAAAATCTTTCTCTCTCTAAGAATGTGTTTTGCATATTCCCAAATTGTATAGCCAATGGAATGGACAATTTGCGGGTCCTCAACGTATCGCGAAACTATTATTTGGATTTGAACGTTCCCCCCAAGAGCGTGAATTTAATCGCGTTCTACGCTGAAAATAACAATATGTGCCCGTCATTCCCGTTATGGGTACTGAGTTCCAAGTACAGCAATCTTGAGACAGTGTCGTTGAACCAAACAAGATTCAAATTGTTCAAACTACCGGACGAACCAGCGAAATCGTGCATCAAAAATTTATCTATGATGGAATGTGCAATGTTCGAGACAACCGTAGAAAGGATGATCAAAGGAATGACGTGCCTCGAGCGGCTGATAGTCGGAAATTCAAGTCGCATTTTCGAAAACAAGTTTTGGCATCTGCCGATCGAGTCGTTGGAAGAACCGTCCTGCCTCAAAGAGATCGATGTTAGTAGTACAGGGATTCCAATTTTGCCCAGAACTATCAGCAATTTCATCAATTTATCCAAGATAGACGTGAGTTTCAATACCCTCAACTGGTTGCCAGATGAAATCTGTTCCTTGCGGAACTTGAACTCCTTGATGGTACATAAAAACCGCTTAGGCGTGCTTCCCAACGACATTGGGAATATGAAGGCATTGAGAGAATTGAAAGCATCTTACAATAATTTATACGAGCTACCCGATAGTATGGGATCCCTGTCCAACTTGCAATACATTGATCTCTATGACAACGAGTTTGAATTGGTTCCAGAGGTGATCGAGAAGCTACCGAACTTGATAGGACTGGATCTTGAAGTAAACTATTTCTCGACCGACGGTTTATCGGTAAGGACAGTACAAAGAGATACGCTCTTGCGATTGAAAGCAAGCCAAGTTTCAGTGAAAGTCATTCCGTTGGATCTTTTGCATGATTCAACGGTTGACTTCGCTTATTCACCAATGGCTACGGTGGATTTTTTGTATTAATGAATCAAATCAATAGCCCATTAGGAATATTCATTATGAAAGTATGCGAGATGTGTTGAGGGACCATTGGCCTGAGGACAATAAAATCCTTAGTTCTGCCAAAACAAAGCCACCAGAGGAATCGGAGGTAATTGACGATAAAAGGTTTTCAAGATCGTCGAGCTCAACTGAGAGCAATTACTCGGATGAAATCAAAATGTGCACGTAGTAAGTTGCCTATATTATCATCTAAAATTTAGAACATTAGCTGCTGCGCAAGTTATTGAACAAAGAAGTGTTATCAGCTTTAAACAAACAACGCATTAAAGTAGAAGAAATTGTGAAAACTCTGTACAGTATTTAGAAATTAAGGTCCTCGTTTGCAATGAGTGAACGCACGACAGTTATCTCGAGTCGTAAAAGATAAATTATAGTTAAAAAATAGTTATTAAATGTTCCATTATCCTTTATATATGATATCAAATTAACGATATCACTTAGGATAGTGTTATCTAAATCATTCCGCTTAAGTGGCTTAATTCTATCACTTAACATTAGTAAACTCTGTGAAGCTCGTTGAATGTTGAAGATCGTGTGGAAAAAACAATTCAAACAATAAATACTAACAGTATATTGGGAAAACATGAATGTATCTTTCATTCGCGGGAGAACTTCAAAAGAGTTATTAATGAAAATTTTTTATTGAAATATTATTTCTGCTTTAGCCCAGGAGAATTACCCAATCCACCTGCCAGTGAACACTGGGATAGCTCCGAAGATACGGCTGATGAATTCGATCCTCATGGTAAGATTTCACTAAACTACCAATTAACCCTTTCTAATTTGAAAATTCAACTTTTAAACAGCCTATGTTATGCACGAAAATTATTGGCGACATACTGTATTTTAAAGCATATCGTCAGAGCCGTCCTTAGATTTTGCGGGGCCCGGGATGAAAATCGATATTATTGAAAATATCTAATTAATTGAAAACAGATAACCTTACGTCTTTACTTCGCGCGTCACTTAGGCTTGCCGAAAATCTATTCTAGAAAAATTGATACCTTGACAATTATACTTAATTCCTTTAATTTTTACAAAATGAAGTTCCTAAGCGCGGGGCCCCGTTTGCTCAGTGCTAAGCACGGCTCTGCATATCGTTAAATGTCTGCTGGCGTTCGCGGTACATTACACAAAGTCTTTCAATATTATGGGAATTTAAGTAATAAATTGACGAGTGTGATTTTATCAGTACATATAAAAGTAACGATGTCGAATATACATAGACTCTTTTGAAATTTATGACGTGTAAATTAAAAGAACGAATACGTTATAAAACTCGCGATGGAAAATTCGTAAAAAAATTGTTTCTCACCGGTGTCATTCTTCCTAATCCATGTCGCGCTAGATGGGTTAACAAATGAATGCAATGGATGTTCACATGTGTTTTCAGAATGCAAAGAACCAAAAATTCGACTTTATCCACCGTTCACTTTTTATAAACCGTTTCAACGTGTCTATTGTCCCGCGGACACACATAAGCAACAAACTGTAAGTCGAGTTACACAAATGTTGCAAGACGGAACTCTAGTGTGGCCGACGGACCACGAAGAAGGCCAGTTCGAAGATGCGTGAAAGACTAGAGTAGTAGCTCATTTTCAAATACAAATTGCTCAAAATTATTGGGTAGTCATACTTCTAAATAATTTAGAGGAATAAACTGAACATTATAAATGAGAGATAAATTTTTTATTGAATATAATAATATATTTATTGAGTGTTTTCAATAAACGTCGTCTGCATCACTGAGAAATACAATTATTTTGAGCAACGTAGTATACGATTAAATTTGAATATTACGTTACATAAGCTAATTTGAAAGTTTCTAAATCAAGTGGCGAAAATATGCCATTCAGAGTGAAGAGATTCTTTACTTTAGATGATCTTCAAAAATATCGGAATCATGAATGAAATAGAGATTCCTTACTTTAGGTGATTTTCAAAATTATCGAAATCATGAATGAAATACATGATTTTTATTTAATAGGTGGTTAAGTTATACACTATGGGATAAAATTCTAAATGTGGTGCAACTTACAAAGTATTGATTCAGATTTTTTGGCACTGTTTCTGGATCTTGTCACCACAGAATTATGTATATTGTAAAATGTTTATGGTATTACTGTAATGTATGCACAACACTGAAAATAATTAGAGAATCACAGACTGTAGTGGGTCTTTAATATTTTGCAGGATATCGTATGTTTCACAAATTAAACACTACATGAAAGTTCTTGGTAGTAGAATCTATATTCTATAATATATTATTCAAGTTATCTTTATATTTAATTTATCTCCCAGGCAGAAGGTTCTCTAATTATTTTGAGTAAATTATACAAATACAAAACTCACTTTTTCTGCTGTGATAATGAATATACTGTTTATACATGTATCTACGGGCATATGCATAATATAAGATTTAATATACTACTCTTTGTTTTTCTTTCTTAAGGAAAACTGTTAACCGTTTAATCATTATTTTGACGACCTTGACGAAGATAGATTATCAATAATAAAATATAATATTTAATGTTATTATCTCGGTGTTATAAATAACGTCCTTTGTGATTGATTTCCTACAGTAGAAAATATTCCTCTAAGTAAAGAAACGATAAGATAAAGCATACGTTGTAAAACGGAAAATAATGGAGATTTTATCATACCTGTTAAATTTATAAGTATGCGTTCAGGAAAATTATCGGGGCTGTCTGTGTTAATTGTTGGATGAAAAAAAATCGATAAGTGTAGTTGTGGTTCACTTTTGTACGAAATAAAATATTTTATTTGTAAATAAGTTCAGTGTCATTTGTATTAATATTCGTAATGGAAAAAACACTACTAATTAAAATGTTTGCTATATCTCGGTATTTACTCTAAGGTAATATTCACATTAATGAAAATATTATTTGCTTCTGGTTTCTAGTTTTTTAATATCTATTTTCAAGCACTAATTCGAATAGAAATTTATTTACAAGTATCCCGGTAACATGCATCCCCATGTTTCTCTATTTTTCGAAATTCCTCGTTCCTTTTCTTCTTCTCTTTCTTCTTCTTCCTCTTCGCTTTCAGCCTGTACAACCCCTTCTTTTCATTCTCTCTCTTCTCGCGGAGCATTTTCTCTGTAAACGAAGGGTAACCGTAATTACGGACTAAACAATAGTGGATTGAAATATTAGAAATTAAATTGTAATTATATTACGCATTACCTATAGAGCTTAAATTACATTTGCAGCATGTGCATTGCTGATAATCCCCATGGAAGACGCTTGGTAACTTGTCGCGTTTCTTCGCAACACTTTTCTCCAAAGTTTTCCTTGATGGGGAAAAATTGATATATGAACGAAACAATGCAGAATAATATATTATACTAATAATACATTATGAACACTGTATGCACAAGATGCAGCCGAGTCATTATAAAACTAACAAGAATATGCACAATTTTGCATGCACCAGACACAGGATCCCAAAATATAATTCCTTTGCGTTTAAAGATACAAAAAGAATGTATATACAATATAATTTGAAAATTTGGGAGATTATGATACGAATTTAAACTTCTGAGTCATTGAATTAGGTTTCATCGATGAAGAAATGCGGTAGCATATTTTCACTGATACATTGGAATATGAATTGGCAAACTTATAAAATTATTTATGCCAGTAATCGCAATGCATCGTTTCCGCGTTCTATCGCACCATCATTCTTCTTTCATACGCACTTCCTATCCCGATTTTCCTGGTCCTTTTCCCTCTTCCTGTCTTGAAAAGTCCTGTGCAGAAAACTAAACCGCTGTCTTTTTTTCTCTTTCCTGTCTTTCGGTTTCTGCACGCGGATTGCGCTCAGGTGGGAAGCAGTTTGATAATTTGTAGCATCGTGCGATTGATCATTCCGACTACACATGTGACATTTTTCCGTGCATCCACCCTCAACATCCGAACAAGAACAGCCTGCTTCGTCGTTCCATTCCAAGTGATCGGTAAATGTGTCTTTATCGTGCTTACTCCCGCCGAAGTTGTACCTGGGCACAGACGAATGCAAATCGAAGACAGAGAATCCTAATGTTACGAGAAATCGGTTAAACTTCAAGTTTTCGATTTCACTGGAATCTTTTACCGCACTCTACTCTACTATATGAGCTGTCGCATTATTCTTAGAATCACACGATTAGATTACACTTAGTCTGTCTATGATAATTACTTGAATCGCGTACCACGTGCCATCGAACGATTCCTCTTGCGGAGGAAATATACTGCGACAAGGCAGAGAGTGAAAAAGAATAAAACGAACAGGATTGAACAACAGATTGATCGATGTTGTTCGAGGTAATCCTTCTTTTTCTTCGATTTATCCTCTTTCTTCTTCAATTTATGACCCTTATGACTGAAACGTTTGGCAAATGATAGTTTCTTTATATATTGAAACGACAATCTTAATTATTATATTATAATCTGAAAGGATTAATCTATTTCTTCAATAATTCTGCACTTAAATGGCGAAGTACAGCGATGTACGAATATTAACTGGACGTAAAGATATTTACAATTTAAAATTTTTTTGGGGATGAATGAGGAAAATTCTTACGCGACAGCATGACTTGTCGCTGCAGCAGCAACTCTATGAACCCCCTTATTTCGCGTCGCAGAACTATGAGAATGTTCCGGATGGCCCCTTTTCTTCTTCTTTTTCTTCTTCTTCTTTTTTCCTTCTGCAGACGAATGTTTGTCATTCTTTGGAGTATGTCTCCTCGATACTCTGTGTCCTGGAAATTCTAACGTATCGGCTATATCGTAATCCACTGTGTCGAGGAACTTAATCGATCTGCGAGTTTCTCTCACATACTTTGCCAGATCAGGGCGGCCCAACCATCTCAGCGATATCTCCATCGTCGAACGTCCACCAACTTCTGCATTTTCTGCCATGAAATATATTTCTCGTTATCTATTAAAGAAAAACGCCTCTCCAATTTTCACTAAATCTTTAAGGAACAATAGCTAGCAGTGGTGGATTTAACGAGCGGCTGATGAGCAGTTGTCGCAACAAAAAATTTGAAAAGATTCTTTTTAAAGAATTATATGTTATATTTATTCAGAAAAAAATTTATAAACATAGCTTCATTTTTCGACCGATCAAAGTGGAATGACCCCTTAAATTCGCCACTGGCTGCTAGACCATCTTGCATATTTAATAGTCTCTAATTATTTATCATCGATATATCTGTCTCAATTATCTAAAGTACCTACGCTGTTCCATATAGGCCAATCATTATTTTTTACTACGGTGCATTTTATTTTACGAAAAATAATACCTCTTTGCTGGAAACGTAAATGGCTGCATGAAATACTGTCGGAAGTGAGTAATTAAAATAGCAACACGATCGCGTACTATTTTCTAATTACTAACACGTTCCATGCCATGTGAATTATCGATGACCCGCGATATTGATCGTAAGCAAAACATTTATCAACTGAGCAAATATAGTCTTCGATTCTATGCCGCGGTGCAACAAGGCAGGAGAAAATGAGTCACAATCGAACTATTTCACCACTCAAGACTCTACCGATAGCGTACTGTAATTTTACTAATTGTGCTCCATTTTAGTTGTCTTTACTTGGAGACTCATCGTTCCACTGTTCAAGGTTGACGAGACACTCTTTCGAAGTTGGCGTTAGCTGACTTAAATTTTCATTTAGCGCATCGTGCCTCTTCACTTCGCGGGCCACTCTCACTGGAGTCAGCTCGTACAAAGCGTTCAAAAGCTGCAAGCATTCCGAGAAGCTCAGTTTCTGCGACAAATGCACCAGCTCGGTCTCCTCGAGGTCGGCGATGCATCGAACAAAAATTTGTTCCTTATACAAGAAAACATTTCGTTCGTATTACCGTCGGTAATAAATATATCTGGCATGTGCAACGCGAGATAAACGTTTCTCAACGTGTAGCATTGATATTGCACGATAAGAGAATCGTTTGGTTCTTTTATAAAATATTAACACTTTGAGTGGCGTTGGCGCGTTTTCACGCCGTGGGATTTGCGCTGTGCGCGCAACTTGAGGTGTCTTCAAGTCGATATGTTCTGAAAAGTGTGGAAAGTAGTGTTCAAGTGACCACGAACGTTTACTTAAGACTTTTGGAAAATCTTACACCACTCAGAGGGTTAGTCTTCTCGAATATAATAGAATATCAGAAAGTACTTTCGGGGGCTCACCCTGTTTTCCGCGAAAACGACGATCAGAATGTAAAGCGTGCGTACAAATTTCATTCTAAAAAGAAACACGTACAAAAGTCAGTGCGTGTCGTCTGCGATCGTTGCATTTTGCTGTCAGAAAGGAAGTGTTTTTGACAGACCTACAGTTGACAGTCATTTTAATTGAATCGATCATCAAGTAGTTAATATAATATATTTATATCTTATACAGCTGATGATGGGGTGACGCATAAAAAAAGACATACTAATTATAAAGGCTGGAACAGACACGTTCAGTAATTTAGTCGAGTATCGAGTAATTTAGGAAATTACCATTGTTTTACTAAACTACTCGTCTAAATTTTAGTGTCCACACACGGTATATTACTAAATTACTCGCTACTTGACTAAATTACTGGATGTGTCTGACTCAGCCATAAGAGTTAGAAATCATTTTATTAACTATTTGAATATTCGAAATACATATTGTGCTGATAATCCTTTTACCAAAATAAAAAGATCTGTATGTTGTTTGAATAAAAAAATAAATTATTTGCTATCCTTGTTTCCCAATTGTGATTTGTTTCCCTAAAATACAAAAAGAATGTTTTGCTGTTAGCCTTCGTATTTTTTTTAGATAATAACGCGAAATATTTGTGTTAGGTAATATGACTATTTATTTGACTAATCTCTCCCTCTGACTATTTTGGTTAACTGTGAAGTTAGTTTCGGCATGCTCTGCATTTTACAACTAAACTGTTACAACAGAGTTAAAGTGTTAATGTGCTAAGTTAACTTAATATAGAAAATAAATAATTTAAAAGTTAAAAGTTCGATGAATAAGTTTTATTTACAATTAAGCTTTTCTGCTAATATTTGATTATGCAGTTTTATTAATTACGAACGTTAAAGAACACTTCACTTCTGAAGTTCAATTTTATTTTTATTTCAAGAGATCGATTACCCATTCTTCAACTTTTTTCTATTCTCTTTATTTCACAGCCTCTTATCGACTTAACCAATCAATTGAATTCGGTATTGAGAATTAATAAGATTTTAACGACACAGAAACGTGTGATTTGCAATATTCTTTCGGTGGTGGTACGCTCACTCGAGTATGTGACTCAAGCAAAGAATCAGTGAAGCATGTGACGGAGTTGTGAAATTTCTGAGGCCCTCGATGAATTTAAGAAACATTTTCAAAAATGGACTGGTTGTTCTTCCACTGTACTTTGCCTCCTCGTTTCTACAGGTATATCAAATTTCAGGCTTCACAATCTGTAGTAGAATCGTACAATGAAGCTACATAGTGATATAAAAATATAAATTAAAGTCACTAAAGGGGGTTTGTTTGAAAGTAGTTTGTAGAACTATATAACCAAAATTCTCAATTACTTTAAATATTCTTACACAACTTCTATCTAATTGCAAAGATTATTAACGAGATCGATGTGCCAGAACTTCAGCTATTAGCGTCGAACTTGAAACCCGAAGAGTGTGTAAAACTTGTCTCCTTCGATTCTGATTGTAAGTGGATTACATGTGTCTACAGATTAATAATGTAATATCTTATCATAATATTGCGCAACTCAACACTTCCGCATCACTAAGATTATTCAATACTAAATTGTAATGAAAATAGAACAATAGCTGATTTCTTAAAATAATCTCTAACACAATTTTCGACAGCATCACTGTCAGATGCACAAATACAGAAGCTGGCCCGAGAGCAGAGCTGTTTCCGAAGGCTCGTGAAATGGATCTGTCAATTGAGGACAGTCACGAAAAATACATATCCGATCGTGAACGAGCTTCTTGAACGCGTTGGAAGAAGTGACTTGATCGCGTGCCTCGCAGAGTTCAGCATGAGAGGCTCAAAGTCACCGAAAGTGGTTCGCGAAGTTTCGTCAACCGACGATACAGAGTAAGCTGCCAGGCATTCGGCAATCTTTCATGAAACTTTCTTCGAATCTTCAGTAACTAACGAACTCGTTAAAACTCTCATTAAGAAATTTTCAAAAAATAATTCGAATACACGAATAAAAAGTTGAACTGTAAAAAGTCAAACTGTGAAAACATAATATGTACAAATGTAGTCTGAATTGATTTAATTACTATTGACTTTATTTGAACTGCGTAACCCTTTCAGTGGAGCACCCAGAGGAAATCAAGGGGTCGTGGCACCCATAAAGAAGGGGCCTTGTAAAAAGAAAAGAAAACTTTATTTTATTCTTTAAATAAATTTTTATAATCACCCAATGAATTTGATTGAATTTGCATTAAACACATTTTTACCCCCTCAACTCGGTTCCCCCAAGATTAAATCCTGAGTGCATCAACCCTTTCCCCCAATTCCCATACCTTCCCTGCAACTATGTATTGTCAATATTGTTTGAGTTGCATTAATCTTACTTAAGCTTCTCCATTTTTCCAGAGATTACGAAGGGATAACAACGCTAGCAGCGTCGCTCACCACCCAGAAGGAAACAGATGTGCATGGCAATAAAACCTCAAACGAAACTATCGATAAAATCAGTGGTAATGGCATGTCGTTAATTCAGTGACAATTCTTCTTCAACTAACCACGTGTCTCAATTAGTTACAGGATCTACTACCATCAGGATATCGTTGCAAACCGCAGGGATCGTTCTCCTCTCGACTATACTTTTAACATGTTGTTGCACTTTATTTATAAGGAACAAGATTACAAAAGTGTTCAACAAAATACGTGGGAAGACGAAAAAGGGGTGACTATACTTCCCGACTAATTCTCCACGCGAATCCATCGAAAGAGTGTCTAATAAAAATCGTTCCCCGGTTAGTAAATTTATACCGATTGTCGCGGCGGACGCGGAGGACGTGTCCAGGAGCTATTACGTGCGAAAGCCGCGGACGAAAAGGAAGAGAGCACCGTCCTACGAAATGGTGCACACGGCTACGCAGAATACTGTACCTGTTGTGGTCAAAGAACCCGAGGAACCACCGCCGACGGGTTGCTATAGGTGTTACAAGAAGAAAAGAAAGAAAAGCGCCAGAAGGCCGCGCAAATCAAACCTGTAAATTAATGCAAAAGGCTTTTATTAAACGTTCTTCAGTATTTAAACGCATTTATTGTACATGAACGAGCTCTTGTTCAGCACTCGCGTAGCATTCGCGCATTCTCTCTAAAACAAAATCGAAATCGGTTCCTTTGTTCTGTGTCAAGAAGACCGTGTCGTTCAACTAACCCTCTCAGCGATGAATGAGTTGTTAATAGTATACAAATTGCCCGTGCATCTATGTTTCTTTATCATTCTGTCGCAGCAGGAAGTTCTTTGCACGATCGATGTTAATGTAAATGAGCTGGAGTATTTAGCTGCGCGACTCAATCCGTTTGAGTGTCGACATCTGATTGCTGCTCTTCATTATACGACTTACGAATTGCCGAATAGCCTGGCGGCGGCTGGTAAATTGATTAAGTAATTAAAGGGGTATAACGGGGGCACGTGATCGTTGAGCTGCTGTTCATTTTGCAACGTAGAACGGAACGTGGACGACGAGGTGCCTTGTCTTCGACACCTTCTTCATTGGAACGGTTCACCAGCCGAGGGTAAAGGGAAAACTCACGAAGCTTTGGGGCACAGACTGCGCCAAATCAATCGAAATGACCTGGCGGATTGGCTGGGCAAGTCTGCGTTCACACAATTAGGAAAGGATCTTGGCAGAGCCATGGCTTTCGATGGACTTGGTAAAGAGGAAGCCGAACCCTCGTAAGCAAATGTTTTACAGAATTGTATTGGGGTGAATTAAGGGTACCCTATATATCATAAAATCACTCCAGAAATAGGCCATTTTTGGGGATTTTATTTAAAAAAAAAAAGTAAATGTTGTGGGGTTAAAAAACTTTTATGGGCTGTATTTGTACATCTTTAAAGATAATAAAAAAAATTGGAAATTTTATCTAATTCTGTTGACTGTTGGTCGCTGTTACTGTCCGGGTGATACAAAAAATTCCTTTTCTGCGGATTTTTTAACGCCTCGTAGAATTGTGTGAAATCAACAAACCACGAAAATTATTAAAGTTTAGAAGATTGCTGTTGGAATCATCTACGGTGATAGTAAAATATTGTAATTTCATGTGTTGGCAAACGTTTGAACCACAAACATCGAAAATTTTACGCACGAAAATGTTTATAACAAGAAAACGATTGGTCGCACAGTTACCATCATAGATGATTCCACGGAGAATTTAATAATGAACGACATCCCGCAAGAATTTTTGAAATCGATCGATTATTTATTTTGGTAGGACTTCCGCAGTTTTAGGAAAAACGTGTTTTGAGAAATATACAAAACAGCGGTCAAAACAGCGAAAATAAAAACCACCTGATCGTTCCTATTAAATTATGTTTAATATTTTGTTTAAAATTTGTCACCCTAGGCTGCAGCCTACTTAGACTACATACAAATTCACCCCTGTATATTTCTTCTGAGTGAGTCTCATTGATTATTGTAATGTAACTTCTAGCCCAAACATTATTTTTGTTATTTAGAGCTTTGCAAAATATAATACCCTTTGAAACTAGAAAAATGCTACTTAATTACAATGGAATTCTCTTTTGGATATTTTCTATTGCAGTTTGCCAATAACCTTAGAACCCTACAGCAGTTATGAGGAAGAAGATCCTTGGTTACAAATTGATGTCGTTCTATTAGCAATTCTTCTCGGGTTGCTAGGAACTCTGTTGACACTGATATGTGCCATGATTTTGCACAGAGTTAGGCAACACTTTCGTACAACTAAATACAAGTACTAATTATTACAGGAGTTGCATCGCGGGTACACGTTTTAGCGATCGTCAATAAATTCCCCTTTAATTCGTAGGAGATTGAACGAGAAGGAAATTGAAAACGAGAAGCAAAGAATGGAGAAGAGCAAGAAAGACATAAAATACACTACTGAAAGTAGTGGTGAAATCACTGATAACGTGCAGGTCGATAGCGAAACGGAAACGGACTTTGGTTAAAATCGTTGTTTATTCGTCAGTTTAAGACGCATGGTCCTCGAATTTCTCGAATATTTTTGAGAAAGCTATGTCGATCGTTTTGTCCCATGCAGCTTCCACTTCGGGGGAGAATTTCGTTTTCAAAGCATCTCTCATCACCTCCATCATTACTCCTTTTAGATCCTGAAACGTAGAATAATAATATTAATTATTAATAATAGTAATAGGTATAGACGTGCGCCTTCTCAAACGGTGCACTCATTGAAGTTTTGGGAATGTAGGCAATCTATGTAACCAACTATATATTGCAAAAGTGTTCCAAGAATATCTTTACTGAATCGAGTATAAATAAAATACAAGTTTTTAGCAAATGAAATAAAATTCTATTTCAATGTGTCAATGTGTTAATGTCAAAACTACGAAAGATATTGAGTAATCAGGTTAATGAAACTGCAAGATCGAGTCGCAAAGATTGACATCGATGATATTCCGTATCAATACTACATCTGCTTCTTTCGAATCGTAAAATTCGATAGCATGGAGATTACAGTGTGAAGTGTGAAATACACTACATTGACTTCTTTGTTATCTCTGTTGTAACTTTCATTTTTGAGTGCTTTATAAACGTGAAAAGTTTCATCATAATAGCAGCGTTGAACGCTTGACGGATGTTCCGTGTCAATACCAGCGATCAAAAAGATCATTAATACTACCAAATACTGTAAAGAAGTAGAATCGGTAGAAATAAACTCTGAATAATATTCGTCAATACCAAAGACTATGAAATACCTTTTCCCCCTTTCTTACCTATCCTTCTCTGACAAATATTTTTTGAATAAATATTAGATACAAATTCATTCGAAACTATACACGTCAATTACGCAATATATATTAAACAGAAAAATATATTCTATCGCTGATATATTAAAATTCATTATCCATTATGCTGCGACAAGCGTCCATGCTCATCGCAGTTTAAAACTAAAATAAAAATCGCAGACTTGGCATAAGAAAGACGACATTTTCATAAGAAAATATAATAGAAATGTGACATCAACATATCAGAGCGTAGCTAATATCGCCCTGGTGTCCTAAAATTGATTAGTGCTAATTTCTAAATATACTATACATATTTGCAATCCGTAAAGAATTTTATCGACAACAGATTAACACGTTCATCGATGGATGTCAGCCTCAGCTGTTGATCTGCAATTGCGTTAGAAGGACATTCACAACTAAGTATGTAGTTGCATCGTTAATCTAATCAAGTTTCTTCAACGAAAAGATATTGATAAAGTCTGCCAGGAAACATGTTCGCAATGTCATGTTGGAACTCGTATGAAAACAAGATTGGAATAATAAGTCAGAAATCGATGTGTCTCAATGCACCCATCGAGGACTGCCTTTGTTTATTAATTAGATGATTTGGCACATATTTATATTAAAAAGTGTTTACTGCGATTTGCGATAAGCGTTAATGTCTCAATAGTTCTCAAAACAAAGGTAAAATGATCGCAAAGTCATATGATAGTACATTGTTCAATCGCATTGACAGTATACAGAGAAAATTACTTATACGTCGAATTGATATGAGCAAGGCTATATATTCTACGGAAAACCCGTCTTTATTACGTGACGATCGGTTTTCTTTAATTAACAGCCTCTTACCCCCAGATTTCATGCACGAAATGGAATCGAGACGGAATAATTGATGTTATAAAATAAAAAAGTCTAAGAATAAAATTGTATATGTATATCTACACAAACATTAAGAAGTAACTGAAAAAACTCACGATGAACTGTTGTCTGGTTTGTCCCCTTCTACCGTGTCTTTCACCAGCAGTATGCAAAATCGCTTCCATTAGATCAATATCATTTAACGCATCAAAGACGTTGCTTAAAGTGCTCATGATATTTTGACAATGAGCCTGGAACTTTTTATTAGCCGGTAGCTCGTCCACTGGTATATCTTTGAACGCAGTAAACACTTTGTGATACTGCGGGTATTTCTTGAAGTAGCTGAAACAATATTAAGTACCTTGTACATTTCCAATGCTACATTTGTCTGCAAACATTCCACCTTTGAGAAATACTGCAACACATTTCAAGTAATTCCTTCAAATAATCTCCCACTTTCAAATAATTAAAGGGGGGTTCTAAAATAAATTTTTTCTTCATCTACCTTAATCTGATAGTCCAATGTCCTGAAAGTTTCAGAAAGATCGATAAAATACTTTCTTTAACAAAAATTCCCGAAAAATGCCTCGATTTTCAGCTAGTTACACCAGGCTCCCCCTTTGAGATAAATACAAGAAAGTGGATTTTACAAAATGTTGGAAGGATAATATAGGTATAATAAAAAATGCAAAAAATGCAAAAACCCCACCTTGTCATAATGGCGACGCCGGTATTTATAGAATTCACACGGAGTACACTCCAAGTTTCTTTAACGAGTCTCTTCTCTCTTCCAGTTAATCCGATTTTTGAATCCAGGACGTGATCGTTAGGGTCCCGGACGAAATAACTCAGCACAGAACCCATTTCGTCAGCGCCGTTCTGATTTCTTCACAAACCTAAGTAGGCAAAGCTCCTGTTAAACGCAGCTACGCGCAGTTATTCGTCTTTATCGCTGCGAGTGTATGTACTTAATGGCACGTAGTAAGTTTTAGAAAGCGTTCGTCACGAATTATTGGCAGGCTTAGATCTTCGACTAAATTAGAATGCCGACAGACAGATGGGCGACGTTCGCGTGGCTAACTCTTTGAAGGAACTGGTTCTTTCCACTACGAAAGTTACTCATGAGAACACTGTTACTCGAACGTCTACACAGGCAGACTTTAAATTATAATGCTCCGTACCATGCTGAAATGCAACCGATAACAATGGCTAGTTTGCCATTTAGTCACGTATGTAGTTTCGCTATATGGGAGCTAACGCGAGAATAAAACTGGCTCTCAACAGAGAAGCACCGACAGGCAAAAATCTTTCTACAGTGGTACCACGAACTTACGTATTAATTTGCTTACTGAGCAACTCAGGAAAGGCGTAAGTCGAGATAGACTTGATGTACATATTATATGCATATGCGTTCGCATTTCATTAAAATCCGAGATAGGCTTTCAATTAATTAATATAAATGCTTGTACAGGTAAAGCTTAGCGTACAATCGTACGTATACACATTCACAATTAACAATAAAAACGTACTTTTATCAGAAAAGTGGCAATAGGTCAGAAATAGCCGAGGGAACTACTTTGATTAATTAAAAAAACGTGTACTATACTTTCACATTTAATAAAGACTTTGGTCGAAGAAAGCGAACGAACTCTTAGTGCGCTGACCTAATAAATGTACACCGTACATATACAAGTGCCCATAGCGTCGCGGATAGAAACGACGTAAGTGCAATAAACGTGAGTCAGTTGGAAGTATGTCAGGGGATCGCTGCATAATATTTTGGAGAAAGTGATGAATGATGCTTCCGAAGAATTATCGCAGATCGTTTAAGAGAATAATTTTGTTCATTTCAGAAAAATGTTACTAGCATATAGAGGTTTGGGGTGAATAATTATTTGATAAAGATTGTTATGCTTTTAATCAGGTCTGTAAAGTTCAGTACCTACTACTGTTTTGTAAACTCTTCAAATTTGATCTTTTAATTTATACTTCCCCCGAACTTCACATTCTGGAAAAATTTGCTCCACCGATCCTGGTACAGCTCGTTGCCCGTACGGATTCTTCCAGCGACCTTGGACCGAAGGTCACTGCGGGCAGGATGGCATGCCCCGCGGGCAATGGTCCCAACGTGGTGGGGCATTTTTCAAATGCGGTCGTAGGTCGCTAATTAAGAACAGTACCGCAAAGATGAGTAAGCAAACCCCCCACTCCTCCTTTATCGCTGCAAAGTGCGAACGGCGCTTATCCGCAGCAGTTACAGGCACCCATACGCGCGGGGAAATCAGTTCTGCAAACGTTACATTTCTGCAGAACTTCTGGTGAATCTCGGTATATCTTATCCACTGACTATTATTGATAAAGCTAAAGTTTTCCAATAATATGCAACAAGGGGAAGATAATTTCCTATTGAACGAGAATAGTGTAATTGTCTTTTAAGCCTCTTGCCACGGTAAATAACAGAAAACTAAATATATTCAATGGCAATAGTTCGTCTAATGGGTTAATTAATTTCAGGAAATCCTCTTGATGGTCCTGTATTTGATGGCTGTCTCAAATCTTGTGTCATTAAGAGTTCATGATATTTCAATAGAAATTTGAATTCCTGAGGCCTGAACTTAATTGTAGGAATAAAACACGAGGCAATTATAAACTGTATAGGAGCGTGGGCGCTGGAAAATTAGTAAGAATAATACGGTACTGAATGTGATTTGGGTTAGATCATTTAAGGGGGTATTACCGTCTAGACACTCGTTTTTGAAGGTGGTATTTGGAAATTAATTCTGTAAAATCTATTGCACCTACAGGACAGGGGGTTTGCACACATGTATAGTAGTGTCTGGCCTATCAGGCCTTATTAGGGTAAAGGCACCAATAGTTGACCATGTATCAATAGTTGACACTTCTGAGAAAAACCTTCTTTTTTATGTTTTTCTGAAAAGTGTCAACTACTACAGAAAAACATGAAAACTAAGGTTTTTCTGAAAAGTGTCAACTACTGATACATGGTGAACTACTGGTGCCTTTATTTAAGTATATTATTAAGAAAGAAATAAGAAAAATTATTTTATGCTTTTCTTAGGGATTTTGAAGTCGGTTTAAGTGTTTAAAAATATTATTATCTATAATATTACAAAAGTTCCCGTCACTTCACCTGAAGCATAGAACGATCCGATCTGGTATCTGAAAACTCCCTTATCCCACTACACCTGTCTCACTAACTCGAATAATAGCAGAAGCATTGAAAAACTAATAGCGTATTCGGACGGTTTTGAACTGTTTCGCTTCCGATTGACTGAGAGTGAACTTTTTCGCTTCCGATTGCCGAAAATTCGCACTCAGTGCGCACCAGTGCTACCGTCCGAATAGAAGAGGATAATCTAATCATTGTTATATTGCCCATGGACGTTCTTCACGACTCAGCACTGCCTTCTACGTGACACTTATATTAGAATTCTTTGCGAAACGTAAAAGGGACGAAACTTTGAAGTCCTCAGGCATTCCGTTTATAATTGACATCGTGCAATACCGAAGGCTAGTGTCACCTATCTAAGAATCCTATCTATAGATAAAGGAAGATTATTACTGTAAAAAGTCCTCAACGTGTGAAATATAACTGATATTGCCGATACTAAGGGGTCGTCGTAATGACGAATGACGATAGTGCATGCCAATACACTAAATAATACTACCCACAGGCAATGGCTCTTGATAATCAATTATCGATTACTTTCAGATGGAATGTACAATTGCGGTGATGATATAAGCGTCGCAACAAGGGAAATGGCGGTAATTGTGACGGTGACACTTGATCTTGGAAGTTTATCATCGTCCCTAGCCCAGGAAAATTGTTCTTATCTTCCCTGATGAGACTTCTATCCAGGGCCGTCTTAACAAATTTGAGCGCCCTGGGTTAAAAAATTTTGGCTCTCTAGCCCCCAAGGGTGCAATTTCATCGCAATCGGTACAAGACAGTATATCTCAACCCCGGGTCTACACCAAGGCAAACACGAAGAAAAAACAAAGCCCGCGAACACCCTTGGCCCACCCCCGCTTCGTTCACACAGCCGCAAACATGAACAAAACTCAGCGAACAAATCGTATGTGGACAACGTCTTGTTCCGTTTGCGGCGGTGTGGACACGGCAAGAACAGACGAAAACACCTGCGAACAATGCCCCAGCTCGTTCTCGCGTTTTCTCACTGTCATCTGCGGTTCGGTGCGCGCGGATCATGACGCAGGAGGCCCAGATAAAAATCTTTGTCTCCAAAATTGAAGAGAAAAAAGCATTTCAACATATTTGATTCTTAAGCACCCTTAAATCACGGGCGCCCCTAGGTAATGACCCATTTAGCCCATTGATAATGGCGGCCCTGCTTCTAACTTTATAAAGTGACTGACTCGTGCTTACTGCTGTCAAATGAGTGTTGGATCCCACTTCGCAGGAGTGATTGTCGCCACCCATCCTTGTGTATCTAGTTGTAACGTGACAGTTGCAAACTTCACCTCATTATTTCCTTGGTGAGTGACTATCGCTTACTTTAAGTAAGGTTTCAATGATTTCCATGGGAGGACGTATTCTTCTGTGCTGTGCGTCAGGCGACTAGAGATGAACCGTTTCGAAACTGTGCGCAACTTTCGCGCGTTCGGTTACGTTCCGTCCGCCACTTTCGTTCCGCAGCTACATTCCGATTATTCGGGCAGAGTGGTTTTGAAATATTTGGAAGATAGTGAAAATATTAATATTGAAGAGAGTTAATGAAACACATGGCGGAAGTCAGAAGAGTGATAAACAAGAAGTTAATATTCCTACGCGTTCTGATGTGCTACAACTTCGGATACAAGGGACTCTACAACAATATTTGCATTAGAAAGAATATATGAGGCAGTGAGAGCAAAATTGGACTATTACACATTGAAAAATTTTTTTTTTCCTACTTTATATGATTAGTAGAGTCAATTGGAATACATTATTACTACTAACTCAATTTCGAAAAAAATGTGGGCTAGTCCGATTTGGTGTTCCATAATTCGAGGGCGGGGGAGGAGGGGGGGCGGGCTTGATTGTAGGGCGCAGGAAATCATTGAAGTTTTATGTAAGGTCTAATTTATAAACGTAATATTACTGAACGAATGATCGTGTATTGTAATCAAATATAATCCTACGATTAGCCCAATGTCGTGTTCAGCAAATAAGGGGGTAGTGCAGACACTCGTTTTTGAAGGTGATATTTGAAAATTAATTCTGGAAAACCTATCGCACCTACAGGGCAGGGGCTTTGCACACATATTTACTAGTGTTTGAACTATCAACACAAATTTTTGGAATGCATTATATTGAAATTTGTACAAATTACACGTCGAAACTTAGGTCATGTCATCAGACACCGACCCCATCGGGCGCACAAATTGTGACCGTTCTAGTCGTCTGAAACGAAAGGACCACAGATTTTTTTTAATCTATATGAGTGTACTTATCACCTGAAGCAGATATAATCCAGTCTGGACATTGTTACCGAAATCACAGCTGTTTAAAAATTAATGTTTGATTTTTTCGACTTTTCTTGAACTAAAACAATGAGTGGGGGATGTATTGAAACTATTAATATAATTCTGCTTCGGGCTATAGGTACACATTCACTTTGAATGAGTGTCAAATTTTGGCTCTCTGGTTCTCGATATTTTGTCATTATGCTAAGTAGTTCAGATGATAGCCACACGTCTACAGATTACCAATCCTTCTGAATTTTGTGTTTGAGATAACTACAATTGCTAATATCAGGTCTGGTATTCGGAAGGATATTGCTCCATCCAAGATGCTCCTATTGCGCTATAAATGGATATTTTTACTTACTTTCTTTTATAGTATTACAAGGTGAACCCTAATTTCTACAGATTGACGATATTTGACTCCCGACCGTGGCAAGTTATAAATTTCACAATTTCCACATTCCGCGGCTTCCATGAGAGCGGTACTTACGTATGAATAGTTCTGTAGAATTCCAGATGACCCTTGACCTATCTACTTATTCCAGAATTCAGTGCCTTCGATTGTGCGCGAAAAAATACGCGGCGCGGAATCACCAACGCGACGGGGATGTATCTATAACTACACTGTTCCTCTATACATTGGATAATAATTATATTCCGATAAAATTGAAAATCGGCGGTTATCGGTACAACGTTAATCGAAGTATCTTTACATCGGTTGCGTGTAATCGTGATCAGAGCGACGGTTACGTAGATAACACGCAATCAATTTCGTTTGATTTAAGTAGAGTTCGATTAAGAAGCAGGGCACATAACGGGATTGGTTTCGTTGGTATCGTGAAGTCTTACTGTGACTCGTATTTTATAAATGGAGAATAAATGTGTATATTACATTGCATATAGAGTTTATAGTACACAAAAGATTAATAATCTACAATAGAGGCTGTATACATATTCCTCTTCGATGTGCGCAGTAGGGCTCGACGTTTCTCTTCGTTCCACAATCGTTCGAACACGAAAATTTAGTGCGTTTTATATACAGTATTTAGTACCCAGCGAGTATTAAAAATAAATCGGTGCATTATCTTGGCGAAATCGTGAATGCTCGTTCTTCAGAGCGAGAACACTTCGTATATCTTTGTGAACGCTGCATCCAAGGTTTTACTCCACGCCGTAGCTACTTCCGGGGTGAATTGTTTTCCCAATGCCTGGCGTAGAACTTCCAATATCACTTCCTTCAAGTTCTAAAATGGAAAGGAGCTTTTTAATAATAATATTCATGCACGTGTCTCTTCTTCGCGATAAATAACAAGTATCTTTTTAACACTGCAACTACCGAGAATTAATGTATACCTGTTTTTACCTGACCAAGCAAAATGAGTTTATTTATAAAATACTTATAGTAAATAAATTTTACGTTTCAAGTTTAACTTTTATATTTTTGAAGAATAAATACATAATATTATACATACTTATAGTACTCAGAAATACACTTTTCTCATACTTAAAATGGTAAATTTATTACCAAATTTTGACTGGTTTGGTAGTTCTAGTGTTAAGCATTTTAAATGGGATGAAATTAAATGGTTGTCTATTCTGTGTTATTTAATTCGAATAATCGATGATGAATAACAACAATCTGTAGTGAATGATTTGTGACCGACAAAATCTTTATAGGATAACTCGAAATTATTCCATCTGAACAATCACTAATCATATAACATTCTATGACAGTAATTGCTCGAGTGCTATTCTCGTCGTGCAATATCCACATCGATAACGATACCTACATCGAGCATGGCCGGGTGGAATCTAAGTTGTATGATAATTTCTAGAAAGAATTGTGCTGCTGGATACAAGAAAGGCCTCAGTGCCAAAAGTAATATTCGCGAAAAATTTGTATACATAGTGAAGTTGTCGTGAAACTGTATATAATATTTAAAATTTTGATATATCTCCTTTGTAGGTGCATTATTAAAATCAGAATTATATAATAAATTAATCTGTGAAATTAATATTAATTATAGCCCTCTCAGGCCTTTCTTGCATAAAATGGAGAAATATATCAAAAAATGTTTTTAATATTATTTTATAATACTTATTTAATATCAGCATGCTGTTTGGAAAAAGTATAGAATTTTGACAAAATAGAGCGATAAAAATAGTCATAGATCGTGCCATGTTCAGGTCAATATATATTTGTCTTAGATACAAGTTAGGGACAAATATTCGACATCGATATACAAAATTTATCATCGCTCTGTCAATTTTAATAATACTGCAATCAAATTTAGAGGGCATATGTAGAAAAGAATGAGGAATGTAATTTTGCGTTTTATGCAAAAAGGGCCTAAGTGACCTGAGGCCGTTTTTTCATCTAACAGTACAATTATTTGAATGGTACCCAACCCTATCAAATGGTACGGCTAGGTTGCGATCGATTCTCTGTTAGTACCATCTCATTTATACCTGAAATTCTTCCTTTGTTTGACCGCGTTTTTTATGCCTCTCGGCTAAGCCGATTAGACTCGCTTCCATTAATCCTGGGTCGTGCAAAGAATCGATAACATTATTTAAGGCTGTAATAACGCTGGCACAATGAGCCTGGAACCTTTTGTTACTCGGCAATTCGTTTACTGGAACGTCCTTGAACGCGCTAAAATATCGTTGGTACTCTGGATATTTCTTAAATAACCTGGAAGAACATGCGAAGCAATGGATGTCTGGCAGGTTTAGAGATGTGAAGTACGCGATTTAACGTATAGATATCATCATCATTAGGAACATATCTAAAATATATATCGCTCTGAGTCAGTGGCAGATTTAAGGGACAAGGCCCCGGTGCAACACATTCTAAAGGGCTCGTTTTTTCCCGAAGAGGTACTTTACAAAAATCGAGCTAAATGTAGTAGTACAGGAAAACAGATATAGTGGTTGGATAAAATCATACATTTTTTGAAGATGAGACCCAATTGGGATTTCTGCCGCGCGATAAATCCGCCACAGCTCGGAGCATCGAATTTGCCAATAGAAAATTCGGTCTTTGATCGACAAAAGCATAGTTGTAATTTGTTCGAGCTCAATCACCTCAAGAATTCAACGCTTCTTTAACGCAATAGTAGACCTCGATTAACATAAACGTGCGATGATTAATTAAATTTTATTTGCACACAATGAAAGGAGTGATAACAATGAAGCGCACGAATGCTGAGGATTAAACTTCGTAATAGGTGAAGGAATTTAAAGCGGACGAAGCGATAGAAAAATTATTTTCTCAACACCTCCAAAGGGTCCTTAAGAAGCAACATAGGAAGAGACAACATGCAAGATTGTGAGAAACGTAGAACACTTTTCGTGGAAAGTGATTTAAGGGAAGTTACGTAACATACGATATGTGTAATTAACTCGACTGGCATGGATATTTATTGGTTTTTCTATTGCGTGATTTATGTAACAGATATGACGCTGGTATCTGAGTCCACGTGCAGCAGAACTGGTACACAATGAAACGTATGCACCAAATACTGTGACATTGATAAAATTGGTAAAAGTTGATCTGCGAAATAAGCATGACTGCTCGAACGAAAGTTGTATCGTGGAACGTTAAGGACAATATCAGTATTTCCGTGAATAATGCTGATTGCTAAGACTATAGTGTATCAACTATGGTACTCGTGATAGTTAATGTGTTAATAACATCGTTTATCCTACTCAGTTTTCCAGCAGAATGACGATAAAGCATAATCGATGCGATAATGCTATCAATACGCGCTCGCATTTTGCTCGATAACGCCAAAGACACATTTCCTTCTAATACAAAATCAATCGAGAAACACATACGTGCGTCAATGTCACTATTGCCTCAAGACATCGCAACTGGAATGGATTCTAAAGACGTGCGCGGAAGACATTTGAAACAGTTCGAATCGCGAAGCTTTCAAGAAGCAATTAGCACATTCACGCGCACTATTGCAAATATCGATATTCGAATATGCAAACAGCTCGACCACCGGGACACCATAAATATGCGAATCCACGTTGAGATTTTTCATGAGAAAAGATCTTAGAAACAACTAAATGTAAATAGTAGAAACAGTTGCGAGATTAGATTTTTGAAAATATATCATGAAATTTGTCTGATGAGAGTCTAATTTCATGAAACTAATGGCAAAATAATTAAGAAATAATCAAATAATTGCCTGGTGAGATTAAAGTCTGACGCGCAGACGAGACACTTCTGTATCATCGTAGCTTTGCGCCTTAAGAATTGCAAAAGCATCACTCACGCAATCATCACAGCCACCCCGGATCCCACCTCGTCCTTTCTTATCACAGCCCACGTGTTTTGCACTAATTTCTTCTGCCTCTCCGTCAGCCCGGTCGCCTGATCGATTCTGTTTTCATCCGACGAGATTCCGAACAACCGAAGAAACGTCCCCATGTTCTCTCGAGTAACGTCGATACACCCTTCACAGAAAGATAACGTGATCTTTCTTTCTCTCCCCTTTTCGAGAACGCAAAGAGAATCCTCGTTAACCGTGGACACGCGCGTCCAAACGAAACGTCACTCCGGGATGCATGAATGAAAAAGAGAGTCAGAAAGAGAGAGAGAGAGAGAAAAGGGGAAGAGAAAAAAAGGAAGAACCGAAGAGAAACGAGGGTGGCTCTCGAGTTTCGTCGGGATAGTTCGATCCGTGCAGATCGCGCCGTGATCGCTGGCTATCACAGGGTGCGAACGGTCGATTAATGTCAACGCAATTACCGTAATTCTGTGTGATATGTCACGTGCCAGCACGTACTGTCGTCGTTTCAATTCACTCAATCGCTGACACGGTTGGACGACGACTACTCGTTCTTCGAGCCCGACTCACCGCCGCTGCCTATCTAATGCTATTTTAAATCTACCCCCTCCGCCGGACCGCCGCTATTAATGCCACGCGTTTAAATGATTAAAGGATTAAGCTCCTTGACACGATCAACGAGCAGCCGGCTCAGTCGGCTCAACCGATTCGACTGGCTGCTTCGCGGTTTGGTCGGTGAACCCTTCTGTTAAGAGCCTCGGCTTACAGGACTTAAATAGCGTTTAACAGCTCGATCCTTTTCGGGGATGAAACGATCGTGCCAATTGGTCGTTACCATTATGCTTCGAGCCGTTCCCCGTGGCATAAGGGAGCCGTTTAATCGCCGGGGATCAATTACGATCCAAGTCGGCTAACTTTGTACCCTCTGGCTTTATTAGTTTAATCGATTAACCTTGCACGATGTCGTCGTTATTCTTTGATGGAACGGCAGTAACGTCATCTTGTAGGTGTGTGTTATACGTCTTATATTTTTTGGATGTACGCGGTGAAGGAATAAATAGAAAAGCGGAGGACGAGCTGCTTTTGAGAAAATTGGTTTCGAAGATGGAGCCTATTCTTACAATTAGTCGAGTGCGCGGGTAATGGATGGATGTTTGAAATCTATTTTCTTGAAGGCGAGGTTGGAAATAAGAGGACATGGATTTCAGTAACAAGGATTGTAGAATTTCTTTTACATAAATTACAAGTCATAAATCTTGCTGTTACGTTCTTAATTCTTAATTTAATATTTAATGCCAGTTGTTCTTCAGAAACTGTATCCAAAGTTCTCAAGATGATACAAATGACCCTTGGTCCCATAATCATTTTTTTTCGTAACGAAGCGTATCGTGATTGAAGAGTAGCTTCTTTGTGGCTGGATGCGCACCTGTCAGGTGGCAAAGTTGCAACATCCATTCGCGTACCTCGAATGAAATTCACGTACAAGCTGTTACGCATATTACGCGGCGTGAATGTTGCACTCCGTACGTTGTAGCCTGCAAGGAAAATATTTTTCTTGTCGTTCAAGGGGGAAAAATGAACCTTGAGCATATTGAATGTTATAGGAAATGCAGCTTCCTTCTTACTAAATCTGCATTTTTATCGTGTAACCAACTGGATGGGTGGGGATGGATAAGTTCAATATAACTACGATAATGAAAACAATCCCTTTTTATTTTTCAGAAACAAGACGCGCAACGATGACTGAAGAACATATAGACCTGGAGAAAGTGGGAGAAGAAACTTTTGAAACAAAGAACGAAGACAGGAAACATTTACGCCCACAAATAGTAGCCAGTATTATAGGTAAATCTTTCTTATCCTTATCGAAAGTGTTCCCGAAATACAGTCATTAAACTTTAGGAGCTCTCCTTTGACGATAGAAACGAATCTTCTTCCCACGGTCAATTGTAAATAACTCTCGTCCGCGGTAGAATTTTGCAAGTATATTTGGCGAGGTCTAAGTTAGATCCAACTATTTAGAAGAACTACAACTACTATTTTATAGAAGAAATTTTCAAAGATTCGGGGCTGACTCCAGAAATATCCTGTAGGGGAAGCCCGGGCAAAGCGGATATGTTAAGGTTTAGTGAGAAAAATAACACAGTTACAATTAAGATAAGAAATATTTTTTATATTAATAATCATTTAAAATTAATCAGCTTTCTGATACAATAACGAAAAAATCGGTAACTAAAACATTTAAAGCATTTTAAAATGAAAAACGTAAATAAGTCAATCAATCCGCTTTGCCCTACCCCCCTGGGCATAGCGGATGAGGGGGTCGGGCAAAACGGATGTTATTAAATAACGCAAAGTCAATCTTGGCATTCGTCACAGAAGTAACTGCCAGATCCTTCATATACAGTGCAGCATTCATGGGCCCATCTGGTACATTGCCTGCACTGGATCCAGTCTTCGGATGGGGGGTCGGAGTATGGCTCAAAACATACCAAGCAGAAATATCCGATATTTTCCTTGGATTGATCTGTTTTACGTTTGTACTGGAAAACCATGCTAGAATAAAATAAAACGGCAATAATAATATGACCGAGATTAGCAGGGCAAAGAGGATTGACCATCCGCTTTACCCCCATCCGCTTTGCCCAAAGAACCCACTTGGTGGAAACTTGTAATGTTTGATAAAAGTATGAACAACAAATTAAAAATGTTAACCTCTAATAGAATCTTAAGAACACAGAATTCTTATAAAAAATATTTACTGTGGTAAATACCGATAACTATTAATAATCAAGCCACGTACCTACCTGAGCGAAATGTGTAAGAAAACGCACAATTTTCGTTTTTTCTTCACAAACGACGCACCACAGCAATTACATACTTTATTGCATTGTCATGGGGTCTACAACCGGTCGCTTTCTAGATCAGGAAAAACTCGTGGGACCATCTTTGATAGCAAAGCAAAGAAAAAGACTATCCGCTTTGCCCAGGGCATTCGCTTTGCCCGGGCTTCCCCTACATCATAGAAGTACGAATATCGATTCGAAGCAACGATAGGCGGTCACCTAAATTGGTCAATTTCCTCGCGTCTCGACTATTTAGGGCTGTAACGAATATTCGAATATTCTAAGTATTCGAATATCCGAATACCAGAGAATTCTAATTTGAGCTTGGAATAGTCGAATATTCGAATAAAGTATTTCAAAGTTATTCGAATTATTCGAAATTACTCGAATATTCGAATATTCGATGATACATTTCCAATTGCACGGTTAAAAAATGATGGATTATTTCGTATCCTTTTTTCACGCGGGTACTCTGTAAATAGATACTTTCGAGAAAATGCGTGCCTCTAACACCGTGAAATTGTTCTGTGATGCACGCACGTGCAATAAATGAGCTCCATTGTCAGTCCGTGCAACAACATCCACTGCTTAACGATTCGAATCATGCAAGAGGGAACGTGAGTCTTCCAATCAAGTTCCTCGAAGACTATCGAAGTAGAAAATCAAGGTGCTTGCGAGACCAAGCGGAAAAGTTCACGCGATCTTCACGAAGAAAATTAATGCTACTGAAATACTATTGCCTCCTACGTTAACAGCAATTTGAATTCCGTTTTATCACCACTTCGATGAACTAGTTCGTTCAAATAAAACCAGTCAAATGCGAAAAGCCACCCTTTCGACTGTAATTTCCTCGCATACCTTTAATTTATCCCAAAGCAACATAACACACGTTTCTGCGAGTTGGGATAATGAAACCGTGTACTAAGAACAGGTCCCTATCACAATCCTGAGTGACCAGTCGATTTTGTTTCACCTATAGCAGCTTTCCATCTCTATTCTTGTAACTTAACCGTTTTACTACTGAATAGAATGAAAAAGATTGGATGAAACGTGTCCAGTCATCATGTTCCAAGTCATCCGTATTTATTATAAAAATTCGTCAAAATACTGTTCAGCAACAGATAGTACTGACTTACGCAACACGCGCCGCTGATCGCCGAGTTGCCATGTTTCAGGCGTTCCTCGTCCTGTATCTTTAAGCATTAATAACTAAAAACCAAAGTTTCCACCGCAATTTCGTTACTCTTGACTTTCGCCTTATTTGGTCACGTAGAATTGCCTATTTCAGTTTCGATTATCTATTGCAGAATACCTTACATACCTCGCATTTTTTTCACGCGTGTCCGAGTGTCAGAGTTGGGTATTAATCGAATAAGTTTTTATTCGAATAAAAAATTATACGTTATTCTCGAATAACTTCATTTTATCCGAAATTTTTATTCGAAGAGTATTTGAATAAAGGTTTATTCGGATAATACCCAGCTCTACTCAATGTAGATCGAATAAAGGACAATTTATACCGCCACCGACTGAAGAGCCAAATGAAATTCGGCAACGCGGCTCGTCGCCTCAACGAGAGCTCACGAATTTTCCACAGTGCGAACATCAATCGTGTCAACTCGGATCGTTCCTTTGTCGATGGCGGCATAAATGGACTTTAACGCGTGCTCGTACGCGTCGTACAGTCTCAACAGTGAAATGGTTATGCCCATGTTCGCCCAGAGGGGGGCAAAACGCGCACATGCCCCTTGGAAATTGAAAAAAAATCGCTCCTTTTTAGAAACTGTTCTTTATAAAATTTATACTAAATAAGTGATTATTTTTAAAGATCCGATTTGCCGATGTCATCGCCAGGGTTGTTTTGTCATTAGGTACTATATTTTTCTTTACCGTCAACCCCAAGCATGCACCCTCCCCCCGGAAAAAATCTACGAACGCCCTTGCTTGTACCTATGATCGCTTGACTGACGTAATAAAACTTTATTCGTTTGAAGCTACTCTACCGTTGCTCGCCTGTGGATTCGTCTTCGGCTGGCCAACACCTAGCCTGCCCAAACTGCAGGATAAATCTTCTTACCTGCATTTGACTTCCGCTCAGGGAGCATGGGTGGTCACAGCAATGCCGATAGGCGCCTGCTTTGGACCGATTCTATCCGCCTTGCTGTTAGACCTGATTGGTAGAAAATGGTTCCTCTACCTAACTTCGGTGCCGTTTCTGATCTGCTGGGTCCTCACCTTCATGGCTGGTTCATGGATCGAACTGTTCGTGGGAAGGCTGGTCGGTGGCATATCTGTCGGGGCTCTTTTCGCCATGGTTCCGATATACCTCGGAGAAATAGTCGAGACGAAAATCAGGGGAGCTTCCAACGCGATGATGCAGCTGTTACTTAACCTGGGATTAATGATAGTGTATGGTGTCGGGCCACAAGTAGACGGAAAGGTAAATCCGATATGCTGCCAGTGAAAATGCGGCAGACGCGATAGCGTTGCGGAGAAATTGGATAAACGGTTCACTGGCATAACACAAACAAATAATTAACACTTTGAATGGCGCGAGGTTCTGAAAAATTCACTCTTTAAGAAGGTTTTCTCCTTCAGAAGCCCCCAATATGTGGGTATTCTCAAGCATTCATGGATAATAATCAACTGGTTGCAACGTTTTCAAATTTTACATATATTTATACAAATCCATTGGCTATTGACAATCCCCATCAGGGGGTCATACCCTTTACACGACGGAAAATAGTTCTGATACCAATTCTTTCGCACGCCTTCGTTTGTTCTATAAAATCGTATACTATAACGACCTATGGTAATCCATTTATTCCATTCAACAGATATTAGTAATCATCAGTCTGATACCAACGGTCGTCTTCATCCTAACATTCCCATGGATACCCGAGTCGCCTTACTACTACTTGCAGAAGGGAAACCGAAAAAGCGCCGAGTTGGCCCTGATATGGCTACGAGAGACGAAAGACAACACCGACGAACTCGACGAAATGTCTGCGTTCGTAGAAGAGCAACAGAAAGGAAGCTTGAAGGAGCTTTTCACAGACCGAGCATATAGGAAAGCATTACTCCTCGTGCTGTTGTTAATAACGGGGCTGCAGCTTTCTGGACTGATAGCTATACATGCGTATGCTGGCCTTCTGTTACAAAACGTCACCACCAGCATTAGTACCGATACGGCGTTGATTATCCTCGGCGGGGTGGCCCTGATAGCGAGTATAGTAGCCGCATTCGTTGTGGACAAGTTCGGTAGGAAGCCCCTTTACCTGATATCAGCGTTCATCTGTACCTTGTGCCTCGGCGTCATTGGAACATACTTTCTCCTCGAGAAAATGAAAATGAACGTGAAGAGTTTCTCTTGGGCCCCGCTGGTCGCTCTCGTGGTCTTTTTTGGTTCCCATTCCCTTGGTTTGGCGCCTATCCCGTTCGTCGTTGCCTCGGAAATCTTTCCGATAAGGGTGAAAAGCTTGGCAAACACGATCGTCAGAATTTATGGCTTTATATTGGCGATCATCGTGTCGAAATGTTATCAGCTTGTGATTGACGCAGCAGGCTTTTATGTAGTGTTCTACGGTTTCGCCCTAATCACGCTCGTGACAGCGATCGTCGCGGCTGTAGTGATGCCGGAGACGTCGGGCAAATCGTTCGCGGACATTCAGATGATTTTGCACAAACAGGCGGACCATAAGCAGCCGAAGGAAAAAGAAGCTGAAAACAAATAAACCATGTTTTTATTCTATTTATTAACGCTTTGTCATACAGTGTTTTCTATGTTTTTAACATCGCGTCGGAACGGCCATGCTGACGGTGTACTGAGAACTAAACCTTGTGACAAAAGAATCTGGCCGTGAGAGGACTGGATGTAACGAAACGGCTGTTACATATTTTACAGTAGTTCGTATCGACTTGCGCTTCTAAGATCGAACATATGGCATCTTCGATTCGCGCCCCCGTAACTCTTCCCGTGTCGCCCTTTACCGTGTCTTCGTTGAGGGAATAGATTTGCCTTTTTTTGAATAAACCATCGAAATGGAGAAATGTCTATGTAACATATAAAACAAGGCATACCCGCTTCTGATAGTTTCGAGCTGTAATCACGACTGACGTCACTCACTTTTGGAAACGAAGTTCCGGCAGCCATGTTAGCATCCTAAGTGTGAATAAATAACCTATCAGTTACATTTCAATAAATAGACACGTGATAATCCGCATAATAAAGACTTTCTATTCAATCGAAGAGAATCCGCTACCTCCTGAATAGTTTCCATAGGAGAAAATCCTGAACTTCTTCTCCGTAACCTGTGCACCCTCCTCTGAAATCGCTTATTTCTGTAACGCGGCTAACTTTTTTCCTTGTCCCTATTGAAACCTCTTATAATAATTCAACGGGAGGCTGTATATCATTTGCGACTGTGGATTACAGCGCCATGCGCAACACTCCCACATAGATTTTACGTTTGATTGTCTATAAAGTCATAGAACTTCGCCGTATTTTACTAGTAACACTTTCGTAGTGGTCTAATTTCGGATCTTTCTAGAATGCAAGAACCGTTTCCTCGCGGTTCGTAAGGATTACAGAAACCTTCCTTGGTTAACCGGGTTAGAGTTAGGGTTACGCGGCGGTTCAGATCCCTGCTACCGCCCCTCTTGATACGGCTAAAACGTTAAACACTCGCTCGGCAACAGACAAACTAATAACCTGGTTATGACCTTCATGTTTTTGCTGCGCGTGTATGTAATTGACCCGATGTTCGAGCAATTGTTATAATTATCGTAGAAGCGCAAAATAACGTCGCCTGAGGGTCACTCTATTCCGAAACGTAGTAGCGATAGCACATTTCGTTTTTAGCTGCATTACAATTTTTAAGTCCATCCATAAGTTTGTTATAAATAATAAAACTAGTTAAACTATAAAGAGCACAGTCCCTTTATACAATTAAAGTCGAATTTACATTTAAACGTCGGCGCATTACCCAGAAGAGCAGATCAGCGCTGCACGGGCAGTAACCCAGCCTCTAGGACCATCGCCACGTCGAAGGCCCACGCAATAGTACAGGTGATTCTGAAGCTACCCCGGACAACAGATGCGGCCTGGTACCCCGTGGCGAGGACAACCCCTGTCACCGAATTTTATGGCTTTCGACCCTCGACGGGGTTGGGTTGCCTATTAAGAAGTGAGAAATCTTCGACTTCCGCATTTATCTTAGCGAAAACGTCGCCCATTGATTCCTTATGCTTCGCCGATGAAACTGAGACCAAGAACGACGTAATTCGGACCATAATGTAGGAACTTCCATGAAAAATCAATTTATGTCATTTCAAGTTGACTTTGTTAATAATAGTCCGATTTATATGAAATATGGTATGATTTTCATCGGAAAAACATAAAAAATCCAGCGGCATTACTTCCATATTGATACGATAAAGGATAACGAATAATTTTTTTCTGAAACCGATATGAATACTCTAGCGAATTGAGGTCGGCTCCCCGCAGTCAAAGAATGAAAATTTGAAATATTCATTTCAGCTTATTAAGGAACTCTTCATTCTTTATCGTATCGATATGTTCGTCACTCCAACTCCGTCGAAGGGTCGAAAGTCATAAAATACGGTAAGGCACTGCGGGGGGTTGTCCGCGCCACGGAATACCAGGTCGCATCCATTGTCGGGCGTAGCTCCAGAATCACCCTGTACAAGTATAATTTTATTGAAGAGCATTTATACTTGCACCAAGAGGGGTGCATATTTATCAACATCAAGTTATTTTGAAAAAACTATTTATAAAATTCTTGCTTGAACTTAAAATTAAAAAGAGAACGCTAATTGAAAAATATATATTTTCACACAATAAGTAATAGTTATTCAGTCGATAAGTATTTACTTCTATTTTTGGCAAATTTTTCAAATCTTGAGCATTCTTATTGAGATTCAGATCCAAAATTTGTAATAAATTCCTCATTTGTTATCGAATTTACATCAAACGTGCTCCAGACGGTGTAGAATTTTTTTACATATATTACAAGTCATAACTCTTGCTGCTACGTCCACAATTCTTAATTTAATATGTAATGCCGAGTGTTCATCATACACTCTATCCAAAGTTCTCGAAATTACACAAGCGACTCTCGGTCCTGATCATTTATTTCGCAACGAAGCGTGTCGTGATTGAAGAATAGCTCCTTGGCGGCTGGATGCTCACCTGTCAGGTGGCAGAGTTGCAACAACGATTCGCGTACCTCGAATGAAACTCACGTACTAGCTCTTAAGCATATTACGAGGAGTGAACGTTGCACTCGTTACGTTGTAACCGGACAGGAAAATATTTTTCTTGCCGTCCGAGGAGGAATTTACGAACCTTCAGCATATTTAATCTTAAAGGAAATGCTGCTTCCTCCTTACTAAATCTTCATTTTCATCGTGTAACCAACTTGAAGTGTTGGGGTGGTTAAGTTCAACATAGCTACGATAATGAAAACAATTCCTTTTTATTTTATAGAAGCGAGACCAGTCAACGATGACTCAAGAACTTGCAGACGTGCAGAAAGGGAAAGATGAAGCACTCAATAACAAGAAGCATTTACGCCCGCAAATAATAGCCATTATTATATGTAGGTAAACAGGTCATATCCTTATCGAAAGTTTTCCCGAAATACAGTCCTTAAACTTTAGGAACTCTACTTTGATGATAAAAACGGATCTTCTTCCCAAGGCCAATTGTAAATAACGTTCGTCGCGGTAGAATTTTGCAAGTACAAATAAAGTTTTTTTTTATTCGATTTGGAAATTCTTATCAAGATAATTTTGTGCCCATCTCTGTTGTAGATCGAATAAAGGCCCATTTATACCGTCACCGACGCGGGAACGACACGAATCTGCACGTTTGGTGCTCGCGGTGTGGAAACTTTCTGAGCGCTCGTTGAGACAACGAGACGCGTCTAAGCGCAGCGTTACCGAATTTTATGCTCGCAACGCGCAGAAGAACCAAATCAAATTCAGCAACGCGTCTCATCGCCCCAACGAACGCTCGCCGATTTTCCATCATGCGAGCATCACACATGCCAACTCGGATCGTTCCTGTCTCGCCCCAGTACCTATGGTCGCTTATCGGAGGGGGGCAAAAGAGGCTCTTGCCCCCCTGGCGTTTGAGAAAAAAATTGCTCATTTTTAAAAGCTGATCATTATTTTATACTAAAAAAATTAATATTTTTAAAATTCGCTTTTAAATTTTGAATTAAATTGTCACTACACAATGGGTTCAATAAAGTAAGAGGGCTACTCCAATCGCCCCGCATGTTTCAAGATCCGATTCGTCAATGTGATCGCCAGAGTTGTTTTGTCATTAGGTATTATATTTTTTTCTTACCGTCAACCCAAAGCTTCTCCCCACCCCCCGGAGTGAAATCTGCGGACGCCCTTAGTTGCATCTATGACCGACTGACTAACGTAACAAAATTCTATTCATTTGCAGGTACTCTACCGATGGCCGCCAGCGGATTCGTCTTCGCCTGGCCAACACCTAGCCTGCCCAAACTGGAGGATAAATCTTCTCCCCTGCATTTGACTTCCGATCAGGGAGGATGGGTTACCACAGCAGTGGCGTTAGGCGCCTTCTGTGGACCGATTCTATCCGCCTTACTGTTAGACGTGATCGGTAGAAAATGGTTCCTCTACCTAACTGCGGTGCCGAATTTGATCTGCTGGGTCCTCACCTTCATTGCTGATTCATGGATCGAACTGTTCGTGGGGAGGCTATTCGGTGGCTTATTTATCGGGGCTCTCGCTTCCATGAATCCTATATACGTCGGAGAAATAGTCGAGACGAAAATTAGGGGAGCTGCGAACACGATGATAATCCTATACCTTAACATGACACTTATGATAGTGTCCGGTGTCGGCCCACAAGTAGATGGAAAGGTAACTCCGACGAACTACCAATGAAAATGCGGCAGACGCGGTGGCGTTGCAGCGAAATTAATTGGATAACCTGGCATAACAAAAGTAAATAATTAAGACATTTCATACAAATATATACTTATTTTTAGAAGGACATTCATTCAGCAACGCTCAGTAATTTTGTTATAAGAAAGTATTAAAAAATGAACGAGTAACAGCCACTCGTTAATTACGAACGAGTAACGTTATTCGTTCATTTTCTATAACAATATTTTCCTATAACAAAATTACTGAGAGTTGCTGAATACATGTACTTTTAAAATAAGCAAATAGTTGTAAAAAGTATACATAATATTTTCGACAACAAATTTCGGAAGATCACGTTCTTTTCCGCCTGCCAACTAGGCATGGCACCTTAAGGGGGGGTTCTCCTTCAAATGTCCCCAAAAATGGGTATTCTCAAGAATATATTGAGAATTATCTACAAGTACTAGATTATAGTCTTAAGAATATTCGTGCAAAATTTTCTTCAAATCGGTACAGTAATCTCTGAGATATTTTTGGTACCGCAAATGTTGTAACTATGACGAGGCTTTGGAAGAAGGGGCTGCAATGGCACCATTTTTTAAATTATCAATTTTCTTTTTTAACAGAATATAGCTTAATTTATTTATAAGAAAAAAATCATAAAAATGACCCCATATTCCGACCTGTCAAGACTATGTAACTCCGTAAGTCAGCCGGGCCTTTCCAAACAATCGCTTCTGCGGGGAGAATATTGTACACAGCGTAAAAAGGCTATTCCTCGCTTGCCTTCTCTTCAAAGTGAACATTCAGGGATACTCGTACAATACTTTCAGCGCTTCTCCGAAAATATCGCCGTGCGAACATCTGGACGTGACACCAAATCTGAAAGTTTGAACAATGACAGTTCCGTTATACCTACTCATGATAAAGTCAAATGAATGAATGATTATGTATTACACATATATCTACGCCAGAAATATCTGATCCCAATTCCTTTGCACGCCTTTCGTTTCTTCTATATTTACAAAATTGTATACTATAACGACGATGGTAATCCATTTATTCCTTTTGACAGATATTAGTAATCATCAGTATGATACCAACGGTCGTCTTCATCCTAACATTCCCATGGATGCCCGAGTCGCCGTACTACTACTTGCAGAAGGGAAACCGCAAAAGCGCCGAGTTGGCCCTGATGAGGCTACGAGGAACGAAAGACAATACCGTCGAACTCGACGAAATGTTCGCGTTCGTAAAAGAGCGACAGAACGGAAGCTTAAAGGAGCTTTTCACAGATCGAGTACACAGGAAAGCATTACTCCTCGTGCTGCTGTTAATGACGGGCCAACAGCTTTCTGGACTGATAGCTATACAATCGTATGTTGGTCTTCTGTTTCAAAACGTCACCTCCAGCATTAGTTCCAATATGGCGCCGGTTATCCTCGGCGGGGTGGCCCTGATAGCGAGTATAGTAGCCGCATTCGTTGTGGACAAGTTCGGTAGGAAGCCCCTTTACCTGATATCAGCGTTCCTCGGTACCTTGTGCACCGGCACCATTGGATTGTACTTCCACTTCGAGAAACTGAACATGAACGTGAAGAGTTTCTCTTGGGTCCCACTGGCCGCTCTCCTGATCTATTTCGGTTCCCATTCCATCGGTATGTTGCCTATCCCGTTCGTCGTCGCCTCCGAAATCTTTCCGTTAAAAGTGAAATGCTTGGCAAACACGATTATCTCCTTATATAACTGTGTATTGCTGATATTCATTTTGAAATGTTATCAAGTTATGATTGATGCAGCAGGCTTCCACACAGTGTTCTACGGTTTCACCCTTATCACGCTCGTGATAACGATCGTCACGGCTATAGTGATGCCGGAGACGGCGGGCAAATCGTTCGCGGACATCCAGATGATTCTACAGAAACAGGCGGGCCATAAGCAGCCGAAGGACACAGAAGCTGAAAGCGCATAAACCATGTTCTCATTCTATTTATTAACGCTTTGACATACAGTGATTTCTATATTTTTAACGCGTCGGAACGGTCATGCTGACGGTGTAGTGACCGAAACCTTGTGACAAAAGAATCCGGCCGTGAAAGGACTGGATGTAACGAAACGGCTGTTACGTATTTTACAGTAGTTTGTATTGACTTGCGCTTCTAAGATCGAACATATGACATCTTCGATTCCCGAAATTTTGCGATGTTATGGCCAAAACCACAGAAATATATTTTTGATTTTGACAAAATAAATATAAATGTGAATTGAAGGACTAGAATGAGCATCAAATGCTTTCAATTATACTGTTAAATGTTTTAATACAAAGCTCGTGTAGACTCTCAAATATTTATGGTCATGTGAGGTTGGAACGATTGCAAAGAATTAATGACCTTGGGCCGAAGGTCACTGCGGGCACGATGATATGCCCCGCGGGCAATGCACCCAAACTGGTAGGGCATTTTTTAAATGAGGCTGTAGGTCTCGCTAATTAAGAACAGTACCGTAAAGATATGTAAGCAACCCCTCCACTTCTCCTTTATCGCTGGCAACGACGCGTGCCAGCAGCAGTTACGAGCACCCATACCCGTGGGAAAATCATTTCTGCAGAACGTTACACTTACGCGCCACTATCATTAAATAAATGTCTGGCGAAACTCGGTATATCTTATCCGCCGACCATTATTGATAAAGCTAAAGTTTTCCGATGATATGGAACAAGAAAAAGATCATTTCCTATTGACCGAGAACAGTGTTATTGTGTTTTAAACCTCTTGCCACGTTAAATAACAGAAAACTAAATATATTCAATGGCGATAGTTCGCCTAATGGGTTTTTCGGGAAATCCTCCTGATGGTCCTTTATTTAATGTCTCTCCCAAATCTCATCATTAAAAGTTCAAGATACGTCAAAAGAATTTTGAATTCCTAAGGCCTGAACTTAATTGTAGGAATAAAACACGAGGCAATTATAAATTGTATTGGAGCGTGGGCGCTGGGAAATTAGTAAGAATAATATGGTACTGAATGTGGGCTTGTGTTAGATCAGTTAAGGGGGGAGACCACTGTCTCGGCCCGAAATGTAAGGGTATTTTCGGGAATTTATTTCAACCAAACAACGGAAGTAAATCAATTTATTGCTTAGTATAGTCAATAGTGTATATATCGAAGGGTAAGAAAATTTTTTTTTTAATCAAATTCATAAATCCGTTTTCTGTATACACTCCGTCAAAATTTGCGCTCCGGAAAAAACATGCTAGTCGCGTTGACAGTCCCCAGACCATATGGTTCATCGAAATTCAAAAAAACAATAATATTTAGAAACTAGAAGCCTGCCTCTATTACGTGACGATCGCAAAATGTCAAAATTGTAAAAAATAACAAAATGGCGGACCACTGAAAAAAAGTCATGTTTTCGGGGTACAAAATTGGGGAAATGTTGCTAAAAAAAATAGAAGCAGGTTGAAAATTGAAAATGTCTGATCGTCACGTAATAGCGACGGGTTTTCCGTACAATAAATGTCCTTGATCAAGCCAATTGGACGTATAGTTTTCTCTGTAAACCGTCAACGCGGTTGAAAAATGTCATTCTGAGAAAAACGCGTTCAAAGTTCCGCGTGGCTCAGTCGCGCGTTTGACACCGCTTCACGAAAAACACCATATCTCCGTCAATTTTGCGAATTTCTTCATCAAATTTGCAGAGAATATTCTTGAAACATACGCCTTTCAGAAAATGTAAAAATAAAAAAAAAAATTCAGATTTGAGACAGTGGTCTCCCCCCTTAAGGCACAACATGAATGTGTGTCAGTTTGGAGTAGAAATAATATGGGACTTGTACGTTTTCAAGGAGATCGCTTCTTTCTATTTTTAATCTACTTCAAAAGGTAAAACGTTCTCTAATCGATGTGTATGTATGTGTATATGTTAGTATGTATTATGTTTGTCCGCGAATTTCTGTAACTACTGGACCGATTTTCGTGAAACGTTTTGCATTTTGTTTAGCGTCGTATCCAACGTCAAGCAGAAAGTAATAAATACAGAACGCTCATGCTATTCAAGATAAACACAATTGATTATTTTTATTATGTTTCAAGTTATATTTTGTCCACTTCAATTGCATGTAATTACTGTTGAATTAATGATACAATTATTTTTTTTCAGTTAAAATAAAGTATTTTTTTGCCAACATTTTGTGACCAAGGCGTTGCTTGAATTATGATTCTAACTTCTGAAATAAATTCTTTTTTATTTTTTATATGGTGGGGCATTGACGAACAACTCGGATTGGGTAATCTCGGACCCTCGAGATTAGCAACGTTAATCGATTTTGATAAAATTTTCAGCATATATAAAACTTACTTAAATCTACAAAAGAGATTTTTGAATTTTCATTACAGGCTCAGAAAAAAGTTTAAAAAACGACCTTTACTATTTTTTTCTAACGCACAAAACGAGGAATTTGAAAAATACATTAGGTATAGGTTGTAGCAACAATTTTTATGGGTTGACCATTGAAGTCGCGCTTTTTGTGCGACTTCTGCGATATTTAGCACTCAGTTCGTGATTACCCAACGACAGTCGAATAATCACGAACACCAAAGGTTTTGCATTTTCACTATAAATTTGATTTTTATTATAATTTTTCAAAAATTCGTCACAGTGCTTTATAGACGAGTAATTTAAATATGTTTGTAAATAATAAACAAATTCATTTCTCACATAGTTTGCGTTTTGTTTGCTTTTTTGCTTAGGTGTTCGTAATTACCCCACTCTCCCTTATTACAGATATTCGCGTCACTTCACCTGATGCATAGAAAGATGCGTATCTGAAATCTGAAAACTCCCTTATCCTACCACACCTGTATCATTAACTCGAATAATAAAAGAATCCATGGAATAACCGCAGAAACAAATAAATATCACATAAGCCCTGTACAAAGAAAACTAAGGGAATAATCTAATCATTGTTATATTATCCACGGACGTTCTACAAGACTCAGCAATGTCTTCTAAGCGCGTTCTTATCTTTGCCAAGCACAGCGCAAGAAAATTACATAAGAATTCTTTGCGAATTGTAAAAACGACGAAACTTCGAAGTCGTCAGGTATTGCGTCTGTAATTGATGTTGTGCAATACCAAAGGCTATAGTCATCTATCTATGAATCCTATCTGTAGATAAAGGAAGATTATTACTGTAACAAGTCCTCAACGTACGAAATCACGCGTCACAACAAGGGAAATGGTGGTAATGTAACACTTGGTCTTGGATGTATATCAGATTCCCTAGCCCAGGAAAATTATTCTTATCTTCCCCGAAGAGACATCAAACTTTATAAAGTCAGTGACTCGTGGTTACTGGTGTCAAATGAGTGTTGGCCACTTCGCAGGAGTGACTGTCGCAACCCGTCCAAGTTCTGTACCTAATTGTAACGTAACAGTTACAAACTTCACCTGACTGTTTCCTTGGTGAGTGACTATCGTTTACTTTAAGGGGGAACACCACTGTGACGGCCGGAAAAATGAGCCCATTTTTAAGATTTTTTTAAGGGACAACTTACAGTTTTATTATAAAATTGTTATTACCTATCTTTAGTACAATGTCTTAAGAGACTATAAAAAAAAAGTAATAGAAAAACATGCATAGATTTCCATATACAGTTAATCTCCTACATCCCTCACAAGAAAACATAGGTCGCTTATCGAAACGATATCTTTGGAACGGCAACTCTGAAATCAATTTTATTTTTTTTTAATATAATCGGTATGAGTGTAGTTTCCGTTGTACGTACCGATTTTTAAAAAAAATTATTTTTGTAAAAATGGTGCGCTTGGGAAGAAAAAGTTTCGAAAATCCGCAAAAAAATGGATAGTTTTTCGAGCGTATTTAAAAAAATATGTTTTCGATCAAAAAATCGGTACGTACAACTGAAGATACTCTTGTTTTAAAGATCCTATCAAAATTTCAAGTCGATCGGATAAAAATTGACAGAGCTATTGATTCGATCAGTTAGAAAAATGTCGTTTCGAGAAAATCGCGTTTAAAGTTTGCACGGGAAAAATCACAGTTCCGTTCGTGACGTTCACTGTCACTCGAATGCCCGATCAACGTTTGCATTTCTTCGATTCTCGAACGAACAGCGTACCATGCGTAAAAACGGGAAAACCCCAAAATTTACAACCTTTAACAATGTGGGGGAACAGTGGGTAAGAAAAATGTCGGCGCACTATTTGCCGCTAACATAGCGCGCTCGGAACGGCATCGTGACGCGTCTCACAAAATGCACTGTATCTTCGTCAATTCTTCGAATATCAACTTGAAATTTTCAGAGAGTATTTTTGAAGAGTTAAACAGTAAGAAAGTGAAGAAAAAAAAAATCGAAATTTTTTCAACTTTCACAGTGGTGTTCCCCCTTAAGTAAGGTTTCAATGATTTCCACGGGAGGGCGTGATCTTGTGTAATGTGCGTTAGGTGACTAAATGCCTTTATTATACACATCTTAAGTAGTTTCAAGCTATTTTGTAAATTTTCTTTGTAAAATGGCACTTTAAACGCTTTTTTTTCGGAACCACGTTTTTCAAATTGGTCAGCAGCACCATTTGTACAAATTTTATTCGAATCACTTGAAATTTTTATAGTAGCTTCTAAACTACATTCTCCATCGAAGTACGTAGAAATAGTGTAAAATATTGTTTTTCGTAGAAATGGTAAGCATAACAATTATCAAAGTTACACTACATTTTTCTGCCGCTATAGTGGCACCGCTATAGTGACGTTTAGAGCGATGAAAACAGGGTGATTTTTTAAGAATCATTTTCTCAACAAATATAATCTTTCCAAAACTTTACGCGGGTTTTACTGTATATTCAGACAACAAGAAAACTTTTTAAACGATTTTATTCAGCTGCGACAGAGAGAGAGAGAGAGAGAGAGAGAGAGAGAGAGAGAGAGAGAGAGAGAGAGAGAGAGAGAGAGAGAAGGAGGAGGAGGAGGAGAAAAAAAGGAAGATGAGGAAGAACCGAGGAGAAACGAGGGTGGCTCTCGATGTTCGTCGGGATAGATCGATCCGTGCAGATCGCGCCGTGATTGCTGGCTATCAGACAGTGCGAATAGTCGATTAATGTCACCGCAATTACCGTAATTCTGAGTGATATATCACATGCCAGCAAGTACTGTCGTCGTTTCAATTCGCTCAATCGCTGGCACAGTTGGACGACGACTACTCGTTCTTCCAGCCCGACTAACCGCCACTGCCTATCTAATGCTATTTTAATCTACCCCCTCCGCCGGTCCGCCGCTATTAATGCCAAGCGTTTAAATTATTAAAGGATTAAGCTCCTTTACACGATCAACGAGCAGCCGACTCAGTTAGCTCAACCAGTTCGACTGACTGTTTCGCGGTTTGATCGGTGAACCCTTCTGTTAAGAGCCTCGGCTTGCAGGACTTAAATAGCGTTTAACAGTTCGATCCTTTTCGGGGGTAAAACGATCGTGCCAATTGGTCATTACCATTACGCTTCGAGCCGTTCTCCGTGGCACAAGGGAGCTATTTAATCGCTGGGGATCAATTACGATCCAAGTCGGCTAACTTTGTACCCGCTGGCTTTATTAGTTTAATCGATTAACCTTGCACGATGTCGTCGTTATTGTTTGATGGAACAACAGTAACGTCATCTTGTAGGTGTGTGTTATACGTCTTATATTTTTTGGATACACAAGGTGAAAGAATATATGGAAAAGCGGAGGACGATCTGCTTTCGAGAAAATCAGTTTCGAAGATAGAGCCCATTCTTTCAATTAGTCGAGTATATGTGTAATGGGTGGACGTTTGAAATCGATTTTTTTGAGAGCGAAGTTTGAAATAAGAGGACATGGGTTTGAGCAGATCTCGGGCTAAACGGAAGTCGCTTTATCGAGTCTGGACTGTAGTGAAGTGTGTGAAGTGTATATTACAAGTCATAACTCTTGCTGCTGCGTTCTCGATTCTTAATTTAATATTTAATGCCGAGCTTCAGACACTGTACCTATCCAAAGTTCTGGAGATGATACGAATGACTCACGGTCCCGTAATCATTTGTTTTGCAACGAAGCGTGTCGTGATTGCAGAGTAGCTCCTTCGCGGCTGGATGCGCACCTGTCAGATGATAAAGTTGGTAACACCGATTTGTACCTCAAATGAAATTCACGTAACAGCTGTTAAGAATAATAGGCGAAGTGAACGTTGCACTCGTTACGTTGCAGCCTGTAAGAAATATATTTTTCTTGTCGACCCAGGGGGAAAATACTAAATCTTCATTTTCATCGTGTAATCAACTTGAAGGGTGGGGGTGGTTGAGTTCAACATAGTTACGATAATGAAAACAATTTCCTTTTAGTTTACAGAAGGCAGATCACGCAATGATCACTGCAGAACTTGCAGACGTGCAGAAAGTGGAAGAAGGAGCTCTCAATGACAAAACACATTTACTTCCAGAAATAGTAGCCACTATTATATGTAGGTAAATCTTCCATATCCTTATTGAAAGTTTTCCCGAAATACAGTCATTAAATTTTAGGAGCTCTACTTTGACGGTAAACACGGATCAATTGTGAATATTACCTCTCGTCCGCGGTAGAATTTTGCAAGTATATTTGGCGGGGATTAAGTTAGGAATATTCGAATAATAATCTAAGTTTTGTAATACTCGAATAGTCGAATATCAGAGAATTCAAATTCGAGATTCGAATAGTCGAATTTTTAATTAAATTGGCACTACGAAATGGGTTCAAAAAAGCAAGAGGGCTACTCCAATCGCACCGCATGTTTCATGATCCGATTCGTCAATGTCATCGCCAAGGTTGTTTTGTCATTAATATATTTTCTTTATCGTCACCTCAAAATTACCCCATCCCCCTTGAAAAAAATATGCAGACGCTCTTGGTTGTGACTATGACCGACTGACTGACGTAACAAAATTCTATTCGTTTGTAGGTACTCTACCGTCCGCCGCCAGCGGATTCGTCTTCGCCTGGCCAACACCTAGCCTGCCCAAACTGGAGGATAAATCTTCTCCCCTACATTTGACTTCTGATCAGGGAGCATGGGTTGTCACAGCACTGCCGATAGGCGCCTGTTTTGGACCGATTCTATCCGCCTTACTGTTAGACCTGATCGGTAGAAAATGGTTCCTCTACCTAACTTCGGTGCCGTTTCTGATTTGCTGGGTCCTCACCTTCATTGCTGGTTCATGGATCGAACTGTTCGTGGGGAGGAAAGGTAAATCCGATATGCTGCCAGTGAAAATGCGGCAGACGCGATAGCGTTGCGGAGAAATTGGATAAACGGTTCACTGGCATAACACAAACAAATAATTAACACTTTGAATGGCGCGAGGTTCTGAAAAATTCACTCTTTAAGAAGGTTTTCTCCTTCAGAAGCCCCCAATATGTGGGTATTCTCAAGCATTCATGGATAATAATCAACTGGTTGCAACGTTTTCAAATTTTACATATATTTATACAAATCCATTGGCTATTGACAATCCCCATCAGGGGGTCATACCCTTTACACGACGGAAAATAGTTCTGATACCAATTCTTTCGCACGCCTTCGTTTGTTCTATAAAATCGTATACTATAACGACCTATGGTAATCCATTTATTCCATTCAACAGATATTAGTAATCATCAGTCTGATACCAACGGTCGTCTTCATCCTAACATTCCCATGGATACCCGAGTCGCCTTACTACTACTTGCAGAAGGGAAACCGAAAAAGCGCCGAGTTGGCCCTGATATGGCTACGAGAGACGAAAGACAACACCGACGAACTCGACGAAATGTCTGCGTTCGTAGAAGAGCAACAGAAAGGAAGCTTGAAGGAGCTTTTCACAGACCGAGCATATAGGAAAGCATTACTCCTCGTGCTGTTGTTAATAACGGGGCTGCAGCTTTCTGGACTGATAGCTATACATGCGTATGCTGGCCTTCTGTTACAAAACGTCACCACCAGCATTAGTACCGATACGGCGTTGATTATCCTCGGCGGGGTGGCCCTGATAGCGAGTATAGTAGCCGCATTCGTTGTGGACAAGTTCGGTAGGAAGCCCCTTTACCTGATATCAGCGTTCATCTGTACCTTGTGCCTCGGCGTCATTGGAACATACTTTCTCCTCGAGAAAATGAAAATGAACGTGAAGAGTTTCTCTTGGGCCCCGCTGGTCGCTCTCGTGGTCTTTTTTGGTTCCCATTCCCTTGGTTTGGCGCCTATCCCGTTCGTCGTTGCCTCGGAAATCTTTCCGATAAGGGTGAAAAGCTTGGCAAACACGATCGTCAGAATTTATGGCTTTATATTGGCGATCATCGTGTCGAAATGTTATCAGCTTGTGATTGACGCAGCAGGCTTTTATGTAGTGTTCTACGGTTTCGCCCTAATCACGCTCGTGACAGCGATCGTCGCGGCTGTAGTGATGCCGGAGACGTCGGGCAAATCGTTCGCGGACATTCAGATGATTTTGCACAAACAGGCGGACCATAAGCAGCCGAAGGAAAAAGAAGCTGAAAACAAATAAACCATGTTTTTATTCTATTTATTAACGCTTTGTCATACAGTGTTTTCTATGTTTTTAACATCGCGTCGGAACGGCCATGCTGACGGTGTACTGAGAACTAAACCTTGTGACAAAAGAATCTGGCCGTGAGAGGACTGGATGTAACGAAACGGCTGTTACATATTTTACAGTAGTTCGTATCGACTTGCGCTTCTAAGATCGAACATATGGCATCTTCGATTCGCGCCCCCGTAACTCTTCCCGTGTCGCCCTTTACCGTGTCTTCGTTGAGGGAATAGATTTGCCTTTTTTTGAATAAACCATCGAAATGGAGAAATGTCTATGTAACATATAAAACAAGGCATACCCGCTTCTGATAGTTTCGAGCTGTAATCACGACTGACGTCACTCACTTTTGGAAACGAAGTTCCGGCAGCCATGTTAGCATCCTAAGTGTGAATAAATAACCTATCAGTTACATTTCAATAAATAGACACGTGATAATCCGCATAATAAAGACTTTCTATTCAATCGAAGAGAATCCGCTACCTCCTGAATAGTTTCCATAGGAGAAAATCCTGAACTTCTTCTCCGTAACCTGTGCACCCTCCTCTGAAATCGCTTATTTCTGTAACGCGGCTAACTTTTTTCCTTGTCCCTATTGAAACCTCTTATAATAATTCAACGGGAGGCTGTATATCATTTGCGACTGTGGATTACAGCGCCATGCGCAACACTCCCACATAGATTTTACGTTTGATTGTCTATAAAGTCATAGAACTTCGCCGTATTTTACTAGTAACACGCTCGTAGTGGTCTAATTTCGGATCTTTCTAGAATGCAAGAACCGTTTCCTCGCGGTTCGTAAGGATTACAGAAACCTTCCTTGGTTAACCGGGTTAGAGTTAGGGTTACGCGGCGGTTCAGATCCCTGCTACCGCCCCTCTTGATACGGCTAAAACGTTAAACACTCGCTCGGCAACAGACAAACTAATAACCTGGTTATGACCTTCATGTTTTTGCTGCGCGTGTATGTAATTGACCCGATGTTCGAGCAATTGTTATAATTATCGTAGAAGCGCAAAATAACGTCGCCTGAGGGTCACTCTATTCCGAAACGTAGTAGCGATAGCACATTTCTTTTTTAGCTGCATTACAATTTTTAAGTCCATCCATAAGTTTGTTATAAATAATAAAACTAGTTAAACTATAAAAAGCACAGTCCCTTTATACAATTGAAGTCGAATTTACATTTAAACGTCGGCGCATTACCCAGAAGAGCAGATCAGCGCTGCACGGGCAGTAACCCAGCCTCTAGGACCATCGCCACGTCGAAGGCCCACGCAATAGTACAGGTGATTCTGAAGCTACCCCCGACAACAGATGCGGCCTGGTACCCCGTGGCGGGGACAACCCCTCTCACCGAATTTTATGGCATTCGACCCTCGACGGGGTTGGGTTGCCTATTAAGAAGTGAGAAATCTTCAACTTCCGCATTTATCTTAGCGAAAACGTCGCCAATTGATTCCTTATGCTTCGCCGATGAAACTGAGACCAAGAACGACGTAATTCGGACCATAATGTAGGAACTTCCATGAAAAATCAATTTATGTCATTTCAAGTTGACTTTGTTAATAATAGTCCGATTTATATGAAATATGGTATGATTTTCATCGGAAAAACATCAAAAATCCAGCGGCATTACTTCCATATTGATACGATAAAGGATAACGAATAATTTTTTTCTGAAACCGATATGAATACTCTAGCGAATTGAGGTCGGCTCCCCGCAGTCAAAGAATGAAAATTTGAAATATTCATTTCAGCTTATTAAGGAACTCTTCATTCTTTATCGTATCGATATGTTCGTCACTCCAACTCCGTCGAAGGGTCGAAAGTCATAAAATACGGTAAGGCACTGCGGGGGGTTGTCCGCGCCACGGAATACCAGGTCGCATCCATTGTCGGGCGTAGCTCCAGAATCACCCTGTACAAGTATAATTTTATTGAAGAGCATTTATACTTGCACCAAGAGGGGTGCATATTTATCAACATCAAGTTATTTTGAAAAAACTATTTATAAAATTCTTGCTTGAACTTAAAATTAAAAAGAGAACGCTAATTGAAAAATATATATTTTCACACAATAAGTAATAGTTATTCAGTCGATAAGTATTTACTTCTATTTTTGGCAAATTTTTCAAATCTTGAGCATTCTTATTGAGATTCAGATCCAAAATTTGTAATAAATTCCTCATTTGTTATCGAATTTACATCAAACGTGCTCCAGACGGTGTAGAATTTTTTTACATATATTACAAGTCATAACTCTTGCTGCTACGTCCACAATTCTTAATTTAATATGTAATGCCGAGTGTTCATCATACACTCTATCCAAAGTTCTCGAAATTACACAAGCGACTCTCGGTCCTGATCATTTATTTCGCAACGAAGCGTGTCGTGATTGAAGAATAGCTCCTTGGCGGCTGGATGCTCACCTGTCAGGTGGCAGAGTTGCAACAACGATTCGCGTACCTCGAATGAAACTCACGTACTAGCTCTTAAGCATATTACGAGGAGTGAACGTTGCACTCGTTACGTTGTAACCGGACAGGAAAATATTTTTCTTGCCGTCCGAGGAGGAATTTACGAACCTTCAGCATATTTAATCTTAAAGGAAATGCTGCTTCCTCCTTACTAAATCTTCATTTTCATCGTGTAACCAACTTGAAGTGTTGGGGTGGTTAAGTTCAACATAGCTACGATAATGAAAACAATTCCTTTTTATTTTATAGAAGCGAGACCAGTCAACGATGACTCAAGAACTTGCAGACGTGCAGAAAGGGAAAGATGAAGCACTCAATAACAAGAAGCATTTACGCCCGCAAATAATAGCCATTATTATATGTAGGTAAACAGGTCATATCCTTATCGAAAGTTTTCCCGAAATACAGTCCTTAAACTTTAGGAGCTCTACTTTGATGATAAAAACGGATCTTCTTCCCAAGGCCAATTGTAAATAACGTTCGTCGCGGTAGAATTTTGCAAGTACAAATAAAGTTTTTTTTTATTCGATTTGGAAATTCTTATCAAGATAATTTTGTGCCCATCTCTGTTGTAGATCGAATAAAGGCCCATTTATACCGTCACCGACGCGGGAACGACACGAATCTGCACGTTTGGTGCTCGCGGGGTGGAAACTTCCTGAGCGCTCGTTGAGACAACGAGACGCGTCTAAGCGCAGCGTTACCGAATTTTATGCTCGCAACGCGCAGAAGAACCAAATCAAATTCAGCAACGCGTCTCATCGCCCCAACGAACGCTCGCCGATTTTCCATCATGCGAGCATCACACATGCCAACTCGGATCGTTCCTGTCTCGCCCCAGTACCTATGGTCGCTTATCGGAGGGGGGCAAAAGAGGCTCTTGCCCCCCTGGCTTTTGAGAAAAAAATTGCTCATTTTTAAAAGCTGATCATTATTTTATACTAAAAAAATTAATATTTTTAAAATTCGCTTTTAAATTTTGAATTAAATTGTCACTACAAAATGGGTTCAATAAAGTAAGAGGGCTACTCCAATCGCCCCGCATGTTTCAAGATCCGATTCGTCAATGTGATCGCCAGAGTTGTTTTGTCATTAGGTATTATATTTTTCCTTACCGTCAACCCAAAGCTTCTCCCCACCCCCCGGAGTGAAATCTGCGGACGCCCTTAGTTGCATCTATGACCGACTGACTAACGTAACAAAATTCTATTCATTTGCAGGTACTCTACCGATGGCCGCCAGCGGATTCGTCTTCGCCTGGCCAACACCTAGCCTGCCCAAACTGGAGGATAAATCTTCTCCCCTGCATTTGACTTCCGATCAGGGAGGATGGGTTACCACAGCAGTGGCGTTAGGCGCCTTCTGTGGACCGATTCTATCCGCCTTACTGTTAGACGTGATCGGTAGAAAATGGTTCCTCTACCTAACTGCGGTGCCGAATTTGATCTGCTGGGTCCTCACCTTCATTGCTGATTCATGGATCGAACTGTTCGTGGGGAGGCTATTCGGTGGCTTATCTATCGGGGCTCTCACTTCCATGAATCCTATATACATCGGAGAAATAGTCGAGACGAAAATTAGGGGAGCAGCCAACACGATGATAATCCTAAACCTTAACATGACACTTATGATAGTGTCCGGTGTCGGCCCACAAGTAGATGGAAAGGTAACTCCGACGAACTACCAATGAAAATGCGGCAGACGCGGTGGCGTTGCAGCGAAATTAATTGGATAACCTGGCATAACAAAAGTAAATAATTAAGACATTTCATACAAATATATACTTATTTTTAGAAGGACATTCATTCAGCAACGCTCAGTAATTTTGTTATAAGAAAGTATTAAAAAATGAACGAGTAACAGCCACTCGTTAATTACGAACGAGTAACGTTATTCGTTTATTTTCTATAACAATATTTTCCTATAACAAAATTACTGAGAGTTGCTGAATACATGTACTTTTAAAATAAGCAAATAGTTGTAAAAAGTATACATAATATTTTCGACAACAAATTTCGGAAGATCACGTTCTTTTCCGCCTGCCAACTAGGCATGGCACCTTAAGGGGGGGTTCTCCTTCAAATTTCCCCGAAAATGGGTATTCTCAAGAATATATTGAGAATAATCTACAAGTACTAGATTATAGTCTTAAAAATATTCGTGCAAAATTTTCTTCAAATCGGTACAGTAATCTCTGAAATATTTTTGGTACCGCAAATGTTGTAACTATGACGAGGCTTTGGAAGAAGGGTCTGCAATGGCACCATTTTTTAAATTATCAATTTTCTTTTTTAACAGAATATAGCTTAATTTATTTATAAGAAAAAAATCATAAAAATGACCCCATATTCTGACCTGTCAAGACTATGTAACTCCGTAAGTCAGCCGGGCCTTTCCAAACAATCGCTTCTGCGGGGAGAATATTGTACACAGCGTAAAAAGGCCATTCCTCGCTTGCCTTCTCTCCAAAGTGAACATTCAGGGATACTCGTACAATACTTTCGGCGCTTCTCAGAAAATATCGCCGTGCGAACACCTGGACGTGACACCAAATCTGAAAGTTTGAACAATGACAGTTCTGTTATACCTACTCATGATAAAGTCAAATGAATGAATGATTATGTATTACACATATATCTACGCCAGAAATATCTGATCCCAATTCCTTTGCACGCCTTTCGTTTCTTCTATATTTACAAAATTGTATACTATAACGACGATGGTAATCCATTTATTCCTTTTGACAGATATTAGTAATCATCAGTATGATACCAACGGTCGTCTTCATCCTAACATTCCCATGGATACCCGAGTCGCCGTACTACTACTTGCAGAAGGGAAACCGCAAAAGCGCCCAGTTGGCCCTGATGAGGCTACGAGGAACGAAAGACAATACCGTCGAACTCGACGAAATGTTCGCGTTCGTAAAAGAGCAACAGAACGGAAGCTTAAAGGAGCTTTTCACAGATCGAGTACAGAGGAAAGCATTACTCCTCATGCTGCTGTTACTGGCGGGCCAACAGCTTTCTGGAATAATGGCTATACAAGCGTATGTTGGTCTTCTGTTTCAAAACGTCACCTCCAGCATTAGTACCAATATGGCGCCGGTTATCCTCGCCGGGGTGGCCCTGGTAACGAGTATAGCATCCGCGTTCCTCGTGGACATGTTCGGTAGGAAGCCTCTTTACCTGATATCAGCGTTCATCTGTACCTTGTGCACCGGCACCATTGGATTGTACTTCCACCTCGAGAAACTGAACATGAACGTGAAGAGTTTCTCTTGGGTCCCACTGGCCGCTCTCCTGACCTATTACGGTTCCCATTCCATCGGTATGTCGCCTATCCCGTTCGTCGTCGCCTCCGAAATCTTTCCGTTAAAAGTGAAAAGCTTGGCAAACACGATCACCGCCATTTATGGCTCTGTATTGGGGATCATCGTGTCGAAATGTTATCAAATTGTGATTGATGCAGCAGGCTTCCACACAGTGTTCTACGGTTTCGCCCTTATTACACTCGTGACAGCGATCGTCGCGGCTGTAGTGATGCCGGAGACGTCGGGCAAATCGTTCGCGGACATCCAGATGATTCTACAGAAACAGGCGGGCCATAAGCAGCCGAAGGACACAAAAGCTGAAAGCGCATAAACCATGTTTTCATTCTATTTATTAACGCTTTTACAAACAGTGATTTCTATATTTTTAACGCGTCGGAACGGTCATGCTGACGGTGTAGTGACCGAAACCTTGTGACAGAAGAATCCGGCCGTGAAAGGACTGGATGTAACGAAACGGCTGTTACGTATTTTACAGTAGTTTGTATTGACTTGCGCTTCTAAGATCGAACATATGACATCTTCGATTCCCGAAATTTTGCGATGTTATGGCCAAAACCACAGAAATATATTTTTGATTTTGACAAAATAAATATAAATGTGAATTGAAGGACTAGTATGAGCATCAAATGCTTTCAATTATACTGTTAAATGTTTTAATACAAAGCTCGTGTAGACTCTCAAATATTTATGGTCATGTGAGGTTGGAACGATTGCAAAGAATTAATGACCTTGGGCCGAAGGTCACTGCGGGCACGATGATATGCCCCGCGGGCAATGCACCCAAACTGGTAGGGCATTTTTTAAATGAGGCTGTAGGTCTCGCTAATTAAGAACAGTACCGTAAAGATATGTAAGCAACCCCTCCACTTCTCCTTTATCGCTGGCAACGACGCGTGCCAGCAGCAGTTACGAGCACCCATACCCGTGGGAAAATCATTTCTGCAGAACGTTACACTTACGCGCGACTATCATTAAATAAATGTCTGGCGAAACTCGGTATATCTTATCCGCCGACCATTATTGATAAAGCTAAAGTTTTCCGATGATATGGAACAAGAAAAAGATCATTTCCTATTGACCGAGAACAGTGTTATTGTGTTTTAAGCCTCTTGCCACGTTAAATAACAGAAAACTAAATATATTCAATGGCGATAGTTCGCCTAATGGGTTTTTCGGGAAATCCTCCTGATGGTCCTTTATTTAATGTCTCTCCCAAATCTCATCATTAAAAGTTCAAGATACGTCAAAAGAATTTTGAATTCCTAAGGCCTGAACTTAATTGTAGGAATAAAACACGAGGCAATTATAAATTGTATTGGAGCGTGGGCGCTGGGGAATTAGTAAGAATAATATGGTACTGAATGTGGGCTTGTGTTAGATCAGTTAAGGGGGGAGACCACTGTCTCGGCCCGAAATGTAAGGGTATTTTCGGGAATTTATTTCAACCAAACAACGGAAGTAAATCAATTTATTGCTTAGTATAGTCAATAGTGTATATATCGAAGGGTAAGAAAATTTTTTTTTTAATCAAATTCATAAATCCGTTTTCTGTATACACTCCGTCAAAATTTGCGCTCCGGAAAAAACATGCTAGTCGCGTTGACAGTCCCCAGACCATATGGTTCATCGAAATTCAAAAAAACAATAATATTTAGAAACTAGAAGCCTGCCTCTATTACGTGACGATCGCAAAATGTCAAAATTGTAAAAAATAACAAAATGGCGGACCACTGAAAAAAAGTCATGTTTTCGGGGTACAAAATTGGGGAAATGTTGCTAGAAAAAATAGAAGCAGGTTGAAAATTGAAAATGTCTGATCGTCACGTAATAGCGACGGGTTTTCCGTACAATAAATGTCCTTGATCAAGCCAATTGGACGTATAGTTTTCTCTGTAAACCGTCAACGCGGTTGAAAAATGTCATTCTGAGAAAAACGCGTTCAAAGTTCCGCGTGGCTCAGTCGCGCGTTTGACACCGCTTCACGAAAAACACCATATCTCCGTCAATTTTGCGAATTTCTTCATCAAATTTACAGAGAATATTCTTGAAACATACGCCTTTCAGAAAATGTAAAAATAAAAAAAAAAATTCAGATTTGAGACAGTGGTCTCCCCCCTTAAGGCACAACATGAATGTGTGTCAGTTTGGAGTAGAAATAATATGGGACTTGTACGTTTTCAAGGAGATCGCTTCTTTCTATTTTTAATCTACTTCAAAAGGTAAAACGTTCTCTAATCGATGTGTATGTATGTGTATATGTTAGTATGTATTATGTTTGTCCGCGAATTTCTGTAACTACTGGACCGATTTTCGTGAAACGTTTTGCATTTTGTTTAGCGTCATATCCAACGTCAAGCAGAAAGTAATAAATACAGAACGCTCATGCTATTCAAGATAAACACAATTGATTATTTTTATCATGTTTCAAGTTATATTTTGTCCACTTCAATTGCATGTAATTACTGTTGAATTAATGATACAATTATTTTTTTTCAGTTAAAATAAAGTATTTTTTTGCCAACATTTTGTGACCAAGGCGTTGCTTGAATTATGATTCTAACTTCTGAAATAAATTCTTTTTTATTTTTTATATGGTGGGGCATTGACGAACAACTCGGATTGGGTAATCTTGGACCCTCGAGATTAGCAACGTTAATCGATTTTGATAAAATTTTCAGCATATATAAAACTTACTTAAATCTACAAAAGAGATTTTTGAATTTTCATTACAGGCTCAGAAAAAAGTTTAAAAAACGACCTTTACTATTTTTTTCTAACGCACAAAACAAGGAATTTGAAAAATACATTAGGTATAGGTTGTAGCAACAATTTTTATGGGTTGATCATTGAAGCCGCGCTTTTTGTGCGACTTCTGCGATATTTAGCACTCAGTTCGTGATTACCCAACGACAGTCGAATAATCACGAACACCAAAGGTTTTGCATTTTCACTATAAAGTTGATTTTTATTATAATTTTTCAAAAATTCGTCACAGTGCTTTATAGATGAATAGTTTAAGTATGTTTCTAAATAATAAACAAATTCATTTCTCACATAGTTTTCGTTTTGTTTGCTTTTTTACTTAGGTGTTCGTAATTACCCCACTCTTCCTTATTACAGATATTCGCGTCACTTCACCTGATGCATAGAAAGATGCGTATCTGAAATCTGAAAACTCCCTTATCCTACTACACCTGTATCATTAACTCGAATAATAAAAGAATCCATGGAATAACTGCAGAAACAAATAAATATCACATAAGCCCTGTACAAAGAAAACTAAGAGAATAATCTAATCATTGTTATATTATCCACGGACGTTCTACAAGACTCAGCAATGTCTTCTATGCGCGTTCCTATCTTTGCCAAGCACAGCGCAAGAAAATTACATAAGAATTCTTTGCGAATTGTAAAAACGACGAAACTTCGAAGTCGTCAGGTATTGCGTCTCTAATTGATGTTGTGCAATACCAAAGGCTATTGTCATCTATCTATGAATCCTATCTGTAGATAAAGGAAGATTATTACTGTAACAAGTCCTCAACGTACGAAATATAACTGATATTGACGATACTAAGGGGCTACAGAGTGATGAATGACGATAATGCATGCCAATAGACTAAATAATACTGCCCACGCGCCGCGGCTCCTGATAATCAATTATCGACTACATCCAGACGGAATGTACATTTCTGGCGATGATATAAGCGTCACAACAAGGGAAATGGTGGTAATGTAACGCTTGGTCTTGGATGTTTATCATCGTCCCTAGCCCAGGAAAATTATTCTTATCTTCCCCGAAGGGACTTCAAACTTTATAAAGTCAGTGACTCGTGGTTACTGGTGTCAAATGAGTGTTGGCCACTTCGCAGGAGTGACTGTCGCAACCCGTCCAAGTTCTGTACCTAATTGTAACGTAACAGTTACAAACTTCACCTGACTGTTTCCTTGGTGAGTGACTATCGTTTACTTTAAGTAAGGTTTCAATGATTTCCACGGGAGGACGTGATCTTGTGTAATGTGCGTTAGGTGACTAAATGCCTTTATTATACACATCTTAAGTAATTTCAAGCTATTTTGTAAATTTTCTTTGTAAAATGGCACTTTAAACGCTTTTTTCTCGGAACCACGTTTTTCAAATTGGTCAGCAGCACCATTTGAACAAATTTTATTCGAATCACTTGAAATTTTTATAGTAGCTTCTAAACTACATTCTCCATCGAACTACGTAGAAATAGTGTAAAATATTGTTTTTTGTAGAAATGGTAAGCATAACAATTATCAAAGGTACACTACATTTTTGTGCCGCTATAGTGGCACCGCTATAGTGACGTTTAGAGCGATGAAAACAGTTTGATTTTTTAAGAATCATTTTCTCAACAAATATAATCTTTCCAAAACTTTACGCGGGTTTTACTGTATATTCCCCTACAGCACATTTGTTGCAGAAACGTCTCAGTTGCGTTGCGGTTTAATCCTTGGAATATTGCACGAAATGTTGCCGAAACGTTACAAGTAAATTGCTATGTCCGCCCCTGTGCAACATTGCAGGATATATTTCTGCAACATTTTTGGGGGATTTTACAGCAATGGTAGCGCAACATTTCTGAGATTTTACAGCAATGGTAGCGCAACATTTCTGAGATTTTACAGCAATGGTAGCGCAACATTTCTGAGATTTTACAGCAATGGTAGCGCAACATTTCTGAGATTTTACAGCAATAGTCCCGCAAGGTTTCGGGCAGTACGGCAAAAAAAATAACGGTATTTTATATACATATATTCCGGATGTGTCCGTGAGGGGGACCCGATGACATGAATGTGTGCAGAATCGTAGTAGCATAAACGTCCGTGTGTTTTTTATAAATAGAAAATACTTTACCCCAGGGAGATTCGAACCCGCGACCTGTAGTACCGCAGACGAACACTTTACCGCTGCAGCTATAATCCTTGATTAGGAAAATTGCTTCCGTATTCGAACTTATATTTCTACCGTGCAACACATTAAACCCAAATTATTCAAAAACGAAGATTTGTTTTGACAAACCCCATTACATCTCCCTAATTGTGGAGCGGATATTTCACAACAAATTCATTTCGACACTTGATGTTGTATTAAGTTGATTCATATTCTGTTATGAAATATCCTGCGTTGTACAAAAAAATAATGTTTTTTTAGTTTGTAACGAATTTTTAATACAATCGTTTAACATAAATTTTGTTTATATATTTTTTTTATTTTCTAGTTTTTAGTGTTTGTGGATTTACATTTCACAGATCAGAGTTCTTTACAAATATCTTTTATTGTTGTATGCAGGTAACAGTTTGCTTAAACCTTATAGTCCTCGCTTCTATCTATCCTACCATAAAACGGTCGCTTCGTCTTCAGCCGCGTATTCGGCGAGTCAAGGGTGGCTCGCCAAACCGACCACACGGTCACCAGGCGTAGGGAAAAACCCCAGGCCCGGTGTTAGCTTTTCAGGCTCGCGGCTTACAATTGCAAGTACAGTGTAAGACTGTATTCTATTTGTTGACATATCTGATATAAATAATTAATACAATTATTCAATTAACACTATATATACACTCAATAACACTCAATAAACAAACTCATAAACTATATAGGTACAGCAAGAAAAGAGATTTGCAAATAAGAGTTACACGTATATGCGAACGTGGACAATATCTAATATAAATATTTAACACAATTACTTAATTAACATATATGGTATAAACAACTTCATTAACTATATGTAGCAACAAAAGATATTTGTAATAAAAGTGTTACACGTGCCAATTACTGCCAGTGTCCCTGCCATTCACATTTAATTTATTATGCGTAATGAAAAAGTTCCGTATTGTCGAGAGCAAATTTCTAAGTCCGGATATGTTGCGGTTTCATGGCTCATATATTGCTCATATCTTGCAGCGCTTGCAAGATATGAGAAATATATGAGCAATATATGAGCAACATATCCGGACTTAGATATTTTCCCTCGACAATTCGGAACGTTTTAAATAGATATAAACAATTAAACGGTAATAGTAAGGACACTGGCATTAATTTGCACGTGTAACACTTTTATACAAATCTCTTTTGTTGCTGTATATAGTTAATGAATTTGTTTAAACCAGATGTGTTAATTAAGTAATTGTATTAATTATTTATGTCAGATAATGTCCGCGTTCGCATATATTCCCTCTTGATAGCCCGTGGAATCTTAGACTGTATTCTGGGCATCGACAATTAGGAATCGCTCCTGGAAATTCGAATATGTTGCTCATATATTGCTCATATATTTCTCATATTTTGCAAGCGCTGCAAGATATGAGCAATATATGAGCCATGAAACCGCAACATATCCGGACTTAGATATTTTCCCTCGACAATTCGGAACGTTTTAAATAGATATAAACAATTAAACGGTAATAGTAAGGACACTGGCATTAATTTGCACGTGTAACACTTTTATACAAATCTCTTTTGTTGCTGTATATAGTTAATGAATTTGTTTAAACCAGATGTGTTAATTAAGTAATTGCATTAATTATTTATGTCAGATAATGTCCGCGTTCGCATATATTCCCTCTTGATAGCCCGTGGAATCTTAGACTGTATTCTGGGCATCGACAATTAGGAATCGCTCCTGGAAATTCGAATATGTTGCTCATATATTGCTCATATATTTCTCATATCTTGCAAGCGCTGCAAGATATGAGCAATATATGAGCCATGAAACCGCAACATATCCGGACTTAGATATTTTCCCTCGACAATTCGGAACGTTTTAAATAGATATAAACAATTAAACGGTAATAGTAAGGACACTGGCATTAATTTGCACGTGTAACACTTTTATACAAATCTCTTTTGTTGCTGTATATAGTTAATGAATTTGTTTAAACCAGATGTGTTAATTAAGTAATTGTATTAATTACTTATGTCAGATAATGTCCGCGTTCGCATATATTCCCTCTTGATAGCCCGTGGAATCTTAGACTGTATTCTGGGCATCGACAATTAGGAATCGCTCCTGGAAATTCGAATATGTTGCTCATATATTGCTCATATATTTCTCATATCTTGCAAGCGCTGCAAGATATGAGCAATATATGAGCCATGAAACCGCAACATATCCGGACTTAGATATTTTCCCTCGACAATTCGGAACGTTTTAAATAGATATAAACAATTAAACGGTAATAGTAAGGACACTGGCATTAATTTGCACGTGTAACACTTTTATACAAATCTCTTTTGTTGCTGAATATTGTTTATCAGTTTGTTTAAACTCTGTAGTGTTAATTAAATAATTGTATTAATTATTTATGTCAGATAATGTCCGCGTTCGCGTATATTCCCTCTTGATAGCCCGTGGAATCTTAGACTGTATTCTGGGCATCGACAATTAGGAATCGCTCCACGAAATTCGAATATATTGCGGTTTCATTGCTGAAATCTTCCACGGTGCAATATTTCACGGCAATATTTGCGCAATATTCCCGAAATATTGCACAAACCTGGCCATTGTAATATTGCACGGCAATATGTGCGCAATATTCCTGAAATAATGCACAAATGTTTCCAGAGCAATATTACGCGGCGATATGTGCGCAATGTTTCTGTAACATTGCACAAATGTGGCCATTGAAATATTGCACGGCAATGTTTCCGCAATTTTGCAGTAATATTGCAATGCAGCTTGCAACCAAACGGCAACATTGTAATATTCTGCAACTTTTGTGCAACGTTCCTGCAACAAAATGTGCTGTAGGGGTTCAGACAACAAGAAAACTTTTTAAACGATTTTATTCAGCTGCGACAGAGAGAGAGAGAGAGAGAGAGAGAGAGAGAGAGAGAGAAGGAGGAGGAGAAAAAAAAGGAAGATGAGGAAGAATCGAGGAGAAACGAGGGTGGCTCCCGATGTTCGTCGGGATAGATCGATCCGTGCAGATCGCGCCGTGACTGCTGGTTATCAGACGTTGCGAATAGTCGATTAATGTCACCGCAATTACCGTAATTCTGAGTGATATATCACGTGCCACCAAGTACTATCGTCGTTTCAATTCGCTCAATCGCTGGCACAGTTGAACCACGACGACTCGTTCTTCGAGCCCGACTAACCGCCACTGACTATCTAATGCTATTTTAATCTACCCTCTCCGCCGGTCCGCCGCTATTAATGCCAAGCGTTTAAATGATTAAAGGATTAAACTCCTTCACACGATCAACGAGCAGCCGGCTCAGTTAGCTCAACTAGTTCGACTGGCTGTTTCGCGGTTTGATCGGTGAACCCTTCTGTTAAGAGACTCGGCTTGCAGGACTTAAATAGCGTTTAACAGTTCGATCCTTTTCGGGGGTAAAACGATCGTGCCAATTGGTCATTACCATTACGCTTCGAGCCGTTCCCCGTGGCACAAGGGAGCTGTTTAATCGCTGGGGATCAATTACGAGCCAAGTCGGCTAACTTTGTACCCGCTGGCTTTATTAGTTTAATCGATTAACCTTGCACGATGTCGTCGTTATTGTTTGATGGAACAACAGTAACGTCATCTTGTAGGTGTGTGTTATACGTCTTATATTTTTTGGATATAGTACAAGGTGAAAGAATAAATGGAAAAGCGGAGGACGATCTGCTTTCGAGAAAATCAGTTTCGAAGATAGAGCCCATTCTTTCAATTAGTCGAGTGTATGTGTAATGGGTGGACGTTTGAAATCGATTCTTTTGAGTGCGAAGTTTGAAATAAGAGGACATGGGTTTGAGCAGATCTCGGGTTAAACGGAAGTCGCTTTATCGAGTCTGTGAAGTGTGTGAAGTGTATATTACAAGTCATAACTCTTGCTGCTGCGTTCTCGATTCTTAATTTAATATTTAATGCCGAGCTTCAGACACTGTACCTATCCAAAGTTCTCGAGATGATACGAATGACTCACGGTCCCGTAATCATTTGTTTTGCAACGAAGCGTGTCGTGATTGCAGAGTAGCTCCTTCGCGGCTGGATGCGCAGCTGTCAGATGATAAAGTTGGTTACACCGATTCGTACCTCAAATGAAATTCACGTACCTAACAGCTGTGAAGAATATTAGGCGAAGTGAACGTTGCACTCGTTACGTTGCAGCCTGTAAGAAATATATTTTTCTTGTCGTCCCAGGGGGAAAATATTAAATCTTCATTTTCATCGTGTAATCAACTTGAAGGGTGGGGGTGGTTGAATTCAACATAGCTACGATAATGAAAACAATTTCCTTTTAGTTTACAGAAGGCCGACCACGCAATGATGACTACAGAACTTGCAGACGTGCAGAAAGTGGAAGAAGGAGCTCTCAATGACAAAAAACATTTACTTCCACAAATAGTAGCCACTATTATATGTAGGTAAATCTTCCATATCCTTATCGAAAGTTTTCCCGAAATACAGTCATTAAACTTTAGGAGCTCTACTTTGACGGTAAACACGGATCAATTGTGAATATTACCTCTCGTCCGCGGTAGAATTTTGCAAGCATATTTGGCGGGGATTAAGTCGGATATATTCGAATAATAATCTAAGTTTTGTAATACTCGAATAGTCGAATATCAGAGAATTCGAATTGGAGATTCGAATAGTCGATAGTCGAATTTTTAATTAAATTGGCACTACAAAATGGGTTCAAAAATGCAAGAGGGCTACTCCAATCGCACCGCATGTTTCATGATCCGATTCGTCAATGTCATTGCCAGGGTTGTTTTGTCATTAATATATTTTTCTTTATCGTCACCTCAAAATTGCCCCATCCCCCTTGAAAAAAATATGCGGACGCTCTTGGTTGTAACTATGATCGACTGACTGATGTAACAAAATTCTATTCGTTTGCAGGTACTCTACCGTTCGCCGCCAGCGGATTCGTCTTCGCCTGGCCAACACCTAGCCTGCCCAAACTGGAGGATAAATCTTCTCCCCTACATTTGACTTCCGATCAGGGAGCATGGGTTGTCACAGCACTGCCGATAGGCGCCTGCTTTGGACCGATTCTATCCGCCTTACTGTTAGACCTGATCGGTAGAAAATGGTTCCTCTACCTAACTTCGGTGCCGTTTCTGATTTGCTGGGTCCTCACCTTCATTGCTGGTTCATGGATCGAACTATTCGTGGGGAGGCTATTCGGTGGCTTATCTATCGGGGCTCTTTACGCCATGATTCCGTTATACCTCGGAGAAATCGTCGAAACAAAAATCAGGGGAGCTTCCAACATGATGATGGCGCTGTTACTTAACATAGCATATATGATAGTGTACGGTGTCGGGACACAAGTAGACGGAAAGGTAACTCCGACGAACTGCCAGTAAAAATGCGGCAGACGCGATAGCGTTGCAGAGAAATTGGATAAACGGTTCACTGGCATAACACAAGTAAATAATTAACACTTTGAGTAGCGCGAGGATTTAAAAATTTCACTCTTTATACTCACGATAAATTCAAATGAATTACGCCAGAAATATCTGATACCAATTCCTTTGCACGCCTTTCGTTTCTTCTATATTTACAAAATCGTATACTATAACGACGATGGTAATCCATTTATTCCATTCAACAGATATTAGTAATCATCAGTATGATACCAACGATCGTCTTCATCCTAACATTCCCATGGATGCCCGAGTCGCCGTACTACTACTTGCAGAAGGGAAACCGAAAGAGCGCTGAGTTGGCCCTGATAAGGCTGCGAGGCACGAAAAACAACACTGACGAACTCGACGAAATGTTTACGTTCGTAAAAGAGCGACAGAACGGAAGCTTGAAGGAGCTTTTCACAGATCGAGTACACAGGAAAGCATTACTCCTCGTGCTGCTGTTAATGACGGGCCAACAGCTTTCTGGACTGATAGCTATACAATCGTATGTTGGTCTTCTGTTTCAAAACGTCACCTCTAGCATTAGTTCCAATATGGCGCTTATTATCCTCGCCGGGGTGGCCCTGATAGCGAGTATAGCATCCGCGTTCGTCGTGGACATGTTCGGTAGGAAGCCCCTTTACCTAATATCAGCGTTCATCTGTACCTTGTGCACCGCCACCGTTGGATTGTACTTCCACCTCGAGAAACTGAACATGAACGTGAAGAGTTTCTCTTGGGCCCCACTGGTCGCTCTCGTGACCTATTTCGGTTCCCATTCCATCGGTATGTCGCCTATCCCGTACATCGTCTGCTCCGAAATCTTTCCGATAAAGGTGAAAAGCTTGGCAAACACGATCACCGCCATTTATGGCTCTGTATTGGGGATCATCGTGTCGAAATGTTATCAAATTGTGATTGATGCAGCAGGCTTCCACACAGTGTTCTACGGTTTCGCCCTTATTACACTCGTGACAGCGATCGTCGCGGCTGTAGTGATGCCGGAGACGTCGGGCAAATCGTTCGCGGACATCCAGATGATTCTGCAGAAACAGGCAGCCCATAAGCAGCCGAAGGACAAAGAAGCTCGAAGCGAATAAACCATGTTTTCATTCTATTTATTAACGCTTTGTCATACAGTATTTTTTATATTTTTAACATGGAGTCGGAACGTACATGCTGACGGTGTACTGAGACCGAAACCTTGTGACAGAAGAATCTGACCGTGAAAGGACTGGATGTAACGAAACGGCTGTTACGTATTTTACAGTAGTTTGTATTGACTTGCGCTTCTAAGATCGAACGTATGACATCTTCGATTCGCGCCTCCGTTCTCTTGCCGTGTGGCCCTTTGACATGTCTTCGGTGAGGGAATAGATTTGCCTTTTTTTAATAAACCATCGAAATGGAAAAATGTCTATGTAACATATAAAACAAGGCATACCCGCTTTTGATTCTTTCGAGGTGTAATCACGACTGACGTCGCTCACTTTTGGAGACGAAGTTCCGGCAACCATTTTGGCATCCTAAGTGTAAATAAAGAAACTATCAGTTATATTTCAATGAATAGACACGTGATAATTGACAGAATAAAGACTTTCTATTCAATCGAAGAGAAACCGCTACCTCCTGAATAGTTTCCATAGGGGAAAATTCTGAACTTCTTCTCCGTGACTTGTGCACCCTCCTCTGAAATTGCTTCTTTTTGATAACGCGACTAACTCTTTTTCTTATCCCTATTGAAACCTCTCCGTAATTAATTGTGTGCAAGAACATAAAATTATAATTTAAAAAACACGTAAAAATTTTTCGAGAATAATCCATTTTTACATTACAAATAACTTACCTGATGTCATAGTTGAAAACAAACAGAAAACACGATTAATGCGGCGTGTGAGCGACGCGCAATATTCCCAATTTTGAGAAGCGGGAAATTTTGAGGGGCGGTAAACTTTGGGGAACGATACATTTTGGGGCGGGGCAAAATTTGGAGGGTGACAAATTTTGGGGAGCAATAAATTTTTGAAAGCGGCACACTTTGGGGGGGTGGCAAATTTTGAGGAAGGGGCAAATTTTGGGGAGCGACAAATTTTGAGAGAGAGAAATTGAAAAAGGTCCAAACACAGAGGCTTGAGACAATTTAAAAAACAATTCACTATTTTCATGCAGCGAATTAGTAATGACTCGGATGTGAGTTGCTACATAGAATTAAATTTTAAATTGTCTCGACTGTTTTAATTTAAAATATTGGATGATATTTCGCGGCAAACGCTTGTTAGCCTAGGGGCGCCAAATCTTCAAATCCGCCCCTGATTGCCGCAACGGCAAAGAAGAATGGCATTTTAAATATGCTCAAATAGAACTGCTGCAATTTTTAATTACCCTCTGATTCAGTGGAAGTCTCGCTGTCGTAATTAACAGATTTATCCCTGGATTTCGTTTTCCATTGCCCCCTACGTTGGTTCCTTCTAGCCTCAACGGATTTCCGGCGAACATTTGACATATTGCCTTTGTTTGGCGCGACGGTAGGGGTTCCTCGCTCTACCGAATCGATCGCGGTGCTTCGCCAAAGTGCCCTTCGATATTCCCAATAACGTTTTTTATACAGCCAATACTTCAACGGGAGGCCGTAAATCATTTGCGACTGTGGATTGCGGCGCCATACGCAACACTATCACAGAGATTTTACGTTTGATTTTCTATAAATAAGTCACAGAACTTCGATCCGAAGATTTGGCATGGCTTTCCGCGAACCACATACTTTCTTGATCGAAGGAGTCCTCGGCGTTTGCATTTGCTTCAGCCGTTTGTTTTGGTCCTCCATGAGTTTGGGTAACATGGCAGCTATTTTATTCAAGTAACTCATCTGTATCAAGATGTACTCCTCAGACATCATATGCGGCAACTCTATCGTCAATGCTTCCAGTAAATCGGACATGAAGTTCTACAAACCAAATTCATATACTATAGGCTAGAAGTAAATCTGCAGGGTGATTCTATACGATAAAATAAGACGAAAGTCAAGAGTAACTAAACTGCGGTGGAGGCTTCGCTTTTTAGTTATCAATGTCTAGAAATTCGGAGCAGGAACGCCTGAAGCATGGCAATTTGGCGATCGGTAACTCGCGTAGAGTAGGTCGTTCAGGCGTTCATGACCCGAACTTTAAACATTAAGTGGGTACACCACCTAGTAGGCCTAAAGAAAAATACATTTTCTTCAATGTAGCGCACAGTTTTTATCATATTTTAATTTATTCAATTTTTTATAAACCTCCAAAGCCGAACTGCTTGAATGGGCAAAAAAATCTTTACTAAGCCATTTCCTTATTTTTTAAAATTATTAAAAAATCGTAGGATATATCAAAGAAAATTTATTTTTCTTTAGGTCGAAATAGGAATTTTTTAGTTTTTATGTTCCAATCGCTTTTAGTAGACAATGTTATGTAACTCCACCATTTTAAAACTTTAAGTAACAAATAATGTATGAAAATAAAGTTAAAATGTTACCTAAGATCTCCTACAAAGATCCCAATATTTCACTGAAAAATTACCTAAGAAAAGAAATTTTAAATTTACTCATTCTTTTACGCCTATAACGTGGTGTACCCCCTTAACAACTAAGAAACGGAGCCGCCTTTTCGTTACTCCTGACATTCGTCTAATTTTCTCGTATAATTGAATCACCCTTTAAATTTACTTCCATCTTGTGTCGAACACCCTGTATATCCGGCGATCCATTCGCGGTTTTGCGCGTCGAAAACATGAATTTGAACGAACTTCGAAATCTTGCAACGTCAGTCCCATATCCTTGTGAACCATCGCTATGTAACCGAGAAGATAGTGTTTCTGGACTGGCTTGTCCTGGTAATCAATGAACAGGGCGCATACGATGTCGTAGATGACAGTGAACTTCTTCTTCAGTCTCGCCTCTTGCACGAATTCCGGGATGGCTTCTTCCTCGAAGAATTTCGCGTATTGGGGATGATTTTCGAAAAGCCTGCAGATCATTATGTAACTAATTGGAGAATCTGTGACGCGATAATGACTATAATTACACGTTGCAAAACGCGAATCCGTAATATGCGCTGTTCTGGTCTATGGCCTGCCAAATCTTTTTTATTACGTCCAAATCGTGACACTCGGTCCGGGAAAACGCATCGCGATCTGTCCTCACCGTCAAATGAGCGAACGAACGCCTTATAATGTTTCCCATTTTGTATGTTTCGCGTAAAACGTTTTGACAGACATGACATTCATACAGCTGAAAATCACATTTTGTGTCTCTACGAAAATGACGTGCGCACCAATAAATCGACAGAATATTAAGTATTATACAATGTTAGAATAGGCGGATTTTATATTTTCCAATTAGTTTATCATGTACAATTTTTTTATTTATAAACACATTCGAAATGCAATTTTATGCAGCGACTTTTCCCAAAGTATCTGCGTATTGAAATTCTGTGCTATTTTCATACTCGCACATATCTAACGCAATTATACAACTCTCCCGTACAACTCGTTTACTGTCATTCAAATATTTGTTTAAAATATTGAGACAATCTGGAGTCGCGATGGAACCTAACGCCTCCGCGCACTCGTGCCGTACCATTTCGTTCTCCTCGTCATTCTCTAAAGAAGCTTGCAAGTGTGGTACAGTAATTTCTTCCTGCAGTTGTCCAAGAACAAAGGCGATCTCGTGTTTGAACAAGGCGCTGCCTACTTTCAGACCTATCGATCAAGGAAAGAATGGGTAATTTCGATAAAAGAATAATGAACTTTTAAGAGAAAGCTGTTCGCTGTTATCGTGTTTATCCCATAGTGTTTTTTCTTAGTGTATTTACCTTCGCCAAGGGCAAGAATGCTTTTCGACGTACGCATATTTCGTAAAGAAAACATGGCTCGATATCTTTCAAATAAAGGGATATTTTCATCTAAGAGAATCTCTCTTAACTTATCCACATCGTCGATTTCTGCTGGCGGTGCTGGATCCACAGACATATAAGGACTTTTCTTTAAATTTATCGACGTATCATTTAATTTTAACCACTGTAATCGGTTTAAAGCTAATTCACATGTTTCTGCCACTTCTGGTACATTATCTTTGCTGTATTTTTCCAATACAGGTATTACGCTAGCATCACCGATCGCACCTAAAGCTTCTCCTAATATAATCATAGAAAATATCATTCGCAACTGAATTACTTATAATCGGAAAATGTGATGTTCCGTATAATGTACCTGCTTCGTGGCGAACCATAGGTTCTTGCGTGACGTCTTCTAATATTTCTGTTAGAATGGGTATAGCACGAGGATCCTGCATCTGGCCAAGGCAATACGCGAGCTCGTGTTTCAATAGAGCGGATTCATCTTTGAAACACTTATGGATTTGCTCAATGGCCTGAGGACCACCGATATTTTTTAAAGTGAATAGTGCACGGAATCTTTCCTTTAGTGGTCGATTTTTATCGCTCAAAACTTGACCGATTGCAGAAATCTGACTCTCGCTTACGTTCAGCATACTGCTTCTCGAAATTGTCAATGAATGTTTGGATCAAACGGAAATGAATATAAATTGCACTGATAATTTAGGAAATTATGACCTTCGACGTTCTTTTGAATCTCAATTACAACGAATTTTACACTGACACACAAAGTGTCATAGTATTAAATGAAAATTTTCAAGTTTAAGTTCAGAGAGGTTAGGACCACATGTCACAGAGAATCGCAATGTCAATAACGCCACAAGTCGTGGGGGGTTCGTAGCGATTAATTGCAGTGAATGGAGGGGTAAACACTACAGGAGTTTGGTAATGTGTGCGTGAACTGACGCAGGCGCACAATGTAATTATATTAGAAATAAGAAAATCCTTGGTTTTTTTTTCAGGGAAGAAATGGGGCCATTATTAAAATCGCCAATTTGCAACTCCGGCGAGTCCTAACGAACGTGTTCATATATGTACATTTCTACCGAACACTTTGTAACGTAAAAATTAATTTTTATTGTTTGAATGTGAACTAATATACTCTGAAAGTTTGGAAAAGATCCGCTTAACAGTTTCTTAGAAAAAATTCCCAAGAATTACCTTATTCCTAGCTTATAAATAATTAAATTATCTTCCCAATTTAACCTGTATTTCATGTGGAATATATTTAAACGCTATACAACTCTACCGAGTAGAGTACTTACACAAAAAACGTATAATAAAAATGACAATAGAGAGAAGGAATTAAGTTAGATAAGGTATTTAAATGATATCACTTGTTTAAAATATGTAGACTCTAAAAACAAAAGAACCGTACTCACTTTTCTTTTAAATTCTTCATAAAACAGCACAAAACATTTAAAGAAAAATTTGCGTTGCCCCCACTTTATTGCTCGACGAGTCGAGCTGGTAAGGCAGGTCGCCGCGAGGTGTTATCGTGTTATATAGTTAAGTGTGTATATGATTATAATTGATTATAACAGAGTAATTACAATTTCATCTGTAAACTATGGCGCACAGTAGGCTTGAAAGAGTTGGAACAATCTTTTCAAGGTAATGTCCTACATTTACTCCATTAACCTTTGTAAATTCTTATATAAAATAGGTTATAAATTCCAATATAATTATTATGTAAATTGTGGTATAATAAATTGTTATAAAAGAATAGACAGTAAAATATTTCAATCAGAGTGAAAGAAATGACAACAAGTTGTATGAAATAAGAATTGATTCAGCCCCTTTGAACTTGCAAATTTAATTTCGTATAGATTTTGCTTGTATATACATTACGACTCGTAATAACCTGAAAACTATAAAAGCGCAGCGCGTTTTACGTACCCTTTAAATTTCACAATATGTGTAATAAAGCACAGGTGGGCAAACGTTTTTTAAAATTATTTCCAAATACATTTTAGAATAACATCCTTGATTCAAGGTGGCACTATGAAAGAGCAAAATGTACCATTGTGGTACGAAATATACAAAGCTTTTCCTCCAAAGTATGAGCCACGCTATGATAGACCAGCATCAGAGAAACCAATCATAGATATATTTTACGAAGAAGATATCGTAAGAGCGTAAGCATGATTTACGCACAGATTTCATGTACACAATAAATATATTTATACTTCAAACTTAATTCTGTTATGCAGAAAATTTCATAAAGATGTAGGATTTTTACCAAAAATGGATTTAAATAGTACGAAAAATTCACATTGCGAAACTTTTCTTGAGATGTATGCAACGTATCAGAAGGTAACAATGAAAATCATATTACTTTTAATATATTCTACAGAATCCAAAAATATTAACTCATAAAGGGTTGTAATGATGTTAACTCGTATAGAAACCCATAGAATTATAACATGTAAGACCTTTCCTGCTCTTTTTAATTCATTAATGGATATTAATATTCAAGCCATAAACATATGAAGGCACTAACTGTAAATTCTACATATGTTTTAGATAATACATATTCAATGTTGTACTTAATATTATACTTAATTAATTGCAGGATGGCTTGAAAGAAACAGACGCATACGAAAAAGCAATGGCAGAGTATCGTACAATGTTCCCAAGTGAAAGTGCAAGAAGCAATAAGTCAACATCAACAAGTAGTACTACTACAACTAACACATGAGAAGTCATAATCCTCCTTTGTTTATAATAATACAATAGGGTTCTTTGAAAGAAGATAATATTAAACCGCACGCATCATATGTATTTAATTTATCACTGTTCATATCACTTGTACAATGTCATGCGAGTGTTAAAACCAAAGTTGTCGTTAATAGAGAAATTAAAAGAATTTCACATTGAATTATTTTTATTCTTGTACAAATCGCTAATGTAAATAAAAGCTCTACTAATAATCACAAGAATTATTAACAGACATATTCAATGCATATAAACCTAGCTTCTCGTGAATTACAAGGACACTCTTTCAGGGGTGAGAAATTCAAAAATCATCCTTAGTATTTTTCGCGCCCTTTTAGCATCATAACCTTCAAAACAGAGTATTTCAAATTTCTACGGACGAATTTCTCGTCTTCGTGGTTGAATCATATTTGCTCTAAGAAGGTAGACAGTAACTTTCGTTTTCGGTTTATTTGAAACGAAAGCCACGTATAGCGGTGCTATAGTAATTTTCTAAATCGAGTGCTATTCAATTACACATTGATCTTCACACGTTTTCAATTTCCTAAGCACATTTAATAAAATAATTTAAAATGTCTGTGAGAAAAATGTTCTCGTTAGTATTTATTAGAAAGGCAACGGAGATTTTATTAGGCCTGAAAAAACGAGGATTCGGAGAAGGTAAATGGAACGGTTTTGGCGGTAAAGTGGAGCCGGGTGAAACAATTGTTGAAGGAGCCATTCGGTAAATTTTTTTCAATCTATTATGAATTTTTCGTATACGTATGTCCATAGTTCTAATTATACAGTACGTAATTCCTCGCGTTAATAATAAATTGAGAATCTTATGTTCAACAACATTTTATTATTTAGCAACAGGCGATGCATATTGAATAACAATGAATTTCAACAAAGACTGTTTAATATTTTTACACGACAGCATGCAAGATGAATCACGGAAATCGTAGCGAGGTTTCAAAGTAGATAACAACTTTTGATAAATATCGTATTAGCTATTGATAGTATCTAAACTTCTTATCATTATTGACCTTTTATTTAAAAACTTTTCGTAGCAATGAAATTTATGTACATGAATTTCTTAGTGTATATGTAATTCATCTTATAATGACATATATAAAATTATATCATCTCACAATTTCAATACAATATTATGCATTATTAAATTATTTGTTTAACCATGTCACTGTCTAATCTAATATTAAAAGTTACGCTTATATTTAAAAAGAATTGTATAAAACATTTTCCATGAATCACCTTGTATACACAGGTACAGATTTAAATAGTGAAATAAATATAAATTATGTATACATAAAAAGTGTCATGTTAATTAAGAGATAGTAGACAAAATAATTAAATTATTGTGTTACAACATTTGCTATCACATATATGTATAATGCACAATTAAAGCTAGCTTCTCTCAAGCTTTCCCTTTGCAACTTTGCAGCGAATTAAAAGAAGAATGTGGACTACTCGGAAAGGATCTGAAAAAGATCGGTGTTCTAGAATTTAAGTTCGAAGGAAATGAAATTCTGTTCGAAGTTCATGTCTTTGAGACGTACAAGTACTGTGGAGAAGTAATAGAATCCGAAGGTATTTAATTCTCTAGTATTAATCAGCAAAAATTAAAGTTACATTGTTTATCCAAACATTCATTATTATTAACTATATGTACACGACGCGTGCAATTTCATTTATAATCCAGTAATTATGTTTTTTGACACTCGAACCTTGTAACAGTAATTTTGTATTCAATCATATAGTTGCATATCGATTATGCAAATTGTATATAGAAACGAATGAGAAAGAACAGGAAAGCTAAAAGTGTGCTCAACTAAAATGAGAAAGTTTGGAAAATGTCTAACACATGATTACTTGTAATTCATAATAACTGACGCTTATCTACTTAAACCTACAGTAGATCGTAGTTACATATATACCTTCTTTGTTCAGAAATGCGACCAAAGTGGTATAATTTGAAAGACATTCCTTTCAAACAAATGTGGCCGGATGATGAATATTGGTTTCCTTACATGTTACGAGGGGAATTATTCAGAGGGTATTTTTTGTACCGAGGTCAGGACCTAATTCTTAAGCATAACATCGAAACTATGGAAGAACTACCAGTAAATCATGTTCCTTAGTTACGTCCGCCAATGCTCACTACACACGCAGCATTCATACATTCATTCGCACATTAATTATTTTAATTACTATTATAAAATGCACTTTCACATTTTTTTTATAATTGTAATAAAATTTGGCTTTACACTAATTTAATAATCTTGTCAATAGTAAAACCATTTTGGGATCACCATTATGTTCCTCTCACTCGTCAATCTCAGATCGTATTAAAAAAAAACCATTTCAAGCAATAATTATACAAATATATAATACAATGACACTATACTAATTGTACCTGCAACTTCGCGTCAAGTAAAAGCATGTACATCAAATTGTTTTAGATGTACAGAAAGTCTAGAAATATATCAGAGATCGGAAAAGAAATTTTTCGGATACATAGTGAGGTCTCTTTTCCTACTTCTTCTTTTGTCAAATGGGTTTACCATTATTTTGCAGACCTAAGTACTTACAACAAGGTAATAGTAAAATTACAAAACTATATTGTGTTACATCACAAAAAAGATAAAAATATCCTGCTTAAGCTATGCTTGCTCTGCAAATAAAAATTTTGCAGAATATATTTTGATCAAGCACCGTACAGCTTGGACAGATTAAAGGATACATATTTCCAGTTTCAGTGCAAGAGATCTTTTATGAGGCAAGGTAGAAAGCTTAAAGTCTACAGACTAATGTATATCATGGACGTATAGAATTCTCAACCTGTTACATATCACTCTTAATTTTTGCACCATAAAGCACTCTTAATATTATGCTATGAAAGAAGCGTAAAATTAAGCTGCTGACCAATGTTCCGATCTCCATAGAAGGCCATACATGCTATGCTTAAGATCTTCGACATCTAAACTATCAACCGGGTAATCTGTGTATCGTGAAATTAAACTTCTATAACCCTGGCCAACAGTTGCCAGTACTAACTTCTTTTCATCCGTTGATTTAAATGATATTATTTGACATACTTTACCTTCGAAGGGTCTGAAGACTGTAATCGGTCTGAGGGAGTTACACTCAGCTACTACGATACATCCCCAAGTAGTACCGATATATAACTGGTTCCTACAAGTTTCCAAAGCTGTTACTTGGCACTTCTCCGTTGATAAATTCTCCTCTATGGAAATGGACTTGAGACTCTCCGAACAAGGTACCAATTTAGACATATCCAATTTATTTATTATTTGCCTAGTATCCACATCCCATTGATAGACGATACATCCAGGGTATGTGTACGATAAAATGGAATTTTCGGCGCTCAATAAATACGTAGCAAATAAATTTTTAACAGCTGCCTCTCCAGTAACATGAAAGACTTGTATCGTGTCTATTAAACTGTTGTCTTTCAAAACGTAGATCGATATTCTGCCGAAGCTTTGCCCTACCCATAATTCTAAAATGCGCTTCTTTTTATAAACCGCTGCTAAGGAATATGTCTTTACATTGTCCTGCACGTCGCTCACAACTTCCATCCTTTTCATTTGAGTGAAAGAATTAGATAGTAAAAATATTTTTCCACTATGCAATGCGACCGCGAATTGTTTCATTTGTTCCAAGTAAATTAATCCCACCACTTTGGACTCTTTACTGTGGTCAGGTTCCAGATTATAACTGGCAACGCAACCAAAATTACTACCTAAATAAACATGCACCTGACCTGCGTTATCGCCAATCCAAATATATCCATCTACGCCACACATTGCATATGGTATTATAGGAGTTTCGATTCTAACATGTTGCAACCAGCCTTTTTGCGTTCCCAGTAACATATCAACTTCGCCGTTATTATGGCCGAACCAAATTTCATCTCCGTTTACGTTTTCCTCTATTGTTCTATTTGTCATGGTAATAGCAGTTACTTGAGTCCTTTCTGTTAACATTATAACATCTATGAGATGCGTAAATTCGGGTGCAGATGCAATGGAGACAATTTGACTAGCAGTAGGTCGATCTTTTGGATTTTGAGCCCAACATATAACCATTAGATCAAGAGCATAACAGGGATGAAATGTCTCCCTGTATGTTAACGGTGGTCTACCACCTTCTAAGATGCATTCTTTAACCGCTTCGTGGCCTTCGAATGGTTGCCTTAACGTGATCAATTCGTAGATAAACATTCCGAAAGAGAAGGAATCAACTTTCTCGGTGTATTCTTCCTCGCCGTTATACTTGATAATCTCAGGTGCCATAAATCCCTCCGTTCCACCAAATCCTTTAGCACCGGTTGGTAATGTCAGTCTGGATATACCATAATCTGCTACTTTAACATGGACCGGATGTTCGGGGTGATCTGGGAAAGGTAGTGGCATTTGCCAGACTAAAACGTTCTCTGACTTTAAATCTCTGTAAATTACGTGCTGTTGGTGGAGATATTCCACGGCTTTTGCTACTTGAAGAATTATGGCTTGCAACGTGTATGGATCTAATTTAGCACCCGAACGTCTGTAATTTTTCAACACGATATCCAATGCCCCTTCTGGCGCTAAATCTAACACCAGTGCCAGCGGACTAACCACTATTCCAACTAATGGCACGATATTTGTGTGCCTGAGTGTCAATAAAATATTTAGCTCTTGTCTAGCGGTACAGTATGCTTTGCAGGCATATTGCAAAGGATCTCGATCCCATTTACTTTGCGCGGCTTTATAAGCGAGAACAGCAGATTGCTTCGAATTCGGACCTGGTGGAACAGGCTGCAACATTTTGATGGCAACGTCTGCCTTTTGGTAAGTGCCAGGTAAACGACAGACTCCTTTAAAAACAAATCCAAATGCACCTCGGCCTAGAAGTTTTCCTAACTTAATATCTTCCGATTTTATTAAATGCTTTGATCCAAGATCCATAAAAATAATATCTGGTGCTACATGTGATAGCGGTATGTCAAAGTGCTTGGGGCAACTGATCGGTTTATTGCTGTAGGCAGATAAAATACACTCTTCGACCATCCAAGAGTATGCTAGAATACCCTCGGAATGTGTACTTTGTCTGACGATATCTGGATGACCTTCTAACGATGGCATCCTGCTTGACGTTAAGCTATCGTAGCCTACTCCGCTATCACCATCGGACTTATAACTATCCTGACTTTGTCTTTCCTTATTGACATAATATTTCTGAATATCTTCCGCTAAGCGATCATTATCGCTAATCTCACTCTCATTTTCTCCGTTATTTAATAGACATCGAGGACACGGTATCAGTCGCGTGACCAACAACTTCCCTTCAGAAGTATGCACAAAACGTGTCCCTAACGTGGGATACCAATCCTCTAATAAAATATCAATGTGATCGACTATTAGCGCTAATAGTTGCGGCATACTTTCTGGACGAGGCTCGACTACGATTGCTTGATAGCCCATTGGCTCGTCGTCTGCTGAATCCGACATTATAGGTTGCTTGATCACCAACGTGTCGACCGGGAACCAAATCTCTAAAATCGCTGAGTTTTTTAAATCTACGGTACACCATATGCCGTCCTGCTTCAATTTAAATTTAAACTGCCTATAATCGTACGGTGCGTTCTTCAAATTGTAATTGACCTCTTTGAGACGTAACAAAGTTATATTAGCGTATCTTAGCTCTATTCCCGTTTGCCAGAGTACCCATTCCGCTTGCGTGTCTAACAAGCTAGTGAAAATATTATCGTCCACGAAATGTTTGAACGGCGCTAGGAATGACATCACAATTTCAACGATAGCGTCGTCAGCCAGGATTCTTGTTATGAGCCTCGACCAAAAGCCACTTGGAAAGTACGACATCAAAAGAAGCCGCGTAACAGAGCAGTCCGGTTGTGATCTAGATGTTAACACGCATTCTGCATTCTGCTTGTCTCCAGAGGAATTTTGAAACGTTATCATCGGGGAAGTAATTTTTTTCGAACGCACATGCCAACCTCGCGTCTTCACTGGGATTTTAATTACTTGATTATTTCTTAGGATGTCTTCTTCGGTTGGCAGCAAAGAAGGAATCAGTAGAGTACGATAATCCCATGTCAATGCGACTTCAAATTTGTTTAACAAGCAGACGATATATCCTTGGGTGTCTATAGACGATATCGTTGAAGACTTAAAAACGTGCTGGATGTCATCTAGCTTCATTATACCAGATCTAGCGAAGGGATTAATTTCGCGTATGGTCACCACGTGTGCCAGCATGTCACAAAGCCACTGCGGATCGAGAAAATATAAATCTTTCAAGGTGGCGTCATCGTAGTGCAAAATAATTCCATTCTCATGAAGAAAAAGGGTCGCCTGGTGTAGCTCTGCAGGGTCTCTGAACGATCTATGTAGTTTCTGGAGTTCGTTATTCACTGCTGTGTAGTACTGGTCAGCTTTTAACACCGGATCTCCACCTGACAACTTTCTGTCATGCGCGAGTTGTATCACAACATCTTCCAAGGCGAGATAACTGGCAGGAACTTTTTGTTCGAGTAGTAATTCTTTGCTTCCAGGTGATCTCAGACTGAAAACAACGTCGTATATCAAGTTACACAGCATCTTTATGTTGTGTCTCGTCTTACAGCTCACTTCAATAGTTTCCATTACTTTCGGCAAACCACATTTCTCAGCATCCACAACATTTATAAACTTATCGCGAATGTATTGTTGTAAAGCCTCGCTATGCTCGTATGAACAATCATAATGAGTACCAACAATAATTACTGGAGAATTGGGTGCTCTGCTTTGAATATTTACCAACCACTGAAATATTTCAGAGACACCCTTAAAACCGTCTGTAATTCTCCATACAACTAAATATAGGCTACGCTTGGACAGGAAATATTGATGCGTCGCATAGTATTCTCTTTGTCCACCAAAGTCCCATGTTCTAAAGTAAACTGATCCGTGAGATGAATGGCCTCTTACTTTCTTCTCGTAAACCCAATCTCCTATATCAACGCCAACAGTAGATATCGTCGTCCCCCTTGCTGTCTTTGCATTGATATTCTTGTTACCCATTCTTTTCGCCCAATGCTCCGAAGCTTTCTTCTTGTTCGGCACTTCGCCCTCTTGCCTTAATTGTTCCAACAAACTTGTTTTACCAATACCTTGAATCCCTACAATCATCAACTTCAGTCGAGCATAAGGTTTAGCATCCTCTAAAATTGACTTCAAGTATCCAATAACATCCATTGTTTTATACTTCTTTGATTCGATCATAGTCCTTAACGGGTCCTGCAGTCTGCAACCTTGAGTATTTAAATTCCATAAACGAGACAATAACCCCATTTGTGGTGGTAGCTCGATAATGTCTGGGTTGCCACTTATATTTAAAACAGAGAGATTACCGAGCTCGTAAATGTTATGTGGGATTTCTTTTAATTTATTATTGCTCACGTCAAGCATGCTGACGTTAGGGAACAGTAGGTACGACTTAGAGCCGGAATAAATTATTTTCGTGTCTTTGTCCACGCTCTCCTCTTCTAAAGTTGGCATTTCTCCGTCGTCGATCGAAGTTAATTGAATTCTGTTCAGCGAATTGTTAGCAAGAATCAGCGTTCTCAAATTTTCCAACCTCAAGTGACGTCTGTGCGTGCAAACTGACATGAGAACTACATCGCGCAAAGAGGTTGCTGTCTGCCTATTACTGCCCGGGCCTATCGGAGATTGTACATTTGTAGTAGGACAGTAGCATGCTGTGTTTGCTTCTTCCATTAAATCGGTACCATCCAAAGGTGGTAGACTGGGCCATCGAGAAATTTGATTATTAGACAGATCTAATTGCTTCAAACTCGCGGGATAGGATGTTATGTGACTCATAGTTCTAAGAGAATTATAAGCCATGTTCAACCTTACCAAATTAACAGCCAAGCACGGCAATGCCACTGGAATACTATTAAACAAGTTGTGCGCCAAGTTCAACGATGTCAATACAGATCTTGCTCCGCCTTCATTGTCGTCTGAAACCTTTTCGGAAACTTGAACCGATCTGGTCCAAACGTGAGGTCGATCCATTTCGATAATTTGTGCATTTGCTATTTTCGTGAAAGAGTCGAACTCCATCGAGTCGTCGCGCGAAATAGCGAGCTGCGATGCTAAACTACGATTACTTGGGCTATTATTCAGAGAGTCATCCCGTTGAGATTTTCGTAAAATATTTTGAGACACTTGACTAGGCAAATCCTTCAATAAATTAAACGACGCGTTCAATTCCTTCAACTTCGGCGCACGCCATAAATTGTCTGGAAGACACTGCAGCTTATTATTCGAAACATCCATAATCTCCAAGGTGGGTAGATTCATTATAAATTCTGGCAATTGCTCCAATCGATTGTCTTGGAGGTACATTTCTTCTAAAACCGGACACAATTTGTCCTTGGGATTTCTCGGCTCGGCCGATAGAGTATCTAATTTATTCTGAGCCATATTTAGGTACCGTAGACTTTGTAGATAAAACACAGTGTTTGGTATTGAGGTAATAGAATTATGCGAGATATCTACCCTCGTGATAGCGTACAAGACCAGATCATTGTTCTTGGCACTCAGCTTTTTATTAACGTGCAGCACGGCATCGATCAGCCATTGAGATCGGATTTGCGAGAGATGACACTGCTGATCGTGCCAGTTTATCATTGTAGGAGTATTTGGAAATAACGTCGAGTATGTAACATTACCAAACGAAGAGAGCGCAGAGAAATGAGAGGTTTGAGTACATTCAGTCATAGCTTTCTTGTTGATCTTGTATTCCGAGTCGGGGTAAGCTTTTATGGACAGAAGCTTCGCCGTCAACGGCTCGTCCCGATTTTGTGCGGCAATTTTGATCGCCTTGCATGTATTATCCACAGCACCATGCTTCAATAAAAGATCAGCGATTTTTATGTCACGTTGCTGGCAAGACATAATTAACGCGCTGGAGTAGCTGCTTTCTGGATCGTTTTGATCGTAAGGAACTTTTACTGGTAAGTTGGGATCAGCACCTGCTAATAGCAAAGCGGTAACGACTTCTATGTGCTTCCCTCTCACCGCGGCGTGTAAAGCGGTTTCAGCAGCATTGTTGCAATACAAATCTAGATTTACCGGGCATATCATATTGTCGTCTTTTTTATCAAATGCTTTACTCCTAAAGTTTAAACTAGACATTAATCTCTGGATTCCGCTAGAAATCTTTCTTTTCGACATAGGAAGTGGCTGCGCGACTCCCATGTCCTCCTCTTTGATTTTCTTCGCTTTCACTCTGTAATTCAATAGCAATTCTACGATTCTAATATTCCCCAACATGCTAGATATGTAAAGAACATTCTGTCCCGTAACATCCTGAATATTTATATCGAATGGCATCTCATGCTCATATTCCCCGGACGAGTCTTTATAACGCTGATACGTATGTTGGGGATATTCAAATTTTAACAGCAAATCAACCACCAAATAATGACCGTTTATAGCTGCGGCGTGAATCGGTAACCATTTCTCTACCGTCGAGGACTGCACTTGTTTCGGAAAAGTTCGGAGCAGTAGTTCCACAATTTCCACTTTACCGTTATAACAAGCTATATACAATGGACAGTATTTAGTAACAGGATGTATTCTGCAATCCGCGCCGTGATCTAGAAGCAAACGAACTACGTCTCTGTGACCCATTTCACATGCTATGAAGAGCAGAGTATTCGCGCCGTTCGGTGCCATGTTAACGATGCACTCAGTGTTAGCGGTAAGGCCTTGAATGATGTTCCTAGCTGCCACAGCATCCCCCTGAATGCAAGTTGCGCGTAAAGAAGCATGCGTTGCAAGCTTCGCCAATTCATATTTCTCTGCCGCCGATTTAAGCAAATTTATGCACGTGTCTTGTTTACTTATTTCAGCTACATCTAACGCTTTCTGACCGTTACTGTCTTGGATCGTTAGATCGGTGTTATATTCCAAAAGTTTCTCAATGTTGGAACAATTACCGTGTTCTGCGCAAACGTGTAACGGCGTCCGATAGTTGCCTCTCGGCCCGCACGGTGTGTTTGGATTTGCACCGGCAGACAACAATACATCCAAACACCTCGAATTTTCCGTAATAGCTGCTGCGTGTAACGGAGTCCTACCCCACGAGTCTTGACTGTTCGTGTATTGTGAGTGCTCTCCTCGCAGAAGATCTTCCAGCAACTCAGCATTATCCCACAGAGCAGCTTGATGCAGTAGTCGGCCAGGAAAGTCTTCGTCGATAGGAGTGTAATCCTCCATGATGCGAACTATAAATATTTACATTGCTCTTCTGTGTTCTTTTTAATATATTTTATTTATAAAGATAGTAAAGCGTTTATATACTTACGAGTTATAACTGTAAATCCTTTCGGTTCTTAATTACCTATTCACATTGTGGATGTATTCTTCTCTATGATACTTTGCGTATGATGTTTTACTTTGTATCTTATCAAAATTGAACATTCGACGTTCATCGCAATTTATTGTAAAAAAGTTCTTACGATTACTTGTGAATTTAGATACGTCCAATGTATCTAAAGTGGAAGTTGAACATTTAAAATCGTTTATATACATTTGTGGAATTTCGTTTTTGCTCATTTATTCTGGCATTAAAAATGTATTACGTTTGAAATTCAGTTTTTCCTAAATTATTTCTGTTATTATTTCGCTAACACTGTCACTCTTCTTCTGTCATTCCATTGAAGCTTTATATTTACGATTTAAAGTCCAGAGCGCACAAACACGAAAGTCTCGCGTATGTGTAAATGCGTACATCAATTGGAGTACGATCGAATAACGTATCGCGAATATCATGTCCAATCGATTTCGAAAAATTTCCCGCTTCTCACTGTGAATACGCAAATCTCCTTTCCATAATTTCTCGGCTTTCTTCTTGCACAGAGTGAATAGCGGCTCGATTGTCGCGATGACTTTCGCAATGAGAAACGAGCGCGACACTAAACATAACACTCGGCGATCGCCATTTTGTCAGTTCTCTTTATCGACTGTACGCACCTTTAGACACGATTTTCCGCATCAGTACACATCGGATCGATTTAAATAAACAGTATTATATTTGACATTACGTAATACAATTACTGACCTTTCCTGTCAATCGACTGTGTTACATGCTTCGCACATCTATTAGCATGTTGTTAGTGTTACTGCAATTGAAAGTTTTTGTTCGGTTTCATGTTTGGAATTACGAGCTACATATCGTAAAATTTCCACGCTTGAAATTATTTTCTCTTTTTTTTTGCTGGAATATTTACACATTACTGAACATTATACATGAATATGTTATTTATAAAAAAAGATAGAAACAGAATAAGATTGAAAATAATTTGATGCAGTTTAGTCATTATCGAAAGGAATAGTATTGAAGATTTTTTAAATTTTTAATTTGCGAAAATCGTTCATGCAACACATTATTTACAAAATATTTTAATTTAATTCTAATTTTTGCATGTGTTACACGAATTTCATTTAAGATCAATTTTACGCTATTCAGATTAATCATAAGCGGGAACAGGCCTTGATCCGAATATCAAATTCGCGAAAACCAAGAAATTTTTATGCGGAGCTATAATAGCGAATTAAACGTTTCTAAATACTTCTGTTGTATTAATACAAACACTATTGAGTTTGCTTAGATAAACTGTTATGTTCTTCATTTTGTAACTGTAATAAAGAGTTTCAAATATATGCATGACCTTCTTCGATAAAAATTCGATGAAAACAAAGCTTGGACGTGGATGTCTATTTTAATTAAAAAAATTAGAAAACTTTTACATAATAAATGTTAATCAACTTTCTAATGTTCCACTTGGCAGCCTTCGAGGCTCAACGATCGGGCTAAGTTTCTAGCCACCGCTAGTCGGAAGATTTCGATTTCATCTTGAAATTTCGGGTCGTCTCCGTGCGCTTCTACGCAACGCAATAGCTCGAAACAATCGCTGGAAGACAGAATGACCTCTTTGGCTTCCAATAACGGAATAGCATCTGACAGAAGAATCGACCAGAAGCTGAAAAGCAATCGTTTAGAAAACAGTTTCTTCCGATTTAAAACGACCATGCTGACATCTGTGCTCTACTTACTATTTCGGCGTTAAGTTCGAAACTAAGAGGGACACTAGTAAACTCGCTGCTTCTTTAAACTCTCCAATTCCGTACATTTGATGAAACTCGCAATATTTTCCTAATTTGAAAATGTAATTAAAGACAACGGATATTATATAGAAAATTGAATTCTATCTCTCATATTTTTAAATCGATTTACCTAAAAATGTGAGTCTGTCACTTGCCATCATACAAAAGCCTAAATTTTCTAATAGATCGCGACATTCCAGTCTTCCACTTTCTGCGTATTCTTTCAGAAATTGATCAGCAATATATGTTATGAAACCACTATCCTGCGCTTTCAATGCCCATGCTAGCGCATTACCAAGTCTTCCTCGTTTTATACATTTTACTGCCTGGATTTTACATATGCTAACAACTTAAAAAGAGAAAGAATTTTTTAACGATTTAATGGGCCTTATGGGACTTACTGATAGAAGATTATACCAACCAACATGGTCCATGTTATTGTCATGGGCTATGTCCACAATCTTGTTTACTCTCGCTTCTGATACCATTGGTAATGATTGTAATAGTATCTCTAGCCTAGCTAAGCCTTGCATTGGACAATGTATCAAATAACTCGCGCCGCATTGCCACAAAGAATGATGTCCCATCAATGTATTCCCATATTCCAATATCAGAGACTCGTGAAGTTGACTAGTGACTCTGATGCAAAAGCAAACGTTATTTCGACATCATTTCTATTCTCTCTAATATCATTTACTTTTATATCCTTCGCTATCAAATTACTCACTCGATCTGATCTTTGTCTAACACTTTAAGTCTCCCGCAAGTATAAAGTAAGTCCACTAAATGCGCCGCGAACCATCCATTGTCACCCATATACTGTATTTCTTTAATAACTTGGTGCAAGTGGCTTTCCATTAGCGCACGTATCGCGTTGTCGGAGGGCCTATTAGCATGCCATCTTTTCGACATGCTGTTCGCATGTTGCGAGAGCTCGGGTTGCTTGCAGCACGGGGATGTGTAAAATAATTTCGCTGCCAATAATTCGTACCAAGCATCTGTATACGATGCGAATTGCCACAGTATCTCTTCTTCTCCTGCAATTAACTGTATTAAATGTTTTTAATGATTCAAACTATATAACATTATTTTATTACATTCGCACGTGTAGTATTGGCGTAATACCTTCATAATCATTTCTAAATTCTCGTCAACAATGAAAGCTTTACTATCTAGATTTAAAGATAGTTCCAACTGCCAATGTTTCCAACGCACGGTAAATTCGTTTACGGAATAACCACCGTATACGTTGTACACAGGCATGGTTTTAAGAATATATTCTGCCATTCTAAAAGCCGGGTGATCTGCTTTACTGTGCAACGCTAAAAGACCTCGCACTAATTCTAATTTCCCATGTAGCGCGCAGCCTATTACTGCTTCCCAATAATACGTGTACGTTAAATCAGCGCCGATTGTTTTTTGGTTTAATATGTCCATTGCCATGCCTTCTCTAGATGGAAAATGAAATTTAATCCATTCTAGCAACTGTGGCAAAACTACATCACCTAGATTTACAAATACAGATCAATATAGTTGCGAAATTAATTTTATTGAATATTTAATTGATAGAAGCAATGGCATACTTCGAATTTATGGATTTCTTAGTTATTAAATAGTTATGGAAAGATAATTACCTGGCACTACATCCACATAAAGAATTTCAGTTAAGTGCCATATGCATTCTATTTGATAGAAGATGGTGAGAAAGTTCTCTAAGAACTCTTTTTTGTCGGACAAAGATTTTCCAAGTATGTCCTGTAAGCTTTCTATGCAAGCTCTCAAGGTGGATCGATATTGTTTGCTGTGTTTCAATAGTTCTGGCCTAACATCTCCAGGCGATGATTTGATTTTTTGAATTGATAAAAAGACGCCGTTACTTTCATTCACAAGTTTACGTAATTGTGGTGAAAATAAGATTACTTCAGGCTTCAAAATGTGTATCGCTGGGTCATGTCTCTCCTGGTGATTCTTATCTAATATTTTGCTAGTGTGTATACTGATCTTACTACTGTTTACCCAAGTGGCGGCGATACCTGAATTTTTAGGGACATTTGGTATATCCTACAAATGAAAAATATTGTTAATATATTTCCTTGCACGTAATATTTAATTAAGAAGTAAATTGATCAATTGTATTTTAACATTCAAAACGATAATAATACGTAAACGTTAATGCTTTAATTTTGAAAATATTATGATTACTTCATCGGAGTCTATACGAAAAGATTAAATATTACGAAAAATTATTGAAATATTATACCGCTCTGGATTCATGAATCTTTTTCGGTAGTTAGAAAATGATTTTCTACGAGATCAAATGACGGAAATGTAGGTTAAGTCTTAATTTAAAGCACGCGGTTAATAAAGTTTCACTACTTACTATAGTTGGTAAATTGTTGATTTCGGCCATACTTGGCAGTAAAGTAAAAGAACTGTCGTTCCACGCACGTGTTACTTTACAACAATATCATTAACTTTACATTCGCGATTAACTCTCCACTGTTTTTCCCGCAAATTAAATGCACAGCACTGGACTGTCGACTATCGATACCGGCAAGTTCGATTCCGAAAGGGAGGCGATACATTGCGAGTTTGCAAACAACGATATGACACATATCGATAACTAGCAAACTCTATCGATAATATCGAAAGAAGGTAATTCAAATATGAATTACGAAATTACGACAATTCACACTAATGTTTTTATTATCAGTATATTTATTATTACTTTCGTCGTGTTAAGTTGGTAAAGGCATGCTGTCTATCAAAAATAATATTCAAGTAATTATTGAAGCGTGTTAGTTAGTATCTTTAGCTTTTAAATTGTAGAGTTAAAAGTTAGAAAATGGTACTTTGTAGTCGAGATATTGTAGAAGCGAGTGGGATTACGCACACGGATAACTAATTGTACGGATAACTAATAACTAATTTCATTGAAATCCGTTCTGCCGTTTAGGCTTGAAAGAAGGACAAACAAACCGGCAACGTTTCACTTTTATACATTAGTAAGGATTTATATAACTTACCACAATATATAAAAATAATAATAACATCCATATTTATAACAATAATAAAGTGCACGCAATTGAAGATTTGCATAAAATTATTAAACTGTCTTACCCCGTGCAATTAAATCCCCTCTATGTAAAAACAAAAACTCAATGATTTCATACAACGTTCAGTGCATAACAACACATTTAAACTTTCATCAGCAAGAAGCAGTATAAGAGATTAATATTCAGCCACAAATTGAAATTAGAATCTCCCACGAATTTACCAAAATACAGTACACAATTCTAGCCGAAATTAAATTCAAGAGAAATTGGATGAAATTCCCATCACCGTGCATGTCCGTAAAAAAATTGCTCGAAGAACAAGTTGATCGCAGGCACATTCAGCTATATAATAGAACACTGTATGTACTCCAGCAAACAGGATACGCGGTTCCACTGCCCCGACCTCGCCCCAGCACTATCCATACGACTCACAAAAATCGCGTTATCGTGCGTCCGCACGTCATAAAAGAAAACTAAAAAAAAAAAATCCGTGACAAAAGAAATAGACGCGGAGCGGTATCGTTCACCTTTGCCCGATGCCTTTTTTCTCCCTTTCAGCTGTAACCATAACACACCGCGCGACCCGCCCCGCACCCTTCGTCGCCTCGCGGGGTCGTGTTCACCATTGGCGGCCGAGCGTAGCCGAGGATGGACGACCCTTAACGCGACCCATGGAGACTGGATATCGCACGCAATAATCCGAGCTTGCGCGGTGCTTGCGGGAAGGCGCGTCCTGGCTCCGTCGGCTCTGCGTTCGCTTGGGCTTTTACTCGTCGACGAGCATCCGTGGTGAAGCGTGCGCGCCCGTCGAAGCCGGACGAAAAAAAAAAGAAAAGACCGGAGAAATAAAAAAATAGGGGGAATAGAGCGGGGGCACTGTTCGCGTCCGGCCGGGCCAACATACGTGCCGTACCCCGGAGGAACCCACCTACCCTGTCTGAGGACGAAGGGCAGGACTAGGCTGTTCGCGCCCCGCGAAAATGTAACGATCGGAGTGGACCGGTTCTCTGGAAATAGGCTTCCGCCAGCAGGGGGAGGAGAGGAGATCGTTCCCCGTGGTTGTGGATCGCGAGTGGAAGCATCCCGGAGAGAAGCTCCATGGCGTGAAGCGTCGGCAGGAGCAGCACCTTGTTCGTGAAAGTCTGAAGCTCGACAGAAATCAGGTACGCTGAGATTTTTCTAAGTTTTACGCTTTCGTTTTGGGTAGCTCGTAGCCAGCCAGGGTGGCGAGTTCACGGGGCCCAGCCGACTACTGGGCGTCTAGCTTCTTTGGCTCGCTACCGGCTTCTTCTTTCCCCCTTTTTTCTTTTGTCTCTATGGCAGTCCAGGGGACATCGAAAGATCGTTCATCGAATTGTGCACGCAGAGAGATTCAGAGACTTGGATCTTTTGGAGGGGGTGGTACGGGTGATGCAATTTGATAACGGATATAAACGGGTGGATTGAATAATGCAGCGCTGACAGTGCTCCTGTCGTTGCTCGGAGATCGTTGACGTTATCGGCGTTTCGCGAAAGGAAGTCTGACTGCATGGGTGGCTATGTGCGACGCAGTATGTGGGTACCATCGTTGGCTTCCCCCCTTTTACCCCTAGGTGCTCCGGGAAATAGAAAATTGAATGCTGCGACGTTTCTGAGATTTTAGTGTTTCTTAATTCTCTGGTAATCGATACTCGCTTTACGAAATAGTGTACGGCGAGGGGCAACGTATAAGTTTGGTCGTTATAATGTTGTTTTGATATCGATGATAAATTTATTGGGGGTCGTGTGGTTGTGTGTCTGAGGAAAAGTAATTTCAGAAGAACGTGGGGTAGTGTTTGTCAGATTTTACTGAAGCTTCGTGGAATTTATACAGTTTTATTTTTATACTTTTTAACGTGGTAACCCTTTGGTGGGTTCAGAAAAGGAAAATTGTCATTTATATTTCCATTATCGTGTAATAAGGTTTAGGTTACAAATATCAGCCATGGAACAAGTTCGCCTTAGTACGAATCTTCGTGGAATTCGATATTGCGTCTCTGTTTTCTAGTCGATTGGAAGCTGGATTGGTCCTACAGGTCGGCGTTTGTATATACGATACTCGTGTAGTACGCCTAGGGTTCTCGCAACAGGTTACGTTTGTGGATTTCGACTCGACGAATGCGCAAAAACAATGCGGATATCAAGCTCAATAATGCAAATTAAACTTCCCTGGAAGGGTTGAAATTAAATTTGCTTCTTTTTTATTATCGTACTTAACGACCTATCATACTACTTACAGTGTTAGTTCTGGGTTAAGTCCGGTTTAGGTGTTCCTTCAAAAATCACTTTTTTTAATTCCTGGCAAAAATCGCTTTACATTTGGAAATTCAATAGCTCCTCCAATTGTTTTAACATCGATACTTTGGGTTGTACAAAAATCCAAAGATCGAAGAAACTTTGATTCTGAATTTTGAAGGCTCCTTTTTTCATCTCTCATCTGTGGATCTTCCTTTCAAGCTATTATAGAAACGTCATCTCCTAATTATCTACTTTCTTTTATCATATTACGAGCTATTACTGTACTTGCGGGAAATATTCTTGGGATGTCGTCTCCACAAAACCGATTATCTGCAGTAGCGCACTCAGGATTTAATCTTGGGAGAAGCCGTAATTGAAGGGATAGAAATATTTTTAATGTGAATTCAAGAAAATTATTACGTGATTATAAAAATTGATTTATAATTAAAATTTATTTTTTCAAAGCTCTTGAATTACTTCAGACGTGGTTACATTAAGGGGCTATACCCGTTTGAACCCTCGGAAAATGTTTACACTTTGTGGATTTTTTTACAAGTCAACGGCTTGATGCAGATTTTTCGTTTTTTTACTATCTTTACATAGTACTATGAAAACTATTGTTTTTCGGAAGTTATGGATAAAAACTTGTAAACAAATCGACAAAATATACACTTTTTCCGAGGGTTTAAACGGGTATACTCCCTTAATCTCCCTTTTCCTTTTTCTTTGGGGGTGCCTCCACCCCTCTGGTTGCGCTACTGATTAGATTTCATATATTATAAAGAAGAAACTGCGTACATCTCATAACGACGGAGGTCGCACTAAGATCCCCTACCTCCTTCCACCTCTTTCCCTTAATTTTCCCACGTCGAGGGTAAACCAGCGTTCGCATTTGCAGCGTTGTTTAATGGCCACGTCCCAGTAGCGATTTTGCTGCAACCGGGGGATGAAATTGCCTTTCGTCGAGCAAATGTACTCTCCTTTTCTTATTCTTTCCTTAGCAGGCTCTTTCACGCGACGTCGCTTTCTGTCGGGTATAAGAAGCAGGTCGGAGATCTAATCGATCCCTTGGATACGAACATAAACGCTCGGTTAGGTCGATGACTGATAGAGATGCACGAAAATAACAAAAGCATTTTGCGTGTTTTAGGAAGATTTAAGATTCCTGCGCGGGTTAAACGACCTTCTCTCACGTTCAGCAATTCAATTTGTCACCTTTTTATGTGACACATGACTAATTTATTTCACTAAATCGCGAGAAATATTCCTTGCGTTTCGGGGGCCGATGGTACGATTACTATGAGGATAATATCGTTACGAAATATATTTTTGAACGTACTCGCAATGATTCTTTTACCTTCTTGTAAGGAGGAAAAGAAGGCAATTGAAATGCAGCATGGGTGGTAGTACAATAATGGCACAGAGGAAACATTTTCTTTATTTCTTATAAAATATGGAGAGAACGTGGGGAAGAGAGTTTCAAGGTTTTCTGGTATCCTTTAATTAACTTTAGACGTACCGTCTGGGTGCTACCGTTTTCCCAAGTGAAAACAGGAATATTTAATTAAAAAAGATGTGCGATACGAAATTACAAAACAATACTTTAAGGCTTGCACATTTAAACTCAGTGACTTGTATTATAATTTCACGAGTCTTCTTCGTTCTCTCATGTTTTCTAATATTGATACTACCATAGTTATATATTCTGAAGCATTACTTCAACTTCTTAGGATTGCTACTCACGTAGCATTGAATTTCTTATGCAGACATGCAGAAGTATGAATTTCAAACTTCCGTTTGACCACCACTGTAGGAGCATTTACCTGTGTCGGTAATTATGAAAGTAGTGTAAGTAAAAAAAACCCAATTATTGAGATTTCTTATATTTCAATATTATGAGAGAATTTTTTAAAAATAGCCGTCAAGTAGCAATGACATGAAAAAAATTACCTCCATTATATGCAATTTCAATCATAAAAAATATTTTTTAATATGCCCGTATGCAATAATCGAAATATCTCGAAACAAAGAATAGACTTACACCACTTTTATAATCACCGGCAAACCTTATGATGAATTTTTAGGACACATTCGATAATTGTGAGAGAAAGTGATGATTGACGATCGAGTGCGTGAATTGGTCCCTGATTGGACTTGAACGAAGAGTCCCGCGGTGTCGAAAGTCAAGTGTTCGGCACACATATTTTAGCTGCAACTAAAGCTTCCCCCCAGGACTTGTATCTCCGGTGCTTTTAACTGCAGTGTATATTTGACTTTCGGTCGTGTTTGATTTGATGGCGCATCCTTTGTTAACCGAGATCTCGCCTGCACCTTGCTCGGTAAAATGCATCGCGTGGATGGATGGGAACGATGAATCCCTCAATAAAAAGAAACGCGATCGAGGATGCCTTGAATGCGATGGCGAACTTCTTGTATCGACTCTTCTGTGCGCTATTCGCATTGAACTTATAACGCAAGGAGTTCTAAGTTTCTTTGAATCGAAATGGATAATTTATCATGGGAAGGAAAAAAAGGAGCACATTGAACGAACTACAAAAATTTTTCAAGAATTCCAATTAGAATTCAATCCAATTAAATTCAATTAATTCAATCCGATTTGCAGACGTAAATTGGTGGTTAATTTTTCTCGAAGAAGAGCATTTTTGAACGACGATAAAGCGGGGCTTTTTAGTTGTTTTGTCTTTTACTTTAAATATTGCTAGATTGCTACGCTCTACTCTTTCTAATTCCACTGCATTTGGCACTGCTGATATTATTCTTAGGATATTTCATGCAAATATTTAAAGCAGCAGTGCTCCATTAGAAAATTCGTCTAAGAAGGCATTGAAGTCAATCCTGTTACGCGTAACTGGTCACATGGTTAGGCATTATATCAGCTCCGGACTGTACCTCGCTATTACGCTCATAATATTTCCTATAACACTACTGCATTCTCATTTCGAACGCCCAATAAACTCGTTTTAATAATACAAATAATATACACTGGATATTCCGCGAATTTCAAGACACCCGATTTCAAATCTGGGTTCATCTGTTCTTAATAGGGGTGCAATCGATTTTGAGGGACCACGGTTGCTATCAGTTCGAAAGGTTATTCGCATGACCCACATTCGTCCCGTGTTCACGGTACGAATATTCATAGGAAGGAAATAACACGGTCCGCGCAAACACGCATAATTACTGGCGGATTAATCATTCGTTGCGAGTTGGATTGAAGTCTCGTGTCTGACTGTGTTAGTCCAAGTAGCGAATCTTGCTAATTAAATTGCCAGTAATGCTGAGGAAACGAAGGGAATGTGCCATAACCATTTCTATGCACAAAATGGGGTACTAAGGGGGCTGAAAATAGATTAATTATATTAATGTAGTACGTGTACACCTGATTATTTAATAATAAGTAGGTGCCTACTGACAGGATGCAGTAATAAATATGATAATAAATATGTCCCTTCTAACACGCAAATACACAGTGGAGAATGATTCAAGTTCGCATAAGCAATTTTGCGGTCGTTTCGTGAGTGCTTCTACAATATTTCATGGATGCGTTATTAGGTACTTGGGGCAGACTCTACGATGTAGCTTTGCTTTAGCCCCATATTCACGGAATATTGCGTAGAAGTGTTCATCGAATGGCTGTCAACTACGTAAACTTGGGCCACTCTCCGGAACATTTATCTTGTAGAAAATAAAGAACAGAACGAATATACAATTGCAGATTAAGTAGAAAGTTCCTGCAAACCTCCTTCATTTTCTAACTATGTATAATTAGTTTAAAATCGCTTTCAAATTTAGTTACGCATGCTCGTTAAATTTCCAAAATGACATTTCTCCAAATTGAAGGCTCGTTTGAAACCAGTATACGCTTTCTCACATAGAATTACAACCCACTCGATTTTACCACCTACATATGTGTCGGTGATTATGAAAGTGGCGTAAGTCATGTATTTTTTGTTTCGAGATATATAGACTGTTGCGTTTGGGCGTATTAAAAAATATTTTTCCATTGTTGAACAAAATGTTTTAAAACATATATCATGCTGTTCTAATGTCAAAGTAACTTGTACAAAAATGTGTCCTTTAAACCTTTGAATGTCTCCCAAATTCAAAAAATGCTCAAACGTAGTTTTTCGATCTTCACAACTTGATAAATTTTTTTCGAACAAAAGCAATTTAACAGTGCTCTATATTTTAGCGCCCCTGTTATTTTTCATATAATAAGTGCATTTATTCTTAAGGGGTTCGATTTAGGCAAGTTTACCCAAGATGTGACGTTGCTTGCCACGTGTCTCCCCTAGGTATATTTTTCCACTTCTATACAGGATTCATAAACCACGTTTCGATTAACCTTTTCGAAGCGTGCTACCTCGCGTAACTCACTCCGTCGCCCGTATCACGAGTTAGCAGCACAAAGACGCAAGACATCGCTGTATCCGGACGTATTCGAAAATGTCAAACGTAAATCAAGCTCGGTCGTATACCGCATCTGTCTTTCAAGAGGCATAACGGCGAACAGAAAGTACTGGCGAATTGCCAGCCTGAAAATAACGGGATATAAGCACCGATAAAGATTTGCATAGTGACCGAAGAATATTGCCCGCGCGGAGGGGGCGGAATGACGGACTTGCCGCGAATGAAACGTGCGGAGACTGTGTTCGGCACCGTGGTTTCGTTCGGAGTCAGTCACGCGGGCCTCGGGCCGAGGAATCCCGCGATTTTGGCTTTTGTTGTAAAGCATGTAACGCTCGTAGAAAAATAGACGAGCCCGTGCACGTGGAAGGCCAGCGGTTTGTTGTCCCGTGCTAAAAACAGATTCTCTACGATGCTTCCTGGCACACGTGAGACCTTCTGCACGGTTCCGATTTCTTTTTACGAGGGGACCGGTGTTTTACAACTGTACACCGTAACGTTCGCGGAGCACCGAGTCCGACATCGACGAGCTTTAGATCTCGCGCGAGAATTTGTCCTCGAGCGATTTGAGCATCGCAGCACGAAGGGTGATTTTCAGAATTCAGGGGCTCAGTGGAAATATGCATGAATTTTCGATCCTTTGTACCATTAATTCCTTCCTGCCATGTAGTGTGATTACGCCACGTCCATATTTCTCTGATATGTGGAGAAATTAATTATTTATAAATAGGAAGCAAACACGGAAATAAGTGGTAAAATATTCTCGTAATTAGATTAAATGGAAAGATGACGTAAACAAATATTAAGAAATAGCGGTAAACAATATCTGTGGCGAAATAAAAAAGAATTAATTAAGTTTTTAGCTAAAATTTGATAATAGTTGGCATTTACTATCTAATTCAAGTACCGTTTAAAATAATTACAATTTCGTACCGTATTTCTGATGAAAATAATTTTTCCTTCAAACTTGCTTTCCTCTAAAATCAAAATCCTCTAAAATTTGTACCCGTGAAGGGGATGGTAAATATTTTCTATTAACGTTTTCAGGGAATTGGATAGGTGTAAATTTTGGGGGATTGGTAGAACTCATTGTAAGGGATTTTGTTGAATGGTTTTGTAAATGGTTTCGATAAAAGAGGGGAAAAGGTAATTGCACACACATTGGGTGCTTACTTTTTTTTGGAAAAATGCGGTGAGAAGAAGATATTGAAATTTCTTCGTATACTAAATGATTTCGTTGGTTAGAACAAAGTGAAATTATATTTTTAATAAAATATGGTATTCAGAACGCGAGCGTGTCCTAACTTTTGACAGAGTAATTGCAAAATTCAGCTCGAAATAATTAGATTTACGGCTATTTAATTAAATATCACGCGGCGATACAGGCGCTAATGAATATTGATGAATCATGATTTCCATTATACTCGGAGAATTTTATTTATTATCATCATTACCGTCTGCGCGCATACGTTTATTGAAATTCGCCGGTGCGATGGGAACCAGAAAATTTCGTTTGTTATGGCATGGATACGGCGCTTGTGAAATAACAGGGATACCAGTAAAGAAATCCAGGAATTTGCTTCCCGCCTGAATACCTAATTAACAGATTAATTGCTAGGATTAGGTCGAATTAAACCCGCTGTGGGCTATTTCTTCGGGACCCTGGTTTTAGATTAGATTTCAGATTAAGGTTTCCTGCTTCAGATCAGGCGAATTAGACTTTTATGGGTTGAATTTTATTACACCGTCGTTACAGTGATTATGCAGATTGTTATTGTATCATTCCACATTTTGGATTCAATTTGCTATTTCTCTGAATGATCGTTAGTCAAGTGTGTATCTTGTTTACTAATTACAACAGACTTCTGTTGCTACTGAATGAAAAAAAAATTTAAGTGGAAATATAAGTGACTTGAAACGACAATTAATGAATTGTATTATGTATTATATATATTAGTGTTTTTCACTGAAGTACATTGAAACAGATTGCAGAGTAAATTGTAAATGTAGACGACTCAATGTTTAAGTGATTAGAATTGTTTAAAAAAATAGATTGATACGTAAAAACAATTAGAAACTTCTAGAAGTGTGTAATAGACAGAAGAGCATAGAATGATAATGTTAAATAATATTCAAAAGCAGCTATTATAATTACGTAAAAAAATATTCTCCAATCATTGTGATATACAGAAGTTTTTATAGAAACAGGCAAACAATCTCGTAGCGAAATACTATTTGAAAGTGGGTGTTCTGGATTTGTTCGATCAATACAACAATAGCGAAGGAAGTGCAATTGGAATAAATAACAACGGTGCATGAATAATTGGACAGAACGGCGACTCTGTTGCGCCGCTTAATTACCCTAACGATCAATTTGTATCTCCCCTGACATCAAAGGCTTGCAGAAATCGTTATTTAATCCCAAACTCCTTTGTTTCCTGTTTCCACCACTTTCTTTAAAAATGCAAATTATTCTAAAAGCCAGTTAGCTCAAAATCATTTCTGTCGAGCATGGAATTCGTGCTCTGTTTTAAAGAGACGATGGAAAAAATCAAGGATCAATCTGGTGAAATAAATCGAAATCTCGTATATAATTTTACGTATGCAATTTGTAAATAGCAATTCGGATGATATTGAATTTTATTCTTTTATCACCGATCTTCTTCTAGAATTCATAATCATACATTCGATTCATTAAAAAAAAGTGTCGAGTAATGAACACGTTAATGATAGACGAAATTGCAAAAATCTCTTTGTCTGAAATAACATCAATGCACATACGTGTTCAATGCGAAAACACGTGTTGAATGATGCGAAAATTCTGGCTATATTTACTTCTGTATTCGCGTACGATTTGTGCTTAGGTCATCGTGAACAAAATTTTATTGCCAAAACATTCCTCCACTGGTCCGCACTTCTTTATTTTATCAGCCGATTCTACGTGTATCAACACATTAGCTGACAATAACAGAACACTTTAGACTTCAGACTGTCTGTTACAGTGGCACCCCTCGAGTCCCAGCAAAAAATCTGCGTTTCTTTTCAACAACCTTTTTCTTCAAATAAAAAGAAGCATAAAGAATATAAAGGTCCATTCCATTTCATCAAGCATGATTAAAATTGTCTACAACTATTGCACTGATTCGATCTCTTTGTTAAGTGATTTTCACTTAATGGTAAGAACTATGCAAACATTAAATTGCGTGAAATTAGTTTTCACGATCCTCCAGCAGAAACTGAAATGAACAAGTAGTAGTTAGAGAAACTCGAAAGGAAGGTTGTTCATTTAGAATTGCGTTAGTGATTCACCTATAGTAAAATGGAACTTTGGTCGAGACACTTGGAAGCGTCTGTTTTAAATCGAAACGATAAATGGTGAAATAGTAAATCGAGAAAAGTAAGGTGGAAAAACGAGTACAACACCTGCGCAATAATTCATTTTCAAGGAATTTAAGTTCGATTCGAACGAAGTGTGGCATGTACTGGCATTGGACCTACATTCGTTAAAAAAGTTTCAACTGTCTGGTAGCTAAAGTGTTTTTTAAATGAGATTGAAATATGTATTGTCGCTTCGAGGGAATGTTATTAATTGATTAAGGGTACCCTCCGGTTAAAACACTGGAAAAATACGTGACTTTCATGAATTAAGATAAAGAAACTGGACAACATATAGTAAAAAAGCTTTTTGGATTTTATGACTACATATTTGAATAACAAAAAAAATTATTGTTTGTATTTTATCAATTTTTGCATTAGATATAGAGCATTCACTGTACCACTGAAGAAATTAGAGCTCTTGACGGGCGCCATCAGAACTCGTGACAGGATGGTGTGAAATAAAGAACCGAAAAATATTCTTAAAATATATATGAATCGTTATTGCCTTATCCACGAAGAGTAATTTTGGATCACTCATTTGTTTTTATGGGCAGACTTATGCGTAGAAAAACTGCTTTTTTGCAACAGTGAGTTTAAACATCTGCTAAAAATCACCGGATAGTTTGTTTGCAACGAAGACAGATAAGACGATAACCATTCATCACTCGAAGAAATTTCTGCATTGTCTTTCTTCATTGATATTCCACATTTTACTAAAACTTACATTTATTTTTTCTTAAAGACGATCATTTTATATAATTGATTAACGAATGCGTAACTGGTATAGTTTTTAATTTAATAATCTCCCTGTTCCTTCCATCATCAATTGCTTTGATCACAATTTCTACAACATTCAAAAAGTACCTATGAAATTTTTATTCAAGATGTTCAAAGAAAGATTTCAAATATTATCATAACCAGCTTCTCTAGAATGCCTACAATCCCGATTTGGGCATTATTGGAATAAATTTTTATTCGAACGATCTCGAATAAGAATTACGAATAAAATGAAGTTATTCGAGAATAACGAATAATTTTATATTCAAATAAATATCTTAACTTCTTAACTTCATTTTATTCGCAAATCTTATACGAAATTATTCGAATAACAAATTATACGTTATTCTCGAATAACTACATTTTATTCACAATTCACATTCAAAATCATTCGAACAAGAATTTATTCGAATAATGCCCAACTCTGCTACAATCAAAATTGTCGCAAAATAAGTCAACATAAGTAGTCAACATAAGTCAACATAACACTCATCCTACTATTATTATATTCAAACTATAAACATCAGAATCTAACTTCAGAATCAACAGAAAAAAATACAACTCTTTAGCAATCAAGAAATGTTCCACCAATTAAAATTTCTAAATTCAATCCTCAACATTCAATCACGAATGGAATGAAAGGTAATCCAATGATCAACGAACAGATCTCTGAAGCCGCTTCATCTTAGGTGCTCTCCTTTGAATATCTTTCGCGAGTGAAAAGAAACAGTTTAACAGTTTCCAGCGTCTTTGTTTCCCCTCAAGACTCTCCCGTTCCTCTTTTTCTTCTTACCCTCCATCCATGTCCACCCTTTTCCACCCTTCTTGTCACTCATTGTGCCGTTTCATAGTTTGCGAGAAGCCTCGTGCGAATATGCCACACCTGCCAACGAACAAATTTGAATCGATGGCTTTTCGCGAACCCTCGCTTGTTGCGCCCTTTAAACCCACTGCTCCAACTACACATCATCGGAGCGTCGATGGTCGAACGCGATTGGGAGATCGAGTGCTGTTGGGTGACCCAAGTATCCCTCACTGCTGGATGACACTCCGCCATCATCCGAGCTTCACCTGTTTTCGTAGATCGTGTTCTTAATCGACGTTTCGAGAGCGTACCCCACTCGTCCTCTATTCAATTGCCAGGCATTTAAATATCCTCAGGCGAATGGAATTATCTTCTTTCCATATTTGTGTCAACTCAAGATCGATTAAACTGTTGAATGTGCTTGCAGTGTGAAACTGGGACGCGCTGTAGTGGTTGCAGAAAGTTCAAACTATGAACGGTAAGAGAAATAAATTGGGGGGTTGCCAGCATAGGCCAGGGATAGTAACGTAATAGGTGCTTCAAGTATAATTACGTAGATATGTAAATTAGAGTTTTAAACTTTCTTTTGACCACTTTTCGAAGCCACTACGGCTTTGACGTGGGACTACGTTTAATAACTTCGATAGTAGTATGGGGTGACTTACGGCACGAAAATATGTCCCAATTGAAATCGTTATATCGTTAAAAATTCGTGCGGTACAGTAGGTAATCCTGTCTGCATATTCGTAAACACCATGGTTTCCAATTTGCATAGGTAGGTACTGCACAATGCATCGTGCGCTCGACGCTCCCCTCGCTCCTTGTACGAGGGAAATGGTGCAATATTTCTGGGTATTCCGCCGCGTTTGACACACAATACCTCGGGAAACCGTGAGGGCAACACGCCTGTGCAAGATATCATTTTAAAGCTCTCGGCGAGATCTATTCAAAGAATGTATCCAGCATTATTTGTAAAAGTTATGTAAGTTACATTTCATATCACAGACTTGCGTTGGTTACAACAAATTAAATAAACGCTTTGAAACCATACTAGACTAGTTCATTTAAACTTTTCAATCTGTAAGTCGTGGTCTTGCACTCAAAACTGAAGGTTCGATAAAAATTGAGCCTATTTTACTTTTCTTTCAACCTTTTTTCGATGAGTGAGATGATGTATGCCTGGGAGCGGCTCACCCCCTTACCAGCAAAAATTATATTACGTGCATGAGATAAATTTGATTAATTAATAATGATTGGAGAAAATTTGCTAAAAACCCATGGCGAAAAGTGCTCGCACAGACGAGAAGAAGAAGAAAGAAGAGAGCACATGCAACGAACCGTTCTGAGGAAGATCGAACCGGAAACAATTCACCCAAAGGAAACGGAGCATGCCTCGACGAGTGAAGCGACGGGCAGGAAAAGCCACCTCTGAATGCAAGTGGGAATTGAATTTTTTTCCTTGTAAGGGATAGGATTGATGTCGTACGTCCCCGTCAAGGCTTCTGGCGACTCTCGCCACCAATACGAAAGAATAAAAGAATGTTTAAATTAAAATCGATGCTGGTGATTTAATATTGAAATTATTAAATCGTCCAAAGTTGATGTTGGCAGTCTATGGTACCACTGAGCTCTTAAATTGGCTGAAGACACGATTCACTGCTCTTTTGATCTCAACATTGATTTATGTGATGGGCAATATCACAGGCTCATCCTTCGTGCAAAAATAAATCGAACATTTTGAATGAAATTTCTTAATACGCTGCTTCGTTTTCGAGGAAACGTCTTTTCAAGATTCTTCGAGTACACGTGCGATCATTTATTATGACTTGCCTAATGTGTCTGACTATTACTCGCCGTTTCTACTTTCACTTCGAGTATTTCTACTTACACAGTGTCCATACATAGTGCATAATACCTGTAAGCAATAACAGGGGTGTGGCATAAAAAATCTAAATAAATAATGCATTGTTATATAATTCCCTACTTATTTTTCATGCTAAGAATTTAGAGGATTCTATTCGGTAGATTGAGAAAAATACCAACACACTTCTATTTGAAGATGGAATGGAACTTCTGAAGATGGAAATTTATGTTTGTTTAAATAATTCGCCCTGTTCTACAATTCTCCTCCGTAAGAAATTCGTTCTCATTCTTTCTATTCCGAAGTTTATTACGTGTAGTGGTTTTTGTTATCGCGCGACCACATCTGGCCAGCCGGAAAATGATTAATTTTCGTTCACTGCTCCTATCGGTGAGTGGATTCGACAGTGTGTCGTGTTTGCGGGAAAACGGAAAGCCAGCGAACGCGTTTGATGGATGCGACAACGAGGGAGAAAACCTTTTCCACGTGCGTTAAATGGAATCTCGTTTCACTTAGAATTTTTTGTCGTCACTGGTAAACGTGTAGCAGCAATTCAATATTTTTTTTTTATTACAAGGTCCTGCAATTTTTCTGCGAAACACAATTTGGATCGTGTCACCAAACTAATTGTCCTCCGCCAAAGTTACCAGTGGGTATTCTTGTTACTCGCGCATCGATCAAAATTTCCTTCTCTATTGTTTATTTGTTTAAGAGAGGGAATCGGTTGGCGTGCTGCCTTGCCTACCGAGAAACGTTCCGAAGGCGAAAATAAAATTGCTCGCCGCGAGTTTGATTTACCACGGCTATGTTGAACTCCGTAAACACTTTATTTCACGCAACGAGAGGTGGTATTATCATCTGTTTGGTCATTTTTACGACGTTCACACCCGTTTGGAAATTACGGTGAGTCACGGATCCCCTGTGTATATTTAGGAAACCTTTCTACTGTTAAATCGCAACTAAGGATCAATAAGATCTGCTGGAATAACCTTCAGTCGCGCTCCCACGTGCGCAGGAGAGACGTGGGAACACAGTTTAATGGCACATTCCCGCACGTGCTATGCAAAGTGCAGAACATACTTAAGGCCACGCTTTTATAATTATCACTCCTCTTTATTATCAGCTGTACATGAAGGATAACGCTCTCTAAATACTTCAACCTGTGTTCTGTATAGTGCATTGTGCATGCAGGAATGTTTTAGTGCTGTGTAATTCTGCTGAGATCTTAAGTTTCGCTAGATAGTTTCGTAGGATTTAAGTAAACGCGGAAATATTCTGCAATTATATACATTAAGAAAATCATTTATAGCTAAGAGGGAAATTTTACAGAGGGGTTGAATAACGGGCAAGCAATTTCAACGGGATTGAAAAAAATGCTTTTCTCTGCACGTTAGTGCCACATGACAGGGGTTTCGATCGATTGTTCACACACCGACAACCTGGCGGCGAGGGTAATTCTAATCAATGCGGAAACATAGTTGCTCGTTGCATCACTGGGTAATTTCAGTTTGCGGTAATTGTACACGGAATGTTCGCCATTTGACTAAACAGCTTGGTGAAACTCTAGGGAGACTCGCGTGTAACAAATGTAATTTTTCAATTCAGAATTAAGGAAGTAACAGATTTATTTGGCAACAGAACCAAGTAAAAAGTTCGATATTATAATGTTCTAAATTGTTCAAAAGTGTATCCTGATTTAGTGACGTGTCAGCATGGTAGCTTATTTTTGGTTGATAGTTCAAAAACAGTTACTATCTATTATATATTACGCATCACTGTCCTCTCTTTCCACGATGAAGTTTAAATTCGTGTTGGTAAGGACTAAGTCATCCTCTCACAAACACTTGTGTATGGAGGGCTGAGAATCATAGTGATGTAGGTAGGTCAAAATTTTGATAATTTGACCTACACCACTATGATTCTCAGTCCTCCATATGTTACTGTAAAAGCTCGAAGATCGATGAATCTTAGAAGTTACCGGCGAATGCTACGGATTCGCCGTTGTGGGGCGGTAGAAGTCCGAAATACCTTATGAAATATTTGAACTTCGGGCTTTTGTTGGTGAAAACTCGAGGTCTGAATGTTTTATGGAATATGTTGCGCTTCTGCTGCTCCGTAGCAGCGAATCTCAGAGTTCTAAAAAGTAAATTCTAAGATTCACCGGTCTTCGCACTTTTACAGTAGCATAGGTAAGTACTTATGTATGTATATATGAAGGGTAACAGGGAAAACAGGGAATGTCACAGATCAGCTTTATCGAGAAAATTAGGTATTAATACTTTAGTCCACTAACTAAAAAAACAAGGTTCTATGAATTTATTTGCATTCTTCATAACATGGAGCTTATACCCTAATTAGGTATAAAAAGAATAAGCAATAAAATAATAATTGATTTAGATTATTTTAATATTTTTTAGCAGCATACTGAAACAAAATAAGAAATTTCCACTTCCATTATTAACAAAACAAGAAAAACCACTCATTTTATTAATTGTCAGATATTTTGTTCCTCATCTACTTGTTATGCATGAGACAACGTTTCATAAAATTACTGAACCTTATGATTGCTAAATTTTTTTAAGACCATGAATATATTATATTATTAATACACACTAATTCTCAAATTTCTTCGCAAAGGTGCTATTACATTCATCCACCCCGATTATATCGACAGTTCTACTCTTTCTGTTAGAACCAAAGAAATTAAGTAGACAACAGTTGGATACAGTAACTGAAGCTGGGAGTATGCAGATAAAAGTACAGAAGCAATTGTGCAATTTCCACAAATAATTATTCTCTCGCATTTGTCGGAGCGGCTGTGCAATCGGTCCAGTTTGCTTCTTATCCGGGTTTCCAATAACGCATTCTTTCACCGTTCAGCAGCCCGCGCGATAAACAAGAGGACTTATCGCGAATAAAGAAGAAACGTTAAGCTACTCGTTTGCCAAAAGCAATTCTGGTGGAGTTGCTAATTTAATTAACAGTTGCCCCGAGACCAGGCTAGACAGATTACCGATATTGTTCGACTGTAAAGCTTCGTGACGGGAAACGAAGCCATTCATCGCGACACGTATTCAGGGATAAGCAGCGTTTACAAAGGGCTCTAAAATTCTGGATACGATGTTTCACAATATGTTACCACCGAGTGGCTAGGGATTACTCCCACCTAATTTTCAACTTCTTTGACTGCAACAGTCATCGCACGGCTCTACCGCTTCCCGAACGATAATGCGCTTTATTTAATGCCAGAATTAGGCGAAGCCGAGGCAATCCACCTCGCGCCTTGAAACTTCGTCGACCACCGTGCGTATAATGCGGCGCGCCTTGGGATTACAAGTTGACGATGTCTGAAACGTATGCAGAGTGATTAAACGTACAAAACTGTGATAAAATTAAATGGCCCCTTGCGTGTGACGTTGAAGAAAATTGGCAGAGGGGAGTTTTGCACTGTTTAATCACTCTTGTGTTCCCAACATGGAAATATGTCAAAACATGCACTGGTGCACGATAAAATTGCCGAGCAAAGTTTCTTTGCACATTGCGGGGACACAATAACAATTGCTAACGCTGGCTTGAGACTCGAGAAATGTCACAGAAGCTCAAAGAAATAAAATAGGCAAAATATATTTTCGGTCAAAATTCTCAATGCAAAATTGCAACTTCACGTGTAGCAACCTGATACTTTAAGTGCGAATCATCATTCTTATTGCTGTGGGTATAGAGTCAGTAATAATATCAAGAGAGACTTGATTTTAAGAAAATGTTTAGTAAAATTGTGTACTTGAACACGCGAGTGCTGCGGGACGGCTAACCCTGGCGCGGATCCAACTGGAAACAGGAAGGAGATCTGACGATGATCGATTGCGGTCAAAGATTGTCTCCTGGTGAATTTTGGCGCTCAGGCGCTGTAAAGTTCCATGGTATGCGATGTTAAATTGATGAGTCCTTGTAGAAAACACTGTAAGTGCCAAAATTACCATTTTTTCTGGTATTCAATTCCCCCAAATATTACATTTTTACCAAATCTGACTGCCTAACAGTGCTAATTAATCTTTGAAAACGTATATCTCATTAAGTGTTCGCTTCTGTCAGCATATTTATAGAACACTAGCTTTACTACTCGGTTTCGCCCGAACTTTAGATTCTGATTTAAAAAAAAAATTTTATTTACTTATTTTTTTTGTGAAAATAGTCACATTCATCTGGATTAGTTAGGCGTAATGAGCTGGGACACATTTCGTGACCCCAGAGTTTACCGATCGAAAATTTTTAGGCGACAGACAAACACACTCTTTCTGTTTTATATTTATATTCAGATTTTTTCCTTCCTTTTGCCTCTCTAATCACCTTCTTCAAGGAGACCAGTGAATAATCGTTCACCCTGTACCTGACAGCTTGAAAGACAGTAAAAGAAAGCCAAATGCTAGGAAACTGAATGATCGATTTCGAAAAATTCCGAGATTATGTGCCCGTATAGTTTGTCATTTAGAAAGTCAGGAATGATATCAGCGTTAGCTCGCGTTTCCAGTTTCAATGCGGTGCCATGTTTGTGTCGCAGTGAATCGTTGAACGGTGTGTGATCCCTGCTCATTTCCGGGCACGGCTGCTGATGAATAGGTTCACTTTCTGACCGTAAAGCCGATTTCACAGCGGTGCAACGTCGCTAATCTCCATTCTGTAAGTTTGGTTTAATCTTTAATTACATTAGCGGGACAACTGCGGCCCGTTGAGCGGGGAACAGAAGGCGAAGACAACGGGACAATATACTTGGGCCCATTCTGAGTGTGAAGATCCTTTTGAAATGCGTCGCGGTATACAATTCCTACCGAGTAATGACGATATTCGAATCCGAACACTCGTCTGCATTTACTGATAAGGATATTCAAGCGTGTGTCTACGATGACAAATGTCCCCGACTACAGTCTCTGCGCGACAGATCCAATGAAATTCGATTAACACGGAACGAAGGGGAATCGAAATCTGCGTTAATATAATATGTACACTAAAACGGGATTGAGTGAATTAAATTTAATTTTAGTGATGAATAATTTGTATGCCGGTATGATCAAGAATGTAAATATTTGTTGTTAATCTGGGCATAAAATGGCATTGTTGGAAATATTTCGACGTATGGGGAGAGAACAGGTAATTGGTGTAAGAAAATGTTTACATCTCCCTTGGCAATGTAAAAAGAATTTGTACTGCATGTTTCGTTAACTGTGGTATCAACAATTTGTGGAAAATGGTTTAACAGCATGTACCGGACTTTGTTTTCATTAAGCTTTGTAGTACACAGGAACCTTTCGTATTACACAAACAAGTTAAATGCTTCAATTAAAGTAGCTGCGGAAATTGTAATTAAAAATTAATTAAAAGTGCTACCGATTTTGTGCAGGTTTTTAAAGCTGCCCTTAATTTGAAACAGGTTTACTGGAAATTGTTTTTTAGATAACGTAACTGTGGATAGTTACACAGCGATAAAAGCTCGAGGCACATTGGTCCGGGAAAACGCGTCTGATCATACACGATCCATTATCCCTTGCTGTCTTATGTGCCCTTTCTCTCCAGCACTTCGGCCACTCGAATCGATAGTGTATACCTCCCAGACGGTCGTATCGTCCAATACGTGTATTATTTTGAAAATTGTTCCAAGCCAAAGTTGCACAGAGCAATGAAAGCTTCGTGAACATTTATACAATGCACGAGAAATGTATTACCAATTCCATTAAAAATTTCCAAGCCATACCGTCACTCACTCTGTGAAATAGTGATTGACGTTTTTATAAAATCACGGAGAAAGGAAACCTTTGTATGGGGAAGGTTAGAAAAAATTATTGCGATATCATTCGCGAATACGTTCGCGAGAAATCCTTCCAACAGAATTAGTTCGACACTCTGCATATGGATATGCAGTGTGATAATAATTTTGCACTTTTAAATCTTCAGATTTACTTTTTAATGTAATATCTCGTTCGTTTTTTACTTTGTCGCCTACCACTGATTTAATTTTTTCTGCAAGGCTTCCTATTTAATTATGGATATTCTGAACTTCGATATTTGATCATTCATGCTGTATGACTGTTATTTCAATTTCTCGAAATAGTTACATAAATTTTTAGTGAGTTTTGCGATGGAACTTTGAAATTCGAAAATTTTTAGAATTCAAACTGATTCTCGTTGAATTGTAAAATATATCGACAGATGCCACTATTTATCTTCTGATTATTTGTAAGTTGCTCTTTAATTGTCAGTTGTGAATTAGAATCAAGATTGATTAGAATTGAGACTGAATATTGAATATTATTTCTGTGGATGTTGTCAGGGAAGATGTGAACGACTTTAATTTTTCCGTGTTTTCTATTTGGAATGCCTTCATATGATTCTAACCCCGCCCAATGTTCAGCGAACAGAAATTCGAGCTTAATGAATTAAAAGAGCGGGGTAATGAGGTCGAAGGAGCGTTCGCTTTAAACCGACGTCGGTACGTCTGCTTTGAGAGATGTAGATCCACGTTAATTCGGCTCGCTCGAGCGATACTCGACCTCAAATTAGGTTTCGCAACTGAAAGAACCATGGAACTCCCTTTCATGCATTTACACATGACTTCGTGAATATTCTCTTCCATCTTTCTCCTAAATTTACTGCCTGCATTTGTAATATGTATAAATATTGAAGACTCTTGACTGACAATATCAATCATAACACTTCGGCTTTAACACAAAGAACGAATTGATAACAATATTCAGATGTCAATTAATTCAGCTGGACGTAAATGGAATTCACTGTTACACTCGATATTTTAATTAATACAAATTTCTGGTTATAAGCTCCTAGCTTCATATTTCAATAATTTATCTGCTCGTAATTATGGTTTGTTGACTGACGTATCTGTTAGCTGTTGCATAGTATACACTCCAAATTCCACACGTGTTCTTCGATAATGATTACTGAATAAATCATTCGAAATTACATTCGGCTTTGCATTGCTTTTAAAGGTTTACGCCACCCTGAGACGCTCAAAACAGCACCAATTTAGAAAAAGGGGGTAATTCTGCCCCTAAAAATGTTAATAACGAAGAACTATGACCTCTAAAATTGATGGTCAAAGGGTGATGCGATAGATACAATTCCAAAGAAAATGCCATCTAGTTTTTTGGAATCTGTTAATAATTTCTTTTGATATGCTGTCTACCGTTCGGAAAAATCATGATTCGAGAAAACCACGTTTAAAGTTTTACGTGAGTGCCAAGTGACCGGATTTTACCCACGCATTTGCCGCTAATCAAATGCCTATGACTTTGGGAATTTTACGAATTTCAAAGAATGCTTTTAAACACATATTCCTAAAAGGGTGAACATTAACAAAATGAAATAAAAAAATCGATTTTTAGACCGGGCGGTCCCCTTAAGCGCACTCCCCCGGTGAAACCGCGCGAAAATATAGGTGACTTTTATGATTTTTGCTAGTAAAAAGTATAGGTACAATGTATGAGTCTAAAACTTTTTGCACTTTATTCTGCTACAAATGTAGAATATAAAACAATTTTTTTACTTCATTTTTGTCCACCTCTGCCCCTGACATGCATGCGTACTGCATCGTTGTAAATAAAATTGGCTTGGACTATCGCCACGATAACTTTAGACAGGATCATGAAAAATCAATAATTATACATGTGTGGTTATCGCGCTACCCTCTGGCAGTGTTAAGAAAAAACTGGGCGATGATTGCCAAATGTATAAACGATAGGATCCCCGAAACATGTGTTTTTTCGCGCAAAAATGTTTCGTAAAAAAAATTGAATGTATCAAAACTCGCAACACAGGGTACCGCGAAAGCCAACGTATTTACGAATAGAATCCCGTTTGAATTTTTAGATTCGGTCCAGAATTGCATTTTTTATCGTGGCGACATACAGTGCGAGAACAATTGTTTCGAAAAAAATGTACTAAAACTTTAACGGGGACTTGCCCGTGAGCTTCAAAACAAAAATTAATTCTTCTTTTAGATCAATAAATGTATTATCAATTAATCGAAAAATCACATTTCTACCTATTATACCTGCGTCACAATACATCTTCAAAAACATCTATTTTTAAGGCCGTCACACTGTTGATCCCCCTGAACTGTCTATAAAAACTGTTCCGTCGGAAATTTCATTCTAAAATTTTATTTGGTCCTTCTTGAGATGTTGTGGGATGAAAATATGCAAAAAAAAAGTTTTTTGATATTTTGACCGGAGAGTGCCTTTAATCAGAATTGTAGAGCGTGATTTAAAAAAGTACACCATGCATAAAATAGGAAAATAGGGTTTTTATTATTCTAATATATTGTACCCCATTGGAATACGGAATATTGTTCTCTAACGAGGCAACCACTTACGAGAATTCTCGACCAGTTTAAAGGGTTTAATTCCTGGGCACGTGACGATTGGCTATTGCCACGGCGTAAATCGGATATGAACGAACGGGGGCGAGCAACAGCGTGATCGATTTGTCGGGGAGATTCGTTCGCGTCGGCCTACACCTAAATTTTCCGACTGAATGAAGCTCCTCGCCCACTCTTCGATTTTCCCTGCCGCACCAGCAAATCCCGTTCCACGCCGCTGTCACTCGGTTATTTCGCCAGCAATTCCTCAACGATAACGATAACCGCTAACAAAAGTGATATATCCATTCGTCTCTCGTGTGTCTCGACTTCCGTTGCGTTTCGCTTCAGCACAGCGAATAATCCTGATCGTCCCTCAAAAGGGATGTACGTTCCGCGTGAAATGTTCCACAAAGCTGTATCGAAGCGTCCGAAATCATGTTTACATAGGAATTCCGACTTTTTTTTAAACTTTATCAGAGTCTGGAATGATTATACAGAGCGACCCACGCAGATTTTCCCTTCGTTCAAAGTGTTAAGTTATTCCTTTTTATATAGAACTGTACACTGAATTCTATTTTATCCGTTTTTGATTTAACACCGCCTAGAAAAAAATTAAATTCTCTTTTTCCACAACTTGTTTTAATCTAACACAGTCCAATAAATTTGCCGTGATACTTTCAATTTTAATAAATAATAGCCCTACTAATATTTCTAGAAAATTGTTCTAAATTAAAAAATAATTCTTAGCAGTTGCATTTAAGATTGCCACACACTCTCAAATAAATGCTTTGCCCGTTTTTACAACTTATTTTAGCGCTTAACTGCGACAATCGGTGTTCTATTTCGAAGCAGTCAGAGGGAATTGTGTCCGAGGTTTGACGATTTGTTTATACGATTGCGAACGTCTGCGGTCTGGATACAATAATTCATTTTTTTTATCTGCACAGTATCTTTCTTTTACACGAATTTTTCGGGAACGTATCTGTCTTGAAAAAACAGAACGAAGTGTATTTATATAACCCTGTTACTGAAGTTGGATTTTTTGATTACCGAAGTACTTTTTCAAGGAATATTGGAAGTATACAGCGACTGAAACTTTTGCTTGGCTTTTTCACGCTGGAATTCTTATCGTTCGCACTCAAGTAACTTTGTATATAATTTCACGGCTCGACAAGTTGCACGATACGTTAGGAGCTTTCAATAGAGTCTTCCAGACGAACGAATCGCGGTCCGCTATCATTTTTCACTGTTCATTCGGACGTGACGTTTCCTTGGGTCCAGATGGATGGTGTAGCATGTATTTCCGAGAGATTCATCCTTTTCTACGTTTCGTGAGCATCTTCGTCTGATACGAATTATAAATGGCTCGTAAAGAAGCTCGCTGTAACGGAAGATATGCCTGAAGACTAAACATCGAAATCTTACGAGCCAATAATTCACATTCAAAGTTCGTCGAGATGATTCAGCCTTCGAATTCTCTTACAGCTAGCCCGTATTATCGCAAGAAACTACTACCTGGACGTATTTTGGGTTATTTTAAATTGAAATTTTGTTATTCACGTTTCTTGATCAAAGTCCAAAAATGGAGTAAAATTGATGAAAAGTGACAGTTTCGATAAAAAAACCCTCAGTTTTAGGACGAATTCGTGTTCATTTGAGAGAAAGATCAATGACTTTAACTTTTCAAAAACATAGCTATTCAATATTTATTCGTTGTCACACTGGGTATATCGCGCCCGCAAGAGCAATTTTTGAGTTCAAACGTCGAGCTTTTACGACTTCCAAAGGGGATTTATCGCGAAAAAAACGTTTGTTTCCAGAACCGAGGAAAATCGCTCTTTTTCAAAATTTACATTTCTACGAAAAGACTTTTACAGTATGATTGTGTGAGTATTACGAATGTAAAATTATCACTGAAAAGTTAAAAGATTCAAAAATACGAAAATGGTAACTCAAAAATGACGCTGGTGTGCAGTGAACCCCATGTGACCAATTTGTGATTATAACAACGTATGACCATTATAAATTTCAAACTCTCGCGAATTGAATAGCAATGAATTCGAAGTTTATAGAGAACAGGTTATCTGAAACTTGAAATTTCGTACGCTTAATAATTGACAAGAGAATAATAGATAATTATTCCTGAGTTAACGATTATCATTCTAAAAACCATGAACCGAGCAAAAAGTGTGTTTAGGCGGTTATCTGTTTCCTGTAAAAGTAACGCTCCAAGTTCTTCCTCAGTGCCACGTTCTCCGTTTTTACAATTCACGTTCCTTTGCCCACGCAAAATGAAGCATGGAAATCGATTAAAAGCGAATAACCTTATTACACTTTGCCGGTGCCAATAAATCGATATGATGGCGCATTTCCTATAAAAAAACACTGCAATAACACAGGATTAGAGGGAGGGGTAAAGCGATGGTACAGGCGAGTGAAAAAGGAAGAGTATCCCGACGACGTGAAAAGTGGCAGGCAGGAAAACAAGAAATTACTGGGAGCCATAAAAGAATATCGGAGTATAAGAATGATAAAACGCGAGAAGAGTGGATAATTACAGACAATCGTCAAAGGATGGCGGATGAATCCTCTAATCGGCGTTTCATAAACTGGGCCTGTCGCCCTACCGTTCATAACCGATTGATTACATCCGTCAAAGTGTATAGAAGTCTTACCCACTGGTGGCTTCTAATCTAACGAAATGTTGCTCGCGAAAAAGATCTGCAGAAGCGGTATTTAAATAATCGTCAAATCGCTTATATACAAGAGAACATAAACTACTGTAGAATTGTTTTAAGAAATAATACTACACTAATAGTAAAAGATAAATTACAGAAATCGATCGTTCCGGTGGAAAGAATTTTAGTTGATATAAATTTATTATTCAATAAGGAGTAATATCTTCATGTAAGTGTGATTCCTGGAGAAATTAAGATAATTGAATTAAGAAGTGGAATATGGGTTGAGAGTCAATTTATACCATTTTAAATTCTGTGAGTAATGGAAATATGTTCAAAAGAATGCGATAAAAAAATATTTCTGAAATAACAAATAAAATTATTCTTATTTTTGTTAATTCCCCATAGGCCCCAATTTCTAAGACAAACAGGAAAAACGCTTTCCCAGTATCTGATTAAGAATAATGTTGAGGAAGACAGAAGTAGGAAGTGGGTCGAAGGTAGGATTGAAAAGGAGAGAAGGAAAGAAGTGTAGGTTTCGTGGACCTGCTAGTGGACCATAAGTCAGGCTTTACCTAACAGACCCTGCCTTCGGTATTCTTTTTCATATATTTCTTGATCTTCCTATTTCTCTTGCCCCTCTGTGCGAGGGTGCACTTACCAGGAATCTCAGTGATTTATCAGTGCTACTTTAGGGTAAACTAAGTAGTGTTATGTGAAGTCTTCAAGTTAACTGTTCGGAAATAAAATTTGAAAAAATTCCGTGCCCGATGGCAAAATAGGGGATGTTAGGACATATATTATTAGTTCGATAGAGACGGCCTCTTGTGATCACTACGGAGGTATCACCACAATGCTGAACGCTCCGTACAAGATCGTGGCCGAGATTGATGCGAGGAGATGTACCTACATACGCGCAAACAGAAGAAAAAAAATAGATACACGTGCTTGGTAAAGAGACTACATGGCAAAAGATTTGTTGAAGCATCCCTCGCGATCCCGAAATTCCACACAAGAATTAAGGTCACCGTAGGGTGAGACGGCCGTTAATTTCCTTCTTCTATCCGGAGCCACATAGCGCCGTGGCGCCTAGCGTCTCGCACACACGCTCGAGCGACGATGCACGTGCACATGTGTGACCCGGTTGCGTGCACGTAGCGCACTATCCGACGCCGTGTACTTTGCGTTTGCGTTCCGCAAAAGGGGATGAGGATGGTTTATTGATCGGCCATGGACGAAACGATTCTGCGTCCCGCGCGTCACGATCGCGGAACCATCGGGGCTATAATCCATCCGCGTCGAGAAAACGCGTTTCTACTTCGGCATTGTTGCGTCTCCGCCAACCACCACCCACAGATATGTCCTATCGATGGAATGGAAATGACAATATAAAACATCCCGCGCCGCGTAGATCACTCGCGATAGGTACTTATCGGAAGCGACACTCTCATCGAGTAGATCCGCATCCTCTTCGGTGAACGCGTGACGCGAGGGTTAGTATATAATCGCGGTGTAAGCTGCACAGGAAAAGGAATCTATTTAGAACGGAGTATATACAGCGGAAGGGAGGTGGATTTTTCCAGTCACTGCTAAGGCTGTTCTATGTTCGAAAATTTTTTTGTTGCACTCTTAGGAAAGTGTTAAGTTAACACCTTGAAGGTGGAGTTTTTGATCGCTAGCTTAAGAGGACTAGGCAGTCGAAAAATCGATTTTTTTATTGGATTGTCCGAAAGTACTACCTTTTCTGAATAAAATGCCGTTTGGTTTATAGTAAAATTCGTAAAATTGTAGATTTGGCAGCTGAAAACGTCAAGCGGCAACCTATAGCGTCGCCTTTGCCAAGAAACTTTAAACGCGTTTTTCTCGAATATCTTTTTCTCTTCATTTCTTCCTGATTGAGAACGAATGGAGGTTCAGATCGACTTGGAAAAAATTACAGGATGTGTAAAACATGTGTCATTTTGACTCAAACCTTTAATATAGCCCGTCAAAATTCGAGATTTTCATCAAAATCATTTTTTATGAAAATCTCGAATTTTTACGGACCATATGTAGTAGCGCACAAACAATGATGGTGCGCTACTAAAATCCGGTGACTTTTTACTTTTTGTATGAAAATCTCGAATTTTTACGGACCATATCAAAGACCTGACTGCAATATTTGAAAAAAAGCTGCCGAGATTGGGAGTTCCGCTAAAATTTTACCAAGTTCGGAAGGTTTCCATGGCAAAATTTAATGGTGAAACGTTGCTCTCGAAACTTGACGAAACAGAAGGGACGTAATACTGTAAAAAATTCAGCGCAGCGGCTACTTTTTTGCAATTGGATATTGAAGTTTGGTAGAGTGGATTTTAAGGTTTTGTTGGAATACATGGAACGCCAAATGATGTTGAACGAGTTAACGAGGGCGGAGGCGTTAAATAAGTAATACTTGAAGGGTTGAGTTATTGCTCGTGCTCCTTTAAGGCGAAAGCTTTTTCCTCCTGGGGGGTTGTAGCAAAGTAGCTGAAATTATGGGGTGGTTTTGTTACGTTAAGGATAGAAGGTATTTGAAGAAGCACGTCGATGCTGGAACAGGGCACACAGCGGAGCAGGTGAGAGACATTTTTCAGTTTCTTCTCGCTCGACGTTGCAGATGTCTCCCGGATGGAATTGATTGGGGGGAATTGAATTTTGTTCCAAGATAGAAGGGAAGAATAGACTTTCATCGAATCGTGGGTGTAGGTCAGGTCTGCATTAGATCTGAGTTAGGTCCGGATCCACTATCCGAAGCTTCATCAACGTAATTCAAAGTGTAGAACAAGTTTCTTGTTTCAATGGAGATCACGATTGCTCCTAACTAAATTTAATTCCTTAATTATTCAATAATATCTTCGACTAACAATATTCATCCAAAACTATATTACCTCTTATTCATCCAAACTCTAAGAGAGACTTTGAACTCAATTTTCATGTACATACACGTCTCCTGGAAGATTTTCTAATAATTCTAACACCGCTGCAACAAAAGTTCATTGATTTCAAAAGCTTGTTAGAATAATTTCTCAATAAATGAATAACAGTTTGCATACGTGTTCTCGGATTCTTGTACGACACCTGTTATCTCGTGTCATAGATAAAGGAGTATCTTAAGAGAAAAATAGGGTACGTATTTACTGGGCCATTTTAAGGGACAATGAGACGTCTCACGACTTTCGAGTATTCTTTCTTGCTTGAAGACTTTTAATTCGGCCCGGGCACACAGCTCGGCGTACAAACGTCTTGAATTACACTTACAGAGATACAGAATTTTTGCGCGTTACTTGCCGCGGAGGATAATTGGAGGGACGGGAGAACCGCAATTTTTCAACGTTCACGGCGGAAGAAGCGTGCTCGAGGAGCAGGATGGAAACACGGTCCCAGACAATTTATGCACCGGCCTGATTAACATATTTTAATAAAAAGCAACTGCTGAATATTTCATTCGATGAGGGAAATAAAATATACTTCGATAGAGGATGTTCGTCAAGGCAGATGCAATTATTTATTTCATAAATTATAAATTATAAGTATTGCATGTTGTACACTGTACAGGAAATGCAAATACATTATACAACTTCCTCTGTTTTATGATTTATTAAAAGGTTAACAGAAAACAATATTGCAATTAAGATTGCACTTGTTTTTAGTTTATAATGTATACTCGAATTGCAATTTTGTCATTTTTTCGAGTAATTTTTTTGCAAAATTTCTGCTGCATTTTGGTGTACCTACCATTGACAAAAATAAAATTGCAAATCTCATCGAATGACCTCCTTTAGGGTGTATTAACAATCTCGGAGACAATAATAATGAAGTGCTTGCAGTTATTTCCCGTCTACTTTACCGATTAATTAGAGTCGAAAAATCGATAACGTCCATTAAGCAGTCTATGCAAGGTGTTTAAATATAACATTCTCCATGCACCGGCTCGACGTAACGCAGTCGTAAATGTACACGTAATTTACGGGTGGATCGTACTGATAATAATCATTACAGCTTCAAATTGCGTGTTTTATTATAGAAGCAGAAAATACCACTGTTGGAATTTTAACTAAGATACAATTGGCGTATAAATTACGTTGATAGTCACCGTTGGTTTTCTATCTTCAATGAATCATCAGGAAGAGAAAGAGAAAAGGGTACGACCTGTCTAGAGTACGAGTAATACATTTTGTTAACGAAAACGTTGAATAATGCACTTGAAAAATTAATTAAAAAAAGTGGGTCCACTAGATATTATAACTTACGGTGAACGGTATGTTGCAAATTTTAATTAAAACGTCATCGAACCGTATACGATATTCACCATGGTAATTATCTCATTACCATTTTAATATAAATCAAGGGTAGTTTCTAATTAATTATCTCTATGGATAGATCTCATATAGGTGTAGGTTCCTATCTCAAAGTTTGTCTGTTATTTTCTATCGATTTTCCCTCGTAACTATTACAATTTAAAGTTTAAAGCATCATCCCCTCGCACGGTAAGGGGTGGCCCTTATTTTTCAATATCCGATTTCTTTCGCTCTCACCCCCTAGTATGGTCCCATTTCATAAAAAAATAATGGTTTGTTGCAATTGGATAACAGGAAAGGGTGCCGGCCTGGCCTTAAAGTTTAGAACTCATCAATAGTTAGGATTTAAAGAATTTGTAAAAAAATGGTAAGTTATAGTTGGACGAACACAAGGTCGATGAACTCGGCCTCCAAGTGGGTGACACGCGCAACAAAAACAAGAGATACTATTCTATTTAAAAAACCAAAGTTCACCTTGAAATCTCAGGAACACCTCCACCTAGAAAAAAAGTGTTCGTCCTAAGATGTCCCCTTAGAAAGAAAGTAAGTTTCACTTGAAACATTTCTCGAATAACGAACAATCCCCGAGGTAATCACGTGGAAAGATTATATCAGAATCTAATGTAGAAGCTTATTCTAAAGTGTAAATATATGAAATTATAGGTAAAACTGTCAACCCTCCATTTATTAAGTTTTCTACCCTCTGAAGGTTAATTAGAACGTTCACTCGTTCGGAGTGTCTCTCGCGATCAGATACCAAGGAATCCGCGTATAAATTGTGCAGTGAGAGTCGATAGCTTCCGCAGGAGATACGGATCACCTGGTAGCGTCGATCGAAAGTGTGCAGGCTGTCGTTGTTTACGGTAGACAATAAAGGATCGAAGATAAAAATCTTATCTGCAAGTGTGTCCCGTCTGGCCTCGCGTAGGGTGAGCCTATTACCCTTTCGTATCGGAGCCCGACCTACATTCGGTTAACACCGCCAGTAAATATAAACCTGGGCGCACGTTCGCGCACCGTTCACCGACGGATCGCGATAAAGAAAGTTTTCATTAGAACAATCGAGTCGAGCGATTCGGTAGGAGGACGTTCACGGGACCGGAAGTACCGTACAACCCGGCGTTTCATTGGTGGGTACGAAGTCCGTGCAAGGGGTTGTTACGGAGCTGGTATCGGACGATCGGCAGGGTCGTCGGTTTCTGAAGAGAAAGAATAGCTTTTGGTTTATTTCGGCGCGGGGGATCGGGGATGGATCATTTCGGGTCGGAGCAATCACTGTTATTATTGTTACTCAGGTGGAAATTGGTACTGTATAGGACAGTGTTTCTCAAACTTTTTTAGTCGAGACCCATTTTTATAATATTTAAATTACCTCCGACCTCCCCGACTTATAAAGTGAGGTAAATAAAACATATTAAAAATAGGTATTTCAGAATATAATCCCAAATTTATAATATTTAATTATCTTAATACATACATTAAACATACTTAAAGATATTTCATGTATTTAATTATCTTATATATTTTCATATTTTTTGATTTTCTTATATGTTTTTTTACCATTTATGAAAAATTAATGTTACGTCATTAATAAAATATGACAATATAACTATATTAAAATAAATAAGTGCTAAGAATTACTTGTGCCCAGAAAACACTTGGTGGGTCGCGACTCACAATTTGGGAACCACTACTACATGGTGATTAGATAACAATAATTTTGTGCACCGTTCTGTTCTTCGTTATAAAATTCTGGAGGGGCAGTAGCGAAGTAGTGTTAGATTTCTATTCGAATCGTTTTCTTTTTTTAAGTGAAACTAAAGGATTGAACAGACTCATCTCTGTATAATGGATTTTGCTCCTATTTATAAAAGATCTATACAGTAATGGAAGGAAGTTTGTTTAATCTCTCCTATGCCTTCGGTAACATTGATCAGATTGTACGAGTTAATATTGGGATAAGATATGAATATGCAATGTTCAATCGTGATCCTCTTACAGCTACGTCGCTCTGTTACAAGAAAAATGTAGGGTGAATAATTTCGATCGAGTATACACGGGCAAAGTTAGCGATTCTGTTTACTGCGTCACTTGGAAATCAGAGTACGAAGCGTGCTCAGAGAACGGAAACAAATTCCATTCGCCAGTTTTAAAAAATAACAATAACAGGCAGCGCAACTAACCGTTAATGGACGAAGAACAGTAGGTACCTTTGTTGGAAAAACAAAGCACAAACATCGTCCACTATCTAAGGTACAATCTTAGGTACACGCAGTTGCTCTTACTTAACACTTTCACGACCGCTCCTTTTAGGGCAAACATACGCCCGCTGTAGATTTTTCCAATTTTCCAAATATTCATTGGCTCTTATAACCATCAAAACAGAATATCGTAAATTTATATATATATAAAAAATTGTTGGGGCACTCAGATTCATCAATGTCCAGCCCAAACCACTGAACCTAGAAACATGAAATTCGGAGAGTAGGTATATTCCTTTTACGACGTAGGTGTTCAATAAGAAGGGATATTCTGAAATTCCATCCCTAAGGGGATCAGAAAAAGTAAAGTTAGGTCCGATTAGATATCAACTTGGTTTTTACTTACAAAGGTTATCCACACAAATGCCAAAATCCAATTTCACAATTTATCCCTAATCAACCCCGAAGGGGGTGGAACGGTAAAAAATCTATTTCCTCGGCCTCCCTAATATCTCTCAGGTCCGATTAGATATCAACTTCGTTTTTACTTACAAAGGTACCCACACAAATGTCCAAAAAAACAACATATACAATTACAACTGTTTGATAAACAAAGGTTACTTTACCAAAGATGGCATAAAAAATCACTTAAAAAAGCAGATACAAAATCAATCCTTTTAATTATTCTACTGTAGCGAATCACAGGTATTTTGCTAGTGTGAAATAAAATTGATTTGTTACCGTCACGGGAAGTAGTAAATTAAAATCAAGGTGCCGAAGTGTGGCATTATCATACGTTCACTATAGCGTTGTAGCTGAATGGAAAATTGCAAGTAAATCGTTTACCCGAGCCTCGCGCGACCTTCCCGTAAGCCCAGCTTTGCCCAAGAGAAACTCCACGAGACAGCAATTAGTTCTCCTCCGTTAGTAGCGTCCTCGATTCTTTCCCCGGAAGACAGAGAGGAAATAAGTCGGATGATCCGGGGGCGTGTGTAACGGTGCAGCGCGGGTTTACAGGAATCTTGGCTTACTGCTGGGTATACATCTCGGGAAAGCAGAGCTATTATGGAAGGTCCATTAGACGAGTGACAACACGGGGGGAGACTTTACGCGGGAAACGAGGGCACATTCTTCCCGCCACGCGAGTCGAGACTCCTTCAGCTGAGAAAGAGATGCCGTTCCACGTAAGAATGCATTAAGGGAAAGTTATTGCCCCTGGTAGCGTGGGCCCGTCGGCGAGACTTGAAACTCGTGGATGGAACGGCGCTCGAAAAACGGGAGCACCAGGTTTCGTCTATTTAGCGCAGGCACATGGCCGGAGCACGGCTGAGCTTTGAGAAGCGAGCGCTGCCAGATTTGCATCGCGGGGGGTGGCCGAAGCTTTCGCTGGAATGAGGGAGCAACCGATGCGCCGCGGAAAAAGGGACGAGCGTCGAAAGATGAAAGCATTCGGGGAAATTAGAGGTACTCGGCTGGGAAACGTTGCTGCGGAAATAGAGGGTCGGTTGCGACGATGCAGCCACTCTAGGGTGGACTGGAAATGTCAAAATGCTGAGGAAATTGCTCTAATATCTCTTAAGTGTCTCGAGTTCAACAAATACGATGCTGGGGAAATCGGTATCTTGAGTTAGCTTAAGGGGTAATACGGGAGTATTAGCTTAAGGGGGAACAACCCTGTGAAGGCTGCAAAAATTAAGTTGTTTTTAAGATTTTTTTTTCAGTAATGATTTACAGTTTTCATAGAAAATTTTTAATACCTACCTTTAATATAATGTCTTAAGAGACTATATAAAAAAAAATAGAAAAACACGCATAAATTTTAATATATTAATTAATCTTCTAAACCCCCCACGCGCGCTGGTCGAATGTATAACTTTGGAACATTGGATCCGAAATCAAATTTCATTTTTTTTTTTTTATAAACTATATGAGTATTGTTTCCGTCGCACGTACTGATTTCTTAAACAAATTATTTTTGTAAAAATGGTGCACTTTAGGAGAAAAGTTTCGAAACTCCGCGAATAAGATGGACAGTTTCTCAAGCGTATTTAAAAAAATTTGTTTTCGTGGAATTTTGTATTACAAAGGAAGATAGGACTCATTGAAAGTAGATTACTGAAACGATAAACTCGTGTAAGTTTAAGTAGTTCCATAAATTGAATTTTATCAGCTGCAATTTAAAGCGCGAAAAGTCTCGGGGTCAGTTCTAATTTTTCGACATCACCATTTTATTTTGTCGCCTCTGCGCGATGAGTTGAGCGTGGAAATTATTCTGTGGGTGACTTTTTAAATGTACCGTTTGCGATCTTAAAAGCAACTGTAATGACGTTACGGCAGAAGAGGACGTCGTAAAGTCAGTATTAAAAAACGGTTAATAACCCTCTACCAAGTTGGTAGAATAAATGTGCCGCAAAGTAATAACCAATACACCGAGCTGCTTCGTTCCCCTTTATTTCACGTAATTAATTCATCATGATTTCGTCAAGGAAACAATAGGGGCCTCGATAAATCTATTTTTATGTTCTACGAGAGTCTTTAAAATATAATTATACTCGACATAATCGTTACAATATCCAATTAGCGGAACCTTTCAGCATGTAATACTATTTTCCTCACCTTTATCGTGAGTTCTTGTGTAAAAAGTACGGTAATTTCACAAATAATTATTGCAATAATTTAAAAATGCTTCGCTAGAACGCCGACGCTTCTGAGGTTAATTGTTAAGAAACAATTTTCTTCGGCTATTATGAACAATTTATAGTAAAAATATGACTTAATAAGTGACCTTACAAAAAGAATAAAGAAAGAAAAATGGTATCATCCGTAATTTGTTGTTTTTCTTACTCCAAAACATTCTCATAAGGATAGTTAATAAAAATTCAAGTCTCAACGTGGCGCGCCAACATATTGTTCATCTTCTTATTTTGTTTCCCACTGGTTTCATTAAAGTTGGAGAGAGTTACCGAGAAACTTGGTATCTAATTTACGTTCACACGTGCCACATCAACTTCCCGCACTTCTTCGCGACGTCTTGCAATGATTCCGTAGATTCGGAACTTTTCCCGCGCGGCAACTTTTTCCCATTTGTATTTGTCGGCCGAACGTCGCCTTGTAAATTGCCTAGTTTCCGGCGCACGGATCCCGCCGGAAGCTTAGGGTCATATTTCAGTGCCAGACTAATTCCAATTTCTAATTAAGCATCGTAGATCACTTCGATCAAGAGAGTGAGAGAGATTCCCGTGTCTCTCGACAAATCGTAAGATTTCAGTTTAGTAAAATAAAACACTAAATAGTCAACGTAGGTATTATAAAATCGGTCTATACTCCTTAGATAAAAGTAATCGATAAAAAGTACACTTCTTTGAGGCATTCTTTGATTGACAAGTCACTTTTAACCCTTTGTAATCAAAGGGCATATAGCTTGCAGGCACACCCAGGTTTTAACCAACGTTATATTCAGGCTTCATTAATTCACGGTCAGAACGTTTATAGGCATCGTGGAAAAGGTATCCAGGAATGGAACATGCAATGCATATTAACATGAATAAGTGAAATTTATTAAACGCTGTCTTGAAACTTTTTTAAAATTAATATCTGATATGTACCACCCACGCTTATTAAATTTTTTAAAATGGAATAACTCGTAATTCGTAGGATTAAATAAATTACTGAGTTTGAAATTACGCTATGGTATTTCCGAGCGCAATGTTTTTTACCTCTAGAACACTAATATGGGGAAGAAAGTGCCTTAAGTGACTAATGAGCTGTAAGTTCTTTCATAATATATGATTATGAAGTTGGTGTAAGTAAAAAATTTCAGAAAATTGAATTTATCACTTATTTTGTAATGTAAGTGATGAATTCGATTTTTTAGATTCTGGGACTTACACTACTTTCATAATTAACGGCATATATATACATTTCTCCCTATATTTTCATTAGAACAATATCATTATACTTATTAATTTGTTTGTAGCGCAATTTTAACTCAAAAGTAACAAAGCCTCCTTGCAAAATCAAAACTCAGGAAATAACTGGCACCCTAAACCCCATGTTATTAGTGTCGCGAAAAATTAACGTTAACATTCCAGAGTCAATAATCACAGCATTAAACAAAAATATCTGTCTTTACAAAGGTGTGTAAAGAACAGTCACTTCGTAATCGCACCGCGACACGGCTTTCATTTCCTTGTATAAATATTTACCTCCCATCGAGCCGAAACAGTCAAAGCTCAGTTCCTGCAAATGCAGGCAACTGTTGTGTCTAGACTCAAGGATACCTGTCTGTCCCCGTTTATTTAGGTCAGCCTACGTTAAAACTGTCCTAGTAGCCTGCGCATTTAGGCAAAGCAAATTACATATTAAGCTAACTGTTTCAGGATAGTCTCCAAATAATAGCGGCAATTAATTAAACTGTTAGTTGCAACTGGAACGTGCACGGAGTTACGCATTGCACGCACAGAGCGAAGGAAAAAGGAAACGAGGTGTAACAAAATAATGAGAGCAACAACGCAGTAGTACTTGTGACCTATACCTTCTGGTCCGCGGGTCGTTTATCAAACATTCCAACGATCATATTTTCCCATTTCGATGAGACGCTGTCCCAGAGATCTTTAACGAAACATTCATCTCGTTTCCTTGCTCCACGTTCGCTAAGCTTCACGGTGCCGAGGACGGTGAAGCGCAAGAAGAGAATCTCCAAGGACACCAATGGGCAGCCATTCGGTAATTCGTTAGCGTGCCAGAGCAAATTAACGCGCGATTCTATCGCAGTGCATCCTGTGAACCCTGTGAGCGAACCCTGTACAGCCTTTAGAATTACGAACTTTCCAACGAACGATCAGCGAGACCCCAAAAAAAATGAAAAGAGAAAGAAGTACATCCATGGAGACGAGCATTGTTGGAGCAGTAGGATTCTCGTGAGCTGAAACGAAGGAGTCCGGTTGAAAGATGACATTATCCTCGATTATTATAGTATTCCTTGCTTAGCTAACTCGAACATTCTCTGCTCCTGAGAAACGACACTGGCTCCAGTCCGATGCATGTGAATGAACGCATAGAGCGTGTAAATCGTAGCGGAAATAGCTAAAGGGTAACCCTTAGTGCCTAACTGCTCGAGGCTCTTTCAAAATTCTACAGAATCGAGATAATCCTGAAGCAATGCTCGTCTCCGCCTGTACAGGTTGATTCTAGAAACTGGATCGGACTGCAGAGCTCCTTTCTACGCAGAGGTAGAGAGAATTATTAAAATAGAACGTTCCATTTGACGAGTTCTACCTCCCCATGGCCATACGTTTCTTTCAAAAGGCAACCCCGCATTCTCTGACACGAATCGGTGCCTGGTTACAGTGGTGATCAAAAGAAAGTTTCACATTTAAAATTAATATCCCGGTGTAAATCAGCGATACCAAAAGATCCGAGTATTAACTTTCTCGCGTAGACATATAGAAACATAATTATGAAGAATCCTTTCGACCTTCACTGCTCGCAATTCCGTTCGCAAGACCACTGCGGTTCTATCCTTCCAAAAAGAAGTATGGCCAGGGGAACGTGAAACTCGCGAAGCGCTATTAAGTTTCTCTACCCTCGCGTGTAAAGGAGTCACGCGGACAGTCTAGTTTCCCGAAGCCACCCTGTTGGAACGCGATAGGGAGGTGGGAGAGAATTGCAAAAGTAGCTGATGGGGTGAGAAGTTGACGCGCGGCGACGCACGGTAGACCGGTGTAGAAAGAGATTTGACTGAGCGAGGGTTGTCTTTCCGGTGTTGCAGGATGCACGCGGTTGGATTGCACTCGGCGCTGGCCATCAAGCGTCAGAGAAAGCGCCGGGACGAGCAGCGTCGTGCCCGCGAGCGTCGTTTTAGCGCGCAATCGGGCGAGAGCGGCCTGACGTCCCCCAGGGCATCCACCGGTTCCTTGGACCACCCCTCGAGACACCACAAGACTGGACACCCGAATCGCTCCGCCGGCCAGGGCATGCTGGACACGAAGGTGGTGACGTCGATCGGGATGCTCCACATAGGCGTGGTCTTCCTGGTCCTGGGCGCTTTCCTGTTGATGAGCGGCCTGTTGCCCGGCGACCTCGCCCAGTGGGGCACCAACGCATCGGGCGGCTGGTGGAACGAGCTGGTCGCCGTCGGCCTGTTCGCCATCTTCGTCGGCGTCTTCCTCATCGTTCTGAACCGGGTGATCGCTAAGAAGGAGGAGAACGACCTTGAGGAGTACGTGCAGAGGCAGCTGACCAGGTCCAGGTCAGGGCACAGGCTCGAGAGGGACGCGGAGACTGGAGGGCTGACCACCAGACACGGTAGAAGGGCCAGACAACTTCAGCAGGAAGCCTCAGCCGCGTCTATCGAGACGGAGAACGAGAAGGACTCGGGATCACCACCCAGGAGCCCTCCGCCAGCATACTCGCCGCCGCCAGTCTTGAACGGGGATCACCCGGTCCAGTCGTCACTGTACCTCGAGCAGATCACGGAAGAGATCAGTGACCGTGTGGAGACGTCGACCACCAATAGCTTGAGCCCTGGCTCGCCGAGCGAGACTAGGGAACTGTTGCAGAACCCCCGCCACTCGAAGCAGAACGGGATCCCTCAGAAGCCGCATCGGCCCGTTTTCGTGTCCAGGATCTAAATCACTTGGAGATTCTATATTGCCCCTTTCCCCCCCGATCGAGACGTCTGATGAATGAATTGCTGGAGGATCTTGTAATAGGGGATGAAAGTTCGGGGGTGATTTTCTCTACGATGACGAGCGCTTTTGTAACTCGCTCATTGCCCAACGCTGTGCCCTTTCTACCTTTTTCACCTTATCTCGTCGAAATGGGGGACGTTGGATGACCACTGGAGTTTCTTTAGAAGTCGTTTGAGGATGCCGCTCTGGTTATGTATTAGAGGGGAGGAATATAATCGAAGGAATCTTGCTTGGATTTGATAAAACATTCCATGGTCCAGATAGTAAATCCCCGAATCGTTAGCGCGCACTAATGCGTTCAAGCGGAGATGGAACTTTGAGCTTGAACCTTTTGTAGCCAGCCTTTCGAAGTTATCGAGATTCTCGCTGGTTGGTTCCTTCTTTCAGGCAATGCTTGTAATTTTTTTTTTTGCTGTGTTTGAGGCGACGTAATTGGTAGAAGAATGGAAGGCGATCGGTTAATGATTGCACAGCTTGGAAAGTGGGACCAAGGTTTTGTTCACGAGGTACTATAGTAATTCCATTTACTGAAATTCAAAGATCCATTCCAAACGATCAATTACTTATCAATGCCCATATTCGATTGTTATATTTTCCTCGTGTTACACGGTCGTCGATGCAAATAAATCGCCACGAAGTAAACGATCCATTAAGATGTCACTGTGCAATCTACTTATTTGAATATTCAGGTTAGCGGTCACTAGCTTCGCTTCCAATCTGTCTTCTTCATATTTCGAGACGCTCGAAGGAAACGTGGTTATACCTTCTATTCGGCCAACATTCCCCCAGGCTGGACATAATTCTACTCTAAGCAATTTCCTGCCAGGAAGTGCTGCAGGAACGATATCATCGCGCGTGGAAGGAAAATATGACCTTTTGTGTACGTGGCTGGTTGTAGCGGAGAATTTAACGAGATAGAAGCGGAAATCTATCGATGGCTGGATCTCGGAGCTGAAGCGACGTTACCAGAGGAGAATGTGAAATAACGACATAAAATAAAATTTCACTCGTTCGTTTGTGACAATTAACACAATCGTCTCGTTACTCCTCATATCGAATATGGATGAAGAAATAGTGATTGAAATAATCCCCCGCTGTTCAAACTTATTTTTCGATACAAAGTTATCTCACAAATGGTATCTCAGAAACGGAACGATCACGAAGTGTAACACCTGGCACAGTATTCCAAATAACGTCACACCAGAAGTTACCATTGCAGTCCTCGCAGCTAGATCTTGCAGCTCGAGATCTCGATAATTTCGAACGCAAAATGACGATCAGAGTTGGACTAACACATATAGAATTGAGATATCGCAGCGAATGGAAATACGTCGTCGAGCACGTTCCGTAATCGTTAAGAAGACTAAGAAACGTATACGCAGCCTCGTTAACCACTATCCCGCCGCGATCCGCTTGGAATTCTCTCGCCAAATCCGTCGACGCGCCCAAGAATCACGACCGACTCAGCGGGAACCGTGACTCAAGAGTCGCGCGAACAGCGGAGCGAACCCCGCGACGGGACGATTCAACTTTTCGTCCATAGAAGCTTTCCCAGGCTGACGACTTTTAGGGAAGATAAGGAAAGTTTCGACCAGGTTCCATGCCTCGTTAAGGAGACCATACGGAGTTGGGTGTAAGGGGATCGATCGAGGCGCGGCATTGAGATCTCGCATGGTATTCGAAGGTAGAACGGGAAATATTTCGAGGATATTTCAGACGTGAGATCTTGGCGTTATCGAGGAACGGCAGGATTTATGAATTGCGCGTGGAAGGGATTTTCCTTGGGGGAGAGAGGCCAGGTTAAAGGGTGAGGGGGTAGAGAAAGATTCGATGGAATGCTCGGTTCGATATAGGAAAGGAGACCAAGAGGGAAGAATGGCTGTTAAGGTTGATTAGAATCGACTTAAGCAACAAACGCGTAATAAAAAAAAAACATACGCTCAAGGACCAAGATTTAATTAATTCGAGAGGAATGGTTAGGTAGACCGTTTTAAGGCAGATCGAGGGGAGTGACGTCGTGGAGGAAGAGGGGAAATACCGCGTGGCCGATGTCGCGGGATATCAGTAATTAATTCATCGATTAATCATCTATTATCCGAAATTCGATTCGATAGACGTTTAAGGGAATAACGGAGAACGTTTTCAACGCCAACATACTCATTATACTTAAATATTATATTTACTGGAAGTCGTGACAATGTGTCTTTAAAACAAGCACAATTTATTGAAACGAAATATTGTCCTCTAACGTTTAAGGAGAATGGTCTCGATGTCACCGGTCTGATGTCAGTCATTGCACTTGCGACAGTCGTTCACGTATAATTTACAAGACGTATGTATATCTCGCGTAGCCACGTACATATATAGCTTCGATCGATAAGCTCCATAGACACCTACCCGGATAGTTTAATTGAGGGTAAAAGTTGGCAATCGAAAAATCCGCTGTCCTCGGATTAGATATACGAATTCAATTCGATTTGAATTCAATTTAAATAGTGTATTACGTTCCCGTTCCATTCGATGCGATCAGACATTCCACTTAAAATACGTAGTCGTAGATTATCATTTTAATAAAGTTGATCTCAGAGTTCCTTACCAAGGCTAAAGAACTGTCAAATCGTATTGGAAATTTAAGTAGAATTTCTAATCGATGGCAATATGTTAACATGTATATGAATACGCATCCTTATAGTGCCATTAATCTAGAGCAATTCTCAAGTGTACGAAGGTTCGATTTTTAAGTACGTAACGATCGATTCGATATTTATTTTGAAAATACTACAAGGTACTTTTGTAGTCTCGCGGTAATTTCAGCTCGATGGATATATTTTCCTTGCATAGAAAATGGTTCTAATCAAAATACTTAGGAGAGGCTCTAGCTTACAGAAGCTTCTGTACAACGTTGAGAATTGCGTCTAGATTTTGACAGGATTATTATTTTTCGTTACATTCCCGACACCTGTATAGCCACGGAGTTACCACGTTAGGTATTAACTACTAATTTATCCGGAACGCATTTGTTCGAATGCGTTTCGATCTCGTACGCGTTGCATTTAAGATTGTTAGAGACTCGAGGCAGCTACGCTCTATTCGCTGTTCCGAGGCCGCTTCTTTGGAACACCCAATGTCCAGTGACTGTCAGAGCAGTGCCGTTAAGATAGTCCGTAACTTTAATATGCTACCACTCCGTTTTATAATACCTTTGGTATTTAATTACGTACGCTAGCTTTAGACGGCGAGATAGTCGAAAACGACCCCGATTTACTTCGTAAAAATTCGATCGCCATCCACGGGTTTAGTTGAAACACGACGCCAGTTGTACGCACGTGTCTCTGATAGAAGGTTTCTCGAAATTCCTGAAAAATTCCGCGCCAGCGGAGACGTTCCCGCGTCTCAGGTCGTTTTCGAGGATCTTCAAACATGAAAATTGCCACGCTCAGGCGCTACCATTCTGTGATCCAATGAAAAATTAATTAAACACATACCGAGAAAACGAGAATAATGTTCTTTCGAAGAATCTTACTCTGTACATATATATATATATACATATATCATTATTATTATACATCTCTACCTTTTTTAAATTGGGACACCGTGTAATTGTTAAAGCGCGAACGAGAGGGAAAGGAAGAGAGAAAGTGAGACATAACGAAAGAAACAGAGAAAGAATAATCGGTGTCCTCACTGTTCACACTCCGCGTCATTCCAAATTTTTGTATGCTCCTGCAAAGCTGAGAAAGAGAGAGAGAGAGTATCTATTGCGAGTGACTTCGATGCGAATCGGTTTTGGGCGAGGCATGTTCGCAAAGAGAAAAAGATAAAATTAACAAAAAAAGGGACAGTATGATTTGGTTCTGATTGAATGTTGAGTGAAAGTGCCTTTTGCGATGCGTTTCGTATTCCCGTTGTCGCTTTTCGGTGTTGAAGGGAACGCTCCGTTATTGGTTAACTATTCCGTAACACTTGTTATAACAGGAACTAGATCGAGAATATCTATCAAAGATTCGAAACGTTAGTTTCCATCGTTTCCGATGCTCGTTTCCTGTGTACTTTATCATTTGCTCGTGGAAAACTTGGCATGTAATTCGCAATGTAGCTGAACAGAGGATTATTATTCCCTGTCGAAAAGTAAGGGAAAGTTGTGGAATAAAATTTCTCTCGTGCGAGTTCTTCTTACGCAGGCTATCCCTGGCCGTCTATATTTATCGCACTCGAAAACTTTTTAACGTGGTTTCCTCGAAAACAAACGGACGAACGAGCAAAATTTCATTCCACGTTTCCGACTTACTTCGTTGCAAAGTATCGACTGCTTTCCCATTGCATCACAAGTCGCAGCTCAGTTTGTAAGCACGTATGGTAAGTGACTTTAATTTTCAGGCATCGCGCAGCTGACATAATATCCAGAAACGAGAAATGTTTCTCTTAAAAGAGTCTTTAAAAAATTATCGAATTTAAATAGAAATCGGTAGTCAAATAGTTTCGAGATCTTCTGAGTGTTAAAGTCACTTATTGCACATTTTATATTTTTCAAATTCCGTCTTTCATACATATGAAGGGAAAAGAAATAATTCTGCGTTGTGTTTTTGTTATATAGATTGTATTATTGTTTGATACGAACGCACGTCTCGTTTCGAACGATTGATTTACTTCTTCCATTCCTTCGAAACTGAAAGGCTGAAACTGCAGATTAACTTTAATCGTACTTGTAGGTACCTCTGTAGTTCTCTCGTGTTAATTTAAAAATTTATGTGTCTTCTCTAAAGATGAACTTACATTGTACTGTACCGGTCGTAACTTTTTTATTGCTGTATACTATAACATGAATTTTTAATGCACGACAGATTTCCTGTTAAGAATATATATATATACATGTATCTGCTCGTCGATAAAGGTGTTGGGGGTGATGCGAATTGACGGGTTGCATGGCACATTGAGTTCGGGTACAGAAATATCCTGAAATAAGTGGTACAATAATACGTTGATATAGCACCTTGCGCACACTTGTAGGGTGTGGGAGCTTTAAGCTTGAAAAAAAAGACAAATCTCGTGTTGTGTTCGAAGGTCTCTTCGAAGGCGTGTGAAGCAGATTTGGGCAAAATGTAATCTAATTACAAATTACAAATTACGATTAGAATGTAATTATGTAATTGATTACACAGTATTTTGACCACTTTGTCAACTACCTAAGTTAACAGAATTACAGAAAATAATGTGTAATCGATTACACAATTACATTTTAATCGTAATTTGTAATTAGATTACATGTTGTCCAACTCTGGCGTGGAGCCAGTAAAATCATGCACAATATGAAAATTTTAAGAAAAAACACTCTGCTCCTTGTAGACTATATTTTACCTTCGTTATACTTACTACCTCAATATTATTATTATTATACACCTCTTTGAGTATTTATTGCAAGCTACATCGCAGAATATAACACAAAAGGAACATTCAAAATTACCAAACTGAAATCTTTAAATCAACATGTCTTTTAAAATCGATGAATCGCGAAAAGAAATATTGATTCCAAAATGATATCATGGCGAATTCAATCAAAAACGCAGCAGTAGTGTATCCGTAGAGTAACTGTGTCGATTGCTACCTTTATTAGCAGCTCTATACCTCATTCGGTTGCGCCCATACTTTTTCCAATATCGGCTTCGATAGGCGTTACTGGCCACTTAAAAGTCGAATATTCCCAGTTTCGCGGTGATCCTTAATCCCACTTTTCAGTTTATTATAACGCCTCTATTACCGAGAAAACGTAAATGTCTGATGAAAGCAACTTTGTTCTACTTGACACACTTATACTTTCCTCTGCGTAGCATTTTATTAATCTTTACCACTGTTTTCCACCTTAACCTGTTTCACTTCGAAACATCTGACCACGTCCCTTCTTTCCCTGTACAAAAAAGGGAAAGAAGAAGCAACTGGCGCTGATAATTCCCCACGAAGAGAGCTTTGAACACAGACCGCTCTGCAGGAAAAAAGTCCATCGCGACTTTTGCAAAATTCGCTCGACTATTTTTCCCCAACATTTGCGGGTATGAGAATCGTGGGAAAAACATTCGAAGGTTAATTAAATGAATACACACGGCTTCTACGTGAGTGGTGACTCGCGCACTGGTGCTTACTATAAACGTGACTATAGTCCGAATAAAATCATTTGGCTGCTCGAATCTAATCATTTCCGCGCAAACATATTGGCACGCTGAATAAAGTACGCAATGTTCCCACTACTGATCAGTGGAGTACAAAATTACTTTGCTTACATGCTTGTGACTTGAAACACTAAATAGAGGGGTGCGTCGAGGTCAGGTCACCTGTGTGGTTCAAATTTTGCACATAGCTGTCGCACAGCGCGTATAACAATGTGTTAAACACTTAGGGTGCGATACTTAACAGTTTGAGAGATATCTTGATCAAAGTTTCGCCTTTTCCACGCCCTCGATATATGCACACGTGAACACGAACAGTAATTAAAACACAGTGGTAGCTCAACTATAATTTATGTAGTAATTATACGCGAATATGTACACGTTTACTAACTTTCAATTACATCCACGATTACCTGTTTAAATTGCTTTCATTCTCACGTATACATTCCTGTAGAATATTGAGAGAAAGCGGGACTTTGAACTTGATTACTTTAATGAACTTGAAATAGAGCACTCTATACTCTGTACATTAAACACGTCACTAACCGTGACAGAAGCTAACTGTATGCACACCTTTCGTGAGTAACACCAAGAATGACAAATAATGAGTACCTCGAATAAGGAATAAGAGATATCCTATAACAGTATTCATCGAATACAATGGAATTCCCAACTCCGAGTATTCAATTCGTGAGGCCCTCCATCTCGATTCTTTCTTCAGCCCGACTATAGTGCCATTCGCAGTGGGGGGGGGGGGGAGCGTCCCTGAGCAGCCAGTCGAGTTTGTCGAGACTGTAGCGATTCGTGGCCACGTACATTCTTTCGTGCGGGGCGTTCCACAAAAGTCGATGGAAAGGGACATTTTGCGTGCCACCGGTACACGAGAACGGTCCCATCGGGACGGCAATAGACTCGCATAAGTTCGCCGGGAATATCGATTCGACGGGAGCTCGAAAGGATGAACGAGGAAGGCGGGGGACGATTTCGCGCGAAGAAAAGGCTTAAAAGGGGAACGAATTCCCTCGCGACACCGGAATCGGAATTTTTGTAGTAATAAGGAATCTGTCGATCGCTAGGGAGGACGAGCTATATATTGTCATCCCCCGTCGGCGGCGTTTCGAAAATTTATTCAAATGGAATTGAGAGGCGATGATGAATAATGGCTACATCGATATAGGAGTTATAGGGGGGCGTTGTGCGATGGGGGTGGACGACGAATTTTTTAGGTATTAAGTGAGGCGAGTGATTCTGACGTTTTCTATTATCGTAAAGGCGAGAATGTACGAAATAATGGAAGGGAGCGTGCGTTCGCTAGGATGTGACGAGAATCGGGGAGAAAGTCAGAAGAGATCCTTTGAACAAGTAACTTAACGTGTAATCTTATTGTATGTACAAGCTGTAGGATTATAAGATAGAAGATAAGGGAAGGGGAATCGGTGAGGTGGGCGGCGACGATCTTTATCATTGTTACAACTCTAATTATAGCTCTTGCATACATTATTGCAATACCTATTACTACCGCAACTATAATGAATAGGAATTAATAAGCTTTCTTATGCCGTTTCTCTATTGTACCACTTATATACACCTGAATGCACGACTTTTTCGAGAATAAATCTTTATGAAACGCTCCAGTCTTTATAACTTGGCTGTTCTTTTTAGATCACTATATCTATCGTATTTACCCCCAGTATATTATTATTATTATTATTACATCTTTATTGCACTTGCATTCTGTACATAATTAATAGGATTTACACAAAAACCGACTGTTAAAAAAAACGGTTATACTGGTTTTCGAATTTTTACAAAAAGAAATAATTAAAACGATAAAAAATATTTATACTTATTTTAAAAGTTTTCAATAAACATTTAATATTTATGGAACTACAAAATATAACAAAATAAAATGTACACCATCCGAAACCAATTAAAAAAATTGAAATAACTAAATATTTCCGTACGAAATATAAATTATATTCTTTATACATTACATTCTTTATTTCATTTAGTATTTGTCTTCTGTAAATATGAACTCCCGAAGATCAGTTTTACAGTAAACGTTTACTACAATATGCTTGTGCCCCAGGCAATTCAAAGTCAAAATAACGTTTTTAATTAAATAATTAATTAACTTTACATTTTAATACTAGTAGCTAAAGTCGGTTTTCTAATTTTAAAATTCGGTTTTAGAATTTTACGAATTTATAAAAATAAACGGTGTTTAAAAACCGACAAACCCTAATAATTACAAAGAATATAATTTGGAAGGAAAATTAGAGGAAAAAGAATCAGAAATAGAAAATCATAATAATGCAAATGTAAGAAGGCAATCAGCTGTCAGCTTTGATAGCTGTTTTTAAGCTTGACCTGGAAGTTCATGCCTGATCAATGACAATCTCAACCCTGCGTCCATTGTCCACTTACTTTAAGCAATATTTTAGAAATCAACGTGGCGGACAAAATGCGGAGAGAAATATATATTCTGTTTATCAAATTAATGTTAAATGTAATCTCTAACTTAAACGACTTTAATCGACCGTATAAACTGTTCGACAATCACTTTAGGGCTCAAGGATATGATTTCCAGCGCGAAGCTATTTAGAAACCTAATAGCGAGGTAATTATTGTTTACGCGCCGTGATTCGATATTACCTTATCGATAGCTCGCCAGCTATGCCTGCTGTCGGCTCCTTGACATACCCTTACAACGAACCAGGATGTTAATTAGAACGTACAATTATAGCACGTCTCTTGAGGAAACTGATTTAAACTACTTCAACCCTGAAGACGAAGGGAAGCTGATGGTCTTTACACAGGGTGTCAAAAAAGTGATGGTCATACTTTTCAATCATATACAGTGAAGGTATTTTTTCATATTTGCATAACTAATTTGATAACCCACTTAAATTATTATGGCGGTATCAGTGGTCCATTCTGGCAACTCTCCAATTTATGGAACATAAATTTAAAAATATAGTAATTATTCCTAATGGAACTATCTCACTTTTCTTACCGTTCGCAATTTACACTTTCCTTTCGCCACTGTAAAAACATTCATTAATTCTCTTTGTTTCATTTAAATTAATGGAGATTCGACTAAAAAAAAAGTGGAAAAAACTTGCCCTTGCGCAGCCTCGGAAAATGGATGATAGCCGGCTCGTAGCGAAGACAGTTTTGTAAAATGGTATTTGAACTTTTTTTTCTCGTCGTTTGTGCGATATGGATTTTTCGTTGGTCGAGTACTGCGCAATGAGACAAATTCAACGACCCGGATAAAAACTTGCTTCGGTCTCCGGCTTTATTACTCCACGAATCCGTGGGAACATTACACGTACACTTGTGCCCGTCCGTGACGTTGTATTTTGAGTAAGACGTCGCGTGGGAATCTTCATCCTCCAACATCAAAGTTTACACCCCAGAGCAACGAGCGTGTCTTTTATATTCGCCAGAGTTCGTGGAAAATGTTATTCAGTATATTCTTTTATTGGAGCATCGCCGTGTGACCCAAAATAATAGGGGCCGTTTTTATGTAGCCTTGACTATACATTTACCAAACTACACATATATGTTCTTTATGGAGATGTAAAGCCTGTAACGTCTTTGAGAAATTTTTAGACTCTGCTTTTAGACTCAGCTGCGTATTTAGTTATTTATTTTAAAAAAGGCACTTTCAAAATTTCGTACTGACATTCAAACTTATCAGGAATTCGGAAAGAAAATAAATGTTTGGAATAGAATACATTGAAAAAATGATTTCCAAAATGGTAAAACAATAACAGGTTGTAGGTAGCATACTAAAAAGTGGAGCCCGTAAAACTTTTATTTTAATGGCGAGAATTTGTGTCGAGTTCAGCTGTATTATGGGTAAAGCGTTTATAAGTAACCACCACGTTTTACAAGAAAAAAAGAGAGGGAATAGAGCTCTGCAGGAAACCACGTGTGGTCATGGTTTACGTGGATCTGATTTAAAGGATCCGGTGAAGTGCAAAGCTGAGATTCAGTTGGAAAGAACCAATTTATTTCTTCAGCACTAGGTTCTTTTTCATCCTTATACTCTCCACTGCTCCGCGCAGTTTATCTTAATATATTTCGACGCCCCTTAAAATTCAAACGGACACGCAAAGGGGACGGGATCAGTGAAACGCAAAATTTTCTGTCACATCAAAATAAAATTGTTTTCTGGAAATTCAAGATTACCAAGATATTATGCTTGCATAACTTTTCCCTCAAATATTTCTACAATTATTTTCCCCTTTTATAGTATTTAGCTCAAAGCTCGTTAAAATAATATTTCTCACGAACAAAGTTGTATTTATACAGCTAAAAAATTATACAATAGCAGAAAATGAATCTTTGAAAAGATTGCATATTAAAAATTTTGAATATTTTGTGATTATTGTTCCCGAGGTAGCGAAGGCAGAATTTTTTTTACTTGGCGAAAGGGTGGAGTGGCATTTTGAAATGGTTGCAGGTAATCAGGAAGGTATACGAAAGCGATTGAAACATCGCTGCCTCGGTTTTACCGTCGATTCGAGCAACCCCATAGAACTCGGGTACGTTGGAGCTGCCTGGCCGAGCCCGGAGGGTTGAAGAGGGTGGATGTAGTGACGTATCGACCGACGAGGTCACCTGAGGTCACCAAAGTTCATAGCGTCTCCTGGTTCACGAACTCTACGAATATGCAGCCACCATTCCCATATTGTTCAACGACCGTTTTGCAAAACGCCCACCACGACGTACCCTCTGTTTTAACAGTATCCAAGGCAATTAATGCCGTACACGTGATCCCCTCGTCCATTTTTCTATGAAACGCTGGTTGCTGCGTTTAAAGTAGCTCTCGCAAACGCGGCTTGAAAAGCATGGAATTATGTATAAAGATTAAAGGTTCATTCCTTAGACTGATGGATGTCTGACCAGAAATAGGATATTCTACTGCTGTGCCCGACGTTCCGCTGAAGCGAGTACATACACAGAAAATAATGTTTGTGTTTATTAAATGTGACTTGTATGAACGTCAAATTTTGATTTTATTTGGGAAAAGGTATTTTATTTATTCGAGAGAATTTCAGCGGGAATTAATTCCAGCTAGGCAAACAAGTCTGAACATGAACGTGCTATTCTACTGACGACTTCATTGTGTCTCGAAAGTGAATGGAACATAGTTAACTTATTTCCCAAAGGTACAACGATCGATGTAATTGATTTCAAAGTATAGTATTTTCAAATGCGGGAGATGTTCAGATAAATGCTTAATTATCGAATTACGGAGAATATTCCTGTAATTGAAATTTAACAACGCACGCAACGTACAGAATGCATTATGTGTAGTCGTTACTTCGTATTGTTTCTAACGCTGTGACTCGTCGTTGATAGCAGATTGCTTCTAAAAGATAGGGCTATTAGATTATCAGGCACACCGAGAGTGGGTGTAAACTAATCCCTTCTGTTATCACCACTTATTCGCTTGGAAATGCGATATACCATTTTTACGTGCCATGTATGAAAGATAAACGTATTAAGTCTTCTGTAAACTTTGGAAATTGGGGCGAACTGATTAACTTACACGCCTCGAACGTATATTCTCACACTTGGGAAAATAAAGGGGTACGCGAGTTGCAGCGTCCAGAGTAAATTGGCATGGTTATTTTAAATAATTGGAATGTCGACATAACAAAAATGTTAAGAGTTTTCTTAATTAGTAAATTATAGTAATTATACTATTTTCTTCAAAATTTTAACTCTTGTGGGTGTCCTCTTTAACAAAATTCTTTTATCGATATCTACAAATATTAAAAAATACATATGTGCGTCATGGGAATCTGTATTTTCACGATCATTTATAGATTTCTTTGATAGAGCAGTAAGTGTCATTTATCTATTTTTCAACTCAATTATTCTTTGACCTTGTGAATTTTTATGGAACACACACATGCTACTCTACCATTTTACTCTTGTAAAATATTGTTTTTCTTAGAAATGGTAAGCATTTGAACATAAAGTTCACTCTCTAGCTCCATTCATCCACGTCCAGCACCATTTTCAGCTAAAAAATTGTACATAATTTTAAAAGTTTTCATCAAATCGTACAATTAGTACGTACTTAGATGAAGAATGTAGTTGAAGAGGTATTGAAAAAATTTCGAGTGAATCGAATAAAATTTGTTCAAATGGTACTGCTGGCCAATTTGAAAAACGTGGTTTCGAGAAAAACGCGTTTAACCTTTAAAGGGCCGGGCTGGCTGTAGGGGCCATTGAAAATGTTAACATTTGAACTTCAATGTTTCTAAGCGTTTTTGATACCGCTATTCACGATTCTAAGGTCAGAGTATCAAAATTTGACGCAGAAACAGTGTGGAGAAACAGGATGATCATTTCGACGAAATGTACAATTTCTTAGACATTCCCAAAAAATAACTTGACTAAAAAGTGTTTCAAGCAAAAGTTAGATTTTAGAATTCAGAAAATTTCTATGGTGCCTCCTTTCTCCCGATGACCTAAGCACGTGCTTATTTTGCTTGCTGGTTAATCTAGCACTGATTATTTTATCTCTCTAACACATCTCTTAAAATTTTATATAGTATCGAAGGTCAAATAATTGAAATGAACCATACCAATTTCTCACTAAACACAGGGTTCGATATTAAAATAAAGACACAATTATCACATTTTTTCTATGCTCCATAAGACTACAATCTTTCCATTCTCACAACACGTAACAGCATTGGAACATTATTAAACACATAAAATGATATTAAAAAATGGCCAGAAATCACATTTCCCGTATCACTGTCAACTGATCGAACAGTGAAGAAGTGATACATGTGATCCACAGATTATAAAAAGTACTGTAGAGATTTACTATAATAATACCTATTTTGAATTCTCGGCGACGAAAGTACATATTTGGGAGCGTACGCACACTGACATCGCGCCCACGATTGTTTTCCAGGATGATCGGTGCGATGCCAGCGGTGGCAGTCCGCCACGAGCGTAAACGGCAGGAAAAAAGGTTAAAACGCCCCAGTCAGCTTTACCTAGGGGGCCAATGGATGCCACCGCCTCAAGGCTCGCCGCCCACCCCCAGTCCCCATGGCCACAACAGCCACCTGGAGCCTTTACCCGAGCTGTATCTCTGTGGCAAGGTAATTCTCTGCTTACGTGTGCGCCGCAATAACGAGCATCAGCCGCGCTAACGCGACTATTTATTGATTTTAAGTGGATACACTCGACCCATCGCTGAAGGTGCGTTTAGATTTAGACCAAACGGACGAATGCTCGTTCGCCCCTCATTTCGACAAAATTCGTGCTCATTTATTGTTAGTGTAAACGGCAACCTAACTTTTCAGTGATTGAATTTTGTCGAAGTGGGGTCCGAACGAGCATTCGTTCGTTTGGTTTAAACGCACCTAGAGACGTTTGAAAGACTATGACAGATGATAGTCTTAGCCTTCCATATCGTTTTCCGCGACGCATTACTGCCAGTTCAAACATTGATAAGAGGATTGTATTAAACGAGCAAGATAATATCGAAATAATATCTTGTGCTTTAGAAAAATATTCTGCATAATAATATATCGAAGAACCCTTTGTCATTCTGTAATCTGAGGCTTCGTGTTTGAAACACAAGTGATTATAATTTTACAGGGAAATCTACAGTGCATCACTAATGTATTCCGTCACAGTTTAAGGGGGTACACGGGTATTAGACGGCTAAAATGAACGGTTCCTTTTGGGTTGGATTGAAGGACGACTAATAATTCATACCATTTGCACGTTTTACAATACTTTATTGTGGATGTAACACGCATTTTAAGACCAGGAAACCTGAAAAATATTAAAAATTGAAGGAATTATAAAGCGTCAAAGTGGGTGCTGTGCAATGCACGCGTTAAAACTGTGAACATCATAAGTCCAGAACGGATTAATATTTTTAGTTGAAATTTTAACTGAACCTACAGAACACTCGTCTCCACAATATCGAACTCGGTAGAAAAATTGCAATAAAAATTCGCGGAGTTATGCAACAAATATCAACTTTGAAGGATTTTACTGAAGTAATCCTGTGACAAATGTTGTCTTAAATGTTGTTAAAGTTATGCAATCTTATTGAGCGAGTTTCACATTGTAGAGAAAAGTGTTTTGTAGGTTCTCTTAAAATTTCAACAAACAATATCCACTGAATAGCCACTGACTTCGGGTTCCCAAACATCAACTGCTTCCTCCTCAAAAACAAAGCCTCAGATTACGAAATGGCAACTTTTCAATTTCTTATTCCCATTTGGAACGTCCTGTATAATGAATTATCTCCATCGTTCAACACGCGATACTACTTACCATTCTGTCTGACACGTGGCACAGCCAGTGTCAAGCATGCAGAAAGTTCAATAACTGAGTACAAACTTTTTATACTACACCGTACGGTGATAACTGGTATCTGTACTCGTGGATCGTGTTTCTATCGCTCTACCATTTTCCAGTCCTTTCGAGTGTACTAAAGTCGCGAAGGACCGAGTCACAGAGAAACGGAACGATCAGAAGAAAATCGCCCGTTCTCGTCTTTTAACGAACATTTGAACGACGGCTGCGAATCGATGCACCGTTTTGAGCGCGACATCGCTCCGGGGCGATTCGGTGCGGCAGTCAGACGTGGGAAATTATTTAACGAAAGCATTGTCATTCACAGATATCGGGGCTACACGCGGTGGTGGTGTGCCTATTGTTGGGCGCAGTGGTGCTGGTTGTTGGCTTGGTCCAACTCGCCCCGGGTGCAACGACCACCGACCACAGACTCGCTCTGCTCGTAGCCGGCACTATTCTGCTCCTCCTCGGTGAGCGTGCTTTTTTCCCCCCCACAGTGCATGAAACTCCGCGTGGAAAACTCTGAAACTCTGTCAGAATACTCTGAGAGCTCGGCAAATGCTCGGCGGACAGTAGGTCAGGGAAACATTTTGCTGTATCATTTTTCCTCGGGACAGGCGTGAAGCTGAAAGTAACGGACTTATTTTTTAGACAATAGAACCTTTATTATTCTTACTAACGAGGAGCCAGTTGGATATTACTTTCCCGGAGTTGAGCATTCTATTTATCAGGTAACACGAACGTGTGTACAGTGGTGGTTAAAAGAAATTTTAAATGGGGATGTAAATTTTAAAATATCATTTTTTAATGGAACTACTTACCTTATTTTGGGTGCAGGTTCAATTTTCTTTGACCAGTACTGGGACTGTGAACAGTGGAAATGTTGAATAGTAGTATGAAAGAAGGAGGGTTTAATTAGTAATGTACTTTATAAGAATGATTCTATTGCAATTTAATGCCGATACCTATAAGTAGGTTCTTATTTACCAGATTACGACTAACGGAATTTTAGATATAGCTGGGTGGATTGGGAACAGCTTGAAAAGACATTTGTCGCTGTCAGAGATTTTATGGCCTAATCGTATTACTTGGAGCCATTCATTCAGTGTAACTAAGTTACCGTCAGTTCCCAACGCTGTAAAAATGGGCGTGATGGCCGTTTCTTGAGTTAACCACAAACTCTTTGAGGATATTTTCCTCGATCTGTTGAGAATTTTGACAAATACTTGTCTTTATTCAATTTTAGTTAGGGGCTCATACCTTGATAGACTTAATGATGTCATAATAAGTTTCAAATAATCGTGAACAGATCTGTTTATGTAGGATTTCAATAAATTAATAATTTGGAACAGAGTTTAGAGAATAATTCTGAAATGCTTACAGATATATTCCATAACTTAATTAACTGACTTGAACATGGGCGTCCAGAGAAGGACAGTCTCAGATCAAAAACTGATCTTCATTAAGTTTATACTAAAAAAGTGAATATTTTTAAATATCGGTTTCAAATTTTTAATTAAATCCGATTCGTCGATGTCATCGCCAAGATTGTTTTTTCATTGCTATATTTTTATTTACCCTCACACCAAAAATTGCCCCCACCCCCTGGAAAAAAGTCTACGAACCCCTTTGGATTTGGAATTTACACAGATACAAATTGAGCTGTGCAATTCATATTTTCAACTATGAGTGTATCTTTCATTATTTAATTTTATGTGAGAATATCCTGTGCCAAGAAATTTTCTCCAAGTTTGCCCTATTTCACCGCAATCCGTAGTGACTTTTAAGCCATCCTACATTTACATCGACCACCAGACAATAGCTTCCCGTCGCATATTGAATAGACATAAATATTGCCCATGAGAAACTTTTGAATACACGCGAGCTTTGGGTGGAACTGCAAGAAGGTTTATAGCGTTTGCATGCTCATTAAACTTCATCAATTAAATTCATATGCATCGATATAGTCGAGGCATGGCCTTACCCGTAAACTTACATACAAATGGCTCGCAAAGCCTCGTCCACATAAAATTAAATCTGCGAAGTACTTTAGAGAGCATTAATTACGGAACTCTAATGCGGGATCATATTGCTGCGCTCGGCATGCGTCATATAAATTTGATTAATCAAATCCTCGCAAAGTAAACTAATTCCAAATCGACTGCTGAAACCGCTGATGCTTATTTCCTAAATGAAATGCGGTTCACATTAACGGAATTGTACTTCTGAATCAGAAACACATAAATTAACACTTTGTATTTTCAATATCACATAAATTAGGGGATAATCGTTTTACAAACTTCTTGTGTTTCTCAATCGTTGAATTTACACTCGCATGCGTGGTACGGCAGTAGTATAGCCCAATCTTTGGTCAGACATCAAGTGTATGTGTACGCACATCATAAAGGAACAGGTTTCTCATTCAGAATACAACTGCAAGGTGTACAACGCGGTTTGAACTATTTTTATGTTAATTAATCTTCAAGCTGACTAGTAGAAAAATTCCATAATTACAATAAGTAAATAAAATTTTCCAAAAATACCATTTCTGGAGAAGGTATCTCTATCAGCCTCCCCTTTTACGAACAAGACTTCGTTTTCAAGGAAATCAATTTCGAAAATGGAACACGTGCACGTACTCGATAAAGTTTCAAAATCGATTTTCTTCAAAACAAAACGTCGTTCCAAAGAAGTCATGTTGGCTTTGCACAAACATTCATTTCAACTGCAAACTAAACCATATTCATTGTTACATCCTGTTAAATTTTAATCAAACTCAATTTCCCCAAAATACAAGTTCCTATAAAGAAATTTGGTTTTATATTTTGGAGTTCTTTTTACTTATAAAACCACCTTCCACCAAGGGTGTCCGCAGACTTTTTCCAGGGCAGGGAGGAAACTGTGAGAAACGGCCCAGTTGACAGGCGGCGATTGGTTGCTTCTTTGAACGCATTTTGCAGCGCCAATTTAATTAAAAATTTAAAATTGAAATTTAAGAATTTCAGCACACAGACTCATCTGAAACAAAATACCCAAACCGATTCTTAATCATTATGAGTACCGCTATCGCAGGTGCCAAAATTAGCTACGTAAGTCAAAATTTAACAAAATTGCGCGCATTCAAACTTCAAGTAAAAATAGAAAATTTCGATACTTGAAGTTTAAATGAGTCTGTGAGCTGAAATCAATGGCGCCGTCTTTCCAAAAGTGCGTTTTTTAACTCCAGATAACATTGAAAAAACACAATTAAAAGTGTATTTAAAAAATTGTTCCGTATGTATTACAAGTAACCTAATAAATAAAAAAACACTTTTACATTGTTATTCATTGCATTCAGTTCGAAAAAACCCTGAATTTCGCGGCGTGATTACCAGAATGACCCCCTAAAGCTTACGATGTTAACAAACTTCATACCAAGAACAAGTCTCAGTTTCAATTTATTCCTTTATATTTAAATGAAACAGAAATGCTTGATTTTAGATAGGAACGACTGCCTAGTACCCTTAAAGAATCTAACCACCACTCAACTTTCCCCTCAAAGCCTCTTGCTCACCCTCCCTCAACTTCTCCTCTCTAACTTCTATCATAGAACAAAATGCTCGCATTCCCCGACAAACAGCCCCCCTCGCAACATATCACATTCAAAACTGTCTAACAAAAACCCTGACCATTTTCAGGCATCATTCTAGCAGGCGTGAGATGCTACGTTCTGCACTGCGTGCCCCTACCAAACGAGTCTCCGGCGGCGACCCCAGTTCCACCGCCAATTAACGACCAACCAGGACTTCCCAGGGGCACCCTGGACCTCCTAGTGGGCCATCAGAATCAGCCGGAGACCGACGCCCTGATGCACACCGAGCACCAACAGCAACAGCATCATCACCATTACCACGGCAACCACAAGAAGAAACGCAGCTCCCAGGGCTCCCACTCCGACGAGGCCTAATGACCGACGTCAGAGATTAACCAGCAAATTAGCTGGATCCAGTTAGTCAGCGATGAAAGTAACATCCGCTGGAAGGACGAAACTTCTCGGCGACTGCAGACCAAACTAACAGAGATCGCGAAACAGCAGAGGGAGAGCTGTCGGAAAGTAAAACAAAGATAATCCGTTTATGGGGGTTGGACGGGGGATGGAAAGATGGCCGTCTCTTCTCTGAGGCAGTCTGTACGTGTACATTATACTCGATTCTTTTATCTTTTGTAACTTTCTATATATATATATATACTTATATACATACATATACAATACATATATATCTATATATATATATTATACGTATATCGTGAGCGTGTAATGCGTAACGTGTACTCAGCTTGGACTCGTTGCTGAGGAAAGTGCACTTTTCTATCTTGCCTGTGGGGTGCTCGAGATCTCTATCTGGCCTCGATAACGGCTTATCGGCCACCGATATTCCACCCGCGCGCGGAACGCGTCCTGGACGCGACGTTTTCCACGCGGGATGGGTGTCGTTCAGCGCTCCCCGGTGGAGAAACAAAGGCGGAAATGACGATGGAACACTTTCTACGGGTAATCGTTCTTTTGGAGTCACTTTATCGGGATTTCCGTCGGGCTGGAGATTCGATCGCAAGGATTTCCCGGGGAATCGTGTCCGGAAAGATTCTACGGTTGATCCCACGATCGTCTGAAGTTAAAGGATTCCCGATTGAATCTCATTAGAATACACTTGTTCGATATCTAAAGTCTACATTGGCGTAAACTGTTCCCCGTCGAGGGGCTTTTATCGTGACGCTATCGATTGCAGCGAGAATGGATTGGCAGTGTCGGCGAGCGTTTCTCATTGTAGGGGAAAATCGATTGATATTATTGTTCTTCCACGATGACGAGATCCACCGTTGAGGTGCGAGACGGAAGGACGGCTTCCCGCCGAACACCCTGCACGCAATCGAAGAACAGTTCGTTATCACTATGAAAGACTAACTTCTTCTTTTCAAAAACCAAAGAAAGCTGTGTACAAAAAAAACGTGTTATAGGTATATGTAGAATAGGTATGTTATATGTATATTTCTCATGCGACTGCGGTTGGAGGTGATGTTAATTGGCAGCTCGAGGCCACTTCTGTTTATTTAACCGGTTACTCTGTGCCAGAGATGGGCAAATGTTTTATTTAAATAAAAATCTCGAATTATTATTCGTCGACCACGGGTTGACTTTATTTGTCGAATAAAAAATGAACTTTATTCGACATATAATCTAAAGCTGAAGTAACTTTTACTTGATACGTTATTTAAATAATTTGTTAGTCACTTTATAATTCCAACTCTGCTCTGTGTTCTCTCGTTTCTACACAGTGGTCGGCAGAAGAAAGTTTAAAACTCATATTCGTACATGTCTAACTAAGAAACTTAATACTACTTAGGCTTTACGTATTATGTTTATATCACTCGTCTATTTTACAACCTTCCAATCTATAGGGCATTTTAAGATATAATTCCTTCTAAGGGAACGTTTAAGCTTTCTTTCTGTCGCTACTGAAGTTAACGAGATAGCGAGCATAGGTCTATAAACCCGCGTAACGAGAGAAAAATAACGATGATAATAGCCTCGAGCAGCTAATCAATGTTTCTCCGACTGTAAATCAAAACGTTCTACGCACGAGCATATTGAAGCAGAAGGTAGCAAGCATAGAGCTTAAATTTCCAACTAAAAATCAAAGAGCGGAATGGCGGCTGGAAAGAAGGCCGAGTCGAGCGAGCCAGCAGCGAGAAATTAGGAGAACGTGGGGAAAGAAGAAATTAAGTTCACCGCGCGCTGTCGAATTTGATAGGAAAGCCTGAGAAGGATGAGTATGATTTCACGTGCCAATCTGAGAGTAACAAGTTCCGGGCAATTGTGTTGCGTTTACGATACCGTGGAGTAGTTGTACTTTATAGAGCATTCTCTTTTCTTGATGCTATCTTCTTCTGTAGTTTGGCATGTGTTAACGAAAACTGTAGGATAGGGTAAGATGTTAGAGTGTTAGAAGTCTAACAGGATTGGCCTAGTTGCCTTGGTAATTGTACGATGGAATCTTCGTAGATATGTTTCGAATTCGAAGGGTCAGCGACGTTGCAACGTTCTCGTTGAATTATGTTCATTTAATAGGCCTACTATCTAACGTTATCAAACATATCTACAAGTTTGAATCGAACGATGTTCGTGGGAAGGGCACAAGGCTTTCGTTAGTCTAATATCAAAATACAACTAACACGAAATGGCAGTGGTAAAGTAAACCGAAATTCGAAACGTGTCTACGGAAAAGAATCTGCACTCAATCCTTTCTCGATAGTCAGTAATGGTGTTTCTTGTTTTATTGTGTAACGTGGTTTAATTTTGATATTGAAAGGTCGAAGGAACTCTTAAACAGAAGGGCCTCGGATACAAATATTCGTTTGAATTAATTTACGAAGCCGTCATTTCTCGACTACACGGGTATCGTTGCAAGATCACTGCAGGGAGAGAAGGGAAGTCTCAACGTTTCCGTGATCTCTGACTTCTTTAATACGACTCACTTGTATATAAGCTACCTACTTCTTATAAAAATTATTTTAATTCTTCACAGTGCATTTACGATGCTGACTGCAAAAGCGTAGTTTAAGATTCGCGATAAGTTTCATGGTGGAGTGTCATTCAAAAGGTTGGGTATCTCTGCGGAGAAGTTTATTTCTATAGCGTAGAATTCAGAGGAAAATGTTAAGGGGAGAAGTCTCTGTAAACGGCTTTAGGAATTTTTTGCAAAGATATGCGCGCTAATCCTTTCGGATCTTTAAGGGTACTTTGTATAACATTATAACAAGTAAGACAAATTTTTATGACAGTACAATTATGATAAATACAAAAGAAATAGAACAGTATCTTAAATAGGTTTCTTTTTCGGGGTGCAAAACGGCGCCTCTGATAGTTATCTGAAACCGACCAATACAATTTTTTTTCAATTTATTTTACAATTGTAAGAATATGAACCTAAAATGGTATAAAAACTTGTATATTTTAAAAATAGCAGCACTTCAAATAATAAAATGTGATTTTCGCCAAAAAGTGCGCTTTGTTTGTTTAAGAAAGTGGCTAAAATTAATAATTTGATTAATCCTTTAGGTTTATGTTCTGAGGCCAAGTTTGAAATTGATCGGTGAAATAGTGTTTGAGTTAACCCCGGCGGTAATTTCGAAAACGTGGTTTCGACACAAACGCGTTTAGAGTTTTAAGGCAAGAAACATTGTACTTTATTTATAATTACAACTACCGCAGGCTAATCTACTATTCCTGGGCCATACAATAGTCCTTCTGCTTTCTCAAATAACGCATTCTCTTTCAATTGTTACTGTTCAGTCGATTTATAGGGTCTTCTCCCCTGAAATAACATAGCCTGCATAAGATTTATTCGAAAGCATCATTTTCATCAACAATACTACTTTTCCTAATTATTATACCCCCTAGCTTTGATATTCTAATTTTTTAAAAAATCTGTATATACATACAAGGGTTTCTCCCTGCGTCTTCTTTACCGATTTTTCATTCCCCTTAGGAAACATAAACGATATATGCACCCAAACTCTTGATCAGCAACGTATCGAATAATATAGCTGTATCTTGAACTGCGACTTTCGCGATAAGCTCTGTCTCGACCAATTACGTGTGTACAAGGCCTACTAGGACGTATCATGGTTGTTTCGCAAAATGACGTGTCTAGAACAAGATTGACGAAACGTTTATCCAGCACCTTAATGTTCCGTACGAAAGTCGTTCGATTGATTTCTTTGTATATATCATTACTGTTGATGAATTTCTGTCTCGACCAATTAGACGTTTACAGAAGCCGTTCGATCATATAATTTGTAACGTTTAATATACAAAGCGTAGTTATACGATATAAAATATTGCGTGCGAAAACGATCATTAGAAAATTGAGAATTTTCATTTCCTCGGCGAATTTGATCTCAGAAAGACTTCCTTACTTGTCTAACACCCTTTTCCTGGTGTTGAGGAGAAGGTTCGCGAGGCGTGACGACCGACCCGACAGACGGGGATTAAAGAAAGTCGAAGAAAAAAATAATATCGAGATAGATTACAAAGAACAATAAGAAGATCGACGAGCGTCGCTATGAATTACTTATCTTGTCTATAAATGTAAATCTCAGCACCTGCACCCGACTTCGATGTTATTTTTTCGAGCAACATTTTCGAGCGGAGAGAAACCGTAGCCTAGCGTCTCCAAAGATTTTACAGCGCAAATGCGATCTAGATGTGTCTTTCGAGTAAAAGAAATGTTTAAATTATCTATTTACACTGCAATATTTATACTTAAACCGTTACAAAATTCTTCTGTGCCTGTGCATCGGGGAGGTCTTCTTATTAAACGAAAACAGTTATAAGCACCCCTCTTATAAAATTATCTACACGAAGATGTGTTGACTTTTAACATTTTACGAATCATAGTATTTTAAGACACCCTATTTTAAAGGGGTATTCTAGTTTAAAACGCACTTTTTTACACAATTTTTGGTACTTTTTTTATGTAAGAGAAAAAACATTACGAATTAATTTTAGTACGGCCGATAAAGACACGTGCAATGAGGGTGCACAAAAAACTAGAATCAATCCGTCAAGTAGATCTTAAGATATTATTACAACCATTTAGAAAACATGGTTTTGAGAAAAACGCGTTTAAAGTTTTCCATATCACCTTTTCCAAACACCTATAACTTGTTTAATTTTAAGAGTCTATGTATGGGGCTTTGCACATACATTTTTGAAACAATTTTCTTTAAGAAAATCTGAAAAAATCGATTTTTAAAGTAGAATACCCCTTTAAGTGTACAAAGAGTTTCACTTCAATCGCATGAACATTTTTTTTAAAATTCTTCAACAGTGTCTAATGTTCGCAAGAATGCTGAGACACATATTATCCGAGGACTAAATCACTTCGTCGCATCAAATAATTGTATATCCATGTCATCGTCACGTGCTTCGGTTCTCTTGGGACTTTAATATTTTTATTCTTTTAATTTGGCCGCGTGGCAAAACTTCTCGATGCACAGGCGTGCACGTTCGACTACCGTTGGGGTCCACTTAAAGTTATTAAAAAAATGTTACACCTATATGTATATGAGCAGTTATAAGGTATTTTACAATGGGCACTGGGCGAGCGAACTCGAGATCCGCGGGACCTCTCGGTTTCTCCTCGATCGTCTAGTGCGGTGATATAATAATATAATAGCGTCTATGCATAAACGAAAAAGTATATATACATACACAGGTTGATATGGTAACGACCGATACACACGAGTTTATCTCTAATCTAATGAAGTATCTATATCTTAACATGTAAGCCGATAGATCTAAGTACAGCGCGAGAGGGGGAGAGATGATAGAGACGAACGAGCACGCGTATAAAGTTCGACCTTCCATTTAAACGATCTGTGTAAATAGTTTCATAATTTATAGACAGCTCTCATTGCGACTTTTTCTAATGCGCGGGACCTTCGGATTTTCCACTGTTTTGCGCTGTTTTTGCAAATTCCACACTGTCGGCAGAACCGTCGTCGTCCACGTTGACCGTGACGGATGGTATCGGTCGCCGATACCCTGGGCCATGCTTATTTGCGGCTCGTTAATTTCCCGCAACGATTCCCGAATTTCGTCGATCGGTTGCAGGAACAAGGGGACGTTTCACTGTTTTACGCTCAACGAGCTGATTGCCGTTAACTGCGCCGAACCGTTTTATAATCCAGGGACACTGAAGATTTTTAACATTTCTACGCGATCACGCTTACGATCGGTTTCGTTCCCTGGCTGCGTTTAACGAAGTTTCTTTGCTCTCTGTGATGATGCTTCATTGTTAAGGCCATGTCGACTTTCCTTTCGTTTCTGATCTCTTTTTGTACCTTTGTGACAGAGATAAGCAGAAAATGATTTGAAATAATAATTTCGTACACAAATTTTTATTTCAAATCATTTTTGCCCATCTCTGCTTCGTGAGTCCCCTTTGGAATTACAGTTAATTCTCGTTATAAGCTCATTTCAACTATGCGTTGTATGCTCGGTCGCTTTCGCCACCATTTCTTGGAATCCTTCGGCCGAGAGTGAGAGAACATGAGAGTGAGGGAGAAGGGACTAGCTCACGGGTTCTCTCACTCGCGCAACACTCTCACTGGTGGCTCGGAATAGCGGACGCTATGCGTTGTAAGCTCGCCGCCAGCCCCGAGCGTGGAGCCTACAACGAGAATGAACTGTATTCATATCTTTTTTAGTATCGCGTTCATTGATGTTGAACATTTTAGTACTCACAGGGTGTTTCACGAACCGTGGGCATAATTTAATGAATATCACACATAGGAATAAAAAAAAGTTCATAAAGTTCAATAGGACGCTGTTCCCAAGTAACTACTTTCACTCAAGAGTATTCTTCTACGTCCGATAAAAAGGAGCCACATCTTTTAGCCTCGTATCACTTCATTCTTCCCCCTAGACAAGCGCATGTCTCAACGAACGTTGGTATGAATCTTTTTATTATCGCATTTGTGTGTTAAATTCAACTGTAAAGTTATATCCACTCTTTACGAAACACTCTACATAGGCAAGCTATAATTCCCCACTTCCAGCAATATTTCATTTTTACAATGTCTCCAACAAGATAACTATTTCTTTAACCACGCCAAATTCTACCCCGTTTTTCTTTCCGCTTTCTCGTCAAGCTTAATAATAGAGTCGTTCAAACTATAAACTAAGAAAGGTACGTAGCTCTTAAGAATAACCGCGTTAACATTCTTTTAGGCGATACTAAAGAGAAACAAAGAGGAAAGAGTCTAGTCTAACCGGAAACTTGTAATCGAGCCTACCGTACGGAACACCTTGGACGCCGAGAATTTGTAACCAGCTGGGCTAAACGCGATAGCAATAAGAGTAGCGTGCACATCTATTTCTAACAAGTGATTCCCATCGAGCCTGATTTCACCCATAACACGGAAGAGGCCATCGATCATGAGAGATCCGCGCAGCTGGCTGCGAGACACGCGTTAACACTGTGTCTGGCGTCGGCGTGCTTACACGCCGAGGGAGATTTACAGTCTGCGCACAATTTCGGCGCGTTTTCGCGGTCATGGTTTCGGGAAAGTATCGAAGTTGTACCTAGAATGGATACAGTGGTTGTAAAAGCTGCGGGAGTCGCAAAGTTTACAGCTTTGAGGTTTCGGAGCAGGTCTGGAAACCTTACCTCCCTAAAAATTGCACACCTTTTATTTGGAAACTTCAAAGCTGTAAGCTTTGATAGTGCCGCAGGTTTCACGACCACGCTGTATCGCTTCTAGGTGTAATGCTGACCCAGAGTCCCCGAACGTTTAACGCTAGGTTTACGGACAATTCTTACATGGGTACCTATTTCTATGACCACCCGTCAAATTGGTGGGTGAATGAAAATAGGCATTTTCTTTGAAAAATCGATTGTTCAATTTAAATGTAACTTTAGAATTTAATATTAAGCGGCTAAATTACTGGTAAGTAAAAAGTATCTTCTCAGAAATTATCACAAAGTGGAAACAATAATATTAAAGTTATAGGATATTTTTTTTTATACTGCATCTACAACTTAGCTATTGAAGATCGTTTTTTATTCTCGTGCTTAGTGACAAAGCAGCAATAAATACTGAGGTCATACGGTATATCATTTCAGATATCGGATCCGGAGTAGGGCTGGGACTATTCGAATAATTTAATATGCTATCATTTTCTCGCTATTCCTTTACAAAATTTAAAATCCGTCAAATTGACAGCTGGAAATGGCACAGCCGATTTGAAGATGCGATTTCTCAAAAGCTTCGCCACTCGGGGTGTTAATTGCGTTAATCGTTCGCGGTGGTCCGAGGTGCTCCGCGTCAAATACTCGTCGGTGTACTTTAGATGATAAGAGGTGGACGAAGGGGGGAGGACGGGGATGAAACGTTCGCCATGCACAACGTTCAGAACTCTATTTCTCGTGGGATTATGTGATCTTCTAGCTTCTAAAAAGTACGTTATATTTTATATATACACACCCGGCTCTGTCGCGCGACGCTCTCCGTGTTCCCACGCCGAAATCGTGGCGGAATTAACGAACTTGCGAGAGGTCGGGCCGCAGACACACACGAGTATCGCCTAGTTTCCGTTCTGAAGGGACCGGAAGTGTCCCCTCTCGAGATCAAAGATCAAACGGTTTATGACCAATTGCAAGTCAAAAGAGAGAAAAAACAAACCTTTCGTCTGTGTGTTTACGTGTGGATGCGTGCGAGAGAGAAAGTGATCGAGAGAGAGAGAGAGAGAGAGAGAGGGGGGAATCACTCGAAGAGAGATGATCTTTTAATATTTACCTGAAACACACATGCATATATACATATGCTATTTCTCTGGTATAGTATTTGTTGTACATTTACACGCAGAGCCATTCGCACGTGTCGCATGAAAAATTACGTTCGTGCCGGTTACAATTATATCGTGGAACCTTCTTATCGCACACGGCTCCGAAATTACTTGGTGGCCAGGGCTTCGCATGCATGAACGACACGATCGTTTCTCTTGCCGCATCTGAGCTGTCGTCGTAACGCTTCGTGGGTACACATTTTCGTGTCCAACTTGAAGACACCCCTTGGCCGTTGCTGATTCCCCTCTGACCGTACAGTTTCACGTGGAGTAATGTGAACGCGACGGGATTTAGGAGAAATCACCGTGGCCAGAAGAAAATCAAATAAACTGTTCGAATTATTTCTGTGATTATTTGAAAAAATCAGGTCAGGCTTAAAAATAGCTATCGAACCCCGCCTTCTTACTGCATCATTATGATTTTCTCCTTCCTTTTCTTCTATTCATACTTCCAAATTATATTCTTTGTAATTGTGTACACAATGCGAGTGGGTGTAATAAAAACGTGGTAATAATAATAATAATGGATAGAAGGGAGCATGATCTTCTTAGGATCAGACTTGCAACTCTGCACACTTGCTAGCAGAAACGAAAAAATAGTTCGCGGAAACTATGGTAACACTTCGTCGGTGTGTTTCCACGCCGAGGAGTTTGCACCCTGGTTCTGGCGTGTTCTCGCGTCGATATGCTTTGGAAGTATCGAAGGTACTGTCTGAGTAGCCCTGAATTAAGGGGTCATTCTACTTTCATCAGCCGAAAAATTGAGCTATTTTTAAAGATTTTTTTCTCCGTAGATACAGCATATAATGCAATAAATCTTTTTGGGTTTATTAAGCTGCTCTTATATTATACAAAGAAAATTGAAAAGAATTTTTTTAATTTGTTTTAAAACTTTAAACACGAATATTTCAAAACAACGTTTTTTCAACTGGTGCAGGTGATTGCAGGAAACTATTTGACCAATCAGTCTCAAATTTTGATTAACAATTTCATACTTTTTACAAGCCGCAAATAACCACACTCATAATGACTAATAACCAACTAGTCATAACGGTATGATTTTATTGATGAATGGTTTTGCAGTATGGGAATGCAGAATTCTAAACTGTTCACATTATACTGCGTGAAGCTTAGTTTAAACTTTAGGCACAATATGATTGATCAAAGATACCTTTCGTTTGAGGTATATTTGTTGTAAATCACAGAACCCTATAGAACAGTGATTCCTAACCAGTAGGTCGCGAAATGTTTTCTGGGGGTTCACCACGGTTATTTTAGTTGACGATTTTTAGCATTTATTTATTTTAATATCATGGTTACATTGCAATAACCTGTTAATGATGTAACACTGATTTTCATAAATGAAAAGAAGAACATATTTACCTTACCTTACATGGAGGAAGGGTCGCAGGTTATTTGAATATTTTAAAAGGGTGCCTCGACTCAAAAAAGGTGGGGAAACACTGTTATAGAACTCCTATGTATGTGCTTTATTCGATAATCTCGTTGACAGTTTCACCTTGGGAACAGTGTTTTTGTAAGACACGTGAAAATGATTCTGGAAAGACTGAATAGTTTCTCTGCTGTTCGAAAAATGAATTACGCGACTGCGGGCTCACGATGACACCGAGGATGTGCAGGGAAATTCGTACCGTGATTATTACGCATGGAGGGCCTCAAGTACTGTAACCTTATATGTGATTCTACAGTAAAGAAAAAAAAATCGTGAATAACAGGTAAACAAACTCTACTGCTATTGTAACTTTCAGAGTTTAATAAAACGTTTTCACTAACAAAGAAGGCGTTGCGATTATAACGACCTTCCAATAAAATAAAGGTATGTTACCAAAGAAAATTGCATGCAAGAGGACTTCTTTTCTCCGCACCTCCTACTTATGCGCCGTAGCTTTCGAATAAACAATTATTCTCGAATTGATTCATTAAAATTTTTAAGGTCAAGTGTTCTCCGTCTTGTACCAGTGACATTTTAGTGCAAACGGCAGGAAGAAATAAACGAGATTCCTAGATTGTCTTGTTTAATGTTATGTAGGGTTTTTGTTTGTTAGTTAAATAAATTCAATTGTAACTAGGTTGTATACAATTTTTAATTCTCATTCAGGATATGTATATTAGGCACATACTACACTTTTAAGTTCATATTAAAAATTAATAGACGTAGTGTGGTTCGAAAAAGTGGTAACTTTTCTTGTCCGCTACTCTACAGTTATTGATAAATATCGCGCATCACTAGAACCTGTACATCTTATTATTATTTCTCACGCGTACATTTGACAACAACAACGCGAAAGTATCTACCTCTGATTAATTATATATACTTTATTATACGGACAATCCACAAACACTTCTACGAAATATGACGCAACGACACTTCCCAAGACCTACTCATCACGTTCTAAGAAGCTATTGCGCGAGACCTGCGCTCCCAATCCAAGGAGCGATCAATTCCTTGAATGGAATGGTGATCCTCAACACCGTCGACCCAGTCCTAATTAGTCGACAGCCAGTAATTTCTTCGTACTGTCACGAATATTACGTCGATTCTTACTCACGGTTTAAAACGTTCTCGCGTGCACATGTGTGAATAAATCGAATAGTTGCGTGCAAACCGACTTCGTTCCAGAGGGCTAACATCGGCACGATGAATCACGCAATTGAATATACTGACTCATGACGATAAACCATCATTGGAAACCATTTCTTTTAACGAGAACGCTGTTGGTGACTTGCTCGTATAAATAGGTAACGAAACAGTCTGCAAAGAGGATTCGTAAAAGCTTCGAGTCCCTTGATTCTTTGGTTATACGGTATAAAGTGATGTTTCGTTATAAGCTCGATTCACCGTCTACGCTATAAGCTCATCGTTATCCCCACGAAAGAGCTGTTGTTTCGTTGAAAAACAGGGTAAAAGGAAATCAGGTTTGGAGATACTCACCCTTATACGCTGTAAAGTCGATATCTGTTCCGAGCAATGTGCTTATAGCGAGTAACGTACGTTGTTAAGGAAAGATACTAGCGTAATTGCGTAAGTTTCAATCACTCTCGGAGGGAGAGAGAGAAAAATTGAGTCAAATGTTAATTACTTTGTTTATGTACGCGGTGGCACAATCATCAATGAATCTTTGATTATTATCAATATTGTAACGACATTATTACGTGTTTAAAATGAAAATACAAGTAATTTATGTAACGCAGAATATTATGAACGTAATGGCGACGTGTATGGTGTATTCGTTAACATAATTGCTATGTGTTCATATATTGTTACAAATATTACAGTTTATAGTTTAATGTCCACAGATTTCTATAAAAAAAGTTTTCAAGAATATGTACAAGTTTTTTTAAAAAAATTATAAATCCTTAGGTGGGCCTTATTACCCACACTTGCCTTAGATATATTGCAGACGTTACAAAGTCAGAGTCAGTGCACCAAAAAGCCCTAATGGAGCTGAAGATTTTCAAATGGACACACAAAGCCCCGAACTGTATCGACCATAAGAACCTAAACCAGAAAGCATTAAATAAAACATCTTAGGATATCAACGCTGCTTTAATGTGAATTCCAACAAGCTAAATAAAAAGAAACCATACATATTTTCCTATTTCTTAAAACCAATTGTCCCGATCCTTGGCTTTCCTTGGGGCTTTAAATAATCCCCTGCTTAACTCTGCGGTTCTGTCAGCTCAATAAAGCTCCCTAAAGTGATAGTCTGCGTCTTCCTTAAGACCTTAAGATTTTACACCTTCCCCAGGAAGTCGTAGTTCGCCGAAGATTCTCGAACCGAGAAACGAAACACGAGTTTGTTTCGTCCTTGATTCCAAAGGAATTAATCAACGAATTGTGTTATCAAGCCTCATCGCTCAGAAGACCACCACTCGGAGCAGTCTTCCATGGAGCGTTTGTTGCGCAATTCGCGGAGCGGCGTTCGATAATCGCGGATTAAGGCCCCCGCTAGGCTAGACGTTATTATTGTTTATTTTACAAGGTTAATTACGAAATTAATTATTGCCATTTAGCGGGTCGCGTTAAGCCCCGCCGAGGAAACGACCAACCTTGCGGAGAAGGTCTCATCGATATTTTATCGATAGCGTAACGCCTATACGACGGCCGTTCTAAAAATAATTCCACTGACTACGCCGAACAATGCAAAATCTGCGTCTTATACTGGGCTGGCATGGAACGTGTGCGCCGCGTGTTTCCGTTAGGATCATTGGGGGAAAATTTTAGACCACGACCGAGGAACATGGCGCGTCAGGCGAGCTAGCAAAACATAAACGTTTCGTCCACGTTTAACAGCACGTTTATGTGACTGTATTTACAAATACCGTCGAGTTTTGCGTATTTCCTCACGACAGATTTACCAACAATTAAAGAGATAGATGAAGTTTGTACAGTATATTTACGGGTGCTTTAGGATTAACAGTTTAAGATTAGAAATGGTCCCAGTGTTCTACGATTAACCCCAGGAATTTTTAATTCGATCGATGTAGTATACTCGTTTTTTAGACTTTGGATAGTTCGAACTTTCTAAATATTTAGTAGTTTTTGCTTTTCTACTTGCATGGTATGTAGAGGGTAAGAGAAGAAATATTTTTCTTCAATATTTCCTGTTTCGTGATAAAATGAGAATTCTTTAATTGCTTCATGTTTTTTATATTTATTCGAAGAGCAGTGAATCCGCTTGGAGTTCACTGTAGAGCATTTAAACCGTGTTGGCGTTTCAAGGATTTCATGAGTTTGATAGGTTTCTGGGAGGGTGAGATCCATAAAGGGCAGGGCCATTTATGTCGCGTAAACAGAGATTGAAACTGATTAGGGGACGCATCATTAAGTACTTGGAAACATTCTCAGATATCTCGCACCTAGGTGGAAAAATGTCAATGGTCGAGGGGAAAGGTTAAAGGTATAGTAACGACTCGCGCCGCGTGTATTGAGGGATATTAAAATCAACGAAATCAACATCACTACTAACATACCAAGAATATTAATTCCATAATATTAATTAAAACCATTCCCTGACAGAAAACACTCTCTCAAGCATTTCCATTCTTACCCGTATTTTCAACCTGCGATTTATTTTGCTCTCACCCCTAATATGGTTCCATTTCATAAAAAAATACTCCCTGAAAAAGATTATTGCAATCCGACAACAGGCGAGGGTGCCGACCAGGCCTTAAAGTGTAGAATTATAAAACAGTTTAGAAGTACAAAAAAGAAATCAACACGTATAAATAAGGGCCACCCTAATGCGCATATATAGGGTATTAAAAAAAGGGGTCTAACACTTTAGGAGCTTATAGCTCTCACTGAGAGGAGTAAAAATGCATATTTTAAATGCGTAAAACATAAGTCAGGGCTTACTGTACCCGCCGGCTGCTAATTAACCCTGCAGCTAATGCCACCTTAAAATTCATAAAAAAAACATTTCTCCCTCATGAATACCCAGAGCCCAACCGTCCACCCTTAACCCTCACCCAATCGATGCCGGGTCACTTCTCTTATGTATGTTTATGTACAGTCAGTTAGTATTTCACTTTTCCTTCCAAGTATTCTGTATTAGTGGCATTTAAAAAATCGTTAGTGGTGTAATAAGATAGAATTTTGGTAGAGAAAGTAGTTTCAAGGTACGTGTCGCTAAGGACCCACTTCCTGATCAGTTTAGTATATAAATATTATATAATAAGTTTTTTGTGTCGGAAGAAAAATATTGATAAACAAATTAATACAATTTTTATATTGATGTAGGTATATGACTTTATCCTTTTTAGTAGCAAAAATACTTTTTATCTTTTTGTTAGAAATTTATATTGAAAATTGTTCAAGAAATTCTGCATTCTTGCGCCATCTTCTAGGCCCACCGGTAATTAGGCAATGGCAACGGCCCAGCTGACTCATGTGGAGCGTCGATCACTGCCCCTTCCATCAACTTGCGATCGATGGAAGGGGGACTCTCTTCCTTCCAGGAAATCGAGCGCGGTTTCCTGGATCTTTGACTCTGTTCGCGACTTTGCTAAAGTAAACACGGTTTTAATCACAATACGCACTTTTCGCTCTATCGCACCTTGCTTGCGCTTTATTCGATACTGCTTCGAATCTTTACGCTTCGCGACCTTGCTTCGCCAGCTAATAATCGCTACGTTTGAGCTGAATACTAATTTCTAAGTGTTACTTGTTTTGTGTAATATCTAGTCAGACGTGTTGTGTAAAATAACTGTTAATTTAACTGTGTGACCTTTGTACAGAATTTAACTTATAAGTGTATTTTAGTTCATGAACGCTGTAAATATAATTGTCCTAGTGCTCCTTAATAAACTTTAGTTTCTTGCGCCGATCCTCTAATAAACTTTCTAACAAAAATTATAAGGACTAGTTTCCTGCACCTCCCTGTAATTTTTCCTTCAAATCGTTGGAGCGATTTTCAAGATTTTATATTCACCGATTTGGAAAACGTAGTTTCTGGGAAAACGCGTTTAAAGTTCAACATGCAATTTTCTCGTTATCCGGTCTCATATGTCAAGCTCGTACATTTTTTACTGTAATACTTCAATTTTTGGAATTTCAGGGCCCGGTTGCACTTAAAATACGTAGAAAAGATGTAGCTAGCGAAATATGCGAAAATCCTAAAAACAAATTTTCACAAAAATTCTTAGAGTAACCTACCCCCTTAACATATATTTACTTAACTTGTTCCATACCTTACAAATATTAAATAACTAAACTACCCATAGTTCTAATTATCTTTGGAGAAAAAAATTGATAAAATTTAGAGCAAGGATGCCAAATGACCCGGCGTCGGTTCCCCACGTCGCTGGTACTTAGCTAATCAGTCACTTGCAAGTTGAAGCCAGCAAATTGCAGCGCAGTTCACTATCACTGGAAAAAAGTCCCCCGTATACTTGTTGCTCGACGCGTCGCGCAAATCCCGGCCTACGAGCGCATCGTGTCGCGTAATAACGGGCGTCGGGACGTCACCGACCACCCTGGCCGCATAATAAACATCAGCCACATCATCAGCAAACAGTGCGCGGTGGCGTCGCGGGGGTGGCAAACCCACGAGCAGACAAATTGCACAGCACACAAAAGAAAACGCAAAGGGAGGGTCGGTTGTAAGCGCAGTTCCCCAGCGAAAATCGTCTCGCCCGGCGCGGCGGCGTCCCCGTGGCCAGCTGTTGTAGGTGTAACGGAGCACAAAAGGTTAAAGGTGTCTCGTGCGGGGCGAGCAAGCCGACGTGTGAATGCACGCGCCGCGCGGTGGCCCGGCGGCCACGTGAGTGCAGGTGTGACCGTACCTTTAGCGTGCGCCGAGTGGGTGGCCTGGAGGGTGGTTTATCGACCAGGATACGAAGCTCTGGAGGCTCAGTATTCGCGGGACCACCACCCCGTCGAAGCGATCTCACGGAGCGGGATACGCGATCCGCGGTGCAACCTCTGCCCGAGCTCGTAGCTCGATGTTACGCTGCTCGTGAAACCGTGCTTCTCCAGTTACAAATCTCGGCGTTCTCGCGGCGTGCAATCGGCGCGGTGTTTCACGGAGGCTCGTCGAACACCACCCAGCAAAGTAAGTCGCTTCGCACGCGCCGTGCGCGTCTGGCATGGGGCTTCTGCGAGAAGTGAACGTGGAAGCTTGTAGCACGACGATCGGGTGAATTTAAGAACGATAGAGTGATGGCCACGAATCGAACGTTGGCCTCCGCCGGGCCGGCGAACGACGCTGTCCTGGAGACAACAGGCGATGTAAATATGCTCGGTCTCGTGGCGAAGGGGCTGCGAGACACGACTTTCGAAACGCACGAGGGTAATCGGTGATGTTACTACGTCGCACCTGGGTTATTGATAATTCGTCACCTCTCCGAGGTGACGGAGTTGAGAATAGTTTGTCAGTGTTTTAGGGAAGACCTCGAGGTGCTTTGGATCTCTTGTAACTTCGTTTGTGCTCCACTTTCGTATGTCCTTTTATTTTAATGCTAGAAGTTGGATGGCATATGTGAATGCTTCTCGTGTCAGCTGGGTTTTAAGGGTCCCTGGGTACAAGCTATATTTGTTGGTAAACAAAGACATCGTGATCGATTTTTATGATGCATGTATATTCCAAAATCGATAGGTGAGAATCTCTTGATTGCTCTGGTTGCTAGCTTTCGTGAAAAACCAACGACCCAGTTGGCGATCGAATACCAACTCATCGTGGATACGCGAGATATTGCCCGACGACCTACAGTGACCCATTTATCGATTCTCGAGATTTTAATGAACTATTTCTAGAATTGTTTTCATCACATTCAACTCGGCGTGCAGTGTACAGATCCCGCTTCGTTCGTCGGGTGTTGCTTAGCAAGCATGAAACTTCGTATATACTCGTTTAACGACGGAGCCAAGATGAAGCGAAGCTTGGTTAAAATAACGAGCAACTCGCTTAGTGATCCACCATTTCTTGCCTCGCTTTAAGTTTCATTCAAAGCCACCTAGCTCTTTGAAATTCCATCAAACTCTCCAAAAGCACAAGCAACTAGAGAATCCTTTCGTTTTTGAAATCAGAAATCCTACAGGACCCATCAGATTTCTCTTATCGTCCCTCAAGCACCTTAGTTTCTCGCGAAACCCCAGTCGCGAGTAGGTAGTTAATAATAATCCTTGCACGCTGGAAGTGAAATATCCGACGAAGACGACGATGCGTTAAAATCGCTCCACAAATAGGCACAGGCCAACGCAAGGGGGTACACTGACCTCGATTACCAAATCCATCGAGAAGCGGATATAGCTATGGTGGGCTGGAACAGAGCCAGCCGAAGTTGCGACTGCATTTAGCAGGATTGGCGATCGTGAGTCAACGTACGAGGAATCTCTCTCGCCGGGGACATATCCATAAATCAATGTTGTTCAGCGTTTACGAGGATCCTAGCCGTTTTCGCCCGGTCGATAATTAGGTCTCGGTGATTCGAAGACTCGCCAGATCCGGCCGCGGATATCTGTTTCCCTATAAAACACAAGTGGCGATAGAAGGAAGTGACGCACGGCGTCGGGAAGGCGACGAACCCTCTGTCCTTAGCCACATTCGCTTGCAACATCAAAAGGAAACGTTCGATAAAGGAGCGCTTTGTAAAGAGATCCTACACACAGTAACCTGTAAACTTGGAACTACCCAAGCGATCACCTAGCAGCGGTCTCTATATAAGGAGCATGCTCTTTTCGGTGTTGATATACAGCGGGGGGTGTTGACGGGGGGTAGTTGCAGGACCGCTTATTTTCACTCTGCGCACGGAACACCCCTCGCACATTGGTACCTTCCGCGAAAGGGTGAACCACCTTGGTGCCGTGCCACCTTCGATAAAGCCGACTTGCATGCACCATGCGAGGCCCGACGCATTTGCATAAATACTCGCCAAGCTATTTTCTTTTATCGCCCAGACTACTGCCATGGTTACCACGATTAGACAGCGGGCAAAGATTCTGTCGAAAAAGAAAGCCACTGGGGGTCGTCGGCCCACGCTAGTTAGCCGGACGCTGGCGATCACGATGGATCAGCTCGCGAATGGTAGAGACGAGTAGCTTCGTGCTCCCTCCGTTCTAATTATTCCACGCCAGAAATAAGTCATTCGCGAGACGGTGCGAAACTCGGCCCAGCAAAAATCTCGTCGTATCGTTGGACACGTAAGGGGTTGCTTATCGCCGCGAGGCGATCTGTTTACTAATTCCTTCTCGAGGCACTATTGCTCGGCGTCCCGTTAATCCAATTCCCGCGAATCGATAATTCTTTCATGCATGAGATCGATGATCGATCTGTCCTCTAATTATTTACGTCCCGGAGGGGGAGGCCAGGGTCTGCGGCAAAGGTTTCCAAGTATGAAGACCCTTCCCAATGAAACGGGACGCTCCGTCGACTGACAACCAGCGTCCGCCTAAGCCGCCACTTCCACCCGTGGCGTCTTCGCTCGCTAGTTTCGCGGCCTTTCATCAAGCACGGACTATCGTTTAGTCTCGATTCAGAGCGAAAGAAAATAATCCCCTACTGAAACGTTCGCTTTCATCAAACGAAGCGGAAACTGGGTCGAATCACGGCAGGAAGGCAGGCGTGGGGGGTTGCAGGGTGTAGCGGAGGGTCGCGGAGAACAGACGAGTCCACTGTCTTCCATCGGCGTTACGCGCAAATATTAATCCGATGTTTCCTCCCTGTTCCTTTTATTCGCCAAACGCGAGAATACACCCCCCGCGAGCTTCTTGGCACCAGCCCAAGGCGAAGGGGAACGGTTACTGGTTGCACATTCGTGTGCCTATAGCCGTTCCACTCTCCTCGGTGCACATGCAGCTGCAGCCATGACACCAGGAATCAGGCCACTGTCCCACTTTACGCCTTTCCGAGCAATAAAGGTTACCCCTTCGCCGTGCACGTAACCGACCCGTTGCAAAACTCGTACGATTCCGGCCCCGAGACCGCGAGAAACGAAATCGAACGGTGGCCCTACACTGCTCCCTTCACCGAACCACCCCGGACCACCCCACCCCACCCCAACCCCCTGACAATTAGCGGCCTTGAGGATTTTTGTCTCGACCCCGCGAGGGTGAACCCGCGGCCATTCCGCGAGGTCCTCTCACGAGAGGCGAGAGAACTCCAGCGCCCCGCGTCTAGTGAAACGTTGAACCGAATCTAGGTCTCGGAGGCCTGTGTCTCTCTGATTTCTTCCGTGTCCCCGTTTCGATTGTCGGGGAGCAATGAGAGACGAGATAATAGTTACTCGGGGCTTATTGTACCGCGGTACCTGGGAGTAACACCGGAGTTCCCGCGACGGGATCTCCGTGTCGCCGGACTTCTCATTTGTAGATTGCTTAATCACGTAGAAGGGTAAGGGAGATCGATACCGGTAACGAGAGTGATTCTGTGGACAGCGATACATGGTTGGTTTGGACTCGTTCGGTGAAGAGTGGAAGAAGGTTGTTTCTGTTGGATTTGTGTTTGACCGGGGTGGAGAGGGTGAATTGTTGGATACCCGGTCTCGCGGTTCTTTTCTGTCTGTTACTAGCTACAAATCGCGCCCGGGAATTCGTGCGGCGGTTGAATACCCTGCTTGTATAACGCATGGTAATACAAACGGCGGATACGTGCACGTCGGATCGCGTGTCGTTCATCTCTCGTCCTTCGCGAACCTAACCGTGAGCACGCGAGATCGTGTTTATCATTAACACGTGCGGAATTATTCTTTTCATAAGATTAACGATGAAATACGGCGGCCCGCTTCATTCCCCGTTTCCCCTTCTACACACTGAACCACCTCGACGAAAATTCGTTGGCAACGGTTCGAAACCATGCGGAATCTAGGCAAGCTTTCTAAATCGAGTTCCTCTATTACTTTATGCTTGGGGTATAAAAATTTATGATACTCTGCTCGCAAGAATAGGACGAAACTACTATGCTCGTAAATTACTACAAAGCGTCATGGAGGGAAGATTATTAGTCTCTGCTGAAAGTTTTAATTCTACATTCTTCTTGGGTCAATGAAGTAGTGTTTGTTGAAATTTTTGTCTAGAGGGACTCGACATACTTCTAGATTATAATTTCACGAACCGATTGAACGCCATGTGCAAAGGGTTAGCTTCGAAAGCTTTAAGCATCCTTCGTTTTTAATATCGATTTTGATACAAGAATAGACGAGTTAGGGGATGGTTTTTTTTTGCGATCAAAGCCTGGAATTTATTGTGATTTATTGTCGGTATGACCGCTCGATTCCGAAAGGGAATCAAATAGGACGCCAAAAACGGGTCTGCAATAGTTTTCTAGCGGTGCAGCTGCACCCCGTGCAAGCTCTGCTGTTCGATAACCGAGGTGCAACGGCCGTCGGCCCCACGAGCGTATCTAGGCCACCAGCACCAGCATTTCCACCACCGCCGCCGCCGCCAGCACCACCATCAATATCATTGCTATTCGCTATACAACCATCGCAAACCGTCATACATTAAGACTACAACATTGTTGTCGTTGCTACTTGCTATAGAGATCGATTCGATTCGGGAGGACGTAGAAATGCTGTGTGAATGGATTTTATGGGTAGTTTGAAATGAAAAATGTATCGAGGCAGGGGTAGGTCCTTGTTGCTACTTGTCCTACAGAGCGATCTGGAAAGGGACTGTGTTGTGGTGGTCGAAAGAAAATGTGGAACTAATATTTTTATGTCTACGTCACTAACTTAACACGTACTAGGTTTTAAGTACTATATAGTGACCTTTTCTAGCGACCCCTAAATCTGTGGAATACAAATTTAAGATATACAGTTACTCACAAAATTATCCGCCCACCCCATACGTATTTTACATGTTTAATTACAGTTAAAGTCGAAGTTACCAATTATAATTTATATTACCTTAAACTCTGATTAATATACTTTAAATTAGGACAAATTCATTGAGAAAGTATATACAGTTTGTTCAAATAAATATTGTTGGTGGGATATGTGGGCGGATGCTTTTGCGAGTAAGTGTAAGTGTTTCTGATGGAACTATTATTTTTGTCATCGTTTAAATTTATTTTCGACCACTACTGTGAGAGTTTCATGAGTAAATTTTGCAGATAATTTTAATATGATTGTAGCAATATAATTCTGAGTTCTTGTTGCTACTGTTTCTATGCAGAAATCGATGAGGAAATGTGAATTTTCGGATTGGCAGTGGGTTTCAGAGATGAATTACGTAAGTGACGCATGGTGTTTCAGTGTATGTGTTGTTTCAATCTGATTTTTAGTTGCTAGTTGATATAGGGAATGATTCAGGAGTAACTGAAAATATTCTTGGAGTGGATGATAGGAGAAATTTTACTTTAAGTCATTTTCACACACATTTGCTCTACAAATGTATTTTATCAATCTTGAATCTGCTCCAGATTTGAAAAATTCGTCAAAGATAGAAATAAAAACTTATCCACTCAATAACTACTACTTATTGAGCGAAAATATATATTTTTCACTTAGTGATCTCTTCTCAGCGTTAAGCCAAAGCAATAACTTTATAAACAGTTTTTTTCTAATTTACTCAAAGTTGGTAAATATGAAGCTGCACCCCTCTTGCTGCAAGGTCCTCAATTACTAATCCACTACTTCCAGTTCTTCCACTCGCTAATACAGCCCTACGCGATCTAAGAATAATCGCTGATTAAGACGGAGAAAGGCGAAGGAAGGTTACGTAAAGCCATCGGGAGCGGCGATAAATCAAATTCTGCTGTCTGAATCGCGCGAAGTACGTCGTGGATAAAAGGAAAGCACGTCGAAGGTGTTGCAGAAGGCGTCGAAAGCTGTGCCAAGGACAGGATCATTAGTCGATACACCGAAGACATACGTTCCCATTAGCATCAGCCGCGGACGCAGCAGCCCGCCTCGGCATCGATCGAGAGCACAAAAGGAGAGGTGAAATCCGGGCTGATCTCCGATTTCAGAAGGATGAAAGCGTCAAAAGGACAATAGAGCCACATGTTGAGCGAACAGCGGCTCAGTTGTTGTCCTGGAAACGCGGCGCGGTCGGCTTCTTTGTCGTCGCGGCTAGACTGGAAAAAGGGATGCCCACCGCGATCGGGAAATTAAAGCCAAGGACAGCCTCCTCCCCAACCTATCTTTGAGATTGAGTGGACAGGGGGTGGCGTCGCGTTTATTGCTGCTTTACCGCGGAGACACACGGGCTTCCCTTGTTTTTCCCAACGGCTGACAGTTGCTGGATGTTGCGCGAGCAACTTGGTGCAAGGACGAGGAAAGTTTCGCTAGATGAGACTCACAAACCCCAGGAGGGCTCACGGAGTTTCGGTTGACCTCGCGTCTGATTTCTACATTAATTCCAAGCTCTTTTGTTCTTTTTTCTTAAGTGTCAATTATTTCGAGAGTGTACAGGCCGCTGGTCATTGGGAAAGTGCAGATTGGGTACAGATGCAAATAAATCTCTGCTCTGAATCGACCAGTTGCAGATATGCAACCTTTTGTACTCGATGAGAATTTTTTTCCAATTTTTATTCCGTACATATTTAATCGTATTTTTTATTTATGGTGAATTCGCGAAATTCAAGCTTGATGGAAGTTCAGTTTAGGAGGGTCTCCAGTGGATACAGGAATTAAATTGGATAAAAGTAATCGCGAGTTTGAGAAACAAGAGGTCGATGTGGGAAACCGATATGTGTGCAGCTTTTGTTGCACCGTGGAGAGGAAATTTCCAAGTGCAACAACATTTAATTCGAATCGACCGTTGCTGGTGTTAAAGTTGCCGGGCACGTGACTCGCAGTTCATGGCGACGCCTACGTCTCTCGCAGGAGGGGACGTTGAAATTACGAAAGTTGGGCCCTGCAATCGATGGTGTATTCTTTCTGCGTGAAACTCTTCGTTATTGATTCGATGATTTAATTTGCTTCAGACTCGTACTTCCACGGTTGCGAAGGAGTGTTATTTTTAACCACTTAGCTAGGGGAGGCGAGATATGTAGCTCGCCGGTCGAAAGTGCTTTCACATTAAACAGGGCAAATTCACTCGCCACGAAAGTTTAATGATCACACTCGTATTAAGGCTGTAAAAAGAGAATTAGATTAAACATAATATTTACTGGGTAAGACGAGTTGATTCGTCTTTAAGGGGGAGCCCTATTTAGGACGCTAGGAATAAGGTGATCCTTGGGAATTTTTTCTAAGAAACTGTTGAGTGGATCTTTTCCAAACTTTCAGGGTATTTTAGTTCACAGTCGAACAATAAAAATTAATTTTTATGTTACAAAGTGTTCGGTAGAAATGAAGATATAAGTATGAACACGTCCGTTAGGACTCGCGCACCGGAGTTGCAAATTGGCGATTGTAATGGTGGCCCCATTTTTTCCTTGAAATAAAAAACCAAGGATTTTCTTATTTCTAGTATAATTACATTGTCGATGAACCTAAGAAACGAAAAAAAGTTAATAGATGGCAAATTGGTGGGACTTGGAAGAAAAAGTTACGATTTTGCCCCAAGATATTTCGTACTATTTATGGAAAAAAGAGTTGTTTAATTCAATTTATTTATCAATGTCCTAGGTTCATCGAAAATGCAATTATACTAGAACTAAGAAAATCCTTGGTTTTTTATTTCAGGGAAGAAATGGCGCCACCATTACAATCGCCAATTTGCAACTCCAGCAAACGAGTCCTAATAAACGTGTTCATATATCTCCATTTCTACAGAACACTTTGTAACGTAAAAATTAATTTTTATTGTTTGAATGTGAACTAAAATACCCTGAAAGTTTGGAAAAGATCCACTTAACAATTTCTTAGAAAAAAATTCCCAAGAATCACCTTATTCCTAGCATCCTAAATAGGGCACCCCCCTGAATCATTGTTTTTACCAAAAATTAAGTTCCCTAGTATTAACGAGCCCTCCGTTCGTGATCCAGGATACTTGCAACTGAACGACTGCAAACGTTGAAACCTACGGCTCTACTATCATGTAAAATGAAGTTAAGACGTCATACTACGATAAAAACTGTATTTTCTATTTAAATTATTGATCCCATAGCAACGAGGCATAAGACTTTTATATGACTTTTACTAAGATCTGTCAATGTAATAGAAGAACGAAGTCGATCGGACTACGTCAAAGTATTATCTACTGTGTAAAGTCTTCTTTCAGAAAAGTCGCTGAACGTTAGCGGCTAATATTCTGTGATTCGTTTATAAACATCTTCCCACAGATTTTTAGCCTGTGCTCGTTTAAATATCCATAAAAGATAGTTTAAACTTTGAGCGGTGACATAAATAAGATAGCTTCATTGACAAGAATTATACATTAAAATTGATATCCTAGATTGAGTGGTTCCCTAGAATAGACCAGTGGACATGGGATCTGTAGCTAGGATACTTGGTCCCGTTGGTTGAATTTTCATTTAACGGCTTTCCATTTTCTATTTCAGGATGATTACGGCGTTACCGGTGCCCTCGGTGAAGGTCTTCCACAAAACTTATTACCAAGAGAAAGGCTCCAGGATTGCGAATAGTCAGCCTGGCAGTCCATTAGCCGAGAGCGAAGCAGTGCTGGCGTTAGTTGACAAGGAACCACCAGAATACTACTTCTGCGGCAAGGTGAGACGAAGTAAATCGATTTCATAAACTTTCCAGGCGCAAAAAGGCGAGGCCTGCGTTTTGGCAGTGGTAAAGTAAGAACTGTTTCAGGGATAATCCTGTAACCTCGTTCATTTTGAACGCGTCGATCTATTTCGATCAGCTGCATCGTATGCAAATCCAATCAAGCAATTGAGAATGATAATCCTCACTGACAAGACTTGGAATTGATATAGTGAAAGATAGAAGAATTCTTAATCGATTTATTTTTATATAAATCGTCGAGAAAGGGTAGCACGTGTATGACCATTCTAGAGTGGAATAAAATAAATTTCCTGTGCTTAAATTCTCTGTTCAATCTATCCACAGTTAACTTATTATTAGAATATCTCTATTTTCTGAACAGATGTAAATAATTCAAGGAATGAAAGTAATTTGATATGATAGAAAATGGAATTGATAATTTGATGCCCAAGGCGCACAATCGCATTCGATTCACTCTGATAGACGTAGCAGATCTTAAAACATTTACCTTCACTTATAATATAGTATTCCTTCATTTTATTTTCTATCATTTTGTAATACAAAGCCTGTAGTCACCATTAGTGACCATTTTTCCATTCCATCGATAAAAAATGCTGAGGCGTCAGGACAACTTACTGAAATAGAAAACTGGCTATTTACCTAGAGGTGGTGGCATGAGTCTCGTAGACGATAAGGGTAGCGGTCGTTCTAACAAAATAATCATAGATGGAAACACTCCTACGCCCCCGCGTAGCTTCAAGGAAGAATGCAGATTTTAGTTAAAAATCGCATATTCCCGAAAGGAATGTACGTGAAGAGTACCTACGTACAAAAGTTTCAGTGTAATTACGATGATTAATGGTTGTAAAGTTCCTCGCGATTAGCTTCACTCGATTTTTCGCTGAATTTATCTGCTCGTTACTTTTTGTAGAAATCACGCCCACGAGGAGTGCAATGTAACCGAGTACACTTCCAAAGCTGACCGGTGCTCAAATAATCAAACGTTAATAATCTTCCTACATTTGACGGAACAATTTGTTATGGTATTCAAAGCATTTAATATTACGCACTGACTTAACGACACGCGTTTCATGAGTAACATAGTGGTGATTGAAAGAAAGTTTATTATTTTAGTATCACTGGTCTATTCTAGGCAACTGATTTTAATTTACAATTCTTTTTAATGGGACTATCCTGAGCTTTAGTCATGGAACTAATTAAAAGAATGCAAATAAGTAAGTTATTGGCTGGAGGAGTCAGATTTTAACAAAGAAAATATCTTATTCTACTTTTAATTAGACTCTGCTAGTTTCCAGAAATAGAATTTTCGGTATTCAATGCCCGCATGCGAACGTGATCTGTCTATGAATGCGAGAGCTTTAAGCTCACCCCCAATGATCGCTATTCTCGCGCATAAAAGAAAAGAAAATCCTCCATCGCGAGGGAGGAAACTTACAGAATGAGCAAGTCCGTGGGCAGGGCTTATGAATCTCAAGTAATCCCTACTTCAGACCTCAAAGGCAAATCACTCGGTGGCGCAATATTTAGCGATATTCGAAAAGGGTACTTCGGTTCAGTGGAAGCAGGGAAATTAGCATCTCCTATTGTACTACCTCAGAAATTGGGTTGAGAAAGGTGATCAATGCTGATGAATAAGAATTTAAAGTTGATTGGAATTTAATATTTAAACTTTAGTGCTATACATTTGACAGTCTCAAATAAATTTGTAGTACTTATTATGCTTTAAAATTCTTTTTAAATATGATTATATTGATAAAGGATGTAATTTAAGGGGATGCTCCAGTTTAGGACATATAAAAATAGATGATCTTTAGGAATTAATTAAAGGAAAACTACTACATATAATTTAATGAGACATTTTGCATTGTATTAAGGATGTCTTACACTATAGAAATATATATATATATTTATTTATAATTAATCATTGAAGATGGCACTGGGGAGTCGTTAAATTCGAGGCGTCAAAAATTTCATCCAAAACGGTGGAACTTGTAGCACCCAAACCATTGGTCTGAAATAAAAAAAAATCCAGATTAGTAAAAAACATGAAATTCCCTAGTGGACATACCATTAAAAATTACAAAATTGACATTTTTGAGAAAATAACGACACTTGAAATTTGAAATCACTTTGTCCCTCCTTTCAACATGTTTAAAGATCACAAACTTTCACAAATTCTAAAATGGTTTCTCCACTACACAGAAGTATATTTTTCAAAACAAAAAAGTTTCAGTCGAATCAGATAATAACTTTTCGAGACATTGGTCCACCGATTTTAAGAACACTGTTTCGAGAAAACGCGTTTAAAATTTTACAACTGCCTATAACATCAAGAATTTTTCGAATTTCACAAAATCCTCTTAAACGCGTATTCTTAAAAGTTTGAATATTCATAAGATGAAATAAAAAAGTCGATTTTTAGACCAGAACGTCCCCTTAAAGAACGTTACGAAATGCATTATAAATTTAAATCGAGTGGAGAAATAGAAGTTGCACGGTAGAAAATGAGTACGGACAGAGATTAAGTGAAAAATATTTATTTTCTGTGCTAAATCTGTAACATTCGACATCGACTGCATCTTAGTGATAAGAAGCGATCGATATCACTTCCGCGACGAAAGTAAGAAGAATCTAACGGTGTATTGTATAGAGCACTCACAAGGTCCGTTATTTTCTACCAGACTCAGAAAGGTGAAGGTTGAAACAATGCGTTGAAAGAAGCATGGCTCACAAAGTGGCCACGTACCGAGGGACAAAAATTCAGATATCAACCTTAGAATAACGTCGTCCTTAATTTCTCGCTTGAGTTTCACTAACCATCACACCAGCACTGTCAAATCATCGATTAAAAATCTCCTGAAAAAAAAACCAAGGAGCTGTTCGCGATTCAAGGAAGAAGCAACTAAAACTTTTGTCTTCATTCATTCATGAAATTTATCGCTCGATCATGATATGGGTCCACGAAAATTATGTAGTATACGTACGGAGTTCACGTGGGTTGGTCTTTCAACCGAAACGTAGCGTAGTTAATCAACCGATGAAATTTACATACAATTTGGCGCGCCTGCATGCGCAGTTGGAGCACGCGAATTAACCGCGGATCTTTCGTCGTATAATTATTCATTTAGGGACACGTCGCAGAGTGTTTCCACACCGGTTGCCTTCACAGATTGCCAGGGTGGAAATGGGATTTCTCCGATGCGACCGGCGCATCGTGACGTCATTCAAAACTCGTGGGCGTTTAGTCGAAGAAGTCTGCTGCTACGCGATAAAGCACGCACTCGTGTTTGGAATTTATTTTCTCTCGTCGCGGCTTCCTGCTCGTTTCCTCGTGAAATTTTATGGACATCTCTTCCTCTACTGCCGACTATATTTAGTCACCATCTTTTTATACCCGAGGAACAATCTGTTTACAAGACTATCGTGGGCGTTTGAAACATGATAATAACGGAAGGTGCCGTGGCTATTACGTCACGAGGAGTTTGCACGACTGCAATCGCGATATTGAAAAGATTCCTCTTCCTTTAGTCATATGGAAAGGAAGCTTTGAAACCCTCCTTAACTCGAGAGTTTCAAATAATATCGATGACGCGTTTCTGAGCTTATTTGGAAATTGAGATACAAGTCTTTGAATGGTATTTTCTTTGGCAATAAATGCGAAATAAAATTGAGTCTCTAGCCTCGAGGAAAGTCGTATTTACATCGAAATCGTGAAATCACGCGTACTTGCGGTTATCAAAGTGCTAATTCAGCCTGTAAAAGTGAGCTTTCTTATAGCAGAATTTATCTGTACGAGTCAATCATGGAGGAGATAGGAAATGCAACGGCAAGGGGAATAAGACCGCGCGTGGTCAGACACGAAATACGTGGTTACAGCTCTCTGTAATTTATTCCACGTGCGATGTATGGAAAAATTATTTTGATGAAGATCGATTGGATTTTTGAAAGCTTTATAATTATATAGAAATTTAGTAATTATTTTGTTTAAAGTTTTTAATACCTTCGATTTAAACAGAAATTAAAATAGCAGACGAAATTTTCTGGCATTATGTTTTTAAACAATTTGAACGTCGTGGCAGTGTTAACTTCGAAAAACGTAATAAAAGTATCAATTATTTAATTTTAACTGAAAGAATGTGTGAGAGATGAAAGAAATGCAGACACTACGAGGCAAGCAAAATTGGCATTTCTTCAAAATGCTACGAAAATAACTGCACTGATTTCAATATAAACATAGAGTGCACGTAAATTAATAATAAGCTCCTTTCGTTTAGGGAAAACGTTTTTGAAAAATACTTCAAGCTTTAATCAAAGCGCTATGCAATTACAGAAAATATCGAAAATTACATCATTCTATAAAGTAAGGAGACCGGTAGAGTTTTGGTGCTCCCATGGAGAGGATCGCGTGGGAGCAATCTAAATTTACATTCGCTTTCCAACTGAAATCGCTGTAATTCAAGGAAGTCTGTATTTTAATTAAAATCCGCTATACCGAACCTTGAAAATCGATGCTTCCGTGTACAGCAGTTTTCGTGTCCTCCAGGATCAAATTATTGTTCTCTATACACGCTGACGCATGCCTTGAAAATCGTTAAACAATTTATGGAATCATTCAAATGTAGAGGAATACATGCTTCGTCGTTCTTAGATATTTTACAAACGTTACTTTTATTTATATAAATATTCAAATATGTGGATAAAAATTATAGAATACTCAAAGTGAAAATCAAATGAAATTCTAAAAAGAAGAATTGTTTCCTATTCGTATGCATCCCTTTGCAATAACATTAAACTGTTTGCAATACTATTAAATGCTAACGTACTAATCGAGAGCTCTACTTCTGATTTTTCGTATGTATTACCCAAAAAATGAATTCCTTCATTTCCACCCTTAATAACTGATCTGCAGTTTTGAAAAAAATATATGTAGTAGAGCTAAAAAGTACCTACGACGTACATTTTGAAGCATTTAACTAAAGTTTAGATTTGTTATTTGCATACCACCCTAACGAGATGGGGTAGAGATCTGAAATTTCTCTCAGTGTTTGTTTAGCCAAAGAGTATTATTTAGTGCACATAAATACTAAAATTGGTGGTGGAGCTATTCTCACTATGCGTACCCGGCTAGAACCTTTTCTGATCAGTAGTATGAACAGTGGCCGACAAAGACTATCACTAAATAAATCTTAAATCTGTTTAAAAGGTAAACACCCTACACGTGGTAGTTGGATCGTTGCTACTTGGTGCCGTGGTATTGGTAGTAGGCTTGGTACAGCTTGCACCAGGAGCAGAAGCTGCGCAAAACTCGACCTCCCTCATCGTCGTTGGTACCAGTTTGCTAGTAGTCGGCGTATTCCTCGCGATGCTCAGAGGTTTGTGCATCAAGAAACAGAAGGCTTCCCAGCAGGATGGAACCCATCAGAGAAGCGTAACCAGCATAGACATGCTGCTAGCCCAACATAGGTGAGAAAGAACACAATATTCTACCACCTCACACTTCATTATCATCTTCTATCACTTGATATTTGTAGCATTATTACTTGAAAAGTGCATGAACGCTATGTAAATTGTTTTTGTATCTCCTTGTTATTATTCTTGACGTCTACTGGTACAATCAAGAATTAAGGACCTTGTAGGACTGCGGCTCTATTTTCACAGTTTTTCACTTACGACGTATAATATACGTAAAAAAAATTCTACATCGTTTGATGCACCTTTGATGGAAGTTATTAATATTAATATTTTAATTATACAATATTTTTCGCCAAATAAAAACTTATCAACTCAACAATTACTCAACAAGTATTTATTGTGTGAAAATATATATTTTTCAATTAGTTCTCTCTTTAATGTTAAATCAAAGCAATAATTTTAAACCGTTTTTTTTCTAATTTACTCTTGCTGCAAGGCCTTTAATTATTATTATTATTATTATATAAAGAATATTTATCCTTTCATAATTCAATATTAACTTCTATCGCTTATCATTTGAAGCATTATTTTTAAAAAATGACACTGCATATATAATGAACGCAATATTTTATTTTATCATTCCATACTTCGCTATTAACACTTATCGCTTAATATATTCGAAGCATGTGTTTTGAGAAACTACACGTATGCTACATAAATTCCCGTTTCGCGAGCAGAGACTTCACGGTGCTGACGCCCGACGAACTGGAAGACCTGGTCGGCCGATCGACCTCCGCCTTGGAGAGTAAAATCCGGAAACAGGGCCACAACACCTAGGTATTGTCGGCCTCGAAGAAGGCCCAATCATCGTCCCCACCGTGCTCGAACACGCCATCATCATCGACGTCGCCAGGAACTAGCTCATCCATTCTCTACACGCATCGTTACGACTCTCGTGAACACAGTCTGGTTTAAACGCCGGCGCACCGTCAGCCTCGTTTTTTAGAGAAACACGAAGGACAAGAAAAGAGACGAGAGACTATGAGTCTCTACTATTGGCGCACGCGGCAGCAGCAGATTTCTTTGCTCGAAGATTGCACGCCTGCCTGTTAGCTTGGCGCAAGCCAGTATCCTCAAGGCGATCGAGTGGAAATGTCACGGGTTAGGGAAGGACAACGTTGCTCTTTCAGTTGCTAAGCACTCGGGCAATCGAATTGCCTTCAAACAATACACAGAGTTCTTTCGATTGATTGGCCGTTGCTTCGTCAGCTCCTGTCCAATTACCAAGAGTGAAAGCGTGGCATCTGTTTCTTGGATCGTTCGAGGGAAGAAGAGTACTGTGCTACGTAAATCGGAGGAGACCCGACGAAATCGATAGAGGGAATTATCCAGCGTGAACGGACTGCACTCGTGGAATAATCTTTCCCTCGTGAATCGATCGAACCGATCGGAGTGCTTACGACCCCGAACGACTTGGGCCCAGAGTTGGCGGGAAGGAAGAATGAAGGGCGAGCGGGATGCGACGTTCAAGTCGCGTAAAGTGAAGAAAAAGGGACCTAATTACCGATTAATCGGCTGCCTTCCTTTAAATCATTCAACTCTCGATTCACTTCAGGATCTTTCGTTGCGCACGCACACGCGCCGATTTTCCTTTCGTTCCGGAGCAACGCATTCACGCCGTAACGAACAATATCTCGCGCGGAATTTGCAGCGCGAAACGCGCCACCTTAAGTACAGACGAATTAGGCGAATTAATCCCGTCGCGAGAGCGGGCCGTGCACGCGAATTACGTTCTGCTCTTACACCCCAGTATTTGCGCTACTTAAAATAGGGACACAGCATCACTTCCAGATCGAGAAAGTGAGCCTCGCGCGCGGAAAGGGAGCGCGCCCCAACCCTTTCCGTTCGCGGCGCGGGGAATTTAAAATCAGGGCGAGGCGAACGGAAATGTTTATCGTCGAAGCGTCCACATTGCCCGCTCCTCGTGTGGATCTTGTCGCGTCCGGGGGATCAAAGGGAGGGCATCAAAGGCAAATCGATTGTCAGGGACGCCCCGAAGGCTGCTTCACGGCTAACGAATCACCGAGACCTTTCGATTGTTCGAATGCGCCCGTTTATCACCGAGAGACCAAAAAGCAATTTCGTTCGAGACTTCATTGTGTTCAAATCGCCAAGATACAAGTCTGACGCACGTTTTACCCTTTAACGTAAAATAGGGGGCGACCGAGGAGAAAAAAAAACGGCAGGGGAGAACAAAAAAAAATATATGAAAACGAAGATCGTATCGTGTAAAGTTTTTTGTATGGAATCTAGATTATTACGGTACACCGATTACGTCGTCGTAGTCAACCGAAGGGAGATATATATTCGTGGTGCTTGATAAACGCGCTCGAAAACGATCAAGCGAGCCCCGTGTAGCTTGGAGCGGCCTTGTCACAGTCAAAAGACACCCTATGGATGCTCGCAGGATATTTTTAGTCGGGCCTTCGGCCTCGGTCACTTGCTGATAAATACATTTAAGCAAACACTCTCACACTAGGTATCTATCACCGCATGATGTACTCGCACACATATCTCCGAGTGTTAAATAGTAGCTGTACCAAAGATAGAACGAAGACGAGAAAGAAAGGACTTCTAACGGGGACGTGCTCGTGCTCGACTAGAGAGCCGACGGTTTCAAAAGGGGGATGGGGGTGGAAGTGTCGTTTTACACAGTGGAAAGATTCAGTATGGGAGACTCTTTCATTGAGCCCGTCATCAACAGCAGCGACAAACTCATCGATTATTGGTAATCCCGAATATATTCCATGTCCCTGCTCGCAACCACCAACCCAGCATGGTTCCTTTGCCCACCCCATCGCCTGACCCTTACGGAAAGGCACACGAGACGACTGACTACTTAGAGCACTTAACTCTTTTCCCATCCCCCAACCCTTCGATGTCGTCGAACGAGTTCCTGCAAAATTACCACGGAGAACGTTTTGTCAATACTGTCTGTGTTCGACGGGGTACGCTTGAAATTGGGGGAGAGCAGAGGGGTGTATTTAATGGGAGTGCGTTTGGGTAGATTAAGAAGGGACGCCGAGCGTGACCGAAAAAACGTTCGTGAACGTTCGATGATAGCGAGTCTGAAGAGTGGCGTGATATTTAATGAAATATTTTTATGATCCGAGCGAAATTAATTAAGGAGCTCAACCCAGCTGGAAGGTTTGCGACGCGCATGTGTGCGCACATCTTTTTGATCTGTCGGCGGTTTAATGAGCGTCTAAGTACAGGTATAGAGCGCTGTAACTGTTGATTTACGTTGCTTCGTCGGGATACTGACTCGTTTATTTTTCTCCACACCATGTTTTCGGGTGTTTTTCGAGCGGAAGATTCTTTTCGTGGCTCATCGTGTACCAAAGATTTTTCGTCGCGCAACGATACAACGTTATCATAAGGGAGGCTTAGATGCGAGTGTAAATGTGATTAAATCATCGTGATTTTGAGGGAGGAAGGGAACACCGTGTGGCACGACGGTGTTCCTTTCTGCTCCACCTAAGGTTAAAGGAACATTTCGTGGCTGTTATTGATCGCGCGATGCCGATGGCGCAGCGTTTGGTGGCTCGAGGGTGGAACTCGGGGATTCGAACGCGCCGCGGTAGATCGGCCAGGCCACGGACATTGAAACATATACCAGGAGAGATGAATATTATAATAATGTGCTTCATATTACGAAACATAAATCGATGTTTAGGCTTAGCTCCGTAGATGTTAAGGCTGCCCGTTCGTGTGTCAAGGGCGAAGAGGGCGCGGGATTTAGACGGGGATATTGAAGATTGTTGAATCTGAGAATGATTGCTGGATGAAGATCACCGTACCGATCCCCGAAAGGCTGTTAGAATCATATTGCATTTCCGATTTCATGGGTAATAGGGCATAGTTCATGTAAGATTCATTGGGTTCGCGCCCAGTCGACACTAAATTGTTGTCAAGAAATTGGTACGATGTTAGACAAAGCACTTTTAATGGTTGGTGTATCGTTTTCTGTATACAAGTCACTGGGGATAGTTTTTTTAAAGCAGACGAAAATTGACCATAGCTAGGTAATAAGGAAGATATTCGAATTTGAATTCTAGTGGTGGTAATGTTTTCAATCTTCTATTATACAGTGAATGAATATGCACAAATATAGGTATAAAGTTTTCAATTAATATAATTTGAGGGTTTCTCTTAAAAAAAGTCTCAAATATCGTTTTGATAAGCTTTGGATTTTATAGCAGCAGTCATGTTGTGCGATATTTATTATTACCATTATTATTCGTAATTCAATGTTCACTTGTGTATAAGAATCTTCGTGATTATTCGTGATACTCGATCTCCTCCATTATCAGACATTGTTCGCCACTTTACCAATCCAACATTGATAATCGATTACTATCGACTGGGCGTAAGGAGTAAACCCAACTGCGCGATCATTTTAAGGATCTCTCGTTCGAAAATTTTTACCAACATCCTCAGCGATGGCTAACAATACCAATACGCAAAACGTTTTCTCGTAAACCAAGAAGCACGAGTACATGCTTAGGGTTTAAACACCCGAGCAGCCTTTCTCTCCTCTTTTAGCCAAGTCAGTCGACCCCGAAGACGCAGCTTAAATTCACTTCCGTTTCCATGCAAGAACCTCGCGACGACGCTATCGATTTCCGTTCCGAATGATCCCTAGTAACGATAACTGTAGTACCTACGATACAACATAAACTAAAATAACGCTACTTGTAACTTAGATAAGGAACCATAGAGCGCGGATAGGTGCGCGCTTACGACGTAGCTTAACTTCGTTTCGAGTTCATTCAGAAGTGAGTGCTTGCTGATTTCTCAGTTTTGTTCACGGATAGAGGATCTAGTACCGAAACCAAGCTCTTCTTAATCCTCAACTGACGAAATGAAATCTTGCAGAGCATTTAAAAAGCCACTGATAAGGGCCCAGTCGTATTATTTACGCTAAACTTGCAGGAATACGCAGCTCCGTGTCAGAATTAATATAGAATGAGCTAACATAGCACGAAGCAGCCAATTCATTTCTTCCTGCTTGCAGCCAGAACTGCTGGATTTACTATTAAATTTACCATTTTCTAAAGAGTTGGATTTGCAGCTTATAGTTTTGTAACGTAGAAGAAAAAAAGTAGATCGAGCAGGTCGTCGAGCAGCTGCTTCGAATCAAACTATCCAAGCCATCGACAAAGTCTTATAACGAATTACAGTAGGCACTCGTTATAAGCTCGTTTCTACCATGCGTTATACGCGCGGCGAATATACCTACCATTTCTTGGAATCCTTCGGACGAGAGTAGGAGAAACCGAGTTTCGTCACTCTCGCCATTGTCCGCGCGGAATAGTGTCCACTACGCGCTATACGCTCGCCGCCAGCTCCGTTCGACGGGCTTATAACGAGTGCGCGCTGTACAATCTCGCGCGTCGTGGCTACCGCCTACAGTAATAAGTTGATCTAACGTTAACTTTGAGTACAGTCAGCCGTCTAGTTTGCTAGCGTGTGCGTTTCCCTGGTTCTTCTTCATTTGAATGAAATGTACCGTATTCTAAGAGTAACTTAAAGAAATGTTTGCGCTGTACTAAATAGTTGAGGGTTAAACGAGACATTAGTTTCTCCTTCTCGAGCAAGGAATCTCGATGGAAACATATCTAACGAGCGAGCGATACGTAGACAACTATTTTTTCATTGCCATTAGTGTATACAGCCGATGGAGACGGGAAGGGACGTTTGCGAGACGGCGCTGAACTAAACGCAGTTACCGAGCGTTCGTTTATCGCCGGACGGCGTCCCGAGCTCGCTGGGATTCCCTTCATACAGTGAAGAGACGTTTGCCTTAATTTGTAAAATGTCCGCTTCCTTTACATTTTAGGGGGACTTAGCGAAGGCGAGCGTAGCTCCGACGGGACATAGCGTACGGAACACGTTTGTAGGCGAGCGAACAATTATTTTCGAACGCGGCGCGACTCGCAATAGATAAGGGACTGCGATGGAAATATTTTTGGGGGAAATCGTTACGTGAGATTCGCATTATTCCCTTGGTTTTCGCGAGTCCGTTTCGCGACGGAGCAAAGGATTGGTACCGCGATTAGCCGAAATATCATTTCCATCGTTTTATCGTTGCAATTGACATTTCGATATTTTTAAGATAGTGTATTTCTCCCCAAGATATTGCTCCCACAGGTAGTATTTAATATGGAGATCTGGATAACGTGCAACAGGGGAAGGTGTGGCGTGCAGCGCGCAAATCAAAATCTTGTAATTGTAATTTAAGGGGGAACACCACTGTGAAAGTTGAAAAAATTTCGATTTTTTTTTTCTTCACTTTCTTAATGTTTAACTCTTCAAAAATACTCTCTGAAAATTTCAAGTTGATATTCGACGAATTGACGAAGATACAGTGCATTTTGTGAGACGCGTCACGATGCCGTTCCGAGCGCGCTATGTTAGCGGCAAATAGCGCGCCGACATTTTTCTTACCCACTGTTCCCCCACATTGTTAAAGGTTATAAATTTTGGGTTTTTCCCGTTTTTACGCACGGTACGCTGTTCGTTCGAGAATCGAAGAAATGCAACCGTTGATCGGGCATTCGAGTGACAGTGAACGTCACGAACGGAAGTGTGATTTTTCCCGTGCAAACTTTAAACGCGATTTTCTCGAAACGACATTTTTCTAACTGATCGAATCAATAACTCTGTCAATTTTTATCCGATCGACTTGAAATTTTGATAGGATCTTTAAAACAAGAGTATCTTCAGTTGTACGTACCGATTTTTTGATCGAAAACATATTTTTTTAAATACGCTCGAAAAACTATCCATTTTTTTGCGGATTTTCGAAACTTTTTCTTCCTAAGCGCACCATTTTTACAAAAATAATTTTTTTTAAAAATCGGTACGTACAACGGAAACTACACTCATACCGATTATATTAAAAAAAAAAAATTGATTTCAGCAAAAAAGCAATTTCAGAGTTGCCGTTCCAAAGATATCGTTTCGATAAGCGACCTATGTTTTCTTGTGAGGGATGTAGGAGATTAACTGTATATGGAAATATATGCATGTTTTTCTATTACTTTTTTTTTTATAGTCTCTTAAGACATTGTACTAAAGATAGGTAATAACAATTTTATAATAAAACTGTAAGTTGTCCCTTAAAAAAATCTTAAAAATGGGCTCATTTTTCCGGCCGTCACAGTGGTGTTCCCCCTTAAATCTTGTAATTTCTCCCGACACGTCCAAAAGCGTGGGGTAAATTTTTGGAAGATCTCAGTTCCCATACTTTCAATGATAAATCTTGTTTATCTGAAGCTCATCCGATCGTGCCATTTTATCGAGTTTATTTACGTTACGTGATGCTGGAGTACCATTTACGATAATGATCAGGGAGAAGGTTCAGCTAGATTCCCTGTTGCACGTTACGTATCCAGCTTAATGTTAAGTCATTCAACGCACACACTTAGACGTAAGGGTTTTTATAATGGTGCTCTATGAGATCGTCTCTGCCGTCGAATGCCGATAAATTATTCATCACACGACTTCGTCTCGATTGTTAATACCGCGAAATCTTCTTTTCCGTCGCTTATCAACGCTAGGAGGAAGGAATTGAGGGACATGTTGCGCGTGCATCTCCGGCTAACTCCATAGAACACCATGGTATACGCTGAGTACTTGTAAATAATATTAGAGTTCATATTGGAGGGGCGAAAGTGATAAGTGAAACAGGGGGACAGGTTGAGTTGAAAAGGACGCGTAAATGGTGACTTTCCGTTGGTCATCGGGGCGACCTCGATGGCCGTAAAGATGAATTGGTTATCGTTCTTATTATTACCATTACTATTATTATTAGCGTTGTTACATAGGTAGCCATTTAATGACCAATCGGGCATCACGTTGAAATCGTTGAAACGAATTTCGATTAGAGTTACTGGTGGACGGTTTTTAATTCGTGTCTGATAAGGAAGATACCAATTTCAGTTGTAGCAATCGTTATTATCACCCCATATGGTAACTATCCATCTACCGAAATTTGTATTAAGATCGACGCGTACATTTGTTTGGGAGACGGTAGTTCTACTACGTATGCGCATTGTCCATGTCCTAATTTGGGCGTGAAAAACCCACGTTTATCAGATACGAATTGACGAGGCGCTATACGTCGCAAGAATTTACTAAACAAGAAGAATAAACGGCTTAATGCAAGATGAAATTTTGTAACGGCACGAATACACTATCGTATCGCCGGTTAGTACACGTAATCGAGAAAGTTCTATCGATAAGCTTAAACCTAGAAGATATCACGATAATGTCTACGGAATAATGGTAAAACGTTCACGATGGCGTAATCCTTCATCGTTGTATAAAGTAAGAAAACGGAATTCATCCCGGCGTTGTTTTCGTAATGAGACGTTTCAACGACACATCGTTTTACGATCACAAATTTCTCGACTCACCGCGAAGATGTTCAGCATCATCGATCACAAATGGATCCCAATGGGATTTCTAACCCCTCGAAAACAGCACCGATCGACACAATAAATCGGAATGTTATACTTAACGATGCACTGTGAAGGTTAATTTACTATAGTAGTTCGTTTTTCTGGACAGTGAGTTTCTCCTCTATTCGATAGCATATTAGCTGGGTACTTACGATCTGTTAGCAAAGGCGGCTCTCAAGAACCAACTGGGATAAAGCAAACTTCTCGAATGAGAGGTTTTTAGTCTGTTTTATCACTGCCAGAGAGTATCCAAGTGTAGATGTTTCAACGTGTAATTAAGAATGCAAACATTCACCCATCAGTTCCATCACTTTCATGTAAACGGATCCTGATCGATTGTACGATTTAACGATTACTTTTATACTAAATGGATGTTGGAGGCAAAATTCCGATCTCTTTCCGGCAAACAAACGAAGGGAGCAAAATTGTCGCGAGACAGAATAATTAAGAAGGAATAGAAAAAAGTAAAAATTGTCAAATACCGATGTTCCCTTTCGCCATCGTAAACGTGTTAAAGCTGCTACTAATGGCTATTATACATTAAAGATATTTTATCGGGAATATTATTACCTTGTCGCTTGAAAGTTGTGTTAATCTGTATATTTTGTAAGCAAAGATTACCGATAGGGATTAATAAAGACACTATTACGACAGAAATTATGGTTCTATTTGTTAGCAGCGAAGAATGTCCAATGAATATTTAAAACGAAATAAAATTTGAGAACGATTTGCCATGAACATGGCAAATACCAAAAGATAATAAAAAACTTTTTTCCACCCCCATGATTCTATATCTAACGAATGAGAACCCAATGGTTTTTTTATTTACATATCAACCAAAGTTTCTTTACTTCATGTAAATGGAATTCGTAATTGGTAAAATTCATAAGTACCGGCACACCAGATTCAAATTGCTGCGCCCTACATAGATGTTGCCAACTTGTTGAATATTTGGAACATACCTTAAAGTGACTCGATTCTTATTATGGATGGAGTGCAAAATCACTAACAGTGATTTATCACAGTGATCGCACTCCAACTTCAGTGAATTGTTTACTGTGATCGTAATTCTTGATCTTGATTGAATTATTTTTTATAAAATACTTCAATATAGCTTGTGTTACAGTCAAAGCACAGACGAGGTATAGAATAGACCTATCAACCAATTTATTTTTCTGTCACCGGTTTGGGGCAGGCCCGGATTAAAGGAGGGCTAGGGGGCGCTATAGCCCCGGGCCCCACTTTCCGAGGGGGCCCCGTTCTAAGCGATTAGCTCACTACCCCCCCCCCCCGCTATTCAACCACGGAGGGGCCTCGAAAGTTTGATATGTAACCCCGGGCCCCAAAAATCTTAATCTGGGCCTGGTTTGGAGGGTCCTAGGACCCCCTTACCATTTTAGTGTCGCATGCAACGTTACCGGTGAAGTCTCGAAACAGATTGTAACGCTACGCGTGGTAGGAATTAGAATTCAGCACGGTTAAAACTAGGTTATGTTTTGAAAGTCGAAGCCCGCGATTTACAAATGTTTCAAATTCCAAACCTCCAAATATCTATGGTGTTTCCTTAAAAATACCATAGTGTGCAGCATGCGTGTTTTTTTGAAAGCAATTCTTATATCTGATTGGAATATTTGACAAGCACAGCTATCGGCTCGGTTCTCACCGATTACCAGGTCTCACCGCGAGGAGGTTGCTGCGTTTCGAGACGCGTAGAGAGATACATATATAGTCAATATATGCTCGCACTGATTTGATTGGCTAAAGTATTCACATACATTTTAACTAAAGTGAAGAAATATTCGTTAATTTAAATAGATCAAGAACGATTACATTGGTTCGAAATATACAACTGAGATTGTATAAGAACAGTGAGGACTTGAAAATGTTTCGAGAGAAAATAGAAATTTGAGCTTCTGATTGGTGGAGAGCAGTTATACTCAGAAGCGATCACGAAAATCACGAATCACTGTGAAAAATCACCGTGATTGGGAACGAACGTGATCGGCTCACTCGTGATTCACAAATCACGGTTCTAGCCAACACTAAACATGCCTTAAAGTGACTCGATTCTTATCAGCCGGCGCCGGTATAGCGAGGCGTGTCGCCGCGGTCGCTGCGCGACACGCTCGCCGGCCATAGAAATCGGATTTTACGTTACCGGCGCCCCCGATAGGATCATGGAACCCAACGGAAAAAGTTTAATGGCCACCGTCGTAATTGCAAATGGCTGACATCACGGTGGAAGACGGGCCTTGATTTCGCATGTCCGAAATTGACTGTTCGAAAAATGCCGTGCAGTATCGGCGAGTGGTATTTTTAACGGGGTTTTTTAATGAAATTAACGTGAGCATTTTATGTGGCCGACCGGGACGTTGGGTAAGTGTGACAAAAGTACGCGGGAAAAAATGACTCGTGGCCGGAGAGACACGCGCCCTCAGTTAAACTCATCCGGTAACCGTTTCGAGGCACCGCGAGCGCGTGGAATTTCGAATAAATCGATAGCATTGTGATTCTACTCGTCCGCGATCGGAAAATATCGTTCGTACCGTGAAATGAATCTTGATAAAGCCGGTAAAAGTCATTTCTGCACGCTGTAAGGTACGTAATCACGAGGAGAAGGTAAACAATAAGCATGTTCGCGCGGTATCTATTGCACGCCGCGTGCTTCTGGTGTACTCCGTTACGGGTTTACTATGATGTCGGTGTTAGTACAGAGGAGATTCTCAATAGTTCCAGCCCCTCGTCACCCCGCGGCATAATTCGCGCGCCGGAACCCTGTTTCGTGATTAATAATGCGCCTATAAATTAATTAATAGCGAAATTAACCCTTTCGCCGCTGCATCCGCAGCATACGTGCACCTCGACATCGTGCATGTAAGCTCTAATGCGGGCACGGGAAACGTGTGATTACTCTGTAGTTAAAAGTCTTGTTTATCTTAATACAACAGCTCCGTAATCTCTATTAAGCAGATTGCTTTATCATATATTAAAGCGGACGACGTGGTTCTTTCTAAATACATTTAATCCCAAAATTCCGTAAATTATTTATTTATTTTCGGAAATTTGTTATTTAACATACTGGAAATAGAGGAAAAAATATATCTCCAGTATAACATATTTCGTTACCTTTTTCGGTAGAATTAAAAAATTCGAAATTAAACTGTAGTAAACAGAAAATCGAAATTTTGATCCATTTTGTTGATTTTGAAATTACAATCGAAATATACATTCGCTTGTATTATATTTGAAATTATGCACTATGCAATATTTTATGATGCAAATGATATTTCTAGATATTATTTATCCTAAAGCTTAATCCTACTTAACCCATTTTTGTGTCTCAACAGGGGTAACAGATAAGAAAGCTTTGATACGAGATATATATAATTACAATGCCTGCCGTGAGCATTTGTGACCCCGTTGCGGCTACACTCCGTCGCACATTGGAGACAAGTCAGCAGAAAACGTCGGACGATTTGTCGACGAGTTTAGTCAGTAGCGCGTCTAGGATCCTCCAATCGGAAATTCAATACAAGGAAGTAGACGATTATCAGACAACGATTTTGGATCAACTTAAAGCCAAATATATCGTGTTAAGCTTGCCAAGCTCGGAGAATGTGGACGATAAAGCGAAAGACGGCGGAAATAAAGGACCTAGTTTACCCGAGCCAACGGTTACTTTGTATTCCCCTAAAAAGATCTGTCTGGGATGGAAAAACACGTTCCCAGTCGGGGCTGGCATGTATAACGTCGGGAACACGTGTTATTTAAATAGTACGCTTCAAGCACTGTTCCATGTACCGGCTCTTGTTAATTGGTTATTATCAGATACGCATCACACGTCGAAGTGCGAACAAAACGGTAAGCTTTTGCAGTTCGTATTTGCTCGACGGCTCTTACTGTACGTTTTATAAATAATAAGGATGAGATTCAAATTATAATTCCAAAGTTTTGTATCGTATTTTGATAATAGGTTAATTTTAGATGGAGGTGGAGAGTGCCTTACATGCGCAGTGGCAAAGACTTTACAATTCAGTCATCAGAAATCAGGGTGCGCTATTAAGCCATTCTACATATATAATAAATTAAAGCGTGAGTATCGAGTACTATGAAATATTAAAAATCTTAGTGATTTCTGTATTTCTTGTTCGTAAACTTTGTAATTTATTTCTTAGTCATCTGCCGAACCATGGTGCCAGGGCAGCAAGAAGATGCTCATGAGTTTCTACGTTATTTACTGGAGGGCATGGAGAAAGCTTATTTAACGAGACACAAAGCCGGCAAATTAGATAGTTATTCTAAAGAAACAACTCCCATTAATCAAATTTTTGGTGGTTATATTCGTACTGAAGTAAAGTGTCTGCAGTGTAGACATGTTTCTACTACGTTTCAACATTTTCAGGTATATATAAGATAGGCCTGTTTACGTAGCTAGTTAACCAGTCGGTAGAAACGTATTTTTTAATCTGCGTAGGACTTACTGGTGGATATACGTAAAGCGAGTACTCTGGATGAAGCGCTAACTAGTTACTTTAGTCGCGAACAACTAGATAACAATGATTACAAATGCGAAGCTTGTAAAAGAAGAGTTCCTGCTACGAAACAGTTTAGCCTAGAACGACCCCCTAAAGTGCTCTGCGTACAATTGAAGAGGTTCAGCGTTCTAGGAGGGAAGATATCTAAACACATAGGTTTTAAACAAACTATAGACATGGGTCCTTATCTCTGGAAAGAGCCAGGCGAGCCTGCGCAGCCACTTACGTATAAACTCATGTCGATAGTTACACACATGGGTCCATCTGTAAACTGCGGGCATTACACAGCTGTCGCAAAGGTTTCCACAGGCCAATATTATTCCTTCGATGATTCTTGTGTAAGTATTAATATTTCTTTCCTATTCATATACGTACTTGCAACACTGAACTCATTAAAGTACTCGATGATTTGGTATTTCTAATATCTCTTCTTGTCTTCGCATAGGTTCGCCCAATTAGCTTGAGCAACGTATTGAGTACAAATGCATATATAATGATCTTCGAGATGGAGCAGCAGACACAATCGCATATTCAAACTCCACAGGCTGTTAAAGTAAATGGCACGTTGACCGTAAACAACGCGTTATCTTCGCCAGGAAGTCCTATGAATAAAACTATAAGTCCTAAAGCATCAACGTCTGGATTACTCGCATTGAATGGATTGGTTAATGGCACGTCGGCTAGTAAAGATACTGAAGTCGCAGAGACAAATTCGCAAGTACCTGCGAGCAAAAGTACGGAACTTCAGTTCCCCATGCTGAAGAGCACAAATTTTATTGGACCACAACTGCCACAGAAACTACAGGATAAGTCTCAGCCAAGATTAATCATGCATATTAAAAATGGGAAAATTTTAAATGGGAACAGTTTGGTTCCCTACGATGGATCCAGCGAAGAGGAAGATACCAGCTCCATCGGAACATTAAAAAATAACACAAATTCGAACGCCACGCAGAAACCAATTATTGCACCTGGTGCCGCTAATGGCACACAGAAAGCTTCGTTGGTGAAGAATAGTTCGCCTAAAGCAATTCTTAGTGTTAAAGACGTGCAGAAGCCTGCCTCGAAAACGAGTGACAGCAGCACATCGCAGAATCAAACTAATAACGTAACGCAATGTACAAAAACACAAAATGGTTCTAGTTCCAGTACCATCACGAGTCCAACGAAATATCAAAATGGCAAGTCGGAAGCGAATGGTAGGACAGAGAATAGCAATAGTAAAAATAAGTGGCATCAGACTGTGAAGGTGAAAACAGGACAGGACGAGAAAGTAGTTACGAAAGCTGCAAGCAGCAGTATGAAAGGCTGGGAAGTCTCGAAAGACACGTTTTCCCCGGCGTCAACTGCAGCGCCTAATGGATGGTCCGTTACAGATAAGTGAGTCTTATCAAATGATCCAATAACTGCAGCGTCTGCTTTGTTTTTATAATAACTAAATATAACTCGCGTTGCTTTCACAGGGAAGACGTTAACAAGAGTAATCAAAACAACACAACACCTAGTGCCGCAGCCGTAAGAGACTTCAATGGAACGAATCGTTCCGATACAGTATCACATTTATTAAAGATGTCTCATCGTGGTTACGGCAGCTCTTCGGGTCAGTACAGCAAACGAATCTTTTCGAAGAACCCATTGAACCCAGCACCTCTACCCTCAAAATCCTCATCAACTCACCACGTGCCCATGCGTTCTAAACCAAACAATACCACACAGAACAATAAGGCAAACGTACAGGAAACGAAAGCTCGTATTGACTCGAACATTCGAAAACCTAAAGTACTATCTAAAACCTTAACAAGGAATTCGTGCATTCGATAAATGTGATTGAAAGATGTTTGAAATCGTATCCAAATCTCTAATGAAAGTACACGTTTTTATTATACACCTATCGAGTCAGTATCATTGTATAATCCATTTAAAAATTGTGTCAAGTATTAGATTTTTCCACTATTAAATGGTTTAAATGTTAATGAAAACTGTGCATAGAAATTCTTCTTTCACAGAGTTATTATTATCATTTCAATTAGCCTGTAGCAAAGCGAGATTTATTGTAAAATTCACTTATGTGTTCACAGTTTCAAATTGGAACGGCAATAGAACGCATTTAGACAGAGAAGTCGACAACGACAGACGGGAAGAGCGTAAGCGTCACTTTAACCAGGACGATGAAGATATAGACCGAGGTCGAGTAAAGAAAGTAAAGGATCACCGAGGGTACGAAGAAAGAAGTAACAGTGGGTATAATCCTTTCCAAGAGTATCAGAATGGGAAGACGTGGAACCGATCGCTTGGTGGTTACTACCGAAGACATTACTACAACACTTCCACCCATGCCCGGCCACGGCATGGCAGAAATTATAGGCCTCCGCATTACAGATATCATAACCATTCGCGAGCACATTGGCAACGGGGATAAAGATACAGAAAGAGAGGAATTATTGGGGAAAATGTTTCGAAAGCAATCTGACGTCGGAAGACTATTAGTTTTTAATTGCTGATGCAATTTAATCATTTCTCGATACGTTGAAATTGAAATACTGAAGCGACCGTGTTGATTTAGATAATTCATGTTGAAAATAATCGTTCAACATTCGTTGCAATGAATCGCTACAAACTGCATCGTAACAGCCTTGCATGTTCCTGACAGAGTCGTGATATACTCTACCACCGTCGTGTAGCTGGAAATATGTCCGCGGACGTTGTGCTGCACGGTACATGGGGATTGAGTATCAGCAACTCTGCCTACCTTGTGTTCAGAATGAACGTGGTAAAGTTTGTTATGAGATCGCGCTGCATGTCGCGTGATTGATTTAGACGTGTACGCGCAGCAGCGAGGAGAAATACGTATGAACGCGCGATGTGTAAAAGTTACATCGATAATCCTTAAACAGTATATTACTAAGAGTTTAACGACTTTTTAGGTAAATTTTTTTTACCCTTTAGTTACGGACGTAAAATTATGGTCTTGTTATCTCATTTGAATTAAACAGAGGAGTATATTATCTGCGAGGTAATTGAATATGTTCATATTACACGATAATACGGAAACCTTTCGCGAACATTTTATATTAATCTTACGTTATTTACTTTGCATAAGTATTGACTCTACTGTTCATTGAAAACCTGCAAACCAGACATATGTCGCCTTTCACTTGGTATAACTTTAATTATTTATATAAATTATCTATTGGAAAGTATCCATACATTTTCAAATAAAAATGAAGAAAGGAGAAATGCATGTGTTTATTAAGAAGTAATGAAATTTTAAATTATTGAAATGGAATAAAGGAGAAGGATGTCTTCAAAAATTTTACATCAGAGAACATCTTTCGTTCTTATTAGCGTAATAATCCGTCCTTTGTTTCGATTAACAAAGATACAGCTCCCTCGTCGAGTTGTAACGACAATAGTTTAATTGAACAAGAAAATCTTGGCTGAGCATCGGGGAAGATACTTTTCGTTATCGCTTAGCGGAGAAAAACAAATTCATGGTAATTGAAATGATCAAGCTGTAAGCGAACAATTTCTCCTAAGAAACATGGCGAATGTGCATACCTTGTGAATACACGCGAAGTAAATTTTTTTTATATATATATATAATATGTACACATATAAAAATAATTCCAGAGCGATTGTGGAAGTTGTGCATAATCGAATGAAGAGTGTTTAACGATAATGATAAATAATAACAAATACCGTGTTATTGCGATACTAGTTAAAAGGAAATTGTAAATTACATAGATAAGTGTAGAATTTTAATATTATGGACTTTTCATAGAGCATTAAAAAAATTGCAAAAGCCATAGATAATTTGTTAAGCCAACTGTAAGGAAGCCAGCTGTTTTGCCTGCTCCGTTACATATAATACCTCGTTATATCATTCTATAAAAATTAAATACTAGCCAAAAAGATGGGAAGAGATAAACGCGAGCTGTAAGATCTGGCGGTAATTACAGATTTTATGATTCCCAAATTTCGTCGTTTCGATAGGTACATAGATCTGTGTTAAACGCACGCTGGACCTATATATTAAGTATTAGTCGCAATTGAATAATCATACTAGCTTAATATTGCGGTAAACATAATATAATTACCATGGTATAACCTTATAGTAAGCACGATGTTACAGCATCCGCTGAGGTAGGATAACGTGGTCTTTGCGCATGCAAATTTCTGTACCATTCAAAGAAACGACATTCAGAGTCTCATAAAATCGGTAATGTTTGATGGCGTGGGCGTACGTAACATCAACTGCCACAGCCTTTCGAGAAATGACGAAACGCCAGATTTAATTTATGTACCGAGTATCTTAAATAAATGAAGAGAGAAATATCGTTCGTACGATATTTGAAATACGAGCGTGAACAGAGGCATAAGAATGACGATAAATAATCCATAGAAACCGGTTGATTTACACCGCGGAGAAAAATAAGACTATCGCGTTTTTCCAGCGGAAATAAAATGTAATGTTTGTAGATGCACGTAATCTATTTTAGCATTTCATTAATGTTATATTCTCCGTATATGTTTATAATTTGTAAAAGTAATACTGTACATTTATGAATTATGTCGTCCTCGATGGCGCTTCTGATTGAAAAGGAAGAACCTTGTCAAAATGAGCTCATACAGACTCTCGAGAGAAATGTGAGTATTCAAAATGATTTAACACTTTCATGCTTGGGATATGTTTATATGAATCGTTCTAGTTCAGTTTCAATTAATTTATTTTATTATTCAAACGAAACTGCATCATTCTCATAAGAATCGTTTGATAATAAACATCTATAATAATATCCATGCTAATTTCGAAGATGCATATTTCAATTACTCAGCGTGAAGGTGTTAAAACGAACTGTACAAAACAAATTTGACAACCATGATTCGTGGATAAAAAAAAATGGAAAAGTGCATTAACGTTTACTTAAAAAACAAAATAAGAAAAAAAATTCAATGTAAATAAAGAGAAGCAACACAACAGAGGATTGTCGGCATTTATTTAGGTAGCGATCTTAAAAATAGAAAATCATTATAATTTAAGAATCGTTTATGAGTGGGAAACTAAGCTCATGTGGTTCAATAATGTTTCGCGGCGTTTGACGGATAAGCTTGATTCTTTGTGGAGCTTAGCCGAAGCTCATCAAACTGAAGGAAATGAAATAAAACAGTTTGCCGATCAAATTCTGAGTTTATGGACGTCCATAAGTCGACAGGTAAAGTTTTATTTACCTTTTATTTCTAAAACATTTTATCTTCTTTCCCTTAGCGGGCATAGCTCTCTTCATTTTATTCAAAATATTAGATCATTGGAGAAATGTATCGTAGTATTTAAAAAAGTTATTGCATTATATGTTAACATAGGTATGCGAAAAGTATTCTAAGATTCGAATGGCCAGTAGAACGTTGCATGGAGTACCATTATCATTATTGCTGGATAAAATAAAGAAGGAAGTGATTTTATTGAAAGTATCTTTGCAAGTTCATGAGTCTACTTACAATAGAGAATGTACATTAAAGGGATACAAATTAATTAACGAGATCGAAGGACTTATAAGCAGTTTAGAAAAATGCGATAACAAGGTAAAAAGATTGATTAATTTTATACGAAGATAACTAGTAAAATATACAAATTACAGCCAGTGAAATAATAGTTCAATATTTTCTTCTCGAATTACAGTTGCAGCAATATTTGTCGATATCAAATATTACTCCGCATCTTCTAAAGTTAGAATCTGCGGTGGATAAGTATGCCTCCAACGTTGAGCTACTACCTTCGAAGAGATCGCTCTTCTCCGATTTAAGTATCTTCACGTTAGTCGCGAAACTTTTAACAGGCGAATTATTGGGCAATGAATCCATTGATCCCAATCATATCTTGATGGAGAACGTGCCCAAGAAGCCAGTCTTCATTATCAAAAACGTGAAACGGAAAACTATCTGCCCCTGTTATCCAACGTAACGTTTGGAATATATTCGTTTGTATGTTCATCTTATTCATTTCAACAGTTTGTTTATAATTTGCATGTCTTCGAAATAAATCACTATAGCTGGGGTAATCTACGTAAATTATTACCAACTTATTTAATTAATATCTTTATTTACTTAATGACTGATTTTTGGCAGCACGCTGCAAATTGGGCGAATAGAATTTACAGCAATAAAAGTGTACAAGTTCTTATCGATACTATACACAATATAAGTATATTACTTTACAATATACAAACATACAATAGTTGAATCCTGCTAAGAAGAAGAATGACTTAAATATCAGGGGTTCGATAACGTGGGAAAATATAATAAAATGGTATATCCTCTTGCGATGGTATAAAAGGGAGCCTCGTTAAAGAATGATCGTAGTCTAATTTTAGAGGAGTATAAGAGAACAATGTAGTGTTCATGGAATGAAAGTAAGAGATCGAGTGTGATGTACAAGACTCCACGGTTATTTCCACTAATGCATCGCTACGTACCACTGATAGGTGTGATATCGAATTTTAATATTTAAAGACTAGATTAAAAAATACCCTCAAGATCTGGTATAATGGGCGGTGCAAGTCTTAGAGAAAGGTCTCTGTTGCGCATAAATTCTGGTGGTAGAATTGGTTTATGTTCCTGCGAAGCAATTTCAATTTAATAGATAAGTATCAACCAGCGAAACATTTCAACATTAAATCGTGGTAGTCAAAAGAATTATTAATTATTAAATTAATTCAAACTTATTACGTCGATGCCATTGGTTTAGTTTAGAGAATCGTCTGACTTTATACAATTATAAATAATCATTCTTGTTAATTCGTGATACTCTGGCACTCGTCTTTTAATCTTTTCTTTGACTGCCACTATATTCGCATGAATTTCTTGCTGGGAAATAGAATAATATTGCTTACATGGAATGGTCTAGTAGAATGCGTGATGTTGGTAACCAGAGGCGCCCATCCTTTTGTATTTAAACATTTATAACAAGACCTAGGTTCTCCTAAGCATTCTGAATGAAAGCCATGTCCACAACTGAAAAGTATTATGTAGTCTGCGCATTGGGATAACACGTGTCTACATATAGAACAAATGATTGACATACTGGCACTGGCTCTTCCCGCCTCCCTGAAATAAAGAAGCGTTAAGGTTTAAAAAATTAATTATCATCACCGAATCGATGATTATTGAAACTGATCGTCGGAATTAATACCTCAACGATTTTTTCAGTGCTTTGTGAAGCTCCAAGCTGACCAATCGTGCAGTAGTCTCCACTAAAGTTTGCTCGTATCGAGAATGTGTAAGTACTCCAGATAGTAATTGTCTTATATCACCTATCGTCCCGCTTGTCGCCAATGGATGTTTTAATATTTGCTCTAATACGGTCGACAATGCTGTTGTCCCACTAAGAAATTCTAATACGACCCTCAATAACTTCCCACTTAATTTTTCAACTGCAATTTATTCAAGGCAATTACTATGTATTTTACCAATGGAAATTAAATACACTCTCTTCTGACTGTATGTTCCCCAATATTGATAAAAGCATACATACTCTTCTCGTCATCATTATTTGAATGCGTACGAAGTATTGTTTCCACAAGCGGCATCCAATCTAAATTACCAGCGGATCGTCTGCACATGCCTGCGAGTTGTACAGCTGAATGAATTGGTTCACTTTCTGAAACCGTGCCCTGGCAATACTGGAGAAACATTTCATTAGACTCGTAAAAATTAATCGGCAATATATACAGTCGGGGACCAAAGTATTGGGACACCCTTTAAAAGACAATAACTTTTTTAAAATTGGTCCAAACGACTTGAATTTTTTTGGGGGAAGCTAGGACTAGTTTACTAGTTGACGTGTTTCGGCGTTTTGAGAGAAGAAAAGACGTGTTACTTTGTTTTAAAGGGTGTCCCAATACTTTTCTCCCCGACTGTGTATTATTCTTACACAACGTATTTACCAGTTTCAGATTATTCTGAAATTCTTTCAGAAGAATATCAAACGCATCCTGATAGTTACCCAACTTCTCTAACATAACTGCTTCAGCATCTTTATGCTGTGCTGCTTGAACTATTTTCAATGCTTCATCCAATCTACAACCATGAGCCCCTTGAATATGGTCAACTACCTACATTAAAAAAGAAGCAAAATTGAAAGTAATACATTTTATGATTTCAATATAATTCCAAGCTTTTACTTACACGTTCTGGTTGCAATTCGCACATCAATTCCAAATATTTTTCTAACAATTCAGTTGTAAGCTCCAATGAGATGTCCTCTTCTTTATACTGAACTATTTGATACAGATTTTCTAACAGACTGTACTGCAAATTCGGAGTACTCTCTAGCTTTTGCAATATTTCGTCAACTTTACTTTGCATATGCGTCGCTATGAGCAGAGCAAATTGACTCGCACCGATTCCCACTAGAGCTTCAGCGTTAGCCATTACAACTGCTTGCAGCGAGCTTGGAGAAAGGTGCTTTAACCAGGGCCAAATGTCGTGGTGTCTAGACGGATGCAGTATCATGCATCTGCAAACTGCAATCCAATCCTCTCTGGCGCTGTACAGCAGCTCCGCAACTCGCATACTGTAACATTATATACTGCAATACGAGTTACTATGTACGATGCTATATATGACATTGAAAGATTTACATTGCAATGCTTTCTTTACGAAGATACGGAGGGAACTATATAAGTGAAATAGGTTTGTAACATTTTATAATCTGACAAGGGAAGATCCCGAACCCGGAAATGCAAAAATCTGAAACTTTGTGAATATGTAGGGGATTTCGTCCTGATTACATCACAATTTTTGTTTGCATGCCCAAATTCACTCTAAGAGTGAGAAATTAACTCCTGAAAATTTGGCTATTCTCCGATTTTATTTTGTAACTCGCAATCTGTAGGAGATAGAAAAAAAGTTTCAAGACAGAAGTTATTTCTTTTAATTAGGACTATCATTTGGTAACTTATAGTTCTTACAATTCGCGAGTTATAGCACAAAATCGGGAAATAGCCGGAATTTAAAGGGTCAATTTCAACTCCTTCGAGTGAATTTGGGCAGGAAACAAAAATCGCAATTTAATCAGGAAATCCCGTACATAGATATTCTCAAAGTCTCAGAATTTTTTGAATTTCCGGGTTCGGGATCTTTCCTTGCGAGTATATTTCCATGTATATACTTACAAGTTAGCTCTCTCTGCCAAATTAAGTAAAGTATTATCTGAAATATTACGCAGCTTCTTCGAGCGTAACAGTTCCAGTAGCGCATTCTCTTTATCAGTCTTAAGCTCTTTCGATGATCCCGCGCTGGAGTCAGTGCACAATATTTCTATCATATTATTTAACATACTAGGTTCCAAATTAACAGTATTCTCCGCAACTTCGTTAGCTATAAATATTAGAACTAGATTTCTTTGTTCGTCAGTGATGTAATCAGTATTCCTTGGACTAAGCGGTGTCCTGGGCATGACGATACTCAGTAGTATATCTATAAGTCTCTGCCGTTGCCTCAGGCCCATTTCTGATGTGAATTCTGGTTCTTGAAAAGCAATCGCTATCACGTCGAGAAACCCTTTCGCGTCGAACTGTAGCAAAGTCCTTAGATATGGATACTGCCGTTCCGCATCATTCGCCAAACTGGAATGCTGCGAAAGTAAAGCTCTCAACACATCCGTTTTTGCTCGCTGCGATTTGCCCTCGGGAAGTTCGTCCCTAGGAAAACCACGGCCGGCAAGGCAGCAGCTGGTATAGACCAAAATCGCGTTGCCAAGTTGTATACTATCGCGGGTCGGCGAATCTTTTGCGGCTTTTAATAAACTTTGCAGGGTCGGTACTAGTTGATGAATCGGAGCCGTGTAGTCACCTAACGCGGTCGTTTGAAGATGTATCAAAGCCTCCCAGAGACCACGTTGGCGACAAATTGTTGTTACCTGAGAAATATTTAAAATAATGCTCTTGTTATTTAATAGAAAAGAAACCGATTCACTTACTTGGTGAATATCCAAGCAATCGACATCTAGTAACACTATAATCGCTTGAAGAGAGTCCACTTTTTCTTCTTGATCATAAAGGGCGACTAATTGCTGCGCAATTAATGGCGGTAATCGAGGTCTCAGGCTCCCATCTAACAAAGGACTTTCGAGGGCGTGCAAATAGCTTGCTTTCAGTCCTTCAACCTCCGATACCAGGTCCCATAATTTTCCAAATAATAATTCCGTGTTTTCTAACTGTATACAATAATCTACACAAGTCGTGACTATTTCAAAGTCTGCACTTTCATCTGCGGGGGACCGATTCAATTCCTCCATATATTGAATCAGAACTTGGCAGACTTTATCACGAGCTATCTGTTTACGACGTTGCTTCGAGCCACGAAGACCAACGACCGCTTTCCCTTTATCTTGGTAAAACGAGAGTCCTAACGCTAAAGCTTCTGGGAATCTTTTCTGAAATATAAAAGCAAATAGTACTTTATACAAAGTAACGAGTCGAACACAACGTATTTTAGTATACAAACCTGCATTGTCAAGTGTCTCAATCTTTCCGTCCATGTTCGTATGCAAACTACGTGCAGACTTTTCGTACCCAAGAGCAACAGTTGAGTACCAAACGTTACCACAGTATTGTAGCATGCTCGTTCACCAGTCAATGCCATGGCCTAGTTTCGAAAATACACGAAATTATAATAATTACTCTAATCAAATAGCTATATGCTTTTAACTGTCTGACTGATACATACCTTGGAAACATTTCCACCTGTAGATAAGCCTTTAAAATGGCTAGATGCATACGAAATGCCAACGCGACTCATATCCAAAGTTTCCAAATTATCCTGCGCCCTTACGTCTATTAAATGTAACCGTTCTTGCGTATCCAATACCGCTAATGATCTGGGATTTAACCATCGTAAGTTATTTATCGTATACGGAAGAGTCATCCTTCTGAGAGGAGATAATTTCACTCTCGACCCAGCTTCGGTGCATACCTGGCGAAGAGATTCGATTAATACGTACGTTTTTAAATGGAATCTTGCAGATTTCATACCTGATAAAAGTAAACCACATCGTCTCTCCCAAGAGCCAGAACTGGATCAATTACGCGAGAAGCATCTGCTGCTTGTATAACCACAAGTTGCCAAGACAGTTGTGGCGGTGCTATGGGAGCACCAGATAAAGGGTGAGATAATACAACGCGCATTCGTGGCCTTATGCAAACTACTATTACCTAAAACGTTTAAGTAACATACAATATATACACAAATTTCTTTAACAATTCCCTTTAACAGATATAAACAGACCTTTGATAACGTCGCCATTGCTACTAACGTGTAATTTTTCAGCGGATGCGATGGTAAATGATTCAACAACAAAGGTTCCAATGTACATACTTCGCCTCTAGACCCGCTAAATAAACACCTGCTATCACAACCTCGTACCCCCATGACTCTTGTAAAGTTCAATTCGAAAACAGACCCACCACTGTCGCTGCACAGCGCTACCTTTGGTGAATCGGTAAACTGCAAGAAGGAAAGATATGTATCGATCCTAAAAAACTTAAGACGTGAATGTACATAAATAAATCTTACTTTGACATGTAATACAGCCGTATCGAGAGGGTGTACGTCGGTGAGCATCCTGAGTATTTTTCCATTGGAACTATCTATCATTAATATATGCCCTCTAGCGAAACCAGCTAGTATTCTGCTCCCGTCGTGATTGAAACACAACGCAGACACGGATCCTTGGTGCCGCGCTTCCTGATCGCACCACCGTAGTGTCTGCGAAGAGTCAAAACCTAGTACCAGACCGTGACTAGTACCAACTACTAACATATTCCCTCCAGCAGCTACCGCACTCGCTAACCCGGCATTGACCTTTTCCTATACAAATATACGTCGATTAGGATAGATCTCTGCATGCATCGCACGAGGCGCAGAACACCATTGAAACATTCCTTCGACGTACGTCGCCATTGGAAGACAACGGTCTCGGAAGCGTTCTAATCGTGTTCCGTGTCGTGCTTTATACATACGACAGCATTGCATTAGACCTGGTGTAATATTCAATGATTTTAATTATAGCTTCTAAAGATGTATTTTCTCTTACACTAGCTGACGTAATTTGTGCGGATATTCCTTTCAATATGACATGCCTCAAAATAGCACCAGAAGCTGTCGGTTGCGAAGCTTTATTTGATTTATTTAATGAGTTTAATGATAAATGACTCCCGACACTCGTCGTTTCACTGCTACCTAGTTTCTCGGCTGGCGTTAAACCGAAATCATCCTCTGTTCCAGACAACGACGCACAGTCCGGTTCTGTCAATATACTTTCTAAGGAGGGTAATTCCTCCACAGCAGGTATAGCATATTCTGTGTTGTCCAACTAAAATACGTAAATTTCACATCAACACTCATGATCCTAGTGGTAACAATTATAAACAGTCAGAAACGTTATAAGATTCCTAACAACGAATTTCAGCACGAACAGTACAGAATTCGACACAATAATCGCATTATTTTAATAGTATATTACGAAGCAAACGTGAGATAAGAGTAACTATCTTAACTCGATTATAAGAACATAACCTGAAAATCGAATGCTTCGTAAAGTTCGCGGGGTAAAGTAATGATTTAACAGAGATATCTAATTACCTCTTCGATATCTAAGTTAATAACCTCTGTTGCCAGATATTCTTGAGACCCAGCATCCGACTCCAACCCATTCTCGGCCATTTTTTATCCCACCTGTCATTCCACAGCTGATATGCGTAAATATAGCGGCTTCTCATTGAACTATAGTAGATTTGTCACGTATGCATATAGCCGGTATCATAGAAGATTCGGTTCATTACTTAACTAAGCACTTAACTTATTATAAACTCTACAACGAACGAGTAAAATTCTCCCCAAGCCCGTCATTAATTTAAAATTACATCTGATCATTCCAATGCACCATAATTAAGTAATTATCTTTTATTCCCTTATATGCAATCAGTGCGTCGAAATCAAATTCGAACGTGGCGCCACCGTGCGCCTATAAAGTACAGTAGTTCCAAGCGAAAACGAGATACATTCGTATCTGTTGATATCACTCGTATAACTTTAATCCACGGCATCTATGGCATTCGAATTTCGTAGTGTGTGCGATGCGTTGGTGTGCCCGATACGTCACGTCTTATCGTAGTATCTGTGCCACTGTACGTCATATGTGCACGTTGTATCTGCATTGCGAATATATGCATATAGCGTCGAGTTCGTGAAAAATTAACTTCAGTGTATAAAACGGCAGCTCGGAAATAATCACGAACGTTCACCAGAGCCGTACACGCTGACAGAGCGTTAAACCACTTTGTGCCTGTTGGGCAATACCATTTTTTTGCCCGTCCCTGATAAGTAATACTTAAGTAACAGCCCCGCGAGCAAGCACAGTGCCCTTAGTCGGGCACGGGGATTAGCGAAGATTGCGTATATATCGCGAGAGGATATGCCAGACAGCGGGGCTGTTTATCAACCCACGACAGTGGGTTACACATACGACAGCGGAGGCGACGGTGCTGAAGGCGGCGGCGGGTTAAGAAGTGGCTTCTGGAGGATTATAGCCAGACACAAGCTCAGCTCTAGGAAATGGTTCGAATGGGTATTATTCTCGGTCGCGCTGTCGTTTTTCATTGCTGGCCTCACGACGATGTTGGTCAGTTTAGTTTCGGATGATATACCACAGGAAAACAAAATAGAGGTAACTTAAGAACCGCTTGATAACCTTTTAATACAACTAACTTACTCCTACCGCATCAATATGGATTTAAAATTTCCAACGATGACGACATTGTGTTGCATACTTAATATGTTTGTAATCCCCTGACCCATATGTGGGCCTGAGCGATTCTTTGCTCACGTACCTAGATTCTTGGAGTGGAATTGGTACTCATGATATGGTACACGCACTGTTTTGAAATCTTCTCTGTAATTGGGTGCGTTCAGCGCAATGAACTGTTGGACCTAACTGTTTGGAACTGATCAATGAGCAGCCATCGTTTCGCTTAGTTCCGATGAACGACACTTGGGAGGGTGGGGATAGTTTAGCAAGTCCCAAAATGTTGGGTAAAGTGAGTGGACTTTACCTCCGCTCAATAAAATGACGACCGCTCAATGAACGTGTTGGGAATTGAGCAACCAAGCGGCAGGCCCGGATTACAGGGGGGCAGCAGCCCCAGGCCACACTTTCCGAGGGGGCCCCGTTCTAAGCGATTAGCTCACTAAAACCCCCTCCCCCCGTTGTTCAACGACGGAGGGGCCTCGAAAATTTGATACGTAGCCCCGGGCCCCAAAAATCAACCACGGGGGGCCTCACAGGTTTGATAGCCCCCGGCCCCAAAAATCAACCACGGGGGGCCTCAAAGGTTTGATAGCCCCGGGCCCCAAAAATCAACCACGGGGGGGCCTCACAGGTTTGATAGCCCCGGGCCCCAAAAATCAACCACGGGGGGGCCTCAAAGGTTTGATAGCCCCCGGCCCCAAAAATCAACCACGGGGGGCCTCAAAGGTTTGATAGCCCCGGGCCCCAAAAATCAACCACGGGGGGCCTCAAAGGTTTGGTAGCCCCGGGCCCCAAAAATCAACCACGGGGGGCCTCAAAGGTTTGATAGCCCCGGGCCCCAAAAATCTTAATCCGGGCCTGCCAAGCGGTAGCGTTCAGTGAAAGATCAGTGAGCGCAATTGGGTGGTTGGCCAACAGTTGGTTGCGATGAACGCATCTATTGTACATAGAGCGTACAGTTTTCTATTTATTTCTTACGATTAATTTAGTTTCTGCGTTAAGTTTATTTTAGTTGTGACTCCTTATTGTATATTTGTATTAAGTAGTGTTCGAACCTAAGCTAGGAAATGATTATAGGTGAAGGCGAACGACCATCCAACAACATCCGCAACGAACGTAGAGGAACACGTCGAGGATGAGAAGAAAAGTTGTATAGCGCTAGGTGCCGGTATGATGTTGGTGGGGCTGTTGCTGGGCTTCGCCTGGGCATGGCTTCGCTTCTTCCATCGTGGAAAATCTCCGAGAGGTGGAATGGTCGGGAGCAGTGGTCAGGTAGGCAGGATATCTTTAATACCAGTATATTTTGAGTTTGGTTTTATTTACCGGACGCCATCCAAGCTCTGGTTCGTACGTTCGTTTCTTTATCTTATATGCGCGTTGCTATGAGGAAAGATGTTGGGCGGTTTGAATCCATCGACTGACTTGCTGGTGGGTTCCACTTCGCAGTACGGGCCAGTACTTACGGAGCTGCCGAGCCAACTGAAGCTGAAGCCGTCGAGTTCCCACGACACTCCGGCAATACCGCTTTCCGATCAAGAAGAGGAAACGCGCACGCTGATGCAGGATTCTACGATCCCTCCAACCGTCTCCATTGGCCCTAGTACCATTGCTAATCAGATTCCAGGTTGAGTACAGAAGTTAACTGCATCGATGTGTAGTAAGAACACACGATACGGGACGTTGTTTTAATTTTCTTTGCGAAGCATACCTGAATTGCAGTTTACGCCGCTTTGATTTACCCACGAACGAAACATTCGTCCTCTTTAATTTTCTCCGGTAGTTACCGTAATTGACATCGACTTTGTAAATTCGTTTATATTCCTTTCCTTCGCCCGAACGGTTTTGAAATGTAAAAGTTTATTTCTATAGGGCACGAGCACAAGTACTAGCGTAAGGTTTCGATTAACATATTTGTTTCGGCCTTGAATCTTACCCCTTCGCTTTTATTTATGCATTCCTCCACTCCGTCCATTATCATTGGTGATATGTTAGATAAGCATTGGATCCAGATGTTAGAAACGATAATGGGAAATGGGTTAGAATACGATACGAGCTATTTTTCAAAAAAAGTTATTTTTCATTATTATTTAAATGCATAGCATGTTCATTAGTAGTACCAGTGCCAGTGTTGTTGGTGCGGTAGTAAGTTATATTAATATAGTGTTGGCCTTAACGGAAGACCAATTACAAGTGCATGTATAAACAAGTGATATTTTATATTGTTCTGTCCGAATCGAATATAACAGCAGCATTAAGTGTGACTGACAATATTTGTAACAAACCATTTGCTCATCTGTATGTATATGAACGAAAATGAGCTCTAACACAGGGGTGGTACTAGCAAAGTAAATGGATATGTATATATTAGAATAACATAGATAAATTACAATACAAGGTATGTAATCTTATCTTTTCAAATTCAATCGGAACGGGTGCGATGTGGAGCAGTGAAAGGAATGCACTGCACAATTTTTCGTTACATCACTTTCTCCCATTTTACAGTTGTGTTATTTATAGTTAGTACACCAAATTGCATAAAACTTGATTAACATATACGCCCATTATAATACAGGTACATTTTTTACAATGCAAATATTTTATCTCTTCGATGGAATTTTGGACTCTGTTTTACCAATTTTTCGTATATCTATTGAGACTGGGTAATATTGTGTATATATAAGATAATCCGCGGTTAAGGTGTTCTGATTATCAGCTACAAATCGAAAACAAATGGTTGAAATATTCTTAAGTGAAATTTTTTTATTTATATATATACCTATATATATACAAATATATGTGTATAATTTTATTTAACATCAAAATTGCATTTACGATAAAAGACCAATTTTTATCATACATGAAAGTATAATTATTTACACGTAACGATATCATTTAGTTCTAATGTTTTATATGTTAGTTATAACGAATGAAATATAACTTTTGTAAAAGCACGAGATTATTTTATTTGTTAATAAGGATTTATAAGCGAACATACTTTTAAGAAAATGTTGTCTGGATTCAATGCTATCATAAAATAACGCGATACGTGACGTTATTAGTTTTTTAATCATTTATGCGAAATCCGTACTGTATGTTAGTTGATGATTTATGCATTCATTTGTGTAAGTATTCCCATTATATCAGAAAAATAAATAATTTCAAAACAACGCGTTAACCTTTCCGCTTCCGTTTCTCTCCTTGCACGGATTTCTAAAAATTTAATTAGCGATGTATTTAACAAGGAATTTCATTAATGACGACAAATATTTTTCTAAAGTTACTTCGTTCATCTTCGTTTAAAATACGAAGAAAGTAACATGTGCGTCCGGTGGGGGGTGCAAAAGGGGCAGTTGCCCTCCCTGACTTTTGAGAAAAGATCGCTTATTTTTAAAAACTTATCTTTATTAAGTTTATACTAAAAAAGTGAATATTTCTAAATTTCGGATTTAAATTACTTAAACTGCCACTGCAAAATGAATTTAAAAAACAAGCAGGCTACTCGTTTTTTCATTACTATATTTTTCTTCACCGTCACCTTAAAGTTGCCTCCTCCTAGAAAAAAAATCTACGGACGTCCTCGCAAAGTAAGCTAACAATTAAAAAAATGCATGAATTCATAGTTTTCTCCGAAGCACATGCGCAGATTTCACGAGTATCCGAAATTTAAATTCCGAGTGCTCAGAAAGCGGGAAAGGTTATGTTGACTTTGAACCGTGTCAACTGTTGTAGAATTGTAAACAGTATCCATTACCCATTGCTACCTCAAAGATACTAAAACTTGCATGTCACAATTTGTTCAAAATGAATAAAAGATTAAAGCTCGACACGCTCTCATCACCGAGATCTCTGCGATCCGGAAACAAAACCAGCAGTACACATTCATCATCCACAACATCCAAGTATTTTAACGATGAAAATACTTCACCGAAGAAGTCGGAGAAAAGGAAACGTACACCGATAAAAATAGAATACGAAAAAGCAGAGACCGCGCGCAATGCGGAGAGCCGCGAAGTTAAGAATGAAGATTCAAATAAGAAAAACGTAAAGCAGGAGATAAAAACAGAAGGAAACAATTGGATGCCACTAAATTGGCAAGCTACTTTGGAAAATGTGAGAGAAATGCGAAAGCACAAAACAGCGCCCGTGGACGAAATGGGTTGCCACAAATGTGCTGATCCCAAAGCCTCGGGGAAAGTTTCTAGGTTTCAATCCTTAGTCGCGTTGATGCTTAGCAGTCAGACTAAGGATCAAGTCACTCACGCAGCTATGCAAAGATTGAATACTTATGGCTGTACTCCAGAAATTATAGCGGGTACACCTGATGTTGTTCTTGGAAAACTTATATATCCAGCTGGGTTTTGGAAGGTATAATTTCTACGATATTCATAAATCCAATGTTCTGTTTTTGTAATTCTGCCAAAGCATTTGCTTCTAAATTATTGATACGTTTCAGAGGAAGGTCGAGTATATTAAGAAGACATCGGTAATTTTAATAAATAAGTACGATAGCGATATTCCAAGAACATTAAAGGAACTGTGCGAGCTACCAGGAGTGGGACCAAAAATGGCCCATATTTGTATGCAAATAGCATGGGGTGAAGTTTCTGGCATTGGCGTAGATACGCATGTACATCGTATTTCTAATAGAATAGGATGGGTAGAGAAGACGACGAAAACACCAGAAGAGACAAGAGTTGCATTGGAGAAATGGCTTCCAAAGGATCTTTGGAGCGAGGTGAACCACCTACTTGTTGGATTCGGGCAAGAAATTTGCCTGCCGAGGTTTCCTAAATGTAGCCAATGCCTGAATAAAGATATATGTCCATTTGCTGGGAAAAGTGGAACGAAAAAGAAGGCATAATTTTCTGAAAATGTTTATTACAAACTGTATTTATTTACAATATTTAAAAAACGAACTTGAAATGATTCAGTGACTCGACCTTTTCTTAGACTTCCCACTGTGCTTCTGAGCTTTCTGTAGCCTCTTAAGCTTCCTCACACTATCCTTTTTATTCTTCTGGCGTTCTAATCTCTGCTTCTGTTGGAACGCTTTACTTTTCTTCACTTGTTTTAACGCGGCTTGTTTTACCGCTCGTTTCAAATCCTTCTTATTTTCGAACTTTGTATCTTCCGTGGTTGGCTTCGAGTTTTTAATAGTCTTCTTTTCCTTTAACGGCATTCCTACGATCTCTTCGTCGTCTTCAGAATTCTTCTCGCTTTTTTCTTCTTCGTCGTTGCTCTCTTCTTCGTCGATACCTTTATTTTCGCCAATTAATGCATTCTGTTCTGCAAAGTCCGCAACGTTTAATTCCAATATACTAACGGTGTGGCCCTCTGTTTCATATTCCTGCTGAGATAATAGTTCCTGGATCTCAGGAATGTCTCGACTCGACAACAGCTTTTTGTAACGCTCACGTGCCTATGGAAATAAAGTATTTCGTTATTACAGTAACAGTGACTTTGATATATGTACGTACCTCATGTTTAATTCGTTTCCGGTCCTCTTTTAGCTGTTGCTGCAAATCTTCTTTAGCTTTCTTTTGTCGTTGTAGTTTTCTTTTGTGGAATCCTTTCAAGAAGTCTCTATATTTAAAAGCATAGAAAGTTGAGTGTTCATAACCTCAAATTTCCGCAATTGATCGTAATATAATTTACCGTCTTTTCTGCTCATCGAACACAAGCGTGATCTTCCTGCGTTTCTTCGGCTGGCCAGGTATTCTATTTACATTGAGCAATTTCCGCTGCATTTTTGCTAGTAAAACCTCACCCACGTGAGTCCGAAATACGTATAGGTTATGTTTGTATACAATACTGCATTCACCAGCGTTCGATTAATTTATAAAATAACATAATTGGTGTGTAAACCAGTCCAAGATTGTAAGAGGGAGTCAAATAAAATGTTTATCAAATGATCCTGTAAACTCTTGCAAGTTTTAATAATTCAAATAGCTACATACATAAAGGGGAATTTATTAATACTTTCAAATTGGACGTAAGAAATGAAACACACGAAATAGAAGTTTTATTTCATTTATTTGCCACTGGCAGCCAAATTGCTTGAAAGTCAACCGCTTCTATCTACAATTCAACGTTTCTACTGTCTTAAGACTGACTAATTACTGACGTTACTAACTATCGTTCCCCCCCATGCTATTTACTTGACACAAATATCGTTCGCCTTCACGTTACACAACATAGCCAAGTAATTTTACCGCAGCCAACGATATTAATCCAATTTTAACATCGAACTCATCCACGGCATCCAGCATCATCTTATTTGATGCTCGGTTTCAAATGACCCACGGTGGTCGTAATTAGATACAAAAATCCCCCGAATAATCGTACAAATTTTACGAGTCCTTCATATGGAGTCTCTGGCCGCGCATGCGCCCGGGAAATCCCTTTCATGAAAAGAATCCCTCAATCCGGCGAGACGTAATATAGTGTATATATCAGGGGACATGTGAGCGAGGAAGCCTGAGCGTGGTGACTGGTGAGTCGGCTTCGCTGCCGCTTAGTAGGTGGGAAAGCTTTCGTCATTTACGACGGGAGAATGTCGTGCCGGGTATAAGTGATTGGTCCTCTTCGCGAGGAGAAGATCGGTCGGTAGAGGCGGTCTTGGCTGTAGGGCGGGGGCTCTATTGATTTAAATTTGGTTTGCCGGTGCGCGTGTCAATAGTCAACACAGTGCCGCGAAGAGCGCGCGCTCGAGAGCACCTACGCTTACGTTGGACCGTGTGTCGTGCAGGAATCGAAAGGTTAGGCCCTTCGCGGCGCAGTCAATTAGGATATGTCGGCTAACACGAGAAACGGGACGACCGACGATGCGGAGCATTTAAACGGGCCCATCAGTTTCCAGAGTGTCGTGCCGAAAGAAAGGTCAGTGCCTCGTGCAGGCGATTTCTGGTTTGCGTCAGTTCGCACGGAATTCGTGGCAAGGGTGACACATATCCGCGAAAACCGCCCGCCGGGGCCGCGGAGCACGTTGTCGCGCGTTTGATTACATTTGCAGCCACGCCTCGAGGCGAACACCAGCTGACTCATCGGCAGATGTTACGAGGCTGCAGCCACCCCTTGCGTTATTCGAGCGTGAAAGAGAAAAAGAGATCAATCGATAGTCACTTTTCTTCCCTCCACGTTCGCTGATAACTATTGTACGACTTTCTGTGCGAGACGTTACGGACGGCTCGCGCGACGAGCACCGCGAACCGCGCAACCCTCGCTGTTTCTTATCACTCCTTTTAGTCGGTTCGTATTTTTCCCATAAAATCGATTCCGTTTACTAGGTACGACTACTACACGAGGAGCTGATACTCTTCCTACCGATTGGCTGATGCGATCAGTCACGTGGCGTAGAAACGCGCGCCGTGTGTGTCGCGAATTTCGATTTGAATCATTTTATTTTTCCCCTCGCGCTAAAGTACTTAGTTTCCCGTAGCTTTTCAGTAGCTCTCTGTGTTGTCATAATGCGGTAAATAATCGTATTCTCGTTCGAATGCTTAAAGGCAAGAATTGTTGAAGTGGAATGGCTGGGGATACAAGGATTCGGAATTTCGCGTCAATGAACATTTTGTCCTGGAATTCACCGGCACTAGGTAAGTCGTCTGTGACGAATATTTAATTATATCGCTGTTTGTGTGCTATTATTTAATGAACTTTTAAATATAGTAGACGCATTTGGTCCGAAAATATGTAAAATAAATTTATTCCCAATTCGTAGGTTTATCTATATAATAGGTTATATATATAGATATACCAAGTCTGTTATGATTATATCAGATCCTGCATATTTTAACTTCAGGATTCAATATGTTAAATACATCGTAAATGTTATTTGCATTTCTGTGGTACAATTCTCACTTGGATTTATTGAAACGCTAGATAAATATTTCATATTGAGTTCGATTATTTATTTTGGTATATGGAAGTGTATATAAATATAACAGAATTTATTGTGTCTAAGTAGGTTTTAGTTTTGTATTAAACTGTGTGCAGATTTTAATGGTCGCTAATGCACAGCAAAATTTTAAGCTCAACTGCTTCATACATTTCTTCAGAATTTTTTCCGTACGGTTCTCCAAGGTTCCCATGTACATATACCTGCCTTGCGTCAGAAAAGTGGTAAAGCAAACGAATGGTATAATTGACAAGTGTCTATATGACAAGCACTTGGAAAATGTTAGATTTTCTCGAGGATTTTCGCGTCGGCCCGTTATTTGAGGTATTTCTATTGTAAATATTATTCTGGAAGCGAAATCATCAGCTATAGTATGCATAAGTATATAAGAATGCATAAAAAATAAATTCTCAGCGCACCTCGAGGTCATCCGATAATTTTTCACTTTTATTTCTTATTGTGTGTAAAAGTGGAAAATTGTCGCACTATTGTTCGGGTCATAAAAACGCGGTTGAAAAAAACCATAAAAGATGTTAATGAAGTCTTCGCAAGTCGTTTCGTGAAAATTGAACCATTTTTCCCAGGAAATGCATTATGATGAGTTATGTTGATTCAGAATTGATTTAATTGACATTTACTCTGCCACAGATACATAATAAATTGAAATTAGTATTCCCGACGTGCAGCGTTCAATTAATTTCGATCGGCCAGAGAATATAATTTACTAATTTACTTTATCGATGATATTTGAAACCTGCAAAGAACATTGGCGTAACTAGGATTTTACCCCCTCTCTCTCTCTCTCTCGCTCTCACTATTTTTTATAGGAAGAGGAAATCTTTATATACATACATATTTTATAACAATCATTTATCTACACATTTGTTTAACACTGAAACAAAGAGGAAACTAAAAATAAAAAATATTTTTTATTTATTTCGATAGTTTCTAAGGAAGGGTCATTCCGGGTTTTGTGGGGGGGGGAGGACAATCTGCATTTTGGGGGATCCAGGCCCACCCGGCCCCCTAAGTAGTTACGCCAATGGCAAAGAATTGTTCAATTGCTACCACGTGTTCTTCGTCAGCGTTCTATAAGTCGTTTTGAACATTAATTTTCAATGACCAATACGACAGAGTATACTAGCTCGATTCGATTATATGTATCCACAAATACATCTGCTTTAGACTTTTGATGGAATAAAAATTCTTCTGTATTGCTTTTTTTTATTTCCTTTTTTATGCTTTAGGTAACAATTGATATATAGATATGCTGAGCGATAGTGACGTCACCCATGTGTATGCCCAAAATTAGTAATGGAAAAATTAAAAAACTGAACTCTATGATCCATGAATTCTTATATCTTAAAATATTATTATAAGAATAATATCCATAATTTTTACCAAATTTGCCAATTTGTTATAAAAAGTGATCTAAAAATTTATTTAAATTTTCAATGCATTTCATTAACCCTTTAGCGCCAAATGTACCATATTTGATATATTCCGTTTTTTAGCGTTTTGCCGTTTGCATTCGCAACAGTTTAAGTAGGACATGTTTAGCGCAGTTTTATTCACTGAAGAAAGCTGGACCTACCTGAACCCGGTAGTAATTGGTTTATGCATTTTAATCATTCAAAAAAAATTTTTTTTTTATAAAAACATAAATTCAGACCACTTTTAACGATAAAAAGATAACGGGATATATTTCACAGTTAAACACGTACCATTTGATGAATATTTGTGCGAATAATTTGATTTTTATAAGTTATATTTAGTATTATAATATCTTCCAAACTGATGAATAGTTTTTTTTGCAATATTAACAATTGGTCCCAGTTTTTTATCGTAAATGTTTATCAATTTCGAATGCGGTTTTTAAAAAAGTACCAAAAAGTACCGCCGAGATCTTGGGTATATTAATTTAAGGCACATTAAATTTTATAGTAACGTCGGATTTAAGGTGCACAAATCTGCACAAATTGAAAAAATTGATGAAATTGTTATTTAACGTAGTGGTTTTTCGAAGTGTTTATACGATATCTACCATGACTTTTCCATTCCAAATGTTGCATTCAGTTCCAGAAGATCAGTCAACCGCGTTACATGTGATGAAAATAATTTGACAAAAAAATGTTTCCAACAAAAGTTAGTCAGTATTTAGTTGACAACAAATTGCAAGAGTAAATATTGATAAAAGACTTTTTCCTCAATGAGAAATCAAGATTATCACACTTTTTAGAATGAAAATGTATATTTTCTTATACACCAATCAATGCAGCCTTGTGTTCCTTATAAAAAAGTATTAGGGTAGAGTCGAAACTCTATCTTAGGTCGAGAATTAATTAGTTAAGAAGTCATGATTTTTTCCCCGAACGCCCATATACGCGAAACACTCTGCGAAGTGTAAACACCACTCTACGAAATACCAACAAAAATCTGATTTCCGTCTTTACTAATTTTTAGAGAAAACATCTTGCAAAATAGTGTCTCGCATACTCCGTATAATAAATCACTTAAACATTATGAAACATACCTACGAATAAAGACGCGTATGGGTTACACATGTATATTGAAACGAATTCTAATATTAGCTTAATAAATGCACAGTAACAACATAGTTGATTTATAAATGCGAATATGTAAGCTTAAAAAATTTCGTCACAGTGCGTTTCCTACTCAATTTAACGAATATTAATGATCATAACTAGCCAAACCAGTGGGCAAAAAATTTTATTCGAACAAGAATCCGCATGAATAGTGCCAACGTTGAATGTAAGATTTCAAAATTATATCTCGGATGTCTGGGAATTTAAGAAAAAAAAACATATTTACGCGTTAACTCGTCCTTTTAATTTGCCTTGAAATTCATTTTGATTCGAAACTTCGGACATTCGAATTAGCAACAGGATGCAAAATTAAACTTAAAAGCGGATTTTAAATTAAAATTAACGTCGCATTGCAAACGACACCTCATAAAATTTTGCTTACAGTCGCAGATAATTATTTATGTAGCTTCGAATTCCTTCTAGCGCTGAACCACAATCCCCCCCACTTTCTCTTCCACTACAGTTCCTCTGCGTGGAGGAGGAACTCTGCTTGTGAATAGTAATTAATTATTGGATAAAACTCCTTTGTGATATAACGTAAATGAATGAATACGTAAAGCGACCAAAATTGAAGTTCGTATTTAAGAGAGATATCACGACAAACTTCTTTGACAAATCTTCGTCCAGGTAGATAAATCTGTGTTGAATGCGCCATGACACACCACAGACATTTCCCCTTATTAAGTTGTAATTAATGACACAACGAAGAAATATGGAGACGCCACTTGATTTTACGTCCGTACATGTAAATTCGAATTTATTCGAAACTTTCACCACGTCTTTCAATAGAGCAGCATGCCAATGGGTCCCTCTGCGCATCAAATGGGATCGTAACACTCACTCTCGTAAAACTCGTTTCCTTCGAGATGTCGCAAGACAGACGCGAGAAATTCCATCTTCTTTATGTGCGCCCTGTCAGTTTGGTAGATTCGATGCGGCCATATCTTGCCTTTCTGCTCAGCTAACGAATTCTAATGAACGCAAACGAATGGCAGATGCGCATCAAAAGTGTTAATTTCGAAACGAGCGTTAAAGTACGGGAGTCTTCTTCTCGCATAATTTTTTCGAGTAAATTTGTTTCCTTTTTTATGAGGATATGAAAGGTCTCTTTATCCACGTATTTCACGCAGCACGTTCCGTTGATGCGGAGCGTCCTAAGTGTTTTTCAATTACGTTTACAATTGCAAACGCTTTGTCTGTTACTTATTTCTAGCGACATTCTGATGGAACTTGTCTCGATATTTGCAGGGCCTAACGTTATTGGAAATAACAGTCGTTTAATTTTTGTAGTTAGATAACAATTATCTTAATTGCAGTAGGTATTTAAATCAGAGGTGTTTTAAATATAGTATTTAATCATTACATAATTTTGCAATCGTTTATTTCCCTTTGGGAGATATCAATGATTAAGTACCTCTACTTGGAGTAAAAACGCCATTAGATTTCAGAGTAATCGTGACGATAAGATATCCAATTTAATCACATTAATGCGGGCCACGCGTATCACTAATCTGTACGATTATAATTGCCTCCACATTTTTACTTTTTTAGATTTACATATTTACTGTTTTACACCCCCAATTAGTCCTAACCACGTAATACAATTTTACACGAAAAGAAAGATTAAATCCTTCACTTCCGTATTTTATCGAATTTGTTGAAGGTTGCCCGACAATTCCTAATTTTTTTACTATAGCTGGAAGACGTTGTAAATGTGCATTAATAAATGTTACATTTTCAGCAACCTGTGTCTATTGGAAAACATTCGGAGTAGTTGCAATTGCAACTACATTATTTCCGTTAAAAAATTGTTTATATGTATCGGGATATTGTATTGAATAACTAATTAGTCTCTACTAATTACTTATTCTATCACATGATTGTTACTTATCATCAATGGCCACGTAACGGCTCGATAATTGATCATCTACGATTGCAAAATACAGTGAGACAAATGCAAAAGAAACATGTAAAACATATGCATAGATAAGCCTTTTAATAAAGCATATGCAATATGCGAAATAATTTTTGCTGTTGCACAAATATCCCATATCTAATATTAAATATTTTAATTTCACAGATATCCAATCGGAAGCAAAGAACTTCCGTATTTCTCTGAATGGGTGCAGGACATACTAGACGTAGATCTGGGGAAGAAAATCGAGTCCCAGTCGATACCGAAGAATTTGCCAGAGCCAGTTATATCGTTGGAATTTTTAGAAGCGATCCAGGAATTAAAGATTGATTATTCAACGAAAGGTGTCGATCGGCTGATTAGGGCCCACGGACATACGTTACGGGAGATTTTTACATTGAAACATGGAATGTTAAAGCGTATACCAGACATAGTTCTCTGGCCAAGTGAGTTTCATACAAATTCCTACCGCACCTTTACAGCATAGAACTCTACGAAGACATTTCTCTTATTTCCTATGTAATAGCCGAGGGAAATTTGTTTCTACCGTTCACGCGACATCTGACTCGCGATATCTTATAACATAGATTAGCGATGCCCACGAGTGGGACCATCTTTGCGGGTTTTTCTCCCCTCCACGTGTCGTACCTTGACTGGAACGTGCAAACAGAACGCAGCATGAATTAGCGTCCATGTGCATGGCAACGAAGGCGGAAAGAGCAGGGGATTAGAGCCGCTACTTAGTATTGGTATCTCTGACATAGATCCTAGTTATCTATCAGATATATTTATTCTTAGTACCAATGACTTTTATCGGTCGGTGCTTCGTATATTCGTGCCGTGCAATTCGAATTGCAGCTCTACCGTATTATCGACTAGGAAAACGGCGAGGGACGAGCGAACTCGTGAACCTTGACTTACATGCGCATTATAATTTCTCTAAGGTGTATCCACGTTAAAGCACGACCCGCGAATGAACTATGAAGCAGTTAGTTCAGACAACGCAGAGACGCGATAAGGAAATAAAAGAAATGGGATATACTTCTGCAGAGGCGGATTAAAGTCGGTTGAGGCCCCGGGCGCAAAAGAAAATATTGGGTCCCTACAAAAGTTACTGATAACTGCAACAGTTACTTCAAAATTGCGCAGCGTTGCACAGTCTTATTCTTTTCTCGCTTACAATTTTACGATCCGCTTACAATATGAAATCAAATTTGGTGTCATTAAAAAAAAGTGGAAAGTTGGTTTTTGTGGGACCCCTCAGAAGTCGGGGCCCCGGGCGCGCGTCGGTGCGTCTACTGTTAAATCCGCCTCTGTACTTTGGGAGGAATTTACTGGATTTATTTAAACTTCTGTATAAGCTTCATTCGCTCTATCGATGTTTGTATTATGTTAATAGAATGCCACGAGGATGTCGTAAGAATAATTAAAGTATGCGCCCGATATGGAACCGTTTGTATTCCATTCGGAGGTGGGACGAGTGTCAGTGGCGCGGCGTCTTGCCCCACAAATGAACGGCGAACGATAGCGTTGCTGGACACCTCGCAAATGAATAGAATATTGTGGATAGACAGAGAGAATTTAATGGCATGCTGCGAATCTGGTATCATCGGTCAGGACCTTGAAAAGCAACTCCGCCTCCAAGGTCTCACTTCTGGTCACGAGCCAGACTCTTACGAGTTTTCTAGGTACACAATATTTTATGAACAACGTACTTATGTCACTTGGTATATCTAACTTGCTGATTAATTTACGTTAGTTCGATAATTTTAACAGTCAATATGAATATCATTGGAGAGTTGTTTTAAATATTTCGAATGTTTAATATTGGCAACCGAAGTTGTTTAATGGCTCACATGGGGAGATTCCCAGCCCGGAAATTCAAAAAATTATGAAACTTTGGGGATATGTAGGGGAAATTTGTTTGGTTCCCCAAATTTGCACTAAGGGGTGAAATTGACTCCTGAAAATTCGGCTATTTTATAACTCGCGATCTTTAAGAACATATAAGTTATCAAATGGTAGTCCTAATTAAACGAAGTAACTTTTGTCTGAAAACTTTTTTTTTCGAGTCATAACACAAAGTCGGAAAATGGCCGGATTTTCAGGGGCCAATTTCAACCCCTTTAGCGTGAATTTGGGAAGTAAGAAAATTGTATAATACATATTTCTGTATCCTCTACATATCCCCAAAGTTTCATAATTTCTTGAATTTTTGGGTTGGGGATCTTCCCTTGTAAGTATCACAAATTGTAGTATATTTTATGAAAAATGAAAATAATTATTTCCATCGTATGATTCACCCCTCTCAACACTTTTGTTTTACGTCCCTCGGAAAGTTTCGCATTAAAAGACTGCATTTAGTATCAATCAATTAGCTGACGATTACTGGCATAAACGTTTGCGTTTTTTGAAAGAACAGTTTAGGTGGATGGGTCGCAACGAGGGCGAGTGGCATGAAGAAGAATCGGTATGGGAACATCGAGGATCTGGTTGTGCGAGTGAGAATGGTCACTGGTAGAACTGAGGATCCTGAATTAACATTGGAGAGGGGTATACTGGTTCCTCGAGCTTCGTGTGGTCCTGACTTCGATCACATAATCCTTGGCAGCGAAGGAACTTTGGGCGTCGTCACGGAAGTAGTGTTGAAGATTAGGCCAATACCAAAAGTAGTCAAATACGGTAGCATAGTTTTCCCGAATTTCCAAGCTGGTGTAATGGCACTGCGTCAGGTAAATTATTATTATCAGGTCCATTAACTCCTCAAGTACACAGAATTGCAGAGCCGGCGCGAGGTTGGTTGGTGCCTTTATGCAAGAGAACTCTTGGCGCCCCAAATTTTGCACCTGTTTCCTATTTAATATGTTTTGCCTTTACGGAGTACAAAAGAAAGAATTATTCATTTTGTTTATGTGGGAGTTGGATTCCTTTATTATTAAGCGCGCGATCTAGTTTTTTAGCGCCCCCTTCGGCTAGCGCATAACTTGCATAATGGGTTCCACCGGCCCTGCACAATGGTGTTTTAAATATCAAGTACCACATCTCAGTCAACCAAAGACTTGCAAAGATCACCCCAATTTAAGGGGTGAGACCACCTTGGCCAGGTCAAGAAATATCGTATTCTTGGGAATTTATTTCTAACTCACAAGAACACTTTTATTGATTAAAATTTTTCAATGAAGATAGAGACATCTTTGAATAATATATTCAATTTTTTCTTCAAATATCAAAACATTCAGAAAAATTTAAATGCGTTTTTCTCAAAACCACGTTTTCCGAAACGGTGTTGTACGCTGTAATTTGAGTGAAACTCTATGGATTTGTATACAATTTTGCACAGATGAGATAAATCAATTCTCTACCGTCCGACCGCCAACTTTTTCGATATTTTAATTTTTACCTCACTTATGCGTAGATAAATTCCATTATCTTACACACGAAAATGAGCTTGTTGCTACAAAGTGTAGCTATTTTGTTATTTTTCAATCAATCAAAAAAACTTTTATCGATAAAAGTGTCTTTGTCACTTAGAAATAAATTCCCAAAGATGCGATATTTCTTGACTTGGCCAAAGTGCTCTAACCCCTTAAGGGGGCTAATGTCACCAAGATTCTCGTTCGATCTTACAGAGTTATTTATGCTATTGCCGTGCAGGTAGCCAAGGAACGATGCCAGCCAGCCAGTGTACGCTTGATGGACAACGAACAGTTTCAGTTCGGTCAAGTGTTGCGGCCAGAAACAGGGTGGGGTAGTTTGCTCTTGCAGGGGCTGAAGCAAGCCTACATCACAAGGATAAAAGGCTTCAAATGGGACCAAATATGCGTGGTCACGCTCTTATTCGAAGGCGATGCAGCGGCTGATGTAGCGGCGCAGGAGCAGAAGATGTATAACATTGCCAAGCAACACAGCGGTATACCAGCTGGAGAGACGAACGGCGAGCGAGGCTATGTCCTAACGTTCGTCATAGCGTACATCAGAGATCTCGGTCTGGATTACCACATTTTAGCGGAGTCATTTGAAACGTCGGTCTCCTGGAACCGCGCCCTGCCGCTTTGCAGGAACGTGAAATCGCGGGTGGCAAGGGAGTGTTACAAGCACGGGATCGAGAAGCACTTCATCTCCTGCCGCATCACGCAAACGTACGACGAAGGTTGCTGCGTATACTTTTACATGGCGTTTAATTATAGCAACCTATCGGATCCTGTCGATACCTACGAGACCATCGAGCACGCGGCCCGCGAGGAAATTCTTGCCAACGGCGGCTCTCTGTCCCACCACCACGGTGTGGGCAAAATGCGTGCCCGTTTCTACTCGGACGCTGTCGGGGAGGCAGGGGTGTCCTTGTACAGGGCGGCGAAAGCTCACCTGGACCCGCATAACATATTCGCGGCCGGCAATTTGGATCCAAGCTGTGTGTCGAAACTGTGAACACTGAACGGCAACGAAACATAACATTGTGATAGGTCGGAACTTGGTTAACACTGGGTAACATTTAACTCGGGAGGTATTGGCTCCTATTAAAGAGAAATTCGGTAGTGAATAGACAATTGGTATTGTCGTTTTTACTGATTCGTCGTTGATGGTTTAGAAATGGTGGTAAAGAGAGAGACTAGCATAATATATATAAATAAAAACATGCACCGTGGTGTTATTTGGTACAAATACGGAATTGTAATTGTATCGACATTTTTATAAGTTATTATAAATAAACAAGACTCGCTTACTTATAGTACTTAATCGATATTATCCGCAACTTATTTATTAGAGCTTTTTTTTTTAATAAGTAGATCGTATATCTTTTTTTCTTCCTTTCTTTTTCTAGTAAAAGAATATTCATTAGTTCTCAGTCCATTAAAATTAAGGGGATTGTTACCTCTGCTGTCTGGTCTCATTCGCGTATGCTTATCCAACAATGTACAAGGGCAGACACTTGAAATTACCACATTCATTTACAAATTGTTACCATGTCTTCTTTCAAATCTCCGATCAGTTCGGTCATTAAGTTGTTCGGAATCTCAAAAATGTTGAAAGCTTAAAATACTTTCACCGGTCTTTAGTCTTGTCAGAATATTTTGCATTACCAATATTTCACATATCGAATGGGATATGTAATACACTTCCCGTTTGACAAATTTTTCTGGACATACTTGCGTAGACAAATGAAGATGATACTTTTAAGTGACTCACCCTGTGCAGCCAGGTTTCAAATATACATAAACTTCCCTAGATTATCATGTAATTCGAATGTTACCGACGCATGAAATGATAAGCTCACTGGTTGTCAGACTTCAGAGTGGATAAAAACGAATCGAAATCGTATTCGTCGTCGTACTGCTGTTGTTCCCACAGTTCAGGAAGAATCTCCAGGACAGAACGGCTAACGCCTGGAACGCCAGTGATCTTCGACATGGCATCTTCCTGCGCATCCGACTTCCTCCCTTTTCCAGTGTCCAACGAAAACAAGTCCAACAACTGCGAAAGAAACGATTACACGTACAATTTCATCCAAAATCAATATCATAATTTAGATACAAAAACAGTTACACGTTACCTGATCGGTGGCCATCGTTTCCAGAGACGCGTTCTCCGTTGAAATCACAGTATTCGCCGTGAGAAGCTTGAATTTTTGAAGTCCCATGATCTTTTCCTCCACCGTCGACCTTGTGATCAGCCTGTACACGTTGACGACCTTCTTCTGCCCTATGCGATGTGCTCGATCCATCGCTTGGAGATCCTTCATAGGGTTCCAGTCGTGCTCCACGAATATTACAGTGTCTGCGCCGGTTAAATTCAATCCGAGGCCACCGACTTGAGTCGTTAATAAAAGGACGTCTATCGATGGGTCGGCATTGAAGCGCGCCACCACGGAATGCCTTTGCGTCGCTGGTACACTTCCATCCAGGCGGAGGTACGTGACCGTTGGCAGATGGGTACGTAGCAGATCCTTCTCCACTATATCCAGCATTGCTTTCAATTGACAAAAGATTAAAGCTCGATGTTGGCTCACTAACTGCTGTTGCTGCGGCGGCTGATTATCTGGTGTGTTGCCGGTAGCCACGGAATTGCGATTTTGTTGTTGTTGTCCTATACCACAGTCCAACAGCAACTGCTTCAGCGCAGGCAATTTAGCTCCGTGCTCTATATCGGCTAATGTACCCTCCTTTTGCTGTTTTATCGTGTTGCAAACCTGAAAACAATAATATGGGCATTATTGAATTTATATCACGAATAAATAGTGTCAACGTAAATATCATTTGTCTACCAACCGTCTGATACAATGGATGTCGTGGATTCAGTACTAATTTAGGATGATTGCAAACGTTACGTAGATATCGTAACGCCTCGAACACGTGGCCGCCTTGTGTATCGGTCGAAGATGAAGTACAGGACGTGGACAACAGAGTGGCAGAATGTCGAGTGCGAAAGTCTTCGTATAATGTACGCTGTAGGGGCGACAGATCGCAATAGTAGTCTTGTGTAATTTTAGGAGGTAAGTCTTGCAGGACGTCCTCTTTGTTCCGCCTCAGTAGAAATGGTAGGACCTGTCTCGCGTGAATCATACTATTAGACACCGTTTATAACCACCCCTGTAGAAGCTTGCGAGTAATCAAGCGATTGCTAACGAAGTTTAAAGTGGAGCGAAATGGTCACCTGTCTGTGCAGCGCTTCCATAGCCAAAGCGCCCGCCTCTTGCTCTTTTGGCCCTGCTTTCGGCTCCCTACAAGCTAGGATAGGACGCGAGTACTTCGCTGCGAATTGCTTCTCAGTCCCGAGGAAACCCGGCATCAGAAAGTCGAACAACGACCACAGCTCGAGCACGTCGTTTTGCACGGGTGTTCCGGACAGTATGAGCCTGTGATTAGCGTGCAATCGTTTCGTCGCCTTCGCGCTCTTTGTCTTTCCGTTCTTTATAACGTGGCCCTCGTCGAGGACACAGTAGTTCCATTGGCGTATTTCAAAGTAATCGATGTCCTTGCGTACTATGTCATAACTAGCGACGACTAATCTGTGGAAAGTGACCTTTGGCCGGAGTTTCTCGCGTTCGGGAGGTGTGCCGGCGTACTGCAACACCGATAGGTCTTTGGACTCGAAGAACTTCTCCGCTTCGTACACCCAGTGGCCAGTTAGAGTTGGTGGACACACCACGAGGCTTGGCGGAGCGTGAGGATTACGATGATGATCTAATGCTAGTATGCACAGAGTCTGCAGCGTCTTTCCCAGACCCATGTCGTCGCATAGGACACCATGAAGTCGATAACGATTCAAGAAGTTGAGCCAGTTCAAGCCTTGGCGCTGATAAGAACGCAATTCGGCAGCTACGGGGATTGGTAGCTCTGTGTCTGGAATAGTCCGTGGATTCAGAAGCTGTTCTAAGAACCGTCGCTCTTGAGCTTTCTTCTCCCTGAAAATATTACAAGCTCCGTTGCACAGAAATTCAATGGAATTGGGCCAAGAGAAATATTGAAACGTACACTAGATCTGGTGGGTCGGCAATCGCGCCAGGATCGAGGGGTAGAAGTTGCACGAGTGTAGCGAACGTGGCGCTGCAGGCTAATCTTACAGATTGATTTTGGTCGCTCATACGCCCAAGCAAAGGGACCATGAAGAGTACAGCGTAAGGGACGACGTTAACGCCTAAACTCTCGACGAGGCACGTCAATGCTTCGGCAGCGCCTTGTCTTATGGCATCTACTTCGCTCGGCGCTGTCACGGTCATCGAATATAATTTTTCCCCGCCGGTTGCTTCCAAAAGTGGTATTACACTACTTGTAACGTGTACTACTACCTGGAAAAATGGTTAAATGGTTTTAGATGCTGCAACTCCCTATCGTCAAAACTGTTACTACAGCTAATCAAGGCGTAATTTCATGCTGACGTTCGGCGCTTATTTTGAGCGTCAAAACGTCACCCTTGTTGCTGAAAGTCACGTGGACCGATCACGTGACTAGTTTTGACGCTCAAAACGCGCGTCAGCATGAAATTGCACCTCCACTGTATTCATACGAAAGGAAATTGATTACAGACTTTACCGCAATAGAATATACGTGAAATAATACCTTTTTTGTATCCAACGCTGCTAACACAGCGATACATCTCGCCGCCATGTGTCTGACAGCTTTGTACGGATGAGCCAACAATTTACACAAACACGATAGACGTTCTAGAGCAGGAGGCAGTAAAGCTTTGTCGAGACTGGGTACCATAACTTCTAGAACTTGTAAACCAAAGATCAACTGATTCACTTCATCCTGAGTATTCTCGCGAGCAGTGATCTTTTCCTCTTCCCGCAATATGCTTGGTAATATTAATTCCCAGAGGTGCGGTAAACGAGTAGGTAATTGATCACCAAACAGAGTAGCTAGAAGAAGGAATAACGTGAAACATCCGCGTTTCAATTATTTTGCACTATGATTACTCCCTCTGTGCAAACCTATAGCGGTGAGTGCTGAAGTAGCTCCACGGCGACGAGTTCTGGCAGCTTTGGCTTCAGGTTCCTCGCAAGCAAGTAGTTCTTCAAGCGGGATTTCAGTTGTGGGTGGCCTGCCAGGCCCTCTTCCACCTCCAATCCCACTATTCGCCCCCCGATTATAAGCTATTCTCTCGGCGTGCTTCTGTCTGTTGCTTAAAGTAAGAATTCCGTCGAAAAACTCCGCATCCGTGTCGCCATTTACACGAGGCGTAAATTCGATGTCCGAACATAGGAATGTACATAGATTGGTCGATATCTGTGGCATAAAGTTTTCATGAAATTACTGATAAGGTATATCGCAATAACGGATATTCCATTTCCTATTCAAACCTTTGCATTGGGAGAAGGTTTTCTATCTACACAGAGGTCAACTAGATAAGACAAATGCTTCGCGGCTAGCTTTTGCAGCTCTTCGTTCTCCTCGCGCTTAATAGCCTCCATCAATGGTTTCACCAATGGATTAAGAGGCTGCGGAGAATGAGGCAGGCAATGCAACATCGTGGCGGCACCACCCAGTGCCGCCATCGACATGACGTTGTACGAAAGTTGCTGGGCTGCTGTGTCAGCAGCGCCCACCTCCAACGCTTTTCGCCGTTCCTCTAAACTCTCTATCAACTTTGGTTTCAGTTTAATCGTGCTCGGGCTAGTCCCGACGTTTACGCCCGGCATGCCGACAACAGTCGCATTACCCTTGGCACAAAGATCTAAAATCGGTTTCCCAGCAAGGCTTGCAATTTGATCGAGCGTCATTACTCCCGATGCATCTATTTCGATATCAACGGGCAATTTATAATGTTTCAGAGTGGCAATGTAATCACGGCTGTCGTGTAATAGCCGAGTGAAAGATGCTGCGATCTCATCGTAGTATACACATTCGTTTAAACACCCCAGTAGCTTGTCCCTTTTAAGCAAACACATCATTATTATAATTATACAGTTCAGGTATAAGACAGAAGGATGCATTCGATTGCGTACCTGAGGATGTCCGGTATCGCGGGGGGTTTCATGTCGTTCACCGTTGCCCAGTGCGACATTGTCAAGCCAACGACGGTGCGTTGCAACGCGGACCGCGAGTTCAGATGCGCTAATAATACTTTAGCGTAACAGAGCGCGGGACTAGGTATATCCGGTGTATAGGTGACGCCTGGTGCCGGTTGTACCACGTAATAGGACAGCAATCCTAACATTCTCGCGGCTCTACAACGTGCTTGCACCACGTTCGATTTCCTTATGCTCTGTGCCACAGTTTCGATACCGCCGATATAAACTTTCAGCTCAGAAATCGATTTTGCGTTCCCGCCCGCCGCATAGTTCCCTGCGTTGTTGCTAGGGTCCAATTGCCCGTCGCAAGTGCCGATCACTTGGTTACCCTTTGTTGCTCCTTTATTAACCGTGCTCATTGCCATCAGTAAGTTCGGATTAAATGGCACGTGCTCCGGTTGCATGGCAAGGCACAGCCACGTGCTGACCAGAGGACACGCTGCGTGCAGCAACAGTTCGAGATCGCTCTGTACGACTAGATTCTCCCAAACACGCTCGGCTACGTCCTGTATGGCGGTCACATGCTCGATCAGTACGCGTTGGAAAACGTGACGGAGGGCTTCCTGTAACACGAGCCCGCCACCCTCGCCCCATCGCTCTTTCTTATTATCGTTATTAGCACCGTCATCCCCGGTCAACGTTTGTAACGTCTGCAAGGTGGCTTTGCGTACGCTCGAACTAGAATGACTAAGAAACGGCCATAGTCGTGGTAAAACCTAGGAGAACGTTGTTTCATATATTCAATGTGAATGGTAAACACGAAACAGTGATTAACCCTTCTTGGTCACACCTTCTTATGATCACAAATTAGTCACACAGGGTTCACTGTACTCCAGCGTCATTTTTTGAGTTACCATTTTCGTATTTTTTGAGTCTTTTAACTTTTCAGTGATAATTATACATTCATAATATTTATATAGTCATGGTCTAATAGCCTTTTTCTAGAAATGTAAATTTTGATATGATAAAATTTGCAGTTGAAAATGAGCGATTGTGGGGAAAACCGATGTTTTAAATTTTTTTAGTATTTTTGTGCGAAATTTCAAATCGAATATCGCTCTTGGGGTGCAATACACCCCGTGTGACCACGAAGGGTTAAGCGGATTATCTGCCAGTCGTTACCTGCGACAATGGCTGAGGTGTGAGGCAAGCACGTGCTGTAGATAGCGAGAGTATAGCAGCTAGCAGTCCCATGAAACTATTACACGCTGCTGCTAGATCATCTTGCTCGCGTAGGAGTTCCCACAGACGAATCACAATCACTTCCAATTCCGATGGCTCCAATAATCGTGGCAGAGCAGACGCCACTGGTATGAGTGCGCTGGCTGCTGCAGCGCCCACGTCGTCGACGGGGTCAGAGAGACCCTTCATGGTGGCTGGAAAGACCCTAGGCAATATGTCATCCAATAGATCGTCCCGTACGGCAAGTAAATACTTGAGTGCAAGGAGTGCACCGTGCCTTGCCTCCCATTCGTCGTGTTCTAAAAGCTTTAGCATTACAGACAGTACTCCTATGATACCGTTATTTTTATTCCCATTATCCTTCTGAGTCGGCACCAGTAATAAGAGAGACCCTAGTGCTTGAGCACATGTTTCTCGCACAGGCGCGACAACTTGATCGGAAACAAAATCTCCGAATCGATCTAATCCCAAGACGCATAATATTCGAAGAGCAGCATCGATAATCCATTGATAGTGGCTCCCTTCCATTTCCTCTGCGGTCTGATCTCTTGATTTACCTGCACCTGTACCCAACGTCAATTCAACCTATGTTTCGCTCTTGTCAGTAATAGTAGCTTTATATTACTTTCCGCATACCTTTCCCGTGAAGTTTTACGAGCTCCCGTAGAGCAGTCGCAGCCCCATGCCTTACTTCCCACTTTTGACTAAACAAATCTTGGCAGAGACTTTCGGCAAATGATTCTAGAGGCCAGTCAATTATAGAATCTGGCCAACAACCGGTACTATCTGGTACTCCATTTGTCGATTCAGCCTGTGTATTACAATTCAGGGAAATCTCTGATGAGATTACTTCTTCCAATTTTATCTTTTTACTTAGTGATTCCCCTGTGCTGTTAATAGGGGATTGAACATTCGAGTTGTTATGATAATCCTCGTTGCCGCGATGATCATCTGGTTCCCGTGAACGTTGTTTCGAGACTGATTGCCGTGCCTGTATAGTAAAAATTAGTATAGTAAGGCTATTCAGCATCTATTAATAGTTCCCGTTCACAATTCATTTATATTTACAATTTTATTTGCATTACCTTACGTCTGGCTCTGTTCATTTCGCGTCTGCTGAGTCCACCGGGTTGCTTCAGAGTTTCACCGACAGATACCTTGGTCTGTGCATTTGACGTAGGTAATACTACTGGTGTCAGATCTTCAGCAGTAAATAGCTCTGTCGTATCGACACCCATTAGTCGTGGGTGAAGACCCAACTTGACAGCGAGAAGCTTTTCCTCTTGATTAGGTATCTGCTCTCCATCAGCGGCAATTAAATCATATTCGCTGCCTTCTGATCCAGTGAGGTGGGAACTGCGCGCTAACACTTTCTCCATATCGAAGTCATCCAAATTTAATCTGTTATTTGATACATGCTTTCTCGACTCTCCGTCTTCTGTTAATTGGGAATATTTATAAATCAGCGTTCGAATGTAATTGAAATAATGTAAGTGCCTTTCAATTACCCCCGTGCGCCTCCTTTTTTATTGGCTGCGGATCCCAAGCAGGGACCTGGGCAAGTATAGCCTGCACAGCCTGTGCAGCTGAAACTCTTGTGTCCCATTGTGGAGACTTTAAGAGAGTAGAAACTCTCGCTAGCAAATGATGTAGATCGTGAGGGTGTAACCTCTGCGCCTCTCCTAGCTGCTGTGCAGCAGCTCTTTTCGTTACTGCATTCGTTCCTGTCTCCAACAATATGAACAATCTGTCCAACCTATGGAAACCAATGATTTACGTTCTACGTATGTAATTATTTATCCACTTAACGCAATGCGCGTTACCAAGGTGTCTTGTAAGCGATAGTACAACTAGCGAATTCATGATTCTATATAAAACAATGACTTCATAACGTAGAATAGAACTGTTTAGTACGAGTCCCTTTTAATCGATCTCAATGTAAATTATTCACGAGTATTTGTACCTTTCGAAAATTATTGACCACGCTGCCCGTTCTATTGCATAAATTGAAACACAATCTTTCTATAAGCGCCTGATACAAATATCATATCCATGAACTCTTGATTATTATATGCAACCATATCCATTAAAAATAGAATTCAATTATTTTTCTCCAAACCGCACATTCTCAACTTTACGTGTAGAATCATCAATTTTCCCATTATTAACACAGCGAAGAAGCTACCAAGAGATTCTAATTAACTGTTACTTTTTAAATTCCCTTCACTATTATGTAAAGTTCGAAATACAGTTATATGTTGTATAAGCATTCGCATTTGCAAGTTTATCGAATCCTTTAAATACAAAATGGGAACTTTCTGCTTTCATATAAAATAATGATGAAATATTAAGGAATTAATTTGCAATATGTTTCACTTATGACTATTACAATATGTTCTTCAAACAAATTAATGCCTCCATACACGTGTACTATAAAATAATAAATAAATACTATACTACTCAATATTTATTATATATTTCCATGAAACGATCACAAGTTAATAATATATTGCTGCTTTTTTCTGGTAAATATTTAATACTCATGCTACTACAAATATCACATCTGTGCAAACACTTATATTTACATATTACGCTTAAATATAGATAAATTTCAATGTTTTACCTTGATGTCATGTTTGCACGTGTTGATGATAAATGAATAGCTGTGAATACCTAAAACCAAAATAAAGGTGTATATATATATATATACTTTTCTATATGTACTCCAAAATCAATATTATTGTAATGGCGATGCGTTCATTTTAATATATATATACCATATAAATACTTTTGTAGATACTTCAACAGAAGCATGCTTTGGACATACTACAACACTAATTGTTAAATGTACTTTTAACAAAATTAATCAGAGTCAAGGGCTCAGCAAAAAAGTGCATTGTATTCTCCAGCTGTGCAAAAGAAAATATGACAAAGGGTATTGGAAGACGGTCGACGTGTTTTTTATTATTTACTTGACGAAAGAGAAAAATGATACAGGTGGCAAAACACAATTGTCAAGATCGAGAACGAGAGTGTTGCTGTAGTTAGATCGACGAGGTGGAGATGATAGGTGACATCACGCGAGGACGCGTTTTCCAATCGGTCCAGGGGTTGGAGGATACGGTTAACGGGAAATTCGGGCGCAGCATCGTGTGTTTCGATTAATGAGACGTCGACGGGGCCTGGTAATCACGACGGTGTTACGTGCAAACGCAATATGGACATTATAAATAAATAGCTATCGCGGTGCAGCTAACATACCTGATTTTAAAATACAACGTATCGAATCGTTACGGTTCAGCTGACCCGCATAGCCGTTTCCCACTGCACGGATTCCTCGAAAATCACATTACGCTGCGTATTTCGAAAAAGTCGACGGATAGACGGGCTATTTGTCAAATTTTTCGGAGAGGAACGCATGTTACAAGCATCAAATTTATACTGACAGCCATATTGCAGGGGAACCTGACTTTTGTCCCCCGATTTTGCCCCCATTGGCGGATTGCGCGCGTCTCGCCGATCGATCGACCAATCCACGCTGTCTTCGTGCGCCGATTGCATTAAATTGCGCACACTTCGTGCACAGGGCGAATTTATGCCGCGTACACACACTTAACATTTGCATAGTTTGTTTCAGGATTAGTTAGCGCTGCACGATTTCGAAGCAACCGATTGCCCCTGTATCGCACTTGATTATTCGTCTCGTCCACTATTTTTCATGATTGCTTCTTATCTCAATGTTTTGCGCAATTGAACCTGCCGATGATATTTTTTGCGCGTGATTTTAAAAAATTCTATATTTAGAACAGACCTATGTGTCATTTAACTCTGATACTATATATCAGCGTGTTATGATTCGTTTAATACAGTGCATTTTTCAAGTACCGCACTCTTTAATTTGCAAAAGGGTTTTAATTTCCTTTCGCGAGTACAGAATTTTAAGTTATTAGGCATTCACTTATAAACAAAATGTGTCTTCAATTCTGAAGTACTTTCACAGGAAAGTAAAGATTAGTTGCGGGTTCTTATTTTTTAAATGTTTTGGAATATGTGAATTTTTATAGATTATTATTTATACGTTTTATCGGGATTCGTGTATGGAACGTTATTAAACTTCGGAGGTAAATAATAATGTAGAATGGACATTTGAAATTCGCGCCATTACAGCATGTTCGTGATTTCGTTTGAATGGTCTATTGTGGTGCGACGCAGTAATGTTAAGCGTTGAAATTATATTATTTGTGCAGTTCACCGGCTTCTAGTAAGTAGAATTTTATATCACGCTATTTAAATGTATTTGTTCCGTAATTTATAAGTAAACATATAGTATAAAAACTTACGAAAATTGCGCATATCGCGGATGGAACATTTTTCGAAATATTTGTGTTCTTACTGCCATAATTACACCAGCCGGCAAAACGTTTATAACGGTAACCAAACTTCGTAATTTGACGAGTTATAGTAAAAAAAAATGATCTTTTAATTCAATTTCGTAATATAGAAATTCATAAAGAGCAAGGTTTTCAACTGCTGATAAGAGCACTCTGAAAAATTAAATTAACAGTGACAATTTCAAGGATATTTATTCAATTTTACAGATGTTTAAGATTTGTTAATTAACTAATACATTGCAGCAGTATTCTACATTGACTGAATGTATATTCATTGATGATACAACGCTTTAATGATACTTGTAATTCCTGTGGCCTCCTAGAAAATTTAGACACCCAATATTAGAATCTGGCATATTATCACATTTTAATTAAAACTCAATTTCGAAATTATAAACTTACTGATACGTAAGTAGTTAAGTCCGTAGAAAAGTATTGACGCTCCAACAGCAACTTGGAAAACCGGAGCTACGCCTCCTTTCCTAGGCTGTACATATTTATGCTGCCAACGCCAGAAAGCTGTAATGCAATGATAATTTTACATTAAATTACCTAATAATATTCAAAATGCAGTGGAAGCGTTTCGCAATTAACCAAATCATATAACAACTACACCATTTGGTCGTCCAATAGAAACAGTTCAGAAACTTCAAACATTATTTTCGAAATGTTTAGTTTCATCTTGTATGTCAAATTGCGGGGAATGAAATTGGAATTACAAATTGCAAACATCTCGTATTGATACGCGTGAAAAAACTTGATTCTGACAATCGAGTTAAATTGAAATCGACTTTGCGGCGGAATGGTTGTTATGCAATTTTGGATCCATAGTATGGCCACTTAGAGAAAATATGTACCTCGCGAAAACAGTCCCGCAATATCACTGGGTCCTTTTTTTCGTCGTCCAATCCATACAGGCAGTTCACGCAATTTCACCTCGCCGAACGGCGTGTCAGCTGTAAATAATTGATTTCTTCTCATTAATGAGTTTCCGACGAAAAGTCTAGTTAGAAGATTGGACGGCGTAGCTCACGTTTTCCGTAGAATTTGGCAGGATCGTAGGGACCGTGTTTCGCTGGATCGTACTCCAGCGGATAGTCACCGAAACCCATTTTTGACGCGATAAAAGAACGACAGATGAAAAAGGATGAGACTGTTAGCAAATAATCGAATCTCGGTGGGCACGTATATTCATGAACGAGCAGCCCCACTCGTAGATTACTTCGGACACAAGAACACAGAATACCCAATGATGCGGAGACGAATGTCCCTAGACGAGTCGATCACAGTGTCATAAACCGCAGTGGTTTTTCGTAGAATTAATAAAACGTGCATTGATAAGGAAGCTTGGTTGGTAATTATAGAATCCGTAAAATCTGGGAGAAATATTGTTTAAAAGAAAAACAGAGAGGTAATATTAATAATAATTATATTACTTTTGAAATTGCAGTCTAAATTTCGTATTCATTTTATTATAAATAATTGTGGTTCAATCGAATTATTTCATTTAGACAAATTTATTTATTTTCTCAAACAGAATATGTATATGTATATATATTCTTTATTAGTTTTATTAGATATATGTTACTCAAGGTAACAATCATTTATTTGTCGAAAATATGTTTTATTAATTATTCGTTAAAATAGTCAGACGAATAATATCCTATATAGAAATGGAAATTATTTATTGCCGTTTAAAATCTCGCTAAACGTATGATATTTCTCAAATCGCTAGAAAATCTTAAATACTAGTAATAAATTCATACTGCTTATCCATTCAAATTACAACACACTCTGTTTTACTATACTACGAGCTTCAAAATTCTAAACGGGTGAAGGAAGAGGGGGGAATTTAATGAGCATTTCCCTTTTAACGATACAGTATTAACCGAATTCTACTTATCTAATTTCTTAGTACTACGCGCGCTAGTACTAGAAATAATAATTATCGTACTTTTGGCTCCTATGTAAGCGTATCGAGTGAACTTAAAGTACGCGAGGAAGGCTGCAATTAAGTGAAAGTAGTTTGTATTTGTGCTCGTTGTTGATAACATTTATTTTCGTCGATTCTATCCTTATCACTATCACTAGCCTCTAGTGGTCGCTTAATTCCCTACATCGTCATGGTATAAATCGTAGTATATACTATATTCGTCCCTCTTACTCCTTTCAATCTATAGAAAGTTAGAAATTTCTCAATTTGTATCGCATTCAATTCGAAGTCTGTGTTTTATTTGTTCAAATTATGCGTAAGGCTTTCTTTACCCTATCATCCCAGAAATGTACTTGAACGAGTTCGCAAGGCTGGGATGCTAATGATGCTGTAACATTCGACTGCGAAAGGTCAATTCATTTATACACTGGGTGTCTCATTTTATTCCACGAACGGTAATACTTAGTCGCTTAAGATCACGAGATCCATAATGAACGACGACTTTACTCGACGAGATTTCAAAGATAAATCGAGAAAAGGCATAAAATAATTTACAGTGAAATTTTTTTAAAAAAGAGATTTTTATTAAAATGTTCTAAAAAATAAAAAATAATTTTGACACCGGGCTAAATGATTGCCTTAGAAGAATTCCCTCATATGACTAAAAATAAAAGCGTGGGGCGTAAATATTGAATATTAAAAGTTTTGTAAAAAATAAGTTTTAAACGGCATTTGAATTAAGGAATTAGACTGCTCGCAATCAAGTGGAAAAAATTCGTGCGACAAGGACGCTCTAGTCGAATGCGAAAACTAATGTATCAAAATACGTAGAGGATTATAAATATTTATATAAAATGGACATTTCAATATTTACACCCCGCGCTTTTATTTTTAATCATATGAGGGAATTCTTCTAAGACATTTAAATTACGTTTAGGCTGGTATCAAAATTATTTTAATAAAAGCTTGTTTAAAAAAAAAATGACTATAAATTATTTATCAGAAGGACAAAACAATATAACAATTTCAATTCCATGGAAAAGACGTGAGTGAGCTGAATAGTTCACATTTCTACATCCATCTGTGGATTTCTCATCGTGGAACTAATACGTACCTCAATCTTTTACAATGACCATGTACTTCCTTTTTCAGTTTAATGGTATTGTTTCAATATATTTATGAGTGAACGAAAATGGGACACCCTGCAGATCGTGACTCCTTTGTACTCCAAAAAAAAAAAAACAAGTGTCTACACGGAAGCAGAAACCTCTTGTTCCATTTCGTGTAGTATATTGTACAATCGTGTCTTCAGACTGTCTGGTACCGCAGCACGTGGCAAATGGTGGATGTCGCCGTCCGGATTCGCGCATTGTCGCAACATAACCGCCAGTGTACTGGTGGTGTGCTCGGACATGAGCAGTCCAGGAATTATGATGGTCCCCGAGAGGGTCCAACCGAGGAATATCTTCTCGCATACGATCTGAAATCCCATTAATCATTCTCAGGCTGCTGCTTTTAATGTTTCTTACTTTTTAAATTGAAAAGAAATCTTTCGAGCCTCCTGCTACCCAAAACGGTATGAAAAGAGTACCTACGCAATGCCTAATTACTGGTAACTGAAAAACCGACCGACCAATTCCCATACGATTATCATATTAAGGATGTATCAGACGTATAATATTAGGCAAAAGTATATGAAATTTGAAATACTTGAATATCTACGTCTTACGCATAGTAAATCAAGATGTAAACTCGAACGACAGTTGGAGTCTTATTTTTACTCCTGGAAAGGTATTTTACATTACAACTGCTTTTTCAAGCATTATTTGCTAAACTTTTGGCAGTGAAAATGCCCTGAATTCATAATTTTCTCAAGTTACAATTTATTTCTTTAAAACAGTGTAGTGAAAACAATTGAAAATCGGCAGATATTTTCATCTATCCACCTACTACATGTATAAAAAAATTGAAAACATTGGTACAATTTCTTCAACATTTTTTCAGCTGTTTTATCAGCGATAAAATCAGTGTGTAAAATCAGTGAAAATTAAAATTATAACCCAGCAACCGTTTAGTGAATTGGTTTAAAATTTTTGGAGCAATCAGAAAGATAAAAAAGAACAATCTCGTAAATTTTCATCGACTTGGTATCATTTTAAAGATAGGTTCGATACATCCTTAACCCCGAGGGCAGTTCGGTGCAGCATCAAAAGTTACCTGCAAATTATTGTTCATGACCGGGGACTCGCAGCGTTTGTCCTTAGAGCAGAGGGACCTGCAGTCGAAGAAGTCACAGTCCTCGTGCTTCTCGCAGCTCTTCCTGTCCGCTGTGATACGGCTGATAATCGTTTTAGGGAAGACAGCGTCCAGGTCGAGGAACTTGAGCTTCTGCCCGCCCAGGGGTAGACCGAAATGGTTTATCTTCACGTCGCACAGATGGATCGGCTCGTGCGAGCTCGTGTCCAGCTCCTCGAGCAGGTCCAGTATCATGACGGCGAGCTTCAGCCGTTTCGCCCATTCCGGCTTCGAGTCGGACAACGCCAGCACAGTGGTGGGTGTCTCGATCGGCCTGACGTATTCCACCGCGTAGAACGTACCGCACGTGCCAATCAGCTGTGGAAAAATGTCCCTGTCCTCGTAGAGGATGCTCATCAGGTACTCGTTCTCCTGTAGAAGGGGCCACAGATTCTCCATCTCCAACTGACGCCTCCTCGTCTCGGTCTCGACGCGATGCGTACGAAGTCGCGCCAGCCTCTCTAATTGATGCTGCGACAGCGTCACGTTCACTTTGCTAACGACCAGATCCCTGATCATGGTGGCGAAGTCTGTCTCAGACGGGTAGTGCTTCGTGCCGGACACGTCCGTCCAGAACAACGACTCGAACTCCTCCGACGGGCTCTTCGCTCTGAAATCGCAACCGGTGAACCATGGGTGATTTGTGTTTGTCGTTTAACCCCCGCCTGACGGAGGTGACCTCCATATTCGCACATCGTCGCTATCGAATTACATGTATTATTTGCTAGTAGCATTAATTCTTTGGGAAAACAAGGATTCTAGATTGTAACGAGATTGGATTTAATCTACTACTCTCATATTTTTTAAGTCGGCGCCTCATCATTTGCGCTCTGTAAATCTGGCGTGAAGTTAAAAAATATGAGAGTCGTAGATTACATAAGGGATTAAATTATTATTTACTTTTTTATTATAAAAAAGTTATAAAATTTTTGATTTACACCACTATGATTCTCAACCCTTCATATGGCCAAGCTATTATATTAGTTAATTATATTAGTTTGTCAGGGTAGTCAAGAGGCTTGAGAATTTGTTTATTTAAAACTCTATTCGAGTTATTCCAATATTGCGTGTAAAGTTATAAATTTATGGGAACTTGTATTTTGTACACTTGGATCTCTTCACAGTAATCTTTCACTAGCATCCAGGTCATACTCACATTCTGTTGCTTGCTTTTCGATCTTTTCCAAGCTAACTCTCTCTTTAGTCTGGAGGAAGCCTTATTCGCCAGAGTTGGGAGTGACCCAAGAGGTGATCTAATGACTTTGAGGAGCGTGTTATTGGAAAAGAAACGAACCTTGAGGACTTGAACACAAGTCGAGTCGCTTCCCAGTGTGCAGAGAAGACCGCCTCTTTGCCAGCGTGCAGGGTCTCGCACGCGAGAGAATGAATGCCCCTTTCGGCGCATAGCGGCTCGCATAGAATTCCTATTGCAGCCCCCTTTCTGTGCGTGCTGCACTGAAATGAAAATTACGATCAGGTACTGGAGGAACATATTATACATAGCAATCAGATCACGAGAATGTATCCAGGAGCCAATCGAAGCAGTACGATTCATTTACTGCATCTCCAGATTCCTGAACACTCAGTATCGAGATTCTTTTCTATATTCACGACATGTCATGCAATTTTTTCACTCTCCTCTGATTTACAATCCCGCGAGTATCATCCTTCCCTCAGGAAGGTTACAATGACGCACGTATTGCTAAAGAAGCAAAATTAGTTGCCTTTGAGATTTTGGCTGAAACGAAATGTTTAAGTTGCAGAGGATGTAGCGTAGCTTCATCAACACAAGTGGGGCAACTCTTGTTCAAGATATTTGCATATTCGACGCGAAAGGTACTCGAATCGATCATGTCAGTTTGGATAACGTACGTAGAAGTCACTGTTTAAATATAGGTTCTTCGCGAAAAGTGTTACGAGCTGGGTTACGTTTAAGCATCGCATAAGTTTGTTTCCTTACGTTCATTGCGGCCACGAGAAAACAGATTTCCGTGCGTCTATAATCGACACCTACGGTGCGCGTTAAGCCACGCTCCCACTTGTGCAGCGGCATGGCGCGAAGCGATGCCCCAAAATTTGTCGCCTCCAAAATTTTCCGTTCTCCAAAATTTGTCGCCTCCAAAATTTTCCGTTCTCCAAAATTTGTCGTCTCCAAAATTTGTCGTCTCCAAAATTTGTCGTCTCCAAAATTTTCCGTTCTCCAAAATTTGTCGCCGCCAAAATTTTCCGTTCCTCAAAATTTGCCGCCCTAGGCTACACCATTTACAAATCCGTCACTTTTCAAATATTTGAAGCGTATTTCACGGTGTAAGTCGCGCACGTGGGAACGTGCCTTTACTCGTCTCGTTATGCATTTCGTTGTGGAACCCGTTCTAGAGTGAAGTAGGGTTATTGTGGCAGCATACTGTGCAGGGGGCTTCTCCATAAAGAAAATGAAGGTACATCGGGAGACTTTAGTCAGACTACATTTGTACACCAAGTACACGCGCGTGGAAATAAATAAATTGTCCATTCATGGCCGAACTTTCAAGGCATTTGAAATCAGGCTGGGCATAAAGGAAGCTTGCTACAGGGATGCGTAATTTATCATGGAGCTCGCTCAAGAACAATGTTATGATTGATCGTAGCGTCATCAAATGCGTGCTGCATCGTGTTATGATCAATTACACGTGTACAAGTGAATGTTATCTTCATGCGTTCATTAAAGATTCAATTACACCCGTTTGCTTGAAAGCAGAATATAAAGTTCACTCGAGGATCCATTCACAATTTTATTGATACATTCCTCGTTTAATCGCAGGCAGTATTTCTTCGAATCAATGTACTCTATCTTATTCGCCACGAATTTTAACTTCTAACATCATGTAGGTGAAAACTAATTATTCTATTTAAAATGCTTCAGAACTCTCAATGTTAAATAGAATCTTGATTCAATTAATCGATAAGCAACAAGTATTCACTATCCATAATACAATCTCCACAAGTATTACAATTTCTCTTCTACTATTAATCAAATAAATTATACATTTATCCGTTTTATGATCTCTAATGCATGTATGCAGAAACGAAAGATGTGAACGTCAAATTCTCAAGCATGGACATTTTTCTTCCGTCTTTCACGGTATCGATTTACCCTGTGTTCGCATGGAATTAAAGATCACCCTTTAGAGGTGCCACTCGAATTCTCGCGTTGTATCTGCTTTTAGGAGTCGGCGGGATAATGGAAAAGTAGAGAACGTGTATATTAATTGGGAGAAAAGGAATTTCGTGGGTGGACCGTTGAGCCGCGTTGTGGAACATTTACGTTCGATCCGTGGATGCTGGAGCATCGCCGGAACGAGAGCAATAAAAGTGAGTTATTCTCTTGTCGCGTGGGTGGTGGTTGCGTTACATACAGCACGCGTGTATTCGCACACGCGGATGGTTGCCGTGCGTGCGTACACGTCTGGATTCGTGCACACGATATTTTTAGTCGACGTGACCGCCATGATGAGAGGATTTCTCGTGTAGAGGCGGTCCCCTGTAACATGCGTGTCACGCGCCTTTATGCACCGTAACATCCGAGTAACTTATCGAATGTATTTTTCAAAAGCCATCTGCTTACCTAGTCCGCGTTTATTATCGACAATCAAATGCCACGAAATTCGATATCTTTGTGGAGGTTTCAATTTTACGTAAACTAATGTATTAGTAAAAACGGACTTTTTTCTCTTGAGGGAGATCAAAGGCACAGTCGTGGATGAGAATTCCGAGGATTTCCATGGGGGTCCTTCGAACTTGGATGAATTTCAGTGACAATCTTAGCCAAAAGTTAATCCAATTATTTTTAAGATATTAATAAGGCTGTGATGAGAACCAGTCAGTCAGAAATGGTAATGGTGACATTTTATTGTAAATTCAGTTGAACTCGCTCTTACTTTTTATTTTATAAAAAATAAGAAATGCAACTGCCAGAAATGAAAAACCAAGTTTTTGTGTCATTTTCATTCATTTAAAATTAATCATCGAATCAATTGTCCGGATTTTTTGTGACAATTTTGTCAGATTTCAGATTTCAAAAACTTTGGTCTATTATTTCACTTTTTAATTTTGTAGTTATATTTCTCAATATTGCGTTTCCCATAGGAATACTTGTTAAATTGAAAGTTAAATAATTTAAAAAGTACCGAATCAATTTTTTTAAAATTTCGCAGGCATAAACATTCGTTCCTCTAATTTTCAAAGATTTGTAATTGGAATATTGTATAGTTCATGCTCGTGTGTTTTATATCGTGGTTAGGTACATATCGCAGAGAAGATCAAGATTAGGACATTTCAATAACCGTGGAACGAGTTACAGCAAGCTTTGTGCTCGAATAATTCTGTCGATAGGGATAGGCAAAGTTGAAATGCTTCTGGAGAGAATTGAACAAGGTTTTACTAAATTCAATTAGCGTCGGAAAAATCGATGACAAGGCATTTACAAGGCATGCACTGTGATTGGAACAAGGTGGTCATTTTGAGCATCCGTTGTGAAGGTAATCAATTACAGGTTGGCAGAACACAAACCTCGATGTAACTCGTAAACAAGGCCAACTAGAACACACGATGATGAATTCTTTTTACTGCTAAACCCATTCCTGAAGTGGCCACATGTTACGGGCGCCCTGTATATAATATTCAATGGCTCTTGTTAGCTCTTGCGCTTTAATTCGTATTCTTCGTCTGTTGCAACGCGGAGAAATATTAACGAGCGATAATTTCGTTTGAAGAGTATCCAGGAGTATTTTTTTCGCGACCTCACGTGCGTGCTGGATGATGCGTTACGTAAACGGTGCCGTTCTTAATATTCCAGCACGATAGTGCAGCTTGAATGTAATGAGTAGTGACACTAAGCTGGCAGTCGATGCAGTCCCGGTACCCCGACGCAGCTGCTCTGGATAAATCGAATTTATAACCACAACCAATGGATGTTTCGTGTGGTGCCGGAGAGGGAAGTTAATCTACTTATAATCAGCATAAGAATGAAAATCTCTTAAGCTGCATTAGAGAATGAAACTTTCAGGTGAAAGTAACGAACGCATGAACTGCGCGTAAATCTTAGATTGTAACTTTGCAAATATACGAAAGAATTCTTGGATGTAGTTTAAATTTTGCGGGAGTTTATATAAGAAGAAAGATCAGTAATGAAGCCTATTAATCAAGATCTGAGGGTGTTTGAACAAAGTCTTGGCTAATGTATTTAAAAATAGAAATTTTAGATGCAAACAGGCATAAGAACATTGGGGGTTGAGAATATAGTCATCTCCTGCTGATGGTAATAATATATAAAAAAAATTCAAGTTAAACAATTTTATTTCAAATGCACTAAAAACTAAAATAATAATTATTGTCTTGCAGTATAATTTCGATGGTGTTTTTTCACTTTAAATAAAATCTTGGAGTAGGGTATCTCACAACAAATTCATTTCGACGCTTGATTCTTTATTAAATTGATTCATATTCTGTTATGAAATATCCTGCTCCACGGTTTTATTTAAAGTGAAAAAGGACCATCGAAATTGTAGTACAAGAAAATAATTATTTTTTAGCTTTTAGTGCATTTGAAATAAAATCTTTTAACATAATTTTTTTTTTATTCACTTTTTAAGTAGTGTCTAAGTTTTGATTTGTGGTTATATGTTGATTTCAAGTCGCTTGGAAATATGGTTTTGGGTCATATTTATTGATAACTGTGTAATTTTTTAAACCCTTTGGGGGCTTTTTCCATAATTTTCAATTATCATCCAAACTACTTCCGCCTGCAAAGTTTCAAGTCAATTGGATAGTCGAAAGTCTATTAAAATTGAGTTTCAAACAAACAAGCAATCCCACATACAAAACAAAATCGTTTAACAAACAAACAAATAAAATCGTTTAACAAACAGAGGATCAAAGCTGAATAAATAAAACCACTTAAAAAGAAAGCAAAAGACAAGGCTAATCGAAGTCACCACCAAGTCACCTAACCCATTTTCTTAATCATGCCATTCAATATCGATTCAACACAAATAAACACAATTATTCCTTTCCTCGCAATCACACAACTTCCATCACGTTTCCATGTAACCCCACCATACTAACACTATGCACCCCCACCAGAGACTTCTCCTAACATAATCAACCACCCCGAACGTTCTTCCCATCTGCAAAATTCGACACCACACGACAGACTATCGTCTCCATCCAAATAACGATCACATTACAACTTGCACAAGTAAACACAAATCCCTGCCTCTGATCGCCGTACCTCGGGCCAATATCCCCTCCAATCAGCGGGGTCTGTAAACTGCGAAAATTCGGTTGTCCTTTAACTTGCCCAGCCGCGGCAACAACCGCGGCCACTGTAAACAGAGCACAGTTACATTCCGACTCTCGTTGAGCTAGGATCGGTGAGATTGGCAGGCGGTGTGTGCCGCGGCTCAGTCTGTTCCGTGCACGTCGCGAGAGCGCGTGCGTCCGACGGGTTCCCTTCTTTCTCTACCCTAGTTTCACCCCTTGCGCGCTCTCTCATCCCCTCATGATCCTGCCGCGCCGTGTATACGCATCACCGTGCGTCCGGAGGCAGTTGCGTGCACCGTTCGATCGCTCCTGAGCGCGCGGGCCATTAAGCTCCCCGAAAGGACTACTTACCACGTTGGATACGTGCCGCCAGGCCTCGAGGTTCGTGCACATGATACCCCAGTGTAGGAGCAAGTAGACAACGAGCAAGACGGTCGAGGCTAAGAAGAGCGTGACCACCTTATAGTGGTACATGAAACCGGGCAACCTTCGGACGTTCATGATCCTGCGGGCTTCTGATCCTTCAGGTTAGTCCATCCGACACAGGCTTGTACGTTAGTCTCTCCTCTTTTAATCCCCTTGCGATATACGTCGCAGACGTTCTTCCCCCTCCCTCCCTACCCGCCCTCCCCGCCCCAAAAGCTTCTCTCGTTCACGGGACGGTGGTGGATGATCGTCGTCGTCGTCGTCCACGGCGGCGCATCGTGTCGCCACGCTTTTGTTAACCTCCTCGCGATCGACTCATCCCGTACGCTTTCACGAGGCTCGTCGCGACGCGCTCGCCGACCGACCGGTGCCGTAACGTTGTGCCAATGCGGCATAATCTGCGGCACATGCGAGCGTCGCGACGTCGCGCCGCGCCTCTCGCGGCGGATCTCCCTGCCCGCGCTCCTTGCGCAGGCCCGCGTGCATTTATGTGCGAGCCACGAGAGAATTTGAATGTCTCCTCTCCTCGTTTCTACGTTTCGTGTTATGAAGTGCTTTATATCGTGTGGGGTTAGTAGATGGTGATGATGGAGGAGAGGTTTAGGGGTGGTTTTAGGTTAGATTTTGAGGGGATGCTTTGGTGGACGGCCTCGCGGGGTGTTTCGGAGCGAGGCTAGAATAGAGATGACTAGGCGATGCCGCGTGTGCTAATTCTGGCACGAGAGAGATATTTAGTGGCTGACGGAAAGTTTTGTTTGGTGATTTTGTGTTGGCGGCGTTTTAACCATTTCGTTTCCTTTGGTTGAAGTGTCTTGTTGTTCTGGGATAATGTTTTGGGGATGAAGGAGGTGAGGGTAGAGAATTATTGAAGGGTTTGATCCTTAGTTTCTTATCTATAAGTGAGTAAAGGACACGATTGATCAAATAGATCCTGAGGGGGTGAGAAGGTTATAATTTATTTTTAAATTTCATTGTTCAATTTTTCACGATTTTCTATCTCACTTCTCACTCGATGCCCAAAGTGCCGTATGTTTTTCACATGTAGCTTTCACGGGAACTGTTGTCACGGCTGATTTGAAGAAATATTTCCACTAATTAGAGTAGAAAAATTTCCCTCGCAACAGAGGCTCTTCTATGAATTTCCGCGATCGACGGTTGCGTAATTACACATTACTACGAAGGAATTTGCGCACTGATATATTGCAAATCCCGTTTAGAGATAAGTCGACGAAAGTTTTATATCCTTGCTCGGCGTCTGGCTTTTGACTGCTTCATTAGTCCCTACTACTAATTGAATTTTTTGCTGGCGCATCATCATCATCGCGGTGCACACGCACACTCCAGCTTTTACGAGCGTGCGGAGTTGCTGTGAACGATCCAAGCGAACGTTTAATTGGAGGCCCGGCTGGTGCTGCCTCCTTTGTTATACCATCTCAGTATTTCTGAATTTGATGCTCCGTGGATTTCATTCACGAATTGTTGAAGTAAGAATATGATTTTAATGTCAGTTTCTAACGTCGCACACGAGATTCTTTTTTCAGTGCGATATTTTATTTCAAAGATTGTTTTCAAGGGATGTATTGTATAAATATCGGCTATACTTCCGAATGGTGCTAGTTGGCGATTGACATGAGATTTGAGTGGAAGGGTGGGGAGGATGTGTTGACCCTAAATCTAAAATTGTTACTTTGGGAATTTATTAGTTTCCGAGATATTAATAAAAAAAATTTAGTATGAAAATTTGTAATTTTTAAAGATGTTGAAAAGACGATATCATAGGGAAAAAGTGATTTCGAATTTCAAGTGTTGTTTTTTGCCAAAAATATCGTTTTTTGCCATTTTTATAGGTTTGGCCATTAGGGAATATCGTGCCTTTTAATAATCTGGCTTTGTTATTTATTTGATACCAACGTTTTTTTGCACTATGATATACGATGCAAGACGTCACAGCATCGAGCTTTCCCACCGAAACACTTACTTTACCTAACTGATACCACTCTTCAAACTACCATAGACCAAGAAAATAACAGAATAACCTATTGTCAGAGCACAAAAGACAGGTACAAAAAATTCAGGCCAGCACAAGCTAAGAGCTTATAGTTCTCATAGGGAACGCATGCACCCTTGTCACCCCTCTTCAAATCACAATTCCATCATCCAAACTTGTGCAACGCAGGGTAAACTGTACAATGATTGGCACCCTAAGCGGAAATCCTCATTGGAATGTTTATATTCTTTTGTAGATTTATGTGGTCTTAATTTCCAGATATTATCGATGATTATGGATTTCTTATTAAAATAAAACATCTTGTGTACCTATTAAGTCTCGTATTTTAAAAATATTCGATGTAAAACGAAAATAGACATAAATGTCACAATACATTTATTATCACAGCGTGTATCAATTATTGGCACTCACAAACTACAAATTAATATTGTTGACTTTTTAATAATTCATTCTTCATTAATAACTATAAGTAAAAATAAGAAAGAGGTACGACAAAAGAAAAGAAAATTCAGGTCTAGTTAGAGTCATCTGATTCAGGATAATTACTTAAGAAAGCCATCAACTATTCCTCTTTGCGGCATATTTCTCTTCTATTCTAGTTGTCAGTTCTACTTTGAGCTACTGAAGCTATTTTGTAAAAGATTTTTTCTCAATAAATACAATATATAATGAAATAAATCTTTTTAGAATTTATTAAGCAACTCACAAAAGAAATGTAAGAAGACTTTTTTAATTTGCTCCAAATGTTTTTTTATAGCGTCAATGTGACACCTACAAAAAAATATATGTTCATGGCGCAGGTGATTTCCGGCTCTAAAATCGAGAGGTCTTCGGATATATATCCATAACTTCCCAAAAACAAGTTATTTTAACTGAAACTTTTTTTTAAGATGTTCATAATACTATGTAAAGATACTCAAAACCCGGTAAATCTTCATCAAGCCGTTGACATATAAAAAAATCCACAAACTGTACACATTTTCCGAGGGTTCAAACGGGTATACCCGCTTAAGGGGGAACACCACTGTGAAAGTTGAAAAAATTTCGATTTTTTTCCTTCACTTTCTTAATGTTTAACTCTTCAAAAATACTCTCTGAAAATTTCAAGTTGATATTCGAAGAATTGACGAAGATACAGTGCATTTTGTGAGACACGTCACGATGCCGTTCCGAGCGCGCTATGTTAGCGGCAAATAGCGCGCCGACATTTTTCTTACCCACTGTTCCCCCACATTGTTAAAGGTTATAAATTTTGGGGTTTTCCCGTTTTTACGCACGGTACGCTGTTCGTTCGAGAATCGAAGAAATGCAACCGTTGATCGGGCATTCGAGTGACAGTGAACGTCACGAACTGAAGTGTGATTTTTCCCGTGCAAACTTTAAACGCGATTTTCTCGAAACGACATTTTTCTAACTGATCGAATCAATAGCTCTGTCAATTTTTATCCGATCGACTTGAAATTTTGATAGGATCTTTAAAACAAGAGTATCTTCAGTTGTACGTGCCGATTTTTTGATCGAAAACATATTTTTTTAAATACGCTCGAAAAACTATCCATTTTTTTGCGGATTTTCGAAACTTTTTCTTCCCAAGCGCACCATTTTTACAAAAATAATTTTTTTTAAAAATCGGTACGTACAACGGAAACTACACTCATACCGATTATATTAAAAAAAAATTGATTTCAGAGTTGCCGTTCCAAAGATATCGTTTCGATAAGCGACCTATGTTTTCTTGTGAGGGATGTAGGAGATTAACTGTATATGGAAATCTATGCATGTTTTTCTATTACTTTTTTTTTATAGTCTCTTAAGACATTGTACTAAAGATAGGTAATAACAATTTTATAATAAAACTGTAAATTGTCCCTTAAAAAATCTTAAAAATGGGCTCATTTTTCCGGCCGTCACAGTGGTGTTCCCCCTTAAGCCATATCTCCACCGCAACCTCCACCAATTCCCTTTACACATCACCAAAAACCCAGAATCTATTCTTCACTATACCTCCATCACAAATTAAACTCCCCCATTCCAACCATCACACAGATAAAATAAAACCCACATCGTCCCACCATTTCCTCGCAAAATCGACTCCATCCCCAACGTGCCAGGGGATTATATTTTCTCCGCTTCTCGGTATCACCCTATGCGCATGTTTCACAGGCGAAGGGGTTAAGCCGCATTTAGACCGGGTTCACAAGCCTCTCTCCGCCGTTTCCCCTTCTTTGGGGGCACGTTCGTTCGGCGGTGGACCGTGGCGCGTGATACGCGGCCGCGGTACAGCGGCGAGCTCGTGGGCAGTTTCCAAATCGCGCGCGGCCGCGCGTATCGCGAAAGAGGGACGCACCTGCATGCCGCTCCTCGGCGCGCAGCTGCGACCTTCGACGCCCTTGTGCCGGCGGTCGTGCAGCGCGACGCCCGTCCTCGTCATTTTTACGCCGGACGTACGCACGGCCACGCGGACGCCTCCCGTCACATCGGCTCGCTGGCGTTGCGACGCAGATCGACGCAAATCGACGGATAACGGCGCCAATCGACGGGACACCGCGAGTTCCGTCACGCTGCCCCGCGCGAACAGTGTGACGCCGACCCTAGACTCCTGGAGGTACTTCCGGTTGCAGGACGCACGGCTGCCAGCGCCGCGACGTCGAGGGTGCACCCCGCGTCGCCTGGCCCTCTGGAAACAGGCACCGTGGAAGGATTGCTTGGCGGCAAGTAGGTGAGTGGCCGCGCAACGTGCACGCGTTCACTTGCACGTTTCTTTACCCCCTTCGAGGACTGCACTCGCGCCAACTTTAAAGGGACTCGAGGGGGTTTAAATGATCAACGTGGGCTCGCTGGAATTCAGATATTATTGGAACTTGGGGGTGAGGGACGTTGTGGGGGATGTTGTTTTGTTTGTTGGATTTAGGTGTTGGAAGAGTTAGGTTGTTTGTGGTGAAAGTGCGACGGGGGTGTGGGGGAGGGAGCCGGGGGTTGTTTTGGGGTTGATGTTATTTTGTTGCTGATTTTGAAACTGATATGGTGGATTTGTTTGATGGTGATTTCGTGGAGGGTGTATTATAGCTGTGCTTTATATTCAGATTATGTTGATTTTTTTCTGTGGACTCATACTAACTTTCGAGAGATATCTGTGTAAAGTTGTCAACTAAGGTGTAGTGTTTAAGTTTTTACTGTTATACGTCTTGTTTTTCTTGTATGTATGGTACTGTATTAATTATTTTAGGAATTGGGCTTGTCCTGTAATAAATAATAATAGCTGTTTGGTTAGGAGGTTTGATTTAGTGGGGTTGCTAAGTGTCTGTTTTTAGTGATTGGTGGGGGTATTACGTTTGTGTATGAGCAATTCTTGCGTCAGCACTGGGCGATGCGTTTTCGATTGAGAAATCTTGCATACTCGTAGTTGTTGATTTTAGTTTGTCATTGTTTTCAGTGGAAAGCTTTGTAATAATTGGTGTGTATGCTTCAACACATACAAGATAGGCTTCCTTGACAGTGATTCTGTCAACTAGTATTAGTACTTCTTTTATAATTATTTTCTTCCTAGACGAGGATATTAAATCTCTGTTTTGAATGATAAGAATTATTTAGATTTCACTTAGACGGGCACGGATCATCAATCTTCCGCTGATAATAGATACAAAATTGAGGACCTTGCACCAATAGGGATACACCTCCAACTTTACCAACTTCTAGTAAATTAGAAAACACTATTTATAGAATTATTGCTTTGTCTTATGTTTAAAAATACAACCGTAATTGCAATTGTTATTAAGTTGATAAGTTTTTATTTCTATTTTTAACTAACAAATATTCTATAATAAAAATATTAATATTAATATTTGTTATCGAATTTGTATCAAACGCACACCAAACAATGTAGAATTTTTTCTTCCTCATATTACACGTCATAACACAAAATCTGTCAAGAATGGATCTACACCCCTCTTGCTGCAAGGTCCTCAATTCAGCCTCCACAAAGAAATGAAGATTATTACCACGATACAGGAAATTCTTCAGTTTATGTCTCGATTATTTTGAAAGGGAGACGTCGTAGCGCTAGAAGCTACGAGCAGAATTTATCACCAATAATGGGGTTACTGTACGATACTAGACACTGATTGCGCATAATTACTACGCAGCCTTCACATAGCGACTCGAGAAGTTAAACGTGTTTACTCCTTTGTACTGAAACGATGATCACGCGTCGACCTCGCTAATGGTTTCAAATCGTCGCATTCAATCCTCCACTTTTTCTCAATTATTCCCTCTCCTTACTTTTAAATCTTTATACCGTCCCGCATGTGAATCGAAAGCGCGTCACGTAGCAGGAGCCAGACTATAAATAACGGGGCAAGAAACGTTGCACGTGAACAAATCGAGTGTATATTTTCGCGCGCAGCATATTATTCTACGGTTACGTAAGAATTATCTTCGGTGACTGTGTTATTATTGACTTTTTTCTTAAGCAAAGCTCATCATTATCGGGAGCTAAACAGAAAAGTGTTCCATGGACAACTCTAGGCAACCGTCGAATCGGTGAATCAGTGGTTTTCGAAAAATGGGGAGGGGTGAATCACTGCGTCGCTCTTGTTTACCGTAAGCTTCGCCTATCTCGGCAACGCGACGCTGTAAATCAGCTGCATTCTCGTCCTTCATATTTCGCGATTTCTGGTAAAATTAAACAATGTCGGACGTTCTGGACTCGCGAAACAGCGGACGAATCCAATCTGCAGTCGAGCTGTCGGCGACTTTCGATAGCTTGTCTAATCGCTCGCACCATTCGCGCTCAGATCCCACATTCTTTTATTGTAAAAATTCTTCTGAATCCTTTCAGAGAAGCTTTCTCCTAGGCGTAAAAATTCACGCTTCGATAAATCAATAATTAATCAGACCTTCGATTTATGAATCTTTGAAATTTCAAACGAACGTCTTCAGGTCTTTCAGAAAAGTTTATTTCGTAATTGGAGCTTCTTTTTACAAATCTATTAAATTTCCAGTTTATATCTTTTGTGACTACAGAACAAAATTTTGATAAGATGTTCCTGACTTTCTTTATTAACGAATGAACTTCTTTAAATTGAACGTTAGATTGTTAACTGGTTAATTCTTCTTTTTTTACGTGCTTTGATAGATCGAATTGATTGAAATAGATTGTAGAACGAAATTTTATTAACAGCAGAATAATGTGCTTTCTTAAGTGATACATGGCTTTCAAGGAATTCTCTCTCGAGAGAGGATACGCTGCTCCACTTATTGTAGGTGTGAAATATTAGGATTTGCTCTAATTAAAAGTACTTATACGTACTTGATCCAGTTCTGAGTGCGATCGAAAGAGCCGCGCTAATAGATTGCTCCAGATTCGTATCGCATTACAGGCTCTTACAAGTGTTAACGCCTTTATTGTGTATTGTGTTTCGATACAGGTGCTTTCTCAAGTGTCGAGCAAATTAATACAACTGATAGCGGGATATATCACGTGGCATTCTTCCTGGCCAACTTCGTACTCCTTATCACCCTATTGATCGTTGTGACGTCACCTCTGGGCTCACACAAATCCACCTAAACTAGAACTTCAACGATTTCACTTTCTCCTAGGAAACAATCAAGCTTTCTATTTAATTAACCCTCCAACATTCGTACACACAAATTTATATTTATCACTTATTCTCCTAATGTCACTTTTGCTACCCTTCGAACATAATTATCAAGAATACCGATGTTACACCTTCTAAATATTATTAAAAAAAGAATAACTGAATTTATAGTAAGGATAAGTGAAGTTCATTGACTGAGTATAAATATAAAAGGGTGTGTAATTTTCGTAATATCGGGATGAACTATGCAACAGGTTAAATCCCTTTCGATTCAAGTTAATTGCGCGGACGGCATACCGGCGGTCGATCGATTTGTTTGGAATATAAACGGAAATATGGAAAGCGAGTCGACGCGTTCGCAGAGTCCAAGGATCCACCCTCGTATTGCTCTATCGACTCGTAATTTGTGTGCGTTCGTTGCTGTTTCGTGGTATTGTACCATGTACCGACCGCGTGTCGCCTCTTCCTCGTGTATATGTGCACTTCGATCGTTTAAATAACACAAGATAGCATTGTTACCGCTATTCTCGGCCGCTCCGATTAGCCATCGGGATTTTCCTCACGAGATTGCTGCTGCCCGGTGCGGATGTTCGAACGAGAGCGTTATTGGTAGGGACACGTAATCTTTTCTCGTTCCTGTGTTTAACAACCTATACTATCTTCCCTACTCTGTACAATAGTTTACGATGAAATGTTCTTACGAAAATTGCAGAATCTTTCCATACAGTGTTTGAGTCTTATTTATTGAATCGCGTAGGTTTCGTGGCAAAACATTTCTTCCACTAGACTTCGTAATTTATGGAATAGTATTTTCGTTTCTTGGGGTTTTATGCGTGGACTTAGTATTGATTTGCAGTACCTATATTCGGCGGAGGAAATAACTGAAGCTATTTAAGTAGAGAGTATACTGCTGGAACCAGTTTTAGCCGATTGGTCACGGGAGAAGTTAATGAGGGGTCATTCTACTTTATTTAAGCTATTTTTAAAGATTTTTTCTCCGAAGATACAACATATATTTCAATCAATCGTTTTGGTATTTATTAAGCTGCTCTTATATTATACAAAAAAATTTAAAAGAATTTTTTTAATTTGTTTTAAAACTTTAAACACGATTATCTCGAAACAACATTTTTTTCAACTGGTGTAGGTGATTGCAGAAAAACTATTTGACCAATCAGTCTGAAATTTTTATACGTTATTCAGCACATCAGTGGGTATCGCAGGGACCTCGGAAAGCTATTTTTAATAACAATTTCATAGTTTTTACAACGCAAAATGATTGCCTTAAACTTCAAAACTTCGCCATCGTGTTATTTTTTTATCTGTCAAAATAATTCTACTCCCAACGATAACCACACTCATAATGACTACAACGCACTTTGAATTTCTCGCCAAAAAAACCGCTTCTTTCCACAACTATTTTGTCAACTACAAAAATTAAAAGATACGAGAATGATAACTCAAAAATGGCATTAAATGTGACCAATTAGTAATTACAAGAAGACGTGACAACGAATGGTTAAACTAGCGATGGCTCTGACAAGTGACTATGTTCGAAATATCAGCTACGACCGAGAGAAGTGTCTGGTGTAAAAAGGTCCTAATCTACTGAACCTCGTTCCACGATTTCATTCTGCATCCTCAATGTATTTCAATTAGACAGCCTGCCACATTTCAACAAGACACTTAAGTATGCACTACGTCAGATGTTTCTAGCTTTAGCCGACAAGAGACGTAGGTAATATCAAGCTATCTGTCGCGAAGTGTTATCTCGAAGCATTACTAATAATTCTTCTAAATCTGGTTCTTTTAATATCGTCACTGGATGATTCGAGACGCCACTTTGCGTACGTGTCGTCGGCGGCGTACGGAATAAAATTGCAGATAGGGAAATTTTAGTTCTACGGCTTTGGAATATCTTGGCCGACGTATGATTGCCATGTGTTCAGCGCGTGATAAGTTCACATTGTTAGCCAATCGTGTACGTTGCTTGATAGCGTCCACTAATACTAATCGATTAGGTACTCTCTTAATCGCATTCTGTGGATTGATCAGCGGAACGGTTAATTTAATTCTGGTCAGCCGAGAAGTGTCAACAGTGCGAGCTGTGGAAGTAAATATTGATAATACAATATTTTTTAAATATTCAAAGAATCTACACTACTGACGACACACTTACGTCTCTTTTTTTCTTTTTCATTTAATACGCAGTGTTGAGATTAGCTTTGCGAGAATTCGTGCTCGCGGCGTTGTGAGTTTTAATAGGCTTGTTTGCTTTTATCAGAAATAATTTATGGTTTCGTTTATAGTCCCTGTTCTATCTTGCCGCGATCTTGGCGAGTCTGTCCTGATAATTTTAGGGTTAACGAAGCTCTACGCGGTAGAATAGGCTTGCTTGATGTCAGGGCCCGCATAGAATCCCTCACACGTGTTTCACAGGTTACTCGAAAAAGTGTAATTGATGTTCAGCCGCGAATGGACCGCTAATTTACTTCAACGTTGGTGTGTGCTGTCTGACCGTTCATTAACTCTCTAACGAGAACCCTATATTAAAAAGGTCGCGATGCCTCAAATTTTCCTCAAACGTCGATGGCTCGTGGGAATGTTCGGCTTATCGTACTTTCTCAATTCGGTTGAAAATATTACAAAAGAAAATGAATAAACCGATGGGGTAGATTATTTTACGATTTATTTTACAAATAAAAGAGGCATTAAATGAGAGAAATAAGTATCCGGTATTTAAAAATTGAGTTATTATTGAATCGATATATTGAGCGACGTTTACAGTATTTACAAAACACAGACGTGTTTACTTTAAAGTTCTTCATCGATGGAGTTATCAGAAAGTCGAAAAACATATCTGCGTGACATTCAACAACAAATACACACATTGAAAAATGAATGGCGATAGGGAGCTTGATTACTTTTAATTTAAAAAAATTACGCTGACATCATTGTCCCATGTTCAGAGTAGATAATGACTACAAACTTACGTATGTTATATTGAATAATATACGAAAAGTTTTAAGCAATCCCTCGTAATAATTCTCATTTAACGAATCCAATTGCGAGTCTCCCATCTTATAAAGCCCACTGTAATTCACAAAAACGTGCATTCTAATCGACCTTTTTGGTCAAATTATTTCAAACATCACACGGATATTTCATGTACAATACACTAATAACAATGCACACAGAAAATCACAGAAAAGTGACAGAAAATCACTTACACTTCATCAAGTCCAATTTCAAACTCTAACTGCTGCTACAACTTACAAAAAAGATACCAACTATTTTCACCGATCGTCATTGTGCTCCCAAAGGGTAGTTCCCAAGATCAAATAAGTTACTAGTTTCGAAGCTTGTTACTCTAACCCCCTTCCACTATCACCAAATCAAGCCTCAAAACGTCAAGCACACGTCCTTACCAAGAGGTACTGTCTCTTAAACACGAAGGGCTTCTCGGGTAACCAATTAAATCCGCATAGGGGTCTCGTTGCCGAGATCGTATTCGAAATACCTGCGCCTCGGTCCCTCGCATCTTTACATATCATTGTTGGTAACTTAATAGCATAAATGACAGAACCTCGACTTCGCATCCGCATAGTCTCAGCCTATTTTCATCAAGCCAGCCTATCGTGTATCCAATTTCCCCTCCCGACTCTTCGGCCAGACCCTGTCTGGTGCGCGAGAGTTGAAGATGCCAGTAATGTGATATCGTAGGACGCCGGTAATCAAGAATAAAATTTGACCCTGTATCTAGCCTTACGGCCGCGACCTACGACCAGGTGCGTTAGATCCCTCGCTGCTGTCCTCCCTCCCACCCCTCCACACACCCCCGACCCATCTAGCTCAGGTCTTCAGGTTGTCGACACGTAAAAAGGAGCAAGCGTCGGTCTTTGATCTTCGCGCGGCAGAGTCGCCGCGGTGGGCTCCGCTTTGACCTCTGATCCTCTTCTGCGTGAGTTCACGCTCAGCGCTGCGGTCGGCGTTGCAGCGCGGAGGAGAGCCGCGAACGACGACCTCGATTCCAGCGTCACGTCGTTCCGATTGATCGTGTCAGCCTTTCGTCGACCTTTAAATCGCGATTCGTTACGTGGACGCGTCAGGTAGATTCACGGGGCAGCGGGATGCAATTTGTCGGGTTTCCAGCCGGCCGTTCCGCCGTCCTCGGTGTTCTTTCACGCGAACCTGGAAAGAGGTTGCCTCGCGAAGCTCACGATCGGCGCCGATCTACGGCCGCGAGGGCAGGATCGGCGGGAATTCATTTCCGACTTTTAGCAGGGTGGTGTGATTTCGTCGCTGTTTGCAGGAGGTGTTAACGTTCCCCCAGTTACCTCAGAGGGATTGGGAATTGGCGTTTCGGGTGTTGGGATCGGTGCGAGAGTATTGAAAGCCTCGCCGGGACGGATGGGTGGGATCGAAATGGGATCCGATGACTTTCAGATCCGTGGAATGTCGCGCGTCATGTTCGGCACAGGCGCAAAAGTATGGCTGAGAGTGCCGTAGGAGGTGGAATGTCTTTGGGGGAGAAGCAGAGATTTGCTTGGCTAGTGGTTTGAAGAAGATTTATAAATTATATTTAATGATGAAGTTTACTTCTTTCGTTCGCGTCACTGGTTTATTCTAGTTAGGAAAGATCCCGAGCCGGGGAATTTAAAAAATTCTAGGACTTTGTGAATATGTAGGGGATTTCATCCTGATTACAATGCAATTTTTGTTTGCTGCTGAAATTCATTTTAAAGTGGCGAAATTGACCCCTTTAATTCCGGCTATTTTCCGATTTGGTGTTATAACTTGCGGACTGTAAGAACTGTAAGTTACCAAATGATAGTCTTAATTAAAAGAAGTAACTTTTGCCTTGAAACTTCTTTTCTATCTGTTAAAGATTGCGAGTTACAAAATAAAATGGGGAAATAGCCCAATTTTCAGGGGTTAATTTCACCCCCTCAGAGTGAATTTGGGCGGCAAACAAAAATTGCGTTGTAATCAGGAGGAAATCCTCTACATATTCACAAATCTTCCCTTGTTAGCCTCGTTCAGATTAGTCAAGTTACTTGCCTTCGAGTCACTTGTATTCAAGTAGCTTGTATTCTCACACTCGGTTATTTATCCCAACACTATTCCTAGCACAATCCACTTATCCTCTTCGTCCTGCCTTAACTAATGTGAACGAGCCTTAAGGAATATCCCGAATTTCTGTGATATTGATAAGAATATGGATTCTGTTTGTGAAATCATGGTATTTTTATTATCGTTCACCTTCAAAGTCTTCTTTCGACCGTCATTGAAATTTCGTCCTAACGCCAGAGGACATTTTCATTACGAAACCTCTTCCTCTACTATTTCAGTCACGTAGCAACTATGTATTTCACTCTTCCAGTGGAGAAATTAAGGAATGATTACGCAATAACATAGCAAAATCGACATGACTTACAAAGTTTTCCCAAAACCAACGAGACCCTGTGCGTATCCCAAAAAACACATTTTTTTTAAGTCTCCTAAAAATTATCTAACTGCGGTGACTTACTCCGTCGCATGTACCTGAATTTCCTGCGAGCCTGCGTTTGTCATCTTCTCCCGCCCGAGGGCGTGATTACGTCAGCGGAGGTCACCTTGAACCAGAGGGTTGCGTTCGATCCAAGCGAGTTAATTCTAAATAGTTCCTGAAAGTCGCCCCAAGGCGTAAGCTCCTCCCACGAGTCGAGCCTCCTTCGTGCGTCGCACTCTTACGCGGTTCCTTGTCTACGGTCTACAAAGGTCATCAACGAGGGGATCATTCCTCCTTCTTCGGGAAAAATATCAAGTATCATCACTTCGCCGGGAAAAAGCGCAAGAGCCGAGACTTGAGGTTTTACGACGCGCAGATTTCTTTTATCTTGCTCGGCTATTTCGAGCTGTCATTTAATATCCTAACACGTTCAAGACAGCGGCGTATTTTCCCGAACGCCCCACAAACGCTAACGCTTGTGCGGCTCAGCTCATGCGGCTCGATTTCACCGAATCCTTTTTAGCCGTAAATACTTATTTCCTCAATGTATCTAATCTTTCCACCAGTCACATAAATAAATTTTTTAAGCAGAAAATTAGCCAAAAGAGAAACGAAAACAAGTCAAAATTCTCCCTCGGCGTGAAAATACGCCTTCGCCAGTCGAGGTGGTGACGTTTTCACAAAATACATCAACTGCTTTGTAAAACGCGGGACTTATTTGATGTTGGTTATCTTTATACAGCCAACTTCTTCAAATGCCTCGAGTGTGTCGAAGTGTGCTTCAAGCATTAAAATATACATAAAAATTGCCAAGGGCGTAGTGTGTAAGGTGCAGGAATCGTTGCTTGGCGAGAATGCCCACTCTTCGCGCGAGATAACTCTATCTTTCCACAAGAAATCGTTTTGTGCCTCGTCGTCCCTTAACGCTCACCGACAAATTGATATGCGTGTCGACCAAACCCATAAGGGTAACAGTAATTACGTGGAGAACTTTTAATTGCCGGTATGCACATTCAGAGACCTTGCTTAATTAGCCGTTCGCTGTTCGAGCAGACGGAAAAACCACGTATTTCTTGGCGATGTACCGACCGTGTATGCTAATCTTACTCGCAAACTACGTATTTCGTTTTAAGTGTACATAGCGGTCTGTCTGTCGGTGGCCTTTTTGTCTTCGCGTGTTTCAACCAAGGGTAATCTCGTTTTTCGTCTGATCCGCGCCGGGCTCTCCTATCGTCGCGCGTCGATGCTCGCAGAAACCTGACGATCGACCTTTCAGTGCCTCTAGAAATAGACGTTAACGGGAGGAAGAGAGCCGGGGAGGCGATAGAAGACACTTTGTTCCGAATGGGCTAAGTTTGAGCGCGTTTCGACGAAGGTCTGAGAGTTTGGAGATAATCGGCTTGATTAAAATAGAAAATTACGAGTTGGGGGATCAAGATGCCTCCTTTCTTTTCTCGAGGGATACAATTGATTCTCCCCGGATTAATTGGACGGTTTTCTTTTGGGGGTAGCTTTCTCAGTAGGCTGCTACCTTGGGGATGTTTGGCCTTTGGCGAATGATTATTTGTGACGTTTAGGTTGTATGAATCAGTGCAATGTTTTGTATAGTAGAGCGGAGAATATTGATACAAGGTGAAATAATAACGAGGAAACCTGAGAATGGATAAGTAATTATGGGTACACTCATCTCAAAATATGACCACCCAATTACTCATCAATTCCTGTTTTCTACCACTTCATTTTCCTCGGTCCAAACAAAGCATAAAGACTGGTACCTGTATACCGGGTGTCGTGGGAGGAATAATTAGTGAGAATTAAATGTAAAGGGTGGCAAAAATTATTTTTTCCCAGAGCGGTGGAAGAACTAGATCGGGCCTTGAATGCCTGTATTTTGTTATTTAGTAGATTCCTCAAAGAATTCTAAGGGTGATTCTTACTAAGGCACTCACATCTGAGACAGCTGATGTAAATAAGTTGTAAAATAAGTTGTAAAATAAGTTCACCTACAACTTTCGTCATGATTTGAGTAGAAAAGGTGCAGTTATTTATATCTGTGCAACAAATACGCGTAACTAAATTTCACACTTTTTTCAGATCTCACATTTTGCACGTTTCTACAATTTGTTTATTAGGTATCTCATATTGACATGACATAATTTCATTTTGCGATTCGTGGATATACAGAGAAACGTTCAAAGAAAATTCATGCCAAGTGCCAGCTCATTTGAACATTTTATACACCCTCTACAGGGTCAAATACAAATGGGGGATGAAATTTGGGCCCTTTATCCTACTCTTTCCAATAGACTAATATTTAACAATAAAAGTTAGCCGATTTCTCTACAAAAAAATCCCAAAGAAGCATGTTGTTTCGACCGTTCTAGGTAGGCCTCCCTTTTAAATAAAAAAACAATTTTATTTAAAATATTAATAAGCAACCTCTAAAACATGAAATATAGTAGATTTTTAACAACGTCCATTTTTCAACATAAGGAACAAGATGTTAGGGTGTCCCAGCAATATTTCAAAAGTTGAATGTTAAACACCACCCTGCTACACATATCCGTGGCTAATAAAAATCGAACATATGTCAAAGTGATATTCCCAGCTGAGAATAATCACCCGTACAATCCGCTCGCTTGCTACAGTTATTTCCTCCCGAAACACCCTGTGTATACGAATGCTCACCACACACGAGCAGAACGTACCGGCTCCAGATATTTTATTTATGGCCCGCGCCATGAATCCTCACCCCCGTTCTCAATTATCACCGGTCGGTCGGGCCACGCCGGGATTCGTAATTAATCGCGCACCGTCCAGTTGCGCCAATTAAGCGAAACGCACCGTGTGTTTCACTTAGGTTTTCCTCGCGGGCGGATGGTCGACGAGTTAATTTTTCGTTATTTATGGCGGCCGTGTAATCCTCGTAAGTAATACCAATTACAAGGGCGCGGTATGTTCGCCGTGACGTCCGCGAGATACCGAGGGTTGAGCGTTCGCGTGTGCGCCGCCGTGATTGCGTTTCGACCGCGCCGTGCGCACGCACTAGCGCTCGGTCACGTGCGTACAGGCACGACGGAGGCTGCAACGGCCAATGACTTCTGGTTACGGTCGCTCCTTGAACGCTGCCGTGCGAATTTAACCGGGCCCCTCATTCGGTACGTCGGACTTTTGGCCCTTGTCGAATATTTCGCACGTACACGTTTATAAGTGTTGGGGCACCTACCCTGCGTGGAATAATTATCGTGAAAATCGTTGCTAATTTATTAGAGAATTGATAAATTCACTTCATTTGGTATTTTAAATTAACCCTTCGCGATGACACTTTCTTATAATTGTAAATTGGTCGCATGGGGTTCACTACACCACAGCGTCAATTTTGGGCCACCATTTTTGTAGGTATTGCGGAATTTGTTAACTTTTTAGTAATAATTGTTTATATTCGTAATTCTACAAATGTATAAATTTTGATATGATGAAGTTTGTAGTTAAAAAAATAGTTGTGAAACAAAGCGATTTTTCTGGTTAAGGCTGGGGTCGTTATGAAAAAAAATTCAGAAATATAAATGACTGTGTAGTGTGTGCTTTTTTAATATATCAAAATTCACAATTCCTGAATCAATATGGTGGACGATATATTAAAAAAATCACCCACTATACAGACATTTATGTTTCTTGATTTTTATTTTTTGTTCGTGAATTTTGAAAATCTAAGTCCAAATTCGTTGTTAGCAGTCAGCAAACCCCATAGAAATAATTGTTTAAATTATCTGACTGACATAGAAATTCGTACATCGAAGCGTATGGGCTGACGCGTTATAGAATTTTCACTACGTTGACCTCCCACATCTCAGAAACTAATTGTCACCTCAACTTGAAAATTGTCATTGATGTCTTACAAAATTCAGTTCCAAAATCGTGTGACCAAAAAGAGGCTAAAAAAGGTATCATTTTTGGGTCCCTTTCTGGTGTGGACCTCGTGATCATGATCTTATCATTCTCCTATATTCTTCCCATGCATCGTCATTGAAAAACCCAAAAGAGTTCCTTACCAGGAAGATAATATTTCCCCATAACCAATAACTGCACGAGTCAACACACTTGTCACATCAGTATCGCATGTTCGATTAATTAAAAGTTTAAGTGACGTTCCTGCTTTCTTCCGTGGATCTTCAGAACTTACCTACTTGCGCTAGCGTTAGAATCCAGTCCTCCACGAGCCACCCGTTGACCCAACGTTTGCTCCGCGGCGCTGCCATTAGCAGACAATCAGCGCTAAATCGTTTCCTTCAGATCGTCCGCGAAAAAAAGGGGCATTCCTCGGGGTGAGACGCACGCGACGTCAGCACGACTCGTCTCTCCCGTACAGCGGTCGAAGCAGGAAGGGCTCCCCGAACAGTGGACACGAACGATCGGGCTGAAATAATTTCCACTGGAAAAATGGACGAGTTACCGCGTGTCATACGATCGTGCGTGACGTTGCCCCGCGATATAGGTACATCGCTGCGTACGTCCCCGGAACCAGTACAGGCAACGCGTTGCCAAGGCAGAGAGCGGTTGCCGGCTGCTGAAAAAGGGGGAAAAAATCGAGGGGAAATAAAGCAAAGGCAGATCCTGTCTGGAAACGTATTATCCTGAGCAATGGTCAATGGTACTTTTTCCCCCGCGGGTCACAATCGGGCCTGCGTGGCGAATAATGGCCCTCCCTCATAGTCTGCTCGTTATTAATGCCACGTGCGTCTGTAATCGTCCACCGTGTTTGCAATTATTTCGCTGCGCTCACGGGGACACACCCGGTATACACCGGTCGGCGGAGGGTGTGGTCCCGCGGCGAAAAGGGAGAAAAATCTCGTCGCTCTCTTAAGACGCATTATCGTGCGTAACGCATCGTATTTCAGCCGCACCGAGTTCGAGGGGGCCCTGTATCTCTCGCGAAAATAAAACATCTCGCAACGCGCACCATGGTGGGTATGTACGCGCGTATTTCTGCGCACGTACTTACAGGGTGAGCCGTGAAACTGGGACAAGGTGTATAGGTACTTATATTTTTCCATTCGAAAGATTTTAACGGAGGAACGGATGAATGTAGTCGGGAGTTTCGATTACGATTCAATTACAGTTTTTGTCGAAGACTATCATCAGATCTTTCGTGTGGTCGTTTATTAACACTTTGAGTGGCGTTGGCGTGGAAACACGTTGAGGGATTTGCGGCTTGCTCACGGGATTGGCGTGTTTATGTGGCGAGATATTCTGGGAAACGTCGAAAGTATTGTTTGGCAAAGGAAAAACTATTTGGAAATTCTAAAAATTATGAAACTATGGCGATATGTGGAGGATATATAGGTATGTAATACGCATTTTTTTTGCTGCCCAAATTCATTCTAAGGGGGTGAAATTGACTCCTGAAAATCCAGCTATTTTCCGATTTTATGTTATAACTTGTGAACTGTAAGAGATAGACAAAAAGTTTTCGGACAGAAGATTTACTAATATCTTACAAACACTTTCACGCTGTTACATTAAAGTGACAAATATTTATTACGTTGGAAGTGTTTATGTAAAAAAAAACTATTTTTAATCTAATCAGTAAACTTGCCTTTATCGCCCTACCTCAGTCATTCATTAATATCGAAGAGAAAAAAATGGCAACCCATTGAAGGAGAAAATTTCATTTATGTAATCAACTTTTTGTACTTTGACCCGTTATAATCTGTTATAAAACATGGAAATATTGCTGATATTTTTATAATTCTGATAGGGACGATACAGCGAGGTATATAGAAGATATATGTACAATCGGAAGTTAATCGACTCGTTAGTTTCTCCGAAATCATGCTGACCAATTTGAAAAATGTAGTTTCAAGAAAAACGCGTTTAAAGTTAATCATCAATTAATCCACTACCTACACGTTTAACTTCAAACCTTATTTAATATCTCAAAAATATTTTTTCCAACAGAATACTCAAGAACCTCCATACCAATAGAAAATATAAAAAAAGAATCAATTTTTCAAACGAATACTCCCTTAAAAGTGGTGTCACGGATCCATTGGACTCGGCCCCGTTTTTAAATCACAATTAAAACCACTACAAATACCCCACCGCTCAGGCTACTCCAATATCTTCCTCCGATTCGAGTGACGAAATCTCCAGCACGCAAGTATAACTTATATTTTCAACATTCGGGTAGGTCCACAATGCCGTTTACATAACTCTGCTCCACCAAGCCGCTTAAGGGTTAAACGAGGGAATGACGCACCGAATCCGCGGCGAAGTAGGGACATATCAGCAATAATTTATTTCCATCGTATCTGACATAATTCGTTATTCGCAAAGTATCTGCTGTGTAATGCACTTTCTCGTGTGTGGACCATTAAAAATTAGATAATTCGCGCGTCGCGTGTAGCATATGCTGGCGAGCACGATTATCGCCGCACGTTATCTCGCCTCGATAAAGCAGGTTATCACTACCTAGAAGGCCATTGACATTTCGATTACTCTATTGAAAAATACGCGTCGCTCCGGAGTTAGTAGGGTACGTCCACCTTCGTCCCAGGATTCCACGGCCCTCCACAAATACCACAAACCACCCCCTCCTGTTACGGAAGCCGGGACATATTGCAGGAACACTTGTAGCATGCCACTAATATTTATAGCTCGTAGAACGTGGCAATAATTTATATGGCTATCGACAACGGGCCTTTGTCTCTTGGTTGCGAGCCGCCTGTCCGTTCCCGATGAATTGTGACTGTTCATGCAGTTTATGCATGAAATTCAGATATATCTGGTTCTCGGTATCTACGATGCGCGGGCTTCCTCGTTGCAGCCAGTGTAGGATTCTTTTCGACGGTGCTCCTGGCGACACATCGATCGCTTGGAACCCAGGAGCATAGAGACTCTAAATATCTGAGCCTGTGTTACTTGCTCAAAAACGAATCGCAAGCATCCTTCTCCTCTTAGAAATCTGAACAGCGTGGACTAAAGACTCCACCCCACTAGTCCATCCTCTGCGCATGCGCAGTGGGGGCCTCGCTACTGCTTGGTATAGACGCGACCGCGTCGTTCGTCATCGGTCGTGTTACTGTGCCAAACCTTGACAAACAAGTCCCGCGTTCCTGACCTTCGAGTGTCGGCGACTGTAAATGGCCATGCCATCGACGACACGCGTTATAAGCGTGGAAATAAATGGCGGGACGGTCTCGTGGGTGAAAGATGCGCGGACGGTTTGCTTCGTTGTTCCTTGGACCAGTCGCGAGCTCGATATTTGCGCGTACACCGTCTCTGAGTTCGACCGGCACGAATTATCTTTACTGCTCCTCTCTCGGTCTCCTTCTAGCTCACCGGGCACTCAACACACGCGCTGCTCATGTGACGAACAACGCGCAGCGATATCTCCGAGTCTTACGACAAGTGATACCGTTTCTTGCGGCTCGGGGTAAGCCCCTGTCTTGGAGCTTGTTGGCTGGGCACGATATTTTGGTCCCATGGGATTTGCGTTTTGGGTGGAAGTTGGGTTCGTTAAGGGGAGTTCATAGTTTGGTCGATATGGAGATGTTGGTGGGGGGTTTGGAGGGACGTGGAGGTTTCTAGTTGCTAGAATCTTGGGGGTTGGAATTAATTTAGGGGTTATTGATTAGTTGTTATTGTGGGCGAGTTGCGATTTGAAAAATTTCGTATTCAGGGTAAAGTATCATTTAATGCCTTAAGGCGCTCTATTTGAAGTAGTATAACTCCGGATATAACCACTATTTTTGCATACAATTTTTTTTTATATTCTCTACAGATTGACAAATAAATCCACGAAGCTGGGAGTAAATATATGCAATGGTTTTGTTTTAAAAAATTCTCAAAGTTCGCATCATTTTTCGTCCGTCAAGGTAGGGAGACCCCTTAAATTTGAATAGGTTTAAGATAGACGATTCAATTTCAACGTTAACCTTCTCCTACTCTTCATCTTCTTTGCGACGGTGTTCCAAATTCGATCCGTATTATCATTCCCCATTTTTGTTCCACCGAAGGCACAGAAGGCGTTAAGTATACAATACAGGGTGAAATATTTTAATACATTCAGATTTCGCTGTTTGCCAATTTTAAAGACATTTGGCAGCCGCGCGTGAGCCTAAAAATACCACCACTTCTTGGAGATTTATCTAGGTCAATTCGTCTATTTGTTTCCTAAGATTTCTTCGCCGCTGTAAAGCACCTCCTTTTACATTGTACTATGCATGATGAATCTTCTGTTTCATCGTAGAAAGGGGGCGTGTTTTCAATTGGCATTGAAAACATTTCAGTCAACCACTCTGTGGTCGTTAATTACCGAGCACTTTGGTACCTTTGTTTCCCTTTCCCGATCATTATGAACTTCTCATTAGGTCGGTCAACGTGGTGAATAGATTCAATCAAAGCACAGCGAGGGGAACGGACTAGAAAATCAAGCTTAATCAATATTAATGACTCTACACCGTTCAGCGATCTAACTGCTGACGAAGGAAAGCCTTGTAACTGGTACTTACTATTGGATGCACGGGCTCGACATTCTTGTTCGTGAAACTACAAAATTTCGTTCACCACATAGGATCTGTAGCTCCTATTTTCTGGCAGCAAGGAAATTGATCAATTGTTTTAAGGGGACTACATAGGCAGTCAAATCTTTTGAAAATCAAGTCTTTTTCGCGAATTAATTACAAAGAGATGAATAAAAATTGTAATTGATACTTTTGGATAGTGTTTAATAATACTATAAATTGTAAAAAAAATGACACGGCGTTACAGTCGTCTGACGTGTGGGCGTTTCTTCTGTGGATTTGCAGTGATTGCAGAAAAATTGCGATTCGGTTCGACTTGAAATATTTACAGCATGTTCAAAATATATTCCTTCCTACACTGAATCTCAACATTGAAGTGTAAAAGCTCTAGTTTCCGAGATAAAAAAGAAAACTGGTATCTGTGTAGGTATTTATCACAAAAATCGCCTTCTCCTAGGCGTTATTTTAATAATTTTGGTTCAATTGTTTTTTTCAAGGTTCAGACTGAAATCACAGGTTCTAGGAGAAAAATATTTCAAGAATATCCTTGTATCTTTATTTTTAAGCTCGATATCAGTGCAAAACCAAAGACACTTTTTCTAAAACACTGTATAATCAACCTCGTGTGACGTCATTTGTAAAATAGATATATATGAAAAAATTTTTTTTTTACATTCTGTGATAGTAATAAACTTGATATAAAAGCAGAAGTCTCTTCTTGCTTCCATTTCCTTGCGATTTTTTAGGAGATCTGACTGCCTAATCGATAACGTGTAAATTGCAAATCGGCCTAAAATTGAGCATAGCTTCTGGCAGCTTTTAGTGGCATCATCACGGTCAGTTTCGTTGAAGTCGGCTCTTATCGTTTCCCTGCTTCGATAAGATTCAGATGTCCATGAAAGGGTCTTTTAGCAAAATTGTCAACTCTGTCATTATCTATAACAGTTTCAGTGTTTACACGCTTTCAATATTTTCGTTCATGTACGGATACTTATCTAGCTGAAGTTATTTCGGGTATCCCTTAAATATTGATTAAAAGCAAACTGACTGGGACGAGTGTCACACAGACGTGACCGGTTCATTTCCAAAAACGGAAAAGAAATAGATAACCTTCTCTACCATCTTCAAACTATGCAATTCCCAAATTACCAAAGTAGCTCCAATTACGTATCCCACTCCACACAATTACCGTTTAGCAAAGTTTCTCCGCGAAAGATGTTTTCATCGGCACATAGTCTTAATTAACACGATTTTATTATCAAAAAATTTCGTTTCTCCTCCACTTATATAACCACGAACATAAATAAGTCGATGAAGATAAAAGCACTGGTATTCATCCAATTAACCACTTTGGCTTGATAAATATTCCAGAACCTTCCACTACACACACAATTTTAATTTCACTCGTAACTTGGGTACTCTGTTCTCTCATCTCTTATTCCTCAATATTAACCCCCTGGGTTTATCTTGACCCACTCTAAGTACTGAACAACAATGGTGGTGAAAAGAAATTTGAAAACTCACATTTTTAAAACTTAAAAAAAATTAAAAACATTCTTCTTCTTTCTATGGAACTATATTATTCGTTTCTATTTTATTCGCGTTTATAGTAAAAAAAATTACGTTTCTGTGCAAAGTTTCAAGGCGATCGAATATGGTGAAGCGAATCAAAATTAGCTTACAAGATTTCACCCCAACAAACTAACGAACTCACGAGTGAATCTAAATAAAAACTTGTAATAAAATACACATTAAATCCAATATGCAGCCAAGCTATTCGCCGTTGAGGTGGCAGAACATTTTTTAATATAACCCACCATGTACCTCTGCAAGGTGACATCTTATTCGGCAGAAAATTCAAGCGTCTAACCGCCCACGTTCGTAACGCATCCGTTTCAGGGACCTATCGAGATACCGATACATCTTCCAAGGAATCGTTTTACGGGTCTCGTTGGACGGCCAGGGGGCAAGCGTTTCGCGGGCTGCATTTACGCCTCATTTCATTATTTTCAACGCAGCCGCGGCCTGGCTTTCTCTCTTTATCTCCCCTGAAAAACGAGGTTGCCTAGGCCTTCGCTACGTGTTGGCGTAGGTCGCGTACAGTTAAGCCGTGATTATGAACGCGTAGGCGTTTCGTGCTGTCGCGATAAGATCGATGAAACGGCGCGATAAGATCGACGGAAGATCCACACCTTAATAGCAGGAATCGAGTGCGCGAGCGCATAATTTAATAATATCGCGTCTACCTTTGATTTACGAGCGACAGGCGACGCATCAAACGGCACCGTCCGTTTCTTTTTATGAACAGCTTCGGGTCCAGCCAATTCCTCGTGCGTCGTCCCGATTCGTCGAAAATAATATTTACGATCGGTTTATCGAAAAACCAGGCTCCCTGCTTCGTTACGCAATTGGGAACGCGGAAAATGGAACACGTACATGTGCAGCTTGAATTATTAAATTTAAAGATACGGTGCAATAATTTGAATAAGTTTGTTGCTCTGAAAGATGAATTTGTTGGATAACTTTCGCGACATTTTTGGAAAGTAGGTACTTTTCGTTTAGTTGGCAGTAGTGTTTCTGGTTTTTGGACATTTTATTGATAATAGGATATATCCTTCAGTTCAATTCGATTTTGTTGCAAATGGATATTTAAACAATCAAACATCAATTTCTTAGATAAACACATCCTGTGTAATAATAATATTTTTTTTAAATAAATAAAGAAGGACAATATACGTACTAGTAGAAAGAATTTGATGTTTGATCATTTTAACCGGTCAAGTGGAGTCTGAAAGACACCCTCAGAATTATTTTTCCTATATTTTCCTTCTTTTCTTTCCATGGTTTCAATAACTTTCAGTGGTTGGGAAGAAAACGTGCAAAAGTATCTTTTCAAATATGTAATAAAGTCACTAACAACTATACTTATTCCTTTCTTAGATAAAATGTCCTATCTAGCATTTTTTCATTTTTCAAGATACGTTGAAATATTTAACGTTTCCCACGTCTTATACCTCTTAAGGTTACCTTTCCAATATAGCTCGTGTTGTTACATTTAAGACTAAAGTAAGAGTAATATGGTAATATGTCGATAAAGTTGTTAGGGACAGAAAGAAAGAACTACTATAATATCAAGATCAGCTTATCAGACAAGTTGTAGTCATATTATTGAATAATTTCAGAAAGGAATGCTTGTATGTGAAATAGTATTGAAATTACTTTCCAATATAGCTCGTGTTGTTACATTTAAAACTAAAGTAGAAGTAATATGGTAATATGTGGTTAAAGTTGTGAGGAACAGAAAGAAAGAACTATACAATATCGAGATCAGCTTATCAAACAAGTTGTAGCCACATGAAAGTGTAATGAATCCACCTCTCCATGAAATTAATGCGCCTCTTCGATATCTTTAGCCTGCTTCATCCATTACTGAATTCTCATTACAGTTCATGTTCAATAATAACGATCAGAGATGAAAATTTTGCCAACGAAATTTACATCTTGTACATCTTACTGTTCCGATTAAATTCATTTCAATATTATCAGTCAGTACTTGTTCAATGATAAAAAAAACACTCAAACAATAATATCAGAATAATTGATACACTGGCGCCAGTGTATCAATATAAATATTCTAATTCCAAATCCAAAACCACCTTTCCCTCTCAACTAACTTCAATAAAAAAAATCATTATCAATATCATCACATTATAATTAATCATTTTCCCTTTTTGTTAAATTTCCTACTCAAAGTCAACACCGCCCCTCGGAAAGCTCCAGCATTTTCCATCTCGCGATTATTATATTCCCCCGAAATGGCTGTTAACGTGCATATCGACTGCTCAGTTGGCGGTGGATCGCGCCAGTCGTCAGGACGATCTGTTGATCCTAACAGAATGCAAGAACTTATCAGTCCGCCTTACGAGCAGTTGCTATGCGTTATGGAAGGGGTCCCCGGAGTCACCTACTAGCTCGACCAGTCAGAAGTCAGTGTGTGTAAGCCGGCCGGTCGCGCCGGCTCCTTTTCCGTCTTTGCTCCGCTGCAGCGCCTTGATTTTTCGAAAAATCCTCCCACCTTCCCTCGCGCGTACCATCCTCCAATCAATCTCAAAAACCTCATTACCCACGCAACAAATCTCGCGAACAAACGGAATTCACTAAAAATTCCCATTTCGGGTTTAAACTTCAAAATCGTTTGAAATTCACCTGAACCTCCATCGCTGTGGCCCCGTTAAGGAAGTCCATCGAAGAAGCTTCGTTTCCAGTGACGTTGGATTGTGTTCGTACGGTGAACAGTAGTTGCATGAGAATTAACCGGTGACCTTCCTGGCGTATCAGCTCTCAACGCGTGACATTTAGGAACTAAAGGGACGTGCACTTTGGACAGAGGATGATTCTGAACGGGAGAGGGGCACAGAATTTCTGAACGAAACCGGAGGAAACTGCGCTGTTTCTGTCGACTGAAGAAAGCAGGAGATAGATGGACGTGACATTGCGAGTGGAGCTGTTACTGTGCGTGGTTGTTGTGAACGCGAGCTTCATTCAGGCCACTGGAATATTCCGGGGAGCTAGGAGTATTTGGGAATAACTTTGGAGAAGAAGGAAGAAGACAGCAGATGTTTCGAGTCGTGACATTTCCAGCGGATCAACAGATTTACATGCGCGACCCCTCTCTAGAGGGGGTGCTTCGTTTGAGGAATCATAATATTTGAAGGAGCTAGAGATTCTGATAGCGAATCGAATTCACACCGTCTGAAGATCAACGGAAGGAGAGTTAGTGTGCTGGAGTATAAACTATGCGGACGTTTGTTTCGACGAACTCTTCGTGATAGGAGGGGGTGATGATTTTAGCACGTTTTTAAAAGTAAAGTGGTATTTACACTCTTGGAGGAGAAGGATTTTTTGTAAGGATGTAAAAGTGACATTGTTTCCCACGAGCTGAGTGTAACTAGTTTCTGGAGTAGCTTCCAAAATCCATCTACTTTAAGGCGAGAAGAATTCGTGAACCAGTAAGAAGTCTGTTCAACGAATTAAATATATTTGGAGGGACAGCTTCTGTTTTTCGAAAATGTGATACTGAAGATGCGTGAAGTATATTGGACGGTGTACGAGGGAATTCTCATCGAGGATAGTTTCGTTCTTCTTTAGCTGGGTTTTATACAAGAAGCAAGGATGATCATGACGCATACGGAAGAAGCCTCGACGACTTACGAGTCGAAAACGCCGACGGAACAGATGAACGGACATGCGAGGGTAAATAAAGAATTAATTATTGTTAATTGTATTATGGATTTAGAACGCGGAGGACTGTGGTTTAGATAAACGTGCAACGTTGTAAACGCACATTGTGTGGCTCATGCAAATATTAAGCGATAATGAAACAGCACCTGATGATAACGAATGTTGCTCTACTTCTGGAACCTCTTTCTAAAAATAGTATATTTCTTTAAACATGCCACGGAGTTAGGAACATTATATAAACGAAGGAAATAAAAATTTAATAGAGCATATGAATTCATTTTATATCTACCAAAGTGCAATATTTATTTCTGTTTTTCTTTGTCGAGGAAGATTCGAGGAACATGGTGATATTTTTTATTATAGAACGATGCATATTGCTTTAATTTTAGGAAAATAGAAATGCAGGGGCTTGGTATATTTTAATTGTCGATAGGCTGCGCGTTAAATATAAAATGAATTTTGGTATTGGACCTATTAATTTATTACAAGTCGATGAGTGTTATCATACAGTACCAGAATTGCTTTGACTCGTCGCTTTGGCTTATCGCGGTATATCGAAAAACCCGTAGATAAAAGTTTATTTGTTCTGAAATAAAACCACGTATCTAATAAAAAACCACATTTATATTTAGTGTGCTCCGTATCGGTATCGCGCGTATGACTTTCAGCGTTTTCTCTGCGCGGCGTCGCATCGATACGCTTAACGTCTTATGCATATTGTAATTATACCGCGTTTTTAATTCCATTTCACGTTTCTACTTGCTCCTTTTACACTATAACATACTCGCATTTCTTCCAATCTAAATGACAATCTTGATATCTTTATTTTAAATCAGTATATTTACTCCAAAGAAAATGTCCATTTTTGAAAAAACAATCCTGCTTGTGTCCATAAAATTATTCTGGTAAAACTTTGTCTGGGTACATTTTCGTATCTTTCGAAGCACAATACTTTCATCTGGAAGCTCTCTAGAAAATATCTGCGTGGAACACGCCAAGCTACGTGTTAAATCTAGGGACCCATATAAACAAACCGTTATTTCGTCGAATTAAGCAGAGGTGACCAGAACCGAGGAGTTAAGACGCTAAATCTAGTCGTCTACTAATATTGAGGAAGCCCCAATTTTTTCGTCTACAACTGTTCTTATTGTTTCATTGATCCTTTACCACGTGCATTTGCCCGCACGAGGGCACGCTCGCCGGCGTAATTGATCTACGAGGATTTTTCGATGGTAATCGTGTGGTTGGCCAGGTTATTCCCCCCACGGTGCGTGCCATGAATGAATTAACGTTTCGCCGCAAAACGAAGGCCACGACGGTAGTGTGAGCCTTCTGGAACACCTTGACACCGAAAATATCGTGAACCAGCGGGCTGCATTCGGTTGCAGCCGATCGCGCTGCGACGCATCGCGAGCGACGAGTATATTTTGACGGCGCAATAAACGTATTCACATTCGAGGTGTGTCCCATTTACCGCGACTACCATAAGTACCTGTGTCCATTTTTTCTGTTGACAGAGAAAAAGTGAGGGTAAGGAATTCGGCAAGGATTCCTCTTCTTGGAGACACTATACTATTTTCCATTTTTCAAATTAAAACTTGACAGCATTAAGGGGAAAGGAATTTTTTAGACGAGATATTGGTTATCAATAGAATTTTATTGCCTTTAATTATCTACGTTGGTATCAGATCCAAACGTTAACCTTTGTATCGTGATTTTTTTATTTTACTCAGAAAGATTCTTATCGGTGCATTTTTATTCACACTTCATCGTAAAAATAAGCAAAATATTCCTAGTGTAACAATTTCTTATATAAATGAAAAAATGTGGACCATTTTTACACCGTGCATAAAGGATCCTATGTATTATTGTTAAACCAATGCTTGGCTTTGCAGAGAGTTACATACATTATTATATTCGACATCAGTTTTATGCAAAAAGGCAAACCGAAATAACTGAGAGAAAAAAATAGTATTTACATGGTACTTTCAGTAGATTTATAGTTTTTGTAATCAACAATACGAGACCCTGATCACAGTAGAATTTCTACGGATGTGTTTCTGCCCTAAGGACACTTGTTATTTATGGTAATAGTAAAGTAACGCTTTAAACTTCATGAAAAAGCCCCCAAATGGCAAGCACGATTTTTTCAACTCGTGTAACACGAGTGTTACACTATGATACTAAAGGTTAACTTTGAAAATTGTCAGGTTAAAGAACACATCATGCTCTTCGAAACCGAATAATACAGTCAGTTCACGAAAAATAGAGGGCCGTTAAATGGCACACGTGGTTCGGTAGCTAAAAGAGCATTTAATCGCTTGTGTAATTAGTAAATGAAGGTTTTCGATCAAGACGAACTCGCGTATCATAAATTTCGTCGGCTCATTTCCTATCAAGTAACTAATATAAAGTCAGCGTCGCGGGCGAACCTGATGGAAACTGGTTTCGTTCCTTAGGCCCCCGAGATTCCTTGTGAAGCGACGCGATTACGCATTCATAGAATTTTCCATACAGAAGTTAGTCATCCGTATTCCTCATCAGCTGACAATGAATGAACGAATTCTTCTTTCCTTCAAGTGCAGCACTTTGTTCGCGATAGATGGTGGATTTATTGCCGAGTGGATGCGAGAAATGCCGATAACTCCGATTGTTTCCTTTTATCCCCTTGGAACATTATTGAGACCTCGCGGGCGACGCGGCGTGTGGGGTCCATTGTTAATAATACTTAATACTTTCATCTACCGTATTAACTCTTACTATGTAGTACAATTTCAACGTTAATTTATTTTTCTAACACGGAGCCCTGCAATTAGTAACATTTTTGGTAAAATTTTTAAACAGAGATTGTATTTTATTTGTTAATCAGGAGGAGGAATAAATCTTTCAATTAGCAGGAATATCGTGGAATAAACACAGGGTTGAATGTTTTCGAGGGGAGTATTGCGATTCTGCAGCCATAGATAATTAGCTGTTAACGAATTATACACACGACTTCATTCATGTCGAGTAGTTAAATATGGAAAGTCGTGACGATAAGCTTGTTTATTGCCGGCTCGCTCGATTGGGTATTAATAATTTCACGTGATCCATGTAAAAATAGAGGAACAGCGGTGAAATGCCCATTCGAGAGTTCCACTCTTCATGGTTCCTCCCGAAAACATCGGCGGACTTTATCGTTACGTTGTCCTTGCATTCTCGCGAATACAAATCTCCTGAGTAACCATACCTTTTTACTTTTTATGCATCGCTCGTCTTCTTTTCCATTCCTCCTTGCTGACAGGCAAAGCAACTCGCTTCTTGTACGTAACAAATGAGCAAAGCTGAAGGTGGAATGTAAACTTTGTTCCTGATTGGTATGAAACTCTGTAGACTCTTGATTAAATGTTAATTTTGTTATTTTTATCTCATATTCGCGAATTTACTATGTCGTTTAGTTCTTCTTAAACACATATATTAATAACAATCTTTTATATTTTTCCAAAGTTAGAAGAGCTTTCGAAGTATGCAATGAAACCGAGATTGGGTAAAAAACGAGTCGAGGTAGTCGAGTCAACGTAGTAGATTTAAATTTGATTTTCATATAAATGTAATATGTACAGCTAGCGTGCATTTTATTTCGATATTAATTTTCAATTGAACGAACTTTTTAGACAGAATCAATCTCCACACAGTCAAACCTCGACAAAATTCAAGTAGGTAGGTGGTTCAAGTAGTGGTAGTGGTTACACCATTCCAAAGTGGTGTAACCCATTAATATTTATATCGTACTTGGCAGTAGTTAAATTGTTATACTACAACATTTCTTAAGAAAATTATAGATAAATTTCAGATCTTTGATATCAGGTTCATATAAGAGAGAACTAACACAAAGTCAATATGGCTATTCAGGCATTGAAATCACTGTTCATGAATCTTATTTACATATAAGCTAGCCATTGATGCAATGTATCAGATTGATTTTTCATTATCATCTGTTTTTGCCTTGATAAGAATTCCGCCTTTCGATCACAGATCGAGGAGTTCAAGGATCGAATGGCGCTAGGCACGAACCATCGAGCTGTTATGAAACTTTGCAGCTCCTGTAAACGCGTTTCGTTATGAGTATGAGCATTCCCAACTGAACGCACCTGTAAAGCGACTCGCAGATTCATAGCAATTTACAAGAATAACTATTTATGAACTTCACTATCTTGACTTTTGCTTCTTGATGACTAGGTCGCCACCACTTGATTCATAATTGTAAGGAGGTTACCTCCTTCACCCAAGAACATGGATACTTTCAGGAATTTATAGACTACTGGATGGATTTTTCTCAAATTTCAAAATACAGTACTAGAAATATTTATTGCATCACTCTGAAAACGTAGCACGCATAATTTTCATAGCAATATGCCCGATAAAATGATTCGTATCCAACTTATTTTGGCTAAGATAATAAGTTACATATTTTCGCAATAGATAAATTTTGCAATAATATTCTCCTAGTAAAGTGATTCCCAATCGATGAATCGCGAAGTTTTTTCTTGAGGGTCGCCACGGTTCTTGTTTTTTTTTTAAAATAATATTAAGTTAGAATTATATTTTGAAATAGCTATTTTTAATGTGTTTCCTTTATTTGATTAAATTTGCCTTACTTTATAACAAATGGTTGCGATTAGAAAAAGGTTGGGAAACACTGTTCTAGTAGTAATAAAAAGAGGTATAAGTGATAACGTGTTTACTCGAGTGATGCAATAAATACTTCCAGTACTGCATATGTTTAGTTGCTGTTGGACAAAATAATAAAGAACAATCCACCCAATAATCTGTTCTGTATAAATTTCTGAAAATCTTCGGCAAACAGCGATCGCACGAATCTGCGAATAATACCGCGAGCTTGATAGTCGGCGGTGCAGAGAATTTAGCCAATGCCTTTTAGCAGCGAGTGCTTTTAATCGTGCACGATAAAACGTGTACGATACGATGCGGAAGGTCAGTGCAGGTATTTGCGACGCGCGCGTCACATTCGTTGCATAAAATCGTATTCCTTAATCATCGGTTATTCGCATTTTGAGCTGGTTGTCTGGCACTTGTCGAGCCGCTCGAAACAACCTTATCATCGTATTTTACGTAACTACTCACGGTAGCGGTGAAGGAAGAACTGTTAGCTAACTGTTCATTATCGACTTAACTGTTTTGAATTATTCTGTAGGTATTGGTGTTTGTAATTCTTGTTTGACTACATCTCGTAGAAGTATATTTGAATTTAAGAGTTGTGGATAGAAAGTGTGGAATGAATAGTAGGAGTTTAGATTTATATAAAGCGACGTTGAGATTGAAAAATGATGAGTTATGGTTTATTAGAGGGGATTAAACACCTGGCTTTGTGAATTTCTCACAGTTTCAGGCCACGCTACGTGAACTTTATCGGTGAAGGAGCCCGGCAATCTTGCAACAAACTTAAAGCTACAGGCTCATTACGTACAAGTTGCGAGTGCAAGCCTCTAAACTTCCAGCTTTACTGATGCCGCGTTGCTATTTAAATGGCGCGGGTAACGGCGCCAAGCACTTTCGTTCGAACATGGTAGAGTCGACGGAATTGCGGCAGTAATTCGCAGCAAAACGGATTGCATATTACAGGGAAAGCATTCTGAAATTTGCGCAGCCCCTTCAAGAACGTGCCAGAAATATAAACAGAAAGGTTCTTATTGTAGAAGGTATGGCTAGCGAGATGAAGAATTGCAGGGAGCTGGATTGTATTGGAAACTTTGGAGGGCGTGTTTTTAAAAGAAACTTTTAAATGAAAACTGGTGTAGAATGGACCCATAAGGTGATTCACGTAAAATGTTTATGTATTTGTTACTAGTGTGTGAGCCCTCGTCTGCGCAAAATGATAATTTCAGTGGAAGAGAAAGGGATCGTGTAATTGATTGTGCATAAATATAGCGTATTCATGTGCAGCGACTAACTACGAAACGGTAATTAATAAATACGCATCGCGTTATGCAGATAGCGGTTGAAGGAGAATAATGACCCATTGGAAAAGTTTAACTTATCACAATAAGCATTAATGTTCCCATTTGCGCGATTTGAACAGCTAAATTTGCCACAAGTAATTCCATTTCGCTTAATACATAGTACAGGGTGTTTTCTTAAGGGGTTATTCGCATTCATGAGGTAAAAGGAGGACGATTTTTCGGGAACGGATTTGAAGAATTATTCCTATTTCAGACCTTCTGCTGTCTCAGTTGCCTCCAAAATTACGAAATCAAAAAATCGTAATTTTCAACCCTGCTCACTGCGAATAACAACAATATATTTGAATTTGAAGTGTGGGAATTAATTCTAGAATTATGGGACCAAGTATACAGCCATTCCAAATTTTCTATTAGGAAAAATTCTATATTTTATAAAGGCCTGCAAAAGGATAAAATAATATCCCTGTATAATTTTCAAATTTCATCATCATTCCCAATGGTTTAAAATAAGAAACAGCTTGCACCATTTTATGTGATCAGCCTCGTACGCATTCTTTTGACCAAGAAATTTTCTGAAATTTTTTAAAGTCATTCAGAAACAATTACGATATATAAAACTAGAACTTCTGATATATTAAGAGTCTCTAAAATTTCTCTAATTGGCTACATTTTTCTATATTGGAAGAAATTATCAGACTTCAAGCCAACCTTCCACCTCAATCATTGATTGCCCCTCACAATAAATCTAGCATTCAGGTAACCGAAGTTTCACCGAAAACTTTGAACATTTCTTTATGCCCTGCTCGATTGAATTCGCCTGATCCCCCTTGGCCCGTCGCACAGTGCGTTGATGCATGGACAAAAAGTGAAAAATCAAATATTTTGCAGGGTGATAATTATCATCTAATATTTACATTAAGATGTTCAGGAATCGAGATCGGTTATGGTTGCTAGGATACCGTAGTTGTTTACGATGTTATTTACCATCTTAACTTGGAATCTCAGAAATTCATATGCGGTAGAGTTACTTTCTATTTTTTCATTTAGACCTTAAGAAAATTTATTATTCTTGGCTCATTTTATTCACAATGGATTCTAGTATTATGGGTATGTGTGTTTCAAAGTTATTGTTTAGGCTTATGCCCTTACTGATCATTAGAAAACTTCTTAGTTCCGAGAATGAAAATTTTATTTCAACCGACTTTTTAAAAAATACGTATCAAAACGTATCCGTGATTTTTTTATATTTGGTTCCCCTAAGTGTATACTTTATGAAAATATCGCGTTTTCCTGCTACTACGTGCAATTATTTGAGAAATAATTTTTTTTAGGAAGACGTGTGCGCATCAGCAATTCTGATGTCTTTGAAAAGTGGTTTTCTTTAGACCAGAAAAAAAAATAGATGGAATTTATGCCCACATTTTGGTTCTTTTGAATATAAAAGAGTGTCTTTTTTAGTCTAAATAAGCTTATATATGTAAAATATATTTCAATGAAAAAATTTTAACTTCAAATGCACGTGATAAAAATACTTTGATAAAAAAATGTTTCGAACAAAAGTTAGTCAGTATTCAGTTGACAACGTATTGCAAAAGTAAATATTGATAAAAAACTTTTTATTCAATAAAAAATCGAGATCACCTCAATTTTTTTTTAAGGCAACTGTATACTTTTTTATACACCAATCGATGCATCTATATATTCTGGTTAAAAAAGTATTGGGGTATATACAGTGGCTCTTAAAAATATTCGGACACCCTTTAAAATCGCACAACTTTTTTAAAATTAATCCAAACGACTTGAGTTTTTTTGAGAACCTAGAGGGATTAGTTTGCTAAATGATATGATTCGTCGTTTTGAAAAAAATGCACTTGGTCGGAGTAGCAAAAAAAAATAGTAAAGGGCGTTTTTTAAACTTTTTTTTGTGAACCCTTAATGAAAATTCAAAAAACCCGTTTGTAGATTTAAGTAAGTTATATACGTGTCTAAAATTTCATCAAAATCGGTTAACGTTGCTCTGAGCTACACACGTTTCAAGATCGCAGAATAAGGTCGAAAATCGCTGATTTTCGGGAATTTCGCGATTTTCGACCTTATTCTGCGATCTTGAAACGTGTGTAGCTCAGAGCAACGTTAACCGATTTTGATGAAATTTTAGACACGTATATAACTTACTTAAATCTACAAACGGGTTTTTTGAATTTTCATTAAGGGTTCACAAAAAAAAGTTTAAAAAACGCCCTTTACTATTTTTTTTTGCTACTCCGACCAAGTGCATTTTTTTCAAAACGACGAATCATATCATTTAGCAAACTAATCCTTCTAGCTTCTCAAAAAAACTCAAGTCGTTTGGATTAATTTTAAAAAAGTTATGCGATTTTAAAGGGTGTCCGAATATTTTTAAGAGCCACTGTAGGTCGAAAACTGATCAGTTCGGAAGTTATGATTTTTGTCCCAACTTCCCATTGATTCAACGCACTGTGCGTCGCGATAAAAACGCCGACGAAATTGGAGCAGAATTGAAAATGGATACGGAACCGCCGTTAAAAGCTCGGCGGTAATCGCGTTCCTAACATTGCAGCGAGGCTTCGCTCGGTGTCCCCAGTCGTGAGGAAGGATCCGATTATAAGAGGCAATAGCGACAAGGGAAAACCTTAGAACGCGCCGGGGTAACGGTAACCGGTTCCTTTTCGAGATTAACGATCGCAATCCTGTCGTTTTATTATCGAAAATCCGGCGTTGTAGCATCGAGTCACGGCGGATATGGCGATCTAATCTCCGCGAAGACGTATGGCACCCGGATTTCTTCGTGGCTCAGCGATCCCCGCGAGACCGTGCACGTTAAGGTCCTTTGCAGTCCGGGTCGTTGCGCGAAACTCCTTATCGCCGGTCCAGGCTACGAAACGGTGGAAACAAAACGGCCGCTGCGCCCCGCCACTTTGCTGAAGTTACTAACAAGCCTTCCTAGCCTCTGCCCACCGCCACCGCCTTCTCCTCTTCCTCGTCCAGGCCACGGTGAAAAAGAAATGAAGAAGAGGAGTACCGACACACCGCGAGCCGGAGAGAAAGAGAGATTTATCAGCTTACCACCGCGAGAGACTAGCAACCCGATAGACGTGCAGATAGGCCGTCGTTTAAATAAATTACCCTCGAAAGGCTTGGCTGGCCTGAACGTTCCTCTTCTCCTGGCCGCCTCAGCCTCGCCACTCACCGCTCCTTGCATACCTGTTGCTGCGCCACCCCTTCTACTTCTTTCCCTCCTGTTTGATCCACTTTCATCCTCCTCTCTTCCTCATACTTGGCTTACCATTGTGCTCCATCCTGAGTAATTGAAATCACTTTTTTTCGGGCACGTTCTACGATCACTTCTGCGTCTGGGCTCCTCTGTGGGACTTCTTTTCGAGGAGGGTGCTGATTGTTAGGAGGATGGAGTTATCGGGTTGCTCTGTTTCTTCAGGTTTCTGGAATTTTTGTGTGATTTTTGGGTTTTATAGTTGAACTCAAAAAATGAGGCTTTCTTTATAATGGTCCCCGGGTGGGAGAAATATTTTGGGACTCCAAACAATCTCTTAACGGTAAAAAACATAACAACTTCTCAGGAAAAAATATAATAATGACAGTAATAAAGAAAATAAAATAAAAGAAATAAACAAGTAAACATTGATATGTTTAATAATCTAATAATATTAGATTATTATATTAGTATATTATAAATTATATTCTAAGGTCTCTGGAATATTCTTGAGGTCTCTGGAATTTTTGTGTGATTTCTGGGTTTTATAGTTGAACTCAAAAAAAGGGGCTTTCTTTATAAAGGTCCCCGGGTGGGAGAAATATTTTGGGACCCCAAACAATCTCTTAACGGTAAAAAACATAACAACTTCTCAGGAAAAAATATAATAATGACAGTAATAAAGAAAATAAAATAAAAGAAATCAACAAGTAAACATTGATATGTTTAATAATCTAATAATATTAGATTATTATATTAGTATATTATAAATTATATTCTAAGGTCTCTGGAATATTCTTGAGATCTCTGGAATTTTTGTGTGATTTCTGGGTTTTATAGTTGAACTCGAAAAAAGGGGCTTTCTTTATAATGGTCCCCGGGTGGGAGAAATATTTTGGGACCCCAAACAATCTCTTAACGGTAAAAAACATAACAACTTCTCAGGAAAAAATATAATAATGACAGTAATAAAGAAAATAAAATAAAAGAAATCAACAAGTAAACATTGATATGTTTAATAATCTAATAATATTAGATTATTATATTAGTATATTATAAATTATATTCTAATTTCTTTTTTGACAGTTCTCGCATGTCATGATATGGTTAGAGGGTGAAATTTGGTGAAAATTGGGTGAGAGTTCTGTGTTTAGAAGGTGAAATATACATGTAAGTCGGTTTACACTAAAATCGGATTAATTTTAATCAAACGAAAAACATATTTCTCCAGAGTACGCTAGTGATACATACGTGTACGATCAGGTTGTTGCCAGTTATTTATGTGCATATGTTAATCTTTCATTTGATCATCATGGTATGTACAGGAGGTGTGTCGTAATAACTTAATTCTGAGGGATCGCTATGTAGTCTCGTCTTTATATCTGCATACGGCCAAGTGAAGAATACTCCTCGCATTATCTGCCTATCTATTCCCCTTTTTTTTACCGAAGTGTTGGCGTTTCGCGACCCCGAGATTCTTACTTATTCAACGGGGTGCTTCGCCCTGGACTTCGCGATGGCTATCGAGAGAGCATCGAGATCCGAACGAGATACGGTCTATCAGATTGACGCTTCTGCTGGACAAATATCTGCCAGTGTATTATTTTACATGCTATCGTTGCGTGTGTTTCGACACATAAACGTTGATCGCTATTATCAGTCCTGCAGCCTTGGCATAGATTGAACTGTACGGCTAACAAGAGAATAGATAAAGACAATTGACAAGTAGCTAGTTTGCAGCCGGCGATTATTTTGCACACGTGAATCGTGTTATAGTTTGTTCGTAGCTGAGCTGCTGAAATACTCTGCGGGGAATAGCGAGGAACGCAGAGCGAGGAGGAGCCGTTCGGTCATTAGAGTAATAATTTGAATAGTTAGAAGAACTTCGAGTAACTCGAATTTTAAAATTTTCACTCCAATTTTTTTTTTTTGAAATGTTCTAAAGAATGAACTGTTTGGAACATTTGAATTATTTGAATTTTAGGGTATCAAATTGAGCTCGCATATTCTAACTGGGTACAGCTCATTTTGCTTTCCTCAAATATTCAAACAGCTCCAATTTATGAATTACTGACATATTCATTTCGAATAATATTAAAGGGTTGTTTGCTAAGATTTGCATTTCACAATGGCATGTGACGACAATTGAGGACCTTGCAGCCCCATTTTTGACAGTTTTTGACTTATGATGCATAATATTTGTGAAAAAAAATCGACATCGTTTGATGCAAACCCGATAATAAATACGCGATTTATTGCATATAAATAAAAATATAAATATTAATACGACGTGCGGTACGAAAAGTAGCATGCTTCAGTTTGCTTACGAAAAGTAGCACGTTTCAATTATCTTACGAAAAGTAGCACGTTTCAATTTTCTTACGAAAAGTTGCACGTTTCAATTTTCTTACGAAAAGTAGCACGTTTCAGTTTGCCACGTAAAGAAGCACGTTGCTGACGAATATTAGCACGTTTGGTCTATGAACTCAATAACTAGAACTTATTGCCTGAAAATATATATTTTTCAATTAGTGTTCTCTGTCAAAGCAATAATTCTGTAAACAGTTTTGTATAATTTACTAGAACCTGGTAAAGATGAAGCTGCACCCCTCTTGCTGCAAGTTCTTCAATTCTTATTGCGACACTTAAAACGGTGTTTCTTAGACAGGAGGCGCTAACAAGAATATTGCTTGAAACCAGCCTAACTCTTGAATTACATATTCTAAGTTTATGAATGTATCTTGTTCCCGCGTTCACTGGGATCGTCTGACTTGAAAAATTCTGGCTTCCTCAGGGCCTCGGGAATATAGTGTTCAAACGTTCGGCTCGGCACACACGCCGGCGCGATAATTCGAAAGCCGATGGGAATGTAATCGAACTTGCAGAACGGGTCTTCCACATCTGCTAATTATAACGCCGCGATACGCAAACGCGTTTTTTTCCTCCTACCAGCAGATTTCATACACTTTCGCGTGAAACGTAGCCGCGGGAGTCATTGTGCCAGGCATTGCGATTGCTTTTGTTCTCGCGACGATCGAATTTATTAAAGAGAAAAGCATTCGCAAGGTTATCACGACGCGATTCACAATAACCGACCGCCCGCTCGGTTATATCCGACAGATGATATCTGTTTTCTAGTAATTAACGCGCTAATTACGTTTCGTTGGTTCAGTATCGAGAAGGTCTATATTTGGAATGCTATAGCTGGAGTGGCACCGAATTTTCAATTTCTTGGGGACACTTGACACATTTGTCCGAGAACACTCTAAATATTTGTTACGTGATATTTTAGACTGTAGTACATAGGGCATCTCTTTCTCTTTTAAACTTGCATATTTGGTCGTTCAATTCTTTTTCCATTTGCGTTATGTAAAATGGGCGTCTGTACTTTTAGGATTGCAAGGATTAATCGAGCTGAGTGGTTAAATGGGTAGTCTACTTATATGATCGAATGAAGAATTTTGAAATGATCTATTACTAGCTTAAAGTACCCGGCATTGCCTGGGTACAACTTTGATTGTCACGGCATGTCAAGGGGGTGAAATAAGGGGGAAGGGGTGGGATGTCCAGATTTTATGATACATAGCCTATTATTATGCAATGTAAATGTTATGGAAAGTTTGGTCCAGATGGGTTAAAAAAAGTCTGGATAAAATGTATTTTATATGTTTTTCCTGGTCCAAGACTGCTTGCATACAAAATTTCAGAAAGATTCGTTGCGTAATTGCGCGGTTATTACTGGTACATTCATTCTATATAATGCAAAGAAAAAATAATACATAAACTTTCTCACGTGTCAGCCAGAACAGAAGAACCTCTGCAAACGCGTCCCTGCAAATAGCGCCCCTTTCAACAAACAGTGTAAACATGAAAGCGTCACGCAGAAACTTAATACTAAAGTGATACACAAATATAATATACAAATTAACCGAAGACAGGAAGCTAAAACATTCTTACTTAGCTTTCACTTGCGAACAATTGAGTGAATAACCTGATTCAATTCGCACCGCGGAAATGACCATGATTGCTATGATATAATCGAACGACAAGGTTGGCTGCAATCACGAGTGCCCCTGGGGAATTCATTCTGCTACAGCGAGAAAGTATTAAAAGACATCTGGTTTATTTTCATCAGTCGATCGAAACGAGACGTACCATTAGCCCAATTAAATACCCACCCTTCTGAACTCAACTTTAATTCAGCATACTTTCGTAATTCAAAATTTATTGCATCTTCTCCAAAATATCCCCAGCTATCCTACACCTCGCAAACCTTATCCATTTCTTAGATGAGTCTTCTTTTAAAAGAATTGTTTAGCCCCGAGCTGATTGCAGAAGCAAATAACAAATGAAAATGCCACTTTTCGAGAAATCGAATCAGCGAGAAAGACGTCGCGCCAACAGGGAATAAGCGTTCTGTTTTGTTATTTCATCCGCAGATGCGAGCCAATTTTTATTCCTTGCGTAAGAGCCGGGGCGTCGCGAATTGTGAGTACATACATAGACCGGCTCTCCTCGAGTCCTCAGCCTCGCGCTATTTTTAAATTGAACGAAGTAGGTCAAGGTGCGCGTGTCTAATACACGATTGTGGCCAAGCAGAATTCTGGTGGAACTCTCGTACGTTGAACCACTTGGGGAAACGGAACTTCCCGACGGGCTTTTCTGTCGAGACGTACGCTTCGGTTGCTTCCCGCGGCGACCGGACCCAGCTTTCGAATCGGTGGAACGAGACGAATTCTATTTCAGATTTCCGCTTATAGGCGATCGGATTCCTGTGCCATACGATATTTTAATAGTTACGTCGATACGACAGCGCATCGATTATCTAACCTATATCCTTGCAAAAATCGGCTGCGGCTTGGCAAACGCAACACAATCTCGGCGATCTTAGCCGCGACTATGAGTTATTGCGTGATACCCTGCGTTTTAACGGCAGACATTTATTTCACACCTGAGGCTATGCTGTGGATGTGTTTTGGTGTCATGCATTTCTTGAAAATCAGCTGCTCTTCAAATTTTAGCAGAATTCTATTAACCCTTGGATAGTTTGGGAGTCGTTAAAGTTGATGCGTCAAAAAACGGTGAAATTATTGGTCTGAAATAAAATACAATGCCAGATTATTCAAGGGCATGAAACTCGCTAGTGGACTGACCAGAAAAAATGACAAAAAATTACATTTTTTCCGAAAATAACGACACTTGAAGATTGAAATCACTTTTTCCCTATATTTTTCGACCTTTCAACGCCTTTAAAAATTACAAATTTGCATTATTTACATTTTACTGGTTTCTCCACGAGCCAAAAGTATATTCTTTAAAATAAAGAAAGTTTCAGTCGAATCGGATAATAACTTTTCGAGATATAGTTCCACCGATTTTAAGAACAGTGTTTCGAGAAAAACGTCTTTGTGCCGCTACTCAAATGCTTATAATTTCGGGAACTTTACGAATTTCAAAAACTCCTTTTAAACACGTATTCTTAAAAGCTTGAACATTCAAACAATGAAATAATAAAAACTCGATTTTTAGACCAGAACCTCCCCTTAAATAATGTCTACGTTGTGAAGTTTATTTTCTGACTTGAACAGACAACCAAGGGAGTTTATTTTCTTGTACATTCGTATTTTAATATCCACTTGTCATTGACCCACGTGTCAAGAGCCCAGCGCAATGCACTGTTGCAACGTCCAAAAGTATAAACACTGAAGTACCTACTCATACACGCGAAACATAAGAAAAAGCTTGAGATATTGTAGAACCACGCGCAACATTGATCACAATTTACATATCCCGTCACTACACGTTCGGATAAAAGTCCGCGAATAGAGAATCATGAAAGGTATTTATCTTCCACGTGATTGAGGTAGAAATGCAAAATTGTCATTCCTGCGCGAGCATGTAGCGATAGAGTCACTTCGAATTACTGTCATAATTCATTAAGCTGCCTGGGGTACCTGTACCTAAATTTAGACGACAGGAACTGCAAGTCGTGTCACGGATTATCGGTGAATTTTCTTTACACAGCCGGCGCGCACGCGGCCCGTGCGTTATGCACGCCTCGTCATGCAGTATATACTTAAACATAATAAATTGCGTATAAGTAATTACAGCGGCGCGGCGATGTTTTTGTCCGCGGGCATTAATGACTCGTCGCAACCCCGGCACAACTATATTTGACATGCCGCGTCGTTCGTCTAATCTTCCCCGTTGGTAATAAGCCGCCGTATACCGGTTGGCTCTTATTATTAACCCCTTCCGCGACCGGTTGATCACCTCCAGCATCGTTTCACCTCACCTGACTCGCAATTACTCGCCTGCGTATCGACCTTAAGCACCACTACGGGTCGCCACTCGTAATGAGAATTGACAAAATTCCTGAGGAACGGACGGCGTTACGATGTAGGAAAGCATTGAGTGGTTTAGCTAACGAGGGAGTATTGTCAATCTGGAAATTCTGATTTTAATGAAACTTCGCGTGAATGTGAGAGCATATTGAATTACGCAAGGTGGAGTTTCTTTTTTTGGGGAAATTCACTCTGAAGGGGTGAAATTAGCCCTTAAGGGGTAACCAAAGGGGTAGGTAAAAAATGGTAACTTTGGAGGTGATTTTAAATAAATTGATGAAGTTTATTAAAAGTGTAACGTAAGGCTCTTATGATATTTATAAATAAGAACAAAGAAAAGATTTTTGCAAATATTTTTAATAAAAAATAGCGGCACAATAGCCGCACAACTGAATCGTACTTTCCATTTCAGTCAGTTCGCTGTGGAATTTTGGATATGGGAAAATATGACACAATTTTGATTTTTGGATGGATCACATTTTTAATAAAGTTCATAAATGTCTTTAAAATCACCTCCAAAGTTATCCTACCATTTTTTATTAATCATCGTGGCGTTACCCCCTAAAAATATCACATGTTTTCTTCTAAGTTTTGGGGGTTAGCAAAGAAATTGAGCTCGAAGTGATACTTTGTTTAAAACTCCATGGAAATTTGTGCACGCTTTACATCTATATATTTCGGTTGATGTACCATTTTTAGGACAAGAACCCCCGGGTAACTCAATTTGCTAAGAAAGTAGACTCGAGGGGTTTCCCGAGATTATCGATTTACTTACGACCCCAGTGGGGTGCCTAGCTCCCTGCTCCAAGATTTAACTTCACCCGATTAGATGTTTATTCAATTCCTACCCCCTGCTATTACCTACTAAAACAGTTCGAAATTAATTCTTCTCATGTTTACCAATCGGAGATATAATCGAGAAATCCTAATTTCTTTTCATATAATCCACCTTTCTCCTTAAATTCGCAAATAGATGTTTTCGTGGATATAGTAAGAAAACGTACTCCCGAGGAAAATAAATATTATACAAATTGTATATAAATGTTTTTCATGGGGATCTCGAGAATTCTTTGGGGGAGTGCAAATTTATTGAACCTTGAATTCTTTTTATTGAAATTGATTGAAAAGAAGATTACGTGTATCAAATACTCTCTCGCAATCTTCCTTTCAATCAGCATCAATAAAAAAGAATTCAAGGTTTAACAAGCCTGCATGCCTCGAGGAGTCCTCGAAGTCCTCCGCGAAATATTTACAATTTTTTCAATAATAAAATTCTTTTCTCCTTCAAATTAGGTAGCATTGCAAATCCCATTTAGAGTTGTGACAAATAAGCAATACCCAGGAAACCTGTAAACATAGTATCCAGGTAATCTCCCCTTTAATCATTTCCTGTTTCCGGATTTCTAGCAGTTCATTTGCAGTTCATTTGCAGTTCCTTTGCCATTACCCTAATGATATCCATCGCGAATGCTCCGTTAAGATTCGTCAGACGTAGGAAGATTTATTCAATCAGTTGGTTTGCATTTTCCCTATCGCCGTTCTTCCTCGTGTTAAGACGGTTGCATCTAGGTCAGGGATGGCAAATAGGATTTCACCAACGTGCGAAAATAGAACGAAAGTTATCTGTTTTTCACGTGCCAATACCTCCACGAGTAACATCTACTGAATATTAATGTTGCAATAAATACTATTATAAATGAATACATATATTAATATAAATAAACCGCATAAAAATGTATCCAAACTCAATCAAAATTAGTAATATTATTTTTTATTAAAATTTTGATTTATATCATTTCCCTCTGCCAAACTGTTTATACTCTTCGAAGAAGACTTAGAAAGACTTCTTTATAGGTTTCTTAATATTTTCGACGTGCAGGTGAAAATCTCTCGCCTTGCAAGTTTGGCACGCGTGCGACGTGTTCGCCTTTCCTGATCTAGGGTGCTCCAACTTCCCGCGCAAGCTGGAGGTGAAAATTAATCCTTGTTATAAAGTCTCGCGTGAGACGATTCACGAGTCGCGTAATCGTCTCTGGCGAATGCCTGCAGGTCAATACCCGTTTATTATCGAAACGATAATAACCACAGGAATGCATTTTTCGCGGGCGTAAAATGTCCGTGCACGGTGAAATCCACCACCTGAAATTCCGAGGCAATCTTCTTAGAACGTTATTCTTTTTTGCGCTATACACTGCGTCGCGTGGAAGGTTGGGCTGAATGAGATGCAAATTGAGGGAAGCTCCTTTGCATGAGATTTCCCCTTCGTTTCTTAAGCAGGCACCGTTTGGAGTGAAAATTGTGGCATGGCTGGAGGTGAATAGTAACAAGTATTAATTCCATAACCAGGAGGATGGTGCTTAAAATTCAACCTTTGAATTTACTACATTTCATAATGTTTTAGAGATTAATATTTTAAATAAAATTTGTATTTTTACTTATGACGAATTCGTGCACTCAGGTCCTCTGTATATCTGAAATCGGATTGCCTGGCGTCATTATATCTAGAATTCCCCCACCAGAATAGTAAATGACAATCCACATTACCAGCTCTGGTTAGTAAGCACAACTATTACATTTGAATTGGCTATTTTCAAAAGTTGCTAGTTCACAAATTTACTTTGCAATAATATTCCAATGTTAAAATACTGAAAAGAAAAAGAAAGGTGAAACGAAAATTCAACTTTTTTCCTAAAAACACAGAATTCAATGCCTAGTAACAACCCCAATAAGTAACTGAAAAAGTCAAATAAATACCACACTGCCTACTCATAAGGGTGGAACACACCTTTTTTACTAATTCAAGGGAGATTTAAAAAATAAATTATTTTCGCACGTTCTCAACCCAGCCCATTAGGGTCAAAGGAACGCAGCTAATCCTGTCATTTCCTTAATTACAAAAAAATCTAGTTCCTTTTTGTACAGAGCTACAACTATTCTCTACTATAATGAGGAAAGGATCCAAATTATTTTTTTTACCCAACAATCCTCAGCTTCTTTTTGGTAGAATGATTCTACATTCTCGCGTGAAGAATCTCTGCGAGAAACATACCTCGGTACTCGAAGTATGTTCCTTATCTACCATATCCATTGTTGCTCCGCGATATTTATTCGTACACGGAACTGGCTCTCTCCCGATTTTTACGACTCACACCTGTCGATCAGATTCGAGCGGATAGACGTGTCAGCATCGTAAATCGTACGAACGAGACGGGTTAGCAAGTTCTAAGGTTCGAGTCGTACCTTGACTCGCCACCCTCGGCGTTCCCGAAGCGAACTTTGATATTGGCGGACTGTTACATCGGGCACGCCGCAGATAAGATAGATTGCGCATCGAATGCCAGTCAGACAATAGAGGGATTAGCGTAGGAACGTTCGATATTACTGAAAGGTAACGGGGGCCTCTCGTCTAAACATCGGGGCGCAGGCGAGCCCCGACGCTCGTTTGATTAATTCGTCGATCGCTCGTGCTTCTTGTTCCCGTGGCCGTGTTGCAACGCTCTTATCCCGCGCGGCTTTTAAAAATAGACAGTGGTAGAACTTGTCACCGACTTTCTCTACCGTCTTAGAAACGGCACGCTTGGCATTCACTGGCGCGGCATGCAACATTGATGGAACACGTTGTATGCATTTCCGTCTGGCCCCCTTCCCCCCTGCTCTAAAGTTCATCGACTCGCGGCACTCGATTTTACCAAAACAGAGAACAAAAAGTGGCGGCGGTTGGTCATCATCGCGATCGCAGGAATAATTGAGAATTTAGTTTACATTTTTATTGCTTGCGAAATGGCGGGTTTAGTGCGTGACAGTGTGGCAGGCGACACGTTGCACGTGCGCCTGCTCTGCTTCGTTGGAATTCATCGACGAATTGTGGTATTCAAATTTTCCAGGCAAGGAAGAAAGCGTAACAAGGTGGCCAGCTTCGTGTTTGCAGGAGTGTGCAACTGAAAATTAGTTGGCTTTTTACATTCGATCTGAAATGGCGTATTTTTGTGATTCCCAACTTGTGGGTCGCGAAGTCTTTTCGGGGTGGTTGTTGAGGTTATTTTTAGTTGGCGATTCTTAGCACTTATTTGTTTACTTAGTTACATTGCCATATTCTATTAACGATGTAACACTGATTTTTCATAAATTTTCATTGATTTTTCAGATGCAAGCGCTACCATAATACTAAATAAGATAATTAAATATATTAAATGTTTTTATGTATCTTAATATATAAATCAGGAAGTGTTTTTGCATATGTCTGTCGCTTAAAAACATTCGAATGGTAAACTGTGGGGTCACGAAATGTGTTGCAGCTCATTGTGCCTAGTTAATCCACATGAATGTGACTATTTAAAAAAAGAAAAAAGGTAAAAAAAGTAAAATATAAATGATTTTTTTTATACAATCCGGATCTAAATTTCGGGCGAAACCGAGCAGTAAAGCTAGTATTTAATATAAGTATTAAAATAATTAGATATTATTAAGTTAGAATTATATTCTAAAACACCTATTTTTTATTTGTTTTTCTTTTACCGTATCTTATATAGGGGGAGAGGGGGCAGGTTATTCGAATATTAAACAAGGGGATCGTGGCTCAAAAAAGGTTAGGAAACACTGGTATTTATAGTACCCAGTGATGGAGTATGCAATGTCGATGGAACTTGTGTTTTCATCTATTACTGCTGCTTGATATTTATTTGATGTCAATGATTGACTTTGCGGAATAGGATAGTGAACTATTTATCTTCGAGAATTAAGAACTTTGTAATACCAAAGAAAACAAAAGTTGTTTATCTTTTATTTCTCTTTCTTCGAGAGTAAGATAAAATTCTTTCCACCAAAGTTTTCCTAACAAAAATATTGCTCTCGCTATAGATACATAAATAAATATCGGATTTCTCAATGGTTAGGTATATGCGACTATCTTGTACGTTCAATTCCGCAGCAGCGGCGTCGATGCAGTGTGCAAGAGGTGCATTTCAGAGTGCACGTGACCGTATATATATTTGCGTTTGTATTGCATTGACTGCCAAAGGAGATTCGGGGGTGTGTATATCGCGACATGTGAAATGTCATCCTGTTTTTATCCTGTCAATAAAAATATTCCGTGATTTGGCAAGCATCCCGAGTGCTCGATCGAAATCGACTTTTCGTACAGTGGATTCAGTCAGCCATGGTTCAGACTTATTCCCGCGTTGCGAACATTGCCACTAATCGGTGGAGATTTAATTAAGCTCATCTTGATACGCGTGATAAACAATATTAGCAAACCTTGACCTGTGAAAAAGAAAACAATTGAATCTACGATTTTTAAACTAATAATAAGTAAAATGTAGTTGGACTATTATAGGAACTGAAAAGATTGTAGGTAATAAAATTAAAGCTTAAGCCGAGAATCCACCTGAAAGCTAATTGTATGCTATGCTATGCTATGCTGAGTTGTAAAAAATTAACTTCGACACAACCTTGTGGAACCGTTTCCACTAAAAGCTAAGCTAAGCTGTGCTATGTTTCTTATGTTTTATAGCACAGTGAGACATATCATAGTATAGCATAGCTTCGCTTAGCTTCCAAGTGAATCCCCTACTTTACTTCAAATCTCTAATACAGAACAATTGAATTCATGTTTCTTGAAACTATTTGATTGTTTACTCTACGAAATCTTCACTGTGAACGAATCTGATATATTCAACCATTCGTCCTGTTATATCACTTGTACCCAAAAAGTAAATGATTCTTCGCAAGAGAGAAGATTGAAGGCAATTCGATGCTTTCGACAGAGGGGACTCTCGTTATTGACGCTTCAGTGCGCTTTAATTGATTTCTACGATCCCCACCCAATCTCGTACATAAAACGATGTCTCGAAACGCGCAGACAGCGTCACGATTTCCATCTTGGCTAAATATAAACCGCGACTTTATTTATTCTTGGCAACGTGTCGGGCCTCGCTGCCACCGAGGCCTCGCGTTACAATATTTGCAAGGCACGTCGATGAATATTCAACTGTATCGATTAACTGTCATCAGTTTTCTTCCGTCGTCGTAAAGGAGGACGACTGAAGAATACAAAGTGATGGGTGACACGAATTACACCGTGTAACGACGATTTTATAGTGTGTCCGATGCGAATCGATGAGCGTGCTTCCGAAACGTTTTAAATCCAAGGAACGTAAAAGACACTTAAACTTAATCCTGTACTGCGCATTTTAGACTATCTGCTGCGCCACCTTTAATTTCAAGGTAAAAGAGAACCAGAGGCATTTCTTCGCAATTGACTCTTTGTAACGTATTACTAATACCGTTATTTTATCCATTTTGGCATTCAACCGATTTTGTGGTTAGTTGTAAAAACAATGTGACGAAACTAGACAAAGTTGCAAATCATTTTCATTTATAAAATGTTCAGAATGCTGCTTGCACTTTTGTTTGAACAAAAATAATAATTGCTTTGTAAAATTTCATAATCAATAAAACACTTACATTAGGTGTACTCAGATATGATAAATATACACACGTAACCCCGAATTTTTTCACTATTTTTCTCGGATTCACAGGGAAAATTTACGTTAGAAACTATTTTTCTGCACACAAAAAATGCGCAGTGTAGGGTTAATGTTCCACGTCGAATCAAATGTTGAAAATACATTTCAATTTGAAAAGTGCAACTCTAAACAATAGGTACATTGTGAAACTGATTCCTCTTCCATGTATGCTGTTATTTTGAGCAACAAACTCTTAAAGATCGCAGAATAAGATCGAAAATCGCGATATTCCCGAAATCAGCGATTTCGAAACTTTCTTTCGTCCGCCACTGTATATTTTTTATAAAATCACATATAGATGTGATTGCGCGTAATTGCGCTGATACCTAGAAATAGAAATTAAAGCAACGGCTTTAGAACGTCAATAATTCCATTAGCCGTAATCTCAAAACGAAAGTTTTGGGTTTACGCCACTATTGCGCTGATAACCTCATTTGACGTAATTCATTGCGCTATAAATTACTCACAATGTTTGGACATGGGGGAGCAAAACAGTACACTGTATGGCATAAAGAAAATTCAATCTAGTATTTTATACTTAATCACCTTAACTGCATTAAAAATTTAGACCTAACACCCCTAAGTGATCATTTTCGGAAAAATTTGCATTTGTTGCATATACACAATTTCACTTATATGCCAACCTTTAATAGATACAAAACCCTTAAAGCAGCCATAATAAAACATCGCACTTCTCATACGCAGTCACCTGAATACCATCCAGCCAGCGTGGAAGCTTCGCGAAAATTCGCGGTACCCTAAATTATCTAATAATCCGACAGATATACAATGTCGTTTTTCAAAGCGGCAGACAGTTAACACGATAACGGGGCACGATTTTAAGCCGCGATAACCCTTATCATGCCCGCTCTGATAAGTAGTAAGAAGGAATTATCATATCTCTGCGAAAAGTGTAAATGGATACGCATCGATTCTTCTGCGCGTGTTTCATCCTCCTCTCAGTTTAAGAGTGGCAAAAGGTTGCCGAAAATCGCCAGCAACAGGTGTCAATTGAGAATTAACGTTTCGGGTTCAGATCCCCTATCTGGTCAATCGTCTGATAAACGAGAGGGGTTTAATAAAAGTTACGTCCGATCGGACTGTTAATTCCGCGCGTTTTAGTCAGATAATTGACAATCGCGAGTGCTGAATGATCAGGACGCTAATAGATAAAAGGAAAGGTTAATGACTCGGTGATGCATCGCCGATGGAACGTTTCCCGGGGTGGAAAAAAGCGCCGGGACCGATAACCCAAGTTGCAACTTATCGACGCGCTCTGTAATTAGCTCTCGATCAACAGCCGATTAAGTAACCTCATGGACGACTCGCAGCCGCGGGACAATATAAATATTTTCACAGGCGCGTTTTTTGCACGCTTAATAAGGAAGAGGAAGTTGATACTTTGACACGAGATAGGCGACGGCGACGTTTAAATAGCGAATCACGGACCAAGATGGCGAAATTTGTTATTGTTTGTGGCGTTTTGCAGACACTTTCCAGTCGCGTTGTTTTGTAAAGCGATGTTACCGATTATATAGTTTGCGCGTATTTGTAAATCACAGAGGACTGTGTATTTGGAGCAGAAACGGTTATTTACGTCTTACTTAACGTTTAATGAATATGTAACATGCGTTCGTTCCGCATTATCCTTTAAATTTTACTAATTTAAAGATATAACTTTAAAGATTACTAAGAACGATATCGATTTCACGTGGAAGGATTATTTGGACTAAAATTATACAAACGTTGGCGCGATGAAGTATTGTACTGTTTTATTAATGTTATCTGTTGGATATAAAAATGTTTCGATATAGATTGTATCTGAAGCTCGGGATAAATTGTGATAATAATTGTGGTGACAATCTGATAAGGATTAACACTTTTTGGGTTACAATGAGAAGTAGGAAAGAGGCTTTAGCAAAGTATGCGATCCTGATTAAAAAATTACAATTAGGTACTTCCAAAATGGTACTAAAAGAAAGATAGACCAACCTAAACCTCCTATAAGGCTTCATGAATACATAGTTCTTGCGCTTTTGAACCTCAAAAGATATGTTTCCTCTTCGCAGGAATTCTATTCGTTTTTTTTAATAAGTGTATTTCCTGTTTAAAGAAGTAACGACGAAAAAGGCAACGGGAACGCCCGATAATTGGTCCGCGAGTTGTTTCTAACGAAGTGTTAGAAGTGAAGGGCGAATATTTTCTCGCGTCGCGCCCACGCCTTGGGAACATGTATACACGTATACGTCGCCGTCCCACGTAATTTGTTGCTAATCAATTAGAGCAGGATCTCGCGGCGCTGATTGGCCGGTCTCCTTGTTGGAGCAAAGACGATAAATCTGTCACGATAAATTGCGACGCTTGGCCCTAGCCCGTGGGTCAAGTAGTCACGATTTAAACTGTGCCGGTGAATGATCGGACGAAAATAAAACGGCGGTTTTACAATAGGGCGAGAATAGATCCTCTGGAGACGAACAGGCGTACTCGACGCTCTGGCACGTGTACCTTTTGAATATCGATAAATTTAATCCCCGTGATCCGTGAATCACCGCCGGGAATTTTGTAGAAGTGAATCGGAACGGTCGATTTTGCGTCGAAGCTGATTTGCGAGACTTACTACTTCGATAAAATTCTATTTTGACGTCAATGGTCGACGAGAGTTGAAAAAATTAGAGGGGGTTTCATTTTTATTGATCCTCGAGGAATAATGTTGAAATTGTTGGAGTGGGATTATTACAAAATAGAGAATTTGAATGGAGATGTGCAGGATTTAGTTTTCCTATGAGCGGTGTAATTGAATATTTTAATGGTGCAGTGATAATTGACTGGTTTGGAAATCCTGATGTTTGTATATTTTGTACGGTTCGCGTGGACATGATAAGCCAAAAATAGAATAAATGTGACAAGAATTGAGGTTGTTTGATACGATGACACAGCGATTTCGATTAGTGTCAAAGTGGCACCCGTTTGCTGATTACGATGATCGGTTGATGCGACCTTGACCGGTGCTCCCGATGGAAACTGACACTATTAATTAACGAACGATTGCGCGTTGCTATCAGTAAATAGCCTATTCGTCTCTAATGAAGGAATACTGATTACGATTGTAATGAAAAAAAAAATTTTAAAATTAGAACCGATATAAAAATATTAAAAATGCTCTAAAAAGTAAAAAATATTTGTTTTCCTTATTTAATCTACGACTCTCCATTTTTTTATTTCGTCGCCTCAACATTGGCACTGTGTAAATCTGGCGCCGGCTTAAAGAGGTTGAGAGTCGTAAATTAAATAAGGAAAACAATTATTTTTTACCTTTTACAGCATTTTTATTTTTTCTGAAGTCGGATTTAATTTTTTTAATTTTGTTTTATTTTTTACTTTTTAGTTATTTAAGTTATATAACTACATTTATTTTAAAAAATGGGAAGGCCTACAAAAGGAGCTGCTCGTAAAAAAAACCGGAAGATTTCCAAAATTAGCGTCTTGAAAAAATGAGAATCAGGATGTCTCAAATTCGTTATTATTAAGGACAATATTGATGCAATGTAGAATGGAACCACTGGGGCATCCCCCTCTTTCGAATAAATAATGATTATCAAGATCGGTCCAATTGCTGAAGAGTTATGCGCGGACAAACATAAAAAAATACACACGGTTTAAATCTATAACCTCCTCTTTTTTAAAGTCGGTTAAAAAACCATTCATCATGGTACCAATTGGCGAACACATTTTATATAACAACCAAAAGAATCATCCAAATCAGTCCGCGATTTATGCGCGAACATACTTTAAATCTGGAATTCTAGATAATTCTAGAGTCTCTAGATAACAATAAAAAAAAATTAACTTGGTACCACCAGCTCTTCATATTCTTTCAAATAAAAAAGTATCATCGAAATCTGTGCACCTATGCGGAAATTATAGCTGAACATACATAAAATAAATATACGGATCGAATTGAGTAACCTCCTTTTTAATGTCAGTTAAAAATATCGTTTCCCTATTTTTCAATGGAGCAGTTCACACATGTCCGTGCCACTTACTGAAACTAAAACACCATCACGAAACTGATATGTGTGAATCCGCCTTTAAGCGTTCCGAATATACCAAACACCATCGAAGCAACCATTCTCCCCTGCCAAACGATAAGAACCTTTGCTCACCGTCACTAGATCCTAGAAATTTTATATTAATCCTCTCAGCTACATTTTCATTACTCCATGTGAAGTCGCCTGGCAATAAAGAACCCCGGGTGCGGGGGAGATATCGAATTCCCAGTGTATTCGTCTTTCCTCGGTCCCCCGGCTTAATTATCCGCTAATCACCTCGGTTGGCTGTCGATGAGTCCTGTCCTGGAGAATGTGCAGCATCGGGGATGCAGTCGGCCTGTGTCTCGTTCCGTTTCATCCAGGTGCAACGTTCTCCGCTCGCGTGGGCACGTATACACGCGTACATCGAGTCCTACGCATGTTCGAACGAGTGGCCTGGCCTGTTCACAGGAAGCCGCCGATTATGGGCGCGTGTACCGGCAACGGATCACTGAAAATCGCTTCCGAACCGATCGCCAGGGCCACCGCCCTGTTGACCCTCGATTGTTCATTAACCTTCGCTTGGCGGACACCGGGTCAATCTTGACCCACTCGGATGTGTTTCTTAAAGAAAATAAGAATATTGGACGGTATTGAAATCTGATGCAAAAACTCGTTCTGAAATACGTGCGAGCGGAATAGTGTTATGGGTCGAAATGGACCCCGTCGGAATTACGGTCCAATCAATCGTATTCACTGATGAGTGTGACTTAATGACACGTTCCCGTATTGGACACATCGAAACATTTCATTAGATGCGAACAAGCTAATAACGTTGCCGTCGTTATTGGCTTCTTCTATCAGATTGGCGTTAGCGTACGCGTATATGGATGTAAAATTATTAGTGGCTATATTTGGTAGCTCTATCAAGATAAACCAGGAAGTATTACTTTGGAAAAAGGGGATTCTTGATGGTGTCTGTCGGGAAGATATTGCGGATAATCGATTCTACCGTTACGGGATATTATGGTAACAAGAGTGCTGAAAAAATTGCCACTCGGATACTCGAGCTGCGATGAAAGTTTCTTCGTTTTCATATTTGCTTTCGTGTCTTCTTCCAGCTGTCTTATTATTTACTCTTACCGCGATCAACTCGTTCCTCATAAACTGAATCCTAAGATTAAGAGTCGATTTGAAATTCGAAGCAAAGCGATAGTCCATTTGCTATTATAAACTACATCTTTATAAACATACAGCCCGGATTTAAGTTTACATATTCAACCGCTGAAGGTAGCTCTAACACTTTTTAATTTCGGGTTCATTCATTACGAATCTAATTGCCGAAAAGTCGATAGGTACTTACGTGTTTAATATTTCACCTAATATTTCTTCCCTAATCTCGTCACATTACCAAAGCTCTTTGTGCAGCGAGGAACAGAATTTTCTAGTCGTCTTTGTTGTTGTGAGGTAATGTGGAGTCTAAAAAGAGTTTGTGATACGATACCGAATTGAGTATCAGAAACATCTGTTTCCTCGTGTGTACAGAGTCGTATACGCGGTTTCCGTGTATTGCGCCGCATACACGGCCACCCGTCTATCGGAAGTCTAGGCGTGCGTGATAGATAATCGTTACGTAAGAGGAGGCTTCGAGGCTGTTGGCCTGCGGACTCCAACGTTGCTCCAGCCACGGGTACGCCCTGGCTTCGACGCGTTTAACCCGCGGGCCACTTCGGCCATCCGCGAACTTCTTTCGGTATTTATGATTCAGATAAAGAAACTTTACGATTCAGATAGGATCGACGGCGTCAGCCGAGGCGAGGAGAAACTCGAGCCAGGGGGATGTTACGTTCGCGAGGGAACACGTTGGAAGCGAGATGGTTTCTTCTTGCATTTTCAGCTGAATCTCTAAACCTAAACAGAGATTTCTGAATATCCTAGAGAATATCCTAGAGGTTTCTGAATGTCCTATTGAATATTCTGGAGATTTCTGATTATCTTTGAGATTTCTAAGTATTCTAGAGATTTTTAAATATCTTACAATTAGAGATTTTTGAATATTCTAGAGATTTCTAAATATCTCAGAGATTTTTAAATATTCTAGAGATTTCTAAGTATCCTAGAGAATATCCTGGAGATCTCTAAATGTTTTGTAAATGTTTTGGATAATATTCTAGAGATTTCTAAATATCCTAGAGATTTCTATGTAGGTATACTAGAGAATGTCGTAGAGATTTCTACATGTGCTAGAGAATATTCTGGAGATTTCTAAATAGGTGCCTTACAGATTTCTAAGTATCCTAGAGATTTCTAAATATCTTACAGATTTCTAAGTATCCTAGAGATTTCTAAAGAGATTTCTAAGTATCCTAGACAATATCCTACAACATTATAAATGTTCTAGAGCATATTCTAGAGATTTCTAACTATCTTCTAGAGGTTTCTAACTATCCTAAACAATATCCTACAAATTTATAAATGTTCTAGAGCATATTCTGAAGATTTATAAATGTCTTCTAGAGATTTTCAAATATTCTAGAGATTTCTAACCATCTCAGACAATATTCTACAAATTTATAAACGTCCATGATGACATTTATAAGTAATCTCTATTTCGAGATTACTCTCAGCTGCTCACCTTCGCAATCTTTCCCTAGCTTCCTCACCATTTACTAAAGCACTTCGCGGGCACCGTATGCCAAAACCTACAACAACAAGCCGCGTTCGCCAGGAAGTATAAAACATTCCACCGTTTCAACCAAACAGTATTTATAAAACAAAAATGGTCTTAAAATCTTAACGTACATTCCTTTGTATGTAAAAAGCTGTCGGTGTCAAGGTTCCCTAATACACGCTCTCCGTCAGCTATTAAATCGTGCTGGAACGCCTTAATTTATTTCATTAACTTTTAACATAGGCCTTGAACCGCGTTCAAAAATGGGCGTAACCCGACGCAATGCGTGGAATTGCGCTATCCAGCCCGTTCATCGTTCCAATTGCCCCTCTTTTTCCACTATGCACACTATGCATCACGCTTCGTTTTCGCCGACCAGAGCTGGCCTTCACATACAACCATTCGCGCGATTAAACTGTTTTCTTCGACAATGGGCGCCGGAACGTCAGAGGTCAATTGTCCGTGACGACCGTGTCTTCCGACTCTTGTCATCCTGTCCAAGAGCCACCACAGCTTGGAACGATCCTACCGCACGGACCTGCGAATTTAATACAAGAAGAACCTTATGACCTCAACGCATAACTGCGTTAAGTAACTCCTCGTGTCTCCAAAACGTCGTAACAAACATTAATAAACGTCCGGGCGCTGAAAGACGTTCCTTCGACCATGTAAAAGTCTCAAAGGATCCTAAGAATTTTCGCGCCGCTAGAATACCGGTCCACCAACGAGCAGGTGGAGGTAGAACTGATTCTTTGCCAGCGGTATTTATATCGTTCTAATTTTCGCGCAGCCCTGAGTAATAATTCGAAAATATTTCCTCGACGAGGTGAGAAAGAGAAAGCTTATTATGCTCACACAGTAATTACGTTTTTACCATTCATCTATTGCCTGGAATATTATTTTCTCGATCGACGGATCGTATTTCTGATTGGAGAAGCTGCGTGTGGGGACTCGCGACGAACGGATGGAGGGCTCGTAATTCGATTTGCATACCGATCGAAAAATCGTTGCTCGCGATCGCTGGAAACGGACCCGTGCGTGGCGGTCATCACGCTCCATTTCTTGACCAATTGCCTTCGATGATCGACTATGGCGAGCTCGGCGCCAAAAATAATTGCCAGACCTCTGCGATTGCAAGGCAGAAGGCGAAACGAGGGCGTTCTTCTTCCTCTCTTCGTCTTCGTGTGTACGTTTCGCGACTGCGTTGCCGTTGCCTTGCCGGCCTAAGTTCCTTCTGTTTTTATTGTCTGGTTCGCGTTTCGAGTGCACATGGAGCGTCGGAGCGGTAACGCTGGGCGTGAGGTGAGAGTGCAGAAGCATTATCGTTTGACTCCGGTTCGAGGACCATTTTTAAACAAAGCAATATCGAACGTCACAGGTGGCGTATAATAAAACGTTTATAAATTCTCGCTTTGGTAATTCTGTTTTTCTTGGAGTAATAATATTTTTTTAACTCTGTCCTTTCTGTCTTCTTTTAATTTTTTAGTGATAATCTCGTTGCTAGTATGACCTATTAAGTGACCTTGTGTATTGGACAAGTTAAATTTAAACGAGGTCGAATGTTTTTTAAGAAGTGAACGAGTTGGTTTGCTCGCGCACCAAGATATTTATCACTCCATTGAGTTATCGTGCTGCCTTCAGCTTCGAGTCGTAGCAACGGAGCTGCTCGCTGCGCTGGCGAGCGTATGTAGGTACTGCGCGTGAAAATTTCGACACGTAGGTCGCGGCGACCGATCATCCGCATTTCCTGCGCTCACTCTTTCTATTAACATTGTGGCCGCGAGCCAACCTTGTGATCCGTGCTCAAATTTCACCGCGATGTCATTAACGCGAGTTCGTTTTCGCCATCTTGTTTACAAACAGGCTGCTGTTGCATGCTGTAGGCAATTAACGCGTCTGCATTCTGTCGGTTGGTCAGTGACTAAAATACAGAAGCGTTCGTTCCTGAATCTTTTAAAGAATTTTATATAACTTCATGTCACTAGTTGTAAGAAAAATTCCTAGTCAAGACGGCGAAAAAAGATCCAATATATTTCGTTCGTAAAAATACAAAAGGATAATGAATTATGATAACTGCTTACTGCTGCATTGCTTTTGTTTGTATATAAGTGGTCGCCAAAAGAGAGTTTAAGGGGTTGTTCCGGTCTAGAGCCCATAAAAATGGGTGATCTCTCGGAATTAATTAAAGGAAAACTATTATATATAATTTAATGGGACTTTTTGCATTGTATTAAGGATGTCTTAGACTATGGAAATATATTCTTTTGTTTTATAATTAATCATTGCAGAGGCACTAAGAAGTCGTTAAAGTCGAGGCGTTAAAAAATTCATCCAAACAATCATTTTTTTGTTCGTTCTCCAAATATGCAGTAATAAAGTCCAAAAAACATTTTTACTGCATGTTGTTCAGTTTCTTTTTTTAATTCATGAAAATCACGTGTTTCTCAAACGTTCTGACCAGAAGGTATATTTTGTCGTTTATGTCCATGGCTGTTTTCTTACTGTTTTTGACTATCAAAAAGTCTGGAAAAATTATGAGATACTTATTCAAGTCTCTACTTTAATATAAAATCGCCCTATGAGTCAACTGTTTAAAGGATTAATTAGGAGAAATAAAAGTTCGGAAGGAAGTTTAATTTGCCCGGACATAAACGGTCCAGTGTGCCCACGGCGGCTTAAGTGTCTACATTCAACTATCGACTAAACTCTCGAATTCCAACATAAATAATAAAATCGATACACTCTGGATGCATGAATATATTAGCGTTTCCCGGAACGAATATGAGTCACCGTATTCCCGCATCTGCCGATAATCATTACTCCCAGTGGACCATAAGTAACCTTTCGATGCATCCGAACGACTACCCACGATCGAGCAATTTTCACATCGAAGCAATCGAACGATCGAGCCGAGAGGATGAATTCATATATCTTCTTATAGAATTTAAGAGCCTATAAATAGATGGACGCGCTTTATTTTCACGCGGGGATGCTGCAAGCGTAGTATTACACGGTGTACAACGCTCGCCGAACGTAATTCGAAGCTATTATAATAACAACATTGTAATGGCAGTGGTAACTCTAACGGCGCGGAGTGGTAGGGGTAATAATATGATTGTCTACCTAATATACGCAGCACGAATAACTCTGTTCGCGCCAGCGAAGGAGCTGCTGCGATATCCGATAGCGTTACCAGTTGCCCGTACCTCCCCCGTGCAGGCTGCTAATCTGATGATAAATGAAGCCCACCCGACCATCTTTCTACCGTTGCCGGCCGTCGTCATCGGCGTCACGTGTTGTACAACGTCGGCGATTTGTCTCGATTGGCCCGCGACACTCCGCGCACCGCAGCTGTTTTCCTCGGCTATTTTCGCAGGCGGATTAAATTAAGTTCGATCGGGGACTTTTCTTCCTCCTGTTTCTCCCCACGGGCCAGCGGATCGGGCGCGTTAACAACCACGGTAATTCTATTCCGCGGCGCGAAAGCAACCGTTCCCCGTTGCATTAAGCGGAAAACAAGATTTACGAGCCGATACCAGATACGGAGATGATAAAAACTTGTGCACGCGAACGGCTAGGATTCGATGCCCCGAACCGCGAGGGCGAATTGTATTCAAATGGCCATCGTGAACCCCGGCGACCCTTCGCGTTACGAAACCGACTTTAAATTCAACTGTTGTAAGGATACTTCTTCTCGTGGGCGTAATTAACTTTCATTGTTTTGGAGTAGTGATCAGAGGGGAGTGTAAATTGCCAACGGTAAGAGAAATAAGATAGTTTTGTTGGGAAGAATAATACCTTAAAATAGATTTGTGGGATGTAAAATGGACCAGTGATTGGCGAGTTTTAATAACACGTAAAGCCTGGGATTATCTTTGTTATGCAGACATAATGGAATGAGTTTTAAGTTTTCTTCTAACCACCAGTTTATGTGTGTGTATGTGCTCTGTGACGATGGCTGTGAGGTAAACGTGTGGATGTTGACGATTTTAATTGTGATGAGGTATTATCTTCTTAATAGTGGTAGATACACGGTGACGCTTTAGTTGTGTGTGTGGTTAAAGTCTGAGGAACTGTTGGGCTTAGTTAAAGTAGCTTCGCGAGGAATTTGAGGGTGATCGAATATGATATTGGTTCAAGGATTTTAGCACAGCAGAGATCGAATACTTAAATAGCTGATACTGTATTAGATACATGGATGGGCTTGGTGCCAAACATTAAATGGCACCGGTAAATCAGGCACATTGTAGGCTTTACTAGATCAAACGTTCTGACAGATGTCGGCTGGATCAGACGCTACGATAGACATCTCTAGAGCAGACACTTCGTTGACCACTAACTAGGTCAGGCACATGAATCAAAAATGTGAATAACACCAGATGCTTGTGTAAATATTACTAGACGGGCAAGAACAAAGTATGTAATCAGACTTGAATATAAGAGATACTGTTGCAATAACGACCTAACGCGAAATAACTTTCAACGAAAACGTCAAACAAGCTCCTCAGGAGTACAATTTATATCAGGAGACCTGCACTATTAACGCTCTACATACCTATACGTAATTCTAGTCATCGCGCTACAAAATTTCATAGCGAATTCTCCTACGCAGCGACATTTTATTATAATTTACTACCCACGGGGAAACGTTCTTAATGTCCTTACAAAATATATCAATCTGCTGTGGTGGCATTTAGTGGGCAGTTTTTAATCATGGTTAGATGTAATAGTAGCGAACTTTTTTTATTTTGAAAATCAGAGATGAGCAAAATTTATTTAAAGTACGAGTGCAATAATGTTAATACTTTTAGGCCTCTCTAGGTGTATGTCCCCCTTTCAATTGTAATTTCGTATAATGAAAATGTATGAACCCTTCCAATGCCGCAAGATTTTAAGAATTACTCGTCCAAGTCGGCCAAGACTTTCCGAGCGGTGCCTACTGCTGAGAAAGTTTTGAAACAATACTTTCGAAGCTTTTCAGGATTTTCACACCATGTTGGCATAAAAAGGTGCCAAAACTAGGATGTTAACTCCTCGGCTACTACTAATACCATTGACAATGTGAACATTTTAAAATCCGACAATATGATAGAACCTTCCTAATTCAATTCTGTATCTATAGAATGCAAAGACCCCTGACAGCGCGAAATCTTCAAACTCCAATTCTATTTGTGTAAAATGTAATGTTGCCTTGTTTTGCAGGCAAGCACCGAAAGTCGAGAGCCGGAAGAGCAGGGTAGCAGCACGACCTCGCCCTCGGAGGGCAGGCACGCCGACGGTACATCCGGCTCGTCCGTCCTCGAGATGGGCAGCACAGACTCGGCGGGCAGCGCCCACGGCGGCGGCCCTTCCTGTGGCCTAGTCAGCTCCCTCTTCTCGAGCAACTGCCGTGGACGAGCAGAGGCATTCGCGAAACGTCTTCACCGACGGTTGACGTCCCTCGGCGGCGAGGACACCTCCCGTAGCCTGGACGCATCCAAGCCCAGAGAGACTTCCTGGCTGCGCTCGACCTCCGCCGCGAAGCCAGTGACGAACAACACCACCTCTAACCACGTGTTGCAACACCAACCGCGTCACAGTCCGGAGACTGATCTGTGCTACGATTTCGATCTAGAGATAGAGGATGGCCTTAGCTCACCCGCGGAGGCTGCCACGCCGGCAGAAGTGGCTGACCTTCTGGTGAATCCTCACGTACTAAAGAACCACCGCGACGCTTGCAATTGCCCACCGAATGGATCGAAAGCGATGCTCACCAGCTTCGATTCAGAGTCCGGCTGCGTGTTTGCCTCGCCTATCACGGGAACGTCCCCAGACAGCGATTCCTCGGACCTCTATTTCGACCCAGACTCCTCAGACGTGGAGAAGACGAAGAACGAAGTATACTTCGACCCCGTGACCACGTCAGACAGCGAGTTGACCGTCTCGAATCTCTCTAATGGCTGCGACGTAGCGACGGGCAAGGGGCTGGTTTATCGTAGGAGGCCAGAGACCACCGTGGAGCATTCCGAGGACACGTCCGAGTCTAGCTCCTCGATGAGACGGAACAACGCATGCGACAAAGAGCTGAGGAAAGACGAGATCGTCTGCAACTCCGAGGACTCGAACGAGAGAAGCTCCTTGGAGACCACTTCGCTCAGCCACGAGTCACTCTGGAGCACCTTCGACGAGAGCACTATGTCCCTGCAGGAAGAAAGCCCCACAAGGATCAGTCCTAATTTAACTACTCTTCAGAATCGACTTCCCAAGTCGCACTCGGACTCCGAGATCCCCGCCCACGGGCCTAGAATACTGATCACCTGCGACGTGCCCTGGAGGAACGACAAAATAGAAGACGGCGTGGACGAAGTGGACTTCGTGAACGGGATCACGGAGAACGGGAAGCTCGAAGACATTAAGAACGCGAGGAACCTCGCGAAAGAGGACTCTCCTGACTCCTCGGAGAACACCAACGAAGAGGAGCTCCCATTCGACGAAGAGGCACCCAGCGAACCGATCCTGCAGCCATCGAACAGCACCGTCAGCTTGAACGCGGAAGAAGCGATTAGCAACGAGCCCGAGGATCACTCGACGTACAGTATGATCAACATACCAGGCGATCTCACCTTAGAATGCCCCACCGGCGAAAGGGTAGTGGAGTTGGCGATGAAGAACGAAGTGCAGCTGCAAGTGGAAAATGGTACCGTGCTGAGCACCACCGAGGAGGACAAGATGTGTCTGCTGTTGCAGAAACTCGCCACCAGCCCTACCGTCAAGGACGACATTCCCATGCCCAATGAGAAGCCTCAGGAGGACGGCGTCGAAGAGGAAGAGGAGGAGGAGGAAGAGGAGGAAGAGAGACCGCAAAAGATCAGGCGATGCTCCTCATTGAAAACTGGCAAAACCCCGCCAGGCACACCCGGGAGGAAGAAGATCGTCAGATTCGCGGACGTCCTTGGCCTGGACCTGGCCGACGTGCGAACCTTCTTAGACGAGATCCCCAAGGTACCCAACTCGGCCTACAGCGACCTGATCTACGACGACATCTTCCAGAAGGACACTAGCCCAGTGAACAACGCACCGAACAATTCTTGGGACTGCAGGTACATGGATAGCAGACGACGCAGCTCTGGCTTCGCGATGCCGCCTCGCAAGCTAGACAGGACCCTGGTCCCTTTGTTCCAACAACCTGGCGGTATGCCTAATTTCCTCGACTTGGTCCGCGAGCGTCGCGTTTGCCTGGAGAACGTGCTCGTCCAGGATCCCATCTCCTTGTGCATACAGGGCTCGGTCCGCGTGATCAACCTCGACTTCCACAAGTCGGTGCACATCAGATACACCCTGAACTCGTGGCGGAACTTCAGCGACCTTCAGGCAACGTACGTGCCGAACTCCTGCGACGGCTTCAGCGACAAATTCACGTTCGTCCTCTACTGTCACACGCTGTCGGTGGGTCAGAGGCTGGAGTTCGCTGTCAGATTCCAGTGCAAGGGTGAGCAGTACTGGGACAACAACGCTGGAGCCAATTACTGCTTCCAGTGTTTGCCGACGTCCTCGGCGGTCGGCTATATACCGATCACGTCTTCCGAGAGCCAGCATCATGAATGGTCGCCGATGTTCTACTGATGGACTCTCTGATCGTCGGTGTTCGCACGGGTTGCTGCGCTGGAGCCAAGGATGTTTCGCGAGGAGCCTGAGGGAGGGCCCGATCAAGGCTGACGGACGACCAACAGAGAGATTTATGGAGAGCCTACGTTTATGTGAACGTTCCTAAAGTGTACCCGCGTGTACATAACTGTCCTGCGAGACGATGGGAGTACGAGCTGGATTACGAAGAGCAGGGATCACACACTCGCGTCAATTATTCTTTCCTGCCATTTCCTGACCCGCCTACTGGCGGACTGGATGGAACTTGACGCGCCTGTTAGACTGACATTTTTTACACGTCCGTTGTTCCTTATTTGCACAAGTATATTCAGGACAGGCGCAACCCTTCGAAGGGCGAATGGGGTTCGAGCTTCGAAGGGCTGGTCTAAGCGATGACGGTGACTGGAGCGGAGCCTAAGGTGGTGGCTCTGAGGAGAGTCCGAGAAAGGGAATTGAGCGCGGTAGATCCCGAAACGTCTAGGAGAGCATGGAGATTATTTACACGTTCCTAGAAAGTACCTAATTTTACAGACTTTGCGCCGCAGTTAAGCCTAATGAAGTTTCGAATGAGTCGACGTCAATGGGGATCTCGAGGTAGAGATCGAAGTTGAGGAACTAGCCTGGCAGTGTTAGAACCGCGAAGAGATGAACTGTTGTGGGTGATAGGGTTCGGAGAGGTAAACTTACAGGCTTCTTTTCTCTCTTTTTATTTTCTTCTTCTTTTTTTAAATATTAACAATATGTCAAGAAATGAGCGACGTCTGAGCGAACTGTTAACGCCTCTGAGCAGAGCATATTATTTTTATTCGGTGGAAACATATCTGCAAAGCGAATTGGGCGTGTCATCCGATTCGGTGTTGCGTGTGAAAGTTTGATTGGTTCGTCGCTGGTGTCTACATTTTTACTCGAATAGAAGGACACAGAAGAATGACGATGTGAAGCAGCTTTGAGACTTCCCTTCGGAGGTTTCTCACGGTTAGAACTAAACTACTGATCTGTGCCAATTTTGATCCAGTGTTATTGCATGAATTACCAGCTCATGGACACTCGTGAATACACTTGGGAGTGGTGCATCGCACGTACGTTCGTAGAGTACGTCACCGAGGAATGTCACGTTGCTCACTGGGGATATTTTATTTTCTTTGTTTTTAAAATCTACTCGAAACTCACTGCGAACCAGGGAAATCGACCTGATCGACTAATCGCGAATGTTGTTACTGTACCGACCCTTAAAGTAGCGATAGTTATCGGTCGTCTGCTGTTTTACTCGCCTGTATATTTTACCGATGCAGGGCTACCAGAAATGTGGCGGAATTTCCCTATGAAAGTAAAACAATATTCACATCACTGTGATAGAATGTTTTAAATTCGAGTCTCTGTAAAGTTGTACATACGATTTGCTAGAAAATTTATTTCTTATTTTAACGTTGACTGATTACCCTAAGGGAAATGATCTTATTTGCGATTCAGAGATTTTCATTATTTATTGCAGCGGCACAAATATGCGTGTATCACGAATGCGGGATGAATTCTCTATATTTTATGAATCAGTGGCGAAGCTTAACTCTTTGGAGACGCAATGATTTTACAGCTAAATGTTTTTTTAAATTACTACACTAATTAATGAAGAATGCCAGGATATCTCACATATTTATTTTTCTAAATCATATGTGGAAATTTAAAACCGTGTTGACATTAGAATTACACGAACTATTTCTCAGAAATAATAACTCACATCCTCAGAGGATTAGGAAAAGTTGCTTTCGCACTATTTAAAAATCTATTCTGCGCATCTCTGTGTAGTCCCCGCGTAAAGAGTGAACGATGAACGAATTTCTCCCGAGAGATTGTACAGGAAGTAATTATATTACCAGAAGTTAATCGAGACGTATAAGGGTGGAGTTTAGAATGAGTCGTTTGAGGTGTTCGTCAGCGACCCTTAGACCAGAAGTCAAATTTGTAAATACAATGCCGGAGGAGCAACTTTGCTCTATATCGATCGATGCAAAAGAGACGAATAAACGGCGAAACATTATCGGCTCGCGGGCAACGAGCGACATTTGCCAACGATCTATAGCCGCTGATCTTGCTACGACGCCTTGTACGAGCGGCAGACCACTAACAATGAACCAACTGTAATTAATTAACGTTTACACACAAACGATCAAGCCTCAATAGTGATAATGTGCAATGATCGAAATAACACGGTAGTATTTCACGACACTGTTATTTTGGTAAAATCGGGGGTTTATTTTTCGTAACGGTGATTGCTGCTGCTGGGCCCCGAAACGTTTCATTCAAGTCTCAGTAGTTTCGCGCAACAGCGGTCGTGAACGCCGAGACGAACGATGATAGAATATAATCACTAGGGTGGCCTCTATCGAGAACGATACCCGAATATTTTGTAATAGTGTTCATCCCGAGAAGTGCTTTCTACAACGAACGAAGTGCATATTAGAGAGAGATGTACATAGGCGGCGTCAGTATTGGTGGGAAAGTGTGTCTCGAACACAAGTGTCTGATATATTCAAAGCTAGTTTCGAATCGTTTTCAGATCATTCTGCATGCACGATTTTTTATTGTAAATATTGCTGGTTGCTCCCTCTTTTTTACGTGATTCATGCAACCGTTTCACTTTGAAGGATACATATGCTCAGCCTAAAGTCTTCGATATTCTTTTTATACAGTCACTTCTCGAGTGTCCTTTTTAATTTTATACTGCGAGCATCGTTGTGTTTCGACTCTCCGTATTATTCTGCTGTGTACATATCACGAAATTAACTCCGAAACTTGGGGACAGTATACTTAACGATCAATTCATTTTGTAGCGATTTGTTGTTTTTTTTTTAATTGTGACTGTTAGAGGGGAGAGGAAATATTTAATGTTTTAGAGTTAGAGAACACTCGTTGCAATAAGATGAAGATCCTTGAGGCGTTCCTTTACCATCGAATTGTTTTTTATACTTTGACTGAAAGTCACTTTTCAATCGTTTGAATTTTAATCGTAATATTATAGGCGCATCGTAACCACCATTATTGAGGCCCACGATATTTATATATTACCCGAACGTATATTATTCAAACGCAATGGAAGACTTCCGGTTATTCTATCTGTACATATTACATAGGAAAGAGAGCGGACTTCTATTCTGATTAACAATAGAAATACGATATTCTTCCATCTGTTGAGAGCGATGAAGTTATTGAATTTTATGGAGGCAGTTGTATCGCCGTCGTCAGGGATCGAGATATTTTAATTATGTTACGGAAGCTCGAGCCTAATGTTAGATGTGGACAGTGTGCTTCACTAACTTCATTTACGAGGTGTCAGAGATATTATCAGAGTCATATATTTTCGACTTTCATCTATGAAGAGGCCTTTACTATAGAAATAGGTTTAATTTGAGTGGAGTGGATGATGATACAGCTTGAAAATCTTCAATGGAATTGATGGTAAATTTCTATATTTTCTGCAGCTTTCAATGATGGAAATAATTTTCGAAATAGTGCACGTGTCAAAAGTTATAGAATCAGAAAAGGAAAGAAAAGGGGAAATTGCAAATGCATAGGAAAATAAATCGAAACGTATATTATTCCTCTAATTCTCCACACACGTACTATTTCGAAAATTCTTTCACACCAATACTATTTATATCAATACAACTTTCAATATCACATCATCAATTTCATTCAAGATCCTTAAGCCACTCTTCTCAAAAAACCATGCGTTATCAAGATTACTAAAAAACACTCTTCACAACGGAGTCAGTGAAACACCCTGTACACCAAGCTTCTGAAAAAGACTTTTGGAACAAGATCGATTTATATTAATCACGATTGTTAACCGCCCACGTGACACGCGTCACGAGGTGCCACGAAGGGAGAGAAGATTGCAAATTCTATTATCGTTGAATCGTTGGTGCAAAAGCTGGCGGGAGCAACGCCGTCTTTGGTGAAGTGGCGAAGCAATGGAATCACTCGTTACTCGGGCCAGTGTCACTGGGCCTCGAAACATAATCGCGTGGCACCCTCCCATCGATAGCTATAACCGAGGACGAATTATTTTTATTAAACTCCATCCGTGTTTTGTAACTTACTGTCGTCGATTAGCGTTCTAGGTTCTCGCAGAGGTGGCGGAGCAGAATGTCACGCGAAACCTCGCCAAATCTGCGCTTGGAGGATTCTCCGCGGCAGCCACCCCCGCGAAAACCTCGCCCGCGTCGAAGAGAGCCTCGAAGACGCGCGTGAAAACCACTGAAACATTGGTCTCGGACGTAGAAATATTTTTACACCGTGCCATTAAATCTGTTTTTTTTTTCTTAGCTCGATCGGGTCGTTGGAGTGATCTATCGCCTGGTGTTTTTAGGATTCTCGCGCCCATACGAGTGGAGAATAAAATTGTTTTCAAACGTTTCACCCTGACGTTCTGTTTGGGCCTGTTTGACCTAAAATGATCTTTAAGCGCTTGAGAGCTGCTCGGAGAATCTTTTGGTGAAACTATTTTGTGGCTTTAAGTAACCAGGAACTGGGAAAACTGATTGGTAATTAAAATTAATTAATCAATTAATTTTTACTACGGTTACTGGAGATTGAAAGGAAGATCGAAGGAGAGGATGGAATCATATTAAGGGCAGCTTCTTCGTAAGCGTATATTGTAATATAAAGGTGTGATTGAATGGAAATCATTTCGGGCCAGATAGACCGAAGGAGAACAGGAAGATCGAACCGCGATCCTCCGTTTCCCATTTTATTTTTACCTTGTTGATTCAGGTCGAAAAGTTGAACGCGAATCGCTGGAATCTTTCTCGTGAGTTTACAATCTGTTGTTCGTTGTAATATTGAGATTTATATTTTTGTAGTCATTTTTTAACTCGCCGAGTCGAACATGTTGAGCGTTCTAGTCTTTCGAATTAGCGGATATTTATATTTACGCGGGAAAGGGAGAGCCGCGCGTCGAAACGGGGCGAAAGGGATTGGGGCTCGGGTTATTTTCATTCGAGGGAATACGTTTCTACGTTCGAGACGGGGAATCAATGAAAACCATAGCCTGTAATGGTAGTATATTTTTATATGTAACGTAAGCATACGTCGCACCTCTAGTCCGTAGAGCCGTGAGCTTTCGTCCAATTACCGAGCCTTTTCAAGTTTTTAACGAAAAATGAAAATGGATAACGAAGCGAAACCGACATTAAACAGAATTAATGTGAGAAAGCTGGAGTACCTGTGTTCTGCTGTGTGTATGATTGTACAGTGTGCGTGCGTGTGTAACTGTGGTGCACGAGTAAAAGGCCCTGAAAATGTCGATAAATGTCTGCGTCCATTTGTAACAGTTTATTTTTATTTTGTAATTGTAACTTTTAATCCGTTCCTTTACTTTTATGGTTTTTTTCGATATATACATATACACATATATATAGAGAGATAGAGAAGGAAGAAATTTTTCGTTTCGTTTAATTTCGGCTGTGAAACAAACGGAGAACGATTAACAGCAGACAGGCTTGGAATTAAAAATTCTTTTGCGAGTAGTTTATGCGCTGCCGTCTGTTTACGTATTCTCTTTTCTTTTTTTTTTTACAAATTCCGAGGTCGTTTCAATTTAATTCATTTCGGCTGTTAATTATCGTTCGTTGCTTCGTGCGAAATCCAATCGTAAACAGACGAGCAGCATCTTCATGAAATTGACGAATTTATTAAAATGGTAACGCTTTCATCACGCTCTTACCAGGGTCGATCGTTTTCTTATTATTCGTTGAGGGAGCTCGAGAGCACGGATCTATGGTTTCTGGGCCTGATACGTACTAGAGATCAAAGATCAGACTGAACAGGACAGTCCTAGCGCGAAGTTGGCCATCTGTTTTCTATGTACAAACCGACTGAATGGAACCAGCTTGGAAATAACTGTTAACGGTTACGACGTTATGGAACCGACGAAATCCATAATTTTATGAATGTTACTAGTTTGTTGAGAGTTTGTGAGAAGAAAGCCGTGCGGCGGTGTGGAAAAATCGCAAACAGAAATGACGGTCGTGGCAGATTGCGTTATCGGTTCTTCAAAGGTTACTTTTATACAATTGACAGATTACTATGCAGAGTGCAGCGTGATGCAGATTGATTTCTCGTTAGAAAATAAGTCGAAACCGTGGAATGGAGATTTTTAAGTCGTAGCTTGTTAGAGAAACTTCCTTAGGGATCGTTGGGAGCACCAACTGTTTGTGAAGGGGCCATACAAGTAGTGTTTTTTTTTGTAGCCTAATCCTTCGCCGCAAAACACATCGAAAGTACGAGATAAATAAATAAAATTATATTCTTGATGCTATAACTCTCGAGGAAACAAATATTTTTTGAAGATCGTTAAGAGCATCTACTATTTGTGATAATATCCCAGGGGATCTTTCCATACTCTCCTCCATGCTTTCCACTAATTTCGCAACGGGGAATCATTTTCTTTATTGCTTTATTGTACTACGAATCACGCTGCACGCTGTTTCCTAATACGAAATGATAATACTCATCGCAAACGCGTCGAATGCTAGCGATAAAGTTTCAGTATATTCTAAATATTCTGGGCGTTCTGTTTTACAGTGTCTGATATTTTATATTTCGATGATTTAATTAACGAATGTGTCACTGCGAGTGTCAGGAATGAGGGGAAAAAAGTGAATGTCACACAGAGAGTGTTATTGATATAAAATAATCATTGGACACGATTTTTTTTCTTTTTTGATCGGTCGAAGGCCACGGTACGATAATTACGCGCATTAAAAATACGTTTTTCTACGCTCGTATGGGATGCCCGCGCGAATGTAAGAAATGTGTTTTTTAATATTCTACGTTATCTACCAGATTTTCCACATGCGCGCGACATTTTCGAAATTTATGGAGTGTCGTTAAAGCTGCGCATGAAATGCATCGTTTTAATCGAGAATTATCACTGTCCGTTACGCGTATACTTATTTATCCTTCTCGTACAAAGCGTAGGCTTATTGAATTTCACGCGCCGTGGAGTTCAACATTTAATAAAGCACAGCAACATTATGTTCTACATTATTCCCCTAAATATTTTACAATACTTCACGAAACTGCGTACAAAATGCTTCTTTTTATACAGTTTCCATGCAACGAACAATATGTTATCGAGCATCGTTGTTTAGCAATAAATTACACATCGCGAAGATATTCGAAATTAATGTCGACTAAATAAAGAAGTAACGTTTACCAATCGAGCTTTTCAGTAGCCAACCCCAGGCTCCACCAACGTGCCTCGGCGAATTCGCTTCAATTTCATTATCATCAAATCGAAATATATATCGTATTAAAAATGGAAATCACTTTTCCGTTCGTCCAGGATATTAGCCACCCCATCGTTTGTTCCCTAGCTTAAAGTATTCGGTGTGGGGTCGGTTGTGTTGGCTTCTGAACAGGCATAATCTTCGCGAAGAGCAGCAACGTTACTTCAGACTGATACAGCGATGAAACGTTTATGTAATTTTATTAAAAAGAAGCAACGATCAGGTTGTAGCTGCTTAATGGTAATCTCGCAGCTTAGCGTCCGATTTATTATTTACGTATTCCCCTTTCTCCTATTTCTTCTTTTGTCCCTCTCGTTAAGTGTCGATCGTTGGTGAGACTATATTCGTTTGGATGTTTCTGTAGCTAGGGTAAGGTTTCGCGTTTATTGTTATACCGAACGAGAATACGGCGTGGGTGGTAGCGTTAAGATATTCGGGAGACATGGTTGAGCTAGCGAGGAGCGAATGGATAATGGAGGAATGAAGTATCTAAATACGTATACATAGACGTATATAATATATCTGTAACTCATGTTCTATATGTTATTAAGACAATAAATGGAAGACCGATCGATAGTTTACTCTTCTATTCGTGTGGGGAAGTTTCCTGTTGGCCTCTGTCACGAATTAAGGGGTAACACCACTCTAGGATCAATGTTTTTTTTTTGCTTAAACCATACTTTAGAAAGGAAGGAGGAGACGAACATCGACCTAGATGGCCAAATGTATGGTGCAGGCATCGCAGATTAAAGATAAACAAAAATTTAAAGGATTAAAATGTTCATAAAACTTTAAACGCGTTTTTCTCGAAACCACTTTTTTCAAACTGGGAGGACGAATTTCTCGAAAACTATCGCATGAATCGATTTGAAATTTTTACAGTAGCTTTACAACAATATTCTCTTTGGAAGTACGTAGCCGTTTTTTGATTGAATGTAAACTTTCTTTTTTATAACCAATTTAATGCTAATTTTTAGGGCAAAAAATCGATTTATTTCTTAACAACTGCACCACTTCCACAAAAATTTGATTTAAAAAAAACCCCTACGTACTTCCAAAGCCAATTGTATATAGATTATAAATTTTTTTTATTTTTTGTTCCACGACTCATACATGCCGAGAAATCCGTCCTCCCGTGGCGGTGTTTTCACAAAAGCTGTTTTCGACGACGGGCTCTGTCGTCGCCATTTTGTATGAAAATGACACTAAAAAAATTATTTTTCGTACTTCAATATGTGTTAAATAAACCCTCTGGAAAGAAATTCTGTTCCGTTTGTCACACTCCTAAAATAAATTGTCAAATTTAGGTATTTTTTTCTGCCTCTAGATTGGTGTTACCCCTTAATTTCGATCGATAACAAGGTGGTCATTTAGAAAGGAAATATGTTAAAGATTCAGGGGCACACAGTGGAGTATCATAACTGGCAAATAAAGTATAATTTTTTTTCTAGTAGTGTAAGTGAAATGTATCAAAATGTGGCTATGCACAGACAGCAGGAATTGTTCGTCGTCGGAGTAATTATAACCGTGGTTTAATATAATAGTATAAAGGAAATGTTACGTGATACAAATCCGTTACAGGAGTACAATAATTTCACGATTTTATTAAATAATCCGATGACTATTATCGGCAACTGTGACATAGTAATCTGAGGTCACTTGAAACCTTCGGTTTATCACCTGTGTTGATATAACAAAGTGTACCTCGTGATTCCATAAATCGCACGGTATCAATAATGTTTTGTTCCGATAGACTTTCTTTTTACTCGTCTCTTGAAATTGCCCGTTTAAGAATTGTGTAAAAAAGTGAAAGTATTTTTTTACTTGCTCGTAAGATTCACTGTGTATGTATGTCTTTTTTTTATATGAGACTAGAGTAAAGGCAGGAAGGTTTTAATTAATTAATTTCTATTGAAAGGCGGTGCAGCGAACAGCTTAAAATAATTGAACCGTGCCTTCTGGTAGGCCAAGATTCCTCGTGTATTTTTAGAGGGCTCTAAGCTGCGCCAGAAGAGAAACAACTCGTATATCGCGTTTGCCATTGTTTTGCATTGCACAAGCCTGACGATTTTTCAAAACTTGCATCTATATTTATGACGCGCCGATACGAACTCGATCGCTGTATTTACGGTTCTCGATTACATTCTATTCTCAAATATCTACAATCGCAGCTCCGGTAATTACGCTCGCTCAAATATCGTGGGCTGTATTTTACTTTTTGCCCTAGTACAGGCGCAGCGGATCTCCGTTTATCTGCGCGTTGTTTACTTGGCAATATAATTATATTCGGATGTATGAACACTTGCGCATATCGATGCACCGGATTTCGATAAAGTATAATCTGTATGTTTTCACTCGAATCTTCTGTTAACTACTATATTTACGGTTAAAAATTAATTAAAAAAAAACTGCAGCTTCTTCAAAGATGCATCAAAACATGGTAAAAATTTCAGATGAATCGAATCGCTGGTTTCTTAAAAAAAATTCAAAATTTTGCTATGTTTTTAGTCCAAAGAATAAAATTCCCCTCTTAAAGTGTCTTCTTTCTGATCAAACGTTTCATTGTTGGTCGACGGTGTCGGTCAGGTGGACTGAAAAGAACAGAAACTCGTGTAGTTCAAAATGGCAACTTTTTATTACGAAAAAAAAATGGGAACAAATGGACATTAAACAAACGGCTTAAGTCGACGTTAGAAAACGGCTAAGTTGCCCGAAAAGCAGTACCCTATGGTTACCCTGTGTCTTTTTCTCGTTGCAGTTGTAAGTACCCTTGAATAAAAGCAGTGTTCGTCTCTCAGGTCAGTCTTTATAGCGTTTTTTTTGGTCACCGAATTATCGAAAACACGAAAGAGATTAATCGAAAAGCTTACGTGCCTCGGAGGCACTCTGCGTGTTTTACGCAAGGAATGGTGGCTTTACATTTGTATAAATAAATACAACTAATGCCTCGTATCGTGAATATTCACAGGTCTAACGATTATCTACCGATTACATCGCTGTCTTCTTAAATTACACGACAATGATATAGGATTAGCGATCACAAAATAAAGACGGCACTCGATGCAAGTGTCCCGTTCAATACACACACGTCCGTAAGTCACAACGAACATAGCTTATTTAAAATGAATGTTGATTTTCGCATTACTCAATCCTCCTGGAATAAAGGATTCTTCTTCCTCATTGACAATGCCTGAATAATTGACCCGACTCCTCTGCTCAGACCCCCTGTGGTCCTAAAAATTAATTTCACATTCTTCTGGCTCCATCCAAGCGCCTTTCGATACTAAAATTTTGAGCGCTTCCACCTTGTGCGGGAATCTCGTAATTACATGCGTCATCCCTATTCGTCGGACGCCTCTGAGGCGTCCGCCGCACGGTACTTGATGACCGAATGCTCGCGAGCATTCACAGTACCTGATGGGTTATTATCGCTTCTCTTTTCGAACAATCCTCTCGACAGAATACTGTTCCCTTCTCTTTATAGTCTTCTTCATTTTCAGACGTCAGCGAACGTCCTCAAGATTTGCATTTCACTTCCTGGAAGCTAACTTTGTAAACCCAGTGTGCTTTTTTCAAATCTTCGACGAAGAGCTTACAAGCTGTTGCTTCCGAATGATGGCACGCTCTTCGTCAATTTCAAGGCCCTCAGCTGTTTGTACAAGCGTTGCTTGCAGAATTGATAGAATTCGATCTCCCGCGTGAAGTTACTGCGCACCATGTCCTTCACCTCTTCGCTGACTGGGGGCTTGAAGAAGTTTCGGTTGATCCTGGTGAACGAGTTCACTTCGTCTGAAATGAATGTCGTGAGTTTATATAATTGGTTAATTAGGAATGAATCGTAACGTACCTCCTGCGACTATTTCTCTCGGTGCAAGGTGTTTTGTATGCAAAGTGCTTTCTTATCGTGATTATAGGTTCGTGACGTGTACAGTTATGTGTAAACAGAGGAACAAAAGAATTACCGTAGTAGACGTCGGTGGCGCCTCGGAAAAATCGGGGTATATAATTTTCCAACACCGTGAGAGTGGTATTCACGTCCTCTAGTACGCCGACCACAGCGTAGTGCTTCTCCACTGCCAATTTCGCTCGTTCCAGGGCACCCACAGTGTTGAACGGTCTTAGTGGAAAAAAAGAAATTGTTAATAAGTCTGGCATTAACTTACGTTGCAAAAAGAGGACCTCGATCTCATTTAACTCTTAAATAGAATTTTCAGTTCCCACCCACAGAATTAGGGTTTATACAACAACCGACTTTTGAAAAAAAAAACGGTTTTCGAATTCCACTATTACCCAAAAACCGATTAAACCGGTTTCCGAATTTTCACAAAAGTATATAATTAAAATAGTAAATGAATATTTGTGGCTATTTTAAACAAATTCAGTTTCCTTAATATTTATGGAATTAAAATAAATATCTCTATCTATACAAAACCAAATAATTAAAAATAAATTAAAATAACTAAAATCCGTACAATTTTTTAGTTCATTTCATATTTCTGGATCTACAAAAATATAACACAATAAAATAGGCTGCATAAAAACCAAATGTAAAAAAAACTAAAATAACTATTATATCATCCGCACAAAAATCTTTTAAAAGGTGTCATCAAATTATAAATCTTTATTCCATGAAGTATTTTTCTTCAGAAAATGTGAACTCATGAACATTTACATTCCTAATACTATCTTGTTACAGACTAAACTATATAATCCGTTGAAAATTTTGTGTGCCATTTTAATGGATCAAAACTAAAAGCAAAGTTGTTGAGTATTCTTTTTAATACACCCTGTATAGGGATAACTTGCGAAGATTATCTTGTTAGCATGTGGAAGTGTAGGTTTAAAGGGAACCTACGTGCATTTCTCGCTGTGCCCGCAGAAGAAGAGCGTCTGTCTGCGATGATCGCCGATCCCCTCGTGGATCTCGCCCTCCAGGTATCTGCATTCACGGTCCGCCTTAAGTACACAGGACTCGAAATCCTTCTTCAGCCAATTGGGATCGGGCAGAGGCAGGTCTGGAAATATTTGCTTTCTCTCCACGTAATACCAGGGCGCTCGCACGTAATAGTACCATGATATCACTCTTTCAACAGGATCCCTGACTATATTGATGTAAATTGGCTGCGGCAGGTTGAATCTGAAAGAAAAAACAATGAGTATCAGATACTCTGCGGGATTCACGATGAAGTGGTTCCGGGTAATCCACTTTATTTATTCAATTCTCTTTTGTTTTAGGGGAATCAGTGTTTGGACGAATGTAGAGCGAAATACGTGTCGCAAGATATTTTACTTATTTCTTACAAGAGAAATTTCCCAATCAGGAAATTCAAAAAATTGTATAACTTTCGAAATATGCAGATGATATATCGACGTGTGTTGCGAAAGGTGGCATATTTCATTTTTCTTGTATCCACTTTCCATAGAACGCTTTTATATTATTATTTATGGAAAATTGACAGCTTCCTGAAGCTGGATTATATTTACTTAAAATAGTTAATACAATTATCAATATTATGTGTTATTAAAATATCATTACTACATCACCCCTTGTTCGTTTTTTCAAATTTGAAAAAAGGATGCAACGATTCTGTTGTCCTATAAATACTTTATCAATCAGTAAAATAACAGCACACTTTGTTCCTTAAAATCTGGGAACACTATACGGAAATTAGGGATGAAGCTCTGATTTAATTCAACTCCACTTCAGCATACTTACTCCGTGAAATTGGTGAAACACACGTGCTTTATGTACACCGATGGTTCTGAGTAGCTACTGACCATTCTGGCAAGCTGCAGCTGAAAATAAAAACAATTGAGTAAAAATGCAGTACTAGATGTTTATTTATTTTTAACTTAGAAGTAGAATGTTTAGAATGAACATTTGTTATCCTCAATTTCTCAATACATATTTCCAATCACTGTAGTCTGTATTTTATTCATTTTTATTCAACTTGACATGAAGCTTTAAAGAACCTGCTCTCTTTTTCCGTACGAAACGTAGAAGCATCTCGAAAATGGGACAGTGAAGAGAAAATCGATTGCTTATTAACTATTAATAGATTTCAAGATTTGATGGTAATAGGATTTCCTCTTAAGGTTTAATACCTGTTCGATGGGAGCGAGACGTATCGTCTCGACTCTCTGCACGCGATCCCTGTTGAACGAGAAATCATTCCTCATCGACAGCCTCCTTAACAATTCCATAAACGTCTGGGAACCCACTTTTGGCACGCGATTGAAGAACAGAACCTTCTTGCCTGCTCTTTTCGTGTTATTCAGCGCGTCGATGTCCAGCACTTCCGGTTCTTTGTACTGAAACCAAGTAAGCCAGTTAATAAAGTACCTTCACGTTAATTCGTATAAATAACAAGAAAGAAGTTTCAAATTAATTTGATTAAATTCAACTCGGGTAATTACATTTCATACCCCTCTATTTAATTAAAATTATTCAACTATTCAAATTTCATTGGGTTCTAATGTTGAGTGGCAGAGCTAATTTGCATAATTGCATCGTAAAAGAGGGGTATAGAAAAGATTCTTCTGTTACGACCTCAATCGTTTATTATCTTCCTCGAGCTCCCCGTTTGTTCTGAATTTTCATTTTCTATCGAGGAAAATCGTTCTTATTCCATTCCCCCGTTTGAATGACTATTAACAATACCAGCGAGTCATTCCTGAGTGTATAACGAGCGCGGAGTCGTAAATGCAGGCATAAGTAACAAATACCTCGTTCCTTCTCAGCTTCCGTATGGTTTTTGTGCTGCGTGTACACTCTACCGTAGTGCAAACGAAGCGGGGCAATAAACACTTGTTGAATGAAACGGAGAAAGTAACGAGCTTGGTGAGATTTGGATAATTTCTCGTTCTGTATGTACACATATCGTTGCTCGTCATTTGCTTGCATCGTTGAGCATAATATTCTATAAAGATGCTAATCCCGTCCGTGGGTTCTTATGCTTCTTTATCGATCGATTTTGTTTTATTTTGGTGGTTATTACTGTAATTTTAATTCCTTATATTCCGTTCGATTAGTCTATTTCGTTTTGCGTATGGTATAAACGTCTTCCCCTTCCTTAGAGGCCATTCGATATCGAAGAAAAACTCGAGCTACGCTTCCGCGAAGATGCTGTAGATGGGAGCTTAGGCTTTGCAAGAAATATTCCATTAACATCCGATTCCTTGCTACTTCGAGATCGTGAACCTTTCGCGGGGTCGTTATATTACGATGGTAATCAGATTTTGATCGCCTAATTGTTTTGATATATTTAAGAGATTCATCTGTCGGGGGATGTGGAAAATAAAGTAGCAAAAAAAGGTTGCAAATATGAAATATAAATTGTAAAGTGTTTGAGTATTTCTCTAGTTTCTTGCTTTCTGAAAATTTTCATTTGGTATAAAATTCTTATGGTGAAAGAAGAAAAACAGTACCTAGAATAACTTTTTTTCTTCAAATGTGATTGTATTTCTTTTGAAGAATTTCTATCGTTTAGAATGGAAGAAATATTTTAATGTGTTTTTAAAAGCGTAATTAATGGCAGGTATAGATTCTAGAGAGGCTTAAATTGAATTTTTACGAATCTTAATAATATGTAATCAGAAGACTGGTAAAAGTAATGGAAATGATTAGTACTATGACTAAAACGTAGAAGTAAAGTGCAGCAGAGAAACGAAATGCAAGAGAGCAAGGGGAAAGAGACCGTCTATGGTCAGACGCCTTTAATAACAGATATAATATAACACGAAATTATATCCAGTGCTGGATATAATAACTTTGAGAATATATTTTTGAAACGTTTTAGTAGCTACTTATAGAAAAATTTTTATTTCTGTTTTTCGTTCGATTTATATGGTCTTCTCCCCTTAAACACGTGTTATCCATCTACGTTGCTTATCAATAAGAAAATTTTTGTTACACCGTGTAGAGGGGTGGTTGTACAAAATCGAGACGCTCCTCTTCGTTTCCTGTCCATGTCCCGAGGCACTGGCATTACGCCGCAACTACGTTACATTATTGCATTATTACTACACGCGTTTGCACGCTTCCTCCTCGATTACGGATTCTCCTCTTTCGCTCCCCTCCTCTTCCTACCGTCTTTCTTCCTTGGAATTCTTTGCCAAGTTATGGACCATCCTTCTGCTTACTGCCCCACGGTATTAAAGTATCGCGACGTAATTTGCTCCGCGGTTATCCGTGTAATACCGAACATTACGATGAAAATCTTCCAGGGTCTGACCCTCATCGTTTCCCAATAACCAAGGGCAAACCCCACGGGAATTCGCTTCCTCATAGGGGATGCTGCGATGTGTACGGCCATTTTTTGTAAACGCACCGTGGAAGAGTTTGATTGCAACAATATTCACTTGTTGGTAGGTACTTAGGGGTTGCTCTTAAATAACGTAAGGCTTTTTTGGGGGAAGGGTCTCGCGAATTTCTTATATTTGTTTATCCTAATTTTCAATATGGGTATCCTAAAAAATGACGTTTCATCGCACATGCTTTAGATAATTTTGTTTTAAATTGTGAAAAAATTGAATGAAAAAATTTCACGTGGGGCCGTGATAGCCTTATAGTTTTGGGTGGGCTCCCCTTATATCCTGGCAACCAATATTTTTAGACCCAGTACGTCATTGCATAGAACGATTTATTGATGCATTGTGCACAATGAGAAAAGCACTCTTCCTGATTTCACCGGCTTCTGTACCCGAGTTGAATATAACTTCTACTCGTAGAGTCGCCGTTGCGCTACATTGAAGAAAATCTATTTTTCTTAAACTTGAAATAAGATTTTTGGTTTGGACCAATTTTAAAAATGTTATGCGATTTTAAAGAGTTTAAGAATACTGATGTCAGCATAGTATGTCTCTGTAGCCTTAGCTTCAAATTAAAACGTCCAGCTTTGAATTTGCGTTGCTCTTGAAATTATAAACGAGCCAGATAGTGTCATTGCAATCGATATCAGCTAATTATGTCATAAATTCAGACTAACGTTCACGGTCCAGGTACCTAAGCGATTAATGGTCAGACCGAAAGCCAGCTTCCCATTCCGTGGTTTCACGCATCGCGGCCGTCGCGATCTTTCACCGTGTTATCTTGCACTTCTTACTTGCCTGAAGTGTCCATTTTTTCACCTATTTTGACATAAACTTCTCTATAAATAAATTCCCAAGTGACTGTTATTCCGAATGGACACATCTAGCACTTCAAAGCTTGATATAGTATCACCTCTAAAAATGACCACGAATGTGGGTCACTGAATTGCCCAAAGTTTTGCATACAATTAGTGTACACTGTGCATAACGATATATTAAACGCATATAGCACATTGCTGAAAATTTCGCGATAATCGAGTTCAAATATCTACCTTTTCCAAAACACAGTGGTGGTCGAAAGGAAGTTTAAAACTCACATTTTGAATTAGTTCAATATGAATATGTATATTTTAATACCTAATATATATATTTTAATATATAGATTAGATAATATTTTAATATATAATATTAGAAATTTATGTTACAACTATACAATCTACCAACCCATTTATCTGCAATTTACCTTCAATTTATCTTTCACTCTCATGTTACTTCGCGCCAATAAATTTAAAAAAATCATACACATAAATTATATAATAAATGAATCTATTTCAAGATAAGATTTTAAAACAGCATTTTGCTGAATCTCGTCCACTGCACAACGAAAGTAAAACTGCTCTGCCTATAACTGAATTAACTGTACACTATTGTACCATAAGTTAAGGGTTTATTAACCACCTATTATTATTATTTTACCTATTCTCTGTTTCCCTTTGAGACCCACCTCCATATCCCATTGACATGGACCATCCCGAAACCAAACATCGCGCACCATTCATCCCTCACGTCCACCGTTGTCCCAATTAATTCAGGCAACCGAACGTCCCGTAATTGGCCGAGATCGGTCTGGCGAGCTAGAATTCATTACCGAGTTCGATCGACATTGATATTCCATGTATCACCTAGTCGTCTCGCAGGCATCCGCGATTGTTCCCGTTGCTTTCTTTCTCGTTACACAATGGTGGCTGAGATGCACGCCGTTTTACCGTTTCCCAGGTGTGCACGTTACATATGTAACGGGTGCATCTCGAAGAAGGTCGGCCTCATAACGGACGATGACTCGGGCAACTGGCCTTTCGGTTTTCACTCTTTTTCCAGCCGTTGGTCGGCGATCGCCGATCGTCCCCGATTTTCTCTTTTTACATAGCTACCCGGGTTTTATCAGCCGCATCGCGCCGTGTCATAACGTTTTATGTACTTCGATTCCTCAGCGACTGGCCACGGCCGGTTCGGTTCTTCCTCGATCGCTCGGACGTGATTTCTCCGCGAGCCTCTTGGTGTTCCCATTCCTGTCGCGTCTGCATCTCGTCCGGTTCCCGTTCGACCCTTTCTTTTCTGCTCGGTTTCGTTTCTGTGACGTTGATGGTCGTCCTGATACTTGCCCCGAGGGGTCGGTGTACATATATTGCCTGTTCAGGATTTCCGTGAGCATGTCGCTGAGAAGGATACAATTTATTTTCTCTGTCACGAGGTGTGATCAATGTGATAGTAATTTAGTGTATTTGATCTTTATCGTCATGGGTTGGTAACGATGTGGTGATTATACTAGTCACGAGGTGTCTAGAACGGCGATATGATAATCCTTTACATCTGGTGTCGATTGCAATGGAGTAATAACGCGTTCGATGGTTGTTCAATTTTTTTTTATTAGTATATCTTATAGTTTTGACATTCTTAGATTTATGTGACTGTTCCTATATTGAGTACCGTGTCTAGTCAAAGGAGAAGTGTTTTTCCCATGCTTAAGATACAGTTTAACCATTTCGCTGCGTATTTAAATTTTTGCAGGATTCTTGAAAAGTGTCAATTTTACATCATTAAAAAAGTTTTTAATTTTCAACTTTCTTTAGATTTCAAAAAAGATTTTTTTTATGAGAATACATTTTTTTAATGCTTGGACTATAGTCGAACCCCGCAGCGGAAGAGTTAAGAAACACACGAAAATTTCTGTTTCCAATATATTTGGTATCGTTTACGTTTGCTTTGTCATTTTTGAGAGTGCCTACTCTCTACATGCCCAAATACGCCGCTGCGCGGGTGCATGCTAACCGAAACCCTTATTCGCTGCTTCGAATAATTTTTTATTCGGAATAAAGATTTATTCAAATAAAAAATTATTCGTTATTCTCGAATAACTTCGTTTTATTCGCAAATCTTATTCGAAATTGTTCGAATAAAAAATTAATCTTTATTCCTGAATAACTTCATTTTATTCGAAATTTTTATTCGAAAAATTTATTCGAAGATTATTCGCATAAAAATTTATTCGAATCATGCCCAACTCTAAATACCTCCTCGAAACATGTAGAGTTCCACCGCGAGTCGTCTGAGGGATTAGTATTACACTTGGCAGTTATCTACTAAACCAGAACAGTCACAAGTTCCAAGTGACCCAGATCTTTTCACCGAGCAGACCCAATGGTCATCGCCTCCTCCAAACTAATGAAAACCTTTCTCAAGTAATCAATGCCGATGTTTCCCCCCAAGTAACGTATCCATCTGCAACACTCTCAGAGATAGTTACGTTCCAGTGATCAAGATGATCAGTTACGTGTTAATTTCTTATCCGTTACCAGTTACGATCTGAATCTTGCCAAGTCGATTGCATTAAGAAACTGGAATAGTTTCTCACGTACACTCGTTGCTCAACATCGAATGCAAAAGGTAAACAGCTTCGAAATAAGAAGAAGCTGTTCCAAGGAGTAAAGCGTAATCGAAGCATAAAACCAGGAAAGACGTGCACTGTCCCAATATCGACCCTCATCGATCTAATAGATCCAGCGAGATCATTACTCAATATTTCTCGCTTGATCGGAGTTATTCGCTCCATTTGCTTCCCTGCTTTGTCACCGACCACCATGAATAGCAACATATCACGATTGTTCCATAAAACCTATTATACACTATCGACTTTCTATCCACTAAATTGTTTATTATTCTTAACAAGCCATCAACAGATTGAACTACATCCATATTTTTACCTGCTTGTCGATTATTTTGCAAATATTTAGGAAGGAATTAGATGGAAGCTAGAAGCTAGTTGTAAAGCAGGAAGCAAAATGTATTGTGGATGAACTTTACTCTTCTGTGGACTTTATTTAATCCGTTTTCAAACGGGAAACACGACGACTTATGGAAGAACCTAATACGACCGTGATTCGACTCCATTTCCGTATTCCACTCGTTCAGAGGTGCACGACAGGTGGCTCGAATTCCCACGCAATCGTTTCACGGTAATCCAATTACAGATTTTCCGTGGCAGTCGTTAACACGAATTCTCGACGCGAGGCCTCCGGTTGCTGCGCATATAATTAACACAGATGGCTAGCACTTAGTTCGCACACAATAGAGAAGACAAGAACAGGAAGGATAATTAGGGAACACTGTTTAATCCTGACGGAGGACCTGCAGTAGTCTTGGATCGAGTTTTGAAATTTTTAGGAAAGAATTTAGTCAAAAAATTGGTAAAATACAACAGTATTACCCACCTGCCGATGAACTCGATCTTTAACCAGAAATAAGTCATAATTGTAGAATAGCTTGTACCCAATAAAGCTTTGTTAAAAAAAAATCAAGTTTGAAGATCCAAAAATCGGTTCCAGCTACAAATTGATTTTTTAAAAATCAAAACACATTTGAAAAAAGTTATTCTACAATTTCGACTAATTTATAGGTACACAAGGATTTATTCGTCCCTTTTTAGTACCCATGCTTAACGCTTTCAAATAACAAATTTTCTTTGAAAAATTTTTACTCCCGGCATTTATATCATTTGCCATTTGAATCAAAAAATTATGAACAACACTGCTTTGAAGCTGTAGATCCTGATACAAAGCGTAGTCCTCGAGAAGTCTGGTTCCCAAGAAAATCCAGGCCATTCCCGGAGGTGGCCTGAACCGTAGCCAGCTGAGAACAAACTTCCTGAAGAGTGCCTCAGCCATCTGTCTGCTTGACTGATCGGTCAACGTACTCTTCGACAATCCTCGCTACTTATTCGCGACAGACGCGAACCTACACGCCGAGATAGAATCTTATCTGAACGCAGGATCCTTGTCTTTCCCCCCTGTTTCACGGAATCGCTGAACCTTGCGCGCTCTGAATAGCGTTTCTAGGCATCGCGTGTTCCTCATTCACGGCGTGTTAATCGAACGGGGCAAACGTTACGGGATAGATGCGGAGATTAGTCCCCGATGCTTTGATACAACGAGATTTTCTGCGCGGATAGTGACCATGTTGCGTGATTAAATCATAAACATTGGAAAGTAGCCCTGAAGGGATGATGCTTGTTTAAATGATGGCTAGGGTAGATAAGGGACTTTGAAGAGTGTCACTTTCTATAGGATAGTTAGCCTCTGCTGGCTTGATACAGTGACTGACAGGTTTGGTCATGAAGGATTGTCACATTTGTGTATTCATATTTTATTTAAGGGGGTATAATCGATTTTTTCTTTGATTGTTTATGATAGCCAGTCATAGAAGTATTTTAAAAAAGATTTCATTGGAAAATTCGAGAAATTGGGAGAGTTACAGCGTAAAAAGTAACGGGTGGACCAATGCAGGTAAACGTGCCGCGGCACGTTTTTTCAAATCTAAATAATTATTGAGATAATTTAATTTATACAAATTAGTTACTAATTCTGATAAGAGATAATATATCTTCAAAATATACAATAGAAATAATATTTTCTATTAACTTATTAAGCAATCAATTGTAAATATAATTTTAATACACTAAGAAAAAATTAAATAAATACTAAGAAGTATTGAGAACTCTATATTGAAAAATACTTAAAGAATATATATATATAGTATATTATATTTGACACTTCGAATTAAGAAAGTCGTTCCTCATAAAGTGTTCACGATCTTAAAAAATAACAGAGATACTGAGATGTTTTCATTTAACTGATTTACCCTGTATGAGGATATTACGCCACCTGACGCGCAAGGCAGTAAGACGGTTGCCTTTCTGCAGGCGTATCGAGCCCACGTTTAAAGGAATATAAAATAGCGTACAAATAAATTAGACTGTTTCTACATCTCTACGAATCACGTAAAATTTTCAAATTTTACTTAAAAGGTAAAATACGTAAAACACACAGTAAAATACTAAATAGAACATATTAACTAAAAATGGCAGAATAGATCATCAAGTTTTTCACAACCCATTAATCCAATGCCCAATCAACTCCTCTACTTCCACGCACTTAACGATTTGTGATATCAACTTTGCTGACCTAAATAACTACCACCGTACAGGAAACATCCTAGGAATCCGTAAGAGGTCATCTTGTTAATCACTCTGAGCCTCTCCTCTTCTGCGCAATTTACAGCTGAAAGAAAGAAATAAAATTGAATTGCTCTGTACGTAGACAAGACGACTGACTCGAGCATGTAATTAGGAGCATAATCGTCAATGAAAAGGAGCATTAACGTAACGCATTAAACTGCAATTAGTATGCCTCCTTGGAACACTGTCCCAGTTTCAGTGTTGCTCGCCTCGTTATAATACCGCTCGTTAATTAAACACGCCTCAACGCCAAGATTCTTTCGCTACCCTTTCCGAGCTTCCTCCTTCTTCCGAAATGGGCCTCCTTCGCGTCAGCTCTTTATATCGGCAGCGATTTTTTGCACCACCGACGAAGCGTGCGCAGTCGGAAGGATTCATGCGCGTAACGAGACAGCAACCGGCCATTACGTTTCGTAAAACAGGTTAATGACAGCTTTATAGCGACGAACGACGAACACGTGAGACATTTAGCTCGCTTCTTACCACCGTTCCCCTGTCGTCTACACGCTTCGAAGGTAATACGGTTTTCGAGCAGTTCCGCGGGATCTCAACGGTAACACGATCGCTCCGATCTGACATGCCTCTTCGGATGCTTCGTGGAGTATCTTGAGTATCGCGATCTTAGAAGTTGTATCGTGCAACGTTTCGGCATCAATGTTGATTAGCTTCGGATTTCGTGCTTCAAATATACAGGGTGGACCAATAAGAATTAGAATAAATTCTCGTTGTAAGATAAGCACTCGGAACCAGGCAGAGTCTTAAGGGGAGACAAAAAATTGGCCACTTTTCGATGATGTTTTTTTATAATGAAATAAACACTTAACGTTTTTGAATTTCTGGGGGTATATTCTACCACTCTTGAAATACAAGAAAAATCTTTGTTGTGTGTTTCTTTCATTTGTTTAGATAAATATTTCGCAGTGAAGTTGGTGGCTTCAGAATTTAAGGCTGCCGTCTCAGCGGGCCTTGAATGTGTGCGTACGCTCACACAAGCTAGGAAAAGCGTGTACGTATACGCGTGTAGTAAACAAATCGTAAATTACAACTTTCGTCCTGGAATCGGCCAGAAGGTAGTTTTTGCGGGTACAGTTGCCTTCAGTAGACATCTGTGCAGGGTGGTCTGGTGCGTTTGAATGCTAATAACCTCCGTACGTTAAAATAATAATGAATTTATGACTCGAAAAATGACAGAATGAAGGTTCAAGGCTTCTCCGTTGGTGGCGCTAATGGTGTACTCGAGCCTCATTCTCACTTTTCGAGTCATAAATTCATTATTATTTCAACGTACAGTGGTTATTAGCATTCAAATGCACCAGACCACCCTGCACAGGTGTCTACTGAACGCAACTGTACCCGCAAAAGCTTCCTTCTGGTCGATTCCAGAACGAAAGTTGTAATTTAGGGTTTATTTACTACACGCGTATACGTACACGCTTTTCCTAGCCTGTGTGAGCGTACGCACACATTCAAGGCCCGCTGAGACGGCAGCCTTAACCCCTTGCTGGTGGTTGCAATTTCGGATGACTGGATCATCGGAAATAAAAAACAAACATATTTCTAATTCGCAGGAGTATGGTTATCTCGCTTTCGATGAAAGAACAATTTTGGAACATAATTATTAAAATGCCGGTCGATCAAAGTTGAAAGTACCGAAAGTGGCACTTCTTGTCTATATTTAATTGATATAAAATGTGGGAAAATATTAAAAATCTTAAGATGAGCGAGATAGCCCTAAGTTACTGGCCCTGTGCAGCTTATAAATCTGCTTTAAACAAATTTAAAAAAAGATATTCGTATAACTTGAATATCCAATAAAAAGACCTGAAAGTTTAAAAAAAAATACATCGATTAGTTTGCTTTTAATAAATTTCCAAAGATACCTTTACTTTTTGAACATTATAGTGGTGTCTCCACTTCAGCCGGAAATTCACTTGCAAGCTAAGCTAAGCTATGCTACTTTTAAAAATTAGATTTAATTCATCCTTATGGAACCGTTTCCACCAAAAGCTAAGCTGTACGTTATGTTTTGTATGTTTTACTGCGCAGCCAGACATGGCATGGCTTAGCTTCCGGATGGATTTCCAGCTTTACAACGTAAGCAGCGCAAGCAATTAGCAGCGCATTTCGGGTCGAGCTGGTGTGCTTAGTATGTTTTGTCGATAGCGGCAGTCGAAGAAAAGGGCAGCGAGTGAGAAAGAGGTGGGAACGAATGAGAACGATCTTTCCAGTTAGGAAGGATAGAGATGATCATAGAACGATTGAACTTTGGCGAACTTACTTGGCAAAAAATTTACTTGAGAAAAAAAATTTCCTCAGAACTTACCCCTACTACAATTTTTCGAAATTCTTTTATCGCGACATTGTATGACATCAAATACCATAGAACTTTGAATTAATCTTTCTTTCGATATCTTTTAAAACTCACAATTCCTCTGAGGGGTGTATCCACCCCTATAACTGTGTCATTACCGAATGAAAAAAAGATTAAGTTATTAGCATCACTTGAACTACTTTTCTGCAAAGTTACAAATTTTTTTAACATCCCCCCTAAGTACATAACTGTATCGCTGTAAACACTAAACAGATAAACATATTTGGTAGTTTGAACCCTTAAGAATATCGTTCTAGAAACCCTTCAACTGGGTCTTAAGTTACTTATTATGTATATCAAAACAAGGAGCAGCCAGTAGTGCATTATTAAACTTACAATCAGACAGAATGAAGGAAAGGTTACACGAGGATCAATTATTCAGACGTTATGATCAGAAGTTATAGAATAATCAGAAGATTCTAGCTTCGATCCTATCGCTAAGGTGCCAAGGAAACATCGCCGCGAAAGAATTTCCCATGGGAATCTGATTGAAACCGCAGGCTTCCTTATAGAAACTGGCTTTGAATAGATTATTATTGTTCCAACAGAGAAACGCAGCAACGGAAGTGAGAAGGCATCGGCGCAAATTAGATGCACTGATAAATACAAATTGCTATATCACTCATTGTAAAGTCAAATCTGCGCTTTCGATTAAACGCAGCCACGCAGGTTTCCCGTGTCCGATTGATGGATGGTTATTACACAATGGGTGTATGCGCGTGCGTGTGTCGTTTCGTATTTCACGGTGATTAATATTGTTTGTAAAGGGATAATGAGGATGAACACTGCAATGATGCATCGTGTCAAGTGTAATACAATGGTATTATATTACGGGGGGATTGAAAACTGCTTTCTAGGGCTATCAAGTGTCGAATAGCATTATAAATTCTGCAGAAGGTGCGTTGATAGTAAACTTAAACCTCGGGGAAGATGAAGCTTGTAAAAATATTTGCTCAAAATTTTCGAATGATTTTTAGAAGAGGAAGTATATTGTATAATTTTATAGACAGTTTCGTATTTGTGAAATGTCTACCTTTACTGCGAAGATGCGATGTCCGTTTGGATAATGGACGATTCCACTTGGACTAGAATCTGCTTGGACTCCTTCTGAAACAGAAAGTTAAACCCAGATTGTTAGCGGAGTCAACGAGGTGACGTTATTTTTACTTACGATATTTAGTGAATTATTATTGCAATATACATTGTTGTATCGTAGTAATGTTGTGGCAAATAATGTTGGTTGTAAATATCGAGGCAAAAATAAAATTAGGGGTAATATCGATATCACAATTCAGTAGGGGAATAAGGTAAGTAGGATAAACATGTGGTAAAGAGGAATAATATTCTTCAAACACTGTAAAAGGAGCTAGAATAAATGAAACGCGCAATATTGCCTTTTAATTTCCAAAAGCTTCAGTGCTATTTTTCAGTATATCTAATTTAATTAAATTAGCATTATTATAATATCATTAACATCATATAATGGTACTTGAAATGCTAAATATTATTGAATATTGAAATACCTAATTATGAACCAAATATAATAATGATTGAATACTAAAATATTTAATTATTCGATTGAATATTAATATTATTAAATATTCAGATTCGCAGCTGTGCTAATCTCCTAAATATTAGCGGGTAAAATAATGGCAATTTGACTTTGTGTAGTATCATTCTCTAATGAAAAGATTAGATGAACAATCAACGTCTGTAAAAATTTTAAAACCGAAGTAACTATTCTTATATTTTCATTCCTGAAACATTGCATCTTTCGAAATACCTCGCTCATTAACAGGTAGATAAAGGATAAAAATAGAAGGATTTTATGCTTATATAACATTTGCATTTAAAGGAACGATGAAAGGGGTCATATTCTGCTGGATCGGGATGGGCAATTTAATTTATTACCAGCGTGAAAAGGATTCCCGGAAATCCCGAACGATTAAACTCGTTCTCATTTCGCCCGTTCACCCAGCGAAATCGCGAAGCTATCGAGAGCCAAGGTAGAAAGTGCTCAGAATCAAAACGAGTTGCAGGGAAGCTCCAAATTAATCGACGTTCACCAGGAAGAATTCGATTTATCTCGACATTTAAACCGATGCCTTTCTCCCATTAATGCAACTTTATATCTCTTGGTGATGGCACGTTCCACGGGATTCTATGCAGCTGGAAAAAATCCTTAAACCCCAATTTACGCTCGAACTCGTGGAGAACGTGCTCGGAAAGTTGTTATCAAATCATTCATGGCAACTTCCTGTCCATCAACTTCTTCGGCTCGAAACGTAACAGTTTGGACATTCACTGACTCTAATCGAAGAGTTGAGACAGTAAACGATCTAAGTGCCAAAGAAATAAAAAATTATCCTTTTAATAGAAAAGGATGTACAGTCCATACTAAAAACGGTGGTAAACGCTGTCAGTGCTAAGATAATTTATTTAAATTTCTAGGGTTGTCGCAAGATAAAGCTGAGATTAACAGTACCAATGACTCTGCGACTCAAGAAGATACTGAAAATTTTCACTTCTGACACTTGAACCATTTACCATTTTAAATCTTCAGGACCATTTTAAATTGAGGACCTTGCAGAAAGAGTGGTTCAGTTCCATCTTTGCCAACTTGGAGTACCACAGAAAAAACTGTTTATTAAAATATTACTTTGACTTAACATTAAACAGAGAACACTAATTGAGAAATATATATTTTCACAGAATAAGTAGTAGTTATTGAATTGATAAGTTTTTATTTTTGCGAAAAAATATTAATATTAATATTAATTTATTTATTTGCAATGAATCACTTGTTATCGAATTTGCATCAAACGTGCACGAATCGATATAGAATTTTTTTTACTTATATCACAAGTCATAACTCCAAATCTGTCAAAAGTGGAGCTGCACCCTTCTTGCTGCAAGATCCTCAATAAAAAAAAACACTACCTCGCTTTTGCTCCTTGATTGTCTATGCTAATAGCCTTTTTCTTACTCATCGATTCTAGATTGTAATAACCAACATACTTGACCCATAATCTTGTTGCAAGAAATAAGACTACATGCATGACGTGTTGGAAGAAACGTGACGTTCTTTCGTGAACAAATTTCTCAGTAAGTCTAACAACTGTTACACCCAACCGCCATTGTCCTGTTTCAGATACCTTCGAGGAGTCAGTGACTGCGACGACACAGCCACGCGTTACATAATGTCTCTATCACGGCGTGATCGCCGACGTTGTGTAACTAGATTGCTCGTTAACTAATTCCTCATTTAATCCAATGTAATCCGCGGGAATCAGACTACAAACAGAAACGTCAGAAAAATGGGGAATCAACCAGGGATCGTGCCATAAAGTAAATGAATCGTAGACCTTATTAAGGATCGGCCCGGATGGTCTCGCGAGATTAGATTTAACAGGTTGGATCAGCGTTTGCAGAGAAGTTGGGGAGACTTGTATCCAAGTCGCGATTCTTCTTTCGGTTTCCTTTCCTTTTACGATGATGGGAGCGGCAACTTTCTAGATGTTCGATGGCCGCCTCCAGGGCACTCGGCCCCGGTCTGAAGATCGTTGATCTTGGCCGAGATCCTCGCCAACCTCTTAATCACCGCGATCGAGCTTCGACGTCTCATTAACGGGAGCGCTGCCCAACCGTTGCTCTGTCGAGTGCGCATTACATCTGCGCACGAAATTGATTTATGCAAACACAGGTCGATTTGGAACACTTCTTTTGATCTTCGCATGAGATTGTTTTATACCGCGAGGTTTGTATTGAAATATTTAGAGTCCTATTTTTATGAAATTTGAACGTGAATTTTGGGAATTCCAGATTTTAAATAGTTTAAGAATTTTTGTTGAATTCAAGTTTTGTTCAAAGTTTCGCGATTAATTGATTTAAAAGTGAAGATCATTATTTGAATTTCTAGTGTGGTTCATTTAAATGTTGACAATCCTCTCGGCACCCTTTGATTCTGTTCTTCTTTGCTGTAGCTCTAACACTTTCAGTTGATGCAATTGATATTCACTTGTTTGAGAAGATTCAATTATGAGTAATTAAAAATGTTTTGAAACAGCTTTGGAATTCTCGATAGTTTGAGACTTCAATTAGACACAACAGTTCCAAGGTTCACTTATTATAAACAATAAAATTCAGAATTTAAAAGAAAGCTGTTCAGTACAAATCTAACACCTTAGAAATCAAAGTGATAGTAAATTTCATTCACAGAGATTCTTCTTAATAGCTCACACAGTTTTCTCAATGCAGTCACGAACTTAAATTAAATATAATTGTAAAGTTCCACGGCAACGCTTTGTCGAAGCAAAATAAATAAGTAAATTCAAAAAGAAAGTGAGAAAATAATGCAACAATGGAAGGTCGCAGAGGACGCGTGAAATTGCCGATTTCGAGGCGCATTGAACCAGGTGAAAGTAATTTCCAGTCAACAGAGGCCTAACGAAGGAGAAAGCAGATCGAATGGATTCCCCTCGTGACCGCGTGCACGAAAATCTCGCTCTGCCTTCAATTATATCATACGATCGCCCATGCCTTTCCTTTTAACGACCGACGTCGCTCAACGAAATTCCGCGTTTCGAGTAACGAATCCCAGCTAATTACAGTTTGACGAAGATCGAGGAGCCGTTAAGGGCTCGGAGCGAAATCCACTGGATCTGATAAGTCGTTGGCGAGATCGCCAATCTGGAAGCTTATAATCAGGTACGAGCAACCCCTGGAGCCACATTAGGTGGCCATCGTACCCATAATTAACGGAATTGAATTAACCATCGAACGAAGGCAGCGAGAAAATGCCCGTGGCGAAAGTTTGCGGATAAGACAGCTGACAGGGATAGTGGAATCGGATGGAATCGATATGATCAAGGATCGTTAAGGATAAATGATTATGGAAAATACTTTCGATGAAATCTTGACCAATGTTCAAGCATTGAATCAACCACTTAGATTCAATCGTTAATATTCTTTTCGTCAAAGGAACACTGCAATTAAGTGCAATGCGTTAGTTCGCAATCAGAATGCTTTAGACTTCAGTTTGACTCGTATCAGATTGTTCAAAACAATTTGTAGAGGCTCACATATTGCAGTCCTTCCTGGAAATATTTTTGTAGAACCAATGTTTGGTGCTGGAAACACATGTTTTTTTTAAACAAAAGGTGGTTGTGTGAGGCCAAACAGTTAACTGCTGTCGTTGAGGGCAAAATTTGTAAAATTACAATCTTCCTGATTTATCTTTTTTTCATCTTTGATTTTTATATCCATTCGCTGCTTCTGTAATTCGCATGTTTAATATGTGTCTCAAACTCAATCTTTTTTACAGTATCTAATTGTTTCGAACAGTGCATTTGCATAAGATGTAGGCTTTTAGATGTAAGAAATGATTACAAGATTTTATTAGCAAAGAATGCTTAACTGTACGTAGAAGATGCTATCTTTTGCTATAATGTTATCTTTTACTTGACTGTATAACGGCTGTTTCAACTATGTATGCATACAGGACTCAAGATCAGGGCACGTTCAGCGATTCTAGTAGATTGAACCAGTTCGTGACCAGACTAGGATGCACGCCTGCGAGATGCTCCAAGTCTCCTCGTGACGCAACGCGCTGAGATTAAATAGAACAGATCAATTAACTATAGATCCTTGGAAATCGCTCGATCTGATTCGTCGCGGACTGCGTTATGTGTGAAAGCTGTTCTATGAAATTTCACGGCCTTCTATCTCTTCTGGGAATCGTGTTAAACGCGACGCGCACCGCCCACAGTTATTTTCAGCGATTACACATTTTGTAGGCAAACTCTGGTCGCTAGTAACGTAGGTGAACCACATTCACTGGCATTTGTACTTAGACAGAAATGAACTAAACAATTTTTGTTTTAAAACGACTATCAGTATTAGAAAGAAAAACACATATTCAAGAATAAGAAATTCCATAATGCAAACTTTATTCTCAAAAATAGAAATCTGCAAGAATTAAAGTAGAAACACTCTAATCTCACGTTCCATTCCAAAAGGCATATTCAAATATCCAAGACCCTCAACAGAAACTTCCCCGAAATTTGGGGGAAGCGGAAAAGTTGTGTAAAAAGCGTAGAAAGAAAGAACTTCATTATGTGTTTTTACAGGACATTTAAATTTCCGATTATTTCTTGGAAAACAATATAGTTAAAAAAAAATCGGAGGGTGCAATGCTCGGTGCAACTAGTACAATTCAGTACAACCAAGAAAAACATTTTTTCTTTTCAAAAAGTGCTATCTTTAAAATTGGTATTTTTAATTTTTCTCGAAAACGATTTCAAATTTTAGAAAACTCTCAGCGGTACAACGCGGTACCAAACTAGTACAAACTACTTAGTACAACAATGATATTTAAATTTTTCACAAAATGGGGGGTTAACTTCACCTACATCCATCTCGACGCCATTCAAACTGTTGATTTGAAGATCACAACAGAGACATTTAGTTCAGAATAAATTCCCGTCACCTGTTCCAAAAATGGAATGCAAACACGAGCCTGTAGCCTAAACAAAATCAATAATCTAAATAAATTTCGTGACAGAACCGCGCGAGGTAAATAGCCTATCGCGTTGCTTTATATCTGATTAAAGTTCGTTGCACGTCTGCACGGTGGCCGACCTCTGGCTTCGATCGGCGCTCTCGGTTCGACCTTAATCGTGACAGGAAGTTTCGTGACCGATACAGATACGGATTCAGCCACGAGATACTTAGCCGCAGCGTGCTCCGCTCGGAGCAGCGCGCGGCGTGGGCGTTGTTAGGAAGCCCGTCACTACCTATGAACAGGATCTCCACTTGTGTCTACAAGGATGTGTCGTCTTCAGTGTCATTACGCCAAAACGGCTTGAAAACTCACAGCTGTTTCCGGTTTGACTAACAAGAAAGCGTTGCCAACCAGAAAATCCTCAATCTGATGAAACTTCGTGTGAATGTAGAGTCAGAGTTGGGCATTAAGTCAGCACAAAGTTGTTTAAATAATGGATCAAATAAAAGTTACTTTAATTTTTTATTATTTGACGAATAAAGTTAATTTTTTTATTTGCCGAGTGTTTCAACGTTAGCATTGAATTAATTTTTCAACTGTAACTTTGGCTCGAACGCGCAGCAGAAAATTATTCGACGCCGAATAAAGTTAAAGTTAAAGTTGAAGTTGAAAAATTGACTCGACGCTGAAGTTGAAACGTTCGACGAATAAAAAACATAACTTTATTCGTATAGAGCATATTGTAGTAGCAAGAAGGAATTTTTTCTCTGCGGAAACTCATCCCGAAGGGGTGAAATCAACCCTTCAATTCATCGCGTTTTCTGTTTTTCTTTAATATAACTTTATTTCTCATTTGATAATGTGATAGAGCCTACGATCTGAACTTATCTTACATTTAGCTACTGGATCGTTTTATTATTATAATCGTCACCTGAACTACATTTCGTCAAGTTTCAATTTTTTTTTAATTTTCCAGTTGCCGAACACCCTTTGTTAATTAAATCAAGAGTGCTTTTCTACATCGCAACAGCGCCGAGGGTTCGTTCGCGTCATTCATGACCTGAGACAGCTCCCACTGCTGGAAAAATTCTGCTTACATGTTCTTGCGCTAGCATGATAGTAGATTATTCATCATCACGATCGGAATAACGTCCCCGTAATCCGTTGTATACCTAGCCGTTCCCTGGGTCGTCTTTAACGGAAGATCGGGAGGCGAGTAGAGGATGTGCGAATAGAAGGTTGCAAGCGGCTCTTGAGAAGTTGCTTGGAAAAATATTAATCGCGACGGGAAGCGACTTCTATGGGATAATCGTGGAAGATTGTTTGGATTCCAGGAGGATGAAAAAGTTCACATTTTTCGGACAGGAATCTGGGCTTAACCCCTCGCTTGAGTATCTGGATAAGTCCATTGGATAATATGATGCCATACGTAGCGACTAATCGCGTTAAGATCACAATGCGACTGTGGGATTAAAGGTTAATCGAGAATTGACCCTCCGGTGACGATCTCTGTACGTTGTGTACTCTCTGGCTTCCTTATGCAGATAATTATACGCGTAGATAACTGTTTCGAAGTGACCTGAGCTGAGATGTTGAGATGAAAGATTCTTAAGATGCGTATTATGTAGAGGAAGTGCAGCATATTTGGAATACTGTTGGTAATTTGTTTAAAAAACTACTAACGCTATTTAATTTGTAACACTAGATAATAGGGGCTAATGACCTGTTAACTATTGAAATTTGTGAATGAACAGCTTGTTTGACATTTTCGACTTAATTTGCAGAATAAGAAAACGTCAATCTGCAAAAGTTTTTCAGCAAGTATTCAATCGTTCCAATCATGGTTATAATATGTCAAAATTTTAGAGTTCAACACTTAATCTACTCATTTGCGCGTTCCTTTCTATGGTTCCGCGTCAGTTTTGAGATAATTTCGAGAATACAAAGTGTGACAAAATTTTAGGTTTCAATGTCATGTTGCTAATTCGGTGTTGTCCATTTATACACATTTTCCTAAGATTGTCCCTGTATTGTGATTCTTGGGCTTGATTAGATCATAAAGGAAAATAATTTCATTATCCACATGTCTTTTTAAGTTCATAAAGTGAAGGTAAATTGGAATATCGTTATTCCAAATTACCTGCACGTTAACGAAATCAACACTTCCTGTCATTTTTCATTTAGGCCAAAGTTTCAGTTACTTTTTCTTTCTTATTATAACTAAGAGTTTGAAATATAAAAGTTTATTAGTTTCCCTATAATATTATGCCGTTTTATTTGTTCCCACCCTCTGCCGCCATTTTTTATTCGTCTTAAACAAACTGGTATTCTAAATATACTACACTTCCTCTATTATGTATCTACCTTTATCATTGTCTCATTAATGTTATCTTTTTTCCACCTCCGAATAAACCAGCGATACCAACACAATTCTAGCTATGCTATTTAAACGCGTTAAATAATCAGCTTTAAACTTTCTTTTAACCAACAATCGCACAAATTTCTCACGAACCACGTCCTCCATGTCTGCGAGATTTTAATCCCCGGTCAGTCCAACTCCTCACTCGATTACTGAGCGGTTGGAGAACAGTACCATCGTTAATATTCATCTCGCCCATACTTATCATTTAATTAAAACACCTTGCTACGGTTAATCTATCCAACCTCTGTTCCCACGATTCATCTACCATCCCAGGGCACTTGATACAGCGCGAGGCTCCTATTATCGTGTTCCTGGACAGTTCCTACGCCTAGTCATCCACCCACAGCCATCCAGAACGCCTCACGCGATCGCAGCAAGAGGAATTAAACAATTTTCAGCGAGGGGTCGCTCGTCAATTGAAACGAATCGCAAACAACGAAACACCGATGTGCCCCACCCTCTATCAGCTTCCGTGTTATCCCCGTTCAATGCTAATCAGGTGTGGCCTGCCTGGACGTGGATGCAAAACGCGCGCCACCGATTTCCATAACGCCGACGGGAAGTCTCTTTACGCGGTCGCGAATTCAAAGCGGCAGAAATTGAAAAAGAGGAAACGCTCATTGTTCCGGTCGAGGTAGAAAGGAGGAACAGTGATCGTTGGAGCGAGCAGCGAAGAGAAAATCGCCAGGGCGTTAACAATACGCGGTCAACGTAGCCGGTAATCACGTTTTACGGTGCGCTTCCTCTCCTTCGGTGACGAGCGATGAGCCAGACGGTCCTTATCCCGTGGGAAAAAGGATACGCGCCGAATTCTTGGTGTTGTTCGTCTTCTTCTGTATAGGGTTGGGTATTTTCTTTTATGTAAACCCATCTCTGTTCCAGGACACCCTTCAGGTACTGGGTACAAATTTGAACTTCAAGGGGATCATGTGTATGTGTATTTTTTTATGGAATGAGAAGAACGGAAAATCGAATGTACTGTCAATGAAATTTAAAGTAGTATCAGCATTTTTATCTGTTAACCCTTTGTGGTTACACGGAGTGTCTTGCAGCCCAGGTAATTCTTTTTTCTTTGCCAATATTTCTGCAAATTTTTAGACCTTAGTATTGAAATTTGAAAATTTGGTGAATTGGTGAATTTTAAGAAAAAAAAGCGCTTTCTACAGTTATATTTTTAACTACCGTCATATCAAAATTTCCATTTCTAGAAAAAGATTATTAGAGCGAGATTGTATGAATATTACGAATGTACAATTATCACTCAAAAGTTAACAGATTTAAAAATATGAAAATGGTAACCACGAAGGAGACGTGGTTATTTTTTTTAGGACTGTATCTATTGGGAAATTGCTTTGGATATTTGTTAAGCGCGGGTACACTTGATTGATGATTGACAGAGTGCAATAATAATCATTTTAATTGTTCACGGATTTACAGTCATTAAAGAAATGACCCGTTTTACGGAAATACCATATTTTTGTAATTGTGGAAAACTTTAGGTTGAACATGATAGAAGTGTTAGAAAACTCTCGCTTAATTGTTCTTTGGAATTTTCTTGGAGGAACGACTTCTTACATAATTTTCTTACAGAAAAGTCGACGTGTGCACTTAAGCGATATCCCATGTACGTTAGACAGTAAGAAGAAAGTTACATTTTGAGAGATCCATACTCTGCAAGCTAACTTTGTTTAGTCTAGGGAAACGTCAAATAAGAAGCGAGTCAACTTGTCGCCGTCGCGATAGAAAGTAGCACAGTTACCTAAAGGGTTTGAAAAAAGAGCAAGTGCGCACAGATAATGTTGGACTTGCTTTCAACAAGAAAGTTGTAAACTTTACAGTAGCACGTTTGTTCGTGAATTTACTTTACCCCGTACTTTTACATTTAACGTGTTCCGACATTTTCACTGTCCAAAGCTCAATAACACTCACAAATCGCAAATGAGCGATTTATTGCAAATTTTGAACCTGCACCAAGTCAGGGGTAGTTTTAGATTTGAAAAATTCCCAAAAATAGAAATAAAAACTTATCAATTCAATAACTACTACTTATTGTGTGAAAATATATATTTTTAAATTAGAGTTCTCTTTTTAACGTTAAGTCAAAGCAGTAATTTTATAAACAGTTTTTTCTAATTTACCCTGAGTTGGTAAATATGGAGCTGCACCCTTCTTGCTGCAAGGTCCTCAATTCTTTGGGACCTTACAATTTAACACGAAATACTGATGGTATAATTAATTGAAATAACGATTTTAAGTCCTCACGAACGAGGAAACTCTCAAAAGTGCCTTTTTTTATTATTAGGTATCCCATTCCTAGATTGCCAGATTTCGATAATCTCCACGGTCTCGGAATGGGCTTCATCATTATTAATTGACCCAGCCACATTCTCAGTTATTGTTGCGAGCACCCTATGAACAGGAATCCTGCAGGTGCTCGCGACAGCGACAAGAAGACGGCGATCGTATTGATCAACTGTCAAACTGTCATTCTAGAACCAGACGTCATTGCGAGCACAAAGGTCAAGACCACAATTACCTATCTCGACTTTATTGTTCCTTGCATTGAATATAGTTCCCAGTGTTTTGTGTTGCATGTGTAGTTCACTTTCCCTTTATAATGTCCAACGAGGGAACGCCCCGTTATAATATTATTAAACTTCCGATCATTTTCACAGTTTGGGACATATCCTTATGTATTATTAACTTTTCCACTCCCATTTATGACACTCGACCTTTCGATCACCTCCCCAATCTCAAAAGCTCCTTCTTCATCACTAATTTCTTCGGACCTATTCGTGTTCCTTGGACCTCCGATCATCCTCCATTTAAATAATAATCTTCTTAATTATTAATAGTCCCAACCTTAAAACAACCCTCGATCTTTCGATCATCCCCACAATCTCAAAATCTCTTTCTTTATTACTAATTCCTTAGGTTCTATTCGTGTTCCTTAGGCCTCCGATCATCCACATTTAAGTAATAATCTTCTTAATTATTAATAGTCCCAACCTTAAAACAACCCTCGATCTTTCGATCTTCCCCACAATCTCAAAATCTCCTTCTTTATCACTAATTTCTCGGTTCTATTCGTGTTCCTTGGATCTCCGATCATCCACCATTTAAGAAATAATCTTCCTTATTATTAATAGTCCCAACTCCAAATAACCCTCGATCATAAAATAACCCTCCACAATCTCAAAAGGTCCTCCCTTATAATTAATTTCCCCAACCCCGTCCATGGCCCTCAAACTCTCAACCATCTCCACAGTTTCACAGGCATCCTCTCCATTCCTAATTACAACAATCATACCCGTGACTCTCCATCTTCTAATCGCCTCCACAACCTCAGACGGCGCTGTTAACGTCTGCTGGAAACATGTCAATCGGTCAAAAGGTAAGCAGAGGAGGCAAAAAGATGTCTGGGACGGTTTCGGTGCAGGTCGCGTACAGCATCTCGAACTTATAAGACCGGACTGGCGACCTCTTACTCCTGTTTCGGCTCCAGTCAAAGAAGAAGGGACCCGGTGACCCAGAACTTGGGAAAGCGAGTCGCTCAGTGGAGGGAACGCGGTTGCTGTATCGTGCACTCGCTCGCGCACGGCCGCGCTCCTCTCTCGGGACCATCTTGCGCTCTAATTGCTCGTGACGCCTCGCAGGACTCGCAGCAACTTTCATCTCCGCCGGAGGGGGAGGCCCCCGTGGCGGTCAGGGTGCCAGCGGACCGCCACGATTTCCGGCTTTCCCGTCTGTGCAGAACGATCCAGGGAGCACGCGAAATCGTTGACGGGATCGGGGCGATGCCGATTGCCAGATGGAAAGTAACAGTAACCAGAAGTGCAGGTCGATCAGCGTCACGTTCCTTGTGACTTATGATCCCTTTTATCACCTGCTTTCTCATAATCAAGTTGGGTTCAAGATGGCTCTATCAATATGGATGCACGTGACATGTCTTTGGGGATAGGGGAGACCGGGGCTGGTTGGCACCAGGGGTAGGTTGACTAATTGTTAATAACTTTCCACCGACGTATGCTGTACCGCGGAGCGATTTTCTGTAGAAATAAGTCACTCTTACTATGACATGCATTTATGTCCGACCCCGCGATCGCACGTTTTTTAAAAGTTACCAGCGTTTATCGAAAAATTGGCTATGTAAGTAAATATGTTTTCTTAAAGATTTTATGTTTTCACGCTCTATATAGTTAGAGTAGAATAAATGTGAAGGGACTATTTTAAAGTTTGTTTATTAAACGACCTATCGAGACTGCGTTTTTGATTTTACATAAATAATTAATGGTTATATAGAGTATTGAAGTCAAAATGATCGTTCGGGGCTGGTTGACTAATAACGTCCGGGGTTACATGGTTAAGCTGGTTAACCAACCCCATGCAGTTATATTAGTTTATTACGAACTTTTCGTTACTAAAGGTTAGTTAATAACTTATTTCACAGAACAATGAGGACATATCAAAGAAAGTCAAATAGAGGTTCAACCTCAAAAGATCTTATAGAACAAGCATGTCGTGAAGTAATTCTTGAAAAGAAAAGCATTCATGCAGCTGCCGTGGAACATAATATACCGTATAAAATTCTGTATAGATATGTACTTTTTTACGAGTGCAAAAATTGCACATCAGATTGCGAAGACAGTAATTAGTTGATAGAAGATGGCGAATGTTTTTATAGTACCAGATATAAGATTTATTTTGCTACTATAAAGGTTTAAATTGTTATCTATTATTAAAAAGTAATAAATATTTTATAATGAAACAACTCTTGTGACATTGTGCTATTTTATTTCCACTCAGATAAGTTGTTAACAACATTTTCTTAACTGATTGCACCTATAGTCAACCTACCCCATACTGTTAGTCTACCAACCCCGACCACGGGGCTGGTTGACCAGCATGTAAGGTGTTAGAAAAACATTAAAATTCCTTAAATGTTGTCACATTGAGTCAACATTAATAATTTAATCAGATAGCCAAATGTATGCCCTATCAAATATAGTAATCGATTTAATGATATTTCGCCCACATAATTTATTAAAAATCAAAAACTGAAAAATTGGCCTACCAGCCCCCGGTCTCCCCTATTCGGTCACTCTAGGTATTCGGGAGAAATTAAACACTGCCTTGTTGCATTATGGGGCACGTACATCTTGCTTTGGGGAAAGGACAATGTTAAGGGTGGGTTATACTTTAGAAGAAGTTGAGGATCTACTTTATGCACCTGGAATAGAAGAATAGCGACAGACAATGATGTTTCTAAAATTATAATTTTTCTTCAAACTTGTGGGGTGATTTAGAGAAACTATTCAACCAATCGACTTGCTCTTGCATATATAACTATTTAGGTAATTCTAAGCTATTCTCGACGAACCTCTACAATTATAAAAAAAAATAATTTTAATACTTCAATGTTGCGTAAATAGATTAAAAAAATTCTTAACAAATCGTATTTTTCTCCTAAGCTCTACAATTTTGCCAATTTTCTACTTTTTTTTTGTTTTTCAGGTTCATAAATAATAAGAACATTTTTGGTTTCTTTTCGTATCTTCAAATGTTAAATATAAATCCATAAAAAGTTTTAAAATGATTTCCTTCGTCATTTCTCCAGAAAAAGTTCTCATATATCGGTCTGTTTTAGCGTTGAGTAAAAAGTATAATCCCCCTTTAAATTTGTAAGGCAATTACTGGTCCATATACGAGCGTGCACCGATTTCTATACACCATTAGAAAAATCTTGGCAAGAGGAGTGGATTGGTACGATTTTTGCGGATATACATATATCAAAGATTAAGTATTACTCTCATTCAAATATTATTATCATCCGTGATAACTCTTTCGCCCACGGCATGCGGCATCCGTAACAGAATCATGACGTACCAAAATTTCGTCATGATTCCAATGTTCATTTGTCACGTGTTACGAGAGTTACACGAGAGTTTTTCTTTTCATCGTTCAACAAACCAATGGGCGCATATTTCGACGAAGGCTTCCGCGTTGCAGCGAGAAACCGCTTGATTTATGCACGGCGATCCGTGGGTAAGAACCGATCGCACTACAGATGAGAGGAAGTTCCAGCGGAAAAAGAAATTCGAAAGAGCTGTTGAACAACTTTCGCGGGGTACGTGTTATAAACATGGAATATGTAGGTCGTGATCGAGAGGCATCGAGAGATCCTCTTGAGACGTGAACGCATCCAGGTGCGCTTCGAGGCACGCGATCGATTCCTGGCAATCTGTGTCAGCAATGTGGGAAGGATTCGCGTTGCTCCATGGCAAAACTTCGCACGCAGTCATGCCGTGCACAACCATTATGTTTCACTCTATTGGAGATAATTTATTTTACGTTCTTTGAAGTAGCTGGGAGCATGAAATTTGGAAAAACGATCCAACTACTTTTCGGCCCAAAAAGGCGCAAACCCCCTTAATTGTTCAGTTATAATTCAATAAAATATTGTGCCTGGCGATCAACCTCACAGGCAACTTCTTCCCTGCAACGAAGAAGAACGTACACGACGTCTATTTCTTCACTGCATTTCAATTTTTACAAAAAAATATTTGATGAAAGAATTATATCAAATTTGAATGGACATATAGAACTACCAGTCGATTCGTTATATCACTATTACAAGAACCCTGCCCACTTCGGTGCAATGATAATACTCTTCCTATTATGGAAATTGCGTTATTTCCTTGAGTACCACCTGCAGGAGCAGTGGCAACTGCTCGTCAGTAATTTCCTGTTTGCATTTCGACTTTGAATTACGTAAGAAATTTTCTCCTTCAGTCGCTCGTCGTTTCTGGTGGTTTTATGGGTAAACTGGTATTTACAGTTTCATGCGCCAATGGCGCGTAATGACAAAATACGTCGGTTCTTTGCAAATAATAAATATCATTTGCTCTGCATTTACAACCTTGTTATTTTGTTAAAGGATACATATTTTATGAAATTGTATTATTTTTGTATTTACAGTTAGTTGACACTTGGATGGGCGATTTATCCTAAAGAATTATTGATACAGAAGATACATCGTGGTGTTTCACTGGTTTTGTGGCGCTTACAAATACATGATAATTCGCAACAGTTTATCGGATGGGAAGCGTTTATTGACTACTACCGTTTTGTGGCCGTAATAGGCCTAAAGAAAAACGAGCGTCACGGATCAAGATGTCCCGTCGGCCTCGATGCAGAACCGCAGAAGATTAATCCAGCAAACCAAAGACATCCAGTCCCATAATGTTTTTACAGGCATACAGACTTTTTGCTCGTGTGACACGACAACTTTGTACCGTTCGTTTTATCATGATTCTAGTCGAGTGTCGACAGTTTCTTCGATGATTCCCTTCAACGCGTCTGTTGTTCAGCGCTGTTACGCTGATTGTATTGTTTAATATATGCAGATAGTGTATATTTATATTCTAAATTCAGATAACACTTACCTAAAGGTAAATATTGTCTCTTGAATTGCGCTTGCACTATTCTATCGAACCAGCATATCGACTGAACACACTTTCCCTCTTCTCGAGGAGGATCCATTAACACTAAACCTACCAACATTTTATATATACCTGTTTCTACCGATGGCGGACAAATGACCGCTTTTCAAATAAACGTTATATTTTTTCCAATTGATTATAAATAATACAGAATTTAGCAGAAGAAGAGAGATAGATATTGAAAAATTAATAGCTATATATTATAGAAAAAGTAATGCAGTAAGTTCAAGAAAAATGAAAACCTGGAATTTAATAATTTTGTTAAAGTCTCAAAAGCGGTCATTTGACCGTTCGGGTAGGTTTAGTGTTAAACTTACACAGTAGTTACATTAAATTACGCCTTTTAAAATGCATCTAAAGATTCTTAAATTAAAAAATATTTTCAATAAGAAAAAAATTGTCAAAGTTCATCGCGATTTTTCTAGTCCCACGTGTACGTTGTCCCTTAATGCCCATTGCCAAACAAGGATCTCAACGAAACTGCGTCCAACGTTACCCCCTCCAACTACTCTCAGCCACCCTAAACGCGACGCAGCAGAAAGAAAAATAGAAGAAGCACGCCTTTAAAGTCCAGACGTTAAACGGTGCAATTAGCAGAATTTACGATTCGATCCTTGACACACGATTCCACGTAAGGGGACGACGTCGCCTGTTGCAAAGGGACGACGTACAAGCTGCGAAACCCGCGCGATATTAGGCGGGCCGCCGCGAATCTTCCTCCGACGGTGGCTCGTTAACCGCGGCAACTTTAATGACTGTAATTTACATCGGACGCGGGCCACAGGTACGTGTAATAGGTCTGGCTGGGGGCCTTCGTTTCCGTGTTCGCGTTCTATACACAGGTCGGACAATGTACGATGCGGCTCGTTAGCGGCTCGCCCGCTAATTGTATCGAACCCCATTGTCTGAACTCCACGGAGACCCGATATATCGCGGCTAACCTTACTTCCACCGTGGAATTTCCGGACGGGGAGGAAGAGGTGTGGGAAAGCGTCGATCGCCGCGAAATTGGAGCAGAGTGCCCCGCTTAAACGCGCCTACAGCCGCGCAGTCTGCGCGCAACTTGAGAGGGAGACGCTATAGGAATCTTGAATTCGCGTGGAAATTGGCGGCTCTAATGGTGTGGATTCATTTTAAGATTATAGTTGATGGTTTATTTGACGAGTCAAATGAGTAGAGATATTTATTGCAGCACTCGAATAAATATGTTATCACGTATACTTCTTTTATTATTTATTAGTAGATACTAGAAAAATAGGTAAGGGACAGTTCTCACCAGTTTCGACGACCTTGAAATATGTTGTCAAAGTTAATATTCTGAAAAGGGTGAGGAGCAATTAAGCTTAACAATGGAGGGGGGGAAAACACCTTCAGAGTGGTGGTAATGGTGTGCGTGAATTGAACAGCGTCCTCACCCTGATTCTGAATAACTTTTTCCGGTACATGTTACCATCGCTCGGCTTTTGTTTTAGAGATATTGACAAGCAACTGTGATCTGGACTGCTCTTTTGTAAATAATTAGCAAAATACCCCCGCGCTTCGCTTTGGGTCTAAGAGATATTGAGGACTCCATGAAAACACATTTCACCTCTTTTTACCACCAAACATTTTTTAAACATTTTTTTCTGTCTGTTGTACTTTGAGAGTCATGCGTGAAAAAGTGGAAGTGCTAATTTGACTTTGAGATTAGTTTTCACCCCCTTAAAGAGCGATAGGGCACAAATGAAACACACAGTTGTTCTTGTTTTGAGTTACTCTAAAAATCCACAAATTTGCGTTTCAATCGGTGAGTTCGGGTTCGCGGTGTTCCCTTATTAGTGTATCTTAAAATTGTATGGTACGACTCGGCTGATTAGTTCAAGCACATTCCCATTTCTTTCACAAATTTCATAGCTAATGTTCTTTTTATTAAGGAGATCGACGTGCGAGATACCTTTTGCGTAATTGGTTCGCTATAAAAATTCATTAATTGGCGGATTAATCGCGGCGGAACACGTCGAATCGTGGCGTTGCACTTCATTAAAAAGATTAATGGAGTGCAACGAACCAGCAGATCGATTTCCCGCGAACGAACCACAGGCAACAGGCGTTTCTTTCTACTCGCAGCGTGAATTATCCAGTCTTCGAAACTTGTTCCTGAAGTGTCCAGCGTGTAACGAGGCGTCTCGTCGTGACAAGCCGGGAGCTTCCTCGGCGGTTTGTTCCAACATTTACAAGATTCCAGGATAATAGTGTAACCGTAAAAGGTACGCGAAGGGATCGCTCGCCTAAAGTCCTGGGAAAAACTGTAAAGCATCTTTTACGAGCAACAGCGATTCTGAAAACCAACTGACTCCGCCAGTTTCGTGGAACAATTTGTGTGGTACCTTGAAAACCATTACAAACCCGTCGACGCTTTAGTCCCGACTGAAAATAAGAACTATTTTTTAATAAAATTTTTGTTCCCACGTATGTAGGTAGTAAAAGTTGTAATTGTAATTAAATATTAGGTTAGTGCAAAAGTTCGAGCGTTTTATTGAAAGCAAAAAGAAAAATACACGTTCTTTTAATATAAGTATTTTAAGGCTATCTATGAGCTTTTGCAAGTTTTCTGGTAAAAGTATCTACAAGTAGGGGTAGCGAACGAATTGTGGCAATGATCTAGTAATATGGTAGTTTGAAGCAGAGAATAGCAAAAAATTATTTGAAATAAAAATTTCGTACACAAATTTTTATTTTAAATAATTTTTTGCCCATCTCTGCTTTGAAGTGGTATTGGTGGGAGTACAGTAACTTGCACTATGAAGTGTGAAACGAATTTTTGTTTTATTAATTGAGTGTTTAGAGCCGAATTTTGTTTTAAATGTGTTCCCTTTAAATCGATGCTTATGCTCTAAAGAGCAAAGATACGAAGGGCATTTAGAAAATCGGTCATTGTTGAGAACACGTTGGAGTAATTCGTACTATAGCTTACCAAAGTTAAGATAATTCTTCCATAAATTTCTGACGTGAGCTTCCTATGATAATAATTCCTTCATACGAATAAAACCAAGAATTGGTCGCACTGAATAGACACTACACGTCCATACGTAATAAAAACGAACGATTCATCTGATTGTGTAACTGGAAACCATAGGTTGGCAATCAGATATATCATCACTAAGCCCATCAACTACGACGTCGACAGGAAAGAAGATCCTCGAGCCACTGACATAAGCCGTGCACCGAAGAACGAATATGAGAACAAACTGTACGTATACGAAGCAATACTAAATCGAAGTTAAAAACAGAAGAATAACTACATATCGATGGCTTAGGGCACAAATATTGTATGTCCCCTTTTTGTGAAATTCGAGATTGCTTCTTTATGCTGTATAAAAATAACATTAATATCTATTTTATCAAATAAAATCATCAAACAAATTAATAAAATTCACTTTGTTCTAAATACACTCTCATAAAATTCAATTACCCTTCAATATAATTAAATTAACTTAAACTTATTAAATTATTTTTACAGAACTTTTTGCACTTAAAAGAGCAACATTTTTTGCAAAAGGCTTCTTGGATGTCGTTGAAATTTAATTATAAACATAAATATTTGTCTACAAAAAAATTCTCAAATGTTCTTTAAATCTTGCTCCTTTAAGTGCAAAAAGTTCTGTAAAAATATATGTTTCCGTTTTTTAAAAAAAAATTCACAAATTACATTCGCCTCTTTTCAGTCTCCTGACTAGGTATAACCCCTTAAGCATGCGCATTGGAGGCCTCACTTCCGCTCCACATACCTACACCCTCATTCCTCAAAAGAACATGCCCGCATGTACAACAAGATGCAAAATGAAGAATCGGTTATCCACCATATAATAAATAACGACGCAGCAACAACAGTACCGTTCCCACTATCTTTCCTCAGAAATACATGAATATAAGGTTGGTCAGAGTAGGTCGATCCAAGCGTTTGGATCGTCCGCTCCAGAACGGTTCCAGCTGACAGAGTTCCTCCTCGAGTTCTTCTCGGGCTCGTAATTACCCTCAACCTTGTTTCGCGAATAAGAGTCTCGAAAACAAATGTTCGAACGGGTTCGTCGGTTCGTTTGCGTCGATGTTCCACTCCGATTACGCGATTAGGCCTGGACACGGGTCACCCAGCGCGCTAAATGCTCCCAGACCCATCACCCAAGGTGGCCGTGCACTTGTCGCGATTAATTCCATTGTGATCGGTGCTGCGGAGACGCCGGGCGAATCGAGTGGTCCGCGGGAGCGTAACATCCGTGTAACGATGTCCAAGGTTGATGGGCGTCGTTCGGAGCAGGGAATGGTTACGTATATTTCATGCACGATGGATTTAGGTGAATGGGCAAGGTTGATGCGCGTGAAACGCGCATGCACGAAGGAGGATGGAATCTGCTCCGAGGAATGTCGTGATGGTGGTGAAAGGATAGCCGTGGTTAATGAGGATGTCATGGCGTGCTCCAAGTTGAACTGATTTGATCATGCAATGCGTTTTTAAAATAACCTGCGTCAGTTTTCTGTCAATTTCTTCTTTAAATCTATTTCAACCCTTGATTGTCATACTGAGTCAAGATGACCCACAATTTGATATTGAGGTAAGATACCTTTAAGGTATCTTTGAAAATGGTACTAATGTTTAAATTTGATGAGACATTAAGGGGTTGTTCTACTTTGATCTGGCGAAAAATTAAGCTATTTTTAAAGATTTTTTTCTGAATAAATTCAACATATAATGAAATAAATATTTTTAGAATTTATGAAGCTGCTGTTATATTATACGAAACAAAATTAAAAAGATTGTTTTCAATTTCTTTCAAGTGTTTTTTTATAGCGTCAATGTGATATCTACAAAAAAAGGGGTGTTCCCGGCTCAGGATTATCTCAAATCAAAAATCAAAAAGATTGTTAATCTGTATGAATGTCGCTATCGCCCGTAGCTCAATTAACAATTTTTGCCGAGGAATAACAAAATAGCGCCAGTTTGAAAGAAAAAGGTCCCCAAATGTGTTTCCTCAAAAGTTCCTCGAGAAAAATCTCGGTAGTTTTCGGCAAAAATTGTTAATTGAGCAACGAGCGATAGCGACACTCATACAGATTAAGCATCTTCTGAAATTTTTTGTTTCAAATAAGCCTAAGCCGGGAACATACCTCTTTTTGTAGGTGTCACATTGACGCAATAAAAAAACATTTGCAACAAATTACAAAAATCTCTTTAAATTTTTGTATATAATATAAGAATAGCTTAATAAATTCCAAAAATATTTATTTCATTACATGTTGTATTTATTGAGAAAAAAATCTTTAAAAATAGCTTCATTTTACAACCGATCAAAGTGGAATGACCTCTCAAATGTTAATTTTCAACGATGATATTCTACAATATTCAAACTTTATCTCAGAACTTTTACAACTTAATTGAACAGACAATTTCTAAAAAAATAGCTAATAAAAATATCTCCAGCAATTAGTATCATACATTGCTGAAATTTGTTGTACAACTTACTGAAATGTTCTTTTTGTTTCACTGTGTAATCTTTTTAAACATCGTCCCTAAATAAAGGCAAAAAATTGATCTTTAGCCAAGAAAACCCCCTTAAACAGACGACCCACCTCAATCTTCTCCTACATCCCCATCAGGATTCCATTCTCGAGTACCAACTCCCAACAAACTCGCGCGCCACCCCTTCAATTCCTCCACGTGCCAAGAAATTTGATCATTATCCCCCAGTTCGCTCTGAATTACCATGAGGATACCCAGCCGAGGTAGCCGAGTTTGCGGCATTGCTCGCGTTACCTCGCCATTTCCTCTTCGCTGGGGCCCTCTGCGCTGGGGGTCAGCTACGTGGCGAGGAGGACACCATAAATCGAGGGAGATCCCTCGGAGCAGCGCGTTCCTCGTCGACGGAAGCGCGAAGATGAAAACGATAGGCGGCTGCGAGGCGGTTACCAGTCCCCCGAGCGAAGAGGAAGGAGTATCGGGAATTAATGGTCGATCGGCCTCGTTTCAGGGTATGCACACGCAGACGGCACGCCGCGGAAAAGAATCCTTGAACGGGTCCGACCGCTGGGGCTCGGTACGCTCGTTTACCACTTCGGGACAAGTCGCTTCGTGCCGTGGATGCGCGGCCGCGGATCTTTCTAGCCTCTTTCCAGCCACGATCTGCCTCCCAGGGCATCACGAACCGCGTTTTTCAGCCCTGTGTCTTTGCCACGTACCGCGCCAGTCGTGTTTACCTTAATGGCTCTGGCGGTTTCAGCGGGCTCGCGGCGATCTGATTCCAATTGCTCGTGTGCGCGCAGTTTCGACTTCAAGCAGGGGTTGCAGGGCACACGCCTGCTGAGAGACTTTTGAAAGGGAGCTGGGGGTTCGTGATACATGGAACGTCACTGGTTTTTTGGAGGGATCAGATTGGTGGAGTTGAGGGATGTTTTGAGTTATTAAATAACTGAGGGGTCAAGGCTCTAAGGGGTTGTTAGGGTTGCCGAAGCTTGCAGATTACAGTGTCTTTGCTAGTGGCTTGATATTAAATTGTTCAGAGTAATTGGAGTGTAATATTGAAGGAGAATTGTGGTGAAATTTTAGACTGTTTGGGAGTTGACTAGTTTGATGTAATAGGCTCGTTTAATAAATTGAAGAGTATATACTAAGGGTGGCCAAATTATTATATTCAAAATATTTTCGTCAACTTTTGGGATCATTTTAAAATGGATTTAATACGATTAAAAAAGAATTTTTCTTCTAGCCTTTGGTTAAAAAACTAGAAACTTCAAGCGTTAAAATATTTGCGTTTTTTAAATATTTGTTGTGACCATTTTTCGCAGAGATACAGTCATTCCATCGCTTGAACTTACAAAATCTCAAACCAAAAGGTTTGAGTAAAATAATTTTGCAACCCACTGTAGATGAAACAACTACTGCCTTGAAATTGTTATTCACCCAACTTCTTGTAATAAACCTCGTAATTGACTTGTAAATGTTTTATTAACTATCCACTTTCCGCTGGATATTCGCCATCAGACAGTTTTTCTATTATTCAAAGCTGCCCCATAACTACGCTTCTTCCTTGATCAAGAATCGAACTCATTTCCATAATAACAGCTGCTGCCCGTCTGTGCAACTTTGTGCTATTAACTTCCGCCCGTTGATAATATCTGTTCTTGATTTACTCTTACGATTCCTTCTTTGATTAAATGACAAGTTTATAATACTTCTTAGTAAAGACTATGTGCATTTCGCAGAGAAGAAAATGCCTCGAAGGCAGATGCTTGGAAACGAAACGTTTTCTTTGGAACAATGACTGCTGCGAATAATAGCGAGCTTTCGAGAGATAAATATGAGCTTTTCATCCTCGTCGTTCCATTTTCTACCGCATTGATTATATTCTACGAAGAAACGTACGCACTTGTGTAGATATTTGTGTTGTTTCTAAGAAGAAGGTGGTTGAAAACTTGAAGACGAAAAAAGGAACAGTAAATATCATTGTACGATTTCAGCTTTCCAATATATATGATGAATCTTGTTTATATCTCTAAAGAAGTTTGATATATTTATAAAATCCTCTGAGTTATTGAGCATCGTTATTATTGGTGCAGTGGCTTCATGAATTTTTCTCTATTTTTAACAAGAACATATTCTACCATAAAAGAGAATGATTAATCATACATACATAATGATTGAACTGTTCCAATCAGTAAATAAAACAAAGGCAATTTAAATAAATTTAAACTGACGAAGTATTCTTGCGAAGGTTAGACGCAGAATTTAGACTTCAAGAAGCCTTTTGATACTCTATCGACTGCTTGGCAGGTAGATTATTTATTTAACGCCTCGCACGCATGCAGTAATTTTAATGAATAGTTTGTCAAGCATCGTTTCATCTAATAGACAGTACTATTTCGCCTCTGAGAGGCACGGTTGATCGACCTCGTAATAAGAACGACTAGAAGAATGGTTTAATGGTTTGTTACGTTTCATTGCGCGCAGTAATTGGATGGAATAATTTGCACTCGCAGAAAATTGTTACTCCACGCTTTATCCTTGCCGGGTGCTCTTCATTTAATCTTCATCGTTACCAATGCCTATAACTTAAAATACTACCCACATACAATTTCCTAACACCACAAGTTTGCATGGGTCCACACACGTCTACCACAACTTCTTCTACTTTTAAATAATCACCAATTACAAGCCCATCAAACAAATAAGAGAACTAATGCATCCCTAATGCACACAAAATCTATCTTCATGGTTGCAGTATTTCAAAGATAAACGAAGAACAACTAATTAAAAAAAAACTGTACATAAAATGTGTGCAAGCGTCCTATAATCGCTGACCACCGCCAGCGACATTTTCATAGCTGAACGGGTTGTAAAAACTGATGAAACGACGCCATGGAGATCTTGTGTCCAGTTTACAGTCGATGGTCGCCCGGCGAAGCTCTATTTTCATCTTGCTGGTGGAATTATTAGGTTCCGATCAGATTGCTCGTGCGCAGCCTCTTCCTAGATCGCGGCGTAGTCCTTCGGAGATGCTTCCTTGTTTCTTCGGCCCCGAGGAAAATCACCCCGTCCTTCTAATTAATCGCCGGACTTCGCGTTCAGAAGGTTTCGCCTAACGACAAGAGCGAACTATAACGAGGCAACGACGCACGCCCGTGAACTCTCGGGGCCTCATAAAACAAGTAACGACAGACGGCAAATAATTCGCTGATAATTGAGCAGAGCTCGTGAGAAACTTGGGGCCGTCGCTATAATGGGTGTACTGAAATGATTAAAGAGTAAGCTTGATGGAAGTTCTCGTAAATGTGCGATTGGCTAGAAAGTATCGTGTCAGCAATGATAAACTATTATATATACTGGGGGAAGATACCTTCAAGCACCCTAAGAAGGGAAGAACCACTTCTGGCTCCGATAGATATATGTATACGCACTGTGCTATTAAAATTAATTAGTATTCATTTATTAGACTCATGATGTAGTGAATTATATGTATAGTCACGCAGTTTGAATGAATTAGCAATAAATAACAGATGATATTGTAGTTTATAGTTATTTTAACCCTTCGTGGTCACGCGATAATCTTATCGCATATTATTTCTTTGCCAATATTTCTATACATTTTTTTAGTGGTTGATGTGCACTTTTTCCGTAAACGTGGTAAATTTGTAACAAAATCGTTTCTTTGTTTATTTATTTAAATATAATTTTGTTTACTTACTTCGTTATACATTTTTTATACATTGCTTAAATACAAAATAAACCACAAAAATAAATAAAAAATGTAATGTTTTCAGTAAGTATTACGTTCTTCGATTTTTTGCAGCAGGTGTTTTACAAATCAATTTTTTCTTTCCTTACGGATTTGATACCCGCCTCACTTTACAAATTTAAAGTACCTACTTATTGCACGAAAATGATACTTGAAAAATGACGCTAAGGTGCAATGAACCACATGTGACCAATTTGTGATTATAAGAAGATGTGACCACGAAGGGTTAAGAGGGTTATAAAATACAATAAATCTAAGTACATCAGGTTACAGAACTAGAATAGTAATTGCAAGCTATTCCACTACAATCAATCAAGCTGACTTTCGCTACCAATTATCAAAACCCGAAATTCCTCGCGGTATCAGGTACGCCGAACATTATGGCGCACTCTGTATAATGCAGCTGTTAGTATTAACGTAATCGTACGCGTTAATACCAGAGGTTGCGCAGCACACGGTTCACGCTTGTTAGCATGCACCTCGATCGTCCATTGCTGTTTAGTTAATAACTTCTTCGTGCGCTAATTAAAATGGAACACACTCCGGTTAAGCACGATTTCATTAATTTCCGTCGATGATAATTTCGCGAGAATCGAAACGTGGCCGCCTTTATGACCGTGCAGATGCACCGGGGCACAAGTAGCAACGGGTTAATTAGCTAACGAACGCTTTGAACGCGTCTCGTGGTGCTCGCGTTGATTCGCGCTTTCTTCTCGTTCGTCACGGGCAAACGCTCAAGAAACCGGCAGAAAACGAAGGAATTCGAGCGGAAGCTGACCAACTGATTGGCCTGATAAAAGCGTCACTTAGCAATAATTGATCCGAGGAACAGCGGCTTTCTGACAAGCCTTCGTCGTGGAAGCTTGTTCGCCTACACGTTGTTACATCGATGATAATCACGAACTTGATATTCAACGGTGCGGACGTGTAATTAATACAATTTTGTATAATGAGCACGACGCGGTCCCTTATAATTTAAACAATCGGTCGCCATTTACCACCGCGTATAATTAAAATCGTTATGCAAAGAATCCGTCGGTTCGCCCGACGAGACGTATCGAATTAAGCGGATAGAAACTCGACGGGTATATTCGCTCGAGTTGCGATTCTGATGGCCGCGATGATTCAAGCTCGACGCCACAAGTGGGTCAATTTCAGTTGTCAACCGTTCGTTAATAGATGCTTCCTCGAAATTTGAAATAGAGGGTGACAGAATTCTGAGTGCTATAAATATGATCTCTGTGGGTTGTTATAGTTACAAATACACTCTCTGTAAAATAAACTAAAGCTGCTTAAAATCATCCCCATGTAATAAAGTTAAAAACAGGTGTAACGTATATTAGGTATATTATATTTTAATGATAAAGGGAAAACAGGGAATGTCACAAAACAACGTTGTAGAGAAAATGAAATAGTTTAGTTCGTCATTAAGGAAACTTTAATAATTTAGTTCGTCATTAAGGAAACAAGGTTCAATGAATTTAATTTTCTTATATAATTTTCTTGTTTTACTTTCACGACAAAAGTGAGGACATTCCGTATTTTGTTTTAGTACAGAGTGGTCATTTCTTAATTTTAACCAGTAGGTTTACCAAATGTTTAAGGGGAGGTTCCCGTCTAATAATCTTTTTTTATTTCATTTCTCAAATGTTCAATCTTTTAAGAATCGGTGGAACCAATATCTCAAAAAGTTATTATCCGATTCGACTGAAACTTTTTTATTTTGAAGAATATACTTCTGGGTATGGAGGAACCATTGACATTTTGAAATTTTTTAAAGTTTGTAATTTTTAAAGGCTGAAGGAACGAAAAGTATAGGGAAAAACTGATTTCAAACTTGAAGTGTCGTTATTTTCTCAAAAAATGTAATTTTTTGTATTTTTTTGGAAAATCCTCTAGCGAGTTTCATACCCTTGAATAATCTGGCATTGTATTTTATTTCAGACCAATGATTTAGGTGCTACAGGTTCCACCGTTTTGGATGAATTTTTTGACACCTCAACTTTAACAACTCCCCCAGTGTCGTCTGTATTGATCAATTATAAAAAAATATATATATTTCTACAGCTTAAGACATCCTTAATACAATGCCAACAGTTCCACTAAATTATATGTGGTAGTTTTCCTTTAATTAATTCCAAAAGATCACCTATTTTTTTTAGCTCTATACCGGAACATCTCCTTAACGTTATCTTACAAAGGTATTTGAACTTTATAATACTTTGTGATTCGACAGTTCTGTAGTCCCAGTTGCCACCAACAAAATATGCTACAAATTACATAATCACAAAAAATGGACGTTCCCAGTTTATTCCCCTCACCCTTCATTTATGTATCCTCGTTTATAACAGAAATTCTCAACGACCTCACCACTACTGTTAACGCTTCGAGACACGAAGCTGAGGCAGCAAAGGGCTGCCTCTCGTTCCATGATCAAAGAGCCACACCATAGATCGTGCACGATCTCGATCTTGACCGTGAAAAGTTCCCGCTACGTTCCGAGCAGCGGTGTTGCGAACTTGGCCTGGCCGTTGCAACGATAACGCAGAATAGAAAGTGCTTGGAATTGCAAAGCAATCGCCGCGGGACCATTTCCGCGAGCGTGCGTCGTTTGTCAGATGGTGGTCCAGGAACGCGGACACCGTCATCCGTGATCTTGATTCGTCGGAGGGAAGCCCGCCGCGGAGGGACTTTTCGAATTGCAAAGTCGCGATTGTCCGTTTCCGCGAGCTCGGTATTCGTGATCGCTCTATGAGAACGGAACAATGCGATTCTCAGCGAACCTCCAGGCACCTCGTGTTCCTGTTTCCATGCCTGACTTCTCCACTGTTCAACAACTATTGTCATTTCGTTTATTTTATTTTATTTATAAAGCATACATTGGACGTTTCACGAAATCGGTCACGCAGGGTTACGTGTTTCGGTGTAATTATCAGGGATTATAAGATTGTGAATGGAATATAGGTAGCGTTAGCGTGAGACTTTGTTTAAAATTTCATACGAGGAAACTTTCTTAAGCGCAAGAAGTTTAAACTCGTAAAATGGTGGATTTAAGAAACGACGGCTTGTAATATACAGTAGGTACTTGGAATATTTATTGCATCACTTCTTCGCAATATGATGGATAAAATGATTCGTATCCAACTTATTTTTACAAGATAGCGAGCTACATTTTTGCAATAAATATTTTCCTAGTACTGGTAATAATTAATAGAAGTGTAAGTGATAACGTGTTTAATATCAGAGTGATGCAATAATTATTTACACTACTGTAGGTTGTTTGAAAATTATGGAATGGAGATATGCAATTACTTTGTGGTAAAAAGAAACTAAAAGTCTTTGACTGTTTTGGAATCTGATGCTTGGTTCTTGAGATACAGAGGATTAAAAATTGATATTAAATGTAATTACATGAGAGCTGAGTGCGCAGTGTGTATGCAGATTAACTTATGCAGAAAAAATCCATGTAAATGTACGTTGACAATGTTTTGTAATATGAAAAAATTAACCACAGGGCCAGCTAATAAGTTAGTAGATTGAATGGCCTTAAAGTTCTTTCCTAGTGGATTAGTAATTGCTAGAGTGTATATTAAGTTTTGTTTCCCTTGAGAATAATCTATCATTACCACTAGAAAATAAAATAGTCTCTTCGTGAATGTGACTAATTATTGTTGAACATTCTGAAAATAATAGAGTATTGTGAAGCAATAAGCTTCAGTCGAGGAAATGGAAAGTAGAAACCAGTATAATTACTCTGGTTGTCCTCTAACAACCTTTGAAACGAAGAAAGAATTTTTATATCTCTCGCGGAGATACTTGCAATTAGTTTGCCTTGGAATAGAAGTAAAATTGGCCATATTCGGTTTAAATGTTTAAATCAAGGCCAGGAAGTTATGCTACGGCTCAAGGTGGATTTCATTACTAATAGAAATCTTTACTTTGTCCTTGGCCATGAATAATTCAATTGAAAAATTTGTGCACTGAAGTTTGTTAATTAAATGGAAAGTGAAACCATAAATTCATTAAGAGAGATTAATGAAATCCTGAGCTTACAATATTAATATTAGTGGCCACTATGAACTTTCTCCATTATTCAAAAGAAATAACTCAATTTAAATTTCTGTAAAATTGAATATTAAATCATTTTGGTGCCATTAAAGGGGCGAATAGCTTTTGTAGTTTTTTTATACTGATGAACCACAAGATTCCAATTACAAAGATAAAAATTTCAGCTTCAATTAGAAGTTGCACTGACTGATGTATGCAAATAATAATTAGATATCGAAGACGCGACTTAGAATGCACTACCACGATAATTATCGATGTCACGGAACTTTCCCTGCCTGAAGTATTTACGATCGCCCTTCCTCCATGCAAGGACACCATAATGTATCTTCGATCTTGAACTTGACTACGAGGAAGTCACTTCGTGCATTCCGTGTAGACACGTTAAGAATTATGTTAGCTTACAAATAATAGAGAACAGAAACGATAACAATCGAAAGTTCTTTTGATTCCAGAACAGTCAAATATTTATCACAACCCCTAAAAAATAGCAAAAACTTAACAGACATTAAAATCACTAAAATTTTAGTTTATATGTAATCCTTTACTTCTGCTTTCTTTATTTCTGACCGTTGTAAACTAAAAGGTAATATACCCGTGCAATAATAAACAATAATAATAAAATCACTATAATACAATACTAAATCACTATCTTCACCTTTCAGAAACAAATGAACCTAACATAAAAATAAACACTCCACAGGAAAAGTTAAAACTCATATTTTTATATACTTGCATAACTAAGTTAATAATACTGGGGCTTTAAATATTATATTGTTACCACTGGCCTATTTTACACTATCCCCCATTTTTTGGATATAAATTAGATATGGTTCTTTGCAATGAAATTATCATATTTTTCTTATCATTCGCTGTGCAAACTTTCTTTTTCATCGCCACTGTAAAATGCAATAGCAGAAATGTAAAATCCCTCAGCTGTTTAGCTAAGAGTTCAGAGAAGATTATAATACAATGAAAGCATCGCAAGGATTTCTCAGTGTTCGAGAGATTCGAACAGCGAAAATAATGTTTGTGAATAGTGGGGGTGAAGAAAAGTGGAGGCCAAGCAATTGTTACTGTAAACGCGATACGGTTTCCGCGTTGAATGGTATTCGCGATCGCGAACGGAACACCATAGCTCATCCTCGATCTCGATCCGGCCATGAAGAGGCCACGGTGCGCATTCCGTGCAGACGTATTACGAGTTGTGGCCTCGCGATACCATCTCCAGGTACGAGAGGTGCGAACACGACTTCACCGAAGAAGCGGAAAGCATCTCGTTTAATCTTTTTCGACCAATCTCACGCGAGACCTCGATTTCCAGCTGTTTCCTACGTATGTACCTTCTTCCTTCCCTCACCCTTCACTTTCGCCGCCTCTAATCACCCATTACGGAGACGTACGACTGTACCATTATAATGTACACGAAACATTAATCATTATTTTTTAATATAGGTATCAGGTTATTTCAAAAGTCTTTGCGTATTTTTCGTTAAACTTTGACACGAAGAAAACATACGAGGGAATAAGCTTAATCATTAATGTGATTTCCCAATTTTTCAATTACTTTTTGCAATAGTTTTATTAATCGGTCGGTGCCTCGTTAAAAAATTCAATAGGTTTTAAGTTAAAAAATTTACTGACTGCAGTTTGTATTATTTCTACATTAATATTTTCATATGACAAATGATAGAAATAAATAGTTTATTGATATTCTTAATAGCCTGTATAGCATTTTCAGATTTGATGCATCCATAAAATGAATCCTGAACTACTTAATGCTCGAGAAAGAAGACAAACGTTGAAATGGCTCAAGCAGAAAGCGAACACATAGAACATTACAACTACGTCCTACAAACTACGCAAAGACTTTTGAAATGACGTGATATTATATTTTATTTTATTCCAGGGATTCCGACGTAAATGGTTCGTTGCTTCGAGTAGAAAATGAGACAGAAATTTCGTGGTGGCAATAAAATTTTCGAATTAGAGAATGTTTATGAATATTACTTAAATAGTTTCTTTTTATCTATATCTGGCGTAGATCCAATTGGATCAAGTGATGCGAAGAGGAATGAATGAGGTTTGATCTAGAAACTCTGAATGGACAACAAAGTATCTATAATAACTTTTGTCGCTACGGCTACTTTCTATTGGCTTCTGCAGCTGTGTTTTAAAGAATTCGCAACATTCAGCACATATCTATCATTACTACCAAGCAAGTGGATTGATGTTGCGCGCGGACATGCTCATGAATCCTCCTCGAAAGTTACCACGATCTCTTCGATTTCGATTAAAGCTAGAAAGTACGAAAATATGCAGAGTTGAATAAATACCTTGAAAAACGATTTACGCTTGTAACGTAGCTTTCACGAGTACATACTAGTCATGTCCCTCTTTTTAATTTCGATTCCCTTCGAATTAGTAACAGTTTTGACTGAAAGTTTCCTCTGTTTTCGTGAGAAGAACGTTGATATCATTAATGGATACTTCTTTGACTTAAGAGACCACGGTTATCGATCACCTTTCAAAATTTTTAATATCAATGATTTTTCTGTGATGAAAGAGCAAAGTGTTTCCATAGAAATATGAATGTAATATTCTATATTAGTTTGTAAAATTTAAGAAGTGAAATTATATTTCTCAATTTTTATTAATGTTATCACACGTAACGTTGATTTAAAAATCTTACGCACCTTCTAATCAATCGAGAAAAATTCCCACGATTTCATTGATTAATAAGATGCTATAAACCTTTCAGTATTCACTACATAAATTTTGAAATTCAATAGGAACAATCACTACATTATCTAATGTGCATAATTAATTTACAGACTTACTCAGGCAAAGGAAATCGTAAGAAAATTTATTCAGATGGTTGCCTCAGACGCAAAGCATAATATTATTAATTGCTCCTTGCATTATGAAACTTTAATTGCGTAACTTTTTTAGGTCTAAAAATAGTTCAATTAATAGTAGACCCAGTTCAATTATCATTGAAATTTAATAACCGCTATTATCTGCAATCCGAGGCAACATCTGTTCCGTCTTCCGCTTGGGATCATAATTAATGTTGGGAGAGATTCGCGTTGTTTCTCTAAACTTCGAGCGGCGTGCCCCGGAAAATGATTCTAATATTAATTAGTATACAGCGCTGCGAACAATTTCATTTCTATCTACATGGATTCCAACGAACCACTCTGGATTAATTAAAACCCCACTTCACTCCAACATAACGTAAAACTAAACCCCTGAAGCTTTCCCACCCCTAGTTCTAGTAAACAATATTATTACAAGTTCAAATGAAAAGCTGAATCTTTCTCAAAGAAGAATATCAACACTCCCTCAGCATCATACATCATTCAAGAATAAAAAATAAAAAATAAATATTATTATAAAACCACTCTTTAAACCACAACTCTTCATCACCTTCATAAAATCATTCAATCAATTACAAAACATATTCAATATTCAAATTTATACATTCAACAGCAACAGACAAAACATCCCCGAAAATTCCTTCAGTCCCAAAACTAAATACAAGAAACTGTGGATAAAAAAGAAAGTCTCCAGAGGCGATTGAAACGAAAACAACCGTCATTACGGCTGAAAAGTTAACACGCACGCAATCGTTAATTTTCATTGGAATAACAGCTTCTTCCATGGCATGGAGAGAAAAAAATGACGAATTCATTCTCCTTCCCGCGGCTTCCTTTCACCATCGATTCCACTGTCGCGCCTTGGATACCTCCTCTGGCCGATCACGTGAGAAACGATCGGGGACCGACGCGATCGAACTTTCATTTCCATGGAAGCCGGGCCGTTTATTCGCGGTGAACGATTAATCCATTTCTCCTTCGCCGCGAAGCATTTCATCCCGTTCATTTTCCTCAGCATCATCCTTCCACCGGGAGGCGTTTCCTTTCACTTCTGGTCGACGGTTACCGGCACGACAGGTTAATTCCGTAGGTCCCTCTCTATTTTCTTAACCGGAGACCGTCCGTGATTTCCTTTTTCTCGTTGGCGAATGCTCGCATCGCCTGCTGTCCGGCTGATTTCACGTGCAGAGTACGAATGTTGTGTTTTCTTCCCTTCTTTGTGTTTCCGCGACGGTGATGACTCGCTTTGTGGGTAAGAGACAATGAGAACGACGCCGGACGGGTTCCAGCGTGAGTTTCTTTATATCTTTAGGGTAATTGTGGGAGAGATGCCGCACTCGGAGAGACGCCGCACTATCGGTATTTCAAGGATATCGGTAATAAAACACATCATTGCCGATTTTATTTGTTTAAGGCTGTTCATTTGAGTTAGTTTGTCAAGCCAGAGCGTGTTTCCTGTATTATTGTTAAAGATTTTGCTGTTTTTCGAGGTAAGCCTAGCGTACTTTGCCTGAATAGTTATACGTCGCGTCTATTTTTACTAATATAGTAGCTAAACATTCATAGTTTTTCTTGATACAACATTTGTAATACGTTAAGGGGACCATGTAGAATATTTCCTTGGCAGAATGGGTTACTTTCGACTTAGCATGTGGAAATACGAAAGTGCGGCGCCTCTCCCAGACATTTCGGATAGACGCCGCACTTTTATTTGGGATAGATGCCGCACTTTGACACTGTACTGTTTCGGAAACTAAGTCGATTTAAATGATGTTTTTAATGTTTAAAATACCGAAAAAGTTTTTTAAAATAGCTAACGTGGTATCTCAAGGCAAATTATTTATTTCTAAATGAATAATCTTATAATCGAAATATATTTGTGGACTATGTACTCTTTTTTCACATTTTTTTTTATTTTAATCTCAAGATGCCAACTGAATATAAAAAAAATTTCGAAAAGCAGATATAATATCTGTTCCTACTGTACCCATTTAATTTTCCAATTTTATAATTGTATAAAGTAAAAATGTTTCATTTTACATTGTTTTTATTATTTTTTTATATAAAAAGTTAGAAGTAACAAGTTTAAATCGAAAATTAAACGTGTTTCGAAATGCGGCACCACTCCCGCATGTGCGGCGTCTCTCCTACCAAAGGATGTTTTTAGTTTCAATTTTTTTAAGGGTGACAAATATTAAAATTTTGATTTTCATTAATGCTAGTAGAATCACAAGATGTTGAACTAATAAGATATATCCTTGGAAAACATTATCATTGCAAAATTTAGACACGGTGACAATTTTGCGTAACATGCGGCAACTCTCCCACAATTACCCTATGTTTAATCGAAGGCGGGTTCGTTGCTCGGGATGCGTTTATAAAAAATAGGAAGCGGCAGAGATGGACACAATTTTTATTTAAATAAGATGTCGGGTAACGAATGAATGTTAAAAAAATTATTCTTCGTGTGTCGAATAAAGTTGACCCGGGTTAACTTTAGTCGATGAATAAGGTTCATTTTTTTATTGGTCGAACGTTTCAACTTCAGCGTCGAATCAATTCTTCAACTTTAACTTTAACTTAACGTGGCGGCTCGAACACGCCAGAAAATTATTTAACATCGAATAAAGTTGAAGTTGGAATATTTATTCGACGCTGAACTTGAAACGCCCGTCGAATAAAAAAATGAAGTTTATTCGTCAAATAATCTAAAGTGAAAGTAACCTTTATTCGATCCGTTATTTAATAATTTTCTATTTAGTTAATGCCCCGAATCTGGGAGGCGACTGGAATTTTTATTGGATGCCTGGTTTTTGTAGGGGAGTGACAGATGAATGGTGGATCCTCGTGGAGCCTTCTAATTATACGGGAATGTTATTAACCTGAACACGTTTTTTAATCCTGTTTTTATAAAATCGCGAAGAGTTTCATCTCTTAAAATATCGCTGCTTGGCATTGATAGTTCCAAAACTCGAAAAATCCCAATGTAAACAAATTATGCAATCAGTATTCGACTATTAGTCCAACGCGTGACATTGGTATTGGCAAAACTCAACAAATGTAAATTTTTCAGGAAGAGTAGTTTGAAATTTGCATCTCACGAATAGTTGAATACTGATCATATAATGTGTTTAAATTGACTTTTTTTAGTTATATTAGTTTTTTTACTATTAAGGCCAAGCAGCGATATGCATGTATTAATATTTGGAGATCCTGTTCGAGATATTTAATAAATCCTGAAGTCAGTTCATTTTACTATAACTACTTTCCATCTGAAATTCCCTCTCTAACCGCTCTCTCATCCTTCAAGCATTACTTTTTGCTAATCAGCAATAGCAATTAATTCTTAACACTTACTCTTGTTATTTTTCAACTTCACACATATGACATTATTTCTTACTTATGATCTGGCTATCTTCATTTATTTTCCGTATACACTGTTAGTGTTAGTTTTAAGTAGCTTTAAGTGGTAAAGTTAAAAACAGCTGACAATTACTGTACCTCACCTCTTGCACTCCCTGACTGTCATATGTGCTATATAAGTTTTAACTATTCTTTTTCTTTTTCTTCTTTCCCTTTCTCGTTTTCTTATATGTTTTCTTTGTAACGTGTACTATGCAATAAAGATTTACCATTATTATTTTGGTGCAACCATGAAGACTGATAAGCAAATTAGACTATTACACTACCTAAGTAATTTCACCTTCCTTTTCCCCTACCTTCATTTCACCCCCGAATTAAAAAATACCATTATTTATGTAAAAAAGTGACCTCCCTTATAAATATGTGAACCAAGTGGAGGAGGGCTAAAGAAAAAGATGGCACGGGCCACGTTAATTATTCCACCAGAAAGCTACCAATCTCCCGACCAACCACATTGTTACAGACGAGTCACCCAGTATTTTCATCCCCTCGCACAAACGAGTTCGATATCATACTACGATCTCGACCTACAAAAAACCCGCAAGCACCATGGAGCAGAATTATCCAGCAGTAAAGTTCACGATCCAAGTATCGATCCCGGCATCTCCCGATCCCCGATCATTCGTTCCCCCTCGCTGCTCTGTATTTTGCCGCGATCCAGCCGATCTTCATCTCCGCGGAGGCAACGATAGCCCATCTATTCCGTTTCCCGTGCACCCGATTACGATCGACTGGACCGACTTGAAATTTAATGTAAAGTTATGCAATCGGCGGAGGTCGGTTCCCACGGCGAAGGAAACGCTTTCCAAACTGGTTCGACGGCATTGGTATTCATCTCGGACGCGAAGGAAGTGGAAATCGCGTTACGCGGCACGCGAATTCGCATCCATGGGAAGCGGCTCGAAGCGTTCGCGATATTCGATGGCCGTTCTGAAGATACTAGCAGCACTTTCGACTACGCCGTGAAACTTATATGCCAACGGAAATTTCTTGCTCGAGCTCTTTCCGCCGTGGTTACGTTGCGTTGACGGGGCAAACGGCTGTGTGATCGACAGTCGCAACGGCGCAGATTATAATTGAAGAGAAAATCCGCCATTGTGCTGCCTCGAAGCATTTTCTTTACGCACTGCGTTTGTTCTTGGCGCCTTTCAGTGGAGCCAATTGTTTCAGCTGGAAACGAAAGCGAAGCTAACAGTGCGTCGCGCTAATTGGCGGGTCGAAACACCTCAGGTGGAACGTCTCGCGTGCAAATGAACCATGCGGGGTTTAAGATGGCCCTGACGGCGCAGAAATTGCATCGACATAGCGCAAATAAAGGTTTCCCGAGGGATTCTGTTTCTGCGGATTTTTCTTTGCTTTGTGGCGCAGGTCATGAGATGTTCTTGGTTTTGAAAGATTTTAAGGAAAGGCTTGTTACAGCTTTGCCTGTGTTTTGGTAGTGGACATTTCTAAAAACTACTTTTATTGGAATTTATAGAGAGGTTTTCAAATGTCTCGGTTTTTTATTATTTCTGATAAAATGGTATTGGTTTTGTAAGAAGCCTTGCAATTATAATTATTAACCCTTCGTGGTCGTGGTGCACTGCACCCCAGCGTCATTCTTTAATTACCATTTTCGTATTTTTGAATGTTTTATCTTTCGAGTGATAAGTGTAAATTCGTAATACCCTAATAGTCTTTTTCTAGAAATGTAAATTTTGATATGAAATTTGTGGGTGAAAAAATAGTTGTGGGAAAGAGTCATTCTTTTATTGTTAAAATCCATCAAATTTTTAAATTTTAATATTAGGGGCCAGTAATTTATAAAAATATTAGCAAGGGGAAAGATATTTCCTGGAGTGCGATACACCCCGTGTGACCACAAATTGTGGAAATAACCCACGCTTCCACTCCTTGACTTCAGAAACCACTTATTCTTAACGATGCATGCGCGATTCGATCGACGTCATTTCATTTTTCAAATTGTCCTTAATGAGAGTGCTGTGCATTCGACTTGCAGTAAAGAGGGATTCTTCCTTCATTGACAATAAGTGGAACGGCAGAAACGGGGTCAAGAGATATGAACTCCCTGAGCGAGGCGACACATCCGTTCCGCCGGAGCGAGGCATAATGTGTGATAAAAAGACATCGAGCAGAATCACACGAGACTCGTATCGAAGATTGAACAGTGTTTACTTCTATAAAATCTATCATTTCAATTTCATTCGTACAGACAAACATAAATTTTGTAGTTTTAATTATATCCCCTAAATTTTGTTATAAAATTTCTCTAATAGCAAGCGATTTTATTACACTTGAAGAATTGGCAACGAATGTTATTAAATAAAAATAATTATTTCAAAACACGAAGCAATGAAGACTGACTAGGGATGATATCCACACATCTGCTGAAGATGTGAGCACAAGATGGGCCCAATCGGTCAAATAAAATTTGAAATATCCTAGCAACCCTTTTCTAAAATATGGTTCCGAGAAAAACGCGTTTAAAGTTTTGCAAATAGTTCTATTAAAGATAATTCTACTTACACCTAATCTGCCACGCCTGATCCGTAATAATATTCCACAAAAAAACTTCTGGGAAACGTTAAAAAAATCTCATGTCACAGGAGAATACTCTATACACAATAACTCTCCCTCAACCGATCATCGCAAATTCTCTCGTAATGCCCGGTAGTGAGAGTATGTTTTCATGTCCCACTTATTTACGAGCGCAAGAGTCGTATATTTTACCACGAAAAACGATTAACGAGGTTGTGCGAACGTTACACGTAACCAGCGCGAGGTAAGAATGCGTTGGGAATCCCATTCGCGGAGAACGATCCATAAAAGTCAATCGAAAAGGCCTTCACTTTCAATTTCGAAAATCCTTCTTGCGAGTATCACGAATCTCTGCCGTCTGCGATGAATTACGATCTAATTAAAAGAGAAGCTGCAGTGAGTGGCGGATAAACGGAATTTACAGCGAAGTTTCTCCCGGTGGGAACACGCTTGAATAATTGCATTTTAAGAAGATGCGAAGGTCGTTCTGGCTGCTTCGGTGCGATTGTCGCGAAACGAGAAGTCAGAGCTGAGGAGGCGACAGTTGTAAAGTGGACGATTAATTTCAGTGGTTAAGGTCCGTCGCGAGGCGGACGCAATTGGGTCGAGAAAGGCGCCACTCTACTGTGAGTAACGAAAAGAGATTTCTGTTACGAGTGAAATCGTTCTGTCATTTTAATTTTACAATCTTTTACTTGGATTGTAAGAGGCCAACGAATCATTACAGTTTTGGATAAATGTAATTCTCCCGGGGAGTGAATAATTTTTTTAAATAGTTATAGAAATTTCTTTCATTCTATGTAATTCCCTTGAAAGTTCTAATTAGATGGTGTATGATTTATCTTTTCCTCTTTAATAACACAATTCAGACTCCACGTTACTTAGCAAGATTTCTGAAAGTTCTGTGGCTTGAATGAAGATTGGAGGACCAGCCAAAAAGTGAAACTAACTAAAAAGGGAAGATCCAGAACCTGGAAATTCACAAAATTCTGAAACTTTGTAAATATGTAAGGGATTTCCTCCTGATCACAACACAATTTTTGTTTGCTGCCTAAATTCACTCGAAGGGGGTGAAATTAACCCCTGAAAATTATTTTCCGATTTTGTGTTATAACTCGTGAATTGTAAGAGATAGAAAAACAATTTCAAGACAAAAGTTATTTCTTTTAATTAGATCTATCATTTGGTAGAAAAATTATTTTACAGTTCACGAGTTATACCACAAATTTGGAAAATAACCAGATTTTCAGGGGTCAATTCCACCCTCTTAGAATGAATTTGGACATCAAACAAAAATTGCGTTGTAATCAGAAGGAACTTTCCTACATATTCACAAAGTTTCAGAATTTTTTGAATTTCCGGGCTATGCTATAAGATGTAATTTTTTGAATATGGTGCCCTAGATTTCGAACACCTAAAGTCGCAATTCTTTTCACGACGAGTTCAAAGGAGGTATATACGTATGTCTAAGCCCCAGGGAATTATGCGCATCGTAGTAGATGCACAGCACTCCCTTTAATGGAAACAAGAAGACTAATTCATCAACGTCTCCCCGCCCTGCACTTTCGATTTTCAATATTCCCGGGAATCACGCACTTTCTTACACGTACTTGGAATATTTCTAATTATATAAATTGCGCAGTAACCGTTATCGCGATGGAGGATCGTCGGGAGCCTTTCAGTGCACTGCACATAACGCTTATTCAATTATTAATATTTATGACCCCAAGCTCCATTCTATCCCTTTTAACATCTTTATCGCAACCCTCATTATATCTTAAATTACGTTTATCTTCATTTTATATCAGTTTAAACCAAAGGGAGAAGCATAGGCGAATGTCTATACAGCGTGAAGGAGAATATTCCTATTGGACATTTTGCAAAAACCGATTTTTTTAGCTCCTGTTATTCGAAACAGAAAAGAGGAGACAGTGGCGTCTAATATTCGCACGTGTCAATTATCCAAATTATTTATCTTGTTTATTGACACGTTCAAATAAATGCATTTCAATTCAAACATTTCTACTGATTCAACTATTATCGAACAAAGGACCTGCCGAATAGGTTACTCAAACGAAGAAGTCAAACGCTTTCACTAATCAGTAGATCATTCATCTAGAAGCTACCTATCGTATTTCACTCAAGTAAATAGTGACTTCATCGGTATTAATTATGACAGAAGTGTTACACCATTATGTAACAAATACCAAGTAGCTAACAGCTTACAATTCTACATAAACTTTCGAGAGCCAGAAAGTGTGTGAATGAAAATATTTACTCCTTACTGACAAGGAACACTATTCAACCGATGATGGAATCACACAAATTTTTTATATACATCAAAAGTATATCTCACAAAGTTCGCAAAAATATAAATTAAAGGTGATACCAACAGGTCTGACCTTGATTGCAGAAAAACAGAAAAGTGAAGGAAAAAAACTGACATAAACGTCTGTTTAAAATTAATTATCTTTATTATATAAAAATATATTATCATTTATTATCATTAATTTTTTCTAATTACTATCTATCATTTTATATAATATTGAAAATTAATTTTGAACAGACAGATTAGTCATTCTCTTTCCCTAACTTTTCTTCTTTCCCCTCCACCTTTATTGATCTCGCAAAGTCACACCAGCTTTTGCTAACATCTTTAATTTACACTTTTGAGATCTTCATAACATAGGTATATTTTCGATCCATATAAAAAATCTGTGTGATTTTCAATTGAATAGTGTTCCTTGTCAACTGAGTGCTTGCTCAAAACATTAATGAATATTATTCTTACACTACCTCTCGCCTTGCATTAAATTTAATTTACATGAAACACTATCATCAGCATTAGACTCAAGCATCCTCGTCATTAAAGAAAGAACCCCTTTTCGCACCAGAACCTTTCTATTCAACCGTCCTTCCTCCATATTCGCCGAGGAGTCTCGCAACTTCCCTCAGCTATCTACAATATTAAATAACTGTGTACCCAATTGCAGGGCAAATTCTATCGGCGAGTTTAATTGCGAAATACGCCGCAACAAATTGGAAATCTTGGTCGCGTCAGGGGGGAGCGAAACGATACGCGAAGGATAAGCTAATTAGCGTGTTGCGGACAAACGAGGGGGGCCCTGATACCGTTACGTATCTCGCTAACGCGAAATACTACCCGCTGGAATGATAATAATCTAATGATACACATATATACGCGTGGCACAGACGCGAAATCCGCCTCAGACGGCGTCGTGAACGTGTGCTTGCTGCGTTCACTCTCACACCTTGACCTTCTTCAACCGGGAAGTTGGATACCCCTTAGAGAATAAGTGCACCAGTGTGTGTGTGTGTGTGTGTGTGTGTGTGGACGGTATATGCGTCAGTTCATTGTGCTTCCATTCCCCGAGCCAATTTAAGGAATATCCTTCCGCACGGTTCGCTAAAATTTTTCTTCTCCTTTTAATTACATCGAAACCGCCTCGGAGTTCGTCGAAATGCTCCTCGTTAATGGATGGCTGCAGGAAGTTTTAATTGAGCACGAGGAGCAAGAGTGTTTTATTTTTAAGAATCGAAGAAGAATTTTGCAGGACAATGGGGGCACTTAAATTAAAGTAGAATTAATGATGGTCAGGATTTTAGATCGTTACTGTTACAAGGGAATAGATGTATTTTTGGAGGGTGCGAATTTCGAGATAATGGATATCGATGATGCAGGATTAAGCTTAGTTTGAAACGGGGGCAACGGTTCATAATGCATCCTGCGACCTGTTTTATCGCGCACGAGAACCGAGTCAGCGATAAATCCGCACGATTTCGAGCGGTTCCGATGGATCACGCGATTTGTCACGATCGAGTAAAGATATTGGCTTCCGCTATGCGAAAGCCGATGCTCCTCGAGTAATTTCTGCCTCGCGTGGAGCATTGAAATTCCTCTTATAGCTGCAGCATTTGCCCCGTAGCTGAAATAATTACGATGCGACCACTTTTTGCGGCGGGGAATTTGTTGCAGCAACTTTCCAACCGATTTCAGGTGCTTCGGGGCGTTCTCGATTAAATATCCACACCTGCGTGATGTACAGGTTGTTTCGGTTATTCTCCCACAAATAATTAATTTAGAATATCTTGAGAACACCAACGTGAATTTTTTTTAGTAATTTTCATGGTATGAAAACACTATTGATTCTATTGCATCAAAAAGAAAGCATGCGAAATTTACACCCTTTTAAAGTACACATTAATTTCTAAAACTTTTGCTAGAAACAATTTTTAGACTAATGCAGACATCAGAAGTTGCCAGAGAAATATAACTGCAGTGATATTGGTTCGAAGTGGCGTCTGACAATTTTTTTTAGACAACCGTCTCGTGCAAAAATTAATTACATTAACAAGAGTTTCCTAAAGATAATCATATTTAAAATTCTAGGATGACTCCGCCATTTACACCATCAGAAGGAGCTACAAATTTTTTTTTTTCACAGGATAAAGAGAAATTTGAATTAAAAAGGCAATGCTCCACATAAACTCGCGGGAGCTTCTTCCAACTGAGTTATTGAAACACCCTGTATTCATCGCTTAACGCAAAGCTGTGAAGCGGATGCGTTGAGCTAGAGTATTTAACGGTAATAGGGCTGAAGAGAGTATCGCGTTTCGGCCTGTAAATTGCACAGAAAACGCGGTATCCGTCTAGAAAGTTCGCAAAGTTGGGGTAAACGTGAAAACTCACCGAACGAGAGCTGATTCGCCGACAGCATCTCATCTTCCCCGGGCTGAAGGCGGACCTCCATTTTTCGCAGACGCGAGTGCAGCTCTCTCGTGTGCAGGAAGAGGAAGAGGGTGCTGGAAATCGCTATCAGAGCGATCAGCTCGATGGTCCTGGAAAAAAAAATCAGAATGAAACATCCGTCCCGAAGAAATGTAATCGACGGTGTTAATCGATCATTTTCCATTCGTTGATGCAAGGCGCAGTGTTGATCGCCGAATTGCCATACCTCAGACGCTCCTGATCCTAATTTTTTAACAATAATAACCGAAAACAAAACCTCTTTCCAATTTCGTTACTAGTGATTTTCCGCTTATTTTGTCACGTAGAATCAACTATTTAATTTCCCACTATCTGCTGACGAACACACTTTATATTTAAAGATTTTTTTAATTTAGTTAAACTATTAATGCATGTTTTACAAATGAGAAGGTTACATTTTTAATCAATTGAAGCCTAGTAAAAATTTTTTTTCATAAATGCACATAAATATTTTTATGGATTTATCCAAATCCTTATCGAAAACAGTAAGGAACACCTACTTTACAGGAGCGAATAAATTGATAATTATTAAAGCTTCTAATTTTATGAAAAAGTAGCAAAATGAGCACTTTTGAAACTTTTTCGTATTTTTTAAAGTAAAGTCACTAATAGCAATAAAAAAACATGAAAAAATTAACATTTTTAACCCCAAAAAAATGCCTTAATAAATAAAAAAAGTTAAAAAAAACAATATAAATTTTCACCCAGTAAAATGAAAGTAAGAAAAGTCAGTAAATAATTCATTCCTGAGCAACTCGGCGTCAAAGCACCGTAATAGGGACACCTACCCTATCTGCAAACATAATCGAAACCAGCGCAGTACTCTGTTCAGGAATATTTATACACGTTCCGTCACGAAATCGATATTTCTTTATTTATATTTTCCACATAGATAGAAAAGTCTCGCTCAGCAAACTTGACGAAATGAGTGGAATGGATGGACAGATAGTAAGAGACATTTCCTCGAGCGAAGGTGTCACGAGTCGTCTGTCATGTGGGTTGTCAGCGCCAGGGGAACCAGGGCATGGCAGAGTCATCTGTCTCGCAATTGATCATCCTTGTTCACGGAGATGCTTCACGTGCGACCTGGTTTCGCCGCGAGGAAGCGATCTCACGTCGGCCGTGACAGAACGACCGTCGTCCAGAGGACGCGAGACTTCTCTCAAAGGATGCGCACGCTGGCAGAGCCCAGGCACTCGCGTTTCTCGACTTGCGGCCTTATGGAACGAGTAATTAAGACCGCAAGGTATACACGCCTTGCTTCGTGCTCTACGAGGAAAAGGAAAAACTGACTCGCACGCGCGTGAAAATTACGGACGTCCTCGCGAGGAAGAACCTCCGTCGATTAATTGCGATGGTAATAACAACAGACATGATGGTATCGCTGATGCATTTGCAAACGAGAGAAATGAATGAGGAAATTGGGGAAAGTAAAATAAATTGAAATAGAAATTGGTGAAATGGGTATAGGAATCGAGGGAATAGATGAGAGTGGAATTAACATAATGTACCTAAAGTAGAATTGCTATATGAATATATTATTTAACAGCTGGTGACCTGAAAAAAGGTGTTAAGAAAGTTTCGAAGTTACCATTTCAGTGGACTCACTGAGTTTATAGTGGAAACATTTCTACTTATATTATTTTAGATCTTGTATTATATAGAATACTAAGTAGCTTAAAATTCCCGGCGTTGCCCGGGTTATATATATTTTTTCGGTGAAGGGGAGGGAGTTTTTGAAAAGATTTTTTATCGACCACCTAGAGGCTAGGTATCTACCTACTTCTTATGGGTTAGTGGTTGCAAAGAAATCGTGACGAGTGAGTCAGTGAGTCAGTGGTATTTGGATTTTATATATATATAGATTATTTAAAAAAATAAAAACGGTAAAACCGCCCCCTTGCCAAGTCGAAAAGAGTGATGCAACAGACTTTCGTGTACAGTTAATATTTATTGAGAAAACGCATTTCAAAGTATGCAACTTCAAATTTATATAATAGTATAGATATAGATAAATAGATGAAACATTTTGATTCTGTGACATAAATGTGTAAACACACCATATTTCTATCCCCACAGAATCTTCCCTCTTTCTTTGCAGCCTCTAAAAGTGCAGTTAGTAGCCTTTATCTCATTCATTTTTTTTAATGCTCGGACATTGGCACGCATTATATGTAATCAGAGACCAATAAAAGCGTAGGACGATTATCGTGCAAAATTGTCGGCGCTGAAACCGGAAATTCCAGTAAACTATTTCTTCTACCACGTCTCGGATGCAGTAGAACCGGGTCCCGAGGACAGCGTTCTTTTTGTTTGAAAGAAACAGAGCAGGATCTGTGTGATGATTACGTTATTCAGGTTTAGAGGTGACGTAACTGGGGTTTTTCGTGTGTCGCTATTATTTTCCGATTTGTTGGAGCTTTTAACAATCGTCGGATGCTTCCGTGTCGAAAGTGCTCCACTGGGTTCTTTGAAAAGTTTTCTAATTCGACTAACAATACTAAAGGGGTGAAAGGTGGGCTGAAAGCAGGATGTAAATAAAATAATGAATAATTCAACGCCAATGGAAATCTAAACTTGAATTCACTTTTATAATTTTCGTTCCATTAAACGAGAACTTGAGAGTTCGCCACTGAACTCATGAATTTCTTCTCCACGACCTACTGGTGCAACAAATCATACCGACCGACGAGAAAATAATCTCTGAGAAGTCAATCACAGAAGGGCGAAATTAATTTATACGAAGATGGAGAATTTTTAATACCCAGATATTGCGAGCCTCGATTTCATTAAGGGAAACGTTTCCATCGGAGCACACGATGGCTTTTAAAGTCGATTATATTCCTCGCCCTGTCATACCCGTCGTTGACTATTACAGCCGTTTCTGAAGGCTCGGAGGATCATTAAAACACCGTTGTACAATGAAATTCGAGGTAATTACAGGAGAACGCGCCAGGATGAGCTTTCTGTTGCAATAATTTCTGCGCGACGCAGAAACTGCCATTACTGTTCAATTCAACGTCGTGCCACACCGAAATTTAACCCGTGAGAATATAGGATTAATCTTCGCGAAATATACAGGGTGGCCCAATTAGAATTGCCACTTGAACATTTCCGGAACCACGGAAGTAGAGAAAAAATATTTCGAATAAGAATTGTGTGGTATGAAAGGGACAATAACATTCTTTTTGCAGGTGAAGTCGCGTACGAGTGATTCTTCACTTATTTCCATGATTTCGAAGGTATTCAAGGTGGCAGCGCTGAATTAACTAATAACCAAAATATCCACGTACTTAAGGGGGCATCATAGAAATTTTCTAAATTTTAAAAACACTTTTTAGACAAAATATCGGAAATGCCTAAGAAATCGTACATCGCGTTGAAGTGATTCAAAGTCTTTCAAGTGCTTAGGACATCTAAAGATGGTAAATCTTATTGCTCCACCCAGTATACAGATGCCTTTCATCCTCCTCCTAAAAAGTGTCACTTAAACACTTGTGCCACTAAACTCATTTATGGCACACAACTAATAGTACTTATGTATTTCAGATACGTTCACATACAGTGGCGGTCGAAAGATAGTTTAAAACTCATGTTTTACATGTCTGCATAACAAAATTAATACCATGCTTTACAATATATTGATATAACAATATATTGATGTTACCCAAATAATCATATCTATTCAATTGCCCAATCTGGGTAATTCCCTCATCTATGGGACATAAATTTCAAGATGCAAATCTTTCTAATGGAACTATCATATTTCTGTTACTCTTCACAGTTCACTTTTGACCACTACTGTACTTCGTATCTCCAATCTTTTGCAAACTACCTCTATCGCAGCCAGCTGGATATACCGATGATACCAGTCATGAATCACAGAAGTGTCTCCCATGAAAAGGCCATAGCAGTGGAACAAGTCGATAGCTCCAAGCGTGTTACGCCCGACGAGTCAAAATACACTCTCTTCAAAACTCTACAGAAAGCAGAGCGTTAGAGCGGAGCTCGGAGCTGGAGCGCGGAGCAATGAGGTTTTTGCCCGGAGCACGGAAAATGTTTACTGTTCCACTGTCCCAGATTTTTTTGTTTGAATTTTTTTTATAAAAGCAGATGAATGGAATTTTCTCAAATACCAATTCTCAATTTTTCATCATTGAAGAAATATTAAATTGTAGTAGTGCGAAGTCCGGGGCTAACACGGGCGAAACATATACCGACGCATAGTTGGACAAACTGCACTTCTTTGCGCCAAAATCGTTGAACTTTTGATAGAAATAAGATAGAAGGAAGAATCTTTTTCGAGGTTGAAGCTAAGATGTTGCAGAATGAGAGAAAAATAGTGAAGCACTATGAAGAACCATTTTTCGCCTTGAAAAATCTATGTGAAAGTTGACAATTTCGAAGAAACTTGCGGTTTATCCGTTATAATGTGCGGTTGAAGTTCTTCCTAGACTTGTTATACATTCTCACAGGTTTTGGTACGCTGAATTGAAATCAGGCTGCAGAATTTGCCTTACCCTTCAGGATTCTTTTGACAGATTTTCAAAGTCAAAACTTGTTTACCGGTATTTCAATATTTCTTATCTATTTTGCAAGATCTTAGCTTTAACCTCGAGAAACATCCATCCCGCTACCTCATTTCTATCAAAAGTTCTACGATTTTGGCCCAAAAAGTGCCGTTTGTCCCATTGTAAGGCTTTGCCTAAAAACTTTGAAACTCTGAACACGAAACTGAGTTAGAGCAAGCATTTTGACGTGACAACGAAACAATTAAAAAATTGGTCTGCTCCAGACAGAAACACGCAACATGCCGCCGATTAACACACACATACGTGTCCTCCAACGGAGAAACCTATTCTGTTCCCGAGTGAAACCGCTTCGACGTCCACTGACAATGGTGAAACGAGCGCGTGTCCAGATAAAAGAAAACGAGAAACGAACGGTATCGGTCGCGAGACGACGAGGCAGCGTGAACGATACACGAGCACGGGGGAACCGTAAGGCCCGTGGAATGTGTTCGCGCGCAAATCGTGGAACGCGGTGCGCTAGAGGGAGGATGTATATCGTCGCGCATAATGAGGACCGGATATCTGGAAACCCGATTGCTCCGTATAGTGGGCCCCGCATTATTCTTATCCCATTTGAATTTCACGAACGTCGGATACCGCTCCGGCGCCGTGGAGCGTGAGCACGCGCGCGTCTTACCGCGCTAAAGAGGTCAGAGGGTCAGATCGTCTGATACTCGGAGGCTGCAACGGATCCTGGCTGCGATTAACGCGACCTGTCTAGCTTTCCTTTGTGAGTATCGTGTAAAGTGGAACTTTTGTTAAGTTGGATGAATTCGGGAGTCGATAGTGTGATCAACGGTGTTGGTTGGTCGCAGGGAAAGCGGGAAGTAGTAGTGTGGTTGTGGTATGAATTTAGTAGGCAATGGGAGGGTAGTAGGAGAGAAGTTTAAGGAAATTTTTGGGGATTGGGGGAATAGGGGAGAAACGGTGGAAGGGTTAGGGGAAATGAGGTAAGGAGGAATTTGTAGGGTTTTGGAAGTTGGGGTAGAAGGAGGATAGGAAGAGTAGATATGAATCGAAATGGAAGAGAAAGTAGTTATCTCAAACACAAAATTCAAAGAGGTAGGTAATAGGGTTTATACAAAAACCGACTTTTGTAAAAACATGTAGGTACAAAAATCGATTTTTGTAAAAACATATGGGTACAAAAATCGATTTTTGTAAAAACATATACAAAAACCGACTTATGTCAAAATCGGTTTCCGAATTTTCAGAAAAATATATGATTAAAATAGTAAATAAATTATTGTACTTATTTGAACAAATTTCAGTTTCCTTAATATTTATGGATCTACAAAAATATAACACAATAAAATAGACATCATACGACCTGAATCGATCGCAATCAGGAAAAAATGAAGAGAAAAAAATATTCGAGAAAAATGCGTTTAAAGTTTCTGAGCAAAGGCGACGCTATAAGTTACCGCTTGACGTTTTTAGTTGCTAAATCTACAATTTTGCGTATTTTACTATAAACCAAGCGGTATTTTATTCAGAAAAGATAGTACTTTCGGAAATTGCAATAAAAGAATCGAGGGTACCTATGAAATAGGAATTAGGGTTAGGTATGATGTACCCATAGAAACGTGTGATTATAAAATCTATAATAATAAATAAAGTACATAAATAACGTGTAGAATGTAATAGTAATTGCGGGATATAATAACAGTCCACAAGACCAGCAGAATAGCCCTAACTTCCGTCCTCCATCTTTCAATGTCCATCGAGGTGGGCGCAAGAAAACCATCAAGCCAACCGAGGGAAATCACGTTTTCCATGCGTGGAAAATCGTAGGAACCGTGTCCATCTCGAGTGCAAAGACCGCGAATGCGGGGCGTAGATTTTCAGTAAGGGGAAGCCTCGCGTCGCGTGTTTTCAATAGTATCATCACTTCGGCCGCCGCGAAAGTGCAAGAGGTGGTTCAAGCACGCAAACCAACTGCAACGCGAGCACGATACGTATGTAACTTGAACACGCATCGTAAAAAGTAGTAATAGCAATTACGCGCGTTTAAAAGTCTCCGTTCAACGATTCCGCCACGAGACGCTGTTCCCTGGGATTCCAAGCTGCGAATCTCGGTACACGCTCTTATTAACCTCCGGGGCAAGACTCCATTTTCAGCTTTCCACATCGGGGAATCAACTGGTTTTTCGACGACCCAGCTATCATCCTGTAGACTGTTATGTAAATGTGTCGTAATCACGGAACGAGTACCTGATTTTTAGTGGTACCGTTTAAAAGTCAAAAGTTTAAACTGTAATGGAACGGTAATGGAAGGAAGAGAGATACATTAAAAAAAATTGAAGTTTAGAATTTATATGCTATAGATTGGGGCGGGGGAAGAAGGCAGAGTTGGGCAGTAACAAAATAAAAAATTATTTACATAACGGATTAAATAAAAGTTACTTTAACTTTATTCGTTATTCGTCGTTCGAAAATCCGGGTTAATTTTATTCGACTAATGAGGAATAATTTTTTCAACTTGAGATATTTTTCTGAAATTTTATCTATATAATCTAGACCAAATATTTAGAGAATTCATGTAACATCAGCCCTCCACGACGTCTAAAAAAAAAGTTACCGCAATTTAAAAACGCAAAAGTTACAATTGTACCTACGCCCTCTGACAAGGGTCAGAAACCATTTCCAATTTCTTTCGCCCAAAACTCTTCGCCCTAGGCATCAGCCTACTCAGCTTATATACGAATCCACCCCCGTTCAAGCTTAGTATCAACTTTGTTATGCGATCATGGACAAATATGAGTGTCAAACTTTCTTTATACCACTACTCTACATTCACCATCTGATCGATCTTCAAGCTTTCTGGAATCCCACTTCCATTTATAGTGCTCCAGCTAAAACACTGTGCATCATTGACTGGAATGAAGTCCAGACTCCGCAGCCTTTCAATTCGTTACTTTCTTAGACTTCCACTTAACCTTTCTAATCACAGAGTAAAAGTCACTCGAAAAACACGCGCGGCGTGCTGGTGCCCAGCACACGGAACCCCTTAAACCATCTTCGCGCTGTTCATTTAATCAATTCTAAGGAGACAGCGCCTTCCTCTGTACCCTTTTAAGCAAACATCAGCACGATGAACATCTCGGATCATTCGCGTTCTATCGCGAAAGCACTTAGCCTGTTTCTTATCGCGTGTCAGCTTAGGAATTGGCAGCTAGCGGTGTACTCGCAAGTGTCCAATATTGGCAAAGCGAATGGTTTGGATCGAAAGTGCAGATACGCGAGTCAGTGAGAGTTCACGGTAATGACAGTCTCGTAACACGACTCAGTTTAGAAGCTATCCAACATCCGCTCGTAATGACATTGATACGACGCACGACTTTCGACTCCCGTAGATTGACGAAGTTAATAAGAAACGCTGCCTTCTTCGGGCTTGGGTCGTCGACCTGGAGGATCGAACAGGCTACGATCATGTAACTAGAATACGTAACCTCGTGGAGAAGTACTGTTACTTTTCGATCATTCCCTTAATACGCTCTTCTAACTAATTGGGGGAATCTAACTGTCTAAGATATTACCAGCACTTTGTATAACAGAGATTTGATTCTCGAAATTGCCAGGTGATAGAGAACTTGGACGTCTGTGAAGATGGCAACACCAAGTGGAAGCTTTTATAAAATAGAAACAGGTTCGTTTGTCCACGATTTGTCTGCGTTTGTGCAACCAAAATTTTTGATTGTCCAGGGTTCAGAAATATGTTATGACGAAATTAACAAATTTGTAGGTACCAACGTGAACATTTTTCTTTGATTTTTAAGTGGGATGTGATTGTCCACGGAAATTTTAGTTGGAGAAACGTGGAGAAATCGGGGCAAAGGAAGACTGTTTTTATTTTATAAAAATTTGCACTTGGAAGTGAATTTGCACTTCACAAACCTAAAACTTGGATGCACTTCGAAGAGCACAATTATTATGTTTATTAAAGGGCAGACCCCTTTAGGGTACATAGTGAGTAAAAAGAAAAACCCAAGGTACAGAGTCAGATTTTTGTGAAACAGGAGAAAACAGCAGGATAGAAATTTCGGTAGACTAATAATTTTATTTAAACAGTCTTGGGTGATACTGTGTAGATTAGACTATACCCTTGAACACAGAAAAGGGTTTACAAGGAACATTTATATCATCTGGGACCAAATTTGCTAAATCACAATTAAAGGGGGAATAACAAGGAATGTCACAGAACAGCTTTATTGAGAAAATCAAGTTTTAGTATTTTAGTTCATCAGTAAAGAAACACGGTTCATTGAACTCAACGGTATTGTTCATGACATGAACAATATTTATATTGTAATTAGGCATCCGTAAAGAACTGGGCAAAAAGATAATTGTTTTACAATGTTTTAATATCTTTCAAGTGCAGAATACTGTAACAAAATAAATATCCACTTCTATTAATATACACAGACGGCCTCGATTCCTCCGAAAGAGTGTTTACTGTTCAGAGTGGAAAGAATACTTTTCCACAAATTTTCCAGAAACTAGATAAGGTATGATAAGATTATCTTCGTGTTATCCTATACTGTTTGACATCAGAACTGGACGATAATATTATTATAACGTCCTGAATCTGTGCGAATTTATAAAATATCTAAAAACCCAGAGGGGATGCACGTGTGAGTTTATAACAGTATTTAACTCGTCTTCACATTTGTATAGTAATTGTGACTCAACTACACCATTATTTTACCTCATTAGTCTCACTTAACACTTCGAAGTGGCGCAAGGTTTTGAAAAATGTCGCTTTAAATCGGTCAGGCCTTTCTATCGCTTTCATACGAAGCGAACTCCATGCTTGGCTTCTTTCCAAAGTAAAGAGTCGAAGATTCTCCATTTACTTCGAACAGTAGATTCTCCTGAATTTTTAATTTGTCCTTTCAAAACTGAGTATTATTGCATCTCGATGGAATCTCTTTTGTTTCGAATGTGGCAGCTTGTGACGCCAAAAAAACGTCTTTCTGAGGGCACTACAAGCATCCATAAATGCTTCGACTCTTTGAAAGAAGTACTCTAGCGTACGGAACAACCAGTCTTTACGTCACAACAGTCTGCAATTAACCGAATTTACCGGGAGAATGTAGTCACTGTTCGAACAACCGGTTGAAGCGTCACCGATTTGTTCCATTTTGCCCCACTTGCTTTGGAGTCGCCAGGAAATGCCCGGCGTTTGCAAGAGGAAACAAAGAATCCACTAGACATTCGGCGCGACGAATCGCAGCGTTGATTGGCGCAGAATGACACCCATTTAGCAGCGATTACGGCAAACCCATTTAATTGAATGCAGCCAGAGGCGGACAATTAAAAAGCAATTAAGAGAACGGTGCTTCTTATGAGAAATTCACGGGCGCGATGAACGTTCGTCAGACTTGAAACAAGTCCGACGACTCTGAATGAAATGCCTGGCTTATCGCATAAAAGCAAATTCCCATTACGAAGTTTTATCGCAATAGAAGTTATTTCAAGCATCTCAGAAAATTCACATAATTTTATTCCTTTTCAGAGAGATTTCGTAAATATTTTTAGCAATGATAAGTTTTGTCGACTGTAGCAAAATTTGAGTGAATATTTCCCGGATCTCTTTGGCAGCTTTCCTGCTTTATTGAAAAATTAGGATTTCTGACAAATGTTATTTGGGGGGTGTCTGCGAGTTGGAGATTTAAAAAAACGTTTTTATATATAGTATAGTATGACTTCAATCTTCAATCTAATCGACCTTTTTATTTTTAATTGAAGAGAATAGGTGTTAAATTAGGCGAAAATCATAACTTTTTATTCAAACACGCGCCAATTTGCGGTTTTCCATATTTTTTTTATAAAAACGTAATTTTTTTATGGCAATATAAAAATAGAAAATTATATTGTAAACATAGATTAATAGAATGTAACAATTTTCGTCAAGATATCCTGTACAGTTACTTAGAAAAAAAATCTAAAAATTGTGTCATTTTTTAATGTCAAACCCACAAATACCCCTTAAATCAGAATTCTCAAAAGAAATTTTTTCTACTTTTGTTGATTGATAATTAGGGAATTATTATTCAGTAATGATTCACTGATTGAGGTTCAGCAACCGGTTTCTACTTAAGATTAATCTAAAATTAGGCTTCCCCAATATGTCTGTGAAGAACCTTTCCGTTCCTCGATATGGTATACACATTTTCGTAAATACCAACTTGGTTAAGCGTTAATAAACTCCTCCAAAACGGGTATTGGCGAGTCCCCGTGCCCCGCGAAGCAATTATCGCGCCTAGGTCGCGATACCATTGCGGAAGAAGCGATCTTGGCTTTGCACGTGGACACACGGGGATACGAACGAATCGGTCGTTCACGATTCTTGCAGAATTCACATTATTCCGCCGTCCAATCAACGTGATGGATCGATTTGTCCGCCGTTACGTCGCAGACCTTGCTGAATGACCTTTAATCCATTACATCGGTCGTGCTCGCCGAGGAGATACATCCGAACGTCATTTAGGAATGCCTCGATCCGTCTTCCTCGTTAAATGAAGTGTTCAAATACGGCTCGAATAATTACGAATCGATAGGCGCATCCATTAATCCACGAAGGATACACTGAAGTGCCGATTTAGACGCGAGTATCGTGGAACGGTGAAGAAAGTCTGCTAACAATTAGCACAATACACCACTTAAGGGTAGGCAGTGGTTTTTGTCAAAAATGCAGCATTCCTTTTTCATTTAATTACAAAGGAATAAATTGAAGCTGAGACCTTTTCTTTGACACAAAGTGTCGTAACATCATAAGCTTTAAAGAAACACTTTTGTTTAGTCAAAAATATGCATTATATATAAAGCTACAGATGGATCATTAAAGAGGGTTTTTTTAAAAAAGTTTCATTTATTTTGTACTACCAATTGGTTATCGAATTCCGTTTTTATAGAAAGAGTTTTCTGTGAATTGCGAAACTGGTGCGAAAATTGAACTTCTCGGTGATTCATAAGTCAATACACGAAGCAACCCTTAACAAATCAAACTCGGGATTCTATTTACAGATCAGGATATTGATCTATAAATGATTCAAGAACGCTAGGAATAATACATTAACCTGAATCCACTGAATGTAAATCTGCATTTCTATCACGAAACAAAACCAATATCCATCAACTTCTACCCTGACAATCAAGCAGCGTTGCATCCCCTCACATCGGCGACACTAATTGTAAGAAAATTGCAAAATCAATAACCCAGGAAAGCTCCGCCTTTTAATAGCAACAATTGCGGAAGACAATTGAGTTCAGTCAGTTAACTCGATAATGGCCAAATACTATCTCGATTTTTCTCCCATTAACTCGACCCCGTCCTACCCTGCGCCATCAACTTTCAACCCCTTCGAAGTGAATCACACTGGGCGATCGTTCGAGTTGTTAATAATTCACGCGCTATCGGAGGCAGAAAAGCTCGTCTGCGTGTCTATAAATCCAACGTGTCCCAGCACGGTAATACCAGAGGAGACACTTATCTATTAGCCGGAGAACGCATTCGTACGGTGAACCTGCCGGTATTCCGGGGTTAAGCATTTTAACGCGTCGAACGCCGTCTGATAAATCGATTTGAGACACGAGGCTCCTAGCTCTCACGCTTTGTATCCGCACGAACAACGATTCATCCACTGTTTTCACCGTTTGACACTCTCGCTGCGGCGGTGCTGAACCGTGAAGCGTATGCAACAAGCATTGGAACGTCAGCGACGGCGATATTCGATGGATTAGGTTATTACTTTCAAGGAAACGTTGCCAACCCGAAAATTCTGATTTTAATTCAACTTCGCGTGAATGCGGAGCATATTTGAGCATGCAAGGAGGAATTTTCTTTTCTGTGAAATCACCCCTTAAAGTTTTTTCGTTTTTTCTAATATTCTTAATTATTGGGGGTTGACTAGTTGTTTCAGATGTATGTAATCAAGCTTTAATGGTCTACTTTATTCATTTATAAAATGAGATCCAAAAACAATTTGTTTTGGAGATAGAAACACTTTAGATTTTTTTAATAATAATTACACTAATTGGTGGACGAGTGCAGAAGGATCAATTCAGTATCTTCTACGTTCTTCTTTGATTTTTATTTATCAGAACGTCTCAAATTATTTCTAGATATTTCTCCTACAAATCATTTCAACAACACTCCGTCGCGAACAAAAAGCACCCATATTCCGCAAAGCAAATATTTCTTAAGCCTTCCTCAACATTATAGTGAACAAAATACGCTGCTAAGATTTAGCCACCTATTTCTGAAACACCTTGTGTAATAACACCGGGACCAAGTCCAATATTTACTCTTGAATAATTAATCAATCAAGGGCCTCAGATTCATTTCATTAAAATAGAGAATATTTATAGGAACAAACTCTTCATTTCATTTTCATCGCGTACTACCTCATTCATAAAATATTCTTCATTCCACTCAGCAGAATTCGAAATCATCCATGAATAGGTACACGCAAAGTTCGAAGGTATATGTAATTACTCGCAAGTAATATTGAAACTTTATCCAATACATAGAATTGCATACATGTATATGAAATATGTAAGCGCGGTATGCTAATGTCACTTTGCTAACCAAGAATGAGAGACACTTGCTTGCTCCAACAGTGAACGAACTTCTTATCGCGTGGAAAGATTTCGCCAGACAACTATTGTGGCACTGTAGGCGACCGTGCAATGTCAAACAATGTCGCTTCCATTAAAATCAGGACAATCGAGCTTCCTGTTTCGGCGAGGAGCAACGAGACACGTATTCCATCGGTCATGGAGCTTTAAACCACTCTTTCATGTTTTAGGTTCTTTCACAGAACCGACTATCAACTTACCTACTAATAAATTCTGTGGGTTACTTCTCATAATCGTTAATTACTAAATCACTCCTTAAAGTCTCAAATTACTCCAGAAGCCTTACATCTGTTCGAACCAGAAACGAATTATTCTAAGTGGACCAAAGAGGAACCTAAATGTCTACTTAGATGCTCCTGAATTTATGTTCCCAGTGTTAGCAGTCGAAGTGGATAAAAGGGGTGACTGAACAATTCAGTAATGCCGAACTACGATGAAAGCAATTGCTCTTCGTGCAAATAATTGGCGACTACTTGCAGACAGATACAGTTAAATGATAATTCTAGCTGCTTCCGTCATTGTATTCTAAGATATAGGAACGAAGACAAGTTCGGACTTATGCTTCGTAATGCGTTAGATTGTTTTAAGGATAAACGAGTAAAGGCTACTATCGCATGGGACGATTTCGTTGCGCGAGCATAGGATGAACAATGAACGACTAATGATAAGCGAGCTTGTAGTAGGAAAGCATTCGAACAAAGCTACTTATAGGCGGATTCAATAATCAAAACAGTTAAGTTTTGCAAAGGCTTATTAGACAGCTGTAATCACTCAGCTGATGTGCGATAAGTGATTACGGTTTCTTTTGCTATCGAGAGATTTGAACGTGGTAGACACTTAGACACAATTTAAATTAGAAAACAAATGCAAGCTGTTATCGCGTAGACTTTGCTTAACGATTTTACATGCTCAGAAATCGAAACTTTATTGGAGAAGATTAAAAGACTAAGATTAATTTTCAGTGGCAAAGAAATTAATCAAAATCCCATCTAATGAACAGCAGGATAAACGAACCAAGTATGACAAACTGGGATGTATAAATTGATCTACAAATATATTAATAAATTAAAAGACTTCGCTAAAATGCTGCAGCCACTCCACTGGCAATTATACTGATTAAATCCCGAGTACCTAAATTAAATAAGCGAAGCTTTTCAATGTTGATTAAACTTAAAACGTACGAAATTACCATCACAAAATAAACGACATCATCTAACGATTATCAGACGCTCCATAGACGAAAGGCAAATATAAACCATGTAACAGCTGACCAGTCGAGGCAACGTTTCTTAACACTAATTCAAATTCAAATGTCCTAGACTTGGGTAATTAACGCTAACGATCTTTCAAAACTAGGTACAGCCTTAATCTTAATGCACAAATAGGTATTATATGTCTCCTTTTTACAAAAATTACGTTTTTATATGCAACAAATAGTTCTCTACTGTTTCTTTACTTTATATAAAAATCATATTTATATCTACTTCATAAATTTGCCAGAAATAATCTTAGGTAGGTACCATTGCATGTTTAAACCATCTATTCTCTAAAAGTGTGCATACAATATTTGTGCACTAAGCCATCGATATATTCTCTAACAAATCACAACAGCAACCCCTTAAATTTCTTTGACATTTCTTTACGCACTTTCCTCTGTCACTTCCCACAAACAATACTAGAAACCTTCATTCCATCACTCGAATATCTGACGAGTACTCACTTCCACCTAATTTAGTACCTATTATAATTCGAAAAGTACATTTACGCGATTGTCAACTAGGCATACAGTGCTCGATCCCCCAATCAAAATTATTCCACCCTACATAAGTCTAACTACTTTGTCAACCATGCAGTTACGAAGATTGTTCCAACGAACCCAAGTTAGATTTTTACAGAAATCAAATTCTCACCCATTAAATGAATAATAAAATGAAATCAAGCTCTAATCAAGCTCACCTCTTAGGGACAGGCACCCTCCTGTGTTTCCACACGTTGTCGTTAAGCATCCTGCCGATTAACTCCTGACGTTCTTCCGACCAAAGCTCACCCCTTCGACTTCGATCGGATCCTCAGATCCGAGCCGGCCGGACGCGACTCATCAAGCAGGGACGGCGTCCGATTAAGCGTGGATCCTCGCACGCGCCTTCTCCCTCGCAAGCCCGCTAAACCGTGTACCCTTGCAAGTTATCGCTGCAATCGATCACTGAAACTTCCAACAGCAGACTTGCCCGTGCCAAGGCTCGAATTCGATCGATCGTTCACTGACGAGTTGCCGAGGGGAACGTTCACTCTCATCAAGCGTCCATAGATCAAGCGTCCGCGGATCGATGGTCCGGGTAAACGTTACGCATGCTTCGCCGAGGGAATCGCGAACTGTGGGGTTGATTATGGTTCACCGCGAGGATCGTCCGCGGTTGTCGCGAGGACAAGCGACAGGGATGAGGTTGGACTGTTTTCGGGGACGATCCGCGTGGCTTCTCTGTCATCGATTCGGGACAGAAGCTCGCGACAGGTGATCGTGGCGGGCGACGGCGGGCAACTGGTACACACGGTCGGCTGGTCAGCACGCGACTGCCGAGCGAGCCACTGTTAGCCAGCGCGAGAACGCCGAGGGACGACACGCGATACGCTCTACTCCGCGCCCGCTCCGTTACTCAGCCCGTCCCGTAATGCGATTCTACTCCACATTCGCGGCGGCCGTCTCTCCCTCCACCGACCTCCTTCGCCGGCGAGAAAGGCGCCACTTTCCTGGAAACGAACGCGGGTGCAAAAAGGTGCTCGACCCCGAACTTGGGCTTCAGCCACCACGTGTATTGGCGACGGCTGGAAAAATAGAGAGGTTGCAAGTGTGGAGTGGACGTAAACGGGGGCGTGCTTTGAATGTTTGGGTCTGAGGGTTGAAAGGAAGAATAAGGGAGGAGGGAGTTTCTTAGGTGAACTTGGTTTGGTTGATTTGGGACGGGGAAATTATGGATGTTATGTGTGTGCAGCGTTTTTGTTGTAAATTTTGTTTGATGGAAATTGGTTCGAAATAATGTTTACGCTGGGTTGTTGGAAAATCAATTGGTGGGTGTTTCTATTAAGGGGACTCTCCGGGCAAAATGCTTGATAAACACGTGGTTTTCGTGAATTAAAAAAAAAATTAACGGCTTATAGTAAGAAAGCTTTTTAGACTTTATTACTACATATTTGGAGAATAAACAAAAAAATTATTGCTTGAATTGTATCAATCTTTTGGAATTTTGTGGTTGAGATAACTACAATTGCTAATGTCAGGTCTAGCATCCGGAAGGATATTGTTTTTATTTAAAAAAGTTTCCCCGATTTTGGGGCAAAACCTTTTTCAGACTCAAATCAGGGTTCTTCCTCTTCTACAAAAGGCTGCCATTTTAATATATATTTATTTTTCTTAAAGTATCTACTACCATAGATAGCCACATTCATATAGATTTAGAATTTCTTTCCCTTTTTGTGTTTCGAATAACCCTTACAATAATTTTCGTCAACGCCACGACCACCCGATTATTTTTCACCGCTTTCTCTGTACCTGCCATGTTTTTTGTCACTGTCACAGAAAAAATCAGAACAATAGCTCAATACACAACAAAACAGCTTGCCAAACCTCGAGTTAAATTGCGGAATCGTTTTTGTGCAAAAAATTCACAAAGAATAACCTACTTTTCGGACCCACAAGACCCAACCCCCTAAGATTCCTTGCAAGCCTGCAAACTTTCAAAAGAATCGGAACTTTCGTATTACCAAAGTTTCAAAGAAACTAATTCACACTTCCATCTCTTGCTCGATCGTAATAAAGAACCAATTCCAAAAGAAAGGAGTCGGCAATCCCCCAAAAAGAAATTACGCTTCAATTTTCCAAGTTTAAACGCGTCGCGACTGAAATGTAGGTAGTATAATAGTTGAAAGGGGAACACGTTACACCGTTGCACCAGATAATTCAGACACCCTCTCTATCCGAATAATTATTCCCAGGGCCATTATGCAAAACCATTTAATGCCCACATTCAGCGCAGCAAGCCGCGCGGATGCAAATTCGACGAAAAGAAATTCCCGGGGCGGCGCGAAAGTCTCGTGTCTCTTGCCCACCAGAGAAAGGCTGATCGATCATGCAAACGTATCCCTGATTGGCGAACCATCTTCTCCTTTCTGCTTTTTAAATATTCACGACTCGTGTGCAGTTGTTATTCGCGCGTCGAGCGGACACGAGATGCGCCAGCGACAAATAATAATATAGATTCTTCCACGCTGACCGAGTAATTAAAATTAATATCCCCACCGACGCCTGCGCGGCGCGCCGGGGCCTTTAATGATACGCCCGTCGGGCTGGGAAGCAAACGTTTCGTTCACCTTGCCTTTTCACAGACGCAACCGGCGAGTTTTTCGTCATGGATAATTAATATCTCCTCGATACACGCGAGTGTCGTTGCCTCATTAACCATGCCCGTTCCTCTCAGTCACGACTATTGATCAGATTTGATTAAAAAGTAACCAACTAGCGGCCTATGAAATTATTCAATGTACGATTATGCAAACCTGGCTGAGCAGCAGTGTGGATTAAATAACTGTTCTCTTCGTGGACGTTTTATGCGGCGAATATTGGGGAAAGCTTGGAGATAATCGAAATTCCGTAAAAGGAACTGTGTTCTTATGTATTTCTTTTTGAGTGAAGGGATTTCCCCAAGCGATAAGGAAAGTATTAGGTACTAAAGTTACAAACAGAGTGAAGGTGTGATTTGTGATACAATCAAAAGTCAGCTGATTCTCCGAATAAGAATGAATAAAAAATGAGCAGTGAAACTTTTTCTTAAGGGGCCGCGTTCTCAAGGAAATCGATTTTCAAGACCAAATAGGTTCGCGTGCAGTCGAGTAAGGCTTGGCTGACATGTCTGTCTACTGCTCGCTGATTCTACTTGCGCGGCACTACACACGAGGCCTCCAACATTTTCAGACGCTACAGTCCTTCATTCCCACTTATGGGATCATATTAAAGAGAGAGTTCATGCGGAAGGAATTGCAAGTATTTTCCATGATGTAACAAAAAGTTTATTCTGCCGCTCTGTCGTTTGAAACCAGTGGCGGATTTAAGGAAAATGGCCCAGGTGGCAAACGTTCTAAAGGACCCATTTTTCGTGAAAATGAAGAGGTAGTTTATTAAAAACGGGCTAAGTAAAGTAGCACAGATAAAAATATAGTATTTGGGAAAAATCAAATTTCTTTTATTTTTTTTTAAGATGGGGAAACTGCTCATAAGCCGCTCGTTAAATCCTCCACTGTCTGAAAAATTGGGACTTTATTAGAATCTTGGAAATGACAAAGTTATATTTCTCCTGGAGGAATTTAAAAACTCTATTGCACGAAGGACCAAGCAGGATTAAAATTCCGTTTTGCAACGACCAATGCTGCGCAACGAGCACCTCAATGACTCGTTAAACACCGATGGCGTGTGATTAATTACCATATTCGTGTCTATTTCCGCGACGACTGGGAATTGGCTATTCCCTTTCCCGCAATTAAAGCGACTATCGCGGCTCCCGCGGATGAAAAACGACCAACGATCGCTCGCAGGAGATAATTCGCGGATTCTTTCGGCGCTGCGAGTCCTCGGGCAGCGTTCTAAGCGAGCGTCTGATCTCGAGCGCGGCCCTAGCGCGCCTCCATACGCGCAAACTTAATTAACTCCACGCGTCTGAAGGTACTATCGGCTTTTTTCTTTAGATAGCACCGTGAGAGACCAACGAGTGCTGAACCATGCTTCTTGTACCATGTAATAACCGCGATCCAGCGGGGGATTCAGCGGTTCTCACCTTGCTGGAGAGCATCTAACGTTTTTGAAAGTACGACGACCCCGGGGGACGGGCCTAGCCCCCGTCCGGTCACGAACGCTTCAAATTGGCCACAGAAAAACAGCCCGCGGCCGAAGAATTTATTTCAAACATGCCGGGGAACCTTGGGAAGGCGGACTGTCGAACGAAGTCGAATCGCCTGTCTAGAAGCAGGCCAGCGTCGTGTAATGATGTTAACACCTTGCCAACGTCTGAGGAAACATTTCATTTCTAGGTAGTCATTAGGATTTTAGATCAAGGATCAATTTCAATAATTCCTTTAGTAAGAATCGTTGTACCAAGATCTGCTAGATCTTTGAAATCGACTGGATGGATCTATGAAGTTCTTTCTCCCCCAAACAGGGGAGATTTTGGAAAAAAAATTGTGTGTACGTTCAGGGCTGAGATCAAAAAATTATTTTAGCCGCCCATTATATAATTTTTTTTCATATTCTCTAAAGATTGACAAATAAAGCCACAAAGCTGGAAGCAAATATATTTAATGGTTTTGTTTTAAGAAATTCCCAAAGTTCGAACCTTTTTTCGCCCTTCGAAGTAGGGAGACCCCTTAAAATATCATTTTTGACAATGGGTGACATTTTTTGTAGGGATTTGTCCAATAACAAAGACTTTTTGTAAATATCGTTAAGAGGTCATTCTACTTTGATTGATCGAAAAGTTATGCTTCTTTTAAAGATTTTTTTCTGAGTAAATACAACATATAATGAAATAAATCTTTTTGGTATTTACTAAGCTACTCTTATATTATAAAAAAAATGAAAAGAATCTTTTTTAAAACCTGTTATTTTTAACCTAAATTCAAACCTGTATTACCTGCTTTTTTACCACTTTTTCTAAAAGATTTACTTTTTTATAGATTATTATTGATCTTAATTTTCTCTTTCTACACTTTCTTCTGTCGCCCTCAAATTTGCCCATGTGGCAATTCCTCTGCTTGCCCCTCCCCTAGAGCCAACCCTGTACTTTGAAATCATTTTTCCCGGAAGAACTTAGTCGCACCACCGGTATCAACCCCGAATAATTGAAATCGTCGACAACCCGACAGGCGATTCCTGCAGCATTGTATCACAGTGAATTTCCAGCCGTGAAATTAAAACTTCGCGAGCGCTCGAGGTGTAATTACGATATTCATCAGAAGTAAATGTAAAAAGTTGGATAGGGAAGGCGAGAGACGTCAATTAACAGCTGACGCGTAATTTCCTCAGTTTCCCCTGGCGATTGTGTAAAAAGCATCGGTGAGGTTGCGCCGCCAAAGAAGAGGGACCGATATAAGAACAGTTCTGTTCCTGGAAAGAAACGGTGGATGTCGGCCTGTTGGCTCGCATTTAACGCGATCGAGCTGATCGAGCAGCGCCCGGCGATCTGCGGCGTCCATCGGCCGCCTGTGCTCGATCGATCGGTCATGCTTAACCGAACGTATAATCGATCCCGCGACAGCCACGGAGTAGGAGCGTATCATCCAGGCCTCGTTGCATCAGGAAATGCTTCGACAACGTCCCGGCGATCCACGGGGCAACGAGTTCTTGAAATTGGCCGTTGATTTAGTGGCCGATCGTCGATGGCTGCTCCTTGATTGAATAGCAACGCGAGATCTCTGCTGCGGATCGCGAGTACCGCGCGCCGGAAGCGACCGTTTGATGAAACGGATCGTTAACAAGTCGTCTCGCTCATTCCCAACCATTTCGAGAGTGAATTAATTGCCTGTATCGAAAAGTACAACTCTTGTTTAAAGCGTTGGAGTCATACACGACTGGACATAAACGTTTCCTTGACAATAGAGGCAGTGGCATGTGAATGATATTATGCAATAAATTAGGCATTAGTCGAGCGATTCGAATGAAATTTTGCGGGAATATTCTTAAAACTATACTCTAGTACTTCTCCAGACGATTTTTCGATCAATCCCTTGTTCTGTTTTTTATTAACAAAAGAAGACGAGAACTTAAGTTGCTTGACTTTGAGCAGCTGCGATTTTTCGAAAAATAAATTTTGTCAAAATCGGCGTCGACAAGTAGTGGATTATAGTCTTCAGAATATTCGTGCAAAATTTTATTAAAATCGGTTCAGTTATCTCTGAGGTATTTTTAGTACCGTAAATCAGAGATGAGCAAAAAATTATTTTAAATAAAAATTTCGTACACAGATTTTTATTTAAAATAATTTTTTACTCATCTCTGCCGTAAATGCTGTAACTATGAAGAGGCCTTGGGAGAAGGGCTCCATTTCTTGAGATGTCAAATTTCTTTTTGAAGAGAATACAACTTAATTTATATACAACAAGGTGTATATCTTGATTTTAAAATATGACGTTCCTTCATATGAAAAAAAAATATAAAATTGACCCTATTTTCCGACCTGTCAAGGGTATGTAATCCTTTAAGAGAACACTAGGTGTACCATGAATAGGAGGATGACCTTGGCTGATGACTTTAACAGCCGATACCAGTTGGCGCAAAAGCACGTTTGTGGAAAGAATGGCGAGATTGAAGAAAAGATCGGCACATTGAAATCTGAAATTCTTGTTAGACACCCGTTTCACGCACCCTTAGGCTAAGTGACGAATCATTTTGCAACGATTCCTCCGATCAGATAACCGGTCGCTTTGTAATCGCGCGGGAACATCGGAGTATTTGCTTGAATCGCGGAAAAGAAGAAGACTGGTAGCTGGCGCGCGGCAAGTGGTAATTGACGATGACACGCGGAAAAAAAAGCGAGGGTCGCAGATGAACCGTTAACGAGTTCAGCGACGATTACCTTGTGGCTAATAAAAGTCGCCAGACGGAAGAGTGATAACAGTAATGAGGATGAATGACGCTGGAACGACGACGTTACTCGTGGTCAGGGACAAGTGTACGAGTTGCATTGTTGCCGAATGAAGAATCCATACTTTTTTACAACGATGGCGGGTGTATCGATTACCGTTTTATCATGGTACAAATCTTCGATTATAATGTCCTAAATTCTCAGATGTGCACAGACTCGAAGATTTTCAATTATTAGCAAATAAATATAGATGGTGACCACTATTATCGCAAAGTTAAATAAAGAATTAGAAGAATTGTGAATGTCACAGTAACACCTCTATGTTACCATTTTAACGACCACTGTCACGTATACCTGTGATTTCACACTTCAACTTTATTTCATATTTATCGTCGATAAAATTGTAAAACTATTACATAAACCAAGGAATATTAATATATCGATGGCTTAGTGCGCAAATATTGAATGTCCACTTTTTGTGGAGTTTTTATATGCAACAAATAGTTCTTGACTGTTTTTTATGCTCTATAGAAATCACATTTATATGTACCCATACAGCACACTCGTTGCAGCAAAGTTGCAGCATCCTTGCAGTGCAAGATTGAAATGTTGCAACAATAATTCTGTGTTCGCTCCATACAATGTTGCGCGGCAACGTTGCAACAACGTTGCCGTAACATTGCAGGAACATTGCCGCAACATTGCAGGAACATTGCCGCAATACTAGCGCAACGTTGCAGCAATATTGCAGGGACGTTGCAGCAATAATTCTATGCCCACCCCGTGCAATGTTTGCGCGACAACGTTGCAGCAACGTTCCTACAACGTTGCCGCAACGAAGTGTGCTGTATGGATATGTACATCATAAATTTGTCAAAAATAGTATTTTTGTTCATTACATGAGTTACTGAAGGTTATGTACAATTGCATGTTTAACAATATTTGTGCACAAATCCATCGATATAATATATATTCTATTTATTATATAATATAAATTTTGAAATGATCGACAGTGTTAGTTTGCTCCGAAACGCACGTCCATCGAAATTACTTTCCCCTGAAGAGTTCCACTAATTCTCTAGATCTCCCTTTACCTAACCCATGTTCAATTTTTTCAAGTCAATTAATTCAACTAACTTTCGCGATTCCTTTATGCGCTTCTATTTATAGATAAAATCAAGCTTCTTAGTAGCAATCCTCCTCGTTATTAGTGGCCAACCAGTTTAGAAAGCCGTTGCACAAAATTGAAAAAAGCCATCTGCGTACAGTTATTTCCAGCTAATTACAAGCACGCCGGTCCGACAATTTACGGCTCCCTTCACTGCCGCGATTCACCCAGCGCGCTGTTTAATCCATCATGCGTGGAATTAAACCCACCTTTTCGTAGTAAATCACGCGCTAGCGGCAAGGTCGAATCACCGCATAGCGTGGAAGAGGTATACAATCACATTAAAAAATCACAGAAGTCCTTCAGCCTCTGGACCGATGACGAGTGTTCGCGGTGGCATAATGGCAAATCTATGCGAACTGTGAGCTAATCCCGTGCTTATTTTACCAGGGAACCCCTGCATTGCGTCAACCTTGCAAAATTTGCCAGCTCGAGGCAAAATTCGAAATAAAATTAAAGGTGTCCTGAATCGTGAATTTTTTTTGCCTAGGTTGACTAACTGACTGGGAGTTTTGCTGACGTGTCAGTCGCTTTTGTTATTTCGTGCTATTTATGAGCTGTGCTTTGTTAGCTTTCGAACAAGTGTGTTGTTGTCAGTGATAAAATTCAGGAGCACCGTGTCTCGTTTACCAGCACCGTGGCACGACAGGGAATCACGTATTCACGGCAAACAATTTTAGACAACGAAGGCACGTTTATCGAACCACTCCACGTACTGCACGCAAACAAACGTCGACGAACAAGCTGAAGGAGCTCGCTACGGGTAGGTACACCTTTGCACGTAATTCTTGGTGGACTCCAAACGCGTCTGTATTCCAAATAAAGAATGTCTTAAACATTTACCATCTTTAGCGCTACTCGATGTAAGAAACGTTTATGAAATGTTTGGTGTGAAAGAACTAAAAAGACAATTGAAGAAAAGACTCCTACCAAAATTAAGATTCAATGTAAGACCTTGTAAAGGAGATTCACTATTTTGAATTCAAACACTAACACGTGCTATTGTTACAAATATTATAATATATATAAATGTATATTAATATTATTTAAATAATTCTTGATAAACTTATGGGATATATCGAACTAAATTAATTAATAATTCGATGAACCCATAAAGTATATATATACCATCAAATTCGAAATTTTTAATTATAAATAATGACATTAATAATAATCCCTTTAACATTAATAGTATTCCCCAGCTCCGAAGCTCGAACAAGTGAATTTCAGTAAATCCAATATCCCTCGTCATTCAACTCGTCGAAAATACTTCAACGATAGCCCATTCGAATAAGAAACATCACCACGATGCAATGCTAAAAAGGAGCACGGCTTGTAAGAGAGAACAGAACGATCGTGGACAGTGATTCCTCGAATAGAGAGAATTAATAATTAGACTCGGGGCTGGATTCGTGGAAGTTCGCTAAGCCGAACTTCACTACTCCTCTTCCTGCTGGCTGACAGTCGATACGTGACGAGATTCTGCCACTAATGGCACCGCGAGGGAATTTAACAAAGTGCCATTGGCTTACCATGCTCCTCTTGTTATCTCTTTTTCCAGAGGCTTGTCTCCCACTCGAGCCGCTAAATCGACGCAACACGCTCGCGTAACACGCCTATACGAATCCGTAGGATCCTCGAACACACTTGAAATCCACAGCATATAAAGGCCTGCAAGACCTGTTTTCGTGATTGCCAGCGCCCTGAGGAATTCTGTCGCGAGTTGCTCGCCGGGAATAGACGCGCTAGGACAGTCCTTCGGCGAGTTCGTCAGGATTTTCGGGACTTGGATCCTTCACCTGCAAGAGGTAAGGGGCTTTGAATACCATTCTAGAAAACGCGAGAGATCTGTTCGAGAAATTCATGGCTGCAGTGTTTATTTCAATGCTCAGAGTTTGTGATAACATGGCCACCAGAGCCAGGGACGTCGCTGTGGTCAATGATACTTGGTTATTTAATTTGTCTTCACGTCCTGAGCATAATATTAAAGTCTTATGTGATTTAGTTAGAGTTCGGTTGAAGATATTTTAATTTTGCACTAATTCCATGGAAGTTTGAAAAGTTTAATTTAGAATGTTTAGGTGAACTGAGATGTTGAGTGCAGAAAAAAGTAGATGTACTCTCTTTATAGTGTAAATGCGGGAAGAATAGGGTAAACATATTAGTTGAAGAAGAGTGTGGTGGTGAATAGTCATTTGTTATATTTCTATTGGCGAAGAGAAAATTTTGACTGCAGTATACGGTTCCATTGGTACGCGAGAATAGAAATCACTTTGAGCATCTGATGCAGCAACACGTTGTAGCCCGGTGATAAGCATGACCTAATGATATGGCCTTTCGATATGACTCCTTAATATACAACAAACAGTTCGCCTCTATTTCATGGCAAGACTAACACATTTTTCTATTATCAGTAGCATGTTTATCAATCACAACTTTCAAACAATGCATTATGTCGAAAAGTTGTTCGATAAAAAATATTTGCTTGCACATGGTAAACCACCTATTCTTATTAAAAATGTTTAATTGTGTGATTTTTGTGCAGCAAATGAGATACATAAATTTAATATTTGTGGTAAATGCTTTTACCACCTGTTAATAATAAACTTCCAAGTGTTAACTTGGAACTCTATAATACAAAGTAAAAATATATATCTACGAAACTCGATTACATAACAAAAGACCATCGAAATTGCAAAGAAATGCTTGAATAGAAAAAACTCAGCTTTTACGACTTTAATTTCAAGAAGTGGCTAGACCGGTTATCGATACGAGATGCAAATTTCCTTTGGGATGTAAACCACGAGTCCTGCCACTTTTGCTAATCGTGATTTATGGACTAAAACCGTAAAAAATGAATAGAAAAGGCACCATACCAAATTAACGATTTCCGAAGACGTTCATTACATGATTGTACATTTTTCAAAAATTGTCGCTGAATTAAATATGCATAAAACATACCGAGAATCCTGAAGTGAAATTAAAATCTTGAATAACGAAATAATTCCCCCTGGATTTTTGAAAGATTTTTGATATACCTGCAGGGACAGCACATTCCCAACAACTATATCGACAAGAAAACCCTAAACTATATTAAATTAAATCCTTTTCCAGGTTTCCCAAGATGTTACTCCCCATTCTTCTTCTGCCCTTGGTGGCAGCGGTGCCATTGCGATCGTCTCTACAAGACTACACCCTAGATATCGAGAATGGAACCCTGAAGGTCGTTCAATTCAAATCCTCCGCAGTCACCGATCTCGATCTATCGAGTATGAGTATCCACAGCATCGAGAAGGACGCTCTAGACAACGTGCAAAGCCTGAAATCCTTGAACCTAGCCAACAACTCCCTAGAATCTCTTCCAGAGTTCATGTTCTCAAACCTAACGAATCTGGAGTATTTGAACCTAGCCGATAACCAGCTGAACAGTTTGAAAAACCTCTTCGTCCGATTAGAGAATCTTCGACTCCTGAACATTTCCAACAACCCCGTGATGCACCTTCGCAGGGGCCATTTATTTGGCTTGACGAAGTCGACCACGATCTTGACAGGAGGGAACGTTTTCTGGAGCATAAGCACAGGGACATTTACGAACTCATTTCTAAAGGAGGATGAACTGAAGCAGCTGGAGAAGATGAAGGCTGAGGCGGAGCTCGAGGAAAAGTACCAGGAGATAGAGAAGACAATGGACAGGTCCAAAGAAGACCCAGCCTTGAAGCTCGAACATGTACAGTCCAGCAAAGTACCGATCAAGGACCTGACACTGAAGCTATGTATACCTGGTGGATCTCTACTTTCGATAGAGCCCCTGGAAGAAGGCACCCAGGTCGCGGAAGGAAGCCCATGCAAGGAATGGCCAATCCTCGAAAATGGAAAGAAAGTGAGCCTCAATAATCTAGGCATTGCAAGCTTCGTGAAAGGCTGGTACCAACTACAGATCCTGCCGATTGCTTCCCTGGATTTGTCGAACAACGAGTTAGCTGAGATCAGCAAGGAGGTGCTCAACGAACTGCCCGAGGATCTGGTGTACGTGAACCTCATGGAGAACCGGATCAGTGGGATCTGGAGCCACGTGATCGAAAACAGACACTTGAGGTTATTGAATCTGAAGAACAATCTCATCAGGAACATAGAAGATGGTGCTCTGCAGAACACGAACCTGACCGGTCTGTTCCTGAATGGCAATCAGCTAGAGTCCTTGGACTTCGTCTCTAGCCTGCCTAGAACCCTGACAGAGCTCGTGTTATCCAACAATCACATCACTTCCATCGCCGACGGAGCTTTCTCTGGTCTATCGAGTCTGCTTTACTTGAACCTGGCCAACAACAAGATCCAGATGCTTCAGGACAACGTGTTCAGGGGTTTGGGGTCTCTTCAGACGCTCGTCGTGACGGGGAACAGCTTAACGGAGATCGATCCCCAAGCGTTCAGTGACATGAAGCAGCTGACCACGCTCTATCTTTATCGGAACTCTCTGGCCCAGCTGCAAAGAGGCGTTTTCTCTGAGCTCATCAGCCTGAAGGATCTGAACTTGGCGTGGAACAAGTTCCAGAAGATCAGCAACGACTTGCCCGCCTGTCTTCCGCGGACGCTCGACTTCCTCCACCTAGACTTCAACGAGATAGACACCCTCGAGGAGGATAGCTTCGTCGGTGCTCCTCGATTCGCTCTGTCCTTGACCGGGAACAAGATTTCTAGTATACCGCGAAGCACGTTCGATCTGCCTACTCTTCGGGACCTTCACTTGAACAACAATACCTTGACGACCATCGACGGCGACAGCTTCGAAGGATTACCGCAACTGAAGCGGCTCTGGCTGGCTAATAATCAGATCGGAGGGATACCCAAAGGCTCATGCAAGCACCTGGATAGCTTGAGCATTCTGGACATCTCGAATAATCCGTTTCAGAGATTGGAGAATGGTGCCCTTTACGGCCTCAGCTCCGCCAGAGGCAATTTCCTGTACATCTACAATAATCAGCTCAGGGAACTCCAGGGTGGAGTGTTCGACGATTCATCATCGCATCCTTAGTTTCTATGATAGGCTTCATGTCAAATACACACGCTTGCGTTCGGAAGTATCGAGACAAAATCGAGATTATTGCAAGATTACTGAATGGTGTTAATGAATAAAGTGAATTAGAATTTCGATCGTAAATTTTTCAAAAATTAAACATGAATGATATCGGCGCATTGATTCGGTCAATTTTCAAGATTAAATAAATAAAAGCTATTTTATTTATTTAATCTTGAAAATTGAGCGAATCAATACGCCGATATCATTCACGTTTAATTGGTGTTAATGAATATTATCCAGCGTTATACCATTCACGATATGGAATACATATATTACTATATATATGTAATGAAATCAAACTTTCTTTTCATTGGCGCAGCCGTCGCGCGTCGTGATAACTGCTGGTACTTATCTTGACATTCGTGTACTAGCTTTCTTATGGTTTCTGTTGGTATTTTATTTTATTCGTGTTGCACATGGTCCCGTCTTACAAGGGAAATTGTGTTAACCGGACATTCCGAATTTTTTGAAATTGTAATGAGTTGTGGAGGACCTTAATAGATGTGTCATGCTATTTTTTGTTTGCGACCATTTTCTGTTCTTCAGGGTGAAAACACCCCTTAAAGATTAATGTGCGGTTTCCTACTTTCTTATATATCTTGAAAACTATGCAAGATATAAAAGAATTATTATAATGAAAATTTACTTAACGGCTTTTTATGCCCTATAAAACTGTGTAATTAGGGGCTGTTCCGGTCTAGAGCCCAGAAAAATAGGTGATCTTTAGGAATTAATTAAAGGAAAACTACTGCATATAATTTAATGGGACTTTTTGCATAGAATTAAGGACGTCTTATACTATAGATATAATTTTTTTTAATTAATCATTGCAGACTGCACTGGGGAGTTGTTAAAGTCGAGGCGTCAAAAAATTCATCCAAATCGATGGAGCCTGTAGCGCCTAAACCATTGATCTGAAATAAAAAAATGCCAGGTTATTAAAGGGCGTGAAACTCGCTCGTGGGCTTACCAGAAAAAAATTACAAAAAATTACATTTTTTGAAAAAATAACGACACTTGTAGTTTGAAATCACTTTTTCCTTATATTTTTCGTCCTTTCTTCTCCTTTAAAAATTACAAGTTTTCAATCTTTTTTAAATGCCTCAAACTTCTGAAATTTTACAAATTTAAAAAAAATCCTTTTAATCACGTATTAAAAGGTTGAACATTCGAAAAATGAAATGAAAAAAATCGATTTTTAGACCGGAACCTCCCCTTAAGGGGTGTTTTCACCCTGAAAAACCGAAAATAAGCACAAACGAAAAATTGCCTGATACTTTTATTGAGGTCTCCTACACACCTGCACAGTTTTAAAAAATTCGGAACGTTCCGGTAACCGAACTTTCCTCGTCAGTGCATTCAGAGAATTGGAGTTGGAGAGCAGTTGGTACATATTTATGATAAATAAAGTGAGTATGCGTATATATATTCAGACCAGAGTGAGGCAATAACGATGGAGAAAAATATGTAATCTGGGTCAAATATCACGTTTCGCACAGACATAGCAGGTGTCTTAATACATGCGTTATACTTATGGACGGGAGTGTATGTATCACTTGCGATGCACGTCATACTTAACAGATGCATTATCAATGCTACTAATAAGAGATAGATGAACAAATTATCATTATCCAGTGTTAATCACCTCTGTTACATTCTTAAATTTTCGTATTACTCGTTTTAGGTACACACGTATAGTTTATTTTCGCGTACGCGAATTAAATAAGTACTTATGAAGACTGTGTTATCCTTTAAGAACCTTCACTTCTTTGGATCCTTGCACATTATTATACAATTATTCGTTTATAAAGATTGCTTTCCTAGGACGATCTTAAGAATACCTCCGTTAAGTTTCAATATTCAACACTGCCACAAAAATGGAAACTCGATTTAAAAAGGGAAACATGATTTAGGTATGTTATTATCACCCAGGTTATATTATTCAATTATTGCCCTAATTAAAGGGGAATCTTGGTGTCATCGGCAGAAATCAAGGTTCATTATCAAAATTTTTTGTAACGAAACTATACATGCAATCTTTTTGAAACTTTCAGACTATATTAGTATTATGTATTTCAAAAAGTGAACAGATATTTTTCGTATAAAAATAATGCGGTAATTCCAAGTGGCACAAGTGTTTCGGAGTTTCTGAGGAATTTCCGCGTTATTTTTGTATCAAAATTTTTTTATTCACTTCCTGAACTACATAATTATATAGCTTTAAAGTCTCGAAATTTAGCTCTCAATTGTCAGGAGGAAGGGAATTATAATAGTGAGTAGAAACATAGGCGAATAAGGATTCAAATTTAGATGTCGAGTGTGCAGGTACAGAAAGGAGATTTGGATGCCGAGTAGAAAGTGAATTAGACCCATGGTAAGAAAAATTGTTGGGAAGAATATTTTACAGATAAGACGGTGATGTTGGCGTGGCCAGAGCGAAAGCTCCACTTTCAAACGGTAACAATTACGGTGCCCCGATCGTGTTTAATTTAAAAACAATGGTGGCAGGTTCGAAAGCAAATGACCGAAACCGTTACTGCGGGATCATCGTAAATTCCAGCCTAATTGCGTGTAAGAGGCGTTTTTAAAAGGAAGCGGACGCTCCGTTTCATTATCCCACCCTCTTCCTCCAGTGACAATGAAGGTGCTCGAGTTCGAACGGTGGTCGGACCCCGAGAAAGGCGTCGCAGCAATTTTCATAAACTGGTTACCCGTTCGCTTTCTCTCGAACGTGACTTCACCGTGTATGAAATTGTGCACATGTAGAACGTGTGGTGGATAGAGTGATGCTTGCGGTTTGCGACAGGCTGGCCTTGACTTTCACACAAACCTTGGGACCCTGAAGACCGACCAGCTTCTAAGGAGATCGACACACTTCACCATCGTTGGCTTCCCCCCATTTTCGAAGCCATTCTTGATTGCCGATACCGGTTAGCCGGCAAATGGTCACTCGGAATGAAGCATGACATTTCCTCAAATCGATCAAAAAATAGGTGATCTTTAGGATTTTTTTTAACAAAGTAGGTATACATCTTGCAGTAAAAAAAATTATGGTCTTCATTTATTCGTTCTTCAATGATATGAAAATATTTTTTTTTTTAATTTTCCTGTAATGGTTCGAATTTTACCTGTCGTTCAGTCAGTGCTGAAACAAAAAAGGCGTAAACGTGAGACAGTAAAACTCGACGTAGAATTGACCAAAATAAAAAATCGAAAATATTCTTATACTATGTTTATCAATCGCGGTCGTGTCTATGAGGCTTTACGGTGGACACCACTATAATGGCCCGAAAAGTAAAGTTATCTTTGGAAATTTATTAAAAGCAAACTACGTAATAAATCTTTTTTGAACTTTCAGGACTTTTTATTGAATGTTTAAGTTATACGAATATCTTTTTTAAATTTATTTAAAACAGATTTACATGCTTACAAAAAATCTGGTTGATAGTTTTCTGACGAAACGGTGCTTCTAAAATCAACAAACCTAAATGTTTTAGAAACTACATGCGGATGGCTATGACTGGCCGGAAGATTTTTTTGATTAATATCGTACAAATCTATTCCATTACGCTCTTCGCATTCCCAAGAAAGATCGCCCAAGGTAACACAGTGATTTAAAAGACAGCGGGTATTTAATTTCCACGTCTCATCATTCATCACCCGCATAAGTGCTCGCGCAAAAAGGGGCTACCTATCGCCTCGTTTGCGTGGGCGTCATTCCCATTGCTAGTCGGTTGGAGCGCCGACAAAGAGGAGGCGCATTCTCACATGCCGGCCGCTTCTCGTTCCATAGCGAAGGTCCCGAGCAATTTCGTGGCACTGACACTGTACACCCGTGTTCTCCACTTCCGGTTTAGCAACGGTACCTCCGCGGGTTATCGAACGTACGCTGCGAGGGACTACCGTCTGACGTCTATCTGCAAACACACACACGGTCACTCAGTATTGACGTCTGCCGCTGGCATAATTCGCTTGACAAACGATCCCGATGTGACTTCTGTAATCGGCGGACTATTGACGCGTTAAGTGCTTTGCGCGCGGCGCGGAGCACCGCTTCGAAACTTTGCGCGCTGCTAATCGATCGCGGTTTGGGCAAGACTTCCTGTTGTCTTAGTGGCTGTTTGCACTTGCCGTGGGTCTTTACCGAACGCTAAATAGGTGATTACGCGTCCCTAATTTGGGATGTGAAGGTTCTGTAATTGATCGTAACTTGACGGCAATTTGAGGATACTAAGTACTTAGGCAGTCGTGTTTGTTGAAGATGAAGCATTTCTTGTAATTAATTACAAAGAAATGCATTGAAGATGAGGCTTGCTCTTTGACCCAAAGTTTATGGACATCATAAGCTTTAATAGAACATTTTTATTTAATCAGAAATGATTTTCATTCATTTTCTATGTATTTTCTCAAGCTTTCGCTTGCTATATATTAAAAAGGAAGGACCAAAGTATATTTTGTCATATTTGTTACTAATTAATTAATTCAAATAAAAAATAAAAAAAATTGAAAACAGAATAACATATCAATCAACCCCGGCTTCTCTACCTATATATCCTCTAAATATCCAAAGTTTCATAATTTTTTAATTCCCGGCTTGAGGACTGTTTAGAAAAAAGAAAGCTATCATGACTCAAAGATAGAGACACCCCTACAAAAATCAACACTGCAGCAGATGATAAATCGAGATTGCATGCTGCAAGCTAATAAACACGTGTTTATCTTGCCAACCACGTGTGCAGGCTGAAATGCGAGAAATTTGTCGGAAGTGAATTATAGTGTAGAATGTGTGCCACTCAGCTCGGCAATAAGAGCAAAGAAAGGGGTGCCATCGGATCTCCAGCGGACGTTAACCGGAGAAAAGGTGGCTTCCCAGGAGAAAGCTCCAAAAGGTGGAGTTCACTGGCCTTGCTCTTCGCGGACCTGCGTACGTGCGTGGCGATCAGGAGGCAACATGTCTCACAAATGTTCACCTCTTCGTGGTAGGTATTCGCAGCTCTAGACTCGTCCGTATCGCGGATGAAGCGGACGACGAAAGTATCACGGGACGACAAAAGGCAGGAATGTTAAGAATGGGTTCTGGTTCGGGGCCAGCGAACGCTTCAGCGCTGGTACTTTGAACTTTATTGACCAGTGCTCCAACGTGACGAGAAAACCGGCGCCTGAGACGCGCTGCTCTATGTTTTGACGCATTTCGAACGGTGCTTTGGGCGAGCAACGTCCTCGTTACAGCACACTTTTCACTCGTCGAACTTAGACGAGATATGGGCAACGCTAGGAGGCGGTGAAGCACTGGCGAATATTTAGATATGTTAGCAACGGTGCGATTGTAAAATTTAGAAAAAAAATTCAGATTGAGTGTTAAGTCTTAAGATTAATTTTACTTTAGTTTATTTTTAATATTTGTTATGTTTGTGTTGTCTCTTTGTAGTTTCACGGTTAGGCTTCTCAACAGAGGCCTGCAGCCTTGCATTTATTCTTAGTGAATATGCTAGCTGTAAAGTCAGATTTTTTAGGTTTCTTTTTTTTTTAATGATAAAGACAATTAATAGTAATAATAATTGAGTCGGAAAGAATAGGTATTTCTATTCTTCAAGGATACATTTGACCACAATTGGGAGATCAATTTTCTCGAGTTCTCTGCTACGTGATTTACTCTATACTGTTTCTTTGTGTTGTCTAATACAGAATTTGGTAAAGGTGCGAATCCATGATGAGATTTTACGTGAGACTTTTCTATCGTGGGACAAAAATCTCAGCAATAATGGAAATAGTCACGAGACATGTGATTTTGTAAAATATATCATGAAACATGTGTCATGAGAGTCTAATTTTATGAAACAAATGACAAAATAATTAAAAAGTAATCAAATAATTGTCTCATAAGATTAAAGTCTCATGGGAGACACGATATTTTTGTCACAACGTGAATTTGCCCCTTAACATTGCATTTATTTACGTGTGTATACTGTGTTCTGTAAAAATCTCATGACGGATGAGATTTTATTAACCTAATACATCAATCTATAAACAATAAAGTGGAAAGTGGAACATTAATTATAAAGATAAGAGGAAGAGCAGAAATGGGCGAGGCGTCGAATGAAATTTCTGGAAATTTTTCAATAAGATTGTTATTAACATATACATTAACACAGTAATATACTCTGTCTGAAGTAAAAAAATATGATGGATTCAATAAAAATAATATATTCTGTTTACTGCATTCTGTGAGCAGCTCGCCGCCTCTTCGATCGTGGAAGATCGTTTCATTAAATATCGGGGTCGCCCGAAAACCGGTTTAAAAAAACCCAGCGGGTTCGACTTTCCAAAACAGTCGATTGCCTACATTAATCTTACACAATGGAATTTCTGGCCATTTACACACGAAGTGCACGTGTGCTAGTACGACTAAGCGTTGCTCGAGCAAGCAAAGCAGCACGTAATTTCATTCCTTTCACTGAGTTGCGTGGGCGAGGTAAAAGTTCTTCCGTTGATTTGCGAACGGAAAACGTTCTGTATCGTCGTGGAATAGCACAATGTGAAATTTGCATACGCGAACAAGATGGAAAATGCGATTACATATGAGCGACACGCCGTTAAAGCAATTCTAATGCAAAGCAAGAAGCGCTTGGAGAAGACTTACACCTCGAGGCTAATTGCAGCGAGCAGAATTAGTCACGACACGAGATTTTTCTATTTCTATTAGCTCTAATAACTTCTAGATCAATCGAAATTAACATGTAACATTTTGGTCATGTTTGGTGTTTTATTTCCTAAGAAATGTGATTTCTGATCGAAGTTTCTGATTTTCACACGATACACAGTAGTTCTTAGATAATCGGGGTTAATAACGGAATTAATTAATCTTTGATGAAGTGTTGCTCTGTATTCATTCTATTCTTAAGTATCACAGAGATCGCGCATGCTACTTCCATTCTAATATAACTCGATTGCTTTTACAATTAGCTTCTATGCAAATTTCTTCTTTGTAGTTCGTTGAAAACATTATTAGTGCGTTGCATTTGGTAAATTAGCAATTACTTCGCTTCCAGCGCATTTCACATCGGAGATTTCATTTCCTGATGGCATATTATATTAGCTCTGAAGATCAAACATACCTAACACACTGTTCGTTCAACAAAAACTAACAAGAGAATATCGTTTGATAAATTTACTGATCACAATAAGGCTTCATTTGATTATTTATCAAGCTCGATATGTTACGCCACCTTATTAACGAAGATGATTATTAAGGGCACTCCCCGGTCACAAAATCGAAAACAAAATTTTGCAAACTTTCATCCCAAAACATCTAAAAAATGATCAGGTAAAATTTTGCAACGAAATTCATAACGGTGCAGATTTTACAGGCAGTTCTTAAAAATGGGTGTTTTTTTGAAGATGGATTGTGGCGCAGGTATAATAGATAAAAATGTGATTCTTCTTTTAATTAATAATACATTTATTGATCTAAAAAAAAGAATCAATTTTTGTTTTAATGGAATAAACGCATGGGAAATATGACGCTCGGCGTCAAAACTTTAAGTACGTTTTTCTCGAAACAATTTTTCACACACTATCGCCACGATAAAAAATGCAATTCTTGATCGAATCTAAAAATTCAAACGGGATTCTACTCGTAATTACACTGACATCCACGCTACCCCCTATTGTAAATTTTCATACACTCATTTTTTTTACAACTTCGAGAATTTTACGAAATTCAATAAATCCTTTTCAACACGTATTCCTAAAAGGTTGAACATTCGAAGAATAAAATAAAAAAAAAATCGATTCTTAGGCCGGAACCTCCTCTTAAGTTACACGTGACTGAGACATCGCCATAGTAATCACTATAGTTGCACAGTCACGAATAATCAATTGCGAGGACTGAACTGCAGCATCTTTTTCAGATACTATGTAATTTCACTTCTAACTCCTTAACGATAACGCGTGCAGGTTTCGCAACTCAGGCGCAATGGAATCGAGGTGTAACGCTCCGTAAACAAAATAGAATTCTAGGTATAATAACTCTTGTAATAATACCCCTTACTGAACTAGTTCCTCACCACAACGTATTAATTACATCACCCCATTAAAACTGAAATGATAAAGATATGACAATTACACCTAACGAGAATATACCTGCAACTACTTAAATCAGAGCGCAAAAGGCTATTAATAAAGCTACAGACTAAAAGTATACTAATTGTACTTCGCATTAAAATCAACATAACCGTCGGTTCTGCTTTAATTAACCAGCCAATTTTTCGCTACTTGAATTCCACCATTCTACTCGCTACATTAAGATGATCGCGTGTCTGAAGAATGAATCGTGTATGCGATAAAGGAGTTTCGATTCAATGTTTAATGTCAATAGAATTAACGATTTTTAAAATATTACTTCAACTGTTCCTCTAATTATTTCCAGCAGGGTTTAATAACCACAACGGAATTACAATGGAGAATGTACATAGAAGAGGGTGCCCCGCGGTTCCTCGACCATCGTCGGGAACGAAAAGTGGTCGTCCTTTTACGTGAAACGTGAAACTGCTTGCAAAACTGTCGCCCGGTATTTCTGTACCAGCAAAACTGGACTCTGGCTTGAATTACACCAGACATCGTGTTGTACGATTTCCGAGATCGTGATGCACGATGAACACCATGCCGATGAAATGCACACTTCCTAGATTTATTCCGATCGACACCATTATGAAATCTCATACGCGTCTCATTTACGAAAGCCTTCGCGTCTTTTTAAGTTTAAGTTTCTAGTTACTCGCCAGCGTATCGCGGCTATCGAAGATCGTAATCTGTTGTGGAACTGTTTGCTTCCAGATCCTGGAATAAGTTCTGCTTGGATTTCAATGAATTCGACGAATTTTCTGGAGAAAATAAGTATTTTAAAAGTTTGAAGACATTGGAATATAAATATAATGGTTAATTATTGTTGGTTTAACAATTTTAGGACTTAATTTGTCGTATTCTAAATTCCTTATAAAAAACGATCTTGTACGAGTTAAGAAGTCGCATTGTGAATCTCTAATGTCGGCGTAAATCTTAAAAATTAATTCTATAATTACTACATCTTTTCGGTTACGACTTTCTTGCGAGAAGTATAATATAAACGGTTTCTATTTATAATACAAAATTATTAACCGCGAAAGAAGATAATTCTGAAGAGGCCATACATAATAAACTAGCTGAATTTTAATCAGCAATTTTTTTCATCTCACATTCAGGTTAGGATTCACTCGTTTCGAGTTATTAAATATTCATTATTTTATAGGCCCACCGCGGTGTTCAAAAATAACTTTCCCTACGTCGATCGAATTAATATCCTGCCACGTAATTTTCAAGACGTTCTTAAATGTAAATCTATTCTATAATCTATTTGGCGAAATGCTGAGTATTAGTGAAAATTCCCACACAATTGTTATCGTAATCACTACTTAAAACCACGTCGCGATTGTCGCGAATAATTGGCGAAAAATGTGTGACACTCGGGTGCGAGAAACGCGAAGACAGCTTTTCTTGTTTCAGCATGGCACTGACATGAAATTTCACAACCACTTCCGCATTCTCCGATCGTGTACCAGTGTCGGATTACGCGAAAGAAGAAGTGCGAATTTTTACGGTAATTAATCGAGGACAATGGGGACACAGACACGATCAATCACACGCCAAGCGTAATTGTGTTACCATAAAACGTAAGAACTAACAAGAACGCGTGAATATTGCACGCACGTTCGTATTTTACATACTGAAGTTGCGGTGCGTATCTTTCAGTGGAATTACAAATGAATTTCATTCCATCTCTTGTCTCGTAAAATTGTCCACTAATAGAAAAATAAATTTCACAATTGATACGTCTTCGAACATATTTTTAATAAAATTTAATAAACTTATATTCTGCATTTAGCTCTTCTCGTTTGAACTTTTATTATACAATGCAAACGAATTATTAATTTAATAAAAAATATACGCATTTAACTTATTTGACGTAAGACGATTTTATAAGTTGCGTTTTCAATTTTTCTCCATTTCCATCTTCTTTCCACAATTTCATCAATTATTGTACAAAACGCAATGAATTTGAAGGTTATAATTCTTCTAGCGGTTTCACTGTGATCCTCGCTATTCGGTATATTCTGTACCGATCGATTTGAAAGTGATGATCGTCGCGATAGATTTTCGTGGCGTATGCAAATTAATATGTACTGGGAACGACAAATGCTTTCGTCATGGTCGTCAAGTACGATCCCAGGGAATCGTTTGAAACACGATTCGGCACAGTTCAATTTCACTTTCGAACATGAGTACGAAATTAATCCTAGCATGCAGCATTGTGCAGGCTGGTTCTCGTGTTGGGTGACAAAAAAATTGCTTTCATATCGATTCTGGGAGAAACGCAACACCCGAGTACGTTATCGATGATTAATTCACTCAATTTAATTGAGGGCATTGATCAGCAATAGGTAGCCCAACCTTGAAACCAAAAGGCGTGCCATTATCCTTTGCCATTCGCTTTTGATGAGCTCTTTATGCTACATCGCGTGCGCGGTTTTCTGAATGATTATACTGTAATCTTAGAAATCACTGTCATCGGTACGAATTACGGCGGAATCGCGAGTCAAACCAAATTGTCCTTTGCTTTTACAAGCGAACGAAAGTCAGTATTTTCCTTTCCATATTTATCGTTTTGATGCTTCTCAAATAATAAAATATAGAATACTTTTGTAATTCAATGCTTTTATGTTTAAAATATTTACAATTAAAATTTAGTAAAATTCGCAAACAAAAATGTAATAGGTCAACTTCTTTCGCTAATTATTTGGAAGAATATCAATTGATTCTGATCAAATGAACTTTCATATTCGAATTAAATGTCTCAAAAGTGCTTGGAAAATGAGAAATAATGTTTAGACATTTTCATAGGATAACAGAAACTGTAAATCATTAATGTTATACGTGTTACTAGTAAAGAATAAATATCACGATGACTTTATGCCCTGAATGACAAGAATACTGAATTGGATTAACCTACTCAATATAACTGAATTCCTAGTTGTAATGTCGTTGAACCTTCACGAGAACAGAATAAAAATGATTCCTCCTAGAAGAACCAAACCGTGATAAACAGCTAGGCGTCATGTTTCTATTTTTTTCAGATATCCTTTACGAAATATTTCACGATAATTAATTGTAAAATGATTACTATAAATTACTGTAAAATTATCACAATTATCAAAGGATACCTTACAAATATACAGTACATTAGCAAAAAGTTAAAATACCTAGTTCTTCGCATGGCACCTTTCGATGTAAATTTCGACAAAAACTATATTGCCATTTCACGTAATATAATATTCTATCTGTTTCGGAAACGCTGGTCAACGAAACGCATTTACATAATGGTTAAGGAAACTGTTTCTTTTTCAGAGATAATGTTAAATGTAAGTGTATGCACCACTGATCTAGGTAATTGTCTGTACTGTATACTGACGCATTGATAAACTACATGATACGAACAAGAGGACGGATTCTGCTGACCGACTTGCGATTAACGGTTCCTCGCATTTAGCTTTATTTGTACGCTCATTCTGTTATTACATATGCAATTATTTGGAGCATGTCGTCTAAGCATACATACAATAATAATTGGATTCATAATTACGACGCACACTTAAATATCATATTCAAAATATACTTTCCAGTAAATTCAAATCAATAGAAATATGACTCCTAACATATATTCCTCTAAATTATCATTTAATGATAAAACTTTATTCTGCTGATTCATCAAAATCATTTGTCACTGAGTATTAAATCGACATTGCATTATTTTAACAAAGCTGAGTTTGTTACTAAAGTTGTTCTAAAGTAATTCCACCTTTGTCTCCTTGCTTTCACAAAACATTAACAATAATCTTAAAACATAAACGTATAATTGCCCGCAAAATAATCACACTATACAAAAGACACAGCGGAAGAATTATCACGCATCGTATCTTTCTTTTCATCATGTGTAATTTTCACCGTAGAATATTAAATAAAATTTATGTGGGCGTTAAAGAAATTATGAACACCGTCGCTCGTTTTATGTTAAACAGAAACATTACAATGGCTGTGGATTAAGAAGCCATTTGGAATGATGTTTGTACGAAACATCAATGAATGATCTAGCTTCACTACCACAACACTTTTCGAAATATGTTCAGTGACCTTGTGGTTGATGGACAAATTGCATAACATTAAACATCGCTGGCGAATCAGCACGTAGCGCTGCTCTAAGAAACACATCAGCTACATTAAAATATGTATTCACGGTGGTTGAGGATCGTATGTGTTATTATCATCTGGTAACACTATATTAGATACTGGTTCATCTTCAAATATGCCCTCGTCTACCTCGTCCTCGGAAATGGTGAGGTCCTCGGGATACTTATAGCTATTACTTAACTGACTGGATGGTACCACTTGTTCCTAAAATTAAACGAACAATAATCAATTCGATATAATATAAATACAGTAGAGCGTCAATTATTCGAACCGTAAAGGCTGGTTCAGACACGTCGAGTAATTTAGTCGAGTAGCGAGTAATTTAGTAACTTACCGTGTATGGACACTAAAATTTAGTCAAGTTTACTGGCTTCAAGTCACCACGTGATTTCACACTTGTACGTACATTCACACTATTCAAGTTGTATTATTTCAAGGCAAGAAAAGTTAGAACACTACTTCGCTTGAAACTTGAAAGGATATTCCAAGTGAAATGAATTACAGATGAGTTTACTGATTTCAAGTGACTTGAAGCGAATAAACTTGACTAATGTGAACGAGGCTGCAGGCCCGGATTAAGATTTTTGGGGCCCGGGGCTACATATCAAACTTTCGAGGCCCCTCCGTGGTTGAATAGCGCGCGGAGGGAGGGGGGTAGTGAGCTAATCGCTTAAAACGGGGCCCCCTCGGAAAGTGAGGCCCGGGGCTGCAGCCCCCTAGCCCTCCTTTAATCCGGGCCTGCGAGGCTGTAGATTCTCCGAACCAAAAAAATCAAAGATTACTTTGAAACATAAACTTCATTAACATTAACTGTATATAATTACTATGAATTGTACACATATATTTTGCGTAATATCTATTACATTTCAAATTAAACCAGTAATATTCTGGCATTAATAAGTAATTTTAAGTATAATTTCTATAAGTATCAACTGTGGAGGTTAGGCCTGCCCTTTTTCTGGGACCCGGGCAACAGCCGAGGGCTGAACAGTTACAATGCTAGCCACAGCATGGGCTATGGGAGAACTGCAAGGCTATGCGTGCGTCCATACTGGCTCGTACCATGAGTCTATATAGCTGGGCCTCACGCTTATGAACGCACACACACTCTTGCAGTTCTTCCAAAACCCACACAATGGTTAGCAAGGTAACACTGTTGCCTGGGTCCCAGAACTTGAAGAGGTATTTGCATCATATAGGGCAGGCCTGGTGAATTGTGCTCCGTCGAGAAGAAGTTTGTTGAAAGGTACAAGGTGCAAGGGGCTACTTCGCTCGTAATGGCTCCCACCACCCATATCTCATTTGCTTACTTCGTTCTTATCAACGTTGTCACGTCGGCCAATAGGGATATACTATTCAGACCTTACAGTTTCTCACCGACTTCTTCTCATCGGAGCACAGTGCACATATGCTTCGTTCTCCAAGCAATTCGATGTTCCGAACCACCTCGGTCCCAATCAGTTCGTATATTAACGCTCCACTGTATGTTAATAAGCATCGATGAAAGTAACAGAAGGTATTTCATCGTGCTACAAAACTCTACTCCTCTTGCATCGTTCAATTTACCTCAGATTCTGTATTCGTATCCTGCAACGAAGTATCTGTTTCGTATTCGAACATATCCTCCTCCGGTTCCTCCAACGGCTGAACCGGTAACGGCTCAGAGCCTTCGTTTAAATTCATAGTTACTTCAGGCTCTCCTATAAGTTCACACAAGTAAGCATAACTTATTTTAAACATTCGGCTGGTATTCCTTTTTGTCAGTGCTTACTAAGCGGATCGTCCATATGATTATTGAATTTGAGATACTCCGTTAGTCTGTAGTTATTATTACTATTATCATATCTACAACGGATCAGTTCTTGACCATTCCGATTTTGTAATTCATCCATATCTTCTATCCGCTTTGGCTGACTGTACACCTCACACCGGATGGTGTACAAAGTATCTGTGTACGCTAAAAAGAAAATTCGTCCGGTTAATACGCGTTCGCAAGCGTTGGATGGTTTTGTAATTGAATGATGAGTGAGAAAACATGATTATGTAGTAGGATCGTTTAAACACGAGTTAGGGAAGATTTACTTTGGACTGTTATATCTAGATGTTGCGAGACAGCAACGAATATTTCGTGATGACGAGGATCTCGGGGATCCTCTTTCTCCTTCGAAATTCATCATCTCGAGCAGATAACTCCGATATAGATTGACGATAACGGAATTCTTCGTCCTTTGCTCTGTTATTGTTAAAACACTGATCGATCTATCAACATTGTGTTTTTTTAATTGAATTGTGAAATCTAAAAAATGTGCTACGTCACGATCGTCGGCATGACGTATTCCAAGAACAGATAGCTCACCTTTTATGGAAATATCGTGCTCGCTGTTCGTGTGACGTGGGACAACGTAAAGTTTATTTAAAGGCTGCCGACACCATCGGAAACGAAAATCATAACAGAATTAATGTTAACACTAAGGTGAAACGACATCACGCGCCGAACAGCCGCTCGAACGCTATAAACGAACTGATCGTGCGCATGCTCTGCGCGGATTTACGGCTTGAGTCAAATGTGTGCTTTATTCAAATGCGTGTTTATTTGAGTGCATTGTATTATTTAAATTTTCGAATGAAATTTTGGGTGAATTCCACTTACTTAGATTTTGCCAGACGCGACTGAATGCATCGTCATGAATTTCAAAGTAGATTTTGTCGAAAATGAAGCGCAATAACAAAAAATTTTATTCTTTTTTATCGACTTATTTATTTGTTATAAATCGAAAGGAAAGAGTAACTTTTTTTCATATCGCGCTTCATTTTCGAGAAAATCGACTGAAATTCTTGACATTGCGTTTAGTCGTATTCAGGAAAACTTAGCTTAATGAAAATCATGGGCGATTTGGGACATTTATACTTTGCATATTACTCTAATGTAATAATTTAAATAGTCAACAAACTCTTATTTACTTATTAATATATGACTTCGAATAAAATTGTACTTCAGTATTTAGTAAGAAGCAATTAAGATACTAATTTCGAACGTTACTTATCTTGAAAATTGGATGGAATTAAAGTAGTATTTTATTCAAATTTTTAATGGATCATATACATATTTTAGCCTGAGATGCTTAGTCTATTTGAAACTTGGGATATCGTTTGAATGATTTTTTGGGTAACAATATTCTCGAGTACATTGTTACTGGAATAAAATTTTGTCTGTTTCGTCGCATTGTTAAAATTCGTAACTATTATTATTTCGCCGAACTATAATTTATTAAACAATCCGCAATACAAAGTTGTACTTTGTACTCGATGATTAGATTAAAGTTAACAGTATTGTTACCCAGTGATACTGATTATTGTAAAGATATATGCAAATTGATATATTTTTGAGCTTTTCACTTCATCGAAACTATTCTCTCTTAAGCTTCAAAATTTCTGTCTTACTACATCTATATTACACAAAGACTTTTCGATAAAATGCTACACAAAAACCTTCACAAAAAATATCAACCGTATTCACCTCGAACATGAGTTACTCCTAATTACTTACAATATAAAAATATCAATGTTGAATTATCTATTAATATTCTCGACTCAAGCGTACTACTACAATAAAAATGGTACATTCTACTGAATCATATCGAAAGCGTTGCATCGAAACGTTCCGATATCAAATATATATTTTTTCCTATATGTGTCCTCTTAAAGATACCTTAAAACGTACACCCGCCGATAGCTAAAAAAAGGCTAATTAAAGAATAAAACGAACACGTTCACAAATTACTGAATCTAACCAATAGTCTTGTCGCTTTATTAATTGTCATGAAAGAAATATATATGTACTTATGAATGTATGTAATACAGGTATACAGAATAATAAAATGTCCATACCTTTAACAATTTAGGGTAGATGCAAAGTTGTTGGTCAGAAACAAGTCTGCAAGTACAGATCGAGGCTAATGTTAAGTACAAAATACACCTTGGATTTGGATTTCGCAGGAGGATCGTCGAGCTTTATTGTCCCTCCTCTCATAAACCAACCGATCGAACGTAGCCGAACAAAAATATCAATATTAATCGCGGTTAAAGAAGAAGCTTCTCTTGGGCCACATTTAAACGAGCCTTCCCCGATCAAAAGCTAATTCTCTTTTATCTGATTTATCAATCACCAGCGAAAAGAAACAATCACAGATTCATTTCTACCTCTTCTTTTTTCCCCTGTATCCAGCTGTTATCGCTATAATAACAGAAATTCATGCATCCTCTCTGGCGAAGGCCTACTACTTAGTTAAAAGAATATCACTGGTACCAATGGGTCTCCTTTCCACTATTTAAATGCTTAATTCTTTCCATACAAATTTTCCATTGTTCATCCAAGACACGCAGTTTGCTTTTATTGTTTTATTTTCCACCAGCGTGTCGTGGGTAGCTTAAATGAAACGTATCTGTAGGCTTTGCTGCTTTACGAGCACGATAATACTACGAGCATAACGAAACTCTTGTAATCTCTGCGACGCCTGGCCCGTTATATTCCGAGTCACTCTCTGTTAGTACCTGGTCATAAGTTTGCGGATCAAGGATTATGGAAATGGGAGGATATAGGGAGGAATTCGTGCGCCGAGGTTTCCTGGAAAAATATTCTTTTAAGTCAACTCGTCAAACGTGTTTCGAGGCGGCCCGTTTTCTTTTTAGGGGCGTCCTCGTCGACCGGGTGAGACGGGACGTTCGATTTCATGAGCTGAAAGTGGAATTAGCAATTGCAATCACAGGCGCAGCGGCGTACGCGCTTCTCGCGGCGATGGGTGAACGCGTCTGGGATGGAGCGCACCGAGCGTGGTTGCACATCTGCGAACAATAAAAAAGACAGATTTACAACATTTTTATCGGTGACGGAGAAATCTGCTTTCTGAGTCGACAAACTTTATTTTCATTCTTTAGGTGGCAACGGTGATATTCGATGCGAGCTGAATAAACTGCAATCAGTATTCGAGGTCAAAGATTGGGTTTTCTCGCTGTGGTCGATATAAAATCAAGTGGCCCGTGATGATCACTTTTTCGATTGTAGAAAATATTCTATATTTATCTCATGTGATAGAATATTGGCATTTTTCTATTTTATGGGGGCAGCTACAGTTTAATGTTTGAAAAGTGGATTGGTAAGATATATTGCAAAGTATCAACTAAACCGAGGAAAATTGGTAAAATATATTCTTCATTGTCCTGTACTTATACAAGTTACAAATTAATTAGAACTAAAGGAAAGCTTTTATTTTAATACTACTCACAGTGTGGGCGGCTCTCTTCTTCCTGCTCCTGTTGTTGATGCTGCTGCTGGTGTTGCAATTGCTGCTGGTGTTGTTGCTGCATCATCTGCATATGAGTTTGTTGTTGGTCTTGTTGTCGCTGCTCTGATTCTTGCTCGGTGGTCTGTCCATCAGTAACTTCAGCACGAGCTTCTACAGGGATGTCCAATGATTCCACAGGTCTCAACGGTAGAGCGAATGTTGGCACTGGGAAAGCATTGCCTTCCACGACCTGGAAACACAAAATAAATATCGATGGGTATTCAGCATCATTACTTGAATTAATAAAATGTCAGTATAATTTGAAACAGAATTATACTAAATAGAAGAACTATTAATGATTGTATTAAAGTATATAAATTATGTTTTATCGTTAACAAAAATTATGCATATAATAAGATTGAGTATATTTCATAGAAGAAATAAAATTAAAAAAATAAAAAAGTGGAAATAAAAAATAAAAAAAAATTGGCAGCGGTGGGATTCGAACCCACGCCTCCGAAGAGACTGGTGCCTTAAACCAGCGCCTTAGACCGCTCGGCCACGCTACCTCTTATTTGTCTAGTGAAAAGTTGCGCATGCAGCGGTTCTCATTTTGCCTTATATAATATCTTTTATTACAGATATAAAAATAGTGTGCTGGGGATTCTTTTGATGCATATTTACAAATCTACTTGTTAGACATATGAAAAGCGAACATTTGCTGTGATTAAACTAAACCATATTGCATTGTTTCTTAAAAGGAAATCGGAATGGTATAACAAAGAATGACCCTAGTAGTATTTATTGTTGGCATTTTGATGGCCAACTAATTCCCAACTTGGGAACACTGCGAGCCAACCAGAAATGCTACTGGGGAGGAGAATATAACTTTTAGCTAAAGCAATATCTCGTTATTTAGAAACAGAGTTTTACCGTTTTAATTAATCATTGACAAATATAATTACTAAAAAGTTATTTAATATATTTTTACCTGATGAATAATGTTACGAATTTCCGCTGGTACAGGGAAATTCCTTTCCTCCTCGCTGTCGTCTTCCGGTCCGGGGAAAGGTTTAGCTTCCTGCTGTTCGTTAGAACCGTCTGGTCGTTGGCGACCCTCGATATTTCCATGCTCCAGTAGATTTCGCACCTCTACCGGAAGTGGAAGTCCCAGCGGAATGGGTTGCGCTCCCTCCGGGAACGGTTTAAACTCCTGAACGTTCTGAAAACGCACAAAAGCATTCAGCAACAATGTAAAAGCATGTTAATTCAATTCTGTTAATTCTACTGTCTAGTTATACTTTTACTGTTAATTCAATTCTGCCTTCTGAGATAATCTGAGTTATCATTAAGGGGGGACCCCCATTTAGGACGCTAGGAATAAGGTGATTCCTGGGAATTTTTTTTTAAGAAACTGTTAAGCGGATGTTTTCCAAACTTTCAGGGTATTTTAGTTCATATTCAAACAATAAAAATTCCCAAAAATCACCTTATTCCTAGCGTCCTAAATAGGGCTTCCCCTTAATGGAATTATAGGACTACTTAAACTCTTCAAAATTCTACAGGAAATAAATTCCCGAGTTCATAGTGGTCGAAGTTAAAAAATATAAGTCAAGTACCTCGCGACGGGCACCCTCTGGTACTTGCACAGGCACTGGTCTTCCCTCGCCAGTGATGTGCTGAATGATATTCTTGATCTCCAAAGGCACTTGCTGGATGATCCTTCGAATCTCAAACGGAATTCCTTGGAACGGAGAGCGTGGTCTCTCAGGAACTTGCGGCTGCGGTTGAGGCTGTGCTTGGGGCTGAGGTGGCATCTGAGGTTGCATTTGAGGTGGCATCTGTGGTTGCATGTGAGGTTGCATGTGAGGTTGCATCTGAGGTTGCACTTGAGGTGGTCCCTGCTCAGTTTGCGGGATCAACACGTGTGGAATGACCCTTTGCTCGTGAACTTGAGCCTCTGGTTGTGGCGCTGGGGGAGGCATCATAGCTGGGCCCTGCTCTTGGCCGTACATGCCAGGCGCTTGCTCAGCGTGTTGGTACATCATGGGTACTTGCTGCTGCTCCTGGGGCATTGGTGGTCGCATACCTCGCACTGGGTTCATCGGCAAGTGACGCAGCTCGATGGGAATTCGACGCACTTCGATCTAAACAGATTTTAAATACATACAATAAAAGTCAATGTTATTGTTGAATTTCTGGGTGTGTTTCTTGAACATCCCTACGTTACTAGAGTAAAGTAATGTGTACACTATGAAATGATAATTGTCGTTGCTGGGTTGATAGAACAGTTATTGATATTGCATACCTACATTGCATACTTCACTCAGCGATAAAGTCATTTAAGTCTTTTTAATTGTCATCGACGCAACACTCACTTGTGGTCCCATGGCGGGGTTCTGTGGTCCCATCATGGGCGTCTGCGGTCCCATTCGCGGTGGCCTCATCTCGATGTTTACTTGAGGAATATTTCGCAGTTCGGGGGGAAGCATACCAGGCGGGATGTGATTCAGTCCGCGTGGATCGCTGAGAGGTAACTGCTGCATATCAGGAACTTGATACTGAGTGTGGACTTGGTACTGATGGTAGCCTGGGTTTGGCTCCTGAGACTGGAGGGGTACTTGGACTGTTCCCAGAGGAATGATGATTGGGGTAAGCATCTCTTGTTCCTGTTGCCTGAATATCGAATAACGTCATAAAATTAACAGTAACTCTTTGACATACAATAGAAGACAAGAGAAGTTAAATATGGAAAAAGAATTAATTTTCTGTAATTGCATACTATGATCTAATATTTGGATCATCTTCTATAGTATTCTATAAAGCACTTTTCCCCTTGAATTATGTAGCTTCAATATTCTTTTGCTTGTCGTGCAGAATTATACTTACTCCTGATGAGGATTGCCAGATTCGCAAAGAATAGCAACGCGTTCCCCGCTCAGCCTTTGGTAGCGAGAATCGGTATTATTTTCAAGGTTATTGTTGTTGGCGCCATCCATCACTTGGTCGGCCCTTCGTCTTTCTACTACACAGGAAACTCTGCTGCGTGCCTCTTGGATCAGGGTCTGAAAAAGGCGGCACAATAATCTTTAATACTACTGTACAATTACTACTGTCGCGCTGGTCAATATTATTAAGCATCTCCAACTATTGTAGCTGTCTGTATAGTTCATTTTACAGGCAACACCAATACCAGTATACTTACACCCGCAATTTCGTCAAAATCGAACTGAAGGGGCAGCTTAATGTGCACAGGGGGGAATTCATCGTCATCGTAATCATCGTCGTCGTCGTCATGGTCGCCACTCTCGTTGTCAGACTTGGAATTATTTTCATCTTCCTTCTGAAGCTTGATGTCCTTGGTGTCTGGCTCAGGCTCTCTCTTCGCCGGTGTTTGCTCGGCGAGACTCTGCTGGACTTCCTTCGTCTCGCTGGTATCCTAGGCAACGACATTCCCATCAATACTTTGAAATTATCCTCACCATTAACACTAACAATTAATTAAACAAATAAATATAATTCCTACGTCACAAACCCTACTATTCAGTATTCATTACGAGATCATCAATTAATACCACGATCTCAAGAAACGAGTAGGTACTTTTGGGGAATCATGTTTCAACAGACCCACTTAATTCTATTAATTAATTCAGCTGAAACACTCCGCAGACGAACACGATTAATCAAGACATCGCCGTTCCTCGAATTCGATTCCCATCGTTCTCTGCCGAGATTATAGCGCGATAATATGAGAGTTCACTTTCACTCGCGACCCGGTGTCGCGACCAGGAAGACGAGTTGCATCAACGAATGATTGCTGCGGTGATATTTATCCAGCCTTCAAGAGGAACACTCTAGAGCTCCGCAGGCTCAGCTTCGCCACATCTTCAGCACCAGGAAGAGAGGCTGAGGGGCGCGATCTAATTACGCCACGATTATTGCCCAGATTTTAATTATATTTAATCACGGATGCAGATAATGATAATAGCTGGCCAAGGCAATACGCTACCGTGATCTGCTCCAATTACCAGGGACCGCAAACGGTCCACGCAGCTTCATGGATTCTTGACCAACCATCAGCGCGTATTCCGTTAGCAATATCTCTAACGACGTTTAAATTACACCTCTGCAACTTTTCGTACAAACATTCACTCCGTCCTCGAGCGTTCCTCGCGGTTCTCGCGTAACGAAAGCGGCTCGAATGGAAGATTAAATACGCGAGTGCATCGATTTCGTTTCACGCTGGATCAGCCGTGCCTTGGGACGCTGCCCGGTTGGATTGCTATTAGATGAATAAGGAAACAACGCGAAATACGTATTTGGTAAATGGGCGGTAGGAAGGAAGTCGGCGGCAGGCACTTTCGAGAGCCTAATTTGTGATCGGTCAGCAGGAAACCATTATCGTTCGAGAAACGTTAGTTGCATCAGGTTCCAGCGCAGACGACTCCAGCGTTCCGCGGCTCGCCGAGAGGGTTTACTTTACGCGAAGTGACAACTTTCTAGAATATCGGTGAACGTAATGAAAGGCAGCCGATGGAGTGGCTCGGCTACCGACCAAGCTTCTGGTTTTCGCAATTCCAGGCTCGCTGGAAACGAACTTCGATCTTCCCACTACCGTTCGAGAGCTACGAGGAGCTGTGCTCGGTTGTTGTGCTCGGTTTGGGTGAAAATTCTATTATTTCAGGGCAATTGATGGATATGAAATGGCAGTAGGTAGGAAGAGGAACTAATATTTATCTGTTTTTAAATTCGAACCTTGGGGTGCATTCAATTGGGATTCGATTAAATAGGAATATAACTGTTTGTTTTTAGGAGAAAGTTAATATTCCATTTACCCTTAACTGGTATCCTGGGGTCGGTCATGACCCCAAGTTCACTGCAAAATTTTCAGTTGCTCAACTTCATAAACTGAATTTCTAATTAATTTTATAATAATAGTTTAACTTTCTACGTTTCTATTATTTTATACATTACCCAAGGACAAAATATTCATATTGTCGACTTTACAAATTTCAGTGTCCTTTTTTATTTGGGGTCTGTCATGACCCCAGTATAGCAGTTACGTTTGAAAAAAATCAGTATACCAGTTAAGGGTTAAAGGTCATATACGTCTTTAACATTCTTGATGACTAGTTCATATTTATCCTACTTGTTTGATTATCTTAGCAGATTAATAAGTACTGTAGTGTATCAGATTACTTCGCATTGTGTACCAAATTGCTTAAGAAATAATGAGAGAGAAGTTTCGTGCAAGTTGCAGCATACGTGGCAGTAAAGTGCAAGGAAATGCAGCAGTCAAAGCGGGTCTCACATAACAGATTCGCAAAAATTCGGGGTAGTTGCACAACATGCGTTGCGCGATTTACGTAGTGCATATATTACACTGTCCGCTGGTGGAATATCAATGTTAGATTAACATTTACAAAGAATATTGGTACTAATACTTATACTGTTCCAAAGTCAAAATATAATTAAATTAAATAAACTAAAATTAAATGGAATCACAGCAAAATAAACAAACTCGTTGAGTAATAAAAAGTCCAATAAAAATATCACTGACAACTGATTTTTATAATCTTAAGTAGAATATTAATCATCCTTCTTCCTAAATTTAAAAAGAATACACACGAAAAAGATAATATATGGTTAGCTTGTTGGTAAAAATGACCAAGCCCGTATTTCTTGATTTTTGGTAAATACAAATTTAAAGTTAAATCTATTACAATAAGTCAAGGAATAAATAATTGAAAGCTACTGCAAAATACATAAGTTTCTCCCCATACGTATTTACTAATCTATTGCTGCACGAAGCTTAGAAAGTAATTGCCTCCATTAATCCTTAAGGATTTTTAGGGTGAAGTGATGGACTTGATCAGCTTCACCAACAAGCCAACGATATGGAGTATCCTCTACAGTGGAAAATTTACGTGCACGTGGAAGAAAAGGAGAAAGAAACCTCTGGCCACAGTGCAAGTAGATGCAGACGGTACCGTAACAGACCGAGCACTTTCCACTTGGGAAATTGCTCAGGATGTAGCAAATGATTTTGCGGCGGTCGAGCGACAACCTGTATAATCGTCAACCTAGAACGGGACGAAACAAGTGAAACTACAGAACCCCCGGAAAGTACAGGCGGGCTGCGTTTGCTCTTACTTCTATACGCAATCGCGTTTCTCGCTCATTTATTAAAATGTATCCATGGAGCGCGTGAGGAGGCAATTGTAAAATTCTTATGGGAATCAATCGCGTAAGGGAGTTCCTAGAAGCTCCATTTATAAAATGGATAACGTCAGAACGAACAATAGGGCGCAGTTACGTGATAACTGTCACTTGTGCAGAATCAAATTTCAACTATCAATAAACGGTTTTAGAGTCTTAACCCCTCGTGGTCCCACCTTCCTATAATCACAAATTGGTCGCATGGGGTTCACAGCATCTCAGCGTCATTTTTCAGCTACCATTTTCGTATTTTGGAATCTTCAAACTTTTCAGTGATAATTGTACATTCGTAATACTTATATAGTCATGGTCTAATAGTCTTTTTCTAGAAATGTAAATTTTGATACGATGTAATTTGTAATTGGAAAAATAGTTGTGGAAAGAATTTTTTAAATTTTAATATTAAGATCTAAAAATTTAGAGAAACATTGGCAAGGAAAAAAATTGCCTAGGATGCGAGAACCCCCGTGTGACCATGAAGGGTTAAACACTTAAATTTTGTGGGAAATTTGAATCCCTGATGAATAAAATTTCTTATTCTCAATAAAATTGTGAATTAAGAAAAGAATTTCATTTCTTTAATAATTTTGAACAATGTACCCCCAAGTAAAACATATCTGAAATTAGATAAATCTAAAAACGGTTAATATAAGACACAAATCGAGCATTTTATACCAAATTTGACGCTATTCAATGTACCCTATTTCTTTCAATCTTATATGTATGATTCACACTTTTAAAATAAGATCCTCCAACTGTTCTGAATTCTATAAGAAGCCCAGCTGAAATTTTTGGTCACCTAGAGCTATGCTCGCTGTTTACTTTCGACGCGAGTTACCAAAGACGCGGAAGAGTTTCACGTGGAAAAGGAAATCGGCGGATTTCGTATGCAATACAGTGGAAGAAATCGGTATTGCAATTTCGAGTCGTCGCATGCAATATGGAGGAAGAAATCGGTATTGCAATTTGCCGCGGAGACGAGCGCACGACCGTTCGCTCCCACAGGCTTTCTTTAGAAATCCTGCCAACCCCTTCTGCGGGGACTGCCTATCAATTAGCGGACCATTATGACGGGTAATCATCGTCGTTAAGCGACGTGCACACCGTCAGCCTTACATTATAGGATACGACGCGTTCTCAATGTTGTAAATTTGCACTCGCGTGCCTTCATCGCTTAGCAGATGGAAATCGACGGCACACTTTTGCCCCGTGCTTGTGGTACACCGTGTTTCTAATTCGGAGAACCGACCTCGCCGTATTTCACCGTTTTCGTTTCTCAGAGACAGCATTGACGACCGAAATCCTCGAGCACGTACAGCATAGAGCAATCATTGCTCGTACGGTAGCGGTAAGAAGAAAGTTTAAATTGTGTACGGTAGCAGAAATAAGATAATTTGATTAAGGTAGACTTCAAAGTCGATTTTCTCGAAAATGAAGCGCAATATCAAAAAATTTTACTCCTTCTTCTCGACTTATTTACTTGTTATAAGTCGAAAAGAAACAGTAACTTTTTTTGTATCGCGCTTCATTTTCGAGAAAATCGCCGTTGAATTGGAAAGTGGAACGTTACTCAGAATTAGAGTTGGGCATTAACTAAATGAATAATTATTTAAGTAACGGATCAATAAGAGTTAATAATTTTTTTAACTTTTATTCATTATTCGAAATTTATATTAAACAGAAATTTTGCCCATCTCTGCCCAAAATAGACTACCAACATAATACGTAAAGTCTAATATTAAATTTGTTATGTGGACACGTAAAAACATGAGCTTCAAACTTTCTTTTCACCACCGCTGTACATGATTCCAATAAATCATTCGATCGCTATAGGGGAAATCACTGGCTGCAGAATCGTAACTAGTCGCTCTCTAAATCGAACGAGTGAAATTTAATGACCGATAATTGGGTTTTGTGTGAAGAAATTTAAATCGGACGTGGTTTGATCATCTGTGTCGTGCGGTCCTTAATAGCTCGAAAGTGGAAGTTATAAATCTGTATTTCCAATAACAGACAGGTCACTCTGGTCGAGTGATGAATACCGATATCTTAATATATAAAGCAGAAAGTGTTTGTGTGTTTGTCCGTCGCGTAAAAACTTTCGAACGGTAAACTCTGGGGTCACAAAATGTATCCCAGCTCATTACGCCTAGATAATCCAGATGAATGTGACTATTTCCCCAAAAAGAAAAATAAACAAATAAATTTTTTATAAAATCAGAATCTAAATTTCCAGCGAAGCCGATTAGTAAGGCTAGTGTTTAAAATAATCCCAGAAAAGGAAGAAATTCAGCCATTAAGACACTCATAAATAAAGAACAAATGAAATAATACACGATTCGAGCAACAATAGTGCAAGATCACACTGAATTTGGCCAATTGTATTATAATGATTTCTGTAGCAAGGAGACTAGATTGCCGTCCCATTTTCGAAGATCAGTTAGACCAAGGAACAATGAAACAGTTCTTTAATAGAGTCATTCTTTGCAAAGACACTGTCTATTGTACGAAATTACTTTTTAATCATTCCTCATTTCTATGCCCTACATGGTCGGTAGAAACGCAGCATCCTACGCTCTCTGATAATTACCAACGGAGAGAACACGAGTCAAGATCCAGCATCGTTAAGGAAAAGTGAAATTTAGAAGATTCCCGTGAGAGCGGGAGAATTTTCTAATTTACACGCGCGTATCGTCACTTCGGGCAACACCACGAACCAGCGAGAATGGCTGTTGATATAATTGATAAGGAGCAGTTTCTACCGTCAAGGTGATGCAGCATGTGAAACAGCCGCCTCCGACACGGCCAGGCAACAATACAGTTAGTCCACGGAGAGAAAATCTTTTTAGAGAACGTTCACCTTGCCGCTGGTGCGTGCAACGAGCAACCCACTTTCCGTTGTACTACGTACCTCTCCGCCGAGAGTGGCAAAAACTGCGGCACAGCATCCTCGAGATGCTTTCATATGGACGCTCTTTCAAACCGAAACGTTCTTCGTTTACGAAGATGTGTCTTCGACAGAGAGGGTCGAAGAGTCGATGGAAAAGTTTTATTTCATTTAGTATTTTTTTTCAGGAAATATGAACTCATAAATATAACTTTTATAGTAATCTTTATTCAGATTTAGAAATCATCAGATTTCAACTTAAAATGTTAACGTTTTTAATTAAATAATTAATTAATTTTTACATATTAATTCTAGTACCTAAAAGCAGTTTTTTAAACTCGGAACCCGGATTTCAAATTTTCTAAATTTTTAAAAAAGAACGTTTTTTAAACCCAGTTTTTAAAAACCCACAAATCTAATGAAAACCAACTTTGACCAGCAGCGACTTTAACTCATTATTGGTCGAAGTTGGTTTCGGTGAATTCTTATCAGCGAAATCCGTGTTAATGATTTCAATGTAACTTGTATATACCTACTATGTGACTATTTGTTGGCACGATTGAACGAAGGGATAATTGAAATGAAGGAAGAAACATTAGAAAGTTGTTGAATCTCTGAAACGATTTTCTCTGGCAGGAGAGGCTACGTAAACACTTGATAATTTTCTTTCCTCGGTTGCGCAAAAATTAGTTCCAATCGAATAGGTCGCGTACAGCGGAACGTTTCATAATGTAATCTCTTCAAAAGCAGGAAAGAAAAACGAAACGTTGCGCCGACTTGCTAGGAATTCTTTCACCGTCAATTTTTCTAGATATTTATCAATGAAAAAAAAGGGGAAACAGAAAAAAGAAGCTCACTGTTAATATCGGTAACTTTTAATGACCCCCACACAGAGACATCTTCGTCCCAAAAACTTCGATCCTTTCTTACCATTGCGAAATCTTAGAACGGTGATTAATGTCATACCAATCGAAACCGCGAAAGGAAAATCACCGACGTGTACACAAGATGTTTACATCCTTGAAATCAATTACTCTAATGTACCCTCTCCCTTTCCTTTCTTTTAACACCATAAGCCTTTCATTCAGGCAACGAATCAAAGCTTCATTGATTATAGTCAGAGACGACTGCGCTCGCTCCTCAGTTCAACTTTCACTTGTTAGCAGGCGAAAAAAAATGGGTGCTAATGTTCGCAGCAATGCGTTCAGCTTTCGACACGCCACCGATTAATTATCGGGTACCAGTCTTCCCTTTCTCGAAGTACGATTCGAGACAACATGGACGTTAATTGCGCGAAGGATTGGCGACGAGGGGTTTACGCGCGTTTCAGGTTTTTCCTTCCAGTGAAATTCGGAAGATCGATTTTCCTGCTGCCCTTAGGCGAGTTGGTATTTCAAATAACGTGGCATGTAGCACTATTTCCGGTACGTTTAAGGCAGTCGATAGAAAGTAAGATCGGCTTACGCGGCTCGACTGATAATTTAACGTGTTCGTATTCGCGTTGCGATCCTCGTGGAACGGTGAACATCGATCGATCGCTTATAAACTGCTGGATAAGTGCACGATCCTCTGGTGGCCTAAGAGACCATATCAAAGAAGATTTTAATCGCTCTTATACTCCATTCGTTTCTCATTAAGTATATGCTCCGATTAAATTATGTTTCTTTATGGAATCTTCAACCCGGTAGGAAATTGTGTATTTATGAAATGCTTCGTGCGAAATCAATGAAATACTGGCTCCGAGGATATATGAGTACTGACCTTCGTTTTGCCATCGTGGCAATATGCAAGTGTAACGTGTTTACGGTGAGTACTCATTGACGGTGTACGTATGAAAATTACTCAATCGCCGTTGAAAGATCAACGAATCCTATGTGTGTCATAAAACGCTGTAATAATTCTTCGTCTCATAAATAATGCACTGTGATTTACATTTGCATTGTTGATATTTGTATCACCGCTTGCGACACTTTGAGTGATAATTAGTTAGAAATTATGCACAAGAGTAAACATTAGGTATGCAAAATTACCGTTGTTTCTAACATCTGAATAAAAGATTATTAATTACTTCCCTTAACCTTCTCGATGGGTTTTTCGACTATAGTTCACGCATTAAAAAATCTATTCTCTTGTATTGTGATACTCAGCAAATATTCTCCGAGAAAAAATGAAAAACTCGAAATTAAAAACTTTTTTCATGGATGTAAAATTGATACTTTCCAAGTATCGTCCGAAAATTTAAATACGCAGCGAAAGGGTTAATTTAGTCGAGTGACGATTAATTTAACATTATTTTCCTAAACTACTCGACTAAATTTTAGTGAACACACTCGGTAAATTCCTAAATTACTCGTTACTTGACTAAATTACTGGACGTGTCTTAACCAACCTTTCCTAATAGTTTTGAAAAATCGCAACGATTCGATGCCAAATTAAATGCAAGTCTGACATGAATCTTGAAAAAATTAATTTCCTAAAAATGAAGTCATCATCGTCATCATACTTCCTTCAGACAACGATTACATTTATTTTTAATCTTCAACTGAACTCATTTCTACAAAGAATTGTACGTTTGACTTATAGTGCTTTTTACAGACGTTCTTTAACCTGTGATTACATGTATCCTGGTCGAGCGAGTTCAACGGCGCATCGGTGCCCATAGATGGAAATTTAATACAACGTTTTATTTAAACCAGCAACGATAGTCGTCCTTGTCCCATAAGAACCGCGACCACGAGGTTCTGCACGCTCCGGTTCGACCGACAACGTCCTCGTTTAATACGGTAACACCTGTGCCTTTTTATCACGCGTTAGTAACAATCACCTCCTTTTCGATGTTTAACCTCGAGGAATTGCGACGAACAAGCGTGCAAAGTGACCGACAAAGCTCATGTAAATTACAGCTGGGAACATCCTACCACAACGTTGAAACGTAAATTACGTGCGTTCAGCTTATTATTAGTAACTATGCTTCGAGTTACATCAAAATTGCAATTAAGCTATCATACTTTCTGATCTCCTTTCATTTCCTCCTCGCTATATTTTCCCCACTAGATGTAGCAAAAGCTAAATAGAAATGTAATTCTTAATATCATCACGATACTTGAATTCACTCTAGAAATATAGAATAAGAGAAGTATAGTGAAGGATCGAAACAATTCTCAGTTAATGGCAAGAAAATACTTTCCTCCCGTTTGTGATAGGAATATACGAGAAAAAATATGAAGATTAACACTTTGACTGGCGTCGACTTTGATTTGCGTCTTCAGTACAGCTTTGATGTATTTTCTCGTTTTCACAATGTTCATTACGAAATTGGAGGAAAATTCAAAAGCAATGCTTTTTTTACTGAATTAGCATTATTACCGTTTGCTTCAGTGACCTTGCGCCATTTATCTGTTAAGGGGAGCTTCCGGTCTAAATATCGTTTTTTTTTTATTTTATTCTTCGAATGTTCAACCTTTTAAGAATAAGTGTTTAAAAGGATTTGTTGAAGTTCGTAAAATTCTCGAAGTTATAAGCAAATGCGTGGTTAACAACCGGACACACGGCACTCACGTAAATTTTTAAACGCGTTTTTCTCTAAACAGTGTTCTCAAAATCGGTGGGATCTGTATCTCCAAAAGTTATTATTCTTTTAACTTTTTTTATTTTGAAGAATATACTTCTGGCTAGGGGGAAACCAAAAAAAAATGATAAAAAATTGAAAATTTATAATTTTTATTATAAAAAATTGAAAATTTATTATTTTTAAAGGCGTTGAAGGGACGAAAAATATAGAGAAAAGGAGATTTAAAAATTCAAGTGTCGTAATATTTGATTCTCTACGTTTGTAACGTTGGTCATCTCATAAGCCTAGCTCTGTTCGCTGCTTCAATGTAAACAATTCCATCACAAAACTGTAAAATGTACTTCTACGCTTCGCTCTCATCACCGCTCTGATCGTTTATCTCAGCTCCAACATAAGCGTACCAGAGATAACCAAGGATACAAGCCTCAGAGCGAGGCTCTTACAGTTTCTATCAGCGCTCCAACGTAAACTTAGCCTAACATAGCATCGAATCAACGACTAATCTCAAGCCGCTTGTGTTCCAATTTTCATGGACCTCGGTCTCCAGCGAGCCTCCTAACAGAACAGTGTAGCTATTCGTAAATGGGCATAGAAGCAAAATGGCGATTTCCTGTTTCACGTCAGGAACGTGCAACGAGGAACGTAACCCGAATTACGTAATTCGCTGTTGCGGTTCTCCTTGAACGCAGCTCCTAGCACCGGCGCGCACCGCTTCTTTGCGCGTATCGTTTTCTACGTTTTATCCTCCGCTTCACGGCTACGCGCGCCGTTCTTCCTCGCTTAGCCTGCGCCATTCAATGGAGAATTAATTGTCGTTCGCTTCCTACTAGATAAAGCCCCTGGCAGCTCCACGTCTTTGCATACAAAGGGGGGCTCCTCCGCGAGCACCGGCGATTTACGAGCGGGAAGCGCAGCCTCCGTGCGAGCTGGCGAACGCGCCCTTAGAGCGATTAATCGGTATCGGCATTGAAATCGCTGGGGAGAGATCGAGGCGCGCGATTCTGAATAATTGAATTCCATCGGGGAGCCGTCGATTCTCACGGTGCGGAGTGTTATATACCTAGCTCTTTGCTTTACGATCTGTCGCGCTCCACACAAATTGCTGGATGACGTGCTTAATGCGCGGCAGGAAGGAGCTTGATATGTTTCTGTTGGATGAGTGTGAAAGGATTATTTCTGCTGATCCAACTGCCACAGCGAGTGGCAGTTATTTAATAGTTTAGATAGAGGAATGCTATTTAGTGTTTTAGCAGGAGCGGATTTGGAGATTCTGGGCTGACAAACGTCTGTTGCTCTTGAAATAGCGTTAAATATTTTAATTTAAAAGAGCTCGGGTAACTTTGGAATTAATTCAATATGATGACTTGGATGTGAATTATTGATAATTTGCTACATGAAAAGAAAGCGAATTGTTTTTAGAGCAGAGACCATAACTGTTATAACTTAAATTTTAAAAGTTATGGCATAAGAGTTAATATCTTTCTTTGAATGATTTTGGTTATGAATAATCATTATTGTCAATGGAAATAGTTTTTGGTCATTAATAACCATTATTGACGACGAAAATTGTTTTCGATTACGAATAACCATTATCGCTGACCAGAATTTTTTTGTGGTTACGAATGACTATTATCGATGACGAGAATTTTTTTTTTGGTTACGGTATAACCAATATCGATTGAGGGATATTTTTTTGGTTACTGGTAAACAATATCGATGCCGGGAGTTTTATTTTTGTTACTTTTAACCATCATCAATTTTTATCACCTAATACTATATTATTAATAATTTGTATGTATGAACGATATGCAATGAATAATAGAATTTATATGTTTTAATCGATAAAAACGAATAAGTAGTGATTATAGGTGCATTTTATTAACAAATGCGTAAAATCGGTATTAAGTTTTAGAAATAATAATTTCTGGAAATCGAGAAAACCTGGTCAAAAGGTGAAGATGAACTTTGATTTATACAACCTATATACAAATCCGCCCCTGTGTTTGAGAAAAGATGAACTCTGAATGCTCTTGCTAATCTTTTTGCAACGTGAGCTATGGAGATTTAGGATTTGGTTGTTAAAAGATGTGGATTTTGGAAATTTGCAGGGATGGTAGTACCAAATCTCTTGTTTCTTCCTGGAGGGAATTTGGAATAAAATAAATGTTTCAGGCTGGAAATTGTCTGTGGGGAACGACATGCGAAGCAAAGAAAATTGACATAAGAAACGATCAGCACGAAGAAAGTGTTTGTCAGATATTCCACACTCTTCTAATGTCCATGGAGGTAACGAGCGCCGGAGAGAGGGACTATAATGAGTGAATTAGACATAAAAACTCCGAAACTTAGAAAGCGTGGAATTATTTACGATCGAAACAGAACGACGGCGACGTTCGCGCATTCTTGTGCAGCTTTGCAAAAAGAGAGAGGCATGATTCCGAATTGGCCACGCAAAATTCTGCCCTCTTACCTCGCGGTGCATAAAATTGGTTTTGTTCTCGCGCGAAAGTATAATCATATCTCACGTCCGAGCGACTCGCGGTTAATGAATATTGAATCGCTGCGGGGGTTCTTGCGGATTTCTTCTCAGAAATCTAGAATATCATATTTAACACTTAATTAACCTTAAGACAAAAACTTTATTCAATATTCTGCTCACACAAACGTTCTTTTCTTAAATTCTTCGTAATTAAATTCTTTATCGATCTGCCCGGCCCGAATTTTGAATTTCATTGCTGTATATTTCGCTAAATATTAAACAACTAGCTTTACTACTAGATTTCGCCCGAAATTTAGATTCTGATTTTATAAAAAAAAAATTTTTATTTCTTTTTGTGAAAATGGTCACATTCATCTGTCAGACATAATGAGCTGAGGCACATTTCGTGATCCTAGAGTTCATCGTTCGAAAGTTTTTAGGTGACAGACAAACACACAAACTTTATTAAAATTATCAACGAAATTGAAACGAATTTATTACTTACGAAGAATTTAAAAAAACATCTTATGTTTACTGCAAAATCACGACCTGGAGTCCGATTTGAAAAAGAATGTTATAAGACTGTGCTCGATGTCTTTTCACGCCGAGAGGGTTAATAATACCGATTTCAAAGAAAAAAATGCATCTGAACTGTTTCAATTAAAATTGAAAATGTACAGTGTAATTTCTAGGTGGAAGAAATACAAATTACTCTGAGCTCCGTCATGTTTGGGCAGAAAATATGACGACCTCTTTGAAAAGGAACCCCTAATTACGATGGCTACACGATAACAGTCGATTTGTGTAAACTCCATAAGCAATTCCAGCACCACGAATCGAGCTCCGAGGCTTTCGAGATAAAATAAAAATGCCTGCGATAAATCATGGCAAACATCGGTAGTTCGTTATTGCCAGTAATATCGAGGCGAATACCACGAAGAAGGGTGTGACCATAGATCGAGCACGATCCATGCTTTCCATCGAGTGCCGTGAGAAGCGATTCTTCTTTGTTGTCTCATCATAAAGGTAATGCTTCTAACCATAGAAATTCATATCCATCTCGGTTCATACTACCCACGAATCGATTGCCCCCCGTGAAACTTAATTAAGTTCGCTTTGATTCTTGCGAAACCAATTCGAAATGTTACTCCCTCGAAGACCATAGAAATTACAAAAAGTTGAAGTTCAACTCTGAATATTTGTATTTATTACATCCAGTTCTTTCAATCACTTTCCTTCGGACTGAAAGAAAAATTCTCTCACTTTCTCGGTGGACTTTCACTTTCATTTTTCGACGTGACTTTTATCAGAAACCGTTTCATCGACAATGCCGTGACTTTTTGAAATATCGATGCTTAGCGGAAAACGAGATGCCCAGTTTACCGAATTGTTTTAAGTAACCATTTTGAGAAATTACTAGGAAATTTCTTGAGCTGTCAATTGAGTTAAATTGAAATTATTAGCTTGTATTAGACTAGCAATGGTGAATATTGGCGAGGACACAAAAAATGAGCATTTTAATGCTTTTCGATTGTTTAAGATATTACTTGTGGCCGTGTCGAGTTCTAAGTGTTCGCACTCTCCGAGCATTTTGGTCGCGCAAAGTGAATTGGCTTGCTTGATCAGCAGGTGAATGTTAATCGTGTTATCGCCGTCCTCGCGGCGTTTCCCTTGCTCACTTTCGATCGTGAAGTCAAACAACTCCATTCGACTGGAAACAATGTACAGGAACCGATCGATCGCTGATAGTTTCCCTGCCCCGCGAGGCTTTTACAACCGGCTGAATTGAAGGTGAAAATTTAGAAATCTCGAAAGCTGGCACCGAGTTGAACGGAGTGAAAAATCCACGAAGCGTTTCAGCTAAGAAATTTCACGCTGGAAAAACCATTCTAAGGCTGATGCCTGTTTTTACACCTTTGCCTTTTTCCTAAAAAATTTGAAGCAAATTTTAGAACACAAGGAATTTCGAAAACACCGCGTGTTTAATATTCTTTTGGAAAATAGACAAACAACATTCCCTCTCGAATTTTTTATAAAACTTGGCATCAGAATTAAACTAGCTTCTATACTGAATATAATAAGAGACTAACCTTCCGGATAAAACCCAAACTAAAAACGTTTTTAAACAATTTTAGGCGATTCTGTATCTTTCATAATAAAACAACTATCAAAATTTCGATTTCACTGTTAGACACTAAATTCCACGCACAGTAGCTTCTTTAAAAAAATTCCAAGAATATCCTAAAATGTTTTTGTCATAATCCCACTTCGTGGAACCCTGCACGAAGTTGTCCCTGAAGCTGGTTTTCAAACTTACCTGGATGAGTGCCTGTGGTTGCAAGTGCTTCAAGAATTCACCTTGCTGGTAGGTATAAGAGGGTTGTTGTTGTTGTTGTTGAAGCCTCAGTTCCGCCTGCATCGCAGCAACCGCTTCGGGGGTGCAGGTCGCTCGAGCTCGGACCCAGGCTGCTGCTAGAATGAAGCTTCCAAGGACCACAGTCATCGTGACCAAGGTGATGGCTGCGATCCTCGCGATTTGAACCGCCGTGCTCTTTGGCCTCATGTATGCCTGAAACAAAAACACGCTTAATATGAAACAAGTGTCCACTGAAATTACATTTTCAGAAATTTCTGGATCAGATTAATAAAGAATATCGATGGCTTCCGTGTGACACATGTTAAACATAAAACGCTGGCGACGAGATCAATAGAATAGTTTCTCTTTTCACACTCTCTCACTAAAAACTCTCACTGAATGCTCATGCACAAACCCTGCGTGTGCTGCCACAACTCACTGATTTTAAAAACACCTATCCCCCACGTGTGTACATCAGCATTCGCTGAAATATGTAGCTATGCAGCTCTTGAAAATCTTACTTTCATATCTCCATTATTATGTGCAGCATTATTTTCAGATATTTTTATTGTTAGTGGAAGGAACTTGTAGGTAAGGTGGTCTTAAAAATATGGCTGATATATGAGTCATATAAATTCAAATTTTATGAGATATTAAATATTGTACACTACTTAGCAATAAGATTTTATTTTCTAAATAAGTAAGATCTTACTATTTAGTAAAAGGTTGCAAAAAATCGTTAGATTACCTAGTTCTTGCTTCTACAATAGATCTGCCTTTACCAGAAGTGAATGTAGTGAAACTTTTTAATATCATAATTGCTATTCGATCTCATTACTATTTTAAAGGATTTCCCAAGTCTTTATCCTGAATTTAAAAGTCTCTTTCTTTTCGTTTTCTTGTTGCCAACTCATTACAGTTGGGTTACGCTAAATTAGGTAGAATTACTGGTAGATCAGACCATGTGTATCCAACAAGGAACATGATTTTACAGAGCTACTTAGAAGCTTTGCTTTAATAAGGACTAATCTTAATTCGATAAGTACCGGGCAAACGTGCCTCCGCGGAACTTATTACTCGAGGTTTTACGTCGCCGATCCTGTCGGTTCCATTTTATGTTAATCCACCGTCTATTTCGTGATTACATCGGCAGCCACAACGAAGAAAGGAATAGCTAAGCCTGACTTCCGCGATGATCTCACTAGGTAGAAATCAACCGGTAGCATAAATTTAACTACATTCACACCAAGGTTCCTTGACGGGGCTCGTGCGCGGCAAACTCGCCTTTCATTCCTCCAACCACTTCGGAATACTTCAGAGGTTTTCCGCTTCAAAGCAGCGTCCTCTCTTAGCCATTCCATTTCTATGACTATCTAAATTACGTACTTTAGATAACGCCAATTTAATATAACGGTACGCACCGTTACCTACTCGTAATTCCTTTTTGCATCGCGCAGAGATAAGAATAAAAAAAAAGTGGATGTAAGGTGACTGAATAATTTGTAATCCTAATTCAAAACACTTCGGCTCCAATTAAATTCAAGTTTCTAAAGATTTCTGGGTCACATCTTATAACGTAATGCGATTAATTCTAATCTACACTTAAAGCTGCTGTTACATAACAGTAATAAAAATTCTGCCGGCGAAAAGGACTCTTGAGGGACTGATCCGAAGTTTATAGTTCTTTAAACAAGATTTTCCAAGAAACCTTCACTATCTTCTAAACGAACCTATTCACAATAAAACGCCGCGCATGCACAAGGTGGATGCATGTGACAGCGAGACACGCGCATGAATCATTACAGGATAATGCAGCCGATGCAAAGTGTACACGCAGAATGCAATCGCGTAAATGCGTGGAACTTCATGCTGGCTAACCAACCGAGTCGAGGTCTTTTGTCGTTTCACGCTCTCCTTTCGCATGGGCTCGCAATCGTTCCCACTCCGTGGAACGAAGCTAATCGCGGGAAAAAAGTGAAAAATGAAATTGGAGAATCTCGCTTATTTGCGTGCGTTTCTCTGCCCGCGCAAGAACAACAGGGAGAGACCCAGACGTAAATGTGGAACACGAAACTCTCCTTGAAACGGAATTATAATGTCAGGTACTCTAAGACTACTCTTTGTACTTTCATCGTGGAAAATCTTGATTGGTACAACTTAGCAACGAAGTTACAGGCAGCTTTCAATTTCCCGTCTAATCTGGCGCTTTGATCTTGAAAATTATAGCATCGACGACACGTCTCTTTATTGCAATGATTATCCCGGCGAAATCGTTTAGATTTCAGATCGATGTACAGATGGACGAGCAACAGGAGACACCTCGCTCGACTGCGAGGCGGAAATGAGCCCGATAAAGTAAGTCTGGCTCTCAATAACTGTACCTTGACACTATTATCTTGCCTCGAACTCGTTCCGTTGCTCGGACACCTCGGCAATCGCGAAAATTCGACGCCGGTACGGGGCGCATCGTCGATCTCGTTTCACGTCCGCCCGTGGTCTCGGTATCATCGGTTGTAAATGTCGCTCGATATCGGCGATAGTGACGCTAATTAATAGCAAGCAACGTTCACTCTATCAGTTAACCTCGCGGAGACATTCAAATTAATTCAACGTTGTCCCCGTTTCCCTATAATTAGAGGCTTAATAAGGGAACGTTAGATCATGGGATACGCGTGTAGAATGATGGAAAATCCTACGAGAGGACTATGCTTCGACTAATTGTAAGTAGGAGTCGAGATAAATAGAGGTTTTCTTTGTTGAATAAACTGAAGCGTCACGATATACAGGGGAGTAATTCCGAAAATCTGAAACGTGAGTGGATAGCAATGTTAGTCCAACAGATTCATGGTTTATCGAATAATTGGGGAGAGGCTCGTGTAGATGATGATTAGGGTTTATACAAAAATTGACTTTCGAAAAAAACGGTTTTCGAATTCCAGTATTCGCAAAAAACGGTTAAACCGGGTTTCGAATTTTCAGAAAAAATGTATAATTAAAATTTTAAATAAATATTTGTACTTATTTTAAAATGATGAATAATTTTTTTTAACTTTTATTCGTCATTCGAAATTGTATTTAACCCTTCGTGGTCACACCTTCTTATAATCACACATTGGTCGCACGGGGTTCGCTGTACCCCAGCGTCATTTTTTGAGTTATCATTTTCGTATTTTTGTGTCTTTTAACTTTTTAGTGATAATTGGACATTCGTAATACTTATACAGTCATGGTCTAATAGTCTTTTTCTAGAAACATAAATTTTGATATGATAAAATTTGTAGTTGAAAATGAGCGATTTTCCATGGTTGTGGGAAAAACCGATTTTTTTAAAAAATTTTTTTATTATTTTTTTGCGATAAATCTCCTTTGGAAGACGTAAAGGTGCGACATTTCAAATCGAAAATTGCTCTTGGGGTACAATACACCCCGTGTGACCACGAAGGGTTAAATAAAAATTTTGCCTATCTCTGATGAGTACCAACTGAAAACTTGGCTCATGTTAATACGATGACTGGTTATGATTAAGTTATGCAGAAGAACGTTTACCTCGAATCAGACTCGGGTTAATCCTCAAGCCGGTTAAGAATTCTAATTCTAATCAGGACAACAATTTAAATACTTAAAATTAAAAAATTACATTTTTCTTTTCAGAGTCATCTTACAATAAAACACTTTACCAATTTACCTTACAATTGGAAATATTACTTTCGGTCAAGTTTTTGAGCAAAATTCGCAACCGCGCAGCGTGTCAATTGTTGCGAAAATAAATCAGTGCGCGTCCCCCGTGAATCAACACGCGGAGGATGCCTCGCGATCAGATGTAACACTTTGCCTGTCGTGGGCGTGTTTTCACGCCGAGGGACTTGCATCCTGTGGTTCAGAAGGCCGTGTCGCGTTGTCGATCGACTACGGTGTAACCCGTTCACATTTAAGGCGTACTTCCTCTGCCGTAAATTAATAATATGTCCGCGTGGGGATGGCTTCCATCGAATCCGTGATCCGCGGGTTAACATTTTCCCAGAGGGAAGACCCGTTCTGCGGGCGATATTACGTGTGCCGGTTTAATTGGTAAATTAATTGAAAAGGGCAAACCGCTTGTGACAGAGACTGTACTTGCACGTATTCGTAATGACCTCGATGTGGATGGACGACTCTAAGGTGAGAGGCCTCCAGGAGATAGTAGGCCATCCGAGGCTGCCTTTATGCTGCTCGATCTGCCAGACAAAAGTAAACAGGCACTGTTGCCAGGCACTCGGGACGAAAGGACTATTATACAGACGTATATGCTGCGGGACTAAAATTTTAAACGTGCCCTCTGCGACATGGCTTGACTCATCGCCGGCCATTGCCACTGGCACAGTAGCGATGGAAAGTTGGGGGATTGCCCGCTGGTTTATGGTTCATCGTGCGTGATCGGGACAATTGTGATGACTAGGGTTGACAAACGTACTGTAATATATTTTTGTGGGTTTCACACATGCCGAGCGCGTAGAAAACGTAGAAAGCAACGATAAATTATAAAAAAAGAATTTAAAAAATTGAAACCAATTTCAAAAAATAAAAATGTGCTAAAAAGTAAAAAAAATTGAAAGCATGGTAAATATAGAAGTGAAAGCACATTGTGATTTTTATACAATTATTTTCATCGAACGGTTTAAGGTTTCAACTTTAAATCTACCTACTCCAACAACATTTCCAGGAAATCTACTCGTCACAACTTCAACTTTTTCAGAGTAAAATAAATGTCCCTGTATAACTACAACTCTTTTCTAGATTCAAGAAAATAAAGGTTTCAGTTAATACACTGCACTTTATAACAGTTGCTTAAAGAAAAGAAAAGATAACAGTCATAAAATTACAGTTATTTCATAATTAAAAAAATTATTAATAATTTCATTCGACCCATGATTTTTAGTGATGAATTCGTTGCTTCGAGTGTTCTACACTCTTTAGGTAATCGCTTGATAATATTGTGTCAAGGATCGATAGGTTTCGACATCTACTATTTAAATGTGGTAAAACTAGAAATTAAGAAACTGATCTACAATTCGATGGATATAAAATCATACGAAGTGAATGGATGAATGAGCACGAACTTTTGATCAGTAGTGTACGCACGCCCACCAAAGGCCTTGAAGATGTTGAAAACAGGGGAAGGATTAACTACATTCCGGTATTCGTATGACAAATGTTTCAGAAATCCTGATTCTCGTTTCGTTTATATATCATCTCCATACCTATTCAATTTCGAATAAAATAAAACCAGTGGAGGCACGTATTAACGTTGTTCGATGAACCGAGGCTGAAAAATCACAGCGAACGACTCGAAAAGTTAAGGTAAGTGTACGGGACTTCGCCTTTAGCTCGTGAAGATACCCGTTGCGGCTAATTAAAATCGAGAAAAAGTGTAAAGAACGCTTGTCCGTCTTCCGCGATCCAAACGCTACGTGTTACGATATATAGGCAAACTTATGACCATCAAGAAGTTTCACGACGGCTATGGTAATTAAATCTTGGAGTGTAAACACACTCCACACAAGCGTTCCCAATTCTTTCTGTATTAAATTACCAAAGAATATTTTTTAAATATGCTTCCAAATTTTTCGGTATAAAGAAATGTCTCTTGCTCCAGGAAACTGACCAGCAAGAGCGATAAAAATAAAGGAAAAGTACGCTAGAAATTATTTCAGCTGTTCCACGAATTGATCTCTGACATCTGCCTCGACTTACATAAGACAGAAGTCTTGAGCGCCAATTTGCGACGTGCAAAGTTGAGAATAAATAACAGTCATGCGGAGGCCAAGTGTAAAAATAATCGTGCTAGAATATTCTTCAACGAACGATGTAGGTAAATTGTAGTTCTTCAATTGAGGCAAGAGCTGGGTAAGCATGGGGAAAAGGCCCCAACATTAATTTTAGTACTTAAATAGGGCAGGGTGAGGTTGAAAATCCCGTTTTTAATATAAATCTGTGTAAAATTTAGTAATAACAATCTAGAGATATACCGTGTTATTTTGTATAAACTACAACTATTATGCTTTACTTTTACAAAGTTGTTGGTTAATAGTGTTATTTTTTCTTAAGTGATATCATAAAATGTATGTCAATCAAAAATATACTTTTTGCCTCATGCCCGGGACAAAAGGTCCATTGCTTGGGGTAAAAAGTCCTTAACATCTTCTAACCAGCTTTTCATGTAACATAACACGAAATAAGTAAAGAACTGTTCTTAAATCAACAAATATTTATCAAACCAATTTTTTTGGTGGTCACAGTATTGAAAGGAAATACTAGGGCAACCTTGTTTTAAATAAAAGGATGGAAATACAGGACACAGATTCAGCTTGAACAAAAAGTTCTTCGGGGTGATTGTTAAACAAACTTCCTAGAATTATTTGTAACTAGACAGGTGGAAGGTGCGTGGGCAAACCAGAGGACTCCGGGTGAAAAGTTCCATGGGAGAATTAACGAAATAATGAAAAGCGTCATGTTACATGATGTTGCAGGAAATTCAAATTTCAAATACTTGCTATTCAAATAATAGCAGGATGGCATTATGAAATGATTACTATATACGCCCTGTGTGCTCGCAACTTCGATGCACAGTCGGCTGTGCGCGCAAACCAAGCATTAAAGTCTCCGGGCACGCTCGACGTGACCAACTAAGATCGTTCTACTCAAAACCACTCTTTCTAACTGCAATTTCGATTCAACAATACTCTCGCAATATTAAACATAATGCCTTGCCTTTCGCTAGATACTTATAATAACATAATCAAATTAACTGGCGACAGTGTATTTTAACCTCGAGGGATTGACACTTCGTGCACGATTCTCGGGTATTTTCGTGTTCACATTTTTTAAAAAGCATTGAACATATTATCCAAGTATCTCCGAATGTTCACTCCGGGCAAGGTAAGAAAATTTTTAAAAATTTTCACACCCAAAGTGCTAAGCAGAAATTTCGTTAGGAAAGATACGGGTGGTATTGGTTACTCGATTGATTCGTATTTACTTCGTTTGAATTATTCAGCTCGTCTGTTCTATAAGTAGATGGTGATAATAGCGCGGATAGATCTTCGTGGACAGAATATCGATAGCTTTCGTGAGAAATAAATACTGACTTCCTAGAAGACCGTAATTGTCGCGATGCAACGGTGTTGGCGATACACGCCGTCGGTGCTCGTGAAATTCCGTTTTCAACCTGAATAATGCGATTCCGGTCACGCTTCGATTGAAAAAGAAACGCGGTTTAAATCACTCCAGGTGAAATCTGTCAGTCGCGCGATGTTTTTTCTGTAGCGTTACTGTGTAGGGTTGGGTGTAATACAATTGTAGCTGGAAATCGTTAAGATTTAGTAGCAGAGGTGTGAAGCTAGCCAAGAGTAAAGAAGATTTAGCCCATGCACAGTGGACTTGTAAAAAATAAATGACACGAAATAGAAGCGTGAAGTTATGCTTACAGTTGCGAACACGAAAATAGTAGTATCAATCGGAATGTTAAACTTATTCAATATTTCTCATATTGTTCTTTCCAGTAATTTATTTTCCTAATTTATTTATAGAATGTAATTACCAGAATTAAATAAAAACAATTTCAACAAGTAAAACTTAAATAGAAAATTTCTGTGCAAAAGAAATAGCTTTTCTATGGTTAACATGAAAATAGCAGTGGTTTATTAGGTCGTATATTCTGGGTCACAAAATTTGTTAAAAATAAATGAAAATAGTTTAGAAAAATGACACCACACTATTCAATATTTTGTTGCATTTCTTAAATTTATAATTGCACAATATAGGTAATGCAATAAAACAATCGTATCTGAAATATGTTGTCACATTTTTCTTTTAGGACAATTTAAATTCTAAATGCATTTATTTTTTGTCACTTTGTAAATGTTAGCGAAATCAGCCTCGAGTTTTTACCGAGCCTCCTTTGAATCTTCCAGGTGGAAGGGGTTAATAATTAGCGAGTACGAGTGTCTACATACGAAAAGAAATGTCCCTAATATGGACCCTAACATGGACGAGAATTTTAATTGTGGTGAAAATTAACACCACTTGCTGGCTGTGGTTGAATAGGTAGGACCTAAACCAGAATAGGGAGCCAAGTTATCCCAAGCTTGCAAAAATTCGCGGAGAAAGATATGCTATTTGACTAGAACACTGTTTTTCGAGTAATTTAAGTATGAATTAACAACAGAAAAAGAAACCTCCATCAACGTATAAAATATAGAAAATTAAAAAACAAGCTCGAGTAGGAGTCTCTAGAGATTAATTGCAAAGCTAGCTATTCTTTCTCCGATTCCTGTAGTTCAAAGTATCAAACGTTCGATTCGTTTTAATTCACAGAATCAAGAATTCAGATAAAGCTTAGAAAACGAAACGAGAGAACTCGTTGATAGTTCAACGCGTACTCTTCTCTTCTTTTCGGGTGTTCGAAGGACACTACTTGCGTAACCCATCCCAAACACACACTGACGTCATCGCAAACACTTGTTTTCGAGCGTGGAAATTTTCGACCGCTGATTTTGCGGGGGCTCTCGAGGATAGAGTAACAAAAGAGCGTTCAAACGATCGCCGTGGAAGTTTCTAATACCGACGAGCGGCCACGTTCGCGGGCAGTAGAAAGTTTCCGGTTCTAATGAAATAAACGAATGGAAAAAAGCGCGGCCGACGCTGAAAATGAAACCGCGTCGTGCATGATTTTTCAGGACATGCCTCGTCACGCTTGCAAAATATGAAAGTTCGATTAATCAGAGTGGTAATAGAATAAGCGAGCAGGTTTCGATTGAATTCATTTGAGTGCGTTTTAAACGGGCTCTAAAACATTAAGTCTACGAATCGACGACTTTATATTTTACTATGTAAGGTCCCTTGAATGAAAATATATAATATGTAATTACGCTACATGTGACTTAATGAAATATTGTATTCTTTCCTGTGTTTACTACTTGCTTTATTATTTTCCCATCGGCACTTGGGCTAAATGCAAAAGAGAATTCCCACGGGATTTTCGTTGCAACAGAAATTAACCGTACTCTCAGACTCTCGTTGAGAAATTACTCGCCAATGACAATGCATTTATGTTTACTTGAAACGGATGCGCGTACGAACAACGGGCTTGTACGGTAAATATGAATTACGAGTCCTATCATTTGCGTCCCATAACTACAACTCATTCCTCTTAGGGATTTCCTAGCGTAACTGTACCCTCCAGCATGATTAAACGTCAAATTATTCTCTTATCCTCCAACATATGTTGCCCGCGCGAATGTTGAAAGATCGACTCGCGTGAATCGAACGTATTATCTTAATAACGTACCATTGAATTTGTAAAAGAAAAACAACACAAAGTTCAACAAAATAGGAGCATTAATGCAGGAAGTAATTGACCTTGTGACAGATTAAAAATGAATTTCAACGAGTTGGAGCTGGATTTATGAGTTTGGCAAGCAAACTTGAACTCTTCATTTTGCAATATTACAGAATCGAGAACTTTGTAGTAAAGAGGGGTGCATCTCCATTTTGGACAGATTTTGAGTATAACGTGTAATATTTGCAAAAAAATTCTATATCATTTGGTGCACTTTGCAAATAAATAAAAATAGAAATATTAATATTAGTAATAGAAATAGTAATATTAATATTATAGAAATAGTAATATTAATATTAATACTTTTATTATAGAAAATATATCCCCAAAAATAGGAATAAAAACTTATCAACTCAATAACTACTATTTATTGCGAAAAAAATATTTTTCAATTAGTAGATATTCTCTTTTTAATGTCAAGTCAACACAATAATTTTATAAACAGTTTTTTCTAATTTACTCCAAGTTGATAAACATGGAGCTGCACCCCTCTTGCCGTAAGGTCCTCAATTCAATTATCAATATCCTTCTTTCATTGTCTACTAACTTCAAAGCGCTTTAAAACAAGTGCCGAACAATATAATAAAAGGTATCTACACAATCAATATTGGAGCTGTCTGCGTTAAATTTTTCAGATAAATTATGCAGATAATTTCGGTAATTGGAAGGACTGTCGGCAAAGAAGCAGTGTCATTAATTCAACAATGAGTTCCTTGTTCCATACCACTTGTTTTACGTCGTAGGGAGTCTTCTCCCACTATTGGAGCGCGTCTGGCGCTCATTATCCTTATCTAGTTATGAAGAATCTTACCCGAGGAAATAACGAGACGTAAAACGTGACGAGGTCACTTTTCCCAGCTCGTTGCCTGGCTTCTATCGTTTTTACCCGCGCGTTTTAATCGATCACGCAAATAAACAAGCATGCTCGGCGCGAGAGCATGCCCCGCGCAATTAAACCTGTCCAGAAACTTTCACGGAAGTGCGTTGCACGGATTTCCGCGCTCTTTTATGAAACAGTCTCGAACAACGCTACTCCCGACCCAAAGGTAACACACATTTTGTCATGCGATAATTTATCATTTCCGTCGTGCGACGAAATATCTTGATCTATCCTGTCCGATTTATGAAATACACGTGACAACCAGAACCAATCGACCCAGTCATTCAAAATGATTCATTCTCCTTGTGCAAATCTTTTGCCACTCTCCTAGCTACATTTTCATGTTTTTTTTCGCGCTAAGCGGTAAATTCGAAAGAGACTTACGTAATTGAGAATTTCTTAAGAAAGGAAATGCAATATCAAGAAACTCAGCTTAAAGAATGTATAACGAAGTGAAATTACTTTTGCTTTTTTTCAAGTTGAAATATGGATGTAAATTAGAAGAAACTGTTTATAAAATTATTGCTTCCACTTAACATTAAAAAGAGAACACTAATTGAAAAATATATATTTTTACAGAATAAGTAGTAGTTATTGAGTTGATAAGTTTTGAATTCTACTTCTTGGCGAATTTTTCAAAACTGAAGCTGCCCAAAACAGAAATATTGCACAAAACAGTAATGGGTGCGGGTTCAAAATTTGACACGCGTCAATCTTTATAATTTATGTAATGTATTACACTGTAATAAATTATTTAAAATTATTAATAATTATTGAATTATTTATTACATATGTAATAAATTGTAATAAATTATATATAAAACTCTAAAAATGGAGATGCACCCCTCTTGCTGCTTGTCCTCAATTCCACGACGACTCTTTGCTATGAATTAACTGGATTTAATAGTTTGTATCTTCATAATATAACTGTCAGTGAATTCGGATACTGTGGACTTCTACCAGAAATATGACGCCTATATAAATCGTAACTGTTTTAAACGCGTGGAGTTGGAAAAATATCACCGCACTGGAATCATGTTTACCTTTACAGGAATGATACTATGTACCTATCTTTAAATCTATGGTAATTATTCTTCGACCTTGCAAAAGAATTTTAAAATTTCGTCGCCATGTTTCTTCCGTATTCACTGACCTCGCTCTATAAAATATATTATTTGCCATTCACCAGTGGTCATAAATCTGTCGTATCGTATCCTGCCAGTACTTTGCAATTTTATTATCCAGACAACGTTACGCGTTTTTCGTGCAATCTAAGCGATTTCCTCGGTACCAAATAGGCAACAACCTCTCCTCGAAACTAATCAATTTTACGCGAACCGATTTTATTCAACTAATTGTGGCCGGTGCGGTGTTAAACATATCGACCGCGAAATCTCATCTGATGAACGGAGTACAGTTTATCAAGCAGACAAGATTTGGATTACATAACGGCCACTTTGCTCAAAGGAAACGAGGCGCGGTGAGATTCGTTTGGCTACGCGTGATCGCAGAATCCCTGGGACGATTTCTTTGATTACAACTTTCTCACCGATTAACTGGAAATAGTTTGGAATGCTTGTATTACAAACCAATTTCTCATTTTTATTTCTTGATTTTATTATTATCAATGGGCAATCAGCTTCAACGAATGTACGCGGCATCGCTTTATGTCGACGATAGTGAATGTTATTCTTGAATAAGTTAAATAACAGACTCGAAGGAGTGCCGGAGGAACGTTACGAATTACACAGTTAATTATTAATGATTTCCATCGCGGCAGTGTTGCAATACACCAGTGATGGTACGATCGCTATCGATGCTCAAACAATTCCATCCGGAGTCACGAACCATGTCGAATTGTTTTTAAACTGTACATTCTATCCGCGCGCTCGTTTCCAAGGAAAATCAGTTTGCAAATGTAAGCGTGCGTGTGAAACTATACCGAGGATTGTTATCGAGACTTAAAAATCAGGGTGTAAATATTTGTTTTCCCAATGATGTTTTCAGTGTGCGTGGATTTGATTTGTGATACAAGACCGGTAGAGGGTGGTTGTTTGTTATAAAATATGTCTAAAAGGTACAATAACATTTTCCCCTTTGATCCCTCGTTCTCAAGAAAAATGTGTTTGAAAGTTGTTGCGTGCAGAGAATTGACAAAGGAGCTCCAATAATAGACCCCATTATCAAGTTTCGATGCAATGAGTGGCATATTAAATTTACATATGTAACTTAGCACATTTTAAAAACCTATTTACAGTATTTGCTAATACACTTCTGAATATACCCACTGATCTGTAGTAAAGTGAGCTCTTCGCATGTTTAGAGAATATTTGATCAAAACAGAAGAGAATATCCACATGAAGAATAATTAAACAAACAAAAGAATTCTCGTAACTCCGAAATTTAAATTTGACTGAACTGGCTGACGAAGGAATTCGATAATTAAAAATAGTTGTTACAGCCACAGAAGCTAATTTATAAATCTTCTTCATCTGGAAACACATTTCCTTCACCAGTTCCTCAGTATCAATCCTTTCCCCATTACGAGAAACTTAAACAAAAACAAGCATACAAACTGTGCATTCCTTTTCGGCCAAAACAAAGCTACATACATCAAGTTTCTCTGTTCACCAACCAAAGCCCCTCAAAACCAAAACTCTCGATTTACTTCACGCTTACGCAACACACCTTCAGTATCAATCTTCCCAAAACTCAAGCTTTCTACTGACAAAAGTTTACTTCACACCTCTGGCAAACTTAACCAAAGTATCACCTCCCCCTAGAATCACTGCCAAATAAAACCTACTCTCCCAAAACCTACCTCGCACCTTAGCAGCCAACCAAAAATCAACTCGATCACGAGAAAAACAAATTTCATCAAGGAGAGTCAGGAAAAGATTCTCCCGTCTATTTGGTCGCACGAAAAAAAAAGTATGTAGGGTAAATGTACTGTTTGTGGCCATTGCACTATTTTTGGCCATGTGCACAATTATATTAATCTTAAATTACTTGCAGATCATTATTATCTGGAGAATTTCACATCATAACTATTGTGTTTAGTAGACCATTACAAATACAAGGTTACATTTATTGCTTACACAGAAAATATATATTATATTTTTTAAGAAGTGGCCAAAACTGGTACAATTCCTTAAAGTGGCCACAAATGGTGCATCCACCCTATTTTCCAATCTGGTAACGGGAATACGACGAGCAGAAGAGGTGTCCGAATGCTTACCGGTGGCGGTTCGGCGGTGGAGTAGACCTCGCTGGGCGCGTAATTGCTATGGGGCTGGGGCATCTTCTCCGAGACGACGGCGACGGTGGCCAACGAGTCTGGTTGCTCCTTTTCCATTCTTCCCGTTGAAGCCTCTTTACAGCACTGGACCGATCCTGAGCGTGCCTTGGCTGCCTTCCTCTAGCCTCCTTTCCAAACTCGAGGTCTCCGCGAAGACGGTAAATCCTTCTCTCGGTCGACGAGAACACTCGGTGTCGATCGCTCGGCGAATCGACGAGCAGTGAGCGTCTGGCACCGTCTGACACCGCTAGCTTAGGGCTGCCCCCACCATGCTGTGAAGCTGCTGAACCTTCTGGTACACCTTTCTGATGGGTATGTCTTCTGGTACCAAGGTGTACCTCACCGTGTTCTCGTTGTCGGACTTTCTAAACACCGCACACCGCCGTCCCCTGCGCTTGTGTCCGTGGGCGAGACCGAAACGTGTACACGTGAGTCCCACCGTACCTCGGCCATCAACGTTCGAACACAAGTTTTGCAATGTTTTTCTCGTCCCCCTCCCCCGTCCACCCCGCCGGCCGAGCCAAGCCGCTTTGGGACTCTTCGTGTTCCGTTTCATATCCCCAGCTTCGGCGAAATTGCATTAACCTGACGGGCCGGTGAATTCCTCTGCGAAAAGGGGCCTCTTTTAGGCTGCGCAGTGGAATTGATACCGTTTGCTTTTGGAGTTTTTGAGTGTTATTAATAGCGTCTATTTGTTGTTAGGGTTGATTTGGAATGTATACGGTGCTGGAAATGTTGATTGCAGCGCTTGGATGAACATGTTGTTACTTATAATTTCTTTATTATTTAGTACTACTTTGGAAAATTTATTTAGTGCAAAAATGTGTAGCTCGCTAGCTTGGACAAAAAAGGTGGATATGGATCATTTTATAATTATAAGCTTTTATTTAGCTTCACTTGTGACTTTGTTAGTTAGTTTGTTTGGATGACATCTTGTAAGCTAATTAAACGATTTGTATTAGCTTCGATCCTATGTTTGGTGTTGGCAGTCATTTGGGCCGGTATTAAAAGTGAATAATTTTTCCTTATTAGTATATTTTAATAAAAGCTGGTTTTAAAAAAAGAAATTTAAATTTCAGAGTGATGCAATCAATATTGCCTGTTCTGTATATTGAATTAATACAGAATGCGAGCTATATTTATTATATAAAAAAAGAATCAAAAGTGCGGAATAAAGATTTTTCGCAAATGGCTTCGTTTTCGAGAAAAATAACTTTCGTGCTTACTCTTCCACTTACCACAGTTTCGGCTGCACCCTGTATATTTACCATAATTTCTTACGACGAATCAGACATGGGCTTTACTCGACTAATTTGGAACACTTGTTTAAGGCAATTGTTTGAGTAAAATTGTACCCAACTCACGAACTTTATATCTTCTTTCCTATTATACGTGAGATAGAAGCTAAAGTAACTAACATAAATCCTCTGTTTCGTGGTCGACCGAGCCCCGATAGCGTCTTTGCATTTCTAGTGCACGAAAAAAGAAACGAGACAGCAGGTTTACGTGATACGCGACCGCTACAAATGGCCGATTTAACTTTCTTGTACTAATTCCCACTTGCTTTTCGATTATTATACAGCTAATTAATTAATCCTCAACAACACGACGATTAATCATCCTCCCTAATTATACCGAATTATCTGTGCATCTAACGCGGTCTGCTCTGGTGCGCGTTATTCGAGGAAAATTAAACAACCACCGCCACGATGATCTACGTAAAAAATGAATACCAAAAGTAGCAACTCTTTTCACGTTAAACGCGGTGCAATGGATGAGACTCGATCGCTGATGCGACGCTACCTGTCTACAGGAAGTGACCGGTCAGAAGAGCCGAGGAAGTTCGTATTACAGTGTTCGTTAATGATGGAAGGGTGCTGTGTGCGTGACAGTGAGAGAGAGAAAGAGACAGAGCGAGGGAGAGGGTCATCGAGAGAAATGATAGAAGGCAGCGTTGAAAGCCTTTTGTTTATCCACATCCATTTAGTGGCACGAACAACGGTCGAGTGCTTTCGAAATTTCACGTCATCAGATCATTAACTCACTGAGAGACGTTCGTGATTGAGCAATCTCTCATCCCTACGATAGAGCCACCGACTACGAGGTCAAACGCGGCCGAATATTATGCTAATTTTTATTTGGTGAAATGGCGGAAACCATTCAATTCACAGTGCATCCGACCGTGGCTCTTTCATCTTTCTGTATGAGATTGCCCGTTGCTTCGTGTAGCGAGTAAATTGGAAAAGATTGAAACGCAAAGACTTTGGACAGCTTTAGAAACAATTCACTTCCTTTCATGTAGCGAATTAGCAATGATTTATATCTGAGTTGCAATACCTACTGAATTAATTTTGAAATTTGCTCGACTCTTTTAAATTAATGTTTTTGTGTTTTTTACAGAGCATTGCACATGTGGAAATGTGATTTTAAGGGGAAACACCACTGTGACGGCCGGAAAAGTAAGCCATTTTTAGGAATTTTTTTCAGTTTTTTTTTCAGCGGAGTTTTCTTCTAAAGCGCACCATTTTTACAAAATTAATTTGTTTAAGAAATCGGTACGTGCAACGGATACCACACTCATATAGTTTATATAAAAAAAAAATGAAATTTGATTTTGAAACCCGATGCTCCAAAGTGATACATTCGACAAGCGCGCGTGAGGGTCTAGAAGATTAATTAATATATTAAAATTTATGCATGTTTCCTATTATTTTTTATATATATAGTCTCTTAAGAAATTATACTAAAAGTAGGTAATAAAAATTTTCTGTAAAAAGTGTAAATTATTCCTGAAAAAAATTCTTAAAAACGACTTACTTTTCCGGCCGTCACAGTGATGTTCCCCCTTAAGTTGCACTGAATTCTCTGTATGTCAATGGATACATTCACGGTTAGAGAGCACCGAGTAAGCATCGCCGTTATTCCATTTACTTACAATGCAACTGCGCACTATTATATTCGATTATGACACTAAATTCGTGACATTGTATTCTTGTAAAGTTGCATCTATAGGTGAGCATACTGCAAATTGTAGCACACGGATATATGTATGCCAGCATAATTTACTAAATGCAATTCTATTTCCAAACAACTCATCGCAAAGCTGATGTCCGTTGCTATAAAATGCAGTCAGTATTAATCTTACGTGCTTTCTACACTTTAGAATTTATTATTCATTTTATAGCCTCGAATTACCGTCCATCTGTGATTTCAACCGAGTATCTCTGTTATTTGACTGTAATCTTTTATCGTCTGGGAATTTATCGTTGTTTTATATTACTGAAAATACTTTTCCTATTATTTTGCGCAATTACAGTGCTCGACACTATTTTTCGTCGAATATAAGAATATTAATATATTAATTAAAAAATAAATGCCCAAGGAAAGGCATACACAATCTTCTAAAAAATCATATAACGGGGGCTAATTTATTGCAACAATTTTTTTACGATATAGTTTGTTTTTGAATACTCACTTGTTTACTGCTTCTTAAATTTGAAACAATACGCTATCTTCTTCTAACTAATAACTGATAATTTACAATGATTCTATTTATGTATCAGATGATACACTATTTACTTTACATAAATTTCGTTTAACTTTTTGCGTGACAGATCGGTAAAAAAATGGTGTCGAGCAGATAGGCTAGTCAACATGCACAAACCTCATATGCCACTGTATACACACGCAGGTTACCCGCGTTACACGAATTCCAAACACAAACGAAGTGGTATCTATTAACATGACTGTTTCTAGACTTCGTGTCAAGTTAGAGATAAACGCGAGCCATATGCGACATTTAATTATCACCAGGCTTCAAAATCATGTACCTACATACATTAAAATGTAACACATGAAGACACACGTCATCGACGTATTTGAAGCAGAAAATTGTCCATTTTTCACTTTAAAAAAGCAATGCAGGAAAATCTGTACATGTGAAATGAAAAAGACAATACATATTTATGGATCTAGGTTCTGTGTATATGAATTCATTCCCAATATTTGACGATATTCCTCCGGTGGGCGGGCAAACAAGTACTATAAATTAAATTTTACCTCAAACTTTAAGCAGTTTCTTTTTTGTTCATTTTTATGAATCAAGGTTAAAAATAAAAGTTTCATTTAACATACATATTATCAACTTTCACGTCCGAAATTTAACACCTGATCTTACATAGCACTTTAAATATTCCAAGTGTCTTCCTACAAAACTAATAATTCTAACTTATACCTACATGTATGCCCGCCCACCAGATGCTTCGTTATATTATCGAGTCACTCAATACAGAATAGCGACAGTTACTCGCCATTTTGTCAGCAATTCCTGTCAACGTAATATTTGTAAAAAAAATTGCACGTATGGGCCTACATACATATGCATTACAAGTTTCAGACAGCATTCATGTATTTATTGTGCAACTGCGCACGACGTCCACAACGCCGAGTGGCGTTTTCTCGCTCTTTCTCGACTTTGGGAGTCGTTAATCATCCTGTACACGAAAATTTACGTGCCTCTCATTGACATCGTTTTCACGTGGACGATATTTATGCAGACCACACGCGTTCAAATTTATCTATTTTAACGCATCGTTGCCAGACCTTTTTGCAACGGCGGATTTAAGAAAAAAGGCCCAGGTGGCAAACGTTCTGGGACACCCTGTACACATAACAGAATTGCAAGTAAATTTACGCGCGTGTGGAATGAAAATTATGGGAAACCAAAAAGATATATTGTTTGGATAAAAGCACACATTCTTTTGGAAGATGGGGCCTTCTGGGTTGAGGCCCAGGCGGCAACTGCTCATCGGCCGCCTGTTAAGAGGTCATTCCACTTTGATCGGCCGAAAAATAAAGATTTTTTCTTAGTAAATACAAAAAATAATAAAATAAATCTTGTTGGTATTTATGAAACTACTCTTATATTATAAAAAGAAAAAAATTAAAAAGAATTTTTGCAATTTTTTTAATGTTTTTTTAGATGCCATATTGACACTGTAAAAAAACAAATAAAACAAATTGCAAAAATTCTTTTCAAATTTTTTTGTATAATATAAGAGTAGCTTAATAAATACCAAAAAGATTTATATCATTATATGTTTCATTTACACAGAAACATATATTTAAAAATAGCTTAATTTTTCGGCAGTTCAAAGTAGAATCACACCTTAAATCCACCACTGCCTTTCTGCTTCCTTTTACTCGAAGTTCTCCTAACAAAACATTTCACAATAATTGTTAAAATGGTATCTACATAATCTACCGATTCCTTAGTGCTTTTTATTTAAGCAGGAATAAAAGGTTTTAAACATTCAGTTACTGCGCTGATAGAGGAGGTTGAGGAACTATGAAAGTAACCGTTCAACGAGTCACTCCATTTCACGTTGCGTAATTGTCAATAAAAAGATGCCCACGGAGACTTTCAGCCTCTCGTTAGCAACAACCAGGGATTTCATACTAAACTTTTTCCCAGGTGTACACCGAGCCTGCACAGACTCGATTTACGATCACTGATAGAGTTCTCGTGTGCAATTAAAATTTTCGATTTTACGGAGAGGTTTCTTTAATGGAATCGTAGAAAGTACCGTCGGTGGTTAAGAATCTTCTTAAGACACCATTAAAAGCGTACGCACTCAGGGTTACCATTAATCGCGCGGAAATACATGTGTAGAGCTGCTTGAAGTTCAATTAGAAAATTAGAAAATGGGGCAAGTGGATTGCAGCCATCATCTACTCTACACGTGTATAAATCTTAGGGGCCCCCTAAATAATAGTAAATTGACACACGCGTCCACTTAAAATCACTTAACTTAACTTACATTCATCGCGCGCTGAATAAGATCGAACTACAAATTAACATTCGTTTAAAAGGATTATTAACTTACCCAGCGTATTTGTTTGCAAGCCGACGATGCGCGTGCGCGCGCCACGTTATACCAAGAAACTTTACCACGTGTATCGTAATTGGTAATTATTTACCATTTCCAAGAAGCGCGAGACCGACACAAAAACACCAATCGTGCTAATTATCGAGAGAGACGGGCGAGAGACAGGCGTGGGGGGAAGATGAATATAAGATCTGGTAACTGCGCGAGCCCAGGCCTGGATTAAAGGGGGGCTAGGGGGGCTGCAGCCCCGGGCCCACTTTCCGAGGGGGGCCCAATTCTAAGCGATTAGCTCATTAACACCCCTCCCCCCGGCTGTTCAACCACGGAAGGGCCTCGAAGGTTTGATATGTAGCCCCAAGCCCCAAACATCAACCACGGGGGGGCCTCGAAGGTTTGATAATCCCGGGCCCCAAAAATCTTAATCCGGACCTGCGCGAGCCGTGCAACGCACAGTAGCCTGGGGATAACTTTTAGCGGCCAAAATTCTGATCTTTCTGGAACTTGGTGATTAAGGGTTTTTTAGATCGCTGATAACGAATTTGGCACCAAAAATTCAAAATTCAAAATGGCGGATTCAATATGACGCGCATTGTGGTCTGGAAAGCGGTATTTTATAGCCAAAATTAAAAATCATAGACGTACTATAGAAGAAAAGGGAAAAAAGAATCAGTTCTAACATTATCTTTGACTTAAAAGAAATAAAATATTAAAAATACACGCGTCATTTCTAAAAGTCTGCATAAAATTGAAGACTGCAAGAGACTGCACTTGAAATTGACATGATCTTGTTAACAATTGTGTAAGCTTTCATGTAAAAAAAGTCCGACGTTAACCCTAGTTCGGCTGACGAATTTTAGAACTCATTTAGGCTGCCGCAGTCACCGCGGTGACAAATTTTATATATACATCTGCACGAATAACGTATGTAAGCAATGTTAATAATTACAAGTGGCATTGCTCAGAACATGTGTAGGAGGAAGTATCACTTTGTTAGAAGTAGTGGATAGGTTTATTAAATAACAGTAAGTTCAAATAGTCACCCGGGTGCCTGGTCAGTCGAACTAGGGTTAATCACGCATAATCATTTTTTTATAAGCCTTCTCAAAGTTTAAATTGATATAAACATTGCACTATTTGTACAAGGACTAAACAATGCCTATGACACATATAAATAACTGAAATATAGTTCCTTACCTATATAACTGTATGATACAAACACTTATTTTGATGTTCTATAAGGAATAATTAAAACAATTAGATTCACATAAAATTTCATGATTTTGTCTTCGTAATATTATATCTAATCAAAACATCATCTGAAAAGGGAAAGATATGCGGATTTAGAAGCTCTGGAGAGTTTTCAATTGATACAAAAAAATGACATTGTAAAGTTGAAGTTGGGAAATTGAATTTTGGCACTGTGCAACTGCTGGAGAATGCCGAAGAAATTGCTACGATTTGTTCCCACATCTGACTACGGAAACGATGTTACGTCTACCACTGGTTCTTCGATCCCCCTGAAGCAACGTTTCCTCCTAATTCAGTCAATGGCCTCGATGCCGAAGAAAAGCGGTCCATTCGGATCCACGTTTTTCCACGAAGGGAATAGTATGTCCAATTGCTGTGCATTCCCCGCTAGCAGCGGGAGAGCCGCGGGGTTATGCAACGAAATCTTACGGCGAAGCGTTGCCTTTGACTGCAGCCTTCTGTCTTTCACTTTCATTGATCGCGTTAACCGCCGCGACGCTCAACATCGCTTTTCAAAAGCGTCGAATCGTACCGAACCGCGGCAATCTTTACACTTTCTTCTTTCTTTCACCTGCGCCCGATGATAAACGCCCCGCCTGAGCGTTTCACGCTATGCATTCTGCATCGAATCGAATTGTTATGTTCGCGTTAATCCCCGCAGCATCGTCGAATTAGATGCACGGTGTCGATTGGCGCGGCTAGACTCGCAGGGAAGCACTCCCGAGAAATTCTGATCTTAATCAAACTTCGTGTGAATGTAGAGCATGTTGCAGTATGAAAGGAGCATTCTTTTTCTCTGTTTTTTTCTTGTACACTAATGGGACAAATTAAATTAAATTTTTTGCTGCGGCGATTCACTCTGAAATGAGCACTTGTTTATCGCGTTTTTTTATATTTAGGTAACTAGCTAAATACCCCGCGCTTCGCTTCGGACCTAAGAGATATTAAGAACTCCATGAAAACACAGTTTACCCATTTTCACTCGCTTAGGGGTTGATTAGGGCAAAATCCTGAATTTTGTTTTTAGGGATTTGTGTGGGAGGCCTTTGTCTGTAAAAGCCAAGTTGATATCTAATTGGACCTAAGAGTTATTGAGAAGTCCGTGAAAACAGAGTTTACCCCTTTTCACCCCCTTAAGGGTTGATTAGGGTAAAATCCTGAAATTGGTTTTAGAGATTTGTGTGGGAAACCTTTGTAAGTAGAAATCAAGTTGATATCTAATTCGGCCTAAGAGTTATTGGGAAGTTCATAAAAACACATTTCACCCCTTTTCACCATCCCCTTAGGGGTTGATTAGGGCAAAATGCTGAAATTGATTTTTAGACATTTGTGTGGGTAACCTTTGTAAGTAGAAACTAAGTTGATATCTAATCGAACATGTTCGACCGACAACGAAATAGGATTCTATCAGAGTTAATCTTAAATAGTAGGTATAGATACTATAGCAAAGACACGAAATATACATCCTCCTTAACTGTCCTTACAAGTGTTCCTCTACACTACAGCTGCAGAGCCGGACATTCTTCTAATGGAAATCTCGATTCTACGTTCTTCATGAATAATACTATAAATCAAGATACGCATCTTCATTTAAGCCAGATTATCTATAAGTCTATGAGAATAAAAACCGTTAAAGATTTAGCATAGCCTCGCTGATGCATCCCACTATACCTACTATCAGATCTCCAACTAACCACTTCAATACTCCCACTTATATAAATGCCGTTTCGCTGCGCCACGAATTTTCAGCTAAATAAACGGCAATACCGTCGAACAAAAGGATGGACGGATATTAATTTAAAAACCATCGTGCTTTCACTTCCCAGCCAGCTCTGGCAACGTTCATCCAATCAGAACCAGTCGAACTGTTTAGGAACGAGAAGACGAGCAAGGATTGCAAATGCTCGTACGAACTGCGACGAACGAATCGTGGAGAAAGTGGGAAACGTATACTCCCGCGAGTAATCGCACGACCATCGTAAATCCTGAGCTTCGTCGTCTTGTAGGTACGTTACGATACCTCGTATAGAATAATTCAAGGAAGAACACGAAATTATCGTAGAAAACTTGTGCATCTACAGACCCGAATATTACCATTTAATTACAGTAATAATTAGCAACGCACGTAATGGAGATAGATATGCCTTCTGCTCCAACCGATTTGAAAACAATCCGCGACGCGGGAGTAAGACTTTCACCTGTTGACTATCGCATGAAAATTTTAAATATTGTACAGAAATCTGGTTTTCGAAAATCAATCTTTGGTGCAGACTTTTAGGAGTATTTTAGTTCTAGTTTTATTTAGGTTTGAAACTGTATTTTGAACTCTCTAAACACGACTTTTATGATCGAATAGGTATCTGATACTTTGACTATTCTAATACAGATACTCATTTGCGAACGATTAGTTACCGATCTTCTATTAATTACTTAATAATGAGGATAATTTGAAGAAACGAATTGACAATAATTACTCGCTTGTGACTTTTCACGATAAGTAAATGAAAATTTGGTGAAAGTAGTGGTCGTAAATACGAGCACTTTTTTGCCTGTACCCCACCTTCGTTACTTCGATATTTTGATTTGAAATTAACCATTTTCTACCCCTAAACTACGATCAGCGCGACCCTGTTTCCTAAAGTGTGTTTTACATAATGACAATGTTTAATAAAATAACATTCTCAAATTCTAAATGCAGACCGTATGTTTGCAAATGCAGATCGCTAAATTCTGCTGATGTATAATTAATAATTGAATCTCAGAAGACCATTTCGAAAAAAGTGTTTTACCTCGATTCCTCTCACCGGTGCTAATTACTTTATAATGGAGAGGATAGTGTAATTAAGCACACAGTGAACCAACGGTTTTAATCAGAAGCTATAATTGGTGCTGCAATTGCGAGACGTACATAGTAGTTTTTATCGAGTCCTATTTAATAATCGATTACTTTTGCTCGTGTTTGTATCCCGAAATGCGATCTCGAATCTCTAATTTTCTTGCTAAAACTCATATGCTCTATTAAACCTGATTATGGACCACACTGCTTCATTAAAAAAAAGTACAGTTACATTTTAAAATAATAAATGTAATATCTAAATACTTCGAAAAACACTCGAACGATCAAGTAACGATTAAATGCTGAAATATTTAAGCGATTAAAATTCACACTACCAAAGTGATTGAAATAAAAATGACGAATGGAAAATAAATAAAAAAAATCCTATAATATACAATTATTTAAATGTTAAGAATTTCGAATGTCCAAATATTTCGAAAACATCTTCGAGAAGATACTGTCAACGTTAACTTAAGAGAGCATCGAACACCTTTAGAAAAGCACATTGTGATACGTACCTAATGCTCCGCGAGCTACTTCGCGAGGAACGAAGAAGATTCAAGGGAAAAATATGTTTTCACCGTACGGGTGGGGAATGCACACCGATGCATAAAGCGCATAATCGTACCCGCTTAGAATCTTTTGATCTTCCCCGTGTATATGTATCGTAAGTGGAGGCTTGTGTCACTCGCGAATACTCGCTTTCTCCGACAGTAACGTATCCATGATCTTTCTCGAGAAGGGGAGATTCAAATGCATTAGTGCATCGACGAATGTTAGAGAAAAAATAGAAATACGATGTGCAAGGAGTTCCCGCAAATTGTTCCCTTAACAGATCCACGTAAATGAATTTATTTAAACCGCATAATATTGCTTAACTGTGTGACTAAGAATTTTCTGTTATCCACGCATTTTAATGTGTCGACGATATGCGACTAATTATTGGAAATGTATTTATCAGCTGTGATTCAATCTTTTGAAAAAAATTGAAATGAAGAAGATATTAGTTATTGTCGAATTTATGTTTAATGTTTGTTAACACCACGGCCCTGAACGGGGAAAGGCGCGCTATCTATTTCTCACGCATATAATTCAAAACGTATAATTTGGCATACCAGACAAGAATACACCTTTCAAGCAGAAAATAAGGTCAAGAATATCGTTCTTCAGCAGAATTAATTGTATAGAATAATTTATGGAAAATTTTTGCAGAACATTCATTAACGAGTTTAACGACGCCTTCGAGATTCTAGATGTGTATATCATACTTTATACACTACGAAATAATTTGTAGCACATTCATGAAACGCTTCGTTTGAAAATTAATATTTTTTTGCTTCCTCAAAAAGTATTTCTTTTACTCTTATTGTTAGACTCTTCTCGCGTAATGGCATGTGACGCCTATGAACGCTTCATTATGTATCACGTTAATTCTCATTTTACTTCGCAAATATTGACTTCACACGTATCTGACTTGACACAAAATCGTGGATATCGTACATTCTTTTCTCTTACCTCCTCTTTAATCCTCGTAAAGGTACATATTAATATCGTTTATGGAGGCTTAATTTTCATTTCCTAGGTGTTCCATGTAAAAGCGTGCAATCCTTCACCGGAAGTGTGAAAAACTTTACGTATAGGTCATAGAAACGAAATACAGGACGCACGAAAACTACAAAAGTATTGAATATTGATGCTTAAATTATAGCTTGTAAAAATAGAATTAGATTAACTCATTTTACGATTTGTTAGAACTTTACTTTATATAAATAGTAAGAGTCCCACAGAAAATTAGTTTTTGTGTAAATTTTCACAGATTAAAACGGAAATCAGTTTGGTACATGCTGTCAGTAATGATCATATGCTGACCTCTAGCGACAAAAAGTTCTACAGTAGAATCACTGACGAGGTATAAGATGATGTTTTAGAGGCTAGAAGCGAGGTGTTACTATCTAGTCAACGAACTGATCAGCACATAGTCTTCTATTAAACTCAGAATCAGAGAAACTCATAACCAAATAGTTTTATTTTACTTCTTCTACATCCCGCGCAACCTCACGAGCAGAGTATGTACTTCAGCGGTACACGGGCACGAACCGGCCTTTATCGAAAATCTCCACTAGATCGCGCAACACCATCGACGAAGTATAAGCTCGTTTGTGGTGACAAGTCTATCCTGTACTTCGTCGATGCTTTCACCGCTTTCACTACCTGCAAATACCTACCTAATCCATGCCAATTCACGCCGTCTAGACTAGATTCAGATCGATTCACATTTGCGTTTTTCGTAGCAGTTTTCACCGTATTTAGTTTCAATTCTAACCGCTAGTAGGATTGCGATAGCACAGACCAGATATATAATAGACCTATCAACCAATGTATTTTTCTGTCACCGGTTTGGGGATCCTAGGACCCCCTTACCATTTTAGTGTCGCATGCAACGTTACCAGTGAAGTCTCGAAACAGATTGTAACGCCACGCGTGGTAGGAATTAGAATTCAGCACGACTAAAACTAGGTTATGTTTTGAAAGTCGAAGCCCGCGAATTATAAATGTTTCTGACTGAATCATATTCTTTTACATATTCCTATCCAAATTCCAAACTTGCAATTTCAAATATCTATGGTGTTTCCTTAAAAATACCATAGCATGCAGCATGCGTGTATTTTTTAAAGCAATTCTTATATCTGATTAGAATATTTGACAAGCACAGCTATCGGCTCGGTTCTCACCGATTACCAGGTCTCACCGCGGGGAGGTTGCTGCGTTTCGAGACCCGTAGAGAGATAGATGGAATCAAAGTTCCATCGATCTCCCTGTACATGAAAACCTTAGCCTACTAAACCAAAGAGATAGATGGAAATAAAGTTCCATCGATCCTTTCGATTTAAAAAGCGCTCGGCGTCTCCGAGACGATTCCTCTTGCTCGGATGCGATTCGAGCCGTCTATCACGGAGACTGGGAAATCGGACCGGGTGACTTACGCGGGTAGTGTACCAAAAGATACACCCCCTACGCCCGAAACGTTTCCCTTTCGACAAGAACACCAGGGGGTGAAACTGATCCACCCATACCCATTCCATGCTCATTGTCAGTCGCTTGCTCCCGGAAACAGAAGCAGCGGCTACTTCCTCATCGAAGAGCCAACGAAAGAGCAACAAAGGTAATAAAATTCTGTGACTACTTGGCAATTTTACATGGGGCCTTAAATACTTGATGCTATAATAATTTGACCTAAGGCTTCCTTAGATGTCTTTTTTCACTACCACTGTTCACTATCACTTTTCACTATTTTCTTTCAAATATGTTATCTTATTAACTTCATGTAAAATAAATCATGTAACCCTATCAAAGAAATGCATCAAATAAAATATATCATATAAACCCATCGAAGAAATACATCATTTAAAATCATGAAATACATCATGTAAAATAAATCATGTAAACCCATCGGAGAAATGCATGAAATAAAATAAATTGTGTAAACTCATCGAAGAAATACACAAAATAGAACGACTCATGCAAAAATCCACGAAGGAATGTATGAAATAGCACAGATGATGAAAAACAATCGAAGAAATCAGTTAAAAAGGAAGAGAAATCGGTTTTGGCCTTGGCAGAATAATAACATTTTGAATGGCTTTTAACGAACCCGAAAATTTCATCGGCACGAACCGAATAAACTAACCTACTTAGGACAGGGGGCCGAGGGAGTGCACGAAGGGTCAGGGCTTGGAACCCTGACCAGCTCCCCAGGAAGTCCAGTAGGTTCAAGTCTTAGCAACTTGTATAACGCTACAACTCAGAGGTACACCTACGTGTTTGGGATTTCAAACTTTTAATTACTTAAATAATTTGTCAGAAACTTTGAAAATAAGCTTCGGCCCGAGACACATTCCACGGTCTCCTGAGGCTTTATTTGTTAATAACGCAAATTTAAAGCAAACTATAAAGTTACCATCTTGATTAGTAATTCAATATTAACAAATAAAGGCTCAGGAGACCGAGGCATATTTTCTGAGTTTCTGACAAATTCACTGTCCAATACGATTTTTGGTCTGCAATATCCGCTGGGTAATTCTTGTAGAGTTTTTCGCCCTGAACACAAATCCGCAAGCAGAATTGCTCTATCACCTTCACTTTTTGAGAAAACCGATTTTGAAAATACTGCAAATTTTCAACTTTGAACATCTTTTGTGTCGAAACGGTAATAGTTATTCGGTTGCTCTTTGCGTCAAATTATTCTATGAACCCTCCCGAATACAATGGTATAAGTTATTATTGCATTATGAGCATTTAGATATGCTTAAACAACGATCAAAGGAAAAATGACACCCGAAATGCACCCATTTTTTAAAATATCTTTCAATTTATTTCCAAAACTAAGGGTCTAGGAGAAAATCTGACCATTTCACGCTCACCATTTCAAAATGAAAATTTGCAGTTTTTTTCAAAATCGAATTTTTCAAAAAGTGAGGGTGATGGCGACAAACGGTTTGCGGATTCGTGTTCAGGGCGAAAAACTCTACCAGAATCACCCAGTGGATATTGCCGAACAGAAAAGAAGTTTCATTTTGTTGGACTGTGTTATTTAAGTAATTAGAAATTCGAAACCCCCATAATTAGACACCTCTGGATGGCAGTATTATAGTTTGTCATGAATTTTCATAAATAACAACCTCATAAAAATCTTCAAAAAAGTAAAAAAATTACGCCAAGTACATGAAAAAGTCGAGGGTGGAAAAGCATACCTATTATCAAATAAGTCACAAAAGAATAGAAGATAATAATAATTTCAATATAAAAGCACATGTGAAATCAAGATGACAAAAATACATATACACAGACATTTTAATAATGTCTAAGAATACCTATTATCAAATACAGTGGGTAAAAAAAGTATTGGCACACTTTTTAAAATTGCATAACTTTTTAGAATTGGCCCAAACGACATGAGTTTTTTTAGAAGCTAGGAGGCTGATTTCGGGAATTTTCGCGATTCTCGACCTTATTCTACGATATTTAAGCATTTATAGCTCAGAGCACCGTTAACCGATTTTGATGAAATTTTCAGCATGTGTACAGCTTACATAAGTCTACAAACGGGTTCTTTAAATTTTCATTACAGGCTCAGAAAAAATAGTTGAAAAAACTGCCCTTACTATTTTTTTGCTAGTCCGACAAATTGCATTTTTTTTTCAAAACTACGAAACACGTCACTCAGAAAACTAATCCTCCTAGCTTCTAAAAAAACTCATGTCGTTTGGGCCAATTCTAAAAAAGTTATGCGATTTTAAAAAGTGTGCCAATACTTTTTTTACCCACTGTAAGTCACAAAAAAATAGAAGATAATAACAATTTCAATATAAAAGCACATGTGAAATAAAAATGACAAAAATACATATACACAGACATTTTAATAATGTGAAGATAAAATGTAACAGAAATACAAGGTACTCGTGTCTACTACATATCGCAAAGAAAAAATGAAAAAGTATAACACAAACAGTCTCACTGCTATCCACGCGGCAAGCATCCCCCGTCGCTACTGCTATTCGATCAACAGGCCAATGTGCCGCAGCTGCAGCGTCAGTACCGCCGGTCAGCGAATACGGTCCTCCATCCCGCGGATCTAGACCCTCTCTAGGGCCTATGCTGCGGGCCCTTTCTAAGGTCCATCATGCTTTGGGCCTTCTTTAGGGCCCACGCACTAGGCCCTTTCTAGGGCCTAGAATCTGAAAATTGAAGCTAGGCGAAAATTGGACTCTACTTCCGCGATAAAAAAGACATTAGAGCACCGGTGCTCTGAACGAACTTTGTATGCGCACAAAATTGGCTCTGGTTTCGCGAACAAAATTCAACTGGAGCTTCGGTGCTCTGAACGAATCTTAGATACCAAAAAATTTGACTCCAAATTCGTGGTAATACTACTCTAAATAAGAGCCGCGGTGCTCTGCAAAATATATAGATGGTTGCTACGAAGATTGGTTGCACTTCAGGAACCTTTTCAAATTTTTCGCGGTGACTCTACTTACTCTACTCGAATTATTAAAATTATTATTAGTTAAAATCGCGAGCAAATGTTGTATCAATTTAATTTTCTGATTTTAAGACAGACACATGCATGTCACTATCTACGAGTACCTTGTATGGTCAGCTCATTGGATTCTGCTCCCTTTCCAACACATATGCGCGACGGTTAATGGCCCGTTTGATATAATTGGCATTCGTTTCAGGAACATTTCTGCGATATTTCATGAATATGGTTTAGAAAAGAGCCACGTCACGAGGCTACTTCGCGAAATATTGCACAAGTATTCCCGCATGTCGCGCATTTGTGTTGGAACGGTCAGAATCGAAAGAGCTGGCTACCCAACGTTTTCTACAGAAACCATTTTGTTCTATTGCGTGCACCCACGTCCAAAAAAAATTATATAATGACGAACCGTTCGCTGTCATCAAGAGTATTGCATCTCTGCACACTTGTTACCCCTCGAACCAGCAACCCTGAAACCAAATTTAGAATTTAAAATATGTATATAAATTATTGGTAGTAATTTATTCATTAATTACATATTTTTTTTCAATACATTTTATGTAATTGTTTTATTGTTGCCGATAATTATTGGTAGAGCTTTTTTAACTTTATTTGAACGTCAAATTTTGGGGTATATTCAAGATTGAAAGGGGCCAAATAAGGTTGGAGCGGCAGGGTTATTACAATCTTTTAGTGATGTTATTAAATTATTAAATAAAGAATCTTTTTTATCGAAAAGATAAATTTAAATTTATATTTGTATTTTGAAGAAACGGTATAACAAATTTGAAATTGTAACTACTGTTTACTAATGTCTTAGGGGGTAGAAATAAATTTGGTAAATGAAGATGTTATTAGAGGTAAATTTATTGTTTAAATAAAATTCTCGATGGTCTGGTAGAAATATATATAATGTAATAATAAATAGATAGATAATTGTAAGAGATTCATTTCATTTCATTTTTGATGGGTAGTTGTTAATTATTCTGGTAAAATACAAAAATATAATTATTATCCCCCCAACAATTGAAATAAAATAAGTTAACAGAAAAGATTTAGAACAACTCACGCGAAAGGGTTCAACTTCAGAAATGTAAATCGTATTTAATACGTCAAGCATCCCGAATGATTGTAAAAATTAAAAACAGAATAGTTTAGAATCTTAAAGGCGCGATATGAAAACTTTTTACCGATTTTAAAATTTATTTATTCACGCATTAATGACACTGTTAGCAACTACTAACGATAAGTATTCGTGGTCACTGTGCTCGGTACAGCAAACATTTTACTCCATAGCAGGCAGAATGATTGAAAGAATTAAAAGAGTGTCACTCACCGTTCGTGGAGGACAGTCTCACTGTTATTGTAAAATCATGTTTAAAGGCCTCCCACATAGTCCAGTAACCGATGGAATTAATGCACGAAGCGAGATATCGCGAGTTAAAATTTACCATGGCTCTTTAAACTACCTAGTTCATCGATAATTGCTATTCGTAACCAAAAACAACTACTCCGTCGTCTATAACAGTTATTAGTGACCAAAAAATATTTCCGTCGTCAACAATGATTATTAGTGATCAAAAAATATTTCGGTTGACAATAATGCTTATTCGTAACCAAAATCAATATCCGACATCGATAATGGTAATTCATAACCAAAATCATTTAAACAAAAATATTAATTCTTATGTCATAACTTTTAAAATTTGTGTTATAACAGTTAGGGTCCCTGGTTAAAACTAAGCACTCGTGCAAGTTCTTCCGCGATGTATAAAATTTTAGGTTCAGTAGCTTAAAATTATTTTAGTGGAAGGGAGAAAGAAATTTACGTTTATATAACAGCCACTTTGGCAGCTGTCATTTATTATTATACGGTAAATGTGTCACTTTTTATTTCTCGTAATATTGCCACTAGTGGCCCGTATGCATAAAAATAAGGAAATGCTTGAAAGTAATAAGTATAAATAACAGCAAATACTAGATTTCGTATGCATAATCTTCTACTAGTACTAAATAGTAAATCATGGAAAATTTTAAATAAATACTGCTAGTATTTACTTAGTGATTGAAGTATGTACTTTGTTGTAACGGAGAGAGCTTCAGTCTTTCAAAACTGCCGATTGCAGTAAGTACTTTGTATTATGCATACGTGTTTTACGTATTTACTGGAAAATAAGTAAAAACTATTTCTAATAAATACTTCATACTTTATTGCATACGGAACTGAGTATTAGCTTGAAAAATCACTAGTAAAAGCTTAAACTTGCTTTTATGCATAGGGGTCATTGTCTCTTTATATTTAACAGATGCAACGGTCAAGCAAAAATAGCGAGTGTAGTGAGCAGTAGTACCAACAATGATTGTCATTGTTAGTTATTATACCAAATTAATGCCTTCTATAAGCGCCTTATTAAGAGAATCTAATGACTCGAATGTAATTATTGTTACTAAAAGAGAAGATTTGAAAGAACTCACACGAGAGAGTTCAACTTCAGAAATGTAACTCGTATTCGACACATTAAGCATCCCGTATGATTGTGAAATTAAAGAATGCTCGATTTGCAGTTGCATCCATGCACCCCACGACACTCATGCATCATGCAACTTTCTGCGAGGCTTATAAGAATTAGATTTTACTGTAAATTTCAATGTCGGCGGTGAACTAATACTCGAGGCAAATAGAATCCAATTATTATTATTTCACTTCGAAATAATTAAACAGTGCATTAGAAACTTGCGGGAATGTCAGTAACAGTGTCAATTTTTAATTCTTTTCGACGTACGATACGTGAAAGGGTTCTACTACACGCAATGTACTAACAAAACAATTTGTCATCTTGCAATTTATATCTATGCTATACCTCGTCTGTGGCGACAGATTTCCATTCTGAATCAGTAGGTAATGTCGCATGCAACACGAAAATGATAAGGAAGACCCCCGATGGGAATTTGGACGCGAAATGTAAGGTCTACTCTATTTTCTACCTTGTCTGTGGTAGAATTAACATGTGTTCTTTGATACTTTACTGTCGTTTATAACTACTCAAATATTTTAAGTGAAATTATATATTTAACATCCAACTAACAACAAGGATTCTCAAATATCGTATCTACTCTATTCATTTCTGCGGAAAACGCTCCTGTTACGTCAAAAACATATAGTGGAAATATAACCTTCCAGGGATTCAACAATGGTATTACGTTTTCTAATTTTCTCGATAAATTTTAAGCGAACAATGGAGAAATTCAAATTACTCTTTATAAGTTTTCTATTACAAACATCCCGTTTTTGTTTACGTTTAAAAGTGTACTTCAATCCTTTTTTGTCACTACTCATTTAATGAATGAAAAGTAAATATAAATTACTATAACGGTTGTATACATTTGTTAGTTAAATATGGTTATGATTTGGTTTGTATAAGTCTGCTAGTTAAAATACTGAAAGAAACCAAGCATTTCTGCGCTTGTTATTCTACATTTAATAGACGCATTCTATATAAATATTTCTGCGAAACATATGCCGTGCCATTTATCAGGTGGCACTTTTAGTTTCTAACAATGGATGGTAACCGAGTAATGGGAAGGAAAACGATGAAACTGGTTACAGATACATACTTATAAGCGCACATCAAATTGAAAGATTACCTTGCAAAGTTTTGTCACGTTAAATCTAAGAACTTAATTGTTGAATTTTTACATAACCAAATATATTTATTTATAAAGGGTTGTATCTGACTCTCACCTCTATCTTCGCATGCAGAAATGTATAACATTTGTCTTAGATTACACATAACACGAGTATTTGTCTGTCTTTTACAATTCTCAGGTAATCCCATTTGGAAGATCCTTTTAAAAATTATCTTCATAAATTATCTTACACATAGGTTATTTTATTTATATTTCTCCCGCTTTAAAACGTAAATTTATTTTTAGTAAATTCACGTTCTATTATTCATTCTTATGCTACTGAGTTTTATGCTTATGAGTTTTGAGATTATTAAAAGTTCGTCAAATTTTTGTTATCTCTTCAAATTCCTCATAGATACATGCAATAGTATTTTCTATATTTGTTTCAAGGTACATAAGTTTAACTTGTTTGAAACAAACCGTGGAAAGAAAATACCATGAAGAATTTAACAACAAAGCAATTGCAAAGAATAGAAAAGAAGAAAAAGAAGATGGCCGCGCTTCTGGAAATTACTAAATTGAACGATAAAGACAGGGAAGCTAGAACCATTGCTCTCAAAAAAGCTGTCAGTATAATTCACGATAGTGAGCTATTTGTAATCGTTTTTCGCTAATAAATACTGTTTCAGTCCGAAGAAGCAGAGCAGTCCAATGATACGGATAGTAGCGAGACTTGCATGGAAGCAGTCTCCAAACGTAAGCGACCCTGTACAGAGGATTTAAAAGAGACTTACCTGGAAGAATCTGTTAAAAAAGAAAACGCGGAAGCTGCGGAGGAATCGGATCCACTTGCTAATAAAAAACCTAGGTTCGAGAAACTGTACATCTATTAATGTACAACTGCTGCATATTTCTAAAATCCATTGGATATTAATTCAACTATTCTTCTCGTACCGTAGATTAAGTGGAGACGAATATCTAAAATTGAAGCAGGAATTAAGGGAGCGTAAAAGACGGCTGAAAACATTGCCTCGGTTTCGTTTAAAGGCAGTTGGTGAAAGTGCTAGTTTAAATATTAATAGTAAAGGTGAAGATAGGATACCTATCTTCCTTAGGGATGTACAACATTTATTACTGTATTCGTTGCATGGCCACCATTCACCTTACATGCCGACAAGGTGGTGTCACCTCGAAAAGTACAATAAGGTAACGAACACGTTAGATACATTGTGTAAATAGATTTGAAAAAATAGGACGAGACGTGATTGATGAATATTTAAAAAGGTCGCACATACTGTCGTTCTTGTTGTCGAAGGGCTCTCTCTGTACCATTTTGTGGCATATGAAAGCTTGTTTTCACATATAACGTCGAAATTGGAGCATCGTGTGGAAGTACTAACGCCTACAGCATATGGAGGATCTGTTATAGAAGATCTTGCAGCTGTTCCCATGACTGGGATACAAAGTGATAGACTGATTAAACGTACATATATTTCATGGATATTTGTTGCTGCAGTAATAAGAATCATACAGATTATAAACCAGTTCTTTTACAGAGTATGGATCGTTAGAGGCGGCTCTACAAAGTACAGGAGACGTGATAAAATTATTACGAGCTGTTTTCCCAATGCATCAGTCTGAATCGACTAATAACGGATCTAATGAAAAACCGGCTGTGCTACCGGACACTGATAAATTTCCTCGAATACAATTACTTTTGTCTTTGTGTCAAATGGTCGAAGAGAATTATCCGGTGCCGTTAAAGGGTGAATTAGCAAAGAAGTTAGTATCGATGGTAAAGGTGTTCTTGATTATTCTTTTAATTGCTTGTATTTGAATGTTTGCTGCTTAGATATGGAGATTATGTAATGTCGAAAGACATGTACATAGAAGCTACAGCAACATCTCCAATGTTCGGTTTAGATTGCGAAATGTGTAAAACGACCAGCGGGGAATTGGAGCTAACGAGAATATCTCTCGTTGACGAAAGCATGAATGTAAGTTTGAAATCGACGGTGGTTGCGCGAGTAAAAGTATACAAAAATTCCATTAAATCCTTATCACAGATTATTTACGACAGTCTGGTAAAGCCGGAAAACCCTATCACGGATTATCTGACGCGATACAGTGGAATAACGGAAGAACTGTTGGATAATGTCACAACTACTTTATCAGATGTCCAAGAAATGCTACGGAAGTTGCTTCCCGCAGACGCTATTCTCGTGGGGCAAAGTTTAAACTTTGATCTTCACACGTTGAAAATGATGCATCCGTACATCATCGATACATCCGTGATCTTTAATATTACTGGGGACAGGTAAGTCGCTCTCACGGATTACAATTCTGCTGTCGAGAGAATATGCACTTTCTTTGGGAACAAGCTGTGCTGATTAAATTATGTTTGATACAGATACAGAAAAACAAAATTGCAAACTTTAGTGAGGGAATTCCTTGGCGAGAGAATACAGGAAAGCAAAGCTGGGCATTGCTCCACTGAGGATTCGAAGGCTTCTTTGAAATTAACGCAATTAAAATTAGCAAATAGCGTGGATTACGGAGATGCTGTGTTACTTGGTCGATGCGATATGGAGATATTAAGAATGGAAACAGAAAAGCGCCCAGATGGTCAACAGATTACGAAAGCGGAAGTACGGAAGTATGCTACATCGATTTTCAAACATGTAACGAAGGATGAGAAAACAGCTGCGATTGTGGGAAACGAAGAAGTCATGAACGAATATTCCAAGTATCTAACTTCGTCTATTAATATTATGGACGACGAGAATTTTGCTAAAAACGATCAAGTATGCATTTCCAATCTAAACTATTTACATAGCTCGATAACTGTTTGTTCTTCGTTTCACCGAAATTATGTTTGTATTGCAGGTGCGGCTCGTAGTGGCGGATAATGACAAACATGCGGTAACTAGAGCTTCGCAAATAGCAATGGAACACGCTTTCACGTTATGTCATGTTAGAGTAGAGGAAGAGAAGTTGAAAGACGATCAAGCGGAGAAAACTTTCCGTATTGTAAATAAATGGATTCACAAACTGTGGCAAAATATGGCAGTAAATGGTTTAGCGTGTGTTGTATTCACGGGAGAAAACAATGCGGGGAACGGTGCCTGCTTCTTGAATTTAAAAAGAGCAGTACCTGAAAATAGCGTGATACGTGCTTGAAGCAACAGAATCTTGAATTTGTACACTTGTACTTGTACTTCATCTAAGAAGAAACCATTTTAACAGCTATAATTCTAGTAATATTAGCACCAATTTTCGAGGAAAATATAGAAAGCTAGAAATCCAAGTCATCACGTAATGACTAATTTCGATAATTATTTGCTAGAAATGTACAAATATTGTATCATTAATAAACTTTTTTATACTGCGTAATTGAAATTTAATAGGAATCTCTGCAAATACATATACACTCTTTTGTGCAGAACGTTATAAAGTCACAGAATGCAAATCAAATTAAAGAGAGTATCGAATTTAATTAAATTTGTTTTAATTACCTTTTTCCCCTGAAGCACCGCAAGTTATATTAGCAACTATCTTTTATACAAAATGATATATTTCCATTACAATATGAAGTAGTCGCATATACATAATAACGCTTCATTCTTATATACCTTACAAATCTACTCTAATGCTGCGATCTTGATATATAAATAAAAACGGTTCACATCTCAGTAAGGATTCGATGTCGATTTACTTAAATGCGGCAACAATATTTATTCAAAAATGTACATTACTTTACACTAAATTACAGTAATCACTATTTAATACTTCTAATCATGATAAAACATTTTAAAAAACAAAGTAATATCTTACTGGATATACTCAAATACTAAACTGCAAAAAGATAAACAACAATGAATCAAACTGGTAAAAGAATAAACACTATTGAAATAATTTAGGAAGGCAACAGCAAAAAAGCACGAAATCGACGTCAAAATTAGTTTTAAAGCTAATTTGAGCAGTTACATCTGTCATACGCTGTTAAAAAAAATCTTGGTTGTTCTTCAGCAATACCTGAATTGGCGAATTCAATAATGGCTGCAGATCGTATTATATGGCTAACATGAAATTAAAAGGTTATTATGGCTTATTGCAAAATTTGTCTTTACCTGACGCCTTCTGCTTTTCTAAATACATTAAGTAAGCCGAAACGGGATGCCGTGAATTCCTAGCAAGCATTTTTTGCCTAAACGATACTACTGCAGCCTTCTTCTTTTTTTTCAGTTTCTGAAGATTCACAACATCGAATTGAGTTGTACCTCCGGAGGAACTTGGCAGTGAGAGGATGTCGTCTTCAATATGTATGTCTCTTGTTTCTTTGTCCATAAAATTGAACATCGAACGCGACGGCAATACTTCGTCGTCATACTGGCATAATTTCCTCTTCTTCAGTGGCTTCGATGGAATGTCGGACAGATTCTCAAGAACATCATCGGAAAGTCGTTTGACACTCTTTTTCTCTACTTCCACAACCTTGGATTTCTTCATTTGACGTTTAGATTCTAACTTCTGAATCTTCATTTCTTTTTCTGCTTGCATTCTTTCTAGGTGCTCCCTTTGTTTCATCTTTTTTAGTTCCTTATTAGCTTTAATACCGTCAGCAGTACGTTTTATCATTCCCAACGCTTCATCTCGAGCTTTAGAGAATGCAACCACCTCTGGCCCTTCATCTGAATCTGATGTTACATCGCCAGATTGTTGCGATCTTTCTTGTTTATCTTTCTTTTTAGACAATTTCTTAGGTGAAGATCTTTCAACTTGTGGATTAGTATCATTCGACAATAATTTCTGTTTCTTCTTGCGTAATTTCTTATCTGAAGCTTCTTCTGGTTCCGAAGCCGCATCTTTGGATAACTTCTGCTTCTTCTCGGGTACTTTTTCAATCGAGACTTGTTCACTTTCCGTAGCAACATCTTCCGACAACTTCTGTCTTTTCTTAGACACTTTTGTAACAGAAACTTCTTCATTTGGCACAGCGATTTTCTTCTCATTTTTAGTCTTCTTCTTTATAGGTACTTGACTCTCTATGCCATCTGTTATCTTCTTTCCTTTCTTCTTTTTCTTCTTTTCGTCGTTATGTATTGGTTCATTATTGTTTTCGGTTTCAATCCAATTTCCAGACGACTCTTTCACGGCAGGCTCATCAACTTCCATGCTCGTCGCTACCTTTTTCTTCTTCTTCTTCTTTTTCTTATCGACAGACGTTTCTTCCTCCTCCTCATTCTCAACAACAGTAGCAGTAGAATCATCGCGTTGTTGTTTCTTCTTCGTAATTCGCGAGTCTGTATTCTCGTCGAAATTTACTTCGAAAAATTGGACAGAGTTTTGTTCTACTGCTACTTGTTTTCGTTTCTTGCGCTTCTTCTGACGATCACTCTCTAATATGTTGTCAGCTACTTTAAGCAATTTCTTTTTTAACGAATCATTTACTTCTGTAGTGGATTCTTCAGCTTGTTCTTCAACAACTGCATTTCCACCATCGATTTCTTTTAATGAATTGCTCGACTCATTCTTCGTACTGCTGTTTATTGATTTTCTTCTAGACTTACTGCTTAATTTCAATTCTGGTGCACTGTCGTTCAATCTTTCTTTCCTCAAATGCATTACTGTCGGTGATTCACTGTTTGGAATGGGTGTCGTTTTATTTAAGTCTGTTACTTTAGAAGACATTACTCTTGAAACATTTGTCTTTTCTACTAGTTCGATTAATTCAGACGGAAGACTTCGGTGCATGATATTCTCTTTATCTTTCAATTTTCTTAATTTTTTCGAATTCTTTTCAATCTTTTGTGCTTTATCTTGAACTTCTTCTTTATCGAGGTAAGTATCTTCTTTACCTTCGCGGATTTCTCTGCTTAAATTTTTACACGATGTTTCTACACCCGGCGTATGCTGGCTGATGTTAAATTTCTCTCGTTTAGAAGAACTAGTTTTAGGAGTACTGCATTCCATTGATTTGAAAAGTTTCTCCGTCTTTTTATTCAATATTATTGAAGAGTCATTCAATAATGGTTTTACATCAGCTGTATATTCATTCGAGACACGTTTTTGTTTAATCTTTTTCCCTTTGAGAGAAGTCGAAAGAGATACAGTAGACAAGTTACACTCCTTTTCATTTTTCTCCGTTAGAGACGTATCTGTTTTGTTAAGCCGTCTCTTCTTGCCCTTATTATTCTCCGTCATTTGAGTTAAACTTGAATCCGCAGATTTTCTCAATTTATTCATCCCTTTCTTGGAAGTATCCAACGATTTATGTACTTTTTCAACAGTTTCCTGTTCATCTTCGCTTTGCTCTTTCTCTTCAATTGAATCTACTTCCTCTACCACTTCCATCTCTTCGTCTTCGTCCACTACTTCTTCGTCTACTTCTACTTCCCCTTCTTCGTCATCTTCATTAGCATCTTCCTCATTATTCAAATCTTCTTCATTCTCAACTATTTTAATCTCCTCTTGCTCGCCTTCGTCCTCGTCTTCTTCATTCTCCTCTTCAGCCTCCTCATCTTCATCATCGTCAACCACAAAATCTAAAAGATCCGATCCATCGTCATCCGGATCCGATGACTCTGTCTCTGATGCTCTACATTCATCCCCCGGTACATCGTCATCAGCAAACTCAGTGACATCTTCGCCGTCAAGATTGTATTCCCTCCGAATATCAGAGTCTATACTTTTGTTAGACTCGTTCTCATTATCACTGTCGCTATTGCTGTCTCCAGCAAAAAAGAATTTAGGCAATACCACACTTTCGTCTTCTGAATCTTGAGAATCGATGTTATCTCTACTACCATCAGAATCTGACTCTAGATTACCCACTGTTGAATAATTTCTGGGCAGTGTTTTCTTCTTAGAACTACTCTTCTTTTCAGTGATCTCAGACTCTTTACATTCGTTGTCGGATCCTTCGTTTAAATTTCTATCCAAGTGTCTCGTCTTTACTCTTTTCTTCAAAGAACTATTCGAAGACTTGTTTTTCTTGCTACGTATGATTATATTCTCATTACTCGATTCAGTCTCCGCCATATCGCGTTCCTTCAAATTAGATTTATTCAAAGATTTCCTCTTCTTTTCGAATTCAGTTTCGCTAGATATTTCAGCTTTATCGTCCATTTCTTGAACAGATTTATTAAGTGATTTGCGTTTCTTCAAAGTATCATCGGACAATTTACTTTTATTTAACGGCGAATTAGTGAATGATTTATCGGACGTTTCCTTCGTCTCTGTTGCTTGTTGAGACTCAGATAAACCTTTCTCTTCCGCTGACTTTCGCACCGAAACATTGCATTTAGGAGTGGACTGTTCGTTAGTCTCTTTTGAGATAGATTTTCTCTTACGTGTACATTCCGTGTCTTCGGCTTCTTCTGTACCTTCGGCATCTTCTGCACCTAGTCCTATATCTCCTGGATCTTCTTCTACATCCTCTCTATCTCCAGTTTCTGCCTGCTTGGTAGATCTTCGCTTGCTACTCGTATTTAAAGATTTGCGTTTACTAATATTCATCTGACAATCATCCTCCGATATAACTTCCAGCATCGTTTTTTCTTTTCTTGTTGCATTCAAAGAGTCTTTTCGTGACTTTAACACAACAGTATCATCCGAATCATAATCAAACGGTTCACTTTCCTTGTTCAATTTTATATTTTCAGCAGCCAACCACGCTTCTCTATCAACCAAAATAAGATCGCATTCGTTCTCACTTTCATTTTCCAGTCTTTCTGTGGACATCGAATGCACCGAATCCTTATCCACATCAGCGCTCTTCTCTTTCCATTCATCAGCTGGAATGTCTTGAAATAAATTAGCTGTATTCGTGTCAGAATCATTATCGTCCACTTCCATGCTCTCCTGAGTCTTCTTAGACGTTTCTCCCTTTCCCTCCGACTCCTTCTCCTCGATATTCGATTGTACTTTATCTATAGATTTTCTCGTAGTTGAGGGATCATCCGATAGAGAAGTTTTCTTTGATAGTTCTCCTTTCTCAGGTACTTCTTCAGTAGCCTCAGCTGGAGTCTCTGTAACAACGGAAGATTCAGGGATTTTAACCATGTCAGTTACATCTTCATTTTTATTAGTAGACGTAGAATTCTCTGAGCTCGTACGAGCATCCTGAGAGGATTCTGGCATTGTATTGCCACGAGTAGGCGAATTATTCGCTTCTCCTGTTTCCTGTAAATCATGCGCAGTAGTTTCAGTTTCGTTCTTCGAAGCAATGGATTCAGTATTTGCAACTAAAGACACATCCGATGGCTTTGAAAGATTTTCCTGCGTACATTCCATTTCATCAATTTCCATCAGATTCACTGACTCGTTTAATTTATCGGCTTCCTCTTTTACTTCGCTCTTATCATCCGTAGACATAATCTGGATTATACCATCTTCCTCGGATTCTTCATTCTTATTTGCAGTGTCTTCTACATGCGAAGTTGAAATATCCATCGCGATGTTTGTATCTTGCTTAGATTCGTCTCCCGAATAAGTCTTCTCCACTGGCTTTTCCAGACTTTTATTCACCTCAATGGACTTGCGATTATCCGCTTTATTTACACTGTCCCCGCACTCTATGATTTGAATGCTGTCCTCTAAGCTTGAATTTGAACACATTTCTACGGGCAAAGCATTTTTATCTGAGCTCTCGTTAAGCGGGATCTCGTTTAATGATTCTGTGTCTGTACTCACTACTAACTTTTGCATATTATCTGAACTATATCCGTCTTCATCATTTACAGATGTGTTCGTATTGGCAACTGAATTATTGGCTAAGGCAGCGTTAGTGTTAACTTCTTTAGCCGGAAGAGCAGTATCGTTTGTTGCGTCTGGCAATTCTTTCGAATGGCGACGCTTTGCTAATAAGCTTGCCTCGATACTAGGAGATTTGCATACCTCTTTCGTTAACTTATTTGTATTTATATTACTCGCCGTCAAAGGCTTCGGACTTTGCAATAATGTATTAGAAATTATGTCTTCTTTATTCTGCGTATCGCTAATAATGTTCGCCGCGTGATTCTCTTTATTACTAACATCTTCATCATGTTCATCTATGGAAATGATTATTATACTTTCGTTTATTACTCCCAGTTCCTTGGATGTGTCCTCGTTGGCAGTTTGCGAGAGTATCTGAGTTGCAGTATTTACTGACGGTTCTGTTTTCGTTACAGCGTCCGTAGAAAAGCTTTCACTTTCCCCCAAAACGTTTTCATCGTTATTTGATATTGCTTTTTCGTTGTCAACAGGCACATCCGCTTTAAAGCCTTCGGAAGTGTTGGAAGGAGATTTATCTGCAGCATTGTTATGTGCTTCCTTAACTGTTGTGAATGTAAATACAAGTTAGTTATAATTTATTTCTCACTACGGTACAACAAAATTATAGAATTAAAATGTTTTACGAGGGAATATCCCGAACTCGGAAATTAAAAAAATTCTGAAATTTTGTAGGGGAGTTATTTTCCAACTTTTGTGTTATAACTCATGAACTGTAAAATAATTTTTTTACTAAATGATAGACCTAATTAAAAGAAGTAACTTTAGTCTTGAAACTTTTTTCTATCTCTTACAGCTCGCGAGTTATAACAGAAAATCGGAAAATAGCCGAATTTTCAGGGGTTAATTTCACCCCCTTCGAGTAAATTTGGGCAGCAAACAAAAATTGCGTTGTAATCAGGAGGAAATCTACATATACACAGTTTCAGTATTTTTTTAATTTCCGGTTTCGGGATGATCTTTCCTTGTCAGTAGGACATGTCTCTGAAACATTTTTACAACAAGAAAGAGCTTACTTTGATCACAACAAAATATTACAATCTGGACGAAAAAGAATATGTAGACAAAAAAATATGAAATTTAATTAAACTTACCACATATATTATCCTCTTTACTGTTTTCATCTACATCCACGTCACTTGTGTCAAGCTTGTCTTTCGAGCCGGATAATGACTTATTCGATTGTGCTGAGTTAAGGGAAGTTTCCAAGCCTAAAACATAATACGGTGCAGTTACCATAAACTTTAAATATTCTTAAATTGAACGTAAAAATATCGCGAGAAAGATACTTAAAGAATATTGTACCTGATTCACTAATTTCTTTAACATTGGGTAATGCACGATCTAATGTTATTACCGCAATCTTCATGACTTCAATCTCCTCTTCAACAGTAGCTTCTGAAGGTAACACCGATGCTCGCCTTTTCGACTTGATTGGAGGTGTATCGATTACTTCCACGTTACCTTCGGGTTCCATTGAACTAGCTCTCGTCCTGCGAGTAACTCTTGACGTTGCCGGTGGGGACTTTGCTTCTGAACCAGCTCTCGTAAATCGCTTACTAAACATAAAACGAGAGGATACAGCAATTACAAAAAAAAAAAGAAAGATGTAGACAAACTATAGCTCAAAAGGAAGAATAAAGCATTAGTTACTTATCCAAAATAAAACTCAATTTAAGGAACAACCAACAAATTAAAAATATAAAATGAGGTTTCTCTACGAAACCCTCCAACGAAAATCTTCTGTGCTAAACTTACAATATTTCTCCCCAAGGTATCGCAAGGTATCGTTAATCGTAACAAATTATATCTTCCCGTGACCTTAAAACATGTTAACTTCCAAAATTTAAAGCGTATTATCCATATAAATTCAATACAATGCAGCTATGAATCGATGGTCTTTTACAAGTCCAAGAATACATATGAGAAAGTTCATGTCGGCGAACTTCGCTATCCGCGGATAAACATTTTATTTCCAATGAACAAACACGACCAGTATTACGGTATTAAATATCAAAGTGGTTGATATACCTTGTCCGGTTATTAGGTTTGTTAAGTATATCCCTGGCGGGAGCGCCTCTGGTTTTCTTCGTTGGTGTAGCAATAACATCCACATCTGTAGGCTCGCTGATATCTGAAGCTACAGAATTCCTCCTTGAACGTAAGTTCCTATTCTTTTCAGCTGCAGCAGAATTGTCCATGGTGCCCGCACGTCGCCTCGTGACTCTCGTTAACTGTGTATTACTAACGTTACTGGCGTCGCTTAAAGACGATTCAGGTGAGGATTCATATTGTTTCGTTGCTGGCTTAATCCGCGAACTACGTCGCAATGGGGAATCAACGGCTGCCGAACCGGCGTGAGCACGAGTCTTTCGACCTGAAAAAGCCGAGTAAATATGAAGAACAACGTGCGAATGTTCGCTCGAATCTCCTAAAGTGCATGCTTTTTACTTCACAGTGGCTTTTGAAACGAATTCTTCGAACTTATTCGCGTTTTCAACTTGACAAAAGAATGATATTAGATGTCGAATCGACCGTTACAGTCGGTAACCAGCCGAACCGCGTGCGCATATACAAACCGAAAAAATGAAAAATACGAACCGATTTTTACGTCCACTTCCTCGTCCGAGTCTCTCATAGAGCGTGGCATTTTAGCTATCGTTTAAACTATGCATCAGGCAACGGTATCAAATGTTATACACGAAAAAAGAAACGAGACACGGTATCTTTCGGCTCATAAACACGTGTTAACGTCCGAATTCAAAATCACGATACACTGAATGCCCTTAGCACATCGCGCGCGGATCATTCGCTGTGGAAAACGCGAACAGAGACACCAAGTGGCAAGACGTCGTAATAATTCGATTACTTCGAAAATTTCGTTAAAAAAATCGTATCAGATATTCATTATAAATGTCCAAACAGTGGTATATAATTATCAGTAGAAAAAGATAGAAGAATTGTTCATGCGCTTCAAGTAAGAAATAATAAGGATGATGCTTCTGTAGCTGTCACAAGTTGCTTCGTTGTATTTACAAAATGGGCGGGAAATTAAAACAAAGATTATCGATTAAATTTAGGCGGTCAAGGGATCGGTAAAATAGAGTTAAGAGATAAAAAGAATGATTAGCGAGGGTCTTAAATTTGTTTCTCACAGAGTGAAATAGATAGTAAATATGTTTGTAATGTGTCTGTGTAATACTTAGTGGCGTTTTATATATTCGATTTATTGTTAAACGTTTGTGTTTATTAGCAATTAAAACTTTGAATGTGCGGGTGGTAACAGTCTTTTTTCAATGATTGTGCCATTAGTGATATATAGCCACAGATGAGGCATTTGCTATTTTCTGTTACACTGTTTTGGTGTTCATGAGTTCTATTACCATTCCGTGTTACGTCCAACGTTAACGGCTAAGTATGAAATAAACGTTATAGAACGCTATAGAATTCTATACCTCGTCTGTGATGTAATGTATAAAGTTTCAAAGTTTACCACGGTATGACATAGATGGCACTACTAGGATACCATAACAAGATGGCTTCCTTTTGCGTCTTTCGCTTCAATCTCAGTGTCGATATGTGTAGCTCCATAGATAATATAGCTCATGCACTGTAGCGCTGTTCTTTAGGTCCATGCAGGGGCGTTCGGAGACTTTTTTCCAAGGGGTGGCAACGTTGGGATGATGGTAAAGAAAAATATACCCCTCTTGCTTTTTTAACCCATTTTATATATAGTACCAATTTAATTAAAAATTTAAAACCGAAATTTAAAAATATTCCCCTTTTTAGTATAAACTTAATAAAGTTCAGTTTTGAAAAACAAACGATTTTTTTCTCAAAAGCCAACTGCTCCTTTTGCCCCCTCCCTGCGGACGCCTATGGGTCCATGTATTGGGTGCGTTCAGCCGACAAAACCGGTGAGTAACCGGCGACTGCAACCGGTGAGTGATTTCCCTAGATTTTACTACAGACCGTGTAGAGACTTCGTCGATGATTTTACTCTAAACGCAACCGATCACTTCACCTACTCAACATTTTTTGTACCATAGTTTATTTCCGGTACAAAAAATGGCGACCGGTTACTAAACATGTTGAGTAGGTGAAGTGATCGGTTGCGTTTAGAGTAAAATCATCGACGAAGTCTCTACACGGTCTGTAGTAAAATCTAGGGAAATCACTCACCGGTTGCAGTCGCCGGTTACTCACCGGTTTTGTCGGCTGAACGCACCCATTTACTAGTATCGAAACCTATCGATACAACCCTAACTTCACTGTGTATTAACTCGTGTAACTGTCACGACGTCACTGACTGTAATTCTAGCAAATAGCAATGCGCAATGCTTTAATAATGAATAGTGTCAAATAGTGTTTTATGTGAAAGATGGATACACCAAACGATTCGAGTTTATATAGGTTAGAAGGAACCGATCAAAATCAAACAGGAGGTTTGTTTATTCGCAAAAAACCTTCTGATCATACATTTAAAAAACCTCAGATATCCATTTTGGGCCTTGATAAACTTGCGAAACGTAAAAGGCAAGAGAATTTACAAGAATTGAATGCATCACCATCTCATTCATCAAGCTCGTACAAATCAGAGATTAAGGAAAGAAAATACCGATCTTACGCCGAAGAGACCCCGACTTACACGGGGGGAGTGAATTTCGAAGCCCAAGAGAGGTTAGAATCACGACTGAAACATCAGAGACTAAGTGCACAGGATAAACAGCACAGACATAATTACAAGGATCAAGATCGGGACAAACATCCGAGAAGAGATAAATATAGAGAGAAAGACCGAGAAAGAGAAAGGACCAGAGGCAGAGATAGTCTTAGGCAAACACCTTTAAGGTTCAAAGACGAACCGCAAACTCCAGTATTTAAAACAAAGGTAAATATAGAAATTCTTATGATTAATTATTAATACGATGATTACCATGTCTCTCCATATGTAGATTACGTATATTCCAGTTGAGATCGCATTCTTTATTGTATTATGGTATTATTCTTTATTCGAGAGTAACGAATAATGGAAATTTATTCAATGGTAAAGATAAATGGTCCCACGAATAAAAATTTTTACAATCTCTATTGTATACCAAAAAAGATTATAACATAACATAATTTATACTTCATATATTTATTTTTTCATCAGTGACCTATCCTTTTTCAATTTATTTGTAATCAGTTTGAAACCATTCTAAAGTAACATTTTTCGAATGTTGCAGGATCCAACATCCAAAAGTAATTGGGACGATGATGAAGATGAAGAACCAAGAAATTCAAGTTGGGATCATCCAACCCCAAATCTCTATAGTAATAGAGATGGCCGGGATAGTATTAGAAGCGAATTCACACCTTCGTACAAGTATAACTCGTGGAATAAAGATCGAAAAGCTAGTGGTGCTACACCTGCGGTAGATGGAGAAGAAAAAGAGTTATGGGAAGAAGAGCAACAGAGGTATTAAATATTTTAGTCCTTTAAATAAATTCTTTTCGTTTACTTCAAAAAGTATGCATTCATTTTTAGATTGGATAGGGAGTGGTACGCTTTGGATGATGGAGAGAATCATGCATTCGCTGATGTGTCTGAAGAATACACACGTAAAAAAGAAATGGAACTCGAAGCAAAAAGACAGAAACGTCTGTCGGCACAGCAAAGGCAAATAAATAAAGACAATGAATTGTGGGAGCGCAACAGAATGTTAACATCCGGCGTTGTGAGTTCTTTAGACCATGATGATGATCCTGATGATGAAGGGGAGACTAGAGTGCATCTTTTGGTTCATAACGTTGTTCCGCCATTTTTAGATGGTAAAATATTTTCGTCATGTTTTATAATATAAATGAAAATCATTATCATGATTTTCATTTATGGAAAACCAAGTAAATCATTTGTACACACGCAATTAGCTCACCCGATTCTGGCCGCTTCAACACATATACACGATGGCGAGTTGCCCATTTGACATTGTTGGCATTCGTTTTGTCTATTCGATATTCACGAATTATGAGAGAAGAGTTTCTAAAACGAATGCCAATCATGTAAAAAGTGTCCCTGGTCGCCGTACATACTTACATTTGAGTTGGAACGGCCAGAATAGAATGAACTGGGTATACAATACTTAGTTTTCGTTAATATTATTGTAGGGTGGCTAAATTGTAATTAAGAAAATATTTGAGTAATTATAAATCTTAATTTGTCAGAATTCTACATGAGAATATTAAAAAAAGAGAGTTATAGTAAAATTATGAATCGTAATGCTTTGATATGTTGAATACAATATAAAAATATATTATTGATTAGGTCGAATTGTATTCACGAAGCAACCAGAGCCTGTTGTACCTGTGCGGGATCCCACTTCTGACATGGCTCTGGTAGCAAGAAAAGGATCAGCTTTAGTACGGGCATATCGCGAGCAAAAGGAGCGACGTAGAGCGCAAAAGAAGCATTGGGAATTAGCTGGGACACATATTGGGAATATCATGGGTATTCGCGATAGAAATAAAGAAGACAAGGAAGAGCCAGGGCAAGAAACTGATTTTAAGGCAGGCCAGAAGTATGCTCGTCACATAGGAGCTAATGAAGTGACTGGAGAAGCCAAGTACAGAACAATTCAACATCAGAGGCGGAGTCTTCCAGTTTTTGCTGTGCGTCAAGAACTATTAAACGTTATTAGAGAAAATAGCGTGGTTGTTATAGTTGGAGAAACAGGCAGTGGAAAAACTACTCAATTGACACAATATCTTCACGAAGATGGTTATAGTTGTTACGGAATAATTGGGTGTACACAACCACGAAGAGTAGCTGCTATGTCTGTGGCTAAGAGAGTTTCTGACGAAATGGCTACCACTTTAGGAGATAAAGTTGGCTATGCTATTCGTTTTGAAGATTGTACTTCAAAAGATGTAGGTGTTACGTTTTTAACAGTCACATATTCGTAATCACAACCACAATTTTTTAAATTATGATTTTAAATAAACGCCAAAAATGAGATGCTTTAAAATAATTGTCATTTTTTTTACAGACTGTTATTAAGTATATGACTGATGGTATTCTGTTAAGAGAAAGCTTAAGAGAGGGAGATTTAGAGCGATACAGTGTTATTATCATGGACGAAGCTCATGAAAGATCATTATCTACTGATGTCCTTTTTGGTTTACTCAGAGAGGTAAATACACGATTCTTAATGTACGGCGTAGTGTGATACAATGGTACATGGTACAACGAAATACTGTGATTTCTTGTGTAAAGATAAACTATGGAATATATTTGTTTTATATGCAATTCAGTTTTTGCACATTCTAGATTTTCAATTTATTCGTGTACGAATAATCGTCGCGTTTTCAGTTGTATTGCGTATTGTACCTTATCCACTATAATTGCCCAGCAAAACTGATGTACATATTCTTTTAACTTTGCATATTTTTAATTAATATTCCAGGTTGTAGCCAGACGACACGATTTAAAATTGATTGTAACATCCGCTACAATGGATTCTAGTAAATTTTCAGCATTTTTTGGTAATGCTGCAACGTTTCAAATTCCTGGTCGTACGTTTCCGGTCGAAATATTACACGCGAAAAATCCAGTAGAGGACTATGTAGATGCCGCAGTGAAGCAAGTGTTGCAGATTCACTTGCAACCACGTTCTGGGGACGTATTAGTATTTATGCCTGGTCAGGAAGACATTGAAGTTACCTGCGAGGCATTAAAAGAGCGTTTAGCTGAAATAGATTCAGCTCCTTCACTTTCGATTTTACCTATTTATTCACAATTGCCTTCTGATCTGCAAGCTAAAATCTTTCAACGTTCAGAAGGTGGCTTACGAAAATGTGTTGTGGCAACTAACATTGCAGAAACTTCATTGACTGTGGATGGAATAGTATTTGTTGTGGATTCAGGTTATTGCAAATTAAAGGTTTATAATCCTCGAATTGGTATGGATGCGTTACAAGTGTATCCTGTGTCTAGAGCTAATGCTGATCAAAGAGCAGGAAGAGCAGGGCGTACCGGGCCTGGTCACTGCTATAGGTTGTACACACGAAGACAATATTTAGATGAATTACTACTAACTGGAGTTCCAGAAATACAGCGAACCAATTTGGCAAATACTGTATTGTTATTGAAGTCTCTGGGTGTCCAAGATTTATTAGCTTTTCATTTTATGGATCCTCCACCTCAAGACAACATATTAAATTCTTTATATCAGCTGTGGATTTTAGGAGCTTTGGATCATACCGGACGTCTAACACCTCTGGGGCGGCAAATGGCAGAATTTCCGTTAGATCCTCCTCAATGTCAAATGCTGATAGTTGCTTCTCAGCTTGGCTGTACTGCTGACATACTAATTATAGGTATGTTTACGAAGTATCTCGTATAACTTGAGTATCAATAACTGCTGTAACATTGTCTTTTGTACTCAAAATCATTCGAATAACATGTTATCCGAAATCCTATTCAACAAAGCATCGAGACCTTAAAATCTCTAAAACAGACCGAGGAATAAATTTTCTTGTTAACATATTTGCTTTCTTGAATAGAGCAACTTTTACTTTATTCAATAGAATTTCGTTGAGAACGAACGGTTTGTTGAATTTGTAAGTGATTATATATATTTTTTCAGTTTCGATGTTATCAGTACCGTCTATATTTTACCGACCAAAAGGACGCGAAGAGGACTCAGATTCAGCGAGAGAAAAGTTCCAAGTACCAGAATCCGATCATTTGACGTATTTAAACGTGTACAATCAATGGAAAGCTAATGGCTATTCCAGTTCGTGGTGCAATGATCATTTTATACACGCAAAGGCTATGCGTAAAGTGCGAGAAGTTCGGCAGCAACTTGAAGAGATTCTGAAACAACAAAAAATGGAAGTCGTAAGCTGTGGCACTGATTGGGATATTGTACGGAAATGTATTTGCTCTGCATATTTTCACCAAGCAGCTCGACTAAAGGGTATTGGCGAATATGTGAATTGTCGTACCGGAATGCCGTGTCATCTTCATCCAACTTCAGCTTTGTTTGGAATGGGCTTCACGCCAGATTATGTAGTGTACCATGAGCTTGTAATGACTGCTAAAGAGTACATGCAATGCGTTACTGCCGTCGATGGGCATTGGCTAGCCGAATTGGGTCCTATGTTCTTCAGCGTGAAAGAAACTGGCAGGAGTGGACGTGCGAAGAGACGTCAAGCAATGCAACATTTGTGCGAAATGGAGGGACAAATGAAAGAAGCGGAAGAAGAAATGAAAGCACGAGCGCAAGAGCAACTTGAACGAGAACAAGCTTCTATCAGGAAGTTAGTATTCTTTTATAAGTTTCTTACAGTCGATTTACTGACAATAAGTTGTATAATTCTATTACTTTTTTTTTTTTACAGACAAGAGATATTAACTCCAGGTATTAGAGAACCGGGAACACCTGCTCCTTACCGTAAAACTCCAGGCAGACTGGGGTTGTAACTAATGTCAAAATGTGTAAAAACAAAATACAATGTATAATACATATTTGTAATACTATTAATAAAATACATTCTATTATAATTAAAATGCAAATAATTTAGAACTTCCGATTTCAATATTGCAGGTAATTTTAAAATGAGAGATTATAAACGTGCACAATGAGTTTCGTGAAAATTGCACATCTAAAATATTTCTGTTCTTTGAAGATGTAAAAAAAGTATTCAACAAAAAAGTATTAGTTTTGAGGAGATAAATATTACGAAAATGTTTGAGGATTCGTTCACTATTAGATTTCATTTATGCAAATTACGCGCCAGGCGAAGGGAGCGCTAAAAAACTATATCGCACGCTTAATAATAAAGGAATCCGAAATAATTTATAAAAAGAAAGGAATGCGAGATCTAAAAAGAAAGATAAAACACAGAAACTATTTGTATCAAGGTTTATTATCCGTAGAGATATTTCGTTCCTTTCATACAAATAATATGGAGATACATTTATATTATACCAATCTTATTAGCCACATCAAGTGCATCGTAATCACGCGTCAAGCGCACGTATGCTTTCTTTTTACCATCAGGCCTGATCAAAGTGTTAACTGTAGCCACATCAACATCGTATAATTTTTTAATAGAAGCTTTGATGTGGTATTTGTTTGCACGAGTATGTACAATAAAAACTAATGTGTTGTTGTCTTCGATCTTTTTCATAGCAGCCTCGGTAGTCAGAGGAAATTTGATAATATTAAATGCATCCATACTGAAAACAAGGAGAAATTTCAAATTTCGCACATACGTAGATAAATAAAAATAATAATAGACCTTTAAAGAAATATGTATCGGATGTAGTATTTAAAACATTTACCGATTTCTGTTTGGTACAGATTTCCTGGGATATTTTGGATTCCTCGGCGGCCTGAATGTTTTTGGCCGATGGAAATGTACAGAGGTCCTTATTTTTCTTGCTCTTGATCCATGAGCGCCCTTCAGAATCTATATACCATAAATACAATGTTTTAAGTATATTCTTAATTATAGAAAGTGACTAATTTTCGTTTTACATATCAGAATTATTTTAAAATTGCTATCATAAATATTCAAAGAGATTCCCTTTTGTATTTCATCATGGTAATTAATATATATATACAGTGGTGGATGAAAAAAAGTTTACATCCTTTAAAAGTGCATAACTTTTTTAGAATTGGTCCAAATGACTTGAGTTTTTTTGAGAAGCTAGAAGAATCAGTTTGCTAAAAGACGTTTTTCGTCATTATGAAAAAAATTGCAATAGGGACAAAAATAGTAATGGTCGATTTTTAACCATTTTTCCTGTAATGAAAATTAAAAAATCCCATTTGTACAGTTCAGTTGAATACATGCTGAAAATTTCATCAAAATCAGTCAATGTTGCTACAAATGCTTAAAGATCGCAGAATAAGGTCGAAAATCGCGAAATTCCCTAGCTTCTCAAGAAAAAAACTCGAGTCATTTGGACCAAGTCTAAAAAAGTTATGCGATTTTAAAGGATTTAAGATTTCTTCCATCCGCCACTGTATTTAATATTTTAATGTTCTTTTAGTAGCACATACTAACCTTCTTTTGAGCTTTAAGTGCTTTCGCAAGTGGTGCAGCTGGTTTTCCACCTTTAGGTACTTTCTTCGCCGCTGGGACATTCTTTTTAGGTTTACTAATCAATGGTTTTGCTGCAACTTTCGGCGCAGACTTTGCAGCTGGTTTGGCTACATTCTTCGCAGCAGTTGCTGCTTTTTTAGCAGCAGCGGGCTTTGCAGCTGGCTTTGTCACCTTTGAAGTTGACGAACTTGTGGCTGGCTTTTTCTCAGCTTTTTTCTCTGGTTTCTTCTCAGCAGATTTGCCGGCTAATAAAAGAAATGCAATGAATAGTTAGAAAAAATTAAAATTTCATAACGAAGGTGATAACAAAACGCGATATTTTTTATGATTACAGTCTTACACCTATGTGCATCTCTTAGGTTATGTTGCGTATAAAAAATCGCAGACCATAATTTTGTTGAAACTTTCTTTTACATTCATTACTTAAATTTATGTAATGAGATTTTTATAAACATGAAGAAATGAAATAGTAACACATGTACCGATATTTTTCTCTAATTATATATGCGAGAAAAGCAACCGACCACATGGCTTAAGCGAAAATTGAATACAGTCACTGTAGATAGTTTATACCCTTCGTTTTTTCAATATTTTTCCACCAATCACTTGTAATGAAATCATGAGGTATTTTTGTAACTCTCCAGAGGAAATTTAAGCTCTAATAACAATTTACAAACATACCCGCTTTTTCCGTGGGCTTCGGTTTTGGAGCCATTTTGCTAAAAGGAACGACAGCTACAGTCGGAAATAGAGGTATAGTGAATCGACTAACTACGTTAGTCGTTGATATGTAACTTTAGTATTCTACAATGATAAATTTGCTATGTATTTGTATCTCTAATTCACTAAATTCAATTTATTTCGTTAAATTGTTTAATTATCTCACTTACAGAATATAGTAATTTATTTTTTATACTTTGCACCAATACGCCTAAAATTCAAATGCTGTACCTATGTTGCAATGTACGAAATGTTTTTTCATTTCGGTTCAACTCCCATAATAATCATTTCATTTCGGTTAATACCATTCCTGCTGAAAATTTTATTTCGGTTAAATACGGTTAAGAATTTCGTTTCGTTTCTGCTTCTGTTCCGAAAAAGTATTTCGTTCTTTCCTTTTATCGTTGTCGTTTCTGTTCCGTTCTGGGTCCCCGTTTAAAATATTAATTATACTGAACACATTTGTTCATGTACACACACACACACACACACACACATATTTCTCTTTAAAATTTCATCTGACATAATCAATTAAATAAAATTAAAAATATATTCAAAATTTAACAATACTTTAATATTAGTACAAACTGTGAAATTGGGATAGCGCCACTAACCCATTTTCACGGTGTGTGTGGTTCTGTAAGGATACTTACTGCGCGTGCTTCCTGCGTGTGCGTGTTAGAAGGTCACTGTTCCGCGTCAGCTGTTTCAGCTTTGAACCTCGCGTTCCGAAAGTTCCACCGCTAATATTCAACTGTTAATATCTCGAGAACGAAGCCTGGGATCCCAAAACGATAACGGACTTTTCGATGTCTTCTTGCATCAGGATATTGCATGTTTCGGATTGTCCCTTAATTTTGGGCCACTCTGTATAGACGGAGCGTAAACTGGTGGTATAATTCGCAGTAAGGGGGCGATACGGATAAATCGGGTAACTCCGTTTCTCTTCGGTGCTATTCGGATATACAATTAATACAATCGAGTTATATGTTCTGACAAGGAAACATCCCGAACCCGGAAATTAAAAAAATTCTGAAACTTCGTGAATATGTAGAGAATTTCCTCTAGATTATAACGCAATTTTTGTTTCCTACCCAAATTCACTCTAAAGGGATGTAATTGACCCCTGAAAATCCGGATATTTTCCGATTCTGTGTTATAACTCGCGAACTGTAACATCATTTTTTACCAAATGATAGATCTAATTAAAAGAAGTAACTTTTGTCTTGAAACTTTTTTTCTATCTTTTACAGTTCGTGAGTTATAACACAGAATCGAAAAATAGCCGAATTTTTAGGGGTTAATTTCACCCCCTACGAGTGAATTTGGGCAGGAAACAAAAAATTGCGTTGTAATCAGTAGGAAATCCCGTACATATTCACAAAGTTTCCGAATTTTTTTAATTTTCGGGTTCGAGATCTTCCCTTGTAAGAAATAGTTGAAAATTAGTAAATAGTATGGAGCTTTTTTATAAATAAAATTGTACTTGTTGATGTAACGTTTGACTATGTATTCACAAAACATCTAATAAGTACAGTGGTTATGTTTTGAACACAGCCATTAATGACGAGCCGACACGAGCCGAATGCATCCGAAGCTAACCACCGACTTGCCCGAATGGCCTCTGCCTTTTCCCCTCCATTCCTACGCTTCCTTCGCTTGTAGTCTATCAGGGCGCCAAGCTTCCCTCTTACGAAAGTTGAAGCAGAGTTTGTAGCGCCTCCTACCTATAAGGTGCGTACTAAACTGTGAATGTGTGAATCGGGACGTATGTGTATGTGTATACGTGTAATGCACCGTTTTAACCTGTCCACGGATCGTCGCGCCAGCGACACGTATGCAGCAGATAGAAGGATAAACATTGAAATTGAATATTTCTTCTTTTCATAGGAAAAGAAAATATATTCAATTTCTTTGTATATCCTTCTATCTGCTGCATACGCGTCACTAACGTGACGATCCATGGTCAGACGGCCTTAGAAAAGGTAAACCAGGGAAAGTGAGGACGCCATTTGAAGGATTTCTGGTCATTCCAAAATTTAATCTTTTAAATTTTATTTTAGAAATGACAGGGATCATCATCTTATGTGATGACTGATCCACGTGGGTTACACCAGGTTACACTTCCTCGTGTTTGCGCCAAACAATTAAAAATGACGACGGTCGTCATGGTAATATTTCACCAACGTCGAAAGGTTGTGTGTCGTGCTCACTGATACACCTAGGTATGTGTGTGTGATGTACCTAGCGCCTCCTACCTATAAGGTGCTAACTAAACGGGAACTTCGGCCAATCACTGACGGCTTGGTCCCCCTGATAGTCTATATATATATCTATCAATATCTATGCACATGGACTCAGGCTCGTCGGCTGTGCAATAAATCTACCTTTATTCGATATATCGTCTGTGATGATATTGATGTAAATGTAAATGATCATTATAAGTGTCTATTCCTATATTTTCTACATTCTTCTCATACATTAACCTTAAAATTTTAACAACTACTTATAACCAGTTTAAATTGCTTTTCGTGTTTCTTTTCTTTAAGTTTTATTATACCATTTATGAGAAGAATGCTTAAATATTCGTTAAATGTAATTAGAATAATCATGTAATATGTTAGAATATCAAAGTTTTCTTGCTGATTAAATAAAGAAGCTGTAATGAATATAAATAATAAATAATCAAACAAACCTATAAATTAACACATCGAAAGTTGTAAGTACTCAAAATAATGAAAGACTTATAAAACGAGACATGAGATAAGCGTTACTTTTATTTCCAGTAGTAATTCCCTGGATTTTATTATCGTAAAACCATTCAAATAAGCCGCGCAGAGAATAATCTTCCGGTTGCGTATTACAAAACGGCATTACCCGATAATCTTTCTTTGTTCTTCGTATTCTTCTGTCCCCTTTGAGCTTCGATTAGCTTATGTATCTCGCGTAACCGGAAAAAGTTCATACGTTCTGCTGACAGATCCGCGAGGCAAAGTCGACAATAGCACGATCGAAGGGACGAAATTACAAATTGTTTAAAGTAGTGAATGAATATCGAAGGGTTCGCACGCATATGTATGCGGTTGCGTGGTCGGTCTTTCTCAGTATAGTGAAAAACCAGTGTGCCTACATTATTTTAACGTGAGTGCTACTTTACTAAAGAAGAAATCAAAGCGACGGAAAGTATAATCACGTGGCCATTACGTTGTCAGCAATTTTTCACTCGAAAAAATTTCCTGCAAGAAGTACAGCAGTATACTTAAATTTCGATTCAATCGAAAACGATTCTTCAGGTAAATGTAAAGGTACATTTCAACAGGTGGTAGTTATAATGGTGGTGGTAATATATAGCAGGAATAAGCATGTGTAAGATCATCACTTGAGCGAAATTTGCGGAAACGTGAAAATATGTATTACAGTACGTAATAGTGGTTATGAGTTCATGAGTTTAAACTTTCTTGAAATTAGAACGATTAATAATAGAAATTAAATGAGATTTTATTCCATATAGAATACAACTCAGTTTTTTTATTTTGTTACATTTAATGCACATATACACGTCAATTGTACGATTAATTTTATTATCTCATGTACATGTACACCTGCCTGTTTTGCAGGCACAGAGTGAATACATGTGTGATTCAATTTTTTGCTGTTTTTAAATGCTACATAAACAATGATGATTTACACCTGACTGCTAGTGAAACTGTTAAAAGCAAAGGTGCAATGAACTAATATACTAACCTTTGTAATACATGCACACATTTGTTAATTTATTTATGAAACATTAAATGCTAACACATTATTACCTTCCTTTGTTTTTAAGAACTGGTAATTATGATATATAAAAGTATAGTTCTATTTTTGCGCGTAACTTAAAACTAGTAAACTTTAACGTGACACCGTGTCTTTCGTTCAAATATAGTATTACTATTTTTTTTTGTAATACTACCTTGTTTGGGAAGGAATTATCAGGGTGCATAATGATTAATTTTTGTTTTATTCTCCTTGTGCTCTTAGAAAGTTATACGTTATAATTAATAGTATATACATACAGTTTTGCAAATTTTAGAATAAAGCCTTATAAATAGTATAGACATCCTTGTATTGAATGTCTGTTACGTATGTGATCAGCTTTATAATCATGATTTTAGTCACAAAACTAGAGGTCGTTAGTATTCACATGTATTTACTTAACATAAAAAAAAGACATTCATTAATTCACACTTCTGTGCATTTATGATGTAGTTTAAAATAGAATAACTATTGTGCTATACATATATCAGAGATTATTGAAACCATTATTGTTATAACTTTATTGCGTGATTTATTTAACAGGTTTCAAGAACATTAATACTTACGTTCAACGCAGTATAAAATGTATGATAAACCTTATCGCACTGATAAGGCCTACTTTTTAATGGAATGATACATAATAGTAGTTTCTTCATTTACTACTTTTTATACATGAGATTTGTATGTGAATAAATATGTCTTGCCTGCTGTTGTATCTTCATAAATAATTTTACTAACAACTTCAACCACAAATTTTTGTTTGTGTTGCACATTTCGTAGAAGGAAATCGATTTATATATTATGAGATAGTGTAGTATATATTTATTAGTATCTTCTGAGATCTAGTATGATATAGGAAAACATTCCTCATAGTGAATAGTTTGTATTAGGGAGTCTCAAATGTTGAGTATGAAAACCTGAACTATGAAAGCTTAATAATTCTTATGAAACGCTAAGAAGACGAATGGAAACGTTTAATCAAACGAATTCCTTGTTCCAAATCTCTGCTAGATTGGCACTATTAATTATATTTTTCTTTAATTACTGTAAATGAATGCAGTAATACAAGTAAATGAACATTGTATTATTCAAATTGTTATATGTGCTATCTTAATATATAAAGCAGAAAGTTGATATGTTTGTGTTTGTCTGTTGCTTAAAAACTTTTGAACTAATCTCTTAAATCACAAAATGTGCCTCAGCTGATTATGTTTGGCTAATTCAGATGAGTGTGACTGTTTACACAAAAAAAACATTCTTTTTATAAAATCAGAATCTAAATTCCAGGCAAAGCCAAGTAGTAAAGCTAGTAATTATAAACACTTATAGCATTTCATTAACTACAAAACGTGATTGCAAACTAAATTTGTTGAATGCAAATATTTACAAAGTACATTCTTATAAAATGAAAAATAATTATTTTTTTTGCTATACAGCATAGAATCTGCTTTGCCAATGCATACATATGCATAAATAAGGATAAAAACAACGTGAATAATACATTTAGGATCAAAGATCATGATCGAAAGACCCACTTTCCATTCAAAATGATTTGTTGAGAATATAGGGAATCTTCGTACTAAATATAAACAGTGTGATCCATTTAAATCGATCGTCGCGAATATCTTCGAAACTGTTGATTGTACCGAAAAATATTTTAAACAAAAGTTGAATAGTTTCGAGTGGGGCATAATTTGATGTCAGTAGATTTTTGTAGACAGACGCGTAGGGGACATATGACGGGCCACATTGTTTTTTCAAATGGAACCATATATTTTTTAATCTATTAATCGATGCAGCTCATGATTTCTTATAAAAAAGTATAAAGCTATTTATTCCGAAAATCTATTAGCATACGAGATATTTTCGTTTTAATATTACCGTAGGACGACCCCACTCCAGCCTGCCGAGACGCGCTATAAAAACGACATTCCCATCTACAATGCGATTTCCCCTAGCCGTTCTGTCAGTAATTGACACGTTTCAATTTTTACTTCCGTTCTAAGAAAATTTCTTCGACTTACAATACATATTCATAAACTACAAATAACTAGCTACGGAATGTCTTTTTCAACACGCAGAATATGTTGCGTAGTCCCTCTTAGATAGTGTGTGTAATGTAAAATACGTTTATCTTTACACGCAAAATACCAGCAATAGATAAATGTACAAACGTTGCAGAATATATGTATTTAATATGTAAAAACAATATAAATGTTCACAAAAAACGTGGAAAATACGTGAAAGACGAATTGATTTCCTTTTCCACCATTTTTTCTTCGTTATTTTATTCTACAGAAATTACTTTTCTATACTTCCGCTATCGAAGATGTAATAGGTAATTGTATCTGGGGAAATAATGAATGTAACTATTTGATATTTAGGAAAACTATTCCTATTATTGCGATAAAGAAATGCATGTGTGCTGCAAAGGGCATTCTTATTTATTTGTAGTATATGAATATTGTTCGTAATATTATATTGAGATTAGTATAATTTTTGCATTAGCATTATTATTAGAGTAAAAATCGTACAAATTGTATTAGAAGAGAAGTCAGAAATTCAAACGAGTCGAATACTTACTGCCAGAGCAGCCACATGCGCCTGGCGTTGTGGTCTGCGCCACAGAACATGGTATCATAGATGGGAATGCCGTTCTTCGTGCTACCGCCGCTATCTTGAAAGAATTTTACGGCTTGTCGCTGTCGCGTGCCCCCTTGTTCATTTTCAGGCATTCGCACACGCCGCGGTGACTACAAAGAAAGCGTTACCCTGTGGTATGAAGAAGTAATTGTTCGATTAATCGCAGAGGCGTCTTAGAGTGTTCGACAACTATCTGGACTTGTAACATTCAATAGCCGTTTCTTATAGGTTTTCGTGCGCTGAAAACGAATCCGCAAACCGTTTGTCGCCATCACCTTCAGCTTTTGAGAAATTCGATTTTGAATAGAACTGCGGAATTTTCAACTTTGAACATCTTTTGTGTTGAAACAGTAATAGTTATTCGGTTGTTTGTTCCGTCACATTATTCTATGAACCCTCCCGAATACGACGATATAAGTTATTATTGCATTATGAACATTTAAATATGTTTAAACACCGATCAAAGGGAAAAGAACACCCGAAATGCACCTATTTTTGCAGATATCTTTCAATTTATTTCCAAAACTAAGGATCTAGGAGAAAATTTGACTACTCCACGCGATTCAGCAGACATTTTTCCTTCGGGAAGCATCAACAGAAGTGGTAAGTCGCGTTTTGTTTTCAATACAAAAGCGAAATAGTTTGGCAAAATGTACGGCGCCGACAATGGTGCAAAAGTGCTTAGGGCCTACGACGATCCTAAAACGGCCCTGACTAATCGATATCGATCATGTGTATTTATATCGGCATTACAACTGTCACAGCACCTCTTTTTATTAAGAGATAAAATGAGTGATAATGAGAGTGATAGCGATACGGGATACCATACGCCTCCTGAAATAGCAGAAGCTGCAAAAGCGATTAGGAAAAAATTCCGGCCCCCGAAATCGAAAGAAAAGTATGAGAGGATATACCACAAATTTATGGAGTGCCGATATAACCAAAAATTGGAGTCAAATACAATTAATTAATTAATTAGTAGGTGACATTCTAGGCTCGACTGCCGAGCGAGCGAAGGGTTATTCTAGCTGGCTGTGGCACTGCCCTCGTCGTGTCTGACCTGGCTAACGCGCGCCGGCAATAGATGCAGCTCTGATCTGATCTAGAAAGACCCAGTTACATCGTAGTTGACGTGATGACATACGATGCCACGCATCAAATGAGTCCCTCGCGTCAGATGTTTTTTACGTGTCTTCAACAATTAATACCCCATAAAAAACTGAAGGTATTCAAAAATTGTTCTTACAAAAGTGTGATATGGAGAGGGACATTATGTGGTTGTAGATAATTTCTCTGCAGGTGGACAAATAGGGGAGATTTTAAGGTCAACATAATTTTTTTCAATGAAGCACTATATTTTTGTTGAGAGGAGTTCGAGAATGTGTAACACTAAATCAATTATGGAAGGTCCCAGACATCCTGATGCAAAAAGCCATCGAAAAGTCCTTTACCGTTTTGGGATTTGTGTCTTCGTTCTCGAGATATTAACAGTTGAATACTAGCAGTCGAATTTCAGGTCCGTGCAGTTTAAAGCCGATACAGCAGCTGAGCGCGGAGCAGCGCACGCAAGCACGCACATGCGGGGGGCACGCGTAGATACAGACCCACGCACACAGAAGTGTCGACCGCGCTATCTCATTTTCACGGTTTGAACCAACGCGATCGGCTCTATTGTGCACGTGGGTCTGTATCCACGCGTGCCTCCTGTGTGTGCGTACTAGGGGTCACTCATCCGCTCTCAGCTGTTTCGGCTTTAAACTGCGCGGCCCGGAAGTTCGATCGCTAATATTCAACTGTTAATATCTCGAGAAAGAAGCCTCAGATTCCAAAACGGCAAAGAACTTTTCAATGTCATTTTGCATGAGGATATTGCATGTTTCGGATTGTATAATCTCCGACTGGGAAACATAAGTCGACTGAAAAACTCTCGGAGATTAACGAGGTTGCCTCGCGGATATATGGTTATATTGCCTCACGAGTTAACCCCCGATGTTCACCTCACATACAATACCAACAGTGGTAATTTCGGTGTCTTATAGACAGGGCATTGTTATTCTGAAGCAGCGAGGGTTTCCGCATCGTTTGCTTTCATAAATTTGGACTCCAATTCGGTCTTTTAAACATCGCTTAAAAGTATTACTCTTTGGATGACACCATTATTAAAATTAACGCCGCAGTCAGCTGTTGAAGACGGTGGTGCGCACTTTTTTAGGTTAAAATGACTTTATTAAAATATGACCATGTAATATGGGGAGCGAATTACATGGTCAGCTGCCCGTAATAACTGAGCAAGAAACGCCTAACTGCGGCATTAACTTTAATGGTGTCATCCTAGAGTAATACTTTTAAGCCATGTTTAAAAGAACGATTTTGTGTCGAAATTTATGAAATAAACATTTGCCTCTAAATGTCTATCATACAAAAATAGTTTTACCATTTCAAAACATTATTCCGAAAGATTAATTCTTCTTGATTAAAAATTCATAAATACAGCATCTTTTCACGAACATGTGTAGGCAGAAATCGCACAATTCAAATTTCAAAGTCGTATTTGGGTTGGAGTGACTTGTAGTGGAAGGAATCTGTTTTATCGAGCCAGTGAGAGAGACACAGTTGCGCTTGAAGATAGAAAAAACTTCTGATCTGCTACACAGCGTAACAACATCGCACGAAGGACGTAGCGGGCATTGGGTCTCTCCCGAGCCACGCGCGCCGGCCGACGGGCTCGCCCACGCGCCTTTTATAGAAAATCAGGCAATAATAATATTTATCGTCACACATCTGACACAATATTAACACTAAAAGTAGTAGTTCCAAATGGCCCCAGTTGCCGATCGACAGGAGGTTTGAGGGGAGGGTAAGTGAACCCTAAGTCTAAAATTGTAGCTTCGAGTATTTATTAGTTTCAGAGATATTGATACCTACTTGATCATTGTCATCTGTATCAAAATCTATAAAACCTTCAGTTAACTCACAATTAGTTTTTTTTTACATTCAATACTACCTACATATAATTCAATTTCAGAAAATTATGGAGCTTCAGTTTGTCTCTTATCAGTTACAAAAATATTATAATAAAAATATATGGTTGCATTAAATAAAGCATAGTAACTTCGAAATCACTTTAATACTTTCATATATATAAGAATAAATGTGCTGCCAAATATGCTCTCTAAAGTCGTATAAGTTTGCCAAACATTTTTTACTATTATCAGTAAACAAATTTATATATGTAACTTCTATTTGTACTGCAGTATTCCTTAATAGTTTCACGAAAAGTAGACGTCTCAAATTTCTATTTTGCACCTATTTGCAAAATTTCATAAGACTTTTTGCCCTTATACTTACATAAACTGAAGACGTGAAGTATCTATTCTGGATTGCTGAGACAAACGAGTTTATTATAATTTCTAATTACTAATAGAATGTGGTATATTAAGAAAACAAGTAATTAACTGGTTCTGAGTGAAAAAATAAATCTGCAATTCAACAGGTATACGCGATCAGAAACTACATGTGTATATGGTTTCATATACAAAGGGGTTGGAAAAAATAATGGAAACCTCGTACATTAATAAAATTGTGCCATGTATATGCGTATATATATTATACATATTATTGTATATACATGGCATATATATAATTAGATAGCTATAGATTTACAGAACACTTAATTTTACTTTTTAATTTTCTGCCAGGAAACTGTTCCGTGCCCACTGAACGAAATTTGTATATCGTAATTTTATCATACGATATTTTGTTAAGAAAAGTATCAAGAATGAACTGCTGTTACAAAAACGATGGAATGATATAACGCTGCATGCGTATTATGTAAGCGTTTTCAAATGACGAATCAAATGGTCTTCCGTGTTTAAAATGTTATAGACAATTGTAGCCATGTAACATAACAGTCATAGTTACTATCTGTTGCGTGGTTAGTGATCGAACGTCACTAGAGCACGTACATTTTAACATGTCATTTCAATATGCGCGTGTTCACATTGTGTATGAACGTATATATGTAGGCATATCGTGCGCACGTGCACACAGGCTTGTTCAGTGATGACTTGCTAGTTTTTCATTCCTCTCGTCGTGACGATACGTTGCTTCCACCAAGACTTGACATAACGTCGTGAACTCGCCGCCAGAGTAACGCGCCTGTTGTCGCATAAACGCGTTGTATATATTCCTAGATCCGTTGTAGATTGTCGATGAATGTGTACACTACGAAGACTTCACGATTTTCATCGTTTTACCTACTGTATTTGTTGATCTCAGTTACTTCACCTGTGCGGAATGAATTTGCCGGTAAGGATGACGAATGTGACACAGTTATGGGATATAAATTGTTTAAATCAGAGATTCATTTAATTATCACAGAATTTTAGGCATATAAGTTTGTCTATCTGAAAACTTATGAACCAGTAAATTTCGATGGACTCTTCAGCTGGATTATTTATAACATTATATTTATATGTTTGTTCGTAATAATGGCAGATCAATGACAGTAATGGAATGCATTCTTCTTTAACGATCATAAATCGGTAATTGTTTTCCGACTTCAGTCGTGGAATCGCACGCGTTTTAATCGAATTTTAAATGTAAATGCAACGAAAGGTTGTCGCAAAATGTTTGCAGTTCATGCTGTGTATGATGACTTTCATTGACTTTTCATATCGCATATATTGCAGTGCGCTTGTGCCAGATATTTAAAAACGCTGAAGTATCTGGTGTGTTGATACCAGATAGTGTAGTTCTAAATTACGTATTATAATCAAGTTCTGGAGCCGAAATGCTGATTAAACCTCATATAAATGCATGCTATTTTTTAGACCTGTTAAAATGTACATTTTCTGGTAGAAAATTTGAAAAGATAACTCATACGCGATAGCAAAATTTGACGGTGCAAAATTTTTAATGAAGAATGTACCTCCACCTAAAAGTTTTGTAATAGAAGGTTTTTAAAAAAAATTGGATAATGACTGAATTTGTGATATCTATAGTGATCAGGGAAAATTACCCGTAGGAAAAACGCAAGTAATTGAAGATAATTTCATTATTTAATGGAGGTATGGTAATGAATACAGAATGCTTCTGAAATAATTGTAAGCTATGATCGATAAACGCATATGACTTATTTTTTAGAAAATAAAATGAGAGTTTAACTTACTACGAATATTATCTACTCAATTGACAATTTCCGATTTTAATGAAACTTAGCACATAGGTGGAGTATTAGAAAATATTAGAAACTTTTATTTTATGTTGAATGAAATTCACATTATAGGAGTGAAAAATCACCTTCAAAGTTGGGGACAGAAAACCTTGTTAATTAATTTCTCGGAAACTATTAGAGACAGGGAAAAATGTCATACAAAAAATACTTATATCTTTTGCCATTTATATTTCGTCTTATGTCTGCAGAAATGTTTGTGAAATATTATTTGGTATATAAAGTGGAATGAACCGTGAAAAAGATATTTAAGACGACTGGACTCGAACTGAAACTACTTAGTTAGGAAACAGTAACTTTACCACCAAACTATCGCACTCCTTATTACACAATTAAAGTTTCAGGCACTTAATTGATAACGGGGAAATACGACTGTTATCGTTAATTATCTCTTAAACTATTAGGAGTCCACACTTCCGCCCAAACCGGGGTTAAATATTTTTCAATTCTACACCTTCCTACGAAGTTTGAACAAAATTCGTACGTAACACTTCATGTGGTTCCTTTGTTAGTGTATTAAGAGCATTAACATGGTCTAAACAAAAATTTGGTCATATTTTAGGCGACGCCACTATAGCCTATCAGATTTCTTTTTAGCAGTATTTCGAATAAATCATATTTTTATTAGGTACAAAATAACTATTATAAGCAGTATGTTACGTAGGTACTTGTTTTTCCAATTTACTGAGTTGCTTAGAAACAAAGAAAAATGTAAACTACATTTGAGCGTCAAGTTCTACTTTTATACCGTCATGATATGACGGCCATACATGCAATTTTACGAATTAATTTACAAACATTAGAATTTTCTAACTATATACCTAAACTGCCGGTCTTCTTATGCTCTCTGGGATGGAAATACATTGTCACCACCTGCTTAAGGATATGTAAGAGCCTTTATGATTCTTTTGTTGAAAAATAATTTATACCATTATCTTCTACAAACAAATCTATGAAAAATACCTAAGCACTTCAGTAAAAATTATATTTTTTTGTTCCTAAACGAAACGTAAATAAAGAAAATTGGGTAAGCAAGTTTAAAGAAGTAAAGTAAAACAACTTACTGTTTATAGTACCTGTTTTTCAGCTAACAAAGATACGACTTGTATTTTGTAAGAAATATTGCCAAAAAAGCAATATGACAGACTATAGACACACCACGAAATCATATCACACCTTCAAAGAAAATTTTCCAAATCAAAAATTAATTTCAACATAGTAAATTGAATACAAAGTAATTTCCTCCAATAAATTATACATAACTTAATTTTAAATAATAAATTATACATAACTTAATTTTAAATAATAAATTATAATTTATAATAATAAATTAATCATGAATCAATTTTCAATTAATTTTAAATAGTAAATTCGATTGTAATTATTTTTAACAAAACACGACGAGACATACTTTCTAGCGTAAATTCGATCTCAAATAATATAACTTTTATCACCAAATATATGCCTTAATAGTAACTTATTTACGCAGTTTTACATGATTTTTTCAAATTTTCTTATGCGCTGATACCATTTTTAACTGATATACCTACTTCAATTTTTATTTTTATTTACGCAGTGAAATTTTGACCTTCGCTTCGGACGAAAGTGTCCAAGTTTTTATCAAATGGTGTCCGTTTGCATCGATCATCGCAGCAGGTGCTATAATCAATCTGGATAAAAAGTGTACGCACTTCAGCAATTCAACAATGACAATCTTGGGTCGATGCCAACGGACACCCTCTAAGTATGTAACTACTTGCTATTGTGACATAAGAGTCGTTCTATTATACTCCATTATTTTATGTCGAATAATCTTGTACTAAGAGTCGTTGAAATAACACTACTACGAATAACAAAATGTAACATGTAATTGAAAAAGATACAGGTGACCTTGAAATCTCTGAAAATCTTCCACCCACGAAAGATTTATTACTACATAGCACGTTATGACCCCTTCGGTATCGTCCAACTTTTATAAATAAAATTTGTTCATACCTCTAAACATAATAGAGACATTTTAGGTAATCAAAATTTTTGCCCCACCCTATATAGTACCGCGTTGAGGCGAGCCGTTAATCTTTCATAAAGATATGGGCATCGACGATCATATTTTGTCGATGGTGATAGGTCCACTCTATATTTTATCGATAATATGGACTAGGATCAGGCCAACTGGCTCACTTTCGTATTTGGGTGTCAAGAACGTTTATGATATTACAAAATATTTTAGTCTGTATAAAATTAGAGGGGCTTAGGTCATCATTTTCTATTTTCAGAATTGTTTAAAAAATACAGGCTTTCAAAATTGACAACTTTTGCCGATTTTTACTAAAACTACTTTCACAAATCGACTACATGAATTTGTGCTACTTTCCTTTAATTTTATAAACTCCATTGACTTTAGCATCGATCAGTTTCGCTTTGCCGCGAGTGTTAACTTCATCGGTGTTAAAAATCTGAACACCTTTGTTATTAAACACAAGTATATAGTTTTTTACAGCAATTTTTGCTACTGTTAGAAGATTTGTAACAGCTTGTGGGGCATACTTCACATCAACTATTGTGCAATGAATACCATACTTGCTGATTTTTACTTTGGCATTACCAGCAGCACCTTTTGTCGACATACAGTTATATATTATTATATTCCTCCATCCAGTCTCTACGTTTGCTTAGATGAGCACTGGAACATGAATCCAGATACTAATCTCCATCATCAAACTTACCAACACTGCAAGCAGTTGCAGCGAACAACATAGTAGCCCTTGCACAGCTCTTAAATTTATTCACACGTTTATTGCCTCTCAAAGATTCAACTCGTTCAGTCTTATTGGACTTATTGTTTGTTCATAATTTTAGGGCATTTTCGTCAAATATGCCCTTCTCGATTACATTCGTGGCATATAATTTTAGATTTTGTAGATGTAAACGAGGAATGTTTGCCTCTTACTAGGAGAGCTGTGTCAGTGCGTTTTAATTCTCTACGGCATTCCTCTTCGAGCAGTAATTTTTGCATTTTTTCGCTCTTAACTTCAGTGTAAGCTGCAATTCCGCTGAGCAACAACTCGCCAACCTCATCATTAGGAATGACCTCTTTTATATCAGCACGCTGATGCACGAGCGCTAATACAACACTAACGTATTCACACATAGATAAATAATTTTCATATCTAGTGCGATAGATTTTTCTCTTCAATGTTAGACTTCGATTCAGACAAGAACTTTGAAAAGCTTTTTCTAAACTGTCCCAGGCTTTCTAGGCAGATACAACACCACGAACGTGACTCGCGCATGCCGGTTTTACAACGAGGCAAATTTTGGCTAGAGAAACGTGAATCCCTATCAACATCCTGATCCTCATCTATTAAACATTCCCATAGGCCGCAATCGATAAAAACCATGCGTATCTGAAACTACCAGTTATCATAATTATTATGACCTTCCAATTTTTCTATGCCTGAAAGGCTAGCCGCATTAATCACTATCAGGGCCCTCAAAGTGTAATCGGTAGCATTAGTAAAACCATTCGCACTTATCGTAGTCACGTGATAAAGTAATCTTTAAAAAAAAAACGTTTTGGGCTGCGGAAACAGAAACTGTAGCCTGAGCACATACCTGCTAGAACATAAAGATAAAATAATTATGACTGATTATTAGAGGGTTATTAGGGTTAGATCCGAGGTGATCTAACCCTAATAACCCTCTAATAATCAGTCATAATTATTTTTGGCAATTTTGGGGGGAAGATAATAAAATATTGAAATAGAAAATTCAGTATGAAGGCTTTTATTGCACAAATCTCGAAGGAAAAAGTCGTATTTTCTTTTTCTTGACAGAGAGGTAACAGGCAGTAAGACGGAGAAAAACATAGGCGGTTAAGTGAGGAGTCGGACCAATCACCGCCTCCTCAGAATAATCCCTGCGCGGAACGAGGTTTTTCTTAGGATGAATTCAGTATAGCGTCCTCCGACCGCCCACTTGGACCTCACTGCCTTAAGCTAGACTCTCACTAACCGTCTAGACGGCGGCGGTCCCACTAGTGCAATGAAGAAGTATGCACCTGTGTCTCTGTTGCGCCAGTGGGACGGCCACCTTCCCACCGCCGTCCAGACGGTTAGTGAGAATCTAGCTTTAAACGGCCAATACCGTATTTTCGATGCTTTTCAGAAACTATCGACATGAGAACACGCTAAAACCACACAACCGTTGTCAATCTCTCTAGCTGAAAACTCGCTAACGTCATTCAAAGCGTTAATGGCGTTTCTTTAATAGTAATAGAAGGATGGAGTAGAAAATTAACCAGCACATTTTTAAAAACTTATTTGTTTTGTTATAGGCTGTAGGCGCGTCACAACCTAAAGCAATAAGAATGGCGGGTTCTCCTGTACTAGACAACGAAGAAAGGACAGAAGTTCTGGAAGAACCACTTTTCAGTACCCTCGATATTATACTTCTTAGTGCACTCTTATTAGCTGCATTATGGTGGTTAATGCGTCGAAATAAACAAGAAGAATATACGCCAGTTACAAAGTCCTACTCCATTCAGTAAATATTATCTATATTTGAAAAAATCTTTTACCGAATTGTTCATATATGCGCATCATATTGTAGATAATTAGGGTGATATGATCAAGATGCAACTTTCCTTACATAGATAAACTGTACAATGATTTAATAGAATACTTTTCGTTAAAGGCCAACGTTGTTTCCTACGGTGACACCCTCGGAAAATTCATTTATAAAAAAGTTAAAAACTTCCGGAAGGAGTCTAGTAGTATTCTATGGCAGTCAAACTGGAACTGCTGAAGAATTCACAGGTCGGCTAGCTAAGGAGGGTATCCGGTACAAAATGAAAGGAATGGTGGCTGATCCTGAAGAATGCGATATGGTAAAAATGAATTTTTATAGATATTAATTAATTGGTCTACGTAATATTTATTTTCAGATAAAATTATTTCCTTCAATTTGAAATTTCTGTTAAAATTGTTCAATTTTTTTTCGTACTTACAAACTGCTAAGATTACGTAAAATATTAGGTAATGTCTCTCAAAATGCAACTCGCGCAAATGCAACATGATTGGGGCCGAGGTGTCGAATTTTGCGAAACTCTAGTGCGTTTTCATATCTGTAGTTGGCCGGATTGGGGCTTAGAACATATACTACTGAAAGACACATTGAGAGCCTGAAATTGTGCCCAATATCGTACGCGAGCGAAAGAAGTAAAGCCCGGCGTTGCCGGGAAATATTATACCGCAGCCTATTCGTAGTGGAGGGGGAGGACACGTCACGCATGCGTGTGATGACGCCATTATGGGAAACAATGGGAAACGAATCGACGCCAGCACCAAGCCAAGTGACGCCACGGCCAACCAGCGCCGACAACCTATTTCCCGGCGACGCAAGTTGGCCGTGGTGCTGGCGTGTGTTCCCCCTCCGTTACGAATATACCGTCACACGGTATAATATTTCCCGGAAATGCTACTAAAGTCCCAATCGCCCGTAATGCGCATGGGCCATGGCATACAGCCGTGGCAAGAACGATATCGACACGCGCATTACGACTCTTCTGTCCTTTTCTCCTTTTCCGCCCTCCCTTCTATCAAGCAGATTCGAAGAAATGGTTGGGATGTCAAAGTTGCACCATGTGAAGCATTTGGATACTAAATTCCACTTAAGAGTAGACTCGTTCCGCGCGACGATCACTCTGAGGAGGCTGTTGATTGGTAGGAAACCGGCAGAGAACGCGTCACGACCAATCGTGTGCGCAGGCAGTAGTAGCAGCAACTGCGCAGACCGGTTGCAAATCGGTAGGAGCGTAGGTCTACTCTTATATGGAATGGTATATAGTTGCGTTTGGGGGAACATTACTTGTAATAGGTTCAAAATACTCAAATATTTACACAGAATATATTATTTATACACTATCACAAAACAGAAAATTTGTACGAATTTCTTATTGTTTTGTTAGCTTATATGGTGTCACTTAAAATAATTAATATTTATATTAACAGGAGGAATTAATACATTTGAAAACAATTCCAAATAGTTTGGCAGTGTTCTGTCTAGCTACATATGGGGAAGGTGACCCTACAGACAATGCTATGGAATTTGTTGACTGGCTAAAAAATGGTGATGCTGATCTCACTGGATTAAATTATTCTGTACGTATGACCTTTATGTTACAATTTATAAATAGTTCAAGTGAAAAATTTAGAAGTATGCAAAACCTCATAGCACATTCTGTTCAAATTTTTGTGAATTCAGTGTCCTTGCGTTCAGATTTTTTTATGATTTCAAAATCACTTTGGTAATTATATAGAAGAGAGCACACCTGACCGATTTTGATCACTTTGAAATATTTTGTTGGGGGCATGATTCGGATCAAATTTTCCTATCCATGTAACATATATAGGAAAAAGTTATCCAGAATGATGACCTTTACAACATATTTAAAGTAGTTTTTATTCTACTAAGAAGTCAGAAGATGAAATTAGAGAATAATTAAAAAATAAAAAGTAAAATCTTCGCACCGGGATTTGAACACCGGATTTTCTGTTTGCGATTTCCACCCCCGTACCTTTCCCTTGTCAGCTGATAAAAAAATTTGTAGTTAAACCAAAGTTCATTCCTTTTACTTGTGGCATTTTCTGCTCAGTTCATATTTCTTTATTAACTCCTATGCATCATTAGTGAAGTTGTGTCTAATCAATCCATCTATATATGTATAAAAAGAAAAGCCCTAACTAATTGAGTAACTAACTCATCATGATTTCTCTGAAATTACTGATTCTATGGCCATAAGATTTGGTAGGTGGGTTCCTCTTAGCCCCTAGATGCTTGCTAATTTTTTTTAAATAAAAAACTGCAACCCCTTCATTGAAAAAGGATATACATATAACCCGGTCAACGCCAGGAACTTTAAGTTATTTCTGAATAAAATTAAATTACGATCGTAATTAATGTTTCCGTTTTAAAATAAAGTAAGCAATTTTTTCACCTGATCCTAAAAAATATAATAAAAAGAGTATGTTAATGCATTATAATTATTAATGTTAACTTCTTAACGTAATTACCTATCATTTTGCAACAGAAAAACATCTGAGAACTAACAAGAAGAACTACGTATCTTGTTAAGTTTCAGAAATACTACCCTTTAATTTTCCTATGTGTATGTAAAAATATAAAAATGAGATTGAAATTAATGCTACAATGTAGGCAAGTAAAACAGACACATAATTTTTTGTATACTTGGATATAGAAAAACTTTTCAATGAAACAAATACATACAATATATACCTTGCTGTCGAAGGTAGATACACAGATCTTTTCATTAAGCAGTATTATACCTGATTGCAAGTGATTGCAAGGCAAAATAAGTCACATTTTCAAAAAATTCTGTTTGTAATTAAAACTGATTGCATATTTATGGAAAGAAAAGAATGCATAAAATGAATTTTTCCTTATCGAAAGAATACAATAAGACAAAAGTCCAAGGTTTATTCCATCAATATCTGACAAAATAATATAATTTTGATTTAAGTAACACAATTAACAGATATGATTTTGTTTCAAATTTTGTATTGTAACAGAAATAATGAAAATTTTTTTCTAACATATTTCATATAAAAAAAGGTAGTATATATAAAACAAATAATTTGATACCACAATAGTTTCCTTTCTTTTTTCTCATTACCATTTTAAACATTTTGAGCATTATTTCCAGACTGTAAATACTTTGGACATTTTTTCTTATTTAATCTATATCAGAATCAGAGTTTTGCACTTATTTTTTCACTGGGAATGTGTTATTTTACTTCACTTACTTTTAATTAGTATTATTTTCTTTAGTATTTTTATTCTATCTATATGTTACTCAAAACATATGACAAATTAAACATAAAAAAAAATGAATAATTCATACCGCATTTGGACCATTAACAATCAATAATTAATGTTTGTTAACTTTAAAGGGCAATACTTCGAAAGTGGAGGTAAATGACGTAAGTCGTTTTGCCTTAGAAAGAGACATACAACTCGAAATGTTAATATGACCCATATTATTATAAATGCTATGTTAATCTTTTATAATGGTTAAAGATTCTACGAGAATTTCAATCATATACACATAACTTCACTCATAGAAGTAATAGATACATATTACGTAAGCGATTTCTATCAAGCAGACAGTCAGGCACACGTGCATAGTTGCTCGTAATCACTGACGATTCACGATAGCCTCATTTTTCCCTGGTATAATTCTAAAGTTGTTGCATTTGTCAAAGCGAATGTAAACTATAATAATTTGTACTTTAAACTGTAGAATACGTTTTTATAAATATTTTAATTATGAACTTGAGAAAATTCAATAATATCGTACGCTTGATAATGAAACATCACAGGTACGGTAGCGCCACCAAGCGGTACTTTGCAACATTATTTCTACCGCCAACATTCGAGGTATTTGCAGCTTCGTTTTTTAAATTCTCTACAGTATCCAAAATCTTTAAGTGACTATTGTAATAATTCTAATAATCCCCTATTTGACTATTATTTAAATCTGGTAATTATTTAAAACAAATGCAATGAAATTACGACTTTTAATTAGAAAAATTATATAAAAAGTATTACAATCGTTGTAATATAATTTAACAGAAACTAAATCGTATAAAAAAATCTGTATTTAATCATGAATGTGTAGATACGTCTCAATTCCTCAACATTCAATGAAATTATATTGTAATTTTAATTTATCATTTATAATCTTTTTCTGTCTATTTTATATAGGTATTTGGACTTGGCAATAAAACATATGAGCATTACAATGAAGTAGCAATATATGTTGATCATAGACTGGAACAACTTGGTGCCACTCGTGTTTTCGAACTTGGCTTAGGTGATGATGACGCCAAGTAAGTTCACATGGTTTTACAAACTTATAAGTTTAAACAATGTCCAATGTATTAAATGTTCTGCGCAATATGTTTTCAAATGAAATTTATGACAAATTGTTTAAAATTTATTGTATAACAAATGTTATGAATTATGTAAATAAGGTTTATATATTGTTTTCTCACTATGAGCTCTGTTTGTTAAACCTTTATGTTAAATACTCATTGCTATCCTCACCATTTCTGCTTTGCTCATGTCTTGCTAAGACGAGAGTGAAAATATATAAGAGCAAGTCAGAGGGACTAAAAAGAAATTATATAGTTATATATATAGTTATATAGTTATATATATAGTTACATAAATATAAATTCATAGACATGAAATATATTTGTTATTATAGTATAGAAGACGATTTTATCACATGGAAAGACAAGTTCTGGCCAACAGTTTGTGACTTCTTTGGAATCGAAGGCGCAGGTGAAGATGTTAGTATCCGACAGTACAAACTTACCGAACACAATGATTTACCCATTGAGCGTATTTACACTGGTGAAATAGCTCGCCTTCATTCCTTTAGAAATCAAAGAGCGTAAGTATTTTAATATTTTGCAAATATAGGTACGTGTAGAAAAACTGTACTTTTTATAATATTCACATAAATTTTCTTGTTTTGCAGACCATTTGATGCAAAGAACCCTTATTTAGCACCAGTGAAAATGAATCGTGAGCTTCATGGTCCGACTTCAGACAGATCGTGTATGCATATAGAATTCGATATAGATGGATCTAAAATGCGTTACGAAACTGGTGATCATTTGGCTGTGTATCCTGTAAACGATACAGAATTAGTGAACAAAATTGGAAAGCAATGTGATACGAATTTAGACACGATATTTACTCTTACAAACACAGATGGTAAATTACAAACTAAGTTAATTAAAGAATCGATCTAATATTAAGTTGTTTAGAAGTATCAGCATTTCTAATATATGGCCATATATGTTACAGAGGAATCTACGAAGAAACATCCATTTCCTTGTCCATGTTCTTATAGAACTGCTTTAACTCATTATTTAGACATTACTAGCAATCCGCGCACCCATATTCTTAAAGAGTTAGCGGAATATTGTAGCGATCCAAAGGATAAAGAGAAATTGAAGTTAATGGCATCGACTAGTGCAGAAGGCAAAGCTGCTTATCACCAATGGATAGTTCAAGAAAATAGAAATATTGTACATATACTAGAAGATATTTCTAGTTTAAAACCAGCTTTGGATCATTTATGTGAAATTCTGCCGAGACTGCAATGCCGTTATTATTCAATTTCCTCATCTCCTAAGGTAAATAAATAAAATTACATTCTGTTGCCGTATAACTCAAAATGAAGTAACGTAATAGTAACTGAACAATAATTTAAGGCAGTGCAATGATGTTATGAAAAGTGTGACTTTTCTAAAAGTTATGTTAAATGATAGAATTAACTGTTATCAGTTGTTATGTAATTATTGTAAAATTACCTCTTTTATTTTTGTGCCTTTACTATATTATTGTTCTTAATAAGGATTATTTTGTTATTTAGTTGCATCCAACGTCGGTTCACATTACTGCCGTTGTCGTAGAGTATGAAACTCCTACAGGCAGAATTAATAAAGGAGTAACTACTAGTTGGTTGAAGGAAAAACATCCTTCAGATCCGCCATGCTATGTTCCCATTTTTGTGCGGAAGTCTCAATTTCGATTGCCTACTCGGACGTCAGTTCCTATTGTTATGGTTGGACCAGGTACTGGTATAGCTCCATTTAGAGCATTTATACAAGAACGTGATCTTGCCCGGAAGGAAGGTAATAAATTTATTTTTATTAAAAAATAATTTAATACACAGTAGAGCGTCAATTATTCGAACCTCGATTAACCGAACCGCCGATTATCCGAACCAACGCTGTATCATCGCTATCCCCACTTCTTCGAACCAGTGTAGCGCTACCGATTGATTGATAGACTTTTGCGTAATATAAATTAACGCAGTAGTACTCTTGTATTTAATAAGTAATTTTAGGTGTAATTCCTAAAGTTATAAACTGTGTAAAGTACATGTATGCTTCATTCTCCCAACTGTCCGATTATTCGAGCAATTCGAATTTCCGAACCACCTCGGTTCCAAGCAGTTCGGATAATTGACGCTCTAAGCTGTTAAAGCTGAGGAATGTATTTAAAAAATAATTAAGTACACCAGTTATAAAATAAATATATTTCTTTTTTTCAGGGAAAGAAGTGGGAGATACAATTTTATACTTTGGATGTAGAAAGAGCAAGGACGATTATCTATATAGAGAAGAACTTGAAGAGTATGTAAAAAATGGTACATTAACCGTACATACTGCGTTCAGTCGAGATCAACCTAAAAAAGTGTATGTTACACATTTATTGGAAAATAATAAGGATGAATTATGGAGAGTCATTGGTGAACAAAATGGACATATTTACGTCTGTGGGTTAGTATAAAATGTTGTATATTATTAAATGTAATTAATTACAATGTAGATATGTAAAAATCTGTTGTTTTATTAGTGACGCTAAAAACATGGCACGTGATGTACATAACATCTTATTGAAAGTTGTAATGGAAAAAGGAAAGTTGCCAGAGCTTGAGGCTGTAAGCTATATTAAGAAAATGGATACACAAAAGCGTTATTCAAGTGATGTATGGAGTTGAATTTTATTATGTAATTTAATTTCATGGATATTTATAAGTTGAATTGTCTATGTAAAATTTTTAAATATGCCTTTGAAAAGGCTGCTTATAACCTTCGTACAAATGTACGATATGCATGTAAACATTTGAAGAGTTAAGAAATAATTACACAGGTTAACAATATCGATTAAACCACAATTGTATTTATTACTCATAGGTAGTTAATGAATTTTGTATAAAAATCAATTTTAACTTTTATTCCAAGTTCTGTCGCCCTGTAATATGGCTATGTGTATGGAAATTAATATCCATACTGTAATAACGAGTTTACAGTTAATGTTTACATCCAGAAAATATGTTTACTTCCTCTATGATACCACAAAGCAAACATTTTTCGTACAGGTACTAAATAGTACATAAGAAAGTATAAATAGTTAAACAAAATAATTTCGTAAATATTTTATGCGACATACTAGTGGGTACATGATAATATTTTACACATCCATATGTATATGTGTTATAAAATAAGTTTTACAAAACGCATAGATAAATTATACTTTTGTTAAAAATGGAAGTAGAATTGATGGATGAGGTTATTAAAATCGAACACATACGAATTTATATTTTAAAACTGATTATCTGGAAGTATATGTAAAACTACACATAAGATATTTTTATATTCAGTGCTGGAGTAGCTGTAATGTTGTAATAATTTATGTATACAAGATAGAATCATAAAGATTGATAAAATACTGAATAAATATATTTTTCAAATTACAGTGTTCGTCAGTAATTTTAACTTCTTAATTAAAATTGTAATTTATAAATGATTGACTATTTCCTATGTACTAAAGCTTATAATAAATTCTTCTTACATAAATCGAGTGCCAGTCTATTACGTTATTTATATTGTTTCCAACTTATCAAGGGACATGCAAATAGTAACAAGTAACATTTCTTGTAACAAATTTTGACTTTTCTCATTTATATTTAATGTGTTTACAGCTCATGTGATTTACACATTAATAAGGCGTTTTCGTACAATAAAGATATTTTTGACTATAAAATCTGGATAAAGATTTATTACCGATCAATAAGCCCTACTTTACATTCCCATTTGTTTTTCAGATTAGAAATTATAACTTAAATTCTATGTATTTGATTTAATTGGAGCTGTGCTGTCCAATCCAAGCTCTGAAGCTTAGAGATCTTATTCCAATTTGGCTTTGTCAGTATGCATACGGACGTTATACTTCATGTACATAGTATTCTAGTTCGCGCTCCATGTAAACACGATATACAAAGTAAGGGCAACATAGCCCCTCCTTCATAGCACTTAATTAATGTTTGATAGATATTGTATTTTACAAATGTAACACTTTACGTATTACAATTTTATCGTTTTAAAGGCGGTATATAAATATTCACAAAATTCACAGTTCAACAGATGGAAGGTATGTTTTTTAACATGACAAAACATTGTCCGCATAGCTCGATATCAGGCGCGCGCAGTTTGAATGTCAGGTGGTCGAATACGCAGCAACACACACAGTATACACATAATATATTATACGGATAGATGCACGTTCACATACAGTGTAGTCCAATTCGAGCATCGCAGCTGCCAGGGTCAAATCAATAGCCTACATTGTGCCGTTAACTGTAAATGTTCTAATACGTTTTAGAGCTTCTTAACGCATGTTTTCACTTATCCTTTATTTATAAAAACTTATTTTTATAATTTCCAACACATCTATCGTAATATAGTCCTCGGTTTTAATCATAGTAAAATCAGATCTTTTGCATCATTTGATATAAATAAAGGCAGCATTACCGACGTACGAGTAAACTATAATTTTCGCGTGCGACATGCAGGGTGATTTTAAAAACCAGATCGTTTTATAACTTTCCTACATAAGAATACAGAAAACTGTTAAGAGAGAAATGTATTATTTAGTAAGTTCAATCCAGAAATCAGTGATATATTTATTTGGATAAACATTTCGAATTGCGTATGACGGATAAACGTTTTATGGATAAATACATTTAAATGAGCTAAATTTCCGCGACAGCTGGGGATATTTTCCTTATTTGACAAAAATTTGTTGCTTTTACTTTCAAGTAAAATTTTTGTCTATAGGTATCTATATTGTAGGTTTATTCGAAATTTCGAAGCAACTTGTAAAATTATGTTCCTACGCCTGTGAGCACTTGAAAAGGATCGCCTTTCAAAGCGAGTCTCTCTCTTTCTCTGTCTGTCTGTCTGTCTACCTCTACCTCTCTCACACATGGCTATATAGGGTGGTTTGTATATCCTGATCACTTAAAATGTTACCTTAAATATTTATTTGATTAAAAAATAAATATTATGGATTTATTGATATAAAAATGGCGTACAAGTGTTCTTTAATCGGCCTTAAGAAAGACTTCGAAGTCACTTTCGTTTCTATAAATGATTTGGAATACGAGGAAGAACAGGAATAATATATGCGTCTTCTTCTGAATCTCTATTTCCGCTGATATTCGTGACAGATTGGATATAGGATTTTTTGTTCGAGTTCATCTGATAGTCAACATAGCTAAAAATAAATGAAGTTCTCTTTTTATTAGTTACTTCAATAAAATTGAAAAAGTGAAAGTGATCTCGATATACTTCTAAAAATCAATTTCATTACATTTTTTATACGATCTTGTCGACTCCTCCAAGCTAAATAAATCCATAATAACTTGCTTTTCGATGAATTAAGCGTTCGAAATAATGTTTTAAATGATCATAATACTATAGAGCACCCGATATAGTGCCGGTATCGAGAGGGAAGAAATACAGTGAGGTACACGAGGCGTACATTTTTTGCCATTGTTTACACAGTCGCACAAACCAATGACGCCAATCCACCTTGGCGTGACCAGACCCTACTCTACTAGCATCCAAAAACTGTACAGAATGCGTCCCTGGGCTCTGGATTCCCGACATTCAAGTGCGCTACCCTCTTCACCCCCCCCCTCCCTCCCTTCCCCCCACGGCTTCTATGACCTCGCTATATTCCTTCCACCCGAATACCTTCGCTCGCTCTCGTTCACAGACATCTGCCCAGGCCTCAAGTTATATGAGAAGTAGCATTTTAAGGCAATCATTTTATTCTGCAAAATTTCGGAAGAAGTTTATGTAGATAATACATCATTTGTTGTTCTTTAAATAATATATACATATAAATAAGTACATGTAGGTAGTAGCTAATTAAATGTTACGCGATATTAGTGAATAATAAATTTTAATGAAACCTGATAAATTATAAATTCTTCTTGCTATGGTCTATGTAAACATTTAATATTTTCTTCTGTACCGCTTTCATTGTTTTTAGCAATATTTATTACAAACCTGTTACAAGAATTCCAAGAACTAGATAATTCTACGTGTTTATTCTCAATTTTTCTGATTTTATTCATAACTCTTCGGCAATAAAATCCATTTGCAATTTTTCTTTAATTAGTCCCAGTATCTTTTCGTAAAATGTATGAAAAGTGTTTACATTCTATGTTCTTTTATAGACATTCACAACTTTTCAAAATTTCCAGACATTGTATTTTTGTAAATTTTCGCGCAAAATCGTATGTTAAATTTGTTCGGAATTTTCTTCGCAGTTCTTAAATGATGAGAAGTGTTGTTAATGTTTATTATATTAGTGTCGTTTTGTATTTCGACAAAAGTCAATCGTCAAATATTGAACATTCCATATTGTCACGGAGCCTACACTGCATTCTTTCAAATTTTTTCTACATCATCAACGTCGTATCCGGTGTCGCCTAAACAATACGTAAGCCTTCCTTTCCTTGAAATCGTTTAACACTCCCTAAATACCATAATCATCACTTAATACTCACTTTTTATTACAGCAGTCGTTTTATTAATCAGTTGAAACTTGAAGCCCGCTTTTTTCAACCAAATCCTTAGTGTTTTTTCGGATAATGTAATCCCTGGTTCCAAATGCATTAATTTTTGGTACAATGCTCGAACTGTTGGGATTTCATTTTTGCAATAGCCGTCGTATATCTCTTTTTTAATAAGATTCGCAAGAGACGGCGTCAATTTTCTTGGTTTGCCAGCGTCCAAACGTTGTTTTCTTTTTGTGACTCCGTTATTAGTCAAATTATAGATCTTTGAGGAAGAGACCCCGGTCAATGCAGAAGCTTTTTTCAGTGCTTCAGTTTTCCCCAAATTGCCAACAGTTCTTAAGTTGTGGTAAATATTCAAACATATTTTTTGAGCGTCTTCGGACAAATGTAACCTTTTCTTTCTTGCAATAACTTCTTGCTCACTATCACTTAGGCACTCTTGACTTTGTTCTGGTTCAGGGCTTTGTTGGCTATTTGTAGAAGAGCATGGACTGTTGCACGGGCGAGACATGTCGAATTATTATTTACGTACTTTTTCCCAAAGCTTAATTAATCACTAGAATGGAAAAAGATCCAGAATAGGAATAAGATCGAGTCGAAAATGCTTGGAAAAAGAATGTACTTGTTACCTCTACCGTGTCGCGATACAGACTGACTCTGCCCGAGAGATCTTCAAGAACGTACCCCTCGGTGGGGGTGCTCTTGAACCCTCCACACTACGCAGCATGGTTGGAAGAGATATAGTAAACTCGTAAAAGCAGCGAGACGTGAAGACGGTAGCGTGCTAGTGTCAGGAATCAAGAGCTCAGGGCCGCGTTCTGTATAATTTTTAGACACTAGCACATTAAGCCAGACGTGGCAGTATTTAAATACAAAATTCTTCTTTATTCGAAAAGTTTGAATAAACTAATTATCATTGTTTAGCGTATAACAGATAAATATATATAGTGGAAGGGACTTTATTCGACGGATAAAGATGTAACTTTTGATTTTTATAAAAAATACTTTTTTATTTTTTATTTCAAATAAGGTGTATTTTGTAGATAATTTTAGTTTAAAGTAAAAAACGTTTCTTTTACACTGAAATGATTAAATTAATTTTGGAAATTTTAATTTAATATTTATGTTTTTGTGTTGGTAAAATGTTTATTTTAGGAAAAGTAATTTAATTTTGAAGTGTTTTAGTATTATTTTGAATATATATTTCATCTTCTTCTGTACATATATTAAAATATATGTATATCAATAGAACTTGGGCATTACTTCAATAATATCGAATACATATTTGAAATAATTATCTAAATCAAGTTGACCTATAAGTTAAATAATATTCGATATATTTAATATTCTATGCTGATTATTGCCACAAGTTTTCGAAATTCATTCGAACCAAATGACCAAATGTGTTTCTCACCACTCATTAAAAGGCCACAAATCTGCAGTGCCTGTCAGTCTTAGTATGGCCTACCTTGTTCTTATCCCTCTTATTATGGCCTAAGTACGACCTTACATAGACGGCTCTTACACTATTAGCCTAGCAAGAGAGAACGGCAACTGACTGGTTAGTCGAGTGCTGTCTGTGAGAGCTGTATGCTTTTTGAACTGAATTAGAAGAGCGTCAACAGTCGCCCTCGCTCGCATTTACATGCGTTCCAACCGTCAATTATAAAGGACCACATGGTATCACACACTGATTTTCAGAAAAATTTTGTAGTTACGTAAAGAACCAAAAACTATATCATTTCTGTTTTTGTAGACACTTAATAATTCACGAGGTATCTATCACTAAAGTTCATATTTCGCTTACTGGTAGCTTGGCTGCTTACGACTTTAGAGGTCAGACTCTTTTCAAGCAAATAATAGGCCACTGATTAAAATCGAAGGCTCGTCATCTGACAATACTGAGTATAAATTTCATTATGGCGCGTACTATTTTCCGTTATTCTTTGTTGCAGTATCTACAGTAAACAGTATACTAGAACTATCTCTTACAAATATCAATCTGCGTTTTTCATCATTTGAAAGGCAACCAAACACGTTCAAACATTCTTCCCTATCTACTTTTATTATAGACATAGGTATTTATAGATGGTATTTTTTATAACACTTTTCTAGAGCACCAACAAAACTAACAAATGCTATAAATCCACAATCACAATGTTCTTAACACTCTCCTTCGCAGTTTGACGGCCACTTTCACGGATCCATGATTTAACACTTCGGCTGCTATCTATATCTTGATTTACTAAATTTCCATACGTTCGTGTACGCTTTCATCGTATGTTTATGTTTCCTTATAATTATATTCCTCGCATTTCCGTATCTTTAGAGCTTTCTTATCTTTAGAAGATAGAATATATATATGTAAATATGTCGGAAATACCTGTCGTGAGCCGTAAAACTGAGTCGTGTAAAAAGGTTCTTTGTTTTGTAAGAGCCAGTCACTTTAGGAAAATGCTTCAATTCACTTACGATTAGATAGTAGGTACCTACTACATTTTACGACTTTTTTTTACAAAATTATACGACTCCAACACATATTTCAATTCAGAGGTAATGAAAGATTTTAGAATGTAAGATAATGATTCCTTTGTTCGTTTTGTGGTGTCTCGCTTCATAAACATCAATATTTCGAAAAATATTATATCATATCGAAATACTGATGAAAATGAACGAATTAAATAAATTTCAGTACTAAAAATACATTGTGGTCAGTGGCGGATTTAAGAAAAAAGGCCTAGGTGGCAAACGTTCTGAAGGGCCCATTTCTGAGGGAAAATGAAGAGGTAGTTTACTAAAAACGGGCTAAATGTAGAAGTACAGAAAAAAATATAGTGTTTGATTAGAAAGATAATTTTTTTTTAAGATAATGCGGCAGGGGACCTTCCGAGCTGGGGCCCATTTTTTTCGGGAAAGTAAAGAGGTAGTTTACTAAAAACGGGTCAAGTGTATTAGTACGAAAAAAATGTAGTGTTTGGAACTAATCATAATTTTGTTTGATGATGGGGCACTGCGCGGGGGGCCTTCTGTGCAGGGGCCTAGACGGCAACTGCTCATCAGCCGTCCTGTTAAATCCGCCACTGATAGTGGTAATGTTTCACTATTCGTGAAATGTTTCATTCAAGTTTCCTACAAAGGAATCCATACCCAAGGAATCTATTGCATGTTTCCAAAATATGTATCAATTTCTACAGATTATTACGATAAATGGTCGTACTGACATCTTGAAAACATCATTTGACACTGTGGAATCTCTACTTTCAGCTACTTTTTCCAGATTTTAGCAGTAGTATTGCTTTTCGGCAAAGTTATAGCGATATAAAGAGCACAGTGTAAATTTTACAAATTTTTCTTCAACTTTGTGATGTTAAACGAAGCGAATGAAATTTTGTACCCAAATTACATTTATTCCACTCAAAAACTTTCCTGTGTAAAATCAGAGTAAATCATTTGCTTTGCGATTTTTTTGGCCGAGTTATTTAACTTTAAAGCAAAAATCGTCTTTTTAACTTTAAGTGCTTCTAGCAAGCGAAGGAATCATCGTAGAACGTTCACAAAAAAAAATCAATAAAAAGATCAGTCTTTCCTCTTTAAGACTCACTTTTGCATTTTCGATTCGGTTAACATTTCGGTGTACCATGTCCTGCCGAAAATATGCTTAAAAATTATACAAATTCCAGCTTTTCTTTAACTCGTTGTATCCCGGCAAGGGATGACCACAACACCATGACCATAAGCTCATTTTAAAGCGGATGGTTTGTCGTTTTAATTAAGTTCCAGCAGAATCCGCTGCGATATTTTTTTATCTATGGCCTCTATGTTTATAGTTACGGATTCGGAAAAAGTTACACTGTAGCGTCAGCGATCACGTGACAGCCGTGAATGCAGTATCACCCCGGCATTTTCATCACACAAGGCATACCGCGTGGAGGTATGTGTCATATATGTTTCCACACACAGTAACATTCGGTAGCGTCGGCGTAACTCGGTTCGCATTTGGGAGCTATCGTCATTTATGTAGGCGTGTGGGGAGAGGAACAAGAGCCCTTCGCTTTTGCGGGAACGACAGTGCGGCGCATTAACGTTATAGTCTTATTTTACCGAATCAGTAACTATAAACATAAAGGCCACAGGTAAAAAATGTGGGTAGTTGTTTTCGGGGTAAATAATTCATCGTGGTAGTTGTTAACGTGGGTCGGAATCCCGAGCCGCCGCTTCTCGCGTTTCGAGGTCCTCGGCCTCCGGTTGGGCCGAGGGGGGTATCATGACTCGGGACCTAGGCCGAACCAGTGATGCCAGATCGAGGACGGGTTCCCTCGAGAATTTCCCCCACCTCGCGCACACTACGCCGGAGCAGCGTGTCCGTGAGTTGGTCTCCGAAGCGCCGAGCTCACGGACACGCTGCTCCGGCGTAGTGTGCGCGAGGTGGGGGAAATTCTCGAGGGAACCCGTCCTCGATCTGGTATCACTGGGCCGAACCGGCTTATTCGTCACGGAGGTCCTTCGAATAACGCATAACTAATAACAACTAAAAATGTATTCGACTAAAGATTTATTCATTATTCACGAATAACTCCTTTTTATCCGCAATTTTTATTCGAGACATTCGAATAAAACTTTAGTCGACTAAAAATTTATTCGTTATTAACGAATAACTTCATTATATTCGAAATTTTTATTCGAAGATTAGTCAAATACCTAATGCCCAACTCTGGACTCAACTTCCAAACGGCCGCAGCATAACAAAATAAATTATGCACCGATTCCAAAAATCTTGGTGACATTTTCTTTGTAATTGAACTCACTATGGTATCAGACTGCGATCATAAATTTTAGAGGTCAGTTTTTAGTTATTGAACCCTAGCCTCCTAGCCCCATTTTTAGCACATTTGTGTTCACGCGTGCACCAAACATCGTCATTCTGCTTTCTTTGCCTTCTTAAAGGCTGATACAATAACGATTTTTTTATTTTTATTTAAGACAATCCTACGTCGTGTTATACTGGCTACCGTCGGCGCCTCTTTTTGTTGTAGCAGTAGAACGCCACTTAGAAATCGAGTCACTACAGCAGCGTTCTTCAACTTCTTTACACCTGCGGATCGACGAAAATATTTCGCGGACCGACTGACGGCTAAGACGGAAATAAGAACCAATATAGATAGTATTTTATTTATTAAATCTAATGTTATAAAATTAACAAAATAAAAAATTAAATAATAATAAAAATATAATAGTAATTGTAATTTTTCGCGGACCGGCAGGAGATTTTCGCGGACTGTGCCGGTCCGCGGACCACTGGTTGAAGAACATTGCTCTACAGGAAAATGAAAAAAGTTTTTTTTTCATATCCTTGTATAACAAATAAATTAAGGCCATGTTTTTTATTGCAAGTTGTATACTTTTCCAAAAAAACCTAATGGTCAACTATTTTTTGAGTAATTTGATAAGAATGTCCCCTTAATTGGCTGTAATACCCCACCAGTATGTAAACTTTTTACGAGAAACACTTCATTTCTTCGAACAACCCTGGTTTAAATATCACCTGGCGGCAATGGACAGGTGAATGTCGCCCCAGCCGTGACGGATGATTTTCACTTGAAGCATGCTGCAAAGAGTTAAGCCTGTATGAGGCCCCAGTCTTCATCTCCCTATATTTCATTCAAGTTATTCGTCCTGAGGTTTGAAATAAGTTTTCATTTACAATTGACGGATTTTGAAACTTCATTGTATCTCTTTCACTAACTATATTTCGTATAGTACTAATTAATTCGTAACCACTAACACGAGAGCGGTCTATAAGGTGCCAAAAATTGAAAAATTTGTACTGTAGTCACATATTAAAAATAAGATATTATACGCATTTGAGAATTATTTATATTTAATACGTATAAAATATATACTAAGGTAAATTCTATGCTAATATATTTGTTTAAAAGAAATTAATTTGTAATTGGCTATATAAATACTCGTAATAAAAAATATGTCAGTGATTGTCTAATTTCTTGATATATTTTGTCCCCTTTTGTATAAGGATATATTAGGAATTACTAAACTATCACCGGGTTCTTGATCATTTTCAGAAACGTTCGTGTTACGAGAATTTATCCTCGCACTGATTGATTTAGAATTTTCCAGTTTTGGCGTAGAAGTTCTCCCTTTTAACAGTACCGCTTGTTCAGTACTTTTACTAGCTTCCTTGATTGAAATTGAAGATACATCACTGAAGTCTGGCAAACCGTAATTGCTATCAAATTGCTTGTTGCCTGGTGACATTATTCTTTTAGCAGTATTTATTGGTGTTCGTTCATCGGAATTCGATGATGAACTTAAAGCACTTGCTTCGCGCGTTTTTTTTAACGTTGTTATTGCCCAGCCTAAACCAAGTTTCTTAAGCGCTATTTCCATTTCTTCTGGAGACGATGCATATTTAAATAAGTCAGATGACGGCGTACTTGCTATTTGAGAGACTCCAGATAATCCAGAAAAACTATTTGAACTTGTCGACGTTACGTTGTCTTTGCTGTTTTTGTCTTCCTTGTTTGGACTAGTAATTTTATGAGCAATCGATTGCAATTCTTCTATCTGACAGAGACACGGTTGATTTTCTGTATCGCATTGTAAGTTTTTATTACTTGTTTCTGGAGTAACATTCGTTTTCTTGTTGCTTTTATGTGTCATCAAATTCCGGCTATCTGTACTTCCAGACGGCTTTGATGAATCAAAACATGATACAATCCCTTCCGCTTTTTGTGTTGAACCCACTGAACATGGTTTTGAAATTGAAGGAGTACACAATTTATCCAAATTTTCGTCTGGTGTATTAAGTGGAGCATCATGTTCTGATGGATTTTTTCGACCAGCAGGTTTAGTTACTTGTGCCTCTGCAATTTTTTTTACTGACGATGGACTTCTGACATTGTTCTGACTTTTGTTTAGAGTATCTGGTGTATCAAATTCAATTATTGTTGATAATTCATGACCTGATGATTCAATCTCAGCTCTGAAATTTACTTTCATTAAAATCGCATAAAACAGAATTATAAGTAATAAATTGAAAAGGGAAAAAACAAATATTCCTTTTTACCTATACGGTCCGCTAAGTAAGCTCACCGGTGGTTTACTTCTCCCATTGTAAAACATAGCATTCTCTGTCGATCTTGATATTCTTGGGATATCAGCGAGTAACGGAACAAAGTCTTCAGTTTTTTTAAACTAAAACAGGGAATCAATAGTAAAATAAAAAATAATAAATTACTATGTTAACACTTTGAGTGGCGCTGGCGTGTTTTCACGTCGATGTTGTGGAAAGTATCGAAAGCATGCACCGTCCAAATGTCCGAGAATTTTTTCTTTGAAAACAAAGCAAGCTAAACTACATCTGCTCCAAACATCAACTGCTGAAAGTATTCGATTTGTCGTGGATTGACCTGTATTTGGATTCATTTTCATCGAAAGATGCTTGCCCATCTATTGGCAGTACTCTCGTGAAGATCTAATAAAAAATATAGAAGTTTATATTTTTATTAGTGACAACCGCTTGAAACTAGCTTTACCGACATAAAACGATATTTCGCCAAACTTTGTGCCACTCAAAGTATTCAGATTGCACTACTAGTCGCCTAAAACCACGAGTTACCTCTTTATTTGAACGTTTTTCTGTAGTAATACCACTTCTTTGTGTTTTTAAAGAAGATTCAGGTTTAGAATCAGTGGTGTCTGTGGACGTCTGAATCACACGATTTACCATAGATTTATCACTTTCTTTCGTCTCAGTTGCATTATTACTAAAACTTTTGCTTTGTTCTAAAATTTCTTTTGATATCATTTCTATCATCTTTTCATCGTGAACTTTCGAAGAGCGCCTGAAATCGCGTTCTGCCGGTACGGACAGTAACGTTTGAGGCCTATGCTGTATTTTAAATGCATCAAGTTGTATGTTGACTCTTTCTTCACTTATGATTCTTGGTTTAGTTCTGGTTTTTGGTACTTTTTCTTTTGAATCAATAGAGTGCATCGCGTTTTTAGAAGTACTTGCGCTTGTTTGAGTCATTACCTCCATTTCTTTAGTCTGACGAGTTTCTTCTTGGACAACTGCGTTATTCTTAATAATTTTTTGCGATTCAATAAGTGTTGCTGCAAGCTGATTATGAATTGCCTCTATATTTTCTACAAGGTTGCGAATACTTTGCAGATCGTTAGTCATTAGTTTCGGCGGAGGTAATTGCATTAAACTAGATTCATCATCTGCACTAATTCCAGAGAGTTCCATACCTAAAAACAATTATTGCTCTATAATTCCTTCGTTTCTTTATGCTATATGATATAGTTATTAGCTTTAAAAAATAATGTACCTTTTTGATCATTTCGAACTTTTTCAATAAGATTTGTTAAAGAAACTATTCTTTCGGCACACATGTTTTGCAGATCTTCATATTTTTGCAATATTTGAGGGCAATTCTTTAATGCGGAATTTTGAATATTGTTAAATCTTGCATGCATCTGTTTACATTCTGGATTCTTGCATAAACAGAACTCTAGCGAAACTAATGGTTGCTTCCGTGATGCAGTATTGCTTTCAGACGACATGTGCCCGTTCTGTTGATAATCAGATGTATCGGTCGATGATGTATATTCACTTCTCGTAGGCGGGGGTGTATTATTATCATTTATTTTCTTCTCCGTAGATGCGAATTTAAGCATTCTACTAATTTTATTAAGATGAGGCACGTTTGAAGGCATCTTCATAGTACGTGGTGAAGGAGTGTTCGGCGTTGATACAGGACTTACGTCTCTTTTCAAGAATTTCATAGTTTCATTTGCTGAAGAATCTAACATTTCGAGAATCGAAATATTATTGTTCAAAACTTCAAATATATCTTTAGGTTTCATTGGCGGTGGACTGGCAAAAGATGTGGAAGAATCTGAAATGTCTTTTGTTTTAATTCGTTTTAATTCTGACTGCGTGCAATGTAATTTACTCGTAGATTGCTCTTGGGTGCCTGTTAAATATACTCGTGAACTTTGCGTACTTACATCTACAGCAATGTCTGCAGTTTCAGGCGGATTAACTTTAATATTGCACCCATTATTATTGACATATATCTTAATTCTTTTACTGGGCACATCTGCTGTACCGTTGTGCACTTTTTTCAGACTACTGTAACGCGCTTTTCGTAAACTTTTTGAAAATTTCTTTGTGAAGGATGCAGTTTTGCTTGCTCGCATTGTACATGACTTTTGAAACTTTTTCGATGGAACCTGACGTAATGTTTTTCCGTCTTGCTCGTTTTTAAAAGTTACCTTTGAATCTTGTTTGTCATTATCAGTAACTCTATTTGTCGCTACAGAACTGGTTGATTCACTGCTATCTGCTTTAGGTGTAATGACTGTAACTATTGGTTCAATTGGGTAATGTGTAGCAGTCGCTTTAGGTTCATTCTTAGTAGAATGCAAGTCACTTTCTTTTTCCTGTATTAACTCTACTTGTATGCTTTTATCCGCAGCTATATTATGCTGGCTTTCTGTTGTAGTTTGCACAGCAGTTTCTACTTTGCCAGTGGATGAGTTGTCTTTCTCTCCCAGTTCGTTGTTTCTAGTATTTTCGCAATGACAAGATGTATTTATCACTCTAATTTCAGGCGATGAAGACTTTTGAGTATCCGTCTTCTGCGGCGTAATTGATTGCGCTTGAATTGGTTTCTCTTTTTCAAATAAAGGCTTGGCAGCTGCATTAAAAATATCATTTGGCAGGTTTGCTCCAAATTCTTTTAATAATAACTGCCTTTGCTTTTCAACTTTTTGTAACATACTCAGTATTTGTTCGTCACGCGAAGTTTCATTCTCTTTACATTTAATTTGTGAATTTTTACTGGTTTCATTATATTCGTGGGAAGGACATGGTACATCCCAAGAGACATGCATCTCATCACTTTTATTATTATCTCTAGGCGTAAGAGTAATTTGTTTCTCCATAGGATATGACTTGCATTGTTGTAAACACTCATCATTTAATAAAGTTTTCATTGCACGATTCAGTTTCCTTTTGTGTTCGTCTCTTAATATCCTTCTTCGTTCTTCTTGCATATGTACATCTTTCTAATAGAAGACAAGTATAATGTAATTTATAATTTACAGTAGAAATCGTAAACAAATATTTATATAAAAAGTAATAGAATATACCGGGTAATGTTCAATTTGGCTAGCTTTCAATTTTCGTTCCTCGGATGCAAGGTGACTTAAATTCTGCACGAATGCTTGATAATCTCGACGTACTTTTTCCCGTAGCATTGCGTTTTCGCCGCGTTTCTGGGCATTAAATTTACGATTCTCTGCTAAATGCGTTTCAGTTGTTTGCGGTCGGCCAATTTCTTGTGCTAAGTCTATTGCACTTGGCTAGAAACATAAATATGATATTATTTCTTAAACTGCATTTTAAACAACTTATTTCGTAAATTTCAGCATTAGATTGCTCATTTTGAATGTTGGCAATTCAGCAATTTTTATTACTATTATAAGTGTTTGTTATTCTTATTTGTTATATGACAACTACAAACCTCATTCCATAGATGTATTTTTTCAACTACACCAACTGGTTTCTCATACATGTTTCTTTGATGTTTACTATGATCGTACAGATGTACTTTACTACTTGCTGGGCAACTAACATGTTTCGATACTCTCGTGCATTTTGATGTTCTTGATTGTTCACTATTATCAGAAAAATATGATGAATCATCACTAAATGAGTTAGAACTACTTCCATTGTTGGTGGCAGTTGAATCTGAAGATGGTTGCACATAATCCTCTGGATTATACCTTAAGCAATAAAAGATTACATATGAAACGACTTTATATTAAAATTAATGTTACAGTCCATACCTCGATATCCTGTCAGCTTCTATTGGAGCATCATTTGAAATTGCTGTTGCTTTCCTAGAATTTTTGTCATCGTGTTCAGGTTCGAGTATATCTACAATTCGTTCAGTAGTTTTCATAGCAGCTGTAGTTCCCGATGTTGACGGCGCTGTGACTGAATCAACAACACATTGCTTTTTTGGAACTGAAGACTGAACAGGTAAGGCTTTTGATTTTGGTCTTAAAACTGGGGAGCATGTTTTAAAATCACTGGTAACAACCTATAAAAAAAGTTAGCGAACATAGTTATATACTTATACATTTCTTGTTACATTTAAAGGTAAATATCGTACCTTTATATACGATTTTGTAACTTTTCCTGGTGACTTTCTAACCATAATTTTTTTTATCCTTTTCTTCACAGGTTTATGTTGTTCATTCTCTTCATCAATATCTTCTCTTATAACATTCTTTCCTCGTATTGTATTCTGGGCAAGTTCTGCAACCATTGTAGACCTACGATTCTCTAAGTCTCTTACTTGATGCAATCGTTCTCGATGTAGTTGTTGCGCCATATCCTTCTATACAGATTTTACTTGATCTTTTATAAACTCTCTAATACAATATGTTAAATTCAACTCAAATATTTAATTAAAATGTCTCACTTGTGTATTATTAACGTCTTTCATTGCTTGCTTTGCTCTTATCAATGCCGCCAATTTATTTCTCTTTTCTTTTTCCTGAACCAGTGCGTTATAATCGGGTTCCAACGTTGCACATATATGAGCTTCGCCGATATCTGCCATATCTTCTTGATATTTTTGTTGAACTTCCATGATTTTTTCATTATAAATGTCTCTCACATATTGCTTATCCTTGTTCTCAAATTTCTTAAGTTCCTCCTTTGTTATATTCTTAGCTCGTTCCAGAAGCCTATTTGATATTTCTTTTGATTGTTGTCGTACCTATAGTAATTGTGTTCAATGATTTATTTAAATTTTTCGTATTATTTTCCTTGACAAACATGCAGCACTATGAAATAAATTACTTGCACTAACAATGAGACATAAACATTATTTCCTTTATGATTTTAAAACTCGTTTCGAGCAGTTTTTAAATAATTTTTAATGTGTATTATGTATACCTGTTCCAAGCGTAACCTTCGACGCCGATCCCTTTCATTTTTCTTAATTTGATCTAAATCGGACAATACCATTCTTCCTCGTTTAATGCTTATGGGATTTGAATTGACAGTAACATTAATAGACATATTTCCTTTGGAGCAAGATTACATGTCAGTCAAATAAATTTTAAATATAATACGTCGTCTTCTTAACTCAAATTTAAATGGTAAGAACGCCTATTCTCATTTTTATTCCATCAACGAATTATCATTGGCTGTGGTTTCGTAAATATTGGTAAATGTAACATGTGCGACGCCGTTACAACAGTTACAGATTTGTGATGGATCAGTTGGAACTTGGAGTATCGATACTTTTCAATCCAAATATCGATATTTTGTATCGATATTTAATGTAACGATATATTTCAGTATCGATAGTTAATCCATAAATATCGAAATTTCGATATAACCGCTGCAATTTAAAGTGTTGCGAAAAATAGCGTAACAATAAAATAAATAAAACAAATAAATAGCGCTATAGTGCAGAATAGGTATGTCACATAATCCCTGTGAGATAATGTGTAATGTAAAACATGTGTGTATTAATAAATAAATTTATACGCAAAATCGTATATTTATAAACACAATAGAAATGTTTACATAAAAGTGCGGAATACGTAATCTCGTGAAATTATGACTGTAACTATTTGATATTTAGAAACATGGGCAGAGGGGGGCAAAATCGCTTATTTTTCAAAACTGATCTTTATTAAGTTTATACTAAAAAAGGGGTATATTTTTAAATTTCGGTTTTAAATATTTAATTAAATTGGCACTATAAAATGGGTTAAAAAAGCAAGAGGGGTATATTTTTCTTTACCATCATCCCAAAATTGCACCCCCTTCCCTGTTTTTATTAGTGCAATGAAAAGACGAATGCGTACCGAAAAGGGCAATTCATAGCGCTATTTATTTGCAGTATATGAATACTGTTCATTATATTATATTCGCATTAGTATTATATTTGCATTAGCATTATTATCAGCATAAAAGTCGAAGAAATTTTCTTAGAATAGACATCGGAAATTCAAAGACGGTCGCCTCAAGTCGCTCACCCACGCCCACCTACAGAACGGCCACGCCACGTAGCGCTGTGGTCCGCGCCACGGACCCTCGTATCGTAATAGATAGGATAGAAATGCCATTTTCCATAGCGTATCTCGGTAGGCAGAAGTGGGGTTGACAACCTTCAGCAACTTTTCTGATTGGCTATCAAGAACAATCAAGAATGACCCTATCTACGGTTGCTAGGCTTTTCCCTACGGTAGCGAGGAGGGACACCCTACACAACAGTGGCGGTAAATGCGTGTGCGATGACGCCGTACACATATTACTGCCAGTGCTGTAGATGTTTCCCTCCATTACACGCATGTTCCCCCTCTACTGTCGCAGGGAAATTCCTGGCAACCCTCGACTAGCTCTGTTATTATCATTCCTATCTTTCATTTACAGCTGAAGGCTGAAGTCATTGTGAGAGAAATCGTCTCTCAAAATGAATATTCTCAAACCAGAGTTACTCTGGGTAAATAATCGGTGTTATAGATTACCCAATAGTGATCGGGCAAACACTCAAAATATGTCTCCATATATCGAAGACGATTACCAGGATGATCCAATGGATTGTGAGGACGAATATGTTAATAGTGACATAGAAGTTGTGCCATATGAAGGATCAAAATTTAAACATACATTTCATGTTGCGAAGTAAAAATTATCTTTTAAAATCAATATGTTATATGGTAAGATGAAAACGTCAAAATAATAATGACAATTAATAATGTTTTAGGTCATTCTTTCCATTTATTATTGGAACTAAAAATACATCTCGTAAGAGATTAGAAGCTGAAACTAGAACTGTTATTCAAATTCCAAGCATAGGTCAGGATGGAGACATTGGTAAATATACTTTCGTGTGTTATAATTAAAATATAAATTTTCGTTCCCACAATGTACAATTAATGCGACGATATAAATTTAATTTAATATACTTACAGTCATAATTGGACATGATCGTAAAGGAATAATAACAGCTCGTCGTAGAATAAACTTATTAATAACAGCATCTAGAAAAAGGCTGACCTATACACACTTCTTATCTATACCCTTAAATGAAGGGCACGTAATAATGAAATTTAATATGTTCAAAAATAATGTACTCACAAACTCGGGAAAAACATCAAAAGGTGTGGATGAAACAATTTTTCAAATACCAAGCAAATTGCATCTTACTCTTGGGGTATTGACATTACTTGATGATGCAGAAATAAATGAAGCTATTGAAGCATTAAATTACTGTAAAGAACATGTTGTGAAGTATGCAACTATCACGATATAGTAATGCCTCCCATATTGTGAGGCTCTCACGATTTCCATACAGTATTCCTTCTCGACGGAACCAATGTTCATCCTCGCTGTGTAACCGGAAGTCGTGTCCAAGCCATGTTTTTTTTTTGTTATTTATGCCGACAAGCGTTTTAAAGTCTGTCTTCGTCAGAATACACAAATGCTTGAAAATGAGTTGGTCAGATACTTTTTATTTTACATGGATACTTGCTCACAAATAATTCGTAAGCTGCAAGTTGTTTGCAAACAGTTTTTTAAGAATTTGCTTCTGAAATAATACTGGCAAAAAACTGATTCCGATACCAAATTCAGTTTTCGTAGGTATTTTGCAAACAGTATTGTGAACACTGTTCTTGAGCCATGAATTTGTTCATTTTCCTTGTTGGATGATCGAATCAAAGACCCAACCAAGCATGAAATATGTAATGAGGTGTTAAATACGTGACCCTGCTCCTCCCTATAGACCTGATATTGGACCTATTTACCCGCCCTATAGAGAAGGAATATTGTATGTACTGTGTATTTTTATCCCCATGAGTTCTTAGAACTGTTCGGAATCGTATTCTTAATTTGGGCAAAACGTGGTCACTTTCAACAAGATATTACTCAGAGTAATTATAAGTAATTCGAATTGGGTGGTGCGTGATGTCCCCCCTTAATATCTCGAGATCGAAACCCCGGATCCCAAAACGGTAAAGAATTTTTCGGTACCTTTTTGCATCAGGATATTACATGTATCGGATTATAACGCAATCGCGGACACTCTGTATATACCTGTTGAGACTCCCGAGTTACGCACAATATGGGAGTCACTGTATTTAAAATACTTATAATCACAAACTTTATTAAAGTTATTTCACAATTCTTTCGCAACAAATTATAGACCTATAATTAAAAAATATGGTCAAATTCAAATACGTATAAAAGGAACTGAAATAATGAATGATGATCCTACTGATGCAAAAGTTTTATATGCAAGAATAAGTAATACAAATGAAGCTTTGCAAGAAATAGTAGATACAATTGCAGATCATTATGCTGACAGAGGTAAAAAAATATACAGTTTTATCTTGAAAAGAAGCCGCACCTCGGAACCGGGCATGAGCTCTTTTGAAGACATGTAGTCTATTTAACTAGCCGTTGGTCTCTGTCGTATCGAGTGAGACGAACTGACAACGTGCGAGGCGGTATGCGACAACGACAAGCCATGAATTACGGTCAGCACTGCCGCTGAAAAATCTATTGAAAAAAGACAAAATATGTAGTTCTCTCGGGTATTACCCACTCGCCGCAGCAACTTTGTAGTTGCTGGGACTGGTGACGGCTTCTTTTCGAGATAGCACTATACTATTTCAAGAATGGAACGCAAATATATTAATAATAAATATATTTTTTAGGCTTATTACGGAAAGAAACTGACAAACTGAAATTGCATGCAACTCTTATGAACACGTCATTCAGATTGCGCAATGAAGAATTAAATAATAAAATTCGAGGCTCTTTCGATGCAACAGAAATACTAAAAGTAAATATAACATTCATTTCAATCATAAAGTGTAAAAATAATGGACTATAAATGTTTTTCATTTTTAGGCTCATGAAAATACTAGCTTTGGTGAAGTGCAACTAAAACAGATACATTTATCGCAGCGCCATACAATTAGTAGTAATGGATATTACCAAGCAGCTGCAAAAATAAGTTTATCTGAAGATATGTAAATGTTTTTCAAAATGTTTCGTTTATCTATATTCGTGTAATTTGATATAGAAAAGCGAACTATTTAAAAATGGACTTCAATTTTTTTGTGAAAACATTTCCTTCCCTACATTTTGATTCTCTAATAAAAATAGCACAAAGTTTAAGAAATTATTGGAACACCCCCAAGAAAACAGCTTATATATATACATACACAGGGTGGTCCATGCAACTTGCACGCCTCGAATAACATCTAAAACAAAGGTGCGCAAGAGACGCGTCCTAGTAGTAATGCCAGATTCGTGGGTTTTCGCCCACGAGCTCTGCCTCCACAACCAACCATATTCCTCTCCGTGTGCCGTACGCACTCTCTGCCGAGAATTCATTTCACCGAAACCAGAGATGGGTAAAAAATGATTTGAAATAAAAATTTATGTACGAAATTTTTAGCCCATCTTTGACCAAAATCCAAGCGCTGGGGTCACAAACAGAAAATCCGGGGTTCAAGTCTTCGTGCAGAGGATCTTTTATTTTTTTTTTTATTATCTGTACTCTAATCCAGAAGGCGTACGAAAGCCTGGGATTGTATTCAATAATTTTCAAAATTACAGTTAGCCCGGGCGCGGATAATTAAATAGTTTTACTTTCCTTTACACATGTGCTTGCCAAATTTCATCTCGTAAAGCTCCTAAAATGCTGTTCTCGTTTTCAATAATTACCGCTGTTCAAGAAGGATAAAAAAACTCTGATTGAGAAAGTCTAATAGGTCATAAAGTCATATATCTCGTCCAGGCTAGATCTTCTCGATTCCAAGGACAAAGCTTACCTACCTTTCAGATGTATATGTAATCCATGTAACCGGAAAGCGCGCTTCGACCTCCGTAAGCGAAACTGGAGGGAAACGCGAAGAACATGTCCAAGAATGAAGAGATGACTGAAACACAACCCACCGATGGAACCTAGAGAACACCATTGTTTTATTGGACGAAAGGATCCGAGGAGGACCATGGAAGGACGCGCCAGAATCGGGACAGTAGGACGTTGAGAGGGCACAAGCCCTTTTTAATCTGTGTAAAAGTTGAAGAAATTTTGTTAGATTAGAAGTCAGAAATTCAAACGAGTCGATTACTGACAAAATGGGCACAGAATCTCGTGTCATAGATTGGAATGCCGTTTTCCGTAACTTGTTTTGGGAGCCACGATTGGAGTGGTCAAGTATTTTGTTCAGCAGTGCACACTCGTGAACATTCGAACTATATTATTAAATTCGAAGTAAAAACCGATTGTTTAAAATTACAATAAATTACTTCACATTCAAAAATTATTATTGATCGACTTGTGCTAATGTATCCTTTCTACTACATTTGTACAATGAAACAATATAAAAGTTCTAACAATGTACGAAAGATCGACAATTTATTCTTAGCGAAGCAGACGAATACACAACTAATGCAGTGAAATTATTTTCATAGTTTTTTATTGACAAGATATAAAATGGTCGTGTGAAAGTTTAGCTCCTATAATTATTAAGAATAAATTATGCAAGCTTATGAATAATAAATCGACAATTATATTATATTATTAATAACTCACAAAGGGTAAGAAACTAAAAAGGTAATTGATTTACAAAACTTCTACATTGAATCACGAAATTTGGTATTTATTTCCAAAAATATCTCCTTCATTTCTGGACCGGTCAAAATTGCCTGCAAATACAAATAAAAAACTGTGAGCACTTCTTCAATAATATATACATTTCATTGAACTTGTTCCCGACGTAATCTGGTGATAATAATTTATTGTATTAGTCTACATACTGCCTCAGCATGTATGCCACTCATACAGGGTTTTCCATTGTGAAATGAAATTAATGTGTATTTGATATTGAACGTATAATAATGAATGCAATAACAAAAACCACAATTAAAAGGTCAAATACTTTATTTCTTACTGAAGGTATATTACGTAGGATTTGGGATATACAAAAATTCATATCATCTAAGTCTGAATGTACATCTCCTTCGGCAACGCTTGTGATTAAAATACCCCCTCCAATACCCAACTAAACTTCTGCCTAGAAAAACACGTTGCAATTGCGGTGGTAGAAGCGTCGAAGAAGGGCCACAGAACATGGAATAAATCATCCAGTCGGAGAAGTTGCGTAGGAAAGATGAAATAAAATGATTCAAGATAAAAGTCTTGAAGCTTACAACGAAATTTGATCTCATGGGGTCAAATTGTGAATGCATCCAGACAATGTGGAAATCTTCGATTTTGTATAGCAAGAGGTAAAGAACAACCAAATTGGCTGAAGTGCCTCACTTCACACTTTTTCTATCGTCTTGCGCAGCAAACACTAACAATCACGAAGATTCTGTATTATTGATTTGATAATACTGCTACTAATTCGTACCGAAAATTCCACCAATTTCAATAACTGCGTAATGGTAGTAACAGGGACACTAGCGATATTAACAGTAGTTATATAGTAGGAATAGTGGCAGGAAAAATAGTAGTAATAAATATTGAACAAGAGGAAAGCGAAAGAGTATACACCAGTGACGGTAATAACAGTAAGAGCAATAGTAATAGAAATAGCAGTATAGTAATATCTGCAGTGATAATTGTAATAATTATAACGTATTAGTACTAGTTTTTCTAATGTAGCGGATAACTATTCCTGAAATCTACTGTTACAAAATGAAACTGAGATGAGAACGTTGGAATATTTTGGTAAATCGCGTTTACATAAGCGATTGTAGTTCACCAACTCACTCTATATATACTCACACACCATGAGAGATCAGCTGAGAGCTCCGTATTTCACTTACTTTTATTTCTTTTTTTTAATTATAATGAATTATAGCCAATAATCAGATTTAAATTAAATCTGCGACATTCATTGGCATTTCATCAATGTGAGTGTTATAGAATTGTTCAATATCTTTTAAGGCCCGTTTGTCGTCGTCTGTTACGAAGTTAATAGCCACTCCTTTACGACCGAAACGACCACCTCGACCGATTCTGTAATATAATGAAATATTAAATATTTTCTATTTCCAGAAAAAATCAATATAATCTGAGTTTTCATTCTTTCCGAATGGATCAGTTTTAAATAATGGGCATGAAACGCTACATTCATAATTGAACATTTTCAAGGTAGCGTTGCATACTTGTGCTATTAATCATGATATTACTCACCTATGGATATAATTTTCTCGATTGGAAGGTAAATCATAGTTGATAACAAGTGAAACCTGCTGAACATCGATACCGCGGGCTAGAAGGTCAGTAGTTATGAGGACACGAGATGATCCAGTTCTAAATTGTCTCATGATGAGATCTCGCTCTTTTTGGTCCATATCTCCGTGCATAGCAGAGACTGTGAAGTCACGACCGCGCATATTTTCTGTCAGCCAATCGACTTTGCGTCGTGTATTACAGAAAATGACTGCTTGAGTGATACTCAGTGTATCGTACAAGTCACAAAGAGTTTCAAATTTCCAATCCTCGCGTTCGACATAAATGAAAAACTGTTTAATACCCTCCAGCGTGAGTTCCTCTTTCTTTACCAGGATACGAATTGGAGATCGCATAAAGCACTGAGATACATCCAAAACATCGGTTGGCATAGTAGCTGATAGCAATATAACCTGGAAAGCAAAAAAAAATTATACTGTTGTAAAAATTTGTATTCATTTTTGGTCACGTTATTAAAATAGTGGAAACGCTACAATAAATATTTGTATAATGTTTTTCGTTGTTATGAAGTTTATACGTAATTAAAAATGGCACAAGTACATAAACAATACTTATGTTTTTGTTGTAAAGTATTTTATCTTTCAATTACTATTACTATAACAATTCACTACATTAAATATGAAACAAGTACTTGTTCTAAAAAAATTAGCATAAAACGTGATTCTACATTTTCGTCTTGTACGATGCTGGTAAACATATGTTGCATGTAATTTAAATTTATTTTATTTATGATATAATATTATCCTTCAGGGACAAATTTTTAAAGAAAATTTTAGTAAACGTGTTTGGAATAAATTAAAGTTGACCATTTCTATTTAATATGTGCAAATAGGATTAATCCGATCCTATAGATACTATAACTACATATAAATCAAACCTGATGAAAATTACAAGATAGGTTGTAGGGGTTTTAAACGGACACAGAAATCACCGACCTCATTAAACAAAAGTATCCGGTTGTAAAAGAAAGCTTCAGTGTTATGTGGACAAATACTTTCGTTGCATCCGCGCCGAAACACGCAAATGCCAAGCAACGAATGAAATCATTCAGACGTGAAATACAATAATTCCAATGAAAGAATAATACAAAAAAATATGAACTTCACACACCTGCACTTCGTTGGGTAATAATTTGAATACATCATGAATTTGTTCCTTGAACCCACGAGAGAGCATTTCATCAGCTTCATCCAATACAAACAGTTTAATGCTATTGGCTCGTAATGCCCGCCGACTAATCATATCATAAACTCTACCAGGTGTACCGACTACTATGTGGACACCTTGATCCAACTTCCGCATATCTTCACGGACATTAGTGCCACCAATGCATGCATGACATTCAGCATGCATAAAATCTCCCAAAGCAATAACAACTTTCTGGATCTGAAAATTGAAGAGTTTGAATGATGTCTCCTTTCTCTTATAACACTGGTTGCTATTATAAACAAATTAGCCAGCACATACTTGTTGAGCAAGCTCACGAGTCGGGGCTAGAATCAAAGCTTGACACTCTTTGAGACTGGTATCAATTTGTTGCAGAATAGAGATTGAAAATGTAGCAGTCTTGCCAGTTCCTATCAAACATACATATTGCGTATTAAAATTTTTTTCATAACAGAATCACGACTGTGCTTCGGTCCATTTACCTGATTGTGCCTGCGCAATCACATCGAGTCCTCTTATACATGGCAGAATGGCACGTTGCTGAATTGCAGATGGTTTCTCAAATCCATAAGCATAAATACCACGTAATAACTCTTCCTTTAAATTCATTTCATCGAAGTTGTCGACGACCTAATTTATATACAAGAAAACACAAAAATAAATATCGCACGAACATAGAATTAGCATTTAATATAATTTTACTATTGTTCATAAGTGAAAGTAGTCTATTTTTAAATGGAGCAGAAAAGAGATTTTGGGAAGCATTCATTACTCGACCGTGAAGCGTTGATGATAAAACTTAGCGCAATATTACTCGATTCTATTTATATGATAATAATGAATTTTTCATTGTACAATGTTCAAAGAGACATTACGCTTGTTAACTTACAACATGCCAATTGGATTCGATGATCCCATCAGGGTCCATGCCAGATGGGCCATCGTACGGTGGCTGTTCACTTTCGCTGGGACCATTTTTGGGATCTACTGTCCATTGGTCATCGTTTCTAAAATATAGATAAAATGAGAGAATCAAATTTAGGAATCTTTTTAATACTACATCCTAATACATATTGCTTAAATTAATATAAGCAATTATAAAGAAACCTAGACATGACTTTTATTAATTTATTGCTTACACTCTACTTGCATAATAAAAATGCATACTACTAGATACATCTACTATACGATAATAAAAATAGAATTGCCGAGAAATTTACATTTCCACTTCTAACAGCCTTGAGACACGAAATTCAATATTATAGGATTTTAAATTAATGAATTTTCATTAAAAATAGATAATTTTGTATAAATATGACGATGTATGTTACTTGAGGCAATTAAACGAGACTATTAAATAGTTATGAGAACCAACTTATTGACGACGGTAGATGCATTGACAGTGACTCACGCGAAAGCATGCCCAAACAGGTACGGCGAGTTTTAGTCGAAAAGCGAGGCATAGTGCTGATTATTTCTTACTCTACTTTTAACAATACTATTCTTTTCTCATTTTCTTCCCGCATTCGTTGGAAAAAACATTATTTTACTGTGTAATTTTCTAATGAAAGGTAAAACGTGTTTGCACATCAAATAGCATGCAGCATCTTTATGGTGAAAATTATTGTACATTTGGAAAGTTTTATGCTTAATATATGAACGATACCAGAGAAACTTTAAATTGTAACAGCATTGGTTATAGAAAATAATAGCAATGAAATGCTGATATTAATTTGGCGAACAATGTGACAAAAACGAATGCACGCCATGTTGTCAGTCTCGTGTTCATGCATTCGTCGATTGCGGCACTATTTTTTAAGGATATACTGTTAGTTGTCGACGTCGAACCGCGCGTAGTGTAAGATTCACAAAAGCATAAAATAAACAAAGAATTTGCAAAATGTAAGAAAGCAAGCTTCTTTGGCGATTATGTATGAAAAATCGAACTTACTTTCGCTCGGACGTATGCGACATGTTCCACTCACGGTAGGTCGACGGAAAGGACGAGTTCCTATTGCGTCACAAGAAATATTCTTACAAATGCCGCACAATGGCGCTGCGAACGCTCTTCAAATTTCAGTGATCTTTTCAAGGAAATTCAACACGCTGCAATTATTCAACACAATTCGATGAGTTTTCGATGTCGGCTTACAAAAGCGTGCAATAACGTTTTTCCAGTTCATTGAGTTTCATGATATGTTCTTTCCTAAATGATTATTGCGCATAAGGGAAGTGCGTCAATTACCCATAATCCTTTGTGATCTCTAGTGGGGTGTGTGTGGCAAATGCGAATATATTCTTGAGCACTTACCCATTCATTTTTCAATTTTAACTCTTCCAAAGAAATCTGTATTTCTCTTTGTATCATTTATTTTTAGCACTTCTTTTATTCACTTTCCCGTTATTACTACGCAAATCTGTCAGGTATTAAAACATATTTTTACTATTTTTTATTAATTTTTAAGAATTATGTTCAACTCCTATAATAAGTATATGTATCACTGAGGCAATTTTATTTACGACAGCAACTCTTAAAGAATTGAAAATCTTGATAATTTTATTTGTTACTAATTTTTCCACTTCGGAGAACCTCAATTTAATGAACCTCGTTATACAATCAATTCTACATTCGAAATGATGCTACGAAATATTTCCACTATTTAGTTGATTAAAATTTTCTCTTGCTTATATATAAAACAATCGAAATCAAATTATTCATTTAATAATTTTACGAACAATGTGTATATAAATGTATGAATGAAATCATGTATTAATATTGGTATGTATGTTTATTTATGTCTTCCACCTGTTCATATATTTTATAGTTATCAATGTATGAATTTAAGTACCCTATTTCAAACATCAACAAATATCTTTAACATCGCATATTAATACCTTTCTGCGAAAGTCTAATGTCCAACTTCTTCTTCGTGTTTTTCTAGTTTAATTTATGTTTGGAGATAAATACATTTGGATAATAAATTTGATCTTTAGGTCACTTTATGAATTTATATACACTCACAGATAAATATTTTGATAATTACGAAAGCTGGTATTTGCTCTTAAAATTTATAAGAACTCTTCTTATTCTAATATAGTATGTAACAGCTTACACAGTTACAAGAAATAAAATTGATAGAAATGTGGGTAAAATATTTCAATAATTAGTTGTAATTAGGTTTATTTTTTCTCGTTTTGATTCAATATGAGGTACATGTGTTGTATGTATAAGTGTTTCTGGGTGGGTTAACTAAAAATTGTGATTTTGCTTTGCCTTCTTCCTTCGTCTGGGGCTTTCTCTCTTCTCCTTTTTTCCAGATTCATACGCATCTACTCCGCTCTTTCTTCCTTTAGTATCTCTCTTATCATTACATTTTCCCTTTTCAGTTCCTTGCAGTCTTGTAACATGTGTCTCAGCGTCTCTCTTGCCCCTTTACATAATCTGCAGACTGTATCTTTTTCTTCTCTCCAGTACGTACTTATTCCCCCATTCTTTGTTCCCACATCTAAACCTAGCAATGCTTTGGCCTCTGCCTCTATAGTTTCCATTTAGGTAATTTGCTTTCTGGTTATCCATAATTTCTGTGTAATGTACGTTTTATCTACTTCCTAGTGTTCTGCCGTATAGCTATTGTACCTGCTCTGTCCTGTCTCTTTGGTTTAGTTCCTCAGCAAAATCTTTTCCTCCCTTCGTTTTTATTTCTTGGATATCCATAATTTTTTATCTATGAGTCTCTCATTTCTTCTCATTTTAACTTTTTCTCCCCTTGCTTCGCGTATATTTCCCTCTAGCATTCTCATATTATTTTATTCTTGTTTAGCTGTTTCGTTTTCTCTTCATATTTTATTGCCCATCTCCTGGCTTCTATCCTTACTTTGTTCATTTCTGTTTTCTCTAAAAATAGGTAAGCCGGTGTATTGAAGTTCAAACCTAAAGTCCACCTTCTGTATTTCTCTTGTATTTTCTCTATTTTTTCTGCTTCCATCCATCCCCAAATTTCTGATACGTATATCAAGATACTTTGAACTATGCTTCTGAATTTCTCATTCTCCTCTCAAAATTGTTCTTGAACTTCCTTTGTCCTATTCCCCATATCTGCATGTTGCTATTCTTGCTTTCTTTACGACTTCGCTTATATGCATCTCTCTTCTCCCATTTTCCTGGAAATTATACTATAAGTATTCAAACTCCTTCACTTCTTCCAGAATATTCACCTGCTCTATAAGTAGTAATATTTCATTGCCATTGAGCGACCTACACTCCTTAATATCTTTTAACAAAATTTTAGTCGAAATTATTTTAAACTATTTCGAAGCTTCTGGGAGGGTCAGAAGAAATTTTAAAAAACTTTGATTTTTTAACACTAATAAGTATGTATATTCTCCTTTTTCATCTTTCTCCATATTCCCGTTCAGAATATTCCTTTCTCTTTCCTCTACCATCTCTAATAACTTTCCCTACGTGTTTTTAACTTTGTCTTTTGACCTTCTTACGTCATGCTTTTCTTCTATTTCAAAATCATCCCCTTCCTGATCAATTCTTGCTTTAAAATCTCCTCCAATTGTCAATTTATCCACCTCCTTCTCCTCTATTATTAACTGATTCAACATTCTACTCTTATTTCGTCTCCTTTGTGTCTCTCCTGTACACTGTTATTATTCCCCATTTTACATTTTGTATCTTTATTTTTCTCTTTCGAATATGTTTCTGTCCCTCGTTCGTTTCCTCTTCTTCTATGCCTTTTCTTATACCTGTGATAATTCGACCGATCACTCTCTCTTTGGTTGCATACTTACATTTCCAAGAGAATTCTTGCGACCACTTATCTTGCATTCCTTCCCATTGTTTTTCCTTGATTCAAGTTTCTACTGAATCTATTGCATCGAGTTCTTTTCAGAAATATCAAAACTATTTGTCCTTGTCGTGTCTATTTCTTCTTGATATTTTATTCATTTCCCAATTCGACAATTGATACGTTTGTTGACGTGCTCTCGTTGTCCTTGTTAGCTTTGTGATCCTCGAATAATTTAGAAGTTCATAGGGCTTTGCCGGCTCCAAAAATTTTCCGCCTTCACCCCACCTTCCTCTTTCCAAATAAGTGTCTTATCATTAATCTTTACTTTCCTCCACCCAATTTTTACCTCCGCCCTTTCGTCCTTCTACGCTTTGGCAATATTTGTAATATTTCTTTGTATCTGTCTTTCCTTTTCTGATAAACGCACTCACTGAATCCCTGGCTTCAGAGGACCTGCCAAATCTTGGAAGGACACACTCACCGAAGCTTCAGCTTCAGTGGTCCTGCCAAATCCCAGAAAAGCACAGTCACTGAAGCCAGGGCTTGGTGATATATTGCTTGGCTGTAAATTGTCTTTATACCATTGAGCAATTACAAATATAAATGTAATTAATATTCTTATAATTATATATAAAACTATGTTGTTACAAACAATATATTTATTATTTACACAAATACTATTTACACGTTATAAGTAAAATAAAAAATATTTTCACCTCTCACTTTCATTTTTAGTTTAAGATTTAGACAAGTTTTTATACACTGAAAAGATTCTCAAAATTATGCGATTGTAGTACGACTAAAATTTTGTTTAATAGTTTGTGGGCTTGCTTTTTTTCACAAATTAATTCATAAATCGATTTCTCTTCTGTATCGTTAATGAAATCTATTAACACTAATCGGATTGAATTAAGATCAAATATACAGTGATTTATTCCAAATGTATATTTATTGAAGCTTCTTACTTCATCTTTTTTCGAAATCGTGTCTAAACGTTGTTTAGCTATAAATATTATAAAATCAAGAAATTGATCATAATCCATTCCATATGTTGATTTCAGTATTAACTGACAATGCTCTCCCCAATTGTTCATATCCTTGCAGTCACTAACTTCTTCCATAACAGAAGATAATTCCTTCTTTAATCCCCGCCATACATTCAAGACATTGCATCCATTTATCCAATTATGATTAATAGAAATTGTATCTTCCTATTAGAGAGTAACATATTAAATGCATTATACATATATAATGATCTTTTGATTTAACAGTAGTAGTTGATCTAATTTACCACATTCCAAACTTGATGATGCCATCCAGATGGTATAAATATAATTTCTCCTTCTTTTTGAATTATGTCAATATATTTTAATGTGCGTTTATCGTACGCTTTATATTTTTTATAATCATTAAGTTCTTCAGATGTCGCGTCATATATCAACTGGCCATGAATATCTCGTAAAAAATCTTCTTGGTGTGGCGGAAAAAGTAACCAACGCTTTTTTCCTACTATATTTGCAGACCAACTATACGATGAAAACACATCTGCATGCAATGGCGTCCTAAATGTGATAAAAGGATTGTTCATTAATAATGCATGCGCCAAACGCCAACTTATTACTTAAGTAGTATATTTTTACCATGTTCCTTTTGGTCCCATATACACAAACCTATAATCGTCATTCAATTCAGGATTTGCTAAATAATATTCATTTAACCAGTCAGATGCAAAATATTCAGGAACGTCATAAATAGGATCGTTAGGAAATAATTTTCGACAATGCCAATCTTTTAAATACAAAAGAGGCATAGTATCTGAATAATTACTTTTTATATAATCTATCCAATAGTTTATGTAATCTCTCATCTGCATTTCATCTGTAGATTGAGAATTGTAATATTTTTTATTACAATCTGCAACTGGTACCATATAATTTCCTAAAAGAACATAATTCTATTAATATAATATAATACATTCCACTTTAAATAACATGAAAAAGTGTACACTAACATGCCTACAGAATTGAAAAATATTTACCAAATAATATATCAAGGACATTAAAGTCAGGTGTATTATCCAAATTCCATTGTCTTCTACACGACCAATTATCTGTCACGTTCGATTTAAAAATACATGGTTTGTTTGAAATTAAATATTTTGAGAAAAATTCGTCATATGTCATTGAGGTATTGACATAATCTATCCAATCGATTATAACGTTATTTTTATTATCATCGGATAACCTTCCGTTTGTTATCTCGAGCACTTCTAGCATCGTGCACTTTCACTTTTCACTAAACTTAATAACTGAACTCCATTATTTCTTTATATGTAAACAGTACAGGTAGAAATCAACAATGACGTATAGCTGATTTTAGAACCTCATAATGTTATTTTCTAAACAGACACAATGTCACACATCCTATTTTAATATTACCTTGAAAATTTAGCAATTAACGCTTGCGCTCATTTGACGTAATAGTATATATTATTTTTGATCTTTGTTTATCATCACGTTCATTACATGTGCCATGTAGTGTATTAGGCTATGACAACCAATGACAACTGACAACAACTGAGTTTTTACCATTTTTACTATACTGTCGTATACAAAATAGGTGTCAACCCCCACTCCGGCCTCCCGAGACACGCTATGGTCGCTATGGAAAACTGATGGAAAACGATGGTCTATGGTCATGAAGTAGTTGTGGAGAACTATCGATGATGCTATTGATAATTATTGATGATCACTATTTACTATTGACAACTATCGATAGTTTGAAAATTGGGGGATATTTAGGGCGAATTCCACTTATACCCAAATCGACCTTGAGTTTCATTAGAGTAGGTTTCTCTATACGCGACTGGACGCATCGGCAAGAATTTCAAAGTCGATTTTCTCGAAAACAAAGCGCAATATCAAAAAGTTTTATTCCTTTTTCTCGACTTATTTACTTGTTATAAGTCAAAAAGAAAGAGTAACTTTTTTTCATATTGCGCTTCATTTTGGAGAAAATCAGCTTTGAAATTCTTGACGTTGCGTCTAGTCGCGTACAGGAAAACCTAGCTTAATGAAAATCACGGCCATGTCTAGTAACAAGGCCGGAACCTAGTGAATTTGGCAGCGCTGTCATCAGTCCCATTTGAATTTTTATGATGGTATATCGATGGTCAATGGTCCAAGTATCGGAAATTATCGATACCGCCGACGATACCGACTATCGATATTTTTCCACCACTACCATGACAGACGGAGTCTAGTTGCGTCGATATATAAAGTACATAGGAGCGAGATTTGAAAGTGGACGTTTACATATGGTCTTGCAAAGCATGTATGTAGATACAGCATATTCTTTTTAATTGTATTTAAAATAGTACAAACTACTTGTCGATCGATCACTTTACGTACCTGCGCCGAGACATCAATTTCAATCGTTGCAAAAATGCTTCTTTCTATTGTTTGACGTTGAACGTGTGGGAGCTTAAATTGCAGGGCTGACTTAAAAATTTGAGCGCCCTCGACTAAAAAAATTTAGCGCCCCAACACCTCACGTAAATACCAACTTTATACACCGTATAGGCTGCAGTTTCTTCCAAATCGGTGCAAGGCGATACATACAACGGTATCGATTTAACGGTGTCGAGTCTCCCCTCCCATAAAAAATTGAAATGAAAAAAGCATTTCAACAAACATATTCTTAATTCTTAAGCGCCTATGGGTGTCACTGGCGCCCCTGGGCTATAGCCCATTTAGCCCACTGGATAAGGAGGCCCTGTTAACTTGTGCAATTATAATAAATGGCACCCGCAGCAGCATGTACAACTTACAGACATATATGTATCTACATACCTACATGTCATGCACGCCAAGGAAAACCCATTAATTACAGAAGAGGAAATCTGCTGGTTTGAAGATAACGTACACTAGAAACTAACATAAGAGTAACCAAAAATATGAAGCAACTGTTAATAGCGCTTTAGCATGTAGGTATAAAGTAGTATCTACATATATAAGTACTGGCTTTACTATTCGGCTTCGTCCGAAATTTAGATTCTGATTTTATAAAAAAATAATTTTTTTTGGTTTTCTATTTATTGTGAAATTGGTCACATTCACCCGGATTAGTCCAGCATAATGAGCTGCGGCACATTTCGTGATACCAGAGTTTATCGTTCGAAAGTTTTTAGGCGACAAACAAACACGCAAACATATAGAACCTTTTTGTTTTATATATTAAGATATCACTGCGAGCGTGCGATGAACCCGAGCTCGAGTTTGGATCCTTGTTGAGAAAATATCGTTCGCCTTAATTATTCCTAGGGTTTCCTGCCGATCGTAAATTAAACCTGAATGCAATAATATTGCATCGTATTGGCATCGTTGGTTAACATAAAGTGACTACTTGGAATCATTAATTATTAATCAGTATAGCCGCGCAATTTCAGGATCTGATGCGATCTTACATCGCGGGATTCCCATTCGATTGATTACGTAGCACCGTAATTATAAACGGACGATCTTTCACTGAATTTACGTGGCTGCAAAATCTACCAAGTCTGTTACATACGTGTGTGTAGTTGATTAGGAAAAGAATATTCTAAGTTCATTGGATAAGAACTGTGCACAAAGTTATTTATATTCCAAAAAGGAGGAGGTTATAGATTCGACCCCTATCTATTTCTTTTTATGTTTGCCGCGCATAACTTTTTAAATAAATGTAGTTATGTAACTTAAATAACTAAAAAATAGAAAATAAAAAGATTTAAAAAAATTAAAACCGACTTCAAAAACATAAAAATGCACTAAGAAGTAAAAAATAATTTTTTCCCTTATTTAATCTACGACTATCAATTTTTTTATGTTGGTCGCCTCATCATTTACACTGTGTAAATCTGGCGCCGACTTAAAAAATATGAGAGTCGTAAAGTAAATAAGGGAAAAAATTATTTTTCACTTTTTAGTGCATTTTTATGTTTTTGAAGTAGGTTTTAATATTTTTTTTTTCGACAACATTTATGTATATATGCCCTAGTATCATACTGTACGCAATAAAGGATTACATAGTTTAAGTCTATAGATTTCGTATGCAATTTCGGCCGACGATTAACATAGATGTGACTCAAGCGACCCGTTTGTTTGGAAGAACGACATGCTAAGCGAAGGAAGAGTTGATATAAAAACAAACGACTCATCCGTACGAGCGATCAAATTCCGACAAGTGTTTGCCGAGTCAAGGCGAAAATCCGTACGCGCAGGTTCGAATACGAATACGTATGTATATTTTCACCATTTTGTGCTGTTCGTTTTTTGCAAAATAAGATAAACAGACGTAACATCGTCGCGCATATGATTAAAAAATTGAAAACAGCGCCGGTAGCTTTACGGATTAAGAGCATTGAAATTAATCAAAATTCTACCAGTTAGTTAATCGTAGCATTAAAGTTACAGCTACTTCCGATTAAGGATATCCACGCGTGTATTCTTTACACATTTATACCTACTTAGATATAGCGTATAGCTACCTACGACGCAAAATCATCGCATAAATCAAGACCATCGAACTTTTCTTTGTACACAATCCTTTCGATTACTTCACACCTTTAATGTTGTCATTGTTCAAGATCTGACTTAGGAACCAGTATTGCGATTCGGCCCGTTCAATATACTAGGTATAATCAGCTGAATTAGAGCCAAAATAAATAATTATGTATGTGTTACAGTTTGTAAGGTATCGTCAATAGGAATGTTCTTTGAAAGTTGGTTTAGTCATTGTATATAATTAGTCGTCCGTAAATCGTTATTGTTTCCGCGCGTCGAGTACATAAGAAATTATGTAATTTTCATTTCAATGATATTTGATTATGAACAGAAGAAATGTGGAGGTCAGAATAATCGGAAGAAGCACGCGATATCTACGGAACATTGAAATTAGGCCACGCGTGGGACAGAAAACGTCATCTCCCGTGATATATTTACTACAGTTTATCGAGAAATGGCGGGATTCGGGTTCAGAGAAGACGATTTTCCTATGTGATTCCAATATATCAACAAGTCGATACATATATGTAGGCAGGCCGGGATTAAAGGGGGGGCTGCAGTCCCGGGCCCCAATTTCCGGGGGGGGGGCCTGTTCTAAGGGATTATCTCACTACCCCCCCCCCCGCGCCTGTTCAACCACGGAGGTCCTTGAAGGTTTAAAAGCCCCGGGCCCCAAAAATCTTAATTCGGGCCTGTATGTAGGTATAGGTATAATATACGCTGGAACTTTTTGCGTGATTCGTATGGGGAAAAGATTGCAATGTTGATGCAAACTCCACACTCCAGCTATGTACATACATATGTATCGGCACATATAGGTAAAGCGGTTTATAGATATTTTCTAAACTTGAAATTGTATAGCTATGATTGTAAGTACAATACCCGATTAAAGATTAAGGAGCCTTAAAGAAAAGGCGGTGGGATATATTTTTAAATAACTTTTTGCACTTAAAGGAGCAACATTTAAAAAATATATTTAGTTCGGGGCGATTTCCATGCGGTCTGTTTGACGCGAATAACACGCAAGGAAATTGTATGTAAGTACATACTACATACATATACATATGTATAACATGTGACGTTTTGTTTGCAGGTGTCAGCGAGCGTAAATAACAATGACATCGACGTCGATTTGTCTTACTTCTTTTCTTCTGTTTGCATTAAGTGGTGTTTCTCGCATAGAGAGTACTAGACCAGACTATATACATTGTCAGACCAATTTAGAATGTGGACCGGGCCACTGTTGTACTATAGGTATGTATTTATACTTATTTCCTTATACAGGGTTATCCATTTAAGACTGGCAGCGCTCGCGCAAGTACGAATGAGAACGGCAACAGCGTCACACACATACTTACTACTACAATCATATGTCGATACATCCGCCATCTATGGGCTGTTGCTAAAAGTATAAGTTTGTGTAGATGACCTATACGAACCTATACTTTTAGCAACAGTCCATAGATGGCAGATGTATCAACATATGATTGTAGTAGTAAGTATGCGTGTGGCACTGTTGCCGTTCTCATTTGTACTCGCGCGAGCGCCGCCACTCTTAACTGGATAACCCTGTACCTTAATTATGGCCTACGGCGCGAGATATGAGACATTTTCACAAAAAAAGCAATATTGTTAATCAAATACGTGATTTTAGGGCCGATGAGGTTCAGTATTCCCCAATGTAAACCTCTACTAGAGGAAGGAAATATATGCAGACCGGGCAGCGCTTCCACACTGAATATGACTGCAACGTACCCTGACGGTGCTGAAGTATTATTAACCGATGTCCATTACATCCTTTGTCCCTGCGCCGACGGATTAGCGTGCGATACAAAAGAAGGTGTTTGCAAGAATGCTGGTGAAAAACGTGATACGAACCGTCTGCTTGGTGAAAATAGCAAGTCAGATGATTAATATATTACTTTTGCTATAATAAGATAACCGGCCGCCAATGTATGTATGTACGATCCATGTTAAGTCGATTTCTACCGAATATGAACGCTGATGATACAGCGGATTGTACAATTCAAGTATATACCAACTACATATGTGGTTCCTTGCGAACAAAAATAATGATGTTACTGCGTACTTTATGTTTAAAGTAAAAACTCGTCTTTTTTCCTATATTAACGAAAGAAGCTGTAAAATTGCATACGTGCATATGTACACACGTACAGCCTTGATTGCGTATGTGGTAAAATAAAGACGGTATAGACACGATTGCATTTCTTTGGAACGCGCGGCAAAAGGCCGCCATCAGTCCATATTTAATTGTAATTCCTGCCGTTAGTAGCGTTGTAATCTTGTTCTATTCCGTATTGATAACATTGGATGTGACAAGAGAATTAAAAACGGAGAATACTTAAGTAAGTAGAATTGGAGAGGGAAAGGGGTGATTAACATTGCCAGTATCAGTGTGACCAAGTGTGATTCTGTGAGTCACAGACGTCACTACCGATTTGCGACCGATCTGCGCAGCTTCCATGGATCTGACACATCCGATTGGTCGTAGCACTTTTGCGATTGGTCGTAGCACTTTCCCTGCCGGTTTACTACCAATCAACAGTGTATCCCTGTGCGCAACCAGTATGCTCTAATGTGGAACCGATCACTACCTAGAGGATCACTACTCCATCCTAGTGATCCTCTAGGTAGTGATCGGAATATGTGTTCCACGTTTTCTATTGGCCGACGCAAATTTGGTCAAAACCGGAAATAGAGAGAGCAAGTAAATAAGTAGAAAAAGAAAGAGATACTGCATCTACCAACTAGATTCCACAACTTTGAGCGAAAAGTGGGATCAGCAGCAAACTTCATTTAATACTGAAGTGCCCGCCGATTTGTGACTTCCACTTTTGACCAAAATTGACCAAAATGGTGGACACATTTTCCGATCACTACCTAAATAGAGGATCGTACCTAGCAAACAAAAATTGCGTTGTCATCAGGAGGAAATCCCCTACATATTCACAAAGTTTCAGAATTTTTGGAATTTCAGGCTTCAGGATCTCTCCTTCTCAGATCTGTGACTCATCAAGCTTTAGTTCATTCCAAATTACCCATTTTCTAAAAAAGAATGTTTCTCCAATAATATTTTTATAGCGATTAATTGCATTAATCCTTTCATGAAATGCACTGCTCTATGCAATTCCGTGCGTTCCTTATAGTTCGGCAAATCATGTTATCAAGTGTACCGACTTATAAACATGAAAACTTCAAATAAAATCAGTTAGAATCTTACAAAACGTATGGACCAGTTATAGGTACACATAAAATAGAGCTAAAAATTACTGTTTTGTTGAAGTGTTGTCATAACATAAGATTATAAATAGACATTGTATGTTTCTAACCTCGACTACATCCCCCCATTTCGTAAATTTACCGGTACGGTAGAACACTAATCTTACCTTGGGAAGCTTACATTTATAAAAGAAAATGTACAAATACATTGCAAAATAACATAACAAGAATTGAAAATTTGTTGTCACATCGCGTTAACGTTGTCCCTTGTTTTCGTCTGGTGTGCATCTATGTATGCAAGTACATACATAGAATACAATCATACATCGAGCAGCCGACGATGTAATAATTTCATACGCATCTAGCTGCGCATCGTTCGAAGCTGAACGCAGGAAGGGATACATAAGCCACATATGCGCATACCTACATGCATACGCATCTGCGGTAGTGCAGCGAGATTTTTTAGTCGGGTGTAGAAATGTTGACGAAACGGACGCCGCCATGTGAAGTCGGGCCACTCGCCATCATAACTTGTGTTATAAAGTCACAATCGAATGAGCCGGCTCGATGTACAATACAATAAAAAGAAAACGGGAATAAAATTTATATATGTATAGAGAGTGTAGTGGGGAGGGAGGAAGAGACAGAGAGACAGAGAGAGAGAGAGGTGCGCGCGCTCACGCGCACGTGAATAAGGGGAACAGAGAACAACATACTGCTAGGTCAGAGCGCTGGTAACGTAAGTAAAACAAGTCGATTGACCCGAGGTGCAATCGAAAGCATGTACGATCGATACAATTTGTAATGTAAAATCGTTTGCTACAAAAAGTTATCTGACACGCTGACAGACATATGTACTATGTGTAAAGTACAAATGAACGTGCGTACCTTATTTTAAAGTGCATCGCAGAATAATTACTCCAGCAGGTGATTTTTGCTCCTGATTAGCGCCATGTCCCACAATGGACCAATCAGCTGCTTGGTAAACCGCTGTAAAACCTCGAATCTGTCCGCAGACGAATGACAACAAAAGAGACTGATAGAAGTCGCGCGCGAGACAGTGGATTTTTTTACGATCCCGCAGAAGATTTGTGATTTTCCCCCCTTGTATTACTCGCTGCGAATAACGTCGCTTTGGTCGTGGTGAAAGTGTCGAGGAATATGAAGAGAAGAAATGTCGAGTGCGGTAAGCTTCGGAGGCCCTTGAAACGCAACAAGCTCACCGAGGGGATCTACGGAAGGTAAATTTTCGCCGCCATATGTCCCTTTATTGGAATGGTTAATTTCAAAAGTAACCAAAAACACGATGAATGTTTCTCTTAAATACTCTCGGTCTATCGATCAAATATGTTTACTGTCTCCGATCTTTCGTGAGATGTATAAATTTCCGGAATGGACTGTACTATTAGTGCGCGAGCTTGTCGGTCAGTTTCCAGAAGCTGCATGATATAATTTGACATTTACCAAAACCTTAACCATGTGTCTGTTTTTATAAAAACTGTTCTTCTATTGTGTTTGTTATTTTGGTTATTCGCGACTCGATGGAACCTTAAACAATTTTAATCTATCATATATAACATCATCAGATAAATTTACAATATCAAAAATTGTTAATTTATCTATTACTATTAAATATTAACCAATTTACATCGCGTAATTATGTAATTAAGATTTCGTTAATTTTAATTTTATTTCAAAATATTCGTCTTATTTTTTAAGTACCGAACATGAATTCTTCTCAATTTTGAATCAACATTACAAATGTATGTATAGCATACAGTATGATGAGGTATATAAAATGAAGGTAATATAACAAAAACTAATATAATGTTTTGACTGGTTTAATCTCTAAGTACAATTAACTTCAATTATACAAGTAGTTTTTTTTTATTGATTGCAGTTAAGAAACATATCTACATATACATACATCTATATATATATATATGTATGTGTATATATGTAATGCTATTCTAATTTGAAGTTAACTGTTTAAGGTTTTAGACAATAATATTTTAGAGATGCTGTGTTAAGCAATATGACGGCACGGTAGATACATATAATGTACTAATATTTACCAAGATTAGTACGAAGATTTTGGATACACAGATAACACAGCATTATCTTTTATTTCAGTACTTTGCTTTACCTAAAGTTTATTCTACTATGGGCTATGGTAATTTTGGCAGACTTCATTTTAGAATTCCGTTTTGAATTTTTGTGGCCATTTTGGCTGCTTCTCAGAAGTGTTTACGATTCTTTCAAATATCAAGGTTTGGTAAGTAACATATTCCGATTCTGTATACCATTCTTGACTGCGATGGATTAATTATATTTTTGATATTATAAAAACTCTTCTATTTTCAGGCCTTCTCTGTATTTTTTATTTGTATTGCACTTACGTCAGATATGATCTGTTTCTTTTTCATACCCATACATTGGTTGTTTTTGGCTGCCAGCACTTATGTTTGGGTACAATACATTTGGCATACAGGTAAATATGAAACATTTAAATTCTTGGAAGAATATTAGTTATGTTAAAGAAATAATTATGTTAACACGATATTAATATTAAACAGATAAAGGTGTGTGCCTACCAACTGCGATGCTATGGTTATTATTTCTATACATAGAGGTAGAAGTTCGATTAAGAGATTTACGACATATGCCCTTCCACTTGGATCTCTGTAGACCATTTGCAGCACATTGGTACATATTTTTTCCTTTCTATTATTCGCTCTTCTCTTGTATGTAAAACACAAAAAGAAACATTTATACTGATCTGTATGCATAGACTGAACATTATTATTTATTACTTGATAACATATACATTATTAGATAGTTGTAAAAGTTCTGTTCATTAGTAAATAGAGAAGAAGAATTCAAGTTTAAGAAACACTGTTCAAAATGAAGCAGTATTTCTGCCAACTGATCTCTTTTGTATTCTGTGGGTGCTAGTAATAATTGTGCTTTTTCTTCCTGATTAAACTCTTTCTTTGTACGTAGCAGCAAATCGATGGACAGAACTTACATAGCAATCTGATATAAAAAAGACTTTACTAATAGTAATATCAAGCATTTTGTTCTGAAACGAATAAGTATGAACGATGAAAAATTAAAACTATTCTTTTCTTCTAGCATTGGTTACCCTGTCGTTACATTAGGTTTCGGTTTTAAAAGCTACATTGGCTACAGAATGAGACAGGTAAGTCATTACTACACATAATGTTTCAATGAAAATCTTTACAGCTTTTAATGTTCAATTTTTTTTCTACCAGAGAAAACAAAAGGATGTAGCGAAAGAAAATGAATTCTACCTGCAGTTGTTGCAGCAAGCTCTGCCTTTAGGGCAACAAAATAGTACTGTACAACAGATTCAGCAAGTTCAGTCACAAGTACATGTTACTGCTTCGTTAGATCAACATGTTAAAACACACTCTAATAAACTAAGCTCACAGTATAATCCAAGTCCTGAAAAAAGCAGAGGTAGTTTGCATTTATATTGAACTTTATTCCAGTATTTGATGACTATTGTATATGATAATTAAACATATTTTTCAGGAAGCAGTAACAATTCTGCAGAAGTTGGTATACAAAATGGTAATTTACACATAGGTACACAAATAACATTGCAATCACAAAATGTTGCGACGAAAAATAATCACAGAAAGTCCTTGGACAAAGGTGAGAAGCAAGAGGAACAACATAACAAGCATAACATAACAAATATATCACAGTCTGAGAAAAACGATAAGAAGTTTATACATACGAATGGAAGTGTGATTGCTCCCACTGATATGCAGTTCGTTGAGAGGATCGGGTAAGTAGTGTAGTTGTATATGCACGTAATGCGATATTCAAGAAATGTACTAAAATCTTGAATTTAAAGTACAGATCTGTGAATGATTTCGATGCAAATGAAATAGAAAAAGACAAATTTGTCAAAAGTGGAAACTGTGGACACACTACAGTGAAATCACAGGCTAATGGGTCTGTAACAGGGAAGTGGAATAATATAAAAGACAGTCGCGAATCATCGTCCACCGTTAATACTCAACGCGAACGTAAAACGCGTCAAGTTAAAGCCCCAGTCGATAATATATCAGAACAACAGAAACAACAAGATGATTATTGCCAAAGGTACATCACTTATGTTATTTCATTATATTATATAAGAACGATGTTAGCGAACATAAAGTTTTTTCAGTATTGTTCTCTTTTTACTTTTATTTTCTGTGCGATAATGTATTGTAATAACAGTAACAGTAAAGATACAAGATTAAAACATTTATACTTTCAATGGATACAAGATGTATGTACACTTTTTTAGTTTTTATATTCCGAATTTATCACGAAATTTGTTATATTTTAGTCAAATGAAGACATATAGAGTTATCGTGTTGTCAAGTTTTTCTTTAGTGTAATTCGATATCATTTAAATAGGTTACTGATGTGTCGCAGGCTTGAGGCTGACATAAAGCGCTTGAAATCAGACTTGCAATCAAGTCGGCAATTGGAGCAGGAACTTCGCTCTCAGATAAATACTTTACAAAACGGAGAGCGTCAAGCGAAAGGTGATATACAGCAACTTCAGCATGATAATGATCAGTTGCAAACCAAGTAAGTAAATAATACCGTTTTAATATATTTCTAATTATGCGAAATTGTGTTTGAAATTGGAATTCCTTTGAAAATGTATTTTTAAACATTTTTTTAAAAACTCACGCAGGTCTATTTGCTTACTTTTGATAGATTACATGGATTAGTAACAGCTCGCCAGTTAGATAAACAAACGATGTCTTCACTGGAGAGAAGAATCGCAGAAGAACGCAAGCAGCGTACTGCTTTTGAAGCATCCCTAGCTTCCGAGAGACGAGCGCGGCGAGCCGCGGAAGAAGCGCGTTCTGCAATTCCTCCTCCTCCACCACCACTTATTAGACAAGAATGTACGGATACGTGCAAAACTCGCCGAACGCAAATGGAGCAAGATCTTAAGAGTTTGCGGAGAGAACTTAAAACGAAAGAAGAAAGGTCAGAGCTTTAAACTAATAATTGAATACATTACAGTACCTCTTTCAAGAAGATATAAATTATAGCTCTCGACTTGTTTTCATGAAAATATTCCGAATAGATTATTATTGGATATTCCTTTTACTGATGATTTGATATAGTACAGTATATACAGGGTGTTTATAAACATGTTTATACACGCATGTCCAATAATCCTTAGTTTTGCAGTTATAAGCATTTTTATATTTCGCAAAATACGGGCCCAAAACGCATATTAAAGTTGCATTTAACGAAGCCCAGCTGTGTTTCCGCGGATCAATATATTGATTATCATTTCGCCTTTGTTTTTTTAAAGGCAAGAAGGAAGGGATAGGAATGAAAATATAGTATATGCCCTTTAATAGATATTTCGGGCCGGTGTTTTACGGAATATAAAAATGCTTATAAGTGCAAAACTAACCATTATCAAACATATGCATATACCAACTTTTTATTATATTGATGAGTAGAACCGATCCTGAAAAAATGTCCCACATTTTTATAGATACCCTGTACAACATTAAACAGCCGGTACATTAAAACAGATAATTGCGTATGCAGGCCAAATATTAATGTAGTACACTAAACGACATTCAGCAAATTATGTAGTTACACAACTTAATGGTTTTTAAATTAGGTGCAGTGCATTAGAAAAAGATATAACACGCTGTAAGGAAAATCACAAAGAATCTGAAATTCTGCTCGTAGCGCTGAATGCGTTACAAGATAAAACTACTCATTTAGAAGATAGTTTGAGTGCAGAAACGCGTATAAAACTTGATTTATTTTCTGCGCTTGGCGAAGCCACGCGAGAACTAGAAATCAGAGAAAGTAAGTAAAACTTATACTAAATCCAGTTTTGATAATAGAACATATAAGAATGTGAATTGATAAGTAAGATATATTTCTATACAGGGTGTTCGGCTACACACGAGAATAAATTTAAGGGGTAATTATAGACACCAGAATAAGACGAAAATCAAGAATAACGATATTACGGCTGTAGCTTTGTTTGTTAGTTATAAGCATTTAAAGATATAGCAATTCGTGTGTAGTGGTGTACGTGGGATAAGTCAGGCGGGAGGTCGAGCAGTGGTCGTCAAAACTATTGTCGCACGGGGTCACTCACCTCAGAGAAGCTACGACGAAATTTACGGCAGATCTTTAAACACTTACAAATAACAAACAAAACCTAATCCGCAATGTCGTTATTCTTGATTTTTTACTTATTCTGGTGTCTAGAATCACCCCTTAAATGTATTCCCACGTGTAGCCGAACACCTTGAATAAATAAGGAATGGTTTAGTATACCATTAAATACCTTAACACGTTCCGTGCCGCGTGGATTCAATGCGCTCCATGATTTTTCACTTGACTTTCCGTTAAATGAAACATGAAATATTTTATAATATTTTTAATTCATGCGTAACTATCATGTATAGTTCAGTTATTATATTATAGATCGTTGGGACATAATAGAAATAGTGAAATTAACAGGTATCAGAGATAAAAAATGAAAATAGATGCTTTGTACATCTTCGACGTACACCGTGTAAATACAACGATAATTGGTTGAAAACAAAAACTTTTGTTTTGTTCTAAAACGCACTTTAAACGTTATACGTTTCTTTTGGTAATAATTATTTTTGTAGCCATTAGTCTCAGATTATTAGACAACGCGCGGCTCATGTGGCGTGAATGAAAAGTCAATGAAATTGAGTCCGGCATGGAACATGTTGAGAAGTATTTAAACATTTCAATAAATATTCTTAACTAGAATTAAATAAATGAAATTATTTTGTATCAGGTGTAATCAGGTCTCAAGAAAAGGAAATTGAAACTCTGAAAGCAAAAATCGCCCAAGATTTAGCTGTGATGCCACAAGACACGTTTGGTCCTGCATCAACCTGCACGACGTCTAAGCTTTGGTTAAATAATGAAGTGCGAGTCACAGGTACAAAAATACGTTCTAATGAAAGTCCCTGCACAGGGTGTACAGTGTCGAACTTGGACCCAAATGCAACAGCATATACGCCTAAGAATTCTCTGATAGCGTCTACAGAAGCTTAAAAATTTCAATTTTTACCACAATTAAGGCTTCACAGAAGTTGGGTATAAATTACATAAACATGTTTCAAGTATGTTTCCCAATGGGAATTAAAATGTGACCTTGAATTTTACACACAAATGCACTTTAGTGCAATCAAATTTTTCCAATCGAATCGTATGGAATTTAAAAAATTAATTTTCATAAACTCTACACTAAAGTATTTGTCTAATATTTTGTCTAAACAATGCGACTCGTGTTATAAATTTGTTAAATTTATCAATGAGATGTAACTTTTATAATGTCTTCCATGGGAAACTTCAAGAAACATGTTTTATAACATATTTGTCATCTGAAAGGATACACTGTTATTATCTACATATGACTATAGAACGTGACTACTATTGGATTCAAGAATATTTAAAAGTTAGTTACGTTCTGTTGAACATGCTGTAGGTTGATCTTGCAGATAATTTCTTCAGTTTTATTCTACACTCACGAAAAATATTATAAAATTAACAAGCAAAACTTGAGTATCGACAACACCATATTTATTATCTAATTAACGTAGATAATTGTTAAACTTTATATTAAATTCCGAGTTTCTAAATAGACATAACGTGATACATAAAAAGGTGTCGTTAAATAGTTATTTAACGTTACTATACATTTTACTAATTTTTTACATTACTTGATTATATATCAATTTTCATAATACAAACGTTAAACATGCCATTCCGTAAATACAAAGAACCATACATTAGTATAAATTGGATCAGTAAATAAACAGTAGCGTATCTTTTATTTGTTCGAAAGATAAACGGATTAAAAATTTAATCTGTATTTGATCCTCCTACAGCATATGCCTAAATCTATGACGACTTGTTATAGGCACAAATATTACTCAAGTCGTAATACGAAGCTAGTCCAGCATACAAACTGTATTTAATGTCTTTGGCAAGTGAAGCCACTTTAAGTCATGTGATCATCTAAAAAAAAACCAGCCATTAATATACATTGAAACACCTGTCGTTTATCACTGAAAAATGTCGATATATATATATACATATATATATATATATATATATATATATATATATATATATATATATATATATATATATATATATATATATATATATATATATATGTCAAAACATTAAATTCCTTTTAAATGGTCATCATTGTATTGATACTCTTATTTCTACACGTTTTTTATATTTTTTAAATGTCTGTAATTTTTTAATTTAGTTATACGTTTGAGTATTGGCTTTCGGAGGGTGTAAAATAAGTGTTAAATATTTTGTAACAGTTTTCGACACTTATACAGCGCTTAATGTGATAAATAGAAGACTTGTAGAAATTCTAAGTTGAATACATGGTAATTCGTCCACAGTAGTGGAACGAGTGTACTTTAATTTAAAGATTTTGATTTCTGAAAAGAAAGTGAGGATAGAAGTATTTGTACTGTCAAATATATCATGTGAATTTGAATATGAAAGACATATAATCATTTTTCTAGTTTAAAAATATTGAAGCATAATATTCTCTATTTGCTAGCAACGTTATTCGTAATCAAATTGTATGGTATTTTGTTTAATGGTCTGGATGGAAATGAGAGTCGACAGTTTTATCTGAGAAACTATTTACCCGAAATGTCTTCCTTTTACTATATATTCGAACGATAAGTTAAATTTAATCTGTTCTCCTTTTAATATGGAAATTTTTATCCTATCAACTGATGTTGGTATTATTTGATAATGGGCAATGTTAAGTCCCTAAGGGGATTACTGACCTACGAGTGCGCAGCGATTTCTATACCCAATTGGAAAGATCTCATCAAGACGAATCGATTGGCACCGTTTTTAACTTCGAAATCAGATGGGATCACTTCGAAAAATGGACACAAACTTCGAGATTTTGCGGTTTTGAACAAAAGAAACCGGTAGCAAAATTCCATCTGGTCCGAGAGACTTCGGATAGACACTTGAGCAAAAACTGAGGGAACGCTAGCACAGACATGCCTAACTATCCCTTTTCATGGCGCGGGCGCACATTTGCGTCCCGAGCTCGAGTCCGTTCAAGATCCAGCTAATCAAGAAAAGTTGGACAACAGGGTGGGGAGCAGCTCACGTAGTGGGGGCGAAGCGTTTGTGTGTGCCATAGTGTAATACACAGTTGTACAGATCCACAGTCTCTGCATTAGCAGGGTACCCCGCCACAAGATCTTTTACTGAGAATTGGGGACTGGAAACGGGCGAGCGCGTCCCTTGAACATCCCTGCTACCATAGTATGTTCGAACGACAAATTACCTTCATTTCAGGGCTGTTTCATGAACATATCATATTCGTGAAAAACAACCGATTCATTGGGGATTTTACAACTGAAATTGGTCATGATATACATGATAATAGCTTGAAACATGGACTGACCTGTACGTATTACCTATCTTGTATTGTTCTCATAAAGCAAGCACTGTTGTAACTATTTTTCATTCTAAATTATTCATTTAGAGACGATTTTGGTCAGCTTTGGGCATTAGGAAAGGGGCACGTGTGGCAAATACAGGCCCAGCATGACCCTGAAATGAAGGTCATGCTGTCCCAACTTGCTAGAGCAGTGCTGTTCAGCAGCTACCCTTACGGGCCGTAAGCCACGCCTTCCCGGGCAACAGCGTTGTGTAGTGTCAAGAATGTATCAACGTGTAGCTAGACTCCGATCGTCCTAAGAGTAACCCTACGTCCCTACCGATTTTCAACCGATTTGTGCAGCTCCTAACCTACGGGGGACGAGTAGGAACGGGTTATGACGTATCGTGTTCCTGTTTGCGTCCTACTTCTGGCAACTCTGCTACCTACTGCCTACGGATGGGACGCATGCGATCGGTCCTAGCGCTTTCTCTGCCGCTGTCCTTGCAGGTTTCCTACCAATCAACAGTATAGAGGTAGGCAGTTAAGTGGGGAGTTGGACGTTGCAACGCCTCCTCCGGGTTATCTCTGCGCGGAAACGAAGTTACTCTTAGGATGAACGGAGTGTACGCCTCTGCGAACTTGTACGCATTTCGCCACAACTGTTACGGTTCTCCCAAACCATATCGCGGCGCGTAGCGAATTCGACGCGGGTCAGATAAGACTGCCCATAAGCCGCCAGGTATAACAAACTGCTGAACCGCGGCGGATCCGCTCCGCGTCGCGATATTCGTGTTGGTTTGGGGGAGCCTTTACTCTTCACTGCTGTAACAACAGCTGACGTCTCTGCCCGGAGCTTTGCCCGCTAAATGCCCGCAGCATTGCGCGCGGGCAACGGTGAACGCCAGTGCTCGCTAAACCACGGGCTGAACAGCACTGTGCTGGAGTATGTCTTACAATTTAAGCCTTACATCCCTCGGTCATCCACCAGATGGGATTTTACTACCAGTTTCTATTGTTCCCAACCGCCGAATCTTGAAGTTTGAACCCATTTTTCAAGGTGATCCCGTCTAATCTCGATGTTAAAAAACGGTATCAATCGATTCGTCTTGATGAGATCTTTTCAATGACGTACGTATAGCAGTCGCTCGTAGGTCAGTAATCCCCTTAGAAGCTTAACATTGTCTTTTGAACACTTATTCAAGATTCGTAGTCCATGCCAATTATGCGATGTATCGTTTTGTATATTAATTTTATACCTTTTTTGGGATATTTTAGATTTTAGCTTTAAGGTTCGGAAGCATTAAAACGATTTTGTTTCTTGTACAAATTTTGAAGATTGTCGTATTTAATACTGACGCACGTGCATGTGTAGATGATTAATGTTTTCTCCTTATAGATCTTTTTGGGGAAAGTATTAGAATTTAGTTTTCAATGCATTATTTTTTAATTTTGAAAGGCTAATAGTTACGCGCAAGATATAAGGGTGTCGCCGAATTGGTATTATAACTACAAAAAGGAATGATTCTTTATGGAAAACTAAATTGGAAGTGTGAAATAACATTTCTTTAGACTCATGAAACAACAGTTCAGTTCTCAAGCTTTGGTTGCCCGACACACTAAATATTTAATAAAACATAATGCCCAATCGTATGCAATTAATAACATTCGAAATGAATTGTAAAGATATTATCAAAGAAAACGAGGTATCAAAGTCGCAGTACATTGATACAGGCGACGATGCCGATGTATCGATACGGAGACAGTCAAATACACGATGAGATTTGTATGAGGATGCCTTTAGACAAATGCATATGCACTTGTCCATATACATGAAATCAATCTTCTTGAAAACGAAGTCTCGTACGAAAAAAGTTTCATAGTATATTTTCGATTCATTTTTATATCTGAAATCATTCCTTTTTTGGATTGTATTACTAGCTCGGTAACACCCTGTATTACCAAGTTCTTTGAGAAATGATGATTTTTTTGTCATATATAATCTATAAGTAAAAAAAAAAATTTATAAAGTATAGAAATGACATCACATATAGAAGATCTTGATTAAAGTGATTTTTACAGATGCTTTTGACCCGCAAGAAAGCCAGTACCTGCATATTTCAATGAACAATTAACGACTGGTTGATATCATAAAAGTCATTCTTCCATGATTGTATATAAGGCACTGTCATGACAATTTATTAATAGCATAGTGGATCATGACCAACTAGTCAGATGAATTTCTATAAGCACAAATATTTATTAGATATCTAATATTCATTTGATATTTCTACCCTTCCATGGAAAAGCAATACGAATTATTCCTTGTATTCTAATATATTAAGTTTTAAAGTTACTCAATATTCGTCAAATTGTGAGATTCATGAATTAATTTTAAGTTACTTGGATGATCCACGCACTACGTGTAATTGCAAAACATTGATGCACAGACATATTTTACAGGTATTTTTTAATACACACGATAATTGTATTCGTAGGGCAATTGTTTCATTTTAACATTTTGTATGGCGAAATTAACATTTATTTACAAAATTATTTTTATTTTATGGCATCTTAAATAACGCAAAGTGTGAGATAAATATAATAGTTTTTGCTTGGGACATTAAAAGCATATCAATACAAAGATCGTGTAATACTGAGAAAATCTCTACATCATTTCCTGTTTTATTTTTAAATAAATGCTGATGTATGTGTCAGCGCTGTTTCATCATCCAGTACTATTGGCGAGTCAACAACCGACGGTTATTGTGCTTGCTTCAGTATGTTAATGCACCTTGATACTAGTTTCACTAAAATATGGAAATTGTTTACTTGATTATACGCACGAGACGTTACTCTTTTCATGTCCATTATTGTATCTCCAACTGATATGGGAATTAGTTTTATCATTAAGTTTCATTTCTTCTTACTTCAGGACGATCGAACTTTTGTCTGTATCAATTTATATCTTTTTATGCATAAGCCCATATAATGTAATGAAACAATGTAAATAATTACTTACAATAGACAAAACGCAAAGAAAGATAACTAAAATTGTTTGGGCACTTGCATAGCATAGTCAGTGTTATATAAAAGTTTGTTTAATTTATTTTAACGAAAACAGTATGTATGCGTTTTGTAACTCATTTATAATTTAATGACTGTTTGCAGAATTAATTGTTGAAACGAAATTCGAAGCGGCAAAATAAACTTGTCTTGCTTATACAGATTCTTATTGGTCAAAAATTCTTAAGTAAAAATAAAATAAAAGAGGAAAGCTAAGTTGAAACCAACCATCATAAATGAAAAGTATGTATCTACTACTTTGAAGTAAAAGCGAAATGAAAACAGTATTATAACGGGAAAATATAAAGGGACTGGAAGCGTCATTGCATTATGCATATAGTAAATAAATTACCGTAGCTTGTAAACAATGATACAATTGAAATGAAAGTCTTGTACGACAAAACATTATTCTGTTTAATTCCATTAGTTACCACATACTTCATGTAATATACAAATTACACATTGAGTATAAAGTATCATAAGAAAGAAATTAAACGATATTTCAAATGTGGAACATAAATGAGTTAATTGAAGGAAAAATATATAGAACATTTATACGAAAATATTGTTTTGAAATGGATGCTTCTTTTCCTAAAGCATCGCATTATCAAGTGCACGTTAAGTACCTGATCAAGGAAAGCCGTACTGCACACGGCTAATACACTTATCATGGATTTAATTCCACTGTAAGGCTGGTTTCGTAGATGATAACTTTTACTATTTAATTAATTCATATTGTTTATATTTACTTAATGTGATATATATCCAAGTACACATATGCTCGCGCGCCTAATTTTCTCAGCATGTACACAAACACTTAATTCTTCGCAAGAATAACTTGAAATAAGTACTTATGTTTCATAATGCATTCGATGTAAATTGTGTGAAATAGCGCTTTTTATATTTAGAGTGTGATTGCATAATTATATTTTACAATTTTAAGCTTTACGTTACTTTGTATTTAAATTATTAGCAATCTGAATTGTATTGAAAAACATACTTTGAAGACAATAATGATTATTGCTTTTTTGTTTCAGAATTAAATGTTTCAGGTGAAAGATAAAATATTTCTTGTGAAAGTATTTGTTGTGAATATTAAAACGATCAATTTAAAAAAGTATTTTTTTTAGTAAAGACAGTCTGCAAGTAAACAGTGGAAGGGACAGGGAAAGAAAAATATCTAATAAAGCTATGCGAAAATTCGTAATGAAAAATTTAGTTTAATTTATATATAATCATTACGTTAGTTAGGAAAATTTATGAACTGAAAAAGGATGATTATAGTTAAAAATTGTCATTCGAAACATAGGCGAACAATACCGTTTTTTATTATACATCAATTCACACAATAATTTTTGTTAATACTAACTTACATTCATAATTAACAATTATGTATGATAATACAATGAACTAACAAACAATAGACAAGTGCAGAGAAGTAACAGGATATTTATTATTCTCAGACAACCACATCTCAGAATATCAATATTATCAGGACACGGACAATGTTCTTATGTTCTTTTTTTTCATAAAATAATAGAAAAGCGTGATTCAAGCCAGATCTCAGTGGAGAAAGTCGAGGATGTACCTTTATTTTAACCGCATTTTAAAACGCATTCAGTCATACAGATTGGTAATACATATAACTCAGTTCACGTGATTCATAATAGGAAAAATTTTGTAACGAAAGTGTAACAAGACGATCTGATTCGTCACATTTATAAAGATTTAATAAGTAAATTGTGATTTAGACGAACAATTTCGAATAAAAAAAAGTAACAGACAGTTTATCATGCTTTTCTAAAAATGTATATAGTCGTGCAGTATACTTGTATATCCACGTATGTCTTCTTAATGTATTTCTGTTTTTATAGTGTTATACGATTTTTATTGTAATAAATAGATAAGCTCTCCGAAGGACGCAGTAAACATACGTTTCACGCTACGCCAAACGTTGTTATTGCAAGATAGAACAGTAATCGTTTAAATGATCATAAGCTCTGAATTCTTCCGTTCCAATCTACTATTATCGCATATTTAATGATAGAAAGGAATAATATTTAGGCTCCTCTTAATTTCAAGGGAATTCTACTAAGACTTGTACTCCGTATTTCAAAGGACAATAAAATATTTTTTCATTTTGTAGAAGAGGGAACGTTTAATTATGTGAATGTTACACAAGTATACAAAGAGAATTTAGTCAAAGCTTATAAAAAGTTTATATTTGTTAATTTATTAAGAATATTATTTCCAATAAAAGGCGAGAGAAAAATGTATTCCATTGGAGATAAGATGCTCTATTGCAGGCAAATACATTCACATAATAATTTAATTTAGAAAATAATTATGAATTCCATTTTAAGATAATTTCATATGCTATAAAAATGACAACAGTTGTTGAAAATATGTACTAATTTTTTACAACTACTTGGTGAAGCAAATGCATTCATAATAGGTATATATTATTGCAAAGAAATATTCAAACTGATTATGTGGATGATTTTTGGGCAACTTTTTCTGTAGTGTCGTTTGTGCAGACTGTTCGCAGAGTCCTGAAAATGAGGGCATTTTTTCCTGCTACTATCGAACATATGCAAATTTATATGTGTGTATATAACAGTACATCGCTTATTAACTTTATACATATAGAGTACACTGTTGGTCATTGGTACATAAAGTATCTCCATTACTTTTACGAATAGAGTAAAATATTTTAGGTACTATTTGGTTCAAAAGGTCACATATTATGATTGGTAAAACATCTGCAAGGTAATCTTTTTTTATAAATGTCAAAGTTATGGAGTTTTTTTTGTAAATACATGATCTATTTTTTTGTACAGGGTGTCCCAAAATTCGGAGACTTTCCGGAGGATTGGAATATCCTGATGCAAAAAGACGAAATGTCGTTTGAGATCGCCGTTTTGGGCACCGAGGCTTCGTTCTCGAGATATTAGCAGTTGAATATTAGCGGTGGAACTTCCAGGCCCCGCAGTTTAAAAATTCCGTTTATTTAAATACATTAAAAAACGGAGTTTTCTTTGATCTGTGTGCACAGCTGCATTTCTTACTAGGAAATACACTATTTTGCAATTTACATCGTTATCCTAGCTCTGGTAGTTTCCAAGCTATTCGACCAAACATGTATCTCATCCTCAACTTTGAAAGCTGTTTTCATCCCTTCGATATGAATGGTAGCCGATCAAAAAAATACGTGTCAAATATTTTTGTAAGAACTACAATCTTTCTACCAAAGTCGCATAAAAATCGGGGATCGTCAGTTCGACATGTTCCCTTGTAAGTTCCAACACTTGCTCAATTATATTTCCTTTTGGAAGTAACCGAACATGTGTGTGGATAAGAAGTGAATGGTGGCTTATCTCACGACACATTACCACCACTCCTGTAGGTGTTCCCCCCACCAAAAACGCGTGCAGCCAAAGAACTTCCTTACATCCCGGCTGCACCATTGGGAACGGTGCTTAAAAAGTAGGCACTGTTTTAGGGATCACGAGCTTATGCTACGCTGATGAAGGGGGAAACACAGGAGTGGTGGTAATTTCTGCGTGAAACGCCACGATTGGAGACGAACCGACACCAGCGCCAAACGAATAACGCCGCGACCAACCAGCGTCGGCAACATATTTCCCAGTGACGCTGGTTGGCCGTGGTTGGCTTCACATTGGTACTACTTGGCTGGATTGGGGTTGGTATCAATTCACGCACACTACCAGGCTTCTGTGTTTCCCCCTCTATAACTGCAGATTAATCATTCCGAACCCAGAAACTTTCTGACTCCCATAGTATAACTTTTACTTGACGTAATTTTAATTATGTGAAAAGAAATATTTTCTTAGAAATTTTCAAAAACAGTAATATTAAAAAAAAATATGAAAATCATAAAGTTAAAATTGTATTATTTTTAAGTTCGTGATATTACGAAAAAGCAAAATATAGATATGCAACATTACAGAAAACTTTTATTTATATCCGTTTAATTGAACTACGTTTAATTATCTTCTTTTTAACTGTTAATACTGTTAGCTTATAAGAACATCATCTATCATGCAATGAATAACTCGTTACAGTGTTTTATTTTATAGTAGATTTTTATGTATATGTCATACATATTTCACGTTATCAACATTATCTTTAATTTTCAAGTTGAATCTGAAATAAAATATAAGAAAAATATATTTTAACGTTATTATTCTAATCATGCTACTTATATACATTTATAGCTTCTTACATATACATACAAGGAATTTGTTATTTCGGTTTCAGAATATTTTAAAAATACATGGAATTTAGCAGAGAAATAAAAATCTGTTTCTTACATTTCTATAGACCTAATAACTAATGTTTAAGACTATTATTATGCAAGGTATCACAGAGATAATTGTGCAGATATTATACGTTTTTACGTGTACAAGTTGAAACAGAAATTGCTAGTACACTTAGTATAATCTGCATGTGTGCATTACCTGTAGTAATTAAAGAAGACAGTAAATCAAGATAAGCAAATATCGTTAGGAAATGATGTAAATCACATTATAATGCCCCAGCTTATAAACTACATGCCTACTTAACTTTTACAAAAGTTTTTATGAAATTATATCAATGAATATATTATATGTATAATATTTAGAGAAGCTTTTTACACGGAAGTAGAATTGTAAAACATGTGTTTATTAATATGGAACATATAAACACTATTCCACATATAATGTAAGAATTCATATTTTAAATATATTGACTATTGAAAATGGAATAAAATGAAGCATCTAATATAGCAATTTAGTCGTATCTCAACTACATGTTTGAAGTTAAGTTTAGTATAGAACTTGTTATATTATAGATTGATGAATTACCAAACAAGATAGTTAGGTGTGAAATAAATGTAAGCAAGTGATTACATAATTTAATTTCATTTAACATGAACGCTGGTTATGTGTATTCTAACCTTTTGATTTCATAACTGCGTGTACTTTCCCCTAAAAGTATAAAAGTACTGAATTAAAGATTTTATTACACGTAACCGTTTGAGCCGTTTGTAAAATGCATTTACAATTTATAAAAAAAATTAATTAGTATACAACGAATATAAAATAAAACATTAATTATGTTCTCATATATATAAATTCATGCTATATTATTTTGCGTTAATACATCAGTAAACGATTCAAATAATTGCATATAAATTCATCATGTTTATATGTATATGGTATTAAACAAAACGTAATTAATTACACTTTGTACATATATTTCTTAAACATTATTCTTTTAAATTAGTATGCATAAAATATGATTCTTTGAATATTATTATGTTGTTGGATAATACATTTCGAGTGTAATTATACAAAAAAAAATTATACTGCTATTTGAAATAACAAGGCGAACTGAAAAATATAGTTAGTAGACAGAGTATTCATTGTACTACATACACTTTCCATTGTTCTTTATGCCACAAATATAGATTAAAATAATTATGATTTCTTAAGCCATAACAATGTTTTCAAGAAATAGTATAAACGTTACAACGAAGTGTGAACGTGACAATAACCGTCGCATGAATACTTTCTTAGCCGGATACTTTAATGATTGAAGTTGGATCACCCGATATAATTACACCATGAAATTTCGTACCCACAATATTAATGGAACTTTACATATCTCTGAGAACAAAAACATTCAAGTATTTAAAAGAAAATAGAACTTTAATAGAGATTTAAATTCTTTTAGTGTTAAATCTATGTTAATTGTTAAAATGAAAATCTTTCGAAAGACTATAACTAACATATTCACATTATGTTAACAAACTTATACATTATTTTGTTCTCAATGGTGAAAACAAATTGGACCAGTCGGTTTAAGTAATGCGTTGATTTAACTCACTATAAATATTCTGATGTCTGATAAAGTCACAGAAGTATATGTCTCCTGCCTTTAATACGATTTACCAAATTGCATATTTTAAGCGCTGGCCCAAGCTTTAGCCCCATATATTTCATCATCATGTCGGAATTTAAAAGTAATAAAGCTTTCCCATCAATTTCCTGAAAATAATTGTTCATTACTAATAATATGATATTCGTAATGCAATTATTTCAGTGTTCATAAATATATGTCTATTACAAATTATGTTAACAATGTGTTTCTGTTCACATATAATTATATTAGTTATTCACCTCAATACTATTTCGTATACAAACACTACGGAAATGTATGAAATAGTACAAAATATATTAGCTTACGTGTTTTCGAAATAAATCTGCATGTTGCCCCAATGCAGGGTCTGTGACACTAATATAATGTATTACATCCTCGATAGTCCACTCTGCTGGTTCAGTAGAAGGTATACGATTTATGGAACTTTCAGCTTGAGTGGTAGATGTTGCAGCTTCAAGTTCTAAGTAAAATAATGATAATTCTCTACGTAACTTTCAATAGGATATTAACATGTTAATATTTATTTAATAAATACAGGAACATATCCAGAAGGAAATAAACTTCTCGTAGCTTTTAACCGTTGTATCTACCTGGAATAGATTTCCGAGGCTGTTTCACAGCTGGCGGCGATGATAACGCAGAATTATTCGTATTTGATACAGAATTCTGTTGCATCGGCTGTTGTTGGACACTTGAAAGACTTTGCTGATTTTGAGACGACCACCTTCGTTTTTCTGCGCTAATAGCACTATTAGTCGTGACACTAGCAGTATTAACTGTTTCTTCGCCATTTGTAGATTGTGGTTGTTGAGTACTCGGGCATTTATTGCAACCTTCTTTCCTTCTAAACAACATATTCTCACATGCACAGAGGTCTTCGAGTTGCCGCCTAATGTATATGTAAAAATCTTCTTCCTCCATAAATATTGGTAACCTAACAGAAGTAGGTTTACTTTCTAGAATTAAGCTTATGCTTTCCCCTTCACCACGTTTTAATAAACTTAACATTTGTCTTGGACTCAATGCTGCCATCAGGAAAGCTTGAAATATATCTCTCGTAACGTGTAATATGGTACCAGTACCAAATTGGGCTGGCATTGCCTTTACTTTACGGGGATCGAAGTAAGGACCGCACGTGCAATTATGATTTACATAAATTGTAACTGTAATACAACAGAAGTAATGAGTGAATAAATAATAGGCAATAGGTATTTGTGTAATTATTTTAATGCTTACCATTCTCTAAAGAATGTGGTTTGGTATTAGCTGTACTAGTATCGGGTTCTGTAGCTGGTTGCGGAGGAGCGCTGGAACCTGCAGGGCTCACTAAAGCAACTGCTGGCTCTCCATTAGTACCTCCACCTGATATTGCCATTACTGGTAAAACGTTACTAGTTCTTGACTTAAATCTGTTAGGCCCTATTACTGCGAATATCCATATAAAATAATCATTAGTCACAAATATTATGTAATATCATCAATATTAGTACATTTTGTAAAGGCAATAGAAAAAACACATTTTTATAATATTAGCGGCGTATAATGATATATTCCTTACATTTCTGTCTTGGTGGTTGCAACGGATGACCACTCTTAAAACACCAACCAGCAGGGAAAATATCTCTAGAGTCATAACGACACCAATAATCGAAAGCTCCTCTCCAACCATCAAATGTAATATGAATCATATCATCTTTAACAGCACCAACAGTTGCTGTGCAAATGAGTTGTGGATTCTTTTTATCTATTGCTTCTAACTTATGACCAACTTCAAACATGTTAGAACGTGGTGTTTTTGGTTCGCGTTTAAATACTTTTGCAGGCGCCATTTCTGCACCGTTCAGCGTTTTCAAAAGAAACATCGGCCAACTGGAAGCGTTCATTCGGAAGCCTAACGGAGGTTGCAACATACCGCCAGATTTCTCGCAATGGCCAATTGGATGAATTTCGTTACTATCGACCAGACGCCAGAAATCATTTTTATTATCTGAACCGTCCAGCCTTAATCTCAAACGCGGACCAAGAACACCGACAACAGTTGCGATACAAGTTGATGTTAAATTACGAGGATCAAGGGCTTCTAGTTTCATACCCATTTTAAATTCATTAATTGGTGGGATTTCATGCTAAAATAAAATTTAACTATCAGAATGTGTACTTTTTAATTAAAACAAATCCACTTTAATATCATTGGCTTAAAGTACCTGTTTGAAGCATTCGATCAGCGCAGCTTGACTGTTCGTTTCTTTCAAATAAAGATCCCAGTCGAAGGTTTGATATGTTTCATACTGAAACGGACCAGTCGAGGTCGACGGAGAATGAGACACATTTGTATGATTACTAGAATTTGTGAAAGATTGAGTCGTCGATGGAATATTATTTCCGCTCAATAATCCGGATGGCGTAAGAGATGGCGCGGGCGATGTCTGGTCCCTGTTACCAACTAAAAAGAAAAATCGATTAATTACAATAAGGTTTGTTCAATTTAATATTTTGTATATCAACAAGGTAACGCGATGCGGTCGATTTCTTAATTCTCTTTCAATTCTCATGAATCACTAACTTTTTTTTATATCTGTTTGTCCCTCCTTCTTTTGATGTTTATTTAAACAAAACGAAGAACAAAAGTCTTTCGTGGGCCCATCCTTTTGTTCCAATCTTACAGGTGCGCCTCTAATAACGTTGTCGCATTGAACGCAAGCACCTCGCACGTACGCTTTACGAAATTCGGACAAACAGGTCTCCGAGCAAAATTCTTTTTTCCCATGTTGAGTCGGAAGAACATACTTCAACGGTTGTTTAGTTTCACCACACCATGTGCAAGAGTTTTTTGATTTTGGTGGCCTTCCTGGACCTAAATTTAGAAATTTAAGTACTTTCAAATCGATGTAATATAATATAGGCACGAAACATAATTCAAGTTGATACCTATTACGAAAAATAACAGAAAAATGTGCTGAAATTGTAGAAAGTAGAGAAGGTTACTTTCAAATGTAATATTCGTATACCTCGCATTTTGCTCTGTGTGGATGACATATTTCTTCATAGAAAAGAAATAGTTGATGCGAAAACTTACTCCATAACAGCAATAGTTTCATTTAATAATTACGAACATCTTTGCGTCAACCAATAAAGTAGATTTTCGAAACACAGTCTAATTTTAAACTGGAGCCAATTTCCTTATACCCAGAGCGTAAATACGCCGCACCCGATTCCGTGTAGCGCAAGATATATTCGTGTTAATTTTCGTGCGCACGATAATTCAATAGTATCTTGTGATGGTTATTTCGTTACAATCAAAATAATATATTCTGTATGAAAAGTTGTTATGTGAAGCCGCCATATTGCTTTGATTTGGCCGCGCAAATCCGTAGATAAAAAAGTAGTAGAACGGATTTGTCAAATGAATATTGGTACCCTTAATACTTAATAGTATATGTATATATATATGTGTATATATATATGTGTGTATCTTGTAAAATTTCTAACAAATATTGACCCTAACTGGAAATTTGCCTTCGAAGTAAAATCTGTTTCTACGAAAACGACTTTTTAATTTTTTACTTCTTTGCTGGCTATAATATGATTTCTATGCCTTTTTGTAATATTTTAATGATCATCTAGAAAGTACGCATTGTCTAAAAAATTATGCCGTACATGTATGAAAGCGTGTTATAAATATCTGATTTATACAATTAAATATTTGCAGCATAATTATTCGATGAAAATATGCATCGTAAATTCCGCAGATATTCTATGTACGCAAATAACATCTCAATGCTTGTGTAACATCAAGCTTTCGTTTTACATACGAATATCATTCATTGTGAGGAAAGCTTTAAGCTTTAACTTTACTATCGCCAGAACCTCAGTTCAAGCAAATGGTATCTTACGGGTGGAGGTCGTTGCGTCAAATTTCACAAATCATGAATGAATTTTAAGTTTTGTCGTATATTTTCTACGAATTCAGAACAATATTAGTCCTAGTAAGTTCTGCATTGACAATCGAGCAGTTTTCACAAGTTTATGTAATTCTACATCGCGAAAAATTGGAGATTTTACCGAACGTTTTTAGTGTATGTAAACAAACAGTGAATTACGATATGTTGTCACATAATTTATATGGCTTATATCTGTAAGGATACTAATAATTTACGAAGATAATTATATATTTACCCGTACTTGCTTTATTTCCGATTCGGTCTAGAAGGAATTAACACACTTTTAGAAAGTGCAAATACTTGCCAGAAACATACGACAAGTATCCAATTTTTATTCTCTTTCCTGCAATTATTGTACGCAATTGCTGTAAAACTAAATAGCAAATTGTTTGCCGTATAATTCTTTCTTATGGTTCACAATGATTTTACAGTTTTCTATGTTTTATACGTAATGTTTGCGTACGACGACGGAACAGTAGGTTTATATACGATATATAAGAAATGTTATGTACATGTTGTTAAATATTATATACAGTATAAGTACTCCAACAAAACACGCATTACACAATGAATGAAGTAAGTGGAGGAAAGCAAGATATACCTAACGCTTCTACTTGGGAAACGCTATCAGGACAACCACCATCTTCGTTTCCTACTATGCACCATCATCATCAGACATTGCAACAAGACGCAAGTCCAACAGTCGCACAAGTCATAGTTCCTACTCCTGTAAAGCTTCAAGCGCCTGTGTTAAGTTCGACGCAAACTATAGCTGACCATTGTTCGCAACTCGGTCACATTCAACAATCAAATTTAATAACACAGGTAAAGATACATAAGGGAAACTCGAGAGACCAGCTCGAAACAAAGCGAAATTATAATTTCTTTTTGCGTAACAAGTGTGGTCTTGGATGATTGTAGGGCACACCGGCAGGAACTTTCTCTGAATCTGAACTTTCGCCCGAACTTCAGCAACAGGGATGGAAAAAGTTCTGGAGTAAGCGAGAAAATCGACCGTACTTTTGGAATAAATTGACCGGGGAGTCTTTATGGATAATACCACCTTTGAAACCTCAGGTATTAAGGTATAAAATCTAAGTATATATTTATATTAAATTACAAACGTCAATTATATCTATATTCAAGTTTGACCCAATTACGGATCCTCTTGGCATTTGTGGTGTACCGCCTGTTTCTGGGAATGGAGCCATTTCTTCTGGAGGAACCGTTAAACGTAGAGCTTCGGAGGATAGCGTTGTGCCCGCCGCAAAGAAGTTTGTCTTAGCGTATGTATCGATAGCTTGTTTATGTAAAATTCTTATTTATCGCGGCGAAATGTATTTATTTCATGAGATTTTTAATCCGATAATAGAGGTCCATGGGATTTGGAAATTCCAACGAATGTTATAATATACGAAAGAGTGCCATCGAATTTACCTCATATTCATCCTGAAGCAGAAGCATTACGTTGCAGTTTACTCGCAAAACTGAGACAATGTTATCAAGAATTGTGTCATACACGTGAATCGATAGATGCTCCTAAAGATTCGTTTAACAGATGGTTGATGGAAAGAAAAGTAATAGACTGTGGTTCAGACCCTCTTTTACCAAGTCAGTGTTTTCCTGAAATTTCTATGTCCATGTATCGTGAAATTATGAATGACATCCCTATCAAATTAGTTCGACCAAAATTCACTGGCGACGCGAGGAAACAATTGTCACGATACGCAGAAGCTGCGAAAAAAATGATAGAATCAAGAGCAGCTTCGTCAGAGAGTAGGAAAGTTGTAAAATGGAATGCGGAGGATACTTTTCAGTGGTTGAGACGAACGGTTGGCGCTACATTCGATGATTTTCAAGACCGCCTTGCGCATTTGAAACGACAATGTCAGCCGCACCTTACGGAAACTGTAAAAGCTAGCGTTGAGGGTATCTGTTTGAAAATTTATCACTTATCGACAGAGTATGCGAAAAAAGTTAAGGATAAGAATAACCAATTATTAAAGGATAATGGTTTAGGAAATGTTTTACCATCGGGAGGACCAGCTAGTACGCAAAGAAAAGTTTGGTGTTACCCAGTGCAATTTTCACTTCCAACTCCTCGCCTTCCACAAGTGGATTATCTTCCGGAACGTGAACAAACATTGCTTCGTTTTCATGGTGACACTGTGTGTATTAATAACATGCATCTTGCCAAATTGGAGCACCTATACAGATACAATTGTTTCGATGATAAAAAGTTTGAAATGTTTCTGCCCCGTGTTTGGTGTATGTTAAAACGTTATCAAACATATCTCGGAATCAATGAAGGACAAGCAACACAAATGGCTCTCCCTGTTACAGTTTTCGAATGTCTTCAAAGATCGTTCGGCGTAACATTTGAATGTTTTGCATCTCCATTAAATTGCTACTTTAGACAGTATTGTTCGGCGTTTGCTGATGCAGATTCTTATTTTGGATCAAGAGGACCATTCTTAGATTTCAGACCTGTTAGTGGCTCCTTTCAAGCTAATCCACCATATTGCGAGGAGCTTATGGAAGCCATGGTTAATCATTTCGAACGCCTTTTGGCTGATTCGGCTGAACCTTTATCTTTCGTAGTATTTCTACCGGAATGGCGAGATCCAGCGCCCAATGCTCTTATAAAATTAGAAAGTAGCCACTTTAAGCGTAAACAAGTAGTAGTCCCTGCCATGGAACATGAATATAGACACGGGTTTCAGTATATATTACCAAAGTACGTTTTAATATGTTATAATTTTCATCTGTAGGTACCAAGACAGTGATAATTAATTACAAATATCAATTTTAGAGGCGAAGTTAATATTAGAGCAGCGCATGGGACATTAGTTGTGTGGTTACAAAATGCAGCTGGCACTGCTCGTTGGGGACCTACGGAAGAAAGGGTCGAAGCATTATTGGAAGCATGGCGTCCAGGAAGAGAAAGAGAACGGGATAGGCAAGAACTCCTATCACCACCGCGGCAAACACACCAGCCAATACCTTCTACGCCTATTCCTGTTCTAACAACGCCGACAACTCCAACAGTACCGCTACAAACATTGTCCACGCACCCTATATAATTATTATATAACATTGTGCAGCATAGGAAAAGAGTAAAATAAATCTTACGCGTTAATTTTAACTCTTTTCTCAAAGAAATTTGATCTTTTTACAGAAAACATTTGATATATAACGTATGAATTTATCAATTATTTGACACATGACTGAAATATATAGATAGTACAATGATTTGAAATATCAGTTCTAGATAGTTTGATTACATATACACTAAAACTAATGTTATTAATGGTACTAGTTATAATATTAATTCATTTCATTTAAAAAAAGGTATATGTATATGAATAAGTATGCACATATGTATACAGGGTGTTTCGTAACCGGTGGTACAAGCGGATGGGGTTGATGATTCTACGTGAAAAATAAGTCGAAAATATAGGATGAAATTTTTTCATATCGCGCTTCGTTTTCGAGAAAATTCACTTTGAATTTTAACGAAGTACGCATTCAACGAAGTCATTTTCTGGCGGCCGAAGGGAACGCCTCTTTGCCATTATAAAAACTGTACATCGGTCCATATCTTGCCGAAGTTCAGTGTCATTTTTCTAGATAACTAAGCGAGTTATGACAAACTTTTATTCTATATTTTTACTTACTTTTTCATGTAGAATCACCGCTGGTCACGGGCACCCTGTATACATACAGGAAGGACACCGTTCATTGAAATTTTATCATGTTTTATTATTTCAAATAGAAGTTCTTTCTATTAAAACTAACAAGAATCTAGTATTCAACACGAATAATTATTTTGTGATGTATATCATAGAGTGCAATTCCATTACCTGTTTCCATATGAAATGTTAAAACGTATGAGATGGGATAAAGAAGAATGTGTATTTATTATATAAGTATAAAAACATCATTCAGTAATTAACATAAAATCACTTTGCGTGGAGTCTAATCTTTTTAATAGTGTTAATTGTTGTTAATTAATAAGAAAACTTTGTGAGCCGTGATATCTTAGATAGCGGAGATACTTGCTATGCAAGCGTTGGTACTATCATGAGAAGTAAAAAAAAATTACGTGTGAATGTATATATGCGCGCGCGTGTGTGCATGTGTGTATGGTGCATATTCTCATGCGTGTAAATAACGAAATACATACTATATTTACTTGTTTTTAATTAGAATATTAGTTTATATGGATATAATTTAAAGTAATATTCCTTTTTATACCTTTTCTCCATGACAATCTTTTATTTTAATACGAGATAACGAAAAAGTGTGTCAGACACTATCTTTTCTAATTGTATTTTCATCAGTGCAATATTTTATATAAATCTTTAAATGGAGTTTATAACGGAAGATATGTACAGAAAATATATTAACTTTCTTCATAAAAAAAATTTCCATCACTTTTTACTTTTAATTCTCGGGCGTTTAAACATATTTTTAATAGATTTATCAATTTATAAAAAGCTAAAGTAATGTATAGTATAACTATGCATCGTTTTCTATTTATAAAACGATTTATAATACACATATTGATAAAAAATTGGAAGCATCTTTATCTTTACCATAATTCTTACGCTCGGTATAATATTTGCAAATATTATTTTTATAATATAGAAATGTTTGTTGCTTTACAATAATATTTTGTTCTACTAAAATTTGAATTTAATTTTTAGCAAATGATAATATAAATCTGTAGAATATAAAACTAATTATTTCCATCACATTTCGTTACAGTTATTCATTTTTTTTTAATAATTACGTTTTATTGTAAGTGAATGTAGGACGGTGACTGCTAATTTAACATACAATGCAATATTAGAACAGATAATTAAATTATATACTTGTATAATCAATGACATGAGAAATTTATTTCATGTTCAACATAATTTACATGTACAAAACAAAAAAAAGCGATTTATAACATCAAAATACATATATTGTAATATTATATTATATATTATTTATAAATTTATTTTATTAGCAAATGATAAGAAGTCCACTATTCACAGATAATGCAAATTTATTTATATGTACATCTTATGTCCAATATTAATATAATATTTTTAATGTCTTTTATGAAATTAGGAGTCGATATAACCGGGGTCGGGGTTTTCTCTGGGGTGAGTGACCCCGTGCGACAGTGGCTTTGACCTGTGGCGGGGGAACACCACTGTGACGGTCGGAAAAGTAAGCCATTTTTAAGAATTTTTCTGAGGAATAATTTTTAATGTTTTCATATCAAATTTTTATTACCTACCTTTAGTATGTACAATATCTTAAGAGACTATAAAAAAATAAATAGAAAATCATGCATAAATTTTAATATAGTAATTAATCTTCTAAACCCTCCCCTCCGCGTGCTGGTCGAATGTGTAACTATGGAACAGCAGGTCCAAATCAAATTTTTTTTTTTTTTAATAAACTATTATATGAGTGTAGTTTCCCTTGCACTTTCTTTGATTGAAAACAAATTTTTGAAATACGTTCGAAAAACTGCCCGTTTTATTCGTAGATTTTCGAAACTTTTCTTCTAAAGCGCACTATTTTTACAATAATAATTTAAAAAATCGGTACAAACAAGTGGCTACAGAAAAAGTTCCTTAGCATCCCTGGGTTACTGTCACCATATGAGCTGCCGTGAAAATGGGGGACGACGATAGGCCATAGTGTGGGTAAACTTTTGTCCCATGTCCCACATCATCCCACATGGTCCCGGCCACCACTGGTAAACAGTAGCGGAGGGAGATCGGTCGAAAATCGATAGGTGCGTAGGGGTACTCTAAGGATGAACGGAGTATACCTATAGGTTTCTGAATTCACGAGAACTGAACCGAAACAGGGATACACTGTTGATTGGTAGGGTAAACCAACCAGTAATTGACCGCATACCAGTGAATGACCATTAGGCAAAGAAATGTCAATTATAAATTTAAAAAATACTATATATTTAGAAATGGTGTGTAGTTGCACTTTTAATATCCCATATTTTTAGTTATACGTATTAAACAAACATTAATAAGTTCAATTCATAATACAAGTACGCGGTCATTTACTGGGCTTCTCATTCAACAATTCGGTCATTCACTGGTTGCTTTACCCTAGTAAACCGGCAGGGAAAGTGCTACGACCAATCGCAAAAGTGATACGACCAATCGCGTGTGTCAGATCCGTAGGAGCTGCGCAGATCGGTCGCAAATCGGTAGTGGCGTCGGTATGCTCTTATATAGAATGCAGTGTAGTACTATCAGACATGTTCTTCAAATTTTAGTAGAAGAAATTGAAAAAGAAATAGGCGAACGAAAGCGTGTATGAGTTAGCTGTTAGAAAATGAATTTGTGAAAGAGATTCGTTGGGAGCTTCAAACTATCTTCTCAAAAAACTGGAATTAGAAGATCCTACAGAAGTACAGAATATTTCAACATACTCAGAATGTCGGAAAAGTCTTTTGATTTATTGTTTACTTTCCGCGTTCCACAATGCTTTATGTTTCAAATATTCAGAAATAAAACGAATCGTAATATCCTTGCCCCAACGCGAAGATATTTTTAACTACTAATGAACTCGACCAAAAAAACACCCGGGCAGGTTAGGTGATTAAAATTGAGCGGTGGGGAACCCTACATGACTAAAAAAAACTAATGAAATGTTCTTCACTGAATCGTTTTACAAAACTCGATTAAACTTCAGTGGTAAAAGAAGGTGGGAGTTATCCCTTAATCGCACTGACCAATCAATACATCTGACCTCTACCACAGTAGTTCCTTACTTTCTGCAATAATATATTTAATTTGTTAGAATCTTGGTCTTTTTCTGAATTAATAATACTGCTACAGTTACAAATTTGATAAATGCATATTATTTTCCATTAACTTATATAAATAATAAAAGTAAATGGTATATAAAGTGTGATTTCTTTCATTCATTATTATACATCGTACAAAGCTACTGACATACATCAGTGCTGTTCATGAATCGGACCCCTTATACTTCTCTGTTCCCCTCTAAACGTTTGTTACATGAAGTGAGTGAAGATGCTGCAACTCTGGAACGTACGTTGGACAGGATTAGCACATATATTAAAAAAAACATATTACTATTGTAATGTTTTGCGTTGCAATGATAAGATGCTATAATAATTTAAAGCTATAACTAATATATAAAACATACATTTTTTAATGCATACTCGTTTCTAATTGTACTATTTGCTAGATTCTTTACATTCAGATTTGACATCGGTCAAAATTCCTTCTTCCTGATATTTGATGCACAAAGGATCACCTGCTACAACCACATACGAGAGTACAGCTTTTGTATAATAATCGGACATTAACTCGATATTCCTTATAACCATTGATAAAAGGTGCGCCTTTTCTACAAATATACCTGTAAAGAATATCATTCAAAGTATGAGTACACGTGTGAAAATATAAAAAACTATATTATACTCCAGTTTGTAATGTTATATTTTCCACTTCATTGTTCCAATTTATAGTCTACGTAAAATTAAAATATTTGCCTACTTGAATATGTGAATAATATTAAAAGTGGAAAAAGAAGATTCTACTTATAAAATAAATCGGACTCTAAAAACACTTCTTACTATTTTAAAAAGAAACTTTCGATTGTACTATATGCTTCTAAGTTTAACAATATTCAATTTGATACATGCAATTAATTAGATTTCAAGATTACCTGGAGTTTCAAACATGAGATATGCAAAATGTACATGAAGATGATAATACGAAGGTTGATAATGTAAATATATTCTAAGTTGAGAAGGGGGTATATTAAATTTTTTAACGATTTCCCTCGTTCCAGCATCCTTTATATTTTTTAACAGTGGAAGATGGGATGCATTCAATTCTCTCATTGACCGAATTTTTTTAAAAGAAAGGGCTATTAATTTTAACGTGTCCGGTTGGCCATCCCATCTTATATCATTCACCAACACAAATCCAGTGTCATCATTTTTATCCTCATAAATAATCTTATCCTCTTCTGCCTTGTGATCCAAAATATTATATACCCACTGTAAAAAAATGATTTATATAGAGTACTGGAAAAATAAATTTGGGAGAGTGGTAAAGGGGATCGAAGTAAGCATTTTAATTATAGTAGCGCCTTGCTTCGTGCCACTGAATCGAATTCGTAGCATGGTATTAACACTTTGATGGACGCCGTCACGTATGCGTGATTTCGCGAACCCATCGGTTACCAGCCGTTGTCACGCTCACGTGATTTGCGCGAGATATACCAGCGACAAGTGACAATCAACGAGCAAAATGTGCGGCGAACAAAGTGTTAAAATTGGCTACGAATCGGTTGAACTTCTGTATTCTACAAATTCATTTTTACGTTTCATATCGTTAAACGTAATCTTAAGTTTCTTGTGTTTGGACTTATTTTTCATGCCATGGAGCGAACCTGATTTAGTGACACGAAACAAAACATTTCTGTAATTATGCATTTCTGACCAAGAGTTCCCTATCTCCAAATGCTTGTTTTGATCCCCTCTACCACTTTTGAAATTTATCAAAACTGTGTAAAATACACAAACATGTTTGCAAACTAGTAGGAAATAGTGTGAATAATATGAAATGTAAACAGTCATCGTTAGACATCAAATAACAATGAGGACAGTATTAATCCATAGTTTTGATAAAGTAACATAATAGTCGCTGTTAAGTTTTCATTGGCACCTGTTGCTTTCTGTAACATGTTTAACAGTCAATGAAACGATGTTGCCTTATGTATCTCTTTCTTCAACAAGCCTACTTTGTACGCTTCCTCTAACATGCAACTTTAGAAGGCTACGACTCGAAAAGAAGCCATTCGTGAACCTATGTTTGCACAATATTCTATTATCAATATGCTTTGTGAACGATCACGTGTTTTAAAGATATTGCGAACGCAATTCAAGGAACAAAGATCATCTACTCGCGAACTATGGAATACAAATGTATAGGTATCTCTCACAAAAACTACCTTGCCAATGACTTGAATCTATCATATTAATAAAGTATGCTGTGAAAGTTTATCCAAACAATTTAGGAACAAAAGCTTGTCGACATCTAGTATTATTTCACGTATCGCTATGATTCGTTGCTTATTTAACCTGAAAGAAAATATAATTTTTAAATAATTTACTGATATATATCGTACATACCTCCAAAGAAAAGCTACTTGATTCTATATATGGAAGAGTAATTTTTTGATAAAGTTCATATGTTTCATCTACGATATAAAGCTCTTTTCTTATAAACTTTTCCACATGTTTCGATGTCGCTGGATGTATTATCATGGCATTTATACCTTAAATGATATAAAAATTCTTAGTAACTAATAAAGAAGTGAGTAATGTTTGAATTTATTGCAACATACCATTGTAGTCTTTGGTCGGAAAACATTCGTAATTCCCATAAATATTATTGCTATATAGTTTTCGTAATGTAGTATCTTTATTAAAAATGTCTCTTCTTAGAGATTCTTCGTCAGTCGAAAAATTCTGTTTTTCTAACAAAATAACGGTTGAATCTTTGTACTCTTTAAATGCACCTTCAACGCATACTTGTTTTCTTAAGCAATTGTTCTGTAACACCCTTTTAATTTCAAAAGATGACAAAGAGATTTCATTTTCGTGTATATTGCTAGCATTTTCAGATGAGCTTTTTGTTTCTATTTTATTCTTCTTTGCTGGAGAACATTCAATCTCATCGTTGTTTAAAGGTACTGCCGCCATCTTTAATGATATACCTTCGAAACGACAATTTTCACGATGAATTCATCAATTTTTAGTTAGTATGGAATCAAATTACGAATATTGTAAAAGGTTTTCTTTCATTTCCTTTGCTCTAATACAACGTAAATTGCATAATTCTTTATTAAATCTATTATTATTACTTCATAAATGATAATATTTACGCGTCTATTATTATTTACATATAACGTAGGTTATATACAAAAAACCGGCGAATGTAGTATATAGGTTTCTTTATAGTAGAATGAGTATTTGAATAAATATATTTTTATCAATATTTACGTACACTCATACTTTATTTAATTGTATAAAATACAGATAAGGATGTATTTGCCAAATAAGTACATACACAGATACGCACCCGTACACAGTATCCAATATCTACAGGATCCACAGATTGAGTATAACTGCCACTGCTACATATAGATATATGTATATAAAATTCAAACACGGTGGCTTGGATGCAAAGTGAAGGCTATCATTTGCTAACCTTTGCGAGAATCCAAAAGACGTACATTAGAAAGCTACTACTACGTGGGATAAGAGGCTAATAACAATGCTCCAAGTAGATGACAGAAAGGTAAAACATCAATTCACTTTGTACCATTGATTAGCAGAATTTGAATGTTTATAGTTTCCCACTTTTCTCATTAAACTCTTGCCGTTACTTTATGTTAGTTTGTGATATCGTATTTTCTAACGTATATGAAATATTATTAAATAGAACGCAGTGTATAATAGTATTCTTCGTATCACCTTATCCCGACGATTTTTTTACGCTCGTTTTTCGTATATTTTGAGGTTATGTGTTCGTTTATGAACAATGCATAAGTACAGTATAGTGAATATTTTTTCTTATTCGATACGACTGTCACTTCCATCACTTTGTTTTTCAAATGATCTTTTTCGAGCTTTTCCTTCCTACGATGTTGCATACAGTAGAATATAAATAGTTATGTAAATACTGAACATACCCACGTAACAATCGTAAATAGATCTGCGAATTATCGACATTGCGTGTCTTATGTATGTACATAATATGTATATCTACATATAATATCCTAAGAATAGAAGGTTATCTGCAATCAACACGGTGTACCGTCACAAATTCTAAACCAAATCTTAAATGGATAATGCATACATCTTATAATAATACATGTCGTAAGCAAAATTGGTCTGTAAATTTTCTATTTTTTACTCGATACTAATTTATTTGTTTTTTGGATTTTAATATTTACATTTTATATGTTAGATAATATGCGCTTATTTATAACGTTGTTACATATTAAATAGTATTTCAAAGGATTTATTTTATGCTTGATTTTTTGTTACTAACTGTGTTCAATGTTGCTATCGCTGGTGTTACGTAGAAAATGTTATATTACTTTATAACAGTACGTTAAGTGTTTATTTTCGCATAGGATGACGTTATTCTTCGCCCGGCGCATATCGCTTTTCTTAGGAATAAATGGTATGATAGAAAAGAAGCATTTATTTTAAGTATTAATTACTAGCTTAAAGTACCCGGCGTTGCCCGGGTAAAATTTCGATTATCACGGAGTGTTAAGAGGGTGAAATAAGGGGGAAGGGGTGGGGATATCCAGATTTCATGGTAGCCTATATTTGCCGCAGTGTTTTAGAAAGTAATCATGCAAAATTTGGTCCAGATCGGTTGAAAAAATCGGGTTAAAAAGTATCCTATATGTTATTCCTGGTCCTAGACTACGTATATACAAAATTTCAGAAAGATTCGTTACGTAGTTGCGACGTGATTGAGTAACAAACATCCAAACACTTTCGCATTTATTATATTAATTAATAATTAATTAACAATTAATAGGATTGTGTACATAGATCCCATAATTCGAATGACGATAAAGCTCCCAAAAACATATTTCGCTATTTCGTAAGATTTACGAAGAAATTATTATATCGATCAATAACAACGAAATAAAAAGGCAATTATAACTTTTAACATTCTATGAGCGGTCATGGATACAAAGTGATATTTATCGTGTTTTCATTCGAAGAAGCATGATACCGTTTGAAAGAGGAAAGAAAAGTAAGGCAAAGTGATAGTTTCCCACATGCGGGAAAATAAATTATAATATAATAATTAAGTAAAATAAGATTATAATAAAATAAAATAAGTACCTCTCTTCATTTTGGGCCCTCGCTTATCTTTACGTGCCCCACAGGGACCTAAAACTAAAATTTGCTCTATATTTTAGTTTGATTTATGTAACAAGTGAACTTGTTGGGGTAAAGAGTTGATTACATATTATCTTTATAGGTTTTCTGATACAGAAAACCCAACTCCGAGAACGCAACAGAATAGTAGTATTTCTCCACATCATAGATCGCTTATTACGCAAGATTGCGTGGGATACCTAGATAAATAGACTGCGGTTACACTCTTATTTGACTCTTGAAGATTCGAGGCTAACTTTTACGAAAACAAATGTGGCGGTATACACATTTCCGCCCACTATACGTATACTATGTGTATATGTAAATTTATAGAACCTAAAATAAATAAATTTAATTTATTAGAATTAAAAGAAAGTTTAGTATAAGCAATTAAAATTCTCGGTGTATAATACATTCAACTTAAATGCCTTGGATGTGATTCGTCCTTTTTAGTGATGCAAAGAAATTCTTTCGGATAAAAATGAATACTTTTCTGTGTAAGAAGCATTATAGTTGGCGAGATGTGTACATCAAAGTTAACAAAGCTCTCATTGTCTATCTTTCGCGCACGCACGAGCCCCCCCTCTCGCAACCTTTGCCTTGAAGAATCTATACAGGGTATCCCGACAGGTTGGTGCCAAATTGATACAGCATATTTAGGAGGTCAAATAGTTGAAATAAAATCATATTAAACTATGTCCGAACATGATTTATATAGACTCATATAACGGAGAAGCATTATACAACTTTGCATAATGGATAACAAATTTTTGCTTTCTTATAACTCCTTAATAATAAATTTTCGGACATGAGTTCATACAAACATTTTTCAACTATTTGGCCTTGTGATTACGCTGTATTAATTTGGCACCAACCTGCCAGAATACCCTGCATATATTGTATATACTATGCATTGTTAATATTATATAGTTCAGGTATCCTTGGTTAGGAAAATATGTATTAGAATAAACTTTTAAACGCTTTCCTTGAAGCTAGAAATACATTGAACAAATCATGTTGTTTGTCACATATATGAACCCTGTCGGGGAACGTAACATTAAAATTCGAAATACCGATAACCTTCTGATTCTATTATAGAGGTTAGGTCTCGTTGGGAAGATTGTAGTAACGTATATTTCGTTTTTACTGTGCGAAACGATAACAGTAATTAGTTTGGCATTTGTGAAAGAAAACGTTAATTGGTTTTGTATTGAGTTTTCATCCCCTAAATAATTTTTTGCAAACATGGGCCACCGGTGAATTGTTTCGGACAATCATAAATGCACAATAAAATAGGCGTCTGACTTCGGCGATTGATCACGATGTATACAGGGTGTACAATAATATGTGGGCATAACTTCAGTGGTGGATTCAGTACACAAAAATAATAAAAAGAGACCATATAAACGTTTGTCCTATCTGATGTTATAACCGAGTTATAGCCGTTTTTGTATTGTACCAGTTGTTCACTCGCTTTCATCGAAATTGCTCGAAGTGACCACCTTCGACTTGAATACAAGTCTCTAAGTAGTAAATGTCTTATCATTGAACTTCTGACTCGTTTAAAATTCCCAGGTGTTGTTCGAATTCGCTGGAAATTCTTTTGCATACGCTATTGGAGTTGTAGTAGTAGTAGTATTTATTTCGCCATCCGTACATTGCTTTATGTTTATCGGATATGGTACCTATACATAGCATAGTCTTAGCATAGTCAGTTTCCGTTTCCGCAACTATGTATATAGTACAAATATAAATATAAAAATATAAACATATAAATATATACTACTACGCTGCCGGAGTATTTGACGTTATTTACTGCTGTGTTGTAAACTAAAGACAGGACCGCCTGTAACATAGAAACAAGATCAGATAGCTCTGGGTTAGGTTACGTCTCTTTGTACCGGCCTCGACTCTCCCTGCCGCTGTTGCAACTAATCGACTATTCAATCAAAACACCCGTACGCTTGACTCAAGATAATTTCATTAGGAATATTCCCTGAAACTTTCAGAAGAATCCGATAAAAATTGACTGCGTTATTAACCCGCCCAGCTTGAAAATTGTTCACGGTTTGAACTAGCGCGATTGGTTCTTCTATGTGTGCGGGGTCCGGATGCGCGCGGGCTTCTTGCGTGTGTATGCGGGCGTACGCTGTCGCGCGCTCAGCTGACTCGGCTTTAAACTGAGCGGTCCGGAACATCGACCGCTAATATTCAACTGTTAATATCTCGAGAACGAAGCCTCGAATCCCAAATCGGAAAAGAATTTTTCGATGTCTTTTTGCATCAGGATATCGCATGTTCCGGGAAATCCTGCAAATTTTTATTTTACTTTATATGACAAAAATGATAGTATTAAAAGAAAAAAAAGATGAAGTTGATTATTATTCGAATAAAAAACGAAAAAACATCAAAACCATGGAAGCGAAACATGAACATAATAAATAAGCAAATACAGTAAATTCTCGTCGTACATATGATCATCACTCGGGGACTCGGCACGATGTTAAGGTGTATTCCCAACAATCCTAATGAAACTTTCACGCCGCACTTACCAAAACCCCCCGCCGTGGGGTTGCACCTTTACATGATGAACAGGATATGAATTCCAGCTCGAGCTGGCGTTTATTTAAGGGGGGAAGTCACTTTGAAAAAATAATACTCTCAATTTTGTTTTTTCACAGTTTCAAAGTGTATATAATACTGTATGAAGATGTCTAAAATAGTGAAATCACAGGGCAAAATGTACAATATACTATTTAGGCAAAATCGAATTTTTTTTGGGTGTCCCAAAATTGGGGGACAATCCGGAACATGCAACATCCTAATGTAAGGATATATCGATAAGTCCTTTACCGTTTTGGGATCCGAGGCTTTATTCTCGAGATATTAACAGTTAAAAATTAGCGATGGAATTTCCGGGGCGTCGCGCCAGGTTCAAAGCCTAAACAGCTGACGCGGAACAGTGACCCCTAGCATGCACACACAGGAGGCACGCGAATACGTCAATGGCGCTATCCCATTTTTACGGTTTGAACTAGAGCGGTCGGTTTCTACTGTGTGTGTGTGGGTCTGTATCAGTCTGGATCGGTCTGTATGTACGCGTGTCTCCTGCGTGTGCGTGCTAGGGGTCACTGCTCCGTGCTCAGGTCTTTCGGCTTAAGGCCGTCGCTCACTAGGCCGAAGTGCAGCAAAGAGAAGCGCGGCAACGGTCTTCATATGACAGAACAGCAGCGACGAACAATTCGCTTCGGTCGTCGCGCTTCGGCCTAGTGAGCGGCGGCCTTTAAACTCCGCGCCTGGAAGTTTCACTGATAATATTCAATTGTTAATATCTCGAGAACAAAGTCTCGGATCCCAAAACGGTAAATGACATTTCGATGTCTTCTTGCATCAGGATATTGCATGTTCCGGATTGTCCCTCAATTTTAGGACACCCTGTATACAGTATTTCTCGCGGAAAATATTGTACTTCCACTTTTAGCGGTTTCGAGAAAAACAGGTTTAAACACGCAATATTATTTTGGACAAATTTATGAAGTGGATATAAATGTGATTTTTATACAGCACGAAGAAACAGTCAAGAAATATTAGTTGCATATGAAAACTCAAATTTCACAAAAATTAGACACACAATATTTGTGCGCTAAGCTACTGATATAGTAGCTGGAGGAGGTATAGGGAGGTTGTGAAATCGGTGAGCATTTATGTAAACATGTCAGTGCTGTCTAAGCCCGAGCCCGCGTGCTCTGTGTGGATCTCCCACTACCTTTCGCGTCGTCAGGAATAACGCGCGACGGTAAAGAGGCGTCTATGACGCTACACATTAGTGACGCACGTCGTCACAGCGAGCCAATTTTAAAATTACAATTTTAAAACGGGGATTTAATATATTCCCTTTTTTAGTATAAACTTAATAAAGATCAGTTTTTAAAAATAAGCGATCTATTCTCCAAAGCCAGGGGGGGGGGCAACTGCCTCTTTTGCACCCCCCCACCAGATGCCCATGTTCCTCTTGAATATTGTGTGCGGACGGAGCGGTTGGAAGGGAAGCAGGCGCGTGAGGGGCCCCACCGAATCGACACTGTCTCAGGCTGTGAGCCGCGCGGAGGCAAGGGGAACGCGTTCAACAGATTAAGAGAGGGTGGGGGAGGGGCATAACGCGGCCCACAGCTACGTCCACAAAAAATGTATACTAAAAAAGTAACTATAATTTTTTATTAATATTTCGGAAACTAATAAATACCCGAAGCTACAATTTTAGATTTAGGGTCCACACCCCTCCCCTCAAACCTCGTGTTGATCGACCACTGAGGCCATTCGGAAGAATATCCTCATTTACCCTATATCTCGATTTCTGTCAATAAATACTAATAGAATAGACATTTTTTTGTAATTTTATTTTTGTATTATTATTATTTTGTTTATTTGAAAACTGCTCTTTTCAGCCTAATTATCTACCATTAGGAATATAAAATTATTCAATCAAAAGATAAACAAAAAGCCTATTACGGCCTTTTAAAATTACGAAAAACATGGAATGGCGTACGCAGAACGCCGCTCGTGCCTTATTGTCAGCGTAACTATTCATGACCCGGTCTCAGATGGTTTACAAAAATATAAGAAGATAACGAGTCGTAGCCTCGATTAGAACAGCTATATCAGTTGGTGTATATATATATATATACTGCCGAACGATGGTTTAATTTACGATTTCGGTATACTTTTTCCAGCTGCTACATATACATATGCTAAGCGCAGAGTGTCAAGTGGTCGAAGCAGGGAATGAAACAGAGTATTATACTTCGTCTGTCTCGTGCCGTTTGTCGCTCGCTTTCAGTCCCTCTGATTCGCTTTCATTTCCTGTCGCTCCTGCCTTCGCAAGCAGGAATGGTGGGGGCAGCGATGAGCTTATGTCATAGAGACCAAACCGAGCTCATGGGAAGAAGATACTATACTACCTAAATGTGCGTTAAAATTAAAATTGTAGTTCCGATAGAATTATTAAAACGTTGGTTATTCGTCGGTGTGGGCATAGTAGATGTGGATCTTAAACGAATTGAAATAGTCTACTACTCGTGTAGAAAGTATTTGCATGTAAAGACATTTGTGATTATTATGTGTATGCCTGCATGACATGCATTTTTCGCATTTGTCCTCTGTAATTTTAAACATGCAATTTTAAGAGAAGATAGCGGACATTATTTTTCGATAGCATCGCTTATATTTATCGAACATCCAAGTGAGAAGTGAAATGGAAGATTAAGGAAAGTCACCCGAACCCGTAAAAATTCTTAAGAAACAATGTCAGTACTGTATGTTTCCGCGATACATATCTAGTATGTATATATATATACATACATATATATGTATAATACTAATAGTCTTTCAGGAATCGTCTGATAAACGGAACAGTAGTTGTGAAGTCGCGGAGTCACGCTGTTGGGCGCATTGATAAAACTCGTGCCCCGAAGGCCACACTGATAATAGAAAATTGGAAAACATCATTTAACGCGTTCCATCTAAGGCAGTTCATTCGCTAGAATCGGTCTGATAGTCAGTGTATGTATATACTTCAGCTGAGAGCCACGCTGATTTACGCGACGGCATACACTTCTTAGTCAAGTGTTCACTTACGTGTTCGTGTCGTGTTCTCATTCGAATTGTAATTTCTCTGGCAGACAGGAATGTTAACGATTGTTTGTTCTGTATCGAGTGAAATAACGATTTTACATATACTTGCCCTTGTTACGAAACTTTGAAAAAATCTTACGAAGGCACTAGGTATTTATTTGAATGTAAGTGATTCGATTATGTTGTTGTGGAGCAACAAGATTGGAGAATCGGTTGTGCAAGTGATACGCAAATCTCGCATCTCCGAGATATTTGAGGACCAAAAAAAAGAATCTGTTAATCGGTTTTAAAAATCTGTTCCCAGTTTTCTTGACAGGATAAATAGTTTCAGAAAAATCTGTAGTTGACTCGTCCCTTCGCGAATACCAAGGTTAAAAGGCGTTAGGTTAGAACTGATATCTTTCATCTCTTCTTCACGCAAGTAACTAGAAAAAAATTTGTGGTATAACTATCGGTGATGCCTCCGTTTGTAAACTGTTGTAGTTACATTACCGCGCGGGCAGTATTAAATTAATCCATGTTAAACAAATCTAATTCACTCTCGTTATCGTTGAAGGATCGACAGTAGGATTATTTTAAATAATATCAATTGTTACTATTGCTTGGATATTTATTTAATTATGAAAGTTCAACAGCGTTAACCGTTTCCATTAATAAAAGCTTTTTATGTAATTCTAGAGCAATATAGCTTGTGTTTTTACCACGTTGAAAATCTTTCAAAATTCATAATACACTTAGTTAGCTAAGCGTACTTATCTCGGTGTGGTTGCATCATGAAGATGAGAACACAAATATAGTTTTGTCATAACAACACTATTAAATGTACAGAATATGCCTAGTCACAGCTATTATTGACAGGCGATTGTCTACGGATTATTAAGCTTGTTTCAGATACGTCGAGTAATTTAGACATGTAACGAGTAATTTAATACTTTACGGTGTGTGGACACTAAAATTTAGTCAAGTAGTTTAGTAATCTGTTATTTTAGGTGGTTTCAAACGTCTTGTCTTTTTTAATGGAACGATTTATTCCGATGTACATTGTTGAATAGTTTTATTAAAAATAATTGACATTTATTTTAAATACTTTTTTTTATAATGCAAACTAGAAATATTTTTGCTATCTTTAAAGTCAGGTGATTCTACATACAAAAACAAATCGAAAATGTACAATTTTTTTATACGAACTTTTATTGCCGTGAAAGCCGAGTTTGAAAACTCGCATAATATACGTGCACCTTCACTAATTGTAAAAATTGGATAATGTAATAATGAATACGGTACAACTGTAAATAAAATGAATTCTTGTACAAAAATCACGTAGGCCTCGAAGCGTTGGAATTTATGGTCGTTTTAGGTGATAAAGTATCGTCAGATATTAAACTGAAAAGCGGAAATCCCGTAGTCCTTCCAAACACTGATCGTGAGAATCTCGCAGACACGTTTAGTTTGTTACCTTGCGGGGGTATTGGTTGCGTCATTCAAGTTTTCATCAGGCGCCTATCTTCCTCGAATCAGGTGCGATTTTGCTAGTGATTTCTTTTGTTCAAAAACTCAAAATCACGAACTTTACGGCCATTTTTTAAGGTGCTCTTATTTTATTTCGAAATTACAAATGGTATCATTTGATTCATTTCGACCTTTCCAAAAGTGTATAGAAATCCTTGCACGCTCTGAGATTAGATTACAAATCATTAACGTTATCCTTTTAGTAAAACGAGGGGGGACAAACACCTTCAGAGTGGTGGTAATAGTGTGCGTGAACTGACGCTGTTCAATTCACGCACACCATTACCACCACTCTGAAGGTGTTTTTCTCTCTCCATTGTTCTCTCTCACCCTGTCTTTTACATTCAATCGGTTGCGAGTTTGAACAGATGCCGAGTTAAACTGATAATTTCAGGGTGGTAGGCGAATTTCACACTTCGGATTTTAGGCTTCACTGAGTTTTATGACAAGGATAGCACTAGCCATTTAAGGAGGGAAGAATATCAATTTGGCATTTTTCATCGGATCTTCACGAAAATGACACTAATCGATTCCGTGTGTTTTCCTCATTAAAATACCAACAAACTATGGAAATCGAACTACAAAAAACGAAATTACATAAAAAGTTAATTTGTGCAGAATTTAAAGCCAACTTCGTTAAAAATAGTCCGATTTACATGGAATGGGTGCGTTTTAATCGTGACAATTTCCGGCATCCATTGGCGTCACCTTCACACCGATACGATGAAAAATAGAGAATTTGATTTCTTGAATTAATTGCCCGAGCGAGGTCTTCGCCGAGCGTAGACGCCACGACGCCGAGTCGCACGTGTTATAATAATAATAAATATATATGTGATCACACGTTATGAGTAAAATATACTACCCGAACTTGAAATTTGCCAGGAATATTCATAAAGATATTCGGTAAATTATTGTTGAAACATAGGTACGGTTCATAAACATCGATGAACGCTTTTGAAATGCATAATAAAAATATATAGTCTCATTTAAAAAAATTACATTGACATTGAAATCTCTGTAAATAATAGCACGCGAGTCCTAATATTCTATTATGTTTCCTCCATCAAATTAAACAACTTTTATATGAAACATTTTCTCACTTTTCAGGCCGAATTCCACTTACGCCTAAATTGCCCGTGATTTTCCTTAAGGTACGTTTTCCTGTACGCGACTGGACGCGACGTGAAGAATTTCAAAGTCGATTTTCTCAAGAATGAAGCGTGATATCAAAATAAGTTACTGTTTCTTTTCGACTTGTAACAAGTAAATAAGTCGAGAAAAAGGAATAAAATTTTTTGGTCTTGCACTTCATTTTCGAGAAAATCAACTTTGAAATTCCTGACGTTGCGTTCAGTCGCACACAGGAAAACTCACCTTAATGAAAATCACGGGTGATTTGGGCGTAAGTGGAATTCGCCTAATAGGGTTAGAAACATAATAGCGCGGATACGAACAAATCGGACCATGTGTACATATAAAAAATCGAATTTGAATCGAATCGGAAAATCGAATATATGAATATACATATAATAATGTATAAGAGATTTCACTGATATATTTTATCACCTGTAACAGGTGACATGACTCAACATTTATTGTGAAGTTTATATAAAAATTTGTAATCTCGATATTTCAGTAAGTCAGTAAAGAACTAAAAGTAAATATTGTTTCATACAACAGTTGTTGGCTTTAAATAATTACTTCACTTTCATCTAATTAATACTTAATAATTCATTAATTTAATCTCGTACTTCAGTGCATTACTAAATATACCAGAACACTGACGATGAGTAATTAATGAAAGAAGTGAGGAAGGATTTCAATTGACTTTTTATACACGCCTAACGAATAAGAGGATATTAATACTGTATTAGCTTCAATGGACTGCCATGTTGGTACGACAAAATGAAGAGAGAAAACAAATTTCTTCATCTGTTCGTATAAAAACTGCAGTCGATACAAAACCATCAATTGTGTAATATTTTTAAATCGCGGTTTGTGTAGAAACGCAGGTGATCTTCGTTGACGCGTTTTTATGTTAATCACTGAAGAAGAAGAAACGTTTTACTGAAATCGAAAAAGGTGTTGAATCGTTTTCTCTATGCAACTGTCCAACAATTTGCACCTTGCTCTATTCTGACGAATTCCTCCGATAGCGACTTTAAGTGAATTTAAAAAAAAAAAAGTAATTAGTCCACGTGATGCACGATTTCCCAAAATTGGACGGCGGTGATAGCGGGACCAAGCTGCTTATGAAAGGAAGAGGTATTTATCATTTTCTTTTATTGTCTCTTGGTTAATAAATCCGTAGGCACGCGGTCATCAACGCAGTCCCTCAGATACACAGGCATTTCGTGAACGGACGAAGCGCGATGCCTTGGCCGAGCTGCAACGAGAATTGGAGAAACTCGAAGCAACCGCAACCGGGCAGCTCAAGGAAGAAATCCATCGACAATGCGACGGGTTTACTCACCTTTTCAAGCGATTTCTCCAGGAGGAAGGCCCCTCGTTAGAATGGGACCGTATACAAAAACTTCCCGACGACGCGGTAAACAATCCTTACTTATATTTCTATAAGCTTAAGCTGCTTCTTACGCGAATGAAATAAGTACATACTTATTATAGTTTTTGTAACTTCTTCTAACAAGAAATAAAATTTATAATAGCACTTATTACATAAACACATAAATGATGAATTTTTTTTGCGAATCATATTAATTGCATGTAATTTCTATTTGCTTACAATTCGAAAGGTATTAATGCTTTAAAAAAATAAATAATTCAAAGTAATATATTTACACTTTTAGATAAGAGATTATAATTCTCTGGCAACTCCGGAAGGGGAAGAAGTCAGGACCCTTTTAAATAAATTAGTGGTTGTTAAATTGAATGGTGGACTTGGAACTAGTATGGGATGTCATGGACCAAAATCTGTAATAGCCGTTCGTAACGGCCTTACATTCCTTGATCTTACTGTACAACAAATTGAGGTAACGCGCGTCAAAAAATACACAGTTCACTAATAAATTTCCAAAAGTAAGTAATATACTTAGAGGGCAAATGGTTAACGATCATTTCTGCTTTTTAACAGTATTTGAACAAAACGTATCACGCAAACGTTCCTCTCATTTTGATGAATTCTTTCAACACGGATGACGATACGCAACGAATTATCAGGAAATATAAAGGGATAGATATTGATATTCAAACGTTCAATCAAAGTTGTTACCCTCGTATCAACAGAGATTCGTTACTACCAATTGCAAAGCACTGCGATATTCCGGAAGATATCGAAGCGTAAGATTAATAAACAGTTATTACACGTTTATTAAATGTTTAAAATTATATGTATAAATACTTGTAAAGTTTATTTACAGTTGGTACCCTCCTGGGCACGGAGATTTCTATGAAAGTTTCCGAAATTCAGGGTTACTGCCAAAGTTTTTAAAAGAAGTACATTTTATCATATCAATTTGTATTAATAAAAGTGATTATTATTTTATTTCTAATAACTACCCTGTTTACGTAGGGCCGTGAATATTGTTTCATTTCAAATATCGACAATTTGGGCGCAACTGTAGATTTCAAAATTTTGAAACTACTACTAGATAAACGTGAGGCCTCACCTCTTGAATTTGTTATGGAAGTTACTGACAAAACTCGCGCCGATGTCAAGGTAACAGAAACTTCCTTTTATAGGATGAAATATTTCCAACTTTCCGAAATAAACAACTTCTTATGTATTTCCGTAATAGGGTGGAACATTAATGAAATATGAGGATAAGCTTCGTCTACTTGAAATTGCACAAGTTCCAAAAGACCATACAGATGACTTCAAATCTGTAAAGACCTTTAAATATTTCAATACGAATAATCTGTGGATAAAACTTAGTGGTACATACTTAAATTATTATCTATTCGTCTCTTATAATTACGAGATCCATAATTGTAACATTTATTAACTGTTCTTGTAGCTATTCAAAGAGTACTTGAAACAAATTCTTTGAACATGGAGATTATTGTCAACAATAAAACTTTCGCGAATGGTCTGAATATTATCCAACTGGAAACAGCTGTAGGAGCTGCAATGAAATCTTTTGATGGAAGCATTGGTAAGAATTGGTTCTTTATTTTTCTTTGTAGATTTTTGAGATAGAGCGCTGTTATAATATTATGTAATTAAATTACAGGTATAAATGTGCCACGTAGCAGATTTTTGCCAGTAAAAAAGACATCGGACTTGATGCTTGTTATGAGTAATTTATATACTCTACGCAATGGCTCCTTAATAATGAGCCCTCAACGAATGTTCCCTACAACACCTCTTATAAAATTAGGCGATAACCACTTTTCCAAGGTTCTCCTCTTCGTTATAATTTACTCGAACTTTATATATTTTCCAAATAAGGCGATTTGTTTAACTGGTTCACAATTGTTTTACAGGTCAAAGAATTTCTTACCAGATTTCCAACTATACCGGACCTTCTGGAATTAGATCATCTCACTGTATCGGGTGATGTTACATTTGGAAAAGGTGTAACTCTTAAAGGAACGGTTATAATTATTGCTAATCATGGTGAACGTATCGACCTACCATCGGGCACAATTCTGGAAAATAAAATAGTTTCTGGCAATCTACGTATTTTGGATCATTAAGCGATCAATTGTGGAAAAGGTTTCACCATTGTTTCTTTCACAGTCTTTGTGAGCGCCGCAAGAGAGTGAATATAGTGTACGGTAAATTATTTAATGTTAAAAATTGTTCATAATAAAAAAAGTTGTCAAATGAGCCAGTAAAGTATGCGTGTAATGAATCTATATGAAGGTGAGTGAAAAAAATTTACCAGGAAGTTGATGTATATTAATATCACATGAAATATTAGGTGAAATAGGTGGAAGCTATAAATTAAAAATACCTAAATACTATTTTGCCGGTAGTGTACAATTATATTACAATTAAATAACATATTATTTTAAAAAAATTTCATCTTATTTCATTACCCTTTTGTATAGGTACTTATTCTTCCGCTGCGAGTACAAACATTTTTTTTAATTTTATCGCACTGTGTACAATGCAATATAGAATAAATAAGTAAAATATAATGGGTCCTGAATACAGGCCTTTCTTAAGCAACTATTTGATCAAGAAATTACATAATGCGTGAAGAATATATTGTCGAAATAATATGCTAAGTTTTGTAAAAGTAAAAACTGCCTTTAAGAGTTCAATTGAAAAAATGCGGATGCTTGAGGAAATGATGTTTCAGTTTCTGTAAAACTACCCAGTTAGCCACGTCCGTATTTGCAGATTTTGCTCAATGCCTGAGTACAAATGTTTGTGGCAGAAAGACTACAGATTTGATACAGGATTTGTTATATTCAATGATGAAAGCAGTCTGACATCAGAACAGGGCATGGACATTCCAATGCTTTAACAGTGCAGAAGGATAGACGTCAGAGACGCCATCTAGCGTATACTCAAAATCCCAAAATAAGATAATAGATGACCGTTCAAATAATGGAGATATTATTCAAATAATATGCTCTACGTAATTAAAGAACTTAATAAAATGAAGAGACCAATAGAAAAACATACAGAAATACATGATTAGTTGTTACAGTAACTATTTGTAATAACTAATTATGTATTTCTGTATGTTTTTCTATTGGTCTCTTCATTTTATTCAGTTCTTAATGAGTGCGTTCAGCGGACTCAACTGTTGAGTGATCTCACTAGATTTTACTCGCGTCGACCAATGAACGTGCAGTTTCAGAGTAAAATCTAGTGATATCACTCAACAGTTGAGTCCGCTGAACGCACCCATTCTTAAAAGTGTGTTTTACGAATAGCAAAAAGTAATGAAATTGTTTTAAAGAATTTTTTTATTATATATTAAGATTCATCTGTTACATCTCGTACGTCCATAACACGAAACTTCTCTACGCTCAGAACTTCTTTACAAATATCTTTTATTGCTGTAGATAGGTTAATAGTTTGATTAAACCCTATAGTGCTAAGTACATAATTATATTAATTATTTATATCACAGTGTTTCCATAAAAGAGCGTATTTCCATTTTTGGCTTTGAAGCGGATTTTGATGGCATCGTCTTAATAATCTTAAATTACATTCTCTAGTGGCACAAACCCAGCAAAATTGGTTAGGTGCAACTGATTTGAACTGACATGAACTGATTACTTAGTGCAACGAAGACAGACGTACCTACCGCTTCGCGCCCCGAGGTGTCTAGAGACAAATACATATAAACACATCCCACACACATTTTTCAGTATTTTGTACAGCTATCTCTCTCGCTTCTATACGCCTATCACTCGTTTCTTCTTCGGAAAGATCTTCTAGGTAACATCTAAACCGATCGTCGGTATATGTATCCGTTTTGTGCGCAGCCAAACATTAATAGACTAGGAGTGGTCGCTATTGCTTTATGGTTAGAATTATTAATGACGAATTGCGCTTCCAACAGTTTTGAGTCCCACGGCTCTTCACTAGACAATTTAGCGAGGATCGCTCGCAGAAAACGATTTATTCGCTCTTCCTGGCCATTGGCCTTAGGCGTCGCGGTGGCGACCTTGACGTGTGTTATGTCAGATTCGCGTACAAATTCTTCGAATTCGGAGGAAGTGAAACAGGATCCTCGATCCGAGACTACCTAGACGTTTCGTCTTTCCAAAATGTTGAAAGAAAAGCTTGACTTTTTTATCGTCTTTGGTTTTTGTGTTTTTAACTGGATACAATATTGTATATTTGGTGAACGAATCCACCATGAGGAGTATGTATTTGTTCCCGACGTGCGTTTTTTCTAATGGGCCGAAGTGGTCCATATGAAGGGTCTGAAAAGGGGTGTTACCCTTGTCGTACAATTGCAAGTGTCCCTCGGCCTTTCCAGAAGGCACATTATAATTTAGGCATTTAATACAATTTTCTATATACTCATGCGTTTGCTTCCGCATGTTAGAGAACCAATACACTTGCTGGATTAGTTCTAACGTTTTCCCGATTCCGACGTGTCCGACGTCATTGTGGCACGTCCTTATTACACTTTGTACCATGCTTTCGGGCACATAGAATAATATTCCGTCGCGGAATTTACGATACAAAATCCCATTCCTTAGTTCAAGTCTATCGCTTTCCCTAATCTCGAGTTCGCGACGTATTTTGAGTATCTCTGGATCTTTTAGTTGTTTGTAAGGTAACACTTCGTCAAACGACAGGGGTTCGATTATCATGACGATTCTGCTCAGAGCATCTACGTGAGGCATATGGCTTCCAGAACGATGTTCGACTTTATAGTTAAAATTCTCAAGGTACAAAGCCCATCTGGCAATTCTAGGATTTATGTCCTTTTTGCTAAGGGCGAGTTTGATTGAATTGCAATCGGTCACAATCACAAATGGAATTCCTTGGAGATACACTCAAGAGAATATCTGTGGTTGTAAGGAAAAACGACCCATGTCACAATTTCAAAAAATTTGAGTTTATGCATTAATTCAACTGTAAATTATTGGATATGTGTTTCTATCAGAAAAAAATGTATTAAAACGAATTTTATACGTTGAAAAAATAATGCAATTTAACCGAAGTCCAATATTCAATTAATACGCATTTGGCAAAACAACCGAAGTCCACAAAATTTGGAGAATACGACGTATCTTTCCTTTGTCGTCGCTTTTTATTTTCTATTTTTACTTATCTGCATATACTATAACGTATTTTGTGTAAAATAAAATGAGCAAAATTATATTTCATATTTTTATTTTACTAGAAACAGCACGTTATGAAATGCCAATAATACATAAATGTGTAACTTGTATTTTACAAAAAACAACGCAAAGCACAGAAGAAAACGAAAGAAGACAAAATAGAAAGTAAAAGAAGGAGAAGTAGTCAGAAAAACTACTTAACTGCGACACGTTCAAGCAGAACAACACAAGTCCAATGGACTTGTGTCGTTCTGCCTAAAGTGTATGTAAATTATTACTATTTTGTTTATTATTATTTACGTTAATTATACGAATATTGAATATTATGCAAAGTGAAGGAAATATACTTTTATATCGTAAGAAGAAAACAAGGAAATATTGCTAATAAGAAGAATTGGTGTTTGGAACTTTCAACGACAATATCTCGAAAGTGAAAACATGTGACATGGGTCGTTTTTCGTTACAACCACAGATATATCATAGCCATTAATTCAAGTTCGTAACTGTGGTATCTACTCTCTACATCGGTTGTTTTCCTACTGAAATATAAGACCGGGTTCAATTTTGCATCCGTTTGCTTCTGCAACAATATACCTCCGTAGTCGTACGAACTCGCATTGGTATGCAGCTCGGTATAAGCGAGTGGCGAATACAGACGTACAACGAACTGGTCGAGCTGATGAAGCAGTACTACAATCCAGCGCCATTGGAAATTGCAGAAAATTTCCGATTCCACCAAAGGAAGCAACAAGAGGGAGAGAACGTCCAGGACTACCTTACGGCTTTGCAGAAACTTGCGATTAACTGTAATTTTGGTGCGTACTTACATACTGCTTTACGTAATCAATTCACGTTTGGTTTAAGAAGCGAGCGTATTCAGAACAGTTTACTCGAAACAAAAAAGTTAACATTTCCAACCGCACTAGAAACCGCGATTGGCATGGAATTATCAGCTAAAAATGCAGCTGAAATCCATCAAAAGCCATCAGTAAATACTGTACATTCTAAAGTTCAAAGATATCACAATAGTTCCCAAAATACAAGCAATTATGCAAACAGAAATATTACAACCGTTAGTAGGGGAGACCGGGGCTAAAAGTTCCGGAGGTAAGTTGTTCCGACGGTTCTATCTTCAAAAGGAAAAGAGCGTTGTACCTCAAAATATTTTTTCCGTGTGAGCTGATCGTGCCACTCACACGGAAAAAATACTTTAAAGTACAACGCTCTTTTCATTTTGAAGATAGAACCGTCGGAACAACTTACCCCCCGGAACTTTTAGCCCCGGTCTCCCCTACTCAGCCTAGAAATAAAAATTCAATTTCAAATGCCAATAACAAAAAGGCAGGTCATTGTTATAGATGCGGTAGTACAAAACATTATGCTAATAAATGCGATAAGATGAATGTTACGTGTAATTCTTGTAATATAAAAGGACATATGAGTAAGATGTGTATGAAAACAACAAAAGACCAACGGGTAAATACGAATTACTTAGAACACGAACAAGCAGAGGACATATTCGCGGATGTTTGTTTACTAGAGTGCGAGCAGTCTGACTATCGTGACAAATTTTTCCACACACTATGTGTTAAGGGTACCCAAATTAAATTTGAAGTAGACAGCGGAGCTGCGGTTACGATCATGTCTAGAAATAAATTCAATACGTTATTTAAGGATAGGGAACTTTGTGCTACCCATTTGAATTTAATCACATACTGAGGGAAACAATTACAAGTTATCGGTTACATGACTTGTAAAGTCAGATACAATAAGAAATTATATGATTTAAATATTTATATAATTGCGCCACGCGTGGTTCATATGGTACGGGTCTGAGGCGCTCGAAGCACCTCGGTTCGCCGCGGGGGTCAAGACGCGCGGCGGGAGAAAGGAGGCGTTGCCTCTGGAAATCGGCCGTCAAGTTCACTTAAATGCCATGCCTAATATAAAACCCTTAAAAAATGTAATAACTGGAAAAATTCAATGTGAAAAATATTACGTAAGAGGAGGGTTGCAATATCAAATCTTACGAATTCTGATATTGAGGGAGGGAGGGGGCAAGAAATCGTCGAAATTACTCTTACATAATTTAAGGACGACCCTTAGGCTGCACCATGTTGCTGAAAATCATGATTGGTCAGGATTGTACTGGACTATAGGGATGCCAGAATTTCCATCGCGCCACCCCATCATAACTTGGAAAGTGTTTAACCGGAGGGGGTGCTTGCACTCCCTCCAGGATGGGCTACCCTATTGCAAGGGGGGGGGGGGCTGGGCAGGAGTGGTTCCAGTGCACCGGGGCGGAGGGGGGGGTGGCGAACGCATCGTTCTGATTGGATCTCGCCCAAGTCCTCCCCTCCGTCGTGCGGTCCTCCCAAGTCAGAAAGCCACCCGGGTGTTTTTAGTGGGTGCAAACTCCACATAACCACGCCCCTCCTCCGGGGGACGGGGCATATGTTAGGGATTTAGCATATCCCTACCCCTAGAGACCCTTTAAGTAGAGTCACGCAATCACGTCTAAGTTAGGTCGGTTTGACGCCATGTTTTGTCAAAGGTGTGAAAATATAAATGTCGGTATAGTGGCGGTATATACAACGTTGCTTGAAAGCATTATTTTGATTGGTGCCGCCATTTGTATTTTCACACCTTTGACAAAAAATGGCGGCACCAATCAAAATCGAGGCTGTGTTTGCGTGACTCTACTTAAAGGGTCTCTACCTACCCCTGTCCGTGTGCTAGCCAGCCTACAGGCAGCTCACACGGCAGGAGTAAAAATATGCTTGGGTCAGTGCGGTGGGAAGAAAGTGGGGGACGCCGGTAGGACATAGTGGGCATAGTGGGGGTAAGCGTTTGGTCTCGTCGCGGGACTCCCGCGCCCCACGATTCTGGCATCACTGCTCTCGAGCACTCCGAGCTGAACTGTCGCGGCGTACTGTTACAACGCAGAACAAAGAACTTACAGTGATTGTGCCACGTGTTGTACAAGGAATTTACATTGATTGTTTCACGTCTTGTACCTAGAAGATTACGAAGAATTCTAACAGCTTCTAAACAACAACAACAACAACAAGGAATACGTAATTATGAACAGATTACAATTTCAAATTATCTCCTTCACGGAAATCAGAATATATAAAACATGTCTTGAATGCTGCAGACGAGCGAGTTTTGTCGCGCGGGAATTTCTGTTGTGTAAAACTAAAACAATAATACGCAGGACATAACGTTAAAAATGTTACATTTCTTCGATAAAGTATAACGATGCGTCGTCGTCGTTAACGCGATGCATTCACGAATGCTTCTCGGCATTGCAAAGCCTGTCTTGTTCAGACCACGACGCAGTTCTTGAAAAGACTTGGTTTATAAAACCCTCGAGTGTCCATTTTTCAATGCCTAAGTTGACGACCGCTAAATGACCGTTTGGGAACTCGCTCGTCTGTCTCGGGCCTAAGTGTAATTTCTATCCTATCTTGTTGAAAATTGTACCAATGGATTGGGGAAGTTTTCCCGACGGAAATAACCCGAAATACCACATAATTTACATCGCATTAGTTTTGATAGTAACCAATTTGAATATCTGTGGTTGTAAGGAAAAACGACCCATGTCACAATTTCAAAAAATTTGAGTTTATGCATTAATTCAACTGTAGAATATTGGATGTGTGTTTCTATCAGAAAAAAATGCATGAAAACGAATTTTATACGTTGAAAAAATAATGCAATTTAACCGAAGTCCAATATTCAATTAATATGCATTTGGCAAAACAACCGAAGTCCACAAAATTTGGAGAATACGACGTATCTTTCCTTTGTGATCGCTTTTTATTTTCTATTTTTACTTATCTGCATACACTATATCGTATTTTGTGTAAAATAAAATGAGCAAAATTATATTTCATATTTTTATTTTACTAGAAACAGCACGTTATGAAATGCCAATAATACATAAATGTGTAACTTGTGTTTTACAAAAAACAACGCAAAGCACAGAAGAAAACGAAAGAAGACAAAATAGAAAGTAAAAGAAGGAAAAGTAGTCAGAAAAACTACTTAACTGCGACACGTTCAAGCAGAACAACACAAGTCCAGTGGACTTGTGTCGTTCTGCCTAAAGTGTATGTAAATTATTACTATTTTGTTTATTATTATTTACGTTAATTATACGAATATTGAATATTATGCAAAGTGAAGGAAATATACTTTTATATCGTAAGAAGAAAACAAGGAAACATTGCTAATAAGAAGAATTGGTGTTTGGAACTTTTAACGACAATATCTCGAAAGTGAAAACATGTGACATGGGTCGTTTTTCGTTACAACCACAGATATATCGACGCGCGTTATGAAAAGTAGCATGTTTCATTTTTTTCTACATGCAGTTGTCCGTAAGAAAAAATGAATTGTCCTGCTCTTCGTAACACGCGTCGATAGGCTCGACACGCTATTGATGATATTCAATTAATTCGATACTAAAGTACTTACTCAATAGGAAATATCGATACGCATCGAAATTTTAGGTAGGGGAAATATGGGTAAAACCGGGACGCTAAGGATAAAAGCTTATAACTTTGACATTATTAACGAAAAAAAGAAATTGAAATTAGGATTCATTCGAATTAACCCTTTTTAAATAATAGTATATACCCATTTTTTTTTAATACAATAACACATACAAAAAAATTACGATTTAAAATATGGTTCGTTTTTACGGTTTTACCCCATGGCCTGGATAAAACCGGGTACCATAGTAAAAACTAACTCTAGCACCTATAACAATAGAATTCGTCCAATTCTTCAGTCTCCCAACCAGTGCAGCCTTCGTGGCTCACTTATAACAAACTGTACACTGCACCCAACACTCATTCAATTTGGATGAAGCATAGGATTGTTGGACATAAATGCAAATGTCTTCACCGTCTTCATCGCCACTGTTATCATTATCCTTCCGTATTTTGTTTAATTTTGTGGTTTTCTTTCTCTTTAGTTGTAGTCCCTTCTTAAGATTTAGTTTAATGTTAATAACTTCCTCTTTTTCGGGTACCCGGTTTTACCCCGTACGGTTTTGCCCCAGTATACAATTTTGTAAATATTACGAATTATCAACAATGCCAGGGCGAAGTACAAACAAACTGTCTTAGTTATTTACACTTTAATATGCAACAATTAACATAATTCGCACAAAAAAGTACTTACCTGAACACTGTTAAAAGTATCGAAGTTTCTTAACTATCGAAAATTAGATCAGAGCCTTTAAAAACACACAAGTCGGTATAACTTTAGTAAGGACGCTTGTAACACAATCATCTTTTGTTGATGGAACAACGCACATCGTGACAATATGTGGCTGCAACGACGCAGGAAAATTTAAGGCCGGTTTAAAAATAATAGTCCGTCCCGGTTTTACCCAGGTACCCGGTTTTGTCCATATTTCCCCTACTTGGTATCAATTATCGATATCGATTCTTCTTCAACCGATATTTATTATATCGATACTATACCGAATCAAAACCAGTTTGATACTTTACGAAAGTATCGATATTCGTTTGATACGTAAATTGTCGATACTTGTTTGATATTTATTTGATAATTCTGTGATCAGATGGCAAACCTGTTATGATATCTATTTGATATCTACTTGATATCTACTTCAATTTGCAATTTAGTACTTCACGAAAATATTATTTATTACCAATCATGATTTGACAATATAAATAATGAACTAGGAGTAGGAATCAATATCGTGAACTACCTATATAATTGAATTTTTATTAATAAATTATGTACATATAAATTATTCCTTAATGTGTAGGAATTGGTGTAGGTATCAAACACGTGTTGATATTCTCGTATCGGTATCAAATAGGTATCGATATTTTTGTGTAAGTATCAAACAGGTAAGTATTGATACATTCGCATATGTAAGTATCAAAGAAGCATTGATTCCTTTCGTTACCTTTGACTTTGATATGTATCAATACCAAATTGAAATTTGTAGAAGGGTATCGATATGTATCGATACGGTATTAGCCCCACCACTACGCGTCGATATATTATCCTGGATAATGATCGCGACAAGACGTATGAATTAAAACATTAAATTGTTAAAAGTATAGCCCCATTTGCTGTATTTTGTCGCATTATTGATATTATTTCCAAAGGATGAAACGAAAATCATAGAGATTGAAATTGTCATAATTGGATGATACAACCTCTCGCTACCCGATATTGCCCGTTTAACGCTTTTGACGAGAAACCTGGCGACCCTGTACCGGTCGTCCGATCATGTTGTTACGAGCCGGGGCTGCGGCAACGCGAGAGGCCGGCGAGAAGGGTATTTCCCAAGGAATACGGTTTATGAATTTGTTAGTTAGGTGCGCGGACGAACCTGATGCGAAATCAGGGAGCCGCTAGGAATATTGACAGCGAGGACGAACCTGATGCGAAATCAGGGAGCCTCTAGGAATGGAGTCAAACGCGGACGAACCTGATTCGAAATCAGGGAGCCGCAGGAGGGTAAAACGTCGTGAACGAACCCGATGCGAAATCGGGGAGTCACTAGGATGAAGTTCACAGACGAACCTGGTGCGAAACCAGGGAGCTGTTAGGAGGTTGGATTATTCACAGACGAACCTGGTGCGAAACCAGGGAGCTGTTCGGAAGTTGGTAGACTTACAGACGAACCTGATGCGAAATCAGGGAGCTGTAGGATACGGACGAACCTGATGCGAAATCAGGGAGCCGTAGGAAGGGTGAGTTTTCACTGGGTTGGAGAAGATGGCTTGTTTTGGTAAAGGGTTGCGAACGAACCTGATGCGAAATCAGGGAGTCGCGGGAAATGTTAGTAATGCCTCGTAACTCTTAATTAATATTTGATACAACTCGAGCGGTAAAGTTGTATCCTAGTGGGTGAGTGCTACTAATATTATAAGGATCGCTGGGTAAAAGGTGGGTTTAACGTAATCGACTCGATTTACACGTGAACACCATTCGTATATTCAATAATTAGTTATTGTACAAATGTAAGTGTCGCGATTAAATATTAAATAAAATGTGTGTGTTACCACTAATTGCACGGTGTTGACGCACTGGCGATGCGGGGCGTACGAGTGGCTATTTCAAAGTGCCAAATAGAATATAAACCGAACTCGCGGATTCTATGAGGTTAACTATGATTCCGATGGAGACTTTAGCCCGATCTTGCTGGATATAACCGACTCTGTACGAGCGTGACACGACGTGACTTTACGCGTGACTCTATAGCTTTGAACCGACGAGGGTTGAAACCAAAGGGTTTATATAGTCCCGAAAATGAGTGGGGGTTCGTTAGAAGTTTCCATATAAGGAGATCTTTCGGGGTCGTCGTCGTGTCATTCCCGTTCCCATGGTCATGATCCAGAATCCAGATGGTCGAGATCACGACCCCCATTAGTGGTATGTGATAAACAAAAGGGATTTTAGGGCGTTTTCCCTTCGTAGACGCGAGCTCAAGAAACGGTTGAGAGCAGCGTATGGGAAAAATTCCACATACGTAACAATGTAAATAAAATATATATTTTGCGTCGTGTCTCTTGTCGTCGAGACCTGAATATTGGAAGCCGTATGTTGATCAATATTGATGTTGTAATGGCACATTTATCCTACACTACTGTTCCTTCTCGAGAATTTCTCGAGAAATTTTGTAATTTCTTAGTAAAAGAAATTTTTCTCGAGAAATTACAGTGTTTCTCGAGAATCTTTAGGGTAGTAAAATTATTATAAATCCTATTTGTTTTCAGAAATGAATTTTCAGTTAGTTCAAATTCTGTGCTAATCGTGAACATATAAACACATATACAATCAGTAATAAATGTAAGCAATATATACGGAGAATTGTGCGATTGTTTATAAACTTTTCTCTTCGTATCGCCGATGCTCTATACCTATGCAAATAAACCAACATCTACTCAAAATGAAAGAAATTTTTCTGCAGCCGTAGATTTTGTCACACTCTCGCATTTGCGGCGTCTCTCCTAGCAAAGGATGTTTTTAGTTTCAATTTTTTAAGGGTGACATACATTAAAATTTTGATTTTCTTTAATGCTAGTAGAATCACAAGATGTTGAACTAATAATATGTATCCTTGGAAAACATTTTCATTGCAAAATTTAGAGACGGTGACAATTTTGCGTAACGTGCGGCAACTCTCCCACAATTACCCTATGACGTTACTAAAATTAGACCGTCTGAAAAAACTGAATATTATGAAATCCGTGCATCTTTATTTCTGAAAAAGAGGCAAAGAGGATATCTTATCAATCATTATAAGTACAATATTCAAACCCAACCTGAGCATTATTATTTCTCATTATTATTATTATTCAAACCTTGGAGAAACACCTACGAATTGAAAAATGGATTTAGCACATAGGGTAACATATACAGTGATTGACAGTTTAAGAACGAGTGCTACATTATTCAAAGAAAGAAAGTGTTTATCGCTAAAATCGGAGAGTAAAATCTGTTGTTATCACATTAAAAGTATTTCGAAAGAATAAAACAATTTACTTCATACAACTGCACACAAAAATAACTTAAAAAAATCATTAAGTATTGTTACGTCCTGAAGGGACTGTTGCGAACCACCCCGAGCGGTTAGGGTGATCCGCAGGGTTCGCTGCTCGGTCAAGGTGCTAAAGCACGCCTTGACTATACTCGCGGGGAAGTGAGGAAGGTGAAAAGGAGTAGAATCAATAATACTCAGGATTTAAGGAAGAAACAACAAAGTAAAATATATTCTTTAGTAAAAGATAAAAGTAATTGTTAGACATACCCTAGGGACAGCGCTCCGTCCCTGTTATCGCAGTGCGCTCGGGTTTCGGCTCGCTTGCCGAATATCGCTTCGTACAGGAGGACGCTCAACTTAGCGCAGGTCGTGGTCGCTCGCTCCGTGCTCTCGGGTAGCACACGGGAGTCGGCGCAACTGAAGACCGTCGAATCGCACTGTCTCTAATCGTCTCTTATTCTACGCGTTCCTACGCCGAACACGAGTGACGCGCAGGGGCTCTCCCGGCTATGCCGTTCGCGGTATGTTGGATGGAGTTACCCTTGCACGGTTTATTGACGGCCGAACGTATTTCGCGGACTAGACGCTATGACGTGATCGCGGCTTCTTGACGGCTCTCTGTCTCGTCCTGACTTCCTAAGTCGAGTTCCCGAATAAGAATGATTTTTTCGCGGTTCGCGATCGCGGTCTCACCTCGGACGATCCCTACGAACGGGGATAACTGCCCCGTCGGCAGCTGTCGCTTGCTTAACCCCTTCCTCGATTATTGAGAAATAATCGGGGCCCGGGCTGAGCGCGGTCGTTGTCCCCGACGCTCGCTTCACGTTTTGTCACAACGTGACCGACACGCGCGAGGCGATTCCGCTGAATCGCCTTAGGAAAAACACGCGAGGACAGTCAGCACGGAATGGACCTGAAGGGCCCATGTAACACCTCCCCACCTAGACACGAAATGGTCTCGCGAGGCTGTTTCGTCGTCAACCCGTGTGAAGCTGTCGTCGCGTGCGCTTTCCTCGCGGCTTAAAACTATATATGTAGGCGCAACTAAAATTAAGGGATCGCAAGGGGATTACAATAAATGATTCTTAATTAGAGACAAACCAAAACCCATATATTGTTACGAAATTGAATAATTGAATATAATAATAAAAGAAAAGCTCGATGTAATAATATAAGCAAAGGGGTACTGGATATAATTATACGGACAAGGGGAAAATACTATAATAGTCATAATAAAAGGGGAGGGGGCGGGGGTTTGGGCGTTGCCGATGGTGGTAGCGATCGTGGTGCCGGGTGACGCTCTAGTGTGAGGGGTGGTGCTCCCTTATTCTGCGCCGGCCGGGACAATCCTGGGCTTCGGCGCCTCCAAGGGCCGGGGTGCCTCTAGCACTGGAAATGCCGGCAGGTGTCTCGGGTTTGCATCCAATACTGCTCGGATGCAACCCGTGCAGTTGTTCGGAGATGTCCATCTCAAGTGCCTGGCCCGGCATCTCACGCACTTGGTGAGGTCGATGGCCCGCTGTTCTATTGCGAGCCAGTGAATCGGGGCCCGCCTGTATTCCTTGAAATCCTCGGGGGGGTTCATCCACGCACAAGCGTCGCACAACACCCGCGTCTTGTGGAACTGGTGCACCCATGCCTTGCCCTCTCCATCTATGGTATTCGCTGGTCTTATGCAGACTCGTCTTTCGAACGGGGCGTGTAGGTGCCGGGGCAGCACCACTTCGGCGAGAGATGTTCGCGGATACTTCTCGTCGTTGAATTTCGCGTACATTTTGTTCTTATCGTAGATTGAAGCCGTGAAAATTCGTACTGACTGTCCGCGCTTGTCTTAATTGCTAACTTATATGCTAATGTCCCTACCATCGAATTTTCGCAGCAGAGCGCCTCGTGGGGATTGATTCTTAGAGCTAAAGCGCGGGTGTTTCTGCTGCTATCAGCGAGGTACTTCTTAGAATACGTCAAAGTACGGCTCGGTGCCCGCGAAACTTCGCGATTGTTCCACGTCGGCTCTATATCCTGTCCTCGTGGATTGTATAACGGGTAGGTCTGGAGGAAAAGATGTAATTGCTAGGGGACGGGGTCTTGAAATTATTGGAGGGGCGGGTCGGTGTGGCGTCATTTCGATATTAACCTTTGTCTCTTTCCTTAAGGGCTCCCGATGTTGATTTTGACGTGCCCTAAAGGCACAGTATCCGATCCAGATAATGAGGATGATTACGATAGTGCCTCCTAATCCTGGTAGTCCATAGGTTACATATGTCGATAAATTTTCTGTCCGATGATGTGTTGCTATTTCTCTTGCTTGTCTCTCTATGTCGTCCAGTGCGATTGCATTAGCTTTCGCATGGGAATCTTGAAGGGTTCTTTGAGGTTCCTTTTGTTGATAGTCCGTTAAAATTTTTACATGATGTTCCGTGAGGGTTGGTAGAATTTCCGAAATGTTGATGCCAATAGATGGTTTGTAGATGGTTGTTAATTCGTCGGTGTCCACTCCAGTTGCCCAAATCTGGTCTGTCCCGATTTTGGCCTCACAATCTCTCCTCAGTTGTAATATTCCTGCCCCCTGTAGCACTTCATATCCGGCTGCGTGCTTATTGCATCGAACCTGCAGTGCCAGGGTGTCCTTAACGGAATATATCCAGGTGTTGGGTGCGATCAACTTCTTCAGGTATGTTCGGCCTCCGGGAAGAACTTGAATATTGCAGCTAGACCACTTGATGTTTTGAGGTTTTAATAGGGCGTTCGTTTCGCAAGTTGGTGCTTTTTCCAAATCTTGGAGTGGTACGCTGAGTTCACACATGTACATCCGGGGGTGTTTCCTGCATCCCATGATGTAGTTCTCGTCGGGCATGAAGTATTGAGAGTTGATTTGGTTGATTGCTAAATATGCCGTTCTTGGTTTTATGAAGATAGGGGTAGAGACATTGGTCGATATTGCTTGAAATGAAGGGCAGGGTTGAAGGTAATAAAGGTCGAAGGGATTTTGATCTAATAAAGGGATGTCGAGTGACAAGATAATTCGGCCATGTGAATAAACTACGTTTAATTTAGTCACCCCTTGTAGCTGTTCGGAATTCAATTCTTCTGGGGTCAGCGGGAATTCGTACGGAGTGGTTCTGCGAATTCGTTCGCAAGTCTGCGCTAGCTGGGCAGGTGAAAGAACGGCCGGATGTAAGATACCAAGTTTCGCGAACGTGAGCGCGTCCGTAATTACAATTAACGCAGTCACATATTCGTCCACATGTCTGGTCATTAAGAATGTCCACGACGAAAATGCTAATTCTAATTCTATTTTTGTTTCGCGCTCGTCTAGTCGAAGAGTACCCGACGCTAGTTCCTTAATTCTATCGCCCATGGTTTCCACGGATCCCGTTACAGTTCTGAGTGACTCGTGTATATCCTGAAATTCCGATTTTATAATGTGCGTTTGATTTGCTAACAATTCGGCGAGACGATTTTGATCCTTATACAGCTTATCTATTTCCTTGTTGTAATATTGCGCATCGTCGCTGTCCAGGGTTCCGAAAAGGGCCTTGCTCAGCGATCCGATGAATCCTAATGGTACAGATCGTTTGGAACGGCGAAATTGTGGTTTCCCTAATATGTTAAGTAACAATTCCTCGTATCGTTTGCCGTCTAAGAGTTTGCGCTGTAGAGCCGTGTTGAGGGCATCGGCTGGGCAAGATGTCCAGTTATATGTTGTGCATAACGCTTTCATGCTGTTGATCTGGGGTTGCGTTTGCGGTCGCGAGGCCAGTATCTCAGCGACTCCTATACCCGTGACCAGTCTCCATTGGGTGTGGAATACTCGGAGAGGTCGGATTTTTTCGTAGTACAAGCCCGGATTGGGGGCTAGTGACGATATTTTGTAGTCTCCATCTATGGTGTTACTAGCAACGCTCATCCATAGGAACGTGTATATTAGTAAGCCACATCCGTTCATGGTGGCCGAGATTCGGGATTTCCCGAAAAGTCTTATTCGGGGAATCCTATCGTTTAAGTAATTGCCTACTGCAAATACGAAAAACAAGTGAAATTACGGAAAGGGTGGGAATTCTATTGTTTTACAGGTATGTAAAACAAGTGAGAGTAGGGAGGGGGGTCCGATTTTTGGGGTGAGGGACCTTGGTTAGGAGGATTGGCAATATGAGCCCTCCTGCCGGTCGGTTGAAAGCTTAAACCACATTGAATACACTCTATTAGCGTCAAGGTGGCTTATCCTTTGTATAAGCATGTTTCAATTTGTCGAAATGTTTGATTAACTGCTGACCCTCCTCGGTGATTAATATTGCATTGTTTTGTTCGGTAATTGCTGCTATTTTAAAGGGGCCTATGTACTGGGGATCAAATTTGTGAAGTCGCGGTTCCTTTTGTACATAAACGAGATCGTTTACCGCGAATGTGACTTGATTACTTTTACGGTCATAAATGGTTTTCGAACGTAATTTGCTTGTGTCTAAATTTGATCGCGTAGTTTTCCGGATTTCATCCAGGCGCTCTACCAAATTTTGTACGTAGGTAGGGTAAGTTAATAATTCTTCGCGACTCATAGGTATAAACGGATCGCGGGCTAATTGTCCGAAAACCACCTCGTAAGGCGTGAATTTTGTTGCTTCGTGTACCGAGGTGTTATACGAGTACATAGCGAACGGGAGAAGTAGGTCCCAGTCCTCATATTTTTCCAGGTAGTGTTTCAGGTATTCTGTTAAGACGATATGACTTCTTTCTAGAGATCCGTTAGTCTGCGGTCGATATCCTGACGTGGTTACGTGTTTAATTCTGAACGTTTGAGCTATTCCCTGTATTGTGTTATTAATGAAGCTCGTTCCGCGGTCCGTTAATATCGCGCGTGGTGCACCGAAGATTGCAATAAAATAACGCGATAACGCATCGGCCACGGTGCTGGCTCGTATATCGGGCAAGGGCACGGCCATACAAAATTTAGATAATAGGCATTGCATTGTAAGGATGTGACGGTTTCCGCTAGGGGTTGGGGGAAGCGGTCCTACGGTGTCCAAGGCTACTTTATCAAAAGGTCGTGCAGGTGTATCTGTAATTAGCATGGGTTCCCGAGTTTTAATTCGTACAAGTTTCTGTTCTTGGCAGCTAGGGCAACTTCGCACGTAATCCTCTACGTGTTTGCGTAAGTGTGGCCAATCAAATACGCTACGTATGCGCCGGTATGTTTTTGTCACTCTCTTATGTCCTCCTATCAGGCTTCCGTGATAGTGGCGGATAATATTTTCCCATTCTATTTTTGGTGGTTGTTGAACTTCACCGGTGCAAATTTTGATTGTGATGGGTGTTAGATTGAAAACAATTAACAAATGTCGTTGGAGCGTTTCGGCGTCGAATCGGTGTAGGGTTTCGCCATGTGCCGCTATACGAAACGAGCGGACGTGTTCGCTTTCCACAGCGTCCCTGAGCGCCATTAGTGCTGATGCCAGGTCGGCTTCTTTCATTTCGTGGTAAAAGTTACTCGCTCCCACGATGCTGAAAATTTTTTCTTCTTCATTACGGCTAATTATTACGCGATTTCTGGTTAATTCTTCAGATAATAATTTTGTTTCATCGAGAAGTCCTATAGCTTTCAAAGTTTTACAAATTGGGCTGGTTAGTATTCTATCCGAGGATATAAAGTGAACATAGTTATCTGGAGTTGCTGCAAGCGTGGTCCTTACGATTCTCATTTTGCATTTCGTTGGTTGGATTTCATATTTAGAGGAGTCTATCGCGTTTTCGCGGTTCTCTGGTGCCTCTCGCGTGATTTGACGAGGACTTGATGAGTCGGAGTATGACTCGGGGGTTATTCTGAATCGCTCCGGCGGAATCTTAATTGTGCCTGGTTCCGGACTTGGGTTAGAAATTTCCCTCGGGGGCAATTGTTCTGTTAGTTCCTCCAGGGTTTCATCTTCCGGACAAATCATAGTTGATTGTGGGACGCCCAAGGCTTCATCGTGCAGAGGTATACCCCATGACACTCTTTTCTTTGGGCCTGCTCGTGACGTTGTCTTCGGGGGGCTAGCGTTCTCGGGGAGATTCGATGTTTCCTCGCCTTCTCGGGGTAAATTCTTCCCGATGATAACGCGCATTTCCGTTTCTGGACCCCGCGGAGTGTTTATGGTTCGGAAGGTGGGTTCGCAGTCTTCCCCCTCTGCCTCTGTCCAGGTGGGCGGCGCGTCTAGGCTTTTTAGGAAGGCTAATTCATCGTACGTATATTGGCCTTTGTAGGGACCTTCCGCGATCATGGGGGAAAATGGGACTTCGAAATCTTCGAACTTGTGTTGGCAGGTTCGTCGGTACGGTAATGCTTCCGGAGAGTTCTCGTCTTCCATACTCTTCAAGATTGTGATTTCTTCTTCGGTGAACGGACCGGGGTTCGAATCGTTGCTTCCGAAAGTGGAGTCTAGGACAGTTTCTTCCTGGTCCGCATCTTCCTCCAAGAATTCGGGCATTCCTGTTCGTTCTTCCGCTGTATCCAGAGCGGTAGAGTTGGCTCTGCTCTCCATACCGTCCGTATTTTCTCCTGTTAGAGCGGTATCGTCAATAAACGACGGTGGTTCTTCGTAGTTCGGCCTTGGCATGGCTTGGCGACGTGCCTGTACGCGTGTTCCTATCCCTTCATCGTCGCCCTTTGGTGGGTTTTCCTCTTCTATAGTCGGGAATGCGTACGGAACCGGGTTTCGGGATAGCGCGTCGGCGTTCGCGTTAACACGGCCGGGTTTATAGACGATCTCGTAATTGTAGTCGGCGAGTGTGATTTTCCATCGAGCGAGTCGCGACATCGGGTCTTTTACCGAGAATAACCATTGCAGTGGCCGGTGATCAGTTACTAAGGAGAATTTTCGCCCGTAGATATAAGTACGGAATTGTTTTACGGCATAAATTATCGCGAGGCATTCCCTTTCGGTAGTTGAGTAATTTTCTTGAGCAGGATTGAGCACTTGTGAGGCGTACGCTATCGGCAGATCTTCACCTATTTTGCCTTGGCTTAATATTGCCCCGACGGCTACATCGGACGCGTCGGTTGTAATAATAAATGGTTCATCGTAATTTGGATAGCGTAAAACTGGCTCTTTACAAAGTGCCTGGCGTAGGTCTTCGAAGCTTTCCTGATGTTTTTCAGTCCAATAGAATGGAATTTTAGTGCTAGTCAAAGTTGTAAGGGGTTTAGCTCGTTTAGCCATATTTGGGATAAAGCGACGATAATAATTTACGAGACCCAAGAATTGTTTTACATTTTTACGGGTTTTAGGGACGGGGAATTCGGCGACGGCTTTAATCTTTTCGGGGTTTGGTCGTACTCCGTCAGCTGCTATTATATGACCTAGATACGTGACTTTATCTTTTAAGAACTTGGCCTTTTCCGTCTGTAGGGTTAAGTTATGCTTACGTAAGCGTTCGAAGAAAGTCTCGAGTCGTTGCTCGTGCTCCGCGAGTGTACGCGAATATACAACCACGTCGTCTAGATACACGAATAACTCTTTCCCGATAAGCCCTCTCAGAACGTTGTTCATTAAACGCTGGAAGGTAGCCGGGGCGTTTTTTAATCCGAAAGGCATGCGGAGGTATTCGTAGTGTCCGTCCGGGGTGGTAAACGCGGTTTTTGCACGGTCCTCGGGGGCCATAGGGATTTGATGGAAACCGTTTGCTAAGTCGAAAACTGAGAAATACTTGGCTCCACCTAGCCTATCGAGAATGTCCGTGATTCGCGGCAAAGGAAAGCGGTCATCAATCGTTTTCGCGTTCACAATTCTGAAATCTGCTACCACTCTCCATCGTTTTACTCCATCCTCGGCGGCCTTTTTCTCTACCACGTGCAAGGGTGAGTTATGCGGTGACGACGAAGGAGCGATTATTCCCAGCTCATCCAGGTTACGCGTTTGCTTGGTAATTTCTTCCTCCATCTGTGGTGGGTGGGGGTATTGTCTAGTGAACGTGGGCGTAGAATCTGTTAACGGGATAGTGTGTTCTATCGATGAGGTTTCGCCAAGAGGGTCTCCCGGTACGAAAAACCTATCCGAATATTTTATAACCAAATTTTCGATTTTTCGACGCAATTCCGGATCTAAGTCTTCCAATTTCAGCGTTTCGAATATATGCTGTAAACGTTCTTCGTGAGATTTTGGATCTACTTGGTACTCTCCTAGATCGAGGTCTTCGTTAGTGTCGAACTCTTCTCCGAAAGAGGGGGAGGGGCAATCTCGTTCGTCCTCTTCGGAACAATCACCATTTTCAGGGAGGCAGATGTTTATTTCATTCGCGTTGGCCTCTGATTTACTGAGGTCTTTTAGAAAATCCTGGTGGCACTGCTTATAGCCTTCTAGCGTACCTTCTAAATCTTCAAAATTTGAGAAAATTACGGGGCTGATCGGGTGTTTCGCGGTTACCATCGTGCGCTGGTGGTAAGAGACGATAGCTTCTTCCTGAAGCAGATACGGACTTCCGACGAGGCCCGCAATCCCTTTGGGTAAATGGGGCATACGTATTACGTGGAATAATGCCCAGCTACCGTTAATTTTTAGGACGGTTGTCCCTAAAGTCAAGACCTTCCCGTTTAATCCGGTGATTTCTAGGGGTGTGGTACTTAAAACCCGGGCCTTTGAGCTTGCGGACCCGATTTCTAATAGGTTCAATGCCGAACCCGTGTCTATGATAAATTCTCCCTCACCGTTCTCCAGTTGTTCTGCCTTGACTCGGATGCGGGGGGAGTCCGCTCGTAGGAGCGTTGTTGCGGGCTCTGGCTCCGGGGTGGATTTTGAGGGGGTCTTTGGGCCTGCGAGGAGGACCCGCCCGCCTCGTTCCGGTTGAACGGGCGGGCACGCTGGGAGTTTAAATGGTCGGGTTTCTCAGGGATAACTTCACGTGCTTCTGATCTTTGCGGTTCTTGAGATTCATATGCCCGCGACTCGCGAGGAGGTTCATATCTTTCCGTTTCGCGAGGTCCATACCCGCGAGGTCCGTACCCGCGGGGTTCATATCCGCGAGGTTCGTAAGGATCATACAATCTAGGATCGCGAGGTTGTGACTGCCGATTATTCCAAGGTCTCCCGCGCGCTCCTCTTCCGCGGGGAGCACTGGGTCGGCGTTCGTAGCCCAACGGGCGTTCGCCTTGCCTCGTCAGCAAGGACGGTGGACGGCGCTCCGGCGTCGGATCGCGATAATAAGGCTCGCGATAATATTCGTCTCGATAGCGAGGGGCACTATACGCGGAGTACGAGGAGCGGGGCTCTTCGTATGAATCATTTTCATTAGGTTGCCTCCATTCAGTCCATCTACGCTGTGGGTCATACGGAGACGGGGGACGCGCGCTCCGGTTGCCGTCGTACGTGTCGTCGCGTGGCAAGCCGGCCAGGTCTTGTTCTCGTCTTTGCGTATGTAAGGCTAGATCAAACGCGTCATTCAAAGATACGGGATTTGATAAAGCTACTTTAATTGAGATTCTTTGAGGTATTGCAGTAATAAATGAAGTTCGAGCCAATCGCTCCACGTCTATTAGAGTATTCTCGACATTTTCCCCGATTAATTCTTTCGCCCTTACGGTCACCTGTCGGTACAGGCGGGCCACGCGGTGAATAAAATCTATTAGACGCTCGCGGGGAAACATGCTTATACGTTCGAGTTCCAGTCGGAGCTCCTCATAACCGCGGCATGGGGAATATCGGACTCTTAGAAGGGAGAGCAGATCGGCCACGCTTTTACAACCTTTATCCTCGACATAATATCTGATAGGATCTTTTAATTTGTATATGAGCTCGGTCAGAAATCTTTCTTCCTGACCGGGTGGTACGCGCTTTATGGCGCGCTGTATTGAGGCAGCGAAGTCCTCCAAAGTTATGAAATCAGGATCGAAACGGGGAATGTTGTCAAGTGCCTGATATACTCTCTCCTCATCTTCTCGGGAACGCCATACGTCTAATGCAGACGTTTCTAGGTCGTTCGTCCGATAGCCTAACGATAGACGATTGTTCGACAAAGTCGGTACGGGAGGAGGGGCTGACTGAGGTATTTGGGAATTGGAGGGATTACTAGTACCGGAGGTATTAGATGAAGGCGGTGATCTCAGGATACCACCAGTCATGGTTAAGCAATGCTTTGCAAGACTTTTAGATAGTAGGAAGTATAGTCAAGTTATGAGCAGATAAGTCGGGCGGGTCGCGGTAGATAAAACGGCGCGCCCTTTTAAATATATAATAAGATTGAATATAAGGGAATAAAATCCCACTTCTGACACCAGTTTGTTACGTCCTGAAGGGACTGTTGCGAACCACCCCGAGCGGTTAGGGTGATCCGCAGGGTTCGCTGCTCGGTCAAGGTGCTAAAGCACGCCTTGACTATACTCGCGGGGAAGTGAGGAAGGTGAAAAGGAGTAGAATCAATAATACTCAGGATTTAAGGAAGAAACAACAAAGTAAAATATATTCTTTAGTAAAAGATAAAAGTAATTGTTAGACATACCCTAGGGACAGCGCTCCGTCCCTGTTATCGCAGTGCGCTCGGGTTTCGGCTCGCTTGCCGAATATCGCTTCGTACAGGAGGACGCTCAACTTAGCGCAGGTCGTGGTCGCTCGCTCCGTGCTCTCGGGTAGCACACGGGAGTCGGCGCAACTGAAGACCGTCGAATCGCACTGTCTCTAATCGTCTCTTATTCTACGCGTTCCTACGCCGAACACGAGTGACGCGCAGGGGCTCTCCCGGCTATGCCGTTCGCGGTATGTTGGATGGAGTTACCCTTGCACGGTTTATTGACGGCCGAACGTATTTCGCGGACTAGACGCTATGACGTGATCGCGGCTTCTTGACGGCTCTCTGGCTCGTCCTGACTTCCTAAGTCGAGTTCCCGAATAAGAATGATTTTTTCGCGGTTCGCGATCGCGGTCTCACCTCGGACGATCCCTACGAACGGGGATAACTGCCCCGTCGGCAGCTGTCGCTTGCTTAACCCCTTCCTCGATTATTGAGAAATAATCGGGGCCCGGGCTGAGCGCGGTCGTTGTCCCCGACGCTCGCTTCACGTTTTGTCACAACGTGACCGACACGCGCGAGGCGATTCCGCTGAATCGCCTTAGGAAAAACACGCGAGGACAGTCAGCACGGAATGGACCTGAAGGGCCCATGTAAGAGTATTAAGATGATCCTAAAATTATAATGATTGACAGGGTTTAACATAGTAATTGGCAGGCTTTGTAACAGTGATTGACATTTGTTTTAGGACAGACATAAAAACACTGATGAGTCATTTCAAACATACAAACTTGTATTTGTATTGTATTTTCTGAAATGTTAAAGAATTCTAATACATACTTATAATTAATAATCCACTAAAAATATAAAATAGGTAGTCTTCTCAACTGGTTACAATATCTTATCGCTGCTAGATGTAATTAATTTTATTCTTTTTTGACAAATCACATTAATGTAGATCTGGGTATTCCATATATGGTAGATGCTTTGCATTTTGACATCCCATTATTCACAGCATCAATAGCTTTCTTAATATTATCACAAGAATATCTTTTATGATATTTATCTCCTTTCTTTATATTTGGCATCTTTGACTAGGATGATAATTGCAACTAACCTAAAAATCATACATTTTGGGAAAATATTTTACAAAATCCAACTTATTTCAGAGTAAATATTATTTAATTTGCAATAATTCTATTTAAATTATTTATCGATTTATTTTATCATGACAGATTATGTAATTATAGTAATACTTACCAATAATACTAACTAATAACAAATTGCACGTCAATTACTGTAACAGTACTCCCATAACCTTAAATTAGTTATTGCCCCCCCTGGTCAATCACTATAAAGTAGGAAGACTTTGTGACATTTCTTGACACCTCTTGTATATGTGAAAATATAGACATTTTTGAGTGAAATAACTTTTTCTCGGAAACTTTGGACCATATTTTATACATATGTAATGATTATATATACAGTTACTGTCATTATTAATTGAAAATATGAAAAAATCATTGGCTACAACGTTACGATTTTTAGATCAAATTCCATCGATTTCATAAGAATGATAGCTGCGTGATATTTCCGATTTATCTATACATTTACAAGATGTGGATCATAATAAAATATAATTGTATTCGGAACAAAAATATCTGGGCTATTGAAATATAGATATATTTTATTATATAAAAAAAGCATTATATTATATTTCCTACTTTTTGGGGAAGAGGGTCAATCATTGTATAGGGGTCAACAACTGTATGCGTTACCCTATACAGAAGCTTTTTCGTCGCTACAGTCACAACTGACAGAAGCAGATCAGTATCACAAACAAATAACGGATATTCAAGAAGCGCGTGATCATATAAAGGAAACAATTGAAAAGAACGTGTTGAATACTGTAGAACAAGAAGCAAATGATTAAGGCGATTATCCATTAGAGTGTGTCCCCGTTGAAACTGTTGGTGTCATGAAAGATTTTAAAGACGCGGGAAACAAATTTGACTGTCAGGGCCACCTTTACCCATGGGCTATACGGACTATAGCCTAGGGGCGCCCGTGATTCAAGGGCGCTTAAGAATCAAACATGTTGAAATGCTTTTTTGTCTTTAATTTTGGAGACTAAAATTTTTATCTGGAGCATCCTTGCGTCATGATCCGTGCGGACGGAACCGCAGGTGACTGTGAGAAAACGCATCATGTTCTGTCTTTCCCCCCATACATGATGCCGCGGCAGTGCGAAACTAAACCCACGGCTTATCGCCGCGCTGTGGCATCTACTTTTACGCTGCGGCTGCAGTGGCCGCGACTGTACGTGAAGCGAACATCGCGCGACATTGTATCTCTTTTCTTTCTTTGATGAAGAAAAACATGTGCCGCGCGACACTCGCTTCGCGAGTCGCGAGACTCCGCGCAACTCCACATCTTCCTGGATACGCTGTGAGATCAGATCAACCGAGTCCCAGCCACTAGGCGGGTCAAAACTGTGCAACCATTCAAAATTAATATTGTTTCTGGTTTCGAATTAGATACATTCATATTCGCGAATATATTGTCGTGTATTGTGATTATTGTGAATTCTTCATTATTTGTGAATCGTGATTATTAAAACAAACATTGGCATTGTGTTTGTATATGTATAACATTAATAGGACATTAATATTTATGGTGTAAGTATTTTAATTTTTTTATATCTACAGAATATATACTCCGCGAAAATTACATGTAAAACTTTTGTTCGTTTTTCAGGATAAAGTTTTATAAGGATCTATTAATTAGTTTTCAATTCACCTTTTTGTTTCTAAAGTATAATTTATTCTTTTTTTATCTAATACTTAAGTATTTTTAGTATACAAGGTGATTTCTCTAAGCGTGTCATATAAATTGCTTGTAAACTATGAATCCACAAAAGAAAAAGATGTCTGGGTATAAAAACCGACAATTAGCGAAAGAAAAAGACACAAAAGAAAATACGTTTTTAAAAAAAATACCATCTTTAAATAAATATTTTCAAGTATTACCCAGTGGGTCGTTAGATTCAAATAAAAATGAAGAGGAGGAATTTGTGGCAAAATAAATTCAAAAAATAGAATATGGAACACAGAATTTAGAATTGTTAGACACCGATCAGAGCGTATATGAAGAAAAAGAAACTGTTAAAGAGGAAGGAGATGAAAGTATAACAACCAATAAGTTTGATTACCGTGATGCTGCAAAATGGGGCAACTTAACCGATATCCAAATTAATGATATTATGAAAAATGTAGCAGAAAATCAAGTAGACGTTTATCATGTAGATTTCAGTGCATCAAAAGTTGTTTATAAAGCGCAAAATAGATATGCAACTCCAGCAATTTTTTATAGAAATTAAAAGGGTGGCAGAAGAGAGAAACGTAATTGGCTTCTATATTATAATTCAACCGGGAAAGTTTTTTGCTGCCCATGCAAACTGTTTGAAGCAACAGTAACAGGGAATATTTTTATTAATGGTTTTAATGATTGGAAACATAGCGAGATAATTTCACAACACGAAAACTCTGCTCAACATCAACGAAATACGCGGATTTATGTGAATCGACTAAATAGTCAACGAGACTATTTTACGAATGTTTTTACAATAGAGATGAACAAAGAGATAAATTATTGGAAAAATTATTGAGATAAATTATTGGCGGGGGCAGGCGGGGGGCGCGTTTGCCTTGGTGGAGACCAAGGGTTGTAATGTACTTCCTTGCACCGATTTCGAAAACGGTTTGAATAAAATTCACTCGGTCGGAATAGCAAACAAAAGTAGTAAAGGTCATTTTTTAAACTTATTTTTTTTGAGCCTGTATTAAAAATTCAAAAAACCCGTTTGTAGATTGAAGTAAGTTGTATACATGCCTAACATTTCATAAAAATCGGTTAACGCTGCTCTGAGCTATAAACGCTTAAAGATCGCAGAATAAGGTCGAAAATCGGTGATTTCTGTGAATTTCGCGATTTCCGACGTGCTCTTTGCAGACACGTTTTCAGAAACGCGGATACTTTAAAATTGGTCGCATGAAAATTAATTGAATGTGACGCTGCATCGCCCAATACCGGCTGGACTAGCTAAGCCGCGCGGTACTAGCAGCAGCCAAGTGGCTATATCTGATATTGTTATATAGGGTTCTCACGAATGGTAAGTATTTGATAAAAACTGAAAGAGGAAAACTTTTAATATTTTTTATATCCAACATAATACGGTATGTCATCTTTTGGTGTTCGGGATATTTTCCGTGAACCAAAGGTGACCTTCAGTTTTCTAAATGGAATGCTATATATTTCATTACCCGATATGAAAGTGTATAAATCTCAAGACAGTTTCAACTATATGGTGTACTATGATTTTCAAGGCCACACAAGGTTAGGAATGAAAGAAATAGATAGTTGTATATTGTAGCACGCACGGCTCACAATCAGTCTGTCAAGCCGGTGCTGGGCGGCGCAGCATCACATTCAATTAATTTTCATGCGACTAATTTTAAAATATCCATATTTCTGAAAACGTGTCTGTAATTGTGTAATTGTATACAGCACTTTCAAATCCATTACGTTCAATAGTTTCATTGTTTCTTCGACTCTTTTTTAGATCTCTGGAGCCAATAGCAGATTGAGAAATATGGCAGGTGAAAAGCCTCCGTTTCCGGAACGGAAGCAATCGAGCAGCAAGGCTCCGTCCACAGGGCCGAGGCAAAGAAGCAGCAAGACTTCATCGCGAAGACGGAGTCGAACGAGTAGCAGGACTCCGTCTTCGCGACGGAGTCGAACGAGTCGCCGGACTCCGTCGCGAGGACGGAGTCCGCGGAGAGAGCCGACTCCGTCCTCGCGACGGACTCTGCGCAGGGAGTCGACTCCGAGGTTGCGCTAGATGAAGATTGCTTTGCGATTTCAGCAGCAGGTATGTAGATACGTAGACAATGCAAACATTTCTTACATTCTAATGAAAGTTTTAAGATTTACTTATGTTTATTTTTCATATTACAGAACAACGCTCTGAAAAAACAATTGAGAATATTTAAGTATGGAGGAGGACGAGGAGGAAGAGGAGGAAAACGAAGAAGTCGAGGAAGAGGAGGAAGACGAGGAAGTGGAGGAAGAGGAGGAAGACATTGAATGATTAGGGGAAGTGGGGCATGACGGGGCAGCGAGGTAAGATGGGGTATCTCCCTAAACCCTAATTAAAAGATGTTAAGCACGTGACAAATACATCATTAGGAAGCCACTGTGTTATAATAGTGTGGTTGCTAGAAAAAGCGAGTGGGGGAGCACGCGTTTTTTATTTATAGCTGTGAATCGTTTGCGTGCTGCGTCCAGGGCCGTCTTAACAAATTTGAGCGCCCTGGGCTAAAAAATTTTGGCGCCCTAGTTCCCAAGGGTGCAGTTTTCGAAATCGGTGCAAGGAAGTACATATATACTAGGAGTTATTCTCCAGATATTTTAGGCACAGTTAAGCCTAATTTAAGCATATCGTTTAGTAAATCGAAGTCAAGACTGAATTCCTATATTTAGTATAAACTCAACGGCGAGTTGCCCGGAGAGGTTTTGTGTGTTAATTAAACACGTTATATTTCCTCATAATCACGATATTTATTCCTATCCTACGGGATAGGTTACCCCCTTCACCGTGGGCTATATAAGGGATCAATTTGGCTCATTCCGTTACCAAAATCCCTACAGGACTCTCAACGTGGAATCATGGCAAAACTGAAGCGTTAGCTGGATACATGTGCCACAGTAAAAGCGTGATGCAGTCAATGCATGCATTTTCGTACGATTGTAGGTTAGGTTATATGCATTTTAGGCATACATTGACTAGGAACTGTTACGAACTGTATACATTTACAAAATTAATGCTTTTACCGTAACACATACATCACTTGAAATCGCTGTCAAATTTATGTTATAGTAATTGAGGCAGTTAGAGCAACAACGAACTAACCCACATTAAAATTTTTTTTCCTATTGTATATGATTAGTACCTACAGCCTATTGGAATACGTTATTGTTACTAACTCAATTTCAAAAAAAATGTGGGTTAGTCCGTTGTTACTCTCACTGCCGCAATTATATGGAAAAATACAAGAGATGGGCATTACTTAAATAACCCAAGCCAATTTTTATTTGAAGCACTATGATTGAATTAATGTAATCATGGGGAATTCAATGAAGGTTCGGATGCAATAAGGGGACTAGCGCTCCAAAATGGGAAGAATTATTGTCCAAACGCTAAGATATATTGGAAAATTAAATGTTAAACTGTATCTTAAAAAATATAGTGTTGTAAAGCTCGTCACGATACACATTTTTTCTATTTACAGTTTCTTTATCGAATTATTAGTATTGAACACAAATGTCTTTGACCAAAGTCAATACCTTTTTAAACAAAAATTGCGATAACTTGAGTAATTATTATCGGATTGTTATGATATGTACAAAAAAAGTGCTGCACTAGCCACAAGAACCTTTAAAAGAAATAAAAGAGATCACTTCATCAAATTCGCGGAAACAATTGATTTTCGTCACAATACTAGCTACGTTTGGGAAAAATGCAAAATCTTAACAAACAAATGGCTAAAAGTGCAACCATTTCAGACTGCTGAAAACCTCCAATCAAACGAAAAAATTAGTATAGCTTTAGATAAAATAAGCCCGCCGTGGGCAATTACAAATCCAGCTTGGGTTCCACATTGTTATAAAAATGACTTTTTTGACACTCATTTTGATTATGCGGAATTTAACAGGGCCTTACTCTCGGGTCATTCCACGCCAACTCAGACACTTTTCGGAGTAACATTTCGGATTTTGGTGCAACTCGGATATGTTGTAGTCTTTAGGGATGTATAAACATATCTCGAAGGATTTTTGAAAATTTCAAAAATTGTTGATGTTACAGCTCTTTGAAATATAGTGTTGTGATGCCCCACCATTTTTTCGCGCGGTATTATTCTAAAACCACTCTATTATTATCAAAATCACTCCACCAAAGTCCTTCAAACTCAACTCTTACCCCTTTTCTCCAATCGCTGATCACCTTGATGATGTACCTTAGCGGTCCCCATCTCAAGATAGTCGGTACGAAACCTCCTTCTAACTATTGCCCTATTAATGTGTGTGAAAGGGAGTTTAGCAACAACGAACCAGGGCGACGATATTTGCTTGTGCTGCTCCTGGTTGGACCCTGTGAATACGGTGACAGTATACATCATTCATTATTACCAAACGCCTTATTCGTTCTCCCCTTGCCCTCGGTGCAATAATGCAATATATCAAATTTGTCCGATAAATAGGTGCATCGTGTGCACGGAACATTATTCCCTCTCTAACGAGGACTATGACCAATTTAATAACCAAGAGGATCTCGATTTTTAAATAACGGCTACTGTACGCCCAAACCAAGAAAATTTAAAAAAAACGGTATCCCAAAAGTAAAATCGAAAGATATTAAACATGTTTGTTTACGGCGAAACCGAGGATTCTTGCGTAACGAACCAAGACGCGGGCCCTTTCGCTAGCGTTGTAGAAGTCGCGACCGCTGAGATAATGGAACGGTTACAATTATTGCGCGAAAAACAAGCTGAAATTGATAGCTTGTACGCCAAATTTGTTGTAAATCCGGAAAACAAAATGCATTCGGGTGTAGTTACCGGATCGGGCGGCCCCGCGTGGAAAAGTCTTTCCGATAAGATACAAAACATCGAAACAATCATGGAAAAACTTCTTCCACCCCCGCCAGTTTCAAACAATTTCGCTACTCCAGGTTCCTCCCGTTTCGATAGGAAACCAGTATTTAATTATAACAATGTTCCGGACCAGGATCCATCGTCCCAGATCAAATTAAAGGACTCTATAGAAACAGTCCCAAATTTTAACGGTCACAACATGTCCGTTTTGCAATTCGCGAGAGCCTACAATAGGGCTAAGGCTCTGGTTCCCTCGCAAGCCGAACCCCAGCTAGCGAGGTTGTTGATAAATAAGCTGCAAGACCATGCGTACTTGGCAGTAGAGGATCGGGTCTTTGACTCCGTAAACAATTTAATCATACGACTTAAACGTACCTTCTCCTCTACAAAAACGTCGGAACACTATCGTGGAGAACTCGCCAACGTTATTAAAGGAACCAACGAGCACATGTTGGAATATATTTCACGCGTTAAGGACTTCCGATTCGCCATTTTTGAAGAAGATAGGGAATATTACCGCGACTTCGCGCGAAATCACTCTCAGAATATGGATCGCCTAGCCCTAGATTCATTTGTCGATGGTCTCCCACCCTACATAAGGACGAGATTACTACAACACAACTTCGAAACGCTCGACGAAGCGTTCGATCAGGCAATTCTCGTGGACAAAGAGATTGACAGGGACCGTCTCCGATTCTCCGAACAGAAGGCTCCCAAATTAACCTGCCAACTATGCAACAAGACAGGACACGACGCAAGGTCCTGTTGGAGTAATCAAAGTTCAACCTCCCAATCTTCCGAAAGACACCCTCTAAACCGCGCTGCGGAATACGGGCACCAAGCACCCAAACCCCAGGTCCCCTATTGGGACAAAAACCGACCTCCTCCTTCAAGGACTACAGAGGTGCGATTCTGCGATTATTGTAAGAAGCCCGGACATGTGATCTCGGAATGCAGAAAACGCATCATCACCATCACCAAGGATCCTAGAACCTTGTGGGAAACGGAGTCGGGAATTACTCCTCCGACGACCGATGGATGCGTCTCGTCGAGTGGGCCAAGCAAGAACGCACCCACTTACGATTCAACCCAAGACACCAGGGATACTGTAAAAATCGGTACCGTTCAATTAAATTCAGTTAACGAAGCCCCGTCTGTAATAATATATTCATCAGACTTCGGGAAAATACCCGAGTTAATGATCGACACCGGTACTGAGGTAAACGTGCTAAAACTTCAGGCCGTAAAACGATTTCAGGACATAGATCCGACGCAGCGAGTGCTATTAAGAGGCATCTCTCCGGACCCTACCTCCACCCTTGGAACAATAAAGGTAACCCTTTTGGGCGATGATGTCACGTTCCACGTAGTTGAAGACGACTTCCCAATCAAAGCCCAAGGAATACTAGGGTCAGAATTCCTAACGGAGAAGAATATAACAATAAACTACTCCACGAAGCAGTTGGACCTCAATGAGATTTCCATCCCATTCGTAAACAAGAATCCAGCCGTGTTACCGGGGAGGTCAAAATCCTCCTTCTTCGTACATACAGCTAATCCGGACCTAAAGGACCAGCTGAAAATTATAAACTCCAGCGAGATTGACACTCCAATTACCATGTCCACCATAGAATTAGAGAATTTCGACAGAATAATTCCAGAACCCAAACCAGTACGACCAAAAGAGACTACGACGCCTATAGGCATCATTCCCATCCATCCCCTAATAAGAAAACAAGTCCCTCTTAGCCCTGGATCCGTCGATCCACCATCTCGAGGCATCCGCGATGGTGCACTCACTCTTACCCCCTGTGCTATACGCCAAATCAACCCTTCCCTAAAATCCCAAGAGTCTCTTGCGGCTACGCCGGAACTGGAAATAATAAAAATTTCTGCGGAAGCTCCTTCAAGGACGGAAAATTTACTTCAGTCAATCTCCAAAGAGAACTCGATTCCTGGGAAAAGCGATAAGTTCGCTGACGCTGTACCTCGCATGCCAAAACAAATTAAAGAATTCCTTGGCCTGACTGGATATTACAGTGGGTTTATCACAGAATTTTCTAAAACTGCTCGCCCATTAACCTCATTATTGAAGAAGGGCACACTATTTGACTGGGGACTGTCCCAGCAAACAGCTTTGGACTACTTCAAATCAGTTTTGCAGAAGGAAATCATCCTGCAATGCCCGAATTTTGAACTGAAATTCCACGTCACTACAGACGCCTTATCCCATACTTCCCCTGCAGTGGAGGCATGCTCCAAACGACCACGCTAAAAATCTGACTACGACTTGGAGGACTGGCCCAAACGTAGACCAAGCGGTCCCAAGAGGCCTCGATTCTCAAAATCGCCGATCCATGCGCCAACGAGTGGCAGTAACCCCGTCCACCCTGCAATGCCCGCATCCAGCGCTCACCTAGGAAGAGAATCCAAAAGGATTCAACTGCACAGAAAGATGTGCCGGAAAATATTACCTGAAGAAATTCCACTACGATCCTCCTCAGAAAACATACGTGAACGACTACCTACAACAAAAGCAGACAACACTTATATATTACCCATACAGGGTTTATTCATAAAATATTTTGTGTGCGTGCTCCTCAGCCTATGCACATCAATTAGAATCACTGACGCATTCATTAAAAGATTCATCAGTTACTTTGAAGCTCCTAGAGCCACCCTCACCTGCCAAGCAGCAAATTTCACTGGCGGTTTCACGCAAGCAGTAGCGCGGAAATGTAAAATCCAACAATTCCGAACCACAGCCTTTCACCCACCGTCTAACGGCTCTTTAGAGAGATCGCATCACGTTTTGACCGAATATTTAAAAATGTTTATCGGTAGATACAGTGACTGGGACGAATGGACCAACTTGGCCGCGTTCTCGTATAATACCAGTGACCACAGGGGTACTGGATACACTCGGCATGAATTATTTTTAGCGAAATTAGCAATACCCAAGGACATTGAAAATGAAACATATGGTTGCCTCTCAAAACTGAGTAGGAGACTACGATACAAAAGACATTACGGTTGCCCTACCCATGTGCGCGAGAATCCCGGTTGACCCGAAGGTACCACAAAATACTGTAATCGATTTTCCCGCCTAGATCGTTGCTACTGCAACATTTATTGCAACCACCATTTATGCGGCTATGCCGTCCAAAGGGAAGGAACGAATAACGCATCCCTTCTCTCTAAAATCATCTCATCCATTATCATCAGGGAGGCGTCTTTGCAGACGGTCATCACCATAGACGACTCCCTCCCCTCCAACATCAACCACCTGAGAGCAGCTCCAGGATGCCACTGCCCCTTCGCCCCGTATAGACTCCTCTTACATAATCAAATCCACCCCATCCCATAGTTAAATAAATCCACCCCACACCTTATTGTTAAGAAATGCACGCATTTCTTCACATAAGGGGGAAGGTGTGATGTCCCACCATTTTTTCACGCGGTATTATTCTAACTTATAACACCAACGATTATAAATATCAAACATATCTGAGTTGAATGTAAATGTAACTTTATTTGGTGAATGATTCGAACTTATAACTAGATTGATTTATTTGATTTCATGTACTTGGCGTACTTTTTTTACATTTTTGAAGTTGTTTTATGGAGATTCGATTTACATAACGTAGTCCTGAGTACTGATAAACACAAATTAATTACTAAACATCAGTATAAATTAAAACATGCATTTCTTCCTGACGATTCTTCGAAATCAGAATGAAAATCATCATACTCTTTCCAGTCACTATGCCAGTCCCACACAATCTTTTCCGATCCGAAGAAGACGAAGGAGAAGAATTTTATGGACCCTGGGATGGAGTTAGACCAACGGATTATCCAGAAGAATACAGGAAGCTCTTGACGTTGTTCTGCGTACAACCATGGACTTTGCACATTTATGAAGCCGAGGCTAACCGAATTTGCGGAAATTGCTGGGGAAAATTGCAACAACACGAGTAAGCAGTCTTCACCGAAGGAGGATGGCACTCTGTCTGCGTAAATCAGTCGTTGCGTAATAACTGCAGTTGCGAAGTTTGCGGCAGTAGAATCGCTGTTCACCGGCCTGCAGCCGAATGTTCGGAATGCATCGAGGAATATTTCGAGATGGATCGCGAGACTTGGATACAAGTGGAAGCAGGAAAATCCGTCGACGTAATAACGCGATGGTAAATTCGCGTCGATAATAGTTATATTTATAATAATAATAATAATAATAATAAAAATAATAAAAAAAATAATAATAAGTATAATATAAATATTTCGGAATTTTTCAATCTGTACAGAATTCATTCGAATCCATCAACACAATCTTATAGATCGAAACTTATTTATTAAATTTGTTAATAAACTCAGTACAATTATATGAACTTACAAATTCTATATTTGGTTATTCCCATCCTTATGAATAATAATATAATCTGATTAATGATACACATGGTATCACGTTCTCAACATACACGTGGTACTACGCTCTCTCTACATACAGACTGAGGTAAGGCCGGTATTCATAGTTGTTACTTATTCTTAAGCAAATGCTTAAGCATTCGGCATATTCGAATACCGGCCTAAGGGCGGTATTCATAAACGTGTCTTCAGATTAAGCAAATGTAGAGGCTGCCGCATGCTTCAGCATTTACTTAATCTTAAGACACGTTTATGAATACCGCCCTAAGACTCTCTTTTGTTACACTCACCATACTTATAGCGAATTCGGGAGACCCGCACTGAGTGCGACTTTTAGCCAATTGGAAGCGAGAAAACTCGCACTCAGTGCGGCCAGTGCGGGTCTCCCGAATTCGCGATTACAGACACTAGGTGTCAGCACTCTTATAAAGAAGAGGGAAATACAAATGTATACATATCCAATGAAATTATTATATATAATCCGTAATACATGCCGGCGGGTCCGGGCGGGTCGGGTGAATCGAAAGACGGACGGGTAACGGACAGGTAAATCCGTGATATATCCGCCCGTTGTAGAACTCTGTCACATACTCTCCTGTAATTAGTAAAATGTTTTTTAATTAAAAAACCTTTCGAACGTTTGGATATAGGTTAAAATGAACCATTTTTACAGTGTTTACACATAAAAAGATATCTAATTGAAGATGAGAATTAATATCTTTTCTCGAGAAAATATCCGGAAATTTTTTAAATCCCTGCGGCACAAAGTATATATTATTACTATCGAATGTTATCCATAATAAAAAAATTGTTCATTTAAACCTATTCCAAGCATTCTAAATGTATGTAACTCCTTAAAATGTGTATGTATGTATTTACCCTTTGCCATGGCCGGCACTCTACGACCTGTTGCTCGTGGATGGCCGTGATGGTGGCGGTGATGGTAGTGGTGGCGGCGGGGACGGTGGTCGATGGGGTCAAATACGGTGAAACATCATCGTCTGATTGTGGAAAAATAAATTTGAATTAGTGTATATAAATTTGTATTATTTTTTATTTAACTTTTCTATAAGTTAATATAATAAAACTTGCCAAATAATAGTAGTTTTTCAGCGTTTCTCTACAAAAATTAATAGAAACAATTAATTAGCAAGAAAAATCAAGAGTTCATAAAAGCGATGTATGATAGAAGAAAGATATACATGTAGCGCAAGGATACGTATTGTTCAGTTGCAAATTCGAAATTAGAAAATATAAAAATTTGAAAATTGAAATAGTGTATAATGCGAAAGTATAAAAATTACATTATATTGCAGAATATGTTTCTTCTCATTACTTCACGAGCCTTTCCATTATTTAATCATGTTTAATCATACAAAAACTTCATAAATGTATTAAAATAAAGTATTTTTTATTATTAAATAATGTTTATTGGCCGCCGTCACGGCCCCGGCGCCAGCCACGGCCGCGATATTGGTTGGTGATAATCGTCCGGAGCGTGAGTGCCTGGGCCCTTATCAATTCCAATGCGGCCCAATTTTGCCGCTGGGCCCTCATTCCGTGGCTCCAGAGTTTACCATACAAAAGTTTTTAGGTGACAGACAAACACACAAACACTTTCTGCTTTATATATTAAAATTTGTAATGATTATTTTCTCGAATTAATAGTCTAAATTATTAAATCAGCTTATCTACATACTTTATATATAATTGTCTTAATTATTTATTAGCTTTACTACTCGGCTTCGCCCAAAATTTAGATTCTGAATTAAAAAAAAATTTATTTTTTTTGGTCCCAGCCACGGCCACGGCCGCGATATTGGTTGGTGATAATCGTCCGGAGCGTGAGTGCCTGGGCCCTCATCAATTCCAATGCGGCCCACTTTTGCCGCTGGGCCCTCATTCCGTGACTCCAGAGTTTACCATACAAAAGTTTTTAGGCGACAAACAAACACACAAACACTTTCTGCTTTATATATTAAAATTTGTAATGATTATTTTCTCGAATTAATAGTCTAAATTATTAAATCAGCTTATCTACAGACTTTATATATAATTGTCTTAATTATTTATTAGCTTTACTACTCGGCTTCGTCCAAAATTTAGATTCTGAATTAAAAAAAAATTTATTTTTTTTGGTCCCAGCCACGGCCACGGCCGCGATATTGGTTGGTGATAATCGTCCGGAGCGTGAGTGCCTGGGCCCTCATCAATTCCAATGCGGCCCAATTTTGCCGCTGGGCCCTCATTCCGTGACTCCAGAGTTTACCATATAAAAGTTTTTAGGCGACAAACAAACACACAAACACTTTCTGCTTTATATATTAAAATTTGTAATGATTATTTTCTCGTATTAGTAGTCTAAATTATAAAATCAGCTTACCTACATACTTTATATATAATTGTCTTAATTATTTGTTAGCTTTACTACTCGGCTTCGCCCAAAATTTAGATTCTGATTTAAAAAAAAATTTATTTTTTTAGTCCCAGCCACGGCTACGGCCGCGATATTGGTTGGTTATAATCGTCCGGAGCGTGAGTGCCTGGGCCCTCATCAATTCCAATAAGCTTGAAAGAATTGTTTAAAAGTCACACGAGCGTTAATTTAAAAAATGTTGTACCGATTGTTTTAAACGAACATGGAGTTATTGTTAAAAATATTTATACGATAACAACAGGCAATGGTGCCAATATGCTCAAAATGATTCGGCTCGTGGAAGAAGAGCAGCAAAATTACAATGAAAATGATAGTGAAATAGATGATAATTGTCTCAATGACTACCACGACGATAATAATTTTCAAGTAGTAGGTGTACGGTGCGTTGCACATACGCTGCAATTAGCCATTCACGACGCAATGAAAGGATTTAGAATAGAAGAGTTTATTTGTAGTTTTATTTTTATATAGTTTCACATAGTTAGATTTTAAGAATACAAAAAAATAAAAAGATTTTACTGCGGGCTACCGCCGCCGGCGCAGCAGTTGCCACCACGGCCACGTTCACCATCACGGGCACGGCCACGGTACTGCGATGCGACTTCATTTAGAGCTATTCCAAGCATTCTAAATGTATGTAACTCCTTAAAATGTGTATGTATGTATTTACCCTTTGCCGTGGCCGGCACTCTACGACCTGTTGCTCGTGGATGGCCGTGATGGTGGCGGTGATGGTAGTGGTGGCGGCTGCGGTGGCGGTGGTCGATAGGGCGGAATTGTTGTGGACGTTGAATTGTCATCGTCTGAATTTGGAAAAATAAATTTGAATTAGTGTATATAAATTTGTATTATTTTTTATTTAACTTTTCTATAAGTTAATATAATAAAACTTGCCAAATAATAGTAGTTTTTCAGCGTTTCTCTACAAAAATTAATAGAAACAATTAATTAGCAAGAAAAATCAAGAGTTCATAAAAGCGATGTATGATAGAAGAAAGATATACATGTAGCGCAAGGATACGTATTGTTCAGTTGCAAATTCGAAATTAGAAAATATAAAAATTTGAAAATTGAAATAGTGTATAATGCGAAAGTATAAAAATTACATTATATTGCAGAATATGTTTCTTCTCATTACTTCACGAGCCTTTCCATTATTTAATCATGTTTAATCATACAAAAACTTCATAAATGTATTAAAATAAAGTATTTTTTATTATTAAATAATGTTTATTGGCCGCCGTCACGGCCCCGGCGCCAGCCACGGCCGCGATATTGGTTGGTGATAATCGTCCGGAGCGTGAGTGCCTGGGCCCTCATCAATTCCAATGCGGCCCAATTTTGCCGCTGGGCCCTCATTCCGTGACTCCAGAGTTTACCATTCAAAAGTTTTTAGGCGACAGACAAACACACAAACACTTTCTGCTTTATATATTAAAATTTGTAATTTTTGTTCATTTTGAAGTGCTGAAACCTGGACAAACTGTGAATGCAGACTTTTACTGTGAACAATTGGATCCCGTAAATCAATCTTTAATTACAAAGTGCCCAGCGATTGTCAACAGAAAAGGCGTTATTCTGCAACACGATAATGCAAGACCGCACAGCGCAAAACGAACACTGGCAAAAATTAATGAATTGGGGTGGGAGGTATTGCCTCACACACCATAGTCGCCCGACATTGCGCCATCGGATTTCCATTTATTCCGATCGCTACAACATTTTCTAAGCGGAAAAACATTTGAAAATTTGGATGATGTCAAAAATGGCATCTCCAGATATTTTGCTCAACAACCAATTCATTTTTATCGATCCGGCATTGAAAATTTGTACACTAGATGGCAAAAGGTTGTTGACAACGACGGTGATTACATCATTGATTAACAATAAAAACTTGTTAACAATTTATCTGTTTGCATTTAATGTAAAAAAACGACATTACTTACATCAATCTTTTGTTGCTTTACATACACCATTAATTTTTATACATAATCTTTAAACATACATCTTTCCAAATTCGATTATCCCCCCGCAGTTTTTGTTTACTAATTTTAAAAACACTTCTTCTATAACAAAGTCTCTCACACGATATACAACTATACCGCGGGGTGTCCAATGAACATTTCCTCAGAACCATAAATGCATTATGATATTTTGAAACAATATCATCATCACTTAACATTATTTCAGTTTGCTGAAGCTTATACATATCTGCTTTTTCCTGCGCTAAAGTTACAATTTCAATAAATGTATTGAGATCAGCAGAATACAATACTATGTCCAAATACAACATTTTTTGATAAAAACCTTTAAGTTGATATATTAAACGTTTAATACTTCTTACTTTGGGGAAATGAGGCGACAATAACTGCATTGGAACAGACATCGCTTTACAAAGATTTAAATCAATATAACAGCCATGCGTATGACCTAATTTATCATGATTTGAAGTTTTCTCAGTACACTCGTAAATGTTTTGCATAAGTTTGGGTAAATTCTTCAAAGTACACATATTTACAGCTTCTAGAAATTTATGATACAGGGCAATTAGAAGCGGATCATTTATTTTACACAAAGAACTGCACGACCACGATTTTTTTGCTCGTGCTTCAATCAAAGGTAATACATTTTCAGTCTGTTCTTTCATATGTATTATTAACGGCTCCGTTATAGTGGCTTCAGATCAATTTATATTGTAATATGTAGAATCAACAAAATAATTTTCAGACAAAGCTGTATGTTTAGAACTGCCACACAGCGCGCATAATTTGTCATCCACCGCAGAACATTCTGCAAAAATAATCAAACATGTTTTTGATTTGTTTTTAAGTAGAGTTAACATTTTATTCATATTACGAACATAACTATTTCTAATGTGTATACACCAGCGTACGACTTTCTCAATTCATAATCGTTTTGTAATATAACCTTTACTGCAATCTGTAATATTGAGCTTGTGTAAAATATTTTTAACGATTACTTCCGCCCATACAGCACACTCTCCTTGCGGCATAGTTGCAGCATACTTGCGGCGCAAGATGGCAAGGACTCATGCAAGGTTGCCGCAACTATGCAGCAAAAATTCTATGTCCGCCTGCTGCAAAGTTGCACGGCAACTTTGAGGCAACTTTGCACAGCAATTTTGAGGCAATTTTGCACAGCAACTTTGAGGCAATTTTGCACGGCACCTTTGAGGCAATTTTGCACAGCAATTTTGAGGCAATTTTGCACAGCAACTTTGAGGCAATTTTGCACGGCACCTTTGAGGCAATTTTGCACAGCAATTTTGAGGCAATTTTGCACGGCAACTTTGCACGGCAACTTGGCGGCAATGATCGTCCTCCCAAAACGTGCCCCCAAAATCGCGTTAATTTATTCCGGAAACGTTAAAAGTAAATGTGAGGGAAGGGAATAAATTACAATAAACATTAACCGTTAAATATTCATATATTTATATATCAACTTATCATCAATACAAATAACATTAATATTTTATTTATTTTTATATATTGTTTTAATCCTTGCCTTTCGGCCTAGGATGGCTCCTGTTTACATTTCCATTTCCTTATCTTATACGCACATAAATACATTTATCAGTCTTATCAAATAACATTAATAACAATATGTATGTTACATTCTTAAAAACAAAAAACAATTCCTCGCAAAATTTTTGTTTTATATTTGACTTATGAATATGGAAGTTCGATAATGTTAATTTTAGAATTTATGAATATTTATATAAATATATATTTTTATATATGTATGGGGTTTTTATTGAAGATTCCTATGTATTTATTTCATGGTTGATTATTAAAAGCTCATGTTGAGGCTCCTGTTTTTGGTTCAATAGTTTTGGCTTTTATTTCATTGAAATTGAAATTCTATTTTATAAAATATCAATGCTCGATACTTTTATTATACACTGACTCTGTCAGTGGTCACAAGTGCCTGCAATGACACTTGTACTCGCGGATCATACGATCACGCGAGTCCATCCACGCCGGCGCACAGTGTGCGATTTTGGACAAAAATCGCTAGACAGCGCAAATCTTGACCGATTTCATTGATTTCTTTTTATAATACTCGTCAACGGCTCAGCAATAACGGAGGGCTGCAGTAAATCCTGTATTTTTTGGCTTAATGTATAAAAGACATTATTTAGCATAACATCACATAAAAACGTAATCTTTGGATATGAAAGATATTAAAAATTAATTTCCAAAGTTTACGTTTTTATGTGATGTTATGCTAAATAATGTCTTTTATACATTAAGCCAAAAAATACAGGATTTACTGCAGCCCTCCGTTATTGCTGAGCCGTTGACGAGTATTATAAAAAAAATCAATGAAATCGGTCAAGATTTGCGCTGTCTAGCGATTTTTGTCCAAAATCGCACACTGTGCGGTGACGCGGCGTAAGTTTAACAAGAAAGTGACGAACTAACTAATACCTAAATTTTATTGGTCATGTGTCGCACCGCGCTGTAAAGCGCGGTACCACTGACTCTGTCAGTGGTCACAAGTGCCTGCAATGACACTTGTACTCGCGGATCATACGATCACGCAAGTCCATCCACGCCGGCGCACAGTGTGCGATTTTGGACAAAAATCGCTAGACAGCGCAAATCTTGACCGATTTCATTGATTTTTTTTATAATACTCGTCAACGGCTCAGCAATAACGGAGGGCTGCAGTAAATCCTGTATTTTTTGGCTTAATGTATAAAAGACATTATTTAGCATAACATCACATAAAAACGTAATCTTTGGATATGAAAGATATTAAAAATTAATTTCCAAAGTTTACGTTTTTATGTGATGTTATGCTAAATAATGTCTTTTATACATTAAGCCAAAAAATACAGGATTTACTGCAGCCCTCCGTTATTTCTGAGCCGTTGACGAGTATTATAAAAAAAATCAATGAAATCGGTCAAGATTTGCGCTGTCTAGCGATTTTTGTCCAAAATCGCACACTGTGCGGTGACGCGGCGTAAGTTTAACAAGAAAGTGACGAACTAACTAATACCTAAATTTTATTGGTCATGTGTCGCACCGCGCTATAAAGCGCGGTACCACTGACTCTGTCAGTGGTCACAAGTGCCTGCAATGACACTTGTACTCGCGGATCATACGATCATGCGAGTCCATTCGCGGGGGCGACGGGGTGTAAGTTTAACAAGAAAGTTATCCGAAATTTTTACCTGTCACAGGTGTGACATCTATATAGTAATAAGTATACAAAACCAGTGACTGTTGTGTCAAATTTTCAAAGCAATCGATGAAGAAGTTTCGGAGATTTAAGATTATAAAGAAACGAACATTTACATTCTTATTTATATGGAAGATAGATAGATAGAAGATAGATATTTCCATCTCAGATCATCCATTCAATCCCGGGAGTGTGGGACATTTTTGTTGCAGTGCTCCGGGATGCCATTTTGCGGAAATCTGCCAAAATAGATAAACAATTCTTAACAAAATAAAGATTGCTTTCAATCTATATAAAAACTCTATACTTTTATTTATATAAACCAAAAATCCTTAACTTTGTCTGTTGTTAGTGGCTTCAGGGTGGCTTCGCACCTTAAAAGGAGATGCGATTGTGTTTCGTCCATTTTTTAAATATCGGGGGCTACCCACTCTTCCCCTACGTTTGACTTACGTCCATTTCTTTATTTGCCCTACGTGCAATGCGCAATTTACATTGTGATAGCCATTTCGAAGCCGCATCTACAATGTCCGCATCGCAACAATATATATTTCTCGATGCACATGCATCGTTTACAGCATCTGGAATAATACGCATTAATTTATTTTACAATTTATTAGTGCTCAAAGGAGATATATAATAAAGTTACTTACTCAGTAATAATTTCTTGATACGAACGAAGTTAGAAAACGCTGGTTTCTGCTTCTTCCCATGCCAACTATAATTTGTAGCGACACTCCATGTCACCAGTTTCTCCAAAATTACGGATGTCGTCAGGGCCACGTTCTTTCCACTGGTCCTCTTCAGCATTTCAATCTATAAAAAGTCATTAATAAATTATTCCAGTCATGAAACATGGGCTACATTAAAAAAAGCATTCGTGTAACGCCAATCACAGGGTGCATTGAAGCAATTAAAAGTAACAATCACCATTAAGTACTTTATAATAATTTATCGGAAAGTGAAATTAAAGTTATACAGTATATGCACATACACAAAAAAAACTGTATGAAAAGTAAATGCTTGTCGCGCCGCCAGCAAACAAATGCCCCATAAAATTACGAGAGTTCCCGGAACATGCAATATCCTGTCTTTTTACATCGGGATATCACATGTTCCGGGAAGTCTGCAATATTCATGTTCCGCAATTTTATGTAACACCCCGTACATGCAAGAAAATGACAGTACGGGGTAACATTGGCATATACTTAACATCTATTAAAAAGAAAAAGGACAAAAATTTTATGCAATTTGCACACTTGTAGTACAATCACAAACGATGCAATGTTATAATAGGATACCTAAACCAAATTTAAAAATGTTAATTAAAAAAATTAAAAAATAAAAATAAACAAAACAGAGTGCATTGAACATAAAAAGAAACAAATTTAAGTGTTAATGTAAGTTCGGATGAGGTAAAACTTTAACTTTTTAGTGCTATTTATATATGATGTGCCAATGTTACTCCAGTTTACGATATGTTGCTAACATTTATAAATTATAATAAATAATAAATAATAATACTCATGTAATTTTCCTTTATATGACTGCAATGCAGAAAGATAAAGTAGTTGTTGAATATAAAAATAATTAGAATATAAAGTTAAATTTTGGACTTTATCATACTACTCTTAGTAGTTCATTTATTATTCTTACGTCACTTACCACAGCATTAAATGTAGAGTTGTTCTGCAATTTATCTTCCAAATTACGTAAACCTTCTTCATCATTAACGGGAAGATTTTCCGTTATTGCCAAAAATTCGGTATCAGTATTGCTGCTTGTAACGTTGGAAATTTCCGGCATTTTTGACTCTATCTGTTCCAACCTTTTTATCATATCGGCCAATGTCAAATTAATTGCTGCAAAGTTTTTCTTCATAAGTGTTTCCAACTCTGAATAAAGATAAGAGAAGATAATTATATAAAAATCGTATTTTGGATTATAGTCAATGGGTAGAAACCCATTGGATTGGATATCATTTTGTACATGCGGAGACGTACTTGCTAATGATGACGACGATGATGATGATGATGATGATGATGATGATACTGGTTTTTTTGTTGGTGTTGGTGTTGTTGGTGTTGGTGCTGTTCCTACTCTACATTCCTCGGGAGATGCGTGTAGTATGGGTGTCATCCTATTCTCAACACTGTTAATTCTTTGGAAATACTGGTTGAGAAATGGCGTCGACGTCGATGGGAGATCTGCATTGAAACCTGCAATTCAGCATATAATTGACACCATGCTCCGATCAATATTCAAAGGGGGGTCCCAAAATGGCGAGACTACTCGGATGATGCAATATACCGATGAAAAAAGACATCGAAAAGTCCTTAAGCATTTTCACATCCGAGGCTTCCGGCCCACACAGATTAAAGCCGTGTGAGCTGTGCGCGTGGCAGCGTACGGTAGGTAAATGACTTCTCGATGTATCTTTGCATCAAGATATTGCACGTTTCGGGAAGTCGCACAACTTGGGAACACACTATACAAATTACTTCACATTTACTTTCATAATGAATAATTATTGAATAATATAAAAATACCTTCTTGTATATGCACTTCTGACATTTCAGACGGTGCCTTAGGGTACATATTTCCCTTCTTCCTTTTCTCCAATGGCCCTTCTGCTTCAATGTCCTCTTCCTCGCTGGACATGTAAGGGCGAGTATTTGTTCGCCTGCGCTCTTTCGACACTTTCCTGTATCCCGAATAATTTGTCGCATCCGAATCGGGAATATTGGAGGTGTCCATGGCAGTCTCCTGTTTTTCCAATGCTCCCTCATAAGTATCTGACACAGAAAATTCATTAATACGTCACACATTAATAAGTTATGCATATTGAGGTTCAATTTATACACTTCGCGTCAAAATTAAAGGAAAAATATAATTTCCCGAAATTTTTGGTTATTCTCAAAGGACTGTATCTCTGCGAAAAATGTTCGAAAAAAATATTTAAAAAACTTGAATGATTCCATGATTATCCTTGAAGTGGCATCAAGTTTCCTACAAAATGATAAATATGTAATTTTTGTGATCATTTTAAAATTGATTTAATACGATTAAAAAAATCTCATTAAATTGCCAACAAATGCTTCTGAAAGGAAACTTTCTTAGCTTTCCAAAACACTCTTGAAAATTTGTCTACAATCATGAGTTCGCAAGTTATAGGTGTTCAAATTGAAAAGTACCTTTTTTGCTTTGATCGCGAATAACTCTGTCAATAAAAATCATACAACAAAACGAAAGAAACGAAATTAAACAGAAATGTTTGCTCTATAAGAGCTCTTCCTTGGATTTAGGGGCAAAATATCCTTTTGCCCGTGCATACGTTGAAAATACGCAAAAATTTCAGAATCTTCGTTTCACGCGTTTCATGTTCATAAAACAGTATCATAATGGATGAAACAAAAAATTCAATTCTTCATTCAAAAACTATAAACTTCAAGCGTTAAAATGCGTTCTCTAAATATTTTTTCAAAACATTTTTCACACAAATACAGCTTTTTGAAAATGACAAAAATTTTCGCAAAATTATAGTGTTTGTTTAATTTTGACGCGGTGTATAAATAATACTTTAATGAAATAAATATACCTGCTGAGGCAAACCACCTGACGATGTCCCATTTTTCCCACTTATCGTGGTCCACTGGAACAATTCCTTTCATAATTGTTCTATTGAGGGTATACAAATTCTTGATATGGCTCGGCCAAATACTTCGCTGTCTATCAGCGTCCATCCAGCTGGATGGTATGATTTGCATACCATCCGCGAATTCCACGATCGAAAACTTTTTCAACATTTTTTACTGAAAAAGAATTAGGAGAATTTATTAAACAAATTGTCACTGTATTATATAATAATACTTATGAAATATTGCAGTATGATAGTTTTGTCTTAATCGTCATGTCACTCGTACTTACCGGTGATGAATGTAAACTTTCACTTTGTAAACGGTGTTCGAAGCTCACTTTCGGAAAGCAAACGAGAAATTTTAAAAAAAAGAAAAAAAAAGTAACGCGTACACACGAACTATAAAACGAATAAAATAACTTAAATATATTTTAAAAAAGAAACTAAACACACTATAACTATGAAAAGAAGAAGAACAAAATTATATATAATTTTAAAAAATACACTAACACACTATAAGTAGAAAAAAAATAAGAAAAATTGAATATATAATTTTAAAGAAACACTAACACACGATAAGTATAACACGAATAAGCAAAATGGAATATATAATTTTATAAAACACTTAAACACGATAAGTATAAAACGAATTCAAAAGGGAATACGTATTAAAACAAAAAAATGCGAAATATAAAAACTTGTGAAAAGGGTAGCTGCTTGTTTTTCGAGAGTTTACTTCGAACTGGCTCGGTCCAGGGTTGCCGAGCGCGAGTCAGCGAGGCAACAAAGAAGTACTTTGTTTGGCGCTCGAGCCGAGCCGAGCCGAGCGGAGCCGAGCCGAGCGGAGCCGAGCGGAGCGGAGCCGAGCGGAGCGAAGCCAAGCGCTGCGTCGTTGAATTCACTCTCAGAGAGGGTTGTAAAATTTCGAGCCTGCAGTGAGCGCGAGTGAGAGAATCCATGAGCGAGCGATAGGTGGCGAAAGAGTGGGCGAAATGCGTGGCTGGGAAAATCAAGGATACGTCAGCGGGCCCAGGGACGCGCTGAGGGATCGAAAAATTGAAACGGTTCTTTTTTAAACCGACATTTTCACACTTTCTAATATAAAATTTTAGCTGCGGGTATTGGTTAGTTTTTATTAATATCTCAGAAACTAACAAATACCTGCAGCTAAAATTTTATATTAAAGGTTCTCTCACCCTCCCGCCCAACCCCTCAAAATTTCGGTTCATTCAGGTTGTTGGGGGGTCATACCGTAGTATATCCCACAAGGCTCCCCCCTTTTATAATAATTATTTACAAAGCTGAAGGGAACTTAGGGAAATGTGGTGGCGACGCGATCGCATGCTTCCTGCGAAAGCAAATATTAACCCCACAGCGACGACCTCCATACGCAGTGCCAATTTTCATGGGCAGCGGACCTCTAGCTGTAATACTTATAGTAATGGCTACATTGTATGCATATCTCCGTTTAGAACGCCGTTCGCGTAGGAAGATTACATAGTAAATAATGAGATCTGGCGTCGTCGTTGAAGGCTTAAAGATCCTCATACACGTTGAGACCTATATCGATGCATGTATCAATACAGATCGCGCTATATATGCGTCTCAGATTTCGGTTCTGTATGAAACGACATATACACGGTGAGACGAAATCATGAGACATCAGCTCACAAGTGTAAGGAAAAGCTGAGAGTCAATGGAAATCATGATCGGAATTGGTTGTACTATTATACTATATTCTGCACGGAATGAAACGAGGCCTCCAAAATAGGGATCACGGCGTAGAACGTGTATTGAAGATACATGTGTAGTTAATATATCCGTGTTCTAATCCGTGTACTTGTTAATACACGGGTACATGTGTATCGAAATATACGGTTTCACGTGTATTAACATATCCATATTAATATAATGTACATAGTTAAAGTTAAGTAGTTTATATACTAGTATTGTACTCAAATACCCTTGGAAATAAGTTTTCTTCGTTCCATATGGTCCACCCATAGCGGAGCTCTGCCTTTGAATATTTTCTACAGCCGGGTACGCGTTTCGCTTTATAGCTGCCATTGTTTAATATTTTCTAGCATTCCAATATTTTTCACACTTTAGACAATAAGCAAAGGTCCCGTCATCTGGTCGACAGTCGGCCTCGTCCGTGGGGTAGGTACTACCGAAGCACCGAACAGCAGGGGTTGTAAACCCGCACCATCGGCAGGCGCTCGCGAATTGTGACGCGGTCGAGTTAATCCTTCACCTCGCATATTTATTACTTTCACGTGCACGCATCACTCTATCAAGGAGTGTCTGATATTGAAATGAAATTAATTACTATTTGTATTAGTGTACCCGTGTATTGCAATACAGATCGCGCAATATAACTTTGCCTCCTGTGGCGAGTAGGTATTATATTTGCTGATTTATTACGAAACTGTAGCGATATATATTTGCTGACTTATAACAGAACTGTAACGCTATATATATATTGAAAGGCTCTCTCGCAGACTAAATCTTTCGACTCGTTAGACTAGGCCTGCCCCATCGGGTGCAAATACCTCCTGAATTTCTGGGACCCGGGTAAGAGCCGAGCGCGGGACTGTTCCATTGCTACCCGTTGCGAGATTTGTGAGAGAACTGCATGAGTGTGCGAGGCTGTTAGGACGGCCGCACACTCATGCAGTTCTCCCGCAACCCATGCTGTGGTTAGCAACGTAGCCAGTCCCGCGCTCGGCTGTTGCCCGGGTCCCAGAAATTCAGGAGATATTTGCACCCGATGGGGCAGGCCTGCGTTAGACGACCGTCGACCGAATGTCCTTTTTGATTTCTCCTCGCCCGGGAAGTCACGCCGCGCCAAATTAACTTGGTAGGAGATAGTTAAGAAAGGAAAATGAATATACTCGTGGATAACTTAATAATCACTATATAATTAAATAAGAAAGTTGCAAAAAGTGAGGGTTACAGAAAGGGTTATGCCAGACTCAGTGACGCTAAGGAAAACGCTAAGCAGTGTCCTTGGCTGGATACAAAAATAGGCGTGCAGAATATGGCAATGGTGGGAAGATGTCTTTATCTAAGGGAAAGCTGTTCTCACCCCCGAATCGCGGGTCTGGCAAATCTCAACTTCGCGACATCATTCGAAGCACCCAAACATTTCGGGGTCTAGGCTCGGGCCGCGGCATCTGGCTTACATAAGCCTAGAGCCGTTACAAATTACCCGCAATAAACCGCCTTTAAATTACAGCCATGCCTAAACGGTGACAAGAAAAATGGTCAAGGTTTGGTGCTTTAACACATCGCTGTCATATCCGCTTTCTTCGTTAAACTGGCAGAAAAGTATTTTAAAGTAAATGTAAATTTCTTTATAATTACACATTCATATTTGCAGTAAATAACGTACGTATTCACTCGTCAAAATCTATAGGAAATGACGTATAACAAGTAAAGGAAAAACTTCAACCACGAATTATAACGGAAAAACCGAAATTTTCGTCGAAAATGTCAACTTCAACTTAGGTTTTCAAGGTCAAAACTTGTTTTTGATACATTCTAAACATTTTTCCCTTAATCTGCAACATCTTAGCTTTAACGTCCAAAAAGTTTCATCCCTCTACCTTATTCCTATCAAGAGTTCTACGATTTTGACACAAAAAGGAGCAGTTTGTCCCACTGTGGCGCCGTGGACCCATCGTTTTCGTTGCGACCCCAGACGCAACAATGTATCGTCTTTCGACTAATCATCGACGGCATCGTCGTGACAAATTATTGCCCACCGTGATTCGCTCTCACTCCGAGCGGCCACTGAGTAGGCCATGCGAGCGGGAGAGTCGGACCGTCGGCATTCTTTCAATTCGATCAGAAAAACATAATATCGCACACGGACGAGTATCATACAAAGTAACAGGTGATCGTATGGTTTTTGAGATTGAATCGAATGAAAAGAACGCTGACGGTCGAACTCTCTCGCAAATTTACGTAGTTGACGACAATTTTGTCAACTACCTAAATTTACGATTACAAAAAATAATTTGTAATCTATTACACAATTACATTTTGAAATTACGTGAAATTTGCATCTGTACCCCAGACGTCCGTTCGTTTGGAAAACTCTGCAGGGATCGCCCGCGTGCCGAAGTCACGGGCCCAGTTGGGTTTTCCACACCCCTCGGCCCTTGAAACACTTTATGATCGGCGAGGCGTCCTTGCGTTGGGGTCGTCGCAAGGCTGCCATTCTAATACGCGGCCGGCGACAACGGCCGACGACGGTCCCACTAGTGCAAGGGAGAAGTATGCATTCGATCTCTCTTGCACTAGTGGGACCGTCGCCAGCCGCATATTGTAACGGCAACTTGCACTCATCGCCGTAGCCGTTCCAACGTAAACACTAAACAGACCCACGATGCATCGACCAGCCTTCTCCGCACAGCGTCGAATTGTCTTACACAAGGCAAGATATCGAAAATTAAAGAAGTTATGAAACTTTGGGCATTCGTATTAATACATACCTATACAGGGTATTACTATACTGATAATCAAGGATATTCTAGGGGGTGATTCTATAGGCGAAAATAAGACAAATATGAAGAGTGGCGAAATAAAGAATAAGTTTGTTTAAGGTTAAAAAATCGTTTTTACAATAATGACAATTATAAAGAAAGATTTATTTAACAAATTTAGGTTGAAGGTCGCGATTTTAAAAATCAGAAAAAATACTACCACATTCGGTAAAGAATTTTGTATAAAATAAGCCTATCTCTTGTTGGTAATTTACATATTGAACGTCGTAGGAACTTAGGAAGCTGTTAAAGAAAGTGGTGCACCCCGTTTCAGGTAAAATACACTGTTGGTAAAAATTCAGGGAACACTATAATTTCCAGAATAATTTGATCGTTTTCAAATGGCTGTTTTATCAAGATGAAGCGCAAAAGACAAAATTTCAACATTTTGTGCCTAATTTGAACGTATGCATGGGCTTGGTATTTCCATTAGTACATGACTCACATTTTCGCTTTTATAATTGGGTTGTCCCTTAATTGTCTTGTTACTTTCCGCGCGGATTTAACTGCAGGTTAAAGGTTCCCCCAGGCCAACCCGGAACTTTTCCGCTGCGGTTCCCGATATATCGCGTTGGTCTGTGGGACCCTTTAATCGTCTTTCGCCCCTACGGCTTAGGACCTATGCGGATATACCTGTGTTATTACCAATAAAGTAATAAAACGTTTCGAACCGATCCTAGCAAAGTTAAATGACTTGCCAGGATTATTTCTTAAGGACCTCCGCTGAATTGTACGTGTCTTGTATTTTTTTCGCCGAAGCTATTAAACACGACCTTTCGTTGGAAAAAGAATTTCACCAACGAGACGCGTACTTTGGTCGTAATATTTTGTGTCAATTCCCTTCTCCCAATACTCGAAATGCGTTTCTTTTAACGGGCTAAAGATTTGACGGTCTCGCTGGTAGCAAGATGCATTCAAGATACCTCCCGGAGGTACCTACACAGGATCGAAACGGGAAGTCCGCTGACTGCGCGTGGAAATTTGCTTTCCTGCGCTTCATCTTCATAAAACATGAATATTCTTTAAACTCTAGCGGCCAACGGCACGTAGAGTTGCCACCTTTTTTACAGAAAAGTAACGTACATTTTCTTTCGTGAGGTATACAAAAAAGTACGCTCAACAAATTAAAAGTACATTCTAATCTTATTATTAGTTTTTATTTCTTCCAAACATATTTTCTATTGCTTTTAGCATTACAAAGTAAACTTTTATTATTTTGAAATGTCTCAATGGCATCATTGCGCTCAATATTCATATTGAAATGTATAAATAATTCGTTTTTTATTAGATTGAGAGAGGCCTTGTTTCTTTCATAGCGCCACTTCACATTTATGACAGAGAAAACTCTCTCAGTAAATGCTGAAGTGACGGGAACAGATAGAATATAATAATATTGCGTTACGTTTCCCCATAATATCATTAATTGTGAAATAAAGTATTTTCGCGTACTTTATTGTTATTCAAAAGTATAGAGTACATTTACCTATAATAACGTACGATACTTTATTTTAAAGTACGGGTGGCAACCCTAAACGGCACGACCAAATACGAACATTTGGCGTGTAAATGGTCAGCACAATTTATGATACGCGCGGCAGAGAAGCTATTTTTGAGAAAGGCGCTTTCCGTTCGCTTCCTACTTTAATTTCGAACAAGGCATGTTTTTACCCTTCGAAACATTCGTTTACGGCCCCACTGGCAATTGAGGGTATCATAAACGGTGAGTTTCCGAAGGACCCACGCTGGGATGCCCGACGGCCTGCGACCAGCCTCGTCACGCGCTTCGAGTGTGGAAGAAATTCCGCTGCGTTGCCAAATGTTCACTAAGAGTGTCTCCAAATGAGTGAGGATACGCTTTCGAGTGTATACAGTGTATATGTACATACTTAGGTCTATGTGACATCATGTTATCTCAACGCGAAGAGATCGTGTCAACCCTGTCGCCCCTGCCTTCGGCCAACCCTGCGTGCGATCGCTCGTCAAATCGAAGTAAACTCTGAAAGAACAAGCGTCTCTGATTTTGAACAGCGCTTGTAGATCGAGTTAGTTTCCTTTTTACATTATATTATACTTACTTTTTTTTTATCCTTTTTATACTTCGTATTAGTGTTTTGTTATATATATTTGAAAATCGTGGTATCACGGCGCGAACCACGTTTCAATTCTGGACGTGCATTGTCCACAATTGCCAATTACATTGTCTCGCAGAAAATATAACTAATTTGCGTTTTAACATCAGGTAAGTACCACTGCTGATAGATCATTTTAAGTATATAGTTGCATAAACTACGGTATGACCTAACCAACGGAATCAACTGAAATTTTGAGAGGTTGGGCGGGAGGAGGAGAGAACCTCTAATATAAAATTTCAGCTGCGGGTATTTGTTAGTTTCTGAGATATTAATAAAAAACTTTCGGCATAATACATTGAAATCTACCTACAGGGACTTTTAAAAATATTCGGACAGTTTTTAAAATTGCATAACTTTTTTAAATTTAATCCAAACGACTTGATTTTTTTTTGAAGCTAGAAGGATTAGTTTGCTACGTGACATGTTTTGTCGTTTCGGAAAAAATTGCAATTGATGGGAATAACGAGAAAATAGTGAAGGTCGTTTTTTAATCTTTTTTTGTGATCATGCAATGAAAATACTAACACCCGAGAGACATTGGAAAGCAGGGGTGTGCGGGTACCCGACTTTTCGGGCTCGGGACGGGCCGGAAACTTTCGGGCGAGATCGGGCGCGATCCTGATACTTTCGTATTGCTCGAAATCCCGACAGTCTCGGGATCTCGAGATTCGATTCAGGCTACAAGCATAGCCGCCAATAGCTGGCTTTCGACCCGATCGCGTCCGAGTTTTGCCGAGCCGACCTGAAATCAAATTGCCCGCTCACGGCGGTCATGCTTGTAGCCCGAAACGAGTCTCGGGATCCCGAGCACCTCGGGAGCAATACGATAGTATCGAGACCCGCCCGATTCTGCTCGAAACATTTCCGACCCGTCCCGAGGTCCGGGAACCCGAGCCTCGGGACGATCCGGACACCCCTATTGGAAAGTCGAATGCGTTGTCTCGGAATAAGTCAACAGCAATAATGTATGAGTTCGTACGCAAAACCTGACTGAAAAGTAAATCTGACAGATTTTGGAAATGATCTTCACGTTTGATTCGTCGACGGCGACGAGAAGATGGTTGTGTTAATAACGTCTGTATAAGTAAATTTCAATGTATTTTGCGTAGGTTTTTTATTAATATCTCAGAAACTAACAAATACCCGCAGCTGAAATTTTATATTAGAGGTTCTCTCCTCCTCCCGCCCAACCTCTCAAAATTTCAGTTGATTCCGTTGGTTAGGTCATACCGTAGTACAGCCATATAGTTTTTAACAAATTGTTATAATTAACTTCTCATTTGTATACGAAATATGTTCAGATTATTATGGCGGACAACAAACGTATTAGGAAAGACTATACTCTATGTTCTGCTAGACATCAAAGGAGGAGAATTCAGCAATATTTGAAGGATATTGAAAGCCAAGGAAATCAATCTGATGCGGAATTGCCAATTGATGAGCTTCCTACCTCTTCACGGTACTTAGAATATAAAAATTCTGAAGTAAATAGTTCGCAGGAAGTGTACGAGTCTTGCGATGAAGTACCGTGCACCGACAATGACCATTTGAGGAATATACACAACAATGATATTTGTGAAAGTGATGAAGAAGAAGACAGTCATTCATTATTCGATGATAATAATGACTACTATCATTGCATACAGGATTATGACACATCCGATGATGAATCAGCGAATGATATTGTTGATTACAATGAACCGAAGAGCCCTGCGACATTAAGACAGGATTTGTCCAACTGGGCACTACGAAATAATATTACGCATAAAGCCATCAACGAACTGTTGAGCATTTTTTTATCGTACGTGCCCAAATGCTTATTACCGAAAGATGCCAGGACATTGTTACATACTCCCCGTACAAGTAATTGTACCAAAATACAAGGGGGAGATTACTTACATCTTGGTGTAGAACAAATTCTAAAATGTTATGCTCAAATGTACGTTGAGGCAAATATTAGCGTACAATATATAGATCTGTGTTTAAATATTGATGGCTTGCCGTTGTCACGGTCCTCCTCCAACAGTTTCTGGCCCATATTAGTAGCGGATACAATTTTTAAACGAATACAGATTGTTGGAATCTATTATGGGTATAAGAAACCAGAATCATCCAACGAGCTGTTGGACAAATTCATTGATGAAATAACATATTTCATAAACAATGGATTTATATATGATACTAATAAATTTTCTATTAGGTTAACAAAAATTATCTGCGATGCTCCAGCAAAATCGTTTGTATTATATACAAAAGGCCATACAGGCTTTTCGAGCTGTTCGAAATGCACAATTGTTGGGAAATCAGTTAACAAAACTACGTGTTTCCCTTACAACGAAGTGCCTGATACACTGAGAACAGACGAAGATTTTCTACGGCAAACCGCCGACGATTACCATAAAGGTACAAGTAGTTTGTTAAACGTGCCAAATATTGGGTTAGTATCAAATGTGCCCCTAGACTATATGCACTTAATTTGTTTGGGAGTTATGAAGAAGCTCTTGCTATTGTGGATTAAGGGACCTTTAAACGTAAGAATTGGTGTACAAGCTAAGAATTTGATATCTGAACATTTAATATTGGCTGGAATTTCTATACCGCGTGAGTTTTCGCGAAAACCGAGAAGTTTGACGGACCTCAATTACTGGAAAGCAACGGAATTTCGCCAATTTCTACTGTACACAGGTCCTATTGTACTCAAGCGTGTACTCGCGAAAGATATATACGAACATTTTTTAACACTGCACGTGGCTGTCAGTGTGTTAGTTAGCCCTATGTTAATTAATAGTGAAGAGAATATTAAATATGCTGAGAAATTATTGGAATACTTCGTTGAACATTTCGAGGTATTGTATGGGAAACAATATATTTCTCACAATGTCCATAACTTACTCCATTTGTGCAATGACGTTCGAAAATTTGGAGTGTTGGATAATTTTAGTGCATTTCCTTTTGAAAACTTTTTAGGTAGTTTGAAGAAGTTAATTAGAAAATCAGATAAACCATTGCAGCAATTGGCAAGACGTTATGGAGAACTGCAGCGGGGATCGATTCTAAAATCATCAGCAATACCGGGAAAATATATTTGTAAACGTTCCCATCACAATGGACCACTATTACCCATTTTTTCAAACAAAACTGTGACGCAGTACAAAAAATTGGAAAGTGATGGGTATTATATACATTGCGATGACAATCGAAATAATTGTTTCTTGCTGAAGGATGGAACGATCATTCGCATTGTAAATATAGTGCAAGTACAGACGGAAGAGGTGTACAATGTAATAGGTCACAAACGGAAAGTAGTTGCCGATAATTTGTTTGAGAAACCCTGCCCATCTTCAGTTTTAAAAGTTTTTATTGTTTCCGAAGGGACGCGATTATATTATTGGCCGGTTTCACAAATAAAATGTAAAATGTGGACTATAAAAAGAAACGAAACCCAGGATTACGTTATACCCTTGCGACATAAGCATGACTAAAGATCGGTTAGGGAGAGGGGCTATTCTCTGCGTCGCACCGCGCTGTAAAGTGCGGTACCACTGACTCTGTCGGTGGTCACATGTGCCTGCAATGGCACTTGTACTCGCGGAACGTAGAATCACGCGAGTCGATTCACGCAAGCATAAGTTTACCGAAAAAGTGACAAAGGAAATAATACATTTTACCGATCATGTGTCGCACCGCGCTGTAAAGTGCGGTACCGCTGACTCTGTCGGTGGTCACATGTGCCTGCAATGGCACTTGTACTCGCGGAACGTAGAATCACGCGAGTCGATTCACGCAAGCATAAGTTTACCGAAAAAGTGACAAAGGAAATAATACATTTTACCGATCATGTGTCGCACCGCGCTGTAAAGTGCGGTACCGCTGACTCTGTCGGTGGTCACATGTGCCTGCAATGGCACTTGTACTCGCGGAACGTAGAATCACGCGAGTCGATTCACGCAAGCATAAGTTTACCGAAAAAGTGACAAAGGAAATAATAGACTGTCACGTCTCGCGACGTGGAATTAACTATTATTTAACCCTTTAAATCATTCATACTTACTATTAGCACGAAGGAGGTAGCCGCACACCAGCTAGCCAACCGCGCGCACACCAAGGGGACCAGTAGACGCCAGCTGATGGGTCAGATGCCCCTCCGCCAGCGGAGTCGACACCTGCACGAAGCTGCGCTCCTGATCATCGCCACAAATTTGCCCTCCCTTTATATCCCGTAAATCGAGCTCCAATACGGAACCTATGTACATTAACTTCAATCCCTAGTATGTGGGCTGTACGAAACCAATCGTACAGAGCACATCGAAAACCCAATAGCGTAAACATCTAAAAAATGAATTAAAATAAGAATTTAACTATCGACGTTGCTGAGGGTTTCATATAACGGCGGCAATACGTCTTAAGTAAGTCAGAAGATACCGAAATAGGTGCGCAATATTAATATTATAGTTAACAGTTAGCAACCGTTTTTGCACAATATTTTCATAAAAGATTTATAAAGTGTTAAAATCACTGCAAGAAAAATAAAGGTGAATTTTTATTATTATATCAGTGAGTGAAGTGTTTCCACCCCATTACCCCATCCTCTAAATCTGAGCGTTCGTCTTTTGGTAATATGAAATCAATTACGAAAATGTACTCTGATAGTTCACGGGTTGCGCTGATTGATGGTACTACCTATGAGCAGAGCGTTTCCCGCGGTTTTATCAGAAATTAGACGTAAACCGTGATCGACGCGATTTGTTTAAATATTAATGAAATTCTAACCAAATATTTGCGATTGTGGAGAAATCGAGCTTGCCTTCCCCGATGGTGCCGCTGAAGAGCAGAACGTTGCCCGCGGTAGCGCCTGATACGGAGGGTGAAGATTGATTTCTCGGTCATTTAATAAATGTTATAGAAAATACCAAGAGATAAATGCCGAGAAATCATCGTGCGGGACGGGAAGTAGGGACGTAACAAGACATACATTTGTAAACAAATTATTCTTTATTTTTAATTTGTCATAAAATTTTGACAGAGGTACAAATTTCCTCCTCCGCCACTTCCTCCTTGGCCCCACCCCCCTCTGCCTCTGTGATTTTGTCCCCACCCCCCTCTGCCTCTGTGATTTTGTCCCCAACCTCCCCAGCCTCTGGGATCTTGTCCCCACACCCCCCGGCCGCTTCCACCTTGCCACAAAGAACCTCGCCCCCTTCTCCCGTCGGTCCATCCTCCTCGACCTCTTCCTCGCTGGTCGTACCCAGGTCCACCCCAGCCTCTTTTCCCTCTGTTGCCACCGCGCCAGGCACCTCCATTGCCACTGTCGCGGTATTCGTGGGGCCGATATGCCAGGCGTTTCATAGCCTTATATATCTGAAACAGTACCATAAAAATTACATTTTCTACTTCTAGAAAGGGTCAAGTCAATTTCATTAAATGCAATGCTATATTATTTTATTCATAATATTGAAGCTCTTTGTGAGACAAATTGATATAATATACGATATTTTGTTACATTGAAAATCGTGAAATATTGATAAACCGTAGATCTCACGAGAAATCAAATATTATCGTATATCACATTGTTCAATTCGTCTTCGACAGAGGTACTATTCCCCGGTCGAAAGAAGATCCCTAGCAGGCGGTCTCGGGCGTTGCAGTCCGTCGCTGTGACGATTGGTCGCGAGTCACCTATTTGGGCACACTTTTAAAGACGGGGCACACGTATTTTGGTTATTGTCTGCAGTATGCACATTCGTTGTCGCACCGCGCGACGAAGAGACCGAACAAAACACATCGAGATCGAGTGGGATAGAGCGTAGGCATCTCAGACGGTCAACCATTAATATATAATAACATAAAAATTTCCTTATTTTTCACAATATGTTCAGGAAAGTATTATCATTGGTTCGGTAACAGGATAATACTTTCCTAAACATATTGTGAAAAATAGGGAAATTTTTATGTTATTATATATTAATGGTTGACCGTCTGAGATGCCTACGCTCTATCCCACTCGATCTCGATGTGTTTTGTTCGGTCTCTTCGTCGCGCGGTGCGACAACGAATGTGCATACTGCAGACAATAACCAAAATACGTGTGCCCCGTCTTTAAAAGTGTGCCCAAATAGGTGACTCGCGACCAATCGTCACAGCGACGGACTGCAACGCCCGAGACCGCCTGCTAGGGATCTTCTTTCGACCGGGGAATAGTACATTATTACGAACAAAAGAATATAGTATTTAGTATTGCGCATAATTACTTACTTTTTTAATCTTTTTCACCCCGTCTTGGAGTTCTTTCGCTCCCACTTCCGTCGTCCGACGACGCTCGTCTTCTTCTTCCTGCTTCCTCACCTCTTCCTTCTTTTCGTCACGTTCCCCAAGCGCGCCTGACGTCTGCGTATTCGCAAGCGCATCCTGTAACTGGAAATGATATAATGAATGTATTATATTATTGAAAATAGTAAGATTCTATGAACATACAGGGTGATTCTCTCGCTGAAGTCCTCAACGGCGCACATTGGGGCAAAGTGACGAAGTTTGTGTCAAAATCAAAGAGCTTTTGATAGAAATGAGATAGAGCGATGATTTTTTTTTTAAAATAAAGCTGAAAGATTGCAGAATAAGGGAAAATTAAAGAAATTATGGTACGAACGTTTTTTAACTTTGAAAATCTCTATTAAACTTGAAATCGATTTTTTCCAAAATCCTGAGGTAGTAGCCTAATTTTGCGAACGGATTTGAAATCAGCGTGACAAAATCTACAGGAAATGATGTACAACATGTCAACAAAAAAATCTAACCGTACATGGTATTGGATAAATCACAATTTTGTTGTAATATTTCAAGTTTATCACAGATTTTCAAAGTTAACAAACGTTCGTACCATAATTTCTTTAATTTTCCCTTATTCTTCAATCTTTCAGCATTAATTTAAAAAAAAAAATCATCGCTCTATCTCATTTCTATCAAAAGTTCTTTAATTTTGACACAAACTTCGTCACTTTGCCCCGCTGTGCGGCGATGCCGTCAATAATAAGCCACGCATCGCTAACAGGGAACGTTCGGCAAGCCGGAAATTCAAAAAATTATGAAACGTGGTGTGCGAATAGAGATAGTTCATCCGTAACGTAATCCTATATTTCTACTGACCTAATTTTGATCAGAGATCGAAAAAGTTCTGGAACTTTTCAATGGGTTCCATTTAAAACAATGACCGCGGAACTTTTTTAAAAATGTTCTCACATTATAAGTTCTCAGAAGAACCGATAAAATAAAAGTACTTGAAAATAAAGGTTCTAGTTGAAATGGAACTTATAAAATATAAGAATAAAAATTTCTCTATAACAGGAACTGATATTTTGTTCACCGATATTAAAAACGATCTCAATCGTTGTAACAAATACTAAATACTATTCAATGTATTGTAATTTGCAACGCAATAATAGACCAACTAACCAACGATGATGGTCAAGAAACAAAATATTTATGATGTGAAATTCCTGAAGGTAGCATTTCTTTCAATAAAAATTCCACAGGAACAGATATTTTCTTAATCGAAACAAATAAGTTCTAACACAATTTTTTAAAAACGAGGGTTCGAGAACTTTTTCGATCCCTGATTTAGACCATGTATATATTTATATTTATCCGGGAATAATATTTTTGTGCGTCGAAATCCACGAAACTCAGCGAGGCGGGAGAATCACTCTGTTTAATATTATACAATTTTAATACTTACATTTGACATATCGTCCATTTGTCACAAAGCACACTTTTAATTTTCTCGTTACGAGCTCCGCAACGAGTGGAGGTAATTCGAAGACTGACTTTCCTCGGTCAGTCCCTTCGGAAAGTCCCTTCGTCGCCGCAGTTTGCGAAAAGTCCGCAGGGGGCCTAGACTAATTTGTCATATCCGGCGGAACCCATTATGGAAGTTATGTGCCGCATAAGAAACTATACCGCACGCTTAATAATAAAAGAATACAACTCCCACATACACAAAATGTTAATGTAATGTTTCTTTTGTACTCCGTAAAGGCAAAACATATTAAATAGAAACCAGGGGCAAACAATTTTGGGGGCGCTAAACATTTTCTTGCATGAAGGCGCCAACCATCCCTCGCGCTGGCCCTGTTTATGACCGGGCCTGGTGTCCGTGCCCGTCGGCGCGCCGCACAAAACATTTTCTAACTGTAATCATATATTTAACCAATCTTCCACAAATTTTGACACGTTATTCCTGCATACTCTAGGGCGGACATAGGCTATGTAGCGTGTCTCAGAAATGCCTTATTAACATGTAATTTATATGTAAACATATCACATGTACGGCTGGTTTGCAGACTATGTGACCCGTGTATACGACATTCTACTTCGCGCGCGCATGCGCATATTCGGCCCGCGCGATACCTCACCCGTAGCAGTACCACGATGTTACCACTAGGTGGCGAAGCTTCTCGAGCGTTTTCAGGTTACAAATAGCTGTTGCAAATTAATTCGTACCCCCTGTGGATGTTATTACTTATACCCCGAGTTTGATCAAATTTGTCAAGATCAACCGCGCCTGCTCGACGTTTGCAAATACTAGCTTTGCTATTCGGCTTCACCCGAAAATTAGATTTTGATTTTATAAAAAAAATCGTTTTTTATTTATTTATTTTTTTTTTAAATAGCCACGTGCATCTGCATTAGGTAGGTATAATGAGCTGGGCGACACATTCCGTGATCTCTAAGTTTACCGTTCGAGAGTTTCTAGGCGACAAAAAAAAACACAAACACTTTCTGCTTTATATATTAAGATACACCAGGGTTTGGCAGTTAAACACGCCGAGCAATGCGGAATATTAAACCTGGACTCATAAGAGTGAATGTTACCGGAAGGTTTGCATTCAATTATGATCCAGGAATTGACTAGGTATGTTAACTTACGAGAAGTTAAAATAGGATGCGCAATAACAATTCATCCGAATGTCAGAAAATCATTATATATACCAAGAATGTTATCTTTTTCGAAATATTATGAAGCAATTAAGCTTCTTTTCAAAATACTTAATTTCCTTGAAAGATATTAATTCTAATAAACACGAATCAGTCACGCTAATACCTCAGGCGAAACCGGGACGGGGCATGCTGGTATTTGATATTTTAGTTCATTATACAGAATGTAAGCGGAAACAGTAAACACCTGGATATTTCTTAACGTATTGGAGATATAAAAGAATTTGTTTATATGAAATTGCATGGTTGGAGGGGAAAAATTTTTCTTAGATTATTATTTTACGAGATACGATGACCAATTTTTTTTTTAAACGGAACTCTTTTTTTAACAGATCATTTGATAGTGCGCTTCAAGACGAATTCAATAAGGTATAATGTATACACTTTATTCAGCCGGTTTTGGAGATATTATGTTTTAAAATTTGCTAACGCCACAAAGTTGTGGCAAGTATGCTGCAAATATGCCGCAAGTATGCCGTAAGTATGCCGCAAGTATGCCGCAAATATGCCGCAAGTATGCCGCAAGTATGCCGCAAATATGCCGCAAGTATGCCGCAAATATGCCGCAAGTATGCCGCAAGTATGCCGCAAGTATGCCGCAAATATGCCGCAAGTATGCCGCAAGTATGCCGCAAGTATGCCGCAAGTATGCCGCGAGAATGCCGCAAGTTTGCCGCAAGTATGCAGCAAATTTGCCGCAAAGTTGCAGCATACTTGCGGCATGCTTGCGTTGCAACTATGCACTGCAACTATGCCGCAACTACACAGTAACAATTCTATGTCCGCTCCGCGCAACTTTGCACGGCAACTATGCCGCAACCATACATCGACATTGCGCTGCAACTATGCAAGATCGCAAGGTTACTGCAACCATCCTGCAACTTTGCCGCAACGAAGTGTGCTGTATGGGCGCAGAATCACGAATTTTCAGAGAAATTCTGGACCGACGCAGAGCATATTTTTTTCTAATATTTTTGGCAGCATTGTTTTTAGCAAGTGTTAAATTACTTCTTTTCAATATTATCTTGTTTTGCTACTACTTAGTTAGTTGCAACTGCGAATTGTTCACAAAATAATGTTATAATACGTTACAGTTTTTTGTATTGAATAATAATAATGGAAACTCTTGTAAAGTAATGAGAAGAAACATATTTTTTAATATTTCCTAATTTCCAATTTGCAATGGAACAATACATACCCTTGCGTTACATGTATCACCTTTTTCTATCATACGTAGCTTTTATGAACTATTGATCTTTTTTATTAATTACTTGTTTATTAATTTTTGTAGGACAATATGAGGGACGCTTTGCTCGATGGTAAATAATAAAATAAAAATTTATTTATATAACTACATTTATTCAAATTTATTTTTCCAGTCATTTAATGATGAAATTAATTTATTTAGATATTGACGCAGAATTAGCGGAATTGAATATGGGCAATATGGCGGAACCGCCACCACCACCGCCACCACCACCAGCAGCAGCACAAGCGAACCCGGCGCCGGCCGATAGTAAATGCATACACATTTTATTTTAAGAAGTTACAGTCGGTGTAGAAAGTATTCGTACAGTAACCAATTAAAAGTAAAATTTTGCATATCCATATCAGTAATATAAAAATTGTCATTAAGTCCCATTTTATTTGCACTAGCATGGATGTGCTTGCTCAGGATGTCAATATAAACTCTATAATTCATAATACCATCGATGAAATGTAGAGCTTCTACTCCAGCTGTACTCATGCAGCCCCAGACAAATACAGACCCCCCCCCCCCCCGCAGTATTTCATCATAGGTCGCAAATTTTCTTTTCTAAATTCTGTATTCTTTTTTCTCCATACTGTGATGTCTGTTTTGGACTCAAATATTTTGAATTTGTTGGCAGTAGTGAATTATACAAAATCTATTCTACAAACATCGAAGAATATTGATAATTAATCATTGCTTTCGGGTAAAATTTATTACTGACATGGATATGCAAAGTTTTACTTTAAATTGGTCGCTGTACGAATACTTTCTACACCGACTGTATATGTTTTTAGAATTTTAGAATGCTTGAAAATAAGTATAAATTTAAATACTAATAAATTTATTGTTGTTTTTACTTGTAATTATAGGACAACACGTGGCGCGCCACCAAAAGGGTGGTTGGAGGGTGAGGGCCCAGCGGCAAAATTGGGCCGCGTTGGAATTAATGCGGGTCCAGGCACTCACGCTCCGGACGATTATCACCAACATATATCGCGGCCATGGCCGGGGTCGGGGCCGTGGCTGGGAGCAGGGCCGAGGCCATGGCTGGGAGCAGAACCGAGGCCATGATTGGGAGGAGGGTTGGGGCCGTGGCTGGGAGCGGGGCCGTGGCGGCGGCCAATAAACATTATTATATACTTATACTTATTATTTTTTTTTATGTTTTTTTATTATTATTAGAAATATAACTATTATCGAAGCGAATCTACCATCGCGTTATTACGTCGACGGATTTTCCTGCTTCCACTTGTATCCAGGTCTCGCGATCCATCTCGAAATATTCCTCGATGCATTCCGAACATTCGGCTGCAGGCCGGTGAACAGCGATTCTGCTGCCGCAAACTTCGCAAGTGCAGTTATTTCACAACGACTGATTTACGCAGACAGAGTGCCATCCTCCTTCGGTGAAGACTGCTTGCTCGTGTTGTTGCAATTTTCCCCAGCAATTTCCGCAAATTCGGTGAGCCTCGGCTTCATAAATGTGCAAAGTCCATGGTTGTACGCAGAACAACGTCAAGAGCTTCCTGTATTCTTCTGGATAATCCGTTGGTCTAACTCCATCCCAGGGTCCATCAAATTCTTCTCCCTCGTCTTCTTCGGATCGGAAAATATTGTGGGGGGCTGGCATAGTGACTGGAAAGATTATGATGATTTTCATTCTGATTTCGAAGAATCGTCAGGAAGAAATGCATGTTTTAATTTATACTGATGTTTAGTAATTAATTTGTGTTTATCAGTACTCAGGACTACGTTATGTAAATCGAATCTCCATAAAAAAACTTCAAAAATGTAACAAAATTACGCCAAGTACATGAAATCAAATAAATCAATCTAGTTATAAGTGCGAATCGTTCACAAAATAAAGTTATATAATACGCTACAGTTTTTTGTATGATTAAACATGATTAAATAATGGAAAGGCTCGTGAAGTAATGAGAAGAAACATATTCTGCAATGTAATGTAATTTTTATACTTTCGCATTATACACTATTTCAATTTTCAAATTTTTATATTTCCTAATTTCGAATTTGCAACTGAACAATACGTATCCTTGCGCTACATGTATATCATCTTTCTTCTATCATACGTTGCTTTTATGAACTCTTGACTTTTCTTGCTAATTAATTGTTTCTATTAATTTTTGTAGAGAAACGCTGAAAAACTACTATTATTTGGCAAGTTTTATTATATTAACTTATAGAAAAGTTAAATAAAAAATAATACAAATTTATATACACTAATTCAAATTTATTTTTCCAAATTCAGACGATGACAATTCAACGTATTCCGCTCCATCGACCACCGCCACCGCAGCCGTTACCACTTCTCTTACTACCGCCACCGCCGCCGCCACCACTACCCTTATTACCGCCACCACCACTACCACCACCACCACCATCACCACCACTGCCGTCACCATCCACGAGCAACATGTCGTAGAATGCCGGCCACGGCAAAGGGTAAATACATACATACACATTTTAAGGAGTTACGTACATTTAGAATGCTTGGAATAGGTCTAAATGAACATTTTTTTTATTATGCATAACATTCGATAGTAATAATATATATCTTGTGCCGCAGTGTTTTAACAAAATTTCCGGATAATTTCTCGAGAAACTACTATTATTTGGTAAGTTTTATTATATTAACTTATAGAAAAGTTAAATAAAAAATAATACAAATTTATATACACTAATTCCAATTTATTTTTCCAGATTCAGACGATGATGGTTCAAGGTATTTCGCCCTATCGACCACCGCCACCGCCGCCGTTACCACTACCCTTACTACCGCCACCGCCGCCGCCACCACTACCCTTATTACCGCCACCATCACGGCCACTACTCTTATTACCGCCACCATCACGGTCACTACTCTTATTACCGCCACCATCACGGCCATCCACCACCACCATCACCACCACTACCGCCACCACCACCAACAGATCGTAGAGTGCCGGCCACGGCAAACGGTAAATACATACATACACATTTTATGGAGTTACATACATTTAGAATGCTTGGAAATAGGTCTAAACTCTAAATGAACAATTTTTTTATTATGCACAACATTAGATAGTAATAATGTATATCTTGTGCCGCAATGTTTTAACAAAATTTTCGGATATTTTCTCGAAAAAAGATATTAATTCTCATCTTCAATTAGATATCTTTTTATCTTTAAACACTGTAAAAATGGTTCATTTTAACCTATATCTAAACGTTCGAAAGGTTTTTTAATTAAAAAACATTTTACTAATACATTTATTTTTTTACTAATTACAGGTGAGTATGTGACAGAGTTCTACAACGGGCGGATATATCACGGGTTTACCCGTCCGCCGAAACGAGGAGGGCCGACCAGATATAAACGAGGATGCTGTCCACTCGGTCGAAAGCAGGAGAGGTCTAAATGGAAAGACTCCCACCAGCACCCAAGGGACCTTCACCGGCGGCGGGGCCAGCACCGAGACTTCCAACGGCGGCGGGGTCAGCACCGGCGGCGGAACCAAACCGAGGTCGAGGCCGCCAGTGGCCTACGAGTAAGTGTTTTTAAACAATTTTTATTTTCTCGTTTTTAGTGTTTGTGGATTTACATTTCACAGCTCAGACTTCTTTACAAATATATTTTATTGCTGCATAGAGTTTAACAGTTTGCTTAACGCTATAGTGCTACAGTCACTAAAAAAGGATTTATTTTCTTGTACTATATATAATTGCAATGGTGATATACGTACTATGAACACCTGCAAAGATTTAGTTTTACTATTCGTATGTACATACGTGACGGATCATTTCTCGATAAATTGTGTATTTTCGGTAATCGCGATGCGACTAGCGTCCTGAACTGCCGCTGCCTTTTTGTCGTTTTCGTAATGAACGCGAGTGGCTGATTTCAAGTTGTTTGGATTTGTGGTTATGGGTTATATTTATTGATGACTGGGTAATTTTTTCACCCGCTCGAGGTTAATTTTTTTTTTAAATATTGTATTGTCATCCAAACTACGCACGCCTGCAAAGTTTCAAGACAATTGGATAGTTGGAAGTGGGTTCAATTTGAGTTGCCAGATTTGAACCATACATACAAACAGCTCGAGGCGAAATCGCGCCAGCTGGGATAAACACGTTGTCGAATATTATCTTTGTCCATCTCTGGCTTATAGTAATGATAATTACTATAACATGTTACTATTACTATATTACTAGTCTCACTTAATTTATCATTTCAGATCGAGGCACCAGAGCCGGTCGTGGACGGCGACAGAATCATTTCATGAGTTTCTTATTGAAACTAAGTGAAGCAGAGGTTCACTGGGGGAGTGAACCCTGGAGATATCCTCCGTGGCGGAGATGCATTCGTTTGCGAATGTGGATGAAAGAACTTACTCCGACGTTGTAAGTAAATCGCGCATAGTCGGGAATCATAGTAATGGTATTACATTGTAATACTCATTTAACTGTAATAATTATTTATGACATTGTTTATTTATTTACAATTTTTTTACATTGTAATACACATTTTCTTAAAAAATAAAAACTAAAAACATTCAAATTTGTATTTTGAATAAATGGAACTACACAATCTGCTCGATTTCTGCCGCCAATCTGCGGTCGGTTTTTGTCATCAAAATCTGCTCGATATCTGATATCCATCTGCTGTCAGATCCTGACATCAGGACCTGCTCGATTTCTGCTCTTAATCTGCGGTCAGACCCATGGACCTAAAGGATGGTGCATAGTTGCGGAGGGGAGAAGATCTCCGCGGGGAGGAAAGGAATGCCTTCGGCCATCTTGTACCGGTCAACTTGTGCTGCACTCTGTAAGCGAGATTACTTATTAGTACTAGCGTGGTTTGACGTTTGGCCAAAGAGGAGATATAATGGGTGCGTTCAGCCGACAAAACCGGTGAGTAACCGGCGACTGCAACCGGTGAGTGATTTCCCTAGATTTTACTACAGACCGTGTAGAGACTTCGTCGATGATTTTACTCTGAACGCAACCGATCACTTCACCTACTCAACATGTTTAATAACCGGTCGCCATTTTTTGTACCATAGTTTATTTCCGGTACAAAAAATGGCGACCGGTTACTAAACATGTTGAGTAGGTGAAGTGATCGGTTGCGTTCAGAGTAAAATCATCGACGAAGTCTCTACACGGTCTGTAGTAAAATCTAGGGAAATCACTCACCGGTTGCAGTCGCCGGTTACTCACCGGTTTTGTCGGCTGAACGCACCCAATAAAAGGCAATCACTCCGGGCGGAACCTTTGAAGTCCTTACTTGACCTTGGCATTTAAATTGGTTGTCTATTCGAGCGGGATATTCAAATCGACAAAATGTAACTTAACGCAATTGGCTGATTATTGCCGAAGTTTACCGATCATTGCCGTATGGACATTTAAATTGGTTGTCTAGTGATTTCCCTAGGTTATTTCTGTCCTTGTCGAGTGACGCCTCTTATTATATCTGCTCTTTGGTCAGAGTCTGACCAAGTAAGGCCGCAGCCAACCAGCATCGACAACCGAGTCCGCGACGACTCTGGTTGGCCTGGCTCTAATAGGACCCGAATCTGTCGTCAGAATCTACTTGAATCTGACATCAATCTGCTGGCATACTGCGGTCAGTTTGTTGGGTAGTTTCAACTAGTTTCTACAAAGTACTTGGTTAAGATTTGTCTACAAAATGTACAAAAAAATTTCATTCACAAAAACTGTATGTGTATTTATTTATTTGTGTTGAAAATGTTTCCGATATTACATACGCAATGGATACTGAACTTTCAAAATTATTTGCATGATTACTGCGCCGCAAACCAGCAAACAATACACATGTGACATGCCCGTTCCTGTCATCCCCTCCACTATAATTTCTGTTCCGCATATATCGGATAAAACTTTTATATAATAGTGTATTTTACTACATTTGAGAATAAGACTAAGTACTTTTAATAAGCTACAATTTTAGCACTATCTAAAAATGAAACAGTTGGTAAATCAAAATTACAAAATATAACCAGGCGTTCATAACTTATGCGTCGTCTCTGAAACCATAAGAAACGTGGTTGGAGATTGTTATTTACAATTAATAAAGTATACGAGTACGAGTACGCTTATTGTTTATGAATTGTTTTTTTTTATTGCGATTCCATCTACGAAGGAAGAAGACTATATAAATAAGTTAAAAATTAATGCAATCCACATTCACAAGTATTTACGACAACGAGCGTCCTCTTGGTTTGTCATTTGAGAAGTTATTTAGCGTCGACCGTGTATATAATTGTATGTTGTGTTGTGTTGTGTTGATCAGTGCTGCAGTAAGGAAAATGTGCATCATTCAATAGAGAGGATTATTTTCAAATAAAATCACACCGACAGGATTTACAGGATTCGAGTTGCGGTGCGTTCAGAACTGAATTTCCTAACAATTAAGAATCGATTTGAAAATATCACTTTCCTTAGGTAATGTCATACATTTATTGAAAAGCGTATTATTTGGTTCAGCATATAATGCTACTCTGGCATACATGTTATAAATAAATAGTGGTAAAAGTACCACAACTCCATCCCATTATTTTTTCACCTAGTTTATTTAATTTAGCAATTTTCAGTTTCGAAAATTGTAGGTCTTTGACTTCCCTCCAATTGTTTTGTGTAGAATGATGAAATTGTTAAGAACCATATCAAGTAATTTGTTGGAAACTGGATAAAACAATTTTACTTTATCTTAAAAATGAAGTCCCCATAACCATAAGTACAAAAATGTTTTATGTATATTGAAGTTTTATAAAAATATTTACCAAGATATCAATTTCGTATCAGAATTATTATTGTCTCTTTTTATAAAACGATGTACTTTATATTGAACTTTCATAAAATATGAAAGATATCACAAAATTTACAAATACTAGTTCAAACTACTTGCCGTTGCTTGGACTTCTTATATCTAGAACATCAGCATTTGTGGAAATGTGAAAATCAAACGATAACAATATAATATTCCAAAATTTACTGGCACCTTCATTAATTATTACGCAATGCGTTCTTATATATATTTCATTAAGGGGATGAAATCAGAGGAAGGGGATGGGATCACCAAGTTTCATAGTTGCTTAAATGTTCCACAGGGTCTTACAGAATAATTATGCAAAATGTGGTCCAGATCGGTCAAAGAGTTTAGTTGTTAATAGGGAATGTATAGACATGCATTTTATTTTATATATATGTATAGACTGGGAAGCGTGGTAATTGAGAATATTGATATATTTCATATCGTTAATTCTTCTCTCCTGATTTAATCATTAATCTAACTATAATTTTGAAGCACGTTTTATTTTGCATTTTAATTCACTCACTCAGTTATCACAACAATTTATAATAATATATTAAACAATTGCACGCTATTTGAAACAAAGCAAAGTTCAACATGGTTGCTCGATCATGTTTAAAAACTATACTTTTTTGTGTGTAAATTATTCTTATCTCTCAACATTTCATAACTACCATTATTTTGTCTCTATCATTCTTTGTTCGCACACAGCAATTGTATCTGTGTCAGGTAAACATCATTCTTTATGGTTTCAAGGATATGTGAAAATTAAAATATTGCAGTTCTTTTTGGCTGCAGCTACAGGGTATAAAAACCATCTCTTTTAGAAAAGAATAATATATAATTCTTATGTATTGTTCTTTCATTGTCTTCAATTTTGGACTAGATACAATTAATACAATTTATACATAAGAGTATATTATTGTAGCAAAAATGTTAACATCGAGATTCGAATGGAGACTACGATATGGCATATAGAAACGTGTGAAGAAGCTTGTTAGTACGTTTTAAAACGTCTGTGTAAACAATAGGAATACTTTACTTAATACAATTATGATAGACACTATGCATAGGGTTGCCACCTTTTTTACAGGAAAATAATCTAAGTTTGCTTTTGTGAAGTATAAAAAAAAGTATGCTCGAAAAAACTGAAAGTACATTTTAATCTTATTAGTTTTTAATTCTTCGAAACATATTTTTTATTACTTTCAGCATTACGGAAAAAGTTTTTATCATTTTTAAATAACTCAATGGCATTATTGCACTCAATATTTATATTAAAGTCTATATAGATAAAAATCCTGACTGACTGCCTGATTGACTCATCAACGCCCAGCTCAAACCGTTTAACTTAAGAACGTGAAATTTGGAAGGTACATTTTGTTTCTTGTTGCTGCAACTAATAGGAACGGAGATTTTAATTTATGCTACCCTTGAAATCACAAAAAATGATGTTCACCATAACACAAATGCAATTGTCATGAGTCAACAAACTATATTAAGGATTCGGACGAGGTCCCGCAAGATTCTGTCCTTTTCGTTGGTGTTTTACGAACGCTCTAAAATTAACGGACGGGGAAAACCAATTTCTCACGCGCCCCAAGGTTGCTAAAGAAAAAACGCTGTCCTTAGGATTTCACTTGAGGCTCTGGCAATCGTCACTTTTATTGCCCTAGCCCCCAAGCTCGACCACCCGCAATAGGCACTCGAGCAACCAACCGTTTTAGGCTTAGGAAATAAATAAAACTTTCTCCCAGACTACAGTCCGCTACAATGTTTAGAATGTGTAAATGTATATTTATGTATTACGAATATTTGAAACATGTATAAACTTTTATGATATACTTACGATCTGTATGTTTTATTTATTTATTACAACCGTATAGTATTTAATATTCAGCATGTTGTTATTTTGTAGGATAATCTTAATAAATGGGGAAGATCAGGAAGAGACCAGAATTATTTCATTGCAGCCAATCCCACAACATACTCAGATATTTAATTCTCCGGGATTTTGGACTTCGTACTGTACATAAAACCAGCGCACAATTAAAATCCATAGCTGAAACAAATCTAGTTTTGAAAAATCACAAGGAGTTGGTAAGCATAGTATGCTATCATATAATAGTATATTAACACTTTGAGTGGCGCAAAGATTTGACAAATTCTCCTTTATTATCCTCATGCCGGCAATAATGAAAATTTCTGTATTTTTATTATCTAATTACATCTTCACGAAAGTATTGGTAATAGATAGGCTAAGTATAACGGATGAAAATAAGTCCAAGCAACACCTTATCTGGCCTATTTTGAATTACACAATCAATTATTTATACAGCATGTTTGATTAAAAATAGTTCAAATGAAGTCGAGTATAAATTCATTTTTAATAGGAGCTTCTCATCAATCATTTGGTGACATTTTCACCATGATCTAATAGAGAATATAAAAATTATAATTTTCATTATTAGATGAGTCTTGCGAGACTTGACTGCCGCACAAGCGACGGATAACTAAAGCGGTGAAATTCAAAACGCATTCCGATCTTGGTTTATTTTCAAACTAAACATTTGGCGACTTTGGAACAATACTTTCAATCTGTTCCAGAAAATAAAGACATGAAAACACATCAAAACCGTGCACAGGATGCAAATCCTAGGGGCATGGAAACACGCTAACGCCACTCAAAGTGTTAAAACATAATAAATAATTTTACTTTTTTTTTTATAGAAATGTGATCTACCTGGAATTCCTAGAGCGACATTTTTAATGGTTTTCAGTCCTGATGGGTGAGAAATATAATAAAATTAATATATTACAGCTGAAATGTAAATATTTTACGGATAAAAGATTTTACTTATTTTGTAAACCAATGTGTAAAATTTAATTCTAGGACTAAAATGGCATCGACTCATGGAAATCACAATGTTTATATTACTGAAGTCACAAGTGGAAAAAATATTCGAACCCTTTCCGGTCATCCGCGCACTCCGTGGTGCATCGCATTTCATCCCTCCTCTAGTCAGATATTAGCTTCTGGCTGTTTGGGTGGTCAAGTTCGTGTTTGGGATTTGAATGTAAGTAATTTTATTCTGCTATAAACACTGATTCAGCATTATAAGATTAATATGCATTATATAATTAACATTTTGAAAATAATGTTCGATTTTTGCTAAAAATTTAGCTGTTTTCGTTTTGTAAAATTAATTTTGGCGATAGATGTGTGTGATGACGCTGTGTCATACCGCCACTGCTGTAGGTGCACCTACCCCCTCTACTATACGCGTATGTTCCCCCGCGTCTACTGTAGGGAAAAACCTGGCAACCCTGACCCAGAGCAGCCTGATATTTCGATTGCTGCTCATATGCGTAACTGCTGAACAGCATTGCCCTAGAATCATAAAATTCCTTGTTCAGAATTACTGCAAGAATCGATTGGTGAATTTCGGATACGAAAGTTCGTAAACATTCTGTATTTGTTTCTCATTTGTGAACAAATCATGTTGAACTTAAACGAATTTGGCCCCTAGTTTATTTTTACTGCGCTTGTCTTATCTAAATGCTTTTTAAGTGAAACTCAAATAAAAGGTCAAAGGAAATTGTGGATTCTATACAATTTAAAATATTTATTTCAGGTGAAAATATTTCTCTATATGTACCTGTTTAATAACGATAATTAATAAAATTGTAATATATTTTATCAATATAGGATGGCAGTGAAGTGTGGAATGCAAAAAGTCAAACAGTCATAGCATCTCTTGCCTTTCATCCATCTGAAAGATTAGTTGTTATAGCAACATATAATCAGATATATTTTTGGGATTGGAGTCAATCTGAACCATTTACAGTAGCAACTACTAGAACAGAGAAAGAAAGAGTAAGGTGAGTCTTAATGAATTATCTTAAGATGGACCCCTCAAAACAGAGTAAATTCTATTTGGAACATTTTTTCGAACAACGAATTATTTAGGACATAATCAGGTTTCAAAGATTTAAATAGATAACCCTGTATTTAATATGTAACAACCTAATACATATCGTACAATATCTTTTACATGATTTAGTTAAAAGAAATTTAAGCAAATTTATTTCTATTTTATGTTTGTCAGAGTTAAATATTTATTTTACGTTAGATTGTATATTCCAGGTATGTGGCTTTTGATAATTTGGGAAGCAAGTTAATTACAGGTATTGCAAATACTGTAGAAATACAATCGCAAGGGGATTGTCCTCCTGTTGAACAACCATGCAGCACTATATTAAGGTGAGTAATATATAGTAATATAATCTCATTTATTACATATTACCTATATATACTATAATCTCATTTATTACATATTCCTCGATGTATCATAGTATTAATGACAAAATTTCAGATATCCCGGCGCTAGGTCACAAGTCTTAAATACATTACCGAGACTTCGCTTATGGGATCATGAAATAACATATAGAAATCAAATACCAAATAATCGTGTCGAAAGAACTTCTGAAAATTCAGATCAATGGTTGCATGACAGACGCATTTCAGCGTTAGACAATTGGTTAAGATTAAATCATGCTATTTACAGTGCTTGCTATTTTATACACCGAAATCTCGAACTATTTCGTACAGGTGTTAGCAGTAATATAGACTGGAAATTTAAGTTACCATTAAAGAAATTTCGTTTTCAACAGCATAGAAATTCTTCTGGAAATACATTATCAATAGTACATTCACAGTATAAGGATGAAATGATTATGCCATTCAGAACTACTACACCAGAACTTTCACATAATACTCAATCAACGACTAACTTATTTGGCCCTACAACTATCGAAAATCGCGATAATAATTTTATATTACATAGCACCCAATTAAATAGGAATTTGGAAATCATTACTCCAGTGGAAAATTCAATAGACGCTCATATTTTTAATACTTTACCAAGTAATTCAGAAAATATAGACAATTTTAGTAACAATTTGAGACGCAATAATAATGACGATAAAGTATTAGTAAATGTACTGTATAATTTTAAAAATACGAATTTAAACCATATTGGGAAAAAGAATTATAATTCCACGCGCCTAACAAAGCAAAGATTAAATTTATGTCACAAATACTTCATTAATCAGTACGACACACTTATCAGATGGTATTTTGACATATTTATAAGTCGAAACATGGTGAGTATCTTAATAAGAAAAGTGTAAAGTATTTATTTATATCAATATTTATCTGTGTAATATTTTTTCTATGTAATTTAAGGTTCACTGGGAACCTAAGTTAGTAAACATATCTGGAATATCAACGTTAAACTTGAAAGAGATACATTATAGAAGTAAGTCAACCGATTTAGCGATGCGGAAATTGATAAACGCATTGAATTTTAGTGTTGAGGCAAATAATATAAGATTCAAAAGGTTACACCAGTATCGACGGTTGTTATTAGTGGGATTTATTACGAGTTTAAAGCAACAGAAAATTAGATTCCCACATCTGGACTTCAAAGATATTTTACACACGTCAGCGAAGTATAATACATTTTGTTTGAAAAGTTTGAATAAATTGCGTGAAAAATTACAAATACATATGAAAACGTCTTCAGCACCTTCGCATACGACGAAGCAAAGTGTTAAATTATCGCTACTGTACAATACTGTAAATGACGATATGGAAATACGCAGGAACGTGGAGTTGCAATGTAAAAGAGTAAGATCCAGAATTAAAAGATCGAGAGATAAATTTGTTGTGTGTAATACTTTGAAAAAAAATCGGAATTACCCGGATTATGATTCTGAAATGAACGTACAATATTCCGAATGGGCTACATGTACAAGAAGCAAAGAAGAGCCTAGTACCAGTTCAGGCTTAACAGATAGAATGTTTCAAAGGATCCAGTCTATTGAAAGTGAGCATGGTAATACTAACACTGGCACTTTTCATAAAAAATGTGCTGTGTTTCCTAATTCGAATCAAGAAATTAGTAATAATGAATCTATAAGCAACTACGATGCAAAATCCATTAAAGACAGATGGGATATTTTAGAAAACCATATGAACAAAAATATTACACATACCATGGGAAAACAATTTAAAATAAAGGACGAAGAGGATAAAATCCTAAGACAGAGGCATGCATCTTGTACTGGTAAATATGATTGATGTTTTGTGTTAATATTTGCTTTTGTTACTAGAAGATATAAGAAGGGTATTTGTATCATTAGACCATGCAGATGTGATTAATTAAAATTAACATAAATCAGATTTTTAAATATAATTTCGAGATTATAGGGGAGAGTGGGGTATAACCGAATACTTAACTTTGGATTGCGATAACAAAAAATCAGAAGGTAAAAAACGCATGGGACCTCACCGGAGTCATAAGGGGTTAAGGCCACCTTGGGCGATCAAAGTTACAGTCATTTTCGGCATTTTTTAGGGAGATAATGAAGTAAATGAAAAATTCAATAGGAACCTATTAATGTACAACTCTCGACGGAAGTTTTATTTTTCTTTTTTGAACAAAATGGCGGCGTTAGATCCGTGATATGCAACATCTTGTCGAGTGACGGTTATACCGTTTGACATAGAACAAAAAACCAAAAAGTTCTATTTTCTACATGCCTAAAACTAAAGAAATACTGATTTTGCAATATCTTGAACATATTCTTTGCAATTGAAACTTTTATAAAAACAAAAATGCACCTTTTCTCCGCATGTTCACTATTTCGACACAAATGAATGTTCATGGCTATCGACGTGTACTTAATTAGTTTAAGGCATGTAGAAAATAAAACCTTTTGGTTTTTTTGTAACACCGCGGAAAACGTCGTTCGGCAAAATTTCACGTATTACGGCTCTACAACCGCCATTTTGGACGAAAACAATATGACTTTTTTCGTCGAAGTTGTACAATAACAAGTTCATACCGAATTTTCCATTTATTTCATTATCTCCCTAAAAAAAATGCCGAAAATGACTATAACTGTACTCCGTCTAAGGTGGCTTAACCCTTTAAGTATATCGTTTTCCAGAGCCACGCGGTACGGGAGCTCGAAGCCATTGATACCGCGGACTTACAACGGATAAGGAAAACCGTACAGTAGTGTGTGACGCACGCTTGTACCCATAGGCTGAAATAACTGGAGCTCTTGGGAACCCTAGTGGCAGCGAACAGGGGGACTCCCAAGTAATTCAATCATTCAAGCCTTGGGATCGGCGGGCTTAAGCTACGCTGGAGGGAGGGGGGAAACACCTACAGCAGCGGTGTGTGTGACTGACGTAGGCGTAGTTCATGCACAGACCCGGATTAAAGGGGGACTAGGGGGGCTGCAGCCCCGGGTCCCACTTTATGAGGGGGGCCCCATTCTAAGCGATTAGCTCACTAAACGCCCCTCCCCCCGCTGTTCAAACACGGGGGGGCCTCCAAAGTTTGATATGTAGCCCCGGGCCCCAAAAATCAACCACGGGGGGGGGCCTCGAAGGTTTGATAGTCCCGGGCCCCAAAAATCTTAATCCGAGCCTGGTCATGCACACATTACCACCGCTCCCGCAGGTGTTTCCCCCTCCATCAATGTAGCTTAAGCCCGCCTATCCTACGGTTATGAGCCTGCACGCACACTACTACCGTTTTCCCCACCAGTTGTACGCCCACGGTATAATTGGCTGCAGGCTCCCTTCTGCGTGGCTCTGGAAAACACCATGGATGCTCGTGCTCCCAAATGCCCCGACTGGCCCTGACTGCCGTAGACTATAATAAAATTATTCACTTCGTTAAGAAAAGTATTAGGCCACGGAGGAAAATAAAATTTTCCGGAATTATCGAAAGATCCACCTCGCTCAAGTGATGTGGTAAAACGGAACACCCATGTAAAACTATGCAAAAGTACATTTTTATTTCTATTAAGTAAAAACTATTAATTTATATAAAAAAAACTGTAAATATATGTTCTGGATATAACTATTATATGTAGATAATATATAACAAAAATATATATTATATACATAACAGAAATGTTGTAAGGTAACCTGATTATTATTGAAGATACCCAAATATAAATATAAAAGTGCATAAAATAGAATAAATTAATACATTGTAAGATTGAGTACATCTCTTCTTTTTGTATAAAATAATGTCCCGAGTAGGCGTCTGTTTGTTCGGGCTGATCTAGAGAACCACTGAATTTTATGCTCCCAACACGTAGGTGTAAAACCTGACAATACTCTAGACTCATGACACACATCTGTTTTCTGCCGAAACCGAACGAAGTGTAATTTAAAGGAATGGGTAAAAGAATAGAGTTTCGAAACCGTAAAAAACTGATTGGCTATTTTCGTTCAACTAAATGAGCAGTCAAACGTATCCCAGAAAAATGAAAATTTACGAAGTCGGGTAATTTGGAGCTCCAAGTCAAATCAACTTGCGAGTCTCGAAGTGAAAAGGAAATCCCTTTCGCAACTATGAGCGATTGTGGTCGCTCGTCATCAAGCGATCGTCATATATTATGGGCGACTGCAGTTGCCCGACATGTAGCACTCATACATATATTGAGATTGGAAATATGAATTTGAAAATGTATCATCAACGATTTTAATTATATAAGTGTGTTTGCTAGATTGCATGAAACTTGTTTTTCTATTTCTTTTTTGTTTTACTACCATAGCGATCTAGCAATAATCGTTATATCCAGAGTCAGTTCTCATTTAGCTGTGTGAAAAAAGTGAAGAAAATGCAGGACGAAATAGTAAGGGAATCGAAGGGAATCGAATTAGTAAGAGAGCATAGTGTACTTTCCGATTTCACACATCCACGAAATATGCGATATCCAAATGCAAAATGAAGAAGTGAAAACAGATTCGGGAATGTTTAATCGCGACAGGTATGTATGTGTGAGATAATTTCGACGTAACTTTTAAGTAAATTATTGTTAATGATATAACGTAAATAACAGTAAAGCTACCGCAGTTGCTCGCTTACATTCATCTGCTTCCGCGTTTTTCCACATTCATCTGCTCAAGCACTGTTCTTAGTCGCTCTCCCTCGCCGCAGCAGAGAGCAAAGGCAAGCTGAATTGACTACCCGTCTTGGATAGAGCTCGCGCTTGGTCCCGAAGTGCGGGTTCTTTTTATATGAAGATCGCTTGATGGGGAGCGACCATAGTTGCAAAAGGGTTAAGATTTACTTTTCACTTCGAGACTCGCAAGTAGATTTAACTTTGGTGCTCCAAATCACCCGACTTCATGAACTTTCACACTTCTGGGATACTTCTGATTGGTTATTTAGGTGAACGAAAATAGCCACATCTGTTTTTTTGGTGTCGAAAACTCTATTCTTTTACTCATTCCTGTATCTTATACTTCATTCATTTTCGTCAGAAAACAAACGTGTTATGAGTCCGGGGTATTGTCAGTGTTGCGAGCATAAAATTCGACAACTATGCGCTCAAATACAGCATGGACAGGGCTCGGACGCGGCTCGGCGTCTCAACGAGCGCGCGCCGAGCCTTCTAGCATCAAATATACCAACACGGATCGTTTCCGCGTCGGTGGCGGTATAAATTGATCGTAAACCGGGGAACACTGTACAGTGTACATTCAAGGTATTCGGCTACAGATAACAGAAAATGAAATGAGTGATTCTACATGACAAAATGATGTGAAAATCAAAAGTAACGAAATTGTGGTGAAAGCATTATTTATCAGTTAGAAATATTTAAAATTTCGAGTCAGAAGTATCCGAAAAACGACAATTTAGCGATCAGCGGCTCGCGCACGACTTCTACAAGCTAAGCCTGGTAAGCTGTTACTCAGTGGCGGATTTAAGAAAAAAGGCCCAGGTGGCAAACCATTTGAGGGACCCATTTTTAGGGAAAATGAAGATGTAGTTTACTAAAAACGGGCCAAGTGTAGTAGTATGAAAAAAATGTAGTGTTTGGATACCTATACCTAATTATAATTTTTTGGTCATGGCACTCTGCGGGGGGCCTTCTGTGCAGGGGCCTAGGTGGCAACTGTTCATCAGCCGCCCTGTTAAATCCGCCACTGCTGTTACTCATATCTTTTTGTCTTTTTATGGTGATTGTACGAGGCCCTACTGACCTAGGCGAGTCGTGCTACAGGCACTTCTGACACGAATCTTTAAACATTAATAATTAATAAATAAAACTTCCACCGCAATTTCGTTACTCTTGATTTGTATCTCATTTTGTCACGTAGAGCCAACCATCTTATTTTCTATTATCTGTTGCCAAACACTTTGTATACCAATGTTCATTATTTGACGAAAAGGGGATAATCATAACCCTTAGTTATTGTACTGCATGTGCAGCTGAATTTACGAATACAATTCCTTCTTGTAAGATGAGCGAATAATGAGAAAGCATTAAACGCTTTTCACTACATACATTCATTACTACCGATACATTTGTAATGCTCTGGAAACTTATATCTACATTTTATACGAAATTAGACAGTTTTTTTTAAAACTCATAAATCTATCATCTGTAAACATTGCGGGCGACGACAGTGAGAGCCGAACTGCAGCGATTTCTGATTCGTTAACTGCATATCACCGATTCAAACCCATACGTAGTTAATGGATCACTAATACAGGGAGTCTTCTCGGCTTCCCTTTATTGAATTATCGCACAGAGTGAGGCAGACTGCGTTTGAGCAAGAGGGACTTATTGTTAGTGCCCTCAGGGATTGAGAGGAACACTCGCTCATACGCAGTTCGTCTCATTCGCCGCGATAGGGACAGAAAAAGTAGGAGGGGTAGCGCTTACTTTAGATTAGACCGAGTCAGAAAACCCCGTCGTTAGATCGAGACAATGCTGTATACGTATTTAAATTTGCTAAAAATTCTTGTAATTGTGACTACCAGTGAAATAGAAATATAACTGAAGATTTGGACGCTTCTTATTATTTTCCAGGAAACGGGTCTCCTTCAAATAACGAAGCGCACATGGACTTACTACTGCATAATACTTCGATCCATTTTACTGCGTCATCTGATAAAGTATTTCATGTAAATACGTCACAATTTGTGGCGCAACATACAACCGCACAAACTGAAAGAAGACCAATCGAGACATCAGAAATAATAAGAGTAAAGGATAATTTACCTGATAATTTGAATAATATACCACGTAGTATCATTACAACTCACAGATTGGCAACGAGTATTAATAATTCACAGAAGTTTAAGCAAGAACATGGAAACCGGTACGTACTATTTACTTTAGAGCAGTTACGTTTAATGGTGACGCCCCTTTGCCTATATTTATCTACTGTTTTTTATTTGAGAAAAACAGATATACGCGGTGAAGCATCTAGCCTCCGCCACATGCAATATCCTGATGCAAGAAGACATCGAAAAGTCTTTTACCGTTTTCGAATCCGGGGCTTCGTTCTCGAGATATTAATAGTTGAATATTAGCGGTCGAACTTCCGGGCCGCGCAGTTTAAAGCTGGCACAGCTGACGCAGAGCAATGGCCCCTGACACGCACACGCAGGAGGCACGCGTAGATACACACCCTCGCACAGAGTAATGTGAAAATGGGTTAGCGCGGTGGACTCTTCTCTGTGCGTGGGTCTGTACTTGCGCGTGCCTCCTGCGTTGTGCGTGCTTATGTACATTGCTGCGCACTCAGCTAAATATGGAAAGCTATTTTTTATACGTTTGAGTATAATAAAATATTTAATGGTTTCAGACCGAGGTTGGAAATATTGCAACTGCAACAAGTGTATAGAATGTGGAAAGACTTTCAGTGTCAAACTGAAACATCTCCCATATCCGCTTGCAAACAAGTAGGAAACAATGATGAAGGAAATAAGGAAATGGACGATAATTTTCGTGATATGCCATTGATACCTGTAAGAAATATTCCGCTAAATTCACGAAATGAAACGATTAAAAGTTTTAAAAATGTGTTCTTGAAAATGTATGAAGGAGAAAATAATGATGATGATAATACAACATCTTATATACACAATCAACCATCAACATCAAAAGGAATTACCAATTTTGGGGATAATTATAATACAAATTTTATGAATTTAAAAGATAATAAATCTAATGAAAGTGCGATGGATGTACTCTGTTCAAATATTACGACAAATGAATCAGAAATGCAACGATTGCGAGCATATGAGTTATCACACATACTTGATAGTTTATACTCGCCATCCTATAACTGGATGAATATACGTCAATGCGCTGTAAATTCTATAAATAATTGTACTGATCTCATTTATCCAAATGACAATTCCCAGCTACTAAGACTATCTAATGTGGTTTCGGGTATAAGTTTAACTTCCAACATTAAGGCAACAACTGCTGAATCAAACTTTGATACAAGCACGTCTAGTAATTCTGCATCAAGCCCATGCCAAACGGCAGTTGCAAATATCGCATATTTATTTAATGGGACAGCGGATAATAATATTAATAACGGTGGCTGCTACAATTTAATAACAAGTTCAACCTATATTGTTTCAAATCCAAGTTTGGAAACAGTATCTACACCAATAACAAACCTATACACCATTCAGGATAGACATCAAAGACTATGTAGGAAGCATAGTAGAAAAACCTTTTTTGGGTATATTAAAATTTTCACATGTATTTTTCGAATATAAAAGTATACAGTGTGTTTCTTTTAACTAGAATCGCTGGAATATCTCGTAGGTCGTTGAAGATATGAAAATTTTTTGTTATGAAAGTTGTTTGGTGAATCGTGTTTTTGTATAAGAAATTGTAGAAGAGACTTCAAGATGCATTTAATTTTTTTTTAATTGAATACTAAACATCTTTATTCATAACACTATAGGGTTGAAAAATTAAACGTGAATGATATCGGCGCGTTGATTCGGTCAATTTTTGAAAAATTGAAAAATTAAAAAAAAATTGACCGAATCAACGCGCCGATATCATTCACGTTTAATTTTTGAAAAATTTACGGTCGAAATTCTAATTCACTTTAACTATAGGGTTGGTTTATTAAGAGGAGTTCAACGGTGTGTCACATAAGGTCATTGAATGCAGTAGGAGGTCATAAATTAGTGAGATCCAAAGGTTCTCGTTGAACTCTGCCAGTATAGAGTGTAGGAATCAAATAGGTATGGAGGGAGTCGTTCTTCTAGGGCTCAGCGGTGCAGGCAAGGAGAGGAACGAGCCACATGCGGGCCGTCGGTTCCTCAGCCTGACCTACGAGATATTCCAGCGTTTCCAGTTGAAGAAACACACTGTAGATCTGGTTTCAAATATAATACAGTTTATAAACGCGGTTTTAATATTCATGTTTAATTTTAGGCATTTAAAGCCGGTTGCTCTCCATCTCCTGAATCAAGATTCCAGAATTCAAAATAGCAGGCTGTTAAATCACGAAGAAAATGACGATAACACATCTGATAGCATTGATTACACTAATGCTACAAGCAACATTTCTCAAGAAACGTATTTTCAGCATAATATTAATAGAGGAAGGAGAAACTTCCAAAGAAACTGGAGATATGGATTGCTTCTTAATAGAAACATCAATAACGGTTCAAACAATCAGAGTACTGATCTTAGAAGACAGACATTCAATGCAAATGTAGAATACTTTCTTCACAGCGAAATGAATTCGAGGTCTGCAACAAATTTTCATAGATTTATTTCATCTCATTCTACTACACGTGACACTTTCAGAAGACACTTTTTTACTCGACAAAATCGTTTAAATATTGAACCAAACGAAACACATAATAATCGACGAGTTCCATACAGAGAAGTGTTGTCCCAGAGACAACAGTCATCTGAAAACTCACAAAGGAGACGTATACATAACCAGTATATACCCCATCGGCATTCTGTATATACCGGTAACATAGGACCAGGGATAGTGGATGGAAATGGTGGCCAGGATCCAGGAGATAATAGTGATGATGCAAATTTCGGAGGTAAATATAATATAAAAAGATTTGTGTTTTTAATCCGTTCAGTATGACGAGAGTCAACCGTGAAGCGTTACTGTATGTGTAAGGAAAAGTATAAGGAAAACTATGGGAGATGGATCAGCTACCTCGCCTCCCGCTCGGATAAATTTCTTTGGTTCATCGCTTGAAATATTCAGACGGTCGGTAATCTTGCTTTTCGGTTCATCCATGGCCTAGCGTTTCCCGTGGTATTGAATTTGTCCGTATACTATTGTAATAGTACACTAGTGTGTACATTTTTTGTTATGTCATATTGGGCTGGTCCCGTTAAATAAATAATAATAATAATAATAATCGCTGCTAGCTCTCCGTTTCCTCGTCGATCGATTCGCTCATAAAATTCAGTCAAGTGTTCAGTTCCAACCATGGGAGCCTTTAACCCGACAGTACTTTATATTGTCGATATAATATATCTACCATAAAATTATTCAGATCATATACCAGAAAGCATATCTAGTAACTCGTTAGAAATTCAAAGTTACCGAGTACAAGCATGGGATTTCTCTAATGGCGAAATACCTGATATTACCAATTGTAAGTAGCTTACATTGTATTTTAAATTATTTTCAATAAGTGGTGCTCATATACTGCATTCTTAAAGTACTTATATATTATAGCTGAAAAGAACATTATTGTACGTGAGTGTAAGATCCACAATGATGCCAGTATAGACATATCATCAGATGGAAAATTACTGGCAACTCTACTCCCATCAAGCCGAATTAATGTGACAACCACATTAGGTAAATAATTGTTCTAAAGTATAACTCTAAAGTAAACTCGTCAGCGGTGACATAACGTATGCATTAGTGACACACGTCGCCACATCGAGCCAATGGCTCTTTAGCGGCGCGCAGTTTCTCTGACAACGAAGGCATGCTCTGTGAAATAGCAGGTATCTGAGAGGCCCCAGCACTGGACAGTGCTGACATAGGATGGCTTAGTTATTAGATAATGAATATTTACAAGAATTATTAATTCTAATACATTTCTGAATTATATACTAAAAGTGTATGAAATTTCTTAGGTGTTTACAGTTTGCAATGGGACACTTTGGGAGAAAAAATTTATTCAACCACAATAGATCAGTCAGTGGTTTCTGTGTCAATTTCACCAACACAGCAGCACCTTTTAGTAGGTCTTGCAAGGAATATTCGTGTGCCAAGAAAACCTTCCCCCATGGCTGTGATTTACAAACTAATAGATAAAGAAATGCCAAATGAGAACAAGAAGTCATCCAACGAGAATGATGCAACATATAATTTGTACAAAACAGCAAATATTCATCACGGAACTGAAGAACTTGTGAATAACAGAAGCAACAATAATTTATGTAATCTAACACGGCATGGCACTCACAATAATAGTGCCTCTGTGCAAGATTTAAATGTTCGTGAAATAGAAAATGATTTAAGTATTAAAGATAAGAAGAAGAGTATGGTGCTTATTAGAGAATTATTACAAAATCATCCAGAATCTACTGAATACATAAGTTTAAATTGCATCAGGTGGGCACCACAGCCAGGACAGGGATTAGTTTATGCCACTAGCATTGGACAGTTGAATATTCTTCGTTAATGTATTAAGAATTTTGTAATACGAAACTAAGCTTTGGAATTCTGTATTATTGAAATTACTTCATTAACAAAAATCATACATAAAAATAAGTTTTTTATAATATAGTTTTTTACACAATTTTCAGCAACAAATCGCATTATGAGAGGAAAGCTCAAATACAATAAACCTTGTGCGATATTTGTAAGATGAAATAAAAGTATTATGTTTCAAATTTATAGTTTTATTGTAGATAATATTAGTATTAACAGCTACATTACTTGAAAACTACATATTTCCGAGTACAAAAAGTGATCGATTTGGCGTGGAATGACCCTAAATAAAATAGAATCCTATGAGTCGTACGGAGTCGCGTAGGGGAAGCACCAATCACGAACCTGTAGTAACGGCAACATCGCAAGTTCTGGCCTTGGTTCAATGCGCCTTCTTTAGTAAATCAGACTATAGCTTAACCCCTCAACAAAGAGGAGATATAATAAGTGGCGTCACTCGACAAGGACAGAAATAACCTAGGGAAATCACTACACAACCAATTTAAATGCCCATTCGGCAATGATCGGTAAACTTCATCTTGTCGATTTGAATATCCCGCTCTACTTATATGTATGTATCTCTGCACAGTATAACAATCCCCGGTAGGCGTCTGTCTGTTCGAACTAATCTTGAGAACCACTGGACGGACTGCGATACAGCCAATTCTTCATTGAATATTACATTAGAGAGTTATTAAATCGACTAATGAAATTAAATATGATTATCGTAATTGTTCAGTAATGAGAGCACTATAATAATATTTTATTCAATAATTATGACATACATTAACATATTTTATATTTTAGAAGTTATTGTCTTCTGTTATAAAAAAGATGTCGAACATACGCTTATGCACGTTTATTTTTGTATGAAAAGAATGTACTTATTGTGCTTTTGCAATTTGTAACATGTTACTTTTAATTCTTTCTTCATTAATTTTTACATTACAAATAATGGAATTTAATTAAATAGTTAAAATTATTCATCATCGTACAATAAACTATGCAATAATTCAGGTGTTTCTGGTTGTTTCAAACACAGAGATACTTTGTCTTGTAAATTTGTGGAGTATTTATTCCGTTCCAATTCGCTAAGATCGCGGTCCAGAATCGTTTCAATCTCATCATCAATGTATAAAGGATTTTCATATATCTTTGTGACACATGAGTCGCTCTGTCCTGTAGGATTTATAGTTTGGTTCAGAGTATTTTGTAGTTCAGTCTCTGACATATTAACTGTATTAAAGTTGTTTAATGTTGTAGGTACATCGCAATCAACTATTTGATTATTATACTGTATCTGCCCTCGTATTTCAGCCAAAGATTCAGGTATTTGATGATACTTCACTTGGTGTACTTTTAAATTACCAGTTTGTGAAAATGTTTTCATACAAAAAGTACAACAGTAAGGTCTTTCCCCAGTATGACACCTTGAATGCCTTTGTAATTTGTATTTTGTTACAAAATGTTTACCGCATTCTGAACATATAAATGAGTTATTTTCTATTTGTAAATTGTGATCATTAACAGATTTCTCCATATCCATATGATAATTTATCATGTGAGACATTAATGATACTTTATAACCAAATGATTGATGACAATTTGCACACTGAAATTGTTTCTTCCCTTCGTGTCTGGACATATGCTTCATCAATATTTCTTGTTGATTAAACGACATTTTACAAATCTGAAAATATAGTGATACTGAAGTGTTATGACGCATTCTTAAAATCTCATGAAATAATGCCTGACATACATAATTTTTGCACCCTTTTGAGCAAAAATTATGTTTTCAAAATGTTGCCTCTAATTCCACAATTATAACTCGAATGAATGTATATAAAATATTATTTTACGAACATTACAAACAAAAGGTCGTTGTCCAGTATGAATACGTTTATGTCTGTTTAAGTGAGCCTGACATCTAAAGCTCTTAGCACATATTGGGCATATACTTTTTCTTGTTCCTTGCTTGCCTAATACAGTTTTTGATATTGCATCGTTTTCTTTCAATTGACATAACATATTCTGAAGAGATAAAGTTTTCAAACTTAATCATAACCATACCAAATAGCAAACACTTTAATATAGCTGTTGAAAAATAAATGTAAGCTGTTACAAGTCATCCATACTTCTGTAAAGTTAATTTCCAATGATGGAGCACTAAGCTGCTTTTGTACATTTGCTACCATTAAACAAAACTCATCGAATATATAAATCTTTTGTTCACAATCAATACAAATATATTTAGAATGTGTATCAGAATTTGATATATTTATCACCTGTAACAAAAAAGGGGAATATTATCAATATGAGAGTCTTACTTCTTAAATAATACAATTTGAATTATACCTCCTTGGAGAAATATTTCTTTATAACTGACATTAACACGGTCCCTTTAATCTTATCTGCAAATAAATCTGTGCCTTGTTGTTTCTCTTTACCACAAAGACGACATAATTTTAAGCTTATTTTATGTGACATCATTGTTTAATCTTGTGTAGAACCTATAATTTTAAACACATAACAATTACAATAAAATTAATAAAATAGCAAAAGTAATTCAACATTCTCATTTTCTATGATAAATGAACATTATTCATATTGCTAGTATAGTTCGTAGTTTCACAGAAATTGTATAAACTTACTATTTCGTAGTAAATTTCGTATTTTTATAACGATTAACTTGCACAATTTTTTACTTCGATTATAACTTGTTACAATTTGCAGTGATTCTTGATAAAAATGACATTAGATGTTTGAGACAGCAATCAATTGTATATTACGAATACAATAATTCTACTATATAAATATTTCCTTTTTTAAACAGAATGGAAGCGAGGAAATGAAATAAATATATACACATCATTTTGTGACTACGAACTTGATTTGCATCAATTTGCATTGATTTGGTTGTATTGCTTACGTTTTAGTTTAACCCGGGGGATGATACTCAATGTATAATACCCAGATAGCACAACGTCTGGTAAAGTCTTAAAGACGTCCAAAAGGCGTCTTAAAGACGTCTTGTTACAAATCAAGACGTTCAGACCTAAAATGGACATAAACTAGACGTCTCTAAGACGAGGTGTGCTATCTGGGTATTGCCAACGCGTAACAGTACCCTCTATCGAGAAGAAATGTTCGCAAGAAAGGGGGTGTTTTTGATAAACTGCAAGGTTCGTGCCCGTGGAACGCTGAGGTACTCAGCTCGCGAGTTTGCGCGGGAAATTTGAAAAAGATAAATAAGATTGACTTCAAATTCAACGAGTACATAAGGCAGTGCATAGTTGTTAGCAAGCTTGCTCGCAAGATCGATCTGAGAGTCTTACAAACTGACTTCTCGCTTGCAACCTCTAAGCGCCCTACTCTTCCAATTCAGACGTGTCCTTCCGAGTTCTTCCTCGGATCCTTAAGTCCAATCTGGGCCTTCACCTGTATATCACTTCTCGTACTAGTCGGTCTGGATTCTTCCAATTTTATACAAGTAACTATCATTCCTCCAGTTAATTTTATCTTCGTTTTTTTCTTGTATATTAATTATTATTAATATACAAGAAAAAAAGAATTAAAATTATTTTTACAGTAATTTCAATATATACCTACATAAAAATTATCTAATTGGAATCAATCCTATATTCTGTGATACTAGAATACAGAAAAATAATTACACTTTTTTATTAAGTTTTCATATAAAACATTTTTTGTGGTAACATTCTACTGTTACAGAGTGTACATTACATATTCTGAAACAAAACATATTACAAGTATTTTTGTTGATTCTTTATTTCAAATTGAATTTCTGCACATTCTTGAATTTGATACAATGCACGTCACACTATTCATTCATAGAATGAAACAAATCGACGTCTTGACGACGAAGAGTGCCTAAATACGTCACGATAGTTTTAAGCGTGTATGGCCGGATAGAAATCGACGCTGACCCGTCTAACCCGGCAGTGGATGCGCGCGAGTCGGGTGAATTGAAAGACGGACGCTGGTTGCAGACTGGATTTTTACCAGGCACTGAGTCTTGTAATTTCTAATTATTTGTGAAAACAGAATATTAAAATATCAACAAAACTTACATAGGTATATTCCAAATGTTTTTCTCCATTCTTAAAAGATAAGTATTTGACTTTTCTTAATGCATTCATTGAATAATTGTTTATGTTTTCTGTTTTCATTATCTCATTTAAAACTGATTTTTTCATATAAAACAAAACATATACTATTCGTGCCCTGGATTAGGAAACTAATAAGTCTGGCTTGGGTGAAAATAGTACATAAACTAGTATGCCTATATTTTTATACACTGTGAATGCGATTTAAAAATTTATACATGCTATACATTCTGACATTATTTAGGTTTGTATTAAAATCTAATCATTACTTCCGAAGTTTCCTTAGTAGAATAATTATTTTTGCGCAATTTTTTTAGTAAAGTATAAATATAAGTTGACACTACTTTATGACGATATTTCAAAGTCCATTGGAAGCTTAGATTATAATTTTTTTCTATGTGACTAATGTTCATCTTAATGTTATCTTATTTCTATGCCTTAACGTTTATATATATATATATATATATATATAATCTTAACCTATAAGTATAAAACATTAATTATTCTAAATAAATTCATTAACCTATATGGTACATTTTAATTACATACAATAGTTGAACCATAATCATTCATGCAAAATGGGTGTAGCTTATAAGTATTCTTTGCACAAATTTATTAAACAGTAGTAAGCAGAATAGTTTTCTTAAGATTTTCTATTTCGTTGCAATGGCTAAAATAATTTTTCTGATTCTACCATCCTTCTTGCAATGTTAATGATACAACATGTGAATGTTTTATGATACAGGAAGTCTTTTATATCTGGAATAAATATTTATTATTTTTTTTTATGTTCTTAAAATGTTATTTCTGATTATTTTAAATAATATAATATCAAACTCAAACAGGTATTCAACCATTGGACAAACTGACTTGTAATTAAATAGTTAAGAACTGCACTATTATTGAATTGAATATTCCAACTCAGTAAATTTTATTGAAAATATAAATATAAATTCCTTTGCTAAACTACAATTAAATGAGAATAATTTTCCATTGATAACAAGTTAGATGATAATTACTACAATTTCAGTGGTTTAAAATAATTAATATCAATTGAGAGACTCAGTGGAAAACAGACACATACCACATATGCATAAATTTCCGTTTCTTTGTACCATTAATTCGTTTCTGTAATGTAGTATAATTCCACCAGCTCCTAATAAAATCAAAAGGATAACATGTGCCTGTTTTCCACTGAGCCCTTCAATTATTACTATTTATTTCTGTTAATCACAAATTAGATAAGAATAAGAAACTTTATATTAATTTATATGAACCACGACAAAAAATGATAGAAATAAGGATTCATCTAATATTGTCCATGCATGAGATCATTGTCAATGGATAAGTTGAGTTATACGTTTTGATACACCAAACTATATTCTTGTATTTGTCAAAATGTTTATATATAAGAAAGTATTCAAATGAAAATGAAACAAATGCTTTGAAGCTTGCATCGAGGATTGTGCAGTTAATGCGAGGTTAAACTAGTATTTTAAAAAAATATATATATGTATAAACGAGATTGAATTAATGAAATAAATAACATATACATTAATTTACACATTTAGAAAAAAAAGAATTTTAGCATTCTACAAGGCAACTGTTATATCATTCTTAGATAAATTGTAATCATATGTCGCAAAAAAGAAGAATGTTATTGTTACATTGAAGTGTATACTTTTGATTGAAAACATTAACGAAATCTTCAGATATATACATTATATAGGTCAATGCTGTATGTATATGGCTGTAGACACTTTATGTTTCTTTCTCTTGATGCGCGATATGCGCTCTATGCTGCACTTGTATGTATGCAAAGTGGAGTTTTGTAACATTCATATGTATTTACACAGGAAGATCATCAAAATGTGAGAATGTTAGAAAACTTTCGTTCCTACATTCAGAAACAATTCATGACAAAACTCGCCATATATAATATATAAAATGCAGCAAATAAACCATTCATATAAATAATATAGAATTATAATATAATTTTCTTATGTAAGATTCACAACGGTTTTTTCTAATTACTTATGATAATTCTAGAAGTATGAATCAGGGATTTGGTCATACAAAATGATTATTTACAAGCAGCATTAAATACATGCACATACGTGTATAGTTAATAATTGAATAAGTGATACAATTTCAAAGGATGCACAATTTCTTTATAATAGCTTTTTTATATAACATATATTTCTTCTGTATTCATTATATTTCATTTAAATTGGAAGTGAATAAATGCTGTTTTAAATACATAAAAATGATTAATTAAACTTCGACTTATGTAAGTTCTTTAAATACAAAAATACATAAAATTTAAAAGTACTGTTACTTGAAAACACGATATGAAAATTTGGTATACAGTATTTCTTCGCTAAGAGCTCGGTTTAGCCTACACGTTAAGAGCTTGGCGCTATCTCTACTACTTCGACTCATTCCTATTCTACGAATGCGAGAGCGAGATGGAATGAGAGCGAGTCCGTGGGACTGAAAGCAAGGAAGAAACGATAAGAGACAGACGACGTTTTGATACTTTGTCTCGCTTCGCCTTTCGGACGCTTGATACTCCGAAGTTTCGTGCGCGCTGGGCGTGAGCGTTTACACAAAAACAACTCCGCACATTTCGTAAAAGCTCGACTCGGGATCGCGTCACAGCCAATCAGAGCTGCTCGCACGGCAAAGGACGGAGTATCAGGTGTCCTAAAAACGGAGGGCGACAAAGTATCATCGCGTCGTCTATCTCGTATCGTTCTTCGCTCGCTTTCAGTCTTTTTGACTCGCTCTCGCCTTCGGCAAAAAAGAAGCGAGAAACGACCGTTTGGAATCATGTCCCTTCTAAGTTACATGCTCACTGCTGGTTCCGAGCTACGAGCTCTTAGCGAATAAATGTATTTACGTTTCACTTTCATCACTAATAAATTAACTGTAAGATTGACTGTTAAATAATCCAGTATATAATATTTTATTTCGATACTATTACGTAATAAAAGGAACATTGACGCCTTAAGAGTAAAAAATTTCAATCATTTACTTCATTTATGTAATATCTTAGTACTGTATGTATTAAAAGCTTTCTACTTGAAAAGAAATCAATCTTTTATTAATTATAGATCGATTTTTAATAAATTGTTGACCTAAAATGTGAATTAAAATGGTTATCATATTATACGCATTTGTTTCCTGTTTTTTAAAAGAAGTATGGATAATTATTTTTTAATTGGAATTGTAGGAAAAAGAATTGGATTATTCAAGTCAGTCAAATAGAAGCAGTTACATTCAGTTTTGTAAAATATGTATTACATTAAAATAGAATATACAATTTAAATAGAAAATACAAAATTATTGAGTAATAAAAATGATATGCTCGTGAAACTTTTAAAATTGATTAATACTATGCTATAGTCGGTTTTGTAAAACTTCTTTTACTTACATGCCTTGATTGAGAAGTTATGGATATAAGTAATACACTTATATCCAAAATTTAGGATAGAATAGCAATACTACGTCTAGGTCCACCTATGCATATGTTATCTAAACTTGACCATTTCTTAACACCAGTACGTAAAGCCTCAGCAGTAACTTTGTCTTCGTAAACTCTCGACATTGCCTCCAATTTCTGAGCTTTTTCTTTACTGAGTGGTTCACTAGGGAATGTTAATTCATTTGCTTCTGCAAGTGTGCGGAGGTCAAAATAATATTTAGCATACACGCTAGAAGGAACGTTTATATTGAACTGTAGCATTTCCAAAAATTGTCTTTCTAACTCATTCCTAAATAAATATTACTTTATAATTAAAAATTATTTTATGTACATTTATTTCTGTCATGGTATAAACATAAACTCACATATCTTCCACTGTAATATCTTTGAGAATTTGACAATAATCTATATTCCATACAGCCTGGTCATCCCATACTTTTGATGCTAATAGAATAGCTCCAAGTACAATTCGTTTCCAATTAGCTGGTGTTATATCTATATCTGCATAAGTAAGTAGGCGTTCCAGATAGACTAATGTTATGATGGCACATTCAGCTGTAAGTTGAGCAGCATTGAATAACGTCCTAACGAATTTGTAAATTTGTTTGTGTTCTGGATTGTATTTATCATAATCTTCTGCAACTCCTTCTCTCTGCAAATAAGCAAGGAATCGTAATTATATTTCTATATTTAATAAGATATTTACACTCAATCTAAGGTCAAATTTCTCTTTAAAAATGCAGGGTGAGTCACATAATTGTTACAGGTTGGTTTCTTAACAACTATTAATAATAACATTTTTCTTGTTTCTTAGAATTCATTAGATCTGTTTCAACAAAAAATCTAAGGCTGTTTTTTCCCAGTGAAATGATATATAATAATTTATAGATTTAAAGTTTCTTATACATTGTTAAAGAGTTTTAAAATTACTTTATTAATATACTGATATGACAAGTATACAGCCTGCAAATTTGTAGTCCCTGCCCTACAAACATAATTCTAAGTATTCCAAATTTTCTAATAATGCCATATGACACATGGTAAAGTTAAATGTTTCATTGATTTCTTTTCATCTACATTACAGAAAGAAAGGATACAAGAGACAGAAAAGTGGTTCCACTTAGATAAATGATAACTTAAGGAGCTTATTTACTTAAGGCTTATTTCTTTTTTATGATACTATGAGGAGGATAATTGTTTCTATACTTCCTATGTTTAAAGCATGTATTAATAAATGTATTGTATAAATACTGTACAGAAATATTAAAAAATGGCTGAGTTATATGTTGTCCCGTGAAGCTCCTCCACTGTTACGCACATAAGTGTTTTAATCAAATTATGACGCCCACGTTCATCTGAAAATAGAAACACCATGATCTTATTGTTCATTGGTAAAATATCAACAATGTAGCATACTGATTCGAGGGGAAAAATGGATTGTACAAATGAGAGCAAAATGAAAAATAGTATTCACTTTTCATGTAACAAGGCGAAGGTAAAACATTTATTACACAACAAATGGGTTATCGCATAAAAAAAATTGTATGCTACATTTTAGATATTCTATCAATGAACAATAAAATCATAGTCTTTCTAATTTCAGACGAACCTGGGCGTCACAATTTGATACACCGCTCACGCGGAGGATTTTCTCATAACTCGGCCATTTTTTAATATTTCTGTACAATATTTACACAATATATTCATTAATACATGCCCTAAACATAGGAAGTATAGAAATAATTTTTAAACTCACAGCATAAAAAAAAATCGTGAACATTTTTTGCATTACTAAAAATAACAGAAATATTATACATATTAGTTTTCAGTGACTCACCCTATGCATTCTTTAACTTCGCAACTCGTGAAGAGAGGTTGCGATCTGGATGATAACTTTTTGCGTATCTGATTTAAAATGTAAAGTAGATGAATATAAATGATTCCTAAAACATTAGCCTCTAATACTCACATTTTCTCATCAACCCATTTTTTGTGAAAATGGTTACCTATTAGCAGGTAATATTCTAGAAGTTATTTATATTGATCTGTCAATTACGCAAAACATGTTCATCGAGTGTTCATTGTATCTGGTTATCATTAAATGTATTATGATAAAATTACCGTTAAAGGATGAAGTTTCTCATCAAATATATCTATTTGTCGTTGTGAGGTTCTGTTTTTAATATGGTAATAAACAGCTAAGGCAACACATTTCATAGTGTTTTTAAGATTAGGTTGGGAAACAGTACTATCGTCTAAATATATCGTACTGCAGCTACTACTTTTCTTTAATGGTCTTATGTCAGCAATTTGATGTTGACTCTTTTTTCTTACCATACCATCTAAAAAAGAAATCATTTTTTAGACATTTTTAGTATAAAAATCGATTATAAACCCGAGGGTTTTAACTTATAAAGATGTTGAAGTAAAGATACATACTTTCAATAGCTTGTTTGGATCGTTCCATGAAAATAGTACCAGCACATGGATGTAAAGATGGATCTGAATCCCAGTCTTCTGGCTCACGTTCACTAATATGTTGTAAGTTATTAACACTAATTCCACCTTCAGGTAAGTGCTCCTCAAGAGCACGAGTAATACCTTCAGATCCTAATTCTTTACGCCCGACTTGCGGACTAGAATAGACACAGCAACTACTTTTATTTCCCATTCTTTCATCAGACTGACTCCCACTAAAAGCTTACGAGATATAAGTAAGGCTATAATACTCAATACTGCATTGACTATGCGGATGATTTAATTTTGAGTCTATCACTACACATTCTTTATGTGTCGTTGCCAGATGATCAGCTGACAGAATTAATAATATTATTAATATGGACGTGTTTTTGAATTTTATCCACATTGATGCTTAAATGTACCATACATGGTCAGTACAAAACAATTGCATAAATTTACACAGAAATATCGTACTCGGTACTTTAAAAAATCACTTTTATAAATCTCTTGTACCTAGTAATAATGAGAAATGTCTATTATGTTGACAACGCCTTTATCAGCAGTCTATTTCGATTGAATGTAATTTAAAACTATCAATCAATTCAATTTCATTTCTGCTCGTATGCACGAGCTTCGATAAATTTCATCCTGTTGTACGCCATTCTTATTTTTACTGTACATTTAACACAATTATTTTAATATTTTTATACGTTTCTTCGAACGCCGCCCTTTGATTCCTGTTTTGATATTGCATATTCGTACATACTCTATAATGTATACTTATACCACAAAGGTGCCGTGACTTCGACTTTTATCTTCTGTACATACATACATGTAAGTGTATACATGCTGTTTTCATTGGTTTTTATAATAAAAATATATATTTTCTACTAAAAATTGAGGTATATTTCAATGCACGTGTGTTATCATTGGTTGCAAGCTAGAGATTTTAAGAATTCATTTATAATATTATGTTACGCTATCACGTGAACATGGCTTTGTGTTAGATGACTCCACCACCCTCCACCACGGTGTAATACAGGACTTAGCACCTCTACTCGTGACGATTTCTAGGTGGTTCCTCTAGCCGTCGCAAGTGGCGTCGTTGTGAGAAAGCCTTGGGAAGTTTTGTGTTTGAATGTTGTATGCCTGTATGATTGTTTTACCAAATGTCCCGTCACTCCGGGCGGAACCAGGGGGACCAAGCCGTCATTGATTGGCCGAAGTTCCCGTTTAGTTAGCACCTTATCGGTAGGAGGCGCTACGAACTCTGCTTCAACTTTCGTAAGAGGGAAGCTTGGCCCCCCTGGGCGGAACCTTTCCAGTCCTTACTTGACCTTGGTATTTAAATTGGTTGTCTAGTGATTTCCCTAGGTTATTTCTGTTCTTGTCGAGTGACGCCTTTTATTATATCTCCTCTTTGGTTTTACGCCGTTACGCGCGTTTTTGTAATTTATGGAATGAATGAAGTATGTTATTAATTATTTATACTTAATTATTCTTTTGTTGTATATATTTATTAGTTGCTAAGGTTTTGTTATAATATTTGTAAAAACAAATCGCTTATGGGTCTGTTCTGATTCGCGCATTGAGCGCATGAAATTGGTGGCATTGGGTGCGTTCAGCGGACTCAACTGTTGGGTGATCTCACTAGATTTTACTCTGAAACTGCACGTTCATTGGTCGACGCGAGTAAAATCTAGTGAGATCACCCAACAGTTGAGTCCGCTGAACGCACCCATTGTACGATTCCCTAAAATTTCACTCACTTGCCACCAATACAATGCTACTTGCGGCTCCTCATGCACCGCAAGTGGCATCGGCTGGCTTCATATTATGAAGTGGTTCCGCCGCCACCCCCCCCCCCCCCCCTCCATCATAACTTGGACAGAGTTCATGTGGAGGGGGGGATGATTGTACCCTCTCCTGGATGGGCCCCTTACAGTGAGAGGCATGGCAGGAGAGGGGTCGCCAATGCACCGGGGGAAGGTGGCGAACGCATCGTTCTGTTTGGAGCTCACCCTGCTAACCCAAATCCTTCCCCCCGTCATGCGGGACCTCTCCGCTGGAGGGTCTCTGGTCAAGAGGCCTCTGTGGTGAGTCCGGCGATGCCAAAAACGAGACCGTGGTTACAAAATTTCAAAAATAAAAAATAAGGGGACGGAAGGGTTCCCGGGTAAGGAGGTCTGCACCAACGTCCAAAAAAATTCCAAAAAATTAACAATTTTTTTATTAATATTTCGGAAACTAATAAATACCCGAAGCTACAATTTTAGATTTAGGGTTCACATCCCCTTCCCCAAACCTCATCTTGATCGGCCACCGGTCCCTTTCGGAAGTATATCCCTCCCCCGAGAGTCCGAAATGTGCAATTTCTTTTCTTTACGTTCCACGACATCATTCACTATATTGTCGAACGATCTCGCCTTAATCGTGACTAACAATAAACAAACAAGGAAAACAAGCCTTTTTGTGTTTTTTTACCCCTTTTTTACCCTAACGTGTGGCCAAAGCAGTCAAACGCATCTTTTGTGCATTTCGTAATTTTACTGAATAAATCAATATAATACTAATTATTTTTGTATCCTAAAATAGGTTGATAGTTTAAGTTTATAAAAAAATCATTTTCAAGAAATATTTCACCTCATATCTGGATTTTTACCCTAAGAATAGACTTGAAATGTTTGTAATTTCTATGTGAAATAAAAATACTTACTTGGAATTATCAAGTGTTGTTCGATTGTTCCTGCCCGACCCCAGAATACGAGTTGTACGCGACAGTAAAATTGGTGACTTCAATTGCAACAGATGGTCTCTCCGCTTATCATCCGAAAGCTACGTATAGACAGAAGTGAATGATCGACCGAATGTCATGGTACTACGATGGTAAAAGCTTTCATGCATTATGAACCCCCTGGACAAGCAAAGGGTAGGAAAGTAAACTTTAAGTTTCGGTAACAGTACGATAAACTTTCCTCACCGGACTATCGCCCGCCGAAATAAAAATGTATGCTTGTTGATCGAACGTATGTCTGTTCCCCTGTGTAGAGTTTCCGCGCAACCCCATCGCCCACAATTTTGATCGCTCTACATGAGAAACTTTATGTACCCGACAAACAAAAAAAATGGCGCAAATGCCGTCTACTGTACATAAGAAACGTTCTATACCCGACGAGCAATTAGAGAGAACAAATTTGCCATGGAAAAGTTTGCAACTTGTCTGCAATCCCGATATGCAGTAATTACCCCCAACCATCGAATACGCGCTTGCGTTCTGACAATACTTTGTCGAAATTGTCTGTTGAATCGCTCAGTGAACGGTGTCCACCGAAGCCGTCACGATGCATAACGACGCCAAGCCAAGAAATCCTCATTACGAAAGCGATATACACTATACACTAGAAATGTGCCGATGGTATCTGAAACCAATGGGCTTATGGTGTATGGTTTATGATGACACAAGCACATGGGAAAAAATCGTATCGGCCTCCTTGATTTCGTGGTACTCCTTCGTTACATTGTTCTGCATCATACCCCCCCTTCTTTATGTATACAACGAGCAGAAGATGTTGGCAAAGATTAAAATAGCCGGCATGGTCGGCAGCTGTTTAACAACTGCCATTAAATTCTGCTACTTCTGCCTGAAGAGAAGATCCCTGAGAAATTGCATCATGCAGGTGGAGAGAGATTGGAAGGCGGTGGAGGACCCGGGCTACCGTGCTACCATGCTGAAACAGGTGTCCATTAGCCGACATCTCATCGCTATAAGTGCTACAATGTTCTACTCGAGCGGCCTGGTTCTTCACATTGGGATACCGACAGTAGTCAAGTTAACGTTCAAAGGGAACGTCACCGTTAAGCCAGCGGCACTCCTCGGCTATGACTTCCTCCTCGACTCCGAATTCAGCCATGCACATGAGTTGATCGTGGTCATACAGTTAATCTCGGGGTTGACGAAATACAGCGTCACCTCGTGTGCGTACAGTTTGACTACAACTTTCATCGCTCATATCATTGGACAGATCCAGACACAGATATCACGATTGGATTATTACGTGACGAACCTACAGACTAAGCGTCACGACCCTCTGGGAATCATCATTCGGGAGCACGTGGCGGTCATGAGGTGAGAGTTTCGATGTTCTATAAGGTACGGGTCCATTCATGTACCTATGCTTGTATTCCATTCCTTACTCCTCACTGTACTTATACTGTGCCAGCGGCAGTGGCCGCGATGGTAACACCGGTTTTCGTCCGATCACCGAAGTTAAGCATCCTGGGGCGAGGTACGGGAAGAGATGGGTGGTGACCGTTTTTCTCCCGTTGCGTCGCTTGCTGCTGGCACACACATGGGTAGGTCCCTACGGTTGCGAACGTATATAGTTCGTGACTTGACGGCCTACCCTATAGAAAAATTCCTTACGGTGACCCCATCGAGTCAAGACGTGTGGTCTCTCGGAACTCACTCTTCTTTCCGTCCTCCCTGTGGCCTGCACGGTGGTTCGCTAGAAAAGTATTGAAGCTCACTCCATCTTGCCTGGTTTAAATGCTGCTATAGAGGAGACTCTGAGGCGCAGCGCGTCAGTTGGACCTTATCAAAACCGACACTATCTGTACTTATACTGTATACAAAGATCGAAAAAACTACTACATACTGCGAACGTTTTAGATTCTCCAGGAACATGCAGGAATCAATGTACGAGATATACTTGGTACAAATCACGGAGGCCACGTTGCTTATATGTGCAATCGCATATTGCTTTTTACTGGTAAAGCTTAGTATATATCGGTTCCGTTTAAATTCGAAGACTAACATCGCAGTGTCCCGATAGTTCTGAGGATTTGTTTGACAATGCTTCTAGGAATGGGAAGAGAGGGTTGCGGTCACACTAGGTACCCACGTCCTGATGCTGACCTCCTTCATTTTTAACATATTTACATTCTGCTATGTAGGCGAAATTCTGACTGACCAGGTACTCACAAAGATGTCAAGATTTCGGACTACTTTAATCTACCGGCATAATATAGACGCTGATATTTTATTAGTTCAGCCAAATCGGTCCAGTCGTGTATAACATCGAGTGGTACAATTTGCCGCCCAAACAAGCTTATAATCTGATTATGCTGTGTGCTATATCGCTCTATCCACCAAAACTTACAGCGGGGAAAATGATCTCATTGTCTATGAATACGTTCAGCTCGGTGCGTGACTCTTCCTATATTAATTTAGCACGATTGGCGGCAGGAAAATCGAATATTTACAGGCTAATTATTTTCAGGTAATGCAAACGGCTGTAGTTTACATGAATCTATTACGGAATTTATCTGATTGGTAATGAAACTTTCATCTTTCACTGTTACTGTGATACCTACACCTGACATTGTGCGATCACATCGAACCTTTTACAGATTTTCAACCCAACCACACTAGGCCAGTGAGGGCCACATCGGGCCATTTGGGAGCCCGGTCTCCATGATGTTTACCATAGCCACGCGGAAGGGGATCTCGTGGCGCGCCCACGTTACCATTGGCTTTCGAGCTCTCCTTCCGCGCGGCTATGGTAAACATCATGGAGACCGGGCTCCCAAATGGTCCGAACTGGCCTTCGCTGTACTAGAGCTTCAAATTTCCTGCAATCCCTGGGGATTACAGCTAATTAACGTCTCCATCAGCGACTGGTTTATGTAATCTGTGTTAAGTAAGTCGATATTGATGTTTATTTTTACTTGTGGCTTATGGACACCTACGTAAACGTCAGTTTCGATATTTCTTATTTTTCGTTCGCACACTCAATTTTAAACCCTTTTCCTGTGAATTTCAATTTCCTGCAGGTGCACATATAAGAAATGACGCGTACCTATTCTTACGGCCAACGAGCCAATCAACAGAAGACCAAGCCCTGAAGGTTGGTTACACGCACGTGGATCAAACAGGTGTACACATTTCTACGATTATATTACGAAATGAAGCTTACGGTAGAACTTAATAATACATTCTCCAATCATTCGATTATCACTAACTTTAAATTGAAATCAATAAACAGTAAATCGTTTTCCGAAATCATTGTAAAAATTTCATACTCCAAACAATTTCACATTATATTCGCGTTTACTTTCAGAATATTTCGGGACGATAGTTAATAAATGTATCATAACACACAGAGATACAGAGAAATGATTACTCGATAATAAACACCTCTATTCGTGATACGCTTACAGGTAGTAACCACCGTGCGATCCATCCCATCCTCGACTCTGCAAACTTCGACGCTATAGAGCAGCGCTGTCCAGCGTAGGGGCTCCTCACGCGCCTGCTTCCCCTTCCAATCTTTCTTTCGCACAGCGTGCCTTCCGTTGTTAAGGAGATCGCGCGATGCTACGAAGGCTGCCACGAGGGGCAAGCGTCTTCGCGGTTAGCGTCGCGCGGTATCCCTGACAACACGGACGAGAGTGGGAGAACCCCAACCTCCTGCGGGAGCGACCTTGGACAGCGCTGCCATAGGCACTAGTTGCAAAATTTTCTTTAATATCAACTTGTATAAAAAGGGACTCTATGGTATTCTTAAGGTAATACCATAGATAATTGAAATTGCAAGTTTGGAATTTAGATAGAAAAATGTAAAAGGTATTTCTAAATAATAATACAGTTTGTTTCAAGTTTCTCTCAATTTATTCACATAAAAGACCTTTATAGTGTTACAATAAAATATAAGTTATATAAAATCAATATTTTCTTCTGTTCATTGTTGAGGTTATTTGGCCCACATAAAGTTCCATCTGTAACAAGAAAAATATTTTTAGTATCCTGACTTGTCTATTATAGAAAATGGAATAAATGTTACAGCATAATTTCATGTACGAAAATTTATTATATAGTGAATTGAATTGTGCTACATGTTTCTTGACATTAGTCATAAAACTATAAGATTTAATTTTAATACTTACTATTCGTAGCATTGTAATCTTATTTGAGACTGAGTCGATAACGTTGGGTGTGACACGAAAATGATAATGGGGCTCGCGAGTATTTAGTATGTTTATTGGTAAATTGAAATATTGTTCAAGGGAAACTAATAAAATTAACAAATAGCATGGCAATTACTATGGATTTGAAAGTATTACCAATGTCTTTCACAAAAGATTGAAAAGTATCAAGGGAGATGTGTTTTCAATGTACTTTCTCCACTAATGTGACTTATTCTGCATTGTAAGCAGTCCACCATAATTTTCTTAATTCTTAATGCTATGTCTTTTGACAAATTTGGTTGATTTACCTTATTTGACAAAATTCTAGAAACTTGTGCGAAAGAAGTTGCTTTTGTGATGAACCTTCTCCGGGACAACTTCCCAGTCTGCGCATCCCCCTCCATTTTTATAAGCTGTACATAAAAAGTTTATTAAAAAATTTTGGCGAATTACCTTGTTAATTGAGACACTAATTCAGTGTCTTATATGGTGTAAATACTCGTGACAATTAAAAAATTAACAACTTACCTTATTTGACCCTTGGCAGGTTATGATTGATTGGGACTAGCCACCTTTTTCGTGCTGCGTGCAATAGCGGTACATTTATTCACACTTATCACGCTCTCCTCTTGCCCACACTTGAGGATGACGCACTTAATCGTAAAATTCGCCAAATCAGAATTTTGCATTGGGCTTGGCAGTGCCCTAAACCAAGCTTGGGAAAGAAGTGAACTTCTCGGTCGATTTTCAGACGCAACGCCTCCTTTCTCCCGCTTCACAGCCTAGAGCGCCTCAGGCCCGTACTTACCATGGGTCCGTTCCACTTACGCCCAAATCGCCCGCACGATCGCGATATGTACTGTTGAAAAGAAGTCGGTTGAGGTCCGAAACTCTATGGTCCGAATAGTATATCCCTATTGGTTGGCGCGACAACGTCGACGAATGCAAAATAAGCAAACGGGACATAGGCGGCGGAAGCCAATGCGAGCGAAGACCCCCGACCGATTTCTTTTCATCGAGGCACAATCAGGCCCGGATTAAAGGAGGGCTAGGGGGGGCTATAGCCCCGGGCCCCACTTTCCGAGGGGGCCCCGTTCTAAGCGATTAGCTCACTACCCCCCCCCCCGCTATTCAACCACGGAGGGGCCTCGAAAGTTTGATATGTAGCCCCGGGCCCCAAAAATCAACCACGAGGGGGCCTCGAAGGTTTGATAGCCCCGGGCCCCAAAAATCTTAATCCGGGCCTGGGCACAATACTGGAAATCACGGGCGTTGGGCGTAAGTGGAAGTTGGAACACACCCCACATGAACCGCGCATTGACAAAACGCCTCGACAATCGTGCTCTCTGGGACGATGTGGAAACCTATTGCAACTCGGAGGCAAAGTTATATTGCGCGATCTATATAACACGTCCTTATTTTCAACACATTTCTTCCTATCTCAAAAACTGTACATATAACTGTATAATAACACATTAAGCCTAATAGAAAATTGCAATATATTACTTTGGAAAAATTAAGTATATGATAAATCAAGAAATTTCTAATAAACGTTAACCTTTTTCCTAATAAATTACAGAAACTGAGCTCTTTATTTTGTTTGCAACACGTTCATTCATTTTTCATCATTTGTACCCACATAGCACAACGTCTGGTAAAGTCTTAAAGACGTCCAAAAAGCGTCTTAAAGACATCTCAGAGACGTCTTGTTACAAATCAAGACGTTCAGACCTAAAATGGACATAAACTAGACGTCTCTAAGACGAGGTGTGCTGTATGGGTATATAGTAAAATTATTTTCTATATAACAAAGTTGGTATCATATTATAGTGGATATTTATATCATAAAATATAAAAGCTTATGTATTAAGTGGTTTGAATAAAATTATCCCTTTATAAGTATCTCAATTGTAGAATATATTTTTACATACAAACTCAGATATTTTATATTCAACTGTATGATTCGTATAATAATTATTTCATTAATCAAAACTTTCAGGCAATTAAAAAATTGAAATATAAAAAACAATAATTTGTGATAAATGTAAACAATATATTAGTGCAAAGTTTTCTTAGATACCAATAAATATTTTTATTCATCATCTGAATCATCAGAATTTAAGGAGGTAGATCCTTTAATAGTTTTAGATTTCGTAACATGCGATAACCATGTTTTTTTATTATTGTCTGAAGACAAGATACCATCAGATTTGATTGCACCTGAAAGTGAAATTCGATATTCTAACGTTTCTGTTGAAAAATCATCACAATTTCCCAAATCAGTAAATCCAACAATGTAATCTTTAGTTTTTCCATTTATAATAAGAGCAATTGTAGGGATGATTTTGATTCTTAAACGCTCTGAAAGTGATTAATATATGTTAATATTCAACATTTGGAGATTTAGAAAATGAAGTATAATTTATCAATTACCAGTTAAAAATGGACACTGTTCTACGTTTAGTTTACAAAATCTTGCTTCGATATGCTTTTTAGCAAGAATTTTGAGGTGATGATCAACTATTTTGCACCTTGGTGAATCGTCTTTATAGAATAAGCAAACAATGTTTTCAGACTTTTTTGATATTTCAAAAAATTCTTTTTCATATTGCAGCTCTGAATATTCTCCATGACCCTAAAAAAATATAAAGAAATACATATGAGAACACATGATAGCAGTTAATAATTTTAAAAAATTGTGCCATAAAGGTTGTAATCGAGATATAATTAATGTAATATACATTACCAATGACATCCAGTTTTGTTTTTGTTGTTGTTGTATTTTTAATTTTTTTAATCGATTTTCACGCAATTTTTCAAAATCACTAATGTCTAAATTATTTAATTTTTCCAATTCAGCATCTAACTGTTTTTCAACACACTGGGTTGCTGTTATTACGTTCTGTCGTAAAACGGCCTCCATCTTTAACTAAAACTGAAATTTGTATAGGTTACATTTCCATGTACACAAAAATTTAATGTTTATTAATTAATAGAATTTAATATAAAACTTTACGTCTCGGCACAAAGGAAAGGTCACAGTAGGTGTTTCGAGAATAATTTTCAATTCATATTTAAATACTGTTGCTACGTAGCATTTGATATTGTAAGTTCTGATGGATCAATTTTTTGTTAGCTGCACTGTTTTCTGTTTGTCCATATAAGGAGCTTTTCCAATACGGCAACGAAGAGAAACTACCTGTCTTTTATATATATGTATGTATAACTACATTCAAGTTTCGAGTAAGTAAACACTATTCTCCAACTGACACAAATGCATGGCGGACAGTGGTGCTCAGCTTCACACGCTTGGCATCTGTTTCGTGAAAACCACGAAAAAAATGCGGACCACGGTGTAATCATAGAGGTGTAATACAGTGTAATAAACTATATCGTGATGTTGTTACGAGTCCCACACTCAAACCTAATGGCGTCTAGTGTAAACTCTGTAGGCGCGAAGTTTGAACCAGACTATGCAAATGTAATAGGAAAAGGAAGTAAAAATGAAGTTAGCACAAGTTCCAAGAGTAAACCTTGAAGGATTTAAAAACATTTTTATTAAACAAATGTCATTATGTATATACATACAATACGACAATCTATCCCCGGATTACATGCAGTGGTCACTGTGATTGGCCAAACGAATTGAGAGAATGCGCAAAGACTCAACAATTGATGACTCTGGGACAGCAGAACGATGTTCGCTGTTGACTAATAGAGATTTCTAAAATTGTCTCATAAGTCTTCTAAAATTGTCAAGGAATAAATAGAAGCACGCAACTCTATTTTATTTTAAACACCCGCGTATTTCGGGAGCAGAGTACTTCAGCGCTCCACGGGCACGAACTACCTTACGGAGAGAATTTCCCCCCGAATCGCGCAACAACTCTATTAGCGAATTCGGTATCTCAAACTGACTTAAAGCTGGTGCCAGAAAATGACTTGGATTGGTTGTTTGTAATAGAGACGCAGATAGCTCTATAAGAACCAACCAATCCAAGTTATCTTCTGGCACTAGTCCAGAGTCAGTGCGAGATATCGAATTCGCTATATATTTCTAGTTGGAATTAAATTTTATAGTTGTCAACTTGTTACACAGTAATAAAAATGGTGGTTGTAATGTAGAGTAGCTGATAAGCTGACGTTTACTTCGGTCCGCGCGTTAATGTTTCGTCGGATAGTCCTATTGACATTAGTGTGGTGTGTAACTGCGTGCGTTGCGTGTTGTGCGTGTGCGGTGTAAATTTCAGCTGACAAAATGTGTTAGAAATTTTTTAATATGAGCAAAGGAGCGGATTCAAAAACGCAGGTTTGCGAGAATTCGCTTACGACGCTGAAAATTGAGGACAATCCTGAAGAACTTCCTCCAAGAATAATATCGTATACTACTAGGAGACCACGATTTGGTACAGGCAATGTTCAACTCTCACCCTATATATTAATTGATGGAATAAAATTACGGAGTTCTTTGGCTTTAACCAAGAAGAAGACTCCGCGGCATGTGAATTTCCCAGCAAATGAAAATCTTTTGGTTACGGGATATTTGGAGCCGACAAATCCCTGGAAATTCGGTGAGAAAACAATGCGACTTATAAAAATTTTACATTCATATTTTATTTTTCAATACGGATAAATTGTGTCCACCTGTTTCCTTCCCAACAATTGTAATATACATAAGCCATTTAATAAAACCCAGTAAACTGTTTGTAATTAGATGTTCGTCAATAACAAACAATTGATATTAATACTTAAGAAATGCATGCTACATTAATTTGGTATTTATAATTAAATACCTAAGTACCTTTATGAATTTTTATAAATGAAAGTCACAAGCACTTATTGATACACTGAAAGAATTTGGAAATTTCTATAGCAATATTACATATTTTTTCCTATATTTACAAATTGTGAAACTTATTATTTTCTATTGCTTTTCTAATGTTAAGCTATTGATTGTAATAAAATAAAATATCCAGTTAACTTGAAAAGCTAAAGTTACTTACAATTATGCACATTTAGTTTGAGAGTATTAAATAATTCATGTAGACTGATATTGGTTACAAATGTTGCTATTAGTAGTTCGAGTTGTATCAGTATAAGAAAAAGATTTATTAAGTATCTATTTAAAGTATTTTAACATGATATAATTCTTTGCGTTGTGCGATATATTAGTAATTTGAAAGTACGTAATGCATAAAATGATACATACCTATGTATAAATATACTGTTTCTTAGACAAGTGAACTGATGTATCTATAAAAAATTTACATTTTTCAATATTAATCCAAATAGGCTGTATTATATTGTATTTTGACGGGAAATATTAGATGTGTATATGAAATCTAACATAATTATAAACATGGCTACAGAATATATTTTATATTGTACAAATTTTTTAGTCCATCTTGGTTAATGTTTGGTTCAGTTTTCTCTATCGTATATATATATATTCTATTGCATCTATTGTGTTGTTTATTAATATATTTGAAATCTATACTTTTTTCACTCTATAGTTACTACCAGTAACATTTCTGTGTAATCACGTGTTAAAAATTGAAACTATTAATGAATTAAAGGAATAAAAGACAGTTAAATTTTTAGTGTAATTCAAATAAAATGATATTAATTCTTTATTAAATATTATTTAGAAGAAGATAACATATCGCGAATAAAATTGGTATATGTAATTTTTCATCATTTATATAATTTTTATGTTTCTGGACTTGCATAGTAATAGTGTGTTACTAAGATATTAGATTTTTTTATAGGCCATGTCAAATGAAGAACATTTAAGATTTCACAATGCGAACCATGTACTAATTATAAGTTTGATGCAATATTAAAGTATGTACAATATATAATTAACCTGTAAGTTAATGTTGAAGAATAGTGTTATTTAATTTTAATTGACAAAGTAGATTTTTTAATGAAAATATACACTTAAACTTATATTACAAACAATAAATAATTTCATATATTCCCTCAATTAACATCTCATTATTAATTTTCATTCGAATATAATCAACTATATAAAAATACCTGTGGAATAAATTTTTTCCGAAGTAAGTTTGCGGTATATGGAAACATTTGAATGTTTTAGTAACTTTTATATAAGATTTATAAGTTCATTTATATTATTGCATTAATACGTTCTCTGTGGAGTTGTACAAGTGTATATGGACAAATGGAAGCTAGTTTTTCAATTAAAAGAAGTTCAAGTACTGAAAGAAATACTTGACGATCATATAATTTTAGATTCTTATTAAATTGTATCTGATTCTTATCGAAACAGAATGCAAGTAAATATTTGACTGTATTCATACGAGAAAGTTAAGGAGTTGATTTCGTCTTGATCCTTTGCTTCCAGGGTCAAAATTATCAACTTACTTTGTTGTGATAGTGAGGTGAACATTCAATGGAAATGTAAACACTAATTAATGATCAAGTCATTACTACAAATGAGAAACTTGGTGAGTCACCAATGAATACCGCAGCGAACGTGTTAAGAAATACTAAGAATTTATGAAATGTGAATATAAAGTAAAGATTAAAATTGTTTTTTATGTGTACCCTTAGTAATGTTTTTATTAACATGGTTTTTTGATTTCATATTTTACTTTCTTATGTCAGCATTGTTACCTTACGTAGCATCATTCTTAAGTCATTTTGTAATCATTTATCTCCTAATATTTTTGTGATCTCTTACATTTTAACAGTGTATGGATGAATTGTTCACAGCTGAAGATGTCAATCATGAAGATTTAATCTCAGCGTATAAGGAGTCCTGTAAGAAGTACAACACAGATCCTCTAGAAATTGTAATAAGTCAACTTGAGGTAAAAGTACTTTTTTCTATTCATTGTTATTTTAAATACTGATTTAAATTAAGTGAAAAAATATGAAACATATAAATTGTGTCGCATCAGTCAAATATGTCATATCTCTTGTACTGTTGGCGAGAGAAAATACTGACAGAATATATGGTTGTAAGGAAAAACGCCGCACGTCATGTCTTTTCACTTTCGAGGTATTGGTGTTTAAAGTTTTAAACACCAATTCTTCTTATGAGCAATGTTTGATTATTTTATTTTTACGATATAAACATATATTTCCTTCCTTTTGCACAATATTCAATATTCGCACAATTAACGTAAATAATAATAAACAAAAGAGTAATAATTTATGAACACTTTACGCAGAACGACCCAAATTCACTAGACTTGTGTTATTCTGCTTGATCGTGTCACAATTAAGTAGTTTACCTAAGCAAAATATAGACATTCTACAGTGTAAAGTGTTAGTGCGTTCCCGTTCAGTCAATGTGATCTTGCATCTTAAATCAATTTAGTAAAGTTTAAGAAACACCTACATCAAAATTCAACTATATTATGTGTGAAATGTATATATGTAAAAAGGATCTGTTTAGGATCTGTAAGGATCATATAGAGGTACATATTGTTTTTTTCAAAGTGTTTAAGCAATGTTTAATGCAAACAATTAGTCACATAAGGAAAGTAATAGTCTTATTTTTAACGAAACATGAGCTACCAAGAAACAAAAGAGGATTTCTGGTGTATCATACAATACATCTTCGGGAAAAACGATTTTGGTGAGAAAATTTACACGAGCATCAACGTGTCAAAATAAATGTCAAATTGCACGTAAGATGTAAGATCAGAAAAAAGCTTTTGAAGCTTACTGGCATGAAGGATCGTATTGTGAGAGAAGTAGTTATTTAAGTAGATTAATAAAAATAGAAGATAAAACATGATTATAAAAGAAAGATACGAGTAATCTTCGTATTCTCCAATTTTTGTGGACTTTCGTTGTTTTGCTAAATGCGTATGAATTGAATATTGGACTTCGGTTAAATTACATTATTTTTTTGAACATATAAAATTTGTTTTCATGCATTTATTTCTGATAAATACATAAATCCTCTATTCTACAGCTGAATTAATGCAAAAACTCAAATTTTTTTAAATTTGGACATGGGGCGTTTTTCCTTACACTCACAGATTGATGTATTGACATGTTTTAACTTTTTAAGATGTTTTTCGTCAGGTATACCGATATTTATATGTATCTATAAAATGTGGTAGTTTCTTCTTGTTTTTTCATTTTTCTTAATCGTACAATGTTCTGGCACATGTTTATCTGCGCATTTAACACATCTATAATCTAAAATCTCTAGATTATTAAAATTTGCCGCTGTGTGTCCAGCTCTTTGACGGCGGGCACACATTATCGGGTCCATTTTCATAATCTTATCCCAAACGATGTAATACATATTTAATTGGGGTTAATGAGTTTAAGTCACTGCCTGGCGAGATCTTAACAGCAAATAAAGAGAGGATCTTAGTACTTTTAGTACAATCGGCAGTAACAAAATTTGATACTTTTATAGAGTTTACTTTTGGAGATAAAGCTCTTTTAATTCCTCTAAAATCTTCTCTGGAGTGAAGCTACAGTCTAATTCTTTTAATAATAAACATTGTGATTTCAATGCTTTAGGAGGAAAAGTATAAAATTTGAATTATCTTTGGGATAAAATATCTAGCACAGTCATGTGATTGATCAGTTAAATTCTCTAATTGCACGTAATGCTTAATATTATTGGTTCTCTTAATTCTAAAGTTTTTAATACCTAAAGTTTCTTTAATTTACCTATAAGAGATCTGTTGTGACGACTCCACAATATTTATAATTGGCGGTTTTACCAGTGTGGAAAGCGTTACGCACTGACTACGCACTACGTATATATACAACGACTTTGGAATTTTTCCAAGTCGATTTTCTCGAGTTTGTCGGAAAAGCGTGTTTTACTGCTTCGGGATATTGATGTTCGAATGGAGACCTTTATGTACACTAATATCAAAATTTTCCAAAATGTTGTTCACCATTGATTCTTGATCCAAGGATCAAAGGTACTCTTGTAAGATGTTACTCTTTGCGCTCCAAAGATTTTTATATAATGCTAACAGACGTTTCATAAATAATTTATGCGTGTTTAAACTTACACATATCTATTAAGAAAAAAAATAATATGTTATAATTTATCAAAAGCAACACGTTTTGTGTTTAAACACAAGTTTAGTGTTTTTTATGCAGGGTTATCCATTTAACTCGGAACCCGCGCGCGCGGGTTCATAGTTAAGTGGATAACCATATATAAGCAACCTACAGGTGGCCTTTTTCTCTTTTGGGGGGATGAATGATGCGTAATTTGTCATCTAATCTTTTCTCACTATCTGATGATCTCATTCCCCACTAACAAGAATATTCTCCATACCTTTCCACTACGAGTGAATATACAAATTGCAAACATGTCGGATTACAGTCCATTCAATATTGACATTTTATATGGCATGCCTGCATTTACTTTCAAAGGTTTTAGTCTTCGACAAAATAACTTTTACTACCATTTCAGTGATTTGTTAATACAGAAACATAAGACAGGAAACTGATTACTTTGAATGACACTGCTATATGAGCAGAATATTCGTAATATAATTTATTATAGAAATACATTTAACGCACAGGGACACGGGCGGTATACTTCGTACGCCACCGCGTCGGAAATGTCTATTATTTTCTCTTTTGATGGTCTGTTTTAGAGCAAATATATAAAAACCACTGAGTGCCGGCAGTTACTTGTAGCACACACACGCAGGAGGCATACGTAGATACAGACCCACACACATGGTTTGAACCTGCGCGGGTCGGCTCAGCTGTATGTGTGAGTCTGTATTTACACGTGACTACTGCGTGTGCGTGCCAGCGTACGCTACTGTGCGCTCAGCTGACTCGGCTTTAAACTGCGCGGTCTGGAAGTTCCACTGCTAATATTCAATTGTTGATATCTCGAGATCGAAGCCTCGGATCTCAAAACGGTAACGAACTTTTCGATGTCTTCTTGCATCAGGGTATTGCATGTTTTGAATTGTCACTCAATTTTGGGACACCCTGTATGGATCAATTCGACTTGCGCACACTATGTGAGGATTCCCCCTCTACTACTCCCTGTTACGTTACCAGTACACTACGCGGCAATTTCACCCGTACTTCTGGCAACGCTGTCCCTGACAACGCGGACGGGAGGGGGAGGACCCGCGGATCCTGTACAGCGCTGATATAAAGCGATAAACTCTAGTGCGCGAATATTCTTGGTACTCACAGTATGTCAACACTAATGAAAATTTAAATTTCTATATTTTATAGTAGACCTACGTGACAGTTCTGCCAATGGATAGGTGAGCTTTTTCTAATGAGAATCGGTCCAAGTACAGCATCACTTAGAGTATTTTTAATTATGTGTATCTGATTCGAATCACTTCTGGTTGTCGTAGACAAATCGTATGTGCACTCACTCTGTATGTACATCATTTAAGTGTCACATGTCGATTTTGATGAAACTTATGTAGGAAGTAGTTTTTGAAAAAAAAACGCAACACGTATCTTTTTAGCCAAAAATAATGTATTTTTAACATCAAATTGAGTCACGTAAGTGGATTCGTAATATGTCAATATGTTTGAACAATAGATTAAAAATTAGTAATTTTTCATTCGTTTTTGTTACAAATTGTTGGTCAGCTTTTGCGTAAATTCATTAACATAAACTACAGACCAAAATGAGAAGTAGGAATGTGTTTAAACTTTTTTAACAAAAACGAGGGGAAAGTTACTAATTGTTAATGTATTGTTTAAACATATTGACATTATGAATCTACTTCCAAGGCCGAATTTGATATTGAAAGTACATTTTACATAACTTTTGCCTAAAATATTTTTCTCCACAGCAATTTTTTTTTCAAAAACTACTTCCTAGATATGTTTCATCAAAATCAGCGTGGGAAACGTAAGTCAGTCCACACTTTTTTTTGGGCGACAACATGGCTGTGGTGGAGAAGCGCTCCTCCCCTGGCGCTTTCCAACCATATGATACGGATGACGCGCGCCGTTCTCGCTCTCTGTCTGGTTGGAAGGCGCCTAACAATAAAAAGGGGGGCCCTTCTTCCATCGAATCTATGCGGTCGCTCTGAAGAAATCCCGTGGACTGTCTGTACATTACGTATGGTTAAGTATAGTCCGAATGATCTCAAGTTTATCATATTTACGAGGAAAACATCACCAATCTGTTAGTAAAACTTATTAAAATCTAATACTGACTATAGAATTTAAAATTTTCGTTAGTAGATAACTTGATATTAGGCGTGACTGTCGACTGGGCAAAGTGTTGATGTGACACTGAAGTACAAAGCGGACTCCGAACTCTGTTTTCAGAGCAAACATTTGGGGACTCCAACAATACAGTCCTTTGAATGCTTTTCAGAGCGTAGATACGTGTAACGTCCCACGGAAACGTTGCCAGCGATCGCTGGCAACCCTCCGAACGCTGGGCCGGTGAATGGGTGTAGTGGAATGTGTCCGTGAGGCGGTGTTGCCATTTTCGTCTGTTCGCGCGCGCGTAGGTTGCAATTTTAACGGATGACCTTGTACACATGAAAACCTAACAAAATGGTGCACGGGGTAGAAATCCTTAGGTATTAAAATATATCAACGCCACTCAAAGAGTTAATAATATCAGTGGATATAACGTAGATGTTTATTGACAAATGTAACTAATTTTCTTAAATAATAAATCAAATATTAATTTTTTATCTAGGTTTTAGATACATCTAAACAGTACAGTGGAGAATTTAATTTAAAGGGGCAGACATTGGATCGTAATCATTGTGAATCATTCGAAGAAATTTTCAAAAGAATCCAATTTAATAAAATTAATTTAGAAGCAACATCTTTAAATGATGAGGTACTTTTTCAAATTTACAATTGTATTATTAAATCACTTTTCTCAATGCTGTTTGTGTTTTTAATTGCAGAGTTCTGTGATATTATTTGATATGCTAGAATATTATGAATCTGCAAAACAGCTAAATATTTCATATAATCCAGCCATTGAAGTTCAAGGATGGCAAGCATGTGCAAATATGATAAGAAAGGTATACATAATATATACTCTTTGAATAAGAAAGTTGTAGTAATAATTATAATTGAAAACAATGTGAGGTTGTTTCATTGATTTCTGGTTTCATATTTGAACCATATGATAATCAATGCACAATGATTAATGTATCCGTTATTTGTCTAGGCCGAATGTTTAGAACATCTTGAAGCTAAGGGTATAACACTACAGGAACAATACATGAATATCCTGAGTCGTACATTGCGATTAGTCTGCCATCTACATGTGCTAAAATTAGAAAATTGTGGACTTTCAGGAAGATCTATCGCCATGCTAGGTATTTATTATGTAATACGGTTTCTTAGTTTTATAATATTATTTTACAATGTTCACAAAATGTTGTTTGCAATTATGACTTATAATTTTATTTCTATTTTTAATAAGCATGGTTAACGTTTACAAATTATTAAATATATTACATATGAAAAATATATAAAAGTACTGGAAGGAAGAGGCCATTTAAATCATTTTCATATTTTTAAGACGAAGGATTAAGGTCACTTACATAAAAATATATTTAATAATAAATGGTCCATTTAATTAGAGTGTTATGTTTTCATCCTTATATCATCTTGTATAATTGTACATTGGAGAAAATACAGTAGTCCCCAAATCGCACAATATTTGCCACATAGTCACCGATATTTTTTCAAAACTGGACCACTTGTTTCTACTTTTGAGAAAACAGTTTGTGTGACATTTTAGCCTACTAGCTTAAACGGGTTTCAAGATATTGACCGTTACATTTTTGTAAAATCGACCGAAGCGACCGACTCACCATCATTTCGCCCTCAATATCTGTGCATTACGTTGCGATAGTGTTTTGTGTTTATACCCATCTCAAATGAATTTTTGACGAGAATGGCTCGCATGCATGCGAGGTTCCCCTGCTCTATGTGTGACGGACCACCCTCACCACGGTTTTGCTTACTCGCTACGGGGGTCCTTCTGCCACAGAAATGCAGATCGCTGAGAGCGATAAATCCGGCTTTTCGGATAAGAGTATCCACTATAAAAAATCTTTATATTTTTCTTATATTTCTTTATATGAGTGTTGTCGATGGATTCGTAAGATCTTCCAAATGAAAATGAATCTAAATGTGATGTACATCTGTTTTTAGTTATATATGCTGTGTAATTCATACATTGAAAAGTTAGACTGAAAAGTCAGAACTACATCGTGTTTAGACTTATTCTTATTAAGAGAATCTCATTAATTCATCGGTAATGTTCTCATGGGGATCTATTAAAAAAATATGAAAATTTTCATTTTCAGTAGTGGATAACTTATGCCTCACGCACGGCTTATCTCTCTTAGCTATTGAGCGTTGGTTCAGGGTCTATCGGTGGTGCGCTACTTCGCTGCCACTCGGTATATTTCATTCACTTTTCTTGTTGAACGACAATAGCGAAGCGTGAAATAAAGAGGTGCTAACTGCATTCTGTTCCCCGGATTTATGCGAGCAGTCAGCCTCAATTAGTACACGTATGTACAAATGAGGAATACTCTGTGTAGGGGTAGTGAAATTGGGTGCGGCGTTTACCCATATCTAGTCGTTCTACTGTGTATGCGTGCTAGGAGTTACTACTCCGCGTAAGCTGTTTCGGCTTTAAATCTCGCGGCCCGGAAGTTGCAACGCTAATATTCCACTGTTAATATTTTAAGAACGGAGTCTCGAATCCCAAAACTCAAGTCTGGGATATGCCTATGTTCAGGCTCACCCAGCGAGCGAAGTGGAGGGAAGCCAGAAGAAGCCACCTGGGTGTGGTAGAAGAGTATAGGAGACACGTTGTTATCGTTACAAATAATCTACGAGACGTTTCATTCTTTTCTGCAACCTTCTACATGGATGATCAAGCAATAGTGGGCCTGCCCAGGATGAACCAAGGCTATCAGCCAGCCCCACAGAGTTGGCTGAGCTCTGCCGAGATCAGAGGCAAAAGCCGTCGTGACGGCAAGGCGCGAAGGCGGCCAAGGTTGGAATGGAATCGCGAAGCGTCGATCCGCAAACGACGTCGGCGACAATTGCCGGCGAGCGCCAAACGGGCGAAATTATAAAAAAAGAGCTAGCGCGAGACGAGCGGTTGGGAAGTTCATCCTTCCAACCTAGTTTACGGCACAGGACGCAATGGAGAGCTGCTCGAAGCAGTGAAAAGCAGAGTGCAATAGATTAATATAATCCGTGGTAATAAAACTGCCCCACAATACTCTCCGGACGACAGAGTGCGCCCGTTTCGCTAGCCCGTAGACTCTATTATAGACCACCAAATATCATCTCTTATTTCATACAACAGAGGGTTCCGCGGTTCCAATGTTCTGGATCTTATACAGGGCGACCTTTATCCGCGCATCAGCCGACAAAACCGCGCGGTATCGTCCGTTTATATGGCAGGTGTAACCTCCGGTGTTTGGGGCGCGTATGACAGTTTTTAGCTGGTATAACGGCGTCACCACATCGAGCCTGAAATGACACATAACACAGAGAAACCCGAGAGGGATATACTCGGGGCTCTCCATTTTCCTGATGGAACGCTGGAACGTCGCTGAAGAAAGAGAAGAAACAGTGGAAAGGATCGAGCCCGAAGGGGCTAGAGGGACGAGACCTGAGAAATCGTAACTGAAATCCAGAAGTGATCATTTGATGGGGGAGAAACACATCGTTCATTTGATAACTGCATGTTGCCGACCTCGAACGGCGCACCGTTAATGAATCATTAGTTCAATTAGTTTTAGTATTTACGTCTTACCACATTGCGAATATTTGTAAGGTTCTATTCCCTGTTAAAGTAATTATACAAACTATCACTAAATAATGAACAACTTACAAGTGAGATGTTCTCATTTTCATTTATTAAAGAGATTATTAAAAGTTTATCACTGTAAGATTTGGTCTGTTTACTTTATTATATTATTCTGCCTCACACTTGTCCCAGTTTTTATATTTAATTGTAGATTTAATTAATGAACTCGCAATATTTTGAAGTATGTATTTAAGTCTGAATTGCTTTGATCTTTTTACGAATATACAGGATGTTTCATAATCGAAGGTACAAAGGTGTGTAATTCTATATGAAAAGATAAGAAAAAATATACAATAAAATTTTGTCATAATTTGCTTCGTTTTTGAGAACAATGACTTTGAATTTCAATCCTTTTGAAAACTAAGCCAGATACGACAAAATTTGATTACATAATTTTGACGTATTTTTTCAGTAGAATCATTCGCCCTTCCGCTTGTACCATCAGTTATAAAACATTCTGTATATTGTGCAGCTCTTTACCTATGTATAAAATTCAATGAAATTAATGAAGAAGCGTTTCTGTGTAGTTACTTCAAATTATTTAGCGAACTTTATGTAATCAATTCATCGTCTATCAGTTGCAGCATTAAAAATGAATACTGGAATAAGAGAACTGTACCTAGCTGACAACGGACTTAATTTGTATGACGCAATACAGCTTGGTTCTCTCCTTAGATTTAATAACCATATACAGTTGCTTGATATTAGGTAGGTATTGTTGCAGAGAACGTAATATAGCAGTTAAAATAAAAAAACATTTAATTGTTTTCTATTAATGTTTCATAATTTTTTATATCATTTATTATTTTTCTTGGTACGTTTTTTTTTAGTAATAATAATATTCAAGATGATGGTGTGCGTGATATCTTAGAAGGTCTCATCAATCAAATAAATGAAGACAAGGATGGTAAAGGCTTAAGTATATTAGTATTATGGAATAATCAACTTACAAGTAAATCATCTCCCTATTTCGCACGCATTATAGTATGTAATTTTTTGCATCATAATTGTCCATACATAGGGTATGGTGCTATTACTATTTTTTATATATCGATATGCAACACTCACCCATTCATGTTTTTTATGTCTGTAGGCACTATCTAAAACAATAGAAACATTAAATATTGGAAAAAATATGCTAACAAATGAATTGTTATTTATTATAAAAGATGCATTGGAAAAGAATCCTGTCCTATTACAATTAGGAATGCAAGCAATTGATCTTACGTGTGATGGAATTGTTACATTATCTAAGATTATTGAAATAAATCAGGTTTTACAAGTAAATAGTAAAGACCTTTTAAGATTGTGTGGATGAATAATATATCAAAACGGCTATTTGAAACAAATAAATATTAATTAGATCTTTTTTATTATTTTAGAGGATAGACTTACGAAATAATAATATACAATTGACAGGAATGAGAGCTCTCAGTTCCGCCATGAAGAAAAATAGAAGTATCTCTAAAATAGATTTGGATGATAAGCCCACATTAAATGTAGTAAGTAAACATTTTCATTTTACTCTAACGGGACATTTAGTGTCATTGCCCGTTATTAATATTCTTTGCTTCTTTCATGTCAATAACAGGATGACCTAACCGAGGCTTTGCATCAGTACACGCAGCTAGTAGCTGAGATTCAAGTTTGTTGTTCGGAAAACGAGCAGAATCGTATTATAGAAGAAAATAGCAAAGGTTCTGAAAGTTCCCATCATAGCAGTCTGTGTAGTACAAACTCTCGTAAAATTTCGCTTACTTGTCTCACACTGCCACGCTGTTTACCAACCATAATTTCAATACAAAATGACAAATCGGGGCAATCAATGCTTGAACCGAAACGTATTAATGGAGGTCGTCTTCGTTCTCCAGCCCTTAGTCCAAAATCTTCACCTATAACTAGTCCAATATCAAGTCCTTCTCGAAATCGGTTTGTGGTGTCTCGAGTTCCAGAAACATCAACATGTTCTATAGACACCTTAGCCTCCACGTCACCTTCAGTTGCTCCCTCCCCTCAATCATCATCTACCCACCTCACTTCTTCTGCAAATGGGTCATCTAGATTTCGTGTTTCACCTGTTGAATCAGCAAATATCACGCCTTTGCCTAAACCTGATGTACCTGTGTCATCTAAGATAGATGTTACGGCTGGTTTAGAATTTAAAGTCAATATCGCAGAGTCAACTGACTCGGATGCCTCTGGTAATATATGCAGATTAAAATTTGGAATGAATAATTACCAAGACGTCGAAATTTTTCATATGTCAAACAATGTACCTTATTTAATTTCAAATGTGATAGAAGAAAGACCACCAGCAGGTGGATTTAATGACGTAGGAGAGTTAAGTTCAGACAGACGCTCTACCGAGACTATTAAAACTCAGTTCAGTGACAGCATAAATTCTACTACTCTGGAAAACAAAGAATATTGTGATGTACAGTACAATCAAGTTAATATTCCAACTCGTCCGGAAAGCATTACATCGTTAAAACACATTGAAAATGTAGAAAATAATTGTATTCAAGACACAAAAAATATAAAAACATTTCTAAATGTAAATAGAGGCGGCAAAAGATCTAATTGTACTATAAGAAGCGATAAATCGATAACTAATTTTATCGATGGTAACAAAAAACACGATGTGAAAAGGAATCTAATAAATATTCTTTTAAATGAAAGGATAGGCTTGCAATACCAAACAGGCAACAATTATATACAGGAACATTGTTCCATTTTAGAAAAAATGTTCGCACTGTTTCAACACCCTGATCTTAGATCTAGGTGCACGCTTCAAGATAATGTAAGCGTCGGAATGCCGCGTGAAAATAAGTTTCATTATTACTTGCAGGAAAACAGAGATAGAATTCGTAATCATGGGACACTAGCATATTCAACAGCATTAAAAAATAAACCAACTAAATCCTTTGCTATATTTCAAATGTTAAGTGCAAAAAGTTCAGCAAATGTGTCGCTATCATTTAAATATACGGCTACTTTAAACGTAGCTGGGCAGAGTAGTAAGCTTTATCCGAAAACAGTCACAGAAGTAAGTTGTTTACTTAAACCAAATCGTAATAAGGATTTAATTAAAATAAAAAACAAATGCACTGATCATAGCAATGAAAATAAACAATTCCAAGTCGACGTGAAACGAAAAATTGATCCGTTGGGCCATCAATTATTGGTCCAAGATATACAATCAAAGAACTATATTAGACGTATTAATAAACATTTAGTATTAATGGCAAATGGCTCTGTTCCAAATATGATAGTTAGTAGCAGCTGTAAACTTGTAAATAACATTTTATTGATACATGTCTTAGAGAGAGAAATGCCTTTATTTAAATCTCTTAACATACATGAATATTTTACTTTAAAAGTCGCTAAAAATTATATGAAGCATAAAAACATAGAGGAATTTATAAACAATATAGATTTCATATTAGTAAAAACGACATGTGATAAAACTTTGACGAACAGTATTAATTTTACTAGTGATAGTAGCCCCTTATTTTGTGGTGTAATGTATGATATAATATGTGTAAACCACATGCACAATGTAAATACATTTGATAGATTGCACAATGTATTATTATTAAATTTAAATATGAATGACAATGTTCAAAATAATTTTGTTCTCAATGCAGACAATAAGCAAAATAACTTGGTACATGTTGCATATAATGAAGAATGTGATTGTAATATAATAACGAGTCGTATAAATAATAAAATTACCAGAATTTATAATACTGATAATAATAATGCGATAAATACTTTAACAAATATTTGCAATATGTGGAGAACTGAAATAGGCAGGCTATATATTCATTCTGATATACATGATGTATTATCATTGAATTCTATGGGTTGGCGAAATACAATTTTAAATAATATGTCAGAAGTAGGAACATCGAAGATGAACTTTATGCATAAAAATATTAACGTAGAGCGTAGTGATGATAGTACAAATTTATGTTATGTACTTCAGTCGTTTATAAGAAAGGCGTTACAAATATATCACGAATACAAGAAATAGTAAAAATATTTGTTACAGAAGACAACAAATACTTTAAAGAAAGCAATATTAAAAAGAGAAAAAAAATAATAATGATCCTTTTATGGAAAATACTATGGACAGAACAGTTGAAAATACACACATTACATCTATACTGAGATCATATTCTTGTATAACAGTCTTCAATAAGTCTGTTCTTAGAGATATTATATTTTCTAAAGCTGGTATCTCTATTAATGGGATTGTAGACAAAGGAAAACTTCTGCCAGGAATTTTTCTCAATAATTGGCCAGATAATGCTATTATAATAAAGGCCTCATTTTACGATCTATCTCAAATGCCGCATTCATCCATGTATCTGATAATTAAAAACTCAGAAAATATTCATAGAAATAGTGAAGTTCTAAATTTGGGGATAAAAACTTTCCTCTAAATTATAGTATTCAGAAAAGTATGCATTTACATGCTAAACGAAAATTCCAAGATGGTTGTCATTCTAAAATTAATTCTGAATGTTTCTCAATATGTGCAAAAGCTTATTCTATTGTTCATTCAAAAAAAATTTTGTGCTTTTTGGAAAAAAATGTTATAAGTGATAACACTTCAGAGAATATATGTATACACACTAAGTTTGGATCAAATAATGCTCAGCATGTAAAGTATACAACTCCAGACGCTGTAAGTGATGTAACTTATCAATATTTTAATACACTTAAATACGCAGTTGCTCCAACTATATGTTCAAAAACTGCAGTGAACAGAAGAGATAATATGACAGTTGAAATTATTTCTGATGAGAGTACTAATGTTGCTGAGCCTTCGTCAGTAATTCACAAGGCAAGGTGAGTAAAGTACATTGTGAAAATTATTAAAAGTTAAAAATGTACGTTTCATTAAAGGTATTTCACAAAAAGAAAGAGTTTCTGTATCTATGTTGTTGTATTTCAATACAGTATATATTAGCAAAGAGCTCGATTTGGCCTACACGTTACATGTCTGGGCACACATGCATATCAATTCCGTGTCAATTACATGCCATCATTCAGTATCGTCCTGAAAGATATCGTTTGCTTGTTTAGGAATCGACCAGTTTACACTTGTGAGTTCCGTATCCCTACAGTGAAATTACGACTGTCTCTCCGTACACATCACTTCCGTGACGTCAATGTCAGTATTAAAAAATATCGTTTGCTTTACAGTGAAACAATTCACATTTCGGGAATCCGTACGGGAAAACTGAAATTGGATGGCAACGATATTTTAGCTTTTACACTGACTGTGCATTGAAATCGCTGGAAGATGATCTCTTTTTATAACCGTAGTGGTGAAGTTACACGGCGCGTGGCTCGGTGAGCTTGGCACGAGACTCGCTGAGTTCGGCGTCGTGGGAACCCTCGTGGCTCGCCGACTAGAGTTGGGCAAAATGTAATCTAATTACATTTTTAATTTTAATGTGTAATTTGTAATTAGATTACATTTTGCCCAACTCTGTCGCCGACTTGCCGAACCTGAGCGAGCCGAGCTTGTCGTCTAAGTTCACCTTTAAGGGTTTTCGGGTCGAAGCTCTCGATCTACGCGCTTCGGGGGTCCTAGATCAGATATGCCCAACTATCTCTAGAGTCATAAAGACAAAGACAGCAAAAGGCCATTCAGTAATGAAAATGCCAATTCCTATCTCTCGTATTATATGTTCATACAAGTATCACCTATGGGTTGCTGGTGTCTTTCTGATGAAAATGACACCAAACATTATATAATTCGGATTATATATTTTTAATGATTGTAATGAGCCAGAACAGGCCTGCTATAGAATGCGCATACCTTTGAACAGTCGTTAGTTACAACAGTGGACACAGAATGGACATGAAACTGACATGGAACTGATATGTGTTCCTAGACATAGATCAGATGTGCACAGAGAACCACTCGAATTCGGAGACTTCTTCGCGATTCTGGGCGTCAGGTCAGAGCTGAGCGTGGAGTTGAGCAACGTAATAGTTCCAGGGTCGGCTCTGACCCGGCGCTCAGAATCGGAAAGAGGTCTTCAGATCTGTGCGTTTTTTTCTGTATCTCTGGTCTAGACCTTTCAAGCTGGGCGCTCGCCTCATCACTTCTGGCTCATTCCTGTCCAGTGTTCCTAGGCAATTTCCTACGCGTGACGCCATATAGATCTATATACACTAATACAACTTGTGTCCGCCAAGCGATGAATGGTGGTGTGTCACCGCGTCATCAACACTTGTTGTAGGTGTTCCCCTTCCACTACGCGTAGGGAATTGCCTGGCAACTCTGCTCCTGTCCTGCAAAGGCGAGAGCGAGTCAGAGCAGACAGCGATCAGTAGCCAAAGGAAGGAATGCGTGTTAGCCAAAATCATCTATACTATTGAAAAATTAAATTTTTACATTTTCTATTTGATTTTCATCGCAGTATTTGTAACATATTGTATGAACTTTTCTGGATGAAAGGAAGGCCAACGCGACGTCCTTCGTACAATTACTCCAAATATGCATGAATTCTGGTTGCTTATACTTTGTCCTCCTCTTTCTCCTAATGTAATAATACTTGATTATTATATAGGAGCTATATCGAATGGATATATGAATTAACGTATTACTAATCTTGTAAGAAATTTAAGCGTTCCTTCATTTAGCTATTGATCGTTGCCTGGCTGCGGGAGCGATCTGTGACGCGAGGTTCCGCAACGATCTCTTAACAAAATGTCCGGATCCTTTTTCGTATGAGGCAGGCGTGCTCAGTCGGAAGCCTTTTGACCTCGTTAGGTGCTGGGGCCCGGGTGACAACCGAGCGCGGAACTGTTACGTTGCTAACCACAGCATAGATTGTGGGAGAACTGCAAGAGTGTGCGTGCGTCTATGCAGGCTCGTTCCTTGAGTCTATATGTATAGCTGAGTCCCAAGCGTATGGACGCACGCACACACTTGCAGTACTCTCACAACCCTCGTAACGGTTAGCAAGGTAACAGTTCAGCGCTTGGTTGTTACCCGGGTCCCAGAACCCAAGGAGGTTTTTGCTTCTTACCGGGCAAAACTGCTGTAAGGGATGATTGCATTTAGGCTAAGTACGGCAGTTGAAAATCACTTCTCCACAAGCGTAGTTAAGGGGCTATACTACGACAAAAAAATGCATTTTCTGGTTAAATTATTGATCCCGTGGCAATAACGGATAAGAGTTTTGTATTCCTTTCATCAAGATCTACTACTTAAAAAAAGAATGCCGTCGTTCCGACGACTTCATAATTTTTATTTTCAAAGCAATTTTTTGTACAAATGGCCATTCATAGCTAATACTCTGGGATTTGTTTATACACATCGGTCCCAACATTTTCTGCCCGGTTTCGTTAAAAAGTCGCTCGTCCGGATCGCGTCCACCCCTTGTTAGTGAATATACAAACATATACTGTATATACAATTCTATTATCTGAAACATTTAATTTAAATGTTAAATATGGAGGAGCAATATAAAAGAATTATTACTGTTACTCTTTTAGTCTAGATACAAGACTAACAAAATTTCTTTAAATCAATACATACAAATGTCACGACCTTTTTGTATCAAATTATACAAATTCAATCTCTCGTTACTATTGAATTATAGAATATCTGGAATGGGAACTGTGGGTATTAGGCATAGACATATACACAGTGATCCTCCCGCGACTGGACTCAAAGAAATGCCACCCCGCACCGCGTGGCGAAAACCACACCCCGCGATGCCTCTCTGAGGATTACGGCTTTCGACCCTCGAAGGATTAGGAATACCCATTAAGAAGTGAGGAATTTTCATGTTCCGCATTTCTGATCAGATCTTTGCGAAAATGACGCCAATCGATTCCTTATGTTTCTACGATGAAAATAAGATCAAGAACGACATAATTCGGCCCATAATGGAGGAAATTACATGAAAAATTGATTTAAATAATTTCAAGCTTACTTCGTTAATAATAGTATGATTTACATGACATTTGGTATGATTTTAATCGGAAGAACGCCAGGAACCCATTGGTGTCACTTCCATATCGATACAATGAAGAATAAAGAATTTCTTAATACGCTGTAATGAATATTTCAACCTTGACTGCGGGACGCCGACCTCGATTCGCTGCGTTCAGCCGATGATTTCGGCCGACCGGCACACCTGTTTAAAAAACAAAAAACTAAATTGTTTATCGTATCGATATGGAAGTGACACTGATGGATTTCTTATGCTTTTCCAATGAAAATCATACCAGATGTTATGGAAATCGGACTATTTTTATCGAAGTTAGCTTGAGATTATGGAAATCAATTTTTCATGTAATATCCTTCATTATGGTCCGAATTATTTCGTTCTTCGTGTTATTTTCATCGGAGAAACATAAGGTATTGAATAGCGTCGTTTTTTCAAAGATCTGATGAGAAATGAACAGCGTTCAAGTTCCAATGTGGTGTTCGCATTCCACATAATCTATAGTTCAATGCTCCTTACACATTTTACATGTTATAAATTCAAATTAGTTTTAAATGTAAGTTCATATTTTTATACTGTAAAAATATAACCGACTATATAATGTTATTTTGTTGTACTATAGTACAATTGTAAATTGAGAACAAATTTGTTTAATTTGAATTGTATATTAATCAAAATTTTATTTTATGAGTTACAATTTTATAGATTCATTAACTGGATATTATAAAAACAAAATTGCGACACAATAATATAAATTAATTAGATATTTCTATAATATAATAATCTCTTTTTCCAAAAGATGTACAGATACACGGTATGTAACTTAATTGTTTTTGAAATGGAAGCATATATTTTTCACGTGTATTAAATCTTGTTATTCTGCATATGATATGCATAAAGTATTCAGGTTTAGATATGAGAAAATAAATACTTCACAAAATACTTCATAATTAAATTCAGAGAAGTACTTTATCGTAAGAAGTCAAACCCAATTAGCACGCAGACGTCTTCAAGACGTCCCCTGATAACCATCTGCCGGCCGTCTGCAAGCAGATTGACGGCAGGGTCTGCCAGGAGAGCGCAGGATCTGCCGGCAGCTGCGGTGCAGTCTACGTCCGCATTCGACTACGGATCTGCCGGCAGAGTCTGCGTGGCAGGGTCTGCCGGCAGATCCACGGCAGATCCGCGGCAGATCCTGCCGCCCGCCTGACACATCCAACAGCGCCATCTGTAGGCCGCAATAGCCAAACAATTCCCTCTGCGTGACGTCACATGGACATACGCACCAACACATGTGTACGGTGATTGCTGTAGGTGTATCCCTACTCCCACACAACAAGCAAGCAGATTCTACAGTTTATTAAATAATTAATTCTACTTATTTCAAAAAGTATTTATTCATTGTTTAACACGTTCCCTGCCAGACCGTTTTTTGAAGACTTCCCGTTCAAGCCGCGTGGGGCGTATGCGCCCCACGCTTTACATTTGTATTTTGTTTCTGGCGTATGCCTTACAATAATTAAAATAGTGCAAAAATCATAATTTAAAAAATTCTTCATTTTACAATGATAATACCAAATGGCTTGAACGGAAAGTTCAGCGTGGGGCGTATACGCCCCACGCGGCAGGGAACGTGTTAATAATACATGATTGGCCATTACAATTGTTACAAAATAATATAGGGAGCGCATATAAATTTGAAGAAGAACATTCAATATTTACATTTATAAATTCACATGCAATACGTCCCGTAACCAGTGGTAGCTATTAAGTGCGATATCACAAAATTTTCTATATTTTCGACTTCTTTTTTCCTGTAGAATCACCATATTCCGTATTGTGTTAGCGCTGAAAACAAATAGAACATTAGTATAAAATTAAACGTAACGTATGAATAAACAGGATACATGCGATACTTACTTCAGCTTCATCTACGCACAGCACACCCTAGGCCAGCGAAGATCAGGTGGGCAGTCCGAGGACGCTAGCATCCATAGCGTTTTGTAAGTGCTGCGTGGAAGAGGGTGCTCGAAGCCAATGAAGCGGTGGACATGCCACGGATATGGAAACCTCTAGTAGTGTGCTCTTGGGCCCTAAAGGTGAAGTTCCACGGCTCGTGGCTCGGTTCCTGGCTTGGCTAGTCCAGGTTCGGCGAGTCGGCTTGGCGACCGTGAGTCGACGAGCCACGCGTCCTGGAACTTCACCTTAAGGGTACGAGCCTACACGTACACTACTAGAGGTTCCATGTCCGTGGCATGCCCGCCGCTTCATTGGCTTCGAGCACCCTCTTCCACGCAGCCCGTAGAAGACGCATGGATGCTAGCGTCCTCGGACCGCCCACCTGATCTTCGCTGCCCTAGGCGATCATACATGCTCCTGCGAACATTAACATTTATAAGAAAACATGTGTTAAATTATTATTTACATTACTATTTTGTAAATAATTGAAAATTATTCAATTCCATAATTACGTTTGCTTTCTGGATACTTCGAGATGATTTGACTGGATATTGATGCTTTAGGATCACATAGAATATTTTTCGACCATTCGTCTTCAAGCACGACGGATACCACTTTGAACAAACGGTATGTAGATGTACCACGTGTAACAATTTGGCGGTACAGTGGGTTACGCTCGGATTGGCTGCGCCATAGTACCGAAACTCGTGATTGGTCAACAATCTACGTCCAGTTTGCGTTCGTTTTCGTGGTCCGGGGTGGCAGTCACTGGCAGTGGCAGTCAGTGCCGGCAAAATCGAAGAATATTCCAAGTCATTTCATCCATCAATATCCAGACAAATCATCCAGACGTATCCAGAAGGCAAACGTAATTATGGAATTAAATAATTTCCAATTATCTACGTCGCGGAAATCGGGAGTCACATTATCTGCAAGACAGAAAAATAGGGTTATGCGCGAAGTGCAAATATTTAACGTCTTGTTTCGTAAATAATAATTTAACACATGTTTTATTATAAATGTTAATGTTCGCAGGAGCATGGATGATCGCCTAGGGTGTGTGCTGTGCGGAGATGGAGCTGAAGTAAGTATCGCATGTATCCTGTTTATTCATATGTTACGTTTAATTTTATACTAATGTTCTATTTGTTTTCAGCGCTAACACAATACGGAATATGGTGATTCTACAGGAAAAAAGAAGTCGAAAATATAGAAAATTTTGTGATATCGCACTTAATAGGTACCACTGGTTACGGGACGTATTGCATGTGAATTTATAAATGTAAATATTGAATGTTCTTCTTCAAATTTATATGCGCTCCCTATATTATTTTGTAACAATTGTAATCGCCAATCATGTATTATTAAACAATGAATAAATACTTTTTGAAATAAGTAGAATTAATTATTTAATAAACTGTAGAATCTGCTTGCTTGTTGTGTGGGAGTAGGGATACACCTACAGCAATCACCGTACACATGTGTTGGTGCGTATGTCCATGTGACGTCACGCAGAGGGAATTGTTTGGCTATTGCGGCCTACAGATGGCGCTGTTGGATGTGTCAGGCGGGCGGCAGGATCTGCCGCGGATCTGCCGGCAGACCCTGCCACGCAGACTCTGCCGGCAGATCCGTAGTCGAATGCGGACGTAGACTGCACCGCAGCTGCCGGCAGATCCTGCCGCCAGATCTGGTTATCAGGGTCGTAACCCAAACGTCTTAACGCCGTTCTAATAAGGTCGCAAGATGTTTAAACCAAAAACAGGCGGGAAATTGATGTCTGTAAGACGTCGTGTGCTATTTGAGAACGTTCCATCTGCGATAAAAGAATGTTATATAAAAATTGGCAACTGTATTTTGTGTAACTTATCTCATGTGTGTAAAATATATTCTATTTAAGAAGTATGCAATGTGGATGGAATTTCGTAGACCTTAAAATATGACACACAAAACCATGAATAACGCTACACTCATGTGCTTTCTCTCATACTAGCACAGTGGAATTCAATTTCATGTATTTCAATACACCTATATGCATCTGGATACCTTCATTTCGTACTACTATATCGTTTTGTGAAATACCTCTCCGGTTTAAAAAATGAGCCATACTCCCTTAAGATTTTTCCAGTTTTAGTTATTCTCTTTCTTTTAAGTACGTTCTCTAGACGTGTCTCATTGCCAGTAAGGATGTTCCCCACAATACATTATTATAATAGCCACTATATTTTTATGACATTGCACAAACGCAGTAAACATAATATATTCACTGTTTCTACAAGTAATTATACAATTGATAAGCAGAGTAAACTGATCATGTATGCATAAATGTAACCAATATGTAAGAACACATTTGTAAATTGTAAATATAATGTATTAAACATGATTAGAACGTTTCTAGATTTTGCAAAGGGTATTCAATATCTCACCAGAATAAAGTAATTCTCTGGTATAGAATATGAATTATTTCGTAAACTCGTAAGTTTATGCCTATATGATTAACATAATAAAAATAATATTAATTATTTAACACTTTTAACACTCTTGTATGTAGAATAATGATAAGGGTTGATGTATAAATAAAAAGAATTTACAGCTTAATTTAAAAAACAATTCAGCTGCATTAGTATATCCTTTGGAAAAAGTATGGTCATTGGAAGACAGTTCTTATTGAACAGTGTAATTTCCACCTATCAAGTTTTCCTATCTCTACATAGAACAAAGTTATAGTATGGCCCAGTTTTTAGAATTATTCTCTATAGAAAAATCAGTATATTCCCAATCAGCAAATTGTCAGCAGACCCGGTGCCACCTTTGTCCGCATTAAACTATGGTTTTGCGGGCAGAGCTTGCTGCCCATAATCTGACCAGCGGTCCCAGAATGGTGGGACGTGGGACAAATGCTTACCCCCACTATGACCTACCGTTGTCCCCCACTTTCTTCCCTTCGCACTGCACACAAGTATATTTTTACGCCTGTCCGTGTGCTCGGCAGCCCAACAGATAGCGGACACGGACAGAAGTAGAAATGCTTGTGTACAGTGCGATGGGAGGAAAGTCGGGGAGGGCGGTATGGGACCCGGTCCGGAAAAAGATTACATAAAATAACATGTCAAACAAAAGTTGTAGATACAAATAAGGACCATCTTTTATGTCCTATTACTTTTTATCGTGCGACAAACGTTATTCTAAAAAAGTCCTAAAAACTGATACAAAAAAAAACTTTTTTTTTTTCAAATTTTGATAGTTTAAATCCTCGAACACTTTTTATTTATGAAGGCGAAAACAATTGTAATTAGTAATAAAGAGCCACCCTATACTTAATCCATTCTACGAAAAACCGAACGCCAATACCGTTTTGCGACCGATCTGTGCAGGCCCCACTACTGCATACGGGCCCGACGCAGGGGATTGCTCGTAGCGCTTTACCTGCCGATTTCCCTGCCCGTCCAAGAGCGGGACGCGACCGATGACACTGTAAACACTGCATCTTGCGGAACGGTTGACAGAGTGGAAACAGGCGGTAAGACGGAGAAAAACATAAGCGGTTAAATATGGAGCCGGACCAATCAGCGCCTCCTCAGAATTATCCCTGTGCGAACAAGGTTTTTCTGAGGATGGATTCAGTATAGTGGACACAGATGGCACCGGGTCTGACGCCATCTCTGCTCGCCAGACTTTGCTGGCAGGGTTATAAACATAATAAACAGGTCCATTCATTGTGTAATTATATAATATTACAAAAATAGTACGATTTACAAACTGTACAACATTGTTTTAGGAAAGTAGTCTACATTTGCTAAAAAAAAAATATAATCACGTACTGTAAAAAATCAAATTTAGTCAAAATAAATTTGTATGAAATTTTATAAATTATTGGAAAAGCAGCTTTTCTTTCATTTATGCTGATCTCAACATTATCTTATGCCTTACCTGCAATTAATATAACTCTTGCATAACAATTAAACAACTCATATTCATTTTATCCCAAAATGTTCCACAAACTTTCATCTTGATGTTATATATCATTCCCTTTGCTAATATGAAAGTATAATACTATTTGTTCAGATAACATTTAATTTGTTTAATATATAACATGTAAACTGAACGCATTTTTAAATACAAATTTGTAATAGTTCATTAAAAAAAATGACATATTTTTAGTCCTATAAATATATTTATTAAAGTTTACAAAATCTGCTCGGTTTCTGCCGCCAATCTGGTGTCAGACCATGGCAGTAGGCTCGGCCCGGAAAACTATAGCTTGCTGACAGTTTGCTGATTGGGTATAGGATGAAACATGGAATTGCAATACGCCATATTTCTTGTTTGATTGCTCGTAGAAAAAGATAGTAAACAAAATAGTTGCATGATTTAAGGTGGCCCATCTTCCTGTGACCATAGTTCCTCCACATGTATAAAAAAGTAATGTGCAATTATACCTTTCTAATTTACTGAAACTATATGTTTTTTTACACATAAATCGATTCTTCCGAATACTTTGCATATAAAAGTACTAGGTTAAGGTGCTGGAGAACTTAGTATGAGATGTTTTAAATTTGCTCCTGCGGCATCTCTCGAAAGATAGGCTATACATACACCCACTTATTTCTGTACAGCACTTACAAGACCATATTAAATAAAATTGTGCAAGAATGACTGGTGACTAATTTGCGTTCATTGTCAGTTGTGAAACCGATGACAAAAGAATTTGCAAATGTTTATTATGTATGTTTAAACACCTTCTTGAACAATGGATGTACTAACAGAAAAAATTGAAGTAACTCATAACTATTCATCTATCAAGCATTCTACATTAGTACTTTTATATGTAGAATGTACAGAATAATCAATTAAAAAGATACGATTCTATTCAAGACAAAAGGTACAATTACACATTACAGATGTAGCGTTACATGCATGGGAAAGTTCAATCATAGAAATTTAAATCTTCTAAAACCAATGTAGTTTTTTCCTTTATATTTTTTTTCTATCGGCAATTAAACAAAACGTATGACTTAATGTATTTGCATGACATTGTACAGTGCGTTTGGCTAGTACTGGGAGAAAATTTTACGGGGTGATTCTAGGCAGCAAAGTAAGACAAAAATTAAGAATAATGATATCACGGTTGAGGCTTCGTTTGTTAGTTATAAGCGTTGAAAAATATGTCTAAAAGTAGGCAATCCGCATGCAGCGGTGCACGCGGGATAAATCAGGCGAGGGATCAGGGTTCACAGCAGTGATGCCAGAATCGTGGGACGCGGACCTGTGATGCCAGATCGGGGACGGGTTCCGTCGAGAATTTCCCCAACCGCACACACACTACGCCGGAGCTGCGTGTCCGTGAGTTGGACTCCGAAGCGCCGAGCTCACGGACACGCTGCTCCGGCGTAGTATGCGCGAGGTGGGGGAAATTCTCGAGGGAACCCGTCCCCGATCTGGCATCACAGCGCGGGACTCCCGCGTCCCACATTTCTGGCATCACTGGTTCACAGCGCCTAAGCGCTTGGAGGGGGAAACACCTACAGGAGTGGTGGTAATGCGTGCATGAACTACGCCTGCGTCAGTCACGCACACTACCACCACTCCTGTAGGTGTTTCCCCCTCCATTCACTGCGCTTAAACGCTGTGAACCTGCGAGCAGTGATGCCAGAATCGTGGGACGTGGGACAGAACGCTTACCCCCACTATGACCTACTGTCGTCTCCCATTATGGCCTACCGTCGTCGCCCACTTTCTTTTCATCACACTGCACACAAGCATATCCCTACCCTTGTCCGTGTGCACGGCAGCCCAACAAGCAGCTCACACGGACAGGAGTAAAAATATGCTTGTGTGCAGTGCGGTGGGAAGAAAGTGGGGGACGACGGTAGGCCATAGTGGGAGACGACGGTAGGTCATAGTGGGGGTAAGCGTTCTGTCCCACGTCCCACGATTCTGGCATCACTGCCTGCGAGGGATCGAGCAGTGGTCGTCAAAGAAACACGCAAAAAAAAAACGGATTTACACACACTCAGACAGTTGAAACTGATAACTATTAATGATTATCTATTTTGCTATGTCTCGATGCTCGTTGAAATAAATTAATATCGGCAGACCTATGTTGAATATGACGATCAACAAAACGAAAACAGTTGAATGAATTTATTTGTGTATGCTTACGACAGTGGCTTTGCCTACCACTGCTCGACCCCTTGCCAGAGTTGTCCCGCGTGCACCCCTGCACGTTGATTGCCAGCTTTTAGGCATATTTTCAACCGCTTATAAGTAACAAACGAAGCCTCAACCGTAATATCGTTATTTTTTATTTTCGTCTTATTCTGGTGTCTAGGATCGTCCCTTAAAATTTCTCCCAGCAGTGGTCGAACACCCTGCATAGTATATAAAAAAAGTATATTTCCTTTTTGTTTCGTTATATCGTTTAATGTTTCATTTTGTTTAAACTCGCAATGCTGTTTCAAATATCATTTACTTCGACCTAATTATTATTGTTGGTCTGAGTTTTTCTATAGTTTACAAACTTAATAAGAACTTATTATACTTCAGTATTCCTTTTTTAATGCATAATGAAGAGTATAATAATAAAAATAAAAATTGTATTTTTTGTGCTACAATATTTGTTATAAATTTTAATCCACATATAATATATTCAATATAAAAATAGTAACGAAATATAATAATGTAATGAATATTATTAATGTGGTTTACAGCACAAAGTAAGGAAAGAAATGTGGATGATGAAGAAAGCGAAATTGAGAAAACGGTAGATAAAAATGAAGATATGGAAACGGAAAGAAGACATCACGAAGACAGTAACACTTTATGTGATTCTAATGATGACGAAATAGATGAATTCATAGAATTACAGATGCACCTTGAACCAAAGTATCAGCGATATGCTATGTGGCGTATATAAAAATATATATTATTCAATACTTATAAATACGGGAGTTATGTTAATATAAAATAAGAAATCAATCCAGAATACCAAATTGTTTGAAGCAATTCACAAAATGAAAATATATGTATGTAACTGTGTAGGTTGACCCTGTATTGATTATCTCAAATGTCTTCATTGTTTCTGAGGATAGAAAAAGTGTGAGAGAAAAAATTGTTTATACTAAAAAAGTGAATTTTTTTTTAACCTCAATTTTAAATTTATAATTAAATTCGCGTTACAAAATGGGTTCAAACAAGCAACCATTCGTCGCCTGTCAACTTGACTGTTTCTCAAAGTTGTGCCTCCCCCCAGCCGCACGCACGAAAAATGCTTATATATATGTACAAAAATTTTAGTGAATACGTAAATTCTAGTCTCAACAAATGGATGTATCATAAAGCATAATGTGAACTAAGAATATAGACGTCACAACAAAAACTGAGACCGCAATGGTTTAGACAGTGTTGTCACTGATGCGAGCCCCTTTTACATGGAACATGTTTACCTACATGAATTTGTAGCGTTTATGTATCATAATAAGACATAAAACGGACAGCGCTAATTTGACACATAACGATGAATATTTTATATTTGAAACCACATTTAAGTTTATCTTTCGAAATGATTTGTATGGAATGTAAAATGTGCATAATTTATAGATTGGATGCATGTAGTGATAATACACTGTGTATGTATATGTAGTATAACCCTCGGTTGTCGCACCTCTTGCGAACGGATGTACATAGTTGTCACACTGGGTCAATTCGATCCAGCCAATTTTCAATCAGATCCTGTTGAAAAACTATTAGTTAAATTAAGTTGGAAAAATTCTGAGATAAAGTTTGAATATTGCAAAATATATGCCCATCATTGAAAATTAACATTTAAAGTATCATATTTAAAAAAAATTTATAGAAATGGAGTTCGGAAGAAAAGTTTTTTGCTTAAAAAAATCATAACTTTTTTTATTTTTAATATTCTTAGTAAGATAGATAATAAGATAGTTCTGTAATAATCATCATTAAGTTTGTCACTATTGAGGAGGGCGTTTTGAAGGCGTCGTGCACGTAAATCGTACGCCTTTGTTCCGTAATACACTAATAAATGAGCCCTTACTATCACTTCGATAAAAGTGAAAAAAAATCGTATGAATATAATGTTATTTTTACTTTTCTGAGTACTTTTTCGCACAAAAATTACTGTATTCGATTTGGAGCAAAACGACGCCGTCGTCGCACTTGGAACAATTTGACCCTACGTCAACTTTCGACGGCTGCTAAACACACAAACGCTTCGCCGCGGTCGGGAAGCGTCTCTACCTGTAGATAGAGGATCCTCGAAATTACGTACGTGGCGCCTGTAGTACCATTTTCAATGATGCCTCTAAGATATTTTACCTCAAAATCAATTTTTGGGTCATTTTGACCCAGTGTGACAACCGAGGAATAGGTAAATACATAAGTTAATATATTATATACACATCACAAAAAGAAACACTTTTAAAGAATATTTAAGACGATCAATAAATAATGAAGATTATTATTGCTATTATTGTATTCAACATTACATCTTTATTTATTAGTTGTAAACATTTTTAAGGTTGGCGTAATATATATTTTTATTACATATACATAGTACATAGTAAGAAGCCTGCTGTAATTAGCTATTCGAAAATGTATAGTTGTAATCTATATTGTTTTCCCAAAATTTCTCTTTCCATTATGACTGTTATATTATAGAAACTACCAAAATCATTGTTAAGGAAATAAGAATGAAATTCATATGATTTGAATGTACTTTTTTTAATCCACAATTTTTATATGTTTTTCCATCTTGCAATAGCCCAGATAGCACAAGGACGTCTTAAGACGTCCAGAAAACGTCTTAGAGATGTTCAAAAGTCAGGTCTGGTTAAAACAAAAAAAAATGCCGGTGACGAGAATCGAGTCCAGACTTCCCGCATACGAAGCAACTGCTACTCACAACTACCCAACACACTTCCCTCTAAAATGTAAACACTGTGATAGTGTGCTATCTGGGAGGTAATACAATAATTTTATTACTATGAACACTATAAATATTAATCAACATATATAAAAAGCAATGGCGGTAGTTATTCAAAACCAGTGTTCTTTGTATCTAAATTGTGTTTTATATTTACTTGTAGCTTTAAAAGTGAATAAGTTTTATCATGTATACTAAACAAGATTGGGATATGTAGCTAATTGTAAGAGGGAATTGCAAAGCATTATCTTATAATAGTAATAATTATGTACATTAAAATGTAATTAATGAACTCATAATACTTAATTCTGTCTCTTGTAATATCCATGAATTTTATGAACAAAATAAAAGTTCAAATGTTTTCAGGGGCAGTTGCACTCAGGTGCTTTTTTGAGCATTATAAATTCCTCTAAGAATTTGTAACTCCGGATATTATTATTAACACGTTGACTGCCATGCAAGTTTGATATATTGTGCCTCGGAGGCCACAATACAAATTTTTATTTCACAATGTTTTCTAGTGACTTACGTTGTTCAAAATTTCTTACGAGGGAAGATCCCGAACTTGGAAATTCAAACAATTCTGAAACTTTGTGAATATGTAGGAAATTTCCTCCTGATTCCAACGCAATTTTTCTTTGCTGCCCAAAATCACCCGAAGGGGGTGTAATTGATCCCTGAAAATCCGGTTATTTCCCGATTTTGTGCTATAACTCGTGAACTGTAAAATATTTTTTTATCAAATGATAGATCTAATTAAAAGATGTAACTTTTGTGTTGAAACTTTTTTGCTACCTCTTACAGTTAACACAAAATCGAAAAATAGCCGAATTTTCAGAAGTTAATTTCACTCCTTTCGAGTGAATTTGGGCAGCAAACAAAAATTGCGTTGTAATCAGGAGGGAATTCCCTGCATACTCACAAAGTTGCAGAATTTTTTGAATTTTCGGGTTCGGGATTTTCCCTTGTTAGTCGATGATATTCATCTTTTTGCATTTTAAAAAATGTAATAACGCCGGTCACAGATGACCACCAGGGCTACGTAGAGAATATTAGCGCCGCCGCTGGTCACGGGTGACCAACGTGGCATTCAACGTGTTAATTTGCAAATACTGCAAGTTTGTTACAATTATTTTGTATGTATATGCATGTGTGTATGATACATGACAATGTTTGCTTATTTATTGTAACTATATATGAAGCCGTTAACTACATGGTGTATATAGAACAAAATGTATTTATCTGAAAATGATTCTGTATAATTTGTAAGTTTGAAAGGATATTGAATGGATAAAGAGTTTTATCTAGACAGAGAATAAAGGTGATTTATTGACACATTGTATCTTAATAATTTTATAATATACACTAAGTAAGTAGGTGAATTAATGTTTACTCGTCGCTTAAAAATTATTGATGCATGTGTCCCGTCCCGGATCGCAATTCCGATGCGAATACAGATATCGGCTTTACTTACAATCGGTTGGTGGTTTAATGGGACAGTCCGTGTTGAAAAAAATCTATTTATTTTTAACATTTTTCGAAAGTACATATCCTCACGAATGTACTATTAAACTTTCATGGAAAAAATCCGATTATTTATATATATATTCTCTCATAACGGGGAATTACTGTAGTCCCATCTTCCTCCCCTATGCCCCTGACTTGATTCCCTAGCACTCCCCCTTTTTGTGACTTTCCGCGCCCCCGCGAGCAAATCCATATTTTCGTAAAACTTGAAACAATTATAAATTGTTTCTTAATCATTTTTATTTGACAGAAGTAAAATAGTAATCCCCTAATTTTCCGAACATCTGTACAAGTATATTACTAACATAATAAAGGATATTGTCATTGCCATAATCTCTCCTTCTTGTATTATTTTATTTCCTACATTTCCTGTTATGTGTTATTTCTCTTACCTTAGTAATGATGGGCTTAAATGTACGCGCAGTCGTATTTTGGATATACATACAGAGATATGTACATACAACTGGGTGCAACACTATCTAGTGAAAATTACTATCCTGTATTTCAGATATTAAATACTAACTGTCTATCCTCCGTCAGTCTATTTATTATTACAATTTACACATTTCTTCTCAGATGTCAAATGACTTGAAAGATACGTTTAAAATAAACGTAAATTTTTCTAAGTGTAACATATACAGATATTAAATATTTAGTTTTTGCAATTTTGGAATACTGATCATCCAATGAGAAATAAATACATCTTTAAAATTCGGATTGTTATCGAAAAGTAAGTTTTAAAATCATGTGGTAATGAAATGTTGAAGTGAAATGTAATTAACAGTGAATATTATCCGATATAAAAAGGTACTTACTATTAAGATTAAGTTTTTATGAATTTTTTTTTCCAAAATATAAATTCTACATAGTTCCGATTTTCTTTGTTACGTGATGTTGCGAAGATTTTTCGAAGAAGGATGTCTTTGCGGCTCGCAGCTTATTACCAATTATGTATAAAAGACTTAAAAATAAAGTTGCAAGAAGAATGATATTTCACCTTCTTTTACAAAAAAAAAGCTGGTTGAATCTATTCCAGAATGTCTACAGGCTGTTACGTACACTCCGCCGGATAAGTGATAAAATACTAATACCAAATTAAATATTATAATTGTTGGAAAGAGTAATCTCAAATGTGGCGCGCCGGAAGTTATAAAATGTTAATATAGGAAGCGTTGCGCAAGCGTGATATGCGTGCTAGAAACCGTAGCAAGCATAACGCGCTCACTCTCACCAACTCTCACTCACTCTCTTCTAAAACGTGAATCGAGCGAAAGGTGATTTGTAAAACCAAAGACATCTTTATTTTCTGTAACAGAAGTTTTTTTTTTGTTTAAATAACTGATCGAATATAAATCATTTGTTAAGTACGTGCTCATGTGTTCCACTTATTCTATACATATAAAATAAAAGTTCAACAACAATGTTACTAATTAGATGTGTACGCTCAATTTTGTGTTACTAAAATATCTGTGTTTATTTATTTTCGCTTGTATATGCACAAACATGTTATGTTATTTTTACGTTTTTTTTATAAATTGTTCATTGAAATACACGATGTTCGTAAATAATGTTTATATTTATTTTCCCGGCAACTTTTACTTTCTACGTAAGTGTACTCAATTTTGAGTAATTATACGTCGGTGATTACGATACCTGTCGTATTTTTCACAATTTTCTACGCAACAGAAAAGCAATTTGACTCAAGGCTACTTTCTATATGCTTATTTGGCTATACTCTTTAGATTAGTATTTATTATTTAAAATGCTATAACTAGAGATAAAGATGCTAATACTTATAAATAAGCATTAACTTTTTATTGCTACGCATCATAAAAATAAGTAGTAATGCATCGTGCAAGGTAGACGATCTTGACACGGTCTTAAATTATTTCTTTAGAGTGGATATGGTAACTATGAATTCTGAAAAATTGGCATGTCGCCGAAAGCCTGGTGAGAACAGTGATATTGGAGGAATAACTGATCAACATGTAAGCAGAGATAATCAAACAAATCAATGTAATAATCCGATGAATCAGTGTAATAATGAAAATGGAGAAACAACTGAAAAATATCCAAGTAGTCCCATATATCACATCACTGCCTCATGTGCCGAAGACATGCCCAATTACCTTGTATTCCAGAAAGTAATTTAGTGTAACCTGCTATTATAATTACTTGCTACCTCCTTAAGCATCTGATTTAGTACTTTTATATATCTGTATATCTTTTAGATGGAAGCGATTGTAGAAAAAATGTCAGACGAAGTTACAGGTGTTCCTGTGAGGACAGTAAAAAGCTTTATGACAAAAACACCTTCGGTATTTACAGGTAAAATATTGTGGAGAATGTATGACAAATTGTACGATTACTTTCTTTTGACAATTATTAATGACGTAAAGTCTTTATTATGTTAGGGACAGATTTAATATCATGGATGATAAAAACTATGGCAATAGATGATCAAGGTACAATTGAAATATTAAAAATATAAATAAAATTATATGGAAAGTTATGTTGAATTTGAAAATTTAAAAATTCATAGAGGCTCTGCATGTGGCACATCTAATGGCATCCCATGGATATTTTTTCCCAATTGATGACCACTGCCTTACTGTAAAAAATGATAATACTTTCTACAGATTTCAAACACCGTATTTTTGGCCGTCAAATTGTTGGGAACCAGAGAATACTGAGTATGGTATGAAAATTTTACTTACTCTTTAATTAAGGAGTTTTTCTACGCTCTCTGTTTTAGAGATTTATAATTGTTTTCAAATATTACAGCTGTTTATTTATGTAAACGAACAATGCAGAATAAAACTCGTTTAGAATTAGCTGATTTCGAGGCTGAGAATTTGGCAAAATTGCAGAAGATGTTTTCAAGGAAATGGGAGTTCATTTTTATGCAAGCAGAAGCACAAAGTAAAGTCGATAAGAAAAGGGATAAATTGGAAAGGAAAGTCTTGGATAGTCAAGAAAGAGCTTTTTGGGATGTCTACAGGCCAATGGTATAATTTCTGTTATTTTATATTAATGTATTTTACACTTCAAATTTAATCCCAATTAAACATTAAACTTTCATTTACAAATATATGATTTCCTTTCTTGTATAATTACTCTATATATAAAAAATTGTACATTATTTATGTTAATATTATTGGAATATATTTCAGCCTGGATGTGTCAATACTACAGAGTTGGATATTAAGAAAGCGTGTCGTAGTTACAAACCAAATGCAAAGTCACGTAAACATTTATATCTAGGAGTATCTAGTAGTCCAACACTTCCACATTCAGAATCATATGTATCATCCTCGATAGAAGTATTATGTAAAGAAATTGAAACGCTGAAGGCTAGATTAGATAGATCCAACACAAAAGTGTCAAAAGTTTCAGAGGCGTAAGTAAACATTATTTAAACACTGATTTCTTATTATTAAATATTACTGCTCAACTTGTTACTGAATATGTATAATATTTACATTATATAATAATGATTTCTTCACAGTAGATAATTTATCTTTAAGTATATTTCAATTATTTTAGTCTGATTGGATATTTTGAACAGTATATAGAGTATGATTCCTTTTTCATTCAACCTGAATTAACCAATCCATGGATATCAGATAATTCTGATATGTGGGAACAGGAAAAGTTAACGTATGTACATTTCTTAGTTTGACTATACATTTTTGATCATTGAGAGATAATAAATTTATGTTTCTTCAAATAGAAAAGAAATTTCTACAAGAAGAGTGAAAAGGTGGGCTTTTAGTCTTCAAGAACTGTTGCAAGACTCTATTGGTAGAGAGCAATTTATACGCTTTCTAGATAAAGAGTTCAGCGGTGAAAATCTAAAGTAAGTAATGTGTAATTTATTGCTCGCTTTATTCTGCTAATATCATTTAGAAATATAAGTAAACAGCATGAAATCTTCGCGACATGTACAGATTTTGGGAAGCCGTTCAAGAATTGAAAACGTTGCCGCAAAAAGAAATTCATATTAAAATAAATGAGATTTGGAATGAATATTTGGGTCCAGATGCTGGTTGTCCAATTAACGTCGATTCTCATACTTTTGAAGTAACTAAGAAGAATTTACAGAAACCTGATAGATGGTGTTTCGACGTAGCAGCGGTACAAATTTCACATAACTTTTTAATAAAATTAAAACGATTCATTACAAAAATACTGAAGTTAATAAAAAATATTGGGATGCTTAGAAATAATAATAATAAGAGGAAAATAATGAGATAATGTTCCGTGGTATTGTTAAATTTTAGGCCCACGTTTATCACCTGATGAAAAGCGATAGTTACTCGAGGTATCTACGTTCGGAGATGTATAAGGATTTTCTCAATGGCTCGAAAAAGAAGGTCAATATACCATTTATAAATTATATTTTAACATATTAAAACCTATGATGTAAAGTTAATATAATAACTCCAAGTATTTCGTTTACACGGTTAGACTTACTCTCTTATTGATTCTAATGTTAATATTTCGACTCGCGAAGGTTAATACAGTACGGCCCGGTTAAAGGCATGCGTGGTCGGGACCAAAAGCAAGCCTCTAACCAGAATATGATAGCGAATCTGTCCACGCTTAATTTAGGTTTTAGGGGCGAAGGGTCGACGAGGAAATCGAGAACGGGAAGCGATTAGCTCGGCGCTCGGGATGAGTTATATATAGTGCTGGTAAAAAGGATGAAACAGTACGGGCGGGTCAAAACTAGAGCCGAACCCCAGACCGAGCACGCCTAATACCTGTTTTTCACATTACGGGGTCTGGAGTGGTGTTCGGCTCGAAACTCACCTTTAATCTGGACGCACATTTTTACCGATTTTCGCCAGTTTAGGCAGAGTCTCCTAGCTCGGGACAGCTAAAAATTAAATGACACATAGTGTTTAAAGTAGTGCAGACCGGAGGTTTGCCTGCCACGTGACACCGAAGAAGGGGCCTCGAGATCCTTGACAAAAGGAAAGGCGGGTTCGCCGTGATACTCGGGCTGTTTCCGGCCAGTGTCAGTAAAGGCCCGTCGCATCAAAGGAATGGCCTAGCCCATATAGTGTGAACTGTAGTGGTGCATCACTTACACCACCATGAATTGCTGTCATACTTGCCATTGTAGGTGTTAAGTAGTTAGAGGGAGTAAGACATGTTAATGATAAACGTAGAGTGTCCCATGAACACTTCGAAGCGTGCGCTTGGAAACCCTGTAGAGTGCCAGCGACGTATAGATAGAATAGAGGTACATGCTAAAGTCAAGTGTATAGATTCTGATGTGGAAAGCAGGCATTGCGTGTTTGGTTTTTGGGCTCAACTCACGTTTGGACGTACCCTAAGAGCCGACGACACAGGATGTAAAATTGATCTGCAGAATGTAGAAATTATTTCACTGCAATATCTTTAAAAATAGTTCTAATAGCATTTGGGCATGGCGAGCCTGTATGTAATTAGTCTCTGGCCTGTCTACTTGAGGGGGTAGTGGACTATTTCAGTTTCAGAAAATCGATTACATTTTTTTATTGATTTTTAAAGTCTTATCCTTTATGAACATTTTAAACAAAATTTCATGAAGAAATTCAAATAATTGTCGAAGTTATAGCAGCGAGTGTAATTGAGTGCACCGCCAATAAGTATTTTCACTTAAAATTTTAAATGCAGCTGTAAAATTCAATGCTCTATCGTGTAGAAACTCCGCATCAACATTGGATGTTTGTAAAACATTTTGTAACTGATTAAAGACGATTGTTTCCCGTAAGAAATGTGGAAAAAATTGATTCGTGTGTAACTTCCACAATTTTTGTTCAAATTCATCGGCACAATGCAGATATTTGTGTATAGAATAATCACCTCAAAGCATTTTGCTTTCAGATAATTGGTGCACCTGAATCGATGTACACCACCTGCAGCGGCGCGCTGTACAGGACTATCTTTAACGATTAACAACTCCGGCAATTTTATACATTCCGACGATTTCTTTTATAAATACTCGCAAATGTGCCCACAATAGATTATCAAAGCACGACTATAACCAAAGTAATTTGGCATCAAAGAAAGTAACGATTTTACGTTTCCAATAGTCCATTACCCCCTTAAGGGATTTTACCTAGTCAGACGGCCGAAAAGAGGCGAATGTTTGTGAATTTGTTTTGAAAAAGCGCAAGCATATATTTTTACAGAACATTTTGCAGTTAAAAGAGCAATATTTGAAGAACATTTGGTAGTTTTTTCGTAGAAAAATATTTACGTTTATAATATAGTAACAACCCTAGATCCAAGAAGCTTTTTTAACAATTTGGTTTTGCGGTGAGCACTGCCATTTCGAACCAGATTATCTAAAGTCAAAACATAAAACAGATTTTGTTAGTATATTAAAGTATCCTCTTATTAACAGAGGGAATTTCCGAAATATTAATTTAAAACAAAATGGCGGCTATTTAAAATTTAAATCCTGATTTTTTCGCGTGTTTTTTTGCACGATCCGTGACCGGGCAAAATAACCGAGCAGTACTGTATATACCTCTATTTTTTTATACATACACGTTCGCATATGCAAATCGTTATCGCCATCATGTTGATCATCATAGCGTACTTAGAGTTGCTCACTATATCGCTACTATTATTATTGTTATAATTGTTGATATTACACCTGTGTTACCTATTGGAATAATTTTATGTTTTTGATGATTTAAATGAAACCACATTGTTCCTTTTTCCACTTTTTTAATTTATTTAAATATTTAGAAAATTAGCAATAATATTTTCCATATTTTTAATCATGTATGTATTTCAATCGTCATGTCAACTAGAAAGACTTTATTATGTATTACATTTATTGAAATGTCTACCTTATTACCTACTATTTAGTTCTTATTTTTTTTGTATAGGAAAATATTGTTATTAATTGTACTATTTTTTTAAATCTTTGGTGATGTGTGGAATGTATAGCACTTCTATAGAATATTTGTACTCATTTTTTAATATTTAATACAAATTTTCTATTTCACTTCGTGACGAATATGTTTATTGCATTGTGTAGTGGAAAAATAATATTCTCTAGAAATTACGATCTTTCATTCTTATTTGTAATATGTTGTTCTAACTTGAAACTTTTAAGTAAGGTTTTTATCCATGTATATTTTTCTTCTTCCAGACATTCTTCAGCCTTTCTTAATTCGGCTTTTAACCGCAGCTTTACTACTGAAATTGTATGTATCGCGTAACTGCTTTATCTTGAATATCATTTAAAAAAGTCTGGATACATCTATATTTTAATAGTACATACATATAATTAATTTCTTTAATTCGACGTTTGTTTAGCAAGCATTATATCGACTTTTGCGTATCATCCCGAATGTGTTCTGCTACTGGTTCATTTAATATGAAAAATGAAGTGATTGTGATTTGCTCCGTTTAATATAGATAGGAATGTTAAGTTAATAAATTCATTTCATCTTTGTATATTTTTATCCTTATCTCCTAATATTGTATTAGATATTAGGTACAAGATGCTACAAGTATTACTTATGTGTAAACTAATTTCACTGTACTACTATTTACTCATGGATTTTTCTCAATTTCATTGATATTTCCTTCGAGATGCATTTTAGAAATAATTGTTAGCGCTGTTGTTTGCTGTTTTCAAAAATCAAAATTACAGTGTTGTCCCGTTATAAGGGCGGGTCCTCCGTTCCGTTAAGGCGTTAAGAGAACATTTCGATATATGTCCGCTATATACTTGTTTTGTAGTTACCGCGGTGAGTGTGAGAGACTGATAATGAACGAGAGAGCACGCGAGATGCGACAAGTCATAAATTTCGTTCGAAATAAAGGTGCGATTTTGAGCTGCCGCTCGACTCTCGTTTTGAGCGTCAAACCCAGTCACGTGATCGGTCCACGGGACATAAAGCGTCGACTCTCGTTGTGAGCTTCAAAACCAATCACGTGACCGACGCTCAACCAACGAACGAGCGGAAAAGCTAAACCGATTTTAGCTGAAAGTCACGTGGATTGGTCACGTGACTGATTTTGCCGCTCAAAACGAGCGTCGATCGGCCGCATCAAATCGCACCTTCATGGCGGCATCGTATTCCTAAAAGAAGACTGCAAAGAAAAGGGGAGCATACAGTTTCGTTAATGGAACAGCTTATCCCTCGTCCTTATAATGGGACCAAACTGTATGTTTCATAGCCTGTAGGTAGGCTTTTATTCAAGGATCATGTGAAACGATTTTGTGTTCAAATATCAGCAGGATTCTGATGCAAGGTACCCACAAGATCAATTTTGCATGAAATTAGTTAAGAGTAGGAATTATGAAACCTATAAGAGAAGCTTCTTTAATTACGAAAGCCTTATTCAATTCTTAAGTATGTGATATTGGCTCAGTGCAGAGATTCTTATGGATTTGTTATAAAACAAAAGTACTGTATTTGTCTCTTAAAAGATTTTTTATTACCGAAGATATAGTCTATTAGGTTCTACACATTTCATACAAAAAATGACTTTTTTATTTTTTATTCAAAAATCTTTCTGTCCTTGAAATCATAAATTTTTTTATGACATCTTGATTAACAAATACTTCGAAAAAATCCCCAGATTTTGAAATCACTGCTAGTCTCTTGAAAAATGGTTTGGAGAGTAAAATGGACGTGAAATAGTTTTGCAGCTCAATTCTTGTAATTTCTTACAGGTTCGCACTACTCAATAGTAGCATTGATCCTCTTGAATCTTCTAAAATTAACTGTATTATAGACAGTTTCTGATGTACATTCTTATGTTCATTGCGATTCTGCTGTAATATCACTTTTTGGTTTTAAGAAAAAATAGTAAATGGATCTCCCCTTCATAGACTAGTAGACTGTGACTATGGTCTTTTTGTGGGTGAATATTAGGTTTTAGTATTTTGAAAGTAGGATTTGTCCTCATTCAATCACTTGGCACTATGTTTACAATTTTATCAGATCCACTTTTCAGCACATATACCGATATTGTATGAGGAAGAGTCAGTTATTACATAATAATTCTCAAGCGCAAACTTGTTGCGGCAAACCTTGTTATGCTTGCTAAATTCATGGGAGATTCGCTATGTCAATTTTTTTGCTGTTTTTGATCTTATAAAGGCATTAAACTGTTGTCGTCTTATGAAGGCCCAATTCTGCAAATAGTTTTCTACCAGTTTGAACGTGTGTTGGTATTATCAGCGCATGCAGTATGCCACTGTCAATGTCAGAATATTGCTTTGCGATACGGAGCATATTCAAGTGATTCGTGTCCAAAATGAAATTTGAACAGAATCCAAAGTTCGACTGTATATTCAAGTATGGTATTTTCCTCTCAAGCGAGATTAATATTTCAAGCTATCATCGATTTACTACGTTCCAGTTTGAACTTATACAAGAGATAAACATGAATTTTCTGAGAAACTCTTTTTATCTCAACATTGTTTAGAATGTTAATCGAATAGAAGTCAAGTAGGCTATCAGTTTCTTTTATAGAATGTAGTTTACATTGTTAGGGAATATGTGCGGTAAGTTTGAATGTTGTTGTAAACCTGAAGAAGGTTGATATGGTTGTAGAATAAAGAAGAAGAGCGATTATATATTGAGAGAGTGTGACTTGGTACAAGAGAATTCAGTAAGAAAAGAATAAATCAGTATTAATTATATTTCTAAGTATTGTTTAAATAATAGTATGTTCACAGTTAATACATATGCATATGTATATATTTTATTATATTAAATACATATTGGAAACAGTAAGAACTAAGCTGGTAAATAACCCTATACAGTAGATTCTCGTTATAAGCTCATTTCGACTATGCGTTGTATGCTCGGCCGCTATCGAATCCTTCGGTCGAGAGTGAGCGAGAGGGGACTTTTTCTCGTGCAACACTGTCATTGGCAGCTCGAAATAGTCGACGCTGTGCGTTGTAAGATCGCCGCCAATTCCGAGCGTGGAGCCTATAACGAGAATTTACTGTACATAGCCGAATATTCCTCTGCCCACGTATTCAGTTTGCTTAAGGGGGCTAAGAATCGATCGAAAATCAAATATTTTTTGCGAATTAATTACGAGGAAATGAAAGTAAGCACAGATTTTTCCTTTTACACAATGTTTATTACTATCACGTAGAGTAAAAAAATATTTTTTTGTTCACATATCTATTTTACAAATGGCACCACACGAGATTGACTATACAGTGGTTTAAAAAAAATGTCTTTGGTTTTGCCCTGATATGGAGCTTAAAAATAAAGATACAATGGTTTCCTTGGAATATGTTTGTTCTAGAACCTGTATTTTTGGAAGGGACCTCTGAAAAAAGAATTGAACCAAAATTATTAAAATAGCGACTAGGAAAAGGCGTACGATAAATGTTGATTTTCACGATGCACTGATGGCTGTTTTTTTTATCTCGGAAACTATTGATCAAGTTAAATGGAATCGGTTCACCTAATTTTTTTAATATATTTTTTATTTTTTACTTTCTAGTGTTTGTGTTTTGCAACCAATTTTTTCTTATCAATTGTCCACTGAAATATCTCCTTTGAAATCTTTTGAAAGAAATAGGTATATCTGAACATTCACAAATTACAATTGATTTTTATTTTTAAGAAATTACAATTCATTTTAAACAAGTTACAATTCATTTTTAACAAATTACAATTCATTGTCAAGAAATTACAATTATTTTTATTAAGTTTCAAGTCGATTGAATATGTAGAAAGTGGGTTAAATTTTAGGGATATAAGGACAATGTTAACCTTTCTGAACTCGCGTGTTGGTCTCACAGACCGGCGAATACAAAATTCACTCATTTTTCAGAAATCATTAATAGCCGGACCCCCGCGCCTTGTACTTTCCTAAATAGTTATTAGGATGACAGCAGAATAAATATCATATCTTCAACGGGTAAAACACGGCCTCACAGACCGACCCGAGTCATTGTGCAATGAAAAATCACGCGAGTTCAGGAAGGTTAAGGCCCACAGGGGATTACTGACCTACGAGCGTACAGCGATTGATATATACCATTAGGAAGATCCCGCGAAGACGAATCGATTGATTCCATTTTAACTTCGAAATCAGATGGGATCACCTCGAAAAATGTACTCAAAGTTAGAGATTTTGCGGTTTTGTGGAAAAGAAACTGAGAGTAAAATCCCTTCCGGCCCAAAAGGCCCTCGGGTAGGCATCTAAAGGTGAAGTTCCACAGCCCGTGGCTCGGCGAGTCGACTCGATTCGCCCAGGGTCGACGAGTCGGCGAACCATGATCAATTCCAGGGCGCGTGACTCGGCGAGTCGGCGAGCCATGAGGATTCCCACGGCCCGGGACTTGGCAAGTCTCGCGCTAAGCTCGCCGAGCCACGCGCCATGGAACTTCACGATAAGGAAAAACCGAGGGATGTAAGCGATACGTTAGCAGTTTGGAGCGGCAAATGTGCTTCATGACCTTCATTTCAGGGCCATGTTGGCCCTGCGTTTGCCACTTGATTCCTTTTCCTAATACCCAGTACGAAATCACCAATGGATCAGTGGCCCCTCAGGCATATTTGCCGCCCCAAGCTGATAGAGTATCGCTTACATCACTCGGTTTTCCTCAGGTACCTACCTCAGGTTCCTTGGGCCGGATGGGATTTTATTACCGGTTTTTTTTTTGTTCAAAACCGCAAAATCTCTAACTTTGAGGCCATTTTTCGAGGTGATCCAATCTGATTTCGAAGTTAAAAATAATATCAATCGATTCGCCTTGACGAAATCTTTCCAATGGTGTACAGCAATTGCTCTGGGACTGAACATTGTCCTTTGTCTCGGGGAGGAGTTTTTTAAAATGTTGTATTCATCTCATAACTACGTATGCCTGTAAAGTTTCAAGTTTATTGGATTTGTGGAAATGAGTTCAAATTAAGTTACAAGATTTAAACCAAACAAACAGACAGTGGAATGAAGTTAAATAAAATCGTTTAACAATAGTGTCGAGCAGTATATCTGCATTGATGCATGTTGGGCACAAACGATTCGTGTTATATTGCAACAAATACGTTCCTTATTTTCATGAATTTACTGTTGCAATATATGTATGTTGCATAACGTTATATCGAAATGTGCAAAGTGTTACAGAAATGAAGAAATACGTCACTAAACCTACTTAATATATGTAATAGACACTGAATAAATTGATACTTTCTAATTGTAGTATATGAATTTACTTGTAGCAATGTATGTATCAGTCGCTTCAATTTGCACCATTGTGAGGTCGAAGGTGTAATGATTTTATGCACACCTTGTTTGGGTATCACCAATTGCACGAAATCGGAATTCGCCTAGGAACGGACGCTTTCTTCACCAGTGGCTTTCGTGTATTTGACTAGTACGATACTAATTATTTTACGTTTGATGCATATTGCTTGTTAATGAATCATTTCAAACAAATACAAATGCACAGCAGTGAAGGCGTTTTTCCAAGGCGACATGCATTGGTATTGAGTTGCACAGATCATCATGGGCCTCTGTACATAAAATCGTGGTATATTATAATTATGTATAAATAATTGCAGTATCAAATGCAGATTTGTAATATACACCTTCAAGTAAAAAAGGTTAACTGATAAAGGTGGCGAAATAAAAATTAAATATTCCTAATGGATCGAGGATTTACTGCGAAAAAATTGATGATCAGGTGGCACTTATATAATACAGTTGTTGGAAAACCTAAAAATACTTCAGTTTAAATGTGCTTAAAGTTCATTATATAACACTAGTAGCGATACACTGTTATACAGCTTGCACTTCTTTTTTATTATGCCTCTTTATAAGGGGCACTACTGCCCACAATGCAGTGCCGAGGATAAGTATAATACCAAAAGCTAAAAAGATCGGTTTGTATGATCCTACACTCTCAAATATAACTCCACAAACAGGCGGTCCAAGTAATTGAAGAACTCCATTAACGAACAAAGATATTCCATATGATGAGCTAAGATTCTCTGTACCAAGCATATCTGCCAGAATTACTGTTGTGATGCCAATATACATACCAGATGATAATCCAAACAATGCACAAAAAACGGAAAGCATTGTATAACTTGTTGCCATGGGTAACAGCGCTAAAGCTAGTCCACTTGTGCCAAGTCCACCAACAAAATAGTAGTATTTGGGAACAAAATCTATATCCGACAATGAAGCACCACTGATTCTACCAACTAAGTCAAGAGCAGAAACCACAGACAGAAGCAGAGCAGAAGAATTCTTATCGAAACCTTGTGAAATAGCATAAGAAGGTAATAGAAGCATAAAATTGGTATTACTGATTGCTGGAGTGGAGTTTGAAATCAGAATTACTAAATAAACTGGATCTTTAAGCACGCTCAGATTAAAAAAGTGTGATTTGTCTTTTGTGTCTACTGTAGGCAACATTATTTCGGATACTGATTTTTCTGACAATTTCTCTACATCCGTTTTTGATTTTTCACTGACTTTTTCATTTTTGCTTTTGTCTTGTGAATATTTATTTAATTCTGGCTTTTCCATCTGTAGTTTATTGGTCATTACATGTGTTTCAGATGTATTGCTTTCTCGTCGTAATAAATTAATGTTCTGATAATTAAGGGCATTTCCTTTTTCTTTGGTGAAATTTTTATTTTGCGCGTCGAATGTATTTTCTTTTTCCATTGCATATTTTTTACCTTCACCTGTTTCGTTATTTCTATTTTCTACACAATGTATTTCTTTAAAATTACTGTTTGTACTCTCATCTCCGCTGTGTTCTTTCTTCGTATCACTGTATGCCGATGTTTCATTCTCGGTAGTGGACGCAGTGTTATCAAGGAGTTCAGACAATATTTGTAGTTGCTTAGTCTTAGTACTATTCCCTGTCTCTTTAGGGTCCTGTAATATTGGACTAGATATTTGACTCTTGTTATCAAGAGCTGATTCATCTATAGTCAAGGCTTCGTTATCAATTCCCCCCTCTATTGATACTGTAATCATATGTTGTTCAACAGGATGATACAGTAGGCCACAGATCAACGTGTTTAGAGTAACTGCGCCCATAATTAACACCGCACCCCTGAAAAATCAAATATTTGTCTTAGCAGGGAAGTAATAAAACTTGAAATTCTGAAACTGGTAATAGAAAGTTTTAAACGTAAATGATTAATAGTGCACGAGATATTTATTGTTTGAGCCACTCACAAGTTCAGAGATGGGCAAAAATAATTATCTAGATAACGTCGAATAAAAGATCATTTATCTTTATTCGTTATTCGAAGCTTCGAATAATACGATTTATCTTTATTCGAAACACCACGGATAAATACATTTATTCGAAGTGATTTATTCGAAAGATAACATTTTTATTCGAAGAACTTTTATTCGGACCATCGAATAAGATTTTCATCTTTATCCGTACGTTATTCGACTTTTATCCAAGGCTTCAAATAACTTTCGGCAGCGTGTTTTTTACCGAAGGTTATTCGAAGCCTTCGAATAAAAATGTTTATTCGTGGAAAATTTTTCGGATTGCTAGAAGTGAACAAAAAATAATGTACACAAATATTGCATGGTTTCCACTGCAATTTCTTTAGAAGGATTTAATACTGCTATTATTTCAATCTTCTCCCCTCCCCTCTTAGCGGATTTGATTTATGAAATATTGTTAGAACCAGTGTAAATATGTATTTAAAACTGATATAATGTATTTATAACAGTTATCTTCCTTATGCGTGTTCTTTATTCGACAAATCACCTGACATTTGATTGCTAGAAGTCATATTCTAAAATTTTCAATGCTTAGATCTCGTAAACGAAGACTGAAGTGACGAAACGGTAAATGGACTTTTCGATTTTGTTTAATGTGACAATTTTGCATATTTAATTATGTTGCACGATTTAAGGACACCCAGTATAATTAATACTATGAATATTGCATTAACAATTGGCTAACAATATACTACGACGCGAAAAAAACAATTAAGGAACTTAAATGACATTGTGAATACAAAACGATACGAGTATAAAATGTTGTCAGACAAGTGTGGAATATGTATTAGGTTCAGTGAAAGGAAAGCTATATCAGAATTTTAAATACACTTCACAACTACGATATGTTCATGGTAGATGTAGGATGTATATAGGTATTATTGGACTTCCACAAAAGAATGCGTACACAGATACGTGAAAATTTTAGTTTTGGATTTAGTCTGAAAGGATTGGCTTACAAAATTTAAGCAATTGGAATTATTAATGTATTGTATGTAACATGAATTCGTTACCTGTATCCGAAACTGTCTAGAAGATATTGTAAGAATGGTGGCAATATTATAGTTCCGATCGCACTTCCAGAAATGCACAAACCATTCGCAAATCCTCGAAGTTTTTCAAAATAGGCAGTTACAATATACACTGTTGGTGGAAATGTTAGTCCGGCACCAATTCCAACCATTAAGCCATAGCTATATTTACAAAATAAATTTTGAGCACTCTCCATATGTTTTCTCACTATTTTATATACATAACACTACGATATGCGAGTTGTTGTCAATTCCATCTATAAGCTGCGTTGGGTGCTAATTTGTAATTTTATTTTAATGAATGGTGGATTCGTACTAAACAACGTCTAATGATACGAATTAAAGCTTGTCTCCTTTACAACAAGAGGAGACGCAGAAGTTTTTTCTTCAAACAAGTTATATCTCAAAATTTGATTTTTGACAATCTATATATTTAGAAGACACCTCTTTTTGGCTGTAATGAGCCAGCCGCTTTCGCAATGACTGGAGTTAAAGATTCAAATTTTAAGGATACCGTCAAAACATTGACATGAACAAAGATTTCAAGAAAGTGATCGACAAAAATAGTCCCTTAACACTTCGAGTGGCGCAAGGTTAACAGAAATAAAAAATTTTGTCAAGCTCACTCCGTGCTTTGAATTGAAAATTTGGACTCCTATATTGTTTATTATATATTCATGAAGTGTTTGACAACAGGTGTCAAAAACTTTAACGGGTCAAAATCAAGAATGATGAAATTGCATTTGAGGCTTCGTTTCCAAGTTATTAATTGTTAAAAATGCGCCGAGGGACTTGTGTACATTAGACTACTGCCAGCGCGTATTGCGTCGCATATAGGGTCTCCAAAAATTGGGGGACAATCCTAAACATACAATATCCTGACGCAAAAAGACATCGAAAAGTCCTTTACCGTTTTGGGATCCGAGGCTTCGTTCTCGAGATATTAACAGTTAAATATTAGTAGTCTAAGTTCTGGGCCGCGCAGCTTAAAGCCGAAACAGCTGAGCGCGGAACAGTGACCGCTTGCACGCACTAGGGCTGTAACGAATATTCGAATATAAACCGCGCGGCCCGGAATTTCGATCGTTAATATTCACCTGTTAATATCTCAAGGACGAATGTCTTTTCGCATCAGGATATTGCATGTTCAGGATTGTCCCTCAATTTTGTGACACCCTCTACTTTAACTACACCTTTGGTCAGCTCATTTTATTCTTCCTATGCTTTGCTTATGCATTTTGGCAATTTAGTTCACACTACGCTTTGGCTCACTGCGCCTCTCCTTCTCATAATATTCTTGAGGAGAGACTCGTCGATCGGAATCGCGGCCGAGGCGAGGCGTTCTAAGAGCCTACCTTATGTCATCACTTCAACTACGAGGTAAGTGCGTCTTTTCAGGTGGTACGACACTGTCGTTAATTGATAAGTTAAGATTCCAAGCTGGACGTTAAAATAAGTTTTTCACCATACATTAGCTTCATGGGCGTCCGGAGGGGGTGCAAATGAGACAATGACCCCCCTGACTTTTGAGAAAAAATCGCTTATTTTTAAAAATTGATGTTTATTAAGTTTATACTAAGAAAGTGAATATTTCTAAATTTTGCATTTCGATTTTTAATTAAATTGGCACTATAAAATCAGCTAAAAAAGCAAGCGGGCTACTCGTTTTTTCATTACTATATTTTTCTTCACCGTCACTCCAAAGTTGCCCCCTCCTGGAAGAAAAGTCTACGAACGCCCTTGCGCTGGATGGTGAAATAACACGTCTAGCTTACAATTTCTATGTGTGTTTGCGCGCATGCGTTGTTACCTAACCAATTAACCCCCTACTCATTCATTAAGCCTGCATTACAGTTTAACGCTGGACATACGGTCAAGACTATGTGAAAGTGCTGATGCCAACTCGTAAATCGAAATATTACGTATATACATGTATCCAGGTAACCACAGAAGCCTCGCCGTTGATGCGTGAATATTGGGAAAGCATTTAGCATATGCCAAACAATACACAAATAAAAGAATTTGGGCAGCGTTCATTTACAATTGTATTTTAAGCAGTCAAGTGGAAATATCGGAACAGCTCATTCCAGGAACATCTTTTGCAGACGCACCCAGAACTGTGATTATTGATAGACCGCACAGCGAAGGAACGAAGAATACCATTCCTTGACTTGGCTGGAAAACTTTTTGTCATCCACCATACTCTCCAGATATCTCCTCTTCTGACTACCATTTATTTTTAACTCCTGATAATTACATATTTGACAAAAACTCTTTCAATGGTGAAAGCCTCAAAGAAACACTACGTAATTTTTTCTTTTACCAGAATTAAGAATTTTATGGAAGGAGTATTTATAGTCTAGTAGGGCAATGAGAGAATATAATGTATGCAAATGCTGACTATATTGATGAATTAATTCTTTTTGTTAAATATTTATATCGAGTTATTTAATCACGACATCGACGACAAGGACCTATGTGGGTGCCTGATTAAAATGGATCTATTGTTGCATGCTACTTATGCATATGGATAATAATAGTATTTTAAAATGACTAATATTCTAAGATGAATCGTATCCTACCTAACATATAAGTAGGTAACCGAGTTTGCGAAATAACTCAACATCATTCCAGACGCCGCGAAGGTGCCACCGATGATGGTTACTGTTTTGTAGGAGTACTTGGTGGACAAGATGCTCGATAAAGGACCTATAAAATATGTCTTGCTTTATAATTTTAATTTATATTTAATATAGCGTTGAAAGCGCAAAAATCAACCTGAAATAGTGAAATAATAAGATGAAATATCCGTATAATGTTAATTATAAATTGTATTAATTATTACAAACGCTGTTAAATAAGATAATTAGAAAAATAAGAGTGCATTCAATTATTTACCTAAAGAGTTGTATAAGAAATAACATAAAGCTGGCATCCACGCGGCCGCAGTGGAAGATGCTTTAAAGACATGAAGAAATTCAACGAAAAGAACGCCGAATGACTTTACGGTTCCCGGAATAAGCAAATTCACAGTAAGAGCAGCGGAAAGGACCACCCATCCCCATCCTCCGTCCGGTGGAATCAGTTTTGTTTTTTCAGTTTTGGCTGTCATGTCGGAGGGAGTATGGTGAGAAACCTCGAATAAAATTTATCTGAAAACATGGCAGAAAAATGTAATTACACACAGATTATCTTCCACTAACACTATCGAGAATATTATTGTTAGTAACAGATATAATAGATTCTTTAACCATTCCCTGTATTCTAGTTCAGGGTTGTCTAACTGACGACTCACGAGATGCCGGGGGCTCCTCCGCCTTGCGGCCACGCTGACGATCGCAGTAAAATTCGTCCGTCCCTACACAGACATAAATACATTCGATTGCTACGGCCGGCCACGGCCATACGTTGGCTGTGTATTACATATAATTATAATTAATACGACAATACGAACTGATATATCCTTAACAGCGAAGACCAAGAAATGTATTATCGAGTTGCATTGTGTAATTTGCAAGCAGATCCGTTCGTTCATCAATGTTTGGTTCTACATACAGATGCGAAAGTGCGTTTTCCGTTATGACAAAAATAAAAAGTAAATATCGGTCAAGATTAGCGGACCATTCATTATCTTCGCTGTTAAGGATACCCACAACAAAAATTGATGTGGATATACCATCCCTTGTCAATAATATGACGCGGCCTCAATGGCACGTTCACATTCACAGAGACGAGTAAAAGTAAGTATATATCAATTCGTATTGTCGTATTAATTATAATTATATGTAAACGTATGGCCGTAGCCGGCCGTAGCAATCGAATGTATTCATGTCTGTGTAGGGACGGACGAATTCGACTGCGATCGTCAGCGTGGCCGCAAGGCGGAGGAGCCCCCGGCATCTCGTGAGTGGTCAGTTAGACAACCCTGTTCTAGTTTATCACGGGTAAGAAGATTATTCTTCCCGCATCATATATGATATAATGTGATTTAATTGAAAACAGTCAATATTTAATATTGTTTTATTTGCTTTATCTTTTCTTTAGTACTTTATTTACACTAAATACGTTTATTTCTTCATTCGTTACACACAGAGAGCTTCACCGAACTTGTGCTTCTAAGTACTCTGAATTTATTTTTTATCAGTTATAAAAATATAATAACCAAAATGTATAATCCCATTTAAAAAGAAACCACGATGAGTTTGAAATCTTGAAATATATGATTATGAAAAAATTATTTCATTATTAAAAACCTCTTCGAAAGGAACTATGGTACTAAATTATACAATTTATTGTATTATACAATTTATTGTATTATACAATTTATTGTATTATACAATTTATTATAGTATACAATTTATTGTATAATTTAAAGAGCCCTTTCAAATTTCTGGGACAAAACCCTTTCTTCCATTTCACTGGTTTATTTAAAAAAAAAATGTTAGGGGTCGTAAAAAATGATTCCTAGATAAAACGCAAACGTGGCGCCGGCCTTATAAGGGGCAGAAAACAGAGAACGATGTAGAAGCTTAGAAGGATTGTGAATGACGTTGTTACGCAAAGGTGGGTATCCACTTGTCACGTATCCTCGTATCGTATCACCGTTGTGTGTCCACACTGATACGCAACGGCAATACGATACGAGGATACGTAACAAGTGGATACCCACCTTCAGGGACCGCTATCGTCGGCTAAACACATCACAAGAGTTGCAAGCGCCGTATAAATTCAAACAGGGAATTTAACTTAATATTAGCCTAAGGAATAGATAGGGTCCGTTTAGCTTCTATCATCGAAAGATAACACTGTCCACCCTAGAAAATTGGGAAAATTCATTCGTAGGAAAATTCTACGAAAATCACATTACCTGATCTCCACCCTTCAGCAGCCCTACAAATAGGGGAAACTTGCCTGAATTGTACCCCCCTAAGAACAAATGCTTACTACATGAAAAATAACAGGGAAAATAAAATTAGTGGTAATAAACTCTTTATTAATAAAATAAACAGTTTTGTAAACTCAAGCAACAAAAATAATCAACTTCTATTCATAAAAACGATTTCTTTTTAATATGGAAAAGTACGATTTAGGATTAACGTTCCTAAATTCGACACTAAAAATAAGAAAGAAAATAATGATATAATAATCGGAATTGTATCTACACTTTTCACATTTTATCGGGGAAACGCCACTAAGACGGTCGGAAAAATAAGCCTTTCTTAAGAATCTTTCAGGAATAATTTACAGTTTTTCTATAACAAACTATAAAAAAAAGAATAGAAAAACATGCATAAATTTGAATACATTAATAATTAATCTTCCAGACCCATCACGCGCGCTGGCAGGACGTGTAACTATGGAGCAGAAGGTCTGAAATTAAATTTTCTTTTTTCGTTATATACTATATGAGTGTAGTTTCCATTGCACGTATGAATTTTTTAAACAAATTATTTTTTTAAAAATGGTGCGCTTTAGAAGAAGAAGTTTCGAAAATCTGCAAGATGACCAGTTTTTCGAGCGTATTTAAAAAAAAATTTTTCAATAAAAAAAATCCGTACGTGCACCGGAAGCTACACTCATATAGTTTATAAACAAAAAATGAAATTTGATTTCGGACCTGCTGTTCCATAGTTACACATCCTACCAGCGCGCGTGAGGAGTCTAGAAGATTAATTAGTATATTAAAATTTATGCATGTTTTTCTATTCAATTTTTTTATAGTCTCTTAAGACATTGTACTAAAGGTAGGTAATTAAAATTCTATATGAAAGCTGTAAATAATTCCTGAAAATAAATCTTAAAAATTGCTTATTTTTCAGGCCGTCACAGTGGTGTTTCCTCCTAATTGGTTACTTCAAAAAATTATTTCTGTTATTCATTACCGAAGAGAAAAACTGCTCTTATTTGGTGTAAAAAATACATAAACCATATACTAATAATACATTTTGATCAGGAAGTTAACGTTCCATTTATGTATATTTGATTAGAAATCATGGCGAGTCGTTTTCATAAAGGTCAAATACATAGCGCTAAAAGAGGAAATATCACGCTGCGTTACTACTTAAAATAATTAGTAACGCCTTAGGGTACGTTTATGCTGAATCTGCGATAGAGATCCTATAACAGCGTCGATCAGACGGCGATAAAAGCTACACAAAGATATCTTCCTTTGGTGTGTTTATAGTGGAGCTGTGTAGCAGAGTAAAGTTTCAGTCGTTTAAGGTTTCGCAAATATGTATGAAGCATTTAAACATGAGTGATTCTGAAGAAGACTTATTACCTCAAGTTCCGCAAATTGATACATCGGAAAAAGTCGACGCAGTAAACGTGAACATTGTGTAGTGTTTAATTTAACGGCTACTTCATCCCATAACTTATCTAAGACAAATCTGTTATGGTGATTTCTATCTTTCTTATCCCATAAAGGAGATCTAACAAACAAGTCCCTCATTAATTTGTCTATATCCATCGTCAGTAAGGCTATGTATCAACGATAAGAACGATGATAATAGGGAAGAAAAAATAATAGGTATTTTGGTTCTCGACGCTTGTATCGTTGGTCATCTACTTGTTAGTAAGCTTTAATGTAAACACTTCCATTATAAAACTGTAGGATGTATTTCTGCGCTTCGGTCTCATCGCTGCTCTGATCGTTTATCGCAGTTCCAACGTAAACGTACGTACCCTTAGGCGGAATGACGATTTTAAATTACTCACATTAAGTATCGCTAACACAGACCTCTAAAACCGTAAAAGAATTTCTTAAATATGTTGATCTTTGTAACCCTTATGATTCTGCGCAAAAACAGGTCTTATAGATTCCACTGCACCTACTTGTACTGATATTCCTCAACACGAATATCTATCTATAAATAGCATCTTTACTAATTGTAAGTTTAACTTCATAGCAAAATAACTAACTACGACGGTTTTCACATTTTTTCAGCATGAAAAAGTAAAATCTTTATTAGCACATCTAATAATAAATTTGAAAGGTGTTAATTGGGTAATTATTTACAAAAGGGTAGTCCTCACCGATTTCGATGACCTTGAAATATGTTGTCAGGGCTATGATTCTAAATAAATTTTTCCTATTCAAGTTACCGTCGGTTGGATTTAGTATTCGAAATATTCGCAAGTAGCTTTAATTAAACTTAGATTACGAGTACACTTCATTCTGACGAAAAAAAATTGCGTAAAATGATAACCAAAATGATTAGTTTGAGCTGGAACACAGTTCTCGTCATGTAAACACACCCCCGTGCTCTCGCTTTTCAAGTTATCAATATTAGGTATAATAGTGTACTTCAGTATTTAATTGTATTTAATTCTTGAGTCGCTATCTTCAGTGTTCTTGTACATTCCGAACGAATGCGTCGCGAAATTTCACATGCTCCCTATCGGAAATTTGTAATTCGCGATTTACCACTCTTTGTCTATTTAAGCACAACCATATGTTTTTCTTATCTTGGCCACTATTGTGTAACTCACGTCAAACGCTTTATCACACAAAGAAATGATCGGTTTCTTTTTTCTTCGCTGAGTGGCTTTATGTTTAGTTTCGCGGTTCAAACAATTGGAAGACTGAGGAAATATAGTGGATTTTACAATAAAAACGTGTTATTTTTTGCAATCGTCATAAAATGACGACTATTATTCTTTCAATATCATTCGTTCTTTATACTTCTAACGAGACGTACAAAACTATAAACATTGTTACTATAAACGAAAATGACTTTAGACTTTAGAGTTAAACACTTAATCTACTCATTTGCACTTTCCTTCTATTGTTCTGCGTCAGTTTGCGATAATTTCGAGATTACAAAGTGTAAAAAGCATGAAATTTTTGGTTTCAGTGCAATCTTGCTAATTTGGAATGCCGAAGGTGAAGGTAATTTGGAATATTTCAAAGCTTAGCGATGCTTTTGTTCGACGCGTAACTGCTACCGCCGCGCACATTTGGGCCAGCGCTGTCCATTTATATTTACCTAAGATTGTTCCTATATTGTGATTTTTCAGCCTGATTAGATCATAAAAGAAAATAATTTAATTATCTACGTGTTTTTTTTTGTAAGTTTATTAAGTGAAGGTAAATTGGAATACCAGTATTCCGAATTACCTGCACCGTAACGAAATCGATACTTTCTGTCATTTTTCATTTAGACCAAAGTTTCAGTTACTTTTTGTTTTCTATTATTACTGGGAGTTTGAAATATAAAAGTTTATTAATTTCCCTATGATATTTCACAGACAGTGAGGATGATACACCTTAATACTAATCTAACATACTAATAACCAGAGTTGGGTATTAAATAAATAAAAAATTATTTAAATAACGGATCGAATAAAAGTTGCCTAAACTTTATTCTTTATTCGAGGCTCGAATAGTCCGGGTTAACTTTATTCGACGAATAAAGTTAATTTTTTAGCGTCGAATAAGATTTTTAATTTTATCTTTAATGTAATTCGATGTCGAATAATTTTCTGCCACGTGTTCGAGCCGCCAAGGACCATCATTGGGCGATACTACATTTTAAGGATGTATCGGACGTATAATATTAGACAAAAGTATATGAAATTTGAAATACTTGAATATTTACGTCTTACGCACTGTAAATCTAGATGTAAGGAACTCGAACGATAGTTGGAGTCTTATTTTTACTTCTAGAAAGGTATTTTTCACTTTACAAATGCTTTTTCAAGCATATTTTTGTTTAACTGTTGGCAGTGAAAATGCCCTGAATTCGCAATTTTCTCAAGTTATAATTTATTTCTTTAAAACGGTGTAGTGAAAACAATTGAAACTCGGCAGATATTTTCATCTCTCCATATACTACATGTACAAAAAAATTGAAAACATTGTTACAATATCTTCAACATTTTTTCAGCGGTTTTATCTGTCAAGATCGTCTCCTTCCACAAGACTATGGGTAAAATCAGTTATTAGAAAATTAAAATCGTTATAACTCAAACCCGTTTAGTGAATTCGTTTAAAATTTTTGGAGCACGCCTGGAAGACTAACAAGAACAATCTCACAAATTTCCATCAACTTGATACATGCTTAACACGCGCGCCAAGCCTCAACGCCTCAACTCTCCGGTCCCCAGCGGCTCGCACGCGCGTCAAAAAATTATTCGACGTCGAATAAAGTTAAAGTTAAAGTTGGAAACTTTATTCGACGCTGAAGTTGAAACGCTCGACGAATAGAAAAATTAACTTTATTCGTCAAATAAAAAAATTAACTTTATTCGTCTAATAAAAAGATTAACTTTATTCGTCGAATAAGATAATTAACTTTATTCGTCGAATAAGATAATTAACTTTATTCGTCAAATAAAAAGATTAACTTTATTCGTCGAATCAAAAAATTAACTTTATTTGTCGAATAAAGTTAACCCGAATCATCTTTATTCCACACATGACGAATAAATTTTTTAACTTGTATTCCTTATACGAAATTTTTATTTAAATATAATTTTTACCCATCTCAACTAATAATCCATACTAACACATACTTAATTAGAGATACAGATACGTAGATTTAAGTGGCACCACTTGAGTGGAATATTTTATTGACTTTGTTTATGGTATATAAATTGCACATGCAATAATAATTGCAACATCAATATTATTCCTTCGATATATTTTGAACATTTTAATAATAACAGACGACGAATTGGTTTTGTTCGTGTAAACAGAATCTAAGGATACGATCGCAGCACGCTGTCATGATTTTTATGATTATACAATGACTTGAAACGGAAGAACATTTACATACGAAACGTTGAGAAACCTGAAAGTCTACACTCACCTGTGTCACTCTTTTAATGAGGCCTATAACTGCATAGTATTTACTTTATATACAGTCACTACACAGTAACTATAGTAGTCAATAAACTGTTTAGAAAAATAAAGTACTTGGAGAGAATCTTGATACCTTCACGAAATTTGGTCGTATTAAATCCAATTATATATTCAAATTTCTTCAAAGTCGTAAACATTATAAAACCATTCTATTAAACCAGCCATTCATTCAAGATTTTACCTCAAATCCAAGCTATTTCAGATTTGCAAAAATTAAAATAATTGGCTACATCTCAAAGATATAAACACGCACTGACCTGTAGAGGTTCTGCGACCCGTGCGAACAGTGGTCGGTCCACGATACTCACTGACACTAGTTTCTGGTTTAGATAGAGAAGGGCGGACCGGACGGAGGAATCTTCATGGGACGTTCACTATCATCGTGAGTCTTGAGCTAGACTGTGCACAGGCACTGAAGAACTCGTTCCTTTCCCTCTTCCTTTTCTTTCAGTCCAACCGAAGCTGGTGGCGGAGGGACACCCGAAGGTTGCCCTCGACTTTAACGAAACCAAAATGGTGAGCATATCGTGGCATTATAAATCGGATATCTTCGTTTGACACGAAACATACCAGCGAAGTTTGAGTGGTATCTATATCAACAATCTTTACACATTATTTATATATAATAATTACCTAAGGGTAAAGTAGTAACTTTCTTCATTCACGTGCACTATTTTTATTATTTCAATTAAGCAGATTTCGAAAGTTAACAATTAAAAGTATGAAATCAATTATGTAATTATGAAAAATTTATAATGTATTATTACAGCTGCATTATTTTTTTGTTACTACAGTAGCTTTTCAAAAGAAAAGTTACGTGTAACAGTTTCAGTGAAATTTTGAAATTAATCGTTTTCATATAAAAAGTAATATTATTTTTCCTCATTTAAATGGAATACGGATTAGTCACTTTTATAAATGTATTTACTTTATTACCCACATGCATGGATTAGAGCGAAAATATATACATAATGAAATCGGGCACGTCATTAGTAAGTTCGTAAAAAATATTTTATCGCCATAACTCATGTACATAAAACTTACAAAGGAACATCCCGAGAACAAATTTTTTTCTATTCAAGCTATCATATGTTTGTGAAACATTGAACAGGACGAATATTTAAAAGGGCGAATGAACCTTTTTGAATGTTTGCCGGAGGAAATAGGTTTTTTCTCATTAATCTGGAATTATTTCTTCAAATAATCCATGTGAAAACAAGAAAAATTATTTTTCTACAGGATTCGACAAATTCGCTCAATCTTCCATTCATTTATGGAAACTGTAGGATTTTTAATTAGAAGAAGTATATACGTGTTAATTATCCTTCCTTAATATAATAAAATAATGTAATAATTCTGTAAATACATGTAACCACAACAACCATAATAAAACAATTAATATTAACTCAATATTAACTCAATAATATTGAGTTAATATTGCCTTAATAGCCGTTTACAACTGAAGAAATAAGAACTAGAATATAACAGTACCAGAAGGTCGAATTGAAGATATTCCAGCTTCAAACACATTTAAGACATAATACACTAATTACTTCATCACAGAAACAACATTATCAAATTACAATCTTTCATGCGTGACCAGTATTCGTCGCAGAGGTTTAACAATATGTTAGATAAGCTTAGTAGAAAATTGATACCGTGAAGAAAACCCGACACATTTGATATGTTTGTAAAGTTACATTTATCACCAGGTGCAGGTAAACAACTATGTGCACAATGTAAAAGATCTTTGCATTGCAAATATTTTAATATTGAATATCATTTTATTAACGCTATCATTCGTAGTATTTATATAAATATTAGTATATAAGTTGTTAAAACAATAAGTAAAGTGAGGAGGAGGAGAACTTTTCGAAAATCGCTAAAAATGAAATTTCTTTCCCCCAATATATTGTTATATTTAAAATTAAGTAACTTGGTCTAAACATTTTATGATTCAGCGAATAACTTAGGATTAGTTATATAAAGATTCTTTTAGTCGTCAAAGATTTAAGGGGTGTTTCATCCCATCAAATTGTTTATCAGTTAAAACAAAATAATACATGGCCGATATTTACTGCTCGAAGAATTTATACGGATTTCAAACGAAAAAATTTAATTTTCGAAATATTCCCCCTGTTGGATTATATTTGTAATCTAAATATTGTATAATCCTCCTGTAAAAAGTACATATTATCTAAGTTTACTAAACGGCACAAAGCTAAATGCACTTGCTTGTATAGCCAATAAACCATGCGAAACGTATCTACAGGTAAAAGCTACAGAGTGGGAGAATCCTCCTTCCAAGTCCTGTGTACACCACCGGTTCTCACCTTTATGCAAACCAACACGGAGCTATGCCTGACCACCGTGCATTATAGTCAATATATTCCAGGGTCCAAGATACTGGCAAGAATCTTCTTTCTCTCCTTGTACAGTATAGTTATAACTCTGTTTATAAACCTTGCTATCGAAATATGTTACTTCACTATGTTTTATATCCTCGTGCCTTATTAATATAGCTAGTATTTTTTTCTCTGGCAATCTATCTCTGACTTTCTCATTGATCGTTATTTTGCAGAATGTCTATTACTTTTTATTTGGAAACGTGCAGTACTATTTTTAATACTGGACACCTTTCTTCCTCATACTCCGATTCCATTCCTATCCTCGTTCCTTATTACTGGCATATCTAAAGTTTTTCTTTCCTTTAAATGCATGAAAATATGATAAGCTAAAATCGCTGTCTCTAAAAACTTTTTACAGTTCATTAGCATATGAAGGATCGTATGAAACGAATAAAGTTTTCCTTCCTTTCTGCAAATATGTTTTTCTGGGAATGTTACACGTCGTGATTTCTTCAAGGATATTGAACACATAGTATACAGGGTGTCCCATTTGAAGTTTCGCACGCAATTATCTCCTAAACAATTCGTTATTGAAAAAAATGTTTCAAGTAAAACTTACTTGGTTTCACGGAGCACATCTTGCGATGGTCAGAAATCTTATCTAGGTGGACGTGTTTTCGAGATTTCAAGGTGGCCTTTGTTTTTTTAAAATAGAACTGTATGTTTTTATTCAGATGGATGTGTAGTCCGTTCTGTGAAGAATTCATGGACCTAAATATGTTGGTGTTCCAAGGTCATTTATTGTCATTCAAAACTTACCTTCGTTGAACGTCCAGGAATTGTTCTTTATCTATGGTATTCGAAATGATGATAGGAAGAGGAAGAAGATTACCCTTAAAAAAAATCAAGCTTATTGAGAAGAAGCCCTGATAATATAAAAAATCGTATTAGAGATGCCTGTTAACAAATTACTTCTGCAACATTGGAGAGGGTGCAACTATCTTTTAGGGGTGGAGTAAATCAATGCATTGAATACCGAAGATAATGAACAATTTCTGGACGGTCAACGAACGTAAGTTTTGAACGGCAATAAATGACCTTGAATGACCTTGGGGCGCCAACATATTATAGGTCGATGAATTCGTCGCGGAACGGGCTACACGTCCATCTCGATAAAAACGTACAGTTTCATTTATACAAAGAAAGGCCACCTTTGAAGTCTCGAAAGCACGCCTACCTAAATATGTAATAACAAAGTAACAACCGCGAAACAAAGTAATTTTTACTTGCATCATTTTTTACAATAACGAATAGTTTAGGAGATAATTGCGCGAAAAACTTCAAATGGGACACCTTGTATCTACTATATTATGTATGATGTATGTGCCATTAAGATATTAATATAAAACCTGTTTCGATTTGTAATATTTTTACGGGATATGAGTAATCTTACTCATAACAATATATCAAGTGGCATAAAATAACGGAGTTGAAGAAAAATTGTTTATTCATGTGTGTAAGTTAAAAATTCGAGACTGATAGTAACAGTTATATTTATTAGTTCTATCAGCTTTGCTGGAAGTAATTGAGCGGATTCAATATTAGCCTGGTCTGGTTAAGAATAGCCACGATGGGAATCCCGTTTGACCACCTTGCGTGTCGGTTGCTTACAGACTAAATTAGGGTGAATGTTCCGTCGTGCAAAAACAGTCGCTGTTCAATACTTATATACGAACATCAAAGGTATTGATAAAAATTTTACCTCTACATACTAAGGTCCTTAGTTTATTAAATGAAAATGTAATTAAATCGAAAAATTTCTATTGATTTTGAAAGCAGCAAAAAATGGTAAAGGACAAAGCTACTTTGGAGGGTAATATATAATGGAAAAAATTAAATTTTATTAGGCTTATCGATTTTCATTTTGAACAATTTGTTAACCATACATTTTGTCCATTGCGTTATTCTAATCTATAAAAAGGCGAATTACAATGTGATTTTAATTAAAATGTGACAATTAATGTTTTATTCCGGCCATCTTATCATAAATATTCCAATTAATTTGTTTTGCGTATGTATATTAACGATATTACAACAGGTGTTTAAAATGGCCACGGGTTATGTCGATATAAATTTGAGGCATTATAAAAATAGTAACCTGTATGATGTATATTCGATTTAATCTGATAAAATGAAGGCACTTACAGTAGTAATTCTTCACGTCATATCTGCTGGTGTTGTAGGTGTCCCGTGGTAATGAACTGAATTACATTCATTGAAATATGACAGAAATGACACATTTCCCACGTTGTTGTCATTTATAATACTATACCAATGCAGTAGAAAATGCATGATTATTGATACGGTTGTTGTTGACAGAAACATTGTTAATCTCGAAAATAATAAAAATTATAAAAAAATAAACTTGAAGAAAATGGACTTATCCCTTTACATTTAACTCTTCGAATAGCAATTGTTCCCTGTGACATTGCATTCTATTTGCAAAATCAAAATTCAAGAGACATATATTTAGCTCCTTCTATTTAATTACAGCAATCCATATAATCATTCTAAAAAAATCTATGACAAATATTTATTTATAAGTACTTTTTTTAAATAAGCAATGGCACTAGCTTCCGCGATTATAAGTAAAACATTTTATAAAACCTTATTTATGAATGATTACAAACATAGTTTCATTAATAGCAGTAATAATGTGTCATTAAAATTATGATACCAATTGCAACAATTTTTAACCTGAACCCAGTTTATGGCAAAATATTATTATTAAAAGTTCTCATTTCACAGGCCTATTATAAAATAACTACTAACTTAAATCAGTTAAGGTGGAATTTTCTATACGCATTCGGACGCACGCATCCAGACGTATACGCACGCGTTCAGGCTTGCGTTCAAACGTGTGTTGAACGCGTATATATACGTCTAGCCGCGTGTATTGGACGCGTATCTATAGGAAATCCCTCCTTTAGAGTAATATAAATTTGTTCTCGCTGAATCAACATAACTTTCTATTTTGCTATATCTATCAATCAGTTATGTAATATACATTACTACCACATAAACAGTAATCTAATATAATGTAGATAAGAAATTAAGAACCAGGTACTTTCAAATCACTTTAATAACTCGGACCAGTACATTTATCCAGCGATTAATAAATGAATAGGTGTTAAAAAAATTATTCGTCATGTGTTGAATAAAGTTGATCTGGGTTAACTTTATTCGACGAATAAAGTTAATTTTGGGCCATTTTCTGCGACTCAAAAAGCGCAATCCAGGCAATTACAAATACCTCAACTGACGATGACCGGATTATCAAGTGCCAAGAAACATACACCTCATCACTAAAAAAAGGGAACAAAGTAATGATAGTGTGAATTCCATCGCACGTGGGAATTGAAAAAGAAACGGAGTGGCGAACAACTAGCCAAAGAAGATGCAAACTCCCCGCCAGAACCTACCAAACTACCTTAATTTATAGTTCACAAACTAAGTGTCGCTAAAACGGCAATCAATAAATACTGGGACAAGGAATGGGAACTAAACGTATCTCCTCGACAGCTACTACTAAAAAACAACTTTGAAAACACCTCTGTCCGTATCACGCATCAGAATTGGCCATACCATAATATCCCATTCGCACATAATGAGCAAGGTAGACACCCCAAATTGTGACACGTGCAACACCAAATTAACCATCGATCATCTTATTCTCTCCTGCAACAAATTCCCAACCGAATGGAAAAACTGTGAGATTGACTCCTGTTTACGGAAAACACGTCTCGGGACCAAAAGAAGACAAAACAGCTGCTGAGATTCCTTAAAAATACGAATATTCTTCAAGAGTTGTGTATATCGTTTCTATGGACTGAGTCGCTAATAACCCAACTTAGAGGTTGATGCAACTTAAAATAATTAAATTTAAGAACACAGTTCATTTTTTATTCGTCGAGCGTTTCAACATCACCGTCGAATAAATTTTTCAACTTTAACTTTAACTTTAACTTTATTCGACGTCAAATAATTTTCTGGCACGTGTTACAAAGTACTACTACTATCGTCCGATGATGCCGAAACTTTGCAGTCCTACGTAGTTTGGATGACAATACAAAATTATGAAAAAAAACCTCGACGGGTTTAAAAAATTACCCAGACAAAAACACATGTGAAAAACACCATCGAAATTGTAGTACAAGAAAAATTATTTTTTAGTTTTTAATGCATTTTTAATAAAATCGTTTAACATATATTTTTTTTACATGTATATTTTCGTAGTATGACATCCCGCGAGTACTCTGATAAACGTTTCGGATATTCTTCCACATGGCCCCAATATCTCGGAAACTAATAAATTCCCGAAGCATAAATTTTAAGATCCACACACCCTACCCTCCCCTTGCCTATTCGGCTATTTCCTCCAACAATCTACATTGCTTAAACTCGAACGATTGAGTCGCAATCAGGAGATCAACAGTTCAAATCCCAGCGCGGCGGTTTTACTTTTTTTTTAATTATTCTATAATTTCACTTTCTAAGTCCTAAGTAAAATAAAAACTTCAAGATTATTAATTTACAAGGCATTTTTTTTAATGATGCCAGTCGCGTTACCGAACATGCTGCAGCTGTCTGACGTACGACGTTAATCTTCCGCCGTTCTACATATACATAAACAGAAATAAGCACATAATTGAAATCGTAATTATAATTGTACATTAAAAAATGTAATTACACTATAAACTTATGTTTCTTCGTTGAAAAACAATAATTATCGTTAATACCGTCATTAACGTCATTACCGTTATTACCGTCATTACCGTCAATTATACATTGCGATACACCCCAGGATACTATCGGACACTCCTGGACACCCCAGGACATTGTCAGTCACTCCTGGACACTCCAAAACTCTACTAGACAGGGATACTAGAGGTGACGGTAATACCGGCAATGATGGTAATGATACACTCAGGAACACTCCAGCTAACTCTCAGACACTCTTAGAATGTGAAATTAAAAAATAATTTAAAAAAAAGGTAAAACGACCTTCTGATTGCGACTGATACGTTCAGGTTTCGGCAATGTGGATTGTTGGAGGAAATAGTCGAACAGGCAACACACACAGACAGGAGGGTATGATGGGGGTAAGCATTTATCCCACGTCCTGCGATTTTAGAATCATCCTTTTTTCATTTCAATTTTTTATGAGAGGATAGGCACGACAACCGTTTTCAACCGTTTAAATCCATGCGATGTACCGCCTTGCACACATTGGGACGAAACAAGAAACTGCAGTCTATACTGTGTATGTACAGAGTTGATATTTACGTGAGGTGTTGGGGCGCCAAATTCTTTTAGCCCAGGGCGCCCAATTTTGTTAAGACGGCCCTGGATATACTGTTTATTGTTAGGAAACCAGCGGGGACAGTACTACGACCAATCGCAAAAGTGCTACGAACAATCTCGTGTGTCAGATCCGTGGGAGCTGCTCAGATCGGTTACAAATCTGTAGAGGTGTAGGTCCGATCTTATATGGAATGGAGTGTAGGTGGCACGTGTGCTGGTGGCGCCAGGGGTGGCAAAAAGTTGCAGCATCTTCCCCCTGAATGTTGTTGCGATCTTCGCTGGTGTAAATTTGTGTTACATGAAGTTAGCTATAAGCATAGGAACATTGAGGTTTGATGTAGATTGGAGCGCTCGGAGGTTACAAACGAAGTCAGTTTATAAGAATGTCAAATTGATCTTGCGAGCAAGCTTGCTAACAACTACTCTTTTATATTAAACTCGTTGAATTTGAAGTAGTCTTATTTAACTTTTTCGAATTCGCCGCGCAAACTTGCGCGCTGAGTGCTTCAGCGCTCCACGGGCACAGACCTTGTCTTTTATCAAAAATCCCCACGAAATCGCGCAACAAATATAAAATGAAAGACCTTACAAGTATTTAGTGTTAAAAAGTAAAAGAAAGGAAACGCGGGTCCTAATTCTGGTCAATCCTACAACCGAATAGGTTTACTAGATTGTTTGAATTGCGCGCTCGAATGTATTTTGAAGATGGAAGGAGCGTGGACAATAGGATTCCCCAATTACTCTCTCTTCTGACGACCGCGAATACGTAAGGGTGAAATTAAAATAATAAATTAAGATCAGACTAGAATAATATTTTTTTTTGTTTTATCATATTCAGTAAAAATCACTGTTTAATTTCTTTCTCGAGTAGTAAATTCTTTGTTATAATGTATATATATATATATATATCTATATATAAGCATATTATTTCAAATATATTCTTTTATAAAGGTTAGAAAACCACGTGTCCGGTGATTGAATTGCCGAATACAACTGATCGTTGCTTGTCCACATACTTCGACGTTTCTTACTGTCTACGATAACGTCTTATTTCAACAATATTATCGTAAAACTTTAACATTTGGCATGTATCATTTTACACAAAAAAATTACCAAATTTTGTTAAATATTTAGAAAGGTTTCAATACATCGAGGGGTGCGTTTTAGTTACGCCCAAATCGCCCGCAACGCCCGTGATTTTCATTACATATCGCGACCGCGCGGGCGATTTGGGCGTAAGTGGAATTCGCCCAAGATTGTACACGTAGTTTTCATTGATAAAAGTTAATAGTTGATACTTGTGAAGATGAGTATTTATGTACAAGTAATATTTTTCAGTAAAATCTCATAACACAACAGATACTTGCCAGACTCATAATTACCATTGATTAAAAATTATCAACATATACTATATTCTCCAGCTTTTAGTATTGATTACTTTACACGTTATTTTAGTAATTACAATTTTAACTCAAATATTTCGTATGATTTAGTTAATTAAAAATACATTAATAATTACAACACACAGCATTTTTTCTTGTTCTTTTTATAATTTGTTTTTAGTGGGGGTCTTTCAGACAACTGAAACTTTCTAACAATTCTCACTAACTCATGAAAAGCTTGGTCAACATTCATTCGTAATTTTGCACTACATTCAATGTAAGGAATCTTTAATTGACGGGCCAAGTTTTGAGCTTCTTCAATTGATACCTAAAACAAACAGTTAACATATATATATATATGTGTTCTTAATTTTGAAATGCAAAATTTAGATCAAACCTACATATTTACATTTTATTTACTTACAATTCTTTGATGATCCAAGTCTGCTTTATTTCCAACTATAAGCATGGGAAACTCGTCACGGTCTTTTACTCTAAGAATTTGTCTATGAAATTTTAATATTTCATCAAAAGACGAATGGTCTGTTACTGAAAATACAAGAAGAAAACCTTCACCACTCCTCATGTATTGTTCCCGCATTGCACTAAATTCTTCTTGGCCTGCAGTATCTAATACTAAAAAATCATGTAAACATTGTTAGCTTTTTTATCAAGATTAATTACATATATATTACGTATATATTACATTTATTACATATATATATAAAATATATCTATATAATACTGAATGTGACTATTTTAAGTTTTTAATTATATATTGATTTTAATAAATAAGGAATTATAATCTTACGATAACAAACCCATGGTTCTTTAGTTCATTTATGGAACTGCATGAAAACCAACATAAAATATAAGAAGTCATAAAAGTTACTATTGGATTAAAACAAAACTTCGTAGTGTTTTTTAAGTGAAATTCAGGACAATGTTTAGATATTTGTACACAGATTTATTCAACCACATATGTGCCAGTTCGTTCCACCCTTCAGAATATGTACATACATACATACGTCAATTGTTTCATTTTCAATGATTGGCGTTTCATATGTCCTGATGCTATCTACTGAAAGACACTACGAACTTTTGTTCCAATCCAATACTTACATTGGAAAAAACAAAGTACAATATAAGAATATATAGATATATTCTTAGTAATTTACTCACTGTCAAGTTTTGCAGGGATATCATCGATAACACATTGCTTGGTATATGAATCTTCGATAGTTGGATCATAATCGGTAACAAAATAACTCTGAAAAATATTAATAACAAATTAACATAAAACATTGACGTTTCCATTTGACGATTGTTCCAACAACCATTAACTATACAATCAAGTCTAAATTACACCTATAATTAGGAATCTTTTGTAGCTAATAAATGCATATTAATTTATTTCAATAATATACATGTACATGAACTAATATACACTTTTCATTTAATATATTCAGAAGGAGGTACTTTCTGCTATGTACCATATGGTTGAAACAATATTTTTCAGCCAACTGAACAGAAATTTAACGCAATTATATATATTTTGTACTTTATTTGAAATTTTATACAAGAACATTGTAGCATGATATACACTTGTTAATATAAAGAAGTGTAAGAGGTGTCCATCTGTTTGTTCAACCTGATCTCGAGAACCATTGGACGGATCAGACTACAGTTTCCATAGAGCATTTCTCGAGGAAGATTTAAATATTCGAAACATTAATCTATGACAAACGGAAGCTGTGCAATGCCAATTTTAGTGACGCATTCTACAAGAATGCCCTATAAAACGGTGCAAACTACTTCACAATCCACTTAGTAGTTCTTGAGATTAGCCCAAACAAACAGACTTCCAGAGACTTTATTTTATACTAGGTATTTAAAGAAGAGATAACATCATAGATACATATAAGAAGTCCAGACAATGGGGGGTTCTTTAAGCTAACAAAGATTAATCTAAAGTGTCATAATATTTGCCAAATATAAGTACATATATACGCTTGTATTTTTACAATTATATTAAATAAAATATCATAAATGTGCATAACTATATTAACAGCTGAATCTCGGCCTGTATGACATAATCTGTGCTAAATAAACCATAAAAACAGCAGCAACTGATTCAGTTGATATGTAGGCATGTGCAATTTGACAGCAGTCATGAATGATATATTTAGTATTCGGGTATTTAAACTTAATGTTTCAATACTATTTACGAGCAGGTTCGTAATATAGTAAACGATGAAAGAAAAAATTCTGTTACTTTATTATTAAAATGAATTGTAAATATTATTAAATAAATACAGAGAAATAATCGTAAGAAAATTTAAGCGAAATTTAACAACACAACAATGAATGTGAATATATGTGTTGACTATTGACTATACCTATTGACCATGAACAGTACTTACTTGAATAAATTGTATCGTAATTGCAGATTTTCCGACACCACCCCCACCTACGACAACAAGTTTATATGTCTGCGCATAGGCTTGTTTGTCCCCAGATTTCGACATTTTTGGTTCGATTAATGAAATTGGTAAATTTGTACACAAAATTCACTAACGCATATTGAAATCCACACACTGAAATGTGAAAAAACACAAAACCGAGGCGCGTTCACATGCAAGCACATAGGCAGTTTTTAACGTAAGATACACCACGCGCTGTACTTGTATTTTCTTGCTGATGCGATGTCTCACCGCCCTAGCACAACAACGTATTGTATACAAGTGTTTTTTACGCGCAAAGTCAATGAAAAGTGCAGTAATGAACAGAGTAAGAGAAACACTATAAGAGATGTCTCCACCTTGTATGCATAACTATATGTACATATATATGTGCATGTGGGCTTGCACATACATATACATATCGTGCTATTTCGATTGATTGCGCAGTCGCTAAAACCGCCCCCTCGTATAGGTATTTCTACTTGGCTGGAATCATTTCTAAATTTTCGTGATTAAGTATACGTTTCTCCTTTATTGCTAAATACAAAATAACTTTATTTTACAATGTTCTGTATAAATATTGTATAATAATTCAATATTCCACGTTCCTGCAAGCTTTTCCGCACTTTAATGTATTTATTCGTAAATCTATTTTTCATTTATCAAAATTAAGTGAGTAAGGCTTTCGATAGAATTTAGTTTAAAATTTGATTGAAAATACGGTTTCTGTTAAGCAGGAGAAGTATTACAAATGTTATATGATATAATAAATATTTAACTTCTTATAGTTTGGTCATTTTAAATCAATTCAATTTTACACACTCTTCAAATAGTAATTATGTAGAATTTTTATTGTTAAAAATGTTAAATAATTTGTTAAATAGCTGTATATATGCACATTTGAGTAAAACTTATAATACTAAATTACTATATATATTATATAAAATATAAAAAGATATTGCAATTAATATATTAAATTGTATCAACAATGTAAAGAAATTGTTAGCTCAGATTGATAGTTGCAATTTAATAGTTTAAATTACTGAATTCTATTTAATTTGATAATTGTTTATTCATAATGATTATCGAATAAAATTATATGCATTTTTATAAAGTAACAGATATTGCTTTATTAGCTTGTTTTATCATATTTTATTTTCTTATAATTTACACATTTTTCACGAATGGAATTGTGATAGAATTTCAGGACAAAAGGCACAAACTTTATTCAGAAGCACTTTTAATACTAAAACAATTTTTGTATACATTGTGTAATTGAACCTTTATACTTTATTTTGATAAACACAGGATACATATCATCTCAACTTATAATACACTAAATAAAAATTATTACAGCCAAAAACATTTTTTTATCAATTTAAATTTTTTTTCGTTTTAGGAATTATTGGATAATTGAATACTTCAATTTTTCAAATAAAAAACATCAATTTACTAGTTTAAAACTAAATCATAATCAATACGTTACTTCTTCTGTTATCACAATAACAGCAAAGCTGGTATTTTAATACAATCCAATATCTTTTTGGTATTGTAATATAACATTTCATATGCCATTATGAATGTTTCACAGAAGAGTATAGTATTGAAAAATAAATTGTAATTAACTTTAAACGAAAGTACATTCTCCAATCTCAAGATAACAATTTAGAGAACTCGTGTAATTCACAATTGAATTTTGAGCCTTATATACAATATACTTGTAAAGCAAACTGTATTCCTTGAAAATATTCCAAAATATTTTCTTCCCATGGTATTATATAGAAATTAAGTTTACGATGATATTCAAATACATTAACTTGTGTTTCTCATATTAAATACAAAGGTGTATAAATGTCCATATAAATAAAATACTTAGGAGACAGTTGTAAAACATCCTTTTTAATTAAAATAAACGATTAATTAACATGAGAAACTATAAAAATGTATATACACATTACTTTGGAAACATCTCACTATTTTTAATCGTTACAATGCTCAGTTGAAAAGAGAAACTTAAGTTTTTGTGTATAATTTTCATTCTTTCTAATTTGTGTAGTATAATCTCTTAGTAAAAGCTTAATATAATGTTCAAGTACTTGGAAAACGATTACACAAGATTAAACGCAAGGTAATCGTCGTTATCAGAAAATTAACGTATGTAAAATGAAAGATTTCCTTTTCTAATTCATAATGTTTCACATAGCTTTCATTATACATAGTATAGTTGCATAATATGTACATTTTTCTCCTTTTTACATAACATAATGTTATTTGGTTATTATAGAAAACATTAATATATTTTGGTTCCAGTGTTCACATTCTACAATGATATATTTACATTTGCAGATCATTGTTTTCTGTTTTAAAAACTATACATTATTGAGACAGTTTTGGAACATTGCACTGGAATATTGGACACTGTACATAACACATCCCTTTTTTTTTTTGTTAATATAATTGTGTGATTGTTTTATTGTTATGCTATTAGCCCAAGATTTCTCTTAAATTTTCAATTTTTTCGGTCCTGTGTCTGCAATATTTAAAAGAAAATTAAGATAGAAAAATTTAAAACATACCTAAATTCAGTTATATTTTCACTGTAAATATGAGCAATAAAATCCTTCGTTACACAAATATCCTTTTATTTTTACACTTTCATTAAGGCCCCGTTATATTCGGTTCAATTACTTTTACCACGCGCAAAGAATTACTTTTCATACTACAGTCCAAGTAATGGTTTCTATACATTTTCAATTCATAATTAAAGTATGATATCAACAAGTAAGTAATTGAAACATCAGCTTTATTTTTGCGTGGTACAATTATACTTTTTGCCAGAATTATTTCTCATATACTTTTATCTAATATTTTCTCTTCAAGAATACCCCAAAATAATGTGTTTCAGTAAACCAAATAGTATCGTGTAGGAAATTACTACCCACGTTTTTTCATTTTTTTTTTAATAGTTAAATAGCGTAATGGATATAATTTCCAAAATAACTGTCCCTCTTATGCGTAGGCCAAAATGCAAAATTTGATTCGTATCGCATGCCCGTCACTTTAGTAAGAAAAAATTAAATCATTTACATAATTTTTCGGAAGCAATCAACTACGTTATATTGTCTGACACAAATGTTTATGTAAGTTTTTAAGAAAAATCATTTATAAAATTCTGTTTCTTAGATCGAGTACCTATAAAATATTTTATAATAAATTTAAGAAAGAAATACTAATTTATATGCTCTAAGTGCTTTCATGTACAACAGTTTAATGATACTCCAATTTTTTTGCAGCAGTCTGGAATTCAACTTTTTTTTTAACAATCGTAGTGTAGCAATAATATCAACAATGTTAATAACAGTGACAGTAATGGTGATACTAATATCACACACTTGACAAAATAAGGATTCAGAGGGTACCTTCAAGATTCAGATACAGATCTACTTTTCTTTGTGTGTTCTTTGATTTTTCTAGACATTTTTTTTATAGATCTGTTCTGCATAAGAGATACTTTCAGTGTTGTGATAGCGAATAATGATGACAATGGTGATAATAGTAATAATAATAGTAACAGTAGTAATAACAACAATAACAATAACAATAAAGTTGATGATAGTGACGATGATGATGATAAATAATGGCGGCTAGTAATAATTTATCAACGATTGTGACAGTTCCGATAGTAGAGCGCAATTTATAATTTTGAAAATAAATACGTCGTCGATAATGATGATGAAAAATACTTGCTAATTACATTTCCGTGACATGATCCAATTAATTGTTACGAATGAGAGCTTGAATTTGAATACTAATAGGAATTCGTAATGATAATAAGGATGGTAATAGTATGAGCATTTATAGAAATAAAGAGTAATCGTAAACTGCAACAGAAATTGGTTTAATAGATCGATCATTGATCAATCTCTTTAATATTTTGCAGGGATTCTTCACAAGTTTAGAAATAATAATAGAATAAGATAATAAAATTACTAATCAATAATAACATAAGGCAATATGTGAAGGATTTGGCCAGTGTAACTGGGCCTTGCTAGCATCTGATGCCATTCTCGAAATTCCTCATCAGGCTGGCGATACACATTGTTTACACCATTGATCTCTGACATTCCTTCTTTCACTTCTGGTTTTTCATTAAAAGCAGCAGTTAAAGATGATAGTTTTGGTTGGAAGTTTCCATTCAGTCCTTCTACACACTTCGCGTGTAACCTTTCTATGTCTTCTGTCGTAATTTGTCTAGGTGGATATTCAGTACTGTTTTCACCCTCGGTCGATGCAGTTTCGCACTCACTCCAATCTATCGAACTTGGATCTAGAGGTGGTAACTTAGCTAGTATTTCTTCGACCGTTAGATCTTGACACAACTGTGACTGGGTTTTCTGAATATTTGTAATTGATTTTTCTTTATACACTACACCTGAATCTTGACACTTAGATGGTAGATCGTGACAGTTTTCTGCAGGCTTTAACCGGCATTCTGGCAAGCTTTCAGAAATTGTATTTCTATGGGACGAATTGTTCTGAGTACAACGAAGGAACTTGGATACTTGTTCATTGCTACTTCTAAGAAGATCTTCCATGCTGGATGATTCTAGACTCTGACTAGGTAGAGCACTTGAATTAATGCTAGAATTGGTGCCACGTGCCCGTAGATCAGCCAACAGTTCTTGAGTAGTCTTTAATTTAGGATTTCTTGAGATACTAGCTAGTTTTTCCTTCACGCGATCTTCTAAAATCGGTTGCTTCTTCACAGATTTACTGCCTTTTTTCCTACCACGTTTCTTTGGGCCTGAGTCATCAGGACTAGCGGAAGACTCCACAAAACGATCAGAGATTCGTTCTTTAAATGTGGGGCTAGGCACTTGCAAATTTAAATTACCACTCATGTTTTCTCCATTCAGGCGTTGCTTTTTAACAAAAGGTTCACTTTCAGTAATCACGTTAGAATCATGATGTTGATGATTATGTTGGTCGTTGAAACCGTCTTTTCGGAGGCGTTTATTTGAACTGTGAGTTCGTGGCACTGCTTCTATTGAGTGATTTTGGCTCGAAGAACCAAGTATAGGTGTTACCTCAGAATTTGTTTTGTGGTTGCTGGTTATTGTAATTGACTGTTTGTTTGATGATGCATTAGGAGAGTGTGAATGATCACTATGCACAGACAGAGCTGGACTCAGCACCTGTAATGAGATTGTTATCAAATTTACGCACACTTTATTAATTCAGATACATTATTACGTACAGATATTAGTAATTAATATGATATTAACGATCAGCTATATTTGATTTTAATAAAATCTAGTTACATAGAATCGACATTTTGTTTACCCCCGTCCGGATATTTATTCGAGATATTTAACAATAAATTTCGGGTTTCGTCTGCTAGTCAATTAAGTACCTACGATTTTACTCTTCTTTCTAAATAAGTTACTGATCTGATAGAACAGTATTAACTTGGCACCGCGCAGCTCAGATTTGGACCAGGCGATGTTTCACTCCGTCCGTTTTCTATACTCTTCATTTTAATACACACGTAATGCTATGCTTATGTTTTGTAAAAAATAATTTCGCAATCATTTTCTTACCCTAATAATGTTCACAGTGGCTAATAATTTTCCACTCGTAAAGAATCGTAAAATATAATGTTTGATTATTTTGGTATTCTTTTTTCTGAACTGTAAAATACGAATTCACATGTAAGAAAATGAGCGCCAAATTATTAGTTCTATGTTACATAAATTATGATGATGTTAGTGTAAGTGTAAATATAAGAAAATAATTCGTAATTACCATTTTATGTATAAACTGAAACGAAGAATAAAAAAAAATAAATAATGTCTATCGGGTTTGAACTCGAGCTGCGCTATTACGAAGCTAATGTTCTATGGGGCCAGTGATTCATTCAGGAGGAAAAAAATAAGAGATACTTTTTTACCAGCAAACCAAAATATCTGGTACACAAATATTTTTCGACTCTGTAGATACCTACGAAATTTTATAAAAATTGATATGCAGCACTTTATCTGTTTCTCTCGGTAAATATAATCCGTCATGAAGTATATAAATTTAGAAAAATAAAATTCCAATAGCTTACTCTGAGAGGAGTGGTATCCCTCAATAATGGGCTTTGAGGTTTAAAACATCTTAATGCTGGACTATGTGGTTTTGCTCCGTTGAGAGCGGGTGGGGCTGTGTCAGCAGGTGTGGGCTGTGGAGTTGAATGAGCAGACGGTAAAACCATGTCTCTCCAACGTCGCACCAAATCCTTCGCACGCTTAGCCAAGGCATCATTGTTTGTCTTTCTTCGAAGTTCATTGATATATTTCCCAAGCCTTGTAATCTAAGACAATTATAAAAGGTTTTCTTTACTACTTGGTGAAACTAAAAAGAAAGTTACTCGATACAAATACGGATAATTAACAAAGATGAAATGTAATTTAACAGGAAAAATGCAATATAACTTGGTAATATTGCAATTTCGGAATTTCTAGAAATTAGACGCATTATATTTAGATGAATTTTACCTCAAGCACCTCCTTAGTGATCGCCGTCTTTTCCAGGGCCGTAATGACATCCACAACAGCTCCCATATCGATGACCTAAAAGAAGTTGACAATTTATTGTGTAATCATAAAAACGTCCTTTCCTAAAATGTTCATCTATTTATAAAGGATATAGTAGTAGTTTTACTGGCATTTCATGTTCTGCATCAGTTGCTTCAAATTATAATACTTCGTTACTTTTCTTTATTCCATTAACGTGATTATTATAATTTTTTGTACCTCGCTCGTCTCGCAAGATATAAATAATGCATAATGTTTAATTTCTATAAATTAATTATCATTTCTCTCACTATGTCCTTATACTAAAAATGTGACAAAACATCCTCCATACATAACGTTACGTAACATCGGATCCGTTAGATATTTATTTCAAAATTACTATAAAAAATTGTAACATAAGTAATCATATTATTTTTATTCAACAAAAACTGCATATTTTACATTACATATTCTTACCTATATATCATACATGTACTTTATATTTAATGATATCTATCACGCACTTATAACAATGTCTTTATTTACTTTATTATCTCTTTAAATTATTCTTTTTATACCAAATCCACTAGCAAGATACTCTATTAATGCAAACAAACAATTTTAAAATGTATGTTATTTACAAATAATTATAAAACATTTGTGATTATCTATGTTATATACCTTTTTGACCAATTATCAATTTCTTAACAGTAGGACAGGGTATTCCTAGATTATCTGATTAAATTTTAATAGCATACTCTATGAATCATATTATTAAAAAAAATATCATACAAACATAAATCTGCAAATGCTTCCTTTCCAAGTTGTAGCCTTTTAAAGTTGCATGTTAGAGGAAAGGGCCAGCATTCGAATGAACTGTGAAGCATGTAAATATTATTTGACATTGCTCAGTTACGGTAGCAGAATGTAAACGATCATAGTAACAGTGACTTTTAAAGATCAGTTACTAATGTAGAAAATCCTCCCTGCCTACATTGCAGGGGGTTGTGCGCTATTAAAAATATACAATGAATTCTTGAACGTATTCGACAATCGGTAAGTACATCTGTTTACTCAACGAGTCGACTTTGAACACTTTCTCAAATCTGCAACTTTAAACGGCTACAACTCTGAAAGAAAGCATTTAGGAACCTATGCTTATATGCACTTTTTACCAATATGCTTAGAGTATGCTGGTACAATATGGTCAAACATTTTAGGAGCACCCTATACAATAACATTAAAAACATAAATTTCATTTTCTTTTTATTTGCATAATAGTTTCATCGACTTTACCATAAAGCTTGGATTATATCTTAACACCAAGATTTAAGATAAACTATCGATAATACGACTTGGTCAAAGGTATATCCCATACGATACATTATAAATGGAATAAACAAGAAATTAACAAATGTAAAATGTAACAGTCAACACGTGTCTATAGACATCTCTGATATATACGAACAAACTGTACATTTCATGCACACTATTGATATACGTTCATTGAAAAATTAATTTCGAGCCTCGAAACAGCAATCGGGCCACGCTTACAACATATTTTGGAGTGGTTTTAAAATATGTAAATGCACTGTAATTCTGAAACCAATTGAAAAGTAAAATGTTAACAGTTGAAATATGTAGAAATATAAGGGAAATTGTAATGTGCAAATTAGCATGAATACTATAATTGATCCGATCTATTTATTACGATATATAAATTACGAAAAAGACTAGAAGGAAACGAGAAAAGGGTGTTTGAAGGGCTCTCCTGGATTTGAAATATTTCGCTGCGATATTGAGGTTATGCTCCAGGTAGTCGACAATGCGTTTACGTCGCATGCACACAGTCGTGCGAAGGCAAGTTTGCGACTAGTGTCGTACGTACACAGGAAACATATTAGTCACTCACACGCGGAGCCACCGCTACACTACATTCTCAGTGACTCTCGCGCACGCCACTGGTACAGGCACACGGCGCACGGTGGATCGAGAGTGGCCCGATAGCCGTTTGCGTGAGCGGACGGACGGCGCATCGCGGATTCATTCCGCTACTTACATTGTATTCCTTGTCAAGAGATTTCAACAATCTTTCGGTGAGTTCGGTGCAATATCTCTGCATCGGGGGGGCACACTTAGGGCCCTCGCGGAGAGATTAGGTTAGCAGAATTCGGCTCCACGCGTCGAGTGTCACGAATACGAGAGCACAGGGGGACTTGCAATGGCGACTACTGAACTGTGCTCCGCTCACATGCCCTCCCTGCCTCCCAAGTGCCTCCTAGTCGCAACCCATGCATCGTCCCTAGCCCCACGTCGCCTCATACTGCCAGGCAAATGCTACTAGCTCCTCTCGTGGTTGGATGAGACTCCTATCCGTTACCACACCTCCCTTCCATCCCCACTACGAATAAAATAGCGCTTCACTCGAATATTAACTTTTCGTAGCTTACTTCGTGTAGTTTCGTTTTTGTTCACCTAATTTACTTAACGCAGCTGGATATTTCTTTCGAAAAACTGACAATATGTTTTCATGGTCAAATTGGCCTGACAAAAGAGAACGAACTTTAATTTATTGGTAATAATTTTGCAATTAACAATTTTCTTTGGAATACTTTTATGCAATATAACGTTCAAATCGACATATTTTTAGTGGTGCATATAAAAATTAATTAATAAAAACAGTATGTGCCATGTGTATTTATAAATTTTTTTTTAAACATATGCATTCGTAACACTTTTGAATACAATCAATTTTACATAAATGTAATAAAGGAATTTTTTATTTAAAAGGCTGCATTAAAGTATAGGAAATAAACATATAATGTATAGCGAATGAGACGAAGTTAAATGCATAACTGTCCATTTCACCAACACAAAAAATAATATTACTATTATTTATTAGCCGTATTCATATGTTATGAGAAATTAAAAAAAGAAGTACATATATAGAAATTCAAGTCTCCTTCGATTAATTACGAACAAAGAACTGAGAAGTACGAAGTACGTCAAATGATTAATTATCGTTAGAGGGTATTATAACTATTTTTTAACCGATTAATTACGGCGGACTGTGTCGTACGTATGTAACATGTGTTTCGTAAAAGTTACATATGTTTAGTAATGTTTCATTACCTGATACGTATTCGTTCGTTTTATTCCATTATCATTCTGACGATGTGAGAATGTCATCTGTTGGACATTGTGCTTTGTACTAAATTGTGGTAAAAAATTTCGCCCCAACTCCTGCAGATGTTCATCAGGGAAGGTACATACCCTTTGCTACTTAGGCAACAGTCGACTTCAGGCAATGCCCAGGTTAAAAGTGTATGAAATTATTGTCAATTAAGAATTGTCGTCGGCCGTGTCGTTATAACGGATGGAAGCGAAAGATAACCTATATGCTATGTAACAATTATTCAGTTACTATTTCGTTATTTTGCATTACGTTTGTAAATTTTTTACCAATTTGAATATCTTGATGCGATATTATTGTTTCACCGTAATGGCACATTAATAAGATTAGGGAATAAAGTCAGTGAAGCATTGGAAATAAAAATTTCCATTTATAACCTCGATTTATTTTAACATTTCGATGACACAGTAAGTTTTTTTACTCTTTGTTTGCTACATCCACGCATTTTATTAAAATTTTTTTTTATTTTAGCTCGAAATTTTTACCTAGTATCAATTTTCATGTTCGCAGATCTTTGCGCTTTATTTTGAGGTTATTATTTATCTTGTAATATTCAACACTGTTATTCAATAAATGAAGATAATTAAACAGATGAAATTACATACTATACGTTACATCAGCATAAATATTGTAAGCACATTACTTATATTATTTTCTGTTAATTATATGTGGTTACAAGAAAAGTTTATGCGCGCTTTCAACGGAGTTCGTTCAAAAATTTCATCTATCGGTACTTCAAATTTTAGGAATGTTGGTCAAAATTACAAGTGATAGGAAATTCTTTCACTTCTTTATTAATAATCATGAAACATGTCTAAATATCTTCTCTCAATCAAAAGAAATATTGATGATAATTTAACTGTACCATTGTCGATATAACAACAGTCGTTTAATATTCAACTGTTTTCTCTATGCTTCTTATATCCAGAATGGTAACTTGTAGCTTAAATGCAAATAATAGTGATAATGAAAGCACAGTACAAATCAAAGAGGAATTCATGCATCATCGATTAACAAAGATTGAGACATAGCATTCTAGTCATTTATTTTTAAATGAAGCAAGTTATGCAACTTTTTTTCACAATAGTGGTTAATGTAAGAGTGCATACAATTTGTTAATTTTCCGCATGGTTTCTGACAATTCCAAAACATTTTAGTTTTAACGTTTATATACACATCTTATAAATAGGTAATATTGTGTTTAATCCCTCAGGTCAAATGTGAACTTCTAGATTTTTTCCATGATGCTAATAAATGAATAACTAAAATTGACATTCAATGAAATATCTTAAGACAATGTGTCTCAGTATAATGTATTAAATGTTTTCAGAGGTGTCATCGTTGGTTGATTTTGTGTGATAAGATTAATATAGGGTGTTTATAAATATGTGGGACAATATTTGAGGGTCGGTTCTACTCATCAACATAATAAGAAAAGTTTGTATACACGTATGTTCGATAATGCTTAGTTTTGCAGTTTCAGCATTTTTATATTTCGTAAAATACCGACCCAAAATGTCTATTAAACCGCAACCGGCAGACTGGCACATTTGTCAGTTGGCTATTAAAGTGGCATTTAACAAAGTTCAGCTGTGTTTCTGTGGATGGATATATTTTTTATCATTTCACCTTTGTTTTTAAAGACGCCGAGGAAAGGATATGAATGAATGTATATTAGGCCAACTGACATCAGAAGTGAGGTATTCAAATGTATTCTTCTCGAAATCATGATTTTCCAACATGTTATCCACAATTTCTCAAAAACTATTCGACCGATTTACTTCAAATTTTGCATTGCTATAACATACACTGTTACTCAGGTTTTTGACAACATGGATTTTTTATTTGATTCATAATTTCTTCTTTATTGCCTAAAAATTGCAAGATTTCATGTCCACATTTTTTGAAAATTTTGAAAATTGAAATGTATCTCGAACATTTCTTATTTATGAAGACTAAAAGAAATCTGTATTTTTTATTTTCAACCCTAAAGGTTAATGCTGTTACCAATGAGTATACCTCACTTCTAATGTCTATATCTTCTATATTTTTGCGAATTTCGATCCCAATTCTTCAGGGAACATTCATGACATATTAAACACTGAAAATAAGGAAAAAAATTTTTTTATCTTTGTGGCATATTTCTGTATATGCCTCCCCTTAAATATTTAAAAAATAGTTCTTGAAAATATAAATTCATAACTTCATGAAGCACAAGTGTCAGCGAACATGAATATGGTGTTAGAACTAGTTATAATTTTAATTGGTGTTAACCTTTAGAGGGCCGGGCTGGCCACTATAGTGGCCACCTAAGAATTTGGATACTTTGCCGGTCATTTTGGTGGAATATATGCATAAATTTTAAGAAAATAAAATTTACAATTTTAATGAAAAAATCCCGGCCCTCTAAAGGTTAAAAACAATCAAAATTTTATAAAACACATGGATCTAACAAACGTAAAAAATAAACCTGAGAATTATGGTTCTTATCATGTGCCAAATAGCATGAACAAAATTTTTATTTTTGAAACTTGAGTTATTTGATTTCTCGCATGCGTTCTGTTACAATCATACGCCGATACTTCTGCCATCTATGAGCTGATGTTAAATGTTGAGGGTCATTTAGATGCCAGTAGAGGGCGCAAGGTGCTTTTGGAAGAAGACGGTAGCCATTTTAAGAGTGTAATCGCGCTGATCCCTCTTCGCGTGGAAATATGCCACGGTTCAGCTGCGGTAGATCTCGTTGACGCGTTAGTGGCCCGGATTGATGAATTTGGTGCCTTTTTCGTATAACGTTTGAATTATAAGAAATGTCGGAATGCCACTTGCGCCGAAAAATAAGAAAAAATTATCCCTTTCTAATGATGGATAATTTAATATATTTTACGTTTTCATTTTTTATCGGACGTAAGGAGTAACTGGTAGAATGTGTCTGTTTGTAGCGGTCTTTGAAATTTTTCTACAATTTTTATGTCTGAATGTTTTAACCTTTTAGTTACTATATGCCATTATGGTGACTTCCGTCTATGTTATTTTTTGGAACGATACGCCGCTACCGTGGCCCTTACACACAGTTTGCGAAGAATCTCTCCGTACAGGGGTATAGCTTCGCGATCAAACTTGCCGTAGCTAAAAGTTTGAAATTGAGGCGAGCGGTTGTGCCGGACGAGGCACAACCCTCGGACCAGGCGATTGCGGGGCAGCTACTATAAGGTGTCCCTATCGAGACGCTTCAGCGTCCATCGCCGTGACGGACGTTCATCCCGGCGGTGGGGTCCGGTATAATCGGAGGCAGTGGTTACATCCATGAGTATGTAACGGTGGTCGGTGGGATCCACAATGGACTGCCCTTGCCAACGCACGCACGTGCTTATAGAGCCCCTGTTAATCATGGGGGAAGCCCCACGCGACTGGGGCAGGATCCTTGGGTGCTTGGGCCCCTGTCCCTTTTTTCTTTGTCTTATCCTTCCCAGAGGGGGGAGCACATGACTTCCCATTCTGTATCCAGATGGCCTCCCCAGGTCCGCGCAGAGCGGACACTTGAGGGGGCCCCTGCACAGGCTCGCCCGGTGGGACGCTTCTATCAATGCACCCCGGGCACGGGCAGGGATCGAGGATAAGGGAATATAAGACACGGAGTCCGAGGCGGGGATGGGGCACACGGAGTAATTGCATCGGGCTCCTCTGATCCAGACAGTACCCTCAAGGGTCCCAGCTCCGCCTCCAGCCAAGCCACCTTGCTCTTCAATTCCTGGAGATTAATCATCTCCAGATGGACGTAATCTCCCGGGACCGAGGACCTCCTGGCCAGCTCCGCGGCCGGGCCTCCTCTGTCCGTACCGCAAGCCTAAGTCTCCACGCATGAGACGGCTTCAAATCCACACTCCTCACCTAATCAACGGCCTCCACCACCCTCACATGATAGGCCTTCAGTCCCAAATCCTCTACTGGTTGCACTGTCAACTCTGCAGCCAGGCCTTTCGCCTCCGGAAGGCTGTCCCCCTTAGCGCTCAGTAGGGAAGTCCTACCGGACTTTACTGTCTTTTTCCTCCTCTTCCGTGCGCTCATCTCCGATAACTCCTGGAGAGTGACCAACGCATCAGACTCCGACCCGCTCACCAATATACCCGCCAATTCCGGCGATCCCTGCCGGTCAACCCGAACCATCCGGACAACCGGCCAGGTACCCTCCCTCCACTCCGTGACACTGAATGCAGGGGCAAGCCTCATCCAGCTTTCTCCATAATTTTGTCTTCATCGAATGTCAGCGATACGCAGTTTTTGAGCGTGCTAGTTATTCCGACGTTTCTGTTGCGGTCAATCTCCATACCATCGAGCTGGTATCGAATGTCATCAAATATGAACGCCATGCGATTATTCCCAACTTTACCATTTGGCTTATTTATCACCAATTTCCCTTCCACATAGAGGAAACTTTCATACAGCAATTTGTATCTTATCCATGTGCCTAAACGTCGTGTTGATGTGTGGATTGTATGTATGAGTCTCGAGCTTGACGAGGCGATCTTCAAATTTCAGCTTGTCTCCAATGTTTAAAATGCCGGTCATTCTTTCTAGTAATTACACCCAGCGAATCCCAATGATTTGAAAAATGCAATGTCCGCTGCACTGGGCTTCTTCTTTTTAGCGTAAGCGCAGGATTTGTTGTAGAGAATCTCGTTTGGAAGAAACGTGTTTCTGGAGTTTTGCGCTTCGTTCTACACAAGCATCTCATTCACCCGCCCTGCATGTATTATCGTCGACGTCGCCGTACACGCAATGTGATGGTAATCTCTTCTCGAAAATCGAGCAATCGTCCGTCTTGGTCCATAACGAATATCGTTAAATCCGTAATGATTCGTACGGTAATCTGAAGGTAAACCTGTGCGGACGTTTCCGATAGTTCATGTCCTAGTAGTAATCTTGGAGAAGAATCATGTATCGTATGCATGCGCTACCCATTGTTGTATGCGCTGACGGTTTCGCGCATTCTACGCGAATAATGTTTATGCTTATGATATTAATCGAGATTGGGAGAACCCCACGGAGCAAGCATGCTCTAGCTTGGATAGCACTGCTATTCATATACTATACTGTACCGTCCGGGCCGCCGGTTCCTGGACTAGAAGGGAATACCAGCTACTCCGGCGTAACCGTAATCCCCAAGGCCGATTTACGTGGAATGGAATACTGTGCGAGGCGGGTGGATTGGTGTTTAAAGGATCGACGAGGAAAAGAAGAGGTGCACGTTTCGTCTTGGGACCGTCAACCGGACTCATCAGTAAGTCTACACCCGACGGACCCTGCCCGAGATGCATGGGGACCGAGAGGACTAAACTTGGAATTTGTATACATATCATCAGGGTTACCATACGTAGCAATTAAATAGCGGCGTGCCGAGGCATATGACGTCACGGAGTAGGAGAGGGGAACACGTACAGCAATATCGGTACATTTGTGTTCGTGATGCCGTAACATCATGCCAACTGACACCAACGCCAAGCCAATCCAAGCCAAGTAACGTAACATGCTTCGCCGCACAGTGACTTCGCCTGGTAACTCTGCATACCATGGACCTGAAAGACAGTGCATAGTTGCGATGGGAGGGACTAATGGTTGCAACTTTGGGCGAGGGGCGTGAAGCAACTTTGGGAAGCATCTGGTGCCGGATTGGTGATTGGTTCTGTTTTTCACCGTGGTTCCAATTGGTTCTGATCCTGGGTTCTGATTCACTCTTACTCTATGAAAATACGATTGCGCTTGCGCGGTCACACGTTACCATAGTTCCCCGCTCCCCGGAGCTGCTTCACTCCCCTCAACCATTGCTACGTCCCTATATTCCTATGCCCATGGATCTGAGGCAGTATCCACCATTTTGAATTATCTTTTGCCCACAAGTGACATCACTTTTGCCCGTTATCTTTACTTCGCTTTGACTCGTGGCTTCATATACAGCAGGCCATGTCTATAGGTATATATAGTCTAAGGGTGTTTTCAATTCACGCATACTGCGCATGAAATTGGTGGCATCGTACGATTTCGTGGAATTTCTCTCACTTACCACCAATACGATGCCACTTCCGGCGCAGCGAGCATGCAGCAATCGCAGAAATTCAGAGGAGAAGCAGTCACTGCACCACTCGTTGCACCGGAAGTGGCATTGTATTGGTGGCAAGTGAGAGAAATTCTACGGAATCGTACGATGCCACCAATACGATACCATCAATTTTATGCGCAGTATGCGTGAATTGAAACACAGCCTAAGATGATACATATGAACGAGACTGGAACTTACAACTTGTGAGAAAGAGTTAAAAAAAATTAGACCTCTGGTGTCGCTGACGAACACTACAGTCGTGAGCCCATGGTAGGGATGGGACGTTATAATACCCTCGTCCGTGATGCGGTCATGTCTTTATCGACTGACGTAAACTTTCATAAAGTTACCGACATGAAGTAGGATACACCTGACATCTTATGGAAATTTCTGTTACATGAATTGAAATACCGACTTTGTGGTTAATGATTTTGTTACGTACTCTACGTTAAACAACCGTGACTCTGACAACTACAGTATTGTCTCCGTGTGTGCCCGGTGGTCGGGACTGGCGTTGGGCACTCAGAATGCGCAGATCCCTAATTCCGAGTGTGCGTTTCTCGCTTCTTTCTGGCCGAAGGAGTGAGCGAGATGGACCGGTTTTCTTGCGCGCGGGCGTGCGGGCACTCAGTGGAATCGTGACTGCCCAACGCATGCGCGCGACGGTCAGATAGCCAGGCACGGCACAAGTCTTTTTTGCGCCCTAGACAAACTTTTCAAATTACGCCCTATATTATAATACATTTATTTGAGATTATTAATAACCTTACTTTGAATTTTTATTCGTAGTTTAATCCACTTATAGTACAACTTGTAATATTTAATTCTAAAGTTTATTTTCAACAATAGCAGCAATGAAAATACATACCATTTTGCACCTCTTGTCGACTTTCTGCCCTAGGCAGACGTCCAATTTTGCTTATAGGGACGAAAGTCGACAAGTGGTGCAAAATGGTATGTATTTTCATTGCTGCTATTGCTGAAAATAAACTTTAGAATTAAATATTACAAGTTGTATTATAAGTGGATTAAACTACGAATAAAAATTCAAAGTAAGGTTATTAATAATCTCAAATAAATGTATTATAATAAAGCGTAATTTGAAAAGTTGGCCTAGGGCGCAAAAAAAACTTGAGCCGGGCCTGCGTCAAGTTTTTGCGTTGCGGTTTCGTGCTTCCGTATGTGCCTGCGACCATCGCGCACGCAAAGGACGGAGTGTCACGGCGCCCGAAAGACGGAGGGAGACAAAACATGAACGCTGTCGTCTGTCTCGTACTGTCCTCGCTCGCTTTTAGGGGCTCTCGCTCGCTCTCGTTCCATCTCGCTCTCGCCTTCGCCGGACAAGAGTGAGACAGAAGTGGTGGGGATAGCGACAGGCCTACATCGTGTACACCAAATCGGGTACATATGGAGACAATATATATATTCAACTTAATTACAAAAGTCGGTGAAGTCTGTAAAAGCAGTCCCGGCTCGTCCCTATAGACAAAATTACACAGCTGCCTAGGGCGTAATGTTGACAAGGGGCGCAAAATGGTCTTTTCATTGTTGGCATGTTTTAAAATAAAGTTTTAAATGAAATATTACAAGTTGTACTATAAATGTTTTAAGCTACGAATAAAAATTCAGAGAATCATTTTTCATCATGAAAAAACTCAATATAAATGCATTATAAATAAAGGGTGCAAAAAAGACTCAAGCCAGGCCCGAGTAAAATTATGTAGCACATGTATGGGAAATGTACATACATGGTCTAAAGATTATATGAGAGTAATGTAAAAATCGTGTATGTGCTAATAAGGGAGGAATGATATAAAGCTGTGTGAGAGTATCGTAAAAATCATCTAGGAGAATATGGTATAGCAACAATTCGGGAATTGCTTAGGAATTATGTGAAATTACTGTACATTATGTAACAATAATATTTAACAAAAACAATGTGATATTTTAATAATACTTATATTACACTTTAATACACAAATTGAAATAAAAATATTTACGACGATAAGTATTTCCTGCCATATAACTGTGCTTTTTTTTCAAAGCCAACAGATCTGATGGGAGTGTTTAGTTTGTAGAATGGATTCATAGAATACTAGAAGGAACAAGTTATGAATTCATGTGAATGTTGGATAAAATATCAAATCTTATGATTAAGATGAATTTGAAATACATTTACTTTACCTTTATGTATGTTTCATACATTTCGTTGAAAAAGTTCTTTATACCATCCTCATTTTTGCTATCATGAACCATAACAAATCGAATATGGGTCGCAGTAACAAAAGCACTCACGAACCATTGATTAAACTTATCCACAACTTTCAAGTGCATATTTGTTGTCTTCCATGTATGTTCGTCTACAAGATCTAACGCAGCGTGTGCAATAAACTGATTCAAATGGGTATAATCTTCTTTCTATTAATGAAATTACAATGTAATTAATATATATCCTTTATACACACAGTATAAGCACATATAGTATAACTACATAACGACAGTATAACCAAAACAGAGGAGATTCATTAAAGAAAACATGAGCTGTATTAAGTATAATACTAATTGATTAGTCATGGAGACAAGTTCATTAGTCCGATAAGGCAAAAGGGACTATAAGGAACATATAAAAATTATTTTGCCAATATTCACAAAAGTAACACAAAATATAGACCCTAATGCATAGAAAAATAGGAAGAAATCTTGTCTCATACAAACACACATATTTGATAGATATTCAAAGGTGCTTCTTTTTTAAAAAAAAGAGTTTATTTTATCAAGAATCACATCCCTCCTAATTCTAGCATAAATAAAGTATCAAGTTGGAAAATGATATTCTCCATAAATTAGACTTGAATTTTCAATTATGCGAGCAAGCATTGAAGATATCAGTAAAATAAGTAAACATAACCTAGCAAAATAACAAACCTTCGAATCCTTCCCAGAATGGTTAAATTCAATTTCGAATAAAGGATTGTCGGCATGACCGACAATCGCGAAATAATAATTAGCCGTCATCGCGTTGTTCAACCTCACTGACGTAATCTTAATCGCAGTTGTTCGTTCCAACGCTGTTTACATTATTAGACAACTCCATTTTGGTCCAAATCTCCGAGCCAATTTTTATCAAATAATTTCAACGAAATTACAAACGTTAAATTGGTTAAAAATTCTTCAAACATCACGACGAAACGTTACCGAACGTTTTCAGGTATATTATTTATCCATTAGCTCAAAATTATCCTGTTAAAAACCGTAAACTACACGAGACAGGCAATATTCTATTCCATTCAGTCGCCTTTCTGTTAAATTCAATCGGCGATGCGCAAGTTAGGTGCGCATAAAATTAGTGCACCGTCGGTACGGATGCTACGGATGGAGAATGGGCTGCTTTGTTATAACTATCGAACAGCCTCGTCTGTGCCTGATTGTGAGGTTTTTCGCGAAGTCGGTATTTCAGAGTTCAGACCACGGCAGTGGTGGGTAAAGACACGAATTTTCGATTTTATACACGACACGTGTCATAAATGTAATAAATGTCGTAAATGTGTCGTAAATGTCGTAAATGTCGTATATCTGAAATGAAAACAACTAACCTATAATACATTTTTCGTATAGGTTATGAAGAAGTGCCAATTTATTAATAATTATAATTGTGATTAAAAAAGTTAAATTAAATTAAGTTACACTGACGAAAAATGGATATTGATAGGTTAGTAAAAGAGAAATGCATTGGGAAACCAAGAATTTCGATACGCCAACTAGTGACAGAAAATTGAATTACTGAGAATAGGTCGAAATCCGTCGAATTCCATATGATTATCAGTGTTTAAATAGAAAGACATGTTGTGAAATACGAGTGTTTTTAAATTTCTTTGAACACTAAATTTTTACTTATTCGATTAATATATACTTATTCGGAATGTTTGGTGGAACCGGATCTACTTTCAATAGTTTGCCAACTTACCATCAGAGGGCTGAAATCTAAGCCACGTCTCCACTAAGTTTCCCAATATAGAATAATAAATATAATTTGTTTAAATTAAAAATTATGTTAATAAACAGACTATTTTTATTTTAGGAAAAGAAGCTATCAATTAAAATTACAGCACCTTACTGTTCATTTTGTCCAATGGAATTGTATAATTGTTCATATTGTACATTTAAATGTATTGTATTTAATGTTTCTCTCGATGGAACTACATAGTCCTTATTTAGTGCATGCACAAAAGCTTTAAAGTGGCTTAATTCCACCACACTGAAAGGGATATTGCAACAAAAAAAGAAATTTGATTACAATTTATCAAATTCATTTTTTCTGAAACAGATATTTTTATTTACATAATTTTCAATTCAAATAAACTTGATCTTTTATCGTACATTTATTTCTAATTACTTTACCTTTCAGGATTCATTTTTTACTAGTTTTATCTAATTACGTGATTATTAATCGTGTGTATTTCTGCTTCACAGGTAAGGGACTTTAAAAGGCGTTACATACAGAGCAGTCTTAACAGTATTGTAGGCCCTGGGCTAAGCAATGCACTGGGGTTCGTGGGGGCCCCTGCCCACACACGGGAATATGACTTAAAATCAGAATTGTGGGCCCCTACTGCCATGGGTCCTCTGGCGATTGCCAGCGTAAAGCGACATGGCTTTATCTGAATTATGAATTTATCTTCACATCTATTCATCTTCTATATTACAAACGAATTTATAAGATTTCATTGTATTGTATATCACTTTTTTCATTAAAATGCAGTTAAGTGATAAAAGAACACTATTATTTAATAAGCCTTTCTCTTCCACTACATCCTATCCTGCTTATTCCAAATCACATATAAAAGACATGCTAAACAGAACACCTAAACTTCCATGCTGAGCTGCTTTTAAAACTCTACGTTAATGCATTGTTTTAAAGAACAAATTCAATCGTTCTGCCACCTCTTTCGACATCATGTTATCCTGTTACGAAGCTCATTTTAGAGCGTTCAGAAAATTTTGGCCAGATTTTGGAGCGATGTATCAGGAAAACATGATGCGAAAGGAGGTATGCTGAATTTCTGCGTCGAAGGCCTTTCGAAAACTCTGCGCCTCTGCGTCGAATACATCTCCGCCTTAGATTCTCTCTCCGAAGGCGCTAACTTAGTGCCACCTCTTTCGACATCATGTTATCCTGTTACGAAGCCCATTTTAGAGCGTTCTGAAAATTTTGGCCAGATTTTGGAGCGATGTATCAGGAGAACATGAAGCGAAAGGAGGTATGCTGAAATTCTGCGTCGCAAGCCTTTCGAAACCTCTGCGACTCTGCGTCAAATACTTCTCCGCCTTAGATTCTCTCTCCGAAGGCGCTAACTTAGTGCCACCTCTTTCGGCATCATGTTATCCTGTTACGAAGCCCATTTTAGAGCGTTCTGAAAATTTTGACCAGATTTTGGAGCGATGTATCAGGAGAACATGAAGCGAAAGGAGGTATGCTGAAATTCTGCGTCGCAAGCCTTTCGAAACCTCTGCGACTCTGCGTCGAATACTTCTCTGCCTCAGATTCTCCCTCCGAAGGCGCTAACTTAGTGCCACCTCTTTCGACATCATGTTATCCTGTTACGAAGCCCATTTTAGAGCGTTCTGAAAATTTTGGCCAGATTTTGGAGCGATGTATCAGGAGAACATGAAGCGAAAGGAGGTATGCTGAAATTCTGCGTCGCAAGCCTTTCGAAACCTCTGCGACTCTGCGTCGAATACTTCTCCGCCTTAGATTCTCTCTCCGAAGGCGCTAACTTAGTGCCACCTCTTTCGGCATCATGTTATCCTGTTACGAAGCCCATTTTAGAGCGTTCTGAAAATTTTGGCCAGATTTTGGAGCGATGTATCAGGAGAACATGAAGCGAAAGGAGGTATGCTGAAATTCTGCGTCGCAAGCCTTTCGAAACCTCTGCGACTCTGCGCCGAATACTTCTCCGCCTCAGATTCTCTCTCCGAAGGCGCTAACTTAGTGCCACCTCTTTCGGCATCATGTGATCCTGTTACGAAGCCCATTTTAGAGCGTTCTGAAAATTTTGGCCAGATTTTGGAGCGATGTATCAGGAGAACATGAAGCGCAAGGAGGTATGCTGAAATTCTGCGTCGAAAGCCTTTCGAAACCTCTGCGACTCTGCGTCGAATACTTCTCCACCTTAGATTCTCTCTCCGAAGGCGCTAACTTAGTGCCACCTCTTTCGACATCATGTTATCCTGTTACGGAGCTCATTTTACAGCGTTCTGAAAATTTTGGCCAGATTTTGGAGCGATGTATCAGGAGAACATGAAGCGAAAGGAGGTATGCTGAATTTCTGAGTCGAAGGCCTTTCGAAAACTCTGCGCCTCTGCGGTAAATACTTCTTCGCCATAGATTCTCTCTCCAAAGGCGCTAACTTAGTGCCACCTCTTTCGACATCATGTTATCCTGTTACGAAGCCCATTTTAGAGCGTTCTGAAAATTTTGGCCAGATTTTGGAGCGATGTATCAGGAGAACACGAAGCGAAAGGAGGTATGCTGAAATTCTGCGTCGAAAGCCTTTCGAAACCTCTGCGACTCTGCGTCGAATACTTCTCCGCCTTGGATTCTCTCTCCGAAGGCGCTAACTTAGTGCCACCTCTTTCGTCATCATGTTATCCTATTACGAAGCTCATTTTAGAGCGTTCTGACAATTTTGGCCAGATTTTGGAGGGATTTATCAGGAGAACATGAAGCGAAAGGAGGTATCCTGGATTTGTGCGTCGAAAGCCTTTCGAATACTCTGCGCCTCTGCGTGCCGAATACTTCTCTGCCTTAGATAAATTGCAGGTTTGGAATTTGGATAGAAGTATGTATGAAAGGTATTTCTCAATAATAATACTGTCTGTTTCAAGTTTTTCCCAATTTATTTGAATAAAGACTTTTACAGTGTTACAATAATGTATAAAATATATAATTTTACTTTGTCGGTTATATAAAATCACTATTTTCTTGTGTTCATTGTTGAGATTTGCATCATTTGGCCCATATAAAGTTCCTGTCCACGGCGAAATGTACCCAAGTTTCACCTGTAACCAGAAGAGAAATATTTCAAGTAATTGAAATGTACAATGAATTTCCTACGTTTGCAGTACCAGCCGACTTTCCGTTTAAATTTTTCTAATTTTTCTACAACGCAATAGCTGAAAATTTCTTTCCTTATTCAAAGCTTTATTATATCCTTATTCAGAATAGAATACGGAAATAGCAAACAGCTCCCTCTCGCGTGCATCAGGCAGCGGCGTATCTATGGGTAATACCATTTCAGTCCAGAAAAAACCTGCTGTAATACCGACCGGCCGAATCGGCCAGACCACGTGACGTGTCTACCCCCTTAAGACCAAGACCACGCTTTGGAATACTTTTTTGGGGTTATGAACGCGGCGATTATACGTAGTTTTCGACATTATCGACGTATTCTACAGTATTCTATAGTATTCGCATCCAAACAACAAGCGAGTCAGAAAGAACTATATTTCTCCAACACTTTAATTGTTGAAACCTTAAAATAATGAATATTTCTATTTACGACATTTGCGACAAATGTCCCGTATAAAATGGGCTTAAAAACGACATATTATACATACATTTGCGACACGTCGTAAATGCATTTACGACGCGACGTAAAATACACGACCCACCACTGGACCACGGTGTAATCACAGACGAGGTACAGTCTATACCTCGTCTGCAGAATGCATTGAATAACTGTTGCATCCTATTCTCGACTCTGTCGTTAAGGTAGGGAATGACATTGAAATGGTAAAAAAAAATTTCGAGTTGCCAAAAATCCTTCTCGCAAACGTTATTTTTATGCAAAATGAAGCTATTTTCAAAATTCCAACTCAATCGGAATAGACCGGTTTTCGGAAGTTTCGCCACATGTCCATTTAAACACTGATAATCATATGGAATTCGACGGATTTCGACTTACTCTCAGTAGTTCAATTTTCTGTCACTAGTTGGCGTATCGAAATTCTTGGTTTCCCAATACCTCGTCTATGCCATTAGCCATTAGGTGGCCATTAGGTAAGTATCTTTGAACAATCAGTAGAATTCTAATCAAACTTGTTTCAAATTTCTTACAAATACAATTTTTTTACTTCTGTTTCTAACATTCTAACGAATCTAATGTACGAAAATAGGAATGAAAGAACTTGCCTATAGTACGTTCAGTTATAAAACAAAAATATGCAAAGTAAAAATATTTTCGACTTTTCTATCCAATTTTTAAAGCTACAATTCTGAATTTAACAATACAAGATTATTATTATTAATACGAGATATACAAGATCATTCTATTCTCAACAGCTTGAAGATATGTTTACGTGATATAACAAATAAGAAGCGACGTGCAGGTACATATATATTTAGTTAATTTAATACCATGATATTGATAAAATATATTTGTATATATTTGCATCACCGTCATTTTCGACATTATATTAATAACTATATATATTGGTTACAACTCTAATGATGTCTTTTGTTATTAATTAAAGAATGAATACTTTCTGCCAATCACACTCAATAATTTGTACTCAAGTAGCATAGAATGTACATTCACAATATCATCAAGTACAATCGCCGTCCTTAGATTTCATATTTTCTTTTTCTGTCATGTTTTAATGTACATCTGTAGTATAATAAATATATTATATCATAAGATATAAGTTATCGTTACTATAACGTTGTATTTTAATGATGATACAATTTGTACTCACATTTTCAAACATTCAATGGAATGGAGAGACTGTGCATCGACCAATGACATGTTCAGTTAACACAAAATACTATTGTAAATTTCTGTTCTAAAAAAATGAAATGCTGAATTTTACGAAGCTATACTATACTGGATTAAAAATATCTTTCCTACCGTTAGTACAAGTTCTCTGTACATGCGAGCCTCATCAAAAATATGTTTGCGGTAAAACTTGAAAAATGCTGAACAATCGATTGAAACAATGCTATTCCTATCTCCATTCAATTAATGATTAATAATAATTTCACCGAAATTACGGATTAAATTTGTAGCAAAAATGGTACAAAAGTGTATGCTAACAACGAAAATATATTATTTATCAAATAACAAATATTCTTTTCTTGTCTCTCGCCTCTCATCAGAAAACATATCGTTACATTTCTACCCTATCGATACATCCCTCGATTAAATCATTATAAGTTTCTGTTACATTATCAGTACATTTAAGTGACAATTTTTATACAAGGCAGCAGTGGTCGATAAATCAGGTTGGACTGAGGATGTCTAGGATGTACAAAAAGTACTGGTCATTGCTTTCAGGTGTGAATCTACACCTCTGGATCGGAGAACATTTGTAAAAAAACTGGCCGCAAAATTGTAACACTGAACATTAATGTTACATTTGTTTTACGTCAATGTATGTTGCGCGTTAGGAAGAGAGGAAGTTGAAAACACACAATATATCGCAAACAAACCGTTTGGTCAGGAAAAATTGTTAAATATATCGCAATGATTTAGAAGAAAATTTAACATTAACTTTCAGTGTCATAAACAATTTTGCGGGCGTTTCTTTAACAAATGTCCACCGATCCAGAGGTGTAGATTCACCTCTAAAAGCAACGACAAACAATTTCTTTACACCCTGTACATTCGGAAGAGATGTCAAAAGCGTACATACGATTAGCTTAAGATTCCATAATGCTTATAAGACATACGTTAAATACTGTAGTCTTAAGAATTTAAAAAGGAACGATACAAATAGTTAAAATCCACGATTGCAGTTGCAATTCACGAGCATCACACATTTCATACAAATACAGTTCGATTAGCAGTTAAGCTTCGCAGAGGATACTTTACAGAAATCACTTAAAAGACATCTTTTTGAATATATTTCGTTCCATACCGTTGGGTTGGTTATAAAATGACAACGAGTCTTTGCGCATAATTCGACAAACATATCTAATTACAATTATTGCTGTCGACCAGAGGGTAGCCTAGTCTTCGGCATCTTCGGCCTCTAGAATACTCTTGAAGGAAAATGGCTGAAAGGGTTGACCATTACCATCGTAAAATTTGCTCATAAACTCCACCCTGAAATAAAGAAATAGAAAATACGTAAAAAGAAAAAGAAATCATGGAAATCATTGACCGAGAAGAATTCATCCACTCTTCTTAAGCTCGCAAATTTATAATACATTATTTCGGATAATTAGAGGGCTTTGTATTTACTCGAGCAATGACTTCATCGTTCTGCATTAACAAATAAAATTGTAGCATGATTGTTTCTACATACCAGTGAAGTCGAAGGGTGTGAAGAAACGCCGACAGACCTTCCATCAAAATGAGAATAGCAAGGGTGAAGAAGGCCCAAGCAGCAAAAACAAAGACTAAAACAATACTCAAGAAATACTGATCCTCTCTGGCAGATAAACCCTTATTCAACACCATCGTCCACAATACTTCGGACAGCTGTCCATGAGCTAGCGATAAAGCCCATAAGCGTAGATATGAGGCAGTGTGAGATATAGTAGAAAGTATATATTCTATGGTATGGATAGCCTGATGGATCATAACTTCGCTAAACGAGTCTTCTTCAGGCTCGTGTCCATCTGCAACTGGTCCACTGGTGGATGGAGCACTTTGCAGGGCCTCTGTTTGCAGTTCGATATCTTGAGATGTAGTGCCATTACTCTAAAAGGGACAAATCATTGGACGACATGAAATAATAGCATTTCAAATTATTCCATCGAGTACAAGCAAACATACAAACTGTGTGTGTATTGAACAATTTAGTGAAAAACAGCTCATGTTTGTGATTAAACATCAACAAAACTGTTATAGGTTGTACTAATTTAGAAAATATTAGTAAATTGGTTGCTGCTACAAATTAATAATATATCACACGGAAATCTCGAATAATATATAAGTAATAGAAAAATTTGTATTTGATTCTGTTCGCTTACATATATTTTGCCCATATCCTTCTTCTTCCTCCTCTGCACTACCAAGAAATAAATTGGTTTGCCGAGGAGCAACACAGGGATACACAGTATCGCAAGTACAACGAGAACTATTTGTAGTATCTGCTGACCAGGAAACATGTACTCTGAACAAGGGCTACCTTCTGGCAAAGGAGTATGGCCTTGCAGCATCATGTTAATAAATGTGATCAAAACTGATGGAGCACACGATGTACCGTACGCCGGATCTGTAGATCACAGTAAAATATCTTTAATATTTCAATCAAGTTGGGCACTACTTCAATTAATTAAGATCAAAATACATACCTGGAGAGGAAGCATCATATATAGACCACTTGACAAACATCAAAACCACCAGATAGAAAAATAATAAAATAAGGAAGAGTAGTTGTGGCAAGAATTCGAGGAAGAAGGTAGTGTACCTCTTGAAATGTCTACAGAGAAGTATGAAAATATTAGTACTGTATTCTTCCTGCAAGTTAATTTGTTTAAAAAGGACTAATTTATAACCATTATATTGAGTACTAATACATTCGTTTAGAAATGGCGTTCGAAAATAATTAAGAAATTCAGATTTGTAATATGTTATTGAAGGGGAGGTTCCGGTCTAAAAATCAATTTTTTTTATTTCATTTTTCGAATGTTCAATCTTTTAGGAATACGTGTTTAAAAGGATTTGTTGAAATTCCTAAAATTCCCGAAGTTATAGGCATTTGTTTTATGCTGTTATGCTTCTATTTGGTTTATGCCTATCTTTCTCGACAATTTAAATCGAATTTCATAAAAGTCGTTTGTCTTGATAGTAGCCCGCCCCCCCTTGGCCCCCCTATGCAATCCGCAGTATATCATTTAAGTCCCAAATGTGTGACTTCGTTACACCTCTACCACCAAGTGTACATTTGGAAAATTGTATGTGCACAGTAATGAGAGCTTACATGATATTAATGACGCTCGTGCAGACACCGAAGATCATGTGCACGACACCGAAGATAATCGAGAGTTTCATCTTGTACGAGTTGGAGAATATGATCTTGTTCTCGGCGAGCATCCATACCGGATCCACACCCATGGGATAAGGTGTCTGTTTATAACTAGTATTATCAGCCGGATCCAACTGAAGATTATTACTGAAATGGATTGTTTGCAGATCGTATGGAATGTTCCAACTAGATCCGAATATGTTAAATGACTTTGAAAACACGTCGTTGTAGATCAGGCCGGTATAAATGGAGAACACACCCATGAGAAGGATAATATAACGACCGGCGAAAAACAAATTCCAAATTTCGTTCGACGACCTCTGGACCAAAAACTTCTTCTCCATTAGGACCATGTACAAGGCGAACAACGTCATAATTAAACCTGCATTAAAAACATCATCATTTTAATGAAATGCATTCTAATCTGGAACTTATAACGTTCGCATTCAACGAACGTTCAAGTTCATCTATCGATTTATACGATTAGAATAAAACAGTGAATTTAACAATGTGAGTGAACAGGTGATTTACAGTTCCTGAGCTGTGTCCGACAATTTTCAGTCGCATCATGAAATTTTCTGTCGAAAATGTGGTTGAGAAATAAGAAACGTGCAAGAATCACGGAAAGCATTTACAACTAATTATTTTTTAACTAAAATAAACGAAAACTGATTAGATTATTCGAGTCTCTCCGCCTATACAGGATGTTTGATAACAGATAGTAGAAAATAGTTGCTGTGCTTCAGGCGTTTCTGGCTTGAATTACTAAATATCAATAACTGCAGAACGAAACCGCCACTACAATCTTGTTACTCCTGATTTTTGTCTTATTTTGTTACGTAGAATCACTCATTTAATTTTCTACTACCTGCTGCTGAACACTCATAAATCGCTTATGGTTTGTAACAATAAAACGAATAAATTTACTGTTAGTCGCACTTACCGTGACCACAATCGCCAAACATGACGCTGAATATAAAGGGAAAAGTGATAATCGTATAAAGGGCTGGATTTGCCTCGCGGTACGATGCCACCCCGTACGCGTCGATCAAATTTTGAAAACCTCTAGTGAACTTATTCGTCCTGTTAAACGTCGGTCGGTTCTCTTCTGTGTAGATAACATTGAGGAAAGATGGTATCGAACTACCACAGAGGCGCTAAAGGAAGCATTAACAGAGCTTTGAGCATAACGGGCAAATGTGATTAGAAGTGATTAGAATTGCAAACCAACCGATCCTTCGTTAAGGCAATCCCGGACGACGCCAAGATCTGACATCGGGACCCAGCATTCTCCTATAAGGCACTTCTTCGACACGTCCATATTAAACAGGTTCATTGTGTGATAGATCGCCTTCATCTTTCGAACCATGATGGACCAGTTGGGCAGCTCCTTGGCTACGTTGTGCAACACGCGCTGGCGATGATCTTGCGTTTGATTTAAAACCTGCGTTAACGACGGAAAGGGAAGATGAACAAATACAATTGAAGCAAAAATGTGGAATAAAATTCGGGTTATATAAAGCTTTGATTAGGAGAATGTTGATTACTGAAAAACCACTAGCTATGCATAATGATCGAACACTAAATAGTTGAAGAGTGTCCGTTTCTCATTCATTCTACTTGTGCACATACTTAATGTTATTTACGTTAACATAGGCCGATGTCAAGTTTTCCATAGAAATAGATGTGTTTCTACATAACATATTAGGTACCGAAGAAAGTTTGCGCTGTTTCTCTCGAGTGGTTAGTTTAGAATGGTGTGTCCAAAGGTTTTACGACTTTTCACCAGACCTACATATCCTAAGCACGATCAGGAATACGCGAAATGTATTAGCCAACGTCGTTATTCGTGCGTGTTTGGTAGTTATAATAGTTATAAATGAAGCGCGTTACATTTGTATCAGAAGTGGGATAGATAAATTTTACATAGATTTTATAGATTGTTCCTTCCTATGGTAAAACTGTTGAGAAGCTCTAAAAGTTGGAAAATCTATATTGTTCTCCTTAATTAGATACAGAAGGAAGTAGACAGAAACGCGTTTAACAGGCTCACCATGTTCAAATCCTCCAGTCTCGTCCGAACACCTTTGACCATTTCCTCACGCTCTGCATGACTGTGTGGGCAGGGGTACAAAGACGCGTGGAAGCCGCTGCAGACTTTCTTGATACGGCTTTTCAATTGTTCCCCTTGGAAAAACGTGGCGAACACCGTTTTGTATAGATTCACGCCCTGAAATAATGCAAGCAAAGCGCACGGAAATATATATGAATAGCATTGGCGCTGCGATGGGAAAACTCATAGGGCAGAGGTTGTAAGTGATGTACAATGATGGTCGTTTTTCAATCGGCTAATTGTAAGTCGAAGTAAACGATTCTTTTAAGATAGAGCAAAGGAAAATATGGACTAACCGTAGCTGGATCTTCTAATGGCCTTTCCAGTTCGGCTTGACGTAGAAATACATTCCCTCGGGATATCCGCCACAGCATTCTCTCGAAAGCTGGCACTCGTTCTCGGTTTATTACACCAGCAACGAATCTGAAAGAAACATTGCATTGAATGAAAGAGAAAATTAGAATGAAAATTTCTATGAGAATATTGTGTTCTCTTTACTTCCTACTCCTTTCGTAACCGTGTTCACTAAAATTAGAAAAAATATAGAATAGAAACTAAAGCCAGTCGGATCAATTATCGCGAGAAAGCGTTAATCGTGATAATCGCGTTAAGTGTACCTAGCGATCGGGAGCGCGAACGCGGAAGAATGAAGATCAATTGATTTATAGATACGTCGCGGCAACGGTAGTAACAATACTAATATGCCCTCAGTACAACCAGTTATACAAGCAATACAAGGATGAAAAGAAGAGAAGGGAAGCAAGAGAAACTTTCTTTGACAAGAGAGTGGTTTTAAAGAATGAGATTCTACGATGAAAATTTAACACTTGCAAGTGATAAAAGAATATTATAGTATTTTTAATGGTCTACTAGAGGTGTACTGATGTATGCTAGTGTGTATTGCTAGTGAAGACATACTCGAGACGTCCCCGACTCGGCGCGCCCGAACTCGGTGCCTCCTCGTTAATTAGAGTCCTGGTGATCGAGTCATTGGCCTCTTCCTGTTGATATAGAAGAAGATCATACGAATCTTGATTCTCCGATAGAACGGTAACATCGATTATACGAAGGACAACGACGCTACCAGCAAAAGCTGCTCAACTACTTTAGGTACCTCCATGAAAAACACTTGGGTTTTCTCGAGCACGTGCCGTAATTCCGTCAGCTCGAGATAGTTGCTCTTGAGGTTCACCGCGTTTTGGCTCAGCTCTAGTATGTCGTTGCTCATCTTCTCGAGATTCGCCTGAAGGAGCACATAATTGTTTTAAATTATCTGGTGCTCTATACGGTATAATTTTCATAGAATAAAAATATCAGGGGACCTAAGTAAGTGGTAGAAACTATTCCAAAGCCATGCAAAACTACGTTATAATATTATCCATTATGATTTAGTCGTACTATATTAAGAAAATACGAATGTCTAAACCACCAGTGCAAAATCCACTCTGATAGATTATTCTGAGAATTTTATGCACAGAGCTTTATTATGAGGTGAAATAGACCTCGTATTCGCCGGTCAAGGGTTAATCATGAAAAGGGGACATTTATTGTTGCTGTTATAAAAGGAAAAAAGAATAGACTTTTTCAATTACAAGGGGATTGCCGGTAGAGTTATTTGTATCGGTGCATAGTACCTAATTACCTACGGAATTTTGGCACTTAACCCTATTGGTAATTCCATTCTAATATAATAATAGAATACAAAAACTCGATCTTTTTTTCTTCCAGTTTACGGTTTCAAAAATACACTTTCCAAATAGTATGTAAATGTTCAATGAACTCGTGAAAATATAGCCCTTTGAATGGTTGTGTATCTGACATTCTTTTCTCAAAAAAGGGATACCTTTGATTTCTACGAATTTCTCCATTTTTTTGGAACCACATTGATTAATATGTTAAAAATAAATGTATAATACTTATTAATTCTCAGTGTTTTTTGCGAACCCCAATTAAGTCACTACAGGGAAAGAGAAATGACAAAATAACATTTCCTCAACTCCTGAACAGATATCTTAAAAACTATTATAATTAATTACTCGGCTCGAGCTAGATAAAATAAAAACAGTTTTAATCTATACTAGAATTATGTTAATATATCACAATTTTGTCATCCATATTAAATTTCATATTTAGGTATTACAAGTATTATCCGATATATTTTTACAATAACTGGAAAATAACAGATAATGTAGGGACGCAGAAGAAACTTGAAAAGAATATTTCTTCTGTGTATAGATCTGTCTACAGAACAAAGAACTGAGTGCTGAAGCATTTTATGATACTCTGTTTTCATATTTCAGATGACAATGGACTACATACTTCGGCTTCTGATGTAACCTAATAAGGAAGTGAAACAGACAAGAATTCTGCCTTACTATTGAAAAAGATATCCATTGACATGGATAGCTAAAGAAGGCCACAAAGAGAAACTTTACCTCGAGGTCTATAATTGCACGCGGATTGGGTGCCCGTGGTAGTTCGGCGAGGTTGTCGGCGATAGGCACCCCGTCTTTTCTCACTTCCGCCTCGATATAACGAATCTTTCGTTCCATCTCGTCGCATCGTCGGACTTCGTTGACGAACTTTCGTTGGAAGTAATTGACGTCGGCGTTGAGCTATGAAGGGATCCATAGTTAATAAAAGTACAATGACGCTGTTAACCCTTCCTGGTCGCACCTTCTTCTAATCACACAGTGGTCACACGAGGTTCACTGCACCCTGAGGTGTCATTTTTGAGTTACCATTGTTTGAGTTACCAAAAATAACTTTGTTATTAATAAATCAGAAGTTAAATTCAATGTTCTATGTTTTTTATGTCCTCTAAAGTGGCGATAAAGAATTTGTGAAAAACATTATTTTTTCGAAATTCATCCCCACCTCCCTTTTTTCGACAATTCTTTATTGCCATATTCTAGGATATCGAAAGCCCTAAAACTTTGAGTTGAAATATTCTTCGATATCTTTTACGGTTTCGCTTTTATTGTCGAATCAAAAAACAGTTACATTAGCCTCACTTGAGCTACATTTTTGCATAGATTTTTTGGAATTTTTAAGTTGCTAAACTTCGCTTGTAAATTCTTCAGCTCCTCTAATATCTAGTAGGAAGAGATTCGGCTACACTCGTGTTACCAGATTCTGTTTGGGTATTATTGAACGCCTCACTGCCGCTCGGTATACCTATACCCGATTAAACGCAGATGATGCGCAACAGGTCGACGCCTTCTAACACTTGCAGCGACAGCTTCGAATAATCACCAGCGCGGCAAAGGTTGCTAGTGGAATGCAATGACCAAACATTACGTTCAGCTCAACTTACATCACGAAATTGCACCGTACCGGTTTCTCCGAGTTCAGAGACGGAAAGGTAGGCCGCCTCTGGCTGAATGAACAGCTGGCAGAGGGCCATCTCCTCGCTCCTGAGCATCGCCCCCATGTTGAAGGCGATTTACGTTTTACCCTGCAATAAAAAGAAACACGTCTTTATTCACATGAAACTGCTAAAATAGGCGAACAGATATTTCTTATTTAGAAAAACGAAACTTTCGATTTTTGACCATTGCAATCTTGGAAAGCGAATGCGAGAGCAACGGGGGGTTTTATTTAAAGGTTGTAGGATGTGAAACACGAATTTCTTGTTACTTTTGCAGATGTATAGATAATAATAATAATAATAATAATAATAATAATAATAATAATGTCTTTATGACATTCCGATATGTAGACAATTTAAAAAAAAAAAAAAATAGGGACAGTGCTAGAGTAATATGAGCCTAATTGTACAATGAGATGCAGCTAATGGGTGAGATACAGTTGATTTGCTGCTTTAAAATGTAACCCAAAGAATAATAACAACATACCTACTAATAATAATGAAAGGAGAATATAAATACTAATAATTACAAACTACAAAAACCGACGCATTTATAGTACAAATTTTTCGCCTGTTTCCGGGGAGGGGTGAAAACGTACATAGCACAAAATTTGAAGAATGTTACAATGTTTAAAAAGTTAAAAGTATTTAAGTGTTTTTCAATGGATATTAATAGAATATTTTGTTGAATAACTATGGAAGAATTTATGTTTCCGAAATATTCCTTTGTTTTGATTATTTTACTAATTCGATTATCTTTAAGAAATACTCGAAAGGCAGATAAAATAGATCGCGTAAGAATGAAACCAGACGTTTGTTTTGAACGAGTAACGTAAACTGAATATCGATTCCAAGGAATTTTTAGTACGACGAGAATCTTGTTCCGAGATCTCTTCGGAAAGAATATTCAACGGCAAGAATTATTAAGAATGCATCTGCAGGATTTTGCAACATTAGGTTTTCTGCGAATATTTTATCTCCACCTAAATCTATGATTTAAGATCTAAGCATATGTATCAATTCTGTGACAGTTTAGCGCCGTCAGTGTCAATGGTCTATTTGTGCCAGTGCCAGTAGTTGACACGGAAAAATCTGAATCGCTCCATTCCAATACAGGGAAACGATATTTGAGGCATTGAGAGTAAAATCGGACTAACCCACATTTTTTACGAAATTGAATTAGTAGCAATAATGTATTCCAATAGGCTGTACTAATCATGTAAAATAGGAAAAAGAATATTTTTTTCAGTGGAAGTTAGTCCGTTTTTGCTCTCAACACTTAATTTCTTAACCACTGACACTAACAGCACTGATCTATCTCGTCACGATAATTATCTATGCGTAGACCTTTATGATTAGCAATTAACAGTGATTTAACAAACCCCGATACGAGATAAGGAGATTAATTCCTGGAAATACTGTTAATACTAGAGCATCCGCGTGATGACATTCAAGATATTTGCGAAGCAGATTTCGACATATTTTATAATGATCTTACAACGCTGTGTATGTAGTTGATACCACTGGTTTATATTCGCTGTGAATCCGGGACCCAAGATATCGACATTTGCCGAATCGTAATTAATTGTGTGCAGATACTCTAGAACCTCCAAGCACAACATCCTTTGTCGCGGGACAAAGAAACTTGAGATCGATAAAAAATTAGTCGCTATAGTTTGTACTATAGTGAACGATACTCGAGCTTATTATCGAATATGTAGATAAACCGATGAAATGTTCCATGCGGCTTTGCAACAAATCGCGATCTTATCGCGGAACGATAATAACAACTGTATCGTATAACAATCAAAGTTTTGCTACACAGTTGATACTTTGTATTTTACGATTAAGTGGTCTGGAAAATAGCGATTAGCAATCTCTGTAAAGTGTGTTGACTTTTACAATTCGTAGTGCAAAAGTTGTTTTGAAGTTGAAAACATAATTGTTATGAAAAGTTACAACAGCATTGTTTCGAAGAGGAAGTAAGTGCTCGCTGATGAATCTAGAGACTTTGAAGTTTTATAGCGATGTGGTATAACAAAGACCACAAATTACGGATGCAATCTAGACAGAGTTGGGCATTAACTAAATAAAAAATTATTTAAATAACGGATCAAATAAAGTTATTTTTTTATTCGTCGAATAAAATTAACATGGGTTAAATTTATTCGACACATGACGAATAATTTTTTTTAACTTTTATTCGTTATTGGAAATTTTATTTAAATACAAATTTTGCCCATCTGTGATTCTAGAGAACCTATAAGGGATGTATGATTTATAAGATCTATATAATCTATGGGAGAATCTAAATACATTTTTCTAAAATTTACACTAAACTCTTTTCGAGAAGCTACAACTGTGAAAAACTTCACTGATGAATCACTATAAAATTTTAGATTTTATAGTATTTCAAAAACATGGGTGGGTCAAGATGCGTTTCAGAGGATCTACAGGATCTATATAGTCTGCAGGATAATTTAAATACTTATATTCCTTTAAAAATTGTATCAATATTTTTTCGGAAACCTAGAACTTGTTGGGTTTTAACAAGTTAGAAGTTCTTTAAAAAAAATTTAAAAAATCAGTCTTTATTTGAATCATATCTACGAAGTTCCCCCTTCAATTCAACCCCGCCCCTCTAAAATACCATCACCTAACACCAATCGCATCAGCAAAACCGAAACCCCAAAAACCAGTTCGTTCCCGCTTTTCATATCGAGATAGCCATGACTCAAGACACTGATACGCACCGATTATAACGTCGGCTACGATAGCCCTGGTACACCTTTGCACACCGGTGAATTTCGAGCCGCGCACGCGTTTCTAATGCAATCTTATCAAGGACCAAACGGAATTCTTCGCCGCCAGGTTTCTGTGTAAAAGAGCCGCGATACCATGATGGAAGCTACTATAAAGATAAGTGAAGTGTGCACAGACGAATGTCACACCGACGTATACACGCACACCATCGCAGATGATACAGCCGCCGATTTCGTAGTCACGATACACCTTATCGTTCCCTCCAACAAAAGAGCAGATTAATAAAGCTGGAAATCTCGGCTAACGCGAATCTTGCCATTTAACGTAACCTCGGGAGTACGTAAGTAGGTATCTCCGTTTCAATCGCTTCGAGCACGAGATTCGCGGATGGACGTAACGCGTCCAGGTAATTATTGCCAATATCTCGGATGTTATCAATATTTCCGCTAGATATCAAGGGAACAACGAAGGATAGCGCGGAAAACAATACACTTCTGCGCGAGTTTTCACGTCAGCGGCTGACAATTGAACTCGATCTTCCTGATAAGTCGGCTACAGACGCCGCTGAACGGGGGCGGGTGGGGAAGAAAGATACCATCGATGACCGTCCTCTATTCAGATAAGCGAGCGCGACCCAGAACGCGGTCCAAAGTCCGTGTGCACCTTCGGGAGCGCTTACGTGCGCCTGCATATCTACCTACGTGGAAATCTTCAGCTCCGGAGCGCGATAAATTGAGCCTAATGAGCGAGCGAGATAGATCACCAGCTCATCGAGACTTCGTCGAACGCCGCGCAAGCTGATCGACGACGGAAGCCTCAGGAATGACTCCCTTATCAGCGTACTCTAAATAATTAACATCCCAAGGCCTTCTTCTACCTTCCTTCCAATAATCTCGACGCAGCAATAACTGAATGCAATCATCGCGATCGAGCCTCGATCGTTCTCGAAAAGATCTAGATGGCCTACGATCGATCGTAAGGATTTGGGATAAATGATAAATTTAAAACCGCAGATAGCCACCTGCGGATATAAATCAACGGCTCCGCGATTAATTGATAAAGCGTCTAGCGGATTGTGTTGCACGCGCAAACGCCGTGATTGCTTGGCAAAAACGAGCTGGAGTATGGGAGAGGAAGTGATGGAAAAGTGGTGAATAAATGAATGATCAACTAATCGATCGTGCAACCGGAATGTCGATCGAGATTGTTTCGCGGCGCAGTTCGATCGATGATGTTCAGAAAATTTAGCTTGCTTCCCTGATGCAACGATGACTGATACGTGGTCGACAGATCGAGCGTGAGGGCCAGTCCGCGTTCTAAAACGCCACGAGCGCGCGTGGAAACGTATTTGAGCGTTAATTAGCGGAACGAGCGTACGTTTCCTATCCACTGTGGGAAACTATCGTGGTTTCAATCTCTCGTAAACGACGCGCTGCAACAGAATCCTACTCGAGTGAAGAATATCATTTTTTAAATCGCCTGCATCGAAAATGTCCCCTAGTTTGTTTTCGATCGAAACTCGAGGTAATCGAGTGAATTTAAAATATGTGCTCTATTTCTCTTGCGTTCGCTCTCGAGCGTGATTCCGAGAAATGTTAAATGCAGACGTGAATCATTCGACGCGCTTTAATCGCCATGTACACAATAAGAACTGAGCTTCATCAAGTGACACGATACACGCAGGGCGATGGTTATTAAAACGAGTGACATGTGATCGGGGCGACTGCTCTTCGGCGTCGTGGTCTTCTCAGGGACTCGCGTGTCCGTCGAATTATTTCCGTTTTATTCGAAACCAGGCGCAAACATGCGTGCCGATCCCCTTCGACCAGAATCCGCTGCAATTTGCTTGGTGTAGCTCGGCTTCTTGTTGCCGTTGTTGCGTGGAAATAGAGGAAAAGAGGGAATGGAAATTGTATTCTTGCCACGCGAAGATCAAAAGCTAATCAGACCGGTTCGATCGTTTGGCAACGCGTATCGAAATATTCCGTTATTAAAACCGAGACGCTGGCATTATCGCGACTGGGACGTTTCTCTGTTTGGATTAGCGCTGGTGATGTTGTGGAACGTTGGTGGTAAATTCACCGGTGGTATCAAAGTAACAATTCTTGTTAAAGAAAAGTATTTGAAACGTCCAGCAACTACCAGTGTATTTTGAGAAATTGTGACCAGAAAAGTGTTTCTACGGGCTTCTCCTTTTTTTTTACACATTTTTGTGGCTCATCGCTGGTGTTTAAGATATATGTACGCTACTAGTAAAATATCTGAAAATACTTGAAAGTTTACGCGAGAATTAATGAACCTCCAAAGTGAAGACTTTCAATGATGATTTCAACGTTCCTGGTCACAATAAATCTATCTTATCAAACGAGAAAATCCCTGCTTCCCGTGATTCCCATAGCGATTGCAATTTATTGACAGGCAATAGGTACATTCATCTGTGATTAAATGAGAAATCTGAGAAAATGGCACCTGCTTTTTGGAATTTCTCGAAACGAGAAACGCGAGTCAGGCTTACGTTCATAATCACGGACAAGTATTCGTTTACTTTGCAACGATGGAGAGAGATGGCAAGTGTGTAAATATGCTCGGAATCACCTGTCGCGAGTCATAAAAGTGTCCTCAGGGAAAGAGGCTTTATTTGTCGCGGGGAGGGTCGCGAAGGGTGTGATGAATTTGGTAGAGCACGCAGAAGCCTTGTGACCAGTGGTCGACTCACCAGAAGGATGCAACAGGTATTCAGTTGTTTGATCGATGGTTGCGATCTGTTCGGTGGCGAGAAGCGGCGGTGACAAAGAAAAAAGAAGACGAGCGGATAAAAAGAGAAAGAACGAAAGAAATTACATAACGAAACGGAGATCCAGCGATTCGACCGGATTCCACACAACACCGGACCGACTGTCGCGCACTCACCGACTTACTTTACTGAATCTAATTCAACACTCGACAAACGTCCCACCTCCGAGTTTCGTGTGTGTGTGTGTATGTGTGGTGGGGTGGGACGAGAGAGGAGCAGACCTCGTGATGAGTTGTTCATTGTACATAATCGCACGCTGTAAAGATACATTTATTCAAATCAATACGCCGTGGCAGGTACGAGAGCGACGGCAGCAACGTTGCTTCGATTCACCGGTTGGCGCACGCGATTAATTACGGGGGAATGAGATCATTTCGCTGATGATACTCTATGATCGGATTCCCTTTTGCTTCCGGGGAGATGATTTGATATATTTATGTGAATTTCCAGATGATTGTTTCAATGACGATTGCATTCTGTTTTGATACGTAGGAATTGCTGATTGTTTGGTCACAGATGATTTGGGATAATTATGTGAATTTGAAAATGATTGTTTCGTTGATTATTGGATTATGTTTTATTATGAGAATTGCTGATTGTTTGGATGGAAATGATTTGATGTATATACTTATTTACCATTTCAATTATGATTTGACTCCCCTTTGTTATGGGAATTGCTGATCGTTTGAATGTAGATGATTTGATATTACTTATATGGATTTAAAAATTATCGTTTCAATGACGATTTTAATTTCCATTTGATATGGGAATGGCTAATAGTTTGGGACGTTATTGTGAATTTGAAAATGATTGTTTTGATGACGATCGATGATTTGGTATATTTATATGTGTTTGTAAATGATTGTTTTACGAATGATCCAAGTTCCTTTTGTCTTGGGAATTGCTAATCATTTGGATGGAGATGATTTATTTATGTGGATTTAAAATTGATTAATTTTACAATCACCAAATAGTCTTTATCTTTTTATAATTTTTTTTTTAAGATATTAGTGAAGTATGGATTTGGAAATGTTAAAAGTTAACACTTTATCTGCAGCTATCGCGTGTACGTGAGTTCGCGATATTGATGTATTATCGCGCCTGAATCTAAAAATTCGATCTTACTTCTTATACACTTGCTTAATAGTTATCGATAAAAATTTTACCACCGCAAGAGTTTCAATCTTTTTATAAGATGCAGTGGAGGATGTTTTTAGGGATCACTAAATAATTCGGAAATTTGAAGAAAATCGGTAGCAAGCGTAAGTTTGCTTTCAAACGTGCGGCATGTTGTGTCGACGTAGTCACGTATGGGTGATTTTAATCTTTGTGCCGCTATATCATCGTCCCCTCAAGACGTCTCGTGTTTCTTCAAATATAGATCTTATATCGAGTGGACATTATGTTACTTATATTCATATTTCTTCATAATAATATTTCCAACATCTTTATATGCTTCACTTTGTCCTTCGTTTCTATCTAGTCAGTACTATATTTTTAAAAATAGTTTTCAAATCATTCATACAAACAGGGGTGGGTATTGAGCGAAAGAATTTGGGAAAAGTTTAAACACAGAGGCTTAAGACAACTTTAAGAACAGTTCATTTTTCTTTTACTGTAGCAAATTATCAGTAACTTATATTGAGTTAATTTTAAATCTTATCAGCTCTTTCTAATTAAAATATTTCATGATATCTTGTAGAAAGGGTGGCAGATGTTCGTTAGCCTAAGGCCGCCAAATTTCCAAATCCGCCCCTGCATACAATCTGATTTAAACCCAACATAATTTTCATTTCAGCATTTTACAACGAAAACATTTGACATCTTGCGAGTATACACGAATTTTTCGAGAAACATAATATTATAGTAAGATGTTGATGCGAATAGATGAAACTAATATATAGTACAAATATTTCAATGTTTGTAAAAATTGTTTTCCAATGTATAATTTGGAGGCATTTGTTCTGAACCATAGGGTCATCAAAGTGTTAATAATTAACACAAGTAAAATTCATACTGCGAAATGGTAAAGAACACGTGAGCTGAAAATTTTATTAAATTCGATGATGTTTCAGCGTACAACTTATACCATTGAACTCGAATTCTAACTTCAACCCTTTGACTGTTCATAGACGCATATATGCGTTCGTTCAGTGCATCGCGGGGAACGCCCCACGGGCGTTCAGCGATGATGGTTAAGAGATGCGAATAAAAGAGTTCCGCACGCGGCGTACGCTGAGCGTGTGGTTGAAATTGCCATCATCCAATGGATTAAAATAGTCGTGTGCTATCAATGTTCCACCTCGAGACCAATTTTATCTGACGAATTCGCGCGGAATTTCGAACCCTTCAAAAACTAAGTCAATACAAACAGAGGAAATCAATTATTTTGCAACTGGTTGTTGATCAATAGTTACTGCGCAGAATGTGAAATTTACCCAGAATCCTATCAATTAGATTATTGTGCTCGATAAAAGGATTAGCGTGATTACGGTTGAAGGGAACTCGATTGAAATTCGTGCCTTTCGACGCAGTTTACAGTAAATTGGTCAAATGAAAGTAAAAAACAGAACCGTTCCACGGCGAAATAAGATATAATTCATGTTGAACTGTCATAAAAATGTTTGTTCTGATCCATTTATGGCGACGATTTAAAGCTCATCGGAATTATAGCAATTTTCTGACCAAACAATGGGACAGTTAATGCAAAATATTGTTAATACTGGATGATAGACGTTTGGTGGATCATGCTGGCAATTGTACGTCACTCTAACTTATCTACTGATCTTCACGAAATAAAACAAAGAAAAAATAAAGATTAAAAAAAACTATACAGAATTAAAGTTTACCTGTTTAAATATTTATGAAACGAAATTATAATTAATATGAAAGTATTCTATCGTTATTATTACGTAACATGGGTAATAATAAAATGTAAAATTTTGTAGAATAATAAGAAAAATACAATACATATTTACATTTATTTCTTTTACTACTTCTTTTGATTTTGCATGAAACGCAAGTCTCATTTTTATGATTTGTCTATAATATTTGTAAATTCAAGTTGAAATTTTTTTCTTATAGAATGAAAAACTAAAAAAAAATAATAATATGACTTTGGAACAATAATTTGCCTGCTTTGATCTGTCATTTAACTAAAATTATCTAATAGAAAATAATAATTTAATGACACTGACCCAGTCTGACGTTTAACAAATAAATAATGCGGATGTTCAATGGATTACAGATATTTCTGTTCGTGGAACTCAAAATCCTTATAAATGAACGATTTTTAATGCAAGGTATTTTTTTCTAGATATCTTTAAATATATTAATCCTTCGTTCACGTTTAAATAAATTTTACAATACCTTTTAAATTTAAACACGTGTCAATATCGAAAAAATATTTTTTCCTCGATTGCAAAACCATCATATCTACAAGGAACAGATAAAAAGGCGTCGTCTTTTTAATCAATGGTCAAAAAATATTTTCTTTCGGAATTCCGAAGCGTTTTCTTCGGAGTGACAGAAGAACGTACTACCTCTATCACGCGCCTATCTGAAATCTATCGAGTAAGGACTTAGTATTAATCGCAAAAGAATCTATCTACTTGCAACTGTTCGCAGGTAAACATGTTGACTTTCAATAATCATTGTTGTACAAGTATTACTGCCTTTCAATAGGAACTCTTTATTCGATAGAATTTATATAGCTGCAGATTACATAGTTAGTCTGATACAGATTTGCAGACGAAAATGTTTCGAGAATCCAAAATAAAAATTTTATATTTGGAGCCATGTTCATTCACATAAAAGTGTTCAAGACGGAAACCTATGACGTGGCGATACCTTAAGGGAATAAAAAAAAAGAAACAAGTATTGCATATATCATTTTGCGCGTTTATAGGTTTATTCTATCACCTTTTAAGACTATAAAAATATTCATTTATAGCGGAATAGGAGCAGCGTGAAGAGAATAATATCCTTCCGGATGTCAGATTTGATATCAGCAATTGTAGTTATCTCAGACACAAGATTCAAAAAGATTAGTAATCTGTAGAGTGTAGACGTGCGGTTATCGTCTGAACCAGCATAATGAAAAAATATTGAGAATCAAATAAATCCGAACGTCTTAAAAAAATTTCATCAATTTTAGTAAAATAATTATGGTTTTATTGACCGCAGTAATTCAATTTTGCAAATAATTGCAAAATTCTAATTCGAACGATAAAGTAACGTCTACTACTCAGAGTATGCCTGATGTGGCTCGCGGGTCGCATGTAGCTCCTGATGGTGGGGGAACCGGCTGACTGGTAGTGGGGACTGTGCGGCCCGCGGCGGCGAACAATTTGCTCTGCCCTGTCGTACGGACCCTAAACTTTAGGCTTCAGGGCGTAAAGCCGTATTTCCTATACCCAGTGGCGGATTTAACAGGGCGGCTGATGAGCAGTTGCCATCTGGGCCCCTGACCAGGCCCAAGGGCCCCATCTAAAAAAAATTATGATTAGGTATAGGTAGCTAAACACTACATTTTTTTTCAAACTACTATACTTAGCCCGTTTGTAGTAAACAACCTCTTCATTTTCCCGAAAAAGTGGGCCCCTCAGAACGTTTGCTGGGTCTTTTTTCTTAAATCCGCCACTGCCTATACCGCCCGGGAAAACAGTGGAAGTTTTCGTTCCGAGGGCCCGGGTCAGGATTTCGTTTCAAGGATCGGTCGTTGAGTGTTAAAAATAGCTTCATTTTTTGGCCGATCAAAGTAGAATGATCCCTTAAACCATGTTCACGAAATATTTTATTTTATTCAGACACGTGTTCACAATCGAATGAGTCGGTTGTACACATCCTTTAAGTTTGCCCCCATCCTGTTGTTCAGTTCAGTATTGCTCTTCACAAATAAAAATGAAAAAACAAAGTCGATAGACGATTTATAATTTCAGCCACTTTGCATAGGAGTATCCAGAATTTCGTAACCTGACGTAGCATGCAGACTTTAATAAGCACTGTTACGCAGACGTATTGTTGGTGAGGGATTCGACGTGGTTCAACGTAAATTTGAAGTATCTCCCGGATAAAAAGGTGTGTGACAGGAAGAAGAGGGGAATAGGGGAGCGCGCGATAAATTACCGTGAACTTATTTGCGTGCACCCATCTTCGCTGTTCATCGCTTCGGACGCGCCACTGCTTCTCTATTTCCAGATAGACGTTCGTTTGTTCGAGTCAATGAATTTGAAAGGATATGTGTGGAACAGTTTTTCCTTTTAACACTCCAGCCACTACTGTCACGAATGCGCGAGCTCACGATTTTGATATTGCATTTGAGGTGTTCGTAAAGTTCATAGCGAAATTGAACGAAAATCCAAACACAATGTTTTTGTACAGAATTAGCATTTTATTCAACAATTTATACACCGTTTGTTTCTGAATCCTTTGGCTATTTGTTTATTAACTTTTTGACGTCTTCTTTTTTATATAACTTCATTTTCATGTGAAGAGCGTTAACATCGGCACGCTATGTTTAAAGACAATTGTTTTTAAACAATAAAACGAATTTTTTAATATGTCTATCGAGGTCCCCTATAAATCTGCAAAATTTCAGAATAATTGGGATTTTTGGCTACCGATATTCCCTTGTCAGAAAGTAGTTATTCATTTTTTACTGGTATGTACCTAAAATTATTTTTCCACTTCCTTCGAATGTTCTATATTTAATAAGACCCTTGAATATCAAGGACTGAATGACTGAAGAAAATTCATCATTCCTGGCTAAAATGGTGTCTTTAGAAGCACTGGAAATAACACACTTCCTGTTCACCTTATTTCAGGTAAACTTCATTGCTTATTGTAGGTACAGCAGTTATTAGTTCGGCTAGAAAAAACTGAGGACTAATAGAGCCATTTTGTGCAACGGAATTTCAAACAATAACATGGTCAAGAATAGCTTTGTTTGGCGTAATTTACGTTGACATTGAAGAGGAAAATAGTAAATTAATTGCCAATCCTACAAACGAAGGTTATTGTTTAACTTTTTATCCATTTCAATGAATTTTTCGGTTTTATTTATGCGATGATACAATATGAATTGTAAGGGGGGAAACTGCGAATGTCAATTTTTCGCGATTTTACGGTTTATAGAATACTAGCTTTCTGATTTTAGAAAAAAATATTTTTTATTTTTTTTGTGTGAAAATAGTGACATTTATCTGGATTAGCTAGGCATAATGAGCTGGGACACATTTCGTGACATTTTCGAAACATTGAAAACTGAAATTCAGAGGTTCAATTGGGAATAGGTAATGTTAAATATGCAGTTAATTAAATGCCCTGAAGTTATAAATGCACTGTTTCTTAAGGTTTTAATTTCCACTGCGACTAAATAGATAACGAGTATGATAGCAGGCTCTCCTTTTCGGCTTTTTACACATCTTAAATCAATGTTCCCTTATCTTTTGATTGTTTAAGGCATGTACCAACTGATTGCATAATATTTACGCGTGTCGATTGAATAAAGTTAAGATGTTCCTCTACAAGTAATATTTTTAATAATATGCCGTTCTTTTGTAGTTTTTTGTCATTTTTTTTATGTATTTCCATTTACAATGTGTGTTTCTCTCAATTTAGGTATATAGATATTTTTTATTATTAACAAAGTTTTAAATAGGTATATTTATCAAACAATATAACACGCTCACTTTTCGTGTATTAATAATAACGATGTATACGTTAATTTATATCGAAGAAATTCATTTTGAACAGTGAATTCTTCAAACCTGATGCACTGATATAAAGTGTTAACATTTAAAATATTTTAACTAATCCCAAAAAGTGATAATATCAATATTTTAAAATAATTAAATCTTGATAATCTGTGGATAATGTACAGTATCCAATTAAAGTGAGACATATTCCTAAAAAGTTGCAAAACTGTGACACTCCATTGTTAACTAATTGGAAATTATGTGACAATATAGCTCGAGGTTACACACAGTATAATTTGTAAGGCCAAAAACTATACATCTGCGGTTTTTGGGTCATTGCCAGTGGTCTGTGGTTTACTTAACTTGTCTGTTTGGGTATTCTAGTGTCTCCTATTATGAATCGCCCATGCAGAAACACTAAATGAAACCCACCAAGATTAAAAATTAATTATTCCACATTCATGTACAGGATTCAATAATAACTTTACGCTAAATATAGATGTGAAACATTCCGTACCAGTTTCTTTGTGTGCAGCAAATACAGTTGCAGTTCAGAGAAGCTGTAAAATATTTACCAGTATGATGTACATTGCAAACGTCCACTTATCTTGTTATCGTTCCAGAAATAATGTCACCTAATAATTGCATGCTCCACTTATTTCTTTCACTATAAATTCAGAACGTAACATTGATCATTTATTGTCAACGATCATTCTTCGACTGAACAAAAATTTTGTATGAAAAAGAATTGTTTACAAAAATTTTGTATGAAAAAGAATTGTTTACAAAAATTTTGTATGAAAAAGAATTGTTTACAAAAATTTTAATGTAGCGGGAAATTATATTTAAACTATAATACGAAGGATTATGATCGTTTTCAAAGCACTTAATAATAGTAAGATTCTGTTTACGACTGAAACGGAATTGTTACTTGTATACGTCACATGCAGTAATCATTTATAACGAGTCTGTTGCACAATCAGTTTAATACCGTCAAATAAGGACACAACGGAAGACATTAAAAGCGTCCTGCTTGCATGAGATATAACGATGTTTTCGGTTTCCATTGTAGGAATTGATTTAGTTGCAAATATTATTTCTGCTCGACTGAAAAAAGTGTTAGAAATAAAGTAGGTTGTATTATTTTGTATTGTACATTGGAATATATAATAGGCAAAAATTTATGATATTTCTAATAATGTAATACGAAAAAATTGTTTTGAGTGCGTGAAAAAGTAAAAAATAAAAGTTTTAAAAATATTCTTTTCGTTGGATTAATAAAAAGAAGATAGCAATAAAATGAAAATTAAAATAAATTTGAAAATATGGATAATATATTGAAAACTGAAAGAAGGATATTGAATTATTTACATCAAAATCTGTTAACAATTAGTTTACAGATAAAATTTTGAAAATGAATTGTGAATAATGTGAAAATAATCTTTGAAAAAGTGTTTTTATTTTTATGTTTAAATACGTAAATTAACTACCTAATAAACCATATAAATTTTATTAAAAGAACATTAACCTCTAGAGGGCCGGGATTTTTTCATTAAAATTGTAAATTTTATTTTCTTAAAATTTATGCATATATACCACCAAAATGACCGGCAAAGTATCCAAATTCTTAGGTGGCCACTATAGTGGCCAGCCCGGCCCTCTAAAGGTTAAAATTCTACTAATTTATCATAATTATACTAAAAAAAATAAATTCTAATGATTGTGAATTTCTTTGTCTTGTTTATTAGACAAGTCTTATTTTGAGTGTTATCAATTTCAAATACAAGATACAAGTTCAAGTGTGACGAGCTAGGCGATGTAAGTCGGGTTGCAGACTTGCGGGCGCTTTTGTTTAAAAAAATGATGTGCAATGAAAAACCGAAGCAATGTAAAGATATGTGTATATGAACTTTCTTCATTAATTTAGTATGTTGAACTAATTCTGTAAAAGTTTCCACATTTCATTTGACATCTTCTACCTTCACTCTAACAGTTCGCACTAACGACGCCAGATGGCAGAACTTTCTCGCAAGTAGATATTATGACCCACAGTCTATATAATGTCGGCGTGAAAGGATTTTTGTGTCCTTGTCTTGGGGGAGCAAAGTATTCAATGATCGGTTAGTGAGGATACTGTTGCTGAAGCCCATTAAAATTTATTAACCGTATCCACAATTTTATTTGTGAGATGCAATTTTTGTAGGCCTCTTTACTTAATAAGAGGCTTTGAAAACGAGTGTCATCTTTGCAAAGATAGTTTAAGATCAAAATTTTTATACGTAATTGCGCATTTTGTGGTTAGTAATGCTATTATGTTGTATTAAAAAGTATAAATAAAATTAGCGGATGTTTGATCATCATTGTGTGCAAATTGTGAATGGAAATTAAAACAAAAGTTTATATTGATTTAAAGCATTTTGAGCTCAATGATTTTAAGCAATTAGATATTTGTGATACTGTATTTATTTCAAATGGGTTTGCTTTACAATATATTATTTTCACCTCAGCAGAATATATTGCACTCTAGTATTTAACCCTTTTGATTTTAAAAAGAGTAAAATTTTTCTAAACCGAACAAGATAATTTAAGAAGACGTACATGTTTATCATTTATTAATAATAAATCCGGAAGTAATTAAGGGTCGATTTCAATATAATGTGATTTCACTAATGCAAAGATTATTTTAATAAACTTAACCAGAACGGCAAATAAACATGAAGATTATGTAAAAATAAAAATGAATATAAGAATAGAAATAAATACAAAAACGACCATATTATAAGAATGAAAATGAATACAGAAATAATTATGTAGAAATGAAAATTATATTTCCGAAAATGTAATTCATTTCTCAACAAATCATCATTTTCTTCACGACTTACTAAATAGATGTGCATATTATGCACGCGAGAGTCAGATATCTGTTGCACAACAACATTGTGCAATGTAACTCTAACTATTGGAATAGATAAACGTTAAATATGACTGCCACCAGACTAAACTCACGTCTGCGGCTTTTACTTGCCATATTATGCACATATAGGATGGTCTTAAAATAGTACTTAGTAAAATGACATAATCACTCCGCTTACTTTACAACGACACCCGTTTATATGCTCGGTATAACATAAATCCATTTCAGGAGGAAATGCGAAGAATATGATTGCAAAAGCGGAACATCCAATTTGGTATGGGAAAATCTAAAGAATAGTATCATGCTAGACATGGTTAAGAAGAAAAGCAAGAGAAAGAAGATTAAGATTTAAGCATGCAAAGTGATGGGATAAAGAATGTGCCAAGTTAAAGAGAAAGGTAAGAAGAACATTAAGGAGGTACTCTAGTGTAACTGACCGTTTTTCAACGCCGTCTTCGGGAATTTATTTAACAAAAACTATAAGTTTATACTATCTGGCGTTTTGCCTGCATATTAAGGTATGTTTGAAGTAAAACTCAGAATTTTTTTGAGCTTTTTTACCGCATATGTACACAGATATAGTCACTGACGTAAACTTCTTCACAAAAACTCTTTTCTGTGTTCCAAAGAGACTTTTTGTGTCAACCGATTTTGTCTTTTTTTGCTCGTTTTGTCAGGAATTAAATTTGCTAAAATATCCAATATCTGAATTACGACCAAAACGTTTTTTTATGTTTTATCTGACAAAGATTGGTGAAAACTTTAGTAGAACAATCTTTGGGGCTAATTTGAAAAGATTTTTGCTTATCTAAGTAGTTTTTTTACGTAAAATCTTTAACTGGAACATGGCAATAGCGGAAAACATAAAACCTACAAGCATCACTGTTGAACACATGAAAGGATTAGGCAGAACCTAGAAGTGGAAAAAATTTTAAACGATACACAACCAGGCTTCAGAAAACACCAAAGCACGATAGACAACATATCTAAATATGGCTGAAAATGCTAAACACAGAATAATACAAATACTGAGAAAACATGTATGGATCGATAAGTGGATGGAAAACTTAGTTTTCTAGAACAAAACATTGCTAATTACTCAAACCAGGAAACTTTACTTCGAGAGTCATCAGAACAAGGAAATCCATCCCGCAATTAATCGCAGTGATTGAAGCAGTTATGATTGAATAAGCTGAATGTTATTGAATGAGTTTTTTCTTATATCCATAATGTATGAAATATTCATGGTATGCAGATACTATAGGAAGTTCACGAAAATGTATCTATGTAAAGCAAGAAGATACATCAGGCTAATTTATGGTCAGCCAACTAATCCATTAAAAACTTAATAATCATATTACACAAGGACAAGAAATTTATTAGCAGTCCCAAAAGGATTTCCGTCAGGGATGTATGATTAATTGAATATCTGTGGCGGACATCTGCTTTCGAATAACCTTGCGAAATAATTTTCTAACGATCATTTGAGTCCCTCAATTGATGAGTGGCACAAGACCTATACTATGAAAAATTTGTTTACTATAAAAATGATAAATAAGAACACATTTTTTATATATCAGAGTATCATACTTTCATGTAATAGGTAAGCATTTGTTTTTAAGGGGTACGATTTAGGAAAGTTTACCCTACTTCACTTATCATTTAAAAGGCTCATTGATTGAACAACACTTTGTTGTAAGTGCGATTCAGAAATACTAAGTATAGCAAATATCTATCCATCCAAAGAACTTGAGTAGGAAGACCTTCTTCTCAGAATTGGATCGAACATTTGTTGCATGGCACGTAACCGAATCGAGCGAGCACGTCATTGGCGAACAACCTACGCCGACTACTCGCACGAAATGCTTAAGTAGTTGGAACCTTGGATGACAATCAGCAGCTGAGTGACCCTAATAATTCTACGGACCATCTGTCGAGCAGAAGCTCGTCAAAACATGTTCCGAGGCTTGTCTTAAATCGTGGTTTGCAAAATCTGGGAACTCGTAGTCACTTTCCAATAAAACCAGACAACACGGAAAAATGTTTTCACAGTTGGGAACGGTGCTTAAATAATAGGCATCGTATAATCACGTGCACGCACTGTCGCTGACTGCACGGAAAAATGTTTTCACCCTTGAAAACAGTGCTTGTCGTACACTGTTCAGATGAGTGCTCGGTCATCATGTGGTAACCGATATTTTCGGTGGTAACCGTTCGTCGTTGTTTTATGCGCGCATGGTACTGTACGATGTTTTGATTGAATGCGCACGGAAAAAGGTCTGCACTGTTGAGTACCTGATAGAAAATTAATGGATCTATCTAGTTGGCTTATTAATTAATAGTTAAATTAATAAACTAAGAATAAGCCACATTATAATCTGGCTAAAAAAACAGTTCCGAATATGCTTTTAAAAATTATAATTAACAAGTCAGTGTATATAAAATTATATTTACGTTAATTAAGGAGGTGTTCTAAATTATACTTCTATAAAATGATATGAATATAGGTTAGATTTGCATTCGAAATTCACAGTTGTTAAAAGCATATTCGGAAAAACGACGAACAGTGAGCACCGAAAATATCGGTGCTCGCGCATCGAGAGCGACGGTGCTGAACACGTTACCGCATGATGACCGAGCACTCATCTGAACACCCACACAGCACCATAACATTGCAGCAACGTCTTTGCAATATAGCGGTGCAAGATTGCAATGTTGCACCATAACATTGCAGAGACGTTGCAGGTTCAGTCCTATGTCCGCTTTCGCAATATTGCAGGTGTGTATTTTTGCAATGTTGCAGCAGCATTGCAAACATGTAGTCCTGCAACGTTTCGGCAATGATTCTGCTACAAAACGGCAAAATTGTAGCAATGATCCTGCAACTCTTCGGAAATATTGCGGTGCGAGATTGCAATGTTGCACCGTATCATTGCAGGGAAGTTGCAAGTTCACTCCTACGACCGCCTTAGCAATATTGCAGGAGTATATTCTCGCAGCGTTTCGGAAATTTTACAGCAATGATCCTCCCACCACAACGTTTCGGACAGTGAGGGACGCGATGACATGAATGTGTGCAGAATCGTAGTAGTATAACGCCCGTGTGTCTTTTTCTCATAGAAAATATTTTTACCCCAGGGGGATTCGAACCCAGGACCTGTAGCATCGTAGACGAACACTTTACCGCCGCAGCTACAACCGCTGATTGAAAAGATTGCTTACGTATTCGAACTTATACTCCTACCGTGCAAAACTTTAAACTCAAATTATTGAAAAACGGAGGCTCATTTGACAAACCTATTAGGGATTTTTAACACTGTAGGTGCGGACTCTAACTTTAACCCGGTGTCATTTTAGGTTAGGTTCGAAAGTAGTCTTTAGACTAAACCTTTGCATTTGTCTTTTCATATCTCTTTTCTCTTGCTTGATTGTATATACGTGTTTGTGCAATAAAGACGTTTAATAATATTAATAATAATAATAATAATTTCACACATTAAAATATATAGTATCTACTCTATCTAAATAAATTAAATTCATTTTCAAATCTCTTCTGTAATTTAAATTCATGTACAAACAACTCTCACAATAACACTTTTTTCATATCTTCAACGGCCAACGAGAAATTTTAGCATATCCAGTTAAGTGAAACATGCTGTAGAATCTACTTGACGTCATATTTCAAATTTTGTTAAAGTCATAGTTGCTTCAGAATATTGCTGTACTGTCTCTACAATATTTCCACTACAGTATTGCACGGCAATATGTAGGCAATTTTGCTGTGTCGTTGCCACTGAAACATTGCACAACGATTTGCGCGCAATATTGCCGAAATATTGTAGGATTGTTGCCAGTGGAACATTGCACGTCGATGGGCGCGCAATATTGCCGAAATATTGTAGGATCGTTGCCAGTGGAACATTGCACGTCGATGTGCGCGCAATATTGCAGAAATATTGTAGGATCGTTGCCACTGGAACATTGCACGTCGATGTGCGAGCAATATTGCAGAAATATTGTAGGATCGTTGTCAATCGAACATTGCACGGCAACGTTCTTGCAATATTGCTGCAATATTGTAGAATCATTGCCACTCCAATAAAGCACGGCAATATTGCAGGAACGTTCCTACAATGTTGCAATGCAACCTGCAACAACGCAATATTGCAGCAACGTTCCTGAAATACAACTGCAACGAAGTGTGCTGTATGGGCAGTGTACGACAAGTACTGTTTTCAAGGGTTAAAACATTTTTCCGTGAATACCATCGACGTTCCGGAATGTAGACTTTTCCAATTCAAATCGTAAATCGATTTCTCCCGATTCAGAATTTTAAAAGAATTTTTAAAAGAGCAAAGTAAAGTGTATTTGCATCAAAGACAATTGCACATTGTTGTCTAAATAAAAATAAAGCAAAATTCCTCAAATTATAAGAAATGAGAAAGATCTTTGCTATTTTATAATCTGAGGATTCGTTTTTAAAATGGGGGCGGCTGAAGTTTGGGAGTCCCAGTTGATGCGCGCGGTATTTGAACGCTAGTAGCAGCGGTTGCACTGACACGCGGGAAATACGAATAGATACAGTTTAGGATTACATTTAGGTACCTTACAGTCACTTTACTCGAAATTTACTAGTGTCCATTCTGAAATCAAAATACAGAGAAATAGTAGGGTAGGTACTATATCGACGTGCGTTGCGAAAAGTAGCACGTTTCAATTTTCTTACAAAAATCAGCACATTTCAGTTTGCCACGTAAAGAAACACGTTCCATCGTTTCTGACGAATATTAACACGTTTGATCTTCTGCCGCGAAGACTAGCACGTTATACTGTTCCGCCACGAAAAATAGCACATTTGGGAATTTGCGGTAGAAACAAACATATTATCCGGTTTGGTCACGAAGAATAGCACGTTTTGGATTATACTGCAGACTGCAGAAACTATCACGTTTCAGCGCGTGGTCAGTTTAAAATAAATCAACTGTTGAACATATTGTTTAATAAATAATAATTCCATCTAATCTCCAAGACAAACGTGCTACTTTTCGTAAGCAAATTGAAACGTGCTATTTTTCGTAACGCACGTCAATATTTAGTTGTTACCACTTCAGCCAAACTGAATCTGTGATTACATTGTTATCGATCTTCAATTATGTTATTGAATAAAAATTAAAAACTAATCAAAACAAAATCCACGCGAAATTACATTAATTACAACAAAAGAATGCCTAATGTCTTTGCAATCGGTAACAATATTTCTAACCCTGAAAGACACTGCAGAAACCTCAAGCCGAGACTTAGTAGAAAAAAGTAGGTCAAATGATTTATTACTGCAGTGGCACGCAAGATCTAAAAAACTCATACGCTAATAATCCCGTGAGTTAAAGTAATATCTGTTGCACGCCACCGCTTGCACAATGGCCCTGTACGTAAAATCCTTGGATTTAAAAAAATAATTAAAACCAACTTCAAAAAAGTACAAATGCGTTAAAAAGTAAAAAATAATTATGTTCCTTAATTAATCTACAACTCTCAATTTTTTATGCACTGTGTAAATCTGGAGCCGACTTAAAAATTTGAGAGCCGTAGATTAAATAAAGAACAAAATAATTTTTTACTTTTTTGCGCATTTTTATCTTATTTTTTAAAATTAGTTTTATTTTTTTTTTTAATTTTTTATTTTTACTTTTTAGTTATTTAAGTCATATAACTAAATAATAAAGTCGGTTAATGAAACAGACTTCTTATTTTTTTAACTTCGAAATTACTTAACCGATTTTGATAATTTTTTCTCCATGACACTAAGTTGATCCAAGCTAAACGAAATGCAATAGGTTTCACGAAAATCCGTTCAATAGTACGGAGAAATTCGCGTACAAACATACTACATACAAACGTAAGTCCATACATGGTCAAAAGTAGGCCAGTAGGATCAGTTAAGTAAATAAAGGTTAACTAACAAAATGCCAACCCAACTGAACAATGTTACATACATACACACACAACGACCGTAGAACCTCTTTCTTTTCGAAGTCAGTTAAAAATACAGCCAGCAGATTCGTGCGCACGCACCGGCCGGCAGGCCTCCGAGACTTCATTGTGACGATCTCGAGTGACGAGAAGTGGCTCGTCGAAAAGGAAGTCTAGCCTCTAAGTAGCCAATTTAAACTTCGGCCCGCGCCGACGGATTTATCGAGCACGTTCCACAAGGCGAGAGGCAAACAATTGCGACCGTAAATAAACTTCGCCTCGGCGACGCGTATAATCTAGCATTCGTGCGAGCGTAGACCCTCTTTATCTTCCTTGCACGCTGTTCCCGCTCGCCTCTTGAGATAAAACAGCGCCGTATATATACGTCCCACGACCTTGAATGCAGTGTTTCGTTAGCACGCGTGCCGCTTTATGAACAATCAAAATTTACTGGGCCGATAATGCAGTCGTAAAGTGTTGCCAAGTGGAAGACCGTTGCGTTCAAGCGCGTTGGTGACCACGCGCGTGCGCAATTTTATTGGACGCGCAGTGCGCGCTATCAGTCGCGAAGACGGGAGTTACGCACGTTGGAAGAATTAAGGCGGATTCACACATATCAGGCCCGTGACGGTTCAGCGCCGTCAATGTCAGCGGTGTAGTTAAAAAACAACAGCTTGGTCAAACCATCGCGCTTGCGCAAGCGGGAGCTAGGGGAATCGGTACCCCTCAGGGTCCGATTTAGGGTAAAGGACCCAATTATTGACACCTAACCAATTACTGTCACCTTAAGCTATTTCACTTGAAATAACGAATAAATAAACTATAGTATATAATCTGTAGTATAGATTATAGGTTGAATTACATAATTCTTTCTGTGTATGACTTTACAACGTTTATTTATTCGTTATTTTAAGTAAAATAGCTTAAGGTGACAGTAACTGGTTAGGTGTCAGTAATTGGGTCCTTTACCCTAGCTCTTCCGCCGCTCTGGGCAAAAATGATTTTTGCCGCCCTTTGTGTTTAATTATAAATAATTAGGGTAAAACTATACAATACGCCCCATTTGACAAAACGCCCCACCATTATTTTACCCACACAAACAAGGATGCATCGACGCGATCATCAGATTCGAACTTGCCTCAGTATTATTATTGTGGCAGTTGTGGGCGACTGAGGGAAGTTCGTAAAATAAAGTGTGCGTAAAATTATGGTGGGGCGTTTTGTCAAATGAGGCGTATTGTATACTTTTACCCTATTTTGACATATAAGTTTTGTAAGAAATGTTTTTCTTACGATAGGAGATAAATACGCGCAGTGAATACTATCGGTATCTCAATATATTCTAATTCACAAGAGTCAGGCGAAGCGTACAATAACACGCCGAAGGCTTCTACAGTAGCGACAAGTGTGTCCCGATGACTGTACAAAAGTGGCTGCGTCCCGGCGGCACGGGCATAGCGTCCTTCCCGTGACGCTCCCTTTGGGCCTGGGGTTTCCCCACGGTGTAAGAAGGAAAGGTGGTCCGACTCCGCTACCCCCACTACTGAATTCTTGTGATCTAAAGTGTGTAGTTCCGCCAAAGCCCGCTATGTTCGCTAGTGAGACCGCGTACCCGTCGGTGAGAGGTGTTACTGTGTGCATAGACTCACGTATATACACATGTACATACTGTAGACAGCGTGGGGGCGCTGTTGCTCTACACACATCAGTAACAACTCTCACCGACGGGTACGCGTTCTCACTAGCGCATATAGCGGGCTTTGGCGGAACTACACACTTTAGATCACAAGAGTGGGGATGGAGTCGGACCACCTTTCCTTCTTACACCGTGGGTTTCCCCAAGTTCTCCCACGCAAAGGGTCCCAGCCGGTGTATTTGAGCCTCCAGGTGGCAAGCCGCGGTTCCGCGGCGCTATTTAAATGTGCGTCCGTCGGATTTTCTTACAGTTTTGACAGTGAGTGAATTTTTTTGTAGATATTTGTTGAATAACAAAAGTTCTTTGTTTCCTAAAAAAATAGTGATTGTATGGGTGATTTAAAAGCAATTTAAAGTTTTACTTTTTTATTCGTTTTTATTGATTTTAATCTCGTCTTACCCTCGAACCTTATTCCACCATCCGATGGTTAAGTGTGGCTACTTCAAGTTCTCGCCCCTCGAAGAATGTGATTCAAATATTGGAACGCTACATTATCCCAAAGACCTTGTCAAATTTCAAATTTAGCCCGTTTGCATTATACACGCGTGTATATCTAGTTTGCAGTTTGGGATAGTAGCAGGCACGTAGTCGGTTTACTGTTCCACTTTTCGGTACCGCGAAATAATCTAGTGCGAACGAAATAAGAGGCACGAGGACGAGAATGTTGGCTTTTCGTACGCCATTACTGTGTCACCAACGGCGTCTAATTTTGTTTGTATTGTCGCGAATATCGTGAATGCTCCCGTTGCTATTATTATTATTAACCCTCCTTGGTCACGCCTTCTTATAATCACAAGTTGGTCACATGGGGTTCACTGCACTCCAATGTCATTTTTGAGTTACCATCTTCGTATTTCTGAATGTTTCAACTTTCCAGTGAAAATTGTACATTCGTAATACTCGTACAACCGTGCTGTAATAGTTTGGTTGAAAAAATAATTGTGCCAAATTTTTGAATTTGAAAACAAGTTAATTACAAAAACAAATTAAAATATAGAATAAAATATTTTGGTACGAGCTTCCATTTTGAAGAATATCGAATTTGAAAATTCGTCTGGTACTTGTACAAGATTAAAAATCAGCAGAATTTATCACTAAATATGGTAGGTATAAATGCGGTGTGAAATGAATTGTAGAATAATATAGTCTGGTCGGATACTCTGGGGACACCCAGTATAAAACGGAATATCGAGCGGAAGTTCATGAACGTTCACGGTCATAAGAGGAGAAAGAGAAAGAATAAAAGTATCGATAAACACGGTACATGGCACAGGTAACGCGGGGACATCGAACTTTTACTTTTAACTGAATACTGCAGCTGCGTGACTTCCAAGAGAAATGTCTGCAGCGAAAAATCGATCGAATGGATATCGTTGGTTCTATAGAACAGAAATGTAAAAAAGCTTCTGGCATACGTGTTTGCATACAGTAGAAATACAATTTTCTGATATTCGAACACTTTCCGAAATCGGTCTTCCAATATTTTTTAAAAATAGAATGCAGATATTATCAATGTAAATAAGAAAAATCTATTCGAATTCTTAAATATTCGAATAGTATTTGAATACTTGGATATTCGTATAGTATTCGAATACTTGGATATTCGAATAGTATTCGAATACTTGGATATTCGATTTATATTCGCCAAATAATTGAGGAACTGAAGTATTCAAATATTCGAATACTTGGATATTCGAATTATATTCGCCAAATAATTGAGGAACTGAAGTATTCAAATATTCGAATATCGAAAAATTCGACAAACAGTCCCAGCCCTAATTCCAACGTCATAACCCGATTATACTTTAACAATATACAGGGGCGAATTTTTAGATTCGGCGGCTAACAGTCACAGCCGCTCTTTCCGCGAAATATCATAAAAAATTTTAATTTAAAAGACTGGAGACAAATTTAAAATTAATTCAATATGACAACTCAAATACAAGTTATTGTTTATTTGCTACATGAAAAAAGTGATTTTTTTCAAATTGTTTCAAGCCTCTCTGTTTAAAGATCATCCGGTTAAAGCGGTCAAAATAAAAAAGTGGTCCGTTCTATTAAATTAGAGTTTTCACTCTGAAGAACCACAATCGGGGACAAACGAAAAATCACTTGATACTTCTATTATGGTCCTGTACAAATGTACATAGTTTCAACAAAATCGGGATGTTCGGGTAACCGGAATATATATTTTTATTAGAGAAGACTAAACAAGTGGGATGTTAATAGAAATATGTTTCGTCATTAGAGAACTTTAAAAATATTTTTTACTTTACACATTTTGCATATGTTGCATGTTTCTAGCATATACAAGAACTTGCTTAAACATTAGCTCGTGTATAGTAACGGCCACGACATCGAGGCGATTAGCGAGGTCGTAATTACCGTAATATATATCATACTTACGTAAACTTCCGCAGTCTAGTAACTATGAAGCAGTTGTTTTAGTCAAGAGGTGCAACAAAGCCCTTATCAGTGAGATACCTTAGTGACTAACGATTCTTAGCTGCAAGTAGGTCATCCAACAGTTGTTGCATGCCATATTCAACAGATGCCATTCCAAATCTTGACAGTATGATAATTTATATTCTAACCGAGCGAAACTGGTTAACACAGCTAATCTACTTAATTACAAATATTCCAGAACAAAGGATTGATGAAAAGTGTACAAATTTTAGGAAAATTTTAAGCAAATAACAAGTGCTCATTTTAGAGCTTAGAAAATTAAAACATCTTTCAATGCAAAAAACGTATTGAAAAATGATGCAAAATATTGCTGGTATCTTATAAAAGTTATTTGCAATCATTTTTATGAAAAAATCTTTCTTTATTGAAGGAACCCCCATTAGGGAGATCTGCACTTTGGTTTCACGACCATTTAGTGCCCTTTTTCGTGTTTCCATTCAATACAGCAGTGAGTAGGAAAAGTAGAAAAAGTTTTAATCGCCCACGCCAATTTGAGAAACAATGTTTCGAGAAACCGCGTATTTTTCCACGTAGGTAATTCGCAAATCGCATGAGCTGCTTTGCTTCTCAACGATATATCTTCGAAAATATTTCGAATTTTATTATGAAATTTTAACTGAACATTCTTAAGATGTTACACTGTTGATTTGTGTAATATATATAAAAAATGAAATTTGAAACATCAAACCCGCAAATACCCCGGTTAATCGAGGTCCAACAGTGTATCGCACCCTGCAGACATCCTGCACAGCATGCAGCGGATAAATAGATCGCGCTGCACCATGCACGACTCCTAAAATCCCAGCGTATACACTAATCAGCACTGTTCCAGCCATTAAGTCGACTTTCCATCGTGTCTGGTTCCTGACTCATTGCTTGCTTAGGTTGGGCAGGAAGGAAATAAACCATAGTAAACTCGTCGGTATTTTAAAGGATATAAATTGCGTCAGGAATTTGCAACATACGGGCGTTTAAAAGGACCGAACGAACGTGAAGTTGATGATTTATAATAGAGAATTCGTAGCTGTGGAAATTCGTTAACATTAATCTTCAGAAAACTAGCTTAAGAGGTCATTCTGAAAAATCATGGACGCTTTGAGTGGTGAATGCCATTACTACGCGATGCTATTCAATACAAAATATTATTCTAAAACAAGTTTACAATGTCAACAATATAGTGCTCGTAGCAACTGAACTCTTAGTTCGCCAGATTATTGTTAAATAAATAAAGCGAACATACCTGTAAAATCTTTTCAGATTCATTCGTTCGTTCTTTTGAGGCATTTTACAACACAACACGTTTACCAAACAAATGCAAGCCATTATCTGTTCCCCAAGCGCTTTTGGTTTCTCAGTCGTACTTTTATACCATTTCCGATAGAATGAAACACCCACTATCACCCACATTTCATCTAGCCCATATTTAGACCACAGCCTATATTTGCACCACTTCGTCTAATAATTGTGAGCTAGAGAAGTGTCTCGTATGAAAAGGCTGATATTGGTTTCTTACGTCACCCCAGTTAGATCAACACAAAGCAAAACGTACAAGTCACGTTCAATCAACAGGTATACCAAACTTCCTTTCTGTCGATATCGCTGAATCCTATACAAAGAGAGAAAAGCACGAAGCACAAATATTAAGTTGTTCACTAAACAAGCTGATAAGACATCGAATAAACAGGAACCCAGTCATATTTTTTTATCAAATGAATCGTCAGCAATCAAATAATCTTATCAACCTCCACAGTACAAAGACAATATAATAACATCATAAATATTAGTGAATTTCTTCTGGTACTACTAATATCATTTTAATATTATAATATTTGGCATAAATACCAAGAAAATACAGTAAAGTATAAATAATTACGGTTTCAAAAATGTAGATTTTTGTACGATTATCTTCAACTTCAATATCCAAAATTACACGAAATCATTCACGTTTTAATTGGTGCTTCCTTATCTTTTTATAGAAATAAAATTCTTTTTTCATTTGACATAGGTACATCAAATTCTTCAAAATCAATTTTTCAACATTCTTTGTGATAAACGTATGTCAGAAAGCTGAATATCAAGCTTGAATAATGTAGAATAGGTATTGAATACCATGCATACACATCAATTTATATAATGATATACAGCAACAGGTGCATTCGTAAAATTAGGAATAACTATCATATTAATCTTTTGCGATGACAATCACTTGCATGGTTTACAAATTGTATCTGTAGCATGCCTTCGCAATTATTAATAGAGCATGTAAATACAAAGTAGCCAACCTTGCATCATACTTAAAAATATAGAATGTCAGAATGACAAAACGGCTTGGGCCATGAGAGAAATATATATGTAGGTACACATCGTAGATTTAGAGGCACGTAGATCTATTATCACTGCCATAATGTTGCTATTATTAATTAGTTAAGTAAGCGGCGTCGCATTTAAACATTTCCACGCGAATATCTCCGAAACTAACAAGTATTTTACAAACTGTTTCAGATGAAGGTTGATTTAATCACATCAATGACCTTGCACGACCTTGGACAATCCAAATGTTAGATCGAGATTATAAATAGTTACGTACACTGGTACCCAAAAAAATTCAAATTTGTTTCTCTGAATAATGGAAGGTCGTGCAAAAAAAATATTTTATATTTTCAATTTGTTTTTGTATAAAGAATCCTGCATAGTTAAATGATAAGTATTGTAGATTATAAGATAATCAATTTAAATTAAAAAAAAGAATAGGTGATTATAATATACAAGTGAAAGATTTTTGAAAAAGCAATTCTGTATACATAATCGGCCACTGTTCGTAAATGTTAATAATATTTTTCCATCATTTCTCGAATTACATAGACGGGCAAAACGTGCGCGTGCGACATTCCCGATAAAAATGGAAAGTGCGACAATGGGCACAAGATCGTGTTGCTGCTAATAGGAGTGTAATTTTATCTTCGCGCCAGGAGAAACTTCGCGGCCCTCGATACGCGGAGAAAAATATACTTGTTATACAGCATCCGAGTTTTGCCTTCAAAAAATATTTTAACAAGTGTATATTTAGATTCTCCTCCCCCCGTGCGTAAGTACATTAATCTGACGCCCTCATACTAAACAGCAACCTATTTCTACAGCATTTTGAAAAAAACCACTACATTTCATTTTCTTTATGGCGTAAACTTACCAGGAAACGTTCCCAACCTGAAAATTCTGACTTTAATGAAACTTCGTGTGAATGCAGATAGAGCATATCGAAATATGCAAGGAACATTTGATCTGCTGTAATTCACTTTGAAGGGGCGAAATCAGCCCTTAACGTTACCGCATTTTTTCATTTTTTTAATATAACTTTGTAAAACTGCGAGATAGAACAAAATATTAAATATAAAAATTGTTCAGCTTCTTGTTCTCTATCACATTACCAGAAGTGTAGCGACCCGACACACACGCGAAAGTTGTTTTTCCTCTTGGGGTTGTAAGGCCCAAGAGACTTCGTGGTACGCGGTGCGGGAAGCTTATCACTCGCCAAATTAATATTGAATGATTAATTTGTTTTATGCAATGAAACGAATACTTGTTGGTCCGTATGATGACCAGACAAGAACACGAATGATTTGAATGATAGTCTTAGTCACGAATGCTTGACCAGATATATCATTCAAGTCCAAACGATGACTTGAAATAGAGCCGTTTGTTCGATAATCTTAGTCACGAATGCTTGACTAGATATATCATTCAAGTCCGAACGATGACTTGAAATAGAGCCGTTTGTTCGATAGTCTTAGTCACGAATGCTTGACTAATACACTATTCGATTATATCGTAGATGATAGCGATGTAAGCCTTTCACGAGAGATGAATGCGTTTGCTTGAGAGACGATTGAATTCTGACTCGTCTAGCCCTTTCGACCACGAAGGTAGACGAGTCATCCGAATTTCGGGCGGAGTCAAATTAACCGATTGGTTAGTCTTTCCTTGAGAGGAGGAACCTCCCTTCCGTGACTTTGGTGCTGGAGGAGGAAGTCTCTCCTTCTTAGTGACGTAGCAAAGGAAAAACTAGACATCTGGTTAAGACTAAACAAGAAGAAAAATAAAGTTATATTTAAAAAACGTGATAACTTTAAGGGGTGATTCAGGGGTCACCCCTTCAAAATTATTCTTTGACCACCACTGTGAGCAAAAAATGCGATTTTAATCTTGTACAGAACATACTGATTACTATGACGAAAAATAAGGTGATAAAAGCTCATCTGCCTGCTTTATTCATCCTATAAAATCATTCAACGTTCATCTAAAATATTTCCCCTTATCCTCAGCACGAATTTTTTTTTATCGTTGGTCGAACACGTGTATTTTATAGATTTATCAGAGCCACCCTCCAGAGAAGTTAGCAAATAAAAATAATTTTTGGCAAAACTAATTGTAGTTTTTAAAAACACAACTACCAAGAAATGATATCACTTTGCAGTCTACTAGAAGCATTTTATCTGCAATACTTCTTGTGCCTGCTATCGATCTTCACGCACGGGACGCTCCCGTGAAATCAATCGCGTGCACATAATTTTACAAGGGTGAGAAATGGGACTAACCTATCGAACGCGCGAATAGAACAAGCCATTTATCCGAACGTAATTTCCAATGGCATCAAGGTAACAAGGTAAGGCCAAGTGTGTACGATATATCTACATCTGCAAGTATTGACCCGCGCTACTTTTTCAAGAAAATTTGTTGGATACCTTCGCGATTCAACCTTCAAACCATGCACATTCCAGGTTTTTTAGTATCACGATAGAACTTTCCTTTATTTCTACAGGATTTGCTATGGTAGAGGAAAGTTAATCCAAAGAACAAGCGTTTCTAATGAAACAATGAATCGCGCGGCATATAAATAAATATAGATACAGTGTGGAACGCAGGAAAATACAATTAGTTACTCACAAATATTTTACACGACAAATCGACTTCAAAGTAAGAATTCGCAATTTTAATTCAGATTAATATAAACCTTGATTAATATACTTCTGTCCAATTGAAAAATTGTTCACAGTTTATTTAAAAAAGTATTATTATCTGTGGAATTAGCAAAGATCGTGTAAAAAAATATTGTCCCGAATTCAATATTTAATTTATACAAACGTAATTACAATAAGTTAATATTATTATAAGCTTTAATCAATGACGCTTAGATTCAACTAATTTTCTGTGAAATTCAGGCTTATCCATTTCACTCGCAAACCTTATTTCAGCATTTCTTTGGTCGATGGTACCAACTAAAAATATATTTATCAAAATGATGCATTTGATAAACTGTGAGAATGATTGGCGACTCCAATGTCATATTTTGCAATGTTCCTTGCAAGGTCACTAAAATTACTTCTTGGATTGCAAGACTTCAGATTTTTCACCGTGTTGACACGACGAGAAGACACTTTATTTGAGATAACTTCATAAGAGAAAGTAGTGAGCAGATGAGGAAATCGAATCGAGAGATCACGTGATGCGAGACTGTAAGTCTTCTCGAAAAAAAACAGACTGTAACTACATAGTAATGCTCCAAACACAAACAGAATTGCTTGATCTCTTGATTCGTCAGCATGGCCTCCTAATCTGTCACTTGAGGACATGTCCTTACGGAGTTGCCTTGAGGAACAAGTGTTTTATCACCATGTCGACGCCAATAAGAAATCAGAGGCTTGCATACAAGAAGCAATAAAATCGAGAACCTTGCAGCAAGAGGGATACAACTCCATTTTTCACAGCTTTTGAGTTGTGACGTGTAATGTACGTACAAAATTCTGTGTCAAACACAAATAAGCAATTTATTGCAAATTTTGAACCTGCACTCATTACAGTTTTCTGAAATATGTTTGTTTCGGGTAGCTCCAGATTTGCAAAATTCACCAAACATAGAAATAAAAACTTATTATAGAAATAATTATTACTCATTGTGTGAAAATATATTTTTTCAATTAGTGTTCTCTGTTTAATGTTAAGAGTCGAAAAAGACCCAAGGGCATAGTACAGCCAAGGAAATGAGAACATAATTGAGTCAAAAAGATTCCAAGGGCTGCAGTAGGATTAAATAAATTTTAACGCAGTTGGGTCGAAAAAGACCCGAGGGTCGTAGTAGGACTGAAGAAATGGTAAAAAAATACTCCGATTAAACAAGCTGCGATTCTAGGATTAAGAAAAACGTGTTTTGCATCAATGTCAGCGTGCACGGCAACCGCGTCTATCCAGAAACAGGAAACGGGTCGCGGAGAACTGCATACAGATGCACGATATGCAAAAGAGGCAACGATCGACTAACTATCCACGATCACGTTCAAGATGTTTCCGTCGGATAGTTCTAAGTCCCAGCGCGATCGAAATGTCGAACGGTGAAACTAATTGTAAGCGGCTGAACCAAACGGAGTCTGGAAACTGTGTCTCGTGCAAAAGGATACTGTGAGATCCATGAAACGTTGCACTGCGCTTAGTACTATAGACTATTTTCAGGTGGACATCAATCGAGTTTTAATAAATTATAACTGATGGTAAATTATAAGGAACATCTGAAGTTTTGAGGAAGAACCTCTATTGAATTTTTTTACTTCAGAATAGTTCCATTATATGTACTTAGAATATTGAAACAGCAACGCTCCTAAATAGTAAAGACGCCTCACACTGTTAAAACCTTTTTGCACAAAACACTTATGTGACTCATAAAGTCGGGCACAATTTGATGTGGATAACGAATAGCTAATTAGATTTTATTTGATTTAATATCTTCCAATAGCATATGAGTGCAAATAATCTTTACTCGGCTAATACATGCATTATAAATAATGCAAACAACAGACATAACGTACGATAACAACATACTTGGCATTTATTATTTGCGAAAACAATCGTCAGTCTGTAAATAGTAAAAACTCGTTATTCGAATACATACTTCGATTAAATAATGATGAATAATTCAAATGAAATAATAGAATAATCTATCACAAATAACGAATAATTATTATCTAGCTTAAATAACCAATTAAACAAAATTCATTCAGATTATTATCTTAGATAAATATCTATTCAAAACAATTCAAATAATGCCCAACTTTGGTATATCCATTTAACAGAAACGGTACGAATTTAAAAACGACAGAAAAACATAGGAAACTTAAAATCCAAAATACCAATCGCGAGCCACAAAATTGTCTCGTATGAAAGGTACCTTACGTTCACTTTTCCTTCCTACAAAAAGCAACGGACTCGTGCAACCCATGGTTACAAGAAAAATTGCACGATTTCACCCGCGGTGTTCCCGGCGCCGAATCACTGTTGGATTAATCGACAACGAGAGGAATAATCTCATCCACCTATAATTATTGTAGCCCGACCGTCAAGTGGGACACACGTGAAAGTTCTCCTCGGTTATTAACAGATAAAGCCGCCCAGTTAGGTGGCTGACTCGATAATGATATCGATTGCAATTCCATTGACGGTCACCCTTCGGTTTTATTCCCTCGCGCGCGTAAAAAATCGATACCACCCGCTTTATTTATATCTCAGTGGTCCGCTACGCGAGGGTATACGCGGCGAAATCGTAACAAATCGAGGAAGAAGACGAAGCAAAAAAGACGGCGCGACGCCGATGATCATCGAAAATATTCCGCGATCTAGCGCTTCTAGACGCTTCTATAGTTCTCTCTGTCTGCCGAAGGGAGCCTCTGTCGCGCGGCCAGACACTGTTGACATTCACGACCGCTTTATTACTTCAACATCGCCGATGTAAAACCGCGGCGCCAAGTTTTGTTCCCACACAAACATTGCGATCTTTATGGGCCGCTTTAACTATGCAGGGTAAACGATAAATTGTTGTACAATTGGCCAGAGCGTCATTCCTTGTGAAAAACTAAATGAGAATTATGAAATAAATTCTTGGGCAAGCACGGCGATCTTTGTTGGTCGCTCTAACAATGCGGGGTACACGATGAATTGTGGTACAACTGATTGTGAGCGAAAAAGAAAATGAGAATTGTACACGTGGCGCCTGTAAACGTGGCAATCTTTAGGAAGTTCAAAAAAGACATTTTGAAAAATGATACACTTTGTAGAGTAAAACTCGGGGTGATCGTTAACTGATTACGTATGTAAGATATTGAACCTATGTTTTATAAATACCCTGGGTCATCTACCCAGTTGGTTACATATTAAAATTAACCGCGTCACCAAATGTAAATTACATGCAAAACTGCTCGATGTTCACAAAGAAACACCGCGAACCCGGAGATTGGAACGCAACTTTGTGGGTTTTTAGAGTGACTCAAAACAAGAACAACGGTTTGTTTCATTTGGGCTCTATCGCCCTTTAAGAAGGTGAAAACTAACCTCAAAGTCAAATTCGCTCTTCCACTTTTTCGCGTATAACTCTCAAAGTACAACAGACAGAAAAAATGTTTCAAATAAAAGTTTAATGGTGCAATAAGCGCTGCAAAGTGGCGTTAACAAAATTTTTGAAAAAAAGTTTTTTTTCATTCAGGTATTTTTTTTAAACTCTTTTTAAAAATTTGTTAACCCAAGTTTGTAGCGCTTATTGCGCCATTAAACTTTTGTTTGAGACATTGTTTTCTAACTGTTGTACTTTGAGAGTTATACGCGAAAAAGTGGAAATGCCAAATTGAATTTGAGGTTAGTTTTCACCCCGTTAAAGGGCGATAGGGCCCAAATGAAACACACCGTTGTTCTAGTTTCGAGTCACTATAAAAACCCACAAAGTTGCGATCCAATCGGTGAGTCCGAGTTCGCGGTGTTCCCTTGTCAGTGACCATACTTCCATGAGTATGTTTGCAATGAAAATTACATGTTCTTAGTCTTTTATTTACTAATTAACTAACTACAAAAAGTTCTTTGAAAAAGCAATTTCTCAAAAAATTGGCTTGACTTCTAAGAGCCTCTGATGTCTTACATAGTCGAATATAAAGCAGCCTCACGTTCAAAGTTATTTCTCTAGTAAACCGCAAGGCCAGACAACCAAATTTATTCTATACATATCTTTCACTTCTTTTTTCGCGAGGAATCGTCTCCAAGCCGATTACAATCGCGATTTACCGCCCATCCTGTATACGCATAGATTTTGTGCGACGACTACACGCGGGCCCTGTCCTACAATTTACTTTCATTATCGTGGGTAATTCATTGCGACGCAACGTCTCGCGTGATTCTTTTTTTAAACCACTCGAAGCAATTAGGTGATTGGTGTCTATATTTGGAGTGGGGAAAAACTCCTTTTAAATGACTAATGCGTGTGGCGTGGTGCGCGTGGAAGCGTTGAAAAATATTCTAGAGAAATAATGGAAGGCATAGACTTGGAACAGGTGAGCAGCTTGCATTTATATAGACCATTGCGTATAGCGAGATGTGGTAAGATTTCTTGGCCTAAAATTATCGCACCAGAATAGCTTGTCGAATGATTCTAATGGATTAATTAATATACGTTTTGATTGCTCTTACCAATCAGTCACAGTAAGATTCTAGCTTCTAACCAGTTGAACTAAAGACAGTAAGGAACAACGCGGTTGCATTTCGATTAAATACATTCCGACTTGTCTCTTTATCTTATGCACGCAGTTTACTATACCTATGCGTGAAATAGCTGAATGTTTACTGCACCCACCACTAGATGGCTACGGACAGTAACTAATTTTCGTGTACTCTCAATTGATACTGAGCTTCAACGTACATATAGATAATCGTTCCAACGTCTAACCACGTCTAAGGCAAGGTCTGCTAGATAAAACCCTATTAACGAGACCAGCTACATAGAACTGGGACGCAACGTTTGTTTTCAGAGCATTAATACAGGGTGTCCAAACATGTAGCGGCTAATTTTATAAACCATATCAAGGGGGTCGAGTAACTAAAGGAAGTTAATATAGATTCATGTCTTAATACGCTTTAGTAGGAGGTTATAAGTAACTTGTTTACTGTAACTATGTTGTTTAGTGTTAGTTGTTAATACGGCGTGTAGGTTAGGCCGTTACCTTTTTGAACAACTTGTATATGTAGTTCCCGTTGTATACTAACACATTGGAATAAAAATACCCAATCAGGGGGTTGGGAAGAGTAAGGGAGCTATTAAATAAAATCAGATTTGTATCTCTTTAATTAAAAAATCACGATTTTTGTCAGTAATGTGGGGACTAAAAATTTATCAGCAACTCCAGCAAAGTGAATATATATATCGTTTGGTTCGTCTTCCAAACTTCGATACTTCATTTACTGTTCGTAGAGTAGACCAAGCTCGTAAATACCAACTTGACTTTGGAATACGATTTCGCGAGAACTATTACAGTTACGAAAAAACTGTTTATAGTCCAAGTTTACATATCTATCTGACATTATTGAAGTCATAATAGTTCAGCTTTGTGATAAGTAATATGAAAATTATCCATCGAATATGGAAACGAGAGCAAATGTTACAAACGACCGTTACACCGTGTCGACAGTAACACAATGTTAATTTTAAAAAATCAAAATACTTGTTCAACTAAATTATAATAAATGAAAGGAAAGTGAATATTTGGCGAATGAAGAAAAGGGAAGATTTGTTTATAAATAAGAACGCCTAAAAATATGTCCAATTATTTAAAAATTATAAAATTTTTACCCAAGTAGAGATTGCTCTCTGTTACAAATATTACAAATGTATAAATCATTTTGTTTGTACTATATGGCTCCAGGAAATAATATTCCTTATCTTCTTCATCGCCATATTCATTCCTGTTCTTGTTCTTTGGGTTATGGGTTTTATAAGAATTCTTTCCTTTCAATTTCGAGTTACGCGTATGCCTCTTCACTTTTTCCCCTGTTTTTTCTCTTCTTTTTCAGCAGTATCAGTACATATGGTAGATTTTTCGTTCTTGTTATCTCTATGTAAACTTTTCCGAGGTGTAGCTTTCCGGAAAGGTCTTACAGATTCCGTGAACTCCTCGTCTGGATTTATCTATTGATCTCGTATGGATTCATCATTTATCTATCTATTCAATAATTCCGTTAGACTAGCTTCTTTTCATAAAAAATTTCAGATAAGGGCACTGGCCTATCTGTGACGTAAGATGGAGCATAATCGAGTGTATCGACGATAAATGAATTGCATCAGCTGGTCAGTTTAAGGTGACGATATTATATACGTTCGGATGTATAGTATGTCAGACGTAATGTACAGGGAGAAAAATATGTAGTTCCGTTTAGCAAAATATGGACGGTTTTGAAAATGTTTAAAATCGATTTTCCTGACAGAAAATTCGCCCAATGAAATCATTCAGAATATGTATGAAAGATTTATTCGTATCATCAGCATTAGTGAAGCTAATTAGGTGGCCTGTTTCAACCGACACTTTATATGACATACAACGCAACTTTTAAAGTATCGGTCCCCCCATTTATATTAATTAAATACCTAATGGGTATTCGACGGCGTTCTAATTGCTTCTTAGAACTGATGCATCTAAAACATAACTAACGTTCAAATTTAATTTGTGCGAGCGTCATATGGAACGCGTCCCTACTGATACGATCTACGAACAGGGCAAGAATATTAACGGTCTTTTAATGCGAGCACTCAACCTTAATCTACGTTAGTAACACAGACGCGGCAACTTAACTGTAATTATTCGAATTCCTGATACTAAATGCATTGAAGTTATCTGCAAAATGTAATAGCCTCGATAACTGGGTAAAATTTTCAACAAAAATTGGAAGGAAGAATTTTTCTTTAAATGTCAAAGGAACGATAATTTTATTACCAAACGCCTCTAAATTATAGCGCCTTCGCAAGTTATGCTTCCGAAATTTAGGGTAGATCACAGCTGGGAATTATTTAGATAGAATGATATTAAAGTAGAAATTTAGATTAGAATAATTACATAATCGCAGAAGGTACTTTTCGCAATTTTCAAAGCAACGTTTCAAAGTGGGGCCTGATTTACGGAAACGAATATAAAATTCTATTCGTATAAATACCGTTTGCGAATGACAATAAATATTGCCTCATTATTTACAAATAACTCGTCAACTTTTAGTCATTACTCGAAATCAAATTTGCCAACACTGCGGTCGTTTCCACCGTTCGAGATACAGTTAGTAAATAAATGCCTCTTGGAAATGCAGATGCAGTTCCATTACGCAACCGTTTCACGCTGTTACATTTCCGAAATCGAGGTACAGCCATTTTCCATCAGCTCGAATAACGCCAGTAGGCCTGCATGTCCCTTTGTGACGCGCGGATAATGTCATTGGCTCGAGTGCCACAACGTTCCCGCGCACATATATTTTCGGTGTTCCCGAAATCGGGGCGATCGCGTTCGAGAATTCTTTCGTGGCTCGCGAAGCTCGCGTGGATGTCTAGCGGGAACGGCTGCCAAAACGGCACACCGAGAGTATGCCGTGCCTCTGATGTACACAAGAACGCTTTCTTCGGCGCAACAGATACACGTATAAACCCAATTCGTTCTCGTACATCTATTCTTACGTCCATAAGGTTATTTACACCCGGTGTCTGACACCATTTTGGTAGCAGGGCACCGGTAGCTGGGGCCAAGCTGGGGCTACTACATCACAAAAGGGACCCGGAGGGTCTCACGACGGTTGCCTGACGCGCGAGACTCGCTTTAACCGGAAGCTGAGACATCGAGAAAAGTCCCCGTAAGTAATGCCCCATGCACCGGCGAATCGCGAGGACTCCCGATTACACGAGAGCCGGGTCGACGAAGTACCATTTCAATGGAGCTGATTGCCGACGATTGATCGCACGCGCGAGAACGCACGCGACCAGATAACGGTAAACGGTTCGGTGCGCGTTTCTAAAGTTTCGAAAACCGCGGAACGGCGACGGCAATTGTCGCGCGATATCGCGTTGCAACCGAAACGCTCGCCGCCGAACCAGCGCCTACGTAACACGTAACAAAACGGATAAGTTCGACGATAGACACACGTTTGAAGGTATATTACCTCGCAGCATTATTTAGCCGCGTGCCTCGGCGGCAATGTACTAGACAGCTCGCAACGGCTAACCTTTCGAAACGTAGTCGCGGGGGACCGTCGCTGTACCGAATCCAGCGACGTTCACTTACATGTATGTTCGATGACTTACCGGTCTCGTCCGATTATTCAACCAGCAATGATACATTTGACACATCCAGCACGCCACACTCTGTGCCCCCGTGAAACTTTCACCGTGAACTCGCGAACGATCACTGGCGGCAACTAGTAATTAAGGAAACTACGACGAAAACGATACCGACCGGTCGAAAGACCGCAAGGGACTGGCCAGTGGCCGCGACCCCACCACGCGGTACACCGTCGCCGAGGACGCCAACAAATGTAAACATCGCTACAGCTGATCATCGTGACACATATACGTCTGTATAGGTGCGTAAGTACGTATTTTAGTAGTCCGCCGCCCCCGCCTCGTCTAATCCCGTCTGCAGGCGCGTATCGTAACCGTCGCGACGTTTCGATACCAGCGGAACGAAATTACGCATACGTTCGCGGTTTAACCGGCAGAAAAGCATTGCCCCGAACGGAGCTTAGGAACTTGGTCGCGACACGAGAGTGAACACTGTTTTGGCGTCGCACGCGCGTGGAAGTCGCGATTGCGTTCGGATCATGTGCGTGAGCGTCGTAATGCGCGCTTTGAAATCGACCGCACAAACTGGAGCGATGCGCAGACCGTGGAGAAACTTGGTTGATATATTTTCAAGAGTGATAGAGGGGATTGAAACAGACATTTTGAGATTGGGAACTATCTATAGGTTGGAAATGTATAGTTGTAGTAATATATGTACCTCGTTTCGTGAAATAAGTCGCGATCGAATGAGTCGGATTTCTGAGATTGAGTTATAAATTGATGTTGAATAAAATTATAAGATTAATTCATTTTAAAGGTGCAAACATCGGAAGAAATAGTTTAACGACGTGGGTTGGATAATTAATTAGAAAAATTGAAGACTTCGACTGTGTGGGCCACGGCGATGGCAGTACAATCGAAACAGAATGAATTGAATTTCTGAATTTTGTAACTCAATTCTGGATTCTATGTTAGTGAGAATAGTAAATATTCTAGAGTTTAGACTTTCGAAATGAATTATTTTAAGAAACATGTAAGATTAATGTGTAGAATAAAATTCAGAAATTTAATTTATTCGGGCTTGACTTAGGTGTCATGTTAAGAATTTATCAATAATTTGTAATTATCCATTTCCGACTCTTACTTTTGATCCCCTCTGCCACCCCTCAAAACTTATTATTTATTAAACGTTACATTTTTTTCCTCCCGAAAATTAAATGTTTCATTTATATTAAAAATTAAGCTTAACTATTTGTAAATCAATCTACGCAAAATTATATTTGTTAAGTTTTATTTTTCATCGACGATTTCTTTATTTGCGGTCTGTAATCGTTTTTACACCTATCGACGTTTTATTATCAACGTTGTAATATCGATTACCATACTCGTTTCGACTTATATCGTTTACATTTTGAATAAATTCTCATTCTTATTTCAATTTTTTTTTAAGACTAGCAGTAGAGAAATTTTCCTTAATAGTAAATAAGAACAAATAAAAAAGACAAAGTATTTTGGGAATTCGAATTTGTCAGAAATGATACTAGGAAGAAAATAAGAGAGTAATTAAATTTCCGTAAACAAAAAAGTATATTTTCGTATAGAAAGTAATTTACTGCAAAATACAGTAACGATTAAGCGTAATACTATATTTGACATTCTAACGAAATCACAATTTCCTAATATTATCTAATATATGATCAAAACAATTAGTTTGCCTATAACGCACACGAGCCTTCGGTAATTTCTCTGTAAAGAAATCTAAATCTACATTGTACCCATATTATTATTAAACAGCTATATTAACCATATGTTGCAATATTATTCGGGACACCTAAACCTTTCACCCATGGACCATGACTATCTATATCGACAATTTAAGCTTGCAGTTGCCTTATTAGCATGTTTAAATATGTCGACTACTGTAAGTAATTCACAGTCCAAACATCAACTATAACAAATATGCAAAAATATATGTAAGCTAATACATTTTACTTAACTAAACTTCACTGTTGGCAGCAGTACGATTCATAATGTCTATATAAAAATTTTAAGGAAATAATTGTACAGTAGAATTAAACATTACCACCAAAATACACTCACAAACATTTTCATGATATCGAAGTTTGAAGATCCTTGATTTCGTATTGCCACTGTTAAATGTGCGCCATTTTACCATGGGAAAGGTGATTTCAAATTAGTGTTCAAAATAAAGTATATGCTGTTACATTACATTCTCACTTATGTATCCTCCATTCCATATAAGAATAGACCTATGCCCCTACCGATCTGCGCAGCTCCCACGGATCTGACACTCCCGATTGGTCGTAGCACTTTCCCTGCCGGTTTCCTACCAATCAACAGTGTATCGCTGCGCGAACGAGTCTACTCTAAAGTGGAATGCAGTATATATAAGTATTGAGGCATCAACTATAACACCACTGAAGCTGCAAACTGAGCTTTCTTTCTATATGTATAAGTGTTATTCACACAGTGTATTTTTGTAACAAGCAAATTATATTTTTGAAATCGCCTAAATAGTATATCAAAATACTTCAAGTAATTAAAAAAAATTTATAAGACAAATATTAGAGAGTTTCGGAGTATTGATTGTTGGTATAAATGTCTTATAAAGACACATACAAAGAAACATAGATGTTTAGCTACGTTGAGCTAAATAAATCCCATATTTACATGCGCAAAGTGAATAATATTTTTCTAAATAATATTATGGTAAATTACTTTTGTACGAAATATGCTTAACGGGGAAGGCCTACCTAGAAATTTTCAAAAAATCGATTTTTATATTTTTCTGTAGTACAACATCTTGGAAATATTCCACGAAAGTGTCAAATTAATCCGACCAAAATTCACAAAGTTATACTTGTGTAAGTAGGTAGGTGTTCCTCGGTGTAGCACTCAGACCCAAAAGATTAAACGCGTTTTCTTCAAAATCATGTTTTCAAAGTCGATGACACATAACTCAACAATTAATGAACCGATTTACTCGAGGCTTTGCAGGCTTATTTTAGAGTTAAAAATCCAAGCGCTATCGGGAGTTTTTCCTTTTTTGCCTAGATTTTTTTTACACTCGAAAAACGTGCGATTTTTTGCTAAACATCGATGCTTCAAGTTTGCACATCCACCATTTTGTCCCAAAGCAATTTTTCAAAAATCGAGCTCTATCTAAAAAATTTTAGACGATCCTACACCGACTTACGGTTTTCACCGCAAAGCTCATAAAAAAAGAACGTTTCGGGCATCGCCTAAAACTCACAAACCTTTCAATGCTTTTTACCACAAAAAATACTGAAATATCCGTAAGATGTACTCTTTCCAACAAACTAATGTTTAATAATAAAAGTTTATCGGTTTTTCTAGAAAAAATTCCCTAAAAAAAGCATGTTGTTTTGGCCGTTCTAGGTAGGCCTCCCCCCTTAATGTTGATATTCAATGATACCCATATTATATTTTATATATACCATTTAAACCATTCTTATGAAATTGATTTCATTTTTGGAATACGGTAAAGTTATCCAAGTATTATACAGAAGCCACAAGTACTGCAGATGTGGAGAGCCAATTAGTAAAGTATAGAAGTTACTCTCATTACTGCCATTCCCTTCATTTGTTCATCTTGCATGCGACGATTGTATTTCATAATTATTCATACTTTCTATAACTGGTTCGATACCCATAGTCCATATCACTGGTGAATCTGTGCTAACAGTTACTTCGGAACAATTATCGTAAGTATTTGATGAGCTTATCAGACCACCAAACTTCATAGTTGCATTATCTAGAAAGTAAAACATTACGCTCTTACATTATTCGACTTAATAAAACTTTACGTAGCGTCCCATTTTTGATTGCATACATATACAAATACATACTTAAATTCCACTTTAAACCAGTTGTCGTTATGGAGTTAACAGGTGCGCCAATTGGCAGAAGCCCGCACCAACTATTATTTTGTACTAAAATATTAGGAATGGCTATGCTATGGAAACCCGGTCTCAGCATCCATGTCAATGAATTGCTCGCAACTTGAATTACCTAAAATAAATAGTATTCTGTAAATGCTGCTCATCATTTTGTTATAACCCACAAATTCAGCAGAAAATTATTTACTTGTCTATCGCCAATAAGTTCGGCGCTATTATAAAGCGTGTTGATATTTCCAGCGATATGATCGAATCTTCCCGAAGAGTCAGCGAACACATATACTGCGTTCAGCTGCAAAGCGCAATATTTTAATTATTCGGAGCAATTCGTTTGAATAAGTTTCAACAAAATCTAACATTACATTTATATTTTCAGCCTTAGCATATTGACGTAACTGAATCAAAGCTTTTGTGTAATCCGAATGATCCTGATCAGGCGTCTCTATGATCATCGAGCCCATGGATTTCAACTTCTCGAGAATAACAGAAGAACAACTGTCCATATCACCGGTAATTAAATTTGGCACATATTCGTGGTACTTCCCGTTTAGCAAGTCTATACCGTGTTCCTTTAAGTAATGCAACCACTTGTGAGTTCCGCCATCAACAGTAACATTGATTTGAGCTGAATAATAAACACATTCTTGGGTGAATCGTTCTGGTCAAAGGTCAGTAAGCCCATAGTTATGATTTTCTTTGCTCAACGCATAACTCTGAAAGCGTAAAAATCGTACCATTCTCCCAGAGCCTGAGTAAAATATCATGTTTCCATTTCAGAGGACGGTTTAAGATTACCACTGCATACTCGTACTGTGTGGGGCATTGGAATATCTTAAGCGGGTCCCACGCTGTTTTACTTAAGTCCGCACCATGCTGCATTATTGGGCTTGTTTTATACTTCCTTAAAACTGAACGATACGTTCGAAAGTGTGGTTATGTGATAGAATTTAAAGCTTCTTATCGAATCCAAACTATTTAACCACTCTCAGCAAATTTTCCTATCATTGATTTCTTATACAACTACGACAAAAAAATACTGAAATATAATCAGACTCGACAATTACGATTTTTGTTTCAACACTTACGTAATAACTGTTGGACTCTATTCATGATGAAACATAGTTTTGAAATAGTTCTTTTGAGATCACGCATAATTTATATATAATATTTAAAATTATAGCGAGATATGACTTTTTTCATTTTTTATCGCTACTCTTATTTTGCATAGTTTGAAATCTGAAGATACATCCATAGTAAACTCTCTTTTACATACGAATTGTACGTAAACGCACGTTGATTCATTGATCCTACAAAAATACGTATTATACATATGTGCTACGTATAAATTCTAATAAAACATCCTAGTTCGATAACAATTACGTATGTAATTTTTGTTATTTAATCTAAAACGCTGTATTGTGGAAATCGTCAAATCGACGCACAATTAGTAATTATTGAACAGCAGTGTTATGCACTGCGTTTTTTTATAAATGCATCGCGGTCGATCGTTTTCACAAAAGTATTAAATAATAGCGTATAATTATAGAAAAACGTATCAAGATAAATTAAGAATAATTCAAATGATATGTACTATGACGATGTGAAACGTAATCGGTAATTAAAAGACGTTGCTGCGCGTTAGGCCCGCTGTAAGCTATTGCTTTTTCTTCTGATGTTACTTTCGATTATTGGATAATAATTTAAGTGCCGAATGTTATAAAGAATAAGAATTAAGTCTTTGGTAGAAATTTCCATTTTAGGTTTACAATTTCCTTCGAACACAATGTCCAAAATTTCGATTTGGAAGAAAGTTCCCGGTATCGCTGGTCGGTGCAATGATATAATTTATTCATGCCCAATCTTACCACCAAGTCAAGATATTCTTGTATATTTCGGAGGTGACGTGCAGGTACGCTTAAGTACCGTTTGCAATAGAATGAGATATCAAACTTTTTTTTAAGTATTTAATATAATTCCTTTACAGGATATTGAAAAAAGTATGGAAGCACATCCAGATAGTAGAAAATATGTGGAATGGAGTTTGCAAAATACTGCTCGCATACTTTCAGCAAATTTTCCTAAGAAACACGTACTCGTCGTTCGACCATCCAGGTAAAACTAATACACAATCTTTATCGATGTATTCAGTACACTCCTTACCATTTTAAATATTGCTACAGGACTTATGTAACAAGGAATGCTATGTTTAGCTGTTTCGATAATTTTGTACCATCAAACGAGTATGGCGTACCATCATTTTCTCCTGCGCACAACGCTTTAAAGCATTTACAAGAGTTAGTAAAATCCTCCTTAGAGCGCATCGAGACGTGTAACGTAGACGAGGTATATTTTAATTCACCTCGCTAGCATAGACTTTAAATGATAACTTTTAATTGAAACCACTGTATTTGAGCTTCTAGGATCCTACGCATTTTAGTACAGAGAAAACGAAATTATCGTTGATGGGCTTTAGCAAAGGCTGTGTTGTATTGAATCAATTACTTCACGAGTTTCATTATTGGCAAAGCAAATCGAAGTCTGATGCTGAAATTAATAATTTTATAAAACTCATTGAAAGTATGTGGTGGTTAGACGGCGGACATGCAGGTTCCAAGGATACGTGGATCACAGAAGAATCTGTATTGGAATCGTTTGCAAAATTAAGTAATACAACTTAATTGTTCGCTGACAGAAGCTTTCGCGAATTTTCTGATGATCTGATGTTTAAGGATTTATGTATTGTAGGAATAGATATTCATGTGCATGTTACACCGTATCAAGTTCAAGATTCTTGTCGCCCATGGGTCCGTGAAGAGGAGAACCGATTCTGTAGTATGTTACAAAATATGGGGATTCCTATAAAACGAACTTTACATTTTGAGGATAAACCAAGAAGTTTGAAACTGCATTTTAATATTCTTAAAGCTGTTGGGAATTATACGCAGTAATATCGTGATAGTGGAGTTATTTAATTGATAAAAGTGAATCGAAAATATTTGTCACGATTCCTGGTGAGCAGTAATTAATTTCATTAGTAAGTTAACAGTATGAAAATACATACAGTGGCGGGCGAAAGAAAGTTTATATCCTTTCAAATCGCAAAAGTTTTTTAGAATTGGTCCAAATGACTTGAATATTTTTTTGAGAAGCCAGAAGGATTAGTTTTCTAAATAACGTGTTTCGACGTTTTGAAAAAAATGCAATTGGTCAAAATAGCGAAAAAAATAGTAAGGGTCGTTTTTTAATCTTTTCTTTCTGAGCCTGTAATGAAAATCCAAAAATCGGTCAACGTTGCTCTGACAAAGTTACAAACGCTTAAAGATCGCAGAATAAGGCCGAAAATCACGAAATTCCTGAAATAAGCGATTTTCGACTATATTCCAATTCTAAAGAATGTAAACTTTCGTTCATCTGCCACTGTACATTAAAATTTGAAGATATATTATGCACAACTTTCCTCACAATTCGAAAGTTCTTATTGATTTTCATTCTAGGTATTTCATAATACTGTAACTCAATACGAAATCTTACTTTTATGCAATAGCTCGATGTGTTACATGAAAAGGAACGGCCCATACTACATTTTATAAAACTACTTTGTGTATAGTTCGTGAACAGCTGCTCAACAGTGGCAGATTTAACAGGGCGGCCAATGAACAGTTGCCACCTGGGCCCCTGCACAGAAGGCCCCCCAGGGCCCCATCCTTAAAAAAAATTATGATTATATCCAAAGCATATTTGTTTCTGTATTATTACACTGAACCCGTTTTTACTAAACTACAGCTTTATTTTTCTGAAAAATGGGCCCCTGCTCAGAATGCCCCCCTAGGGCCCAATCTTAAAAAAAAACTTATGATTTTATCCAAGCACTATATTTTTTTCTATACTTTTCTGTACCATTACCCCTTTTATTAAACTACCGCTTCATTTTCCCAAAAAAATGGGCCCCTCAGAACGTTTGCTATGGGCCTTTTTTTCTCAAACCCACCACTGCTGCTCAATAATTTAAGCAGTATTTATTTAATTATACTTCAAAATAATGTACATTTTTAAAAAAAGTATTTCAAATAATTTTCATATATTGTAAAACTTTATATACAACATAATGTTAGATCATACATATTACATGATTCCCGACAGGAAGCAGAAATATTCATATGAAATAAATATCTCATACCGGATATTTGATATGTTCGAAAGAGATTCTTTCAATTATATTACGCTAGCATCTATTTTGACACTTAGTATGATAGTAAGTTACGCTCCCAGATCCTGAAAGGAAAGTATTCGTAATTAATACAGAGGACTCGCTCGAAGTACTCGTGTCTTTCGTGTCAATAAAAATGACGATACCATTGTTTAAATGCGATAATTTAACTTCAGCCCATTCGTCGGATCCGTCGCAACAGTCGCAGAAACCATCGTTCACTTTGTAAGATGGTATCTTCACTGCGATTTCATTTAGAGAATCAGTAACATATAAACGGGTGTACAATAAAATACAAGAAATTAAATACCTGTTAATTGGGAGGTCGAACTTTCGCAATTAAATACACCATTGTTGCATGCATTGGTGCCAGGTTCGTCGCTACCATCCACAGGGCAGTCACAATAATTATCGTTGATTTTAAAAAAGTTTATCTCAGTCTTGGAAGTGAAACAAACAAATTTGCCACGCGCGTTCGGAAGATACAGCGAAATATCTTGGTCTCGCGTGCCACGCAACGATACAGTCCGACCGTCTTTATCGCGGAGTAGTTTCGAATGCAACGGCTCGTTCCATTTCGAACGCGCTTTGCCAGTTATAATATAATTGGACGTACGCACCGAGCCGCTAATCAACTTCCCCACGATCGCTTGGTTAAGTTCTTTGAAGTAGAACAGCTGATGAACGACGAAAATAATAGCGACCACGAAAACGCAGAGCAACGTGTATTTGAACTTTTTTCGTAGAAACCGACGTTTCCAAGATATCTCGGTTTTCATATTTGCCGGTTCAGTAATTATCCCAACGTACTCTAATCGTCCCAAGAGATGTTTCTTCGGCACGCAACGCCTTCTCTTTTAACGCCACTTGACAATCCCAATGTTGTATTCCACACATTTGTGAAGTGTGTTAGACGTAACGGATATAGTTTTTCTAATTGCAAGTCACATTACGCTTTATTTACAAATACTGTGCACTGATGCATGCGGTCTGTTTTGAATATAGGCAAAGTTGCGTGCATTTGCGTGTCGGTGTTATGAGTTTCTTACGTCAACGATTACGAACAATGAAGTTGCCCGCGATTCAGCGGCGCCTTCGATTCTCGAAACGGTGGTTTGAATTTGGCGGTTGAATGTGTTCGTGGGCGAGAGTGAGGATTTAATAGATTCTTCTTCAGTTTTTATGGTGATAATGGAAGTTTTTTTGTAAATAGTGTTAGTGAATATTCTTGTTCAAGCAATAAGGATGAAGATTGTTTATTACAAGGTAGATATTGAGTACTTGTGATTTAACAATCTTATTTAAAATGTTGATCACCCTCGCCGGGGTCTATTTTGACCCATGTTCTCAAGAATCTCACAGCTCTTCAACTTACGACAGTATGTTGACGTTGTTGAGTAAGTTAAGGGCGTAGATTACAGTAAAACTGGCCTCTTTCAAACGAAAATTGTAAAGTGATAAATAACAGTAGAGAGAAGGTTTTTTCTATTTTTAATCGTTATTGTATGTGCTTTAACCAAAAAAAGAAATGTCTAAATATCTCTATGTACATAAAAGTTGTGAGTAAAAACTTAAAGGCGTGTACGCGGTACACCGTTCGATGGTATGTATGTATATTTTTTCCTGTTAAACAGGATGGCGTTTCAAGCTTTTCGCTTATATTGCCCAACGAACTATAGTCCTATCTTTTCCCTCCTCACTCTCCTTCGAGTCCCAGCAGCAGCGGCGTACCGGGAGAAAGGCTCCCATCTTTCCCCCAGTACCCGCCCCGTGATGCTTAACTTCGGTGATCTAACGAGAACCGGTGTTTTTCCATCACGGCCACGGCCGCTGGCCCGTTCGATGGTGAACATAAAATCTCGAAACCCGCTCCAACGATTTGGATGAAAATTTAATGAAAGATGCAGAAAACCATTCCCCACGATGTGTCGGGAGCAGATTTTCGAGATAAATTATTATAATTAAAACGATTTCCAGAGTTCGAAATATCGATTGTTATAAGGAAAGACTCACGTTCCTCAAGGATAGATAAAGGAAGCTCTAGACGGGTCTCACTGACCCAGACACGACCGTCAGAAGCGTCCGCTTTTCGAGGGTTAAAAACGTATTAAGTACTTCTGCACCAAAATTTCAAATTTAAGAGATATCAACAAATACTGTAAAAATGTTAATTTTAAAATAAACCACAAATTGCGAAGACGTGATTTAACGGTTAACAAATTTAACAATAAATAAATGAAAATCGTCACTTGTGTATACCGATTATATTAAAATGAAAAATGGAGTGCTTAGATTTTTTCAAGCGTACAAATTAGTTTAATCTTTCTATTTAGAACAGAATTATACAATTGGACCATCATCTTTGTTATCTCGTAAATGCATAAATTTGAGACTTTTAAATAGTAATGAATTAAATAGTATGCATTCAAGTTTAGTCATCGTAATTTTAATAGCAGTGTTAGAATACTTCCTGTATAAGAGTGTGAGATCCATTTTTATCATACATTAAAATGTAAAAAAGAATGCAAAAATTATATTGGATATTACAGTAATTGATAATAGCGTAAATGGATCGTAGCAATACATTCAGTGCATGTATTATTAGTATTTAGTTTATGGGCTTCCGGTCTTCCTCCCGAGCCAGCGAAGCGATCTTTTTTACATCGGTCTTCCCATGCCTCGACCCATTGGAGCTTGTGAGTCCTGGCCACTTTTCGGATTTTTTATTGTCTCATCCACGGATAGAATAAGACACGCTGCTTCAGTTGCAGCAGTTAGCGCGTTAATTTTCACAACGGCGGGTTCCCACACACAAGTTGTCAGATTATCACGAATATCTTCATTATTAATGTCAACGCCGCAGTAGTGCATCCCTTGGTGATTTGCCTGTCGCAGTTTGTTTAAAATGTTTGTTGCATCGAAACCAGCGTTATCGCACAATTGCCTGAAATTTATATTTTTACGTAATATCCATTTCTTATAAACTAGAAAGGAGAACGAAAGGATCAGGATACATACCTTGGGATAACTTCCATTGCTCGAGCTATCGCCCCAATTAAAAGTTGTTCTTTTCCTGCTATAACGCGAGAGTAATCTCTCAAAGTTTTCGATAGCATCATTTCAATCGCACCTCCTCCGGGAACGCCGGTATTAGTTTTGAATATACGCCTGACAACCATAATAGCATCGTGCAATGATCTTTCAGTTTCTTCCAAAAATTGTTCTGCCCCTCCGCGTAGTATAAATGTGCAGGTTTTAGCGCGCGATCCTTCATAGAAGAAATTGAATCTGGAAAGAGACACTCCATATAATGATTTGTTTTACAAAATATTTCAGTCGCGTATTAGTCGTGTACAAGTACCTTTCTCCACCGATTTGTTTCTCCTCGAACATTTCACATTTACCCAGATCTGATTCTTTAATGTCGTGCACCGTCGTCAAGATACTACCACCGCAAGCTTTCATTGTTCTCTTCAAATCCTCCTCTGGAACTCTGCCTGCGCAAAACATATCTCTGTCCGCGAAGTACTGCGTGGCGACGTCGCCGATAGGTAGCTTCGACAACACAACTTGCGCTCCGCTCTTGTGAATTTTATCCAGCTTATTGTACAAAATTTGCCACTCCGCGTCGACTATTTTTTGATATTCTAAAACATTATCCACGCGTACTTCCGCGTTATCTCTTTCCGCTTTAAGCTCTAACTCTATATTTAAGATAGCAAGCTTGCAGTCCTGATATTTTTTTGGCTGCATCTCGAACCCAGCGTAAGAGAAGGTCTTCTTGAAAGCTACACCTTCCACTATTTCTGAATCTTCTAACGCTCCACCGGAGACCTGTAATCAAAATGTTCCTTCGTTAAAAACTGAAGCAACAAATTAGATTTCGATAGTTACAAGCTGTTTCGAATAGACACCTTTTTAATGCCTATCATGTTAAGAGGCAACATGTCGTCGAGCATCATAACAGCTCTCACGACCATCTTACTGAAAAATTCTCTTTGCTGGTGAATTAATTTCGAACACATCGACGTGACCGCGCATTCCTCTGCAAGAGTCATTACTGATTGCGGATTACTTTTGTCTATCTTTATGCTGTCTTCGTTTATTTTGTCGATCGCTACTTGAAGCGCGAGACGAAGAGCTTTGATTATGATACGTGGATGAACTCCCTCCTCGATAAATGGTTTCATTTGCTTTAAAAATTCGCCTGCTAGTAAAACTACGCTTGTGGTACCATCGCCAACCTATAATGTAAAAAGGAATTAGACTATTTACACGATATTAGGATATCCTTTTAATAACAAATTAATTGGCCATTCAAATTCATATATGTACGACTCTTAGGATTCAAGAAATATTTCATAAAATGTACGAACATTATTGAGGTAACTACATATCTCAAAGACGTTACCAGTCTATGTGTTCTTAAGTCTAATATTCCCTGCGAGTATACGGTACTGTTTCACGTGCCACAATACCGCTTTATTATCCTCGCAGAGTCACAAATTATCCACGAAGCATCACTTACTTCCGCGTCTTGCGATTTCGCGATATCCACCAAAGTTTTTGCCGCGGGATGAACAACATCCAGAAGCTTTAAAATAGTCGCGCCGTCATTCGAAATAGTGGCTTTTCCATTCTGGTCGACGATAAGTTTGTCCATTCCGCGAGGACCGAGAGTGGTCCTCACGGCGTCTACCACTATTTGACATGCATTTATATTCGATATCAGTTGCTGCTTTCCCTGTGATGTGTCTGTGCCTTCTTTCAGCAAAATTATTTGATGTTGCTACGGAAAGAACACGTTTATATATAATATTACACGTTTATTATCAATAATGACGATGATAGAAACAACGATATACTCTCATGTATCTTCCCATTTTTACTCTTTCGCATTCAAATATACATGTGACTTTTACAATGGTAGGATGACTGAAAGTTTCTTTTATGAGAACCTCAGATTTTATAAAACAAGTGAACACAGATTTAACTGTGGTTCCTTTGTTCTGTTACTATGTTAAATTTTGACTGCAAGTATGAACAGTTTACATGAAATCTGAGGGAGCATGTAGTCAATTATTGAGAATCTTTCGGCATGCACATTGTGGGAGTAGGCCGAAATTAATCTCCATATAAGGTTAGAGCAACTGAACCTATAATATGACGTTCATTCTTATGCGTTTTAATTTATTATAGGCTTAGAAATATCGATGTAATTAAATGTTTTTGTCTGTTGTTGTAAATGAGAATCGTTAATTGCCGATATAAAATGTATTTCTTTTATTATGTGCATGTAGACAGGAGGCGGTTTGCCGTAAAATTGGAGATATGAATTTATGCTTGAATTAGTGAACGAAAATGCCACGTGTTTTAATATTCAAAGGAAAAAGTAGTTCGTTACTTACCATTTTTATAATTTATTTTACAATTCGGCTTTTTCTTCAATTACACTTACTGTGCTTGGGCGCAGTTATTTCAGTAACCTGCAAATCGTATTCGAGATGATTCTGCTACGATAGAAGCGTTAAGTGTCGTTCACATTTAACGGAAGTGGGTTTGCCGGAAGTATGTGCCCAATCAGAAATTGCAATTCAGATTTGTTGAAACGTTCTGTTCGTATTTTGAGTTGGTTGAACAATAATTTTTAAGGTGGTGGATTAAATTAGAATGAAACGAAGGTGAGTCGGTTACTGTAATGAGAATGTAAGTTCTGGTTCACAGAAGTATAATCTTTTGAATTGCAAATTTTAATTTTTAATTCCTTTTGAAAAATGTAGCATGATGCATTACTCATAATACATAAAGAAAATAATATAAAGACAATAAAAGGTGATAAAACATAAAAAACTTCGCTTCATGTAACTTTCAAAATTAATAAATGGTTCTTTCTTAACATTCATCAATTTTCAATTTTCCAATCCGTAATGTTTGATTTTTATTAATATTATACAATATTTATATTTATCCTTACATCAACATTCCAAACATGAATATAATACTTTAGTTCTGTTTTCGAGATTGAACATTTGACATCAATTTATTACTTTCAATTTATTAATTTCAGTTATTAAAATTATTTCTCATTACGTTTACATGCTTAAATCAACTCAAATAGTACAATAATGCAACAATCGATATTACTGTTTCATCGTTGCTTCTGCCACCGAGCAACAGATAGCGCTGATTTAAACAAAAAGGGGAAATCTCGTCCGTAGAGGGTACGAAGTTTTGGAAGGTTTAGTGTTTAGTCGTTTAGTGTTCCTTGGAGCGGTATGATTCGTGACCTGATTACGCGAATAGAACCTAGAATTTGACATTCAGTATACCACTACAACCTGAAGCTGTATATATTTACGTACAATATATACACACATACATACATTTAACGACACACAATCACTTCCCCGGGCACGGAGCAATAGCCTGAGCGCCGAATTTACTCTAGTCGTGTTACAGCTTTTCAGCGATGTGCGCATTCTTCAAACATACCCATGCGGACGTGTAACAGGTCTGAGAAATGTATATTCTGTGTTATTTTCACAGTAATCTTAATTTTAAGTGTGCCTCAACGAACTCGCGTGTCCGTACACGCTACGGGCCAAGATAATCGTACTGTCGAGGTAAAGAGACAGTAAACGTTAAACATAAAAAAATCATCGTTATATGTACAGCCTTAAAATATTATTCTACTCGGTTCGACACAGTTCGTTCGAAAGAGTCCTTCGAGTCGGAAATCCTTTGTTAGATCGTTAACATGTTCTGATTGAATTGGATGCTGATATCTATGCTTGTTGATTTACGACTTTAGAGACTGTTCGTTTTTATATTTACGTGTGCTGGCATTGGGTATGTAGGAAGTTCAAGGTGCCAAGGATTCGAATGACTTATAGTGTATAGTTATACGTGATCGCGGTATGCGCACAGTTTGTACATACACACGTGCACTGTTATAACCATTTGCGTGCAAGATGCTGACCTTACGCCGTTGCACATGCGTAAAATAACTCCCACCTGACAGCGACGAGCCAATGACAAATCGATATGTTCGAAATTTTAACACAAAAGCTGGCAGCTTTGACTACTCCTCTCAACAGTTATTAGTGAAATCTCGAGTCCGTTGCGTCTCAACTAGTAAGTAAACGGTCACGTGCAATTTCGTGCGTAATTACCGTGGATTTCGAGTTAATCCTATCCAGTACTGCTTCCACTCCTGTTTAATTATTTAACGCACGCTGTCGAGTTTACACTTTTAAATAATATCATAGTGGAAATTTTCTGTCTACTGTGATCACAATTACAGATTTAAGGGTATATATTCTTCCGGCATTTCTCAGTTTTTAGAATCGGTTAATGGTTGATTCTTCCAGTATAGAAATATTAGTGGAGATAGTGTAGTGAAAATTGTATGCTCGGGGTTGAATTAAAAGAGACTTCCTTAGCCTCGTTCAAACGTGAAATTATGGGCACAAATTGTATGATAATTAACATAAAACTTCCACTTTGTTTGCCGCATAGAGCGTTACGTAAGATCAGTTTTAAACCTGTTCACGGAATCGATGCGGTTTTTCGAAATATTTTTTCAAACATTCTCGTAATGATAAATATTTTATTTTGGGGATAATAATCTGGAACGTTTTAAGGATGTATTTAATGGAAGAAAGATTTAGGTATTGCCTTGCTATTCTGATTACTAAAATATTTTAACGACTGCCTCTCATCTACTATATTTCCCTCGAGGACACAACAATTTTCAACTTCCTCGTTAGGAGAGGCATAATAGTATGATAATTGTCACTGCGTATTACGGTAATGATGCCGTTTCGAGATGGAATGACACAGAATTCGGTGGATAGTAACAGTTATACCGGGTGTCGCCGAATTGCTGGTGATTCTTTTTTTTTTAGAAAGAAACAGCAAATACAGAATAACATTTCTTTTTACCAGTTTGCATTTTCAAGAGAATCAATCATGAAAACGCGTCTGCTACGCAATCATCTGACAATGAGTAGAAATTAGCAAATTGTAAAAATGAAACGAATCCTTGGGCAAAAATATAGTCGAAATTGTACAATTACTTTTTTTCGAACGAGGCTTTGTTCTTCGAAAAATTGCGATTGACTAGCCAAAGAATTTGAATTGACTTTCTCGAGAAGCAGCTATTCTATATCTCAGTTGTACTATATTTATTGTTATACTCTGCCAATTCTTAGTCGAGTGTATGCGTACCTATAAATATTCAAAGTCATTTGTGTTCTAAACGCAGCTCCGAATAAAACAGTGGTTTCCTGTATTTTCTATTTATATTTTCACGTAGAATCTCACCCCTTCAAGTTGTACCACCCTGTATAAACAAAACCAGCTGTGTCGAATATTTCGAAAGTTAAACAAACTTTTTGATACGGTATATAAGTCGTCGTTACAACTTATGAAAAATAATGGGGTTGACTTATTAACGAGGAAGGAAAGAATAATATAAAATTGTATAATGTATTGAATAAAAAGTCAATGTAAAGTTGTATAAAAAAGTTTGCTGGTTTATTTTTAATTTTTTATGAATATTTGTTTTTTACAGTTTTTTTTTTAATTTTAGAAGAGGCAATTACAATTGTGTCAGGTTACAAAATTAAAGTTTATTATGAATATTTGAAACATATAATAGGTAATGTAAACGTCAGGTGGTAAATTATTGCTGCTGATTATTTATAGCACTATCAATATAAATTTATCTAGCCACTGGGCTGCGTCTAATGCATCATGTTTCAGTATTTTAGTCTTACTGCGAGACATTCATGTATGAAAATTTGCTTAAAGTTCAAGGGAAATACGAGAGAGAATATGAGAGGCAAAATGTATCGATCGAGAGTTAAATAGCAGGGTGAAATTCTTCGAGAGTAGCCAAAAGTCAAAGCAAAGAAAAATTTTCTTTCGAAATTATCTTCATTAACTTTTTACATTACAGTTTTACGTTGTGCCGTAAAACCCTTTAGTCCCTTTTTTACCTTTTTACGGAGTGAACATTTTAAAAATAAAATTTCTTTACAAACATAGGATTCTACCTTGTTAATAAAACTTTTTTAAGTTCGAATACGTCGACACCTCGAATTGAAGTAATAAAATCAAATTTTTCCAACTGCATTTATATTGTATCAATAAATCCATTTTTTCGAACCACACAAATTATTCAGATACCTAAACTGAAATTGTTCAAGATTTTTAGTAATGGACTTGCTCCAATATTGAGTTACTATACTAATACTCGACTATATGAATTGTACTGATCTGTCAGTTGAGCATATACTATGCTCTAAACAGAATTAAGCAAGAACCTAACATTATTTTCCTACTCTTCCGTAATCGATTATAAATACGTGATTCGCGTAGCACTTCACGTTTCATTTATGATGAAGCATGTTTGGCGATTGTAGTGCCAATTTATAATCTTCACTTAGTTAAAATAAACTCAATTAATATATTTTAAATTAACATTATTAAATAAAAACACTAATAATTACATAATTTTTAATGCTTCCTTGCCAAAGAATTATTGATTTATAATATTAATTTATAAAAAGAGTAACGTTGCTTGAATTACCAGAACGTGTAATGACACATCGGCAATCCTAACTTCTTCAGCCTTTTTTCTGCATTTTCTTATAATGAAATAATCGCGACGACATCAACGAATCTATAAAATTGAAGTAACTCCTGGGAATAAATACGTTCTCGGTAGGACGAAGAGCAAGGGGCATTAAACACTCACTGTAAGATACCGTCAGAGGGGGTTGCCTTAAATCCAGCGGAACAGTCAGGGAGCTTTAGGAACATGAAGACGATTTGGGTCGTCGGTGGGCCAGGATGCGGCAAAGGGACACAATGCGAGCGTATCATCGAGAAATATGGATTTTTTCACATAAGCAGCGGTGATCTCTTGCGGGAGGAGGTTGCCAGCGGCAGTCCAAGAGGAGCCTCCCTTCAAGAGTTAATGTCCAAAGGGTTATTTGTCCCGACGGTAAATGATGATCTTTAATGACCAACGAATGTCACAACATGTTTTCTCTGGACATATGAAAAATGGTGTCCACTCTTTTTTTTTATTTTTTTTTCTTTCAGTTTAAAAAAGAATGCGAACCTTTCCCCTGGGAAACCTTTTTTTGAGGTCGAAATTTATATTTATGGAAAGTACCATGTGATACCAATTTGGAGTTTAGGAATGTTATCGTTGAAAAGTTATGAGGCGAAAAAAGTGGGGAAACTTTGATAATATCTTCTAGCCGATATTGTAACAGTTACGGTGATTGTCTTATTTTGTACGTGTTTTCGATCAATATAAATTTGCGGCGAAAAAAAGGTTTCCCAGAGGAAAAGTTTACCTAAAAAAAGGAAATATGTTTGATCCCATTTAAGAGAAAACTTGATTTAAGTCTGAAACGTTTAATAAGAATCTACATACCGATAAATTAAAAGCGAATCGTTCGACGAGTCTGTAGCAACATATAACAAAATTATATATATATATATATATATATATATATATATAATTTTATGTAATATATACAAAATTTTCGATCTTCAATGAAAAAAAACTGACTTTCCACACTTTTTTTTAGCAACGATTGTTGTCCGTTCGAAACAGATATAGTTTTGTTTAATATAACATTTTTTATGAGTTTATCACAAATGCTCAAAAGATGTTAAAAAAATACGTTAAAAAATCGTTGATTATAACGCGAAGGAAAAATAAAAAAAATTAATTTCTGTGCTGATTTGAAAGATTAAAGAAATAAGTTAGTGTTGAGTTGCATAAGAGGTATGACGATTGAGATTCTCGTGATATGCGAATGAATCTCGCTGTTCTTAGTGTGAAGATCATATGGTTTCCGGTAGGACATTGTACTGGACCTTATAAGGGAACAGATGAACAAAGCCAAAGAGGAAGGATCCACGAAAACTGGCTTCCTCATCGACGGATACCCCCGTGAATTAGACCAGGGCATTCTCTTCGAGAAGAACGTAAGCTTCACCGCGATGGTCGTCGGGAGTATCATTACCATAAATTAGATTGAGTAATCAGCTCGTTCATTCATTTAAGATTCATACGCTCCCAAGATGATTAATATCTCGAAACGTTGCATGATTCATTTCACGCGTTGACTTTCGAAGAATAGTTTATTTCTACTTTTATTTGACGTCGAAATGAATTCCGCACTTAAATTGAGAAACTTTTATCTAAAACATTTTTTGACAAATAATTTGGGACTAATTAATTTGTATAAATATGATACAATGAATGAAACGATATAATTCCTCAACCTAATATTAAAGTTGCAAAGTAATTCCCCAAAACCGTGTCATCAATCTTTCTCGTAAATATTGATTACCTAAATTTACAAAAAATTCTTATAACAAATCGGAAACCGTGTATGCCTCCTTCGAAACTTTAAAAATGAAAGTACAAATTTTAAATCCGGACGTTGCAGTTTGAAAAATTTTGTATAAACTAATTTCTGGTAGAAAAGGTAATACAAAATTCGTAGGCAACTGTAAAACCGATTTTGGAATTACTAATGCGAACGATAGGGAAATCTAGAACTTTAAAGTGCACGATGATTTTAGGTTTGCCCCGTCGACTTAATCATCTTTTTCGAAGTCACGAATGAAACGCTGAAGAAGAGGCTGCTCGGTCGTGCGGCTGTGTCGAAAAGGGCCGACGATAATGAGGAAACAATCAACAAAAGGATTGAGATATTTAACGTGAAGAACGGGGAGATCATTGAACATTACAAAGACAAAGTTGTCAAAGTAAGTGTTTAAAAGTCAGAATCTGTTGTTAAAATTAGCCTCAGTCAGTCAGGTGAACTGTAAACCATTTTTAGATCAACGCTGAAGCTTCCGTGGACGATGTATTTGCCAAGGTGACGAAGGTGCTGGACCCCTTGTTACCTTGCGCATGTAACCCTTAAAACGAAACCACACGAAGTCTTCATCAAGGACCCGCAATACTCCGAAATACGATTCTGTGATTTCCTAATCGAAGATCAACGTCTGTGTTTCACTCTCCTTAACTTTCCACAAAATCAGAGAATTGTAATTTGTAAGTTTCTAGGAAAATTGCTCGGCGCTTGTAACGTGTGAACTGGCGTTAATTGGAGAAGAGATCGCGGCGACAGTGTCCGTGTATTATAAATCTGAAGTACCTGCTCTTACTATAGTACTATAGTACCTAATACTCATAAAGCAATTCTACGTATCGATACGTCGTAACAGTACCCGTGAATAATGATTACTGTTAGAGCGTTCGTGAACTGAACGAATGTTTAAATAATTATTAAAAGTCTGTATATTTTATGAATCTGTGAAGCTTCTTAAAAAATTTTCCTTCCCTCTGACCTTATGTAAAAATTCCAGTTCAGTTGACATTAGGGCTTGTTGGGTTTTAAAAACCGGCCTTTATTTATATATTTGTAAAATTTGAAACCCGGTTTTTAAATTTAATAAAAAAAAATGATTTTATATACTAGAATTAATATGCAGAAAGGAATTAATTATTCAATTAAAAAAGTTAACATTTTGACTCAAAATTGCCTCAGGCACAAGCATATTATTTATTGTAAAACTAAATAATCTTCATGAGTTTGTGGGGCCAGGACGTCACAAGTTCATATTTTCAGAAGAGAAATACTAAATGGAATAAAGATTTATAATTTGGTACCACCTTTTAAAAGATTTATATTTTGTATGGACTTTAGTTTTTTTTTCATTTGGTTTTGTATGCAGTTTATTTTATTTTGTTATATTTTTGTAATTCCACAATATTACGGAAATTGAAATTTTTAAAAATAAGTACAAACATTTACCCACTATTTTAATTATTTTTTTTGTGAAAATTCGAAAATGAGTTTAACCGGGTTTTTGGGAATAGTGGAATTCAAAAACCGGTTTCTTCAAAAGTTGTTTTTTGTATAAACCCTAGTTGATATATGTTATTAATAATTATTGTACATGGATAAACACCCTTTGATAAGCGTGCAGCATTATGCGGTAAGGGCGTTACATAAAATAAATAATTATATGGTATGAACAGCTTGATAACGAAAAGTCTACTGAATGGTTGAAATTATTAACTGTCTTACATATTTGATCAGTTATTACTTATTTCATACTCAATGTTTATCTGGAGAATCACGATGCCATCCAAGATGTTGAATCCGCACGTTAGATGTTACATAAATCTACGTTGTACAAAAGTGAACAAACTATGCACAGGTTTTCCAGGTATAATTAGAGTTCAATGCAGATCGTAACGCATGTCAAATTGACGAACAAGTTAATTGGCTTTGCCCAACACTGAATGGCATTTCTATACTCAATCGCAGTCGGGTATTCGCGATGAATGCATTCCCGAGCCATGCATATTTGAGTAAGCAGTCAACCAGATTGCTTTGTTAGGGTAACTCTTTGCGGACGGAAGTTAAGAGGTTGGCGTACGTCCCGTGCGGGAATCCTCCAGTATCATTTGCTCGCAGTACTCACCGAACGCCGATAGGCGTTGCCCGCACAGATCGCACGCGTATGATTTCGTCGTCCGCAAGGGGTTAAAAATGAATGGAGCCACAGCAGCCTTAATACCCTTGATAGTATGCTTAACGGTGAGCTTAATTTTGAGCGATCGTTGTTGCCAGATCAATTCACGGCAATTACCACAGTACAAACTCGTCAGATCTAAGGCCCGTTCGACACAGTCAATACTTTCGAGAAGGACAGTCCGAGACCTGAACGAGTGTAAAGCGTTCGCGCTGGCTAAGAAAGCTCTGTCGTTTAACTATGGCTTAGAAACTCACCCTTCTGGTAAGGTAAAAATCTAATGTTTTTAATATTTGATTGTTTGGAATGATCATAGCGAAATTAGTGGAAAATTTAAAGGCAACGTTTTACCGAAGAAGGCTCTGCTCTGTATTTGATGAAATTGAAAGATGATTATTTATTATATATAGATTATTAAATAATACAGTGCTATGTAATTATAGTTCCAATTCCATCGAATACAGAGCGAAAATATTTACCTGTGTCGATGTTACGAAGATTTTCTTGTATTAAATATGCTAGAGTGGGGCCTTAATATCAGAAGTAGAAATGCTGAAACGTCGAGGAAAATGTGCCAGGCTCTGCAATGTCCTGAAATTCATAATTTCACTACTCTTGTGCGAGATAGGAATTACGTATACTACAGCATGTATCCCGGATTCATCGCTACTGGCAATGGTAAGACACGTGCGTCAAAACAATGGACGTCACGGTGAACGTATTGTTTAACCGACTTCAGAAAGGAGGAGGTTACAGATTCGACCCGTATGTATTTTTTTTTCATTTTTTTTTTCATTTTTATCCTCGCATAACTCCTCAGAACCTCTTCAAAACTAAATTTTGAATTTGAATTAAAATGTTTTTTGTGTTATTTAATCACATTGGATATTCTAGAGAAGTTGTCATTATAGTATTATTGGCACGTAAAACATTTTCCGATATTTTTTTTTTAATTTTGGCACTTACAGTGTTTTCTACAAGGACTCTTCAATTATCTTATTTTTACGATGGAATGTATTATAGCTGTATAAAATTTTAGGCACCACCAATTTCACGCTCGTCTGCATCCCTCGGACGGGTGTATTCATATTCTCGAGCAATAATTTGAATTACAGCCAAGCACAAATTTCTTGCCAAAATTTGAATGCATCGCTCGCTCATATAATTAGCGAGGAGCGCACCAACGGTCTTGCGAAGTATATTTCGCAAAATACACCCACGTTTGTTGGACTCAGTAACCGCGACCATAAGAGCAGTTGGAAAAACGAATTTGGTACTTGGTAGTTTGAATTTCGTATTACACAATAGGCTCTTAATAGAACGCGAAAGAAGAAAATGGATCGTAATAATAAAATATTGAAAATATCTTATGCATTGAAATTGTCGATAAATAAATAATCAATCAGTTTTATTATTACTTGAATTTCTGGGAAAGGATTATCACAAACTTACATAAACACTGTCGACTCTTTTATGAAATTTTTGAATTTAATCTCTTTATATAGATATGAGTCTATACTTGAATATTATAAAATATATTTATCGTTTTAAAATGTTCATAGTAACATAATATTTATATTTGCAACAGTATTTAAGATATATACTTTGTGCCTCATTATCTTCCAGTTAGTGGAACATGCAAAATGCAGAGGTATCTTATCATAATACTACGGTGCGTGGTCGTTGAGAATTATTATAATTCTATTAAAATATTTGCATGCTAAACTAATGTGTACTACTATACTGTCAGTATTCAAAGGAAATCATGGCAAATGAAATGAACTGTACCATTTTCAGATGAATCACTTTCGTGTTTTAATTATCGATCATGGGGTGAAGGGCAACCATCACACTCACAAGGATGTGTTAGTCTCGTGCAGCCATTAGAATCAAAACCTGGCCCTTTTTGGAAAGTTGTGCCTTGTGGCAGTGCATTGCCTTTTATATGCGAAGTTTCGCCAATATATAAGTCTACAAGCAATATTTTTATGTAATCGGGATTGCAAACCATGTAAAAATTATAACAATCTTGAATTTAAAATGGAAATGTACTATCTATAAAAAATTTTGGAAGTAAATGTTTTATGAAAATAAACAATCCCTGTATTATTTATTAAGTTATTTGTAAGTTTTCACGTTTCAATGCAAGTGTATTCGGAGTACAAAGTTGGTCATTATTCGAATAAATATTTATTATTTTATTAAAAATTTATTCGTTATTCTCGAATAATTTCATTTTATTCGAAGATTATCTATTCAAAATTTATTCAAATAATGCCCAACTTTGGTGGAGTATAAACAGTATTGTGTAATCATTAAAATACAGACCTTATTGTTAGAATGAAAAGGATAAATTAATTTAATAAAAACACAACTACGAATTACATATATACAGGTGTTTAATGTGTAACTACAAATATCTTTTGTTATTAGGAGAAAAAGATTTAGTCTAATAAACTATTTACAAACTTCAGTTAATCAGAATAGATGATTGATAAGAAAGGAAAAATACAATTCTCACTCTTTGTAGATTATATACATGTATGTAATTCTAGAATTATTCTACCATTAAAAATTGTGTTTTTCTCAATAAGTTTCTTATCATTTATTACATGCTTCCTAAAGTAATAGCTTAATAACTAAGAATCAGCTGCTAAGCTGCATTAATACTCCATTGAAAAATTTTAGTAGGATTCAATAAGAATACATTATAACAACAATTTGATTATGTCAATATTGCTTAATAATATTTGATGAAAGCGTAATGTAAAATAAAAATCTTATTAAGTTTTAAGACATTTCACGTAATATTATGCAAGCAATATGTATATACGATGCAAATAATAATCCACTTTCATGTAGGTATATTCAAATTTTCTATCGATAAGTATTTTAAATCTGCATACATTTGCTATTCTATAGTTAGACAACATTTATTTCTCGTTTATACTGTCTTGTGCATCAAGAAATAAAAACGACAAAACAATCTGCATTTCTTCGTTTAATACATTATAGGAATGTCGATGTCAAATTGCTAAATAATCTAAAACTCAAAAATGAGATGCAAAGATATAGCAACATGCTCCACAATGTTTTGTACAAAAGTTATCAACTACAATTTACATTCGTAAAGAAGAAACTAAAGATTACAAATATTAGAAACAAAAGGAACACAATTCTTTTATCGCATTAAAGGATGCATAAATTTTACATCTATCGATTCGAAGCAATTAACGTGCATTTTTTTAAAGAAATAATTTTTAATAACATATCTGCAGTGAAAAATATTCATTTTCAAAATCTAATGTAAAACAGTGGAAAGCGAGATGTAGAGTATTTATATGCTGGTTTTATATGCTGCAACTTTAATAGTCTTTCATTTATTTGGAAACGCATGTTAATGGCACACACATTATTATTTCATTTAAAGAATCGTTGCTTTGTTTCAACTAATGTAATAAGTATAGCCTATAGCATCTGTTTTTAAAGGAAGACAACGTTTGTAGGAAAGCAACGATCGTAAAGTAATTAATTCGCAATTTGAATAGGCGTGCGACAGTATGATCTGTCCGTATTTTAAATGTTAATGTTATTCTATGCTCGATGGAAATCATCATACAAAAGTGATAACTGACAACTAATGGCATGTACAAAATTAGCAATGTTTTTCTGTTTTACTTAGGACTATTATTGTCACATATTATCGTTCTGCAAGAATGGGCGAAATTTATATTATTACGTTCATAAATTGAAGTCATGATTTCATAAACATATCTCTACATAAAAATCTTACATTTACAGCATTTCCGTTACGATGATGTATAAAAGTATAAAAGGATTTTTGTCAGGTATTAAATGTTAAATATGAGTTTGCTTTATATGTAGTGATATTAACTATTGGACCTTTTTCAAACATAGTCAGTGCGCTGCAGGTTTTTAAGTAAAAGTGATTGCATATAAAATTAGAAAAACGTTGCTGAAAATTAATAGGTATTTCAAAATTTCCCATGTCTATTCTCATGTCCTAAAAAATCGTAATCTCAAAACTCTAGAGGTACCCTTTCCGTAAGCTATTTTAGATACGTACAACTGTTGGAATTAAGCTTGACGAAATTATCAACTTAATATTATTTATTTTGCATTATGTCTATTTGCTGCGTTTATTAAACATAATCGATGGAAATTAGATGTAATTAGCACAATTACCACATCATACATGAACATATAAATTATATATACAATAACAGATATTGCAAACAAATCTATGAGAACTTTTATTTAAGTATAATTGATATTTGTAAACATCGGTTGAATGTATTAAGAAAAGTGTATATCCGAATAATATACTCGTAATCCAACTTGGGCAACATATTGTGCAATAAATCTTGTCTTTTAACATTGGGGACGGATGCTACATAAATGGCATTGTTAAACAGGATCTATTGAATTTTAAGCAGTACTTATGAAACAGTCAAATTTTTTTATGAGCCATAACACGCTGATAATTATGACACTATACAAGGTGTCCCACAATCAGAGTTGGGCATTATTGGAGTACATTTTTATTCGAATGATCTCGAATAAGAATTGCGAATAAAATGAAGTTATTCTCGAATAACGAATAATTTTTTATTCGAAATTATTCGTTATTCGAGAATAATTTTTTATTAGAATAATTTCGAATAAAAAATTATTCGTTATTCGAGAATAATTTTTTATTAGAATAATTTCGAATAAAAAATTATTCGTTATTCGTTATTCGAGAATAACTTTATTTTATTCTTCGAATACTCTTCAACAAACTTCGAATAAAAATTTAATCGAATAATGCCCAACTCTGCCCACAACAGGGTGTACATAGCGCAACCGCGTGCTTTGAGGAGAATTTTAAGCCGAAAAGTAAAAATACAAAATACCCTCATTTTCTTCAAAGATCATTAAAGATTAGGCTGACCCTTCTTTCAACTTTTAAGCTCAGAATGATCCCAACAGCATATAATTAAACTACGTACACCTTCGTGCAAGACAACCCGTATATATGTTTACACATTTGACAAATTTTTGATTTACAAATAAATCCCTTAAAGAACTCGTACTTACGACATAACTTTAAATTTTCTGCATTGTAAGTGACAATGTATATCAATTTTGAATTTTTACAAATCTTATGTATGCCCCTATATCCAATTAGTATTGGTGACAGACAAGTACAAGGAAAATACAAATTTAGTAAAAAAAGCAAAGGTGTGTGTAATTCTAACGCTGCCAAATTTTAACGTTTCCGAGCATGTCTCTTTTCTCGAACGAAATATTTGTATCTGATAATTACTTGCACCCCGCCTAACTATATGTATTTATTTATACCCCATTTAAGTAAACTATACCCAGCTGAAATGTGTAAAAAGTTTATACAATACTAACATCCTACACTATATATTACATCAGACATCTTTCAAAATATAATGATGTACGATTTTCACTTAAGTGAAACGAAATGAAGATATAGAATGTATTACGACTGAAAAAGTTGGATTCATTCCCTTATAGAATTATTAAATTTGATGAAGGAGAACATGTTTGTAGAACACGATTGTCTCTAATAAAATTTCACTTATAGCGAAAGCGCACCATTACTTTTTGAAGGATATATTTGTTAACAATGACGATTCATAGTGACAGTGTTAGTTTCATTGGCCCTGGCACTTCAATCCTATAATCACTGTAATCTGTTTCTTTCAGACTAGAATTTTTAAGGTGATATATGCATTAGCGTAAATTTTGCAAATTATGATAGTGCTTTATTTACACACTTGCGTATAACTAGGATGTAGTCTGAAATAATATGATTACGATTGAAGGAAACCTTTAAGTCTGCTTTTATTTTTAGGTAAAGCATTAAGTATACGTCATCAAATACTGATATAAAAAATTAAATATTGTATCGCTTGTATTTATCTCATATATATCTAACCGCTTCGTTTCATCGTACTTAATTAAAATTTTGTTTCTTTAAAAAAATAAAAAGATTTGAAATATGTAACAGTTTGGTGATTATATGGAACAAAGTTATTAATACATATATGGTTTTTAAAGCGAGCTTCAACACATTTCGCCACTATATCGTTACTAATTTTAGTCAGGATAAAAATCGTTAATCGTAGTTAGCTGCCTCATTTAATTATACTACACTCTGTAACACAACATATCACAACTATTTTATCGTATAGCACCGTGTTAAGTTACATATGAAGGGAAATGTTTTCATAATTGATCGGGAAATAATTTGAATGTGTTTAATCTACTCCGGTTTAAATATGTTTAATAATTTCTTAAAGTGCTACTAATTAAAACTAAAGGCTTTCAGTGTTCTTTTTCGTTTGGTTATTAAATAATGCAAGAGAAATTAAATATATTGGCACCTGAATTATTTAATAAACTTAAGAACGACATAATTGCGAGGCAGCTCTTTAACAAAAGAAAAAACAAATTATATAATCTTCATTCATTTAACGATTTAAGCACAAATACATTCTTGTAGTTTCGAAAGATAGTTTAAGGAGACATATCAAAACGATACGCCAGTTTTTTCTTTAAAAAAATATTGGAAATGCTTTAAAATAATTACCCATGCGTACGTATACGCCAGGTATCAATTAAGTAAACGTATTATTTGGTTTTAATCCGATTATATGTATCGAAACAAGAATACGAATTTTTGTTAACAGAAATAGTAGAGCCCGCTAAAATTTGTGGGCTCTATTGGCAGAAATCTCCAAGTAATAATGAAGTCAGGCAGTTACAGTGAAATCACATGACTTATTGCAAATTAGAGGAATACTTTTTTATGTAATAAATAATATATGGAATGTTTCGTTGTTAATCAAATTAGACAATACTGTTACGATGTTGGTGAAACAGCTTATAAATGGCGCTAGAAAAATGAACAAAATAAAAGAATGATACACCTATTAGAAGCTAGCTCTTTCATTTACAATGAAAAGAGAAACCAAGATAATAATATTATGCGTAAAAAACATACTGCAGAATTTAAGCGCTGGTATCCATTAATTTGTTGGACTGTTGATCGAAGGCCGAAGTACGAGTTGTTCCTGAAGCTGTCCCATTGTTTGTTGCAACACAGCTTGCTTCTCTTCTAATGCGACAATCTGTTTTCAATCATTTTTATTAACCACTGCTGAACTGTTCACAAGTATTTAGTGCGCTAAAAATGCTCGGAGTGAATTGCAATTGTAAGGTGGATTGGATAAGGTGCTAATCGCTTTAAAAATTTAAACTGTTAAACTGTAAATCAGTGAGAACGGAATACGCCTAAAAAGAAAAAGCGCCTAAAAGATCTAAAGAAATATTAGATCAATTTTTAAATTATAAATGAATGGCATGCTATAATGTTACAAATATGATTTATACAGTTTTCTCTCTATATAGTGTCGCGACCTGGGATCGGCAGCGGCAATATATTGAGAGTGGGGCACGATTTTTCGTTCTATTCGCAATTTATACGAAAAACATTTATTTTGGAACGGCGCTAAACATTTATCGCACAACAAGAAAAACACCACGCGCCGGGCCTGTAGATCACTGGAACACTCGGAGCTACTACTTTAGTATACTATAGTGTTATTGCTGTTATACTTACTCTTTCTAACAGCTCATTATAGAGAGCATATGGTACGTAAGCAGGTGTTCCCGGAGTACTTGAACTTTGCTCGAGGTGCGGAGTTGTATCAGCTTTCGGACTTTTCTCTTTTGGTTTATTTTCTTCACTCTCAACTTCTATTTTGTTAATAGATTCCGCGACACTCATTGGCGTTGTAATCCTGCATTGTAATTAAAGTAATATTGTGTATTATTTAAAAAAATCAGCATGAAATCACTAATAAAAGTAATTTCATTTTTAAAAAATGATCGCAAAATTATTTGTACTTAGAAGAAAATATATTTAGTATAATTTTACCACGAGGAATTGCGTTCTTTCTTGATTTCAGGCTTATCAATACGATCCATTGATACTATTTTCCTCCTTTCCAGTTGATTCAACTTTAATTCTTGTACCTACAAATTAGTAATATATCACAATGTACATTAAATTTCCAGGTAAGTGTAATAACCCTTCGCTTTCAATAGACACTATTTATCGCTGCAAGCTCTATACGCAGATGAAATATAATTACCCAAGGTGCTTTTCTCCTTGCTTTCGCAGCCAATCCTTCAGACTCTTCTTCGCGTAACTGTTCCAACGTAGTGTCTGCATTTCCATTCGCTAAATTATCTTCCTATTGGAAGCGAACGAAAATGATGGGCATGAATAAATATTTTTATCATTGTACAGTAAATTTAAAAGTTTCCTTAACCCTTAACTGGTATACTGTTTTTGGTAAACGTGACTGGTATGCTGGGGTCGTGGCAGACCCCAAGGGGGTGAAATTAACCCCTGAAAATTCGGCTAAGAGAACTGTAAGAGATAGCAAAAAAGTTTCAACACAAAAGTTACTTCTTTTAATTAGATCTATCATTTGGTAAAAAATTATTTTACAAGTCACGAGTTATAGCACAAAATCGGGAAATAACCCGATTTTCAGGGGTCAATTACGATTTTGGGTAGCAAAGAAAAATTGCGTTAGAATCAGGAAGAAATTTCCTATATATTCACAAAGTTTCAGAATTTTTTGAAATTCCAGATTCGGGATCTCCCTTTGTTAGCCAACCAAAAATTTTCCAGCGAACTTTACGTGCCTGGGGTCATGAGCGACCCCAGGCTTCCAATTAAGGGTTAAACGTTATACTTAATTAAGAAATATAGTGCCACAAACACTAACAGGTGTTGCGGTTGTGGCCGCGATTGTTGGCCCTGCATTGTGACGTCGTAAACGTTGCGAAGAAGGTCGACGTCGCTGGGGTGCTTTAGCTCGAGAAGCTGTTAAGTGCGAAAGCGGTGCTCCTTCTCCTCGTTCTACCCCATCTAACTCTTCACCCAAAGCTACATTAGTAGTTCCATTACCATTATTGCTTCCGACATCACCTACGAGACGTTTTAAATTCGACATGATCGAATGTCCACCCACAGGTTTCCTATCTCCGCTACTTCCTCCAACTCCTGGAGATGTTGGCGTTGAAGAAACTGCTGACGGTGGTACAGTTTTCTTAGCTGATTCTAGAATTTAAAAAATAGCTCGATAAGTAAAACAACAAATTATAACATGATTTCCTTCAACTATTTATATCGACCTCCATTTCATACGCTGTTAATATAAATAAATACCTGCATGTACATTCCGTATATCTAAACTCTTTCTGATGTGCGCTTTCTCGTTTTTCTTCACTTGCTGAGAAAGTTTTGTAATTGATTTCGTAGACGCCTCGTGTCTCTGTTCGTGATCCAAGTGGTCCGTCGTAACGCTTATTATTTCAACAAAATTGTCAGGGAACAAACCCACTCGACCTTTCAGTTCTCCTACCCACCAGCCCTAGAAATTAATCGACAATTATTTCACATAGGTAAATCTACGTTTGAGTCTGGTACATCAGTAAACAATTAATTATTCAACATTAATCATTTACATATATTGCACCTTGTCAGGGGCATCCTTAGAAAGAAGCGTTATCACTTCTCCTTCGGTCAAAGTCAGTTCGTCTTCGTTAACGGCGTCGTAAGGGAAAAGTACTTTATATATTTCTTTTTTATCTTGATCTTTAGGTTTATCAGGCTCCTCGTAAACTGGAGGGGAGACAAAGTTCGAGGGGAAAACTCCGACTCTGTTGTTAACTCTACCTCTCCACCATCCTTCTTCCACTTCTCCCAAAAATTCTATAGAATCTTGAGGTATCAAAGGTAATTCGTCTTCGTAACAGGGCTCGTACTTGAAAAGTACATTACAAAATCGCTTCCTGGATCCCCCGTTTTTCAAGGGAGCCTCTTCGGACTTAGCGCTGTTAACTCCTTCGCTTCCTCCGCTCCCCGTACTACCAACAGTTCCGCTCGACATAGATTCTATCACCTGAATTAATATCCTCTTTAAATTACAAATTTCACAATATCTCTTACACCAGCGTTTGTCTAACTGACGACTCACGAGATGCCGGGGGCTCCTCCGCCTTGCAGCCACGCTGACGATCGCAGTAAAATTCGTCCGTCCCTACACAGACATAAATACATTCGATCGCTACGCCCAGCCACAGCCATACGTTTACATATAATTATAATTAATACAACAATACGAACTGATATATCCTTAACAGCGAAGACCAAGAAATGTATTATCGAGTTGCATTGTGTAATTTGCAAGCAGATCCGTTCGTTCATCAATGTTTGGTTCTACATACAGATGCGAAAGTGCGTTTTCCGTTATGAAAAATATAAAAAGTAAATATCGGTCAAGATTAGCGGACCAATCATTATCTTCGTTGTTAAGGATAGCCATAACAAAAATTGATGTGGATATACCATCCCTTGTCAATAATATGACGCGGCCTCAATGTGCACGTTCACATTCACTGAAACGAGTAAAAGTAAGTATATATCAATTCGTATTGTCGTATTAATTATAATTATATGTAAACGTATGGCCGCAGCAATCGAATGTATTTATGTCTGTGTAGGGACAGACGAATTCGACTGCGATCGTCAGCGTGGCCACAAGGCGGAGGAGCTCCCGTCATCTCGTGAGTCGTCAGTTAGACAACCCTGTCTTACACGATAAAGAAAAACTTGACGGAACATTCGCGAAGAACGCTCTATTTATTAATTAAAACAATTACCTTGACAAAATTATCAGGAAACATGCCACGTTTGTCTCGCAAGGTACCTTCCCACCACCCGCCTAAAGTCACTTTAATCTCCGTGATAACGTCCCCTTTCTTCAAAGTCAACTCGTCGGGCTCTTGTGCTTCATAGTTATATTCTACGATCGCCTCCATTTTCTCCCCTACTCTAGCGATAGTCGAATCTTTCCTAGCGCATAAATATCACAATATTTGTATCTGCAACAAGTGGACACCAGTTGACGCCAGAAACGTAGCGGGCAGTGACTGTAAACTGACTATATATGCATACAGGCGTGTGAACGGAATAATGTGTGCAACGATTGACAGAGCCTCTGCGTTAAGTAACATTCATCAGATAAAAGTTACGCAGACGGATCTATATACGCGGGCAACACGACACGAGGGTCTTAATCGTTCCCCTTGTAGCGAGTTCTTGTTCCAGACGAACGGGTCACCTTTCGTGAAAAAACAGGCTGAACACAAAAGCGTAGCATACGTATAAGTTGAGATAAGATACGCGTCGGTGAGAATCATTTGTCCCCCGTGGATCCTCCGCCTTTCTCACCACTGCGCGAACGTGTCGTATTCATTTTATCGGAATAATATCGAAGAGCCGCGAGGCGTTGGACGCTGAGAATTTAGGCGTATCCCACATTCGGTTGACAGCTCGACGTATCTGTCATCGCGGCCATCTTGGGCACCCGAACCTCGAGTAAACTTCGAGATGCAATTCCTGCGGCGAGGTGCGCATGCTAACCTATCGGCGAGTCAAAGAACGCGCCAAACGTAATCCGTGATTCATATTCGCGGTACGGGTGAGGCTTGTCAATGAGAATCGTCGCGGAAGGCATTCCAACGGGATAGGTACCGTGAGCGTCGATGATTCACGGAATATGTTTTTCTATATTGACTGAATTACGATTGTAAGGATACTATTTTATGTAGTTTACATACGCGCCTACCATTGATTTAAGTAGTTTAGTTGTAGAGATGTAGGTTACCTACCAACATTCATTTATCGTGGTTGCTCTGCCGAAAGTCGATGTGTCGTTGAAGTGAAGGTTTATGTAAAAGTACCATATCACTTGTATATTTTCGAGCCGCTGATTCATTCTAATCGGCTTGCCTCTTATCAAAAAAGACCCTCATGTATCGGGTATGCGCAGAGCATACAAAGTTTTCTGTGGATACCTGCGTTCGCTTTAACGAGGTCATCTTGTAAAACGTTCTATAGTGACATTATTATTCCACGGGTGAAGTACACTTTGCTTTATAATGGCTATGACGATTGCGGTATGATGGTATGACATGTGTTAATAAGTGGGACATAAAACAAGAGAAATTTATATATAAGTAACGGGTTTTTCGGAACGATTGGTTTTGATGGAAAGGAGTTGTTTGGATCATTTACCCCGCGTTTTGAAAATCTGAATTTCTATATTTTCTGTTAGATATTTGTGATAGTAGGATTGCTATAGATGGGCGAGGTTTTTCGGGTGAAAATGAACTAAATACGACTCAAGTCGGGACTCTTTTATTTATACGTAATTCGATTTACTCCTGAATTCAAAATGTCGAGATTAAACTCATTTTTATCAGGAGGCGATTTTTAAGCTCGTGTTGTTTTCAAAGTAAACAATATTTTCGATGATTCCCAGGAAATATCGACGCGAAGATACGCTAAAGCCATGCACAGGGTGGGAATCTAAGTGCTGATATAGTTTGTTAGCAAGAGATTTAATCGTGCTGGTGTATAACGGACTGTACCTTTGGTAACGAATCTTAAATAGTAACGGGAAATTATATTCTATACGTATTTATTACTCGCGTAAAGGTAGCTGTGTGGTAGAGAATTTTCTGGATCATACATAGGTAAAAAGTGTGCATTTTTATTCAATATCGATTCAGACATTAAGTTGTGCAGTTGTCTCTACAAACTTAAAAATTCGGAAACGTATATGTACAGAAGACGTAGCGTGTAGTGAGATCCGTTAAGTTCAAGTCGAAAATAGATAAAGGTGCACGCGTACTTGGCGGATCTTTGAATAGAGTATTCCCGAAAACTAAATCACGTACGGAACCTACACTTTCGACTTATCCTTACGCGAGGAATCACTCTTCTTTACGGTTGTATCGGGACTTACGCCCCACCCTATATACGTTCACGCTAATATTATCGGTCGAGCTGTCCAAACGAAACAGGTGTGATACCCTTATCATTAACGGTAATGAGTATAACGATAAAGAAAATAGTAAGAATATTATAACAGTCCCCACGATACTTCAAATACTAGCAAATAAAATCTGCTATCAAATAATAAAAATTTCGAAAAACGAATCATTCATAATTATTAAGAAAATATGAGTTTTTTTAAAGGGGGTCACGTTTTATTCGTAACGCGGTGGGGAATATCAAGACAAATTCAACAGAATGACATGGTCCCGCTTAAAAAACTGAAAGCGATCTCGATGCTTTTAACAGAAACAAACATCCCCTCGATATTTTTCTTACTTTAAGCCGTTACTTTTAATCAGGCATCCCGCCGATCTAAAAAATCCTGCGGACTATTACGATAGACGCCGTACATATTTTCAGCGAACGAACAGAATGTCTTCGGGAAGCGTTCTCCCGTTTCGTGTCGCTTCGGTCCGTTCTATTCGCCGCATGGTTACATAAAGTCCCTTTCGAACATTTATTTTCTGCGCACTCTAATTAACGCAAACGCGGAGTGAAGTTATCGATGCGTTCACCAGAAATGGATTTCCACTTGAACGCGTACAACGGCGAATGAAAATTCCATTCGACCCCACTTTTTTGGGGCTAGCTTTGATCGCCAGATCCTGATCAGTGGCGGATTTAAGGGGCGACCGATGGTCCCTGCCACCCATCTTTAAAAAAAAGTACCTAATGATTTTATCCTAACACTACTTTTTTTTGTTTTCCATAATTTTCATACCACACGCGGGTAGATTTATTTGTAATTTTATTATGTATAAAGAATGCCCCAGAATTTTTTCTACCTGGGCCTTTTTCCACTGAAATGTATTTTTAATTTTTGTGTATTTAAGGGGAATGCACATACTGATGTATCAGTGCCTCCACAAACCCCTAAAGAAGATAGCTGAAATATTAGTAAAACATCGATATTATTTTTCAACAAGAACGCAGCTTAAACTCGTGAGAAGCTAATGAACTAATGAATAATAAATCTATGATGAATGATGAATGAACGTATGAATAATACCTAGTATGTATCTAAATACATGTATGTACACAGTAATCGGTGTAATTAATGAAGACGAACTTTGATTTTTGTGAATACCAACTGTATTAACATCATCAGGGAGAATACTTTCCCTCGTTAGCAAGTGAAATTGCTGTCTTCCACAGAATTAAAAATTCTCACATCATTACATAAAAATCGATATTTAATAACATAGAAAAGAAGAGTAACTTAGTTTCTCTATTTTCTAAAGTAATGTTTACCATCGTCAATCGACAATTTAATATGTAATTTACACGAGGTCTTGTTTCGTTATGCCATATTCTTTGTCACGCTTCATTTATTGTTGAATAAACAATGTAGGTACGCTGATATTATAAACTGTTAATAGTAATTGCCTGTTGTTATTTTCTTTGTATTGTTTCACATTAGTGTGCCTCCAATTTCTTCACGCAATGAATTGTGTTAATGGGGTTAATTATCATTGTTCTATTAATAATACTGTGCATTTGGTTTACAGTTCAATCGGTCGCTAATCGATTCATCGAATATTTGAATACTTAACAGATCCAATTAACTCAATATCATTAGTTCGAACATTCTTCTCGTGGACTTTGCGATTGGTTGTTAAATTGTTGAAATAATATTAATAACAATCGAGCGCGATGATCGTAAAAGTTTAGAAATGATTTCCCTTCGTTGAACAATAATCGGTCTACGTTGCACATCCCTATTATTTTACTTCAACGCTTCCCAAACGATCGATTCCGAATTTCAATACGAACTTCATGTAATAAAAAAAAACATTTAACTAACATCGTTTTCGAATCTATTCATCAGTATTCTATAATTTCGTATCTCATTTTTTCAAATCAATTCGTCACCCTTCAGATCTAAAATTATACACAAATCATTTATATCGAATCAGAATTCATTTACATAAAAATTCATTACAGCACTTACAATGGAATTTATAAAATTATTTATATCGAACGATGAATTATTTACACCGATTTATATCGAGCAAACGTTTTAATACCTTCAGCTCAATCTACACGATCTTCTGAACCCATTAATTCATTATCTTTTATGTACATACAATGAACAGACAACATCAGATGACGCTTTGCTTTCCCCGAATATACGTGGCTGTATATTTCGAGTACTTATGTCTCTGTTGGGCGTGAAAATTTCATACGGTCGAATTCATATGGTCGAATTTTGGGAAACGTTGTCCAACTTTTTCATCGAGTTGCTAATTCGAAGTCGCTAAAAGGTCGCTACCACGCGAGCAAGCAGTCGAAGTTGTTGGTGTTTATACAAGTTCGCGATGATTTCTAAATATATAAAAAGCAACGAAGGTATACCGTATTGTTTATTTGAGCAGGTGCACGTGCAATATGTGTACGCGTTCCCACCTCTCTGTGTGCGTGTGTGTATGTATGTATGTATTCGCCTTCTCGTGTATGTGTAAACAATGTGCGTACGTATGTATATCATTTAGCAAATAGTATAAAGCCTATATGGTAACTGTTACGCTTCACGGTAGCTTGCGTACGATGCTGTTCGAACGTTCTGTTATCGCCAGAATCGTACGTAGATTGTAAAATGATTCATTGTTACTATGAAATCGATCGATTAACTGTCTTTTCACACGAGACGCTACTGTGCCTCGTGACTGGTACTTTGGACATATTCGCATATCACTACAATTTTTCACGTTTTTTAAACCACGAAAGTGTCTCGTATGAAAAGGCCTTAATAAGTGACTCACACGCCCCTTAGGGCCTTTTCATACGAAACACTTTTGTGGCCCACAGCTGGCGTTTGAGATGTATTCTTTAGGATTTATTTATGGATATTGAACGAAGGTGGTATTTCAGATATCGTCACTTGTCGGAGATAGGGGGCATTTAACCCGTCGTGGGTATACTTATTTTCGCATCTTCTGTGGGCACACTGGGTCGTTTATGTTCATGGCTGTTTTTTATTGTTTTTGACTTTCAAAGAATCTGAAAAAATTGTGGATACTTAGTCAAGTCTCTACTTTAATATACAATCGTTCTTTGAGTCAAATGTTTAAAGGATTAATTAGGAAAAATAAAAATTCGGAAGGAAGTTAAGAAAAGAGGCAATTTGCCCGAACATAAACGACCCAGTGTATCCACGTTGAAAAGACTTCAGCGAACCACCGTGCATAAAATCACGCGATAAGTCACTTTCCTCGCGAAACATTAGTGTGACTCACTACTAATATTTCAAATACATTCACTTGCCAGAGATAACGCTCATTTAGCAAACGTAGGCAGCTGGTATTTCAGATACATTCATTTCTCGGAGACAGAGACCTTTTAATGTATGTAGAAAGCCTGTAAATATGTCCAAAATTCCTGTTACGAGCCACAAAAGTGTCTCGCGTGGGGAGACCCTACGTTTCCTTCGCTAGCAGTCTCATTTGTTATGTTTCTCCGAATTCACAGCTTCTTAATAGTGATGGGGCCAAGTTCAATATGTACTCACGAATATCAACTGTATTCGATACTCAACAACGTAGTAAAAATTGAACCTCTTGCAAGCAGTACTTAAACCTCATCGAATGCGTTGAAATATGTCACGTAACTTTATCTGAAATACTAGTTGAAAAGGCCTTAAGGGGGTATACCCGTTTGAACGCTTGGAAAATGTGTGCATTTTGTAGATTTTTTTACAAGTCAACAGCTAGGTGAAATTTTTCTGTTTTTGTACTATGTTTACATAGTATAATGAGATACTTAAAAAAAAGTTTCAGTTAAAAAATTATTGTTTTTTGGAAGTTATGGATATCCGAAACTCTCTCGATTTTAGAAGACCCGAAAAAAGCTGTATGTCGTGTCTGAAATAAAAAACAGTAATATTTTTTTATAAAATATGTTAATAGCTATCGACTAACGGCGCCGATTTTGAAAATTTTGAAAAATAAAGAAATTGTGAGATCAAAGACGAAGTTCGATTTTTCTAAGAGAAAAGTCCACTTTTTTCTTTATAAATAATAAACGGGGAATCAGAATAACAAATGGTGTCGTAGGTCGAAGTGGAATGTTATTACGATTCTGCATGCAAAATTGGAAGTGAATTAGTTGAACGTATCGCGAGTTTTTAGGGCCGCCGTAATGAAAAATGTAGTTCCGCTACGATCGGTCGAGCCGCCGCGCCGCGCCTCCTCGTGCTATCTGGGTTGTTTCCGAATTTTTACATCGAACTTGTTTTATAATATTCCTAAAACATCAATCTATGAAAATAAGTAAAAAATAAAAATCCGTTTTTTGACACTATCAAACGCTTATACCCCCTTAAATTTCGAAAGATTTCGTTAGTATTCGTTTAAACTTACAAGTACACTACTGTTGCTTCTTCAAGTATTTATACAAGATTCAAGCACGCTCCACCTGATTTCGATCCTACTTGCAACATTCTATTTAGGTCCCATCACTACATTTTACGGAACAAGCAACGGTAGCTCGACTCCAGTGCAATCGATTCGCTGCCTCATTTAGGATAATTATCCGAGTCAACGTAATTTTCTCCGATCGATCGTCAACGCGAGAACGCGGCTTAAGAATCTTCTCGCGACTCATTCACACCTGTTGCAGCTCTTCCGTCCTTTCCTAATCGTCGGTAGGCACAATAAAGGCTTTACTTGCTTCTGCCAGCGTAAACGGGAAATACGAACGGCGGTGGTGGTCTTTATATCGAGACAACGACAGTATATCTATGCATCTACAGAAGTATTGTGCGACGCCTGCACGCGCTATTACCGTGCTTCTATACGATAACGATTACTAATAAGTTAATGCAGCACTCTAAAATATACATATAATGCTCGAGCACGTCATATAATTCTATCGTCGCCTAATGTTCTGATCCTGAACGAGTCGCATCAACGTTGTCCAGCGTCTTTGGCCATTCTACGTTACGCCATGCTCCATGCATTTCCGATTTCGCTGTTCGAAACAGGTTAACGAGTCTCGAGATCTTTTAAGAAATGTGCCGAGCAACAGTGAGGTTTGTAGGAGAAGCTAAGAGGAGGGGACGAGGAACAATGGGTTTACTAGGAATTTTTTCGTTATCCATTATGAAATACTAATGCTTCGATACTAGATCGCCTGCAAACCTCCAATCTAGTCGTTACTAACCTCAAAGAATTCGCTGTGTCGAGCAGAGTGGCGCCATCTCACGTTTCGTTTGCGCATCGGCAGTAAAGACCTCACTATTGCTCGTTACATCTAAATATATGTACTTTTACATATAAGTATCGTCAGCTCTACAATCGGATTCGCCAAATGTGCTCGTAGTGATTATCAAAGCGCACTAATCGAAAGTCAAATCGCGTGATTTTTGCATAGGATATGTTTGACATACAGGCGGAGCTGTTGGCATTTTCACTATGCGAAGTGGGATCAGTAAGACTATCAGTCGTTGTTAGAAAAGATACATTTGGTGTTCTCAGTTCTATGTGGCCACTGTGCGCTCGACACCATCGTGTGGATCATTTTCATTGTAAATAGAGGGCAATAGTAGAAAATGGCAAATTTGTGAAGTTATCCGAAAAGAGCATCATTTTATATTTTCTACTGAATCAGAGCCCAATATAGAAACGTGGCAATTAAATGAACCACGAACATGTGTATTTACGCGTGTTTGTCATAATTTTTTCGTTCCTTCTAGGACGAATTTTATAATTACTCTTTTCTGAATCGTTTTACTTTTCAATAATTTCCATAATCTGCCACTTTCCATCATTTTCTTTCGCGGTGGAAATAGATGCCGGTATGTCAAACGATTTTGATGCAAACGCAAATCACGCGTGCTCTCCCGACAATGGAAAAGCGATGGTCCTCGGTTAATAGTGTCGTTAACGTTTGTCGTGTCTTCCTTTTGTTCGCACGCGTACGTCACTCTATGACAATATAATCACAATGCGCTTGACGAAATACGTATATACGTCTCACGTTAATGAGATACATGCTCCAAGCAGGAAATAGATTAGTAGCAACGTTTATTTTCTTCCTTTAGGCCTTCCGTGAACATCAAGCGTGTCTAATGAAACGTTTGTACTGCTTGTGGTATCTGATCAATGTGTCTCACTGCTGAGTTACAAAGACTGAGTCGGTCGAACGTTGAAACAGAAAACATTGCGCAACACTTATATCGAAATCCAATGGCGTAAGAAGCTTTTACACGCGTCTCTGCGCGACACGAGAGTCGCGTATCGTTTTATACATATTATGTAGAACGGACGCAGAAAACGACGTCTGGATGCCAATATGGCGGCGGTGGTAAGAGGGTTAGCAGCTGGTTAGAAGAGAAACGAAGTGAGCAAGAAACGTGTTACGCGTAACACTGTGCAAATGTTATCGCTGGCAAGCGATTCGTAACATATGGTACGTCAGCGTGATACAGTTGAGTTTAAAACTTTATAAAATGTTGTACAGTTGCACCGTATGCCTCGCTGGTTAGTACCGTACGCCATAAGTCTATTATAAATCTATTATATACTTCAGCCTCTTGATTTTAATACGAACTGTCGTTAATTATTACAAAGTTGAGTTGAAGTTTTTTCTGTCCGTTTAATAAGAAACAATGACCCATACGCGCTAGGATACCATTTTCTTTTTTAATCTAAGTAGTCACACAATTCCGTTATCTGCCACTTTCAAGTTATCCCGACGACGATGGGAAACTGTATTGGGTGCTGGTGTATGCACGGCGGGGCGAGACAGTTGGTACAATTGGGCAGAAGGCGATTCCTCGTGTAAATAATCAATGAGAAGTGTAAAGTAAAAGAATTTCTCTGGAGTTCTATAAAAAAGGAATCGGTAAAGACTTATTTCTAGATAGGAAAGGTGTGTTGAAGCTACTGGAGACTATTTTGATTAAGGGGGTAGTTTCGTTTAGAAGGCCAATTTTTTGCCTTTCTGTAGGAACAATGCACTAAAAAACTACACAGTTTTCACCGATGAGAATTATCCACACGCATTTCACTTATTGTTAGTTGTAAAAAAAATTCAGTCGTATATAATAATAATTAGTGGAGAAAAAAATAATAGTAATTAATATAAGTAATAATAACAATTAATGGCGTGCAAAAAAGTTGCTTCATGTTGCATACGATTCCGGCTGTTCCGGTGATCCAAAACAAAAAACCATAAGGATTCTTAATCGGTAAGAGAGTGGCTATAGCCGGTAGCAGATTTATGAAAAAAAATAAAAAATTCACAAACTGGCAGGTCTTTGAATTTAAACTCATCTTTTCCGTATTTTTTGTCGTCTTTAAACGGCCTTAAATTTGTGAAAAAACTATGTCGTCTTGGTTTTGCTACCGGCTAGAATTATGTTTTCTGAAGGTGTACGAAAAATATGGACCAGATTGGCCCACTAAAAGTTGAGATATCGTGCGTACCGTCACGAAAAATACCATTTTGAGAAAAAATCGTATTTCCATTAATTATTATTATATAAAGCTGAAATTTTTTTACAACTTACTGAAATGTTAATAAATACGTGTGGATAATGCTCATGGGTAAAAACTCCGATTTTTTTGTGCACTGGCTTAAAGAGAATAGAGTATTTCATCCCTCTAGACAAGAATACCCCCTTAATAAAAATTCCTCCAAAACCGTGTAATCCCATCATCAACCCTCTTTGATAAATACGAAACACCTTGTGCACCATCCCAATAACTACAACAAGCAGAAGTACCATGTATATAACAGTGCACAGCGAAATCCCTCAAGTCAGCGAACGACATGCCCCAAACCGATTCCCAGCCTCAATTTTCTCGAAAATGGTCCCCCATACTTTCGGTCGATCCTAAGTCGCGGAATCATCCCCACCCCCTTTCGTGCCGCCCGGCTCGCCCCACCCTGTATACCGTCCAGAAACGGCGCAACCCGTATGCGTCTCATTGTTCGCTGCGCTCGTTTAATCGTAAATAGACATCTATCGTATGCGTCTCAGTGCTAATTTCTGTCCGCCTTGACAACGAAAATGAAATGTAGCTTGTTACGGCTCGTTCGGTTCGTAACGTGAGAGCATAGTCTGAGGTAAAAGTACGAGTCTTTCTTTTTATAGCAATATCGCTTAGTATAGGGTATAATTGTGCCATTTCTTATACGGTTACGTTTTTGTCTCTCTCTCTCTCTCTACGTGACGGGCGTGCGGGTTGCATACGCATGGGGTGCTCAACGAACTTATATCACTTTTCGGCGCTTGAGAAACCATTAGAACGAAGGTGCGGAATTTTGTTTACGACAATAGTTGCGGTACCCCCCGGTATATTCGTGACAAGTATTGCGGATAGCTGCATCGTAGACATACATGTATATAATCCTCTACAACCGTCGATACAAAAAGTCTCCTCCCTTCGCGCCACGCACGTCCCCTATGGTGCCGCGTGCCTTTCGTAAAATTTTTTTTCTTCGTCTTCTCTCTTATTTCTCGACAAATTCGTCCGTGTCGTGCGTGTCTATGTACACTTACATATAGAAACGACGCGCACCCCTTTCTCCCTCGTGCGGCCACGAAAGTTTAAAATCCTGTCAGGAGCGAATGCTTCGTGTTCGCCCTCGAAGAACGTCTCGATTCCCGAATATTCTAGAAACTAACACGCGCAGGCGTCGCCCTGCTGAGACGGGGATTGAGCTTTAATTATTCTCAAGGCGTTTGCCTCTTCGGAGGCCTCGAACAAACTGGCCTGAAATCACAAAGAAATTGAAGAACAGGAATATGGTATTGTCTGTACCTGGTACATGTATAGTGAAGGGTTTGAGGAGCTATAAAGTGTTCCGCAGAAAATGTCCTGGAGAGGGGTGATGACTATTACTAGTAAAAAAAATATAATAGTATAAAGTATAAATAAAGAAATTGTGTATTAAATAAAAAGTAAGATACCCGACGTCCTCGTTGCTCTCGTATTCTTCTAGCTAAAGTGAGAAACGCTTCCTCGATGTTTACGTTTTCCTTGCAAGACACCTCGAAGAATGGCATGTCAAAATTCTCGGCAATTTTCTGCCCTCTTTCCGCGTCAACAGCCCTATGCGTAGTAACGTCGCATTTATTTGCCGCCAACACCTTCACCACATCTGGCGAAGCATTCTGCAGAGAAAAAGGGCGAAGAATTTCGATGCTCTTACCACACAGAGGAACACGAACTGTTACATGATCTCTTCAATTAGCAAGTGGAACATGTGAACAAATTACGATAATCGACTTATTATAAAAATAATAAATAATCGAGAATACTTGTTTTAATTACAAGGGTAACATGTGTACCTATATTTTCATTATATGTAGTTAAGAGAAAGATAAGGATCAATTTTACATATTTCCTTAATTTTTTACACCTACATATTTTTCACGAAAGTGAAGAAACAGACTCACTTCACTTGTTCATTAAAGGATGCACATTACTCGTTTTTTCCGTTACCGATTTATATGTTATCTCGTGTGCTTACCTCCTGAATATTTCGCAGCCAATAGGACAGGTGATTGAAACTCTCTAAGCTGGTGACATCGTACATCAGAAGAATGCCCATGGCGCCGCGGTAATAAGCTGTAGTCAGAGTTCTAAATCGCTCTTGTCCAGCAGTATCCCTTTAACAAATCAATACATACCTTAATGATAATAATTAAGAATATATGCAAAAAGGGCGCCGCACAGAAATGGGGCAGGTTGCATCGTAAAAGGGGTTTGAAATATGAAAATAAAGGTCAATAGGCAACTAAATGGTCTTGCATCCTCCACTCTCCACATTAAGCCACCTATTCTGTGTAGAATAATCATAAAACTCGTTGGAAAATTGAAGAACTCGTCACAAATTTTACTTCATTTGGTGTTCTAAATTAAAACCAGAAAATAAAAGCAGTGAAAAATATTCAATCTGTACCCAATGTTACATTTTGTGCAAATGTCGTTCACCGTAAAAAAATTTCAAGCAATAATTTGTTAAAGAAGTATTACGTGTTATAGTAAAAGTTAAAAAAGTAACCCTGCGTTTACTGAAACTTTTTAACTTAGAATTGCATTTCCTCTCAGATCTTAAGCCGGTATCGTATCATTTGGGGATACCCTACATAAAATACACGTTTTATGAACATGAAGGAACTTGGGAAATACGAAAGAATAAATACAGAAATAAAACTGATGAGCATTGGAACTTTTCTGTAAACATTCCTTGGAACAGTGTACCATTTTATAAAGAAATACACGTTTCCTAGATGTTTCGTGGAACAGGGTGATCCTTCTTTATTAGAGGGTGATATATCGGTTCAGTTTTATGTGGACGGCAGTTGGTAGATGGTCCATGAAACTTGTACTTTTACGAGCGCCATACGATGCGTATTAACAAATATTGGGAATGAAAGGAAGATAAGAATGTACATGTATGACCGAATATTAACTGACCAAGTTCCGGTTGGTAATTCTTTCAAGCTACGATTTCAGAAGATATCTACGTACAAGCGTAGTATTGGCAAAGCATTTCTTAATGTAATCCTAATTAAATCCTACGATAATATAGGTCGGTTTGTGACAGCGAAATGTGACTCGAAATTACGAAATTTCTGAGCTGTCAGCAAAGGCGAGGCCTAATTGCTTATCACTCTACACAGTTTTCCACTCGTCCTCTTTAAAGTTTACACGCACGCCTATTAAATATCAATTTCCTATATCCAATGACCTATAATAAACTACATATAACGAGATATGAAATTGCTATAGCTTAGCGTCACTTTTCAGCAAATAAGTAACACCGATAGGAAGTTATATTTATTTTTGTTAATATTGTACACCTGAAGCGATAAAGAGTAGGTACTGCAGTGCTACTAGGGAATTCGAGAAATACGGTGTCCTTCGAGAAATTTAATGCTTCGATGTAAGCATGAGTGCACGTGAAAGTTTAAAGAAATGTACTTTAGTCGACATGTAGTTTTACGATAGAATTTGTAAAATATTATTGTCGAGTGACAGAAGCGTCGTGAATTCACTGGTCTCGATCCGTTGATTTCATAGTTGGCACTGTTTTAATTGCAAGATTATTTGTTGAAAATGGAAATACTCTTATGCTCATTTTGAAATACTTTGTGTATTTATGTACGCCGATTTCAATCTAATATTTATCATATCCAACATTTATTATATTAAAAATAGGGTGTCGACTAGGGCTGGGACTATTTGTCGAATTTTTCGGTATTTGAATATTCGAATACTTCGGTTGCTCAATTATTTGGCGAATATAATTCGAATATCCAAGTATTCGAATACTATTAGAATATCCAAGTATTCGAATACTATTAGAATATTTAAGTATTCGAATAGTATTCGAATAATAACATTTGAATACTCAAATATTCGAAGTTTATTTGTAGCATTCGAATACTTGTAAAATGTTCGAATATTAAATTATTTGAATAGTCCCAGCTCTAGTGTCGACTAGTTTCATTATAGAATTAAAATGTCAATTTTAAAATAATACATGTATTAAAAGTTATAGGGAAATACAGCTCCAGGCGCACTGCGCTACAAAGTGCGTCTGACCATAGACAGTCCTCTTCCCCTTGCCATCCTACTGTACTTCGTTTCTCTCTTACACTTTCCTTATAAAAACCATTTACAGCCCTTTATATCTTATTATACTATTTAAGATTCGAATTGTCATTTCAGAAATTGCACTTTTATAAGATAAACAAATTCATCTGCAATTCTGTTTCAACCCCCCAAGTTACATTACATATCGATAGCTTAGTGCACAACTACTGTATGTCCTTTTTTTGCAAAATTTTAGTTTTTATATGCAACAAATAGTTCTTGACTGTATCTGCCTCATAAATTTGTCAAAAATAATATTTTGCTTCATTGTATGTCCCAGAACCACTTTAAACGCTAAAAGTGGAAATACAATATTTTGCACTAAGCCATCAATATGAAATATGCAATGCAGGCATTTGCAATATAGTATTCTCCCAAATTACAATACCTCCATATATTAATCAGTTAATAAACAAAACGTGAACACATCGTACTCACCAAATTTGAAGCTTAATCGGCGTTCCATCCAGGTTAATTATTTTTTGCTTGAAGTCGATACCTGTTGATTTATTGTTCGTAAAAATCACGGAGCCAGATTTTCTCGTGTACGTATATAAAATGTATTCCTCGAAATATTAATTCCTTGAATCTCACAGCAGCACTTTTGCAACTGTCGCAAATATCATAAAATGCCGAAAATGTCGCTTAAGGGGGTATACCCGTTTGAACCCTTAGAAAATGTGCACATTTTGTGTTTTTTTTTTACAAGTCAACGGCTTGATGCAGATTTCCCGTTTTTTACTATCTTCACATAGTATTATGAACGAGTAAAGATAGTAAAAAAAACGGGAAATCTGCATCAAGCCGTTGACTTGTAAAAAAATCCACAAAATGAACACACTTTCAAAGGGTTCAAACGAGTATACCCCCTTAAGCCCCATCAAGTGGAAAGGACCAAAACATCAACTCGACACGATACAACCAAATCCTCCTTAAAAATACAATTACATTCAAAATGACATAAGAAAGTTTCTTAATCAACACATATACCACTAATACATCCTTCCCAAAAAACATCCCCCTAATCAGCTGATCGATCGTACCAATTCCTCCCATTTCCAAAGTGGCGTTCCGCGATCAAAATTTCTCCAAAAAAAAAATTCCTCCACAATACCCCAATTACATATCACCGTGACAGGCCCGACGTACCAGAGGAGCCAGAAAACTTCGCAAGGCAGGATATTTGGAAACGAACATAGGTACACCATTCCGTGGACCTCGGAGGAACGTGTGTCTGATTTAAGCGAAAACAGTTGCTCTCTAATAACTCGATCTGCCGTAGGACAGCAAATACATATATGCTTGTCAACAAGCTACAGCTGAAGGAGCGACATAGCATCAATCTCATCCGAGGCAATAAAGAATTTCTCCACGATGCTCGGGCCCATTCGACTTTAGCGCGGGCATGATTAGCGGGGCAACGCGACTGATAACCGCGTGAATCCTCCCCCGGAACTATTGTAAACAGCTTGTTATAGAACCCCGTGCATCCTTAAAGTATCGAAGCGTATATTGGGCACAGCCGCAATGTGCGTGGACGTCGTCTCACCTATCGTCGATATGTACGTGTCGTAGTAACGTTCGTCACAATAACGGTGCACGATGCAGGTCTTCCCGACGTTCGAATCACCGAGCACCAGAACTTTGTAAGTGGCAGCGAAGTCCAGCGCCATGTTTGCTTTCGGGTGCTTTTGAACTGTTGTTGGGTCGACAAGAGAGTCGTCGGCCGGTCGATTCGAAGCCTGCGCTTTTCGCGGCGAGCCGTTAAAGGTGTTCTCACAACGAGACCGCTTTGAGATGGCCATGCGCGGCTGTCCCCTGTTTCGTTTTTTTTCAGGAACGGCATCGTGATCCGCCAATCGTGGCTGCTGCTTCGAACGGGGTCGATTTTGATCGCGCGATTCGATGATTTAAATTAAACGGAAATATGGACATATGGAATAATTCTCAGAAAGCTACATTTTGGCTTGGGGCTTTATTTCGCGGTTTTAAATAATATGTCAAAAGTCCCCACCGTTTCGACATCCGCTAAAAATTTTAGAGATGGTTGAAGGTAAAAAAATCTGTTTTTCTCGAATATCTCGTTATTTGACAATTTTACGAGAAAAATAGTTATTGTGAAATTTATAGCTTAGGAAATTCTTTACAAAAAAGGTTGTATGAGTTTTTTCCGTAGGAGTAACTATTTCTATGTATGACGGGTTACCAAATTTCAACCCCCTTACTTTTGACAAGGGAAGATAATGAACTCAAAAAATTATGAAACTTTGTGAATATGTAGGGGACGTCCTCCTGAATACAACGCAATTTTGTTTGTTGCTCAAATTCACTCCAAGAGGGTGAAATTATTGACTTTTGAAAAATTTTCGATTTTGCATTATTATTACTCTTGAATTGTAGGGGGGAGTGGGGTAAACACGAACGCGGGGTAATCGCGAACGCGATGATTACGGTGTTTTAATAAATAAAAACCAATGTTCTCTCTTCACTAGCTAGTACTTTAGGTCGTATCCACCGCCGGGCAGAAAGTAATACGTATAGGACACTCACGCTACTCACGGTAAACACAATTTATTATTTTCATCATGTTTCAAGTAATATTTTGTCCATTTTCAATTGCATGTAATTACTGTTGAATTAATGATATAAGTGTGATTTTTTCAAGTTGAAATAAAGCACTTTTTAAGCAACATTTTGTGACCAAGGCGTTGCCTGAATCATGATCCTAACCTCTGAAAAAAATTATTTTTTATCTTTTGATGTCGTGGGGTAATAACGAACAAATCGCATGGGGTAATGTCGAACGTTCGAGATTACCCCTCGTCAATACCAATACCTTTTTTCTATTGTTGCTTAAGGGGGGGTTCTGCCTTGTGGGACCGAAAAAGTAGGTGATATTTACGAATTTTTTATAAAAAAAGTGTTGAATGGATTTATTTGAAATTTGGCAAGTTATTTTACTGTACTTTTAAGTATTACCACAAATTTTTATGAGGCTATACAACAAAAATGTACGTGTGTAGAGCGTCGATTGCTGCAGAACGTTGAAAAAAACGGCTCGTGCTGGGGTTGAAGGAAAGAGTCCTATGATTTATCTGAAACAAAAAAGAAAAAGGAATTCTTAATCTACATGAACATGGCTATCTATGGAACTAGGATTATGGCTGTATCTGTTACCGTTCCTTTTTTATTTAAATAATTTTTTGCGATTTTTGGACGAAATTCGAACTTTTTTTTCAAAAGGCTGCCATTTTAACAATTTTTATATTTTTTTTAATTGTTCTAGTTCCATAGACAGCCATGTTCATGCAGATTAAGAATCCCTTTTCCTTCTTGTGTTTCAGATAAACCATAGGACACATTCCTTCAACGCCAGCACGAGCCATTTTTTTTCAACGTTCTGCAATCGACTCTCTACACACGCAATTTTTTTTTGTATAGCCTCATAGAAATTTGTAATAATACTTAAAAGTACAATAAAACAACTTGCCAAATTTCAAATAAATCTGTTCAACAGCTTTTTTATAAAAAAATCGCAAATATCACTTACTTTTTCGGACCCACAAAGCAGAACCCCCCTTAATTTTAATATTGAATTAATCGTTTTAGATGCCGCGAAATTACGAAAGAAAAACCAAATCCACTTACAACATAGATACATTACAAAGAGCCGTAGAAGATGTGAAGAGTAAAAAATTATCATTGGGAAAAGCAGCTACGGTTTATTCAGTACCTAAAACAACTATATTTGACCAGCTCAAAAATATAGTTATAATTCAACCCAAATATGGAAGAAAGTCTATATTTTCTAACGCACAAGAAGAGGAATTTGAAAAATACATTATAGATTGTAGCAAAGTTTTTTATGGACTGACCATTGAAAAGGTGCGAAAAATTGCTTTCAGTTTTGCAGAGAAAAATAAACTAAAGCACAATTTTGATAAAACATCCGAAATGGCAGGTAAAGACTGGTACTACGGATTCATAAAAAGACATCCAAACATTTCATTAAGAAAACCCGAGGCTACCTCTTTAAATAGAATCACCGCGTTCAACGAAACAGAAGTGAAAACATTTTTCAATAATTTGGAAACCCTACAACGAACTCACCACTTTGACGGTGATCACATTTACAATGTCGATGAGACAGTCATCACAAACGTTCAGAGAAATTCGAGAATCTTAGCCCCTAAAGGTCAGAAGCAAGTAGGAATGGGAATAAATGGTGAAAGAAGCACCACAACAACAGTTGTGTGCGCATTCACTGCTTCGGGAAATTACATCCCTCCATTTTTTATTTTTAAAAGAAAACGTCTGAACGGCCAACTACTACGAGGAGGTGCCGAGAACATGGTTGCTGCAGTCAGTCATTCGGGCTGGATCAATGAAAATTTATTCGTGGACTGGTTACAGCACTTTATTTCATTTTCTAAGCCATCCAAAGAAAGTCCCATATTATTAGTCCTGGATAACCACGAAAGCCACGTCAGCCTTGATTGTTACGAGCTATGTCGCCAGCATGGAATACATTTGTTGTCTCTTCCTCCGCATACCTCGCATTGTATGCAACCATTAGAATTAACATATTTTGGTCCACTGAAGACTGCATATAACAGAGAATGTGATTCATATATGGCCGAGAATATAGGACGAAGAATTACACAGTATGAAGTGGTTGAACTCTTCACGAAGGCATTTAATCGCATTAGTAATTTAGAAAAGGCATCAAATGGATTTCGTGCAGCAGGGATTTTCCCATTGGATCCCAAGAAATTTGATGATTTTTTCATAACTGCGATGACTGAGGCTGCGCGACCAGAAGCTTTATTTAATATGCAGGCACCACTGGATGAACCTGAAACTACAATCAATCAATCAGTACTACTGTCAGATATTGTCCCTCTACCTACTTTGCCACAAAACAGTGCGAAACAGAATTCTAGGAAGAAGCATTCAATTATTATAACCAGTACTCCAATGAAGGAAGTTTTGAGGAGAAAAAACGAGATGAAAGATAAAAAGGAGGATACAGAAGTGCCAAAGAATAAGAAGAAAAAAAAATGATAAAGTATATAAGAAATGTGTTAGGAATTTGAAAACTTTTGATGAGGAAAACCTGGGGGAAGAGCAGATGAAGAACCAAAGAAGAAGAAAATAAAGGACGAAAAATGTTGATAAAGAAATTATATATACCTGTATTTATTGTGATGAAATGTATACACACACACACTGAAGATTGGATTACTGTTATAAATGTAACTTATGGGCACACGAAAGATGCAGCGGCAGCAGTGAAAGCACATTTAGAGGCTTTCGGTGCGACTTCTGCGATGTATAGCTCTGTTTGTGATTACCCCATGCAGTGTTCGTAATTACTCAACTGCCGTTGAGTAATTACGAACACCGAGGGTTTTGTTTTTTCATTATAAAGTTAATTTTTATTAAAATTTTTCCAAAATTCTTTCAGTAGTTTATAGAGGAATAGTTTAAGTATGTTTGTAAATAAAAAACAAATTCTATAATTCAGAAATAATTTCTGACGCGACTATCTTTCCGGTGAAATATTTTAAATTGGAATAAGTAGTTCTTAAAAACGGTAGGAGTTTAAATGGAACTGAGAAAAATGTTGGAAAATACACTAATTGTGAAGAAGTTGAGAAAGCGTAAAATGGGGAGCGGTAAGATGAGGAGTCGTGCGTAAATTAAGGTGAATACCTTACAACCTATCACACTTGATGATAATTTGTTTACATATCGCAAGGCATTATTGTGCCATAATACGGAAGAGGGTGATTGTACACGAAGAAATAAATAAAAAATATAGAATAACAATTTCAAATCGATTTTAAAAACTCGTCTGGTACGCGTCTAGCTGATAATAAATTAACACGATTGTAAATTTTATTATATTTTATTTACATATATTCCTTACTTCCATGTTTTGGAAACAAATTTTACATTTCGTTTACAATTTTCATTACGTCTCTCTAATATAAAAAGTGTACAAAGAAAATAAAGTATAGAGTGTGTACAAAACCTTTCGAAACATTACTATAAATTGGCAATTAGGAAGATTATTCCACGTTACACGATATGCCCTTAACGATATAAAGAAATATGATACGTAGGAAATTTCGTCACAATTTTTTGATATGCCAAAGGTATATACTGATGGGTAATTATTATACTTTTCGTAGAAACTGTTCTTTAATGCCAGAAAATAAGCTTCCTCTCTTATTGTTAGTCTTACAATATAGATACCGATGTGTATTCGTCAGTAAAATAAAATACTGATATTAGTTACAGTTATGCTGTTGAAAAAATATCAGTAATAATTTAAGAGATCGAAATATCTTGTTCAGCTTCAAGAAATAAGTTTTTCAGTCTTAACATGTAAATTTATCCTCAGTTTGAAATCTTGAAATGAAATTCTCTGCAGTAGACTCTAAACATTCATTTGTTTTTTAAGTACGTTGAATTAAATTAATTTGTTATATAATTCTGTACATTCGATCTCCCTCTCATGTCGTTACATTGGATTCTGGAGTGAATAATGAGGGCTCTGCAACAGCAGAAGACACGCAAAAGAACTTTATCTGCATGTTTCGCCATTCAATGATCAGAAATATGATGAAATTGTTTATTATATCTATCGCATTCGAAAACGTATCGACATTAACGAAAAACATTTCAAGCACCTTTTATAATAAATACAATATTTTCCAACTCTTCTGTTTTACTCAAACTGTCTCGACTTGTTTTCAGTCAAGATCATATGGAGATCAAAATATGTTGGTTAAATATTTTTTTCCGTTAGCTACAACAATATGGTAACGGAAATATATCATTACTGTAAAAAGGTAATGTTGAAAACCGCGAAAAGTGAAAAAAAGAAAATGTGCTTGAGAAAAATAAACTGTTAATCGTAGTATTTGTTCTTTTGAAAGAAACTTCTTTCTGATACACATTCTTCTTTGTACTGTCGAAAATAATAGAGATATTAAGGTGTTCAAGATAAACGAAACACCCTATATATCACTTTGACTAAAAAGGTAACATCCCGAATCTGGAAATTCAAAAAATTCTGAAACTTTGTGAATATGAAAGGAATTTCCTCCTGATTAGAATGCAATTTTTGTTTGCTACCCAAATTCACTCTCAGGGGGTAAAATTAACCCCTGAAAAGTCGGTTATTTTCCGATTTTGTGTTATAACTCGCGAACTGTAAAATAATTTTTTTACCAAATGATTATAACAGAAAATTTGAAAATAACCGAGTTTTCAGGGGTTAATTTCACCCCCTTCGAGTGAATTTGGGCAGCAAACAAAAATTGCGTTGTAATCAGGAGGAAATCCCCTATATATTCACAAAGTTTCAGAATTTTTTGAATTTCCGGCTTCGAGATCTTCCCTTGTAAAACAGTCCTTTAAGAACTTTGATTATTAAGTTAGAGCCGTTTCCACTTCGTAAATTAAATTCTTAAATGATATCTATTACTATCAGTATAATCAATTCATATATATTATATCGAATATTACATTTAATGTCTTAAATAACAATATTAATGAAAATAATTCATGTTGCATGTAGGCACTTTGTTGTAGCCTTGTGTTTCATTAGCAGAGATACTCCATTCCTTATAACTGCCAATACTCGTTTCCATAAATCTGTTCCTTTTTAATAACACCTTAGTTTTAAAAAACATACTACAAACGTTGCATATGATATGTTTTCTGTTGATACAATTTTTACACACAGTGTTGGATGCTTATCGCGTTTCACTACACATTGTAACTTAAATAAATGCGCTAAGTACTATAAAGGCATAACAATATTTGGTATCTAACTGCTGCATTTAAAACACTCAGAAAAATATATCGATAAATATTTAAGAAACGAATAAACAATTCAACGCTTCAAAGTAGCACATAAAGTACGTATGACCTAAGTTCTAATAATATTGTACAATGAAATCTGAGAACAGTAAAAAAGAAATCTTTGATTCTACAAAATTAAGTAACTAGTTGGCAATGGGAGTCGTGTTTTAACACAATTCCCTAAACTATGGCATCTATTTTTAGTACAGATATGAACACTGTGGAAAGCATTACGAAGAAGCTTATTTATATCCTCTAATGAAATTTAATTTGCTAATACCCTTCGCTATAGATCTGTATAAGAAAGTAAATGAAACGAATGAATTTTGTTTTTAAGACACTAGTTTTAGGCATTGTGACTGTTAAATTACAATATGGCACAAATACACAATCCTATGCATATCATTCCTAACATATATGCTAGGTCTCTTCTGATACTAGGATCTCGTTTGGTTGAACCAGGAAGATTATATATGTTTTTCCATTTAACCGCCCATAACGGAATAGCGACATGTAGAATGTCTGGGATCATAAACCCCAGATCACGTACAACCTATTACACATAAATGGCTAACTAAGCATTAAAATCAAAGTTCAAGTACCTAAACAATATACTACAAGTGACAAACAACGAAATTTTCTATAATGCACTGCTACCTATGTTTAGTATAAATAATATTACCTGATGCGCGTAACCTTCTCCTCTGACAACATTAGCAACAAATTGATCCCAACCGCCTGCTACGATATGTAAAATAGCTATCGCAGCTATTCCGAATGCTTTTCTATGAGTTACTGGATTTTTATTATCTGCCAGGTGAATAACCAGGAGAGTAGATATCAGCTCGGTAATAGAGAAAAACAACTGATGGTACCATTGGGAATAGAATTCGTCGTTCCAATAATTCATATAAACCCACCAAGTATAATAATGCGAGAAAATAACACTCAAGAAAAGGATCAGCATGCAAAATCTAAGACGGTTGTGAAACGCTAGACGTGTTAAATGTTTCACCGTTTCGTAAAAAGTGATTATGCCAATTACTACGGTCATCCATATTTTTAAACTGTTTGTGGTAGCGTTAAAGTACATATGCTTGTAAGAAGCGACACCAGATTCGTACGATCCTAAAATAAAACATCTGATGCTTTTTTAAAAACTTATTAAAAAGCTGCATGTACAAGACATAATATTTAACACGTTCATAGTCCTTCGGCTCGTATACGAAATAGAAAATGCTTCTTAAACACATGTTGCTAATTTGCTATCACCCATACGTACGGTTCACAGCTTAATATAGAGTTCGGATCATAGAATTATTACAAATATTTTTAAAAGTCCAGTTTTAAAAATGATACTTCATAAAATATTTTATGCAAATTTTTCGTTTGGTATTTACATCTCTTAGTTTTCTAAATATACTTATTAATTCCTTGTAAACTACTTTAAAAATCACTATACCAATTTTATATTCGCAGTTAATTTTTCTAGTTAAGCGAATAGAACATTCTTTTTATTTATCCTTTAGGATTTTAACTTCTGTGACCAAGGGTGGATTTGTCTACAGCAAATTTTTGGGATGGTAAATCTTGAATGAGAAAAATTGGAGAGTGTTTAAACACAAAGGCTTGATACAACTTTGGAAACAATTCGCTTCAATAATTCATATCTGAGTCCCCAAATATTGGAATTCATTTCAAAATTGTCTCAACTCTTTTAAATGAAAATATTTGGTGATATTTCATGGAAAGGGCAGCAAATGCTTGTTTTAGGCTAGAGGTGCAGAATCTCCAAATCCACCCCTGCTGTGTTTGAAGCACTATCATTTTCTTCTTTGAATAGGATTCATTACAGAGATGGGCAAAGAATTATTTGAAATAAAAATTTGTGTATGAAATTTTATTTTAAATAATTTTTTGCCCATCTCTGTAATGAATCCTATTCAAAGAAGAAAATGGTCAAAGAATTATTTGAAAAAAATCAAAGAATCAGAGATGGGCAAAGAATTATTTGAAATAAAAATTTGTGCATGAAATTTTTATTTTAAATAATTTTTTGCCCATCTCTGTAATGAATCCTATTCAAAGAAGAAAATGGTCAAAGAATTATTTGAAAAAAATCAAAGAATCAGAGATGGGCAAAGAATTATTTGAAATAAAAATTTGTGCATGAAATTTTTATTTTGAATAATTTTTTGCCCATCTCTGTAATGAATCCTATTCAAAGAAGAAAATGATCAAAGAATTATTTGAAAAAAAATCAAAGAATCAGAGATGGGCAAAGAATTATTTGAAATAAAAATTTGTGCATGAAATTTTTATTTTAAATAATTTTTTGCCCATCTCTGATTCAATATATAGATAATGTTTGTATAGGAAGGTATGTTTCTGTTATTACATACTTATTGCTTTTTAAACGCAAGAATGAATATATCCTGAGAAACCCAGACTATGAACATGTTAAACAATCAAATTAGCTTACCCTTGAATACTGTATCCCAACACGAGCAGGAGCAATACTGCTTATCCACATCTCTCGAATATTCTTGCCAAAAGTAATATAAAAATGCGATATGCAACGGTGGAATTGTCAGCGGTGCTAGTATTCCTATTGCTTTAGAACTGCACGACGCAAAGTTTGCATACAACAAACGTTTTAACATTTTCGAGAAACCCATATGTACAAGTTCCTTCTATTGACATCGAAACTTAGTTACATCATAAGAAAACCTCTTTAACTTTGTTAATCAGTTTGCGATTTTAGTAAGTACATTAGGCCAACAGATTACATAACACGTATATCATTAACTGTGTTCAGAACATCACGAAACAAGATGCCACGATAAAAAAGATAATAACTCTTTGGTATACATAGATACAAGGCAGAATATTGTGTAGATCTTGCACCATTTATCTTACTATGTTTCATTAATTAAATTCCACTAAAAGATACATTACAGGCCTCCTAATTCCTTGCACGATGTAAAACACACTCTTACAGATCTTACACATTATTCATAAATAATATCGCCCCAGTGTTCCACTAGATATTTACAATTACTAGTTGAAATTATAAACTTAATGCATTGATTTGACTGGAAGCTTTTGCAATGTATGTACGTCTATAATACTGATACTTTCAATCAAAACATTTTCCCTTCGTCTGCTGATGAGCCGAGCATTTCATAAATTCGAGCAGTTGTCATTCGATATGTTCGATTTCCGTCAGTCTTGTCGTTGTTCGTTTGTTTAAAACCATTCGATTTTCGATTCGTCGGCACTCTGTTGTATTTCAAATACTACGTAGTTTAAATTAATTTTTGGTTTAGAATTTAGGCCGTTTCGGTTACTGGAGATGGTGCTTGGTAAGAATCTACTTCCGTACTAACATGACAACGAGTAAAAGCCGTTTAAATTGGCACAAACGTGTCGAGTATTAACTACAACATAACGTGTCCATTCTCAGTGATTCTTAGCCTCCATCGGTCGGCCTCACTGGATGGAGGGCTTTGCCCCTCCGAAGGGATTTCAAGCGCATGCGCATATAGCTCTCCCACGCGGGATAACCACGTGCAGTTATATGCGGATGTACTTTTACGCGTCCCTGAGAACTGAGAGTGGTGGAGAGCAGGCTCGGATTAAAGGGGGGCTAGGGGGGCTGCAGCCCCGGGCCCCACTTTTCGAGGGGGGCCCCGTTCTAAGCGATTAGCTCACTATACCCACCCCCCGCTGTTCAACCATGGAGGGGCCTCGAAAGTTTGATATGTAGTCCCGGGCCCCAAAAATCAACCACGGGGGGGCCTCGAAGGTTTTGATAGCCCCGGGCCCCAAAAATCTTAATCCGGGCCTGGTGGAGAGTTCAGGTGCCACCCACTTTTCAGAATGTTTTAGTGTCAATGCCATCGTAACTTAATAAATTATTAATTTATGGTGTGCTGTTAGTGTTTCTCTGAAGAAGAATGTAAAGTATAACGCGGATTCGTTTAATTATGCATACAACCAGGGTCGGCAGAACGCAGGGGCCGATCTAGGCGGCAGTGGCGTAGTTAGTGTAAACATTGCCTAGGATAAGCGTAGAATTTGCGTTCCTCTCCATCTCACCCCTCTCTCTCCATGCATATCATTCCAATTTCATCTTTTCTGTTCTACTTCTTTGTTAGAAGTATTCATCACACAGAGCATTTTATTTAGTATTTAGATAATCCTTTTCAAGAATTCGAATTCAACACGGGTAAAACTTAGATCATTTGAAACCCGCAATTTACAAATGATTCTGTTAGGGTAATAATTTAAAGATCGTTTTATAAACGTATTCCGTGCAAAGACAGAGAAAGAAGGATCACAATAAAACAAGAACACATACGCCTTTTAACCTTGCTGTTCTACTCCAGTTTATTCTTGAATCTCGCTGAAAGTTTCCAAATAGCACTTATCTTTCAAGCTGAGCCGAAGTATAGCGTAGCAAAAGCCTGTCCTCTATGTCAAACTCTCACTCTGAACAAGTCAAACGTGTACAAGCACGTACACACCTTATAGCATTTCAACACATTTCAGAGTAGTTGCTGAGTTGGGCGCTGTTCATGAACAGATGCCACTACATTCAGTCCTCAAATTATGGGTCGGTAACACAGTTTGGGTGGCGATAGCATCGACGAAGTATAGGATAGACCTATCACGCAATGTAATTTTGTGTCACACGCTCGGGGGGCTTGCAAGCCCCCTTACCATTTTCATGTCACACCCAACGTTATCGATTGAGTCTAAAATAAGATTGTAACGCTACGCGTGGCAGGAATTAAAATTCAACACGGGTAAAACTTAGATCATTTGAAATCCGCGATTTACAAATGATTCTGTTGGAGTAACACTATAAAGATCGTTTTATAAACGTATTCCGTGCAATGACAGAGAAAAAAGGATTGCAACAAAACAAGAACACATACGCCTTTTAACCTTGCTGTTCTATTCGAGTTTATTTAACGCAAAAAAAATTTATTGAACATAAAAATTTATATAAACAACACCATTATTTGTGGAAGACACGCTTTCATGGCGTAACGTGGAAAGCCTCGTGAAGGAATTGTAACTTGGTATATTTCAAAAAGGTGCTGAAAAGCTGAAACAATCAACTACGTTATGTTAGTAATAGTGAGACCAGCATGGAAGGAAATTAAATAAACATAATAAAATACAGGACATGAAATAAAATGAATCAAGCAAATCCATAGACGAAATACATAAAATTGAAATAGAACAAATTACGAAAAACTATCGACGACATACCTATCTGAAACAGAATAGAATTCTGATTAGCTGCCGAGACCGAACCAAACTCACTGAAGGTAAGTTTGCCTCGATCTGGGCCCTTAATCTAGATCGTAGGCTTTAGCTTGATTCCGTTTCGCAAGTTGGGAAACGTTACCAAGGAGCCGAGCACACCAACGCGGAGGTACCTACGAAAGTGACCCATTTCTACGAAAGTGACCCATTTCTACGAAATATTTCTGGTCCATGTTCGACCAATGCTTTGTGCATTTTAAAAAATTTGGAAAGAGTCTTACAACTAAAGCAATTCTTATATTTAATTAGGATATTTGACAATCACAGCTATCGGCTCGGTGGTCCTCACCGATTTCCAGGTCTCACCGCGAGGAGGTTGCTGCGTTTCGAGACCCGTAGAGAGATGGATGGAATCAAAGTTCCATCCACCTCCCTGTACATGAAAACCTTAGCCAACTAAACCAAAGAGATGGATGGAAACAAAGTTCCATCGATCCTTTCGGTTTACAAAGTGCTCGGCGTCTCCGAGACGATTCCTCTTGCTCGGATGCAATTCGAGCCGTCTAGTACGGAAACTGGGAAATTGGACCGGGTGACTTACGCGGGCAGTGTACCAAAAGATACACCCCCTACGCCCGAAACGTTTCCCTTTCGACAAGTACACCAGGGGGTGAAACTGGTCCACCCATACCCATTCCATGCTCAGTCGCTTGCTCCCGGAAACAGAAGCAGCTGCTACTTCCTCATCGGAAATGAAGAGCCAATGAAAGAGCAACAAAGCTAATAAAATTCTGTGACTACTTGGCAATTTTACATGCGGCCTTAAATACTTGATGCTATAATAAATTAACCTAAGGCTTCCTTAGATGTCTTCTTTCACTACCACTGTTCACTATCACTTTTCACTATTTTCTTTCAAATATGTTATCTTATTAACTTCATGTAAAATAAATCAAAATCCACGAAGGAATGTATGAAATAGGACAGATGATGAAAATGAATCGAAAAAATCAGTTAAAAAGGAAGAGAAATCGGTTTTGGCCTTGGCAGAATAATAACATTTTGAATGGCTTTTAACGAACCCGAAAATTTCATCGGCACCAACCGAATAAGTTAACCTAAGTAGGTCAGGGGGCCGAGGGAGTGCACGAAGGATCAGGACTACGAACCCTGACCAGGTCCCCAGGAAGTCCAGTAGGTCCCAATCTTAGCAACTTGCATAACGCTACAATTCAGAGGTACACCTACGTATTTGGGATTTCAAACTTTTAATAACGTAAATAATTTGTCAGAAACTTTGAAAATAAGCTTCGGCCCGAGACACATTCCACGGTCTCCTGAGTCGGTCGGACCGAGACTTATTTTTAAAGTTTCTGACCAATAATTTAATTAAAATTTTGAAATTACAAATACGTTAAGTACTTCTGGATGGCAATCAAGTTGTCATGAATTTTCACTAATAACAAACTCATAAAAATCTTCAAATAGTAAAAAAATTACGTCAAGTACGTGAAAAAGTCGAGCGTGGAAAAGAATACCTATTATCAAATAAGTCACAAAAGAATAGAAGATAATAACAATTTCAGTATAAAAGCACATGTGAAATCAAAATGACAAAAATACATATACACAGACATTTTAATAATGTCTAAGAATACCTATTATCAAATAAGTCACAAAAGAATAGAAGATAATAACAATTTCAATATAAAAGCACATGTGAAATCAAAATGACAAAAATACATATACACAGACATTTTAATAATGTCTAAGAATACCTATTATCAAATAAGTCACAAAAGAATAGAAGATAATAACAATTTCAATATAAAAGCACATGTGAAATAAAAATGAGAAAAATACATATACACAGACATTTTAATAATGTCTAAGAATATCTATTATCAAATACAGTGGGTAAAAAAAGTATTGGCACACTTTTTAAAATCGCATAACATTTTTAGAATTGGTCCAAACGACATGATTTTTTTTAGAAGCTAGGAGGCTGATTTCGGGAATTTTCGCGATTCTCGCGACCTTATTCTACGATATTTAAGCATTTATAGCTCAGGGCACCGTTAACCGATTTTGATGAAATTGTCAGCATGTGTACAGCTTACTTAAGTCTACAAACGGGTTTTTTAAATTTTCATTACAGGCTCAGAAAAAATAGTTGAAAAAACTGCCTTTACTATTTTTTTTTGCTAGTCCGACAAATTGCATTTTTTTCAAAACTACGAAACACGTCACTTAGAACACTAATCCTCCTAGCTTCCAAAAAAACTCATGTCGTTTGGGCCAATATTAAAAAAGTTATGCGATTTTAAAAAGTGTGCCAATACTTTTTTTACCCACTGTAAGTCACAAAAGAATAGAAGATAATAACAATTTCAATATAAAAGCACATGTGAAATCAAAATGACAAAATAGTATATTGCGTGACAAGGGAGAGAAGTAAGCGATTCCGACGAGCGTGAAGTTTGCTGCCCCAGCGTAGCGAGGCGAAATCGCTTCTCTCCCGTGTCACGCACTATATTTTTTTTTCAACACCTGCATGAAAGGTGTGTTTTTGAAAGCCTGCTGAGCGATTCGCAAAAAATATGCATTTTCTTTTAATGAAAAATGGTGCTGTGACAGTTGTAATATCAAATAAAACACGCATGCTCGATAACGATTAGTCGAACAACTGCATCTTCATACCATACGGTAACGCCAAACTCCAGTTTCCTTGGGAGGAAACTGCAGGGCTTGACAACTGTTATAATCTCGATTTCGGTTCTCCAAACGGTTATAAAGAACCTTTATTCGGAATAACTGTTATGAAGAACCAAAATTTCCAACTATTATCTCTTGCGGTTACGGTTCCTATTTCCCTCCTCATATCGGTTCCATAACCGTTATTTTTTCGGTTCTGTATCTATTCCATAATGGTTCCAGAATCAATTCTTGTATCGACTTTTCCCTAATTGATATCATTAATTATTGTAACTGCAGATTACTGTATATGCGCATATTTTTTACAAAATCCTTATAGAAAAAGGAGAAACATTTATAGGTACATATCATTGATTTATAATAAAGCGTTGAAATAAATAAATCAGCTACATATTTTTTACATTTACACACACACTATATTATTCGGAATAGGAAGTTAAATGTTTCTCCTGTTTCTATAAGGATTTTGTAAAAAATATGCACATATAAAGTAATCTGCACAAAGTCGTTATAAGAATTAGTTCTGGAACCGTTTCGGAATCGATATAGAACCGAAAAAATAACGGTTATGGAACCGATATAAGGAGGGAAATAGGAACCGTAACCGAAACAGATAATAGTTGGAAATTTGGGTTCTTCATAACAGTTATTCAGAATAAAGGTTTTCCATAACCGTTTTAATCAGAACCTTTATATACCAGTTTTAAACAGTTATTTTCGGAACCGTTCCAAACCCTGGAGGAAAGTAAAAAATTATGCGAATACGCATGCGCGTAAAGTCTTTTTCCCTTAGGAGAAAAGTAGAAAACGCGAATACGTCTGAAATTGGTCATTTTTCTCCCGCTCAGCAGGCGTAAAAAAACACACATTTTCATGCAGGTGTTGAAAAAATACATATACACAGACATTTTAATAATGTAAAGATAAAATGTAACAGAAATACAAGGTACTCGTGTCTACTATTGCAAAGAAAGAATGGGAAAGTATAACACACTCACAGACCGTTGCAAACAGTCTCACTGCTATCCACGCGGCAAGCATCCCCCTTCGCTACTGCTATTCGATCAACAGGCCAATGTGCCGCAGTTGCAGCGTCAGTGAATCCGGTCCTCCATCCTGTGGACCTAGACCCTCTCTAGGGCCTATGCTGGGCCCTCTCTAAGGTCCCTTGGGCCTTCTCTAGGGCCCACGCACTAGGCCCTTTCTAGGGCCTAGAATCTGAAAATTGAAGCTAAGCGAAAATTGGACTCTACTTCCGCGAAAAAAAGCGATTAGAGCACCGGTGCTCTGGACGAACCTAGTATGCGTAAAAAATGGCTCTAGTTTCGCGAAGAAAATTCAACTGGAGCTTCGGTGCTTTGAACGAGTCTTAGATACGCAAAAATTTCACTCTAGATTCGCGGTAAAATTACTCTAAGTAAGAATCGCGGTGCTCTGCAAAATATGTAGATGGACGCGAAAAAAGCGGGGACTCTACGATCGCGTTACGCGCGATCAAAAAGGATCTTGCTAGACTGCAAGATTGCTAGGAAGACTGAGGTTCCACTTCAGGAACCTTTTCAAATTTTTCGCGGCGACTCTACTCGACTCGATCGATTCGCATTATTTTACGAATTATTAATCGGAATTGTAAAAATCGCGAGCAACTGTTGTATGGATTTAATTTTTTGGCCCTGTTCTCTAGGGCCTAGAATCTCGTTGGCAAGTCCAAGCTGAAAATTGAAGCTAAGCGAAAATTTGACTCTACTTCCGCGTTAAAAAAGCAATTAGAGCACCGGTGCTCTGGACGAACTTTGTATGAGCAAAAAATTGGCTCTTGTTTCGCGAAGAAAATTCAACTGGAGCTTCGGTGCTCTGAACGAATCTTAGATACGAATTATTAATCGGAATTATAAAAATCCCGAGCAAATGTTGTATCAATTTAATTTTCTGATTTAGACAGACACATGCATGTCACTATCTACGAGTACCTTGTCTGATCAGCTCATTGGATTCTGCTCCCTTTCCAACACATATGCGCGACGGTTAGTGGCCCGTTTCATATAATTGGCATTCGTTTTAGGAACATTTCTGCGATATTTCGTGAATATGGTATAGAAAAGAGCCACGTCACGAGGCTACTTCGCAAAATATTGCACAAGTGTTCCCGCATGTCGCGCATTTGTGTTGGAACGGTCAGAATCGAAACAGCTGGCTACCCAACGTTTTCTACAAAAAACATTTTGTTCTATTGCGTGCACCCACATCCAAGAAATTATAAAGTGACTTAGCGTTCGCTGTCATCAAGAGTACTGCATCTCTGCACACTTGTTACCCCTCGGACCAGCAACCCTGAAATCAAATTTAGAATTTAAAATATGTATATAAATTATTGGTAGTAATTTATTCATTAATTATATATTTTTTTTCAATACATTTTATATAATTGTTTTATTGTTGCCGATAATAATTGGTATAGCTTTTTTAACTTTATTTGGACGTCAAATTTTGGAGTATATTCAGGATTGAAAGGGGACAAATAATAAATAAATGCCGTTGGAGCGGCAGGGTTATTACAACTTTTTAGTGATGTTATTAAATTATTAAATAAAGAATCTTTTTTATCGAAAAGATAAATTTAAAGTTATATTTGTATTTTGAAGAAACGGTATAATAAATTTAAAATTGTAACTATTGTTTACTAATGTCTTAGGGGATAGAAATAAATTTGGTAAATGAGGATGTTAATAGAGGTAAATTTATTGTTTAAATAAAATTCTGGGTGGGCTGGTAGAAATATATGTAATGTTAATGTAGATAGTGTAGTCTATCTATTTATTAAAGTGAGAGAAGAATGGGGCTGGCAGGGACACAGCCTGGAAGAAGTAAAGGAGTTCAAATACTTAGGGTATAATTTCCAGAAAAATGGGGGCAGAGAGATGCATATAAGGGAAGTCATAAAGAAAGCTAGAATAGCAATGGCACAGATATGGGGAATAGGACAAAGAATGTTCAAGAACAATTTTGTGAGAAGAATGAGAATATTCAGAAGCATAGTGAAAAGTATCTTCCTGTATGCGTCAGAAATTTGGGAATGGATGGAAGCAGAAAAAGTAGAGAAAATACAGGAGAAATACATAAGGTGGACTTTAGGTTTGGACTTCAATACACCAGCAGATCTAATTTTGGAGGAAACAAAAACGGACAAAATAAGGATAAAAGCTGGGAAAAGAGGAGAAAGCGAAACGGCTGAATAAGAATAAAATAGTACAAGAATGCTGGAGGGAAATAGACGCGAAGCAAGCAGAGAAAAAGTCGAAATGGAAGGAAATGAGAGACTCATACTACAGGCAAAAAATGATGGATATACAAGAAATGGAAATCGAAAGAAGGAGAGGAAGAGAGTTTGCTGAGGAACTAGCGCAAAGAGACAGGGCGAAGCAGGTCCGATGGCAATACGACAGAATACAAGGAGGCAGATACAACGCACATTACACAGAAATCAGGGATAACCAGAGAGCGAATTACCTAAACGGAAACTACAGAGGCAGAGACCAAAGCATGATTGCAAGGTTCAGATGTGGGAACGAAGAGCGGGGAAGCAAGTACTGGAAGGAGGAAAAAGAGACAGTATGCAGACTATGTAATGGGGCTAGAGAGACGCTGGGTCAGATGCTACAAGACTGTACGGATCTGACAAGAGAAAACTCAACGATCAGGGGGATACTAAAGCGAGAAGAAAAAGGAGCGGATTGGATTGCGAATGGATCTAGAAAAAGGGAGAAGAAAAGAAGAACAAGATGAAGGAAGAAGTCAAAACGAAAGCACAATCTTGAATTAACAGTCCCAGAACCACTTACACACATAACACATGTAACCCCATTTTGAGGCCGAAAGGCGAAAAATAAACCTATTTACTACAATTTATTAAAATAGATAGATAATTGTAAGAGATTCACTTATTTTAATTTTTGATGGGTAGTTGTTAATTATTCTGGTAAAATACAAAAATATAATTATTATCCCCCCCCCCCCAACAATTGAAATAAAGATAAGTTAAGAGAGAAGATTTGGAAAAACTCACGCGAAAGGGTTCAACTTCAGAAATGTAAATCGTATTTAATACGTCAAGCATCCCGAATGATTGTGAAATTAAAAACAGAATAGTTTAGAATCTTAAAGGCGCGATATGAAAATATTTTTCCGATTTTAAAATTAATTTATTCACGCATTAATGACACTGTTAGCAACTACTAATGATAAGTATTCGTGGTCACTATGCTCGGTACAGCAATTATTTTACTTCATAGCAGGCAGAATGATTGAAAGAATTAAAAGAGTGTCACTCACCGTTCGTTCAGAACAGTCTCACTGCTATCCACGCAGCCAAGTGAAAAGAGTTTTCTCAAAAGTCTCCGAGATTAAGGGTATATCACAGTGATATCATGTTTAAAGGCCTCCCATATAGTCCAGTAACCGATGGAATTAATGCACGAAGCAAGATATTACGAATTAAGATTCATCATGACACGTTAAACTAGTTCACGTTCGACCACGATCGCGTTTGGGAACAGACTGGCGAGTGGCGAAGTCGCGACTCGCGACTCGTGACGTATTTCAATGTTTTGAATTTGACAAACGTTATTGTCGCGCCGAGCGCGGGAACCGGGAGTCGGCCGAGCGCGGGAATATGAACATGAAATTCGTCGAGGCCAGAAATAATATTATATATCAATTCACTTTTCACCACTACAGTCGTAATTGTGAATAGTGAAAATTTTTATATAGAGTTTATAGAAATGAAGCATCTTCTTTTGCACAAATTTCTGCAAATTTGTCAACTAATGTAAATCGACAAAATTTGTGAAAATACATAGCACTAAGAATTATAAAAATTATGGTCGACTACTTGCAGTGTAGAGCAAGTCACATTAGTGACTTGCAATCTTTTGGGAAAGATATTCGTAATATATTATAATCCACGATAGTTCCCACACTATTCGTTAATTTTATTAGCTTCCCATTAACAATATTTCGATTCACCCATAAACATACTCGATTAATTTTGTTCCAACGCCGATAAATTGTGCGTTAAAAATATTGCATCTCTTCGTTCTTTTTCCCTAAAGTACCATTAACATTTAAATTTCGTGCAGCAAGACTTTCCGCCATACGCTCTTACCTCCTTCGAACATGTTATGTAGTCTCTACGCTTACTATCGCAAAAGGCCACCCTATTTCTACGAGTTCTATGTTAACATGTGACTAAAATGTGGGGGAAAAATTATTATCAGCCAAATAGAGAAGGTATAATGATGCAACTGAGTTTATTACCTCTCTCTGTGATAATGAAAAGAATCCGGTACAACCCGAAATAACAACGGTATTAAGATTTTTAACGTGAAATGACACAAGTACTAATATCGGTACAAATTGTGTGGCCCATCTGGCACTGACCGAGATTAATAAAAAATCATTTGCATTTCAAGGTACAGTAAAACACGATTTCACAGGATGGAAAAATTCTGAAAGATCCTTGCAATAATTGTGATAGTTCAAATTCAAACACAATGAAGAAAGTCGATATAACTGCTTCCAAACAAATTCTAATTGCAAAATTACTTTTGTTCAATCACAATAGTAAGTAGTGGAACAACGAAAGTGGAAAATTTCTACATCCAAACAATGTGTAGCCACTAAGAAAACTGGAGAGTTTGTAAACGATTAGCGACTATTGAAATTACAGAAATTTTAAACGAATCGCGCATAAAGAAACTGTAGAGATTGTAAACGAATCGCGACTCTCGAAGTTACAGAGATTTTAAACGATTCGCGACTGTTGAAATTGTAGTGATTGAAAACGCGTAGCGACTATCGAAATTAGAGAGATTTTAAACGATTCGCGACTGTCGATTTTGCAGAGATTTCAAACGATTCGCGACCTTTGAAATTAATTGATTAATTAATGTGAAGTAGATCTGAAGAAACCCTGAAGTACGAACCCTTAAGGTACACCTGCCACTCTCTCTCTCTCTCTTTCTCTCTCTCTCTCTCTCTCTCTCTCTCTCGTGCCTTTATTTGTTATTAATGAAAATTAATGGCCAACTACACTCTGCATCAAAATTAAAGCAACGCTATATTTTCCCAAAAATTTTCGACATTTTCAAACGGCTGTATCTCTGCGATAAATGGTCCACAAAATATTTAAAAAACGGATTTTGAACGCTTCGAGTTTCTAGAATTTGACTCAAGGACTCAATTTTTTGTTCATTCATTATGATACTGTTTTATTAAGATGAAGCGCTGGAAACCAAGTTTCAGAAATTTAGAGAAAATTTGAAGGATCTCAAACGAAAGGGTTCAACTTCAGAAATGTAACTCGCATTCGATACATTAAGCATCCCGAATGATTGAGAAATTACAGAAAAGTAGTTTAGAATGTTTGAAAAGAAATAAATTAAAACTTCTATCGCGAATTTAAAATATATTTATTAGCACACGTATTAACATTACTATTCGCGAGTACTAAGTATATATTCGTGGTCACTATGCTCGCTACAACAATCATTTTGTTCGATAGCATGCAGAAAGATTGAAAAATTGATAAAGTATCACTCACCGTTCGTTGAAAACAGTCTCACTGCTATCCATGCAGACAAGCATCTTCCTTCAGCAGTAGCTATTCGACCTGGAGGCCAATGTTCCGCAGCTGCAGCTTCAGTATCGAATAGAACGTGTCAAATATGTCGCATTAATTTCGCGATGAAGAAACAATAAGAGCACCAGTGCTCGGAAATAGTTCTAGATGCGTTAAAATCACTGACTCTACGTTCGTGTTAACATTACTAACACGCAGGTCGATCATTGTCCACTATGAAATACTTTATCACGAAATAAGTATTGACTCTACAATCGCATTGCACGCGATTACAAAAGCTCTTCACGGTTTTAAATATCTCTCAACAGTGGGGAGATGTGTTCGGACTCGAGTAAAGTCTTTCGGAAATAGTCCTCTAGATACTGAGTCTAATGCAGTAGTCCAGTAATCAATGGAATTGATGCAGGAATCGTGAAATCACGAAATAATATCGACTGTGAATGCACAGATATTCAATGATCCGATCCCCGCCGCGGACAAAGTCGAACTGTTAGGGTACACCGTTCGGTGACGTAGTGACTTTGGTAAAGGTTGTTGATGTTTTTTGTCGCGCTCGGCCGTGTCGGTGTTTTGTTGCGCTCGGCCGACTCCCAGCTAACTTGAAATTCATCAAGGCCAGAAATAATATTATATAGCAATGTCCATTGCAAAATATTCACTTTTCACAACTACAGTCGTGCACCCCGTACATTCTACACGTATTTTTATCACTGCGATATATGATCAAACACTAGGCAACGCTTCGTCAAAAAATCTTCTAGATGATAATATATTCCAGTGAAATGTTAAACGGTTTTCTATTTAGTCCAATAGTCGAACTAATTGGTGTAGGAATCGAGAAATCGAGACCTCAACTGTTTCCCATGCAAGTTGAAATTTCTCAATTTCTAATGACTCGAATGTAATAATTACTGTTAAGAGAGAAGATTTGAAAGAACTCACACGAGAGAGTTCAACTTCAGAAATGTAACTCGTATTCGACACATTAAGCATTCCGTATGATTGTGAAATTAAACAATGCTCGATTTGCAGTTGCATCCATGCACCCTACGACACTCATGCATCATGCACCTTTCTGCGAGACTTATAAGAATTAGATTTTGAGCGCCATAGTGTCTTGATCCCCGAAATGGATTATTGAAGAGAAATCCGCATGAGTCGTTGACAAACCGAGTCAAAGCGTAGCGTAGCGAAAGCCTATGTCAAACTCCCACTTTAAACAAGTCACACGTATACAAGCATGCAACACACCTTTCAGCATTTCAACACATTTCAGAGTATTTGTTGAGTTGGACGCTCTTCATGGGCAGAGGTCGCTAAATTCAGTCCTCAAATTATGGGTCGGTAACACAGTTCGGGTGGTGACACAAAGTTCCATTAGGTGATAGGTCTATTCTATACCTCGCTGTGCCTGTGGTGAAACGGCTGTCGTTTTCTTTCCCGTCGGTTACGTCAAATGTAAAGTTATCTGGGGAGACAACTAAAAGCGCCCTGTGCTCTCTACTGGCATCTACACGAACCTATACTTTTAGCAACATCTCATAGATGGCGGATTTATCTACATATGATTGTAGTAGTAACTATGAGTGTGACTCTGTTGCCGTTCTCATTTGTACTCGCGCGAGCGCCGCCGATCTTAAATGGATAACCCCGTATTTTTTCATAATATAAAATGAATAGGCGAGAGTCCTACAGTACAGTCTACTGCAAGTTTTTGTACTATAACTTATTTACACAACTATTTACATTTTTTCTATATAAACGAAAACAGTTAAAAAACAATTGCTAACGTTAAAGTAAACATCTCCGCTGGATCGTAGGAAAGAATTGAACAACAAACTTGACATATTTCGCTCAAATAGAGCTACATATATACGGTGTCGAGATAATTCGTCTGTATCAACCTGTCCTTGTATCAACTAGCCCCGGTCTCCCCTACTACTAACGGAAATATAAGATTTAATTGAATATAAGACGGATAATTGATTCTTTTTAATAATCAGACAATTACAGTTTGATAGGAAGAGCGATTTTATTTACAGTAAAATAATATATTTCTCATTATTCCCTTCGTTCTACGCTTTGGTTTCCCAAGTTTGTGGGCTACTAACGAGAATATAAGACTTAGTAGCCCACAAGCCTGAGAAACCAAAGTGTTGGACGAAGAGAATAATGATTTATATATTATTTTACTATAAATAAAATTGTTCTTCCTATCAAAATGTAATTGTTTGATTATTCAAAAGCATTAATTATCCGAACATTTATTTCCACTGTAGTGAAGGAAATTATGCTAAAAATCACTGTAAATCTGCGAGCTTGAAGGCCTCCTCAGCTTAGTGTTTACGGTCATTGAAAGAAACTCCTTACCTTCCTCGTATTATATCATCGTTACGCGTTGTTTGTCTGGACCCGTTGATTCTCTTCTGGAACACGAGCAGACCGTCCACATGGTGCCATTGAGGAGTCCGCAAAAAAGGCACGTCAGGTTCGACGACGATGCGTAAGCGTGCAGACGGCTGATGTGGATGGCGAAATATTCAACTTTTTCACAACACAGGACACTGTGAACTGGGTGTTACACAGTACACATACGACCGTCACGATGTTGCGCGTGTCACGGTCATCGCAACCTCGTTAACTTAACGATGGTTTTTGGTTTACTGGTGGCTCCTTGCGGAGAACGCTTTTCACTGGTGTCTGTTATCAAACGACAAAGTTGTTCACCATTACCCGATATTAATTGATCGACTAAATTGCGTGAAAACCCTCATTCACCTTGAACGTGTATATCTTTATTCAGTAGTTTTCTATTTTCCCCTCGATAAAATTGAGGACCTTGCAGCAAGAGGGGTGCAGCTTCAACTTTGAGTAAATTAAAAAAAACTGTTTATAAAATTATTTCTTTAACTTAACATTAAAAAGAGAACACTATAATTGAAAGGTATATATTTTCACACAATAAGTAGTAATTATTTAACATTTGACGATAAAAACGTTGTTCAATCCCAAATAAATAATACGCAAATTACCTACTCTTAATAATAAATGTTCACCCCCATATTCATTACATATTCATTTATCGACATATTTCGCAAGACAAATATCGCGTTGCCCAAATTATAGAATGGTTTTAAACTATCACATTTTTGACGACAAAAGAATTTGGAACTGGTCGGAAAGGAAATAACCTACAGCATCAATTTGAAAGATAGATATCTCCATAGGTTCGCCACCGATTCCTGATCGATACAAAGAGGAAGTATCTTAACGGCGAGCCTATTCTGAAAGCGACACAGGATTTGCCCTCTTCCTCCCTGGTGGGTGCTACGGAAATTCGTGAGATCAACAAGGCGCCCACTGTCCACGGAACACCGGCAAAAAAAGGATCTTTGTGCTTTGTGACACAGAACGGGGAGCACATGCCACGGAAGAAGTCACCAGTACTATGACGAAGATGCTCTTCAAACTCCTGGAGGGGACCTCCTTTTGAAAAAGAAAGAGACCCAGTGCGGAGTAGTGATGGGACTAACACCCTCGCACGTCTAATAAATCGTTGCGACTACAGCATGCCCAAATAGAAACGTACACTTTTAATTAGACATACCTCGAACTGCAAACCCCAACGAACTGTGTAGAAAAACACCAACTTCTGGGCGAAAACGACTATTCGTTTTCGAGATAAAATGAATTATAAATGGACAGGGGTTAATGGATGTTGATGGGAGGAGTGAGAAAGTCTACCACAGTTTTCGTCTATGATAAACGTTGTTATGAAGTATGTAATACGTATTTTAAGAACGTTGATTGATTGATCCTAGGTAATTTCAATAATATAAAATTTATTGATATTGAAATGCCATATTTGCGAAGGACTAATTTCAGTATAAATAAGATAATAAGAAAACAAGAGATCATGCATATTAGCTTGGAAACGGGATGCACACCCCGGCATAAAATAATTCGTTGTGTAAATACAAAATTGAAATGTAGCATAAAATTAAAGGGCTCAGTGGAAAACAAGCACATACCACAGCAGCATGAATTTTCGTTCCTTGAGGGGGGACACCACTGTCAAAAATCTGAAATTTTTTTATTTTTTTACATTTGGTGAAAGGCGCACGTTTCAAGAATGTTCTCTCCAAATTTTATGTAGAAATTCGCAAAATTGACAGAGATATGGTGTTTTTCGTGAAGGGGTGTCAAACACGCGACGGGGCCACGCGGAACATGGAAAGCGTTTTCCTTAAAATGACATTTTTCAACCGCGTTGACAGTCTACGGAGAAACCTATACGTCCAGTTGACATGAGCAAGGACATTTATTGTACCATGAAAACATAACTTTTTTTCAGTTGTTATTTTTTACAAGTTTAACATTTTTTGATCGTCACGTAATAGATGTAAGCATCTAGTTTCTAAATATTCTTTTTTTTTTAATTCCGATTAACCATATGCATGTTTTTGCCGGAGCGCAAATTTTGACGAAGAGTATACAGGAAACGGATTTATGAATTTGATTGAAAAAAAAATTGTCTTACCCTTCGATATATACACTATTAACTATACTAAGCAATAAATTGATTTACTTGCGTTGTTTGGTTGAAATAAATTCCCGAAAACACCCTTACATTTCGGACCGTCACAGTGGTCTCCCCCCTTAAGGATTCATAATTTTTTTCAAGAACAATTATACATATTTTTGAGAACTTTTCGTTTTATAGAAATCCATAAGCATTAAACTATAAACTGTGATATTTTGAATAATAAATTGTATTATTTGTAAAATTTTAGTTTTATATATATTGACACAATATGCTGATGAGATATGCGCGTACATACATAAAATAATTATAATTACGTGACAATAGTCTTCATTATTAACCAGAACTGGCAAAATATCGCGATCTTTTGAATAAAAAGAAAATCACCAAATCGGTCCATACGCCGAGGAGTTATGCGAAGACAAACCTAAAACAAAAAAAAAATACATACGGGTCAAATCTATAACCACCTCCTTTTTGAAACCGATTAAAAATAGAAAATACGACTTAAATTATCCTTATACTTTCCACTAAAGTTTGAATAAATTCTTCAGACGCAAGCCACCCCACCGAACAAACAGTGTAGAATACGCGGTAAACGTGTGTGAATAATAACTCGGAATTCATTCATTTCATTCACACTTTATCCAAAGCCTCGAGAAGTCTCGGATCAGTGCCATCGCTAAGATCGCTCTAGTATGCGTGCGCGCGCACGTTTAAGAGCGACGAGGGAGCGAATTGTATGCTGGAAGAGGAGAAATGAGATGCGCATAGAAAGGTGCAGAGAAGAAAACCGAGGTGCCGGCTAACTAAACGTTTCAATGCACGCTGAGCGCTCGGCCGGAGCGCAAGCGACAGCACAGAGACGCGAAACGATTTCCGTTACCGATCCACGAGGCCGGCGAAACGACAGAAACGAGATCACTCGGGAATATCGCGAAGACCGAGTGTGACATTCGCGAGGAACATTCGTCAGATTGATCGCGACAATCGAAGAAGGAAGATGATTCGACCTACCGATCCACGCGCGCTTTTCCTCCTGCTTCTGGCTATTCAGGTGGAGCAGTTCATCCCTTGGAGGCAAGGTATTGTTTTTGAATATTACTCACTAATTGATAATTGGATAGTAATTGGGCGAACTCGTTGTTCAAATTTTAAATGTTCGTCGTAGATGCGGTAGGTGAACCGCTTTCTCGGAACTAGTAATTGAAGATAGCGCACACTTGTTAGATGTGAAATTGCGCTGAGTCTTTGAGACGAGTAATTTGAAAATGAATGGTTTAGTATTCAGTAATGGATGCTGGGATTATAATTGTTTCTGAGATGTTGCAGACAGTCGAGTTGTGCTCGAGAAATAATTAATTCTTAGATCCATATAGTTACGCGTTTGTGGACGTTTAAAATCTAGGGGTAGTATTAATAGGGCCCTGTCAATCAGATATTAAAATTCTTATTTTTTAACAAAACGTACAAGTACTTTCATGGGATGCATCTCCTTGGAAAAGCGCAGCAAATTATATACGTGAACGCCCTGGAAAGAATGTTCGTTTAATTTCGAAGTGAATATATTTTTAGCTGTAAAATTTCTGTAATATTGATACAAATTACTTGGCTGTTTATATATGTAGGGTGGGACATCAAAAGGTGTATACTTGAGCATGCCTGTTGTTTTTAAACTTATGAGATGCTCACGAGAAATTCTCTTTTCTAAGGACATCGTTTGCAGCATCTCAAGGTCATCCAGTAATTATTCGTATATGAAACCGTATTTGCATTTTCCTAACAGTTAGAGAACACTTAAAAACACATGCAACAATATGTACTTAGGTATACATTGCTTACTGAAGAGCATCAATAAACATTTCATATAAAAAAACATGGCGTACACTGTAATTATATTGCTCCATTAGATGTCAGTACATTTCAGATATTCACCTTCTCGCGATGTACATATGTGTCTACTTATATGTAAATAGCATATAAATATACGTGTGGTTGCAGTTTTTCTTACTTTGTTTATAACATGCAGTGTCAGTAAAAAGTATCTGTAAGCCTCGACCATGTAATTTCATAGGTGGTTAAAAAAAAATTAATTTTCGGGAATATGTCTTTAGTTCCACTGAATATGTTGGAAAGGGGTGCGCAGTTTTCTAATAAAACAACGATGCATACGTGCTCGTTTCATTCTTATCACTGAACAAATCATGCGTTTCATTTAAACTACTCGACGTCAGTACTCCCTATTGATTTATAGTAACTTCTACTTAAACACTGTTGCACAATCACTTCTACAAATACACAAGAGCTAATTTCGTGGAAATGTAATTCGGCCTTCAACTTAACCATTCAAAAATTTAGTTATCGTATCATCTATTTAATGGAAGTATAAAGGTACCTCTTTTGGGGTATTTTCTAATTTTAGAGAAAAGAAAACATGTTTAACAAAACTGTGTATTAAATATTATATTTTATTGAATGTCTTATAGTCAAATAAGTTTTATAAAAAGGAAAGTGGATAGATTCATGCGTAATTGTGTTCAAAATATTAGATACTTCATTCCCTTCACGCCTTACATAAAATAAAACAAAAATTACAAATAATTATTGGGCTATTCTTTAAAAACGACACTTCGAATGCTGAGAATTATATTCTAACTGGCCAGTAAAAGCAGCCGAGTGTAGAAAGATTTAATTGATACGATTTATACGATTGAAATCGTTTAACGATACAATGGAATCAAATCGTTCTGTGCTGTATAATATGTATAATTCTAAGAACTTCTAAGTGATTAGATACTTCGCGGCATGAATGAAACACAAATGAAGATAGCTTGAATAGTGCATCAACATCTTTCACAGTCCTTTGTATTTAATTACTCATAACGATAATTGAAAGAATAGTAAGCTGGGATAATAAAGTCCATATGTTAGTATAATTATAATTTATATGTAGTATTGTAGCCATAGAAATTGTTACAAGCATACTTGTTTGAAACTGTTCTCCTTATCGCTGCATTCTCAGGAAGGATTTCACAGTGAACGTTAATTCTGTCGAGAGTTTATAAAAATGTTATGCAAATAAGAGATAACTCTACGTCATAGGTTTACTACTGGTACCCCAAGCGAAGGACGCCACCAATTTGTTATAATTTTCCTCTATTCTCTACGTATTCAAAAATAACAAAAGCAACGAAAGAGAAATAAGCTGTAGGAAGGACACTGTGTGCTCCACTTGACCACAGCGTTACTTTTACAAGCTTCTACTAGGGTTAAAGTAGACAAGCAATTTGGTGTACAAATTAAACAAATTTCGCTGGATCTAAAATAAACAAGTTTCTCACCCTATATTTTCTAACGAAATATTCAGACTTAACCCATTAAATCGAGGATACCACACAGGATGAAACAAATATTTCATATAATTGCCGCTTATATTCATTCTACAGGAACGGTATTGGTTGAAGCCAGAATGGAAGCACAGTTTGAGAAATGTTGCGGCCTCGGTACTTCGTGGGCCATGGAAGGGCTCGGTTGCGAAAAGTTCTCAGGCCCAGTGACAGGAGTGCCGACAGTAGAGCAAGGGCTTTGCTTGGAGACTGTGGACATTTGTTGCGTGAGGGCGTATCACGAGCGACAATGCGAGAAAGGAAAATCGGATGCACGCGCTGGTTTAGCATGCGCCACGGGCACGAAAGCCAGACGCACGGGGCCCGGTGATTACCATCGTGACTGCTGCGAAGGCTGTAAATTAGGTAAACGTAAATTAGGCATCTCTGCTTAGCACTAATTCAAAAACTGTAAATTTTACAGGAAAAGCAGTTTAAAATTTGCATTTGAAATTGACTCTACTTTTGCATCTATCCAGATTAAGGGTCGCAGATAGAATAAGCACCAAAAAGTTCAAGAGAATATCAAATCAACCCTATATTTGACAACTTTTCAAGTTGAAATAAAATAAAGCATACAATTTATTTGCAAAAAACCTCATAAATTACAACGTTATTGAAGACAATGAATGCATACGACAAAAAATGAATAATATTTTTCAATGTTTAATTTTGATAGAATTTGTGGCGAAAGCTTTCATAAATAATTACGTGTATAAAAAGGAAATGATGGAATTCATCAATTTTTCTGATCGCTTAGTTGTTGAAAAAATATCTACATTTTGTTTCAACATGATTCTAGGAATATTAACTGGATCTATGGGTCAAGGATGCGCTTTTAAGAAATTTACCTTTGGAATTCCATGGGACCCTGCTTTTTTGGAGTGCTGCCACGAAGCGTCACCGAGTACCACACCAGCGATTACTTCAGACTTTACGAACGCAACTTCGTCAAGTGAGAGTACCGAAATTTCATCGTCTTCTTCTTCTTTGACGCCTTCTACCTCGGATCAGACGACGTCAGACTCGGATTCGACATCCAATTCGCCATCAATTCCTACGCCACGTAAGTTATAAAACACTTTTTGTTATAAAACAAATTTTTGGAATTTTTTTCAAGAGGTCACCATTTGTTAGATTAAACGAAACAGTATTAACGACAATATTTATAAAAATAAATTTGTATAAAATTCATACATATTAAAGAAAGGAAGGATTAAAATATTTACAATTATTTAGTTCGCCCAATTTTTTATTGTTCTAAATCAGCAGTCAATTACCTTCTAATTTCGATTATTTTGCTATGTTATGAAATTACGATCAATAATATTGAAGCGACTGAGTTTACAGAAGATATTATTTTTCAGCGTTAGATGACATCTGCCAACTCATGAAAGGGTTATTATGCTCTGACATTTGCGTTCCCACACCAGGATCTTATTATTGCAAATGTCGCGAGGGCTTTATTCTACAGGAAGATGGAAAAACTTGCACACAAGACTTGCCGAGTGACAGGTATGTTCGTCTAGTTTTAAACTGTCAGCAATATGCTGTCTAGCAATATTAAATATTGAATACTATATTACTGATTTTTTCAGTATAATAATTCTTCTGAAATATTAACTTTTTTATACATAGTATATTTCTGTGCACTATGTTGTTTAGATGCAAACAGACTAACCCATGCGAGCAACGTTGCACGGACAACGGAGTTGCAATAACGTGTAGTTGCAACCCTGGCTACGCTTTGGCAGATGATAAACGTTCTTGCATTCCAAAGTCCTCGGAAAAGAAAACCACTGTGACGAACGAGGAAACTGACTTCTCGGCCCTGTGTCCACATGGTTATCGCTATAACGCCACCAATCAGGTTTGTGACGGTGAGTACGAAATGTAATTTGTATGTATCAATTAATATGAACCACAGATTTTCTTCGAATATTTGTAAAACAGAAAGGCTGTATTTTCCAAACAGACCGGTGGTCGATTGAGATGAAACGTGATGGGTATTACGAGGGGTGTGGAAAGACCCCAAATATAAAATTTTAGCTTCGGTAATTAATGCGTTCAAAAGACACAGGGGTAATTGTGCATAAAAGATGTGAGTTTGGCGATGCAAAAAATGAGACTGTGGTTACAAAATTTCAAAAATAAAAAATGGGGGAACGGGAGGGTCGCTGGGTAGAGGGGCCTGCACCAAAGTCCCAAAAAAAATTTCCCCAAAAAAATTAACAATAATTTTTTATTAATATTTCGGAAACTAATAAATACCCAAAGCTACAATTTTAGATTTAGGGCCCACATCACCCTCCCCTCAAACCTCATCTCGATCGGCCACCGGTCCCTGTCGGAATAATATCCAAAAGAAACATCTGTTTACTGAAGATGAAATATTTTTGTATATGTACCACACTGTATGTACATAGTGCATGTTAATCAGAGTATAAATCGTGCATTTTGTCAGACTTCACGGAATTGAATTTCACATAAGTCGCTCATTTTTTTAAACTGCTTATATTTATTTCCTTTTTATGGCCAAGAACTTTCAATGTCGCTAAAAGTTTCAGTTTTTCTCATACCATTCAAATCTGTCTCCGAGCTTATTTTGTATTTGCTTAAATGAAGAGAGCGTTGTCACCTGAGCGTTAAATCCTCGTGATCTTGCGTTGCGCATTCGCTTATGTCCATGGTTACTGTTGGCATTGTGTACCTCACTGCTTAGACGTGAACGAGTGCACAGAAAAAGGATTGTGCCCTGGTCGCTGTGAAAATACTATAGGATCTTATTTATGCACATCGAAAGATCTTCTAAAAAATCTACCTTACGAAGATTGCCCACCTGGGTACGAATGGGAACCTACTACAAGCCTTTGTACAGGTATGTGTTCAAAATTTAAGGATCTGCCGGTAATCGAATGTGTCGGGTACATACAGGGTGTCTTAGAATTGAAGGACTTTAAATTGCGCGGCCCGGAAGTGGCACCGCTAATATTCAACTGTTAATCTCGAGACCGAAGCTTCAGATCCCAAAACGGTTAAGGATTTTCCGATGTCTTCCTGCATTAGATTGTCCCTCAATTCTGGGACACCCTGTATATAGGCGGAGCGTAAGCTGCTACTTTAAGCGAGGGAGACATATGATTGGAGGGGAATTCGGATGCAATCGGCTCTTGTCGGCTCCAAGGGCGTCCGGAGACTTTTTCCAGGGGTGAGGAGGGGGGCAACTTTAGGATGATAGTAAAGAAAAATATACCCCTTTTACTTTTTTTATCCCATTTTGTAGTGCCAAATTTATTAAAAATTTAAAACCGAAAATTAAAAATATTCTCCTTTTTAGTGTAAACATAATAATTAAAGATCAGTCTTGCAAAGTAACTGATTTTTTCTCAAAAGCCAGGGGGCTCGCTTGAAATTTAATCAAATTATTTTGCCCTTATTCCAAAAATTTCTATCAATTTATACCAAAGTATTATAATTCGCTACTTCAAGATTAACACGTGCATTGAAATTAGTAGTAACGTGGGTGTGCTAGCATGCCGATGTTTTACAGATATAGTTAAGATTGAATAATTTTTCAGATATTGATGAATGTCTAATATTACCTGAACCATGCCCTGGTATCAAAAGCTTTTGTGTTAATAAACAAGGTAGCTTCAGTTGCCTCGAAATGAAAGGAATAAAATCTTGTCCTGCTGGATTTAAGTTCGATAAATTCTCACAGCAATGTAAAGGTATCTATTACGTATTTTATAGCGTAGAGAAAAATAAAAATGCATAACGATATGAAATTTCTACAAGGCTATGTGAAGGCGCATTAAAAAAATCTTGTTTCATAATATTCAGGGTAGGGCAAATGAAATGGTCCACCTTGTACAATATTGTATGAAAATATTTGCGGAGATTTACCTCATTTTTTAGAAGAATTCTTTCTCGATAAGAGCAATTATATGATGTATAAAAACTCAAAATTTCCATCTAGAAGGGAAATACCTAAGTAGTTACACAAGCCAATATATAGTTATAAATCCGAATAAAATAAGATTTTAATAACGTTACTTTCATACTAGCGTCGACAAATTGTAAAACTGTTTTGATTTTCCTTTTTATCCGTCGTTAGACGTGGACGAATGTGCAGAAGGTATTCATAGCTGCCTTGAAGGCACGGAAGTCTGTCGAAACATTGAAGGTGCATATGAATGCGATGTAAAATGTGAAAAAGGATTTATTTATAATATCAATTTGGGTACCTGCATTGGTAAATAATCCTGATTTTTTTAAAATATTTCGTTAATATAATGATTACTTAATTAAGTTTAATCTATTGACTTTACATGGCGAATGATAAAAGTCGCCAATTCTGTCAATGTTAATAAATGCATGTTCTTTTTTTGAATCTCTAACTCTTTCCTATAGGTACATATCTGCATGCATGAATATGTTCATAACTGAAAACGATCTGTCATATCTTAACTAATTAATCAAACTACCGGGAATAATTTCAACTGTGTATTCGCACATACGACTGCGTTTCATGTGGCATGAGTCGTATTCGTACTTGCATGTGAGTAATACTTTTTATACTCTTTGTAAATTCCATACGATTTATTCATTTAAGAAACCATCAACTCTAATTTAAAACAAAACTTCTAGACTATGACTTTAATCCAAAGCCTTCAAATATTACTCGTAAAATATACTAATACCTTCAGACATTTCATTGAAATCTATTTCCTGGTGTGCTTACTTCTCTTGTTCATTGGCATCGAACCTTTGCCAATATACTCTATGATTAAAAGTAAGACGAAAATATTATGCGAACATGAGGTAACGAGGGATAAAATGCAAAAACTGGGCACAGCATTTTCCTCGTATTTTATATTTTTGTTATAATTTTTTAATTTATGGGTCCACATTTATATAACATTTTCGTTCTATTTTTAGGCGTGGAATGTTTTGGAAAAGGTCACGCGAAAATCTTTCAAAAACTTTGTATAATAATCTGTATTTTTAGACGTGGATGAATGCATTGAGTCAAGTCATCCTTGTGTGGAACCGAATAATACCTGTAAAAACACAATAGGTGGTTACGAATGTGTAGATTCTGCGAATTACTCTTTGCCTCAGACTTCACTCGATCAAAAAACGGAATCAACGCTTTGTCTTGCTGGGTACAAGCCGTCGATTGATCCTAAGGAAGACTGTATCGATGTTGATGAATGTAAGGAGCACTTAGCCTCTTGTGAAGAAGATGAACGATGTGTCAATGAAATCGGTAGTTATAGGTACGTTTCTGAAAATCCGTACACCTGTAATAGGGGATTTTGAAATTATTTTCTCATTATAAATATTCAGAGCAATCAGGTATTCGGCAATACAACCGGCGAAAAGATGATTCATCATGAAAAAATAAATCAAAAGGGTAGAATAACATTATTACGTTTATTTATGTATTCTGCCAATTCGTGGTCAATTGCTTCTTTAAAAAGTCGCTGAATCATCTTTTCGAAAACGAAGCTCCAAATGAAAAAATGTTATTGTATATTTTCGACGTATTCTTTCTTGAAGAATTACATCGTGTATGTATAAGTATATTAACACATCGAGGAACATCTTTTAACATTTTCATTTGCTACAAATTCCTTCAGCAGCAGGTAATTATAGTTAATTAATAATAAGTATTTGTTGCATATTCAATTAGATGTGAACTATTGAAAGAAGAAGGTGTGGATATGTATGAAAAGGACGAAGAGGGTCGCGATTTCTCATACAGCAGAGGATACAAACCACAAAGTGAAATTTCTCCAAATTCTGTTTTCCCAGTTGCTAATCAAACGGTGATTTGCCAGACGGGATTCATTTTTGATCAGCAAACTCTAGCCTGTATTGGTAAAAGAGAGAGAATTAAAAATTAACATTCTAAAAAAATATATTTAAAATCGTTATTAAAACATTTGCATATCACTAAAAAATGCGGTAATTATATATAGAAAAAGGCACACCTCGCCGATTTTGATGACTTTGAATTATGTTGTCAAAATCGTCGACGGGTGCCCTTTTCTATATAATTACCAAAAATGCAGTTTGCAATTATTCTAAGAGGCATTAAAAATGCATTTTTCTTCAAATTATTTTAATCGTTATTTTATACACAAATAATTTCGTTATAAAAATTTTTTTTTTCATAGATATCGACGAGTGTATCAATGGTTTCTCAAACTGTGGAATTGCTGAACGTTGTGTAAACGTTAAGGGTGGCTACAGATGTTCTCCAGTGTGTCCACCTGGCTTCCAACCGCATAACAGTACTGATTACTTCAGTAATGTTGATGAAGCATGTCACGATATAAACGAATGCGCACTTGGATTACATTCCTGTAATTTATTAACTCATTACTGTATTAACACGAATGGTTCCTATTTTTGTGAAGGGTTCGCAACGATGACAACAGTTAAACCAATCAATGAGGCAAGGAACAATAAAATACAGGTACCTATGAACAAATTAAAACATTTACTCGCCTAAAATACCATCAGTTGCCACTAGATTTTATTAATTTACTTCCAAGACATACATTAGAATTGTCTTTGAACACATTGTTTCTGTTTATTTCGATCTAAATCGAATCTTTATTTGGTAATTTTGAAACCCTATAACTAACAATACTTTTTGATTTTCTGGATAAAAATCGTATAACGAATCAAATTTATTCTTCTGGTACATTTTAGCAATCTGAATCAACTTAATCGATCACTTCTAAATAATCCAAAATAACTAATCAGTCAATAATTAATTTATGACATTTATGCAAGTGATTAAACCCAACAGTCCATTCTTGGCAGAATGTATAATTTTAATACCTTTGTATTAAAAATAATTCGAGCACTGGAAAAGATTGGACAAAATTAATTTTTCAGAGTGTCAACCGTTTTCCAATCTTAGAGCCTTGCAAACGTGGATACACGAGGGATTTAAGAACTAAAGAGTGTGTGGATGTTGACGAGTGTGTGGCGGGACCAGGTTGCCGGGACCACGAGCAATGTCACAATGTGCCAGGTGGCTACGAGTGTTCGCCACTCTGTACCACTGGTTGGTATTTTAGTCTGACGATAAAAGGTTGTGAAGATGTCGACGAGTGTCTTCTGGGCAGACACGATTGTCCTCAGAGCACACATAGATGCGTGAACACAAATGGTTCTTTCTTCTGCGAGCTGATACTCCCTTGTAGCAACGGTTTCAAGCGTTCCTTGAATGGCAACTGCGTCGATATTGACGAATGCTCGGAAAATCTCCACACTTGTCAGTTGCAATTGCATCAATATTGCGTGAATAAAAACGGCAGCTTCGAATGCTTGACCAGGCTACCTTCTTGTCAATCTGGATTCGAGTACTCTCTGGCTACTAGAGGTTGCGAAGATATCGACGAATGCAGTACTGGCCAATATAAGTGTGACTCTAGGTTCTCTGAAAAATGCACCAATCTACCTGGCACGTACAGGTATACTTCAACAAATCAACCCCTTGAAGCAGAAAATTAAAGTTTCCTTTCTTCCATGTCTACAGTGACAGAATTATGTTCCGGTACCAGATGTCGCGTTGTACAGACTGCAACCGAAATGGGTGGCCGAACTTTGATACCGTATTCTACTATTCCTGAGGTTGAAAAAAGGTCATACAAACGTGGGTCCGGAAACTCTTCCTTCTCGAGATATTAACATTTTTTGTTCAGGTATATTGTAAGAACGTTAAAGAATTACTTGAGAAAGGAGCCCTATTTAGGACGCTAGGAATAAGGTGATTCTTGGGAATTTTTTTCTGAGAAACTGTTAAGCGGATCTTTTCCAAACTTTCAGGGTATTTCAGTTCACATTCAAATAATAGAAATTAATTTTTGAAATAAAAATTTCGTACACAAATTTTTATTTCAAATAATTCTTTGCCCATCTCTGACCAAAGTTTAGCCACCTACTTCGGTTGCATGCTGTATAATATGATAACGGAACTTCTGTTGCGCCGTATGACGGCGTATCCTCCTGTAAGAGTTTCGTTTAGATACAGAGTGTCTTAAAATTGTATTTAACAATTATATAAGACACAGTCAAAGGAGATGAAGTCAATAGTTTTCCTACGAGTTTAATTTATTTAGGTGTGAAAGACCTACGCCAGTCAGACAACGCCAGCGCCAGAGACCCGCCTGCCCTTCAGGGTATAGATACCACCCTCGATTAAGAAGATGCGCAGGTAAACTTTGAGAGATTCCAGCTTTTACCGTACCAAAAAGTAGTAGATCACTATCTACTACTATTATTACGATTATTAAATTTCTGTCCAATTTTAATAGCATGTCGTTTGCTTCTATAATTTTCAACTTGGAGAACGGTAAAGTAAGAAATGAATTTTTAAATCAACCTTCATAAATTGCTAAATTACTTGCATAAAACTTTTCAGGGCGATATAATTGAAAATGTTTTTCTACTTGCTTGCAAAGTGCAATACGTTCGGAAATATAATGTTACACATTTTTATGGCTACGCATGTGTCAGCTTTAGTGTCAACTGTTTATATGCATGTGATCTAGGTTTCTTTAGTGTGTATGCGCTATATTGCCCTAGTTTGTCATAATGTTGCTTGTAATGTGTTTTGTTCGTGTGCATTTTGTATGTAGAAATTATAAATATGGTACATTAAGTCATATTATAGTAGAATTAATCTTATTTCCAAATATAATTAAAATAGAAAGTGAAATCGAGTAATAATGTTTTTTTGGCAAGTGTCTTGTCGAAGGGTTAATACTGAAATAATGGCTGTTAGTGTATTTGAAAGTTTATTTGAAATAAGTGTTATAATTGAAATTATTGTTGATCGTGCAGTAAAGATTTTGAACTTGGTGGAAAACTATCTTTATTATAACACACTTATTGCATCCAACAGATATAGACGAATGCGCAGAGGGTTTGGACAGCTGCGAAGGTGAAGTTTGTTATAATCAGCCGGGTGGTTACAGTTGCTCGAAGCCTCCAGCGCCAATCACTAGGAAACCAGTCACGACACCGTTGCCAGCGTCTGCAAATCAGAAATGCGCGGACGGTACCAGATTTGTCAGGAATCGCGGTTGCGTCGACATCGATGAATGCCGCGAGGTAGAAGACGCGTGCAGCAGCAACGAGGAGTGCGTTAATACACCAGGAAGTTATACCTGTAACTGTAAGACTGGCTTCAGACGCGAAAATTTGACACAGGCTTGTGTTGACATCAACGAGTGTCAATTGCAGGTAAAGGATTCACGACACACCGTGTTAATTGAATTTACATGTTTCTACGGGGTACTCTTAGTTGTGTTATCGCTTGAAATGTTTCTGGCATTTCTTATGATATAAAGTACCTAGTGCCCACTGGGGCTGGGACTATTTGTCGAATTTTTCGGTATTCGAATATTCGAATAATTCAGTTGCTCAATTATTTGGCGAATATAATTCGAATATCCAAGTATTTGAATACTATTCGAATATCCAAGTATTTGAATACTATTCGAATATCTAAAGTATTTGAATACTATTCGAATATTTAAGTATTCGAATACTACTCGAATATTTCAGTAGTCGAATAGTATTGTGTGAATTATAAAGCAAGTTCTTTAGGTTCTTTTTTTACAAGCTTTTATTTACTTTCAGTTGTGAGTTCGTTAGTTTGAAATCAGGGTGTCAGTGTGAAATCTTGTAAGCTAATAACATGATTTATAATTCACACCAATCACACCATACTATTCGAATAGTATTCGAATAGTACTCGAATAGTTTTCGAATACTTAAGTATTCGAATAGTACTCGAATAGTTTTCGAATACTTAAGTATTCAAATAGTATTCGAATAGTACTCGAATAGTTTTCAAATACTTAAGTATTCGAGTAGTATTCGAATACTTAAATATTCGAATAATAACATTCGAATACTCAAATATCGAAGTTTATTCGTATATCCCCAAAGCTTAAAGTTTAAGTTTGCAATGTGTTAAACTAAAATTTGTCCTTTAGAATGCATATAGTAGAACAGTCGAAATTGTTCTGTTACAGGAAGATGATTGTTTACCGACGCAGAGGTGCGACAATACTATAGGAAGCTACACATGTTCGCGATTCCTACCATGTGGCACAGGTTACACTCTGAATGCCGCCACCGAAATCTGTGAAGATGACGATGAGTGTCTCCTCGGTACTCACGACTGTGGTGAGGGATATCATTGCAGGAATACGCTAGGATCCTATCGATGCCACCGTAATCCACGTGTGCCTGTTGCACAGCCTCGAATTGGAGCACCAACCACGACGGCATTGACAACGACAACAACACCAGCCGCCACACAATCGTTAACTCCTCAAGGGCCACGCAACTGTCCACGTGGATTTGAGATTGGTTCTGGAAACAAGTGCATAGACGTAGACGAGTGTCAACGAAATCCAAATCCCTGTGGCCGGACGATGCAGCGCTGTGTCAACACAATTGGTTCTTACAAGTGTGTAATATAAACTCTGATAGATATTAATTGGCTTCTTTTCGTACTTTTAAGAATTGTGCTGTATTTTTCACTTTTTAGTGCTTTTTTATTTTTTGAAGTCGGTTTTAATTTTTTTTTTTAATTTTTACCGTGCAACTTTCAAATTGTAAACACTATAGTTTCAGGAATAATTATGACGGTACTGCTTACTGGACCGCCCTGTATCCAACAACCTAGTGAAATATGTGTCACATAAACTTAAAAATTGTCTAACAGATTTATGGTAAAGGCACCAGTAGTTCACACTTTTCAGAAAACCTTATTTTTCATGTTTTTCTGCAGTAGTTGACACTTTTCAGAAAAACAAAAAAAAGTTTTCTGAAAAGTGTAAACTACTGATACAGGTGCTTTTACCCTAAATAGTTATAGCAATGCCAGTTACATGTTCCGGAATAAATTTTAAATACATTAATTTCAGGTGTGCATCGAGACTGATATGCGGTAGTGGATACAGTTTGGATACAGTATCAGGCCAGTACTGTGTGGACATAGACGAGTGCGCGGATGGTAGCCACGAGTGTTCTTCAGATCAAACCTGCGAGAACAGGGTGGGCGGTTACGTTTGCGTGTGTCCACCTGGTCACGTCAATGGACCGAATAAAGACTGCGTTGACATTGACGAGTGCAGTCTTTATGGCAATCTGTGTGGGTCGACTAGTCAATGCGAAAATACCGCTGGCTCATATCGATGCATCTGTGAAAGTGGCTTTGAAAACGCCGAGGGTTCCGGTGGCGCTTGTCAAGTATGTAGCGAATCCTGTTGCTTCAGACTAAACCCTAGTACCATTTATTGTTGGCATTTTGATGGCCAACTAATTCCCAACTTAGGGATACCGTGGGCCAACCAGAAATGCTACTAGGGAACATTTGAAATATTCATCACACGAAGAAACCATAAGGCAGTGTTTAATTATTTTTACTGTATTTACTTGAAATTGCAGGATATCAATGAATGTCAACGAACACCTGGTTTGTGCCAACATACGTGTTTGAACACTTGGGGAAGTTACAGATGCAGTTGTAACGCTGGATTCAGGCTCAATCCTGACAATCGTTCGTGCACAGACATTGACGAATGCACGGAGTTTAAAAATAATAATCTGTGCATAGGGATTTGTGAGAACACACCAGGAAGCTATGGTTGCAAATGTCCGGATGGTTACAAACTTAGTCCGGACGGTCGCACATGCGAAGGTATGTATATTCTTCAATCCTCGATTTTTTATTTTTTTTTTAATTTTTAATAAGAACATAATTTGTCGTATAATTGTATTGAATTCTTTAGTAAGACATTCTTTTATGGTGTCAGACAGTCCTTATGGTGTTACTGTATAAAATGTAATTTTATCAAAAATATGCAGTTCATTAACATACAGCAATTTGTACAAGGACTGATTTTTTACTTCAAACATAATGAATTTATTTATGTAAAAATTGCTTGAGTACATATATTCAATTTAAATGTTAGTAAAATTTCATCAATTATGTATTTTCTATAGAAAAATGTATTTTTTACAAAGTACTATATAACAGTTGCAAGGAACAATGTATGAACACGATATACTCGCAGTTTCAGCCGTTTGTTAACGCGTGTTCTACCTCTAGTTTCTTGCAATTACGTAGTATAATCTGTACTTGACCTAGTCTTCCCAGAGATCTGGGTCATTACATAAATCCGAAATTACACCTACATCGCTATTGAATTTCTCGCTATTACGATCCACGACCTTCGTCATTTTTTTACTATAATTAATCTTGAATTACTTCTTCAAGATATTGACGAGTGTAAGGCAGGTCTCGTCTGCAGAGGATCGGACGAGATTTGTCACAACACCAGAGGTAGTTTCCGTTGCAACAGAATAAATTGTCCAGCAGGATATCATCGTGATCATGAAAGGAAAAAGTAAGCATCGTACTTTCCATTAATTTAGTCCCAAGCAAAATATGCTTTTTATTAATCTGGTTGTTTCATTTCACAAGTACAGAGTGTCCCACTTAAACTAGGCCACTCTAGTATTCTTTTCTAGTATTGACGATATGAAAAATCTTTCACTGTATTTTGAATAATTTCAACAAGCGAACACGCTGCAAGGATATTTTTTCCGGACAATTTTCAAGCACATTCGTGTTTTTTCAGTAAATTAAGTTTTCCCGTTATCCGATCGAGCTCAAACTTTACAAAATTTTTTTTTAATTATTTGGAACTATTCTGGAGGGTACCCCGAAAAAAATTCAAAAGTAGAAAATAAGAGCGTTATCCGATCGACCTCAAACTTTACACAATTTTTTTTTAATTATTTGGAACTATTCTGGAGGGTACCCCGAAGAAAATTCAAAAGTAGAAAATAAGAGCAACCCTAATGTGTATACATGTTTTATTTGTTAATTATTTTTCCATCAACTTGCTACGACCGAATATTAAAATAAACTATTGATATTCCAGCCGATGTGTGCGAACATGGCCTTGTCGTATCACTGACACAGCCTGCATTAGGTCACCGTCCCATTATTCCTACAACTTCATTACCCTTGTGAGTCTGCTGCCGATTTCGTCCAATCGTCCAGAGGAGTTGTTCAAGATGAAAGGATACCATCTACCAGGCTCAACGATACAATTTAGCATGGCGTTCTTGGAAGCACGTGCTCCACCAGGTGTGCAACGTGCCACAGAGTCGTGTTTCGCTCTGAGAAGGCCAGAACCGACACAAGCCGTCTTGGTGATGACGCGAAGCATACCAGGTCCTCAGGAAATCGAGCTCGATCTCAGCATGGAGGTCTATCACAACACGATCTTTGCAGGAAGTGCAGTGGCGAAGATCCTTATCTTCGTTTCTCAATATGAATTCTAAGAGACTCACTTTCGGGGAAGCAGTGCATCATGTATAATTATTTTTATTGGTATATGAAACTTGATATGAAGTATGGATCGTTGAGGAAATTGACCATTCCAATTGTCAGATTCGATCAACTTTTAAATGTCAAATAATTGTTTAAAATATTATATTATTCACAAACACATCTACCTTTTTCTTTTCTTTTTTCCTTCATCGATCTATCAGTGTTTGTTGTAAATTAACTTGGGATTCTATTAATCAATCTCCTAATTCTACTGATTGTTAAAATTATTAAAAAAATTGGCGATAGATAACGTAAAAATAATAATGAATAGAATAACTTTTAATTTTCATTTCTAATCATTTTCTTCGGTATTTTCATTTATTTTCGCGTTTATAATGGAAAAATAAAAATAATTATTCGATGAAAGAGACGTGATCGCTAATGGGAACATTTACCTTATATCATAGTGTTTTTTACTATAGGATTTCCAGTTTAATTGTATCAGCAGTGTAAACATTTACACATCATACATCTTTGAACTTTTCCATTATCGCTGTAATAAGATTTTTTTTCGTACTTCGTTCTGTATGTTTCCTTTGCTATTTCTTGAAATTATCACTTTCTCTGTGATACATTTTAAACTTTGTATTTTAAGTAATTATTTTCGTAACTTTGTTATGTACTCTTTTATTATAATCGAGCATTTCTTTTTTATCACAAAATACAGTCTGCCTTCTCTATAAAACCAATGTTCACTCTCGCTGTATCTAGGTGTCATCGGTGTTATCCCTTTAACTCTTTTTTTTTCATTTTCGAGCGAGACGAGTCATTCACTAGTGAAATGAGATTCAAATGCAGGTAAAGAGGAATATGAATCGCAGAGAATGAAGCAATAATTTTATACTATATTTCCGGTAAATAAGTAGATTTATATGTACATAGGGTATATTTAAGTGTATACACGTGAGAGAACGAAATAAAATCACATTAATCGTTTTAAATTAACTCTTCCCAGATGACTATATGTCGTGAACATATACCTTGTCAAAATCGCAACTTCATAAAGCGTTTCAATAACGAAACACTGATCTCCACCATACCCAATTCCATCGTGAACGATCATACTCTATGCACGCATGCAGCAAGTTCTAAAGAGACGTACATAAATGTTTAAACAAAGCGTTTAAAGAAATAAGCAGAAATTCTTAGAATTTTAGATTCCGACATTGTATATGTACAGTAGAATCTAAATATTCTGTACACGCGCATAGAATACGAGCGTATAATATACGGATACTCTGTCGCTACATATCTAAACATTTGATTTTCCTCGCATGAGATGGATAAATTAACGAATCTGAGATCCTTAGCATCGATTGCCATTTAGTTGAGCGAAACACGTGCAAAGTTCCCTGGCGATATAAAGTATCGATAAAAAATAAATCATAGCTAGGAGGATAGAATTCGAAACGATCCAGGCGGGTCGACATCTTGCTCGCCCAAAAGTAAATTACCCTACGTATAAATGAGTAGGCGAGTTAACGTTAATGGTCATTGTACTAACAAGTATGATATAATTAAAGTAGGTAATAGAACCAATAATATTATCGGAAGCGATGATATTAGTAACGAGAATAATGATAACATAATAATAATTAGAATAAAAATACTAATAAAATTAATAGCATTGCTAATGTACATCACAAGTTCTATGATAACTCATAATGACGTTACAAGGAAACATGTAATCCAGAAACGCAGTTATAGTAAAGCGTCAATTATCCGAACCTCGATTAACCGAACCGTCGATTATCCGAACCAGTGCCGATTGATTAATTGACTTTTGCGTAATATGAATTAACCAAGCCCGGATTAAGATTTTTGGGGCCGGGGCTATCAAACCTTCGAGGCCCCCGTGGTTGATTTTTGGGGCCCGTGGCTACATATCAAACCTTCGAGCCCCCCCCCCCCGTGGTTGAACAGCGGGGGGAGGGGGATTTAGTGAGCTAATCGCATAGAACGGGGCCCCCTCGGAAAGTGGGGCCCGTGGCTGCAGCCCCCCCTAGCCCCCTTTTAATCCGGGCCTGGAATTAACGCAGTAATCCTCTTGTATTTAATAAGTAATTTCAGGTGTAATTCCTATAGTTATAAACTATGTAAAGTACATGCATGCTTCATTCTCCGAATTGTTCGATTATCCGAATAATTCGAATTTCACCTCGTTCCCAAGCAGTTCAGATAATTCACGCTTTACTGTACGTTCACTTGGGTTACAGCGGCAGTCATGCTGTAGCTGCGCATAATTATATGAGAACAAAAGTTAAAGGCTCCATACGAGATCTCTGTCGACGAATCTTTACAACACTGATTTACATGCTTCCCATTTTAAGAAATTTTCATAACACGCACATTTTCACGATGAATTTGTCCGTGAAGAAAATATAGAATGCAATTAGAAAAGCGTCGTAATATATGTAACAAAAGTTTCATCACTGTCGCATAATTTGGGTGTCGCGGTTTCATAAACGCACGCATGCAACAGTTTCGTTACTTGTGTTAAGTACTGCGAGTTGTAAAGTAAATACGTATTAGCGACGTTGCTCGATTTTTCAGGGAAGCATCAAAGGAAAATATTTATCTAGGAAATTGCCAATAACAGTATTGACGCGTGGCGATGTTTAACAAGTGTACTCGTAATAAAAAGTTACAATAGTAATTACTACTACGAACGATAATAAATAGCGTTATCTAATGTAACAGCCTGAAGGTACAGCAGCGACACGCTGCTGCGGCGTTAACCGATGGCAGTGATACCCTTCTTTTCGCTCTTAACCTATCGAAACGAAAAATGACCGTGACTAGGGTTACTAAGGATCATCCGATCTCTTAGTTGAGCACGTGCGAATTAGTCGAAGCTTCGTATAGTTCGACTTGGCATTCAACGACACCAACAAATAACTCAGGAGTGTCAATTATTTGAAAATTGTTACAAGAAACTACAGGAAGCTCGACAGTTGGCAAGCTATAAACGGTCTACTGATATTTCGAGTACACGAAAGACTGATAGATAGCGTTAAGGTAAATTTATAGACGCGTATTAAACATTATATCATCCTAAGTTGAATAATATCGTTAAATCGGTCCGACTCGTGCAACGAATTTAAACTCCCGCGTGCAATTTAAAAATCGAACCCGGAACGTTGTCCAATACGACGCAATTAATACCTAAATCGCACCTGCCTAATTTTTAGTGTCTCACCACTGAGGTGTCAAACGAGTGACAATTTCAAACAGTCATACTATATCGAACCGTATCAAAAGCACGTGGAAAACGGCACCGTTAAATACAATTCGTATATTACCTATATGCACCACATATGCTATAATGTGTGTACGTATTGCCGTCCGATTCGAAGATACACCGTGGCATGTATCATTCGCACGAAACGCAATCTGTTAACTCATCATTCTTCTTAGCACTCGTAACAAGGAAATTTTAAGTTAAATTAAACTTCTGACCCAGATCCTCGCGATTTGGTGTTTGTTGTGCAATTTGGTAATAGCATCTAACAAACTACAGCCCGGTTTAGGAGAATTCTATATTTTCGGCCACGCTAATCAGTTTGAAGATGAAAGTTCAATATTTAATGCTTTCAATACCTTGTGGACAGTTTCCAGGGGTTTTACCGCGTGTCAAGAAAGGGGAAGGCCCCGCGATCAAAATCGTTAGAACTAATAGCCTTGGTTGATATACAGGGTGATTCACATAACTTGTCCACCTCGAGTAACTTTTAAAGTATGTGTTCTACCAAAAAGTGTTTTATACAGAAATCGCGGGGTATCGAAGGGCACATGTGATGCTGAATTTTTTTTTTCAATAACCTATTTGTTTTCGAGATATCAAGCGACCTTGAATTTTTTAAATAGGATGTGTACCTTTTTGTATCAAAATTTAAAAGAGCAGTCAGTTTTCTATAGGAAAGTATCAAGCTTTATTTGTCTTAAAACTAATAATTAGCGAGATATTTGCAAAAACGTTGTTCTCATGGTCTCACTACTTCTTAGGTAGGTGCTAAAAGTAATGTTGGTTGACTTCCATACACCTGTTGTTATTATTAGATTTAGGACAAATAAAGCTTGATTTTTTTTATAGAAAAATCACTGCTCTGTAAAAATTTAAGAGTTATTTTGGAGTGGACAAGTTATTTGATGCACCCTGTATAATGAATAAAAATGCGAGTTCAGTACTTGGTGTACTTTTATGCACGCTAATTGCGGTCCACAAGGTGTTAAAAAGATAAAAGTATTGATAGCAATGTTAAAACGAATACAACAGATGTATTCAATACCTAAACATATAATGTTTTTTGAATTCACATATAGAGTGTAAAACAATTATTTGTCACGGAATTCATAATTGAGTAGAAAATGAGGTCAAATCTTTTTTATGTTAACATGTTCTACTCATTTAATGGATAAAAAGTGTCAAAGAAACTATTTTCCAAACAATGAATACAAAAAAATCGTTCCATTGACACTTTTCGTGTAGAACACGTTGGACTAACGTTTTGTTAACAGATCTCCACTGATACAAGTGTGTAATCACTTATAAAAGCCACAACAAATAAGTTTTTTACATTCTGTACAAAGTGGTACAATTATCTTTGAATATTTACGAGGCCTAATGCGGTTAACGAGTGAGTTATGCGTCGTACATTTCCGTCAAACGAAATGAGAGATCGAAACGTTTGGCACGAAATTCACCAAACCACAAACTTTTTCTGCATACCGTCAAGATTGACGGTATTGTTTCAATATATCCTACGCATGTTTAATTATCTATAAAAAATGTCATAATTGGTTTAAACGTTCATGCACCACGACCATTTTCAAAAAAACTCAGCAGCACTATGCTGCTTTTACGCCAATTCGATTGGTCCACTTAACATTACGTTTTCATTCCTGCGAGTATTAAACCGCAGATACAATTTGAAATAATTTACGACAAGGCCATCCACTAAAAGCCCTCAGCTTGCGTTTGCAACCTTTCATTCGTCTTTCTCTTTCTCGCAATTTTTGTCATAGAAATTAAGCTTCCATAAAGCAAATGGATCCGAGATCTAGATTTACAATTCACGTTACAGACAGACTCTTGTTTAATATAGGCACTTGGATTACGAATGTTTGGCATCATTTGAAACTGTCTCTTTCAGTACCTACATCTACGTTTCACTTAATGAAAGTCTCTTTCTTGTTGCTGTTTAAACATGATTTTGTTAATACAATATTAAGAAATGAAATCCTCCAGGAGGATTTCATTTCTTCGCTCTTCGAACATTTTAATTGTGTAATTAAAATCGTGTAATTCTTGTTTTGTTCTTTAACAATTTACTTTGTTATAATATACTAACAACGTTAATCCAGAGCATAATGTTGGACAGCCCTGATCTAACTTTTCGCTACGGTAAGAATAATTGCGCTACGATTTATTACCGTTATACGAAAACAAACGTTATAAAATGCTCGCAATGGTTTAAAGATTGGTTGGTGAAGACATCTTGGAAGCACGCTAACACGATATTTTTTATCGTAACGTAACGGGTTGACTAAAATAGACATACCGTGTTTAAATGTTATCACATAAATTGTATGTTCGCTGACAATTAAGTGTAAGTGCGATTCGATGGAAACTAAAGGGTAATGAAAAGAAAATTACGAAATGCGCGTATTGCACTTGTTAGAAGATTTACCATTTCAAACTTCAACTTGCCACTCTTACAGTAATTTATTTCCAAACTATAAGACGTAAATAAACTTAACGTTTGAGTCTGGTGTAAGGTAAAAATGTATACACTTGAAACAGAGTAATAAAGAAAGAACGAAGGTATTATTCAGGAATTAAAACAAAGATTATATAATTTCTTTTACCCGATGCAATATTAAAAACTATTATTGCAACGTGCAAAGTTTACGACCGAAATATATTAGAAGAATGATTTTCAAATGTTCACTGAAAACAAAAATCGTCGTTTTCCGACACTCTCCTGAATAAACTTTATACATATCTTTTAGGTGGATCGATTAGCGTAAGTATAGGGTTCAGATGTTTATAAAGTACTGTAGGTGTAGCAAGTGCATAATGTGTTCAGAGTTGCACTCATTGTCAGTAATCCTTAGAGCTTCGAACTAGTGTGCGTGTATAATTCACGGCAGAACTGTAAACACAATTCTTGCCAAATGCAAATAACGCGACTGTTCGAGATCAAACCTTACGTGGCTCTTTTCACTGGTGCTGTCTACGAAGGTTTGTTATTCGTAATTGAAAGTCCTATGGAAACAACCCCTACAGTGGTTACAAAACATTTCAAGGAACAAAAACGAGGTAAGATTGTGGCCCTCATTCTGGACGTCTGCATCAACGATTCTCTGTGACTTATTTGCCGATTATCTCTTATCATGTACAAAACATAATCTATCACAACTTTGTTACATCTCGTAAAAGAAATAATCGATCGCAAAATTGGTGTACCGAAGGTACCTGAAGTTTTCATGACTCTTACAATTAATATTGTAGTTTAGAGTCTCTGGGTGTAAACCTTCTCCTTTTCGTAAGTCTGTTCATCAGAGATTTGATGACTCATAGAGTCAATTGGGATACACTTTCAAAAGGAAATGGTTTACACCGGGAAGGCTGAAGGCAGTACCAATATCGTGAAGCTGACATCTGTGTACATTTATTAAATAATGTCTTTCTTTCAGCTGCACTCGATGCACCTCAAATTTTGTTAAATTTCTAAACTGATTCGATGGGACATAACTAACAACTACATATTCCTCCAATTTCATTCATATGAAACAACGTAGTAAACATTAGATCTTTTTGTATGACGTTAAAGCACTTTTACAAAATTATTTTCTTCTTTTTTTTAGTTTTCAACTTCGCTATCTCATATACTACGGACTATTTTACTTTATTAATCTTAATATACAAAAATATTTACGATAATCTAAAATTAGTGCTTATTATCTTTCGACGTTTCTTTTGTATTAACATTATATAATAAAATATATTATTAAGTGTATATTACGTACGCCTACTTTAGCATTCGTCAGACGTCTTAAATATTAATAGAATTCTTTAAAACGGAGATAGGACTCTTGTGAACTTCCATTTCATTCATAAATGCAATCCGTTTCGTTTAATGCAGAAACTCAAGCACGCGAAATAAACTTCTTCAATATAATGAATATTTTTTTATAGTTAGATAACAGGACAGTGATTTATCGTAAGAATTAAATTAATATAATTTACTATTCATTTCTTAGGTAATAAAATGAACATAACAAAACACACGACGGTCTCTTACCGGTCGATTTACTCTAAATAAATCCACTGTGTAGTTTTACACGTTACAACAAAATTTATGCAACAATGATAATTAGTCGACAATTTATATTCACTTCAGATTTAACGGAAATACCTTTCTTATACTATCAAATTTAACGAATCTTCCTAATCAGCAATTTTTAAAGGTGTAAAATAAAGCGATACGTTAAGTGTTGCACGGGTGCAGCTGGCAGAAAAGAAACATTATTTTTTAGGTGAAACGAACCTCAGCCTTTCGACGAACATTGCACTTTGTGGTGCGCCTTTGATGGTCAGGCGATCGTATTATTATGCAGCTCTGCGAACTCTCTGGACACTTTGCACACGTAATACAAACGTTCGTAGAGATCCGGGGTACAGCCGAAATCTCTTAAATCGTTCAACCAATAGGAAGAGGTACGCCTAGTAGTGTCGATGTACGTTATCAAGTATTCTCTACTAGGCGACTCCTGCGAGACAACCAGCTTGGTGTGATCCTCGAAGAAATTCACTTGCAGAAGAGGTACTGTCAGCTCCATCACGATTGTTTTGTCGGTTCTCAGCCATCGTCTCATTCGCGGCACGAACGCGTTCTTCGACGGTTTTGGGGCGACTCTGTATTCCTTAATTTCACCTCCTTCAACAATATTAACGAACGATTTTGATTACGTATATATGAGTTGTAAGTATGAAAATGAGTTGGGGATGAAAAATGAAGTTAAATGGATGTATGTACAAGGTGTGTGGAAAAGTTTTTGGTGTTCTTATTCGTGGTCTAATTGATTCGTAACGAAGAAAGAAAGCTGCAATCGGTATTAGGGCTGGGACTATTTGTCGAATTTTTCGGTATTCGAATATTCGAATACTTCAGTTGCTCAATTATTTGGCGAATATAATTCAAATATACAAGTGTTCGAATACTATTCGAATATACAAGTATTTGAATACTGATATATTCGAATACAACAGTATTTGAATAGTATTCGAATAATAACATTCGAATACTCAAATATTCGAAGTTTATAAAATAGAAAATAGTTTATTAACGATAGATCGTACTGAAGTTAATTTACCTTCGATCATGAAATTATCCATGTACTGTGTGAAACGTTGGAGTAATTCCAGCTTCCTCTGCAGAGCAGCTGGGACATCCTCTTCCCTATGGTACTTTGTTACTTCGTCCTCTGTAGTCACGTACTCCACCCTTCTTTGCAAATAGAAATACATATTTTTCACAAATTCAACACAATTAAAGATTTCATTAACCCTTTGTACTGTGATAAATTATGATAAATCGTCCTCTCACTGCATTCTAATCTATTTTATAGAAATTCATTTCCTGTGTAAACTCTTTCACGTATCTACATCGTTAAAATAGGTACAATCTTATTTTACTATAATAAAACTATTATTATTCAATTTTCAATGTGTACCCTAAAACATGATTCAGTCCAAAGGGTTATTAAAACATATGAACTCACTGCAAAGGGGATACCGACCTTCTGTCATGTGTGTAACTAATTTTCGTATTGTCGTTGAAGAGAACCCCGACAGTTTTATCCGAAAGCTGGAAACTTAGGCCATATTTGTTAGAGTAATCTATCCACTTAGTGATGAAAAGAGGGACAACCTCCTCTACAATTGGGGGATTCTGCAACATGTTTTTGTGCTTCATTTCGGTAATGCATGCTTCCAGTGCTCGGTGCATTTGCACGCTCTGCGCGACGTAGCCCATTTTCTTCTGATCGGGACAGAGAACGCTGTTCAATCGTTGCCTGAATTTCGGGACTTTTGGAAGCTTTCTGGCTAACCAGCTGATCACTTTCGACTGTTTCCGTAAACTTTTCTGAGATCGATTAATTTGATGTTGATGCTGTTGCTGTTGTTGAGGCTGCAGTTGCTGCTGAGGCGGTTGAGGCTGCTGCATGTGTACAGTTTGTTGCTGATATCGATGGGACACTTCTTGCGATAACATGTTTGGCCAAACCTGAAAACATTTTAAAATACCCGTCTGTGTGTGCATGGCATGAAACAAATTAGATAGCAAGTTAAATTAAGCTGTTATGTACCGGAGACTAATTGCTTCGTTAATGTTGGAAGCAATATTTATGTTTCAGGTTTGAGAACTAGCGAAGGTTTACTTTCGATAATTGTGTTATAGTACGATCTAAATACGTTGAGCATGTTTATATTTCTTTGCAACGCGACGCAGTATTTACAATGTTTACATTACTGTAACGTACTTTTGGTAAAGTCACATTGAGAATTTAAATGTTTGACAACTCTGCGATAACAGTACTGCGACAACAATACTGATTTCGTTCATTTAAAATCCAATAACAGGACTTTGATTATTAACTAATTATATTGTAGATATTTCATAGGAAATAAGAAATATATGAAATAGGAAAACATTTCTATATTAATTTATAGATTATTTCTTAAGTACAGAGATAATGGAATATTTAATAAATTGTTTTGGTAAAACGGAATATTTATTTCAATTGTCGCAGACACAAACAACTTCCTTTTTATATATTTCAGATAAAATGATAGGGAATTATTAAGTTTATTAAAAATATTAATTAACTATATAAATATGTATAAATTGCAAGTGCTCTACGATAAAACCAAAAGTCAAACAAGAACGACTACATTTCGAAATGCAATAATCAGGAATGTCGGTTAGAAATTTACCTGGTTTTTATTGAATTTTTGACTCCTAGAAGTTGTAGAATTCGATGAGGGTGACGCCATGGGATCGATTATCGATGCATATGGCATTTGGTAGCAACAGGTATGAGGTAAGGAAACTGGTACGGGTTCCTTGGTGAGATAAGCGTGCTCCTTCACCCTTTCCAAGGACGGTCTGAGCTCAGGATTCGGTTGTAAAAGCCACTTTATGAGGTCCTGGCCACTTCGACTTGCTATCGAGTCGTCGACTTCTCGATAATGATTATTACATATCCTAGCGTATGTTTCTTTCAGTGACGCGGTGTCGAAAGGTGGTTGCCCTACCAGCAGGGCATAAAGTATGCAACCGAGGGCCCAAACATCCGCTTCGTAGCTGTACGCTTGTTTGTACAACACTTCCGGCGCGATGTAATTCGGTGTTCCGCATATCGTACTGCGCATACAAACAAATTATTTATAATTCCAGTACCAATTAAATGAAGTATGAAGTTTTCTTGGTATAAATTAAATATTCTATGAACTTAATATTAAATGTGAAGTAAATTAAATTTAATGCGAATGTAAAATGTGGTCTGCCCCTTAAACGCATAGAAACAAAGGGGAAAGTTCTTATATAGGTATCTATATACATTGTACACTTGCCCTATTTGATCGCGTTATTAAATACAGTTACAGGCATCTTCGTGCTCCAATAATTCCCGTGATAAACTGAGTTAGTCCGACTGAATCTACAACTAAATCCTAATAGCTATCTAGTAACTTCATTGTAACTTCTTTGTGGCTCTATGTGGACACTTTAAATTTCAAACGTTTTCTTTAGGAGTAGACTTCTATAAGGTATGCCGAGCAATAGTAAGCAATAATGCAAGCATACTAAGTAGATAATAATTTATAGAAACATCAAAACACTTGTAATTAGAGAGACAAAACAAAATTATAAAGATCTACGTGAATTTTTCTCGTTAATTTTATACGTCTAATTAATCCCACAAATTACATCCAGGTGACATGTTATAAATATATTCCCCGTGTGTTGCCCATAGAAACAGAAACGAAACCAACGATTAGATTTGATGATTACTGAACTATTAGCCTCGGCGGTCCACATAATTGACCAGGAAAAGCCGTGACGTTTTCTAAGTTCAATTACCAGTTCTATGTAGAGTATAGAGTAATTAAGATATGTAGAGGAAGACTTACACTCGTCTGCGCTGCCCGTCAGGTCTCGTTGCCAGCCCGAAGTCTCCGATCTTGACGACCATACGATCCGATAGGAACATGTTACCCGGCTTCAAGTCCCGATGAACAACTTTCTGAGAGTGAATATACGCGACGCCGGTTACCATTTGTTTCATGTAATACCGTGCTTCTGGCTCCGTGACCTTGCCACGGTATTTCAGCACGTGCATCAAACTCTGTCAAAGAAAAATGACGTGGGTTGTTTCTGTGTCTTGAAATAAGATATGGGCAGAATTTTTATTTAAATAAAATTTTGAATGGCGAATAAAAGTTAAAAAATTATTCGCCATGTTTCCCAATTTTTGTGAAATATTTGAAATCTGAGGAGACTTTTTACGGAAAAAAATCAGTATCATGGAACTTAGTTATCTTCGATAAAAAGAGATCATAAATTCAGAGTTGTAAATATAATGAAAACAAGCATTATGCATCCACGAAGTTAACAATAAACATAGCAAATCTTGTTTACGTCTATTAATGTCTCGTGTTCGAGTTCAATCGTTCCAATTGCTCCCGGGAGTATATAGTTCTATTTTTGGAACATAAGGGATTCCTAGATATTTGTAGAGGAACTTATTTATAAAGATTGCAAAAAAAGACAAACGCAACTGATTACTATTTCCAGAAAACACTTAAACGAAAACACGTGCGCGGAACGGATTCCCATTAACTGTTCGAGGAAACAATATTACAAAAAAGGAAGCACACGTGACTTCGCGTAACTTTTATGGATGAACATATAAATTAATGTAAAAGATCTAATTGCGGCAGAAAAAGGCGATTATCTTGACCCAAGTGCCAAGTGTAAGAATTTACGATGCGTCCCTACTTTGTTCCAAAGAATACACCGTGCGTCACGGATAATTATTGCCTTGGTCAAGGCTGCAAACTTGTTTGCAAACACACAACTTGAGTTCTAACGGGAGGAAGAAGAACGCTAACTACCGTACATTTTGACAGAAAGACTGAATCTGCTGTATAGAACTATTAGGAACTAAAATAGACGAAGCACTTCTGAAACAGATTTTTATTATTACAAACTATAAAACTGCAAAATATAAGATGAAATCTGCCTTATGGTAGAAAGACTCTATGTGCAACATTATAACAGAATATTCCGATAAAAATATTCATCGATCAATTAAGTATGTATTACACGTAATTACAAGTACGTCATTATATTTTTAAACTTTGGCAGATGCATTGATTTATGCTAACGTTTAATGTAGAAATTTGTGGGTGAGAAAATTCTGTAGTAAAAATTTACCAATGGGACATTATTTTATTAACAAATTAAATACAATATCCAGAATTAACTTCCAGACTTTCCATGCACGTGGCATAGGCAAAATAGATGATTTTCTGTTATTTCGATATCACAGACGTAAGGATTTTAATAGTTTGTTGAATAACTTATTGGAAGAAGAAGTTAGTACGTCCTCGCAATGCCGAGGATTCAAGAAGCGAGAAATAATCGAGTGATTAGTTGACGGTCCGGAACATCCTAACGGTACAAACAAGTGGACAGATCAGTCGTGGAGAGTGCAAGTGCTTGTCCCCTTTTCCAACCATACGAAAAAGCGTTACCAGGCCCCCAACAACAGTACAACATTGCACATTAAAAAAGCGAATGGTGCTACAAAATTCAATTTCTCCCAAATAGCATAAAACTAATTTTCTTCTAATGTAAACAGCAATTACAAATACTGATATTTTATGAAGAATGAAAGAACCACACTCGCATAAACCTTTATAAAGACTCATTTTTTAAATCACTATTTAAAGAGAATATACAACCATAATTCTTTGACCTGTCGAGGGGGCTGAAATTTTCATCAAAACTTTACGCAGGGGGCCTTTGAATTAGGGTTGGACTATTCGAATAATTTAATATTCGAATATTTTACAAGTATTCGAATGCTACGAATAAACTTCGAATACTTCAGTATTCGAATGTTATACATCAGTATTCAAGTACATCAGTATTCGAATACTTGGATATTCGAATTGTATTCGCCAAATAATTGAGCAACTGAAGTATTCGAATATTCGAATACCGAAAAATTCGACAAATAGTCCCAGCCCTACTTTGAATTATTTTGAAAAGTTTTTGAGGATCAAATGCCGGTTTCAGGTCGGACCTGTAGTTCCTGGACCTTCCGAGCGACAAAGCAATTCTATTCCTTTAAAGATGCCTGTGAATCCTTGCACAATCGGATGTAAGGTCGTCCCTTTGAACGGTGTCTCTCGTTGATCTTTCTGACGAGGTTCCTCGGAAGAACGAGGCTTTATCTAACTGCTAACAGGTATATACGCGAACTCCTCTCATTCTTCGAACACAACGGGGATCGGCCGTGGCTCGAAAGGAGAAGGTTGGGAAATTCTTGCGATCGTATACAGAGAATGTATCGTAGGAAACTGTGCAGGCAGGTAGGTATACGGGGATGGGACATACGATACCTTTCGAGGACAGGCTTCCAGAAGCATGTACACGTTCAGGTTATCCTCAAAGTAGTGATGCATCTGAACAACATTCACGTGATTCAGCTCTCTGTGAATCATGATCTCACGTGCGATCTACAACAAACAGGTCATTATTATTCTCACATTGGGCCACCTGGAAAACTCGAAATTATGTTTAAGATTATTGAAATTGCACAGTCTGTTGGCGACCTAAGCATTTCGATCTTTCTGGCGGGATTTTACCTAAATTATTAGTGTATTAAACAGTTAAAAAGACGTGCTCTTGATACATGGGTAATTGTGTATTTTATTTGCATTCATTCAATATTTATGTTTATTAACGGGTCTCTCTACCTTGACGGACGAAAAATGATGCGAACTTTGGGAATTTTTTAAAACAATACCGTTAAATATATTTACTTCCAGCTTTGTGGTTTTATTTGTCAATCTTTAGAGAATATGGAAAAAGATTTGCATGCAAAAATTTCTGAAATGAGATTAATTTAGGTATATGCAATATTTCCTGTTCACCACTGTTCTAAAAATTTCAGTGATACAGGTTTTATTTTCGCGATGATTTTTTTCGTACTTGTCACTTCGATTTCGTTTCTTTATTACAGAATATGTATCGATTTTAAACCATAAAGAGGCTACTGTATATAAGATACATGTTAATGGAGAGTAAATTCTGTCGAGTTTGAAATACCATAAATATTGCCACATTCTCCTCTATTTCGTGTTACTTTCTAAAAAGTGAAAATTATACATATGTATACCCATTAAAGCATATTTATGTAACATAAACGCGTACATGATTTTAAAATTATGATACACTGAATAGAGGGTTGAGGAATTTTCGATTGATTTCAAAACGAAATCAAATGACTGTCACGCGTCGATACGTACGTAATTTTTTAACATGAATCTCATTTTTGTGACGCAAAATCAGAGAAACTTATGATAAGAGAAATTAAAAATGATGATTTTAGGATGAATGTATTATCGAATATCAAATAGTGAACAAATTTGTAACCTGCTTGATTTCGTAACTGTAACATTATTCGTAAAAATGATCCACGTAATTCCTGGTTATTTCTTTGCATGAATAAATAATAAAATATCGTGATACTATAGTCAATGTAGACAAACCTTCTGCATATGAATTTTCTGCATCCGATTTTTCGGAATAATCTTGCAAGCGTATTGATTTCCATTGCTGACGTCAGTCATCAGGTAAACCCTCGCGAAACCACCCTGAGAACAAAAATAAACACCAGGGTAAAATCTAATTAACGCGTCACTTCTCAAATAATTCGTATAAAATAACACATATTATTCTCCACAATTGTGAACATTATTCAAAGCGTACAATAAGGTAATCTTTGTCGATGAAGCTATCGTAGATCCAGGATCTAACGCGCTAGGTACATTCCTGACATGATGGATAATATTTTCAAGGCAAAAGAACTATAGAATTAGAAAATCAGGAGAGGATAGCCAAAGAGGGAAACAAGTTACGTTCTTTAAAATGAGCAGTCTTAAACTAGATTCCACAATTTTCCCCGTAACATCCGATTGGTCTTGCTGGAGTGAAAGGCTTCCTTCCTCAAGAACACTTGCTTTCATCCTTCAAGAACATCTTTGAATTATCGTTTATTGCCTTGCCACGGTAGATTTAACGGACATGAAAGTAAAAACGGTCTCCACGATATGCGCGGTTTCATTTGTTCTGCAAATCGTTCCCCATCTTTGTGGGACACTTTTACTTACAATTAAACAAAATAGTGTGACACTTTATCTTGCATCATCTTATTCGTGGATCCTAATTCATTTTATTCTTCAATTTTAATAAAAAACGCAAAGGTGCATTAAATTGGTGAAGTATGAAACGATTTCTTTAATGTCAACGTAGTACAACATAAATGCACAAAATGTATTTTTACTTCGATTTATTAGAAAATATGTTGAATATATATGACAAAGGAAATCTTCGATAATAATTAGGTGTTTTAATTTTTCTAAAAATTTTTTTAACACATTAATTTCTCGATCAAAAGCGTCCCCACTGCATTCGAAATTATATATTTAATAATTATTACAAGCCTAATGCATTGTTTACTCCTTCCGTATGAATGAAATCATCAAATGTTCCGGCGAATCAACTTGCCTGATTCCATGTGGAGGAATTTTCAAGTGATGAGTTAACGCGTCTTCCTTTTTCAAATAGTTACTTCTACAGTAAATTACAACGACGTTTCCATCGTCATCCTTTCACTGGCCAAAAGTGCTGTTTCACGCGGCAAATGACCACAAAAGTTATACGACGATAAAATTTGAAAACACGTGGCGCGTAGGATACGGCTGTTGCGCTTTTCCTGAAAATCTCGTTAGGCGCGAACGGTGGGAGGGAAGAAAACAGAGTAATAACGAAGTTGGTCATGAGACGGCACGTAATTTCACGCGACAGCGTTGGCGTTTCCTTCGTCGAATAGGGGTACGTGTATTTCGCGGGCCAATTGCCAGAATAACTGGTTCGAAAATATCCCCCGACATTACGAAAATTTCGCTTGTCGCGGCTGTGTCGTCACACTCGTCACACGATTGAAAGTACAGAGCCATCCATTTATCGGGCGACTGCGGAATTAAGGATTGAATGAGAATTATAATCGCACCATATTTTTCTGCGTGTATTTAATTTCTGTTTTAACAGAATAATATTTCCATAATTCTGTTCTTTGATTCTCAAATAAACAAAACATGTTTCTTCAGTTTCGCACCTTTCTTTTGAAATTTTTCTAATAAATTGACTTAGTAGAGATTTATTAAATTTTTGTGTTTTCTAATAATTTTGATACTATATTATTAATATATTTTGATAGATTTCGATATCATTAAAAATGCACGTTTTAGAGAAATTATTTTAAAAATAAATATTGCAACTTAAATAGGAGCATTTTAGTGTACAGTTACTTTTAGACGATTAATTTTAATATACTCAAATTTCTGGTGGAATTTGCAAAACAAACTGCCACATTCCTACTTTCTCCGCTTAAAAAAATGTTTATAACCACAACGATATATTTAAAATACTAATACCAATTTATTAAGGCGCACATACGAAATTGTTACAAACAATTTGACTACATTATTTTCTTTTATTTCTACACAGGAAGAATCATAGAATAATCTAATATTGCAATGTGTCTTTTGGAGTAAAATTACATTTAAAATTCATAATCAAACTTCGCGATAAAAATCAAAATCAGAAAGCTTCGATTTCTTGTCACTGATTGTAAGATTCGTTTCACAAATTTCGCATGCTTTTAGATAGCGTAGCAGGAAAGCAGGGAAATTCCATGGGAACGAAGAGGAAGAGAAATATGAGAGTCAGCAAAACGGGAAATTCCTGTAGTGTCTAGTCTCGCGGTCGTCACGCGATTTAAATTACTCTAAACGCAGCCGCTGGCGTATGTTTAGGCCTTGCTCACGGCCAGAAAATGAATCGTTCTGACGTTGTGAATTTTTTATCTACCTACGTCCAAACGTGTGACAAGCTGGGCGAAGGAAAAATAATTTTGAAAGGCTCGGAAAAGTTCTTGAGTTTAGTCCTTATACGTATACAGTGATAAGACTATATAATAAGAGCAGTTCATTAATGGTGGTTGCAGTCAGAACAAGACAATCTTTTTGGATATGAGTCCTCGTTTTTTCAAAGAATGACTTTATTAGATACGAGTGCACTGAGCTGAAAATTAAGGTAGTAAGTCTGATTACAAATCATATATTGCTTATTGTGTTTATAAATAACACCCATAGCATCGTTGTTAAAAGTATGTTAAAACGAGTGTAGGATTAATTTAGTTTGCACACTTGTGTTGTACTCAAAAACACAACCACCATTTTCAACAGCATCTGTATTAATAAATCTTGATAAAAACTGAATACTTCAGACTTGTACACAAATCTATCGTAAATGCATTTTGTAGGTACATATTAAGTTGATACTGACACTGGTTCTTAAATAAAAGCAACCGAGACATCGTCTGTTGCGAGATTTCTTGGGTTTTCAGAGTCGATCTAATGTATTTTCAAAATCGAATTCTCAAAAGCAGAGATTATATATAAAAAGTGTGATACGTAAATATTAAACAATTTTTCCCACATGAATATCGAAATAAATGTAAATAAATGTAAATCGTATTTGAATGAAAACTATTAAATTCTTTTATTCTTTGATCTCAAAATTAACTCTGAGTTAAGTAGCGAGGTTACTTAAGCTAACCTAATGTCAAAATAAAATCTGCCAGAAACAAGTTTTCCAAGAGCATCCAGCTATATAATAGTAGGTACACCGTCACATGAAACATTCTACATAATCTTAGAATTTTTCTTTTTTAAATAATGTTAATCGCCAAAGCAATGGAAAGAAATTAAAAAAAAATTGGGTCGAACGCGTGTGCCTTTTTTTAGACGAGGTTCGATCTTAAGTTACCAGCAAAAGCGTCTGTAAATGAGCTACCCGAAATACACGGTCTACTATTCTAATTTAAGCGAACAGGACTACTTTCTAAGCGGTACATCTTTTTCAAAATTGTAGTTCCAGGATGCCAACCTAACGTAATCCCTAAAGGCACTCTGTGTATTTTTAAATATTCCTGACAGTCTCCTAAATACATTCTTTACGTGTGTTTTTAATTCACACAACTACGGTAAATGGGGGACGAATAAAGAAGAATCATTGTCCCTGTTTCCGTGTGGCAGAAGGGACCACCATGAATTTTAAAACAAATTGTTGCACGACATTGATACCACGTGCTACAGCTGCAAGAAAACGGATGCTATGTTTACGTCAGAAGAGATATACATTGATTTATCTGAACTAAACGTATCCAAGCACTTTTTCGCTGCAATTTCTCGTGTCAGACTCAATAAAAATATATTTCAATGAATAAATACGATAAGTTCAAACCTTTCGAAATGCCTAATAATTGTCGGCACACCGTTTCGCTATAAGTGAAAAATCAAGCTTGACCGAACAACAGGAACTGTATGAGAGATATGGCAATGCCAGTCGACAAAAAAGTGAATGAACCGTAGATCGAATGATTTCTTTACAATCGAATCAATGAGGTATATACACGCATACCATAGAAACCGGTCGCGGAGATTTCCTTCACGAGGCTGCACCAGAATACAAACGTCGATCAGCGTCGAAAATTTCTGCATGGCCGATAGGTTACAGGATTTCCTAAGCGGACACGTGAAGTGAAAATGGCTTCATGTGACAACTTGTCGCCCCAGAAATCGAATAAGATTAATGAATCGTGATGGTCTTTCTTTACGTAACACGGACTACCCATCATACGTAATGCCTGGAAATTCGTATATGGAGGGCTGAGAATCATAGTGGTATAAGTCACTCCTCTCTACAAAGTCAATCCTCTCTGGATTGTATGAAACTTCTTTTTAAGGATATAGGGTAATGGCACCACTAGTTGACCATGTATCATTAGTTGACACTTTTCAGAAAAACCTTATCTTTTTATATTTTTCTGAAAAGTGTCAATTACTACAGAAAAACATGAAAAATAAGGTTTTTCTAAAAAGTGTCAATTACTACAAAAAATTACTACAAAAAATAAAGTTTTTCTGAAAAATGTCGACTACTACAGAAAAACGTGAAAAATAAGGTTTTTGCTGAAAAGTGTCAACTACTGATACATGGTCAATTACTGGGGCCTTTAACCTACAAATTTATAATGATAGTATTTTGAGCCTTTAGATGTGTCCCCACAACTGCAATATATATATATCTATAAAAAAGCATTACGCGAAACACTGACTTGTACCACTATGATTCTCAGCCCCCCCATATCCTAAATGGCTTATAATTATACTTCACAACCGGGAATTTCGAGAAATCAGTAGTAGGTACAGATGAACCTCGATTTTTCGAACCAATTATGTCACAAGGTGTTCGTATAATCGTATTTCCTAAATAATCAAATAACTGCGGTTTTACGTAAGGAAAGATACCAAACAAAAAGATAAAACCTCAAATAATTATTTACGCAATAGCTTTCTTAACTTTGCATTTTTACTTCCCAAACCTTCTGAATTGCGAACTAACATATTCGTCTTTATAATATCTAGTGTTCGAGTACTCGAATATTCGAGTAGCTTGAAATTCCAACCGAGCCGAGCCGAGTACTCGAAGAGAACCGAGTACCCGAAGCTAAAATATTCGAAAGATTCAAGCTTCAAGCTACTCGTCACAGTCGGATGGCTCGAAAATTTCAATCTGCTCGAAGTTCATTCGGGGCGCCCGAAAAAATTCGAGTACTCGGTTCGCTTCGAGCCGCTCGAAAAAATTCGAGTACTTGGCTCGGCTCGGTCCGAATTTCAAGCTACTCGAATATTCGAGTACTCGAACAGCCCTATAAATCTGGCTCGCCGCTGTGGCGAGCCCCGCATTGGAAATCCAAGCTTTACACATCCGAGTACTGCCCAATCGTGTTCAGTCGATTCTATCGAAGTATATCATTTTGTATTTAGCACAGAACATTTCTGGCGAAAGCTTGATGGAGTAAATTATATATTGGTTGATTGATTGATAGCAACATTACAATAACGATAAAACCCATACTAAAAATTTAGACAATACTCCATCGTTACGATTCAGTAATTTGAACGAAAAACATTAGCGTAACAAGTTTTCATGGGAAGAATCCTTCCTTGTTTTTTTATATTTTCCTGCATTTACATCCTTTCTTCCTCAAGTTTCGTATTTTTCTCAAAAAATACATGATGAGTATAAATGCCAAAGTAACAAAGGGTTACCACAAATGTCATGCAATTGCTGTTTGATCTGCACGGACAAACACACAACCATCTTCTTAATCCGGGGATCCACCTGGAATCTGTAGGCTAAGCTATGCTGCAACTTCGAGAGGCTGGCTGCATACGCGGTGAGCGGTATTAAAAGCGCTGTTCAACTATCGATCCTGGTGATCAATAAACAAGGACTTTTGTCTAATTGGAGCAGAATATTTATACTGTAGCCAACGTGAGCAGCTTCGTTAATAGTGTAGAAGCTCAGCCTATTATTTTCGACATCCTATTTTTGTCCTCTATCGACGTTCCTTTAGCCGTTAGCCTGACCTTTCATTAATTTACCCACTTTATCATTTGCGTCAGCCGACTTCGGAGTGTTCTTCAGCAGACTAATCGATATCCCGTTTCTCTCATTCCTGGGGCAGTGGGCACTTGCTTCGTATTCTTTTTTATAACACAGAGTTGCATAATTGAAGGTCATAAAACAATTTTTAAAAATGTAACTGGTTTTTCTAGGAATTTGGACTTGTAAATACAAAAGTAATACCAGATTTGCTCCATCACTTATAATTTTCTCCAAATTGCTTTGACGTTCTCATGTGAGACATAGCTAAATATAGTACCTTTCAAACAAAAAACTTTTTTAAATAAAGTTTTATAGTTTCTGAGAAAAAAATCTCCAAAATCTCACCTTTTTCGGCCTCCTGACTGAGCGTAACCCCTTAATTCGAAAAACACAATAAAAACTTCATACCACATTTCATTTATCACTAACAATTTCATTCTATCTCATATTACAACATAAAAAATCTCTGACAACAAAAATCGTCCTCTGATGCCTTGAATTTTGCCTGAAGAGACACGAAATCAAAGAACGAAAATCTAATGCAGAACTCCAATTCCATTGACTCTATACCTATCTCAAGCCAACGTTTCACTTAAAAAGCACTTATCCAGGCCGTGACCTCCCCTTGTAAACAGATAGATTCGTGTGACGCGTATAACGCGTATCGTATTCATTTCAATTAGTATCTCAAGTAAGTCTTGTATAAACGTTTCCTCGGGGTGCTCAAATTAAATTGGAAACTTAATGAAGACTTTCGCGGCCACGCGTCATATACATAGGTACACATGAGCCTCTCAGAATCTAAATTGATCAAATTAATCTTCTGTAGATATGGCAATATTGGTACTTAAGCACATGAAATAGTGCTTAACTTGTCAATTTTCTCTATTTTTATTTATGACATTTTTTTATCATGTCTATGACATTTTGATATTGAAGACCAACTTCATATACATATACAGCACCGCGAAAAATTATCGTTCGTTCCATACTGTACGTTTAATAAAGTAGAAAATTTTAACATTCCTTAGCTCGATGCAAGCGTTTCATGTTGTATTGTTATCTTAAAAATGCTTTTCAAATCGCAGTTCGCCCATTTGATTCTACTACTATCTCCCTCTGCCTCATCATGGTTGTAGATATGGGACTTCTTTTTGTAATATTTTTGTAACACTTTCCCTAATTTCTGAAGCTGTGAAGCGTCTCCAAGGCTTTCAGATATTATACTGATTTTTAGATATTTTATGGTACTTTAATTGGCACTTCGAGCCTAAAGACTGAAGTGCATGGTAATTTCAGTTGTTTGCAATAATTTTGAAGAATATATATATATAGTCTATCGACGTAACCGTTTCCATCGCCAGTTTTGACCACTTTTTAATCGACAATTGAATAAAGTACACTCGATAATTTTACTATTACGCTTTCTGAGGTATGATTGGTGATTTTGATGGAACGTTTCCTTGGCAACAAAATAATCATAAAATGTAACATTACCAACATTAAAGTGCTCTTAAACAATTTTCAAACAGGAGATTGAATGTAAGTTACAAACATCTAAACGGTTTTATCGCATGAAAAGCAACAATAATATACTTATCTATGGATTAAAATGGTAAGATTACACATGTAATAAGAAAAAAAGTAGCAAATCGATAACGACAAGAAATAATCAACAGTGGCATGTTTCACTCGATTTCTCTTTTTATCAGGCATACCTATTATTGTATAACAAGTGACGAAAATTTCTGTGCGGTAGCATACGCGACATTAATAATTTTGCGTTCAAATAGGTACACATTTTCCACATGTGTATCTACACGATGTGAAAGGCATAGACTATGAAGACAAGAAAAAAATGCCTGCAAAAATTTCGAATATAATGCAATTTTTTATTATAATTTCGATTCCAACTTCTTGCTGCATCTCCGACAACATCGAAGTATGTACAATGAATCAGATACCACGGAATGCCGTTTCGCATCACCTTTCGAAGAAGTATAGTAAAAGATTATGAGAAGCGAGACATTTATAGGCAGAGGATACCATAAAAACGTGGTGAATGGCTAGAGAAGATATTGACATCAAAATTTGATCATTACAGATTTATGAGTATCCAAATAATTCCGGTACTGCATACAATAATATATTATCTTGTGTAACATATTAATAAATATTTTAATCATTTTCAGCTACTTCGTAGTTCGTCCAATTTAAGAAGTCTTAAACAACATTTAATATTGTAACAAAATTATATTGTAATACAAATATGAAATCTATCTTCTACCTTCGTTCCACGGTTATTTGTATAATTAGTAATTTGAGAGGATTTTATTAAATAGTGGATGCTGTAGTGTCGTAACGTTTACGAATAAAATAACAAACAAATTCAAAAAGTAAAAATAAAGATATTAATACCTACACACATAAGTATTAATTCACACAAAAATAAATATTGAATTTTTGTTGGAATTCTTTTAGTATGGAAACTGTAAAGTTAAAATGGTTCATTCAAAATTAAAAATAAAATAAAGGAAAGATGTTAGTCTTTTGAATCGTTTTGTTCAACCAGTGCTTCAAACAGTTTACGGAATCAGATACTATTAAAGAAACAGTGTTTCTTCATTTTGCATTTATTTAAGGACAGGTAAATGCTCGTGTAAGGAAAAAGTATACCAGTTCTTCAGTTACGTTAACAGCAGGCAGTATCGCGATCTGCTGGCCAAGTATACAGAGTGCATCGATTTCTTCACGAGCCATTAACATATGCCATTTCACAATATCCCTTGAGGTCGATTACTTTTCCGGATAATTATTAACAAATGTCATGCTCCGTTTAAGATACTAAACTTATCGTGCAAATTGTAGCAGCGAGCAATTACTGGCATCATATCACGCCTCAACCAAGATATAGTAGACATACAAACTTGAAGACAATTTTGCTTAACACTAATCTCGTTTAAGCTCAGAGCACGTCACTGTATCAAGTTAGTAATCATGTAATACAGTAATTATCAGAATCATGCAGACATTACGAATATCTGAATCTTCATTTAACAATTATTGTAAGTTGCTACTTACGTTTTGAGCATAAACTGTTAAATAATAGTAATTGCAGTATTAACAGTGATAATTACAAAAAATGTAAATATAATATTAATACATGTTTATCGTCGAGAAATATAATTGAATTATGATAATTTGAAACAAATTTCTGTTTTGAATATCGAATATAATAATCAACCCTTAAACCCTCGCTCCTCAAAGCAATATCATTACACACGATTACAAGAATCAAAAAATTTTACCAGCAAGATTTAAAAAGGTAACAATAAATAAAAACATATAAACTGCATTAGAATTTCCAAGGAAAAGCTGAGCTACATTTAAAAATCCACACATCCCTCAATTACACGTTCCAGATAAAAAAATTGTTATACCGTGTAGAAGGAATGGTAACTCAAAACTTATGTAGAAGCAGCGCAAGATAATTATAGCAGGTTTAATTGGATAATGTACATTCGTTAAGATACATATTCTCTTTATACAATTTAAAGCGGAGAATGAATTCCCATGGAAGCGCGATCTATGAAATTAATTTAATAGACCCGAGGAATTCCGTCCCGCATAGAAATGATGAGAACTCGCATATATTTTATGCATGCGAACCGCCTATGAAAGAAAAAAAAAGGAAGTGAAGGAGGAGGGGAGAGGGAAAAGCTGAGGAGAAACAGAGAAAGGAGAGGAAGAGGCCCATCCGTTGAACTTATTCTCGTGGTTGCACTGACACACGAGTACCAACCAATCAGTGAAAGGCGCACATGTCACTGACACGTGTACCCATGCAAGTAGAAGCGGACAAAGGCCGGCTTGCATAGTTACGAACAATTTCTACTATATGTATCTAACTTTCAAGCGATACATAAATAGCCGGGATAGAAGAACATTCTATGCGGGCAAGTGATCTGTCTGACACGAGCGTGGTATGATCGTGAAGCTAGGTACCGTCAACATTGCAAGAAAACCCAGTCCACGTGTACCACACCGTTATCATCGCCGTAAAACCTTTTGCTAATTACCAAAATACGGTGTGTGCGCACGTATACGTGGTACGACTTACACACAGATACGTACGTAGTCTGCAGATAGAGAACAACGTGTAATTATTTTTCTAATTATCGGCGAAGGTAATATATTCTTCTATGCAAACGTCGAACGGTTTCATAGAATAAATGAGATACGAACATTATTTCTTTAGGGATCAACTTTCTCTTACAATTGGAATAGAGTCCCGTGGTATTCTCTGCGCAGAATTGAAATTTTATAAATATTTTATAAGATCAACTCAATGTATTGTGATGTGCATATATAATTATATAGGGTGTTTTTGAAATTGTGATAGAATCAGACAGGAGATCGTTATGCATAAGGAAATTGAAAATATAAAACGAAATTGTTTTCTAGGTACGTGAATTTGTTTTTGAGAAAATTGATTTTTAGGATCCGGGGGATTCTGGGCTAATAACCCTAAAAGTAACTGATATTTAAGATTTCTTTTTTTACAACTGTTCGTTTTAGAACTTTAAACGTTATTATCTCAAAACAACATTTTTTCAACTGATGCAAGTGATTGCAAAAAAAACTATTAGACTAATTAGTTTGAAATTTTTACACGTTATTCAGCACTTCAGTGGCTATGGCCGGGACCAGGATTATTTTCACTGATAAAATATTTAACAAAATGACGGAGGATTGAAGTTTAAGTGTTGAAATACGGTGAATTTTTCAATCATTTTGCCTTGTACAAACCTTGTAAAAAGTATGAAATGGTTAATCGAAAAGGGTTTCCGTAGTCCCGTCCATAGCCACTGAAGTGCTGAATAACGTGTAAAAATTTCAGTCTAATTGGTCAAATACTTTTTGTGCAAGCACCTGCACCAGTTGAAAAAAATGTTGTTTTGAGATAATCGCGTTTAAAGTTTCAAAACAAATTACAAAATTCTATTAATTTTGTTGTGTAATATAATAGTAGCTTAATAAATACCAAAAAGATTTATTACATTATATATTGTATCTACTAAGAAAAGAATCTTTAAAAATATCTTCATTTTTCCAACCGTCACAGTGGACTGACTTCTTAACATCCCATAAAGCAATAATTTTAGTATGTTTAATGCCCAAGAAAGCAGACTACGACTGCGTCATCTACTCGCATGCAAATAAGAGAAGTGATCCGAGTCTCAACACTGCGATCAATTAAGACAAACGCGTCTAATTGCCGCAACGGAATCCCTAAGCTCGCAGCTTTCGCGGCAGTACCGCGGAGAGGAAGTTCCTGATACGTAGCCATGCAGTTGGGACTAATCGAGATAAGGACGCGGGTTATATTACGGGTGCGCGAGCAACAGAACACGGAAATATCAGAGGTGAGTTTTGTCTGGAAGTGGTATCGAAGAGCCGAGCATAACGGAAAGTTTGATATTTCTAACACAGGTTGCGAACCAGACCAAGTAACACCAGAGCAACCTGGTGCGGATAATCGGGATGACGAAACGACGACCGGTTTTCTCGAGCAGAGGATACAGTTTGAGCGTGCGTCCTCTGAAATTATCCATCTCTCTTTTCCTCTTTCTCGCTGACGCGAAACCTTGCAAAATCGCATCTTGCTACCGATCGATCGAGCCGACCGGAGCCAGAGGGTACTTCCTACGAGACGTGAACCGATACCGATCGATGCGCACCAATGCCTCGCGGATATTTTTCGAATATCCTCGAAATGTCGCTTGCCAAATGTCGCGAAATCACTCTACCGGGATCATAAGCCGGATTGCGTCGCGTAACAAGCTCACTCGTACGCGACGCACTTCCAGAGCTTGAAAATTGATCCCGCTTTTTCACGCGCCAACACTTTTTAGCACTTCCCTCTTCACGCAACAAGGATAACGCGGTCGCAGCACTTTGTATTAATAATTCCACGGCGATTCGATACGTGTGACGTTTTATGTGACATTCTTTTCGCCTTTTTACAGGCAATGAAATTTCGATCTTGAACTAGGATTTAATTAAGTGCGGTACTTTGATTTTAATCGAAATCGCTTGAAGTGATTCTAGACTACACGGATTGTAGTTCTACAATAGGTGTAAGGAAAAAACGTAATATGACGCTGTGTGAGAGGAATTTTGAGAATTCGACATTGGTAGATATTGAGAGATTAAAAATCTCAAGAATTTGACAATCCCAATAGCAGATGCACTAAAGCATATAAGAATTTTATTTCTGTGATCGCTAATGGCTAATAAGCCGATGGGACATTACATGAATAAATAAAAAAACACATTTTGGAAATGTATAATGTTTGCTGCGAGATGTAGGGTACATGTTAAGCGAGATTTCAGAATAAATACCAATGACCTTTTATACCTGACACAGAAATTAATCAGGTAGCTAAAGTGACTGGTTCAGTGGTTTGTAATCTATAGGTATGTACAGGGTGATTCATAAATGCATGTGAATACTTCAGGGAGTAGGGTAAGTGTGGGTATTACTGCGGACTTTTAAGGTAGGTTAACTTTAGAACCCTCGATACGGCGTTCAAATGAATGAAAGTTCCTCCTTCTTTTTTTAAAAGAAAGGTGGGACCTTAATAATTCCATAAAAAAATATGAGGGCGGGATAATATGTACAGTTAATTAAAAACACAGAGATTTGTCGATCAATGTCATTGCATGAGTTACTGCGGACATGCATGTATTCCTGCGTGCCAGTTACTAACGAAAAATCAGTTACTGCGTATGTATTACTGCGGTCTGATGTCAGGCGAAACATAACCTTAATACCTTTGCAGGTTACGTAGACAGAAGTGAATACGGTCGGAAGAAAGGTTAGGTGGCGCAATGGTCGGTCCGCAGTAATACATGCACATGGTGTAAAGTACTGCACCTAATACTGCGGTGACAAATAAAAATTAAAACTAAAATGTAGACGACTGATTGATTGTTTTTCTGGAAAAATAACTCTTATTCTACCGAGCAATAATGCTACATTACATGTATTACTATTAATAACAAAAATATAAATGTTTTTCTAGTAGGTGTTCATGACCGCCATATCGGGAATCGACCGAAGTTTCGCCTTGACGAATTTCAAACTGCGATAAAAGAATTAATAATAACTTTGCTGTACATATTTATTAATAATTACCTGTAATAGAGTTTAAAATAATTTTATTAAAAATTTTCAAGAGATTATGTACTTTCTAACATTAAATATGATCTGTTTTAGAATATCCGCAGTAATCGGGGCATCCGCAGTAATACCCACACTTACCCTAAATCTACACTCTAATATAAGTATAAACGTCACATGAACATATTGCCCTATATACCTTCATTTTCGAGTTATGGATGATTGAAGAAAATGTTCGAAAATTATGCCTAACTAATCCAGATGAATGTGACTATTTTCACAGAAAAAAAAATTTTTTTTTTATAAAATCAGAATCTAAATTTCGGACGAAGCCGAGTAGTAAAGCTAGTAATTAATAAATGCGCCAGTTAATTTTAAAATATTATATTGTTATTGTTTGATTTTCATATTTCCACAAATGCTGATGTAGATATCACTGCAGTTGTAAGTTCTACTGTTAATATAAATTAACATTGATACACGTAGTATAAAGTGTCCCGCAAACTGTTTCCTGCCGTGAATCATAGTTTTAGATTCGTTTGAGATCCGACGTCGCCACTAAATGTTTTAACAAGCTGACATCTTACTAATTTTTGCTGCGTGTGCTAAATGAACGCGGCAATCCTATGTCAACACACACTTAACATCTCGTTCATTTATTAGCAGGGGCTATTAGACTCTAACTCGTAAGCTGCTATGCGTTAAATATCTTGAGCGAAAATACGGAAATTCTTGAGAAAAACAAATCGAAAATATAGAATGATGTTTTTTATATGACCCTTTGCTTTCGAGAAAATCAATTCGGACGTGGAAACAATTTTTAGGCAAGTGTAAGCGTACTCGGTGGATTTTTAAACTCGATTTTCACAAAGCTTAAGCCAGATTCGACGAAAAATTAATCTACAATTTCATGGTTGCACCATATTTATTGATAAATTCTACTGACTTTTAATCAGGCGAACGCATAAATAAGAGGAAATTACATACATTTATTATAAATACTTTTAAATACATTTATTATAAGTTGTTACTTTATATTCAGCATTATGCAAGAAGACATTGAAAGCATTGTTTTATAAAAAAGGAAATTGATTTACACGAAAAAGTACGATCGAATAAATCATACTTCTAATTATTACCTTCAGCGAAAGATAAATATCATTCACCATCATTGCTCATTATAAATACTTGATTTACCGTATAGCCTTTTCTTCAGTTACAAATCACGTGTCGTTTGTTCGTTTACAGTGCTTCTTAATTGTATAAATTAAACTTTCTTAGCAACAGTCATCGCGAAATGCGTTGCTAATTTAATCGTTGCAGAATCCTTTCTTTCTCACGGTCCATTGTTGGCCGTAACTTTTCTCGGAAATGGGTTCCGCTACGGTGACAGAACTTCTCTGAACGTTTCACATTAGAATTCTTGGTATGCGAAAACGAGCAGCAAGTGAATCACTTCCTACATTTTGTTCCTTCGAGGATTAAGATTACGGCTCTACCTTGGCAAACTGATGTACAAGTTTCATCGCTGACTAAAAGCCAGAGAATGAATCTACCACCAAGCAGAAAATTTATACCCGTCAAAGATAGATACAGCAACAACGTGCAGGCGCAGAGAATATTAACATTAGATATCATTAGATAAACTGGAGTTAATATCCATCGTGTCGAATTCAGAAAATTAAAATACACAGATAGATTGGCACCAATGGGCGTTCTATGTAATATCAAATTTAACCACTGCGTCAGAGTTGATAAACTATTCATGACAGTTTATGAGCAATGATAATTCACAGTTCTGACTCACGCAAAACTTGATGAAAGATGTAGTAGAGAGAGAAATGTATGTTTAGGAGCACGAGGGATTAGTGGGTGACGCAAAAAGGAAATAAAAGTAAAAGGGTGAGATTGAGTCACTACCCGTACAGAATATGTATTTGTTCTGAAGCATAGTGAGTCTATTTACGATGACTAACAGGGAAGGAAAGCAGGGAGGCGGTTAAGGGAGGTTCCGGTCTAGAGCCCATAAAATAGGTGATCTTTAGGAATTAATTAAAGGAAAACTACTACATATAATTAAATGGGACTTGGTGCATTGTATTGAGGATGTCTTATATTATAGATATATATTTTTTGTTTTAGAATTAATCATTGCAGACGGCACTGGGGTGTCGTTAAAGTCGAGGTGTCAAAAAATTCATCTAAATCGGTGGGACCCCTATCTCCAAAAGTTATTATCCGATTCGACTGAAACTTTTTTTATTTTGAAGAATATACTTCTGACTAGGAGGGAAACCAGAAAAAATACAAAAATGACATTTTTTTAGAATATAACGACACTTGAAGTTTGAAATCCCTTTTTCCCTATATTTTTCGTCCTTTCAACGCCTTCAAAAATTATAATTTTTAAATTTTTTGTATTTTTTTCTGATTTCCCCTCTAGCCAGAAGTATATTCTTCAAAATAAAAAAGTTTCAGTCGAATCGGATAATAATCGGTTCTATAGACTAGAAAATAACTTAATGTAATATAAAGGAAGGAATATTTCATATATAAAATAATAAAGGTAGGAGGACGTAGGTACTGTCCGAATATCAATCGGGATAAGAATCCTGGAAAAATGTTAGTAACAATTAATCTAATACTTATATACTGTGAGAAGAAATGGACACCGTACGTCCAATATAACTTTCGAACTAATTAGAGCAGGTAAGATGTAAACACAGACACTACTGACCTTAATATCAAAGTAAATAAGTTTAAATGGTAACCGACACACGACTGTTACACACTCTATGTACTATAAGTATATGTTCTGTGTTACTAAACGAAAACTGTTATGACACGAGGCATATTTCTGTGTGTGAAATCATTACTATAATTTTCTCGCTGTTTTATAATACATATTACAGAGTATGTGTCATCATGTTTACAAAGTTATATCTGTGACACAGTTCTAATTTCCATTCGACAAAATACATCTGAGGAATGGTTACGTCTCTGAGATTGTTCTTCTCCTTGCAGTAACAATATACAGTGAGTATAGGATATACAGTGGCGGATGAAAGAAAATTTACAACTTTTGAAATCGCGTAACTTTTATAAAATTAGTCCAAACGAGTTGAGTTTTTTTGAGAAGCTACAAAGATTAGTTTGCTAAGTGACGTGTTTCGTCGTTTTGAAAAAAACGCTCTTGGTCGGAATAGCAAACGAAAATAGTAAATGTCATTTTTTAAACTTTTTTTTGTGGGCCTGTAATGAAAATTCAAAAAACCCGTTTGTAGATTGAATTTTAGGCATGTATACTTCAATCTACAAACGGGTTTTTTGAATTTTCAATACTGGCTGACAAAAAAAGTTTAAAAAGTGACATTTACTATTTTTGTTTGCTATTCCGACCAAGAGCATTTTTTTCAAAACGACGAAACACGTCACTCAGCAAACTAATCATTGTAGCTTCTCAAAAAACTCAACTCGTTTGGATTAATTTTATAAAAGTTATGCGATTTTGAAAGTTGTAAACTTAATCTTTCGTCCGCCACTATTTTCGTCCAACGATCAATTTGAACTTCAACTGATTGCGGTTAGTTATTCAATTTTCGTAAAACAACAAGTTCGTACATACATAGTTTTGGAAGACTTTAGTTTTTAGTCAAATTATCAGAAATGCCTAAGAGTGAAGCCTCAAAATCTTTTAAGTGCTTAGGGACTCTAAAGTTCTTCATAACAATTCGCTGAATCGTGGATCTTGCATAATTATTACTGCAGGACACATTCATACTATTCCCACTTTAAATGAGTTTAAATCGAGGGTTTTAGTTTCGCGGTTAACGCAGAAATCGAAGCTATAACACTTTATTTTGAAATGTCTACACCACGAGAGCTTACGAAGATGAAAGTGCCCGAAGTCTATGAGCCTATAGAGATTCAATCAGTCGATTCATTTTTCCAGTGTCCACTTCAATGAATTACCCATCTGGAGGATCGTAAAATGACACTCTTTTTCTGGAAGAATTCGATGGGACGTGTTCATTTTTTTCTGTAGCCCGATATCAAAATACCGTGTAGGTAAATTCCTTGATACCTCAACGGCTGTTGCCATTCCACCCGCGAAAAACGGGATCCAGCAGCGAGTGTGCGAACTTTACGCCCGCTGACATCACCTTTACCGGATTCACGACAGAAAATTTAAAAGTTCGCTCCGAATCAGGTACATAAATATACCTTGATATTCAGAATCACACAATTGATGAGAATCCTAATACATCAGAATCGAAGAAATTTTAGTGTCATTGTTTTTACTTTTTGAAACGTTCCAGCAATAGTTGATAATCATGATAATCATTTTGCAGCGAGCTAAGAACTTTCAAAGTACAGATATATGCGTATGTAATCAAATACTGGGACCATACTTCGCTTAATTCGATTTTTTTTACCAACTTTGAAGTCGTATTTATCTCGATGTTAGGTTTGGAATAAAAAAAGATTCAATACCGCAAATGGGGAATTAAATTACTCAAGTTATGTAAAGCTACCATCTCTCTTTATCTTTCTCTTTCCTTTGCAGTTAATTATTATTAGATGACGTTCGACTACCGATTTATGCAGTATTGGATAACTTCTGTATGCCATCGCGTGCTAACCTCATAATCGACCAATCTTTTTCTCGTAAAATATAACAACTATCGCTTCTGTATACCGAATACAGCTTCCGATAAAACAGGAAACGTATTGAGTGAAAGAGGATACGGGGTGCCACACTTTTGCAGAAATATGTGCATTCAGATGACTGACAGCTTTACGACGAGTAAATCACTCGTTTGAACGTACCTGTCTTCGAATTATCACGAATGAGAGGAAAAAATGATGTTCTAAACACAGTTACAATTTAATAAAAATAAGCTAACCCGTAAACTCTAGATATTTATAAAAGTAAGTAGGTAAACATATTTCATTTGCTGAATCACTCGACGCGCAATGGTGGGCCCTTTACGTCGAAACATTCAATTACTAATTTTTCGAAACAACGCGGCACCTGCACCCAAATTTTCTAAACAATTTTAATAAAATATAAATAAAATAATGCCGCTTCCACCCACTCCTTCCTGTTCTTAACATATAATAAATATCAACTGCTAACGCTTATCAGCATCGCAGTACAAAAATTTTTCAATAACGATAAATGATGTTGCGAAATAAACATAGAAAACAAAGGCTGCACTATCTACACTTCTAATAATAAAGTTCCATAGTTGAAGAATTTCGTTGATCCGAGCAAGCGAGTCACGACCGTGACCGTGATTCCGAAGAGCGACGAGATTTCGTCGCGCAAGGTAAAGGCGGATTCACACATATCAATTCCATTACTATTGAGTGGCGTCGTCAGTGTCAGTGGTAAACTATATCGTTCCCCCTTTTAGGACAAAACAGTTCGCAGTTGCCCCTGTCAGTTATTGACGTTGACGTTGGCACAAACGGGCCACTGACACCGACGACACCAGACCTTAAAGCATATAAACATGGAGGAAGCACGCAATGAGCGAAAATATATACGGCGGTAAAAAGAACAACATATACATTGGGTATACTCTCTCTTTCTAACTCCAAGGTCAGCAACGTTTTTTCCTTAAAGTTAGAAAGAGAAATTAGTGTCTCCAATATATATATTTCCCTTTCTACCACCATCTACATTTTCGCTCATTGCATGCTTCCTCCATGTTTATATCCTCTAACAATAAGCACCGTGACGTCACGGAGCCGTTACATGTGAATTCGCCTTAACGCTAGAGAATTCAAGAGATATGACAGGTGTCTGTTTATTTACGATCGCTTCTTACCTTGCCGAGAAATTGCCCTTTGTAGTAAGCATTCCCCTGAACAGGATCGACGACGTAATCCGATTCCTGTTCCGCGGAATTGTTCCAAGAAGACGTGGACGGTCCTGCCGTGATCACACTAGTCGTCCTTATCAAAGAAGACGCTGTGTTACCGAAGTGACTTCCGCTGGCCGACGAAGTAACGTTACTCGCGCTGGTGCTAGTAGCGGCAGTGGCAACATTCGCGCCATTCCCAACATTATTCGTCGCAGAAATATCCTGAACGTTATTCTCGCATCTAGGCGAAGGTTGCCCGGAGGGCGCATAAATGAGGGTGGATGTGCGCGTGGTGGTGCATGCCTCCTCATCGTTTCGATAAGTTGCGCCACCGTTCTCGTTCGGTGAATCAAGGGGGCAGCCAGGGTGGGACGAGTACGAGGACAGTTCTACGTCCAAGGGCAACGAGGACGCGCCGTGCTTTCGACTCCTCTTGCGTATTAAGCTCTGCAGAGATGCAGAACTCTTAGAGAAACTCTGGCGCGGCCGATTACCAACGGGCCTGCTACTACCAGCTGATTCAATCTTCTTTTTCGAACACTCGGACTCAAGCCCGGTCTTGCTGTTCTCGTTGCTCTCCTCCTGACATCGAGCAACGACCCCCGGCTCTAAGAAACGGCGGGCAACCGTTTCGGTATGCAACTCACTGGGCATCGTCTCCAGGAGGAAACTCTTGCTCGTCGTGTCGTAGTCTCGCGGTGGCGACGAACTCCCCACTTGCGCCTCGAACCCGCACGACGGTAGCATCTCTAGTTTCATTTAAATCGCCCGACGATCTCGCTTCTAGAGCAAGATATCTAGTCGTGGTACTTCTTCGTACGTAGGAAATCAATTATTCAGCGCACCCCTGTAGAAGGCAACACTGTGCTTCCCTCCGCGCCCGCTCTTCTTTCTCGTTTCCCCATCGGCGGACCATCCACGCTCTACGGGATGATTCCGCATCCCCTCGCAACGCGGATTGTCGCGTTACAGACGATTTCGGCATTTAACACGGACGACGACGCCTTACCCCCTCTCTGATGTTCATTACGCACACGTGCACTCTGGGATCGTTCGATAACGACGTCGCGCGGCATTAAATGCGGCCGGCGAAAGGACGATTGGGCTTGTTCGTTGGCAGGATGAGAACGGCTGTCGGAGCTGGGTGAGAACGCGAAAGAAAAGCGTCCGGAAACGCGTGGACGTGCGTGGCGACGTTGCCGATGGGACGAGACGCACGCGCTCTCTTATCGCTGATCAGCCAGCGACGCTCACACCCCAATCGCTCCACCAGACGAAACGCCACTGTTCCACGCGCACCGACCGCACCAACGACCGACCCACCGACACCCTCGGTCTCTATAATCCCCACCATCGACTCTTTCCACCACCCAAGGCACCTGAGCCCTCAGTGCCGTCGATAAAACCTATTCACTTCGATGTTTCCGAGCGTCGGGCAACCACGAATCAGACGATCCTTCGTCATCCACGTGCATAGCTGTACGCGCGTGACAATGCGTCTTAAGCTTGCGAGATATTTCGCTCGACAGGTAGGATTATCCAGTTTCTCAGTAACGAGAAACGTCAATAGTTATCAACCGAGCAAGGAAACGTCGCTGGCGTCTGGCGACGTGAGAGAGGATACTGAAGCCTGCGAAATTATTCTAAACCAGCTAAACTTCGTAGAATGGTTTCTACTGAATTAATTGGGAAGATGGGAAGGAGACACTTTCAATGAATGTGGTTTCGGTGGACTGAAATACCTGTTTCTCTTGTTTTCATTGTATATCTTGATGAATATAAAATAGTACTTTGAATTTTAGACGTACTGCAATTGTGAGAAAGTGCATTGTTTTTAATGTATTGTAAAGCGGAAACATCAAGTGTCGGTTCGCATTGTTCTTTCACTTCCGGAAAGGACGTTATTTCTTTTAAAATTTATATGTGTTTTTATGGATGTACAAGTCATTAAGTATATACTTTTCCTCGCCTTTCTTTTTGTACCTTTTTAGATAAATTACATGTAGTAGATTACGAATTACAACGAAGTTGGTGAATATTGAACAAATCTTTAATGAACCGAAAATTATTAAAGGGGTATTTCAATAAATATTTGTCATGAAATAATGTTATTAGTTGATGGAGAAAATCTAGTCGGCAGAATTCCTCAAACGGTTCCTCGGTTAAAGGAGGCAGTTATTGGAGACACAGTCGTACGGCCCTGATTCTACTATTTGCTTCGTTGTCCTCGTGTTCAATCTGCCTGCTTCTTTCCGCTTATTCGCTTCTGTTGTACTTTCTCTTTCTTTCTTCTCTCCCATACCAGGACTTTACCGCCGTCAAGCGGGGAACACGCATCGTCCCATCATGCGTATTCGGTCATTCACACAAGGTACATATACCTGTTCCAACATTTAAGATGCGCTAAGTGCGCATCTAAATATAGGAACGGTATAGCAAGAATGAACTTGGTTATAGAATCTAAAGCAATGACCATGTATTTCACAAGTCTACCTCCCTAAGTGTTTGACGTTTCACCAGAATTTCAGGTGTTCCCTTGAATACCAAGGGACAATAACGGGAATGTCAGAACACATGGAAACTCGTAATAAATTTTGTGAAATAGGGTAAGTGTGGGTATTACTGCGGACTTTTAAGGTAGGTTAACTTTAGAACCCTCGATACGGCGTTCAAATGAATGAAAGTTCCTCCTTCTTTTTTTAAAAGAAAGGTGGGACCTTAATAATTCCATAAAAAAATATGAGGGCGGGGTAATATGTACAGTTAATTAAAAACACAGAGATTTGTCGATCAATGTCATTGCATGAGTTACTGCGGACATGCATGTATTACTGCGTGCCAGTTACTAACGAAACATCAGTTACTGCGCATGTATTACTGCGTGATGTCAGGCGAAACATAACCTTAATACCTTTGCAGGTTACGTAGACAGAAGTGAATACGGTCGGAAGAAAGGTTAGGTGGCGCAATGGTCGGTCCGCAGTAATACATGCACATGGTGTAAAGTACTGCACCTAATACTGCGGTGACACATAAAAATTAAAACTAAAATGTAGACGACTGATTGATTGTTTTTCTGGAAAAATAACCCTTATTCTACCGAGCAATAATGCTACATTACATGTATTACTATTAATAACAAAAATATAAATGTTTTTCTAGTAGGTGTTCATGACCGCCATACCGGGAATCGACCGAAGTTTCGCCTTGACGAATTTCAAACTACGATAAAAGAATTAATAATAACTTTGCTGTACATATTTATTAATAATTACCTGTAATAGAGTTTAAAATAATTTTATTAAAAATTTTCAAGAGATTATGTACTTTCTAACATTAAATATGATCTGTTTTAGAATATCCGCAGTAATCGGGGCATCCGCAGTAATACCCACACTTACCCTAGAGCCATGCATAATAATAAGTAGAGTCTAGTCAATCTCGTAATTCTGCTCTGTACACAACGTCTAAACAACCATAAATATTATTATATACATGTTGAGATTCGACACGGAGGAATGATTAAATTTATTTAGACTTTACACATACGAGTATCTGAAATTTCCATAAATATTATGGAAAATAAGTTAGTAATTTTATTGATTAATTTCTTATAGAATAGCTAAGAATAAATTCTACTATACACTCTTGTTGAGAAAGTTTAATCCCTCTCAACTCAGTACACAAATAAAGTAAAAACATTAATTGAAAAATGTCAGTATATAGAAATTCACCCATTTCCATGCATCTAAATTTATCAAATATGTCAAGAGTGGTAAAGACGTACAGAAAATAATTCTTAATCCCTAAACAATTGCAGAATGTGCATTGATTAAATTGATAAATCGAATACACTATATCTAATCAGGGATTTATGAAGTGTATACGAATTTTAAAAATCAATTTCCGATATACGACACGATATTAACGCAATCATTGACAATCTTGGCTGGCATTGACACAGAATCTAATTACACGCGACTTGTCTCGCAGCTTTCATTCTTTACTATAAACACTTGGAAAAGACCAAAGCGGGGTAATTTAATTCCTCAATATTTGTTTCGAGACAACGATTTATTTAAAAATATCATCGTCTAAATATTGGAAAAATATTTCTTCCATTATTATTAATATTCTATAGCAATTTATAATAAATCGAAACAAATTGGACGCCATATCGTATTCTGTTTCACACTACTTAGTGCATGCAATTGAACTAGTATTGTTTAAACTGTCTACTTTCAGTGTCACAGCAGTTGTAATAATACGCGCTTACATCATCGTAATAGAAAGTGTAACAAACCATGTTAAGGTGTAACACATATAGCAAGTGATCTAATGAAACTGTTAACCCTTAGTATCATAGTGTAACACCCGTGTTACACGAATTAAAAAAATTATGCACGCCATTTGGGGTCTTTTTCATGAACTTTAAAGCATTACTTTACCATTACCATATGTAACAAGTGTCCTTAGGGCAGAAATAATTTTTCTCTCAATTATTTCGGAATTCTTTTGTTAATAAATTTGATGTTGAACATAATAATATATGTAACACTAGTCTAAAATTCTGCAAAACTGAGTATTGGCTTAACATTATAATACATAGATATCTTTATGCATGATTTAACACTGGTGCTAAATCCATATTTTTTCATTTATACCTTTTCATTTATATTTTCATTCCCTACTACCAACTCTCATCTTTTTTAAGTCGGTGCCTCATCATTTGCAATGTGTAAATCTGGCGCCAACTTAAAAAATATGAAAGTAGTAGATTAAATGAGGGAAAAAATTATTTTTCACTTTTTAGTGCATTTTTATTTTTTGTATTCTATATACTAAATTAATCCAGATGAATGTGATTATTTTAAAAAAAAAAAAAAAAAAAATTTTAAAAAAAGCAGAATCTAAATTTCGGGTAAAGACGAATAGTAAAGCTAGTATTATATAAACACAATCCATCAATGCTTACAAAGTTACAACAAAGATACCCGATTAAAAAATATGGCGGCGAGTCGTCCACTTCATGTCGTTAACATTCGCTATGCTCTATACTATATTCACTCATAAAACATCGATTATAACGGAGTGGCAAGGGGGTGAAATAAGGGGGAAGGAGTGGGATGTTCAGATTTCAGGGCTCTAGAGAGTAATTATGCAAAATTTGGTCCAGATTGGTTAAAAAAATCGGGATAAAAAGTATCCTGTATGTTATTCCTGGTCCTAGACTACGTATATACAAAATTTCAGTTATATCGGTTTTCGAATTTTCACAATAAATATATAATTAAAAGAGTAAATAAATATTTGTACTTATTTTAAAAATGTCCAGTTTTCTTAATATTAATGGAATTACAAAAATATAACAAAATTAAATATACTGTATCTACACAAAACCAAATAAATAAAAATGAAATTAACTAAAATCCGTACAAATTCTTACAATTTTTTAGTTCAATTTATATTTATGGATCTACAAAAAGATAACACAATAAAATAGACTGCATACAAAACTAAATAAAAAAAAAACTAAACTAAAATCTGCACAAAATATAAATCTTTTACAGTAATATCAAATTATAACTCTTTATTCCATTTAGTATTTTTCTTCAAAAAATATGAACTCATGAAGATTAGTTTTACAGTAATGAGTAAACTGTTACCTACAACAATATAATTGTGTCCGAGGCGACTTTTTTACTGCAACGATCGCTGTTTGTAACATTATTGGAAGCAATTGACGCGACGAAAAGTTATAACAGTATTTCAAATGGCGAGCACATAAAGAAGGTCAAATGCACCACCTGCTGATGAATATTACATCGATATGCATATCGCAACGCGATCTATCGTTGGGATATGTACTAAAAGGTTGAAGAAAAGTCAACGAAGTGACAGAGATGGTGTTGATTATTATAACGACGTAGATAGCGGACGAATGTTTTGAATGTTGAAAAGCACATAATCATCATTTTCGAGTAATGTATAACATAGCAGATATTTCCGAAATCAGCTGGTAACAAGCACCGAGAATGTGAAAATTAAGATAAACAATCGAGTGATTTTTGTGTTGTCTTTTTATGTGATGTAACCTATTTCCCGTACGTTCACCAAGGAACAGAGATAACGCTGACATGCATTACAACTGGTTCGAAGTTCGCGTGCCTTTCTTATCGCACTGTGATTTGTATTCCTTCTTGCAGCACTTCCTTGTTTCGTTGTCAGTATCAGCCTAATGTTCGAATCGTGCGAACGTAATTTACGTAATATCAGCTACGTCGAATTAGTACGATTAAAAACGATTCCACCGAGTTACCTTGCGAAGTTTAGGTAACTCAATCCCATTAGAATTTCGAAGATGCTCGAAAGAAGTGGCTGTAACGATATAACTACGTCTGTTTTGGTACATCAAATCTGTGAAAATGAATTCGTTTCTGAAGACAGTCAACTCCATGACCAAGAAAAGAAATGTATTAATCAAAGAGTCGTTGCAGAAGCAGCTAAACACCTGCGTAATGGAGATGCAAGGGGCACCAGGCGTGGAAGAAGATGGAACAGTCGGCATCTGCGACGAAAGCATGACCCTTTGCTCAGTTTTGGAAGCCATCTTCTTACACGGCTTAAAGGACAGCCTTTTAAATCGAGTAACAGAGGCTCTAAGCGGTCCAGATTTTGATGCTATGCCACAACCAAGCTTCTGGGGCCCGTTGCTAATATTCTCTCATCGACAAATCATAGACCAAATACAGGCATTCAGCCAATTAACTACAGAAGTTGGATATTCCAGAGCTTGGATACGATTAGCATTAAACGAAGGTCTTCTAGCTAACTACTTTTGTTCAATAAGAAGAGACAATTCGGCTTTAAAGCCATATTACAGTCCTGCTGCGTTCATTAGGGACACCGATCTGGTGGAAGTTGCGCAGAGGTTGATCGAAAACTTAGATTACGTTCACTTCGAACTTGCGTGCAATAGTAGCTTGTTAAATTTCTGGTCGAATACCCCTTTGTTGTTAGCAGGTATATGGTCGCCACCAATGAAATCGTGTCCTGTATTTAGCGCAGTAGATATCGCGAAAACAATAACCACGGAATTAACAGACGGCGAGAATTTCGATGAAGTTGAAACGGCTAGCTCTATCGGTAGTTTAGGTTCATTCAACTCGTCGCAGACTGCCCTTAATAACGTGGCTTGCATTAAGGAAGACGAAGCTTTAAAAATTATATTAGCTAATACGAGACCAAGCAATATCGATGCGGAACAATTGATCAACGATTCTAGTAATACTCAGTCTTCGATAGAGGAAGAGAAAGAGAATTTACAAGACGGGAAGGCAGCGGGGAAACAGATTTCGAGTACTAGTAGTCCGAAACATAACGTGGAAATTAACGCAATATCAGATATAGAAGATTCGATAATTGAAAATATCGTGCAAAATCATGACGCTTCGCATGACGCATCGCATGACAATGCTGGAACTGCGGTAGGAAATTCATTAATCAGAAGATTGGGATGGTCCACTTCCTTCGAGGATTGTGAGTCGTCTTTAACTTCGTCTGTAATATCTCATGATTCTGCGACAGATGCACCTCGTACACCGGGCGAGGGACCTACGTACGATTCAATTATTCAAAGCTATCATACCGCTGGAAATGCATCAGTATCGGACCTCCAGGAATTTTTGAAAAAGTATCCCAAGAAGGAGGCGACAAGCAGTGAAAGCAAAGTTCAACCAGAAAGCAAGGTATAATTTTTATTGAGTTCAAACTAAATCTTAAATGTGTAATTTCATCTAAGAAATTAGAGATGTTACGTGAAATGTTATAATTTATTTTCAGGTTGTAATAAATTTTGACGAACAGCTAGGGAAAATTCAGAGAGAGAAAGGTCTAGATGTTCAGAATTATAGCTGCTTTGAATGTGGTCATGCGATTGGTATGAGCTTTTCGAAAGCACACGTTTGCTTTTACTCGGGCAATTATTACTGTTCGAAGTGTATGTCGCAAAATGAGTATATTATCCCATCACGAGTTATTCATAATTGGGATTTAAAATGTTATCCTGTTTGCGAAAAAGCTGCGGTATATTTGCAGGACTGTCCAATATTATTGGATCTTAAAATCTTAAACCCACGGATTTATATGGCTGTAGATACTATGGCTCAATTACAATCGTTAAGAATTCAGTTAAATTTACTAAGAGCTTATTTATTTACCTGTCGCGAACCTATAATTGAATCTTTACAAAAAAAGGTAACTCCTAGAGACTATTTATATGAACATGTTCATCAATATTCTGTCTCTGACCTTCTTGACATACCAAATGGAACGCTTGCGCAACAACTACAGAAAGTAGTAGAATTTGCAAGGAATCATGTAATAAATTGTTGGCTTTGTTGTCAAAAGGGTTTTATATGTGAAATTTGCAATAATCCGAAAGTTATCTATCCCTTTGATATGGAATCTACATATAGAGTAAGTTGACGTTTACTTATTATTAGGGTGGTCCTTATTTATCTATTTTAAAATTTGTATTTTCTGACCCTCTTAACATCTTTTATTTAACAAAAAAAATATCTGCGTGTTTTTTTATTTGTATATTTTCGTATATAAAGGTAGCTCAAGGACTTTATATTTCGCATGTACCACAAGTTTGGCACCTGCGATTTTTTATAATTGTCACTTGTAAATTTTAATGAAACTGGGCCCATATTTATATATCAGAATACAAAATCTTGCTTTTCTCCATGTGTTTAAGAACCTGAATAGAATGAGAGCTGCTGATGAGAGAAATTTAAATACAGTACAAATTCGTTATAAACCCGTTTCGTCTATGCGATGTGTGCTCGTATTTTAATGTTATACTCTCGCTTGAAAGTTAATAAAATTATTTTGCCCTTATTGCCAAAATTTCTACCAATTTATACCAAAGTAGTAATATTTCATTGCCATTGAGCGACATTTTAACAAAATTTTAGATGAAATTCTTTTAAATTACTTGGAAGCTTCTGAAAGGGTCAGAAGAAATTTTTAAAAACTTTGATTTTTTACCATACATATAAGGACCACACTACTTATTATAATATTTATATAAAAATCTAGCGTAATTACTTGGTGTTAAATGATTTTAGTGCGGGGCGTGTAACGCAGTGTTTCATGCTAAATGTTTGAATGCTAGTAAACCATGTCCGAAATGTGAACGCAGACGCAAACGAATGGACCTTCCACTATTAGATATGGGATATACAGAATTATCAGTGGATGGTGCACCAACACTTTCAGATAACGCAAACCAATAAATGCAATTTTCGATAAATTATATATTTTTATTTTTTAAACCATTTACAGTATTCTGCTTTTCTTTTAAGCTAAATATTTTAACTAACGCTTTTTTAATAAAAATTTATTTTTCTACAATTTAGTAATAAGTATTTCGTGTCTATGATGTTACAGCATTCAATGATAACATTTAAATATATAGTTGATGGGAGAGATATGCCATAACTTTTAACTCCTTATGTCTCACACCAGTGATCTGTTTGTTTCACAAAACTATTTCTCCTCAGCTGTAATGGATCACACTCAATTTAAATTAGTCGTTCGCAGATTTTTACCGAACTGTTTTATCTTATGCCCCTTACAGATTTACAGTTTTATCTTCTTATAAATATGACCCCATCTTAACATTTCATTAGTTTGAATTTACTGTACTTTTCTCGTCGTCTAGAAATATTTGTTATTCTACATAATTATTTTGCTACTTATTTATAGTAAACAATGAATTCAATTTTTTATTACATTTTAACTTCTAATACTTGTTTAATGTCGGTAAAAGCTTTTAATTGTGTGAGGGGTAAATATTTTAAAGGATAAGTTTTAAAGGTATTTATGTAATATAAATTTTATTAAAATTGTATGTACAAAAGGTTGTAAAATATACCAATTTATCAAATTATTTTATACTTATTATATTTATTATACTTAATACTGTTGTTATACGTACGCAATTAAAAAAAAATCATGTTTTGTAACCAACAGATGCATGTGCATGCTGTTAAGTTATTGATTTTAATGTATTCAAATGTAAATAAAATTTTAAATTTGAATACACTGGCTATCATTGTGTTTCAAGTTTCAAGATACTGAAATACCTGTTAATTAAATTTTGTTGAAAGAGTAGTTTTACGAGTTAAATATTTACCATATTATTTAACAAGATATATTTCTGTTATATTTATCACTGCATTTGTAGCCAGTCTATGCAAACTTTATATTTTGTTTTTAATAAAATTATCGCGTTATCGACTTACTGAGACAAATGAGACACACATCAAGTACCTTGTAGACTAGAAATAATTCATCATGCATCTAAAATTATGTTGTGTAATAAAAGTTTGTACAAATATTTCATACGAGTAAATTATAAAATAACAAAAAGTATTAATCGATTCTTGAACACAACATGGCTCCGATTCATCAATTTTACATGCTCTTAACATATTTACATTTCTTCAAATCGTATAATTTTTAAAGCTTGTCATTAAGTTCATCTGTATTATCATTCTGATTTTATTAAGAAATAATTCTAAATTCCAATATAGAGAGTATAAAATATCACGTTATATCTGGCAAATGAAGTACATTTTAAAAAATATCTTGTAGAATGTATGTATATGTACACAATATGCAATATTTATGTGAGTATGCCCCAAACTGTGGTATGCCACTATATTTCAGATACAAAAATATACATTAATACTAACAGGGGAAGATCCCGAACCCGGAAATTCAAAAAATTCTGAAACTTTGTGATTATGTAGGGGATTTCCTGCTGATTACAACATAATTTTTGTTTGCTGCCCAAATTCACTCTAAGGGGGTGTAATTGACCGCGGAAAATCCGGTTATTTACCGATTTTGTGTTATAACTCGTGAACTGTAAAATAACTTTTTTACCAAATGATAGATATAATTAAAAGAAGTAACTTTTGTCTTGAAACTTTTTTTCTATCTCTTACAGTTCGCGAGTTATAACACAAAATCGAATTTTCAGGGGTTAATTTCAACCCCCTCGATTGAATTTTGCTGAGCAAATAAAAATTGCGTTGTAAATAGTAGGAAATCCCCCCTACATATTCATAAAGTTTCAGAATTTTTTGAATTTTCGGTATCTTCCCTTGTAAGACGATATTATGCGAATTTTACTAAATATAAATTTGCAGTGAAATGAAATGAACTTTTCTAGTCTAACACATATTATAAGGCACATTGATTCTGTTACTTTTAATTATTCCATACTTTCGTTCCTTAAGCCAAACTTCGATGCTTGATACTTTTAACAGATTCGTAAACATAATAGTTACATAATCTTCAAAATCTGTATAATTAAAGTCTTTCCAGGTAACTTCCAAGAATAAACTAACAAATGTTTGTCATGATGGATTGCGAGCAAATTAGATCGTTTTATGGCATTTCGCTGATTTACAATAATGAGATATACGTATGTTGAAGAGTTTAAACTGTAACACAAAAAGTGATATTTAAACTCGTACAATACTGTCAAAAAAATGTCAAGTGCGGGTAATTAATGTATAAATTAAATAATTCTTTCATGGGTCAATACTATAGACACAGGTACATATTATACGCAGAAATACAGACTTACAAACTGTTATTGTCTGTGGAAAATAGATAATTAACCACAAATCGATCGCTAAAAACGATAGTTATTATTTATAAAAAAGATAATGTGCTTCTCCATAATATTACAATTAATGCACTCGGATATAGATGTAGTGAAAAAAATACTTTCGGACACATTCGTAACATTCCTATGAAAACGTAAGAAAATAAGTGTATGTATTACTTTCTTACAATACGTGTAAACTTATTCGAACAGTATTTTTAATCTTGAAATCTAGAACTTCTTTCGATAATACTTATTTGAGTAACTACTTTGTACTGTTTTGTAACATCAGGCTCAAAATATTGCCAGTTTTTACCGCGAATATGCTGTGCCACTTCGTAATGTCTTCTCTATGGCAATGCTACGCGTACAGCATCTGTGTTTATATTTATCCTGGCAATCTCTCTCACGCGTTCGATTAATGTAAAGTTTTAGGGAAATATGCTGATGGCAAAATTGGCTTGTCAGACAAGCCTGCCCTTCTTAATCCACCTTGTAGCGTGACGCTTGTACTTTTTGATTTCGTACCATTTGATGGTACGGATGGGTTGTTTTCCGTGACAATTGGCATCGAGGATGCACCTGCCACGTTGCCAGGTAACTTATTTAATGAATTAATACGTTCCATAGGTGTACTAGTACTCGATATTTGACCGCTTTTGTTAAACGTTGATATGCCCATTGTACTATCTGTGATGCCAACACCCATTGACCGTGCTGTCATGCGTGTAGTTTGATTGATATTTGGATTCTGCACAATTGGATTCCTCATTGGCATTCCAGACAATGGATTAGTCTGCATCATACTGGGCGCAGGTGTCCGCGTTTCAAATTTATTAGTAATTAATTTATTTGTTCTCGGCAATGTCAATTGCATCGAGGAAGGTACAGTAATTGGTGCTGCTACAGTGGCACTTTGCAACGGAGATTGATTGTCCGCTAACCGCCGATTTAACCAACTAATTACTGTAAGCAGATAACAAATTAATTTTAGTTATATAAGACCAACATCTTTTCTTGAAAGAGAAAGTTGCAAATAGAAATCAAAATAAACGAGATTTTTCGAATAGTTTCAATAATTCTTTTAGATTAATAAGGTATTTGATATGATGCAATTAAAATTTATTACTTCTCCGTCGGTAGTTGATAAATAAGAATGTTTATAATGATAAATATAAACAAATTTACCGTTGTCATTATTTTTTATTGTTTTCTCTTTTTCCTCCAACTGTGTTTGTTGAATTTTTAGCTGTTCTCTTAAATTTTCAACCTCTGCTTTCACATCTTTTGCTTCTTTAATTAAACTTTCCATTTTATTTTCTAATTGACCAACTTCTTTTTGTTTAGTGTCTAGTAGCCTTTCTTGCTCGAGTGCTATACTAGTTCTTAATTTTAATTTAGATTTAGTCGAAGCAAGTTCGTTTTGTAGTTTTGTCAATATTTCATTAGCTTTAACCAACTCATCGCTTAAGTTTCGTAAAGAATTCTGTTTACGCTGTAACTGGCCCTCTTTTTCAGCTAATAAATCTTCCAGCTGTTGTTTCTGCTCTTTTACTGTTTTTAACATTTCTGTGTGTTTACTAATAAGTATACCTTTATCTTTTAATTCCTGTTCGAGTACAGCAACTTTTGTCCTCAAACTGTTCACTAACTTATCTTTTTCATGGTAATCTGTATCCAGTTTAGAATTCTGATTCTTCAATGAATTCAAATCTCTCTGAGCTACGTTAAGCTCTTTTTCAAGATTCTGCAGCTGCTTAATTTGTTCCGTGTTCGTTGCTTCGAGAAGAGACACTTTATCCTTGTAAGTTAAGTTTTGTGTACGTAATTCCGCAAGGTCGGTGTGCAGCTGTTTCATAGTTTCCGTATGTCTACGTTCTACTTCTACCCTTTCTTTCTCGCTTTGGCATTGCCATTCCAAGCGAGCTTTAGCGAACCTGTAATACATCCATTTTATCGTTATAATTCGCAAATATTTAATAAGCATACATCGCCCGACATAAAACGGCTTTACTTACCTGTCTTTCTCAAGGCTTATTTGCTCCGACGAAGACAATTGCATTTGATTCTTTTCCGTCATATATTTCTGCTCCACGTGTTCCAGCTCTTTCGTTTTCGTTTCCAATTTATTCGTCAAATCGTTCAATCTCGTTTCGAGCGCAACTCCGCCTCTGTTCTGTTGCAAAATATTCTCTTTCAATTGCTTGATCTTCAAAGCCATGTGAGTTCTCAGATCGGAATCACTCGCTGGCGATATATTCAAGCTTAAATGACACAAATGTTTGAAATTATTTGTTTCGACCAATTTGAATATCCATTCACTGTTTTCCTCGGCTAATAACAGTAAAAATTTCGGGGGTGTTCTCGCTAAGTTCGCCGTTGGCATTTGGCATTGTTCCAACAGGCATATTAATTGCGTCGCAAAATTGTCAAAATCTACCAAGAGCCCTTGCTGAGACTTTAGAATTTTAAAATCATCTTCTGTGATAAATAACGAGTAAAGGAAACAAGGATCAGCATCGTCTGCTAACATAACGCACAAACTCTGTAACATAAATATACGCTGTGTTATTAAAGCGCTCACAAGGAAACATATCGAACCCGAAAATTCTGATTTTAATGAAACTCCGTACGATTGTAGAGCATGTCGGAGTATGTAAGAAACCAAATTTTCAGCGATTTTTCGTTTTTCGAGTATAACTTTGTAACGGTGCGAGGTAGAAGAAAATCGTAAATGAACAAAATGTTCAGTGTTTGATGCCGTATAACGCGCTGCAAAAGAAATTTTTGTACGTCCAAAATTATACTCGAAAAACGAAAAATCGCTGAAATTTGGGGGCTGATTTCACCCCCTCAGTGTTTTTCCGCAGAAAAAAAAAATCGTTTCTTACATACTCCGACATACTCTACAATCGTACGGAGTTTCATTAAAATCAGAATTTTCGGGTTCGATATGTTTCCTTGTCAGACATTTCTCTAAATATTTCGAAATATTCATTTCGAATTATGTAACAAGAAAAGCAGTAATAAGTAGATAGTATATGTACACTAAAAATGATAGTTGAGAAAGAATAATTATAATGTGTATAAATCGTGTCAACAGAGTATAGGTTAATACGATCGTTACACACGAAATTACCTTGCGACAAACAGGGCTAATACCGGCATGAATTTCCACGTTTACTCTGAGCTCACGCTGACGTTCTTCTTTACTTTGCGGCTTAATGTAAACTCTTTGCACTTTAGTATACAACACTTCAACATTGTTCAATTGGAGGCCAGAATCACCAGTCACTCCACTACCTATTGAATTGTTTAAATAATTCATCGTTCGTTTACACGTTTAACGATCATCTGTCAGTCTTTAATTACCCGGTACTTTAGATAACGGGGATAGCGTTTTGATTTTCGTCTCATTTGTCAATGTTTCGTAAATTGAAAAAAAAATCTGCATCGAAACTTTCAAATTCTGTATACTACGTGCCTAGTTGATGCACGCGTGTTTCAAGTGCTGCCACCGCAGCGTCAAACGTTCAAATTAATTCCCCCTCCCCTCTGCAACTTTTCGTAAGAATCGTTAGATTTCTTTTACTATTTACTTAGTTCACAATATGGTTTAGCTTCGCTCGGTTCCGTGAAGAACGGTAATTAAATTTCATTTCGTTTTGTGGTATATTGGAAATGTTATACGCGCTTACTATTCATACAAATGTTATAAGCACGCCACCTTACAGTCAAAATGTTAAAAATTAGAAAGAGCTGAATGATACTGGAATCGAAACATTATTTTCTTAACGCAAGTCAATATTTAACTATTCTGAAGAACGCGATTCATAATCACGGTATCGATATTAAATACAAGAATTCTAAAGATATCGTAATTGCAGGATATTGTTGAGTTTTAACATTCTAAAATATGTATTTCTGGAATATTTGGTACACATAAGTAACGACAGAAATTTTGTCTCTTTGCAAATCATTTATATTAAGATATGTGTTAATATTATTATTATACTACGCAAATTTTAATATAAGTTTTGTAAACAGACGTTTCAATTTGTTATTAAATCTATTGTTAATTTATTTGTGTAAATCACTGCATACAGAAATGTTATTAAATTAAATTTGTATGTTATTTGATCGACACAAAATTAAAATTACGTGCATGTTTTATCATATATCATTGTTGTTGGTGAGAATATATCATTTGAATCCGATGGAGGGAATAAAACAATGGCCGCTGCATGCAGCCACGTAATGTGTGGCCATTATTACATTTAATACATATTTAAAGTACATTTTTCATATGTAAAGTTTTGAAAATTCTAATTTGTCATGTTTTCTTAGTTTTATTACTAAAAGCAATCTATAAATTATTTACATATATCTTCGATGTTTATAACAGAGCTCACTTTACTTTCCCGCGCAGTAAGAAAATTGTAAAAGTGATTGGTCGATTCTTTTGTATCCAGCCAATGGTATCGAAGCTCGAGGATGTGACGTATCGTTTAAACCGCCGTATATGTCGAGTTGTAACCGCGGTCGCCATGCCATGCGACCGTTTCGGGACTGACAATTTTCCTCCCGAATATGTTGCCAGAAAAGTGTCTGACAAGTCGTTGTCCTTGTTTACGAAGGAAAAACTTGCGAGGTGACAGTATCGTGAAAGTGAGTGTGCAATTATTACTAAGCGACAAGTGATGTTCTTGTGAAAACTGAAACCTTGAACCTGCACCCTGTCGGTTATAGGTTGGATACGACAGTTGCAGTTTGAATCTGACGAGGCGTTCTACGCGTCAGCATGAATTGGTAAGCTTATAATTTTTATCAGTGGTAGATCGTGTAACATTGAAACAATTTCTGTAATGGAGATTTCGGAAAATAAGAATATTTTTTGCTGCAAGTCTCGTGTCAAGAACACGTCGACCGGTTTTACTTGCAGCGCTGCATTCGTTCATTTTTGCCTTTTAACTCTCTGTATTGTGCTGCCCCCCTGCCAAATGCATTTGAAGCTGTTGTACAAACTTCTAAATGCACATTCGTACCGGCAGTTGTTTATTAAGGCGGAACCACACATTCGGCTTTCGGTAAACTGTTCGTCACAGTAATTCGCGTGTTATATCTACACACTATGCACTTAATCAGCAAATTACGGTTTTTTCGACTCGTGATCCCGAACTGCGAACCTTCGTACAGAAGCTCGCCCAAACATTTTGAGCCCCAACCGCCAAATTAGTGAAATGGCACATTTTTTTCGATTTTGCGTTTTTCATGCAAAACGATGCCCCTGTGTACCACGCATCAGCTCGCAAAATTTTACGACGCAAAAAGAACTGTTACTGCGAAACAGAGAGAATAAATTTGCTGTACGCTATTGGTGTCTTGCAGCATGACGGCGAAAATACCTTCTTCTGTAATATTTCCTTCTTGCCGCTTACACTAATTTGGCGGTTTGGGCTTGATTTGATAATCGATTATTTTTAAGTGAATTAAAAAATTGAAAATATTAAAATATTCTTTACCTTTAATTTCTTACGTTTTATTGATTCGCAAATATTAGATTTTAATACTACTAACGAAATATTCAGAAAATACGTGAAATATCCGGCAATACATACATAGACTACTCGTTTTAGAGCATTGAAATCAGTTACCGCGTAGAGAAAACACGAGAGACAATATTTACATTAATTACATGGCAGAAATAGAGGACTTGTTGCTTGGAAATCGACATGTATAATGTAAATGTACAAACCGATGCAACAAAAGGGATACTTGTTCCATTGTCGTGAAACGTCAATCATCACTTTCTTTTGCAGCTGTGTCTAGAATGATAAGTATAATAGAGTTCAGTGTACTCGAGATCTTACTCCACACGTACTTACGCATACACGGGGTGTTCATTAGGGTGGAACGAAATATACGAGCAAAATATTTTTTTATTATTCATGACTTCTAATAGTGGGCAAAAGTTGCCTTTTATAATGGTATTTAAACTGCCAAAGTTTGAACGTGATCAACAAATTTTTTGAGATGCCGCAAGCCTTTCAGAAATTAATATTTCAGTAAATATTTCACATTCAGTAAAAATTAATATTTCAGTAAATATTTCATATTCAGTAAAAGTTAATATTTCAGTAAATATTATTATATTCAGTAAAAATTAATATTTCAGTAAATATTATTATATTCAGTAAAAATTAATATTTCAGTAAATATTATTCTATTCAGTAAAAGTTAATATTTCAGTAAATATTATCATATTCAGTAAAAATTAATATTTCAGTACATATTATATTATTCAGTAAAAATTAATATTTCAGTAAATATTAATATTGATAAATTTAAGAATAAGCATTTTACTTGAAATGAACGGAGGTTCTTACAAGGAAGATCACCCAACTGTTACACGCCAATTTTTACGAGACTCGGCATACAGGTAGAGTACCTAAAAATATTACACATATAATTTTTTCAACGGCGGAAATTCATGTTTAGTAGAAATTAACTTTCAAAATTGGGGGTTGGAAAACAATTTAGTCAAATAACTCGAAACCCACAACTTTGAATGTAAATTTCACTCCCTAAACATTGAATTCCCGCTGCTCAAAAAAATATGTCTAATATTTTTAGGTACTCCACCTCTATGCCGCGTTTTACAAAAATCGGCGTGTAACAGTTGGGTGATGTTCCATGTTAACCAAACTGAATTCGACGCGGTAAGAAACTCTCTGGACGTCGAATACGGAATGAACGCTTTCCAAAGAGAATCTTAGATTTACGAAACTGTGACTCATGGTCGCCGGCGGGTGTAACAATACGGTTCTTGGGGCGGGTGTTTCGAAAATGCACAAAGAAATCGTAAATGTTTCCCCGCGCTGGAAACTTTACGATATCATCGTTGAAGCGTGCAACTTCTTCATCCTCGAAGAATAACGCGCAGTAAGATTTACGAGGAAGGGACTCGAGTCGGCGAAAAATGGCGTCCCCTCGGAAGCAGGACGCCGTCGTTTCCTGGCGCAGTTTTCCTTCGCGTTTCGTCACGTATTTTTTCCATCCTTCCGCATTTGAAAGTTGAGTGCTGTAACCACCTGCCCTACTCGCAAAAGAGAAAAAGCCAACCAAGCGGACAGGTTTTACCTGGCAAACCTACCTGGTTTCGGGTTGAGAAGCGTATACCTGCTACCAACGCAACTCCAGATTTTTCTTTTCCGTTCGGTCTAGGCCGAAGGTCTCCCTGATTTCGTATTATCTGGTGTAGATCTCCCTTTTCCATGTAGAGGGTCGGGGTGATTAAATGCATTTTCTTTGTATTGACATTTCCTGATAAGTTTCATTACCATGACACCGTAAATGAATTTTTTTTAAAGATTAGTTATCTTTATGAAAACCGAGTACATAAATGCTTTCCACATTTTATTCCTTAAACAGTTTTATATACTTGTCTAATTGTTCAATGAAAGAAAAAGCGGAGGTAGCGTTTAAGTGTATATTCACAATTATTGCTCAAGTAATTGGGGAATAAATGTGTTAAAGGATTAAAATTAGTCCGATTAAAATTAAATTGTGTTTTCCATTACAGTGTTTAACTTTCAAAATATAAGTATATACAAATTATTATTAAATAAAGCAATCCAATTTAGTGGTACACAAGTATATAGTACGCAATTTGAGAAAAAAATGGTATGTTAACATTATCAATTACTTTAATTCATTTTGGAGTACTTTATCGACTATACAGCTTTAATATAATGACGGGCTGATTGTGAAAAGAACGTTATACGTAACAGTGGGAAAATGGATCAGATATTAAAATTATTATGGGTAATAGTAATCTTACATAAACCAGTGGTTCTCAACGGTCATCTCCCAAAAGTCTCTAGATAACTTCTTACCCGCTATTATTTGTTCAGCACGTAACAACTATTTCGCATTAATGTCACGCATGTTACTTTTCCAATTTTTCTCTCACTTCTTAAAAAAGTATTGCGTACAACACGATGGAAACCACTATTATAGTATTATACAATATATAGCGCGAGTAACGAGAGTAACTGGGCACAAATTCGTTTCTTTATATGGCATAGAGGGTAAACTTAAAAAAAGTACTCAATAGTGTATTAGGTTGTTCCATAAGTTCTGCCTCCTGGAATACGTCTTCAACAAATTCGATTTTTGAAAACAGATTATATTTACTACACCTATATATTTTCCATTATTATTTGACAGTCTCTCATCTATGTGGTACTTCTGTTATGCCTCTTTTCGAAATATCTCCGGATTTACCATTAAAAAAAGGACTTATTGCACTTTTTGTAGCTCCGAGATTATTGAAGTTTTCCCATTTTAAACTGTTTTGTAATGATCGAAAAAGGTGGAGATCTGTTGGTGCCAGATCCGGGGACTACGGTGGCTGAGGAATAAGTTCTAATTGCAGTACTTTTTTTGCGTTGCTATCGCCACGTGTGGTCTCGCGTTGTAGTGGAGGTACAGCACACCCTTTCGGTCTTTTAATTTACAGTTCTAGCTGCAGTCTTTTAAGTTGTTAACAATAAAAATTATCATTGATAGTTGTATTTGGATGAAATAAACTCCTAATATGTACTCGTAAACGAAGTGGCGAGCAGAATTTACGCAGCAACGTAACATATAATTTCCAAAATCGTCGAAATTATAACCCATTAAAAGAAGACTGCGATATAGAGCTCGACTGGATAGAGCATTGATTGCGATGACTACCACTGATTTGAGCGAGTGGTTTCTTAAAGAGATATTCCCATATCGCCCGTCGTTGGCTTTTAAACGCGTTGCTGTCCACAGTTGCGCGTCGGAGTAAACCAGCTTCTCCCACCGCGTCTCCCTACCGTAGTATATACACGGACGGTGGCCGACGCGACGCCGCCGTGCGCGCCGCATCCGATATAAACACGGCAGAAAACCGAAATACATACACCGGCTAAAGCAGGGGGAGGTAAACCTGCGTAAGGACCTCCATCCGTGGACAGCGTTGCTTTTAAAAGATATCTGGTGGCGTACGGCTTAAAAAGCCGAGGAAACATCGTATTCGGCGAGAACGTATTTGGCCGGTCCCCGGTGAGTGAAACAAGACGTGGCAACATGGCATCCGAGTACACCATACTACACAACGCCACGCCACACGTACATGCATACATACATCTTTCGTGCGAGAGGCCACGGCATTGTAAAATTGCCGATTCGCTTCGAGGTCATCACGCTATCGACCTCCATTTCGTATTGGTTCTTGCCTTTTTTTTCAACATGGATTTGTCGAAACTGGCCACCACCGTAGTATTACTCCATCGATATTCTTGTCTCGATCGATACGCCAGCGAAATTAACGGGGAACGAACCGAGCCTTTGCGTTCGGCCTTTTTCCATGGCATCGATAGCCGTGGCGACGCGACGCGTCGCTTCGATTTCTCTTTACGGCGAAAATCCTAACGACCAAGAAAAACTAGGGAGCGCTTTATAACTATGAAAGTTGGAACGGCTCGAACCCGACCGCTTCGATATATAATCTGGATGATATTATGACCTGTTTCCTTCTCTAAGCGAATTTTTTGTCTTTAACGTTTATGACGATGCGATAGAGTAATCGGTGCAAAGTAATTGGCAGCTTAATTGTTCAATATTGTTTTCGTCTTACGATCTTAGTAAGATGAAACCAAAGTTACGATCTTACGATCACTACAAGATGTACAACTCCTTTTTGATTTATCTGGACGCTACTGAATTCGGAATTTACTCATTGTAAGTACTATGAAATAAATTACTTATGTTGTAGTAAGGTAAGAGGTAAACAATTTTATTGTATGTAGTTGCAATGTTATGTTTTACAATAGGTTTTAATGTAACATGCTACGACATTATTACGGTATAAAAATAATTTCAAAAAAAAAAAAAATTAGATATCTTTATAACAAAATACAGTTTTAGTACTTTGTAGAGTAACCCTTTTGTTGTTCTTTTAAACGGTTTAAAATGATTTTTATTAAATATAGCGCATTAGTAATAGTACTCTTGACTAGATCGAATTTTTAAGAACATTACACAATTTTTAAGACCAGGAGGGAGATCCAACTCGTTCGAATAAAACATAAAAGATTTACATATAGAAGTTACGGGACGAAAAGTACAACGAATAACGACAATAACCACAGTATGTACATATAAGCTGTCATAATCTAGTTCGTCATAAATTATGGCCCATTATATATATAGAGTAGGGCACCTAAAAGTATACGAATGTTTCTGGTATTCCTGAACTTACGAAAAAGAGATCGAAATAAAAGTTGCTTAATTTAAAGGGGGAACTAGAATAGTAGCAGCATACTTTTTCTCTACAAAACAAGTCTTGTTAGTTTTCTGGGTCATCACTATTTTTTTTTTAGTAAGACTATATATTTTTTTTATAGCGACATTCAAAACAAAATCAGCACATCATGTAGAAGATTTCTCTGTTACTTAATTGCATGTATCATAAGTTACTTCCAGGGGTCGAAACGGTTCGGAAATAACTCTTTCAAACATATATCGGTTCTGACTGAAACAGTTATGAAGAACAGATATTCTGAATAACTGTTATAAAGAACCGAAATTTTTGACTGCATCGATTGCGGTTACGGTTCGATGAAACCGATATGACATCGGTTCTATATCGGTTTTATGTATGTATCGGTAATGTTTCTATCATATTTTTGCTTTTAAATCTAACACCTTCCTTTTTTGTCACTTTTCACAAGTTCCAAAACAACACAGGTATTTTCAAGTGCCACCCTGTGTATACGATGTATAGATGGTTCTATTAATATTTGTGTTTATTAATGAAAACAAATAATATAAAGATACAGAAACAAATAAAATCGTTCAATGATTCTAAAAGGCGTTTAATTTATAATACATATTACATGTTCTGTTATTGATGAAGATTCGCGTATTAACTTCCATTTTTAGTAGTGGGTACTTATTTATACTTAGCTTCATTTTCACCTACATTAACGTTTATATAATTTCATTTCTTGTTGTGCGCTGATATTTTCAAACAACATGTTCTTTTAAGGATGAAACCGATAAAATTGGTAATCGGTTTTTTACTTGCGTATTTAAAAGGTGTTTGAATTATATTATGTTGTTTAGCTTGAATTCGAATAAATAGGATTTGTTCATTCCGTTTCGGCATAGGAATTAACGAATGAAACAGGAAGTTGAATAAAACGGTGTCACGTTATTCCATTATTAATCTGTCGAATGTGTGTTTTACTAAAACAGGTTTTGCCATTCAGAATCTTAATTCGTGTTTCTGCCTGAATGCGTAATTTTGCAACTTTGATTTTTCTTTGAAACGATATATATCAAGTCGTCTGGAAAATTTCCTCGTTTTTTCTCGATCCTTTCGTCACTTTATTTCACATGTAGTTACCCCAGGTTCGTTTGTAAATTATAAAATTACAATTTTTCTTACGTTACACCTGCAACAAATTTTATAGAAAAGTTTCACACAAAATTAGATTTATTTTCATTTTAATTTGTTAGTTGTTTTTGCACAGAAAATAGTCGTTGGTGTGTAGGTTGATCTTATGTGAACGTTTACAATTTTATTTTATTGTGGAAATCATCATTATTCATCATAGATTTCCGGTATCTCATATGTTTTCGGTTAAAATGATTTGGTGTCGCAATTCCTGTTAGGTGATTGCTGTATAGGAAGTTTGGATGGTTGTTCTACGTTGGAATTCTAATCGCTTCCTTTGAAACTTCGTTCCGCGTGCACCATTCTTAACAACAAGGGAAAAAAGGAACATGTGCATTAACAGTTGCAACAGACCATTGGAGTAATGAGTACGAGTCATAATCCTCCAATAATTTTGAACAGTATATATTTGTACGTGTAAAATTCAAAATTCGGTCGGAGGAGCAGTAAACAAAATCTATTTGAAAGGTTACAAGGCTGGTATGTTACAAAACCTATATTTGAATTATTTGACTGTATTTATATCTTACAGCTGTCAAGATGACTCTCCACATCCAATATATCATTTTCATTCATAGCGTAGAAACACCTACAGAGTCGCATTGCTCAATCGCACTTTTATGGCTTCTTTAACTTCCGTGAGACGCGTCGAATGTCAATATTGCAATAGCAATAGTGAAAGTGTTAAAAGAATATTTCACTCCCTGTTAATTCCCAATTTCGTTTTTTATACATGTAAATCTACCTACCGTACCCTTCATACACGTTTCGGTGTGTCTCAAATCGTGTAATATCACATATTGAAGTTTCAACGATATCTGTACCATTTCGTTTCGCAAAACCCGATATGGCGCGTTGTTGATGGTTTTGTTTCTCTATATAAAACAGCAGTTGCTCCAATGCTATCAAATGTTATATACAGTGGCGGACGAAAGAATGTTTACAATTTTTAAAATCGCGTAACTTCTATAAAATTAATCCAAACGAGTTGAGTTTTTTTGAGAAACTACAAGGATTAGTTTGCTAAAGAATGTGTTTCGTCGTTTTGAAAAAAATACACTTGGTAGCAAACAAAAATAGTAAATGTCATTTTTTACTATTTTTGCCCAAGTGCATTTTTTTCAAAACGACGAAACACATCACTTAGTAAACAAATCCTTGTAGCTTCTCAAAAAAACTCAACTCGTTTGGATTACTTTTATAAAAGTTGTAAACTTTCTTTCGTCCGCCACTGTATATTAAAGAACAGGAGTGGACTAAGAAAGTGGTTGTTATTAAGGGTATTGTTATAAACTATGATCAATTCAGTGATTGTTGTTAGCTGTATATTGGCATTGGCCGATGCAGGAGGTAACGCGGTAAGCAAACGTAACGTGTCTTCGTAGAAGAAGAAAATGCTGCAGGTCTGTGATTTCCGCTTGGCAACAGCGCAGCCGGTTGCCCGTGCTGCCTCGCTAAGTTGAGCCAATGGCGTAATAAGGAGAGGGGAGCGCACAGTCGCTCAGTTCCCTTCTCAAGCATTCACAAAAACCACTCGCAGCGGGATGAATGTGGACCTCTTTTTAGTTATACGATTTTGCTCTATTGAAAAGTATCCACTACTACGCAAATTCTCTAGGAAGTAAACTTTGACAATTATTCCAATCAATTTAAATTTTTTATCTAACCCGTTCTTTGCCAATAAAGATCATTTGCAGCGTTGTACCATGTTTCGAATGTTATTGACGATTTCGGTCTTATAAATTCGTAAGTATATAGTTTTCATTATTTTAACATGTTGATCAGTACATATTGTTTCGTACTTATTGTTAGCATACATAATAGCTACATTCTCATCTGCATACAGAAGCTTTGAGCATTTTTAGTACATTCCTTATGCCGTTTACCCTCTTCAGTGCGAGTGTAATATTTAGTTTTCAATCGATTTATTTTTTAGTCGATGAAGTTAGACGCAACTCAAACTTATAAACAGTTCTGATTTTACAGCGTCCACGCGTTTAAGTTCTAGGAACGATTTTCTCTTTTGAACTTTCACACGGCGTTTGTGCTTCCTATTTGTGCACCCATATTACGCCCGCTAACATTGTTTTGTCATTTTATCACGAAGCGTAGATTAATCAGGTTCCATTATGTCTCCTACTCTATACTTGCTTCATGGTTACGCTACTGGGTCGAGTATTCGAGTATCCCCCCTCAATCTTTCCCCTCCCTGGCGCCGAGTATCAGTGGCTTTCACGCGTCTCTCTCACAACTGCTTTCGTCTCTTCTCTCTTCCAATTCTCCCACTCTCGTCTCTCTTTCCCGCTGTCTCCACTCTCCCTCCTCGCATCTGTCCTTCTCCCTTTACCCTTCGATTCCCTGTGGCCGTGCACGACGGCCATTTTTCTCTGCTTGACTGAAATTCGGCAACGCTGCGCATACGTGCCCCCGCGCGCACACGTGAAGTCAGAGAAAGAAACATTGGCATTTTGGCATATACTCGAATTTTGTTTGTCGTAAGCAAGCATCGTGCTGGATGGAACTATCTTGTTGGCTCGAAAACTCGGCGCGAATCAATGACGAAAGTTGGTCGCCGCCAGAATTTCTCTGTTTTATGGAGCGAACACGACGATCTAGTACCACAAGTAAAAGCCGTCTTACTGCTGTCTGTATATTCAAATACACAGTATCTCTTGTGGCTACCTACGACTCGCAGTTGCGGTAATGTCTGTCGACAGATGTTAAATGGCGATCGATATTCGGAGCAATGTTGAAGAAATGTTGACATGCGTAAAAAATATCTGATATCTGTTGTGAAAGTATCTCTGCACATAAGGTTGCAGTGAATTTTCAAATTATTCGTACCGACAGATATTTTGTGAGTTGGATACTTGTTTTGGTTTTCTTAATATTTTTGCAGAACCACCTGCTCCTCAGATGTTATGTTTGCATTCGTCACAAAATGTCACATTGCACCAAAAGTCACGTATTATTTTAACAAATCGTAATTGTTGTTTTGTATTAACACTCGCTGGTGGTTTTCGTCTTACAATGTGACTATTATACACCTCTGTACATATATATGTATATTTCAGGATTGCATCCAATTGAAACAGAAACCGTTATTCTATGAGTTTTCTTCTACTTTTTGCACTATAAAACGTGTCTCCGACATTTCTATTTTGGTAATCTATGATAATGTTTGTTACTGTACTAAAACTTCCTACCATTTTTATAATTTTCTCTACAATTTTTCGTTTCGTTCCACTTGCCCCCTTTATCTTCTTTACCTACAATTACGGAAGCTTTAGTTTACATTGCTTGAAATATAAATTCCTACCACAATTTTCGTATCTCTAAAATATGTCCACATCCAGTACTAAAAATTGCTAAAGTGTTTTGGAGCAAAATTTAATACTCTGAGACTCGTGAATAATGAATAAACTCCACTACAGTATCTGCCACCATATAAACGCTACTACAGATTCGTCGTAAACAAATACAGAGCCATTTTAATTTTCCGTAGTAACATGAGCGATTTACACAATAGATTTTAACTTGAGGTCTCAACTCGGTTGTGTTTGAACGATGTTTTTTGAAGAAAAAGAACGCAGGATTATTATGTTGCGTAACGGGCCTTAACCCTCGAGCCCTGGAGGCTGCGCAAGCCCGGCCCGCATCACCCCCCCTCCCCCGCCCCCCTGGAGTCCCTAGGTGCCCCCACGTGCCCCTCTCGTCGTGAAAGAGCCACGATTCCCAACTCCGCTTGGCTCTCTGCGCTCCAACGGAGCGTCCAACGACTCGGCGCTCCCTTCGGTCTCTAGTTTCCCCTCCAGCTGTGAACCCTGGTCCTTCTACACAATTTTCCCATGCCTTCCCACGCCGCGCCCGTGTACACGCGCGTTGCGCACTGCATACGAAACATGCTTCTGTACGTCATTGGTGAATTGCTTTTCTTGATAGTTTCAAACTTTCGTACCGTTTATCACCGTACTTTTTTTCCTGTACATGGCGGACATACAACAGAATGTTTTGCTTCCTGAGATCCTTTCGAAACAGACGATTAGTCGCGAATGTCTGTAAATATATCTAAATAGTACAAGAATAAAATGATTAATTTATATTTATCCTTTAATTGAACAGTGCTGAGTAAAGTTGTTTTTACTCAATGAATAGACGAATTTATTCGAAGTGAATTGTTTTGATGGGTATTTTCTTAGTTCAAGAAACTTCTTAACTCCAGTTTATGAATAAGGTTTCAAAAATTCTTTGTCTTCTGTCTGTTAGTCGAAGTTTCTATTTAGATTAATATTTCTATCCCGCATATTATTTTTATTCTGCAATGAGATTTTGCAAACTATTGGAAATTTTCCATTTCACACGTTCTTGGACCACAGAAATTGATTCTTTTGGAGGAAATCGATGAGTTTTGTATTTTAAGAACACGGAATCGGATTCTAAGAAATTACGATTTTTTTTAAACAATATTTGTAGTATATCCCCTTAATGAGAGTATTTCATAATATCAATAATAAATTTTTCTTTGCTTTGTAATTAGCAGTACCTCGCGATGCCTTAATATGTATAAATTTAACGTTAATTGGAAACGTTCTCCTCTAGGTATAATTCTTAATTGCTTCTCTATCTGTTTTTAACCAAGCTAGTTTCTCTTAATCAGATTGGAGTCCCAGGTTAAGATTCGCGGTCGATCCGATCGAAATGAGCTATTGAAAGGTTAAGAAGTCGACGTGTACAAAGAACCGGTTTGATCGTGGCGTGGGCGTGTGATAAATCTGTGAATCCTCCACGTCTTGCCCGGTTTTCCTCGTTATTAACGCGTAACACTGCGATGTTGATTCGTGGAAATAACGCTACTGTGTCGGTCGCGCTACGAGCAATCGTTGCAACACGTTACGATCCTTTGTCATTAACTTTAGAATCTACTTATCGTAATGCAACGGGTGTCACTCAGAATTAACGACGCTCGTTTAAGGTGTATTACCAACTGGCGCGTCGATTTTTGGGACTATCCTTAAAATTTAAAATAAAAAAAGAGTATAAGAACAAAAAGTTTGAAATTTTTTTCATACGTTTGTTCATATTTTTTGGAAAGAACATAAAATTGTTTACGTAATTATCTTATGTGTTTGTAAAGTTATTAGTAAAAGTTATGGTTAAGATAAAGGTATTTGTAAAGTTAAGCTGTTATCTTCAGCGGGCACGAAAATTTTTGTGCAACGGAGACAGGTTTATTTGAGAATATCTACACTTAAATGTAAATAATTGTAGCCATCGCCCCTACTAAAGTTAAACATACGAAATATGATTGAATAACATGGCAGCCTTGCAAAGAAAATAGCAATGATTTTTCAAAAATTTCCCGATTTCTAGATTCTGTGAACTAAATAATTCTTGCTAAAATCAGGGTGCAACCTATATACACACTTTTTCATATGTGCTGTCTCGCAAGCGTCTTAGAAATGAAAACCACACGGGTATTTAACTATTTCTGGAAGATTCGCTCAAAATACGCGTCTAATAATACACACCTGAGAGCCTCAAGCTGAGAGTAATCGTAAAACATCGAAACTATGTGCTCGCTATGGGGCACGTGTACAAAAATATGACGCATCTTTACATTTGGACAAACTTTGATAACAAGCACGACATTTTTTTAGATTTGTGTCATAGTAAAAAATATGAAATTTCACGACGAGATTATAAACAGTGGGACATTTACATAGAATATCACCTCAATTACTGATAGAATTTGAAAGTTGGTGAAAGTGGTTTCTTGATTCAAAAACAATTTGAAAACAAAGAATAATATATTTTTAATGCAAGATATCTAAAAAAATAGTTTGTTATTTTTATAATACGTATTCTTATACACTTTTCCATTCCTGTCTTACCTGCTTCAATATGGGTTAGTATTAATTGGAATATTTAATTGTTCTTTCTTAAATGTAACTACATAAAATATTCAAATATTAATCTTTCAATATTTCTATTTTACAAGTCCCACACAAAACTTGGTACCTTTTATGAATTTAAAAGCTGCGTACTTTACTAATTCACTTTTTTTAATTTCATCAAGAAATGAATGCATCATAAAGCCTAGAGAAATCATAAATAACATTACTGTAATAACAGATAAACAAATAATCAGTTATTGTAAGTATCAATTTTTTAATTTCATGGGAGGAAAAGTGTCGTATGAATACAAAAGGCTATTGCTCATTACTGCATATTCATAACACGATTAATACAATATAAAATAGCTGCAACGATGATGAAACGTTGCAAAACACTTTCTTACGTGATGGTGTCAGGCGCGAGGTGTATAATTCCACGTTTCCCCAGGAGCAACAAGTGTCAATGAATATTGTGAAACAATGTAGTTCAACTGAATAATGTTCTTTTATTACACGTACTTATAAAGGTCAATGTATACAGTCGCCAATACTGGAAAACTCGGAGCATGCTCGGACGGCGCTTGAGGCCGCGAGTCCTATCCGTGCTATATCCGAACGCAACTTTGCCAAATTTTATGCTAAATTTTATTTTTCAACTTTCAAACTTGTATTGTCTGACCCTCTTAAAATCTTCTATTCGACAAAAAAAATATCTTCGTGTTTTTTTAAAAGATAAAGTTAAGAGTGAAAAGAAATTTTATTCTACAATTTACAAACTTAGACAACCAACAATCTTGCATAGAACTTTGCGTGGTTGGGGTCACGAGGGACACCAGGATAACAGTAAAGGGTTAAACATTTAAATACAGTCTGTTGATGTCCATAATAAATCTATCTAATGCGACACAGTTGCTTTTAAAGTATTCGCGTTGCTGTAACGCCATTATCAGACTTATATATATATATGTATATATATATACATATTGCCTTGGCTGATTTATTACCTAACGTTATAAATACGACCTGGCTGTTGATGGTGAAACACCGTGAGAAAGCATTGTGTGATCTTCAGTAAATGACGATAAAAAATCGATTAGTTAAAGTGAGGAGGAGAGAAGATATATTTGTATAGTATACCCCTGCTTACGAAATTTGAAGTTTTACCGATTGAAGTATGAACACGATTTGGAAAATGCGCTAAATTGGTGAGCAACAACTAAATCATTGTTGTTATACTATCAATTCACTTAGATATTCTCGAAGAATAACGTTTTCATTGTATTCTAATACTATCTATTTTTCAAATAATAGCTCTCCAAACAAAATTTGTTTACATTATACTTGAAAAAATTTAGCACTAATTTCTAAACAAAATGAAGGAAGGAGCTATTTAACACATAATTGATGGATTAATCAAAATCAGTTGCCATCTGTTTCACAGGAGAGTGTACACTTCTATTTTAATTTTTCGTTATAAACTTTTGTCAATTATGAGTTTATAATAACAAAGCAGAACGTAAAAAATAATTTTGTAAATAAATTCTTTTTCAAACATATGTAGCAGTGTGACATAAATCAATATTTTATAAATTCACAACATTTTTTCAACCCTCCATTATAGTTTCTTTTTATTGAATTACAGTTGTAGAAAAACGATAACGTGTGTTGCGTCCAGCAGGCGAAACAGTGCACCCCACTTCGATTCATATCTGCAACCGGCAACTTATTTCATGCCCATAAATAACATTCTGTATTATATTTTATGATTGTTTGAAGCAAAATGTAGTAATACCATGTTTCAAATCACAAATTATAATTGCAGCATAACCTAGCGAGTCCCTTCCTGATAGCTTTCCTAAGGAATAAGCGTACCTACATATTGCTTCGTAGTTCTATTATCTTCCATGTGAACAGCACGTTATAAACACATTAACAAGAATGTATTCTTGATTACCTGGCTAGTACTATGCCGCGCACCTTTCAACTGCTACGGTTACATACACGAATGGCAACCGTCAGAGCATTATCACAAATTTCACTTTTTAATTCCTCCGAATATATGAATATTGTTACAACGCCTTTGAATCATAATGTTGCGATCAACTATCCGTTTAAACAGAAAACACGGTATCACATTACCATTTAAATCTACAATTTACTCCTTAAAGCCACTCGTACTTGTTCTCAGGTGTTAGGCTATTTATTTTTTTATTTCTTGTTTACAATTTCGTACTTCTGTCTATAGCCCGGAACAAAATGTTGGACCACTCAACATTTTTGTTTATTTCTGAAGATATACGCAGGATAATATATATTTTATCCATCCTACATATTGCACATCCCTTTATACGCCAACACATGGAAAATCGCCTTCGTGGACCATGGCTGAGGAATGTTATGGAAATAAATGTAGAGAAATACCAACGTCAGCAAATTTTTATAGGTATTTTCTTTTGGATCTTTATGACTGTATTATCAATGGATTGAGCTGTTTACTGGAAATATAAATATAACAATAATGAATTTTGCATAGGTATACTTTATTTTTCTTCATTTAGATGTCCATATTAAACAGTTTTTTTATTACATACTTCGAGGAAACGATAATGAATCATAAATCAGGCGATTTTAAAAAAAAGTGATTAAATTAAATGTATATCTTTTATTCACCGATGACCCGTAAATATTAATCACATAATTATTATGATGATATATCTATGCAGTTATTTTATTAGCATTTATCAAATGGATATCAAAGTGAGAGAGATTTTAATTTCGAAATCGTAATATATTACTGCGTAATCTTGCGTGTAAAATATTTGAAATTTTTTTCATAAAACGATATCGGGTTTTCGGCGCTCTTGATTGCAGCATAAACCCAGAGACCATTCAAATCGTAAAAATATATATCTCACGAAGGATAATTGCCGCCTGTTTGAATTCATAACATGTTTCTGTTGATTGCTTTTAAATTCTCTGTCACTGACCGTCAGAGATACCACAATGTCATATCTGATTGAACAAAGATACGAAATCTTAAATGCAATGCTATATTACTCTACAGTGTGAGTGTACTACTCACAGTATACTACTCACACTGTAGTCTAATGGGACTACAATTAATATTTGCATTACACAATATTCAGTATAAAATTCGATAAAAAGAAAATAATGATAGTTAATAATGATAGATAATCCTTCAATTCTGAAAATAATCTGAAGATTCACATAGTTGAAATTTGACGTACCTACAATAAAAATGATTGAATAATTAATTACACAAATCGTCTAACTTATCAATTTCATTCGAAATTTTATACCTACTTACACTTACTAGAAGAATATACATATATAGTATGTTGCTTTGCATTTATATCAGTATCGAATAGTCTTGTCATGGATAGAAAATTGAAGTGGATAGAAAATTGAAGAAGAAAATTGAACTTCATGGATAGAGTAGAATATCTATATTAGTTTTAAGAATGTGTTTAGTAATAGAAATGAAAGACGAATTGATTTGAGCTGTATTCAGCGACGGGTCTCAAGATCTTCACGGACGAAAATGATAAATAAATGAAGGATTGTATGCAAATGAAAAGAGAAAACAATCAGTTAGTAGTTTAGGTGTACGAGACCCAACTAGATACAACACGCAAGATTTCGTGTCGGTGAAAGCGATAGAATAAATTATGGCACTGTAAAAGAAACGGAGTGATTTTGATAATTGACGTAATTCTAGTTTTCTCTTTTGCAATTAATCGTCGCGAAATGGCAACTATTATAGTATATCGGTGTGAAGAAAAAGAGAATAAATGTAGCTTCGTAATTGTCTCTCAAGAAACGATTTCTTAATTGAAAATTATTCGCATTCATATTCCATCAAAATTAAGGGATTGCATTTCAAATACTGTACTCTATAATACGTATAATAATATCAAAATTTATGTACTTTCTGAATTGTATATGAAACAAAAAAATCATGTTCCTACATGAAAGTTAAAACAGATTAAAATGAAAAGTGGAATATTCCACAGAAATATGTCAGGTGTGTAAGATGACACTTGAAGAAGATTAAATATTCTTTAACCATACCTTTTTATATTCAGTTAATGGCAGCTGCATCTTCGTTGCAATACATCTGTTAATTCGTTTTCGAATTTTTTTCAACTGCTTGTGGCGTGATGTTTTTTCAGAAATACATCCATTTACAGATTGCAACTGAATTTTCTGTGTATAACCGCGGTATCTGTAAGTACGTTCTCGCAGGCCTTGGGCAAAAATGTATTTATACTTATTTGTCTTTTCGATATCGCGCGTACGCTCCCTTGTTTTCACTTTGAAGTTTAATCACCTTCCAATTGTGTGCTTATCTGACGATTAATTGCATCTGCGTCCTTGTAACTGTTTATGCTCGGTTTGGTCGCATCCACAAAAGATTCGAATCAGCCTTGTTATACTTGTTTGCCAATGTATTTTATGAAAGCATATCGACGTTTGCCCAAGTCGTACCATTCTCAAAATATAAATTTAACCCACCGGAAATATGTTTTTCCAACGCATAAAATTGTGTGAAATTTCAGACGTTGATTCTTGATGTCTTTCACCCTGCTACAGTCTTCTGTTCAATTTTATATTCAACATAGTGTCACAAAAACGAGAAAGGCACATTTTAGTAACAACCTCTTTACAATTTTCTGAAAATACGAAATGTTTCTACGAAAATGAAAATGCAATTGGGTCGTAGGTTAAAGTGATAAAATTTAAAATATTTAACCTACTACAGTCCTCGAGCCTGGGTTAAGACTTAACTCAAAGGACTGTAGTAAATTTGAAGGCGAGCCTTGAACAGTTTGGTTTCCGTATGGGAGTGGGTACTGTTTTTAAAGAAAGGACGATGAAAAAAAGTTTCCTCAATCTTGCGGTTTGGCCTCGTTTTGCTACACCGTTTCTCATCCTGTATCGTATGGCCTCGTTTACTATGTTTTTCTCGTTTCCTATTTAACAAAAAAAGAAGTAAGAAATAAAACTCTGCCAGCCGATTTTCCCTCTTTTCAAAGCGTTACGAGCTTAGACCTGTTAAAAGCAAAGCAAGTGGAACGACCGTGTAGTTTACACTACAGAGGCATCGTTATTTGCATAAAATACGGCTTAACTATCCAGAACGGATTTAATCGTCCTCGAGACACGTTTCTCAGCTAGATAATCTAAGACGCTTCTTCTTTTCGCAGTGTGTTTGTTACATTGAATTAAATTTTTTTGAACATAATGTATATTGATATATATGGATGGGTTTGTTAGCCTCCACTTAATTTCAGTATTGAGGAGATAATAATTATACAGTTCTCATTTGGGAAAGGACTTTAAGTACAGTAAGACCCTGGATTACGTTCCTAGAATTTAGAACGCTAAACTGGGTCATATTTAAACATTACAAAAATCATATACTGTCAGTATTAATTGAACACATATGTTTCATACAGAATCTCCAGTATTTCAATTAACCCTTCGTTGACACACCTCTTTTTTCGATCAACTTTGACATACCTGGGTGGTTCACACTCAGAGCAATTTTTGAACGACTCCCATTTTCATCTAAAGAATCCAATCGTGATACTGAAAAAAATCATGGGCCAATTTGAAGGCCTCTAGAATGTATTTCAATAGTTTTTTGATTGAAATTTTATCACAGTTTTTGTAAAAAAAAATCTAGACTCATATGTCGAGAAAAAACGAAGAAAATCTTTAAAAAATTGTAACTTTTACAAATTTCAATATTAGAAGCTAAAAATCTGCGAGTTTGTTGTTCAGACATAATATTTTCGGGGAAAAAATAGTTTGTAAGTCGACTTTGGAACAAAGGTATTTATTTTAGCGAAACAGCGAAGTCCAAATTCGTATAAAATAAGCATATATTTTTAAAAAAGTTTTTATGACTCAATTTTGCAGTCCTGTGTTATTATTATGCTGATGTTTATATGCCAATATTGCAGTGCACACAACGGTTCTATGTAGAATCGAATAAATTGCATAAAGGAAGGTGGAGCTAAAATGCTGCTGTAATACCTAACCCTGTGGGTCATGCATAACTGTTCTTCACCTTACTTCAGTTGAGAAACTAGAGGCTATTTGGAAGAACGGTTTTCTGATAGATGGATAGGTCGTGCAGTCTCCATCGACTGGCCAGCTCGTTCTCTGGTTATTAATCCACTCGATTATAACCTGTAGGGTCATCTAAAATTCATCTAAAGTTATATAATTTTATAATATAATTATTATATAATTGTTGTGTCACTGATTCATCACCGCCCGGCCGAAACCGCTGAGCCTAGAAACATGAAATTTGGAGGGTAGGTTCCTTTTGCGACGTAGGTGCTGGATAAGAAGGGATTTTTTAAAATTCCAACCCTAACCTCTGAGGACAGTAAACAATACAAACTCAGAGCGACTGAGATAAAACTCGAGGTGAGGATGTAGATCGTGCGTTTTCTGAGGATTAAACCCCGTCCAGTTTAAGAAACACGACTGTACATTCTTCATTAAATTACAATAGTGCAAATAATAATAATTACATAAATTATAATAATAATATTAGAGCCGCCTGTGCTTCAGCAAAGGATATACCTCTTTTACAACAGTTCGAACATAAAAAATAATTACGCTATTGACTTTTCAAGCCGTTCTTTCTCTCTGTACAATCCTACATATTTAAAATTCTAATTCTGTTCTATTTGCATTTGTTATAATGGCAAATATCTTAATTCACGTTGTACCCTCAAAAGCCTGGGTTTCGAGATTAACGCAGATGCTCGGAGAAAACGATCGGCGAAAGAGTAAAAGGAGTAAAAGTCGGTCAGTTTTCGTTCTTGCCGGTACATATCAGTGGCGGTCGTGTGTCTTGGAACGTTGACCACGAGAGTTGGCGCGATAGCGAGGGACGCATGCATATGCATTATGCATGTGTCTGGGACCGTGCGGCGTGCACACGCAGTGCGCTCGCGTGCATCCATGCGCTGCGCTCGGAGCGTGCGTCATATGGGCTTGTTGTTCGCCCTCGCGTCTCTCGAGTGGCGCAGCCCCAGCGACCAGCTGTCTCCGCAGTCTAGTTTTATTTGTTCCCTTTGCCTCGCCCCTCCGTCGCGCCGTGCCGACCCCCTCCCTGTTCCGCTCCCCGTCGACCCTTTTGACCACGAGGTTCGCATCCAGCGATCGTTGGCGCGTACAGACGCCTCGCGCCAAGTAATTCTTCCACTTGTTCAAAGGGCGCGCTCACTTAAAAACCGTCCTATCTAGTATCGCTAAAAATAGGAAGAGACTTGCGCATTGTACCGTCGCGCACCAGATGACTGTTAACCACCAGTGGCGCGTACCTTTGATGTTTAATTATACCTTGTTTATTTGTACGGGACAGGACCAACACCGGACGTGACTTATGATCAGGGAAGTTGTAAAGCTCTGCTTAATGTTCAACATTGAAATTGACGGTTGCCGGCGGTACCGATGTTAACGAGTGCGCTGGCTTCGGTTTCAGGAACACCGGCGGAATTAGGTGTTAGGTTATTAGGGTCGATAATGGAAATAAGGAAAGATTGCTGCGTGTTGTATAGTTCCGCGAAATGTGTGCTCCTGCGCATAGGCAATGATACTTGGAAGCAGCTTCGAGTGGAAACTCTCGCATTACTTTTGAAATTGTGCGCATTATATTTGTGTTTCAACAGTCGGGAGTGTGTGGCGCACTCAGGATTTAATCTTGGGGAGGGGGAGTTGAACGGAGAAAAATATTTTTAATGCAAATTCAATGAAATTTATTAAGTGATTATAATTTTTTTTTAAGGAATAAAATCCAGTTTTCGTTTTTTTTTACAAACCCCCTGTCTGGGAGCGTCATTGTCAGGGTTTGAAGACTTTTAAATTTTACTATCACTAACGTCTTTATTGTTGCAAGTTTAAATATAATTTTAACGTATATAAGAAAAGTGTGATATGTTTGTGTGTTCAAAAAACGAGGTTAGGCGAAAACGCTGCTTTCTGCCTAATCTTGTATGTTTATTGTTGTAAATACTGACGCGTTTGGAGCATAGCGATGGAAGATATTATTAATCAGAGTTGGGCAAAATTTAATCTAATTACCACTTACAAATTACGATTAAAATGTAATTGTGTAGTTGGTTACACATTATTATCTGTAATCAATAATTTTGGTGGTTGACCACAATTGTGTTAACTATCTAAATTAACGATTACAGAAAATAATGTGTAGTCAACTACACAATTACATTTTAATCGTAATTTGTATGTTTTAATTAGATTACATTATGCTCAACTCTGTTATAAATCAACATATTTAATGTTTAAGGAGTTAGACCACCTTGGCCAGGCCAAGAACTAGGTTGAGTTGATAGGTTGATAACTTTCAATCGACTGTTTCTTTTTAAGTCGGAATATTCATAAGATGTCGGCTTTTTATTGGGTGTATTGTTTTCAAAATCTACTCCGCCCTTTCCATTGTAATCAATAATTCTGTTTGACCTGTTTATCTATTCAAGGCGAACAAATTTTAACGTTTTATGTGACACCAGAACTTTTGGATTGGAAAAATACGTGTCTGATAGAATTTCGAGGCCCGCAACACGCTCCAGTAATGATGAACATCTGGCCTTTGCCAGCTGCCAGTGGGCGAAAGCCAACTACTGATGTATGTACCCCTTGCATATTTCAGTATCATTTTTTCTTCTGTTCCACAACTTCACCACGGTGTCCCCTAATTATCATGGAATTTGGTTTTCGTCTTGCGGATCCACGCCTTTAAAACTACGAGCTACGCAGTTTATCGTGTTTTCTATCTCCAATTATGAGAATGGGTTCTTTACAAAACAATTTTACATATTTTTCGCACATCGCGTTGGATTTGTAATTATTGCACCTCTTCAGCAACTTCCTGCGTTTAATGGTTGTGCAGTATTATTACTGCGAGAAAAGGAAGAAAAATGTACTTACGAAGGGGTGCTTTTTTCAATTCAGTTGTGCACTCGCTCATAAGTACTTGCCCACTCGTGCAATTATGGTTTACCATTTCAAAGAGCCGACGCAGGCTATGTCATGTAATGAAAACTGCAAAGTGCAGAGTTTTACATTTATTCGAAAACTGCTTTGAATTATCTAGTTTTTTGTCTTATTCTGAATTAATTCTGGCACCCCACGCGGAGGGTCTCACACACCCCACGCTATGTTCCATGGTATTTTATTTTTGAGAGGATAGGATATGGTTTAGGTTATGGTTTTGTTGTCAATGTGTGTACTAACTTTGTTTTTAACAATTCCTTTATCTCTTACCAAATGTTTTATGGATATATAATATAAACAATAGTTACAGGGTGCACTGAGGGACGCTGTATCATATTGTAATAGTTGGATTACATAACAATTTGTTGACTGAACATTGAAAAGTTTTGTGTGCAATTTACGTTGCAACGTAGTGAATTTTAAAATGTAATCAAGTAAATGGATAGTTCAGGGTATTTATAGGATATCGATTAAATTTTTTTGGTATTATATAGCATAGTACTAAACCGATATTTAGAAACAATCGAATAAAAATGGACAAGAAAGCTTCGAGAAAATATGAGTTGCGATGGTTAACTGTCTTCTATATTAATAATTAAATTTACTATTGATTTGAATTTTTTCATTTTTCTTGTCATTGCCTCTTATCAGTCTTCTAGAGGGAAGATCCACAAGTTATTGATAGGTTTTCGACTAAGTTGCAGCTGTCAATCTGATAAGATCAAATAAGATCACACGAAGCAATTGCCAAAGAATTATATCTATTCCCTGACAGAAAGACTTATTATGTTTTTTTTTATTATGATAACAGAAAGACTTATGTCGCTGCCTAGCTCCAACAAGATTTTCTTTTACCGAAACGCAAACATTATGAAAATTATTTATATCGTCCCGAAAACATGTAGTTTTATCAGTAAATACAGTATTGCACATGAATTATGAATGTTATACACTGTTACCAAGAAATTTCTAGTGGGAACATATAAAGCGAAAACTTTGCTGCTTATTTTATTAGGTTGGTACAAATCGTTTGTTGCTTGTATGCGAAGCCTTAATTTAAATAACAGCATAAAGTTTGATTGAACGAAAAAGAATATGAATAGAGGATAGTATTGTTCGTAACTCGACGCAGTCATGCAGAAATTGGTTACAAAACAACCCTCTCTGATCAATAGAAAAGGAGTTTTGCATGACAATGCTCGGCCATATACAGATCAAACTGTACAGGATGTGGCAGTATGGGTAGTACATACGGACAGGGGGATTCTACGTGTAAAAATAAATCGACAATGCACAAGAAAATTGTTTTGCATGAAGCTTTGTTTTCCAGAAAATCGAATTTAAAAATTCGATTGGGAGATCGGGAATTTTGTAGAAAAGGGGACCGAAGTATTCTACCCCTGTAGGTAGAAAAATTGTATCAAAGCTGGTGGAAACTATTTCTACCGGCAAAAATCACATCGAGACTGTATAACTTCTCTCTCAACCTCCCTCGATAAATATTCGCCAAACTAATATATAATTAGTATGAAACGCGTGCAAACTTTGTACCGTGTGTTTGTAAATGCACTGCAGACCGTTCTAAGTGGTGATTCTTTCGATGCAAATGCCACGTTCCAGTTTTTCAGAGTTCACTTATGACACAAGGAGGAAAAATCTAGAGCGTGTCTTCTTGTGTTTATGAAATAGAGGAAGAGTTCACCTAGTTGAATACGTGGTACGTGCACTTTGCTCTGAAAATGTGCGCCGCGCGAGTAATCTCTTCTTAAACCGGTTGCATTGAAACAGGAGCAGAACAAGCAGTAAAGCCGAAGTATTAAATCGTGGAAACTTTACACCATTATTAATTAACCATACTTCATCCACGCTACATAATGTTCTATAATGCCACTGTAACTATGTCGTGTTATTTATTCTAATGCCCGTCTATCTCTTTTAATAATACTCATTTTGATCCATTAAGTTTTTAGTGGTAGACACTGAAGTAAATGATGACCATTACTTTCAATAACCCATACTCCGATGCAAAGTTGAACCACACCGATTCAGAATTTAAATCAATTTTGTTTAATTTCGCGGTATTTTTTCGAAATTGCATACTCAAATAAAACGATCGAACTTTCGCAGCTTGACAAGTGAGCAAGATACCAGAGAGCAATGCAGTTGTAGTAATAAAAATTGCAATAATGTCTATTATACTAGTATTAGTACCAACAAAATATATAAAAGACGAAAAGGAGGATGCAGAAATTATAATAACAAAAAGAAGGGTATGCAATCTATGTCGTTCAGTGTAGAGAAATTTTGCTGTTATTAAGTTTAACCCTAAATGTAATTCTATTTAAAATATATTTTTTTTAAATAAAAAGATTATATGTTGTTTTCAACACAGGTGTGTCGGCTTACAAATTTTTTGAACATATCAATTGTCGTCCCAGACTCCACGTCACCGGTTAAGGGTTAAAAAAGTTCCTTTTAATGAATTATATTTTAAGTCTAGAATAAATGATTTGATTTAGTACAAAAATTCTTTATTTCCATTTACAACTTAGTGTGCACTAGCAGTACGTCAAGGGGTAATTTATTTTTACCATAAAGTAAAAATGGCCATTTTTTCCCTCATGATTAATTTGTTCTACCAGCATATTCATGGTTTATTCTACAGCGACAGATGAGGTAATAATTTCTGAGCTGGGATAAAGTTTGGAACGTGGCACGCATGAGAATGATGGCCTAAAACCTAAAAAATGTAGAAGCGCACGATGTGTGGCCGTTCGCCACATGGTACCTATGTACCAGTTGCGAAAGGGAAGTCTGTTGTTTCGGAGATTCGATTCAAATCCTGTCGAGTGGGGTGTACTTAGATGACGTCGAAACAGGCGACCGCTCACGCCACTCGTTACACAATGCCCGATCGATACCTGTCAAAGAAACGCGGGACAATAGACACAATATCTGAAAATACAAACGAGGGGCGCCTCCTCCGCTCGATACGGATAATTGTGTTTCAGTCGAATTATCTTGCCCATCACGGCTCTTCGAATGTGCTCATCAACTACAAACTCTCATTTTCCCTCTATAGTGAGATTCAATTTCTCTTCGCGGAATTCCATCAAATGAATCAGCGTCGCGGTCAAATCAAACCTTGAATCTATTTTTTTTTATTCGAATCAACTATGTCGTCGGCAAATGTCCGTTTACCTATATTTAAAGAATTTAAGAATTAAAGGTGTATTAAAGAATTGAGCTGCTGTCTTTTCATGTGATCATAATATACTATCAATTATTTTGTAATTACTGGCGTGATCCTTTTGAGATGATTCATTTCAAACACATCTTTTTCTATTTGAAATTTTCTATTTTCTATTTGAAAATCTGATGATAACAGATACCCCGTTAGTCACTAGTGGATTTAAGGAGAAAGGTCCAGGTGATGGCATTTCGCGAAAACGAAGAGCGTGTTTACTAAAAACGGGCTAAATGTCGTAGTACCAAAAAAAATAGTGGTTGGATAAAATCAAATTTTTTTTAGATAGGGCCCTGGGTGGGTCTTCCGAGTAGGGACCCAAGCAGCAATTACTCATCGACCACTCGTTAAATCCGCCACTGCCGTTAGCATTCTTTGTTCAAATAGATTCATTAGGCGGCGGTATCCTTAAACGCAACTGCGCTCTTGAAAACATTTTTCTTCACTTCCGGTGTTTGTTACGCGGAAAGCGTTAGAATTAATTTGAATGTACTAATATTAGTCCCTCATTTGGATGACTTCGAGTGGCAGCGCATAAATTAACAGTTACACACATCGTCTTTCACGCATACCTACACGCTACCGCTCATAAGTATTTCTCCGCTCGTACAATTGATTTACCATTATAAAATTGAAACGTACAGCGTGTTACGTGTCTACGAAAACAACTTTAAAGAATCTTGTCCTTTGTTTTATTCATAATCTACCGTCCATTCCATTAGTGTCATTTTTATGACGGAAAAGTATCATTATTTAAATGTCCATTTTATAATTTTTATGAATCTCGTGTTGTATTTATTTACTAATTCTTACTTGAGTATAAAAAAAACATTTTCCACAAGTTTTTTACAATTTTGAAAACAGAAAAGGCATACGAGTTCACAAACAGTTCTGAGTGATAGCGAAACTATTTAATGTGTGCATTATATTACACAAACCTCATTATTTAATCGTTTCCATGTTTTTTCATTTGTTGAATTTTGGTATTGTTAATAGTTTTGTTTCCTTTGGCCAAGCAGATTTATATTAAATTCAGGGTGATTGCTGGTCGTACATTTAATATTAATACAATCTGCATCGGAAGTATGCCTCCCAGGCACACCGAAGTTTAAATTAACGTTACATTCTGAGTTCATTATACCTTCTGGAAATGGAAGAATTGGTAATTGGTGGAGTTAAATTAATTACTGCTTTTGAAATCACTCTCTTATATTATTTCCTGTTTCAAACATTTCTATTTAACAAGCACAACATTGATTGTAAGTACCTCTGGTTGATCGAACAGAGAATCAGTTGGGAGAGTAAATTATTAATTAGGACTCAGATTATTTATATATACTTGAGTGCAACAAAGATTCGTCGAATATTATATTTGAATACGAAATGTATATATTATATGTCATACTATATTTAGGTGTATTTAAGTATTATTTTGCATTAGTAACAGATGTTCGCCTCACACGTCGGGTGAACGGTTCCTGAAATGGTGGAGATTAAATGCAAATAAGTTTCCTGTCGTAGCGGAACTCTGCAGCTAAGTACATTTTAAGTATTCCAGCCACACCACCCTCCGCTGAAGGTGTTTTACACAGTTGGGAATATACTGAATGCAAAATAAAACTTTGTACTTGAAAAAGATATCATTACTAAAATATTTAGCGTGTCATTGTATCGAATTTACATTATTTTAGAAGCTCATAAATTGTATAAAGTAGATTCTTTATATAATGTATAATAGTATTTGAATAATATACTACAAATATTCTAATATAATATTCGAGTCGATTTCGATGAATATTCGGATATTCGGACTGGCTATGTAGTCGAATACAGAATGATATAATCAGTAGGTACGTAGTGCCAACCATAATGTTAGTATAAATTATAATAAAGGATGGAAAAGATCCGAGTGTCACATATTGAGTATAAATGAAAATCGTGTCATATTCATTTCGAGTATTTATCTTCAGATGAATTCTGTCTTTATCAGAAACGAAAGAAATCCTTTTATACATTCTGCGATTGTACGACTGAATCTCTACACGTGTTCGTTTATACGCATTCTTGCAAGTGCCCTTCATATTCCTTTTATGCCTGCCATTTGTCAGATAATTGACGAACTTGAAGATAGTCAAACTGTTCTCACCTTGAGATTTCATTGCCATACAGCAACAAATAACGAAGACAAATTAAACTTCGTGCCAGTGACGCACGCTTTAATATTCCACATAAATTCACTGGATTTAGGCAGTGGTTCTCAAACCAGAAAGTCTTTTGTTACATTAATTAAAAATCTTTTTACAGAATTTGTAAAACATTTTTCCAAACGTTTGCTCTTTTAATATCTATATGAACATCTTTCAATTTTATTGAAAATTTTATTGAAAATTTCATAATGTGGCGTGTTTTGGTTAAATAAGTATTTTGCAAATCTAATTTTTGAATGGCTTCAGAGTGGAAGTCAGGCCTCTGAAAACTGGATGCAAGCTGGTGCACGACTGGACTTGGAATGTTCAAACACGGTTCTCCGTTCTGTTATTCAATGCTAGCACGATCCGCCTACAATCTTAACAGCCTCGACAGATGTGTAGTGTGCTGCACACCATCTTTGATTTCTATCCCTTAATACGTTCATGTTTCGCAACATATGGAGAATCAACTTTTGAAAAGAAGAAAGTACTTCATCCTATTTCTAAAGCACTTATTTTCCAACCTACACCCATAGAACGTCTTTATTTCGTCAAAATTAAAAACAAAAGTAACTACTCACATTTTGAAGTATGTACAAATACAATTTTATTACAGTAACATGTTAGAAACATTGTTTCTACTGTTCTCAAATTTTTCTAATTTAATTTGCATCTGGCAAAATTATGTTGTATAAGGTATAATCACGCGATTAAGGGGGGAGACCACTGTCTCGGTCCGAAATGTAAGGGTGTTTTCGGGAATTTATTTCAACCAAACAACGCAAGGAAATCAATTTATTGCTTAGTATAGTTAATAGTGTACATATCGAAGGGTAAGAAAATTTTTTTTTCAATCAAATTCATAAATCCGTTTCCTGTATACTCTTCGTCAAAATTTGCGCTCCGGCAAAAACATGCTAGTCGCGTTGACAGTCCCCAGGCCATATGGTTCATCGAAATTAAAAAAAACAATAATATTTAGGAACTAGAAGCTTGCCTCTATTACGTGACGATCGAAAAATGTCAAAATTGTAAAAAATAACAAAATGGCGGACCACTGAAGAAAAAAGTCATGTTTTCGGGGTACAAAATTTGGGAAATGTTGCTAAAAAAAATAGAAGCAAGTCGAAAATTGAAAATGTCTGATCGTCACGTAATAGCGACGGGTTTTCCGTACAATAAATGTCCTTGATCATGCCAATTGGACGTATAGTTTTTTCTGTAGACTGTCAACGCGGTTGAAAAATGTCATTCTGTGGAAAACGCGTCCAATACTCCGCGTGGCTCAGTCGCGCGTTTGACACCGCTTCATGAAAAACACCATATCTCCGTCAATTTTGCGAATTTCTTAATAAAATTTGGAGAGAACATTCTTGAAACATACGTCTTTCAAAAAATGTAAAAAAGAAATGGATTTTTCCGATGTCATTCTGAGGAAAACGCGTTTAAAGTTCCGCGTGGCTCAGTCGCGCGTTTGACACCGCTTTACGAAAAACACCATATCTCCATCAATTTTGCGAATTTCTTCATAAAATTTGGAGCGAACATTCTTGAAACACACGTCTTTCAGAAAATGTAAAAAGAAAAAAAATTTTTTTTCAGATTTGAGACAGTGGTCTCCCCCCTTAATATAATTCCGTTGCAACTGAAATTATTTTATTAAACGACAAGCACGTATAAAAATAAAATTAGACTTTTAACCGAACGAATCACTATTTCACATTTCAAAATTCCGTCTTATTTATAAAACTTGCATTATAGTATCCACTATCGAATCTAATAGACATGAACAACGTCGTATCGTAGAAAATGGGGGTTTTGAAACTTCTTATCATAATTCTATCCTTGCCAAAATAACGTCATCTTGTTTACTAGTATCACAAATTCTTCTCCCACGGGTAGAATTGCAAATATTTGCACGGACTCTTGACAGATACTGTATCAGGCACAAATACTTGTTATCAGCTGTTCTTTCGTCCCGACTCGGGATATTTCTCGTAGGAGTGTCTCCTAAGGTGTGGCGTTTTCGACAACTGAGCGCCGCCCGATCTGATAACGCAACGATAACATAAATTTTATGCAATCGTTAGGCCTTCTACGTCAATAAAGCCACACTATTCAACGCGTGTAATATTTTTATTCACACTGTGAATAATTAGAATTCAATAAAAATTAATCGATTTTTAAAACGTTGCAGCAATAAATTCTATTTTATCTGGTCGGATGTAGGTTAAGAACGTTACACAAAGGTCGCAGGGTCGTAGCTCTTCTTAAAAGATAATTCCACTTTGAACGGTTGAAAAATTAAGCTACTTTTAATGATTTTTTGTCAGTAATTTCAATATATAATGAAATAAACCTTTTTAGTATTTATTAAGCATCTCTTATATTAATACCAAAAAAATTAAAAAGAATATTTTTAATTTGTTTTACTTGTTTTTTTACAGCGTCAATATGACACCTGAACAAAAACAGTAGTTTCGTGGTGCAGGTGATTCCCCGACTTAGGCTTATCTGAAATAAAAAATCCGAAAAGATTCTTAATCTGTATGAGTGTTGCTATCGTCCGTAACTCAATTACCAATAATAACTTCAAAACTACTGAACCGATTTTGATCATTCTTTCTTCACGACCTAAGTCGACTGAAGCAAAACTAAATGCAATAAGTTTCATCAAAATCGGTTCAGTAGTTACGGAGAAATTCGCGAACAAACATAATGCGTATAACATACATACCTACAAACATCTCAAACTGAGAACCTCTTTATTTTTGAAGTCGGTTAAAAAAACAGTCTCCCGACTCTTCCAATTTTCCATATGCATCAGGCATGCTGGATTTCTACATATTCTCACGGGTATAAACGGTAGCTGATGTCGTTATCTAATCAAACTTCTATCCATATCCACGTCATGTTGTTATAAAAACGCGCGAGTTACATGCTTCCACCATTTCCGAATTTATTGTCGGCGATAAATAACGCAGAGCAAGGCGTCGCGTCGACTGTGCCATGGACCACCTACACGCCCGGCAGATGCCGTGCAGCAATGTGCACTTCCACAAAGCTGGATAAACAGAAGTATCGGTGCATGGTGAAAGTAGAGACGGGGAGGGGCAACGCATAGGAGAGGCGCTCCATTTCCTCGCTTCTACCCACGCTCCTGACCCACAAGAAAATCGAATGGAGCCACTTCCTGTCGTACTCCGATTTAACTGCTTTTGCCGATCCCCTGATCGTACCTACTTCTTCCTCCTCCGCCTTACGGGACGCGAGGTGTAATTTTTATACGCGGAACTTTCGAATTTAATTACTCTCGGGATAACTGTTATTTTAAGACCACTGAAAAAGCAGGACAAAAGTATTTGTACTGGGACTGAATGCAATATTGTCCATTCGACGTTTCAGTGTTTGAGTATTAATTGACAAGGAAATGTTAGCTACACGAAAATCTTGATTTTTTAATAAAACTTCGCGTGAACGTAGAGCGCATTGCAGTGTGCAAAGAATAATTATTTTTCTGTGGAAATTCATTTTAATGGGGTGAGATCAGATCTTAAAGTTAATGGTTAACGTTATCTTTCTTTATTCCCGTCCCCTATTCTCGAGCTTCGAAAGCTATGAAACTCAGTGAAGCGTGAAATCGGAGGTGTGAAAGTCGCCCACCACCCCGAATAAAAGATATTCTCTGCAACCTGAGATTCTCAACTTAACCGAGAAGAACTGTATAAACACTTATGCGTCTTTAAAATATGAATAAATACAGTATCCACAATAAGGGCGTCTATAGACTTTTTTCTAGGAGGGGGCAACTTTAAGGTGACGATGAAGAAAAATATAGTAATGAAAAAACGAGTAATCTAAAAACAATTAGTATATTTTAATAAAATATTATTATTAGTATTATCAATGCGGAAACAATTTTTTTATTTATTTACCGTCTCTTTTTAATTTCTTGTTGCAGGTAAATATCCTGTCACTGATAGAAATACATTCGATGGCTGGGGATTGATGTAAAGGAAAGAAGAACACACTAAGCAGCAACTAAGCTTGTCTTTTCTTCTGTCTTACATTTCGTCTACACATCTCTCGTTTAAACGTAGTATAACAATAAAACGATAAGTAATAAAGCATTGTCAAATGTCAATCTGACAGTGCGAGTCTGAACCAAAAGAGCAGTGTTTTATTTTTATTTTTTCAAGTAAAGAAACCATTTCACGAAAACCACTTGAATCCACGAGAAAGTATTTTCATCGAGGCACGAATTTTATTCGGTATTTATGGAAAAACTTATACAAAGTATAATGCGGAAGGTTCGAAGTTTTATTGGAGATACAGAGGGCAGAAACCTGTTTCCTCTCTCGATCAGAGCCGCATGCAGACCGAACGTTGCAACACAGAAAACGTTAGGCGATTCACCTTTCGACTTTTTTCTGTGTTGCAACCCAGGCTTGCATGCAGCCCTGCTTGAGAAAGAAAACAGGTTTGTTATATGTATCTGCCTCTCAATCGCAACTTTCAGAGCGCGTTTCATTTCCAAATGTTTCGGTACAGTCGTACGACACATGGCGTGATCGAATTCATTTCATTGTTTCCTATTTACGCTGAGAAAAATACATCTTCTATTTCGAGTAAATCTGGGAAGTTTGAGGGGAATGTTATTTCTATCGAATTACGAGCTTCTTCGAATCAACTATTTATACCTTTGATGTTTTCGCGCGTTGTCAAAAATAACGATGTCTTTAGAAATTTGATTATGTGATGTATTTTTCATACGTTACTTAATTCAGCCTCCTTTTATAAAATAAATTTCACGTGCATAACTGACATTAGATGTGATAGGCTAATGTCCATATAATACGACGAAATAATAAATTAAAAGTTTCTAAATTTTTATACGTTCATTTGGGGTTTATGACAAATAACAGAGCAATAAACAAATTGCCGGAGTAAAATATAAACGTATTAACAGAAAATACAGTAGTACAAGCAACACAAAAGTATGACAAATTATTTTATTCTGTTCAGTGAAATAAAGTGTCTAAATAAGTAGTTAGAGTCCTTTCAGACAAAACATTATTTACGTTGGACATTCCGTTGACTAAAAAATAAATCCTAAAAAATGACAATTTTTCACGACTTCACAGTGGACTGACCCCTTAAATAAAATTTTCCTCTTTATTGCGCGCTGAATTTCAATTTATCAAATGTTAATTAAGTTAGGCTAGACATCTGTCTAAAATTACTCAGAATAAATACACGAATTATTTGGCATATGACAGATAAACTTTGTTAAGCAGGCGTCTGGAGTAGGGAGGTATTTAAAATTCAGAAGTGGTTGCAAAGGATAAGTAAGGGGGCGAACGGGCGCCCACGAATCCTATTGAACGTGATAAATGAACGATGTTTGAAAGTAATGGCTGTGGTGGCTGGTTCTAGTATCCAGTATCTTTTATACCTTTAGACGCACAGCCTCTTGTCTATCGCTTCTATCAAGACGTGGATTTTCTACAATGAAGTTCCGTTCTTCGCTTTGGTCTAGCCATAAATGTCCACCGGTCGATGAATGCACAGACCCAAGATAAATTCGTCTGAAGCTTAGTGGGACTAGGCTTGATCTATGCCCGTGCGCGGTGCTCCAGGTCATGGCTTACAGGTTTAAATGCACCAGACTCTTTTCTACTGCTGACCATTGTACAGCACTGTCGGCACCTGGCCTTGTTAGTGTCACGAAACTTTGCATTCTTTACTAGCGTGTATTCACGTCCTCTAAGATTTTTGGAACTCGAAGAGAGGTTGGCTACCTGCGAGCTTTCTTCCACGATTTCTCTTAGTTAGTAAAAAAAACAGAAACAAAATAGCAAAATGGATCTGCTGCGTAAAAATATTTCTGGGAAGAATGGCCATGGATTTATAAAATCAAGTTGAATGTGAAAAAGGAATAACATTTAGGTTGTTGACAGAAATTTTCATACATTATCTGAGGCATTAATAATTTTGTTCCATAAATATTTGAGAATAGGTTGGGATTATTGTATACTTTGTATGCGAATCGTGCTTCGCTTATATTTCTTTTATGATAAGAATCTGGCTTATGTTGAACTTAAAACTCTAGTTCAGCTGCTTTCAAAGAAAAGATGAAATTCATGCAGATATTTTAAATTTCTCAAGATATCGTCTAATTATACGCAACGAAGCGAACATTCTCTTGGCAACTGGAATTCGTGCTGCCTCGAAGCAATTATTAAACCAATTTCGAGCATGTAAGAAGCAAATTTAATAAACCGCTATTTCGCTGTTCCCCTAGTATTTCAAATGTTTTAGATTTCTTTAAAGGTTAATTTTATTCTAGTAATTTTATAAGTATTTAAAATTATTAGTTTATTAGGTAACCGAGAAAGTTCGTGCGGTTTTTCTCGAGAACTTTGATACTTGGTGTACAAATGTTTTACGACTTTCTTATTGCCCCTACGCATTGTAGTGGCAGAAATACTTAACCCTTAATTGATATACTGTTTTTGGCAAACGTGACTGGTATGCTGGGGTCGTGGCAGACCCAAAATAAAAAAGGACACAGACATTTGTAAAGTCGACACTAGATTAACTTCTATGAATATTTTGTTCTTAGGTAATGTATAAAATAATAGAAACGTAGAAAGTTAAACTGTTATTATAAAATTGATTAGAAATTCAATTTACAAACTTGGGCAACCAAAAATTTTGCAGCGAACTGTGCGTGCTTGGGGTCATGAGGGACCCCAGGATACCAGTTAAGGGTTAAGATGCATAATTTTAATACAACGAATTCGTCTTCAACGTATCGTCTTTCGTGCAGAAATTCGCTTCAAAATGTCCATTACGAACGCTGTTATTCACGCGTGTTTGCTCCACGAGTTCAAAGTTGGAGTAGAAGTCACTGCGGCAGCCAGAAAGGTTTGTATAACATTCGAGATTGATTATATAAGTAAATGTATGTCGCAAAAGTGGTTCCAAAAAATTCAAAACGGGAGATGAAACTCTTGATGATGAACCGCAGTAAGGGCGTCTCAGTATTATCAATGCTGTTGACTTGCAAGACAAGATTGACACAGGTCAATTTAAACTGTATAATGAATGTAATAGGTACTTATAATGAATGTAAAATATTCTAAATTGAACCCGCTTTTAGAAATATACAAAAATACAGGACAAAATTGCATTATTTGATTATTATCAGCTAAAATAAACTGGTAAAAAGTTACATCAGTCATACCTGATTTTTTTAAATATTTATAGCACGCACAAAATAGGGTGTAAGCTCAAAAGGTATTGTTTCTATTTATACTCATAAAGTATTCGAGTATTGAATTACTCAAACAGTCCAAATCTTACTTGTTAGTTGCCAATTTGCCATATGATTCGGTTAAAGAAGTTCCCTTCTTCAGAATTTCTAGAAAAAATTTGAAGGCGGCTGCTTTTGGACAAACTTTGCAACATTAGCGTATCAAAGTTATACTTACCAGCATTTTTAAGGGAAAGGGAGGGCTCTTTGGTAGAATAGCATTGACGAATGACACAGTGGGTACTTTTCATGGTGCAGGACTGCACGGTCGCTGCTTCCGAAGAAAGAGAACGGACGTGCGGATATGCAGGCCCGTCTACCGACAGATGTTTTTTGGGGGGTGGAGGCATCGTGGTTGGCCACCACCATCGCCACCATGGTGTATCCTTTCCAAAAGGTTTCCCTTGTTGCCAGATCTCAGGCCCTTTCCTTTGTTCGTGACTCGGCTGAAAAGGCGCGGCCGATCCTTCGGAAATAAAGCTCGTTAAACTGTTCCTGTCTTCCCTTTTTGTTCGACGCATAATCATTATTGCGGTTTTTGTTCTGACTTGGCATACTAAGTAGTTTTAAGTGGCGTAAATCAAGCAATGTTTCGACTTTCGATGTTACCTAAAGCCTTAAAGATTTTTTTAATCTTCTACACTAATTCCCAATATTGCTTATTTTGAGCTGCGAATTGACATTATTTTTCTTTCTATCACTTCTTTCTATTTTTCTTTCTATCACTTCTTTCTTTCACTATTTTTTAAGTTGTATGACTTTGTCTGAATGACTTAAAAACTGGGAGTGAATGAAACTGTTAAAATTTTCAATTAATTATAAATTAATTATAAAAAATAACTTCAATTTTATGACTCTTATATATTCTGTTCCAAGAAAACTGTTATAAAATGAAGTGGATTACTAAAACTTTTATTCCATACATTTTTGTGTAAATGAGTAACTTTTACTTTCTTGAGAGTAGAAAAAAGTTCTAGTTAAACAGGAACATTTATCCTGTTCTGAAAAAGTTACAGTTGTGACACACAGATTTCCTAAAGATATTGTGGCGTAGATAGATCTGAAGTTGAAATCTGAAACTGTTCGGTGAAAAGAATTATATAAAAATCAGGATATGCTTTCTCTTCTATATTTATCGTGCTTCCAGTTCCTTTAATAATACTGATTAAAAAAAAATCCTAACTTTTATATTGTACTCTCAAATATCTGTTCAAAAGTATATCATGTTCCAGAACTTTTATTCATCAAACATAAAAAAAACTGTTAAAACTAAACTCTTACAACGCTGTTAAAGTGTTAATGTACAAAGTTAATTTAAAACAGAAAAGGAAAAATTTTCCTTCCATACATAAAAAGTCCAACGATATATGTTTCTTCATAAAAAGTAATGAAAAATAAATTTTTCACATATCTCCATTCCTCCTACCGTTTAACAATTATATTATACAACAATTGTCTAAAGTCTCTACACCGTGCACAGTTAAATTGAAAAATATAAATCTGTGCGAGCTTATGTTTGACACCTGATGCTCGATAGGTCATAGAATCTGTTTCGACGTGCTACGTTTGCTAGGTAAATCCATGTGTGTAACTAGGCAAGTGAGGCGGGAAGGAAGAAGGAAAGAGTACAGGAAATTGGAAATGCAAACGTTGCGAGGAACCAACAACACGAGCAGGGAAATTTATATCCTCCCATTCGCCGTAGCTGCTCGTGCTTCTTTTTTTTCTTCTGCTCTCTACCTTTCCCTATGGAGAATTCAAACCGACGCCGATCTGCCCTGGCGACGCTGCCGGAAGTGAGATTTTCTTTGCCACTTCCTCTCGCTAGCAGACCCAAAATGGCTTCGTTATTGGCATGACTAATTTAATTACACCCACTGGTAGGCTCCACCAGACCAGAATGTTCTAATCATAGTATGCAACATTCGTTCGACTAGGGATAAACCAGTCGCCATCGAAAACTTGTTTCCTTTTTCTTTTGCGGTGGCTCAGTAGTATGTACTTGTTCAATTTACTCGCGTTGGCCAAGTTTGATAAAACGTATCTTTCTACTCGTAGTTTTGCATTATATATTGGAAATGAGAATTATATATTGGAAATGAGTTTTTTGCCTCCATAAATTTATGGTACATAGGATACGTAGTACATATACGCATATAACAAGGGAATGGTACATTAATGCTAGTTTAGGCACACGTGTAAGGCGTGTCTCGTACCTCGTGTGTTAACTCATATCATATTGTTTTCGTGGAGGGTGGACTTCTTGGGTCTTAGTTCTTCAGCTCTACGTCATAGGAGTCTATTTATACTTCGCGGTAGTATGTAAATATACCGGGTGCTTCAGAAGGCTTCAAATCTGTAGTCGTCAGAGGTATATACCGTTGCAAATAAACGAATAATTCCACGATGATGTATTGAACGGAGGGAAGCAGTGCTCTTTATTTATCTAAAGCGCGTTTCAATGATGGAAAATGGAATAAAAGCGTCGAAGATAGTAATCATTTTACTACGTGTTTTTAATCGATTAATAAAAACTCTATATAGTTAGCATTAATAAAGTTATGGTGCAAAGACACGTAACAACCTTCGTGGTTTCAGCAATTATTATTCCAGTCGCAAAGGACGAATTCAAATTTTATAGACAAAGGAATTTCATACATCTTTATTCCAAGATCGATTGTTGAATGGAAGCACTGAATATCGTGCCTTCGAAAGTAGGGCTGAGACTATTTGTTGAATTTTTTGGTATTCGAATATTCGAATACTTCAGTTGCTCAATTATTTGACGAATGTAATTCGAATACTCAAATATTCGAAGTTTATTCGTAGCATTCGAATATTAAATTATTCGAATTGTCCCAGCCCTATTCGAAAGTAAAGTTATTCCTCGGAGAATAATATCCATTTTACAAGTTTGGTTAACTCTTTCCTTCCATGTACCATGAAAAAACTGCGTTTTCGGAATATTTACGTCGAAACGTAAAATGTGCAATTCTAATGTACAGCCATGTTTCTTGCACCAGATACAAATATTTTATTATACGTTTCTTGTGCATACGATGGCAGCACACATTCTTCGTTTCCACAGTTTAAAACAAAGGAGCATGCGTACACCCCGCGGTTTATTAAACCGTGACACTTGAGTGAACGCATTCGGGGTTAGTTACTGGGTCAATGACTTAATATTTTGCTGTGTGATGCAGAATGAAAAGAAGCAACCGATTACATTGAAGACACGCACTCCAGTTAGTACCGTATTTTGTACCACCTCTGTGCTATACAATGTGAGAGAATAAAACAGGGCACTTGAAATTATTCAATATCGCCTAAGGTTAATATAGTTTATAGTGTCCATAATGTCTCGGTTCATAAGCAAATACGAATGAACACTTAATAATAATTCGTGTTTTAAAATTTCCGCCCCATTACCCTGTATTAAATCGTTAATTAATGTCAATCACCTACATGGCGGATGCAATTTTTTTTATGAAAATACTCCTAGTAACTAACAAATAATATAAATAGCTTGATATACATTCTTGTAGACTAGAACTTGTCGAATAATTTGATCTGTGTTTTGACCCGTCGCGCAAGAGTTATCGATTCCCGTCGCGTGATGTTCTGTATATATGTACACATATACCTACATAGTTTTTCGTCGCGCGGCGCGGCGGGTTAAAGCGGGGAACGAACGATAAGCTCACCGTTTGCAAAGCGTTCTCTTTTCTCTCGTCAGGTTGTAAAAGATGATTGCTTCGATAAAAACAACCGCTCTTCCAGTCTATTTGTCTTCAGTCGGGGATATCGGGGATACGATTTCTTTGGTCGATTTCCGGTCGGTTTGCCGCGATATGGAAGAAAGGATCACCCCGTATAGGTCACTCGTTCCGCATTCTCATCGCCACGCGTACATGGTGTCTACGCACTGGCAGCATCCCGATCGTCTTTCGTGTCTCATGGGGGAACACTGTGTTTACATCACCCCTCGTTATTTTGATGCGGGCTAAACCACAATCGAATCGGATAATAATTTTTGGAGATACAGCTTCCACCGATTTGGATGAATTTTTTGACACCTTGACTTTAACAACTCCCCAATGCCGTCTGCAATGTTTAATTATAAAATAAAAAATATATTTTCATAATTTAAGACATCCTCAATACAATGCAACAAGTCCCATTAAATTATATGTAGTAGTTTTCCTTTAATTAATTTCTAAAGATCACCTCTTTTTTGGGGCTCTAGACCGGAAGGGGTCCCCTAAAGCGAGTGAGAGGAAACGGTCTCAAAAAATACTGCATTACACGCTGTAAACTCATATACGATTCCGAGTCACTACCTAATAGCGAATAAGTATAGTATATGTGTGTAGCAGGCCTGCGCAACGTGCTGAATTGGGAGCAGAAGGTTCACGAATTCTAGATTGCTCTGGGAGCAAGGCCCAAGCCGCAGAGCAGGGGTGTCGAACGAGCGGCCCCTTCTTCTCTTCGCCTACTCCGTAGAGCCGTAGGGGAACAGCCCCCTCCACACCTTCTTCACTCTGATGAATTTCTCCTCCGGGTGACGCAGTCTCTCCCGGCCGGGAGTCGCGCAACTCCCGGAGAAAAATAAGTGGGGGTACCGGCTGACCGGGGGCCCGACTCGTGCGGCTCTCGGAGTGGGGAAGTTCGACGCCCCTCCCGCAGAGCAACGGTCGGAGCAGATTAGGTAGTTATATAGCCATTGAATTGGAGTGGGAACTGTAGTAGTGTGTACGCTGTCTCGTTACTGCGAGACAACGTCGCTGCTCCCGAGGCGTTATGTATGTACTTTCTGACTCCCAATGGCCGTATTTGGCTCTGAGATGAGCACCCAGAAATCTGCTCTCGGAGCAACGAAGTGTGCAGGTCAGGCATATACCGACGTGCGTTATTAGCAGGGTGTGACACAAAAGTGTCTTGAGTAGAAAGGCCTTAACGTTATTTTCTTATAGCCCTCTTTTTTCCTGTGGATACATGTAGAGAAGTCGTAAAATTCTTTTTATTGTAGCTGCAAATTTTACTGCCAAGTACACACGTATTTATACTATATTTACTTTTTTACCATATGTGTATGGTAATTGTGTAATTATGTAAGTACGGTAATTTATGATGTTTTAATCTTCCCAGTAGCAAAGTTGTGATATACGTAATATTATTTGAGAAGAAAAGTGAAAGTTATAAGCGCTCTAATTACCACCAAATTAATCAATTCTCTATAAATATTAATGCTTCAGTAAACATGATAGGAACATTAATTTTCTACGATAATATGTATTTTCTGAAAAATTGCGAATATAATTTATTGCTTACGGGCAAATTTTAGAAAATTACGACCCCAAAACTGGAATTTATGTGTTACTAGATTAAGCTATGGTGCCTTTAGACATACCTTGCTGTGCTGTAAAACATAGTAATGTCTTTTCTCTTGCATTAGTACTTCATTAAAGTCCTAATAGTTAAATATTTTCGATAGAATTTTAAGGGAAATAGCATATTTCCCACGAACAAAAATAGTCAAATATGGAGAATCCGTTTGGGCGCGAATACTTATTTCGAAGTTAAGCGCTGCAGGAAATTGGTGGATCTAAATTTATCGTTGCTCATCAACATCAATCTACATTCGTCATCGATCTCATCTTTTTTGCCAAAGACTAGGGAAAGTAATTTGCACGAAAGTGATTCATTATTTGAACACATCAGATGAACTTCCATTTACGTTTTTTTACGAGCAACTTTTTTTAGTTCTACTTAAGTCATTAAGCCAGCGTTAAGTGGTAAGAAACCATCCAGTTCCAATTAAATTGGAATAACGGTGCGGCAGTCCTGGCATGCTTCGTGCATTCCATATTAATTACGTGACTAAAAGAGCACAATAGCTGTGAAAAGAATCGGTGGTGCAAAGGTGGTACCTATTGTTTAGCTAACATGTTCTACAGTACCGTATGACTTCGTATTGTCAAACAAGAGCAATAAATCTTCGGCCGTGATTGCATAATAGCTCGGATACGTCGTCGCTTTTCAGAATCAAGAAAACGAAGAACATATTACAATTCTGCTTGTTATACAAGTTTCATCATAAAATAACCACGAAGACGTTAAGTGGCAATATTTATATTTCACTTTCTTTGCTTCTTCTCTTATTAAATTCATTTTTCCAAATTGTTTGGATTTGCAGAACCTGCTTAATGTTTACATTACGTCAAATATGTACATAGCAATAACTGTTTAGCAAGGGTGAATGTATTTACAATTCTATTATATAACTTTTCATTAACCGTTTTATTGCCGCAGAAACTTTCATTTATGGGTAATTATTCACTTTAGGTTTTCATCACCGATTTCAATGACCTTGAAATATGTTGTCGGGAGCATGATCCTAAATAACTTTTTCCTATACAGGTTACCGCCGCTCAGCTTTAGTTTTCGAGATATTCGCTAAAAATTTCAGTTAAATTTAGGTCACGAGTGCATTTTATTCCAGCGAAAAAAAATTGCGGAAAATAATAACCATCGATTGGTTTGACCTAGGACACAGCTCTTGCCATGTAAACAACCCCCTCCCCCGCCCGTGCTCCTACACATCAAGTCACTAATATTATAATAGTAGTTGGTTGAGGCCAGATTGGTTTAGCGGCCTCCTGTAAAATTTAGAATAAAAAAAATGTGTTTGGAAAATGGATGGTCATGTAGATTTGAATCACCAACACGTGTTTCTAGAATATGTTTCCGAAACACATTTGTTTTTATTTTAAATCTGTCCAAAGGTGACGCAAAACCAATTTAACCCCGACGAACTACATACCGATCAGAGTTTTTTTGGAATATCTCGAAAATTTCACCAGCTTCATCATTTATTTTGTTTTCGACCAGCGTGATGTATTTATAGAAACAGTAGATAAGCGGTGGTCCCACGCTGCCACGGACGCGTAGGTATACGCAGAATTCATTGCAATAGTAGCAGCAGTTTTTCGCGAATATCTCGAAAATTAAAACCGAGCGGCGGTAATATGTGTATCTTAATTGCATCGTTGGAAGGGAGATAGAACCGTAAATTCGTAAAATACATCTTCTCGAAGACACGTGTTTGGACATGTGAGCCGTGTAATTATACGAATCTATATCCAGATCTATTCTTCGAGCGATCAAACTGGTGGAAATTACAATTTCAAACTGTTCGTTAAAATACATGAACGTTTTCGTCGGCGCTGTGACATAATGTTGTTTGCTCGCGAAAATTCCAGGAATACTTATTATTGATTTCGATTCTTCTTTATCTTAGAATCTTATTCTGATATCTTTATCAAATACTCACTACATTTTCTGCATTTTACTACTTCCTTTTTTGACAATGAAACTAACAAAACGAATGGAAATTTTTGTCGTTGTACCTTAGTATGCTTTGCATATCTTTCATATTTTCCATTCCTGTGCCCATGTTTTAGGTTCTCTATTTTTCAATTTTATGTTTTCCCGGATGTTTTGAAAAACTAGATAGGACACTTTAATTAAGGAGGACAGAATAGTAGATAATTTAGATAATAAGATGCTGTGATCTACAGTATCAAAGGTCTTCCTACGATCCGTGTACTTTGTATCCACTTGGTAATTGGATTCTAATGAAGATGATGCAAAATTACAGTAGACAGACAGATGAGTTACTGTTGATCGACCCTACATCAAACCATGCTATTCATCACAAATAATATTGTTTAATAACGTTTTTATCTTGTCTACTACCTTGCTTTCAAAGACTTTCAGAATAACATCCATAACGTAAATCGACTGACATCCGACCCGACGAATCGCCAGACTATATATATTTTTGAAATTGATGAATTTATACATAAAAATCAAAGTTTTAAAATCCACTAAATTTTTTTCATCAAGTAAGCATATTAAACAATAATAAATAACAAGAATAACATATACTTTTAGTCTATAAGTACAAAACTATAAGATAATATCGGCGTCAACGCTTAAAGTGTCAGTAATTGTCTCATTTATCCTATCCACAATGGACGGGATATTACAAAACTGCAAAATTTAAAAAATAGAGTAGATGTATCGTCTGTCTCAGGATCAAAAATGTTATTACGCAAGTTTTTTCGACTGGCTCAGGAAACATGGTTACACGCCACGACCAGTTTTATATACATACATGTGCTTCAGAATATACTATGTACATATACTTCGTTTAGAAGAAAATTCAAGACCTTTAACCAAGAGTGTAATTTCATACAGACGAGGCAGAGACGTGCTTTGTGAGGCCGGAACAGGCGTTTGCGTAGAAGCTGCCATCTACGTCGTGAAATCTATACGCACATTGAGCTGGAAGATGGTCTGTTAAGATGATACGACCATCTTTTAAAATCACGGTTCAATGAGACGAGAGTGTGTATCTAAATCTAAATACGACCTCAGAGGTTAAAAATCATTCGATAACAATTGGGCGATTAAAGTCGGCTACGAATTTTTATTCAATAACGCACTCCGAAACAATGATGCTCTGTTGAGAAGACTCTCTTATATGAGGCGCCTTTTAATAAGTGTAATCGCAAGGTAAATAATTTTAGATGTAAATACAACTCGCAAATGTAAAATAAATAATAATGGAAACGATTGTAAGTTGAGTGCAAATGTATTCGAGAGATTTTCAAAATTGATTTACATTACACTTGATTTACTATCGTTTCCATTTTCGAAACTGAAAATGGATTCGTGCTGGAAAAAATCTAGTTTACACTTTTAGTATATTTTTGTACAAGTATTCGTTTCACTTACAGTTGTAACGTATTTACTACTATATTCGTTGAACTCAGTAAAGTGCACGCGTACCTTCCAAATAAATTTTGGAATTTTATTTTCTCGAAAACGGAGGCTCCTATAAAAAGAAATTTATTCTACACTTTCTTCTCGGCTGTAGGTAGGTACCTCTGATTGCGGGACATCCTATATATTCTTACTGAAACCACTACTTCAAGTTTATCGTTTCCATTTTAATGCTTGCTTTTATAATATAATATTTCGCTGTTGTCATTTTTTTTTAATATTACATAATATTATTTAATAACGATAATGTTTTTAAATGGGATTTTTTTCGGTGGGTTAATTAAAATGTCCGTGATATGAGTAATGGAATGTATGAACACATTTTATCTATTTATATGTAATTGTGTCATCTTAAGCGCAGTTGGAAAACACCTTTATGAACTTGCAGCTCATTTTGATTTCAATTTTTTTTTATTTTGTAATTATTATATTATCTTCTATTTTTTGTGATTTCATCGACTTCTGATTTTGTACACATGTATGTATGTACCTATGTACATGTGCAATTCCCTTGCACGATGTAATTACTTCTAAGAATGTTATTAACTTAATGCTAATATGTCGTATTAGCATTGATGTAGCGTTAATGATACAAAGCTCTTTAAAGAGGCCTTGCTATTCCCTGAAGTCCACTTTTGTCTATCACTCAAACGGGAACGTTGATAAGGGAAGGCGTGGATTGAAGAAAAACGACCATTTCGAACGCGTACACCGAAACCGGTGCATAAATGGTGTAATTTAACTCGCCATTGCCCGTATCTTCGAATTTATCCAAAGATTAAAATTATCGCAGCATTATGATAATGTTTATGAATTATATTATACAGCACCATATTGTTTTCTACGACGATACTAATATTGTGTAATGTGGCGATAATTTGTAAAAATATTGCGACACCGTAACCGGTGGTTTCTAAACAATAAGAAACAAAAAATGCGTGCCACTGGTAGTCATTGCTACAAAAAATGTTTCTCATTGTGTTTTAACTTCAAAATCAATATGTGACGTCGGTTTCATTATTAGATACCGAAAAATGTTGACACCCACAAAACAACTATTTTTTCGTACGGATCAACTTTGACGATAGGTAACTTTACGTAAAATTAATATTTTGTAATGATTATATTCTATTGTACTCTTTGAAGAGTGTAGTAAAAGTTTTACTATACTAATAATATACAATAAAAAGACATTACCTACCTTGAAAATAAATTAAACTGGTCTAACTTTTTGAACCAGCACAGTAGCTATCGCTTTTAATTAATCTGTGCTTTGCGTGGGTTTCTACGTACACTGTAATCATAATTGATATAACTTCCCGCTGATCAGTTGCTTCTTTATATTCACTGTACAGAATATTCATAAACACTTTCTCTCACAAGATAATATAATACGTGAGATTAGAGAACATTCTTGTCGTTTTTCAAGTGAGGCTGTATGGTTTTGAATTTGTTGCACGTTTTTCACATTCCTTTTACAACGCGACAATTATCCGTTTTTAATGAAATAAATATTTGTTTGTATAATTATTTAGTTAGACTTAAGCACTACTGTGAGGTCGAAGGGCTTTCTTTTATTTTGATAATACAAAATGTATTACTTCTTCTGGAATTTTGAAGAAATAGTTATAAATCTTCTCGTAAATGTTGTAATAAATGAAACCAGATTTCCGGTATTAATAGATTTTCCATGAATTTTCCGTGATTTTCCGTGTGTTTCATCGATAGCTGTATTAAAAATCGATATTTTTCTTTATTTCAGAAAGGACACGACTTTGGATTCTACGTGACATCACTACTGGTGAGTCCCTCTTTCTTCTTTTTAAAAGCCTTGAAACGACAAGAAATGACCAAAGTAAGAAAACAGTCTGCAGCAGTAGAAATTTCACAGACTCCTTTATCGTTTGAAAAAATGAGATAGAAAAAAAGATAAAGATCAAAACTAGACTCAACCCACAGTCTTTTTGTATTTTGAGATAATACAATAAAAGGCTTCGCAGCAAATAAGATCCAAATATAAATTGTGTAAAAGAATATTAGTATGAACATGTAATTGAAAAACAATATGCCGTTATGTTGAAATTTCGATTTTGTAATTGGAAATATGGTAGAACCTCGAATATTTGAATAATTGCAATTTTTCCCAGTTCCATGCGTGCTGGTGGAAAGGGAAATAGTTAACACCTCATTATTTCACGCTTAGCTTGGTCTTCGCTCAAACGATTTGGCAAGAAGAGTAAACAGAATAGGTACATCGAGAGTGAGCAAAATAGCACATCAGCGAGAAACCCTCGGCTGACGTCAGGTAGCCAAGCGCGATAAAAGTCTATGCACACATCTGTTTAATACCTATGCGTGCAATTTTATACATGGTTTTAATTTTTATGTCCAAAAGTAGGTATATCAAAATAGATATTTCAGTAGATGATGTATGAATTTTGTACTATCAAATGACACTTGTTTGTCATAATGAATGTCATGTTTATGATCGTTAAATCGAATTTCTGTGTGTAATATAATTTCACGAAGGAAAGTGAGACTCCCAGAGTAGAATAACAACTATAAATAACAATTTCATTTGTTAAATGCAAATTTACATAACGCATACAGAAAGCGCGTATTATTAATGAACAGGATTGCATTAAAAATAATTGATGTTAATATGATAATTTACTTACTTCATTGTATTAACTCTATTATGTTCTTATGCTGCTTTTGTATTTACATGTACGTTTATGGTAAACAGATTTCCATTTATTTCCCAGTACCCATGCCGTAAATCTTTACCTTTTTCATCCATAATGTAAGAGGAATTAATAACCAAGAACAACAAAGTGCTCGCAAGATACTAGCGTTCATTTATTGTTGACGTTATGTTTCAATATATGGTCTAATTCTCAAAAATCCAGCAAATTCGTAAAAAATGTAAAAATTTTGACTTTAAAATTAAACATTTGGTTAAAAAAATATCTGTTCATTTCGCGAGAAACACGGCGCCTTTCCACTTTATTCTTTCTGCAAAACATTTGCCACTGCAATATGCAGGTAAGATAATTGTGCAGAGCCTTTAAGCACCCCTACAACTTGTTTATTAAAATTACATTATTTAAAATCTACAGTGATAGATAGAATTTTCGAACTTTCGAATTTTCTGAATATTCCAAATATTTCGAGTAATCGTTTTCTTCATTTTTTTTTTAAGTGAGGAGTGTATTTTACATTAAGTGTATGTTTTAGAATCTATTACACGTTGTCCACATTCAATCGATAAGGCGGTATATATTGATATGAATATTCGGTTTTACTAAAGTAAATTAAACAGTCAGGGTTAGGATAGTGAGTGATAGTGAAATCTACAATCGTAGAATTTTCATAAGGAAATATAATAGAAAAAATATTCGCGTCTATACTCGATTCCCTGCCCCCCAGTGCAAGACGAACATCAAACTTTTTTATCAACGACAAGTAAACACATTGCTCCTCTGACGATGTGCGATGTTTATAGGTTAACGCCGTGACAGCGATGTGCGTCGTAGCGCCGCGATAGTATTTCGATTATGCACACGCGTCGACAATTTACGATGTTTTTCTGATTGCTGATTTCTGACTGTCGCGTCTGTCTAATGTTCGAATTCATTTTACCTGTTCGCGAATGAATTTGTGTGACGCAGCAGAAGAAACAGTTCCACCTGACTCAAAGTAGAAGCTATCGTATTTTTGATATCTTTTCAGTCTATTTGCTGGACGTTGAATGTTGATTTTCATTCCTGAAGTTAAAACGTGGTACTTTGATTTCATTACAAAAAGAATAAAGGAAATAGTAAATATATTTGTACATAAATTCACACTTTAAAAACAAAAATTACCTAACACTTTTTAAGTATTTTAACTTCACATGCGTTGTACCTTAAATGGCGCCTTCTTTCAGAAGGATGCGAATTCAGATTTGAAATTTATGATGACAAAATGATGAGAAAGTATAAGAATAGGATTCCCCCTTATTCCAATAATGATTGTATAAAGTCTTGCATAGATATATCTGGTTAGTTACAGTAAGACAAAAATGAAATTTTTAAGATTGCCTTTTATTAAAAATGAAATTCTTCACATATCAACGACACTCGTGATAATTTTACACCGAGCATAGTTTACATTGAAAATCAAATTTTGTATTTTTCAATGATAGTTATAGTACCTTTTTATTTTCTTACAATCTGCGTACTATTCTGTTTATCAAAATTGTTTAATTTACCAATAAAAAGGACGTCGTAAAGGAGGCAGCGCTTTAAGCTATTTTAAGCACTACATTAATACTCACGCGACGTATGTACATGCATACTCCGAATGCCTGATAAACCCTAGTCTAACGAAAATATCTTCACCTGCCCTGTTTATCCTCTGCAGACAACGCGTGTAGTAGAAATTTCTTAGAAATGATAAGACTCTTACTGTGTCCAACAAGATATCGATGGATGGAACTGTTGCGATAACCTAGTAAAATGCTACGATGTTAACACCGTTGACTGGCGCAAGGTTTTGAAAAATGCTTCTTTGAGTGCCGATTGAGGGGGTTGAAAAAAAATCGATTTCTTTCGACGCTCTCTCTGTATCTGCCATGATTTTTTTCACTGTGCCAGATAAATTCAGAACAATAGTTCAAGATACAATAAAACAGCCTGTCAAACCTCTAATTAATTTGTGGAATCATTTGTGTATAAAAAATTCACAAAGAGTTACCTATTTTTCAGTCAAATAGGGCGCAATCTTCTCCTAACTTGATATTGGTTTGAGCTGGAATATCGATATTTTGCAGAAGTTAATATTTTGGCGTCACCATAAGATGCCATAAATTAAACAAATAGAAAAAAATTATTAGATAGTTCGATTCGAACTACAATCGCGTGTAAGGTGCTGCTGTCAAGGAACTCAACCGGAAGTTCGTTGCGTGTGTATAGGTACGCCTGGTGGGAGAAGAGATCAGGTCTCGTTTCCCAGTGCAGGTTCTTCTTAACTTCTCGTGGTGTATATTACATTTTCGAATATTGTATGTACCTACACTGCCGTTTATAATATTAAGGCACCTGCTATATTTGGATAATATATGATATTTAGTACAGATGGGATTCTTTCTCGAGAAATTCTCGAGAAAGAATTCTCGAGAAGGAACACTAGTGTTAGTGTATATCATTATTGCAAATTTTGAAGCCAACTGAATGATGCCAAGTTCATAAAATAAGATATTCAATTTCATGAGTGTTAGATTCTATCAAAATGATCCGTAAGTATTAATGTCATTAATACCCTTGAACTTGATTCAACCACTAGCAAGAAAGTACAAACCAACTAGACTCAAAGTTACTTTTCCTTCTCGATGTTATCTCAACCATTATATAGAATTGATTTTCTACTTAAAACGCGTGAAAAAAAACCGAAAGGAGTGTAAGGTTTCCTTAGTTGTGGACGAAGCCCACAAAAGAGCGGGGGCCTCGATGGATCTCCGTTCACGATCTATAATCCATGATTCACGAACTACGTTGTGTACCCTGGTAGAACAATGCACGTTTTCCGAGAAACGAGAACGCCATTTGCCGTTCGCTTCGCTTCTTTCTTGGCTGGAATTTAACAGAGAAAAATGGTTCCACGAACGGGGAACCTTTCTGTACTCCAGAACTCTAGCCGCGCGCATTTTTCGAGGCGAATATTTTTGCTATCTGCGCTCCGCTTTGCCACCGGGCCGAGGATATTATGTTCGTCGAATACGATACGCGCTGCGTCTAGTAACGTAAATTTCCTTGACGTGACATGACGTTTGGACGAAATGAGATTCGAAATACAACGTGCCTTGAACGTCAACGAAAGGGATGCGATTTATCTGCTCGACTTAACGAAAACTTTAACTTTTCCTGGCGACGTACAGTTTTACTTTTCACAAATATTGTAAGTGGGTATCTACGCTTTTTATCTACACTTTTATGATATTACTTTCAGCTTGGTCCTTAAAGACTGTGCCTCGGGGCAAGTAAGGATTAAGGTCTCCCCACCCTAATCCAACGCGAATATTCGCGGCAGTTTTTTATACGTGGCGGCTTATGGGCAGCCGCAGCGGAAATGTTTCGCGTTGGTTTGAACTGCCGCGAATCCATCGCGGTAAAATGTTCGCTGTCGCCGCGAATATTCGCGTTGGTTTGGGGGAGCCTTTATGTCGCGAGACGAATTTGTAACTATTTGTATTAGGACGGATTTGAGTTAAGACGTGGCGCAGTTGGCGTGGGCCTTTAGTTGTTTAGTCAATTTTTTATTGTATTTCCCGAAAGTACTATCTTTTCTTAATAAAATGCCGGTTAGTTTATATTAAAATTCCCAAAATTGTTGATTTGGCAGCTAAAAGGGTCAAGCGGTAAATTATAGCGTCGTGTTTGTCCAAAAAATTTAAACGCGTTTTTCCTGAATCTTTTTTTCTCTTGGTTTTTCCCTGATTGCGAACGAATGAATGTTCCGATCGACTTCCGAAAACGGAAGTAGGCCTCGAAATTGGCTGACTTTATCACACATTCACCATCTGTGGGAAAATATCGGTTAGTTTAGGTTCTAACCCTAACCCTAATATCCCTAGACGTTGCCCTACAGTGCTCACTTCCTCTAATTAATTTCTTTTATTTAATCCATTTTCACAAGTTCGTTTTCACAAAGTTTGCTGGATTTCACGTTGTAATTAACAATGGTCCTCAGAATGTTTAGAATTTACATCAAATGTATGATTAAATTCGTACTTTTCCTGTCGCGCTGGCGTGAAAACACGCGAATGCCAGAGAACTGTCAGAGATTTTTACTGCGAAAACGTGTCACTGCCAGGAAAACAGTTAAAAAGCGGCAACGTTAAGCGACCCTGGAGCAATCTAATCTTCATACTTATAACAATTACACGTAGTATCAAACGAGAGGTTTCAGATAAACGTGCACACAAGTAAATAACATGTGGCTGCACATTTTAATGAGTGCGCGATGGCTACGTAATTGTAACGATCAATGGATATGGCCTAGTGAATAATCCTAAGCAGTTGAATTTTTCGAAAGACCGTCATTTCATTTTATATTGTAGTAGCAAAGGAATACTATAAGACGTATCTATTTCTTTATAAGAAAGTTGTGAAGCTGAGTTGGATGTTGGATGTTAGATATGATCGCCCTCTCTAGTAGGTTAAAATGATCCCAGGAATCCCAGGAGGTGCGTGAAAAGATTTGAGTCTGTGAAGCTGATCTCATTTTCTTATGTTTGTTAGTTAATTTATATATTTCTACTCATTGATTATGTACCAAAACTTATCTAAAATTCGATTTTTTTAAAAAATTGTTTTAATTTATTATGGTCGCATATTTAGTGACTCAGTTCAATTTCTCTTTTTATTTAATTAAATCAATGCTTTTTAATGTTCGTCTTATTCATTATCAGTAGATATAAAACATAACCTATGAGTTATTTTCCTAAGGATCCCTCGTAGGATTCTTTAGTATGCCCTCACAAAAACGCAAATAAAAAATGTAATCGATCAGTTAGCTAAATTTAATCTAAGCCAATAATAAGGTAGATAAACTAACTTACAAAAACTACTTTACTTTTATTTAAATAATGTACTTTTGTATTTTTTATATAAATTACGCCTTAAAGGGATCGTTTTAGAGACATTTCCCCTACTAATGCCTGTTACTTTACTTAAAAACATGCTTTTCATCGGGTCAGTTTCTTTATATTATTTTTCAAAAGAATTTTATATTCCCACCCAAGGAACACGTTACAGCAGAATCGTATTCTTGTTCCCCCCTTTTGATCCTTCGCGCGTCTCTCAACTAAAAGATGCTGTGACCCCGTTTGCCTGCGAATGTTCTCCGACGACGCACGTCAACGCAGCCAAATCGGCGCTCACGCCCTGGTCTTTTCTCCTAAGCGCACTGTAACGAGCTGCTGCGGCGTTGCCTTGCTGATAAACGGACGCGACCAAACTCACGAGTTAAAGATACGACGTAGTGCCAAATTGAAAAACAGTTGGCTGCGTCATACGAGACAAATGATCCCCAGAGGAAACGTTTCCTCGCGGGCGCCTCGTGCCCGGTCCGTGTGAACGGTCACGTACTCCGCGTTTCTAGAGAAACAAAAACACGATTCCCGTTCTTGCGATCATTCGACGGACCGTCACCTTTCCGTTTTATCCTTATCGCCGTTTAATTCGCGCTTATACGCTCACAGAGCTGACACTCGCTTTCTGCATACATTATTACCTCGGTAAAAAAGAATATTTCGTTTACTGTTGTCTGCTCCTTAACAGTTGGTATCTATTGCTGCCATTTTATTATTGTCATTGTGGAGCGTCCGTGACGCCTCTTCGACGTTCCTGGCTTTTTAACCGACTTCAAAAAGGAGGAGGTTATAGATTAGAACCATATGTATTTTTTTTATATGTTTGCCCTCGCATTACTACTCAGCATATGGACCGATTTTGATGATCCTTTTTTTATTCGAAAGAGGGCGATGCCACAAGAGGGTGGGGCCTATTTAGGGCTGGGAATATTCGAATATTTGAGTATTCGAATGTTATTATTCGAATACTAATGTATTGGAATTGAAGTATTCGAATACATCGGTATCCGAATAGTATTCGAATACTTGGATATTCGAATAGTATTCGAATACTTGGATATTCGAATAGTATTCGAATACTTGGATATTCGAATAGTATTCGAATACTTGGATATTCGAATAGTATTCGAATACTTGGATATTCGAATAGTATTCGAATACATTGGTATCCGAATAAAATTCGAATACTTGGATATTCGAATAGTATTCGAATACATTAGTATCCGAATAGTATTCGAATAGTATTCGAATAAAAACATTCGAATATTCAAATATTCGGAGTTTATTCGTAGCATTCGAATACTTGCCGAATATTCGAGTATTAAATTACTTGAATAGTCGCAGCCCTACTTTATACATTAAGATATACGTCGCTAACCCTTCTGTTTACCACCCTGTATAGTGCATACTGTAGGTTGGAAAAGTGTGGTGGTGCATGGTGTTATGCAACAGTACGCTCCGATTCTTTCCTTTCGGCCCACGATCGCCGCACGAAGTTCAGTAGCAGCGATCAGAGGGCTACCGTTTGAAGCGGATGGGTCGCAAGTTTAGCTCGCGTCGGTGTAGGGTGCCGGCTCGCTAGACTCCGATTACACGCAGATGGTACAAGTGTGCACGCAACCGGGATGTTATGAACATTCTGTTCACTGGTCTGTTACAAATATGAACCCATCCTAACCTTAGAACCATCCCTATACTGACGAGTGGAGGCTACGATCGGGGCGAGCAATTTTTGCTGACGCTCAAACATTTTTGTACAAAATAGCTTTAACGGGGCAGACCACTGTAACGGTCCGACATGTAAGGGTGTTCTCGGGAATTTATTTCAACCAAACAACGCAAGTAAATCAATGTATTGCTTAGTGTAGTTAATAGTGTACATATGGAAGGGTAGGAAATTTTTTTTCAATCAACTTCATAAATCCGTTTCCTGTATACTCTTCGTCAAAATGTGCGCTGCGGCAAAATCGTGCTTGTTGCGTTGGCAGTGCCCAGGCCATATGGTTAATCCGAATTCAAAAAGACAAATATATTTAGAAACTAGAAGCCTACCTCTATTATGTGACGATCAAAAAAAGTCAAAATTGCAAAAAATTACATAATGGCGGACCACTGAAAAAAATCATGTTTTCGGGGTAAAATTGGGGAAATGTTGATAAAAAAATTTACGGAGGTCGTTAATTAAAAAAAAACTGATCGTCAGGTAATAGCGACGGGTATTTTGTACAATAAATGCCCTTACTCGTTCTGTACAATAAATGCCCTTACTAAAATTTGGAGAGAGCATTCTTGAAACGACGTCTTTCAGAAAATGTGAAAATGAAAAAATCGATTTTTCCGATATTTTATAGTTATCTGTTACTTAATTAAATTTTATTAGATATTTATGAAAGCAGTTCTTATACTTCAATAAAAGAAGGGAAACTTACGACCAAATGAATTTGTAGCTAGACGGAACTGCATATAAATTTCCGGAACGGTCGACTTCTAGGTAGCACGAAATTTATTATACTTCACTATAACCGCTGAGTATCACGGGCAGATATTCCATCAGCAAGAAATATTCTTCTCTTCTTTCTACCAAGCATATCACGAATCTCTCGTTTCTGGCTGAATTATTGAAACGTTAAATTAGCTTTTCTTACGTGTTATATACAGGGTGTCGCAGAATAAGTGGGAAAAATTTTAGGGGTGACTTCAGCACGTATAAACAATAAAAAGACTTCATATAAACATATGTCCTATTTGACTTTGTTTTCGAGTTGTAGTGAATTTTGTATCGCCCACTGACTCTTCGTGAAAAAATTAAACAAAGTTTCCAGCACATCCGAGTAACAGCTAGACATTTGAAGAGTAATGCTTGTACTCAGATGCGAGGAGGTCATTTTGATCTTAAGTTATGAAAGTAAGTAGATACAGTTTGTTGAAAATCAGATAGGACATATGTTTATATGAACTTCTTTTCATTATTTGAATTCTGAAGTCACCTCTAAAATATTTCCCACTTATTCTGGGGCACCCTGTATCTCTAAAATAGATGATAACATAAACGCAGTATGTTCTTGTTCACTCAGCAGAATACTTTTTATTTTTCATTCCTTTAAAATGAATGACTTGTGTACAATTCAATAAACTTTGTAAAAGTAGATTACTATTACAAACTGGTTTTATCTGAATTCATTATGCGCAATATTTGGTACACCTCCCATTCTTTCAATCCACCGAGTTTACGTTATATCCCTATCTGTCCTCTTATCGTGTTTTTAAACATTTATCGCTATATCGAGAAAACAAATCGTTATCATTAGAACTTAAAGCCTTTCGAAGCATTTGCCTTCAACTCGAATTTCTTTTTCGAAGCTTTTAATTTTCCTCGCGAGGGAATTTTTATATTACCAAGGTTATTTCCTCTCTTACACATGTAGGTATCAACGCTTTAAAATAGATCTTGAAAACCAAATCAACGCAATTTCCACAAAAACTAGTATAAATTGCGAAAGATAATCTCGCCTATGCAACTTTGCCCATTATTTATCTGCGCATTTAGTCCTACAAACCAGAAGCGGTCTACCTAGCATACAGCAATTATAGTAAATTACAGAGTACAGCACATTAACCGACGTTCGAATACAGTTACCAGGTAAAAGATGAATATTTAATTAGTATTTCTCAGAAAGGAAGATTCCGAAACCGAAAATTCAAAAAATTCTGAAACTCTGTGAATATATAGAGGATTTCCTCCTGATTACAACGCAATTTTTGTTTGCTACCCAAATTCACTGAAAGGGGGTGAAATTAACCCCTGAAAATTCGACTATTTTCCTATTTTGTGTTATAGAAGTTAATAGACCGAACCTATGCGCCGATATCACCTCTTCTAATTTAAAAAAAAAAATTTCACCGTCGAAATTCAATTTATTTTTACTATTTAGTTTCAGGGAAAGTTATAAATAATTTTAACGTCACTATTCCTAGTTGGTCCATTTACAAATAAATTAATTTTATATGGTTAACAATGTTTGCGTCTAACAATGATGGGTTCCAACATAGTTATACGTTGGCCCTCGTACTCACCGTCAGATGGTATGCTCTAGATTCTAGATTTTAGATTCTAGATCTCAGGATTCTGCTCCACAATGGTAGCTGCTGTCTGAAATGAGATTTGCTCTCGCCAGAGAAACATTTAAATGAGAACGATTTGAATGGCTTCTATCAGCAAACGTACGTACTTACATAATATATTTCTTCTTCTGACCGCCCTGAAATTCCCGATGAGAAATCAAAGTGAAATACTCAACGGATAAACCTTACTGTGCAAATAAAATTCTTCACCTACGATAAGGAAATATACGTACTCTCTCGAGGAGTTATCTCACAGAAAGAAAACTTGTTTCGAATTAATCAAAAGCAACGTAGCTCGTATCTTATAACGACGCGTGTGATTATCCTTCGTCGCTATCAAGTAACTAGCGTGTGTAAAAACTATAAAAGTTTCCGACTAAATCGAGGTGTATCCTTGATGACCGAGATATGACTTCGTCGGGTTTCTTCAGGAGCGATATGCAGGAGTTATTATCGCGAGGCGAGTAAGGTTCCCCGAGTCCCCGAGCTCGCCATGTGAAGACTGTGCAAACTCGTTTCTTCTTGTCTCTGCGCCGTCGCGATTTATCGCTTCACAATTGCTCATTTTTTTCTTCACGTCGGTTTATCAGCAATAGGAATCTATTTCAGTTTTGCGAGCATTTCTTAGCGCACTAGCTTCTCATTTGCGCAGCAAGGAAACTGAATTGAAATCTTTAATTGGTACAACTGTATCTGCGGAAATAAGAATCCTATACGTAAGAAGATTTTACGTATGAAATATTAGAAAACATTGAGAATAAATTAAATAGGAATTAAATAGGACCATTGAGAACCTCAAACTTTACATTTTCATGTGAAATAAATTTTTCAGCAAGGCGTAATGTTTTCTTAGCAAAATTGCAGTAGATCATCCTGTATCCGTGAACCTGTTATTCAAATGTTCTGTTATTAGAACGATGTATAATCCGAACAGTATATTTCCTTCTATGATTAGATATAATATGTAAGTAGCTATGTCATTTAATATGGTCACAGATACAGACGTAATACTTCCATCCTTGTATAACGATTAAAATGAATGCTATTCACACTACTTTGGCATGAAATTGTGGGGCAGGATGCAGGAAGCGGCATGGGCGAGCAAAAAATAAATGAGCTCCTTCAGTACTTATATATATTTCAAAACAACTAAGCGAACGTGGTTTCAACAAGACGGTTGGTCGTGAACTCCTGTTCGGTGCATCGACGACCGAACTCTATGCTTTGAAGATTCTGCACCCCTTTATAAGCAAATACCGTGACGGAGACGGCAACGCACATCAAATCTCTAGTGCATACGCCTGCCTTAAGGTGGGCACCTGTTTAATCCAGGAATTAGGAATTCTCATTTGCCAGCCCTAATGTAGTGTCACAGTGCACATATTGGTCTAAGAAACATGTCAATCTGAGTTTTCAATTTGACGGAAATCTAGTTTGAAGTGCATTTTTGAGCTACGCATGCTGCGAAATTTATTATTATTATTATTATTATTTCCTCCAAATTGAAAACAGACATCGGATTTGGTCTTTAGAGTAGTCTAATTTTTCCAACTGAATTAAAAATCTATGCACTAGAGGGTTAAGGGGTCATGCCTAGTTGGCAGGCGTGATTTTACGGGAATTTTTTGTGGAAAATCTAATGTATATTTTTCACAACTATTTGCTTATTTTAAAAGTACATATATTCAGCAACTCTCAGTAATTTTGTTATAGAAAAATATTCAAAGATGAACGAATAACAGTCACTCTCCCAAAAGCTATTTTTTTTGCGGTGAGCACGATTTCTCAGGGCCGTATCATCTGAAATCGAAAAGTGAAGAAGATTCTGTTAGTGTATGAGTTTATCTAGTTCGTGAACGAAGGATTTTTGTTTTTGATGGAAACTCTATTTTTAATTCACGAAAAATGAACAATTCAGACATCGAAAAATGATGATTTTGAGTTAAACAGCCGCCATTTTGTCTGAAATCATTTTTTTGAAAAATCCTTTTGGAATTTTCAAGAGTTAATTTCACTTCCTTACAGTGAATTTTGGCAGAAAAAAATGCATAATACATACCTATATATCCTTTACATATCCCCAAAGTTTCATAATTTCTGGAATTTCCGGGTTGGGGATCTCTCTTTGTAAGTTTATTTCCCCGCACCCTCGTGCAAATAACTTTGCCTACTTTTATTAACAGGCCACGCTAGCGTCCGAGGAAGTTCCTTTCTTAGAAATGCTATTTATTATTTCGGTTCAAGCTCCCGTTAGTTTATAGCAAAAACAACGTGTCACATAAGGGAACGCGGACGCGTTAAATCGTGGGTAATTCTCGCAATATACAATTCCTCACGAAAAGTTCTACGAACTTTCTGTCACGAGAATCCGGGTGCTCAAAGGCGTGCTATATTTACAGTGGTGGCGAATATTTTTATCCCATCTGTGGGTCAGAAATAGCGGTGGTCGGTGTATATTTACCGGTGAAGTCATAATCCTTAGTTTTAATGGCCGTTTAAATTTTCTTTTATCGAGCTATTATCAATGCGCCGTTTTCACACGGTGGCGAACTGGCTCGAATGAGAGAAAGTAGCGCGGGCAATTTAAGGTTGCCCCACTATATCTGCACGATTACGATCTGATCTGTAATTTCCAGCGAACACGTATCGTGTACGTTACCTCTTACAATAACTTATGGGCGTCGAATGATTTAGATCAGAGTTTACAGTTGAAAAACAAAGAACAATTCTTTATTGGTGTAATTAGTAAACTACGCTCACCTAACACGAAGCCGGTTTATAGATCAGATATGTAATGAAAATGTGTTTGGTATACAATATATACATGTATAGAGTGTGATATTTATGTGGAAAGATATATTGTTAATTTAATTACTGATCTGAGAAATCAGGAGTCTATGAATTGCCCTTGTGTCAGTGAAAGTGTGAGGAAAAGAAGGAAAGCAGTGTTCCGCGTGCTCTCTACCAAGTGGAAAAATTATATTTGAAAATCAGTCAACGTTTATTTGATTGTTTTTCTATTTATATATTGTGAAATACAGTTTTTAACTGAACTGAGTTGAAATTGGAATTACCTGTGTTGCAATACTATGTAATGCATCAATGTTACTGAAAATCATTTAATGCAGAAAATGTATCTTCACATTTTCGATATTTTCACAAACTCGCCAGCACCCAGCTTCTGCAATGTTTTTTTTCATGGTTTCAAAAGTTGTCACTACCGATCAAAGAGTTAATGAATTCTGTTTTATTTCAATCTCCTTCATTTTTCTGAAGCAAATTTTCTGATCTTCTAATACTTCTTTTGATAAAAGATACGAGAACAGAAATGATTTTTCAGTAGATTAAATAAGGGAAAAAATTATTTTTTACTTTCAAGTGCAATTTTATTTTTTGGAGCCGGTTTTAATTTTTTTTTTTAATTTGTTTCGATGTACCTTAGATCGTTAGCAGCAGTGCTTTAATTTACTTTTGCGAAGTGTGTTTATTACGTTAATAAAACTTGTTTTATAATTACCAAATATTTTCACTAAAATGGATATAAACTTTATGGCCCCCAGCATTATTGATCCAGAGGTCGAAAAAATATATGTACTTCAACTTTATGTTTAAAAATTCCTGCTGTTTTCTCATGCATGTGTTCTGGCTACTATGGAGCGATAGGTAATGGGCTACGATCGTATTTCGATAAAACTTGTTGCGTGGCGCAAGAAAAGTGTTGCAGTTGCGGGAATCGCAAAATTACAGGCGCAAATGAGTTTCGTGACTTAAACGTTTGTAAACCAGGTGCAGGATAATCAAATATGATGTATGCTTGACCAATGTTCCTTCTGCATTTCATATTAACTTGCAGTGAATCCTATCACGAAAGCGAATATTCGTAACATAAAAAAAACTGTTACGCATATTAGCCAGTTTAAATTGCATTCGAATGTAATATAACCTTCCTCACAAATTACAAATTTTGAATTTTCAGAGTACATACCCACTTTTCTTCTGGTTCTATAGAAAAATAAAACGTTGTGTTTTGTATATTGAATTTAATGTAGGTATGTACCTCAAATATACATACGTATCTACTTACATTTTTCACATACTAATGTTATATGTACAACTGAAGTTCGAACCCGCATCGGTGTTCTAATTTCGTTATTTTTGACCCTGACGTGTACCTTTTATAATCCTGAACCATAATCTCTCATTTGCTCGCGGGCAGATGTTCGTTTTTATTGGTAGCTGTGTTCGTTTCCTGAATATAAAGGGTGCAGTGTAATTCGTGATACAGTACAAAAACGTGGGGGCTTATTCTGCGAGGATCAGTGGAAAATGTGCAACAAATTTATTTTTTATTACATTTTACCTAGTCTAAAATCGGAAAGTATTATACTAAACTACTTTCCATATTCCATAAATCGTGATTACCTCCATTTTTGGTTGTATTTGCAAATATTGACTTTCATTTCTATTTATGTTCTTCGCGAAGAATCTCGTTTTCGTTGTTATTTAGAAGATAGGTATGTCTGTGGTTCAAAGAAATTTAATTTCAGTGAGTCAAACAATGTCGCTTTTAAAATATTTTTTCTAAAAATTTCTATGCTACCTAATAGATAGCAGAGATGCAAGATTTTTATGCAACCCCGTTTCAAAATTGAAATTTCGCACGAAACAATTTCACTATGGATTTATGATTGAACCTAAAATGTTCTACTTTTCGATTGTGGCGTATAACCCACCCTTTACATTCGTACTAAATACCTAGGTGGTAGCTATCGCTCATTGCCCCGTCGAAATTAATTAGCTGAGACAGAGAATCTGAATTTCATATTGGTGTCACATCGCAAATATAAATTTTAAAAATGTATTAAACCTGAAATTAAAATTAGGCAAAATCTTCCAGTTTCCCCAAGGTATATCAGACGAAGTAAAAATATATTCTTCATCCTTTATACAGCTTTACAATAGAAACCAATATACTGTGATACCAACATAATTTACTGGTACAATTTTATATTACACTATGAATTTATTCTTCAATCTAAAATTTCCTTTCTTCCAATAATTGCAGCGCTAGTTAATATCGACCTTTTACATTCACGTCATAGTAACGTAGTTCACGGCGGTTGTTGTTAAATTCCATTGCACTGTCAGAATGAATTGACCGAAATAGAGGATCCGAATTTCATACTGGCGTCACATCCTGATGGCCTTTGTCGCGGCGTTTCCCGGGAACATTTTCGCGGCAATTATGCCACGCCGTTGGACTCGACCGAACGGTCGATACCGTTAAATAATTTCAGCCAACCCGTTTATTGTTGCCCGTTGCGTTTCCAACAATCGACCGTATCGTCAACGCGCAGCCCCGCTTTTTCCTCGTAGAAATTACTTCGACCTCCTTCGTCGATCGTTGTAACAAAGTTGTGCCAAAGAACAAGAGCGTGAGAAGCATTGGACTATAGATCCAAGTGCCAATGAAATCCATAGCCCATGTACGTGGACTTGAATTAAAGCGAAATCGAGTTTTTGTGACCTAAGCTTCGCGGCACTTTCGTTTGTGGACATTAAACATTCATCGTTTGTTTTTGCCCGTTGTATATCTTATTTATTAAAGGGGAGCCCACCCAGAAATTTTTGAAAATTCAAATTTTTTGTTTATTTTAATGCTTAAGGTGTGTAGAATATTGTGTTAAAACGGTTTTTTGATATTCGCAATATTAAAGGAGTTACAGTGAAAAATGTAACACCGCGTTAGGTCAGGTAAAGAGGAGTGTAACCGCATTTGGAAGGAAGACGCGCTTTTATTATAGTGAAATAGATGTATTAGGTATCAAAGTAAATTAGGGACGAAGATCTCACTTCGGATGATCTTCTGGAACGATGCGAAGGAGGTTTCAATCAGAACAATAACGAGAGCTTGAACGCTATGAAAACTTTAAACGCGTTTTTTTCGAAACAATATTTTTCAACCTGGCCCACACTATATCTCCGAAACCTTTCATCCAATTTACTTATTTCTTTTTTCTTAAGTTTGAAACACTATTCTCTCCAATCTAGCGTTCGTACAAATCCAATTACGATGCACAATGTAATTTTTACTAATCTTTTACAGAGAGAAAGTTTTCAATTACTAGACTGATTGTGAGTAGACAAGAAATACAATGTTTGGACTCTAAGATGAGGTGTTAAGAAATGGCTTAAAATGCATTGTACTTTTTGTGATAGAAACTTCACTTAAAATGTGCTGTATTAAATGTATAAAAATTGCTATTGGCAGCAAAAAACTGATTAGTTTGACATATAACTCGTCTTTCCGTTTGTGGCGCAACGGCGCAACGGGGTTGCACTTTTTCGTGACATTTAATTCTCACATTTACCCCCTGTAGTCGTTGCGTAGATATTTGGTGCGGGGAAAAACGTAGTTTTACGTTAAAAATAGTTTTAAAGCAGTTCATTTAATTCGGTATTTCAAAACCGACCCTAAATATTTTTTCTACCTACTATTTAATATTTATAACAGAAAATGCATATTAACAATATGAAATTGAACTTATTTATGTAAAACCATTTGGTAACTGTAATTAGGTTGATGGATATGAAATATCATATTCCTATAGCTTAATTTTGCGATATGAGAAAAATTATATTTAATTAACAAAAAGTATACGCCAAATTATAAAGGATGGAATTTCATGCACCATGAGCTGAATATGAATTCATTAGTTCCCGAAACAAAAATCTCAATCTAATATTTCACATTTCCTGCTTCGTATCTCGAATAAACGGAGATTTTAAAACATTATTCCTGAAAAATTCAAATTCAACTGTAATTCTACTGAAAAGACAGTAAAGATAAATAATTATGTTTATACAGAGGGTTACGTTGTCGCGAGGCGTTCGTTCGTGAAATTTAAAATAATGATATGTCATTGAAAAATCAACGTTCTATAATCCATGTACATTTTTAAAATATTATGATCTTGTACAGTTTTCGCTACTTTACAAAGAGAAGACATAGTTTATATTCGTATTAAATTTCATAAGTTTATAATATTTCTAAAACGAACTGTGTCTTTAAATGTCCCTTCTTCGGTCAGTCCTGTTCAAGGATTTCCTTGGTCAATGTATATTGACTATAGCAAAGAATATGGTTTTATTTTTTTTATCAGTGGACATTTATGTTTAGGGGGTGAAACCACTCTTCAACATTGAGGGACAGAAAGCTGTTCCATCAAACGTCTCGAAAATCAATAAAGCTAAAAAAATATGTTAAATACACAAGGTGCTTGACTTTTTATGAGGAATAATATGACGTAACCGAAATCTTCTCGAAGTCATAGGTGCCATCACTGTAGTTTAAAAAACACATTTGTATTAATATTTGTGGTGCAACACAATTACTTTTTCTACAACTTTGTGAAGACACATATCTGATTTACTATTACTTATTGGAAATTTGAGAAATTACACGTTTGTGAGTTCCAGTTTGTTATTAATACTCATGAAATTGCAGCAAAAATATTTATGTTGAACTACAGATATTGATAAAAAAATGTAATTGTTCAGCTACAGTAGCGCCACCTATGAGTTCGCGAAGATTTCGCTTACGTCATATTATTCCCCATAAAAAAACAAGCAACTTGTGTATTTAACATATTTTTTTAGCTCCATCGGTTTTCGAGTTATTTCACAGCACAACTTTCTATCCCCCAACCTTGGAGGGTTCATACCCTAAACACAAATGTCCGTCAATAAAAAAATATGTGTCTAATATTTTCGGGCACTTTAACTATCTGTCAATATTCATCAAAATCGACGGGTATCAATGGGTGACATTCCTTGTAAATACACATTTTTGGTGGACCTTTTGAGATTGAATATTCGTAAACCAACTGAGAATTATCAATCCTCGAACGAATAAGAATGGTTTTGGAGTTAGATTGGCACATATTTCTATCACATTGATGCTTCGTACTGACAAAATTTTCTGCGGTTTTTAGTATTTAGGTATTTATTTATTTTCTAGTTATTTCGTAATTTAGTATTATTTTATTGGTGTTATCGAAGAAAATGTAACGTTGAACTTCTTGTGTTCAGGGAGGATGTCGCTTAAATATTTTGTTTAAAAATAAATTGGCTCGAGATTGATTTTGCAGGAGCACAGGTCGCATAAAATAGACACGTGACGCAAATGAAAGACGAGTAGGGTTCGTAATAGGTCATGGGCTCACGTGGGGTGTGAATGGCGAATTATTAATAATAAAAATTGATTGCTTCGAACGACGGCTCGTTGCAACCAATCTTCAAGGCTTGCGCGATCGAATCAGCGAAACATTGACCGAACGATTCTTTAAGCAAATTCTTCAAACATTGAAGTCATCAGTATTGAACATTTTAAACCATTTTATATTACAAGTCGTGGATTTTTTAACATTCTTCTTCTTGCTCTTACGCCTCTCCTTTCTTTATATTGGCATCGAAATTTTCTTCTCAGTTTCTTTAATTTACAGGGGATGATTCATGCTGCGTCATGCCTTATTATTCACATTGGTTTTAATGTAGATCATAGAATTTCTGATTAAATCTACACATAAAAAACCATCGTTTTCTCAACGTGAAAATTTTCGAACTGCATTTTACTATGGAAATTGAAGACAACGAAGCATATTTCTAAAATAATGAATCGATTAGAACCAAGAAAAACATTTCCACCATTCAGGAAAGAAATTTATACGATTTATCCTGCCCATTTTTTGTAGTGACATTTTACCTTGATACGTCCGAGAGAACAGTTTCATCATGTTTTTTTAAAACATTTTAGAGTGCAAGTTATTTTTATTGCCAATGAATGGGATTACTTCAGAGTTTATTTATTTGAAATACCCACTTGAAACATCACGAACAAAAATAATGGATGCATTAAAATTAGGTTGAAATTGCATTGCAACTTTATCGTCTACATACATTCAGAGAACAATGGTGTTCATGTAAAAAATGTTCTCTACTGTTCCATACAGAGATATTTATTATTATCTTTCTTAGTTCGAGGAATAAAAGCATAGGATAAACAGGCATATGAATTTTCGAGAAATAAAAGACAGTTCGCATTTATTACCACTTTCGCAACTGATAGTTGACGAATGTTTCTGAAACAAGCAAATGGAAAACGTGACATCTTTGTAGCTTCGAAGTTCGCTTCAAACGAATTCAAGCCAAGGTTAAAGCAATAATGGCGACATGTAGTACATGCATACGTGATACCCTGATGTGATCTAACGTTCAAAGCCTGTGCCCTCATCGTGTAATCTTAAAAACACTTAAATGGCAAACTGCAGGCCATCGAATAAATGTACGTTTAATATTTATTACTTAATTTTTATAAGACCCCTATGTTAACTTCTTGATGTTTATAAAATTTAGAGAATGATACTATTTAATTTGGGCCGTATATTTTGAGAAATTGATATTCTGTCATTGAAAATGTATAAAAACCTGTATGTATAAACACCTGTACCAGGTGTTTCATATTTTGTAAGTAGCTTCTAGCTTGAGGCATAAATTCGACAAAAAAGTTTATATAGACATTTGTCCTATTTGATTCGGTTCCCAAGTTACAGTCGTTTTTGTGTTTTAATACTTGTTGTGACAAACTGGCCTAGCCTAACTGGTTCCACAACTAAAAACTAATAACTGGCTAACTAGTAACTGATTCGGTGTGCATTTAAAGCCTAAGGAGGTCACTTTGAATACTACGTTTGAGGGTAGACTTCTGCGAGGGTACTATGCTACAAGTATGATGAGTTAAATGAAGTCTCCAATGCACATGCCGAGAGACAATTTGATAATGCCAGCATAGTCAAGTCTCACTTTATAAGTCTACATATAAACGTCACTCTTGCTTGGGTATATCCACAGTTCAGTTTGTAACTAGATTTATGGAAATACAAAAAATGCTATATAACTCGTGAGCAAGGTCAAAATAGATAAATATTTGCAGTACAAGAAAATAATTATTTTTTAGTGCATTTTAACTTAGTACTTGTGCATTTTTTATAAAATCGTTTAACATACAATTCTTTTTATATATTATTTTATTTTCTACTTTTTACTGCTTGTGGATTTACAGTTCACAGCTCGGGATTATTTTTTTTTAAATATCGTATTGTCATCCACACTACACACGCCTGCAAATTGAATAGTTGGAAGTTGGTTAAATTTGATTTGCAGATTTGAACCGTACATACAAACAAACAAACAGAGGATCGAAGCTGAATAAAACCGTTTAAAAAGAATGTAAAATTTCAATTTCATGGTGACCATCAATTGATAATGTGAAAAAAATTAATGTTTATTAAAATTGCGATACAGTGATTATTGCACTTTGTAGAGGAGACTTACAATTACACAACGAAAGGTACAAATAAAAGGTGATTCAATAAGGTGATTCAATTTTTTATTAAACCCTAATAGTTATTGAGCACCCTATGATTGTTTTATTTCAATATAAAGTGCACAACTGAAATAAAATATCAGACAAGTAGCCACCTCGACTCCTTTTGCAAAGATATCACCTTTCTATCAAAATTCTGTATAACATGTTCGCATAAATGTAATTCTAATTCAGCGATAACACTTTCAATATTGCTTTTCAGTTCTTGAATTTATTTGGGATTATTAACATAGACTTTGCCTTTCATGTAACCCCAAAGAAAAAAGTCGAGCCGTGTTAAATCGCAAGATCTCCGAGGCCAATACGTCGCTGCGAATGGTCAACAGGCTTAAGTTCTGAACTTTGTATGCGCGTAGGTGCAGTCCTTTAAAATTCGCTGCACAGAGCTGTATGGAATGTTTAATTGAAGTGCTTGGCTCTTCTCTCATACTATCACTCACAGCAACAATATTGTCAGTTGAACGACCTATGCGACGACGACTACGTTTGCTTATAAGTGAACCAATTTCTTAAAATTTATTCATTAAATTCACGATCGAAATGGTGCATTATTTCTGTCGAAACTTGTACGAATTTCCCATATTTTTAATGGGTTTTTACCATGACTAACCCACTGTGTGTACAAAATTTAACTATCCTAAAGATACTCTATGCGTTTGACACAACGAAAATGCTGTGAAATTCAAAGTGACACCTCTTATCGAATCAGCTTTTACAAACTTGTCAAATTTTCAAATGTAGTGTAAGTGTGAAAAGATTCTTTAAATACAAATGATCCCAGTGCTTAGTTTATATGACAACTGAGATAGTAGAAGTTAAATATATGAGGTTTTAAAAGAGTTATATACCTGTAAGGTTTCCTCATAAACTAGCAACATTTGGCGTCGCTAAATAAGGCTGTTGAAACTTGAAACAGAGACAGGTCTGAAGAATTATACTTCTTAATATTTCGACACTTTCCCAGACCGGTTGGCGTTTTAAATAATAAAATTCTCTACACTTTAAGTATAAGTTTCCACAATTTTCATTACCTCAAGTAGTTCCAGTTTCGTATTACATCACGTCAAAGAGACATTTCAGCACTCTCAAGACCAACCCTTCTCCTTAAAAAGTCGATAATATTTGTCAGATGTTCATCAAACTAGTTTACTTCAACGAAGATTTAATTATCATTCATCAATTATTGATCACGTCAGTTTGAACTCTGCTCGTGTAGGTATTCCAACATGTGCATGCCACGTTCGAGAAAAGATTAGTAATTCGTTAAATAACAGTTTAATAAAATATCACGGAATTGAATAATTTCGTCAATAATTTATCGATGCTATCATATAATTCAGCTGTGAAGCGATAAGTTCGCGAAGTCAACAGAGATGTGGCAATTTATATTCTGCAGTTGGATCTCTTATTAACTGAAAGTGGGAGAGGAGGAGAGTCTAAAAAGCTGCTTGGTCGCGTGAAATCGTATTTCCTAACGATCGTTCATCGTTACTTCGTACTATTTTAACAGCATGGCGATTTAATGGACAACGGAACGAGTTTCGAGGCGAACCGCTGAAGCAAGAGCCGCTTATTATCACCGTTATCTATCCTGATAACAGGACCTCGTCCTCGCGGATGTCTCCCCAACGGCGACTGTTTCGTTTTGCTCACGCTTCCGCTTAAAGAAAAACCTTCTGGCCGCCTCTCGGTGGCCTTCTCTTAATTGGACACGTTCCAGGAAATTTTGCAAGAGCAGAAATTGATTTTCCGTCTACGGTTGGCCGAGCTAGAACGGTATTTGCGAGGGATCATTTTCTACCTCTGAAATTCCCTCAACGGGCAGGGAGGCGCGCGTGTTCCTCGCGGAGGAAATGGCTTCTCGGATAAACTATTATATATTTCGACCGGAACAAGTGCTCCTTCCAACGGGATACCAATACTCTTCTAAAATGTAGAAGAAACCTGCTTACTATTGCAGCTGCGATAAAAATTACATCAACCCCCGCGAAACCCTTCTTCACTGATACTTTTTTATAGTAAGAACTGCCCATTTTTTACCACTCGTTGTAAGTTGTCCATTCGTGTCTATCACGAAGTCAAAAGTTGTGAACGAGAAACAGGAATAAATCTATTTAACATAGTATATAGAAGAGTTTCAAGTCTGTAAATATACATCGGACGTTTTTAAACGATTTTACTTAGCTTCGATCCTCTGTTTGTTTGTATTATGTTTGGTTCAAATCTGGAAACTCAATTTTAACCCACGTCCAACTATCCAATAGACTTTGAACTTTATAGGCGTGCGTAGTTTGAATGACTATATAAAATTATGAAACAAAAAATCAATAATAAGAATGTATAAAAAATCCACGATACACTAAAAACTAGAAAAGTAAGAAAATATATAAAAGAAAGTTTTATGTATTTTAAAATACAATAAAAACTAAAAAATAATTCTTTCCTTGTATTACAATTACGATGGTGATATGTCACTTTAAAGAAAATCGAGGGACCGGATATTTCATAACAGGATACGATTCAATTTAATAGAGAATCAAGCCTCGAGATAAACGATGAATCAAAAGCGATAAAAGATCCTTCCCCACGGTTTTCTTTAAAGTGATATGTCACCATCGTCATTGTAGTACAAGAGAAGAATTATTTTTTAGTTTTTAGTGTATTTTAAAATCGTTTAACTTAAAAATTGAGAACCTCAAAAACACGAAACAATTAAACAGAATAAAACAGCCATTTTAGGTTGGTTTCTATCCCATATTGGTATATCAGGAAACGAATAGACTGGTAAAGCAGTAAGAGAATAATTATTTTAGCGACAGTTTATTTCCGTATCACGAATACCTACTCGAATTTCCGATTGACAGACACGAGTGACTAATACTGAATCAGCATGTCAGCATTAGCTGACAATTTGTTATAAACGCAGTTTAAGGAAATTGCGTCCAGAAATATTGCACCTTTGACGTAGTGGTTCGGGGGAAACATTTTTAGCGAATTGGGGGGAAGGGTGGGGCGTAATGTTGTACATACTCTTCATTGAATGTGGTTTTCTTTTGGAGGAACTGCTTTTGAAACTAGAACCAATTTGAAATCCATTAGCAGATTTAACGGATTTTGAAAACCGATGTTCGCGAAAGCAAAGTTCCGATGAAAAAAGTTACTCCATAATTTCCACAATTAGTTTGCAATGAAACATTACTCCTCGTTAATTAGAAATATTTTCATCATTCATAAAATACTATTTTTCGGATAGTTTTTTATCGAAATTATTATCAAAATATTTGCCTGGATAAAAACTTGCTCGAACAACGGTCGACTTTACCGAGTATCTCGAAAACGATTAGTTTGCGGGTCTACATTTATGAGAATTGTTTTGTTCACTACCGTGAGATCTATTAGTCTGTTAAGTTTGTACCCACAGTTCTGAAACTCGTTGCCTATGCACGTGACGGCCATAAGCTAAATAAATCTATATCCCCAGTTCTTCGTTTTCAGTCTGCTTCTGACGGCAAAAACAAGCGAAACTCCCTGCTGACGTCAATGAATCGTTATAATTTTACGGCACTACGAGAAAGTTTGTTGGAAATTTTTCTTCGAAACTCGCCATTAATTCAGGTCAGAACGTTGTTTTGTATGTACCCGCTGTTTTATTATGTCTCATGATCTTCTCTTCTTCTCCTCCGAAATTCTAGCAGAAAAAAAGCTGTCAACGTGAAGTTATTTTCGCAATATTCTTGTGTATCTGTATTTTCAGCAATATTCTTGCGTATCTGTATTTTCTTCCAATTCAGTTATTTTTTTTAAAGCGCAACGTATTAACTCGCCTATAGCTACACATTGATCGCCAACAAATAAAATTCTCATTTTTATTAAAATTACATTCAGTACCAATTCACACATATACCGAGTCGCGATTACGTCATAACTGAAAACGTTTTAACACAGTGGAAAAAGAAAATCTTCACGGAAACAGAAATATCGCAGTGATCGATTTGATTCAACTTTCTAATGAAAATGTCAAACCGATATATAAATATAATCACGTTCGTCCACTCTGATCTATATCATACAAGGTATTTAAAAAAAATTGTTACAAACGTTTAAAGCTCATGATCCTCATTGAAATAAATAAAAAAAACTCTTAACACTATGTCTTCTTACAGTGAGGTAAAGTATCTGCAGGATGTTCAGCAACAGGTGTCAGAAACTTTTAGGGCTGATTCTACATGAAAAGATAAGTCGAAAATATAGAATAAAAGTTTTTGGTGTCATACTTCGTTTTCGAGAAAATTGGCTTTGAATTTTAACCGAGTACGCGTGCACCGAAGTACAGTTCTGACGCCGGAGGAGCATGCTGAGGTAAGGGGAACGTCTCGCGTTCTACGTAGGTTGGCGATTCTCCTTATTACCACAGTTTATGCCCCTCAGGCACCGACCGTAGACCATTCCCCTTACCTCAGCGCGACCCCCACCCCACGCGTCTAGATTGTACGTCGGCGCACGCAGGCTAAACTTCAGAGCCAATTTTCTCGAAAACAAAACGCGATATCAAAAAATTTTGTTCTATATTTTCGGTTTATTTTTTCACATAGAATCACCCCTTCAAGTTTCTGAGACCTGTAACCGAACACCCTGCATATCTATATTTGTATTTGAATTTCTTCACAGTGAAGAGTTGAAATTTACCTTGAAATGGGAGTAAATCGTATGAAACTACTGTTGTAAAGCTAAATACCTGGCAGCTTTCACATCTTGATAAGTATTACTATAGGGATATGTATTTATTAAGATTTTTTAACTTGTTTAGAGCTGAATTATGAGCCCGAAATGTTTAACTCATTTTTCTTTAAACACCGCGTATAGTTCCGAAATTTCTCTCTCGAGATCGCCAACGGAGCTTTCCCAATTAAAGGCTCTTTTAAACAGAGGCAGCAGAGGGAAATAGAAAGATAAAAGTGATTGTGATTGTAGGGAGACGTAGTCTGAAACTTGGATGGAGCATCAAAGTGGCCGCCAGTTCTGCTGATGTTGCACGAGGGAAACGAAACAAAACGAACGACTTTCCAAGAGTAGACAGGTCCGGGCAATCTATTCGACATTATTTCGAAGAATATAGCACAGGTTCGGCAGAGAGAAAGTCTCGAGATTAGATCTACCGTGTACGATGGATTAACTCTCTCAGGAGGATTCTGTTCATTAGCGTTGACGGTCTTCCAGGGAGTTTTTCGACTGCAGAAATTGAAAGTCTGCTTTTTTGTCTCATTATCGGAAAGTTTTTTTTTGTTTCTTCGGCTGTGAATTGCTGACGGAGTTGAAGGCAATAATATGTCTGAGAAATGAGTAGAAAATATTTACGGGAATTTATTTGGCAATATTGAGCTCGCCAGGAAGAAATGTTTATTCAGGCTTGGACAGTGCTGGGATAAAATATTTTAGAAATGATTATTCAAATACTGCATTAGGTATCTTATTTGACTGAAAGTTATTTTCAAATACTCTTAAGTTAATTTATTCAAATTTTCATTAGTTTTTATCTTATTTTACATTTGAATCAGTGTCTGAAATAATCTCTGAGGCTAATCTTTAATTTCAGCTTTCTATGCTTCTACTTTAATTTCTAAAATAAGTACCTACATAGTTGTCACTATTTCCTATGATTATACTTCGTCATTTTGGTAATCTCCCGCATTTAGGTACAATTTCCTTTGTTCAAAAATATTCGTCGCGTACCCTTGGCACATCGTTTTGTATACATTTACAGGGATGTCTGTTGGGACCCAAGCAGGTAATAATCTGAAGGGCCAAGGTCAAGGTAATATACTGCCTGACTCCGAATTTCCTAAACCAATTTATTTAGCTAATACCTGATCATGAAGTATGTACATTCACTTCTCATAATGCTCACGAACTACACTTTTCCTACTCATCTCTGGAGTATTTTTTTACCGTTGCAACTAGCTTTGATTTCCGCTGCACTGTTTTCTTAAATTGTAACATCTCACAAGCAACAACTTCTTTCTATTTCACTTCATAAAACATTCTCTTCCATTTGTGCTAATGTGGTTTTCATCTCTATTATGGGAGATCGTTCTCCTTCGTGAAATTCCCTTTTGGTACATAAATAAATTACTATAGAAAATCCGTTTCGTCATTCAAAATCCCCACCACTATGACTTTAACATTTTGGATCTTCCCACCTAATTTTCAGTGCAGAACTGACAGATTTTATAATTGAGTTCTTAGGGTTTCTGTATTTAGTTTCATAAAACATTAGCCCTTTAATAACCTTAGGGTTTTTAAAGCACGGTCCGCTTTTAAGCCAGTGGATTCATTTACGCTTAGTGCATAATCTCCATCTGAGCTGTGTAAATAAAATATTCGGGATAAAAGTATACTGTGGGATGAGGAACCGCCGTATACCCATAAGAAGGGCCCCGAATACCTACAGAGTATAGAAGGGTCTGCGCGGTTGGTTAAGGCGCAGGTTGACCAGTCGGGGGCCTGCGGAGATCATCTTGGGTTCTCCAGTCCCATCGCCCGAGGCCCTCTTTTTCTGTGGCTCCGTACTGTTTGGCGAGTAAGAAAGTTTCGCTACGTCTTACGTAAAAATGAGATCAGGCACGGAGCTCTGTGAGCCGAGAGTCTTAGAAATTGAATTACGAACAGAATTGTTAGCGGCTGACGTCTCACAGTGGGGCATTTTGGGTTGAAACGTGGCAATCAGTCATTTTACAAAAATATCGCCATACTGAAATTTTTTTTTCAGGTAGTTGATTGCACATTTGGGTCATAATGTTTTTCACATTGATTAATTTTTAACGCGATTACACGGCTTTGAAGAGGACAACCTCGAAACTCTTTAGAACTGGTATTTGTTATTTACAGTTTTGAAATGAAAAAATAAACGATAAATATATGATTTCTGTCAGAATATGAATAAATATCTCTTTTTGTGATCGAAGTCAATGAAGAATTGCAAAAGGTTTTCCACTACAGAAGAGTAACTAGAAATAATACTAGGTATTGTATTTGTAAACATTTAGCGTTAACATAGAAGTTACGAAAATTTAAAGGTAACTTTGCTTCCTTTCGTAACTGCAATCCCCATTTTTTTTATTCATACAGTTCAATATCTGATACGTTGACAAATTCAAAAAGAAATTGAATCTTCGTCGACGACCTTAAACAATACAAGACGGTATACCAGAACATTCACGTGTTCGCAATTATTCTCCATTTGCTGTAAGTCAGTTGCAGCATACAGACTAATTGTCCGCGCATTACGTTGCTGTAATTTACGATGATCAGGAATCTAATTGAATTTGTGGGGCGGCAATCTACGTTCAATTTTATTCTATCAGCATCTGCCGTTTTCCATTGTACCTTCCAAATCTTACGCATTACCATCCTTTAATTTTCACGTGCGTCCGTGTTCAATTACACAGATTCGTAGAAGAAGCAACAAATAAGCAACGTAAGCTATGCGTGTTCACGACGGGTATTAAAATTAATAATATTACAGGACCCGTATATCAACACGATACACCCAAGGTTGCAGCAGTACACCAATAAAAAGAACGACCCTGAGATCGTAGATGAATTTTTATACATTCTGCCAATAGCATCCAAGACGAGATGACTGTGGAGAAATGAGCTAATTCGAATGTGTTCTGTGCTATGAAATGATTGGTTTAGAATGGTCGCGCTATTTTATTCAATGACCAGTAATGCAATTGAAATTTTCTTGCCACTTTCATCGACTAGCTTTCAAGAAAATGAATATCTAGCGCGTTTATAATGGCATCCATTATTGAATATTATTAGTAGTAGTGGCTGAAAGGTGAGTTTTTATGCTATCTATCTTATTAATCCATTTTGCAATAAATGAAGTGAACGTGTCTTAGGAAAGTAATTAGAAATTAGTTTTGTTATTTACACATCGTTATTCAGTATGTCAGAGTTAGCTGAAATTTTTTGTGTGTCTGCCATGTCTACATATAGCCGGTGGCCTTCTTGTATGTCAGACTTTATAGATGCAAATGGAATAGCAGAAATCCTTGGATTAGTTGTGCAACCAAAACTTCTTAACTCTCGGAGAAAACCGAAACATTTGAAAATGAATTGAGAAGAATTTGGTTAGTTCTCTTGAAACTCATTTCTATCAGTAACATGCGACAAATTTTATGATAGAAAAATACTAAATATTAGTTATTAGTAGACACTTTTTCACATTGCAATTAGATTAAATAATAGCGTGATAGAACGAACTTCCTGTAAACTATGATCTGATGTTCATTAATAAGATTACATATACTAGCTTTACTACTCGGCTTCGCCAAAAATTTAGATTCTGCTTTTATAAAAAAAATTTCTTTTAATTATTTTTTTTGTGAAAATGGTCACATTCATCTGATTAGTCAGGTATAATGGAGCTGAGACACATTTTGTGATCCCAGAGTTGCATCGTCCCAAAGTTTTTCAGCGACAGACAAACACACAACGCAAGAAGCTTTCTGCTTTATATATTAAGATTGTATATACAAATGAAAACGCAAATATTTAAACTAAGCGTTCTGTTCCTTTGTTGGACGCACAAAAGACAAGTAGGTACGCTAGTGGTCTGGACAATGAACATATCAAGACTGTAATAAAAATTACCACATACAAAATTTTAAAATAATATTTAAAAAAACAAAAAGTAACAAGGTTTTTGCGATATCTCAAATTATTTTGGACATAATCTAGTTTTCGTGCGCTTAACCTGTATCACTAAAGCCAAATTTTTTTTCACTATCAGGAAACAGTCACACAATTTTGATTTTTTACTTCCACCCTAATATTCAGTGATTTAAAAAACCTCAGCCCTACTTTAAGCATCCCCTTTTTAACCAAATACAGATCCTTCTTGCCAACTGGTGTCTTAGTGACATCATCAGAGGCTGAGCACCGCTTTCGATCCATTGTAAGGGTCCGAAAGGAGGGAAAGAAAAAAAGTAGAACGAAGAGTTTCCTTGGTGTGGAGGGAGGTTCCACCTAACAGTTATCCGGCCCTGATGCTGAGCCTCTTCGACCGTCTGGTGCATACACACACGCGCGGGCCCCATTTTCAATCGTACGACCGGTTAAGAGATCGGGATCTTGTTTTCTCTTAGCCTTCCGCTCCTCTGGCCTCTGATTTAACTTCGTGCACACCTATTTTCGTTGGCCAAGATAATAGCAGCCACCAGCAGCCGACTTTATGCTACGAGCAGAGAGACAGATCTCTCTTAAAAACTGCTCCTTCCACGATAGACAAACTTTCGGCCAGCAATTTCTCTCGAACTCGTTCCTCTAGCTAGCATGTCGAAAAGCTTCTTGCGGATTCTTACGCGCGATCGCGTGTCCGAGCTCGTTCGTCGCGTCTCGGCAAATAATTTATTCCACCGTCTCGATCGAGCATGCCACCCAACAATTTCGTATTTTATTCGCCGGTGTACCTAGTCAATGATTGACTATGCTCACTTCTGCGAGATCCACGGCTTTACGTGAAAACCAGTTTCTAGTTTACAGTTTTAATGACAAAAGAGCTCGTGTCGTGAACGACGCCACTGTTGCTAAGGATTACCGTTCTGCTTCAGAAGCAACGAGCAAATAGCTGAGAATATCAATTATCTTAACCCTTCGTTGACACTCTGGGTGTGAATCACCCATAAGATGATTTTGACGCTCTGTACTTTCTACATGCAAAATAAATACTTTTGTTCTAAAGTCGACTTACAAACTATTGTTTCCCTGAAAATATTGTGTCTGAACAACAACTCCGTAGATTTTTGGCTTCTAATATTGAAATTTGTAAAAGTTATAATTTTTTAAAGATTTTCTTCGTTTTTTCTCGACATATGAGTCTAGATTCTTTTTTACCAAAACTGTGATAAAATTTCAATAAAAAAACTATTGAAATAGATTCTAGAAGCCTTCAAATTGGCCCATGATTTTTTTTAGTACGATTGGATTCTTTAGATGAAAATGGCAGTCGTTCAAAAATTGCTCTGGGTGTGAACCACCCAGCGTTTTGTCAAAGTTGATCGAAAAAAGAGGTGTGTCATCGAAAGGTTAATCCAGAAGAGAAGTTATGGGAACAACATGTTCGGTCTTATTAATTGAAATTGCCAATTTCGGTTCCGTTTTACCGCCTCTCAGCACAGACAGAAATTGTTGCTTAAATAATTACTGATACTTGTGTGACCATTTCATAAAAACTTATTCATGTTTTTAAGAGTTTATGGTTCTTCTAAGGAATTCTGTGTTTTCCATCGACAAGTTGCTCTGCGGACTCGCGTCGAATTTTCGATCTCAAATCAAACGACTATTCTATCGTTCAAGTTGAGCACCTCGCTAGCGTCGAAGAAAAGTAGGATGGTTCTACAAAACAGTTAGATGGCCCTGATGTTAGTAAATCGCCAAGCCTTCGCGACTCCTTTCGCCTTAATACGTATAATACATTTATGCTACTTTTTAATGTATTCGTTCAGCTATCTCGCTACGTTTTTACAATTTCCACTAACTTTTTCATTATTCTTTTACCTTGGGGATATATACAACTCTGATGTTCGTTAGGTACTAATTAAGTAAATTGTTGCCACTGATTTTTAATGGCACACAACGCGTCTATTAGTACGTAGCTTATGGAATGTTACTCGCGTTTTTACTCAATTCTTAATTAACTGTGCGTAATAAATAAGCGTAGTACTCAAATAAAAGCGTGAAATGGCGCTGGTTGGATCTAAACATAGTCTCAAATGAAAATTTCATGAAAATATAAGTAAAACGCTGTGCTACGGACGACAAGCTTCCCTTTTTTTACAATTTAGCTCATTTTGCACGGTGCAATATTTAATGAAAAGTGTGGACTAATTACTATGCTCCCATTTATTTCCTTTGCTTGTGTAAGTTCCGTGGAAATGCATAATTAGAATTTTAAAATGTAGTAAAAACCGCAGAATTCTACGAAAAAGTTATATAACTCTATAATGAGCCTAATGATAATCCTAAGTACTTAATTGCTGCAGTAGCAGTAAGGAAATGTTTATTAATGACCGGAAAAGTAAGTGATTTTTAAGGATTTTTTTTCAGGAATAATTAACAGTTTTCTTATAAAATTGTTATTACCTACCATTAGTGCAATGCTTTAAGAGACTAAAAAAATGATTAGAAAAACATGTATAAATTTTAATTTATTAATTAATCTTCTAGACCACTCACGCACGCTGGTAGAATCTGTAACTATGAAACAACAGGTCCAAAATCAAATTTCATTCTTTTTTATAGACTATATGAGTGTAGTTTTCGTTGTACTTATCGATTTCTTAAACAAATTATTTTTGTAAAAATGGTGCGCTTTAGAAGAAAAATTTCTCGAGCGTATTTCAAAAAATTTATTTTCCATCAAAGATTTGTTTTCGATAAAAAAATACTTCTTTGAGGATTTGTAACTTATTAAGTAGATCGGTTTTTGACATCATTTTTATGCAACTCTTTTTCTTCATTTCACCTTCCTAATCACCTCCCTTAAGGAGACCAGTGAATAACCGGTAGATTTGATTTGGTAACTCGAAAAGAATCTTTTCTGTGACGCAGGAAAGATGCTTTAATGTTGATTAGCCAGCTAGTGGTCTTCGAATCGTTGAAGTTCTTGCAGGAGTTTCGAATAGCAGACAGATCCAGAGGCATCTGTGCAATCGATAGAAATCATGCAGGTTGCATGCTTGGTTGCGAAAGCGGAGTGAATGTCTGTGACAACTCTGACTAGCTGGGTGACTGTAAACAGAGATCTTCTAAATCCTGCCTGTTATAACAGTAGAATTTATTTCTTGTATGCATGCAACTATAGAAAATGATGTTAAATCTTCTCGCACAGTGTGAACCTTTCTACCTATATTTAAACTCTATTATCTAAAATATGGTTGGGAGCACGAAAAAAATGTATATACAGTAATTGTAGAAAATTGAATGCTCTTTTAATATTATTTGAACAAAATTTCGATAGGGTTTACCATTTTTGAGAAATTCTTCAAATTCAAACTATTGATGAATTCTAAACTATAGTAAACTAAACTTTACTGTTGTCCGATTGCAATAAACTTTTTCAGGGACTATTTTTTATCAATCGGCGCCGTTCTATGGGGTGACAGCAAATAAATAAAAAAAAATTCGACACGTATAAATAAGGGCCACCCTAATAGAGAGCCAACGCGGATGTTGTTTGTGAGCGTAGGTGCTTGAGAATAGCAGAGCCAATGTTGGTAATTTTGTATCGTTTTCGATTCTGTCTATATAATATCTCGAACGCAAAATCAATTCAGTTTTTTTTTTTTTGAGACCTATTGAAGGTTTATTTCTTACATAAATCTATTTACATATGAATGCATAGATATATAAATGTTTGGATTAAATTATTTACCTGATCACATCCAGTTTTCTAATTTCTATAAAATCTATAGTTACATGTTTCTAGATACGCAAGTTACATTCTTTCCGGATGATGATTCAATATTATCAGTGGAAAATATTTTGTAAAAACAAATGCTGGCTCATCTAGTAATTCCACAAAGACTTATTAAAAATATGAGTAGGGAGTCACAGAGTCTCGCAGTCGTCAGGATCCAATGGTACCATCATACTGAAGGTGATTCTGCGTATTCGTAGTCAGGGCACGAATAAATTCTTTGGACGGTGAAGTCGGGTCGCACGACCTGTTCGAGAGATCGACCCGAGATTGAGATCCTTGTTTTTTTCTGAGCTGTCGATCTTTGATCTCTCATTGTTACTCCACCATCTTGACTCTTGACATGTTTACATGCAAGTTTAGATAGACCTTCTAGGATATAGTCGCACCTAGGATATAGGAGAACGGTCGTTGATCGAACCAAGCGTTTTCAACCTAACAGAGTCCCATACCTACGTTGCTTGCAACAAAGCAATAAAATCACACGAACAGTTTTCTCTGTACTTCATGCTTCGTTGCTACCAGCTTCGCGCTCCCTTGGTCAGATATTTTTGTACACGTTATAGGGGACAGCCATTACAGGCATGGGACTCAGACAGAAAAAATTCGTCGACACCATGTACATATAGCGTGATTGATTAAAGCAGACATGCGATAAATGCAAGATTCGCGCTCGAATCTTGATAGACCTGCAATCTAGTCAATCGTCAATTCTGTTTCTCATTGCAGTACAATGGGAATAGTAATTGAATGATATATTTGTGACACGTGATGTGCGTTATGATTCTATAGCATAAAATATAATGCATGGGGATTTGTATTCTGTATACAGGGCGTCGTTAAATAAATGTAACAGTAAGGGGTCTCCCTACCTTGACGGACGAAAAATGATGCGTACTTTGGGAATTTTTTTAAACAAAACCATTGAATATATTTACTTCCAGCTTTGTGGCTTTATTTGTCAATCTATAGAGAATATGGAAAAAAAATTATGCAAAAATAGTGGTTTTATCCGGAGTTATAGAGCTCCTTATAAAAATCATAATAGCAAAATAAAGATTACTTTAAAACTATATAAAAAATCCAAGCTCTACATTTTTATTTATACGAACAAAAAAATCCTTAACTTTGTCTTTTGTTAGTGCCTTCAGAATGATATCCCCCCTTAACAGCAATTATTTCATTCTAATTACCCTTAACCATTCACCTCTTAATTTCGTAACTACAGATTTTACTAAATATTTTTCTCATAAACCAACAAGGGAGTCTAGCTGGTAAACAGCGCGCTTAACGTCCGACGATAGTTCACCCGCTTAAATTCAGCGGGCCAGCAAATAGACGGTTCTAAGCCGATTAAAAGCCACCTTGCTCGCAAGCCCTTACGTAGTAGTTTGCCGAGGGCCAGAGTTTCTCGAGCAGCGCCTTCCTAATTCCGAGTCCTGGGTCAGAAGGCGGCTGATTCCACCGAAGAAAGTTGGAAATTAGGTGCTCGGAGCTGAACGATTATACCCCGTTGTGCTGCGTGAAACTGCGCCGCGGCCGTGCGCGTCGCTTTTACGGGGGTATCCGACTATCCGTCGTAAAAGTAAAAAAGTACAAGGAGAGAAACGAGGAGAAGGATCAGCAGCCACCGCGAGAAAACTGCCCTCCTTGGTCAGATCCTGTTTCGACTGGAACCTGTCGACGGACGACAACTCACCGACGCGACGCGCGGGATCGCGATCGCGAAATGTTTGTCTCCTGACCGGACAAAAAACTGCACACCGTCATAGATTCCCTTATGGGGAACCTTGCGTTACTGTTTTTGTTTCTACAACAGAATGTCTTCTTTTTAGAGGTAAAAGTTCGATGTACTTTGATCTGTAATTATTAAACGATAGCATTTTACAAGGATTGTTATTGTTTATCTTGCTTGAGACAGATGTATAATTATTTGACGGAATATAATTTATTTAACACGTTTAGCACTGAATCAGGAGACCATTTTTTTTAATGTTTGAATGTTATTATTATTATTGGTGAAGAAGCGTCTTTTATATCATAAGGAGTGGTGTACCTATATTTTTTTCAGAGGATGTTTGTGTTTACTATTTCGACCACATGTAAAAAAAATTAATTATTTATTTCACTAGAAAAGATTTCGGTGTTTTTCTTTTTCATTCAATGCATTCCATTTTGTTGTTCGTAAACCCTTTTTTTGAAAACTCCCTTAAATTACTATTGGAATAGCGTCGAGTTTTGCTTCCGACATAAATTTCATGGAAGATTCGAATTTTCAAAGCGAGCCTCAGCAAGCTGAACAGAGTACACGAGTTCGGAGCGGTCCTATTGATTTTAGAGAAGCAAGCCTGCTGGCTTATACACGGTAATTCCCCTTTCCCCTTCGTCAAGTTTTCGAGAAGGGTCACCCCGTAATTTGAATATACAGCACCCCTCCATGTCCCTCCTGCCGCATTTCAAGTTTGCTAGGTTTGAGCAGCCGTGCGCTTCATTCGACTATGATGTTACAGGTATTCGCTTCAACTTTATCTGTATGTTTCCGCTCAAGAGTCATTGTTTTGTTTTTTCCTGAAAATACGTCACTATTGTTTTTTCACATATAACATTGGGCATGGCCACTACGAAACCTCTTCGTACTCCGCAGTTGTGTGTTACAGATAATCTGGAAAACACATTACTGTAGAAACTAGGGCTGGGACTATTCGAATAATATAATATTCGAATATTTTACAAGTATTCGAATGCTACGAATAAACTTCGAATATTTGAGTATTCGAATGTTATTATTCGAATGCTACGAATAAACTTCGAATATTTGAGTATTCGAATGTTATTATTCGAATACTATTCGAATGTTATTATTCGAATACTATTCGAATGTTATTATTCGAATACTATTCGAATGTTATTATTCGAATACTATTCGAATGTTATTATTCGAATACTATTCGAATGTTATTATTCGAATACTATTCGAATGTTATTATTCGAATGTTATTATTCGAATACTAATCGAATACTGATATATTTGAATACAGTTATATTCGAATAGTATGCTGTGAAGTGGATCAAAATTAGCTTACAAGATTTCTTCCTGACAAATGAACCTAAAGATCTTGATTTATAATTCACACCACCCTATTCGAATATTCAGTATTCGAATACTTACATATTATACCAAGGAAAATTAAAGTTAAAGTTTTTCTGCAATCAACATGTTCTGCTCCATGACGAGAAAAACAGTTTATTTTCAATGTTATAAACAATTTTGCGGCAAGCTTTTTTTACAAATATCCACCGATCCAGAATTATAGATTTACCCCTGAAAGCGACGTCCATCACTTTTTATACACCCTGTACATCGTTGCAAGGATTTAAAATGTCCTTTCAGTACAAACATTTATCAGAAATTCTACCCATATTTCTATGTTCTGTAACCATAAAAGTGCCGTTCCACATCTATCGTTATTGAGATCCTTTCATTGTAATACGATTTCCCTTGCGCCGAAAGAAATTGATGGCCTCGGTTCTTGCGTGAGAACCTGCAAGTAACGCGTACCTTTAAGGACAAGCCAATAGCCTATTTTTAAATCGACCCTACAGCTCTTCGCGTCTCCTCGTGGAAGCTTGCCAAGCCACGAGGAAAATCGTGGCTCAAACCTCGGCGACTGCAGGTTGAGTCAGAAAGAAGAACAGTCCACGGCAAACACTCTGGCGATAATAGCGGCAATGATAACGGTACCACCATCCTTTTATACCACAGTGGAAGTGAACACTGCAAAATATACGTATGCCCGCTTTTTTCCGCGCTCTCGAAAAAGTGCACCCCCTAGCGCTGAGTCGGAGCTGTGACCAACGCAGAAGTGACAAAGGTGTGGAAAGCAACAATGGTGGTAATCGTGATATGATATAAGAACGCGCGTTTTAGTGAAACTACGCGTCACCTAATCAACACATATTCTGTAATAGGATTTTAATATTTAAAGGGGAGGCCTAGGTACCTAGAAATTTTCGATAAATCGATTTTTAAATTTTCTTGAAGTACGTCTTGAAAATATTCCCTGAAAGTGTTAATCAAGTTAATCCGACTAAAATTCACAAAGTTATACGCGTGTAAGTAGATAGATGTTCCTCGGTGTAGCGCTCAGACCCAAAACTTTAAACGCGTTTTCCTCAAAATCATATTTCCAAAGTCGGTGACGCGCATAACTCAGAAATTATTTAACCGATTTACTCGAGGATTTGAAGACTTATTTTAGGGTTAGAAATCTAAGCGCTATTGAGAGCTTTTCTATTTTTGCCTAGATTTTCTGACTCGAAAAATGAGCGATTTTTTTTAACTCTTCGTGGTCACGTGGTGTGTGACCACGAAGAATTAAATGCTAAACTTATATCTCAGTTGTTGCATCTGAAACATCTAAAAGTGTTTGTCTATAAAAAAAAGAGTGAACCTTGGTAGCACGATATCTACAAGAGACAACAACACATACCCTGAAACATGTAGATATTCGTATCAGTTGCGTGCTCGAGGTATCGACGTTTCAGTACATTGATACAGGCGAAGATACCAGCTGATACCGATACATCGATACTGAGACAGTCAAATACACGTTGAGATTTGTATCGCGATATTGATACTTGCAACATGTATCGATACAGATCTCAACGTGTATGGGGCCCTTAATAATTTAGTAAGGGTCTTTTCACAAGGGAATTTCAGATATATTAATATTAATAGAAAAATAAGGTTTTTCTGAAAAGTGTCAACTACTGATACATGGTCAACTACTGGTGCCTTTACCGTAATACGAATTTAGAACTGTACATGAAATATACAATAAAAATCAGAAAAGTCAAAGCAATAAAAAGGAAGACTAATGAATTCAAAGACGGTAGGGTCTTAATGGTGAGATTCAGCGAAGACACATCACGTTGTCATTAAACGTAACCCTGAAGAAAACGACTAATCCTATCGTCAGGTGTGTGCGCGGCATAAAATTCTGACACATTATTGCGATAAACGTTCCTGTAACTCAGTTGTGACTCGGTATGTGGAAATAACATGTATAAGCGATTATGTTACAATAATGTTACGTTACGCTGCCTTTGGAACGGCATGAGTCACGCTATGCACATGTGGGGAATATCTTTGTGCATGTATCAGAACTGCTGCAACTACACGAACGCGATATGATCTCGCAGAAGACGACGGATGAAAATCAGATAAAATTTCAAGAATTGATTCTACCTCTAACGAATGCATCAGTAACCTATACTACACCTGTACTCTACCTACATTCATTATTTCAGGTGCAATTATTAATTTAAGACATTCACTCTGTTTCTACGTACGCAAGTTTCATATTCACAAATTCGTAGTAAAAACTGTGCACTGGTTATTAAAAAAGCAAGGTATTAATCAACGTGGGTTCAAAAGCTAACCGTGTGGAGAGCATAAGTCATTCTGTTTGATGAAAATGGTCACAGGGCAGTGGTTTTTTAATTAAATATTAGGAAATGCTTAAATAATAAAATTGACAGTTAATTGAATTGAATAAATTTGATCGCAGTAAATCTTTTACAGTACGTGATAATTAATAAGTTTAGGGATTTAATTGAACAGTGTAGGATCTCGTCACAGAAGACACTTATGTAGGTAACGACTGCCAACTAATAAATAGGGACGTATTTATTTAGCGGAGACAGTACTGGTAAAAGAAATGTTTGAAGAACGTAGACTATCGACAACTACTTACTCTTGTTTCTTGTTAGATGAATTGAGGCAACAAATGTTGGATTCTTGTTCAGAAATAAGGATAAAAGCTTGGGTGCGTACTCGACGACGAGACTTGCTGAGTCATATAAAACATTCATATGGACGGTAGACGTATCCAACAGCTCTTACGATGAATGGAAGTAGGTACACATGTCTGTTGTGTATACAGGGTGGTCCACCTGAAACAGAACGCCTGAACAACTTATTTAGTTTAGTTAAAAAATACGGAAAAGGGTTAAGGGCCAATTTAATTTGTATAATGTTATTATACCTTTATGAGGCAAATATGACAAAAACGAAAATCCTTTTCAAGGCCAGTACTTTCAGAGTATTTTCGAGACCAACTTACTTTTTTAGATGGAATGACACGATAATATTTTCATCTTTTTCAGCTTGTAGCTGATACTAACGTAAATCGAATTTGTTGTAGTTCAATATGGACTTGAGAATAAAATTCTTTTTGCATTATATTTACTCCTTAGAATTGTGCAAACTGTGGGCTAAGTAAACTTAGTATTTTTTCGTACTTTGAGAATTAGGAAAGGTAATTTAAGTTAAAAGTTTTTTTTTCAAATCCATGGTTACTAATATTTTTCTGTTTATTTGAATGAGTCTTACACACGCAAAGTTTGTAGCATAAATTTGTGACCCTCATATGTCTGCATATCTTTTAATGTGAAGGACGTAAAACTGAAAGTGTTACAAGTTCGTGTGAAGCAATAAGAGATAGAGACTTGATCATTATTTTACTCTATGAAGTGTGAAATAATGTAAGGCAACCTTTATAAGTTTTATAATACAACAAAATGTGGGGTGCATGGATTGAAGTCACTATTTATTATTTTAATAATCTAGTATATTAAAAAAAATGTATTCGGATAATTACGTTACGTACGTATATATTTACTCGAAACAATTGGAATAATGCCCAATTCTGTTTCGTAGCCAATCTACACGACTGCATTTTCAACATAAAGTTTGAAACTGTATAAGCAGGTATTTTTGTAGAAAGTTAAAACCTTATTTTTGTAGAAAGTTAAAACGATTTTAAGGAACTATAGTATTTTCATTTCTTCTCCCATTACTATAACCTTATTTCTCTAAATTTATAGAGTATTATTCACATTGTAAACGTCACCTTACTCATCAATATTAATAGTAGTGATTTTATTCTATGTTTCCCTTTACTCCTAATTATTCGAATAATATTCAAATATTCGCAGAAATGATTCGTATTCCAAAGCATTCGAATATTTACAGCTCTATTATAAATACACACGATGTCAGGTCATAAATACCACACTTTTATCATATCAAGTAACATACAATATTATTGATGGTCATTTTACTGCGACACTTTCTTGATTATGTGATGCCACGTGTCTTTCAAAATTTCGAAATAGATCCCTACGTCCTTCCTTTGTTTCGACACATTTGCTTTGCATAAAAGCCGCATACTCGGACGTTAATATTGAAGTAACAGCAGGAAGTGTAAAGTACATATGATAAAAAACCAATGATAATAAACTGTTTTGCAATAACAATTGATGCCATGACTGATCAAATAAGTGGCGTGACCTCCCACAATAAATTGCCCGAAAATGAAGTCACATAAGTCACGTGTAATCTCGTAATTGGATAAGATAATTTGACTCATCTCAGGCGATTCTCTATGAATTTGTGCCAAATATTCTGAACTTTTGGAGTACGCTCAAAATACTATACTTCGAACATCATTTCATTACTTCTAGTTAAAAAAGAAAAGGGTTCTTGCTTTTCCTTTCTCTGAATATAATTAAGTCTTCTCTATAAATAATTTTTCTAATCAGCGTTTCGAAAATATTCCAAAATTAGTGGAAAAGAAAAGCATTATTCCCAAATTAACAATAAAGAAAACAACATTTTTTCCTCACCAATAGTCAACAAACAATCCTCTGTTGTTTTTTTTAGTCAGTATCAGTGGCACATTTAGAGCTTAATCTTGGGGGGGGGGGGGAGCCTAGTTGAATAGATAAAAATATTTTTAATGACAATTCAATGAAATTTATTTGGCGGTTATAAAAATTGATTTAAAGAATGAAATCCAGTTTTTTTCTTTTTACAAAGCCCCTTCTTTTGGGGTACTAAGGACCCTCCCCCCTCCCCTGGGTGCACCAATGTATTACAATGTTATTAGCGAGAGTTACTCGAGCGTGGCGCAAATAACCATTGCGAAGAAAATCGCAGTATTCTTACGGATTTCTCGTAACAGTCATGCGAGTTACTTCACATTTTGTTTTTATCCGGCAGTTTTATTCTTTTATTATCACTTGGAAAGTTATCTAAGGCGTTCACGTCGTTCACGATGCAAAACAGATTGTCTCTTGTTACGAATGCCAACGATGTTTTCTCTCGAAATCTTCAAAAATCGTGCCGTGAATTTTCTTCTTGTTCCAAAGAAAATAAATGTACCAAAACGGTATAAAGCGTTGCAACCTTTTATACAACCCGCTTACGCTTGGATTCCTGAAATCATATTTTCGAACCATAAACTTTCAATTTTCTTTTTATACATTCCTTGTGTACGCAGTGACAGAAACATCTAAATATTTCTATTAGTCAAAACTGTGATCGGTAGAGTCTAACCCAAACCGGTCACAGTTTTCGCAAATATCTCGAAAACTAAAACCGAGCGTCGGTAGCATTTATAGAAAAAATTGTTCAGAATGTTAACTTTGACAACATACTTCAAGATCATCAAAATCGGCGAGAACTGTCCATTTGCAAATAATTACCAAAAATTCAATTAAAAACCGAGAATCAATTTGTATATTATTTTTTACATATTCATTTATTCGATACGTTTGTTATATATGCTAAGCTGAGCGTAGAAATACCACGAAAATTTAATCATATGCATTTGTTCATATCGGTATCAAGATTACAAATTATGATTACCATTTACTGGATTGTGCTTCATATGCAATTCAAGTTCTTGGGACGAATCATCAGGTAGTTCTTATTCCAATACTGATTGACTCAGATAATTCACAGTGCAACTGTACAGCCGTTTTTGCGCTCGCGTGTCGCTTTGGTTCGCAAGTGAAACGCGAAATAACGGAAGCAACCGTTCCTGGAGATGTATCTTGAGCTATAAAATTAGTTAGCCGGTTACAGACGACGATTGCAAAATGAGCTAGTTCTTCAGACAGAACCTCCATCTATTTCTTACATACGTTTAGCCTCTACTCGTCGAGCATAATGCCCTTGTTATTTAGGTTCCAACGTCGACCTTTGAGCCTGCAAGAAGAGTTGTATGCGTGAGAAACGATTTTAGAACCTTCCGCGTTGCTCATTTACTGAAAGACTAACATACAATACTACTTTGTAACAGCGTGACATTATTTAAGTTTTCGAATGTTCAGCAATTTAAAATTCGCACCGTATTAAATTGCCACATTATAAATTTCAGTAATTGACGAATTGATTATTAAGGATAAGAACGTAAAAATAGCTTAAGGGGGTAAACCCGTTTGAACCCTCGGAAAATGTGTATATTGTGTGGATTTTTTTACAAATCAACGACTTGATGCAGATTTCCAGTTTTTTTACTATCTTTACATAGTATAGTAAAAAAACTCTTGTTTTTCGGAAGTTATGGATACATATCCGAAAGTCGAGGGCTTTTTTTATTCCGATTTCCCGTTTATTATTTATAAAGAAAAAAAGTGGACGTTTCGTTTTCCGTTAAGCTAAAAATGAAAAACAAAAAATACTGCGTAATTGATAACATTTTTTTTAATCGGTATTTATACTGGTAAAACAAAAAATGCCCGTTTTTATATTATGGTAAAAAATTTGAAGTACCTTTTCAATATAATTGTTAAGTTAAAATTGTCTAGATAACAAATTAACATCAGGTATATATTTAAAAATTTCTTTCAAATTCATTATATAGATAAGTTTTTTACTACAGTTGAACAAAAACTTTAAATTCAGTTTCTGAAAAATTATACATATTGACTCACTGTGTTTTACCAGTAAACCCCGTATACGAGACAATTGTAACTTTAACTGGGCAACTTATTCTATTCAATACAACACATTTGACAAACTTATTAAAATTTAAAATACGGTACATTATCTTTCACTCGTGTCCGATAAGATAAATTCTTTCGATCCCTCGCCGTCCATACGTGTTACCACAATTTCAGCGAAGCGTTTTCATGAAAATGTAAATGCGATTGACAAGATCTGATTCTATTTCCTGTTGCAGGTGGCGTCAAAATGTACGTGCGTCATTTCCGGCTAGTCCACGTCGACGATGAAAACAGCGATTCGTAAAAACCGGTAAGTGCAGCGCTTAAGTTCATAAAGAATGCAAAACCGCTGGCGTTACATGAATTCCCAGTGTGTATGCGAACTTTACTGGAGGCCTGTGCATATACGCAGGGAACGAAGCCAGCCAGAATAATCTGAGTTTATCGATCGCCTCTTAGTTGCCAACTTGGCAACGGCAAACTCCCGGAATTACAAATGAAATGCTCTACATAGCGAAACGGTACGCAAATTAGGTCTTTCATACCTTTCGCGAGGGAGGCTACGCCGAATTCCATTTCCCCTCATATATGTTTATGTTTAAACCATTACACTCGTAACGGTTAATCAGAGTTAACAAACTGATGCGAACCAGAAGGTATTATATAACTCTACTCCTTATACAGTGGAATCCCGATATTTTCAAGCGAACATCGTCCGTTGCATTCCGCCAAGAAATGGTAGGCGTGATTACTTAGCAACGAGAATAGGCGATGTGTGTACATGCATACAGAATGATAGTAGAAGGGGGGAACGCAGATTTCAGTCTCATGGCCCTGACTGGTTACCTCGATAATTGCACGAACCTTGCATTTTGCACACAATTTTAATCTCGTTTTACTGCAACGATAGGAATTCTACTGTGTACAGGGTGTTTCTGAAATCGTGGTGCAATCAGGGTGGAAGCGATTCCTCGTGCAAAATAAATTGAAATATGGAATTATATTTGTTCATATTTCTTTCCGAGGAAATCGATTTTGAAAACTCGCAAGATAAGCAAGATTAGGGTGGTCCTTAAATTTTTTCAACCTTAGACTTTTTTTGTCATACTACCCTAAATTGTGACACTTGGTGCGAAAATGGTATGTGCGGAATTTCGAAGTGATTGGAGAACGGGAAAAAAAATTAACATCTGTAGATAAGGACATCCTTAGCGCGCATCTGGATAAAATTCAGCAGAATTGATCCGTGAACATGCTACAACACAAACAGTTCAGTGTTATGATTTTGGTTTTTATGCTTTTCAAAATCCGTTATGTTGCGGTTAGCAAACATTTGCAAGCCTCGATTGGGTACTGTTACATTGAAAATTATATGTACTATAAATCTACTATTTAATTGGTGTTAGATGATTTACCACTGTGAATAGATCCTTATTTACAAAAATAATTATTGCCACAGGTGATGGGCGTCTAGCTCTTGAATAAACATGTTGACGTTCGTCATGCAAGTGACGCTAATGATAGAAAATACTTTGATCGTATATTGAACGATTGGAATTGAAAATCTATTCGAACGATTTATTATTCATTAAATGTTAACGAGTTTGTACTTAATCTATATAAAAACAGCTTTTAAATTTAGTTTATACTTTAACGACTCAAACTGTGAAGTTGGAATCGACTATTGTAGTGATTTCAAATCATTCATATTCTATTAAAATGACATAAATGTTTGAAGCTTTTTTTTATAAAATCGACTGGCTATATACACTTGATATTTTATAGTTTGTTTATACTCGTTGTTCTTTACAACTTGAACCTAGTAGATGATCATGATCTCTCCTTATTAGTAGACGAGTGGATTAGTTTAGAATCCATAGCGTGGCAGTAATACATATGTATGTATGACACGTGAACTTGTTCATAATCCAGGCTTCCATAATTGTGTTATGTTCGTTCCGGCAGATTGATAGCCAGTTAATTGCGAAACGTATTCAAGCAAATTATCCAAAGTTACGTGTAAACAGACTGCACAGGGTGGATCAAAATTCGTGATTCAAACAGGAATGGCGAATTCGAAACCTCAAAATTAGTCGAAATTATAAAATAAATTTCTTGAGAGGAATGGCTTTAAAAATTATTCAGATTCGCGAGCATCTAAAAATTGACAAAGTACAATAATAAATACACCGTAAATCCTTCAGCAAAAATAAGACGAAACTGTAGAATAACTTTTCCCCGACTGAGGCAGTGTTTTCAAAATAATCAATTTCAAAAATCCCTCGAATACGTGTGCAAGTGATTCAGAATCAGTTCTATTTTGAAAACAGGTTTTGTCGAAAACAAAGCTCCGTTCAGAAAAAAAGTCATTATACAATTTCTGACGTATTTTGAGATGTAGAATCACCTCGTTGTCTTTTGTACCACGAATTTTCGTGATATGAGTTTCGAAATATTCGCGAGCTGAGATTCGATAATTAATATAGAAAAGAACTGAAGTGAGAAACGGTTTGCAAGACTACAGTTTGCCTGTACTGCAAACGGAACGCATTAATCTCACATACACGCAACTAATCCTGAACTCACTAATGAACGTAACATTCATTACGATACGGATAATCGGATGGTCTCTTTGATAAATATTAATTATTATGGGTGCAATTCTGATTAATAACAGATGTGGACATGGACCATATTGGTCATCTAAAGCCTTCAATGTAACATTCTAGCACGCGTAACTCAATAACTATGGATGGAAATAGTTCGTTTGTGGAATTACAAGTTGAATGAGTGAGCTGTGTGAATAATCTCGAGGACATTGTTACATAATATATAATATCAATAAAATTGTGTTCGAGTCAGTATAATTTTTTCATGAGTTTCAGATACTTTCGATATACATAGTAGTATGATAATTACACTTAGGTTTTACATTTATATGTTACAGGATTTTATACAATAATGTGCATTAATAGATACCAAGTTTGATTCAATTTTATAAAAAGTGCCATTCCATACTTAATATAAAAAAGGATTTATTAATTATAAATCACGTCGAAAATAGTTACAATGTAAGATACATTCCTTAACCGGTTCTTGTTGTCAGTTGCTCGTATGCTTGTAATATTTTTACTCTCATGCCTGACCTAAATTTCTCACATTGAGAGCAACTGAATAAAATATGCTTTATCGCTTGTCCTTACGATTTGTTATCACCTACCATTGGATATTAGCTGTTATTACTTTTCTCAAGAGAAGAAATGTTATATATTTAGCTTTCAGTCAATCGTCTACAAAATTCTAGATATTTTTTCTTCTACTACACTGCTAGTATATATACATAGTCTTCTTTCTAATACATCTAAGTAGTATTTTTTATTTAAAGAAGGCAATTTCTTTTGTTGCAAGGTATTTTACAGCTGATGATTATATTGATTTCAAACATATTTTGCGTGAGGATCATTTGACGCCAAATCGATCACTGATTACACTTGATGTAAAACAATTTCTGAATTTAAAATATGACATCTATGTTAAATTAGGGTTGATTGGAGAGTTGGAATTTATCCGTATTCGGTAATTTAATGGGAGTTACAAAAATGGTAATATGCTTTAACGTTGCTAATATTTTTAGGTCGTAGTAGAAATAAATAGTAGCAGCCCTCGTAGAACACAGTTTTGCATAACGGAAAGCGCAGTTGTTTTCGAATTACGGAAAGAGATGAATAGAGGCGATGACACTTGGAATAAAGAAACACGCGTAAATAAAGTGTTAATCACCTATTTTACCAAGGTCCATACACTGTGCCAAAACAGCACTTTTATCATTGCGTCACCTGCTCCTCTTATTCTGTTCGTTTTAAAGCCAAATCATACATCCACGTTCAGAATGTCTCAAACAATTTACATACAGTTGCAGCAAACTAATTAAAAATGACACGTGCCTTTCGGATTCGAATATGTTTTTTCTAATCTTTTTGTAATCACCTTAATCTGGAATTCTTCCTTGAGTTTATAATACATATTCTCCATCGAACTGTAACTTATTTATTCTGTGTTCCCTACTGAATGCTTGCTCAAGAGATATCTTCTTTGTCTGATATTTATATCTTCCGTTGTAACAAACAGGTCTTCATCTTCATCGACCATTCGTACTACTTACGATTACATTTTATCTCGGTATAATATTAATTTATCATTTTTCTAAGTTAGCCTGCCTTTTCCATCATTCTTTTTCGTCTCTCGCTGATTCCGTTCCGTTTTTACGCTAAATATTATCTTTATGCGTTTTCTATATTATGTTTCTAACATTTTTTTACTAATTATTTTTTTCACCTCAAAAAAATTACGCGTGGGCTTGAATTAATATGGTTAAGTCAATCTTGTTTATTTTTCATTTACGAATAAACGTATATTGTCTTTATCTTGAAATGCTTCCGATTATAACCAGTAGGCCTAGATCTTCCATTATTTCATATCAGATTTGCCTTCTGTTATTAATGACTTTATTTACTGACAAGTACCAAATTGTCGCGCGCTTGAATCAACCCTCGCCCGTATTGTTCAATAGCGAGAGTAAACAAGATACCTACATCACGAGATAGAATATCAGCTTCGGACCCTTAGCGTATGTGCCACTAGCACCCAGTAACGATAACATCTACGTGTTAAACACTAATGCAAATTGAAATTTGCACATTTTTTATCAGATTTTTTTGCTATTGATTTACAATACACTAAAAGACTAGCACAAAGCAGAATCACATTTTTTTTAATATATAATAAAGAGTAATATTTCGAGCACAAAATGTGTCTTATAATTATTTTTATATATGTAGTTATATTTGATTATAGGTATACAATAAACAATTGACCTTTAAAACTTGAATTTATCTAGCTTTAGACTTCACAAATCGAAAAATTAAGCCAAGTTATCGTTTGTTGAACCTCTTCTACTCGAAAACTCGATAAGCCGAATCCTCTATAATTCAAAATTTTTTTCCTTCCCTTGCGATTCGAGTTATCGAGATTCGACTGTAATACATACATACTTCATAAAATATATATATAATTAATTTATTTTCAAACCTAAATAGATTAATATTCATACGCATGAGCACGTATTCCACCAAATGCTTCTGTCTGCTCGTCGCAAACATTCATTCGCGAACAATGAGACTAAAAGCTCTTTTAAGTGCTCCAAATGTAACCCGCGCCGTTCGTAGGCTTGATATTTCTCCGTCCACAGATTCCGAATTTAATTTCCTGTTTCTGGACTCCGGTTTATTATAGCGAATATCCGGATTTGAATGTAATATTAATTCAAAAATATTCAGTTTCCGAACTGCGCCGTATTCATCACCGTACATACATGATTAAACCTTTTCGTTTTAAACCCAGCGTTTCACGACTTCGCACGTATTCTATTTGAACAAATTTACCTTCCTGCGAATGTTAAAAAATTTCCATGGTCACACGCTTTGCGGCAAATCTTATAATCTTCAGATGAAATACCTTCTAACAATAACAACGCTACCTTGATCATATTTCATTATTGAATATTAAAAATTGCCAAAATGAATTCATCTACCCTTCACTTTTGTATTTTAAAAACTCCCAATTTGCACTTTTGAAGTCCCGTCTGCTATAATTGCACCTTTTCAACAGAATAAGTACGAAGTAATTTACACTTCATAGATGAAGTAATAACATTAGCAAATTTATATAAAGTCTTACGATCTTGCGTGATTTTACACAAACTCCACCTAAGAAACGTATTCCGTATCACTTATATTACACTATACTATAATACCAAGAAGAATATTTAAAATTATGACTCATGACTTAAATAGACGTTGTAGGTGGTGAAAACGTTTGAGAACCACTGGTTCAAATCGTAGAAGCGCATCAATAGAATACGTGAGTGGCCAGGGGGGCCAAGGGTAAGGGTCGGAAGGGTTGCACAGCAGGCGGCCAGCTATTTTTTTTTTTTTTTGATAATAGGGCGGCACGATTCTGAAAATCAGCTTCGCAGTCCCTTCTATTCGAAAAGCAAGCTGACTCGTCACCCGGCTATATTTTATATGGTATGCACTTTCTAGCTGGCCGCATTAGTTTCATATTGGGTCCGCACAGCTTAGGTAGCTAAACTGAAAGGGAGGGGGCAGCAATGCTCATTGGGGGATCATGGATCGCGAATCACCCTTGGCCATTAGGTATGTAGACTCTACGTACCCTTTTATCTAGCTCGGCCAGAGAGGGGAATAATCCGGCAGAGGTAGAATGAAATAAACGGGGGAAAATGTGAGAAAATCGATACGCGAAACTCGCCGCTTTCCAACTCAATGAAGGGAAACACGAGACAAATGAACTTGGCGAATTTCGTATTGGGAAAGGAGCCTATTGTGACAAATCGCGCGATTCATTTACCAGTACAGATTTTTTATTCCCATTATTCTTCAATGGCAGTTCACTTCGGTTGATAATTACACTTAATCGTCGAATTTCAATGCTTGATTTTTCCGCGTATTTTTCAGACATTTTCTTAGTGACGTAACATTTTTTCAATAGAAAAAAGAAAAAATCTGGATCAACGCGGAAAAATAATAGGGCGGATGAAATACAATGACATGTAGTAATCTGAAATACAATGGGAAATCGCGAACGAATAGCGATACTCATCTATTCAGCGGAAGCAGAATGATACAGACGATAAACATCAGATGGTTCGCACTTTCCTGTATTTTTAGTGAAAGTACTTTATTTGTGCAAGCAACGTGTACATGTTTTCTAAAATGGATTGGTGACTACAAATTCATTATAAAACAATAGGTACACAACTGAATGGAATAAAACATTTTAAATATTCAATTTTACTTTCCTTGTACATTTTAATTCCAAATCAAATTATAATCACAGAACTGTACACTGGAGTCATTTTTTTACGAGTAATTTAATTGCGTCCCCTCTTCGTAAATCATGAAATAGGGAAATATTTCAAACATTTCAGTAGTTGGAAATCTTTTTGTTTATTCTTTCTCATCCGTTTATTATCCGAAGATTGTAGGTAACGTTAGAAATTTTTTTGATGCTATTGGTGACAGGTATATTTTGTATATGTATGTAGTACATATTACTTATCGTATATATTACATTTTGATATCATGCAGATACGAAATTTCTTATTAATTCTATTTTAATGTGTAAATTTAAATAAAAAATGTTTCTTAGACATATAAATGTTTAGATTTCAAAGAACACATTTCCGTCATCATTTGCAGCTAACAAATACACTTGCATGTGCAAAGAATTACATTTCCTTACAAATCTAAAATTGTTAACATTTATAATTCCTTGTAAAATATTCTAGCCATCTGTTAGTTCACAGGAAATGTTAATGAACGGGGAAATAATTAGAAATGTATAGAGTTCGATTTTATCACGGCTGTCGATATAATATAAATTCAAATCTTGTAATTAAAAGAAGCTAATTATCTTCTGTTAATTAATATATACGATGAAACAAAAAGTTTTACATTTCACCCCAGCTGGGAACTATCCCCGGAATATTACTTATTTATTTGAACTGTGAAACTAGAGGTGTATGAATTAATATAAGAATATAATAAACAACAATAATTGCAGTAAAATGTATAGATAGTTACAAAGAACACAACATGCAAAAGAAATATGTATACAGGATTTACAAGAAACAAACATTTAGTGAACATAAGACTGCATAACAAACATTAATAAAGAAGATGAGTGTCGTTGAGTATGCATTATAATTAAACTTATTAGCCTGAAGTATATGTCTTGAATACATTAAAACATTTAAAACTAGTGACTATGTAACTATCTATTATTTATTGCAATTTATAGAGGTAAGTTGAAAGTGGAAATGAAGCTCTTCATACTTGTAAATTGGTTATAAATATAGAAACAAAAATTCTTGAAACGTAAGCGATCGTACTGTAAGTACCTACAGCTTACACTACGATTCAGGGTAACGTACAGTACCATGGTTTAATATTGAATCACGCGACGGTTTATCAATAACCGTGTGCGATATGTACCCTTGAGTTTTGTATTCTAAAATCGTTCGTATTAGTCACACGATTCCGCCTCGTGTAGAAATCAATCTACCTATCAAACAAAACACAGAATTATGGATTTCCTGGATATAAGTAAACAACCTTAGAATTTAGTCATGCTTGCAAGAGGATACCTGCGAGCTGAAGACGACAGAATAATTATTACAGAGACCGTAATAAAGTCCATTGTGTTACGCATCGGAAACTATAAGTCGAAGACCGGTACTCTGACCTGTGATTACGGATTAAGTAGTTACAGATCCTTATTGTGCCATTGTTCCCTTTATTATGATCCTTTTTTTGTAGTTGGAAAGTATTAAGAGAACAGGTATATTATATTTAACAACGTGAAGTGGTTTAAAGAAAATATGTGGGACCACAAAATTATAATACTAAGTAGATACATATTACAGGTAGCTAAACGATAATTTTCGTAATAAAACTTTTCATTAGAGGACGAGAAATTTTAAATATAAATTTTTCTCAAGACTTTTGCGTTGCCAAGCTAGTATTCGCGTCACTGTTTATCGTATTAAATTTAATGAAAGGTAAAATTGAACTTGAAATTACAAAAATAAATTGTAAAATACGAGAAATCAATTACAAATTTCTTGCAGTTATTTCATACGTTTATTCAGATAAATGGAAAAGAACAAATTCCAAACTACATTGTAAGAATTGCATGAAAATGAATTGCAGAAAAGGTTGGAAAATTTTTCAGACACTGCTCGAAAAATATTCATACACTGCTCCAAACTTTGCTTGAAACTGCTCCAATTATATGCAGACAGATCGAGATAATTAGCAATTGGTATATTCATCTTCAACTTATAAGCATAAAAATCAATATAGTTGGATTCATTAATCAGAATTCGTTGAAGAATATTGATGGTGTAGTAATTAGGAATGTGTTAAACGCATTATTTAATTAAACATAATACGTTGCATTTACAAAATTTCACGATGTATATTAATTATTTTCTAGATTACATATTTTGCTACAAAAAACTATATTAATCTGGTATTAAAACAATCTGATATCAATAATATTAAAACGAAATAAAAATTTAGAAGTAACTTTATAATTAAATATATGTTACTTTGTACCAAAGCATAACCAAATTTCGATTATGCGTTACATGTATCTAGAAAGGAACAGAACAAAGTGGTATGATTAATTCTGTTTTTAGAAAGTATTTGTCCAATTCGTAAACCGCGTATCGGTACGTCTACCCGCGTAATCTTCTTCGCAACTCGTTTTTCAGAGAAATGTTTTGTAAGTCGCCCGAAATCACCGAGTCTTTCAACGACGCCAGTGTAAACCGGTTGAGAACCTTTATTCGCGCAGACGATCCGTATTCGGGACGCAGCTGCAGACGATTGCGCAGCCGAAGCGCGCAGATTGTCGTCACGTGATACTTGGTCATAGTGGGAACCGGAACAGTCCAATGGGCGAGCGCGTAGCGTCCCCGCTGTAGGTTGCGCGAACAAAGAGACAAAGCTACTTGGTTCGCGTCGACGGTTGCTGCCACTAGAAAGTCGTTGGCTGTTGGTGGGTGCGGTTGGTCCGTGAGGTAGAGAAAGGTGCGTCGGGAGGGTTCAGGCTTCGCGAGAAAGTTTTTCGGTAGTTATAAAGGTGTTCGAAGTGAAACATCGTGAGAAAGAAGAGGAAGGTTAACATCACCGCTACCATTCAAATCTAATCATTCCGCAGTCTTGTCGATTCTCATTGCAATCTTAAGAGATCAGAGAAACGATTTGGACCGCTTTAACGACCGAAGAAAATCAAGCACACGATCACGGCGTCCCTGAATCACAGTTAGCGACACCGTCCTTACAAATTCAAAAAACACCAGCCGAAGGCTAACGATCATCGCGAAGCTGTACATTCGTTAAACTAACGGAGCCCGTTAATGATAAATCGTTGTCGATATTCGCGAGAGAATTATCGAAGAACTACCGGTAATTCTCATTCGCGCTGGAGCGTCGACGAACGAATAGTAAGCGCGACCGTGCGACGTGGCGGCGACGCCATTTTGTGAAGACTCCTGTGCGCGTCCCGCGACCAACAACGGCTTCTCCTGTGCCGTGACCCTCCGAATTACGGAACGGCAGTGTTGCCTTTCGGTCGTATCGTCTTTCTTAGCAACGTCGGGAGAGAGGAAGAGAAGAAAGAGAGGTGGAGGAAAAAGGGATCGGTGTTCAAGATCGGCAAAATTTTATCATACATCATTCGTCCTGGGTCAAATCGCTAAACAGCCATGAGACTGGAAATTGTGTCGGCAGCGGATTTTCTGGTGCATCTACTGCGTCTTCAGACAGGCCAATTGTCGGAACGGCAACTGGAAATGTTTAAGTCCTCGTTAACAGAGGTTCTTCGCCATCGGTACAGGGATCACTGGTTTCCGGATCGGCCGAATCGTGGTTCCGGTTATCGTTGCATACGTATCAACGGTAAAATGGATCCGGTGATTGCGCAAGCAGGTGCGAACGTCGGTCTTCTACCTACAGTATTGCACAGCTTGTTCCCAAGCGAACTTACCATGTGGATCGACCCGTCGGAGGTGTCGTATAGAATCGGAGAGAATGGATCCATCTGCGTCCTGTACGAGCGCACGGAGCCTGAACCGGAGGAGTCGCAGCAGCACCAACATCAATATCAACACCAACACCAGCATCAACACCAACACCAACATCACCAGCAACAACAGCAACAGCAATTCGAGAGCTGCAAGGACTCCTTGTTGCTCGAGCACTCGCAATTTAGCGAGCAAATTGCTGCGTTTGTTTCCAGTTGAAGCGTTCAGTTGGCACGAATTCATCGATGCGGCGACGCTAGGTGTCCCGCTTCGTTCCCATTGGACGTGCATCTCACGCTCTCGGACTGATCAAAGCACACGCGTTTCGTGATATGTGGATCGTGCTCCTCTAATCGTGTGAATGTTTGACTGACTCGTGTTACGCGAACGCGCAATCCTACTCCGTCGGGCAAAGTTTTCCATAAGCAAGTGCAAAATCGCGTCGCTCGCGTTCATTCGTGCTTTCTTGTCTCTTTTTATGGGAGAGACTATCGGCAACAAAATTCTTTGGCAAGCGAGCAACCGTTATTATTTTTTTTGGCCAAGTCTCCAAGTTTACCGAAAGAATTCGTCCATTTAATGTGCATCGTCCGACGGGTCGCAACGATCGCAACCACGACTGACTCTAGTCCAACCGTACGCGAGCCATCCTGAGTTTTCGTCGATGGCACGAAAACGGATACTCATGGCGGAACATCATCGTCATCGTTGAATGATTCGAGTGGAATGCCGCGCGTTCGGGTAACGACGCATTCAAATTCAGGCCAGCAAGTTCTCTGGCGTCCCGGCGTGTCTCGCGAAGATCATCGGACGGCGTTTCCAGCATCGAGGGAAATCAACGGCCAAGCGAGACCGCCTTGCGAAGTGAGGGAAGGAAAAAAGATGGGCGAGCTCCGCGAGGATCTCTCTCAACCCGATAAATTGATCTCAGCCCCTCCTCCCGCGTACATATCCGTTAATCCTGAAAGGAAGGTAGGCGGGGGCGGGGAACAACGAACCAGTCTGACCCTCTCCTCTGTTCTCGAGAGAGGAGAAGCGAAACGATGTTCTCTCTCCCTTGAGAAGGATACAACAGCGTGTTTTCTACCGTCGCAAATCTCCTTTCTTCCACGAAGTCTCTTTACGTATCAATTGAATCGATTACACTCCGAAGCCTCTCGTGTTCCGACGTTCTTGGTATGCTGTCCCTCCCCTTGCGAAGAAGGAAGTCGTGGACGAAGATGAAATCGGAGAAACAGAATATTCACTTCCGGGTGAAACATCCTCGCTTCTGTTCGCGCACGGTCGATCGTATTGTGGTCGTCAAGAATATTTTCTCCCTAACCTCGCACCGACAATGCAAATTACCACCGAGCCACACACAGACACCAGACACGTAAATCATTTGAAAACAGAAAGAAATTACTTGTATACATGTTTCTGGCGACGGGCGTACAAGATAAATTCATCGATGGACGTTGATCCATTTGATTTCTGATTGCTCTCAGAAATTCATACCACCACGGAGCTTTTCGCGGGTCGCGTAAACGACAACAGCGATTTCAGTTTCGTCGTACAAACAGCAGCAGCAACACCGTTTATTTATTTTCTTTGGATCATCCATCGTCGTCCTTTTTCGTCGGCAGTCAGGCGAGCCGAAACCTGGCCCACACGTTGGTCTCGTTGACACAGTAAGAACACACGTTACACTTCATACGTACAAACCTTTATTAAAATGCGCGAGTTTATATGTACATATATATCAGTGCCGTCTTAAAGTCGAGGCGAAATTAAAAAATAATAGGATTCTAAAAGCTGTGAACGAGAAAATAACAAATTTAGTTTCTCCACCACAATTTAGATTTTAAAATGACGGCCTTTTTTTCGTGGAATCCACCCCACATTTAATCGTATTTATTTAATATTCATTTTCGCGTGTTAACGCGGTATTTTTGATTTTATTTTATTTAGAATAATTTAGGGGGCCACATGTGGAGCTCACCTTCGAAAACGATAAGACGACACTGATATTTATAGATATTATGTATGCAGAGGACCATATGTTGTGGAAAATTGTATATTACTGTTTAGTGAACGGGGAAGCGAGGGGCCGAGAATGGGGATGGAGTGACGAATGAAAGACGGTGAAAGAGAGAAGGATGAATGTGTGTGTGTTTGTGGGAAAGTAAATACAAATATAAAGTAGGCAACTGTGATTTTCTTCGCGTGAAGGGAGGACGTGTTTCGTGCATGTACTACGCAATTATCTTTTCTGGTGTTTCGAACGTGACGGGACAATCGAGTCGAATGACGAGTGCATGCTGGTGAGGATGCAAAACGAGTAAAAGTGAACGTGCCGTCACGTGGCCATCTTTGATCTACAAATTGTACTTCAACAATAACGTTAACGGTTACATGTTCTCTTTCTATATAATTTCGTCGCCGGTGGAATGAATTTTTTTCAGTGAACTCTATATACTAACATCGAAATGGTTATCTTGAACAAATATATTCCAGAACTTATACATCACAGATTTGATAACTCGTTTAGTTCTTTCACATGATTTCGCTAAATTGGTAAACAATGTCTTTATTTGAAATAGCTGAAGGATACGTGTTTTGACCGTTGCAATATAGTTGGTGAATGTAATTAGTAATTTGTATATATAACAGTGTGCAAGTTTGCGAGTTGGAAGCACAAACGATTACGGTTTTCATCCCACTGATTGTTCCGCAAGGCAAAACTTTAGAGCCGTTTCAAGGAAAAAATTTCAATTACCCATACATATGCACGTGTATGTATATGTAAATAATGATCGGTTCGTAATAATTTCTCCGGTCGCGTGCTAGTTTTCATAGAATTTGGCGAAACATTGAGTAGCTTGCATAAGCATTCACTCGAAGAAATGTGGTCGTGGCGTGCAAAAATTCGTAAGAATGCCGTTCGGTTAGGGTGGCAATGATGCAATCGTGGAAAGAAAAAATGCTGTGTGACGAGGGATAGGAGAAAGAGAGAGAGAGGTAGGTGTTTTGTGGGAAAGAGAGCGAAGTAATAACGAGAGGAAGTTATCGCGCTCGGTTTCAAATCAGAAGGCTCTGTGTGTAGCAATTATAAAAACCGTGTCTGTGATTATATTAAGAATAGAGAGGACAATATAAGCAATCTCTGTGTGTAAACGACCTAATTAGAGGCGCGTGTATTCGTGACTCTATGGCACGGATACACGCGCCTGTATCCGTACCGATATGTAAAAGTATATGTTTATAAATATGTTTATATCCAAGAGTATGCGTGGCAATTTTAAACGAATTTTTATATTAATCTTTTAGCGATCGATCTTCGCGAATTTGTGCATTACATTACGTATATGAGTATATATTTTACGCGCTAGCTGGATTCATGCTCTGTATTGCATGATTTTCTTTTCCTATCCCATGTAAGAATATAAAGGTCTATTGAATTGTGCTGATCTTTAGCTTTTAATTGCTGCGATCGATGCACCGTATATTTGGTTCACTTCCAATCAAATCAGACGCGAACGTTCGATTAAAATTGCTAAACATGCCCGCCCGTGCAAAATTGCAATTGCGAGCGCGCCAAAAAAAAAGAGAAGCCGTGGGCGAAATTTGTATTCGCTCTTTTATTCGGATGATCGGAACGCAAACCATTCTCTCTGTGTATGACCACCAGAAATATATGTCGAAAGTAAATGTTTGACGAAACTTGGAGAAAGTGTGAGAGTCGAACGGCGACGTGTAGAAATCTCGCACACCGTTGTAGCCTTTAGACGATGCGTATGTGTAATATAGCTTAGGAGAGCTATACATATGCATATATATATGTGTGTATGTTTCCTTTTCTCCTTATTCTTTTTTATTTCGAGCCATCGGAAATAGTTGGGGCCGATTAGACCGTTTTAACTGGAATAGTTACAGACCGTTTGATTCGCGTGCACACATGTTACAACCACACCACATGCAACAAACGAAACCACACACACGAAATGTACGAGGAAATACAAAGGCGTAGCGAGAGAACAGACAGAAAAATCAGCGAGAATGAAAGCGAGAGAGAGTTTATTTCATGAGCGAATTGTAATTACTATATATACATATATATATATATACACACATTACATATATATGTATATATACGCATATTATATATACATACTTATATATATACAATCTTGTAATTATACATAGAGTCCTTCAGGAAGAATTTGTACAAACCCGCTGGAATAAGGCACCAGCAAGTCTGTGATTTTAGCTTGGTTAATTCAGTATTTTTTTAAATAAAACGAGACAAAATCAAGATAAATGATAAAAAAAGAACAAGATTCGAATTGCGAGAGAGAGAACTCGTGCGAGGGAGACGTGAGAGAAAGTTTTGCTGCCTGAAAGAGTGAGCGAGAGAAAGAGAGAGAGAGACATGTAGTCATTTACTGTATTCGTGTTCTCGTGGAGACATGCAGTGCATTTGGTGGGAGGGAGATACGAAGCAGTATGCAACGAGGTGTGGGTGATAGAGTAGAAAGAGGAGGGAGGGAAAGCAGACAAACTAAAGCGTTGCAAAATGCAGACGCGAAGATATTTATTGTGTGTATATTTGAAATGGATAGTTGTACAAAAATCAACGCTAGCGCGCTGAATTACAAACGTAAATTTTAGAATTTCAAATTTCCTTCCGTGCGAGCGATCTGACTTAAATTGTAAATACGATTATAAATGTATATGTGATGTATTTCGATCGTAAGTGAACAGCGCTGCGTGAACCGACAAACGAGACTGCTTCTCTTCGTGTTAATTCTTGTTCGAGAATTCTATGATTTGTAAAAATTACACCGTGTATTCATATTTGAAAAAAAATTTGGGCCCGTAGAAACCGAAATTCTTTAGGCCGCTTGTACTTTATGATCAATACTTTACAGTCTCACTTTGCGCAACCACGCACGATGTTTTTATGATAATTTCGGAATTTTAATTCACACAAATTTCATGCGTCTTCCGTTCGCATTTTCCGATTACGCTCCCTCCACTTTCTCTGCTCGTAGCATACGAGAGAGTGAGTGTGTCTGTGTGTGTGTGTGGATGAGAGAGAGAGAGAGAGAAGTCGAAACCACGAGTCGAGATGTACACGAGCGCGAAATTAGAGTATATGCCGTGTGTCTTTCTTTTCTGCGGGGTGGCGTTTTTGTTGGGGCACCAGGAAGGAGAATGCGCGAGAGAAAGGGGGAGAGAGAGGGGAGGTATGGCTTTAAAGAAAAGACAAGAATGAAGGGACGAGTCGAATTGTTCGCGAGAGTGAGGACGATGAGAACATATAACGAATGTGAAAATGAGGGATGGGCAGTAAGAGAGCGTGAGGCCCGGCAGGGGTGCTCAACTCGGGTGAAGTGGGCCGTGGGTCCCATCGTGGTAATATAATTGTGATGCCGAATTATTGTACTGATTAGGGAGAACTCATAGTGATTTTAATACGCATTCAGGATAGAGATACGAACAAAATTGAAAACAAAAAAGACACCGACCCAAGGTCATCGCGATCCGAATTCGGCGGCCCTGTTGGCCAGTGCACAAGAAAAAAATTACATTCTCACACACGACATGACATGATAGTGACACACAACACACACAGACACGCGTACACATGTATATGCAAATTGATTGCGAGCGAGATGATCTATTCGAGGAATTCTGTATAAAGGAGATTCGCTTTACCGATGTACATATACACAGTCATACAGAAACACACGGAAGACACGCGAGCGACGCAGATGCACAGACATCATACTCTTCTACACTTTGGCAAGATACATGGAACAGACACGAGGAACACGTTACGTACACTCTCGAATCTGTAGACTTGTAGGTTTACTATTAATTATTATGAATTATAATTATTCTATCTATTATATCAATGTATAATTATATTTAGTTTTTAGGTTACTATGTTTATCATTTCCCGCTTGTACATATGCCGTGAGCTCGAAAAAATTAAATCTTTATCAAAAGAAATCTATAATTTTTTCGACTGTTTTTGTACAGAGATAATAAAAACAAAAAGGCCTCGTGCTTATGAAATTTCAATGAATATAAAACACCGTTGTGTAGTGTTTTATTTTGTACCCAACATCCCAGATACGCGTTCCTCCGTAAACATTTATTAAATTATAAATAAAAGCGTACATTTAAGTCCTCAGCTTCGGTCAGCTCGATTCTGTAAACGTAGATGCGCATTTTTCATAGCTTCCTAAAACAAATTATATTGATTTTCTAACGTTTTTTACAACAAAGTCATCACGGCTACATACTTTCTCGAATTTTAAAGTGCGACTCGATTTTTAATCTCGTCGATGAGGCTCACAAAATTTGATAAATGTAATCATTTTTATCAGTTTCTTATACAGCTGTGTAAACTTGTACATTTATTTTTTCAGAATGTATTGTATGTAGCGATAATTTTTAGCAAACAAATATTGAAATATTCTATTTCATACGTTTGGCAATAATTTTTATTACAGTTTTCAGTTTCATATTAAGCATGATTATAGTATGATTTTCACCTTATCGTGTCGGTATCAGTTTCAAAATTTATGGTATTATTAAGGTCTCTTTTAACAAGAAGAAAACAGTAAGTATGTATGTACTTCAGTGTGTCATTTTGTTTACGGAGGAAGAGGGCGTTCTAGCGGAAGATTTCTTGCACGAATGAGGTTACACGACAAAATTCATACACATTACTATAGTCAACAATTGAAGATTTGATATGTTTAAGAATAATTACGAATTACATATCTATTACATTAGAATTTTTTTATAAAATGTACGAAATTTGAATTCAGATTCTTTTAAATATTGATATGAAAATAGCTACTGTCTGTTATTCTGTTTCAACTTATTGATGACATTAATTGATACGGCTTATTAGTACGTAGTTGCAGTTGGAAAAATGTTAAATCTACATTTCATTGCTCATTTATTTGCATAAAAGTTCAGGAACTTACTAAAATTCATTTCTTGCTAAAATTAAATTTCTTATCGAGCAATCGATTATTTTATTCATAATTAGTGCACTAGATTCAAAAACAGATTCTCTCAAATTTTCCAATATTTACAGTGTATAAATCATGTTTCAACATGTATGGATACTAGGGTGGCTCTTATTTTCGATTTTTGAATTTTCTTCGGAGCATTTAAACTTTCAAAATTTGAGAAAAACAAAAGTTGTATTTTTTTTAGTTTTTCCCCGACTTTTTTCGAAAACCGTTTGTCGCATAAAATCGACTTGGTAAACTGTTAAATAATTCTTTAAATCTTCAAGGGCCCAGAGGCTCCTTTTCCCGTTATCCGATAGAGCTCAAACATCACACAGATTTATTTTAATTATTTGCAATTATTCTGGAGAGTGCCCCGAAGAAAATCTTGAAAAAAATTTTTACCAAAAGTAAATATGAGCCACCCAAATGAATACCTATATAAACGTTTCTAAAGCCGACCTCAATGTCTGTCGTGTTTTTTGCACTATTAAATATAACCAGCTGTAATCATTCAGAATATTGTAATGACACGTGACCATGAGAAACGTCAGCTGTGAAACGGATAAACATATAGCATTGACGATAAGAGGCCATTCACATTCATCGGTTACTGCTACATCAAAGGGTAATACTTAAAGCAGGGTCGTCCAAGCATTTGCTCGCAGGAGCACGGAGCAGCCGCGAGATGCTCTTGCTCTTGAGGCAATGGTGGGGCAACTGTGAATGTAGAGACCGGCGCTCCCTTCTAGCCTTCAGTGATACAGTCACTCACACTGTGCCGCTATCCCCACTCTTGTACGGCTGTTGCTCTTGCCGTTCCTCTCGCCTTCGCCCGTAGGCACCGAAGGCTGCTCTTCCACACAAGAGCGGAGTTTGGACGTCCCTCATTTAAAGGATTGCTGTCTTAACGCGCTGACTGCCGCCTCACCCAGATATGGATGTCGCCTGTTTCTTCAAGGGGCGAGCTATTCCAAGTCAAATCGCACAACATTTGACCTCGTAATCACCGATTTGTTTCAAACTTACAGCATTTGTTGATAATACGGAGCAACTAATTTATTTGCAGGGATCCAAAGAGTTCTGGAACTCTGCGAATAAAAATTTCGAATAAAATGAAGTTATTCGAAAATAAAGAATAAATTATTAACGAATAACGAATAAACTTTTATTCTTGCCTCGCTTTCCCCTTGCCTCATGGTACCCCTCGGCCCGACCTAAATAAAAATTTAGACGCATGCAAATTTATTTGTTATTCTCAAATAACTTCATTGTATTCGAAATTTTAATTCGAGATCATTCGAATAAAAAATACAAAACATGAAAATGCCCCATTTTCCATTACTGGATGACTGATCTTACAATTATAATTTTCTGTAGCGTGGGTTACTTCAAATAGTTCCCGAAAATAGTGGGGGTTTAACAATGAACATTTTTCTCGAGATTTGGCAGGCTTGAATCCTTCGAAACATAACTGCACAATGACTCGCTACGAAAATTACCCAAAGTCTATTCATAACTCTCCCGTCACCGTTAACCTATAATGCATTCATCCAACTGTATCTACATAATTTTGTAGAAAGTTTCTTCTCTTTGTTGAATATGCTGACAACATACGGAAACTGTTGGTATTTTGTACACGCTTTTAAAATAAGAACGAATATATATTTTGACATACAAAAAGCACAAAATTGCATCGCACTTTCATCCATATAATTCTGCAGCGAAGGAATCAGCGATTTCACATAGCTTTTTAATTTCTATATAATAATACCTTTTTTATATTCGTGCGACATGAACAATATAAGTTCTTGGCTCCTCCTTTTCAGCGTCCAAATTTAGACGCAGTGGTACATTATTAGAGAATGGTATTGTGATTAATAAATGGTGATAGGTAAATCGAGAATCGTCTACGAAGGTAACGGACATTACTTGATCGGCTAATCGTCGATGGTCGATAAACGAGCGGGCGAACTGGTTTCGCGGGAACGATACATATTGCCGTGACCGATGGCAACTGCAACTGGAAGAAAGAGTATCGAGCGCTACTGCGGGAACTCGATATGCCATTTTTCTAGTAGTAGTCGGGCTTTCAAGTTGAAGACCAGCCTCGATTCACCTCGGAAGGAGAGTGCGTCGATCGACGCTCGGATATTAAACGTATCTAGGCGAAAAAATGCATTCTCGCCGACGACCTGGCAACCAGCCGTTCCTACGCGCTATCAGTAGCAAAAATCCGTTCAGGAGTGGCGATAAAGATACCTCGATAGCGACGCAATTAACACGTCACGATTTTAGATAGGAATGCAGCTTAATTTTTGTTTTTCAGAGGAGAGAAACGCAGTAGAGCAAATTTGTTTTTATTCAATTCAGATTATTAAAATGGATTATTAAAGAGGTTTTTTAAAAATGTTTCTTTTGTTTTGTAGCGATAACTCAAAAACGGAGTTTCCAATCGATTCAAATCAAATTTGAGGATATTCACAAAATGTGGAGATTCGGACTGGAATTGGACATAAATTGAAGGTAATGAAAATTCTTATTCTTTATGAGATGAAACTAAAACTCCATTGATAACGTGTTACCCTTCTCCGAACCCCAAAAGACGATTATTCCAAATACAACTATTAACAAATGTTAATGATTTAACATTTGTTACACACTTCGGACTATCTGAGGTCACGCGTTTAAGTTATTAAACTTTACAAAACAGATGGATAAAATGGGGTACCGAAAATGGGGTAAAATGGGGTACCCATAACGGGGACCAAAATGATTTGCCTAAGTTCCTAACGTTCCAATATTGTCTGTGGGATAAAATAGGCTTGAGCAGCTTTATTGTAGCCCATTTTTTTGCTCAAAACTTTATTTACAGCGTCTTTCATCACTTCTATTGACCAACTCCTCTTCTAGTTTTTTTTCGTATATGTTCTGACCATTTTATAAATTCGAACTAAAAATAACAGAATTTATTTGAATTAAATTATAATAGAGAACGATGACGTTGCTTAATCTCACATAAACAACTCCATTAGGGGTTAAGTCGGGGTACCCCATCATTCCCCGTATCAAGGACCCCATCTTGCCTCAAAGCATAGTTTTCCAAAGATTAATATATTTATACAACAAATGAAGAAATATTAAAATTATGAATATATCACATGAAAATATATGAAATGGAGCTTATCATAGAAAAAATATAATAGGTATACTTACCGTTCCTAAATATATATTTATTTAAAATCTTTTTATCACACGAAATAACATCGACGCAGCACGCAAACGGTTCACAGCTATAAATGAAAAACGCGTGCTCCCCCACTCACTTTTGCCAGCAACCACACTATTATAACACATTAGCTTCCTAATGATGTATTTGTCACGTGCCTAGTATCTTTTAATTAGGGTTTAGGGAGATACCCCATCCTACCTCGCTAACCCATCATCCCCCTACTTCCCCTACATGTGTGGGCAAATATTCGCTACTCGTCCATCATCAACTGCTTGCGCGAGCTTCTCTACAAATATTCGCGGTTCCCGATCACGAAACGCTTATTTGCCGAATAAACGCATAGGTAGCGCGGAAATATATTCGAATACTTTGGCGGACAGTTCGTCGAATACCGACTACCAGGTATTCGTTGAATGTCGAATGCGTGGTTCCGCCTTGAAGCATAACACGCGCGCAAAACAGATTCAAACGACATTCGCTCGGGGACGCGAAGTTCACCGAGCGTGACACTGTTTTCGCGTAGCAAACGGACGAGAGAGTCAGCCGTGAGGTTAAAGCCGAACGGCGCGAACCGCAAGATCGATTCGATAGGAACGGGCGAGCGTTTCAGCGGGCCGCGGGACTGGGAGAAGGCGATCCTTTTTTTCCTACTTCGCTTGAAAATTAATTCACGACGGAAGGGGTTAAATCCCATCGACAAGAAACGGAGGCTCGGTTCAACAACCCGGTCTCTCCTTGAGCGTTGTTAAGGTTTCTCGGTTCGGGCCGTAGCGATGTGGGACAAATGCGAGGCGATCTCGCCAACACGAGGAGAGGTCTGTGGCGTGCGAAATGACGGCGAATTATTGTGCCGAGAAGGAAGAGGAGTCACAAAGGATGAAACGGCAGGGGGGCGGCGGGGGACGGGTGGACGGGAGCTTGGTGGGGGTACAGGTTAGCGGGAGGGGGAGGAGAAGGCGACCGATAGTTGTCGTACGGGTCAGCGTCGGTTGTTGCCCTGGCCCCTTGACGTTGCTTGGCCCGCTCGGTTACTGCCCCCCTTATATCGCCTTAGAATCACGATTCCGTTCAACTGAAACACACCACCACGATTCCTTCTCTTCCTCCTTTCTCCTTGTTGCAACTCCACCCCTTTATGGAACATCCCTACTTTCCTTCTAAGCGTCCCCTTTTTTTCTCTGAGGCATCGCATCGATCTGAAAAGTTGTTCATCTTCGGACATAAGCAATTCGGTCTCGCGGATACGGTTGGATTATTGGTGTTGATCCATGGGAGGGAAGAATACAAACATGAAATTGGTGAGAATATAATGGTGGTGTTTACGTTTATGTTTATCCTTTGTGTAGTTACGTAGCGTTTAGTAGTAGAACAGCTAATTAAGTGTATTGTACACTATGGCATGTGATAAATAATCGGGAAATTGTTGAAGATACTTTTCTGAATAGATTATGTTCAAAATCTTGTATGGAGGGTGCATAAGGTTTGGGTCACTCATTTTGGGTTAAACACATACAATGCATTATTGAAAAATTTAGAAGAGAATGGTAATCGAAGTTTTACTTTTCCGGACCCTCGATACAGGAGCTTCTATACAGGGCCGCGTTTATCACAAGATGTATTAAGCGCAATCTGGGGCCTTACAATGGAAGATCCCGAAAATTCAAAAAATTTGGAAACTTTGTGAATATGTAGGGGATTTCCTCCTGATTACAACGCAATTTTTGTTTGCTGCCGAAATTCATTCGAAGGGGGTGAAACTAACCCTTGAAAATTCGGGTATTTCCCGATTTTGTGTTATAACTGGCGGACTGTAAGAGCTAAAAAAAAAGATTCAAGACAAAAGTTACTTCTTTTATTTATAACTATCATTTGGTAAAAATATTAATTTACAGTTAAATAACTATGCTTATAGCTTTATAAAATATATCCCGAATTCGATTACCTCTAAATTTACAATTTGCAAATTAATATATTAACATTTTTTATCTGTAAATCGCTTCATTTTGTATTGCCCGTGTATCCAGCTCTAAAAAAAGCATTTTCAGCAGAAGGTTGCATAGCTGGAATATTCAAAGAACATTTAGCTGTATAGCCTCGCCATGAAAAGCAACTTGAATATGCATTTAATTTGAAATACATGACTCGACTATTTGCCACTGACAAAATATAATACTTATATACATTGCTAATATCCCCATTATTCCAATCGCGCAAATTACAGACTTTAAGACTGGAATATTGCAAGAATATTCGTAACATTTGAGTACATGTAAAATATTCAAATAGCTTCAGTGCTAGGTCAGACTTGCTACTGGAAGCAAAACTGCTTTCCCAGCTTGTAGGTATGTTTCTGTTACCACCATAGCACACGAACGACTAAGTTATACATACTATTTTCTTATGGGCGCGAGCGTGGCTGATATAAACACAATACAAACACAATACGGCGCGTAGAGGGAGGTAGAACCGCTTAAGGGGTCCCACCCGTAGACAGGACTGGTTTAGATATTCCCCGCTTCTTTTTATTTGCTTTAGTCGACTGCATCCCTTCAAGCTGGGTCCCCTTCCGCTGACTCCTTTCCTGCCGTATCTCTAGTATGTCTATGTGTATCGTTGGTCCTGGCTGCTGACATTTTCACATACGTATGTATACCTCTTTTTTTCTTTCCGTCTCGCCTTACCTTGTCCTCATTTATGTGCCGTTGTGTCGCTTACCTAGCGGAGAATAACATTTTTTAAGGCACGACAGTTTCTCTCTCAGGGACTTCGTTAAGTTGGAAAATTTTAAACGGGACGTTATTCTTATTAATTCGTGGTTACGCGATAAGAAGTTCCGGTTTCAGTATCGATGAATAATTAAATAATGAAACGTGTGTTGGTATCAAACGCGTTTACGGTAGTTAAACGGTAGTTTTCTTGTGATATTAAATTGAAACTTATCAAATTTGATTATCTTCAGCACTTGCCATGACGGAATTGTAAGAAAGAAAAAAGCGCAAAAACACTTTTTTCTGGATTAATTGTTGATTTTAGAGAAACGTCACATAATTCTTTTTTATTGGTTTCACTAAAATCCATAACCTAATAGAAGAACAAAGTCAATCCAACGACTACTAAATTTCAATATTTAAAGCATTTTTTTTTATAAAAGTGGCTCAGCGTTAGCGGCTAATATTCTAAATTTCGTTAAAAAATAATCGATCTAAGTAGTTGCAACCTCCCCTCGTGAGTGTTCTGTAAATTATTATCTACTAAATTCACATCTAATAATATTTCTCTCGTTAGTATTATATTATTAAACTATTCTGTCTGTACAAATGGTTTCGGATTGAATGCAAGCATATTCTATACAGAATTCTAAATAAAAACTGCTGCATTGAAAGAGAGGCCAAACCTTGAGCCCTGCTGAGTAGTATGCAGGTCTGGACCTGTCGGGACCTGCACGAACTCGTTGAGTGAATGAATCGACTTACCAGCAGTTTGGATTGTATTCCGTCATCCTCTTATTAGGCTGCTTAGTTACATATATATATATCTGACTCCAACTTATCAATTCACTCTCGTTTTTATTTCCATGTAACTTTCCAAAAAGTTGTAACAATTTTTCCATTTCGAATACGCAGTCAAAATCTTTATTAAATTTAAAAAAAAACTTCAAACTGTCTTCTTAATTTTTACTTGGTTATAAAATCGAATAACAAAAATTAGTCTTCCTTCTTTAGTGACAATATCAAATTTTCCTATAGTACATATATGGAATCATCAGTTTGCATAGTGTTAGTGAAAGGTTTTGGTCTTTTATTGCACTTGGCCGGTTGACACAGCACAGAATTGCGCGAGAAAAAAAGATATCTTCGCAACTTGAGCCTCTGTGGTAAATTTTTCGTAATTTTTACCCAGTAGCGCCTCCCGCCGAGTTAATCTTCGTACAGTGAGTGGTGGATTTACCCTTAGGCTAACAAGGCTGAAGCCTAGGGCCCCGTTTATCTGGGGGCCCCTCATTCTAAATATTTTCTTCGAAAAATTTACATTTTTTTATATTATCTTTATTAACTTGTATCTTTTCTGTTTATTTATGTTAATGTTATGTTTAGTTTTGATATTCAATGTTAATTTTGAAATTAAATTCTTATTTAGATTAAACGAGTATTATGATAAAAAAAAATCAAATCAGTGTTATTTTATTTTTTACATTTAACCGAGGGCCCACCAAATATTCAACCTGGGGCCCCCTGAAAGGTAAATCCGGCTCTGTCTTCGTATACAGCCAATAGTCATATTGTAATGTCGAACGGTTTCAAAACGATTGCTACATCTTTATCGGCCGTAGATGTGGAAACCAGCAGTCGTAGGGCGTCGAATTGACCTTCGTTGATATTCGCAGCCGTCGCAGGACCGAGAAAAGCATATAAATTCACGACGCGTCTGTGTAGCGTCAATTAATCATTCTCCGGGCTACTTATTTTTAATAGCCAAGAATTAACGTCGCGCACAGTCGCGGCAAGTACAATGCGTCATAGTTTCGCGAGGGGAAATTGCGGCTGGTAATACATATGTAGTGGGACACGGTCGATGCACAGTCCTGTGCAGTGGAAACTAGGCTTTTGTACAAATGATGTTGAGAAGTACATAGATCCCTTGTGCCGGCGTACTGCTATGTAGTAGCGCTATGTTTTGCGAGACAATCTACCTATGCTTGTTAATTCTTCAGCTGCTGACTGTTTGAGCACTCAGCATATGCCGTGTGCGGGATTCTTCTGGTCTCATATCTTAACTGTAGCCGTGGAACGCCCATGGGCGTTCTCCGTACACGCTTCATGCGCCGAACGAACGTATACAAGGTATTTCTTAAACATCTGACATGCACTTCAGCCGGTAGACAGGGAACACAAAAACAATTATAAAAGTTCATATAAACATGTACTTTATTTAAGCTTGTTTCCAATTTATAGCCATTTCTGCAGGGGAGATCGGGGCAAAAGGATAAAAACTTATAAGTTTGATATTATTAATGTAAAAAAGAAATTGAAATTAGGATTCATTAGAATAAACTCTTTATTAAATAATAGTCAATTTTTAATTTTAAATTTTTAATTTTAATAAATAATTTCAATTTATTAAATAATATTCAATTTTTTAATAGAAGAATAAATACAAAAAATAACGATTTAAAATATGATCCGTTTTTACGGTTTTACCCCATGGCCTAAGTAAAACCGGGTACCATACTAAAAACTGGCCCTAACACCTATAACAACGAAACTCATCCATTCTTCAGTCCTCCAAGCAGTTAGACCAACTATAAATTACACCCAACGTTCATACAATTTCAATAAACCATATGATTCTTAGACATACATGTAAACGTCTTCACCGTTTTCATCACCACTGTTATCATTATCCTTCGGTATTTTGTTTAATTTTGTGGTTTCGCCCACCGCAGAATTCAGTGCCACTTATTAAAAAACACCTTGATAAAAGCGCGACGTGAATCAAAAGAATAAACATGCATTTCTCTAACTGGGATAAGGTTGCTTCAGTGGAAGGAAATGATAGAGTTATTTCGCGGCGTAAGTGTTGCGAATAAGTGCATATGCACTTTCCTGTTGTTGCCATCGTAACGCACGTCGTTGCACGCATACCTTGTAAGATTTCCGGCGTTTAACCGCTTTGTTAACGTCGCAGCTGGAAATTTTCGCGTAACGCGCGACACACATTGAAACAGGGATGCTGAGGTCAATTGAAACGTTTCCGCCGTTTTTACACTGCCTTGTAGAATGCGATTCAGTCGATTCAATCGTACCGTTACGAAAGTTCTTCGAATAGTCAAAATTTTGGCGTGGCGTAACAAGTATTTGGTATTCAAATTTTGACTGATGTAAAGTTCGACGAAATACCGTTTCAAGTTGCTCAAGCCTTTCGGAGCAGTCGCTTTTGTTAGGAAAATTTCATCCAGTAATGAAAATTTAAATTTCTTTTTCCTCTATTATATATTTAACACTCAAAGGTCACACTGGATCTGCGGAACCCAGTCCGTCAGGAAAACTCCTGACATTTCTGAACATTAAGGTGTGGGAAGTTAGGGCTTGGGGGAAAAAAGTTTGATACTTTTTCTACAAATCCCCCGCCCACAAAGATCGCTATAGTATGCTTAAAGCAGCCAAGTAAAATCATTGCAAATGTAGCCCGTGGGTTACGTTTACCCAGTGTGGCTGTAATGTTATGTATACAAAATTCATTAAAAGTCAAAGTCGATTTAGTAGTGAATATCTTTTTCTGCGACAATTTTATAAATAAAATAATATAAAACACATAATAAATTATATGTAGACAAATTTTAAGTTACCAAAAGTAAAACATGGAAACGTAGATATAAATAAATAATTACATACATTTTGTCAGTTTCACTACATTTGCGGAATAAATTATTATTTGTCATATTTGTATCCGATTTTCATTAAATAAGTACATGCAATTTTCCCGAGATTTTAGTGTATATTTAAAATTAATTATTTTTTCTAAAACAAAAAAGTGGTCCATTCCACCCCCTCCCTTAAATTGAAAACTGGCGATTCTGCACAGAAATGAAATAATTTTCATTTCAGTTCGCGTACATCCCATGTGCTTTCAAAATCGATATTTTTGAAAGCAAAACATTGCACAAGAATCTTTATTTTACACATTCGATTCCCTTTTTTACGAGTGATCAACTTTCATCGAATTGTACTATATACGTATTTGGAAACGATCTGTATCTCGCAAGATGAATGTGTATACCTAACCCGTTTTTCTTGACGTAAGAGAAACAGATTCAGTCAATAGATTCACATTCGAAACATTGTTACCGGGGCACCGCGAAACCATTCGAGACGGAGAATCTAACAAAGAAGGCAACGGCTTGTGTAACTTACATTTCGGCGTTACGTGACTCTGGCTGGAGCCAATCCATTGAGTAGCTTATTGAAAAGTACAAGTTATGTAATTTGTATTACGAGTGGAAGATGATAATAGGTTTTTTTTGGTGTTACGTAATGAATTACGTAAATTTCGTTATCACGATGTCAAACGGCTTCGGTATTTACCCCGTAAATTGCACGATCGCGCTGTTATGAGATGTTTATTTTAGAACGGCATGCTATTCAACGGAAATGTCAATGGAGATTTAATGAACAGATGTTTAGTGAATGATATTTACTTATTGCGAGTAGTTACGTTAAGCAGAAACTATACCATGATCAAAGAAAGTTGATGATAACCCAGAAACCTAATTTTACTATCAAATAAAGCGGAATGCATAAAAAGATTGCTGTAATCTTGTGTGACGCTTTACCAAATTGTATGTGCGTGACAGTATGTCAATATTTAAATATTCGTGTGTTTTGGTGACGTTTAGAGAAACACAAAAGTGTCAGAAATTGGAACAAGAATGTTTTTGGATTTTATTTATTTAATCGAATTACATGTTAGTAATATTTTATTATTTATGCATTTCCATAACTCAGGAATGCACGAAAATTAAGAGGGTTACTTATTATATATTATTCATTTTTTTCCAGTCAAACATGATAGGTTTCGTCCTATAAAGAAAATTTGTTAAATTACGTTACACGAAATTAATTTGCAAGCAATGTTAAACATTCAAGTTTTGCACTATTATCGAAATCATAATAAATAGCTCGTCCAATTTTTAGTTTTTTTGTTTTACCATTGTGCATTAAAATTAATACCTACATCTTCTGTTTCAAAATTTTGAAATTAATTTTACAATATTTAACCAGTGATGGATGTAGAAAGTAATCACAGTTATGATAATACAGGTAGATACAGAAACCTCATGCTTCCTTCCTTAAAAGGCGGTAGGAAATGTCAAGTGATCGCTGAAAAGTACCCATTGAGTTTGACTTTCACTTCAAGCAACTGTCGAATGAAAGACACTTGAGTGTCACATTGCAGTAAAATCCACATATGCAACACTGGAATATCCTTTCGACGAACATAAGTTGAAATTTATTAGGTATTTGCAGTTCAACGTACTGCATTGACATTTACAAAAATTTGATTCAGTGCGTCATAAGTATTTACCTATTCAATTTGTGCTTGTAAAGAAAAGGCATTTTATGACAATACATGTTGGCCACTTTGATTAATTTTTGTAAAATTCTGGAATTAAATTCCAAAAGAAATTCTGAATACTGAATTGTAGGTGGGAAATCATTTCTAGAATGATAAAATCGAATGAAACGATATAAATGGGCAAAGGGAAATCAAAATTGGAACTTTCATTGATAGGAATTTATACGTATGCAAAAATTCTTGCACTGATTGTGAATTTCTATTTTAAAACACATTGCAAAAGAGGTACGTGTATATGTAAATTTTGTAATTGCGCATGCTTCATACTTCATGAGCACCCGAAAATAAAGTTACTTAATCTTGCGTGTCGACAGTGTGTTAAGCAAGAACGGACGATCGGTTGGTCACATGTTTTTATAAACTTCCATTCCACTTTGCTTTCACAACTGAATGTGAAAGGTAAATTTTTGATTTCGGAGCACTAATGGACTTGGCAAAAGTTGCACGGCTACATCAAATAAAGATTTAAACAATATTGGAATAATAGATTTAAATTAATTCGAAAATGTTCATTACAATTTATAGTTCTTTTTATTCCAGCCTTACAACATAATTGCTAATACTATTTTAACCCGAAATAAATGCAACGGAGAATAGTTTTGTGATTAAATATGAAAATATTAAATATGTATAATGCTGCTGAATTTTGTGTTACCTATAATTTCAATGTGTATTTGAATAATTTAAAAATATAAATCAAATAATGCCACACCGAAGTTCATTAACTTTTAAATCTCCATATCGGACTTTCAATGATGAATACTGTCCCTGATTTGTCATAGTAGCCAATTCGTGGAAAGAAATATAGAGAATAAGAAACTTCAGACATTTATAAAGGTGACAAATGTTAAAAGAATCTGCACGCGCAAGTAGAAGCATGGTCATACTTCTTTTTGTCGTGGAAACTTTTCGGGTGTCCACGAAAATGAATGTTCACGCTTTACGTCATTCCCCTTTCTTTTCCCTCGGTCTTTCTTCAGTCTTACTCTTAAGCACACGCACACACACATGTTTGTCACATCTCCTGCCTTACCTGTTCCTTTCCGTGATATACGGTTCTGGCCCCTTCCCCCTCGTATCCACTAAGCACGCGCTTGCGCGTTTGATGAGTCATACGATCCACATAGGAGAAACGTAGCTCGATCAACGATCTTATTTTTACCCGAGTTGCTCGTTTTCCCTTGACTCCTGTATCGTCTCGCTTCCTTTCACCTGAAACTGACGTAACGAGTACGCACGATTTTTAATGATATAGAATCGCATTTACTACGATCCTTCGAGGGGATTACTACGTTATTGCTATTATTACTTCGATGTTAAGACACTTCCTAGATCGCTGGCTCTTCTTGCCTTTTTTTTATCTCGAAACCCATTCGTCTTCCTTAACCCGTCTGCACTCCCACTCGCAGGAAAGTTTCTGTTTAGTTTTTCGTTCCTTTTATGGCGATACGTTACTACGTTTCACCCAGAATCGCGGCGAGGAGAGGGAGTTCCTCGTCAGCATGATCATTAGGATTCCCTTTGAAACTGGTTAAGCTAAGCAGGCCATCAGACGAACGAATCGTTGGTTAATCGTTAATATAGAAAGCAACTATATTCTTAATCTATATTATTTGTTGTTTATTTTCTTGAAAAAATATTTGTTCTATAAAATACTAACATTATTATTGAAACCATTTTGTATACGAAAATGTGTTTGTATTACGATGCTACGCCACCACGCGCTAGTCACTCACTTCTCAGTTCCCAGAAACCATTTCTCGGTGTACTCGTGTTTTCAAAGTAAATAAAAAACGCGGTTAGACGTATTGTAAAGAGGTACGTAATCTATGATTGCATTGAATTATTAAAGGCACATAAATAGAGGTGTAAACAACGAAAAATAAAATGATGGAATTCAGAAGAATGACTGTCCATGCATTGGTACTGGTTTTCTAACCTCAATCCAGTAGATGGACAATAGAATCGAATCTTTTGAAGCCGATTTTTGTTTAACGAGCACCATTAGGTTGAAATCTTTACTCAAGAAATGTATATTTTTTCATTCTTGTTTAAGATAAGACTTCCGAAGATAATTTTTTTTTCTTGTTTACGATAAGACATCCTAAGATAAAAAGGTTAAGATTTTTTATCATGCAACTTGGTGGTCATTCACTTGTACCTTATTTTTTTTTATTTAGATGGCGAGCAACAAAAAAAATTATAATTTATATCGGTACTCAGATAGTGATGTAGATAGAGCTTTAGAGGACGTTAGAAAAGGAACGAGTGTAGGAAAGGCAGCCAAAGAATATGGAATTCCAAAGTCAACGTTATACGCCAAATTAACTGGAAAGGCACCAGAACATTGCAGAAGGGGTCCAAAACCAATTTTAACCGCCGAAGAAGAAACTCGCTTAGAACGATGGATTTTGAATAAAGCTAGACTAGGCTTCCTTATGCATCCTGATGAAGTAAAGGACGCTGTACAAAAAGTACTTAACGAAGCATCGCGAAAAACCATATTCACTAACAATAGGCCGGGAGATAAATGGCAACAACTATTTTTGAAAAGGCATCCTGAAATAACAAAACGAAACAGCGAAATGATATCGAAAGGTCGAGCACCAGTGGCAGAAGAAAATTTGAGAGAGTGGTCGTGGGAATTAAAATTGTATCTAAAAGAGAATGGATTCGCTGGTGTTTTAGAAAGACCGAAAAGTATTTTTAATGGCGATGAAACTAATTTTCAGCTTTCTCCTAAAAGTGGACAACTTTCGGGACCAAAAAATGAGAAAGAATTTCATGAAATTTCATCGGGAAAGGAAGATGAAACATTGACTGTTCTTTGCACATTTTCTGCTGCAGGCGATGCACTGCCACCTATGATTAAGTTTCCGTACAAGAGAATTCCAGCTATTGTATCAGATTCGGTTCCAGAAAATTGGCCGATAGGACGATCGGACACAGGGTGGATGGTGTCGAGCACGTTTTATGAATATATCGCTAATAATTTCTATCCTTGGTGTGTAAATAATGGAGTAGAGTTTCCTGTGATATATTTCCTCAATGGCCATAAATCTCATCTCACGATAGAACTCAGCGATTTTTGTATTCAACATAATATAATTCTCTATTCATTGTATCGTAAATCTACTCATATAACACAACCCTGTGACGTTGCAATATTTAAATCCTTAAAATGCAAATGGAGACAAGTAGTACATGATTATAAGCAAAGTACGCATAAATCAGTTACAAAAGCAACGTTCGCTCCATTATTTAAGAAAGCTTTCGATGAACTAAGTGATTCTACAATAAGAAATGGATTTAGAGAGTGCGGATTGTATCCATTTGACGAAAACGCAGTTCACTATCAAAAGAGCACATCAACTCGACGAAGAGAATTAAATTCTATGAGTGCAGTCGAAAATCCAACCGTCTCTCTTACGTACGCTGACTTTCTCTCGACTAAAAAATTTTTTGATCATTTCATTGACGAGGAAAAGCTAGAAGAATTTGTGAACATGAGTAACAAAAATGAAACGTGCAGTGACCCTGTATATATCTTATGGAAAACTTGTATCGATGAACTGAACGATTCTTCGATGGACGATGATTCAGCAAATATTGAACAGACACTTAACTTTTGTCGATGAAAAGTTACTACGCGTAGTTGTAATGTGCTGGAAAGTGTATTTTTTCTGTTGATTATGATGAAATTATATATTTCTATAATTTGTTATCGTTCTAGAAAACTTTTATCGTTTATTTAAAAAGCATATGATTTATTGTACGATTCAAATTCGATCTACAATTTTAAGGAGATTTCCTGTCTGGAGAAATAGCATTTTTGATGTATTTGAAGCCTCATTAATACTTAAAAGACAATTATAAAAATAGACATGTTCAATTTAATTAAATATTTTTCTTTTTTTACAATATTGTTCTATTTTGGTCATAATTAGGACAATTAAAAAGAAAATGGTGATTAATATGAAGTATTATTATTATTGCAATAAGAATTCTTTCAGAATTTCTGTTTTAGGGTAATCTTTCGACACTCTACTCTTTACATTTTCACTTACTAAAATTGCTCTCGAAGTTGCTAACTTGCTAGCTTGATCTGAAGTTGATCAATTCATATGAATGACTATATGCAGTGGCGTCCAAAGACTTTTTCCAGGTGTCTTGTTTTTAGTAGTTTGTCACAATACTGCAAATTTTATAAAGTCTTAAAAATCTTGGATGGTTTGAAATTTTTAAGTTTTAAATCTTTGACGCTGTGCTTTTGTCTGATTTTGATTTGTTTTGATTACACTGATCTCTGAAAGAAACACGAGTAAATTCCTCAGTATTATACTGATACCATGATATGAAGACCTAACCCAGAGGTAAGGTATTCAAACGTGGATATTTTCAAGACCTTCATACATACATATGTACATATTTCAGTCTCGGACTGTCTCAGAACTGCGTATTCTTCATTTATTCAAGATATTTGCAGGACAGTATCTCAAAGTACCAACACTAGCAAAAAGACCCAAGGCTGAATACGACATTCCATTTTAATGTTCCGTGCATCCTAAAATGGGATTACATAGTAGGAACTGAATCAGAGTGCTAAAATACTTCCTACGACCTTGAATGAGGCCAGAGTCCTTATCTCATATTTCTGTCAAGACGTTTGTGCCGACGCGACGCTCGAAACATATTTACTTTTACGCCTGGCTGATTGATTTTACGTCTCATTATACTTCTACCATTGCCTATACATATTTTTATTCGGCAGATTGGTATACGGGGTGTTTTTAAATACTTGGTATAACCTTAAATTAGTGATAGAAATATTTTTGAACAAGACTTTCTTTTCGAATTGACATCCGGAACCCAGAAATTCAAAGAATTCTGAAAGTTTGTGAATATGTAGGGAATTTCCTGATTACAACGCAATTTTTGTTTGCTGCCCAAATTCACTTTAAGGGGCTGTAATTGACCCCTGAAAATCCGGTTATTTTCTGATTTTGTGTTATAACTCGTGAACTGTAAAATAATTTTTTACCAAATAATACTTATGTCTTGAAATTTCTTTTCTATCTCTTAGAGTTCGCAAGTTATAACACAAAATCGGAAAATAACTAAATTTTCAGGGGTTAATTTCACCCCCTTCGAGTGAATTTGGGCAGCAAACAAAAATTGCGTTTAATCGGGAGGAAATACCCTACATATTCACAAAGTTTCAGAATTTTTTGAATTTTCGGGTTCGGGATCTTCACTTGTAAGTTGTAATGAAGATTTATCAAAACGTAAAATGATAAGTAACGAATAATCATGAGATTACTATAATATATAGGAACAGCAGTTCGCGTCGGTACGATTTTATTTTTATATAAGTACTTTATCGTAAAATCTCAAGTATCGTTCGTAATTGCCCATAAATACGCACTTCTATTACAAGTTTTACAGCATAACATCGAGTGCGATCAATTCAAATAATCTCCATTCGTAGTTTTTTCCTTTATTTTCCAACTGTTACGTCACCTTTTTGCGACAACGCAACGCTAGAAAACAATTGACGCGTAATACACTCATATTTCGTATTTATCGCTATCAGTGCGCTATAACTACGACTTTAAAACCTTGTGAGCGCGACTCGATACATACTAACACTGAGTGGCGTTGGCGGATTTTCACGCCAAGAAGTTTTCTATCCTGTTCGCGGCTATAGCGTATATTCACATCGATATTTTCTGAAAAACATTGGGAGCCGGTAATATTCTAGAGTCTCCCAATATTTACTTTGAAAGCAAATCAAGTTCGAAGTTCGCTTTGTGCGTGCCTTGCGACCTCAGCGATCTTTCACTCGCACGGCAGTTTGACCTTCGATGAGTCATCTAATGAATTTTTGTTATTGCGTATTTTAACGTCGTATAAACTGTACTTAAGTGGTTATTAGTTACGAAGATTTGCGATAAATAAACTTTAGAAAGCTAGATTTATTTGTACAGCACAAAATCTTCCAGGAAGAAAAATACTTTTAATATTTGGTGACCAAATTTTGGAGGTTATCATTGAATTTGGAAATTTCTATTTCTATATTTTCTATTCGATTTTCATAAAAGTATGAAATGAAAGTAAAACAGTCACAAGCTGTTCGAAGTATGTATCTCCTATAGTTCGAAGTAGCCCGAATAAAATCGTATTTGAATTTATTTTCATCAAAACAACATCACCCATCCATTGGTAGTACTATCGTGGGGATCTAATCGAAAATATAGAAATTTAAATTTTCATTACTGTCGACACGTGTGCGAAACGAGGGGCGTGCTGCACAAAACTTTCCTGACAGAAGCAACTGCCTGGAAAGGCCTGACCGACTTGGACCGGTATTTTGCTGAACAGTGCGCGGCGGCCGCTCAAAGTACTAATGGTTTGCTGTCGCGTTTCGAAGGAGGGTTCCCGTGATTGATTGAAGTTATCGATTGCGTGGCAAAAGGAAAGAGGCTTTTCTTTTTCAGCGCCCATTTCCACCTTTCCTTCTCTCATCATCAAATTGCTAGACTCTTCTCGTCAGTCTTTTCTGCGGCGTGTTCTTCTTTCAGTGCTTTATTGCATTGTCAAGTGTCCTTCACTTTGCAGAGTCGTTTTCGCACTGAAATAGCTTCAGTGTTCGAAGGGGGGCTCACGAAACGAATAGCGTCTCTCACATTTTGTCGCGATCGACACGGTTGCAGCCGCTTGTGAATCCGCAGAGTTGTGCCGTGTGCGTTCGTAGCTTCGGTAAAGTAGTTACGCTAGGAGGGAGATGCAGCGGCGGATGTAGGAACCTTTCTGGAGTGGCGCGAAATGTGTAAAAGTATATAATAAGTATATTTTTAATCATTCCTTTAAAGTATTCAAAATTTGCTTGTAATTTATGTTTTAAATTTGTATTGAATTCATAGTATCTAATGATTTATATATCATAAAAAATCAGAATAATTACAGTTCTTGGGGTTAAATAATCTGTTTTATAAGGAAAACAGGACTCTGCATTTGTAAATGGAAATATGATTTCCTATCTTTTACTATCTTGCAATTGGAGTCAATAATTCAGAATTAGGCGAAATCTGAAATACAGTTGGCGAGCGTGGGTGAACAAGTTAGTGATGTACAGAGTGGAAGGAATATCCTACTCATAGAAGCAATTGAGTCTCGTGAGTCAGGAGCTTGTTTCAGAGACTAGAAATAGCAGTATTTTTTAAATTTTTTCGAAAAACATTGAGGGAAAGTTAATTTTTATTCAAATAGAAGTCAGTGTTCGTTAAATACTGCATAAATTTTCCGAAAAATGATGTGATTAAAAAATATTAAGAGTTATTTAAACAGATACCAAAACTGGTTACTGTTAACCATTATTTTCAACCGAAATATTTTTTGGTCATTAATAACCATTATTGACGACGGAAATATTTTTTTAGTTACGGCATAACCAATATCTATTGCAGGATTTCTTTTGGATACGGTAAAACCAATATTGATTTTGGGAATTTTTGTTTTATTACTGTATAACCAATATGAATTCGGGAATTTTTTTTCGGTTACTTCTCTCGTGTGGAGTTCATATTCGCCGTGATTCCTGACGCTGAAAGGCATTTGCCCATGTTTAATATTACTGCTTCTCTTAAATCCCTCGATTTTCTTGTCATCACAATTGCTAAAATGTTTCCACTTTTGAGTTCCATAATTTTCGAAATTTGACTGCAAATTTACTGATTGTATGCGAAGTTTAAAAATTGGTGACTTAAACCTAGTTGCATTCCACGTTTAATAAAATAGAGCTAATCTCATCTTGTCAATGCAGATTTAATATTTTATAATTTGTTTATATAATTTTAATCTTCTTCTGTTGAAACCATCTATAAATGAATGATCTCGAAGTAACTTGAATATATATCTCTGACAATTTCTCTCAAGATATTACGAAATTTTCTACGTCATACAGATCATTAGACCTTATCAAACGATTTACTGCTGACTCTGTAAATCCACGATCTCTGTGAACTCTGTACTGCAACGTGCTCTGGGGTACGCTCATAGTTGTAGTATGCTAATTCAATGTGGTCTCTGCCTGAAACCAAGTCTCGTGTCTTATTGAGCACAGTTTTAACTTTCTACGCTTTGCTACCCTTTAACTTTAATCTTAATTTATTTGACATTAGAGGCACTGGAGTTGATCTTACAATGTTAAATATTATCTTTTTCTTTAGTGTACCCACTGTCTAAAAACAAAAATCTGCTGCAGATACTTACCTATACCTATGTAGTTTAGAATTCCTTAATCTGAAACTGATGTTTTTCACAACGATCCTATCACAAGAATTTATATTGTACTCAATACAGTCTCCGCAATAGCATGAACATTGTTCTGAGTTCATTAAACTCACTTAAACGGGCAACCCTCTCGACTACGTTACATAAATAATCTTCATAATTTTCTTCGCGTATGCACTCTTTCTTTATTCTCTGTACTTCTTTCATTGCAGTGAATTTATTGTAAAGTAATGGATAGTATCCCACTCGTTATAATAATACTTACATTGTAAGTAGTTTATTTACACTTTTCACAAACCTTAACACTAAACAAAGCAAATTATAATACATGATACTTGTCACACGATCTCTCGATGACAGGTAGGAACTTCTATTCTCTTAGCCCTTTGATCTATATATCCATACACGTATGCATTCGTTCGGTGCATGCAGACCACGCGAGGAACGCCTACATGCGTTCGATGATCATGGTTAATTAGTACGACTGGAACATTTCCGCACACGGCGAATGGGTTAATTCCATATTAAATATGAGTCGAGATTCATAGTGGTGTAAGATACTCGCATGATGTTTCTCATGAAATAATATTTTGCGTTTACTGTTATAAAAATATATATATATTGCAAAATATATATATTGCAGTCGTGGGAACAAATCTGAAGACTCAAAATACTACCATAACAAATATATATGTATTTACAAATTTGCGATGACACTTACAATAATTAGTCGGACTTACACCAGTATGTTTCAAAATACTCTGCATTTATTAGTTAAATGCTAAAGAGAAATGTTCATATACCTATCTCAGTGAAGAATGAAGTTATAACTCATTTCACTATGAAAGTAAACAAATGGAGCCTTTAAGACATGAAAACTGTTATTAACTCAATTTATCAAAATTCGGATTTACACCACTCTGATTCTCAGCCGTCCATTTAATCACCGACAAGGATCGACAGTGAACGATTTTCTAAATTCATACATGCTAGGCGTACCAAACAGCACTGGAACACTGAACGCGTGAGATACATAATAAAAATTTAAAAGACGCTACTTCCATCCGCGATCCCGTTCGTCAGTGTCGTAAGTCCGTCGTTGAAAGAGATGTTGGTGGCGTAACGAAAACTACCGAAAAATCTATTTGTGCAACCGAGTCACGGAAACTTCCCAGCTTTTTTAAGCGGTACACGCACGCGGGCATCCTCTCGCGGGGCTGCTGTTTGCCGATACCGCGAGCGCGCCATTTCCAATTACACGAATGCATCATGTCCCCGCAAACGCGACACGTGGACATCCAGAAGACGTTTCGTATGTACGTCGCAACTAGTTTCGCAAACCGGCCGGTCGTTAACCTTACGCGAAAATGGATAAGACGGTTCGACTGTGGCAACCCCGCCGCTCTCTATAGACACACTGAAACGTGTACTCAGCAGCATAAGTGCTTTTAAATGTACGTTCGAACGCACACACGCGTAAGCGCGGTGCGGTTCTTTTTTCGACGCATTCCGCGTCAAACAAAAGTATATAAACTGGAATATATTATCTTCCATGTAATGTAGAATTTATAATTCACACCATACTATTCGAATACTTAAATATTCGAATAGTGTTCGAATACATCAGTATTCGAATACTTAAATATTCGAATAGTTGTTCGAATACATCAGTATTCGAATACTTAAATATTCGAATAGTGTTCGAATACACCAGTATTCGAATACTTAAATATTCGAATAGTGTTCGAATACATCAGTATTCGAATACAGCAGTATTCGAATACTTAAATATTCGAATAGTGTTCGGATACTTGGATATTCGAATTATATTCGCCAAATAATTGAGCAACTGAAGTATTCGAATATTCGAATACCGAAAAATTCGACAAATAGTCCCAGCTTTAATCTGAAATTGAAGCAAACCATGTAAAGTCACCATGAAAACAAACTTTGAAACTGATACATCATAATGCACGTTTCCGTAGTAAATCTTTGCGTTGGACTACAGGTAAATGTCCACAATTTTCAATTTTTGTTGTCATTTTAATTCTCAAATCGACGGACAGCAAATAACGAAATAAATGTAAATAAACACAACTTCTAATATTATATCGAGATTTTAGTTCGCTACTGCGCTAGTGACGCCCTCTGCCACGAGTTTTGCGTTAACTTCCCCATTACAAAAAAGCTTGGATAGCCTTAGTATTAAGATAACACTTCAGTTATTACCAGAGTAATACTTTGAATAATCTGAATGACCAGCTAGGATTATCTAAAAAATGATGTCATCATTTATAAAAAGTGCAGTACCTATGAAGAAACATTGCAGGAGCTAGTACTTTATAAGTCGAAGAATATGCGTCTCGCATGCAGAACGTAGGCTATCTTATCTGCTTTTTCTGTCTTCATCTGTGGTCTCATCGTGAACTAACATCTTGCCATGAACCCAGATAGCGACTATCCAGTTCCAGTCAGGTATATATAAATATACCTAGCGTTTCGAGCATCCTTATATGTTCGTATGGACTGCTTCGACGTATGAGTTGCTGGTAGTCGCAGAATCTTCATTTGTCTAGCTACTAGATGCTACTCAAAGCAAAACAAAAACAGTGAGTCGCAGTAGAGGACCGTGCAAAGGTAGAAAATAGGCGAAACAGATGCACGATAAGGGGAACGGATGTTCAGAGTGAAGGCACAAAAAAAGGGATGATACGCAGAGCGGAAGTGATTGTAGATTAAGAGAAAATTGTAAGTTACGACATCCTTTGGGAGCTAAAGTAATACTACGTGTACACAGGCTGCTAGAGTATGTAAATACGTTTGCAAATCGTACTGCCGGGAGCGGAAGTTCATGGCGCATAAATCCGCATTCGTGTATTGTTCCACACATACACACATATTTAGCATACCCACTTGTCCTTCCAGTTATGCATACACGGGATTATTCATTACGTAAGTTTATGTACAAGACCTTTATGTGATACGATCGATACAGAGAGCCACAGGCTCCTCCAGAAACGAATGATCATGTAATATCTGGTTTCTTCTATTTGACTAAAATAACATGTAATAAGGTGCGAAAGGTGTCAGGAAAGCGTAATTCAATTCCTAGGTCTATCACCTAATAACTTATGTCTCATATTCGAATTAAAATTATGGCTTCTTTAACTTTGAATTGTTAGCTCGTGTAGAAGAGCTAACTTGTCATTAAAAAACTCTTCCGTATGGGGTAAGATAAGTCGGTTCATGGTGATAATTAAAAAAATTCGCTGACACAAAAACAGTAGATATATTAATATTAGTCGCCTGTAATCATTTTGAAATACAGAATTTTAAATACAGTAGGACTCTCGTATAGGTTTGTATTGGGAGTTTTGGAAAGGTTCGTGCGTCATCCCCACCACCTTTGATATAGATTTAAAGAATCCTGAATCTATGAAATTCGATAGCAATCTATGAATTCGAAAACGATTGAAATTAATCACGTAGTTTTTAGGTTGTTGAGCTATTAAGCCTACTTCTTCTCTACTTCTAATATAAAAATATATGTACATACCTAAATTTTTTTACCTACAATGACATCGCGATTTCCTGACGGAGATTGAGTCATATACAGTAATTTTAACTCACGACATAATGATCTTCTAGAGGTGTTATTAATCGATGAACTGTTAGCCGTTATTTGCGACGACCATTTCTCATTCCTCAGTTAACTTTCTGACGCAATTTCCAAGAAATGTCTTTTGTACTAAAAAACTGATCCAATGTTTGTATTAAGTGATCTGTATTCTTACAGTTTCTGCCATTTCAGTAGTTTTGTAAGAAATGAAATAGATGATAAGCTATTGATGCCAAGTCAGAAGAATATGGCGAATGTGATATTAATTCCCAGTTATATCGTTCCATTTTTTCTAGCGTTATTTTTGCTGTCGTGGTCGGGTGTTATCACGGTAAAAAAGAATAGCTTTGCTGTTTATTAACGTCAATCGTTTGCCTATCGCAGTTGCACATAATTTGTCTAGTTATTTCCAGTAAACTCCAGCCATAATGATCTGATTTTCTTTTCAAAGTTCTTTAAGTTATTCCTGTGTATCCCATCAAGCACATAAACAGACTTTTTTCCAGATCCAAATCAGTTTTTGCAGTAGATTTTGGTTGCTGATCTGGTAATAACCATTACCTTCTACGATTAGCATTACTAGAAATTCATTTGTCATTCCCAGTAATGGGTGGGAATATTTTTTAATCTCACTAACACACATGTTTCAATTCTTTCTGAGAATATAATGAATGACCTGAACACATTTAACGCTTCATTTAAACTGAAGTTCTTTTCCGAAGGCCTATCGAAAGGTTTTGTATATATTAGGTCCGTGCAAAAGTTAGTTTACGTTATGGGACCAGCGTCTTTATTAAAACTAAATATATATCACAACTCTTTTTAATCAAACTTTTTCCTTAGCTACAGTGGCGGACGAAAGAAAGTTTACAACTTTTAAAATCGCATAACTTTCTCAGAATTGGTCCCAACAATATGAGTTTTGTTGAGAAACTAGAAGAATTAGTTTGCTAAGTGACGTGTTTCGTCGTTTTGAAAAAAATTGCAATTGGTCAGAATAGCAAAAAAAAATAGTAAGGGTCGTTTTTTAAACTTTTTTTTTGTGAATCTATAATAAAAATTCAAGAAACCCGTTTGTAGATTGAAGTAAGTTATATATATGCTCAAAATTTCATTAAAATCGGTAATTAAAACGCTAACCCAAAATTTGGTGGGTAAAAAGCGTTTGTGTTGAATGCGAAATTTGATGATGCCTCGCCAAGGCAGCCTTGGTTCTTTCTACGCAGTTCATTGAAATTGTAACGCTTAAATGCTCCGAGTTTCAAAAGAAACCGATGACTGTCCAGTTAATTGCTGAACGATTTGACGTAAATCGGCGCGCTCGTGCTTTCATACACTCCGTACAAGTGACACGAACGCATTGCAAACATACGGATCGAATATATGCACGTGCAGTCTGCGCTCGCACGTGAACACGAGCCGCGTGTTGCCTCTGACTGCACGCACACGTCCACGTTCGTCTGGACTAACTGGCGGCCGTGTATGCACGCGCGTCATGCTCTTTCCACTTTCCAGGTTTCGACGTGCTACGGCGAAGCGTATAACGAGATAACTCGCCTTCTAACGAGATTATCGGACGAGTACTGGCGCCGCCGAGTTTTTTAGCTCGCGATGAAGACAAAAGAGACAAAGGGAGAAAAAGGTTCCTTTAAAATGTGCTGACAGTTGCTAAGACCAGCAGTCAAATTCTGAGGACACTTTGTTCTTCTCCTTTGGCGTAATGAATATTAATTCTCGGAAGAAATTGTTTTTTTATCTGGAGAAATAGATAATCTTCTCCACGTTACAATTGGCGACGATGATACATTAAAATTTGAAATTGCTTTCAACTTTCTTGTTATGTTGGCTTCAATTTCACCTACAATGCGTGCATGCACTCACCTACATGTTCTTTAGGAAATAGAAAAGAGTTCTCTGCAATAGAAAGTCCGCTTTAAAGCGTTCTTCTTCGTTTTGAGGTAAAAAGTTTCATTCATAATTTGCTAGACGAGAATATAAAGTATTTTCTTATTTTTGCAAACTTGTGAACATGTTTTGCAATATGTATTTAAATACGTACTGTGTCTCATCTGTTTATCATGAATATTTTAAGAAACGAGCAGTGGTATCCTTAAATATGACACAAGTTACACCTCTGGGTTAATGTAATATTCAATTTAAATATTATAAGGAAGACTCTAAATTCAACATGAGATGTCTATTGATATTTAAAAATGACTAATGTCTATCAATTTTACTGGTTATTTATCTGGTTAGGAGATACAAGTACATAATGCGAGTTATGTATAATCTAAGTCCCAACAAGTTGTTTTTCCATCAAAGTTTTAGCTTGACAAGGAACTTTTTTATTCTAGTAACTTTTATTTCTGGTATTGAATGTCAGCATTTGTACCTTTAAGAAACTATTTAGTTTTTAATTATTCTAGGGGGCTTCCCGCTTTAATACAGATTTTACAAACCCTAAATCATACACTGTTTTGCTACGAAAAGATGAATTTATGTTTAATCTTTGAGGAAAATTTTAAAAAATTGAAAATAAGTATAATCTAATTATTTGTAAGTTATTATGGAATAATAGCGCAATTGGGAACTAGTTTTTGATCATCTAAAATACATGGGAACTAATTTTTGAAAATTCACAATACTACATAACTGCTTTCAGATACAACACAAATATTTTTAAACTATCAATTTTTATTTTACAAATTATTTCAAACAATTATTTGTTGATATAAACATAAAAAAACGATTTATTTCTCGAACTAATAAAAAATTAGTGCCTGATCAAGAACTATAATATTTTCTCAACGGTAGTAGTGAAACAGAAGGATCAACATTGTGAAGTACCAGGCAAGAAAACAGAAGACTCGTCCTCGGAAATGGTACTTCTGTTAGCTTTCAATTTTTAATGCCAGTCTTCAGGGCTGTTCCATGAAGCGTATTTTCTTCGACGCTGCTCGACGAATGTGCTTCTGCATGCAGTCGTTGTTTGCATTATCGGTTTGCATACGCGTACGCTCATTAGAGGTTTCGAAAGTCGACAACTACGATGGTTCAGGGACCTTTTTATTACCAGCGCCAGTGACTTCATTTCTCTGAGTCATCGTTCCGCGTCTGGCATTAGAAATGTGCTATAAATGGCGTACCCTTAAACGCGCTTGAAAAATGGAATAACCACCGACAAAGTTTGTCGTCTCTCGTCAAAGATTGTTTAAGGATATAGAGCCTGGAGAAACGTGCCATGAGATTATCGATGTTTACATGCCATTTTTATTTCGTCGATTATTCGCTTCCTGGCGCTACATAAAATTTCGACAAATTTAAAAGTCCTTTATTCTGATGTTAGAAAAATTGTGACGTTTTATCAGCAGAAACAGCTTTTGCTCTCCAGCGCAAATAAGAGCCAAGTGGCTAGTTGACTGTCGTTAAGTGCGATCGACTTGTTAGTGGATAATGGCACATAACAGTCGCGGTCAAACCTTGTCATGGTAGGAGCCACATATCGCCTATGAGAAAGACCCCAGAGCTGCATCTTCTATTAGCACGATTGTTTTATACATATATGTATAGGTACACAGGGTGTTTATACAAATGTAGGAATTTTCAAAACCGGTTCTACTCACCAAAATAATAAAAAAGTTTTCCCCTATCCTCCACGCAAAAAAATTGTAATGGGGATGATTTTGTAGCAACCTAATCGGGGTAAATTGAGAACCACTGTATATGATAATAAATTTATTTTCAATTCTAAAAACTGTTTAAAGAAACATCACTCACTATCGACGAATTAAAATAATTAAATAAGACTCTACTTACTTTATAAGCTATATTTTTTCATAATTAATGCGTTTCATATAATGCTTGTCCTAAAATTCAGCGGCGGGGGTGGGAGACAAAATTCACTTACATCATTTATTACCTTGTACCTACTTACCTGAACTACCGTTTGGAGTAATGGTTATTCAACATACTCCTAAGAACAAATGAAAAGAATAGGTATAAAGATAACTAATCGTAATTACTTTTTCCCTTTGTTTTCTCCAGTTTCATTCACTTATGTTATAAGGAAACGGAAGAATAAAGAGCCCGTTGCTAATACCAAATATGGACATGCTCAGTATAAGTCTCTCAGTAAGGCAACTTTGTAGTCGTTTAAACGGAAGTTACGTAAATAAAGAGCAAGGAACTGCTGTAGTAGCGAATACGGATCTTTTGCTGAAATACGTTTCGTAAATATAACAGAAGAGAAAGCAAGGTGGCCTGTCTGAATCGTTTATTGGTATTGGAAGTTCGAACGTCGTGGTTGAAAACTCGACGTGGCCAGACGTCGTCGTCTGCTTGCATAAAGCGACATTATTAATTTAATTGTATCCGCGACAGATACGAAAAAGGCATGGCACAAATTACGAGTTGTCCGGCTGGTTTATGCACCACCTAATTTCGAATCTATTAAATTTCTCGCATTAAGATTGCCAATGAAACCATGAAGGATATGATACGACGGAATGGAAAGTAATTGTTTCACCAGAATATTCTTTCGTGACTATAAAAAAGCAGCTTTTACTTCCGTCATATACCTACACATATTCATGAAACTCTGCTGCCAGCTAGAGTACTTAAATGTGAAATTAATCTTCCACGTTTCGTGGAACTTATAAAATACAGGATGTCCCAAAATTGAGGGACAATTCGGAACATGCAATATCCTGATGCAAGAAGATAAGTCCTTTACCGTTTTGGGATCTGAGACTTTGTTTTCCAGATATTAACAGTTGAAGAGTTTATAAGTAAAATATAAGTAGGATGAGCTAGGATAAGATAATGTAAGGACAAGAGGAATAAGTGTAAGGAGCATGATTGAAATAAGTTATATAAAATGGGGGAAATTCCATTGATGATTAAATTTATTTCTTCGTATATTTGTTTCTGTGTTGAAGTTCATAGACGCACAAGTAAAGACTTTTCAAATGACCTGATGTTCCGCACACTAATCATCGACGAATCGTTCCAAACGAACACAAATGCACGGAGGAGGCGTTCGTTCCTAGGACGATCGATCGCCGTGCATCGGTGTCAGGTGGTACGAATCATCGACGACCTCTGCACGTTGCTTGCTGATGAATCGTTCCGAACCGGCGCAAATGCATTGTGGAGAAGATGCCTCTTGCGAAGATACTAGTGCTGTAAGCTTTACTTGCGGGGAAAATGAGCTTCCCCCACTCTGCATTCCCATGCACATGAACGCTACTTGAGCCTCTATTGTGTTGCGTGTTGTATACACAAATACAACACAGCATATGGAGGAGGATGAAAGCACGGATGGGGCCTCACTCGAATTCGCCAGTTTCAATTTCGAAAATCTGATTTTAAATTCGGAACCGGCGACTAAAAAACCCAGAGATACTGATCTCCTAAATGTTCTGTATATTTCGCTAAATATAAAAAAATTAGCAACGAAATTTAGAATTCTAGCCAGGCCGATCGATAGAGAATTTCATTGCGATGAATTTTAAAAAAAAATCGTCAAGTTTACTGAAAAATTACGACCTGTATTTATATTTTATCCTATAAAATTGTGATTATAATTATGATTTCAATCATATGTTTATTTCTGTTTATTTACAGAAAGGCAGAAGTCTAACATCGTACGTCAGCCAGCTGCAACGTTATTCGGTAAGGCGAATTGCATCATTAACAAAATCATCAAACTTTCAAAATGCTTCGTAACAATTTTTAAGTTTTTGTTCTACTGGGAAATTAGAAAGTGAAATTAAAGAATAATTTTTAAAAAAAAGTAAAACTGTCGCCCAGGATTTGAACGCCCTCCTTCATTGCTAAAGATGTGCTCGGGTTTCGATAGCGTAGATCAGAGCTGCGCAACTGCTTCCCCGCCGGGGACCGCGCAATCCCCACTACCAGTCAGCTGGTTCCCCCACCATGAACAATATAAAAGCTACGTTCAGATTATTACTCTAGCGTATACAATATCTCGTATTTTCCCAAATAGTCTATTAAGAAAGGCTTATTCGGAAATAACGCCTTCGATACGTTCGCGAAAACGCTGTCGATCAACCTTCCAATTATCGTTTGTATTTTCGTAATAGTCGATTTTCGTTTAAATAATATAATCCCGTTCATTTAGACCCGGATTGAAATATTAAGTTGACCCAAGAATAGCCGTTTTACCCTACGGTGGCAAATCGTTAATCACTACTCTTGTTGGTGACATTTTAGTTTTATTTGGGGTGCTGGTTAAAAGCGGCATATCCCGCTGGTTTCATCGTTCAGTTTTCTCTGAACAGAGAGAGGGATGCGCATGGCCACGTACTTCCCGTCTGCAGTTTCTCGGACCACACACTTCTCGAGCCGACGCGACGTGCTATTATTTGCCACCAGTGCAAACGCATCTGCGCGTCACCGTTTTACGTACTTACGTAGTCACACAGTTTAAAGGCCATCGTGTAAACATCAATACCCCACGGTGACGTACAAACATATGTTCTAAGCGTACAAACGGCTTATTCGATTGTGGCCGCGTGTCTTCGATTAGTGGTCGACTTCATATGGTTGCCCTTTTTTTGACAAACATTTCTACAATATTTCGTAGACACAGCTTACGAGTTTAGGGCATTGCCACAAGGGCTGGGACTATTCGAAAAATTTAATATTCCAATATTTTACAAGTATTCGAATGCTACGAATAAACTTCGAATATTTGAGTATTCGAATGTTATTATTCGAATACTCAAATATTGAAGGAGCAGTTCAATTATCGTAAAATGGACAATTTTACTGTGGAATATGGATACTCTCACTTCATTCTCATAAACAGCAACATTACTTTCAGTTATTCTTCAAGTACAGTAACATTATTATCATAACATTTGAACTTCGTTTCGCAAGACTATGTAGGTTGCTCCTATCCAATAATATTGTTAACATCAGATCTGTAACACATGTTCTGTCATGTATGCAGATTCAGCAGATTTTTATGAAATTGTAAGCTCCGCTTGTTCCTAGCCGCGACGATATATCTACATATGAACAGACGTCACGTTTGTCGTACAGTGGGTTCAATTCAGCCGATCAAATGACGAATCGATATAAATAACAGAGCTCACAAATCTGTACTCATTCCATGCGAAATCGGACATTTTTCAGAGTAACATTTCAGATTTAGGTGAAACTTGGATATGTTGTAGTCTTTACAAAGCCGAGCCTTCTTGATTAAAATAAAAAAAAGGAAACTACTAAATCCTACAAATACTTTCCGAAATAAAAATTCATAAGTACAACCAATGAGTTAGGTTATCATTTACACGAAAATAGGCAAAAATCCGAAAATTCAAGTCTGTATGTTTTAAACAAATTCGAAATCGTCAAAATGATGATTTAAACCCCCCTCCAATTTCACGAGGAATAGAATTTTTATTAAACTATGAGCAAATACTGTTGCATTCTGTTTGATTGAGATCCGTTATTTAAATTAAATATTTGAGTAAATAAACCATTCATGCCTTAAATCAACAGAGGATGCAGTTAAGCGCAGTTGTTTTTTACACGTCGAACCGCGATCGTATCGATCGGTTGTAAATAATTCGATTAAAAATTTGCAAAGGTTTAATTAACAAAACAGCGGTGGAGCGATAAGAACATAATGTACACTCGATTCTTGACGTTGCGTGAAATCAGAGGTCGATGGCAGCTTGATCTGCAGATCACTTTTGATGTGAAATCATAAATTGATTTCGATTCGATAAACACTCGGTTTGCTAAGGCCACGCTGAGACTATCGTACAGTTGTTTCCTAATTTCAAGCGTGAACGTGCACATCATTTTAAATGTAAACCGACACGCTGGTCGATCGATCTATATTCGAGTTTTCAAACCTTCGATTTGCAAGAGCCAAGCGTTGAAAATGCAAAACAAGACCTTCGCACAACTTTCACTGATTCCGTTTACGTGCCACTTTGTTGATACACGTGGTTTTGCACGTGTAAATGCATCAAGAAATGTCATGGCTGTGAAAACATTGGCTAATCCAGCGTAATGAACAGCCAATCTGAAACACGTTTATTACGACACAAGAAATTCACCAGCTAATTAAGATACAGTAATCTGGCCGATAACGCTTTCGAATTTAACTGCCTCGTGATAGCACCAAACGCGCACGATTCGATGCTACTTAATAACGATAAAATGCCAAAACGAAATTCAGTAAAATTCACCCACATTAATTAAACAAAAAAAGTTGAATTTCATTAGTGCACGCAGATCATACATTAACAGATCCGAGAATCAGAGAAATTTTGTTTATCTCTGCATTTATCTACTTTCTTCGCAAGGGCAGAGGTGAAACGCTGAGAATCAGCGAAGGAAATCCCGTGGAGAGCATTGCGTGTTCTTCTGAATCGATGACCACTTCCACCGGAAACTCTGGCGACGATTCTATGGCGATTCCAGAACCTCCCCTTCCACTAACGACATTCTCCGTCGAGGACTGCGTTTACAGAGGCGAGGGGAATGCTAACGTCGTTATTGCGTTGTCACAAGTAAGTCGATAAACCTCGTTTTCCACTTGCTCAAGTAAGTTATCGATGCTTTCGGTGTTACTTTGTTCTTACGGACCGCGTTTGAATAAACTATTATAAACGAAAATAGCTTCTCGACCGTCGAGCTCGGAAATTAATCCAAAATTCTGAATAAACCAATTTTCGTATCAGTGTTTAGTGACTTATCGTTTCATTTATATTTATTACAGGCGAATTAATTTTATTAATCCTGTTTAAAAACTGTTTCTTTTCTTGTTAAATCGTCGAAAACTGTTTTAGATGCCCATTCTTTGAACAATTTCCCATTGATTTACATTCTCAAGTCACAAATTCATGGATAAAATTTTATGTACCAGGGTTTCAAATATATTCATGCCGCCCAGTGTAAAAATCGGCACCGCACGGTTTCGGTAATAAATACATCCTTGTATAGTATACAGCCCCGGTAGGCGTCTGTCTGTTTGATCGGGATAATCTCGAGAACCGCTATACGGATTGTGATGCGGTTTTCACCGTTTCGAGTGCATTTCTCGAGGAAGGTTTAGGTGTATAAAACATTAAACTATAACAAAAGATAGCCGAGCAGTGACGATTTTAGTGAAACATTCCTTGAGAATGCTCACTAAACCAATGAAAACCGCCTTGCAATCCGTTCAATTCCCGAGATCTCGTTAGTTCTCGAGATTACATAGCCCGAACAAACAGTCAGACGCCTATCGGGGTATTTATTTTATACGATGTAGAGAAGAGATAACATCATAGATACATATAAGAAGCCCAGGCAACGCCGGGTACTTTAAGTCGGTACATATCTACAACGTATCTAATCAGAGAAGGAAATGTACTGCTCGGATAATGCGACGTTCGAATTACAGTACATTCAGTTAGTAGAATCTTCGAATAACAGAGGTTTGGATATTGGAGGTTCTACTGTAAGTTCGGGACAGTCGGTTAACCTAACATAAAATGATTATTGAAACCAGGGGATTGGAGCAGTCCAATTTTTTATTTGCTCCGCTTTAGCTCCGCTTCTTGGTGCTTTTTTTAAATAAAAATTATTTTAATACTTTCAAACAGTGATCTTTCATTTGCAACAAACCCCATCTTTCTAGCTTTTCATTTTATTCTAGAAAAAAATCAGAGAGAATGCATAATTCCCTATGATAAGGCCCTACGATATGATATTTTTTCAATGATGAAAACTTGAGAATTGGTATTTAATAAAAAAATTTCAATCATCTACTTTTATATAATGAAAGAAAATTCAAATAATAAAAAAAATTTGGAGCAGTGGAACAGTAATAATTTTCTGTGCTCCGGCTGTTGCTCCGGGCAAAACCCCGTTGCTCCGTGCTCCAGCTCCGAGTTCCGCTCCAAAGCTCTAACTAAAATTAATACTAATATTACTGATTTTATCAGAATAAACCTAATATGTTCAGAATTTTATGCTGATTCGCAAAATCTGGTCGATATTTACTTTAAGACAATATTTGCTGAAAATCGGTTTGAAAACTGATCTCATAACATCTGGCCATCTCTCCCGAAGTGCCGGGAAAGATCGTTTTCGTCGTTGGCAGAGACCACTAACATAATTGAAGGCTGCAATTATGCAAAGAAACCGCTTAAAAACCAATGCAGTTTCATGCTGCAAGTGCACAAGGAAGATCGAATTCGCCAGATAGCGCAACATCTTATTATTTCCCAATTTTCCCTATCTTCAGGTAGAAAAATCTATTTTTCAGCCTAATTTCTACAATCACCCTGTACATCGAACGATTCAAGCACTCCCTATTCGTACTTCACCGTCCTTTTACAATTCTCAGCGTCGATCTATCGCATAAACATCCGCCTCCGCACTCATGGCGAATCACAAATCACTCTTCCTCGCCCACGTACCCGCAATTACGCCTATTTCGTATCCGTTCCTCGACGCTTTATTTTCCACGCGTTCGTCCATGTGCAGATAATTACACGGGACGTATCGACGCTCTATCTAGATCGGCCGATAGATGGCGATCGAACACGATTACGCAGCGCTCCGCACGAACGCTTGGCGCTCGGTTGTCATGCGACTAATTGTAAGCATGGCCAAGTGCAGAGAAAACCAACCGAAAAGTAACAGTGGCAGAACGAGTTTACTTTGCGAATTTGTTGCACGTTAACCCACATGTCTACGGAGACAATTTCTAGTCAGGAGGCAATGACTCGTGATACGTAAAAATCGTATAGAAACGGGTAAAGGCGGTTTCAAACACAACCAGTTTCATGACAGTTCAGTGCCGTCAGTATCAGTAGTTTCTTTGTGTTAGGGCGGTATTCACAATCGATGCTTATTATTCTTAAGGTGAGGGACTAGAGTTCGTTGGGCTATATAAGAAATTTTTCTTGAAATGCCATTTTTGGTATAGGATCTGTATTTTATGCCAAAGAGAGAATAAACCTAACCTAACCTATTCTTAAGATCGTCTTAAGCATGCTGCATCCTCTACTAAGCTAGTAGACTAGTAGAGGATGCCGCATGTTCAAGACGATCTTAAGAATAAGCAACGATTGTGAATACTGCCCTTAGTGTCAGTAACTGTCGCGGACAAGTGTGAACTGCTTCGTTCCAAAACAGAGAAACCATACTTTTCACCACTGCCACTGGCGGCGCTGAACCGCCACGGAGCTGATATGTGTAAATCCGCCTGAAATTCTGTTCTTAGGTGTTTGGTTATTTGGATGTACTACAGGAGAATAACGTCTAACGATGACTTGCCGTGGCAGGTTTGTGTACGAATTTCCTAAATGCTTGAAAAATTAGAGGATGTGAATGCTCGACTATGTTTTAATATAATTAGTATTATATACGAATATTTACTAATCAACATTTGTTGACTAATAGTATATGTTATATTGGGCGAATTCCACTTACGCCCAAATCGCCCGTGATTTTCATTAAGGCAGGTTTTCCTGTATGCGACTGAACGCAACGTGAAGAATTTCAAAGTCGATTTTCTCGAAAATGAAGCGCGATATGAGAAATACTTACTGTTTCTTTTTGATTTATAACAAGTAAATGAATCGAGAAAAAGGAATACATTTTTTTGGTATTGCGCTTCATTTTCGAGAAAATCGACTTTGAAATTCCTGACGTTGCGTCCAGTCGCGTATTGGAAACCCCTAAATGAAAATCACAGGCGATTTGGGCAGAAGTGGAATTCGCTCATTGGTATTAGCTTTGGAAAAATAAATGTAGTAAACTTCACTAATGAGAACGCGACGTTTGTACTTCGGTGGTACTTTCTGCACAAGCAATTATGTCAAACGCTGAATAAATACTCTTCGAGAGTATGTCTTTTACACCGTGATTAACGATGACTCGTTAAAAATCAATGTATTAGAATTAGTGGTTTCCCGTTTATGGAGGTCAAGAATTACCATGCAGTTGACACTGATCTTATATACATACACAGTGGCAAAAGAAAATGAAAGAAAGTCGGACGATGGTCGGCGAGCAACTGAACAAGCTCACGTCTGTTTGCGTTTATGCGCATGTCTACCACGCATCCGAAGGCGAGATAAAGACGGACATAATTAAGCAACGTTGCAGACGGAAAAGGACAAAGAAACCATGGCCGTTGACCTCGACAATTAGTAGAGGGGGAATTATCAGGTGGTGGAGGAACTAAGCTGCTTGAGTGGGTATCTGATGAATGATCGATGAGTTATATGCCTTTCAGAATCGCAAAAGCTTCCGCGGGGGAATTATTTCTAATCGTAAGGCTGCTGGCGAGAAATTAAAGCACTTCTAAGAAATCAGTTACTCAGTAATATACTACATTCAGCGAACACTAACTACAAATGATCCCGGTTAAGCTGAAAATTTCAGGGTCCGATGGTTCGCATCCTCTGATTGCATGCTTCACTGAATTTTATGGCTTTTGGCGCTCAAGAAAAAAAATTTAATTTTGTAAGATTTCGAATCCATGTACACATGTGACTCGACGTGCGTCGGCGCACGGCGGCTAACGAAAGACGCCGCGTCACGCGTTGGTTGTTCGCGCATTTAATCCACAAAATCAAATTCTTTATTTTTCCTCGTATTGATATGAAAGTGGCAGCAATGGATTCTTGGCATTCTCCCGATTAAAAGACACAAAATACTGCGTAAATCGGACTTTTTTAACCAAGTTGGCTTCAAATTCTGTACATTCTTTTTTTGCGTAATTTCGTTGATTATAGTCCGATTTACAATGGTTTTGATAAGTTACTAATAACATTTTCTTAACTGATTGTACCTATAGTCAATCTACTCCATACTTTAAGTCAACCAACCCCGATGATGGGGCTGGTTCACCAGCATGGAAGGTGTTAGAAAAACATTAAAATACCTTAATTGCTCTCCCATTGAGTCAATTTTAATACTTTCATTAGATAGCCAAATGTATACTCTATCAAATATACAAACCGGTTTCATGATATTATTTCGTCCACATAATTCATTAAAAATGAAACACTGAATAACTGGCCTACCAGCCCCGGTCTCCCCTACTTGTGCAGGGTGGAAAATTAAAGGTAATATAGTTAAATGTGTCTGAGACTGAACGAGATGTGAAATTTTTACTGTTCAGCAACGGTATGGTGTCGAAGTTATTTTTTTGTAAACGAAGTCGTTAAGGGCTGAATGTCGGTCCAATTTCCGAAGCTTTTCAATGCTTAGCGTATGAGTATGTATATAAGGGAGATCCACATAAGAGTTAAATTTAACATTGGAAAACAATTGAGTAAATTCAAATATGCAACTCATCTGCTTTTCATTCTGTGTTACCGCTATTTTTCTGCCATAGTCACTCACATTTGCTTACCTTTACGCCAACCTGTCAAAATGAACACCTTCCACCTGAATGCAAGCTTTTACACGTCTCATCATACATGTTTAGATATTAATAAATAGAGTAATACATCAGAGCGATCGTATTTGTTTAAAAATTCCAGATGTTACTTGAGTTCAGTTGTTTATACAGCAGTCATTGACAAAGTGTTTTAACTTTCTCAATGACTGTTATATAAACAATGACATTGTAATACTAATGCAAATACAAATCTAACGGATTCATAACTGGAAATGGTGTAGTCCAGGCAATAAATTTTATATGACTTATGCGTTTGTTACGAAATCATTCGAAACGAGTTTCGCCTACTCGACTAAAGTATGACAGAAATAGCTAGTATATCAACATTATCAACACAAGTGTGATGTCTTCTAATACTACATTCAGTTAATTAACTAAGACATTGAGTGTATGAGTTACGATGTGTTGCGTGCAAATATTTTAATGGAATTGGTTTTAACTATGTAAAAATGGTAAGATCACAAAAATAGAAAAATATGAAAAGACGAAAAAGAAATCTACAATTTTGCGAATTTTACTATATTTTATTCATTTTATTCAGCAAAGATAGTACTTTTAGAAAATGCAATAAAAAATTGATTTTTCTATTGCCTAGTCGCCTTAAATCCTAGGCGAACGCGATACGATTATGTTTTACCTATGGCCCCTATGTTTAAAGTTACCAATTCGGAAAACGTTCCACTCTAGCTTCAGCGACCGCGTTTCAGCCGCGAATTCAGTACCCAAAGTTGTCAAGAGTAAGGACCACATGACTATTTAGGGATGGGATCAAGTTCAATATGTACTCACGAATCCGAGTCAATTCCAATGAAAAAGTTTCACTTCATAGGATTCGAATACTTAAAACACCGTTTAAACTTCAGCTGCTTTTATTGAACATTATCCTGTTTACATTATTTATATAGTACCCGTATTCAATAAACACGTTTGTATTTCTTTTTTGTATTCTTAGGTGCATCCAAAATTGTAAATACAAATAAACACGGCCACGTATACGTTTCATTATAGAAAATAATCTTCTGTGTGATATCTTTTAAAATAATGCTTAGTCCACTGGTTTGTGCGTGAAAACATGGTAAAAAGTAGTAGTTGTTCCTACGTACATATCTGTGTACATAGGGCACTTGTTAGGTCGACGTGGGTGACGCACGAGAAACTTTTAGCCACGTCAGCCGACAGACGAGAACAGCCGATATATCGATTGAACATTTATGAGAGACGACAAGCACCTGAGAAGTTCACATGGCCACCACAGAATCAGATGTTCTAGATTTTATTTTTGCTCGGGTTTATTGACATCGCTTACTCACATTCATCGGCGGCGTTTTGATCGATAACGCGTAATCAGTTCACCATTGGATTTTTATCTAACAGGATTCCCGTTAAAGATTCACTATCCCTCAAAAATAGAAACACAACTTTAACGATCATAATTCTGCCCGCATTGCGCATTCCTGAATAGCTGCCAACCGGTCTAGAAGCAAAGCTTTTGGAGCAACTTGAATAATTGCGAACAATGTGTCTGGCCTTTGACGTAACGTCAATTTTCATTTCACCAATTTTACGTCCGGAGGTGATATTAATTACAATCACACCGTTCTTTATTAAACCAGTAGACGTTCGTGCTCCGCTCCAGGGACTCATTTAATGATTAATTTTCCCGCGAGTTTAAGGAATAATAGATACCTTTTTTTATTTATTTTGCAGAATGGATTTTAAGATTTGTTGGGTGAACAACAGTTTGGTGAGCAAGGGGTGCGGTTAGACAAGAATGAAATTAGTTCCAGATTCGATATACGATAAAATAATTAAATTTTGAAATAATGGATTTAATGAAGTCTTTCGTAATTAGGTTGTATATTTAGTTATTAGAAAGCGGATCCTGTCGAATTCTATTTTCAGTCGAAATGAGGAGTAGTGTTTTTAAAACTGGTAAAATCATTTTAAAACGGGTGGAAGAATAACGATTAAGATAACTCCATTTAATTTTATTGCAGATTTTAAAAGTTACCTTTGAATAACAAAATTTTACTTGTTTCCTAGACTTATATTTGTCATATACTTTTTTTAATCGGTTTGTAACTGAGTCAGAATAACATTTAATTTGAAAAATAGGTTAAAAAATATTACGTAAAACACTACCTGACTCCCCCTCCCCCTTGTGAGAAAACGTAAGAAATTCGTAACCCTCCCCCCAAAAAAGCCTTACGTAATTTATGGCCAACCCCTTAGAATCGATTTCCTTGAAAACGAAGTGTCGTAAGAAAAACCATTCTATATTGTCTACGTATTTGTTCAAACAGAGTCACCCTCTTCCGTATTGTACCACCAGTTATAAAACACCCAGACTATGTGTATCGTAAAGCAAAAAAACTTTGGTAATACTAGAATGCAGGTGACTGTATTTTATTTTAATGCAATACTTCTCACACTCTCAATTGATCATTACAGAAGCGTCACTGATCAAATGACCATGTCCATCTCTCTTTTTGCAACATAGGAAAACGTGAACTCATTAATGGTACGCCGAGTTTCTCTATGGTGCACGACATACGCACCAGTAATTAACGCCACGTCATTTAAGCAATTCACTGATAGTAATTGAAGCCTGCTGCGCAATGGAAATTGTGGTTCGCCGCGATATGAAATGCTGCGTGTCGACCTAATTTCAATTCCTCGACCAACCTGACAACCTCGAAAATTTTCGTTTCTTACTAGTGCTTGTTTTTGTAACGAGCTTAATACCTTCCACTCTCTTAACACTCACTTTTTAATTGAATCAGTATTATTTTAATAAGACGTTCTATCGTGAATTTAGCTTTCTAGAACATTATCAAGGTACATTTTAATAATTGCGCTCGGATGTGGATTAAAATTGAGTAAATCAATTCTTGAGGTAGTAACTGAACCTATGAGGTAGTAACAAACAACAAAAGATACTGTATTCTGCTTCTGAAATAATTATGGAAATAAAGTCTTACAGAATTTCAAAGGAAAGAAGATTTAGTGGGGATTAGTAATCCATGTATATGTTTATTAGCAATTCTGAAGAATGTGTATTAATTGCAGAGTTAGACTGAATAATTTTTATTAACATACTAAACGCACTTCAAGTCAGAAATAGTTTATCAAAATTATTGCTTATAATATAATTAGAAGCCTGTAGTAAGTACCGATTTTATATTTGATTATTCCCTGGTCTGACTCGGGTGCGAGTTGCATTATGTTTCCTGGTTTTAAACAATTATCTCTTTAATCAGGAAAAAGTAAATGTAAGGACACTTTATGGTACCTCACATTACTTAATCTTCATTACTTAATCAATTAGATACGTAAATCCTAATTTATGTACATATGTATTACGTAAGTTGGCCTTCTTTCAAAACAGAGTACATACATACATATATACTTACATACATTAATAACGTCTAAGAACTCAATAACTTGCAAATATAAGCTTGTCACTGTAATTCTTTCATCACCTGAAACTAGTTTATGAGTTTTGTGAAATTTACTCCTACATGAAAAAGTAGGTGGCCTACAAAGAGAATTACATAAACGTAATCTATGAATAAAATATCAATGTACAAGGGTACAATAATCTATACACAGATTTGTATAATCCAGCGTGAAATATTTTGTAATTAATAATAACATTCGAATACTCAAATATTCGAAGTTTATTCGTAGCATTCGAATACTTGTAAAATATTCGAATATTAAATTATTCGAATAGTCCCAGCCCTAAATTATACATTACTCTATCTCGAAGTTGAACATTTTTTACACTATTCACCTACAATATAGAATAGTGTAAAAAATGTTATATGAAATTATATTCACCTACAATATAGAATATAATTTCATTGATTGCATTGGGAATTTTTTATTTACTTTCAATATGAAAAGCGCAGTTACAGCTCTGCAACTTAAAAAAATGGCTAATAAACATGATAATTATACGATCGAATTTGGTTGTACCCTTCGTTACGCTTCTTTCCGTCTGTTTCAGGAGCGCAAGATAATTCGATTCCGGAAGTCGGTGCCAGACGATGTTCCACCGGATGGCGGCAAACAACGCGCCGAACGAGAAGTGAAATTCGTGAAGAGTCTGGCTTCCTGCTTTTTAGGCCCATACACGCAGATCCCTGAGATTCTTCGATGCGATGTGAAAGACATTGCCAGACTTTCGGAAGCCATTTACGCTCTTCGACCAGGTAAAACGTTTGTCGATTAAAATTCATGTCTGACGAGGTGTGCACGAAGTTCAAGTCACTAATTTCACTCCAAACCTTATGACGTAATTAACAAAAGATATAAAAACACACGAAAAGATTACGCATTGCTGTGTGTTTTCCTTATCTCACGATTTTGTTTAACAGAACTACTGATAAATCCTTTAAGGGGACATTTTACTTGTCTCGGATGAAAAATCGGGCATTTTTAGATGATGGTTTTTATAATGAAATAGACACTTATCGTTTTCGAATTTCTGGGGGTATATTCTGCCACTCTTGAAATACAAGAAAAAATCTTTGTTGTTTGTTTATTTTATTTAGTTACTTAAATATTTCGCAGTGAAGTTGGCGTTTTCAGAATTTGACCCCTTGCTGGCGGTCGAAATTTCGGGCGACTGAATCATCGGAAATAAAAAACCAAACATATTTCTAATTCGCAGGAGTATGGTTATCAATCGTTTCTTACACATTAAGCAGACTCACTTTTTTGAAGAACTATTATTTTATGTACAGTTTTTGAAAAGACGATACGGGAAACTATAATTTTATTAGAACTTAAAAGCTACATGTTGCAATACAATTTGCAACAGATTGAACTAGAATAAATTTTCGAAACGTCACAATCGACGTGTGTCGTTATATACATTTTACACGTTTGAAAATTATTGAACATGATTAATTCTGTTTACTATAAAGTTACGAGAATTGCCTCGATTACCGTGGCTTTTATAATTTGATTTGCATTTGCAAATCCTGATTTTCAAGGTGTTATCAATATCAACAAGACTTTAAGTCTTCCCCCAAAATCAAAAATATATGAAGCCTTCAAAAAGAGGCTAATACGAGGTATAAATGCAGATGTTCACTGATGCGCCCATTGTTCGCAAAAACGACAGGTGTTGGACTGAAATAATAAGCCCTGGGTGTCCCATATTCTTTCAACTTTCCTTGACCACTTAGGCAGCCCGCCCTTTTTTCCTGCACGTTCACCTGCTGGCTACACCTTTTCTTTCTGAAGAAAAATGCAAGGCTTGCACGCATGGAGACCCTTCAATACCCTGAGGTTCTTGCACCGATGAAATCTCACCCGAGGATGGCCCTTGAACTTTAATTCCGCCCTTAAAATTCAAATATTTCGTGAAACTTGATTACAAAGACGCATCCCGACCGGAAGAGATCATATTATGTACAAGTACATAATATATGCGTATACAGTTACCAAAAAAAGTATTCACCCATTGCATGCTTGTAACATATTTTACACATTAACCAATGTTGAAAGTTAATAATTACTCATTTTAAATCTCATTACGATAAACCTAGATTAATATAATTTTAGTTAATGACATCTATCAAAGAAATGTATAATATTGGCGGTAAAATGGAACAAGATTAACGTAAATTTCTGAAAAATTATTACTTTACTGTAATTTGTTGGTTTTTGTAAAATGAATCTCTTCATCTTTGACATTGATTAAATATGTAAAATATGTTATATTTCTGTAATAATTAAATTTGATATTTTTTATACCAGGATTTGGATTGAAATTTATAAAACCATAATAAATCTAATACACCAAGTACCGTACAATTAAGCTAGGAAGGAGAACTCGTGGAAAGGTAGCTCTGTGGAATTCGACCCCTAGATCCTGGATGATGACTCACAGGATGCTGTCACTTAAGCTACACTGGTGTCGAGAAGTACTTAAATCCTAATTTATATAGTTTAGGGGACACGAATGTTTAAATCTATTTCTTATTAAAATAACCTGACATAGACTACTCATATTCTAGGATTTATATTCAATTAGATTTTGCAATGTCCAATCCAAAGTAGCTTATATTTTGAGTAAACTCCCATTCAAAATCTTTCATTGTAGTCATAGCCTCTCAAATAAATATCAAGAAAAATTGATCAGGAATATCTTTTTTTCCAAGTGACACAAGTTTTGTCTGAATTTTGTCATTTGATTGCACTTAATTACTTCTTCCCACGTAATATTCTTCTTTTATTTGGCTCGATCAGATTCGATTCCTTAATCGTAGGGGACGAAGAAGCCGAATGTGACCGGCGTTATCTGCATGTAATTTATTCTTCCGGTCATCGCGTTGAATTCACAGCGAGGGGGTCACGGTTCTACTCCTCTGTACATCTTCAATCGCTGTAATGATACCATTGGGCTGCATTACTCGTGTGGGTTGCGGCCTGCGAGGCTGCAACGGAACGTGACTGTGCTGTGTTTCTGAACTGGATCTATCTGGCACTAAGATTTGAACTAACAATACGATATTACGATTCTGACCAGATAAATCCGCACCGTGTGGACGACTTTCTAGCTGGAACGTTCAGCGAAGCATCAGATAACATGACCACGTCCACTATAAAAATAGTAGTATATATATATAGGGAGACCGGGGCCAGTTGATACGTTATTCAGTTTTCAATTTTTTAATTTTTGTTTGATTCTTAATAACCCCCACCCCCTCCCATAAACATGACTCATGTATGAAAGAAGCTAATTCCCTTTAATTTACGAAAAAAATGAAAAAAGTTCACATGCAAAGACTGTGAAATCAACTTTGCTAATTCCAATTGTATTCTCGTTCTCTGCTCAAACACTGATTCCTCTGTCACATTTTATACTGGACATTCCTTTAGTGTCTATAAATCAATTCAGTTCTCAGATTTTCAGCTTCGGTTTTAAGTAATTAGCGGGCCGTTGTATAAAACTTTTGCCTGAGGTCGCGGCCAGATCTGAACCGAACGCTACTTGAGACTCCCTATTCCCCCAATGCAAAATTCCTACGTGTGGAACGTATATTTCTAGCGATCGTCACCAGTTTAGACAGAGACTCGTGGTTCGCGACAGCTAAAGATTGAAGGACAGAGAGTGTTTAGAGTATTGGAAACCAAAGGTTTGCCTGCCATATGACACTGAGGAAGGGACCTCGGGACCCTCGACCAAAGGAAAGTCAGGCTTGCCGCGATGTTCGGACTGTTCCCAGCCCATGTCGGTAAAGTCCCATCGCATTAAAGAAATGGCTCACGAGCTAGTGTCGTCCTTACCACGGAACATGTTAAGTAGTTAAAAGAAGCAAGACAAGTAGGTCATAAACGCTCGAGATTTATTGAATTTGCTGAATGTCTTGAAAGCCTCCAAGAAATTGCATTTGATAGAACAAATGTAGAGGATCGAAATATTGCAACAAGTAGACTCGGAATAATTACTTGAATGTTTCTTTGGAAGAAAAAGGGCTGACAAAACTGTGAATACTGTAGGGCTGTTCCAGTGCCCGGAAAAATCGTGCCGAGTCTGACTCATCCACAACAATATTTAGCCATCTACGACTGGTTGTCCTCCTTAATCATGTCAGCAGCTTTTTCAGCGATCATTATGGTCGGTACATTCGTGTTTCCGCTAACGATACGCGGCATGATTGAGCTATCGACCACTCGCAGACCAGTGATACCGCGGACCCTTAGTCTGTGATCAACCACGGCCATCGGGTCGTCCTGAGGTCCCATTTTGCATGTGCCCACTGGGTGGTAGAACGCGGACGTGTACTGGCGAGCGAAACATTTCCAGTATTCAGGCGATGGAACCGGTAGCGACGAGCATCCTGGAAGTTTGTTTGGGTTTGGTCGAGCATTCAGCTTCTTCAGCGTTGGGGTATTTATCAGGTCGTAGAGATACGAAGCCGCTTCTGCCTGTGTGCAACAACAGAAAATGGGTGTCAGTGTGATGTTAATTACAGTAATGGCGAAAAGAAAGTTTAACCCTCGCTTGGCGGATGCAGGGTCAATCTGGACCCATCCTAAATAACAAACTACGTGTTTTACGTACTGTTAATATTACTTCGTGGAGAATACAAGGATTTTAAACTGCAACGAGATTTGATTCTTATATAAAAGCTTATTCCCATGTGTAGACGAGTGAAATTATGGGAAAAAATTCACCCTAGTTTGCGACGCGTGGTGAAGCTGTGCGCCATCCGAGGCTTAAGGGGGTATACTCGTTTGAACCCTCGGAAAATGTGTAGATTTTTTTTACAAGTCAACGGCTTGATGCAGATTTCCCGTTTTTTTTTACTATCTTTAAAGATAGTATAACCATTGTTTTAAATAATTAGATAGAGATAGGCTTCCTTACAATCACATCGAGATCACTAGTATCGTTCAAGTAATTGGGAACGATGATCGGATGTTGATTCGGGTCGTTTGACCGCAACTTGATGTATCCTCTGCTTCGAGGTCTTATCACCACTGGGTATCCCTGGTACGTGTGGTTCAAGGGCCCGACGTTCGTGTACAAATTTGCGTAGACGTCATCCCGCAAGTTGCCATTCTCCTTAGCAAGAGTGCCACCGTCTCCGACTTCAGACTGGGAGCTAAAGAAAAGCTGTATGTCTGGGTAATCCTCTGACTTGTTTGCGTATCTGGAAGCACGATTTATCCGTAGTATATTGAAACGCAAAGACCTCTTCAAATATTCGTTTCAATTTGATCCCACAGTACTTACTTGCTATTAATGTAACCCACAACCTCAGCCATTGCTAATGAGTAGTAGATTCCAGTTTGGTTCCATGCGAATTCGTTTAAAGCCTCTGTTCCGTCTGTTATATTAAAGGTGAAGGGTTTACTGTCGTTGTAGTCCGCTGGTGGGTCTATCACGTACGTCTGACCACCTATCGATACATGATCCTGAAGATTCTGGCCCACGCCGGGGGAGTTATGGACCACAGGAATTCCTACTTCCTCCAGGTGGTCCTTGGGTCCTATACCAGACAGCAACAATAGCTGTGGCGATTGTACCGTGCCAGCTGACAAAATAATTTCGCGATTGACCATCACCTTGAGCGGTACCCCCTTCGAGCGAAATTGCACGCCGCAGGCGGTCGTGGAGAGTGAATCTGCCAATTGACACAAAATAATGGCAGTAAATATACCTATCGCTCAATAGAACTCCAACAAAAACAAAAGCAACGAGCCACTCACCTTGACACGTCAAAATCTTCTCCACAATTGTTTCCGTGCTGACGTGCAGGTTGTTCCTCTTGGAAGCCGACCGAAGGAAGGCCTTTGCTGTGCTGCACCGCAGCCCATTCCTCAGCGTTCCGTAGGTCAACATAACCCCTGTTTGATTCGCCCCGTTCACGTCTTTCTGCTCTAACCCCATATCGATGTTTGCATTCACCAAGTAGTCCGCGATTGGTGAATGATACCGAAAATATTCGACGGACAAGTATCCACCGGTTTGGTGATACGGCGAATCCTGATACTCGGGGATCCTCATGTCTTCGGACTTCTTGAAATAGGGCAACACGCTCTCGTAGTTCCATCCCGGATTGCCCAGCTCTTCCCAGCCGTCATAGTCTCTCTTGTTACCACGGATGTACTGCATGCCGTTCAATACACTGGTGCCACCGAGAGTCTTAAACATTTCAATACAGAAAATCGACTCTTCCGTTCTATGGTGATTGTTGGAGAAGTAATTTGCGACGGCTCCACATAGTTTTCGAATTCAAAGTTTGGAAAGAGCTGCTTGGATTGATTAGAGATAGCTATTTAGGGGTTGGAAGATAATTAAGGTTTCTAGAATGTTAATTAAAATGCACGATGAAATTTGACGTTTCTGTTGTTTAATAATATGAGGGCTCTTTGGGAACATGCTATTTATTGGGACTGCAGAGTTAATTGAATTAATTGAGTGGTTTGTATGGAACAATATGTGTATAGGGAATGGAAAGGAGTTGCAGGAAGGTAAATTTGACAGACGTTTGTAAAATCAACGACTTTATAACTGATGTTTAGTATTCAGAAATACCTCTTAAGTAGTTTTTCAAAGTTCGTTAAAAAATTTGGTTTGGTGTAGATAATTGACCAATCTACCATTATTATTTTATGAAATTCAAGTGATCCTAAATCTTGCGCCCAAGAAACGAATGAACTGAATTCCTCGATTACCTACCTTGCCGCGCGGCCAGTTGCATTGATGATTGTTCATCACCAGACAGTAGTTGTCCGACGGTTCCGTTTGGAATTTCCAGTCGTAGGGGCCCTGTTGAAGGTTCGGGTACGCTACGGGCACGTCAGATTCCAGTGGTTCATCCGGACCAGCCTCCAATATCAGCACCGACCAGTTTCCGTTCTCCGATAAACGATTGGCGATCACAGAGCCAGCCGATCCAGCACCGATTACCACGTAATCGTAATTACTTTGAATACTTTCTAACGGTATTGGCGTTACTCTGTTCTCACGATCGACTATATCGGGCCTGTACAATAAGATAGCCGTGTGCAGCAACACCAACAAGCTCAGTGTTGGAACTTGTGTTACTGCTGTCCACAACACGGACTGTTCACTAGTGTTCTCCATTCTTCTTGATAATCAGCAAACACTGTAACAACCGTTATTGTGTTTCTCGTGTTGCAATTAGACAGTGATGGCTGTTGATACAACATGTTGTGTATGGTGCATCAATTCTATATACAGTCTTTCTCGGATTATTGAAATGCTTTTGGGCCCCGGATTATCGGGAAAGACCTACCCACCCCACAGTTTTGCTTTTTTGAAATTTGATTTTTACCAACAATAGCCCAAGTTATAGTACAAAAATTTGGAGTGGCCGGTACTGCAACACTCTCCCCTAAGTTTATTGCTAACACAAACCGTTCAAACGTAATATGTACTATAGTTGGGTCTATTGTAAAGTCCCCTACAAATCTGCATAGTTTGAAAAAAAAATCGGAATGTTCGGTCGGGTAATCGAACTTCCCTTTACTTACCCCCTTTCCCTACCTCCTCTACGTCACTTAACTGGATCTTCTTTTACAGTGCACACTCTTAAACTATCAATTATCCTATAAATCTTTCACACATTTGTCACCACGGTGTAATAGACAGGTGTTCCGATTCAGCACCTTTACCCTAACGATTTTGTGTGCCGATTTTTCTGTGGTCCTCTGGCTGTCGCGAGCAGCCAGACAGCCGCGCATACATACGCGAATTTTTTATTTTATACACGATACGTATCGTAAATCTCGCAAATCTGTCATAAATGACGTATATACAACGGCGCGCAAATTACTTAAAACCGGGGCTGAAAATCTGAGCACTGAATTGATTTGTGGCCAATAAAGGAATGTCAAGTATAAATAGTGACAGAGGAATCAATGGAATACAATTGGAATTAGCAAAGTTGTTTTCACAATTTTTGCGTGTGAACTTTTTTAAATATTTTCGTGAATTGAAGGGAATTAGCTTCTTTCATACATGAGTCATGTTTTTGGGAGGGGATTTCATCACTTTTTTTGTATTTGGCGAATTTTTGTTGTGTTGTATTATTTAAAGTGGTTATCTGCAAGTGAAATTAGTATGGAAAATAGCTACATCCAGGAAATAGAATTAATGGGATGCACTAGCTTCATTTGGCGCTATATTTGAATTTTACTTTAGCATATCCTTCCATTAATGAGAATGTATCGCAAACAGTGTGCATGGGAAAAGGCCCCGTAGCTACGTACTACGCTCCGTTACGCATGCGCGATGATGCGCGATGACGTCAAACCAATCAACGCCAAGATGGGAAACGAAACGGCGCCACTGTCAAGTCAAGCCAAGCGACGTGATTGGCTTGGCTAGCTTGGCTTGACTTGACTGTGGCGCCGTTTCGTTTACCACCTTGGCGTTAATTTGTTTGACGTCATCGCGCATCATCGCGCATGCGTAACGGAGCGTAGTACGTAGCTACGGGGCCTTTTCCCACGCACACTGATCGCAAATGAAACTCGGTCGAGGTGGCGCTCTGATCGTAGTGCTGAAGTTGGCGATGTGAGCATGCGCGTTGTGACCTCGGCGACGCCGGTTGGCTGCAGCCTCATTTGGCTTGGCTAGTTGGTTTGGCGCTGGCGTCGATTCGGTTCCCATCGTCACTCATCTTGGCATCTTTAATATAATACTATGTCCAAATTTATATTTTTTTTCTCCTCTAAATTATACATTTTTCCACATTCATAATAAAATTCGATTTTATACGTACATGTTTCTTAAAACACTAAAATAAAATTATACATGAAAAAGTGCTTATTGCATTTGCTAATAATTTTCCTAAAATTGCCTAATAAAACTCGAATTTTGAATTGGTTTTAAAAATTCCGAATTATAAAGCATTCGGATTTTACGTATTATCTTTTCTTTTCGATTGTTAGAGAAGTATTAGTCGTTTTTACTACCAAATATGTACCACAAGCGAAGCTGCGAAAGTATCGATGTAAATATACAAAATTGTCAAGAAAGCGTACTTAATTCCAGATTTATAATAAATCGTGTATGTAAATACGTTTACCAGTCAATCAGATTTCTAATCAGCTTGTGAAGATTCGTACTAACATTTCCCTCAAGATTCAGTTGCAAAATTAAATCGTCTAACCAAGAAACGAGACTTTAAGAAACGCATTAGCTTGTCGCGCGTAAAACGGGGATAACCGTCCAAAAATTGAAGGATGAAAGCTGGAGGGCCGAGTAAAATTTACGACATACATTTTGTGGAGGCCGCTCATTGTCGGCCCACACGGTAGCTTGCAGCTGCAGCTGTGCGCTCTCGAATGGATGACGACGTTACCAGACACTCTCGAGAAGACATTAAGCCAGCTTCGTCCTTGTCGTGCCTCCACGGAAACGTTCACACGTTCCACGGAGAAACACACATGCGATCAGTCACTCCTACGAAAAGGGCACGACCCCTGGGCAACATCCGTCGGGTTCTCCTTCGGGAAAGCTGATGCACGGTCTATTGAATCACCTCCTTCGCCAGACGAGGTCACTTAAATACCGATTTCTCGTGCACTATCTTCTTTCCCAAAGAATTAATTGCCCTGCCCGGATGTACAAAGATATTGCCAGACGCTGGTGAAATAAGAGACAACTATTGGCATCCCAGCTTTAAAATATAGTCCCTGTCGAGCACTTTCTGTTTCCTCTCGTTGAAAGAATTGCTTTCGTTCTGTCGATTTGAACGGTACTTCGCTTTTTAGTAATTTCTGAAGCATCTCATAAAATTCGATTTGATTGGAACTTGATGCAAATACGTAGAATTGAATGAACAAAAGAAATTGCTGTTTAAAAATGAAACTTTTAAATACCAAATATAGTTAATTGATAGAGATATATGCAATTGCCATAAAATTTTAAATCTCTCGCATTTTGATCTCCCATCTGATTTCGAAGTTAATTAAAAAAATTAAAACCAACTTCAAAACATTAAATTGCACTAAAAAGTAAAAATAATTTTTTCCCTTATTTAACCTACGACTCTCATATTTTTTAAATCGGCGCTAGATTTCCACAGTGCAAATAATGAGGCTGCAACTTAAAAAATATGGGAGTCGTAGATTAAATAAGGGGAAAAATTATTTTTTACTTTTTAGTGCAATTTTATTTTTTTGAAGTCGGTTTTAATTTTTCTTTAAATTTTTTTATTTTTATATATATTGACACAATATGCTGAGGAGTTATGCAGGGGACAAACATAAAAAAAAAATACAAACAGGTCGAATCTATAGCCTCCTCCTTTTTGAAGTCGATTAAAAATGGAATGAATTAATTCGTCTTGCCGAGATTTTGCCAATGCTTTGCAGAAATCGCTGCACGCTCTCAGATCAGTAATCACTCTACGGACTTAACATTGTCCTTTGATATTGGCAAAGTCTAGCGTTGGGTGGAACTTGTATCTTGAAACTTACATGATGTACAAGAAACCTGCTTCTACGAGATACACATGTGCACGTCGAACCGACAGGAAGAAATTAGAACGATATGAGAAACCGTTCGCGGAGAATGGAAACCGCTCGAGTTACGAAGAAAACACGTTATACAGGAAGCTTGAATAAGCTGCCCTTAATGAGCCACCTAAACTTCCTCTGGACTTCGTTTTTTGATAATTGTTCATCTTACTTGTTGAAAGCTTGAAACACCAATTGCCAAGCACTATGTGAAATGTTACAACGGCCGTACAATAAATAATTTTAAAGATACATACAACGTTTTACCAGAATGACATATCTACTGGTATGTGACAACTAATATTGCAGTTGCAGGAATCCTGACATTTAATTTTTCTTAAGTTAGTATATAGTTAATAGTAAAACATATTGTATCATGTAAAACACTATTATTAACCTTGAAATTCCTAAAATTATTTTGTTTATACACAACGATATTTCCATTTTCATAATTTCCTCTATAAATTGAGGAACTCTTATTTTCATTATTTTTTTGATAATGCGTAAGTTGGGTTCCCAACCGAAAATTATTAAAAATTTTCTATTTAATATTAAAAAACCATATCACTTCATTGTTCCAATAAAAATTCCGTCTGCTGGAAAGATCAAGCTCTTTGGACTACAGTAGTCTTACAGAACAATTGACCTTTAGGAGAACAGTAAAACGCAGAATTCTGTAGAGGGCATCACGTCATACGGGTCGGCCTTTATTTTCTCAGGCAGTCCTGGCAGACAGGAAAACGAAATCCGAAACTTTCGTTTCCAGGTCTCCTAACGACCACCTTGCCAGAGGAAATCGTGCCTAAACATGAGCTGCCAGGTTGTCAGCTGGCCGCAGATAGTGTTCCTGATAATATCGATCTTCCGTTCTAAGCCACAGAACACTGGAGTTTGAATAAAAACGTTCGACTGAAATCTTCCATACATGTATCTCTGTTAGTCAATTTTCATTTTAAGTGAATCATTTCCTCGTTACATTTAAAATTATGCTGGAAGTGTGATGTTACTTAACAATTGTTTTTTCATTTTTACGAAAAACATTTGTGAGGATACAAAAATGTTACGAGGATTTCCAAATTTGATATCATTCCAAAATAATGCATTGATATATAATCAGTTGCATTAAAAAAAAATTGGTGACCTTCGCAATGTTGAAACTTGAAACTACTGATAATCATATTTGTGCTTCATACATATTTGCGCGTTATATAACTACATTTTTTTGAAATTTCAAATCCCAAGGAAAGATAAACACATACACTATTCTGTTTCTCATGACACACTCTGTATGCTACGATTTACAAACCCCGGAACTGTCTAGAAATAATTAATGTATCTAATATATTCGAGCAAAATGTACACTTTTTATTTATACTGTGTAGCAATAATGAGATTGTTTTTCTATCTGGCAGAACAGGGAAATTACGTGAAAAGGAGTACGATTAGCATTTTCTCAGTAACCCCTCGAATCAACCAAGCATGCACCCTGTAATTCTTTCCCCGTCTCCTTTGCTCGAGCAACTAACTCTTTGCTTCTTGAAGCACATAAAACGGATTTCTAGCAAAAACAACTCGACGTTTCGTGATTGCTGGTTTGATAAAGCACGACTGCACGAAAGCAAAATTACTATTCCACCACATTGTATAGTGGATTTCTGCACCTTATTATAGCAATCATGATCGCGTATTCATTTTTCTGGTTTTCGGCGATACTTGAAGGTGTCTAAAGGTGACTAATGACTGATATTGAATTTGCATACGCACATTATAATATTAATCGTTAGTTTATCAGTGCAAAGTGTGTCTGACGATGACTGAAGTCTGTGGGCCATTTCACGGCAAACCGATCACTTTTTACACTCAATGTCACGGAGTTTGATAAAATTGAAATATGACGAATTTCACGAAAAATTGAAAGGGGGATAAATCAGTCACTCATATTTCTATTTGAAGTTGGTCCAGTATAAGTTGAGAAAGGTAGCTTTTATTCGTATCAGTTTCTGATTACGAGCATTCAAATACTTTCGTCACCCAAAACGATTGAAAAACATTAAAAATACAAGTGTAAATATAAAATACAATGAAAGAATATTCTATCAGCATATAATTAAATATACTTGACGTTGTAAATAAATCAAAGGCATTTTTCATTATCATGAATATTAACAAGACTTTAATATCCACTGTCTAATAGCAAAACCCCTGCTTTTTTTAAACTTCAACAATATCACACATGTCAATCCAGAAATGCGAGAGCTTAACGCGCATGATCCGTCTGCACTTCTTATCTGCTTCGTTTCCAGTTTGAAAATAAACGTTCACACGGTAGTCCAGTTGCAAAAATATCCTGTCAGCCGCGATGTGCTCATTTTCTAAAAATAGGTGACTGGAAAACTGTCCTGGAGAATGCAAGTAGAAAAAGTAAAGAAAAGGACACGTAAATGCATCGAGTCTAACATATTATGTTCATATATTTGCCAATATATTAGGGATCTGCAAAAATTACCACCCCCTTGCTTTATTAATATCTTATAAATCGTATATTTTTTTATCAAAATATTTTCCGTCGCTATCTATCACCTTTTGCCACCGTTCAAACAAAAGATTGATACCGCGATGAAAGTAGTCTTTGGTTTTGTAGCAAACAACTTCCTCTTTCTTCAAAACAATTCAAATTTATAAATATGTAGAAATATTTCCATTCAACAAGTTTGCCACTCGATTTTTATGATTCTGGAGGGTGTAGTGAACAGTATACCAGCATGTTAGAGTAGAATTTTAAGAAGCCCGTATCACTTTCATGAATTCGGGTGCCATTGTCCTGGCACATTTACCTTCTCGTTCATTTTCGTTCTAGCTCACAAAATCTCGCCGTAGATATGGTGAGCTTGAATAAATTTAGATATCGCACGCTTGCGACACGAGAGGATTTCTCTTCGAATGAAATACGTTTTATGGGGAAAGAGCTTGGTTATGGAGAATATTAATGAAAAATTCAATCGACGTTCGTGACTTGACTTTTGTCGAATCATTTCGAATAGAAAAAATATACTTTCTTGTTGCTACATTGATCACAACTTTCATTGGACAGTAAAGACGATGACAGCAAACGAGATTAGTTCTAAGTAATTGAATAATTTCGCGGGACAATTATCTTGGCGGAATTGATTATTTCGAAATTTCATGGAAAATTGATACACACACCATATTTATTGGGGTCACTTTTACAAAAAGAATTTCATTCAGAAATATTCGCTATAAAATATTGTATCTGTTACATAATATGTTTAATGTACATCAACAAAATAATAAAACCAACAAACAGATTTGTAGTTATAAGAAAAATATCTCTGAATGTTGAAAGAAAATATAATAGAAGTCCTAGAAGCGTAATTATCTGAAAAGTGAAACTGCGTAAAAATTTTTGTGGAGAAATAACACAGACATGCACGAATTAAATTGATTAATCGAGTTCCTACTTGTAGAAATAATGACTTGGGGGATTAAGTCGACATTGTGTTTCCCTTGATTGATACCGTAATGGCTAAACGCTTTCCGTCATTTTCACTTATAAGTAATGCACGAGCTAGTCGCCGTGGCTGACGTTCCGTGACATGAAATCGATATCTTCATATCGTTAGTGCGCAATACCACTTTACTGATAACGCTATAATACCTGTGGCTCACCTTTAAATGAATCGGTCATTTCGCGAAATTGAAAATTCTTCTGCCCTTAAATTCTGAGAAAGCTGTAATCAACGACATAGTCGCGTTAATGATTAGAAATGCAAGTCGATTATGGTGGAGAAATCGATATTGGGACCGTGAGGGGAAACAGAGTAAAGAGATTGCTCGGAAGAGGCTTAAATAAGTGTTATGGGAAATGTCTCTTCTGATACGCATACTTAAAATATGACACCTAAAGTCATTATGAACGAGAGAAAGAAGAAAATAAATGCAACACAATTACAAGCTGACTATTAGAATAGATAAACTATCAAATAAATCTTGGGTTACTATTTTATTATTATTAATACAAAGTGTTTCTCACATTAAGATAAGGAGTGAAATTTTAGAAACACATTTTACTCAGGTATAGTATACATAGGTCTATAAATGCATTACATAGGGATTTGAAATAGAGTTTGAGGTTTTCATGAATGCATTTATAGCTTTTGAAAACAGTATCAGAAATATAGTGACTCAACAGCAACATAGAAAATATTTTGAATTTTAATCTCAAAACATATCTAGGTCCTTACCTGTTTACAAGTTACAGTTTTTTAAAATTACATACGACAATTTAAAAGTGTAAACTTGTCTCGAACTGAAACAGACTAGCACATGTGCTCAACGGCCAGAAGTACCCTTCTTTTTTTTTAAGGGAAAGTTACATTTGTTACTAGAGAATGAAGTTTTTTTTTAATGATTACAAGATGTGAAAACCATTTTAATGACTAATTTTTTAATTATTATATCGTTAAAGTAGAACCAACTGCATTGCCTGATTACTTTTCGAATCTCGATCTTCGATTTCGTTGTTTGAAGATATTTTATGCAAAGTTTTAGCATACACAGGGCAGGCAGTATCGACCGTGCACAAAAATAGAACAACGCCTACTCTTCCATATCTGTTCCACTATACATATTTACGTTTGGGTACATTTGAGTAAATGAGTGCGAGGCTATCGAACTCTTCCCACCTTTTCTAATTACATTCGTACTTCCCAATCCGATCAACGACCTATAGGTACTATGTTTCTGTACTTCGTCCAAGGCTGGATCAAGGTCCGAAATGAGAAATGAAATTTTCGATGTTTGTCATTTAATGTCATTTATTTGTAAATCATTATTTTTCGTTGTGATTAAATGTTATTAAATGTTATTTAGAATAATTTTCAATTTTTTGAGATGTACGTATTTTATTTTCGTCCTATAGGTTTGGAAAATGTGAAATGATTTTTAATAATAAGGTGTTTATTATTTGGCAGTGCCCAAAATACAAGGACCAATTTATAATTAGTATGTTGTAACTACTCCCGGGGCACAATTATTGCTCACCATATAACCATGGGCGCCCGGAGGGGGTGCAAAAGGGGTTGTTGCCCCCCTGGCTTTTGAGAAAAAATCGTCTTTATTAAGTTTATACTAAAAAAGTGAATATTTCTGAATTTCGGATTTAAATTTTTAATTGAATTGGCACTGCAAAATAAATTAAAAAAGACAAGCGGGCTAGTCGGTTTTTCATTATTATATTTTCCATCACCGTCACCCCAAAGTTGTCTCCTTCTGGAAAAAAGTCTACAGACATCGCTATATTTCTTCCACCTGTTGGATATATATCTCCTGTTTACCCATTAATGGACAGTGCGAAATTATTGCGAGTAAAATGTTCTTCACATTCCTTTTTTTAATTTCCAGATACACGTCGATACAAAGAAATTACGGAGACCTATGCCACAAAGTTCCCAGATTACACTTTCCTTCGAACGAAATACGACCCTAGCCTGTTCAAAAGCAAGGCAGCATTTTGTGTTGAAATTAAGCCAAAACAAGGATACTTAAGAGACACGGATCCAAAGCTTCAGAAGTGTCCTTATTGTTTGACTCAGTATTACAAGGTAATGCAATAGTTAAATATTTAACACAATTCCATATAACATTAATATGTCATTACAGTTTCTATAACTTGATAAAAGTTATTCGAAGCAACATTAATTGAAGAGGAAAATATTGATGGCAAAAAGTCAATAGTTTCCAAATTTGATATTCTTGCTTAAAAAATGTCATTGATTTTTTCTTATGATTACAGCTTATATGGTTTTGTATGCAAGATAATGTGAGTTTAAAATTGACAATCAAATTAATCCATTTTTTTTTAATTTCAGCTGAAAAAGAAGATTATTACAGAGCGCAGTACTTACTGTCCGTTTGATCTGTTTTCGGGAGTGGAGGAACGCATGAAATTCGCATTAAAAGGGCTCTTAAGATCTCCGCAAAACAATTTAAAGATTTTTAAGGAAGGCATAGTCGTTTATGATCATGAATCGTCTTTAAGCGATCTCGAATGCGTTTTGGCGGATTGGTTTCACAATTCTGTGGCCAGTACGAGTAAAGACTACATCGACGAATTTTGCAACTTAATTTGCGCTGCTCTTTTATATCCATTTGCTCAAGAAAAATTCAAGCCATCTACTGCATATGAATTGTACGCATCTGCGCGACAAGATTTTGTGTCAACACCATATATTAACACAGAACTAGTTGCAAAAGCTAAAAAACTTTTATATTTTTCTGGAGAGGTAAATATCAATTTAAAATTACATTGAAACTATAAAGGTGCGAATCCATGATGAGATTTTACATGAGTAAACAAAAGAACTGAATGTAGGTAAATAATGGAAATAGTTGCGAGAGACGAGATTTTTGAAAATACACAATGGAACTTGTCTGATAAAAGTCTAGTTTCATGAAACTAACTAATGACAAAATAATGAAAAAATAATGAAATAATTGTCTCATGAGATTAAAGTCTCATGTGACACACGATATTTTTATCTCATCGTGGATTTGCACCTTTATAAGATAATTCGAGTTCGAATTATGCTGCACAAATTAAATCACTGGAAATAAATAGATTTTGTATTGCTATACTAATTACAATCTAAAGTGTAATTTATTTATTCCATATATTTGTACGATTCATAGTGCTCGATAAGAGATTATCATATTAGAATTACATTCCAAATAATGCATACTATTGATTATGAGATATTTGATGTAAAACGAATTGATAAAGCAATTAAAATGTAAGTCATAAGTTTCTTCAATAATTTTGCAGGTGTGCAATTTAAATGGTGAAACTCTACCAAATAATTCAGTGCTGGAACGACTTCTTCACATGCAGCGACTGCCCTTTATTAGTTCGGAGTACGTTTACAACATATATTTGAAATTTCGACAATTTTTGGTCGACGATACGATATATTACAATTTATTAAAAACACACGAGTGTTACGATCAGTGGATATCTACCTATAAATATACAGTAAGTACATTTTTATCTTTTTCACTTGTATAATTCAGAAATTTATAAATACACTTAGGTACAAAAAAAGTGGAACGCTCGATGAAATGTACACAGACCTGTTTATTTAAATTTTTACATTTTCAATATTTATACAGTTTTTAAAAATGATTCAGAGTTATAAAATGTATGAACAAACAGCAAAAAAGTGTGTTTCTGAAGATTTAGTGTGATTATGGTATTTTTTGCTTTTCCGTCTCCACGATTTAAAATCTACTTTAATTCTGTTTACTTCTGAATACTTTATTCTGTTATCATTTATTCTACATTTGTATAAGAAATCCTTCAATGTATACTCTGATTAATATCTGCAGTCCTCCAAGGTTCTGGTAGCTCCATTCTCTAAGGCTTTGCATCATTGCAGCGCATGGCTGCGTACTCGAAAGCGTCTTCCTAGAATATTCTAAACATGCTCAATAGAATCTAGATCTGAGCTTCGCGTTGACTAATTAATTCGCGCTATTCCAATCTCCTCTAGTGAATGTAATGCACCGCACGCGGACAGGCGTCATCCTGCATTAATAAGAGATGTTCTCTAATTATGAAGATAATTGTTAGAACATGCTTTATTACAATTTTTTCTATATGATGGATTTTGAGGGCCTTGAGGGAGTAAACCCATTTGAACCCTCGGAAAATGTGTATTTTGTAGATTTTTTTACAAGTCAACGGCTTGATACAGATTTCCCATTTTTTAAATATATTTACATAGTATTATGAACTACTTAAAAAAAAGTTTCGGTTAAAAAATTATTGTTTTTCGGAAGTTATGGATACATATCCGAAAAACCTTATTTTTCATGTTTTTCTGTAGTAGTTGACACTTTTCAGAAAAAAAATAAAAAATAAGGTATTATGCATTTAGATTATACGAAATTTCGAGTATACAGAATGTAATTCCCATTCTTACACTATTTTCATTATACCTTTCAGAAGACTCTAACGGGAAGTACAAAAGTATTCAGAGGGACTCACTTGAAAAAATGCATCACAGAAGTCTCGAGTTCAAAAAAATCGAAGCATGACGACGATGACAATGGAAATAAAGATGTCAATTTAGGAACTGCATGGTTTAGGAATAATAGACCTACTGAAAGTGTTCCTCATAGACCAAAATCAACTTTATGCCCTATACTATTAGAGGACAATAATTTATCACATAACAAATTTAACAGAATATATAAAGGGCATAATGTACATTGTAACGAAAAAGAGACGAATGGTTTAATAAGTACTGAAAGTATATTATGCTTGCAGAATTATCTTCTGTTTTCATGTGCCAGAGATTGTTCCATATTAATAGCATTTCGAGAACTAAAGTAAGTGTAAGTTGTAGAAAGTACTTGATTTTAGAAGTTGAAATTAAATTTAAGGAATTATTAATATACAGTATGTTCAGTTTACTTATATACACGTAATTATATTGTTTTGTAAAAATTACTCTGCTATAAAGTAGAGAAATTTCTATAAAATTTTAAGAAGATTGTTTTGAAGTTTTTACTAATCATGTGTTAATTAATTCCGTTCTTTTGCAGGGATGTACCATCCTCCAGCCTTAATGAGGGTGTGATAAAACTTGCAGATGGACTCAGTTTTCTTTGCAACATCGGGATTTCAGATTTGGATCCGAAAAGTCTACGCTGCATCGAAAAACACCGCCAACGGGACGCTGATGTTTTAAACTATGTAATATCCGTTCTCGAAGAAGAACTTACGGTTAAAAATCACTCGCTACTTCAGAAATAACTAGTATAATAATTATTTTATCAATGAGTACTAGAAGATTTTATTACTTAACGTTTTTGTATCTCACATATTCCACTTTATACGAATTATACGCGTCGTTGCGAAAATTCAAAAGTACAGAAAATGCATACATCATGTTTTTTAGGTATACGTCCAATGTTTTATTATAATGACAGTGAACTAATAGTACAATATTGGGTTCTTGAAATATTTGACGTGGTTTAAAAATGTTATTTTTTCAGTATCTGATACATAATAGAACAATCGCGGTATTGTTTTTGTAATGTACAATAAGGTAACAATTAACAAACTAAAAATTTCAACTTTAGAATATGTATTTTTAATACATTCAACTGAAAGCCAAAGATATTAAAAAAATTTCGTCCAAATATACATTCGGATTTCCCTTTTACTTTAGTATCAAATAAATTTTTCATTATAAACTTGTTACTACAAAAATGCAATTTACATCCTAAAATGTGAAATATAAAAAACGTAAGGAATAAACGAGAATTGTTATTATCATTGATATTTATTTTAATGATATTGTTGGAAAAATGAATAATTAATTTAATACGAACGTAAAACTGATTCTTGCGGCGCAATTGAATTTTAACATAATAAGCATTAGAAAACATGTTATACAAGGGAGTAGCTTGGATGTACTTAGAAAACTATTCCCTAGTATAATTGTATTTCAAATGAGCGGTGGACGTGAACACTTATTATATAGAATAAAACAAAAATGTATTCAACTGCAAAAATCTTTCATATTTTAATTTTATTTTTTAATAGTATAATTATAAAATGCAGTTTCAAATGTATATTTATTACACCAAATTGTTACATAAGTTGCAAACGTGCATATTTAAATATAATTTAAGGGTGAGTTCCACTTACGCACTAATTGCCCGCAACGCCCGTGATTTTCATTACATACCGCGAACACGCGCGCAATTTATATATATAATAGTCCGTAGACTATTGTTCACGGAAAACATATCGATTATTTAATTAAAAAATGAGGAATAGGAAAATTTGTAGTAAGAACGTAAATTGTATAAATAATGAATTTGAATTGTACATTGTACAAAATATTTAAACGACTTGATTTTTATCAGTGAATTTCTAATTTCACCCTTGCAATTATATTATTTAATGCGCGGGTAAATTATGAAATATTCACCAGACTGTATGTTTGTTAAATAATTAGTAATTATTAAACAACGTTTCAATAAATTATTATTTGGGTAATAATTATTTACTGATACTAAATGGCAGTTCACATGTATCTAACAGGAGACTCTAATGAGCCCTTATGTATATATGTGTCCGCACAGTGAAAAGATTAAATTCAATTCTGATTTAATTATTGTACATTACTTAGGCAGATAATTATTGTTAAAATCGAGATAAAGAATGTTTGGCGTATTTAGAAACTTCGTAATGCGTTTGTACTTCAATCTTTTCCAGATTGTAGTTTTAACAAGACTGACTCGTAGATGTATATAAAAGTTCAAAAGATTTTGATTTTGTACCTCTTGTTGCTAGTATTCCCATACTTTCATTATATTTAAACAAAGTCACAAAAACGGGGATGGTACAGACGAAAGAATAAAATTCCTGTTTTCTTCACTTAACGTATGTTGTATGTTCTTAATTAATGATTACTAATCAACTTTTATGTTTGATTGGTAAATCATAAATAGGGTAAACGCGCCAATGAACAAACACTTAAGGCTAATGAATGAACACTATTATAAAATTATGTTTGCAGCGCGATTGATTCCACGTGCTGCAAAAATTGTTTGGATATGGAAGAAGAAATTAAAAGATGTCTATAATTAATTAGTTGCTTCTTTTAATAACTTATTTTACCCATTTTGATAAAAAATGTCCATTCTCTAGTATGTGTTCATTTACTGGCACATCTACCCTATTTGTATATTAGTTCAATTATATGTTAGTGCATCAAAATGTAGATTTCTGATGTATTGATAAACAACACTGGTTTATATGTGCGATGTATTATTTAAGAAAGAATGTTGAGTGCTGTTAATTTATACTATAGTCATTTGGTTTTTATTCAATACACATTATTGACGATATATAGGCATCAATCAATTTTGTAAAATCTGCCACTGTATTTTAATAAACAATAAATCTTTTAAATTAAAGTATATTATATATATCCCTTGTTTCCATGATTTGAAATCAAACAACAAATCTGACAAAAGTTAAAGTAGAATTATTATTATAAATACTCTTGAATAGAAAGTTTGTTATATATTCATAAATAAAAGTTAAGTTAGTAGTTACTTTATAACATAAGTATCAAAGAATTAGTTCATAGGTGTAACATGATGTAAAAATTATTCAAAATTCAGGAATGATTAAGAAGAGATGTATTTAAACCTTCATATTTTCAAGAAAATGTAAAGTAAAGAAAGAAGTGTAATAATTTCAGTAAACTTATTTGTTTTTAAGCAGTCTGTCTAGCCAATTTGAATTTCGCGTAATAATTATAGTGTCAAGAAGTTATTTAAATCAGAGATGACAATATCGTTTGAAAGGAATATTACGAAAATTTTGTTTTTCTGTTTTATAAAAAAAATGTATAATTCCTAATTTATTAAACTTTTAACAGTTTAGTCCATTTAAGTGCTCATAACGATATAGACCCATAAATATTTGTAAAGCATATTATTCACTAGAATAATATTATACACGGTAGGTAAAAGAATTCCTACAATCTTTTAAATTTATAAATGCACACTACTTACATTAATACACCGCCATTTTCATGCACTATTAAAGGACCAAAATAACCAAAACCAGTATAATTTTTCACAATTGTTGAAAACTCTTTTATTCATATTCCATATACTTGAGTGTTTCTTAAGTAAAGTTCAATCACAAGATCGAATAAAAAAATGCTTTAACAACTCTTCGGTATTAAATTCAAATGATTCGAAAACTTAATAAAAAAAGGACGGTAATGTCGGAAAATATTTTACAAGAATAGATTCGTGTATCGATACAAATTTCTCTCAATTAATTCCAATTATTCACTGATGCGTTGTCCAGCTATCAGTAGAAGTGTTTGAATTTTTTCATACATCCCTAAACAACGTAAAAAGATTGGTGAGAGCAAGTGGTAAATATCGGGTGGGTTCGGTCGGTATCGGATCCATCTGCGAGAATCTTCGTACCAAAACCCGCTGTAATTCTTGAGGGCTCTGCTATGACGCCCCTCCCCAACGGGTGAGAAAGAGTGAGCGAGCCGTCGCGGCGCTCTCTCGACTGGCAGTCGACGTTCGTAAATGGCGACGTACCGCTGTCGAATGCTCGTAGCGAATTGGTGAATCGTCGTACGTGATGACGGCTCGTCACTGAACCTCGGACGGCGATGGGCACGCAAAAGCCGGAAGAATGGGCGAATTCGCTGATAACACGTTTCGAGGAACAGGTACATCACAGCTGTGACTCGAGCTACGAATCTGTTTGGCTTTCTTTTCCCGTCCACTATCCACCTTCCCTCTCTGTGGCCACCCCCTCTCTTTCTTACCTACCCTCTTCCGGTGCTTTCTCTCACTCTTTCTCACTCCCTTCCTCTATTTCTCTTCCTCGATCTCCTTGCTCTCTGCTTAAGCCTTTTCTCTTTTGTCTCCTCTTCCTCTGCCTACTTTTCATCTTTCTTCATTTTGTTTCCTTTTGTGTTTATTAAGCTTTCGCCGCTTTTAAGTTCTTCGTTTGTGTATCTACTGTACCGAAGAAATGGCACTTAACATTAGAAAGACCATGTTCAATGCACACCCAGAAAGGCCGGCAGCGGTTATTTCGTTCGCTTACATAAATTTCGATAGAAATGAGCTTCTGCTTAATCGTCACGATTCATATGTGGAGAATATGAAAGAAATGCAAAGTGAACGTGGTGGCAAGTTAAAACAATGAATGGTACAAGGACATATGTACGTTGAGACAGTGACTGACAGCCGTCAGCTTTTTCTAATGTTAAATCGTCTACTGATTTCGCTTTAGCCAGTCCTCTTTCAGATCTTATTTTCTATCGAAGCAAATTTGAGAAAAGTCGGATCCATGACAGCTTTCTTGTTATTTTCTCGAGATTTATTTTGTTATTGCCCTTCTTTGCTTTGCTCAATTTTCTTCACATTCTCTTTGGCGAAAAGAAACTTGCATTAGACGATGAAAATAGTTTTGCGAATTAGCGATTTTAATAGTAGATATATCTATTTTCATTTTTTTTAGATTTATGTAAAATGTGAAATACGATTTTGAATGACACGACGGTCCTAAATCAATCTCGTGGATTTCGCGGGGAGGCGTAATTTAACGCGTAAAATATGATTATTATTTCTTGTTCCGGTGCCAGTAATCGTTGATGTCGTTGTTCCCATGAATGCACCGTCATTCGTTTGTTCGTTGATTGATTCGTTCATTCATGGGAAGATGCTTTCTCGCGTCTCCTCCCTCTACACGCCGTTGAGTCCACGGTTTGACCTTCGCCCCTTTTCTCTTTCCTCTCCACCCTGTCAGCTATTCAGTTAAGGTGTATACAAGGTGTTCCAAAATTTAGATGTTACTCAAACAATTTTTTCGAAATATTACTTGCTTTCAAATTGAATATACTCGAGCTCATTTTAGAAGGAACTTGCCGACCGACGAGTTTAGATCGGTTCTGCGCATGTTGGTGCCGAAACAAGCTACTATTGGCTATACATCAAACAAATGCTCCCTTGGAACCAATGAGCTCATTCAACATGCGCGAAATAAGTTCCTTCTAAAATGAGCTCGAGTATAGTACAGGACGCGATACACATTAGAAAATCCAATTATATTCCAAGTGAATATTTACGAATTTCTTTCGCATAATCGAAATACAATAGAAGCTCAAACGTCGCACAGTGTATAAAATAAAGCAAGTGGCATACTTTACATAAAAATTAAAGTTATTTATCGAAACCATTAAATCCAGTCGACTTTAATTACGCGATTGTTAAAGTAACTATAAGTTCCATATAATTGTTTAGTTTTATGCTATTTATACACGAATGTACCGATAGATAATTTTGATATTTGTAGTATCGAGGCAATGATACTTTTAATCATTTATATTGTTCAATGGAATATTTCCTGCCAAAAAAAGTTTAGGGATAAGTTATTCGGATACCCTGTAGACTTTCATTCCCTGTCCCGTAACCCCTCTATACCCACACAACGCCGCTTCCGTCGTGTCACGGGTATAACATGAATGAAAATTGCATTCGCTTCACGCACGGTTTATCGAAGAATTCGAATCTATGGCACACATCAATGCGTTTAAATGCGGCCGAACGCAATTATACGAACATGCATAGAACTTTTCAGCTTTCTGTCAATGGTATATGAATTTGCAACGGTGTGTCTTCGATTACTCAATATACCTACATAGCGCGAATGCAACTTGTAAGGATCGTGATAAGAGTTCTATGAATGCGGCGATTGTTTATTTTATATTTACAGATCGAGCGTATACGAACAATAATAATTATTTACATTACTGATAAACATTACTGATTACTGCCTAAAAAACATTGAAATGCTAAAAAGAACTTGGACAAATTTACGAATTGCACAGTCCCAAAACAAAAACATTATTTATAACATGTATATGAATAATTTATATGTATAAAATACTATATAAATATATAAAATATATACATTTATAAATAAAACATTATTTATAAATGTATATATTTTATATATTTATATAGTATTTTTTATTGGATAAATTTTCTATTATATATTTCTTATATGGCATTCCATAAAAGGTATATATAATAATCGAATACAAAGAATAAACAGAATAATTTATTATGATCTACTTATTGTATTATATTTTATATACAAACGAACGAACCACTTTATATACTTGGAACTTAGAAACTATTTAGATGTTTATATAATGACTTCTTTTTTATATGTAGTTACCGTGTCACAGTGGCCCTCAAACCACCCACTCGCGTTTGAACGAAGAAAGGAACAAAAAATGTCTGATACAAATCTCTCGCTACCGTTTCTCCCTTGTAATATCGAGCCTCACCAAGATACTTCAAGGTGTTAACGAAATGGTACCATACATTTGGGGTCACCGTATATTCCATAGTACAGATCAAGATCGCCATTGCTATGAATCTATTATTATTGTTTTGGACACTTTGGAAAAATGTCTTGCAAATCAACCGAAAGACACAGCTAAGTTCGACGAGGCTATGAATGTAAAATTTCTGCTTAGGGAAATATGCCAATTTATAGGTAATGAGACTTGAAATATAATTCACACCGCTTCGTTTATACAGTGTGAGTTATGTAACTTTGTCCACCTCGAATATTTGCTAAACTATGTGTTCTACAAAAAAATGTTTCATATAGAAATTCCACAATCAGTTTCTGAAATCTTTTTTGTAAAATAATCTGTTTACGAGCTATCGAGGTGACCTTGAAGTTATGAAATATATGCATATCTTTTGCATGAAGATTTAAAAGAACAGTGAATTTTGTATAAAAAAGTATTAAGGTGTAGTTGTCCTAAACCTAGTAATTAGCGAGATATTTGCAAAAACGTTGTTCATGGTCTCGCTACTTGCTTTGCAATTAGTTACAGTAGGTGCTCAAAGCAATGTCCGTTCACTTCCATACACCTCTTATTATTATTTGATTCAGGACAAACAAAGCTTAATACTGTCTTATAAAAAATTCACTGCTCTTTTAAATTTCATATTTTGAAAGTTATTAGAGGCGGACAAGTTACGTGATTCACTCTGTATAATATTAATGTTTGTTAACCAGATATTGGAACTAAAAAAACTCAATGTGATTTTCAGATTTACCAAACGATAGTCCCCAATATGCTCATTTAAAAAACTTGGCAAGCAAAGTGCTGTTCGCCTTGAGTTTAAACTTTTTCAACGCTGTATTTAACAGAATATCAGCCAGACTTCAGGAGCTAGCAAAATGTGGCGATGAGAATGCTGATTATAGTGATATCGAATTAATTCAACATATTAATGTGGATGTTTACAGGCTTACGAAACTTTTAAATGGTAATTTTGTTATTTTGAACTTGCAAAATCTTTTTTCTTATTTCTCGCTAATGCCTTTATTATTATAGAGACGATACAGAAATTTAAACAGCTCAAGAAATCAGCGCATATAGTTCTTATGAATTCATTGGAGAAAGCAATTTGGAATTGGATGGACACTTATCCGCATGAATTCGCTGATCTTCAAAAGAAACCTAATGAGGAACTTGGGAAAGCATGCGAAGAATTATTCGACAGTCTTGATACATTTGCTGACAATAAGAAGGGAAGAGCTGCAGCTGTTTGGCCTTTGCAGATCATGCTTCTCATACTTTCACCAAAAGTTTTGGTGGAAATAGTCAATGCTGATTCTGGTGCTCCATGTTCGCCGAGGCATTCAAAGAAAAAGCAATTCATCGATAGTGTTAAACGAGGCCTAGGAATGCACGGCAGTTCTAGTAGACAACTAGTAGAAGCTGCAGCAGTTACTTGCATTAAGCTTTGTAAAGCATCAACCTACATAAATAGCTCAGATTCAAACAACGTTATATTCACACTTGTTCAGCATGTAATGAACGATTTGATGGCACTACTTTTCAATCCAGGGAAACTATTCTCTCGTGGTCAGAACTACGTTGCCCAAGACATTGACCTAATGATAGACTGTTTTGTTAGCTGTTTTCGCATTAAGCCTCATAACAACGAAGTACTTAAAGTTTGCTTGAACCTGAATTTTCCATCGACATACCAATTCGTCTTGGTTAGCTCATTATACAAGTAAGAGAAGAATTATAAATAAATATAAGTACATCTGTTATTTAAATAGATGCGCATTAGAGATTTCTTTGCATTTAAAAAAGAAGATTGTTGAATATTTATACGAAAATGCATTTCAATTACAATACAGGCTTAATTAAAATAACAGAACTTTTTTTGTAACACTAAAGTAAATAGTAGTGAGTATTCTAACGAGCTTTTTGTTTCAGAATTGTAACTCAACCAAGACTGTCATGGTGGCCTCAAATAGATCTTCTGTATTCGCGCAGTACAGAACTTAGGAATATGTTTTCTGATATTTTAAATAAAGTCACACAGAGTTACATATCACACACACCATTGCGAATGATTCAAAGTTTAACGTTGAAAGGTAAAGAACAGAATAAGTACAAGGACCGTGGAGAAGAAATATCAAGTTATAGAAATCTACTTTTGTGGATGGTGAAACTTATTCATGCAGACCCAATGTTATTACTGAATGTAAGTGTTTCTTTTCGAAATTTCAGTCATAATTCATAAAGCTAATAGCGTACGCGTATTACATGCTTCGTAAACTTTTGTATGATTTTGCAGAATCAAGGGAAAGCAGGTCATGAAATACAGAGCTCGACATTAGAATTGATCAATGGTTTAGTTTCTTTAGTTCATCAACCAACCATGACAGATATTGCTTATGAAGCAATGGAAGCGTTATTAGTATTACATCATCCAGATAAAATAAAAGCATGGAATCCAGAAGCACCGATTAACACTTTTTGGGATGTTAGTTCACAAGTTCTCTTCTCGATTTCTCAGAAATTGATTCAGCATCAAATAGTTAATTATACCTGTATATTAAAATGGCTTAGAGAAATATTGATTTGTAGAAATGCTTTTCTGGCACAAAACAAGGATTATGCAAATGTGGGTAGCCAGATTGCTATTTGTAAGCAGGCACATATTAAATTGGAGGTTTGTTGATATTCGTAATATCGAAGTATATTCTCAGAAAATATATTAGCATGTTTCATACAGAATAATGAATAATAACGTTATCCTTCAGGTGGTACTTTTCATGTACTTGTGGAGTATAAACATGGAAGCTGTTTTAGTGTCAATGTCTTGCTTTGCATTGCTCTGCGAAGAAGCAGAGATTCGTTGTGGTAGCGATGAAGTAGCAGTAACTTGTTTACTTCCTAACTATCATTTGTATCTTGAATTGGCACAAGCTTCTACTGTGTTAATCACTGGTGAGTTCAGATTTCTAGGATATTAACATTTCTTTTAATATTATAATTGAAATATCCTATTTTTCAAAGTGAAAATTAGAAATTCGAATCGAGAAATAACGATTGAATAAATAATCGTTAAAAATAACATCATAGGGTAGTTTGAAAATAACATACCAGTGCGTTCTATAAAATATGTAAATGTATTTGTTTCAAATTTGATCTTTATTTACAATCTATAATGCATTTATACAAATGTATATTTATAACAATTCTAAATGAAGTCATAAAATAGTATTATAGAGTAACCGATTGTGAGTGCTATTGTTGGAAAGTTTAATAAAAATAAATTACTTTTTATCAATATTACGATAATATTACTTTCTCTAATTTAATTTCGATTCGGGTCTCTAGTGAAAATATTTTTATTTGAATTCAAACATTCATTCATGAATTTTTGAATTCACTTTGTATTTTGATTAGTATAATCCTAATATGGCTGCAGTAGAGTATTAAAGACCTTGTTACCATAACAGCCAGCGGGGAAAGTAAGATATGTTATCACGACCATAGTCATGGTAAGTGTTACTCGAAACATTATATTATTAATACATTATAGAATTATGGCTGTATTATTGTTCTTATCATTTCAATTGTAATACATTATGCATAATTGCTTTATAAATAACAATAACAATACATTGAATGTGTATGTCATGTACTTTTTAGGGCGCGCTGCTTTACAAAAAAGAATTATGGCCTTATTGAGGAAGATAGAACATTGTGTAAACGGCGTACAGCCTGTATGTATATCGAATAATTCATGTTTCATATTTTTATTGATTAATACAGTTTGTATCAATAATAATAGCGCCCTAATTCTAAAATTTGATTTTTGAAAAATGAAATTTTATTCTTATCAAAATTATATATAGTTATAAAATTGGTATTATGTTATTTATTCATAGTTCTACTATTTATAACGTTTATTATTAATAATTCAAATCGTATTAAAGCGTTATTTTAATATTATAAACGTAGTACAAGTAGTATTAGATGAATATTTTGAATATAGTGAAGATAGCATTTGATATTCGTAAGTTGAAAAATAATATAAAGTATACTCCTTCCTGTATTTAGGCTTGGGAAGAAACGTTTAGAAATTGGGAAGTGACTTGCCGGCAGTTAATGAATTATCCTAAATCTAAAATGGAAGACGGTCAAATGGAATCGTGTCATCGAAGCACCGGAAAGCGAAGAGCGTCGCATCAAAATTCGGAACATGAATTGGAGGAACAAATTAACGAATGGGCAAATATGACAGGATTTCTCTGCGCTTTGGGCGGAGTATGCTTGCAAAAGCGTTCGCCAAATAGGCCATTATCAGGCATGCTTCCAAATCCAGAACCAAAGAAAAGTTCTTCGAAACAACAGGAACCTACATCTTGCTTGTTGAATCCAAGTCAAGAAGTGCAATATTGTACACAATTTGTCCTGAATTTACTAAGGTTGCTAATTTGTAACAATGAAAAATTTGGAAATCAAATTCAAAAGCATGTTAAAGAATTAGTCGGCCATGAGATGAGCCCTGCGTTGTACCCGATACTTTTTGATCAGATCAAAAGCATAGTTGAGAAATTCTTTAACCAGCAGGGACAAGTTACAGTGATGGACGTTAACACACAATTTATCGAGCATATAATATTCATAATGAAAAATATATTGGATTCTAAGACAGATCAACCCTCTGAGTACCTTGGAATGACTAGTATCGAAGGAATGATGTTAGCAATTGTCAGATATGTTAGGCATTTAGACATGACTGTACATTCTATACATATTAAGACAAAATTATGTCAACTTGTGGAAGCAATGATGAAAAGGCGAGATGATTTGGCGTTTCGGCAAGAAATGAAATTCAGAAATAAACTTGTCGAATATTTAACTGATTGGGTTATGGGTGCTACTCATCAAATTACTCAATCGACTAGTGAAGACTTGACTGTTTATACTCGGTGAGTAATTAATTCTTATCTATCATACGTTTACATAAAATACCTACCTTCAAATAACGATTTCCTGTTTATTTTGTGTAGAATAATTTTCTTGATATTTTCCACAATTAATTACTCAATATCTATATAATGAAAAGATATTATGTAAAAAAAAAAATGCATTATAATTAGATAAAAGAACAAGCTGGATTGGATATATTTAATTTTTCTAGTTATATTTTATTGCAGCTGATTTGATAGAAATGTGATTTTAATTACTGAAGTAATATAATTCTCGAGTTATGACACAATTTAAATTGTAGAATCTGAAATTTTAGCATAATAATCGTAATTTAATTGTAAGTATAGTTGACTCCTCCACATATTGAACACTTCTATTTTATTTTTTAGGGATTTAGATCAAGCTTGTATGGAAGCAGTTGGAGCGTTGCTACGAGGTCTTCCTCTCCAACCTGAAGAATCTGATCGTGGCGATTTAATGGAAGCAAAATCTCAGTTATTTTTAAAATACTTCACCCTTTTCATGAATTTACTAAACGACTGCAATGAAGCAGCTAGCGAAGAAAAAGAGATTGTATCTCAACAACCACGATTAAGCAGCGGCAAATTATCTACTTTACGCAATGCCACCATACAAGCAATGAGCAATCTTCTCAGCGCAAATATTGACAGCGGTTTGATGCATTCATTAAGTAAGTAAAATTATAATTTTGTACATGCATGTAATATAACTTGTTCACGGTTTCTTTTAGTTTCGCAGTTTTCAATTTTGTACGTTTTGTAAATTTAAATTACAGGTTTGGGCTATAATCAGGATCTGCAAACACGAGCAGCATTTATGGAAGTTCTGACCAAAATTCTTCAACAGGGAACAGAATTTGATACACTAGCAGAAACAGTACTGGCTGATAGGTTCGAGCAATTGGTTCAACTCGTCACAATGATTAGTGACAAAGGAGAGCTGCCTATCGCGATGGCCTTAGCCAATGTTGTAACGACAAATCAAATGGATGAACTGGCACGAGTTTTTGTGACATTGTTTGATGCAAAGCATTTATTATCACCTCTTTTATGGAATATGTTTTACCGAGAAGTTGAAGTCTCTGATTGTATGCAAACGTTATTTCGAGGAAACAGCCTTGGAAGCAAAATTATGGCATTCTGTTTCAAAATTTACGGTGCTAGTTATTTACAAAACTTACTGGAACCTCTGATTACTCCGCTGCTAGATGATCCTACAACTGGTTTCGAAGTTGATAGTGCTAGAATAGATGCTAATGAAGATATAGAGCAAAACGGCCGCAATTTAATAGCATTAACGCAAAAAGTATTTGATGCTATAGTATCTTCAGCTGATCGGTGAGTTATTAGACAATAGATTATACATAGCATAGATAATATACAAATCATTTTTCATTAATTACAATGTTACTAAACGCGTTTTATATTAAATAAGTTTATCTTTTCAGCTTCCCACCGCAGTTACGGAGTATGTGCCATTGTTTATATCAAGTACTCAGTAAAAGGTTTCCGCAATGTCCACAGAACAATATTGGAGCTGTAGGGACAGTGATATTCTTGCGGTTCATCAATCCAGCTATTGTATCGCCTCAAGAAATGGGTATTGTGAATAAACCTGTACCTCCCCAAGTTAAAAGAGGTCTAATGCTAATGTCTAAAATACTTCAAAATATCGCAAATCACGTTGAATTCAGTAAAGAGCAGCACATGTTACCCTTCAACGACTTTCTACGAGCACACTTTGAAATCGGAAGAAGATTTTTCATACAGATTGCCTCGGATTGCGAAACAGTCGATCAAGCCAGTCATCCAATGTCGTTTGTATCGGATGCTAATGTCTTAGCGTTGCACAGATTGCTTTGGAATCATCAAGAAAGAATCGGCGACTATCTTAGTAGCAGTCGAGACCATAAAGCAGTAGGAAGAAGACCGTTCGATAAAATGGCTACGTTGTTGGCATACCTTGGTCCCCCGGAACATAAGCCAGTGGACTCACAGTATGTAATTATGCTAAAAATACTTCTCCATCTATAAATTACTACTGTAAATACTAAATTATAATATTCGAACATCGTATGAATTACTTTATTTCGACAGCTTACTATTTTCCTCATCCTACGCACGGTGGTCAAGTATTGATATGTCATCAACGAACTTTGAAGAAATTATGGTGAAGCATAATATGCACGAGAAGGAAGAATTCAAAAGCATCAAGAATTTAAACATTTTCTATCAAGCAGGAACTAGTAAACAAGGATATCCAGTGTTCTATTATATTGCCAGGCGTTATAAGTACGTATTGAAACGTTATGTATGTAGGTGAAGAATTGTGTTTATTCTATCATTTGCATATCAAACCACGTAACGATATATAGAGAAAAGTAATAACAGAAGTTGCTGTTTAAAGCACATTTTTATGAGTAATGAGAAACTAGCAATTAATTTCTTAGTATATTATTAAAAAAATTCTTAAATATAACATTTTTATTTATGTATATAAGTATTTTCTTTTATCATCTCACCACTGTCGTTGTATTTATATACGCATACATATATATTTTTATATTGTTGATAGAATTGGTGACACGAATGGTGATTTGTTGATATATCACGTTATTCTCACTCTAAAACCATTTTGCCATTCACCGTTCGAATTGGTTGTCGATTTTACTCACACGTGTTCAGACAATCGATTCCGAACAGAATTTCTACAGAAATGGTTTTACGTGTTGCCCGAAGTGGCTTATGAAAACATTCACGCTGCGTACATTTACAATTGTAACAGTTGGGTGAGAGAATATACAAAGTTTCACGATAGAATCTTGGCGCCATTGAAAGGTAACAGAAAAGTAGTCTTCATTGACGGGCCGGGTCGTTTGAACGATGTGATCGACGTCGACCAACAAAAGTTGCCCGGTGCTACGCTTTCTCTTGACGAAGATTTAAAGGTCTTTAACAGTGCATTGAAACTTTCTCACAAGGACACTAAGGTATCAGTAAAAGTTGGACCAACTGCTATACAAATCACCTCGGCAGAGAAATGTAAAGTATTGTCGCATTCTGTTCTTTTAAACGATGTTTATTATGCGTCTGAAATAGAAGAAGTTTGTGTGGTAGACGACAATCAATTTACATTGACCATTTCGAATGAAACTGGCCCGTTATCTTTTATTCATAACGACTGTGATAGTATCGCTCAGGCTATAATTCATATAAGAAATCGATGGGAATTATCGCAGCCGGAGTCTGTGTCTGTTCACTCAAAGATTAGGCCTAAAGACGTACCTGGTACACTATTGAACATGGCTTTATTAAATCTTGGTAGTTCGGACCCAAATCTAAGAACAGCAGCATACAATCAATTGTGTGCTTTAACTGCGACTTTCGACTTAAAAATCGAAGGGCAACTCTTGGAGACCTCTGGTCTTTGCATACCATCGAACAATACAATATTTATCAAACATTTGAGCGAAACTTTAGCTGCGAATGATCCACACCTTACGCTGGAGTTTCTAGAGGAATGTATACAAGGATTCAGATTATCGAGTATCGAGTTGAAACATCTCTGTTTGGAGTACATGACTCCGTGGCTGAATAATCTCGTGCGATTCTACAAACCGAATGACGAAGGAGGAAAACGTCAGAAACAAGTTACAAAGATATTAGAGAAATTAATCACGTTAACCATTGAAGAGGTGGAAATGTATCCGAGTATACAAGCTAAGATATGGAGCACGATTGGAAGGTTGCCGGACTTGATAGACACAGTTCTGGATAACTTCATTCAACGTAGTGTTACCTATGGACTTGGTTCTCCAACAGTTGAAATAATGGCTGACACGGCTGTAGCTCTAGCGTCTGGAAATGTCCAGTTGGTGGCGAAGAAAGTAATAGGGAGACTTTGTCGAGTTGTTGATAAGACGTGTACTTCCCCGACTCCGTTATTAGAACAACACACAAGATGGGACGATATCGCTATTTTGGCGAGATATTTACTGATGTTGTCCTTCAATAACTGTCTAGACGTAGGAAAACATTTGCCTTATCTGTTTCACACAGTAACGTTTCTCGTTTGCTCTGGAAGCCTGAGTATGCGTGCTTCCACTCATGGTTTGGTTATCAACAGCATTCACTCACTCTGCACTTGTAGCTCTCCTTCTTTTTCAGAAGACACATATAGAATATTGCGGATGAGCTTGGATGAGTTCTCTCTTCCAAAATTTTATTTACTCTTCGGTATAAGTAAAGTGAAATCTGCTGCGGGCACAGCATTTAGATCTAGCTATAGACATTCGAGTGAGAAATGGTTCAGCAACGAGCGGAGTGTTACGGGAGCTCACGATAAAGAGAGGCTTTCATTGACCAGTCTAGAGATTATCACGGATGCTCTTCTTGAAATTATGGAGGCTTGTATGCGAGACATTCCACAATGTGATTGGTTGAAAACCTGGACTTCTTTGGCGAGGAATTTTGCTTTTTGTTTTAATCCAGCTCTTCAGCCACGAGCTCTGATTGTTTTCGGATGTATCAGTAAAAGTATCACTGACCAAGATATGAAACAGTTACTGAGAATATTAGTAAAAGCGCTGGAAAGTTTTAATGACATTACTTTGCTAGAAGCAATTATTATGTGCCTCACCCGATTACAACCGTTACTCAGACCTGTAAGTAACATTTTTCCATACATTTAATAAAGCTCCATATTAACAAAAATTATTCGATAAACATTTAAGTTTGTTCATGGTATCGAAATATTTATTCTTCATTACGAAATTGAATATTGTATTCAATTTTCATTGAAACTTAAATATACATATATTATATTAAAATGTTTATATTCATGTTTACACTAGTAGCGTAACAAAAATTGTTAATATCTACACGAACATAGTTAATATGGGGGTTTTAATGCAATTCGTAAGAATTCCAAATTTTGATTCATAATTTTAATACTTTCAAGGAATCTCCAATACATAGATATTTATTTTGGGTTGCGACGTCAGTTCTTCAGTTGGACGAGGCATCTCTGTACGCATATGGTTTGGCACTACTTGAACAAAATTTGCATACTTTGGATTCTCAAGGAACGTTTGATGATAAGGTTGACATTTATATAGCCCCTTTATTATACATTGTTGTATCTAGTGCATCTTGTGCTTATTTAACAGATAATTAATATTCATTTAGACTTTGGAGCATGTTATGATGTCGACGCGCGAACCTTTAGAGTGGCACTTTAAACAATTAGATCATGCTGTAGGACTCTCATTCAAGTCCAATTTCCACTTCGCATTGGTTGGACATCTTTTAAAAGGATACAGGCATCCCACGCCGACTACCGTAACAAGAACAGCTAGAGTACTCACTATGTTGTTAGGTATTGTAGCTAAACCTTTCAGAAGGGACAAGTTCGAAGTAACACCGGAAAGCGTAGCATACTTGGCTGGTAAGTTTTCACTAATCTCCTTGTGTATACATTTCAGTTAATAACTGTTGTATTTTTACACGATTAGCATTGGTTTCCGTATCTGAGGAAGTACGAAGTAGATGCCATATTAGACACTCTATTGCGAAAAGTGTAGAATCCGGTAGCACAGATTGCCTTGACAGTTTACTTCCACATAATACAGTAAGTACTTCTTGCATTTCTTATATTTTATTTACCACAAATATAAATATGATAAATAAAGTCGGTTTAACAGCATAAGTTATTTAATATTTCAAGCTCATAAAACTAATACTGACAGGGTATTTGTTAAGATTTTATTGCAAATTAAGTAAATACACTTTAAACATTTCTATGTTATTAATTCATTTTTATTATCTTATCAAACATAAATAAAATTAGAGATGAAGTTGAAAATACTTAAGTAGGTGCAATTCAAATTAGAATTCGGAATTCTAGAGAACTACATACTGTTAGCGCTTGTAATGCTTAAATGATTATAACAAACTGTATATTATTATATAGGATACATCTGGTTCATCGTCGGGCAATCCTAGTAATCGTCGCCAAAAGTCTTGGGATCTACTCGATCAGTCTGCACTCACTCAAGCTAGACAACAGAAACAGTATTTAACACATCAGGTACGTTTTATTTTATAAATATTCATAGGATAAATTTACAGGGATGTGACACATCATTTACTTTTAATAATTAGACCTTTATACTACGTTCAGACCACGTATATCGGGTAAGTCACCTAACACGATTGTAGTATAAAAGTATCTACAGAAACACTTTTCGTTTAAGGGGGGAGACCACTGTAATTGTCCGAAAAGTATGGGTGTTTTCGGAAATTTATTTCAACCAAACAACGCAAGTAAATCAATGTATTGTATAGTATAGTTAATATGTACATATTGAAGGGTAAAAAAAAATGTTTCAATCAAATTCATAAATCCGTTTCCTGTATACTCTTCGTCAAAATGTGTGCTGCGGCAAAATCGTGCTTATCGCGTTGACAGTGCCCAGGCAATATGGTTCATCCGAATTAAAAAAGACAAAAATATTCAGAAACTAGAAGCCAACATCTATTACATGACGATCAAAAAAAGTCAAAATCGCAAAAAGTACAAACTGAAAATACTGAAAAAAATCATGTTTTAGGGGTACAAAATTGGGGAAATGTTGATACTAAATATTTTATAGTAAAACAAAGATTTTTCCTACAGATATTTTTTGTTATTGTCAAAAACAACAGATATAACATTGGTTTCAATATTAGGTGATTTATCCCGATATATGTGAAAGCATCGCGTATAAAATTCTGTAATTAAACATCACATGGACATTATACATATATCCTCATTTGATCGAAATGCTATGTGGCAAAAGTAAATGTATATTCTATTATATTTGTTGTCCTTCATAAAATGTTTGAACAAAGGCAAACATGTAAGCCGCCCATGCTGAGATGTATGTTCCTAATACATGTTATTTACAGACTGTAGATTTTATGGGCTACTTAAATACTTAAATAATAAGTAATATTCATTTCTGTTATAAGAACAAAACGAAGTAAGAAACATTGTAAAGAAATTCGAAATATCGATGTTCTCATTTGTAATTGCTTCTTTTTCTTTTTATACATATATATTGTGTATATATATTTTTTGCATTTAATTGTTCTAATGATGTTACTTACAAGTTTCCTTATATTGCTGTACTTGTCCGTTGTTAATAAGCCTGTTTTTTACATTTCTCCTTTCATTTTTAATCGAGATTTAAAGATATTACAAATAATTATATCCAACTTACAATTAATGTTTCTTAAATTTGGAGTAATAAATTATCTAATCTTTGTTTTGAGAATAAAATCGAGGTAAAAGGAGAAAAAATTCCTAAGCTGAAATGAAATATACATAAATATCATTAATAATGAAGGCTTAGTAATCAAATGTTAACATAATGTTTAGATTATAAAAAAATTATACTTTGCACATGAGTTTAAAACAATTCGAAAGCGGATAAAGATTGTTATTTTATAGAGTTCATAATTGATTGATCGATCAATATTCCACAGTGTTTATGAATTAAAATACCATATTTATTACGTTTTTATATTTTTTTAGCATACAATGCTCTTTAGCATAAAAGACAAAATTCAACTTTACATTAAGTGACATTGTTTGTTGTATTATGTTTTTGTATTTGTCTCTGTTTACTCTTTCGGTGTCTATGCTCGCATCTGCCTATATCTGCCTTGTCTGTGCCTGGATTGTGTAAAACACAATACAACTCGTCCCTTGTATGTGTCACACTCCATCAATTTGTCCAAAAAATGACGGCGTATGCGTCATTCACAAGACTGGACGGATTTTATTTAAAACGCAGCGATCCTTTTCTGTACCGACTGCAAAGGAAACGAAACCAACGGAAGAAGCAGAGCCAAAGGTATAATAATTTCATATATTCTCTATATATTTATATTTTATTTTTACACGTAGACAATGTAGACGTGTAAAAACTTTTATTTCATTAGCGTAACTTCCGCTTAATATATACAATTTTTAAGTGCTGTCTTAACAGTGTTCATTAATTTTACATCAATCTAAAAAAGTGTATACATACTAAAATTTTTGTCATTGCTACAGAATCGAAGTGCTAGAGTAAGCGTGAGCAATGAAAACAATGTATTACTTGATCCAGAAGTACTGACAGACTTTTCAACCCAAACTTTGGTTTTAACTGTTTTGGTGACTTTAGTAAAAAATTCGACTGATGAAAACGAGCAACGGATTCTTTATGAGTACCTTGCGGAAGCCTCCGTAGTGTTTCCTAAAGTGTTCCCAGTTATGTAAGTTTCTAGTGCATTCTAAATTAATATTGTGTATAATATAAAATAGTGCTGCAGTTGGATAAATTTATGTATCATTTAATGTTATTTTAATAGATCTGAATTTTTCTTATAGTCACAATTTACTTGATGCAAAAATCAATAGTGTATTGTCGTCTTGTTATGACCAAGCCATAGTAAACTCCGTACAAGCAATCATACAGAACATGATCGCCTGTGAAGACACAAGTCAGCAGCAGTTACATTATTTACAAAGCTGTGGATTTGGTGGGTTATGGAGATTTGCAGGGCCATACACAAATGTAAGTAAACACATTGTTTGTAAATACTTGAACTTTTCACATATCTGTACCAAGTTTTGATCCAATTAAATATAAAAAGTAAAAAATGTGTTACCTCCAAACTGCGTTTAAATACTAATGTTTTATAAAATTATCTGTACTATAATGAAATAATTGTCGTAGTATTTCAAAAACTTGGAACTCCCTTTGAAAATATATAATTAAATAGAATTTTTCATACTTCCGGTAAAATGTAATTAAATTGGTGGTAAACTCATAATAATGTATGATATTTTGTAGTCTAATTGCACAGCTGAAAGTGCTCAGCTATTTGTTAATTGCCTGGAAGCAATGGTAGAGGCATGTCTACCGGTCGAGGAACCTGAAAGGTCAACTAATAATGAAATCCCAATTGAGAAAAGTAAACGAACTGAGACTCATCAGATAGAAGCCGCATCGAAAAGCAAAACTTCTGCATATTGGATTGATCGAACAAATGCGCGGGCTTTTCCGGAAAGAAACGATGAAACTTCTCGAAGTACTGCGTCTTCGGTTCATAGAGAGTAAGTAATGGATAATAGAATCTAACAATAGATTAAATCAGATAAATTTTCTAAGCACTATTATACAACAGTATGTACAATGGATCATTTAATTAAACAACATGAAAGTAAAATTTTGAGACACTCTTTAGTGTAATAATTAAAAGAAGGAATAATACATATTTGTAATAATAGTAATTTTAGTCGCAGTATTGATAGCAGAGGAGATATCTCGCTGGATTCTATGAGTCAAGGGGAAAATACTAGTAGTAGTAGCAGTTCGCAACCTTAGCGATTAGCATGTGAACCTAGGAAACCATGCGGTAAACATGGGCGAAAAGGACAAGTTGGTCGGAAATTGCAACGGCAACTAAGGTACGTTCAACAAACACTTGTTTAGTAGCATAAATAATACGGTAACTGATATAGGTCATAATTTCTTATAATTTAGACGCCTTTATCATTTTTATTTATAGTTGCAAATAAAGAAATTTATAATGTATTATTTCTTTCTTCACTTTTAACATCATAGATAATAAAGCAGAATAATTTTTCCTTCGCTAATCATTTGATGATTAGAAATCATCAAATGATGAATCGAAATATAGATTTGATTAAAAAAAAATTCTTTGGAAGCTGTGATCTTGAAGAAAAAATATTTTCGTATTATATTATCTGCGTCTTAGAATAAAAACTGTATTTTCTGGAATTTTATAATACTACACAAAATAGTGAGGATATTTTAGATTTCTTTTTTCAGATTCCTTGCCTTGTATAGTCGATCCTGATAAATTTGTACTTTAATGATGAAAATATTACACTTTAAAAATACGTGTGTTTATCATTCTAATTTGTATACGTTTTCAACTAAGGAACGCAAACATTTTGGCTCCGTGTTATTGCCGCAACATGTCGAATCAGTTTAATCCAATGCCGTCCACCTCACGTTAACGAGCCCACTGGAATGGAAGCCAACATGCACACTACCCGTCAGTAGATACTTATTTTGTCCATTAGTGTTATATGTCAGCGACTATGCATTACTTTTAAATTTGCATTCAACCTAATGTCTAATTGTAAATTTGTAATCATACAGAATGAAGCAGCAAAAAGAGCCAATTTGTTGGCTTTTATTGCGACAGTGTTACTAAATGCAAATAGTGAATCTTAAATATGGAATTGTTTTAACCGTTTAATAATTTTAGCAGTTATATAATATGGTTCATAGTTTCATGGCAGAAACTGGATGTTCATCTAAATGTTTCTAACCCTTTACAGCTAAATATTTTTATATCATAGAGGAATCTGGTTTTACTTCCAAACAGATTTAATATAGTCTCACGTTGCTAGAATAAAATTATTATATACATAGTTTATCAGAGGAGTCTAATTCCATGTACAGCTATAAAGGGTTAAACGAGTTTATTTTTGTTCTAATATACAGTAGGAAGAATGGTACTTTATGATGGCCACTAAATTCCACTTAAACTTGATTATGACAAGAAGACAAAGGAAGAGAACAACATAGTTATTACGTTATAGTAAGACAGAATGAAACAGTAATCGAATCGAAATGAGAGATTTGTTTAGTGGAAATTTACTATGAACACTGACAAGATGGATTACTGGTAAATAAGTTCCATCGAAATGGCAATGAGTGTTCAAAATGCCTATGTAAATAAATACAGAAGTTTTCTACGTGCATGGAAACATTATATATCGAAGGGAATGTATTCGTGAAAGTAATTACGAATATTCCATATTATCAGATATTATAATGCAAATGCAGTTTGTTTAGGATAGAATTTCAGATCAGTGCAGAATTCTTCGAATAATATACCACGTACGAAGAACTTCTATTTTTTTGTATTTATTCTTTGAGTATAATTGTATTTTATTAAAAAGAGAACAATGAAGTATGTGTGCATTCTATGTAATCGCGATTATTACAAATATCGCGTTTATCTGTTGTTGGAATTTCGAGAGGGTCAGAAACTCGCCTCTTGAATGCCATACTAATAGGTTCAGCCCCTTGCACTTGGTCTTTTTTGTATGTAAGTTTTCTTTTTTAGTAATCTGTATATGTGCAATCCATCATACAATAATAATCAGCACTGACTGTGATAGCTTATATTGACTTGAGTGTGAATACAACCAATGGTGTATCGCAATGATATTATTTAGTTTGTATCGTTAAATCTGAATGATAGGTACAGAAAGAGATATCTCTTTAGTCTTTCTCTGTAGGTTTGTGGCCAGGTTATTGGGGTGGTTCTTCAGCCGTTGTTAATACAACCTGCCGCGTTGGGTGATTTCTTCTCTTAGGGTGTGAATATCGGTTTCTTTGATTATTTGTCTACACAGGATGTACCACTTTGCATTCATCATGGCTCTTAGTTTTTCATTTTGCCATCTTTCTATTGTTTTCATGTTCCAGGCAGAGGCTATTCCCCGTAGTTGACTGGCACATGTCCATAATGATTTTAGAATTGTTTTGTATATCGGTAGTTTGTTGGAAGTTGTTAATTGTGATTTTTTACCAATCAGCCACCATAGTTTTCTGTATCTTTCGTTTAGTTGATTCCTTTTTTTTTGTGAATGTACCTGGGATATGTTCAGGAATGCTGCCAAGCAGTATCTGTTGTCATTGAGGTCTATTCTAAATTTGCTAGCTTGTAGCGTATTGTTGTTGAAAGTCGAATTGGTATGCTAGGATCAGCTTGCGTTCCTCTATTACGGGTTTTAGTCAGTGAAGTAATAGTTTTTCAAACAGCTTGGACGTAATAGGCTGTAAGCTTATTGACTTGTATCAGATTACTTCCTCTGTTGGTTTTCCTATTTTGGGGATTGATATGATTTAGGCTACTGTTCAATCGATTGGAAAATAACCTGCCGAGAGCTGGATGAATTTTTTGGACTTAAGTTTTTATGAATTTTGTGTTGAATCTCGTCTGGGGGGAAGTATTTAATCCGGGAGGGAGGGGTGATATCAATGGTGCTTCTGCTCGATCAGTCAGTCTTTCATTGTCTTGGTTATTTGTTTGATTTCCTAGTACTTGGAATACTTTTGATAGATGCTTGGCAAATGTTTCAGCTCCTTCTGTCTCGGTTCTTGCCCAGTTTCCATTTTCCATTTTTATCGGAGGGGTGGATTTTACTGGTTGTTTTAATTTCTTGTGGACCTCTGTTAGTGATTAGTTTGTGTCTTCGTTAGACGTGAGTTTTTTCCAAGAATTCTTTGAACCAATCGTTCCGTCTTTTCTGTATCAAGTCTTTCTTGTGTAAAACATCTAATTCATTTTAGCCAGTCGCCATTTTTATTGGTTCTGAAATTATTTTCTTTACCATCATCCCAAAGTTGCCCCTCTCCGCCCTAGAAAAAAGTCTCCGGACGCCCCTGTAATATAACGTGTTAGAAATACAGTATTGTCTCCGTATATGCTCGCTTGTCGGGACCGACGATGAGCCCGTATTGGGTACATGAGCCCTAATTCCGAGTGTTCGTTTCTCGTTTATTTCTGGCCGAAGGGGGGAGTGAGATGAAACACGAGTCTTTTTTTGCGCCCTAGGCGAACTTGCCAAATTCCGCCATTTATTATAATACAATTAACTGAGCTTCTTCATATCCTTACTCTTAATTTTTACTCGCAGTTTAAAACCGTTGTAGTACAATTTGTAGTACTTCATTTAAAAATTTATTTTCAACAATGTCTACAGTCAACCCTCCTATAACGCGATAGTCTCATAACGCGGTTTCCATATAACGCGGAGCAAAAATTGCGAGTCCTCTTATAACGCGGTACTCTCGTAATGTGGTTTCCATATAACGCGGTACGAATTAATATGATTTGTACTATGTAATTCTGAGCCTCTTATAACGCGGTTTCCATATAACGCGGTACGAATTAATTGCGTTATAGAAGGGTTGACTGTACAATGAAAAAGAACATTTTGGCCCTTCTTGTCAACCTTACGCCCCAGCAGTTGCCTAATTTTGCAGAGTAAAGTCATAAATAATCTTAAATAAATGTATTATAATAAAGGGCGCAATTTGACAAGTTCGCCTAGGGCGCAAAAAAGACTTGAGCCGCCGGGCCTACGCCAAAATTTTGCGAAGCGGTTCCCGTGCTTCCGTAAGTGCTTGCAACCATTGCGCACGCTCGTCGCGCACGCAAAGGACGGAGTGTCATGGCGCTCGAAAGACGGAGTGAGACAAAACATCCACGCGTCGTCAGTCTCGTACCGTCCTTGCTCGCTTTCACTGGTTCTCGCTCGCTCTCGTTCCATCTCGCTATCGCCTTCGCCGGACAAGAGTGAGACAGAAGTGGTGAGGATAGCGACGAACTCGTATCGCGTGCACCAAATCGAGCATATACGGAGACAATACTGTACATTCAAACGACTGTCCAATTCTGAAGTTCTGGGGTAAGTACCGTGTGGTTCATCAAAGTCCTGATACTGAAAAATGCAAGAATTATCGATGTCACGTATGTATGTTGAGACATTGTTGACGCTGTTGTCGCATGTATGTTATGCGTGATAGGAATCGTGTTAGGCGCTTGCTCTAGTGCCTTATTTCATTAGATTCAGATTTAAGCTGATTCAGTTTTTGAAATGTGCTACGCGTTTAATTGTACATACGTTATCATACACGAGAGATATTACTTTTATTTCACTGAGGCAACGACTTTTCTGGGTTACAGCATCTCTATGCAATTAAAGGGGCCTTTTGGTCTAAATTACTAAAAGAGTGTTTCCTTATGAATTTTTTGCTAAAATACCATGGATAATAGTTGCTTCAAACTATGCATGTTTACTTATACGAATCATAAAAAATATATATTTTTTCGTAAATAAATTTTAATTCATTGATGAGGTATGTTAAATGAAAAACTTTGAAAACAAAAAACCGTGCTCCTTGATTTCTTAAATTCCGTTGACCTGATATTAACAATGGCAAAGGTGTCTGTTCAGTATAAAAATAACTATCGTCGGGACTACAAAGAAAAAAATATTGAAACCTCTTAAATAATCGTGCTTTAAAAAAGAGCAGTAAAATTTTAGAGTTTTTTCTATCACTAAGTTCTATCACTATCACTATGGTGCTGTATATCCAAACCTGTATCCCACCTCGATAAACAAAAGGAGTATGATTCAGAAATAATGCCGCATTGTTATGTTAGAATATTTAACGTCACAGTGTAAAAAATCAGCGTCGTAAAAACATTATGAAGCAAGGAATTATTATTAAATTTCACGCAAAACTTGGCACAACCGCCACAAAAACGTATGAAATATTGCCCCAAATTTATGGTGATGAGTTTATCAAGGACTCGTGTTTCTGATTGGTATAAACAATTTCGCAAAGGCCGGGAATCAATTGGAGACGAAAATCGCGCACAGGAGCCTCAGATGGCTCGCTCACTTAAAATGATAAATAAATGGATAATGAATAATAATAACGAAAAATAATCCGCGAGAAGCCAGAATACCATGAGCCAGGAAGTTGGTATTTAGGTACTACACGACAACGCACTCAGCCACCGCTCTGTAATTGAAGAATCCTTGTAGAAAACACTGTAAGTGCCAAAAATCAAATTCTATACTATAGTATTACCAGTGGCACCTTTGAACTCATTAAACTTTTCGTTAAGCGCTTCGACTTTTACCTGCACGCACTTTGTTTCAATTTGCATAACTTCAACAATTTTTCAAAATTTAATTTAATAATTTAGGAGTACATTTGCAACAGTTACAATTAGAAACTCTAAGAAATTGTATAAAAGAATTCGATTTTTCTAAAGTTCTAGTCTAAAGACTCTCTTAAGGTATTTGTTAATAGAAGGTTTTAAAATTAATTACATCGTTATACTCTCATTAGCAAACGAATGTAAAAATTCATATGAACATAAATATAATTGATTGTGTTAATGTATTCAGTTATTTCCAATCATGAAACTTGGTTCGGATGATTTCAGTAATCGAAGGAAATTGTTTACAAAACACTAACTCTTCCTGAATATTTATTCGCACATAAAAATCTACATATTCATTTTTATGAGTCAACTATCGGAACTCAATTAATTCCTTTTCCTCCTTCTCTCTTCCAACAAGTCTCCACACTGGCCCTTTCAGTAATTTTGAAAAATAGTAATTTTGAACTTTTTTTATAATTTTCGTACCGATAACGTTTAAAAAGTTCGACTAATTTACTTTAAGCGCTTCGGTTAAGGCGGGATAATTTATTTAAAACCCTTAAGCAGAGCATTTATTGAAAATTTAGGGAAATTCAGCACGTTCATTACAGACCTCTCAGAAAAAGTGTCAAGGGGTTGATAATGCGAAGATGCTCTGGACCAGCATGCGCCCGGCATATCGAAGCGTCCTTGCGTTCCAGGACGCTCGAGCAATCGGACGATTATTTCTAGAGTTCTCTCTAAAACGAAACACCAATGATTCTATTGTCTACTAATTATTAAAGTACAAAGCGAGACCACGTGTTATTTTCCCTCGCCGTTTATTAAGGCACGGAGGAACATTTTATTAGTAATTAGGAAGGAAAACAGCGACCGGTGGTAATACAAATGATTGTACATTACATAAATGTATACTGGGTTTATCAGAAAGGCTGGGAAAATTGCAGAGTATGTGATTCTTAATTGAGAAAAGAAACTAAAAAAAAAACAAATATAGTACCTATATCTAGAATCGAGCGATTTTTTATATCTAATATTGTAGCAATACATGATTAGCCTTTGTGCAATTGTAATTATTAGTAGTTAATAGACCCCACTCAGAAGCCACTAAAAAGTTTGGGATTATTTTGTTCGTATAAATAAAATATAAATAAAAAATTTTTCCATTATATTTGGAAAACCTCTCGCTTTCGGACATACGGTTATATGATCTTTTTGGTTTCTTTTCCTGTAAGGAATCACTTCGTTCAATTTGTTCCAGAATCATTGATACACTCTATATGCATTATATATACAGAGTGTTCGGCAGCTGGTGGTTCTGCATGAAAAATAAGTTGAAAACAGAATTTTTTTTTTTTTTAATATTCACTCGGTTATTTATGGAGTCACATTAAATGAATTGTGTATTCTATAGAAATTACAAATTTCGAGATATTAAAAGTAAAAATTAATTTAGGGTTTGATAAATTAAAACAGAACACGTTAGAGAGGGTTCATAGAAATATAATTCGAAGTGCAGAACATTTTCAACAATTTCTGTACTAATAAAATTTATGTTACGTGAATATCCTGTTTTATTGTGTATTCTTGATTAGCCAGTACAATAAACACAAATCTGAACCGAGAGAGTAGCAATAGTTACCGAACACCCTGTGTAATAGTAGCTTAATTGCAGCAATAGAATATGTGTAACAAATTCGACAATGCGTTTGTTCATACTATAAATAAGTTATATACAGGTAGTTTCGTAAGTTCAAACAATGGCTAACGGAAAATTCAGTAGAGTTACTGATTAAAAAACTGATGATGAAATAAAATTGATTTTATTCTAATAGAGATTTTACTTTTTGCGGAGCACAAATTTAAGGGCTGCTGAATTTTCTGTTAGCAATTGACGTAAAGCGAATGGAGAGAGTATTTCATAAGATAGGTATATTATTTTCAGGATACGGTAATTGAAATTAAAAATAAGCTGATTTAATCCAGTTTCATAAGACTATTGATTATTAATTATTTAATATTTAACAAATGGAAGAGCGTCTGTATAGTAAATGTAGATTTGCAGATAATTCTAATGTTATCTTGTATCAAGTTCAAGATTAATTTAACGTATGAAATTTTTTCGTATGGGACTAAATTTGATATATAGTTTGGTTTAACGAATTTTCTCTGTTATAAAAATTCCAAACTCGTTCTATTTAACTCTGTTCTAAGAAGAATTAATTGAAGCTTGGTACCTAGGGTTTCATAATTATTAAGAATTATTTATTTTTAGTATTAACAAGGCTTGATGTTGCGTTATACATACGTACTTTTAATTACTATTAATTACAAATTTATACTCAATTGTATACTGAAAACATTAAGGTTCATTAAAGTATAATAACTGCGAGTTGCCTGAATACATCATATCTTATGAAATTCTCTGTACATCCATATAAATACACTATATAAATATTTGTACAGGACACGTATATTTGGGAGACTTATAATTTCACGAAGACGAGAGCGTTTCAAAATTATGGGGCAAGAGAATATGTTACTGTTAGAAAAAATAATTTATAGATTAGACTGATTAGAGTGGACGCGTAAAATATTGATTTTAATACGTACAATCCTTTAAACGCTTATTGTTAAATATGTTTGGAGCATCTCGGATCGAATTGCGTTGCGGGTAAAGTTGTTACTCTAGTGAAATGTTTAAGTGTTATATCAATTTCGTGCAGTGATCATGAATGTAAAACGAGAGATTCTTTGAATAGGAATAAAATGATGCTTGGAATTTTCGTAAGGTAAATGCGTGTAATAAGGCCCACCTAACGATCGATATTTTTTGCCTGTAGATATAATCATCCCCTAGAATATTGACCATAAGTAGAGGAAAACCCTGTATATAAGGAAACTCAGAATTTTTCAAAGTCGATTTTCTGGAATTTAGCTGAAAAGCGCATCTTACTGCTTTGTGAAATTAATGTCCGAGTGAAGACCTTCGCGTACACTAAGTATCAAAATTTTCTGAAATTGCTAGACCTGAAGGTCCCCTTGTTAAGTAGAATGCTACAACCGCGCAAAACTTTAAACACAAATTTTTCAAAAACGAAGGCTCATTTTGACAAACCCCATTAGGGTTTTGTAACACTAGGTATGTACTGCAACTTCCACCCAGTGTCATACCACACATTAAAATATACAGAGTGAGTCACCTAACATTTAAACTTAAAATATCTCCCTCGTTTCTAATCGAGGAAAAAATGTTTGCTTCAAAGGGGCAATTATTTTGATGGAGATTTTTTTCTCAAGGTCATATTTACCGAAATTTCAAGTTCGTCGACGTTTTTACGACAAACTAATAATATAATTTCTGGAGAATATTGAGAGATTAAATACACAATATAATAAGATAAAGATCACCATATTTTCTTTGTAATACCTTTATCTGAAATAAAACCATTTTTATTGCACAATGTTATAAAACAGGACGAATCGCGTAAGATATATTTCTATGTAATTCTAAAAATCAGGGAATTATTTCGGATAACAAAATTATTTGAAACACTTTTTACATATTGTCATTGTGTACGCGCTTTCATGTTACACTTACAATAGATTACCTAATATCTTAAGTACTGAAAAAAATGATTGCTTTCTTGAATCAGTATCTAAAGAATTGAACTACATCAGTATTAATTAATTATTATATTTACAACATTTTACATATATCAGAAAACAAATTTCGGTAATTATATAGAAGAGGGTACACCTCGCCGATTTGGATGACCTTGAAAAATGTTGTAAAGGTCGTCATTCTGAACAACTTTTCCCTATACAGTATACATGTTACCGCCGCTCGACCTTCGTTTCGGAGATACTTGCGTAAAACTTCATCAAAATCGGAGAAGTGTGCCCTCTTCCACATAATTACCCAAATTTCTAAAAATTTCTTCGTTTTATGAAGAAAAAACAATTTAAGTATAAAACATTGCTTCGCCTCTAGCATACACACACACATGTACATATATATATTTATATATATATATGCATACATTCTAAATTATTATAATCATTCTGTTAGTAAATACAATATGTTTTTTTTTTAAGTTTTAACATTAGCTTTTTCGATTTTCTTACAATGTTTCGTATTTCATGATTATATTTCCCATAAAATCACTCTGACGGATTCTTATATAATAAGAATCATCGCACAACAATAATGAATGGATAAAAACAATAATATACAAATAGAAATGGATGAAACAGCATTATTCAAACAGTGATCGATTTGAAATATCCTTGGACAGCTTCAGTGATTAATTACTGGATGACCAATAACCAAGGATTATGCACGTTGTCCCTGCCATATTGAGTACATATCTTTCGTTACAGTAGATATGTTCTACTTTTTTTTCTATTGCTCCTGACAAGTACTCTTCCTACGTTTCCAGTACAAACTAACACTAACTAAATATAATATTTAATTCGAATGTATGGCTTAAGTAGGCATGATGGTACATGATTCTAATGTGTAATGAATTCTACCCTTGCTTAGTCATGAACATTGTATGTGGATTATTGATTTTTAACACCATTATAGATTATAAATTTTTGTAACTCAAGTAATATAGAATTCAAGTAACATTTTTCTTTTCGATAATTCGTCTCAAGTGTATTTAAATTTGTGTAAATATGTGTTTAACTGCCCTCTACATACGACGAAATTGCATTTTAGCATACAAAAATAATCAATTATACGGTTTATATACGAAGACTGTTCGAGGGTCAATCGTAAAATTCAATTATCATTACCAATATGAGTCTAAGGGATATCGATCTAGACACTGTTATAAGGCACCCAAAATTTATGTAGATTTTTTGCCGTAGAATAGGACGATTTACCTATTTGTTCATCTTCATCAATCTTTCATTTATCGAAAAATCATATTAAGCACCGAGGTCATTTTATGAATGATTGAAATGTACACAGGGTGATACAAAAACAGGTAATCGAACAAAAAAAATTATGAAAAGCACCTATTCTAATACCAGTCAAGGCAATATGATTTCGCCAGAATTCTTTGCAAAATTCTGTCCTATACAAAAGTAATTGCAACTTCGACCTTTTTGTGTCTAAAATAGTAAAAATATGCTTTCAGACTACGATACGATTACCCATTTTGGAATTATTCTCGGTACATGCATATATACACGCGTGTAATTCGATACATCATAGTTATCTATTATACAAACGCCCCACTTAAGAATGTAATGGACGGATTTAGCAATGTGAAATTGAGTTTTTGGACGCTTAAAATATTGGTGAAAGGTAGCAATAAACTTTTGCATATATATTCGTATCTTCGTCGTATTCTGCGACGAAAAACCATCGAAACGGTGGGTAACATGAGGTAAATATGTCTGTTCTCAGGATTTAAATATGTATACTGTCTATTTTGTAATATAGAAAAATTCAAATTAATATTCCACTGATATTCCAGAATATACTTATATAGATTATCATAATTTTCAGCACGTAAAATAATTCTAAAACATATGTACTAATTGATTATAAAATTTGTGGCACAATTTTTATTTCTTTTATAAATTAATTAGTAATTCAGATTTGAGCATTTGTTTAATTTGTTATATAACATCAACAGCTTTTATATTTGCCTTTTGTAAACATAAGAAAGGAATATCGATGAGACTTTCTCTGTAACAAAATGTTATTTTTTATATTCCTTTAATATTTCTTCTGTCTTACAAATTAAAGGCATACGCATCACATTTCTTCAAGGTATTATACTTATTTTAAAGATGACAATCTTTGCTTCATGTTACCCTGCCACTTTTAACTTTGCACTATAGTAAAATTGTTTTATATTTGAAATAATTCGAATAATTTTGTACACCCATTTTCCTCGGATTGAGTTGGTGTCGATCAAATTGCACAAGCATCACCGTAACACCAAGAATCGTACAGTGTCCTAAAATTATCGTAGATTTCTGTGATCTACGTTATTACAAAATCAATTTATTATTATTATTAAAAAATCAACGATATTGAATCTCTGTGCCACGTGTTAATTTTTGACCTAACGGAATGTATTGTAATAATAATCAAAATAGTGGTAATAATAATGGAATTAAATTGGTAAAAAAAAAAGCATGTTGAAAATGCACATTAATTTGCGCAGACAAGTTTAGTTTGAATATTGTTATTGTCATATAGAATGTAATCTATAAGTTTTCATATCAAAATCCTTTCTTGCTGCATAACTATTTAAATATATATGTAACATGTAATTCCAATTTTCGATGCATATTGTAATTTTGTACCAAGTGTATCGTTAAGCATATCCGACGCATTTGTACGTAAAGTTTGCAAATCAGGTTTCTATAGTTATTGTGATTCCCGCTGTAATAGTTGCACGCTCACGTGACTTTGCAGCTTCTGAAAATAGTAATTACAAGCTTACGTATAGCATAACGGCACCAAGTAATTGCTATCTTCGCATAAAAATAAGAGAAGGTCAGAGATATCTGACCTTGAGTATTAGGTATATTTCGGCACATCGTTTTTATGGTAATTCCGATATGTATTCCTTATAACGACGTTCTTAAACATATTTCATAAAAATTTTAAAAGCAACACATTCTACGTATTAACTGTTCATAAAGTACTTTCATATTCTACTCTTTTTTTCTATTCGGTAACTGCATATAGTAGCATTACAATCATATGATACATAAAGATACCAACAATCGTAGAAATTCGATGTTGGTTACCTATTATTATCAGATATATTGGCCGGTGAATTTGTTTTCGGGAACAGCGATCGTGGAGAAATCAGCCACCACCATCTGACAATCGTGGATTTGTCAGTTGAAGTTGCATGGCCTTCGCAAGGTTTGGTGTTGTAACGGGAACGCTCAGGCCCGGATTAAGTTTTTTGGGACCCGGGGCTATCAAGCCTTCGAGTCCCCCCCGTCGTTGATTTTTGGAACCCGGGGGCTACATATCAAACCTTCGAGGCCCTCCCCTGGTTGAATATCGGAGGGGGGGGGGGGGGGTTAGTGAGCTAATCGCTTATAACGGGGCCCCTCTCGAAAAGTGGGCCCGGTGCTGTAGCCCCCCCCTTTAATTCGGGCCTGAGAACGCTGCTCGGCTCCACCTGAACCTTAGCCGTTTGGCTGTTATTTATTCTTAGCGTAATAGTTGTGTGCGTTACGAAGCTATGCATAGACCAATATGAGATGAAACTATCGAGAAAGAATCAATGTTCTGACCAATAAAGCTCCTAAATTTTTTCGGAGCTAACGCACACCTATTCTGATGTGTGTATTTCTACGCTAAGAGCTCGGTTTGACCTACACGCTAGAAGCTTGGCACTATCCCCACCACTTCTGGCTCACTCTTGTTCTGCGAAGGCGAGAGCGAGTCAGAAAACGTTGAGAAAAGGAGCACCAAGGCAGGCAAACTGTGTGGTCGGAGAATACCCCTCACGAAACTCACCGGCCAATATATCTGATACCGACTTTAGTCGCATATAGGATGGTTTTGGGACGTTTTCTAAACATACCGAATCTTTACAGTATGTACACCCTCATACATATTGCATTCAAAGTTAAATCAGTATGGATTTGTATTATAAACCAGAGACAAATGCAGGGAAATCGTATTTAAAAGAATTGAAAGGTTTTACCAGGGGAAAACTGTTTCTTTAAAAGGCCTTGATCCTTACTATACAATTTACATATTTTATAATAGGGTGGTTTATACATATAATATATATATTATATGTAAGGATTTTATAATTTGCTTCTTATATTATACAAAGAATATGTACGATTCTTGAGTATTCTGTGATCCTTTATAATACTGTACTATCTTATAAAGATGCAATTTATGTATAATACAAATCCTAATTGTGATAATTTTTAAAACAAGAAACACGTTGAAAAATAATAAATACAATTTAATTACAACAATAAACGCTTTTATCAAAACATAAAAAACACGTTTTTAAACAAGAGCCAGTCTTTTCAGGGAATCGAAGAAGATACTAAATAAATTTTTTTCGACTAGTTCAAGAGCAGATCTATTCAAGATGAGCATAATATATGTATGTATATAATAGCGATCAGCATTTCATTTGTCCATGCGATGAAGGTTACGTACAGATATTATAATTGTTCTCAGCGGGTGTTGTATCCCCTATTGCTGACTTCAATGCCTGCCTACTTCTTATGTGTTCAAAATATTTTGGAAAATCAGACAACAGTTAGTTTCGTGTCAAGTTCGACTTGTTAATTTGTTCCTTATTATTCCAATGCTGAGGATGGAATTGAAGATTGTACATTACAACGGGTATATGTATACAATTGTTTGGACTTCACTGATCGTCATTCGTTCTCATCGGTTTTGTTCTTTGTCTTCCAAAAATGTCCACTGATCGAGTTTCTTTGAAGCAGTATCCAATTGTTTGACTTCCTGGCTGGTATCTGAATCATCTGGTCCTTTCGACTCGCTAGTTTTATATTCGGACACATAAATGACTTGTTTCTCAGGGTGCCCTTTCTTATTAGACTTCGCAATGTCTGTCCTCCTAGGCGGCACAGGAGGCTTTCTATTAGAAGCAGTCTTCCCATTCGACGCCATTTTGATTTCATTCTGTGCTGGCTTCTTTTCCACGCTCTCATCACCATCCTCCTGGTGTTTCCCTCCGTTGGTAGACAGCTTGATCTCCGTAATGTAGGTCATCTTCTGTGGCATCGGTGTGTTCGGTAGAGGTGGTCGACTATCAAAGTCCTGTGGATTATAATCCATCGACTCACCGACTAATCCGCTGTCTTCACTGTTTTCACCACTAGAAACACTGATATTGTTAATGTTACGGCGGTCCTCGCGGTCGAACATGCTCTTGCTGTTCACAGTCACACCGGAACCAAACTCGTATTCATCCTCATCTTCATCGTTTTCCCGGTCGATTCTATGACTAGTGGGGGCCTCGATCACTCGCCTCGTCGGCGACTTCAAATCTATCGATAATGTTTCAGTCACGTTCTCCCTGTGCTTCAACGTCGCCCCGTGCGTGTGAGGTATCGAATTCGCTTCTTCTTCGTCCTGAATCGTCATCGAGTCGGAACCGTTACCTTCGGTCGAATTCGATGAGTAGTCTTGCAAAGGTATCGGAGTAGACGATCGTTTCGCGGAGAACGCCTTCTTCTTGCACATCTCGTGCCGGTTGCAGTTCTCCCCGCACGCGTGGCATCCCCTTTTAACATTGACCTTCGTCATAGGCTCTTCGTCGACAGGTTTCTTGCCAGCGTATGAGACCTCCTCGTTGCTCGCCAACGAGCTATCCTCTTTCCAATTCTTCACGGAAAACAAGTCCTGCTTCGACGACTCTGAAAGTCTCGGTGACTTCTCCGAATACATCTCGAAGTGTCTCAGAGCTTTGCTGAAGTCTTTGCTCGGCGTTCTCTCATCCTCGTCCGAGAAGCGTTCATCCGCAGTTACACTGTCGCTGTTAAGATCGTCAGGCAATGGCGTTCTCTGCTTGAACTTCCATTCTACTTCTTCGAGAGTGGGACTTTTGACAATCTCACCGTCGTTCACGATTCTGGCTAATGAATTGTCCTCGTCGGGGTTGAACATCCGTTCCGCGTGAATAAACTCTTCCGTGAGCCTCTTACTCAAAGGAAGGTTGTACAGTTCGACGCTGGTGTCGTCCTCAGTGTCCTCCCTTGCCTCAGGATTCTCATCTTTTAACTTGATTTCTACAGCAGACTTGGATCGTTCCAGAGAATCGGTGCTCTTTTTGCCCATTCTCAGTTTCTTCGCTCCGTCGCTTGAATCTTGCTTCTTCCGCCAGACAACGTCCTCTAGATTGCCCCACTCGTTCGATTTCTTTAGCAACCGTCTGTCGAATGTATCCATCTGATCGAGCTTAGTCAAATCCTCCGTGGATTCATTGATATCTTCCGGTGGAAGGGGCGCCTTGCGCTTTTTCGTGCCAGTGTCTGTCATGTCTAGGCTCTGGGCTCTCTCGAGAGTCGTCGATGTTCTGCATTCATACTTGGACAAATCGCCTAGGCTCGCTGCCTTCCTATAAACATCGTCATCTTCATCGTCATTGTTCGTCTCGGGTACGGGCGTCCGATGAATCGTAATGTCGGCTGAATTTAGCTCGATAGTTGTAAAACTGTTCTGTATTTCGCTATCGGTGTCGGACTCGGAGTGTCTTCCATCGATTATCAACGTTTCCATCTTCTGCTCCGCCTTCTCCGCACTCTCCCGCGCCTTGTTCACGTAGTCGGTCAAGGATTCCGTGTAGTCGGCGATGCTGTTGATCTCGTCCTCCTTCTGTAAGTCGTAGTCTCTTGTCAGGGACAAACCCTTCTTTGCAGGGGAAACATGTTCCGTCTCGGAATTGTTGCCCTTTGGAGGTGGCGGAGCTTTTCTTTTATTCTTCTGTACATTCTTCGAATCCTCTGCCTCGATAGACTCCACATTCTTTTGCGCGTTTAACAGCTCTGAACTATTTTTCCGATTACGACGCGCGGCCATAGCTGCGTTGTGCACCTCCATTGGTACCTCCGAGGGGATATGGATCGACGCATCTACACCTTTCCCAACTTTATCCAACGTATCAACGTTACGCGCCTCGAAGATTTCATTTTTCACTTTAGAGCTTATTGCTTGGGAATTTTGTTGACGTTGTGCCTCTTCTTTCTTGTCACTGGCTAAGGGACCTCTGCTCATGTTGGAGAGATGCTTCTCTGTGTCAATCTTCTTCGAGTTCCTTCTCTCAAGGTTCGTGTTGTGCTCATTTTGATTTTCGATCCGGTGAACCGTCCCGTCTAGGGCAGGCAAAACTTTGATGCCGAATTTTTGATGGTTGCCCTTGGTTTCCTCGTGGCGCTTCTCAAACGTCTGACTACTTGGTGTAGACTTGGAGGACTTTAACGTCGAATTCATCGTCGAGTAGTTCGAATTGATGGATTCGTTCGGATCGACTATGAAAAGCCTTTTCGCGACGCTCTTTGATTGTGAGAGCTCTGGAATCGACTGGCTTCTGTACAGAGGGTGGCAGATCCTTGCTGCAGTGGGACCGACGCTCTTCTTTAATAGGGTGGTCGGTTTCGATCCACTTCCTCCACTTTCCACCTCGAGCTTCACATCGTACGGCGAAGCGTAGCTTAAAATTGTTAGGGCGTCCTCGTACACCATGTTTCGGAAACTAATTTTTACACTGGCTATACGATCACCTGCAATCATATGTAATATAAAATTAAGATCAGATTTGTCTTTCATTTAACGGTTTTTATATTTTAAAAGACTTCTCTCAAAACTCTATATTGAATATATTATACAAAAAAATAATTTCTGTAACTCCTGGCCGGGAGTGAAGTCATAAGATTATCATACAACGTGTAAGTGTTGTCCGTTCTAATGAAACATTTTAATAACTGAACAATGTTTAAAAACGAAGCTTTGGTTCGAAAATCTAATTTTCAATTTACGTTACACTTTATTTAAAACATTCCTAATGTATTACAAGTAAGCTCTGATTACAAGTAACTCTACTGAGAAGCGGTGTTTAAATTTAAAAATAATAACTAACCAGGATGTATGCGTCCAGATTCTGATGCAGGTCCACGGTGTAGGAGATCTTTAACAAAGATTCCCTCTCTCATGTTGCCACAAATGTTGAATCCCAGCCCTGTGAAATCTCGGCTTTTCAAGCTAACTACGCTCACCTTCGCGGTTTTCGGCTGCAAAAAAGAAATTGACCATTATACAACTGGAAATTATGCGATATTTATACACGATTCTCTATTTTCATCCACCTACAGGGTGTTCAAATGTCAAACGATGAAACTTCACAAGTATGTTCTATGAGTAGAAATAAGAAAAAAATGTTATATATATAAAAAAAGTTCATTTATGTTTCCATGCCGCTCCGTTTCGAATACAAAATTGAACTCTCCGAATTTAATGTACCTACTCTCTATCGAAATATGATTTTCCCATATAAGTACATAACTATGTACTATATCCAATTATAAAATGTGTTTTTATTCAGAGAATTAATTTATGTCGAGAGCGATCAAAAAAGAATTATCCAACGGAGTTAAAAACATATCGTATCAAATTAATGCGATAAATTTGAACCGATCAATGTATAAAGCCGGGATTCCACTGCAGCAATTCTGTGGCAACAGGCAAATGTAAGACATTGTCGCATCTGTTCTTTGCACGCAACACGTCACATTCGCACGCATCGCATGCAACAACACGATTCCTTGCGTTGCCTCAATGGAATCGCACCTTTACAACTAATTTTGAGATTCGCCTCAGACGCTACGGACTTCCTCTTCGCCCAGACTTCGTAACGGCCAGGTTAACTGTACATGTATCCAAATTTGTCCATGCACATATATGTACCTAGTACGTTTGGAATATTGAAATGAAAATTGTATTTCATAACTAATTCTGCATTGTTCGTCTAAGGCGCGTGGTCACAGTACCGAGTAGCTATACATATATGCATGTAGGTATAAAACCGCTTAGAAGTAAGCTGGTTTTATTGATACATAAAAAATGCGTAAATTAAATTAACTTTTACATACGTACAGTGCAAAGTTTTCTGACAGAATTATATTGGAAAGCACATTCAGGGTCGTATTTCTGTTAGATCTACCGGTGTCTATTAGTAATTATCTTGTCTCTAGTATTTCTTAACCGAACCATTTTTATTAATTTTAACAGCGTATTTTCTAGCTCGATAGATTCCTGATACGAGGAAGTATTAATAAATTCGGTAATAAATCAAATTACGAATAAACTAATAGATAAAAAACTTCCACCTGTAAGCTTACGGCCATTTTGATTAGTACGATACATTTATTCCCCAGTTTTAATAGAAAATTAAAACAATTCGTCGCTAATAATGGGAGTAGTGAGAGCAGCAATGGACTAATCCACATATTTTTCAAAATTGAGTTAGTAGTAATAATGTATTTTGATAAGCTCTATTAATCATATAAGGAAAAAATTTTCAATGTGGGTTAGTCCGTTGTTGCTCTCACTGCCTCATTTATCCTATGACGAAACAGAACAGCTATAATTTTATGTTTCATTCAGGGATTATGCACCGCATTCTGCTTGCGAGCTAACTTTGGGATTGCATGGAAAGGTAGCGAAGCCACTTGGTAAGGTAGCCTTGAAATTATATATACATATATAGACACAGTGGTATATGTAAAAATGAGATAGGAGAGAAAGCACTTACTCCAAGACAAGAATCGTCGAGAGTTTTTCGCTTATCATTGCGGTTAGTGGTTCCCAGGCCCAAGGTTGTCCAAGAAGTAGACCATCGCACAGAATCTTTGCCCGGTGTATCTCCAGATGCCGCGGATACCGCTCCCTCACGAATTCGATTAACGGACGACGCCGTGACGTCCTTGAAACAAGGATTATCGAAGGCGTAGGCTTCTTCGACGATCTCTGGGTCTGTCACCAGCACCAAGTGTTTTCCTGAAAATGTTCGAAAAAGAAATGGATTATACAACAGGTGTATAATATAAATTCACGAGATTTAGGGGGGACACAACTATAATAGCCCGAAATCTTTGGAAATTTATTGAAATTTTTCAATTTTTCAAGAGAATCTTTTTTTAAACTTTAACAATAAGGGATTGCAACTTAATGACAATATAAAATGGACATAACAACTTGTAACTTGTAACTAGCATAATAATTAATAAAAGACACAGTGTATTTTTGAGAACCTGGGACGAAAACATTCGATTGAAACAATTGGCGAATCTATACATAAAATTGTGTATTATATATAAAAGCTTAGGACTTTTGAGAAATTAACACTCGTGTTACATCACTGAGAGGCCAATGCTTGTAAGTAGAACGAAGTTTGCATATTATAACGGAATAACATTTTTCAGCGAAGAAAAGGATTTAGGAAGTTTAAAAGAATTTTTAAAAACATTTCACTCTTCATCTAATTTTAAGCACTGCCAATCGTAATTACGTTGCAGAATGTCTTTTAGTTACCTGAAGGCAGATAGTAAATGATTTCTAAGACACATCAGTTTCCTTATTATGTAGTTTATGTCATCATAAATGGTGACATCATCGCACAGATTTATACTTATTTAGTATGTTTAGCAAGGTGCCTTCTGTGCGCGAGTATCTATGCAGTCACAGACACAAAGAATTATGCATTCCATTGTGGATAGCGCTTCTGAAGCGTGCATTTTTACCAGGTATCATTGCGGGACATTCGCATAAGTTTTGCGATTAATTAAATTCTTCATTTGGTTATGATAAAAATACATACAGTAAATATTTAACTGTACCACAAATTAATCGGTCATTATCTTAATTAAAAAAGACATTAAAATTAGATAGTATATATTTATTATATTTTGCTTTCACCGAATTCTTTTATTATCAAACGCTTAATAACCTTCTATTAATAGCCTTCCAAAAGTCATTTTCATTCAAGTAGTTAGCACCGTTACGACAGCCACGATGTAATCTACTGCTCTTACACAGTAATAATAGTTAAGCGTTTCACTTATCCATGATAAGAGCATATGCTTGGAGGACTGAAATTTTTAATGCAAAACTCGCGGATAACCTTTAAACCTGGCAGGCAGTAATTTTCTTTCGTTCTTTTCAAGAGTTTTCATGCTGCAAGCATTGTAGCGACCGAATGGTAATTTAAATTCTATATCTTTGTTTAACGTTTACTATTTGGTTTACATTTTGCAAGGCAACGATTCATGGCGACTAACTAAAAATGTAGATTTGAAAATGTAGATGTATTCCTTTGATATTTCTCGTTTATAAAGAAATACATAACACACTATTAATAATGAGTAGCAGAGACTTGTTGTCAGATTAATTACCGCTTGCATAAAACGTTTTTAATTCTGATAAAAACCCTATTATCCGAGCCCCGATTATCTGCAGATCCATTTATCCGTAGTAAGGTAACTCGATACGCCGCGTAAAGCCGGTTACACATTTGTTACCGTACCTCGCTCTGTTACCGCGACCTGTTACATACCTAGCTAACCATGTTCTGTTACTGCATAAGTACTCTAACTCGTCAGTTGGTTCGGCCGTTCCGATGTATGTCCCGGAATCGTCTGATATCGTCTACAATTGTTATGTACCATGATCGGTTAACTAAGCAACAAATGCGGACTCGGCTTAACCCTTAACTAGTATCCTGGGGTCAGTCATGACCCCAAGCACGCAAGTTTTGCTGCAAAATTTTTGGTTGTTTAAGTTTGTAAACTGAATTTCTAATTAATTTTATAACAATAGTTTAACTTTCTACGATTCTATTACTTCAGACATTACCTAAGAACAAAATATTCATAGAGGTTGATCTAATGTCGACTTATAGGATCTAATTCGAAAATATAGGAAAATATTTTTCGATTTAAAGCTTCGTTTCGAGAAAATGACGTTGAATATCTCTTAAGTACACATGTTCCTGATTAAGAATTTGCGGAATGCAACAGTAAATATGTATCGTAGATCTGCGAATGAAATGAATCATTGTGCAAAAATAAGTCGAAATTTTAGAATAGCTTTTTTCGATTAAATTTCTTTTATTAATCAAATGCACGGCGGTCTCGATCGATTTTCAAACTCGATTTTATGGAAAGCAAAGCCTCGTTGCAATACAAAATTATTGTACAATTTCGATTCATTTTTGCGCGAAGATTTATTTTATCTGCATTAGCACTATACTTGCTGTTTCGGTCTGCCTATTTCTAGTCAGATGCACGCGTAGAGGAAGTGCAGCATATTTGGAATACCAGAATATTAAAAAATCTATTAACGTTATTTAATTTGTAACATCGGACTTCTGTCTAGTGCAAGTAAATCATAAATCTTAGAATTGATATTTACCCAAGATGATTGTTCCCATGCTGTGATTTTTGAGCTTGATTAGATTATACGAGAAAATAATTTCATTATCTACTTTTTTGACCTTATTTGCGATCTTTAAGCGTTTGTAGCTCGGACCAACGTTAATCGATTTTGATGAAATTTTAGGCATGTATACAACTTACTTCAATGGCCAAAGTTATTTTTTTAATTTTCATTACAGGCTCAGATAAAAAAGTTTAAAAAGCGACTATTTTTTTTGTTATTCTGACCAATTGTATTTTTTTCGAAACGACAAAACACGTCACGTAGTAAACTAATCTTTCTGCCTTCTCAAAAAACCTCAAATCGGTAGGACCCATTTTAAAAAAGTTATTCTGTTTTAACAGTTTAATTAATTAATTCACTAAATTATGATGATTAATGATCACTTCCTTATTTGAATTTATTTCTAATTCTTTTAAATAATTCTCTACTTCTGAATAACTGTAGTAAGTAATCTTAACACTCTGAGTCAGGTAGTTTTTTAAGAGTTCAGGGGCAAAAAAAATTATCTTCATCGATTTTCAAAACAGAAAGCTAAAATTTAGATCGTCGCAGAAAAATAATTCAGAAGGCTCAAAGAAAAATTCAAATGAACAGTACACCTGATTAATTAAATCATGGACGTCATACCGTGATGATAGGATTGCCATTATCGACGTTCCGGAGATTTGAATGCCATTGCAATATTAACATCACTTTCAGCGTTAATTTTATTGAGATAAACAGAATAAACAGTTAATGTTTAAAATAGTCATGTATTCCACAGATCAGAAGTTTCATTAGTTAATCCTTGTTCCATTCGACGGGATACAAGTTTAGTGTTTGGGAAGGTAATACATACCCAGAAGAAATCTTCGGAATGATGAAATCTGGTGGGAGTTGTTTGAGTAGGCACGGTACTTGATTATGAATATGTCTAATTTAGGTGTACTTTTCCACTGCAAGCGCCACTAATAACCGTGACATGTAGAATTTTCTTCTTGAATATATCTACATAGTTGCAAATTGCGAAATATGTCGTATGTATAATTTTAGTGTTTATGCATGGACCAGAGAAGATGATTTTACTTTTATGAACGTGGTTTCTTCCTAAAAAATGGTACTGGTGATCTAACTTGTAAAAGAAAATGCAAAATGGTCGATAAAAGTCTACATAAACCCCTAATATAACAAAAATATCTTCTTTATAATTAGGAGGCTCCTACGTGCATAAAGTAGATGTATTTACAAAGAAACATTCAGCTGTTTAAAACGTTATTTTACATTTCCGTCGCTGATAAAAATTTGCATTCTCTATCTGCAACTTAGAAGCGCACTTTAAACCACGCCAGCCACAATTACATAATAGTTTCATGTAGCTACTGATCACTGGACTCGGAAAGTAGAAAAACAACTGCGAAACCGAGCGTACTTCACGAATTCAATTTTTCATCTGATAAGTATATTTCCAATGTTTCTCTACTATACATAAAGAAAAAGCCCGTCACTGATTGTGAGTAGGCGTATTCGATGTGCATACTCGGCGTTCCATGCGCGACGCATTCCACCGAAACAACGCACCGATAACAGCTATCATCCTAAAAGTGATCCAAACTTACAGAATGCATTTTCCGCGAGGAATATTTTACGTAGCAGATCGTAAACATCATTCCACGAATAGCAATTCCAACGTGCTCGAGCAAGAGACTTTCGTGTTCCATCGTGTCAATGAAGTAGTAGTACGCCAAGGTCTACCTTTTGCGTGGATATAACGCATCAATTGCGACGCAATAGCGAAAAGGATCGCGCGGGACAATAACGAATGCTGGCCGAATCTTTCGGGCGCTAATCTACGCCTCCTATAACCTACTATACAATCCCTAATCTTCTACATCTACAATAATGACTTCAGTGATGATCCTCTTAAGATCTACACCTTAAAGAATTTTTTTCAAATCTCTCGATGGTACGTGCCATTTTAAGATACAGGATCTGTGACGGTGTAATATAAAAGTGCATCATTCTTATTTTGTATTCGATACGATCGATCAATCGGGAAACATATAATTATCCATTGTTTCGTTGGGGACCTGTGTTTTCTCGATTGTGTACGCGGTCGGTATCGATGGTTGCAGCAGAGGAGCTACGGAGAAGTAACGCGTAGCAATAAATTCCACTCTGTTGCGCAAGAAATTCCATCAAGTTTATATCCACGCCTCGCCTTGCCGAAGCGCGACGGTAGGAACAGGTAAGTGCCGACGAATTATTGTCCTCGATGATAAAATACTATTTATTGTTGGAAAGAGCGAGTCAGGCTGCGAACGTTCGTGGCGATAACTTGAACTCGGCAAACTAGAGCGCGCTGGAGCGATCGAGGGGGACCCCGAATGCAAAAGCACATCGATCTGTCATCGAGCGTTCCGACCGCCAGCCGCCGGCAGCCGGGATCATGAAATTCGGGGAAAAACCCGTTGGAACTCACCCTTGTGTCTACGCCACTGCCTGTAAAGGAGCGCAGCGACGACCAGCAGGAGAATCGTTGTGAGGAAAGTACCGATCACAGCCCCTGCCACGCTTCCTGCCCCGAAACAGGTATCCCGTGGCTCGTCCTCCATTGCTCCTTCTCAAACTCTCCTCCGATGCATTTCCAACACGGCTACACGGTACGGCGTACTTTCGCGTTTCCTCCCGCAAGGAATTTACCGGCCTCGAGATTGCGAGGTGACTAGGGCCCGCGCGCACTGTTCTCACCGCGACTCCGTCCTACGACGTGCATAAGGAGACATTATTTTCACTTGGCGAGTCGTTGCCCTTTTACCGAAGAATCACCAACGCGCGAATCGAGGACCGTCCTACTGCCGTGACACCGTGCACGATACTGAGAGAAAGAGAACTAGTTGTGGCTGGAGGGACAGAGAGAGAACGGGGACCCATGGATCGAGTAAAACAGGTAGCTGCGCAACAGGTGCTTCTGCCTGCGTGGTGGGGATTCCACCATTCCACCTCTACGCGATCCACGGGGCAAACGAAGGGGGGTAAGGGGGTGCTGGAACGAGCATGCGGACAGAAAGTGGGGGCACGCGGCATTCCATCGCCGTTTCAGAGCTGACCGTATTTCTGTTACCTAGCCTAGAAGCGCTGCGTGAATACAAACTCCGTAGGCGTGTAAGGAAACCATTCGTGTGTCGATTAAGTTTTTTTTGTTTTACTGTTTGTTTGGAGAAAAAACACCGACATCTGCGCGAAAAATTCTGAAGGGGCGAGATGCGAACGAGCAACTATATTAACTATGGTTTCTAGAATTTTTAAGGAAAATCGTTGAAAGTAAAAATAGTTTTATAAGGATGTATATCAAATGGTTATTTACGTGTTCATTATATTTTTTACCAGGAAGAATGAATAATTAATGTTTTGTTTTTATGCGAACAATTCGGGAACGTTATTATTTGTATTTTGATTAAATACGTATATAGTATTAATTCTAATGAATAGTTGTTGTTAGTATTATATGTATTACACCTATTACACGGATGTAAGTTCGAATTTGTAAGCAATATAATTGTATATCATATACGATTTACATCCTAAAATCGGAAACGAAATAAATAATACTTTCTGTACTTTGAAAGTAAATATTGAAATATCTCACCTGATTATTATTTATATATAAAAACAAATATTCATAGCGAAATATATATCTTGCAGTATGTCATTTAAACCTAATAACGTATAATGATAATTAGTATAAAAAGAATCGCGTACAATAATAAGACATCATAATTGTACAATATGACTTTGAAATTTATATTTTGAGTATATCGACCAATCAACTTTTTTTCAAAACAGTTTGAAGCATAGTTGTTTGCAAAATTTATAAAAATATTTTTAAGAAGTCATATCGGGAATAATTAATCGGATAGTTGGCGAAAGTACTCGAAAGGACAATAATTTCTTACCCTCCATGGATAACTGTTTATAAAGGCAATACAGAAATTAATCAGTTTTGTTACTTTTCTCTATTTTATTGTATTGCATTTATAACTTAAATGATTAATTCCAAATTCGTTTATTCAAATATTCTTAATTATTTTTCCAACTATACATGTTAAGTACCCATATAGTTCCAGAAGTGAAGAAAGCTTGAAATATTCTGTATTAATTACTAACGATTAATCGTTTTAAATACAATTAGTATTCAAATCTTATAAATAGGAAACGAAACTAATTTGAATATATCGTTAAATCATTATTACGAAATTCGTGAGTTATTGATGATCAAAGTTAGATGTGCGCCTGCAATCCTGATTACTTCGAGCGTATCATAACGTACCGTTTTCTACGTGATTCTTTCTAATTTATATGCATTAGATCTCGGTCTAGTTTCTAGACACCGGAAATCCTAAAGTGTGAAATTATAATTAACAATCTATAAAACTTACATTGAAGCTTTCTTTTTTATTACAAATTTAATTTCCACGATTATAGTGATTACAACATATTAAAGGTGGCATAAAATTGAGAATAGATAACAGGAATATCCTAACTAAACAGCGCAATATTCGGATCTTGCACGGAAATGAAATGTTACAATTATAAGAAACTAGCTTTACTACTCGGCTTCGCCCGAAATTTAGATATTAATTTTATAAAAAAACATGATTTATTTATTTATTTATTTGTGAAAATTCTGAATTAGCTAGGCATAATGAGCTGGGCACATTTCGTGACGCCAGAGCTTACCGTTCGAAAGTTTTTAGACGACAGACAAACGCACGAACACTTTATATATTAAGATCAGGTTCATTTATAAAATAATTATTTTCGAACAACTGATTTTAAATTGCGTTATATTCAATTGAGGAATTTAGATATCGTATAAGTATTGCTATCGCAATTAATGTTGTTTATGAACAGATAAATGTCTATATCTATTTAAATAATTCATACCTCAATGAAAAGAGTGTATGGTTACCAATTACAACGTCAATCATACAATATAAAAGTTTGAAAAGCTTTAACCTGATTTCATAAACTATTATAAATTTAAACACTGTTCTAAGACTAAAATAAAATTGTATCACACATCTATTACCTATGAATATGTTTGAAAGTGGCGCCAAATAATTTAGAACGTTTAGTTGTCCTCGCGAAATGTTAGATGGCGTTAGTAAAACTTTTAATCAACGCAGTGTAGAAATCTACCTTTCACATTCTGTATATGGTTCTGCTATACTATTCACTCCAGTCTCCACACTATAGTCAACTATAATCAAAAATATCCAATCCCAATGTGGTTAACTGAGACTAGAGATTGCTGTCCATTGCTGTCGTAGGAGATTCTATTCGAATTCTAGTCATAACCTCTAAAGTAGTAATTGCAAAATGTAACAAAAGTATACGTTCGTGTATTAAACATTGAAAATTACTATGTTACATGTAATAATTAATTTCAAATACGGATCATTGTACTTAAAGCGTGATATTCATGAACGTAATAACCGCGAGGAGAAAACATAATCGAGGTGCTATAACCTAGCTTAATTTCTTAGACAACATGACGCTTAATCCAAAAGGTTTAACGAAATTATTGGATATCCTTGAAGAGGAGAATCTCGACACGAGTTTGGAAAGCCTTTGCAATCAACTGCATCAATCGTTTCCAAAGGAAGATAGATTCAAAGTAGGAATGACATTGGTTCTGCTTTTACAACACATAGATCTGTTGCCAAAAAATGTCCAGCGAATTATAGCAGTGGCATTGTTGTACGATCTTTATAGAGGAGAACCATTAGCTTCTACACCATTCGCACCTGTTTTCGTGCAGGTTTTAAAGTCGCAGGAAGACACGAATAATGGTGTACCAAAAACCAACTTCTCAGGACATATACCAGTTTTGTCCCAGTGCGAACGAAATCTCCTAATAAACTTATTAGGATACAACCAGAAAGACGTTTTAAAGAAAACTGCACGACAAATTGTGGACGAGCTGTATTTTGCATCGGTACCACCCATTGATTTAAGTAATTTACAAGTACAATTAACTGAACGTCATTCAGAACTACCTGCGATTGCTAAATGTGGAAATCCGGTGATTCTACCGGATATGGATCATTCCAAAGTGACGGAGATTGACAAGAATGCGACAAAGAATATGACTGATGTCTTAATTGCTAACGATCGTCCATTGTATAGCCAGAGTTATCGTCCGGAGTTTTTAAGATTAGCGCCGCCTCTTTACCGTTCGGTCGATGAGTTACCATGGTTCAATATTACGGAGCCTGCTCAGTTTACAATTGAATTCGACACTAATATGTGCGTTTCTAATTGTGCTGGCGCAGAAGCTCGTAGATTAATGGGTAAAGCATTTAAAAGTGTATTGACGCTACAACAACAGCAGGATCTTGTTAATGAATTAGACAGAGATCCGAAGCTGGTATACCACATCGGCCTTACTCCGGGGAAATTACCAGATTTGGTTGAAAATAATCCTCTGATTGCAATCGAGGTGTTGTTAAAACTTATGCAATCAAGTCAAATAACTGAATATTTCAGTGTTTTGGTAAATATGGAGATGTCCCTCCATTCGATGGAAGTGGTGAATAGATTAACTACTACCGTTGATCTACCGACAGAATTTGTTCATTTGTATATCAGCAATTGTATTTCTACGTGCGAAACTATAAAGGATCGTTATATGCAAAATCGTTTGGTACGCTTGGTTTGCGTTTTTCTACAATCCTTAATAAGAAACAAGATCATAAATGTGAAAGAACTTTTTATTGAGGTTCAAGCTTTTTGTATTGACTTTAGTCGCATCAGAGAAGCTGCAGCTCTATTTCGCCTACTAAAACAACTCGAATCTGGTGATATTGGTGGACTTAATGCACCAGCTACGAATAATAAATTAGATATGTGTTAATGTAATTAACATTAAATCTTTCAAGTGCTGATAATTGATAGGCTATCAACATTTTTTGCTATTTTTTTTTATTAAATTACAATGAATCCAGATGTAATGTAGTGTTTAACGAAGCTTTTTTTGAAAGTGAGCATTGTAAATTTAATCAAATTTTATACATAGTTTTGTTGCGTGTGAATAAATTATTAGCTGCAACTCATTTATTTTTTATTAATTATAAAAATATCAGTATGATACTGTTTTCAATCGAAGGAAATGGGAAACACATTTTTATAAGAATATACACAATGTATATTTATTTACACGTCATGATTTTCCATTGTTGCAGCTAAATAGAATATATTTATATCATGATTAGGAGTGTATTATAACATGTGTGTCGTGAAGAATAATGTAAATTATTTTCTAGTAATAATAATGAATTGAAATAATTGTTATGAGACACATATAATAAAGCCATTATTATTTTCATTCAGATTAAATATTACTTATTAGAAACCGGCATAGAAGTGTTTTAAATGGGAACCTATGGAGTGGCAATGTCGTAATGCCGTAACTAGCCCCAACTCCTAAACCATGTTCACAAAATATTGTAGAAATGTTCGCCGAAAAGAAGGGCCAATCATATAAAGTCGACCACTAAGGGGCCGTCCTTAAATTATGTAAGGGTAATTTTGGCGATTTCTTACCCTCACCCTCCCCCAGTATAAGAATTCGTAAGATTTGATACTGCAACCCCCTTCTTAAGTAATATTTTTTACATTGAATTTTTCAGTTATTAAAATTCTTTTAAACTAAAAACAACTTGTCTGGAACATTAATGATAGAATTTGTATTAATTGAAAATTAGGTTAAAAAATATTGCGTAAGACGCTGACTCCTTGTAAGAAAACGTAAGAAATTCGCAACCCCCTCCCCCCAAAAAAGCCTTACGTAATTTAAGGACGACCTCTAATCAATATATAATAACTAATAATGTCGGTGGATTTATTCGCGAATAACGAATAACGATTTTATTCGGCGAAAAATTATTCGATAGTCACGAATAACGATTTTATTCGGCGAAAAATTATTCGATAGTCACGAATAACGATTTTATTCGGCGAAAAATTATTCGATAGTCACGAATAACGATTATATTCGGTGAAAAATTATTCGATAGTCACGAATAAATCTGTAGCGTTATTCGAAAGAACGCTGTGTCAAATAAGCGTGGGTCAGAAGAACAATCGGAACGATGGGATTGGAACCCGAGGCCCACAGATTTTGCCGAAGGGTGGGCAAGGGGAACGCTGTTCGAATACTGCTTTCGTTACGGGGTGCCAGGCGGATCACTCTTCCCCGCTGCGCTGGTACCAATGATACGCGATACCTTTATTCGGAATCAAAATTCCAAGTTATTCTCGAATAACTTCATATTCGAGATTAGGTAAAATTTTATTCGAATCCCAACTCTGCGCAGCATGCGGAAATAATTTAATGAGTAATAACTATACATAACGAGCCGTCTGTACTTACGAACAGACCTAGTCTAACCTAGTCTTCATATAATTCGTAGACCGTAGCCGCGGGAAAAATATTCTAATAACAGAATCCAGAAACGGCGGACGAAATGTGTATATTGAATATTTTCGAAATATCATGAAACATTTCTTGTAATTTCTTCTGACGCTTTACATCGGAACAATGTCTTCTCTAACTCTTAGTAAATTAAAAAGAAAGCCACCTACAGAGCAAGTTGATAAAAAGAAAAAGAAAATTGATCGATTCGATGGATTGACCGAAGAAGAAGTACAGAAATATACTCTGCCAGATTATCTCGAAATGAACTTGGACATAGTGTTCGTCGGAATAAATCCTAGTTTAATGGCAGCCCATCGTGGTAGATATTACGCAGGTCCCGGGAACCATTTTTACAAGCTTCTGCATGAATCCGGTTTAACACCACGATGTTTCAGCTATGAGGAAGATTACAAACTTCCTCAGTATGGGATTGGATTAACAAATATAGTTACAAGAGCCACAAGATCCTCTGCTGATCTAAAGCGTACAGAGATCAAAGAGGGTTCTAAAATCATTGAGGAAAAACTTAAGATTTATAAACCAAAGATTGCTGTTTTTAATGGCAAATGCATCTACGAGGTGTTTGCAAATAAATTGGGTAATTTTAATTTTGGATTGCAACCGGTGCGCATCGGAGACACTGCGCTTTGGGTCACTCCTTCGAGCAGTGCTCGTTGCGCGAACTTTCCTAGAATGACTGATAAATTGCATTTCTTCACCGCTTTAAGAAAATACTTACAATTTTTGAATGGAGAAATCACGGACATTAATGTAAAAGAGTTACTGTTCGAGGGAACATGCAAACAATTTATTCCACGAACTTCTAAAATGTGGAGACGAAAGAATGTATCTACATTTTTACATGGCGGTAGGATCGCCAACAAAAACACTATCTGTTTGGACACATCCGATGAGAATGTGGCGATAACTCATAGTACAGAGTTTATTGTGAAGCATATACGACCTAACGAAAATAATGAAGCTATAGAAACATGCCATACATGTGAAACCAAACCAGTAGAAAATTTGGATACGCATATTCCACAAGGAACTATAAAAACGTTTTTTGAAAATAATGTTCCTCTGGAAAAGGAAGATATGAAACTTGCAAGTAGTGTAAAGAATGATTTAGACTCGACTGAAATCAATGATTCACAAAAAGCCATGAAATTTCAAGGAGAGGTATCTAAACCTAAAGTGAGGAACAATAATAAAAAGAGAAAAAGTAAAAAACATTCTCAGAATCCAGTTAGAACTAAAGCTCATTATGGAAATAATACTGATTCTGATTTTATAAGTTTAATAAAACAGAGGCTGGAGGAAAAGATAGACAATGATTTCTCTGAGAGAAGTGATTTAGAAAAGAGTGGATCAAAGGTTCTACACGAGTAGTGTGATTGAAAGAGTACAAAAGATATTTATAGATGTACATAATTCTTATGCTTCAATAATAATTATATTTTTTATACCTATTGAGCTTTTCTATAAATGTAAAAGTGCATGAATAATAAAGTGAATTAGTCCGAAATTTTTATTGTTTTTATTAATAACAAAATATATTGTGGAATATAACAACAGGAATCATTATTTGTAAATATATCTAGAGTTACATTTACACTTATATATCCAAAAGTATAAAAGCTTAATGTTGTTCATATTCATAATTCACTGTAGAAAGCAATGAATGTGTATAGCATACCCGCTTCATCCCGAATTGCTATATAGCAGTTAAGCATTATAAAAGTATAAATGTACTTAATGACTAACTGATAACAAATATACAGATCGATATAACTGTGATGTAAGAATTGTATAACAGATACTGTTGGCAATTATAATTTCGATTTAGCAGATTCCATAATAGAGCCCAACTTTTGAGTAACCATTATGTTCCCAGCAATCTTTAGCTTTCCTCGCATGAATGCCATTTGTGGATTCAATTTGCCCAACGCCTGCAAACAAGTAAACGAGCAATACAGACGTATTTCAATTGTTAAAGATTGTATTAATATCGAAGGAAACTTACGATTTGAATCATATCTGAATCCTCAATTGTCAAGGTTGCGTCAGCTTTCCCTGACTTTGGCTCTCCTCTATACAGTTCAGCTTTTTTCAAATCTAGAGCTTTAATATACCGAAATATTAGATACATAATTCACGAAGAATTAGTTAAAATAAATTATGTGTAGCTATATTTACTCCACGCTGTTGTTGGATTTCCATTCACCAGAATATGATATAGAAAAACTGCATTCACTTTCTTCACATCTTCGGGATTTGCTTTTATATATTCGCCAATCGTTGCGAACACTGCGTCACTTTGGACATTTTCAGTTCCAGAGGAAGGAATTGCTGCTATTGGCTGTTTAACTTTGGTGTCTTTCAAGTCAACATAAGCACCTGCGCACAAAGAATTCAAAATGTTTATTTCGGTAGTTGTAGCTAAGAATGTTGCGACAAACCATATTTCGAGCAGGCTCGGATTAAAGGGGTGGCTGCAGGCCCGGGCCCCACTTTCCGGAGGGGCCCGTTCAAAGCGATTAGCTCACTACCCTCCTCCCCCCACTGTTTAATCAGGGGGGCCCTCGAAGGTTTGATAGCCCCGGGTCCCAAAAATCTTAATCCGGGCCTGATTTCAAGTATTTAAAATTGTATAATTCACAATTTGCATAAATTCACCTGTTAAGACTGCTACATTATCCTCCACCACATAAGTCTGGAAATGGATCCTGTTTCCATTTTGCCACATATCAGTTCGCAAAGTCTGTCCTGGGAGTACTGGTTTAGCGAAACGAGCCTACGATTCATGCAGTATATTAATTTACATGAAATCTTGCCATTTGCTCAAGAGGAACGCTAACTGATTTTCACCATGAAAACGTTTGGATTAATTTTATAAAACTTATGCGATTTTAAAAGTTGTAAACTTTCTTTCGTCCGCGACTGTATGTACATGCAATTTTAAACAATCGAATGAATCACACATTCTGTATAGATAAACGTACAGTGAACGCCTTAAAAGCAACATTATGCGTATGGAGATTTCTTCAGACGGACAGTGACATAAATAATGCAATATACCTTAATAGCTTTGAATAAGTTTGGATCACCATCGGCATAAGTTTGAAGAACATGACGAAGAGAAAATCCAAGAGAGCATAGTCCATGAAGAATTGGTCTTTTGTGACCACTCATCGTGGCCATATTCATATCGATGTGCAAAGGATTAGTGTCCCCGCTCAATCTATACAGTGCTGCCTGGAAATCATTGAATGAAATTTCAAACAAAATCCTTTACATTTTCACAAAGTTTCAGATTTTTTTTAATTTTCGGGTTCGGGGCCTTCCGTTGTTAGTGTAATTTTATATTGTATAAAGAAATATTACAAGTTAATCGCGCTATACCTGATCGTTACTAGTTTTTTGAGTAACCGAAGCATCAGGTTTTTTTTTTGGAGGTTCAATGGTCGGTATAAGATTCGTAGATGTTCGTTTGCCCTGAAAACCGCCTGCTCCTATCACGAACAATGACATTTGTCCAGTAGCTATCTTATCTCCGTTGGTAGTATCGTATGTTTCCACTGCAGAAAAGAGTCAGATGAATTGCAATTTCACTTAGAAAACAATACAGTTATTCATAAAAAAATGCTGTTCACGTACTTTGTATGATCATTACGACACCCTTTCCCTTATCAAGTACGTCCAGAAGCTTAAAACGCGATTCTACTGTAGCTTCCGTTGGCACTGTCTTATGAACTTCAATATATTGTTCCCCGTGCAATATCTGAAATTATCAGCCCATAAAACATCTATTAAACGAACAGCGGACAGAATAAATTACCTTTGTTGGGTCTAATTGAAAGTTAGGTAAATTTTCTTCAAATATCGAAGATGACATACAATGCATTGGCCCATGTAGAACGTAGAATGCTGGCAATGCAGCAAAGTTCTCGTGATTCTCATACAGATAACGTAGATCAGAAGGCTCTTCGACTGTAGCACCAACTGTAACAAACGTTTCATTTACAGTAATATTATAATTAAGGTAAAAACATTATAATAACTGAATCATACCTCCCAATGCATACAATATAGTATCTCGGTAATTATAAGTATGTCTATAAACATTGCCACTCTGAAAAGCAAACATTTATTACACAATTAAAGACAACAGTATCTAATCACATGTTACGAAATGGTATCTTATTTACTTGTACAGAATTTTCGGATCTCATTTCTTCGATTGCAGTCAAAAATTGTCCCGTCACGGCCTTGAAACACATACAAAATTTAATAAGCAATAATCTTAATCGAACGAACTTTTCTAAAGTAGAAAACTGTTTATGTACCTGGAGAGAATCGAAATGTTTAGCAGACGACATATCGGTAATAGATGTCCACTTTTTTTGAACTTCTTCAGGAGTGACATCGCTCGACAAATCTTGCCTTAAAGTAGCTCCAGAAGCACGAATCATATGACCTAGAAAAACCATTAATATAGTAAATAATGTGCAAAAGTTTATACTTTTGTTTAATCGGATATATTTTAAGTAATTACATTTTCCGGCCCAACCCAATGCAGACTCAATAATAGATCCATTCTCTGTACAGTTCTCGTGACATAGCCAAGCAACTACAGGGGCTATTAATTCAGGCTTTAATTGTTGGAGAAAGTCTGCAAGGAAATATTGAATTAGTATATTCAAATATAGTTTTATGTAATATGTACATATAAAATATTTTTTCAACCTGGTGGTACGATGTCTTCTGTTAAACGAGAAGCAGCTGTCGGTATTATTACATTCGTATGTATGTTCTTTGGCCTGCCTTCGATAGCTAATGTATTAGCCAATCCAATAAGACCCATTTTGGCTGCAGTGTAATTAGCTTGGCCAAAGTTTCCATATACACCACTGTTGCTAGAGGTCATTATTACTCGACCGAAATTTTGTTTGGCAAAATGCGGCCACGCAGCTTGTGTGGTTCTATATGCGCCTTTCAGATGAACGTCTTGTATCATATCTGAAACGAATTACAAAAATGGAGATTTTCAACTTTTTCAGCCTACATCTAGGCTCGAATACAGGAGTAAAGTATTATGTATACCCCAGTCAGTGTCCTGCATTTTGACAAAAGATTTATCTCGCAAAATTCCAGCATTATTGACGACAATATCCACTCTTCCAAATGCATCGATGGCTGTTTTGACAATTTTCGCGCCATCGAGGACAGAATCGTAATTGGCGACAGCTTTCCCACCTAAAAAATTATTATTGAGGAGTTACAAAATGATACTGCCATTTCCAAAGTACATTTTCTAATATAAATTATGAAATTATTAAGCGTGTTTTATTATGAACGTGTATTTTCTTTTAGTGTAATGAAAATAAAAAATTGTATAATGTACAACCAATTGAAGAGTCCTTGTATACTGAGTTGAATATAAGAGTAGACTCGTTTGTGCAAGGATATACCGTTGATCACATATGGAGTATGTTAAAAGGAAACTAGTGGAAAAAGCGCTATGACTAATCGCGTGTATCAGATTCGTGGAAGCTGCACAGATCGATCTCGAATTGATAGGGGCGTAGGTCTACTCTTAGGATAAATTTAATATAGAAAACACTGTAAGTGCCAAAATTAAAAAAAAGCTTATCTCTCTCTGGAAAAATTTGATTTTTGGCACAGTGTTTTCTACAAAGATGCTTCAATTTATTACCTGAAACTATAGAATGGAAGATAAGATAAAATGATAACTTTGGAACTTTTGTAGCAGTTATTATCACATAATACATTAGTCATTTTCATGGTGATCTGAATTATAAATAACTGTATCATAAAAAATGTTATATTGTATTAATGATCTGTTCAAAAACGATTTTATATTAAATTTAAAAATCAAATGGAGGTAATGAATCTCGATACATGTGCAAATGTATCCATATGGCAAGAAATATGTGTACTAAATATGTTTCTGTGGAAGTAATAATTTTAAATATATATAATCTGACCGTTTCGTTTAATTTCTTCAACAACAGTGTCTGCTGTTTTAGTGCTACTTCCATCGCCATGTCTTCCTCCACCTAAATCATTTACCACAACACTGGCTCCTCTTGAAGCGAAGAGCAATGCATACGCACGACCCAAGCCTGGAATTAAGGATATTAAAGCATATGCAAGAAGAACCGAAGTAAGTGCTTAATAATTACCTGCTCCTGCTCCTGTTACTATTACTACTCGCCCATCGAACCGTAATTCCTCTGGACCCCTCATTTGTCAAATTAAATTTACCACTGTGCAAGGTGAGACGCGAAATGAAGGTTTGTAAGTACCAGCAGCAACTTTTATATATGTAAATCTCGTTTTCAATAATGAGCCAGCAAGATTTCAAATGGTTAAAGTCCACTTCGCTTTCAATTTCAAGTGATTATGGTGATTATTCTGTACCTTAAGTCTCGTTCACATTAGTTAAATTGTATTTCACGACAGGTAAAGTTAAAAGAATCTCTACTTCGGTTGAAACTTGAATGAAATGTGAAAGGATATTTCAAGTCAAGTAAGTAAATAACAAGTTCACTTTGCTAATGTGTTTTAAGTTACTTGAATTCAAGAGACTTGACGTCAATTAACATGACTAATGTGAACAAAGTCTTAGATTGGCATGCTTGATAAATACCAATAAATACGTGCGCGTAAACACCGTAGTACCGCAATCTGGTGGAGAAATGAAAATTTATCTACTTATGAGATAAGATTTCTTTAAGGTGCGAATTCTTTTCGATTATGAGAAAAAAATCTCAGCAACAACTAAGGCTAGAGCTTACAGTCGTATGTGTAGCCCTAGCCTAAATGTAAATAATGGAAATAGTCCCGAAAGATGATGATGTTTGAAAATGCAAATCCACGATGAGACAAAAGTATCGTATCTCACATGACGCATACATAATCTCATGAGACAATTATTTCATTATTTTACTGTTTTAGTTATTTTATCACTAGTTTCATAAAATTAGACTCTTGTGAGACAAGCTTCATGATATATTTTCAAAAATCACATCTCTTACGACTATTTCCATTATTTACATTTAGTTGTTGCTGAGATTTTCGTCTTATGATAGAAAAGTTTCATGTAAAATCTCATCATGGATACGACAAGGGGTGCCATGTGCGAGTGCCATTGAGCTCTACACTGCGTTCCATATAAGAGTGTACCAAGTTGGTACTACCAACCAGTGAACGGAGGAAATGTTATACGCCTTGGGGTAATTAGCGGTGGGGGCTAGCCAAGCCAATCACGTCGTTTAGATTGACTTGACGGTGGCGCCGTTTCGTTTACCATCTTGGCGTTGATTGGTCGCCGTCCCGACGTAATCACCCCCACCGCTAATTACCCCAAGGCGTATAATATTTCCTCCGTTCACTGGTACTAACGCCCCTACCGATTTGTGACCGATCTGCGCAGCTCCCACGGATCTGACACACGCGATCAGTGATGCCAGAATCGTGGGACGCGGGCACCGGGCAGTGATGAGATCTTGGGCGGGTTTTCTCGCACATGCGCGGCGTTTGCAGTACCGTATCTATGTTGGGGCGCAACTAATAGGTGTATATAGTGTTATAAGCGGGAAAGAAGCAGTGATGCCAGATTCGGGACGGGAGCGCTCGAGAATTTCCCCCACCGCGCGCACACTACGCCGGAGCTGCGTGTCCATGAATTGGACTCCGAAGCGCCGAGCTCACGGACACGCAGCTCCGGCGTAGTGTGCGTGCGAGGTGGAGGAAATTCTCGAGCGCTCCCGTCCCCAATCTGGCATCACTGGGGTGGCACACAACAGCAGCGACGAATAAGTTGCTTTGGTCGTTAGGCTTCGGCCTTAAGAAGGGAAAGTAACGGTAAAACTATGTAATGTTTATACATAAGATTTTTTTAAAACATAAAAGACAGCAATAGTTACAATAGCAGTAGAATTTCGCTAAACTTAAGTCATAAATTAGATTATTTAGAATAGATGGAGGTGTTTATAGTGTACAATCATGGAGAAAGTAAAATGATACTAATATGCACGTAGTTGCTTCATTTAACAGGATTCTTATTCTTATTGCATGTGCTGGCGCCTGCGTGCTGCTCTTTGTTTGTCAAATCGCAGTTCCATTTCTTCTAAAACACGTGGAGTGTATCGCACAACTAGCTTCACAGAGTTCTGTGCCTGTTTTAGTAATTCTACCGCTTTCTCGTGATTTTCTCCTTCGACACACTAAAATCATAATGTATACATTCAATGTAACGAAGTATATTAAGAAAATATGTTTGCAAATATTAGACGAACCACTCCATTGACTGACAGAAGTTGATCGCCTCGTTTGAGGCCACCGTGCCGATCAGCAACGCCTCCAGGAATAATTCGCGATATGTAAATTGGCGAATTTTGCTCCTTGCCTCCCATTACATTAAAGCCAAGACCTTCCTCTGTCTTGGGTAATTCAACGACTCGCGGATGTGCATGACCTTCGCTCGCTGCGAAAGCAGCAACTGTAGCTTTTGCTGTGGCTGATGCACGAACATCTTGAGAGCCCTGAAATTATTAACACTGGTACTGTATCAAACAAGCTATACTGCGCATACACAATTACAATACCTGAATGTCTACAGTCTCGTAAACATGTTCGTACACCTCACGAACAGCACTGAGGAAATCACTTTGTAATACTTTTTGTAAAGCAGCTAATTTGGTCGCAGGTACTTCACCTCCTATAACAAAAACATATCTGGTTAATACGAACACATTCAAATGCAACAGTTCGATATTAAATGAAACTTGTCACAAGAAAATGAATGTTACATAAGGGGCGAATTCCACTTACGCCCAAATCGCCCGTGAGTTTCATTAGGGTAGTTTTTCCTATACGCGACTGGACGCATCATCAAAAATTTCAAAGTCGATTTTCTCGAAAATGCAGCGCGATATCAAAAAAATTTATTCCTTCTTCTCGACTTATTTACTTGTTATAAGTCGAAAAGAAAGAGTAACTTTTTTTCATATCACGCTTCATTCTTGAGAAAATCGACTTTGAAATTCTTGACGTTGCGTTCAGTAGCGTACAGGAGAACCTAGCTTAATAAAAATCTCGGTCGATTTTTTAAACAACTGAACATTATTTTTTATTACCATTATTGAGATAGTGGACCACTTTCTATCAATTGAAGGTACACAAACGCTAGAGCTTCCAAAATTTTCCAATAGGTTGTGATAGTGAAATAAAAATTTGGACTTGTCTCTGAGGCGAGTAGTCTGTAGTTAAGGATTAAATTTGTTGTAATTAAGATACATCTAATTTATTACCTTTTTGTAATTTGTCTAGCAACTCGATGGACCTCTTAACATCTGCAAGCGAAAACATAAGATTATTTTTCAGTAAGTTTACTTGTTAATGAACGAATTCATAACTTTACTTGTCGACGAACGAATTAAAAATTTTACTCATTTTGCACTACTAAGCTTATAAATCGATTACTGTAAAGAAGTTTACCGTTCGCTAAAGTGAGAGGTTCGCCCATCGTAACCATGTCTGCAGAAATGAAATATCTTAAAGGGTATCTTATCAGGCAGTTACATTTCAACTAAAAAAATAGAACCACTTACGGATGCAGCGTTTCCTGCGACTGTAAGTCCGACAGAAAAACAGACAGAACGTTTGTCGAAAAAATACGTCAAAATACGTCAACAATTCGATCTATCGACCAACAAATATGAACTTAAAATACATGATAACTTGAAAGGTGTCCGAATATATTTTCCAAAGGCTTGTAGGGACTTTAGTCCGGCAACAAGTAGGGTGGTGGACTTCTGTTGCGGCGTTACGCGGATTCGAGGTGAATTTCTGTATAAAAGCAGAAACGCGTCTTATCTGATAAGAGTCGGGTAATAGCGCAAATCATTAATTAACAAATTAATGAACATAAAACTATGATAACATATAAATATTTATGATAAAAGAACATGCAATCAAGTTAGACTTACAACCAGATTCTCACATCCCTTAATTCAAATAATCGCGCACAACTCAAACCAAATTTGATCGTAATTATGCTTTGCAGTCGAACTTTATTTCAACAAAATTTGCAAAAATTTAGCTCCTCCCACTATATATTTTAACATAATGAATAAAAATAGAATTTAATTTCAACAAAACTTAAAGTTTTGCCATTCCCCCTCTCACTAGGAATTTGATCGTAATTCTTTACAGTCGAATTTTACGAAAAATTGAGTTCCTCCAACCATAAATGTTAACGTAATTAATTAAAATAGAAGCTAATTTGAACAAAATATGCGAAAAATGTAGCTTCCCCAAAGTGCAACGAGAAATTTTAGCGTAACGAATTAAAGTAGAATTGAATTTCAACTACAATAGACGAATGCTGTCATCTACAGCCAGCGGCACGAAATAATTTACGGTATTTTTGATACTTTCGCGCCAAATTTATGGATCAGTCAGAATAAAGTAGGACCACTATCCAAAGCGGCACGAAGCGGTTTCTTAACTACCAGCTCTCATTATGGGGGATGAAAATTACGACGATCTCCGAAGAAGAAATATCGCTGAAAGAAATGCTGTCGTAAGTACTCCCGTTCCTAATAAAAGTTCCTAACCTCTGCGCGGATAATGCATTTGCATACCTCTAACGATTCCAGTTCGCCGAATTTTTCACCGACCTCAAGAAACAAACGGACGAGGCGAAAAGCATAGAGAAAAAGTACAGAGACACGGAGAATGTGGAAAATGAACCTCCGCGAAAAAGACGCAGAACTCATTCCAATTCTACAGATAACGAGAGCGTTACCTTTAGAAACGTGCATTCCATTCGTAAGAAATATAACACCAGGAGTAGATCGAAAAACCTGGATAAAGACGACTCGAATAGTTTAAACGATGAAGACGATGAAGAAAACGAGCCTAGGCGTAACAGACGCGGCCTGCAAGTTCTGTTCTCTTGGGCGAAACCTTATCAGAGGTCCATCGACTTGATGAAAATTGTCTGCGACGAAGACGAGGAGGAAGAGGACGAAGATGAATACGAGGATGACTCCTTACGACGAAGGAGTTACAAAGTAACTAAGTCTGTGTACGATCCAGATAGCATACCATCTGTGGAAGAAATTACGCAGGATATGTTAGATAACGTTGCGGAAAGGGCTAGTCTGAAACAGTATTGCAAGATTCAGGGAACTAGCTGCCACCAATGCAGACAGAAAACCGTAGATACAAAGACAGTGTGTCGATCGGGAGAATGCATCGGAATTAGGGGACAATTCTGCGGACCTTGCTTGAGGGGAAGATACGGGGAAAGCGCCATTGAAGCATTGAAAGACCCTGTATGATTTTCTTTGAATCGGTTTTATATTTTCTTCCAATTGTTTCCCATAGTTGATCGTTTAACATTTTCAGGACTGGGCTTGCCCACCTTGTCGAGGGCTGTGTAATTGCAGCATATGTAGAACTAGAAGCGGTCGGCGCCCTACGGGAATCCTAGCGCCTGTGGTGCAAGAAGAAGGGTATTCTTCTGTTATGGACTACCTCCAATCTACTGAACTCGACGACACGTAATTTCGTTGCAGTAAGACACAATAGAATAATATGACGATTCAGTATTGAAAGAATAATTTGTAATATTTTTAATCAGCGTATGTAGCATGTGAAATGATCATTCCGTGTATGACCGGAGTTTCTCCTCTAATATATTACTTCGCCTTATTTTATTGTAATGATACCGTAATGCCTCGGCGACAAAACAGGATTGACTAGACGCAATATTGCGAGTTTAGGACAATCTTTGCTCTTTTGCAAAAATATTATTCTATTGAGGCATGTGTACCCTTAAAATTTGGGAAATATTAAATCTTTTTATCAAGCGTAAATAGAACTGATAGGTATTTTCTAAGTTCTCTGCAGGCTGTATCTAAAGAAATAAACGTATTGAAAATTTTTTAATAAACAAACATGTGTATCCATACCGTTATCGTCGTTAAACCTTTCCTCATTGTACTCCAATTCTCGAGAACACTCACCGCGCGTACGTCGGGAAATCGTGCGAAGGTCCTCCGCGATCTGCTTTAGTAGAGAATTGTATCCTATTCTCGACTTTGTCGATAAAGTAGGGAACGACATTGAAATGGCAAAAAAATTTATTTTCGAATTCCCAAAAATCCTTCTCGCAAACGTTATTTTTATGCAAAATGAAGCTATTTTCAAAATTCCAGCTCAATCGGAATAAATAGGTTTTCGGACTGTCGGTAAGGTAGGGAACGACATTGAAATGGTAAAAAAAAATTTCGAGTCTCCAAAAATCCTTCTCGCAAACATTATTTTTATGCAAAATGAAGCTATTTTCAAAATTCTCAGCTATTGCGTTGTAGAAAAATTAGAAAAATTTAAACGGAAAGTCGGCTGGTACTGCAAACGTAGGAAATTCATTGTACATTTCAATTACTTGAAATATTTCTCTTCTGGTTACAGGTGAAACTTGGGTACATTTCGCCGTGGACAGGAACTTTATATGGGTCAAATGATGGAAATCTCAACAATGAACACAAGAAAATAGTGATTGTATATAACCGACAAAGTAAAATTATATATTTTATACATTATTGTAACACTGTAAAAGTCTTTATTCAAATAAATTGGGAAAAACTTGAAACAGACAGTATTATTATTGAGAAATACCTTTCATATATACTTCTATCCAAATTCCAAACCTGCAATTTATCTAAGGCGGAGAAGTATTCGACGCAGAGTCGCAGAGGTTTCGAAAGGCTTTCGACGCAAAATTTCAGCATACCTCCTATCGCTTCATGTTCTCCTGCTACATCGCTCCAAAATCTGGCCAAAATTTTCAGAACGCTCTAAAATGAGCTTCGTAACAGGATAACATGATGTCGAAAGAGGTGGCACTAAGTTAGCGCCTTCGGAGAGAGAATCTAAGGCGGAGAAGTATTCATCGCAGAGTCGCAGAGGTTTCGAAAGGCTTTCGACGCAGAATTTCAGCATACCTCCTATCGCTTCATGTTCTCCTGCTACATCGCTCCAAAATCTGGCCAAAATTTTCAGAACGCTCTAAAATGAGCATCGTAACAGGATAACATGATGTCGAAAGAGGTGGCACTAAGTTAGCGCCTTCGGAGAGAGAATCTAAGGCGGAGAAGTATTCGACGCAGAGTCGCAGAGGTTTCGAAAGGCTTTCGACGCAGAATTTCAGCATACCTCCTTTCGCTTCGTGTTCTCCTAATACATCACTCCAAAATCTGGCCAAAATTTTCAGAACGCTCTAAAATGAGCTTCGTAACAGGATAACATGATGTCGAAAGAGGTGGCACTAAGTTAGCGCCTGCGGAGAGAGAATCTAAGGCGGAGAAGTATTCGACGCAGAGTCGCAGAGGTTTCGAAAGGCTTTCGACGCAGAATTTCAGCATACCTCCTATCGCTTCATGTTCTCCTGCTACATCGCTCCAAAATCTGGCCAAAATTTTCAGAACGCTCTAAAATGAGCTTCGTAACAGGATAACATGATGTCGAAAGAGGTGGCACTAAGTTAGCGCCTTCGGAGAGAGAATCTAAGGCGAAGAAGTATTCGACGTAGAGTCGCAGAGGTTTCGAAAGGCTTTCGACGCAGAATTTCAGCATACCTCCCATCGCTTCATGTTCTCCTGCTACATCGCTCCAAAATCTGGCCAAAATTTTCAGAACGCTCTAAAATGAGCTTCGTAACAGGATAACATGATGTCGAAAGAGGTGGCAGAACGAGTGAATTTGTTGTTTAAAACAATGCATTAACGTAGAGTTTTAAAAGCAGCTCAGCATGGAAGTTTAGGTGTTCTGTTTAGCATGTCTTTTATATGTGATTTGGAATAAGCAGGATAGGATGTAGTGGAAGAGAAAGGCTTATTAAATAATAGTGTTCTTTTATCACTTAACTGCATTTTATTGAAAAAAGTGATATACAATACAATGAAATCTTATAAATTCGTTTGTAATATAGAAGATGAATAGATGTGAAGATAAATTCATAATTCAGATAAAGCCATGTCTTGCGCAATTTTCAAATCCGTAACTACACTCCAAAATGCAGTCAATGATCGCATGTAACCAGTGCTGTCTTTAGGCATGTACACGCTGGGCAATCGTCAGAGGACCCATGGCAGTAGGGGCCCACAATTCTGATTTTAAGTCATATTCCCATGTGTGGGCAGGGGCCCCCACGAACCCCAGTGCATTGCTTAGCCCAGGGCCTACAATACTGTTAAGACTGCTCTGTATGTAACGCCTTTTAAAGTCCCTTACCTGTGAAGCAGAAATACACACGATTAATAATCACGTAATTAGATAAAACTTTTAATTTAAACAAATTATATTTATTATTCTATATTGGGAAACTTAGTGGAGACGTGGCTTAGATTTCAGCCCTCTGATGGTAAGTTGGCAAACTATTGAAAGTAGATCCGGTTCCACGAAACATTCTGAATAAGTATATATTAATCGAATAAGTAAAAATTTAGTGTTCAAAGAAATTTAAAAACACTCGTTTTTTACAACATGTCTTTCTATTTAAACACTAATAATCATATGGACTTCGACGGATTTCGACCTATTCTCAGTAATTCAATTTTCTGTCACTAGTTGGCGTATCGAAATTCTTGGTTTCCCAATGAATTTCTCTTTTACTAACCTATCAATATCCATTTTTCGTCAATGTAACTTAATTTAATTTAACTTTTTTAATCACAATTATAATTATTAATAAATTGGCACTTCTTCATAACCTATACGAAAAATGTATTATAGGTTATATAGTTGTTTTCATTTCAGATATACGACATTTACGACACATTTACGACATTTACGACATTTATTACATTTATGACACGTGTCGTGTATAAAATCGAATATTCGTGTCTTTACCCACCACTGCCTAGGAGAGAGAGGTACCCACCGATCAGAAGCGATCGCAAAAATCACGGATCACTGTAAAAAATCACCGTGATTGGGAACGAACGTGATCGGCTCACTCGTGATTCACAAATCACGGTGCTAGCCAACACTAAGGCCGGTATTCATAGTCGCTATTTTTTCTTAAGCATTGTCGACTCTGGTTGGCTGCGGCCTCACTTGCCTTGGCTATCATCGCGCGCATGCGTGGCATTCCCCCACCGCTGTTACGGGCGCACGACATTTCCGCCAATCCTTTCACTGAAGATAGCGCCCGCGGTTTTTGCCCATGATTCTGGCATCACTGGTTAAGTGTCGCAAAATTTCCAATAGTGTTGAGTGTAACTCAGGTGAGATAATTATTCCCAATTGAAAATTACTTCGAAACCATTAATATTCTCATCTGTAATTTGATTGGTAATTGAAACCATTAATACATCGTATGTTAACAATTTTGTAAGACACATTAATGTAGGAAGCACAAATTACATTGTTGTGTATTAAAAATTAATACTGTTAAACCTTAATACAAATTTTTTATTCCAGTAACAGAAATAGGAATTTACACTTTTACGAAAATGACTGATAGTTGCGATCTTGCTCACGCAGATAAGGAGTTTAACATAACTGACAAGTCAAAAGATATAGATGCCATTGATGAACCAAAAGAATGTGCAGAGAAGCAACAAACTGAATCTATTGAGATTAATGACTGTACCAATACAGATGTTGATGCTAATATCCCTAACAAAATTGTGAAAAACGATGAGGCAAATTCTACACACAAATCTGATGAACCTAAAAGCAATGTGTACAAAAGATTTTCTAGGATAATAGATAGCGACTCGGAAGATGAAAACATGTCCAATTCTAAATCAAAAGAAGAAAAACCTGTTTATAATAGTTCAGACGATGAAATGTTTCATTCCGACCATAATGTTTCATTCAAAAAGCATTCAAGAAAGAAAAATACCATTCAAAAATGTTTGGACAGCGATTCTGAGGATGATAGTAATGATAAAGAAGTTATCTTAAATGAGAAAAAGATTGAGGACGTTGTAAGTAATAGTTTTAACAGGCATTTAAACATTTTAATTATCTAATTACTAATTTAAAATCATATTTTGCAGACGCAAAGTAGACTTCAAACTCTAATAGACTCAGAATCCGAAGAAGAAAATGAAAGGCAATTAATTCCTGTAGACGATAATAAACAGAAACAGGAACATTCTAAATCCAAGATAAGAAAAGTAATATTGTTTTAATATATTCCAAGCTTCTTTCGATGTAAATGTTATATATGATGTTATACTTTAGGTTTCGTTAAGAGCTGCCAAAGAGGAAGCCATGAAACAAATACGCAGTGAAACTCAACGGTTATTGAGGGAATCAGAGCCTTCTCTACCGTATCACAGACCAAAGCAACGGACGTTGCAAGAATTTATGAGTAGAAAAAAGGTGATTTCAGTTCTTCCAAAAGCACCTACAATGGCAGCTAAATTAAAAATGTCCTTGGCTATTGTTGAGTAAGTAATTCTTCAACTTCAGGAAATTATGCTTCGGAAATTGTGGTGCAACCAGGAAGGACATGATTCCACGTACAAAATGCGGTGAACATATTTCAAATTAAATTTCTTCATGTAAGCCTCCATTTTTGAGAAGATCAAATTTGGAAACTCTTTTAGTACGCATACACTTGGCTAAGAATTGAGTGGAACATAGGAGTAAATATGGAACGGATCCTCCTTAAAAAAAAACTCAAATTTGTAGAATAACTTTTTTTTTCGAACGTGGTTCTCTTTTTGAGAAGATCGATGTCAAAATAGAACCAATTCTTAATTGAATGCAATTATACAACAAAAAAATTATTCCATAATTTCTAACTATTTTTAGGCGAGCATTCATTTCATTTACAGTTGTAGCATATTTACTGATTAATTTTCTTAATTTATAGTCTGATGTAAGTGTGCTGAATTAGTTTCTAAAATGTATGTTTTCGAAAACAACGCCCTGTAATGAAAAAATTTCAGCCTACACTTTTAACTTAATTTTGCATGCGGAATCACCTCCTTTCTTGTTGCACCACGATTTCGGAAATGCTCTATATATCATTTGAATCTTATGCCATTTTTCCATTGAATAGTGAAGTCTTGAAAGAAAAGGAGAAAGAAGCAGAAATATTTTACAAATCCTCTGATTCAGAGGAAGAAGAAAAAGAAAAAGAAAATCTTTCTTTATCAGATGCGGAAGATACAAATATACAATGTACACAGGAATCTAAGAAAGATATTGTTTCAAGGAAACTATTTGTCGACAATAATTTTCCAATAGATAATGATGAAGAAAGTATGAAAACAAGTGAAGCTTTAAACGAAACGGAAGACGTTGGATGCAATAAGTCAATGGTGAACGATATAACAGAAAACAATGCAAATGTGTCAGCAATATTAGAAACTAATTGTGACACTAATAACGTAGAGAATGAAAAGCAAGTAATTGTGGATCTAGCTGAAATACCAACGGATGAAGAAGTAGATGAATTATTACGAAAGAAAGATGTTGAAGTCGAAGATAGAGAAGACAATTTGAAAAGTAGTGTCAATAAGAGCAACGATGATGAAAAGAACGATCCAAGCACTGCCAGCGAAATCTCCCACGCGTCTACTTCAAACTTCAACGATGATTACGCGAGTATTGTAAAACGATCTTTAGGACTAACTACAGAAGAATCAAACGAATACAACGAATTTGGTTTACCACCACCTACATTCGACGGCTCTCCGATTAAACAGCAAAAGGAAAACTTATTAAACATACAAAGTTTGAAACCTACATTAAGAGGTGCACCGGGCACAATTATTGATTTATCAGATGATATTAAACCAAATAAAAAAGGTATAAATTCTCTAATAGATCGATTTGTTTCTAAGCATTCGAAAACTCATGAACAAGTTCCTGATACGTCTGATATTACGGTAACGCACATAACGGAAAATTCGAATGGGCTATCAATCGTCAAAGAAACGCTTCCATATAAATTTCCGAAATTCGTACACGAAGACCCTAAGCTGCAAAAACCTGGAGCGAAGTTAACACGCTTGAAGGAAGAGTTGAAACATAAAATGGCATTGAAACGAGATGAGGAGTGGAAGCAAAAGGAACAGGATATGAAGGAACAAGAAATAGAGTGGAATGAGTCCATAAATGAAGAAGACAATTTCAGCGAACCATATTCGCCGAGCATAGAGTCTTACATAAGCAAGGAGGATGAATTAGAAGATGACTTGTACGCAAAGAAAGAGAAGAAGAAAAGTAGATGCGCTTTCATAGATGATGAAGCTGAAGTCAGTGACGATGAAATGATAGAAGATGAAGATGAAAATGTAGAGGAAGACGAAAGAGAATGCGAAAGCGTAGTTTTAGAAGATGACGACGATAGCACTGATGCGTCCTCGAACCGTAAATCATTTAAACGGATTGTACATACGTTAGAAGACGATTCAAGGTCTTGCAGTACTGAAAATAACGAGGATGTGATAGATAAGGATGAAAAAGCAACCTTGTCACGAACAACTATAAGTAAAGACATGTTTAACGCGAGCGAGAAAGATGAAGCCAGTGATAATGACTGTGACATTCCAGTCTCTCAAGTACATGTCGAAAACGATCTAGGGCATCGATTAACTCAGACACCACAGACAAAGACTAATAGTTTTAATTTCATTTCTCCAGTGACGCAACTGACAGCATTAAATACTCGTTTGGAATCAGAAGGCGAGGCAGCCCAAGCGGAACAACAGGTGCTCATCGATGAAGCTGATCCCTTCTTGATAGAAGACACGCAAACTACACAATCGTCTAAGCAAACAGCACCGCAAAGGAAGTTATTTACTAGTCAAAAAGATATAACAGACGAGGAGCTTATGCAGTTATGCTCAGGCAATTTCACGCAAGACAAAAGCAATTTACATCTATCAGAGGAGCCAAGTGTAACCGAATCGCAATTATTAGGCATATGTTCGGGGACATTTAATACGCAAGTGATCGATACCCAAAAGTCGACGAATTTTCTTTTAGATGAGACATCGCTACACGATAGTGCGTATGATGAAAAGCAAGAATCAAGGAAAAATGAGAAGTCTTGGAATACATTCAGCGTCGTGTCTTCCGACGACGAAGATCCAATTGGAAAAGAAATTAATAATCGGTCGCGTAAAAAAGTGAAGAAACTGGACCTATCCGAGGATGAGGAAGATAATGCTTCTTCAGCATCGAGCGATGAGGGGGACAATGAAAATGACGAAGAAAAATATATTGATTATGACTCGGAGGAGAATGAAGTAGTTGTTCCAAAGAAAAACATAAAACAGTACGCGGCTACATTTTTAGATGAAGAAGCAGAACTTAGCGAAAGTGACTGTGATGTATCTGCAGACGAGGATGAGAATGATTTGGACAAACTAGAATTAGAAGAAGTGGATGACGAGGATATTGACGAAGCACATATGAAAAATCAGTTAGGAAAGCTTCATATGAAGCAAATACGAGACGAAGATCAGAATGAAGTGAGAATGCTCAAAGAATTGCTGTTCGAGGATGGGGATCTGTACAGTGAGAGTGCAAGAGAGCGAAAATTCAAGTGGAAAAATATAGGTAAAAAATAGAATGTGTGAAAACGAACAATTAAAAACTATTTTCACTAATATAACATCTAAAATCTCTATTCTGTTCAGATAAACAGGATGATAACAATCAGCCTCAAGTCTCAGAGGACAAAGATGGTTGGGTCGACATATCAGACGACGAAGATGAAGCAAAGTGGCGTAAAATAAGGCATGATAGAGAAAAATTCCTGGCGGAGAAAGTGGTAAAATAAATTTTACTAATAGCAGAACAAATATTTATAATGGAACATCTTTTTTTGTTACTTACATACTTTCTATCTTCAGGTTAACATGGATACTGAGATTGAAAACGACTTGAACAGCAGTCAAATATTTAAGTTTGGCATGAAAGTTCTAAAGAAGAGACGAATCAATGAAACTCAAAGGCAAGACACTTTGTTGGAAGTACTTGACTCCACGGGGAAGTCCAGAATGTCTCACACTGTAGCAGATATGTTGTATAGTTCAAATTTGGAAGGCAAATCGCGCGTGATACATGTAAGCTGTTATAAAAATAATACTCATTAACTGTTATTAGAATATTTGATATAGAATTGTGTTTTGATTTTTTAGAATGTCATGCAAAAACGTTCATTTCTCGCGAGGGGAGAGGAATCGCTATCTCGTTTGGCTGCTTTAGCAAGGCAAAAAGATGCATCACTGCCCTCAGTGAGTTCAAAAAACTTTGTTTTCTCACACATTGACCCATCTACAAAAAATGGGAGTGCATTAGTCAAAGAGACAAAATCCGAGTACTGTAAAGTAAAGAGAAAACATTAATTTGTTTTAATTTAAAGTTTGTTTAGTATATAAAACTGTGCCTTGTAAATGTTGGATATATAAGTTGAATAGTTAACTGATGGTGAAGAATTTTTGTAATAATATATATTTTATAAGCATATGTTTGAAAATAAAGTATTAAGTATATACATATTGATATTTCTCGATGCAATGTATGTATATACAGTGAATTTGATTCACTCAGACCAATCACACTTATAAAGTGTATAAACCTGTCTCTCATGGTCCCTCCTACGCGCGATGCGCAAGAAAGATAGGTAGGAATTTTTTTAATATACATAAATACTGCACTTATTCCATTTGGGAGGAATCCCTGTAGCAAGACTGTTTTTTCAGTTGATTTATTTCTTTATACATTCTCTTTAATGTGTCTGGATCAGCTAAAAATCGTTGCCAAAGTATATCTTTTTCTCGTTCAAAACCCATGTTGGTATTCTGCAACAAAAGGTTCTAATTATTGTGTAAAATAGATGAGCCTGGCATAAGTACATAAGTATGCACGTTAAATGTATCTATTAATTCACCATTCGCTCCTTCATTTGATTTCTAATTTTCATTATGTCCGCCTGTATCTTTTGTAGACTATCAACTGCCTCGTTGTAACACGTTTCTATTTTGTAAGGAACTAGTTTAAAATTATACGTGGGTTCCCTTTGAAGTTCATTCCTGTATTGCTGGTTCACTTCGCTTTCCCTAAACCACAATAGTTCGATACTTATAATATGTATTCGCTAAAATATACCACCATCGTGAAAAGAGCACCACTTACAATGTTTGCAACTGTTGGATTTTGGAATTTATATAAGTTTCCAATAGTAATTTCTTCTTATGTTTATTTTTATCTATCAGTTCGTTATATTTCTCCAATTCAGAATTGAATTCGCACACATTGCCATCACTGCAGATCATAGAAATTAAAAATTTATTAAAGGAATTATGTGCTTTTGGTGAAGATGATACGATCGTAGAGTATTCGTTCTGCACTTGCTGCATACTTTCCTGTGTAAAAAAAGATTCAGTCAAACCATGATTAATAGATAGTATCTTTTTTTTCTTTCATTACTAACATATCTTGCAGAAGATAGCAAATATTCCGATGTCAGATAGTGGCGAGCATCAGTCACGAATTCAGTTACATCTTTAAGGCGCCGAAATTGCATCTGCATCAGTATACTCAACAGATCAGCGCGCACGTGCCCATGCTCACGCGCGAGAAACCGCAAGTTTCTAAGCTTTTCAAAGTGAATTTTCCTCTGTTCCAGCTTTTTGCACGTGTTTTGCTTCAGGGCTTTGGTTATTTCTAGTTCCGCAAACTGTTGCACAGCATATGTTAGCTGACGTTCTTGTAGCAGACAAACTTTTTCCTCCAAAAAATCTCTCTTTCTAGTTAACAATAAAATTTCTCTCCTGTACACAGAAAAGTAATACTTATACATTAAGTTCACAGATATAGTACTATAATATTCCAATAAGATTTTCATACTTCAATTCAGATTGTCTCGGCACTTTCAAATTTCCCAAATTGAATATATCTTCTGCACAATCCAACATCGCGACGTTCGATTCTCCTTGTATTTTAGCCAGAATCATTTCCATTTTTGCATTAGTTAAGCTATAAAATAGATACTATTACCGTATGAAGCAGGCTGTAGAATAAATTTGTCATTTAATAACGAGTATAAGGAATTAGTTACTTTGTTTTGCACATCATCAATTTTTGTAACTTTTCATTGTCTGCACGACTTGCTTTACCACTGCTGATTTGGAAAACGTAATTAGGATCAGTCTCTTGTTCATCTTTATTGGTGTTTCCAAATTGCCGTTTTATATGAAGTCGGAGGTAGTGATCATACAGTTCTATCTTCTTAATAAAAAGTTCCAGTGGCATTTGGGTCCATAATAACGGCAGTCCCTTCTACGAATACAGTATATCGTCACAAACCAATGATACTCGATCCAAGTTACTTACATTTTCAGCTGCGTCTGCATACACATTCAGCAGGGATTCAACTTCGTTAAAGAACTCTCGATTATTCGCATCAAATTCCTTCAGAATTCCAGAACAATCTATATATGCTTTATCTGCTTTAATACATTCCATGTCCAAGGCTTCTTCTTCTTTCTCTATATCCTCATCTAATTCAACCTCCAGCTTTCTGAAATATTTTTGATTATCACACAATAGCAACGGAATCACCTAAACGAAACTACAAACAATAAGTACGTTACTTTAAATTCTGGATTCCACTTTGTAACACATGAATATAATTTGTGTCCTGCTTGTAGGACTCTTTCATTATCTCGTACTCTGCAAACAAGTTATTTCGATCGGCATCATCGAAAGATAGAGTTTTTAATATGTCTGGATTGTTCCTCGTAGCTTCTTCCAAAGCTCGATCTAATTCTGGACCTTCCAGCCATTCGTTCGTTTCGTATAATCTGTTCTTTCTGAAACATCAAATTAAAAAAATATTGTTGTTTCTATTCAATTAATGCGAACTTTTTTGTTCAAAATTTATGCGGTTCTCATTCGATGAGTTCAGATAACAGCGAGAAAGTAAATATTTATTTATTAATTACATTCGTGCTTCCTCTTTTGACAGAACGTTGGCGGATGTCACGTTCTCGCAAAACCATTTCAAGAACGGTTGCACCGAAGGTTCCTCGCAGACTTTGTCCAATACCTCGGGCGTGATGATGTTCGAAAAGTCCGGACGCAAATTGCGAATTTTATCGTAGAAAATCTTACCGGAGATACTCATGTTTCTAGTAGAAACTTTCGAGAACTTTCTAACTGACAAAACGTTCGTAATCGCAACTACCTTGTCAAAATTCGTTGATCGAATATAATTTGAATCGGTTTCTGCATATGCGCGGTAGGGTTCGGAGCCAGGGTTGTCAACTTGAAATTTTACGTTTAAGCCAAATAATACTAGAAAAAAGCCAAATATGTTTGAAAAATATTCATAGTAATTAAATCACAATAAAAGTTCGAGATCCAGATTCTCTTTGCTAGCATCATAAATTTTTCGTTGTTAAATTTTGAAGCATTTGTTGAGATACACTAAAATCATTGCAACATTTGTTTCAGAGCACTAGTTCTGCCAAAGAGGAGATATAATAAGAGGCGTCACTCCAGGCGGAACCTTTGAAGTCCTTACTTGACCTTGGCATTTAAATTGGTTGTGTATTCGAGCGGGATATTCAAATCGACAAAATGTACCTTAACGTAATTGGCTGATTATTGCCGAAGTTTACCGATTATTGCCGAAGTTTACCGATTATTGCCGAATGGGCATTTAAATTGGTTGTCTAGTGATTTCCCTAGGTTATTTCTGTCCTTGTCGAGTGACGCCTCTTATTATATCTCCTCTTTGGCGGCGACGCTGGTTGGCTTCGCGTTGGGACCACTTGCCTGGCTTGGCGCTGGCGTCAATTCACGCACACATTACCACCACTTCTGTAGATGTTTCCCCCTCTATTCACTGCAATTAATCGCTCCGACCCTAATCTTATACATTGTCTGTGTCTGTAGCCACCTGCTGATAAACAAGTGAATTAAGTAAACCGCAGGGCGACCCGGCGAACTACTAAAATGATATCTTTAGGATGCGAACTTATACTTGTTTAATTATGAAACTTTGGAAGATTCAATTATATGATCCGAAAGAAGTATGACAATACTATACCACAAATTCCCCGCTTGTAGCGAACGCGTAAAAATGCCTATCAGACTCGAAACGGTATCTCGATACCCTAGCGCCAGCGAAAGAGTTAAATAAGGTTGATCGGTCGGCCATCTGCTGATGTTGCAGTCAGAGCCACGTCATATTTTGTATTCGTTGTGAGATAGGTGTGTGAAGTTTTAGCGACTTTGTTATAAAAATTACCTTCCAATACCTGAAAATATGAACATATTTCGACTATTAGGTGACTTATCGCATCTGCTAGCGATTATTATTCTTCTTGTCAAAATATGGAAGACACGGAGCTGTGCCGGTATGCACCATCGATATTCATACACTACTTAGATATCAAATCTACCATACTCTAATAAATAATAATTACCGTAGTATTGAATTCTTAAACTTGTCTGTTTATGTTCTACAGGTATCAGTGGCAAATCACAAATTTTATTTGCAATTGTATATACAATGCGTTACCTAGATCTGGTGACAACATACATTTCATCGTACAACACATTTATGAAAATCATTTTCATCGCTACCTCCTGCGCTACGGTCTTCTTAATGTATGTGAAATTTAAAGCCACGTACGACCACAATCACGATACATTTAGGTATGTTTGCTTTATATTATATTATAATCTCGTATTAAGAAATTATCCACTTGGTTCAGTTTTTCAGTGTAGTAACGTTTTATTAATAATTTTCAGGATTGAGTTTTTAATTCTACCCATCTTGGTATTGGCATTATTAATCAACCATGAATTCACAGTCATGGAAGTTCTATGGACATTCAGCATTTATTTGGAGTCCGTAGCGATATTGCCACAGTTGTTTTTGGTGTCGAAAACGGGAGAAGCGGAAAGCATCACCAGCCACTATCTCTTCGCTTTGGGATCTTACAGAGGGCTCTACTTGTTAAATTGGGTCTACCGTTATTATGTAGAAGATTATTTCGATCTAATCGTTATAGTCGCTGGTCTGGTGCAAACTGTTCTTTATTGTGACTTTTTCTACCTCTATATCACCAAAGTACTGAAAGGCAAGAAGTTACAACTACCTGCTTAGCTGTTTACAGAGTATTATTATTTGAAGAAATTACGAATGCTCGTGAGCAGCATTATATTAAATGAGTTTATATGAATTTTGGCAATATTTCCAAAAATTAACGAATGCTTGTGTACACAGTGTACATTTTATTACGTACAAAGCGTTCGAATTTCCTTGTACCTTCAACATCACAGAACATTCATGTGTAACTTTTCATCTTAATTCCATACATCTACATTTACTTTTTACAAGCGTTGCCCCCCCCACCCCCTCATCGATTTCCTAGCATTTTTTTTTAAATTTACGAAACATAAAATTAAGTAGCTGCATATTTCGTAAACTTGTTATACTTCTTATTAGTTAAAACGAGAAATTAATGTACTGCTAATGTATTTTAAACACTGGATACATAAATTTTATTGAAATGGAAAATTAAACCATATGAATTGGTTAACAATGCATAGTTATATACTTTACTAAATCAGTTATGTGAATTGCCTCGCTAAGAGTTGTTGATCTATTTGTTACATGTATAATGCCATTTTCAAGACTAGTCCTCTCAACTAAAACTATAAAAGGAACCAAACACGTATCTATAACTTGTTCCGAGCTGGTTAATATAGTATTCAGACCTTTTGTCCTTAGCATGTTATTTAAGTAAAGTACAAAGCGATTTAAATCATCATCTTGACTATTCATTTCGTTATACTTTTTTATATAAAATGCGACTTTATGTGGTGCTAGTTTAGAGTGTATGTGCATTTTAGTTGACTTATCCATATCGTAAGCATCGCAAAGTAGTGCTAAGCAACCCCAGTCTAAAGATACTATGTGTTCGACCATTTGTATGTCGACAAAATCTTTTTTTTCAATCTGAAAATAAAATAATCCATATAAATGATCTCTTATTCCCAAGCTTTTACAAGATTCAGAATCGATAAAGAAGGGACACCTGAGAAAGTAATTTCCGAACGTCGGTGTGGTAAGCGATTCTTTCCACGGTAACGGTACCGAACGAGAAATGCGCTTCGATATCTACCAGATCGACGTTTTTAATCTTTCTTGCCTCGGTGACTTTGAATTTCGAAGGATTCTGTGCTAATTTGCGCCACCATATTTTACGTTCTTTCTGCACTTTATGATACAAATCTTTAGTTTCTATATTATTGTTAAATACATATATTTCAGCAGTCTTGTGGAGATTTAATTTAGACGCCGTTGGCGAGATACTCTGATTCCAATCGTTTTTTGAACTTTTTATTTTAGCTAGGCCAAACGGTATATCGCTCATTCCAGTTTTAGTGACAAAATTGAAATCGTTGACGCATTTGTCTGATAAGAACGTGTTATATCGTGACATGGTAACGCAATGCAAGAGCCAATGGTCTTCGAGATTCTTTAGTAACATTCTACCTTGAGGGCCGTATACGAGCCCATTTTCTGCGAGGCTAATAAAGTTTGCACTTAGTTCTTTCAACACATGCGTTATAGTGTTCATGTTTCTTTATTGCTTTTAAATGGTGCTACAAAATAATCTTCCTCTAAAACAGCAGCATTCTTTAGAATTTTCCGTTTACATGTGTGATCTTCCACCTTATCATTTCGCAACGGAATGAATTCGTTTTCAAGCGGACTGTACATAGGTTTAACTGTATCGCTAATTTTTGCGGTTCGTAAACATTCCGTGAAATCAATCGCCGCTTTCAGAACAGAGACGCCATAATCGCCTTTGAAATTCAGCAAAGATAATTTTTCTATTCTATTTATTGTCTCCTGTTCTATACCCGGTTCAGCTATACAAACGTTTTCTTTCTTTTCCTTAGGATTTAGTATGCAATAATGACGAAAAGATGTACTTAAGAATCTTATATTAAAAACACAAGTCTTCAATCGTTGAGTACGGTGAAATACTTCCATTTGCGTAGAAACTATGTGTAACCCGCACTATTGTCAATGATTGAATGAGTCTTCGATCTTTATCTAACATCTACTCGGCGGTATGATTTATTTCATTATTATATTTAATACAGCTCTGCTTATTTCTTTCAATAAATTACTCTTAGCAAATTTATCACGCATGACCTCTTTGGCGTTCATTGGTGTTAGTCAAACGGCGTGGCAATCTGTGGTTATACAATGTCACATGATGGGCAAATCGGACCAAATGTATGATACTTCGCATACTACCGTTAGAGGGCTTTTTTTAGGTCCAGTTCTCATATATTATAAAAATCGAATGTTTAGTTAAAATGTTAAAATAGAGGAACGTGGTGTGTGTATATAGATATTTTGATACGCGAGTAGATGTAGACATGGTGGGTATAAAACCAGAAATGTAAATTGAAATTGTAAGTAAAAGAGGGTGTTTTAAGGCATAGAAATGAGTAAGACAGAAATTACATGACTACATAGAGTTCTTTGGAAAGCCATCTTTGGGAATATGAAAGTACATGTAAACTAAAGAAAAATAATACACCAATCCACAAAACCAGTCGAATGTTAAGCATCTAGGCGATTTTTATACGAAATACCTGAGACTTACATCTGGAGTACTATTTCTTTTAGCTTATAGCGAACTCGGTATCTTTGCACTGACTCTGTGCTGGTACCAGAAATTATCGTACTTTGACTTTGATTGGTTGATTTTTATAGAACTATCTTCGTCTCTACTAGAAACAACCAATCAAAGTCATGGTACGATAATTTCTGACACAGAATCAGTGCAAGGATACAGAATTCGCTGTTAAAGTGACATGCTATCGCTTGCTATCGAAGATATTATAATGATCGCTACATGTAAACGCTTCTTTGATATTGCTGAAATGCGTCATGTGTGCGAGTGCGCATTTCATCATGCGCAGTTTCGCGGCGCGAAAAACAGTAACCAATCACGTTTGAATTAGAAGGAAAAGTTGAAGCGTTCTTTCTCGTGACGTTAATAATTGAATCTGTGTAACTCCTTTAAATCTTTAAAACTATTATTAACGCAGTTTTAATCTACACAAGGAGATTATTCTGCAAGATTAGTTTTCTAGCCAATAAAAAATTCGAAATAATAAAATAATTATTCAGTGTGAATGCCACACTGCTCGCGTTTTAAAATGGATTCTAGATTCTTCAATTTATTTTCACACGTGGAATTTGCATGTTTTCATTTGTTACATTATTCTGGAACACATTTTATACAATGTCTGATGTAATTATTTTCAAAATATGAAAAAATATGGTGTCACGTCGTCGTAAGATATTAAAATCGCTAACATCTTTTTTATGGGGCCTAATTTTCTTATATTCTTACAATATTCTATATAATAAAATGACAAATAAAAATGCACGTGGTATCCTTGTTATAATACAAAAATGATAAATGCAGAGGTATTATAAAATTGTTCATACGTTATTGCTAGGGTTTCTGGCCCCAAACAAAATGAGATTAAATATTAAACATCAAATACACAACAATTATAGGGACGATACAAAATCAATGTTGCTTTTGCATTTACTGCACGAATGTTCAATGTATCTACCTAAAAGCAGTCCTTAATGGTTGCTGTCAATCTATACGTCCTACATTTGGTAATAAATTCTCAGGATATATAACATATTTTAATAACAAAAAATTTAACACTAACAAGAATTCGATCAAACATAAATTCATATAATTCTCAAATCATAAAGTTTCACTGCATTATATCATCCTAATCCTTTAATTACCAGTTCAATTATATTCCTTACCACTGCTCTCCTTAAATACTACACAAAATTTTTATTTTGAACGTGCCAGACGTACCACTCAGAGCTGCGCATTAACTGAATGAAAAATTACTTAAATAACGGATCAAATAAAAGTCACATTATTTATTTGCCGGATAAAGTTAATTTTACTAAAGTAAATCCGGGTTAACTTATTCGACACATGACGAATAATTTATTTAACCTTCATTCATTATTCGAAAATTTTATTTAAATAAAAATTTAGCCCATCTCTGGTACCACTTAATCTACCTAATCCGTCGTATCCGATGCGCAACAGTTTTCAATCTGATAATGAACAGCATCGACGATTTGAATGAATTGCTCCTTCAGCTCCCTAGCTTTCACGTAAACATCCTCCTTCATCAGATCATAGCACATAGCGATAAGTCCCATGCCGAGCAGCAAATAAACGAAATTTATTATCAGCTTCGTCTGACTGTCAGCGGTGAGGTCGCCATGGGTCCACCCGGGCACAAGATCCCCCACCCCGATCTTGCACAACGATGTCACACAGAAATACGCACTATCCAAGTAATCCCATCCTTCCCACTCGGCGAACATAATCGAGCCGCCTAAAACGTAGCCGAACGTCACCCAAAGGCAGGCTGTCGATGGGACGGTGATCCTCTGGCCAGGCTTCCTCTTGCCGGTGCACTCGTGCAGCCACGTGTACAGCCAGCGGAAGGTCTGCGCCAGCACCTTGCCCATGTTCAGGAAGTACAGCACATAAAGGGGAATCCCCAAGACCGCGTAGATAACCGTGACACCCTTGCCCCAAGCAGTTTGCGGCACCAGGGTCCCGTAACCGATCATCGTGAACACAGATAGGCAGAACATCATAGCCGCTGGGAATGACCATAGGTCGGTCGGTGTTAGGCCGCTGCAACTATCCTTCTTGTAGCTGCTGGTGAAGTTATCTTGATAGCGTTGCAGGATCCGATTGGACAGAGTATAGAAGGCTGTTTTGTTGAACACGTTCACCGTCTGATTGCTCGCCGTGCTGAACCACAGCTCATCGGCGTATTGTTTCCTGATCGATCCCTGGGTGCAGACCGCGGGTGAGATCGGCCCCTGGGTCTCGATCATTATGAAACCGAACGCGCCTATTATAGCGTAACCGACCACGAGCCCGCCGACGCCCACCTGGGTGCACATAAAAGCGACCAATTTTCGGCAGCAGTCTTTTATGCGCTCCTTGGGATCCGGATCGGTGGATGTCGATGAGGAGTCCCGGCTCCTCAGGGAGGATCTTATTGGGGCACGCATCATTACTCGCACACGAGATCGAAATCAGGCGGTAATACTTGGAGCCAGTGCCTGGCTACATAGAACTTCACGTTGGCTGACACTAAACGGCTTTCGGGCCGCTTTTCTATTTCTGTCGGAAGGCGCCGTTTCATGTTACCCTCTATCATTCTCTCCTTCCCCGTCGTCCTGTCCTCTCTCTCCCTCTTTCGCTGCTCCACTCTCTTCATGGCATGTGTATTGCTTCTGCCTACGTCCGCGCACACGTAGCCGAGGATACTTAAGATGTCTGTGAATAATTGGAGTAATTGAAAATCGAAACATGAATGGCGGTGGTTATATACTCTGATGGAAGATATTGAGTTAGCAGTTATACACTGCTTAGTCGGTTATTAGTTATTGGCAATGCATTAAGACTTAAGTTAGGTTTGGAATTGGGGGAATAAATATATATATATATATATTTATTTTTATTTTTTAGGATGTTTTATTTAATGCGTTTGAATGAGGTTGCTTTCCCTTTAAGGTTATGTTTGATTGAACTGGGTTTTTAAAGCGGTTGTAGAGGGACCTTCGAGGATTGCAAACATTTCGTCACAATTCGTATTGAGATATGATTATGGTGATATAGTAGTTTGAATGTGAAATCGTTGAACTTTTATAATTGATGGATGCCAGTAATTGGAAGATAACTTTATTAAGAAGGAAAGAACACTGTAGTGTTGCAATTGAGTTTAATCACTAAGACACAAATCAATATGACCGTTGTTGTAGCACAGGAAATGAAGTAATTGCGGTTGCTTAAACTTAATACGAAATCCTGATTCCCCAATTATATAGTTATGTTAATATAATCGAACTCTTTTATTATATTTGTGACTTTGAGAGTGTTCGAATGTGTATTTTTTAAAATATATAGGTAAATATTTTTATTAATTTGCTGCTATCGAGACGTCGTTGATAATTTTGATTCTGATTTCTTAGAAATCTAGAGCAGTGGTTCTCAAACTGTGGGCCGCGACCCCCAAGTGAACGTGAAGTGTTTTCAGGGGGTCGCCGCGGTTATTTTTAGTTGACGATTCTTAGCACTTATGTATTTATTTTAATATGATTACATTGTCATATTCGATTAATGATGTGACATTGATTTTTCATAAATGAAAAAAGAAAAAGCTGGTTACCCAGATGCAAGAACGACCATCAGACTAAATATGATAATTAAATCTATTAAACATCTTTAAGTGTATTTAATATATGTATCAAGATAATTAAATATTATTATTTAAGTTTGGATTATATTCTGAAATACCTATTTTTAATGTGTTTTCTTTACCTTATTAAATTTACCTTACCTTATATGAGGGTGGAGAGGGGGAGGGTATTATAAAATAGGGTCGTGACTCAAAAAACGTTGGGAAACACTGCTCTGGCTAGAGTATGTACGTTTTGGAGCCCATATTTTATCATTTCAGATTGCACCCTAGAATAGCAAGATTCTATATCTACGTGGTATTTTGATTGCTACAGGCAAACAGTTGAAGTGTTCGACGGATAATTTTCCGCCTGCATGGATGTCTAAAAATATCTTAACGGTCTAACTGAGAAGAGTTTCTATGTCGAGAATTTGGTAACTGTTTAACTACTTCAGTTTACGTCTTTCAATACCATTATAATTTATTTCCTGTTAACACTTATATTTCATGAGAAAATTTATTTTCCCTAAAAGTGTCAATGTATATTTCGCAAAAATTTTCATTTTACATACTGACACATAAGGTATTAGTTCCTTTACATTTTTCAATTTTATAACACCCCTATTTTACTACCCATTAATTGGATTTAAAGCTACAATAAAGCATTAAACCCACAATGAGACATTTTTTTGATTTCTTAATTATTAAGCCTCTATATTTAAAGGAGTCTATTTTTACAAGTGTTGAACGAATTTTAATTGCGAGGAGTTTCAAAAATAGCTTTGGTAGTTCAAAGATAGGCTTGGTCCTCGCGAATCATTAAAACGATCTATATTTATCTTTGACCAGTGGATAACAATTCTATTCGGATGACTGTGTGTTTATACACGAGTAGATGATAAGGTACCATTATAAATTTGGGCAATGGCGTTATACGAACCCTATCGTAGAACACGTCGACGTAGCCGAGAAAATTGCGAAGAAGATCAGTTGAGTAGACGTTCTCGACCACGGTGTACCATCTCGCGAAAACGTCCCGTACATCGCCAAGCGTAGCATTCAAATGGACTTAAAATATTTCATTCTTTCGCTGAACTTCTTACATGCAGGTAAAGTGGCGCATAAAATCGCAATTTCCCAGAATTTATAATTAATCGTTAAGCAGCATATAACTGGAGATTTACCCTGTAACGAGCCTCTAAACCAAATTGTGCAATGCGATTCAACTGCTTCATTCAGAGAGACTATATAAGCGTACGCAATTACTTATTTGTCTCAATTGACAATTTAAGTTGTAACTATTATGTTTTAAAACAGTTCTGCATCGGTGGTCAGTCCAATTAAATTCAAACTTTCTTTACCTCTCCTTCCAAGTCACTGAATTTTCATTTTTTGTGACATAGTACAGTTTGACAGTAATAGAAAAATAATACCCCTCGTTATCAAAGAATCCTTTACACATTTTACATTAAAAACAACAATGTTCTTGTCACTTTAATCGTATTTAATTGAACACAAGATATGCATTGTAAGCCCATGTCGAATATACTGGGTGCGATCGAAGTGGGAGGTAGAATACGAAAGGGGGTGATTCTACACAAAGAAGGTGAAGCTGTAGATTTACATTTTTTACGAAACTTCATTTTCGAGAAAATTGATTAAAAAAACTCGTCTGATTAGAAATTAATAATCTGTAATAGTAAATATTGTGTAAATGCAGGGATGAAATACGATAACGTTTCTTCGAACGAGACTTTGTTTTTTAGAAAATCAAGTTTGAAAATGCGTGCACTTGCCTATCAAGAGAATTAAAGTTCGATTTTGTCAAAAACAATGCCTCGGTCGAAAAAAACCACACTGTAATTTCGATTCATTTTTCCATAATGATTCATTTCTAATACAAAAATCTCTTCAACGATTCATATTTGTTGTTGCATTTTGTCAATTCTTAATCAGGTGTATGGGTACTTTTCAAATGACGAGTTAACTCGTCCCGTCCACTGTAAAGTCATTTTCAAATGACGAGTTAACTCGTCTCGCCCACTGTAAAGTCATTTTCAAATGACGAGTTAACTCGTCTCGTCCACTGTAAAGTCATTTTCAAATGACGAGTTAACTCGTCTCGCCCACTGTGGAAGTATTTTCAAACGACGAGGTAACTCGTCTCGCCCACTATAAAAGTATTTTCAAACGACGAGTTAACTCGTCTCGTCCACTATAAAAGTATTTTCAAACGACGAGTTAACTCGTCTTACTCACTGTAGAATCATTTTCAAATGACGAGTTAACTCCTCTTGTCCAGTTAACAGGTTAAGGAATTCAGAATGAGCCACGCTCGTGCACTAGGCACAGGATTCACCGCAATGTCACATTTGTGGCTCAACATTCGATAGACCTGTATTTATTTTTTAACTAGATAAGGGGGAGGGGGCCAATTGGCACATACACAGTGACTACAATGGAGGGCTTGATGCATAAACTGAATCTCGTGCAATGGGGTCTCGTGTAATCTCGGGGTTATCCAGTCAGATTCACATCGCGTACATCAGTAGTATGCTCATCGTCATCACGTACGCGTCATCAGATGATCGCAAACTCTGACAGCCCCGAAGTTGCGTTGTAACCATGAAAAGTCCGTACATAATTATTCCTACCGTCATAGGTAAGAAGACAAATTTCTCTATCTCCGCCAGAGACTAATTTACTTCATTCCATTAATGCCCTATTATATCAAAATGAAAATCTCTCTGTTGGAACACTCATCCTACCTTAGTTCCTACTGTACATCAATCTTGAGTTATTTCCCCTTCACAAACATTTCTCTTTGACTGCAATTTCATCCCGGATAAGAGTGAACTGTTATAGCCGTCGTAAAAATTTTATTCCTCTCGCAAGTAGTGCTACAACGAATTGCAGTGCCCATTTCGTCGCGAGGTGTTCGGTGAAATGTATATCGTTCAGTGAAACGTTCTGTTGTAAATTGAAGTCAAAAAGTGTCAAAACAAAGGGACACTTTTAATTTAATGACTCCAAATTTGTGAACTCATTAAATAATATTCAAGAGAAACTTATCCACTTTAAAGTGGACTTTGGGAAGAAAAATACACGTGACATTTTCGACAGTGTAACGCATTCATTTGTTGTTAAATCAATTTGTCAGTCTACCTCCGAGCAGTACATCTGAAATCGGTAAGAAAAGTGTATCCAGCACAGCCAGCGGAAGTATGCGTTATGTTCATTAGAATCTGCGGGCCGTTCGAATTGTTCATCGGTACTATACAATGCGCCAATCTAGAAAACGACGGCGTTTCTTCAACGACCGATTGTGTAGCAATTTAGAATCCCCGAGCGCAGGTGTCCCGAGAGTATTCTCGGAAGTTTTTCTGTACGGAATATCGTTCATGGGAACGTGTTTGTTTAAATAAATCCGACACGGTGAACAATGAGCCGGGTCAATTTTGTTTCCTGTCGTACGCATTCAATGAGTTATCAAGCTTATTGGACAAATGCACACTTGGCGCAGGAACAGGCGCGGTATTAGTGTGGATGGATTTGATGGAAAACGATGAAAGCGCAATTAGGCTCGATATTGAACCATTTCGTGTCTTTCGTTGATTTGCATAATACAAAGAATTTTTGGACGAGCTTTTCAATATAAACAGTTAAATACTTTTTTGCATTCATTTTTTTTGTATACACTTATTGGAATCTTCAAGTTTAAATCCATGATTGATTGCTACATGCACACTGCACAGTATTTTATTTTTTTCGAATCGAATACACGCGTTAAGTTGCGAATCCACGATGAGATTTCATACGAGACTTTTCTCTCATGAGACAAAAATCTCAGCAACAACTAAATGTAAATAATGAAAATAGTCGCGAAAGGGTTTTTGGTTATTATTTTTGAAAATATAATCATGAAACTTGTCTGATGAGAGTCTAAATAGTTTCACGAAACTAATGACAAAATAATTAAATAATTGTCTCATGAGATTACAGTCTCGTGTGAGACACGATATTTTTCTCTCGTCGTGGATTTGCACCTTTAAGGTTCTCACGTGGAAAATTTGTTTCGTTTCAGGCTTATACATGGTAACAGCGTCCGATGATTGGGCATATTCGGGGGACCATGGTAATCCGTTTGTCAATATTACTTAGATGTAACTACCAAGTAGTAATCTCAATATTACTTGCGGCGCGAGGCTACGGAGGCTTAAGTATACAGAGAGGCACTGGAAATTACCAAAACGTGTCAAGCAAAAGTTGCGAGGTTTCAAGGGAGACACGAGTCGGATTATACGAAATCTTTATGGGCGTGGAGACTTTTTAAAAATCCGAAGACGTGAGTTCTTTAAATGAGAATGTTGTACAACAGGTTGCTGTGACAAGAGTGCAATCTTTAGATCTCCGTGGTTTCTTTACTAATATTGTCCGAGAGTCCCCCAAATTTTTACTTCCAAAGCAGACCAAGTTCAAAGTTTGCTTTGTAGGTAGGTACTTCGGCACCTCACTGGCCCCTTCGATTCTCCGATGAGTCTAATAATGAAAATTTCAGTTTCTGTGTTTTGCATTAAATCCCCATGAAAGTATCACCAATGGATTGGCGAGATTCTTCTGATAAAAAAGAGTCTAAACTCGACATTATTCGGACTAGTTTTAATCACACATGATGTACAGTACTGCCTCCATAAGTGGTCAATCCGCCATCCCCACTACTTCTTTTGTACTTGCCGCGTTGAGTGGGAGGGACTGAGAATGAGGGACAGTGCACCGTGATTTATGGTCTGTCGCTGACGCGTGCCCTCTCTGTCATTCTTAGTCCCCTTTCGTGAGCCGCGGCAGGAAATAAAGGCAAGCCGAATAGTTCACCCGCTTTGAAAGTTGAAACTGGCCGGTCCCGAGCCACCTTCACTTTTAGAGACAGTAGATACTGTACTTGGTATTCGAAATTCGGAAGCGATTCGAATTTTGTATAATTAAGAATACCGCGAATAAGGTCGTGTTTGGACTCATTTTAATCGAGAAAACATCGCCTATCCATTGGTAGTTTTCTCGTTAAGATTTCGCAGGCAATGTAGGAGTTGAGGTTTTCATTAATTTACGACGAAACTTTTCCAGGAGATGCAATTGCTGGGGAAAGCCTGACCTACTTCAAGGGTCATTTTTCAAAACTTTGTGCCACTTAAATCTATTAATAGATCATAATTTGAACGTATTATAGAACAGTGAAGTTGAGAATTGAGATCGATTTATATATTGAGTATAGTTAGACAGTGACTTCAGCCTGTCAAGAGTCAGACAAAACGCAGGTATTCATAGTCAGACGAATATAGTCAAGTGTACCTATTCAGATTGTGACGTAGATAGAGTATATTTTATTTGGTTATATTTATGTAATTCCATAAATATAAAATGAACTGAAAATTTTTATAATATGTATAAATATTTTTTACTGTATTTTTTATAGTATAATATTGTGTTATCTTCCACATTTCAACAACATTTGTTTATTTCATGATGGTTTTACAAATTAAATTAGGAGACAAACTTTGCTGCTATTCCGTAAGCCCCTTAAGCGTCCGGATATTGGTACATTTACTTTAAACAAGCTGTTTTACAACAGAGGGTGGTTTTCGTGCATTTGGTGTAGCACGGAGCGAATCATCGCCAGTCTCTGTATCAAAGAGCCTGTTAAAGCTGACTCGAGAAACAACTGACATTTGTCGACGACAGCGCGTACACATCAGTCAGTCTGTATTTAAACTACATTCCGCCTGTCGACGGTCCTATATTTATACGGATCGAGAGGTGTAGGATCGCTGCACTTGTCTATATCCAACCGGTTGCGCGGTTGATGCAGGTTCTGCGGATCTATACTTGGCGCAAAATATTTCGACCCCTCGGGACCACCGAGGGATCAACACCACGCTCCATGTCTCACGTGTTCACCCTGATCGTATGTTTGTTTTAAAGACAGAAAGCGCAAACAACAAGAAAGAAGCAGACGTGGTTCACACTTCAACATTTTAACGCGACTGACAGCCTGGGAAGTGATTCTCAGGTAGGGCTGGGACTATTCGAATATTTTACAAGTATTCGAATACTACGAATAAACTTCGAATATTTGAGTATTCGAATGTTATTATTCTTATATTGAAATACTTAAATATTCGAATAGTATTCGAATACTAAAATATTCGAATAGTATTCGAATACTAAAATATTCGAATAATATTCGAATACTAAAATATTCGAATAGTATTCGAATACTAAAATATTCGAATAGTATTCGAATACTTGGATATTCAAATTATATTCGCCAAATAATTGAGCAACTGAAGTATTCGAATATTCGAATACCGAAAAGTTCGACAAATAATCCCAGCCCTACTCTCAGGATGCTCATATTCATTCACTAGATAATTATTCTTTTATTTTAATTATTTTCCTTTTATCGAGCAGATTCCAAGGTCTGAATTTTTTATAATCAAGTCAAACGTTTCTATTACTATATTGTCGTAGGTGAGACGAAGATAAATTCTATGCTAACTTTCAGACGATCTTGGACAAGAGAATACTCCGTTCAGTCGCGAGTGAGAATGAAAATAGACGAGAGAGCAAGAACAATGCGCGCGTCACTCTCTCGTACTCGTGATCATGGTAATAAAAACATACGGTTTCATTTAAAAACATGAAGTCGGTCGTGAAATCTCCATTGCGTCTTCAACCATCAAAAATAATTATTGCTACTTAAATCGTGTCTCCCTTAATATCGTACGACTTTTGTGCTCACCGTTCTCTTAACAGATCAGACAATAGCGGGCAGAGTTAGTGCTCCACCCTGTGGATGCATTCACACGGATGCACGTTTAGTGGATTCTGTCGCTTTGCTTTTAGGTCCAACGCATTGGCCGGGGATATGTACAACTGGGACGAAACAATCACCGATAAATATTGTTACCGCGGACACCGTAAAAGCGGATCTTGACGAACTTAAATTCATAACATACGATCAGCCAGTTCATGCGAAAGTCGTCAATAATGGTCACTCTGGTATGTAATACAGAAGGAAGTGAAGTGAAACGCTTCACTTTCCATGCAATAATATTTTAAACAGAATTTTATCACCTTGAAGAGTTAAGGGGCTAGGCTAGTACGACGGCCGTATAATACGGCAATCTTTGAAAATTTTTTTAAGAGAGACCATTGAACTTATCAGCTTGAACTTATAAAGTTTTATTAACTCATATTTCCTGAGTATACTAAATTTTTTTGAAGTACAAACAGTGTATATTTTTAAAGTTATCGTAAATTTGTTGGAGCGTCTTTGTTTCCAAGGCTGCCATGATATAAGCTCTTGTGGTGGTTCGAAAAAAAAATATTTTCTCAATCCGTATGTATGTGGCTATAGCCAGTACCAGAAAGTTTAAACAAAAATTGTAAAATAATAAAATGGCGGCTCTCCAAACAAAAAGATTCATTTTTTAACTCGCAAATTTACAATTTTGACTATATCAGAAAAATCGTGGTAGGGGCTAGAATGACACATTTGCTGGACATATCTGCCAAGTTTGAACTAAATCGGTTAAAATAATTATTTCTCCCTTGAAGGGGCGCCCCCTCTGTACCCGCCATTGACTTCGAAGTGGAAACTGATTTTTACCTTTATTCTTTTATTGGGAAAATGTAATCTGTTTGGTATACGATAAACAATACACCGCCCCCTCAATAATACAACCCCTTCATCCCCTGGAAGAAATGCAGCGCGACATATTTAATTTCAATTTACGTTCTTTTGTAGTGCAGGTTCGATTACTTAACGCGGCTCTTCACCTTAAAGGGGGGAATCTTTCATCTACGTATACTTTGGACCAAATGCACTTTCACTGGCCCGCGGAACACACCGTGGATAACAATCGTGACGCGCTGGAATTGCACTTCGTGCATTACGATGCTCAATACGACAACGTGACTGTGGCATCACAGCACGAGAATGGTATCGCTGTTGTCGCCACCTTATTCCAGGTATACCCATTATCGAGATTTAAGTTTCATTAATGTCACAGTTTTCTGTATTAACACTTTGATTGGGTCAAGATTTTGAAAATGTCCATTTAAATCAGTTAAGTCAGTTTTGGGTAAAGAGACCTCCGAGCTGAATTTGTTTTTCAAAGCAGACTTGGGTGAAAAATATTTGAAACAGAAAATTAAAGAATAATATTTTAAATAATGAATTATTTGAATTACTTTATCACTTCTACTTTGCCAATAATTTTTGGTCTCAGATAACGCTTTACTTATTTTTTCAAAGTTAAATAAATGAATTCTTTTTTGTTTATCAAACAATTGGCACTGATACAAAAATCGCGATTTACTTCGTGATGTCTTATATCAGTCGATTACTCATTAAATTGCTCGACATATTTTCTTTCTTTCCATTAATCGGTAGTTCTAGTGTCAAAATGCCGTTGATGCAGCATGCGAAACATTATATTGCAGCTGAGTGACGAAGAAAACTTAGATTTAATACCAGTTATAAAGGAAACGGAGGTAGTGTCAAACTGGTTGGAGGATAAAAGTGGGATGATATCGCAGGTGGTTCCTTATCTTTTTTTACCAAAGAGTCATACGTATTACCGTTACGAGGGATCTTTAACTACTCCAGGGTGTCAAGAATCTGTCATTTGGTATATATTTGCTGAAAAACTTCCTATATCGGAGGAGCAGGTAAATTCAACGTCTATTTTCTTATAGCTAGTCGTAAAATTTGAAAGCCGTGCGCTGCGTGCGGGACTCCCGTAGTTGCATCTCTTAATTATAGTCGTTGAACGCCCAAGGGCGTTCCCCGCACGCAATAGCACCCAAATGGTTAGAACACGTGGTTGCTATATAACATGTACAGGAATTATTTTTGGATAAATCAAAGCACCTATAATAAAATTTTGAATTATTACTGTTAACATTTAAATACTTAATTGTTTCCTATCATTTGCAGATAAATACTTTCAAACATGTCAAGACGAGTAATGGCACCTTGGACTTTAATTATAGGCCGACTCAGGCAATTGGGGAAAGAACAGTTTATCAGCACCTGGATGAATACTCTGGCGCAACACTTCTCGCGCCTAATTTGCTCTATGCACTCCTGAGTTGTATGTTAATTCGAGTATTACATTTTACGTAAACTCATGGGCGATAAAAAAGTATGATTAAGTATGATCTGATCGATGTCGGGTCCACGCGTTTTCATAGAATAGCACAATGTTATATACTTTGATTGCCATGTAATTTATACTCTCTGAAACGAAGCGCCTCACCCCTTATTTATTACTTCATCAATTTTATGTGAACGTTGTTGTATTTATCGATGTAGTACCTGTGCATTTTCCAATCCAACGAGCTCGCAGCACTCGATTTCCCATTATTTTAAATACGCGTTGGTTGTAACAATTAATCGATGGAGAGTGTACGGATGTAACAGTAAATTTTATTTTTTGAACAATAAGTGTTACTAGTAATCACGTTAATTGCATTAAAGATACATGAAATATTGTGGCGAAATACGTAGGAGTAAAAAGAAAATTGTAGTTAGAATTTTGAAATCGAAATTAACTATAGAGTATTTGTTTTTGTTTAAATAAATCCCAATCAACCAAGCTACCTATGTATGACCACTCATATTTTTTATACTGTACATAAAGTAAGTACTTATATTTACGAAGATTCAAGTTACAAACTCAACAATTGCTCTCTTCCATGCTACTAATTCGTAAATATTAGCACGTAAACTAATTGTCATTTGAAACCACTTTCTCTTCATTATATCCACTGTTTAAAGCAATATAGTTCGTTCGAAAATTACAATTCGTGATAGCAATATAAAAATTAATACTTACATTATAAAAAGATTAGCCATCTAAATAAAAACGAGAAACTCAGTATTTAGGAACATAAATTTCTGTTAGAAATTGGAGATTAGAAAATTCTGTGCGACGCTCATCGAACAATTCCTTCACAGAGATTTCTTCTAAACTATTCAACTAATTAACCAGCGATACAACTGGCAAAGCGTCCAAATAATTCAACGTAAATTGATCGGTGCCGTTCTAACAGAACAATTTGTCAAAATCACTTTCGCGTCGCGAGTGATGATGACACAACGGTTTTTCTAGTCAGAGTGAAAGTCTCGCGTTTGGAACGGTCGATATCCCATGTACTTACATACATAAAAGAATATTCTTACTTGCCCGTTATTGTTAGTTGATCAACGCGTAATATATGCATTCGACAGTTAATTTGCTTTGAAGCTGGAGCGTAGACGTGTAATTATGGCGAAGACATGTTTGATGCATGGTGTCGTTAAATCAGAAACAGACCGACAGAGCGTCGCTTATTTCTCGACACCTTCTTTTTGCATTGCACCAACTTACCGCGCGAATGCTTCTTCTCCTTTTGATCGAGATCCTTCTGACAACCGGTAGTAGAGAATTCTATACTGGCGCCGTGCTCGTCGCTGGTTTTGTCGTTGCGGACGTTTCGTACGTTAACGTTGTACAAACAATCGTTTCGAAGGTGCCGAAGGTCGAGATGCGGTGTCTGCGGGCAATGTAATAATCCACTTACAATGCTTATGGGTTTTCTGAGTGGGTAGTGAGTTGTGAATGGTAGTCACGCGTATGTAGTCTACGTTCACGAAGAGATTTCACTGGGAGGGCACTTGTGAAAGGAGATTATTTTACACGGATTTGTTATTTAAGAAGAAATATGTATAACTTCACTGAAAATGGAAGCTGAGAAATTTAGTGTGAATATAAAATACAATTCTATTTCTAAGTCTAAACTGGTGGCGGATTTAAGGGGGGATTTTGCTCTTTTAAGTGCAAAATTTTCTGTAAAAATATATGCCTCCACTTTTTCAAAAAAAAATTCACAAACATTCGCTTCTTTTTCGTATAACCCCGCAAAACCATATTTTTAAAAAGGCTTCTTGGATATCGGTTGTAATTTTATACACAACGTAAATATTTTTCTACGAAAAAATTACCAAATGTTCTTTAAATGTTGCTCTTTTAAGTATAAAAAGTTTTGTAAAAATAGTTGCCTCCGCTTTTTCCAAAAAAAAATCACAAACATTCGCTTCCTTTTCGTATAACCCCGCAAAACCATATTTTTAAAAAGGCTTCTTGGATATACGTTGTAATTTTATACACAACATAAATATTTTTCTACGAAAAATTTACCAAATGTTCTTTAAATGTTGCTCTTTAAGTGCAAAAAGTTTTGTAAAAATATATGCCTCCGCTTTTTCGAAAAAAATTCACAAACATTCGCTTCTTTTTCGTATAACCCCTTATGTATTAGTCAACAGTTGTGTATTAGTATAAAAGAAATATAGTGTTTGGATAGAATTATAATTTTTGTTTTGCAAGATGGGACGCTGGGGGGTCTAAACCCATTCTATTCGTACCACAAGTGACTTTAGATAAATAAATTAAAAATAAACAGTTTTACGAATGGCAATACCTGTACAACTTTCCACAAAGTTTTTCTTTGATGTGCCGAGTCCTTTGCCTGAGAAAATGGACAGGCTTCCTCTTGCCAGGAGACGTTGTAGCCCTTTGCATCGTGGTTTGTCGGCCAAACCAGGCGCGCCTTGACCTCTCCGCAATCGCAAATCATACGGCGCAGGTGAAGGCCGCCCTGATATCGTTCGCACCTGTGTGAATGTCTCTCGACGTCGGCTTCAATGAAAGGGCACTTCTTCGTTTGTTATCCTGATTATTAAGTTCGGGCAGAGATACCAGTAGATGGAGGAACAATAGGCTCGTGTTTCATCTTACCGTATACCATGTAATCGGTGCTATTGAACACTTTGGAAGCCTTTCGCGACACCAAACGTCGGCCGCCATACAGCGAGACAGCTTGGACCTGAAGAAAGTACTGACACTTCAGTTCCAAGTTTTTCAGTTCGTAGCAGTTTTTATCCTGAAATTCCAAACGGTGAAGGAACAGTGAGATTTTTACTTAATCGTGACAGAGTAATTAGGTTTTCGTTAGAAAGTACTTAATTCGATTTATTTCGAAAACAAATGAGGATTTCTTTCCTCAGTCATTTTTTTTTAATTTCTATCGTTCACTTTTTGACACGTTCACTGTCAAGTGAAGGTTTAAGATTACGAGGAATTTATTTCAATTCAAATTTAACTTTCCTCTAAGTAAACATTGCAATGCCACTTTCTGAGCAGTTATTAAAAACTTACCAAAAACTTTAACACTTAATCAGTCGCACGATTTTAAAAAAACTTCTGCTAGTTACCGATCTTTTTAAAATTTCCGAAGTATTTATCAATTCTTGGAAATCTTCCCAAATACCCTTTAATAACACAGTTTTATTGGTAACAAATATGATTAAAAGAAAATCGTGAAAGCTCGAAATTGTGAAATCAAGTATATGTGACAGCGGCAAATAAAGTGTCAAACTCCATTTTGGCACTAAACGTGTTAAGAATAACACATCCAATATTACATTGAACGTTTCACTATCACCGATCATTATTAACTATTTATTTACTGAACACTTACTTTAAGAACTGTCCTATGGTAAACGAGTATCGAATTATTAGTTGGACCATGGACCAAACGGCTCCAAAACACTTTGTAGAACGTGATTGGCACGTCCGAAGTCGGTTTAACCCACTTCAGAGTGATATGCAATTTTCCGGCTATCAGACGCGCATCGGACAGTGTTAAATTCTGCGGCTCTTTAGGACTCCGTGGTTCTAAAAGCAATAAGTTACCCTCTGTACTGAGAAGACACCGCAGTAGAATCGCAGGAAGCTTTGTGTCTACACTTCAAACGGAATACACGACAATGCCGCATTATTATAATTATTAGTTTACCCCTGGATCAATGTTTCTTATTTTTAATAAATACATGTCAAGCTTCTTTGTGAGAAAATAGCAGCCTTTGCACATAGCGAGGCACCTTCGGAGCCCGATGGCAATTTATTGTCGTAAATGGCCCCTCTAGGGTCTCGTGACCAAGATTAAAGAGACACACACCAAGCAGTAATTCCATGACAAATTACCGATAATTGAACCGAGGAATGTCTCAATTCGCATGACGCGCAGACTCGATGGAATGGAGTATAGTGTTGCTGGAACGAATGGGAAATTGTCAAAGGGACGAGAAATGATGGTAGAATGACAGCGAGCAATAGTTGTCGAGCACTTCGAAGCTATGGTCGAGCTTTTACCTCTGTGTTAGTGAATGCTAATTAATGGCAATAATTAACGTAAACAGTAGCTTCGATATAGTATATGTATCGCTATCTAAGTGAATAAATTTAATTAACGACTTAATCAGCGTGACAATAGTGTTAACAATTTAACAATATTTCTTCCGCTTGATTATGAATTTCATTTTTTTTTTTTAACATGTACTGCTGTTTGTAAGTGTTATTTCTTTGCTCACAATCATAGATATTGGTTAACCCTGGTAAACGAATGATTTAAAAATAATACCTTGGTTAACCGTTCGTCACAACTTAAGAAACTTGAACCGTGAGTTGCGAGAGGGTGCAGTCGAAAGTGAAAATGAACTTTCAAAGCTTGAACAGCTTGAATGTTTTCGTGAACACTTCTTCGGGAAATTTGCTACCAGTAACGAACGGTAAAATGAAGCTGTCTGCCCCTTTAATAATTTACGGGATCGTTGTGTGGACCATGGAGTTCGTGTATTTAACCGTCTGCATCCTCGGCCTCTTCTACGTACCGAAGGAGAAGGCACTGGAGGACAGTACGGTGAACATTGTGGTCTCCCTGGAAGTCATAGTGCAGCTCGTTTACCTGCACAACCGTAAAAACTTGATACGAGGATTAATCGGGAAGCTGAACGGCGTTCTTGCCGAAGACAATGAAATGCTGAGGAATACCGCGGTACTGACAGTGAAGTCAATGGAGAGACCGCTGAAGTTCTATGTTATCGCCTGCGTCGGCACAGTTGTCATTTGGACGTCGCTGCCACTAATTGAAATATTTCGAAAGAATCAGTTCTATTACACGGATTATCGAGTGCCAGCTACCTTGTCGAGGGAACCATTTTCGGTTGGTGTTTTCGCCGGGGGTGTTGTTCTCGAGTCTTTCGGCAGCATGTACACGATCTTCAGAAAAGTTAGCTTGGACATTTACACGATACATTTTATTCTCTTAATGACAGCACAGTATAGATATTTAAGGATGAAATTTGTCACGGTACTTCGGAGTGGAAATGGAAGCTTGGAGAGCTCGAGTAATGGCGAGTTTTGGGAGCAGCACTTTTCTGGCAATGGAGAAGCAGTGGGAAAGGAGATGAGACTGCTGACTCGCCATCATAACGTGGTGGTCGAGTGAGTACGAGATGGTGATTCGTAAGAAATTTTAATTGAATGGCAGCTTCTAGGAGATTATTCAAAATGTTGTTAAGGGTGATATAGAGTGGTGGTTAAAAGAGACTGATATTTTTACGCCTGCTGAACAAAGTGATAATAGGTAGTTAGGCTTCGCGGATTGTATTTATAATAGTATATCAATTTTGAGATATAATTCTTTCTAATAGAACTATCTTATTTTTGTTACCCTTCACAGTTTAACCCTTAATTAGTGTGGTGGGGAGTTTGATGTACCTCAATTTTTACTTCTATTTACTATTTCTTTTGACCACTATTTTGTATGTAATAGTAATTTCCACCGTCCCACAACCCTCTGCGTGGAATCATGTTTTTAATATTTAATCAATAGGGTCGTAACAAAAAAATATGATAATAATAGGTTTTGTTGTTTTTACAGAATGGCTACTCTAATGAAGAAACTATTCGCTCCCAATATTGGACTTCTTTATATAAACAACGTTTTTCGGTTCTGCTTTTTAAGTTTTATGATCGTAACGGTATATCTCACATCGAAACGCCGTAAATCATCGTTTCGCTTTGAGGTGCTCCTTAGATTATTTATTATTTCAGAGCTCTGCAGAGAATTTCGGAAAAGTTTTAATTATACTATACACATTCGGCGCACTGATACAACTTTATATATTGTGCTTTTGTATCCAACAGTTACTCGAAGCGGTAAGCCTCCTTTGATAACGTAGTAAATATAAGGATATTATCGAAACGTTAATTTCAAAATAAATTAGAGATTGTAATTAGTTATAAAGGGTATCCCACATCAAATCACTTCTAAAAAATAATTTTTAGGATTTTATTTAAAAAAAGTATACACCATAGTGATAGAAAAACTTTACTTTTTTTTAAATAAAATCCTAGAAATGATTTATTTTATTAAAAATGATCCTTAATAGGGGAATATTTTTGTCTTTCTGGTATTCAAATGTCATTTTCGCACGAAGTATACTTCAGCTCAATTTCGCAAGTCAGATTCAACGATCCCTAACGAATTCTAATAATTAGTTCTAATTTTGTTTCGTTAAATTAGAGTACATCAATAACTGACGATGTATTCCATGAAAAGTGGTATGTTCATGACATGTCATTGCAACGTGTGATTGGAACCATGTCCTTGGCGAACAAACTGGAATGCAGATTGTCGACGTTTCGTAATATCGATTTGACATTACCATCCTTTATGTCGGTAAGTGTTCAGAGATCTACAGCCTCCGTTCAAAGATTATACGCATACAAGTATTTAACTACGTTACATGAAACTATCTATCAATTTTATAGATCTTGAATCAAGCGTATTCAGTATGTCTATTATTCTTAAAAGGAAGGCGCGTTTAGAATGTACCTACATCGTTAATAGAATAAGACATAGTATAATTAAATATAATACTAATGAATTTTAATTGCAACTGTAATATACGACAAATTATTATAATGTATAGATTAATTTTAATTAGGTAATACAAATACCTGAATACCAATTTTAATCGAGAAAACGCGATAACTTTAATTCAAGGGCTGAGTTCACCCTTTGAAAAAAAATAATTCCTTGCATATGTACTTCAAAATTTCATTCACACGAAGTTTCAGTGATATTATAATTTTCGGATTAAGAATATTTTCTTGAATGATCATAATATGGCCTTACAATAACGACTTCATTTGTTCAATAAATAATTGGAGCAAACAATTTTACTTGCCTTTCGTTTTAAATGGCCTGGACGGTTGCGAATATCCTCGAGAGCCGTTCCCATTTATGGCTGCTACACGAAATTGATACCAATGTCCGGTTTTTAATCGGCCTCGAAGCGTCGCGTACGATTTAGTCGATACGTGACAGACTGTCCAGGAACTTAATCTAGACTCCAGGTACCTTGGACCAAGTAAATGTCGTTCCTCCACTAAATACCTTATATCCTTGTCGTGGGCGGATTCATTAGCACGGTGCGCCTTCGACTCACGCCAAGTCAGGAAAACGACATTGCTCTTTTGTTGTCTGATCTGCAGGCTTTCTGGAACTGGAGGTAAATCTGGAAGGATATAAAAATTTATTTAAAACTAGCTCATCCGTTACCTGGTTTCACCCGGCAATTATTTATCATGTTTGAAAAATAAAAAAAGCTTAAACAAAAAAAAATAAATAGCCTATAATCTAATCTAAGACGTATGTAATGTATATTCAAAATTTCATTGAAATCCGTTCGGCCGTTTCGGCGTGAAAGAAGGACAAACAATCAGACAACGTTTCACTTTTATGTATTATATAGAATATAGAATAAAACACACATACCAGTTCTATCGTCCAAACCGAGGGGATGCATACACGTGACGCCACAATCGTGTTTGCAGCACTTCGCTAGATCTGGGCAACGAGAATCGTCGTCACAAGCTACTAAACAAGCAGCTTCGAATGGTGACATCGATGCTTTATCACGACAATAACCGGGCTTTGTGTAGTTTGATGACAAGCAATCGTCTATGCACTGAAACGAAACAATTAAGCAATTACGTTACATACTGCTTTACCAATACTGTAAAGGATGTTCAGCGAAAAATACATATATATATTTAGAATGCTTCCAAAGAAAAATTACGCTGCAAGGAAATTTATTTCACAAAGTCATTTCTTTGCCAAAAATTTCAACGTCACCTATACTTATTTTAACATGGAAATAGGTACATATTCCTCTATTCAAAATTTGAAATCAAAAACTCATTTTAAAAATGTATTACTATAATAATTAACAAAGTAAGCTCACAGCTGTATTTTTTGTTGGACTTTAAGAAGGCCAATGACTTGAGAGTTGGCAATGCCTATTGTAAGATCGAAAATAAGTTTCATATTTTTCTTTAAAATTTGGAAGCTAACAATTTTAAAGTCATACACGTTTAAATGATCATTCATAGCATGCAGAATATATTTTAGAAAGAATACATCTATTTCCATATAAAAAAAACACGATGACCTTGACAATTCTGGAAAAAAAATTCATTAAAAATCTCTTCGAAAGTATTCAAAATACATGTGAAACATTTGTCATATCTCCCCAACTAGATAAGGTAATTACGCGTGACACTCATGTCAGTATAATATGCACTCTACTCGACATCCCATTCCATTCATGTTTCTTTAAAAAAAGTTCCCCACTCTCGTATCGAGCAGAAAGTGAACGAGGACATAGCAAATCAATAATCATTCCTCGCCGTTATTTATTTGACAGCCCGGAGTTGCACGAGATGAGAATGTATTTTGGTCCGTAGCAGTTTGTAGTTTGTACATGAAAAATATGGAAGACGGTTCCGGAGATGCACAGATTAAATGTGAAATTGATGAAAGTCCTTATTAGCTCCCTTCTTATGTCCCTATCTTCGAATCAGGAAAAGTTTCGTATCAAAAACTTCTTGAAGATCGTAATGCATGTCGGTAGTAATCGTTAAGGTCCGGACGTTGGGGCAGTTCAATAAAGTTAATCGCCAAAGAACGCTGGAAGCGGCGATCATTATCGCAAAGGTGCTGCATTATCCGTACGTGACTGGAATTCTTTATTACTTTACTACAAGGTAGGGCAAGTTTGAAAGAGGATCGATGCCTCGAAGACTCCCCACCGACCATATTCGTCGTATAATTAGTTGTTACAAAAGGAGCAAAGTCACGCACTAAACGTCTATATAATTTCGAGGGGTTACGATGTAGCTGAGGCTGTAAAATTAGCCCGCAAATTTGCAACACAACGTAATAACCACACGTACCTAATTCACAAAATAGAAATGTATACATATTACATAAATGCTTCAAAGATTTCGTTGGTGTATCAATTATCAAGATTACCAAATTAATCGAGAACTAAGTAGTACGAGTCAATATTGGTACTCGAATTCATTCGAGTTAAAGATTTTCAAATAGTCATCGTTGGATGTAAATAGAAATGATATTTCACATTTTAATTACTTTTGCTAATGTGTATTTAATATTCAAATTTGATGATTTATTGAACAGTAGGAATAATTTGAAAATATTGCACTTTTTGCACGAGATTTGCAAAATTCTAAGGCTAAGGGTTGTACAAGAAATAAAATGTTTGATATTATTATTCAATAACGTTAAATATCTAAAATTCTATTTCGTATTCCGCGCAAAGTTATTAAATATATCATAATTTCTTTTTTCTTAAATTTGTCATGGTCACGTTGAGGCGCCGTGAAAAGTTTTAAATATTCAATCAGATTTTTCCAGTCATTAAAGGAATTCAAAGAAAATAGTGAAAGCCAAACATCATCAGTCATGAGTATTTATAAAAGTTATTTAATGCATACTTTGTCAGGATAATTCTCTCCACAGCGGGCGTCGCATCTAGCAACCCTAATGGAGTCATACTCTTCGATGTATTTCGTCCACGACGCCAGGCATCCTGGCAGTAGTAACCACCAAGGCCACCATTCTGAAAAAGAAAAGTAAAACTATGGTATAAATACGCTTGGATAGCCTGCAAACTGGCCAGTACAAAATTCAGTCCTGAAAAGTGAAATACTGAACTAATAGGGGCGTGCTACTCCAGTTTTAAATTTCAAAAATACTGGGGCCAGGCTTATACGGCGTATTAAGGGGCTCAAGTATCTGAACAACGTTTATGTGAACCCATATCTCAAAATGGTTTATCAAGGAGTCATAAGAGATTAGTGTTTCACTAGCAAAACTGTTCTTATCGGTTTCACAACTCCCCAAACGAGTTGCTGACTAAGAAACAAATGACTGTTGGTTATGGGCACGAGCTGGACATTCCCCTCAACCCTCCATAACTCAAATACTACGGTACATGTGTGCACCATGTGTGTTCGTATAACATTTTTTATTTATTTCAGTGTACAAGTTCACTTCCTGAAGCACTGATATGCATTGAGAATTCGCGAATGCCTTGTATCACCAATTAACCATTGATGACGGATGCGGGGTCTATTTTGACCCAGCCTAAATATCAAACTATACGTGCTACTTATTATTAGAATTATTTCTTGAAGAAAATAAGAACTATAAATTATAACAATATTAGGATTTAATACGACAGCTTATTCAGACATGTGTAGGAGTAAAATTATGGGACGAAATTTGGGTAATTATTTACAAAAGTGAAGTATGTTGTTAAAGTTAACATTCTGAACAACTTTTTCCTGTACATGTTACCGTCGCTTGGCTTTAGTTTTCGAGATATTTGCGAAAAACTGTGATCACGGCGGGCGGCTAAACCATTTCAAAGCCACTCCACCGATCACAGTTTTTTGCGGATATCTCGGAAACTAAAGCCGGGCGACGGTAACATGTATGGGAGAAAGTTGTGCAGAATTATACCCCCGACAACATATTTCAAGGTCATCGAAATCGGCGAGGACTGCCCTTTTGTAAATAATTACCAAAATTTTAATCGCCATTTTAATATTATGCTTCTATACAGGGTGCTTCGCTGAAGGTGGTAAACCTTTTAGGGGGTGATTCTACAGGCCAAAATAAGACGAAAATATAGAATAAAGTGTTTTGATATCGCGTTTCGTTTTCGAGAAAATTAACTTCGAATTTCAAGTAAATACGCGTGCAACAAAGTAGTTTGGCGCCTGAGGGGCACGCCAAGGTAAGGGGAATGCGTCCCGTTCTCTGCAGGCCGTTCCGCTTACCTCTGCGTGCCCCTTGGGCGCCCAAAACTGTACTTCGGTTGACTTCGTTGCATGCTTACTTGGCTGAAATTCAAAGTCAAGTTTCTCGAGAATGAAGCGCGATATTAAAAAATTGTATTCTATATTTTCGCCTTATTTTGGCCTAAAATGTTTACCCCTATAACGAAATACCCTGTACGTATCAATTACATGGAAAATATGAAACTCTAAACTCCATTGTCCTGCGAAATTTTGAGCGATGCCCTTTTAAACGATTCCCACATTTAGAGAAATTTTACACTCTGAACAGTAACGAAAATCAGATACCTACATTAGAGAGAATTATATCTTCGACTTTATATTAAGTCATCACTTATACCTTTCTTATTATTAGTACTAGCAAAATATTATTGCAAAATTGATTTATTGCATAAATGTATAGCTCCCTATTTTGACAAAAATAAATTCGATACGAATCATTTTATCAATCATATTGCTACAAAAAGTGTGCCAACTACGTAAATTTGACAATCATGCTATAAATATTTCCATCAGTTACCGTAGTGCTTAAAACCTAAATAATATTAACTTTGTTATGGAGACGTACAGAAATGTGAGTTTTAAATTGAGGCATTGAAAGCAAAAACGGATTAACCCACATTGAAAAAAAATGAATTTTTCCTTTTTTATATGATTAGTACAGCCTATTCGAATACATTATTGCTACTAACTCACTTATGCAAAAAATTCGGGCTACTCTGTTTTTGCTCTCAATGCCTCAATTCTTTTTTTATCACTAATGTAAATTTTGCAATACCTACTCCCGCAAAATCAATCATCCAAATTCGAAAGATCCCTCCCGTCATACCCGCAAATTACCGATCTCTATGATTCCGCGGCGTAAGCTCGTGAGCGACACAGAGGGAAATGCCACACACCCGCAAAAACCCGGTCCTTGCTCACGAACACGGCTGGTGAGGTCGAGCGATATGCGTGATTAACGCGCTAAACTTTGTCGCCCCGGTTCATGCATGACGTTGAATTTTGTGGCGGCGCACCAGCGGTGTGTCAAATGGGACCCGTTCCGCCGTATTTTCAACGGCGAGGCTCGAGTTGCATAAGTAGAAGCATGGATTTGTTTGGACGAAATGTCGCGCAACTTTTGCACGTTAGAAAACATTACAGCGCCGTTCAGGCGGGCTGCGTGCCGCGACGGTCTTTTGAGAAATGCGTTTAGCTTCTCAAAGAAGGAACGTGTAGCTCTCGAGAATTGTTGAACAATCAATCTTAAGGGGGTAACGAAGCAACCATTGCGCGAGTGTTTTACGTTCCTGATATTTCTATCGCCCTCTGCCAACGTCGATATAACGTCAATTAGGACAAGGACAAAATTCTATTCATAGGTACTTCCTCCAGATTTTCTTTAACTGTAATTCTAGGTAACATTTAAATTTAATTTAATGGTACTCAAATTTTTTTAACCGTAATATTTGTGTTAAATATCTGTGATTGTCTAATTGGGATAAGGAGACTGGTTCCAGTGATTTTGTTAGATTGAAAGAGTTTACTAGATGGAAAAGATGCACCACGACTTTAACACAGTTTTTTGCAACACTCGACCCAACTCATTTACCATAATGCAGCTTTACGCCGCTGTAAAATATCGAGCTAATAACCATAAACTACAGGAGTCGTAGTTTACTTGGGTATTATTAAAATTAATTAATGTTTATTCATCAGGAGCTCCTAGTTATAGATGTAAATCTGTTTTAATACATTATGCATAACTAACAATAAGATCTGATTATGTAGTTTATGGTTATGAGGTGATTATTTTTTTGGAAATGATCACTACGGCTTGAGAAAGGAGTTGTATAGATTGCTCGATAGCCATACATCTCATTTCGATCTTCATCGATCATTCGTAGCTCCAAGTCGTACTGTTATAAATATGCAAATAGAATCATGTAGATTCCCATTCTGTTTCAATGACGATTTTCATCTTTCTCCCAATGATTTATACTTAAATTATCCCTTGGGACTGAAATGATAAACGTTGCAGGATGTAAATTCATCACTCCATAAAGATAGTCGCGCTTTATCTGCACAATTTATCTGTAGAAGCAAGGTAACTAGTGTAAATTAGTAATTTATTACTTTAACACATCTTAAATGAACGTCACGCATTGTGATATAAAATTTGGAGAAATATTACACCGGTTTATAGAAGATTGCGATCTCAATCAAAAGAGATTCCTTCATACTTTGAGAAATTCGTTTATGCAGTTAAAGAATCTTTGATTAAATCGATTTGTGTATAATAATATTCGAATACTTGGATATTCGAATAGTATTCGAATACTTGGATTTTCGAATAGTATTCGAATACTTGGATATTCGAATAGTATTCGAATACTTGGATATTCGAATTATATTCGCCAAATAATTGAGCAACTGAAGTATTCGAATATTCGAATACCGAAAAATTCGACAAATAGTCCCAGCCCTACTCCAAATCTTTTCAATTTCAGGTACCTGTCAATGATGTTTTGGCATTTCAATAAAGGAGACTCACGAAATTTATTGTCCATAAAGATGAATAAGTATACCCTTGAAGAACGCGGAAAAATTATGCCGATGTTTTTATCTTCCGTTTTGGTGATTTGTTATGGCCAACCAGCTTCCCCGATTTAACCGCCCCACATTTCTTTCTTTGTGTCTATTTGAAGGCATTGGTTTACGTGAATAGCGCATAGACTTTACAACAATTGTAGGACAATATTCAACACGAAATCGAAAATCCAACCCCTCAAATTCTTCACAATACCATGGAATATAAAAAGGAACCCAAATTCGCATCAATTAACATGGCGATCATTTGTTGAATATTATCCTTGTAATTTAATGTCATAAAATTTATAAGTCTCAATAATTTGTACCACAAAAAAAACGCCACGTTATTTAATTTAAAACCGAAGTTGTAGACTAAGAAAATCGAATGATGACTTTTGTGCCACCAAAAATAATATTCCTGTACCAAGCATTCATATTTTGCAAAAAAAAACAGTTTTAAGGCGATATAAATTGCGCGAGCAGTGTTATAAAAAAAAAATTCGTTTTAAAATTGTGCGACCCCTGCGCCAGAAAAATTGAGTGACTAAATCGTAAAATGAGACTTACGTAATCTCAATGTAATATCTGGTTCAATATTGCGTAAAAAATAATCGTTCCCAGTGTTGAAACGTAGTCGATCGATTGTTGAAAAAAAAAACGAATTAATTATCCGAGCATGATGCGTCCCGATTGGCTCGTATAATCGGGGTTCTACTGTAAATGGATTCAGTATTTTTGAAGTGCTCCTTTTTCGTATAACTGCTCGTGATTATTTCCCGTTAACCCGTTAATCGTCGCTATATGTATACACTGGTTGTATTTCGAAACGCAGGAGTTGCGGGAAGTAAGTCTCTTATTCCCGACAATCTTCGTGCAGTTTGCCGGAAGGATTGAACCAGAATGGTGACTCATATACCTGTTTCTTAATGACACTTTGACTTATTTCGCAGGATTAATCCAAGTGATACTACAGTGGACTTTTTATCGTCTTATTGCAGCTGGAGTGTATCTTGATCTGATTCTCAAATGATCACGTTTATCGTGTATTAGTAATTCCCTAAGAATGCTAGTTTTATCAGTTGGTGAATAAATTTAAACAATTGAGAAGGATTCCACAGTGGACAATATCGTCTTATTTCAGGTGGAGTATATTTCGATACGACTCTTAAAGCAACACAATTATTCTGTATTTTTAATCCTCCGAAACTGCCAGTGTATTTGGAACTGGTAAATAATTTTAAACAATTGAAAATTATGCTACGTAAATGAATATATGACAAGACTATAACAGATTGATTTTCCTTTGTTTAAAGTTGAAAGTAAGTGCACAGTGATGTGATTTCAGGTACTATAAGGTTCTTTAGTTGCTTTATTAAAAAATTTAGCGCAGCGTATTGAAAACCTAGATTGTTAAGCTGTAGTGTTAATAAAATTCCCTGCCTGATATTAACGGTAATTTTTAACTAATACGAAATGAACTGTTTCTGATAAATTTTCAATTCTCAATTATTCGTCTTCACTAATTTAGAATAATTAAATGAAAAGATAACAAATTACAAATATAATTGAAGACCAAACAATTCCAATCTTAGATTTCTTTTATATAAATCAACCCTCGAATGCATTTAGCTAAATAATTAATCGAGTCACGTAATAAAACATATATATGTTTAACTGTTTTAAGCTGAAAATAACTAACTCCAACTTGAAACCTATTAAACCAGACTTTATCCCATTCTTCACTTCAACTAAAACACCTCTTTCATCAGCAACAACGTTAACAATCTCAATCATACATCACACAAAACTTACAGATTCATAAAATACACGTAAAATTCATGCCAATCGTTACTACCCTTAAACACTCATTATCACAAACATTACTAATCAATTCGATTTCACTAGTGTTCCTTTTCGAAAATTCTTTCTCGAGAATTTGTCGAGAAATTTTATAATTTCCTACTTCTCATTTCTCAGGAAAGTAAGAGGAATTATTACAAATCCCATTTGTTTTCAGAAATGAATTTTCAGTCAATTCAAACTGTGTGTTAATCGCAAACATATAAACACATTTACAATCTGTAATAAATATTAGAAATACATACGAAGAATTGCGCGATTGTTTATAAACTTCCGCATCGCCGAGGCTTTATACAAAATTAAACCAACATCCACTAAAAATGAAAGAAATTTTTCTACAGCCGCAGATTTTGTCACAAAACACGAAGTAGATAGTCTGACATTAGCCGCATTGTGCGGTTTAAAAAACTATTTAAAAACAAAAAAAGTAAGGTTTCTCCTCGCTCACATTTTATATCAAATAAATAAATTTATCAATTATATTTAATATCTGTTTTCTCCATTTACACAAGTTTTGTCTAAGTTGGACACGAACAAAAATTTAGCTAAATATTATCAACATTATTCCAAAAAATATAAATTTTGCAATATTTTTTCTTCAGAATTCTCAAGAAATATAAATTGATTTCTCATTTCTCGAGACGCGACAAATATCGAGATATCAGGAACACTAGATTTCACCAAACCTGATAGGACAGAGTAGCTTCCAACCACTCCCCCACACAAACCCCCACCACCCATCCTCCAACATTACCAAAAACTCTTATCAATCAATAATACCAATATTACCTTAAAATCAAACCCAACTACTACCCAAAACTACGCAAAGTGCAATCTTCCCTCATCCCTCGATCCAAAGACAATTTATCTTCAGGACGAAAGGATCCCCCCACCCCCACCCACCCCACTCCCGCGATAGATACTGAAGAAAACCATGATTCGGGATACGTACTGTTCAGACTGGTCGACGATGCGTGATAAACGCAGAATTTCACGGCGTAACTCAAGCCACCGACCAGAGGCATCGGGGGGTTACCAAAGGACTTCCGTGTATTCGGGTAAACAACAAGAAGCGGGAGCGCCGGAAACGGCGTGTCTCGTCGGGCGTCGTTCGCTGGCTGACAGAGTAGCGGAAGGATCTTCGCCTGCGATCGGATTACGCACGAAAGAGCAAAATCGGAGACGTAGCGATCGCAGCGAAGCGTTCGAACTGGGATCGGGCTTACTTTTCTGTGCGGGCCAATCCTCTCCTGCTTCCCTGGCACTTCTCCTACTACTCCGACCCACACCATTCGTTTCCACCACCCTGCTACCACCCATCGCAATGATCGAATCATTAACTTCAGAAAAGGTCCTGCCAGCGGCGAATGGGAAAGATTTTCTGTGGGCCCCCGAAGTCTTCCTGAGGCCCACGGCTCCCTCTGACTTCTTGCACCGATTATTTCGCTGCTTTCCCATTCGATTAGCGAGATACCGAGAACGTCACCCAGTTGAAAAGCAAACGTTTATGTGTTGAGGAAATTGCTACGCGACACTCGGGTGGCTGGAATAAGAAGTTGAGGACGCTGTGAATTGGCTTATATGTAATTTAAGTTATTGCAAGATTGGTACACGTCGATGGCTTTGCGCACAAATATTGTATGTTTTCGAGCAACATTGGTTTAAACGCGCAATGGTACGTAAAATTCAAGGGGCACGCAATGAAGAAAATATTGTTTTTCACAAATTTATGAAGTAGGTATAAATGCGATTTTTATGCAGAATAAAGTAAGAGGCGAATTATTGCATATATATTGACTCAAATTTTGCAAAAAGTGGACATACTTGTGAAAATTGAGAAGTTTTTGGTAACGTTTCGAAGAATAAACGGATTCATATCTGCTTTGAATTTGATTGAAAGGTTTCTATTATGTTTTTACAGTTGAATAAAATGATGGTTCACGCGAGCTCTGTATTCTTCTTTGAGCTTCATGTCCCGCGGATAAGTGGCTAGATTACAGTTTGGTAATACACTGCGGTAGTTTTTATGAGCTACTAGTAACGTTATACTCTGATGTACACTACCGCTCAAAAGTATTTCATCAGTTATTGCGTGTACATTTGGGGACAGAGAATATAAAATAAAATAGAAACAGTAGGTTATTGTTTTTCTTTATCAAATTACCACTCCTTTTTCTTAGTATATATGCTATTTTGCCACTTTGATCCATAGTTATTGCTATTAATCTTGCTTTTTATTTGATCGGACTGTTCAGATCCCAATAACTTATAGTTAATTTTTCTCTTTAAAATTGTTTAATGACATTTGAATAACTTTGGCAATTTGGGGCTGTTAATAATAATAATAATCCAATTACATTTCACAAGCCACTTTTAAAATAACAAATATCGAATGAAACGATTGCTATGAATTAAGAAATATCCAAGTTGGACCACAAATATGTGGAGAAACGTTCTCTTTCATTAAACGTGTCTATAACAAACGATGAAATAGTTATGAGTGGTAGTGTATCTGTTACAAGCAATTTAGATTTTATCAAAGTGACTTCTGTTTCGCATTACACCGTATAATACACCATTGCATCAAGTGAAAATAAATCTGTAGGCAGATAAAACTGTCAGAAGTAACATCCAAGCAGTAATTCTATAAACTCTGCTATAATACCACTTTAATAATAATAAACCTTGGCTGTCACTTTGCCAGCAGAATATCCCACGATATTATTGAACTTTATAACAGTTCTGCCATTTCGCATTGATTACTTCATTGGCCACGGTATCGATGAGGATTCTTTGAATCTGCATTACCATAAACCTTTCTAAGCAGGCAATGTCTATCAACGGTTCGATAAATATACACGAAAAGAAGTGAGTGGTTTAACCAAGAACATGTTTCGGATAGATGTTGAGCAGCGTGGATGTATCTACGCGTTCGTTGCGAATTCCTCGTCGAGCCTGCCGCGCAGGTATTGCAACCTGTGTGGCATGAGAACGGGGCCCTCTCTTCTCACATAATGAACGACTTCGAAGAACGGTAGTGGCATTGACCTGAATCTATTAGGGCTTTGGTTTGGCGGTATTATAACTGCTCGTGAATCAATCCCTTACTTAGTAACATTCACGGACCACACGAAATTCCGCATGGCTCATTACGCCAGTCCTTGTTCTGCCGGCGCTTCGTCGTGTCAGTCAACACGGATCTTAACTCTTTTTCAGTCGTTCACGGACTCTGTAATCAATATACACGAACTTGGACAAATCGCTCGCCCGTTTTGACCCGTTTCCTTTCTTTAACGCGTGCTTCATTGTTTGCGCAGTTCGGGGATCATTCTGCGTTTTTATTCGCCATGTGGCGTTTCTGAAATCTGGCATTTAGGATGTACTTAGAGGTTGATATTTGAAATACCTAATATCTGATGTGTGGAATAGCAGTGTTGATATGTAAGATATGTTTGATATTTAGAATACCTAGATGTTCAGATCTAGAATAACAATTATTTGATATTTGGAATATCGAATATCTGATATTTAGAATACCTAGATGTTGATATCGAGAAAACCAAATATTTGATATTTAGAACACCGAATATCTGAAAATTTGAATAACAAATATTTGATATTTAGAACACGAAATATCTGATATTTAAAATACCCAGATGTTGATATTTAGAATACCAAATATTTGATATTTAGAACACCGCATATCTAATATTTAGAATACCTAGATGTTGATATCTAGAAAACTAAATATTTGATATTTGGATCACCGAATACCTAATACTTAGAATATCGAATATCTGATATCTGGAGTTCTAATATCTGCGACGTGAAAGGTTTTTTCGCAAAACTTATTTTTTGAATACCGAGGGTTTGATGATATTCGCGCACAGCGCGCTTTTTTGTGTCCAAAGACATACGCACCGACAAGCAATAAACCCCCAGCTGTATGAGTGTTACCAGAAATTGTAAAAAATCATTTTGATTACGTTGAGTATTTTTATGAGAACTGCGAATCAAGGGACCGAAACAAAAACGAGAAGATAAATTTGCAAAAAAGAGAAGAAATTTTATAGTGCACGTTTGGCAAGGCTTATTACAATTACGATTTTAAGGAACGTGAAATTAATGTATATCACTTCCAATAGCCTCCACTTTTCTAATCTGTAGCATCATTTCTATAGCCAATGATACTTCAACTGTATCTCATTTAAGAGGTTCACCCGAAATGGCATCCAAAGTTTAGGATACCCATGCATCGAAGTCGTGAAAGTAAGGAGTTCCTTGCTTTCAAGACGAGAACAAAGGAACGAGGACTACTAATTAGAAGTGTGAGCAGATATTTCTCCATTTTCTTGTATTGCATTTATACACGAGAATACAAGGAATTATCCATTCCGCCAACTATTTTAATATTTCTCATGGAAATAAGACTATTGAACAGTAATGTCGTCGATGAAACTTCCAAACCAAATTCTACCATTGTAACATTTAATAATAACACTAGAAGAACACTAGATTGTATATTATTCTAGTTTGTTACACAGAATCATAAAAAAATGTCAATTAAATGTACATTAAAACAAGAATTCTCGTGTTAATTGGTCAATCTAATAATTTTCTGCACGAATTCATCAGCGTTTTAGGGACATTTCAGTTCTTCATAAATTTTGATGCGTTCATTATTATTAAAAATGTTTCAAATAAAAGATATACTGATTAATGTAAAATACTGGTATGTCAGAAAAAATGTAGACAATAAATTAATTATAATTCTATTAAATATATTGTACTTTTATTATTCCCCTCCCCACTCCTTATATCCACTCAACAATTTTATTCACGCTCAAAATAAAAGAGCTATTCGCCCAACTGAATTTGTAGAAAAATTCATATCGCTAACTGTTATAAAGACCTCGAACGTGGCTACTAATGAAGTTAGCGAAGCAGAGTTTACGTGGGTGTCCAATGCATGCATAATGTTCTATAACTGTGTTAGGAATCACTGCGATGGACGATGCCAAGCTTTTAACCCAGTGACATCGTATGAGACTTCTTCATCGTTAATGAGAAATCCAGGCAACTAAGGATTTATATCGAACAGAAGTTAACCCAGTTACAGTCGGTCCGTTTATGGGAACTTTATCGTTGAATATGAAGTCCCATATGTTCACTACGTCGTGTAATAAAATTTAAGGCGATGATAGATTAACAACGCATTAAAAATACGTAAAATTTCACTTTTGGCTTTGCAGTAGTGAATTCCTGACTGCATGACAATGTTGGTTTTGACCCGCTGCGAAAATTATAGCACGGAGAAAACAGGAATTAAGTTATTAAATTTGTTTGTTTATTTATAATATCTTTGTCTTTCAATCTCGTAACTTTTTTAGCAACAAAGATGGTATAAAACAATTACGTTCCCATAAATTTGCTTTTCGAAAGGTAAAGTTAGATTTTCATAAGAGAAAAGTCCACCTTTTTTCTTTATAAATAATAAACGGGGAATCGGAATAAAAAAAGCTCTCGTAGAACAATGTGGAATCTTATTACGATCCTGCATGCAAGATTGGAAGTGAATTGGTTGAACGTAACTCGAGTTTTTAGGCCCACCGTTTAGCCGTCTAAAATCGGGAGACTTTCGGATATGTATTCATAACTTCCCAAAAACAATAGTTTTTTAACTGAAACTTTTTTTTTTAAGTCGTTCATAATACTATGTAAAGATAGCAAAAAACGGAAAATCTGTATCAAGCCGTTGACTTCTAAGAAAAAATCCACAAAATGTACACATTTTTCGAGGGTTCAAACGGGTTGCTACAATTATAAGAATTACATCGGTTTCTTGGCTTTGTATTGGGAGGACACATTATTTAATTACTGTACAACTATAGGTGTGTATAAGTACATATGTTGGCAACATATTCCCAGAAAATTGATGCTTTTGTAAAATGCACGCTTCACATATAACCTCGGCAATGAGGAAGTGACAAAACAGATAATAAGGCCCACCAAAATATTAAGTGGGCTTTAAGGCTCAGAAAGTAACCAGACCCCTTCTACAGTAGGAACGATATTGAGATGAGCTCCAAAGCACGTGTCATTTCAACAAGAAGAAAAACGACAAGATTGTGTGAACAAGAGCCATCCACCTCCACAGAAAACGTAGACGGCAACTCTGCACACAATTGGTTTTGCAAATTATGCAGAACTGCATTCAAGAGTGATATGCAACAGTGTGTCACGTGTCTCACCTGGATACACGAGGATAGCGTTGGCCTCATACCTGAGGAAGAAGACGTCTTTGGTTACCCGAATTGTACATACTAAATAGGTGGGCCTTATTACCTGCACTACACGAAACAAAGCCCGTTTTCAAGGTTTTTAAAAACCTATTAATTTTCGTATTTGTTGTGTTCGTATATTGTTACCAATATTACAGTTTATAGTTTAATGTCCACAGATTTCTATAAAAAAAAATATTCAAGAATATGTAATGTTTTTTTTGTAAAAAATACTTAGGTGGGCCTTATTATCCGCACTTACCTTACATTCATACATTTTATTATAATAATATCCAGCCGCAAAACATACATCTACTCTTATTTACCTAATTTCACGTATACCTTGTTTTCCATTTTCGTTTATGTCCACCTTACATTCTTACTGTCTTTCACTGTGACGGCCGGAAAAGTAAGCCATTTTTAAGAATTTTTTTCAAGAATAATTTACAGTTTTCATAGAAAATTTGTATTACCTATCATTAGCTGTCTTAAGAGACTATACACAAAAAATAAATAGAAAAACACCCATAAATTTTAATATATTAATTTATCTTCTAGACCTCCCCACGCGAGCTGGTCGAATGTGTAACTATGGAACAGCAGGTCCGAAATTAAATTTAATTTTTTTTTATAAACTATATGAGTGTAGTTTCCTATTAGGAAAACTATTTGTGTGTACGTACAGATTCTGTAATTGAAAACAAATTTTTTTAAATACGCTCGAAAAAGTGTCCATCTTATTCGCGGAGTTTCGAAACTTTTCTTCTAAAGCGCACCATTTTTACAAAAATAATTTGTTTAAAAAATCGGTAAGCCCAACGTAAACTACACTCATATAGATTATAAAAAAAATGAAATTTGATTTCGGACCTGCTGTTCCATAGTTACACATTCGACCAGCTCGCGTGGGAGGGTCTAGAAGATTAATTAATATATTAAAATTTATAGATGTTTCTCCATAAGACAGCGTGCTAAAGGTAGATAATATAAATTTTCTATGAAAACTGTAAATTATTCCTAAAAAAAAATTTTAAAAATGGCTTACTTTTCGGCCATCACATTGGTGTTCCCCCTTAACTCACTCCCCAAACTTATCCTAGCCTCTCTCCTGTTCTCCTTCCCGGCTTCCTTTATATTAATTTCTATTTTACACTCACATATTGTATATCCCTCCCAATTTCTTGAAAATCATTATCATCTCCGACAGATGGACATATAAAAAATTCCACTTGTGAAGCACAGAAATGCCCCGTGTGAAAAGGGCATAACGTTGCTCCTGCTTCGCAGACTGCCTGGCACCGGCACCTGGCAGTCTCTCGTATTTCAGGGAACTCCGTTTCCTGTGACGTAGACGTTTCGGGGGCACCAGTAAAGGACTTCTTTCCCAAACGCACGTGATTCAATACAAATGACTGGAAAAAGGAAACCAAACAATGCCCGTGACTAATGGTGGTGCACGACCACCGAGCTCGAGGCTCAGAAACGGGAAAGACAGTCGCCACCCACTTTAATGGAGACCATTTTTCGTTTCGTGTTTTCTTAGGTGAGCCCCGGATTGAATTATGCCTGCATTGACGTAGTAATGGTTCACGTTCAATGATATTCTGATGACAAGATCACGAATCAGTTGCGTTCGTATAGATGCACTGTAAAGCGTGGACAAACTGTGGAAGAATCTTGAAACTCTTGAAAGAAAGAATTTGACAAAATTCACGTTTCTGTTTTTGGTCGTTGATTAACAGTTTTCCATACTTGGTTCAAAGTATGCGTTTGGTTTTATTATAATTCAATGGAATTTTGGGGATATCTTGTTATTATAATATTTTAGTATTATTTAATATATTAAATAAAGGTACTCGGGAATCCTATTCCAGAGAATGATGTATCATCCCCTAAAGTACTTAACCCTTAACTGGTGACATCCTATTTTGTGACATAAATAGTGACGTGGAATTTCACAGACTCCTCTTTAATAATTTGAAAATAAATCTAAATTTATTTTTGCATGTTTTATTCGAAGCCACTGAAAGACATATTGTAAAACAAGGTCGAACGAAAAGAAAGAAAATATAGGAAAAATAATTCTGATAGAGTTTTCCAGACTCCACGTCATTGTTTAAGGCTTAATACAAATTGTTTTTTCTTGAACGTATAATAATAAATGCCAAGTTTTTCGAAATACTAGTAGCTAATTAAATCTTGATTTTGTTTCATTGATATTATCCAAATTCAAAAATAAATAATGAAATTCTTTTGAAGACCGTTTGATTGATTGCAACTACATTAAATGAATCGACTTTTCCAATTAGTAATACTATAATTATAAGCCTTATACATATCTGGCCCCAGAATGAATTAAGTCCTCTTCTTTTAAAAAATGACATTTTAGATGTTTAAAAAAAGATGAAATATTTGCTACGAGAAACATGTAAAATGTCATTTTTTAAAAAAAGGGCACTTAATCTACACTCTGCCCCCGAGGTCCAGATATATATTTTACACAATTAGTATGATATATTGTAACAATAGTAATTATAAAATACAATAATAAGAAGTAGTAACCAAGCACTCGTTTTTCTCTTGTTCACCAAGATCTGCTCCAGTACTTTAAATCTTAGAAGAATCCTACAAAAAAATTTGTCTGTCCTTTCAGCCCTACTCCCACAACTCGCGCATTCTCCAACCAGATTCACCCTGACTTCGAGCAGCCTATGGCAGCCCGTTTATGTGTGCTCGTTTGACATTTCTGAGTCGGTGCTAAGACGATTCACAAGTAGTGCACGATCTCACAGTAGTAACTCTATAATAGTGTTTTCTTCGCTTTGATAAGTCATGTGCTTGAAAATGAATCGAAAGTTCAGTTCCTGCGGTGCTTCATCGTTTCATTACGCTTCTATGTGATTATTTTTTAAGAGATTCCAAGGACTTCAGAATTATTTCCTTTCGAAGCCTCCGATTATTTTAATTCGTGTGTCTAGCAATGTGTGTAAGTTACTAAATACTTCAATATTACGACGTGTATCACTTAAAGTTACTAATATATTTTTTACATAAAACCTGCCCGAGGTTTAGGGTAACTTTTAACTTCGACAACTTCGACTAAAGTCTTCACGTGTAATGACAGCAGTTTTCATTGCTTTATATAGCCTTATATAGAAAAATTTCTAAGATTTAAAAATTGTACTACATCATGATCTAACAATTTCTTTTTTATTAACCCTTCGGGTGCTATGGGCACAAATGTGCATTCTTTCAGTGTATGTAGCGTGTGCGGGCAACGCCAATGGGCGTTTAGTGACTGTGGTTAAGATGCCTGACTACGGGAGAACCGCACGCGGCATACGCTGAGCGTTGAAACTATCAGCACCAGAATATGCATTTCATTTCTTCATATTTCATTTAAAAAAAATTAGACGAATGTACAATTTATTGGTCCAGGGATGATGTCGTGGCCCGAGGATATGCTTCCATCGAATCAGCGATCTTCTGAAAATACTTGCGAGTCACCGCCAATACCGTCAACACCACCTACCCTTCAGATGTGCTTCCAGAGTCCCTGTTCTCCCGAAAATTGGGAACCATCGTGGAATCACAGGTGGCTTCCCAGTAGCTTTTCAAATCTTTGCAACATTTCAACATCGTTTGATGATTCCAGCGAAACTGCTATGGCTAATACTATAAATCTTCCACAACACTCTGATATGAACCACAATAATCGAATGCACAGGTATGGAAATAACAGATGGCACGAACAGGGAATGTAGAACAGTGAAAATCTTTTTAAAATCAAATTTCTCTGATTATTCGATTTTCCGTGACAGTGAAAATCTTTTTAAGATCAAATTTCTCTGAGTATTCGATTTTCCTTGACAGTGAAAATCTTTTTAAAATCAATTTCCTCTGAGAATAATACAATAAAAGTGAACGCGATATGTACCTAACTATGCATTTGGTCCGAATACTTCACTAATATGTTCACTTTCACAAATATTTGTTTTGCACTTTGTGCAAGATACGGGAAAACAATGTTGATAAATTTTGAGTTTTGGTAAAAAGGGCAAAATATACATTTCGATGTAGGAAAATTATTTAGAAATGCATCTGGTTTCGTACAATTAAAAATGGCCCAATAATATATATATACACGTCATCAAAGGCGCGATTTTTAACTCCAGATAACATTGAAAAAACACAATCATAAGTGTGTTTAAAAAATTGTTCCGCATACATTATAAGTATATTAATAAATGAAAGTAAAGTTTGACATTGTTATTTATTGTATTCACTGAGAAAAAAAAGTGAATGTTGCCAAATTTTGTGGCGTGATTACCAGAATGGTAATATTTAATATCATATAGTGAGCCCGCCCACAATAGTAGCATAAAATCTACTATAATCATGCTTCTCAAAATACATATTTTTGATTCCCCATAGCACCCCTGAAAATTTATCAACGTCCTTTCTCCACGCCCTATATATTTCATTAGTAGCATAGAATAACTACACTAATTACATAATTAAATATTTCGAATTCTATTGTCAGATAGTGTTACTATCATTGAACCTTGCACATATCTTTTTCTACAACAAGATGGCAACAATATCCTCATCAAAGTGCCAACGCTACTGAACACGATACAATGAAACAGTCAATGGGGAAGGAAGACTCGAATCTTACGGACGAAACTGAGGATTTTATTTGCGAAAAGACCCAAACTCATCAAATTACCACAACAACGGTATTCCGTGCCTGGGACGTTCCATTCCTCGAGAACGTGGTACCCAGCGGTGAAGATGAAATTAAATGCCACTCATGGCAAGATTTGCAGTACACAACGGGTTTCACTAACGCTTTCTACAGAAAAGAAGAATGTTCCGTACAAGGAGAAGTCGGTAAGTTAATCCTAAAATTTTGTAAGAATGCGTGCGGAATGAAAAAGGCAATTACTTTCGTGATAAAGTTATTACACTTTTAACTAAACGAATGAAGATCCATAAAATCTAGAACCCATTCATACACAAATAAACTAAATCTAATGATATGATTTTAAAGAAATAAAATTAGTTTTTAATATCCATCGAAATCGACTACAAATTACGAAAACAAAAACGTAATTTTACACTTTTATATTTGTGTATGTCCCTTCGAGAATAGCAAACACATTATCTGTATGAAGAGATAAATTTTTTAAGAATAATCTCGTATACTTTTGTGAGGTAGTACCGTTGGTAATTAATTTATAGTAGCCTCGTTTATGTCTATAACGTCGTCAATGTGGCCGTAATGGACGCAGTGTAGTCTAAATATTTATCAGACACATAACTCTATTATTCTTCCTCCACGCTCTCTTGCGTAATAAATGATGACTTAATTATGGTTTTACTCTGCGTGAAACGAATTCTAACTATACAAGACGTTATAAAATATTTCGTAACGATATGCTCATAGAGATAAAAAGCAACAGTACCTTCCACGATAATTAGTAATTTCTGTAACAACTTTGAAAGACAAAGATAGTTGTACAGTTCTTTTCGATAATTTAAGTTTGCAAGTTCACCGAAATTATACCTATTATTGTATTAAGTACAAATAATTGCATAATACTATTTTTATTTTTTATATCGTGCAAGTATTTTTTCCACTACACGACGTGAGTGGTAATAATGACTCACGTATCAAATAACTCGAAAAGAACATGTGTTCTCTTTAACTCACGTGTCGTCATCGCTACCCGAAATATTCGGTGAAAGTCAACGACGTGGAAATCTATACTGTATTCGATAACAATGAATACCAGGTGTCACAATCTATTATAATTTCATGTTTTCACGAAGAAAAACAATTCTCTCATTTGCCACAGTTATTCAAGAATTTTAACCTTTAATATTAACAGTGAAAAAGTGAAAAACAAATTAAGACGAATTAAATTTCTCACGAACGACCACAGCTCGACGATCCATTTCGATAAATCCTTCGCGAAATATTTCGACGACCATTTCGAAGTGGAATCGCGTAACGAGGGTTCGCTCGATTGACGTCAGCTTGCAATTACGGATGAGATAGCGGCACGGAAGCAAGGCTAAGGGCTCTTACCACCGATCCGACCACGTTTTATGTATCATCGTAGATGATCCTGCGATTCCAGCAACTTACATTATACGAGCGGCACGTTTATTAGCTGCCACGGGTGCAGCTTCGCAATGACGCATCAAATATACAGCTATTTTCATCTGACCGTCACTCTGGCAACAAAAAACCGTCTCTGGTTAAAACCTTACCGCGGTCGCATTCAGAAATCATTCTGAAAGTGCCAAGCCGCAAGAAACGGCCAGTGAAATCAGGTCAGATGATAAATACTTTATGCCCACCGCGGTGCAAAAAATTTGTCAGGCCCAACGCGATTACCTTCAACTCTGTGCCAATGTAACGGCAAAGTTTCTTTTAAGGCACATTTGCACAGTGTCGCGCCAAATAGGGATAAACGAAAATTAATCAAAATTATACTGTTTTCCTTCGATGCTAAATTTTCAGTTGGATGAAAGTATTTTAATACACCAAATCGTAGTACGGATCTGGTAGATAGAAATAAATAGCTCGATATAATTTAAGTAACTTATGAATCTAAAGTTACAACTCCGAAAGCAGGGGGTTCACGGTAATGTATTTTAAATAATTATACGCAAAAGATTTGAAATTCTTGATAAGGCTTGATGCGTTTTACTAAATAGATAAGTGGGCGTAGATGATGAATCAAAGATAAGCTCTTTGAACTTAATATTAACGAACACGTTGATTTTTCCCGAAATACTTTCGTTAACCTGGATTTATCATTTCCAAGTTTTTAAATAGAACGTGTTAAATCCTCGGACGATCGTGCCTGGGTCTGTTTTGAATAAAAAAGCGATCTCTAAAGTTCGGAATATCAATTGCTGTAAGAAAAGAATCAGAAAAAAAAGAAAGGTGTGCATAGGTTAAACTGGCCCAGTCACGATCTGTCGCTCAACCGTCGACTTTCCAAGGGTTAAAACTGAGAGCCTATACATTTCAGGGACAAAAAAGAAGTTAGTCAACGATAAACCACGCAAAGAGAGGACGGCATTTACAAAGCAACAAATTAGACACCTGGAGTATGAATTTGCGCATAGCAATTATCTCACCCGTTTACGCCGCTACGAAATAGCGGTCGCATTGGACTTAACGGAGCGTCAAGTAAATTCATATTACGTTCTGAATTATCTTTAAAAAAAAGCATGCAATATATTATGTTCAAACTTTTATTAAGGTACTGAATTCATTTTCTAGGTGAAAGTATGGTTCCAAAACAGGCGAATGAAGTGGAAGAGGACAAAGGGTGGTTCAGGAAGTGGCCAAGAAAGGATCAACGTTTCTTAACGAATTACTTTCTTAATTTTAAATATTTTACACAGACATGTAATTGTAAATAATATTCTGCATAAAATGATGTAATCAGTAAATGCGAACAATGCCTCTTTGAAACTGAATTCCGCGCTGTACTTACAAACACATATTTCCACCCTTTTCCTTGTGCAATAAAGAAATTAATGATAGAAATATTTATGAATTAATCATACTTTAGTAACAGCTACCGATGTAAACTGCAGATCGTATCCTTTGTCTTTTAGTTTCTTTTCTAGAGCTGATAATTTGTCCTTCGAACTTTGTATGAAACTTGCATGATCTTTCTGTTTAATCTTCGCGTTTCTTATCGCAGTCACTTTCTTTCTGTTTACCAATTTCGGGTACCTGTCTTTCGTCCATGCTTTGCCAGCGAAGAAGCGTGGATGTTGTCTTTCAGGTGGGATATATGTAGCTAAATAAAAGCATTATATTTAAAATATGAAGTAATTAAGCACCTGTTTGATATTAAGTTGTATAAAGCTTCACACACCTTTTAATAATCTGCCACACATGAGATAATTATTCATTGTTTCCGCAGCTATTTTAGCTACTTCGGGATGTAAAAATTTGACGTATCCATACCCACGACTCTTACCAGTCTAGAATAATTACAGTACTGTGAAATTTTATCTTACATCTAACACGAGTACTGTGTAGAAGAAACACGGTAAACTATTAGCGAGCATGCCTGATTGATAAAATTCTATAATCAATTTGTACTGTGCATCTACGATAGTGATGTGCGATATTTATCGATATTTGCTTGTCAGAATATTGATATTTTTTATCGATATTTCAAACACCGATAATTACACGTATCGATACTTTTGGTCCATATATCGATAATTTTTTTGCACCCTCCATGGGTGAATTCCTCTCACGCCCAGATCGCCTGAATGGATATGTAGAGGGTTGCGGGTGCTTTTTATTGCTTTATAATTGTAGAAAATTAAATTACTTGTTATCATTTTAACACTTTGAATCGAATTATCGATATTACCAATATAGAAACTTTTTTGTATCGATAATGAACGAAAAAATATTTATCGATATGCATTATCGATAGTTGAGACCAATATCGCGCATCACTAATCTACGAGATATTGTCGCGAGAAACTCTAGAGTCTGACTGGTATATCCCCATAGGCCCACATTTTTTAACACAATCGTAGAGGCAGACGTATTGTCGCAATTGGCCGGTGCGACAACATCGATGAATACAAGGATATTGAACGGAACACAGATAGTGCGAGTCAATTTGAGCTAGTTGACGCACAATATTTTACTCACTAGCTGCATACGCTTTAAGTTCAATACGTTTCTTCCGTCCAGTACAAATTTATTCTTACCATATTTAAAAAATGTACGTACATTCTTTGACCTGGCGACTCGTACACTCATTACCCTTCCGAATTGCTTGAAGAAATCTTGCATTTGTTCTTCATAAAAACCATGTGGTATGTGACCCAAATATACTATACCCCTTGCATATTGACTTCTAGGGGCACTTTCTGCAGTCTTTTTATTAACCTTGTATACTGTTTTGGCTGGTTTTGAAGTTGAAATCGTTTTCTTTGAATCCTCATTTTTCGTCTATAATAATGTGGCATTAAATTATGCTTTTTATAATGAAATATCACGATACATAATATATATATATGGACATGTGATATCTAACCTCAAGAACCTTTTTCACATTCTCTAATGCTTTAGACACGGTTGATTCTGCTGCGTCTAACGATTTACGCTTGACTTTTATAGCTTTCTTAAGCGGTGGCACCCTCACTGCATTGGATTTCTTTTTGATTTTCATTTTGGACGGTGCAATTCGAAATCAAACGGCAAAACAAAAATAATAACGTACGGCACGGTCTAAGTACACCGTGAAGTATGGTAAGAATGGTAAGTGTGGTTAGATTAATCCGCGCCACAGAATCTCGTGTCATAGATGGGAATGCTAGTTTTCGTAGAGTCATGGAGGCAAGAGTGATCGGTTCCCGCTGATTTTTAAATCTGTCAATTGTACTAATCTTGATTGTAACACATTTTTTAAAAAATGTATGTTTGAAAGTTAATAATAAACGTTTGTCATATTATTCTAATTGTTTGTAATATCTATTAATCTGAAAATGTGCATTTGAGTATTAAACAAATAATGTATATATATTCATAAACACTTTCGTAACATAACCTATTTGGTCTCTTTTAATTAGCCCGCCATTTTTCATCTATGCCCGCGGATTTTTAAACCTGTCCATTATACCAAGATAATGAAGATATAAAGTGAAAAACCAAATCTTTTGTTCTATTTGATATATGTTATTTTATCAAATATCAATGAATCTATATATATTTTACTTCTTTGTAAATATTATTATGCATCAAACTCAATTAAAGGTTAATAAAAGCAATAATTATATAGTTCCATTTATCAGATAACTATATAGCTACCTATTAACAAAACAAAATAAAGTAAAAGAAGGATCGATAGACTACAGAAAGATTTGTAAGGTATGATAAATAAAAATTTACCTTTAATTATGACTATATGATCTATTTAAATATTTAATTACTGCTAGATCACTTACAAATTGTACAATTCTGAATTAACTATGTACAAGAAAAAAATTACAAATCAGATCTAATACCGGCTCCAGGTCCTGGTGGTGGAGATGTTAGTGATGTCAATCCACCTGGAGGATCTGCTGCAAATCTAGGTGAATTTTGAGGGCCTGCTGGTGGTCTTTCCCCTTTTTTCAATCCATTTATTATTGCAGTCGCACTTTCAGGTGTCAAATCTTCCTACAAAAGATAGACATCGCAAATACAATATCTTATTAATACTTTCTAGCTATTAAAATAATTGCCAACCGCTGACACAGTAAATAATTACATATTATACAATTAACTGCATAGTAAATAATAAACTTACATAATAATCGTCATTAACTTGAAACATTGGTGCATTAGCACAAGCACCGAGACATTCAACTTCCGAAACTGTAAACAGTTTATCCTGAGACATTTCTCCAAGTTTACAATTAGTAGCTTTAGTTACAGCTTCTACAATAGAATCAGAGTCTCGTAACCAACAGGGAGTACATGTACAGATCTGTACGTGATATTTTCCCATTGGTCGTCTATTGAACATTGTATAAAACGTAGCTACTTCGTAGACCCGCATACGTGGTAAATCCAATATTTCTGCTACTTTATGCATAGCAGAAATAGGAAGCCATCCATGTTGACGTTGTGCTAAATCCAGCAAAGGTATCATTGCGCCACGCTTGTGGCCTTCTGGATAAATTTTCAGAAGTGCGTCAATACGTTTTTTGTTCGCTTCATTGAACTCGAATGGTATCTGTGGATTGTCTTCTTCGCTATCTCTGTGCTAAAGTTGAAGTTTCATGTAGATAACAATATTTATATAATACACATTCCATATAAAAGTACATACCACAAACAATTGGTCTGATGCACGAATGCTTGAAGTCTGTAGTCCTCTAACATTTTTACAGCTCTGTTTAATGCAAGTAAAATATATTGGCTATTAAAATGTAGTTTCAAAAGTTAATGTAATAAGATTTGATTTGAAAGCTTGCACTAAATGTGAAATGGACACAATACATAATATTATGCTTTATTCCCTTCATTATGCTATATTATTTATATTATTGGAAATTTATTTTATTTCACAAAATGAATTTATTTATTTATTATCGAATAACCTGAAGTAACTTCCATTTAAATATAAGATAAGCGTAGTTCTAGGATCTCAGAAAAAGAAGTAGAACCTTAGTAAACATTACATGTTATTTATAATTAGGGTTGCCACCTGTACTTTAAAATAAAGTATCTTACGTTATTGTACTCTATACTTTTGAATAACAATGAAGTATGTGATAATACTTTATTTCACGTAACGATATTACGTGAAACTTAACACAATATTATTGTACATACGTAGTTCCAAAATGTACATAACTTTGATCATCTCAAAGTAATTTCTTCTCTTCTGTATGTTCCTGCCATTTGCTGAAAAAGTTTTCTCTGCAATGAATGTGAAGTGGCGGGATGAGAGAAACAAGACCTCTCTTAATTTAATAAAGAACGAATTATTTATATATTTTAATATTAATATTGAGTGCAATAATGCCATTGAGTTATTTAAAAATGATAAAAAGTTGCTCTGTAATGCTAAAAACAATAAAAAATATGTTTAGAAGAAATAAAACCTAATAAGATTACAATGTACTTTTAGTTTTATCAATCATACTTTTTTTTATATTCCACGAAAGTAAATTTACATTAATTTCCTCTAAAGAAGGTGACAACCCTATCTATACTATTCCATTTATACCTCTGGTAGATACAGATAAATAAAATTGCGTTTTATATTATCATAATGTATATATTTTTACGACTATTTGACATTTGCTACAATAGATTTCTTATTTGCGCATTTAAGTAGGACATGAATGAGAAATGAAATGAAATGTGTTCACTGTACAGCATACCCAATATTTCGAAAATAATTTTGAAAAATCATGAAACGTACATAAATAAAAGAACGAGTAAACAGATAACTAAAATTAAAAGTTGCATAAGATTACTAAAGAGGTTAAAATACTACATGTATGAGATGCAATATCACAAAGGGTGCAATTTTTAACTTACATAAAGAGCGCGGATTATACGCGAAGAGAGGAACATAGTTAAAAGATTTTCGTATATTTACTCGTAAAATTAATTTCCACTGTATTTCACTATTGTACAACTATCACGGGATGAACAATCCTGAACACACCAATGCAAGATGGCAAAACTCATAATGTATTTGTAGTGATCACGTAGCGGTTACACCAAAGCTCCACCAGATGGCCACGCGGCTCGAAATCTTCTCGCTAGCGTTCGCTCGCCCTCCATTACTTGACCACTGATGAATATTTTATTTTTTATTAAGCTAAACTTGTATAAAATAAGAAGAATGATTATACTGCTTCATTATTTGGTTATACAGTCTCTTATTTTAAAAATTATGCCACTAAATTTTTCGTTTAAAATATTAAAACAATTGTTTGAAGTATTGTAATCAAATACAACGCGGTCTTCATAGGGTGCGTTCAGCCGACAAAACCGGTGAGTAACCGGCGTAACCGGCGACTGCAACCGGTGAGTGATTTCCCTAGATTTTACTACAGACCGTGTAGAGACTTCGTCGATGATTTTACTCTGAACGCAACCGATCACTTCACCTACTCAACATGTTTAGTAACCGGTCGCCATTTTTTGTACCGGAAATAAACTATGGTACGCACCCATAGGTTCCTTAAGATATAGCTAAGGAAAGTGTAGTACGTCTTAAGTTGATAATTATCATAATACTAGGATTCTCGGTGCAAACAAAGTAGTTATAAAATCTTAAGAATATTTATGATAAATAGAAAACAAAAAATTACAAATTTAAATTGTTTTTCAAATAAAAATTTACGTGATTATATATTGGTACGTGATAATCTCATTTGCCCAATAACTGGACACCCGATTAATTATTGGGCAAGACGCCATTTTAAGTATTCACTCCAGTGTCAGTACCCGTATATCCAAAATTCAATTTTGCCGCTTTTCATGATTTAGTTAGGTGTACAATCCGCCAGAGGGTACTTATTTTGCCAACAGAAATACATAGAAAGTGTACACCCCTGGTTCACGAGTGAATACGTGAATCTGGTGAATACTTTAAAAGTTTTGAGGTTATTCGCAAGTTTCTGCAAGGACAACATTCGTAGTTTTATCGTGCTATAGCATTATTTAAGCAAGTAATCGTCCTCTTCTACGGACGAGAGATAGAGCTATTAAGTTAATTATGTGAGCAGCGAAAGCTTGCGGGTTAATTCTATGTCGATGACATGTCAGCTCCAAATAACGTTAAAGCAATGCGGGCGCACAGACTGGCCTACCTGGCCGTCTGACAAATATGAATTATTGCTATAACTTCGTAATTTTTGTAATCGAACATGGTCAAAGAGAAACCGAATTCAATCCGTATTTACGATTCGGAGGGGTATAGACGCAGAGCTGCATGTATCTGCGTCAAAAACGATCTTGAGGATGAGGTAAGCCAGCAGATGGCAGTTGATATTTTTTCCTCGATTATCACAATATTTTTATTATATCATAAATTCCTCATTTTCTTTGTAATGCACAAACTACGTACAACTTAAATCTCTACCCCAACCTATGCTATCACAGGTACTTTTGGTCACATCCAGTCGAAGACCGGACAGTTGGATAGTACCTGGTGGAGGCGTTGAACCAGAAGAAGAACCTGCGGTAACTGCACTACGGGAAGTTAGAGAAGAGGCTGGAGTTTTAGGGCAATTGGGCAGATGTTTAGGCATATTTGAGGTATAAATAGATTATTATCCTCGTTAAGGCACCAACATAACAAAATCATAATTACTACGAATAAGGAAGGGGAGATCATATACAAGATGTAGAAATAATTTTGGTTTTTGTAGAATGTGGAACATAAACACAGAACACAAGTATGGGTTATGCGAGTAACAGAAGAACTACCAGAATGGGAAGACTCGCGCGCTATTGGTCGAAAGCGAAAATGGTTCTCTATACCAGAAGCCTTGCTTCAGCTTGCTCAGCACAAACCCGTCCAGCGTTCTTATATACACAGCCTCCACAATACTAATCCTCGACATAATCCCAGTATCTCACCACCTCACCATTCGCATACCACTGTAACATCTGTTCAAGTAATGAATAATTCTAGTAACAATCCCCATAACAAACACAGCTAATATTAAATACCATCCATTTGCGTGAACAATTGCCATTAAATATCAAATATTTGTTGCTGCTCTTTTTTCCTTCGTACAGTTATAGCAACCGCTACCAGTTGTATTTTATATTTGAACGGACACTACTTACAACCCCTTCTTTCCTTTTTCTTTTAAGTTTTTCTGTTATTAGTAGTACAGTTGCGATGGATCTTGTCACTATAAGTACTAGTACTACTATTACTATTGCCATTAATATTGCTACTCTACTATTACTACTACTAATATTATGACTACCGACACTGTTATTACTATTATCACGATTACGATCATTACCGTCATCATTGTCATTGTTTCTATTACCATTACATTTGTTTACACAGATCAGTTAATAAACTGATGCATGAAAGAGCAGTTTTATCAGCTCATTTTTCACTTTTTTCATGATTTCGTCAGAAAAGAAGTTAATGCTTGTACTCTATACATAAATAAGTACATGACTTTCATACGTTAAGTGGATGGTATTTCACGCAAGACAATTCCAGAGTTAGAATACATACCTCTCTCATGTTGTTTGCTTATACTCAAAGAATGTTACAAATGTCATAATGAAACATATCTGTACCTCATGAGTTTGTTTCTTTTGAACAAAGTTTTTTGGTATGCGATAATGCTTTGTATTTGTTTCTGTAATCATTATAACATTTTGTATACTACGTGTCAGTATGTAGCAGACAGACTGAATTGTTAAATGAATCGCAATAGGGATTGTTTAGAATATACACTTCGAAAAGGCAAGATTTTTCTCTTTATAAGCTATAAGAAGAATTAGAACGAAAATTATTTAATGTAAAATGAAATATAGATACATGGGTACACCATGAATTTTGTAGATTTTATTTTTGTAATTATGTATTTAAATTTTTTATGACTTCTCGAATATCATTAATCAAATATTACTATAATTTCATTTTTATCGTTGTTATTAACTTGTATTGTTTCAAATTAAAATAATTGGGTGTCGCACACAAAATTGCCATTAAAGTACAATCTGAAAAATGCTGTAATAATAAAATATATATAGTATATATACTATATATATATACCCTGATAACCATCTGTCTGTAGTCTGACATCAGATTGATAGCAGGGTCTGGCTGAGAGTTCAGCACTGAAAAATAGTGATCACTACCAAAAAACACAGTTGTGAATGGGCGAGCTCAGCAGTGATATTTACGGTGCTCACTTTTCGAGCACCGTTCCCAACGGTGCAGACTTTCAAAACGGCTTATAGACATCGTGTGCAATCTGGGCGTGTGCGGGTTCGATAAGTTCCCTTGTAACCAATACCATAATTCCAGGATTCAATTTTGCCGCTTTTCATAATTTAGTTAGGGGTACACTCCGACAGAGGGTGCTGATTTTGCCAACAGAAATATACTGAAAGTGCACACCCCTGGACTTAATTAGTGGCTATTCGATTCACTTCAAAGAATCGATTCAGAATCGGTTTCAAGAATCGATTCATAATCGGTTTCAAGAATCGATTGTTCTAAAAATCGAAATTAATGAATCGATTCTGGGAAAAATCGAATACGAAAGAATCGATTCAAAAGATCGATCTTTTAACCAAAAGAATCGATTTTTTAAATAATCGAATCGGAATCGAACACCCCATGCGTACGAAACAGCTTTTCTAACCACTTTCAATCTAAATAGTGCAATCTAGGCAGATAAGTTACTCTTCATGGTTGAATGGTAAGTTTTCAAACATTTAATGCAATAACAAACGTCTTAATCATTTTAAATAACATGTCACATATTAATATTCTACATACACCTACACATGTCGAATAGAATGCCGCTTTTCCTTCATTATTAAATGATCAAACAGTATGTATATAAGGTTAGGTTACTCGAAAAGTTCAAATGGCATAAATTTCTTAATACTGAAAATTCTTTATTTTCAATTATAGATGCATTTTTATTAAGATGACTATTTTTTATAAAGAAATACCTAAGGAAATGGAGCACGAACCAATGGATGAAGTTAACGAGGACGTAGAGGAGGATAGTAATGATAACGATGAAGAGGATTCTACGGATAGTGATAACGAAGAAGAAAAGGAAGACCAAAATAGTGAATCCAAAGTGTATCTTCCTGGAAAGCCCTTAAACAGTGGAGAAGAACTAGTTGTTGACAAAACAGCGTATCGAATGTTACACCATGCACAATCTGGTGCACCTTGCCTTAGTTTTGATATAATTTTAGATGACTTAGGTAACAATAGAGAAGATTATCCTTTGAGTATGTACCTTGTTGCTGGGACACAAGCTGCTAAAGCACACGTTAATAACATCCTTGTGATGAAAATGAAGAATCTTTGTAGTATAAAAGATGATTCTGAAGATGAGTCTGATGACGATGAATCCGACAATGAAGATAATAAAAATACTCCAGTAATGACTGTTGCGCCTATAAAGCATCAGGGCTGCGTTAATAGACTAAGGTAAATACTCTCAATTTTTTGTCACTAGTTGGCGTATCAAAATTCTTGGTTTCCCCATAGTGCCAATTTAAAACTGAAATTTAAAAATATTCCCTTTTTTAATAAAAATCAGTTTAAAAAAATAAGCGATTTTTTCTCAAAAGCCATGGGTGGGTAACTGCCCCCTTTGAATAATTGATTTAACATGCACCATCTGTAATACATATATGAATTAAGCATGAACATTGTTAATGGCAAATAATGTTATTGGCAGATCTATTTATGATTATTAATTAAAATTGTGTTTGTACATTTCAACAGATACACAAAAGTTGCTAACACAACTCTAGCAGCAAGTTGGAGTGAATTGGGTCGTGTACATATTTGGAATTTGGAGGAACAATTAAAAGCACTTGACAATGATGAATTGCTTCATGCATATCGGAAAAGGTGTGAAAAAGGTGATGGAGGCATCAAGCCATTATTTACATTCAAAGGACATCTTTCAGAAGGATATGGCCTTGATTGGTGTTCGACGGAAGTAGGTACTCTAGCTTCTGGTGACTGCAAGGGCAATATTCATATATGGCATTTGAATGATAACAGTGGTTGGCATGTAGATCAAAGACCATATAACTCACATGCACCACACAGTGTCGAAGATCTGCAGTGGTCTCCTAATGAAAAGCATGTATTAGCCTCGTGCTCCGTTGATAAAAGGTATTTGTCATATTAATCAATGTAAATATAATATAATTCTCATTAATCCTAGTTAAGTGCATATGTAAAAACTTAATAGAAAATAAGTAATAATTTATTCCAAACACGTCCAACACGATTTTTGGTCCGTAATATCCGCTGGATGATTCTTGTATAGTTTCTCGCCCTGAACCCGAATCCGCAAACAGAATTGCTCTATCGCCCTCAGTTTTTGAGAAAATCCATTTTTAAAAAAATACTGCAAATTTTCAAATTTGAACACCTTTTGCGTCGAGACGGTAATAGTTATTCGGTTGCTCATTGCGTCAAATTATTATATAATTCCTCCCGAATGCAACGATATAAGTTATTATTGCATTATGAATATTTGAATATGTTTAAACAACGATCAAAGGGAAAATGACATTTTTGAAGATATCTTCCAATTTATTTCCAAAACTAAGGGTCTAAGAGAAAATCTGACCATTCCACTGAAGATGGTGGCGAAAAACGATTTGCGGATTCGTGTTCAGGGCGAAAAACTCTACAAGAATCACCCAGTGGATATTGCGGAACAGAAAAAAAGTTTCATTTTGTTGGACTGTGTTATAGACACTTTTATGTACATCTGTGACAGTGATGGAATTTTTACAGCATTAAGATCTGGGATACAAGAGTGAGTCCACAATCTGCCTCTATGTTAACAGCATCTGGCACCCATACTGCTGACGTTAATGTTATTTCATGGAATCGTAAAGAGAATCAATTTCTTATATCTGGAGGTGATGATGGCTTGATTTGTGTATGGGATTTACGCCAGTTTGGTCCAAATGGTTCCACTCCATTGGCAGTGTTTAAACAACACACTTCACCTGTTACAACAGTAGAATGGCATCCTCAGGAAGCCACTGTTTTTGCTTCCGGTGGAGCCGATGATCAGATTGCTCAGTGGGATTTATCAGTAGAAGCTGATCAATCGGAAGAAGTGGAAAATAATGAGCTAAAAGCATTGCCTCCACAATTGCTATTCATACATCAAGGTCAAACAGATATTAAAGAATTGCACTGGCATCCTCAATGCCCTGGCGTCATAATATCAACAGCACATTCAGGGTTTAACATATTTCGTACAATTAGTGTATGATGTAATGTAATATGTTTATAAAATATCCTTTACCAGCTTTTTACCGTGTAATAAAAATAATCCTAATTTTTATTTACGTCTCTTTACATTGCACCCAAGCAGAATCTTTTTAAATTAGAATAAAAAAATATATATACTATAATATATTTTATATAGAAAACATGGAATTCAAAATAGTTTTTATTTATGTATAAGTTGTAAAGATAGTAAATGTCTTATAGTCGGTCTACCATGCGGACAATTCCAAGGATTTTCCATTTGCGCCATATGTGTAACCAGATTATGCATTTCATGATTATTAAGAGCTGTACCAATCATAACTGCGCTGCGACAAGCTCTTGATGCCAACATCTGTCTTACTCGACTAGGACGGAATATGTGGTTTTCTTTGTTTTCTACACCACCACCTTCTCTAATAAGGAAAATCAGTTCTTCTATATCTTCTTGACCAAATTGCCAGTATCCACTGACTGGTATACCCGTAAGTTCTGCACGATGCCCATACTCAGCTGAAATATTATATAAAATAAAATTTTCGCTCGAAATTCAGATTCTGATTTTATAAAAAAAAATTTTTAGTTTCTTTTCTTGTGAAAATGGTCACATTCATGTGGATTAGTCAGGAATAATTAGCACCTTTCGTGATCCCTCTGTTTATCGTTTGAAAGTTTTTAAGCGACAGAGAAACACACAAATGTATAGAAGCTTTCTTGCTTTATATATTAAGATATGTATCACAATGCAACACATGCTTTTCTCAAACAAAAGTCATATATAATAATTTATTTATAGTTACCTTCTGGATTAATTTTAAAAGAAAAACCATTGTCTTCAAATATTTTCTGATGTTCGATTAATATTGTTTCGTTCAATGAAGAAAGATTTAAAGGTTTGGGAATAATTAATTTCTGGACTTTTAACTGTGTTTCATTATTAAGCTTTTCAAAACGATATTTTTCATCTGTAGCATGTTGATCAATGATAAACAAGTCTTCTTTTAAACGAGCTATTATAAAACCAAGATTAAATTGACCTATGATCTCCATCTGTAATGTATTTTCTCGTTTAACATTTATACAATTATTTATGATATTAAGTACATATATTTAATTTAACTGTATATAAGTAATGTAACCTGAAGAAATGATTCCTTCGTTAATTCTCTTTTCAGTTCGTTTTCGGCGTCAGAATTTTGATTCGATCCCATTTGTACTTTATATTTTATTCTTGTATTTGTAGTCGCATGCTTTAATAGCATATTCCGGTTTTCTTCAAGTTTTTGTTTTATTATTAAAATACTAATCTGCATTTCCACACTATCTAATATTTTTCTCTGATTTGTCATATCATTTTCTACATTATCACAATCACGTTGTATATTCTGTTTTTCTGTACGTACTACATTTGATATCGTACGTAAACTTTGTAATCTTTTCGCTGGATGGTCTGTACTTGTAGGAGAAATTGTTCTTTTTACCCCAAAAGTTAATTCAGCTACAGGTTTCACAGTTAAACTTCCTTGTAATCTGTCCCACTTCGTTGTTAAACTAAATTTTATTGTTGCTAATACTAGGTGTTCTTGCGTACAGAAAATAGTTCTTTTATCTGGAGTCACATTAATATCAGTCGATTGTTTGTTTAACATTAAATTTAAGAAAATAAATGGATACTGTTTACTGTTATACTTATGGTATACTTGATTTATTAATTTACTAACTTTTGGAAGATCGCATGGTCGACCATTCACATAAAGAAATTGTCTATCGGGTGTAGAGCGTCCAATATCATGATCGCAACTACTAATATAGCAGTCCCATTCAAAATCTACATCTACGTTACCTGATAAATTATATTCTTGCAATGTTGCCTCATTGGGAGGTAGTAATTCAAGTTTGACAAGTCCATTCGAAGACTTCTTACCAAATATTGTATTAATATTACTCAAAATATTACTGGAATTTGCAGTAGTGACTACAAGATTCGGAGATTTACCCGATACTGAATTAGAACATGTTATCTTTGTATCGGTGGAAACAAGACAATAGCTATATAGTACTTGAATAGTACGAGCATATTCCTTTTTTAAATTCCTTTGAAATTCTTTCGCTCTCACCGGCAGACACTTAAATATGTTTTTAACGTGTACAGTCGTTCCTACTTCTCTCGCGCATGCTTCTTTCTTTTGCAGTACACCATTATGGTCAAATTCTAATTTGAAACCATGTTCGCTGGTCAACTGTCTCGTAACGATACTTAATTCTGCTAAAGAACAGAGTGAACTAAGAGCTTCGCCACGAAAACCGAAGGTGTTCACTTCTGTTAAATCTGAGAATTCTCTGAGTTTAGATGTGTGATGCTTCAATCCTGGGTAATAGAGAATATAATATATTATTGTATAATACCGTTTCACAAGTAATGACTTATAATTTTTCTCTTTAACATTACATAAAAACAAATTTTAGCCAAGTGGTCGTAGATTCTAACATTCTTGTTCTATAATTTATTTTAATTGTTCTAAGGTAAATTACATAAATTATATACAGTTATATATTTATAATGTACCTAATCCTTCAAAATCCTGTTCTAAAACACCGCTTCCATTATCAATTACACTGATACATGTTTTTCCATAGTCCTTTAATTTAATATCAATAAATGTGGCTCCGCTGTCTAAACTGTTTTCTACGAGTTCCTTTAAAGCAGTTGCCAGATTTAGAACCACCTAATAAATATGTTATCTATTAAGGCCATTATAAAAGTGTTGCGATTATAAATGTGATTTGTAAAAATAATTTACGAAACTAAATCGTTTAAAAAATCTTCATTGTTGAAATTTAACAGACATTATCGTTACTTGAAGATTATTATATTGATAATGCAAATGTTTCTATCATGTGAAACACCTTTGCAATAGCATTGTTTGTAATGTTCAACAATAGAAGATATATTTTATATGATGGAATCAAGTATACTATGCACAAATATGCAGTATTAAGTTAAATCAAATTTATGAAAGGAATCAAAGAAATAATATAAGTAATTAATATTAATTTGTTTACATATTAACTTTAGGTAATTCACGAAAAAATCTTGTTTGGCAGAATATAAAACGAGAGTAAAAGTGCATGGGCTGTTATGACTATACTTCGTACACAAAGATAAATAATATAAAATTATACTTTTATACGCGTAAAATGTACAATATTAAAATATTAAACTAATAACATTGGTATTTAAGCCAAAGATTACAAATTATATTGTTGAAAGGTTAATCTTACTCACCTGACCGGAACAAATTTGATGAACTGTCTTCTTATTTATTGCAACAATTTTTTTGGATATTTCACTTGTTTGAATTGGTTCTGTCATTATTATTGGGTGCGTTCAGCCGACAAAACCGGTGAGTAACCGGCGACTGCAACCGGTGAGTGATTTCCCTAGATTTTACTACAGACCGTGTAGAGACTTCGTCGATGATTTTACTCTGAACGCAACCGATCACTTCACCTACTCAACATGTTTAGTAACCGGTCGCCATTTTTTGTACCATAGTTTATTTCCGGTACAAAAAATGGCGACCGGTTACTAAACATGTTGAGTAGGTGAAGTGATCGGTTGCGTTCAGAGTAAAATCATCGACGAAGTCTCTACACGGTCTGTAGTAAAATCTAGGGAAATCACTCACCGGTTGCAGTCGCCGGTTACTCACCGGTTTTGTCGGCTGAACGCACCCAATATTTCATTTCTCGTAAAATGTATACAACATACACTATTCCACTGTCACGTGTGAAATGCAATTTATTCATGTACATGTACGTACTTCAATAAATAAGTATCATTAAAACTATATTTTTGAAACAAATAGTTTTAACACGTCACTTTAAAGAGAAATATTTTAGCCAAACGTCGCAATCAGCAATTCTTTTTTTAAATGCTACACACTTTCAAATAAACTACGTTTTCGAATTTCAGGGTCTGTTCCGATTCCCGCATTGGGTGCGTTCAGCGGACTCAACTGTTGAGTGATCTCACTAGATTTTACTCTGAAACTGCAAGTTCATTGGTCGACGCGAGTAAAATCTAGTGAGATCACTCAACAGTTGAGTCCGCTGAACGCACCCATTGAGCGCATGAAATTGGTGGCATCGTACGATTCCCTAGAACATCTCTCATTTGCCACCAATACGATGCCACTGTTACGTTGCCGTTAATATAGCTTTGGAGGGAAATTCAAACTAAAAGAACGGGCAGAATTACATGAAGTTGTTGGTTTTTCTTGTAAGCTTCATTCATCATCGCTGAAATTGTGTAAACGCTCGTTGAAAAACAAAATGTTAATTATTTATGTTGACAACGGAAATAGAAGACATAATTCATTCTAGAAAAAGAAAACGACACTTGAAACCAAGGGTTCGAAGTGGCGTGTGGACTTTGCTTCCTTCATTCCGGCGTTGAGGTACTTTTGCGTGGCGCGCCGGTGTGTTGCGCGCAGGAGTGCGCTAAAGAACGTCCGTGTAAAGGGCACACATTACCACCACTGCTGTAGGTGTTCCCCCTCTCTAATAAGTTTGCCAAGGAAAATGTTGCTCGGGGTGCGTTCCGATTCACGCATACTGCGCATGAAGTGCAGAGACAACCGTTCCGTTTTAGTTACTGCGCGCAGTGGTGGTGCAGAGAATTCCCTAGAATCCTTTCACTTCCGGTGCAGCGAGCATGCAGCAAACGCAGATATTCCGAGGTGAAGCAGTCACTGCGCGCATGCGTATTTGTTTCTGTAATTCAAACTTGCAAGCAAAACACATGTGAAAACCCATAGCCAAATCTCAAATGTCTCCGGCAACATTCTAACATAGAGAAATTCAACAATTTAATGAAAAGTAATAAAAATAATTAATTCTCTAATGATCACAGCTGCCACTTTTCTAGGTTATCATTTCGAAGAAACATTATTTCACGTTATTTTTTTTTAATACAAACATATAATTATGTAGATATTACTTACCGAAAATGTAGCTTGAATAATGATTTAGAATATCCTGGAATAACACGTTCTACATAACCCGTTAACTTTTCTGCTACCACCTCCCCGCGTGTTTTTTTGTTTATAATTAAGAAAGTGTATAATATTTCTAATTCTAAATTATCAGTTAATAAACTATCTTCATTTTCACTTTCCTCAGACGAATCACTGCTGCTGCTAATTTCAGTATCACTGTTACTTAATATTAATATCGAGGATATTGTAACCAACATTTCTTTATTCATTGTAGCGTCCATCTTGATTTCGCATGAAACGCAGGGAAAAGCGTTCCGTTTTCAAGAACGCATGAACCGCAGTAACGAAACGGAACGATATGAATGCGCGCAGTGACTGCGCTGCGATCTCTGCACTCACTGCGTGAATCGGACCGCACCCTCGGTAACTCTCTCAAAGCACCCAACGTGGCGCGAAAATTCGATACGAACAAAGTCTACGTCCCCCCACCAAATTGCACTAATTCAGAAATTTTCATAAAAAATCCACCTGAAGCTGCATTATACTTATTCAGTCTTTCTGTATGATAGTAATTTTTAAATAGTTTTGATAATTCGTAAGTGGTTATATGTATTAAACAGTACACGTAAGTTATATTTTCTCTGTAGAAATTACAGTACGAAATAAAAGCAAAATAATTGTACTACTATGAAACATTAAATGCTATAAATTATGTTAGCAATGCCTTCTTCTTATTACTATCAAACAAAACATTGCAAAAATGTTCTATGGAATAAGGAAAGTAGGGCACGACTATTTTCACTAGAATGTAATCAAATTTAATTTATAGTACTTACAATATTTTCAGTAGCCAGTTTTCATAAACAATAAATGCATTCACAAATGTGTAACAAATGTCAAATCGATATATTATCATTACAGTTCTCTTCATAAATGCAACCGAAGTTTAGTAGCATTTTGAATGCTTGTTCAAAGTAGGACTTCAGGAGGCTAACAAAAATGTAACCACAAAAATGAAGATGCGTTTGTTTATTATTAACCTTATGTAATATCGTTTCAAATTTTCAATTACATTATTATATATAATATAAATAAAAAAAAATAATAATAACCGTAATAATTATAATTGTAGTAATAATAATAGTAGTAGCAGTAGTAGTAGTGGTGGTAGTAGTAGTAGTAGTCGTAGTAGTAGTGGTAATAGTAGTAGTGGTAGTAGTAATAGTAATAGTAGTAGTATTAGTATTAGTAGTAGTATTAGTAGTAGTATTAGTAGTATTAGTAGTAGTAGTGGTAGTATTAGTAGTAGGAGTAGTAGTAGTAGCAGTGGTAGTAGTAATAGTAGTAGTAGCAGTAGCAACAGCAGTAGTAGTAGTGTTAGTGGTGGTAGTAGTAGTGGTAGTAGTAGTAGCAGTGGTAGTGGTAGTAGTAGTGGTAGGAGTAGTGGTAGTAGTAGTAGTACTAGTAGTAGTACTACTAGTAGTACTACTAGTAGTACTAGTAGTAGTACTACTAGTAGTACTAGTAGTAGTAGGTAGTAGTAGTGATAGTAGTAGTAATAGTAGTGGTAGTAGTAGTAGTAATGGTAGTGGCAGTGGCAGTAGCAGTAGTAGTAGTAGTAGCAGTAGTAGTAGTAGGAGTAGCAGCAGCAGCGGTGGTAATAACAATAAGAATAATGGTAATAATTATAATAAAAGTAATAAAAGTATCAATTATAATCTTAATAATAGTAAAATAACAATAGAAGTAATAGTAGGAGGAATAATAATAAAAGAATAATGCTAATAATAATAACAATAATCATAATAGTAGTAGTAGTAGCAATAATAATATAATATAATAATATGAAAATGTTTACAGGTTACATACAACTTCTTCTTCATCTTGTATGGAGGTTTGTTAAGTATTTTCATCTTAATAAATCGGTTTTCTTAATTCAGTTTGTTTCTCTGTATTCATTCCTTATATTTTTCATGTCGGTCAGTGTATGCGATCGTCAAACGAGACGCCGAGGATGACGACTCCTTTCACCGTTCATTCTCGAAAGACGCTCGCATCTCATATAACAGGCATACATCAGTCGTATTATAGTATATTTTCTGAACACAATGTTTTTACACATGACGTTAGGAAACTTATGTTATTTTAATCCGGCCACGATGTGTTCCAAAGAATTCCAGTCATAATATACGTACGATTATTAATCTTTTGTTCATTGACTTACAAATGATTGCAATGCTTCCAACTGTTTTGAACACTAAAGATGAGTGTAAAAAAATATTTCATAAATTATTTCAGAGTGACAAGTTTTTCAGAGTAAATCCCCGATGGAGTCTGTTGCTGTACCTTTAAAATGATAAAAAATACACACGAATGTTTAGTCACATATCATCGACAGATTTTCACACTTTATTAAAAATGTCAACAAGAATTAAATTGATTGGAACACAAGTCGCGATCGGTTCTTACACTATTTAAATGTATACATCTCTGTTGTTTGCTAATTGGCATAAATACTCTGCATTTTGAGACAATTGTTGAGTGGACAAATTATCCCGGGGTACAAAAGCTATAAGAAACGCATACGTTACGAATGGAGGAAATATGAAAATATGTTGAAACGTAGTCTCTGCAGAAAGTCCTTATGAAAGTTCTATATGACAAATTAATCGGCGCGCTTGAAATCAATCTATTGCTGTATAATTATGAATTCCACTTTCTAATTGGACAATTTTCCAATTTCTTTTCTTATCTGACATATTCAGTTTCTTTAGCCGCCACTCCGCCTTCTACCCCTAAATCGACCACAGCTCTTTAGTATTCTTCAAGATCTTTACCGCGATAATTGCTTGAATTGCGTTTAAACATGCTCCCTTATATTTCCTGCTGTCGATATTTCAAGAAATTTCTTTGAACGATCGTTTTTTTCCCTTTAAGCGGCGACTGTTATTAAATTCGTTAAAAACTCCACGATATCAATAAATCGTTTCGCTAGGTATAAGTATTGTAAACATAATCGCTCCGTTAAAATCAACAATCGTCAGATGAGAAAATGCTTCGATGATGCGTTGAAAAAGGCCGCGTTGCGCCCAGAAGTCGGTCTTCTAAATCCTTTGTCGTTCACTTTCGCCGAAAGGAAGATTTAAAAGACGATGTCTTCTCTAGGTAGTTCCTCGCTCTACAATCTTATCAAAAAGCGAAACTTCTCGTACCAAAATATACAAGTAAGAAAAGAAAAGAAGCAAAAGTTCCAGTTCATCGACGGACTATTGAGAACAACGCGTGATTAACGTGAATTCGGAAGAGGGCACGTGTGAGTCATCACACAGTTGTCTACGTTTATAGTGCGTGTACTGATTTTTGCCGTTCAACAGGATCATCGAAATGTTAGAATTTCCATATGTCCCTTAAGTTATGTTATGTACTCTCTGAATTTATTTAGGGAGGTAGTCGAAGTAAAATGTTCCTTTAACATAGAATTTTAATAATTTAGCGATTATATCAGTGATCGTGTCTATAGATCGAATTTACACCATTGCATCTGTCACTTCTCATTTATTCAAATTCAACCAAACACTTGTTTATACCTTTCCAAAGTGCCACAAGCACTGATCGCCATACATTTAAGGCGACGTAAAACTATTAATAACGAAAGTGCATCGTTATTCAAGAGTCCAGTATTGAATTCGAACGAATGTCGCATCGTTAGTCGTTTAAGTCTATCGGCGAATCTTCGTATTGCGAATATAACAGAAAACAGAAATGCAAAATTCTAAGAAATCTATCTAGAAAAACAATTGTTTGTGTTACTCCCATATTCTATTCGCATTCGTGATTCATATAATTAAAAATAAGACGATTAATACAAGTTTGGAGCTTCCTTCAGATGCCGGGTGGAAACTTGTCTTAAGAAAGTGATCCGTAAAAAATATTTTTTATAATGGTTCTGCATTCTTTAATTCGTGAACTCTTCCAATATTAGCTGTAACATTGCGAATGAAATAATCCAAAATTGATACCATTAAAAGTAAAATATTAAAAATTTAATCGATGCTAAAATTATACTATCGCATGCTTCGTAGTAAGCCGACATTAAGTTGACATATTGTATACAATAAACCGTTTCAGTATCATTCGAATACATATATATTGTAATATTTCGTTTCATATAAAATAATACAAAACGGTCAATAAAATATCATAAAATAATTTTAAAAGATCAACTTGTTTTCCTACATGCGTCACAACAAAGAGTAGAAACCTGCAAAATATCTCCAAGGATGATTACTTTTTACAGTATGTTGTCAATAAGTATCGCAAATTTAGATCATTCATTGTTCCACGTCTTCATATTACCATATTATTATCAACATAATTCATTCGTATCTAATACTCGCATTCTGACATTAAGATTTACGCATCAAGATCCATGTATCTCATAACGTAAATAAAAGGTGGCTCGAAAATGTAAAACAAAAGAGAACATTTAAAAATAGCCCTGCTAGTGGATAATTATCAAGAATTTGAAGAACAAAATTGGGAATGCCAGAATACGATTAATGAACTTTCGCCGAAGATGTAACAATATAATATATAAATAACGCTACAATTATCGAAGTGAAACGGCAAAAATCAATTACGACTGCCATTGGAAACATATGTATATGAGTACGCGCGTATCGTTTATTATAATGTATCTAGAGTTTTGTATGATTATATCATTCTTGATCGATCTTACGTGTATACTGTTTTTTAACTTTCTTATTACTGTTTTTTTCTGTATAAATATGTATTGTTGTTAAATCTTGCAAACCTCGTTTGTTTAAAGTCCTTTATCAGCAACAAACTGACGTTTGCAACGTCCTCTTCTCTATTCATCCAAAGTAAATAAATGACTCGAGTTTACAATGCCAGTGTCCTCTTCTCACACTTAAAAGCTAATCCTAAAGCTGCACTCTTACCATTTATTTATGTATATTGTACAAATAACTAGCATTTGACGCGACTGTTTACTAGCAATTACTTGCTAAAACCGTTTACATTCGTGACATTGTGTATAAAACTCTATTGGAGTATATGCTTACACTGGTAATCCTTACATTTTCTCTTCAGTTTTATGCTTTAATAATAGTAATTATCACTTTTTCGCTCTCTAGGCCACACAGTTTGGGTGCCAAAATTTGTTAACGACGTTGCACGCGACTAAAGCATTCGGAGTGTTCTGCAGAATCGGGCAGGACCCGAGAGGCCAGCTGGGTTCATCCTCACTAGACCATATTTGTCTGTCCGTGCTCATAAGCCAAGTATCATAAGCTTCTGTGCCGGACGCAGCGTATCCGTGCCGAATGTAAGACCAGTCGGCTTCTTAAGATAAACAAACAAAAAACCAAGAAGGAAAAGAAAAACTAACGGAAATCAGGAGACTTCCCTCGTAGTCTTCCTTTGCATTCCTTCGTAATATTCCTTCAAATTGATTTTCTCGCTCTCATATTCCTTCTTCTCCCTTTCTTTCTCTCTTTCCCGTATTCGAAGCTGGCCCGTATCTTTTAAAAGCCTCTTTCTTTTTTTTTAATCAACGAACAAAGAAATTTTCGTACAACAAAGTTGTTTCGTTCGCTTCTGCCATTCGTTCGTTTCATTTGAAATCGAAGCAGTATACCGTTAATAAACGTCAGTACTATTACCTTTCACACTCGTAATGTCATTACTCCGAGGTATTGTTCGCGGCTGACAAAACGACGAAATGCAAAGCAACGCAACGGGGAAGGACCTTAAAGTTCCTACTGCCCGTTCTCATTGCCCTCCTTCCTTTCTTTTTTTTTTCTTTTCATAAACAGTACGATAAGTTCCTGCGGTATCGTCGTGAACATTGTATATACAGTATGTATAATCACCTAACATATTTTGACGGTACCGCGATCGCGGCGACAGTACATCGTATCGTCGACCGCCGTCGTATTTTCTTCTGTTTCTCATTTCGTTCAGTGAATAGCAACTGGACTCTGCTGGACGCATACTCCAACCATAGGACTGTCCTCCCTTTCCGGATCTCTCTGCTTGCCGGTCGAGACTGTCGACGGTTGTCTGACTATTCCGTGCGCATCCGTCGTTGGATAACCGTAATTGTAGAAGTTCTGCTGCTGAATCATCGGTGAGGTCATCATCGCGGGCAGATGGGGAATTCCAGGGAGAATTAGGCTATTATACGATCCAAGAGAGCTTTGTATCAGGGAGCTGTCTACAGATTGCATGGACATTGGCCCGGACGCAGACACCCCCGTGGCGGAGGTTGACGGATAGCTTGTTGTTACGACGCGTCGACTAGCCAAGTGCCGCGGCGAAGATTCGCACTCCATCGGCTGATAGCCACCAGGGAGACTTGATCCTTGCATCGGATTGCCACTGTTGCTGCTTCCCTGTCCTGACATCGTTACCAGTCCTGGGACATTAAGAAAGATCAATCTTAGACATCATCGAACCACTCCGTAGAATCTTCACACTAATTCAAAGATCATCCAATGAATTACTAGCTCTTACGATAGAACATCACTATGGGAGAGTTAAAAGTAAATAAAAATATTTCAAATGAACTACAGGGACACATTCCAGGCATTCAACTTAATGCTTCATTCTTACTTTCGTTTGAATTCAGTCGATGATCGACTTACGCTGTTACTTGTTTCCTTTTTCTTTGAAAATCATATACAATATCGGTGATATATTATTAGTTCATTAGTAATGATTAGTTATTTGTCTTCAGCTTTCAATAGTTTGAAGGACAAATCAATTCTAATGCTATCGCTATGTATGGGGGTGGTACAGTTTATTAAATTCATACTTCGTGCAGTTTTTATTAAATTTAGAAGATGATTTTGAAGAGCAATCTCCACGGGATATGGTGTAGTATCTTTACATGTATATTACTGGTTTCTTTTATTTGTTTGTTGTATGTGTGTGTGCGTGCGTGCGTGCTTGCGTGCGTGCATGCGTGTGTGTGAATTTAATATTTAGTATACTTTGTACCTAATTTGCTGATCTGTATTAACTAATTCTACACCTTATCGAACTTCAAAATTATTTATGTAGATAGTCCAGTGAAATTAGACGGATATCTGCCCAATCTACGGAATAAATCCCAGCAAGCTAAATTTTGGTATGGGCCTTTATTTTGTCGTTTTGAACAATGTCAAAAGTCCCAATCGATCCGACCGCCGCTAAAATTTTTGTAGAGAGTTAAAAAAATGTTATAACTTGGTAACCCGACATACACGAAAGTGGTTACTCCTACGAAAAAACTCGTAGGATCTTTTTTGTAGAGAATTTCCTAAGGCATAAATTTCAGAATAACTATTTTTGTCGTAAAACTGCTAGATAACGTGTTATTCGCGAAAACCTGTTTTTATTTTTTTTTTATCCTCTGTCAAATTTTTAGCGGTGGTCGGATCGATTGGGACTTTTGACATATTGTTTAAAATGACGAAATATAGGCCCATACCAATATTTAGCTTGCTGCGAATTATTCCGGAGACAGATCCTAATTTCACTGGACTAAGAATATAAATGTATACATTAGCCTTATATTCTGATATTAATTTACGAAACCTAATAAGTTTTATGAACTGATATTGTATATTATATTTTCTATGAGTAGGCAGGCAATGCAGAAAAATTTACACATACAAATAGTAATTGTGTGCTTTAGTGATCTGTACAATATTATTTATTACAAGGGTTAGAGATTCCCTTACAGTTCACAAACTCGACAACGAAGCCTCAAACACAATTTCGTCTTATTTTGGCATGTAGAATCACCCCTTAAAGTTTCTAACACCTGTTGCCGAACATCCTGTATATCTACAACCTGTTCATATAAAAATACTTAAACAATAATTGGCTTTTAATGCCAACGAATTTCTGGGCCTCCCATAACAACAGTATGTATAAGTTCGAATTTAAAACATTTCAAATGTTGAATTCTCAATTTACTCATCACACTTACAGTCCTATATTAGAACTTATTATAGTTGATATAAAATTTACAGTATCTCTAATAATTCATACAATACTGTTATGTACTCTTTTTAAGGACAAGTAGCTCAAACCTATTCATCAACAAGCTATAAAAAATTTAATTTACATTATTGAAATGTTAGAATCGCGCTCTGAATAGAATAATTATTAGAAATTCAAACAAATCCTACGAGGAACTTGATATGACCTATAAAATAACGATAACTTATAATGTCATTCTAAACTACTCTCCAAAATCGTATTGTTTCGTATTTCGAAATTTCTCACTGTCCGAAAGTGTCATACATTTTAGAACACCTTGCATACAAGTGTATACAGAATCATAATTGCATAGTGAATGTTACCTTGCATACTTTATCATTTCTTTCTTGTTATTCCTAAATAAGAATATACAAGGTAAAAGAAAATAATACCAGGAAAAACAAATAAAGTGACAAACGTGCATACTATGAACCGACGCGGAATGTTCACTGTAACTGCAAAATCTAAATGTCTCCCATATGTATATGACGAAGATACACTCCTAAACGTACTGTATGCAAGCAGTTACGGCATGCATGAAATAAATAACAAGACAATGAAGTAATCGCTCTACGGAATAAAAAATTAAAACAGATATGCAATTCAAATACTGCTGGAATAGGTTCTTTGAAGGGACCAAGTAACGTAAAACATACTATCCATAAATACATACATATATGCACACGATTAAATGCGCATCCTATCACTTTTAGTTATATTATTTGTAATGCAAATACAAAGGTAGAAAAGAACATATTCCAGCGACGATATTCAATGTTTACGGTTTTTAACTTCTAATACATATAGTACGTCATATCGATAAGGGCATTCTTAAGTAGCTAGAGTAGTAATCTTATAACAGATGTAGTAATTGTAGGGGAACATTGTATCGAAGTACAGAGGCACGGGCAATCAATGTGAATCCGTGTCTCGTTTCAAGAGTCGGAAGTGCGAGTATATTTTTGGTCAAGCAAGCAAGGCTTCGCATATTACATTCGAGGCCAGGATATGATTATCAGGGACATTTGTTAGTTTTTTAGCTTGTAGGATTGTTTGTTAGACAGAACTTACTTATGTTAGTAAGTAAGATTAGGGTTGGGGCCTAGGACAGGTCGTCGCCGCCCCGCGGATACGACAGTCATCGAGCCACGTACTGTCCCCCCATCATATCTACGGGCAACAACAAGTATTTTTTAGTTTGCGCAGAAAATAAAAGATATCAATAAAAACTATACTTTATAGCGACGCTATTAAAATTGCGTAATTATTTCGCTAGAGATTAGATATGATTAGCGAAATAGTCCTTGCGCTTATACTGTTTTAAAACGAAAAAAGTCATTTGTAAATACAACTATTCAGCATTTGTAAATGTTAATAATTGCCAATTTCCTATCTATTCTGTTACACGGTCTTTTTTCCTTCAGCAAGTTGTGATAAAAGAAAGTCTTATTTTCTGCACAAATTAAAGCCTGCCTAAATTCTTCAACACAATGGAGCAGTTCTTTGAAAACCTTCTTAGTAGTCGATTCGACTTGGTATTAAATCGCAGAATTTCAGTTAAAAACCATTTACTATGACTGACTGAAAATGTTATAAAAAAAGAAATTCAGCTGTGTAAGATAAGAAAGTTTCAATAAGCTATGTGAAAAGAGGTGACAAAAATAATGATTAACTTTTCTGGAACTCACTTAAACCTCCGATCGATGCTTATCATCAATAAGATTTCAACAAATTTATATACATCTCTTATGTATTGAAATCACTGACTAACAGATATAAATGTGAAATGTGAATTGAGATCATATAATACTCGTGTATAAGATCAATACAATCCATAACGAATAAACCCAAGCGATACGTAGCATAATTTTTAAAGACCTAACTTTATTTTCAGTCTTCAGTTGCACATTTAATTGAATGGCGTTTGTATAAAAAGTTTCAATTCTCTATTTAATATATTTGATGCATCATCGAATGATATATCCAAGAATATATTTACTAAAGGAATTCTACGACGAAAACTATTTCCTGTGAATTGTACAACCCTCGTATGTTCGAAACATGTAAATTACGAATAAGAACCAACAGCAATAGGTCCAAGTCCCAGATTCGAAGTATAGTACTATTATCCTGTTACGTTTATAAAATGATTGATTAATTAAGAAGATGCGTTATCGATGAAAAAATCCCCGGTAACTTACCGTGATCCTGGTTCATCGATACCACTGCCGGGCTCGTGTTAGCGCTGTTGGCTGCAGCGATATTCGTGTTGGTCCCCTCGTCGGCTGTTCGCTTAAAGAAATTGTGCTGAAGTGCGTAATACGGCGTCACCCTTGTTTTCGGATCAAAGTCCAGCATCCGCAGTATCAAGTCTTTGAATTTGAGGTAATCAGAAATTGAATGACCAGGTTCACTTATCCTTCTACCACCAGGTCCTCCGCTTTCGACGCCCAAGATATCGTGTAAGCGCCTCGTACCAGGAGGTTTGTACTTTTTACCATCCTTGGATTTCTTCAGCACATACGAGCCATCCGTGGAGACTTTGTCAAAGTATTTCCGCGCCTTGTGCGCTTGGTCCAATATATGTTTCGGTGGCATTCCTAGTACTTCTACGATTTTATTCATTTGATCGACCTGCGGAAAATTGAACCGAATCAAAGGTGGATCTGGATTATTCTTAGAAATTAATCCCACGGCACGGGATCGACGTGTGTTAGGGCTGGGACTATTCGAATAATGTAATATTCCAATATTATATACGTATTCGAATGCTACGAATAAACTTCGAATATTTGAGTATTCGAATGCTACGAATAAACTTCGAATATTTGAGTATTCGAATGCTACGAATAAACCTCGAATATTTGAGTATTCGAATGCTACGAATAAACTTCGAATATTTGAGTATTCAAATGCTGCGCATAAACTTCCAATATTTGAGTATTCGAATGCTACGAATAAACCTCGAATATTTGAGTATTCGAATGCTATGAATAAACTTCGAATATTTGAGTATTCAAATGATACGCATAAACTTCGAATATTTGAGTATTCGAATACCGATGTATTCGAATTATATTCGCCAAATAATTGAGCAACTGAAGTATTCGAATACCGAAAAATTCTATAATCCTAGTGAGTATTAACGTGGTGGTGGAAGGACAATACGTGCATTAAACGTTAAGTGCATGTAGTTAAGTGTGTTACGAAATGTAGGTAGAATATCATAAACTATTAAATGTGAAAAGAAGTATTTACACATTGAAACACTTTTAGTTTAGTAATTACAACTTGTACAACGTTATTGGATATATTAGAAATCATGAGGTGAAAGATACGTTAGGAAAGAAAATACGTCGAAGATAAAGGTACAGAAATTTTTAAGCGAAGCATAAGCGTATTCGTTACCTCATTGGCCCCACTGAACAGAGGTTCTCCCGTATGCATTTCAACTAAAATACATCCTAGACTCCACATGTCTATCGCAAGGTCGTAAGGTATTCCTAATAGGACTTCGGGTGATCGGTAAAACCTCGACTGAATATACTGGTATATCTGGAAATAAAGGAAATATGAGATAGTCATGTAAACGTTAACAGATTGCTGGATGCCGTTTACACTTACCCTTTGTCCAAGCTGACACGAACTACCGAAGTCCACTATTTTTATCGCGCTTCGTTTGGGATTGCACAAAAGTATGTTTTCGGGTTTCAGATCACAGTGAATGATGTTCAATTCCGGTGTAGACAGGAACAAAAGGGCAGTACACAGTTGCTGTGCAAACTTCCTTGTTAAGTTCAACGACACTCCTCGAAAATTCGTATTTCTAAGTAGATCATACAGATTATACGATAACAGTTCGAATACCAGACATAAGTGATTTCGCCACATAAAATGCCTCTTTAGCTTAACTGTAAATTGAAAAATTTCCTTGCATAGTATCGTCCAACTCACGAGAGGATATCGTTAGTTTTGAAACGACTGAAATATACGAAACAAACCTATATAATATTTGTTCTCGGTATCCGCCCTGTTCATCATTTCCAGTAGCCTCACTTCGATTTGCGCTTGATTTAGAAAAGGTTTTTTGTTCTTGATAATTTTTATTGCCACTTGCGTTTGCTCTTCGTGATCAAAAGCTTTTACTACTTGGCCGAAACTGCCTTTACCTATAAATCGAGTACAAATGAAGCAATGTGAAATCTTTTAATTATTCAATTTCCCATTAAGGATTGTACTAAAACTAATTGAATCGAATACTCATTCAATAGCATTTATTAAATAGAATTATATATCTATGATAAATATATTATTATTATTATTGTTATTAGTATTAAGAAACAGTGTATAGAATTTATTTATTTTCACAAACAATTTCTTAGAAATTTGAATAGGCTAAGCGAAATAAAAAATAATATTCTAATGTTAATGGAGAGTTAGCATTTCAATAACAAATGAAGTAATAAATAATATCTTACCTATTAACGAATCGATCTCATAGCGATCGAGGAACTTTTCCCCATTCTTGATAATATAATCATGGTTATCATCATCCCAGCCATCGTTGTACAATTTTCTTTCCTTTTTATGGGAACCATCTTCTCCTTGCATCTGTTGCGCCCTCCTCTTCTTCTTAGCATAATAAACCTGTAAATGATTAGTATAAGTAAAATTTGTAAAATAAATAGATATATATAATTTAGGAAATTTTATTTAAAAAAAAGTGTCAAATATACATTTGTCTGTCTTACACTTTACATTCTTGAATTAAATAAAGATTAATGCACAAACATCACTTGCATCACTATTATATATTACACGTATGTATCGTTTTCTGACATCAGATGAAAGAAAGGGGCAAGAAAACTCTAAACATGTCATTTTGTGTATCATTCCTCGAAATATTTTATACATTTTCGAAGAATGTTTCTAGTCTATGTATATTTTCCTTTTTTCTTTATCAAATAACAACCGTTTGCAAAAGAAATTAGGTATGTCAGTTGAGCAAAAAGCAACAAGAAACGGAGAAAACAACGTAAACCTTAGAAGAGGAATAATACAGTCCAAAAGGTCCCAATACAATAGGTAGAAAAATGTAACGAACAGATATGGAATAAACTGTAGGAAAAGGTGTAATAATTAAAGATGTACCGATTAGGGTTTTGGCCGACTAGCCAAAAATGAACAATAATTTTTTATTAATATTTCGGAAACTAATAAATATCCGAATCTACAATTTTAGATTTAGGGTCCCCACTCCCTCCCCACCCCTCTCACCAAACCTCGTGTCGATAGGCTACTGGGGTCATTCGGAAGAATATCCAATATCAGTCTCTGTACTGTTGTTTAGTATGATATTTTATAAAGCAATTGCCAAGATGCATTCCAAGATGTATTCCATGCGTACAGGGCTCAAAAAATTTGAAAATAATATTCTTATTGCCACGACTACCAAGCTCAGACTAAGTCCCGTTACGCACGTGCGACAAGTTGCTGGCAACTTGGTCGACAAGAGACTAGAAATCTTTGTTGTTCGTCACAACTAAGTGCGTACGAATTCATACATCCCCTTGTACCTCGTGGTCGTCGCCGACAACTTGTCGCCAGTGCGTAACGGGGCTGTACTTCCGAAAACCTCCATACTCCGAATTGGCTGAAATTTTGGAAACAGTTTCATTTTGAATGGAAATAATGTTTGCGCGAAGGATTTTTGGCAAGTTGAAAATTTGTTTTTATCATTTAAGTGTCACTTCCTATATTACCGACACACTGAAGGCGGCTCTAAAGTCACTGAACCTGCTGTTTTCAAATTTTCTAAAAGATATCGGGAATGTTGGGACTACAATGTAACGTGTGGTTCAATTCGTTGTGGTTCAACTGGGGATTGCAAATTTACCGACTTTTTCAATTATCGGTAAAAATTTTAATCAAAATTGAAAATTCAATTACCGGTAATTCGGCAAAATTTTCAATCAAAACCGGTTTACCAGTAATTAACCGGTATTTTTTAAGGTATTAAATGACGTAGAATATAATTTATCGAATTACCGATAAAAATTTGGCGAATTATGGGTAAAAATTTGAGGATATTATGTAAAATTTATTATGTAATATATTATAGATATTATAGGCCAATTCGGAGCATAGAGGTTTTCGGAAGTACAGCCCTGATATTTAAGGAAGTTTTTTCTCTGAAATATAAATACAGTATTTCCTCGTTAACGGCTCGCTGGTCGGGGCCGGCGTTGAGCCCATATCGTGAACGGAGCCCTCATTCCGAGTGTTCGTTTGTCGCTTCTTTCTGACCGAAGGGGTGAGCGAGATGGAACATCAACGCGTCGTCTGTCTCGTACCGTCCTCGCTCGCTTTCAGTGCCTCTCGCTCGCTCTCGTTCCATCTCGCTCTCGCCTTCGCCGGACAAAAGTGAGACAGAAGTGGTGGGGATAGCAAAGAGCCCACATCGTGTACACCAAACCGAGCCCATAACGAGATAATACTGTATACGAGAAATATTAAAATATACAAGTTTTATATATTAATTTGTATGTGTAATCATTCTAAGTTAGGGGTAAGTAATTCACCAAACATGCCGCGGAACGTCTCGGGTTGCTGGATCCCCGAGCAAAAAAGGCCTCGAGTGCAAAATGTTAAATGTCCAACCCTTAACCAAGTGTCTCGGTAGATAAACGGTAGATAATTGCCTTAAATGGGCAACATATATATACACAACGAACGATCGTTTAATAACAGATATTTCGCATTATTCACGTACTTACTGTGCTTACTGGTTTACCTTAAATTCATTATAATAATGATAACAGTATGAAAGATATAGATGACAGAAAAATTAGAACATTTTATGGAATTGAGTAAAACGACAAACGTGATAGTCACGATTATCAATAGAGGCGGTTGCCATTTGTAATTTTAGAAGTTCAAAATGAAAAATTTTGGACGAACTACATTTGCAGTTATTGTGTGAATTGGGATCGTTGGGATCAAATTGAAATTGTGGCTTTGATAGATTATTATAGTGTGAATGATGAAAAATTTGATACACTGTCAATGCACAAATAATAATCGTAAAGAATGTCACTTTATTTTCTACTTTCATGTTTTAAGGGGGTAAAAAATCGGAAAAATCGATTTGTTCTTTTTCACATTTTCCGAAAGACTGAATAGTGATATATTTTCTCTTTTCCAGAAACTATTATTATTTTATCGTATGTTATATTGTTCGCATATATATAATTTTCATAAAAATTTCTTGTCATCTTCTATGTATACAAGTGTCTGGCCATCAGCGTACAATTTGCTCGTATAAAGGAGTGGCCTCGAATGCGTGCGATGTTAATGCATAGTGCGATCGCGAATAAGTGAAATATACCAGAAGGAGTAAGTAGAATTACAGTACGAAAGATTCGTGAAACGAAAAAGGATCATTTACCTCATTGATGTGCTTGTAAGTTTTGATGAGATCGACACTGAGTTTCCTAAGGGGGGCTGTAGCTGGATCACGAAACCTATGGGGTATCCTTGCTTGCATGGCGTGGATATCCGCGGGAGTTTCTTGGGGCACCCCACCGGCACCACCACCGGCACCGGCACCCCCGCATACTGTGGGGGGCAGAGGCTCCTCAGCTACCAGGCGACCGTAAAGGGGTGCGCCACCACCACCGCCGCCGCCTCCACCCGCTCCCGCCCTCCCGCTCACTGAAAATCAAACACCATAAAATTAGTCTTATTCCGCTAAGATCTGTTACACGAACACTGTGTTTCGTTGGTCTACATTCTATTAGGGCTGGGACTATTTGTCGAATTTTCGGTATTCGAGTATTCGAATACTTCAGTTAGGTATTATTTTGGTATAATTTATAAATAAATATGTGTGTTCATGATTATTCAACAAAAGTTAATCAATAAAGTTACTTTTTTCTTAGTATAATTCTTAATTTCTTGTCAGAACAATATGGAACATACCGAATAACAGATGAATTTGATAATGACGATGTCAACGATGATGCGGAATGCTTATTTTGCGATGGTAATTATAAAAATAATGACAATGAAAAGTAGACCCAATGTATTCGCTGCATTCAGGGGGCACACGAAGAATGTGGAGCTTCCGACGTATTTATTCACGTGCCCAACGTGTAAAAGACGCAGAAAACAGGAATAAATTCCAAAAATGACGTATATTTATTTATGTCTTTTACTTAATAAATCTTCATTTTTAATAAAAGAAAGTAAAGATTTTTTTAGTTTTCTTTACAAATTTCCTAGGTGTTCCATATTAAGACCCATTTTTTCGAACGGCTGATTTTCACTCTTTTTAGTTTTTTTATTATAATTGCAAACCCATTGGATTTTTTTATATTTGACTATGTATATATGATTATGCATTAGTTCCTTCGTCCCCCCGTGTCAGTTTTATTAAAAAACACAAATTCCCCTGCTTTTGACAAGCTTTTGAAATCAGGTGTTCCATATTACCTGACTTTACCCTATATGCGCTATATTGCTATATGTAATTTATCGAATTACCGGTAAAAATTTGAGGGTATTTCTCGCGATTTACCAGGTAATCGGTAAACCTAAATAGTAACAACGTAAGGCCATTAAATTCAGTATTCTTTTTTCTATTGACAAAGGAATATGAGGAAATTTTCAAAGCAAAATTACTGTACTATAAAAGATACTCAAATATTCCCTCATCACATTCTACATTTTTCCACTCCATATCCTTCATTTCGTAGTTCATTTACATCCTTACAACTATAGGTGCCTCTGGCACCAGAGACTCTTCAATGTCGTGGACAGTGTGGACACAGCAAATTTTATGTCGATGACCACCATATTTTCGTACTGAGTGCACAACGGAATCAGAGTATACCGACGACGTAGTATCTCAAGATTGCTGGATTTTAAAACCTGATTGATGTTTACAAACATGATAAAAACCAATATCATTCAGAGGGGGCAACTACACTCGGTCACATAACGTATCATATTAATATAGGAACTCTAGCTTTACTACTCGGCTTCGCCCAAAATTTAGATTTTGATTTGATAACAAAAATTTTTTGTGAAAATAGTCACATTCATCTGGATAAGTGAGGCATAATTAACTAAGCCACCTTTCGTGATTCCAGAGTTTATCGTTTAGGCAACAGACAAACACACAAACATATAGAAGCTTTCTGCTTTATATATTAAGATAATCTCGGAAAACTATTTAATTTCCCTTAGAAACCTCAACTATTTCAAACTTATCTACACCCCACCCTATTTGCGTGAGACGCCCTCTATTTCATTAAGTTTCGCTAATGTCAGCAAGGAAAGCACAACTACTCTCTTCCATTGAATCTCTCAATTGGAGAACGAGTTTTCATCTGGTTCGCTCCGAAGAACTCTTCTAATCGCTGACAAATACACTGTTTAGAAATGCTTGCTGATATACTTACTCGCAATTCGTAAGTGAACACACAGATAAGCTACAATGACGGATGCCATGCACTCCGCTACGCCGAACAAATAACTTGTTGCGGCGGATACATCCACCCTCTCCTCCTCAGGGGTTAGCTATAATTAATTTGGATCTGTAGATCTCGTACGATTTAGATCGTTGAAATGATAATTAGCCAACCGGCGGTAGGAAGTGCAGGTACGCTTAAAGGTGGGTTTAACCACGGTGTACGCAGCACGTATGCCCTATGTTGCGGTGCATGTGATTGAGAATCCACGCAACGAGGTCACGAAGACTAATACAGGTCGTGCGATAACCAGCACGCATTCCGCTTCATTCATGTTTCTTGATATAGACTGACTTTCACCCATATACAACCATTCTCTAAAACTGCCCCAGAGAGTATTTGTAAGTTTGCACCGCCTAATCTTTCTCAAGTAGCCAAAAGCAGTCATCGGTGTCTCTGCTGGCCAAATGAGTTTTGCCCTGATATTTATCGCGTGAAAAATTGCTTCTTTTATTGGACTCATATGGTTTTTATTGTAAATACATTCCTATACCGATTTTTTCTTATGAATGGGTCAGAGTTTCATCAAAAGCGAAGGCTAGTAGGTATAGCACACATATTAATTGTGTTCCATAAAAAAAGTACATGTAAATTACATGTTTTTCATTAGATCATTAAAAATTTATTTACTACTTTTGGTTTATATTAGGGCTGGGACTATTCGAATAATTCAATATTCGAATATTTTACAAGTATTCGAATGCTACGAATAAACTTCGAATATTTGAGTATTTGAATGTTATTATTCGAATACTATTCGAATACTGATGTATTATTATCTATGGGTGGTAGTAGATTTATTGCCGTAGGGTAGATGTACCATTTGTGGCCACTTAGTATTGTAACAGTTTGGCCACTTCTTAAAAAATATAATATTTTTTATTATTACAGTTATTGACCAGGGTGCAGTAATTGACCACTTCAAATTTCTGCCGCCACAGTCTAATGAACCTGCGTGTTTCCGCATCAATGATGCACTCTGATCAGAAAAGACAGTTCTACCTTTCGATTCAACCAACAACCGATGATTTCAGTACACGTGTTGCGTCGTGAGATCGTCGGAGAGGAAAACCCGTAATTTCAACTCTCGAAGAAGGTAAGGGCTTGGCAGGCGTCTTTAGAGTGGCGACTTCTTTAATAGCTGTATAATCATCGTTCAATTTTGTTTGCCGTGAATGCCATTGATCAAAATAGGTGTCAAGGGCTCAATGTTATGATTCGTCATACATCCAGTCATGTCGAACGTGATTATGTTGTGTTTCGGGGGGTGTTCAATAACTGGTACGGCGAATGCACAGTAATACAGTAATTGACCACTCGTAATTTCCGTACTGAAAGACCGCGATGAAAATTGATTTAGATCTTTGGAGACACAGGGCAATGACCTGCTTTTATATGGGTTCGGGTACTGTTAACTGGGGGAACGTTGGCAATAGGTAAGGGGTAACATTGGTATTTACTTAACATCTATTAAAAAGGAAAAAGAAAAAAATTTTATGAAATAATAATTTACAAGTAACACTTGTAGTACAATCACAAACTATGCAATGTTATAAGAGGATACTGCATAACAATTTGCCATGACTTTGCAAAATATCAAGTCGTTCAGTTTTATTTATTAAAAAAAAATCCCCTACTTTTGACAAGCTTTTGATATCAAATGTTCCATATTACCTGCATTTACCTTACCCTTAGACACCCAAGAAATTGTACTTTTATTAAAAAATATTCACTGATACTTCCAAAATAGCCGCACACAATTATGTTCGAAATTGACGAGAAATCACTAAAATATCAAAACCTTAAATGCGGCACGGTTTCCCGTTGTCCAATCACTTTGAAATTTTGCACATATCATTTTCTCAACAAGTGCCACAGTTTAGAGGAGTAAAACAAGAACTAAAAAAATGTCTGCTAGGTATAGCTAAGGCTAAGGACCACTCTACTACACATTCACAGACAAAAGACTAGCACCCTAACATAAGGGAAATCCCTTTCCATCAAAACAATACTCGATCATATTCAGCAATGACGACTCAAAATAGATTCCATAATTTGGGTCAGGATGTAACATAGGGTAACTTGTAGGCTAAATTTTGAAATTCTTTAGAAATTCAACAATTTCCAATAAATTTCATTTAACAAAACTTAAGTGAATTTGTATGCAAGTGGGTTAGATATTTACTAATATTTACTGACTAAAATGATATTACATGTTCAATTTGGAACAGTATAAAGAGCGAAGAAATCGATATATTTTTCCGAGGAATTGTTAATTGATTTCAATTGAACCATGGAAGTCTACCGTGGTTCCACAGGTTGAGAATCCCTGAGCGGGGGTCGAACCAAGGTTGTGTTACCGGCGGTTAGTGCATACTTATACCAGTTGTCAAGAGAGCACGTGCTACCTTTAATCCACTTCGATTCTAATATTTCCGTGACGTTTTCAAAATATCAAACTTCTTACACTATTATTGTCCTGGAAGCGGATCGATTTCAAAGTCGATCCTCTCCTTCGAACGTGCTCAAATATTAATAAAATATACGTTCGAAGCGCAATCGTGATGGCGACCAATTCTGTCGCTAATTAACAACAAAGGTCTTAGATTATCTCCTTCTTAATTCTCCAATTAATTTCTGTTCAGGACGCAAACATTCTACGGGCTTGTGATTGCACAAAGATCATTTTTTAATGAAGCTCAAAAAATTCCTCTCCGTTCCCTGCTACATTTTCTTCGCACTTGTTGCGTCGTTTCTGTTATTTCTTTTTCTGATTCTACGTCCTGGTAAATTTCGAGTGGAATTAATTCCCGAGATTGAAATTTCCCACAATGTTCCAGGCAACATCCTTTGTGTTTGAAGTTATTACCTGACGTCGTATGTACGTACAAGCTATTCGATATTACGTACACAATAGTGTTGTCGAGAGACCATAAGAATCTGTGTTCATCGGACGTACATCCCGTTAACGTGCGCGTTTTCATGGACGTAACACTTGTACCTATGTCGAGCAGATATCGCCTGTTTATTCAGTCACTGTATTTGAATTAGGGCTGGGACTATTCGAATAATTTAATATTCGAATAGTTTACAAGTATTCGAATGCTATGAATAAACTTCGAATATTTGAGTATTCGAATGTTATTATTCGTATACTATTCGAATACATCAGTATTCGAATGGTGTGAAGTGGGTCAAAATTAACTTACAAGATTTCTTCCTAACAAATGAACCTAAAGAACTTGATTTATAATTCACACCATACTATTCGAATACATCAGTATTCGAATACTTAAATATTCGAATAGTATTCGAATACTTGGATATTCGCATTACACTCGCCAAATAATTGAGCAACTAAAGTATCCGAATATTCGAATACCGAATATTCGGAATAACTTGTTTTCCTAAATCAAACACTTCAATTGCTTTCCAACTCTCCTAGAATTGAACAGCTTAAAATTGATCTTCTAAGCCTGGTATGCAGTGTGTCATAAAAATGAATGAGCTATCGAGGTTTGGCAAATGATATCTCTTCTTTAATCACTGCTTACGCTTACGGTAATAATAAATATACCAATTTTAAGCCAGTCTCGTTAATCTTATAATATGGTAAATTTTTGTGTAGAGTACATTGTATTTATGATGTCAAGAGAAATTGAATTCCAAGGTATTGTATATTGAGTTAAACACGATTTTTGCTGGTTAATCATCATTACTACAGTAAGTTTGGAGTAAAAAATATTTCATCAGACAAGGCGCAGTTTCTTATACATTTATGGAAATTTTAATCGAGAACATATCTAGTTAATTATTATTAATAAAGTTGTATTAAGAGAACGTTGATATTAAAAATACACTTACGTCTCTATTTTCGTAAAAGTAAGTTTATATGAAAATTCGTGGACAAAAGATGTTGTATATATATTGCCCCATGCTCGGGTTAATTTTTCATTTAAAAAATGACGTATTATTCGAAGCGTTATGAATGGTTAAAACTAAAGGGGAATGTGTAGAAGCGTGCATAATGTAGTACATCTTATAATCGGAGTACGATTTTAATAGCTTATTTATTTCAGTTAAATATTTCGAGAACATATTGCCGATGCCTTGCCAAGTTATTCATGATTTCAATAATGGTATCTAAGTAATATCGACGTACCGTGATTGGCACAATATGTACGGTCGCAAGGTATTGAATCGCAGTGCGTAGTATTACAGTGAACGCAGTAGTTATAAATCATACTGTAGTACTATCGCAAGCAATAAATAAGTTTCCTGTATCGGAACGTATTGAAGAAACGGTACTGCTGCACAGATAATTGCATCATTAGCGCACCGTTTCCCCACGTGCATCCTTCAATACACATTTCTCTATAAACAGTTGAATTTGTGCAGGTTGCTAATCAACGCCAAATCTAGCTGGCATTATACAGTTAAACGTTGCGCATAGTTGCAAAAACTTTGTCACCGCTCATACGTGAACTATTCGAACCGCATTTTCTCAGGTTTAACCATCATGTAACCGTTTAAGTGTTTTGATTTTCAGCTTTGTTCTCCATTTCATTAGTGTTTTAATCGATGTGATAAAATAAAAAATATATGGTTCGTAACTAAGCACAGTGGAAATAATAAATAAAGGAATATATCCTAAAAATGGATGACCATTGATTGTTGTGTACCCGGAAATAACATTTACGCTTAAGTGTCAATCAAATGCAGAGAACCTACTATACTTTTAGTGCTGTAAGGAACAAAAATTTGCGAGCAAGTAGGGCTGGGACTATTCGAATATTTGAGTATTCGAATATTGATATATTCGAATATTTGAGTTTTCGAATACTGATATATTCGAATATTTGAGTATTCGAATACTGATATATTCGAATATTTGAGTATTCGAATACTGATATATTCGAATATTTGAGTATTCGAATACTGATATATTCGAATATTTGAGTATTCGAATACTGATATATTCGAATACTGATGAATTCGAATACTGATTAATTCGAATACTGATTAATTCGAATACTATTCTTATACCGAAAAATTCGACAAATAGTCCCATCCCTACGAGCAAGCTGACCTACCCCAATAATACGTTTTACAGTACATCTAAATATGTGTCGCCTCGTTCACTCTGCACAATAAAACTAGTCAGATCCTACGAAAATATATTTACCGCTTAAATATAAACCGCGAGAGAAAGATACTCCCACCGCCACTGACCGCCATTACTTGTCTTTCTTCCGGGACACTGTGTATATATTTCGACAGATTACCAGCATCAGGACCGACACGCCTAATACAACCATAAACCAGAGGGAGAGAAGAAGAACTGAACGCAGTGTAAAAAATACAGAAACTACGAAAAAGGGCGGCTTCCGTATTAACAAATAAACGATACAAGCGAAGGTGCAAAGAAAGAGCCAGGAAAATTTACAAATAAACGGAAAGGATGACAAAATTTCCCGTTTCCCAAAAACTCCTCAAACCCGACAGTCAAGAGACTTGTCTCTGCTTAACAACGTAATATCTAACGGCGAAAAACAGAGATTTGGTAAACGTAAAGGAGAAGATACATAAACGAAAGTGCGCGAGGGAAGATAAGCAACGGGAGAGAAAGGAAAAGAAATGATTTCGGTTAATCGTTTGGTAACGAGTGACTGGTGGGGGTGGGAGACTGGGGGCGAGAAGGGGGAGGAAAAAATAACGCGAAGCGAGGCGACGCAGGATCTATCCTGCAGGACGACAGTAGCACACGAAAAAGAGGCCGACAGGAGAGGAAGACGGAGAGCGGAGGAAACAGAAAAGAGGATAAGGGCAGCCATGAGCCAGCATAGCAACAGAAAGACAGCTTCAAAACGAACAGTTGAGCACTTCTGGTGCTGTTGCCGGTGGTGTTGCTCGCTCTTGCTGTTACCGTTACTGACTACGGGGCCCCGGCTCTGTGCGACGTGCATGAAAAGAGGAAAGGAGTAGGCGAGGGAAACGAGAAAGTTGGGTGTGCGCGCACGCGTCCGCTCATACTTTTATATATGTGTATGTATATATATTTATAAACACACACCGCTCGCGCAGAGACAGAGAGAGATGTGCGTGCGTGTGTGTGTGTGCACGCGTGTGTGTGAGATAGGGGGTGAGCGCGATAGCAAAAGAGGAGAGTCGCGTATTGATCGTGTCGCACGGGGGTGGAGCAACCGCCGACCGACTGGCTGGTCTGTCTTCTATACCGGCGCGAGCTGCGTCGAGAGAATGAGACGGGAAATGCGAAAGGAGAGAGTGGCCCTTCGAGGACAGGGCCCCTGTCTGTATATCAACACCATAGGCTATATGCAATAGAAAGTATCGAGGACGACCGAGAGAAGACGGTACGTTGCCTTGAAATCGGGTGACCGCGACTTATACCAGTTACTCGTCTCTTACTTCTTTCTCCTCCCTTTGACGCGCGCCACGGGCAGCTTCCTCGACAGAACAAATGAGAAAAGAAGTGATTATTAGAGGACACATCGAAATATCAAGAACCTCACCCACGCCCCTTTCTCTGAATCGGCAACTGTTATACAGAAGAGAACAACTTTGGTTGGATCATCAGTCTTTTGGGAAGTTCGATGCTTCTTCACTCAACTTTGAGGAAATTTGTAGGGACATTACGATGCACCTTGACGTCGCTTGTTCAGGCTTGCTCGCTTCCGGGTTGCTTGTAGCTTTCTTTGTTTGTCCGCGAATTTATGTGCAATTAATGCGTGGAAATTGAATATTATGTCTCAATTGTGATTTGTCGCGGAGTGAAATGTCGTTAATATTTTTCGAGTAAGGGAATCAGTTTTAGTGTACGATGCTGCTGGGAGATAATATTGTAATTTGGTAGATTTGTGTTTTCTTCTTTCCCAACGTTTGTCTAAGATGTGGTTCATTATAAGCCATGAGGTGCAATAATAAAAGTAAATACTTTTTTGTTCGGTTTAGGTAGACAATCCCTTATCTGTAATTGTCTGTTTTAGAAAAAGGCAAAGGTAAACGGGAATTCCCTATAGTAATAGTCTCTTAAGGTAGCGTAAAATAACAATTAAAAATAACAATTATGAACAAACTTACTTTCACTTTTCACAATTCTTATCATCGTTTTATGTCTAAGTAGACAATTTTAATACATATGTAAATATTTAGAGGCTTTAACATCCGTGTTGAAAGAATAGGTTCAAAGTACTGTACCGAGTATTACTAAATAAATCTTGCGTTAAATAATTCTTACTTCGAAGCATTCCCTTGAAACCAAAAAAATTCTATCAGCTAATTTATCTTAAGGACTTATTTAGTTACAGTATACTGTACCTAGCCCGTACGTAATGTCAACTCTGGATTTTTTCAAGGAAAGTTTCATTTTGTAATAATACATAAGTAAGTACCAACTACATAGGTACATAGTTAGTGGGTACCAACCACTTTTCCATAACAGAAGGTCAATCGTAAGATGTTCTTCGAGTTATATTTGTGGTCTCATTAGTAGGTACATATCATTGGTGTATATTATTTAACGTTTACTTAAATTGGAATTTTAGAATGATCACTCAGAATATAGTTTAAAGTTTATACGTAAATTGAAGAATTCGAAGTTAGTAGGTGAGCGATGCTTAATTATACATCTCACTTGTCCTACAATACTCCCGAATTACACGAGAATATAGATATAATAATATTAAATATGTTTCAGTGTATCATACTTATTGAATTATTACACTGATATATGATAATGATGATGATGATAATAATAACATCCTTTTTAAAATATTATTCCTATGACTGCAATTACCGCCTTCATTATTATTATTGTACCTACATCATTTGCAATTGACTAATGTACACATTGTATAATTTTTAGAATTAATAGAACTGCAAGAAATTCGAATAATTTAATGTACAGTATCATTATAAAAGTTGTATCATATCTTTAAGTTTTTCTGAAATTTCCTATTATTGTGGCTATATATAGTAGGTAATGTAAGTATTAACTTTAAGAATAATTAAGTATTAACTATAATCACTGATTTTAATCCTTCCACGGCGGATAGTTTTCTGGTGGTCGGATTCAGGGTCCATTTTCCTCCAAAACTTTAATCACGCACACCTCAGTATAAGCTATCACCATATATTCTGATCTGGTCCTGATTTAAAATTCCTATCTTCAAGGGATAATGCTAATAATAAGTGACACGTGTAGTTTGATATTTGGGACGAGTCAAAATAGACCCTGTATCCGCCATCCGAGGATTGAACGAAATGATGAGATCTAAGCAGAACACAAGATTCGTTCAACAAAATTTTAGTTAAATTTCTAATTACTGTAAATGATAGAAATGCATTCTATGTATAGGGTTAGTACAGTGTGACTCAATTAATTTGGAATCGATCAATTCTACATTTCCTCCACGTTTCTTATAAAAGATATCAATAAAGATTTGATATTTTCCCTTCACACAATTTTATATTTACTTTCAATTTTATTATTCCATACAATCATATAATTTTTATTTTACCAAAAATGTTCCACTGAACTCATATTTTTCACAGCGCACCGATGGACAGATTACTTTCATACATCAAATTACTCTTTTTTTTTATTCACTATGTACCTAGGTAAGTGCCATCCTGAATGTACTCAGCATTCACGAACGTCAAATTATGACACAAATATATTGTATAATTCGCGATCACGAAAGACTTAAGCACCACTTGAAAACAGATTTCGGCTATAAGTGAAACATACAAAACCCTTTACTATCCTGTTTCATCTAAAGTCTACAAGTTTTCCCCAAATTGCTATTGAATATAATTAAAAATATATCATGCATCCTTCGAATGTGAATTCGGTTACTGTATATTGTATGTAGTTTCATGTGTACTAATTGTTTTAAACATTAAAGAGATGGTGCAACATCGATGCGACCGCCATTACTACATAACGCTCACTACTAACATAGAGCTAACAAAACATTGCGGTTCGAACTTCAGAAGTCTATCACCCCTACGAATAGTAAAATATATACTTTTATATTCTGTATCCTAACAACAACACCACAATAGTTGCATGAACGAAAAAGTGGCTGATTATATTCCGAGCAATGCGTCCATTAATTGCACAATTAGTTTTAATACAATAGAAACATAGAGAAGCGACCCAAATAAACATCATCGTCAATATGGACTGTACAGTTCTGTTGGACTTTCAATTTTCAATAATAACACTTTTTCCACGAAACAACGGTGATTCTGCACCTAAAAAGGTCGTTATAAATAACTCGCGGTGCAACTTGGAAAATTTCAGTCGCCTAAAGAGAATAAGCACTTGGTAGTTGCATTTTTTTCTCTTTAAAGAACAATCTAGAGTACGCCTCAAAACAGAGAAAGGAACTGTTTGTGAAACAAGAGTATTCCGTCCTTTGAGTCCTCTATCAAATGCACAACTTTTACAAGGTACCGTTTGTTTTGCTATATCCCCGACTAAGTAGTGTGTAAAATAAGAAGTCATGCCTTTCAGAACTAATATTCGAATATTTTACAAGTATTCGAATGCTACGAATAAGCTTCGAATATTGTAGTTTTCGAATACTACGAATAAACTTCGAATATTTCAGTATTCGAATGCTACGAATAAACTTGGAATATTTCAGTATTCAAATGTTATTATTCGAATACTGATGTATTCGAATACTTGGATATTCGAATAGTATTCAAATACTTCAATATTCGAATAGTATTCGAATACTTGGATATTCGAATTATATTCACCAAATAATTGAGCAACTGAAGTACTCGAATATTGGAATACCGAAAAATTCGACAAATAGTCCCAGCCCTATTCAGACCACGTAACAATGATGGAGAATATTTCTCGGAGAAGAAAACCAAAACAAACGATAAGCTTGCATAATGAAATATCTACATTTAATCTATTCCTATGTAGAGAACGAACGCAACGCCACGGATTGAGCTCAATTGCAACACGTTTGGAGCGATTTTCCCCCCTAATAATTCTATTCAGGACAGTTATTCAGGTGAAACTCGAGCAGTGATCCTGAAATGACTCAGCTGCGCGTTGCTCAATTCGATACGACGGAATTATTTTATAAACTTAACGTTGGCTATGTTAAACGAGTTACATTTGTGGATACTACTAGCCAGAGTCAAGTAATTGTTGAAGACTTCACTACTATGCGGCACAAACTAACTCATTTTTGCATTTGCTTTAAATATCCTATTATAAAATTGCATCTTCTGTGATTGTACTACAAGTGCGAACATGCCAATGTTGCTCCGGATTGACAATGTTCCCCTAGTTTACTATAGTCTACATTAAATTATTGCGAAAGGAATGTTATTAATGTCAGCTGAATCCATTGCATCGACTTTTAACTCTGATATTAGAGTTCCAATGAATAATGATGATAAAACTTGTACAATAGCCCGTAGTAAGGACAATTAATATAATTTTTGTACATCTTATAGCATAAAAATCGTCGACCGATTAACCCTCCACTAGAGGATTAAAAGTGATGAATTACCTGCTAAAGTATAAAGTAATGTAAATTTTTACATTTTTACATCAAACTGTGAAAAAGTTAAAAATACAATTTCAATAAAGAAAATGATTAAAATGCTAAGTAATGTTTTGCACAAACAACTCTGCTAAATAAAAATATAAAACTGACAAAAGTTTTCGAACATTGCACATGAACCATGGCGTTGGTTAGAAATATTCTCGACCGTCATATTTCTTTATAAAGATATCCCGTTATTAGCTGTTATTTAACTATTTTAATTGTATTTATTCTGTTAATAAAGTCAATATCATCTCTCAAACTGCCGCTCGAGGGGGAATACAATTGTTTCTCCTGCTTGCAAGTTCAACGCCTGCCAGTGTCGGTTCTTTAACCGAGTGATATAAAATGAAGTTGGGATGACGAGAAAGACAAAGAGATGAGGGTAGGTGAACAGACTGCCAAGTCGAAAATACATATCAGTCAGTAGCCGACCGAACGGTCTAGCCTAAAGTCTTTAAATTTTTCGAGAGTCGCCGATCAGGCATCAGTCCAAAAATGGATCCCAGCCTATGCTATTGCCAACGTTGATTCGCTGCTTATAAATCCGACATCCTCACCTCTCGCTCGTGATATATTTCTTTTTAAAAACACCCGGTGTTTTTGTGAAACATTGCTCTTTTATCATTGCTTAGTTACAGGAACGTCTACTAACTGAATATCTTTATTAAGCATGAAACAGACACAATAATAGACCACTTCTTTCGAAAACCTCAAAAGAAACTGACTTTTTGAAATTTGGATGTTCGTTTTTAAACATATAAAATAATGGGACAAACCACTGATTTCCGTAAGTCCCGTTTTGTTTTCAATACAGAAGCGAAATAGTTTGGCAAAACGTGCGGCGCTGATTTTCTATATACTTGCTTATGTGAATGGTGCTTATCACCTTTCTAAATGATCAACAGTTAGACGTATGCATCGCAAATTTGAGCCCGTATAGAGCCGAGGTTCGTTGAGGGTGCCCCTAGGCATCACCAGTACTTTTCCACTGCACAGTCGTTTCTGAAGCCTCCCAAGCCTCTAACTCCGCAATGTTCACTCATGGTACCTCTAAAGGCTCCCCGAGGGATGACCGCAACTGAGTACCGGGTGTTTCTAAAAAATATCCTGATTCCTTCGTCCCTGCGATTCTAACCACTGACCTTGAACTTTTACCGTCTCTTTCTTCAACATAAATTAGGGCTGGGACTATTCGAATAATTTAATATTCGAATATTTTACAAGTATTCGAATGCTACGAATAAACTTCGAATATTTGAGTATTCGAATGTTATTATTCGAATACTATTCGAATACCGATGTATTCCAATACTAACGTATTCGAATAGTATGGTGTGAAGTGGGTCAAAATTATCTTACAAGATTTCACCCTGACAAATGTATTGTAGGGGCCTATTATCTGCAGTAGGAATAGCACCAAAAATATCTTTAGAGTACAAACGAAAAATGGCGTATTACAATAGAACTGATGAAGCAACGTCTGCAAGCATGGCTGCAGAAGTATTAATCCGTTATACAGAAATGTAACATTTACACAAACAAATACATAAACGGACGCCCCGAGGAACTCTTAAGGGAACTAGGCAGTGGAAAACCCAATTTTGTATTATATTTTCCGAAATATACATTGTTGATTGGTAGTAAACCGGCAGGGAAAGTGCTACGACCAATCGCGTGTGTCAGATCCGTGGGAGCTGCGCAGATCAGTCGCAAATCAGTTGGTACACTCTTATATGAAACGCATGTTAAAAGAAAACATACACGTTTAATTCATCCCCCCCCCCCCAAAAAAAAATTAATAATAGAAAAAGTTCATAGTCATTCAAGATTTTCGAAAATTTTCAATTTTAAAAGCACAATTACTATCAGGTAGTACTATCAGTGGAAAGTTTTGCTCGATAAGATTCACGCGAACCGTTTGATCTTACCTAACGCCTTCAAGATAATCTTGCTTGGGCAAATAAGCAACACAGGAAACAGCGATGATCAATATCAAACAACTCATCGATTTTGAATTCAAACGAATACACATTCGGTTTAATTATAGTGGATTGCAAAATTCGTAATACGTATGAAAATATTCATAACATTTAACATGATTATTACCGCTACAATGACGTAGGTGTGCCATATATTGGCATACGCACACGCATGCCTATAGGGGAGAGTTGCAGTACCGACCAGCGTACAGTACCGACAAAAGCTCTCGCTTCTTCGACCAGATATTAGCATTTTATTTGAATTAACCAATGAAAATCACAATTCTCTATAACCCATTTCGGGACCATATTGTTTACTCCATTGCTCTCGAAACGTATACGTTGATATGCAGTAGGTTAAAAGTTATTTTTTAAAGCTCATCTTTTGTTTCTCGTGTAAGTAAATGATTTTGTTCTATTATGTATACAGTATACTATCTCTAGTCTATTAAGTTTAATAAAACGTCTCAGTTATGTAATATTATTTTGTACGTAATATACCATGATCTAAAATGTTTCCCTGTGTTTGTCGTACAGTACCGACCATTCAACTGTCGTGCAGTATGGACCAACAGACTATGTCAACCAGTAGAGACTAAATTTGTCTTATCTGTAAGTTCAATTTGTCAGCAACTCAGCAACATTTACTACTGAAAAAGTTAGGTCCACAAATTTTACCGCGTGGTTATTAGTTTCCACCGAAATTCTTATATAATCTTGATGTTCTTAATAAATAGATATTTATTAAAGTAATTTAATTGAGTTATTACAGATACTGCAAATGCATGCAGATCTTGCATGGCAGACGTTATGTTGCTTATAAAACGTCGAAGAAGCAAGGAACGATCCTAATCAATTTTAATAGCAAAGGAATTAATGTTGTTCAACTGTACTCTTTTCTCGTTCGCGCAATGTCAGTCAAGACTGGATAAATATTTAAATGCACACGGTGACGACATGCATTCCGAAAAAGTATGCACTATAATACATGATTCATGATGTAAGTGCATTAGCGTAACTAGGATTTTTGTCGAGGGGGGCCCAGATCCCATCCGCCCACCTCTCTCTCGTTCTCTCTTTTTTATGTAGGTAGATTTACCTACATATACCTACATTTAGCAGCTTAATTCTAACAGTTTTAATTCATAATTTAACGTAATAAGAAAATTATTGTACTTTTTTATTTATTTGCACTGCATATAGTATTTCGCCCCACATATTTCTTTCTTTTAAGATAAGATTTTATGAAGAGGCGAATGTTTTTTCCTTATTTCGATAGTTTCCAGAGAGGGGTCATTTCACGTTTTAAGGGGGACGGGGGCCAGCCGACCCCCTAAATAGTTACGCCAATGTATATGTGTTGGATATGTGAGAGTAAATCTTTCAATAACTCTTGAGATTTACACAACTTTCGTCATATTCCAGTTACCGATACGCATTGCGTTGGCGGGGATTCAAGCGTAAAGTAAAATTATCCCATTACCAGAAATTATAGAAAAATTTAATTAATGAGTACACATTGAAACCATGACCCACCCATTGTACTACATACCTACAATGAATAAAGTATCGCGCGCCAAAACATTTGAATTTAACCCTTAACTGGTATCCTGGGGTCAGTCATGATCCCAAGCACGCAAGGTTGGCTGCAAAATTTTTGGTTGTCTAAGTTTGTAAACTGAATTTCTAATGAATATTATAATAATAGTTTAACTTCCTACGTTTCTATTATTTCAGACATTACCTAAGAACAAAATATTCATAGAGGTTAATCTAGTGTCGACTTTACAAATTTCTGTGTCCTTTTTCATTTGGGATCTGCCACGACCCCAAGATACCAGTTATATTTGAAAAAAAAACAGTATACCAGTTAAAGGTTAACAATCCTTCTCCACTGCAAATTAATGCTCAAAATATACTTCTTCTAACAGGAAAATTTTGAATTTCTTGAACGCACGATATCTTCGTAACCGTGTAATTCCATTCAAATACCGTTTCCTCCAGTGTCGTTTATAGGGAGTTTTTAGTAACCGAATATTATAAAAATAAGCCTTAAAAGGAAGTTCTCGACGAGTTCTTACTAATAATATGTTCATCTACTCATAAGCATTAGTACCTATGCATTGATGTACTTAATAATTTTAATGCAATCATCATAGCATGAAGTAGGTACCAACTATGTGGATTCCCTAGTTACTTATGTTTCCTCGAAGTGACTTTCAAAAAGGTGAATCAATTGCATTATCACGTCTCCTTGGCATAATGTAGAGGGAATACGTACTCAAGAAATAAACGAAACGAAAGGGGAACGGAGGTGAAGGGTAACGACAACAGGTGAATTTAGCAGCTGAACCAAAAAGAAGGGGATGGGTGGGGGAGGGCGTAAGGTGGGCTGGGTTAGGTGGTAAGATAAGTGTATCACAGTAAATCGAAGCCGCAAAGCATGATTGTGGGGTGGTATACTCACATTGTTGCTTATGCCTGGATTCCATAAGGATCATTTGTTCGTGTTTGTGCCATGCAGCATCCGTAGTATCTGTCCCCGCCATACCTCTCGCAGCTACGGAGGGTGGTTGGACACCCCCACGGCCCCCACCGCCTCCGCCACTTCCATACTCCATACCAGCGGCACCCTTACCCTTCCCTCCCTCCCACCCTTTCACTTCTGCCCCCGGCAGTCTTCAGACGCTCACAACATGGGGCACGCCAGCCCTCTCAATACCGCTTCACAGCGCGCACCCTCACTCCCTCTCCCTCCCTCTACCCTCCTTCTCCTTTTTGCTTCTTCCCCTTCTTCGCCGCACACTTCCTCTTTTCCTCTTCTTGTTTTTTTTGCTTTGTTCCTTCCTCTTCGGTCCGTCTTTTCCAGGTGTTCTTTTTTCACGGTCTCTGTCTTTCCCCTTTCTTCTCTGAATCACAACACCCTCGTTTCTTCAGCTTCTTGCACCAATTCGCCCTCTTTTATGCGAGTATGTATACATGTATATAATATATATGTGCATATACAATATACATGTGTGTATGCAAACATAAATGTACCCATGCACGGGGTCGGTCTCTCTCTCTCTCTCTCTCTTTCTCTCTCTCTTTCTCCCTCCCCCCCGCGAAGATTTTTGCCCCTTCGAATGTAAGCTAATCACACACCGCGAAGGAGATTCCACTAGAAGCGGAAGAAACACAATCGATTTCGGATAAAGAACGTAGAAACGAGACTCCTTAATTGCGATACAGTATCTTTTCCTTCTTCTTTCGCTCCTCTCGCTTATTTCTCTTCTTCTGTCACCAATCTTCTACCCTCGCCGTATGTCCATCTAAGGGAGAGAGAGAGAAAGAGAGAGGGGGGAAAGGGAGGGAGGGAAAGAGGGAAACAGGGAGAGAGAGAGAAAGCCCTCAGAAGCTTCTTCTGTTCAAGGACTTCTAAATGTCTTCCTGCTCGTTTTCCCTCGTTCCGACGTCGATGTCTCTCCCTTTCTTTCATACGAAAAATAACTCTTATTTACAGACACTTTGCTGAGTTTTTTTTCTTTTTCACTCTCTCTCTCTCCCTTCTTATTACGCAATCCACGGATGCGTGCGGTCGCTCCTGGCTATTCCTCCCCCGTACGATTCCTTTCGTTTGCAAGTTCCTTTCCTTCCGTTCGCGTAACTTTACTAGCTTCCGCGACGACGATGCGTCCGACTCCCTCTCCCCCTCCTCTTTTTCTATACCTACGAAAGTTCGTTCTTCTTCCAACTTTTGTAAATTCCTCTTCTTAAAAGAAGGATCTCTCATTCGATTTCACATTGAACGTCCATGATCCTCGACACTGGTGTCTGCAATCAAAACAACGGAAATACACATTTCTCATTATTGCTATTACTAATCATTCTTACTTCTACCTGTATGGCATTTGTCCTGCAACCTATTTTCTAAAATAACACGAAATACGGATTCTATTCAACTTTAAATGCAAGACCAAGAAACGCCAATAAGAGAGATTGACACTCGAACGGTAATTACAATTATTTCTGTTACTTTTTTAAGCGTAAACGATCTGTTTCATCCCTGAAATGATGAACTAAACGTGTCGTAAATATATCCGCAAATCGTTACGTCCTATTGATTTGTCCATTTTGGGGAATACTCGTTTCTTTCAATGTTTCTATGTGGACAAAAAGTCGAATGACACATATTTCGTAGATCAGCTGAATTGTGGAAATCGAATTTTCTTATAATCCAAGACGAACTTCTTCCTAATAATAATTCTGTTACATGTTCATCCAACTTTAACCCTCACAAAACCGCGATTACTGGTGGCGCACTCGGATACCATAAGATCTATCAGCGTGAATTCGTCGAACGTATAGGGTGGATGTACCAGTAAATGAACACGTACCAGTGAATGGCCATTTTTCATTAAAATGAGTAAAATAAATTATTAAAATAAGCAACTAATTAATTAGAGACTTCTTTTAATTTCTTGCTTCGTATCCAAACAATTTTTGCAGCACGTGGAACCAATCGCGCTGCAAACACAATTTTATAATAGTGTTCATTCATTAGCCTTAAGTGTTCATTTATTGGTGCGTTTACCCTATTTTTACTGGCTCTATACAATACACCGCGATATTTTCAATAATGCATGCACTTTCCGTAATTAAGTGGTTTGACTCAACATCAACTGAATACTTGGCGACGTAATACGAGTTAACACCAACCGGGTATTTCAGTATGGACCGTGACAAGGGCCTCCGAAGGACACGAGCAAATTCGTACCACGCAATATGCAAGCAACAAGTCGAATACCGAAAAATTCAACAAATAGTCCCAGCCTTAATTTGTACTCTGATGCAACGGATTCAATAAGAATGAAAAAAATTATTCCAGCGGATGATATAATATGATACTTTTTTTGTAAATAATCGATGATAATGTGAAGCTCATTACTTTCGGAACATTTCTCGTAAGTAAGCTACCCAATAAGTGTCGACGGTAAACGTGTCGCCTATTATTAGACGCGTCGTTTCCGCATACGCGCACGTAGGATGAGTTATACATATACTAACAGGCTTGTTTAATGGAAAGATAAGTGGAGTAGCCCACATCATTTGGTCTCTCCATCACACTTTCGATTGTATTGGTGGCTAAATCTTGCTTCGTATGAAAACTTAATGGAAAATCGTAGAAATCTGTATTAAACAACTATTGAGATTGTGCAACATTCACAGTTGCTTCCAATAACATGCAGTCGTCACAAGTACCTCTACATTTCTTCTCTTATACAGGGTGTATCATAATATGTGGGACGATGAACAAGAGACACAAAAACAATGAAAAAATTGTATCTATATTGTTATATAAAATTGAAGTTGCATACTTTGCAATGCGGTTTCTCAGTAAATATGAATTGTTGTTACAAGTATGTTACATTACTTTGTTCGTTTTGACGAGAGGAAAGTTCTAAAGTTTTTATTTTTTTGTAAATAATGATTTTTAACCCTTATCCGTTCCTCATTTCACGAACTGAATTTGTCCCACGGTGTCAAATTGACACAGTGGTATAAGATCGATGAAATGACGAGGTAAACAGTTATTTTTGGAGTTTTTTTTATTCAAATTGTTAAGTTAACATTTACATCTTAGATTTTTCACAACTTTCGCATAAAATAAAACGATGTGCAGGGCATATTGCTTATTTACAAGAATCACAAATAACAGAACAGTATAATTTATTACGGGATAACTGTATCAAATTGACACGAGGGACATTTTCTTAAAGTACAACATCTCAAACGTATTGTGCGAAGGTTCAATTTGATCCGACGAAAATTTTATTATAGGCATATCCTGGAGGATGTAAACCGAACTTAAAACTTTAAACGCGTTTTTCTCGAAACTACATTTTCAGAATCGGTGACCAAAATATCTCGAGAACTGCTGCATCGAATGAATTCAACTTTTGTAGACTATTATATATAAAAATCTTGTCCTGAATCGTGGCCTTTTCATTTCCGTTGCGTAGTTTTTATTTTACAGATGAAAAATGAGCGATTTTTTTGGCGAAAATCGATATTTTAATTTGAACAACCGCTATTTTGTAGCAAATTAATTTTTCGGGATAATGAACGATTGAGGGCAAGATAATTTAATATACTAACTAAATTCCTTCGAATTTTTTATTTCAGATAAATCAGGTCAAAATTAGAGTGGTCACCGCAAACTACAGAAAAAAAATCGCTGCCGGGAGATCACGAATATTTCTTTTAGTTATTTATATTTTTCATTGGAATAATTACTACAAGTAGTATAAGATATACACTTTCGAATACATAAAGGTTTCTTTAAAAAAGCCTTCAAGTTTCTCCCCAAAAAATTACCGAATTAACCTGTTTTTTCAGACCTCACAGGTGGGCACCCCTTAAAACCCAAGTTTCATTTGTACGATATAAGACTATTTTAGACTAAGACTAACTGACCTGTAGCACCGAAATATGACATACAACGTTCGACACTAAATAGACGCTGAAAGACCATTAGCCTTGAAAAGCCAGTCACAGCTGCCCAGAGATATGTTACCATCATTCAAGGGTAAAGAACAAGTAGATCGATTAGCTATAACAATAACTTTCAATGGAAATGAACAGTTGCTTGGAATTCCAGCGATTTCTTCAGGCATTGAAAAAGAACAGGCCAATGCGGTCTATGATTTACTTTCTGAATGGGAAGTTATTGATAAAATAGAAGCACTTTCTTGCGATACCACAGCGTCAAATCTGGGACGATTACAAGGCGCATGCGTAATTTTGGAGCAAAAAATCGAGAGGGATCTTTTATATTTACGATGTGACGATGAGATAGTTCAACAATCACTCAACAATGTATCTTTTCTTCGCCTATTTCTGATATAACATTCACCATTTCATATTAAAAATATGGAACAATTTTAGGGCGCGGCATGAAAAAAATCATGAAAAAAATCTTGCAAAAAATCCACCCTAGGTGATACATAAATTCTTTTATACTAGATACTTTGAAATATGCTTGAAACACGAGGCACACTATTTTTAACCAACTTCAAAAAGAAAAAGTTTCTCAGTTCGAGGTGTTTGTATGTACATATGTATGTTATACGTATTATGTTTGTCCGCGAATTTCTCCGTAACTACTGAACCACTTTTGGTGAAACTTGTTGCATGTAGTTTGGCTTCGATCAAATTTGAAGGAGTTGGGAGGGAGGGGGAGAGGACCTCTATTATAAAATTTTAGCTTCGGGTATTTTTTAGATTCTGAAATATTAATAAAAAACTTTCGGCATAATACATTGAAATCTGCCTATACAGACATTACTAACGCAATCAGCCAACGATACAATAGCGATATTTACCTCATCGCGCAATGCTTGTAACTGCAGTCTCATTTTTAGTATTCCCAAACTCACATCGGTTCGGTACCATGCTTTACGCGCCCGCAAACGGGCGCGCGCCCCCCGAACTGACCTATCCCAACCAATACTATGTAATACCGTCGGCGGTGAAACATTCGAAACAGTAGACGGCGACAAAAAGATGATTGTGTTAGTAACGTCTGTATAGGCAGATTTCAATGTATTATGCTGAGTTTCTATTAATATCTCAGAAACTAACACATAACCGAAGCTAAAATTTTATATTAGAGGTTCTTTCCCCCTCTCGCCCAACCCCTCAAAATTTCAGTTCATTACGGTGGTTGGGTCATACCGTAGTACACCATACAGGGCCGAGCAAAACTATTGGAACACCCTTTAAAGCAGAATAACGTTTTTAAAATTGGTCCAAACAACTTGAGTTTTTTTGTTAGAAGCTGGAAGGGTTAGTTTACTACTTAGGTCACGTGTTTAGTTGTTTTGAGAAAAAATGCAATTTGTAGGAAAGTCGGAATAGCGAAGAAATAGTGAAGGTCGCTTTTTCAACTTTGTTATGTGATGAAAATTTAAAAATCTGGTGTGTCGGAGAGGGTAAGTAAGTTGTATACATGATGAAAGTTTCATCGAAATCGGTTAACGTAGCTATAAGCTATAAACAGTTAAAAGTGGTGGAAATCACAGTTTTCCTGCTTATAACTGTAATAAACCTGAAGATTTTACATATTGCGATTTCGATTAAATTTTCAGCATGTATACAACTTACCCTCCCCTACAAGGGGGATTTTTAAATTTTCATTACAGGTTCAGATAAAAAAGTTGAAAAACCGACCGTCACTATTTTCTTCGATATTTCGATAAATTGTAATTTTTTTCAAAGCAACGAAATACGTGACCCAGTAAACTAATCCTAGCTTCTGAAGAAAAAAACTCAGGTCGTTTGAACCAATTTTAAAAAAGTTACTCTCTTTTAAAGTTCAGATGGTCGAAAATTCAGATTTGGGCGTATTGATAATAAATCTAAAGCATTAAGATTGAAATTATTATAATATCGAAATATTAATCATAGTAATTATATAATACAAGCTAACGTAACAATTAATGTTTCAGTGCAGGACGAAAAATGTGACTTTGTTGATTTCTAAAATCATTTTATCTATTTCGTAATTATTAACAAAGTTGCAAAGGTGTAAATAATATTCAAATTGTTTAAACCAATTCCTATTTCAAATTATTATTTTTGAAAATACCCAATATGCTAAAGCTAAATTGAGATTTAATAAATAAAACAGACGTACACTACAATAGACAGTAGATACATAAGGCTTAACTGATCAGAAATTAAGTAATATATCAAAGTGAATAACAGACATTCGCTATAATATCTATTATCAATTGGAAGACAAAACATCTCTTTAATATAAATTTGATATCTATCATTATTAAACAAATAGAATATAGTAGAATACCACTAATCGATTAAATCTCTCATAAAAATGAAATTCTTTTTGTACAAAACCATATTATCATAAAATCATATATCATAAGTATTAAGAGCAAAGTGTGAAACTGTACACAACTATAAATATTTCTTAAATAAGAAGATATTAAATGATTTTAATATATGTAAAAAAGAAATTTCACCAAAATGTGTAATTTTTTACAGAATATTAAATTCAGAAAGCAGGTACCTAAGTTGTTTCTTAAGTATATTTTCACCCATATAATATTAAAGAAAAGTAATTACGAGGAGTAAAGAATACTTTATCAACGTGTGTCAGAGATTTGATCCTTTCAGTATAAAATGTGACTTTCACCTTCGAGAACATATGTAGGAGAGTTATTTAACCTTGCTGAACATTGAACAGTATCAATAAACATAATATATTCTAGGTAGAAGACATATAAACAAAAGAATCAATTTTGTAAAAGACTTCTCTTAATCTACTTGTTGCATTTTGTATCAAAAGAAGCGATATTATCACTATTAACAGCTTGCCTTTATTGTTTGTTATTTTCATTATTGTAAAAGGTTTTCCATGTGCATTGCGCTCCTATCTCCATGCAATATCAATATTTTTGGATCATAAATTGATGCACATTTTAATAATTCTGGCCTGTTCCATATTTTTTGCTATACATATTTTATTAACTGGCATGAATTGATTAAATTATTTATTCAAGATAAATACACAAATGTTTTTAAATGTCCCCCAAACAAACATTCAAATTTTAAGTATAAATAGTTCATTTCCCGATTCACGTTTATCAAACTTTTTTCTCTTACCGGGGACTTAATTGCTCAAGTCTCAGGCCCAATTTTAAACCTCCCTATTTATGTGAAAGAGAAATAATTGCAATTGACACAATACGTTAAAAATAACTTTCTTACTAGTATTCATATAAATAATTGTTGTTCTATTTTTTGAACGAGGTTCCTCAATAAAATTGCGATCAGTATATTATTGAATTGCGTAGAATTAATTTCTAGCGGTTTGTAATATTTATATTTATGGAATTCATAATTTGTATATTTTAAACAGTATTCTTTATAAATTTTTTATATGACACACATATATTTAATCATCTTGAATATAGATGTTAGTAACGCTAATATTTCTACTAAAAGCCTGAGTTGTTAATTTAACTGATCATTGCTAAACTATTATTACTGAAAATTGTATTTGAATAATTTGAGGATATTTATGGTTAAAATGAGAAAGCTACAGTTTAATAGAATTATTGAATTTTTAGATCAATATCTATATTTCTTCAAAATATCTTTCATTACCCATTCATGCTTTTCCGCAAGTAATGCAGTAACTTGTTTATATTATTTTATATTGTATTTGTGAGTATTAATATACATTTTCAAATTTTGTATAGTGCATAATAATTCAATATTACTACTATTGAATAATTCAAAGAAATTTCTATGTTGCCTCTATCATGAAACTCAAAATTTCTAGTTTATAATAAAAAATAATTCTTTAACCCTCGGAAGACGAATGGTGGATATGATCATTGGTCACGTGAGACAATTGCAGGGTCAGTTTGACCCATAGTAACATTTCTATGATACACGGGTTTCACGAAAAAATTGAATACCCAATCGTACATAAATAAGCAATAAAGAAATACATAAATACATAATAAGAAATTATTTATGTACATTAAATACATAAAAATAAGTGTATCTCCTGTATGATTTTTGCATATAATGTTACTGCAATTTCTGCACCTTACTCTATATTTTGTGTCATTGCCGACACAAATATAACATTGCGATCAACTTTGTCAGAATTGGATCAAAATGACCCTGTATTCGTTGTACGAGGGTTAATAATCAACAATAATATACCCTGGGACACTGATATATAATAACAGCAAGATAAGTTACATTCTAAGTAATAAAACAACAATATGTCTAGTGACAATAGAATAATAATTAGATTTACAAAGAATATCACTTTTATGAAAAAACTAACTGACCCGTTACCTGGTTTCACTCAGGAATTATTATTATTTATTATTTTAGATAGCATATTTATAAATTTGCCTATAATCTAATCTAGGACGTATTTAATGTATATTCAAAATTACTCATTAATTAGCCGTTTAGGCGTGAAAGAAGGACAAACAGACAACGTTTCACTTTTATATATTAGTAACGATTACTATTGTGAAGTATGTGCAAACTGTTTAACAGTATAGTTGAAATATAATTAACTGAACGAGAATCTGCTTTAAACAGTTAATAATGTTAGTGAACAAGTTTCAATGATAAAATATATCAATAAAGAAAATGAAATTGAACAATTCTGTGGTATTCAATATTTCATATCTTTCTTATGAAATTATTCAATAAAAATAATTCTGAATTAAAAACTATACTCACAATATTGGAAATTGTACGTACAAAGTATTTGGTTAAATTCAAAACTTGTCACAACCTTCACAATTACTTGTAAATTAACAATTTTTTGCAATTAAATAAGTACGATAACAAATACTTCTAGTTTACTACATTTCGTACCATATTTTCATATACGTTGCTCATAATAACATCTAAATTAATAGTTTCATAATTCTCTACTTCTTTCGACTAAATTGACAGAGTATAATTCGAATATATTTAAACACTCTTGCGATTATTTGAATCTTTTTAATAGTATAATCCCAAATACTTTTCCTTAGCTACTTACAATTACTTTTAACGAGCATGTAGTTTTGTTTAAATTCCTTTCCTCGCATTTGATAACAATGCTGACAAAATACACATGCTATATGTTTTAAAAAATTAAATTAAGTTCTTAGCAAAAATCATATGACTCGTTAATGTCCGATATAGGAGAAGTTTAGTACCACCATTAATAAAAACTTTAAGAAAGCTTGACTAGTATAGAACGCAGGTCTAAATATCATTTAATCTTTATTTTAAAACATATTTGGCATAAACTATTTAAATAATATCACACTTAATATTTCCTATTTAATTTTATGATAACTTTATAATTTTCTAGTTCTTTCGCTTTATTTGGATTCATACGCTATTGATTCATTCTCTAAACTTTTCGAGTACTCTACACGTGATAAATAAAAATGAAAAGAATAATGCAAGTAAAATAGAGTTTGTAAGTAGAAATCTATTTATAAACAATTGATTGATTTACGAAATATTCAAGCCATATAAATCGCTAATAACTTAGTTTCAATATGAACATTAATTCTTCCTAATATATGCACAATAGTCACGCGGAATGTCATTATATTATCACATTTAATTTTTTCAATTAATCTGATACATTTACACTAGTTATCTTCAAATCTATCTTAATATTTACAAAGGTGCAATCATTTGAAAAAGTACATAGCTTCATGTAGAAGAACAAAGTATTTTCTCACTATTTCAACAATAGAATCACCTTGGATTTGTTCATTACATTTATGTTGTATTGCTTATTTATATGAATGTAAAAATTGTAATTTCGTAATAAATTATGATAATATTTACGAGGCAAACAATTTGCTCTTGATATAATTATAATAAGAAAATAACATAAAATTATCAACTCATTTGATGTAGTCTACATTTTCCTGAAACTTGTGATTCAAACTTTTTGTTCGCGACTATTGCTATATACGTAATTATTGAAAGGAATAAAATTTAATTCAGTCAAACTCCATTTTCACTTCATTAACAACCATCATTAGCTAACTATAATAAACGTAAAAGAAGTAGAAAAAGGAAAAGAATATCCACGACAACTTTTGAGGTTAAGCAATAACGATCAGTAACCTAACCTAGAAACAGACACTTACATATCGCGTATGAACAGGAACGTTTAGAAAATCGCGAACTTTTCAACAGCGAAGGAACAGAAAAAAGAGAAAAAAGTATCTAACAAATTGATTAACACAAATAATTGCAAGTATAGCTAAAACTACCGCATGTAAAATACACTGTTTTCAATTCATTTACCTTCTTGGTGCAATACGTGCATTTTAGAATACACAGGGTTGTAATTCCACAATTCGAAAATTTCATCTTCGGTTAAAAAGCAGTACATAAAAGAAACTAGCTTGTTTCATTTACATATATCATTAATTAACATTGATAATTCAAAGTAGGAATAGAAAATATATACTTCTTTCGTTTCTTCTACCAAACCCCCCCTCCCCTTCCCCTATCGGCCGTCCTGCTTTCTTTCCTTTCGCTCTCCTTCCCTTTGTCTCTAACTGCTCAAAATGTATGTGTTGCAAGGAACAAATGACCATACTTGTATATAAAACTTACGTATAAAAGTTTCAACTCACCAGGTATTTTTCATTGTCATGCACTTGACCACGAGTCCTGTCAAACACTTGACGAAAATGTACAGATCACGGATATTTGCCAGCGATACCGTTAAACTGTTAACACGTATTATCTGCCGAAAATCCTGATTCCTTTCCTTTCTCTTCTTTAAACGGTGTTCACACAATTTCCACTGTTTATCTCCTCTTAAAATCCGCCGACCTCACTAAACTCAGACGTGCCTGACACCTATTCCTTTGGTGGTCAACAGTGTGGCCGCGATAATGGAAAAATAAACAGATCGTGACCATGAAATGAAATATTAACTGCGCGCGTGATAAAATCCAAATCGATGAAGAACACTGGAGAATCTTCGTTAACAGCCAACTCCAAGTATGATTCCCACGCCCCTGAAGTACCGACCGTATTTCACACGTGGACACTTGTATCTTTTCGTGAACACGAGCGGTTAAAATGTCGGACTCCCACGCCACCACCTTCAGACAATTACACGTAACGGTTGACACTATACCGACACTGTAGCAATGACACTATGTCCACAGTACACCATAGCACGATTATTCCGAGTTTATCACCGGTATAACGTATCACAGGCAGAACGAGAAATATCATGCGTAATCACGATAAATCCGTAATCCGTCCATTTGTCCAGCTAGTCACCTGTTACAAGGAAGCAACCCGAACGTTTCTCGGTGGAAATTTCTGTTACTTTCGTATGGTTAGATGTATACCATTGAGTCACAGCACACTCGTGATGCATAAGCGAACGAACAATCACGTCCTTGTCGCAAAAATTACCGATCCGCTGTTTGGGAGCATAGAATCGCACAAGGCTATAAAACGCGCAAGATTCCCACGGAAAAATCGAAAAATGCCAATGGCTACCGTTTGTTTTCTTTCATTCGCTGATTCGCTTGATCGTTCATGTACGAATACGTTGAATCGGGTTTAATCGGGTCAAATCGGCTCAATTCAGGTTATGGCCATCGGGGACTTAAGAGCATGCTGTGCATGACGCGTTCCGACGACAGGTATATCACGTGGTTCGGTCGCGTCCTTTCTCAATCGGAACGTCACTGATATAGTCCTTTTCGATTGACTCGTTCGAGATATACACTTGGGGGCGGGCGGTTTGGGGATGGGGGAGGGGGAGTAGTCCAGTGTTCAGAGGTTGTTGGCGACTTCTCGCCCCCGTGTGAATAAGCTGTTCGATGTGTGCTCGATTATTGGTGCGATCGAGTACGTACACTAGTAGACATGCTGCATATACATCGTGTTCTGGCGCCGTCGGCGCTGCTGCTGCGGACGGAGAAGGCCGGAGTAATAAAACTGGCTGACACCCCCGCGAAAGTGCTGCAATGAACTCGCCCGGTTCGAAGGGTCAAAAGCACCGCGACAAAATAATAACAGAACGCAGCCGCCACCACCGTCGTCGTCGCCACCGCCGCCGTCGTCGTCGTGTGGGCTGGGGGGTCAGCAGCGTCGCCGCCGTTACCGCCGTCACGAGCGACCTTCTTAAAGCGAGCCGTTGCTGCTGTTGCTGTTGTCGTTGCCGCCGCCGCCGCGAGAAAAACGGCGCGACGCCCCGACGCGGCGGAAAGTTGTCAAAACAGCACAACGTTGCACGCTACTGGTGCTTCTACCGCTGCTGCTTCTGCCGCCGCCGCCACCGCCGCTGCTGCTACCACTACTACTACTACTACTACTGCTAATGCTGTTCCACCTTCTCCTCCTCCTCCTTCGCCTTCTCCTCCTCCTCCTTTTCCTTCTACTGCTGTTGTTGTTGCTATTGCTGCTGCTCTTGCTGGTGGTTGTTCGCGGCCGCGGGTTTTGGCGGGTTTCCACGAGTGACGAGCGCGCACACCACTGGCACACACCGCGGCCGCCGTGCATTCACCTCGTCCTCACACCTTGCGCTACCGTTGTCGTCGTCACTGTCGCTGTCGCCACCGCCACCACTTTTAATGTTGTTATTATCCCCTCTGTCCTTAATATAGTTCTTACTATTGCTACATTCGATATGTTTTCTTCATAAGATCTTGATACCCCGTGCCGCCGAGTTTGGCGTGCAATACGATTCAATAGAGAATCACTTCGCCACGCTACTTTCTGACACGCATGGGAATTACACACCCCCGAACTAACCTTACCGCCCCTGGAACAACCGATTCCATATACAGACTCGCAATGTAACGCATGCAAAACGTTTAACGTCCTTTCACTAGACACGAGATTTGTATCCCCTAATCGCGGAGATACCGCATCACTTTCACGGGCGAACATGGAGCTCGATCCATGCCGAGTGTTTTGCGAAATGTCCGCATCTCCATTTTGTGGCGCTTCTAATCTGTCGTTCCCCTCTGCCCCTTTGTACTTTCTCCTTTTCCGTGTTTTCGTCGCTCTTGGCTTGCTACCAGGCTTGCCACGTTCATGCGTAACGTAAATTCTTATGCACCTCTAATTTTTGTGGTTTTTCATTGTTAAATACGAATTGGATAACGTTTCGTGCTATTTCGCCCTTCTGGTTAAAACTCTCCTTCGTTCATGATTAATAATTGCTACATTGAAGTTTGTTAAATTATCGTTTCTTTTATATACTTTTTCTAATTTCATCGTTGGTCATCTTTCAATCATGAATTATCTACATACATATATACACACATACTAATATAACGTAAATTAATATCAGATTAAACGAAATGTATACACTGCTATTTGTTCATACAAAACTGTTTACAAATATTTCAAATTCACTTTTTGCGAACTTTATTAATCAATACTTCAGTTTTTTATATTACATTTATAAATTTATTTCAATATTTTTATGAATTTCATTTGCTCTGATTAACTTTTCTGAATTTCAACCATCATACAAGCAATTCGTATCATATGATTATACTACATTATGTACATAATATAATAATATATTATAGATCCATATTTTTACGAATACATATATATAATTTTTCAAACTTCGAGCTAACATTCTACAGTATTTAATGAACATGGTGAGGGCACTGTCAAGCCACAGGTTCCCGTCTAGAACACTTCTAATTCATGTTGAAACACCACTGTGGCGCCATCTGCCTATGATTGTCATAATTATATTAATCTGCGCGATCGGCTCTGTCGCGATGTTGTAGCGTAAATGACACCAAGAATACTTACTACTGGAGGTCTCATTGCCTTATGTCTCCTGTCCTCGAAACTGTTGGCAACATCACGCGAAAGAGAAAGACATGTGCGAGCTGGTGCGAGTGAGAGATGTACACTGGCGCATGCGCATTGCGAGCGATTGGGAGTCCCCCGTTTTACCTCTCTCGCTCGCACCATCGAGAAAGTATCTCTTCCTCTCTCCCATGATCGCCAGGTGTGCTTATGGGTAGAGGTGGAAGGGGAATTAACTTCCAGATGCGACCATCGTCTGTTGATTTAATAAACAGACATGAACATGAACAGTATATATTTTTTGCACCTTCATACAGTTCTTCCTTAAAATTCAATGAACAAAATACAACCGTTATATGGCTATACGCTATATACTTATAATTATCTATAGTCATATAGAAATTCTATTTTGGTCATTTATTTTCTATTTGTAATGAAATTGACTAGTATTTCTCAGAAAAATATGTTGAGACCAACTTCTTACAAAAGCCCCATTAAAATCGGCGTGTGCGGGTTCGATGTTTCTTGTAACCAACACCATAATTCCAACATTCAATTTTGTCGCTTTTCATGATTTAATTAGCGGCACAATCCGCCAGAGGGTGCTGATTCTGCCAACAGAAATATATGGGAAGTACCCACTCCTGGCCCAGTGTATGTAGTACCTGCATTCAAATTCGATGCGCATGCGGGAACATTTCATTCTAACTGATTCTAATAAATTAATTTCATACCGGTATTTTAAGTTCGCACCATTTTTTTGTGTTCGCAAGTTAATATTATTTCAAAACATTGATATTCTTATAATAAAGTTACGTTTTTAAATATATTTTATTAAAATAAAGATTAAATAATGGATGATTCTACCAAAGATAGTATTAAAAACGCGTTTGGCTCAGAGTTTCAACAGTTTGTACCCTTTATCAACATATCTTCATTATTGTAAATTACAGTTTCGTGCCTCTAAAATTCTACAATTTCTTTTTGAAATTAGGTATTGTGCACGAAATAATATACTGCTGGAAAAGAATAAATGTGGTGCTTTTATGGTGCCTAACGTTAATGTCCTAAGAGAATGCATAGATATCCTTGAGACATACAAATTCAAAGCAGATAATCGAGTGAAAGAAATGCAGATACACAAATCTTCTTCAAAAGTTTTAGATCATAAGAAACGCAAAAGTATTATAACTTTTAATACAGTTTCTGATGTTGCTAGTACTTTAACATAATTTAGAACATGAAATTATTATTTTAGGTGTATGGGAGCAATATAAGACTGACGAAAACCAGAAGGAAAACTTTTGTACAGAGACAACGGATATTACTCCTCGTTCATTCCTCGCTAATTTACAACTACAATTTATGTTTTATGACACATCGTCTATTTTATCAAGTCATAATATTCATACAGTTCCATCAGCCTATATTTTAAACACAGCTAAAAACGGAAGGGAAATATATGAATTCATTTTAAAAGAAACTATGAAAGAGACTGTCATTGTTGATTACGAAGCTTCGGCTCCACATATTTCTTCCATTTTAGAATCGCTGCAAAAGCGACACAAACGATTCCATTATTCTAGCATTTTGAAGCACTTAAATAAGAAACAACAACCTGATCGAGAATTAAAGTGCAAGTACGAAGTTACCATGAGGCAATTAAAATCGTTCTTCAATCTTGTATTGGCTAAAGTAGTTCCACTGAATATATTTGGTAAATTAGAAAATTTTAAGAAAATTAAGAAAGCCATGTTTCGTCTTTTAATGAATCCACGCTCGAAATCCTTCGATTTATTGCCATATATTGAGAAGCTAGATGTATGTACTGTGTTCATTTCGCAAAATTAATTATATTATGATGGGAACCAATTTTTTTAATGTAATCTTTGCATTTTTAGATCACCAGTATTATATGGTTAAGAGATATACAAAGTAGAGAGACCCAATGGCTTATTATAGCAAAGGTGGTGAAGTGGTTCTTCACTGGATTTTTTATAAAAATATTGCGTACTCAATTTCATATAACATCGCTTTCTGTATCTAGCAACAAAAGGCTATATATTACACGACCGAATTGGTGTTATGAACAAAGAAAATTTATTAAAAGAAAGATAAAATCAAATACTTTACAACCTGATGTTGAATGCGATGAATGGAGCCCATCAATAGGTATCTATAAATTACGCCCCAAACAGTCCAGTGTACGACCTATATTTGTACCTCAGTAAGTAGAACAATTTAATGTTGTAACAGTTTTAGTAAAAATTCAGATTTACTAAGCTTTTATTTTGTATTTTTTTAGGTATCGGACAAATGAGCAAAAGGATTTATATATCGTTTTTAAATTTCTAAAACAAATGCATATCACAGAATCTAATTTTCAAGAGAACTGGAAGACAATTATTCAATACAAACGTAATTTGAACGGTGAAAAATTTCACCTCGTTGCTTGTGACATAATAGATGCATTTGGTTCCATTGTACAAGGTATAATTTTTCGAAATTTAATTATTTCGCGTATGCAAAGAATGTATATCGAAATAATTAGAAAATGTTACGTTTAGATCATCTGTATGATATTATAACGTCATTTTGTGAAAAGCTTCCTGAAACTTTAGTACTTAGAAGTTATGCAGTTAAAAACCAACGGTATATGAATTGTGATACTTTATGCCACAAACAGTATTTTTCTGATCCAAATTTGCAATTACCTCTGAGCTCTGGTACATTGTATGCATGTACACCCCATACAAACTTTCAATGGATACGGAAAAGTTGGTTGTTGAAAAAAATTTGGAAACACATCTTTTATCAAAGGGTATGTGATAAGTTGAAGAAAAATATTAATATTATTCTGATACATATCGGGAGACTACGAATGTATTAATAACATTTAAGTATAATAACATATGACGAACTCCATTAATCATCGAGGAAGATATTGTACCTCCAGCTATGCAAGTAGATTCACACTTTCGGGCTCAGACTATGGAAGCATTAAATTTTTTTAACATTCTTTATAGGCAAAATACAGTATGTACTAACTGTGGGTACTATTTAAAATGTTATTTTAATTGGCAGGTACAAATATGCAAAAAGAATTATATTATAGCGAAAGGAATTGTTCAGGGTACAATGCTATCACCTATTTTATCAGAGATATACTATAACTATGTAGTAAATAAAGAAATGTCGATATTCTTGAACTCTGGTAAGATTATAAGATACATGGATGATATTGTATATGGTACTGAAAATGAAATGCTTGCGAAACAGTAAGATATGAATTTTCTTATTTCATTGAAAAGTTTGTAGAAGTGCTACTTAAATTTAATTACTTTTCAAACTCTGCTCGATAGATTTTTAGAATTAACAAAGAAAGGCATTCCATGGTATAATTGTCGATTTAAGGAATTAAAAACACAGAGCAATATTGCCTGGAATGGAAATAAAGCTATGAAGAGTATTACTTACATTGGTTACAAAATCAATTGTGATACCTTAGAGATAGAACCTGCAGATCTACCTACAGATATACGTTACTCAATATCATTTTCATCGAAACAGAACATAACTCCCCTAGAGTAAGTAACTGTTTTATCCACGCCTTGAATATTATATTATATTATTTTCTATAAATTGCAATTCCAAATTTTTGTAGACTCTTCAGAAAGCGGCTGTATAATATATCGTGTTTGAAGTTATCAAAAGCTGTTCTGGATCGTGCGATTAACTCTACACCAACTATAATAAAGATATTAGAGAAAACATGTTTACTGCATGCAAAACGGGCTCGCGTTTTAATAAAAGAATTATTTAATGATATACACAAGTATACCAAAAATATAGTGAAGATTATTAAAACGAGCAATAAAAAGATTGCGACACACGTTATAAAAAATCTTTTACAATGTACTGCTAATTTATTCATAATAATGAAAAAGGATGCCTTTATGTCCTCGTGCATATAATAAATACAGTATCAATTCTTTGTTTCAGCCGAAGAGGATATAAAAGAGCTAGTTGTATCTGCGTGGAACAAAACGATTCTGTCCATTCTCTGGAGATCTTATAAAGTGATTTTTAAAAATGACAAAATTTTAGCAAAGTATTTTACCAAAGCATGTGCAAAATAGAGGACCTATCAAGGCTGTAAATATGCAGCTGTCTTGATCTCATCAAATATTATTAATATATTACAAATTTAAGCATAGTACTTTAGTTTTGTATTTTTATATAAATACATCATTTTGAAACAGAATTGCAATGTGTATCTAAATATATATGTAGTATATACATATTATGTACCCAGATAGCACATGACGTCTTAAAGACGTCCTAAAGCCGTCCAGACCTAAAACAGACGTACAGTTGACGTCTTTAAGACGTCTGTGCTATGTGGGTAAAGTCCCGGTCAGTGAACAACCAATTGGATGCTATCATGTCGCACTCGTCGACCAGTTGGATGCTACATGTGCCAGATATCTGCCAGGTGACTCTAACTGGAAGATATCTGGAGGTGAAGAAATCGGCCGTTAAAGACATATTTTACAGACGTCTTCAAAGGGGTATACCCGTTTGAACCCTCGGAAAATGTGCACATTTTGTGGATTTTTTTACAAGGCAACGGCCTGATGCAGATTTCCCGTTTTTTTTACTCTCTTTACATAGTATTATGAACTACTACTTAAAAAAAGTTTCAGTTAAAAAAATGATTGTTTTTCGGAAACTATGGATACATATCCGAAAGTCTCCAGACTTTAGACGGCTCCGGACGCCCTTGGAAATTATTAAGAAATGGCGATAAAATTCGTTTTTTGTTTTTTAATATTCCTTATTTAGATTCTTTTAAACTACTTCTTGTTAGTTAGTTTACAAACTAGTTGAACTACAGGGTACTGATACTTATCTCCTCCATGGGCATAATGTTTTAAATAAAACACACAGTTGGTTATATATTCTCGAAGAACTTTCTTTAATTTTGAGAGTATTTATTTAAGGGTATTCTTTTTATTTTATACAGTTAAAGAGTTATAACATAATACACTTTTGAAAAATGGTTGTGATGCCCCTTTACTCGGGACACAGAGTATATTTGCATTTTTCAGTTCAATATATATCGTCTGTGATTTACCCGTTGTACAATTCTAATTCCTACCGCGAGTAGCGTCACAATATATTTCCAGATTTTACCGGTAACGTTGCGTGTCTCACTAAAATGGTAATGGGATCGATGGGGTCTTAGGACCCCACAAACCCGGGACAGAAAAATGCATTGAATGTTAGATCTACAATATACCTCGTCTGTGCTTAAAACCACTGAAAACGTTACTGAACGTGACCAAACGTGACGAAGATACGGAAATAAAATATATCTTACTTAAAAGATATTGTTTATTTTGCAAAGAACATCAAAGAAACCGAACTGTTCGTGTTATGTATATAAAGACTATCACTTGGAGTGGTTCCCATAAAGCATTGGCTAACCTTTTTCGGAATAACGGATATCGTCTTATTGGCAAACAATAATAATACCTGTAAACGTACAGGTGATCGAATTATTGATGAAGGGAGATTTCGATAGATAATATTGACAAGAAGGGAAGAGAAATTGAATTTTTATAACTTTAAATCAAAGAATATCATAAATGTTTTAATATACTTATATATTTAACAATGTCATATTATTGTGACGTATGTTCATTGGACTTCGTTTGCAAAGGTGCCCTGAAAGGCCATGTTACTGGCAAAAAGCATAATAAGAGACTTGAATATATTCAACTTATAGAAAGATCAGTAGTTGTATCACCATTACCAAAGTCTATTTGTCACTTTGCGCTTTTCGATTTCTTTCAACAATATGGTACGATTCGATGGCATCGGTTAGGTCCAAAGTTTCTTATTATGGAGTTCAATGACAGGTAACATGTACAAACATACTTGACATGTTTATTGGCATTAAGTAATTTAACCCTTTATCGCCAAACGTATCATATACGATACATTCATCTTTTTTGCAGTTTGCATTCGCATTTCGCTGTTTGCAACAGTTTAAGCAATACATGTTTAGCTTAGTTTAATTCACTGAAGAAAGTTGGACCTATCTGAACCCTGTATTCTTTAGTTTTATGCATTTTGACCTCTGAAAAAATAAATTAAAAAAAAATTTTTTTTGTTTAAAAATATAAATTCAGACCATTTGTAACGATAAAAACGAAACAGAATATTTTAGGTTTGTATATTTAGGTGCGGGCGCTAAAGGGTTAAACACAATATTTTATTTTATATCAATTATTTTTGGAATTTTGACAATAACAGATATATTTGTAATTATAATCTGTAAATTTATAAGTATAATTTCATGCAACTATGATTGTAATCATTGTTTACGTTTGGAACGTTCATGTAACCTTTTGATATTATAGAAAGTCGACCGAGGCATTATTAAAGGAACCGGTTTGGATAAATAATGTAAAATTGAACATAAGAAGAAGGCGAGTAAACGAGAGTAAGTACTAATCAGGGAATTACAGATGTATGCAGAAAATTAAATCGATGATCGGGATGTTGTACAGTTTCATTGTAAATTTTCTTTACATATCTAGTTAGATAGATCTAATCATTTTAATTTGTATATACTTTAACTTCAAGATGTAGGAAAACCAGAACGAGCGAAGCAAAATAGCCCCACAGAAAATACATGTCCGATATCTTACAATAAAATAAAACACATATTCGAGGATAAAACTACGTTTGATAATCAGCTAGTAGCATTTTTAAATGCGGTACAACTTACTACTGCCGAAATTGAAACAAGATACGAATGTATTGTTACACAGCTAGATGAGATATTTAAACCTCTGTTTCCAAAGTGTAAATCATATAAATTTGGCTCCACTCAAACGGGACTAGGCTTTAAAGAATGCGATTTAGATATATACATGGATATTGGTAAGATTTTAAATTTTTTTGTTAAATTTCATTATTTTTTTGCACTGTACAAATGTTTTACATTATGTTAGTATTCCGTACTAATATCATGTGATACATTTTATTCAAGGTGAGCCAATAGTTGAAACTAGAAGTCCGTCAGCATGGACTATGTTCCAGATTTTTAAAAGAGTGAACAGCCTCATGCACCGAATGCACCATGTTTTTTCTCACATAATATTAATTCCAAAGGCTAAAATGCCTATTATAAAGTTTTGTTATACCCAAACAAATGTCTTCTGTGATATTTCGTTTAAAAACAGTTTAGGTATACATAAAAGTTACCTGTTGAAGTATTACATCTCTCTCGATAATAGAGTAAGATCGTTAATGATGCTTATTAAATATTGGGCCAGACATTTTAAAGTATCGGGTACAGGAAAAATGTCCAGTTATGCTTTAATGTTATTAATTATTTTTTATCTTCAACAACCATCGGTTAATATTATTCCTCCTTTGTTGGAGCTGCAGAGAACTTGTCAGCCACTAATTATAAATGGGTGGCAAGTTAATTTTAATGAAAATGTAGCATTACCACCGATTACGAATACGAATAGTATTGCGCAACTTCTTCATGGTTTCTTTTCTTTCTACGCGACTTTTGAATTTAAATCATTCGTAATCTGTCCATTGGATGGAATGGCACACAACAAAGCAGAATTTAAAGATACTGATAGCCTGCCGCAATGTATGGATAGGTATAAAGTATGTGTACAAATTGACGAGAATCTTAAATTAAATCTTAACAGACCGATGTGTGTCCAAGATCCTATAGAACTGTGTTACAATGTCACGGCAATTACACAGCTTACTCGATTAAACTCTTTTGTTCAATATTGTGCGACTGGCGCTGAAATTTGCGCGACGTCCAGTCAAAATGACTACAAAGATTTACTGAAAACTTTGTTTACCACAGTAGTGAAAACTAAGACTGCAAAAGATACATTCATAGTTACGATTCCTGGAAAGGACTTTGTACGCGCTAATGAATCAAATGATATGGATACATGTACAGATGTCATAGAAAAGGGAAAATTTACGAAGAGTGATTGGTATTTTACTGTTTTCAATATAGTCAGAGATATTTTGGAGAAAGTTTTCAAAGTGCAGGTTGAAATTGTTAGTGATAATGTGGCAGAAAAACAGCAAAAGCTTGAAATGTTATCAGATGTTCACACGGAAAAAAATCAATTGATTGTACTTTCTTGTACTGGAAGCCATCGTGTATGGTATAAAAGAAAACTTAGTAACGTGGTTTTCGACCCCTGTTTGAGTTGCTTAGAAAAAGAGGCCCTTATGTCTGATAAAACAATAGAGAACTATGATAAAGAGGGTTCACCACAAAAAATAAATTTAGAATTCATGTGTGAATTTCAGAAGACAATACACCCGCCAAAAGTCACTCTAGTTATAAGTAATGAAAATAGTGTTTCTCATGGTGTTTTTCGAGATTTTGCGTCTTTTGCTAGGTCTAAGTTATATCAAATAACACAACGAACATTGACACATATGCAACAATTCAACAAGCGTTACTAAGCTATGTGTGTATAATGTGAAAATACATTAATTTTTAGAAATACAGTGGACAATTTCAAAGCATTAACCCTATGAAAGTATGATTTCTTTTCAAAGACACTGCGGCAGTACAGTTTATTACAAATTTTCATTTAAATATACATACTAATCCTAATAATATTGATTAAGCATAAATGTAAATAAAGTATGTAATATATTTATTTTAATCGTATTCTAAAATTGCCCTTAATATCATATATAATTTAAATGCTTCTTCACGACATTAAAAATATTAAAACCAATTAATGTGATACGATATATATATATGAATTTTTCAGTTTATGAATATCGTTCATAATATTATATTCGCATTAGCATTATATTATCAGTGTATTTTGTTAGATTCGAAGTCAGAAATTCAAACGAATCTACTGCGTGTGTCGCTGTGTTTCGCGCCACAAAACCGAAAGTAGAGGGAGCAAGTAAATAAGTAGAAAAAGAAAGAGATACTGCATCTACCAATTGGATTTCACAACATTGAGCGAAAAGTTTGATCAGCAACAAACTTCATTTAATACTGAAGTGCCCGCCGATTTGTGACTTCCGCTTTTGACCAAAAATGACCAAAATGGTGAACACATTTTCCGATCACTAGTTTTCGTTAGCTTTATGCAGTTGACGCCAGTTGACTTCACTAAGCCGGTTACACACGCAACTGCAAACTTGAGCGTTTACATGAGTACCGTACGTATGTACTTGAAAAAGGCGCAACACTTCGCATGTTTTTTCATCTTATTCAAATACCCAGATAGCACACGACGTCTTTCAGCCGTCTTTCAGACTTTCAAGACGTCTTAAAGAGTGCTTATAGACGACCCCACATAGCACAGACGTCTTAAAGACGTCAATTGTACGTCCGTTTTAGGTCTGGACGGCTTTAGGGCGTCTTTTGGGGGTCTTTAGACGTCTGTGTGCTATCTAGGTATATTTTTGATGTTGATGCATTTTCTCTAATTAACAATTCTAATGTATCACGTTACCAATACCTATGTAAATTCATCAAATACATTCTTAATTCATTATATTCAATCTCGATCTAACAAAGAATATGGATATTTCGTAATTTAAAAACAGGTTTGTTCTAAAGTATCTTCGCCTTATATTCGCTTGATGAGAACAGGCAAAAGGTATGGATTCCCATAAAATCGATTTGAGGACATTAAGGATGATTTTCATTATCATTACACCATTAAGTAGTCGGCAGTTTAGTAATTGGAAGGTAATTCGAATGAACATACTCATAGCGATAGTAATAAAAAAAGAGATGAAACTTTCTAGGGATTAATTTTATATTCAAGTCAGACAAAACAAAACTATACAAAATTTATTTCTCAATATTAACAATAATAAGTAGGATTTAATGAAGATCTATGTAACGATACTTGATATTCTTAGGACTATCACTGCCTTCGTGTATTTTAAAAACGAATAAAGATGATTGCATTTATTTCACAATAAATATTAAATCAGTGAGAAATACGCATAACAGATGGAGATTTGAGAGAAAATTGAAAAGAAAAAGAGCAAAGGAAAAATATTTCGCTTGCGTATTTCATCAATGAGTATTCCCATTTATGTATCATTGTCGCGTCCGTGACTCGGATTAGTAGCTAGTCTAGTGAAGATGGCCGAAAACAATGGCACTGGTTATTGAGTTAACTTTGCGTTCTCCTGGTTGTTGTCAACAAAGAAGTTATCATTAATTAAAAAGTAACCGAAGCACACACAACATAGTCACACGTGAGTACAGCTCTTTCTCCTCTCTCATCGCCGATATTCAACATTTTGTTAACCTTCTCTCACTTAAATACCCTTGGCATTTTAACGCCTCTACGATACAACAGCGACCGTGCTTCTCGCCTTTTATTATACTGTCATCCCGACTCCAGTTCAAAGAGAACTTTTCAGACCTATCTTGATTCACTCGAAGCGCGTTTTCTCGCAGCCTTCGATCCAAGTGGTTGTACATTCGTAAATCACGATGTGTTTTAAACCTACGTGCATCCCGACGATCCTAACTTGAAAACTAATTTTCCACGGGAATTGTAACAGGATCCGTCACGAAAGCTCGTCATTTCGTTCCAACTGAATAATGCCTTTGGTATTTAATCACAGATTTGTAACATACGAAATTTACATCGAGACAATGGGAACGATAACGTTTCTAAATAGAATCCGTAGCTCCTCGTAGAATACCATTATTAATTGCTCTATAGTTTTTAATGGTTATGCGGCGAAACGCGAAGCTTAATTCTTCCGAACAAATTCTCGTTTTCTGCCAATTTTCTATCGGTCTATGCCTTTTTCACAGCTTGTCAAATTTATGCAAACATTAAGCTAGAAATTCATAAATAACAAATATCAGAAAAAAGGGAATTTGGAGTTAAAGTGTCAGCGAATTTGCAAGCTCTTTAGTCTTCAATTATCATGATTAGAATTGTATCTGTATGTAGCACAGGTGAAAATGATTTATAAGCATGGCTTGCAAAATATACAGTTACCACTTTGTTTAATAATTATTAAGAAAATAGTATCGTAGTCTATCAAGTTAATACTGAGATTTAATCGAAAGCATAATAATATATTAACATTACATACTACATATATTATACTAATTACCATTACATGAAGAATCAGAATGCTTGTAAAGCTAACGAAGATGTTGCGCACTAGATAAAGTTTTTATTAATTACCAGTTATCGCGTATTTATAAATTAAATGGAAATGTATCGTATTATGTATAACGTATGCTAGAAGTCGGCTATTCCTTGTGAAAATGTAATGTAAACGAGACTTTCTTATACAATCCCTTGTTTTTATGTAAAAAGATTTTACGTAAACATCATAGAAACAACATCGCTAGAGTTATCGTTATTATTTTCAGGTATATATTATGGCAACTGCTATTCAAAAGAATGGCATGAAACCTTTAACAAATACAATAAATCGTGTAGAAGATGTAGATAATTTAGACAATACGGACATATGTAAAGAAGAGAAAGATGAAAGGCTATTCGATGGGCAAATCCAGCCTTACGTGGAGCCTCCTGAACAAGAACCACGCGAACTCGATATTGTTATTAATAATGTAGTCTGCAGCTTCAGTGTTAGGTGTCATTTAAATTTACGAGAAATCGCGCTTAACGGATCTAACGTGGAGTATAGAAGAGAGAATGGGGTATGTTTGAAAAACTGTTTTGGCTCTTTGTAACGAAACATATTTACGTAACACGTTTGATGGTGTAAGTTTAACCTAATTTTAATTTCAAGTTCATATTCTTTTTCTGGAAAAAGATTAGAGCAGAAACTATTACACTTTGTTATTATTACAATATTTATAATAATAAATGAGAAGAATGCAATCAGTTGGAGAAGAAATCTTATGCAAAGTCATTTGCAAAAAATAGTTCAAATGTATTTTACATCAAACTTTCTCTTCCTTATACAGATAATATAAAATTATAATGATTTTTTAATAAATAAATACAGTTATTCCTGATTCTATTACCATTTCTAAATCATGTGAACTTGTAGCGTGTCTTAGGGACATAAATATTCAAATTTGTAATTTATTCGTCACTATTATTACTTCGATATCTAATCCCACTAGTATATATTTATTTTCAAGAATTATACAAACTCTACTTTCCGAATTATATAGAGCAATTTATTTCTGATTATAATGGTGATATTGTAGATGATAACAATGAAACTGAGAAGACCTTATACAACTGCATCTATATGGTCTTCTGGTAAAGTTACATGCACCGGTGCGACCAGCGAAGTTCAAGCAAAGATCGCTGCCCGTAGGTTTGCTCGTTCGCTTCAGAAACTAGGATTCAAAGTGCGATTTAACAATTACAGAGTAGTCAATGTACTAGGTACATGTTGCATGCCATTTGCAATCAAGATAACTTCATTTTCTATGTATCACAAAGAGAATGCAGAGTAAGTAATCGTATGTAAACAAAGCGTACATTAAAATAACACTTGTATCCAAGAATATTCGCTAACGATATTTCTTATGCACAGTTACGAGCCAGAATTGCATCCTGGTGTGACGTATAAGTTAAAAGAACCAAAAGCTACACTGAAAATATTTTCTACAGGCAGTGTTACAGTAACAGGTTTGTATTATTTATTGCATTTTAAAAGCAACAACACCGTCGTCGTTCGAAGTAAGAGGATTAATCAAATCGTCCGATCGATTGAATTATGGGAAATATTGCAGCTCCTAACGTTGCTGCTGTCCAGGCAGCGATCGAATACATTTATCCACTAGTCTACGAGTTTCGTAAAGAGAGGACAGCGGAGGATGAACTTGCCTTGTCGACAAAGAAGCGTAAATTGGGATTAAGTAAACGAACCCGCGACGACGAGTTCTTACACGACCCGGATTATGTGTACGATGGTATGTTTTCGGAGGAGGAGGACGAGGCTGAAGATCGTGAAAGTGATGCTAGTTGGGACTGATCTGTTTACTTCGTCGCTCCTCTGTTACTCGTGAAGAAACTGTTATACGTTGTTCTTTGAAAAGAAATAGATACGCACTGCTCAGTGTACAAAAAAAGTGTTATCGTAAAGAGTGAAGTGAAACGAAGCGAAGCACTCGTTTTCTCCGTTAATGGAAAAGACAATGCGTGAGTGCCAGAGACAAATACGCACGCGTGCATGTGCTTTCATTATAGTTACATTATAATATCGAATTGAACTGGATTCCATCATCAAAACGATATTGCCGTAATTTACTTTCGTAACGTTACGCCTATGTATGTACATAGATACATACATCTATCTCTGCATGCATCTATGTATATACATAAATAATTAGGTATAAAAACAATGTTACACACATAATCGTTTTGTTTAGCAAACAATTTTTTTGAAAGTTTCTTTGAAATTTCTTTACTTCTCTCTCTTCTCTGTTTTCTTCTTCTCGCGAACTTCTTAGTCGACTTAAGTGATGAGAAACGGTTCGAAGAAGAACTGGTTTTCTTTTTTTTAAATATACTCCTCTACGATTTAGATAATGAAGCAATACACGCTTCTCAACTTTTCGATTATACGTAATTGACCGGTCGTGTACTCAAGTATTGTGGCGGTAATCAAAAGCGTGTATATTCTCGCTATCCTTTGTTCTACTTCTTTGTACTCGTAGATGTAATCTATTTTTGCTTAATTAACATACTGTGCCAAAGATGGATGTTCAAAATTTGAGGCAAAGCGATCGAGGCGATATGTAAGAAGCTGAAAATTTTGTTCATTATTAATAATTAGTTTTTTTCTATTGCAATGTCACGTTTCAGTGGACGTAATATTTTACATTTGATTCTTTCGTGGCTTTAGGTTTCCATAGTAAGCCATAGCTACAAAATAGTCATCTGTAATTTCATGCATCGATTCCAAAAATTATACACCACTCTACCGCATGTATTAGAGCCCACTGCGCTGACGACAGCCCACTTTTGGTGAAAGTTCTCTCTGCGAAGCAACATAAATAAATAATTTAACATTCGATCTGCTAATTATCATGTAACGGTACATGCTTTGTCAAATATTTCTCCTTCAACGACTGTGACGGGCTGTACTTAGCAAACACAATAGAAGATAACATGAAATTTGGAAATTGATATTAAATTTAACTATTACGCAGAGTCTGACTGCAATGTCCTGAGATTTGGTCTTGTTATTTATTGTACAAATGCAATCGCGTTATTCATGCAAGCTAAGTTCGTAAAGAAATTATAGTTCATAATGGCCCGTCGGTTAAATCTATCGTTTGTAAAGAAGAGATGGAACGCTGTGTTTTATTTGATTAATTTCTGGGAGTTGCAACAGAGGTGTATAGAATACAGTAGATTGCAGTAACGTATATTACTTTATTGTTTCTTATATTAATCACCTTACCATGTAAGATCTTATTTATTTGTCACTTGCAGTATCCTCATGACGATAAGTGCATTTGAATCATGTCATCTCTGTCACTGTTCCATATCATAGTTCGAGGAACAATGAATGTTATAATATTCGTTTTCTCTTTTTCTGCTGTTATAAAACTACCGAAGTATTCAACAATTTAAAGTCCCGATATATCATAAAACACGAGAAGCTTGACTGATGCATGGCTATTTTTAAGTTTTGTGTTCAGTGATAAAAAATTGCGAATACTATATGTTATGTGTGACACAAAATTTTATACAAACGGCATAATGTAAGAAAAAAGGACGTTCTTCGACTATTTTTTAATTATTTAAGTATAGTAGTATGGACTTTACGTAAGACATACTTGTAAATAAAACGAGTTAACCAGATACACACTGGTGCACGATTAGTTGTATACTTCGCAAAGATTAATGAGCAAAATATACACTATTTATCATCCCCTTTCGTATCACATGTATGTGTGCGCGAAGAAATATTGGCAATACCTTTCGATATTGAACAATAAAAATTAATGTAAACTTGCCGATAAACTGGGCCCTCGCCGATTTCGACGACCTTTACATATCTTGTCAAGATCGTCATTCTGGACAACATTTCCCTTTAAAGTTTTTGGCGGTCGGCCTTAGTTTCGGAGATATTAATAAAAAACTTTCTCCTCACCGATTTCAATGATCTTGACATATGTTGTTAAAAAACATGAAAAACTTGCGGCATAATTTATTGAAATCTGTTTCACTATCGGTATTAGTATTGGTTGGGGCTAAACTCGGTAATTCTAATGTTAAGTAAATTTTTTTGCGAATATCTCGTAAACCAAAGCCCCCAAAAAGTTTAAAGGGAAATATTCAGAATGATGACCTTGACAACAATAGAGATATTGACCCCATCGCGCGCCAATACTAATATCATCGGCTGTGAAACAGATTTCAATAAGTATATCACGCCGAAAGTTTTTTACGCGTTCCTGACAACATATCAAGATCACCGAAATCGGCGAGGAGGCAGCCCCAAAATTTCAACATACCACGCCGAAAGTTCTTTACCAATATCTCCGAATCCAAGGCCAACCGCTAAAAATCTTAAAGGGAAATGTTCAGAATGACGACCTTGACAACATATGTGAAGGTCATCGAAATCGGCCAGGGCCTAGTTCATCGGAAAGTTTACCGAAGCGTTTAGTTTACTCGGTATATACGTTGTTACCGGTCACCCCGACGTATATGGAATAACGGCAGATGAGCGTCGGTCCCGCGCCGACGCATACGCTGGCAACATATTTGAAAATCATCGAAATCGGCGAGGGCCCAGTTGATCGACAAGTTTACCAAAATTAATCTGTACCTCGTGCCATACAAGATTTTACTTTTCTTTACTTTTGTATATTACACACATTTTTTACAAAGAATCTATAGTCACTGCCTTTAGCGTATTCAATGCAAGAATTAAAGACTCAATTGACATCAAGTAACCGAAACGTCTCAATCGATTTTACATTATTTAGTTATCGCCTGCATCGTTCGTAATCATAAAGATGAAACTTGTGGTATTCCTACTGTAGGAATAATGTCAGAATAACTGTGCGAACGTGAATTTTACTCAATATTTATTTATTCCCATTTATCGTTTATAATACTTTTTTCAATACAGCTTAAAACTACGATATGTAGGGCATAATACATAGATACATACATATATGCGAGTAAATCGATAATTTTGTAATTATTTTATGTGTGCATTCAAATTTCGAATGAAGTGTCATTGGTTTCAAATTTCGCAATGAAAACTTAAACGAACAAATTTATTGAAAAGTATTTTAGCATTACTTTTAGCATTTATGAATGCGATGAGTTCTGTTACAAAGATATCATTAATTAGCTCTTTATTCAAAATCCTTCCTTCATTTTTTACATCTATTTTTTAATCATCGAATATGTAATTTAGAAATAGATGAGAAAAGTGCATTTAAAAGTTGCAGTCTATTATTCCATTAATCTGATTACGAGACATATTTAATCTTGATTGTATAATTATAATTAAGTAAAAAGAAATATATTTTCTATTTTTCAGAAGAGCTCAAAAATAAAAAAAAGTTTCTGGCATTGTTCTGTTCTGTTTAACAAAATTCGTGTTAACACTGGAAGCAATTATGCGAGAAAATATTGAATGACACAATGCTTGCTCCAAATCAATATTTCTTTCCACAAAGAAGAATCAAAAGCTTTCTACATAAATCTATGCAACCACAAGAAATTTTTCGCCGTTGCGTTACTAAATATGTCACGAAAACTGATCAAATTGTGATAACATTCAATGCAATGAGAGTTACTTTTTTGAGTACATAGTAGGTACTATAATTGATGTATGATTGTATGCATGAAGTACAGAAGTGTTTACTTTTTATATGAAATAAAGGCTAATGTGTAATCATTGATTAGGTAATCGTATCATTCGAAATGAATACCTTAAAACGAAATCTATCAATTTGGTATTTTTCAAAATAAATCGCAGATTATTTTTATATCACGTTTCTTTGCTCGTTTTCCTGTCATAACTATCAGTTTTACTGTTTGTGTTAACTGCAATTATTAATGTTAAATATTACCATTACACTGTGTTTTATCCTTAATATTGAATATTGTTAATATTCTAATTTATTTGGAATATATTGTACTGAAAGCTTAGGAAGGAACTACCTATCTAATGAATTTGTATTCAAATTCAACTTAGTGTCAATATGGAACTGCAGTGATCTTGTTAGTATTATCTGTAATTTAGATTAAGTTCCAAGTAAACCGCTGTATATTATAAATATAATGATTGTACGCATAACTGCCAATCACCAGACTACGACTCATGTTATCTATCTGCTATTTTTTTTTTTTTTCGAAGTCTAATCGACATAAACCTAATCGTTTAAATCATTATTGTTTTCGAATTCATGACAATAAGATATTATTTTTATAGTTTTATCGATATAACATCTACACAATGGATCTCCTTGAACAGAAATCCATATAAATTGTCTGCTGCTTTTGTAATTAAATTTTAGTCTTTATATTTGAGATAACAGCTGCAACACAAATAATAAATAATATTACAAGCGTTTCTATTTCTACTGATATTTATGTGCGTGTACTTTTAATGTCTCTTTAGATGCTCCTGCAACCACACTTTTAATTATTAGAATCTACTTTGTTTTTTGTTGTGTGTGTCCCACCTACTTTGAATGAATTTACTATTATTAATATAATTACTGCAATAAAGAGACAAGTACATATTCCTCTGTTCGTTAATAAAATAATGTACACTTTAATCGAGTTCATTAAATTTCATATAATGCGTCAATTGTTTTTTGAACAGAATTTCACATTCCAGGCCTTTGAACACTACTGTTTTCTAGTCTGATAACTTGCGTGCACCAAAGACAGCTCATGAATGCATGTTACAAATTAAATTAATTTAGAGAAATAACATAAATATATTGCTCAAGATTGACAAAATTTTGAATTAAACGAGTGCTTATAAAGCTATTAATGAAAATGTGCGATTTAAAACATTTCCGGATTGCGAATAGAATTGTATGCAACCACGAAAATAAATTTGTCCGAAACTTTAGTGGAGGTGAACAATCTCTGTCAATTCTTCTGCGAACCCTACATATATAGTCGCGATATCTCGGGACGTTAATGACACGTTAACAATGAGCTATACTAATTTTCTAGCATAATACTTTGTTGAATAGCCATACGTATATGACGAAATACATATGCATCTGTACAAAAACAGTTAATTCATCATGTAATGTGAGAAATTCTTAGGTAATAAAAATGTTACAATATTAAGCAGAGTTTTATAGATTAAGATGATCCAATTAACGTTAGAGATAAATCACATCTTGTTACAGTTTGATTAACAAAGCAAATGATATATTCAAACAGTAAATTATTATAAATTTTTTAAATGATAAACTTATTCGTAGAGAAAAAGAAAACATTAATTTCTTAACGTTGTAGTTACGCACATAAATAAATACTGTTTTTAGTGTTCCAAGTTACACATAGTATTGTGTAACCGTAATCAGTTTTTAATCGAGTTTAAAAAGAAAGTAATTCTACGTTCGATGTGCATGCATGTATGTATGTAACATTGTTCAAATGGGTTGGCATTTTGTTAGTTAATCATTATTTACTTATCTGGACCTACTGACCTAATTTCGATCATGTATGTAATGTATGTTCGTATGTATTAGGTCATGGAGAAAGAATTATTAAAATCGGTTAAGTAGTTTTGAAGTTACACCAGCAATAAGAAATTTGTTTCATTAACCGACTTCATTATTTAAATAAATGGTAGTTAGTTAACTTAAATAACTAAAAAGTAAAAATAAAAAATATTGAAAAAAAATAAAAACCGACTTCAAAAAATAAAAAAGCGCTAAAAAGTAGAAAATAATTTTGTTCGTTATTTAATCTACGGCTCTCAATTTTTTCAAGTCGGCATAAGATTCATACAGTGCAAATAACGAGGCGCCGACATACGAAAATTGAGAGTTGTAGATTAAATAAGGAATAAAATGATTTTTTACTTTTTAGCGATTTATAATTTTTTTTAAGTCAGTTTTAATTTTTTTTTTAATTTAGTAAAGAAACAATGCAGAAGAATATGCTAATCTGGTATTATATCAATCAAATAATGATAATGGATTGTTTACATTGAAATTTTTAGCAGACCTTGCTTCTCTAGTTTTCTAACTCGATCGAACGTGAATATATATAATGCATTACAACAGAGCTGTGGATTTATATATGTATGCACTTCCCTTTAAAGAATTTATTAATTCCCTTGTATATACATGTGTGTGCGTGTGTCTGTGTGTTATGCCAGTCAATTATTCAGCAAAACGAACGGTTACTTGTAGTTTTTATTTCAGTTTTTCCTAAAAAATGTTGTTATATTTATATGTAACTCATTTATCATTATTTTTTTCATGCATTAACAGTAGTAATGACGTATATTCTGTACTATTTTAAGGTACAATAGTTCGTTATAAGATATGCTTAGTATATAGAAAACTATTGCATTACTAGCGTGGCCTCTACTAGAAGCAATGTATATTTAAGTACTTTCGATGGAACATTATGAATTATTATAAATTTATAAAAGAGATGTTCTTCACACTCAACATCTTGAGAAAGGTCGTATAGTATAACGTGTCGCCGGATCACGATTTTAAAATGATGCAATTGAAAATGAGAAATGCAATTTGGTTATTTTCAATTCTCTGCAATGTGCCCAGTAAACTAAAATATTGATACACGATCATAAACTGAATATGTATAAAAAAAGTATATAGTTTATAAGAGGTGAGCCCAAGGCATTCATGATACTTTATATGTAACTACATACATACATATATTAAAGACTGTTAAATGTTAAATCAACTGTAAATGGCAATTTCTATGTAAATCAGAGAAAATAAAATAAAATGCTTAATTTGAATACGTTTATTCTACGTATACACGGATATTGTTACAGATTCGGCGGGTTAAAAGAAATTTTATCATTTTGAAAATTTGTTTTTTTTTTCAAACGTGTTTATATTTCGAATAAAAAAACGTATACCCCCCTTAGAGTGAATTTGGGCAACAAAAAATTGCGTTGTAATCAGGGGGAAATCCCTCACATATTCAAGAAGTTTCAGAATTTTTTGAATTCCCGGGTTCGGGATCTCCCCTTGTCAGTGATGATAAAGTGAAAGGAACTGCTTATACCCTTCCCATTTTTTTTTTTAAACACATCAACCTCATTGGACGTAATAGTTTAAAACCCATGATTGGGGTATTTATTGCTATGTACATTATTCAATTCTGCCAAAGTCGCAAAACTTTGTCTTTTCCACCGGACGCGACACGCAAACCGTCTGGAGACCAATCCACGGCGTAAACTTCATCCGCATGGCCAGGCAGATCCTGGCAAAGCTTCTTTGTCTTCATGCTCCACACTAAAACGACGACGCAGTATTATTTTTTAGTTTAATTGTAAGCACTAGAGCTGTTCGAGTACTCGAAAGAATTGAGCTACCCGAAAAAATTGAGCTATCCGAAAGAATCGAGCTACCCGAAAGAATGGAGCTACCCGAAACATTCGGATTACGCGGATCCGTTCGGGTACCGGCTCGGCTCGAAAAATGGGGTCTCGCCCGGTTCACATTTCAAGCTACTTGAAGCAAGCACAGTTTCATTACCTTTCAATGTGGAGTCCGCGCTGCCACTAGCCAGCAACCGGGAGTCCGCGCTCCATGCGATTGAGTACACAGCCTGCACGTGACCTCTTAATGATGCTATGTACGTTCCCGTACTCGCCTCCCACAGTTTTATGGATTTGTCGAACGAGGCAGACGCAATTATGCGACCATTTGGTGAAAATTTTACATCATTGATCAGTTGCTGATGGCCAGTCATTCTCGCTGGAATATAAATTAAAATGCATAAAGCTGACTCCATCCATTCCATGATAATATTATTTGTACAGCGATAGACAGTACCAATAGATTTCTTTTCCTTTTCTGGTTTCCAAAGATATAGCGTAAAGTCATCGGAACCAGAAACAAGTATCTCCTCGCCTACAGATTCGTACTGTTTCTTCGCATATTCCATAGGAGTTTCAGCTTCGCTTGCATTCTTTCCAAGATGAAAAGGGCCAGTTCTAAGTACATAGTCTACGTTTAAGGCCAATGTGTTCACCCAGTGTGCATGACCCTCCAAAGTCCTACATAAGATTCCCTGAATGTATTAAATTTATTTCAATTAAGTATTTAATGGAATAAAAATGTGGTCAGTAGGAATTTTATTTTGCTCACGTCTTCGGCTCTCCAGACTTTGATGGTCCTATCTTGAGATGCGGAGTAAATCAAACCGTTTCCTCCCCACTTAACGCACGTCACACTTTTAGTGTGACCAGATAGAACGCGAACCATTTGCGCACGTACTGTGTCCCATATTCTCAAGTCGCAATCCTTGGAAGCACTAACCAGATACTGGCATTCCGGATTTTTGTGAAAAGGTTCCCAACACAAAGAAGTCACCCACATTTTATGCCCTGACATGGCTCTTCCTGAATGTTTATACAAATTAAATGCACACGAAAGAAAATTGGAAAGGTGAATTATTGGTTTAACATTCTTATCGTTAATGAACTCTTAACCATCTGTACCTATTTGCTTGCCCGTTTTTGGGTTCCATAACAAAATTGTACCATTTTTACATGCAGATACAAGCTTTCTTCCACACGGAGACCATGATATGCATAAAACCCAATGTTTATGACCTTCGCATGTAAACTGTGGTGTCTGTGTATAGATATCCCAAAATCTAACTGTAGTATCTCCAGAACCACTAGCTAAACATTGTCCGTCCGGTGAAAATGCAACTGATATTACAGCTTCTTTGTGACCTAAGTTTCATAAAATTACGTTTAAATAACTTATTGGAATTATTATTATAAAAAATGTTAATATTATTTCTAAAATACCTTCCAATGACCCAGTACATCGTGTAACTGCTCTAACTTTAAAAATAGCTTGTGGTTGATAAACGATCTCGAGTACATCTTCGCTAGAGCTAAAGTTTTCACCGATATTTTTTTCTAAACTGTCTGTAACTTCTACATCATTTACGTAAAATGCAAATGGTATTGGTTCTTCGTGTTGCAAGAGTGCATTACAAATTGCTTGTAATTTATCGACGGTAATATTTATAGGTAAATCTAGCAAACCACCAGGTAGCACTTCGCCACCATCTGATTTGAAACGAGACAATATTCGCTTAACATCTGTTGCCTCCATGGAAGTTTCTCCATTATTTTCCTTCGGTTCACTCCCTTCGTCAAATTTTCTTTTACTCATTTTTGGAGATGAAATTGTTAAGTATCCTAGTAATCAGTTATATCGATACTATATATTCAAATGAATTAGATTTTCGTATGGAAAACATATAACTCTATATTCATACATTTCATATTTTCTACACATTAACGGAATAGAATGATTCTTTTACTCCTATATTCTACGAAGTAAATGCACGTGGTTGCACGTGGTGCAGCAGCACAACAACACACAAGCACTGTCAGAAGCATGGACATAATAAGTAATCTCGGCTAAAGAGTGCAGCACAAGTTGACCGGCTCGAAATGGCTGAAACAGACGATTCTCCTTCCATCTTTTGCTTCAACCCCCCGCAACAAGGGTAGATGACCCATTACCGTGCTTTGACGCCGACTTGCTCACGAAGGAATTAATTACTGACTTCTCTTACTTTAATTTTGCCTGGTGAAAATTTATATTGATTTTTTGAACTTTTCTCTTTATTAAGGCATTCTTTTCGGGTTAAAAATGTTAATTTTTTATATTTTTTTAATTGAAATAAAAATACATGTTTTTGTCCCAATTACCGTGCCCTTTTTTGAATACCGTTCCCGCGGTTAGGTTATGTCTTTCAACTTTGAACTGTTCGAAATATTTTTTTGCTCTACGAGAGGTGTTTTTATGTAATTTTAATATGACCTTTTCATTACAAAAGCAAAATATGCAAATATAAATTTCTATTCACCCGTTCTGAGAAACGAAAGTGAGGTTAGGTTTAGCAGTTCCAGAGGGAGCCATTGGGCACCGAGGGAGCAAGGTAATAGGGGCAAGCGTTAAATTCCTGTCCCAATTGCCGGATTCACTTTCAAAATACGAAAACGTTTGAAAAGTGCTCATTTTGCTATTTTTTTCATAAAAATTGAACCTTTTATGATATAATAAACACTTTACATAAGTGCAAATCATAATAATTATCAATTTATTCACTTCTGTAAAGTACGTGTTCCTTACCGTTTCGAAATCTATATATGCATTTTTGAAATTTTTTTACTATGCTTTAATTGTTTAAAAATGCAACCTTCTCATTTGTAACACATACATTAATAACTTAACTTAATTAAAAAAAATTATTTCCTTATTTATGCAAGTTTTTTTTGTACGGCTTCTTTAACCCTTTCGCGACTAGCGCCGGTTATATCCGGCCTCCACTAAATGCTTCACACTGTCTAATATAGTGCCGGTTATATCCGACATTCACTAAATAATTCACACTGGCTAATGCCGGCAGCGTTGCCGGGAAATATGTTACTGTGTGGCGGTATATGGCTTGCTTTCGCGTTGGCGCCGCTTGGTTTGTGGAATTTCATACTTAAAAGGAAGGTAATTATCAGCAATAACATTACATACAGAAAAATAAGTCCGATTCAAATATTAATAAGTGATGTAGATTTGTCCTCTTTAATATGGAGTATACAAAGCTAAAAAAGCGGCAACTGATGAACAAGACTGATTCGGAAAGTTCTGATGAAAATGAATCATGTATAAACACAGCACATCGAAGAAAACGGCGATTAGATGTTCTGAGTACATCAGAATCGGAAGAAAATGATGATGTTAACGGACAAAGTACCAACGGGTTAAATATTAGATGGACTTCGAAAAAATTTAGGCCAATAATTCATGACTTTACAAAACAGCAATCGGGTATTCAAAGAAATATAACATTATCTTGGGGATATCTGCAATACTTCCAGTTGTTTGTATCTGAAGAACTGGTAGAATTCATTGTTGAAAAAACAAATAATTATTGGAGACAAATAAATCCTAATGATCGTACAGCTGGAATAGAACCAGATGAATTATATTGTTTTCTTGCTATGTCCCTACTGATGACAAGAAATAAGAAATTATCACTGGACGAATATTGGAGCAAAAATAGATTGTTACGAAGCGACATATTTGGGCAGATAATAAGCAGAGATCGATACAAATTATTACTAAGAATGTTACATTTTGCTGATGATCATGAATTTAATTCTGATCGTTTATGGAGAATACGTGAAGTAATAAATAGGTTACGCAGATCATTTACTGACGCATTCCATCCATACCAAAACCTTTGTATAAATGAAAGTCTCCTGACTGATGAAAGTTTCAAACAATTTATTCCATCAAAGAGAAGTAGATTCGGAATAAAATCATTTGTCCTTGTAGACTGTAAAACAGGATATATACAAGACTTTATTATTTATAGTGGATCTGGTACTATAAGGCCCCAATATGCAGATATTGGAATATCGGGAAATATTGTTATGTCGCTAATAGAACCTTACTTACGTAAAGGACACACATTGTATGTGGACAATTGGTACACGAGTCCCGCGTTATTTAACTGTTTGCATACGAATACTACAAATGCGTGTGGTACTGTAAAGAAAAACAGACGTGGCATGCCAAAAATTGAGACAAAACTAAATGAAGGAGAAGTGACTTTTCGCTCATGTGACAACTTATTAGCGATGAAATGGAAAAATAAGAAAGATGTTTATATGTTATCTACTATGCACACAGAGGAATTCGTGAGCGAGCCAAAACGTTACCGAAAGGAAGAAATGGTACAAAAACCGTCTTGTGTATGCGATTACAACAAATTCATGGCAATAGTTGATAAAACCAATATGATAATAAGCACAATTGGGTCAACGAGGAAAAGTACGAAATGGTTCAAGAAATATTTTTTTCATATGATAGATATGTGCCTGTGGAATGCCTATTGTTTATATAAATTGAAAATCGGTGCACCTATATCCATGGCACAATTCCATCTAAAGTTAATCCAGCAAATATTGACAAAATATCACAAGACGAAGACGAGACATTCTACCAACTGTGATAATAATAATGAACTAAGACTCGTGGGAAGACACTTCCTTACTCCGTATATATCTGCAGGAAAAAATAAACTACGAAGATGCGTTGTTTGCAGCAAGAATGATAAAAGACGTGAATCACGTTATCAGTGCGATGAATGTAACGTTGGATTGTGTGTACATCCCTGCTTTAAAATTTATCATACGTATAAATATTACTAAATTATATCTATCATTGTTACATAATTTTCAATAAACAACTTAAAGTGAAGATTTATTACTGGATTTATTTTAAAATACAGAACAAGGCCACAATATTTTCTTTCGTGACTAGCGGAGTGCGAATTTTAACCAATTGGAAGCAAAAAAGTTCGCACATAGTGCAGGTTGCCGAATGTACTATTAGATATTAGATATGCTCTAAGTTCATAACGTCTAACGAGCAAAACATAACCTAACATTTAATAAACATAACCTATAAATACAAATTGTTTACAGTCATGTTCTTTGCATTATCTGCGACAGTTAATAAATAATAAAAAATGTTTCAGTCTTCCTTTCATTTACAGAACAATGAGATTAACAATAAAAATTCGTTTATTACAGAATTAATTCATAACCTAAAATGCAAATGTACAAAAATTAATTTGTATCGAAATATGAAACATAGAATAATTATGCGGAAACAAATGACTGATAATTTCAGAAATTCGTATAATCATTCGCAAGTTGTTGGGAGTGATGAAAGATCTAATGCCGCCTTTTCATGTATGCGAAAGTTATATATAAATATCCTCTAATCAACCCTAAAAATAGAGTAGGGCTTCTTAAACAGCTATCGTTCATGAGATTAGAAACGCGTTAGCAGTAGTTAGCGGTTACAGTAATAAAATGGCGAGCTAACGTATATTGACGTTTATTTTAACATTGTTTTTAGACTGAGTGTAGGAAGATCTTTTCTTTTAATAAGCAACGAACAACGGGTGATTCTTTATGCCAAGTATCTTGCCATGAACTCGCTGGATTCAATGATTGAACCTGCTCAAAACATCTCTACATTCGTGGACCTAGATAACAGTTGCACTGTTTTTGATAAAACTACCGGGGAACTTTGCGGTGAAACAGAAAGTCTGAAAATTATCGATGAATTCCAAAAATTATACGAGACCCGTATCGAGAATGTCGATCGAGAACTCGAGAATGAATTTGACCAAGTTTGTGTAAGTTCTTCCATACCCATAGACTTAAATAAGTTAGCTTACTTCTATCCATTCAACGACTTCCGATTATTTGCGAACTTATTTCATCGGTTGTTTAATGGATTATATTTTGTATATTATAAAATTTAATGTAATAAATAAAATTATATAGAGTATTAATATGGAATCTGTTGTTACTTCTATATTTCTATTTCTCTTTGCGTAGAATAAATTATTATAAGTATCATAATATTTGATAATCTTTACCCAAAATGTTAATGATATTTCTTTAAATAATAAGTATTGAAACTTGTAGATGAAATTAGAAATTTCAAGGGAATGGATCAGGAATTTAAGAGAGCAGAATGTTATGTTGGTGAAGACAGTGGAGGATTTGGAGCAAGCTGCTAGCGATAGAGTTAAATTGTTAGAACAGAAATTAAAGCAGTCTTCGATGATATTGTCCGAAAATATGACAAACTCCAATCACACAGAGAATGTAATAGATTTTAATTTAAATAAGAAATTAAGAATAAATGGAATACAATAAGTACATGTTGTTACAGACTATACATACACTGTCGAATCGTGTCAGCAATCTGGAGAAAGATGATAAATGTATGCGGCAAAAACTAGAGTTTCTTCAAAGCGATATTAGAGGACTGATAGAATTGATACGACGCGCTACGCAAGAAAATCATTGGAGTTTAGATGGTATAAAGTTCTTTGAAATCGAGCCTAGAGATATACCTATACCCAACGAGTGAGTTTTTATTATTAACTAAATGAAATTAAATAGGAAATATAATTAAAGATTTAAATACTTATATGCGCTATTATTTATTGATACATTTATTTACATATAGGCTTTCTAAATCTCTTAATTGATATAAAGATAATGTAAAGTAGTTGCGGTAGCATTGCATAAAATAATTTTCTTTTTATATTCTTACAGCTGTACCTGTCGCCAGGTAAATATAAATACAGATGCTGATAAGAGATTCAAAGTTATAATAAAAATTAGTCGTGGTCTTGTGAATAAATCGGACTATTCTTTAAATGAAACTATTTGCACGATACATCCTTCGCATTCAACACCCTTTTAATTAAGCTTTTAGTTCCAATGTGTATGTAATTAATGTACACTGTTTATTTTATATTTTGCTTTCCTACACTCCCTTTTAGTAAATTCTTTGTCAAAAATGCACATACTTTTATGCGAAATAAATGGTGGGTATAGAATATGATCAGATGAAAATTGTTGTTTCTCTTATACTTATATTTTCTATAATACGTGCAGCGACAATTTTAAAATTAATTCTACAATTCTGAAATTAGGAAGAGACAAATCACAAAAGCATGCAGTCCTTACAATTGCAAATTGAACATTTTCAAGAGAACGAGAAAATGATGATTGCGTAAGTAATGGTACAAGAAAACTGTTTGTATATCATATTTTATGCTAATAATTGATCTTTTTTATCTGCCAGCTATCAAAGAGAATTGGAAGACAAATTGGCTAATCTTAATAAGAAACTGGAAACAAAGGAAGATACTATTAAACAATATGTTGGTCAACTTCAAAACTTTAGTAATAATCTTAAAAAACGTGCCAAGTTTGCAGACCGAATTGCGAGCAATTCATTTGCGAGCGATCAACAATCTTTTGACGTAAGTTAGTTATTATTTCTTAACGCGTAATGCTAATAATCCGCATGTAAATAATTATATTTGTGTAACATTAATTTATACGTCTTACATAGAAATATGATTTAAAAGCGTTACTTCTTACGAAACAAAATAGTAATAGATAATAAGGCAATCATGTTGAAATTTTTTAAAAGGACAAATAAACTTCTGTATGTGCGTACAGTAACGAATTGTCTTTAAAATCCCTGTTAATGTTCAGATTGTCTTAATGGCTGATATTGTGGAAAATATGTTCATTGAGAAAGATCTAGAGACAAAATGCTTGCAACAGCGTTTGTGTGTTGCGGAATCTAATAATCTGGCAACGGTAGCTCGCGATACTAATAGAAATTTAAATAATTTAAAAGTACAGTTAAACGAAAAATGCAAGGCAATACAAGAAATTCAACAACAGATGGTCGATCTCAATAAAGTTTGTGCTATTTACTTGGACCTGTACTATTTAAATTTTAAAATAATCTAAGCATAATTCTGATTGTATCAACTGCCAGGAGTCGCTAGAGAAGCAAGATGCTTTAACAGCAGAGCTGATTAATAAAAGAGAAATAGAAACAGCTCTGCAGAATCAAATAGCTGTATTGCAAGAAGAGTGTCGCTGCGCAAACATGCAAATTGATTTTAAAGAAGACATAATTAAAGAGATGCGAAAAGAATTGAAGCAGGCAATAGCGAAGGTATAAGTAGTAATTTTTCCATCTGTACTGTTAATCTAACAGTAATATCTTTTCTTTCTAGAGCCTATATTTCGATCTCTCTTCTTGCATCCATAATCGTTATAACAGGCTTGCTATTGGCACACAGGAAATGGAATCATTCTGCAAATTACTAGAGGAAATCAGTGAACCAAAAGTCTTGTCCGCAAAGCACAAAAATTATATGTCCCTCTTACAAAAGTGTATCGAAAGTACCATAAATCATGAAAAAATAACGGAAAGTCTGCCCGTGATGAAAACCAACAATTTAATGATTAAAGCAAAAAATTCTTCCCTGAATAATCAGCGCAACGATAAGAAGATCTTAAAGTATACTACAAAATTACCTCTTCTCAACAGAAACAGTAAATCCTTAAGCTGTAAAAATACTTACGTCTTAAAAAAGTCTGACAACTCGAATGATGTTTAAATTGGACAATTTACGATTGATACATTAATCAGAAAGTGAATAATATTTAATTATATCAATTTGTACAATGCACGTAGAGCATAATAAATATTAAAATCGTTAATGGTAATATGTATATTTCAACATGGTTGCCTATCTTTTTGTGCGAAGATACTAGCTGGCATTAAATTAGTAGTGAAAGTTAATTAATCTAATCACGTTAAAATTCTCAGCTCCAATAACTTGTTCGTTACTTAACATTTCAAATTTAGGAAACAGATGCCACGGCAAACGTTGATGCAAATGTATGTCAAGAGGTTGGTAAAGACAATTCATGTTTCACGTACTTAGGAACGTTTTTAACTATATTAATATACATGCATTGTAACTTCTAGACGCCGATAATATCGTACTTGACTAAGGTAAAATCACTGATGGAACAGGAGAAGGATGACCTTTCCAAATTAAAAGTAGAATTGGAGAGGACTGTAGAGAAATTATGTTGCGAGAAAGATCTGGTTGGTAACTTAATATATTAAGCGTATTGAATTCTCCATATATTTCAATCAAACTTGTGCGCAAATCATTTACATCGAACCGAATAATTTGCAATTTTCTTGTTAAATAATAGGAAAGAAATGTTTATACGTTCGAATCCTTTGGTATTTAATTGAAAAATATATGTAGTTTCGCGCATAATGAAGTTGTTACTGGTAAAAGACTTTATTATTAATAAACATCTTTCAGTTGTCTGTAATATCACAAAGAAATCGCAAGAAGAATAATGGAATTCAATAAGGAATTCCTGCATTTATAAAAGCAGAAAGCTTAATCAGTTCCAACACCATACGTACATGCTAATATATTCTTTTGATTGTAACTGAATGTAGAGAAATAAAATTTTTGCATTGTTAGTGTGCATATTTCTATGACAGAGAAATGTTTATTGACATTTCATTTAACTAATATAATTCTTTCGAATCATTTCTTGAATTTTTATTAGAAAAAAGGATCTCATACTTATTATTGAATAATAATGTTTTTAACAATTTTTATCATACAGGAATATGTGCTGGTTAAAAATGCCAACTGTATGAACCAAATGTATTCGAAAAAGGAAGAATCAATCGAAATTGTTAAGTCTATTATAGTATGTATAATTTTTTAATGATTTTGTGAACTATATAATTGTAAATTCAAGTAACACTTAAACTTACGCTTTATATATTTCTTTAGTTGAAAATGGAAAATAATAATCCTCTCTGCATAGACAGTGCGAATTTATTCGTAAGTGTAATTTATTATAAATTACAGCGCGAGGCTATGTTATGTTAATAAGTCAAATTTATTTTATTTTAGTCATCCACAGATGCTAATCAGCAATTTAAGTTAATGGACATATTTCGAGCATGTGCTATTGAAGCACAAGCCACTACAGAAGACATCAAAGATGAAATGGGAATTATTGCTTCCACCTTCAAGTCTAGACACGAAAAAGTAAGTTTTTATTCTGCAATGCGCATTGATCTTTTACCTACGATTTTCACATTAATAAAATGGAGTATTTGCAGTATGTGGATTTGAACAAGGAGGTGATGAATGTACAAAATCATTTAATAAAAAGTCGGGAGAAACTTGCAGAGGCAATTAATAGGTTGCGTTTACAAGTAAGATTTTAACTTTTCATCAAATTTCATTTCTTTACTGTATATAATTAAATTCGCATTTTCTGTTTATCATAGGAGGAAGAAAGGCTGAGACATAACAAAAGAATCAATTCAACGAAGATCAATTTGAAAGACATAAAAAATCAACTAAACCATGCTCAGTCTCGATTATCACTTCGCATTAATGACATGCAAAATAATTTAGAAGTAAAATTTAGTTATTTCCTTTGAATTTGATTGATAAATTAAATCACTGGCATTTTCACAAGTCTGTAATTATTTCGTTGGTACTTAAATTTTAGGAGAATATCGTGTCCAATTATACGGAAATTTGTATTTGTAATGACCTGTTGCATTCGGCAATCGAAGAGGTAGAACAAACATCGAGCACTCTACAATTATTTCATACTCAAGTAAATCTTTTTAATTTCTTATCCAGCAATGTCACGTCGAAAATGTACGACGAATAGTAATACGAGAATTATTCAAGGGTTGCTGTATCGCATCGGATCTAGAGGAACTTAAGACTCAACTTTGCGACGCAGATTCGTCTGTAAAATTATTGCAACAGAAAATAGAAGAAGCAGTTAGTACATACATCGATCGCTAAAAATGCTACTTATCATAAGCCAATTGCTACTTTCTTTTTTTTCATCATTCGTAGCTGTTGGAACATGACATAGTAGAAACAACACTGCACCAGAAGGAAAAGAGATTAGAAAAGTTAGAGGAAGAAGTGGACACAATTCATTCGAAAATACGAGATATAGCAGAAACATCTGTTTCCTCAAAGGATCAGGTAATTATCTAAGATTACCTTCTATCGTTGTTCAATTAAAATTCCTATTTGCTAAAGAATTACATTTTCTTTGAATAGATATCTGAGAGTAACATTGCAGAGTCGCGTCTATGTACACAGGTATTGATTGTTTGTTTTATACTGATTTTATAGTTCTTACACTTGGTATGTATTTATTACTTAAATCGATATGTTATCGTTTGGTTGTAGATTGTGACTGAAATACCGCGGATTAAACAAGATTTACACAGATTGAGAAAGCAGCAGGATGAACTAAAGCACAGAATATCGCAAGTAAGAAAACTATTATTGGTCATTTTTGTTTTACATTGTAAGTAAATTTATCTATAATGAATTTTGTTTGTTATAGAAACTACAATATACAGAATGCGACGAGAAAACATGTTCATGGAAGTGCAAAGTGACTGATCTGCAAGATCAAGTGAAGATATTGCAACACGAGGTATTTTTAATATTCTACAATTATATTCTTTATAAATTTTAACAATGCTTTCTATTATTATACGAATCCCATATTTTCAGGCAAAGTGTAATCAAGAAGCAAATCAATTTCTAAGAAATAGCATGATGTGCGTGGAAGAGGAACTTCATGTGACACAAGCGAAAGCAGAGAATTATAGACGATCTATTTCCATGGACAACATAGAATTGAAGAAAAAGATTATAGAATTTGAAAATACAGTAATTATTAATTAAACCTATAAATAAATAGTTAACAATTGATCCGAACATCATATTGTCTGATACATTTGTATTTATTTCAGCTGAAATTACAAGCAGAAATTGAATGCACACTGCGACAACGATTAAGTGATAATGAAGTAGAACTGAAAAAGTCCAAAGAACTGCTGAATTCTTCCGTGAGTTCAACTTGATTATAAAATGATTAAATTCCGCAAATGCGTTCCTTTATAACATTTATTATGTTTAATTTAAAGCATATTGAACATACAATAGAAGAAACTCTGCTGCGTTGTGGTTGCAATCAATTTAGACACGATACAATGGTAAATACATAGTACAAAAGTGTTCCGTACAAAGTATAGGGAAATTAGGTGTGATAAGACAATTTTTGTCCGTAGACTGTAGATCAACTATTCAAAACGTTACAAAACGCCATGGCGTCTACGAGAACTGGACTTCAGGAGCTTAAAGAGGAATTAAAGAAATTAGTATGTATGAATCTTCTGCTTTATTGTAATTGAAATTAAGTGCCCGAAAGGGAATTAAACGAAATAATGAAAATTGAAGTTTTATGTCCTGTTCGTTACTTTTGAAAGTAATATATTTACAGATTTGTGAAGATCCATCTAATGTTTGTCCGTCTGTGAAATCGCTAATGAGTCTATTGGACAAATTGCAACAATACGAAGACGAATTAGATGGTTGTTCCCCAAAAATTGAGGAACTTCAAAATGCTCTCTATTCCAAAGATAAGCTTGTAAGTAACCATTTGTTTATTCATTTCGATTCTTGTAAAGGATGTGTAATTAAAAGCAATCATATTCGTAGCTAGAAAATAAGGACGAGATCATTAAAATCCAAAAAGATTCAATTGTAATGATACAAGCGGAATTGAAGGAGCTTCATCAGAAATCGCAAGAAAAGGTACGTTAAAAGTCATTCGACATCCTTATGTTATAGAAGAAAGGTTGCGATCTCAATGTGCTCATTTAACTGAAGCTTATGCGGCCTATGAATAGTATTGTGAAATATTAACCAACCTCCCTTTTGTTTGAGAAAGACATCATTTTATAATAAATAATGATAATCAGGGCCGTCTTAACAAATTTGAGCACCCTAGCCCCCAAGGGTGCAATATCTTCGCAATCGGTGTAAAGCAGTACATGACAACTCCGGGTCTCCACCAAGGCAAACACGAACAAAAACAATGCCCGCGAACGCCCGCGAAAGACAGAACATGATGCGTTTTCTCACTGTCACCTGCGGATTATGACGCAAGGATAGTCCAGATAGAAATTTTTGTTTCCCAAATTGAAGAGAAAAACGCCTTTCAACATATTTGATTCTTAAGCACCCTTGGATCACGGGCGCCCCTGGCAGAGATGGGAAAAATTATTTTAAATAAAAAATTGATTTCGAATAAAAGACAAAAATTTTATTCGAGAGTCGTCGAATAAAAAAAACTTTGGGTTATTTTTTATTCGAAGCGCCTCAAATCACTTTTTTATTCGACGGCAACGCATGATTTTTTTATTCGACGGGAATTCATTTAAGCTTCAAATGATTTTCTCAGTTTCTCAGACGACTAATAAAAATAAAGTCTCTTTTATTTGATACGTTATTGAAATAATTTTTTATTTAAATAATGCCCATTTAGCCCCATTGGTAAAGGCGGTTCTGATGATAATAGAAATAACGTACCGTTATGCACGACTTATAATATATATCGAAAACTACTATTAAAATAAGTTTCACACGGGAAATCTAAATAAGAAATTATATTTAGTTCGTTCATTATTCTTTTTATACTCTAAGAAACTAATAGTCGGCTTTGCATATATTGTACACTAAAAATATCGATATTTTAATGACATATGATTTATACGCATTTTTTCATAAAAAATGTGATATATTATCAAGATTTAATATCAAGGTATGTGTGGTTTAAATATTGAAATCATTTTATCATCAATATGTAAAATGTAAATTTCTAGATCGATAACCAGGATCACATAATCTCTGGATATGAAAAAGAGAAAAAAGAATTGTTAAGACAGGTGTGTATTAGTTCTGTATCATTATTGACTTTTTGTTCTGTACGATTCCCTGTGTCCTGAGATTAAAATTTGATATGCTTCGCGATATGCTTTGTATGGAGTTTCCCTTGTATCAATTAATGAAATGTTTTCTCGTTTTGTAGAATGAACTTCAGATTCAGACTATTGGACACTTGCAAAATGCTGTAGTGGAAGCTAAAAAATGTATAGACCAAATGGGACATAGAACAATGAGTGACGTGAGTGAACAGTGGTCCACAATTTCGCCTTCGACGTACAGTCATGGGAATGTGCATGATGTTTAAAGCTTGACTTGTACATATTAAGCGTATGCAGATATTTCATCCAGTAGAACAAAGCATTCTCTCTCCCTCTCGCTTTTTTTTATTTTTGAAGAAAAACAAGAGTATTTTACCAGTAGAATTTTAAAGTCTTAAATGTATAATAGATTTTTAAATATTTAAAACAATATCAAGTGGTTTAGGGATCTCTATGCTACAGCTTTATGATTCATATACACCACTCTATGTTATAATTTATTTTACCAAACAACTGTACATCGTAAGCTTCATTTTATTCCTACGATATTTAAATCTGAAAAATCAAACAAAGTAAGTTTTATATATTATGTATTTATGTACTATATTTGTGAATATTTGAAATCCTGTTTCTATAAGTGTTATCAATTATTGTTGAAACTGTTGAAATTCTATGTTATTTTCCTAAAATGGAAATAGATGAATATGTTATTCTGTATATGACGAAGCTGTAATTTTTAATAATATGTGATCTGTTGAATAAATGACCAAATGAATAACATGCATGGATTCTGTTTTAAACTAACATTAAACCAATGTTTCCCTTGTGATTTCAACCACAGCGTGTAGTTTTAATAATAATAAAGTGAATTGTCGGTGAGAGACTATATACAAAACTGAAGTTTGTGCTCAAAGTGTTAGCGTGGTGTTATTTATGTACAAGAATTCTGTATAAAGAAGCAACCGAATGGTTCATACATTTACAGCTACAAGAAAAGTCTGAAACTATTCGTTTACTCTCAGTATGCGTAGAAGAAACCCAAAGTCAATACAACGAATGCTTCGCAGAGGTATGTTAAACATCTTTCTTATACTCATTTTTAGAAATGCAATTGTTAATAAAGAACATATTCTGCATAGGCTGCTAAACAAGACAAAATGCTGGAGTTACAACGTGATGTGCTTCGTGATCTTCAACAGAAAATATGTCGCATGGAGCGTGATAACAGTTTAACTGTTAGTTTTATTCACGCTACGCATTATTCAATTTTAAAGACGATACAGGTAGAGAAATCTAAAACACTGTATTAAATGACTCGCATGATATTGTGTTGCATGTTTTATGATAATAAAAGAAATATGTTTCTTCACATCAGTGTTTTCATATACTTTTATATTTTGGGCGTAGTGATTAAGATAAATAAAATACTGATATATCATTGATATCTATTAATTATTGCAAATATTTTTAGGAGCAACTGGAGATTCGTGTAAGCGATATTCAAGCTCTAAAATGCAAGGTACGTTGAAACATGAGAAACAGATGGTGGTTAAATTACTTTTGTTAACAAAGCATTAATCCTATTTTGTGTAGATGGATACACTGGTCCAAACAAAATCATATTTGGAAAATAGATATTTGAATATGAAGAAGTTGTGGCAAGAAGCGGAAACAAAATTACAGGGACTGAAGTAACATATTAGTGCAAATTTATAGGAATGCAATACGGAAATAACTTTTTTTTTAAATAATATTGTCCTATTACTTTTTCTTAGGAAAGCGGCAATGAAATCTGAGCAAACGATGAGGATTTGTGAGAACAAAGGGCGTCAGTGTACGGTGCATGCGGAGGATAAAAACTGTACAATGGAGAATATGTTTGACTTTAATGATGTAACGTGTAATGACATAGAAGAATTTAAAAATTCCTCGTACGAGCATGAGTTACAGTCCGAGATTGATATCTTGTCCAGAGAGAACGAAGATATGAAAAGGCAATTGCAGAAGTGCAAATTGGACTTTGATATAATCGACAAAGAACTGAAAATAGAAAGAGAAAATGGCATCGATGTCCAGCAGATTTCATTTGAATTACAAAAAATGAAAGACACTGAATGTTATCTACGTTATGAAAATGACCAACTGAAATCCGACTTGAAGAAACAAACACAAACGACAGAAACTCTATTAGAGAAGTTGAAATTCGTCAAAGAGAATGACATGAAGTTTGAAAAATTATTCACAAAGTTAGAAGATAAACAGACACAGGTAAGTATAAATAGATACGTTAAAGAAATATTAGGTAAATGATAAAGACATTGATGACTCGATCTCGATATTTTTAGATCAACGGTTTGTACAATCAAATTGCGAACAATGAAGCTATTATGAAGAGACAAGCTGAAACTATTGAAGAACTTGAGAAAAAAGTAGATATAAGTAATAAACACATTAAAGGGTATTTATCTGAGTTAAACGATGCAGAAGAAGAGATGTCAATTTTGCACGATCGAATACAATCATTGAAAACTTTGCTGTCGGAGAAATCAGATAATATGGCTAAATTGCAAGCAGATTATGAAGTATTAAAGGTATGCAAAAGTATTACTCATCTTTTTCTTTAACATTTAATATTATCTATTATCAAAAAAATTGCTTTATTCTGCTGCAACATTACAGAATGACAACTCCATACTGCGGATGGAAAACAATGCATTTGAGAATAAAACGAAAGAAGATGTTTGCGAATTAAAAAATGTGGTATATGTTTTAACATCTTTTAACCAGCAGAAAGTCTAATATTGCGAGTAATCCTATAGCGATACAAATATTATTTTTGCTTTGTAGTTGAAGAATGTTCAAATGCAATTATGCTACGCTGAAGATAACTATCGCAAAGTCACAGAAGACTTTCATAAGACACAAGGTCAACTGATCAACATGACGAAGCACGAAGCTGATCTACAAGAATATTTCACAAATATGGTAGCAATTATTTAATAACGTTATTTTTTTTAATTGAACAATACACGTATATTGCTTTTTTACTCATTTATTTTAGGAAAAGGATTACTGTTCAAAACTGTCTAATGCGGAGAAGGAGAAGGCAAAACTTAGAGACTGTATAGATAAGCTCAGAGATAAATTAGAAGAGACTCAACAAGACTATGTGTCGAAAAATGAAGAGCATTGCAAACTGCAAGACATTTGTAAATCCTACGGAGAGAAGTTAAATATTTTGCAACAACAAGTTAAATAGATTAATTGGATATTAATATCTTAAAACAGAAGTATTCGAATGTATGTTATTATGTAATAATTTCGATATCATTGCTATATCTTCTAGATTGAAACGGAACGAGAAAAAGTTGCGAAGCTAGAAGAGTCTAATAACTGCGTGATACAACAGTTGGAGCAATGCATGGAACAAAATTGTGTTCTTATCAAGGAGAAAGCTATGGCAGAACAAAATAATTGTAAAATCCTTTTCGAGGTAAACTGCTACTTAATCCGTTATAGATTTTGCTACATTATTTCCATAGAAACTCTTTAAAATCCGAAACGCTTTTTATCAGTTGCAAGAAACACACAAATCTTTGTTCGGGCTAAGAAAAGAATGTCAACTGAAGAATGAGTCTCTGGCTTGTATATCGGCTGAATTAACAGAAACAGCTATGAGCAGATCGGAACTTTGCAATCAATCGCAATACGTTGTTTCCTGCATTCGTATTTGGATGGACGAGCAACGAGAATACGTGAATAAACTCAGCGGAAAATTGAAGTCACACCGACAACAATTACTACAGCTTGGATTTGAGAAAAGGTAAGCATCCATACGATCCTCTTACATAAATTCAAATACAATTTCTTTCAGTATATTAATGTACCTACGCACTGGCAAGCTTAAGTGCTATTGAAAAGCAATTAAAATTTATTTACAGAGCAATTTTAGACGAGGCGAAACGGTTGAGGCGCATTAATCATTTACTTACTCAAAGACTGAAAAGAATGCACAGATGTGGCGGTAAAAATGTTAAAAATGTTTGCGTAGGATGCCAAATGGTGCCATCGAGTACAGCCCAAAACGCTGAAATACTGATTCCCATCAGCTCTAAACATCCATTCTTACAAAAGGTTGGACTAATATTGAAAAATATTTTAGTTCATAGTTTCGTAGGATATCTCAATTCTTCCACAAAACTTATAAATAATACATACACCTCCACTGATAGATTTTATTTTTATTTAGAAATCAAATCTTATGAAGACTGCGCGTCGCGTCTCCGCAAGCGGCAACACCTGGTGGTTCCCCAAAATGAAGTACTTGATAAATGAGTTGCGCAAAAACAATTTAAAATACAACAAGAATTTTTATAACAGGGAGGGCTGCGACAGAGCGTTGGAAGAGAACCGTGATTGCGGCTATCAATCATCTACTAGCAAATGAGGATATCAGAAAGTGTTCTTACTGATAAAAATTAAATAATCGTTACTGCCGTGTCGGGTATTTTCCCCTATTACTCTACATTACGCTGTTCTACTTTTGTGCTTGTACCGATGGATCGATCCCAAAGTACTTTTATTCGTTTTCTTCAACTGAGTTATGTAAGTCCAAAGTAAAATGATAATTTGGATGGCACAAAATGTCCAATAATACGAGATTCTCCATATATATTTCATGGAAACCTTCGAACAGAAGCTTAATCTCATCTACGGTAAATACTTCTAGACTTTCTGGGGGATTCTGAAAATTACATATTAACTTTTAGTAACAAAACTTCAATTACTATATCTAAATGTTCTTATAAGAATTAACGCGAGGTATTTCCTACGTTCCTTTGTATCGATAAATTATATGTAAAATTGAATTTTGTAAGAAACACAGCAACTGAGAATTCCATCTTATTAGACCACGAGTGTAAAGAAGACAATAAGCAGAAAGTTATTAATGTGGTAAAAGTACTACAGGATTCGCTGTAATATTGATAAAAATGTGAGAAAGTACATACGAGCACAGCATGCAGCAGAATAGTTTCATGAAAGAAGTGATACACATCTTCGGCTTTCCACCATGGATGGGAAAGGAAAAATGAATGCGTTAAATAGACAAGTCCCAAAAGTGCAGAAATGCCTTTCTCGGTGAAAGAATAAAGTCTAAACAGATATATATCGCTGTATTGATAAATGAATGTTATGAAGTATGAAATCAATAAATAAATTAGAAAGTAGCTTCTTGTATGGTGCAAATTTAAACGAGTATTAACCCTTTGCGGTTCTATGTTGAGTCTAATTCGATACCACATGTGCATGTTTTGTAATCCGAAGGGAGTTAAAATTGTATAGGCTACTACCAAATTTTGTTATATCACAAACATATTTTTAAGTATGTGGAGCATATAAACAATATGAATATGTATGCGATAGAGTAGTACAAGATGAAAACAGATAGATTTTAAAGCTCTTTGAAAATCGCTGGAATAGCTGAAAAACTTTCTGTGTAGTTTCGGTAATGAATGGTTATATTTTACATAATATAATATACATAAAGCAGTTTAAAGTAAGCGAAACAGCAATGATAACTCTGACCGCAAAGGGTTATAAAATATTATGTCTCGCATTCTATATTATAACTTTGATATACATTCTGAAGCTAGCAGAACTAATTTCTTATGGATTTATATTAAAATACCTCGCAAACTTGAAAAACTCCCAAAGTATTTTTACAAGATATTCATTGCTGCTGCCTTTATTCTCATTCGAGAGTTTACTTTCTGAAAAAGTGGAATGTGTTCGTTTTAGAATGTTAACAACATTACCTAATATCAACCTATTAAATTAATATCTGTGCAGCGGTTTACCAAAAAAGGATAACACCACTTGCTTCTCCTTCTGGTATGTCTTCAAATAATTTATATCTTCCTCTGTAAAATATATCCAAACACACAGGCTTGGAGTTGGCGGTTCAACATATCGGTGGTAAACAGGATTTTTCGCATAAACCCACGGCCCGCACAAATCGTCGTAATTTACGTTTGATTCGATTTGTATTTCCGAGGTGATTTCCCGAGTAACCAACTTTCGAATACCGAGCTTTCTACGTTCCGACAGGATCGATGACTTAATATCTATTATCGATCTCGACTGATCCTGATTTTTGGTCTCGGGACAATGAATTCTAATCTCATTGTTAGGCTTGTCCGACATCATTCAAAAATTCTTTTCCTCTGATAGTACCTAACAGAAACGGTTCGTAGATTATTAAAAGAAAGTTATGCTTACAAAGTGCGCGCATCGGTGTTTAAAATGTTAATCGCTGCGAGAAAATTCAAATTCGAGGAACGAAAAAGCGAGGATCGATGTATCGAACGTATTGACTATTTGCGAGTCAAATTAAGCGCGCCAGTTTTAAACTTCATGAACAGTGGATCTTACTAACAAGGGAAAATCCTGAACCCGAAAAATGAAAAAATTCTGAAACTTTGTGAATATGTAGGGGATTTCCTTCTGATTACAGCGCAATTTTTGTTTGCTGCCCAAGTTCACTCGAAAGGGGTGAAACTAACCTCTGAAAATTCGGCGATTTCCCGATTTTGTGTTATAACTTAGCGAACTGTAAAATCTAGAAAAACTACTTATTCTTAAGACGTCTTAAGCATACGGCATCCTCTACTAACCTAGTAGACTAGTAAAAGATGCCGAATACTTAAGATGATCTTAAGGTTATGCCCACCTGTGAGGTTTGAAGAAATTTGTTTATTCGGTAATTTTGAGGGGAAAAACTTGTAGGCTTTTTTAAAGAAACCTTTATGTATTCGAAAGTGTACATCTTATACTACTTGTAGTAATTATTCCAATGAAAAATATAAATAAATAAAAGAAATATCAGTGATCTCCCGAGAGCGATTTTTTTCAGTAGTTTGCGGTGACCACTCTAATTTTTACCTGATTTATCTGAAATATAAAATTCGAGGGAATTTAGTTAGTATATTAAATTATCTTGTCCTTAATCGTTCATTATCCCGAAAAATTAATTTGCTACAAAATGGCGGCTGTTCAAATTAAAATATCGATTTCCGCCACAAAAATCGCTCGTTTTTCATCTGTAAAATAAAAACTACGCAACGGAAATGAAAAGGCCACGATTAAGAACAAGATTTTTATATATAGAATAAGTCTACAAAAGCTGAATTCATTCGATGTAGCGGTTCTTGAGATATTTTGGTCACCGATTCTGAAAATGTAGTTTCGAGAAAAACGCGTTTAAAGTTTTAAGTTAGGTTTACATCCTCCAGGACATACCTATACTAAAACTCGCACAGCTCCGCCAATTTCGGTCGGAACAAATTGAAACTTTCACGCAATACTTTTGAGATGTTTAAGAAAATGTCAAAACCCCAAAATCCATTTTCCGGATTTTGCAGGTGGGGATAACCCCTTAAGAATAAGTAGCAACTGTGAATACCGCCCCCTAAATACTTATTTACATATGCTATATTTCTCGAAGCTTTATAAAAATTGCATAAAAACGCACACATAATAATTGGTGAACCCGAAAATTGTAATCTCGTAACGACCATTCTAAATTATTTGAACAAATGTAGGCACACTGTTACTTCATAAATCATACTTCAAACTCTGAAGCTTCATTTTGTAAACCTAGCAACTTATACAAAATTTCTACAACGCAATGGTAACGGAGTTATTTTGATAATTTTGGATGAGAGTGAACGGTGATGCGACGAAACCGTTAGTAATATTCACAAGTTTATTTCTTTTTTCTCGTGTAGTTATTTATAATTTATCATGGATTATCGAATAAAATTAATATACAATATATGTTTCGGAGCAAGAATTTGTTATACATGTTTACAAACTAAGAAAGTAAATACATAGGTAATTAATAGCAGCAGGAATGGCCTACTATCTTACAAGACGTTTCGCGTGCCAAAAATTCATCATACATTGTATAATTTTAAATGTATGTTATTATTACTAGTATTAATGTTATTATTATTCTTTATCAATGTTACCATTAATATTATCATTATTACTTATTACCATTTAACATTACTTATTATACAAATCATATTTATTATATATGATTTATATTATAATCGTATTTATATATATATATGTATATGTATATATATAACGAACACCGCCCATTACTACTAGAATTACAAATGGGAGTTTCACCATATCTGTCTCTCTTTCTCTCTCGCTCTCTGTCTCTTTCTCTCTATCTCCATTCTTTTTTTTCGATAGATCTGATACTCAAAATAGATGATATATCGCCGAATTCAACGTGATGCACACACATTTTATTTTTTAATTAATCACTGAGGCAAAATGTTCGTCCTGTACAGTTCACCTCCCATTCCATTATAGTGGCATTTTCCCATCGTTTTACATTCCACTGAAACTCAATGCGGACACATTCACGGTGTACACATATTTCTTGATTATGGTACATATCTGGAAGCAAAAAGTAGTGTTGTCTCCTACAGTAATCCATTGCGAAAACAGTAATTACTTTTTAATCAATGTATACAGTACACATCGTGCTCTAAGAATTTTGCAAAATGATGATCGACCATAACTGAATACATATTACACACTCCTAAATACGCATTTATTTTTTTATAGTAACAATAGAAAAGAATGTATAGTACATGGTTTTTAGTTGGTATGTGTAGTTACGTAGCTTGAAAATTATATATCCGTGGTATATAATGATTTGTGGCTGAAATAAAATTGACGATTAGTTTAATGACCTAATATCTCTTTTGTAATGTTTCTTTTAATGGGAAGTTCGTATATGTACAAACGCAGCTGTTTTACACATGTCAAATGAACTTTATGAAAACTTAATAATTACTTGGTTTTGTTCATAATGCACGATATAATAGTGCGTATTCACTATCACAAGTTTTAACATCGTTAAATTATTAAACAAGTAACATTTCAGTGACCGATATAAATGCAATAATTTAACCGAGTCGTAGGCGATTACAGATTATGTATTAACTTACCTAAAAGAACACACGGAACAAAGTAAAAGACAGATAGAACGAACAAGAGCCAGTTTATGGATTTTAATTACTTAATGATTTGCCTAATGCAATAAATTATATCACTAAACAAAACTAGTGTAGAAACTGTAACTACTATGAAAAATAGAGATGCCTAAAAGAATCTCAATCAAATGTGCACTACACATCTAGGTAAACGTGATATTAATAAACAATTGGAATAATACAAAAAGAAATGCCAGGCGCACATGTAAATAAAGAATGGCATTAGTAGAATTTGTATAACACTTGCAAGAATTGTGGTATTAAAATAATGAAAGAAAATGGTCGAAACACTTTTTTACATTACAGTACTTAGATAAAGGTGTTTCTCGAAGTACTTACAGTTACATTCATTAAATTAATAAACTCAACAATTGAGTAAGAAATTAACATTTCGTTTAATGTCATTATAAGATTTACAGTAACAAGATCGTGAATATATTACAAGGATTTTTTTTACTCTCTTTCATCTAAATATTCCACTGTATAATCATATTATAAAAATAAGTGTTATGTAAGTATTAATCAAATAAAAATTATAAGAAACGAATGTGATAAGGAAAAGTATACAATATTTGTAAACGTACTACAAGCATCGCTACCTTGTGGCAGAATCTTGCAGAATTCAACATATTAAATATAAAAGAGAGAAGGTATTTCCTTTTAATTGTAGCATGGAATTTTAGTAGTACATACATGGTTCTCAATTCAGTGCGAACAGTAAGTATGAATTGAAGTTTTTTGCAACAACGTCACAATTGATAAGATAAAGTTATAGAATCATATTGAAGGTCTACGAATGAAAGAAAAATACGAAACGCTTAGACTGTTCATTATTATTCACTGCAATAGTTAGTCTAAGCTATGCGAAATAAAATAATTATGCAAGAAAAGCATCTTATGCAAGAAAATTATCCTTTGTTCGAAAAAAAAGTAGTGGATTATTTAATTTACCAACACACTCGGAATTGGTACGTAGCCATCTTAAGATTGTGCAAAAACAACTTTTTAATATATAAATTTCGAACAATTTGCTCTACATATATTTTTTACAAATAAAAGACACTATCTTTTGATAATATTGCGCATAAAGTTCGCGATATATTCGTTCAGTATATTTTCAGAATTCCGTAAATTCCTGCACAAACACATTTCAGATTTGTTTGTAGGAAATCATTTAATTATTTCGTTTTACGGTGGCAATTATTTAATCTACGAACAATACAACATAAAAATGAAAAGAAAAGGAAACACTCGTTCAAGATGCTCGTTCGCTTTTTCTATTGTCCTTTTCACTTATTTAATAAATATGAAGATCGAAATAAGTCAGGAATACATGCAATAAAAATATTAAACATAACAAGAAATATACTACAGCAGTACGTACTCCATATATCTCATAATGCTAATACAAAATTTTCCATGAAACACATCCGAATTGCAAACTTTTACTCTAATATTAAATGTTTTATCATTGCAAAACTATTATCAGTTCCTTCTCCTTCTACATTTTTTTTGCATTATAAAAATATGTTGACATAATATGTTACTGTACTGAATGTTGGATTCAGAACATATCCGATACATGTATATAGATTGCTTTGTGACTCTTCAATGGGTATTATGCTTTCCGCCATTGTTAACCACGAAACTGACAAGTTTTAACTAATATAAAAATATACCAACATAGTATCTGACACGTACAGATTTGGATAATCACTTGCAACAATTGCCAGTTCCTGCCTTCTGTCCTTCTGTCTCAACTAATCGGCGACCTTGACCACTCGTACTTGCACTTCCTGATTGTTCGTTCTTTGGAAGTTTTTTAGCTGCAATAGACAGACAACACTCTAACACACAGTAACTTTAAGATATTTCGAAGAGATTTGTTCGTCAAGCGAATGCAGCTTTGCATAAGCATAATTCACGCTTTCTATACAACGCGTAACACAATAACCGATACTGTTTCAAAACCAGATGGTTTCTTTGAATAGCGGACAAAATATTAATAAAACTACAATTTAAATATGTACATGTTTCATTTGTCTTGAGTATGAAAATTGAAGTGATAAAGAATTATCTTACCAATTGCCAGGAATATATCGTTAACGTTCATTGCTGTTTTGGCTGAAGTTTCCATGAAAAGAAGGCCATTTTCATCCGCGTATGTTTGAGCTTCATCGAATTCTACAACTCTCTTATTCACAAGGTCTGCTTTATTTCCAGCTAATGCTATAACTATACTTGGACTGGCTTGTCGTTGCAATTCCTTCACCCACGTTTGGGCACGTACAAATGTGTCCTGTAGTTTTTCAAGAAAACAATTATACGACGCTCACAATTTCCCCAACAATTTATATAGGAATTTGAAGAAATCTCGAAGAACATATTATCTATGTATCTGTATTCTCATACATGCAAAACCTAAGTGTTTAATTATTTACCTTGAACATTGCATATAATCTTTAGCGCGTGTAAAATGTAATATTTGTAATTATATGAAGTATTGAATCTCGTCGAAGTTTACTTGCCTGGTTTGTTATGTCATATACAACAATGGCTGCCTGTGCACCCCGATAATACATTGGTGCAAGACTGTGATAACGCTCCTGTCCTGCTGTATCCCAAATCTCAAATTTTACAGTCGTGTCATCCAGGCATACAGTTTGTGTTAGAAATGCAGCTAGAAACGAGTGGTACGATAATGCAACAGTTAGAAATATAGAACTAAAATACTATTTACATGTAAACGAACGCTGTTAATATTTTATTTTCTTTTACACAGTAGGAGCTCTTACCTCCGATTGTACTTTCTTGGTATTCGTGGAACTGTCCTTTAACAAACCTTAAAACGAGACTCGATTTCCCAACCGCAGACTCTCCAAGCAGCACCAGTTTAAACTGACAAATCTTTCCTTGTGTCGAACCATTTGGCCTCTGGGCTGTACCCCGATTAGCCATGATCACCTAGACATAAAAATTACTAGTTAGCTTCGGCTAAAGTGCTAAACTATATCGTCGAACACGGACTTGTATTATTTTGTTACTATTAATTCATTTCACTCGTAATCGTAAACAAAAATTATATCGTCGGTGATAGTGCAAAACCACGTATCAGCATTTTGTAAGTACCGTGGATCTGTATTTTACCAATTTTATAGGAGGAAGAAGAAACTTAATATTTTAGCCATTTTAAGGGATTTCTTTGACTGAACTTTTTTGGGGCAGTTTTAGCATTCTTTGTACTAAATACTAACATCAACGGTGCGACTTTTAAAAAAGGCGAAACAGCGCTTGGCAACTCTGAGTGCGAAATCTTAATTTTGCTACTTTTGCAGATCCATGGTATTTACAAACTGCTCATACGTGGTTTTGCACTATCACTGACGATATATTAGAAAAATATTTTCTTTCTATTTAAACAAAGAGAATACTTATTTAAATGATTACTAACAATAATTCTAATAATAAATATTTTCTGTACATAAAATAACACTATTGGTGGAATCTATATAAAAATAATCATTAAAACTACACCTAAACTAAATATTAGGCGTTACATTTTATCTATAAGAAAGAATATTAGAAATTTATGCAAACAATACTTGGTTTTTAATTTTCATTCTGTCTGAAACTCTAAATCACGAGATAACAGTCTATTTATATTAAAACTCCATGCATAATAGATAAGGTTCTCACTTACATATGTACAGAGCAATGCACAGTTAACTAAAATGCTTTAACTTAAAGATAACTTCATACCTATGAGCAAACTTCAAGATATTTCAATTTACAAAACAAAAGAGCTAAAAAAAACAGGTTTCCTCGGAACATGTATCAAGCAAAGATAACGACTCATGCAAATAAGTTGACACTTGTTATTCGATTGAAGTTATTAATTCTTATAATCCGTGCCCTTTCTATCTTTATGTTTTCTTGCATTCCGGACAAAGTAACAAAGTGATTTAATAGAAATGCTTTGCATCGAACCTATACATATTCGAATCATAGAATATATTATGTTCTACTCAGTCTACGATAGAATCTATATAATAGAATAAAGCGTAAGATATGACGTTCCATCTCAATGCATTCCAGTGAAATGCATTGCATGTGTTGGTCGTTAAAACAGAAGTTCCAAGAGAAGAATAACATAATTGAAAATTAACAAGTTGTGCATCGCCAAAAAGGCGCAAATAGTCGGCGAATCTCCAAACAACAGAAGCAGATATCAACTGTCCATAAATGCGTATATGAAATCTCGTTATCCGCCCAGTCGCGATTAGTCTGTAAGTCACTTACTAGGGAAAAAGCCACAGCGGTTAAGAACCAATGGAAAAATAATAGCGTATGCTTTTTAACCCATTAAACCGGGCCTGCTGTTAATTACATTATCCAATTAGTTCGCGTAGCAAGTCTCGGGTGAATTGAGCAGTCCGTCGTTCAGCTCAGTGATAATATTACGGCTGATAAAACTCGGCCCTCTCTCAATGATAGTGTGCGGCCCAATTTAACTAGGAACGAACCGAGCGAGCGAGAAAATCGGCTAAAACGCAGCGGCGGCTTCGACGGGGATAGGTATCAGAGTGTACTCGTGTTAACACACGACTCACGGGCAAGCCAAGAAGATAGAAAGAAACACAAGTCCGTATCGCGCGAGCCCGTCCCGGGTACGGGCTGACAGAAGAAAAAACGTCCGTGAAGAGTGAGAACGAACCGAATGAGCGAGAGAAAAAAAAAAGAAACACGTATACGTGCATATATATGCGTGTACGCTCTCTGTAATCTCACGCGCACGCAGCTCTTGCGGCAAAGCGAAGTTGCATCCAATTTCACGCCCGCGAGAGAAACACTCACCCGAAAAATTAGCCTACGTACGTAGCAAATATCTCATAACATTCGGTGACATGTCATTATCGAAAAATCACGAGGAGACACCGTTAAAGCGATGCATAGGGACTGCGAGAGAAAGATACCGATAAGGATTGCTAGAGTTCTGTGTACGCGAATCTATCTCTCTCTTCCCCCCACCCTACTTCTCCCTGTAAAACTAACGCTATCTCTGTTCCTCCTCCTTGCCACTCTCCGATTTAGTTACTCATTCGCAGTGTCTTTCTTTCTATTCTCGTTCGGTCCTTTTCTCTTTCACGCCCGTTCGTTCGCGTTCTCCTCCCACTCCCACCTGAATTGTGGAGAGAGGGAGACGAGGACAGGCGAATAAAGGGAGTAAACGATGCGCCACGACAGTTACAGGTCCGAGTGCTTGTCACCGCCCGTGAAACGTCAGCAAGATCTGAAACGACAAATCCTCCCCGTGTATCCAGAATAAGTTTTGCATCGACCCGAAAGGAAGCCGCGGCTAGCCTGAAAAAATGTCGCGTGCCGTTACGGCAGACGGTGACCCTCCTTCTATCGACTCGCTCGTACGATACGTGGTACGCGTGGAAAAAAAAAAAGCGAACAATGTATTCACACAACATACGAGAACATTCTTGCCGTCTCCTCTATCGCGAGGCGACCCCACTGCTTCATAAACATAAGAACTATCGCACAAGACAGGGCCGTGATAAGTAACGAGACGTTTAAGAATGCGTTCTCGGTGGCCAGTAAGAGTTAGGGGCCACCTGGCAAGGACGGGAAAACACGAATTTTAGCGGTGCTTAACCTGCTGCGTGAGGAAGCTCGCCGTTGGATAGAAATGCGGCACTAGCTGTTTAGACGGTCGATGGGCGCCCAACACCGCGCGACGATGATTAATGTCAATTCACTGCCGCGCGTCAGACACGATCACTTGTCTCCAGTAAATCGGCCCACTAACCGAGCATAGATCGTGCAATCTATATAGAATGTGTACATTTATGACAGCTCCGGTTGGTACACACTCGCAGGCACACGACTCCGCGAAGCTCCCTGGACTTCTCGCATCCCCCTTTTTTTCTCCCGTTCGAGGAATAACGTTATCGCCGCTTCTCCGCGAAACAACAGCTGCTAACGGCACCCCGTCGGCGGATCGTACGATATCGGCGTTTCTATAACTTAACGCGGTAGATGGATTTGATCGCACTAAAATTGAGCCGAGACACTGAGGTCCGTATCACGCACACGGTAGGCACGGTCAGACACGGTGCCGCGCGACAGACACTTTCTTCTAGTTTACAGCATCGGTTGCCGAGGTTCACGCGCACGCTAACATTTATCGCTGATCAACGGATCAGTGAATTACCAGCTATCGTTCGTGAAACCGTGAAGAAACGACGAAGCGACTTCAATCTCGGAAGATCCTTCGAGAGTACCTTTCTTCAATGTCGTTTTCTTTTTCCTTCAGTCGGAAATGATGGTGTGTTTCGATGAGCACGACCGGAGAACGGCGCCACTACCGACCAATAACGTTATCCGTTCTGCGTATACCCTTCTCCCCAACGCAGTTTCAAATGATACTGTATAATAACTCTAAGTATGTGTGTATCATTGAGGTAATGAATTTTTAGGAAAGGCAAAGCAGTTTAGGAGGTATCATTTTGTAGTATACCTACCGTAATGTTCCTCTTTCGAAAGTAATGTGTGTCGTAGAAAGTTTGCAGGTTAATATAGTGACTTTTTAGTATCTAGTTCCTTTTCGCGCATTGGCACTCCCTATATCGTTCTGTTGGCAAAATTTAGTTAGGGGTACAATGCACCGGAGGCGCTGGGATCAATGTAGTTGAAAGAATTTGGTAACAGATGGCGTTGATGAGATGATTTTGTTAGAGACACTGTAATAAGAGCAAAGAGGAGATATAATAAGAGGCGTCACTCGACAAGGACAGAAATAACCTAGGGAAATCACTAGACAACCAATTTAAATGCCCATTCGGCCCCATTCGGCAATGATCGGTAAACTTCGGCAATAATCAGCCAATTGCGTTAAGGTACATTTTGTCGATTTGAATATCCCGCTCGAATGTACAACCAATTTAAATGCCAAGGTCAAGCAAGGACTTCAAAGGTTCCGCCCGGAGTGACGCCTCTTATTATACCTACTTTTTGGTCTGGACACGAGTGACAGTCCGCCATGTTTGATCGAAATCCCACGAGAGAGAAAGAGATATTCACCATTTCACTCTTGACCTCTCTTAACAACTCTTACGTTTATGGCGGCAAATCTATGGCAATGCATTGCGCATTTAAATAAGTATAATAAAAAAAACATATATCAAATAGAACACAAGATTTGGTTTTTTACTTTATATCTTCATTATCTTGGTATAATTGACAGATTTAAAAATCAGCGGGAATAGACGAAAAGTGGCGGGCCAATCAAAAACCTAAATGCACATTATCAGATTAAGGCCGTCTGTCCACGGAGCGTCGCGTCATAGCGCGTACGCGTAGAGACCAATCGTATGACGCGTCTGTCAATCACCCAGATAGCACACCTCGTCTTAGAGGCGCCTAGTTTATGTCCATTTTAGGTCTGAACGTCTTGATTTGTAACAAGACGTCTTTAAGACGTCTTTAAGACGCCTTTTGGACGTCTTTAAGACTTTACCAGACGTTGTGCTATCTGGGCAGTGATCTGCATTTGTCAAGATGCCCGGCGTACGATTGGTCTCTACGCGTACGCGTCTATGACGCGACGCTCCGTGGACAGACGGCCTAAGAGATAGTAAAATATCGCCATAAACGTAAGAGTTGATAAGAGTGGTTAAGAGTGAAATGGTGAATATCTCTTTCTCTCTCGTGGGATTTCGATCAAATATGGCGGACCAATCAAAAAGTGGCCTCCTCGTGTCCAGACCAAAGAGGAGATATAATAAGAGGCGTCACTCGACAAGGACAGAAATAACCTAGGGAAATCACTACACAACCAATTTAAATGCCCATTCGGCAATGATCGGTAAACTTCGGCAATAATTAACCAATTGCGTTAAGGTACATCTTGTCGATTTGAATATCCCTCTCGAATGTACAACCAATTTAAATGCCAAGGTCAAGTAAGGACTTCAAAGGTTCCGCCCGGCGTGACGCCTCTTATTATATCTCCTCTTTGTCCAGACTCTTATTACAGTGTCTCTAGATTTTGTGGCGGAATCAGGGATTGGCGGAAATGTCGTGCGCCCGTAACTATTTGTATAGTTCCCAAAATGTGAAAGTTTTACGTGCGATTGTTAGCCACACTGGCCATCACTTCTTCCATTGGCCAATTTTGAAAGTAGCCTGTAGGATTTAGAAATGGTCGGCAAATACCGGTTTTCCGCGAAGTAACATTTGTAACTATCGGTTTCGGGAATGTATTTATACGCGTCGAAAGAACGTACTCGAACAATAAACGGAATGCACTGACGAGAATAATTTATATCATTATATGTATATATTTTTATGTTTTTTTTTGGCATTTTAATTGGAATGTAACGTTTCAATCTTCAACAATTGTAGTTCGCTAGAAAGAAATTTAGTGCGTCGATTTTAATTCCATACCCCCTTGTCGAAAATCAAAATTTCGAAACTATTCGTGAGACGTCAAGTAAATAAATACAATGGAGAAATATCTGCACATGAGAACATTTATATCTGCGGTTTTAGAATACACTAAACATACGAGCGAAACGACAGCGTCGATTTTACAACGAAATCTTGGTGTAAGTTTTGGTCGGTTTATGTTATCTTCGATTTATATTACATTTTATCAATTAACTAATAGATGTAGGTAAACTACTGAACAAAATACTTTGTCTAGTATTGTATAAAACATTTATAACAAATATCAATTGGCCATACTGTTTAAAAAAATCAAAAAAACAGAAAGAATAAGCAGTGTGTTTTTACAATAAAAGCTTATGTTAATTAAAAGGTAATAAGCGTATCATTGGATTTGAGCATATTTGACCCTGGGACCAGTATAGCAGCAGAATTTTATGTCAGCCTACACGAACTTATGAATAATTTGGCATCTAGGACCACCTTGATTTGGAGCGCCGTCGACGTTTTACAAAATGCTTGCCGAAACGCTGCCGCTAGACAAGCCTTAATTCATACTTACAAATTTGCTCCCATATTAGCAAGGTTGTTGGAGGTATACATTTGCATTTGTCCGTTTAATAAAGTTAATCTAATAATGAGATTTACAATGTTTAAAAAGCTATTTCAACCTTATTCACTTTAGCATGGAATATTAAGATTTTCTCTTTGAAATTCTGAATTAGATTTGGTACATTTCGTAGGCTAATCTAACAAGCGAGAAGAGAATACGGGTACTGAAATTGCTTCAAGAATTGACGTATGGCATAAAAGTATCTTGGCAAGAAGCTCATTTGCCATACTTAATATCGATATTAACGCAATGGGTAACACAGTCGAAAGAAGAAGACATCATTGCACTTTCGCTAGGTGTACTAGTAAATCTCTGTTACAAAAACCTTCCGGCAGTGTACACTTTAATGAGAACAATCGACACAAAGGCATTCGTACGCACGTTGCTGAAGCTACAACACTGCAGCGTTAATACGAGTGTACAGTGTTCTAAACTTTTAATTATATTAGAGCACACAAACCCAAATATCTCGGAAAAGTACATCTTGGACTTTGCTTCTCTAACGTTTAGTAGTCTCATTACTGCGATGAAACAGAAGGATGTTTTGTTATTAAGACACATTATAGACTTCTTCGACGATGTGGGGCAAAATGAACATTCGCATTCTGTGTTACTCACATATCCGAAGTGAGTAATTGAATGATGTATGCTTTCATTTTATCTTACTTTATATCGAATGTTATTTAATTTCTTCCTTCGTTTCCTTTGCTTTTTGTTAATCAGTTATGGTAGAGATGTAGAAAATGTACTAGCTACATTAGAAGATAACGCAGATCCAGAATGTGTTGCTCTTATGATGGAATTTTTATCATCTCTAGTAAAATTAAAGTTATCCGCTTTAATACACTTGTATCCTTTCTGTGTGAAAACAGCTATGACGTGGGTTCCGGTGGAACAGGTTTGTCTCCGTTTTATCAAGTCATTCTCTTTACGAACAGATAAATGTTATTCTACGATCAGTTAAAATACTTATTTTCCACACTAGGTATGCTCCAAAGCGTTGGCTTTGATAAGAGTCACTGTGATCGACGCACGACGTACTAAAACATCCAATGAGGTACTAGCAGAATTGGACGCATCTGTTTTGATGCTGATTATAAATTCAGAACACAACGAAATTCAAGGGAAACAAGACCTGAGCTCGGAGACGGAAATCAGATTAGCTGAATTAATGCAGTTGTTCCAGGAGATGGTTAAGACACCTACGCTCAGAGCAAAAGTTATGCAGTCCTTAAATGAACAAACGATACGGGCCCTACTGAATCCTATGTTGGACTCTGAAACATGTAGAGCTGACGATTGGCCAGGAAACTTTATCCAAGTACATTTTGTTCTTAACGCACGATGAAGCGTAACTTCTCAACGATCCTCCTTTCACTCTGGAATTTTTCAGAATCCTAACACAAATTTGTGTATTCATGCGTTAGCTTTGACAGCTGACTTGGCAGCACATAATTCGCAATGGTTAACTTTATATTCTGAACTGCTTCGAAAGAAGCAAATACAAATGACAATGGCGCATGCGTTGTTCACTGGTGACGGAGATGTTAAACAGAAAGTGTTGCAGCTGACTTCAACCGTAGGATTTCCTCAGGAATGGTAAGTTCCATGGTAGTAGATCGTAGGTATTTCTCACGCTACGAAAGAGCGTGATACAAATTTGCTAAGCTACGCGTATCTTCGTTATTAATAAGGAGAGATCACAGTGGAGTCTTCTGATCTTTCCTTGTAAGGTCGAATGTTCTTGGCAACGAATTGTTTTAATGTTTATTGATGACAACTCCAGACAAATTCACTGTTATCGCATGAAAATTGCATCTCATGTTTTTGTCTGACAAGTGTTTCCGCGTTGGCGCTCTGTATGAAGCAATTGGAACCTCTGATATTGGTGCAGAGTACTCCTGGAACGGTAGCGAGCATTGGTAGTAAAGTGCCCACAAATTCAAATAGCGAAATGGCTCCACTTTTTTCCTTCGCTCAAGAAGAACGGCTTGATACATTCTTAGCGAAATTGCAAAGAGCTTACGAGTTAAATCAAATTGGTGATATCACCACATCGGCAGTAATGGAATTGTACGAGTACAAAGTATGTTGTTCCTTGCGGTGTATGCCATACTTTAAGTGTAATATTTATTCTATGCTTATTATTTGCAATATGAAAGTTAGCGGCGATGAGACATGCAGAACGGGCTATGCAATCCAGTTTAGAGGCAGCGAGTAACCATGGGACCAGTTTGCAGCACCGGCTGGCGCAGGTAGTAGCTGAATCGAGTCGTTTACATCAAATGTTATTTGACACGCAGCAATGTTTGGAAGGAGTGAAGTCTACGTTAACAGTAAAGCTTGCTGAAGCAGAAGAACAGAGCAAAAAAGCAGTTACTAGTAAAAAACAGGTTAGCACTTTTTAGTATACTGAATACTTGAGAATAGTGAGCCTATAATCATAGAGGTTTGTTTGGAAACTTAAACAATTGCATTTGTAGGAAATCGATGGACTGAAAAAAATAGTAACAGAAAGGTCTGCTAACATTGATCATTTAAATGTATTGCTTGCGCAATACAAGCATGAATTGGAGAGCAGTATCAATCGAACCGAAGTATTAACTAAGAAGATAAAAGAATTGGAAGCCGAATGCGCAAACGCAGATGCAAAGACTGCGGAGATGGTCACGAAAAATCACGAATTGAGCAAGCTGCTGCACAAAATGCAAGAGCAACTCAATAAAAAAGAACAGGTATGTTTAAACTAGCAAAGTTATTGTGAAATATGTTAATGAGTTGTTGGTACTTGGACAGGTAATAGAATTCAAAGATTCAGAAATTCAAACGAACCAGAAAGATATATCTGCGCTTCAACAAGAAACACAACAGTTATTACAATTGGTGCACACGTACGAACAGAATATCTCGGAAAAAGAGGAGAGTTTGACAAAGCTGAGATCCGAATTGGTTGAGCTAAGCCGTATGCGAGATATGATCTTTGAACTTACTGCCAAGAAAAAAGAAGATTTAAACACGAGCTAACATTGCAGTGCTCACTGTGTTATGTTTTGTAATAATATTAATTACTTTATTTATACGAGATTAACAAGTTTATTTAATACAGATAGATATAATACGCTCAAATATGTCTTTTGTCTTAGACGGCATATGTAGGGATTCCGTAGCGGTAAGACCGAAGCTCCTCCAGAGGGCCACGCGGCTCAGAGACTTTCTCGCCGGTGATCGCTGACCCTCCCGGCAGTGTATATAAGAGTTCCGTTTCCAGTTCTGATACCCAGCGTGTCTATAGTCTGATTTTCGAGAGTTGAGACCTGAGGCGGAGGGTGGTTTAAGGAGGAACCAATGGTACGCTATAGATTTGTGCAACGCCGCACGCAATCCGTAACGTACCATTGGGTGCTGGGTGGTTCCTCCTTAAGTCCCACGCTCCGTCCAGGAACCCGCCTCAGGTCTCAACTCTCGAAAATCAGACTATAATAGCGAATTCGGTATCTCGCACTGACTCTGTGCTCGTGCCAGAAAATGACTTTGGGTTGGTGGTGGGTTTGATTCATTCTTATAGAAGAAGAGTGCCTTATCTATCTTCGTCTCTATCAGAAACAAAGCAATCCAAGTCATTTTCTGGCACCAGCGCAGAGTCAGTGCGAGATACCGAATTTCGCTAATAAGGCAGGGTTGTTGTTGTGTTCCGCCAGGTAAAAACAGGTGATGAGGAGGTAAAGTCCTCCACAGGGGGGAGGGGGGCGGGCCCGGCACGAAAACACGTCTTCTCATTTTCTAAGGTGGGGTGACCCTTTTCCCCTTCCTTAGGCAGTGTCCCACTGCAGACGGGGGCATCAGTCCAGGGGCCTTAGGTGCAGAGTTCGCGCTTAGAGCATCATATTATTACACATATAGAGGGGAGAGGTTTTCACTGAGAGGTAAGGAACTAAAAAATGATGGACACTTGCATTTACGTAAACAATTATAGTTATTGCTACTTCTCTTTTTCTTTATACATAAAATACATTTATATATATATATTGATCACTTTTCTCATTGAATCAATTACTTTTTGTACAATCACCTATATATGGATAAAACCGTTTTCATAATTTATTCACAATTCAGACGTTGTTCTTTGGATTATAATAGTAACACGACTTGCTTAATTTACAATTTATATGCACGAGTGTTCCATTGTCCTTATTAAACTGATTTTGCTAAGAGAGATTTTACGGACGATCAATAAATTAGGCTATTTTAAAATAGAAGGCTTCGCATCTTATATATCAAATCCAAAAACAAACGATAATAAATATTGTTTAAATTCTGTTTTATCACGCAAAATTATACGCAACAATAGGTTTTTTATGTCCAATGCATAAAAATGAAATGTTAAGTTATATTTCATAGTCATTGACGATGTTTCGTTTCTCTCTTTAAACTGATAAATCATTATCCTGCGTGAAGAGCAAACGACTTTAATGATCTAAGCAATGATTTAAGCATGGCTTTTATAAAAATGTACTATATTAACACATATAGTAATATCTTAGGGAAGATAGATTGTACGTAATTTTTTTACTATATTTTCATATTTTCTATAAAGAAATTTGAATCGCTATTTCTTTTATTATAAATTTCTGTACCATATTACAACTTTGTTTTGTACATACAACTATGACGCTCAGGGGACAAACCGTACCTTTAACGAAACGGTATGCAATTCGGATCGCCTTTCGTTCTTGCGAATGCGAAAGACTGGAAATGAGCGAGAGTTTTCAGTCTCTCGCACTCGCTGCGGCGAATACAAAACAAGTAGTGGGAATAGAAGTGTACCCTTAAGCCTTAAGGGATTAGACTACTGTAAAACGGTCGAAAAATCGTAATTTTTTTTCGCTCAAATATTAGTTTAAAATCTTTAGAATGACGTATGTACACCGTTTAAGAAAGACCACGATGTTCGGAGCCACTTCGTGACATATATCTATATATATTTTCTTAATTTTTATAATGATTTTTAATGCTTTACAATATACCAAAATCAAGTGCTAAACCGCAATTTAATCGGCTGATTAGTTTCTCTAAAATTTGCATCATAAAATGACGTCATTTTTCGGGCCGTCACAGTAGTCTACCCCCTTAAGGGGTTATACCTAGTCAAAATTTGGTCAGGAGCCCGAAAAGAGGCGAATAATTGTGATTTTTTTTATTAAAAAACCGAAGCATATATTTTTACAGAACTTTTTGCGCTTAAAAGAGCAACATTTAAAGAACACTTGGTAATTTTTTTGTAGAAAAATATTTACGTTTATAATAAAAATATAACGATATCCAAGAAGCTTTTCTGAAAACGGTGAGCAAGATAGATATCTCAAAAACTACACCAATTTTTTTGAAATTTTGTGGACTTATTTTAGATATAAAAATCTAGCGGCTGATCAAAGGATTTCTTTTTTCAATATATACATTCGATTTTATGAACGGAAAACGGCCGTTTTTTTTTACAATAATCGGAATCTTAAATTTAAACAGCTGCTATTTTACTTTAACTTAATATTTCGGAAATTCCATCGATTAATCAGAGGATAAACTAACATACTAATGAAATCTTGTTGGTTTTTTGAGTTTAGATAACTTGATTCCGAATGGCAGTGCTCACCACAAAACTAATTTTCAAAAAGTGCTTATCGGATATCGGTTGTAACTTTCCTAAATACTTTTACACGAAAATACTACTGAATGTTCCTCAAATGTTACTCTTTTAAATACAAAAAGCTCTGTACCAATATATGCTTATACTTTTAAAAAAAATCTCAAATATTCGCTTTATTTCGGCCTCCTGACTAGGTATAACCCCTTAAGGCATTACGCGCAGTCAGGAGGTAGAAGAAGAACGATTCTTTGGGCAAAGACGAAATTAGGTTGTAAGCGCCCGGAGCCAACATTTTACCCCTTTGTATTGCCCACCTTAGGTGGTTGAGTCCACACTTTACATAAAAAAGGCATAATAAATGTGTTTATTAACTGATTTCAACTGTGCATAAAAATATGCATGTACTTTCTGAAATAAATTCCCAAAGAACCGTTCTTTTTCTGACTGCGAGTAACCCCTTAATGAAACAGGGGACCCGTTTGTACGACGGGACAACACTGTATTATTGGCTGTCGCCACAGAAATAAAATACATATCCTGCATAAAAATTATTTAGATCGTACAAGAGATACCTTCATCATCTTTCATAGCCATGAAATAAAAATATAACCATTCATTCAGAAATTGTATCTCTCTCCTTGTGCCAATCACTTTTTATAACACTGCTTTTATATACATGTAAAACTTACATATAAACAAGAATAGAATATTCTTCAGTATCTTTTTCACATAAATATAAAAAATACTTGCAATAATTTGCACTTCATTGTAGTGAGATTAAGGTAAATTATATTACGTCTAAGTTCGAGATGATATTAATTTCGCTTGAATCTAGTCATTAAGAACAAAAAAATTTTGATAAACTATAAAAAGTCAAACAACATTCTCAACAGTTGTATTGTCATGTGAATAGTTTCATTGGAATGTCATTGATCAACAGTTCAATACTTGAACCCTTCACTAGCATCTTAATGAATACTGATACATAAAAGTTTTATACCTACAATAAATTTCACTAGACCGAGTCATTGAATTATTCAAAAATTATCATTGTATTAGACGTTTGAAACTAAGAGAAGAAATTTGTGCCTAATCGACAAAGATTATCAGTACCATAAATAATAAACTAAAGTGAACTAAGCGCAACACGGTTCAATGGTACATTATTCCCCGTGTTAAATACTTCGCGTCGAACACAGCTCTGTCATCATCTGCCACCTTTACTCCATGGTTGCTCCTTGGCAGATGCAAAGATCAGGTAAAAGCAATTAGTTGCCATATTTATCCCCGCCGCCAACCAAAACACCATGTGCCAACGAGCCAGTGTTTCCTATAACCATTCACTTGCAGTGAGTTTACGTCGATACTGACACAGCGATTGTAAGAAAAAGTATAAATTTCGTTATACTAACATGTCCTTGAACTAATCTGCCAATAATGTATGGTGCCAGGAATCCGCAAACATTTGCTGCAGCATTTGTAAGTCCATAGAGAGTTCCTGCATATCGTGGTGCTAAAGCGATATGATTCATTTGGTTTCCAGCATAAACTGCACCCTGTAGGGATCCTAAGCCAGCGAGCATCAGCATTACAGTCATACGATCGCATTCAGCCCAAATAGCACCAATAAAACTGAGACTGGGTCCCAACGAACCCACTGTGTTCCACAACTTGAACGATGCTAAAGGAGATAAAATCTGACGGGCAAGGAGGGCATCTGCAAAGCTTGAAATACCGAGCCCGACTAACCAGGAACTTAAATAAGGTAGCGCTGAAAGAAATGCATCCTGTTGCACATCGAAATGCAAGATTTTGTCCATATACGTTGGTAATTCTGTTAAAAGGGTATAAAACGCCCACGCCTGTCCACATTGTGTTATCGTTATAGCCCACATAGGCAACGACGTAAACACTGATAGCCAAGGAACTCCCGGATCGATATCCTGCGTTTGAAATAAATTCAATTAAACTTCAATCGACGGAGAAGGCTATATAGGATTAATTTTATGAAACTGCATATAAACCTCGTCTTTCTTTTCCACAGTAGCTTCGATATATGCCCTTTCAAGGGGATCGATTTTTGTATGTTGCGCAGGTGTATCAAATACAAAAATCAACCAAAATGCATACCAAACAATGCCAAGCCCTCCGAATAAATAAAATGCAAGAGGCCATCCGCCCCAAAGTTCCAGCGAGCATAACCATCCGCTCACTGGTAAGGATATAACAGTTCCAAAATTTGCACCTACATGGAAGTAAATACGATGAATGAAATTCATTGTGTGTCGAGAAGGAGAAAATAATTACCTGCATATACTACAGCAGCAAATTTACTTCTCTCCAAAGGCGGTACCCAGTGTGCTAGCATACTATGCATTGCAGGGAACGTAACGCCCTATTTTTAAGATAATGGGAAGTCGATTAATGAATGTTATATCATGTGCGACGTATTTCTTTTTTTAAGCAACAGGATTTACCTCTGTGAATCCTTCGGCCACTCTTACAGCTAAAAATGGTATCAGTCCTGCATATGCTGCGAAGGGGCTAATTACGGTCAATACAGCAGTCAATAATACTCCTAATCCATAAATTAGTTTTCCGCCAAACTTCTCCGCCATTCTACCACCAGGTACGTTTGTAGTCACATAGCCGACGAAAAAAGCACCCAATATAACACCTTGGGTCTTTTCATCCCAATTAAATTCTCCTGCGCTCTTTAAAATTTTAAGTTTGCTTTTAAATAGATCGTGAAAGAGGTAATTGTTTCATTAGCAGCGGACCTATGGTGTTAGGTGGAATGTTAGCCACTAATTCGTCAACAGCGTGCAAGAATTTCTAGATGATCGGACCATCTAGACAGTGAGCATTGCCCAGCACAGTTTAATTTTACTTCTTTAATAAGAATTAGTGCTTTTTGCATGGCATGAACATTGACGAATTAAGTGGCGGTTTTTACGTGATAAAGAAAAGAAATTGCTATTAACTTAAAATAGATTAAATTATTTTAGATACAAAGGAATGATAATTTCTTTCTATAAAAGTTCAAGAATGGATGCAAGCATGAATTGAGATAAAGGCAAAGGATGTAGGCGTACAATACATATTACATGCGTGCGCTTACGCATGATAAATGATTAGTTCGCATGAGTAATACATGATAACAAAGACACAACTAATGTTGACATTTGATCTGTATCGATGTTACACATGTACTACGTGTTATATCATAAATACAAATTTGTGAGGAAAGTATTAACATTAATATAAATGAGACTATTAATTATGATATGCTGTTATAAATTTTTTAAACAACTCACTGGTATAAATGTCCCATTAATAGGTTTATCGTTGCGACAAACATCATTGGTATCATTATCATTGGTATGCGGCACTGCCGTTTGATTCACCATTGAAACAATAGCCACAGATAAATTTACTCTCATGGCATACACAAGAGCGAAGCCTAAAAATCCTAAAAAACCTAATGTATGCCTGGCTTTTACACATGATTTTGTATCGGATAGTATGTCCGGCAAAGTAACTGAAAAGAAAATTATACGATTACAGATGAACAATCCTTCTATACTTTACATACAATCTAAAAAATGTATGTGTTTCCACATACAGCTTTCGTTACTTTACTTCTATTTAAACTTGTTCCCTAGCTATGGAGTTTTATGTTGTAACAATTCTTTTGATAAACAAAGTTAACGCTACAATTTCCGTTCAAGTGTTTACAAATAATGCTCGATATCTTGTAGATGACCTTTTCAAAATTCTGTAAACACGACCATAATGCTCTAAGAGTTACTTCAGCTTATTCTCTCGATTCTATTACATGAGCTGTTTGCTCGCTAGATTTAAACCAGCGTTGTCCAGCAAAGGGGCCCCTCACGCATGCTTTCCCTTCCAACTTTTCTTTAGAGCAATGTGACTCGTTTGATTTGATTTTTACTCATGAGATTTAAAATTCTTTGTTTACACAAGGTCTATTAAAAATATTGCGATACTTTGATAGAGAAATAGAGAAGCTTTACAGCAAATTTTAATAACACCCAGAAGTATTAAGAGAATAATAATATCAATGACAAGATGTTTACAGGCATGCGTTGAAATGCAAAGTAATCAGTTTGCGCATCTCTTGAGGATGTAATCAAATACCAGCTGATAACATAAAAGTCGCTGTTTCTTATATATAAGATCAAATGTTTATATCAACTTTTCTGATTATTTTCAAGTGCTGAATCCAAGCCTAAATTGGGTCCTAGGACCCAGGTCCCACATATTATGGGACACCCTATAAAATATATAATAATGTTAGAGCTCTGGAGTTTAATTAAGAGAGAAATGTAGCTGCTATGTTAAAATAAAGTTAAAAGAAATTATATTAGGCTGAAATTCAAATGCCCTGTGAAGCAAATTCCTCAGTTACAAATCAACAGATATGACCCCACTTTTGCATCGTGTAATCATTCAATTGATCTCTACTAGCAAAACAGAAAATTCGCGCTTGTAGATTTCCTAGTACTTTACGTGTAAACATTAATTGCATCTCCTCTTGCGTCGCTACAAACACAAGAACACCAACTCCCGAGCTCCTAACATCGACTAAAGTTATCTTGCATTAACCTGGTGCATCCTCCGACAATATGTTATACAGTCTCTGGTTCTTTTTCATTTTCTACCTCTACCATTATAATTTGACTATATTCATTTTTCAACCGTGTGGTCTCCTACTACAACAGAAAAGCAGCTCTACGAATTACAGAAATAATCATAACGTGAATTCTTAAAATTGATAAAAAAAGATCGAGGGTTTCGAAGGATTTTCTATAAATGAAAGCAACACATCTGGAGAGTGACAGATGTGAGGTGACAGTACCGCGAGGAACTCACGCTGTCACTCTTTCGATCTTTTGTTTCCAAACAGTGGCTTCCTACGTTCACTCAAGATACACTGGTAAACTCGATTGACGAAGTGAGGGAAATATTAGGCGTGAAAATATAGAAGATCGAGTCTTAATACGATCAATAGACAAGATATCGAGAACAGACCTCTATCCAGGGAATCGTTGATGCACAAAGGCTGGTCGTCCCTCGAGACACTTGGATCCAATACTTCCATGTTGCTTGTGCGCTGTTTTACGGGTGCCCGAGACTTTCACGATGATTCCTTCGCCATCCCAAGCATCGATGTTACATTCTTGTTTCGCGCGCGCAACAAGCCGAGAACGCCGAGGAGTCGTGACAACTTGAATTTTCTCAACAATATGAAGCTTACAGAGGGGTAAACCGTCGTCTGCTGTCATCACCACTGGCGCGAATTCTTACGCGCTCACGTCATATGAACTCATGCGAGTTAGGCGCTTTGTGATTGTATGGACGCATGAGCGCACACGAGATTGCTCGCGCAAGCGCACTTTGATTTTCTCATAATTTTTGTGCAATTAAATAATGGAGCTGTGAATTGAATAATTATGCACACTCAGGGCTGTTCCTGAGTTGTTGGCCGCTCAGGTGTAAAAAGAATATTGCCGCTCTTATTAATTTAATTATGTTGTAGTTCTCGTGAAATTAGGGGGAGGGGTTCAGTCATTACTCAGCACCAGTGGTGGGTCCGTATTTTACCTAACGTAGGAAAGTGAATTCTCTACGTGTAGAATAAGACGTAGTAATACTTAGTAATAGCTTAACTTTATCACGTTCATGTATTTTACTGTATAAAATCATATTGTTTGACAAAACCGTTGCAGACTGTGGAACGCCATAACCTTAATGCGCTAATCGTATTTATTAAATTCAGAATTGCAACAACATACTTATTGTTGGATGATGAATTTTTCCAACCATCTAAAAGTAGAATTGCATCTTTGGATTCAACACCGATTATTGATTTCTTGTAATCTTGAAATTTTGCGATAAGTGAATTATTGGATTCAATTTATGAACAAAGTTCCTAAAGATTCAATAATACGAAATGGAATGTTACATCCAAAGAAATAATTTGCTAAATCTTTATCAATTTCTTCAGAATCCATCTTTTGCGCACCGAAGATATGAAATTTACTAAAAAATTTCAAATTACCCACACAGCACAACGTCCCGCAACGTCCCAAAGACGTCTACAGACGTCTTGGGGACGTCTGTAGACGTCTTTGGGACGTTGTGCTGTGTGGGTATTTATATTTTTTATAATTACATACATTTCAATCTTTCTTTTTAAAGTAATTTAAAATATTGTGGAGTAAAATTCAATGTAATAGCTAGGTAGAGGTAAATAGTTTGTATTTGAATTTTTGCCATTGAATTACATTTTCTACATTTTATACAATTATCTACATTTTTTACGCGTGTCACGTAGTAAATTCGATGTAACGTAGTAAACCCAACACTGCTCAGCACACGACGTCTTAAAGACGCCCATTTTACGTCTGTTTTTGGTCTGAACGTCTGACGATCTTATTAAGGGTGCGTTCCACTTGCGCTAAAAACGATCCCGACCACACCATCGGAATTGCCGTTCCACTTGCTTATAGGCTGTTGTGAGCCCGACCGCGATCATCGTGATCATCGTGATCGCCAAGTGGAACGAGAACCAGAAGCGTTGCAGTCGTTTTTAGCGCAAGTGGAACGCACCCTAAAGGAGTAGGTTACCCTCAAAATTTTCGAAAATTGTTTTTCAGGATGTTTTGTGTATTCCGCTAACTACATCTTTTCTACGTATTTTAAGCGCAAACGGGCCCCAAAATTTTTACAAGCTGCGCGGAGGAGGTCCGTTCGCTCGTGGAACAAAGATAGAAAAAATGTTGATTTTTTCTCGATTCTTGGTTCGAAAATAATCGAGTTATCGAGAATCGATTCGTAGAATAATCGGTAAAATAATCGAGTTATCGAGAATCGATTCGTAGAATAATCAGTAAAATAATTGAGTTATCGAGAATCGATTCGTAGAATAATCGGTAAAATAATCGATTATCGAGAATCGATTCGTAGAATAATCGGTAAAATAATCGAGTTATCGAGAATCGATTCGTAGAATAATCGAGTTATCGAGAATCGATTCGTAGAATAATCGGTAAAATAATCGAGTTATCGAGAATCGATTCGTAGAATAATCGATAAAATAATCGAGTTATCGAGAATCGATTCGTAGAATAATCGGTAAAATAATCGATTCTAGAAGAATCGAGTAGAATCGCCCTTCCCTATCGAGGACAGTGATGCCAGAAAGAGGAAGGGTCCTCTCGAGAATTTCCCCCACCACGCATGCACACTACGCCGGAGCGGCGTGTCCGTGAGCTCGGCGCTTCGGACAACGTCGTGAAGACGAGAGAGAAAACGAATGTGCGTCTTTCTCTCTCGCTCTTGAAACGCTGTGATCCATGGTGGGGTGCAAGCGACACGCGGCCGTGCGCGATCTTCTTGAGTGCCTCGAGATTCACTTTTCTCTTTCTGACATAAGGAATATTCCTTCATACCGATTTACACATTTTAATGTACCGTATATCGCGATGTTAGCTTTGCATAACGAATCGTTTATATTTCCCTCCCGATGGAAGAGACCACCACTTTCCCGTAGTTTCCATCGAGCGGTAGCGTGGACGCTGCGCGTAATAAATTTGTAAATAGTGCGTGATTCTTTGTCGCAACTTGATATAATTATCGAAAAATCTAGCGAGAAATGTGATTATGTTTAGATTTTAGATCATACTCTGAAAAAATATTTTTTATCGAAGGCGCTACAGCGTCCATGCTACTGGCCAAGAGTGGATTCTAATTTTAACAAAGTTCACCAATTTATAGTATCAAAATATTCATCTTTTAATAAAAAAAATTCATTTTAAGGTTTGAAAAATAGAAATAGCTCGAATAAAAAGTACGGAAATTTAAAATGAAAACAAGAAATTATGAATGTACATTTTTCTTTGTTAAAGAAGTTACAGAAGAACTTTATCTAACCTTTTTTTTTTATGTAGAATTTAGTTCGTACATCTGAAAAATCGAAGAACCATAACGGGTAATTATGGTTTTTCGTGATCTAATCGGATCTTAAGACAATATAAAATTTAAATATAAAGTTTCATTGAAATCCATTTTGCCGTTTAAACGTAATCGTGTTAACAAATATATGAGATATTTAAAAAAAAAGCTCTTTTCTAAATAGCCAAAACGTGATCAGGTCTTAAAACGTGATTTCCGTAATAAAATTTTTTCCAAATTTTTTTTCATTACAAGAGTATTATACATATGTCAGAAAGGGAAAAGTGAATCTCGAGGCACCCAAGAAGATCGCGCACGGCCGCGTGTCGCTTGCACCCCACCATGGATCACAGCGTTTCAAGAGCGAGAGAGAAAGACGCACATTCGTTTTCTCTCTCGTCTTCACGACGTTGTCCGAAGCGCCGAGCTCACGGACACGCCGCTCCGGCGTAGTGTGCATGCGTGGTGGGGGAAATTCTCGAGAGGACCCGTCCTCTTTCTGGCATCACTGATCGAGGAGACAAAGTTCAATGATGGAGGACTCTGAAAAAGTAGAACGATATCGACTCTTGATTGTAAAAGACCAAAACTGTTCTCTGTTACAAACGACCTTTTAAAAACTATTAAGAATATATTGAAGTTTTACCAGTATACAACCTCAATTATTTAAAAACATCCGCGCATTTCACGAGCAGAGTGCTTAGCGCTCCACGGGCACCAACCCGTGTTAAAAGCTGAAATATCCTCGGAATTGCACAACACTCCTGTAGGTGTTCCCCCTCCATCAAAATCATCGGAGTCCTCCGATCCCTGAATGAGAGTGGCAGCCCCTGGTCTATTCTATATCTCGTCTGTGGTTTAGCATTGGGATTTCCAGTTCTCTGTGATTCTAAGTTTATCTCGTATGGTAAGATCGTGAAATTTTAATTTACTTATCACAAATAATATCAAGACTGACAGGTTGTTTTTCGCACGTATCAAGCAAAATGAGTAAAACACCGGTAATGATACTACAAGAAGTTATGATGAAACATAGTAGGTGTTTACCTACTTACGTAGAAATTTCTAGCTTACAAGGCACCCATCAAAATAAGTTTACAATTGGTGTTAAATGGATGACCTATGATGCTAAAGGAGTAGGATCTAGTAAAATGGAAGCCAAACATAACGCTGCGAAGGAAATGCTAGCGTTGTTAGTAGCTTCGTCAGAAATATCGCAAAGTCAAGTTTCCTTGATCTCGGGTCATGGAGCAGCTACAATTACTACAAGGCCTACTAATTCAGTCACTTCTACAACGACTATGTGTACCTCTGTGCTTGATTCGTGCAAGTCTTCTAATAAATCCTCTATATCTTTACCTTGTTCACCTGTTTCAACACCAACCTTAGGAAATGCATTTGTCAACTATGTAGGGCTTCTCCATGTAAGTATGCCTTCGAGCATTATTCATATTACAATTAGAGCTCTTACTTTTTGACTCGTCGGGTACCCGTCTACCCGAAACAACTTCAAGCCATTGAATGTTGTATTGTTTGTGGTATTGTTTGATGTTAGCCAAAAATGTTCGAACAATATCAGATTCAATGGCTTGAAATTGTTTCGGGTAGACGGGTACCCGACGGGTCAAAAAGTAAGAGCTCTAATTACAATGCTAGTTGAATGTACATTTTTGTTTATAAAACTATTTTATAGGAATATTGTATATCGAGACATATACCTGAACCCCATTATGATATTGTTAATAGAGCAGGACCATCTCATCTTCCTGTATTTACTATGAGCTGCAAAGTTGCTTCTGTGCATGAACAAGTATCTGCGACTACAAAAAAGAATGCCAAACAGAACGTGGCTAAGAAAGTATTGCAGCAGTTGACGAAGAACACAGACTTTAATGTCAAGGATGAAACATTAGAGAGCTATGTAAATAAGATGAACGTAGAATTTATGAATCTTCAAATAAGTGAGCCTAAAATAGACAATCAAAATGTTAAAGCAATGGCAACTTACACACAACTAAAACATAAAGGCCCCGTAATTAAACACAAGATAGAAATCCAGAACTATCATGAAGTATTGAGCAGTTTATGCTACAGCATTCCAAAAATAGAAAGAGATTCTTTGATTCGTATATTTACAACAAAAACCTACTCTACACAGAACATAAGCGACTTGAAAAATACTATTTGTAACGCACTGGAGACGACCATGCAAACAATTGCTTTTAAAGCAAATACTGGAAATCGAGTAATAATAGGGCTTAGATTGTGTACATACCCCACTGTATTACAAATTGGTATAGGTGAAACTACAGAACGAGCAGAAAGGCATGCTATACAAAAAATCCTTGCAATGATCGCTGTGTTATTAAAATAATATGCAATGTAAATCGGGAAAATTTATATGTTTATAATATTATTGTTATATCTGCCTTCAAATTATATATTTATTTTAATATACAAAATGTATGCTTTAAGAATTTTATAAAAATAAATATATTTCATAATATTTAAATGTAATGTAAGTTTAATGTAAGTTTATAAATTCAACTGATTGTCAGAAGAGATTATTTTGTTGTACACTGGGATCAGAAATATTTTTTCACCTACGTACCAGTGGTATTCGAGCCTTGAATCTCTTTGTGATTCTAGGGCCCAGAAACTGGGCCCTGGGCGACGAGCCCATAATTCCGGGACCAGTCTTTCCGTTAATTTAAAGATCGCTGTAATACGTATATTGTATATGTGAAACAGGAAAAACTTGGGTTGCGGGGTGGTAATATCTGAAATCTAAACGATCAAAAAGTAACTACTTTTCAAGATTATTAGAATTTTGGACAAAAAGAAGAAAGTAAGCTATTTTATTTAATCCTGAAAGTGAATAATAATGAATTGAGTAGTTCTAAGCATTACAAAGCATTTATTTTTGTACATATTAATGTGATACATATAATGACGATGTAGAGAAACACATTTACATTTTATTGTCATTTAATAATTTTAATTGCTAGCACGACTCATGAAATCTATTTGAACCTAAGAAATGTTCTCTGTTACTCATATAAATTAGTGCTCCTTGTCTTAAGTAAAGTGTCACAAATAGATATTTCAACTTCACTTTTTTTATTTCATTATAGTGTAATCACTCAACGTGTGCCATTATAAAATATTATCTGTTATCTAAATGGTATTTATATTTCAATATCTAATTTTTTTTAACAATATTTATACGTTCACAATCGTTATATACACAGGAAAAAGGTACTAGTACTTATTTATTTTAAGAGAAGCACCAACTGTAATATAATACCTGTACAAACATTTTTATTATCGCCTTAAGGGGGTAGACACGGGTAATGCAGCGCGCTGTATACCGACACAATCTGGCCCAAAACATGGGTTTAGTAGGATACGTTGTTTGTCATTATATGAGCGAATTTTGGGCTGGGCGAGGTCTTATTCGAAAGAGGAAGGTTCAGTACAACACGCTCTGGCCATGGTTCGACGAGATTTTGTTGATATGTAATAATATGAGTGACCAAAGTAGAGAAAAAATGGAGAAAATACACTCGCAGATTTCAAGTATTTTTAGGTCACTATAAGAGTTTTGTGACTCAAACGATGTCCAGAGCGTGTTGCATTGAACCTTCCTCTTTCGAATGAGACCTCGCCCAGCCCAAAATTCGCTCATATAATGACAAACAACGTATCCTCGTGACTGCATTCCCAAATCAGAGTTACGCCATATTGACGATAATACAGAGCAAGTCACGTGACAAATTTAGTTGAGCTAGTGCACACGAGATGGCGCCTACACGGGAGGACTGCCAACGTGGAATCATAGCAAATTGAAGTGTTAGCTGGATACACGAGCCACAGTAAAAGCGTGATGCTGTCAATGCATGCATTTTCGAACGATTCTAGGTTACGTTATATGCATTTTAGGCATACATTGACTAGAAACTGCTGGGAACGAATACATTTACTAAAGCTTTTACCGTAACACATACCTCACATGAAATCGCTGTCGTACTTATTTAATAATTGAGACAGTTAGGGCAAAACGGAATAACCTGCAAATAAATTTTTCCTATTGTACATTGATGGCTTAGCGCACACATTGTATGTCCAGTTTTAACGTTTTTGAGAAAAAAGGTTCAAACATTCAATGGTACTTTATAATTAAATATAAATACTTGTTGCATTATATATATAATGTGTAATTAGTAGTATAAGTTAGAATCTGCAAAATTACAATAATAATTTGATAATAATACTTGGAAGATGGACATGCTACATGTAACCAAGTACAGAGGAGGACATACTAGGATAAAGCCACCAGTAGTCGACCATGTATCAGTAGTCGACCACTTTCAGAAAACATGAAAAATGAGGTTTTTAGAAGTGACGATCTTTTGAACAAAGTGCAGTTTTCGAACTGCACTATAACTGCACTCTGTTCAAAAGATTGTCACTTTTAAAAACCTTATTTTTCATGTTTTTCTGAAAATGGTCGACTACTGGTGGCTTTACCCTATACTGAATGATATTATATAAAAATGAATGAAAGGAATAATACTGGAAATAATCTTACTTCAATATGATATTTAGGGACATACAATAAACAAAAATATTATTTTTGATAAATTTATAAAAAAGATAAAAATGTGATTTTATACAGCAGAAAGACACAGTCAAGCACTATTTGTTGCATATAAAACCTCAAATTTTATAAAAAGTGGACCTACAATATGTGTGCAGTAAGCCATCGATATAATTAGTAGAGCCTATTGGAATACGTTATTGCTGCTAACTGAATTTCGTAAATAATGTGGGTTAGTTGGTTGTTGCGCTCACTGCTTCAATTATATGGCAAAATATCAGAGATGAGCATTACTTAAATAACCCCTGACAATTTGTATTTAAAGCGTTATCATTGAATTAATTAATCATGGGGAATTCAATTGTCGGCCACGAATAATTTTCTCGTGTTTATTCGTACTTTCTCGACTAAATATATGACTCTTGACTAGGGTTGCCACTCGTACATTAAAACAAAGTATCTTACGTTATTATAGGTAAATGTACTCTATACTTTTGAATAACAATAAAGTACCTACGCGAAAGTAACGCAATATTATTATCTTCTATCTGTTCCTGCCACTTTAGCATTTATTCAGAGAGTTTTCTCTGTCATGAATGTGAAGTGGCGGGATGAAAGAAACAAGGCCTCTCTCAATCTAATAAAAATCAAATTATTTATCTATTTTAATATGAATATTGAGTGCTATGATGCCATTGAGATATTTCAAAATAATAAAAATTTACTCTGTAATTCTAAAAGCAATGGAAAATATGTTTGGAAGAAATAAAAACTAATAAGATTCAAATGTACTTTTAATTTGTTGAGCGTACTTTTTTGTATACCCCACGAAAGCAAATGTACGTTATTTTTCTGCAAAAAAGGTGGCAACCCTACTCTCGACTAGAGTAGGAATAAATACGAGAAAATTATTCATTGCCGACGGATGAAAGACCTTGGAATATAGAAATTATTACATTTTTTTATTAAAAAAATTTATATATTTTAGTACATTCTTAAAAATAGAAATAATTGTTTACTCCTCTTCCTCCTCTTCCTCCTCTTCTTCCTCTTCCTCCTCTTCCTCCTCTTCCTCCTCTTCTTCCTCTTCCTCCTCTTCCTGCTCTTCCTCCTCTTCCTCCTCTGCCTCCTCTTTCCTGCTCATACTCCAGCCTTCTCATTTGTCTCCTCATCTCAGTGTACTGTAATATGAAAAATAAACATAAATCTTATGTCAATTACTGCAATAATGTCTAGACATTTTCATACTTTCATGAGAATGTAAGAAATGTTTGCGTGAGATCGCCTACGTATCTACATACTTGTCTTCTATACTGGATGGCCATTTCCATCCAGTTGATTTCTTCTCTTCGCGGACTCCGTCGTCGAGACGAACTCCGTCGCGAGGAAGACCGCGGCGTGGGCGCTCTCCGTGAGGACGGAGTCCTCTCTCTTCGCGGACTCCGTCGCGAGGACGGCCGCGGCGTGGGCGCTCTCCGTGAGGACGGAGTCCTCTCTCTTCGCGGACTCCGTCGTTGAGACGGACTCCGTCCCCGCGACGGAGTTCGTTCTCTTTCTCCCTCCAGATTCTGCGACCCTGCATTGCTTGCCATCTAAAAGCGAATCGAAGAAACAGTGAAATTATTGAAATAGATTTGAAAGTGCAGTAGAAGAGTAAACGTTTATCAATTCGGTACATTCGGGTGCAATATAGGCTTTCTTTAGCCAAGATTTAGCGCAGGAGAGAAATCTTCATGTTTTTAAATGCTTGAATTTCCAATTTTGAATGCGTTGAAATTCAAACATTTCCAAAATTTGTAATTATGAGGTTATCAAGGTTCAAAATATCTGTAATTGAAGGCTCGGATACAATCCGGGGACTAGCGCTCGAAAATGCGAAAAAGTATTGTCCTAACGTTAGAAAAATTTGGAAAATTAAATTTTGTTAAACCGGATTTTAAAAAATATGGTGTTGTAAAGCTCGTCACGGCACACATTTTTTCTTTTTACAGTTTCTTCATCGAAGTATTGGATATTCATCATTAGTATTGGAGATAAAAATTATAAACCAAACAAATTTCTTCGACCAAAGTCAATATCTTTTTAATATAAATTGCGATAACTTGAGTAAATATTAACGAATCGTTATGAGACTTGAAACATAAAACTCGGAAAATTCTAGCAAAGCCGTAAAATATATGCACAAAACTCTTATATTAAGAAATGTAATAATATTTCATTAAAAATTAATACTGGATATAACCCATGTTTTTCATCGTTCGTCGTTAAAAAGTATCGAGGAAATTTTTACGTGCATGTAACTTGCAGCGCCAAAGTTTTTCCTTGATATACAAAGAAGATTTTCACAAATTTTCACACTGAATAATAAATAATTGTAGAATATATGGCACTGTATATAAATCCCGCGCGGCACCAACAGTCAACGCGAGTGCTAAAACTGCTAAGTATAGAGCATTATACGCGGCTGCTGACTGTTGGTGGCCCGCGAGATTTGTATATATCGTCATATTTTCTACGATTATTTATTAATTAGTGTGAGAATTGGTGAAAATCTTCTTTATACATTAAGAAACACTTTGTCGCTGCAAGTTACATGTACCTCAAAATTGCCTTCATACTTTTTAACGGCGAACGTTGGAAAACATGGGGTATGTCCAGTATTCATTTCTAATGAAATATTATTACTTTTTTTTAACATAAGGATTTTGTGCATACATTTTATAGCTTCGCTACAGTTTTCCGAGATTTATGTTTCAAGTCTCATAACGATCCGTTAATATTTATTCGAGTTATCGCAATTTATGTTTAAAAAATATTGACTTTGGTGGAAGAAATTTGTTGGTTTATAATTTTCATCTCGAATACTAAGTAATGATTCGATAAAGAAACTGTAAAAAGAAAAATGTGTGTCGTAACGAGCTCTACAACACTATATTTTTTAAAATTCAGGTTAATAACATTTAATTTTCCAATCTTTCTTAGCGTTTGGACAATACTCTTTCGCATTTTCGAGCGCTAGTCTCCTTATTGCATCCGAGCCTTCAATTTTAAAATTTCCGATTTTTCCACTTCTGATGTTTAGAAACAGTCTAATTTTCATCACTTGTTTTCAGTTTCAACTAAAGGAAACCTAAATTCCACCCGAATGTATATACCTTTTCTAGACATTTCGCGGGTAAATTATAACATAACTTTGTTATTCTACGCGATAATGAATACACGAATCTCTGAGCGTGAAGCTGCGTATCGACATTGCGACGATGCCGCGCGAGGCACGGTTCGCGGAATGGAGAGTCTGGAGTCTACCTCGATCATGATCACTTTGCGAGGCAGGCTATTTCGACAGTCTCGCGCTCCATCCAGCATGATATTTGCGTCGCCCGAGCTAGCGATTTTTGATCTGGAGGCCGCGAGGCACCTGTGAGCACGTCAAAAAATCGACGGCTGATGCCTCGTAAAATGATCATGGTCGAGGTAGTCTCCAGACTCTCCACTCCGCGAATGATGTGCCATGCGAGGCAGTCCCGCAATGGCGATACGCAGCTTGAGAAACACGCGGACACTCAAACAATCACACTTCACACGATAGATTTTGCACAAAAAGTTACAACAATACTATGACGGTAATCGGAAACTTTACCCGGAATATGTCTAAATACAGTATTGGGTTGGAAGTAAAATGTAGATGTCAGTTATTATGAAAGTGGCGTCGTGCCAAATTTAAAAAAAAAAGAAATTGAACTTTACGTTTAGCATGTATCACGTTGATATAATACGTAAAAAAATAAGTGAAATGTAACAAACGAAAATTTTGGACTTGGACCACTTTCATAATAACCGGCACATATAGTGAAAAAGACAGGGATAGTAAGCGCGAAAGTACTTACGGTCTTTACTGCTCGACAGTCGCTTTTTTTCTGACGATCGAGCCTTTGCTACCCTCGAGGGTGGGTCAGGGCCCAAACTGCCTTTCTCACTCCCTCAAGATTTTGTATTTCACTCGCACCAAGGCCGGAGCGGGGCGTCATCGGCCCGCGTAAAAGTTCGAATGCGCAAAGGTTTGAAAATGTGGCGCGTGTCCGCGCATACTTGCGGGGTGTTCCTTCATCACCGTCAGGCAAATGGGAAAGGATAATGGTAGAACGAAATATGAATCCTTCGCTAATGAAATCAGTGATACGTCAACAGTATATGCACAGGATAATAAAAAATTCTTTCCTGTGCACATTTCTGTGCACCAAACAGTATTCCCGGAAGTACATATTCTACGTAAATGTATGAGCATACCACCAAACCTAATGAGAAAGAGAGGAACAGGACGCGTATATTCGTCCCTTTCCCACTATCTTCTGTTTAGCCTCTCAGCATCTGTAAACAATGCAGCGACGACGCTAGCTGATCAGTTTCTTGTCGTTTGCACTACAGTGAAGACGCAGAAAGCAATCGGGCTTTTATTTGATGCGCGGATATCGATATATGGAATATTCATAATTTGTGAATTGTTCCATTTCCGCGTGGTTCGTTACTGTAGTGTTGATAAGTGTGTGTGACCATTCACGTTCATCATTGCCATGGAATCAAAGAAGGAAGCCGCAGATGCAAAAAATAAACGCTATTTGGGGGATGGTACAAAACGGAAGCAGCCTAAGTTATTTGCAAAGCGTTTGTCGAAAAATAGAAAGCGTCGAGAAATGTAAGTTACGTGTTATGGTACAGATTTGTATGAAGTCACAGTTTGAGATGTAGTAGTAGCACGGTATTTTATTGTGTATAATACAGTATTATTCATATTCTTCAAATATGTATATCAACAGCTATCTTTGACGCTTTACGTACACATATTCTATGCTATGCGCATCGCAACGCATGTCATTACTTTACCCCTCTTGCCCCACTCATTCTATTCCAATTTGTATGTTCATCAGTATTTAATTAATTAATAACCCGATTTATACCGTGTTTGGACTCATTTTCATGTGAAAAACATCAGCAGCGCGTTCCTGCAACTTTCATGCCGATGAGACGAAACGTAGAAATTTTAAACTTCGTTATATGTGTTATACAAATTATGCACGTTTTATTAGCATAAAACTTTCAAACTATACGCGTTTCGTTAGATATGCTTCCTTTATAATACAGTTGCGACTATTTCAATAGTTGTACGTAGTTTCGAATGGATAAAATATACACATTAGATTTTATTTATGTGATGTAGAAGATAATGTTTAAAATTAGCAAACAGTCATCGATGATTCGCGATTCGATGTTCAGCATAATGCATATGTAGTTACTTGTTGAATACGAAATACACAGTACTTTTTCTTCTGTCGAATTTTGTCCGCAATATATACGTCCATGTGTACCTTCAACGAAATTTTTTCATTGAAAAGCGCAGTCTTCGAAACATTCTCCAGGCCTCACTGGCAACCTTTGTCCCAGCCCGGGCCATGTTTACGACATCTCAAGTACCCTGCAGTTGTGGATACTACTACGCGAAAAGAGAATTCTATTCCGTAGAAAGATATTTTCACACAGTACATTTTCTCGTGCACGTTACACGATGTAATATCTGTTTCGACCAAAAATTGTCGACATTGTATCATGTTTGGTCTCATCACAATCAGGAAAATGTTATGAATATTTGAAAGAAATGTTTATGCAGAAAAAATTAAAATTAAAAAAGTTGAGCCATTATTGGTATTGAAAAATTGTGGTAATGGTATAGATAGAGGGCAACCTCACGGATTTTGAGGACCTTGAAATATGTTGTCAAGGACGTCATTCTGAACAACTTTTTCTTCTAAACTTTTTGGTAATTATTTAGAAGTTTTCCATCCTCACCGATTTCAATGATTTTTGGATATGTTATCAAGATCAAGATTTTGAACAACTTTTTCCTATACATGTTACCGTCGCACGGCAGTAGTTTCCGAGATATTCGCACAGAACATCGCCGAACGCTGTGCTGCTACGAACGCGTACGTATAGGTAGAATACAATGTCGACCTTTCGGTTGATTTATTCCGACGCAACGGACACAGCGATCAACTTGAGGTGGTTGGTCATCTGGGGGATGTGTTTATCCCTGTCTCCATACACCTCGGGGCGCAAAGCGCCCCGAGGTAGATAGGCTCATGGTAATGTGATTGAAAAAATTACATTCTTTTTGAAAAAAATTACTTTCTTTTTTAATCACATTCCCACGTGCTATCCACCTCGCGAAGCGCCCCGAGGTGTCTAGAGACAAATATAAACACATCCCCCCCGATGACCAACCACCTCAAGTTGATCGCTGTGTCCGTTGCGTCGGAATAAATGAATAGAAGTTTGTCCCAAATATCTCGGAAACCAAGGTCGACCGCCAAAAAGTTTAGAGGAAAAAGTTGTTCAGAATGACGTCCTTGACAACATATTTCAAGGTCCTCAAAATCCGTGAGGTTGCCCTCTATCTATACCATTACCACAATTTTTCAATATCAAAATTGTTGCGTATCTGCAGGGTTGCCAGCAACATTATGCAGAACCGATTATTTAGCGGAGAGGAACACCTACAGGAGTGGTGGTAACGCGTACGTGATGACGATCGCTGACGCACACATTACTACCACTCCTGTAAGTGTACCCCCTCCGCTAAATAACGTTGTGGCTCTGTATTAGCAGATCGAGGCGCTGACTTTATTTCTCGGCTGCTACGACCCCCGCTCTGTCCTTCTCTTTTACGACCCATTGACAGCGACAAAGTAACCGCGAGCATCGGAGAATTCTGTTCGCTGAATACCTATACCTATATCGTACAAATTCAATTTCGAACCGAGGGTCGCCTTTTATTACTTACCAACTACTCCAATAAGTGAAAATTGTTTAATATACATATTCCTGTTTGGTATCAGTTCCATCGAACATAATAGTACAAATTTTTTTTATGAATGAGGTATTGGAAGCGATGTCAAGGTCATGTTAGTTTTTTGCAATAGAACGGTATATTTTTTTTATTGAGGTGTCACGGTATGGTATTTCGATTTCTCGCTATGGATCTATTTGAGGATTTCGCCCGTGGTAATATGTAATCGGTATCCCCACCGATGTGAAGGGTTGGCTTTATCTGAAATAAAAAAACGTAACCGAGATGTTGATCACATTGAATGATCAATGAAGAACAACGTCGACGTCCCCGTAGAACTTTCGGTCCCGTTTCCTGGCAATATCGATCCTGAAATTTTCCATGCATTTCTGAGTACCGCAAACATCTATCCGGACGTAAGAAAACAATTATATTTTTTCTGACTCAAGCCAAAATCCAACTGACCCCAAGGGCCTTACAGGCAAAAATTTCGCCCATCTGAGCTATAGGCAGGCAGCCCTTGCCGAAAAACCGAAACCAACGCTTCGCGCCCCCATCGATTCGCCTTGTGTGAGGGTAACGAAAGTCGAGGTCAGTCCCACGCTTTCGAAAAGTTGTCTAAAGAGACGGGGTGATGCGCTGGAAAGCGTGCTCGTTGACAAGAACCAGACGGATCTCCAACACCGGCGCGGTGAAGTAGGGTTTGCTTCGCGAAAGGCAAACGACACGTGTTTCTCGGACCCTTCGTTTCGCCGTTATTTTACAACGTTCCATAAAACGAAATACCACCCTGCAGCCCCTCGTTGAATTGTTGTAGGAGGTACAACGTTAAAAATAGCCTATCCTTTCTGCGTCGTATTGTCTGAGCATGCAAAAGGCAAAATGTTTGTTTGGAAATATTTTTATTCCTTCAGGTTATAATTTATTAGAAATATGGTCCTATGTGTCTTACACAATGTTGTATCATTTCAATTATATTATTACCAACTCTCTCTCTCTCTCTGTCTCTCTCTCTCTCTCTCCCTCTCTCTCTCTCTCTCTCTCCAGTATTATAGACTTTCAAGGAGGGACATTCCACGCGAATTACAAAATTGTCTAGATCGTGGAAATTGACTTTTTTTCATTAAATTATAATTGTTGAAGAAAGAGACAGGTAAGAATGAGCTTCTGAGTGCTTACGCTGGGGAAGTAAGAGTACCTAATAAAAATGTCACTTAAAAAAAAAGTTTTAGAACATTTATTCTGCGATTGTTTTAAACAAATGCAATATTATACCAGCAGGGCGCTATTTCAAAATTTGAAAAAAATTGAGGATACAGCCCTACTTGTGCTCTTTGCAGACACGTTTTCAGAAACGCGGATACTTTAAAATTGGTCGCATAAAAATTAATTGAAGGTGCCGCTGCGCCGCCCAGCACCGGCTCGACAGACTGAGCCGTCCGTGCTACAATATACAACTATCTATTTGTTTCTTTCCTAACCTTGCGTGGCATTGAAAGTCATAGTACACCATATTTTTGAATTTGGCTTGAGATTTATACACTCATATCGGGTAATGAAATATGTAGCATTCCATTTAAAAAACTGAAGATCACCTTCGGTTCACGGAAAATATCGCGAACACCAAAAGATGACATACCGTATTATGTTGGATATAAAAAATATGTTTTCCTCTTTTAGTTTTTGTCAAATACTTACCATTCGTGAGAACCCTATATAACAATATCAGATATAGCCACTTGGCCGCTGCTAGTACCGCGCGGTTTACAGCTAATCCAGCCGGTATCGGGCGATGCAGCGTCACATTCAATTAATTTTCATGCGACCAATTTTAAAGCATCCGCGTTTCTGAAAACGTGTCTGCAAAGAGCACAAGTAGGGCTGTTTTCTCAATTTTTTTCAAATTTTGGAATAGCGCCTTGCTGGTATAAAATTGCATTTGTTTAAAACAATCACAGAATAAATGGTCTAAAATTTTTTTTTTAAGTGACATCATTTTGATTAGGTACTCTTACTTCCCCAGTGTAAGCATCCAAAAGCTCATTCTTACCTTTTTCTTAGTTCAACAGTTATAATTTAATGAAAAAAAGTCAATTTCCACGATATTGACAATTTTGAAAAATCCTTTGAAATACGTTTATGTATCACTAAAGACCACAATATATGCAAGTTTCACAAACATTCCAAATGGTACTCCGAAAAGTGTCCGATTTCGCGTCGAATGACCCAGGATTGAAATGCGAAAAGTATTCTTTTCACACGCGGTCAAGTGCACGCGTGCCTGCATACACACACAGCCGCGTATTGCAGCGCAGACATGTCTGCTTGTGGCTGCCTTCGCTTGCGAGTAGCGGAGACGGTTGTGCAGATGTGTGCGTGTGAAAAGAAAACGGGCCAAAAGTGCATGTCCTTGGGTTTGCGTAGCGAGGGAATCGCGTTGTCTAAGAGGAACATTTGTATCACGCTACGTCCCTCTTCGTATCGCGAAGATAAATTAGAATGATATTCACAGAAATGCAATAATAATATTTTCATAAATAAAGCATCGTAACATTTGTGATATTTCCCTAATGATAAATGACACCAAACACGATATAATTTGGATAATTCATATTTAGTGGTAATGCGCGTCGGCCACAGAGAAGGACAGCGAATGAAAAAGATAGGGACAATCGGCAGCCCTTTCTTCCATTCACTCTCTTTTCCTACGTTCCGAGGTTTTCGCTTACATCGAGACATTACTGTACTATATCTTCTTTTACTATGCCTGCTTTTCTTTTCTATTGTATGTTTTTCTTATTTATATGTATGTGTCACGTGTTACTGATTATTGACTCTTTACGTGCAGGCAACGATTAAAAAGAGCAGCGTGCCTCGCGGTAGGTCGGGGCACCGTGGCGGAAGCAGGTACTCGTGCAGGTACCTCGTACGAAACACTTCCAAGCACATCTGCTGCGGATGATTGTCCTACGGGCAGAATGCACGAAGAAGACGTAGGAAATTTTGAAGATTTTTCAATTATGGAAGGAATTGTAGAAGAAGTACATTTCGATACCGACGTAGAAGATATTGAAGAAGAAATACATTTCAATGCGGACGAAGAGGAAATTGTAGAAGAAGTGCATTTCGAGTCGAACGAAGAAGAAATTGCACAAGAAATAGATTTCCACATAGACAGGGATGAGATACATTCCGTAAGAGACATCAACGAAGAAACGGATGAAGATATTGGAATTGATGCCGATTACTGGGTGGTGGAGAATGCGCAACCAGAGCAGCCGGAAAATCCAATTTCAGAAGGAAGAGACTTCGTTGATTTTCCGTATGTTTTCGAACAAATAAAAAATCTTCGAAAACATTCGACTATTGGCTGTGGCATCGAACATTTTGAAATAATTAGATGTCAACGGAATGGACTAGAAAATGTGTATTATGTAGAGTGCAAAATGTGCAAATACACAAAGTGCATATCCTGTCTTCGGAAGAGTGATTCCAAAATGGATATCAACAGCGCCGCTGTTTCCGCAACAATGATGACGGGCGGCGGGTATAATCAACTGGAGGACATACTGACTGCCGTGAACGTGTCCTGTATGACGAAAAGGATCTACGAGAAATGTCAGATTGAGCTAATCGATGCCCTCGAAGTGGCCGCACAACGCGAAATGGAAGATGCTGGAAATGAGGAAAAAGCATTAGCTATCGAAAGAGGCGACGTACATGCAGAATCCAATCTACCGTTGATCCCAGTTGTCGCGGATGGCAGCTGGATGAAAAGATCCTACCGCGGAGGAGATTACAATTCTCTTTCTGGCGTAGGAGCCATCGTGGGATACCACACGAAGAAAGTGCTGTACATCAGCGTGAAGAATAAATTCTGCATGACTTGCCAAATAGCAGGTACGAGGAAGGAAGAACTGCGCGAGCATCGTTGCTTCAAGAACTGGGGTCGTTATCAGAGTTCAACTGGCATGGAGAGTGTTGCTATTGTCGAAGGATTCAATTGCAGCATAGATATGCACGGCCTAATATACCATATATTAGTTGCCGATGGCGATAGCAGTGTGTACAAGAAGATATTGGACAGTAATCCATATGGAAAGTATATGGTGCAGGTACAAAAAATCGAATGCACCAATCACCTGTTACGCAATTTCAGTAAAAGAATAAACGAAATCGGAACAAAAGGCCGCAATAAAGATCTAAGAGCTGTCGTACAGAATAATGCTCTCCGCCTGCGTACTGGTATAAAAAAAGCTGCGGAATACCGGTTGCGAGAAGAAGTACCACTCGAGGAACGAATTCAAAATTTGAAGCAAGACTTGAAAAATGTACCGAGTCACGTTTTCGGTCAACACAAGGAATGTCAGAAGTTAGCATACTTCTGTAAGAAATACTCTGATCCCAACAGAGTAGACTACGTTCCACAACTAAGAGAAGCTGGTATTTATGAAAGTATCGAAGAAGCGATGCAGCAACTTTTCGTTAAAGCTGACAGTTTGCTGCGCGGTCTAAATAACAATGCTGTTGAAGGTTTTAATAACATAATTGCTAAATTCATCGGAGGCAAAAGGATAAACTTTGGACGAGGAGGCTCGTATCAGGGTAGAGTCTCCGCTGCAGTCGTCCAATATAACACAAAAGAGGCGTTCAGCAGATTGAGTACGGCAATGAATAAAGAGCCGCCAACCATGATAAGAAAGCTGGAAGGACGTCGGAAGCGCGCAGCAGAAAAAGCAAGGGAGTATAAAAAAGAAGCGAAAGCATCCTCCTTTCGAAATAACAAACAATCGTGCGACCACGATTACGGCCCCAACGCGGCAAAACCAGATATGGAAGAGACAGTATACTCTTCCGAGTGTAAAAGGCACGCGGATATACTCCTTCACTGGCAAACGAGGCGAGACGAGATCCAAGTGGAAACTCGCGATCAGACGAATAGCGAAAAATGGATTGGTTATAGGAAGAAATTATTAACTGCATCCAATTTCGGCAAGGTATGCCGATTACGAAAGACTACACCACGGGCAAATACTGTGAAGAGTATAATGTACCCGCAACTCCACAATTTACATTCTCTCCAATACGGAAGGGAAAATGAGGCAAACGCCTTGAAACAAATGCAAGAAGAATTAGGAATGCATATTCTACCGTGTGGCCTCTTCATCGATGACACTGTGCCTCACTTAGGTGCAACTCCTGACGGCCTCGTGGACCATGATAAAATCGTCGAAGTAAAGTGTCCTGAATCGGCCAAGGATTTATCACCTGCTGAAGCAATAAAGAAACTTGATAATATTAGGCGTATTTACAAGGGTAATGAAATGAATAAGAATCATCATTACTATTATCAAGTGCAAGGACAATTGCACATAACGAAAAGGCAACGGGCCTATTTTTGTTTATGGACGCCAAAAGGAATGAAAATTACAACAGTTTCGAGAGATGATCGATTCTGGGCAACAGAGATGGAGGAAAAACTGAAGAAGTTCTATGAGGACTGCATGTTGCCAGAAATTATAGATAGTCGATACAATCGACAACAGCCGATTAGAGAACCTCCGTACATAAAACCAGGAGGAGCAGGTACGAGTACACAAAAAAGTACACAAATCGATGGATGAAAACATCGCAATAGTACCGGCGAGTGCATCCAGCGCATATGAAGAGCTGACGAATAAGCAATTGCAATCAAAAGTCACTATTGCACCGGCGAGTGCATCCAGCGCATATGAAAAGCTGTCGAATAAACAAATCCAATTCAAAGTGACAATTGCACCGGCGAGTGCATCCAGCGCATATGAAGAGCTGTCGAATAAGCAAATCCAATTCAAAGTGACAATTGCACCGGCGAGTGCATCCAGTGCATATGAAGAGCTGTCGAATGAACAATTGCAATCAAAAGTCACTATTGCACCGGCGAGTGCATCCAGCGCATATGAAAAGCTGTCGAATAAAAAAATCCAAATCAAAGTGACAATTGCACCGGCGAGTGCATCCAGCGCATATGAAGAGCTGTCGAATAAGCAAATCCAATTCAAAGTGACAATTGCACCGGCGAGTGCATCCAGTGCATATGAAGAGCTGTCGAATGAACAATTGCAATCAAAAGTCACTATTGCACCGGCGAGTGCATCCAGCGCATATGAAAAGCTGTCGAATAAAAAAATCCAAATCAAAGTGACAATTGCACCGGCGAGTGCATCCAGCGCATATGAAGAGCTGTCGAATAAGCAAATCCAATTCAAAGTGACAATTGCACCGGCGAGTGCATCCAGTGCATATGAAGAGCTGTCGAATGAACAATTGCAATCAAAAGTCACTATTGCACCGGCGAGTGCATCCAGCGCATATGAAAAGCTGTCGAATAAAAAAATCCAAATCAAAGTGACAATTGCACCGGCGAGTGCATCCAGTGCATATGAAGAGCTGTCGAATAAGCAAATCCAATTCAAAGTGACAATTGCACCGGCGAGTGCATCCAGTGCATATGAAGAGCTGTCGAATGAACAATTGCAATCAAAAGTCACTATTGCACCGGCGAGTGCATCCAGCGCATATGAAAAGCTGTCGAATAAAAAAATCCAAATCAAAGTGACAATTGCACCGGCGAGTGCATCCAGTGCATATGAAGAGCTGTCGAATAAGCAAATCCAATTCAAAGTGACAATTGCACCGGCGAATGCATCCAGCGCATATGAAGAGCTGTCGTATAAGTAATGCTTCAAAATGTAAGTAAAAAAGTATGTAGAAGATACATACGGAGAGTGAATAGGACCGTCTATGACGGGGGTGGTGGTGGGCCTTTTCACACTCTCCTAATGATAAATTCCTATAGCTGTTCTTTCATACCAAGTGGAAGTGACATCTATAAAAGCGTAAGTATGACACATACTTTTGTAATGCAAATAATTAGATTAATTGGAAATCATCATGAATGTTTCTCTCATATATGAATTTGTTCTAGATATTTCCACCAATCAGTATCAACGTTGAAAATCATGCTCTATGAGGCGAGGAAAGGAAGGCAGTTTTCTCCACAAGCATAAAGATAAGTAAATAACATACACACATTTACATTTTTATTGTATTCAGATTACAACTCGTTCTAACTTTTTATCACAGGTTCTATGACAACTAATTGGAATCGAAAGGGGTCAGTGCCATTCCAAGAAAATATTTATGAGAAATAGGACACAATAATAATGGTTTCTTCAGTGAGTGTAAGTATCAGTCTTTACATTCAAGTGGTATAAACACAAAAACTAATTTTTATTGAATTCATTTATTTTTCCAGATCAAACCAGAGTGTACATATGTACACTGGGCTGGGGAATATCGTTGCAACTACCAGAAATACAGGGTGTAAGAGGTACCCCTTCCATGCTGCCGACCGGGCTAGTGACAACGTGCAGGGGCGAATTTTCTGTCAGCTGGAGGTGCAGATTTTCTGTCCTCGAAGTGACAGAAAATATAACCTATATGCTATACCCGATTTCCTAAAGATACTGTTGCGGCGTAATAATAATGTTTCGGAAGGATGATAAAAAGTTCACAAATGTAGCGAAATAGAAGGAAATAGCCGCTAAACATTTATTGTCGTATAGCATATACATAGGTTATATTTTCTGTCACTTCGAGGAGGGACCACATAATAATCACGCGTTGGATTCAACGTCAAACACGAGTTTATATATATGTTTGTTCATAACTGCTTTCTGCATAGGATGTGTATTTCATGTTCTGTTTCAGTGTTTTGATAATTAAAAAATGTCTATCCTAACAAACTTCATTTTTTGAGGACATGCCCTCATCTATTTTTCCTTTTCACTTATAATTCCTTACTGCCACCGTAAAATATTGTATCATAAGCACATTTCAAGTAAATGTACAATGCATTTTCTACGTTTGCAGTACCAGCAGACTTTCTGTTTAAAAAGTACAACGCAACAGCTGAGAATTTCTTTCCACATTCAAAATAGAATATGGAAATAGCAAACAGCTCCCTCTCGTGTGTACAGGCAGCCGCATATCTATGGGTATTACCATTTCTGTGCAGAAAAAACCTGCTGTAATACCGACCGGCCAAATCGGCCAGACCACGTGACGTGTCTACCCCCTTAAAGAGATTTCACTACATTTAATCTATCCTAATATTTCTTCAATTATTCATTTTTGCTGTGCAAAAATTCTCGTAAACGTTTGAAAATTTGTAGATATTGCTGATTACATATATATAAATACATAGGTAATAATTCGCGACAAGAATAATGTATAGTAAAACGTTTAATATCGTAATTTTCATTATTTCTAAATACAACATGCTTGAAATCTGATATAAAGCATATCATTACTTTCTCTTTTAAATTTTAAATACAACATGTTCATAAGCAAATAATTAAACGTGTCGTTTTCTTGTATATTTAGAAGTTATAAATTTGATTAATTAGGATGCAAATTATTCTCGATATGAACTTTACGTTTAGAATTAATTTCACGTTTAAAGAACGAAAAACTGAACAAGATAAATAGTACATTTCATTAAATCGTTTTAACGATAACCATTTAAGTACCGCATCGTATTTCGGGCAAGGTATTTTAAATAACAAGTAACTATAAATAAAGCGTAATTTGTAAAATGGTATCGATAAAAGGTAATTCATAAGTACATGGTACAATAATAAAAGTGCAAGAGAGACACAGTGCATAAAATGGAATCGTACACATTTAATACCCTAAACCACAGCACTTGTAAATCATAACATTCCAAACACATAAGTAATTAAAAACAAACAAATGGATATACTCAGTTCTTTGCTCATTTCTTTTTTCAGTTATATAACACTTCTCCAAACGTGTTTCAGTTTACTAAACTGAAAGAGAGGCCAATTAAAAACGTTACATTTCAAGAATAAAAATTTTGAAAGTACCTACTATTTGCTGCTGAACTGCGTGGAAAGTTATTACGTTTGTTTTCTCGTAAAAATTAAGCTAGCCTTTCAACACATTTACCGATGTACAATTAACAAGTTCCAAAGCTGATTGAAAGTTCAAATAATTTTTTTGCAAAATTTCATTACAAGAGCTGAATGGTACAAAATTCAAAATCTATCTAAATAGTTGTTAAACAGTATATACTACTATTGCTCTTTAATCGATGACTTAGGAATTCTATAAATTCAATTCTATTTTCCTTGCAAGAACACAAGTACCTTCCATCCAACTCGATGCAAGAAATTGACTATTATCAATGTTAAAAACTGCATGTTCCTAGCATTGTTATTTCAAGGCAATTCTAAGTATCCAACACAATTGTAGTTAAATTACTACCAATTGCTGTCTACACACAGCACCTCCATCAACATCGATAACAATTACATACACTAATGGCTAGTCTGCGACTGACATAATACGTTTGATAATAACATAATTGAGACACCTGTGTTTAAAAATGTAAATACCATACAATGAAAGGAACGTCATACCACAACAATAGATGTCAACATTTACGTAAATGTTCTTTTCTTTGGTGACTAAAATAAATAATTCATTAAGACGATTAAAATAATAATAGATTACGTAAATAATTAAAAGTAAAAACTTTAACTCGCATAGACTATTTTAGAAATAGGATGTTAAATTCCAATAAGGAAAGAATTGCTGTAATATTCCGAATGATCACAGGAAGTACGGTTTAAATATACTACTTATCTATTCCATTAGTTCTTTTGGGTAACGATATATGACTATTCTTAATTGCTAGATTGAAGATCTTCGAATGGAACTACTACAAATTAGTACTAAACGAAGTATAACGCAGAAGTAGACACACAATTATTGAGAAAATACTTCTGGGATCATCGTACCCTTAAGGGGATAGTGGACTATTTCAGTTTCAGAAAATCGATTACTTTGTTTTACTGATTGTGAAAATCTTATCCTTCAAGAAAAGAAGAAATTCAAATAATTGTCGAAGTTATAGCAGCGAACGTAATTGAGTGCACCGTCGAGTAACGGCCTCGCAGAGGTTGAATTGAAGCCGGTTTTCTCGAAACAGCATTTTCAGAAACGGTGTATATCATAACTCTTGAACCAATGAATATTTTCACTTAAAATTTTAACTGGAGCTGCAGAATTTCATTCTCTATCATGTAGAAATTCCGCATCAATATTGGATGTTTGTAAAACATTTTATAATTGATTAAAGACGATTTTTTCCCGTAAAAAATGGAAAAAAATTGATTCGTGTGTAACTTCCACAATTTTTGTCCAAATTACATCTTCAACGATTAATAACTTCGACAATTTTATACATTCGCACGATTTTTTTTTGTAAATACTCGCAAACGTGCCCACAATAGATTGTCAAAAGCACGACTATAACGATTTTTTGGTATCAAAGTAATTTAACGCGAAAGAAACTAACGATTTTACGAATCCAATACTCCACTACCCCCTTAATCCACTGCTTATTGTACCGACATACAAGAACTCCTTGTGTCACGCAAAATTTAGCTGAATACTCAACGTGTTCTGTCAATCGTGACACGCTAAATCTGATATATAACAAAACATATGTACACTATTTAAAGAATTGTTTTTAAAAACTCTATAAATATCTTAAAACATTGGGTATCAAGTTTCATTTTTAAAAATGAAAACCACCATACAAAATGCTACCAGAGCATTAACCATACTACATATGGCATACTGCGTTGCATTTATGCAGTGCCCTTTTCTAATTGAGAATTATTTAACCAATTATTTACACGTGCTTCAATTACCAACCGACCGTAGAAGGAACACAAGAACCCACTGTAAAATCTTTATATTGAGAAAAAACGCAGATCTGAAAAGTATGTAAAGTGAGACCAGGAAATTCTGAATAATAGTGATTCAACTGACCTTGTCCTTTAGCCGCTGACAGAGTTGTAACGCTATGGTGAGCAATACTAGAGCATCGTTTAACCAGGGCACACTGCACTCAGCTTGTTGCGTTTCATATTTTACGCTACCGTGTGCATTCTCTAATTGGTACACAGCCAGAACCAATTTATAACTCTGAATGTAGAAGCTAATAGCCAGATTCTCTGGAAGATTTGGGTTCAAAGATTTCTGCAATAAAAACATATACTCTTTTATTCAAGTAAATTCGTGGAAATTTAATATCGATATGTAAAACATGTTTAAGTACCATATTACGGCTCTTAATAAGGTCGTCGATGGTTTTCTTTCTAGGGACAATTAAACTTGTTCGACTGCGCTGAAGGCAACCTAGTATGTTTCCTAATACATGCATGACTTCGTCGGATGTTTTAAATGGATAATGACGATCGACATTATCTATATGTGCAATAGCTTGCTGTAAGTGATTGGCAGCATCTTGAATTTGCTGTAACTTCCAAGGGTGTTCATTCTGTATGCTTGTTCTCATGTTAATGTTTTGCTGACGTTGAACTTTAAAGTTTACTTCCTATGAAAGTTTACTGGTTAGTTAATTACACAGTTTCATATTAAATAAATAGGTACTACTTACAGCACTTGTAATACTATTGCCGGTTAAAACAGCGACACATTTCACTTGGTCATGCGGCGCAGCGAATACAAATCTGTCCGTCTTATTATGCTGATCATTGCCAAATAGCGCCAATGGAAATCTTTGTGCACAATCCTAAAATATAATGTAAAAAGCAATAGTATATTTTGTTCTTTATTATTAAATCAAGAAATACATGTATTTCTAACATACCATTAAAATATTCCTCAACTGGGATAACGAAGAATGAACTTCTTCATGAAGTACCCACTCAAATTCCATTTGCTGAAAATTGGAACAAGCATCAAGGATTTAAAATAATCTTCAGAAAATATTTCGAATTATATCGCTTTCTCGCGAATCTTCCCATGTTACTTTCGATAAAAAAATTCGAAACGAAATAATTATGCTACTATATAGTCTCGGTGACTGAGTATATATATATTTCGAGTACATATAACCTCAATATCAAGGGACACATACAAATGCTTAGATATCATATATCGAAATTAATAAATATCATTCCCATGAAGATCAGTGTTTCATAATATTAGTAACTCTACAGATAGACAAGTCCTTTTGTTTCGCTACCCTACATGATGCAACCAAATGATTAATAGCCCCTGCCTTGATTGTACATTCTCAAAACAATGATCAAGTTATTCTCATCTTTATGGAACAAGCATAAAAATGATTTAAAGATTCTGGAAGCAGAGACATCAGAGATCTAAGCTCGTGCTTGTAAATAAAAGCTGGACCGCGACAAGAAATAAAATAGCGATCTAAGGCAATCATAACTGTAAAGTAGTTGGTATAGTGAGGGTAAGTTGATTAGTTGAATGATAGATAAGGTACACTATCATTCCGGCACACCGAAACGACGAGGTCGCGTAAGCGATTAGATAAATATTAAGCAAAAACAAATAACTTACGAGATTGTGAGCCTCCTCCTTCTCGCAGTCGGCCATTTTTCCGTCCCGGGTACTGTCTTCGACTGCTTCTTTCAGTTACACCGCTCCGCACGTTCGATCTCTGACGACTTCTTTCAGCAATTTCGCGTTTTTCCCGGCACGCCTCATTTGTCACTTCGATCCACGTACAAACGTTGCCGCCGATTGCACGCCAAAGATAAATCCCGTCATCTTTTACCGACCGGAATTTCTTCGATCCTGAGTAGATAAATCGTTATCATCGCGAGATACCTATTTAATTTCAATCTGGGAACAGTAGTTGGAATTCAGTGGAATTCAGACTTCAGAGTGATCAGACGTGGCTGAACGCCCATGAACGCCGCTGATTGCTGAACACGTAACAGTCGAGGTGAGAACATACTGTAGTATTATATTATTTTTCGAGTAACTACGTATAAAGTTGCTTCATTTAGTACTATATAATTATTTTTGACTAGTTTAGATAGTCGAGTATCATTTTGTTAAGGTCGAATAATGTATATTTAAAATTGAACTTTGTATATTAAAAGCAAACTGTTCCGAGGTCCCTAATGAATATGAATGAATTATGTTTTAAGTTCTACTTTATTTTCAGAGTTTCGTTTATTTACTACTAAATACATTTTTTTTCATTTATTTTGCGACATTTGTCGAATTATTTTCACTTTCCAACGTTAAACGCGTTGACCAAAACGAAATGGGCTTGAAGCTGTACTATGATTTATTATCACAGCCGTGTAGAGCTTTGTATATATTTTTCAAAGTATGTGGCATACCGTTTGAGAATAACTTGGTAAATCTTGGGAAAATGCAACATCGCACTCCAGAATACCAATTGATTCATCCGTTTCAAAAAGTTCCCGCTATAGAACATAATGGTCTTACAGTGATCGAAAGGTATGTACAATCATTATTTTACAACTCGTATAAAATAATGAAGCCTGTATCTACGAATAGAGGGAATAGTCCATATCTGAAAAGTAGTAATTTAAATTCAAAGTATAAAGCTCTTTTGTGAAAACTGTAATTTTTAATAATCGAGATGAAATTTTAGTGTTGCGATATTTAGATATATCTGTAGAGAATTTAAAGTGGCTGATCACTGGTATCCAAAGGATTCAAAAGCTCAAGTGAAAGTGGACGAATACCTTGAATGGCAACATCTTAATACCAGGATTCATTGTGCCTTGTATTTTCAGATAAAGGTGGGAAAACGTATAGTTATAGTATATTTGGTACACATTAGTGATGGGAGTGATACCAGTCTTTCTCATGAGTTTCAAGTAGTTCGATACCCAAAGTAGTTGTTTGGAAGGTTCGATACGTACCGAAATTGTAAGTACTTGGTATCGATATTTGATACTAGTAGGAGCTAAAATGAGTACTGAGTGGAATTGGTATCACGGCAACAGTAAAGTATCGATACTATTCAAACTGGAATCAAGCATGCATAGATATTGAAACCATAATGAGTACTTTAGGTATCGAATAGAATCGATTCCTAAATGATACCTACAAAAGTCTCGGTCCTTTAAACACGACTGCGTTGGGGTTTGACGTTGGGCATACAAAGTCTCATGATGAGGGACCCCTGAATAGTTGGACAAAGATAGAGAATGAATATAAGGAGAGAAAGCGAAATTGAAAATCCTCTCGTGACGCGAGAGGACTAATTTGGACTATAATGAAGGAAATTACTTGAAAAATTGATTTATATAATTTCAAATTGACTTTGTTAGGAATAGTCTGATTTACATGATATTTGGTATAATTTTCATTGGAACAACATAAGGAATCCATTGGTATCACTTCCATATCGATACGATGAAGAATAAAGAATTTCTTAATAAACTGAAATGAATATTTCACCCTTGACTGCGGGGCGTCAACCTCGATTCGCTGCGGTCGACCGAGGATTTATATCTGTTTCAGAAAAACTGCATTCTTTATTCTTTATCGTATCGATATGGAAGTGATACCGATGGATTTCTTATGTTTTTCCAATGAAAATAATACCAAATTTCATGTAAATCAGACTATTTTTAACGAAGTCAATTTGAAATTATATAAATCAATTTTTCATTTAACTTTCTCCATTATGCTTCGAAATACGTCGTTCTTGGTGTTAATTTCATCGGCGAAACATAAGAAATCGATTGGCGTCGTTTTCGGAAAGATTTGATGAGAGATGCGGACCTGAAAGATTTCTCACTTACACTCATACGTGCTTGAAATGCCATGATACTTCACCGCTAGGTATTGATACTGCTTGAGCGGTATCACTCCCGTCACTGGTACACATAAAACTACTTCACCCTCCAAAGAAATTCTATCTATAAATTACTTGCAACACGATACGAAAGTCTATTTTCAAAGAGAAAAACTATATCTAATAGCCCAATGATTGTGATAGGTGTACACGATAGTTCAAACATAACGATTCTACATAGACTTCTTTCTTTTTAAATCTGCAATTAGACACTGTACTATTATCTTAGTATTTGGCACCAATCATTACTGGTAAACCGGTGGAGCCTGGTAAAATAAAGCGGTATGAGACGCGCATGGAAGAAAATCTCGATCTTTTAGAAAATGTTTGGTTGAAAGACAAACCGTTTTTAACTGGTTCGGAAATCAGCATTGCTGACATTATCGGCGCATGTGAGGTGGAACAAGTCCGTAAGTAATCGCATAAACTACTACACGAATATGTAGTTTTAAAAATTATAAATTATAACAAAAAGAATTCGGATTCTGATAACAGGAATCGCTGGCTATGATCCACACGAAGGCAGGCCTCGTATAGCTGCATGGATGAAAAGCGTTGCAGATAAAACAAGCCCTTATTACGAAGAGGCTCATGTCCCTGTAAACAAGCTCATAAACAAAGCAAAAGTACGTGCATTAAAAAGCAAGGTCTGATAATCTTATATTTCTTATTACGGAGAAATTGCTTTTATATTCGATTGATCGGCAACTATATACAGTCTGCAGAAACTCGACTGAAACTCGTTACAGGAATTCAATTGATTAAAAGAAATTCCTTATTATGTATTTACTGAATTTCAGACATTCATACAATATTTTGTTAAATCTTTTTTTTGTAATTTTATACATTTAAAATAGTATATAGGTGTAGTATATAATCTTACGATGTGAGCATATAGCACGGTTTTTACCATGTTATCAGAGGAGGTTGCATTACCAGATTTTGTGATATATAAATGCACATCTTTTATTATTATTATATAAATCCTGTAGTGTTACTTTTGAAATTGTTTACAGGAAATGTGGTTATATCCTTATCCTTACTTAATATATAAAATTGAAACGTTGTCTGTTTGTTTGTCCTTCTTTCACGCCGAAACGGCCGAACTGATTTCAATGAAATTTTGAATATACATTACATACGTCCTAGATTAGATTATATGCTATTTATTTTTTTTTGTTTAGGCTTTTTTATTTTTCAAACATGATAAATAATTGCCGGCTGAAACCGGGTAACAGATGAGCTAGCATTTTTATAAAAATGTATCTTTTCAAAAGATGCTCTTTAAATAAAAAAATCTATAAGTAAAAATTTTATAAAAATATGAGTAACTATACTGACGCAAGTGCCATAAAATCGACAGGCACAACTCTTACTTTCACAGCATAAAATTTGTGCTATCCTTCCTTTTCCGTTTGAGTCTATAAATAGAGCAATGAGGTAGCCAAATGGTGTGATAAAAATAATTGCACGTTATTCTTGAATTGCACATTCAGTTTACTGCAACTTTAGCATGAGGTCACTGATAATTTTGCATACATTAAATTGGCACATGGAACAAAATATTTCGCGGTAATTTAGAAACCAGTAAAGCCAATATGTTGTAAGTATACAGAACGGAGTGTCTAAAGCAGACCACCTGGATAACATTTTTAATTTTGATAATGGAAAAAAATACTTCAGACACATGGCATAATCTGGTGTCGATAGTTTCTTCATACGCGCAGGCGTAAAGGAAACATGCAAGCTAACAAGTCCTTTTAAATGGAATGATATGGTTTCATTCGTATCTTCGAATATAGAATTTTAAGACATGTAGAAAGACCTCTGGTTGAAGATCAATTACGAGAAAATGGTTTACTTCAACAGACAAAGTAAACATTTTTGTGCATACAATCACGTTGTACACTTTACATGTATCTGCATTCATGAATTATTTACTATTTGTCTGTGGTATAATAGTGACCAGGGCCGGCGGAACCCATTATGCAAGTAATGAGTTACATAAAGGCGCCAGCCGAAGGGGGCGCTAAAAACTATGTCGCAGACTTAATAATAAAGGAATCCAACTCCCATATAAACAAAATGTAAATGTAATTCTTTTGTTATTGTACCTCGTAAAGGCGAAACATATTAAATAGAAAATAGGTACAAAAATTTGGGGGCGCCAACAATTTTCTTGCATAAGGGCGCCAACCATCCTCACGCCGACCCTGATAGTGACCGAAGTGCAACTGAATAAATTTATTGAAACTTACATAATGCATTATATGAAACGGATAAGACATTAGATTGTCTCTCTTAGAATCAAGGAATATTTGTCTAAAGCATTTTTTTCTATGACCAAAAATAGGCAAATTATTTAGGAGCCATGTTTTAAACGACTCGTCCCGTATAATTCTGTTACACCTTATACTATTATTCAGTAAATATTGATTAATAGCTTTTTATAAAGCACACAACGTAATATGTAGTCCACTTTGATATTGCAACTTAATCCACTCATATTTAGGTACATTCAGCGTTCAGGATGATAAAACATATTTCTAAGCCGAGTCAAGAACCTTAAACGGAATCATTCATCTTCCATAAAAATCTGCCATATCTAAGTATCACATTCTCTTATATCCTGCTACCATGATAGTATCCTCGCTTAACGTATTCCAATCCACATCAGTCGACTTCAAGTGACTTTCTTCAATTTCGGCATTTTCTTCGGGCACCACTGCACGTGAACGTTCCAATGCTTTTCTTGGCATCGTTCATTGCAGTAGACAACCATTTCGCAACCAAGGCATTTGAATTTTGGTCCAATAGCACCGCAGTTCGAGCACGCCAGATTATACAGGCTGTTCGGACTGCGATTCACCTTACCTAGGTGTGGTGTCTCGCAATTTCTAAGTTCGTCCGAGGATGTATTTTTTGACAAAGACGTGTGCTGCGTAGGAGTCAATGACATCCTATAGGGTGTCGTAGAGGCTGTGGGCGTCATTACCGAATGGGTATCATTGCCTGCTACCGAGCTTGCCTGGATGAAATTGTCCGCAGTCTTAACGAGAGCCAACCGATCGAAAAGAAAATTCTGCACCTGCTGATACCTTGCCCTCTGCTCATGGCTCTCTTCGCTAAAATTGCTACTTTGCGTCTGATTAGTTACATTCCGATTAATCACAGTCTTACTAGGGTCTGGCACATGAGCGTCTCTGTCGATGACGTTTATCATACCGGTTCCGTCGGCTCTGTTGCACGCCAATGCGTCCCCGCGTTGTCTGTCGAAGGAAGCTGCCGCAACAACGGCGGCAGCGGCCGCGGCAGCAACAACGTCTGGAATCATTCTGTTTCTGGAAAACTGACTATTTGTTGGATATCCAGTAAGAGGTGCCCGTGGCAAAGCCTGCGGGGATGAGGATAGCGATGGTGGAGGTAGGAAAAGCGATGGTAAGCAGGTGGTTACACCGACGTTGTTACCGGTCGAGTTCCCTCGTAAGCGATCGTAATCTATGTTACTTGTGTGTTGCAGGTTGCTTGTGGACGGGGCAGGATATTTCATCATGTGTTCTTGCACTGGGGGGAAACGCTTATCCATGTGTTGCAGCGGTCGTAGACTTTCTTGCATTGGGAAATGATAGCCTGGTAGCGAGCCTGGGTGCAGCCGAGAGTAGTATGGATAGCTACCGTAAGGACAGATAGCTGAATAATAACTTAGGGCAGTAGCGTTGCAAGGATCAATCTGAAATTGAAGTAGTTATATGAATAGTGAAGTTGTATAAATTAATGGGTGTAAGTAGATATTTTAGGGAATATATCAGTGTTACTCACAGTGTAGTTGTTGGGATAGAACTGACTCATAGAAATAGGCGGGTAGAGGCCAGGGCGCAGAGGTGGAACTGTTGGGACTGGTTGCGGGAGAGTCACAGATGCAGCAACTTGTTGTAGCAGTTGTTGGCGTTGCTGTTGTTGGTGGTAGTATTGCCACCTATCTGTTCCAGATTTGGCTGTTGTGTTTGCCATATTATTAGTCGCGTTGGGACCGATTATCTTCTGCATTTCAGGCACAGGAATCTGTTGCAGCATATATACAATTATGCATTGTGTAGTATATAGAAAACGTAATGGTTATGTGTTTCATGGGTGAACCTATACTATGACCATTACATTTTCTGTACTCTAAGTGTAAAGAGGAATACAAAACAGTAAAAAATCGTGGCAGTTTAAAGAAAATTTAAAAGACGAATTATACAGAAATACCATAATTTGAGAAGAAATATAGTTTTAGGGTGATTCCCAGTATAGACTACAGTGTTGACTGTGCGTGCAATTTTGAAATTATTAAAAATTTGTAGATGAGAGATTGGTTTCCTACTGTCGGGCGCTCAGAAACTTAATTTTAAAGGCATACAATTTTGTGTCCTATATAATGAATATCTAAATTATTTTCGCTGCTATTGCTGAGAAAATCACTAATAGCGATTTGGGAGTATCATTTTTTATCATCAGATGGACCTCCCTCAATCATGCAACTCTCCTCCCACCTCCACCCTTGGGTATTTTTTCACACCGTCAATAACATCGGAAATAATTTTGATGTTCACCATAAGTGGGACATTCTGTATACTGTCAAAAAAAAATGTTGACGAAAAAATCCTTTGTCGTGCTTTATAACATCTTAAATTCACGTCAGAGAGTTCTGAATCCCTCTTAAACTTTCTCTTGCTAATGCGACAATTAATTCCGCGTAAAAGTCTCCACTTACACGAGAAGCAGTTTCCGCTGGCACAAATGGAACATTTCCCATGCTTTGCAGCTTGGATTTAGTTTTTGCAGTTTGCTTCTTCGACATTTGTGCTACCCAGTTACCAAGAGTAGGGAACTGTTCGGTAATCGAGTGTCTATTACTTCTCTGCGCAGGGTCATTTGACAACTTTTCTCCTTTATAGGTTTGCGGCAGTCTGCAGCTCGTAAATATAGAGAACACATAAGTATGTATAAGAACTCTCTATAAGAAGATGCGACCAATCTGTTCTTCAACTTACGAAAATTGCTCCTGTCTCGGGATGGCCGCTACAGAGTCGAATTGGATCAACTGGCTCGTAGTTGATGTGACCTAAACCAGATTCAAACTTCAAGAGACGTGCAACAGTTCTCCGCTTACATGTTAGCGTGTTCCATCTTACAATTAATCCTCTTTAAAAAAAACTGTAAGACCGACGGCATCTGGTGGCCCGAGATCGGGAGACACCGCTAAGGGTGGCGAGATCTAAACGTACGTCCAGACCGGGCAACAATCGTCGGATACAAATTTGTCTTGAAAAAAGGTGACGGTTCGGAACCAAACATCACTTCATTTTTCTTTTCGTAGTGCGATAGAGCATAAAAACTGAACAGTTACAACACAGTTGTATTGAAAAACGGAAAAATGTGATGACTTTAAGGGCTGATTTCATCCCTTTAAAGTGATTTTCTGCAGAAAAGAAAAATTGCCGTTTACACACTCGAATACTCTACAATAACACGAAGTTTCACGAGCCCGCACCTTCTCTACTGCAGTTCTCCTCACTGATTCTACCCTTAGTAACGACGCACGGTTGGTTGCTCGCCGCTAGGCGCTGAAAAAGGCTCTTTGTGCAGCCCTGTTCTATCGAGACACTACTGTACATGTGTTCAGTGATTTGCCAACATCTCCGTGGTCTTCGGCCACATATCATGCCGCTAGACACTCGAACGATGTTGCTGTATCGCCGTCAACTCGTGGCCAGTTACCGTCCAAGTAATTGTTGCTTGGTCAGGACGGGGCTTAGATCGTCTCCGACTCCTTTCTCGACCGAAAGTACATTTTTTGTTAAATAAGCCGCTAAGGGGGTAGACACGCCACGTGACACGGGTAATGCAGCGCGCTTTAATACCGACAATCTGGCCCGAAACATGGGTTCAGCAGAGCGGGCTGCATTGAACATTCATCTTTCAAATGAGACCTCGCCCAACCCAAAATTTGCTCATATAAGGACAAACAACGTATGCCCCCAAACCCATGTTTCGGGCCAGATTGTCGGTATTACAGCGCGCTGCATTACCCGTGTCACGTGGCGTGTCTACCCCTTTAAAGAACCCTTTACAAAATAATCACCCTAAACAGTAAACACCCCATATATCTAAAATCTCCTTTATGACAAAGACTCATTCGTTCTACGAACCCGCTGTGCGCTTCGATTGCCCTTGTTGACTTTCGTAAACGAGACGTCGTCTCGGCTAGGCCCGTGAGATTTCGCCTGCTGGAGCTGCTCCCCTGATGAGGGAACTTGCCTGCCGGAGGTCTCCTCGAACATCTCGCCAGCTCGAACGCTGGCTGTAGCTTCCAAGCCGCTGGTCACGGAGCTTATAACTGGCACGGACTCTGAATATCCATGGCACTTAATCTTCTCCACTTCTTGGCCCATAAGGCGACTCGAAGTAAATCGTTCCACCAGCTTGATTCCCTCGTCCTTCTTCTCCTCTGTCGTTGCATTTCTATCAAATAGCTCAATGACTTTAGGGCTGTCCAAGGATCCGGTACTGGCATTCACGTCAGAATCACCCACGTCGACGCTCATATCGTCCTTTCGCGTCTCCTCGGCCATTCGCATCGGCTCCTTAAAATTCGGAGAAGCTTCGTCCATCGAGCTGCTCTGAGGGGGCCTCTCAGAACTTGGCTTAATCGGGTGCTCGTCCACCGACCAAACCTTTCGCTCGGACACCTGGAGCTCCTCGTTGATCGAGTCCTGACTAGACGAAATCGCGAGGCACACTCTGGGTAGCGTTGGTGGGCTGTCCCTTACGTGTTCGGGTAGCAGGCTTTCGTAATCTAGCGGGGACCGCGGCGACAGTTTCGGTGGTTCGGGGGACGACACCGGGGAGCCACTCTTCACCAATTCTTTGCTGGCATCATTCATGTTCGCGAACAAGTATTCGTCGTCGTTCACGTCTATCACCTCATTAGAGACTGACAGATCCGCGGATAGCTTGCTGTGCAACTTGGACAGGTTCTCGATTTGCTTCTCGTAGCGGTTCATCATCTGTCTCAACCTGGTGCTCTGCTGGGAGCCGGTGTCGTTCGCCATCTCCTTGGCCAGATTCAGGGCCTTGCCTCGCAGCTCACAGAGCTTTTGTTTCAGTCTGTTTCGTCGGTACTTGAGTTTGTAGCTGTCGGTTCTTAGAGACGTCAAGGTTGCGTCTTTCTCGTAGAGCATGTCGTTCCAGCTACTAGGAATCGGGCTGGACGGTGGCCTGGGCGTTGTACCCGTGATGATACGATAATTTAATTCGTGCTCGGCCCCTGTGGCGATCTGGGAGTTGCAGCATCGTTCGGTCTCTGTTCCCAGGGACAATATGTTTTTGGTCAGTTTCATTACCTGACGTGTTTCTTTGTTAACGAACTAGGCAGATGTTCATATGAATAGAGCAAATTCTGCATATTGTTAGTCCGTGATACTTTTTCATTCGTCTCTAACACGAATTTTCCAAACCCGATTTAGTTAAAACAGTTAACTAGCATATAGTGTCGGTGTTCTAGTTTATATTGCGGTAAAAGAATCAGTCAGTTGAAGTTAGTGTGATGAAGTGAGTGAGTGTTTTTGCTCCAGGAGACCATTCTTTGTGTAATTCTTCGTGCTGATTGTGGACGCTTGCTTGTTTATATATTATATGTGCTTTAGAAGCTGTGCCGAACTGGCCAGAGTGTCAGCTTGCCTGATGACAAGTGAGCTCTGTGGGCCTCTAAGCATCAGATAGGGGAGAGTGGGATTTACGGAACATCAATGTTTTTCTTAGATAAGAGCTGCGAATGAGTTGGTATCGCGTGACATGGGAACAAACGGTCCTCACAGCATTTTGTGACAGACCATAGACCCGTGCACACGTTATTTTTCCGTTAAGAGAGTTGAAAAAATTTCCGGTATCGACGTTTCAATATTGTGTTGTACTTTCGACCATATTTCGGCACTTGGATTTCGAAAATTAATAACGGTAAGTACATCGTTGGATTCTATAGTCCTTACGCTACATTTTGACATATTAAAAAGTTCTTTACCTGACTGAAGTGTAAATATTAAATGTTTACTAAATAAATGAAATTTGGGGCAAAACGGAACACTTTTCGTGGGGTAAGACGGAACACCTATTTAACCCAATCCCACCAATCCAATTGTCTTGAAACTTTGCAGGCGTACGTAGTTATGATGACAATACAAAATTATGAAAAAAAACGGGAGGGGTGAAAAAATTACCCAGTCATCAATAAATATAACCCATAACCACACAAAATTCAGAGAAAGGCCATCGATACGTTGAAATAAATGTATTATAAATAAAGTTTTTACGTTTCGTCAATAGATAAATAAATTCGTAGCCAGGTGATGTGGTATACGCGCGACCAAAGAAAAATCATTCCGAATATGTTGCACGCTCCAGAAATATTTATTTTACAGTAGGTATCTACAGTTAGAGATTGTGCACTTACACGGAACGAAGGAAAGTGTGCAGGTGCTTTGGAACAAGGCGACGAAGACTGTGCAGCGAAGAAGAAGACTTGAAGAAATCTGCCAAAATTGTTACACACGAAATATAAAAAATGATTGTACCACTTATTACCACGATTACCTGGTCGAACGATTTTCTTGAGTCTCAGAGGAGGCACCACTTTACCACCATTTTCTTCATTAGTCGTGGACACAACCCTAGCGCACTTATCGGTGCACGAATCCCGCGCGCCCCCAGTCTCATTCGAGCCACAAAAGTTTTTCAAGAACTCCTTAATCGAACTTTCTACGCATTCCTCCATGGCCTGACTGGAGTCCGCCTCCTGCGATCTTCTCCTTTTCTTAGTTTCCTTGGCGTTGCTCTTCTCGGGCTCCGCGTCCTCTTTAAGCTTCTTCTTCATCCTGCTGAGGCTTCCCAGGCCAGAGATTTTCGGGATGACGTAGTGGAGGGAGCTCGTAGAGTACGCGGGGCCTTTCGAACACGCTTGCCCGTCGGCGATTGCATCTTTCTCTTTCTGGATCACCTCTGATAGGATGCCGATCGGTTTCACTGGCTCCACTTCGACAACGTCCAGATTCGTGGAGTTGGACGGGACCAGCAGCGACGAGCAATCCTTGCGAAACAATCTCGTGGGTACGAGGGGGGCTGGGCGTATCGGCAGAGAACGGTTCGGTTGAACAGGAATTAAATATGGCCCGTGATCTCGCAGAGCTGTTGCTAAACTGCTGCCTCCGGTGCAGTTCACTTTGCTCGAGCTATCCGCTATCATAATTCGAGGCTCTGCAATTGAGTGACGTTGAAATTGGAATTTGATTAGCGTCCACTGACGGAAGGATTGAAATTTCGGCAGTTTCTGACATTCGAGAAGTTAAAGAGGAATTAGTAACCGACGGCTGAAGATTCTCGATACCGAATGATTGAAAATTCTTGATTACCGTTTAAATTATTAAACGTTGGTAATAGTTTCTGTAAAGTACACGGTGCGTCCACTTAACAAATGCTTTAACCTTCCGCGAATTGTGTGGAGTGTAACAAACCCCATCGGTTCCGAAACTTGTTCAAAATATACGCAAACGAGTAGCTGGAGTTGGTGGTCTCATTTTTATTCAAATGATATATTTCTAGGTGGATAATGTTCGGGGTAAAGTGATTCCCACATTGTTCAGGGCACGACTATTATTCACCTGCTTTGCGGAGGGTTAAGCGAAACTTTTAATAAACAGTCTTGTTTTAAGGGGAGATACTCGCCTATCGATCTTTACGGGGGAAAAACTATAGCCTACGTGTTTTCTTCGGAATTGCAATTTTAGTCGCCTGACAGAACAGCTGTTCTTTATAAAATAATATTCCACGCGGATAGTCTGCAATAATTCCGATATTCGATGAAAGCTTATTAAGCATAGATTAGAAGCAGTAGAGATTGGAATCTTTTCTACGATCCCTTAAACTGATTCGCAATTTACTGCTACATACTACAATAGCGTTTATCACTTTCACGAGAAGATCTTTTTCCCTCCTCCTCTCTTTCTAAAACAGACTTACTTATGTACTCTCTATAGTTATTAATTAACAGGCTCGCGAAAGTCTACAATCTAAAATGAAATTTACAAAGTTTGACGTCTCCGCGGTGATTCTAACCTAAATCTATTCTATACCTAATACAACGTTCGTAGGGCAACTATCCCTGCCGTCCTCCTCTTCGTTCACCGTGGCCAAGCTGTTCACGTCGCAGAACCGCTTCAGAATATTCTGCTTCCACGTGTTCTTCTCGTCAGTGGTCAGATCGACGAAGATGGGCCTCTCCTCGTGGCCGGTGGCAGAAATAACGCTCTCCACCGCCGAACAATCGGGGCCACTCTCCTCGGCCGGTTCGTCGATCTTACCCTTTCCGTTCTCCGTAAAATTCTCTTCCAGATCCCCAGAAATCTCGCTGGAGCTACTGATCAAACAAACGCCCTGTCCCTCCTCGAAATTCGTCCCGTTCTCCTCGCAGCACAAGTGCTCCACGTCGCAGGCGGGCCGACCATTTTTCTCTTTGCCTTGCAGCTTGCTCGTAGATCCTTCAAGAAAGGATAAGCAGGTGGTCCCTGAAGGTTTCTCGGTTCTCTTGCAAATTCTATCGTCGCGGGATATCATTACCTTCGGCCAGCAGCTCTGCACGTACAGTTTCGCCGTTGGTTTCCACTTCTTCGACCTACCCTTCTGTCGTTTCGACGGCTCGCACGATTGCCAGTCATCGCGCTCTTTCATCTTCCCTTCGATAAGGATTAACGGTTTCGCATAATCGGAACCTTCCTCTTCCACCTCGACACAGGATATTTCATTTGCCGAACACGGGACCTCGAACTTCCCCACTATTAACAACTATTCGATTCCACTGCTTTCACTCGCGGCGGGTAAATTGTCAACTGCTGGCAGAACAATGCGTCTAACTGTAGTCGGAGTGATCCGCGGGCGTCTCGCGAGTAATTTCGTGTATTGCAACGACACTTCGTGAGAATGCTTCTTCGAACTCGGAGGAGTTAATTTAAGGAGATTAATTTAACGAAACGGTGAGTGGGATAGTGGATGAACAGAGGAGGGGAAGAACTAAGGGACGGTGTGGAATGGTAGAAAGAAAATAGTGTATTGTGCGAAACGATAAGTGTTGTCGAACCACGAAAGCGAACTGTTCTGGCCGAGCACGCGTTGAACAGTGAATCGAGACGTTGCCGCGCGAAAAGTGAGGCCGGAAAGCCGGGAATCTCGCGACTATGCTCGCGTTCCCTCCGCGAGGAAAGTTCTTATTAGGGAAACCCTTCGCAATTGGCCGTCTAGAACGCAATCATTTGGCGCAGCTCGGGTACACGGTATTTGTGGGAAAGACAAGTAGGGAAAGGGACGACAAACTCTTTCTGTTTTGTCTTCCCATTACTTTCAGTGAGCGCTTTTTTTTCGAAGATGCGCGTGGCCCTTGCTGATTGGAGGTTTAAGCTACAGATGGTCAAGTAGTTAGAAAATACAAGCTAAGCCAAACTTTAGTCAAATCGTTTGAACCAAGTTAAGTACTCGAATGTCCAAGTAGCTTGATTATTCGAGCGGACTTAAAAAAAATCGATCTCGAGTTGAGTGGAGTAGCTTGAACGTTTTAATGACTTGCTTACATTCGAGATACTTGAATTGAATTAATGACTCAAATCCATTTCAGCTACTTGAAAAGCAATTAATCAAGGATCTTAGGAAAATAAAATGAATCGATAGAAAAAGGAGTTATTTAGAGAATAGAAGTGTTGCTATATCTTGGAAAAAAATATTGAATATGTACCCATAGGGTTTATTATAATTAATTTAAATAGTAGGAGACTCATTTAACATGTTTTACATTTGATTGTATATAATTTATTGCTATTTTTCATACCTATGTCTATTTAAGTTGAAAAATTAATAATGATTTTAGATTCCGCGAGTAAAATCAAGAATTGTTCAAGTTATTCATTTGAAATCAAGTAGTTCAAACATTCAATTACTTTGTTAAGCTTGCCCGAATATTCAAGCTATTTGAAGTAAATACCACTTATTGGATAAAAGTTTGAATTTCAACTTGAATACTAATAAATATAATAACAACAATTTTCTTTAAGAAATTTGGGTACTTTTTTCATTTCTTCTTCTATCTTCTCGGGAAAAACTGTGCAAGATAGACGAAGAAGAACAAACATATTGTGGACATTTAAAAAGTTTAAAAAAAGTGGGTAGCTGAAAAACTGATAGGATCTTAAAAAGAACTTAAGTCAGAGCTACAGTTATCAGGTATTGCGTTTACTATCCTTCTTACAACATTACAGTGCGCGCTGCACCCCTTACAGTCATTACTATAGGCCCTTTATCCACAGACTATACTACACTTGCTATATATCTATTTATTTAACAGTAGTATCCCGATACAGAAGTTGAGCTAAACTTAACGTGCGCGTGCAAAATTCATGTACGATATCGATCGACTTTTTCATCCTTCGAGCACGTTGTTCGATGCTGAAATGCAAAAGTTCTCCCTTACAAAATCGATTTGCCAAGTGATAGTAGCGCTGAAGAGCAATTATGTATTCGCTGCGTCTAGAACGACATTCTCCGTTGAAACTTTATACGTGATAATACACCAAACCATCGGTGTGGAATTTGTATTTAATATTTATTGGTGAACAGCTCGTATCCCCGTTAATATCTCACTGTACCCTTGTGTAGCTACTGTATACTTTTTTTTTTATTTATTTCCAGTTAAAATAAAACCGAATTTACACGTTCACATTATTCGTACAATGTGGTTGATTCGACAAAATTGAAAGCAAAGTGAACAGTGTAAATTGCTATTCAATCAAAGGGTTCAAACCGAATTGTGCATTCGAGAAAGTTGGCAGAGGCAGCAAGAATTTTCGCGCGATGGCCCACCGCTAATGGAAGATACATAATCGCGTCCCCTTCGTTGACCGCCAGAAGTGCTTCATGTTCAGCGGGTGGCCTTCTCCATGGTAGAGCTCGAAACCTCAGAATTCGCCGCTGGTATATTTTATAATATATGTATACACTCGCGATACGAACACTTAGCAGATAAGTGACGCGCAGTCACATGTGCGCTTTCCCACCTGAGGAAAGACGTCGCAGGGAAACTCGGCAGCGATACGCACACACGAACAAAAGGGGTGAATCACCCCACCGTCGGTCTGGACGGTGCTCCGCCACCCCAAGAATAACATAAAATACTTCCAATACCTCCAACTTTGTCACAGACGTAAATTCTTCGAAATGGCAGCAACAGAGGATATAATATTCCGATATTTCTACGATATCCACTATCCCGGCTCTTTCGCTCGAAACATGAAAAATATCCGATATAAAACTGCTAAATGTAAATTAGATGCACAAGAATTTAAAATTTCTTTTCACATTGCCGTGCAGTTCTATCGCAGAAAAATTGACTAAACATTCATATGCTACTGTGTGTTTTATTTTTAATATCCTAAGTAAATAAAGGTATTATAAAAAACAGCTGTAAGTTCCACAATTTTTAAAATTTTGAAAAATCCTTCGAGATACGAAAGACTACAACATATCCGAGTTTCACCAAAATCCGAAATATTACTTCGAAAAGTGTCCGATTTCGGGTGGAATGACCCCTTCCGATGTGGCACGGGACCTTGCGCTGCAATTTAATTTGTGTCCATTTTATTTCACTTGCCTTTAAACAAAAAATATTAATATTCATCTAAATATTTAATTTTTGCCGAGCGTGGGACATACACATATATTAATACTATAATAGTTAATGGTTCTAAATACTAATATGTTTTGCACCTAACCCAGACGTAAACGTACCATCATTTAGCTAGACAATTCGTTTCCTAATTTTCAACAACTACTTAGTAGTAGACAACTATTCCATACATATCATTAATTTGCCTCACTATCAAAAACCCTTATTTATTTATTCTCTATTATTGAATCTAAACATCTGGTTAAAAAGTAGCGAAACATGATTTTAGATTGTATCGGTTTTCTCCATAGACAAAGAATGAGACAAAATAGCGGACGCAATTTTGCCCCAAGGCTTTGTGCAATTTTCTCGACAACCCCTCGACTTTTTCCCCCAGTTGCTTTATTTATTCTGGACACCTGTATACATACATCGGCGGCAAATTGAACACGAATACTTTCTTTAATTCAAGAAAATAAACTTGACTTCCTGAAAAATTGTATGGCAGAGATAAAATACAATTTCCCCTATAAGAGTTTTCGTTAAACCTCGGTATCATGATTTTTTTATTTTACCCAGAAAAATTCTTATCCTTGCATTTTTGCCCACACTTCATCGTAAAAATAAGCAAAAAATTCTTAGTGTAACAGTTTTTTTATATTTTGCAGAATGTTACACTAGTGTTGCATACATTATTATGTTTGACAACAAATTTAATCAAAACGAAAAATCGAAATAATTGAGAGAACAAATTAGCACTTACTTGGTACTATCAGTGGTCCTGGCGAAATTAAAAGGTGTAATCAACAATACGAGAGAGTGTATCACAGTAGAATTTTTACGAATTTGTATTTCTGCCCCATGGACACTTGTTACATATGGGAATAGTAAAGTAACGCTTTAAAGTTTATGAAAAAGCCTCCAAATGGTACGCACGATTTTTTCAATTCGTGTAACACGAGTATTACACTATGATACTAAGGGTTAAAGCCGTTATTAATCTGCTTGTTTAATGCGCACATAAGTGTATTTCTTCTACAATCATACTTACTTCGTTTTCGCAAACTGTAGTTGTCGAACGACAGATCAACTTTTTGTGAACCGATCGGAATGTGTCCCCGAATTACGATACGAATTATTGAACAAACAAACGATGCGATCGTCGGTTACCATTCGTAATCAATTACACAGTTTCTGTTTCGTATCAGTCATCGGTCTCAGTTCCATCTGGTTAATTCATCATAATCTTTCATTTATCGACATTAGCGACAATAACCAAAACTATTTTCAATAAAAGTTTATCAGAAACTGCCAAAAACAATGTCCACTTCACTATAAGCGTTCTTTTAGAAAATAAACGCAAATAGAAGTGTGCAGTTTCCCTCAAAGAACAAGAATAACTCAGTCTTGCTGTAGAATAATTTTACAACTTTTGAGCGATGGTGCTTAAAGTGGAGAACAATATGTCCAAGGGGAATGCTGTTTGTAGATCATCGCCTGCTAATACGAGGCATCAAAAGAATTCAAAATTCATGGAGCAACCTTGCTCGAATGTGGTACGGAGTGCATGCGTTCGCACCAGTGAATGTAAATCGACCCATGTGAAACGTTGCTATACAGGCGATGGAAACGAGGTAGCGCTGCTATTTATTTTGGATACAATTAGCACTTCGCTCTCATGTCTTCAGCAACTTTCTTCGCAACGTGTTTGTTAGACGAGCTTTTGTAGATAATTAAATTCTTATACGCTAGTTAAATCATAGTTGAATATTATTTGTTTTGGGCATTCGATGCTGTTTGCATTTTCTTATTATCCGTGTGATATCTAGCTGGGTAAAAGAGGAGGTAGACACAGGGCAAGAATGCAAGTAAATCCCATGAAGAAACAGCCACTGAAAGTTATAACGAAGGAAGAGTATAAGGAGTTACGAGAATGCAGTGGTCCTATGACGAAGGAGGAACAGGAGGCAGTCTTTAAAGCGGAAGAAGAAGAAAGGGGAAGACTTATAAAGGAGAGTTTGAAGAGACGAGAAGAATTTCGTAAAATAGATATGCACAAGCCTCGAGAGAAATGCGCAGAATTGATTGAAATAGAGGAGGAGGCTCAGAAGAGATTGCATCACGTTCTTGAGAGAGCGCAAAACATGAAGCTCGAGCAGGAAGAGGAGATTCAAAAGTGCAATAGAATTGTTCTGGAAACTAAATGCCGTGCCATTCGAGATGCGCAGGTGAATAATAATGCAGAGAAATAAAGACAAGCAAGAATAATCATGATCGTACAGCGTAGATTATTTATTTATTAAAGAAACATTTCTATTTTATTTGATTGCGAGTAACAGAAAGTAGTATAGTAGTAGTTAAACTGAAACCTTTTCTCAGATAGCCGAGAAGAAACTGATGGAACAGGAATTGGGAGAAGAGGAGGAACGTCTCAACGATATGATGGAAAATGAAAGAAGATGGGCGATCAAAGATGAACTTAGAAAAGAACAAGAGGAAGCAGTAAAAAAACAAACATTCGCTAATAGTTTGAAAGGTCAAATAAAAGAGAACGAGGAATACAGGATGCTGGAGTTTGAAAGGAAACAGGAAGAGAGTCGGTTGATTAATTTAAACAATATTGCCTGGCAACAGGACCAGATTGCGAAACTGCGTAACAAAGAATCTGAACATGCAAGGCTTCGACAAGAACTTGCTGAAGGAAATGAACAGTTAAAGCATTTCAAGACCATGGAAGAACAGGAGGATAAAATTATCGATCTGAGGTAAACCTCATCGTTGAACGTTTAATTAGCAGTTGATAAGTTAATAAGAGTTATTTTTAGGATCCAAGAGTATCAGCGGTATAAGCAGGAAAGAGATGAAAAACTAGCGGAAGAACGAAGATTGGCAAGATTAAAAAAGGAGGAGGAGAAAGCAAAAGTAGCGTCACAAACCCTGCAAAGCCACGATTATCAAGTATTCAACTGTTCCAATTCTCTGTTCTTTCCCAATTTAATTTTCAATTGTTTTTGTGAATACAAATTTATTTTATTTTTAATAACAATTCTCGTTGTTACAGGCACGCATCGATGAACTGAATGCAGCACGGATTCAGGAAGAAGTAGAACGTGAATGGAGACAGAAGGAGAAAGAAGAAGCTCTGAAAAGAGCAGAAACTCACAAATCTCTCATAGAGGAAAGGGAGAAACAAATAAATTATAAACGAATAATGCAGGCAATCGAATTGGATCGGGAGCGACGTGAATTTGAAAACATTGTACGCGTTCAGAAAGAAGCTTTCTGCCGGGAACAAAAGGAGCTTGAAATGAAACAACGAAAAGCTTTGGTTCACAGAAGCGAAATATTGAAACAGGTTCGTTTCTAATTCGATAGTTTATTTCTGATTATAAACTATTTCTTAAAATAGCGTTAGAAAGAATTTTATTGTTGTTACTTTTGTTAAACTCGTTTTACTCTTACTCTTTTCTACTCTAGTCTAGTTTATAATTACTACTGTCTATTGTTACTTATTATTTTCCTCAGGTGAATGAAAAGGAAAGGGAACGTATTCGGTCGAGGCAAAGAATGTTTGACGAGGGTCTAGCGATTCGTACGGAGACTGAAATGCGTAAGAAAAGATTACGCGAAGCGATGGAGAAGAAGTGTGACGAAATGAGGAGCAACAGAGTACCCGAAATGTACATTAACGAAGTGAAACGATTGATCGAGAATATTCAATGAACACGATAGATTAGCAGCCACGAATTATCCATTTATCGTACACAACGTATCCTGCGATGAAGCATCATAAGATATTCCTGCTTGAATCCGAAAGTTACATCGCGTTTATGGAAATTATAAAAGACATAAGAAACGTGTTACTTCCATAACATGATAACATTAGGATCACGTTCGACGATATCTTCGATGTGCGCCGCCGATTGACCCGTACTGCAACAAATTTCGTCGAGACTATACGTTCCTGTGAAATACTTATAAGTCGGGTTATTCTTCATTTCTTCGTTATAAGGTGATCCTGGCAGATATATTGGATACTACAACCAAAGACAAAGCTAATCGAATTCTTCCTAAAATGCAACACAGATTTTATCGAAACACTGACAAAGCAAACCTTATATACTCGTCGAATAAGTCCTTCGATGAGACCAAATTGTACTAATCTCCTCTCGTTGATTCTTAAATTCTGTGGATTAAGTCGTTGACATAAGTCTCTCATGCTGCTACCATGCGTCATACTTGCATACATTCTATATATGTCTCTAAGATACGCAGGTTGTCTGGCTACAAGAAAAGTAACTTTTTGTAAACTGTATTCTCGATTTTGTAGATCTTTTCACTTGATATATAAAACATACGAAGTTTCGAAGCATATGCTATACAACGTTCTTGTAATTTTATGTTTTCTGCTAATTCTTTTAATTTGGAAGTCACGGCATATACGTTACTGTATTGAAATATTGGAATCAATGTTACGACACCGTAATAGCTGAAAGTAAATGAAAAGAATATTGTAGTAGCTACGTATTTCCACAGAGATTTCATATTTATAAGCTTACACAAGATTCTGCACGCAGCTTTTGACCAGGTTGTTTTCAACGTCAGCTTCAGCTGCGATGCGTGCTACATGATTGAATCCATCTATGTAAGGCAATACTTGCTGAGTAGTCAAGTCCCATTGATCGCTCTGAAATGCTTCACGACCTTCCAAGAATATTGGTACCTGATGATCAAGAACTGGTTTCGGCTCAGGTGCTAACTTTATGACTTTCAAGTGGGACGTCATTGTCCCCTCTAATAACATACTGCGTTTCATATCTTCGTCACATCTATGTCGAATGATTGGTTGAAAATAGCTCTCACCTGTTAATGTACACATCTTGTGCAAATTCAGGTCCTGCATAACTTGACGGAGCATCTCCGCTAACCTTGTTTTATCATCCGACGCAGATAAGAAACAATTTTCTACTTCAAGGGCCATCTAGAAGATTAAATAAAAGTTAACAAAATTATTGATAAATTAATTAATAGAACAATGAAAGCTCTTACTAGAAAATCAGACATCTTCTTAACAACAGGTTCATAGTGTACAGTGCGAGCTTCCGCTTCACAGACAAAACATAAATTGAAATAAAACGCATTTCGTGCATATTTTTTGTCATCAATTTTTACAGGAAATCCTAATATCTTATAATCCTTCAGTGTTCTATAAAAAAATTCAAAAGGTTGATAAAATTGATCAACAGTCTTTTAATAGCATTTAAGTACGAAACCTACACTGTTATAGTGCTGCGTTGCAATTGTGCCTTTGGTATAATATAAACGCTGACAGTATCGAAAATATCTTTTGAAATAAAATTATCTGGGACCTGAACAAGAATTAAATTAAGTTACCTTAGTTATAACTTAAAAAAACACGTAGACTCTATACAATTTTTATTATTAACCTGACAAGTAATTTTTGGACCCACAATAGGATGAAACTCTGAAAAAAAGATACATCTGATGGGATCTTCTTGTCCCTTGTCATCTGTGTCATTCATTGTTGTTACTATTGTTGTTTGCTTATAGTTGCATCCAGTCTAATAATCTATCAGTAAAAAAATAAATTACAGAGTTCTTACATTATTTGTATAATTATACATTTATTGAAAATAATTACTATATATAATTAGAAACCCATGCTATACCTTCCCTCTTCAAGCTGTAAACAAATTTGCAGTTGAATAATGTAATAATCCATGATACTTGTTATTAGAACTGCTACTACAAAATTTTCACGATCGAAAAAAACAGTAACAAATCGTACTGAATATCTAATAACATTTGTTTTACACCGTGTAGATTGTAGACTAGAATAATACAATATAGACCAGTGGTTCACAACCATAGGAGTCCAGAGAGGGGTGCAACTCCCTGATTTTTGAGAAAAAAATCGCTTATTTTTCAAAACTAATCTTTATTAAGTTTATACTATAAAGGGAATATTTTTGAATTTCTGTTTTAAATTTTTAATTAAATTGGCACTATAAAATGGGTTAAAAAAGCAAGAGAGGTATATTTTTCTTTACCATCATGCCAAAGTTGCCCCCCCTGGAAAAAAGTCTGCGGACGCCCCTGTTCACAACAACAACACCCAATAATTGGCATGAAAGGAAAACTTAAGTGTAGGTAGATACTGACAATTAGTTTATACTACCTACACAATGAAACAGTGTAGTCATACCACAACCTGTACAAGGCTTTACAATGAAAACGATCAAGTCAAAGATCAAAGAATGAGTTGACAGTGTCGACTCGACACATCTTGCTGTCGGTAGTTAAATGTTCGCGAATCTCCACTATTTTCCCTTGTGTAGAAAAATCGCGTGATCGTCAATCTCAGATCCCAAATGAATTTTTAAATCAGTGCATTCAGTAACATTGGCATTTATTTATTTATTTATTTATTTATTTCATTGAATCTTCGTACATTACCACGTACCATACTGTACATAATAATCAGGGCCGCTTTTATCAATGGGCTATAGCCCAGTGGCGCCCGTTATCCAAGGGTGCTTAAGAATCAAATATGTTGAAACATTTTTTTCTTTTCAATTTTGGAGGCAATAAGTACCCTTAGGCTAACAAGGCTGAAACCTAGGGCCCCGTTTAGCTGGGGGCCCCTCATTCTAAATATTTTCTTCGAAAAATTACCTTTTTTTATATTATCTTTATTAACTTGTATTTTTAATATTTATTTATGTTAAAGTTATGTTTAGTTTTGATATTCAATGTTAATTTTAAAATTAAATTCTTATTTAGATTATACGAATATTATGATAAAAAAAAATCAAATCAGCGTCATTTTATTTTTTACATTCAGCCTGGGGCCCCCTGAAAGGTAAATCCGGCTCTGACCTCGGGGCCTAAGGCGCCAAAAATTTTTAGCCCAGGGCGCTCAAATTGGTTAAGACGGCCCTGATAATAATTACGAGGACGTCGTCTTTTCACCGCAACGCGTTAAAAAGAATATTGGGAACCGCTGATATAGGCGATTCATGTACATATATATATACAGTATACACAATGATATACGTTTGTTTTCTATTAGGTTCATAGTTTTCCAAAGATTTTACACATTACTATCGAATGCATACGTTTCATAATTCGCCGTTAATATGCTATTTATATGATAGAAAAAACTAGCATATCATGATTAAGATAAAAAAGGCGAGACGCTGGTACGTCTACAGATGAGTAAGACACAAAACGTAAATAAAAAAGAGATAGAATGCTGAATGTGCGAAAGCAAGAGTGAAAAGGACGGATAACGTATGTAAACACATTATGATTAAAAGAGAGGAAGGGAGTGTATTCGGTATTCCAGATTGAGCATATATATAATAAGATTCGTCACGGTTACATCAACACAAACACTGTACAGTGATCATTCCAAGTGCAACAGGCGAAAGACTACTTAACCTACTTCGTTACATTTTTGGTACGTAATGTAATATACTTTATATTGACTATTTTTTCTAAAAAAATTTAATTCTTTTATATGGGTCTAACTTATTGATTCTACTATCTCACCATTGTGTATGTTTCTTACGATTTTTACAATTGGATGCCTTTGAAATCAATGACATTCTTCGCCCAGTGTGACGTTGACATTGTTATTCTTTTCTGTCTATAATTTTAAATCGTTCGCTTGTATTTAACGAACACCAGGAACATTATAAAACACATCTAAATGGTACTTGTCGAACTTTGGGTTCTTTACGATAATATATTTCCAATATAAAATTTCTCCTATTAATACTATCGAAGCTAATAAATAGCCAACTATAATGGCAATAAAGGCACCTTGCAACTTATAAAGATTGACTAATGCCTTTTCGGATTCTGTTTCTTGTCGTATCTCCATAATTTTCGACCATTCCATGACATCGCTCAACCACTTCTCGACTAATCCAATTTCTATTAGACGTTGTACCTGAAAACGTTTAACGTGTAAGAAACATGATTATTAAACAATTTTATAGTAATTTATGAAAGCAAAAGGTACCAAAGTATCAACGCGTGGTTTTAGCGGTGAGTTCTTCTCCATACCAACGGCTATCGGCATATTTATGGCACACTCTTCCATGATATGCAAATTATGTTTCACCAACGGATCCTCTTTCGTTTTGTCCTCTCTTTGTTCCTTCTCAAGTATTTGTCTCTTCACACGGGCATATCGAAGCAAATACGAATTCTCGTAGTAACAGAAAGATCCATTTGCTACTTTCTCAATGGCTTCGCCTTCGTTCAAGACCAATTGGAACTTGTTACCAATTTCTTGACTGGTCCGATCCGATGATGTCAGAAAGAAGTGCTTGCTCTCTTTGTCCCATCCTCCAACATCTATCGAACTTTTGGCCAATTGTGCCAGTGCGTCGATAGTAACTCTGTGTTCAAGTTATGAAATAAATAAGTCAATTGATTTACTAATGCCATAGCTAAAGTATAAGCACACTTCAATAAAATGTTGACTTTCACCTGGCCACTGGATTTGCAAGCGTGGCAGTCATGCTAGCTCGATAAGCAACTGCAACTAAAATACTATAAATCCACCACCACCCAATAAATACTCGTACTGCCCAAGGGTTGGGTAAGCTAGGTAGCGAAACTTGGAACAACATGCTATAAGTACATAATATACTGTTTTGTATCCCTGTAAACAAGTATAGTCCCTTCATTTCATTCTTCATGGACGTAGCTTGCATATGCATTTTACTCTTGTACAAGCTGATGTGCTTTTTATAAAAGTCCGATAAGAAGTAAAATGCAATGCCTCCCAAAATTAATGTAAGGAGAAGTGCAATCCAAGTATAAAGTCTGTAAATCAAAATATGTACGTTTCTTCCATGTTTTCTTTACACTTCATTCTATTTGCACATACTTAAACGGAAGTATTAGAAGTTTCCATGAATTTATCGTCAAAGACTCTGGTGTGAGGAAAGTGAGGCATTCTGTATTGTATGGGATAGTTAAATCAAAATAATTCAGGTGCTGTAACGTATAATGTAAATCGCCCAGATAAAATGCAGCCTTCCCTTGCATGGCTTCGCTTATAAGACCTGTGTAGGTTTCATTGTCGTCTTTAGTGCCCCATTTCTCAGAAGCAATGTTGCGTGGCATATAATACTTTGGTTTGAAGTTCATTGCTTCTGATATCGTCTGTATTAGCTGAAAAGTATGATTGGTAAAAATAAAGGGCACCAAGCAGTTTGTACAGTACGTACTTCAAATTCTATTCCCAAAGCATCTGTATTATTACTTGACTTCTTGTTATAATAAGCCTTCGACTTCTCAGTTACAGCTGGAATATGCTCAAAAACAGCAATTCTGAAATTTATATTAATGCCCTCTTAATCTAACACAGTCGAAATATTTCTATACGTTTACCTTGTATCTAATACTTACCGTAAATGTTTCTTTTGTAGATCTATGGTTTTATCTGTAAAGTGATTGATGTTATAGCGTAATTTGCCTTGGTACCATGTATTTATGTACTTTATTTTTGTAAACGATTTTCTGTGAGCAGGGAAATACACGGTACCCAGCTCAATTTTTTCTTTAGATATTTTTTCACCAGAACGATGTGTATAAGCATTGTATCGACGTATGAAAACTACATTAATTATTCTATTCCACAAGTAGCGCAAATTCGGTTGAAATAGCCGGTGGTCGTATAAAAGTAAGAACAATCCACGAGTATTAATTAGGTGTTCCCTAGAACCAAGGCATAAGAAATTGATTTCATTTCTTGCAAGAGACTGTTGAAACTGTTGTCCATAGATTGGCGAGATTCTCCCGATGAAAACGAGTTCGCACACGGCGTAATTCTGACTTTCCGAACCCACATTACAGTGTGTAAATTATACAAAATGTCTCAAAATTGCGGACTTCTCGGAACAGACAATATCCTGAGGCAAAAAGGCATCGGAAAGTCCTTTACCGTTTTGGGATCCGAAGCTTCGTTCTCGAGATATTAATAGTTAAGTATTAGCGGTACAAGTTTAAAGCCGAGTCAGCTGAGCGCGCGGTAGCGTACGGTCGCACGCGCACGCAGGAGAGCCGGTCGCGCTGGTTTAAACCATGAAATGAACCAGCGCGGTTTTGACTTTAAACTGCGCGGCCCGGAACTTGGACCGCTAATATTCAACTATATAATATCTCGAGAACGAAGCCTCGGATCTCAAAAGGGTAAAGGACTTTTCGGTTTATTTCTCTAAGCTTTCAATGAGATCTCCATAGTATATGCTCAAAGGCGGCTGTGCCCCAGGCTATATTCACGAAAAATTGTAGAATATATAGTTCGGGAAATGGATAGCAATTGTTTTAACTCGGGCCACCCTTTGTTGTGCATTTGTGTTAGAATGACCAGAATTGATAAGCCGGGTGTATGTTATCTAGTAATCGCTTCAACAAATCTCTCCTCTTATTTTTTCTGAGGACTTGAATATACACGGTATATATGACAATGTATATTAACGATATTTAATCTACCTTTCTGTATATTGCAAAAATTCGGAAGTCAAAAAACCGTTGGCAACCAATATAACGTACGCACTGCAACCAACTGCCTTACTGTCGGCTAAAATCGTTCGAATTCGTCTCCTCGGCCGTGAAAATTGTTCGTTCTGTCGCACTGCGATCTACAATAACATAAGTACGCATGGAAAAATCTATTAATAAATTGACATCTCGTATCTCACCTCATATTTTGATATAATCGTAGACCCTTGGACACGCGTGATATCTATAAGTGTTCGGTATACAGAATCGGTAATAAATACTATACACTTGGTTCGCTGCAAGATTTCTTCCACGATCTTTTCTACGGCGGATTTAAAATTCTCCTCGTTTTCCTTGCATTGATACTCTTTATAAAATCCACTATACAGTTTCAAACATAAATCATTTATCTTCGTTCGAATACAAATCAATATAAAACACTATCTATCTCATCGTTAATTTTATACATATACAGGGTTATCCACTTAGGTAGCGAATCGATGTGAGTACCAAAATCCGAAATGTTACTTCGAAAAGTGTCGGGAATGACCCGACTGTGAATACCGCCCCTTGGCCTGCACAGGCAAACCGGAAGGTGTGTAGCGATATTTAGTTGTCGCGATGCAGGCCAGATAGAAGATGTGTCAGAATTTGTAATCTAAACACTCTAATCAAAATTGATTGGATCGATACCGATACTATTGATGATTGTCAATCAATTGGGTACCAAAGTACACTTAGTACAATTAGTGATCCGACCGATACCAAATCAATACTGTCGATACTAGACCGGAAATTATGATGCGGTATTGAATATTATTTAAATGGCCCCATACACGTTGAGATATGTATCGATACAGGAAATATTGATATATAGGAGTCGGAAAAAAGGGAAAGTCGCCTCAACGGGACTCGATCCCGCGATCTCTAGATCCGTAGCGCGCTGGCCAGCCGCCTTAGCCACCTCGGCTACCGCCGACTCCCCCCGGTTCCTTAGTCCCCCGAACTCCTCATAAATGGACGCCACCTAGGTGCTGCCACTAAACAAACTAAGGGGGTAGCACACACACTAGGCCGTTGCCTAAATGCCAGTATGCCTACTACAGATACATATTGAAATTTTAACCCCTTGCCATACCAATTAGCAGGAGAAAATTAGAGAGCTTTAGGGACAAGCCTGGCAACATATGTTTTCATACATTCAGCTCTATACTAAGGGCAGTGTGAATTCCTATCCGAAGAAATACATATGTAGGGGCGACAGCAGTCCAAGGGAAATGGAAGATAAGCGATGAACCCATTATTACTGCATAGTAGGGCTGTAAATTCCCGGGAGATCGGATACCCGTGAGATACCCGGGAAAATAAAAATTTGTCGGGTAGGCGTTACCCGGGTAAAGTACCCGAGATGTCACAGAGTGCCGTTCCATAATTGATACCCATTAAGAAGTGAGAAATCTCCAGTTCCGCATTTCTCATCAGATTTTTGCGAAAACGACGCCAATCGATTCCTTATGTTTTTCCGATGAAAATAACACCAAGAATGACATAATTCGGACCATGATGAAGGAAATTACATGAAAAAATGATTTGCATAATTTCAAATTAACTTCGTTAGAAATAGTCCGATTTACATGAAATTTGGTATGATTTTCATAGGAAAAACATAAGGAATCACTTCACTCGGACAATAATTTCGATGCTCTTCAGAAAATGTCGACACCAGAATACACCGAAATCACGCACAAGGTGTGCATAATTCCCTCGGCGTAATAGTACGCCGACGCCACTCAAAGTGTTAAACACATGAAACTGTTTTAACCGGTGATTGATTGTTAGCAATACATACTTTTTACCGACTACGAGGATGATTTGCAGAAGGAAAACGAGAAGCATCGTCGTTTGAACTGGAATGCAACATAGAATTGAAACAATAGACGGGTTATATACCGATTCGTTACCCTTTGGCTGTACGATCAAGATAATCGAATATTCTCGAATGTAATTTGCCTGGAAATTAAGTTACATAAGTAATGCAATCGATAATGGGAATGCAAGTTAGCGAGTTCATCAGTGTCAATTTCATCGAAAAGGTCATGGGTTGAGTTTATTTTTATTTCGGGCGTAAAACACAAGGGCGGATTCAGAGGGGGGCGACAGCCCCACCACCCTCCACGAGTAATAAAATAGAAATAATTCATCAGATAGAGATATTAAAATATAAATTACAAGCAAAAAAATTTTCCGAAAAATATTCTACGTGCCAATGGTAATACCTACTATAGTATAGAATATGATTTTGGGCATTTACAATGTTTTCTAGAAGGACGCTTCAATTATAGCCCAAATTATGTCGTGTTTAGGCTTCTTTTCATCGGGAAAATAAGATAAGATAAAAATGATGAGAATTGAAATTTTCGTTATTGAAATTTTAGGTACTACATATGTGCAGTATAAAATATAACGCCTGCGTCAGTCCCCAAGTTGCCAACAACGCTGCTGAAAGTTATTCGGAAATAAAATATCATCTATAGATAAAGAATAAAGACAAAGTTCCTTTTCTTCGACTCATTATTTACATAATTTGTTATCTACCTAGATAATGCCCAACTCTGAACAATATATATTCCTGCTAGCAGAAGCCATTTAATATCACATGTTATATAATGTTATAATGTAGATATATTGATATTGAAATTTTTACTAAATAAAATATTGCATGAAAGATTAGTAGAAAGATCCGTATATTATACTCATTTCTTCAACAATGTCAATAAATTGTTTCACTATTTGTTGCCATGAAAGATTGGGCTAAAATATTGATCCAAGAATCCTCTGTTTTATGAAAGAACTGGTTAATTAGACAGAAAAGGAATTTATCGCGGAATATTTTCAAAATTGATACGAAGATCATACTACTCCAACTTATCGGCCAGTGATTAAGTAATGAATTTGTTAAGTCACGTTTCGTTATCGAAGCATTATGCATGCGCGAATGGACGTTCATTAAAGTCTGTCGATGACAGCATATATATCACGTAGGACACTTTATAGTCCATATTGTAATCGTATTCGGTAACCGCCGTCGTGTACCAAGGTGAAGTATTTTATTAGAAGGCATTCTTTTGTAAAGAAAACAACATCAATCCTATACTTCGTCGGGCTTTTAGCGAAAAGTTTTAATTAATTAAAATGCACGAGTATTAGCCGATTTTTAAAATACCTTTGTGCTAAACTATACGTGATTGTGTTATTTGATTGTGTAGGTGCTTCCCATCAATGAATATGATAAAGATAAAGAATATGATTCCTGACCTGCCGAAAGGTCCCCTGGAAACTTATAGAAACCGGGCTACATTTGACTGGAAGTTGCTGAAATACAATTTAGAAGGAGAGGATTTTATCAATTTTCAGGTAAGTAAGATAAAAAATATTAATACAGCTATTAATTGATTTCACAACGTTTTAAATGTTGGCTGCACGAGGCAGATACTATTTCTGATTTCATGTTTTTATCGCTTCAGAAAAACTTGTGGGAATTTATAGAGAAGACACCAATATTTCAAAATCGTACCTGCCGTTCGTTAGACGAGCAACGAAAGCTTTGTAGTCTTCAAATTAAATCACTAGTCGATCATAATGTTGCAGTAAGTGCTATGAGTTACAATTATGGATGAAGAGAAGCTTTTATTCGTATAATTCATTTATAATTTTCATGTAGCATCCATTAAGCCACACACATTGGTTTAATATACTATATCAGTACGATGCTTCAATACCAGTGAAACTAGGTATAATACAAGGCTTGGTGCCATCTGCGATCATGGCCATGGGCTCAGAAGATCAGTATGAAATTTTGGACAAGATTCAATCTGGAGAAGTAAGCACATAAATACTGAGCTGAACATTTTTCGAATACAAAGTGTTTCAGAATTCTATTCCAAAGTTGAATGAGGGTAAACACTATTTGTTGGGACCTTAACCGTTGCTTGAATTTAAATCGACAGTTCTAAATACCACGTACGTTTTAAATAAACAATGTGTAATATTATTCCCCTCAGAATGTGAGCTGTTTCGCATTAACAGAGATGTCTCATGGAACAAATGCAAAAGGCATGAGAACCACAGCAACGTACAATGTGAAAACAAAGAGCTTCGTCTTACATTCCCCCGACTTTGAATCCGCGAAATGTTGGGCCGGTGGTTTAGGTGAATATCGAGCTGAAAAAAGTTTTTCACGGAGCACAGAGCTAAGTTTCTAGGTAACCAGCGAAATGCTTATTCTTTTAGGAAAAACTGCAACTCATTCAATTGTATTTGCCCAATTAATCACACCGGATCAAAAGAATCATGGTCTTCACAATTTCATTGTACCCATCCGGGACCCAAATACTCATATGCCTTTACCAGGTGTGATCGTTGGTGATATGGGTGAGAAAATTGGAATAAATGGAGTGGACAATGGGTTTGTGATGTTCGATAATTATCATATCCCTCGAAATTGTTTGTTGAATCGAACGGCAAACGTTACAGAAGATGGAAATTACGTGACATCTGTGAAAAATGCAAGCAAAAGATTCGGTAAGAATTTAGAGAAACTATCGACTCTACTCGCATTACAATCTAACTGGTAAATATTCACGGTAAACTTGATACAGGTGTATCGATGGGCGCGTTGTCTAAGGGTCGTGTCACAATTACATCAATATGCGCAAACTTTGCGTCCGTCGCAATGGTTATTGCTATACGGTATTGCGCTGTGAGGAGGCAATTTGGACCGACAGATTCAGAGGAATGGCCAGTTATAGAATATCAAGCACAGGTATTTATATGAGTTAAATGAAAACCCCCTTAACTGAGATTGCTGCACAATTTAAATTTACCATGAACATATAGCAATGGCGATTATTTCCTCACTTGGCAGCAACCTACGCGCTAAAAATATTTTCAGTTGCGATTGTACGTAACATGTATGAGTTTCAAATCAAACTTATGAGTGGACAAAACCCAGAAACACTCGAAAGTGAAGGGATGGAAATGCATGCATTGTCGTGTGCAGCCAAGCCACTATGTTCATGGACTAGCAGAGATATCCTTCAGGATTGCAGAGAATCTTGCGGAGGACACGGTTACCTAAAAAGTATATAAACCATGGAGCAAATTGCATGTGAACCATATCGTGCTTTGTTTAAATGTCTCTTTAAATTTTTACTTCTTATTAGTGTCACGTTTGGGTGACTTGAGAGCTGAAAATGATGCAAATTGTACATACGAGGGTGAAAATAATGTATTAATTCAGCAAGCGAGCAATTGGTTGCTGAACCAGTGGTCGAATATGATGAATGGGAAGTCTATCACTTCTCCTTTTGGAACAGCAGATTTCTTACAAGATGCCAGTAATATCTTACCTCTAAAGTTTTCTTGCGCAACGAGTCATGAGGCATTGGAACCAGAAAGTATGGAAACGATTTTATAATTTAATCTCATTTAGACCACTGTTCACAGATTCTCTATATTTATAATTGTATAAATTACTTCCTGCAGATTTACTTCTATCTTTTAAGTGGTTAATATGCTACTATGTAAAGAAAACGTATGATTTGTCACAAGACTTAAAACGCGATGGTTGCAATGACTTCGAAGTTAGAAATAACACACAAGTGTTCCACGCACAGACTTTGTCTTCTCTGTATGCACAGGTACTGTTTTATTCTTAGCTTTGGGAGCTGCGTGTTATCATTTATCTCATTGGCATTTTCTTATAGCATGCCGTACTGAAATACTTCATAGAATACTTACAAGATTCTTCGTTAAGATCCCAAGAACGCGATGTGCTAAGAAAGTTGTGCTCGCTTTATGGAGCAGTTGGTTTAGAAAAGAGATTAGGAGACTTGTATGCTGGCGGTTATGCATCTCCCAATAGTAATATGGATAATTTACTGCGAAAAGGGATTATAATGTTGTGTAAAGACTTAGTTCCGGAGGCTGTAGCCTTGGTTGATGTCTTGGCTCCACCGGATTTCGTTGTAAATTCACCACTGGGAATGGCTGATGGCGAGGTACGTAAATATCGATTGTACTTTATTTTTCCTAACTTTTTCTAATTTAATTTCATACACAGGTATATAAACACATTAAAGAATGGATTTTCAAAGACAAGGAGAATTTTGAACGACCGTCGTGGTGGAAAATCATAGTACAATCGAAACTGTGATATGATGCATATACTCGTAATTATTTTAGAATATTTTTACTATTTTTATATAATTCGATATTAAATATTGAGACAATAAAGAATTTGTTACTATAACATTCATATAAAATCTTACGTTTTCTGCTCGTAATAGCTTTAAGCTTTAAGAAAGTAAGTACCAAAGAAATACTAACATTATAATTATAGCTCCGTATGCTTCTTAACCATACTTAGAGACTTGTCAGCATCTGCGAACCATTCGTCGTAAACCATTTGTGGTTCAAGCATCCAAAACTTATGAAATGATATAGGTTCTTGCGATGCAAGATATCCAATGGCATAGTCTGCGGGACGTGCCTATAATAAACATACGGAATCAGATATCCATTGAATTCATTGCAGTCAAAGCAAATATATCTATAGGTAATAGGTAAGACTTGAAGAGTAGCAAAGAGTATAATACTTTTTTTTTTTAATAAACATTACATACTTGATGGAACAATGGTGAGTGTACAGGTTGCACTCCAATTCGTGCTAAACATATACCAAATAGGTACATATCATCTGGGTGTGTGGGCGATGGACAGCCACACTTATCTGACTGTACCATTTCATGAACTAAAGGCGCAGACAGAGCAGTTCCAGCTCCACCTGTTAAGTACTCGTATCCGTAAACATTATCCCACACTCGATAACCATATCGTTCACCAATTGCAAGTGACGACTTTGGATTATAGCATGTCAGTAATCGTAATAAACGAGCTACACTGATGTCACGTAAATTACATTGCATTAATAATCATATTAATCAAAATGTATATTATAAAAAAGGATACTTTACCTGAAAATTGTATCATCATCACTGATTATTAGCCAATTCAAAGCTTTTTTCTTTAGTATTTTGTCTGCCTTCTCTAGAATATTATAAGTCTTTGCACAGTGTCCATGTGTTGTGTTTGGTACAATAAAAGCATCAGACAAGTACTTGTCTATATTGGAAAGAGGTATATTACTTAAATATTGATCGATGTATGAATAGCATTATTTGATCAGTTGTTCGTGATCGTATAGTGGAATCGATCGTACCAGTTGAGTCACTGAAGTAGCCAATATTGCTGGCGTACTTAGCCCATGTCTTCTTGATCACAGGAATTCTTTTAGTGTGATACTTTGCACAAGTTTTCACAGCAAAATATACATTTTCAGGAGATACAGCAGAACTCTTCATTTATAACATCAGTATATAATAAAATGTAATAAATTATATCGTATTCATATGATACGTGAAGAAAAATTAGCTTACACATGGATGGAAAACTTTTGGATATGTGACACATTCGGGACTCGACACGATACATATTTCAGGTACATGCGTCAATCGTACACCCTTCGCAACTTTTAGAACGAAAGACGCAAATTCATACGACGCATCGATTGAAAAATCATCTTTAGGTGTTCTTCCTTCAATAATCTTCTGTACTAAACTGTACTGACAAAGGAAAGCATAGTTTATGTATGTTATTTACATACAATAGAATTATAAAATGTTTTCAAGTGATATATACCTTTCTAGCAAAGTTGATGTAATCGCAAAGCCTGATGCTATGTGTGGATACTTAAATCTTTTATTATGTTCTGCAAAATGATGTATGATAGTTGGTTCGTGATCGTAGAGCGCATGACCGATCCAGATATTCTGCAATGAGTAATCCATGTAATAACTATCCACAGAATCAGCGAATTTGTATATTGTGATGACCTACTTTGTCCTCCTTGAATTTATAAAGAATAGCCAACAGCTTACTTAATCTAATAACAGTATTTTCCAGACAGAAGAAAAACCATTTCGAAGTTGGATACATATCCGATAAATGACCCAGTAGTGGTGTTATTGTCCATGATCCATTAATGTTCAACTCATGAGTTAAAACAATTTCAGAGGAGTCCTAATATAATGGATCATTATAAATGTTCAACAAATTAAATTCAGCATAAATACAGATCATATGTTACACATACTTTATGAAGGATGTTGGCTTGTTTGATGATATCTTTTCGCAAAACATTAGCATGAGCTGAATGATAGCCTTCTTTTTGACTTAATACCACAATGACTACATCATGGGGATCTGCACAGAAACAATTTACTTGGATGCATCCCGCTGGTTAAGTAATAACTATTATAAATAATAGTACTTACTTAAAGTATTTGTATCAGCTTTATTCAGACACAATACAAAAAGTATAATATACACAGTGTTTATGACAGACATTACTCTTGAAGTAAATATAAATGACTTTGTGTAAAGCTAAACTAATAGTTGATATAAACGAATGTGTAATAATTAATAGTATGTCATTGGAAATTCCATAAAAAAAAAGATGTTCACTACGTCAAACCCTTCAAACCCGGCATCATAGACACAGGGATCGGCGGACTTCAGCTACCGCTACAGTTACAGAAGTGGTGGTAATGGTGCGTGAATGGGGAAGATGACGCAAAGCTCGGCGCAGATGGCGCCACTAGCGCAAGTTTTGTGGTTGTGCCCGAGTGCGTATGTGTGAATTGTTTGCGCGCGAATTTTTCATTTATGTATCGTATAAATGGGAATGCGTGCTGGTGGCGTCACGGGTGGAAAAAAGTTGCAGTCATCTTCCTCATTGACGCCAGCGCGAAGCTAGCTAAGTGGCGACAACGCGAAGCGAATGTGACGTCACAGTGATGGAAGGGGAAACACCTACAGAAGCGGTGGTATGGTGCGTGAGACGTCACGATTGGAGACGAACCGACGCCAGCGCCAAGCGGGTAACGCCGCGGCCAACCAGCGTCGACAACATATTTCACGGTGACGCTGGTTGGCCGTGGTTTGGCCGTCTCACGCACACATTACGACCGCTCCCTGTAGGTGTTTTCTTCTCCAATAGCTTCGGTGGACTCCAGCCAACCTGTCTCCAGCTACAAGGTAGCTGGAGACCGCTGAAGCTACCCTGGCAGCAGTGTCCACGGGAAAAGATCTGACGCTAAGGACTCCGCTCCGTAACGTATGCGCGATGATTCATAGAAAACTCTCTCAGTAAATGTTGAAGTGGCGGGAACAGATAGAAGATAATAATATTGCGTTACGTTTCACGTAATATCATTAATTGTGAAATAAATTATTTTCGCGTACTTTATTGTTATTCAAAAGTATAGAGTACATTTACCTATAATAACGTAAAATACTTTATTTTAAAGTACGGGTGGCAACCCTACCAGTAACAGATAGGGGGCGAATTCCACTTACGCCCAAATCGCCCGTGAGCAAAGAGGAGATATAATAAGAGGCGTCACTCGACAAGGACAGAAATAACCTAGGGAAATCACTACACAACCAATTTAAATGCCCATTCGGCCCCATTCGGCAATGATCGCTAAACTTCGGCAATAATTAGCCAATTGCGTTAAGGTACATCTTGTCGATTTGAATATCCCGCTCGAATGTACAACCAATTTAAATGCCAAGGTCAAGTAAGGACTTCAAAGGTTCCGTCCGGAGTGACGCCTCTTATTATATCTCCTCTTTGCCGTGAGTTTCATTAGGGTAAGTTTCCTTATACGCGACTGGACGCATCGTCAAGAATTTCAAAGTCGATTTTCTCGAAAATGAAGCGCGGTATCAAAAAAATTTATTCGTTTTTCTCGACTTATTTATTTCTTATAAATCGAAAAGAAAGTAACTTTTTTTCATATCGCCCTTCATTTTCGAGAAAATCGACTTTGAAATTCTTGACGATGCGTCCAGTCGCGTATAAGGAAACTTACCCTAAAGAAACTCACGGGCGATTTGGGCGTATCCGTAAATGCAGGGTTGCCAGAATTATGGAGAAAATGGCCGCGCAGGGAGCTGAGTGACGTAGCAACTCAGTGACGTAGTAGAGGGACATAGAGGGAGAACAGCTACAGCAGCAATAACGGTATCTTTGTATATAGTAGGAATGCGGTAACCCGACGCCACATTTTCGTTTACTAAATTGTAGACGGTCAATAGACACCGTAGATAGTTGTGGACGCTTGCAGACGCTTGTCAACGCTTATATATTGTGGAGATAAACAGTTTTATGAGTTTGTATTATTTCATTGAATTTCAAAGTCACAGTATGAATAAGCCAGGTAAGACAAATATTTAATACTTTTGCATTAGTGAAATTTCAAAAATGATCATTTTTTAAAAAATATACAATATTGGACAAAAAAGTTACCACTTTTTTTTATCCGCTCTAACTCTATTACTTTTTAACATCAACCCCAAGCTGCAACATGTGCTCAATATACATATTCTGATAGAGAATTAAAAGTTGTATAAAACCCAGTTAAAGTTGAATTTCTTTAACTAACAAACAACAACTCTACATAACATTAAACAAGACAACGCACTTTTAAAGCCGACAAACAAGTTATACTTTTCAGAAGTAATAAAAGTCTAATATTTTGTGGGGGCACTTTTGTGTTTGGGACGGTCTAAAAGTAACCAAAATTGGTAACTCCTTTGTGGGCCCTAAAAATGTGTTGACCTGTTTAATGCCATATAAAACTTTTGTTTTATACCGATTTCAATTCTCCATCAGAATATATATATTAAATACATACCATGGTGCCAAAAGATGATGTTAAAAAGTGACAAAAACAAAACAAATCGAAAAAATTGTAACATTTTTGTCCGCAACTGTAAGTATTTCCTTTATTCTTTCAATTTTTTTTTTAGAATGTATTGTTATAATATTTTAAATCAATAATGAATATTTTATGAATAGTCAAGAAAGGTTTTCGAAGACAGGCATTCCGGGATGCATGGCTTGAGGATCCTGACTTTGCATCATGGCTGCAGAAATGCGACGATCCACACAAAGCTAGTTGTACAGCTTGCAAAAAAAGTTTCATAGCTGGGAAAAGTGAGCTTCGAAAGCATAAAAAAACATTAACCCACACAATAAGAATGCGTAAACGAAGAGGGGAAGAAGAAGAAGGTATAGTAAAGGATTCATTAACCACTTTTTTTTTACAATTTCTGACGGGGACGTTTGCGGTAGCCGTGATCACACTTGTTGGGTTCCTCTACTCATAAGCTTTTCAACAGTGTTCCATACTCCCCAATGGGAAACAATATTTCGTTTTTGTACCAATGTTGATTTGTAAATCATCAGTTTTACCGGTAATTCTTAAGATTTACCGTATTCAGGGTTTCACAGTAACATATACTATGTAATGTCACCATGTCCTTACGGTAGGGAAATCTTCTGGCAATCCTGCCAGAGCGGACCCTCCTAGAGATATGCGATATTGGTTCCAACATCAATTATGCTCATCGCTATATATATATTTTTTCGTTTCATATTAATACCAAGATGGTATCAATTTACCAATTAAAAACTAAGCTGCACATATTCAGGAGCATATCATTTGGGATTAAAAAAAATTTTCTAAGATAATAGTTTTTGTATAGTATTAAGAAATTATTTTATTTAAATTAATATTCGAAGGGCCGTATTCGTTCAAACTTTTGGAATAATTCTGTTAGAACAACCAATGATAGAAAGGTAGTGCATTCGTTCTTTGATGGGCGACGAAGTAGGGTTCGCGGTTGAGCATATATATGCTGGATGTTTCTCTACCTGTAGCCAATACTCTAGGGCAGCGTTGTCCAGCGTAGGGGCCCCTCACGCGCCAGCTTCCCCTTCCAATCTTTAGCCGTGACGGTGTGTGTCACCGTGTGTCACTAATACATACGTCATATGGGGATCTGACTCTTTCGACGACGGAGACGCTTGTCTGCCATGGTCACCTCTTTAGCGTCACGCGGTATCCCTGACAACGCGAATGAAAGTGGGAAAACCCTGAGTGTACGCGTACACGACCTTGGAGAGCCCTGATTTACCTCGAGTCCGTCCCGCAATGACTTCCCTCCCGCAGTGGTAGTTATCCCCTATAGACCTGAAGGACGGAGCATAGTTGGGGGGGGGGGGGGGGGTAGCAAAAAGCGAAAGGGGAATCACCTATTTCAGCTATATTGGTAGGGGCGACTAGTGGTGTCATCTACATATGTCATTCCGCGGTAAATTATTGTAAAACTGCACGCTTGAATTACACACATTTTAAATTGAGAGGGCGAAAGTCATAGCTTACATATACGAAATGTAAGGCATAGGGTGCATAAAAACATAATATATTTAATTCACAGAAAATATGACAAGTTTATTGTACTTAATATGGTCGTTTATTTGAAGTGTTGGTTTTGTTTTCAGAAATATAATGGCATCACAATTTTATATAGTACGAATTGTATGTACATACAATATTTTTAATAATATGTATGCGATGATTGTACCCGTCCTTCAGGTCCACGACTGCCCCATCAGTATTTTCATCTAATGTTGATGATAATGAAATAGAAAGTAAGTTTATTTATCAATAGTTGTCAAATTTGATTGTAAAATGTAATAAGAACTAATAAGGCAAAGAATAGTAACTTTTATTATATATAGCTATTGTTACATTTACTTTAATACTAAATTTCAGATGAAAGACAGATGATGCAAAACATGAGTGAATGTAATGTTGAGAATTATGTAGAAAGGGATGATAATCACGAAGAAACAATATATGTATTAGAAAGTAATGCATCAACTTCAAGAGGTATGTGCTCTTATGTGATTCAATTAATATAATTCAAAAAATTATATTTTAACACCATTAAATATGTTATATCTTTGTTACAGATGCCATAACCGATATAAACGAAAGTATAATTAAAGAGGCGCAATGTATAGAAACCGAAGAAGAGATGAAAATATTAAGAATGAAAAGTATTATACAGCGAGAGCAGCAATTGGCATTAGTAAAACTGCATCATGAAGAGAGAATGGCTGCGATAAAAGAAGAGCATTTAAAAAAAATGAACCAATTAGAAATTAGAGCTACTTTAGCAAAAGTCGAATTGGCTGAATTGCTATTAAAAAAAGATAAAGCTTGTATGTCAAATTATAATAGTTGATTTATAATGAATAATATATTTTGCTAATATATAAAAATGAAACGTTGTTTGTTTGTTCCTCAATTGCAACCGAACCACTAAGTCGGTGTAGATAATATAAAATTAAAAACACCTCATAGTGGAGACGTCGTTTAATTTTTTTTTATACATACATAATTGATATACTTGATATATTTAGCAAAATTCTTGTCCTCTAACTTCAAATAATTATTATTTAAGATTCTACTTTAAAACAAATAAACTGTAACTCGGTTTCCTTCGATGCAACAGCTGAGAATTTCTTTCCACATTCAGAATAGAATATGGAAATAGCAAACAGCTCCCTCTTGCGTTCACCAGGCAGCAGCCGTCGATCTATCGGTATTACCATTTCTGTGCAGAAAAAAGTTGCTATAATACCGACCTGCCAAATCGGCGAGGTCACGTGGCGTGTCTACCCCCTTCAGCGTAAATATTGAAGAACGTTTATAAGACCGACTTGAAAGATTTTATCTTATCATATTTTCTGGAAGAAAGAAGGTCGGAAAAGGATAGACCAGGTATAGAAATTAATATCTTTGGTTATCTATTTGTTTCTGGTTATTATTTTGAATAAAATATTTATTGGTATTGAAATATTTATTTGTATAAAAATATATCTGCTTAATGTTATTACCTTGTTTGTTTCTTTCAATGATGAATCTTTTATTCAATTTAAATCGATTGTTTGTATAAATAGCCTACATAAAAAGTCTATTAAAAAATTTTGGCGACTTACGTTATTCAGTTAATTCAGTTAATTGAGACAATAATTCAGTGTCCTACATATATGGTGTAAAAACTCGTGGCATTTCAAAATTTTTCACAACTTACCTTATTTGACACTTGGCAGGTTATGATTGATTGACACTAGCTAGGTTACGTTTACTAGCGACCCGACGCCACTGATGCCAGATTCGGGACGGGTTCCCTCGAGAATTTCCCCCACCTCGCGCATACTACGCCGGAGCAACGTGTCCGTGAGCTCGGCGCTTCGGAGACCAACTCACGGACACGCAGCTCCGGCGTAGTGTGCACGCGGTGGGGGAAATTCTCGACGGAACCCGTCCCGAATCTGGCATCAGTGCCCGACGCAGTGGCTTTTTGTCTTTTTCGTGTTGCGTGATTGGCGGTACATTTCTTCACTCTTACCACGGTCTCCTCTTTCCACAATTTGACGATGACGATTCTTAATCGAAAATTCGCCAAATTGGAACTTTGCATCGAAATATCTCAGCTTATAAAACACGTAGGAACAAAATGAAGATACTTTTGTAATGCAAAACAAACCCAAGCTATCCATTGAGACCATTAAAAAATTAATCGGATCAACCATTATTGAGATTCGATAATCGAAGGGTTCTTGATAGCAGTGCGTGGCGTTATAGAGGCACAGTGTGTCTCTTGATAGGTAATAGTATGAAATATAATAATATTATAAACTACTACTGGATGAATTATTCTCAAATTTTATATACATGCCTATTGGCTTGGCAATGAAACGAATCTCATCGTAGAAAAAGAATTGATGGTAAGTTTTGCAACCTTCGGCGTCGTGACTCCCATCACGTCACCTATAGGAACCGTGAACGAGTACGACTGACCGATGGAAAGGAAAAGGATAGAGCAGGCGGTGTTTTCTCCTCTCTTCGTGATTTTGGTTTCGGCACGATCGCGAGTCATTTCTAAGGTCGCCCGCTGGCATAGCTTAAAACAAGTTGCGTTGAGATTGGTCAAGGTACGACATCGCTCTAGAGTTGATTGCTACCTCGACCCTCACCCCACCATTTTCCCCTCCACGCTCTCTCGAGATTTCTAGTTGGTCCATACTCCTCCCACCCCTTCCTGTCTTCACTCAACCACTACCACCACCACCACCGTTCGACCTTTCCTATCTTCAACGTCTCGGAACCCTCGTCGATCTCGCCGCGACCCCGACACTGCGTGTGTTTTGAGCCACGCAAGTCGTGTTGACCCACGTGCCTTCGCAGGGTCGTACCTAGTCACACGAGGTACCCTGTTTGTTTCTAATTCTTAATCAATTTCAATACCGGAAATTCCTTATCACTTGTTGCAACTATATTCAGTTGTTATAAATGATTGTAATTATAATTTGTATTTGATTGTAGACAATTTATATTAAGGATAATTTATGTATGTAAAATGGATGAAGATTTTATTCTACTATCTACCTAATAATTCTTTCCACGACAGCAATAGGCATGTATAAAAGGAAATATAGAAATTAATGCATAGCTTCGTGTCACGAAGTAGTGTTATCTGCATTCATGTGTAAACGACATTGACGCGCATGGTGTCCTTGGAATGCGCTTTGAAGTTATCGTTCATTAACGCGTTACGTAATATACTATATAGCAATTCGATTATGGTTACCGTGGTTTTAAGTGGGTAACAATTACGTCCTAACAAATTTGGAATTATTTCAATCTGATACGGAGGAATTCTTTATTGGTACAGTAAAATACAAAAATAGGAGTAATTTTGTATTTGTAGGTCGCAATAAGAGGTAAAATATTTGAATCACGTATCCGGGTCAAATACATTTTGCGAGTATATCACCCCTTAAGGCACTAAATACGATATTCTACCGTTGAATTTCGACAGCATAATGATGTCGCGATAAAGACGAGTTTAGGGTCCATCGACCAGTTGAAGTTATCTAAATCAACGAACGTGGTATCAACGAAGGGTCGAAGGATACTATCGCGTTAACATCGTCGCGTCGGTTATAGACCGTTCCAAAAAATGAAATAAAGTCCAGCCACAAGCTCCAATCAACTCGATAAATAATATAAAACCCCAGAAAACTCCATTACCTCCATATGTTACATAAAAATCCTGATTCCGTCTATTCAATCATCAATCAGCCATATGAGGCGCCACAATATGCATCGCTACCAGTCGTATTAATCAAATATATGCTTTATAGCCATTAACCGTATTTTCGTTTAGTTTATAAGTATACCTGACAATTATACTCTTTTTAGTCCCTACATTTTTCTGTATTCTAAAGGGTTTCCCGTCAACAGAATACTGATATTTGCATCAGCTATCAATTTCATAAAGCTACGCCATAGGTTTTCAAGACACCCCTCGGCGATTCTAACCGTATCCCTCAGAGTTCGAATATCGTTAGATAATGGTACGCCGCTGCCGTTACTACGCCCGTCACTGATGCCGCCTATATCTATATGCCACTAGCACGCTCAGGGCCACCAATACAAGCGTTGGGCTCGACGCACCGCAGACGTCGTTGCTGGCGCACGCGGCGTCCAATGGCCCCGTGCTGAGGCAGCCGTCGTGGTTTCCACCCGGCACACGTGCACTGCGCGCACTGGGTCATTGCTCTCCTCCGTTCGAAAGCAATATCGTTACGGCGCGCGACACTTGTCCCGGGCATGACCACGACGAAGTCGAATGAAATTTGGCCGCTCCTGAAGGGGGAGGGGGGAGGGGCAGCTTGCCACGCATTGTACCGCGTTTAAAAACCAGCTCGGTCTCCTTTCGGTCCGCCGAGTTCCCCTCGCTCGGCGATCCCGATGCTGCTTTAGACCACATCCGATGCCGCGCTTGATATTTCCAACATCCAAAACTAAATATACACGAATTGTCGCCAGGGGTATCGATTTAGGGAAAAGTGGGGACCTAACCTAAAAGTGTTATGTATGTTTCAGAAGAAGAGTATATAGATAAGAGGGAAACAATGATAGGCAAAGGGGAGAGCGCGACCAATGTGACGAGGCGTGGTAGGAGGAAAGAGAAAGTACACGCGTCGATCACAGATTTACTAACACCATCGCGTCGAGCGGATTTAACCCCTGGGATTTTTGATGGGCCAGCCGTACAAATCGCACACAATTACCCATTGTCGCCTTAGCATTAATGAGCATTTCTTAATACGTCGATGTTTGTGTGTGTTGTATAAGCACGCGATGGGAAAAATTTTTGATTTAGGGGTTTCGTTTCGTTTCCGTTGAGGCAGGCTCACCGGCTTCCACGAATGCCCTTTAAAATATGCTATATTAGAAATTAAAGATCTTATATACTTTTAGTCGATATAGTGCGACGCGGTGATATCCTTGGAAAAATAAAAGAAAATAAAAATTCAATAGAAAAGTAATCCAGCTTCGGTATTTACAAAATAAATGTACTCTGTATTACGTTTAAAATTTTTCTCTTTCTCAGTTGTCCTGACCTGTCGAAGAAAGCGTCATCCGTCACTCTCTGAAGGACTAGGACAATATCTATCGCAATTTTAAATTCCGCAATGAAAACAAAAATATTGACAGAGCGCAAATACTCTGAATTTACATACTTCCAAGACGATGGGACATTTGACGGTTTCCTTCATCAATCACGTATTGGCATTCCGCATTGGACACCTCCAATGATATATTTCACAAACTAATTGAAAGTTATTTTAATCGACATTTGGCTTCAAATTATACAAAGTTTCTATAATTAAAATAAAAAAAAATATGCTATAACACGTATTTGAATAGATTATATATTACGTAAAAATTCTCCAAATCGAAAAAAAGAAAAATTGATTTGGAACTGAATTCGTATTCTAACGTATTCGATCACTGATAACAAGTCCGTGATTAACTAAGCTTATCGTAACGTGCGGTGGCGTCACGTTCACGCGTATGTACTGTGTGTGAGCACGTCCCTACAGGCCGGAGATACGCGTGCTCTGTCTGTCGGCTCGGGTCGATCTTCCTCGAGCTCGTGGCGTTGGGTTGGTCTGAAACCACGACGGCTGCCTCCACGTGCTGCGAAAAGCATTTAGTCGCCCTAAATTGTAGGTCGCCGCCGTTATCGCGGCGGTGGGGATAAGCATAGTGGTGGGGCAGGGTCGAGCACAGGCGCTTCGGCAATGATCGATGATTTCCGTCGCCGTTCGGCACGGCCAGGCGGTAAACATTGCACAGTACGATTGGCCGTGTCCTGAGGCGGGTCCTTTGGTTTTCGAGTTCGACCTTCTCCACCGCTGTTCAGTTTTGTGTGTGAAGTGACAAGCGAACGGCGATATGCGTTAAAGAGACCTATGCGTGCATACGTTCTCCCGATCGTTTATTCGTTACATTGTCGTAGTTATTTCGTTTCGACCAGTGATTCCCCCAAAGGATACTGAGGGGGATACCTTGACTGTGGAAACGTCTGACAGGAGCCACACAGGTGGGTGACTTTGACGTTTATGCATTGTAAGACTAGACTGCGAGAATAAACAAAATTAGGAAATTAAAATTTCTATAGACACAGAGTTAATTTTCAAAAATCAAATAATGCTTGTGTAAGTACGTATGTACCTTGTTTTTCCATTTTCGTGGCTATTTGAACTTTCTGCGTGTCAAAGTAGAGCCAAAAATTACGCAACTCGATGGTTCCCGTGGAAAAATTATAATTTTCAACAGCCATACATTTGTCACATTGATTTTGAATTAATAATATTTTCAAAAACAGGTTCAAATTTGAAAAATACAGATTGATATTTTCCGCAAAAAGGAACAGTAAAAGAAAAAAATTGCATAATTGCAAAAATTGAATTAGACGGTGTTAGCCTTGGCCGCGAACTTCAGCCACGATTGCGGCGTCGTTTCCGCAATCGATTGTATTTCCATATCCTTGAAATATCAGTGGGAATCGGGAGAAAAGAGAGTGACAGAGATTGTATACGTGTGAAATGGGGAGGGATGAAGGATCGCAATAGATTCGTTTAGGAGATACGATATGTATCGCAGCGCGTGATGTAACTCAACGTCCTTACTGCGCGGCGAGTTGCACGAGGTCGGTGATCGCTATAAAAAAATGCGGCGAGTACACGTGGAGGCAGCGGCAGGCGGTTTCTACCGCGACGCGGCGCGGCATTGCACCACCGCCGACCACGACGACCGCCTCACGGGAGAGAGGGACGCGCGTGCAAGTTTAACTCAGCCTTAACCTATTCTGAACTGACGACCTCGTAGGAACGTGCGAACTACGTCGGGTTTCTTCGATAAGCTTTGCTACCCGATTAGAGGCATTCTCCATATCGAGCCTTATTTTTCCCGAATTTCTTTGAAAACGTCCCCATACCATGCCAGGTTAATCTAATCGCGAAGGTTTTAAACTCACTCGGCGCTACCATTGCCTACGATTGGACACGCTCAGTCAATGGAACGGTGAACGCCCATAGGCGTTCGGTGGACACAGCTAACGATCTATGGTTAACGATTTCCGCACGTGGGATAGGCTAGGCGTTGAAACATTGTAACAACACCGAAAGGGTTAATCGAGATACGAATATGTCCTGACCTCATCCTCACCGATGGAATTCTATTCCGGGGGCTGTCTATATCATTGCCTTTGTTTTCAATTCATCCTTAAACTCTGTAAATTAATTATGCAACATTCAGCGGTGTGCTTATATGATTAACATTTATTTCCGCGAAGCAGGAAGGAAATTCGTTACGAGCACTCTGCTGAAGCTTTGTTTAGAATAAGAAAAGTGTATACTTGTATAATTTCGTTTGTCTTGGAAGCTTCCCATTTTGACGTATAATTATTATAAATTTATTGCAACTTATACATTTACTGAGAAACCATTTCCACGAACCCCATTGTTTGAATTTTTCAAAGATCAAGAATGAAAAATAAGTTTTCTTTATTCTAGGGAAATTGAATTGAAATCCTCTTATTGTTAATCAAAATAGGGGAAACAGCGTAACAGATTCGTCGCGCGTCGATAATACCGTAGTTTATCATAGGCTTGGTAAGATCAGGGACGAGCAGAAGTTGCAGTTGCGTGCGCGTGCGTGTACGGGGCGACGTGTGATTTGTGGGCGTTTTTTTTTTTGGACCCGAAAGAGACAAGAGTGTTGACGATGGATACGTGGGTGGGTAGGGGGAGGTGGGGTGAGCCGTATTACCCCACGATTCTGACCGACGCGTAATCGAAGCTTTACACACAGTTGCGTTCACACGTAGAACGACGTTCTTGATGTCTTCCTATCTTATATTTACCTCATGTTCATCTACCTTATTGAGAATAGTCTTCCAATGTATAAATACATGGGTTGTTGTCATTGTTAAATATAAAGGTAAAAGATGCACCTATGTTTTGTTTTTGTTTCTTCTCTCGTATATTCAGTGTTTCGAATAAAAACTATAGTTTATAATAATATCGTAACATAGTTTAAAATTAAATTACTCTGTTGAGACAGATCAATATTTTACTTGAATACCCCTTAAAAATGGCATCCGCATTGATACGTTCTAAATTTCTTTAGTTAGCAACTAAATATTTTCCTCGTGAGACGTAAACCGAACATTTCTATTAATAACTATCTCAGAATCTCTCACCGATTTCTGAAAGAAACAGTCAATTTCATGGGATTTCAGTGTGACTCGTCTAAAGTCATTTTTTTTTATTTCGTTTTCAGATTTGTAAGTCGCAGTGAAGGATGGTGGGTTACTATCAAACGGAACCGATTCCGAACACCACCACCACGATGTCGGTTAGAAGCGAATTGCCAGCCGCGGAACTAGTGAATCCAGTGAAAAGTCTGGTCTGCAGTCCTGATTTAACGTTGTACGGGTCGCCACCGTGCGGTACCGAGACTCTGTCGGCAATCATCGAGGGAAAGACGTACCAATGTCAGCTGTGCCAGAAGAGCTTCGATCAGAAAAGCCAATATCAGAGCCATCTACGCTCGCACGGTAAAGAAGGCGAGGATCCTTACCGATGCAATATTTGCGGGAAAACATTCGCGGTGCCCGCGCGGCTCACCAGACACTATCGTACACACACGGGCGAGAAGCCTTACCAATGCGAGTATTGCAGCAAATCATTCTCCGTGAAGGAGAACCTCAGCGTACACCGTCGTATACATACGAAGGAACGACCGTACAAGTGTGACGTGTGCGAGCGCGCGTTCGAGCATAGCGGTAAACTGCATCGGCACATGCGAATTCACACAGGCGAACGGCCACACAAGTGCACCGTTTGCTCGAAAACGTTCATCCAGAGTGGTCAGTTAGTAATACACATGCGCACGCATACCGGGGAAAAACCGTACGTGTGTAAAGCCTGCGGCAAGGGATTCACATGCTCGAAACAGCTCAAGGTGCACACGCGCACGCATACCGGGGAAAAACCCTACACCTGCGACATCTGTGGCAAATCATTCGGTTACAACCACGTACTGAAGCTTCACCAGGTAATTTATCGTTTGTTTTAATAAGGCATGCTTGGGAGTGTTGGTGTTATCCTGGAATATAAATGTATGCGAAGTAGTATTGTGATTTATTAATATTGTGAAAATTAATGTGCTGTACTTCCGAATGGTTCCAGTGGCCGATCGACACGAGGTTTTAGGGGGGGGGGGGGGGTGGGGAGGATGTGTGGACCCTAAATTTAAAATTGTTGCTTCGGGAATTTATTAGTTTCCGAGATATTAAGAAAAAACTTTTAGTATTTCTGCAACGCATTCCACTTTCCAAATTGTTTTGGATATTAGTATTGGTTGGGGCTAGATTAGTGCGACGGGGCGTAAAGCATGGTAGGGAACTGATGTGAGTGTGGAGATTTGGACTAGAAACTTGTGGATGCGATCCATCCTATTATACAGGGTAAAATATAGGCAAAAATAAGACGAAAATGTAAAATACAATTTTTTAATTTCGCGCTTCGTTTTCGAAAAAATTGGCTTTGAATTTCAGCTAAATTCGATTGCCTTTCAAACGCCTGAGGGGTACGCGGATAACAGATTGGGGAGAGGGGAGCAGGATGGACCCCCGTTAGGGCTACTTTGTAAAACAGTTAACAATAATTTTTTATTAATATTTCAGAAACTAATAAATACCCGAACTTACAATTTTAGATTTAGGGTGAATCCCCCCCTCCCTTAAACTTCGTGTCGATCGGCCACTGGGGCCATCCAGAAGCATATCCAATTAATATATTAAGAATAATTGTATCAGAGAAAAAGTTGATGGCTTTGCAAAGATTATTCTCTTAATACTGTCACTGCGAATTTAGACAAGGAAGCTAGAAAATTAATTGTAGAATGCGTAATAGAGTTACATGGAACTTATACAAGTTATGTATTAACTATTACAGGTTGCTCACTATGGTGAGAAGGTTTATAAGTGTACACTCTGTCACGAGACATTTGGTTCCAAAAAGACGATGGAGCTGCATATCAAAACACACTCAGATTCTTCCATTACTGGTTCCCCACGGGACTCACCTATTGAGCCAGAGATTGAAATCTCACAGGCAAACAACAATAGTACTGCCAGTGACAAGGAGAATCATAAGACTGAAGAGCGAAGGGATGACACTGCTATTTATGACACTCAGCACGATTTTCCCTACTACATCTACTCCAGGGAGCAGTACCCACAACCAGTTTTGGTGCCTGGAGAAGAGAGAACCTGCCAGGCGACACCCACGGTTCCCACTGATCAGCCGATTCCATTTCTGTATCAAGAAGTTCCTCAAACGTACACTACTTTCGGAATGCAAAACAACAACTTCGTAGACGACTGTTCTTCGCTTCTGAATTTACCAGGAAACGACGCACGCAGAAGAGTCGAAGCTGCGCTTGAAGCAGTTGAGGTAGAACGGCAGAAGGAGTATGGAATTAGGGTGGAAAGGGAACCAATTTTAACCCCACCGAGTAGTAATCCTGTCAGTCCTGTACCTTCGCCAGATCCTCTTGACCTGGTAATTCCTGTAAGAGAAACTTTAATTCTTCCACCAAGGAAACGGTGCAAGATGATTTTAGAATCAATGGAGAGTGAAAGGAGTGGCCTCATTGCCTCGCAGAGACAGAACTCTGTTATTCAGTTCGCAAAAGCATCATAGTGAAAAATATGGAAGAAACGATGGTGAGCTGGTTATGATTTCATGTCCGATGAGATGTGACCCTGACTCTTGTGAAAGAATGAGTGACGTGATGCATAACATAGTGATGGGCCAAAAATGTTCAAACAATTAATACTAACTACGAACTATTGAAAATTTGAGAAATTTTCAATTTCGTAATTGTTTTAATGAGTTCTGACTTTTGAAATATAAAAATGACCAAATCTTATTAACGTTTGAGCGAGTAGTTACAGTAATATGACTATTAAAACTTTCTCATAGAAAACGTGATTATAATGCAGATTTAATAATATTTAAATAATATAAAATAAGCAGAAAAGTGAATCAAGTGCCCATCACTAACTGAAGGACTAGGAGAAAACTAGCAACTACTAGGACTACAGAGTTAGCACGTTTGTGAAACTGGGAATTCCACTGCGGAATTTTACGATGTGAAACAGTTTCATTGCCATGTAGAGTGTTTTCTGTCATGGATATCGGGTTTTCTTCAAACTTTCAAAGATTATTAGAAACAAAATATGGAAGATGCAAATATTTGTTATGGACTTGACAGTCTTTCTCTTGTCTTAGTGGTGGTAACTATGTACATTTAATTTAAGTACACTGTAAATAACGAATTATGGTTAACGCAAACAATGAGCTGATCTGTATTTTAAACAATGGAAGTTTGAAGAAAATTGGAAATCAGGCTGAGAAATTTCTCCCACGAGCCTTAAACGAGGCAATAAAGCAACGTCCAGTTATTTTACTACTTGGAAAAATAAAACAGGACATTTTACTATGATAGAGTGGCCTCACTATTTTGCAAATCAACTGGTTACATGTGCCTCACAGGTTGAACATTGCGGTGCATATTGAGCTCGCCAGCAACTTTTATTCACTTAACATGTTCGCTACCAAGTGAACGAAAAAAGTATGGAGTATGTTTGAACTAACAGAGATCCTTAATAACAGTAGAATGCGTGATTGCTCAGTTTGTCCACTTCATACATTGTATCTTGTGCACAAGTGTAAATATGCACTATATTGAGTAAATCTACTAAAAATATAGAATGATCTTTGGTTGGCAATCTTTCAGCTAAACGGTGGTAGCAAATATGTTAAAAATGATCACCCATTTTACAAGAATAAAAGCAATCCGTGAAGTGGCACAAAATGGTGACTTGGCTGCTAATAGTTAATTGGAAAACGAGTTCCAAGCTCAGGTTGTATAAAAAATTGAATGTGACAAACCCAAGGATTCCCCATTTTCTGTGGTTAGTCAATTTCGTTTGATTTTCATAATATCCTTGGTGTTTGTATCACAAAAAAGACGTCATTTGCTTTTAGCTTGCTTCGGTGTTTAGCTGGCGCGCTCTGCGTTATTTTCTCGTGTTTCACGTTACGTATGTGTGCATGTGTGTTTACGTATGTTTAATTACACGAATTAGTGTAGAAATTGATAATAGCCCAGTGGCTGCAACTCTAGCATCATCGTTATTGAAGGCCTTGAAAGTAACGTGGCCGTGATCGTTCAGATAACACGTTTTTTAACAGTCACTTTATTCAAAGTGAAAATATAAAACGTGTTATATGTTTTATAAACATATTTAAACAGTAACTCGACGAATCGCGAAGCTGCCAAATCGACTAAACTAATTAACCCTTTCTGTGCAGCGCGTCCAATGATCTCGTTTCAAGAGACCCATAGGCGCCACTGACTTTCCATACGATCTATTTTACGATATACGAATGTCTGAACGACAAACGTGTGGGACTGCCATACTTAATGTAAAAGGAGAAAAATACGTAATTGGATACAGTTTCTAATAGTATTTGAAGTTATATAGGTTTGTGTATCAACTTCCTTGCATAATTTTCTCTGTGCCATATTTCTTATTTCTTCGAAGGAATCATCTGTCAGTAACACTGTTGCTGAGAAGTGGCATATATTGTTCAACAATAGTGATGCTACAGGAATTTAGTACATATGTACTTACTGCTTCTTCTTATGATCAGTTATATTCACAAGGGAAGATCGGCGAATGACACACAGGTGACATAGGGTTGCCAGAAAATAGGTGTCGTAGCCTATTCGTAGTGGAGGGGGAACACGCCACGCATGCGCGTGATGACTAACCAATCAACACCAAGATAGGTGTTGGCTCCAAACCAATCGACGCCAAGGTTGGTTCCCCCTCCAATACGAATAGGCTACGGTAACTAATTTTCCGGGGACCCCGATTCACACATATAGATTTTGATGACACTGTACAATCGTTTATTGGTCCAAGCTACGAACTTTGCCATAATTGGTTGGCGCTACTTTTGTAGTTTAAGGGAGAAATCACCCCTTTTATTTCTGTGCTTATAACTGGTAAATTACAAAAGATGTGAAGAAAAGATTTAAATAAATGTTATACCGTTTCTGTATGCATTTTAACATCTGAAAAAAAATAAATTTTTTTTTCTAAAAATATATAAATTCAGACCATTTTTAACGATAAAAAGAAACGGGATGTTTTTCCTTCAACGGGATTTAGGTCCTTGCGCTAAAGGGTTAATGAAAGTTTATTAGTCGTAGCCTCCCCAATAGCGATACTCCGAAAAGACATGCTTGAAACACAAATACTTCGTACATCAAGCGTAACAAAGTATTACAAATTCTCCGCATACATGGCACTAATGAATTTCATTATCTTATTTTGCAAAACAATAATCTACTAAATTTTTATAACGAGCTGGATGTTCCTCTAGTTATCCACTTTTGTACCATACATGTTTAAACATATTTTTGAATCCAGGCGAGGAAACCTAATCATGGATACGAGATCGTAACTTTGTAATGCTGTTTCTGTAATGTAAATTATCGTCATAATATTTAAATAAATTATCGTCAAAACGGGGGATTTTAATTTACTGTATAAAATTCGTTTAAATCGTTTTCCGATATCTTTTGTAATTTATGAGCTATAAGCGCATAAATAAAACGGGCGACTTGGATAAAAGAGGTGGTTTTTCCCTTGTAGTATAAAAGGCAAAGTTCTTAGGTTGGACCAACAAATAAAATTGTGCAAAATGTCATCAAAATCGGGGTGTGTCACTTACCGATCTTTCTTTGTCAGTCAATCATACAGTTGATAATATTTGTTGTACGGTGGGTCATCATGTCTGTGGTAAATTTGTTGTATGACAAGTCGATATGGCTGTATTCAATTTAACATATGAAAAATCGTAACGCCTATGGGGTCTTTAATTATTCAATGATTACGGTTGCAATTGCGACTATGAAAGGGTTCATTGGAGTTAACAGCTGGATTTATGTATCGTTTCAAAAAACATGACAGATAAAGTTACTTGAAATTTCTTTGACAACGTTTAAAATGATCGAATGAATCGATGTTCTTTTAAACCTACGCCACTGTCACTGAAAGTGAATCACTTTTTTCAAGTAATTCCCTTTTTGGGCTGTTAAATTTCGACGTTGTGCGTGTGGTATCGTAAGGTTTTCTGGTCGTCTCTAATATTTGTAGAACAATCGAAATTTCCGATTTCTTGCCAAAAGTGACATGACTGACATCAGTCTGAAAGGGAAAATTTTGTTTCTCATGTAACAAACTTCCAATGACCTATTAATATGATAAAAGTGATATTAATGCAGGTAATTGCTCAATTTCATTATCGTTAGGGTCATATTGCTACAAACAATAGCATTGCTTGAACAATTTGCAAGTGATAAAACAGCTAAAAAATGTTTGATTCTTTTTTAGAAATTATCATTTCTATGTATTTCCAGCACACAACAAAATTATTAGCTTCTTGTCACATTTTTAAACAAGACTAGTATCCTACATTCAATTTTTTAAACTAATTTAAACCCTATTTCTCTTTGAATTGTTGCAAAATTTATGTGATTTATTTCCTTAAAACTGAACGCATTAATCCATTTAAATTGATTAATTCCTTTTGGATATCTAACCATATGAAATTTGAATTTATCTATGTTATCAGAAACTTTGGTGTGTCAAGAATTCATTGTCAATTGATGGTCCCTTTTTGAATATTATTTTGAATATTACTAATAGTTCGTTGTCCACAACGTGTTGTAAAACTTGGCTGATTTCGAAACTGAGAGTTCTTAATGAAAGAGGCCTTAACATTCATCATGCGGAAGGACCAGCAATTGGTTCAATTCTATCCATTTCATTGATCTTTGGAGATCCAAAAGTACGATTTAGCAAGATATACAGTGTTGTCTCGTTATCAGTACGGGTCTTCTGTTTCGGTAGAAGTACATTTCTATCCCCACTATTACTTTTGTAGAGTCGCCGTGGTGCGTGGAGTGAATGGAGGGGGAACACCTACAGGAACTGCGCCTGCGCCAGTCACGCACGCATTACCACCGCGCCTGTAGGTGTTTCCCCGTCCATTCACTGAATTTAATCGCTCCTCGCCCTGCGTGCGAGAGGGCACGCAACAGCGACAAACCACAAATTTCGATCGAGATGGTCACGGCATCGTTTTACTGAAAAATGACGGCAAAGACGAGTCGAATAGCATACTGTTTCGTTAAAGATACGGATTCTTTCCTGAGCGTCGTACTCATAACCAGACAAAACTGTATTGGCTACAAGTACAGAAGCACTAAGTCCAATACATAGTGCGACGATCTTAGAAAAGCATACAAATTAATATTATATATATTTAATGGCTGACAAGTAGTATTTGCTACTTTAAGAGGCTCGGTTTTAGTAAAACAGATTTTGCTGGAGTAAAAAACTACTGTTTCCATTGTGAAAGTGGAATTTACAGGGAAGAAAGTACCAAACTATTATATCTCTGTGATAAGAACTCCATAATGCCAGAGTATTGAGGGGAGCTATACCCACTGCCAGTACAAGTGTGCATGTGTAAGTGCACATGCGATTTTAATGTTAAACATTAAGTCGTATTGCAGCGATTGATAACTTGTAATCATTTCTGTTTACATTTGACTTCACTCCAGTACACTATACAAAAGGTTTTATAAATTGTGGGCTAAATTAATGGAAAAGTTCTGCAAAGCGTACTAACCATGAGACTGCAATTGAATAGTACCTACTTTAAACATTGAGGGTTTGAAAATTACATGCAAATTCTGTAATTTAATTCGATAGTATCTTTGATATAAATCTCAAAAAAATTTATGATATCATTTCCCAGTTCTGGAAAATTGTGGTATATGAAATCTTATTTTTTTATTTATCTTTGAAATCTTTTGGTGTAGTACGTCGCCGTTTATTAACATAATTTCAAAGATACTAAATAGACGCGCCTTGTAGTTCAATCTACCACTAATTTTTTATCAACGGTTTATAGAACAGATTGCGTATACACTGAGCCATGTTCATATTTTATTAATGTAATATTTATGTATAGGAGCACATGTATATTATCATTTTTCCTTAATTTTTACAAATGCAAATTCAACGCGTGGCCCGTTTCTATCTGTTTGACATAGGTAGAATTCCAAAATAAGATTTTTATTTTGTCAGGCAGGAATTACACTCTGTGGTTCGAGCGTGGCATAAAATTAATGTGCAATCGTAACTTAAGTAGGTACTTGGGACGCGTAGCTTTCTTTTTTCAACGACAGTTAATTTTAATTAATCGTATATTCGAGTATTTATTATATATTTTAACGATCGTTGTTCGTGGAATTTGAAGTTCTTGACGGTACCTTAGAATTCGATTTTTTTTTATTGAATTATCGAAATGTGTGTTGGTCACGTGATTATGTCAAAAAGAAAAAGAACGAATGCAAATTGTTAAGTATTACGGTAGTAACGAGAAATCTGCGGGAAGAAGTCTAGTGTAATATTATTGTAATTATCTGTTATTACTTATTATTTTTAAGATATATAAATGCATGCCAGATGGGGCGTATTTTGTCCCATCGCCGTGGGCGTGTGGAACTGATTACACATAAAAGAAGAAAAGAAACCGATGTTTTTTCTTTTGTAAAGATTCCTTGTATACAAAATAATTTCAACGGGAACAGAATACAATCTTGTCAGAGTGCAACTGAGGCGATGAAAGTGTTTTTCGTATTTCGCGCCCAAACTATTGGTCAGTATAGTAAACATTATAAACCAATTCAACGGAAGCATTACATCGATACTAGAGAATATAGATTAAAACGTGAAATGTGAAGATCGATTATTCACGTTCACCAAACTGACTCGCTGCAATTAACTCGATTAGGATCGATTTCGTGACGAATCCTTGAGTTACATTTTCCTCTTTGCCTAGGCAAGAATTTCCAGAGATCGAGAGCCTCGATAATCGATAGGTACTAATGATTGTATTTCCTCGTTTTATTCCGCCAAAGTGCGCACGAATAATTTGATAGTCAATCTTCGACCGGAAATATATTTATTTATTTAATATCGATATATATTATATACAGATGTATTTTTTGCGAAACATCGCAACAAATTATTGTCGTGTATTTGCTACATTAAAATATATTCTATCGTAAACGCTGTTTTGGAATTTTGCGTTTAATTTTGAGTAACAACAAAATGCAAGCATACTTTCAAATATTTTTTTCTTACAAAGAGATATGAGAAATTAGAAACTGCCACGGAAATAACCCTGATGTATATTTTTAAACTGCGTGTCATTTTTAATCTCCTTTTGATATAAGTATTTAAAAATGCCACGTTAAATCACTAAGGAGGAATGGGGTTCCCAAATATTCCGCCATCCTATATAGAGTATAGACAATAAAAGACATTTGAAAGATCGACATTGTTCAACTTTTAACGAGAGCCGCGAGTTTGGATAGCACACAGGCATATAGTCTTCATAATTTATCGATCTATACAGTAAATAATTTCTTACATTCCCCAATTATAAATCTTTCAATTACAAAAAGAATGTTTCAAATAATATGTAACGCGACGTGTATGTAAAGACATATTATGTTCACCTTTTATTCGATTTACGCGTTCTGAACTTCCTCGTACATCACGGTTTTTAAATTACGCGCCAATATGACGTCGACAGACTGCCGTTAATAATACAATATATAAAGATAAATAAATTGAAATTAAAAGTAAACAAGAGGCGTATGTATAGGATGATCCACGAAATATATTGTACCTATTTAACAAGCCATTAAAACTGATGGGAATTAAATAAGTAGGTATTGAATCTTGATGTATGAGGTGCACCGAGTGGCGCGATTTTTAATTGCGCTTTCTTTGTATACATGGATCTGAGGTTGTGGATTTTATATAATGTATTTTGAGGGTTCCAAAGCGTTTTCTAACAGAAGCAGTGTGGCCGTTTTTTCACTTTTTTAAATGTAAGAGCATTCGTGACATGCTACTACGTTATTGCGACATTATTTACGTTAAATTAACGTGAATTAATAAAGACACCATTCCTAGATAATATATTAACTGATTCGATCAGTTAATATTTATTTAAAAATCGTTACAGCCTCGTCTCATGGAAACTGGTTTAAAAAAAAAACTCCTCAGACTTTGTTTAACAGCGATTTCGGAATTTTAATAACAAAAAATCAATCTTCCGCTTATTAAAAGCTGACGTTTTACGAGATACCTTGTATATGTATATACATATTCATAAGTACATATATATGTATATACGATTTGTGTAATAATTAAACATTATGTCATGTATTGCAAAGATTATGTTGCGAATATATGAATGGAGGAAACTAAGGGAAAAACGAAATAGTTATTGTTTAATGATAATTATGCTTTGTTATGTTACTTTTTTCATGTAAATAGAGTATTACTGTACGATTGCAAAATTATTTGTTGAGCTGTGTATGATTTGTGGCTATATAAGGCATAAAATAATCCTTTGTGTGTTCTAGTAGCGTAGTTGAAAAATAAACATTTTAATTGTAAAAATGTTTGCAAAATGTATATTTTAAATATATGGTTAAAGGCATGCCTCATGCATCCAATAATAGTATAAGAAATACATGCGAATAATTGAAGTTATTTATTATTCCATCGTTTAGCAATTCTCGTATTTATCTACGTTTCTGTTACAATTAATTACAGAGAAACATATTGAAAGTGAAACTTGTTCTTTGGCATGAAGTCTCAGTTTCAATTTATTTCTTTGTAATTAATTGAAACAGAAATGCTTCATTTTAGACGGGAGCGACTGCCCTTAAAGAACCCGTATAAAAAACTCGCATAAATAAATAAGGAAAGAATTTTTCCTAAGTTAAACTATTAATGTATGTGTTACATACGAGATGGTTGCATTTTTAAACAATTAAAGCATAGTAAAAAAAATCCAAAATGCACATGAAGATTTTATTATATCATAAAAGGTTCAAATTTTATGAAATGAGCACTTTTGAAACGTTTTCGTATTTTTAAAGTGAATCCGGTAATTGGGACAGGAATTTAACGCTTGTTCCTATTACCGCGCCCCTCGATGCCCACTGGCTCCCTCTGTAACTGTTAAACCTAACCTTACTTTCGTTTCTCAGAACGGGTGAACAAAAATTGATATTTGCATATTTTGCTTTTGTAATGAAATTACATAAAAACATCTCTCAGAGCAAAAAAATGTTTTGAACAGTTCAAAGTTGAAAGATTCACCAAGCAAAATTGAAGTAATAGAAGTCAGTAATTAATTCCTTCGTGAGCACGGTAATTGGGACATCTACCCTACTCTTACTTCATGGCATAGACATAAGGGGTGCGTTCCGATTCGCGCAATGAGTGCATTGAGTGCGGTGAGAGCAAACGCCGCAACTCAGACGTGAAGCAGTCACTGCACGCTCGTTGCATCGGAAGTGAAAGGATTCTAGGGAATTCTCTGCACCACCAATAGGTGCGTTCACAAAACTCAACTGTTGAGTAATCTCACTAGATTTTATTCTGAGCTGCACGTTCATTACCCAGATAGCACACCTCGTCTTAGAGACGTCTAGTTTACGTCAATTTTAGGTCTGAACGCCTTGATTTGTAACAAGACGTCTTTAAGACGTCTTTAAGACGCCTTTTGGACGACTTTAAGACTTTACCAGATGTTGTGCTATCTGGTTAGTCGATGCGAGTGAAATCTAGTGAGATCACTCAATAGTTGAGTCTGCTGAACGCACCCAATGACGCGCAGTAACTAAAGCTGCGTTTTGCGTTTTGACGTGCCAGACAATTACTTGGATTGGTTGTTTCTGATAGAAACAAAGATAGCTCTATAAGAATCAACCAATCGAAGTCATTTTTTGGCACCAGTGCAGAGTCAGTGCGAAGTGCTGAATTCGCTATTAAACGAACGCACTTGATATGACTTGATGCGACAACGTCCAGGTCATTTATGAACCTTGACGATCCCTATCTGATACGATGTGAAACGTTTGTGTTCAATGGAGTACGGTGGTACGACCGATTGTTAGAAGCGTCATTAGAAACGTTGTTTCGATTGAAATTTAATATTTATGTGTCACTAAAAGTTCCGTGAGGCGTAGCGCACCCAACAGACTTCTAGCTAAAGGACGAAACACAGTTATCGAGTAAGTGGTTACGCGTTACTTTTTAGCGGGACGCCCGCGCGTTTTTAGGGTAACCACAAATTAAACTTGGCTATTGCTCGAGCACTTCTGAGTAAATATTTATTGAGTAGGTATAACTATTTGAACCGAGTGTGTAAGTTAAATAGAACAATGTACGTGAAAATTATTCGTTGTATGGGGTAAACTTTCTTGCCTGCATGGTTTGAAATATTTGTTACTTTTTAGTTGAACAGTCATTTGATAATTAATGAAATAATATTTGGAGGAGTCATTAAATGGCTATATAATGCGTATTTATATAGGTGAACTATACTAATCGTCATATTTATGCTTAGTAAGATCAGATATTTGTTTCTTTTTTTCGTGAACGTATGATATTTTCTTTATTTATAAAGATCTATTTTATTCTACAAGCTATATATATTGTGTTTGATCAAAAGTATTGTTGTATACAGTAATGTGTGGAGCATATGAAAGACTCGGGTTAGTTTCTATAGTTTATTTGTGATTTGAATCTTGTAATATGGTATATATATCTTCGATATATATCATTTGATTTTTTAACATGTCTCAAAAAGATGTCTTACTTTGGATGAGTTATATAAAGGGAGCGTATGTAAAATAAGAATGTGTTTTAAATATGAATAGCGAAACACTTGGATATTTAACATAATAATTGGTTCTTAAAGATATAAACGACGAAGTGTTACTTTTAAGAAAATAGTTTCTAAAATGATCTGTATAGATCGATAAATAGTTTTATCAAGGCTAATATTTTTATTCGATCTCTGCTACTTTAATTTACATATCTATTTCATATAGACGTTATAACAAAGTTTGTAGAGATACTATCTAATTAGAATAACAAAGATTCTTATTTTGCATTGTTTGATTTCAATTAAAAGTAGTTGTAAATATATGAATATTAAATATTCTTTCACCTTCTCACACCTTACATTATTAAATTTTTAATAATGTTACATTGTTCATTATAGGTATGAGGCGTAAAAGCGAAAGAAATAAAGCAAAAGGGACTCCGGAGAAGGAAGTTGAAAAGCCAACAAGAAAGTCGACACGTAGACGCACGAAGCATACTTCTTCAACATCGCCAGAGCAAGAAAATGTTGACGAGCCAACGAAAAGTGTGAGCAGCAGGGAAACAGAGAAGAAATCAACTGTGTCAGAACACCAGACAAAGGAAGTGGAATTACACACGATAGTAGAACAGAACGAGTTAGTTTCAACTGTCGAAGGAGATATCGAGGCAAAGCCACAAGAAGATGAAGAGGGCGACAATGGCGGACCATCAGTTTGGAAAGTCGCAAGAGCCGACGCTTCACCTGGCGAGATACAGAAGCTGAAGTTGTGCAGACAACATAACATGCCAGAAGCATCGCCTGATGCTTCGTTAAGTAGGAAAAAATCGAACAAGTGGCAGGAAAGTGGTGAGGGAGTTGCAGAGGAGGCTGACTCGGCAGGCGAGCAACTGGTTTCTTGTACAAGAACGCTCAGTAGCGCTGAACAGCCGAACGATCCCTCCTCTTCATACCCAGGTCAGGACTCCAACGAAGAGGTAAGTGATAGCAAGGAGATCCTGCCTGAAACCACTTCAGCCAACTTGTCTGACGATAAACCAAACATAGATCAGCAAGGTGAATCAAATGAGGCAAATTTCCCCAACGAAAACGCTGATAGTGAACCGAATAAGTCAAGTAGCACAACCGTATTGGCTCCTAGTTCAAACGGCAATCACTCGTCCGAGGAGACAAATGTTATACCAAAGGAAGAGAAATCTGTGGAAGATGACAGCGCGAAACCAACGAAAGCGTTTAGCAAAGAGGCTAGCATTGAGAATATTAAAAAAGATATGAGTAGCGACGAAGACGACGATGAAAAGGAAAAAGTTCCTGATGTAAACTCATCGTCTGAGTCAAACGACGAAGTTCATACCAAGAGTAACAGAACCAGTGGCAGGATATCATGTGCCAGTCGTAGAAAGCATCGAACTAAATATCGAGATTCGTCCAATTCCGATACGCCAGATTCTGAGGATGAACCTTCTACTAAGAGAGACATAGAAATTGGTTCTTACATACAAGAAGAGAAAATAACCCCGAAGGATTCCGACGAAGGGAAAGATCATTCAGAGTCACCGAAAGCAAGAAATAGTTCTGTGCTGAACAATGTACAGGTGGAAATAGAGCGTAATGAAGGAAATAAACAGAAATTGGACAGTATAAATGAAAAATTGGAATACTGTGCATCAGCAACAGCTCAGGTGGTGACTCATAAACCCGTGAAAGTAAACTTGAAGAGATCATTGTAAGTATAAGTTACAGAACGATTCAGTAATGGTTTTATCGATAAGTCATTTATTACAGTTCTGCACAATTGTGTTTCAGTTCCAAGCGAATCTTAACAGAGAAGAATGATATGAAAAGAGAAGAGAGTGATGCAAATGCAAACAACGAGTCCTCTATTCCAAACAAGGTTTGTTAATATATATTTCGATTGGTCTTGAAAGGTTCCCAAGATTATATAAACATTATGTCACAAGTTAAGCTCTTAATCATATTTCACAGGAAAATCATGATAATGCTGAACAAGAATCAAAATGTATTCCAAGAAAACGTCGATGGGGCACTGCATTATCCACTGACACTGCGCCTGCCTTTTCAATTTCTACGGATTCACTTAAAGTAATACATCTTGTAACTTTTAAAACTTGTCCGATTAGAGAAAATTTATAACGATCTATAATCTTAAAGACATTATATAAATATTGATATACAGTTAAACACAAATATTTCTACGATGTATTTGTACTTTTAGAGATCTTCAATCGAGTTGTATTAATTACGCATAATCGAAGCGAACATTATAGTTTCTTGAAATTCCATGGTTTTTTGCGGCTATATTTTGCAGGCATTGGTGCCAGGAGCGAGACCATTGTCGATAAACGAGGTTCGCCTCTCGAAGGATGACGATGAAGACAGAGATCGATATCGGACCGGCGAAAAATGGCATAATTCTAGTGACGGGGTGAACGATAACAGATCCGGCGACGAGAGTGTCACGCAAAAGAATGGAGCTGCGAAGAAAGGTGATGGAAAAATCGACAATCATATAGGTACACGAATCCTTTAATGTTTCACCAAAGTATTCGACGTCTTCACTGTTCGAATTGTGTTTTGCAGCAGCGCGACGGAAGATATCGATTGTGAAGGAAACGCCGCATGTAAAATCGCCAAGCCCTCCAGCCACGAAGCCCACGAACATCCTTCTGATCAAAAATTTGGTTCGCCCTTTCACCCTGAATCAAATTAAAGAGCTTCTTTCACGTACTGGCGTGATCGTTGAGAACGGATTTTGGATGGACAGAATCAAGTCCAAATGTTTCGTAGAGGTACGTATAATAGCTTGATTAAATCACTTCGCTGAAAGTTCTTCAATCTTCGTACGGAAAGCATTAATAAGATAACAAAGGGTTAAATGTTCTTATCTAAGCATTGTTTGTACTGTTTAAGATTTAGTGAACTGTATTTCACACGTTTCGTTGTAACTGGAGTATTAGTATAATAATTAACAAGCATTATAGGGTTTTACATTAATTGAATTATTTCAGTATGCCAATGAAGATCAGGCATTTGAAACAAGGCAGGCGTTGCACGGTATATCTTGGCCTGTTTCAAACCCGAAGAGGCTTCACGTGGAGTATGCGACTAAAGAGGATATGGAACTAGCGCGTGAAATGTCGAAGGATCAGTCGATTCCGAGGAAAACAGAGCCGCTTGTACCTTCAGATTCGTGGCAACAGGATTGGAACCGTGACGAAAGAACAAACACAAAGGTATTTTCGTTTATAATTGTAACTTAGTGAGATATTTATGCAGAGTTTAAACAGAGAACTAAGGTGTAACTAGTACGAACTAGTTGAAAACTAGTATGACTTGAACGGCGGATACGGGTTGGTTGTGTATTATATAGCCATGTAAAATTTGAAGTAAATCGGTTGAATAATTTTTTAGTAATCGTGGGTAACATGTTTGAAAATCATGATTTCGAGAAAAATGCATTTGAATACCTCGCTTCTGATATCTATATCTTCAATATTTTTGCGCATTTCGGTCCCCAATTTTCAGGAAACATTCATGACATACGAAACACTGAAAATATTTTAAAAAAATTATCTTTTTACAATATCTCAGTATATGCCACCCCTTAAATGTTTAAAAATATTCCTCGAAAATAAAAAATGGCTATTTTTTCGCCTTTATAAATAAAAAGTGTTCGAGAAGGATTTCAACTTTTAAAATTTGAAAAATAAAAATGTTTTTTTTACGGACTTTTTTCGAAAACCGTGTGTCGCACGAGAAAAAGTAATAATACATAAAAGATGCTCCTTGTCTGTTCCTACATTGTGCGCTCGGCCATTCTCAGGTACCCTCATACGCCTAGGCAGAGAATAAAGCCAAGCTGAATAGATTACCCGAGTCCGTAATTGAAACTGACCGGTCTCGACCTAGTTTCAATTGTGGAGATAATACTGTAATTATTTTTAATGTAACTATCTTATCTTTATTACCGTTAACAGTTTCAATTTTCTTTTGACCACTTCTCTTCATGTTACAGTCAGTCATTCACTAGTCAGTGTATGCACACACTAATCCGATTGAATTCAATTTGAAGTATTTTTGTCTGTGCATACTTTCGCTAAGTCAGGGCGAAAATGTATACATCTACTAGTAAAATTATAAATTCCATTTCTTGTGAATACTTTAGCCAATCGTGTCAATGTGAGCATACATTGACTAAGTAGTGAATGTATACATTCGCTGATTTAACGCGTTGACTGTAACATACACACACATAAAGTATGAATGGGACATTAACGATGCAATAATGGACGTTGTAGCGTATCTCGTCCATTTTGAGCGCTAAGCGGTCATTGAATGCAACGGACAATCATTCCAAGGTTATGCAGAAACGGACGTTGTTTTAAGAAGTCTTTCTACTTTGGCCATCCTTTAGCAAAGTCCTAGAATTTCTACAACTAGAAGCTCGATATGTATTATACAATAATACATGATATTTCAGCTTTAAAACCATTTCCCTTCATTATCTTGTTTGACAGACCTCACTTTCTTTACTCATCATTGTTACGACATGCCTCACGCATTTTAATGTATTTAAAAAAGGGTTTTGCCATCATAAAAATTCACCTTACAGAATAAAAAATGAACACTATCTTGTTTAAAGTCTTACATCTCCCAGTATAATTTTACATACATACTCTACACACTCCAGACTTTCAGAAAATGCCAAAGAAGAAATTAGAATGTTTTGAACCCGCTAAAGTAAAGAGACTCCTTAACACACGTGTGCCCATAACCTAAACAGAATGTCGTCTGCAGCCATGCGTGCCGCTGATCGATGGCTTATACTACAACGATCAGTCAAGAGTTCTGAAAATAATAGGTGTTGGTTGTACGAGAGTGGGACCTGGGCAAAGAAGACGGCCAGCAGCACATGAAGGAGAAGGAACGCGAGAAGAAGGATCACGATAAGAAGAGGCGACAGAGGAGTCGAAGTCCCGCGGTGGAGGTGCATCTTCCAGCTCCAGCTCGTAAATTCAAAAAGAAAGAGGACGAACCGCCACCAGCTAAGCTTCTAGATGATCTCTTTAGGAAGACAAAGGCAACGCCGTGCATATACTGGTTACCACTTACAAACGAGCAGGTGAGCGATTAAATAGTATGTTTCCGACAAATTTTCTTTATCTTCTACATACATAGAAATAGTTTTAGTTGAATAAGTAAATAAGTATAGTGTTAAATAGTAAGTAATTTATTACATTTAACACATTGAGTGGCGTCGACGTGAAAACACGTCGGGGGATTTCCAATTTGTGCGCGGCTTGGGCATGTTTTCATGTCGATATTTCTTGGGGAGCATCAAAAAATTGCCCCAGAGTCTCCCAATATTTACTTTGGGAACAAAGCAAGCCTGTCTCGTGTTTCGCTACGATAGCGACCCTTTGCTCGTTGCGATAATCGAGTACCCGTTAAGTTATCCAGTATTGAAAATTGTAATTTCTGTACTCTCTATTAGATCTTGGTCAAAGTCTTATTAGTGGATTGGCGAGATTCTTCTGATGAAAATGAGTATAAATCCTACAAAATGTGGTCTACGGAATTTTTCAGCGATTTCTCCGCTCGTGAGGAATTCTGCTCAACAGGGGTTCTCATGATCACGGGAGTGTTTCACATTTCTATGATGAGAATCCCTGTTACGCAGAATTCCGCATCGGTGAAGGAGGCCGATTCTCCTAGCTACCGCGACGATCTGAAATTCCGTTGGAGTTTGTTTAATTATAGTACTCTAATGAAGATTTAAAACACAATATAGAAGTTTAAATTTTCTTAAAAAACAGAAATATCCCGATAGATATGATCGCTCAGAAAGGCCTGACCGACTCGAAGATAGACTTCTAAAAATCTTGCGCCACTCAAAGCGTTAAAGGTAACAAGAAATACTATCTTTTTCTCATTTCACGATAGAAAAATTTTTTCGATGCTAAAATTTCAATGATTTATAATACTCCAGGCGAAATTATCATAGATCGCTAATGAATGATTTATTATCAATCGATTTGAGTAACCAGAATTGTTTAATAACTCCGCGTGATTTCAGATAGTCGTGAAGGAAGAAATGCGAAGGCAACACATGGCGGAGCACGCGCGCAGATTGGAAGAGATGAGACGCGCGGAGAGAAACAACAGGGACGGTCGCCGTCGTCGTAGTCCAAGAAAATAGTTATCTCATCAACTCCGTCGATAAACGTACCCTTCCTCTTTGAATGCAAAAAAAAAATCCCGACCTTGACCAAGTTCCATTCTTAAGACGGTTATAGAAAGAGTCGAATGTATTCCTTTGCTTTCTTTCTTACAGCCGACTGAACTTTCTTGACGCGTTTCTGAACATTTTGATTTCTCTCGACCGAAATCAACGAGTTCAATGAGATTGCTGCAAAAACTATTTACCAACAGGCGATATTTTAGTATTGTGTTGTGTTGGGAGTTCGTGTTAGTCTTTTTTTCTCTTTATTTTTAGCCCTTGTTTTCATAAACTTTTTTTTCCATTCGTTTCGCTTTTACCATACATTGTTTATCAAAGTTTGTACACATTTCTTTGTATGATCGAGACGACGTTCCCGTTTCCCACGATCCCAAGTTCCCTTTAGTTTCAGCATTTAAACCGTACTTCTTACAGGTCAACATTAACTATCCAACAGAGACTAGGATCACATCGCCTAGGAGACACACTCGTCACATCCCACAATACACACCATGTAGCGCGATATCCGATATCGCGAAACGCGCCGTTGGGAATCGGAGGATCATAGAATCGAGCGAAAAAAAGGAAACTGTCCACACGTTAGAGAAAACCACGAAACCACCTTAATAATTCGTGGTCGTTATAAAATACTGTATGTCTCTTTTACAAGAACAATGAAATAACGAAATCGAAGTTGTCGGCTATGTCGGAACCCAGCAGCGATAAAAAAAGCCATCAGAGACTGTGGTTCATTGAGTGACGTGATGAAGTCGTCCTAAGCGTCGACGGGGGTGAATTCTTTTTCCCTGGATCACGTTTCCTTCTCCCCCCTCTCACTATCATTCTGTCTCTTTGTTAGCAAACTAGCCTGACTTCCTTGAGTTCTCTTTTGACACGTACTACCACAGACTTGGTAGAGAAATGTGTAAAGTTTCGGTGTTTCTCGCTCCTCAGGACCAAGAACGACCGTTTGTACATAAAGTATAATTCGATAATCCGTGATACGACATGTAAAATTACAAATAAATGTAAAACAAGTATAGGATATACGTATATGCGAACGTGCATTCGCCGCTTACTTTCTACGACGCCGTGTTTTTGGAAGACTTGTTATTCATCCTGGAGTAAGATCAAAAAACGAAGTTAATGGGGAAAAATATATATATATATATATGTACACACATATGTAGGTGGATATATATATATGCTTCAAAGTCGAGAACGTATTAGTTCGTTACGTTTCCGAATGGTTACATCTTACGTTTTAAGAGAAATGTAATTTCAAAAATAAAAAAGAAGAAGAACCGTCTCGATGGGGAAAAGTTTGTAAGGCATAGCAGGCCAGAGATGAGGAGACACGATTACAAGTGTTTCATCGCAAATGCAAAGAAACGTCTACCGTAAACTTACCACATCTTTATTTATATTAACATCATTAACGCTAAGCGTTGTAATTGATTTAATTTACAAAATTCATAAATTACAGGATGTGTGCATGTCAGCTATCGATTAAAAAATATTTCACAGTCACAAATACTATCGGTAGAAAAGGAGGAAAGAACGAATAAAAGACACTAAAATTTCAAAGCTTTGCGTTCGAATAATTTACCAACTTGATCATGCGTGGGGGGGGATTCACAAACTAATCTTACCGCATCTCTTTTGCAAGAAGTGCTTCTTCATACTTTCTTCAGCGTATAGTAACACTGTTATAACATACATCGTTTAATATTATTTCCTTCAAGTATCACGAAAAAAAAATACTTTTTTTGGTGTCTTTAAAGAAGGATATAGCATGTCCGGAAAACAAAATTCTCGATCACGATGCGTCTAGGGTCAACGAAATTAATCCTTCGCGGTCCATTGTATTTTTCTTATTAATTTTTTATGTTAATGTTTTTTATGTTTGAAGTTAAGTGCTAACTTTTTTTCAATACATTATAGCTGTGGAAGTAGTAAACGGATGGAGATGAGCTTTACGGTGCTTATAGAGAAGACATTGGAGTTTTAAGAAAAAATGATTTCAGTTTAAAAAGAACTTGAACCATTTTTATGCAATTATTTTAAACAAATGCAGGTTTTGGGTCAATTTTCTTTCATCCGCCACTGTAAATATATGTATATAGTTCAGAATTGCTGGAGACCAGACCTATAGTGCAAATTTACAAGATTTGTGATGGGATTAGGTAAACAGACTTTTTGATTTCTTTCTGGCACGAGGTATTTGCACGTTTCTGCTTGTACCATTAATTTGGGATGCCTTATATGCATACGTTTGATGACGTTACAAATACTTAGAGTTGTAAAATAATATGTGTTTGTTAACTGATCATTTAGTCACTTCGCGTTATGCTTTCCTTAGGGAAACAGAAAGTAACGATAGGAATATGAGACCACAAAGGATTCAATCTTAAAATAGTAGTAAAAAATGTGTATATGTTACAATTAAAATCTATAATCCAGAAAACATCGAGGAACATTTGAAAATTGAAATATAAGGACAGTTTTATTATTTACATTGTACATTGATATTTTTCTTTTTCTGTTTTAATTACACGCTTATTTATGATGTATCTCTACCAATTATACATTACGTCTGGATTACTTAATTCATTTGTAACATGTATACACGTATCCTTAGCAGCTCCAAGATACGTTATCATATTTTATAAAAAGGACGCATGCTAGAGAATAGTTAAACAGTGATTGTATCTAATTAATTCGTACCTTGACCAGTTTACGAACTTTTGCGTATTTTCAAGTAACCAAAGCAAATGATTAATGGCCTGGTCGAGACCCCTTTTGCGCACACTTTTTGAATTCGGGACAAGGAAACAAACTAAGTGCAAGTCTTTGTACAAACACTTGTCAATTCTTTGATAATCTCTTTTTACCAATCCGTTTGTACCTTGCAAGTTTTTAACAAAGTCATATAGTTACATTTGTAATTTCCTCGGTTTGTTATTTGAGAATTTATACAAATCTGCGTAGGATAGTAATTCTTTAAGAATGTACGCTAATGTGTGTTCACTATATTTTTACAGTATTTATTAATCAAATTTTGCATCGACAAATTTGAAATTGTTGGCCTTTTTGGTAGAAGGTACTTGTGCATAAAAAGGGGCCTGTAGTATTAACATTTCTTTCACAAAATTAATGTTCACATCAACTATCACTCATCATTATTATTATTTACTCATACCACATTCATTTCGTTTTGATAAATGTCATTTGCTGATAAATTAATCGACTTTGACCACACTGTAGATCTTTCGTACAAACCAGAAGGAGGCAAAGAAACCAATCGAACCTGTTCAACACAAGAAGCATACAACAATTATTCGATACTACCTGAAATGCCCGGTGTTACCCGGGTTAATTCAGGTTTTAAAATAAAAGCGACAGTATTACAGACGGAAAACAGATTGACAACGTTATTAAAGTTAGCGAGAATGGCAATAGTATTTTTACATAGTTTATTTGTTGTCGTTAAGACAACAAATTAATCAGAAACACAGGTCGAAACAGAAATTTTACTAAATATTAGAGTGATTCTAGGTATCACCAAACCAATTGTCAAATTTGGCAGAACATTCGTCAATTTCTTTCGAGTTTAAAAGTGGATGTGTAGAACATGTATGCCAAATTTGAACGAAAAACGTGCAGCGGTGTAAATTTGTATTACGAACGAAAAAAAAATGAATTTTATATATTTCAATATTGATAATTTTTTCTCGTTGAAAAGGACAATTACTTAATATCGAATGTAAGTTTCTGTTTGGAAAGATACGCTTACCTGTTAAGACGAAGAATAAGTAAACCATGATGCAAGTGTAACCAAAATAGAGGAATGTGGATGTAGCGCCTTCTATATCCAATTTGGTCATGAAAAAGTGTATGCAGTAAACTAATAAATAAAAGGCGGTGAAACCGGACGTTAGGAAACTACGCCACCACCAATGGTAATCCTGAGAGAAAAATAAGAAATAGTTTGAATACGTTCACATCGCAAAACATCATCTTTCATCGATCTATTTATTTTTACCTCTGCACAGAGATGGAAATAGCAAAGTAGAATTGTCGTTTCCGAGCACGTGATAACAAGTATGAGAAACACCAAGAAAAGAAATCCGAACATATAATATACTTGACTCGACCTGAAGAAAATATTGAACAATATCAGTTATCGAATCTTTAACAGTTAATTAAAATTATTACTACAAAGTGTTACGACATATACTACAGAGTTATTTATAGAAATAATTTTGAATACTTGAATGCTTACCATAGAGAATTAAGTATAAAGAATAATTGTATAAATATACATCCAAAGGGTAGAACTCCTCCCATTATCACACCAGGAATTGGTTGTGTATAAAAACTTTGCTCTGGAATCTGCCTAGGAATCTGGTTGGTTCTTACGGGATGCTCCAAAGGCTGAAATAAGATTCCTTCGTTTCGTAAAACATAATCGAATAAAAATATTGTCTAATAGAAACAAGAAACACATCAGTGCCGGAGAACAGAAAAGTCTTTTTTCACTCGCCCATTGTTTTGTACAGATAAAAACTTATAATTTACCCTTTTTCTGAATCCAAAATAAGCACCGATAAATGTTAATGGAAGAGATACTCCAAACCAGAGTGCTAGAAGAGCAATAAGAGTGCTAAATGGTACTGCAGCTGAACTTCCATTCGCCCAGAATACCAAATTCATTACGAAGAATAAACTGAATACGATCCTGGAAAATACAAACATTACGATGAAATTTTATACTGTTGTACAGAACAGTGAAATATTTTGTAGGCATTTAAAGATATAAACAAATTGCTCCTACAAAAGTATGTTTAGTCGAAGGGATACAATATTTTGTATAAATAGTTTATCTGTAATTGAACATGTAGAGGAGATTTCGAGGTCAACTACAAGAGAATGTTCCTGTACAGACACTCACAAACTGTAATTCGAAGTAGTCCGAATTATTCAAACTTTATCAAACGAATGAATTGTGTTACCCAGGGCTTAACGTAGATGTGAGCAGGACATTCGATTTCCACTTCTCACCGCCGAAGCTTTTGTATATTCTAGCAGATACGTAGCCAGCAGTGGTTCCAAGGCAAACATATAAAACCACGGCACAGGTCATTAAAGCGCCTCTATTAGCAGGCGATAGGAATCCCAAGCAAGCAAACGCTGTGGAATTCAATGAAACTTTAGACAATTACCTGCGCCAACGAGGAAAAAAAGAAGTATAGTGTTTAAAAATTTACCAAGCGTAACAAGTGTCATGCAGAAGATTTGAACGCCAGAGCCAAGTAGAACTGAAAGCAGCATTCCTTTGCGTGCAGGTCGAAACACATCGCCGTGGACCAGTTTCCAGCCAAACTCTTCCTGTGCGTCTTCTCCTGATTCTATCTGAAAACAGGCCTGCGTTATTGCAACACAGACATGGTAATATTATAGTATAATGATACAAAACCGAATGGTATGTCGCATCCTCTCCTGGGTTAGTAAAAGAAAATTGTTACGCTCTTATCTACAAAATGAGAAACGAAAGAACTGCAGGTGATCATTGAGAATGACTCCTTTAATATACCTGATTATATCGTGCGATATCTTTGTGCAATGTTCGGAGCATTATCATGGCCACCATACCGGAAAGAAACAGGATAATTATTAATGAATTAAGAATACTGAACCATTGGATATTTGTATGCTGCATAGATTCTAGGATATAATCCCATCTAGAGGACCATTTGATCGTATTATTTTCCTAGAATTAGAAAATAAAAATTCATATTAATTTATACGAAAACAAACGAAATACGTGTTGCTTTTACTATGTGAAAACTTACAATAAATGTCACAGAATATGTATAAGTGATGTCTAAAGTTTGGCCAGGTGCAAGTGGATCGTGTGGTATTTCCAATGCTACTTTACTATCACAATTACCACTAGAACTGTGTTTCAGGCTGCGAGGAACCACTTTACCAGCTATTAAAAGTATAAGCACAGCTTTGATAAAATGTTTCGTTAGAAATATATGTCGCATGAATATAAAATTTCAAGAGCTTTACATATTATACGTCCACCGTTTTCCTTAAACGCAGACCCCCATTCTTCTTTAGCACCACTGTGATATGTAATTGTAAGGTCTACATGATTAAATGGGTAATAGGTTTGCGGTTTGTTGTATTGCCCCTAATGAAGAAAAGATGTATTAATTTTAATTGATTGCTTTTACATGATAATATTGAAATCTTGTCTCATAGGTTCTGCTCTTATCTTTGTTAGTTCAGAGTTAATGCAGAGGTATATTTACGTTAATACTACAAGTATCTTGTTGAGCTCTTGGTTCTCGAGAGAAGCAGCCCATGGGAAATCCAGTGCTACAGTATTGTCGTTCATCCTCTAATTGATAACACCAAGTAATTGGCATGTTATCTATGAAAAAATTAAAATGGTGATAGTAAATTAATGGCAGTCAGTGTTTATTGCAACTCAATTTGTTTGATATTTAATTGTTGAATTCTTACCGACTATCCAATGATGCTGATAGTTGAGCCACATTCCTCTTTTCAGAAATTCCAATTTCTTTTCTGATTCTTTATCTCCGCCTATGTACGTCCTTCTACACGCAACCTCGCATGTCACGTTTTTCATAAAGTCTAACTGAAAATTTACAGAGATCCATGTAGTTTTATGTTTCTCTATAACACACTTACAGTTTGCAGTTTTAGCTCTTTTTTTATCATAAAATCTATAAGATCCATTTTGTTCTTTGACTAAGTTATTTGCGGGAATCCATGTAAAATTAAAATACCTTGTATGGAGAAGGCCTTATACGTTCTCCAAAAAGAACCTGCCCCAAATTTTCAACGGGACTCTGACTTTCATCCGAAGGACAAAAATCGAAGCTGAAATATTTTTTATTTATTAATTTCGAGTTTTAAAAGGCTCTGGAAAAATACAGAGTAAGATTTTTATATAAATTACATAAAGAAACTCACTGGTGGTATTCGTATGGTATTACATTTTTCTCTGAGTTCAAACGATTTACATACAACTTAAGTTCAGACTGAAAGCAACAAACAACAGTTAGTGAAACGTTATAAATAATATATCCTTGAAACTGCAATAAACATAAATAATTCTGTGGGATGTATTTTATGATACAACTAAAAATGGGGCGATTCTTTGTATATATAAAAACAAAATAAACGCAAAATTTATTTTCTTCTATTTAGAAAAAATCAATTTTGAAGTTGTATAATTCAAGTAATATACTACACCATTCTTATAAATTATTTCTTTTTTTAGTGTTACACATTATTGATATTGTTGTCTTTGCTGTAAACAGTTGTTGACACCAATACACACCCCTGTAAAACTTCAAAATCAATTTCGTAAAAACGAACCAGTGTATGAGAAACTTCTCTTCCACATTTTCTGTTTCGTTTTACATAAAAAATTCTCTCCCCTTCCATTCTACGAGTTTTTACAAACGCCATAGCTACATAATATTAACATTCTAATTATAATAAACTACAAAGTTTTGATAATAAGAAGGACGAATATAAAATAGATTTACAAAGAAGACAACAATTGTAAACTCAACATACGTAACATCATACGTCATTAAGAATCCAAGTTGCCATAAGGACATAAAAAGTTAGTACGCTTCTGTACAAGTTTCAAGAGAATTGTAATATCTTAGAAAGGATTATAAGAATTTCAATGAGACCCTGGATCGTTTAGTTTCATTCCTACGAATCATATAACGAAAAATCATGTTGAAACAGCTTCGGAATCGTACCGAAATCGTTCAACAAAAGTTCTTCGCCCAACGTGGGATTAAAGGATGAACGGGAAGTAATGAAACTTAATTTACGAATGATATTTGGCGAAACGATGAAAATGAACGATGACGTCGCATTGGTATTGACAGCAAAGAAGATTAAAAGGGGGAGAAAAGGGGAGTGAGAAATGTAATCATAACCAACTGGGAAAGGACGTCCGAAAATAATTTCAGGTACGCACTTTGCATGTTTCAGAGGTTTCGCCGATCTTGCAGTAATTGACGGGCGCCAGGCCCGGCAAGTAGAAAGCCGTCGCACGGTGGACCGTGCAGATCACAGACAACAGACACAATACAGCTATCCTCGCCATCCTATTGCCGCTGTTTCGTCTTACTAAACTATTTTGCCTAACGCATGTATATGTCATCGCTACGTGAAAAACATCGGACACTATACTGCTATGATACACGTCATTGATAAAGCGGCTTTACACACAGAGATAGATGGTCTCTACCAGTCTCTACGCGTGGCATTTATCCGCTTATAGCACAGTTTAGCGCTGGCTCTCCCCGTTTCAAACCGAGTTCTCATGGAAACGAATGGTAAAATTGAAAATTTGAAAAATCCTAGGTATCGTACCGTCGCTCAGGCTTGAGCTTACTGTGTCGAACAAAAATAAAAGTGTTAGGACGATAAATACTGACAAGTACCAACAAGTACTGACCAGGGGCTATGGACATAGGAATATAGTGACGTAGCAAGGTTTGAGGGGGGTGAAGCAGCTTCGGGGAGCGGGGAACTATGGTAACTCTGGTGCCGCATTGCGATTAGTTGTGATCGCGCAAGCGCAATCGTAATTTCATCGAGTAAGAGCACAGCCGACTCTATTTACTACGAGCCGTGCTATACAACGTGGCAACACCGCTCATGTGCGGATCGGGAGTCCTATTTTCAATGGGTGCGTTCAGCCGACAAAACCGGTGAGTAACCGGCGACTGCAACCGGTGAATGATTTCCCTAGATTTTACTACAGACCGTGTAGAGACTTCGTCGATGATTTTACTCTGAACGCAACCGATCACTTCACCTAAGGTAAAGTGTCTGCTGCATCGTGTGAAATGGTCAGATTTTCTCCTAGACCCTTAGTTTTGGAAATAAATTGAAAGATATCTTCAAAAATGGGTGCATTTCGGGTGTCATTTTCCCTTTGATGGTTATTTAAGCATATTTAAATATTCATAATGCAATAATAACTTATACCGTTGTATTCGGGAGGGTTCATAGAATAATTTGACGCAAAGAGCAACCGAATAACTATTAGCGTTTCGACACAAAAGGTGTTCAAAGTTGAAAATTTGCAGTATTTTCAAAATCGGTTTTCTCAAAAAGTGAAGGTGATAGAGCAATTCTGCTTGCGGATTTGTGTTCAGGGCGAAAACTCTACAAGAATTGCGCAGAGGATATTGCAGACCAAAAATCGTGTTGGACTGTGCATTTGTCAGAAACTCAGAAAATAAGCCTCGGTCTCCTGAGCCTTTATTTGTTAATAACGAAATACAAATCGCGAGTTTCTAAATACGTAGGTACCTCTAGAGCAACCGAATAACTATTACCGTGATGATGGTAACTTTATAGTTTGCTCGAAATTTGCGTTATTAACAAATAAAGCCTCAGGAGACTGTGGAATGTGTTTCGGGCCGAAGCTTATTTTCAAAGTTTCTGACAAATTATTTATGTTATTAAAAGTTTGAAATCCCAAACACGTAGGTGTACCTCTGAATTGTAGCATTATACAAGTTGCTAAGACTGGGACCTACTGAACTTCCTGGGGACCTGGTCAGGGTTCGAAGCCCTGACCCTTCGTGCACTCCCTCGGCCCCCTGACCTAGGTTAACTTATTCGGTTGGTGCCGATGAAATTTTCGGGTTCGTTAGAAGCCATTCAAAATGTTATTATTCTGCCAAGGCCAAAACCGATTTCTCTTCTTTTTTAACTGATTTCTTCGATTGATTTTCATCATCTGTCCTATTTCATACATTCCTTCGTGGATTTTTGCACGTGTCGTTCTATTTTGTGTATTTCTTCGATGAGTTTACATCATTTATTTTATTTCATGTATTTCTCCGATGGGTTTACATTATTTATTTTAAATGATGCATTTCTTCGATGGGTTTACATGATATATTTTATTTGATGCATTTCTTTGATGGGTTTACATGATTTATTTTACATGAAGTTAACAAAATAACATATTTGAAAGAAAATAGTGAAAAGTGATAGTGAACAGTGGTAGTGAAAGAAGACATCTAAGGAAGCCTTAGGTTAATTTATTATAGCATCAAGTATTTAAGGCCCCATGTAAAATTGCCACGTAGTCACAGAATTTTATTAGCTTTGTTGCTCTTTCGTTGGCTCTTCATCTGCGATGAGGAAGTAGCAGCTGCTTCTGTTTCCGGGAGCAAGCGACTGAGCATGGAATGGGTATGGGTGGACCAGTTTCACCCCCTGGTGTTCTTGTCGAAAGGGAAACGTTTCGGGCGTAGGGGGTGTATCTATTGGTACACTGCCCGCGTAAGTGACCCGGTCCGATTTCCCAGTCTCCGTGTTAGACGGCTCAAATCGCATCCGAGCAAGAGGAATCGTCTCGGAGACGCCGAGCACTTTTTAAACCGAAAGGATCGATGGAACTTTGTTTCCATCCATCTCTTTGGTTTAGTTGGCTAAGGTTTTCATGTACAGGGAGATGGATGGAACTTTGATTCCATCCATCTCTCTACGGGTCTCGAAACGCAGCAACCTCCTCGCAGTGAGACCTGGAAATCGGTGAGGACCACCGAGCCGATAGCTGTGATTGTCAAATATCCTAATTAAATATAAGAATTGCTTTAGTTGTAAGACTTTTTCCAAATTTTTCAAAATGCACAAAGCATTGGTCGAACATGGACCAGAAATATTTCATAGAAATGGGTCACTTTCGTAGGTACCTCCGCGTCGGTGTGCTCGGCCCCTTGGTAACGTTTCCCAAGCATTGCGACTTGCGAAACGGAATCAAGCTAAAGCCTACGATCTAGGTTAAGGACCCAGATCGAGGCATACTTACCTTCAGTGAGTTTGGTTCGGTCTCGGCAGCTAATCAGAATTCTATTCTGTTTCAGATAGGTATTTCATCCATGGTTTTTCGTAATTTGTTCTATTCCAATTTCATGTATTTCGTCTATGGTTTTGCTTGATTCATTTTCTTTCATGTCCTGTATTTTATTATGTTTATTTAATTTCCTTCCATGCTGGTCTCCCTATACTAACATAACGTAGTTGATTGTTTCAGCTTTTCAGCACCTTTTTGAAATACATATACCAAGTTACCAGTCCTTCGTGAAACTTTCCACGTTACACCATGAAAGCATGTCTTCCACAAATAATGGTGTTGTTTATATAAATTTTTATGTTCAATAAATTTTTTTTGCGTTAAATAAACTGGAATAGAACAGCAAGGTTAAAAGGCGTATGTGTTCTTGTTTTGTTGCGATCCTTTTTTCTCTGTCGTTGCACGGAATACGTTTATAAAACGATCTTTATAGTGTTACTCCAACAGAATCATTTGTAAATCGCGGGTTTCAAATGATCTAAGGGTGCGGTCCGATTCACGCAGTGAGTGCAGAGATCGCAGCGCAGTCACTGCGCGCATTCATATCGTTCCGTTTCGTTACTGCGGTTCATGCGTTCTTGAAAACGGAACGCTTTTCCCTGCGTTTCATGCGAAATCAAGATGGACGCTACAATGAATAAAGAAATGTTGGTTACAATATCCTCGATATTAATATTAAGTAACAGTGATACTGAAATTAGCAGCAGCAGTGATTCGTCTGAGGAAAGTGAAAATGAAGATAGTTTATTAACTGATAATTTAGAATTAGAAATATTATACACTTTCTTAATTATAAACAAAAAAACACGCGGGGAGGTGGTAGCAGAAAAGTTAACGGGTTATGTAGAACGTGTTATTCCAGGATATTCTAAATCATTATTCAAGCTACATTTTCGGTAAGTAATATCTACATAATTATATGTTTGTATTAAAAAAAAATAACGTGAAATAATGTTTCTTCGAAATGATAACCTAGAAAAGTGGCAGCTGTGATCATTAGAGAATTAATTATTTTTATTACTTTTCATTAAATTGTTGAATTTCTCTATGTTAGAATGTTGCCGGAGACATTTGAGATTTGGCTATGGGTTTTCACATGTGTTTTGCTTGCAAGTTTGAATTACAGAAACAAATACGCATGCGCGCAGTGACTGCTTCACCTCGGAATATCTGCGTTTGCTGCATGCTCGCTGCACCGGAAGTGAAAGGATTCTAGGGAATTCTCTGCACCACCACTGCGCGCAGTAACTAAAACGGAACGGTTGTCTCTGCACTTCATGCGCAGTATGCGTGAATCGGAACGCACCCTAAGTTTTACCCGTGTTGAATTTTAATTCCTGACATGCGTAGCGCTACAATCTTATGTTAGACTCAATCGATAACGTTGGGTGTGACATGAAAATGGTAAGGGGGATTGCGAGCCCCCCGAGCGTGTGACACAAAATTACATTGCGTGATAGGTCTATCCTATACTTCGTCGATGGAATAACTGTTGTATCCTATTCTCGATTCTGTCGGTAAGATAGGGAACGACATTGAAATGGTAAAATTTTTTTTTCGAGTTGCCAAAAATCCTTCTCACAAACGTTGTTTTTATGCAAAATGAAGCTATTTTCAAAATTCCAACTCAATCGGAATAGACCGGTTTTCGGTCTGTCGGTAAGGTAGGGAACGACATTGAAATGGTAAAAAAAATTTCGAGTCGCCAAAAATCCTTCTCGCAAACATTATTTTTATGCAAAATGAAGCTATTTTCAAAATTCCAACTCAATCGGAGTAGACCGGTTTTCGGACTGTCGGTAAGGTAGGGAACGACATTGAAATGGAAAAAAAAAATTTTCGAGTGCCACCTCTTTCGACATCATATTATCCTGTTACGAAGCTCATTTTAGAGCGTTCTGAAAATTTGGTCTAGATTTTAGAACGATGTATCAGGAGAATATGAAGCGAAAGGAGGTATCTTGAATTTCTGCGTCGAAGGCCTTTTGATATTTGACGATGGTAGGTTTGGAATTTGGATAGGAATGTTCTAGAGAATCTTTACAATAATAATACGGTTTTGTAGGATTTTTCCACTTTATTGTCTATAAAATACATTCAGTGCATTGTAATGGAGCAATACAAGTATGTACAAATGAATATTAAACAAGTATATTTTCAATTTATTTTATATGTAAAATCTAGAGTGTCGCTATATTCCTATGGCCATGCCACAGACTAATAGTTACAACTTTAGGCGAGGGGAGTGATATGTATTTGAGGAGGGAGCACCTACATCTGCCTGGATTTGATTGGTTGCATTCTACGCATGCTCCGTATCGCTAATTATGAAAATGTGTTTGCTACGTACAGATTAATACATACAGACGTCTAATTGTAAGTATATACTAATGAAGTGATTATTCACGAATATAAATTGTAAAAATAATGAAAATTGAAGAGAAATAAGCATCTATAATTATTAAAATATATGAGGGGAATAGGGTAGATGTAGGGTGAGGAGCAATTAAGCTTAACAATGGAGGAGGGAAAACACCTTCAGAGTGGTGGTAATGGTGTGCGTGAACTGAACAGCGTCAGTTTTTACCCTGGATAGATGCGAATTTTGCAAAAAAAGTCATTTCCAAAATTCCAACCTTGTAATTAGATTTGTACAATTATATAAAAATTTCATTTGACTCTCTATACGATACGATATAATACAAAACTATGAATTTTGAGTATTCGAAAATAATTTTTTTAATACGTGTTTACGTACACTGTCAACATTTAAAGACTTATAAGTCTCTATGCAGAATTACAATTGAAACATTTCTTTCTCATTTCTCTTTCATTGAAGAGATATACATAACAATCAGCAAAAAATATAACAATATGTTCCTATAAATATAACTTTGTTTAGCAACTATTCAAACCATTGATTCCTCTCTCGTGGAAACTAATTTACATTACTATGTGATCTTGCATGTATCTCTATTTTCAATTGCATCATTGAGGTCATTAATAGTTGCAAAACATCCACCAGTGATTACATTGTTAACAACAGCTCTAGCAAGATATCCTGTAGTTAAGGAGTAATCTGCAGAGAAAAATAGTATCTGATCGACAGATTTCCCCAGATTATGATCCTAAAAGAATAAATAGTTTTATTTATATATATATAGCTAATTTAGCTATGATATACGCATAGTACGTAGTACATACCTTACAGTACATTAAAACAGCGTCTTCAACCAGTATATTAAGGTCCAGTTGTTTTTGGAAACTTAATTCTGGATTTCGAAGTAAAATTGTTGATACTATCGTAAGTAACTGCAAGAAATATAAAATATTATAAAATCTGATTTTCATTGAAAGAAATTCTGGCAATGAATGAAATTAAAAGGGAAAATAATTCGTTGAATAAACGAATATTTAAAACAAACACCTCTACAACAATTTGACGATATTCTGGTGAATGTATGTGGTGAAGCAAAGATTCCACGAGCAAAGCAAATGTAAGTTCCGAACGGGTCATGTTAGAAAGAGTGGGATGTTGAGGCAACTCCTGTCCATTAACGCAGATGCCACCTGGGCAACGCATCAGCACTTCCCAGACATGATTATAAAAATGTGCAGGCACTCTGCATAGGCAACCTTCGATTTTTCTGCGTCCTAAAACTGTAAGTCTGTTACAAAACAAATGGCATATTATTAATTTGTATAAAATTCGCGTCACCAAATATTAAATGAACAAATTGGAGATTGTACGTACGTTTCGCTATTAGCCCAATCTTTAAGCGTTAATACTTGTATAAGAAACCGACGAATTTCGAATGGACTATAATTCTCAATTGGATTCGGGTTTTCAACAAATATCTCTAAGTAAAGCTTTATTGCTTCTAACACCCACCTGCGGATATAAAAGGCGTTTAAATATTAAGTATTTCCTTTCTGAGAGCATTAAAAAAAATGATAATATGATCATCGGTATATAATTATTATATACCCAATACGAATTTTCAATATTCCTCTAAACATTTCTGGATTTCTTCCGATAAGTCTGCCACAGTATAATAAAACTTCTTGCTGAAGCACAGCTTGTACCACGTTATGTGGTTGAATAGTAGAATACATGACTGATCGAATTTCTGTCGGTGTCATTGGTTTGTCAAATACTGTTTCTTCTTGTCCAATTACTCCAACTGTTATCTAACAATGGCCAGGACAACCTCAGTGTTAGTAATTATAAATATGTATTCTGGTAACTGCATGCTCAATTACTGATCATCACCTGTTTCCTTTTAACGAGAACGCCTGTTATAAAAGGGCTGATGCTGTCCACTGTGTGATGTAATAGACTGCTGCAGTAACGGACAACCATCCAATATCTGAGACAGCCTGCTTGTTGGTACAGTGATCTTAAGTAATCGCCAACTAAAATCAATCGATCCGTAAACCAAATGAACGACAATGTGTCGTAACATAAGTACTTATGTTACTTTTAAATGTGCAAAGTAATACCTGTTACTCCATTAATTTCATAATTAATACCCTCTCGTTGCAACAAAATACCGTAAAGTTGACACAGAGCATATAGACTTTTAGTATTACGAATTTCAGTTAATATATTACACAGTAGTTCGTCCGTATAATTCTGAAACGTGAATTGATTAAGATAAATGAATTATACAATTGCTTGCTCCAAGGATACTTACAGAATAATCTTTGATGTTTTCTGCGTACGTTAGGGCCCTAGGTACATCTGTGAGACTTTGATATCCAATATAATCATGTTGTAACTGTTTAAACTGTGTAAGTTCAAGATCTGTTTCTATGGTATTCATAAAATCCAGATGTTCTGTGTAACATACGAAGACAATCTCAGTAGTATTTAGAAATACAATAGGAATGAGAAATAATAAATATTATTTACCAATACACGAAGACGAAATAAGATTCTGCAATCGTCCAATTCGTACTTTGGTCTTATCGCAGTAGCCTTTTTTTAACATTGCAAACAGATCAAGCATTTGTTTGAATTGCGGATCCCTAAAGTACGAATACATTTTATTAATTTATACATGACACGTATATAGATTCATTCGACTTATGTTAAATCTTAATAAACACCTCATATGTTCTTCTCGTATTAGAAGACAGACGGTAGGTCTACCCGATAGTCGCCAGTATTTTCCAACAAACTGAAGCTCAGTTTTAATATCATCGATTAATAGAGCCATGTCTCTGTATAAATAAAATTCAGATACCTCGAATATCAGAGGATAACAGAGCACCGTCATGCCACATACTCTATAAACCTACAAAGAATCATTTTCAATTTTCAGTTAAAATTTTTGTTTTGTGCAAGGTAGAAACATACCTTGCTTGTACCCAAAGATCCAATCGGTCTAGCTGGTCGACCTTGTAGGTTCAATTTGCTATTCACTCCTAATTTCTCGTAAACTTTCACTAATTGCGTAGACGACAGTATCTGTACTGGTTCTACTTCGTGCGGAGTCTGTGTTTGAATACCATACGTTGCCATCATAGCTTGCAATCGCATAGACTCAGCGATAAGAACGATTTGTACTACAAGATCGGTATGAGTACCCTGATATACAGAAACGTTTTAAATAGATTAATCGTGCACTATTATAGCATAATAATAAGAATGTTGCTAAAACTATTAAAGATAGATATATTCAATGACAATTATCCTCTTCCTTAATGCGCTAAGAAATGCAAAACCAGAGATACTGAGAAGAATCTTCGCAAAAAGCGATTATGTACAAAGAAAGGTGAGGTATATAGTTACAACAGGCATCATAAATAAAAAAAGAGCGAAATACATCATGCCTCCATCCAAGCTTCATGCATCATTGTGCTATTAATAAGCTACAAGTCCGTATATAATCTGAATCAAATACTAAGATCAAATTTACATAAAACATACCTTATTTCGAAAAGCTTACAATACGTATATATGTGTATATTAGGCGATATGTGCAAATTTATCAATCTAACTCTCAAACAGTAAAATAAAATCAATGCAAAATGTACTAACTACACACACACACGCGCGCGTACGCATATAGTGTAATTTACTTACAATACTGGGTTTAGCCTGTATGGGACAAACATATGTAAAATAATTTATACAAATCATTAATTAATTTAATCGGCAGAAATAAGAAAAATGTGTTCCCACTTACTTGAAAAGCTGAATATCTTCCAGCTTTCCTCGGTCTGTTGTATGAAGGAAGATACCGTCTAATGGGATCCAATTCATTAATGTGCAACAGACCATCAGTAAGTAGTTGCGCGATTATAAACATAGCTTGGTTCCACAAATACATGGGAGCAGGTTCGGTATCCGTAGAACCTCTTCGACCTCTTCCTTCGTTGCTTGCTACTCGATGAATACTACCAGGATCATTCCTTTCCGCATCCAAGCTCTCCTCGGGCACGTAGTAACACATAGGTATTACAGGATCTATTTAATTACAAAAAGTATAGTAGTTTGACATGATCTTCTAACATGTACTTATAGGGGTATACCCCTTTGAACCCTCGGAAAATGTGTACATTTAGTGGATTTTTTTACAAGTCAACGGCTCGATGCAGATTTCCCGTTTTTTTACTATGTTTCCATAGTATTATGAACGCCTTAAAAAAAATGTTTCAGTTAAAAAACTATTGTTTTGGGGAAGTTATGGATTACCGTTTAGCCGTCTAAATGTATCCATAACTTCCGAAAAACAATAGTTTTTTAACTGAAACTTTTTTTTAAAGCAGTTCATAATACTATGTAAAGATAGTAAAAAAACGGGACATCTGCATCAAGCAGTTGACTTGTATAAATCCACATAATGTACACATTTTCCGAGGGTTCAAACGGGTATGCCCCCTTAAGTTAACTTTCCATTAATATACCTCCATTGATATCTTTTTGTATTCGATCTTTCAGCAAATTCTGATACTCTTCTACTTGTTCTGGTAGGGTTTTAAAAACACCATCAATGATCATAAAAATGTAAAATAGCGGCCACTCGCATTCGATATTATCAAATTCCTACAACAAAGAAAAATATTTACGTTCTCTATACAGTAGAAATTGATTATTGCTACAGAAAGATGCTAGAGCAAAATACGATTGAACGTGACGAAATTTGGTTTAAATTTCAAAAATAACATACTAACAATCAAATACATCAGAGACCTTGATTTCACCAGATTTGTAATAACGGCGATCTGTGTTTTCCAACACTGTTTTATATCCATCTCTTCCAAATCTCTTGAAGCCATAATTGCCTTTTAATCTTCTTACGATATTTGCTTTTGTCTCGTTGTACAATACATCTTCATGGGTGGCGAATGCAGGAAACGATACCGTTGGCAGTAAAGCTGCATCCACACTCTGTATACGAATAACATATTCGTAATTTCAACAATGGCAAGAATTTCTTTTATAAGCACAAAGGATTTCTGTATAAATACATAGTCTTACAACACCTTAGAACTGGATTCTCTGGGAAGGATTGTCTCGAAAATACTACGATTACGATTATGAGCATCGATGTCGACATATATCACTGACCAGGAAGCACCCTTTTCTCCAAACAAGTTACATCCATTGATAGCTTCAAGAGCACTTTTAGCTATACCAATTGAACTAGCATGTATTTCAGGTGTACCATCGTTGTATCGACTACCACGTTCCCACATCCCATAATCCGGCGTACGGTATGCTCTTTCCACATAATATACAAGATTCTGTACAAATGCTACTTCATCTTGAGTGTATATAATTTGTAAACCGGAAGAAATCATTTGTACCAGAAATATCAAATAAAGTGAAACGATATCGATCTATAAGAAACAGATAGTTAGTAACCGTAGCAATAATAAGGATGCTCTTATGTGGCTTATTCCATATAAATGTATAATCATATTTTATTATATATTATAATTACTTGCAAATGGTCGTACTTAGCATCAGGAAAAATCTCATCACCAGTATCTAAATGAAATTTACAATGCAGCGCAAATCTATTGCACTGATTAAGTTTAAATAACTCTATTCTACAAGACTGTTTTACCCAACATTCTAAAATTCCACGCATACATTTTACGGTAGACTGTCCAAGCTCGTAAGACTTCCCACGGTCATCGTCTATCCGCCTAGCAAAACAATTTTATACACAATACTATATACTATACTAATTAATAATAGACCGCAACATGGGCGTCCGGAGGGGGGTGCAAAAGGGGCAGTTGCTCCCTGGCATTTGAGAAAAAATCGCTTATTTTTCAAAACTGATCTTTATTAAGTTTTATACTAAAAAAGGGAATATTTTCAATTAAATTTGCACTATAAAATGCGTTAAAAAAAGCAAGAGGGGTATATATTATTTCTTTACCATCATCCCAAACTTGCCCCCCTGGAAAAAAATCTCCAGACGCCCATGGGCCGCAAAGTTTTATTTATCCAGTTACCTATACGCTTGATACAAACTCCATATAGCAGCAGCACAGTAAATACTTTCTCGTATACTTCCCACTACCGTATCGCTCGAAATTTGTGGAAACAAACCAGTTATGCAACTTTGGTAGCGTAATAATTGCCTTTTAACTAGAAAACGTATATAAGATGTGTATCTTAATATGTATGATGTAAAATCAAATTTTTTCCCATACCAGTTCCATAATAAATATCAAGTTGTCGGACAGTGTCTTGGTAATTTGAAATTTTAAGAAACATGTCGATGTCCAAATCGATAATGCTTCCTTGTCGTACATTCCGAATTGGGGGAAATCTATAAAATTGTATAACAGAAATATACTTATAAATTACCAGCATTTAAAGTAGACAGTTTGAAATTGAAAGCATTGAAATTTTAAACCTTTTTACGTTTGCGGGTGCTGGAGTAACAGATGTCATTTTGTCGGCAACAATTAAGTTCAGATTCTCCTTTGAATTGGTCCAATTATTCGGCGATATATAATCATATGACAAAGATTATTTCCGTTTCTGTTAGCGAAACCAATAACATTTTTTTTCTCCTTTGTAAGTAATTGCAGCCGCTGCACAGACGAAACAACAACTTTCTAATATGTATGTTAGATTTGTCGGTGCGATACGAAATAAACGCGTTCGAAGGTGGTGACTGAAATAGTAAAAATTCTTTTCTTCGCCAATCATACATGTATATGCATATATTAACCTTCGCTGCTCACCTTCTGACAATCGTTTTACTTCTACCGTACCTAAATCAAGTATGTACAATTGGCACAGAATAGTCCGCATCTCAGGTTTATAATTAGAAACAAAACATCTGCTTCTAACGGCGTTATTCTCTAAGCATTTTAAATTTCCTAGCAGCAAGTGTTTGTAATTTCTTTGTTTAACGATTACAATACAATTTGTTTCGAAATTTTATTGTTACATACACGCCGTTGAAACTTGAAGTAAACAACGGCAATATGCTGATAGCGTGTCGTAGTCGAATTTTCGCGGTACTAATCGTTTTTTTTTTAAATTCCTTGATAAATATAGCACCAACAAAGAGGAGATATAGTAAGAGGCGTCACTCGACAGGGACAGAAATAACCTAGGGAAATCTCTAGACAACCAATTTAAATGCCCATTCGGCAATGATCGGTAAACTTCGGCAATAATCAGCCAATTGCGTTAAGGTACATTTTGTCGATTTGAATATCCCGCTCGAATAGACAACCAATTTAAATGCCGACGTTTCAAAGACGTACTGGTTTGTGAAAATGGACGTTTTTAGGACCCCTTTAGGACCTTTTCTGGACGTTTTTAAGACGTCCTGAACGTTTTAAAAACGTTTTTGTGCTATCTGGGATCACTTTTGCTTCCCTTTCCTATTACATGCGTGTGGTCTGATTCAAATTTCGCGCTTCTCGAGTTTACGCTACACGGCGGGAAAATCGATCTCTTCGGTTGCGATACAATCTTCGATTTCACCCCCGATTTGAGAATCGATTTAAAAAATCGAAACTCGTGACATGAAACATCGATCTTTGAAAGATCGATTTAAAATCGGCATCCCTAGACCTGACAGCTCGAATGGGCTCGAAATTAAAGATTTGTGCTGCCCTCCCACAACATCAACGTGCATCAAGATGTGCCTTTTACGTTGATGTTCGAACGAGGAGGTGATGCGAAAACTGCCATGGACTGCCATTGGCGGATGGTAGTTTTGCAGTTTCGCATTTATCGCGGCTGAGCAAGTTTTAAACCCCGCAAACGAACAATATGAATCATAACACCTATATTCAAATAAACGCAAGTACACAGGTAGGTATTCGCCATAATGCGACCAAGAGTATCGGACTAATCGTAGTTTCCTCGAGAATGGATCCGCAACAAGGAAGCGAAGAATTTTCATTTTGAATCGACTGTACTTTCTGATTCGTGGTGATTCGTGGTCTACTCGATGCTGTGGCGGCGATACATACTTGTGCCAATACATACGTAAACCGATGAACCAGAAAAAGGCTAATTATTTAATCTCGAAGGTTCGAGGCAGCGACCGAATTTTTACTTGCATTGACGATAGCACACAAGCACCACATACATACATACATACATACATATACTATATACAGCGGCGTCGTTGAAAGAACGTATCGATAATTAAACGTTGTTTCATGACCATGACGTACGACGACGGACTACACTAGGTCTTGTGTGATATGGTATATGGTAGTCGCGATAGAGCCACTGATGGCTTCGCGACATTTGTGACAACGGGACGGAACTGATTCTCGGTCTAGTATAAAAGTACCTCTACCATTCCTTACCGAATAATTCTCATTGAATTGTTCGTTAAATATTTCGATGATGTGTGGACAACTTATCGTCGCGTGTACGATATAGTGGATCATTTCATCGTATATACATCCGTCATTTTCCGTACACTTTCAAACACTACAATTTGCAAAGTGTTGTTTCGCTTGTTTCGCTCGTACATATGCATATGTGAGGACGATACATCGAGTTCCGTTGGACCTGTGTGATTTTAATATACCTACATATACATATATATTCAAGTACGTGTGAACAAGACGACAACACATCGACAGAGGAATGCGTATAAAAGGATAATAATTATCCGCCTTGTAACATCGAGATGCAAGTACGTAACTGACTCTTGTAATTTCTATAACAGGAAAAGCTACTTCTTCTCTTCTATTGGTTGAATAAATTTATACCGATCAGCTGTTAACTCTAGACACGATACCGATCCTAGATATCGACACGCGATACCACGCGTTTTTTAAGAACCAGCTACTAATATATCGAGTATTGTTTGCGCTATGATTTTGTCAATAATTTATGTATAGATCTGATTCGATCGAATAAAAACAAAAGAAATGGATGGAACGAGAGCAGCCGAGGTCTTGCCGTTGCTGCAAGAGCGTTTGGCTATACTGCCTGGTGGACGAGATCGTAGAGGCGGTCCCGTACTTGTTTTTCCTATTACTCCGAGACGCGAACGTGCTAAACCCGAGGATTATCGCCGCCTCTTACAATACCTTTTGACCGTACCCGGCGATGAAGCGAGAGGTTTGCGTTTCACCGTGATCGTGGACATGCGTGGTGCTACTTGGGACTCCGTAAAACCTATCCTGAAGGTTGTACTTTAATTGGCTACGGTTGATAACCACTGTAACAAATTATTGTGAAATGTTTTTTAATCCGATCGGCAGGATTTTCCGATATCGGCAGGCTAATTGGAAATAGTATTTCTCTCTGTTGCAGGTGTTACACGAACATTTTCATCGGTCCGTTCACGTTGCCTTTATCATAAAGCCAGAAAACTTCTGGCAAAAACAACGGACGTCCCTGGCTAAGCAAAAGAAATATAATTTCGAGGTAGAAGAGATTTACTTTTGAGAAAAGAATAACTCGCACGCGAGCGTTGTTCAAATACTGGAGCAAAGGATTCAGGATTTCTTGGTTCTAGATAAACACCATAAGTTTAGAGGCTTTGACAAAAGTGATCGATCCGTCGCAGTTGACTGCGGACTTGGATGGATCCTTACAGTACGACCATGCCCAATGGATCGACACGAGGCTTGCCGTGGAAGATTTTACGTGGCAGGCAGCTGATCTTCTCGATAGATTGGACGACTTACAAGAGGATCTGAGTCGAAATGATTTTGCGGACGATGTGGCGGGAGCCAAGCACGGAATTGATTTACACAATGAGATGAAGAAGAAGATTATGAAAGTTCCGGTTGAAGAGATCGAAGTTGTTGGCCAACGAGTGCTGCAGCGTTTCGATAATAGTAATACAGTTTTTTCTTCTTCTTTCTTTTTTCTCTCACGAATCCTGGCCCCAGGTTAATCCTGGCGCCTGGTATATAACAAACCCCCGTATTTTCGAGTGGGTGAACTCTGTGAAATGAAACTGGTGGTTTTTGTCGTCGGTCATTGTTGTTGTTTTATAGGTATGGCCGGGACCGGTGGGGAAGGTGGTAGCATCGAGAGTGGCGGTGCGACAGCAGGCGGTTCTGATCCAGACGGACGGGCACTGGCAGCTTTAGTGATTCAGCACTTGGATTCGGTACATGCTGCTCAGCAACACCTCCTGCAGCTGTGGCATATCAAGAAAATGAAACTAGATCAATGCTTTCAACTGAGGCTCTTCGAGCAGGATTGTGAAAAAATGTTTGACTGGATTTGTCACAACAGAGAGGGATTTTTGGCGAATTACGTTGAGATTGGTCGATCTTATCAATTAGCGAAAAATTTACAGGAAGAGCACAAGCATTTCACTATGAGTTCGATGAACGTTTACGTCAACATAAATAAGATTTTAACAATGGCGAGCCGTTTGTTAGAGACTCAGCATTACGCCGCTGGACATGTAAGAGCTGTGGCCGGTCGACTGGATCGGGCTTGGAAAGAATTCGCAGCGGGACTCGACGAACGTACCGCGGTTCTTGGCTTGAGCGTTGTTTTCCATCATAAGGCGGAACAGTACGTCGACAGCGTGACGGGATGGAGTCAAGCCTGCGACGCTGGCAATTTACCCAACGAAATACCGATTCTAGAATCTCACATACGACAACATCAAACTCTTTACGAAGCGATGTGTCAAGCTTATACCGAGGTAATCTTTCTTTTGTACGCAAAGGTGGTTGTTATCGCTTCTCTCCCATTATCGTCGATAATCGCGAACATGTTTTTCCAATGTATATGGCCCACCGTTTTGTAGACATACAACGACTCGTCGTGTCGTCGTTTTACAGCAACTCTTGCTACCATACAACAACACTACGTTTATATATGTATAGTCGCACTAAGAGGATGATGATATTTGGCAGGTATATGACGCGTATCAAACACTTTTGAGCGGGCTTGGCTCGATGCTGCAAGTTTGTCACAGCTTGAGTGCGACGCATGGCCCGAGATCAGATACGTTTCACATCGATTATGTACGAAACAATCAGTAATTGTTCTTTTTATAGCTTTTAACCGGTGAAAATGCGCTTGGTATGCGGGTGTAATAAAAAGAATGCCTCGAAAAAGATAAAGGGGTAGATGGTAAGAACTTACAACTGTCTGAACAATGTATCGACGGGATGCCTCGAATAACGGTGTTTAAACATACCTATATATAGATACATATACATGTTTGAATTTGAACGACAAATGTTGTGTTCGTAGAGAATCTTAAACATGGTTTCGGGTAATCCTACTGTTTAGGTGCATAGTACCAGTAAGAAGCTTCTTTATCAACTGGACCATCTCGTGCAAGTCTGTAATCAACCGCAAGGGATAGACCATGCAGCCAGAAAACATGTACGTTTATCGGGTGTGTGCATGAGTGTGTGTGTGTGGCACATGCTTTTGCAAACTAATCTCCACTTTTTTTTATGCTTTGTCTATACTACTCACGAATTATTGTCCGACGCATCTATCTATCATTATCATCATTGTCCTAATACATGCTAGACTAGATGTATGATGAGAATACTGGAGTAGAATAGGATCGGAGCTTGGTGATAGATGCATGTTTGTGTTTCTGTCGGTGGCTGGATTAGTTTGCGTGCGCGCAGGTCGGGCGCGGAACATTCTTCTTCTTCTTTTTCTTCTTCTTCTTCTTCGTCTCGACAATACAAGATCTCTAAATCAAACATCAACTCATCTCTCGGGTCTCGTGTATCGAGATTACCGCGCTAATGCATGCCAATAGAGACACGTAGAGATACATATACTGCATTTCACATTAGAGCATACCGATTTCGCGCAGGCACGACCCTCAGGAGGCGTAGCATGGCCCTCTACTCTCTCTGTTAACTTTTCATGCACTATGTTTGCGTTGATAACGGCCAGGTCCCGCGTTATTCCTCGGGAATTACCACGATCAATCGCATGCGGTTCAAACTGTGGGTAGTAGTGGGAGCTGTGCAGATCGGTCGCAAATCGGTAGGGGCGTCGGTATGCTCTAATATGGAATGCAGTATAGAGATTGCTTTACACGGTGAAAGGGTATATATAGAGTATTATATATAGTAAATGATTGGATGGATAACATTATGACAAATGTTCTTAGAGTCAAGACGGCGGACACAGCGTCGATGGGCATTCGGGTATGAGCGGGAATCCAGCCGCGGATTATAGCGAGGGTGCGTCGCACGTATTGGCGGTGATCCATCAGATCTTGGGTCATCACAGAGCATTGGAAGCTCGTTGGCATGCTCGAAAAGTGAAATTACATCAGCGGCTGGCGTTAAGGTACAACCCGCGTTGTCACTTGTCTCCCTTTTACCACACTGGCTATATACCCAATTATTTGTAGATTATTTCAAGAGGATGTGAAACAAGTTCTAGACTGGTTAACGAATCACGGTGAAGTTTTCATTAGAAAGAACACGGGAGTAGGTCGGAATCTTCAAAAGGCAAGGGTGTACCAGAAGAGTCACGAGCATTTTGAGAATGTCGCTCAGGTAACGGCAGCGTTTAACTATTCGCGATTAAATTATATTGCGACAAGTTATGTCGGAGGATTAACAGACGAGCTGCTCTCTTTCATCCAACACAGAATACATACACGAATGCAACCAAATTACTTACCGCTGCGCAAGAATTAGCGCACACGGGGGAATGTGCTGCTGATGAGATATACGCTGTGGCGCAGGAATTGGAAGCTCACGTTAGCAGCTTCGCAGCGAGGGTGGAACAACGGCGTCGAAGATTAGACTTGGCGGTTGTGTTTTATACGCACGAGAAAGAGGTAACAGCACAGAGTTTCCCGAGTAGTACTGTCGAGGAAATGGGCCGTAAGAATTGCGAGTAAAGGATAAAAATAAAAAAAGTATAATCGAGAGGGATGACCGGGCACGCGCTTTTTGTTTTCCGTAGTTGAGTGGTTGGGTGGACGAATTGCGGCAAGAGTTACAGCAGGACGAAGTAGCGGAGAACTTGGAAACGGCGGAAAGGCTTTTGGAACAATGTGCGCAACACAGAGCCTCGTGCCTAGAAGCTTGTGCGTCGACTATCGTACAGGGTGAAGCGTTACTTCAGGAACTTAAACAGTCTACGGATGCTCCCGACACCACTGGCTCCGTAAGTTTTGCGGCCTTCTTTCGCCACTTAATCGCGCGCGGAATGAGATTGCGACGACCCTGTGCTCAACTCGCTTTCAGATAGCCGCGGTGGAAGCTGCGCTCGATAGGTTGGCCGGCTTGAGGCAGGAATTAGAAGATTTATGGGCTGCGAGAAAGCTGAGATTGGAACTGTGTCTGCGATTGCGCGTGTTCGAAAGAGACGCTTTAGAAGCGAGCGGCCAGTTGGAGATGTGGGCTCAAGAATTGCAAGGTCCACCTAGGGAAGGTTCACCGGAACAACTGTTGCGTGTACACAATGATGGCGTCGCGCATATGCAGAACACTGCTTTTCAGGTTCTGCAACAAGGTCAAGAACTCGCTCAGGTGAGCTCAGGTTCCGGCTTCTTCTTCTACTCGCTTCTTCTTCGCCCCCTTTTATGATAAACGAGGTTGTGCCTTCTCGTCGTTGTTGCGCTGTGGGTAGGTGTTGGAGCAATCCGGAGTCTGCATAATGGCAGACGGGCAACACAGTGCCACGGCTAGGGTACAAGTACTTCTCGAATTCCTAAATGAAAGAGAAATGGATGCGGAAGACCTGGCGGAGATGAGAAGAGTTCGTCTGGAGCAAGCCTCTCAACTGGTTCAGTTGCAAACCGACGCTACTCACGTGGCTAACTGGATCCGAAACGGAGAAGCTATGCTGTTGGCGTCGTTGAGAGTTCCGGAGAATCTTCAAGATGCCGAGCAACTCCGTTTGGAACACGAACAATTTCAAGTTGCTATAGAAAAGACTCATACTTCGGCCGTTCAGGTAAGCGCCAGTTTTGCCGCGCTATTGTTGCGCGTGAAGATTAAAAGACAGTTTTTGGTGGCTCAATTCGTAGGTAAAGCATAGAGCGGATGCACTGGTGAGCGCTAATCATTACGATCCAAAGAGTATAAGAGAGGTGGCCGAGGACGTGACGAAACGGTGGCAACAATTGGTGACATGTGCGGAAGAGAGACATAAATTAGTAACAGCTAGCATTAATTTCTACAAGACAGCGGAACAAGTACGCTCCGTGTTGGATAGCCTTGAACGCGAATACAAAAGGGACGAAGACTGGTGCGCGTCCGGCGAGAAGGCCGCGCAAGTACCAACGCTTGTTGGCAAACATCAAGAACAGAAGGAAGCATTTCTAAAAGCGTGCACGTTGGTACGACGAACCGCGGAGACATTCCTCAAATATACTAATCGCAGTCTCCAGTTCTACAGTTACCAGTCGAATAGCGCTGGTTCCGAGAATAAAGTTAAAAGTTGGTTTCTTTTTTCGCTCTGCACTCTAAACGTTACGTGGATGATAGCTGCTGGGGTTTCGATCGATTAATTTTGTCAACGAATCGTGTACATGTATTAGCATGCATCTGCCGCCTCTATCTATCACCCTCTTCTATCGACGGTTTGCGTTTCAGGTATTTTGGAAGAGCTACTCAGCAAAGAGAATCGTGTGCTCGAGTATTGGACGCAACGGAAAAAACGATTGGATCAATGTCACCAGTATGTCCTATTCGAGCGCAGTGCTAAGCAGGCCCTAGAGTGGATTAGAGAGACGGGTGAATTATATTTAACCACGCACACTAATGTGGGCAAGAATCGTATCGAAAACGAACAGTTGTTAAGGGAGCATAATGAATTTAAAGGAGCTGCAAAGGTAAGGGAGAGATGCATTTGTTTTCCTATTTCTTTCTCTTCTCTAGCCGTTGAGAAAATCAAGATTTGTATGTACTGTTGTCGTCGTCGTCCCGTCCCTCCTGTACATAGGAAACGAGGGAAAGGGTGAAACTGTTGATTCAACTGGCTGACAATTTGGTCGAGAAAGGACATGCCCACGCAGCAGCGATCAAGCAGTCCGTTGCTGAAGTGGATCAGCGATACAAGGATTTCAGCACGCGAATGGATTGCTACAAGACCCAAATCGAGGACGATCTAGGAATTCAGTCCGACGATGGTCAGAAAGATTTATCCATTGATCGCAACTCGGATCCTTTGCTCGAAGAGAAGATCAAGGGAAAAGACCTGAAGGAATTGAACGAAGAAAAGAGAAGATCGGCGCGGCGGAAAGAGTAGGTTTTATTACTTCTGTGGACGCAAACTGGCCTGCGCCTCTCTTCTTCTTTCCTCTTTATCATTTATTCTCATTCGTTCTTGCACCTCGACACAGATTCATAATGGCTGAACTTTTACAAACGGAACGGACCTACGTGAAAGATTTGGAAACGTGTATTCGCTGCTTTTTGGAGGAAACGCGATGCGGGAAAGCAAACGTCGTTCCCTCGGGATTGCAAGGCCGAGAGTCAATCATCTTTAGCAACATGGAAGAGATTCATCAGTTTCATTGTAACATATTCCTTCGCGAGCTGGAGAAATACGAAACCATGCCAGAGGACGTCGGACACTGTTTCGTGACTTGGGTAAGCGTTTGTTTGGTCCCACGAGTGATGATTATGTAAAAACCCCAAGGAGACGACACAATGATGAACGGTTCTTTTTTCTTTTGTCTGTTTAGGCGGCCAAGTTCGACATGTACGTTACTTACTGCAAAAATAAACCAGAAAGTAATCAGTTATTAGTCACTCACGGTGGAATGTGGTTCGAGGAATTACAGAGAAAGCATCGCGTTGAACATCCGATCGCTGCCTATTTAATTAAGCCTGTACAAAGGATTACCAAGTATCAGTTGTTACTCAAAGACCTTCAGGTATACACTCTTCTTTATCCATCACCCCTCTCTCTCTCTGTCCACCATGAGCGTTTATCTAGCGAATGTACACATTACTCTATCCGTTTTGACCACGTGTTTCGTTTACAGGCTTGTTGCCAAGAAGGACAAGGCGAGATTAAGGACGGATTAGAAGTGATGTTAAATGTACCCAAGAAAGCGAACGATGCCTTACATTTGAGTATGCTGGAAGGTTGCGACGTAAGGATAGATACGCTTGGCGACGTAGTATTGCAGGATTCGTTTACGGTGTGGGATCCTAAGCAATTAATTAGAAAAGGCAGAGATCGGCACATATTTCTCTTCGAGTTGTATCTACTGTTTAGTAAAGAAGTCAAGGATTCCGCTGGGAAGGTAGGTGGCTAAACATGATCTCGTACATGCTCTGACTAGTCTGCCTAGGGGACGTGTCCGCCCAAACAAAGCCTTCGTAAACGTTTTGTACATTTGTCGGGCGTAGGTGAAATATATTTACAAGAGCCGTTTGATGACCTCCGAATTGGGCGTGACGGAACACATCGAAGGCGATGAATGTAAATTCGCAGTATGGACCGGGCGAGCACCCACCAGCGATACGCGTGTCGTTCTCCGTGCCAATTCGATGGATGCCAAGCAATTATGGGTGAAGAGGTTACGCGAAGTTATTCAGGAAACGTATTTCAGCTTGAGCATGCCCAAGAGTCCAGCCAAAAAGAGTTCGAGTCAACGTTCTAGCAGAGATCTCGAAGAATGCGCATCGTTGGATGACAGTGTTGAAAATTTGGATAGAAATTCCCTGGCATCCTTCGGATCCACCAACACCACGGATTCGGATAAGGTAAACTATTTACTGTTTCCACCCCCTCTCCTCCACTGTTTCCTTCTACCCTCGTCGACCCGGTTGCGATCATTAACGCTCGTACACACGGATTCGATGAAAGATGCTGGAAACATTTATGCGACTCCCGAGTCGATCAACGCATGAAAGAAGGAACAACATGTTTAGCGCATTAACTTTGCCTATTGGTCCGCCGAGATTTCGTCCGCAAAGTCTAGATTTTTTACATAAAAACGAAACGACAGCATTATAGGGTGTCTACTACAATGGGGCCAATCGTGTAAAATTTAGCAACAGCCGATTTTTATACGAGTCGCGCGTCGATTCGAGAAGACCGGACGCGCGCGCATCAACATTAGCGGCTGCGACGGTGCGCGGGCGTAGCGTTTGTCGTAAAAGCGTTATCACAGCATCGATTGCCGCGAGTTGATGCGCGGTGAACGGTGTCGTAAGTGTGGATCAAGTATAGAAACAGGGATGGAAAAGCGATGAAAGAGAGGCACGAGCGACAGACACAGTAGTGGTAGTAATAGTGGGGAACAGTTAATTCTCTTTTCCTGATTCGGTCTATCTATGTAATCGGTTGTGTGGGAAGCGACTGCAGCGGTTAATGGCAAACGAGCCGGCCTGGGTTGGGTGGGGTTCGAGAATAATCGAAAAGCGAGCAGGCGCATCGCATCGTTTCCTATCCTATAGCGCCGCGTCGCGTCTACGCGAGTACGCGACAAGGACACAGGGAGGGAAACGGGGTGTCGGATTGGGTAATGTGGTAAGGGGTAAGGGGTGAGAAATAGGTGGTACAGTCCGTGGACCAATGAGGGCCGAGGTTACGAGCAAGCACAGGTGACGAGCTCAGTACGGGCGCGACGCTTGGGTCGAATAGATCCGTCCGATGTTGAGTGAGGCGATGCGAATCGTGGGACGAGTCTTTTTGGTCTACTCGCGAAAGAAAGGCTAAACCTGAGTGGAAGCATGACGCTCGTATGTTTGACCGCATCTTCAGTCGCGATTCTTGTATCTGACACTTGGTTGCCGCGTTCGCGCACGTGAACTGAGCACGAGGCGAAACTGTCATGACGTCGCCAGCAGGGAAACCTGCAACAATCGTCCAGAAAGCCCGCAGGAAGATCTCGTTACCGTGGTTCCGTCAGAGTTCCGTAGCTCCGCCACATGCAGCTCTCTCTAGACAGCATACCATCGACACCCCGGGCTCGTTCCAGGCCCGACTTTTACACCGTCAACCCTCCCTCTCCCAGGTACTATCGCGGTACACTCGCTGTCACCAACATTTATGTACATTCACGTCCGTATCTCCGTTTCTCCATTTATGATATCTGCTTTATTTCACTTGTTCTACAAAAATGTAGCGAAAATGTAACGTTCCGGGTTCTCGTTACTGGCTGAGAGAGAGAGAGAGGGAGAGAGAGAGAAGTGAAGTAGTAGTAGTAGTAGTACCTACCGCAAAGAAACATTAAACGCGTGTGACTTTGCCACGATACAGTGACACGGTTGCTATGAGGAAGCGCAATGAAAAGAATATAATTTATCATAAATTTTCGCCTGGTTACGTAACCAAAGCAATTATGTGCAAGTCGGTGTTGCGCAAATATAGTCTAATACGCAATATGAAATATATCGCGACTTGTATCCGCATCAGCGTCCGCCTCCATATCCGTAGCCACATCCGCGTAGTTGTGCCATCGTCCACAATCAAATTCGTGACCCCGTTCGTCCTCAAGATATGACCCGCTTTAGCGGGTGATTATTTTCGGCACGAGATCAAGCGTTGAGAAGGTCTGTGTGTTGTCCGTTCATAGAAGGAGTTGTGCATGTGTGCAAACACTACTAGATGTAGTTTTCAGCCAGATTGTACCTAGTGTTTTAGACACCTTTTTACCCGTAATTGGTTGGTTTCAACATTGGTGCAGTCAACTACTCGCGTTGACTAGCGATTTTGTACGGTAGATGGTATTTGTCGCGCACCAATTCTCCGATATTGTTTGCATTTTCCGTATCGTTCTCTCACGCAAATCGACAAGATTTGCTTCAAACCGTATCTGTACGAATTGGAACTTGGGAGCCAAGTTGAGAGAGATTTTGGCACCTTGCCCAGTTTCGTTTCGTACATTTGGATCTATGGTTAGATTCGAATGTAAGCGTGTACATATGTACATACGTCGCCGTGGAGCAAGTCTTTTTGTCTCGCGAAAAACGGTAACCGGTAAACCGTATTGCGTAATATGGAGCCTCTGTAAGAGATGACCCTCGCCCTTGTGTAGGATGGGGTTGGAACGATGGTAAAGGATCAGGATCGAGCATTGAACAAGGTTCTTTGGGGCAATATTCTAATCTGGTTGGTCGTGACGAACGTATTGGAGGCATTCGAGGGAATAAAAGAGAATCGGCAAAATTGGGCTCGTGGAAAAATGCTATTTTCGTCCATGGTATGCGACGTGGAGCGCAGAGTCGACTCCACTGACTGTGACTGACTGACTATCGGAAACTCTCGGACCATTTATCGCGGCATATCTAAAAGCATTCGCATACGTGGTACATGACAGCTAATCCGAATTCCTTTCGCGTTACCTCGCTTACGAAATTCGCTTGAAAAAAAAGGGAGAGAATGTTACACAGGCCAGTTGTTGTCGCAGGTATCAACACTTTGAGCGAAAATTATCGAGAAATTGATTCGAGCAAGTTTGTAGAATGAAGGCGCGTATCTTTCGCGATGAAGCGATTGAAGCAAATATTGAAACGAGATAAGACGCGCAAGGAGGCCCCTCTACTTGAGGATTCCACTTTTATTACCCTGTGTACTCTCGGCCAAAAAAAATAGGTATGGGTCTTTGGGAAAAACCCATACCTATTTTGATAAAATCGAAATCACCGAGGCGTCGATAATTCATTAAGCGCTCCGTTGGTCCGCAAAGTCCTAGATATAATCGGTGCTCTGTCCTCCCCTCTCTTGTCTTTTTTCCAACACCCCGCAACCCCTAGCTCCGTATCTCACCTAATGCTCCATTTCTTTTTAATGTCATTTGTTGGTTTCATAGTAGTTTCATCTAACACATTGATTGCACGATCGACTATCATTCTCTTTATCGAATCGCGCATCTTTCAATCTTGAAATTATTGTTCTTACTATTGTTTAAAATAGGGTAAACCCTAGTGGTTGTCGATAAACTATAGCCAAGTCCAAGTAACCGTACCATCGCAGTTGGACAGACGCGAGCAAAGTTTTCATCCTTCTATCAAAATTGTTGTTTCAGACCGGTGTAGCCGAAGTGACTTGGGTTATCGCGGATCACTCGGCAGCACCTGGCTCGAGAGAATTAACAGTGACAAAAGGTCAGCAAGTTGAGGTATTGGAAAATGGAAGCACCATCAGTGGCGTAAACACAGCGGAATGGACCCACGTTCGTCTGCTGGTCGCTCCAGGACAAATTGATCCTCCACCGGAGGGATTAGTACCTACGAGCGCGCTTAAACAGCCACCCTCTGCTTCCAGTAAGACTTTTCCGTCTACAAAGAGCCCAAGCCACCAGCAACAGCAGCATCATCATCATCAACAGCAGCAGCACTCGAGCAATCAAGTTTTAATCGCAACTCCCGCTTGTAGCGGAATCACGACGTCTGCATCGTCCTCTACTGCAGGAACTAGTTCGTTTCCATCATCCTCAGCGTCAGCGTCGACGACAACCGGCGGCGTATCATCGACTGGATTAGCCATTCAAAATGTGGCAGCACCTTGTGTACCTTCCGACGGAGCGGGTAAGTAACTCTATTTCCATCGATACCACCACTGATTTGTAGTGTTACTTTGATTGAGTAAAATCAATCAAGAGGACCAAGTTTCGAGTGGAACTGGAGTCGAGATAGTTTGAGGGAAGGAAGGAAGAAACATCACCTAGGAAATGGAAGCGGATCGGTGGATCGACATTGATCAGGATAAAATATGAAGTTGTATAAAATATGAAATTGGGCGGGGCGTAGAGCAAGGAGGGCGTAATGCAAGACAACAGCTCAAGTATAAAAAGATTTGAAGCAGTTTAGAGTAGCCAAGTCAAGGAACGGGGAGGTCGGGTCTCTTTCTGAGTGATCGCTTTCGATGGGGTTTCAAGACGACACCCCATGGCTGTGTTGTAGGGTACGCGTGATGTTTGATGGGGGTGTGACAGTTTTATTGGAGACTGCTTGGTTGAGTAGTTTAGTGTCTTGAATCTATAGGTACGAGCACGTAGTAGACATTGATATGGTACTGTCGAAATGATGATCATGTTTGAGGGGGTAGTCGATGGCACGCGCGCACCCCGACACGAGTGTGTCGTCGGCGGCGGCGGCGGCGGGCGGATCAATACGACAATGTACCGGGATAACCATGTCCTTGACCGGTTGAATCTTCCGCTGGCCTACCGGTAGAGCACAACCGGTCGCGATACACTCAGCGTACTTACATTCTTGTAATCGCGATGGTCGCTAACCTTTCTTGCAAGTGGGTCAGCTTTGTAATATTTCTTACGATATATAGGGTAAAGGCACCAGTAGTCGACCACTTTCAGGAAAACATGAAAAATAAGATTTTTAGAAGTGAAGATCTTTTGAACAGAGTGCAGTTAATGAACTGCACTTTGTTCAAAAGATTGTCACAAAAGAAGATTTTTTGAACAGAGTGCAATTAGAGTGTAGTTAATGAACTGCACTTTGTTCAAAAGATCGTCACTTCTGAAAACCTTATTTTTCATGTTTTTCTGAAAGTGGTCGCCTACTGGTGCCTTTACCCTATTTCCTCTTCCTTTCTCAACTTGGCTGTCTGGAATGTGAGATATTGCCTGGAATCGTGTAAACAGGTGGCATAACGTACTTTCGATTCGCAATGTATATTAAACACTTGTATACTTGCTACCTAAATGCAAACAACCCAATGCGGCGTTTCTTCTGTCCCGTTACGTCGGATCGTGCCCGAACATTTAAAAGATGATATTTATATCGATCCTTGTGTATTTCGTTCTTCTGCATATTGTATGTAATGATATTTACTTACAACGAAACAAACAGTTCTCCGGACACACGTGTTGTTGTTGCGCATATTTTCTACATTCACCCTCGTATTAACAACTATAAGATTCTTTATTCGTGTGTGTGTGGTCGTCGTTTGTTGAATAAATCTCTTGCTCTTTCGATGGGCAACCTCGTCTGGGATCAGTTGTTGACTTGCACTCGCACGGTGCGCTATTAACTGCCGGATTATCTGTTTCAGAGAATGTTGTTGTTGTTGCGGCCGATGGGAGCAGTGCGGTCAACACAAGCTCTCCTGGAAACAAGAGGCGCGGATTCAGCGGGTAAGTGAGCTGAAACTGGAAAGCATAGGTATATGTAAAGATGGAAGCTCATCGTTTCATTCGTTCGTTTCCTTTTTTCCCGCAGGAGAAAGTGGCTACCGCCCCCACTGCGTAAGCTGAGCCAAAGTAAGGTTGACAAATCGACAAGCGCGATACCGGTGTCGTCCAACGATCGTCCAGGCTTGAAGAAGAACGTTTCGGAGAAACGATTCAAATTACCGACGACCGCTGGTGTTGAACAAGTTTGGCCGTCGAGAACCGCATCTGTTTCCATTTCTACATGTGCATCCGCAGTTGCATCCATGCGCGTTTCTGCTTCGTCGTCCGACGTGGATCTCGATACACAACCTGAGATTCAACATGATGCGGAAGAAGAAGAGGAGGGAGAGGTTGAGCAAAACTCGGAGCTAGAAGAGGATTTAATAGCCGAGCCCGATGACGACGCAGAGACTATACCTTTATCGGAACAAAACGGAGCGGACGATGTCGAGGACGAATTGGAACTTCCACCTCCGATGAAGCCCATCACTGAACCAATACTCGTCGGAACTGCCAACGGATCCTCGGGATCTACGATCCCGACGGCGGAAGGCTGTGGAAAATCTCGAGTCAGTTCAACGCCCTTTTCTTTCTCTTTCTCGATTACAGCAATCAGAGCTAGCTCTCGTATCGAATAACACTGTCCAACACAATTCAAATTTTTTTTCTGTGCTGCAATATTCACTAGTCGTTTATTTATAGATTTTCGTGCGCTGAAAACGAATCCGCAATCCATTTGTGGCCGCCATCACCCTCAGTTTTCGAGAAATTCGATTTTGAAAAAAAAATGCAAATTTTCAACGCTGAACATCATTTGTGTTCAATCAGGAATAGTTATTCGGTTGCTTGTTCCGTCAAATTATTCTATGAACCCTCGTGAACACAATGATATAAGTTATTATGGAATTTTGAACATTTAAAGATGTTTAAACAACGATCAAACGGAAAAGGATACCACCCGGAATGCATCAATTTTTGCGGATATCTTTCTATATAGAAAATCTGACTACTCAACGCGATGCAGTAGACATTTTTCATCAGCAATTTTTGCAAAATCGAATTTCTCGAAAACTGAGGGCGATGGCGGCAAACGGTTTGCGGATTTGTTTTCAGCGCACAAAAATCTGTAAGTAACGGCTACTGTAGTATGTTACAGATCAAAATGGCTGTTGGACAGTGTAATTCTTCTTTACGAATAAACAGATCTTGTAGCAATTTCTCATCATCTTGACGGTTTTCTTTCCTCGTAGACATCTGAGCGCTCCACAAAAATTCTCGATGGTGCCACGACAGCTGATTTGGCTGAAATCGAACAGATTGTAAAAGAGAGGATGGTATGTACGTCCAACGATACTTGATCTGTTGAGAATAAATGTTGGACGGTTAACGCGCGAATCTGTTTAATGGATCATGTTAATTGGAACAATAGGAACAGCACACGGAAAATCAAGAGAGACAGAGCCTTTTGCGGACGCCGAGTGGTAAAACCTCGAGCATTGGTATCGTTGGCGAGGATGGCTATAATCAAGCTTCCGTGTCAACGACGGAGGTTACTACAACTACTACTACTGCTGCTGCTTCTTCTACTACTACTACTGCTACTACTACTACCACTGCGACAATGTCGATGACGGTGACTACTGCGGCACCCAATAGTCAAGAGGAATCCGATCCTGAATGTACAATTCTTGCGAAACGACAGTTTGTGATTCGAGAATTGGCAGACACGGAGCAAGACTATGTAAACGATCTTGAACAAATAGTAAAAGGATACATGTCGTTGATGCGAGATCCCGAGTGCGAGATCCCTCTACCGGAAGACTTGCGTGGTGGAAAAGACAAGATGGTATTTGGCAACATAGAAGCAATTTACGAGTGGCATAGAGAGTGAGTTTTTTTTTTCTCGATAGAAAAGTTGCCACCTGTATTACAACTCGTTGCAGCCGTTTCTCAACTAATTCCACGCTTTGCTCGGTTGCATGTGTGTGTACAGCTTCTTCCTGAAAGCTTTGGAACGTTGTTTGGAACGTCCCGAAGAGCTTGGGCCATTGTTCAAACGGTATGAGAGGAAGTTACATATGTACGTTGTGTACTGTCAAAACAAACCAGTGTCTGAGTACATAGTTTCCGAATACATAGATACGTACTTTGAGGTAAGCCTGAAATGTGTGAAAATCTTGTATTCCTCGTCAAACGTGCTTCTTCTTCTGTATGTAACATCATTCGTCGTCGTCGTAGGACCTAAGGCAGAAGCTCGGGCACCGATTGCAGCTATGCGATCTCCTCATAAAACCAGTTCAGAGGATTACCAAGTATCAGCTTCTTCTTCGGGAGGCACTAAGGCTTACCGAACGGACTCAAAGAATCTCGGAAATCGAAGGCCTCAGAGCTGCGGTTCATGTAATGCGTGTCATTCCCAAAGCAGCGAATGATATGATGGATGTGGGAAGGCTCCAAGGTTTCGATGTAAGAACCATCTCCTCCTCTCGGAAATAGTTTGCATTGGGCCATCATCCCAACGCCTTGGCGTGTTTTCTAATTACTTTCTACTTTTCATTAGGGAAAGATTACGGCGCAAGGCAAGTTGTTGCTACATGGCCCACTTTTGGTGTCGGAACAATCCAATCTACCGGGCAGAGGAAGGGAATTGCAAGTTTTCCTCTTTGAGCAAAACATTATATTCAGCGAGGCTGTCGGCAAAAAAACGCAATTTACGAACCCCGCCTACATATACAAAGCTCACATACAGGTAAGATATTTAATTTCATTTGTTCTCCTTTCTTTTCTTTCATCTTGATTTATCTTTTCTTTGATCTTTGTCAAACTGTAAACTGGTCCTCAATTTTTTCGTGAAACACAAGTGAACCTCGGAGTCGAACGCTCGGGTTCTGTATGATATATTGCAGCAATGCCCGTTTCTTGTTTATAAACAACATTTACACTATAAACAATCACACCGCGAAATGTCTACGAGTCGAAAGCATTTACACACAAGTTACAAACACGATTGTTTCGTACAAAAAGTATCGCTAGATTCGTTGTTTGCGAAATTTCTTGTATTCGATAACGGGTCCCGATGTACATTTCCGACTCGGAATCAACTATATATAATAGAGCGAAGAATGGGAAGGGTGCTGAACGACATCTAGTACGAAGCGAAAGCAAAAAATAAAAAGGTGATGATGGATTGTCGTGAAATAGGATCAAGTTGGAATTTACAATGTTTGTATTCGTTACGACATCACACACGACGGGTGCTTATTTCGTTTCACGCAGGTGAATAAGATGAGTCTCGAAGAATGTTACGACGATCCGGAAAGGTTTCTAATTCGATCGACGGATCCTCGAAAACATGGCCTCGGATTCTCTTGTAGCGCTCTAGAAGAAACTGGACCGCGGAAGCAGGAGTGGGTAGATACGATCACTGCCATCCTGCAGACCCAACGCGACTTTCTGAAGGCGATACAGTCGCCGATTGCCTACCAAAAGGAACTTGACAAAGATCCACTGTAAGCGTCTCTCTATCAAACACACACACTATAAACATTACATTGACTCTCTTTCAACGCTCGACCTGTGAAAATATTCGTTCCAACATATTTTTGTATATTTTATATAAAAAGAGATACAGAAGCGCTGTACGATAGAGAACCGTAGTCGTATCTCCTGAGCCAACACCCGTTTTTGTCTCTAATTTCCCTGTCGTTCTGTTCCTACCTTGCCATATTTTACTCTCTAGTCACACACACACTTGACACGCGCACAGTACTTGACTACACCCGTGTTTGGCATTGTGCTTCCTCTCTTGTTCTGCCTTGTTATCGCTGTCGGTCAAACTACCTCGCCTAAATCGCTGCTGCTCAGCGTGGCTTTATCGCGACAACGTCACGTTTCAACTACTCTTGCTATATTTCAACAAAAACTACCCACCTTTACCTACCTACCTCATTCTTTCCAAGTAGAGTCTTGTATGTTTCTACAGCCGCGCTTGCTCTATGGTTCATCGAAACACGATGCGATGCTATGCTATGCAGCACGATACGATACGCTACGATACGATACGATACGATGACGACACGATACGATAAACATTTGATTTTACGGCAAATAAACAGACAATTAATTCTCGGCAATATACTCGCCCGACTATAGACGGGTGGGGGGTAGGTATAATAACGCGTATCCACTCGCGTCCAATTGAACCACCTCGTCACTGCTCCTTTATGACCTGCTTAAAGTAAAAAGTAGAAGAGCGTGTTCGTGCATGCTTCCGTATATGCGTGTCATGTACCTGTCGCGTGTCTCTGCATGTAGAGCGAGAGCGAAAGCGAGAGAGATGGAGAGAGAATGTGTGCGTGTATGTGAGTGTGAGTGAGTGACGGGTGAACAGACGGGTGGGGGCGAGACGGGCAATTTAATTACGAAATTTGGACAAAGTATAAAGCATTTTTTTTGCACAAAATTTAAGAATCGCATACAACGAACGTAAAAATCACAGGGAATACGTTGCTGCTTCCTTTTCAATTTTTTTTCAATGCTAATACTTGTGTGGAAGCACATACAAATTATACAATAGTGGAAAGAGAAATTTTGTGTGGAAACGGACAGACGTACATAAATACGTCTACGTTGCGCCTCGTGTGTGGAATAATAAGCGACAATGCATGGACAACGGGTGTGTGCCTGACATGCTGACTCACCCCCACCGAAATATACATTACCTATTAACGACGTAACACGTTCCAAGTGTATAATAATTTTAATAGTGTTTATATAATGCGAGGTTGAACGAGCTGCTGGGGATATAGTATGCTGTACATAATTGTGCATCCGTGGAAGACGACATAAAGTAAAAACTATTAACTCGCGCGAAACGTAAACATTTTGTTTAGAATAAATTGTACATTGATCAACATTCTGATTGTGATGCGTCCTTTTCCCACGCCTATTCTGATACATGTAACACTACTTGTTCTTCGATTAACCAACTCGCTTGTTTCTCTCATCATTTATGTTGAACACGGTACTACATCGATAATTCACGTTTGGGCAAATGTTGAGATTCATACATTATGTAGGCCAATAATTTTTCTACATACACACATACTACGCACATCTGAATTCAGTAAATAGACAACCGTACATGTAATAAATACACAAGTTCCGGAAAGCTAACAAAGTAGAATGGATAAACAGTGTAAAGCTCTACACACGCCTTTGATGTTTTGTATACTGAATTCTCACATCGGTTGCGTTACGCGTATCATGACTAAATAGAATTAGCATTTTAGCTTAATAATCTGGTTAATATGTCAGCGTATTGTTATCAGTGAGCCGACTATAGTAATTCATATAAAACGTAACGATTCGAGCGTTGATTTGCAACTAGATATTCGATGGAAAAGAAGCATCGCGCGCTTCCGTAGATGCAGTACCGTGTTTAAATTTTACTTATAATTTGCTGGCGTACAGTCGCGGCGTGAGCCCGGAATCTCCATGTCGAGGGTGTGTACTTTCTTCAACGATTTCATCAACGATACCGAACGTGTCTAAAACAATAAACGAAGAAGGGAGGAACCAAGTGGCAGCTGCTGCCCCTACCGTTACAAAAGCATTAGCAGCGGCAGCGGCAGTAATGACAACTGCAACCACAGCGACAGCGACAACAACATCGCTTTTGCAGCGATCTCGTGCCGGAGCATTGGACCCGGATTCATCACGAACGCCAAGCCCTACCAAAAGCAGACTGAATTTTCTCGAAGGATTTAGGAGCACTCTCCGAACTCGATCGCCTATCCGCAACAATTCCATCCCGGTGAGCAACAATGCCGAAATTATTATTACTTGAAAACTTGTTAAATACAAACCTATTTGCCTATTCGTAATTAGAATTCTTGCAATTGCAGCAAAAGGATTCTTCTTCTTCTTCTTTTCCTTCCTCTTGATGATGCCTGTTGCTATTCGCTCTTTACTGTAGAACTCTTTCGTTGGTGTGGCGTAAAGGACCCTTCTTACTATTCCCACTGAACACAAACGGCACAACAATCATACGTGATGCGATTTCGTCTCGAAACCTTGTAGTACGTGCTTTGTCTCCATGTCAAAAGTTGGGAATGCACGCAACAGGTACCCAGAGTAGCCAGCTTGTGCTTGTGTGGCTTTGTCTCTACGATCCAACACAATCGTACTTGTCGCGTCGAATCAAAAATTTTTGGAAATTCCTCGATTCTGTAGATTTTGCATTCTCACTTGTCTCTCGATTATCGTCATTGTCACCAATGTCGTCGTCGTCGTCGTAGTGGTTCAAGTAATTGTTGTCACAGCCATCGCCGCCACTACCACCACCGTCATCATCAGCAGCAGCAGCAACACCACAACCGCCACCACCGCCATTGTCAAAGATGCTGTTCTTATTGTCAGGGTGTGCCGTTGTTGTTATCGTCAACATTCCATTGTCGGCAGTACTCCATTATCGTCACGAATTATATGTATTGTACTAGCGCTTCTCTTTCAGAGGTAGAGATTTTGTTAACCGTCCGGTACTCGCGCATGTGCACGGAGTGTACGGATGTCAGTTTTTGGCTGAAAAAAAAACGTTATATCGTGATATATTGTACCCAGCACACCTATGTATTCTTCCAGCGGACATTTTTGCATAATACTATGTACTTGTCAGGTTTAGTTTGGAAATATTTCTGATTGAATGAAAACGAAAATATGCCGCGTATCTTGCCGGCGACCGCGCCCGTGTACTCACAAGTACGCCTTCAATTGCTTTGGTTTTTGGATATGTTTTAGAGGACCGCAAAATAAGATATACGTGTTTTTTTATTTTGCCCTGTTTGTATGTTTGGGGGGTGAAACCACCCCCCAAAGGTTTTCAGGTGTTCGTCTCCGATTGTTCTGGTTTTTGGATATGCTTTAGAGGATCGAAAAATAAGATATACGTGTTTTTTAAATACAGATAAATGTATATAGGAACCCAATTTTAGCATTATTGCCCCAGCCTAATCATTTTTCTTAATAATACGTCACCGTGCACTCAGTGCACGACGCGAGTGCTCGCGGGATCCAAATAGGCGCGAGTACCGGAAGGTTAAAATCGGTGTTGTCTATATGTTGGTATAAATCCTATTATCGCGGGAATATTGCAATCACTAGAGCTCTCTCTCTCTCTCCATCTCTCTGTCTGTCCATCTCTCTTTCTCCGTCTATAGAGACATTGAATTGCTGTTGCTAGTAGTCGCTACCAATTGCAGCTAGCGTATACGGTGTCGATATCGAGTAATGGAAGCTTCGGTGAATCGAAAAGGGAAGCAAGAAGGAATTTTGGTGATTTCGACGGAGATGGGATGGAGAAAAAAAGTATCAATGGCGGACCAGTGCATGATCGCAGAAAAGGAAGGGTTCGCGGTGCTAATTGGGAGATTCCGCAGATCGTTTCAGGTAGCAGAGTAAGATTGACGGCGGATTGGGGCAAGTTACGCGCCGGAGAAGAATTGGAAATCTGCCGACTGGATGGTCCAGGATTGATCGTCTTTCCAGTGATCGGAAAGAAGGAGGAGGTGGAGGAATTTTGGATTCCGGCGAGTCTCGTTCCGAATTCGTCCATCAGCCGCGCATGGTCTTTTCGTCCGCGAAGAATCGATTCCCAGGGAGAGAGCGTCCGTCTTCCGCAAGACATGCACGCGGAAGAGAACGGTCCTCCCGTGATCTTGACTATTCCGTGTTCGATCAGGGCAACGGCCGGTGGCGTGGCTCGACTGGTGTTGGAGGCGCGTCGCGTGGATCACGCGATTGTCATCTGGAGGAAGGAGAGGCAACAATGTGACATCGTAGCGGGCGATCGATATCGACTTTACCGAACGGCCGATTCCCTTTCTCTCGAAATCGCTCCATGCCTGCCCTCTGACTCTGGAATTTACCATTGCCGCGTCGAGCATGAGACGGGCTCTTGCTCGGCAAAAATACCTCTTTGCGTTGTAGGTACGTACGTATTTCCTACTACTACGGTCACTGGTAGAGATTAGTTGAGCGCGCGCAAGTTGAACGGCGGAACCGATCCCCCTCGGGCAAATCTATATACTTTATTCCACTAAAAGGTTCCGCTTGTCTGGGAATTCCGAGATTAATGGGAATTTTGAATTTCGAGTTAAAATTGTACGTCATATTAGTCAAAATGAGAAAAATGGCATCTCTAAAACAAAAAAATCTTTTCTATATGCATCTCCACCCTGTTCACTTCGTGCAACTATATGCGCGCACAGCCATCTACTTACTACATACCAGAGATGGGCAAAAAATTATTTGAAATAAAAATTTCGTACACAAATTTTTATTTCAAATAATTTTTTGCCCATCTCTGCTACATATTTTATTTCAAATAATTTTTTGACCATTTCTGCTACATACCTATAGTATTATTAAATGGGATGTGAACGAATGGATGTTTGTTGCAGGTCCTACTCCCAACGCTTGGACCGATAAGAACGAGATGATGAATTTAAACGATTCATCGATGGTGGTCGCGTTCTCGAATTCTAAAATCAAGACGATACTGAGAGACACGCAAGTCGCAAGTCGGGAAGCCAAAGAATTTTCTCAGAGATACGTAGAATTGAAAGAGCTGGGAGCCGGTAGATTCGCACAAGTATATCGAGCCAGAGATACAGAATCTGGCCGACAAGTGGCGCTTAAGCAAGTATGCCGACTGAAACAGTCGCGGTCCCTAACGCGTGCCGAGTACGATTTACTCGAAATCATTCGTCACGAGAATATCGTTCGAGCGTTCGCTCTTTTCGAAGATGCACCACAACCGGACACCGACACTATCGTTTTGGAACTGTGAGTACGGTGTCGTCCCGTTATCGTGATCGTTATCCCATCATCTTGTAATAGTGTTTGCTTTACGTGTTTATTCTTGCAGAGTCAACGGCTCCACGTTGTTTGCCCATCTAGGAAAACAGAACGAGTACACGGAAGCGACGGTCTCAATGTATACCGGTCAATTGCTGTCCGCGCTAGAATGGCTACATTCTCGAAAACGAGCCCATTTGGATTTAAAGCCGGAGAACGTTTTGATCGATCTAGAAACCAATGCCGTAAAATTGATAGACTTGGGTGAGGCTGTAAGAGCAGCGGCACCGTTCGATCAGGTTGTTCCTCCTGTTGACTTGGAATTTGCAGCGCCGGAATCGGTCCTTGGTAAACCAACAGATTCATACACCGATATATGGGCTGCTGGAGTTTTCATTTATGTGCTTCTAAGGTAGTCTCTTTCTAACCATTACACCCACACATCTTTCGTGCTACATATTAATACTCGGCGGATGTTGCTTTCTTCAGTGGTCTTTCGCCATTCTTGGACGATTCCGTAGAAGAGACTACTACGAATATATTGAAATGTGACTTTTGTTTCCCCGATGAGTACTTTGGAAACATCTCGAGTGATGCTAAAGGGCTCCTTCGAAAGCTTCTCTGCTTGCGTGGAGAGGAGAGAGCGACCGCAAGAGCTTCTTTGTCGTCACCGTGGTTCGAGGTAACGCACATGTGCATACTTACTTACCTACGTACAGATCGCGCAATATAACTTTGCCTCCGAGCGGCGACCAGCGGCGACTGAGTTGGTCATGACTCTCTCGCACACACGAGAGAGTCATGGCCAACTCAGTCGCCGCTGGTCGCCGCTCGGAGGCAAAGTTATACTGCGCGATCTATACCTGTTACACATCGTGGCTTTCATTTCAATCGAACACGCGCGCGCGGTACATGGAATCTTGATCGGTACGATCCAATTGTCTCGCTTTTTTAATTTTCAGATACCGATTGGCGCGACGATTCCTTCTTCCCGAATGCGTGCGTTTATTGACCGCCGTGCGCATCGCTCCAAAGGATCTCGCCAGGATCGGAATAGTAGTTTTTATCCATGAAGTTGCGCGTTTTTAAAATACACATTTAATCATCGGGACGCCTTGTAAAACTTTTGACTGTAAATAATGCGCGTTTATGCGTGCGAACTTTTTAGATTGCCTGTTATATATATGAAATGAACGCGATTGGAGTGTATTGTGCGTGAGAAATACAAGCTGCGCGTACGTCGCTCTCGCGTCAACAGCATTTCCACTATAGTGCATTTAAAAAGCTAGACGTCGAGCTCACGTTGTATCGGAAAGTGCGAGAGAGCATTGTAGAAAAGTAGAGATTATTTCGTCGTACCTATTGGAGGTCCAACTGATTAAATAAAAGATTAAGAACATTAAGTATCGACTCTATTGATTTCGCATCAAGTGAATGACGCGATTGATCGTAATTTTATTTCTTGAAACGTCCATGTATCGAGAATGATGCACTTGATCCAACTGACGATGATGATGATGATGATGATTATGATGATGATGATGATGATAATATTACACGCCAACAGTTTTTATACATCTATTCAATTTTTCCTGACCGCTATAGAGAAGCGAATTGAAAGAATGTCTTTGACGGAACGACGACGACAAGTCGAACTAAATCACTTTTACGAACCAACGGAGAGAAGGCGTGTCGATACTATCCTCGCGGCAATACTCTTGATCGTTTACAGTGATCTAACACGTGCTGTTCGTATTCTTCCGCCGAGTAAAACGACTTGTTGTCGCAAAGAAGACATGTTGCATCCTTCCTCTTCACCGAGTGACTACGCATGCGATGGATACTTAGTTCTACCATATCACTCATCTTTTCTTTGCAATCTGGGCAAATCACGTATTCTTGATCGTTTTGTCTTTGCTCCGATTTAATTAAAATCTGGTCGCTTGTACCGCTTGAACGCGCCGCAGTGTTCTCTTCTTCCGCGCCCGGCTTCGACTCCATTGTTGCGACCGTAGTCGAAGGTGCATATACGACGACGGAGGAGCACTTTTCATCTTGACCAAGTTGAACGGATTCAACGGCACCTTTCGAATCCCCTAAATCCAATTGAACCGATTCAGTGGCCGAACAACTATCAGAATGATTTTTCACGTGTTGTATGACAAGTTGCTTCGAAGCGAACGCTACTCCGCACGAATCACAAGAGTAGCGTAGAATATCGCGCGACCGACATTCGTTTACGTGTTCCCTTAGTACTCTCTTTTCGAACAACTCCTTCTGACAATGTTCACAACGATATCTTCGCTCTCCGTGGTGAAGAGCGCGATGCTTTGAAAGCAAAGATTCGCTTTCAAAACAGTCTAGGCAATCCGTGCACATATACCCGGACAATTGGGTGTGATCGGCCAATAAATGTGCTTGTAATTGACGTCTGAACTTGAATGCTTCGTTACAAAATTCACAACGTATTCGCCGATTGTCACAGACATTAGATGTTGTCTTCCCATCAGTCCGAATTTCTACTTCCGCTTTAGCTTTAATTTCCATCCTCGCTTCCGTCCTTGACTCTGCCTTTTCCTTCCCTGCCACTGTCGTCTCTGTAGTCTCCGTTTTCTCTATTCTTTTCTTCTCCACCATCTGCTTTGTATCCACTCTCATGTCCGCGTTCACTGCCAATCCTCCTTCATTTTTTATCAACTCATCTTGCTTGCTGTCTCCATGCCCTTCGCAATTCATCACCTTCAAAACATCCGACCAATCGAGTTCCTCGTCGCTACGACACGTATCCATGAGCAACGATAGAACTGTACCACTTTGTCTGTTTTCCTCGGGCACTGATATTTCCTTGTTTGCGGATGTATTGTTGGACGTTACTGGTGGTGTGTTAATACTAACGCTGCAACCATAAATCGGTGCTGCCACTGGCTCGTTGTTAACAGTAGGACTAGGAATCGACATTGTAACTGGACTTGGTCTACACCTCGATCTTGCTCTTCCAGCATATCCTCGAGTACGAGGTCTACCTCGACCTCGCCGGAAAACACTGCCACGGTTAATCTTTGTGGCGCGATCCTGTTGCTCTGTCTCCTTATCCTTATTCTCCTTCTCCTTTTGCTCTCTTCTCATGTGTTCACCGAGCGAATAAAGAGGTTTTCTAGGCACGCTGTTCGATCGTGCACTCGGAAATACATGACGCAAAGTATTATCTGCTACGTAAATTTGTTGGAAAAACTTGAAAGACTTCTCCAACTTGTCGACGCACTCGTCGCACATCTTTGTCGGTAAAGCATCCTCGTCGTCAATTTCTATCAAAAGTTTGAGTTTTGACAGAAGGCTCATCTCTGTGCCCTTGGTTCCCTTGGTTGTCATACTTACAAGGTTGTGCTTCTTGGTAGCGCATGTTCTGCACCACTGGTCCACTTCAAATTCTGATGGACCATTTTTCGCTATACTTTCGCTCGCCCGTGTTTCCTCCATGGAATTCTCTCGACCGTTTGATTGACTTTTCTGAAGTGTAGAGAAAAACACACACAGTGACATGGCTATGTTATATCGTTTGATGTTAATATATGGACCGTTTATTTTGAAAGTGGTGTAAGTCCATTTTCTCTTGTTATTTTTTCTAGTTATACATACAAAATTTACATTAAATTAAGCCTGAATTACGTGATATCTCATTTTTTTCAAAAATGGACTTACACCACTTTCAAAATAAACGGTCCATATAGGTATTCTGTAGCTACGAATGTTGATTTGGGTAGAAATTTGATAAGAAATAATATAAATATCTCGCAAGTGTTTTGACAGTGTTAAAAAAGCAAGGATAAGAAAAGAAAAACACTGGATATTTACCAGGTGTGCTTTCGAAGTTTTTAACGTTCTTGAAATATCGCTCCAATGTGGCGAGGGGATCGCATTTTCTTTCAAAGTACCTTTACTAAGGTAGCAGTCTTCCGTAAAATGATTGTTACATATAAAAAATTTCATGGACCGTAGAGAGTCCAAGTCCATCCCAATTAGGTCCACGTGACCACTGTTGATCAACCACCTCACGCAGAGACTTGTATCGCAAACGGGAAGTTCGTGAAGTATTTGCTCTTTTTCCCGGGCTTCGACGCAATCTAAGTATCTACATTTCGTTACTTCCTCCATTATGCGGGACGAAGGAAATTTGCGTGTACATACATACACACACACACACACACACAGTTATGAGAAGAAACGAGCAAGTAATCTGTTTAATCCAAAGAAACTTTTTCGAAAAGATTGCGAATCTGCTCACGTTTCACCGGACAGGTAAAGGTTAAGGTTAGGGCATACTGCGAACATACTGCGACACGATGATGCACAATGAGACATAAGATTGAAGCAGAGCCACAGACTATGCCTGCCATCTTTCGATACTTGTTGACATCAACCTCAAAATATGAGGCTTGGTGGGAAAATGATATGTGCAAAATTTCAAAGTGATTCAACAACGGGAAACCGTGCCGTATTTGAGTTGAAGTTTTGAAATAATAGTGATTTCTCGTCAATTTCGAACATAATTGTATTCGGGTATTTTCAGTGAAGTATCAGTATCAGTGAATATTTTTTTTATAAAAGTACAATTTGTTACATGTATAATAATAATATTTATGTATTACTTCCAAAAATATAAACGAAATCTTTGATTTTTATCTCTTCCAACCTTTCTTTCCAGCAGCGTGACTTGTTGTCAAGGAAACCTCGCGACGCTAAAAAGGAAATCGTGATAGTTGCGTAGACAAGGAAGCTCAGACGCCACGCACTACATTCACGTTCACTATTACACTATTCGAACTTGATAATATATAGATTATTTATGGGTTCATCTTGAACGAAACTTTATTTAAGGTTAGTGGAGTTACACACTATAAACGAATTGAAGCAAGCGCAAAGCCAAGTGAGCTTGGCGTTGATTGGTTTGACGTCACGGCGTCATCACGCGCATGCTCAGACGCCATCTTGAGCACTACGATCAGTGCGCCACCTCGACCGATTTTCATTTGTGATACATTTTCGTTAGATGTCGCACAACGACAAAACCGTTGTGGGGGATGTCCGATAAGAGAATCTTATTAGAACACGTCCTTATGGTTGGAAAATTATAAAGTACAGAGGATGTAACAAAATCTTAGCAACTAATAAATATTTCTGACAAAAGAATAGTTAATTATAAAACATTAATAATACACTTCATTCATTTCATAAATTACAAACTCGCGCGCAAAATTCTAACGTAAAACCCCACACAGCACAACGTCCCAAAGACGTCTACAGACGTCCCACAGACGTCTTGGGGACGTCTGTAGACGTCTTTGGGACGTTGTGCTGTGTGGGACCCCACACCGTTGTCGTACGACCAGTGGTGGGTAAAGACACGAATTTTCGATTTTATACACGACACGTGTCATAAATGTAATAAATGTCGTAAATGTGTCGTAAATGTCGTATATCTGAAATGAAAACAACTAACCTATAATACATTTTTCGTATAGGTTATGAAGAAGTGCCAATTTATTAGTAATTATAATTGTGATTAAAAAAGTTAAATTAAATTAAGTTACACTGACGAAAAATGGATATTGATAGGTTAGTAAAAGAGAAATGCATTGGGAAACCAAGAATTTCGATACGCCAACTAGTGACAGAAAATTGAATTACTGAGAATAGGTCGAAATCCGTCGAAGTCCATATGATTATCAGTGTTTAAATAGAAAGACATGTTGTGAAAAACGAGTGTTTTTAAATTTCTTTGAACACTAAATTTTTACTTATTCGGAATGTTTGGTGGAACCGGATCTACTTTCAATAGTTTGCCAACTTACCAGCAGAGGGCTGAAATTTAAGCCACGTCTCCACTAAGTTTCCCAATATAGAATAATAAATATAATTTGTTTAAATTAAAAATTATGTTAATAAACAGACTATTTTTATTTTAGGAAAAGAAGCTATCAATTAAAATTACAGCACCTTACTGTTCATTTTGTCCAATGGAATTGTATAATTGTTCATATTGTACATTTAAATGTATTATATTTAATGTTTCTCTCGATGGAACTACATAGTCCTTATTTAGTGCATGCACAAAAGCTTTAAAGTGGCTTAATTCCACCACACTGAAAGGGATATTGCACCAAAAAAAGAAATTTGATTACAATTTATCAAATTCATTTTTTCTGAAACAGATATTTTTATTTACATAATTTTCAATTCAAATAAACTTTATCTTTTATCGTACATTTATTTCTAATTACTTTACCTTTCACGATTCATTTTTTACTAGTTTTATCTAATTACGTGATTATTAATCGTGTGTATTTCTGCTTCACAGGTAAGGGACTTTAAAAGGCGTTACATACAGAGCAGTCTTAACAGTATTGTAGGCCCTGGGCTAAGCAATGCACTGGGGTTCGTGGGGGCCCCTGCCCACACACGGGAATATGACTTAAAATCAGAATTGTGGGCCCCTACTGCCATGGGTCCTCTGACGATTGCCCAGCGTGTACATGCCTAAAGACAGCACTGGTTACATGCGATCATTGACTGCATTTTGGAGTGTAGTTACGGATTTGAAAATTGCGCAAGACATGGCTTTATCTGAATTATGAATTTATCTTCACATCTATTTATCTTCTATATTACAAACGAATTTATAAGATTTCATTGTATTGTATATCACTTTTTTCAATAAAATGCAGTTAAGTGATAAAAGAACACTATTATTTAATAAGCCTTTCTCTTCCACTACATCCTATCCTGCTTATTCCAAATCACATATAAAAGACATGCTAAACAGAACACCTAAACTTCCATGCTGAACTGCTTTTAAAACTCTACGTTAATGCATTGTTTTAAAGAACAAATTCACTCGTTCTGCCACCTCTTTCGACATCATGTTATCCTGTTACGAAGCTCAATTTTACAGCGTTCTGAAAATTTTGGCCAGATTTTGGAGCGATGTATCAGGAGAACATGAAGCAAAAGGAGATATGCTGAAATTCTGCGTCGAAAGCCTTTCGAAACCTCTGCGACTCTGCGTCGAATACTTCACCGCCTTAGATTCTCTCTCCGAAGGCGCTAACTTAGTGCCACCTCTTTCGACATCATGTTATCCTGCTACGAAGCCCATTTCAGAGCGTTCTAAAAATTTTGGCCAGATTTTGGAGCGATGTATCAGGAGAACATGAAGCGAAAGGAGGTATGCTGAAATTCTGCGTCGAAAGCCTTTCGAAACCTCTGCGACTCTGCGTCAAATACTTTTCCGCCTTAGATTCTCTCTCCGAAGACGCTAACTTAGTGCCACCTCTTTCGACATCATGTTATCCTGTTACGAAGCCCATTTTAGAGCGTTCTGAAAATTTTGGCCAGATTTTGGAGCGATGTATCAGGAGAACATGAAGCGAAAGGAGGTATGCTGAAATTCTGCGTCGAAAGCCTTTCGAAACCTCTGCGACTCTGCGTCCAATACTTCTCCAACTTAGATTCTCTCTCCGAAGGCGCTAACTTAGTGCCACCTCTTTCGACATCATGTTATCCTGTTACGAAGCCCATTTTATAGCGTTCTGAAAATGTTGGCCAGATTTTGGAGCGATGTATCAGGAGAACATGAAGCGAAAGGAGGTATGCTGAAATTCTGCGTCGAAAGCCTTTCGAAACCTCTGCGACTCTGCGTCCAATACTTCTCCAACTTAGATTCTCTCTCCGAAGGCGCTAACTTAGTGCCACCTCTTTCGACATCATGTTATCCTGTTACGAAGCTCATTTTAGAGCATTCTGAAAATTTTGGCCAGATTTTGGAGCGATGTATCAGGAGAACATGAAGCGAAAGGAGGTATGCTGAAATTCTGCGTCGAAAGCCTTTCGAAACCTCTGCGACTCTGCGTCGAATACTTCTCCGCCTTAGATTCTCTCTCCGAAGGCGCTAACTTAGTGCCACCTCTTTCGACATCATGTTATCCTGTTACGAAGCCCATTTTATAGCGTTCTGAAAATGTTGGCCAGATTTTGGAGCGATGTATCAGGAGAACATGAAGCGAAAGGAGGTATGCTGAAATTCTGCGTCGAAAGCCTTTCGAAACCTCTGCGACTCTGCGTCCAATACTTCTCCAACTTAGATTCTCTCTCCGAAGGCGCTAACTTAGTGCCACCTCTTTCGACATCATGTTATCCTGTTACGAAGCTCATTTTAGAGCGTTCTGAAAATTTTGGCCAGATTTTGGAGCGATGTATCAGGAGAACATGATGCGAAAGGAGGTATCCTGGATTTGTGCGTCGAAAGCCTTTCGAAAACTCTGCGCCTCTGCGTGTCGAATACTTCTCCGCCTTAGATAAATTGGAGGTTTGGAATTTGGATAGAAGTATGTATGAAAGGTATTTCTCAATAATAATACTGTCTGTTTCAAGTTTTTCCCAATTTATTTGAATAAAGACTTTTACAGTGTTACAATAATGTATAAAATATATAATTTTACTTTGTCGGTTATATAAAATCACTATTTTCTTGTGTTCATTGTTGAGATTTCCATCATTTGGCCCATATAAAGTTCCTGTCCACGGCGAAATGTACCCAAGTTTCACCTCTAACCAGAAGAGAAATATTTCAAGTAATTGAAATGTACAATGAATTTCCTACGTTTGCAGTACCAGCCGACTTTCCGTTTAAATTTTTCTAATTTTTCTACAACGCAATAGCTGAGAATTTCTTTCCTTATTCAGAATAGTATTCTATAGTATTCGCATGCAAACAACAAGCGAGTCAGAAAAAACTATATTTTTCCAACACTTTAATTGTTGAAACCTTAAAATAATGAATATTTCTATTTACGACATTTGCGACAAATGACACGTATAAAATGGGCTTAAAAACGACATATTATACATACATTTGCGACACGTCGTAAATGCATTTACGACGCGGCGTAAAATACACGACCCACCACTGCGTACGACCAACCGACCAACACAATTATAAACAAACAAAGAATTTTCTATGTAGGGCTGTTCGATTCACCTCAAAGAATCGATTCTCGAATCGATTCAGAATCGAATTTCAAGAATCGATTCTTCTAAAAAATCGAAATCAAAGAATCGATATGAAAAGAGATTTTGGAAGATCGTAATAAAGCTATCGATCCTTCTAAATAATCGAAATCAAAAAAGCCACACCAACAGAAATATTTATGCAATAATTAATTATAATTCAATATGTACTAACTTCTGTATTATTTTGTTGTATTCAGTAAAACTTTAATGCTTGATCACTTATGTATGTGCATGCCGTAGAATCCAGAAAACAAGAGACATATAATTTGCATTATATTTCGCTTATTATTATCCTATAGCCGTAATCAATTTAAGTTCTAGATTTAGGAACAACAGAACGAACAGTCTGTGATGGGCCTATGAATTCTATACTACCATCACACACTCATTTAAAATTGCAAATTATATCGGGTTACATTTCTTTTATTCCTATTTGCTAGCAAAACGATATGAAAACGACTCGCGCCAAATATTCCTCGGATTGCAACCGCTTTCCGTGGAAGACGACTCCGCGGATATACACACATACAATGTATATCCCTCAGTACAGTGTATCTGTGTAAATCCGGTTTATCATGAAATCGTGATTCCGGTGTTATTCGTGTTGCGCCGCAGCACGCGTTTGAAAAGGTGCAGCGTGAGAGAGGTTAAGCCGATGAAATTTTGAGGTGTACTTATTCGAATAGCGATAATTTTTAAAACATATCTAATAGTCTGTTTCTCCATTTCTATTTTTACTCAATCGGGAAATCGAAACGCATAACTTTTACATTCCTGAAAACATTATAACGCGCGAAACATCAAAATGAATGTTTGTTGTTGATTTAACCGAAACGTCTTATTCGAATATCCCCCTTTCATTTTCTGAATAAAAAACTTAAACCTTAAACGTAAGCGAGTATTGCCTGCGAATAGAAATTTTCAAGCCTGAATTACCTGGAAAAATCAAGCTCGAGCCAATTTTGCTGTTGACAGTTTTTGGAGTTTTCTGCGCACGATTCGACGCTACGGAACGCGACGGGACGCGGCGCTATAGGATAAGAAACGATTCGACCCGACGGGACGCGACGCTGCAGGACGGGTTCAAATTACTCTGATCCGTTGGTTGCGGTAGCTACAAAATGTCTGAGCAAGGTGAAGAAATTATAAAAGAGGAGAACTCCGTTACGATGTTGGATGTACTTCGAGAAGAGAATCAATTAGAGGAAGACGCCTGTGCAGTTTTGGGCGCGTCCGATGATAAGAATTGCACTTACAGCCAGGTAACGCGAAAAACACTAACCTTACGCGCAATTCAGAATCGATCTATCAAGCCCAAACATTTTCAGGGATACAAACGACAAGCCCTTTACGCGTGCAAAACTTGTTGTCCACAATCGGTGCGAGCCGCTGTTTGCCTCGCTTGTAGCTTTCATTGTCATGAAAATCACGAGCTCGTCGAACTTTACACTAAAAGGCATTTCAGATGCGATTGCGGCAATTCGAAATTTCTCAATAACAAGTGTAATTTAGACGAGGTATGTCTGATAACTCTCATCGACCACTGTGTATTTTCTTTCACTTTGTTGTACCTACATCTTCTTTTTAATTAGCAGGTGAGGGATTCTACCAATCCTGAGAATCGGTATAACCATAACTTCGATGGTGTCTATTGTATTTGCAAGAGACCGTATCCGGATCCAGAGGACACTGTAAGCGATGAAATGCTACAGTGCATAATTTGCGAGGATTGGTATCATTCTAGGGTAAAGAATATTTGTCACCCCTTTTAAATCTTCTTGGCGAAATTACTTCTTCTTTCAATTTTCACAGCATCTCGAGTGCGAGAATGGTGTGCCAGCCGATGGAGCTTACGACGAGATGATTTGCTCTCTGTGTATGGAGAAGAATGATTTCCTTTGGAATTACGCGAGCAAATATGCAGGTACTTTCCATGTGGATCGTTATTTTTGATCGCAGTCACTGAACGAAGTACAGAGGGCTTGATCTTCCATTAGAATGTTTATATAATCTGAATTGCAGTGTTTGCAAACAAAGGTGCCACTTTCGGGGAAACTGAGACTGAATCGATCAACGTAGAGAGCGAGAAGAAAGGGTGCACGATGCCACGGGATGATTCCACAATCAAGAAGATCACGAGAAAAAGTTGCTTTTGGCTAGAAGGCTGGAGATCTGCGCTGTGCGCGTGCGACGCCTGCAAGAAGGTAAAATTTTACTTCGTATTCGAGACTGCTGATATCTCAATATTGATGAATGGAGTTTGCTTTCTTAGCTGTATCAAGAGAGAAATATTACATTCCTTCTCGATCCAACGGACAGTGTACATGCTTATGAGGAAGCGGGAAAGATCAATAGTCATGAGTCACAATACGAGAAAGGTATGAAAGCCCTGGCCTCTTTGGGCCGTGTTGAACAACTGACAGCCATCGAAGGTAGGATGTGGAGTAATATTATATACATTGCTTTCTAAATTGTCATTTATTTATCTACATTTATTTTCGTCGCGGTACAATGTTTTACAGAATACAATAACATGAAGGAACAACTGAAACAATACCTGCAGAAATTCGCTGAAAACAAAAAGGTGGTGCGTGAGGAGGATATAAAGGAGTTCTTTTTGGAAATGGAGTCGAAGAAACGACCAAAAGTTGTGATACCCACGTACTGTCGCTGAAATACTTTGCTCAAGAACTTTAGGTTTTTAACGAGAACGTATTTCCATTACTACGAACCACGCGACTTTTACTTTGTAATTATTTTGCTTAGCGGCCGCCGATAATCTTTCCGACGATGTAAAATTCTTCTCGCATACCCAGTATTTATGAGATTGTATTTGTTATAAAAAGAAATGAAAAGAACCAAAGAGAATACAGCAAACAAGAACGCAAAGGTGTGTTGTTAATCTCGAAAACACGCGAGCAATGCGATTCGTTTGGAACCTGTCGATGTCAAACCTGTTTGTGACCGCTATCGAGTTTGAATCGTAAAGTAGTTGTCACTGGTTTAGTTGTACGAATGTGTAAACAGCAAATGAGAGCTGAATTCGCGCGCGCGTGATTTGGAGCGTGAACGTTGGCCAAGTAAAACTCTAGGAAGAAGGTAAAGAAACACGAATGAATGTTCAGCTTGGCTTGACTTTGCTCAACTCGGCTTGTTCACCAAGGAAACTTGACGAACAAGTATGTAGGATGGGAGCTTGGGTGGTTGGTCGAGTATGACGCGCGGCAGGGTAAAAGGCAAGGTGTGGCGTCTGTTTAGCGAGTGGGGGAGGCTAATTAACTTCAAGGAAAGAATATTATTTTTCAAGAGTTTCCATAGCAGGTATGGTCGGTTGGTCGTCACGCAACTGCAAAGGTATCACCAGAATCGGCTCTGTAGAATTTGGTTTGTCGATGTAAAGAGACCAGGTCCGTTCGATGCAGTCAAAGATACCTGATAAACATGATTCAAAGGATTATTAAGCTACAAGTAGTAACAGAAAGACTGAGCCTGTTGCAATGTACCTGTGGCTATAGTCTTCACATAATCGTTGGGCGTAATTTCTTGATAAACTCTGTATTGGTTGTCTGTTTGATCGCTGAGAATGTTTATGACGTCGTGACGAGATTTTGCAGGGGGATGCTTGCAAATCGCTTCCATTCTCTTTATGCTACTGTCGATAATAAGACCGTCGACTTCTGGCACTTTCAGTCGGAGATATCTGAAAGTTGGTTGTAGGGATTGTTTCGGCGGCTGAGAGATCGTCGTAGCTGACGATTAGATTAGAGCGGAGAGTGTAGGAGCACGTGCTGCGTGCATCGTGTCGTTTGCCCACTCACTTGTTGCAATGGAATGTATGTTCTCCCGGGCTGACGGTCAAAATACTCAGCTGCGATTGCGTGCCATCGATCTCGCAAGGGCCGATCTCGGCATTGTGAAACATTCGATCCCCTTCTTGAGTTAAGAAGGTCATATTTACTGAGAATCCTTCAGCTGCGCCGCACCCATCATTTCTTAAAATCTGCTGAGCTTGCACGTAATTCTCAGCGGCCAAGAGCGCTCGTGTTATAAAGTACCTGGCTGTGCGTGGACACGATTTCAATGGCTGTCAATCTAAATTGGGAATAAGCTTTGCGAGGTAGTGTACATTAGGGTGGACCTTATTTTTCGACTTCCAAATTTTTTTCAGTATATTGTGGAAAAAAATGTGTGCAAAATTTGAAATCGATCGGAGGACGGGAAACCCTGCATCATCGCATTTTAATTTTTTTTATTTTTGTAACTCGTTTTTCTCCATTGTAGTATATCGTTAATATATATATTTATATATCGTTGAATTGGCTCTTTTTACGCCACTGTAGCAATATAGAATCGATACGAATTCGCAAACCGTTTATCGCCATCACCCTCAGTTTTCGAAAAATTGTTTTTTTTTAAAAAAATGCAAATTTTCAGCTTTGAACGTCTTGTGTGTCGAAGTAGTAATAGTAATTCGGTTGCTTGTTCCGTCAGATTATTCTATGAACTCTTGCGAACACAACGATATAAGTTATTATGGAATTTTAAACATGTAAAGATGTTTAAACAATGATCAAAGGGTAAAGGACACTCGAAACGCACCAATTTTTGCAGATAGGTATTTTTCAATTTATTTTAGAAACTATGGGTCTAGAAGAAAATCTGACTACCCCACCCGATGCAGCAGACATTTTTCCTTCGGAAAACATCAACAAAAGTGGTAAGTCACGTTTAGTTTTCAATGAAAAAAGTATTTTTTTATGTTTAATTTTTGAGATTTCAAGGTCATGATGTTTTTTTTTAAGTGATCTCATACTTTGATTCTATATTATTACCGAGCGTAGAAAGACAAATTTAACGATATATATAAATGTATATTAACGATATACAATAGAAAAAATTGAGTTACAAAAAGAAAAAAATTTCAAATGCGATGAGGCACGATTTTTCGTTCTCCGATCGATTTCAAATTTTGCAGATATTATTTTTCCCCCCAATGGCACAATCCTGGGAGTGGGGTGTCCCAGTCAAAAATCTGAAAATTATTTTTCGACAATAGTAACTAAGGTCCACCCTAATGTACATGTTCGGGATTCAGTGAGCAACACTGCTTCAGGAAGGAAGCGTTAGGATCATGTGATGTACTCACGCGTTTTGCCGGACCTCAGGTGTCGAGCACTGAGGGTATTGATGGTATAAACGAGACCGTGGTAATTGTAACCCATCGTATACCCCGGTAAAAATCCGGCGTAGCTCAAAGACGTGAACTTTTCTTCCTTGCAGCCTGGTTCGAGCACATGCGCCGATACTAAATACCAATGATTTAAAGTTTCGCTCAGTGCGTCTTCGTTGTGTCCTAAAATTTCCTGTTTCGAGAAGTTGTTTCGGTGAATGATACACAATAATACGTACTTGATGCATAAAATATATACGGGATGGGTTTGGCTCTCTCTCTATATATATATATATATTTATATATATCATAGTTTTTAATCTGATTAATTAAAATAGAAGTTAATTTCAAGAAAATTTACGAAAAAATTAGCTCCCCCAACTAGAAATTTTAAAGTAATCAATTAAAATAGAAGAAAGTTTAAATACGGCTGTAGCAAAGAGTGTGCGCGAAAAATATTCGTGAAAATTCGATATTTAACTTGCATACGCATAGGGGAAAGTGGGGTAATTGCGGTCAGCGGGTAATTCCGATCACTTCTATTTCTTTAAATAAAAATCGCGTAACTTGACTCTGTATGGTACTTGTTAATGATGCGGCGAGCTAATATTCATATTTCCATGACGATAGATCCCGTAATCTTATAACAGTGGTCGATTGTTAAGCAAGGCAAGTTAGTACATGTAATAGATATGAATTATTAATATTAATCTCATTAAATAGAGGAATGTTTCTACTTTGAAACTCACATTTGGTTTTTGGTGAGATTTGTAAGTTCAATTCAGTGTATTAGGTACTTCAAATATCTGAACATGAGGTGTGGGGCAATACCGGCCAAAAGTGAGGGGTAATTCCAGCCAGCTTTTAACATTGCTTTTTTTCTGGCGTAGATGCCATGCACAATTCAGATATTTGTGACGAAAAAGTGGAGCACGATATTTGCTGCTTTTGCAAAGAATTCGGAAAAGGTGATGAAATGTGGTTCCTGTGCACAGTACCTATGTGGTCAATGAGCACATGAAGAATGTTCAGATACCCCTGAAGAATATACTTGTGATATATGTACTAATTAATATTAAAATAAAAAATAATAGAAATTTTATTAATTGAACAGTTTACCTATCTCTTTTATAAAGAAAAATCATGGCTATTTTTGTGTTATTGCTCCCAATTTTGTCACAACGAAAATTTCATTAAGAGACACTTCAAACTATCAATTAATATTAAAAAACCAACAAATGTGTAACTTGTTCGAATTTTATAGCATTTACAGCTTATGTGGCCGGAATTACCTCGCTTTCCCCTTTATGTAGGTATGTAGAATCTAGATTCAGCCAACTCTTTTGTGACATTCACTTTTTTTCTTCTTCCATTCTTCCACCAAGCAGATTAGATCTGGACCGAGTAATTCTAATTAAAACGCTGATCAAACATGTGAAACCATGTTCCATAGCTACGTGCGGTCGGGGAATCCCCCTTTATTGTATGTGAGCAACTGTATATTGTACCTACTTGATTTCAGCACCTGTTTGTACGTTTCTAGCTCTGGTAGATAGTGGGCATTATTCTCGGGGCAATAATTTGTTGCCAATGATTATTTATCGCTCACCTGTCCCGGCTGATTGCATACGATAGTTGAACAACCGACTGGTAATGAGTTCCCCTCTGCTCCGTCATTTGCTACGTTCGGTACAATGTCATCTAGATGCATCAGAAACAGCTGCAAAACATAAAAACTCGTGTTATCTTTGTCATTATGTGTATATAGATACGAATCTTATCATCTCATTTGTCAAAGTTAGTCATGGAAACTCGTGGAGTAATTACTTTTATGTAATACTAGCCGTTTAGCCAGGCGAGGCATGCTACACATTGTACTTATATGAGAATTCACTCGAATGTCGAGTAAAAACTTCAGAATTCGCATTTTTATGCGAATTATGTTGTTGGATTCAGGATAAGCCAGAACAAACGAACCACATGCATGATTGCAGCAAGATGAGATATACATATTAGCATATGTATACATAGCTGTGTGTACCTTGTGAAAAGGAACGTTTGCTCCTTCGGCTGTTCCTTGGATTTCTCTCACGTATCCAGGATATTGCTTCTCTACACAGGCGAGAGTCTCCTCGTAAACCTTTCTACCCGCTTCGGTGTCATAGAGTGGCAGGTAGGTTTCGTTCAGAGGATGATACGAGTTGACGTATGAGTGTATTAATCCGGAGAACGTGCGCCCCTATTTGAATATTGAGAAAAAAGAAACGTTTTTTAACCGACTTCAAAGGAATTCGACCCGTTTGTATTTTTTTTTTATTTTTTTTATGCTTGTCCCCGCATAACTACTCAGCATAGGGTCGATGTTGATGATCGTTTTTTCTATTCGAAAGAGGGCGATGCCCCGGTGGTCCTACACTGCATCAACATTGGTCCAATATTTTGCCAGTTCTGGTTAATAATAAAGACTATTGTCACCTAATTATTATTATTTTATGTACGTACGCGCATATCTCTTCAACATGTTGTGTCAATATATATAAAACTAAAAAGATTGAAAAAAATTAAAACTGACTTGAAAAAAATAAAATCGCACTAAAAAGTAAAAAATAATTTTTTCCTTTATTTAATCTACGACTCTCATATTTTTTAAGTCGGTGCCTCATCATTTGCACTGTGTTAATCTGGCGCCGATTAACAATATATGAAGGGGCGCAGATTAAATAAGGGAAAAAATTATTTTTTACTTTCCAGTGCAATTTTATTTTTTTTATTTGTCTTTTCCAATGATCCGTATTACCGTGGACTCTACATACATACGCACATAATCTTAATTACATATAGATGTGTTGATTTACTCAACAACAACCACTACACACCACGTCCAAGTCGATATATGTATTATGTAACTCTTTTTACGCAACATGTCCAATTTCGTGGAAATAGAGGTGCGAGAACAATTCAGTGTCCACGTGCGCGTCAACATCCGTGCCTTCTGTATTGAATTTTTTAGCCGACATTCGATATCCGATAATCGAATTTAACCCGTATAAAATGGAAAAATACGATTTTTTTGCTATACCTATTCGATCGTTGCAATTTGCACAAGTCACACTAATTGCAAGAAATCACTTTTTCATCGAAGCTCATTCCGGCAAGCTTGCTATCCCGGGCCTTCGATTTTATATTCGTTTAGAGTGAGAAACTAAAAAGGAAATTAAAGGATATCTCTACCCGTAGGACAGAATAGATTCTACTGCTCAGAAAAATTACACCATCATCGATCCCATTATCGATCTACACAACTATTAATTCCGACTCCTAATGAGATTCTTCTTCTGATTTTCCTGTTCATATTTCGAAATACTTCGCTATTATTACATTGCGATGAAACGCGAGAGCGTACAGAAAGAAAAAAATGATAAAGAGCCGTGTAATCGATACGAGGTAGTAGTCTTACGATATCGAGACCAATGTCGTAATGAGTTCCTCTTGTGTGAATGACTGGAATCGCCTGCCTCCTCCCAAGCTTCTCCCCGGACGCATGTTCGATAGAGTTCTCCAGGGTAGTCATCCTTTAACTGGACGTTCACTGTTCTAGAGACGATCGCGAGTAGTTGGCATTGCGAATAAAATTTTCATATTCCGCCAGGCATTGTTACAGAAGTTGTTATCTTTACCACGTCTTCCGTCTCTCCCTCTCAGACTCTACATAAATCTCCTCCTCCATCACGTCGGCGTCTCTCTCATACAGGTAGTACCTTCCCTGACGGCACGTTTAAGCCTCTATAAATTTTTTCGTACGCCCATCTATTTGTCTGTCGGCGCGTATGACCCCGTTTGATTATCGGATATAACATATGTACATATCACCTACTACGTGTGCCTTGGAAAATAATGTGAGACGGTTCGAAGCTCTGTTTCGCAAGTTGACCGATATCTTGGTATCGACAACGTTTTCTCATATTTAGTTTTGTCCTCTCGATTAGATTTCTCGAGTAATGGATAATAAAATGAGAGAGGGAGAGAGAGAAATTTTAAAATTATATCTAAAATTATAGCACCTCCGCGTTTGCAAGATTCAAACGACCTGATTGGCAATGAAAGGCGCGGGGCGCGCGCGACTCGTTTCTGGCGAACGTACCTGCGCTTGGTTCAACCCTTGCTGGAGCTCTTGGTCCTACAACTGAAAGGTGTACCTAGCTACCAATGTATTATACGTTGTGGTATGTCCGACGGAAAGTATAAGATTAGTTTGATGTTTGGCGAATAGCGTACTTTAACGTAAGAAACAGTCGCGGAGGTCGTTCTAACGGCGATGAACGTTACGCGACTGACGATTTACTATCGGCGGTCTCTCCGCCGCGAAGACTGTAAGTATAATCTACCGTGTATCGACTTGCATCGATTAGTGGAGTTGTACGGTATGGATGACCGAGTCGCCTCGTGTCGAGTCCACTCTAGTGTTGTGCCCAGGCAACGCCCGAGCACGTTTCGAGACGTTTGTAAGGTAACAATAAGTCAGTCGCGAGGCAACCGCGAATCTAGGAAATCAGCAAAAATGCGAGCGTGACCATAGGTATATGGTAACGCGAAACCGATTTGCGGAGGCAAATCATTGTTGAGGCTCGAGATCCGACCCTCAACCGGGTAACGCAGCTAAAAACCTACTGTTATACCTCAGTCTAGTTTAGTTGTTTTTTTTTTTTTATAAAGACTTAGTCTTTGAGTTTAAACAAAGTTGGTGTAGTCCAACTAGCAGGGCACAACAGTAGTCACTTTAGTCGAATCACCTCTAACCAGAGATGGGCAAAAAATTATTTGAAATAAAGATTTGTGTACGAAATTTTTACTCGAAATAATTTTTTGTCCATCTCTGCCTCTAACTAGGAACACTATTCGGTTGATGATGGAATCGCGCAGATTTTTTTATATGGATCGAAGGTATATGTTACAGAGGTCACAAAAATGTAAATTAAAGATACTCCCAAAAGCTGGTCTGACCTTGAAAAATCAAGAAATTTGGAACAGGGGAAAGAAGAAAATTGAGGGGAAGGGAATGACAATAACCCACTGTTGTGATTTCAATAGTATTAACATTAATTTTTTCTAATTGTTATCTATCATTAATCTATTATCATTCATTTAATATAATGTATTCTCATATAATAGAGATATTTAAATTTCAACAGACGGTGTCGTCATTTTCTTTCTCTCATTTTACTTCTTTCCACTGATCCACATTTGTTGTTTTTTCAAGGTCAGACCTGCGTTTAGGAGCATCTTTAATTTACATTTGTGTGACCGTGGTGACATACTTTCAATCTATATAAAAAAATCTGCGCGATTCCATCATCAACCTAATAGTGTCCCTAGTAAGAGAAAAAGAATTCGAGGAATTTATGTAGGTATTGTGCCGTACCTGTGCATGTACAACCATCCTACAATTTTCTCACACATGTCACATCTTCTTCAACCCGTCTAGGTCAGCAGTGTTTTACGAGAAACCAGCTTTCGTAATTTCCCCCGGGGCTGGACTCGTAGGTACCGAAAAATCTAGCTCGAGCTAACATCAAAGAGGGTGCGAGATGAAAAGAGAGAATGATCTCGATTTGTAAAATCTAGATGCTGCGAACGGTACCGATAATCGAGTGCAACTTTCAAGCCTATTAGATCTTACTTAGGCACCTGTACACTCGTACATCCAATTATTACACAATTACGTTCTCGATTACGGAACGTTACTACTTCTCCTTTTGGTGTCTTCCGTTGAAGGAAACGTTTCTACGGCTGTTCAAATACCTCCATACCTAGTTACTACATCGCCGCACGTGGTTCCTACATTTTCTCAAACCCTTATCACTGCAGATTACTTTTTTCTCCTTTCCCATCTTCACGCTAGGGTATCTAATAAGGGGTTGATTCGAGAATCGAGACGCTGAACATGGGCAAACACAATTATGTGTGCTAATTGTAAGCTGCGACGGCCGGGCCAGGCAGGGAAACCCTGTACCTTTTTAAGTATACATAGTCAGCCATTAATTTGGCTTCCAACCGCACATATCTGCTGGCTATAAATGGACAGAGACGGGACCTCGTGCCTTACTTATGGCTTCCTTTAGAGTTTAGAATCTTTTCCGATTCCGTCGTCGTAATACCCCTATACGTACTTACACACAAGTACCTATTACACTCTACGTCGCAGTGAGAACTCCGTAGCGGATAGATACAGTGTACAATATCGCGTTTGCCCAATCGAGTATGTGCAACAATAATGTATTATTGTCAAGATAGAGTTTCTGTAGTATATACAAACGATACGATGGGGAGCATTTATTCTGGCAAATTATTATTAAAGGGGGAGCCTGGTGTAGCGGGGCGAAGAAACCGATTTTCATTTTGCATAAATCAATAGAACATCACGATAATATGTTCCCAAAGCCGCAAAATGAAATTCAAAAAATTAAAGCGGATATATCCGATTTTGATTTGGTTACGAGAAAACTTTAAATGTGTTTTTCTCGAAACGACAGTTTTACAATTGGCGTGCAATGTAACTCCAAAAATATTCACGAATATTTGTGAACATTTTCTTCACAAAATTTAGCTATTGGTATAATGATATTGTTTAAATAAATAACTTTTTTATCACATTTATGGCAAAATTTCGTTGGAAAAGTGAACTTTTTTTCAAGAGGCCGGCATTTGTTCAATTTTGCATCTTTTAAGCGGTCTGTAGACGTTCAATATTATTGCACAATATTATTGACCGTCTGTGGATCATATTGGAAGATTAAACAATATATTGTGTGAATCGCGTGGGGGAGAAATTGACGTGAGATAGACCTATTGATTAAGATTGTAGTTTGCTCGTTAAGTGGTAAACCTTGTACTGACTGAACTCCTGGTATCGGTATGTGTACCTGGTATACCTGATATAAGGTTTCCACTTTGAACTATTTCATATTTTTCTCTTTATTGTATGAAGAAGAGAAAATTATATGAAAGTAATTGTTGTTTTAATATAATTATGAAACAGACAATGGAAACACCGTTCCTCAAAGAGGGGGGACTTTCCCTCTGTGAATTCGTGGGCGAAAGAGGACCCTTCTCCCTCTTGATGAAGTAGAGGTGGAAAATGACATATCTGGTTGCTAAAACCTAACTAGAGCTCTTACTTTTTGACCCGTCGGGTACTCGTCTACCCTCGTCTGCGTTCATAAACGAAACAAAAATTGTTGAATTTTTGGTTTTAGATGAATACAATAGACGTTTTGTTTGCTTAGGTGTTCGTAATTCCCCCACTCTCCCTTACTACACGATTACATGGGGGGAAAATAATAAATCCTATTTGTCATCTTCCAACAATTTATTAGTACATATTGTAAATTATGTGTGTGCGCGCACACGTATATATATAAATACATATAAATATATTTATACATATACCTATATATACACAGTAAATGTACAGATATATATACACATACGCATGCATATCTGTACACCTTTGGGAGTTGATACGCTATAAACGTGCCTGTGAATTATCGTACGACCCTTTTCACTCTTGGTTGAAACATGGCTATACTATAAAAACCACAGATCCGTTCTTCATCTCCCTCACTCTCTCCCTCTCCCCCCCTTTGCTTGTGAAATTACGACAATGTTTGTCAAGGTAGAGGAAAACAGCCGGTTTTGTCTAACGATTAAAACAGGCCCGGATTAAAGGGGGGCTGCAACCCCGGGCCCCACTTTCCGAGGGGGGCCCGGTTCTAAGTGATTAGCTCCCTAACCCCCCTCCTCGCTGTTCAACCACGGGGGGGCCTCGAAGGTTGATAGCCCCGGGCCCCAAAAATCTTAATCCGGGCCTGGATTAAAATGTCGCTTCTATTGCTTGGGAAAGGACCGTCTTCTCCAAATTGATACGATTTGAATAAAAAAAACTTGATCAGAATCAGTAGATTGCGTACGAATTTCAATAAAACCGAAGAGGGAGAGAAAATACGATAAGCGTTAAACGGGACGTGTAGGGCGACCATGTCCGCACGCTTTCCAAACACACGGTAGGCGATAAACAACTTTGGTCGTCCTCTCTACCATCAGGCGCGTCCGGAGACTTTTTCCAGGGGGGGGGGGGACTTTGGGATGATGGCAAAGGAAAATATACCCCTCCTGTTTTTTAACCCATTTTATAGTGCCAATTTAATTGAAAATTTAAAACCGAAATTTAAAAATTTTTTTTCTCAAAAGCCAGGGGGGAAACTGCCCTTTTCAAATCCCCTCCCACCCCCGCCTATGTCTACCATCAGTTCTGCCCTCTGCATACGAAGACACCTGAGAATAGGCGTCTACTTCGCTGCATATACATATATATACACGATTCCTCGGGATACAATGTACACACATACACACGCGCGCATCTTTTCGGTGTTTGCAAACGGTGATACAGTACAAAAAAAACCGCATTTTCTGTCGGTTTAATCCCACAGGGGTAGAAAGAATGAGTGTGAGAGAGAGGGAGGGAGAGAGAGAGAGAGAGAGAGCGAGCGCAAAGCGTCGTTCAATATCGGGCAAGAAAAAAAAAGTTCGATTCTACGAGAACGAGCCTCGCCTAGTCGATGCTGCTGTACCCTCGTCTCATTTTCTACCATTTTGACTCCGATGACGCTGATTGCCGAGACGGAGAGAATGGCAACATGTTGATTCGTCCGTAACGGCGCGTACATTCGATTCGTTTACTCAGTCTTATAGAACAAAGTTAGTCCCTCCCATGAACATCGATGAGAGTGAGAAAAGTCACCGATATAAAAATATCTTGCAGACAAGCGCTGAGCAACAACAACTCCTTCCTCGTAGGAACGAAAAGACTGAAATTGCGAGAACATTCAGTTCACCGGTTTAGATATCTATAAAACTCAACACGCTGCCGCATGTTTCGCTCTTTGAGCAGCAATTCGTTGACTTCGTCTCAAGGTACGTGGTGGTGATTCCGAGTCGCTTTCCTCTTCCGAGTCGGAATTATCAAGGGCTGTCTTGCCAGCGTACCGCCAGCTGACGATGGCGCCATCCCACTGAAACCATCAAACGGAGAATTAAGAGAGCCGTTGCAGAGTCTCTTTCTCTACATACTATGTATAGCGTAGGGTGGCTGGCTACTTACAGACGTAGAAAGAATCTCCTGATGAAAGGGGTGCCAACTGACATCGCGTACACATCCTTTGTGTCCCACCAAAGTACTAACTATCCTACCCGTTAAGACGTCGTATACTGAGGATCAAGCAGAAAACATTCTTATGCTTATATGTAGGTATATTTAGGTAGTATTTAGCCAACATCATCGTCTAATCCAGGACTACCCCATAGGGTGCAAATACCTCCTGAAATTCTGGAACCCGGACAACAGCCAAGCGCGGGACTGTTCCATTGCTACCCGTTGCGAGATTTGTGAGAGAATTACACGAGTGTGCGTCTATGTACGAGCCTGCACGGACGGCCGCACACTGATGCAGTTCTCTCACAAATCTCGGAACGGGTAGCAATGGAACAGTCCCGCGCTTGGCTGTTGTCCGGGTTCCAGAACTTCAGGAGCTATTTGCACCCTATGGGGCAGGCCTGGTCTAATCTTTCGTTCTAATTATCCGAATAGTATGGTTAGAACCTACTTATGACTCGTCCTGCAGCGCATCCCGTATATATGTACCTCTGACCGGTAATGGAAGAAGGGGAGAAATGGCATCGTATTAAAGTTTGAAGGACCGAGTGTCCGCGATAGGTCATGATGCTGGTATCACCTTCCAGCATGTTCCTCGCTTTGTGCACTGTTATAGTGGAGAGAAACGGCGCCATGTCGCGTTAAAGTGACAATCGATCAACGACACAAGTCGCTGTGCGAGAAAATCTTAACGGTTACGTGATTGCTTACATCGCTTCGGTACCCGTTGCCACCGGTAATCCCAGTTTTGATTCGCAACAGCTTTACGCGTATTCAATATACCATTATGATCGGAAAACGCACGTACATCCCACAGTTTGATAGTTTGATCTTTGCTATTGGTAATGAGATATCGGCCGTCACCTCGTGGATCGATATAAGTTATACCGTTCATGTGACCAGCCAACACGCCAACCGGATGTGGATCGGTTTCGTTCAACGTTCTCCTATCCCATACCTAAATCAGGATAACGAAAGAAAGAACCAACCAGGGAAATGTATATATCAGAGAAGTTCTCAGAATGAAAAAAAGGCTAAAAATAAAAGAGTAAAGTGCAGTCGGTAGAGTTTGATAATACCTTACAGAGGCCGTCGTCACCAGCGCTGTACAAAATCTGCGAAGTATTATCGGCGAAAGCGACTGCATTTACGTCGTTGTGGTGACCTCCGATCTACAAATCATCATCATCCGGTAGTGAATAACGTGGAATCCTGCGAACGCGCAACAGCGCAATACACTTATACAAACCCTGAGAGCGCGCTGATGACACTCTCTGTCGTAGACGTAGAGATAACCATCGTTTGCACCACCCAAAATTTCTCGTCCATCACTAGAGAAGACAAGAGAAAACACGCAAAACCTTCGGTCTTCGGGACATAACGATAATGATTCTTGCACAGTGGAATCGCCATAAACGGGACACAGATACACTGAAAAAGTAGAAGGAATCATCTCGCAAGATTATTTGATACCACGATCGACTGGTAAACTATTTCCAACGGTGGTCCATACATACAACATTCTGACCAACTTGAATAAACGATATAATTGCCATCGGGACTAAATGCAGTGTCTAAAATACTCCAACCTACGTCTCGTGCGGGAATCGTTTTGAATTCTACAAAATCGCCATCGTGCGTTCGGTAAAGGCGCAAAAATTTGTCTGCGAACATACATAATGTGTAAAGCGAATTGATCGGTATACAAGCTTACTTGATTAGGCAACTTACCTTGACTGGCAGTTAAGAAAAATCTTCCGTCTTTGGAGTAAGAACCACAAAATGCTTTGGTATTATACTTGGCAACTTGATGCATTTTATTGGGTAGAAAATTACTGCTTATCCTACATCTTTCTCCTGTACTAAAACTAGGTCCCAGGGATCTCCTTTGGATCATCGACATCACCGATAAGTTCCTCTTGTCGATGTCGTCTATAAATCCGCATGCCTGCTTGGTCGCCAGGCTTATCTCACTTTTCTAAAAAGAATACAGCACGTGTAGCGAACTTCGCAACTAACCCATGTAATAATATATAAGAAATTTAACAAACATCGAGTCTGGCCGTGTTTGGCAAAGATGTGATTCTTGGTGGCTGCGAATTTGCGGCATATTCTTCGTCCGAGTCATCATGATCCGAAGATATGATGTGCAGTTGGCCGCTAAAACAGAATAAACCAAGAGAACATTATCGTCGGTTTGTTGAACAATCGGGCAGCAAAAAATACGGAGCTAGAAAGTTTGTTCGAAAGAAAGAGTCGAGGACGAGAAATGACGATTTTGAGAAATGACGAGAAAGTACGAAAAAAGGCAAGATATATCGCCGGGGGAAGCGAACGTTCTGAACTTAAGAATTCAAATGATCGCGTATGCATCAAAACATACATGTTATAACGAGAGCAAAATTACGAAAGAGGTTAGAATTTCTCTCGCTCTTGCTAGCTACCTCTCTCTGTTCCTCTGTCTGTTTCTCCTTCTCTTCCCCTTGTCGTCAGTCTATCTCTCTCCTTCTCGCTCTTTCTATTAACGCGTACCATGCATACAGTTAGAGGAAAGATCCACATTAATGTTAAAGCTTTCGCCTACGAAATTATGTTTAACCAACCTGCGTATCAAATACTGTAATATAGCGGCAAGCCCTGGATCATGTTCGATATCCATAGTCCGCGAATTAATGCCTCCCATGCAGCGAACAAACGAATCTTATTTACCGTCTCTAAAAGCAAACAAGGAAAACGTCCAAGGGTTGATGGCGTTAGTGCAGTGACTATGACAGTTGAAACAGACGATGACAGGAACGAAGAGAGCGCGTGAGAACTTGACGGTAGTGGGTATGGCGGTGGAGAGAGAAGAGGAAAGTGAATAAAGATACATTATATGTATGTATAGATATACATATAATTTCGTTGCGAGGTACACGTAACATTATTCATCGAGAAAATGATGGTAGATTGAAATTGCGATTGTAACGATAGTGCGACGTTTATAAACACACAGCGGAATGGGAGGCGGGTGGGGTGGTAGTGAGCGAGCAACGGACACAGAGCGAGGAAAGTGCGAGTGAGCGCACAAATTTCGCACAAGGACAAAGGAGGGGGAAGGTTGATGGCGCGCTGAGATGAAGCGTTTTCAAAACAGTTCCATGCGTATCGCGAATCAACAGAAAAATGAAAAGAAACTTTTGGCTATTGCCATTTCTTTTTTAATTCTACGACATTCTTTTGCCATTCTGTACTCTTTTAGAACTTGTCGATGTGGAGGTTAATTAACACCGTCTTGTAAATAACTTTTATTAGTACAAAATATTTAAATACACAAGCGGGTAGATTTAAGACGATGTGATTGCAGGTATGAGGATGTTGGTGTAAAATAGATAGATGTCTAACAATAAATCATACATATATTAAACGTTTTTGAAGGATACGTGTTGTAAAAATGTGTCTGCTAATTGTTAGTGTCTCTACTAATTGTACGACTCCACCTCCAGCTATTAGTTACTGGATTTTTATAATACACTCCGCGTCAAAATTAGAGGGACACTATAATTTCACGAACATTTTATCTCTATACCTGTTTTAAACTGTATCTCTGCGAAGAATGGTTGAAACAAATATTTAAAAAGCGCATTTTGGCGCTTCAAGTTTCTACTATTTGAATCAAGGACTCAATTTTTGTTTTCATTCGTTATGATACTGGTTTATCAAAAGGAAGCGCAAGAAACGAAGTTTCAGAAATTTTTACCTACTTTGAACGTATGCACTTGCCAAAAAAGTTAATTTCCGGTAAATCCAAAGAAGATTATTTATTGCAGATATTTCTCTTTAATTTCGTTTTTTCGCGATCAAAGCAAAAAAAGGTAATTTTTACTTTGAACACTTATAACTTGCGAACTCTTGATCGTAGACAAATTTTCATGAGTGTTTTGGAAAGCTAAGAAAGTTTCCTTTCAAAAGTTTTAGTTGCCAATTTCATGAGATTTTTTAATCGTATTAAATTTATTTTAAAATGACCCCTAATATTGCATATTTACCATTTTTTAGAAAACATTTTTTAGAAAACAATAATGGAAATTTGCCTGCAATCATGAGTTCGCAAGTTTTAGATGTTGAATGTGAAAAGTACCTTTTTTGCTTAGATCGCGATTAACTCGGTCAATAAAAATCATATACCAAAACCATAAAAAAACGAAATTAAAGAGAAATGTTTGCTCTATAAGAGGTCTTCGTTGCATTTACCGGAGAATTTTTTTTTGGCCCGTGCATACCTACGTTGAAAATAGGCAAAATTTTCTGAAACTTCGCTTCCTGCACTTCATCTTGGTAAAACAGTATCATAATGGATGAAAACAAAAATTGAGTAAAATTGAGTTAAAATACATTTTTTATTGTATATTTATTATAATAGATTTTTACCATTAATAAATTTACTTTTGTCGAAGAAAATATAATTATATTACTCATAATAAGCCTCGTTTCGTAAAATTGAATCCTGTAACAACTTGCCCCGTATTGTGTAACAACAAGCCCCTACTCGGGGCACATTGATACAACATGTCTCAAACTTCAAAATGGCTTGTTTCAAAGTCATGGTTTTCGTTTAATTACATGCGATAGCGATCATCGGTATAGGAGAAAACGTACTTTAAGCGAAAGTCATTGATAGTATTGAATATGGAATGAAAAAAAAAAATAAAGAACTGAAAAGTGTAACAACTACCCCCAGTCTACCCTACTTCTTAGTTGTTTTGCCGCACCGGGAATCGCCAAGCTTGAGGAATTAGCTTAACAAGGTTGAACCAATTGAACCAATGTCATCGGATATCAAGTTTGTTATTGATAGTTGATAAACGTTGGATATAATTCTCTTGGGGAATCGGTAGTGACAGGAACAATTTGGCTATTGGATGTTGAAAATTGCTCGATATATGTGTCAAACAGCTCGATCTATTTTCATCTTCAAGCCCCTCTCCGGGCAGCCCAGCGGTAGCGCGCGCGCGCTTTTTCCCACGCCACAGCTGTAATCCCTAAATCGAAACCCCTACTGCCCAACAGATCCGCCCTACCACCAGTCAGAGCCACGATATCATCCCCCTACCTAGCGCTTGCCTGGTGGCGATAGCTACCTGCAGCCCAGACCTATAATTTTCAGGCAAAAGCTTACACCCTGGCTGGCCAGAGCCGGAAGTTGCCGGAACTGGAGCCGTAGTGAGCTGTAGTGAGCCGGAGCCAGAGTCCAGGTCGTAGGTAGCTAAAACCCCAACCGGGGGTGGTAGGGTGGAGAGCGCGCATGCGTTTCCTCCCAACTTCCTTGCAAGTTTCTCGCTTTCGCGTGGAATGACGATAACATTAATTCGTACGAAACGGCTTGCAAAGGTGACGTTGGTGTTGCGCCCGGCAACTCCACCATCGATAAGGATCCCATCGACCACAAGGACGCGGATAGCGAGCACAGCTAGAACCGCGAGCTCGATAAAAAGGACGAGAAGCAGGAGGAGCTCGTGGATTAGGGGATAGAGAAGGCGCGTTCAAGACGAAAAGGAGGGGAAAAGGGGTGCAAAGTGGGAAGCAAGCGATACAGGTTGATGGTGAACAGAGCGACGCGACGGATAGATAGAAGAAAGGCGTGTGGTGGTGAGATCCGTTCTCGAAAGGAGTGCGTCGCAAGTTGTATCGGTGCTGCCAAGTAGTGTAATCGGCCGTCAATCGTGTTCGACTGTTCCTTTGGATAGCTCGCGCGTTCCTGCGGCCTGCAGGTCGCGCGCGCCTGCTCCGGACCATCGCGCACCGCGCATATTACCCTTCTTTTTCGGTTTCTTCCTGCTTTATAGTGCTTCTATGCGAGGTACGCGATTCTCGTTGTTGCCGGCAACAGGTGAGCCATTCTCGAGTGTCAGCCACGATATTGCATCTTCTTTCTCAGTTTCTTCCTTCGCCCTTCTGTCTTCTGTTTCTCCACCTTGTTCTGTCACTGTGTTCTCGCGTTATTCGACGGGTATAAATTTGTTCGCTGTTCGCTCGGACTGAAAGAAGCTATTCGCAACCGGGGTCTGCCCTTTGCAATTTGCAACTCGGATTAAATTCGAATCGATCGAGTTTCCCGGCGGTCGGGACAATAAATTAACTTGTAATCGATCGTAACTCTCATTCTCTTTATTGTCTCACTGTCGTCCTTGAGCTTGTTAATTCAAAATTGCAAACCGCTCAGGTTGTGACTGCCCGTATGGGGCGGAAACGTTTGCTTTTCAAACGTTTGAAAGCTTTAAAATTGCTCGACGAGTCGTGTTCCGTTTGATTCGGCGACACTCGGGTTTGGCTCGGAACGAATCCTTGTAACGGTACAGGACATACTTATTGGGTTTACGATATTCGGCAAGCATATTCGGCTGTTGATTCGTGTCGGGGGTTCAAACGAGTTATCGAACGAACGAACAAAAGAGCAAATGGGCGAACAAGCGAACAAGCGAGCATACATATCTATTTAAATACATGCTCTAAGCTAAGGTACATACAGTTTGGCGATTATGCTCGGGGTTATCCATCTCGCGAGGTGATTTCTATTACCGAATCTCTTGTGTATACATAGCAAGTATGCTTTGGGACATGGTTGAATGAAAATGTAGAGAGCTGAGTCGCATGTCCCGTTTTGGAAAGACTGTTGGAAAAGACTGAACGGTGATTGTGAAAGGTGGTGTTGTAAGGTTTGCCTCTTTAACGTCCTCGCTCGGAACAATAACACTATTTTCCTACCCCGCTGTTGTCTCCTATTATTTCCGTTTGCTGGGTGTACGTGCACGGTGCCCATACCGTACCATACGGCACGGAGATACGAAGGAAATCGATAAGAAGCTGCGTAAGGCGAAGAAGAGAAAGAACAATAACAGTCCCGACAAAGGGGATTGAGAAATAGGGAGAAAGTTTGAAGAGAAGGGTCGATGTCAGTTTAACGTCCGTTTTCCCAGTTCGTTCGAGTCTCCGTGGCGTTTTTTCATTCAAAGTCCTGCAAGAAATTGGATTGATTATGAGAAAGATTGATGTGATCGTGCGGCAGGTGTGTGCGCTGCGAGAATTAACCGAGAAGGAAGGTAGACAACGGCAGCGAGTGATTCTGTTCGGATCGAAGCTGATCTAGTGATCGAAGCCGTGTTGCTTGCGTTTGCGTTTGTCATGTTCGCCAAGTCGAAGAGCAGTGGTTCGACGCCGAGCGTCCTCCTTCCGCGTGCGCTTCAAAATTTTTATGAATTAGGCAAGCAATTGGCTACAGCGGGTCCCGAGAACGCCTGGCGTGTGTACGAGGGGTATACAAAGGTGGATAGAAAGGTAAGATTCGAGGCTTGCGATACTTTTCATGCCTTCTTTGAATCTACTATAGTACTACCTACATACAGTGGCGTGCAAAAGTATTCGGACACACTTTAAAATCGCATAACTGGTTTAAAATTAATCCAAACGACTTGAGGTTTTTTGAGAAGCTAGAGGGATTAGTTTGCTAAATGATATGAATCGTCGTTTTGAAAAAAATGCACTTGGTCGAAGTAGCAAAAAAAAATTGTAAAGGTCGTTTTTTAAACTTTTTTGTGAACCCTTAATGAAAATTTAAAAAAACCGTTTGTAGATTTAAGTAAGTTATATACGTGTCTAAAATTTCATCAAAATCGGTTAAAGTTGCTCTAAGCTACACACTTTTCAAGACCGCAGAATAAGGTCGAAAGTCGCGAAATTCCCGAAAATCAGCGATTTTCGACCTTATTCTGCGGTCTTGAAACGTGTGTAGCCCAGAGCAACGTTAACCGATTTTGATGAAATTTTAGACACTTATATAACTTACTTAAATCTACAAACGGGGTTTTTGAATTTTCATTAAGGGTTCACAAAAAAAGTTTATAAAACGACCTTTACTATTTTTTTTTGCTACTTCGACCAAGTGCATTTGTTTTAAAAAAAAACTCAAGATGGTTGGATTAATTTTAAAAAAGTTATGCGATTTTAAAGGGTGGCCGAATACTTTTGCACGCCACTGTATGTGTATAATTAATAATACACTATGCCGTACCTATCATACTACATAATAATTACGTATTATATTAGGTATTATTATAAATTGGGAATTTGTTTGATCGATTGCAGGAGGTTTCGATATTCCTCTTCGATAAAAGATCGGTCGATAAGGTATACAAGCCGAAAAAGAAAGAGATCGTGACGGAAATTTTACGAAACGGAGCCCAACAGATGGAAAAACTATCTCATCCCAAGATACTGCAGGTAACACCTTCTTTCCTCTCATGTATCTAGTTACACTTGCATACACTGGCGGACGAAAGAAAGTTTACAACTTTTAAAATCGCATAACTTTTTTACAATTGGTGCAAACAACATGCTAGAACAATTAATTTGCTAAGTGACGTGTTGCATCGTTTTGAAGAAAAAATGCAATTGGTCGGAATAGCTAAAAAAAAATTGATAAAGATCGTTTTTTATACTTTTTTTTTTGTGAGAAAAAACCGTTTGTAGATTGAAGTGAGCTGTTATACATGCCTAAAATTTCATCAAAACCGGTTAACGTTGCTCTGAACTATAAACGCTTAAAGATCGCAAAATAAAGTCGCGAATAACAAATTTAATTTAAATTTAAAGTCGCGCAGAAAAATTTTTAATTTAATTTGCCAAAATTCAGAGAACTTTCTCTCAGTGTTACCCAGAGCTAACGACATAGACGTAAGCAGAAAGTTTTTGTATCATGTTATTTATTATTTTTAGCATTTATAGTCGAACATATGTACATACAAAGTACAAACGCAGTCTCTACTAGTGCTACTCTCAACTCCGGTTACTTTTGCAGGCATACAGAGTCGAAGAGTGCACGGATAGCCTGGCGTTCGCTTCGGAGCCGGTTCTGGCTAGTCTCGCAAACGTTTTAACTTATCAGGATCAACGAGCAAACAGTCCCGGTCAGTTGTCTAGCAGTGGGGCGAAACAAACTTCATCAACTACCAGTAGTCACCGTACTGTTTTCGCGAAAGAGTACGACCTGCTCGACATCGAAATCAAATATGGATTATTACAGGTGAAAAGACTAGCTCTGCATTTGGTTTATTTGTTGATACGATTTATCTCTCCGCACTCATTCGTTTCCTTTCACTCTAGATCACGGAGGCTCTGCTGTTCCTTCACGGAACCTACAAAGTGCTTCATCGAAACGTTTGCCCTGCAAGTATTATAATTACCAAAACAGGCACTTGGAAGTTGTGTGGTCTTGACTTTATCGGTAAGTAGTCGAGTATATAAGAACATACGTATACGTACTGTACTGTGCCGTGTGGCTTCGTTTGAACGCAGAATGATGCAACGCAGCTACGTCCTACGTTTTCTGTAGAAAAGAAGGCAGCTTATGCTTCGGTTGTCTTCGGTTGTCTCACTTGCCAAGTTGTCTCGCAGTTTCAAATCTCGAACAACCTATTTGGAGTAGAGCTTTTACTTTTTGACCCGTCGGGTACCCGTCTACCCGAAACAACTTCAAGCCATTGAATCTGGTATTGTTGAATTATTTTTGGCTAACATCAGACTATACCACAGACAATCACAGACAATACTACATTCAATTGCTTGAAGTTATCCCGGGTAATTTTCGGGTACCCGGGTACCCGACGGGTCAAAAAGTAAGAGCTCTAATTTGGAGTACCTATGCATACACCTACCGGGCGGGCTGATTTCGTCTCACCCTGCATTCGATCAGTTCAATGTGCGCCTACTTGGGCCTAGGCTTATCTTTCGATCGAACCGATCGATATCGAATCGGTTTCACGTTCATCACTGATACAATCTACATACATATACCTACTATATATGTAACTCTACTCTCGTTTCTCGGTTGTAGAAAAGGTGAACGAGATACCGATAGCGTTGCAACCATGGACCACTCGTGTGTCGAAAATGTGCCAGCCGAATCTCGACTATATCGGTAAGAACGCGTATAGGTGACACGTTTTAATTTCTAATATGTAGGTATGTTTGTAATTGTATATTAACCGCATTGTAATCGTAGCTCCGGAAGTGCAACAAAAGAAACGGGGTGGGTTTTACAGTGACATGTACAGTTTCGGTATGACCATATGTGCGATTTTCAACCAAGGTCGACCACTGATCCAAGCGAATCATAATTGTTCCGAGTATCTGAAGCAACTAGAGACCGTGAGTGTAATAGACCTAATCTAATATAAATTTCTTCGTCGCCTGCCATCTTTTACCCTTCCACACTATCTAACGCTTCGTTGCTTTCTATTGAATCGCAGCTCGAGGAACAAGTGGTCGTAATGTTGCCTCTAATTCCGTTACCACTTCGAGAAGCGGTGTCCCGTCTTTTACACATCGACCCAGACAAGAGGCCATCCGCCCATGTTTTGTCGATGATCAAGTATTTCCAGTACGTAATGCATAAACTGCATACGGTAAAGATAAAGAAAGGTGTCGCCGTTTACAAAATATTCCATCGAATCTTTCTCATTCTTTTAGAGAACCGCCCGTGCACGCGCTCCAATTCCTGGACGTAAGTAAGATGAAAGATCAGGTGCAGAAAGAGCATTTTTATACAACTACCTTGAAGGGAGCATTACCTTATATACCGAAGGTAATGGAGTAAACTGAATGCATGCATACCTAGTATTTAGGTACATACATAGGTACATACATACATGAATGTGTTCGATCGAACAGCGATCCAATTTAGGCATTTAAATCCGCAGAAACTGTGGTATCAACATATCTGGACGTATTTGCAAACAGAATTAGAAAGTCAAGAAGTTCAATCGGCCGTGCTTCAGCCAGTGCTTTACATCGTGCAAAACAGTACGCAAGAGGAATACAATAGGATCGTATTACCATCGTTACGGTAAGTATCGCAGCATCTGTAGGTATTCTGTCCGATCTGTCCCGCTGACCGAAATACGATTCGCAGCTTCATTTTCTTTTCATATCGCTATTAATGGCATTCTGGACTGGACCATACGTAGAACGTTTTTTACGAGTCACAAGTCGAACGACGGGGCAGTTACTCTACTGGAGAACTTGCATTTAATACTTGAAAAGACACCTCCAGAATGCGTGAAGACGGAAGTGCTACCCATGCTATACTCTACATTTGAAAACTCAACCGCGCAAGTACAGGTATGTAGGTGCTAGATATGTATAGACCAGCGCTGTCCAAGGTCGCTCCGGCGGGAGCTTGGGGTTCCCCCACTCTCGTCCGCGTTGTCAGGGATACCGCGTGACGCTAACCGCGTAGACGCTTGCCCGGCTAGCCAGTCGTGGAAGCCTTCGTAGCGTCGCGCGGTTGCCTTGACAACGGAGGCACGCTGTGCGAGAGAAAGATTGGAAGGGGAAGCTGGCGCGTGAGGGGTCCCTACTCTGGACAGCGCTGGTATAAACGGTAGAAACGGTCGATACGCAGTGGCGGATTTAAGAAAAAAGGCCCAGGTGGCAAACGTTCTGAGGGGCCCATATCTTTGGGAAAATGAAGAGGTAGTTTACTAAAAACGGGCCAAGTGTAGTTGTACGAAAAAAAATGTAGTGTTTGGGTACCTATACCTAATCATAATTTTTTTGGAGATGGGGCCCTGGGGGGTCTTTTGGACAGGGGACCAGGCGGCAACTGCTCATTAGCCACCCTGTTAAATTCTCCTTAGAAAGAATATGTACATGTAATTCCGCGTTTACACCAGGGCGAACACGAACAAAAACATTGTTCGCGAACGTTTTCGTCTGTTCTTGTCGTGTTCACACCGCCGCAAACATGAACAAAACTCAGTGTACGAATGGTATGTGAACGTTTTGTTCTATTTGCGGCGGTGTGAGCACGGCAAGAACAAACGAAAACGGTCGCGAACAATGTTTTTGTTCGTGTTCGCCTTGGTGTAGACGTGGCATAACTTTCGATTCACAGACTGCAGCATTTGTAGCTGTGTCGAACGTGGCCGAGTGCATCGACGACGATGCAGTTCGGAATATCGTACTGCCGAAATTGCTTCAAGCGGCTGAAAAGAATACGGTGGACGCTCGAACGCTGGTGAAAGTGGTCACCTGCATATTGGGCCGGTTGGAGAAGCAAAAAATAATCGACCGCATTTTACCACTACTGTTTAATGTAAAGCTTCAAGAGCCGGAAGTAGTGGTTCGGGTTGTAAGTGCGTATTTTTAATCGATACCTACCATGCCATGCACCGATCCGTCATGCATGCGAAAGCTTCTCGGATCTGCTTTGATTTCTACTAATTGGACTGTGCTATTCATCTTGGATAGACATTTATAGATTAATGTTGACCGACAAAACGTATGGGCTTTCGGTCAGCTGGATGGCGACTCGGGTAATGCCGTCTCTGTTACCTCAGGCGATCAATCCTGCGCTTAGTCTGGACCAATTCGAACTTCTTCTTAAACTCTTGCGGGATATGTTGCATCATATCGAGAGGTGAACCAGCGATTACATTTCGTTGTCGTTTTTTTTTCATTTTCTTTCATATTCCCCTTTCCGCTACATTTCCGCACACACGCACACACAGAAATCAAAGGAACGAATTGACGTTGGACAATTTGTCACTGTCGAGCCCGGAAAGACATCGGAGCTTACGGCATCAGCAGAGTACGGACAATATGTACACACAGCCGTTCAATATACCAAACTTGCGTATCGAGCAACGGAAAACTTCTTCCGCTGAGGATATGGCTAGGAACAGCAGCATCGGTAAGTAAATGTACCCACCCACATCGTAGGTACATGCTCCATTACGAGCTGCCAGGTATACAATATACATGCACATTCTTAATGGTGGTTGACGTACCCGTTGACGCGTAGGTTCGATGTCAATGACAGCTTCGGCGGAGAATATGCCGAGAAAGACCTCGGTGTCGGGTAAGCAGCAATTTTACGCGCAATTCTCCAAACACCGATGTTATGATGCAGTGTTAACTCGTGTATCATTGATACGTTAGGCATGTTCAGTTGGTTCTCACGTTCCAACAACGACAGCAATTACCTAAGAGTGGCAAACACCTTCACGAGCAGGCGATCATCGGATCATGTTCTGATGGCATCGAAGACACACTTGACACAATCGTGTGCGAGTTCACCAGGTGTCTCGTCGGGTGATGGATTTCTAATCAGACGTCACTCGAGCTTTGGCCCCCAAGATCGCCGTGGATCCAGCATGAATTTATCACCACCCACGGTATATTACATTCTCTCTTACGCTTACATTCTTCTTTTCAAATTTCCATGCATTTCTGCGTATAATAACTTAATGTATCGCGGGTTTGATGAAAAGGCTGGAGGGATGCCGATCACCAGCAGCAGCGTGCCATACTTGGTTAGCTCGAGCATGAACAACAGTATACGCGGCTCAAAACGTGCGTCTGTCTCGTCAACGTCCTCCCAACAGGGCGGCGTCGGATTGCTGCAACAGGTTGGCTCCAACATGGTAAGACAACTACCCCCCATCTGCCTCAACCTCAATGGACCACCACCACCACAACCACCAACACTTTCTCCATTACTACTCCAGCTACCGGGACAGCGTTCCCACTGACCCTTCGTTACAGTGTAAGGATACTCACTAGCTTCTATCCATCGTCGCTGATTCTTTATTTTACAATTTACACAGTTTTCGCGACGTCGCGTCAGCGCGGCGCCGTAGACCAGTAGCGCTAGTCGTTACCGCATCGCTTGATCTTCTTCTTCTTCTTCATTTTCTTCTTCTTCTCCACCAAATCCTCTGTTCCTTTGCTTTCTCTTTCTAACCTACCGTACTTACCTATATTTCCGATTTCGTGAAATTTATTCTGCGACGAATTTAGACGGTACATACAGTTCTGTCGCGCACCACTCGCTCAAATACCCGTGCGTCGCAATGTAGAGTAATACTTGTGTGTAGTGTTGCGTAGATATGGGCCAGTTCCGCCTTTAGTTTTCTGCCTCTATCCTAGCTTCGTATCCTCTTTCTCAATCTTTTATCTGCCTCCTCCGTACTTTATTTCCAACAACTAGCCTACATACTTAACGCACTTGTGCTTTGCGCTATCTTTGCCATGTGCACGCAATACTCGAGAATCTCTCGAATCGGTCAACCGAGTTACATAGGTTCATACTTGAATCGGTTGATCGATCGATTGTCATTTCATCGTTCTTCAACGCCATGGTAAAATTTGTGTAATCGTTGGATGTTTGCTCCGTTACAGTACCAGTTCTTCAACAAACAGTTTGACGCTTGAACCATCACCGCTCGGCAACAAAGCTACGCACGAATCCATGTACGAGCGGCTGTAGTATAACTGTCGTTGCTAACCGATCGCACGACAAAAGGCACGAGGAAAAATACCTACAAAAGAAAAATCCTTGGATTACGCTCGGAGCCCAAAAACTTATCGATACCAGTATTTCTCGACGAGTAACAAATTTCTCCGCTCGTTCGGGTATCCAGCATTTTTCTCGTAACGTGAAAAAATTACAGGGAAACGTGAGAGCAAAAAAAAGTTTTTTAGATTAGCAGCAAGTACCGAACAACAAAGGTGTCTATATTTTTTTATATCACAAGAAATCGCCTCTCAACATGAATTCAACGATATATGATGCAGGAAATAGATAATTTCAACATTTCACAGTTTCGTGCGTGTGTATCAAGAAGATATGTATACATAGATACCAGTAGTAGACATATAGCGATATGAAAATTGAAATTATGGAATGTACAAATTATTTCTCTCATTTCGGACCTTACGAGGTCGAAACTTGTTGCAAGGTCAAAAATTCATACAAGTAATTGTATGACAATGAGTAGTAGCGCAGGCGCCCAATTACCCCGGGCTATCTGATGTTAAATAACGACGATCCATTCAACGAAACCGGGTCTATGTATACGCATGATATTTCGTATATACATGCGTATTGAAAGTAAAATTGCCTATCGTGATTTCTCGGTCTACATATGTATATCAGATATTTACGGATGTTCATAAACTCATTCAGACAGAGAGGTCAGAAAGAGGGTAGAACGATTCTTTCTTCTTTTCTTTTACATCAGAAGATTCACGGCCTCGCAATTTCGCATTATTTATTTATGATGTTGTTATTGTAAATACTATACAGATGTGAAAATAACGTAATTGCACGACCGTATGTGTATTCTGGAAACGTGGAAACAGTAAGTAAATGTGCGGGATTAGCCGCTGATTCGTTGTATGTAACTATAACTGTAATTGTAACTGGTTCCTACTGGTGCTATTCAAATGGATCTTTCACGATATCTCGGAATAGTAATAGTGTCTCAAGTCATGCTCTAGAATGCGTAAAGATATCCTAAAGAATGATGATAGAGAATATGTATCTCCAAATTATGAGAGAAATGTGTAACAGATACAACAGATTGGTGGGCGAGCGAGTGCGCGAGTAAATCTCATGTCTCCATGCATTTGGATACACGCAAACATATCAGACATGCGCAGTTGTACGCGCGTTAGGTAGGTAGCTACAATTTGGCGGCGTTTGCTCTCCTTCGTCGTGGTTGAAAGTTTCTTGAATTCGATAAAGATATACGTACATAGATTCGATATTAATCTAAATATGTATATGTATGTATACGTATACAATTTGTGCGCATGGCGAGTGCGTGTTCCCCCTGTATGTATGCATATGTAAGAAAGGGTTTAGGAGTCGGAGTAAGAATGAGAGTAAAGGTGGAAATGCTAGGGCGTAAGGGGTAGAAAGCAGACAATTGGTGTAGGCGCCGCTTTAGAAGCACGCGTACCTGCCAAGTTAAGTGTCCTTAAGGTTCGCGCGGGACAATCCTTCGTTGTCTGCGATCGCGATCGTGAACGGATGAATCGTGCTGTCGAACCGCGGACAATCTTAAACAGTCATGGACAATCTTAAACAATTATGGACAATCATGGACAATCGTGGACAATCGTGGATAATCATGGACAATCATTGGAATTTCGGAAGCGCTCGCGAAAATGCAACCCTAGAAAGTTCCTGCCCTTATCGTCCGACGCTCCAAGTTTCCAAGCTTCCAAGCTTCTAAGCTACCTCGCAGACGATTATACGTATAAAATAACTTAGTTTCGTATAACGCTGTTTTAATGGATCGTCGACTCGTGTCTCCTTCGATCCGTTTACTACCGACAAGTTTCGTGATCTGCATGCTTACGGAAATGGCAATAAGTACGCGGACGGCGATTGTTGTCGCGACCCATCAATGTGAATATGTATTATGTACACTTACAGTTTCCAGCTAACAAATCGTTCTTTCGACCGCGTACAGATGCTGCGGGTAATTTAAACCTACGGAACCCAGAGGGTTGCTCGCCTTAAGGGCCCCGTACTTACATGGCGTACAGTGTACACCGTACATTATTGAGCGTGCTCATAGAACATGTACCATATGTACCTACATACTAATAGTTTGTTAAGTGCTCGGTGAACACGCTCGACAGTGTGCCGATAGCAACTGATTGTGAACACCGGTTCGTTGGAAACAGATTATATATGTACTACATATACCCGAGTACATGTATGTACACGGATGCAATATACTCGTGTAGCTCGCCGAACTCGCAGTCTTGTACCCGCAGATTCGGCCACTTGTCGCTGTTACCGTCTACTTGCCCTGTCTTACTTACGAATTTTCCTTAAAAAGTCAATTGAAATATGAATAAATACACAAGTTTTGGGCAACTGAAAACAAACATTATACTTGATTCTGTTGGAATTATTCTCCTCTTATAAGGGGTCTCCCTACCTTGACGGTCGAAAAATTATGTGAACTGTGGGAATTTTTTAAAACAAAACCATTAAATATATTTACTTGCAGCTGTGCGACTTCATTTGTCAATCTTTAGAGAATATAACAAAAAATTTTATGCAAAAATAGTGGTTATATATGGAGTTATAGTGCTTCGGATAGAGCGCCTTACAGACATCATATGCGCAATATTAGCATAAAATCAGCCGTTGTAGTTGTCTAAAGTAGAAAATTTAACAATTTGTGTAATCTGTATGTGTGTGGCTAGCGCTCGAACTGGATTAAATGAGAAATACTGAAAAGTAAAAAAATCGCAGCGTCTAAAAAAATTTTCTGATTTTTTAAGTCGCAAGAGTCTAATTTTGCAAAAACCGAGTTAGTTTTAGTACCGGCGAGAATGGGACATCTACTGAAGATATATGCCCAGTTTAACGTAAATCAGGTGATTCGTTTCTGAGAGATCATACTAATAAATTCGAAAACATCGTTTTGAGAAAAACGCGTTTAAAGTTTCAGGTAACGTTTTTTTAAATGTTGCCTAAATATGTAAAAATACAGGCACAAAGTTTGCAATTAATATAATTTGAGGGTTTTTGTTAAAAAAAATCCCAATTATCGCGCTCCTTTTCCAGGCCGTGACAGTAGGGAGACTCCTTAAATACCGAGTAGAGATGTCTGGACACGACTGAAACGCCCCAACTACCAGAAACGCACAGTTTGAAGTGGTCCAACTTGACACAGTTGGCATCTGTATTGCGAACCCTTGTATGTATGTGATTGCATACATATGTATTAGACAAAATTATGGTAATAGAGAGTGGAAGTAATTGGAACGATATTTTTTAGCCTAGGAAAACTGACTACATATACGTACATATCATTGTAAGTGTGCGGGCACACCACTGCTACAATGTGCATAGTGAACGGCACCAATAACAGTGTCAAGTAGTTGAGTCTGCGGCAACTAGCCCAAGTCAGTATACACAGGGGCGTCCGCAGACTTTTTTCCGGGGGGGGGGGGGGGGGGGCAACTTTGAAGTGACGGTGAAGGAAAATATTGTAATGAAAACATGAGTAACCCGCTTGCTTTTTTTAACCCATTTTATACTGCCAATTTAATTAAAAATTTAAAACAGAAATTTAAAAATATTCCCTTTTTTAGTATAAACTTAATAAAGATCAGTTTTGAAAAATAAGCGATTTTTTCTCAAAAGCCAGGGGGGCACATGCCCCTTTTGCCCCCCCCCCCCCCCCTCCGGACGCCCATGTGTATACATACATACGTAATACGAACAGAAAGCCCGTTGTATCGTATACCGATCTACGGGAGTAGAGTTGAGTAAAGTGGAAAATATCACGAGCGAGCGGCCGAGCGATTAATTTGGAGTAGACCCAACTAACGAAAAGTTGTACAAGTACCAGTCCGACGAACGGGGCTGGCGGCGGGCTCGTAGGGTCGTAGCACGTGTGGACACTATTCCGCGCGGACAATGGACGAGTGAGAAAACCCAAGAGCGAGTGAGAGGAAACGAAAGAGCCTATCGCTCGTTCCCGGGTTCCCCCACTCTCGTCCGAAGGATTCCAAGAAATGTATAGTCGGAAATGGATAGTCACCGGGCTTTAAACACATGGTAAAAACGGGCTGGTAACAAGTATGTACTGTATAGATCGCGCATTATAACTTTGTCTCCGAGCAGCCACTGAGTAGGCCGTGAGTCAACTGTTGCGCTTGAGAGACTTAGAGCATATGTACATGGAGGTCTCGTTGAGAGCTTGAAACTGTCGTCAACATGGTGCGAGAGAGAAAGACATGTGCGAGCGAGAGAAGTATCGAGGTCCCAATCGACCGTAATGCGCATGCGCCGAGATCGTGCGAGAGAGAAAGACGGGCGATTGAAAATCTATACTTCCGTCTCTCGCACCAGTTCACACGTGTTGGCGACAGTTTCGAGCTCTCAATGAGACCGCCATGTCTATATGCTCTAAGATTTTTTCCCACAGAATTAAAATAAGCCAACGATCAGACTCTCTCGCACGCACGGCCTACTCAGTCACAGTGATGTTTCCCTCCCGAAATAAAAGTGTTCTCGATCGGCCATAATCGTTTGAACCGTACTTATGTAGAATGTACTCTGGATGCACCATGAGCCGAGCGCCAAACCGAGTATGCTTTTATGCGTGTGGACATTAGACAAAAAATACTTTTTCTACTTTCACCAACCAGGGGCAATCCCAAACTGACAATCAACAGTTTTTATGAAACTTGGGTATTCAGTAGTACATACCCAAATAAATATTTAACATACTTTTTTTTACTTGGGAGTGAAAATCCTATGTGGCCTAATATTTTAAGAATTAGTAGGTGCAGGAGGAAAGGTGAAACATGAAAATTCTGTTAAAATAATCATATAGCTGCATATAACTACTTACCTTTGACGTATTTGTAAGCAGCTTTTTCATCCCAGTTTTTGTTTTGCGGGGGTCCTCCTGTTTTAACGATAGCCAATCGAAAGCGCAATAATACATGCTTGGAAAAATCGTCGCGGATTCGTGACGCGCTCGGCATATCTGAGGCTTGTCAAATGTGTTTGTAAGTACAGTATTGTCACGTTAGCGGCTCGCTGGTCGGGACAGAGGATGAGTCCACATCGAGACCAGAACCCTAATTTCGACTGTTCGTTTCTCGATTCTTTTTGGCCGAAGGAGAGTGCGAGATGGAACGCTTTGCGTGCGCGGTGGGCGTGCGCGACGGCGCGAGCACTCAGATAGAATCGTGACTGCTCGACGCATGTGCGCAACGGTCAGATAACCAGGCATGGCACGAGTCTTTTTTGCGCCCTAGGCGAGCTTGCCAAATTCCGCCATTTATTATAATACATTTAATTGGGCTTCTTCATATCCTTATTCTTAATTTTTACTCGTAGTTTAAAACCGTTGTAGTACAATTTGTAGTATTTCATTTAAAAATTTATTTTCAACAATGAAAATACCATTTTGCACCTCTTGTCAACCTTACGCCCTAACAGTTGCCTAATTTTTTAGAGTAAAGTCTTAAATAATTTCATATAAATGTATTATAATAAAGGACGCAATTTGACAAGTTAGCCTAGGCCGCAAAAGAGACTCGAGTCGGGCCTGCGTCAAGATTTTGCGAAGTGGTTCCCCTGTGCTCACCGTAAGCGCTTGTGACCATTACGCACGCAAAGGACGGAGTGTCATGGCGTCCGAAAGACGCAGCGAAACAAAACATCACGCGTCGTCTGTTTCGTACCGTCCTCGCTCGCTTTCAGTGCCTTTCGCTCGTTCTCGTTCCATCATGCTCTCGCCTTCGCCGGACAAGAGTGAGACAGAAGTGGTGGGGATAGCGAAAAGCCCACATCGTGTGCACCAAACCGAGCCGCTAACGAGACAATACTGTACATAAGTACATATAAGTGGATGACGAGGTGTGTGTACTTTGAGGCCCTTTAGAAAGACGCGTTTTCTTCAATCTGCATTCGTATTGGTTTGAAATATTGTATTGGTAGCCAGTGCAACTACATCTGCGGCTCAGCGCTGTCCATCGGTGAGGCCCCTTTCATTCCTTTTACAACCGCTCCATCCTCACACAATATTCGCGAGAATTACAATATGTATTTAGTAGTAGAAGCAGTAGTACTGGCTCTCCTTTTTAACGTCTTGCGTATCCGTGACAAAGCGGACAAGAGTGGGAGAACCCCACAGAGCACGCGTGCCAGGCCTGTCCAACTTTTGCTCTTGCCCACGGTGTAAGAAGGAAAGGTGGTCCGACTCCGCTACCCCCACTACTGAATTCTTGTGATCTAAAGTGTGTAGTTCCGCCAAAGCCCGCTATGTTCCCTAGTGAGACCGCGTACCCGTCGGTGAGAGGTGTTACTGTGTGCATAGACTCACGTATATACACATGTACATACTGTAGACAGCGTGGGGGCGCTGTTGCTCTACACACATCAGTAACAACTCTCACCGACGGGTACGCGGTCTCACTAGCGAACATAGCGGGCTTTGCGGAACTACACACTTTAGATCACAAGAGTGGGGATGGAGTCGGACCACCTTTCCTTCTTACACCGTGCTCTTGCCTTCGAAGAGCAACTCGCGGCTGCTCGTGCAAGCAAATTCCTGGATGGCAGGCCCGGATTAAAAGGGGGGCTGTAGCCCCGGGCCCCACTTTCCGAGGGGGACGCCGTTCTAAGCGATTAGCTCACTAAAGCCCCCTCGGTTCTCGTTATTCTTTTCGCATCTTTTCATCCATCTTATTTGTTCAACACTCTTAGCATGCTCCCGTGTCATTTTTAGCAACGGTTACTTCTTACGCAATAGTGTCTTGCATTATTCCAGTGTTACATACATTAAAACGATCCGATCGGTTCTTAAGTAGGTGGTTTTTTCACAGTCGTCAAGTTTGCGCGCGCCTACGCCCAAGTATGTGTGCGTGTGTGATCTATACTTGCGATCGCACGTGTACTTTCAGGGTGAGTTACGCACTTGGCATGGGCAATATCTCTTATGACGGGAGAAAGTATTGAATAGTTTCCTAATGCCGATTTTTCGAATTTTTCGTTAAATTAGAACCATACACGTTTGTTTTACATAAATCTGTCTGAGTATTAAAGTACGACGATACTCGAGAAACGTATGTATGTTGAGGATCATGGAAAGAAACGCTGTCGCATTTGTTCGGTACATTGCATTGTTGGATTTAAGAAAAAAATTAAATCGTAAAAAGTCGACCCTGCAAAAAACATTCAACATTTTCGTCTACCACATTTGCACATCATAAAAGAGATTATTGTCCGTGCCAATTAGGTAAGTAAGTACATACATACTCGTGACTCGCCTTGTATTTGTATCTAGTTGTTTCATTCGTGGTCAATTATACATATAGTTACAGGATCAATTGTCGACGTTGTTATTTATGATCGTGATCACTGTTGTTAATATGTACTTGTTAGTAGTCCGTGCTCGATAGATTTTCTCTCAAAGGTATATGGTGTTCCGTATCGAACAAATGGAACTATTTTCCATGATATATGTCAGTTACTATGTACAAGTATACTTGGCGTATAAACGAGATAAGACTTCCCTTTTCGACTCGTTAACGGTTAGACAATTCTTTGATCGTATCGATACAAGTATATATTTCGTCGTGTATTCCTTTCTAAGAATATAATAAAGAACCGCCATATCAACCACATTATTTCTGTTTCGGCTATTTAGGTAGCGGTACGTTGCCCATTGCCATCGAAACGACACTATATATGTTCCGCGCGGCCACTGGCGCAAGTGAGAAAACCCAATGAGCGAGCGAGAGGAAACGAAAGAATCGACACAAAGTTTCCGTCGGCTATGAAATGGTGGGGATAGTCGCCGGACTTTTAACGCGTGGTAGAAACGGGCTGCTAACGAGGATTTACTGTATTCCGGTCGACGCTTCGTTTGTTATATAATCCTTCTAGCTTCTCCCAAAAACATAAGTCGTTTGGACCAATTCTAAAAAAGTTATGCGATTTTAACAGGTATAAACTTTCTTTCGTCTGTCACTGTATCTGCGGTATGATACCTATACGTTGGATTAAAGGAAAAAATTGAAAGAAAGATACAAATGTCTGCAAGCTGTTGTCGACGACATAACGTGTTTATTGTAGAGAAAATGCTACATCGTTTCTTTTTCTTTGGGATGATGTACGAAACTGCTCCGTTTTGATTATCAGTCACTCAATTACAATTGTACAACTCGAGTGTAAAAAATTTTACATGCTTTCTTTTTTCCTTTTTTTTACAATATTCATTTTACCGAGATACATACATAACTTACATGCAACGATGTACGAAAACTTGCAGTGTAAGATTACGTTTACAATCACAACTCGATTACATAATTGAAGTATTTATATAATTCGTATCGATAGAAATACGCCGGCACTGGTATTCCACGCAATTGCAAGTTGCATAGCGGTGCAAAGTGTCGCAAGAACGAGACAACGCGCAAAAGTGCTTCAGCAAACTGCTCAAGTTATCCATTTGTTTTTTCTTTTCTCTTTTAATAAACCTAATTAATCTGAAAGAAGCACCTCGAGAAGGAGTATTTCGAAAATCTTATACTTGGAAGTGTAAGAATGTTGAAAAAAGAAAAGTAGGGTGAAAAATAATCAAGCATTACAAACATCATTCGTAACATTATACTCAACATCAGGTTATTTTCTGGCATTCGTACGTTTTATATATATCAACAGAAAGTTCGGCTGCGAGTAGTCACAATCATTAATAATATTCGTAGGTACTTATCCGCAAAATGACAGTTTATTATTATTATAATAATTATTATTATTATGAAATATGTATATACAGTCAGAAATGTAGTATTCTCTAGGTGAACGAAAAATTTCTAATCCCATTTCTTTATCCTTTAGGTTATTACCGATTCATATATACATATCTATGTATACGCGGATTGTTACTCACGTTATAGAACGTAAAATTCGATATAGTTAATTTCAGCGCTGCTCTAGTCCCTAGTGAACAATTGATAGAACAATTGTATCTGTCCATAACATTAGCTGTAATGGTAAGCATTTATTTACACTCCAGCCTTATTTTTTTTATTCTATAATTTCAGCTTTGTTATCCACATTCCAACAAACAACTGACATCGATCAGTTTAAACATTTCGCTATGCGCTGTACCTTTTATATTAAAGTTTCTTCTTTTAAATAACGTGTTTAAAAATATTATACCAACCTATCTTATTAATATATATGCTTCTCAATGTTAACAAGCCTTGCCAGTTTACGTTGATATCCAAAAGGAGGTGATGATGACGATGATTTCCGCTGATAATAAAGTAAAATAATATTTTACATTATCGTAATTGTACATTCTCTTGATATTTCACTAAACCACTGCTTCACGAAACTAATGCTCTTTCATAAATTATTACATATACGTGTCTAACGCACTAGTGGCAAAGAAAGTTCTTGTACCATGTGTAGTGAGTGTATACGTGTGTATGTTCTGGAGAGCATTCTAGCCCTCCGAAAGGTAGCTCCATTGGAGCTATTCACAGAGTCATTAAATACTACATAGTACGTACACTGCGGTCACAGTGCGTACACCGACACTGCGAGAGAAATAAAACATTTGACTATTACGTAGTAGGTAGGTAGGTAGGAAGGTAGGTAGGTGGATAGGTAGGTAGGTACGCAGGTAGGTAGGTAGGTGTTCCGTCCATTCATTCCTCTTATTACGAAATTGTCTGCAATATATTGATATTGCTATTGGCTTCCTCCTCTTCTTCCTCCTGAAACATCGTACAGATTCTCTCCATAATGACTCGTGCCTTTAAACGCTAAAGCGTATAAGAGTAATCAAAGACGATCAACTTGCCTCGTCAAAACCAAAACAGGTTTCCATTTCTTTCTGTAACTTTGGATCGCTTTGCGTGTTCTGAGGCGAAGATTTGGAAGAGGTTCCCGGATCCAATTTCAACTCCTCCATGTCGTCTTCTTCCTCGTCCATCTCTTCTCCGTCTTCCCCCGTACCAGTCACGATGCCACTTTCTTGGCTCAAAGGATCTTGCATCACCAAATCTCCATCCTCACTGGCTACGACAGCCATTTGCTAAAAAACAGGATCATCGAGTTCATACATACGCGAATACTACCAGTTACTATAACTGTCTGGTATATATTATGCAACCATCTACCTGATCGGTTCTCTGATTGTCTGCCAACTGAATAACTTCCAATACAACATACTGTTGACCGTCGCTTCCTTCAACCGCCATCATATCCTCCTCGTCTTCCTCCTCCTCTTCCTCGTCGTCCTCGTAACCTTCAAGTTTATGAAATGTTAAATCACCAGTGTTATCGGAACGAAGCACGTGGGTGTGTTACAGTTAATACTATCATGCATATCTATAAATTACTTTGATCGGAATATTTCCAGACTATCGCGACTTGGCGCGATGAATACTGACCAGTCATAACTTCCACTCTCTGCCCATCTATTATTTGGATCTTTTTCTGTCTACCCATCTTCAGAGCTTGTTGCTTTTCTTGAAGGGACGATTCTGGATCGTGAACAGCCATATGCCGAATGAGATTCCCTTTATGCCTGTAAGACAAGCTTAATATGTACTTTTGTCTTTTTCTTTTCGAATAGGTACGCGCATTCGTACACGCGGCGAACATTACATACCTGAACGGTCGTTCGCACTCGGGGCATTGGTGTGTCTTCTCTTGCGGTGGAGGAGGAACATAAGAGGGATTATGATAAAGATTACAATGCCGCTTGAGGAGTTGCTTTTGCCTGAATGATTGAAAGCAATGGTCACATTGGTACGGTTTCTGATCTGTATGAATTAACATGTGGCTTTCAAGATGACGCGCAGATATAGATGCATACGGGCACAAATCACATTTGTAACATTTCTCTCCCTCGTGTGTTTTACTGTGCAATTTATAGCTATATCTATAAAGTAAGAAAATATCGTGTGTATCTTGTTTACCAGACAAAACAATATTTCCTGATAAAGTGTAATATCGTACGGCCAGTTCTCCTGTACTTACCTGTCTGGGAATGTCTTTCCACAGCGCTTACATTTCAGAGGTTTGTCAGAGGTATGTAACTTTTGTACGTGTATTCTAAGATCTGTTTTTCTTCCGCACGTTGTCGGACATAATTCGCACTGAAATACTGGCTTATCACCAACTGTAATGCATATCATTGTAAATAAGGTGGAAAGGAATGAGAGTCTTGCGAATAAACGTACGAGGTCCGTGATACTTACCGTTGTGTATCAGTTTATGAGCTTTCAGACTGTTGGACTGAGTAAACCTCGCTTGACAGAAATCACATTCGTAGGGCTTTTCTCCGGTGTGTATTCGCAAATGCCGTTTTAGCTTGAACGTATCGGGGCTTGCGTATGTACAATGCGGGCACTGTACACGGATAAAAACATGACATTTCCGACTATGCGTAACGAGAGGACAGTGGAACTAGGATAGGATAGATACAAATAAAACAATACAAGTAATAGCATAATGCACCTGATATGGACGCTCCCCTGTGTGGCATCTAATGTGACGCTTCAATTTCGACAGTTCAACCGACGCGTAGTCGCATTCGTGACATTTGTGTGGTTTTTCATGCGTGTGCCTGTATCGGACATGTCTAACGAGTTCACCTGTAAACGAATAATACTGGCAATGATTCCTTTACGAGTTCAGATTATCATTCAATTACTCACCGGAAGTTGTGAATGCGCTGTCGCAGAATTTACAATGGTGAGGTTTGGTCCCGGTATGCGTGTTGACGTGATTCTGAAGCGAGGCTAACGTTTTAAACCCTCTCTCGCAAACACTGCATTTATGCGGTCTTTCTTCCGAATGAGACTTCATGTGCCGAGATAACAAATACCTAGGTTGTACAAGTTTAATTGTTTTGTTATGTATCGAGCACGCTTTTACTCCGACTACTACAACGTATCGGAATTTACATTATACGAAATTTACCGTTTGGGGCTCGTGTAGTTACAGTAATTACACATATGAGCTTGAGTGACCGTTTGTGATTTCTTGGGTAGGAACTTGATAATTTTCGTTTTATCATCCTCTACCTCTGATTCCACGGGTGCTTCGTTATCTTCGTTATCCTCGAAATCATAAACGGTAAGATCTTGTTCACCTTCTCCTTCTTCGCCTTCCGTCCCCTCCCTTTCCGTGGGTCTATTGTCTTTGTCCTCGGAGTCGGGCTGCTGAACTATTAACACGTAACTAACTTCGCCAGGATTGGTATCGGATGGTACGATCGTGACGGTTTGATATGCATCTCCGGAATTGATTACAACTTGATTGTTTCCGCTGTTATTACTCGCTTGTCCCTGTAAACCGATACATTTTTAACAAAAGTACATTTAATAACTAAACTACATTCAAAGCCAGTCGCTTTCGCTTACATCGTCGTCTCCGTCGACATTCTCCAGTTCCTCGATTTCATGATACTGGTCTTCTTGTTGTGCTTCTTCGTTCTGATCGGCTTCTTCCACTTCTTGAATCTGCACTTGTGTCATTACAGGTGTTTCGTCGCTATTCGCTTGGTAGTAATATTGACCGGACTGGTCGACGAAGTAAGTTCCGCCCTCTTCTCCCCCCGACAAGCCTTCCACCTGTTGCACTACAATACAGAACAATTTCATGAAGCTTTCGTTTCACCAGAGCCACCCGCAATCATCTAATCATCTGTGAAATACCAACACTGTACATGTTGCAGCTGCTCTCCTTGTCCTCCTTCTATTTCTTTATTAAACGTTTCTAAATACATTTGTATCTCTGTCACAGATTCTTGCCCCTCTTCTAACTTGATCGTTGCCACGTTACTCGTCATAGTCGGGTCATTAATTCATACAAACGTACCTTTTCTCATTAGTCTGAAACATTACCAACCACAATCATTAGTAAACTAAAAATCTGCTTTCAGAATAACTGTACATTTTAAATTGGTAAGTATAGTTGGAAGTTATCAAACAGCGTACAGTTTAACTCTACGATAAAACAGGCAAATATTTGCGCTTAAACAACTAAACTTGTGCGAATGCAATAATTCGCAAATCCATTTGAAAAGCAGAGAAAACAGTGTACATAATCGTGAGAAAAAGAAAACTTACTCCCCCCTCCCCTCAATTATCCTGCACAGAGGAAAAGAAACGTACGAAAAGAAGGCGCGAGAATTATAGTAAGGTATACTATAAGCAACACGTGTGGCGAGTACAAACATCGGAAGTTCCGCTGGATTACCATCGGGATACAAGTGGCAATGCACGAGACACCGTGGTCGCGTGGGAATCAGGGGGAAAATCAATATATCCGGGCGAAGAAATCGTCGGTAGGAAAAAGCGAGCGAGCGAGCGAGCGAGCGGGCAGGCGTACGGGGACGAACGCATTCATTCACGAGAGAGGGTAATCGGAAAATCGGCGGCCGGCCACGCGCTGGGAATCACCGTGACCCGACATCGCCCGGCGATCCGATAATCGAGCCGTTAGCGCGTAGCAGAGTGAAACGGGATTGACAGGAGCGACACGGCTGACACGCGATGCCGCTGTACGCCATGCGACACGCATAGCGGGCAATGCGAGCGGGACGATGACGCCATGGGCAAGAACGAAGAAGGTGATCGCGGCGCGGCGTGGAAATACGTAGGCGCGCGGGCGGGCGGCCCAGGGTTTCCGTTATCGCGGACTCTCGTCGCCAACACCAGGGGCACCGAAGTTGCGCATTCTGTCGGAAAGCTTTTAAGACAACGCGGGTGCTTTCGATTTCAGGACACAGGGGGCATTAACGACAAAAATTTCAGAAAATTATCACCGTCGGCGCTGTCATCAATATGGAGGACGCGACGGAAGGGAATACTGCCCGTTCTGCTACGTGCTGCGGATAACTCACCAAACTTATCCGCTCCGCTGGCGACCAGTGGCCACCGGTCCCCTCGGTTACTACGGAAAACACCCTTTCTTCGGAAGGAATCGTATTTCCACGCTGTGCCAAAGCTCCCACGCCACACGAATTCACGAATTATTCCCTTACCTCGTAAACTCGCGATCTTTCGTGTGAGGGCGTTGTGTAAGAGCCAGGGGCCAATATGGCCGATCGAACTGCAAGCGTTCAAATGCTGCGCGTTGGTAGCTGCGCAATAGTACGCGTCACCCGTCGTGTTTACACCGGACGACCGTTGTTTTAGATACTTCCGGTCGTTAAAACGTCCGTGATTTTACCTACCCACTGATCGCCTCTTTTTCGCGCGGTAAAAAGCGCAACGTACAATCGCGTGCGTTATGATGGTTAACTAGGCTTCTCGGGTGATCCAACGGCTCTTTTTGAACGTGTGCCAATTCGATTGGCTGGGAATTTTGCGATGTTAAGCACGGCTGTGGTAGGATTCGCAGGGTAAAAACACCTGCGGTGCTCTGTGAAAAGGGCGGGAAAGTTGGCGTTCAATGGTGGGGGGAAAAAATAAATGATTTTGGTGGTGGGGGTACGCTACCCTATTGGGTCGCGATGGGTAAGTATGTAACGTACATACGACATGCGTTGATAAGGAAAACCTTTGGCTTCGCTTAACACTATTCCTACCGACACATTTCACATCATTTGACCGGTCGCGTTAGGTAAGACAGACTACAAATTTTTCTCAGAAAATAAACAATAAAACAAAAAGTGAATATTCAAAAATGTATTATACGTTTATTTGAGGCAAAGTCGTGAAGTTTAAAGGCGATTCAATTACGTTGTATATAGGAAATTCTAATCGATATTTTAAAAACGGTCTTTTGACCGGTTCGTGGTAGGAATAGTGTTAACTAGCTCGGTAGTTGATTGTTATTTCAAAAACATATGTTTACGTGCTCGTAAGAAACGCACGCGCGGTGTAAGAGATGAAATTATGTATATAGGTAAAAAGAGATAAAAGTACTTGCCGGTCAATTTACATATGCAGTTGAATAATAAAAAGTTCTCATGCAATGCATATCTGTTGAGCAGTCGTTTTATTAACATAATTTACGAAATTAGTATCGAACAAGCGTTGGCATGCAATATTATTCCTATTACATAATACGTACGAACTATGGTATTATCAAAAGTTTTCATTTCGTTTATTACTTATATATAAATTTGGTACCAATCACATCGGTTTTTATGTATACATAGATGTAGAAAAAAAGCGTTGCTTTTTTTTTAAATATAAAAGATCACCGTTAGAAACGTGGATAAATTATCGTAATGTCAAGTATTACATACATTGTATAATATAGGTAGATGTAAGAAGAAAGACACGGTTAGGCATGTTACTTGAAAGGAAACGAAGAATTTAAATTAAGCGATGGTCGTGAGAAAACGATTTATAAAGTATAAGAGAGATAGAAAGACATGTAAAATGTTGAAAAAATAACTCCATTCGGATGTAGAATTTTTAAGTAATAATAATACATCATCCTTCCTCACATATTAGATGTATAATATACATAAAAGTCCTCTGATTAACAATAACTCATTCTTTATAAAGTATTGAAAAGAATAAGGAGCCACCTGAGCTAAGAACAGAAATGATGAAAGTCAACGCATTCGGATTATCTCCGCGAATGGTCAAAGTATCTGTTACGTGCTCTATAAACGTGGAAACGGAATATCCTTTCTACTCGAAAACCTATATACCACGGGGAATGTGACAGGCCTGATCATCTATAGAACTTTCATTATCGATCCTTAAAATATAGACAACTATTATGGCCGTTAAAATTGTTACTATTATAGAAAAGAATAGTGTATATTTCACAAAACTCATGTCGCTATGTAACTTCGCGTTACTCTGTTGCAGCTGTGCTACCTGCAATTTATCGAGTTTATTAACATTGCACGATACGATACGTAGTACTCAGAGACGCTCTGACGTACCTTATGGAAAAGCGTGTCCATACTTTTGCCATTTTCAGACATTCCGGGCGATAATATGGAATGTGTGTTTTGTACGTCGTTACTTTCACTTTCGCCATCGCGGCATCGTAATTTATGCTGCTCCGTCGGTTTTTCGATCTACGAGGGTATCGCGTATAAAATTTCTCAGAGAAATTCGCAGCATCATTATCATCGTTAATCGTTGTTACCTTCCAAAGCGCCGCTAATTCTTCGGCAGGCATGTTGGCATCTTTCAACGGAAGGCACATAACTAAGAATCTATCCTTATGTAAAAGACCACGTATATTATAGCCAGGTTGCAAAATAACAGAGACAGAACGCTCTTCGAAGGGTAATAAAACTCCTGAGCTCGGCCGTACCCTAAACTTTTCGGGCGACGTTGTCTTTATCTATAAATTAGTATAGTTAGAAATTTTTATCACGACAAAAAAAGAAAAAAACAGGGGTTGGTAATACCTTGTAAGACAACGGCTTGTCGTTAGTTGTATTCTTTACCACAATGGTTCCAGCAATTTCAAATCCAGTGTTATTAAATGTAATTGTTTTTGGCTTAATAGACAGTACTGCGAAATAAAGTAAAATGTTAAGATAATCATAGGATCGGCTTGGCAAATAATTCTTATTACTTACGCGCGTCTTCGTCCGGTTGATCTCCAAAGCTAGTCGGAGATTGCTCCGTTAACGGAGAACCTTCTGCGAAATGAACCTAAAATTTGTCACACACACACACACACACCGAACGATTGAAATCAATTCTCATACAACGCATTTCATAAAAGTATTTTATATAAGAATCCTTATATGATTTCTTTCCAGTACATAATCGTATACCTTTTTGTTATCAAGTTTACCATTCATTGTGGCATCCGTATTATTCTGCACTTCAGATAGAAATTTATAGACATAATCATTGCTGCCACCCCAACACGTAAGAATATCATTAGGATTCACAAACTCGTGTATGTTGTTCTTGTGAACGAACTTAATTTTTGGAATCGCTTTGGGCGGCAGCCATGATTTAATGATTTTAAAGGCCGTATTCAATATCCACGGCATCTCGAAAATAATAATGTAATTTAAAAAATTTGGATAGTAATTTTTGCAAAGACTAATCAAGTACTTGATAAACTCCATATCCAAGTTCAAGATACCAGTGTCTGCCATATCGAAGAAAAGTGAAATTTGATTGCCATTAGTATATCTAAAACGGTACAACTGATTAATCACGTTCGCTATAAATCACGAATACATCCAAGCTCGACACGGATCGCGTTATAATTACCTTTCTAATCTCTCAAACCAATACACGACAAGCTTCTGCAGTTCGCTAAAATCTTTGCTTCCTTTAGTATGCAATTTACATCTAATAACAAACATGGTTTTATCATCTTTGTCTTTACCGTAAATAAAACACAATCCGTCCTCTAAATAATTTCTTTTCACGCTCTCCTCTGTAATGTCTACGATCAAACAACACCGGTACAATATCGTCAAGTATCGCTCGAGTTGAAATAAAAGAATCTGTCCCCGATCGTTCAGCAGCTTACCGTTGACGCCAAATTTTTGTCTCCAAGCGCAAGTCTCCCATAACATATGAAGCGCTTCTTGCTCGTTATTTTCATTGTGCTCCAAGAACCTCCCTAACCAGTCATCGTTCGTTTCTATCACGGCGATATCGGCAGGATGAATTCCACCTGAAATGATATTGGATGGGGGAATTACCTACTTACAGCCCTGGTAACACCATACTTAGGACCCTTATAACCATATTCGCGAATATTTATTTAAATTCCTCAGTTCGCGTCGAGTCTGTGACACAAAACACATTGACCTTGTCGCATGACATAAGGATTGGATTTTGCTCTTTAAACCCGATTGAGTTAGCAAGGCTATTAGTGAGAAGAGGAAAGCAATCTCGGAAGAGGAGAATATGTATGTATACACACTGGAATCTGGTGGTCCCTCTTCACTGAGTTTCGCAAAAAATTTCACACGAAGATGCCAAATCGATTCCTTTGACACTGCCATCTTCTCTCAATCCGCTATGCCCGCTGCTGGGATTGCTGGGAATGACTAGGGACTGGGCCAACTGCTTAGACCGCTGGGAATCAAACAGAATGATCGCTTTCTGATCTGACTGATCTGATCTGTCTGAGTGTCCGGCAATCAACTATACCTATTTATGTTCTATACGTATGTATAGTACTCAGCAGAGGCGGATTTAACAGCGGGCGTGCATCCGGGGCCCCAGTGGCGGATTTAAAAGAAAAGGCCCAGGTGGCAAACCTCCTGAGGGACCCAATTTTTCGAGAAAATGAAGAGGTAGTTTACTAAAAACGGGATAAGCATAGGAGTTTGAAAAAAAGTGTAGTGTTTGTCTACCTATACCTAATCATAATTTATTTTGGAGATGGGGCCCTGAGGGGCCTTCTGGGCAAGGGCCCAGGTGGCAATTGCTCATCAGCCGCCCTGTTAAATCCGCCACTGCGGGGCCCCGACTTCTGAGGGGCCCCACAAAAAACAACTTTCCACTTTTTGTGGAAAAAACAATGTCGGAGGAAAGATTAAATAATATGGCTATTTTATATATAGAGAGCGAGTTACTTAAAATTATTGATTGTGACGAGATAGTTAATAAGTTTGCAAAACAAAAAGCAAAGAAAAAATTTTTCACTTTTGTAATTTTAATTTTAAGTAAAGTTCTATAATTTTTGTTGTTTAAATGTCTGATTATTAGATTATTAGTATTCAACTATTAGTTCAAAACTTTGTGATTATAATTTTATTATTAATTATATTATACATATACTTTATTCAAATTTTATTGAAATTAAAACATTATGAGTACATAATCTGTTAATGTGTTTAAAAATATGGTTAACGCGATTTTATTTTTTCTGTCTTTCCTTTTTTTTTGTAAGGGGCCAAATATTTTCTTTTGTGCCCGGGGCCTCAACCGACCTTAATCCGCCTCTGGTACTGAGTACAGGATAGGTAGCCGGACACCAGATCTGCGCGTACAGAGATGCGCGCGGCTGACCGATTTCAGAGCGAAATAATTAAATATCTGCATTCCTTTGCCAGTGGATAATGTATAACGAATTTCTTTAGACGCGCACATTAAGCGATTGGATTTATTGCATGATTTCAAGCCGCTTGTGGAAGTGTAATGCAATCTGTATTGCAAAATGTATTTTGTAATCGTATATGTTGCGATTATCACGATCGATGCGTCTGTTTCAGCTCGATTTTCAAGTGCGTCAGTTAAGTATAACGATTGGGCAATATGTTCAAGACTGGGTCTTGAAACACCATCTTTTTGTATCAGAAATTATAAAAGAGAAAATAAAAAACCTAAACTTAAAGTATAACGATTACGGATAAACTTGACTGTACATAAAAACAAAGTCACAGTCATCTTTATTACAGCTACAGGTATATTTTTTTCTGTTTCGATTAATATAATTATTTTTTTTATGGATCTATTGGAACGTTAAGGATCAAGGGAAACTTGTATATAACTTCACGCAATTATCTCATAGTGCGCACTGAGTGCGAACTTTTTCGCTTCCAATTGGCCAAAAGTCGCACTCAGTCCGCACATGTTCTGTTGAATTAAGAATACTTTTAGGTATTTTTAATTTTGTTAATGTTGGTACTCGTAATTACTCTGCAAAAGTATGACGCGTTGGGAAGAATATGGTGCTACGTGGGTGTTCCAGATTTGAAATCAGATTGAGGGAACTAGGGAACTTTCGAACGACGCTTTTTGCAAATTAGTTGTGAAATTAATTGCGCTCGAAATGTATGGCTTCGTTATCATATCTTTATCAGATTATAATGAATAAGAATAAAAATTTAATGCTACTGTATCGATTATGTATGTATGTATGTTACATACGTGCGGTTTAGCAGGAAGGGTGTATGCATAAACGAAATAATGTTTTCCAATATACGTGCGCTCAAAGGCACACTGTATATGATATATAATATAATATACTTATGCGGGCATTAAAATATACAACTAGTTTCATATCGTATGACAATATGTATATGTATATACAATATTTGACATGTCAAATAATTCGCAAATAGTTTTGCTTCCCTCTCTTTTACACATATATCTTTTTTGTCAACAAATAACAAAGGCGGAAATATGAAAAATTTTAATTTACAGAGAACGAAATTCATCAAGTACACGTGGCTGACTATTATGCGCTTTTTTTTTCAACAAGATTTTTACGGTCAACCCGTGTTAACATGGAACCGTACAAAACGATGGGAAATCCCTTTTGTATCAGTATTACTTCCATCGTGGTAGTAATCGCATTAATACTACCTTGATAGAAGGAAATATTTTATTAGTTCATTATAACTGCCTTCAGTATTTTATTATTACAATATTAGATGTTAATATTTGTTTGTGTGTGTGTGTGTGTGTGTCTGCGCGCGCGTGCGCGTGTAACCCAGTCTGTAACTATCGTTATTAAAAATCATATATATGCATATATATATTCACACACATATTGTAATATGTATGTATATATCTATAAATACATGTGGGGCTATCCCATTTTTTAATCTATCATAGTCCACTCTTATATTAATAAAGGCGCGCTAAAATTGTATCTCGTGTGTCTCTTGGAACGATTGATATTGTAAACTTCGGGGCTCTGCGTATAAATTCTATTAACAAATTGTAATCAGCATATGTACCTATAATACGGGTATCGGTATCTCGTATACTTGAACAAATTGCCTGCTGTAATCATTCTGAGGAATTATAAGTTGAGAACATTAATAAAGACTGTCGAATCGAGAGAAATTATCGAAATAATATGTCGCACGTAGAAGCATCTTTTGGAGTGCCTTTATTATATTAATTGTGGCCTAGGTGAATGGATTAAAAGTAGGGCAGCAGCCAGCCATTGTGAGTATATGTATATTCTTCTGAGATTTATAAAACTCTTGTATGACATTAAGCTGCCGTAGACAAGAGGTATCGAATTTTAAAGATAATCCAGTGGTTGAAGGCATCATTTGCATAACACAGAATAAGTTTGTATAAAATATTCGGGACACTGTAACATTCAGATGCCATTCAAGAATTTACCACTGATTAATATTCGATAAATTAAATTGTCCATTTATGAATATTCATGTGGTTCATCTTAAAAATGGTGGTTTGCATTAATTTTACTTCTGTAACGTTATTTCTTTCTCATAATTTGAAATTTTGATCGATAATTGGCTACTTATTCAATTGATTCACCCGCATTATTTATAGGTATCGAAAATATTTACAACTTTGCTCGCAGGCCTTACGATCCTCTCGCTGCTCCCAAGATTCCCATCGTTCCCTTTACGGTGCGCAGGAGAAATGCTCGCTTTGAAACTACCTGTGTTTCGTGTGATATTTTTTTGAATGTCGTTACTGATTCTCCGCGAACTAGTAAGACTTTCACTGTCTCCGATCGAGCCTCGACTTGTGCGCAAACATTCAGTTACTTTCTGTATCAACTTCCTTTTCACCTTCACCGTCTCCTTCTTCGCGTGTCATGCCTTCGATCGGGGCCGGCGTATCTTCTATATTGGTAATATTACTGGATGGCAGTTGTCCCGATGACACCGATTGCGGCGCGGAGGATGGTCCATTTTGAGCAGCTCCTTGTGGAAATCCCGTTTCCGCCGATACCAAGTGCGACGGCATGTGTGGCGAAGCGGTCTGCGATTTTCTACTTTTCTCGCCTTTTCTCCACAACGTTATTTCCTGCGACAGAGAATACTGAATTGTAAGAGATCTCTCTGTACATTAGCGAGATACGAACAGGCGGGTGTATTAGCGAAGCGCAGAGACGTTTCCGAGCTTACTTGCTGCTTAAAGTATCTACGATCTTCCTCATCCATAAGGACTAAATTCAGGTAGTACCTAACGCTGAACTTCTTGTTGATATCTCGCATTGTGGGTGCTAAATCGTACCCTGCCAGAAACACTCTTATCGGAATAGATTCACCTCGGACGGGTGCTCCGTCCATTATTTCATATTTGGCTATAGTTTCATTCTCCGTGAATGTATGCGGACCTGCGAATATGTATTCTAATTATTATGTTGGTATAAAAAGTTGATGTGAAATGAATATCGAACAAAAACTTTCTCCAGCAAGAATACCAAGCTTCGGAAAAGTATCGAAATTATAGCAATGTCTGTTATTTACTAATTACATACATATTTCTATAATAGATAAACATCTGCAAGTTATACGCTACCAGAACCAGTAGTCTCTCGTTTTATTATGGCAATCTCCATGTGCTTGATCTTTATTCTAACCAAAAGAAAATATATCTTCCCAACAATGACATCTTTTAAATGATACCTGAAACAAGAACGCAAATTTTAACAAGTCCATGTACCTTGAAATTCATCGTTAAACATGAAACGACAACTTACTTGCTCTTGTTATACTCGAATTCGATATGCAAACAGTCTTCGATTCCAACTTCCATTTTAATAGGGTTGTTCATATCTGGGTAGGAACTAAGAGTATGCACGACTAATTCAAGTTCTTTAACGATATCACTAAGTCTTCGAACGATCGTCACTTTAAGAAAATATCTTAGCCGTACGTTAGAACCTGTGTAGCTTTCAAATGGTTTCTCCACATTAGCGAATTCAAAAGTGTACACAGTGTTATGCGTTAATTCCCCTGGCCTGGTCAGCTCTTTGACCAGGTTTATAAATTCGTGATGATTCCCTCTGTCATAGTACAATTCGATCTGTCCAATAAATTCTACTTTCACGCCCTGATGCTCCAGTTTACCAGCCTTTCTAAGGCTGATATTGATCTGCAAATAATAATACGATAATCCAGATAACTTTATCCATCTTAAAAACCAATCGCAGTCCATCTACTATAAAGTTCAACTACAGTGCCTACCATCAAACAATCTCCACATACTAAAAACAATTTTAGCAGCAATTTAGAAAGAATTACACGAAAGGTGACAATTTAGTAATTTAAACAAGATAACGATAATTACAGTAAAGCTATGATAACTATGCGTGTACACGATACTTTTGTTACATAAAGCGTACGTGTGCGCACCTAACATATGTATAATTAGAAATATCGGTACGAAAAAGGAGTCCGATAGAATTCGAGGCCTGAAACGAGTTTCGAATCGACTACAAGTTGGGACACTTAAGTAACTCGCTTAACCATCGCAAGTGACTCGTCTCGCTCCCTAATTACTCGCATTAGCTTCCGCTACTATCGACATTGAATTTAAGTGCCATCCTTACTTTTCCGGACACCGTCTCCCCATCATAATACAACAAGTGGCGTTCTTTTTTGCCATCTTCGGATTTGATGTCCGCAGTCTTCCTGGTGTCTGCTCCATCCAGAGTGATCTCTATATCAGCCGACTGGCCGAATCCAAAGAAGCTCTGGCGAGCAAAAAGAAGAATTAAATAAATGAATAACGCCGCGGGTAACGGTGGAATTTGATAACGACACCCGTTCCAATCGCCCTAGCCCCCCAGGGCTCTATTAACGAAACCTTAACGTACCATTTTTCGTAAAAAAAAGGGTGACCTTGTAGCGACGACCGCACGTTCCAACTTAATCGTGTGCGAGCTGATAAGAGCGACGTGCAAAATCAATGATAAATCCTCGGGGGTAACATTTTTTTCGCGTAGAAACGAGAAAAGTTGGGTTATTTTTTGCTTGCTGCCTACCAAAAGTCACAAGTAGCCAATATGGCCGCGCACTGCGGCCCCCACCCTTGCACCGCGTACTGTCAAACTTACAGTCGCGTCAAGTCGCGTTAAGTCGGCTCGGTTGAGTTGCGTGAGAGAACTTAGAACTGTTGAGCACGGCAGTACGGCAGGGTGATGCTCGAACCGGTGCTATCTAGTATTATTTACATCCATCTCGATTCCATTTTAAACGTTGTTGGTTGTCCGCGGTCATAGTTAATTGGATAACGTGGCGCGGCGGGCTCGCGGCCCCGCCAGTAGTGTCACAACCTTTATTTGTCTTTATTGAGAACATCTGCCCGGCGTAAACGACAGGTGCGTTCGTAATTATTGTTGTTCATTCATAGTGGCGAGTATCGGTGCTGTTTAGGAACCGAGATTATCGTCGTCTGCAATGCTCACTGCTGCTCACTGCACGTGATAACCGTGATAAGGTTGCAGCCGGGATTCTTGTCCCGTTTCCGCTTCGTTTACTCTACGCTATATTTGAACCGTTATAAACAGGCGGGCTGCAGTGGGCACGCGGCAGCCACGATTGTTTATTAATGAACGAGTGTACGTGCCCGGGGTAATTATGCGAAAGGTGACGAGGGGAAAAATCAATTCTTTTATTCGGTAATTGGTTTTACAAGCATTAGGAGTAATTGGTAGAATGAATAAGGGTCGAGTGAATGTTTGGACGAATTGTACAGTCACAGTTCACCTGCGAGAGATTTTGTAAGTATGTATTTGTACTGACTGTGCTTGTTGAGTAGGTTATGATTTCATGTTAGTTTGCGGAGTAATCTGAATTTGTAAGTGGTGATAGTTGCAGCGCGAGGTGGGACGGTGTATTTCTTATTTTTTATTTATTATTTCTTATTGGGTTGGTGCAGAATTATTAGGCGTTTGTGTTTCCGGGTTATTTGGTAATAAAAATTCGCCCGTGTTTCAATTAAATGGGAAGGAGTCGTTGAAGTAGATAGTCATTATATATGCTCGGGAATAATCATTTTAAAATGTTATTGTTTAATTTGTATGTTTCTTTTTTTTCGTAATAAATATTGTTTAAAAAACGCTTGATAATTTTGCACCAACCTAATATTTCTTATTTCTCATTTCTCATTGCAGGTCAGGAACCATGGTTATATTAGTAAACATTATTGGTGGCCCTTTGCACGACTAATGTACAAGGATTTAGCGGATGAACTTAAATCATGGATTATGATTACATGTCCTTCCAGAAAGAGAAGGATGTTCATAACAAATGTTACGGCGGGAGGTTGTGGTGTATTAAGGTGTGTTTATGTATGTGGTTGTAAGGAAAAATGACCCATGTCACAATTTCGAAAAATTTGAGTTTATGCGTTAATTCTACTGTAGGATATTGGATGTATGTTTTTATCAGAAAAAATGAATGAAAATGAATTTTATACGTTGAAAAAAATAATGCAATTTAACCCAAGTCCAATATTCAATTAATTCGCATTTGGCAAAACACCGTAAGTTCACAGAATTTGGAGAATACGACGTATCTTTCCTTTGTGATAGCTTTTTTTGTGATCTGCATATACTATAACGTATTTTGTGTAAAATGAAATGAGCAAAATTATATTTCATACTTTTATTTTACTAGAAACAGGTACACACTATGAAATACCAGTGATACATAAATGTGTAACTTGTATTTTACAAAAAACAATGCAAAGCACAGAAGAAAACGAAAGAAAACAAAAAAAGAAAGTAAAAGAAGGAAACGTAATCAGAAAAACTACTTAACTGCGACACGTTCAAGCAGAACAACACAAGTCCAGTGGACTTGTGTCGTTCTGCCTAAAGTATATGTAAATTATTACTATTTTGTTTATTATTATTTACGTTAATTATACGAATATTGAATATTACGCAAAGCGAAGGAAATATACGTTTATATGGTAAGAAGACACAAGGAAACATTGCTAATAAGAAGAATTGATGTTTAGAACTTTCAACGACAATATTTCGAAAGTGAAAACATGTGACATGGGTCGTTTTTCCTTAGAACCACAGATATATAAGCCGATAAGATGATTTTCAATATTTTTCAGATGTTATCGTGTATTTATTTATTACAGGACATATGTGGGATTATATGTGCAATTTTAACATGGTTGTTGATAATTTACGCAGAATTTGTAGTAATGGCAGTTATTCTTATACCTACGATAAACTCTGTGTACTCTAGTTTAAATACAGCGATATTCCAGTCTTTATCTTTCCTAGCTTTCGCGTCCCACCTAAGAACAATGTTCACGGATCCGGTAAGTAGCAAGGAAATGCTGTCGTTGGAATATATCTAATAATTCGATAAAGCGATGACTTGTGAGCGCAGGGTGCAGTTCCGAAAGGCAATGCTACGAAAGAGACAATAAAGCAGATGGGATTTAGAGACGGGCAAGTGATTTTTAAATGCCCGAAGTGTTGCTGTATCAAGCCCGATAGAGCGCATCATTGTTCCGTTTGCCAGAGGTAAATCTTTCTTAGCCTGAAGCGCGGAAAGGTAAATAGTATAAATAGTATTGTTTATTTGTAGATGCATTAGAAAAATGGACCACCATTGTCCATGGGTTAACAATTGTGTCGGGGAAAATAATCAAAAATATTTTGTACTTTTTACTGTAAGTGTTTGCCGTGTATACAAAGTAACGGTTAAGAAATAAATTCATTGTTTATAAATATATATTTCAGTTCTACATAGCGGGAATGTCGTTGCATTCTTTATTCTTATGTATACAACAATTTACTACGTGCGTCAGGCAAGAGTGGAAAGAGTGCTCTACGTTTAGTCCACCCGTAACGGTGGTCCTCTTACTTTTCTTGGCTTTCGAAGCGCTTTTGTTTGCCATTTTTACCGTCGTGATGCTGGGAACGCAATTGCAAGCGATTTGGAACGACGAAACTGTACGTAGTTGAAACTGCACGGTGGTTGAGACATATATATGTATATCTAGACGTTCTGTACACCCACATTTTGCGTTTTGTATCGTAGGGCATCGAGCAACTGAAAAAGGAAGAAGCCAGATGGGTTCGTACCAGCAAATGGAAATCTATTCAAGCTGTATTCGGAAGGTTCTCGTTAGCTTGGTTTTCGCCCTTCACTTCGCCTCCAAAGAGAAAAACAAAGCTAGATTGTTATTTATATTCCGTGTAATTGCGTTAGCATATATGGCTGCGCCCGAGGAATATTTAATGTAAATATAAACTGATTGTGACGTATCGTGAGGTCATGTACAAGTGAATAGAATGTTTGTAATTTTATACCATTTTTCTAATGTCTTCATTTTACTGCGACCACTTTCGGAAAGTACTTAACAGCGAGTAGCAATTAATGTATATTTTAATTACAAAAAACAAATGTTTATAAACTCGCGAGCCTACGGCCCAAGTATGGTACCCTAAGTACGTACGTTTATTGTAATGCTTCTTGTATTTCCAATATCGATATCGTTCTGTTATACTTAGTGATGTGACACAGTCGATTTTTTATTAAAGTGTTTCACTCGTGATACTGGAATGTATTTGTACTAGTATAATCTACATTTTAAAAGCGATTATAGTATAAATATACGCAATTGTATTATACATGTCACGGGATACATCGAACAAAGCTGGTTGGTTTTACAATGTTGCATTTTAAAAAAAAAACTTTCGCAGATCTCGAGATGGACATTTCACATTGTTGACATTGTGACACCTACGTGGCAGGTTGCATTTATTAACGACCTGGCTTATTTGTATTGTATGCTTAGAAAGCGGTTGTATCTGAAGAGGGAATGTAATTATTTCTTTAATTCTCTAAGTTTCGATTCGAGTGAATACGAGCCGACTATTCCCAGTGGTGCAAAGAAGAGCGATTTTCTTATTCTTCCACTTTGTATTTACATGGAGATACCTGATTTTTTGTATTAATAAATTCTTCTACGGTTTCTTATAATTACTTGTACTACTTTTTTTTTTTATTTAAATTACGTATAGCGATACGAGTTAATACACATCTTCTCCGTGTAAATCATTCTATTTTGGCAAGAAAAACAGTTGCGATTAATCCGAAATCGAATTGACACTGAAATGTATGTAAATTATACGAGTGATTTCTAACGCGATCGGAGGAGCGTAGGCTTCGGGTAGTATGTAGTATGTAGTTGGCGAAAACTTGAAGAGTGCCCAGCGCTGCTGGCGAAACCGAAGCGAGGTTGCTCGATTTCCACTTTCATCGGCTTCCGTTTTGTGCAGTCGCCGAGGTTGCTCTTGGTCCCCGACGTGGGGGCGCCTACAGTGGCAAGGTCGTTAAACGTGCACGGATAGAGGAAACGTTCTCGGGCAATACTACTTACTCTGTATAGTGGGTATAGTGTGTACGATCGCGCCCAAGCGGCTTTCACTTTTGCTACGGCTGCTCGGTAAGTTTAAAGCATCGACACGCTCCCAACGACAAAAGCGATATACATATCTTAAACCTTAATATGGCTGAAACTCAAGTCTTACACTACTTCTTTCACTTATTCTTCTTACTGTTCGCTGTAATTTATGTACCGTCAATTCTGTGTGTAAAAGCACGGTGTTAAAAATTAATAAATGCGATAACTGCTGATGATACTAACGCAAATGCTAACTATCGTGTAACTATTTTCAACGACGAGTAAAAATAAAAAGTGGAAAACGAATGAAAGCAAGCTGTAAGGATTTATTGTAGAGATTCTTTATCTCCAAGTATAATATAATGAATCGTCTCGACGATCTCGGTTCTTTGACCTGTGCCAATCAACATTTCAAAAGTATACCTACCCATATTTATAACATAAATTTTTTTTTATCCATGTACAGAGTGAGGGTCGAAAACGATCGTGTGGGGAAGAGAACCTTGTTGCGCGAAGGATTATGCAAATAGTTTGTTATTCGATGATTTTTTAACAAAGAGCGTCAAGTAGCGAAATATTCAGAAGAGCGATGTCATTAGAAAACAAAATAGCGAAACCTTGAATATATTCGTTAAACAGTCGTTAGAAATTTTAGTCGTTAGTCTATTATCGTCTTTATCAGGAATTTATATTAACAAATTAATAGATTTAGCCATATCCTTATCTGAATGATTCGGTATGTTAGTCACGTTTAATAAGCCGTGGCAAGAAATACGCGATGGAGCTCGTGAAACTCTCGCAATTAGGTAGCTATCAAGGTTTTTCACGGTACTACATACATAGGTATACCGCGATGGTGCGATTGTTATTTCACTTTACAAACATACAGCTTTAAACTTAAACTGTTACCAATCTGATTTACTGCTTCTCCATAATTTAATGACTTTGTATCTTAATCTTGTTTCCAATTTTCTCTTTACGCACACGTGTATTTGAATTTGATTCTTTCAGCGATCCGACTACAGTATTCGACGCCAAACACGAGTTGGATTATGGCTTCGAGCGCTTTTACGTTGCTAATGGTACGTTCTCTATTAAACATTATTCATTAATTGCCCCATTGTTGCTAAATACTTCCTGAAGCTTGAGCCTATAATCCGAAGGAATAAATCTTCCTGTGTCTATTTAATGTATACCATTCCACCTAAGAGTAGACCCACGCCCCTCCCACGGATCTGACACTGCCGGTTTGCGGTCAGTCAGTTTTTTTTTTTTAAGGACATTTTTCTCCCCGCGTTCCCACGTACGTTGCGATAATACGAAGAGCTTTTTATCGTATTGTTATATCTTAATCCTAATTAAAGTAGTAATAAATAGTCAAATAACAGAGACTGATAGGCTAAGAGATTCGGAGGTACTGAGCAATTAGCTGATTAGTGAAGCAATGGTAGTTTTTTCATGTTTTTGTTACCAAAGATTGTATAAAATGTATATTTTTATTATATCCAGCAATAAATAAAAAAAAAAGAAAAAACTGCCGGTTTGGTTTAAGTTCCTGCGCGCGGAACGAGTCTACTCTTAAGTGGAACGCAGTATAGAAGTCGTGTTTTTGCTGTGTCGAGCGATTCGAGTCCCAAATTAAAAGAACGATGTGACCAACAATAAGATGAAAAATTTTTGAAAAAAATTTTTCATCGGTCTTTTTTCAAAAACTTTTTCAAATGTTCCGTAATTGCAGCAAGTGTTGCTCCTGTCCGGTCTGATGCTACACACGTTGGCCTACGATCCGAACGACAAATCGTTGAAGGACATCCTGCTACCGGAGGGCCAGTTCGAAGCGTTTTACTTGAAGGGATCGCAGGAAGAAGAGCAGAACGCAGTGAGGCCGCCGCACCTTCACGGATCGTTTCATCAGTACAAGAATCCAGCTTTGGTTGGCGCGCCGAACAGTGCCGCCTATGGTTTTCGTTTCGATGGAAAGCGCCGTTTCAATTACGATTAAACTATACATGCAATATACATACGCATACTCGATGTACATATACCGGAGCCACCAGGCTGGAACGAACGCAATTCAATGTAGTAATCTGAATTGTGCATGCAGAAATTAGCGATGCGCCGCGTTAGGCGTTAGGCGTTATTAACGCGCCTAAATACTTACATGCAATGTATTATGCATCTGCAAGGTGCTATGTATATTCGTTTAGCTGACAGATGGATTTCAGGATTTTTATGATGCGTAGCACTTTTCTATTTCTCTATGCTGTATCATTATCCAGTTAAAGTGCAGTATTGCACACGGGGTGCTCCATAATTATTACTCAAATGCCGTTTATACCTGGTGTATGTATGTACAGAGCAGGTATACGTACATATGTAATGCAACAGAATAATGTACATACTTAAGTAGTTAATACATCCATTAATTACATTGATTTTGTTTGTTTCTTTCGAATCTTGTACTTAACTCAATTTTAGCCTACTTCTTCTTGAAAACGACAAATAGTATCGCGATTTCCGTAAATACACAATTTATCGAGAAAACGGCAAATCCGTCGCGTACAAAGTATGAATATCTACATAGTTGAGTTTTCAGTTTTTTTTTAGTTGTAAAATTCAAACACTATTTCACTAAAAACTGACAAAATAACTCTTTTCTTGTAGTACCTCGAAAATCGCTGATTTTTTGGAATTTCGCTGATTTTTTGGAATTTTCGACCTTATTCTGCGGTCTTGAAACGTGTGTAGCTCAGAGCAACGTTAACCGATTTTGATGAAATTTTAGACACGTATATAACTTACTTAAATCTACAAACGGGTTTTCTGAATTTTCATCAAGGGTTCACAAAAAAAAGTTTAAAAAACGACCTTAACTATTTTTTTTGTTTCTTCGACCAAGTGCATTTTTTTCAAAACGACGAATCATATCATTTAGCAAACTAATCCCTCTATCTTCTCAAAAAAACTCAAGTCGTTTGGATTAATTTGAAAAAAGTTATGCAATTTTAAAGGGTGGCCGAATACTTTTGCACGCCACTGTACATCTCAATCATACGGTTTAAATAATTTATATTTCACTGTTATTTATACGCATAGACTAAATAGGTACTCACTTACTCATTCTTAGTATCTACAATAATTCTTCTTCCCTTTCCCTAATCTTTCTTTTCCACACCAATACATACCATTTATTCATCTCTCTTCTTTCCCCTTATCGCTCCAAACACCCTCTTTTCTCCTTTTACTGTACTCCTATAATATGGCAACATTTCGTATTCAAAAACCATTCTCGGATTCCCTTGAATGAACATCCCGTTACTTCGTAGCGTGTCAGGTACATGTTTTTACCATTCGATTCCAAGTTCATCCAAGATCCCGTGTAAAAATCCTCTTCGCACATGTTCACCGATGTACGGTCCAGTCTGATGTATATTTAATGAACCGTCTGAATAGTCGCCTTTTTCCCGATTAACGCCGCTTTAGGCGACACCGACTTTCGATCCACGTCAATCAGCCGATTTACAAACAGGTCTGGCGGGACGCGTGCACGCTACTTGGAAGTTCGGCGCTCTGCCTTCACCGTTTCTAGATAAATCACCGACGATATCCGTTACTCGGAGAATAGAAATGCCGATTTCGCGGCCACGTTCCCCCGCGTTTGCCCGCGGCACGCGTGTGAGCATAATCCGCCAATTAAACCGGCCCCACGCAGGGAAATTCACTTTCGTTCAGGCGGCATTAGTGGTGGAAACCTGCGTAAAAAGAAGAAGAGGAAAACATTCATCATCCCGCGAATATCTGCGGGGTAGGCATATATACCTATATATATATGGAAAAACGAGACCACTGACTGTCAGTCATATATTCGTGTTCCATCAACGTCAATCTGATAGATTTTTACTAGGTAGTCCGTCGCTGTCGCAAGCAGGTGAAGCTCTAAGCTAATCAACACGGATCCAGTGCCCCGTTCCACTGTGCGCAATTTGCTGATCGTTTTAGATTTTTAAATAGTGATTGTTACCGCGCGGCATCGCTTCAATACGGAAAAACAAGTCTTGTAAAGCTGTAAGCACGTGGTGAAATTAATAGCACCGATTAGACAAGCACGTAGGAATTCGAATCTGCACCGTCCTCACGATGGGAGCAAGTGAATAGTTGGACGTTTTTGCATTACATACGAGTTAATTTCGATAGAAATGGCTCGGGTCGGAGCGGCGCGGCGTGATGCACCAATTACCTGCTGTCCGGGTACGATCAGACAAGTTGCTTTTTTTTTTCCTTAGAGAAAACGGACGGCGCCGGCAGCGTGCATGTACGCTAAACAATGTCAAGTCCAGTTTAACTGTAGCCGCTCTAGTCGTCCCGGGGAACCTTTAAAAGACGTTGCCGACGTGCAGAGGTCCCCATACTTGGATCGGTGAAGTGATCTAGTGGGACCAAGTGCGATCGACAACATGAGGATCGCGCATCTCGTGACGGTGAGTGGTCAAAGTCGGTCGTTCTCCAAGGGTTTCGCGTGGTGTGATCAGTGCGGGGACTCATTTTTTCTTTCAATTCGAGTTCGAACTTCGAGCCATGAATCTGTTTTTCGTGGCAACTGCGATTTTTAATTGATTTTTTGATCGAGTAAATGGGAGAACTCGTGAAATGGTGCCTCGTGTAGAAATGTAGGGGCTTCTGACATTTCTGGCTATTATTATTATTATCTCTTTGCACTTTGAATATCTTTCTTAGGCGCGCCGGAGTTTTCATTAGACATTGTGAAAGTGGAAACTATTTGATATACTACGATATATGTGGTTATACTTGGGTTAATAAATTAACTCGGAGTGCAAAGGGAATCCAAGTGCTTGGTATTAGAAATTGAGAGTTCGGGAGGTACGAGTAGGAGCAAGCAAATCCAAGTAGGGTAAAACTATACAATACGCCCCATTTGACAAAACGCCCCACTATTATTTTACGCACATAAACAAGGATGCATCGACGCGATCATCAGATTCGAACTTGCCTCAATATTATTGTATTAGTGAGGCGTTTTGTCAAATCGGGCGTATTGTATAGTTTTACCCTAATGGGAAATAATCTGAAATCTTACTTTATTCGGTATTTTAAAAAGTAGCTATTCAGTCTGCACAGTGTCTACACTCTACACTGACGAGAATGAATTCGTGTGTATTATGGCAAAAGAAAAAATTCAGATTCAATCAAGGCTTGGAATTATCGAGTTTCGAGTTTCGAAATACGATCGGTAATCGGTCCAAATCCCAAATACTACTTCACACTAATACGTACCTACCTAATTCTAAGCACCTCCATTCTTTTATCCTCAATTACTTGACCACGCTCGTTCCGAAGCGGACTTAACTCAGACCCTACATCAACATTGTACCAAGCAAAGAGACGCACTAATAACCAGCGTTCCGGTTCCATCCCAAGTTCGAGAAACCAAAACGCGTATTTTTATCCTGCTTTGTGTGATGGTTACAGGCCTGCGCTGCATTAATAACGGCAGTCTACCGTGTAGAAACCGTGCACTCGGAGAGGTACGTAGTTCTTGAAATTATTTCCATATACCTACTTGAAACATTCAAGCATCCTCATCAGCATCGCCCCACAAACAACTAAAGAAAACACCATCTCACACTTTTTCCAATCCAGAAGGCCGCAGCCGAAATTGCAGTCACTGGAACCTCGAACTGAGAATGCCAGTGACGTTAGCGAGGTTAGCGATGTGAGCGACATAACGTTCACCACCCTGCTGCCGGAAGTGGCTTCCTCCATCCCGAACTTACGCTCGAATCACTACTCAAGCTCGAACAAGAGGCTTACAAAGGTCCGTCCTGATCGTTCCATGTCCTCACGCGGTCGAAATTCAATGATGGACGGTGGTCGACGTCGAAGGCAACTTCAGCGATTAGCCAGAGCTCCGACTAAAGCTTCCGGAACTGCAGCCAAAGCCTCAGCGACCTCTGAGAAGGTGGGGCGGTCGTACGACATCGACATCGGTGATAATAAACTGGACAGCCATCAGATCGAGGCTGTGCAGCCAGCGGAGGCATTCGACAAGGGGGCCATCCACATCGAACCTATTTATCGCGTGACCAAGACTAAGAGCATCCTCGATTCATTGTTGGGCATACTGCGGCGCGTAGTCAACCCACCCCAGTTGGTGGGCCCTCTCGTAGGACCATTCCACTTCCCTGGAGTGGGTGACAAGGTCTACGTGAGACTTTTGGAAGCAAACCAGCCGAAGCACCTCTCGATACGACTGGTCACCCATCTGCCCGCCTCAGAGCCTGAGGCCACAACTGATCTATTGAGTCACTCGGAGATTCCCTCCATTAGCCACGAAGCTTTGAGCCTTTCTGCTGGTAGCCTAGGGAGCATCGCCTCTGCTCATCACAGCAACGTCCAACCAACCTTCATTTCTTCAGACAGTTTATTGTCCCCCAGCGACAACCTGGTTGGAATAGCGAAACAACCGTTCGTCTCGACGGGTCACAAGGGCGAGTTGACTAATGTACATAGAGTTGCTCGTCATCACAAGGTCCAGCGTCCAATGCCAGCCATGAAAGAGGGTCGTGTACCCTCCGGTTCGTATCCCAAGTTTGTAGAACCGAAGAACAACAGTCAGGATACCTATTACCTTCGAGCAAACAGCTTCCCAGATTCGTGGAACGAGCGTCCACTGGGTGTCAACACTTGGGAGCCTTTCAAGCCAGTGAACGTCTCGAGCTTTAAGCCATTTCAGCTCCAAGTCGAGGGCAGTTCCACGCCAAGGTATAGCCTCGATTTTGTGAGCAAGGACATGAAGTACCTCAACATGGACGGCAAAGTCGAGGCGCCTAGCGATACTCTGAAAAATAATGGTGGGTTCAAGTCCATGGAGCAGAGCTCTAAGCCGCAGAAAGTGTCAGGATCTGGGGACGAAGGGCGTTGGTAAATAGTTGGCAGGTGTTAATGCAGGGTAAATGGTACCGCACCAGAGAATCGAGCGCCATAGAGAACGCCACAGAGCGGAGCGTTGAGTCAGCCAGAGGAGAAGCTGGAGGAAGAAGCAGTTGGGGAAGGAAGAACCAGGTGTCTGTGAGGGGAACGTGAAAAGAAGAGTAACGATCGAGATTCGATGCAACTACGAGCCACGATCGAGAGAATTTCGAAGAGTTACTACGACTCCATTAAGTAGTTTCTCTATTTGTTAATTATCCTGTTCGTTGGCTACGTTCTTTATAGTAATTGTGTAAGTCAGATGAGGCTAATTTATATTGCGAAAATTTGTATTTGAGCAAATCTTATACTTTATTCTCTTTTGCAAATTGATAGGTAGAGGTCTCTAAGTAGTTTTCTATATAGGGCAAATAAGAAAGCTATTTTTCCGAATGATTAAAGTCTAGGCACACGTGCTGGTGATTTTGAATGCGGTTCAAGTCATTTCTTTTTCATTGCGCGATATTTAGATCAGTGGGAGTAATTACCAGGGACCATTTGGTTAGAAACGATATTTTTTTCAAATTCAACCGTCTTGGAATTGATATGTGTGCCTAGACCTTTAAGGAGAATGGAACAGTGCGTTACTGACAAAGGATGTGTTATTTTTAATAACTTACTTAAGCAGAGACATTGATGACTTACCCACGAATCATCCTACCAAGCATTGTCATTATATTTAAGAAGCTTTCAAGTACTTTTAATACATTGGCAAATAATTGAGGCAGTGAGAGCAAAAACGGACTAACCCATATTGAAAAAAATTTTTTTTTCCCTAGTTTATATGATTAGTAGAACCAATTGGAATACATTATTACTACTAACTCAAGTTCGAAAAAAATGTGGGTTAGTCCATTTTTGCTCTCAATTGTGGTTATAATCATGGTGACACCGTACAAAAGTGAAAAATGTCATCTTAATTAAGTAGTTAACTGATTATTACGCACACGTCATAAAGAATTATGGAGAACCGTAATATCAACTTTAAACTCAACCCACCTCTTCGTAACTCAACTGCATAAAACTTGACTGTAAATAAACTAATAGTAATAAACCTTCTCTAAAATAGAAACACTCTAATAATTAACCTAATCTCTCAGATTCTAAAATCTGCTCCATGTAACACCTTCTTTGAAGAAACCAAACGCGTCGTATGTACTTAAGTAGGTACCTACATATAAGCTCAAGATAATTTCAAGCAGAACACCAAGGATGGCAGTCGTGGAAATGCCCACGTTTTCTCCTTTTTTCTTCTTTGTAAACGCAATGCTAAGGAATCCTCACGAGTAACTCCGTTTGGATTGCAACTCCGTTCTCCGTTAACGTAATAGCATCGAGATTTGTTCAGGATAATAATAAGAAATGTTGGTATAGACGCATATTCGGAACCTTTTTGTATTTATATTAAATATTATACTAATATTTGTACAAGCAGCAGCATTTGGCCAAGTCCAGCTGTTTTCGCCAATTGATAAATTTGCCTTTTTAAAGAGAAGGAAAGCTGGGGTATGTTAGCCCGGTATGTTAGTCTATGATTTACGGAATATAAAAATGCTTATAACCGCAAAAGTAAGTAGTACCTATTATATTATCAGACCTATGGGTATACCAGCTTTTTCTAACTTTTGAAAAAATGTTGCACTTTTTTATTAGCACATCTTACAGTATCGTGATCCCTCCGTTGATTCACTTTCCACGATTTTCACGGAATACCTTCCACCTCCACTATCTAGAGGTTTATTTCTCCATAACGTATTAAAGCAAACGTTCATGTTTTTCCTTCCTTCGCTTTCCATTTCACTGGCAATTTTCACTGTTTAATTGGCCTGGAGCCAATTAAGCAGCCCGGCATGGAAGACGCGGAGGAATCATTGAGACTGCGAGCTGCGTTTCGACGGCGGATAATCGCCGCAAAACGTGCCTTGTAATTTTTCACCCGCTGGATGCGTATGCGTGGCGAGTGATAATAGAAAGTGAACTTGTTTTTGCCTAATTCGGACACGGTCGAACGATGGAATCGAGTCGTGCGAGAGCTGGTTGGCAGATCTTGATCCTTAAAACCACTTTCTTCGACCGTGTCAATGTTAACGTCCATTTACCTGAACAACTGGTTTGCCAACTGAGTAGCGTAACTGAAGATTCACTCTTAGTTTCTTCATCCCTCTGAAATAGGTATTTATCGTACCACTCGAATACTAAACACGTTATCACTTGTACCTCTCTTATTATATTAGCACTACTTGGCAAAAAAATTATTGCAAAAATTATGTAGGTATTCATTATTGTAGAAATTGGGCTGGTCCCAATTGTGGGTACTGCGTAAATTTGAAAGTAACGCGATAAATAATTTCAGTACTGTGTTTCACTTATTTAAGTAATTATAATTTTCACTAAGTAAAAAGTATAAATTTAGTTATATGTACATAGTAGGTAAATAAAAGGGTTTTCAGTCAAGTTTCACTATTAACCACATGAAACCACATCCAATTTCAATAAACATTTTTCAGTACTAATCAGTTGCTAGAAGGATTTTCATAAATGAATTAAAATTCAACCACGATTTTAAACCCTAAACCTGCGTGGTGTGGGCTCTATGCCTTCCTTTCTAATTCTTCGACCGTTTTCCGTTTAATTGCGCACGAATCGAATACCTAAAAAGATTCGCGGTTGGGTGCGTCATTGCTAAAGGAAGCGCAGGTGCAGTGGTTTCCGCCGCGTCAGTTCTTCCACTACTCCTGAACGGTTAGAAACGCTCCGCTTGTCACGAGTCTTCTTCCGACTTGCTCTGAAAAGGGATCAATCTTCACAGTTTGTTTGACGGTGCTTCATCTTTTGGAAGGTGATGATTCGTTCATACTCTCACATAAACGAATCCCCAAGCGTGGTCCACAGATCTTAATGACCTCCCACAAAAAAGTTTTAGTTCGTACCTACCTACTTCCAAGACAGCAGATTCTACGATACTTGAAGAGAAGCACAAGTCTCTCGCAACAATCAGAACAGCATTTAAATCACACGTAAATTGTTAATTTCACAGTGGACCAGAGTGGAGGATTGACTTCGGCAGATGAAGCGTAAGTAAGTAGTGCTCGTAATTAAAATAAATCAGAGACCAGAAATGACAGTTATTTTTAAAATTTTTTTGAAAAAAAATCATTGAGCAAAAAGTTCATTTTTATTGAAATGGAAGTCAGTCTTCATTAAATATTGCATAAATTTTCCGAAATATGAAGTGATTTAAAAATATTAAGACTTATCTGTTCTGGTTACTACTACTCGCTATTAACAATAACAACAATGAGAAATAAAATATACCCAAGAGAAACAAAGCTATTTTTCACGAACAATTAAAATCTTCCAACTAAATTTACTGAATTTTGGGTCGTTGATAGTTTTTTGCATAATTTGGCCCATCATACATTCGAATTTTCTTGCAGACACACCCGATCCCCGCGGAATCGCGTGACTCCGGCCGCGAGTCTCCTTCATATTCGACATGAAGCTCGGGTGAAAACTGAAAAGGCAACAAAGTGAAAATTCGCTTGGAATAGCTGGAACTTTTGCAGACTGGGAGAAGTTTCTTGGAACACTTGATGAAACGATTCGCCTCGGTAATTTCAGCTCCATGTACCTATATAAACGTACGACTTGTTGCGGTACGCGCAGAGCGTACCCACTTCTCCAGTGTTCGTACCTGCTTAGTAGCTCGTGTTCTTAAGGCGACAGCCGAAGCTGCCAGCGACGGATCGTGCTTTTCAAAATGGAGGGAAAGTATCTGGTATGTCACCTCTGTTCCTTACAAAATCATTTACAAACCTAATGTACTCAGCCTCTATATTGATTTCAGTATGCCATCGCTTTCTTGCTGTTTCTCTCGTTGCTGCACGAGTCCGCAGAAGCGTGAGTACTCTACTGTTTAGAAATAGGTACGTGGTACTTGAGTTTAAACTAATCGTTGGTGGTGTGGTTTATAGGAAAAAGGTGACTATACACGTGCCCTATCGAGTGCAGAAGGTCAAGCACACGCACACCATTTACAAGATCATTCCTCAATATCAGGAGCACCTAGACAAAGGAGATTTCGAAGAAGATGATAATTACGATGTTTGATGGAGGCAAAGGAATATTATGTTGTACAAATGTGTCTATCAATAGCATGTAGCTAGATATATGTAATCTTACAATTAAGTAGTAGCGAAGGTAATCGAGCGTAGTGTATGGGAATTGTGAATATTAGTGTAATGGTAGGTACCTACTCGTCAGATTTCTCGCCACATTTGTGTACATCGTAGAGACGAATTATTGTAACGTTTTAGAATAGCAAACACACGTACATTTATAAAAAATACAATATTATCAAATATGACTGAATTCATGATCTTACATTTATCGTTCTTCAGAATTGATACTATAGCCCAAGGGCTTTTTTATATTACACTGTCCACTTAAATTTCTTTGGCCAAAAAGTATGTTGTTATTTGTAAGATTTAACAGTATGCCCAAAATTCAATTAGTACCTCTCTCTATCTCTCCATTCCACCCTATCTTCTTCCGTGTTTACGACTCGTTAGACTCTGGATCCATCTAAATCCATCTATAAATCCGTCAAAATTCTAAAATCAGTACCTGCTTCAAACTCTATATCAATAATCTATGATATGAAATCTGAAATCTCTACATATGTATATCTATAATCTATCATTTAAAGTCTTCTTGCCAAGATCTCGCAAGTTGTCAGTTAAAAAAGCAAGGTTGGCAAATCGATGGGAAAGTGTGGAGGACAATTTGCCAAAGGATAAGCTTCTATTTCCGCGCGACAATGAACTTGAATATCTCATTGGAACGGCGAAAGTGCTTGATCGGCCGTAAAATTTGGATGGTGTTCGCTATAACAGCTACGGGACAACGGCAACAGAGGTGGAATATAAAGGAGGAACAACCTCGATGAAATCAGACGACATTGATCTGCTGCTGGCAGCGTCACCTTCCATAGTCATCTCCATTTCAAACCATAATGGTAATTAATAATCACAGTGAAATTGAATGATATTTCAAGTATTGGACAATAAGTTGAAAGTTCAAGTTCTGTTATGGACTCAGCTATGTGGCCGCCACGTTGGTCTCATAGTGTGGTGTACAGTAATTTAGGATACAATTTTATTATTCTCTGTGTTCTAATTCGTTATAGGTATTAATACGAGGAGAAGTATTCGAGTATAGGGTAAACTCGGGTAAATTGGTGATAGTTTTAGAATTTCTTTAATAACTGCTAATATTTACATATTCTGAAAGTAAGTCTAGGACATAATGATAGGCCAGACATCAGAGAAACAAATGATAGGTTAACAGAAATTTACTAATTATATTTAATTGAAAATATACAAAATTACGTTGTCATACTCTGGTTATTCGATGATAGCTCTGGTTATTCGTTGATAGTACTCTGGTAATTCGATGATAGTTCTCGCTAGCCCATATAATACATAAACAAGCGATCGTCCACAACTAGCGCGAAAAATTTCACGAATAATGCGCTGCTGGAACAAAATGCTCTCTCACTCTATCACACCAACTTCAATTGACTAATTAGGTATTATACCAAAATATAAACTAGAAGATCAAGGCTATCTATTAGCCTCTGTTCCATCTAAATTGCTTCACACAATTTCGAGTTACAGATGAATGAAAAACTATCACCGAATAACCTGTAGGTATCACCAATTTACCCGAGTTTACCCTACTCTTATTCAATCTAAATATCAAAAAGAATAACAGTCCACATTATCCACAGAGGGTCGTCAACTACCTATTCCTCGTCACGCTCAGCGAGATCGCAACTTACGGAAGTAGCAGCAGGAGACAGTAAGTGCACCAGACTAAACTCCAAACTCACGATCGCGATTGCTCGTTGGACAAGCGACGTCTAAAAAGCCTGGAAATAGTTCGAGGGCTTTCTCCAGCGAGAATGACCGTCACGTTCAGTCAACGAGCGAGACGCGCTGCACTCTCGTTTTCGCATCTGATACCTGAATTTCATTCACCTTCTTCCAGTCTTCACCTGAAGATACTCGTGCCAGACATCATCAAGCACCACATCCACACAAAGACGGTTTACCTGCACGTGCCAGTCCTCAAGAAGCCCAAGGCGCACCATAAAGAGTACCATCGCGAGAACTGGAGTTCCTGGAGCAGCTACGGCCACCGGCATGGCTACAAGGATGAACACTCTGACGGTGGTCACGAGAACCTGCAGCCGTTGCATCCCGAGGACCACAAGGATCAACAAAAGAAGGACCCTCGAAAATACGTGCCCCTGTACCATCAAGATTCCTACTTGCCTCAGCCTTACGCGGAGGATAATACTTTGGAGCAGGATTCCGAGGACCCTGAGCCTGGCCAGGAGGGCTACTCTTACGCTGTCCATGAAGATGTCAAGGATATTCCTCCGAGGGACGTCGAAGCTGTTTCGTACAATTATGAAGAAGGGTACAGCAAAGGACTGCGCTCGGAAAGCGGCCACGTTCGCGCGGACCAGTCGAGCAAATTCCATGATGCTCAGCATGAGGAGCAGGATGATGCTGGGAATGATGGTACCAGGGATGAGTTTGATGAGAAAACAGATGCTGGCAGATATTTGGTGGACGATGTCGAGTACGAGAACACTAGGGACAAGCGAAACGAGAGGCGTAGACGTCGCAGAATTCCACTCGTGTCGAGTTTAGTGTAATTTTCTGTGTTCAATTTTACTAGGCGTTTTAACTGTAATAGGTCGTGTACTTCTAATCAGTTGATGTGTTTTTTATGGCATAGTCGGAGCGTCAAAAATTCAACTGTATGTAATTCGGAGTTTTTAAGGGGGAGCCTGGTGTAACTAGATGGAAATCGAGACATTTTTCGGGAATTTTTTTTAAAGAAAGTATTTAATCGAGCTTTTTGAAACTTTCAAGATATTGTACTAACAGATTAAGGTAGATTTTGCGGCTTTGGGAACATATTGTCGTGATGTTCAACTATTGATTTATGCAAAAAAAAAAAATTGATTTCTTCGACCTGCTACACTAGGCTCCCCCCTTAATGGTAATTGGAATGTTTAGAACTTCGATTTACAATAAGAGACCTAGATAGGTACAACTATAGAACACTAAAACCAAACTTCGTTTCAAGCAGTCTCCTCAAGTTTTTAGCAAGCCTCGAATAATTTTTAACTCATTGCCAGTATTCAGTGTTTGTTCTGAAAGAAAGTCACGTTGCAAAACTAAAATAAATATGAGTGGTAATCACCTACACAGAACATCTACATTCTACAAGATCTTGGATTCCTTTTTCCGTGGCTCCCGAAACACATAGGAATTAAGAATTATTTTCACCACAATGAAACTTCGTTAATCCAACGGTTAAATCGCAGAAAGGGAAGTGAAGCGGCGAGTTTCAGGTACACACGCAATTTATTCAACTTTTCCTCGCGACACGGAGAAACATACACATAAACTATTCGTGTTGCGACAGGTAAACAAGTACATACAACAATAGAGTGATTTAACAATAGTAAAAAAAACAAATAAACGATTAACAATATTTACATATCAGTACGGGTGATGCGTCAACAGATAAACGAGAGACTAGGACGAGAGGTAAGAGACAAGGTGATTGGGTGTCGATGGGTCTAGGCATGTTTGCAACACTCCCCGGGAAACACACCAGTCAAAGTAAGGGAACATCTATCTCTCTAAAACACTTTCGCATAAACGAAACTAAAAGTGTCGTGCAAAGGGGGATGGAGGAGGGCAGGTAGAGGGGAGGGGGGTGGGGTGGCGGTGGTGGTGCTAATTGGCTCTTCGATGCTCGACGACTCAATTCCACACTTTCACTTGTAAGCTCGATTAAACACGAGAATCTAAAACTGCACATTTCTCGATTTCGTTCAACATACAAACTCCTTGTATCGAGTCATAAATAAAAAACAAAAATCGTAATCGACAATTCGATTCACTCTCGAAAGAGAATCCGACGAAATTTGAAATCTGATGGAAAGTGTGAAAGCTCGTCGAACATGCTTGAAGCAGCTAACCAAATCTCGGCAAAAAAATGGACTACCTATATCCTCCGAGCATCGACGCGAAGGGGTTGTTTAGTGACCACCCCAATCTTCATGACCACCGCTGCCTCCGAAGCCACCACCTCCGTATCCACTACTCCCTCCTATGCTTCCTCCACCGTATCCACCCCCGCTGAATCCACTGTGCCCACCTCCGATGTCGCCACCGTAGCTACCACCCCCGTACTCGATGTGTCCACCGCCACTGTCGCCGCCGCCACCGCCACCACCGCTACCACCGCTGCTGTACTCGATGTGGCCACCACCGAAATCGTGTCCACCACCTCCACCACCTCCGCCGAAGTCGCCGCCCCCTAGGCCTCCCCCGTGGCCACCGAGGTCAACGGGGTGGCCGACGGTGTAGCCCAGCACCTCGTACTTGTCGCCACCCCCACCGCCGTGGTGGATGTGCTTGGTGATGGTGTGCGTGTGGTGGATGGTCTTAATCTTGTAGGGGACGTGGATCACCACGTGGTCGCTGCAAGGATTTATCGAGGGGTTAATTTACGGGTTTGTCTCGATAGAAGGTGAGGGTCTGGGAATCGGAGTGCCTTATCGCCGTAGGGTGAGTTGAATTTTTTTTTCAAAAAAGTAATATTGACAACTATGCCTCATAGTTTTTAACCCTCTAGTGCATAGATTTTTAATTCAGTTGGAAAAATTAGACTACTCTAATTTGGAGATGAAAAGACCAAATCCGATGTCTGTTTTCAATTTGGAGGAAATAATAATAATAATAAATTTCGCAGCGTGCGTAGCTCAAAAATGCACTTCAAACTAGATTTCTGTCAAATTGAAAACTCAGATTGATATGTTTCTTAGATCAATATGTGCGCTGTGACACTACTTTGCTTTGCTATTTATTGCTTTATCGCGCAGAACGAGAGAGACAATGCGGCAATAGCGGAACAAGTGACAGAGAACGGATAGCGATTATCTTCTTTCGAGACAGTATAACTATATTTGTTTCTTTCGATTGGGACATTTGCAGTGTACAGGCTGCGAGCGGAAGAGATGGGTAATTATTCCGGTTGTTTTCGAATTTCGAAAAAAATTCGCGAATTTCTCCGTTATATACCCGTTTCTTTGGTGTATGTAGTGATTGATGGGGTGAGAGTGTGAATGCGCAGGTGCGACGAGGGTACTTGAGCATGGAGTAAGAGGCGTCGAGTTTACGGTGAATGTCGCACCAGCTTGTTTCATCGTCTTGGGAGAGACGTTTGCGTAATCTACTAGCTACTTAGTAAGTAGAATTCGGCGAGTGACTGTGATAGTGTTTGATGTTTCAGTATTTCTTCAGTTCAAACGAGGCCCCCTGTAGTGTCTCATCTCTAACATTACTGCGCGAGAGTATCATTTCTTCTGGGTGTTAGCACCAACTATCGAGTTTAAATGATTAAATTGTTAAGAATTACTAGGAAATATTACTCAGAATACTCGACTCTCGGAACACTAATAATTCTAAATAATTAAATAAAATATATCCCTTCAATTGTTGAATAAAAAAAAACTATAACAAATGCCCACGCATTATCTAGGATTAACTAGGAAATATTACTGAGAATACTCGAATCTCGGAACACTAATAATTCTAAATAATTAAATAAAATATATCCCTTCAATTGTTGAATAAAAAAAAACTATAACAAATGCCCACGCATTATCTAGGATTAACTAGGAAATATTACTGAGAATACTCGAATCTCGGAACACTAATAACTAGGGCTCTTACTATCCGGATATCCGGATATTCAGATCCGGATTTCGATTCGGATTTCGAGTTATAACGAGCAATCCGGATACTCGGATATCCGGATAGTAAGAGCGCTACTACCTACTAGGTAGGTACTAGGTATCCGAGTATCCAGATTGCTCGTTATAACTCGAAATCTGGATCGAAGTAACTCAGTATCCGGATACTCAGATCCGGATATCCGGATAGTAAAAGCCCTACTAATAACTCTAAATAATTCAATAAAATATATCCCCTCAATTGTTAAATAAAAAAAAACCTATAACAAATGCCCACGCATTATCTAGAATCGGTAACTGTCGGGCTTCACGCACAATCGACATGGACAGTTGTGCGCGTAATGGCTTGGAAAATCCCATCGACGAGGTCGTTGAACGAGGAAAAATCAAGGATCGCGGAACACGTTACGATCGACAACACTCTCGTTTATCATTACTTTCGATGACGGCCGAAGAAAATCGTGGCAAATCGACGATAAGGGGAGACCACGGTGAAAGTACTCGCTCTAACGTCGCGTCTCGCGAGCCTGGACACGGTTTGTTAAGCTCGTTGTTGGTCTATCGGTTCGGATACGATTAACGACGATACTTCCGCGTCACTACTATCCGTCCGTCACATCCGCATGCTCCGTTTTTCGCTTTTTAGGGGAAGAAGAGAACTTACTGTCCACCGCCGCTGTGCCCGGCTGAGGCCACATTCAGCAGCGAGGCAACCACAAGGACGGCAGGCTGAAAAATAAATGTTTGTCTTTTGAGTGAGCTTGTTCGCGCCGACGATTGCAACGTTTCATCATCGTGCTGCTTTTTTTTGAAAATCTTGGATTAGTCACACTTCTGAGGGAGGATTTTAGTTAATGCTATTCATGAGTATTTGAAGAGTTTTTAGTATTTTGTCTTAGGGAAATCTCGAACTTATTTTATGAAGATTGGAACTTATTTTATGAAGATTGGCACTTATTTTATGAAGATTGGAACTTATTTTATGAAGATTGGAAAAGATTTTTTATTCCCGACGCATGGAGATCTTTGAGAAAGTTCTTTCCTCTCTTGTTTATTCTCTTTTTATGGGGGATGTACAAGTTCTGAAACCCTTTGAACGAACTGAATTTAGAGGGATGGACCTTGGACCTGTCCTCGATGAAGGCTACAGAATTATACTCTGAATCTTCCAAGTCTTCCGAGGGTTGTAAATATTCACTCAGAACCCCCATAAAACTGCTAAAAATGGTACTAGCAATAATTGTGAAATCAACTTTAACCCTGTCATCCACGAGGGTCACAAAAGTTCACCCTAAATCCCAGAAGACCATCCACTGAATTAAACTTGATACCAAACCTCCCTCTTCACTTAATGGGGATGCAAAAATCTACTCAGAACAAAACCCCCAGAAAGCTCGGTGACACACAACTCACAACAATCCCTTCTAGCTTCGTATCTATCCCTTCACAGAGGATGCAAAGCCCACCCCCCTAAACTAAACAACAACAACTCTACACCTTCATATCCTTCCATCTGAATCTCATCGGCGCAATCCCGTAGCTATCCCTTGAAAAAGGGAGTGCAAAGATTCCTCCACGAATCCCAGAAACCACTCAGCAAACTAAACTTCACAAATTGCCACCCCTTTACAACTGACGAGCCTCCACTTAACCTAACCTTAGGACTGGAAAATTCCCAAGCACGTAGGTGGCCATTGCCATTGAGCTGAGAAAAGTTCACTATCCCGGGTGGTATCCCAGGGGACGGACTTACCGCGAACTTCGTCATCGTGTTGCGCCCTGAGGACTCGTAGCTAGATCACCGGAGAGACGCTGGATCGTGGATTGATTGGAGAGAGGAGCCGACTACCGGTTCCTCCTCGCGGTACAGTTGGCGGTTTAAGCCGCGGTTTTGATCTGCTGCTCGTTGTGCACACGCTTGCCGCTTTTATACACGTACGTGATTGGAGTCGGATAAGAATGAAAGGGAATCTTTAGCAACGGGGTGGCCGGTGCACGTGAAAGGAGCGGGCTAATAGAGAATACGTGGCAAAAAGCGGAGGACCAGCGGCTCGGGGGCCGGGCCCCTCTATTCCCAGCTCGCCACGGCTTCGGCTCTACCCTTCACCTGGATACGTCGTTTTGCTCGCTTCCTCTTTTCCCCCCTCGGCCAAACGACGCTCCGTAATCCCCCCTTGGTCCGTGGTCTTTTTAATGAAAGCTGGCTAGGTGAACGGCCAAGATCAAGATCAGCCTCGTAATACGAGGTGGGTGCTCTCGCGGTCCGTTTCACTGGTGTCTCTCGCGTCTGAGTTAGGGACGCTGGTTTCTTTCACCATGGGACCTGTGGCGTGGACAGGTGGAAGCTAGCAGGATGACACGTTTCACCAAGTTACGCGAACCACGACCAGTGGTTTCATTCGGTTCCGGGTTTGGTGGTTTAGGTGGGTAGCGCTTATTTACAATTAGAGTCGCTTTTGCGTCGCCATTTTGCTCTCTGCTCGGGTCTTCGTGTGGGTGTTTACTATATTTTTTTGCAATCGTTTTGGGGGTTTAGTTAAAGTTACAGTGGGGTTTAGACGCTTTTTATTTGGCCTTCAGATGGATTTGATTAAGTAGCAGTTGTTTTTTATTATGTCAAGTTCTGACAATGAGGGTTCGTGGAATGCTTACTTGTGACTTGCACGGTGATGTTTGTACCTAACTTAGGGTATTTATTTATTCGATATAAGAACTAGCATTATAAGAGTTAATTTCATTTGGATCTCCGGGGTACCACTTTGTGTTACTTCTTTTCTTAAGAAATGTAACGTAAGGGTTCAACTAGTGCCATGTAAAAGATATAAATATGAAATATTGTAAATGCTATTATGTAAATTGTATAAATATAAAATACATGTTTACTGTATTTGCTACATAAACCACGTCTGATTTAAAGCAACAAATAAAGAAATAAGTATAAAAGTAGTTAGGGTAGATGCACCATTTGTGGCCACCTTAAAGTATTGTACCAGTTTTGGCCACTTCTTAAAAAATATAATGTGTTTTCGTGTAAGCAATAAATGTAACCTTATATTTCGGGCGGTATACTAAACAAAATATTTATGATGTGAAATTCTCCACAGAATAATGATCTGCAGGCAATTTTAAAATAAGATTAATATGCACATGGCCAAAAACAGTGCAATGGCCACAAACGGTACATCTACCCTACTTTTGTAGCATTTATTTCATTCCAGAAGATCTTTTTATTGTTAGTCATCTAACTTAACACGAAAGTCCCTTTTTCAGTAAGTCAGAAACAACAAGTCTGCCCTCTTTCTTCCTTCACTCCCACAATTCACTTATCCTAGACACACCGCCAAAAATCCTGCAAAAGAAGCCATACTTTTCAAGCCACCTTATTGATTGACCATTGGATTTTACGACCCGGAGCAACGGCACCTGACTATCCACGGTTCTGGAAAGGAAAACGCGTTTGCACGAACGTGAACGCCTCTCGATCAGAGCAGAGGAATGCGCGGGGCCCAGGTGAACGAACCGTCTGATATCATAATGTAATTGCCGTTTGCAGTAATTTCTACTCATTACAAGTACCGTTTCAATCGCCGCGCGCAGATGTGCGCGATAACCGCCTCGCGGGCAATCTTTTCGCCCGTATCAACTAAATACCTAACTAATTAACAGCTCACCCTGCGTGCCAATAATACACGCCTCTCGGCTGAAAGTGGAAAATTAGCAACATATTTGGTTACAGTAAATTTTACTTATTAAACGCCCAACGAGTATAATCAGTGATCGCGATGATTGTGACGCATCATTCTGCAGTAGCTATAGGTACTTTCGCGACATTTGCATAACGCGAGTGGAGAGCAATAATTAAGACTTCCACGAACGGTTCACGTTCGACCAATTAAAAAGTATAGGCTTAAGAAAGTTTCACTGGCGTTTAGACTCCCACTATAATATAGTCGGTGGAAATCCTAATGAAAGTCGCTCGATTTTTCCGTCCGCTCCCTTCCTAATATCCTGCCAGGAGTACCAGGCTGTTGTCGCATAGGTATAAGATGCAACGTGTGCGTGTAACCGTTACACGTTTCAGGTGATTTCGCGGCGAGCGGCATTTTAGCGAGTGAGTTACACTTTGTTCGGACTTTCTAGAGAATCTAGAGGTAGAGTATGCGGGAGATTCCAGACCGCTGGAATGTTTCTGTATTGGTAAACGTAATAGTAAACGTATGAGTGGGACCAAGGTAAGTGCTTCGAATACTTTAGGCAGTGATGGGCAAAAAATTATTTGAAATACAAATTTCGTACACGAATTTTTATTTCAAATAATTTTTTGCCTATCTCTAACTTTAGGAGATACTAATTGTAATCTGGTTTCTACTATTTAAATTGTATTGGCGTTGGCTATGGAGTTCTGTTATATGTATAGCTTCATAATTGGCGAATTTTATTAACGGAATATTGCTACCAGTATTCAGGAGATAATAATACCTATGTACCGCTCTAAACTCTCCCAAGCCTCTAAATTTCACTACATAAATTGTAGTATTGCATTGACAATAAAGTCTCGCCAACGCAACTCCACTTGCGCTCGAATTATTATTATACAATTATACATTTTACCTACGCAACTAAAATTCCATACAAAACTATTGAAAACATTAAATACTACTTGATAAGTAGGAAGAAAGCCAAATCGCGAGGTACAGCTACTGACTGACCTACCCTAACAATACACACACACACACACACACATTTCCATTAATACACAGGAAATCTCCCCTCGTTCCCACCCTGCCACCAATGATTTCTTTGAAAGTCAGCGTAGAGGCGGCCAGAGACCCACTGCAGCGCGCAGAAGAATTTCCAAGGGAAGAAAAAAAGGAATTGTCGATTGCTCTGGCGAGTTGGTAGTTTCTTCTTCGCGGTACCATTTCACCGAGCGCTCCGACGTATTCCCTTTCACGAAACCGATCCCCCGAGTGGATCGTCCTGGATGATCCAGAAGAGGATCCATAGAAATCGTTGCCTCCGCATCTCTGTAAGCCGATCCGTCTGCGCACTGCTAGAGATCGCGTGCTGGTGTTCGCCAGACGATAGGAGAAAGGGAAACCGAACTCCTCCCCGGCCTACGTAAAACATCCATGCCGACCAAATTGTAACGCGCATTCCAACGAGAAGGGTGGTGGGGAGGGCGAGCGAAAACGCAAAACAACCAGGCCGTTATCCTTTTCCTCGAGGATCGCGGGACCGTGACAGTGAACTCTCTACAGGAGGAATTCCGTTCGAATCGAGATATTGGTATAGCCACGTCAACGCTCGGGTATTCGGTGAAATGGCTCGAAACCTACGGGGGGTGGTAAGCACCTATTTGCCTTTATATGTAGGTATTTATTAAGAGGGTTCACGAGGCGCTTCATTTTGGATAGGGCTAGCGAGCAGCATGTATTACCTACGTACTACAGTGGCGTGCAAAAGTATTCGGCCATCCTTTAAAATCGCATAACTTTTTTAAAATTAATCCAAACGACTTGAGTTTTTTTGAGAAGCTAGAGGGATTAGTTTGCTGAATGATTTGATTCGTCGTTTTGAAAAAAATGCACTTGGTCGAAGTAGCAAAAAAAATAGTAAAGATCGTTTTTTAAACTTTTTTTGTGAACCCTTAATGAAAATTCAAAAAACCCGTTTGTAGATTTAAGTAAGATACGTGTCTAAAATTTCATCAAAACCGGTTAACGTTGTTCTGAGCTACACACGTTTCAAGACCACAGAATAAAGTCAAAAATTGCGAAATTCCCGAAAATCAGCGATTTTCGACCTTATTTTTTTGTTGTTGCAGATACCAGAATAATTAAGCCAACACCATCGTACTCGCAGTAAGAAAATTTATCGAATGATCGAATGAATGTATGGAATGTCCCCTAGCTAGGAAACCCACCGCGTCGCGTCGGTCGTAATTTTAGGCGGTCCTGGATTCGACTGGAATTATTTGTAGCACTGGGCATTACCAACGCGATAACGTAGCACGGGCCGTCCACTTTATGCGACTTTCAAAAGCGAAAATCTCGTTAATGAAACAGGGTATTCGAGAAAGTTCGTTTCGATATGCAATATTAATTTTGACAAACATTCCCATTTTAGCTTTTTTCCAAGGATATTTGGAATATTTTGAATACTCGTTAAAAGAGTTAATAAATTCTACCAAGCATTTGAATTCTTAATAATGCGATGCGAAAACTCGTGGAAGCTCGTGGTTTTGTGTTTCATGAAAGTGAAACGGACAGACAGTGTCTGAAATATCTCCCCATTTTTCTTTTCTATAATAAATTACGAGCTGGCCATGTTCGCGTGAAAACTCTGAAACAAGAGTAAGCTTGCATTAGCGTGGCGTGAAATCCGGAAGTTTGCCATTTTCTCCTCAGTGGGAGGAGGTAATGCTTTAAGCCCGTTTGCAATTATTATAGCATTTTTAATGATCGGTTTTATCGTTTATCGCGGCAAAATGGGAAGTAGAAATATGTGCTCAGTGTCGAGGACTTTGTTCCTCGATCTATCGTTAGCTGATTATTTACAGCCAGCTGACTACAATGCGATCTTTCACCAGGCTCGGAATTAGCGCGCGTGAAAACTAATACGCGATCTCGTAACGATCTCGTCGCGCCGCCCGCGGAACATGCTCCGCGAATGATTATGCGGTACCATCGAGGATCATTCTTAACAACGCCACATTATTTTCGTGGAATTTCCCTGTGAATCGTTTGAAATCGCACGCTCTCTCCTGGAATTGGACATCGTGTTTGCAGTTGTTACAATATATTTCTATCGACATTCTGCATGAGAGTTTTCTACTTTCTTTTGTAAATCGGTAGGTAGCTTCACCGAGTGACAGTTTTATTTATTTACTTATTTATTTGTATACAGGTTAGAATCCCACGAGTTACAAATTTTATAAATATATAGGTAATGTAATAAGATTACAGTTAGAGCAGGGACAATGTGGAGGGGAAAGAATAGGATCGTTGAAAATTATAAATTATAAATACGGAAAGATATAATATTAGAAATATTTATTGCATCAGTCGAATATTTAGCGTGAAAGTACTTTTTGTGGTTGTTGAGTGTCAGATATCTTGGTTAAAATAAGTTAATTTCAAAGTTAATTCTACCCACAGGGCAGCCTAGTCTCTTAAGGGTGAATCCTATTTTATGGGCTAAAAACATAGCAAAATGTAGGAATTTTGTTTAAGAAATTAGCGTTTCGATTCATCTGAAATTTGGATCACGTTTTTATGCATCCTTGAAGAAGTTGCAGCTTTTTTTACACATGTTTAATAATAAATATAGGAGTTCCAGCTAATCTGAAATAGAAAAAATTAAATGGCGTTTTACTTTTACGTAGCTTCAATTTGATGAATCAGAATTCCGGTAAGTTTTATACTTTTTTTGTTACATAAGAAAATTGGCGCAAAATTGGATTGCAAAAATTAAAGATTCAGACCCTTCAGTTTGAAAACTCCCCACACTGCTCAATATTTTTTTTTGGTTTTTGCTGGCTCATCAATTTCAAGCTACATATGTATAAAATAAAACACCGTTTTATTTTTCTGTTTCAGATTACTTGGTAGACAGATATCGTGCAAGGCAACGGCCGGCGAATTTTGCGCGGCGTGATGGTCGATCATGCATAATTACTATATTTATGGTTAAAAATTAATAACAAAAAAACTGAAGCTTTCTCAAAGATTCTTCAAACCATGGTTAAAATTTCAGATAAATCGAATCGCTGGTTTCTTACAAAAAAATCCTAAATTTTGCTATGTTTTTAGTCCAAAGAATAAGACTCCCCCTTAATGCTACTAATCTCAAAAATATCTGTTGCACCCCTTCGAGGGCGTTTATCAAATAAACGTGGTAGGGTCACAAAACAACGCACGCGTTTTCATATATTTTGAAACGTTCAAACAGAAAGTACTTATTCGTAATGAGTTTAATTGCTGGGTATAAAATGTCCGTAACTTGATTTAATAATAGTAATCTAATGTAACTACAAGAATACTAGTAATTCATTCTCCTACCATTACTATGCTACTAATCTAGTCTGTACTGCCACTATACTTGTCAACTTTACGCCCTAGATAGCTGCCTAATTTTGCCAATAGGGACGAGCCGGATCTGTCTACTACGTTACCAGTCACCACTAGAAGCTGTCTGTAGAAGTCCTACTACTAACTTAAAACATTACTACTATTATTAATTATTAATTTACCATAACATTAAATCATTCTATTTAGATCTTTTAGGCGATTTTAACATTTTTCAGGCAAAATATCGTTAGGTATCTCCCCACTGACCGAAAAGAAATAGAAACGGATTTAAAAAAAACACCCTATCGATATATATATCAATAAAAATCAAGTATTCATTCCAACTTCTAATTGATTGATTTGAAACAATTGCCCGTATCCTCGTCCACAACAGTGAACAGTCCCATTCCGAGTTCACTCTCCAAGAGTCGCAGGAGATCGAACATTTGCCGTGTTTATACCGTTTCCCACGTTTATGTAAATGCGCGTCGAGGAGAGAGAAAAAAGGGAGGCAGTGCGGACTTTCAACGCGATCGCTTTCACCCATCAACCGTTGCTTTTTTCTCCGTCGAAATGCGCTTTGAAAATCCTGAATTTAAGGAGTGAATGACTTTCGCCGGTGGCGGGTGGAAGAGGCTCGACGTCCAGCAAGAAAGTCCGTCGCGTGAATGAGATAATTTTGCGCCGACACATCCCTGCTAGAGAATTCGTGTATGTGGACCGTGACGAACGTGACGGGAACACGAGCCTCGATTGTGAAATCAGGGAATAGGTATGCAATGAAACGTAGATATCTATGTCCAACGATACTCTATTTCGCGTCTGAGGATCGAGTGACGCACCTTCCACCCCTTTTCGCATCTTCTTTCTCCTGGTGCGGGGTAAAGGGGTTAGTTGACAATTGGGGTCATGGTAAATGAGTGTATTAAAGATTTGTAGGAGGATTATGGAAGGGCGAAGGAGACATAGGTATCTACATAATTTCATTCATGCGTATCTCCGCTTTTATCAATTAAGCTTTTAATTTTATATTAAAATATAAAATTATTTTATATTAAAATATAAAATTATTTTATATTAAAATATAAAATTATTTTATATTAAAATATAAAATCATTATCTTCTCCAAGAAGTGTAGTTTGGTATTTAGTTAAGTACCTACCTCTCAATGATGGATCTGTGGATCTGTGGATCCATATGCAGTGTGTGAAAATTTCACTGAGTGTGCAAGTGTGGAATTGGGGGGAGAACAAATTAAAAACAAACAAATAAAAAAATGGTAAAACGCCTTCCAAATTCCCGAATGTGGGATTCCACACAAAGCAAAATCTCAAGTGTGGAATACTTGACACATTCCACACAACTCACGCCGGTCTTGCAGTTATGCTTCGTAATTTTACAACTTACAAGTACGCAGCTTGTTTAATTTAAAGTCGTTCACGTGCGCGCTGTATCTTGCCCAAATTTTTAACACCTTCGTAAAATTAGTACGTGGTAAGTATTGCAGGGGTAGAATATCTGTCATTTCACTATTTCAATAATTCATTATTTTCAATTAGTTTACAAATTAGTCTGACCTCATGAGCCTCAAATCTTCCAGATTCGTAAATCGTAAACTACTTAATATTCAACTATGCTGTGCCTATACGCGGAAAAGATGGTTGTAACTTGTAACAGAAAACAGGCTGCAACTCCAAAACAAGGTTTTTGTTTTGAACTTCTGTCACGTGTTGACTACGGTGTCAGTCACCCAAGATATTTATAGCAAGCAAAACTTTTCATGTTCTTAAAGAAAAGTTTTTCGATCACATTTTCATGTTCCATCGAACCTTGAAATTCCTCAGCGGCGTTGAACGTGTCAAAAGCGAACCACAGAGAAAGCGATAATTAGTTGAGCCAGAATTCACCACCGAGACGGCTAACATTGATCACGATTTACTAGTAAAAGTTGTAAATGAATTCATTAACAGTGTTCGTGCTCTGATCTACTATATCTTACCCCGATCGACAAATAATTCTCCAACTAAAAAAAGAACAGAATAACAATTGAAAGTCCATTGCTAAAAATGGTCATATTTTCGAACGCTGTGTTCTCTGCCGCACAATGTTGCATCACAATCAAATTCATCTACACTTGATGCGTAGGCGTCATACATTCGCGACCTCACACGTTGAAAAAGTGTGATATAATGCGTGCAACTTGGATAATTTATTTGAGAACTAGTATCACGAAATTATATCATCTCTGCGACTTAAAGGAACTGAGGCAAGGAAAATGAAATTTTCTGCTAATAAACCTTTCTCTGGGTTAACGTCCAAATAGAATTCATCTTTGTCAAAATATGCATTTTTATGAAACTCCAGTATTTTTATGTACTGAACTTTTTGAAAATTTATTATAGAGAAATAGTATGGAATAGGTACCTAGCTGTTTGTTAAGTGTAAAGGTTCTGTCAGGACCCATTTCTATAGAAGTCATTCAGTGACACTTAATGTGCGAGGGTGTTTGATTGCAAATGCTTAGCGATTCAAAATCCTACGGCGGTATTCATAAACGTGTCTTAATATTAAGCAAATGCTTAAGCATTCGGCATCCTTCACTATGCTACTATTTAGATTAGTAGAGGATGCCGCATGATTAAGAATTTGCTTAATCTTCATACACGTTTATGAATATCATCCTTAGAGACAAAATAATGTAATCAGAACAATATTATTCTAATTTCCATCTTCTCATACAAACCCCTCATAAAGTGGTAACGAAAGAAGTTCGCTAGCTGCAAGTACAGTTTGTAGCTGCTCCTTGTAAGATTTACCTACATCAATTACCAAGCACCACCCTTTACAGCCACTCTTAAGGCTGGAACAGACACGTCCAGTAATTTAGTCGAGTAGCGAGTAATTTAGTAATTTACCATTATTTTACTAAGCTACTCGACTAAATTTTTAGTGTCCACACACAAAAAATTACTAAATTATTTGCTACTCGACTAAACTACTGGATGTGTCTGAACCGGCCTTTACGTCATTAAAATCCAAAACATGTGACAGATTTAGTGGAGTTTTGAGAGATCAAGTTCCACCCAAGTGGTTGCTCGAAAATCGAAAGGCGCGTTTGGCGGAAAAGCGTCCATGTGGGGCATGGAGGTCCCAGCGACCAAGCAGACCAGAGAAGACCACTGCAGACCACCAATGTGGAGCACGTCGGTGATATTCTTGTTGGTCGCGTTTTGGAAAGCATGGCGGGGCGCGGCCAACGTTAGACGCCGCGACGGTTGCGTTTGTGCGCGCATAAACGACAGAAGAAAGTGTCGATTTCCCCCGAAACAAAAATGCGCGCGGCTAGATGCTGGCTGGCGTTGCTCAGCTGGCCGTTTCGTGCCCACACGCCAGGCTCTGGTGCCCCACACCCATCGTGGCCATCGAATCGCAGAGATTCGAAGCGGGCGCGATCTCTTTCCAGGGCTCCAGGGCGCCGCGCCGGTGGGAGGACACCGTCCAGCCTCGATTATGCTCTTTTTATCTTGTATAAAAGAGAAGAGGCCTCTACCGACCTCCCGCAATTTGTCTGCACCGGCTGGAGCACGCGGAGCACACGGAGCACACAGAGCACTCCTGGGAGCAGCGGAGAGAAAGAGGGAGAGCGATTCGACAGCTCCCACGAGGTCCGCACTGCCCTTGCCAAGGATTAACCGAAACCACAGCGATAGAGGGCTTAGAGAGCGCTAAAACTCGGTTGAGGATTTGGCGACATGCGGTGTTTGGTAAGTGATGGATTGCTGTTTCATGGGATATGAGGTGGTTGTTGATAGGTTCTGTGCTATATCCTGCGTGTAGAGATTCTACCAGGGAATACGTATCCTCGGGGACGCACATAGCATTTAATTTTGATAAAAATATTTTTAACGCAAATGCAATAGTATTCATTAGGTGATTATAAAGATTTATGTAGAGAAGAAAATACAGTTTTTCTTTTCTTTTTACAAAGCCCCTTCTTTAGGTGCCAAGGTCTCTTGCACCCGTATTTCATGTTAAAGTAAAACCGGGTGAAAGAAAGATGTAAATGTAAGTTTTTTTCGTCAGACTTTGAACTCTTAAGGTGCGAATCCACGGTAAGATTTTACATGAGACTTTTCTATCATGCGGCAACAATCCCAGTAATAACTAAATGTAAATAATGGAAATAGCCGCGGGATATCAGATTTTTGAAAATGCATATATATATATTATGAAACGTGTCTCATGGGAATGACAAAATAATTAAAAAATAATAGAATAATGAAATAATTATCTCACCAGATTAAAGTCTTATGTGAGACCCGATTTTTTTTGTCTCATTGTCGATTTTCACCTTTGCTGTAGTCTTTAGAGTCCACTACGAGACTTGACGCGTTAAACAAATTCGATGTGTGATGGACAGGAGTGTGGGTCTTTAGTTGCAAGATAGTAGGCGTCGATTTTGGATTGTGGTGTTGGAATCAGTTATAGTCAGGGACTTGAAGCGAAACCGAAAAACCGGTATGATGTAGATATTTTTCGGTTCCATCTGCAAACCCTTTATAGGAACCAAAATACGCAAATACCGGTATATTTACCTATATTTACCGGTAATGTTTTCGGTTGTCGGATTTTATTACACTTTTCAAAATATTATTAGACAAGTATTTTTTAATACTGATATTTTTATGAAAAGGTTCTTACGTTATTGCCGGTGTTTTTACAGCTCGAATTAATAAGGGTTATGAAGATATTACTTTAATCTACCATGTCACCGCAAGAAGAACCGGAAAAATACCGGTATTTATGTACAGTACGCACTCGTTATAAGCTCGACGAACGGGGCTGGCGGCGAGCGTACAGCGTGTTGTAGAATCAAGAGCGCGCGAGAGGAAATGTAAGGAGCCTCTCACTCTCGTCCGAAGGATTCCAAGAAATGGTGGGGATAGTCGCCGAGCGTACAACGCATGGTAGGAACGGGCTTATAACGAATGAGTAGTGTATTTCGGTTTCGGTACTCATCTGTTTTGGTACGACATGATATCGGTTTCGGTATAGCTTTGTTGACGTAATACCGGTATCAAAATCATATGAGTTTGAAGTCCCTGGTTATAGTAGAACCACCATTATTCGAGTGTCTAGATATGCAGGTTTCAGATAGGGTAAAACTATACAATAGGCCCCACTTTTAAAGAAACATCTATAAAACCAATATTTTTTAATAATTCTTTAAATGTTTTGTGTAAACACATTAAGTGTTCATTACTCTTGCCTCAGTTGTGGCCGACTGAGGCAAGTTCGAATCTGATGATCGCGTAGATGCATCCTGGTTTATGTGCGTAAAATAATGGTGGGGCGTTTTGTCAAATGGGGCGTATTGTATAGTTTTACCCTAATGGAGATTCTGCTGCATCGTCATTTTAAATACTCTTATCTCATTTTGAACTAAGTTCGAAGTATCTTGAAGTGTGACTTCACTCTTTCCTATCCTTACGTAACAAGGGGTTGCGGTCGTTGACTAATCAGTAATATCAGTATCTCTTACTCACCCACAGGCGAATAAATACTTGTCACCTTTAGAGTACTATAATGTATATAAAAATATCCTTTCAGTTTTTACAAAATTAAAAAATTCCTTCTCCCTTTGAAGCTTCTACCTCCGCCAACTTCCAATTATTTATTTATTTATTTATTTAATTAATTTAAACGGGAAACCCCATTGAAAAACTATGATATACAAAGTGAGATTTTATAACAGTCTATCAGTTAAATTCACAATTTAAACAGTTAACCGTTTCAACAACTGTACACGCAAAGAGTTTAAGTAACAAGAATTATGATCCACAGGTTTTCTGTATTCTGGTGCTGGCGATCAGCGAGCCTCTCGTCGCCTATGCGTAAGTACTATACTCTGTGTCAATAAACCGCGTGAAACTGCCATTTCTTCTAACATAATTGTTAGATTTTGTAATCATCTTTGGAGATACAAACGATTCCCCAATTAAGGAAGCAACCTTATCGATTCTTTTCAGCAATAAGGTGGTACTAGTGGTCCCACAGCAACTAAGGCGCAGCCACGCGCCACCTCGTTACAGAAAATCGTCCCATGGCGGTGACTTGCATTTTCGCCGGTATCACGGCCCCTATCGCTCGAAGAAACCTCTGTTCCCAAATCCACCCTTCCCTCACGGAGGAGACGACTTCGACCAAGGCCACGAGAACGTGAACCACGTGCAGATACCTTACGGAAAGGAATTCAGCCACGCGGTATCTTTTGGCAAAGGATACATCCCTTACGACCGTATTAAGGACAGCTTATCAATTGGCCGTGAAAGGTAAACAGAAATTTTGATGTTAAACAGGTGATAAATTACCCCGAGAGCAGTTGTATATTATACTTTTTCAATTATGGAAAGGATGCAGCTTTTATGACAATTAATTAGTGTTTCTTTAAACTTCGGTTTCAAAACTTTTCGTTCGACTACTGTGATAATCTTTATTGGTACTGTTATCGAAGGAAAAGTTTTGTTTATTGGATAAGTTCCATTACTCAAACTGAATCGATTTATTGTTCAGTTTCTTTGAAAATTGTCGATATCGAATAATTAATTTTGCAATCAATAGAAACATGTGCTAAAAAGTCATTTCTTTTTACCGAAATTGACATCGACAATTCATTTACATGTTTGAAAATATATGTATGTACATGCATATCTATACAGTATATAGTTATAAATGCACTTATAACTCGTTAATACCTTCTCCTTATTTCCTAGTAATACCCCACAGCTTTAAACACGAATCACCACCTAACCAAAGTTTGATCTTCTTTTTCAAGAAAATCTGTTATTGACTAGTATAAAAAAATGTTTGTCCGAATTGCGTCGTGTTTGGTTTCATTATTATTAGAAATGTCTCATCCATACGTTGGAAATATTCTGATTATGTTAAAACAAAAAATATAAAAATTTTATTCGAGCTTATCACGCATACCATTTCTGTGGAGTACCTGCCGGCGAAATGTTCGTTCGTTGCGTTCCTACCATAGCGAACATCCTCGAGAACGTTCGTACGCGGAGTTCTGTTAGTGTTCGCGGCGGTGTGGACACGAAAACAGACGAAAACGTTTGCGAACAATGTCTTTGTTCGGGTTCGCCTTGGTGAAAATCCGGGGTTATTAGAACAGGCTTGTCTGATCACTAACGAAATATTCTACTGCGCTCAGTAGAGTAGGTATATATCACACTTTGTGACCGGCCACTCCCATGCACGCGCCGCAGCTCAATCGATACATTTCGCTTTATCGTTCCGTCAAAAGACAAAGAGGATATTGAAAGCCAATACCCCCAAAGTAATAAATAAACGAGCATACCAAGGAAATTCTGCTTAACACTGAAAAACTTGAGATTGATAAGATTTATGATTTACTCATCACTCGATGCATTATTAATACCACTTCCCAATCAACCAGTCAAGTAATGTATTAATTACAATAAATATCCCACAGTAAACACATATAGCTGAAAAATCTCACTATAAACCCAGAAAGTCACCGCCCGAAATTCATCTATGCAATAAAAGACACACACATGTATCTCGCTATCTTCTCCCGAAGCAGAAGAGAGCACACAGAAAACAGAATCCCACAATCCCCCACAGTCCCCACAAAAACAAGGTTGAAAAGGTTTCTTGTGACGTAGAAACTTTCCCTTTCGAATTTCACTAATTAACGAATTAATTGCAGGTACCCAGAGTCGCAGGAGCACAAGCAGCCGGAGCCAGAGTACGCGTCGACCTCTTACACCTCGACAGGGCCCGAATTCTTCCAGGACCCAGATAGCGCGCTCAGCTACGACGAGAGGAGGAACGACCTGCAGTCCCTGCAGAAGCTCTACTCGTCCAGGTCCATAGAGAAGGATCTGACCGCGAACATCGATGTCAGCGGACACCAGGAGAAGGGGCAGCTTCTCCTGCTACAGCAGAAGGCGGCGGAGCTGTATAGGAACGTGTCCCCTCAGCCTGAAGGCAACGTGATCCTGCCTTCCGGAATCCCAGACGCCACCATCGGAGGCAGCAAAGAGGGCATCGTTCTGAGGGACACGGTGTCTTTGGACCACTACCAACAGAGGCTCCGAGAAATGACCAAGTCCTGGCCCCAGTTCCTAGCTACTGGAGCAACCACTGGTTTCCAGAACCACCAGGTGACTGGTACCTTCCCGGTAGCAACTGGTCAGCCTGCTTCCAATTTTGCTACCTCCGTCAGCTGGCCCCTGAGCTTCGCGCAACCGAAACAGGGCTACGCTGTGAAGGAGGACACCATGGAACCGCCGCACGATTTTAGGAACATGCCTATTCAGACCAACCCCTTCCAGGCGTTCGCTGTACCAGTGAACGCGGTGAACACGGTGAACACGATGAACGCTGCTCTTCCCTCATTTACGCAGGCCGTCCACGGGTAGCTTAGGTCTTAATTTAGAGATTTAGATAGAGCTTCTGTATTGACATGCATGGGGGATGACAATCCATGCGCGATTAGGGTTACGTTCGCGGGGGTTGGTGTACGAGGGTGGATTGAAAACATGGAGGCTGGATAAGGTGTGTATTGAGAATTGAAGGGTTCGCAGCAATCCTTATTGCTCCCCCTTAGGCGGCTTCATGTTTTACACGTTTCATTGTTATATATGTACCTACCTTGTTTCATTATGAAAATGTGATCTTCCAATTGGTGTAAAAAGGAGTTGAATCAATTTTCTTTTTTATATTAGTCCTAGACGCACTTGGTGCTTTGGACTTAATGGAATAAGTGCAAGTTTGATGCTGAGCTTTCGTTAGCATTCTAGGTCGTATTATTTTTAATCGTTGCAAAGTTGACGTAACAAGTGAGTAACGTTACCTACTAACGAGTTAGTAACAAGTAAAAAATAATTCTGAGTCTAGTGTCGCCTCTCTCTATCAGGACACAGAGTTTTCAATCGACCCTTGTATCTCGCTGTTGGGCTCGGAATATAATTATTTGGGGACTTGAAAGGGAATGACTTGTTTGGGGGAACTTGAGGTTTTCGAGTTCGGTAATAATTGTGTTTCCTGGAATATGTATAATGGAACGTTCTGTGTGTTATCGTCAGGACTTTTAGGTAGAGGGTGTTCGTATTAGCAGAGAGTGCTTAGCGTACGGCTTCTAATGTGTTCCTAGCACATCGGTGAAAGTTATTTTTTGTCTATTTGTTGATGAGAAGAAGGACGATAGAAAGGCACTTGCGCTCGTAGAAAGTCACCTGGCAATTGCGCATTACATTTTGCACGGTGTTTCGACGTCAACGTTGAAGTTAAGGCGGTTCCCTTAGCTCAAATGATTAGTACACATTTTGTAGATTCTTCTAGCTTGTACATACATACCATATACATAGTGGAGTATTAGTAGCGTTATATCAAAGACTCATTTTTATACCATTAAAACTATCATTACTGTATTTTTACTTTCCACAACGAGATATTCAGATTTACAGTTGTTATCGTAGAAAGTGACGTAAGAAAGTGAAATTCGCCGCAGAGTATAATTAATTTCCTTTACACTCCGTGAAATCGACTCGGTTGAAATGACTGCTGTTTAAAGATGTACTTACAATGCGAAAACAAAATGGAGCTACTACGTTTTGTTTTTTTGGACAGGAAGTATGATTAAAGATTTGAATGGAAAATTAACTTTTTGTATCCTAATCGTTTAAACGATTTGGAATTGACAGTGATAAGCAAGGTTGTTAAGTAAAATACATACGGAGATAAGAATCCAAGGAAACTTGGCAATTGTTTATTCTCCAATAGTAAAAGTCGCGATTAAAGTAACGACCTGGTAAAATCACATAAAGTACATGCTGTAATCTTTTTTATTGCTGCAATAACGACCTTGTCACTGCTCTCGCAATGTTGTCATCGTCACACTATTTCACAGTCACTTCATAATCCCCATTATGACTTCTTTATCACCCGGAAAATGCAAATTTAAAAAATTCACCTTTAACAGTTGATATGCTTACCATACCTATATAACTCTAACAGTAGAGTTCATCATCTCATTACTACTAACTACATAGTTACTCTATTCTAAAAAAATCCTTCATTCTGCCTGATAAAATATCATGATGATTTAATCTGAAATTCTCTATCTCTGTTTACCTTTTAAACTTTTTCCTTCGACCATCAAACTGCACCATAACAGCCCCCCTCTGGCAGCCGGTAATAAACAATCGGTTAAAGTAGTTATAAGATGAATTAAATGCATCGAATGTCCTCGCACGGTCCAGCGGGCTCGATATGGCTCGAACAAAGCGACGATCGAATGCCACGGTCGCGGGGATCACATCTTCCCTGTTTACTTTCACTCTGAGGTCCGATGACCGGCTGAACGTTCGAAAGTCGTGAAAGTTTCCCCTCTGTCGCGGGGAGACGCGATCCTCTCGATCCTCTCGATCCTCTGCACACGCGTCGCTCGGATCCGCGCCTCGTCTTCTTCTGTCGCGATCTGATAAGGCGCCATGTTGTCAGCAGGTTCACTTGGAAGCTGGAGGGTATTATCAACATCGAGGATAATGACGCCTGAAGGTTTCGAAGTTTCGAGGAGTTTTCTTCCTCAAATGGTTTTGGAGCAACTAAAACCTTTTGGTTGCTCCAAAACCTCCTAGATGGAATTTTCTGGTTACATTCGGGATTGTTGAGTGGGCTGATTCAGTTATGACTTCGTCACTTCTAGGCGCTGCTTTTTTTTACCAAACGAGTAGAGTATCTGCAGGTTGCAGGTATATAATAAACCGAAACATTTTAGTTTTTCCTTGCTTTCCACTGCGGTTCCACCTCATTGTGATTGGGATTTGAATTAGAATTAGAATTCACCCCTATTCGATGCGAGATCACATCACCACTTGCTGGATAAGATTGAATGGAAATATGTAAAAAGTTTCATCCAGTCCAGCGAATTGGAGCGATGGCGATCGTTAAAGGGTATAAGGTGGCAAACAGGATCTCGGCAGCAGTGTGAAAGAACGTTAGCTTTGTTACTTTGTAAGGTTTCTCATGGGAGCTGGCTTGTGAAAGGAAAAGGTGTCCACGGATAAAAAACCGGTGGGAACGAGATCGAGTCGAAGGCACATATAGTTGTCACTTGTTGTTGGTAAACGGGGTAAATCAGGTTGTTCGAAAAGGAAATGACACGTGACAAAGGGGCAATCTAACTAAAACGAGAATTTCTAATAAATATTCAAAATTTCTTTCCCCTTTCACACTTGAAATTTGTGTCAATGTCATCACACGTCCCAGAGTCACATTTTGACTTAACATGGTTCAATAAATTTGCCTCTTTAAAAATCTTCACTTCCTATATAAAAATAATTTTTCCCAACATTTTCGGTCCAAATCCTTTTTCACGCCGTTTTTTAACGAACGCATGTATCGTATAAAAACAGAAGTAGGTAAGTGTAATTTTTATTCAAGGACATTGCCTGTTTTGAAACTCTCGAATGAGATTTTTCGCTGTTAACCTACGTATCACAGGAGAATAGCAACTTTTCGAAAACGAAGGACCTGAGAATGCACTATCTCTGAATGACACTTGATAAAGTCATCAAGTTTAAGCGTTGTGTAAGAGAAAATACACATACTGAACATTAATTTACTATTACAGCTGTTTACTCGAAGAACATACAGGAACGGTAAGAAATGATAGTGTCAGATGTGCCGGAAAAGGGAAATGAAAAGTCGAGTAAATACGGCTAACTATAATTACTCGAGGCCGTGGATCGCATGCTAGGGGTAAACAGTGTAGTTGTTGGCCACCTCAGTCAGAGGTTCCCATAAGTGTTGAATTATAAGTCTTATTTTGATAGTTTTAAGAACACAGTTAGTGTTAATAGCTGTAAAAGACATTGATAGTCTAGAAATAGAAATTGTTAAAAAATCAGTAGATGGATCCACAAAAATTTACAGAAAATTTTCGTTTCCTACGAAAAGACATAGTTATTGGATAATAGTTATTGGAGCATAGTTAGACATAACTACACTGTTTACCCCTATTTGCCGTCCACTTTCGGTATCGCTTTTTATAGAAAAGCAGAATTTTTCCATTTTTCCATTTTTCCCAGAATAGTTGGAGTTTCTATCGAGATGAAAAGGTGCGCATCGAAAGTGCGCTCGCACGATCGCGACACTCGCGATTAGAATAACGTGTAGGTACGTCAATATAAAACTGTTTAACATACTGCTACGATGGGACATTCGTTTAATGGCCTTTACCTCCAAGTGGACAACGATGTAAAGTGAAATTATTTCTAGACGGAGAGAGAGTTTCGATGCTGTAATGGCATGCAGAGATTACGGTTATAGTCATTAGAGGGGTAGAAAATTACAAATTGTCAAGGACCTTGGATAGATGGACAGAGTTGCTATCGGATAGTGAAATTTAAAGAATTCTTATCTACATACTAATTAACGTAGCTGCAGCGAGTTAGAGTTGCGAAGGGGATTCTCTTGAATGGGAGGCGACACCAAGAGCGATTCATTTTATGTTCGATTTTCCTACTTACAATTAGTTAAGAGACTCGAACAATTGATGGGCGAAAATTTGAAATCTTTCTTGTTCCTTTACTACTACGTCAATTGTACCTACATATGTATTGGGTTGGTGCATAATTATCAGGCGTTTTTAACACTATTCCTACCACGAACCGGTCAAAAGACCGTTTTTAAAATATCGATTAGAATTTCCTATATACAACGTAATGATTTTGCCTCAAATATGCGTATAATACATTTTTGAATATTCACTTCTTGTTTTATTGTTTATTTTCTGAGAAAAATTTGTAGTCTGTCTTACCTAACGCGACCGGTCAAATGACGTGAAATGTGTCGGTAGGAATAGTGTTAAGCAATATTAATTATGAAAAAAAGAAACATCAAAATTAAACAATAACATTTTCTTCATAACATCTACTTCAATAACTGCTTCCCATTTGCTTGGAAGACGGGAGAATTTTTGATAACAAATAACCCGTCAATACAAACGCCTGATAATTCTGCACCAACCCAATAGTAGAATCGGAGCTCACTGATACATTATCCTGGAGTTATTGAATGATTTTAAGCAATCTTGCCGAACAGCAAGAAAGCAAGAACGAAAGGTCCCCTCAAGGGGACGAAAATGGAAGTGAAAGGGCACGCGAGTCATCTCTTAGTCTTTACCGAGTCTCTCACCAATAAGTAGGTACATATACATATATTCGATCTCTCCTCGCCGATCTTCGTTCCCTGTTCTTCCCTTTTCGCCACTTTCTATTTCGTTACCCGAGAACAGGCTCGCAATGGGGTCGCAACAGTCTCTCCACCGGCAACGTGCAAGCCCGGGAATTAAACGGCGAACCAGCTCACTTAATTGCCCGCGAAAGAAGCCCTCGTTCGCGTAATCACGACACGGCGATCCTCGGGAGGTTATTGTCCTGATCGAACCTCCGAACGTGTACTTTACACTTCGGAAGCGCTTTCTCTCCGTCGCAGCCTCGACGGGTGCGTACACCCTGGCAGACAATATTCCATCTGTGGCCCATCATGAACGAGCCAGTTTGTAATGGAGACCCTGTCCGCCGGAAATCGTCTTGCCAGGAAACAGATTCTGCTCTGAAAAGCATCGCACGCTCGAAAGTTTGCCGCTTCGGTTCGTAAGGTACCTTTGGAGCCGATGATTTTCGGGATCATGAATCCTCCGATTCGTTTCCTCATTCATTTTACAACGTTCGTTGCGAATATCTTACGTTATTTCGATCGGTTCAAGGTCGTTCAAGGTCATTCAATTTCGCTTAAAATTCTTGAAAATTGCTTAAGGATGTTCAAGAATATTCGGTACTGTTCAAGATTTTGGAAGGTCACTTCAAGGTCGTTCAAGGCCATTTGATATAATAGATTTATATCGAATGGAGTGAGGCCAGATAGGCAAGTGCATAGGTAAGTAATTTCGGATATGTTCTAAAGTCTCTATATGTAAGTTAAGTAGTAAAGTAAACTTTATTTTATATGTACTATAGTATCTCGATAATGTTAATCCAGAGTTGATAGAAATAATGTGGCTTTTCCTTGGTTGCTGAAATAAATATAGGTATAATTATTTGTCTTAAAATTGATATTGACGTTGCATTCTTTTCCTACTCCGGCAACGAGAATCGGCTGCAGAAGCGACCAGCTGTTTTATCTGAAAGAGTATCCCAAAATTGGTTTAAAAGATTGGAAAGTGGTGATTTTTATGTTATTGAGAAGCAAAAACAAACGACCTGCAGGTATTATAATTGGACGAAAGCTCTGCAGTCATCTAATGAGCTTGCAAGGCACTTAAGGTCGTTAAACACTTGAAAAATCGGCAATTTTTATGAATTTTTTATTAGAAGCGGTTAGTGACATAGGTATCACTGGACTTTGGCTCGCTGTAACAGTATAAGTACATATGTAACTAGGTACATGAAATAACAATCTAATTTTCTCATCAGTAGTTGTTGAATTACTTGAATCCCAGCACTGACGGTGAACTAAAGGTTAATCACTCAACAGCAATTCGATTTACGTGCAATAATAGGAAAGGTGCAAAAAGAAGACTTAATGATGGGAAAAGTGTTGCATTCCACAGTCGACACGAACGCGCGTCTCACGGGGCGAAGAAATGGGTCCCAGGCGGCCGGCCGCGGCGTAAAAGGCCCCGAGTCGAAATCGGATTCAAGCAACTTCACGCGATCGTTTCCAGTGAAATCGAAGATCGCGGAGTTTCTGATGCATAGACACTGGACAAGCGCGGTTCCGATCCAGAATCGATACGATCTTTCCGTTGGATCGCTTTCTTTTCCGCTAGAGCGAACGATGCCGTGGCTGCGTCTCGCGATTATAACCGGGACTGGTTAACCAATTAATCGAACGAATTAATCTTGAGATGAACGCCGGTGACGAGATTTACGCATAGACACCTGCACTGTTCGCCGATGTTCGATGGCGTTTTTACAATTTGTCGCGGCGTAGAGCAATGGATCGTACCGTTTAGGCATGCCCGCTAACTAGTCAGTCTTGTTTTTCCTTAACCGCGGGCGCGGCAGGAGCTTATATTCTGCGCACGTCTCGATTACAGCAATAAAAGTGAAGCCGGGGTGCAATGTCTCTGGCGCCAGTGGAAGAGGCAGTGTAATTTATGTATATCTGACTTCTGGGATTTCCCATCCAAATTTCGGATTCATTCGAACAGTGCTGGATTTAGCCCTTAAGCTAACAAGGCTGAAGCCTAGGGCCCCGTTTAGCTGGGGGCCCCTCATTCTAAATATTTTCTTCGGAAAATTAGCATTTTTTTATATTATCTTTATTAACTTGTATCTTTAATGTTTATTTATGTTAATGTTATGTTTAGTTTTGATATTCAATGTTAATTTTGAAATTAAATTCTTATTTCGATTATACGAGTATTATGATAAAAAAATTCAAATCAGCTTCATTTTATTTTTTACATTTAACCGAGGGCCCACTAAATATTCAGTCTAGGCCCCCCTGAAAGGTAAATACGACTCTGCATTTGAATTCAAGTTTTCTTTTGTTCTGTTTCTTTATAATTTTACATGCACTTGGAGTTTGAAGACGAGGAGCTTGGTATAGCAGGACGTTGAGTTCGTCTCCTTATTTTAAAGGGAAAAATCACAGAAAAATGTCTATTCATTGTATTGCTGTAACTGTGACGCTGACGTGAGTTCATAGAGAAGCTTGAACTTCAATCTCAGAAGCACGATAGAAATTGTTTGGAGTTACCATACAAACATCCCAGTCTTACACGTTGCACGATCGTGATATCATGGGAAGACTTGAAAGTGATAGTCGGTGATGGAGGAATTTTTAAACAGAGCAAACTGGTTGCTGGAGCATTTCTACTATTTACTTGGAGTGGGTTTTTGTCATTTTGCTGTTACCTGAGATAATTGTACTTTTACTTTTCGACAACGGCCTGAGCTTACGCAACAATTGTTTCCTACAACTTCTTACGTTCTGTCTTTACCAATCTGGTGCCATTAATAGACCAATCCGAGCCTTTGTTTACTTGCTTTGCGCTTCTTCAGGGTTAAGAAATCGGTTCAATTGAGACAGCTTGCCAATTAATTGGTAATTTTATTCCAAGTAACCTGGCGTAGTGCTGAACGTACAATTTTATTTCTGGTATGATCTGCATAACCTGATTAACTATATGTATAAAGTAGGGACACAAACAATAGAAAGAATAACAAAAGGAACACTACTTAATTAGTAGAAAATAGAAGAAATATAGCAAAAATGCATAGTAACAATTATCAGTAACTATCCAGGAATATTTTCTACACTCTACTCCCAATGTTGAATGTCGAAACCCAAAAGAGGTCCAATTTCGCTCAGTATTCATTATCGAGCTTGCAAATTCTACATACCTATACAACGAGCCAGAGTTATCACATGTATCTAGAAGTGCAGGCTCTTATAAACATACCGCACTCAAAAAATAGGAAAACGAAAAAATAATAAAGCAATTATTTGTTAGACAAATTATTTTATGTACCCTGCGTCATCTATCTTAATGTTTGTTTTTTGCCTGAACTTGTACCCTCTTACTCTTGTACACTAAAGGGAACCCCTTTCCATTTACAATAAATAAATAAATAAATTTGTGAATACAAGTTTGCACACATCATCGACAAGCATATCAGCCAGCTTAAGAATTGTGAAGCAGACGAGGAAATTTCAGAAAAGGAAAACCCCGAATGGTAGGAATTTCATATTTCTTTTGCAAGCGTGCTCTACGAAATCCATTAGCAACGGTGACGGACACATTTATTGGTGAGAAACGAGACAAGAGAAAAGGCCAGCTCATTCTGCGAGCATCGCCCAGCCTGGCCGTAAACACATTTTCCCAAGCGAAGAAAATATCGTGCTCGATTACAACGACCATACGGGCACATGGCTCAGCCGGCGTTCTCTATTTTCATTTTATTCTGGAAACCAGGGAAAGCGCGTGCTCCGATAGCGTACAACCTCTGTCCAACGATTTATGCAACCGCCTTCGAGGAAAGTAAATTGATGCACCCGAAGGCGAGGATGTAACGTTCTGTGGCAGGGGAATGAAAAGTGAAATGGCAAACGTGCCTTTTTGCACGGCCAGCGCGGGTGATGTCTCCTCTGAAGCATTGCGCATCGGTGGGCTGTGTTTTGTTTCTTGTCGGAACTCATAGGAAGGAGGATTTTCGTTTTTCATGGTCGATACCAAGATGAGCTTGATAATGATACCTGTTTATAGGAACAAATACCAGGATCTTACTGTTCATGCAATCTTTATGTTAATAATAGGAAAGTGAAATGGAAAACCTTGTTTTTGCGCGGCAAACGCGAATGATATCTTGTTTACTGCATCGATGCGGGTATGTCGTTTCTCGGAATAGGAGAATATAGTTATACTTCTACTAGCGTTTTTGCCATGATCTTAAGCTTCTGTTGTGCGGAAATTTCTCGTTTTTCATAGCTGAGATGAATTTGATATTTAAGTATAGGAACAGGCTCCACAATCTTACTATCAATTCAATCTTCATGATAATAACTCGAAAGTGAAATGGAGATTTATAAGCTGCGAAAAGATTGCGATCATAGACGGTGAAGATGTGAAAATATCATATTCTTCAGGGTTTGTAACGATTTGAAAATGGTGAAAAGGTTTGGCTACGATATTTCTGGAATGAATAGAAAACGACAGCAGAGTATAGATGCATAGTATTGAGAAAAATTGCGTTGTTTATTGTGACTGGTGAGAATTCTTAGCATCCAAGTGCCTTTTCACATTAAATTAACATGTACTGCTCATTTCTAGCATTTCTTACATTCTTCCTTGCATTGTTTCAGCCAACGAATAAGTAGGTTAGTCTTGGGAATCGAATCGTCGAGAGTAGAATATTTTCCCACTAACGTTATCGCATTTATTTCACCGCTAGTTCGCAAAAATATTCGATCATATGTCCGAAAATATTATCCCTCTACAAACGCTGCAAATCACAACCCAACCAAAACTGGACCCAGTAGAAGCAACTTAAAAAATATCACCTCCCCATTACATAAACTTCTTAAACCACAGACTCGTCAAGTTCGCATATTATTCGGAACCAATTTTCACTTTGCCAACTGATGAAACAAACCTTTCACCAACTACACGAACCTCTCAATCCTGAATTTTTAGAAATCTGCTCGATTTCTTTAGAAAAATCGTGTCGGCACGTAACACAATTTCTTTCAATTTCTTCGACCATAGGTACTCCTCATGGGGTAGAGATGATAACAAATGTGTCCTGCTCTAGTCAAAAAGGGGTTAAGGTGCGAAAAAAATTGATTTTTACTTTTTCATGTTTTTTCGCAGGCAAACTTTTTCAGCAAGGACTCTTGAAATATTCATGAAATGCAAGTTTCAAAAGAATTTACAAAGTAAAAGGTTCGCACATATGGCAGTGAAGAAATTAATACTTCTTTAAGAGTTCTCCTTCACTGCTGAAATATACAATGATTACTCTAATGTAGGTAACACCATCCAGCTGGAAACATCACGACTTTAAACTCGTTCATCTCGAAAAGTCGGTTTCGCGCGTTAGCCTCTTTTCGCCAGAGCACGAGACACCGACACGTGGCCGCATGCCTGCCATGAAAATTCGATTTTCGGGAACACTTTCACGCGCGAGTGGTCCAGACTGCAGAAGACGAATTGGTCCGGCTCAGCGTTCCCCTTCCTCGTAAGAGCGACTGTTGCCGATTTCCTCGTCACCCCAGGGCCCAGAGGGCACCGACGCCAGATGACCGCCCGAAGCGCGGATTTCTCTGATGCCCAGGCTCTAGGTCACGGCCGTTCCTCCGCGATGCACGTACACAACGACACTCAGGGCAGCAATCTGGTCTGCTGGTGTATGCACGCTGAAAGGCGGATGACCGTGTGCAATGCGTAGTCATGTAGTGTGTATGGCTCTCCGACACGGGAGGCACCTCCGATTCGAGTTCTCTGCTGGTTGGGGCCCCGATCTTCGGCGGCTCCCCCACTTTTCTCTCTCCACTCTTCCGGTAAGTTCCTTTGGGGCCCCGCTATATATATATAGGCAGGATCCTTGCTGGATATATATAACAGTGTGCTCCTGACCATCGAGGCGAGCTGACCAGGAACAGGCAGGAAGAGTGAAGGACAAGGTCACGGAGAGGATCATGGAGGCGAAAGTTGCTGTAAGGAAGCGCGGGCATTCCACGTGGTTAGCTGGGCTTTCTGGTGACGGAGGATTTGCAGAGCTTTGATGTCGCGGGGGAGTGATTGGTGGCGTGATTGTGGTGGTATAAGGGATGGGGTTGTTGAGTTGTTGGTGGATGTCGACTTTTTGCGATATGGTCGTTGATGAAATTGTGACAGTCGTGTTTGATGTACGAGGATGTATAGTTGAGGAGATAGGAGATGTTGATGGGATAATGTGATATTTATATATACTCGTAGGTATTTGTGATAATTGGGTGACAGCATAGACGAATTGTCGGCTTGTTATGATCTTCGTAATGGGTAAATGATAGCTTGGGGACAGATTTGTTGTTGAGTTCTGAAAGCTGGGTAATTTTTATTCCTTTTGGTGGTTCGAGTTCTCAGTACTTTTAGCAAATTTAGAAATCGACTGTTTGGTATTTCGATGTTCAATTATTTATAGAAAAACAGCGGTTAGGGAATGCTTCATAATCTTTTTACCTCTGTTTACTGCAAAGTCAAGTCAAGGGGCTATATTTATCCTATGTATTACAAAATAAATTGAAACCATTACGTTTCACGGCCGTATGAATTAAACATAAGATTGTACAAAGGAGAGTGTATCAGTGTACAGAATTTGACCAAAACACTCTGTCCATAGATGAGGTGCTTGATCTTGGCGACGACGGTGGCCGCTGCACTCGCCACTTTCGGCAAAGAACAGTGAGTAAATTTCTACCGTCACTGATGATCGATCGTAGTACTTTAAGCATCATCAGAGAATCGCGTTACAGTAGAGATGTCAGTGGCTTCGGTGTAAAATCAGCGTATTAACTTTCTAGCGTGCACATAAGGATTCACGTGCCAGAGATAATCAAGCACGACGAGAGCAAAGTAATTAAGTATGAAGACCATGGAGGGGACGATCATGGTGGAGGAGGAGGCGGTGGTGGTGGCCACCATGTTATAATCACTAGTCCTGGAATAGGAGGAGGAGGAGGAGGTCATGGAGGTGGATTTGGAGGTGGATTTGGAGGTAGTGGCCATGGAGGTGGATTCGGAGGTAGCGGCCATGGAGGAGGATTCGGAGGTAGTGGACACGGTGGAGGAGGATTCGGAGGTAGTGGCCATGGTGGAGGAGGATTCGGAGGTAGTGGACACGGTGGAGGAGGTGGAGGTGACCAGCATATCGTGGTCACTGGACCTGGAATAGGAGGAGGAGGCGGTCATGGAGGAGGATTTGGTGGTGGTCACGGTGGTGGATATGGGGGAGGCGATATTGGTGGTGGACACGATATTGCCATTGTGGAAAGTGATCACGGGGGTGGAGGAGGCTTTGGAGGTGGTCATGGGGGTGGTGGAGGCTTTGGAGGTGGCCATGGAGGTGGTGGAGGCTTTGGAGGTGGCCATGGAGGTGGATTTGGAGGTGGTCATGGAGGAGGATTTGGAGGTGGCCATGGAGGCGGTGGACACAGTATCGCCATTGTAGAAAGTAGCCACGGAGGTGGAGGAGGCTTTGGAGGTGGCCATGGAGGTGGAGGAGGCTTTGGAGGCGGGCATGGAGGTGGATTTGGAGGTGGTCATGGAGGAGGATTTGGAGGTGGCCATGGAGGCGGTGGACACAGTATCGCCATTGTAGAAAGTAGCCACGGAGGTGGAGGAGGCTTTGGAGGCGGCCACGGAGGTGGAGGTGGCCACGGAGGTGGAGGTGGCCACGGAGGTGGAGGCGGTTATGGAGGTGGAGGCGGTCATGGAGGTGGAGGAGGTTTTGGAGGTAAGAGTCTTTGAAGTGAATCATTGACTAATCCTACAATATCCCCCATACAAAAACTAGAATCATTTATCAGAAAAAGCATTTCTATAAAAAGTATCCCACAAATTCACAAAATTGCCAATACTCAAGTGACACAGAAAAATGCACTCGTATTACCTACCCGGCGTTGTTGCAAATAATGGTAAAAGCTTTTCTCACGTCCTCCTTAGGGAATCGCGATATCTTGCTCATTTGCAGTGAATACATCAGCTGTTTCTCTTGGGGCGCTTTAACACCGTTCAACCAGTGGAACTCGTTCCGTAGGTTTTCACTTCCTGCTCGTTTCGGAGGCGAGAATTTATCTTGCATTCGTTTTGCATTTTCACTGCACAACGTGACTGTTGATCGCGCGAGTTTGTTCGTCAAGGTTGGACATTGACCGTAACCTCGTTATAACTTTCATCCCTGTCTTTCGCTAGGTTCCATCAATTCATGAGAACAGTTTGTCCTACTTAGTTTCAAAATTCCCTCAATGGGGACGTCAGCGATACTCAAATCAGAAACTGTGTGGAAATTTAGAAAATGATTCAATTTTGCGAAACATCGATTCAAAATTCGATAGAAAAATTGGTATACATATTGATATATGTAGCAAGAGAGGAATAGTTAAGTGCTGATCGAAATTTTTTTTCTATTTCAAGCACATGTTTTATGGAGAAACTAAATTTTAGGTGGGCACGGAGATATCATACTAACTAGCCCAGGAGGTGGTGGAGGAGGATTCGACGACCATCATGGCGGTGGAAGTTTCGGAGGAGGAGGAGGAGGAGGAGGTCACGGTGGTGGATACGGAGGTGGTGGAGGATTCGATGACCATCATGGCGGAGGTTTTGGGGGTGGAGGAGGAGGGGGAGGTGGTGGCGGATATGGTAGCCATGGTGGTGGTGATATTGGAGGAGGTGGATTCGGTGGCGGCGATCATCATTCCTTTGGAGGCAGTAGTCATGGTGGCAATAGCATATCTTCTGGCTTTGGTAGCAGGTGAGAAACTACTCATACCAACAGAATGGCAATACGGTTATCCCAAATGCGATTTCATTTCCTCCAGACTTTTCACCTAATGGGCCTTCGTACTAAGCAACACGATCTTTTATACCGCGTACATACAGTTCTAGAAAGTAAAATATTGCGAAAAAATCTGACAACCTAACCCATACAAGGTAGTAACACTACATGGTGTCACATTTAAACAACTCTTTATCTATGAAACGCACTCCAAACGCTCTCTAAAGGAGTACGTAAGATGTCAAGAGTGAAAGTACATTAAAAGTACATTAAACACACCCAAAGAGAAACTCTGAACAAAGGAATATTATTTGACAAAACCTTAAGATCTTCAAAACCGAGCCAATAAATTTACCATTTCCAAATGCTGGACTCTGTAAAAGAAATACCCTAATGAATCCACAGATTTTTATTAGTATCTGGAGCTAATTTCTTTTCATAACTGCTGCCACTGATATTCCAAAGGGAAACTAATACAGTTTTTCTATTTCAGCGGCCATGGCGGAGGTGGTTACGATTCGTATTCGAGCGGGCACAGCGGCGGTGGCGGTGGCGGCGGTGGCGGTCACGGTGGCGGTTTCTCAGGCTACCACAAGAAGAAATAAAACGAAAGAAAATCGGAAAGCGGCCAACGCTGCGTTTCCGATCGGTCGGTCTGACCGACTTCCGCCGACGTCCAATCGGCCAGCGATCATCGAATCACGTTCAGATCACACGATCATCGCTGCCACGTGACTCGCGATCGCGATCCATCGTACAACATGCCAGTATACATAACAAAGCGTCGTCTCTCGAGGATCGATTTGATTTCTCGCGACTTCCGCTGCTCAACCTCCTTCACACCCTTCGCGACCATTCCGTTCTCTTCGTTTCCTTTTCATAACAATTGCTGAAGGAAACGGAATCATATAATTTGAATACTGATTGGGAATCTACATTTCAAAGATACCAATATTTTTCTGGGACTTCCTTAATTAATTCTGCATCTATGATGTATTTCTTGGATGTGAGAAGAATTTTAAGACGGTTTAAAGATCGCGATTGTTTATAGAAATAACGATTTTAGTCTTCTAAAGAAGATGCCACGATTTATCTGAATGGGGGCGTGAATATCAAAGTTCTTTGAGAACTGAAAGATTCTAGGGTATGTGACTTAGATTGTTATCTTTCGAAGCTGTTAATTGTAAGTAGCAATAATTGTTCGTACAATAGTTAGGGTTGTACAATCACACGCGACGTTTCATAATTTTTTGTTTTATAATGAAACCTCGCGTGCGTTTTGCAATGGCGATACACCTACCTGATCGTTGCAGTTGTTGTGTTTTGTATATATTATATGCTGTGTAAATACTGCTCCTCTTCTTCGTTATCTTTAATAAATTGTTTTTTACGTTTTTTAAGTCATCCTTTTCATTTGCACCGACTCAAAACAGAGAACCGAAGCTGCATTCGCGTCATATATATTAATATGTAAGTAAGTACTGTATTTTTTACGTTTATCGTTTTATCAAGTGCCACCTGTTTCTTAACCTTCTGAAGAAAGTTAGATAAAAAAAGGGAAGTTTGGCAATCCACCGACTACAATTTCAACATAAACTTTATAGAATTTTGGAAAATCAAAAATAGGAAAACTGAAATTAGTTTTTAAGGATCACTTTCATCCTGCAGAATGAAAAAATTTGCCTCATACTTTCATTAAGGTTCAATATGCATCTGCAAAATTTTAGAAAAATCAAATTTCCTCTAATTGAAGTTCTCTATCTCGATAAAAAAACAGTTAACAGCAAATACATGATAAAACTAACTAATCAAGCTAAAAGAATTTAGGTAGAATTTGGTAGAAACCAAATTTTATTTTACTTAATATTTAAATTAAAACCGGAAAATAAAAGTAGTGAAAAGTATTGAATCTACATAGGTATAGCAAATATCAGATTTTGGGTAAATACAGTAGGTGCCCTAATAGTTATGAACGGCAGATAATTTCCAAAATCAATTTATTGTCACGGAAGCAGAAACTATTTAATCTAATTAGTACCCGCGAGGCAATGTCCCCAGGCTGAATACGGTCGTTAGTCACCGTAGGAAGCAATTAGTCGATGAAAATTGAATCGATCGTCTCGATGTTTGTCGTAAATGGACTGATCTTTCGGGCCCGATATACCTACTTGCTCGGGCGCGCGGGGATTAGCGCGAAATGGAAAGTAAGCGGAAAGTGAAAGAGAGCAGATGTTATGGCGCATGGAGGAAGACGATTTCACTCGTATGCCTGCACAATAATGCAGTGTAAATAACACGGATGTTACCCTCGATCTATGGTAGCAAAGATGTCGAGTTTTTCTCATTTTACGAGATCATAAACTAATTAACATGGTTAATTTAACCGCTGTGGATCCTGTAGGATCTCTTAAAACCTCGTTTACGTTTCGTCATTATCACGACTTAATAGGTATGTCTGTACAACATGGCTGATTGTAAGAAGCTGAATACCTACCTACTAAGTATAATAATTAGACTTTTCATTAACTTGAATTGTTACATATTTATAGCATTGATCGTAGAACGTGATGGATGGGAACGATTTCTCATATCCTCAATATTTCGTTTTTTCAACAGCCACATTTCTTCAACAGACACTTGCGATAATATTAACGAACGGTGTGGAAAATTTGAAATTTGAAAATTAAAATTTGTTAGCAATTTATTTGAAGATTTCTAAGAGTGTGGGAAACGATACTTGTTGTCTAGCTTACACTCTGCCATGTAAAAGAACCACACTGAACGGTTAAATTGAAGAAATTACACAAGGAATAAAAACTAGAATCTTTATGTAATCGTTGGTGTACGTCGTACGATATGATAAATAGGTATCATCGTATTTAGAGCTCTGCTTCGTGCATAATCAATTGCAAAGTAGCAAGGTGGAAAACACCTTCGCCATATCAACACAGAGGACTCGAGGGCGATTGACGGTGGATTGTGATGCAAAGCGAATCGATGGCATTATCTTCAATTTGCATAACGAGGCAGCGAAAATGAATAAAAGAAATATTGGAAACAATGATCGCTTGTTTCGGACAGAGTTTCGCCGACAACTGAGAGATAGAGCGATTAAAATAATCTCACCTCTTGTCGATCTACTTGGAAATTGAACTTTCTACGAGGAACGCGTGCATGAAATTCTTCGTAGGTACACCGACTCACCAACCGATTATGTTCGCAAAATTAAAAAAAGGAAACAACGTGTAAATGATGGGAATTAAATGTTAGATACAGTGGACACTTAACTCGACAATTCCATTGTAGCAAGGTACGACACTCTCATAATTTTTTGCCATTCTTGAGGGAACTTCCCGTTCCTCCAAGTTTCTATGCCCTGAGTCTATAACTTTTCAACGTCGTTTTAAATATACCTACTCGTTTGTTGGAGCACATATCGGAAAAAGAGTATACCCGGCACCTGGTACACAGTAATGGGAGGTTCGCTGCTTTGAAAAAAAATGTAATTCTCCGTTTACTTTCTTCGGCCCATAGGCGTGGAATAAACGAGACCGCAATATTTCGAAAGGCCACTTAAATTGTCAGCAATTTGGTCTTTCGGATTGAACAATATTCTGCTCGTGTTACAAAATACGATATTAAACTGTCAATTATTATCCCTTCTGTCTCGTTAATCTTAGTTTTCAATATCCCTATATGTATAGTTATCAAAAGATATCTTGGAAATTCTATTAATCTGAAGATATTCCATGCGAAATACGGATTGTATCGACAATTAGGATATTACGATAATGTGTTATTACTCTCGTTACACTAATAGAAGGCAGAGAAAGTGAGCATCAGATCCAGAGGACTCGATGGTTCGCGAAGGGACGTTTTCATTCGCTTTCGTGGGAAAACGGCCGCGGCGGCCAAACTCCATCGATCGAGCTCCATAATTTCTCTAATTTCTCTACAAGATCGTTCAATTTCCAAGTCCTTATTGGCGATTACGGGGAACACATAAAAGAGAAAACTGTAATCGCCAGTAGCGTATAAATGGTCAGTGTAATATCTTGGATGTAAAGGTGTTCAATAGCGTGCTTAGAATAAACAACACTCCCAATTATTATTATTATTATTATTATTATTAATATCAACGAGAAAACCCTTTAGATATTTATAATTATAACTAAATAATAATAATAATAATTACAACTAAAATTGAGCTAATAGAAGGAATTACTGTAAAACGTAGAATATCTGGAACTGTAGAACTCGAGTAGTCATTTCCGAGTGAGCATCTACTTTGTTGATCGATACGATTACCTAAGTAAGTATGTACATAGAAATATGTATTCTGCTAATAAACACAATCTTAAATATCCAATATTCATTCTCACAGTAGCACTTTACCTATCAAACTGTCTTTTCTCTAGGTGTTTCCCTTTACTTTCCCAGCTCATTGTCAGTCAGTTTTCAAGCGTCAGTTAGCGCTTTTTCTGCCAAGCAAGGTATCACCTAAAAAGGTGTTGACGCCGGAGGCGGGACGGTGTCTACGACAATGATAGAAGGTGCACGTGAAATTTCAGGCAATCGCAGGTGAGAGCGAACAGGGTTGGGTGGGGTGCAGGCAGGAAATATTTCGCTCGTTCCTGTACCGTTCACTGATTATGCGTCTGTTTATAAGGCTCGCCAGGATCCCGTCCTTTAGTTGCCCAAGTGCAGCGGTCTCGGAAGACACAGGATTTTCACGTGAACAAACGCCACAGCTATGGAGAAACTAAGAGCACGCGTGGGTGTACATCTACAGATTTTGCAAATCTCAATTCCCTCCCTAAACTCGGTGTTAATTATCCGAAAGGATCCTCGAAGAAAGTGTCAACTACCAATAAGGCTAGACAGTCCAGGAACAGTTCGATTTTTCATTGAATATCGTCTCGCCGAGTCCTTTCATCTTCAAATCATCTTCATCCCTTTTTTTCATTCGAGGATGTCCGGCGTTTTCTATTCGGGGTACTTCGAACGTGGGAACGTTTCGAGTTTGTTACTATTAGCTTTGTAACGGCGACGTTAAAAAATCGTTAACACGCGGCTGGGAACGATGAGAGGCGCGCACCTTGGCGACTCGATAATTTCACTCGACAGAGGCTTAACGACGTGGTTTGGTCGATCATATTCTAGACGCTTTCACCTTAACTTGTAACGCAATACGATCGATTCATTTTTAGATCTTGCTCGAAATTTTCATGCAGACTTGAGATTCAACTCAGAGTTTCACTGTTCCGCTGTGCTCTAATTTTATAGTAACACTATTTACTAAACACGAGCAACACTCTAACTTTAGACTCGAGCTACTCGCTCAGGATTTAATCTTGGGAAGCTAAAGGCTGAGTTAAAGGGATATAAATAATATTCATTTTTAATGCAAATACCATCAAATTCACTGGGTGATTGTAACAATTTATTTTAAAGCTCTTGAATAATTACATACTTTAGTCGTGGTTACATTAATCACCTTTTTCTTTCTTCTTTGAGGGGTATGACAGAGCCCCCGTGCATTTTTTAGATTAATTGTGATCAGACGTGCCTAATTGTGAGAAAAATTCAGAGAAATTTCAACAGGAATGCCATTCGAAGGGGTTGATTTAGAGAGTACCTACTTACCAAAATTGAATTTTTTTTGCTGTTTTCAGATTCCAGATTAGTCGAGTGCGATGACCTGCTCTTTGTTGCCATCGATAACTTACCTTGTGCCGCTCTGTTTTCAGGCACTTCTCCTTGCGCTGGTCCTCTCGATTGCACTGGTGTCTTCCATGCCTTCCCCCGGCGGTGGCAAACACGAACAGTAAATATGCAATGGAACTCCCTCGATAGCTATGTTTTTATCACTTTCTGGTGGATCGTTGATATTCACCCCTCGACCGTGGTTATTTGCAGCACACACTTCATCATCCACGTGCCAGAACTCATTCACAAGCATCATCACACGCACGTGAAAAAGATCCACATAATGAAGCCTGAAGAAGACGAGGGACACGAGCACGTGGAAGAATGGTGAAATGTCGCAGCCATTTTATTGACTTAACGAAGCTTGCAAGATAGATGAGGCTTTCGTCGCAGACATTTGTTATTGCTATTTTCTGACAGTTGTATTTAATTGTTATATTAATGTTAAGCGAAAATAAAATATTGTTAAGAAGAATCGACAAAGTGGAAAAGAAATTATTCGCAAAGGTTTTCCGAGAGAATATCAAGATGATATTTATCGAACACGTGTATTGTATAAAAAAATAATGTAACATAATACAGTATGTACAAGTAGCTTTGATCCAAGTACACACATGTGCGTACGGAGTGATACCAACTTCTATTTTATACAACTTAAAGGACTAAGGACGCGATTCGAGTTATTTTGTACTGTTTCCATCTGTTTTCTTCTAGTGCGTGTATCCGTCGAAACGATTCGGTTGAGGGAAACGACAGCAATGTTTCATGAAATTCTAGTAACTCGAACGCCTCCATTTTATAACCTGCAACAGTATAAATAAGCTTGAGGAATAAAGAAGAGAATACTTTTCTAAACTTTAAATTTCTTCTTTCCTTCTAACTTTCTGCTCAACAGGAAGAAGAAAACTTTTGGAATCTAGGCATAAAAAAGTGTACTGCACAGGGAAACACAATGTTCGATCGAAATGAAGAAGCGAAGCCAACTGGAAGCTGTTCCACTTAGTGTTTCACGTAATCTTGTTGAAACCCTAATGCCTAATAATAATAATAATAATAATAATTCTACTTTATTCACCACAAATTACATAAATGATGTGATAAATGGGTCCAGATAAATCTATAAGTCCAGAGAAGAGCGCAGGGATTAAGAAGCTAAATTTATCCAAAAAATTCTTAACGATATCTATAAATTCCCATTCGATAATTGGAGCTTGGGTCTCTCATGAAAAAGTAAAACAATTTTTGGTTGTTTATTTCATTCTACCTACACAAATCCCAGCTTCTTGTTCCCTTTTAAGTATAGAAACTTGGGCAACTGATCTCTGAATCTGTCTACCTATAGTTAAATACCTACCTGCTTACCTAAGATTACATAATTTCATATTTACCTAAGTAATAACAAGCCAAAAGACAGGGCAGTGCGCTCCACTACCACCATTGCTTCTCGTGATGGACAGGCACAGCTATGGGGACTTTCTCGACCACCGGAACAGGTACGTGAACTTTTTCGACGTGATGAACCGGGTACGGAACAGGCACCTTCTGCACGTGATGGATGGGAATTGGAACGGGGACGGGCACCTTTTCGACGTGGTGCACGGGTATCTTCTTCACATGATGATGATGGACCGTGTGCACGTGATAAGGCACGTGGACACGAACGTGGTGGTGCGAACTGAAACGCAAGCAAAAATTTTCATTGAAATGTTGAATGGAAATGCTGATTCCCTTAAATTGAGTTTCATTTGAAATCAGGCAAGGTGACGTGGTAGTTTCTAATGCTAAATCAATCGAAAATAGATCTTGAAAAATCGTCCAGTGATCGACGCTTGAATAACAATTGCTTTCTTATCTGATCTCGGCTTGTCAAGATTGGTAATACCTACCGATGTCAATATTTAAGAAAGCAAGTATTTACAAATTCATTGTTAATTAGAGAATCGAATTGTCTTGTTAAAGTAGCAAACGAATTCGTATCTAAGTCCACCAGTAACAAAATAATATTCGAAATTAATTTACTCGAAAACGGAGCCTCTTCCAAAAAGGTACCTACTCTGGAATTTCAATTTACTTGTGTACGAGATGTCAGCTACTAACTAACAGTTTTACTACCATTACCACTACACCTTGTATATATATTGCAAAAATATTCGAAGAATAATAATAATAGTGAAAGACATAGGATTTTGGTTACTACTTAAGTAATCAGAAGCTGAAAGCAATAAATTGCGATAAAAAGGTGTGTCACTTTGTAAGCTTACCCGTGGTAGCCGCCTGGCACAGGCGAAGACAAGGCCACGGCCAGTATTCCGAACACGATTAACTGCAACACGAATGTGAATTTGTGATTTCCGTCCATAAGGCGAAATGTGCATCGCGACGCGTTGTTTATATGCGCGGCGGTATTTTTTTTCTTTTCTTATTGAAGTTTCACTGCTCGTACTACGTGCTTCGCACAGTCGCGCGTCGCGACGCGACGCCTCGGTAGGGTGAAAGTACATCGATCTAATTTTTACTAAACATCCATCGGAACGACTCTACGAAATCTTTGAACCTTCAATAATTTCTTTGCGCCTTGCGCAAAACAGAATGCAAATTGCATAAACAGTTGCGCGTCCGATTAAAGTATTCAGTAAAATTGAGATTCCGTTGCTCGATAGGATTTTTAACAATTAAATAATTTGACACAAACTCTTCGTCGAATCTCACGAGTAAGTATATCCAGGATTTAAAAAAAAAAAAAACACAGGTGTACTCGCAACATACTCGTCACTTCTGAACAATTGACTCTCGACAGCAATGGAAACCCATTTTAAGCAGTCTGAGAATAATCTACAACATAATACTCTATGCACCCAACAAAACGTCCACACAGTACATCATTCGGACACCCTATATTCAACTAACAAACGCTTGAAAAAGCGTGTGTATATACTACAATCTACCACCATTCATGAACACAATGCGGTGAAAACTGAAAACCCATCGGAACCGTGCAGCAAAAGTTGCCCGCGAAATCTCGATCATCACACGAACACGCGTTCCACTGTTTCGCGCCACGGGGTAGCCGTGTACTCACAGCGATGGCGTGGGAGCGCATCCTGGCCGGCTGTTTAGTTCCTTAAGCTTCCCTTTCGGCGACAAGAGACTCTGCGGCTCGATAGAGCGAACGTGTGCCGAGCGAAACGGGGAAGAGACGAAAGAAAAAAAAAATAAGGAAGAATCGAAGGATCCGTGGATCACGCGACCGGTGTTTAACGGATGTCGATACGTTTCTGGCTTTAGACGGCCGGGGATGTGTGCTTATAAAGGACGAACCGCGGTGGCCAAAACCACCCGGTGAAAAGTCACAGGGTGGGGGAGCAAAGTCGCTCGGACTTAACGGGTTACGTAAAAGCTAGGAAGCGGCCGCCTCTTGGTTACGATCGCCTCCCCGCGTCCACCAAGCCGCGTAACACAACGCGTACGGTGCGTAAGGCACGTGTCCGGCCTCAGGTGGGCACGGTACAGGCGAGTGGATGATCGAAATGCTGGAAATCGACGCGCAATTACGGCCTTTTAATTCCCAGTTACGTGGCCTGGTGGAAAACAGTCGAAGCGCGAATTAAGGGGCTGCTATGTGACTCGGTTGTTCTTGTCGAATTTTTTCTCGGCAAAGTATTCATTCAAATTCTGTGCTTTTTCGTTCGTCTATTAATACGTAGGTATTTATACGACAATAAAAAAAAATAGTTTCGGATATGTGTTGGATATTTACTGTAATAGTGCTGTCAGTGTTAGTGGAATGTGTAAAGTGCTCAATTCTAAAACAGGGAAACAATATTTTTTGCCACTGACATTGATGGGTTGCACTCAGAGTTGGGCAAAATGTAATCTAATTACAACTTACAAATTACGATTAAAATGTAATTGTGTAGTTGAGTAAAGAAAATAATGTGTACTTAACTACACAATTACAGTTTAATCGTAATTTGTAAGTTGTAATTAGATTACATTTTGCCCAACTCTGATTGCACTGAACCGTCACGCAACTGAATTGTGTGTGTTGTTTTTTTACCGGTGATGTTGCAAGGGGTGGGACGAGGAAAGCTAATTTTCATGGTTGCCCTAGTGTTACGGTCGCGTGTGGAACGACGGGTCGGCGAGGAAGAGGAACTTCACAGGGGAAGTGATACGTATACTCGTGAATTTTGTAGTGGCGAGAGCAAAGTTTTTCCATGCTCCAATTGTGCTCGGGTTTGTGGTGTTTGGAAGTGATGACGAGGGAAAGTCGACTTCCTTGGAGCTTGGCTGCTTTGGAGTAGGTGTGTTTAGCTGTTGATATTCCAGGTGGTTTGATTTTGATTGGGTACGGATTTTTTTTTTCAAATGCGCGTTTTGGAGCAACAGGGACTTTGGATTTAATTTTCTATATGTTTGTTTGTGTGATAAAGTTTGTTGAAATATATGCGACAGTTTTGAAACAACCGGATAATTGATACCTGTGTGTAATTCAGAGTACAGTGAATTTTCACTACTTGATGCAACTTTCCTAATTTCGGTGAAACTGGAGAGGCGTGGGGAAAGTGAAACTTTTGTTTAAGACGAGTAGCTTGGGATTAATTGTAAACAGATTCATTTTTTTTGGCCGGAAAAATCTGAAGAAACGTTTCATTCTAATGAATAGTTCGCCACTTCTCTACCAGGTACTAATCATTAACTCTGTAAATTTCCAAAAGTTGAAAAATGACTAACAATAAGTAGTAAGGACAACTGATGACAAATATTCTTTCAACAGCGAGAATTGAAAAATAAAATACAGTAATACAGACTCTTAACCTTCTGAGCTAATCTGCATTTGATCATTTATTTGCTCTACCCTAAATTTATTATAATAATAAGAGATATGCCTTCTTGAGCAATATTTAATGTCTACGATTAAATTTGAATATTACTTAAGAAGAAACTTCGATCGAAAGGTTCGGTAGATGTAACATTTTCGACATCCAAGAAACGTGTTCTCTAGGCCTAGGGAAACAGGGAAGGGAGAGTCGCATAATTGCTGCTCATAAATTTCGCTATATCCATTGCTTCTGAATCGAAGAATTACATACGAAGATTACATATCCAATTCAGGCTTCGGGAGATAACTCATTCCACTATCACGTAACATACTCGGGGACGATGCCGGAATTTTTTGTATTACGTGATCGATTTCACAACATCCACTGCATCTTACGCATTATTTCATTTTCCTTAATTCCATTATTACTACCATTCTTATCCTGTACGAATACAAACGTGAAAAATAGAGCATCTGATGATTCTCCTAATACCTGCAATAATACTATTAAATTATCGCCTAATTAACGTCCATCAGCTTGTCCTCGTGTTTTTTTACGAAAAAGAGAAATTCGATTACGTGTCGCCAGTGATATGTCGAAATGTAGAGAAAAGGACGATTCTTTGCTTTTTAATCGACGAAACGGAAACGTTGACATTGCCGTAGCCGCGCCGCGCCGGTGACATAATCATGTACGCGACAAGACGAGCCGCTCTAGTTTATGACTTATTTATTGCGTTGGAGCTGCGAATCGAGCTCGCCGTCAGTCGACCGGAACCTAATCTCCAAGTGGAACAGGAAAAGCCCATTACAGGAGGCTTCTAATCACACACTTTGTGTCCGATTGTTTCCTTTTCTTCGGCAAACAGGGGACGCTTAATCGCGAAAAGATTGCAGGTCTCGTTTCATACACCCCTTCCTGCCAAAATTGCGAAACTTTCTTCTCCCAAACGACGATTTGATTCTCTAGCCACTTCCTTCCGATTCGCCGACCGATATTAAACAATACAATGGCCTCGAACAACGAATTACAGGCGGGTGATTTCCTCGAACCGCTTTTACCCCCGTAATCGGTAAGTACCTAATTCAGGCGACCCGTTAAGGGGGAAGCCCCATATAGGACGCTAGGAATACCGTGATTCTTGGGATTTTTTTCTAAGAAACTGTTAAGCGGATCTCTTCCAAACTTTCATGGTAGGTATTTTAATTTATATTCAAAATATAAAAACTAATTTTTTTGTTACAAAGTGTTCGGTAGAAATGGGGATATATGAACATTTTCGTCAGAAGTAGGACTCGGAGTTTCAAATTTGAGATTATAATGGTGGGCCCAATTCTTTCCTGAAATAAGAAAACCAAGGATTTTCTTATTTCTAGTATAATCTAGATTTTCCACAAAAAAATTCACGTTCTTTTTTCGCCTGTCAACTATTTAGGCATGACCCCTTAAAGTCACGAATACCCGTCGAACGTATACAGTATACCTACATCCATACATTCGCCTGTGTTCGAGTATAAAACGCGTATATGGAAATTAAATTGTTGGCGCAATTTCCTGTATCTCCACAACGTTGCGACATTCTAATTCTATTAATTGGACATCCGTTAATCTGCCAATTTTATCCTCTCAAGTGCGCTGGTACTTGAGGGTCCTAGGTTTGCAATTTCGGTAAGATTGCATGCTGGTTTGTTGCTAGTAATTCCTTGTATGAAATTTAGGAAACGTGGAAAACACACTCTGTTCGAATAGAAATCAGTATCCTCAAGGACCCTGGTGCATGTACTATAATCCTTTGCAATCAAGTTGGTATCTACAGAAAATTATTGTTTGCGTATCAGCGACGCTATAGCTGGTGTTACTAGGTACTATAGATTAGGTCGACTAAGTATACGGCGAATACCTTTGGTCTGGAAACGCAATCGTGCAGAATGCACGCTATGCGCGAGAAAATGAGATGAAAGGCGGGAAGGAGCCGTGCGATACGCGCTACTCAGATTCCGCGCTCGCGCTTCCGGTCGAGGACGCGGCGGCGATTCAGTCCTCTCGCTTTCTCGTCTATCTGCGTCTATCGCCTGCTGGTTTTCAGAAAGGAGTCAGTGTTAAGACCAAGGTAACGATCGCGACCGTGTTTCACGGTGTAACGGCCGTTGCATCCATTTTTTCGTGTGTGTACTATCGCTGGCCCAGCCAGTGTTGTAGGAAGTGGTGCAGGCTGCATACTTAAAATATCCATCATACAGGGAGAAAGCGTTTCGTAACCCCTGTTCGTGTAGACCAGACTTGCACCCAGTAACAAGGCGGGCCGAGAAAGGTACGCAATTCGCGGTGATTTTCAGCGGCCGCAAAGTCATCGTCATTACGCAACGTCCCTTCGGATTCGGGTCCACCTTAGGTTTCCGGGAGTGGGCCAGTCTCGATGGACCTTGTGAAAGCAGGCATTTGGTAACGCAATCTTTTATATAGGTAATTCGTAAGTTTCGACGGAACCCTGCGGATTACTTAGATGTATCATGTTTCATCTTGTAGGTATATAGGTTCACCAGTTAAACTGTTACTTCAACTGTGGGATAACTCGTGTCGACGCGATTGTACTAGGTACTTAGATGCCTATACCAATTTATCATTTCTTCCAATATATCAGAGAAATTCTATACATCTCTTTTCGTGATTGAACTTGATATTTGGGTTTTTCCAAATTATTCCTCGTTTATTGTATGCTAATTGGTTCGTTTCTCGTCTTGGACCACTGCACGGGTGAACAAAAAGGACACCGTTTGCAGCAGGCCAGTAAAGAAACCGTCCTCGTTGCGTAAGATCCTCCTTCAAACTTCCTTTTCGAACCCATGGCGAAGGTACGTAGCTAGGTACATGAACCTTGTATTCCATTGTGATGAAAGAGGACAGGAGGCAGGCACCAGTCAAAAAGTATAAAGGACAGAATGTTCTGTTCTCGATGTGCCTGTAATCGGTGCTCGTTTACGTAACAATCGGCTGCAATCATCCCCACCGTTCTTCAAAACACTTCTACCTCTTTCTGCCCCGTGAAAGTCAGTCACTCGACGGGCCGATTTTGAGGGAAATATGCTTCGGTTAGCGCGCGACGGGAGAAAATGAGAAACGCTGGTCGATGAAAGTGAAACATTGGAACTGTTCCAATTGGGTGGAGCACGGTATGCGGCCTAATCATAAACGATGGCTAATTGTTCAAGGCGAGTGTGATTTACGGGATCGGAGGAGCAATCTCGATAGAAGATCGAAGTCGAATGTGATCAACATTGTTACGAGGCACCTTCCTCTACCGGGCGCGCTTACATAACAGCGGTTCCGAAGCGGAAGGGAAATGCCCAGTCCGATATTTTATACAGGCGGGTCAGCGGGGAGATCGTCTACATCGATCTCCATGAACGTTTCGCAATCACCATTACTTTCCAACAATAAGCAACGTAGTTACGCGAGGCAAACAGACAGCGTAATTAAAAAACCGCTTCACGGTGTTCCACTATTTCCTTCGTGATTTTATTAACAGTTCGTGCATTTAAATGAACACGCAAACACAGATGGATTGTGTGGGTTTTAATTGTAAGCGAGTACAATTGGAGTTGTACGTACTAGTCAACTAGTGAATTGATTGCAAAAATGATCACTTTTTTCTCATCGATGAATACTGCTGTACATTTTATATTGAGGTAACTTTTGTTGGTATATGTAGATTATTTTTTCTTCTTTGACTTGGCTGTAACACTGGCTTGTGGCTTCTGCCAGTCCAATGGTTTACGCCGATACATGGGCCATGGCGGTATCGTTATCAATGCTGCCAAGACGCACCCTCCGATCAGAATGTACATTGTCTGCGAGAGCTGCTGGATAACGTATCCCCATATTAATCCAACCACCTACAAATGTACGACACACATATGCAAGGAATATTCTAAGAATCGTATGGGCTGCGCATATTTTAAGTTAGATATATTACAGCAAACAGTAGTATGATAATCTTTGACAATTCATCTGCCCGACCCTGGCCATCATAGTCCTGAAATAAAACATAATTTCATGAGTGTCGCAGATGTGAGAAAGTAAACGGAAATTGAAAAATCTGCAATGAAATTATCATTCTTAAATGAATATAATAGTTCGGGAAAGTATAGGTGTCAGGGATCTGTTAAAGTGTTGACGCGTAACATATGTTTTGAGTTATATACATATCGTCACACATAACCTAATTGTACACAAATCAAATTTCAAATTGATTCGATGTATCGGAAAATGAATAGTAATGGAAGATCAAGTTGTGAACTCACCATATGCGTCGGAACAGACTTTATATATTCTACCCATGAACTCATTTTAAACAAAAACACCAATGTTCTCGGCTGTCTGATGCGGACCAACTTCAGTATGGTTGTGGACCGCAAGCAACACTACGCGAAACGCCGTGTTCAGAGCGCGGGTGTTAAGATTTACGTGGCTCAAATTTTATCGCGAATGTAACAGAAATGTGAAGAATAGCATTAAATATGTTGATTTTATTAATCTGCCGTATTTTCTGTTACCTGGGATACGTATAATTAGTGAACCAAGTTAGCGATGTGATGATACCGGGGGGATTACCATTGACGTACACTACACGTGCATACATACAAAGTACAATTCAAGTGCAATAGTGTCGTAACCCCAAAAGTTTTATTTTGAGATAACGGCTAATAAAATTTATTGACGTTTTAAAGTTGCTTAAAATTTCTACCGTTAGGCACATAAGCATGATTTTTTACCAAATATAATTGCTAAGGTGTATAAAATAATGACCAATGCTGCACAGGCCAGTAGTTTGCGAAGTAAATCAACAAAATGCTCAGTGCAAAAACACGTTTTTATGCTGCCATTTCGTGTATGTTTTTGTAGGGTTGCTCAGGATACTATAGAATTAAAATTTTGCTGTATAACAAGTGGTTTAGGTTGATATGTCAATTCACCCCAAATTGTAGGTTACAATTTTGGTTAAATACACAAAAAAATATTTAAGACATTCGTTTATTATCTACTAAAAAACAATGAACAAACAAAATGTTGCTTGGAAAAAAGTATTTGGCCAATGGAAGCTTTGGAAAAAAGTATTCGGCCATATAAATTTGCAATGAAATGAACAATAATTTATTCAAAATTCACATTACCTAATATTTAGTTACATTTCCATGTGCACGTATGACCACTATTTTGCGTTTTGGCATTGATGCGTTATATACGCGCATTGTGCTTTCTAATGCCTCCGCGTGTGAATTTCTCTATTAAAATTCAGGGGAATCTAACATGAGAGTGCACGTCCTGCATGTAGAATAGATTTCAATTCTCAATTTCTCATATTAATGATACATAAACAGTCTCAAATAATTATTTTACATCGTTACACCTGTGAATAATCACATTATCAATTAAGAATAGAAAAGATCACTATTTAAAATTTAAAATGCGATCTTGCTTTGTATAAACGTTGATTCCCGACGAAATCGATTTTGAAAATACGGGTTCGCGCCATTGGATTCCTTCACGTTTCATCCCATCCCCTCCCCAGCGCCAACGTCGAGATTCCCGCCGGTTCGAAGCGATTGCAGTCAAAATTAACATCGCGGTTCGTGCCTTAGATCGTGTCACCGATCAGTTGGACGGAAACTATTAATTAGAAACGGTGCGTTTTGCTCGAGGCGTCGACAGTTTCGCGTATACCTATGTCGTCACCGGTTAGAAAACGCGTTTCTAGCGGTGCAACGACACCGAACTGTGTATTAGTCATTCATTCTTTGAAACGGTGATACCTATTCAAAAGCGAATTGTTGCGCGTGTTTTGTAACATGTAGCGATGTTAAAATACTGTTTAAAGGTATCAGAATTTGGTCAGAAGAAGCTGTGATAAGGAAATTAAGTGCACTAATGTTACCCGCGTGTGTATATGAGAATTTTATTGTGTGTGTGCGATTTGCTGGCATCTATGAAGGAAACAGATTGGTCCAGGTGTGAGTGACGCAATATTTTAATAAAACTTGATACTTATATTTTGGGTCTACCAGTATGAAGAGAGAAATTATTTATTTGCAATTATCAATATACATATTTTATAGTCTAAAGTTTTTGCACTGCATATACGTATATATGAATGGTATCCTACTAAGCAATTTATTCCATCATTAAAATTTCAACCATTAAGCTTACATTCCCAAAGAACGATGCTTCGTTCTATTTCAGCTCTAGTTGCTGTCTTAGAATTTCGAATCAAGTCATAAGTACACCATTTTAAATGCAAACAACGTAGAAATTTTTTATCTTTCCTTTGTACAGACAAGTACTATTACTTAAGGTCTTATAACGAAACTTTATTAAATACAATCGCACATAATATCGAGCTACTTCTTTTTCTTTGGCTTAACACTGGCTTCGGACTGTGGCTTCTGCCAGTCCAAAGGCTTGCGACGGTACATTGGCCAGGGTGGCACAGTGATTAAAGCAGCCATCAGAAAACCGGCACCGAGGATATATATTGTTTGCGAAAACTGCTGGATGACGTATCCCCATACTAATCCAACTACCTGCGAATGCAGATCAGGGCCGTTTAATCAATATTGCGCAGACAATCCGGTATACGCGTATTTCGAACGTAATACATTACACCAAATAAGGTTATGATGATCCTCGATAATCTTTCCGCCCGAGCTTGGCCATCGTAGTCCTGAAAACAAATGCGTATTCCGATTCAACATCGAATAACAATTTATAGAAATATGTACGTAACACCTGTTGTACTGGTGAACATAACCTCGCTGCGTGACGTTGACACGCACATATGCTTGAGAGAACTAATCGCCTCGAGGTGAATTCGTCAACTTACCATATGCGTCGGGATGGATTTAACATATTGTACCCACGAACTCATCGTAAACAAATAACAGTGACGTGCCGGTAACAATGACACAAGACGAACTTGGACCAACTTCACTTTGCAAGTGATAGGTGTACATATGAGATGTTGACGTTGGTCACGCAGACGCCAACTGTCAGTTCCTCTGTGGCGCGCATTTCAATTCGTTTAATTAGGATTGGAATTAAAGGTTGTTGAACGTAGTAATTCTAACCAGGAAGCTCCGAATTCTTCGAAGTCATTTGGATCTTGGAAATTCCCGAGATTACGGGTGCAGATTACATACTTCTAAATAGATGGTATGTACTGTGATATGAACTGTTGAATGTTTTTTGGTACTGGTCCTTATCTTAATTTTACATCGATTATATCATATCCTTCAATTCCCCTTCAAGAGAAAAAATAGTGAAGGAACATTTTATTACTTGGAAACGGTAAATGTTTGCTAAAATTTTCTTGTTCATTTTTATGGTAGCTGCACTAAATATGTAAAACGTGCACTTTAAATGTTTTAGCAGCCTGTATATTTGATTCTACAGTTTTTAGGACGTAAATATTGAATATTAATGGTCTCTGATTTTGAGTGTAGAGAGCTGAATATCGCTAAATGTTCCATGTTTTTAGCTCTAGTGTTGAATTCCCAGGCAGAGGGCTCCACGAGTTTAGCGTCGTCCATCTTGGTCCCTACAAAGATGTCTCCCATTTGCATTTGCATAATTCCGAGTTCTCCATTATATTATTTTTATTATTTTTTTAACTTTCGACAGTTATCTATCGGATATTCCAGTTGTGCTGGTTTCGATACGCAATTGTAGAAACGATATATTTCAAACTTAACACAGGATAGTGAATAAATTGATTACGAAAGTTGTTGTATAACATGCAACTTTCTTCACTAAACGTAATTACGCGATTGAAGTACATTATCACTATGTTAACGTAATATATGTGCATTGTACTTTCTAACGCTTGTAAGCGATACCTTATTCGTCGAAACGTAATAAGGAGACAAGAAACGTGGAATTACAAGCCATAAATGTATAAATATTATAATTTATTTTATCGTATCTTACAAAGTACAAATTATCGTTACATAAATGACGCTTAAGTAAACATGACGCGTAACTGTATATTACAGAACTTAAGTAATATCTACAGAAAGCGTAAATATAATACATACGATCATTCCATACTTCGAACTATGTAATTGAAAATATCGTCAAGCTATGTTACAAAATTTCTGCGCTTGCCTTTCTTCATCAAATTCTCAATAAAACTTGGTTCCTTCGCATTTTAAGTACAAAAGGGACAGATATATAATTCAATGTACACGACGACGTAAGCGCTTAGGTCGATGTTATTTACAATAATATTTATGTATGTACAAGAAGGAAATAACAGGTTCTTTTAAGTAACATCGTGTCTTGCTATTTCTCCTTTGTTCCCTTCCTATCATATAACAAGTACTACCTCCATTAGAAATCAGTGTTGGAGTTCGCGTTAGAGCGCTTATCTCCCTGATTACGCGAATACACCCCATCATTTAGAATCGATCAAGTTTTCCGCAGAACCAGAACATCCAGCTACTGTTCCGTCATTATTTAGAAAACGAATTTCTATGTAATAGTGTAACGACACGCACCGACGTTAAAAATTCGCGTTTCGTAGTGCCGTTTAACGACGCGGCACGCACGGAATGAAAATCGATATCGCGGTTAGGCTGCCAGAGTATTGGAATCGAACCAGAATATCAATCATCATGGAATCACCAAGCAACAAGTCTCCTCTCTAAAGCAGCTTCCAGGTTCCTCCATAAACATTCTTTTCGTCTACATTTCACGAAACCTATCGTCGTTGCCCGTAATTTACTGCATCACTTGTTTGTAGGATCGAAGCGTATCGGCAGTGGAAGATCGAATCTCTCATCGAAAAAGGCACCCCAATCGAGAAGACCTCTTTCCTCGTTCGTGGGTCATGAATCAACGTTGCCGCCAGTGAAGCTGATGAATATGCACACAGTTCACAGTCTAGCGATAGAAGTGCCCTCGTACGAGTTCCAGGCAGGCGTGGAGGACATCTCAGAGTTGCATCTTGCGAAGTGCACCGCGTCCGCGATGGTTGGGAACACGGCGAAGAGGCCGCCTTTGTATTCAAACAGGTTGCACTTTCTCATCATCTCGTACACAGGACCTGCAATACGTCGAGTTGGCTATATGCATTAGAAATTCGAAGTTGGGAGGCGCTAAGAAGCGTCGCTATAGCGGAAAAGATCGTAGTGGATCGTAGATCGTTTCCGCTTCCGATCGATGCTGTGATTGCTGTGTATGTACACCAATGCATACACTGTGGGCCGTCGCGGTCAGTCGCGGTTGGTGGTTTGATTGATCACACTTACCGGAACAGCCAGCCACGTACACAGGAATATCGATGTCGCAGTACTCGTTGATCAGGTTTCCAAGGGTCGTCGCGCCCGCCAGATCTATGTGACTCAGCCCACTAAAGTCCAGTATCAGGGTTCGCAGCTGTAATCACAGAACACGAGGGAATTAACATTCGTGTAGTCGATAATGTATTGTATTGTACCTAAATAGAAGGGATTTAGCCGCAATATATTTAAGGTTAGGTTGCAAAACAGTTTTATGACTGAACCTCGCCTTTGCGTTATTTTTTCCTTCTCTTTCTTTATTCCATATTTTTTGTATCTCTGTGCAATAATCGGGAGATCGTAAGAACTGCGGGAGTCTCAAAGTTTATTTGGGGTGTCGGAACAAGAGGTCTGAAAACCTTAATTCCCAGAAACAGTACGAAACCTCAGAGCTGTGAAGTGTAAACTTTGGGATTCCCGCAACGTTTACAGCCACGCTGTGGGTCTTCCAAGTACAATACCTCTACGTCTTGTCTTTCGTACGCTAAAGATGGAATTTTGTACCGACAGTGGGTATTTGGGTTTCCGAGACTACGTGCTACCAGCTACGTGGCTCACGGCGTGAAAACACGCCGATGCCAGTGTCGTTTGTGAGCGCGGTAATGGAACTGGTAATGACAAGATAACTCAGCTGAAGTGCTGTCTAATTAGTTGCCAAACAAGCACACACCTTGTAATGTGTCGTCCGTTCATTGACAGAACCACCTACGGCATCCCCACTTTAGGCTACCGTGCATCCTTCGTTGCGATCAATGAAAAATGAGAATGGAATGAGAGTGGGGATTTACGCTCCTTACGGCGCGCGTATTTACTTGTCTAAGTTTTTTCCAAGTCTGTTGACTCAACGATCCAGACTTACATATTTACTTTAACGTCTTGTTCACCTGGCCTACTTCCTCATTTCGCTGGCGTTGTATGTGGAGCCAGGGAAGCTGAAATAGCGAAATGGGTCAAAGCGTCCTGGCGTGAAGATATACAGGTTTCTAGCGGAGAAAGAAGGACGTTCGAAAAAACGTGAAGAAACTGGGAGTAGAGCTCCACAAAGGCGAACACGAACAAAAACATTTTCTCGCGAACATTTGTTCGTATTCGCCTTGGTGGAGACCCGGGGTTAGGGTGGCTTTTCACTGCTCTCATTGCAGAGTGCTCAAAGTACTGAAATAGGACACCGTGGATGAATCGTATAATTAGTTTTCTGATTTAATTATATCATTATCACAGTGTGTACATAGGTATATGTATTTGCACTCAGGAGCTTCGGGTAAAGAGAAATGAGTTAGTTTTAAAAAAAAAATTTCTTCTCATTGAGCAAAGCACATTAATGTAAAAAAGTTTCACTCCTGAAAGCTGTGACCCCCTGTACAAATTCCCTGAAACTCTTATCTTCATTGAAGAGTAAAAGTGAATACCTAAACGATTCGAAAGACAAAAAAAATCTCACCTTCTTAATTTCCCTGAGCTCGTCGTGCCTGAAGCTTCCGCTCGTCTCCCTACGCGGAATCAGCCCAGCGGCTTTGTACACCTTGTCACGAAACTGTTGTCGACAGGCGAAGTTCAAGCTTCCCGAGTAATGGAATATCTTTATACCTGGCAGCTCTACAGCCTGAAACACGCGACTTCCGCGTTAAAGAATTCTACAAGAGAAACGAGCACAGACTCTGTCGGTAATAAATCGTGCCCGATATGGTCACGCGTGACGCATCGACAGAGAAAAAAAGCAGAGGGGAGAAAGAGTGAAAAAACGTGAGGAGGGAAGAAAGACATAAAAGAGACTACTATTACTCCATACGCCTTTATATCTCTTGATATCCAGATAAAGCTCGGTACCAGGTACCAGAGCGAGCGTGCAGGTGTAGGGGTTCACAGAAAAGAGGATCAGTTTGCCAATGCAGAGGACGATTCCGATCAGCAGGCCATATTCCACGTCCAAGAGGACCACCGTGCCGAACGTCACCCCCCAGACCACACCGTCTGTCCTGTCTAGCTTCCAGAACTTCTTGAACTCCGTCACCTTCATCAGCATTCCCTTCAGGGCCACCACGATTATGCTGGCTAGCACGCACTGTTAAAGCAATAAGATTCTTATTGTTTTGCGTTGTACTATAACTTGTTCCTGTGATAAAACTCGGACCAAACTTGATATAATTCTGATTATTTCCAATGATTGTAATGGAGAGAGGTTGGTACTTGAATTCTGCGCGGAAGTAAGTGATTTACCCGTGGCAGAGGCTCGAAGAACGGTCCTATCCAGAGCAGCACGCTGATCAGGATTCCGCAGGATATTAGGCTAGCCAGTTGAGTGTGCCCGCCGACGGTCTGCTGGATCAACGATCTGGACAGCGAAGCTGTGAATGGCATGCAGGAGAAGAAGGACCCGACGAGATTACCGACGCCCTGGAAACCATCGAATCATAGTCTATACGATGATAACCATCCCTATTCTTCTTACAAACTATCAAATTCGCTGTGACTGTTCATTTCAATGCTAGGGACTGATATGTCTTGTAGAATTTTGTAAGAAATTCAAATAAAGAATCCCCTACTGCGTCCTACTATGGGCGACATTATTGTCCACTCGACCTCCTATAACCCCTAAATGCGTTCCCTGTCCCAGCGACCTGGAATTCCTGTTATGGACAACCGACGGCGTGTGTAATAATGCAGCGTATAAATACGCCTACCCCAGTCTGGCACTGAATATCGAAAGAGCTGAGCTAATGTTTGTTTTGATGGTTGGCGATGAGGTTTGGCGTTGTGATCAATAACTGATACTCAAAAATATTTAGTTTATATTTAACGTTTCCCTGCATATTGAAAATTAGCTTGCAATGCCTAATCGCGACCCTAGAGTCCTAGGTGTATGATTTTTCCAATTATCAGGGCCTTCGTAAACCCATATTTGTCTTTAAAATCCTTTACATTTACCTCGTTATCCATCAACGAATCGTGATCTAGCATTTCTCACGTTAATCGCCACACTGATTAGCATCTTTCTACGTTAACGCGGCCAAGGAGCTCTAGCCTCGTTGCATCAAGGAGGTGGCTTTGTCGAACTAGGCTACATGTGACTCGAATCATAGAATTCGTGTCAGAGCTGCAAGCGTGACCCGTTAATCGTCATGGCATGCATGATCGAATCTCAAGATCAGTTTAGAAGCACCTTGCTGGCAGAACCAGGTCGAGAATCGGCGCGATGATGTTTTGCAGGAAGAATAGTTGAAAAGAAATGAAGTATTCGATAGTCTGGAGGAGCCAGTTTCTTGTGCATTACCTGCGCCACTAGCTCCTGATTCGAGTCCACCTCGTAGCTCAGCTTCTGCGCAAAGATCAGTGCCATGGACATGGAGATGGTGTAGGACACCATGGTGATCACGAAGCTATCTAGCAAGATGTTTGGCACCAGCGAGAGCGGTGGCATAGATGGAACTGGTAAGCTGAAGAGGAAACCAATGAGAATTCTCTTTCATTGCGAATGAGTGAAACTTTAGTAGATTGACGTGCTGGTTAAAGTGTGCATGTAATGTGGGATACTGAGGAATTAATAAGGAATATTCTTACCCCACTGGTATGTGACCAACAGTGACGATGCCATAAGCGTCTTCTAGGTCCATGTACACCGATAGAACCGTGCCAATCACGACAGCCAGCATTTCTATGGGGATTGGGAAGGGGCTTAATTTCGCCACCTTCGGCTGCAAATGAAATGGAATTGCAATTTTTTAAAACATACTGGAAATTAAGGAATTTAATGAATTGAATATACGTAAGTAGATAAGCTCCTCGATTTGTCTTTCAGAGTCTATTCCGATTGTAAGACGATTCTTTTTAATCATTTATTTAATTAATATAAATTGTATCGTTTTTAGGGCAACCTTCAGGAAGTTGTTGGCCACGAGGATGACGATGGTGACGCAGGAGAGCAGGATGGCGACCCCGTTCACATCATTAATATTGTTCAGGACATCTACGTACGTCTGAAACAATTATAAACAATCGAAAGTTGCAAATTTCAATGATTTCTTTGCTACCGAATCTTGCTGTACTCTCTGAAACTGAAGAGTTTCAATGTTCAAATTAAACCTACTTTCCTTCCATCCGGTCAAACAAAATTTTGACCTAATAGAAGTGATTGCAAAGTTCCCCGCTAATTTTTTGTCAGAAACAGCGAGGTCTCGGAATTCTCTTTTTATTCTTTTTAACGAATTGATGGCTACAGGAATTTCGTTCGGTATTTCATGCGTTCGCGGTAGTTGTTTCGTACTTTCGTTACGTTCTCCAGTGCTACTTGGAGGAATGGGAATTGAATTCCTTGAAGGCGAGGGAATTATGTATAGGAAACTACACAAACAAAATTATCGCTGTTATGTACGTACCAACAAGCTCGCACGACTTATTTGGTATGGAGGAAGGTAAAACCGCCCAGTCAGTAGCCACTTTTACTTTTTCATTCTTACGTTTTTCCTCGGTAACACGGTGCGAGGCAAACCGGAAACGCGACTGGTTCACCTCGTATATCTTTAACGGAACACCAAAATTCGAGGAACGAATTATAAAGGGGGCGTTTCTTCATGAATTTTTTACTGAAATATTTATTTATATGTACTTGGAAAAAGTGTATGTTTTTTTCGTAAATAAATATTAATTCATAGGAGAGAATGTTCATGGAATTTTCAAACTCGAATAACGAAGATAATGATTTTCTTGGTTTGATTAAAGAAGGGGCCATATGCTGGCCATGTGAGTTCAAGGATTTCGTTTTCTCTAGGAGGCAATGAGTGGTTAATGAGATTCTTTTTGGCTGTGTACGTAGGTAGGCATTTAAATTATTGAGGTCTGCCGACACGGCTCGTTAATCGTCGAGTAAAAGATACATTTGTACGAAAGCGAATTTTAAGGACTGTAATTCGCAGTTGTGAAGTAAACTCCATTGAAGTTTACATTATCTCCAGTTCCTGGCCCATATTTCAACGATACTTTCTGCATTCTGTATAGAAACGTTGTGCAGCACGTTACAAGAATCAATTTACGAATGAGAAATATTTGTTCAGCGGGTATGCACAGTTGGCCCGAACAACGTGGCGATCGTCGATCTCGTATGACGACTTAATTCTGTATGTGTTTAGCAGTTTCATTTCCAAGGAGGAAGACATTGAAGCGTAATTGATCATGTGCACGCTTAATTGAAATTGAAACCCAACGCAGACCATGTATATCTACTAAATCCAAGTCGAAAATAGTATTTACATCTGTCTCTTATCGTTAGATATTTTAATAGCCAGCCTCTAATGCGTTTTATAATATTAGGTCGAATCAAAGTCTTCCTTAAAAGTGAAACTTTTTTTTAATTAAAGTATTTTCCTTGGATATCTAAGAACTTTTGCCAGTTTCCTGGTAAAAGTGCAAGTAAGACACTTACAAACTTGTTAACGTATATATACATATAAATCACTCATGGACAGTGAACGAACGAATTTTCGCACTGACCTAGTAGCTATTACATAGCTATGTATATGAAAGGGTGAGTCACGCAACCTAGAAAACTCGCGTCTTTTGCTTGTAGACAGGAAAAAGTTGAATGGCTTCAAGTTTATTTCACTTCCAATGAATCGTTGCATCATTCTTTTAACTCTGCGTTTAAAAGTAACATACCAAGGACGGACTGTGGAGAACCAATTTAAAGATTTCTTCACTAGTATGCCCTTCGTTCAAGAAAATGGAAGAGGATGAAGAAATATTGACTTGCCTCCACCTGATTACCAAATGCACAGATTATCTTTGTACAGAAAGGGTTCTCCCGTACAAATATAAATATATAAATAAATAAATAAACGAATAAGAAAAATGAAAGGTAGTGATTTTATCATTAAATCATGTACTCACAAGAATCAGTTTGAAAGGTCCCTTCCGCCTGGGCAGGTTTCGAAGTCCAAGAAGATCCTTGACCTGAGACGTGAACACGTGGATCGCCGCAGCGGTGATGAATCCGCTGACGAGACTGTCAGCTAGAAGGGATGCTATCACCCCCAGCCTCAGCACGTACATTCCTAGCTGGATAGAAAATGGGGTACGAAAGATGATCCTGCGTTGTCACGGATAGCAGAAGAGCTCCCTCTCTATATGACCGAGGTGCTCGTCGATTTAACTCCTGATTATTTTACGCTTGCTTGAATCCGCAATTGAATCGTTTAAACTGTTAACTAGTTGTACGGATAAAAATATTTTTATTGTAAATTCAATAAAATTCATTAGATTTCTCTTCGTACGGTTCTTTTCCTTTCATAAAGTGTATGTTTAATAATATTAAACTAAAAGAAAACTTAAAACTTGAATAAAATTAGAAATAATAATCATTATTACCTAACGTAGATACACCTAAGACATTAATTTTCGTGGCGAATCTATTCGTCCTATTCCACGCGGAGGAATTTTCGACTGACGAGTTAACAGGTGAAGAAGAAACATCTTTTACTTGTTAAATAATGAGGCGCTAAATAGGCCAGCGATCCTCTTTAGGTCTAAGCACAACAGGAATTACCTACTGCCGAATTACCTGAATGAGAGCGACGGTGAACGTGACCGCGGTTGCAACTTCTATGGGTGAGTATCGATGGTTCATGGAGGATGATAGATCGTTTTCTGCGACAGTCGAGTTACTGGCAAAGTGATCCTGGGAGCTGTAAGTCGTCACCACTTTTCCCGTCATCATGCAAATCAGCGCGAACGTACCTTCGCAGGAGGAAAGGAGAGATATAACTTAGCCCACTCACATCCTTCAATGGAAATTCGATGTAGGTATGCAATCATTTATAAGTCTTTATTTTCTTTTATCTACACCTAATCATCGACGGTACCTACTCGAGTTAACCGTACACCTAACCGAATTGCTTGCTTTCACGTTTAAAAAATTTCCCACGTCAACAGTACGTAGGAAACTTCGTTAAGATTATCAGTATCTATCGCAAGTTTATTACCAAGTAGGTAGTGCCATTCAAGATACATTCGCGACAGTGTCTTTCAATTAAATTTCCCTATTCAAACGTTTGATATCCTCTTGACTTCTCGTTCAGTGTCAATTTGAAGGACTAGGAAGCGGCATGAGGTAGGTATCCTTTAAAAGGGATTAAGTAAGAATTTTACCGGCGAATCGACGGCGAATCTAAGTAGTGAGATTAGAAAGTAGAAGCGGAATGAAAGTTAGGAGGAAGTTGAATGGAAAGAACATAGTTAAATAAAAACTACCGTGCACTTTGCAGTGGAAGCTTTCGTCTTACGTAATACCAGGATTTTCATCGCTCAATCACATTGCCTGACTTACCCATCGAATTATGCCTGGACGTCCCGAGAAAGACATAAACCAGAACGGGAAAGAAAGCCATGTAGATGCCCACGATCGGTGGTACGTTCCCCAAAATGGCATACGCCATTCCTGTGAATGGTACAGTTCTGATATAGTGCTAGCTTTCTTTATATTACCTACCAGCTAGTGGCCCATGTACGCTATACTCTATAGTCTATGTTATTAAATTAATCTTGGAAAATATACACTTAACCCTTTATCAAACTTTATTATACATACATATACATAAGTTCATAACTTCTACTCTGAATTTTTCCTCGTACTTATTACTATACCTACAGTATACAGTACAGCAAGTATATATTTCGATTTCTTTTGCTTTCACCCCCTAGTACCACCCCTAGTATGGTTCCATTTCATTAAAAAAACTTCCTGAAAAAGTTAATTGCAATCGAACAACAGGAATGGGTGCCGACCAGGCCTTCAACTTTAGAATCCATCAATGTTTTTGGATTTATAGAGCTTTTCTCAAAAATAGTAAGCTCTATCGAAATTTTGATCAAATAATATTAAAAGAGCATTTAATTTTCTATAATTTGTGCTATCAACCAGTTTTATAGCGTTTGAATATATTGCTTATTCAAACGCTATTATCTAAAAAATGGGTGGAATGTCTTTTAATATTATTTCAGCAAAATTTCGATAGGGGGCGGGAGCAAAAGAAATCGAATATTGAAAAATAAGGGCCCCCTATTGTATAGGTACATATACTTGTAAGAATCAATGAAGATTTTTCAGGTTCGAAAGATTCTACCTATTCCTTTCGAGTTTTTCTTTTATAAGAACCCCACGTTTTACTCGACGACCCAAGCTAAGTGTTGGAGCATAGTAGAAATAAATTACAGAAATAAATTCACCGACGCAAGCGTTGCCAGTGTTTCTTGTTTGGAAAGTCTGTTTGCGACACATTCGCTAGAAGTGTCGTATATCACAAGTCACAGGACGGTTTTATTATTCGACGAGTGTATTTTTTATGCAGAAGCAAAGACAGTTGGCAAACGTTCGTACCTTGGGGAATATGCATAACAGCGACGGTGATTCCAGCGATCAAGTCTCCCAATATATCGCTCTTCCAATTGTATGCCGACAGCCATCCGATCAGCGGTATCGAGTTCTTTAAAGCCTTGAGTGGCTCGATTTTCCTGCATCTCGACGATATGCTCTTGAAAACTGCGCCCATGCATCATTTATACTATTACTATCCTCTGTTTTCACTTTTGTAACACGCGACGCAAGTCTTTAACCTTATTGCTGGCATTCGCTTTTATGTTTCATACACACACACTTTCTTTCAACGAACTGCGAGCTCGATAATAAGTTTGACGATACTTTCCAATCAAAGAGTTAAATCAGTCAAGGTAATTCGTCGACGCACGTTGCGCGATGAGAATTTTCCCTTGGATAAATGGCATATGAATTGCAAGATACGATGCAATAACAAATTTCAGCGACTCGTGACTGACAAGTCGCCTTTAATCTTAATGTTCTGTTAATTTTTCTAAGAAAGAAAATTTGGAAATTTTTACATTTAATGTAGGAACATTTAGCAGATGATGATTTTAATTTTTAACAAATTGGGTGCATATGTATAACTTATAATATCCAATTGAAGCGGACTAATTCGTAGGTTGTTGAACGTTCTCCGCGCGAAAGTGATGCGGCAGAGTCAACATGACCTGAGGCTATCATTCATTCAGCGAAATGATGCACAGCCTGATATTCGTCAATACTAGAGTCGCGGGGACTAGATATCAATTCTTGGGAGCTGTTATCCGAACGTTTCACTTGCTCGGAGTAGATAAGCAGCGTTGGGCGCATTGCCTCCAGCGAAGGCAGATCGAAAATAAGTGGCGCCGCGCCATTCGGAGGCTTATAATTGATCCCGAAAAATACTTACACGCTTCTTTGGGCTTCACGTATTTGCACAAGTGATTAAGTTCGTCCTGTTGATAGACTGGTCGTCTCACCGTTAATTCTGCCGTGATTGCCGACATCTCGTCGCTGAGATAGTCTGCGAATAATTGGCGCCACGTTGAAGCATGTTGCATGAGCATCGAGCATTCGGCTCGTTAACCGGTTAACTGGCACGGCCCTTTTTATTATTCGGGCCCAAACTGGCAACATCGAAAAATTAAGTGAATCACACAAAATTTGGTATACAGAGTTTTTTTGAGTCGCTGAATCGATTCCGGGGGTTATTTTTTCATCTGACATCCCCAACCCCTAAAAAATAGAATTTGGAGGGGAGTTTGTCAATTCTTTACTAAACCTTTTTTATTTAAAAACTTTTTATTTGTGAAGTTTCCTTGTCTATAATTCGATTGCAGCAGTTACTTTTTCAATGCCACCCCCAACCCATGAAATTGAATACAACACGAATAATTTATACAAATCCCAACAATTCGCTAGTTATTTTGGTTCGGCCATATTGAGTCTGTTATATTGAAATTTAAAATTCCAATGCCACATTCAGATTCAGCGAGCCCAAAAACCCCTATATATTATTTTTCTAAATCCCGATAATATTTTAATATTTGGCAGCCAGTTTGGATCGGTCATTTTGAGTCTGCCACATTGAATTTTACAATTCCAATGTCAAATTCAGATTCAGCGACCCCAAAAACCATTACATACCAAGTTTCATTCAAATCGTTTGAAAATCAAAAAAGTTATTCCATTTGATCATATATGATACATAAGCAGAATTGGCCAGATTTTTTTTGATCATATATGATACATTGACAGTTAACCGGTTAATAGTTGCAGAAAATAGGAGAAATTGCTTGGAGATACCAGGTAGTAGTCGAGGTACCAACGAACGACAGAGTTTGAATCGGTTTAAAAACATATAGAGGGTGATTCTACATATAATAGCAAGTGAATTGTGCTACAGCTCTGCTGTGATTAAACATATAAAAAGATCGTAGATTCAAATTTTCTGTAGTTGAACGTGCTGTACGTTCCTACATACGACATATAATTTTATAACATTTTGCTAAAATTTAGTGTGCCGTTAAGGTGTTAAGTTTTCCTCAGGAATTCGATTCGTGGAAAAAGAAAGTATACAGTCCCATCTATTAGTACTCGATGCACTTGTAAAGAGAATCGTGTTAGGAGGTTGAAGCTCATACAACTATACACAATCTTCCGTGCCATATCCGAGAGCAACATTGTCGAATTTTATATTTGCAACTTACAACACGCAGAGGAGTCGAAACAGAGCTGATACTGCTTTGTCATTCGGCAACGTTGCTGCTCGGGTACGGCACGGATACGGCCCGTCGCGTAGTGTGACCACCGAGTATCAAACGTTACGTGCCGATACGGCTCGTCCCCGGCTCGGTGGCTGTACATGTAGATTGACCTTTAACCGCCGCGGGAGGTGGAGATATTGCGTGCAGGAATCACTGACAAACAAAAGTAAAGTAACACGTGTTTCGATTAATGTGTTGAGTTGACGCTCCGCGAGATAGCTGGAACAAGCGTACTGGGAAGTCTCGGGATAACAATTTATCGCGCGCGGAAACGGTGCTTACGCAAAACCGCATAAACATATGACCGCGACAATAGCGGGCTGAGAAATGCGTTCGGCCACGTGCTTGGGCATCGCAGAGAACCTTCCAATTTTCAGCCACAATAGCTAGGACGTTCTTGCGTCTGAAATATCAAAATTCGGAAGGGTCGACTTTTTAATGAAATTTTGTATCGTAGAAATTCCGAAGATAGTGATAGTGGTTTTGGGCGTAAACATTTGTAAGAGTGATACGCAATAGTGGCGGGATAATTAAAGCACCCTAATTACACGTGAGCAAATGGGGATGAGTTGTGGATTGTATAGATTAGAATAGAAGCTTAACCATCGGTTGTCACACCTATTTTTTCGAACGCAGTTGTCACACTGCTGTTTAAAAACTATCTGTTAAATTAAGTCCAAAAATTAAAAATTCCAAGACAAAGGTTTAATATTGTAAAATATATGTTGATCGTTGAAAATTAACGTTTAAAGTGCATGATGTTTAAACAGTAGTACCATTTCCAATAATGTCCTCAAAGCCAAATTGTGGGTGATTTTGATCCAGTGTGACAAGCAACGGTTAAAGTACTTGGCATTGCCCGGGTTTTATTTGGGTTTTCTGTGAAGGAAAGGGAGCAGCTATGAGCTAAGAGGACCTACCTACCAAATTCCATGGTCATGGGATCAGTGGTTGCAGAGAAATCGTGAGGAATGATTGAGTGAGTCAGTGGTATTTGGATTTTATACATACATACAAGATTAACTACCGTTCGAATAGAATTTTGAAGTCGAAAATGAATATCGAATAAGTATACAGTACTAAATAGTTCATAAATTTATATTTCACAATTTCTGAGAAAGTTATGAATAGGGGTGACGTTTCTAACGTTCGTTGCTCTGGTTCTGAAATAAAATGTTGTACAAAGGGATGGTTTTCATAAAAATTCACAATTCTATAAGCTTGTAATACATTCAACTATTTATTTACGTGGAATCACACTCTTCTTAGACCTCGAATTACTTAATACTAATGCTTCAAAGGTACTCCGCAAACTGATCAACGCAGAACCTATCCCTTACCCTCAGAACCACTTCAATTTAAACTTTGAACAATTACAAACCTCCTTCAGCCAAATAAACAATATTCTACAAACACCTGCTCTGTTGAAATAACAAAACTTCCAAATACTACTTATCTACCGAACCTTCAAATAATGAAGTTTCCATTACTTGCATTGCATTTCAAACTCGAAAACTCGAATTCGCGCACGACAATTGCGCAAGAATCTAGCTTGCGAAGCTCGGAAAGCCTTTCAACCCCCATTGTTCGCGCGAGAGTACGGGTGTTAGAGCGAAGCAACGACAAAATCGACTGGACATTCGCGCCTCGGGCCTCGTTCGCATTAGTCATTTTTTTAATTATTTACTTAACTGAAAATATCCTGTCAGGTTGCTTTAAACTTTGAACTTTCGAGCGAAGTAGAGATACATTTTACTTTCCTTGTAATTGAAGTTGATTAATGTGAGCGAGGCTTTAACGAAATTGAGAGAGAAACCTGTCATGGTGGAGGGCAGTGGGTGGCACTCGCCGAGAGACGCGGGAATTCGCTGGACCTAATCGCGGCGCGATTGCGAACGCAGGGAGCAGAGACCGGATCAATACGCGGCGAGTGATAACGCGTGCAGCGTCAATCGCTTACTAACGAATCCAGCATAAAGCGCCAGTGAATGTACCCGGCCGCGGTCGTGGCCGCTGCATTTCGCATTGGAATTCAGTCACGTGTAGCGTTTTAATCGGGATGCTGAGCTGCCAAATCAACGAATCGCGCGCGCGGTTGAGAGGGGAAGCCCGTCGCGACGTCTGCGTAGAAGAACGGCCGACCACTGTGGGGTACCTAGTTACACGCGCTGGGATTGTTAATTGGTCTACTGTACATTACAATAGCGCCCGGCATTTAAATTCTCGCGAGTAGGGCAGCGTTTTCATTCTAAGAATTGGCCTCGTAACGGATAGTCGAGGAAAGTGGACAGATATGTACAACGAGAGTAAACGCGATGGACGTTCTACGTACCTACAGCGGTCAAGCTCCAGAGCAGAGTTCGCAGTAATCAATTAAAAGTGTAATCGCTTACTTTAATTCTAATTAAAGTGTAAATCCAATTAAATAGCAATTGCAATTAAATGTAATTGCTGAATTAATTACAAATTACTTTGTGTAATCGTTAATTGCTACTGACCTCAATTACGATGTTTTGTTCTGTTACACGATAGAATGTACATAATAACTTTTTTTTTATAAAGAAAATATACTTTTCACACAGAAATGTGTAAGGAAATGTGCATTTCATCAGAAAGATCAATAGACGAGTGATATTTTTTAATGAATTATTTGAAAAAATGGAGCTTTCTGGAATCTGTTTAATCAGCTAGATTCCTCACTAGAAGATAGGTATGTACATCATTTTGCTATGTAGGTACATACACCGTTGTTCTGGCTCCAGTAGTTTCTAAGATATTCAACCAAATATGTTTACTTAATTTATTCATAGATGCAGTTTAAACTCCAAATTTAATGCGCTCTTCTGTCAAGATATCTGCTAATATACATAAATTAGGAGTGGCATGTGCCTGCTCGGTGTTCTCCATTGGGCCCCTCAATTCCGAACGCCCGAAAAAGTTCCCTTCTCGCAAACTCGACAGTTTAACCGCGTAAAAAACCGCGGGTACTTTCGAAGAATTTCGGTACTGGCAGCCAAGTAACATAAAACTAATCTTACCGATCGTGAAACCAGTCAGAGTTGAGCACTGATCCCGGATTCCCTCGGTTATCAGCTAGTAGTATTAGCTTGAATTCTTCTAAAACACTAAATCTCTGTTTGTTGATCGAGGTAGAGATCATCAGGTAGATCCATCCACAGTGATCGTAAAAGAAGCTCAGAGGTGTGTTTAACTGTCTTTACACACAATTAACACTGACGGTTTCATTTTCGAAACGAAAGGAGCGAACTGCGACGCGTATGAGAGAAAGGTATCCGCCCAACTATTCAAAGTTGCACTAAAATCACGTGCACCAGCCAGATTTCACTCCAGATCGCGGCTGATCGAGCGTGCAGAACGTTTCTCTTGCTTTTGCGGGCTCTCTCGTACCGCTGTATCATCGAGGACACCTCTCCCTCCTTTCGTATTAGAGTAACACACCGCTCGAATTGTTGGGGAATTTCGTGAAAAAACGTCCGCGTTGACAGCCGTATCGCGGCTACGGAGCCTGATAATTTATGGACGTAGCGTCGGTGCTCTTATCTCTTCCTTCTGTTCTAGTAGCAACGTGGTGACGTTTCGTTTGACAGATGGTGGGTATAATCACGTCGCTTCGAACGAGCAGTGATCATTTCTGCTGCTAACATCATCACATAGAATGACTAGGGTTTGGTGAAGTAGTTAGGTCGATTTAAATTTAAATAACCTTTTCTCGGGGATCGCTTATGCGGCAAAAGTTTTCATTGGGTCGTCCTGCACTTTGATTTGAACTTCTTTATGATATGTTAAAACATGATGAGTATTAACTACTGGTGCTTGCACCCGAAGAGAGAAGACGGTGTTGATAGGTATCGATATTTTGTCAATCTCGGATCGACTATCATAGTGAACTGATTCTCTTATTGTATAAATTTAGACTTATCATTGTTTATTGTATAAAGTTGAATACACTTGTGTTGTTGTGTCAATTGTTAATTGTAAACTAAATCAACCACCGTGGCCAATGAGGAAACTTATGAGTCATGAACTAATGGGCTGGAAGTGACATTTGTGAAATCTTTGAATTAAGAACAGAAAGGTCTGGTTAGTTAAATCTTTAAATATAATGTTGTAAATATTCTAAGTAATCCGACGTTATACAAAAGTATCATTTAAAGTAGGGGTGCACAGGGAGCCGTTTTTAGAGCCTAGCTGCGAGCAACCCGACTGTCCCGTTACTAAGGTTAGAATTGGTGAGGAGAACTGCAGTAGTGTACGTGCGTGCTCGTAGGCTCGTAGCGTAAGTGTATATGGCTAGGTTCAAGTCATACCAAATGCACGTACACTACTGCAGTTCGCCTCACCGATTCTAACCTTAGCAACGGGACAGTTGGGTTGCTCGCAGCTAGGAGCTAAAAACGGCTCCCTGTGCACCACTGCATTTTAAAAGCTAGAAAAATTGACTGCTATGCGAACAATTAAAATAAATTCAATTTCCCCGATATCAGAAAAATGTCAGTTGTATCCCTTTGGTTGTATATGCCTCGCATGAAAGTGAATTCCGTAGATTTAAAATGATAGGGGAGGTCGAGTTGGGATTCACTCGTATCAGGAAAAGCTTGTTAATCGGAGTAAAATTTTTTTTAATAGATGACCCATTGCAGACTCGACTGCTAACCAAACCAAAAATCGCTGATGCGTCAAAGTACAAATGAATGTTGCAGGTTACAGGTCGCAGGTCGCGTTTTGTTAAAAGAAAACATCCAGGAACTGTCAGACAACCTGTACTTTCGATGCTTTAAAAAAATATCGACGTGAAAACACGCTGACGCCAGTGGAAGTGTTATAATCTCGATGATAGCTGAACGTTTGTAGTTCAAAGATTCTATTATTAAATAAATAAATTTCCTGACATATTTCTATGGCTAAATATGTGAATCTGTGTGTCAGAAGTCTGTTCCACATCATTTCAAGCTCCACCCCGTACAAACTTTTCCCGTTGGAATCTACTCCCATCAGAAACGAAATTTACGAAATGATTAGCACAAGCGAAATGTGAATCACTTCGTGGTTCCAGATCAGAGCGAACTATTGCCAGCTGGGATTTGCCAATAGGTTAATTAGAAATACCACGACCGTGGTTTCCTGTTTTCACAGCAAACAGCACAACATCCGATCGTATACGTACATTGTACTCTTAGTTTACAATTGTTTACGCCCTATCAAGCGTATTGGTAGTATTGGTACAGGCTCGGTTGCCCAACAAAATTTATTGCCAGCGTGGAAACAGTCTGTCTCGTCGAACAGTAATACTACCCTTATTTCTCGCGTTTTGTTTGCGCTTGTTTATCAATCTAGATAACACTCGCGGAATTTGCCGCCATAAAGTAAATCTCTCGGGATCTTTAGATTTTTAGGCAGCGTGGAACAGTGTGGAATATCGGTGAAGAGCGTTTATACATGATCGTGATTTGCATAGAATACAGATTATAGATAAACCTGGTCACCTGTATCGAGGCAGACTCGTTAACGGTTAAGGAAAGTTGTCGCGTAAGGAAATTTATATTGACCATGAAAATCCAGATGTGGCTAATTTTTTTTTAAGTGATAATTTAACAGAGTACGCGTGAGAGTATCGTAAATTTTAAATTAAAGCCAGAAAATAAAAGCAGTGAAAAGTATTCAATCTGTGCCAGATACCTATCACATTTTCTACAAATACCGTGGGTGTCCTAATATTTATGAACGGCACTGTACAAATATGTATATAAGTGGCTAAACGAAAGGTTTCAAAGATAGACGATAGCAACTGTATAATAATCATAATAATAATACCTCATGTAAAAATAATAATAAAATATAAATCATGCTAAAATAATATAATGTGCGAGATTCAGCAATTTACTGCTCTCAAGTCTAACCCTAAAAATAATTATAAAATACTAATAATAATATAAGAAGAATATAAATACTATTGAGACGGAATCATGAAACATCAGTTCATTTTTCATCGCTAAGTGTTCTGACGCACTAAATATTGTATTTAATGAAACGCCAATACCCACACTTTTTAATCGTATATAATTAATAACGTTTGAAATGAAACGTAAAGATATTATCAAAGAAAACAGCGATTGTAGATATTCGTATCAGTGGGACGCTGGAAGTACCGACCTTTCGGGACATCGATACCAGCTGATACTACCGATACATCGATACTACACATTCAGAATTGATAGAAATCTCAACGTGTACGGAACTCATCACAGTGAAATTTAAATGTTCTATTTCTTTGTTTCCTGCTTAATAGGTGCAGGCTAACGATAAGTTTAAAAGCAATTATTCATCAGAAATTTACAAGCACAGCGCCCGATAAAAAAAAAGAAAAAAATAAGAAGAACGTTTTTACGCGAGTCACGCGTGAAAACAAAGCTCCCGCCTCTCGCTGCCTATTATCGCACTCTCCATTTCGTCATCGGTGATAATCGCTAATAATACACTGTACACTGAATAATGCAACACGCAATGTGCACATTAAAATTACATCGAAGAGACGAGAGACTGGTCGCACGGTGGGCGAGTTTGCCAATTTAGCTTTTCTTTATTCAAATATAGATTGTTTCTAAAGATAAATTTTTTTATGTCATAGAAAGGTAATTATTTCGATGACTTTGAGATATGTTCTCAAGATTAACATTCCGAACAATTTTATTAGCAAAAAATTGTGATTGGTAGTTGGTAGGGGCCAAATTCTTTTTTTCAAACATCTGGAAAACTAGAGCCGAGCGACGGTAACATGTATAGGAAAAAGTTGTTCAGAATCATGTCCCCGACAACATATTTCCAGGTCATCGAAATCGGCGAGGACTTCCCTTTTGTAAATAATTACCCACAAAACAATTTACGTGACTTTTTTTATGAATTTCTCTTACAGTTATTTGCAAAGTGGAGTTTAATTTGGTATCGCGATTTCGTGGTTCATTTTCAAATGTGAATAACTTTAGGGTATTTCAATATTTTTTAACAACGTCTAAGTACAGTCCGAGACGAAAACGCGATACTTAATTCAGATACGAGTGAATGTTTTTTAATTCTGTCGGAAGGTGTATAATTAAGTAGGTATAATCAAACATTTTATATTAAAAATTTATATTAAGATTTCATTTTATATTAAGAATAAAGTAAAGGTAGATTGCCAAAATCAGAGAACGATTCTGCTCCATTTGTAAAAATCATTTTGCATCGAACAAGGAGTGCCTTCACATTTCACTAATTTGGAGTTAATTTTAAGTACAGGAATTATCAAGAAATTACCTCTGCTATGCATACTCATACCTATGTATCTTGACTGCATAAGTGCTAATAACTCTACGAACCGTATTAAACCACGCTAGAGTGCTTGAATGCCCCGAATAGATTAGATAAACGACCGGAGAAAATTGCTGGTTTCATTTTGAACGTGTTTTGGTGTTTCAAGGCCATTATTTAAGCTGTAACGTTTGCTCTGCGGAAAAGCACTTTGGCTGTGGTAGATATATTGCCCTATGGCCTATACCATTAGCGTAATTCTAATGTGTGGACAAAAACGGTAATCGTATGTAGAAGATTTTTAATGCCGTATAAGTAGGTAAACAGTGGTCACGGATAGGTCCATATAAATGAGCGTGGTGACGGTCGTTCGATCCACTTGGCAGCAGAAGACGCGTGGAGGATGGCAGTCTCCGTTCTCGTGGTATTTAGTATCGTATCGTTGGCGTCTTTCAATCTATGCGCTGGCACTCAACGGACCCCGGTGGTTCAGACGAAATTGGGAGCGGTGCAGGGTATAGTATTGTCGACTGTGTGGAAAGCGGTCCCGTTCTCCACGTTCAAAGGCATCCCGTTCGCGAAACCACCTGTTGGAGACCTCAGGTTTAAGGTGAACATCGTGTTTTCACAATTCGTTGTAACCACCAGGCCCGGATTAAAGGAGGGCTAGGGGGGGCTGCAGCCCCGGGCCCCACTTTCCGAGGGGGCCCCGTTCTAAGCGATTAGCTCACTACCCCCCCCCCCCCGCGCTATTCAACCACGGAGGGGCCTCGAAAGTTTGATATGTAGCCCCGGGCCCCAAAAATCAACCACGAGGGGGCCTCGAAGGTTTGATAGCCCCGGGCCCCAAAAATCTTAATCCGGGCCTGGTAACCACGTGTGCATTGCGCAATCTGGTTACGCCGAAGCCGTTGAGAACTGTTTCGAGGGATAGGTACTCTCCTGCAGTGGCGGACTGGGCCTAATAATATTGATTGCCAGGAGACAAAGCAAGCGGGGACTATCATTTCATTTTTATAAGAAATGAATAAAAATTTCAAAAGATACATAAATGGCAAGGAAGTGCGATTGGAATTTTTGTGAAATAAATGATTCTATTAAATTTTTTTTATTAAAATAGTACTTAATAGGATTTTAGTTGCATACAGTAATAATATTGGAACTTCTATTATATTTCCTCCACTGTCAAGCTACTAAAATGTCATTAACGGTTTTAACATATTGTCTGATGTTTAAGGGGGAGGGTTTCGTCGAACAGCTCCAAAAGTGACATTTAAGAATTTTTTGTGAAATACCTGTTGGTCATATTGAATTAAACTCTTTTGGGATATAAGGAGGCATGTTTAAGCATGCAGAAAATATTTTTTTTATGTCGATCTTCCTTAATATTTATCAATTATTGTGAATTTTGTCCGCCTCTTCGGCAATGTAACTCCGTTTGGCGGGATGTGTAATACCTATCACAGTGATTTGATTGCAAAAAGAGTAGATGTTACTTAAAGTTAGATAGTTTACGCTGGGATTGGTCCACGTTAAAGAAAAAAAATGAAAAATTGAAAGAGTTGTAGTGTTTGAAAGAAAAAGTAAGATTTTCTTTAGACAAATTTTTCATATCATTCTTTATATCGACGGAAAAAAATGTTCACTGACACTGGCGTAGGTCGGCCATAAACGTTCTTCGACACTGACTTTGACCGCCATAAACGTTCGCGGGATCGACTTTGACCGACATGTGCAGCCTCAGCGACGTATCTCTGCATCGTTGCAGATTTTGCCTTGTCTAATTGCTTGCATTTAATCAGTCTGCTTACGTATTACTTCGGCACGTGCTGCTTATAATCTATCGTATGTAACACACGGAAATAATACTCTACTTTTTGGCTACGACAATTTCCACTTCTTTTCCCACGAGATATTAACACATATAGGACCGCAAAGAAATCTGTAAGACATACGCCTGGGACCGCACGTTTTTGGGCAAACTTGTACAAAACACGAGAACCCATTTCTTGTAGTAGCGTTATTATTACCGCACTCTTTGTACGCAACTTGAATGAGTGAAGACAGAGTATTTAGAGCTAACAGGTGATCGAAATCTCTCTGGCAGGCACCTCTACCGCCGTCGCCATGGAAAGGAGTACGTGACGCCTCGACGGAATCCAATCCATGCCCACAAATAGATCTGTTTACAAACGTTTATATGGGGCGGGAAGATTGTCTGTACTTGACCGTGTACACACCCGAGGTAAAAGAGAAACTTAAACGGTTAAAGGTCTGGGCAGTGGGCACACTATATCAGTTCTGAGGGTAAGAAGAAGAGAGGCGTAGAGCAGAGATGCATAAGGAAACGCTTTTACCTCCTCGCGATTCTGGGCACCGGATAAGGTGCCGAGCGTGGAGCTAGGTATTGGGTTGGTGCAGAATTATCAGGCGTTTGTGTTGGCGAGTTATTTGTTATTAAAAATTCTCTCGTCTTCCAAGAAAATGGGAAGCAGTTATTGAAGTAGATGGTGACTACGCTCCGGAATAATTATTTCAAAGTGTTATTGTTTAATTTTTATGTTTCTTTTTTTCATAATAAATATTGTTTAGAAAACGCCTGATAATTATGCACCAACCCAATAAAAGCGACTCCGTGTGCACCTCTGGCGTAAGTAGAGGATCTCTTCTTCTTACCACTAGTACGCATGCCACGGAATTGATAAGGTTAAGGTTTATTTCATTTCTTCAAAATATACATATTATGATTATTACAAAAGATGGCGCTTCAAGATACAATGTGACTATAGTGGCTTCGGAACTGATAAGCGTGCCCGGACCTTAACACACGCGCGCGTTACATTGAGGCGCGACTGATAGAGTTCCCCCCTTGATTGTTTCGACCACGTTAGAGGAAATTCGATGGGAGCTCGACTGGACGGGCAGTGATGGTGTTTGTGTACCCTGGTGCCTATGCTTGGGGGTACACTAACACGACCTTCTACGGGCCCGATTTCTTTATGGAGGAGGACGTGGTCCTGGTCAGCATCAACCATCGTCTCGGACCTCTAGGTACACGAAGCGCGTTTCATCTTTTTACTGTGAAAGAGCCAGCCCCTCGTTCGCGCGCTGCGCAAGGAACGGCTCTTTCAGTGCGAAATGTAATAAAATCTTAACTAGCATATTTTAAAAGTTGGATCTTAAGCACCACCGTGTGCATAGTGTACATCAGAGGTGCAGTCACTGCAGTGACCAACCTGGGCGGATTACTTTAGAGTCTTTAGAATTTAGAGGGCGGGAAGTTGTAATGTTTAAAAACTAAAAAGTAAAAAGTATGAAGTGTCCAAGATACTCAAGGGCCCTATCGACTTCGTCACCCACTACTCCTAAAAACGGGAGTCCACGCCATTTATGCTAATGCGTTAATTGTATAGGCCATAGGGTATGCTGCTCACAATTTCGCGTGAAAAATTATATTGCAAGTTTTATAAACATCGAGATGCTGAAAACGGTGTCACTTTGAACGTGATTTGATATGAAATCGGTGACCCTCGTCCCTTGTTCACACTCATCGCTTGGAGAACCACTCGAAACACATGTACCTAGGATGATAAGTCAGCGGTAATTAATTGAAGGAACTTGAAACGTTAGGGTTCCTGTCGTTGAATCTCCCTGGCGCGTTGGGCAACGCTGGATTGAAGGACCAAGTGAAGGCGTTGGAGTGGGTGAGGGACAATATCGCTTCATTCGGGGGTGATCCGAATAAAGTCACGCTGTTTGGTGAAAGTTCCGGCTCTGGGTCAGTCAGCTTGCATCTGTTATCGGAAAGATCGAAAGGTAGGAGAGGATATAAAGTTAGGAATGTGTACAGTGTGTTGAAATAAGATGGGATAAGATGACCGCCATCCTTTTTACTTTCCCTGTTATTCCCGCAGCGAATGCGGCAGTCTCTCCTATTCTATTCGATAAGCGCAATGAGGGCAAGCAAATACTCCCGATATCTGTCACATCTCTACACAGTAGTAAATTTTGAGATCCCACAGCGATTTCCACCCTTGGTGCTCTTGCTCAGAGAAATCGAATGATATTATTAAGGGGAATAATGGTAATTGATCATAATTTACTGATATATTTTTTATGTTTAAAATTGTTACAATGAAGTTGATTGCACCTATAATTGACGATACTCCTGCGATGTGTAGTGAACTTAGTAGTGAATAACAGATATTCAAGAGTACTTTTGGTGGGCATCGGCGCGACTCTTACCTTCAGTAGTATATACTTGTTATGCCACCGAGGTATAGTCTCGGCGTGAAAACCGATCTCAATCGCAATCACTCGGTTATTCGAGCACCATGAGTCCCAATTATACTCAGATAATCAAAGATTCACTATACAAGTTCCATTCAATCACATGCTCTGCAACTTCGACTCGTGTTAGGTACTATTGACAAACTTTGCACGTTTCCAACAGGTCTGTTCCAGCGTTCCATCAGCGAGAGTGGATCGCCGTTGTTGCTCCTCTACCATCCGCCAGCCGATGCGATCTCTAACGCTATCAAACTCTCATCTGTCCTTGGCTTTCAGTCTAGGAACACAGAAGAAATCCTGCGCTTTTTGCATACCGTTCCTGCGTACGACATGGTTCATGCTGCAGATGTCGTAAACGTGTTTCCTTCAGCTGTACGAATCGAACGTTCGAATAGTTTACATTACAATTGGTAGCCATTTTCGGTCATTAGATTCCTCGAGATAAATCTGAGCTCAATCCTGTTTTAGCAATATTATCTATACATAATATTGTCTATGAAAATGTATAGGGAAGGACTAGATAAGTGGGACTTTGATACATGTTTCCTCGTTAGAGGGGTGTAAAAATATATTTTGTATATTCGCCACCCGTTCCAGTAATCGTAAAGATCGAGTAGCAATATTTTCTAGGGTAAATCGTTCACGGAGACTTAATTCTTTCTATATTTGCAGTTGATGTTGCCTTTTATACCCACGAAGGAGAATGCCAGCCTGGCGGATCCGGAAGACATATTCCTGTCGGAGTGTCCCATAACGCTGTACCAAACGGGACGTACCAACAAAGGGGATATGATGTTGGGATTCACTGATAACGAAGTCCTTACGTTTGCGAGCGGTGCGTGCAAACATTATTGCGTCGTATAAAATGGAAAGAAATTCAATTGGCAAAATCACTCAAGATCTAATAGCAATCAACTACCCTCAACTCTGTTGAGTTTATCTACCCCCAGTCTGTTGTTCCTTTGCTTCGCTCATTGCTTGTAAAATAGAGAAGCAATCTTTTATAATATGAAAATGGAAGCGGAATTTTCAGAAGCCACTTGACTTTCTTCATATTTCAATCAAAGATATATTTTGGCTAACGTTTCACATGTGCCGCAATTTCTCCTTCCTTTTATCTTTAAGCTTCGAATTTTGCGCTATTTTCTTTCTTCCCCTCATTTTATTCCTTATTTTTGTATCTTTATGCAATAAAGACGCCTAATAATAATAATTATAGCCCCGTCAATTTCATGTTTAATAGCACTATCTGTTTTCGTATTTTGCAGTCCTCACTTTTTTAGCGAACCGTGCTGCAGACGTTTGGGACTCCACTTTTACTAGCAATCCGCTGGATCGAAGGGCGTTATACAAAGTAATAGACGACACATCATTGGTAACTATTTTTTTAATTTCCGATTAACATCGAACGTCTTGTGAAATATGAAAGATTCATAGGTCGATCTACCTATATGGAATATCTTCGCAGGTTGCATCGCACTTATCTTTCTATGCGCCGATTGATATGGCACAAAGATTTTTGGTACGAAACAACGACGGTTATCCTGTTTACTATTACGTGATGCTATACGACTCGCCGTACGATTTTCACAAACACTTCGATAACCCGATAAATGGTAATAATTTCTCTGCTCTAATGAAATAAAATTGTGTACCTACATTTGGACTACATATCTATTGATTTTAGGAACTGGCCACTACGACGAAGTTCCGATTTTGTTCAATGTACCAAAATTTAAGCTACCCAAAGATCCACAGGATCCTGTCAACCAGTTTCGATCAAAGCTGGTTAAATTGTGGACCAACTTTGCCAAATATGGGTACGTAGGAATTTCCTTCGAATCTACTACCTACTTCCTTCAACTAGTTGTAATAATTGTACATAAATTTATGTACATTCCTTACCTCGTGAACTTTTGTACTCTTAAACTCTTGAATATATATATCTAAACCCCTGAACATTTGTACTTGAACCGATGATTCCTATAACATCTGAACCCTTGAATTTGTGAACTCGTGAACAAGTGAGTTCTTAGATATTTGGATGTCTAGACTTATATGATTACGTTCTTTAAACACTAATTTCTGCCTCTCATCGCACTTCTGAAACTAATTAGACCCTAATTGATCTTTACAGGAATCCCACACCGAAACATGCAAATCCTTTGGGGGACGTAATTTGGGAGCCATCTGGAAAAGCAGGACGGATGCTCAACATCAGCAGGGACTTTAGAATGCTGGATCGCAGTGATGTGATATCCGAACCAATTCTCCTATTCGAGAAAATGCTGGATTTCATTTTGCCGTTCGTAACGGGCTGTAATGAGATCATTGGACCGATGCACGATATTGATTTATTTGCATAGCAAATTCTTATTGTTCGTACTACGTTTCAGTACATCATCATACATATCTACTATGTACAAGTAGAATATGTATTTAATAACTTTATTTCCATACCTACCTACTGATTGTTAAAAATTCGGTCTAAGGAATTTCAAAGGATTTAGGCAATTTCTCGATTTTTCTAATTTCCATCTGAAATTTTGAAGTTTCCTATTTTTAACAGTTTGCTGAGAAAGTCGTGATAGAAATTCTTGACGACAGCTACTCTATCATTGAACAACAGTTAAACTCAAGTCCCAGTAATTCAGTTGAGTCGTTTGAAGTTTTGAACAATAATTAATGTACAAAGGGAACAACAGAATTTTTGCGGTAAATACATTTATTGCGAACACCTACAAAGCAAAATAATGCATCAGCCGTATAGTATATATATCACATAATTAAAGCTGCTTTCACAACTTCCATAACTACGTTTTTCCACAAACTACTAGCGTCGATACCGCGTTCGAAGTAACATTCCTTTGCATCGCTGACCACTGAAAGTGCGTTATGTTCGTCTTATTACAGAAGCCTTCTTCTCAGACGCCTCAGTATATCTGCGAATTCAAAAAGCAATGTGAAATGGCAATGATTTCAATACACATGTCGTTTGTACTAAAATAAAAGTGTCTTACATTTCCGCTGCTATAAGAGGGTCCTGAGCTATACGAGGGCGCTGCGTTGTACGCGGGCTGTGAGATATATACGTGAGATTCGTTTGACTCGCAAGACGAATCGGATTCATCGGAGCTGGAGCCCGATCCGGATCCCTGCAAATCCAACAAATAACGTGTAAATTTCTTAGCGTTTGTAACGGTGATATTAGAATTAAAGGAATATGTGTCCTACCTTCACGATAATGTGGTGGTGATGTTGATGCTTCTCGACAACCACGGGGACCTGCAAATGCATCCACCAAAGTCAAACACGGCGCTTCAACTAACATTAAGTGTGTGTGTGTGTGTGTCTTACAGTGTGGACCTCCTTGATTACAGGTTGAACGTTGTAGACAGGTTTCACCTCCTCGACCTTGTAGACGGGTTCAACTTTGTAAGCAGGCTTAACCTCATATACTGGTTTAGCTTCAACGTATGTAGCTGGAGCCGAGTACGAGCTTGGAGCCGGGTACGAGCTTGGAGCCGGGTACGAGCTTGGAGCCGGGTACGAGCTTGGAGCCGGGTATGCAGGTGCCGCGTTATAACCCGGGTCGAGTTTCTTCACTGTGTCCATAGTGCCCTGCAAGCACAGCGGATAACATAACTACCAACTTCGCAGCAGATTCAAAGGCTTGGATGCCTACGTAACTTCCTCCAACATGTTCCCCATCAACGCACTGTCAAACACTTAGATTTACATATGTATAATAACCCTTGTATCCAACCCCAAGAAAGTCTATCACACTTCAGCTTAAGGGCCTAAGATCACACCGACACTCTGTCGAGCGGCACACTAGTCAGTGACCTGCTTTCACGCTTCTGAACGTACAGGGTGATTTTCTCGGTGCGCCTGATCAAAGGTCAACCGTGACGAGGTCAACCCCCCTGGTTGGTGTCTCTCATATCCGTTATAGCGTATTAAGGAATTCTTTATTCTTCATCGTATCGGTATGAAAGTGACACTAATAGATTCCTGGCGTTCTCCAGATTAAAATTATACCAAATTTCATGTAAATCGGACTACTTTTAACAAAGCTAGCGAGAAATGATATAAATTAATTTTTCATGTGATTTCCTTCATTATGTTCCGAATTGCGTCGTTCTTGGTGTTATTTTCATCGGCGAAACATAAGGAATCGATTCACACCGTTTTTGCAGAGATCTGATGAGAAATGCGGAAACGGGACATTTCGCACTTCTTAATACGTACTCCAACCCCTTCGAGGGTCGAAATTCATCAATTCGGAGAGATACCACGGGGGGTTGACCTCGTCACGGTTGACCAGGCGGAAAATCTTAGATCAGGCGCACCGAGAAAATCACCCTGTATATCTTACAATAGAGTCGTGTTGCGAATCTGACTGGAAAGTCTGTGAATTGGGGAAACCGCCCTGCAGTTCCATACTTTCCCTCCAAGGACTGTAATATCTGACTTAAAGTCCAATATAATTGATTATGCAGAATGTGGTGCATACTGATTCGTTTTGGTGTACAGCAAAGATAGACTTACCGATATGAGGCCGCATTCTACTGCGGTTGCCACGTAGGCGACGAATGCCAAAGAGAGTACGATCTTCATTTTCGGGGCGGTTGTGTGTTGTCGAAGCAAAGATCTTCAGAAACATGCCAAGGCAGGCGACTGACCAGTATATATATCGATGATGCAACGTGATCAGGTCGTTGCAACAATATATCTTTCGATTGGCTAGGTAATTTGACAAACATTGAGCATTGTGCTGCGTCCACGTCACACGATATATAATTTCGATCGACCTTGCTTTACAAAATTACAAAATACAATGGCAAGTGTTAGTCTACTTTACAAAGGGAACAAACGCAGATGGTCGATAAATCAAATTCTTCCACTTGGCAGTTTTCAATGCTGTATTTGGCGATAACGTCTCGTTCTAGTAGTTTCTCAAGTTCTTTTCCAAGATCAGCGTTTCCGAATTGGTATTTCGCTAAAAGTTACCTTATTATAAAATTTAAATATTAAAAAAAATGTGTATATCTGACTGGAATATTGGAAACGGCCGCGACGCGGCTTCGTCGGCGCGAGTGCTTTCACCGAATCACCAGTGGTTCCGCCAAGTTGTAGTGAATTTGGAGGGTTCCGTGGCAAACTTGAATTTCGAAACACTGCCCTAGAATTGTTCCCCGGGGGTTTGCTGACTGCTGCCAACGAATCTGAATTTAGATTTTCAAAATTCACAACGACTATTGCGAGAATGCCGCTAATACAGAGTCACACCGCGGTCACGGGCGTAAGTAAACATGTATATTCTGTGAATCACAATACACAGCCCCACAGAATTGAAAATAATTATTACTGAAACCGTAAATATTACTTTAGTTTCGTGATTGTGAATTTTGAAAATCTAAGTTCAAATTCGTTGTTAGCAGTCAGCAAAACCCCTGGGAACAACTCTTTAAATTATCGGAGTGACAAAAAAGTCCGTACACAAAAGCGTATTGGCTGACGCGTTAATGAATTTTCACTTCTATCACCTCCCATATCTCAGAAATTAATTGCCACCTCAACTTGAAAATTTGTTCAGATTCATGTCTCATCGTAAGGTATTATTTGTCATAAAATTCAATTCCAAAATCGTGATACTAAAAAAGAACGAAAAAAACCCTCATTTTGGGGTCACTCTTTCGTCGAGGTAGTGGCGGCATGATATTACTAACAGATGACGGCAAAGAGGAAAGGCGAGCCGATTGGCATACCGTTTCTTTAAGAGACCGTTTTGTCCCCCGAGACGTGTGCTTACAACAGGACACCAGTGTATATCTTCTACACGGACGGCTGCTATGTTACACCCGCCGGCGCCGCAATGTTAATCCAAGAGCACGCGTGCCAAAATCTCTCATTCACACACGTACAAATTTATACTTTTTTAATGAAATAAAGTCAATAAAAAAACAATAAATTACGCACTATAATACAATAACATATGATAACAATGTGAAAATAATAATCGAGCAATATATGTATTAATTTTTTTTGTAATAATAATGTACACCATTATTTATGCTAACAACTTTTATTGACAATATAGTTCAAAGGTTTTCAGAAAACTGATGTTTGCAAATAAGTTTGCCGCAATTGTGGCACGATATACCTAATTGTTTTTCTTGTTAAATTCCGAGTTAATATTATTTTGCTTGTAGACGATGAGCCTGAGGACAGACGTACAGGCTGGCCGAATGTAAGAAATATGAGATTTCGACTACTACTTAGAATACTTAGATCTTTACGGAGCCAGCGTCGCGCGTCAGGACGTAAATACGGAGGGGTTCTTAGTGCTTTGACTGCTCCGAAGTGAATGTATTGTTACGTGCCGCGGCCTTTGGTGATCGAGCGGCGCGTTTTAGACAGCCAAATTCTGATTAGGGGTATCCCACAATCATTTGATTATGAGAATTTGTTGTAATTATGTTTAGAATGGCAAGGAGGCTCGCCGCACCCGTAACAGTCAATTATTTTATTTAATTATCTAAATACCTTATCAGAAGGATAAGGGGTAGATTTTTGGGATCGTCGGTGCTCTAGGCCCATACGGGTCTTTTCAAAGGAATCAGACAGGTAATTAATGAATATAATTTAAATAATAATAAAGCTTTAATATTGAAATACTTAATGAAAGCAAAAGATTACAACAGAATAAAGTGTATGTAGAAGATCAATCAATAATTTTTATAAACAAAGACATTAACACAATCAGGCACAATTCCTGATTAGGGGAATCCCACAATCGTTTGATTTTCAGAAATTGTGTTAAGTACGAATCAATTTTGATACAGTGTACGAAAGAGATAATAGGTGCAACTCACCAGACAGTCACAATAGTACAAATGGGAATATAATTTGAATTCCTTTTGGTGCTTGAGTAATTCTGAGCCCTGGTATACCTGAATCAGAAAGAGGAATAAGACGCGAACACACACACTCTTGATTATAGACAAAATACACGCGAATTGAACTTGTGGTTTTAACTGAGCAAGTAGGATTAGAAGTTAAAATAAATTATTTACAAGAATTATTATAATTAATGGTTCAAAGTTATCGGAATGAATTGTTTCGCAAAGTTGAGTCTTTCACGCGGTTACACAGTAGACCGGAGAACTCTATCTCTAAAACACTTGCGGACCCAGCGACACGCACCTCACGATTTACCGTCACAGAGTATCGCAGCTTCATGCTCTCGGCAGCGACCAGAGTGGGTCCGCTCCGAAAATGCTTACGCTGCATTTTATCGCTCGGCCGCGCTACCGTGGGCCCGTCTACTTAATGAGGCGGTGCATGTGTGTGCTCACGTCTATCCATCAGATTCCTGATTCATGATCAATTTTTACGGAACATTCGTACGCACAGGAGACATGACATTCCATATCTTGACAATCATACAATTTCACACAGCTGACCGCCATCCCTCAATATTCATAAATTCATGTGCACAATTTCTGACTAGGGGAATCCCATAGTCTTTAGACTATCAGAAATTGTGTTAGGTATTTAATTTTAATAAAATAATTCCGAATTAATTAATAATCCACACATGCGACAAAACCGTGGGAAGGCGCGGTTCCCTGCACCGGATGTAGAGTATACAATTCCGTCAGTCTTCTAAGAAAGTAATCCAGTCTGCGCATTCCCGCTGTAGCCGTTACTGATTGTGTAGAACGCATTCGACACTCTCTGGTGAGAACGCCGCTGCGTCAGCACCGCCTTATCTGTATCGCGGGACGGTAATACGTCGAGACGACGACTCTCCAAGAAAGGGTTTTTGTTCCTGACCAAAAAGAAAAAGTTTTACGTTCGGAACGTAACAGTATCTTTAACGACAATGCATCGTTGCTTCCTCGTGGAAATATAACATTTTAAACCATACTCGTTGCGTGTTATTCTTTTAAGAATGGTCTTACACACCATTCTTTATAGTTTGCAGCAACCCCACAAGGAAAGATGCAACTCCACTGGGGAACATACCTAATAAACGTAACAGCTATCTGAAACAGCTGGGCGAATGCTTAACATCACCAAGAACTTTAGGATGATAGATCGCAGTGTATTAAATAACTTTATGTACCATCCTTACTCATTGTTGAAATTCGGTCTAAAGTAAGGTAAAAGTACCAATAACTGGACACTTAAGGATATCAAAGTTGTATATCTTAAAAATGGACAAAAAATAAATGTCCTTTTGAACAAAACTGTCAATATTCTGATAAATGTTACTTCTTTCTATCAAATGAGCTATTAAAACCTTGTTTTCAGTGCGTTATTTTAATTAAATTGAGTAAAAACACAAATAGTTATGTGTACCAGTACATGGACAATAGAATTCTGATTTGTCCCAGCGTCCCATTTGTGGTGTCCCAATACTTGGTCAATAGGGAAAATGACGCAAAGCTCGGGGCAGAGGGCGCCACTAGTGTTTGTGTGAATGGTTATTTTGAAAATGTAGCATGCAATTGAATAAAAATATAACTTGAAAATAGAAAGCTGTTAATTTATGTACAGTATACTTGTATTTTGATATACAAAAATTTGAGGAAACACAGACACTTTATCGGTTTGACAATGCCGTCAGGTATTGGGATTTCACCTAACCGTTTAAAATGCTGGCAGGCCGACCAACTGGACGGCTGGTCAGTTATTGGGACAGCGTGCAGAGGGCAAGATTATTATGTACCGGTACATGAACACGTATATTTTTAATTAAAATCAACATTAACCGAACAATGTTTTGTTTTGTATGTGACAAGAAACTTCTTAAGAATCTGTACATACGTTTTTTTCTCAGAAAAACATTATATAACGATGATTATCATCTTAACAACTAACTGTATTTTTCTTAAGAATTACTTAAGAAATCTACGCAGAATTCAAGTGCATGCACCTCCGATATTTAAAGACTGTTTTATATATTAAGCTTTACATCTAGGACTTTCTTAATTTTTTATATAAAAGAACAAGTTGCAAAATAACATATATTCCCAACAATATTGTTCTAAACTTTCTATGAAGCTTAGTAAAAATATAAATGTCATTGGTGTCCAGGTATTGGGACGTGTCCAGTTATTGGTACTTTTACCTTATAAGGAATTTGAAAGGATTTTAGATTTTAGACTCGAGTTTCCGAATTTCCATCTGAAATTATCAACTTCTCTATTGTTCATTGCCTTTTCGCGGCAATGATGTTAATAGAAATCAGTCGAATCGCGATGTTACTTGAACATTGGCTGGCAGCACAGAATTTTTGACGACAGTAAAACTTAAGTCTTGAGTCGATGTAACAACAATGAACGAAAGGAACGACAGGATTTTTGCAGTAAGTAAATTTATTGGGAACTACAAAGCATAAAACATAATAATGCGTAAGGCATATATTATAATATAGTGAAAGCTGTTTTCACAACTATGCTTTTTCTACACATATTAGCGTCGATACCACGTTCGAAGTATGATTTGGTGTCATTGCTGTCAGACGTGTTCATCTTAAACGCTCATGGTTCCGGTGATTAACGGCCGTACATGGGACTTCCGCTGCTATACGAGGGCTTTGGGGCGTATTCGTTTGACTCGCGTGAGTTGGACTCGCTGGATCCCTGCAGATGCAACAAACAACATGCATTTTTCATTCTTTGTAACGGTGATACCTATTAGAATTAAAGGAAAATGTCTCTCACCTTCGCGTAAACCTTCTGAGCTGGGTACAATGAGACCTGCAAATGCAACAAGCAAAATGAAATGACAGTTTCTTTTAGACAGGATGCTTGTATGAAAATAAAATGTATATTACATGTTCAGTTTCATATGCGACATATTCGTTTGAGTGGGATGACGAGTCAGATTCATCGGAGCTGGAGCCGGAGCTGGAGCTGGAGCTGGAGCCGGAGCCAGATTCCTGAAAATCCAACATATTTGTTGGTAACGTGCATTTGTGATCGTTTGTAACGGTGATATTAGAATGAATGAAAAATGTGCCCTACCTTCAAGATGAGGTGGTGGTGGTGGTGATGTTTCTTATGCTCCTCGACAATCACGGGGACCTGCAAATGCATCGTGACAAAATGAAATGACAGTTTCTTTTAATCACGGCGCTTCAACTAACATTAAGCGTTTCTTACAGTATGAATCTCCTTGATGACAGGTTGAACCTTGTAGACAGGTTTCACCTCCTCGACCTTGTATACAGGTTCAACTTTGTAAGCAGGCTTAACCTCATATACTGGCTTAGCTTCAGCGTATGGAGCTGGAGCCGGGTACGAGCTTGGGGCCGGGTACGAGCTTGGAGCCGGGTACGAGCTTGGAGCCGGGTACGAGCTTGGAGCCGGGTACGAGCTTGGAGCCGGGTACGAGCTTGGAGCCGGGTACGAGCTTGGAGCCGGGTACGAGCTTGGAGCCGGGTATGCAGGTGCCTGCAAGCAGAACGAGTAGCATAATGACCAACTTCCCAGCAAACATATTTTCACGTTGTGTTTCTACTTCTTAATTCTTTATCTGCCGTAGCCACATAAGGTTGTTCTCTCCGTCTCGACTTATTGCATATCGACTATTATCGCGTATGCGCCAGAAAACAATAAATAAAAGGTACATTTGAAGTACTAGGGTGAGCGTAAGATTGTTTAATCAAAGTAAGCAGCTACTCAAAAACCTCTAAACGGTTTAATACTTTGGTCATATCGAATAATGATTGAACTTGTTGTGGTGAATAAAAGCTCGCTATATAGTATGTATTGTAGTTAGTAGTTGACAGTGTTAGCTGATCCCCGACGCATGCCTAAGCTCTATAACTGTTATTGTCAGGTCTACTAGACCACCAGTGCGATATCTGACGATACCTTATTGCCTTAACAATCCCAAATTCAAAGGCTTGAATGCCTACGTAACATCCTCCACGTGTACCCCACCAACCCATCAGCATACTGTTAGGTTTACATATAAAAACATTTGTAACCAAACCCAAGAAAGGCCAAGAAAGTTAGTTAACCCTCATCAGGCGGCACAATTTTTGCAATCCTGAACTCAATCCCCTATCTTCGAAGGGGGTAGAGATATTATTCTGAAATTTGGTCTATGTAATCTAGACCAAATATTTAGAGAAGACACGAAACATCAGCTCTCCATGGCTTCTCGAAAAAAAGTTATTCCAATTTAAAAAAACGCAAAAGTTACTATTGTACCTATGCCGCCTGACGAGGGTTAAACTTCAGCCAAGGGGCCTAAGGCCAATCACACCGACACTCTGCCGAGCAGTGGTCAGTGACCTGTTTACTTTCATCCAAATCGTAACAACGTCTGTAATATCTGACTTAAAGTCCAGTACAATTATTGATTATGGCGAATATGGTGTAGAGCAAGGATATACATACCGGCATAAGGCCACATTCTACTGCGGTTGCCACGTAGGCAACGAATGCCAAGGAGAGTACGAACTTCATATTCGAGGTGGTTGTGTGTTGTCGAAGCAAAGATCTTCAGAAACATGCCAAAGACAGCCGACTGACCAGTATATATACCACTCGAAAATGCAACGTGACCATGTCGCTGCAACAATATATCTTCCGTTTGCCTGAGTAATTTGGCAAACATCGTCTATTGTGTTGCCTTCAACGCCAAAAGATATATGGTTTTCATCGAAATGAAATGGTGCCTGTCCATCTATTTTACACGGGAAGCAACGCAGGTGGTCGATAAATCAATTTGGTCCACGTTGCTCAAGTTTTTTCACTAGATCAACATTTACCCACTATCTTATAATATAGTTTGGATATTAAAAAAGTATGTACACCCGACTGCAATATTGTACTGCATCACCATCGATTCTGCCTTTTAGTGAGTTTTAAGGGTTCTGTGGGTTCTGTGGCAATGTTTAATCGGGAACCGCTGCCCTAGACCAGTGGTGACGAACCTTCTTAGCTGCGCGTGCCAAGAAATTTATAAGTAATATTTATCTAAGTGCACCAGTGCCGGGTTGCTTTTAATATGTAGGGGCTAGAAATTAATAGATAATTAATCATCGCAGAAGTTTATTGAGACAAGTATAAAAATTAATTTAGAATTTCATAAGAATGGACTCATAACTTGACAATGTTGATAAACACATTGTCATATGTACAGTAAAAGCTGGCCAAAAATATTAGAATACAATTATTGTGGCCATTCGGAGGTCGATTCCGATCTATCGTTGTAGAATCTATACCGTTACGAATTTCGTTTTATAACTTTTACCGAGTACTCTTCAGCTACATATGTAGATATATGTAAAAAAGACAAATCTGAGAGACTGCCAATGAGATGATTCCAATGATTATAATTGCGTTTTTAGTTTGTTAATCAAATAATAGCATGTAAAACTTATGTTTTGTTGCTTTATTTTATGTAGAAAATATAACTAATGTCAATAACGAAAAGCAATAAATTACGTACTATAATACACTAGGATATGATAACAATCGCATTATTTAAGTAAAAATAATAATTCAACAATGTACCTACTATTGCAATAACACTACTAGTGTTATGCAATAACACTACTAGAGTACCTACTGCAATAACAATGTACAACATTATTTACATTAACAACTTTTATTGACAATCTAAGTAGTTTAAAGGTACCTATAGTCTTCGGGAAAAGGAATAGTAGATATGTTTGCAAATATGTGTGTCGCACTTGTGGCATAATAGTTTTGTGTCTTTCTATCGCATGACAAACTTAGGAATTACAAATTGAAATTAGAGCTTAGTTGTTTATCCAATAACAAGTTTGTTATTTAATATATCGTCTAATAAGGAAGTTATTTCCCAGATGAATGTAATAAGTATAAATGTACTTACTTAAATATGCCGTCCTTAATCTTTAGAGGACCGGCTTTTTTTAAAAAAAAAATAGTGGTTTTCAGTTTCGAATTTTTATATATATATATATGTTGACGTAGAAAGTTTTTGTATCATCGTTTCTTTTTTTCCACGTTTTTATTATTATTGTTGGTATTTTTTTATTGCTTTAGGAATTATTTTATTTTGTCGTATTTTTTGTGTTCTTTTGAGCAGATGTTTTACACTGGGGCAGGGAGTGGGTAAGAAATCGTCAAAATTACCCTTAAGTATATAATTTATGGACGGCCCTTCACCTGTAAAATATGAGACATCTACACCGTATATATCTGCCTCAACTAACAAAACACTATTAAATATTGATAACATATCAAAGTAAGTGACTTGTCGTTAAATGCTACTGAAAATAGGAAAAGCCTGCGACTATCCATTTTCATGTGACAGTGTTATAAGAACCTGCGTGCTAATTTTCACTCGAACGCGTGTGCTCCAGGTTAACGAGGGAATAATGTAAGAAATCGGAAAGATCGATTTTTTTCCATTTTCTGAAAGACATATATTTCAAGAATGCCAAGCCAACGTACCCAACATTATCAGAGACTTGATACTGTCTGCGGTGTGCCGTAAAAAACAATCGAAATGATCGTGGAATGACATTTCAAACGTTTCAAATGCCCGGAATGCACGTTTCCTGCTGTGGTGTGGTGGAACAGAATTTTCCACGAAAAACTGATGTTTAATTGAAGGCATTCATGTCCTCACCACTTTCTAAGTCCAATTTCATGGTATTGAAAGGGCTGCGAATGCATACTCGGGGGTTAATTTCAAGTCTAGTACGTTTAGACGAACGAGGCTAACGAGAACGAGTTACTCCTTGGGGTATTCAACTTAACCGCACAGTACGTGAAGTACGTTGAGAGTCTCGGATTTTCTCGCTGCGTTTGAAACTATAGAGGTGGTACACTAAACAATAATTGTACAGACCGAACTTCTAGAACAGGGTTGTCTACCTGACGACTCACGAGATGCCGGGGGCTCCTCCGCCTTGCGGCCACGCTGACGATCGCAGTCGAATTCGTCCGTCCCTACACAGACATAAATACATTCGATTGCTACGGCCGGCTACGGCCATACGTTTACATATAATTATAATTAATACGACAATACGAATTGATATATACTTACTTTTACTCGTCTCTGTGAATGTGAACGTGCCATTGAGGCCGCGTCATATTATTGACAAGGGATGGTATATCCACATCAATTTTTGTTATGGGTATCCTTAACAGCGAAGATAATGAATGGTCCGCTAATCTTGACCGATATTTACTTTTTATTTTTGTCATAACGGAAAACGCACTTTCGCATCTGTATGTAGAACCAAACATTGATGAACGAACGGATCTGCTTGCAAATTACACAATGCAACTCGATAATACATTTCTTGGTCTTCGCTGTTAAGGATATATTAGTTCGTATTGTCGTATTAATTATAATTATATGTAAACGTATGGCCGTGGCCGGCCGTAGCAATCGAATGTATTTATGTCTGTGTAGGGACGGACGAATTTTACTGCGATCGTCAGCGTGGCCGCAAGGCGGAGGAGCCCCCGGCATCTCGTGAGTCGTCAGTTAGACAACCCTGTTCTAGAATATACTTTATTATTTCTTACTCAGAGTGATTATTTGGATTTGCAGTGTGAGATAAATCCACAGAAAACATCTTTACCGCTTAAGGAGGTTCGCATTATAAAGTTACGAGGCTATAATTTATAAATTAACATTCCAACACTTACAATTAGGTAATACTGTAAACTGGGAGAATATTGACAGCTACTTCACATGTATTAAAGAAGGAAAAGGATAAAATTATCATGCTCCCCACATTTTTTTAAATATGACAGGAGGGGTTCTAGAGCGTTTTCCTTTCTCACACGCGAGCTTGAAAATGATTTCAGAGAGTGAGAGAGAGAGAGAGAGAGAGAGAGAGAGAGGGGGGGAGAGAACAGACAATTATTATTTGTTCGTAACAGGTATAAGGAATTTGAAAGGATTTAGGCGCATAGTACCGCAATCTAATTTCCATCTACAATTTTCAATTTCTCCATTTTTCATTGCCATTTCACGACAGTGGCGTTAATAGATTGCCGAGAATTCACGATAGAAATCAGTCGAATCACGATGTTACCATTTCGATATATTTAAATCCCTATAATTTTGTTGAGTCGGTGGAACAATAAGGGACGAAAGGAACGACAGAGTTTCTGCGGTAAATAAATTTATTGCGAACAACTACAAAGCATAATAATGCCTAAGGCATATATTATATAGGTATTATCTAATGAAAGCTGCTTTCATAACTTCCATAACTATGTTTTTTTCTGCACATATTAGCGTCGATACCGCCATCGAGGTAAGATTCATTTCCATTGCTGTCCAGTGAAAGTGCGCTATGTTCGTCATATTACACCTTAGTACGCCTGCAAATACGAAAAGCAATATGAAATGACAGTTTCTTTTACACACCACGCTTATAGTAAAATAAAATATGTCTTACATTCCCGCTGCTATAAGAGGGCCTTCGGCTGTATGAGGGCCTTGGGCTGTATGAGGGCCTTGGGCTATATGCGGGCCTTGCGATATATTCGACTGACTCACCCGACCTGGATTCATCGGAGTCGGAACCCTGCAAGCACAAAAAATCACGTGCATTTCTCATCCTTTGTAACCGTGATATTGGAATTAAAAGAAAGTCTGTCTTACTCTCAAGATAAGTTTGTGATGTTTCTTATTATGCTTCCTCACGAGGACCTGCAAATATAACAACAAATAATTACATGACGGTTGTTTTTATACAAGAGGCCTATAGAAAAATAAAATATATTTTACATTTTCAGTGCTGTATGAGGCAGAGTCGCTGGAGTCGCATGACGAGTCGGATTCATCAGAGCTGGAGCTGGAGCTGGAGCTGGAGCCGGAGCCAGATTCCTGCAAATCCAACATATTAGTTGGTAACGTGCATTTCTTATCGTTTGTAACGGTGATATTAGAATTAATGGAAAATGTGCCCTACCTTCAAGATGATGTGGTGGTGGTGATGTTTCTTATGCTTCTTCACAATCACGGGGACCTGCAAATGCATCGTGACAAAGTGAAATGACAGTTTCTTTTAACCACGACCCATCAACTAACATAAAGTGTGTCTTACATGTTCCTTATGGATAACAGTGATAGCCTCGTACTTGGCTGGAGCCTCGTATTTGGCTGGGGCTTCGTATTTAGCTGGAGCCGCATATGGAGCTGGAGTAGCGTATGTAGCTGGAGCTTTGTACGGAGCTGGAGTAGCGTAAGTAGCTGGAGCCTTGTATGGAGCAGGAGTCTCGTACTTAGCTGGAGCAGCATATGGAGCTGGAGTCTCGTACTTGGCTGGAGCAGCATATGGAGCTGGAGTCTCGTACTTGGCTGGAGCAGCGTATGCGGCTGTAGTCGCATATGCAGCTGTGGTTCCGTAAGGAGCTGGAGTCTCGTACTTGGCTGGAGCTGCGTATGCAGCTGTAGTCCCGTATGCAGCTGTTGTCCCGTATGCAGGTGTAGTCGCGTATGCAGGTGCATCGTCGTATAGAGATGGAGCCTTATAGTCCTGCAAGCACAACGAGAAACATAACGTCGAACTTCGCAGGAAACATGTTTTCGCGGTGTATTGGTACCTCTTAAGCCAGGAATCCGCTTGAAAGCTAAGCTAAGTTTTACACCACAGCCAGGCATAGCGTAGCATAGCTTACATAGCATTAGTTTAGTTTTCAGGTGGATACTAGAGCTGTTCGAGTACTCGAAAAAAGTGAGCTGAGTCTGATTCGGCTTGAAGAACCGAGTACTCGTAAAACCGAGAGGCTCCAAAGAATCGAGTACTCGAATTTTTTCCAGCTACTCGAAGAGAACCGACTAGTCGATTTTTTTTGTTTTTCTCTTCGAGTACTCGGCTCGGTTCGGAAACCAAGTCTCGGCTTGGTTCGAATTTCAAGCTACTCGAATATTCGAGTACTCGAACAGCCCTAGTGAATACCCGGCTATAATATTTATATGCCGTAAGAACGTAAGCGTGATTTGCCATACGGTTAGATTTACATATAAAACCCCTTGTATTTAATCCCAAGGGATCCCAAGAAAGTTCAAGAAAGTTTGCGAGTTAAGGAAATGGAATTGCAATCTGATTTAAAGTTCAGTATTCGTTTCGGTGTACAGTAAAGATAGACTTACCGGCAAAAGACCGCATTCTACTGCGGTTGCCACGTAGGCGGCGAGGACCAATGAGAGAACGAACTTCATCTTCGGGACAGTTGTGTGTTGATGAAGCAAAGATCTTCAGAAACATGCTTAGGACAGTCAACTAGCCAGTATATATACTTGAAAGTGCAACGTGACCAGCTCGCTGCAACGATATATCATTCCTTTGCCTGGGTAATTTTGCAAACATTGGGCATTATGCTGCGTCCCACGTCACATGATATATATTTTCGATCGACCTTCCCTTACAAAATGGAATGGCACGTGCTCGTCTGCTTTACATAGAGAACAAACGCAGCTGATCGATAAATCAAATTGTTCTACGTGGCAGGTTTGAACGCTGTATTGGGCGTCTTGTTCCTGTAGTTCCTCAAGTTCTTTCTGTAGACCAGCGTTTCTCTATTATTCTTCCGCGGAATGTTACTTTATAACAAAATTTATATTATATATAAATGTATCAACTATTTAGCGGGAAACGTATATTGGACTGCAATATGTGTAGGAAAAGCTGTTTGTACTGAATCATCACTGCCCACAGCAAGTACGGGGTGATTCTACGTGAGAAATAAGTGGAAAATATAGAATAAAATTTTTTGGCATCGCGCTTCGTTTTCGAGAAAATTGACTTTAAATTTTCATCGAGTAGATACGTGTGCAGTGGAGTACAGTTTTTCACGCCTTTTATTCTATGTATATTTGAAAATATCGCAAATATAAAGTATAATTGTATTTTATGTTTTCGACTTATTTTTACATGTAGACGCACCCCTTAACACCCCGAACTTGTTATGCCACTGAGGTAGAGTCTCGGGGTGAAATGGCGTGAAAACACGTCGAGGCCAGTTGTGTCACGAGGTTTCTCAATCAAGTCTCAATCGTAATCACTGGGTTATTCGAACTTTCAGTGTTACATCAGTGACATTAGAACGACATTGATGTTCCTTTACCAGTCGCCAGCCGACGCGCTCTTTAATGCTGCCAAGCTTTCCGCTGCTCTTAGCTTTCATCTAGCTTACAATTAGTTGTACCTAAGTAGTAATACAGTAAAATTCCTACGCTATTTCCATACTGTTCGTGAGTAGGTACCACATGGTTGAGGCGGGAGAAGTCTTAAACGCAGCCTCTACAACTGTATGAATCGAAGGTTCTGTGGTAGTCGAATATTTACATTAAAACTGGTACCCATTATCGATCGTTAGATTCGTCGAAAAGGGACCACCCTGTGCTTAATTAATAGTCCAGTGATTTGCCAACGGAATAATCTAAGCTGGATCCTGTTTTGGCAATATTATCGTTCGTTTTTTTCATTCTTATTAGGTACTACTACGGAAGTTTATGCAAATACCTATATATTCTTATAGGAAAGGAGGAACACCACAATGGGACTTTGATAAAAACATGTTTCGTCATTAGAGGGTTTTAAATTTTTTTTATTTTGCATATAGCATGTGTTGCATATTTCTAGCATACCTATACAGAACTTGCTTACAAATTAGCGAGTCGCAAGTATCGCAATAAATATCACACTTGCGTGAATTACCGCAGTCTACTTATTAGCTACTAATAATGACCAATTCCTTCCAAGCGGAGGAAGCAATTTGTTAGTGATACCGATACAGTTTCTTTTTATAATACCTAGACAGAACATAAGAAGGAAATTTGTTTTTGGGTTTCGAGGTAACGATTCATAGTTGCCCTCAAAAGGTTGAGTAGTAGTAACTTCCAGAGCCAATAATTGACAAACTGTTTCAACTTTCAACCACTTTCGATTCAAGTTGGGTAAATTGTGGACGAACTTTTTTTTCGTCAAGACCAGGGTAGTGTCAGACTCATACAGACTAACCCCTCAGCTACCGACCCCAGAAATAACAAACTGACTGTGAGGCCCGGGCCCTCGGAACGAAAACGTCACTTTGCTATCTGAGGCCTCGACACTGAAACATCACTGTACAGACAACCCCCAGAGTAGCTGGTACTGACGCGGTAGCCGCTTGAAAGATAGGGTCCGTACGAGATACGGAGGCGGGCCACCAGTGGAAAACTTTAGGGTCCGTACGAAATACGGAGGTGGGCCACCAGTGGAAAACTTAGGGTCTGTACCAGATACTGAGGTGGTAGCCGAAGGGCTAAAGATCCCCGCTGACAGTCTTTTGCGCGATATGAGGAATGGGGTCATCCTGAGAGCAAACTGGCGATTCGTTCGGTAGTCCCTCCGCCCGTGAACTTTTTTACCTCGTGAACTTTTGTACTCTAGTGTAACTGCTCGTTTTTCAACGCTATCTTCGAGAATTTATTTAACAAAATTTATAAGTTTATACTGTCTGGCGTTTGGCCTGAATTCCAACACTTGGAATTTTTTGAGCTTTTATCCCATTATACACAGATAGATATACATATGTAGTCGGTGTCGCAAGCTTCTGGAAAAAAAAATCTTTTCCGCCGGGCAATGGTGTGGGGATTGTTAAAGTCATCTAAAGTGGAAAAAGTAAGGTTTATTGCTCTGATTGAAACCACGGACGAGTTTCTATCTTGTAAAAGATTAATTTTAGAGAACGAAAACCGCTAATTTTTTAGTAAAAATCCAACATTTTTTCAAAATGCTGTCATTCTGCAAATTTGTATTTTTATTTATTATTTTATTTTTATTTTTTTGCATAACAAATTCTTATACGTGGTACTATGTACAAGTAGAATGGATTACATAACTTTATTATCCATCCTTACTCATTGGCGAAATTGGAAGTCTAAGGAATTTGAAAGGATTTAGGCGTATACAACCGCAATCTTCGCGATTTTCCTAAATTCCATCTGAAATGTTCAACTTCTCTATTTTACATTGCCTTTTCGCGACAGTGGTGTTAACAACTTGCTGAGAAATTTGTGATAGAAATCTTTTCTATCATCAAGCAACAGTAAAACTGAAGTCCCTATAATCCACAATTCGTGGAGTCGTTTGAACAATAACGATTGAAAGGAATGACACATTGTTTGCGGTAAGAAAATTTATTGGGAAGAATTACAGAACATAATAACGCGTAAAGCGTATATTATATATTGGATAGTTATAGCTGCTTTCTACAAAATATTTTCGTGGATTCCGCATTCGAAATAAAATCGTTTCCTTTGCTGTTCAGTGAAACTGCATCAATTAGGACAAAATGTGTTTAATTCTGCAATCAAAGTAAATAATGTGAGATGATTGTTCGTTTTAAACAGGGCATCGATATTAACATTACTGAGTGGGGCAAGTTTTTGAAACACACTCTAAGCTTAGTGATCCTTCCGATGCTTTCGTCGCGAAAACACGCCGACACCACTCAAACTGTAAAATGAAGCCTGCATCATACCTGGCCGGGATTTCCGTTATTTCCGGGATTTCCATTATTTCCGGGGTTTCCATTATTTCCGGGGTTTCCATTATTTCCAGGATTTCCATTATTTCCGGGATTTCCATTATTTGCATTCGGTGCATCACGACGGTAAATCATCTGCAAATGCAAAAACCAATGTGAAATGGCAGATTCTTTTACACACCACGCTTCTACTGATATAAAATGTATTTTACATGACTGCCGCTGTTGTATGTGCCATATTCGTCTGACTCGCGTGAATAGGAGTCACCGGAGCTGTATCCCTGCGAATGCAACAAATACCGTGAATTTCTTATTCTTTGTAACCGTGATATTGGACTTAAAAAGAAATGTGTCTTGCCTTGGTGTAAACGTGCTTTGTCTTATACTTCTTAACAGGGTACTGCAAATGCAACAAGCAAAATGAGTTGACAGTTTCTTTCAGACACGGCGCGGCGCTTCAACAAATTCGAAGTGTGTCTTACATGCTTAACTTTACGGACTTCAGTTACATATTCCGTACTTTCAGGTTTAACTACGTAAACAGGTTTCGCCTCCTCGTATACAGGTGCACTGTAGCTTGGAGCCGAGTACGAAGGTGCGGAGTACGCAGGTGCAGAGTACGCAGGTGCAGAGTACGCAGGTGCGGAGTACGCAGGTGCAGAGTACGCAGGTTCAGAGTACGCAGGTGCAGAGTACGCAGGGGCAGAGTACGAGTCAGATGGCGCAAGTTTCTTCACCGCACCCATAGCTTCCTGTAAGCACAACGAGTAGGTAACATAACGACCAAATTCCTAGAAAACCTGTTTTCACGGTGTGTTACTATGTAAGTACTTCTTAACACTTCATCTGCCGCAGTCCGGTAAGCGTGATTTCATTTAATTCAAACTGATTGGAGGACGTAGTGGATGTTACCGATTTTACGTCGGGAAAATTGTTTAATCAAATTAAGCAGCTACTCAACAACCTCTAAACTATTTATAATTATTGCATAAAATCGAATACTGATTGATCTTGTTGTAGTGAATACGAAACCGACCTGGAGTTACTTTCCCTTCATCCAAATCGTAACAACGACTGTAATATCTAATTGAAAGTCAGTACAATTGATTATGCAGAGAGGGTTTGTACGGCAAAGTCAGACTTACCTTCAAAAAGGTGGATTCTACTGCAGTCGCCACGTAGGCAACGAGTACCAATGAGAGCACGAACTTCATCTTGGGGATTATGTTTTGTCGATGCAAGCTTCTTCAAAAACATGCCGAGGACAGTCTACTAGCCAGTATATATACTCGAAGGTGCAACGTGACCAGGTCGGTGCAACAATACATATTTTGTTTGCCTGGCTAATTTTGCAAACATTGGGTATTGTGCCGCGCTTCACGTCACTCAATACGTATATATTGTTGATCGACCTTTCCTTATAAAATGAAATGGCACGCGCTCGACTAACTTACACGGGGAACAAACGCAGGTGGCCGATAAATCAATTTCTTTGACGTGACAAGTTTCAATGCTGTATTTGGTGATAGCGTCTTGTTTCCGTAGTTCCTCAAGTTCTTTCCCTAAATTAACGTTTCCAATTTGATAATAAAATTGAAATATTAATAGAATGTGTCGTCAACGCACCACTGTATATAAAATAAACTGCTGACGACTAAACTGTTGGGGGCTACTTAAAATTTTACTAATTTTAGTGAGTTTGGAACAGTTCCATGGAAAATTTTAATTGGAAAACGGTGCCCTAGATCGCACTGGTGTCAAGCAACGTGACTCTTTATAATTAGAAGTTACTCCTAAATACAAAAATATTAGAAACATGTTAAAAAAACTACTTAATATTTTGTTATACCTATATATAAATCATAAATAGTTAGTGTAGCCAGTATGACAAATGTACGGACAATAAATAATTTAATTACTTTTATACTTTTCTTTTACTGTAGAAATGTGGTTTTATAAATAGAAAATAGTTTACTTTTATTACTATAATTATTTTCGTTACAATAAATTCCTGAAAATCGCAGAATTTATAGGCGCGTTTACCGGAATGACCCCTTCAATGGCAGATTTCCTTTGCCATTTTGGTATGATTAATCTGGAAACTCTGATGTTGTGTAATATAAATAGGGAACGGAATGGGAGACAGATTTCATATATGGTTTAGAGATGAGAATATAGTAAAGTAATCCGTATAAATGATATTGTTACATCAACTTATTAGAACAAAGATAAAATAAAACAAATTCGCTATTAGCACTATTTAGCTCCATCATTTATTCCATTGCGTGTAAATGTTTTTCATACGTCGCCATTTAAGGAATTCACATCGTGGTGGGAGTTTTTTTTTTTAAAAGAACAATACTGAACTAATTGAAAATAATAGGTATACATAAACTTGCGTGGACGACGCCTGGTTGTGTGGAATCGTGTCATTGCCACGAAGTAAAAGTTCTGCTTTAGTTACATCTTCAGATAGGTCTTTGGTATTGAATCGCTCACCTGTCCTCTGCTTGGAATACCCAGCCAAGCATGAAATAACGAGGTGCTACCACATCCTCGTTCCGATGTAAATAGATGCTCATAACCAATTACGCATGTGAGTAGACAGGACTAAAGCTACTGCCTACAGTGGTCAACACGTAAAGATGATAGTGGACTCTTACCGATCGAATGGTTATTTAATAAGTAGAAACTGTTTAAAAGTAAATACGAATTCGGGCCAACCACACGATGAAAAAATTGGATGGAAGTGAATCTGGGTACAGATATGTAGGTAGCAACTTATGCTTTTTATCTTCAACCACGGACAAATTTTAAAGAGTTATTCAAATGATTTATTGTCGGTTACCTACTTGGTAAAAGTGTAGTTCGTACACTTGACGTAGATAATAAATAGAACGAGCTTTTAACAACTTTAAAGACATCCTAATTGTAAGCAGTATTATGCACTTCGGTAAGGGGAACGCGCTGGCTGGGCCGCGCCGTCGCGCTTTTCGCAGACCTTTCCCCTTATCTCAATGTGACCCCAAAGCGCCAAATATGTACAATTCTCTCGGAAACCAAGTCCGATATCAAAAAATCTTATTCTACATTTTCAAATTAATTTTTCGTGTAAAATCACCCCTCAAACACCTTGTATATTGATATATTCCGGGTGATAGTTGATAGTTGACAATTGGAATACAGTATATATTCCTTATCGTTCCCTTCTCTTATTTTACTATTGCATGCTACCTTTTGTACTTTTTAATGCTGGGGTAAAGAGAAAGAAAACGCGGCACTCAAGTGTAGATACCGCCAACATAGTAAAAGTTACAATTTCGTCATTAAAATCAATGTACGCTGATGTGTACAAATGGCACGTTAACAGGAATGAAAAATTATCCACATTAATAAGTTTAAAGTATAAATAACATTGTATTTCCACAAGTATTATCCACTCATAATATGTCCAAAAAGGTTCGAAGATCCATTCCCACAATTGGTTCGGAATTTCAGTAGTTTGATATACAACGGCTCAGAATCTTCAACATCTTTATTGATTAAACGGTCATGCATCTGGTACTGCTCGTTACCGATATCTAATTGCAAACCCGCCTCACCCGAAGGTAGCCAGACATCGCCGTTAATGGGTTGATTATTAGGTGTGGGATTCCTGCACACATAGAAATACCCATATGAACTTGCACACTCAAATATAAGAAAAGCTATTACAAGAAACCGTTGAATTATCCATCACCAAGTAGCCTTGCGATAACTCACCCATACTTGGCAAAGTTCGTCCACAGGGAGACAAGTTTTTTGCGATATTGGTTGTACGGCGCGTCTGGATCAATGGGAGAGAACACCCCAGCATAAAATAGCAAACCAAGGTCGTCATTGTGAGCTGTGCCTAAAACATTCGAAACAAGGGTGTTATCGAATTAGATGTAAAAAGAAGAACATCTGGAGTGTAAGTACGTCTTTCCTGCACGGGATAGCAGACTTCCTAGAATGCAAATTAATTACCGTTTATCCGTGCATTAAGCAGCTTGTGCAAATTTCGCTCCGTAGAATACGATATTCGATAATAGTAGACGGGTATATCGCCATTGTGTTTAGCCAAATACTTTTGCGTGACATCGATAGGTTGAGTGAGTAAATCGATTGTCGTTACCTGAAGACCACAACAGAGATCAGCACTTCGTTCTGATCATGCATAAACACATCAGAATCGAGGCAATATTTACCTCTTTCAAGGTGGAAATGATACCCTTCGCAGCTCTGTTGGCTACATTGATGAAACCCTTGCTCAGGCCTCTGATGTCGAGCTTATTAGATACCTGGCTTAGAACGTCGAATACTATTTGCCTTATTAACTCCAATGCTGCAAATATCAACATAGTAAGGAACATTTAGAGAGGACAAATCGAACTTGTTTCATCAGTGCTACATACACATGCATACCTGCCGTGGCCAAAATTGCTTCATCCTTATTGTAACCTAACATAATAGGTACATGGCTCAAGTTCCCAGACTGGAATTTCGACAAGGGACAACCATCGAAGAAGACTTTTTCCGGCGAAGGGTCAGAAGGAATGGCGTCTGTGGTTGCAGTAAATGGTACCCTAAATGGAATCTGTTAGATGGAAATTCATATTTTCACGCCCTGATCGTACAGAGTACCTATTGCAGCTCCATGTCAAATATTTTATGGAGAAACTCATGAAATGTCACGGAAACTCTATATTATACCGGTAATAACAAACTGGTCATGTAAAATCCAATGCGCGCGATTTGCACGGCATCAGCTTCCTTCAAGGAGTCCAGTAATTGTTGTGGGGTCTGAGCTCTAATGCCCATACGTTCGCCAACCTCATAAGCTACTTGGAGAGACTGCGCTGGTGTGCTGTATCCCCACGGACATAGGGGACTGCCACTTTGCCCAATAGCTTGATGAAACAGGCCTGTGGAACAAGATCAATTGGATTCTACACGCGGCCGAGCAAGCTGTATTATACCTACAGGAAAGTGCTGCGAATTATTTGATTTCTATTAGAAAAGACTACTGTACTCTTGAATTCTTACCTTGCGATTTCGGGGATAGTAAATGGTACATTGTGGAAGCGCTACCAGCACTTTGACCAAACAGGGTCACTCGATTCGGATCACCCCCGAATTTATCGATGTTCTTCTGCACCCACTGCAGAGCCAAGTTCTGATCCTTCAGAGCTTGATTCCCCCGTGCTTCGTCCATCCCCAGTGCCAAAAATCCTAGAAGAATATTAAAGCGTCGTAGGCGTTCTCTACATGTAATCATTGAATTAAAAACACCAATTGATTACCAAAAGCTCCAAGACGGTAGTTCATAGCGACGAGAATCACATCGTCCTCCAAAAAGAAGTCTGGTCCATATAGATCATGCCATATTATCCCCACTATAAATGCACCACCATATATCCAAACCATCACCGGTTTCAGCCTTTTAATGTTCCTGAAGTCCGTCTGCCAAATATTAGACGAGTTCGAAATTAATGGACAATTTAAGGTGGAGCGTTTAATTATTGAGTACAGTTGTATAGTGCAACAGAGGCGTTACATACTACACCGGTGTACACGTTCAAATATAGACAATCTTCTTGCCCTATTGTACGAATGGCCACATGTTGTATGCACGCGGGTGCTTCGTCAGTTGCATTGAACACTCCTGTCCATGGGTCGGCTTCGATGGGGTCCTGCATTTTCCATGTTGAAAGCCATGTAAAGTTTGCTCGTTATTATTGTTAATATTTTAAATTACGAAATTTCATTCTTCAGTTGCTCTTCTTTCGGCTGGTGAAATTAATTTCTGTGATTACCTTCGAAGAGACAAAAGAAACTGATACTAACCCTAAATCGAAGGTCGCCAACAGGTGGTTTCGCGAACGGTATACCCATGAATGCAGAATAGGGCATGGAATGCAAACCAGTCTCCAACGTTCTACCACGAACGCGACCCTTGTCAGTATCCACGATTTGGGTGAATTTCTGACAGAGTATCGGCGGTAGGAGGACACTGGAGATCAAGAATAGCACGTGCTTCATACTTGCTCCTTCTGCGTGGAAGTTGTTAATCCAACACATGTAGTGGAGTTGATAATCTGGTTTATATAGCTACGTTCTGATCGAGAATAGAACATTGTTCCCGTTTGCCTTACATTAGCATTATTGTAACTGACCCCAGGGTGATTCAGTTTTTTGCTAACATGCTTAACAGTGTGTGAATGTGCATAATATTACTGAGAAATGTATGATATAAAGATGTATTGGTTTGATACCTGGCTCGTCACTAGACTGCGCAACTTTATGCAAATACCTATACAGGGTGTATATAAATATGTGGGACAATTTTTTAGGATGCGTTCTACTCATCAAGATGATAAGAACAGTTCGCATAGAGCACACTTCGTTACGGCCATGTTGCAGGAACCTTGCAGCAACCTGTTGTTGCATGGTTGCAGCGCAACGTTGCTGTAACGTTGGTGCGATGTTGCCGCGCAACATTGCGCAGGGTGGACATAGAATTATTGCTGCAACGTTGCATCAATGTTGCGGTGTAATATTGCATGACAACGTTCCTGCAATATTTCTGCAACGTTGCGCCAGTATTACGGCAACGTTACTGCAATGTTGCCGCAACGTTGCTGCAACTACCAATTAAATCTAAAATATGTGCTTTGTTTTTAATGATACGAGAAAATATCTAAGGATAAAAATGTTTGTTTCAGGGAGACAATTATTCTGACGAATTCAGACGATTTTTTTCTCAAGGTTATATTTTCCGAAATTTGAAGATCATCGATGGTTTTTTTTAATGATGTGAATCGTTGACAAGCCGAGCCAAAGCATAGCGTAGCAAAAGCCTGCCTTCAAACAAGTCATGCTATACGCGTATACAAGCACGCACACACCTTACAGCATTTCAACACATTTCAAAGTAGTTGCTGAATTGGACGTTGTTCATGAGCAGATGCCACTACATTCAGTTCTAAAATTAAGGGTCGGTAACACAGTTTGGGTGGCGACACGAACATCCATAAGGTGATAGGTCTATCCTATACCTCGTCTGTGACATTACACGTGTTTAACCGTGCCTTTATATGTATCAGTGTGCCGCCACGGCGCAAAAAACTGTACTTCGGAGCTCGCATATTGGAATTCAAAGTCAATTTTCTCGAAAACCCAGCACAATATCGAAAAATTTTATTCTACATTTTCGACATAGTTTTTCATGTAACATCACCCCATAAAGCTTCAGACCCCTGTTGCTGAACATCCGGGATATTCTTCTAGTTCATTCTTTGAATACTGTATTATATGCTAACTTTTGGCAGGTTTTACTGTTTGGATAAAGAAAAGGAACACGTGGGACTCGAGTGTCGACACCACCACCATAGTATTAATCACCAATCGGGCATTTACATCAATGTGCGCTAACTTCCATAAATATCGCATTACTTTAATTAAATATTACACCATCAATATCTTTAAAGTCCAATAGCATTGTATTCATCATTCGTCCACTGAATTGCCACAAGTATTATCCACTCGTAATATATTGAAGATGGTTTGAAGTTTTCTTCCCACAATTGGAACGGGATTTCAGTAGTTCGATATACAACGGCTCGAAATCTTCAACAACTTTATTCAGTAAACGATCATGCATCTGAAACTGTTCGTTGCCGATATTCAGTTGCAACCCCGCCTTACCCGAAGGTAGCCAAACAGCGCCGTTAATGGACTGATTATTAGGTGTAGGATTCCTGAATGTACAGATTCAGATATAATGAGATGTTGAATTATCCATCATCAACTAGCGGTGCGATGCTAACTCACCCGTACTTGGCAAAGTTCGTCCACAAGGAGACGAGCTTTCTCCGATATTGGTTGTACGGTGTGTCTGGATCAATGGGAGAAAGCAGCCCAATATAAAATAGCAAACCAATGTCGTCATTGTGAGCTGTGCCTAAAACATTCGAAACAAGGGTCTTATCGAATTAGATGTAAAAAGAAGAACATCTGGAGTGTAAGTACGTTTTTACTGCAAGGGATAGCAGACTTCCTAGAATGCAAATCAATTACCGTTTATCCGTGGATTAAGCAGCTTGTGCAAACTTCGCTCCGTAGAATACGACAGTCGATAATAGTAGACGGGTATATTGCCATTGTGTTTAACCAAATACTTTTGCGTGACATCGATAGGTTGACTGAAGAAATAGATTGTTGTTACCTGAAGACCACACCAGAAATCACCATTTCCGTCCGATCATGCACGAACTTACCAGAATCCTGCTAATAATTACCTTTATCAGTGTGGAAATGAGACCCGTCACACCTCTGTTAACTTTGTTTAGTAGGTCCTTGCTCACGCCTATGATTTCGAGCGTACTAGATACCTGGCTTAGAACGTCAAATACTACTTGCCTTACTAACTCCAACGCTGCAAGAATCAACATGGAAAAAAAAACAGAAGATAGAAGGTGAGGTAAACTTCGAGAGGGCAAATCGACCTTTTTTTTAGCAGGCACCAATTAGGTATTGAAATACCACTTTCGAGACATAGATATAAACACGACCGTCGTGTCGATTTTGCGCGATAGAAGGAAAACAAGAGATACTTTAGCGAGCAGAGTAGGTATCTTAGCTTAGCTGAAAGAAACTTCTATGCTTTAGTGACTGCAATGTACAAGCATTGTGGTCAGTGCGTTCGTCGACTAATTATAGTGAACATACATATTTTACAAAATCGTGTTATATCTATGGCACGAAACTGCTGCCTATTGTGAATAAAAACCTATTGTGAATAAAATCCCTTCGTCCCTATTGTAGCCTAACATGGTAGGCACATGGCTGAAGTTCCCAGACTGGAATTTCGATAAGGGGCAACCATCGAAGAAAACTTTTTCCGGTGAAGGGTCGGCAGGAATGGCGTCTGTGGTTGCAGTAAATGGTACTTTAATTGGAAGCTGTTGCGTGAAAATTTCATCATATGTGTCAAATATAATAGGTAGTTTACGAAGAAACCCGTGAAATATCACGGAGACTCTACTATACCGGTAATAACAAACTGGTCATGAAAAATCCAACGCGCGCAATCTTCACGGCATCAGCTAGCTTCAAAGAATCCAGTAATTGTTGTGGTGTTTGAGCTCTAATACCCACACGTTCGCCAACCTCATAAGCTACTTGGAGAGACTGCGTTGGTGTGTTGTATCCCCACGTGCATAGGGGGCTGCCACTTTGCCCAATGACTTGTTGAAACAGGCCTGTGAAATTATCCATCATCAAGTAGCATTCTATTCTACATACATGTATGCGCAGATTTCAAACTGTACCTTCCTGCTTTAGAGCTGATTTTTCCAGAAAAATCAATGTGCAATCGCGCTGTCATTGAAAAGACAGGAAAGTTTAACCAAAGTACAAATTAGCTCTTATAAAAATAAGTCCCTTTACTTTTTAAGCACGAGCGCTCGTATGAGACTGGGGTTTAGACTAATTTTTTTTTTTTTTTAGAAACGAGGTGCCAATTCGGCTGTGTTTATAACTAGCATTTTTTTTTATTATTTTAAAAAAATTTGTATTATTTTTTTGCGATAAATCTCCATTGGAAGACGTAAAGGTGCGACATTTCAAATCGAAAATTGCTCTTGGGGTACAATACACCCCGTGTGACCACGAAGGGTTAAGTACTGTACTCTTGAATTCTTACCTTTCGATTTCGGGGATAGTAAATGGTACATTGTGCTAACGCTACCAGCACTTTGACCAAACAGGGTCACTCGATTCGGATCACCCCCAAATTTATCGATGTTCTTCTGCACCCACTGCAGAGCCAAGTTCTGATCCTTTAGAGCTTGATTACCCCGTCCTTCGTCCACCCCCACTCCTAGAGATCCTAAAAGAAAGCAAAACCATCATAGGTGGTTCCTCCACGATTTTGCCGAATTGGGGAAATCGATCGGTTACCAAACGGTCCAAGACGGTAGTTGGCGGCGACGAGAATCACACCTTCCTCCAGAAACAAGTCAGGTCCATATATTTCGCGCCATATCACACCTCCTATGAATGCACCACCGTAGAACCAAACCATTACCGGTATCTCCGTGGTACTGTTCGTGAAGTCCGTCTATCAAATATTAGACGAATAAAATTATTTCGAAATTAATTTCGAAGATTTAAGATGGAATAATTTAAGATGGAGCGCTACTTGCCACATTGGTGTACACGTTCAAATATAGACAATCTTCCTTGCCTATTGTACGTATGGCTAAATGCTGTATGCACGTAGGGGCTTCGTCAGTTACATTCAACACTCCGTTCCATGAGTCGACCTCGACAGGGTCCTGCATTTTTCAAGTAGAAAGACGTGTTAAATTTCTTCATTATTATTATATATATTATAAATTAATAAATTTTGTTCTTCAGGCATCCTTTTTTTAGACTGACGAAATTAGAATTAAGTTCTGTGGTTATCTACATTAACAAGACAAGACAAAATGGGGCTTACTCTAAATCGAAGATCGCCAACAGGTGGTTTCGCGAACGGTATACCCATGAATGCAGAATAGGGCATGGAATGCAAAGCAGTTATCAACGTTCTACCTCTAATGCGACCCTTGTCAGTATCCACAATTTGGGTGAAATTCTGGCAGCGCAACAGCGGTAGGACACTGGAGACCAAGAATAGCACGTGCATCATGCTCGCTCCTTCTGCGTGGAAGACGTTAAACCAACACATGTAGTGGAGTTGATAATCTGGTATATATACCTGCGTTCAGATCGAGGATGCAACATTGTTCCCGTTTGCCTTACATTATCATTATTGGACGGATCCCAGGGTGATTCAGTTTTTTGCTAACATGAGTAATAGTGTGTGAATGTGCATAACATTACTGAGAAATATACGACATAAAGTTGCAATTTGCATTAGTTTGAAACGTTGCAATTTTGATGCAAATATATAGTTTAATAGGGAAGGACTGAACAAGTGGGACGACTTTGATAGATATATGTTTCATCATTACAGGGCTTTGAAAACTCTTTATGAATTTGAAATTCTTTACTTTATATGCGTTGCATATCGCATATGGTTTGAATATGTTGCACAATTTCCAGCACATACAAGACTTGCTTACGAATTAGCTCGAGTATAGTAGCGGTCACGATATACAGGGTATTCGAATATTTGTGGGCATTGTTGTGTACAGAGGCGGATTAAAGTCGGTTGAGGCCCCGGGCGCAAAAGAAAATATTGGGCCCCTTACAAAAGTTACTGGTAACTGCAACAGTTACTTCAAAATTGCGCAGCGTTGCACAGTCTTATACTTTTCGCGCTTACAATGTTACGATCCGCTTACAATATGAAATCAAATTTGGTGTCATTAAAAAAAAGTAGAAAGTTGGTTTTTGTGGGGCCCCTCAGAAGTCGGGGCCCCGGGCGCGCGTCTGGTGCGCCTACTGTTAAATCCGCCTCTGGTTGTGTATGGTGATTCTACGTACCAAAATATCACGAAAACCAAACATAGTGAAATTACGTTGGCTGTACTTCCGAAAGGGACCGGTGGCCGATCGAGATGAGGTTTGGGGGGAGGGGTGGAGAGGGGATGTGAACCGTAAATCTAAAATTGTAGCTTCGGGTATTTATTAATTTCCGAAATATTAATAAAAAATTGTTAATTTTTAATGGAAATTTTTTTGACGTTGGTGCAGGCCTCCCTATCCGGGAGCCCTACCGCCCCCTGTTTTTTATTTTTGAAATTTTGTAATCACAGTCTCCTTTTTGGCATCGCCGGACTCACATCGGTCCGCTTCCGTGCTTTGCGCGCTCCCCACACTGGTCTAGCCCCAACCGGTGGTCGATCGAAATGAAACTTGGTGGGTATTACGAGGGGTGTGAATAGACCCCAAATATAAAATTTTAGCTTCGGCAATTAATGTGTTCAAAAGATGTAATTCAACAGAGGTAATTGTGCATTAAAGGGTACACCTTACCGATTTTTTTTAATCACTTCACCACGGTCGCCCCTCTTAATAATATTTCTGTTGACTTATTCCGACACAACGCATTCCACTTTCCAACTTGACCCGGGTATTAATATTGGTTTGGCTTGTCGCAAGTGCGTAACGGGGCTAATTGTTTAGTCCCCCGCGTCAGATACACTTCTCGCGAATCTTCAACAATTATTAATAACTTGAAAACATTGCCTCAGACGCAATTTCGTCATTTTTCATTTTCGTGCTTGTTTTTGCACGTAGATTCATTCACTGAAATAATGCCCATCTGTGCTCGAATACCCTGTATGCAACAAGGTCCTGAGGTAATTTGGTGTATGAATGATGCACAGCACGCAATGCAACTCAATTTGTTAACATTCAAACAATAAACAGTAAAGACTAGAAGGCATGCGCGTTAGGTACAATTCCGAGAGCCGGTTCGTGAGCAAGTGGCCGCACCGCGAGTTTTCGCCGATTAAATAGGAAAGTGATGATAGAGTTAGAGATACCGAATAAGGAGGATAGCAACAGCCCGGAAACGAAGATGAGTACAAAAATACAGAAAAAACATTAAGAGAGTGAAGTGAAAGTCCTGAATGAAAACTGTCTTGCGGCTCGCAAGGGTCTGGTCGCCCCATGATGCGGACGATGACTAGGCCTGTGTAAACCATTGGTACTAGATACATATGTAGAAAAAAACGGCGAAGGGTTGGAAGGAGGTATGATGGAGAAGAATAGTGAAAGTTGGAAATTCTTCCGGAAACAGGAAAAAAGAAATACCACTGCGGCAGTGTTGTACTGCCACAATCGTATTTATATAATACGTAAAAAATGTCTACTTGTTCCTGAAATAGTAGTACAGTGTTTATGTTTATGTTTGCCTTGCATGAATTGTGCCTTGTTTAATTGTGTTATGTAATTTAAACAATGTGAAAGTTCCTCTCTATAACATGAAATCCCACTTTGACCGCTGACTTATCAATTGTTTAAGACAAGTTTACTTACTTCGCTAATTATGGGTACTCTGCTTGGAATACCCAGCGAAGCATGAAACAACGAGGTGCTTAACACAACCTCGTTCCGATGTTGATAGATGGTCATACACCAATCACGCATATGAGTGGACAGGGCTATAATGCCTAGAGTGGTCGTCAGGTAAAGAAGATGATAGCGCGCAAACTGTTTAGAAGTAAATATAAATTCGGGACAACAACACGACGAAGAAATTGGGTGGGCGTATGTAAATCTGATTGTCAGTACCTACAGATCGGTCGCAAATTCACTTTTATATCTGCATTGTATGTTCAGCCACGATTAAACTTTTGGGACCAGATTATACACTCCCTGAAACTAAACAACATTTGTCTGGAACGTTATTCAATATGGCCAAAAACAGACGTGTTATTTAGATGGCTTATAGGTATTCAGTTATTTCACAGTGTTTAGTTTATACACTTGAAATAAGCATGCTGAAATGAATAAATGGAACGAGCTGTAAACAATATTCCAACTTCCAGAGCCGGATTTACCTTTCAGGGGGTCCCAGGCTAAATATTTGGTGGGCCCTCGGTTAAATGTAAAAAATAAAATGATGCTGGTTTGATTTTTTTTATCATAATACTCGTGTAATCTAAATAAGAATTTAATTTCAAAATTAACATTGAATATCAAAGCTAAACATACCTTTAACATAAACATTAAAGATACAAGTTAATAAAGATAATATAAACAAATGCTAATTTTTCAAAGAAAATATTTAGAATGAGGGGCCCCCAGCTAAACGGGGCCCTAGGCTTCAGCCAACTTCTATAAATATCGCGTTAACAGCAATTCAGGAATATCAGCGTCAATAACATTAAAGTTCAAGTAACATTGTATTCTTCATTCGTCCGCAGAATTACCACAAGTATTATCCACTCATAATATGTTCAAAAGACTCGAAGATTCATTCCAGCAATTGGTTTGGAATTTCAGTAGTTCCAGATACAACGGTTCCAAGTCTTGAGCAAGTTTATTGAGTAAACGGTTCTGCATCTGGAACTTCTCGTTGCTGATATCTAGTTGCAACCCTTCCTCACCCGAAGGTAGCCAGACATCGCCATTAATAGGCTGATTATTAGGTGTGGGATTACTGCATACATAAAAATGCCCATATGAACTTACAGATTCAGATATAATGAAAGCTATTATAAGAAACCGTTGAATTATCCAACATCAAGTAGCCTTGCGATAACTCACCCATACTTGGCAAAGTTCGTCCACAGGGAGACAAGTTTTTTGCGATATTGGTTGTACGCTGTGTCTGGATCAAGGTCAGAAAGGAGCCCCATATAAAATAGCAAGCCAACGTCGTCAAGGTGAGCTGTGCCTAAAACATTCGAAACAAGGGTGTTATTGAATTAGATGTAAAAGAAGAACATTCGAAGTGTACGATTATTACGTTCAAGGAATAACACCATACTTCCTAGAATGCAAATTAAGTACCGTTAATCTCGGGAGCAACCAGTTTGTGCAAACTTCGCTCCGAAGCATACGACAGTCGATAATAGTAGACGGGTATATCAGCATTATGTTTAGCCAAATACTTTTGCGTGATATCGATAGGTTCACTGAAGAAATGGGCCGTCGTTACCTGAAGAAAACACCAGAAATCAGTACTACCTTCTGATCATGTATGCACTTATAGCTGAGTCGTGCCAATATTTGCCTGTATTAGGGTGGAAATGACACCCCTCGCAACTCCGTTGGCTACGTCAATGACGCCCTTCATCAGGCCTGTGAAGTCCAGCATCGATAGCTGTACTAGAATATCGTACACTATTTGCCTTGCTAACTCCATCGCTGCAAGTATAAGCATGAAAGAAACAGAAAATAAAATGCGAGGGGCAGAGCAAATCAACTGTTCTCCGCAGTCACCAATTCGAATCACAGTGCGATAGCGCAAAGGAACTTCAGTTTTTATATTAAGGAACAGTGTTTATATCTATGAGACGGCCGTAGGCTCATTGCTGCATACCTATTACACAGAAAATCCCTTCGTCTTCATTGAAGCCTAACATGATAGGCATATGGCTGAAGTTCCCAGACTCAAATTTCGATAGGGGGCAATCATCCAAGAAAGAGTCAGGAGAAATAGTGTCTATGGTTGCGGTAAATGATATCTTAATCGGAAGCTGTTGCAAGAAGCAGAGTACAGCCATTATACAACCTGGCGACTTCAAGTTACTCCTTGAGATTGTAAATTATTTGTATATACTATACCGGTAACTGGACATTGGTCATGAAAAATGCTACGCGCGCCAGATCCGCAGCATCCACTTGCTTCAAAGATTCCAGTAATTGTTCATTTGACTGAGCTGTAATGCCTACACGTTTGCCAACCTCATAAGCTATTTGAACGGCCCGCGCTGGTGTCTGGTACCCCCAGGTACATAAGGGACTGCCACTTTGCGCAATGGCTTGCTGAAACAAGCCTGTAGAACAAGATGTGCTACAAATTATTTAATTCGGATTAGAAAAGACTAAGTCTTGAATTTTTACCTTGCGATCTCGGGGATATTACATGGTACAGTGTGGAGGCGCTGCCAGAACTTTCACCAAACAGAGTCACTCGATTCGGATCACCCCCGAAATTGGCGATGTTCTTATGCACCCACTGCAGAGCCATGTTCTGATCCTTCAGAGCTTGATTACCCAGTGCGCCGTCGACCCCCAGTGCCATAAATCCTAGAAGAATATTAAACCGTCGTAGGTGTTCGGTCAACATTTTCATCAAATTGGGGAAATCGAAGTTTCCTTAAAGTTTTCATCGAAGAGGAGAGATTAAACGAGTACCTAGAGGTCCAAGACGGTGGTTCATGGCGACGAGAATCACATCATCCTCTATAAAGAGGTCAGGTCCGAATATGCTGTGCCACACCACCCCGAATATATATACACCGCCGTATATCCAAACCATCACCGGTTTCAGCGTTTTAATGTTCCTGAAGTCCGTCTACAAAATATTAGACGAATTCGAAATTAATGGACAATTTAAGATGGAGCGTTTAATTATTGAGTACAGTAGTACAGTGCAACAGAGGCGTTACATACTACAGGGGTGTACACGTTCAAATATAGACAATCTTCCTCCCCTATTGTACGAATCGCCAGATGCTGTATGCACGCGGGAGCTTCGTCAGTTGCATTGCGCACTCCTTTCCAGTTGTTGGGTTTGATAGGGTCCTGCATTTTTCAGGTAGAAAGCCATGTAAAGTTTGCTCGTTATTATTGTTATGTAATATTGTAAATTAAGCAATTTAATTCTTGAGTGAATTCATTCGTGATTATATCACCGAGGCAAGACAAAATGGGACTTACCCTGAATCGAAGATCGCCAACAGGTGGTTCCGCAAACGGTATACCCATGAATGCAGAAAATGTTATGGACTCCACAGCAGTTATCAACATTCTACCGCGAACGGGACCATTTTCAGTATCCACGGTTTGGGTCAAATTCTGGCAGCGTATCAACGATACGCAGACACTTGTGACCAAGAAGAGCGCGTGCTTCATTGTTGCTCCTCCTTTGTGAAAGTCGTTAAACCAACACATGTAGTGGAGTTCATAAGTCTGGTTTATATACGTTCAGATTGAAAGTACTAGATTGTTGCCGTTTGCCTTACAGTAACGTTATTGCATTCGCTTCTGTGAGACTAACTTTTTTACTAGCGTGCATAATAGTGTGTGAATGTGTATTGTAAGTCCGGGAGAGTTTGACCACTTTCTAATAACGGAAATCTTTATAATAACGGATTCAAGCCCTGATAGAGTGTTTGATTGCAGCTAGGCATTCTTTTAAAAAGCGATTCTACAGGCCCAAATAATAACTGGGGTCAGATTTTCGAAATTGAAGATGGCGAGTTCAATATGTCGAGGCAAATTTTCAGAAAATGGGTTAGGTAATTAGGGGAAAGTGTATTTTTCCTGCTAGCAAAGAGTCAAAGGGCAAAATAAACTTTGGACATCGCCAGAAACCTTAATTGTACCATTACAGAATCAGAAAATGAGAGTCGTTTTTTAAAAATACTATTTGGGCCACAGGAAAACAAGATTTTTCGGAAGTATGCAAGTACACAATTTTACCCTATAGTTGTGGGTAATATCAGGTACCTATTAAAATACGCATAAAATATGATATAATTATAAAACATTCATTACTACTATTTTAGAAACCACAAAGAAAGATATTCTAACAAATTAGTATTTGTACATAAATTTATTTTAATTTATCTAGTGCACAAAAATCACAAATAAAGGTCTCGCCGCCCTCCTCAAAATTTGCACAAATCTCACGAGCCCACCCTCAAAATAATTAGTATTACTTTCGTGCCCATGGTATGTTACTTTCGTCCTACCCCAGCAGGACAAAAGCAACAGTGACGGTCCCTGCGGAAAATTGCCATAACTCTTTGACCACTTATCGTGGAAGAATGACTTTGTGGTCAAATAATAGACCAGGAAACACACTATCTTAAGGCATAAATTTCGTTTCTATATCTGTAAGAGGTAAATGGCAGCTAGGCCAAATGTAAAAAGTGTTACGTTTGTCCCCGTTCTCCCCTACATATCATTTTTTTTATTATTATTAGTCTTTATTACTTGGGAACATAAAAATAGCTGTAATACATAAAGAACAGCGAAGTAAAAGGCGAGGCATAATACTGTTAGAAGCCTAACCGTGACTAAATAACTAAAACTAAAACTGGGAACGAAAAGTAAAGACAGAAAAATTAAGAAAAAAATTATTATGGCGCATTAAGATAGGAAAGAATAAACGTAGATGGACAGAAAAGAGCGAGATAAGTAAAAGAAGAAATATAGAGGTGACTGAGGAATAGTGTAGAAATATACATATATCCTTGAGTTTTGTGTTGAATAAAACTTGATATAAATACTTTATACATATAATGCCCACCTGCAGTCCAACACCCTGTATGTGCTAAAGTCCTAATTATCGTAAAAAATTTCATACTTACATGAACTTCCGCAGTCTTCTTGTCACTGGAGCAGTAGTGCAGTGTTTACGTTTGTCTTGCGTGAATTGTGCCTTATTGCGTGGTGGCATGTAATCGCAACAATGTGAAAGTTCCACTCTATATTTTGAATTTGGAATTCGATCACTAACTTCTCGACTGTTTAGTATGTACATGTTCCGGCTTACTTACTTCGCTAATTGTAAGTACCTATGCCCTGCGCGGAAAACTCTGTCAAGCGGCAACGAACGAGCTGCGCACCAGTTACCGTATTTATGCGTATAGCTGTTTTTTTCAGTGCGCCTACAAGTAGGAAAAACTAGACAACATACAGTAGTGATCTGGTAAAGAAGATAATAGTGGATTCTTACCAATTGGGTTATTGAATACGTCGAAATTGTTTAGAAGTAAGTGTGAATTTTGATCGGCGGGAAAAAGAAAATTCGACAGTACTAAATTTGAATAGGTACGGACAGATGCAAGTCAAGAACGGAAAAATTGTTGGCACCAGGTTACGTACCAACATGAAACTATGTAACATTCGCTTGAAGGAGTTATTTATATAGCCTAAAGCGTTTTGCAGTTATCTGCAAGATTAGTGGTGCACGGTTACTGGCATATATGCTGACAACATAGTAGCAACGTAACGTACAATTCAAGGTGATTACTATTTCTACTTTCCGAATTTGCTAGGCATACAGTGCAATTGAATACCGCGTTTCACTTTCGAGAAAATTGCCTTTGAATTTTAACTCAACCGAATACGCGTGCACCGAATGACAATTTCTGACGACTTGTTGGCACGCAGAGGTAAGGGGAACCGCCTGCGGAAAGCACGTGGCGTTCCCAATACCGCAGAGCGCAGGGTGCCCCGTAGGACAAAACTAGACTTCGGTCTTTGGACTTGGGAGATAGAGACAAAAAGGGCATTCTTGAAAAATTTAAATTTGCATTGTCAACTTGAATTTATTTCTCGCAAATAGAGGAGAATTCGTTATTCGTACATTCTGTGGCTCTTCTGGATAAACTCCTTACATCTGCAAAACAGGCTGAATGAAAAGCTCACACCATAATTTGTGTCTTGTTTTTCTTATAATTTGCCGAAAGGATTCCAAGACTTCGGTACACATCCAGATACATGTGGCAGGATAAAGTTGTATAACGCCGCGAACTTTTCAATCAATGGATCCAGTAATCGACCACCCATCTTAAATTCATCGGTACCCAAATCCATTTGCCGTCCTTCCTCGCCAGAAGGTAACCAGACTCCACCCATGATGGGCTCACCGTTGGGTGTAGGATTCCTGCAGACACAAGAAACACATACAATCATAAATGCTCCAACTTGTTATTTCACCAGCATTCGGATATCATTCATTGCCAGTCGGGATGATCAACAGTAGCTTCCATATAGGTGGCATAGGAGCTACGACTTCAACACATTAGCCAACAATTTGTTCCTACATCGTTTCACGGTTCAAGCTCGAGTAAAGACGAGTTTCCTTGTTCAATTAAAGATTACATAGAGAATACCATTTTAAGGAAATGTTGAACTATTCTTCATCAAATAGCGTTCCGATTACTTACCCGTACTTGGCAAAGTTCGTCCACAGAGAGACGAGATTTTTCCGATATTTGGTGTAGGTTGAGTTCGGATCAAGGGTAGGTCCGAACGCATTAGAAAATAGCAAAGTAAGATCGTCACCGTGAGATGTGCCTAAAACATTCGACACAAGAGTGTTGATGAGTCAGATGTAATTGAAGTATTGGTATGCGGAGCGTGCGTTTACTACAAGGGACAGCACATGTGAAAGCATCGAGATGAATAATTACCGTTTATCTGTGAATTAAAGTTTTTGTGACCATTTCGGTTCGTCGAATACGACAGTCGATAGTAGTAAAGGGGTATATTGCCATTGTATTTAGTCAACATCCTTTGCGTGGAATCGATAGGTCCAGTGAAGTAAAAGGCTGTCGTTACCTGAAGAGAGAAGAGCACACCAGAAATCAGTAGGTCCCCAAACCCTCTAAGCGCAAACCTGACAATATTTACCTTTGTCAATTCGGAAAGCGATCCATTCTCAACTGTGTTCAATAGGCTGACGTAATGTCTGCTCAGACCCGTCGGGTCCAACGCAAATAATTTGTTTAGACCTTTTACCGTTTGGTTCCTTAGTAAATCCGGCACTGGAAGTATTCACATGGAAAAGAGAAGATCGAACTTGTTTTAGGAGGAAGCAATTGAAAGTTGAAACTCCGCTTCTGTGCCATAGATATGAACAGGACCGTCGATTAATTATATAATAAAAATGAAACAAGGGTTACTTTGGCGAGCAGAGCATGGTAGCTGAAAGGAGCTTCTATGCTTCATTTATGCAACGTGACAGCATTGTGTTTAATGAGAATGTATGTATTTCCCTTGCTTTCGAGTAGTGAACATGGCTGTATTCATATTTATATTAAGGAATCGTGCTATATCTATGGCAGGGAAGTAGGCCCACTGTTGCATACCTATTGAGAATAAAAGTCCTTCCTCCTTATTGTACCCGTATATCATAGGTACATGCTGGAAGTCCCCAGATTGCAATTTCGATATGGGACAATCGTCCAAGAAGACTTTTTCCGGCGAAGGGTCAGAAGAAATGACGTCTATTGTTGGATTAAATGGCAAGTTGAGGGGAAACTGTTGCGAGAGAGAATTTACAGTTTACAAAGAATCTCGTGAAGCGTCAGTTCGCTTGAATTATTTATATACAATATCATACCGCTAACCGCTCCAATATTGCGATGTGCACTGATTTTATTATGTCGTTGATATCAGCTTTCTTCAAAGCGTCTAGTAATTCTTGATTTGTCTTAGCTATAATACCCATATGTGCACCAAGGTCATAAGCTGCATGGGCAGCCTCCTTTGGTGAGTGGTATCCCCACGGACATAAGGGACTACCACTTTGAACAATGGCTTGTTGAAACAGACCTGTGGAATAACTTCAATCGCATTCTATTCTACTCTTAACTGCTGCGAATGTTTGATTTATATGAAACTTTTCTCACAATCAGACTTTACTTACCTTTCGATTTCGGGGATAGTAAGTGATACATTACGGAAACGGCACCAGCACTTTCTCCAAATACAGTCACTTGATTCGGATCACCCCCGAAATTGGCAATGTTCTTCTGCACCCACCGCATGGCCATGTTCTGATCCTTCAGAGCCTGATTACCCCGTGCGCCGTCGAGCCCCAGTGCCAAAAATCCTAGAAGAATATTAAACCGTCGTAGGTGTCCGTTCAACATTTTCATCGAATTGGGGAAATCGATCGGTTACCAAGAGGTCCAAGACGGTAGTTCATGTCGACGAAAACCACATTGTTCGTTAGAAATATATCAGGCCCGTATGAACTGCGCGCTGTAGACCCCTGCGCATATGCGCCACCGTAGATCCAAATCATCACCGGTAACAGCCTTTCGATCTTCGTGAAGTTCAACTAACAAATATTAGGCGGATCAAGAGCTTTTCTTTACGTATTGAGTGTTACTTCCGAGAATAATGAAAGAATAAAAATGGTGCATATTGTGGGATCAGAAAACCCCATAAGAGGGAGCCCGGAGTAAGGAACCTCGGAGGGTTGGTTAAGTGGCTGCACAGTAAGCAGAGGACCCGCAAGATCGTGGTTTCTCGAGTCCCATCGCCCGAGGCCCCCTTTTTCCGTGGCTCCGCAACATATTGGAATTAGGAAATCTATTTCTACAATATTAGAACGGAGGCGACCCGTACCAATGGAGTGTACACGTTCAAATATAGGCAATCTTCGGTTCCTTGTGGTTTCGCAGGAAGGTCCTGTACACACATGACGCTGCGCCCAGTTGCATTCAGTACTCCTGTCCATCGATCTCCTTCGATAGGGTCCTGTATTTTACAGGTAGAAAACCGTGTAAAGTATGCTCGTTATTATTGTTAATATTGTACATTAAGCAATGCCCTTCTTTATACTGACGAAATTAGAATTAAGTTCTGTGATTATATCGCCAAGACAAAATTTTAATGGGACTTACCGCGAATCGAAGGGGGCCAACGGGTGCTTTTGCATACGGTAAATTGATGAAGGCAGAATAGCGCTTGCGATTCAAATCAGTTGTCAATATTTGGCCTTGAACTGCACCCTTCTCCGTGGGTACAACTTCTGTCAACGACAGGCAATGCACCTCCGTTAGGAGGGCAGCAACGATCCAGCAGAGTGTGTACTTCATATTTCCTCCTTCTGCAAACACCTTCCGTATGGTGTGCTGGCATTTTCAAAACTTTATATACCCATCACCTGGAAATATTAAACATTCATGGAAAGTGTAATAAACTTCAGCTGCCGTCATCATATTTTAAGCGTTTTTCCCAATTTATGTTTTTTAAATGCGTATTCTTTTTGGCTATGTACGTATTATTACAAATAGCTGTCTCCAACGCCTCGGCTGTAGATTGTGAGTAGTGTGACGCGTGTGCTGTCACTGTCGTGCACAAAAATTAACGCGATAAGGGACAGTGTTTATGGTCAGATAGCACTTTGTCACAAGTAACTTTGTTCGGAACCGCCGCGCGCCGGCCGCACATAATGAATAGTTCTGGGTCGAAAGCGCCGGGCGCTGGTCAGCAAGGTGATAACATTCGAAGCAACACTGTTGAAGTTTACATATTACGTTAAATTGATCAAAGGTATAAAAGTCTGCAGCTGAATTTAGCGCGTTAGTGCGTTTCCATTTACGCACGCTGAATTGTAAATTCAGTTCAAGGTACAGATACTTGCACACTTTGACGTAGAACTACGTCCATCCCCGCACTATATAGGTATGCAGTAGAGCTGTTCGAGTACTCGGAACAAGCGAGCCGGGAAATACTCGGTTCGAATAACCGAGCCGACCCGAGCGTTCGATTAAAGCGAGCGGCTCGATTAAAAACCGAGTAGATTGCATAGTGAAGGTAGCGATTGACGAACGAAACATATGGATTGTTCGAACCACCCGATTGTTTCCAGCCGCTCGCTTCATTCGAGCACTCGGCTCGGCTCGGAAACCGAGTCCCGGCTCGACTCGAATTTCGAGCCAATCGAATATTCAAGTACTCGAACACCTGTATTTTATAGTCGACGACAATGTACAATATTGACCTCATAGCGCGATGCTTGTAACCAGGGCTTGAAACGCTTCCGAAAATAACTGTTTACAACTGTTATATAATGGTTCTGATTAAAACGGTTGTGGAGAACCTTTATTTCGAATAACTTTTATGAAGAACTGAAATTTGGAGGAGAATCGATATGAGGAGGGAAATAGGAACCGTAACCGAGAATCGATATAGAATCGTTATGTCAGCAACGTAATAGCAACGTAAGGTATAATTCAAAGTGATCACTATTTCTACTTCCCGAATTTGCCAGGCACGTAGCGCAATTGAATTCCGCGTTTCACTTTCGAGAAATTTGGCTTTGAATTTTAACTTAACCGAATACGCGTGCACCGAATCACAATTTTTGACGACTTGTTGGCAGGCAGAGGTAAGGGGAACCGCCTGCGGAAAGCGCGAGGAGTTCCCAATACCGCAGGGCACAGGGTGCTCCGTAGGACAAAACTAGACTTCGGCCCATGCGGCCCTCCGATCAAAAGGCCCAGGAAATAGGTGATTTTTATAAATTTCTTACTAGAAGAGGCTATAACATATCCTAAAAACTATTTTTTGGTATTTATTGATACAGCCGTTAGGTTGCAAACAAATTTTTTGTTTCATGTTTTTAGGCTTGATGCATGTTTTAGGTGGCGCTTAGTGCAGCACGGCCAAAAAGAGATATTCATCTAAAATCATCTAAAATTTATATCTTCGGGCAAAAACGACCAAAACTACGATGATTGGAGCACGTTTGATCCAAGTAGTGCGAAAAAACGGATAATTTTCCGCATGAAAATAATAAATAAACCCGTGTTTAAAAAAATTATGTTATCGGGTATTACGATAGCGAGTCCAATTACGAATCAAATGCCCCAAGGATTTTTTTAATCGGTTCGCTAGTTCTTCTGAAATCGTGGTTACCATTTCGAAATATCGTGTTTCGGGAAAAGCGTGTTCAAAGTGCTTTCAACTTATACCTGCGTTCGGAGCCTGAATTGATTATGTGACTGTAGAATCTATAGGAGCGTTATGAATTTTGGTGTAAAACTTTCACGGGGTATTCTCGGGATGTTATACTACAAAAATATATGTACATAAAAAAAATCGATTTTCTGAAAAATGTTAATGGAGTGTCCCTTTAAAGTTTTTGTCAGCTGATGCCGAACACCCTGTATATGCCTTCAGTTGGTAGCGTAAAGCAGCGCTCCATGGGTCTCGGGTTGCCCAGCCCTGGCGTAAAGCCTTGTTCGCATTAGTCAAGTTTACTGGCTTCATGCGACTTGAACCAGTAAACTTGATTAATGTGAACCTGTCATTCACTTGACTTGAAATTTCCTTTTAACCTTTATAGAGCCGGTCTTTTTTCATTCAAATTGTATATTTTATTTACTTAAAACTAAATAGTAAGTTAGTCCGAGGTACAATAGAGGCTACCCATTGGTAGCACCTGTCTGGTTAGCTATAAAGTGGAAGGATAAGGAAGACGTATACGGTACAAATGAAGATGTAATAAAATCAACTTGTGTATATGATTATAATAAGAATATGGGGGGCATTGACAACATCGACAGACAATTATCTCTAATAAAAACGGTGAGAAAATCAATGAAGTGGTACCGCAAATTATTTTTCCATTTATTAGATTTGGCACTCACTAATGTCCCTGCATTATACAAAATGAATACTGAACGTCTATCCTTTCCTTCATTTCGTTTACATGACTCCACTTCTCATACTAGATAAAACCCGACGATGCAATTTGTGTTCATTACGACAAACTAGACGTCGAACTCTTTATATATGCTTTACATGTGACACTGCATTGTGCATAACACCCTGTTTTGATGATTTCCATACGAAACAATCAATACCGTAAATTCGAATTTCAGACATATAAATTCATTTTTTTTTCATTTGGAAGGACAAGAAGTATGAACAAACAAATAAAAAACGCAACAAAGAGATACACATTCATTACACATTTTGTATAATGCATGGGCATTAGTGAGTTGCAGGACTGCAGCCCTCATAATAAATATGAAAATCAGAAAAATATAAAAACAAATCCAAAAATAACACAAAACAACCCAAAAACGAAAAAAGAGCTACAAAACTTTCTACGTTCACGGCGTTAGCCCTGGGTAATGCCAAAGGAAAGAATAATATATGAATACATATATACTTTTATTTTATTTTACTTTACTTTATTTTAATTTATTTTGTTAAGCTTATATTTATATTTTGCTTTTTGCTTTGTATCTGGTTTCTAAATGGTTTACTCGTCAACAATAATAATAATAATTATTAATGTAACTGCTGTTATTCATTTAGGCTTGTTTAGGTTAGCAACACTGTTTCTGCGTCAAATTTCGATACTCTGACCTAAGAATCGTGATTAGCGATATCCAAAACCCTTAGAAAGAAGTTCAAATTTTAAAATTTTTTGAGCTCCCCTTCCTCGCGGCTCTGAAAAACACCAAATGCTCCAACTGATCCTAACTGACAATGAGATAGGGGCAAAAAGGGCATTCTTGAAAAATTTAAATTTGCATTGTCAACTTGAATTTATTTCTCGCAAACAGAGGAGAATTCGTTATTCGTACATTCTGTGGCTCTTCTGGATAAACTCCTTACATCCGCAAAACAGGCTGAATGAAAAGCTCGGACCATAATTTGTGTCTTGTTTTTCTTATAATTTGCCCAAAGGATTCCAAGACTTCGGTACACATGCAGATATACGTGTCAGCATAAAGTTGTAGAACGTCGCGAACTTTTCACTAAATGGATCCAGTAATCGACCACCCATCTTAAATTCATCGTTACCCAAATCCATTTGCCGTCCTTCCTGGCCAGAAGGTAACCAGACTCCACCCATGATGGGCTCACCGTTGGGTGTAGGATTCCTGCAGACACAAGAAACACATACAATCATAAATGCTCCAACTTGTTATTTCACCAGCATTCGGATATCATTCATTGCCAGTCGGGATGATCAACAGTAGCTTCCATATAGGTGGCATAGGAGCTACGACTTCAACACATTAGCCAACAATTTGTTCCTACATCGTTTCACGGTTCAAGCTCGAGTAAAGACGAGTTTCCTTGTTCAATTAAAGATTACATAGAGAATACCATTTTAAGGAAATGTTGAATTATTCTTCATCAAATAGCGTTCCGATTACTTACCCGTACTTGGCAAAGTTCGTCCACAGAGAGACGAGATTTTTCCGATATATGGTGTAGTTTGAGTTCGGATCAAGGGTAGGTCCCAACGCATTAGAAAATAGCAAAGTAAGATCGTCACCGTGAGATGTGCCTAAAACATTCGACACAAGAGTGATGATAAGTCAGATGTAAACGAAGTATTGGTATGTGGAGCCTGCGTTTACTACAAGGGACAGCACATGTGAAAGCATCGAGATGAATAATTACCGTTTATCTGTGGATCATAATGTTTGTGACTATTTCGGTCCGTCGAATACGACAGTCGATAGTAGTAAAGGGGTATTTTGCCATTGTGTTTAGTCAACATCCTTTGCGTGGAATCGATAGGTCCAGTGAAGTAAAAACCTGTCGCTAGCTGAAGAGAGAAGAGCACACCAGAAATTAGTAGGTCATGTATATCTTTCTCTTTCTATCGCCGTCTACATTTTTCCTATTGCATGCTTCCTCCATGTTTATATGCTCTAAGCACAAAACTGACAATATTTACCTTTGTCATTTCGGAAATCTTTACACTCTCAACTGTGTTCAATAGGCTGATGTAATGTCTGCTCAGACCCGTCGGGTCCAACGCAAATAATTTGTTTAGACCTGTTACCGTTTTGTTCCTTACTAAATCCGGCGCTGGAAATATTCACATGGAAAAGAGAAGATCGAACTTGTTTTAGGAGGCAGCAATTGAAAGTTGAAACTCCGCTTCTGTGCCATAGATATGAACAGGACCGTCGATTAATTATATAATAAAAACGAAACAAGGGTTACTTTGGCGAGCAGAGCATGGTAGCTGAAAGGAGCTTCTATGCTTCATTTATGCAACGTGACAGCATTGTATTTAATGAGAATGTATGTATTTCCCTTGCTTTCGAGTAGTGAGCATGGCTGTATTTATATTTATATTAAGGAATCGGGCTATATCTATGGCAGCGAAGTAGGCCCACTGTTGCATACCTATTGCGAGTAAAATTCCTTCCTCCTTATTGTACCCGAATATCATAGGTACATGCTGGAAGTCCCCAGATTGCAATTTCGATATGGGACAATCGTCCAAGAAGACTTTTTCCGGCGAAGGGTCAGAAGAAATGACGTCTATTGTTGGATTAAATGGCAAGTTGAGGGGAAACTGTTGCGAGAGAGAATTTACAGTTTACAAAGAATCTCGTGAAGCGTCAGTTCGCTTGAATTATTTATATACAATATCATACCGCTAACCGCTCCAATATTGCGATGTGCACTGATTTTATTATGTCGTTGATATCAGCTTTCTTCAAAGCGTCCAGTAATTCTTCATTTGTCTTAGCTTTAATACCCATATGTGCGCCAAGGTCATAAGCTGCATGGGCAGCCTCCTCTGGTGTGTGGTATCCCCACGGACATAAGGGACTACCACTTTGAGCAATGGCTTGATGAAACAGGCCTGTGGAATAACATCAATCGCATTCTATTCTACATGTATGAGCCGATTCGAAACTTGACGAGTTTTGAGTGCTTTTGCTGCAAAGCAGATGCTGCTGAAAACGACCACGATACACTTTGCAAGAATTAAATTACGGATTAAAAACACTGTCTTGTGTTAGATCAGAGGTGCACAAAGGGCTACTCGGAACCGCAGATCTCTTTGCGATTCTGGGATCTCACCTTAACACAGCGAAGGTCAGTTCGAGCCATTTGGGAGCCGGGGCTCCACGATGTTTATCATAGCCGTGCGGAAAGAGAGCTCGAAAGCCAATGATAACGTGGCCGCGCCACGGATAAGGATAACTTTAGTAGTGTGCGATACGACAGGCTTGAATCACTGAGATTCTTGGGGGCGCCATTGATCGCTGCCACTAAGACTCCTAGGGGTACGAGCTTACTCCGCACGCTACGAGCTCCCCTTTCGCGCAGCTATGGTAAACATCATAGAGCCCAGGCTCCGAAATGGGTCGAACTGGCCTTCGCTGGAGTAAGCTGTAGTATACCTATTATGTGTATACATAGTTAACTGCTGCGAATGTTTGATTTACACGAAACTTTTCTCACAATCAGACTTTACTTACCTTTCGATTTCGGGGATAGTAAGTGATACATTACGGAAACGGCACCAGCACTTTCTCCAAATATAGTTACTTGATTCGGATCACCCCCGAAATTGGCAATGTTCTTCTGCACCCACTGCATGGCCAGGTTCTGGTCCTTCAGAGCTTGATTACCCCGTGCGCCGTCGAGCCCCAGTGCCAAAAATCCTGGAAGAATGTTAAACCGTCGTAGGTGTCCGTTCAACATTTTCATCGAATTGGGGAAATCGATCGGTTACCAAGAGGTCCAAGACGGTAGTTCATGTCGACGAAAACCACATTGTTCGTTAGAAATATATCAGGCCCGTATGAACTGCGCGATGTAGACCCATGCGCATATGCGCCACCGTAGATCCAAATCATCACCGGTAACAGCCTTTCGATCTTCGTGAAGTTCAACTAACAAATATTAGGCGGATCAAGAGCTTTTCTTTACGTATTGAGTGTTACTTCCGAGAATAATGAAAGAATAAAAATGGTGCATATTGTGGGATCAGAAAACCCCATAAGAGGGAGCCCGGAGTAAGGAACCTCGGAGGGTTGGTTAAGTGGCTGCACAGTAAGCAGAGGACCCGCAACATCGTGGTTTCGCGAGTCCAATCGCCCGAGGCCCCCTTTTTCCGTGGCTCCGCAACATATTGGAATTAGGAAATCTATTTCTACAATATTAGAACGGCGGCGACTCGTACCAATGGAGTGAACACGTTCAAATATAGGCAATCTTCGCTTCCTTGTGATTTCACAGGAACGTCCTGTATACACATGGCGCTGGGCCCAGTTGCATTCAGTACTCCTGTCCATCGATCTGCTTCGATAGGGTCCTGTATTTTTCAGGTAGAAAACCGTGTAAAGTTTGCTCGTTATTATTGTTAATATTGTACATTAAGCAATGCCCTTCTTTATACTGACGAAATTAGAATTAAGTTCTGTGATTATATCGCCAAGACAAAATTTAAATGGGACTTACCGCGAATCGAAGGGGGCCAACGGGTGCTTTTGCATACGGTACATTCATGAAGGCAGAATAGTCCGAGCAGTCCAAATCATTTTTCAATATTTCGCCCTGAACTGCACCCTTCTCCGTGGGTACAACTTCTGTCAACGACAGGCAATGCACCTCCGTTAGGAGGGCAGCAACGATCCAACAGAGTGTGTACATCATATTTCCTCCTTCTGCAAACATCTTCCGTATGGTGTGCTAGCATTTTCAAAACTTTATATACTCATGACCTGGAAATATTAAACATTCATGGAAAGTGTAATAAACTTCAGCTGCCGTCATCATATTTTAAGCGTTTTCCTAATTTATGTTTTTTAAATGCGTATTCTTTTTGGCTATGTACGTATTATTACAAATAGCTGTCCAACGCCTCGGCTGTAGATTGTGAGTAGTGTGACGCGTGTGCTGTCACTGTCGTGCACAAAAATTAACGCGATAAGGGACAGTGTTTATGGTCAGATAGCACTTTGTCACAAGTAACTTTGTTCGGAACCGCCGCGCGCCGGCCGTACATAATGAATAGTTCTGATTCGTAAGCGTCGGGCGCTGGTCAACAAGGTGATAACATTCGAAGCAACACTGGCGAAGTTTATATATGACGTTAAATTGTTCAAAGGTATAAAAGTCTGCAGCTGAATTTAGCGCGTTAGTGCGTTTCCATTTACGCACGCTGAATTGTAAATTCAGTTCAAGGTACAGATACTTGCACGCTTTGACGTAGAACTACGTCCATCCCCGCACTATATAGGTATGCAGTAAAGCTGTTCGAGTACTCGGAACAAGCGAGTCGGGAAATATTCGGTTTGAATAACCGATCCCAGCCGAGCGCTCGAAAGAACCGAGCGGCTCGATGAAAGCGGGCGGCTCGATTAAAGCGAGCGGTTCGATTAAAAACCGAGTAGATTGCATAGTGAAGGTAGCGATTGACGAACGAAACATATGGATTGTTCGAGCCACCCGATTGTTTCCAGCCGCTCGCTTCATTCGGGCACTCGGCTCGGCTCGGAAACCGAGTCCCGGCTCGACTCGAATTTCGAGCTACTCGAATTTCAAGCTACTCGATTATTCGAGTATTCGAACAGCTCTATTTCACAGTCGACGACAATGTACAATATTGACCTCATCGCGCGATGCTTGTAACCAGGGCTTGAAAAGGTTCCGAAAATAACTGTTTAAAACTGTTATATAATAGTTCTGATTCCCTCCTCATATCAGTTCCATAAGCATTATTATTTCGGCTCTATATCGATTCTCGGTTACGGTTCTTCTAGAACCATTTCAGAACCGATGTTAGTAACGTCTTTATAGGTAGATTTCAATGTATATTGCCGAAAGTTTTTTATTAATATCTCAAAAACTAAGAAATACCCGCAGCTGAAATTTTATATTAGAGGTTCTCCCCCCTCCCGCCCAACCCCTCAAAATTTCAGTTCATTCCGTTGGTTGGGTCATACCGTAGTACATCCATAATTTTTTGCCCATCTATGAATGTGCAGTACAATTGACGAAAGTGAGGGACGAGTTCAGTTAAAAGTGAAACTTCGAAATGAATGGTCGAGAAGAACGCATTGCAGCTTATTATACTTTATTCAGCTTTAAATATTTGAAAATGCAACAAATTAAAACAATTAAATTCTAGTTGATAGCTCACACTCCAATCTGGTAGCTGAAACACTATATTCTCTTTATCACGTCCTTCTCCTGTATCTACTGCTTCCTTTGTCACATTCTACTGTTTGGAATTTTAAGGAATTGATAGGGAAGAGAGTACGGGGTTCAACTGCAAATACCACCGATATAGTATAAACCAACACCTGTACCTTTATATCAGTGTACATTAAATTCTACAGATATCACGCCTATAGTAGCTTATTAATTGCATCAGGAATGACTTTAAAATCCGAAAATGTTAGTGTCCAGCCTCCTTGGACAGATTTGTTACGGGTATTATTCAGTTAGAACGGGTCGGGTAGTTAGCCGAAAGGGTTCCAAGAATTATTCGCGCATGAAGACTTAAATGGCAGGATAGAAGAGTAGAGCGCCGAGAACTGTTGACCTAAGGGCTCCAGTAATCGACCGTGCATCGTAAACGCCTCGTTGTCCATATCGATTTGCTGACCTTCCTCGCCAGAAGGTAACCAGACTCCACCGTTGATGGGCTCACCGTTAGGTGTAGGATTCCTGCAAACACGGGAAACACATATGATGATAAATGCCCCGATGTGTTACATCACCTCGTATCATTCATACACTACGCCACTAAAATCAACAGTAGCTTCTATATAGTAGGTAGCTACTATTTGTACAAATTAGCCAACAACTTGTTCCTACATTGTTTCACGTTTCAAGTTCATATAAAGACGCGCTTCCTTGTTTCATTACTTACCCGTACGTAGCAAAGTTCGTCCAAAGCGAGATGATCTTTTCCCGATATTCGTTGAACTTTGTATCAGTAGTAATGGGGAAAAGTACGTCGCTATAAAATAGGATACCCAGGTCATCACCGTGTGCTGTGCCTAAAACATTCGACGCAAGGGGGTGTTGATAAGTTTGATGTAAAAGAAGAATATGTGAATACAGATCAATTACCGTTTATCTCTGGATTATACAATTTATGTACATTCTCTTCCGTCGAATACGACATTCGATAGTAGTAAACGGGTGTATCGCCATTGTGTTCAGCCAAATACTTTTGCGTTGCATCGATAGCTGCACTGAAGAAATAGATTGTCGATGCCTGAAAACACACACCAGGAATCAGTAGTTCACCCTGAGCACACACAATCTTAAAATCATAAAATCGTGTCAATATTTACCCTTATGACTTCGGACGTGGTACCTTGCGCAATTGTGCTCAATGCTTTCACAACACTTCTGGACACATTGGTGATGTCGAACAAAAGTATGTTGTCTAGCTCAGCCAACAGTATTTGCCTTACTAGCTCCAATGCTGCAAGTATCCATATGAGAGGAACAGAATAAGAGAAGCAAGAAAGACTTGGCGGAAAGAAGTCGAACTTCCTTTGGGCTTTGGCAAGCACCAATTGAAACTCCGTAGTTATCAACACGGCCGTTGATTAATTTGATTAATTTGATTAATTGCATAAAAAAGGGATACTTTGGCGAACACAGTGTGGTAGCTGAAAGAAACTTCTACGCTGCAGTTGCTGCAATGCTCATGCATTCTATTCGGTGAAAATATATTCCCCTTTTCGTCGACTAGTGGACAAGGTTGCAGTTTTTATTTATATTACGAAGTCGTGTTATATCTGTGTGATCAGGAACCCTGATAAAAGGGAGTCCGGAATAAGATACCTCGGGGGATCGGCGTTGGAGGAGTTGGTTTGGGACGAACACATAAATGAGGAAACCTATTCCTAAATATCTATGGCACTGAAGTAAGGCCCACTGTTGCATACCTATTGTGAATAAAATCCCTTCGTCCTTATTGTAGCCTATCATGGTAGGTACATGGTTGAAGTTGCCAGACTGCAATTTTGCTATGGGGCAATCATCCATGAAGGCTTTCTCTCCCGTAGGATCAGATGGAAGGACGTCTATGGTTGGACCAAATGGTACCCTAATTGGAATCTGTTGCAAAAAAAAATCCCATTATATAGTCTGTCGATTTCAAAAGACTTCATAACGTTACAAAATATGTACTTGAGTGTTATATTAACACGTTCGCGGACGTGAATGCTACAGCATTCATTTTCATGATGATACAGAATGACGTGAATGCTATAGCATTCAAATTGATTAAAATATGATAATCTGATTACCCTTAAATTTCGGATATCACAACCAATTTACAAATAAAATGACTGTCAATTTTTGCACCTCGCTGAAACTTTTACTGCCCGCGAACGTGTTAAAGAGTTTGCAAAAAAGATGGTGAAATGTCAATTTATGTATTATATTATACCGGGAGTTGCAAATTGACCATGCTGAATGCTGCAGGTACTAAATCCTTAACATCAGCTTTCAACAGAGACTCCAGTAAGTGTTCTTTTGTTAGGGCTGTAATACCCATACGTCTGCCAAGTTCAAACGCCACTTCAACAGTCTCGCTTGGTGTGCTGTAGCCCCAAGGACATAAGGCACTGCCACTTTGAGCTATGGCTTGTTGAAACAGACCTATGGAAGTTGGAATAACATTAATCGGTTTCTACATGTTTGAGCAAATTGGAATGTCCGCGAGCTCGAGGTGGTTCTTTTCAAGCGGGAAGAATTAAATTACAGATATATTGTGGAACTGTTGAAAAACATGGTCTTCTGTTACGTATTCATGCATATCGAGTAAAACTAGAGAGTATGCTGCGAAATGTTTGGTTTCGATGAAAAAAGTACCCTTGAATTCTTACCTTTTGATTTCGAGGATAGTAAGTGGTATGTTACGGAAACGCTACCAGCACTTTCGCCAAATATAGTCACTCGATTCGGATCACCTCCGAATTTGGCAATGTTCTTCTGCACCCACTGCAGAGCCAAGTTCTGATCCTTCAGACCTTGATTACCCGATGCGTTTTCCATTCCCAATCCCAAAAATCCTAAAGGAACATGAAACACTCGTTGCTGTCTTTTAAACGTTTTCATCGAATTGAAGAAATCAATGGAATACCTAGAGGTCCAAGACGGTAGTTCATGGAGACGTAAACTATATCATTCTCCAGAATGAAGTCAGGTCCGTATATAGCATGCCATGACGACCCCGTTACAAATGCACCACCGTAAATCCATACCATCACCGGTTTCAGCGTTGTAATGTTTGAGAAGTTCAACTACCAAATATTCGCCGAATTAACCGCTTTTCCCGAGGCATTAATTATACTATTATTAATTATATCTGAGGCGACGCGTACCACTGGGGTGAACACGTCCAAATATAGACAATCTTCCTGACCTTTTGGACCAATAGGTAAGAACTGTACACACATGGTGGTATCCCCAGTTACATTCTTCACTTCAGTCCATGGAGCTGCTTCGACCGGATCCTGCATTTTTCAAGAATGAGGATCTTCTTGATTAACCATTTAACTGCCAATGTTGCGCTGGTGCAACACTCATTTTAAAAGTCTTTAATTTTTTTTAGTACTTCGAAAAGTTTATTATAAAAAATTTTAAAAAATCGATATTTCCCATTTAAAAATAAAAAGACGCAGCATTGAATTTTGAAATAAGGGTTCAAGGGTGTGGGCGTTAAATGGGTTGAGAGGATTCTTGAGGAGTCCTTCTCTAGTTCCCCTTCTCATGTGATTATTATATCGACATTACTCCTTCTTATCATTCATTGTCAGATCGACACGTAGGTAGCTACAGAAATATTAAAAATGGGACTTACACGAAATCGAAGTTTGCCAACAGGTGATTCCGCGTACGGTACGCTCATGAAGGCAGAAAATGACATCGACTTCGGACTTGTCTCCAATACTCTGCCTTGAATCGGACCTTTTTCGGTCATTACGACCTCCGTACGCTTTTGGCAATGTACCTCCCTCAGGAGGACGGCAACGATGATCCAGCAGAACGCGTACTTCATACTTGCTCTTTCTGTGAACACCTTCTGTGAAATGTCTTAACATATTTAAATCAATACATATATACCGTGTGAAAACAATAAACATTGTTACAGAATGTAATAAATTTCGTTTACCCTAGTAATCGTTTGAGCTTGTCCTGGTGCATTCTGCTTAAAATGCACATAATTTTTGGCGATGTACGTATTAAAGGCGGCCGCACACGCTCCTTCTTGCCGTTCGAGTTTGTACAGTCAAAAGTTGTAATGCAGCACGGAACACAATTGTGTGTTCTCTTTCGCGCATTTTTTGGCACTTTTATAAACAACAGGACTTAATCTGAAGTGGATATTATTAGGAAAAAAAAGGAAAAAGGGCAAAGATCGCGAGTAAGATGGTCAAAACAATTGTTATTGAAGAGAGCAGAATTAAATCATGTCCATTTACTAAATTAATTAAAGTTGTAACCTGTAGATTAGTTTAATTATTTACTTATGAACAAAGAAGTTTATAATGAATTGCTTCAGATCATATGTTCATATATGTATAACAAAAAAAAACTTTTAATGTTAATTTTCGATGTTATAAACTATTCTGCGGCAATTTTTTTTAATAATCTTTGTTGATGAGTTTAGATTCGCCCCTTGAAGCAATGACCATAATTTTGTAACAGCCTGTACAAGTAAATCGAACGGCAAGAAAGATCGTGTGTGGCGGCCTTTAGACTTACAAAGTGTGGCTTCAAGGCCTCGGACAAAAGCATAGATTGTGAGTTAAGTGTGTAGTGTCACTGTCACGGACACTGCCACTGTCACGGTCAATTTTACGTTCATTATTATGCACGTAGGCTGCATTTATGGCCACATAAAATGGAAACAACACGAGTTTCCTTTTTTCGAGTTTTGCACGTGGATATATTCTGGACAGTATCGAAAATATTGTCCATATGAATAAATAGAAGTTTCTCGGCAGAAGAAGAAAAAGAAAAAGGCGTGGTCGACTTGAAGAGAGATTTTCAAAAATCTTGTGCTAAAGCGACATGAAACACCGTTCAAAGAACAGTACAGCGTCATTCTCGCTTTCTTTCATTGGCTTTTACTCGGATTTCGTCGACGGCTGACTCTCGGCATGCCTCCCTGAATTCAACACGTGCAACCTCCTATTGTTAGCCGACGAAAAAGGGTATCGAAGTCGTTGCTTTTATAGTGGAAGAGCGAGTACGTGACCGGCTGTATAGATGCTTTCCATGGCTCTCGTGAACGGAGCAACGCCAACCATTCGATATCACGTTTCCAGACTGTGAGGCTGAAGATGCTCGCGAACCCTTCTTCGGACGGTGTCGCAGAAAAATAGGGATGGATCCGCTTCTCTCTGACACTTGGATGCAATTACGATACGAACTTCGGCGAAAGGGAAGTACCTACCTCAAATTTTGAAATACAGAAAATTATTGGACTTTATACAGGGTGTGTCACCCAACACCTAATAACTTGAAATATTTCTAATATACAAATTTGAAATAAAATTTCATAGAAATAGGTATTTTTTACAAAAGATGCATAATTTTGTGGAAACCGTGTAGTACCAATAATATTATTCCGTTGGGAAGGGATAATGAGATACGAAGGTCAACTTTGTATTTTCACAGGAAATGTTCACCGTTTTGGAAAACGTAGTTTCTGGGAAATCTCGTTTAAAGTTGGACATGCAGGTTTGTCGTTATGCGATCTCATATACAGGCTTGTGCATTTTTGGCTGTAATTCCTTCAATTTTTTGAATTTAATTTACTGACATTTTACGAAAAAGTAATGACTTTTTCTGAATGTAGAGCGTTAATATAATATTTAGATGTTATATTTACGATCTTGTGATGAGATATTGTCGTACCATTATTGAGAACACAAGCAAGTCAGCGCTCCTCGACTCTCGAGTTAGATGGCTCGATTTTTTCGGGGTTAGTTGGCTCATCATAAAATCATGCATAATAGGTAGTAAATGTTTTTGTAGAACATGCCAACGGAATATAAACGAAGATGTAATGAGCGTAGGAAGTTGTGGGCAAACGAGGCATTTTTGAAAGCTGTAGAAGCAGTCCAAAGTGACAAAATGGGTGGGTTGTGGGGATCTGTAAAAAATGGGTTTAACCTTTAGAGGGCCGGGCTGGCCACTATAGTGGCCACCTAAGAATTTGGATACTTTGCCGGTCATTTTGGTGGTATATATGCATACATTTTAAGAAAATAAAATTTACAATTTCAATGAAAAAATCCCGGCCCTCTAGAGGTTAAGAAGGATGCTCGAAATTTTTGAACTTATGCAATGAGTGTGGAAAAATTCTGTGCAAGAAAAAGAAATAATTTTTCGTCTTATTAACCGCATAACATGTATTTTTTATATGTTTCAATCCGGGTGAGATGGCCTTTCGCATAGACTGCAATTTTATTATATTTTTGTTAAATGTATGAATATTTTTTTAATTCAATTTTATATTATTTATCTAAAAATTTATCTGCACTAATTTTATGCGTGTACTGATTGTTTTAAAAAAACTGGGCCATCTCTCCCCGACTTACCCTATGCTTAAGCAATTTGCTTTCGCGGCGCGACGGTTTGGAGACTAGTGCAAACAACGGTGCAAAGTAGTTTTTAACTCACCCCTGATAAATACGTTATCTAACCTCGAGCTGTAAAAAATCAAGCCCGTAAAATAAATTAAAAGATAAAAGCGTGCATTTCGCATTTCGACTACTCCCACCATTCCTTCCGCTTCAAATCGATCGTTCCACGGCTCTCATTGCTATAAATGAGTATCTTCTTGAAAAGAAAAAAGGAAAAAGAGAAAAGGGATATATTTCGTGATAAAGAGTGTAAAGAGGGAGAAACGGGTCGAGAGACAAAAATAACACTGGTATGGTTAATACGTCTTTTTCTACGTGTCTATTTATTATGAAAATATAATACAAAACATCCTATGTTGTATTACATAGATAACAATGCTCAATTAACGTTTTTTTCATCCCTTTTGTCATGTAACGTTACCATCCAACACTATGAGAAGCATGTCGGGACAGGTAATGTCGTGTTCTCTTAATCCACGTTCTTTTCATATTTTTTTTCTCTTCCTCATCTTCTTCGTCTTCTTTGTCTTTTTCTTCTTTATTTTTCTTTTTACTTCGTTTGGAGGAAAGGCCCGATATACAGGAGAAATTGCATAGACGATAAGACGTTATAGAGCAGATTACAGATTGAAACGGAGAAACGGAAGTTCCGGGTTTTACAAAAATTGTCGTCCGTTCGATCGAGCGGACAAGGAACAAGGTGGGGGTAGGGGGAGGGGGTCTGTTCAAATGTTACTCATCCCTCGTTTGGACTTCGTGGTTTCCGGGAGAATGTGTTTCAGGATGAGAATCTCTTTCATCTTCTTCTTCTTTTCGTTTTCTTTGTCCTCTTTTTTTTGTTTCTTTGGTTTCGCGTGTCGATGCACAATTGGAGTTTTGTATTAGCGCTAGTTTACAAATAATACAAATGTATGTAAATATCGTTATAATAATAATAGGTTCCCTCTTAGCGAGAAAGAAGCTTAAAGCTAATTCATCTAGCATCGTTATCGTTTTTTTTTCACACCATGCTAATACTACGTGTTCCAGGTGGTACCCGTGAACAGCCGTGTCGTAGTCGGGTCGAACGTGTTTCCGACGTGAGAAAGGAAAAAGTACAGGGAATTGTCGTTTCGAAGGACCAAATCGAAATTAAATAACGATTCCGCCGTTCGTTTTCCATAGGGATGAAGCCCGTTCCGAACGGCGATCCACCTTCAATCGAAAATCGATTTCGAACGTGCTCAACGGGCCGACTGATTTATTTACAATTAGTAACGTGAGTCTCAGGTGTTCCAAAAGTTCTATAAAACTCAAGTGCCTGATTATATATAATCAAAAGTGTACGACAAGCTATGAAGCTGAATTTTAAATTGTACTCAAATTCGACCAAATCAGACCAACTCGAATAGATACTTAAACTGACATAAATCATAGAATCATACTTCATTCCATTAAAAATCAGGTAAAGTAGAATAAGGAGACGGCCTGTTGAGGAGAAGCAAGACTTTCTCGATATACTCGAACTACTCGAGGGACTCGAACGCCTCGCAGTGGAGGAATCGGTAATGAACGGTGTACCGACGAAATGACATCCTCCGGTATAGGCGAGAAGTTGAGAGTTGAAGGTGCGGAAAGATAGAAATAAAGGAAGGAGGAAGGTGAATAGGTTCGAATGGCGTTGCTCGTCTACCCAACAATGTATTGTCAATCGTTTCGTTCTTGAACAGAGTTAGCGATCTTAGCTGTCACAGGCACCGAGTGAAATACATTAGCGACTCTACGATAACTCTATATATCACTACCTTTTTTTATTAGGCGGAATTCGATCGACCAGAGTTCCCGACATTGCCGCCGATGAGCCCCGTAGGAGACAATGGGGGTAAGTAAGTACAGTTGCATCGCCATCTCTGGCGAAGGGGATCGAAGGGTAGACGTGGAGCGGGACGGGGGTGATGCACACGGTAACGGGAACTCTGGACGAGCTGGTCGACCTAGGCAATTAGTGTTATCTACGCAAATGCTAAGTACAATTAGCACTACGATCAGAATAAACTAATGACCATATATAGTGTCCACGTGTCGCGTGTCTTATGTAATTATAGTTGTGCGCACGTGTGTGTGTGTGTGTGTGTGTGTGTGTGTCAAGTGATGTGTGTGTGGTGTGTGTGTCGACGCGGTGTAAATGTACCTACGGCATTCCCTTCTCAAGTTATTAAATATCGTTTACCTTTAGTATCTTTAATTTTTTCGTTAATTATTCTTTTAACTCTATATTGCTCTTTGTATTGCTTCGGCGGCAGTATAGCCCTACGTAGTCATGCAAGGTATAAGTTTTTTTTTTGTTTCACCGTTAATAGATACAATATAACTGGTATTCGTTCGTCGATTCAAATGATAATCGTGACCCGCGTGAAACGATCTTGGTTAGAACGATGACAATAATAACGGTAACGCCGGTTTGTTTTCTAATTAAATACGTAAACGTCGTTTTGTGGCTTCCGGCTGCGCCGTAATGTGAAGTTTACGCGTTGCTGTACCAACGATGCGAACAATATTGATAATGAGAACGATACCAATAATACCAGTTTACCGTAATTCGATATATTCATATATATATCATCGGTAACACCGTGCCAACATATTTCTATAAATATAGTTAACTTCGCGTTCTGCGTGTACCGTACCTTTAAAGGAAAAAGCTACAAAATATGGATACCTGCGCGATTTCTAATTTCTCTTTAAATTTACTCTTCTATCCTTTCACACACTTCCACGCACTCGTCTATCTCTCTCTCTCTCTAATTCTTTCATTTTACTTGCTCGAATGATCACGACGAAACGTAGTGTAATTACTTTTGCGCTCTCTATTCGATCGTCGTGTAGTCGCTATTTTCCCTCGAACTATAGTTCGAATATTATAATATATATATATTTTATGTATATAATATATATATATATATATTTATGTATATAATAGATTTATGTATATCAATGTAACCAGTGGTGCACGTTTGTCGCGTTACATCGTCTTATAAAAGCAATCGCTAGTCTCCCTGTCTCATCATCGTTCTCCCTCTTTCAATAATAATAATCATTACAATAATAAGTCTTACTAAACTGTTCGTTAGGCTCACTGCGTGTGTTGTGTGTCGATGTATACGTGGAGTGGGGGAGGTGTACCCGCGCATGCGCGTACGCGCGAACACAGCGCCAGTGCTCACACAATCCGCTATTTCTACTTTTATCTACCGCTTTTCACTCACGCTTTCTCTCCCTCTCTTTCTCACTACCATCGCTAATTACTCCTTATTCCATAGATTATTGTTGTATCGAGCAACAAACCCTTATTCTGTATGGGTGTGTGTGTATGTGTGTGTGTGTGAGGTGCGTCACACGTGTCCACGTGTACACGTTTGTTTCCGGTGTATGTAAATGTCGTGATCCAGGCTCGTGTGACGTAAATGCGTGGATCCTGCGTCGCTAGGTCGTCGTTACAATTTAAAATTATTTTACGGTTAAAAATTCATTGGCCTATGAATCGCTTTATCTCCCTTATTTCTCCGCCGTTTATTTATTTTATTTATATTAATAGGTCGCGCATGCGCCTCGTCGAGGATCCGCGACCGCCTACGAAGTTATTGCTTTTGAATACCCCGGCTTCCCTGGGAGCATCCAATTGGAACAATATCCTGTAAATATCAGTCGCACTTTGGAGGAGGCAGGTATCCCTAGTCGATTTTTATCGTTACTCGGTTTACAAGTTTCTGGGGGTGGGAGGGGACTGGAGATCGGGGAGCGGGGGAATGTTTGGTGTTTCTTCTTGTTGTTGTCGTTTTCCTCGAGGGTACTATCACAATGCATACAATATCAATATCTATATGCGTTTATAGGTAAGGTTAAGGTTCACCCTTATATCACATCCGTCCCTAATCAACCGCGATTCACGTCGAGCGGGCTCACGAGGATCGTCGGCGCGATGCAGAATTTCCTAACCTCATTCTTCTAAAACCTACAAATTTCTCAACGGAACTATGTTCCCTCTGCAATGTGAAACGGTAACTATAATCCCTCTTTTGGACGATTTCTTTAATTCCATATTCGTCTATATAACTAACCTCAAATTTGTAATTTTTATCCACCCCCAAAATTGATCGCTGTAATGATTCGAAACTTGTTCTGCTCATCCTCGAACAGCTCGAACGACGCCCCGCGGTGATTAGCTCATTAGTTTAGGTTCGCAATCAATAATAACAATGATAATAATAATAATAATAATAATAATCATAGTTCGCAATCATTATCGTCGTCGTCGAAAATCGTTGTTAATAATTGGTACTCACAAGCGTTCTTGCTTTTATTATTTTTTTGTTTCGTAATCTCGGATCACCTCTCGATAGTCGATATTGCTTTCGTTTGCTCGTCGTCTTCCTCCGTATCACCTTTCGTTTTCTCCGTTGCATCTCGTTGCGTCGCGTTTTTGCTTTTTAAACCTGTAATTGACACTGTCCGTACTCGTTGGAACGCATTTTGTTTTTTTTTGTATACACGCTACGAATAATTTTACTGGTGTATAGGCACTTTTTTCTCCGCTCTCTCACCTTCTCCCCCCCCTCTCTCTCTCTCTCTCTCTCTCTCTCTCAATCTTTCATCTCATATCTCTCGTGCTCTCTCTCTCTCACTCTCGATTACACGCTAACCCAGAACAAATGCGCTACGAACTTATCTACCAACCCCACTACACTCTTGTTTCGACGAGGATAGATCCTCAGCCCCAAAAAGTGATCCTCCCTCATAATCAGACAACCGTTTCTCAGATTTAGAAACGCTACGGGCCCGAATGAAAAACTCGAGCGTGTCACACCGACGAGGAATTATCGAATCGCTTCGATCTACGAAAGGTTATCGAGACAGTGAAAAGGTAGTGATAGGAGTGAGGACAGACGAGTCGCCCCGCGCCTCATAACCTGCAAACAGCCTTTTCGTTCAACGACTGAAAGTCGTTCGTTCTTTTCTTGTCTGTATAACACCACTTTTACACACTTTCTCTAAATCAGCGCTGTCCAGAGTAGGGGCCCCTCAGCGCCAGCTTCCCCTTCCAATCTTTCTCTCGCACAGCGTGCCTTCCGTTGTCAAGGAGACCGCGCGACGCTACGAAGGCTTGCACGACGGGCTAGCCGGGCAAGCGTCTTCGCGGTTAGCGTCGCGCGGTATCCCTGACAACGCGGACGAGAGTGGGAGAACCCCAAGCTCCCGCGGGAGCGACCTTGGACAGCGCTGCTCTAGATCATTGCAGCTGTAACGGCTGTTAGAGAGGTTAGAGTGGGTTTGCGCGGGAACGGAAACTGGAAATCGTAGCGAGAAAGTGGAAATCGAAATCGAAAAGTGGAAATCGAAATCGAAAGGTGGAAATGGAAGTCGGATAGGGACAGCGACAGACGGGAGGATTTCGAGCGAGATAACTTCCGTCACATTTGCGCACCTGTTTACGGACGTGGTACTTTGTGCTGTGGCGTCTTTACGTCATGGGCACTCTGGGCAGTCACCAGGGGCACCATGATAGTAGTAGTCGCCAAATAAAAGAAAGTCTGATTTTAAGTCCTATTCAGGGGCCCCAGTGCATTACTTTGCCCAGGGGCCTACAATGATCTTAAGACGCTTTTGACTTTGTGCTTCGCACGTTACTTGCGCTCGGATTAGACACTCGTTTCTGAATTGAAATGTTTGCTTAACTTTCAAGAGGCTTTCGAGAAAGAAGCTACCTTGAGAATGAAACATATATGTATATCAAGTTTAGGTAAAATATACGCTGCAAATGATCCATGCAGCGTTAGATTCCCACGTCTATAAAACATCAGCGTCATTACAATCAGCATGTACGTATACGTGCTCCTCATAAAAGTTTCATTATTAATTGCGAACGCTTTTGCCGATTTTTGCGACTGGTGGTCGACGTACGCGTGTATAGGTCGTAGGCGAAATGAAAAGTACAGCGAACAGTGAGAGTCATAAAGAGACAATTCTCGTGACACGAGAAGCGAAAAAAGTGATCGTCACGTGACCAGCGGGGAAAATCGAAAGCTTCGATTGATATTTACTCGTAAGCACTAGTAACATCATGCATGTCCCTTTTAGGGAATTATAGAATTTCCATGAATGTCGCGTTCGATTGGGCCCCGCAATCTTCGGCGATCACTTTTGCCCGATCTGCTTTACCGACGGAGACCGCGCGCGATCGACATCTAGAGTGTACAAAGTGATACATCGTGGAGCCGTAGTTGCGTTCGTCCACTACGTGTTCTCCTGTTTCCGTGTCCTTGCCCTCCCTCTTTGTACTCGATATCGCCCCTATATAAACAATTAACTCGCTACGATCGTTAATTAAACTAACGAGACACGAAGTTATTGACTCGTTATTGACTCGTTATTGACTCGTTACTAGTTGTTGAGCAAGCCGAATATCGATCGCGCGCACTTTCCGTCTGCGTTTCACGTTATCGAGTGTCACACGTGGAACTACAACGGGAACCCAGAATGGTCTGGGACGCTGGGTTGCTCGTATGATTAGTACGCGGAGTAGTATGTTATTATTGCTTATGAAAATTAGCCTGCGACGATGACCCAACGGGATGCTCGAACACTCAACGTTTATGTGCCATTTCGTTTTCTCATTGCAAAAGATCGTCATTCGAACACTTCTTTCCCCTAGGGCAGGCCTGCACAAGTGGCTGAATTGGGAGCAAGCGATTGCTCCGGGAGCAGAGTTAGAAGAGCAACACTCGGAGCAGCTTAGGTCGTTAGCCGTAGACTGGGTGGAAATAACTGCGGTATTGCGTGTGCAAACTCGTACTGAGTCTACATATACATCTGGGTCTCTAGCGACCCGCAGTGATTGTTATTCTATAGTTCCCAACGAGCTATCGGCTCCGAGCCCCAGAAATCTGCTCTCGGAGCAACGTGTTCTGAAAGCCTGTCCTAGAGAAAGTTCAGTCCCTCATCGCATGCGGGAATCATCCTTCCAGCATAAAGATACACCCTTTCACGGAAGATTCGTTAACTCGATAGTCGAGTGAGGTTATGGGTGCGTTCCACCAAATCGCCCCCAACGCCCGTGATTTCCATTACATATCGTGACCGTGCGGAGGATTTGGGCGTAAATGGAATGCACCCTATGTCGCTAGCTCCATAGCTTCTCGCTGCGTTGCACGAGTTTCGAGCACCGGTTGAGTCGCGTTACAAACTTCACTCGCAACGAATTGCCGATCATCGAACACGATCAATCGTGACAACTCCCTACGCTTAACGATGTTCAAACGTTTGTACAATAATCATGGACATTTACGTGCGAGAAATTATTCTACATCGAGTATTGCTTTCGGCCTGACTGGAGTTAGATTAGTTACATTTAATTAGACGTGAGCCGAATCGTTGAATTCATCAGCGAAATTAAGGTATCACTTCTTCTTTTTTTTTTCGTTCTTTGAGCTCGCGACGAAGCGCTAGGAACATAGCTGTTCTCTGCCGCTTCGACGATCATCCGAATGGTCCAGTCGTTTTAAAAATTTTTTGTTCTTAACATGGTGTTCTTGTTTCCATAGTTTAATTATTATTGACACGTTTCCCTATTCCCTTACCGAATATTTACGACAAGTATAATTGAACATTTAACACTTCCTTCATGCTCTCGTTGCAAATTCTCTCCCACGAACATCAAACATCGACGTAAATGCGGTTACACACAGATAGCCATTTAATCTCGTGTTTTGAGCGTAATTGGTGTGTTAGTTGCGTGCCAAGCTTTCTCGCTCCCTCGACACGTTCACGTAAGTCGTATGTGAAAGATTTGCACGCCACCTAAATAGTGATCCTCGAAACTGATGTCCACCTTGCAGTTGTTACGAGCTACTCAATAGCATCGAATACAAGTTCAATGAAACATTCTTTGCCTTTTTTATTATCTCATAACGTGGTTCGTTGATGTACGATGTCTCAGAACGGAACGTAATGTTTGAATGACAAACGAAAACGCTTCAAGTATCCCCCGCGAAGTTCTCGGTTAACTCGATCGTTTGTCAGGTTCCCATCCCTCTTTAAGGCTGTTTGGTGTGGTGTTTCGTTGCGTTTAATCATTCGCGTGTCGTGTGTCCCAGCAGAATTGTTCCGGACAGAAGAGCGGTCGCGAGTTCTTTGCGTTTACTTTCGCGATCGTGTTTAACCTCAAAAAGTACGAGTACTGGACGTTACGTTTCCCTAAAAGTCAGCGAATCCATCAGATCTAAGAGTCTACCCAGTCTCAAGTCGGTTCGCACTACCGGCGTCTCAGAATTATATAATTGGACACATTTACATTTTCATCGATTTCATCGATCAGTCTCGTTGGGACCAACATCAGTTATAGCTGTCAATCTATAGATCTGAATTAGGTTAGGTTTGGGTTAGCCACGACTATTGTTGGTCCCGATCAACACCGATTACCATTATTACCGGCTGATTAAAGCACGTCGCAGCAGATCAACCACGATTGAAATGATCGTCGGCGTACTGTGTCGACCGCTGATTCATTACCATCGATGCTAATCGCGCTCGAGATCTATCACTATCGCCATCGATATCATCATTCAAAAGACGCGGCACGGCGCCCGAGAAACTGGGGAGAACATTCCAACCTTTTTTATCGACACGATAGAAACAAGGCTTAACCTCTCGAGGCCGACGAATTCGGGCAATGTCACGTCGAGGCAGGCTTCTATTGATCCGAGAAAAGCAACGATCGTCGCGCGATCACGAACAAACCCAATTGGTAGGCAAAGAGAAAAGTAACTAGACCTTCACACCGATATTTATCGAATATTGGCCCGACTGGGGAGCCCAGTTCTCGCCAGTCTAACGTTACTTACTTGTATAGTGTACCTCGTCTATTGAGATTCCTTACCTTATATCTATACGCCCTTAAAGTTCCCACCTTTAATACCTCTACTAACCCTACGGTGACTCTTTACAACTCGTTACACCAGTTTCTACGCGGGACTCCCAATATTTACATTAGAATGTGAAACCAAAGGAGAAACGAATGGCGACTGAACGAAGGGATCGTTATTAAACGTACTTAAACGGCAAATAAATGCCGTCGCAATGGTATTAGTTCTTAATAGCCAATACATAGTCGAGATTTCGTTAATTCGCTTTGCGTATTATATATATATGTGTATATATCATAGGTGTATACGTTCTATATAATATATATTCATGTATATATATATACGTGAGCCCGTTCGTCGTATTCCTGAAAATATAACGAACATGTCTTTTCGTTGCATCCCTTGGTAAAATATAATATAGAATCTCTTTCTCCGTAGCTCTTCGTTTCCCTTCCTCTGCATTTTCCCCTCACGCTTCTCTTCATCTCTTCTGGGCACTTTCGCCCTTCCCTCCGCCTTTGCATCTCGCTCTCCAGCATTTTAAATGTACCTACTTTATATTATTGGTCGACGTCGAACGGAAAAGGAAGCGGCGCTGACACGGCTGCGCAACTTCCACATATTCGCGTTCACGCGCTGTGTATAGTTACTTTAGACCCGGGCAATTTTGCAGGTGGCGCGATGAACGAGGAACTAATTGTAACTCGAGGCTTTTTTGACGGCTCGTCGCGACGGGAAACGTCTTTCGTTCCCAGCTTGGAACGCGGGCCATTTCCGTGGAGAATGCACGCGCGTGGAGCCCTTTGGACCTATAGTATGACTTACAGCAATTTTCAGACAAAAAAAAGAATGGCGAGCAAACAGACATAATTTTATAAACAGCAATGTTGCCATAGTGTAACCTAGCAAACGTAGTGTTTATTACACATTGAAAATGTTTTAATATTAATATTTATAAAATTCTTTGTTTAGTAGTAGAAAAGAAATGATGCTTCTGCCCCTTTTGGAATAATTGGGTCTATTGAATTCCCAAATCAATATTAATATTAACATCAACAAGTGTCGAACTATGACAATTGATACTTTCATTAGCAAACGAATCGACTCGAACGGAAAATGCCGGGGGTTGATTTCAATGAGAACGTACTCTCCTAATATCCGGCTCCGCTCAATATTCATTTCCCAGGGAATTCTCAATCGTACCACTGGTAATGGAAATATGGAGCTCCCACACGTGCACTGTGATCAGTGTGATCCGCGACAATGCCATCTTTCCATTGTCTGGACGTTACCCCTGAATTGGGTCGCCCTTATTGCGAATCAGCCACTCGCGATGCGTGCATTCTCCGCGGTAATCGCGGGGGCTCGAGGGAACGGGCCGCGATCCAAGTGTTCGAATTAGAACCGGAGCAATTAATGTACGCTGAATTAACGGCGGGGATCGATCGTTGAGAAATACGCTTACGGCGGCTACTATGCCCGATGCGTACGTACTTAACGCTACAACTACTTAGATTCTGAACACATAGTTCTCTCTAATAAACTGACGTATCGTGGCTGTTTTTTCCCTCTTTTTTCTCTTATTATCAATCGACGGAGTCTAAGGTACCCGTGTCTCTCGAAGTCGTCCCGAAAACGAGGCTGACGTTCTCGATCTTGACGCCTGAAGAAGGAAAGATGAATGAAAAAATGAAAGACGTCACGCTGACGATCGCGTGCGTTATATGGAAGTCACCGATTGGCAAAGCTACACGAGTCCCATTATCGTTATCGTTACGCCTTCGTCAGAATATATAAAATATATTATGTATAATAATATATCGTATATACATATATATGTGAGTGCCACTATGTTTCGCGCCTATGGCTAATATAAAATCGCCGACGTGGGACGCGCCGTTTTCACGTTCCCCGTCGATTCTGAATTTCGGCTCACCGTCGACGAGTTTGGATCTCCGTTTCACGGATGGGTCGCGTGGCCCGCTGGAAATCGGATCGGTAGAATCTTTCTCAGATTCGCTTTGGTTCCGCGACGCGAGAAGTGGTCTGCGGCGGTGGTCGCTGATCGCGCAGTAGTGTTTCTTATTGGAACGGTGAATTTTGGTGAATTTTAATCGTGAAAGGAACGGGGTTTTGGTTATAAGAAAAAATAGAGTTTCAATCATACGAAGAAACAGGGTGTCAACATTAAGTTGAAATAGAGCTCCAACTATCAGAAGGAATAGAGTTTCAATGGCAAGAAGAAATATACCTACAACAATCAAGTTTTCTAGATACCCCTCAAGAAAATTATCCAAACCTCAAAAGCAATTCGAATGAGTGAACCGATGCTACAAATGAGAATTTCGATGAATTTAAGAACAGTAACGAGTCAGAGAAGAAACACTTGCGCTTGATCCTAAACTCGCTTTTCAAAAGCTTGGACCAGAGGACCCTCCCGTTATATTTGCTCTTTCCTCCCCTCCGCTTCTCTTCGCTTACTCTAAGGCAACTAACGAATAGTTAAAAAATTCTCAAGGCTCTCGTTGGAAGGATTTTGAAACGTGACGCGCCGAGAAACGCAACCCGCCCTGCTCGTCGCCAAACCTCGGGATAAAGAAGATTAGGCCAGGGGGCGGGCGAGTCGATAATCCTGACGCTACGTCCAATATAACGAACGACGCTACTCGGAACCGAGAGTCTCGTCCTTAAAATGCAGCAAGGACGACGAGTTCCGCTGGCATTTGGCATTTCAGTCACGAGCCATGCTCCTGCTTCATCATCTTGAATTGTACCTATTAGACGAGTGGGTGGTGTCGCAGGTGGAAGAAATACAGGCCGGAAATATACTTGTACCTTTTCGTTATCGAAAAACTCCTCCACTTTTAACATCCCGAAACAACCCCTGCCTGATAAAACGCATCGAATACTTGCAAACAATTCTCTTCTTGGAAAATGTCACACTTTCTGATGTACAATTGAATTTAGGATTTAAATACGAATTCGATGACCTGCAATGCTGGGATTCGTAGGGCCTTTTGAGTTGCCAAGAATTTGTGAAAGCAGTTAAAGGGAAGCGGTGAGAAAGAAAAGTCTTGGCGACACCTCGAAACTAGTTCGCCCGTTAAGCTTCCAATATTGTTCATCGATATCCCCACCTACTTGCAGTAGAGACCCCACTGTTGCTCATGATCATCCCTTTCTCTGTATTTCTTCCACCCCACTTAAAGCGAGGGACGAAATAATGTATGTTCCAACAGTATGTTCCAACATTTGTTGCAGTCTGACGACAGAATTCGTTTCACGCACATATTCTTCATTTATTTTTCCTTCCACACTGTGAATTCGATAGAGGTACCTATCAAGCTACAACGAAGAGTGTGATCTAGAGTCGATCAAGCAGTGTTTAGATTTTAGAAGCGTTCAAAAGAGCAAAGATTCAGGCGAAGTTGAGGGCGATAGATAGAAATATCCCGTGATCTGGAAATATTCGTCTTTTCGGAGAGGTACACTTCCTTTTCCAACGATAACAGTATCATTTCTCGCTCGCCTATTGGAGCGGTGCTCCATATCGGAAATCGAGGAAGCTGGTCCAGCGATCGCGTTTCCAATTAAAATTAATGGCTCCCCCGTGTCCGGGGGTGCCACGGTCGACTCGATGGTAGCTCGAAAATTGCGATTCCTAATTGGACCTCCGATTATTGGAATTCGATTAATCCGACCGTGTTGTGTAAACAAAACTGACGCGGATACAAGAGGAACTGGGAAAAATGCCGATTGGAAATGATCCCTTTATGTTCTTTTAAAGTCTCCTGGTGGACGGGCTAATAAACAATGCGAGCAGCTCGATATTAACATTTAACGTTTATGAAACGTTATTTCTTTCCAATTTTTAAAACTTTCGTTGATTCTTAAGGATGATGTTCCAAATATTTATATTATACATTTTTTCTAGTAACAGGCGAAATCTCCACCATAACAAAGAAAAAAGTAGGTCCAATGCTTACTAACCAATAATTCCTTTCCTTCACTTGAATTATTATGAAATTTTTTTGCAAATTTTTTTACAATTTTGTCTCGCGGAGCCTTAGATCTGCTTGCGTACGAAACTTGCCGCGCGGATGGGCAAGAATGTCATTTAATTCAGTAAGTAGTAAGAAAGAGCTTGGAAAATAGAGATTGAACTCGTTTTCGTCGCGTCGCGGCGAAAATCACCAAAGCGCCGGCAGAAATTCACGAAAGTGCGCAGACATTGGAGGTAAAAGGTGAAGGAATAGCGCGGGCAGTCGGGGAGACACGAAAGCTTGAAGCAGCAACAGTTGCGCCAGCAACACCTTGAAGAACGTGAACCAACAGAAATCCCGCCTCAATAATCAAGATCTTTAGAAGGATTCATCGACCTTAATTCCCAAACTTATTCTACCAATTATAATTGATGTTAATTCCTTGAATCGTGAAATAAGATCCTCACTATTCATTAAAATCCTCATGATCGACGAGATCTGTTGTCGATCACGATCTAACACCGAACATCTCAAGATCCACATGGATGTGAACCCTGAATATCTTGGACCAATCGGTCTAAGACGCTGTCGACAGGATCGTCACTGAGCAATGACGGAATAAAGAATATTAGAATGCTTCTCCACGATACTGACCCGTTTCGAGGTGTTTCACGATCCAAACAGACTCCCACTAATCAATCAGCGAGATTGCCAACGAAGTTGATTGGCGCAACCTTTCCGTTGCTGTTAGAGCAGAGAACGTCGACGTCGTCCACGTGGACGTTTCAAAGCGAAAAGGTGAACGACAGAGTAGGCGAGGTCGACGGACGGTCGCCTAATTAGAGGAAGATTAGATTAAGTAGTTACGCGTTACAGAGATAATAGATCTACCGAGTATGTAGTTGTGTTCGTGCGTAGGTACGCGTGTTCTTACGTGTATATTCTTAGGATGTCTTAATACATGTATACTTCCCGTACATATTTATACGTGCGTGTGTGTATGTACAGAATGCATCATTTGAGATGTACACGCTTCTTGACTATAGATGAGGCGACGTATAGTCCTCCTCGAGAAAAATTGGCTACGGAGGGACAGTTGGTAATTCTGCAAAATAGCATCTCATTAGGGCGTTCCTGGATATTCCGGGCGCGTCTGAAAGTATTGCAAGCATTTTGGCCGTCGAAACGAGACGTTAGAGTAGAAAGAGATAGTGAACGTTTGTAGTAAACGCTCGAGCGATAGAAGTAAGTACAGCTTTGGGCACTCTCGATGGTGTCGATATGAAAAATACTGTCCAACGGGGCAAGAATAGTTCCTACTTAGCCTATTCTGCTGTCGAAAGCCCGGCATTCGATTCTGACCGCCACTTCCGGTTCGTCCTGCGTTACAGGCGGGCGAATGGCAGGTGGAAGGTTCCATGCGCAAAAGAAAATTTTTCACGTTCCCAATTTTTTAATGAACTTCAGGATTCTAACGGCCTCCATTAAAAATTCTTATTAACCCCTCAGACTCGGAATTCTACTTTTCTTCCCGTCATGCCAATAAACATACAGTGAAAGTGACATTTCAACAAAGTACCTATCTTTAAAAACTGAGACCTATATTGTAATAAGGTTTTCTTTCGTGAAGCTTGTGTTTCATGTTTTTTCTTCACATTTGCTTCTGTACTTTGTGACACCATAAATTTGAAGTAATAATAAAAATACCCTATAATGACTTTGACGAAGTGTGCAATCACAGGTTGACTTTACTTGATAAAATTTATGCACCCAGAGGGGTGATGTCTCGATGTCCCTTGTTGTAGCGTAATATGGCCCCTAATTATGCAAATTATTATTACTCGTACTCGTGCAAATGATGCTGACATCCTTATACGGGTGAAACAGAAAAGTGTTAATAGCTTTGTTTTAAGGGTGATGAAGTAAACGGTGATAATAGAGATCCCGTTTTTATCGAGACAGAAGGGATGATTCCCTTCGCGACACGAGATAAACAAATATCCCCCCTCCCCTGCCAGAATCAAGTAAAAATACTCGCATATAGGGGTTGAAAGTTCCCGCAGGGTGGGGGATGGCTGGAGAAACTTTTAATTATTTGGAGAACTGAGAACGCGATTCGTTTCAGCTGGTGGTGATGCCGCGAAGTTGGGACGTGCGTGGGGAAATGGTCCTGGCTGGCCTGGCCAATTAAAATACTTTAATTGTCTGCGAGACTTCCTAACGAACCAGCGCAATTCCCAGTAACGAACTCTGCTGCCCCCTCTACGCCCCACTCGCGATTATTTGCATCCACCATAGGCCTTTCTCATCGTCCACTGACTTAATTGGAGATCGACGGATCGACGTGCGTGCTTCGATCGCAGTCGTTGGCCTTAAAGGAACGAACTCGAAACCAGAATGGAGGGAAGGTTACTTAAAATCTGACAATTAGGGGTTTGGGGTGTTTTGTAAGTTTGGTTTTGATGAGCATGGAGATAATTATGTTGTTTGGAATGGATCTCAAGATCAAAATTTGCAAAAGATTGGCGTTTAGAAATTGGAGGTTAATATGGTTCTAATTTTGTCACTGTATTGGTTTCTTTAAAGATCACCTTTAGGGGTCAGCTTTAAAAATTTTGAAAATTGTGTGATTGTTAGTTTCTGGGGTTTAGTATAAATTTTTTTTTATAATTATAGCTTTCCAGAAAAGCTTGTTGAGTTATTTGCAAATTTTTGAATCTAGAACTAGAGAATTATTGTGATATGACGCTTTTAGATAAGGGTTGTTCGAGCTCGTTAATGCCACCCTCACCAATCACAAGTTAGGGACTGCGCGTTTGAATGTACAGGGTGATTATAAAAGCGTGTCAGTACTTTAGAGAGTGAATGTTCACAATGAAACGATTAAAAATGGAGTTTAGAAGATTGGTGTTCGTTGGGCTAAATAAGATATTGTCTTGCAATGCCTTCTTTTAGTATGGTTGTACATATTCTAAGAAAAAATAAATAACCTTAACTTTAAAATGGAGTTTGAACAACGATAGTGTACACTGTACACCAAACTTTCTGAGATACAAAAGATTTGAAAGGAAATGCTTAAAGCGTCTGCTTTGGATCTCAACACATACTAGGTACGTTGCACCTCAACACATTGATATTGCACAGGGTTCTGAACCACATTTTTACAACTGTTTAATTTTTCCTTCGCGAATAGTCATCTAAAGATTTAAATGAACATCAGATAATAAAACGCTCGAAGGTAGAACTTTCACATACAAGAACTTTCAGATATTAAAAAATTCGAACAGCAACCTTCGCACAATAGATCATTCAAACACTAAAACTCTTAAACAGAGGAGTATGAATGCAGGGAAAGTTGAAATAATCAGGAATAATGATCACCATTATTCAACACCACCCAATGATATCAACAGCAATAACAACAATAACAACAGAAACTCAACATTGCAATAAGGTGAATGAATGTAAGGATAAATAAAGTACACAATATCAATAATAATAATAATAATAAATATAATAAATACCGATGACAATAATAAATACGATAATGCTGCAAACGTATTAATAATAGTAATAATAATACTGACAACAATTCGCAAAAAATAAATACTATACAGACGGCAATTGAAAACAAGGAATAATCATGAATAATCCGACTGTACGCCTATGAAAGGAGAAAAGAAAAGAAACTTGAGAGATGTGGTAGTACCGAGCGTCAGCGGTTGAAGTTATGTCGAGGCGTGAAGCGAGCGAACCGGAAGTAAGCGAGGGTCGCTCGAGTTTCAAGCGGAGAACGAAAATGAAACAACGTTTCGATTTCATCGCTCCTCCCTTCGTTTCTCTCTCCCTCTTTCACCCTTTTATATTATATATCCACTAAAACAACAAACACACGCGTAAAACGGTGCACTTGGTTCAGCAAATATGTCTCTGCTCTCTACCCGAACCGCTCGTTAGCTCGTTAATTAATTAATTAATTAATATTGCTTAGGGTTTTATTGCTCTACGTTCACGTGCACGACTAATCGCTGGGGCGCGATCGTTGCATAGAGATTTCGATGGAACGAAGCTGAACCACCATGATCCACCATGGTTTGGGTTTTTTAAAGCTTCACCGCTGCCACCACGTCGATCCCCGAGGGATCCACAGCGCTAGAATCGCTCTAAAAAACGGTGCTAGAGGCGCCACTGCGAAGGACATCGTGCTGCGTTCGTTACGTTCCCGTTGCTTCGTCCTCTTTTTTTCGCGTTTTTCGTATTTTTTTTTCTTCTCTTTACCCCCCTCCCTCGTTTAATCTCGATACTTATTATTATTACTCGGTGTCGGTTATGCTCGCGGGCGAGGTCGGCTACTCTGTACACATGCAACGCAGTAATTATTTGTCGGCAATTATTATTACAAAAAGGACTCGTTGGATCGTCGCGCCAGATAAGCCGGCGTCGTTCCACCCTCTTCTTCTTCGTCCTACTCGCGATTTGCTTTCTACGTTACTTCCGCTCTCGTCTTTCTTCGACGTGCAGCGAATGGGCGAATCAGGCGCGGCTCGATTATTGCTTTTGCTGCGATGAAATTTGAATAATGGAGGCTGGGCTCTGGTTGACGGGGTTTCAGTGACCCTCCCCTTGCGATGCTTTAAAATACTCATTTCGTTGGCTAGAATAGACTTTGGAGAGCGTATTGCGTACGAATTTTATAATGAAATTACTCGGGATTTTGGAGAATCATTTTCTTTGACTTTATCGTTGCAATGCTGATTTTTGGAACTGTTCGAACGACTAAATGAAATCTACTTTGAAGTCATGTTCTTTTGGAAGGAATTAACGTGATGCTTTGAAATAGAGTAGTGTCAGTAATGCAATTGCCAAATTTTTCTCGAGTGCTTTACTTACAATTAGACTCACTGGTGTTGCTGTAATTTCAATGAAATTCAAGTGATTTCCCTTATTAGAAATTTCCTTTTATAGTAACCTGAAGGTAAATTCAATATATTTAATGGTATTATTAGCAACTAAATGGCAAGAAAATAAGAATAGACCAATCTCGTAATTAAACGTTCAAAGAGAAAGTTCACTATTACAATATCATATCCCCTACAGGGGTACGATAATTTGTTCTATTTCTTTTTCGCAAAGAGACAGGTACCTGAAACCGCGTGTCAGAAAATTTGTTCCCCTCGAGCGCCAATTTCTTCATGAATATTTCGACAAATGGACAGACAGAAGAGTGTGGTGGGACGATCAAAGAAGTTCCAATGCCGAAGCAAACCATCGTTCATCTATCACGTTAAACTTCGATGTTCGCCTCTGTCTATGTATAATTATATAATTCGTTGTGTCGAAACATTGCTTTTGACCGTACGTGTCGTCATTTTTTTTATCCCTTACTCGTTATATTGCTTCTATAAAATATGTGTATAACAATGTTATCTTTACGCAATCTATTGCTCGATTCTGCTCTAAATATACGTGTATACGCGCGTGTGTGTTGTTCTCTGTCTCTCCTACGTGTTCGTGTCCCTTTCTGTGTCTGTATGCGTGTGCTTATGTATATGTGTACGCGTTTGGAATCTTCGGTTTCCCGCACGAGCTCGCGCATAGCCGATCGTGTAACGTTATAGTGTTTGGGGAAACAGAATGAAATTTAACAAAAATGACTTTGCAGCTTCTAAAATTAGGCCGATAATTTCTTGTAAAATATCCTGCTTACAGCAGCATATTTAAATGATGTAAAGTAGTAAATGCGTTTAATTCGCGATAGGAGTGATGGGCGAAGCGGAGTTCAAAATCGTAAGCATTCCAATCTCTATGATTCGATATCGATACTTACAATGTTAATGTTACGATAAGTTTGTCCTGCCACGTTCACATTATAGGGAATATATTTTCATTTGGTAAATAAATATTGAATGACACCCTCGAAGTGAATCATTGTGAGTCGTATTCGTGGAGTAAACTATGAGTAAACCGCGAGTGTAATTAGTAAAGAAGATTAAAAAAATGAAGAAAGTGGGCAAATTTTTTTCATTGAATCGCCTAGGTTACAAGAAAAAATGTGCTCGAACATGAAATCCCTTTACGTCTATAAGACATTTCTTATACCCACCAGAGCTAATTCCCTTTTATTCCTCTGGTTCAGCCTACAACTTTGTACTAAATTTCAAGAACACAATGAACACTACAAAACTATACCTAATAATTAATCCACCAAGCAATCTAAAAACATGAATTCACATTAATCTCTTTAGAACCCAAGAAACCTAACTCCCTCCCTTCTAATCCGTTTTCAAACGCCTCGAGGAGAACTGCAACCCCTAAGTGTTCCTCGACGAAGTTCCCTTAAACAGTTCACTGTCCCACCACTTGCCCATCGAGCAATGAAACGCCGGTAAAATAAAAATCTTCACCCTCTAGGGAGGATTGTATGCACGTTACACGCGCCAGTTATGCGCGGCTGTTTTCTTAATAAATCGAACGGAACGCACAGACCTGCACCAGCGACTCCATCGAGGACGTCGATCGTCCCGTCAATCGATCCCCGGTCGAATAGAAATTCGAAGCCAGCGAGGGGTCGTCGAGAAGGAACATGTAAGAGGGTCGTTGTCTCTCTGTCGAGAGGCGGTCGTCGAAGGCGTTCAGGAAGAAACGAAGTCGACAGTCGCGGCTGTGCGTTCCAACGAGATCGAACGATCGACCACCGCGATCGGCTTCCTAGACACCCGCGCGGATCATCCGATTCGTGTTGGGTCGCTGGACGATAGCAAAATGGATCGGAAAGCAGCCGCGGGATCGATCCAACGACTCGGCCGTGACTCGAGCTTTAGCGACGTTGTCGTATCTCGAATCCATCATCACGTTGAATAATCCCCCCCTCGTTCGTTCTATCCTCGGACAGAGATATCGGTTTCCCTTCGTATATTTTCTCAGGCAGCTAATTATTAATAAATAGGTGTCTCCGTAACGAGCTCGCAACTAGAACCGTACGCGCTAGTAAATATACTATATATATATAATAATATAATATATATATAATATAATAATATAATATCGTAATGTAATAAGTATAATCGACTAGAGTGACTAGACTGCAGTGTGGACGTCACCGTTCGACGTGTTCTTTGTTTCTCGCTTCTTTCTTTCTCACACTCTCTCCTCCTCTTTCTCTCTCTCTCCCTCTCTCTCTCTCTGTTTCGCGCGCTAGCGCGCGCGCCTTTTCTCTCTCGCTTTCTCTCGTTTGTAAGACTTAACATTACTGGACGTTTTTATTAATGTTAGACATTATTTAAGAAAACCTCCTTCTCACCCATCATCGTCGTCATCCTACCTCCCTCCGATTAAACGCTCTACGCTCCCATTCTCTACTGGCACTTTTCTACTTAAAACCTACGGGCAAACCTCGTTTCACTCGTCGTCGTTCCGCCAGGAACGACCCGCTAGCTCTCCCTAGCGGCGTCCAAGCTCCCCTCGAGCGTTGCCATAGCCGACAGCCCGTCATCGTAGCGCTGCTACAAAGCGCGGTTGCCGCCTGTCTGGTGATCCGCCGCGACGGTGCTGCCACCGTTGCCGCCCTGCTGCTGCGGCACCTCATCGTCTCGGAGGCACGCGGACTCCAGGTGCTTGTTCAGGTAGGACTTTAGCGCGAAGGTCTTGTGGCATCGGGAGCACTCGTAGTTCTTGTCAGCCGAGTGCGTCTGCATGTGCGCGCGCAGATTTGACCGGTCGGCGAACGCCTTGCCGCAGTGGGCGCAGCCGTACGGCTTCTCACCCGTGTGACTTCTCAGGTGGCCTTGCAGCAGCCAAGGCCGCGAGAACATCTTGCCGCAGACCCCGCAGCTGTGGGCCAGCTTGTGGGTGAGCACGTGCATCGCCAGCGCTGGCATGCTCACGTACGCCTTGCCGCAGTGGATGCACTTCTTCGCTGACTGGGAGTCGAGGCTGCGGTGCGTCTGTTTGTGCCGCGACAGGTTCGACGACGTGGCGTACTGCTTGCCGCACTCAGTGCAGGTGAACTTCGGTCTGTCCGGCACCGCGGCGGCCTCCTTGTCGGGCACCGCGGCGCCATTCGTGCTGCTCCCGCGACGCTTCGAGCGGCCGTCAGAGACGAAGAACGCTTCGTATGTATAGGCGACCGTCTTGTTGCTGCTGTTGGGCGAAGGTGAACTATGTTGAAGATGATAATGCTGGTTAAAGACACATTTGGTGGGGATTTGGATGGTTTGACCGGGGGTCTGTAGGAGTTTTAGTGGGAAGTTTTGTCTTATCTGACTTTCCCTCTTTATTACAGATCATGTTCCTCGGTTTCACTGACTCTTCTTATTATCTAAGTTAAGGGGGGTCACTCAGGTGAAAATGAAATACCAGTTATTTTACAGTTAAAAATTTGAAAAGATGTATTTCCGTATTATTTTTGGCGATGAAATGAATTATGTAAGAGTTAATGCAGTGACAATTTTTTTTTCAAAATTTAAAAAAAGTTTGAAAAAATTATTCGATTGTAAAATCCATTCATTGAAGGACAACCTGATGCAAATGAGCGAACAATCAATGAAAATTGTTGAGCAGCGTCACAAAAAAACGAGTACCTACTCAGGTATAAGGATAAAGCCTCAGCAAGATACAAATAACCGGTAGTTCATTTTCACCTGAGGAACCCCCTTAAGTGATTTTCTATTGCAACTCGGGAAGAAGGTCAGATAAATCATCCCTTTATATCCTACATTCACTCTGGAAGCTATCATTTCTCACGCTACAGTCCCTCCCCTTTTACACTAACGTCCAACAACAACATTAACATCATCCCCGTGTTGCTGACACAACAGCTTCAGCTTCTACTTCCCCCAGTCACTTTCATACCCCGTTATATCCATTCCACCCCAGACACTCACCCATCTCTGCTATTGGTACAGCTACTCGCGTTGGCCTCCGCTGTGGCCGGCGACTGAGGCTGCTGCGTTTGCTCCTGTTGTCGCAGCTGGCTGGTCTGCGAGCTGGGCACAGGTACTAGCACTGACACCGGTATGGGCTGCGCGGCGGGCGCCGATTGCAGCTGCGCAGGTTGCAGCTGTCCCGTTGGCGCGACCACTGGCGCCACCGTCGGCACTGCGGGTGGCGGCGGCGATAACGTGTGGATGAAGACCGAATGCGTGGGCGCAGCTGGGGACGCGCTTAGATCGAGGATCGCCTGCGCGGCTGAGAGGTCCTCCTCCGCTGACGTGCGGATCTCCGACGTCGGCTGCAGGCTGTACGGCCGGTAGATGTCCTTCTTCTTAGGGGGTAGCGAGAGGGCAGTTCCCGTGCTGGTGAAGCACATGGAGAGGCTCTTCCTGGGAGGCAGGCTGAGCGACGTGGAGGACGATGGGATCGTAGTCGGGGCTGGGTGAGATTGGTGCAGGCTGGAACCAGTCACGGCCACCGGTAGCTCCTGCGGCGCGGATGGTGGCGGCGGCGAAGGGGCTACCGGTCGGGCCAGTTCCGCTGCCGACCGAAGAGTAGCGTACTTCGGTGGCTCCTCGTGGTTGATCCATGACTCGTGCGTGTAACCTGAACAAGAAGGTTATAGCTGGATGAATTGAATTTTTTAGCAGGTTTCAGCAGGATTGTCTTCATTACACTATTACAATTTTATTACAGTTGCGAACAGCTTTGTCTCGTTATTAGTTCTACGCTCGGGGGACAGGCCGAAATTCTAACGAAACGGTAGGGTAGATGTACCGTTTGTGGCCATTGCATTCTTTTTGACCATGTGCATAATTATCTTATTTTTAAATTGCTTGCAGATCATTATTCTGTGGAGAAATTCACATCATAAATATTTTGTTTATTATACCGCCCAAAATATAAGGTTATTTTTTAACAAGTGGCCAAAACTGGTACAATACCCTAAGGTGGCCACAAATGGTGCATCTACCCTATGCTAGTCAGCTGGCCTTTGCTTTTTTCGCGGCAAGTACGGGAGACTGAGAAGGTGCGACAAGGAACTCATTCTCAGTGGGGATAGAAATGTACTTTCAACGAAACAGGGGACACGAACTTATAACGAGAGAATATTGCAAAGTCGCTGAAAACAGCCAGCTGAGCCACAGTCCAGCCGCCATTAATGACTCCCGTGTATTTCCTCGGGCGGAACGAAATGCATGACGTTCTGGACGAAAATTAGAGGGCGCCAATTACGTAACGCAACATTTCCTTCACCTCCTCGCTGTTCCAGCCGTACGGTTCACCCTTCGTGGACTTGCCATGAATATTTGAATTCGTGAATCACTTGGGACCGGTGCGTCGGTTTCATTTCCTGGTGCCAGCTGGTCACACCATGTGGAAGCGGCTAGTAACGAGAGCAACGACGGGGTGAAACAGCGAGGGGTGAAAAAGCTTCTACGCGATATCACGAGGGGTATCTGTTGCTGGTGTCTTTTCGAAAGAAATAATGTATTTCTGCGAATCCCTCGGTCGCGTGGCTACCACATTCGCAGCACGTGGTTCCATTTCTATTCATCCTTTTTATCTAGTCCAATTGAAATTTCTCCATTTTCCACCGATTCTCACGTAGATAACGGGAGATTTAGTATATTTGCATCTGAAGCTTTGTGAACAAATTTTTGTTAAGTGTTGATTTAGGATATTTTTCTTATCCATTTTAATTAATTTCTTATCACATGCCTTGATAATTTTGTACTACCCTTCGCGATGTTTCTAAGAATAAGCGATCCCTATCAACCTACTTTGCGTCATGAAGCCCTGCTTTGCGTTTCTTCTTTCCCTGAATCGCAATTTCCTGTTACTCAAACGTGGGAAAAGATGATATCCCCTTTACATATATCCAAAGGAAGGGGGCTTCGCTATCCCCAGAGGAAGATCGATAACGCAAAGTTGTTAACGTCATCAGTGACAAACACGAGCAGCGCCGCATGAAAGAATTATTCGACTCTATGCACGTGTGCGCCGTTTATTAATGATTAAGCTGGCCTAGGCTGTTAGCAAAATTGATCGATAAGGTAGACCAGCGACCTGTGGGACGCTTCTGAAACGTGGCGCTACAGAAAGAATTGCGAAGCAGCGGGAAATTTTGCGTTCACTTCGTGAAAAATAGTTTCCCCTCGAAGCAATAAATCAGACACGGGGAACATTATTTTTAACTGCTTATTACTATCTTCGAAGCACCTAGCAACCAGAAAAAGAAGTAATTCTATACTAATATTATACAGGGCTCAAGCTGAGGCCACATTTTAAAACCTTATGTACTTTTCATAAACAACAATATAAAGAAGAGCCTAGTTATAGTTGCAACATAAAATACTTCTTTTTAAATATTAAATTCGTAGTATGAAAACTAGAGGCAGCTGAAAAATTTGTCAGGCCTCCCGTCTCCATCGGAAATAAAACTATAATATTCAAATAATTCGATTAATTTCGTTACAGCCCTAATTTGAAATACATCTTTCTTTCCTTAGAATATAGATGCATATTTCAGACGACCGTAGAAATAGACTTGTATTTTTTAGGCCTCATAATGATGTTACGCTCAGGGCCTCCAAAAGTATAAATACATCCCTGATATTATATAACATCCTTTTCCGAGAAAATCAGTTTCAAAAATGCAACAAATCCTGAGTCAAGTGATTTCTAAAAAATTACCCTACAATATCGATTTACTTTGAGTTGTAAAATCACCTTACTAAGTAGTTGTGCCACAAATTTGCGTCGTAGAAGCTCCATTCGTGCTTGAAAAGAGTGCACAGCTGATTCCGAGAACGAAGAGGGAGAAATGACGCGTTAGCGATTTTTGCGCGCGGCCACGTTCGCCCCCTAGTTAGGGGGCAACGCGAAATGTTGCGTTAGATTGTCGCAGCGGGCTGTATCGATCGTGTCCAGTGGAAGGCAACGAGGCATCGAAGGCTAACTGTCGCGTGTCCTGTCGCGTGGACAGTGGCAATAAAAAGAAGGGGCGCCCGCTTAAACAATTTGAGACGCGTCACGCGAAACCAAGAAACGGAAGCGCTGGACAAAGGGATCGAATCGAAACGATATTGGACGATCCGAAGAGCGCGGCGTGGCACGGCGCCACGTTTAGTGGAAGGCAACTGGAGTCACTTATTTAGCTTGTCGTTTAACCCTCGCATGGTGGATGCAGGATCAATTTAAACCTATCGTAAATATCGAACTGTTCGCAATACACACCATTACACTTCTTGAAGGAAATGAGGAGTTTAGATCATAAGCGTGAATTTAATTGTGGGTCAACATTGACCCTACAGCCGGCCTTGAATCGAATTGTTAACTAATAAATGCATACGGTTAACAGGTTGATCGCCATGCGCATGATTATTGGTGAATCGACTCAATAATATCATTTCAGCAAACATAAAGTACATACTCAGTGGTATTATTCGATCATACTACGTTAAAAGTACTAATTAATGTTTAATTGTAATTAAAAATTGTTACGCGTTTGAAATGACAATAGACAATATTGTGCGTGTAATAGCTAGGTAAACAATTCTAATATACCTACTTACAAGGGACGTTCGGTAACTGGAAAATTAAAAAAAATCTGAAACTTTACAGAAATGTACCTCGAGTGCTGCTAATAATATAACTTGGTATTTTCTGATTCAGCAATAAAACGGTCCTAAGAGTGAAAAGCTTTAGGGTCTAGGACCCCTGAGGGTCGTTAAGGAAATAAGAATTTTAGATCATAATGAATGAAACTGTGTCATAGGTCAAAATGGATTGTGCTTTCAATATTCCTAAATTAAACGTCGGGGATAAAAGTTTTTCCACATTTTAGCGTGAAAACGCGCCCATGCCAGTCGACAAGTTAATCATTGATATAATAATTTCTCGCAGCCAGAATATCTTTCACGCGTAGCTTCTACGCTTCTGGCAATTTGTCAGCGCGTTCCCCGTGCTCTCTGATTGCAATCGCAGCTGTGCAATCTATTTTATAAAGTTCGAAACGCTCCAATACATCTCCCGTGGTAAAATGAAATCAGAATTCGCGATATTCAAATGCGATCGGACCGTTCATAAATTATTCATAGCGCGATCAAGAACAGGCCACGAACAAACAACCAACAGTATTACATGATTTACAATACCGTTACATATTCATGCAAACATTACTGCACTAATTCCACAATTTGCCGTGTTATAACCAGTACGCCAAACAATCGCGGCCAGTAACAGAAATCCCTTCACCTGTTAACCGCTAGCCTAATTTCGCGACTAGAAACCTTTATTGTGCATTCACAAACGATTAAGTGCAAATTAGCCCGTTTTATCCACGTCAGAAGCTACGTTTCACGTAACCATACGTCGGAAAATTAACTGACACATAGTGAACGGTTCGAGTAACGCTGGGTTTTGGAAAATGACCCTTAAAGTCGATCAGTTCAAATTGTACAGGGTGTCCCGTAACTGGTGGTACAAGGGGAAAAGATGATGGCCAGACGATAAGTCGAAAAACATTCTAGATCAGAAAGCTTTGAGACAACTGTTGCGTTCAAACGCTATTTTCTATCTCAAACAAATTCGGATTATTGAGTTACTTCCACGTGAAAGCCACTTCGAAAATAATAATAATTCTCTATTGCACCAGCAAATAGAATAACATAAATAGGTACATATCAGAAAAGAAGAAAGAGAAAAATAGTAGAGTTAGAAATTATTTAATAGTAGCTCATCCGTTTGCCGGTTTCACCCGGCAATTATTTTTCATGTTTGACAAATAAAAAAGCCTAAACAAAAAAAATAAATAGCCTATAATCTAATATAGGACGTATGTAATGTATATTCAAAATTTCATTGAAATCCGTTCGTCCGTTTTGGCGTGAAAAAAGGACAAACAAACAGACAACGTTTCACTTTTATATATTAGTAAGGATACGCAAAAGTAGAAGTCCAGCTGTCTCAATCACAAATTTGAAATACTATACTTCCAAAAATAGCTTTACACAGACCTCCTTACACAGACTGTACACACAAACGAACTTGTATTCCAAATCAAAGCGAACCTCCTCCGGCATCCTCCTCACTCAGGCGTTAATTACCCCCCAGTATCCGTAGCCGACTACACCCATCAGCCGTTAATCCGATGCATTTGGCGCCAACGCAGCCCAATTAATCAAGCAGCCATCACCCGTCGACTGTCCCCGCACTCTTACCCCACACCTCGTGGAAACGAAAACAGAAAAAAAAGGAGAGAAAAAATCCCACTCGTCAGCTTGAAACGTGCTCCGCCGATAAGACCCTCCCGATAACACCCGTCCAATCCAGGAGGACAGATCGATCGGTTAGCGGGGACTCGAGCCTCGATCTCCCCTCGCGCGTAAATCAGATCGGGGACGATTCTCTAACGGAGGAGAAATAAAAAGAAAAAAAGAGGGAGAAAGGACCGCCTGGATGAATCGCAGGGGGCCTATTTCCTTGGATGGTTGCTGAAGGGGCGGCGGTAGGGGGACGCGTGACAGCAATAAATCAGAAAACTGTGCAGGGCGATCGATCAACCGGCGCGCATCTATTATTGGCTGAAATAAAAGGAAGTCGGCGCACACACGGGCCACGGGAACACGCACAGGGCAGGAGGAAAGGAGAGTGGCCGTGTCTGAAAGTGCATTTCATCAACGGCAGAAGGGGAGGGTGGCGGAGGGGCGGTTGGGCTGCCGAGACCGAGGGGAGGGGGTGAGAATCAATAATGTCGAATGAACGCTCTGCACGCTCCCACGAGTCTGTTGATTCTAGCCTTCCGAAAGGGCGACGCGCGGTCCTTTGCCGTTGTTGTCCGCCGATCGTTTCCAGCAAACACGGCCGACACAATGCTCGCCCAACTGTGCCATGCTAGGCGAATCGCTCGCCGAGGGTGTACAGGCTGTTACGTAACACGTGTGACGACTTTGCGCTTCACGGAGACGAATCGAACGCGGTAGGATCGGGAGGTAGGTTGGTATAAAATTTAGATCCTTTAGGTCCGACGTGGTTCCTGAGTTACAGGTGATCTTTTTATGTAATTTTCGATACAAATTTAGGTAACGTGACTGATTCCACAAGTGGAAGATGGTACCAGACCAGGGTGGTCAGTATTGGAAATGGGTTATTAAATAATAAGAATGATTTATATTCTGTAGTTTATCTTTATTTTCCGGATAGGAAAGAACGTCTTTCTATTATGTTATATCGGACAGAAGTGAGCTCTTCTTTGACAACGGACTGTTTTTTTACGTTGCCGGGTCTTGTAAGAAAAGATACTCTATAAATGCAATACTATCTTTTACTATATTCATGTTTCAATGAATGGTGAATCACTTTTGCCTTTTAATGATAATAGTAATCCAACAGTCAGTGTGAACACTTTGTTCGAAGCTAGGGTAGCTAGGGTTGCTTGTGGAACGTTGCTGCAGTTTTTAATCAAATTCATCGAAATGTCAAAATGTAGAGATATACCAAGTGACTTGAGCAGTGCACATGCCTGAATATAGGAAATTTCGCTGTTTGACTCTTCTGGGGGGAGATGTGAACTAGTTTCGGGGCGGGCTGATCTAGCATCGAAGCATTCCTGTAAAATGCCTGGTTTTGTTCTCTAATATTTACGCCTCTACGATGCTACAGGTTGGTGCATTTGAAGAAAATCGGGAAAAGTGTCACTTGAGGTTATCTCTATTAGAACTATATATGCAGATGAAGAAGTTAGCATGAGACCAGTTAATTCGCTGTAAATCATTTGCAACGACACAAAGGGCAGTCGCTTGTAGTAAAGAACCGACCCAATTAACGGGTTAACAGAAAATATCGAACACCGGCAGAGAGAAATGGAATACTTGCACCGAACCGAATATATCACAATGGCGTTGTTAATTAATCAGAAGACCGACGGCGAAGTAAGAATACCCTCCGTCGCGAAAAGGAGCCCGTACAATGAAGCATTACGTGACCGTCAGGAGGAGAATGCAATTCGTTATTCATGATGGAATTACAGCAAAAGGACGCCGTTTAATCGATGCCGCGTGGCCGTTACATATTTTCGACCTGAATTCTGATCAACCTGCGCCCACTTTAATGCCCAGGGTCGCTCTGCCACTTAACAAACAAAACGGAACAAGAACCAGAAAAAAGCTTACAGTGCTTACACGATGCAAAGTGAGAAAATGATAACGCAAACGTGCATTCTTCTATGAAGGAAATAATATGAAACAGAAGAATATTGTATTCAGATATTGAATATATAGAAATAATTCTGCTCGATGCAGCCTTGAAAATTGAAAATAAAATTTGCCAGTGCACCCATGCAAATTCATGGATAATGGAAATTGGAAAATTTAACGATCATTTCGAGTTTCATGGACACTGGTGTAATCTCTTTTTCACGTCCACGGTGTCGCAGAAGCGCACGTGTTACATAACGCTTCGCGCCATGTTAAAGACCCGACCGTCGCGAGCCTACAATCAATAACGAAATTCAATTAACAGCTGCGCTTTGCGCGGTTTTCGCAACGATTTAACGCCCCTGTCGCAATTATTTTAAGCCCTTCTCGCATGGGACAGTTTTGTGAGTCACAGCTTATACTTCAGATGCACCCATTTTACTCATTTACTTAGATGGTAGGGGGTAAAGGTCTGCGCACACATATCAGTTCCGTGAGGGTTGAGTACAGTGTAAATGGTAAAAAATTCACACTTGCAATTACACTGTAACGAAGAGACCATTCACTCTGGCGGCACTGAACCGCCAAGGAACTGATACGTGTGGGTAGAGCTTAGGGGGAAATAAATCAGAAATGTGTGAATTTCTTCAAAATAAAATTAACGAATATGTCTCGTGGGTAAAGGCCATTATGCGACACAAAAGATGCAACAAAGGGCTCGAAGTGTAGAGTGAAAAAATGAATAGGTATATGTTAATTTAATTTGCATTGGTAATTTGATTTAAGTTTATGTACCACGTAGGGAATTTGAATAATAATTCTGTGGCACGTGCTGTGTCGAAAAGGGGATGGGCTCAGTTTGAATAAAAAGAGATATAAGAGTTTTTGTAGTATAGGAAGCTTTTTCTGAAATTTAGTGCGCATGAAGTAGGGGTAGTATTCATTTTTGTGAAATTGTTAATTGTAATGTTTGGTGCATTTTGAAAACTCGATTTCTACGTACGTATCGCGACAGAGGAGATTGAATCGCGTCTACTAGAGAAATACTATTCAATTCCTTTAAAATCGAACAGAGACTATAAGTCTTATAAATCTACCTGTAGAACGTGTTCAACACGTAACCTAGGCGTAGTGACTTTTCGTGGATCAATGTTACATTTTTATTAAAATTGTCAAACATTTATTATGCTTCTGGTATTGTAAATTTAAAGATTGCCTCAAAATGGTGACGATTTAAGGATGAATTACTGAAAATCGATTTTGAGTAGGTGATTGGATGCAGTGTGTCTGGGTTTCTGGTACTGACATTGCGAAAACTTGTGCAACGTTTGGAAATGGTTATATAGCACTGAAACTGGAGTTCAAGTAATAAATTGAAAGCTATCCTCCTCCACTACTTTTTCGATAACCCGTAAATTTTCTTTTTGAAATGTGAATCCCTGCATCAAATTGTTTTATCATTTTAATTAGCTTAGCCACACATATGAGCTAAGATACTCTACTTGTCAATATATTTTGAAAATAATATTAAGCGTAAGTTAGTTGTAAATTTAGAAAAATTGTCTGCACCCTTTTATTTTTAGTCAGAAATAAGTGAAAGCAATTCTGAGATGAGTGCATGCAGTGGCAGAAATAACCCCGAGCACTGCAACTCATCAAAGAATCTTGTCCTAGGAGGAATGGAAACGGTTGCCTTAATGCTTGACTTTCATCACTTAATTTTGTACGTATGTATCGCTCAAAACAGTCATTACTTGCAAGTTAAATTCCCAAAGGACGATCTCGTCTAAATCGTGGCCAATTCCCACAGCCGCAATCAAAGAAAATTTTAAAATATTAATAATAACAAAAGTACGATCTTTTAAATAAACAAAGTATACTCCACAGTCTATACATACTCGTATAACACAGAGGAATATAACTTTTTAGTAGATACCAATGGCCAGTAAACTACATATATCTCAAAAATCAAATTTCAAACCTTCTTTTAACATTCTATAATCTACTGTAGTTTGTATATCTACATCTTACAGTACTTGAAGTATTTATTGCATCACTAGAATATCTAACACGTTATTACTTATACCTCTCTTATTATTAATACTAGGAAAATATTACTGTAAAATATTTATAGCAAAAATGTGTGTCTCCCTATCTTGGTCAAAATATGTTGGATACGAATTATTTTTTCAATCGTATTGCTATAAAAATGATACGTAGGTACATACTACGTAAATTTGAATGTGATGCAATAAGTATTCTCAGCATCGTATAGGTATTGCATATAACAATTGAAGCTTAGAAATTACAAATCACATTTCAAAAACTGTTAATAAATCAAAATTACCTATTAATCCACACAAACTTCCTACCGTTTACCACCCTGAATATCCAGTTTACCACTTAGCGTCCCATTTCCCCAATAGCCTCAAAAAGAGCCAACATTACAGAAGATTGCCCAACCCTGTAGCCACCCAAAAGCCCCCCACCCTGTGCCCCGCCGAAAACGAGTCAACAAAGCAACAAGATCGATCCGTGTGGCATGCAACAGCCCCGAAACCACCACCCCCTTGGAGCAAGACCGCCCAAGATGTCTCTAACGTCCCCGATTCGAAAAATTGCTGCGTCCCCATTCGCCGTAGCGCGAAGCAGGGAGCGTGCCCAAAGTAGGGATGAGAAAAGAAGAGAGAGAAAAAAAAAGGTAGCTCGCGTGGACCGCTTTGTTCGTCAAAGGAACGTGACCCAAATGGGACGCGGTGGGGAGGGATCATTCCTCCCCCAAGATCCGCAGTAAAATCAACGATCGGGCCAGCGGGTGTGTCGCTGAACCTGTGTGTCTCTCCTCCGCCCCGCGTGCATGTGCGGCCGTGTGCGCGCGTGCGACGCACGGCCAGAATCCATCGGCAGATCGGCGCTACGAGGCGAGGGAAATCATTAACGCGGCAGAAGTATAGGCCACCCGATGGATATTCAGCTCGCCGGGGGTCTCGCGGGAGCTTGCCCGTGTTATCGTCGCGGCCGACTGCCGCAATTTCTCTATAGCACACGGGCCGATCGGCCAATCGGCGGGTGTGTCACCCCCGTGGCTCGACGCATGGCCAGACTCCGAAGGTCGGCTCCCCCAGGGGGGTGAAAATCCAACGGGGAGGGAGGGCACGTTTTCGCCTTTCGTTCTTTCTCCTCTCTCTATCCTCCTCTCCTTTCCCCCCATTTTTTTACGATCGCGCGGGATTAGAGCCGTTCCGTACGCGGGCAAAGTAGGGCGTGGCACGAGGATGCAAATGCGAGGGATTCTGATTATGGGTGTACACCCGGGACGCCTGATGAGATTCTCGTGGACCTCTGCGGGTGGAATTTTCAAGTAGTCCGGGGGTTTTATATCGATGCGGGGGCTGCTTTCTTCGGGGTGGTGGATGGTTTTGTTGCTGCCCGTGGAATGTTTGGTGCAGACGCTGGAGGGGTTAAGCCCGAGGTTCTCGGGACGTAGTTGTGGAAGGTGAGAAACGTGACGTAACTGAGATGGCAAGGTGGATAGAGGTCGGGGATCGAATCCCCCCTCCATTTTTACTACTGTGACTTCGCAATTTGTTTTTTTCTACACCTGCATGAAAAGGCGTGTTTTTTGCGCCAGCTGAGCGGAAGCAAAATGACCAATTTCAGACGTATTCTACTTTTCTCACAAGGGAAAAAGACTTTACGCGCATGCGTATTCGCAATTTTTAGTTTGCTCCCAAGGAAACTGGAGTTTGACGTTACCCTGTGGTATGAGGATGCAGTTGTTCGACTAATCGTTATCGATCATATGCGTTTTATCTTGATATTACAACTGTCACAGCACCCCTTTTTATTAAAAAATAGAATTAAAAGATAAAATGAGTAATAATGAGAGTGATAGCGATACCACACGCCCCCCGAAGACGCAGAAGCTGCAAAAGCGATTGAAGAAAATTTGCTGCCATCAATATCAAAAGAAAAGTACGAGACGATATACAAAAAATTTATGGAGTGGCAAAATAACCCCAAATTAGAATCATTATCGGAATCAGTTTTTTTAGTAATACACGTATTTATTAATTTCGACAGAATAAAAAAGCAACAGGCTTTCAAAAAAACACCTTTCATGCGGGTGATGAAAAAAATATAGTGCGTGACAAGGGAGAGACGCGATTTCGATTACTTCTCTCCTTTGTCACGCAATGTACTATTCATGCCTTGGCGATATCTGATACCCCTACAAAAAGAGACCCAATCAAATTTAAAAAAACAACAAAGAATATTCAATTCCACTCCCAAGTACATCCTCATCAACAATGTACACTTGAAGGTAGATTAATTTAGATTCCCTATCAAGTGTCTACCGATAATATTCTACAGATAAGAACTAGCGGAAGCAAGATAAAATTGAAGGGGAACACTCGAGACCCCCGTTGCCAGCAAGGTTAGCAAGGTTCGCTAGGTTTCCGGGCTTGCACGCCTGTTGGGTAACAGACACGAAAGCTTGGTCGCCGCTAGAACGGGCAGGGATCAAGGTGACGTGTCTCCCCGTTAGTCGATAACTGGGCAGGCAAGTCTACTCACCATGATAGTAAAGGGCACCAGAGGCGTTAAGGGGTGGTGGGCTGGGTGCAGTGGCGCCAGCGGTAGGACTGTGCGGACCCCAACAGGTCTGCTGATGATCGACCTGCCTGCTGTCAGTGTCCCCGACCACGTCGATCTCCTCATCCTCCGGCTCATGCTTGGGTTGCCGCTTCTCTATCACAGCAACCGTCTGCTGCTGGATCCCGTGAACCCCAGGCGTGTGCTCCTGCTGAAGGCTCGAGTGCTGCTCCGTCTGCTCCTCCTGAGGATCGTCCACGCGATCCGGCCACGGGTAGGCCTTCCATTTCTTGGCCATGAGGCAGCGCGGCATGGTGACGCGATCCTGCCGCCCGGTGGATGTCGCGACTACCCCGTCCCGCTTGGCCGCTACCACCTCCGTCGCCCGTAGACGCTACGACGATACGAGTATCCCTGTCACGTAAACTCTCCCGGCCGGCTGCACCACTAGCAACACCCTCACCAACCGCACCACTAGCAACACCGTACCGATCGACGATCCCGAGGACGTCGACTACCGCGACGCCTAGCCCGCCACCTCTGTCGTCGGCGTTGCTGCTCGCCCGTCCTCCGTTCCGCCAGCCGTCGACGACGTCGTCGTGGGTGTCGTCGCGACGCCGCCGTCTCCGTCGACGCCGTCCGTCGCCGCCCAGCCCCGTACGAATCGGCGGCCTGTTCACCCCGCGGGCGGCTGAGCTACCCGTGCACGGTGCGCCCTTCCTCTTCGTCCTGCCTTGCTCACGTCGGGGCGTGATCTGCAGCCTCGTCATCGGCACGGCGAGGGCAGCTCCTTCGTGGGATGCACCGCCACCATGCCAGTTTCGTCCGCCGCCAGCAACCCGTCCTCTCTCTTCACGTTTCGCGGGCCTCGCCCCTCGACGGTCACGGACTATAATATCCACCCGATATCCCTCGACTACCACTACCGAGGACAACTACCTCGCTATATTACTACTTTTTGGCTACTCCCGTCCTGTCTGTCTGCGCCCTATATCCTCGTTTCCACGCTCTTCTGTCGGCTTTCACCCTTGATGTGTTCCCCTTCTCGCTGAGACTGTACACTGGACCCTCCGTCTCACCACTGACTCTCGTTCGCTGGTCTGAGCGTGTGGACTGACTGACCGACCTGTTCCCTACGTCCGTCTGTTCGTCTGTCCGTCCGTTCGTTCGTCCGTCTGATATTTCTCTCTGTAGGTCGCACCCTGTCGCGGCTCTCGCCAGTGACAGGGGGTGCCCTCGAATACGATCACGACGACGGGGTGCGACTGTTTGGTCGGTGGCGCTGCCGCCCGCTTATCCCCCACCCTTCCGCCATACGCATCGTCTCCGTCGATCCCCCGAGCGAGCGGATCTCCTCGTCTCTACTTGCCCCTCCGCGGAACCATGAGCCGCCGCACCGTCGCCCCTCCGATGCGGCTCCCTCCATCGAGTGAGCGTCGCGGGGTGGCGCTGCTGCTTCCTCAATCGCCACCGCCACCGTTGCTGCTGATGGTTTACGCTGCACAGTGTGCGATTTTGGACAAAAATCGCTAGACAACCCAAATCTTGACCGATTTGAATAATTTTTTTTTTAATATACTCGTAAAGGAATTAGCAATAACGGAGTGCTTCAGTAAAACCTATATTTTTTGGTCTAATCTAAAAACAACATTATTTAGCGTAACATAACATAAAAACGTAAACTTTGGAAATTAAAGATATTAAAAATTAATTTTTTGTAAATTTAATATTAGCTATAAAATAAAAAAATTACTTCAAATTTACAAAATTTATGTTTTAAATAAACTGTAAGTGTAGCTGATTTAAAACTAATATTTTTAAATTATATTTTATTTTTATTAGTTTTGATTTTATTTCTAATATATATATATATATTATTTTTATTTTTTTAAATTTTTTTAGGAATTGTAATTAAAATAGAATTTGATGTGGCAACTAATTTTATAATAATTTGTTAATATGAATTATATATGCTATGTGACATGCATTGAAATGTTATGCATGAAATGTTACATGCATTGTGGTTTATTTTATAATAACATTTCTTCAGCATCAACCGTTAAGGGATTAACTTTTTTATTTTCTTTCAGTCTGAGAGAGCTAATTGAGGGATCTGATGAGATCAAGAGATAATGTAAAATATCTTTGTTACTCATTTGCCTGTTGCTCGTTCTGCTATGTTTAGCTCGTGCTTTACGGAAAATTTTATTATTTCTTTCTTGCGGCTCTTCTGATAGCCAGCCAAACGGTAAATCAAATGATTTAATAATGTCGCTTCCATGAATAAGAACTTTATGAAGGGATGGTGGCATTTTATACCATTCATACAATTGCACACAAATATCTGCAGTATCAAAGCAATATGTTTTAAATTTACTACAATTGATCATTTATACCACAAGTTAAAACTTGCAAAATATTATATAATCTTTGGATCAAATGTTCATCTAAACCAGTATATTCCGCAACGGCTTTGGTTTGGGCAAAAAAGGAACGATCTACATTACCAGTGTTGGTTTTCCCAAAACCTTGCTGAACAATATCTACAAGTAATAAAAGATTACATTTTAAGGAATTTTGTATACTTTGTTTCCTTAATTTCTTTAACTGTTTTTCTTTGGCTGTACTTGCTGAACCTTTTTCGAAATCAATATGATACGAGATTATCATCAAGATTATATTATATAATTTTTTAAATTATTGTAAGTAAACAAAAAAGAACAATTTATATAATCAATATTAAGAAACAAATTGTAAAGAACCGAGTGCAGGGGGGGGATACCGATTGTTAGTCTCGAGTGGGATCTGAGTAAGATTTGTGGATTTAAGATACGGGACTCTCGGGGCTCACGCCACAAGCAATAGTGGGGGAATAGTGGGGATACCGTCGCGCTTGGAGACAGCTTCGTAGTTCAAGTGTTCGAGACTCTCGACAGCTAACAATCGGTATATTCCCCCTCGCACTCAGTTCTTTACAACTTGTTTCTTAATATTCATTATATAAATTGTTCTTTTTTGTTTACTTACAATAATTTAAAAAAATTTATAATATAATCTTGATGATAATCACGTATCATATTGATTTCGAAAAATGTTCAGCAAGTACAGCCAAAGAAAAACAGTTAAAGAAATTAAGGAAATAAAGTATACAAAATTCTTTCAAATGTAATATTTTATTACTTGTAGATATTGTTCAGCAAGGTTTTGGGAAAACCAACACTGGTGATGTAGCTCGTTCCTTTTTTGCCCAAGCCAAAGCCGTTGCGAAATATACTGGTTATAAAATTAGTTGCCACATCAAATTTTATTCTAATTACAATTCCTAAAAAAATTTTAAAAAAATAAAAAATAATATATACATATTAGAAATAAAATCAAAACTAATAAAAATAAAATATAGTTTAAAAATATTAGTTTTAAATCAGCTACACTTACAGTTTATTTAAAACATAAATTTTGTAAATTTGAAATAAATTTTTTATTTCATAGCTAATATTAAATGTACAAAAAATTAATTTTTAATATCTTTAATTTCCAATAGTCTACGTTTTTATACTATGTTATGCTAATTAATGTTTTTTATAGATTAGTCCAAAAAATATAGGTTTTACTGTAGCACTCTGTTATTCCTAAGTCCTTTACGAGTATTTAAAAAAAAATTATTAAAATCGGTCAAGATTTGCGCTGTCTAGCGATTTTTGTCTAAAATCGCACACTGTGCGCGTCGCGGCGAGGGATGGCTGCGCAACCCCTCGAGGCTGCTGATGCCAGTTCCCGATTCCTGCAGGCGTTTTGATTGTGTGCGCCAGCGCGCGCAAGGCGCACGCGCGACCGTCCACATTGGCGTAGCCAGAGTTCTCTGGCCGCGGGGCGATCGTTTATTTTCCGTGATCGTTGCAGCGACGCGATGGGATTGTTGCCTAGCTGGATGCAATATAGTAGGTGAGAGGGTTTAGTATGGGGCTGAATCTCGAGTGCAAGGTTACTTTTTTGTTCGTGGCTTTTCGACTGTTGCGTGGAAGGCTTGAGGAGAGCAAGGTGGTCAGACATTTGGCGGTTCCCGGGACTTTGTAACGAATGGAAAGGAATTGATTTCGCGAACCGTAGTCTCGAGGTATCGGTTTAGATGGCACTTCAGTGTGGTGAAGTAGCTCGTTATATTCTTTCTGTTGGGAGATAATAGAGCAGAGAGTTGGAGGAAGTAGAATACTTGGGTGTTCGAAGGCAGAGGGTACGCAGATTTATTTATTTATTTATTTATTTATTTATTTATTTATTTATTTATTTATTACGGGACAGATTTGCACTTCTTGCAGTTTTTAGATGTTGACATATAAGATTTTTGTAGACTGACACGAACAGGTATTTTTTTGACCTGTACAGTTCTGTAATGAATATTTTTGTACTTGAATTATTTGTGTGCATACACAGATTAATAGCGCTACAATTTGTGAACTTTTTTTATGTTCGTTTTATTAGAAATTTGTGTATGGACGATTTTAGGATTCGATACACAATTGAGGCTGTCCAAGGGAAAATGCGGACGGTAATCCCCGCTTGGCGACACCCCTGCGCCGCGACGATGAGGGTGCACGCCAGGAGAGCGGCTCTCTCTCCCCACGAACACAGTCCCGTGTACTCTCGCGCACTTTGTGCAAACGCGGATTTATGGTAGTCCGCGGGAATTGTGTACTTGGAGTACCGTGCGCCGGGGTTGGTTTGTCTGGACTATAACCAGCCTCGACTGAAAGATTGACGATCCTTCGATATCCGTCGCAGTTTCTCCGCATCCCAATTTCCTATGCTACATTCTGTTGCTACCCTAACGACTCTGAATACGACTTCAAATATCCTTGAAATTTTACAGATTATCGTAATCCAACAACTTAAACGTGGAGAACAAGTACCTATTGAAAAAATCGAGAAGAATGCGTAGAATTTTTTTATTTCTTCGTTTTAACTGGATTTGTTTGAATCATTAATTGAACGTGATGTGAGTCCACTCATTATTTCTTAGAAAGCTTTCATACACGACAACTGAACCTCACTTTGTAATCATAGCAACGATATTATCGATTTTCTAAAAATGGTCGAACGTGAATTTCAAAATAAACGGCTTAATATTGGAGAACGGCTCACTCATTCAGAGAGTAGAAGAATTTATAGATGTTCAGGTATCGTCGTGAGCACTGACCGCGTCCAACCTTCAAGGAAAGGTCACGACCTGAATGAGCTTTCTCCGAAGCGAACTCGCATTAAAATGTAGGAGCTTATGAGCATCAGTGACTCCTAGAATGCCGAGTACAACAAGACTATAGAATCTACATATACTATACGTAAATGCACCGAGTGATAGTGACGTCCCACAAGAACATGTCTAAACAGAATTTGGAACCCTAAACATGCTGAATTCACACTATTCATTGGTGTCCATATATTTGAGTTCTCATAACAGCATCTAAATAATCTAATTTTTGGTTAAGTTGTAAAACAGTCTCGGACTGAACTTCGCCTTTGCTTTTTGTCGTTTTTTTTTATACTCTCTCTGTTGTCCTCTGCTTGTTATGCAATAAAGACGTTTAATAATAATAATAATAATAATAATCTCGATATTCGAATATCCTATTGCTATGGTATCAATACTAGATTGTATATCGAAATCTTTCGAATTCGATACTCGTAGCGTTGACTACGCGTTTGAAGTCTTTTGACTTCACTACCCCTGAAGTTAACGTCACGTTCGAAGTCCTCCGAACTGGACCTGACGTCCCAAGCCATCGCCGACGAATTCTCCTGAAGTTAGACCGCGCGGAAAAGGGAGGCCAGCGAACCCTCAGCGAGCCCCCAGCGAAGCTTGGTGCGATCGTGCGACAAGGGCGCACGGGGTTGTTCTCTCCGCGTTGCGTTCGGTGGCCGTGTCGAATGTAGACATCGAGAACGGAAGAGGGAACAGCTGGCTGGGGTGCCACGGGCACCGTCCTCGTTCCTGGCCTCGCGACGAGTGTGTAAACTCCCGAGGGTTGCTCGCGCGCTAGGGGGAGGGTAATTCCTATGGAAGATTGGCTGCATAGCGGTGACGCTGTGTCGTCGGCACACCACGCGAACTTGTTGGTAACGCGATGTCGGTGTTGGTGGGAGGGAGAGGAGGTGACGGCACGCGTTGGGGGTGAAATCGAAGGGGGCGCAGAGGGATAGCTCTATCTCTGCCCCTCGCCGCGCTGCGGAGAACGGGGGAAAGTCGAGGGTGGAGGAGCCAGAAACGGGAATGTCGGCTAGGCGGTGGGACCCTAAAGGTCCGCGAGGGTTAGGCGAGTGTGTAGCACCGGGAGTGGGGAGGGAGCAGGGGAGGTCGCGCATGCGCACTCCCTCGTCATCGACCCGACGGCCAAGGGAACACCTGGTTGCGCCCCACGTGCCACGTTTAGGGTGCCACCGACCACCCCGCGCACGCGATCCCTCCTATCGAATATCACGGTCTGGCCTTCCTGTCCTGTCTAGTGTCTACTGACCCACGCCAATCCCCCTCGTGTCTTTCATCGTTCCTCTCGCGGAGAACACTCCTAATAGGACGGACGAGTGTACATACCAACTGTTACGCCGCGAAAACGGCCAGCAAGCTCCACGATTTCGGATCACACACACTCTGAGTGCCTCTGAGCAACGAGGGGGGTGAAGATCGTTGTACACTGTTCGAGGGATCTTAGTACCATTTTTATCTTGAAAGCTAAATGAGAATATCGAATAAATGGATCTAAGATTGTACTTCTTATTGTTAGTTTGTTGATGGTGGAGAATTATAGAAAAGTTGTTTTAAGAGAAAGTTTAAAATTCTTGTTTTCACATGTCTGTGTAACTAACTTGATACCAGAGTTGGGCAAAATGTAATCTAATTACAACTTACAAATTACGATTAAAATGTAATTGTGTAGTTGATTACATATTATTTTCTGTAATCGTTAATGTAGGTGGTTGACCACAATTTTATCAACCACCTATATTAACGATTCCAGAAAATAATGTGTAATCAACTACACAATTACAGTTTAATCGTAATTTGTAAGTTGTAATTGGATTACATTTTGCCCAACTCTGCTTGATACTAGGCTTGGAGTAGCAAGTTGGTATCTCTGGTTTAGTCTGGCAGCTCTCCAATCTTCTGTGATATGAATATTAAGATATAATTATTTCTAATGGAATTATGTTACTTCTGCCACCGTTCGGAGTTTAAAGCTTCTTTTGCTAGCACGTGAATGATATCCTTCAGGGCACACGTCGTCGAGATGGGCATATTTTACTTGTCTCGAGGATGAAAAGGGTCATATACACGTGGAGCGTTTCTTCTTCGAGATACGGTGTGGAACAGTTCAATCTTCGAGGGTTGAGCTTCGCCTCTTTAGAGCGAATTTTGACAGTAAAGAGTGGTGTACTATTTATAACAATATACTCTACCAAAGGCAATAGTGTGGAAACTATGCCTTGCTGGGATATTGCATCGACGTCCCAGCATTGCAGCTGCAGCTTCATCAGAGGTCTGATGCAATGATACCGTTGTACCCTGTATCCGACGCCTACTTAAGCTACCCCACGCTCACGCAACGGATCACTGGGTGATCGATCGCAAATCTCTTTTAATTGGCCAGCTGAACAATTAAGCAAGCCAGATAAGAGCGCTGCAGGTGATGTTCTAGTGGTAGCCACTGTGACTCTTAATATCGTTGGGGTGTTGCATCACTATTTCCTTATACTACTTGGGAATACATACATGTTTCTATCCTGGGTATCACTTTTTCAAATACCTCTTCTACTAGTTATTGAAAAAATAAGACATAACTAAGCAAGCCTCGAATACCCCTAGATAATCTTCATATATTTCAAATTTTTCATCTTTTTCGAAATTTCTGAGGTTGAGATCTTCTTTTGCCAGTTCTTCAATTAATCGATCTGAAATTAGGAATCTGCTACATCAACACATTTATCATAGACGCAAGTCAACTTCCAACCCTTTCCAAGGGGTTTCCTTCAAAAAGGAACCTCCTAAATAGTTCAACAGTTTCTCAATTTATTTCCCCGTTCCATCTTTAGGTTCAAGACCAGTGCATACTAAGCACAGCTAGATAGAAACACTTGCAATTAGACTTTTATGTATTAAACTTACTTATCCTTTAATTGTGCTAATTATCTCTACTATTTCTACTCTCTTATTTTTCTCCCATTCCTAATGAATTTTACCAATATATACAAGTTGTTAGCCACCACGACCAAAGATGTCCAGAAGAAACGTGGAAGCATAAGTGCCCATACTATGTTACAAAATTGCAGTTCAAGTATCGTTCAAACTACAGTATTATTCCGTTTTTGCCGCGGCGGATGAGTGAGAGGGTCACTCAGTCTCTTTCGCTCATTCGCAGTCTCTCATTCCACGCGATAAAGCAATAAAGCCAAGCCGAAAAGACTCCCTGTAATCCTGTAATCTGTATCCCTTCTCGATACAAGTACCTTAATGCTTTCTTATAGAGAATAATAAAACATCGATTATTGTATACAAAAACTATGTGCTTCCGTTTACGAAAGTAAATCTTCCATTGAAACCAACACCATTGGAAACCTTTTGCAATGAAAGTTTCTTATCTCCTCCCACTTCAAACTTTAAAATTTAAAGCTATGAGGTTATGATTTGAAAAAATTCGAGTTTTGCAACTCGGAAAACTAACAAATTCTTTTCCGAAGAATGAGAACTTTTATCTGAAATGCTACCAGTTTTGTGTCTCGCAATATTGTTTATTCATTCTAGTTCATACGATAACATGCATTTTTTGTTTCAGATGACTACGACAGACATAATCATATTCGCCAGCAACAAACTGTTTTCAAACCCCTCTTACCTACCACTGTAACTTTGAACAAAATTATTATTATTGCATAAAAAAATTGAGCACATTCTTCGAATGTCAATTAATAAACGTACAAAATTTGAAATTACAATACTCGATAATTTTTTTTTTTAAAAATTACCCAAAATTTGCTTTTTTCAGAACGAGGGAGACCCCTTAATCCAAATCAATCAAACCCCCAAAAAATAGACAGAACGCACTAATTGTAAGATAGGAGAAGCAAGCAACCGACCACAATTTTTCCCTAGAACAGAGAGCTAGCTCGACTACACCGATCGCTTAGCGACAATATCGAAATTGGTCCGAGCCTGGTTCCGCGGACAGATGTTCACCGAACTCCTCCTCGTGGTCCCATTTGCCGCGGACGTTGCCGTTCCTCCAAACGCCCGCAAACTTCCTAAGTGGTGGCCGGTAATAACCGCGCCATATGACGAAACAACGGCGCGACGAGGCAGCTGATGCATTCGTGTCCCGTCTCTCGATTCGCAACATCGATCGCGGGGAACGTGTGTTCATAGGACGCGCCCGTGCCCTGTAGCGGGCGATAATCCCCTAACACGGATTACGGCGACAGGACGCTTCGAAGCTGTGTGCTCAGCTGGGAGACAAGAGTGTAATTTGAAGGTCTTGTAAAGAGCAACTGTTCGGGGCAAGTATAGAGCTCGGAGATCTTTTTCGGCGGTGCCACGTGGAAACAATTGCGTGCACCTGTAGAGCTTCCTCTGCTACAGTCACTCGCAGGGGACACTGCGATCACTTAAGAGTGATAAGTCTGTGGAGTCATTAGTGAACTGCGAGTATGAAGCGATTTCTGGACACCATAGTGCACTGACAAGAACTTGTCGAGACGAATCGTTCGATACCGTTTCAAATTATTATTATTATTATTCATTACTAACTGTACCTGGCCACGCGTTGCTGTGTCTCAGTCTGGTTAAATGGAAAAATATATAATAGTAGGTATATAAAAACATGCGCGTATTCGAATGCAACGTTGTGTCAAAATTTCAAAGCAATCGGGGAAGAACTTTCGGAGATTTAAGATTTTGAACAAACGGACATTTACATTTTTATTTATATAGATAGATGTAAACGGGAAAACGTAGCAACTGTGAGGTCTTAGGTACCTCAGCGAAACTTTGTATATAGATAATGCCTCATACAATAATTATTATAACTGGAGAATTCGTGTACCAAAGGCTAGTCCCGCTTAAATAAGTAATAAAAATAATAATAATAAAGAAGGATTTCTTAGAAGGATTTTTTAGTGTACAAAGAGTGCTAAGCTAAATCATTTAAACTACTAAGCGGCGTAAGCGTGCGCAGTAAGATATGGTAAAAAGATCAAACGAGCGATTAAACTTGAAATAGAATTAGCGATTAAATTTTGAAATCAAATGTGATCACTTGGAGAAATGGTCTGGAAATTCGAGACTTTCCACCTACGATAACTTTATACAGGTTTTGGACGCAGATCGATCGTAACGTAGATTAGGTGCGATGAACATGGCTGTCCCTAGGGTTCAAGTTCCCTTACCTTGTTAGGTCTCGTTCACATTAGTCAGGTCACTTGACTCCAAGTTGCTTGAATTCCAGTAACTTGAAACGACATTACCAATGTGACCCTGTTATTCACTTTCAGGTATCTTTCAAGTTTCGAGCGGAGTAGAGATTCTATCAACATCACCTGCCTCGAAATACAACTCGACTAATGTGAACGAAGCTTTACGGTAGTATTACACAATCACCACAGTGTACGCCAAGTGGCCGTACATTGAAATCAAGTGATCGAGGTGTACCTACGGCTATTTTTTCCCATCGCCATAAGTCCACTTACGCCCGGAGTGCTTTAAAGATTCATTCCCCTGGGGGTTGACCGTCGATCGACGCGCGTCGCTGACCAGAATAACTCACAATCGCGAGAGACCCTTCCCCGAAGGGTTAATCGCGGCCAACAACCGCGCGTTACTTGCTCGAGGGGCTAACACTAACTCTCGCTCCTTCTTAATTCCACGTTCCCCACGATTCGACGTATAAACTCGTCAAGCTGTTAACTGCGCCTCTAGAAGAGCCACTGCGCCGTTTCTACGTTAACTTCGATGGCTATTACATCGTAATCCCTATCTGGTATCGCGTTCATCATTCGCGGGCTATCTAATCAATCGCTAATTAAACGGTGGCGCGGAGCTAGGTCTTATTACACGTTCCCCTGCTCGCCCGTGATTTATCTGACCTCCGCGTATGCATCCTTAGCACAGCGCACCCCAACGTGTCACGCTTGCACGCTCTTCGACAACCTAGTCTCGTTTGCTCACTCACCAGCTGGTCGGTTTCTTTCCTTTTTTTCGCTTCCCCCTTTGATTCTCACCTGCCCACGCACGGGCACGCAGCCTGATAGGTGGTACGAGATAGTAAAATTTTGTGAAAGCTGAGCTGTGGAATCGTGGGGGGTGTTTGGTTGAAAGGAAACTAGCGAGGGCAAGTTTGAATGGAGGATCGAGTTTGGAAGTGGAGTGTACCAACATTGGAGGGTGGGGGATGAGTTGTTAGAGTCGATGGAAAAGTGTGGGCAAATCTTTCCTTGTCGCTTTGGTACTCGCGAAATGGTAATCAAGGTTGGTATAGGTGTACCGAGCAGTAGTGACTACTTAGTGAGGTCTGTATTGCGCATGCGCGAAGGAAGTTAGAACCAGTGGTCGCTATCTTCGCAGAGATAGCGTTGTGGAGTGGAGGATGTCGTAAGCTCCATCCACTTTCCCATTTTCCCAAATTGCAGCACACTAAGATATACCTACTTGGATTCGAAAAGTAGGTGTCTATATATGAAAATTTTACGCTCTTCCCTGCATGTTGAGGGCAGGAGAAATTCTGCTCCGCAGTGATTGGCGTTCAAGATTGAGGGGGGCTCTGATTAAATACACATTCAGATTATAATGATTTGCTGAAGAAAATGCTCCCACTTTTGTAAGGCTATCGAAAGTATTTTACACCTTTGACTAAGCCTGGATACTGGAAGAATTCAAAGCAGGTTTCTGAAGCTGCCAGTCAAGGGACGGTGTTCGTGCTCGGAAGAGGCATCCTCGATATCTGCACCCTTGGCGAGAAACGTGTCATTATACTTCCCTCCCAGGGCTTACTTGCTTACTTGAAAAAAAAAGAAGATGAGAAGAAGAGAAGAAAAAGAGCAGGGGCAGGGACTTTATTGTCGCGGGGCGCTCGAAACCCCTGTTGCTAAGAGCGGGGGATTTAGATTACGAAAGCAGTTTTCGTCGGTGTTCGTGGCGGTGTCGGATCGATCCCGCGGACACGATTGACGTTACGCAATACTCGATGGAACCGTTGTCGGCGGAATGAAGTGGAACGAAGCGATTGTCTCCGCGATCACGGATTCAAAGCCACGGTCTGCTCAGCAGAAACAGAACTATCGCCCGGTGCCATTCCAGAGTATTCGATGGTAATGAGATTCCCCGCGGCAAAAATATGCCACGAGCGAGTATCTAGCGAGAGAATAGGAATCCCGCTTATTTATGTCCCTCACTTGTTGACTCGACAGAGCTCTTCCACGCGTTACTCGTTCGGGAGACAGAAATATTAGGATTATGGGTCACCGGTGACCCATGACAGATTTTCCATTGGAACCATCGACGCATATTGCACAAAACGTTAATGCACACAGACCTACCAGCTCGCTAACCATTCCCAACCACCAACCACCCTTAAAGTAGCCATCTTCCTTTGTGGCACCCTATATTCCACCTGAATTCAAATACAATTATGATGGTACCCAATGGAAGCTGCAGTGCTTGGGCTCCGAGATTCTGCAAAGTGTGAGAGCCTAGAATTTCCAGTGGCGTCGTGGCATGGAATAAAACGAGCCCCACGCGAACACGTCGTCGACTAATCTTTCCCAGGGCACGGACTCTATTTCGACGTTTTGCCACCCGATGCCCAGCATCGCCAGCCAAAAGGGCAGAATGCCAAGAGATTGGCGTAAGAGGGATCGGATAAAGTTCCAGATATGTTCCTGCCTACGTAACTAGGAAATTCACTTCGCCCCGGCGCGGCGTGGAGCGGCGAGTTTCGCGTTATCGACCGGATCCCCTCGCGGAACGACCGCGACGCAAAGACGACGCTGTGTCGGGGTAAATGTTTGCATTACCGTCAGCAGGGTAACGAACGTCGATCGAGGGATATTATTTGTTTGAGGATATGATGGACTTGTGTGGCCGGGAATCGTGATGACGTAGGTGTGCGGAGAGAAAGCGGGGTTTCCAATGCGCATGCGCAAACTGGGGTAAGGAAGGTGGGTCCACTGAACCGCGTGAACCACCTGAATCTGTGGGGATAGGGGAACTAGATTGGAGGCTTCGTGAGCGATCTAGTATCAGGGTGTTGATATTGAAGTAATTAGGGACTATAGTAATTAGCGTCAACTTATTTCTTTTGAGTTTTTATATCTTATTGTTAGGTATCCCTTTCTGTGAATTTGATTATGGGATATGGTCGGTGGTATTTTGTTGGAATTATTAGGGTTTTCTCAAAAAGAAAATGAATCGTGTTGAATCACAAGCTGGTTAGTTATAATTAGTTCGTTAGGTTAGTTGCTGTGAAACGGGGATGCTAGGTGGTGTTTAAAGGATTTTTATAGGAGGAAATAATTAGTATTGAGAATAATTTTCTTAATCAAATGTCATTGAATATTGTACCAAATTGAATTATGGACGTCTAGAGTGTTAAAGCTCGACGTTCACTCCTTTTCTAGGGAATAACCAATGTAAACGGAAAGTTTCTTTAATGCGATCTATTTCTCTCATATTTAGCAGAGACGTCGTAAGCCAACATTTAAATTTATGTTGAAGGGGTGGCTGAAAAGTAAAGTAGAATGCTGCAGGGAATATTCTGGCCTTTCGAGCTTCAGAGTGGTTAAAACGAAAAGTTACACCGAAAGCGCAACTGGTCGAGGCGCTGCCGGCTATATCCTCCCTTTTCATTCAAAAGCCTTAATATTTCATACCTTAAAACGAAAATTCTTTAAACGACTCAAACAAAGATGAAACACCGAGCAATACAATGATTCCCACATACTCAGTTGGTGTTACAAATGTTTTTTACTATAATACAGTAAATCCCGAAGGAAATATCATTACATGACAAATTTCTTTTTAATTACTGAATGAAAAATCAGAAACATTTTAATTATCCAAAATAATAGCGTGAGAAAAAATGGTGATCATGAAATTCATGAATTAATATACGAACGAAATTCAATTTCTGTGAATTTCTATGAATTCCACTCTTGTGGAGGAAGAAATGTTCAAAATTTATCATGCATTTCAAGTGAATTGTTTTTTCTAGAAGATTGTTAAAACATTAGCCAATTAGAATTCACGAAGTAGCTTCTGGGGGCGGAGTCACCACTTCCCTTATTCCACTGCAAGTATTTTTTCACAAATCTCCTGAACCATCGATACGAAGGTATAAATTCACCCCTGAAAGCAGTGACCGTCACTTTTTTACCACCCTGTACATCGATAAAATCACTGACCTGCAACATGATCTGAAGGTAAGAATTGCAAGAATACATGGAAAAGTAGCAGAACGCCAGGAAATCGGGGGTTACAAATCAAACATCGATTGTGCATTGTCGATAGGAGGATACGCGGAACGGAATCTAAATCCCTCGATTCCCCATCGCCACGAAAATCGTAAATCTGTCCTGCATCGCGATAAAGCGCCCCGCGGATACGTCTGCAGCGCTTTCGTATTGTTTTAGAACCATCCCCCTGACGATGACCCACCCCTTATAACAGTTGGCACGCACTTACAGAGGGGTGAAAACACTCGTGGCAATAGAGAGGTTGGGACCATTCCGTGACGGAGCAACCCCACTTTCAAAAGATAATTTCGAGTCCGCGATAATCTGCGATGTCGTGCATAAATCTTCCGCCTTGCACAATGATACGGAATTACCCATGAACCAGTTGCTGGCTGATAAACCTTGAGCTCGATGGTCGATCCATGGTTCCTCTACTTTATTTAATACCTGTTGATTGCACTATGACACGTGCTGTTTAAATAGTTCTTACTGTTACAAATCTCTTTGCTTTTCAGGTTAACTTTCTGGGGGTTTCTGATTGTGAAAACGTGGTGTTAAGTGTGTACTTGAATTTTTTTAAATATTCTACGAAGTTCTTGGTAAATACTATAGACGAATCGAGCAACAGTGAAGTCTGCAATGTGCATGGCCAAACAGAAGATGGAAAAGTGGGGATGAACTAGATTCGAGATCTAGCAGGTGATCTACATATATAGTTTCGAGGTTTCATTCTCCATCACTGTCTCTTAACTTGCCATACGAATCACACTATGGCCTAAATAGTACACAAAAATAGCTCAAGTCAAAGTACATTGGAAATGTTTTTCAAAATAATTGAAAACCGCTTCCCCTTGACGGGAAACATTATTTTTCAAAATGCATTAAACATTATTATAATAATGTAAAGATAATAATAGAGTAAATGCAAAAAACATTATTTTTCACAGCCATTATCCCTGTTTTGACATAAACTTAATGGCTACCTTGGTTCCTTATTCCTAAAAAAAAGAAACATTCCTGTCACTTAGAGGCTTTCTTCATAGACGTAAATTATTAACAAAAGAGGATGTTTCACAAAACATAGTAGCAGCTAGAAATTTAAAGTAGAAGTTAGAGTAGTGCAATCAAATTGTTTGTGTTTTTCTTTGCGCAAACAGTTTTGCCTTCGCCCTCGATTTATCGCGCAGCTGTTGCAGAACGCTATACATTAATATCTCGGATAAAAGAAAAGTTAATGGCAGATCCAGCCGCATCAGGTCACCCGTAATGACTCATCCCCCTTCCTTCTCCTTTCCCTTTCTTTCCTGCCGTTGATGGCTCCGGGGTTTCAGGATCGCTCACAAAGGTCGACGTATCCGGACCACCCCTACCCCCGTCGTCCTTGATTTTCTTAACGACGGAGGAAGGAGGAAGCCATTAATTTATGCCCCTCCTGATCGATCGTTCGTTGAAACTTTGAACTTTCGACGTGGGGCATGGCGGTGGGAAACAGGTCGAAAACAAGGGAGTTGCCTCGTTAGAATTTTTAATAATTCAATTTCATGGATCAACAGCTTGCTTTCCTTTGACCGTAACCATCCGAGTACGCCAACTTTATTATTTTCCTCGCTTTGGCCCGTTTTTCGCGATGAAATATGAAAAGGAATGGGCGCATGGTTCCGCGCAAACAAAATTTATACATGAAAACGGAGTTTAACACCTTCACTCCGATAGATTTTAACCGAAAATTGATCACTATATGTTTCTTCATATTGTTAGTTTCATGTTGAGCATAATAGATAACAATATGGAAATGTGTTCGAAGGAATCACAATAGTATCTCGTCTTTAATCTCGTGTTAATGGTTCCTAGAGTTTTCCCCTACGCTACATTTTTGTTAAGCAACATTACTCTTTTAATAAACTAATAGTTAGTTGGCAGGAGTTATTCAAAGAAGAGTAATTTCAGTTTGTACACGGTTTCGTACGGGGTCTTTACTTAATAAATAATGTTAATTTAAAATATAGTAATTGAGCGTATTTTAATTAAACAAATTTTATAAATTGTGACTACAATCGCTAAATAGATTTAATCAAAACCTATCGAAGAACGTTTGCTTTCGAGTTGAGCTTAGCACTTCGACTAGCGCAGGGTTCTGAACATGTCCTTCCAAGTCGGTCAGGCCTTTTACAGAGAACAAGTACAAAGGGTAGAACTCGAACTTCGTATGAACTTGCTTTGTTTTCCAAATAAACATTCGATAACTAACCTTTACACAACCCTTCCGATACTTTCCAGCAAATACGTGAAAGCACGTCAAAACTGTACACAGAATACAAATCTCTCGGCGTTAAAACACGCCGACAACATTCAAAGTCTTAAGGCCTTCCCCACCCGAGGCATTTCTATGAATTACGACTTTAATTTCCGAAATATCCACTTGCCAAAAATAATGCCACTCCAAAATACATATAACACGATAGAAAATTAGGCTATATCTTCAAAATAACAGTGTCACACGAAGAAGTCATTACATGAGGCTGGCTAAAGGCGGGTTCTCACTGTCCGTCTAGTCGAAAAAGCGTCAACTAGCGTCTGACAGATTTATCTCGAAAAAGAGTTACAATTCTGAAACTAAGAAGAAGTCTTTTCGGACTTACTTTTATTGCCTTATTATTATTAAGCGTCTTTATTGCACAATAAAAAATAGGAATACGAAAGAAAGAGAAAGAAATATAGAAGAAAAATTGCGCAAAGACTGTTTTACGTCAGTCGTAAGACTGTTTTTTAACCTAACCTTGAACTATATCGCGTTGAATAAGAAAGACTGCGTTATAAACGTATCTGATGAAGACTCAGAAGTGCAGGGGATAGCGCTCACCTTACTTGGAGACAGAAATCCCGTGCCCGTTTCGAGACACTACTGTAAAATACGTTCCTTGAGAATGCACCTTAAGCTGTACAAAAAGACTGTATCTCCAGCTGAACGAACAATCATTCGAAGCGTCAGGCTTGCCTGAGAAACGCGCTCCCCGTGCCAGAATCTCGTTCGCCGTTGCGTGCTCGCCTTTCCAGGGGAACACCATAAATATTGCGGGGAAAAGGAATCGCCAGACCGAGAACAGGGGAAAAGGAAATGTAGGAGGAGCGAAGTTAGGAACGCGCGACGTTCGACTCATTCCATCGCCACGAGGAACCCGGTGTTCCCGTTCTGAAATTTGCACGGCCCTTCTAATCGATCGTTCGCGGAACTCGCCACCTCGTTCCTTTGTCGACGTCGCGTAATTGAATTCGGAACAAAAGCAATCAGGGAGGACTCGAACCGCGGCCAAAGGACGACGCGGGGGAGCAAGGAGCGAACGGGTGGAAAGAAGGACGATTATCGGCACTCTTTCCCCGAACAAATTCAGGAGAAGGAATATATAAAGAGGGGGGAGGATGAAAATTTTGCGTAGAAACGGAGCAACTCTTTTCAAAGGATTGCGCGAGTTATACATGTTTCGTTTAGGGATTTTAAGATCCTAGGAGACAGAGAGATGAGTTTGAAAAATGAAGATCGGGGAGTGAGGGAGGAAGAAGGGGTGAAAGGAAGGAAATAACCCAGAAGTACTTTCGACGTACGATAGAAGCCCTTTGATCTCCCTCCTCGATGCAAGTAAATTGTGTGCCCCTCAAAGGGCCTCGGTGATTGAAGTCACACGAACCGTGCAACGATGCTCCCTCGATTTGCCTCGTTCTATTTCTTTATTTAAGAAATCGCTCCCCGGACGCTCTCCCGCGAGTAATTGCTCGCGTGCTGCTCGTGCCTGGAAACAACCGCTCCTAATGGGATTACGAGGCAAATAGTTTTGTACGCAAAACAGTAGTAAATAGGATTCGTTCTGAATGGTCTGGATAGAACGTGATAATTAATTTGATTTCGATAGGAGGGGAGGGGTAATCCGTCTATTAGTAAGTTTAACTAGGAATATCAAACCTGTAACTACTATATTCTTCTGTGATTGAGTGTGGTTATATGGTGATGTTAAGTCTATTTGATATCGGACGATAATCGTGGTTTAATTGTACGCTAAGCCCATTTTTCACGTGCCACTTTTGTGGCTTATTGGTGTTTCAACCGAATTCACATATTTCTTATTTATATTGGGTTGGTGCATAATTATTGAGCGTTTTTTAAACAATATTTATTATGAAGAAAAGAAATATAAAAATTAAACATAACATTTTGAAATGATTATTCCGAAGCGTAGTCACCATCTAGGTACTTCAATAACTGCTTCCCATTTGCTTGGAACACGGGAGAATTTTTAATAACAAATAACCCGCCAATACAAACGCTTGATAATTCTGTACCAACCCAATATCTGTCCTTTTTAAGCTAGTATTGTCTGTATTAAATGAGAATATCCGAGATGTCGGCGAGTCATAGAATCATCCCGTGCGAGAAGCCCTTAAGGTGTATTAACGTCCAACTTAAGCGCCGCAAGTGTTTGCTTCTATGCAATTCATCGATCTTCCATCGTTCCACTTCGTTTCCTCCATTACTCGAGATCCCTAGTTTCATTTCACATATGCAAATTTAATATTCAAGTTCGATGTCGAAAGAGATTTTCCATTCTCATGGAATCCAGTTCCCCTTCATCCCTTTCTTCCCATTCTTTTCCATTCTTGCGTGGCGAACGCCGGAAAAGGTATTAGAGAAAAGCGAACAGTTTTTTTCGACAGAGCCACGCCACAAAGGAGAGAGGTTCGAGAGCATTGTTGGAAAGTTTCGTTTTTCGCGAAAACAGTTTGAGGGGGGCAGGATGGGGGTGGGGCGAGAAATCGGGGCACGAACGGGGAGAGAGTCAATTACCAGAGAGCACGTGCTTTCCGCTCCCAGTTCCCCTTTGATCCCTTTTTCCGTCCGAGAGAGACGTCGGGATTTGCGATTGAAATGGAACCTTTGTACCGCGTGAAACGGCAAGACGATCGATCCTCCTCCTCCAAATCTCAACAAAACTTTGCAGCGCTGAGGAGATGGACAGAAAATGTCAACACTTTCTCTGGCGCGCACTAACCGTGGAAAGGGTACTACTTATCCACTAAATGTGTCTTTCGCCACTTGTCATAGAGCTGCACTTATTTGATTATATTCCAACACTTTGCAGAGCTTTAAGGTATAGTATCTGGAAGAGATACAGCGGAGTCGTAAAAGCTGAGTCCCAAAGTATACAGCATCCTGTGCACACTTTTGGAAGCATCGAAATTATTGCCCCCGAATGTTAAGCTTCTCGACTTGAAGGGATGTTTCTGAAAACCTTTCGCTCCTCAAAGTGTCAATGATTAGGAAATGTTAATAGAAAGATAGATAACACTACTAGGTACCATCCTCTACCATTGTCCTACAAATTCATCGAACATCCTTCGATTCATCACGATTGAAATCGACCTTCGCCCTCGAATTTTCTCGAAAATCCATTCGCGAAGCTTCCACAAGTCTCGTGGCTTTATCTCCGCGTTTGCCCGAGCACGCCCGAACCAATTTGGCCCCTCCACGTGTCCCTTAAGATATTTCGCAAAGATTACGGGCCACGGGCGAGTGGCGTGTCGCTGGCGATTCGTATCGCGCGCGGGGATACACGACGGGCCTAATTTTCATCCCCACGGCGGAGAATCTCGCCGCGATGTCCCGCCGTGTGCCTGGGATCGGGACCTAAATCGGATCGGACCGTGTCTCGTAAATTATTCGGCGCGCACACTACCTCGGTCGGATCCTCACCTCTATGACACCCTTACCCCAAGCGAATACAGAAAAGCCTTCGTTCGTTTAACAGTATAGTAGCAGAAATACTTCGCTATTAGAAAAGTGTAACTGGGGAATGGCAACACTAAAGTAGGATCCTCTTGCTGGTATTGTAAAAACACTTCGAGCAACGTAAAGGTTTATCTCAAAATGTAACACCGTTCGGGGTACAGACGACGGACCCGGCCCTAGAAGCATTTTTTTTTTTTTTTTTGAAGGTATACGTTTATTACCCAAGTTGAAAGACAGATAACAAAAGATTAAACACCTTAACGTATAAAAGGTATACAGTTTAGCTTAAGTTCTAGTTAGGCAAAATGACCCAGTTTCGCGGGTACGCGCAGCCTCTTAATGGTAATAATAATATTGCACTAGATTACAATGGTGCTAGATTTGGAGAGAGTCAATTTGAATGTGCCGTTACTGGTTAAATTTTTGTAAACCATGTATAATTTACTATATTTACTATAATATAGCAAGGGTAAGTAAAACTTTAATGCCTTCGAGAAACTAATCACGTGGAAATACGCCACAATCGTGCACAGTCGAAGCGTTACTACACTAGGGCGTGTAAGAATGTGATCAACTGAGTAATTGCAGGTATTTAATAGACGACCATAGAACCATATTTGGTATCTCGAAACTTCAGGGATATCCTTCTACACACCACTTGGGTGTCTTGCGTAGTTCTCTGGCTAGTCACTGTATCTCCCCAAGTCGCAAAACTAAGTTCCGCAGAGTTTCTATCTGTGAAAAGAGCGGTATATACCCCAAGTGGGGCTCCAGAAAATGCTTCAGCTCATTTCACCCTACATATTACGCCACAGCGTCTAACCTAAATTCGCCCGAAATTCCTCTTCAGGAGGTAGACAAAACTCCTACCCCATCCACAGGAACAATGACTATTAACGACAGACTTGACAACAGGCGTTCTCGCGTACCAACACGCCGCGTATTTTCGCGTGCCGGTTCTCCATCCACCCAGACGATCAGTCGGGAACGAAGCGCGAGAGGAAATTGGAAACGCTGCTGGAGCGGGTGGTCGTTTTTCTTGGACGTCGTTGGTCCCACCCTCTCCTCCTCTGGTCCAAGATTAAGGGTGAATCGCGTACGTGACCGAAAACGTTACACCTCCTGTTACACTTCCGCGGAGAAATAATTGGAGCGACGCTCGGTGACCTCGATTTCGTTGGACGATAAGCCTAACGGCACGTAATTAATAACGATTTCGCATAATCGTTATCCTCCCCGCGGCCGCGGCGCGAATACGATGGCAATAATAATAAGTATCATAACGCGGCGCGTTGTCGACCGTCCCAGCGTCGTATTAACGTTTAATGCCCCTTCTCATTTGGCCACGCTGTTATCGCAGTATCGCGCGGCTCCCGCCACTCGCGGAACGGGCAACTCTAGCCTGTAATATAGGAATTTTATGGAGCGCCTCATGCAACATTAATATCCCCCTATAATAGGCAACGCCGTGTTGGTATTTCGTTGACTGTCGGCTTCTTATGTCAGATTCGCTAGATAGATACCTATGTCGCTTTCCTCGTTCACGCGCTTCAGGCTCTTGTAACGCGGGATAAAGGCGGGTGCACACGTACCAATTTCATGGCGGTTCATTGCTAAGTAGTGGTCTGTTTGCTTCACAAGGGAAGATCCCCAAGTCTCAAAATCAAAAAATTACGAAACTTTGGGGATATGTACAGGATATATAGTTATGCATTACACATTTTTATTTGCTGCCCAAATTCACTCTGAAAGGGTGAAATTGGCAACTGAAAATACGGCTATTTTCTGATTTTGTATTAGAACTCGCGAACTGTTAGAGGTATAAGAACAGTTTTTAGACAAAAGTTACATCTTTTAATTAAGACTATCATTTGGTAAAAGTGATTTTTCAGTGTCACTGACTGACACGACAAGTGGCCACTACTCCATCCCAAAACAGACCAGCGATGTTTTTTACCACTGATACTGATGTCACTGAACCGTCACGGAACTGGTATCTGCTATGAATCCGCCTTAATGGAGCCCATTTCTCGTTATAACGCGCCTTCTCGTGTTGAACAGGTTGACTGGCAGCTAGGGTATCGTCGCTTCGAATCTGCGATTTTTCTTCGGAAGCTTGTAATATACCCTTCCGCTTGTAATCTCCTGAACGAAATTACTGTGAGGAGAATAGCGTGGAATGTTAATTGTGTAATTAGGGGTTCGGTTACAAGATGGCCGACAATGCTGGTTTGCCATCGGTGACGGAGGAAGGATACAGAAAGGGTTCGATTAATTGCATAATGTCGACCGCGTCTGGGCCGAAATTCGCGTTATTGAAACCTTATCGTGCATAATTGGGAGGTAACGGCTGCAAGCCGCCGCGCCGCGGACTCACTTAAAGTCGCATCCACAGGTAGTTGATTTCGGGGGGTGGCGCGTTTCACCAGTTCTCCGCGAGTCGCGCAGGAACAGAATGGCAACTAGTGGCTGAGCGCGACCAGGAGGAGGAATCTCGAAAAATTTCCAACCTTGGAACGCTCTCCCCTTTCCCTCCCTCCCTCCCTCTCTCTCTCTCTCTCTCTCTCTCTCTCTCTCTCTCTTGTCTCGCTAGGAGGACGCCCTTTAATTAAATTCTTCGCGCCACCTCCTCCTACCTGGATTTAAAAAACATTTGCCGCTCCTCGCCTCTGAACATCCGCTTGCTGCGAATCGCGTAAACGTCCACCCCTCGTTGCCGTCTAATTGCACTTTATCGCGTGGTATCCCAACGACTTCTTAACGAAACTCGTTTAAATCTTAATGCAGGTTTTCTTGTACCCAGAAAATATATTTTTAGTTGCTTCATTTTATCAAGGTAATGAGAGTCTCTTTAGGTCTGACTAGGGGAAGCTGGAAATTTGGAAGACGAGATTGCGATGCTGATGTCGAATGGTAATGGTTAAGTTAAGTATTCTGGCTAGGGGACTCTGAGATATTCAGGTGCTTTAGTCTAGTCTTCATCTTTCTGAATTTAAGTGCACTGAACAGATTGACAGGGTTAGTGATTTGATTAAAGTGCTTGATGTGGAGATGTAAGTTTTTTAGGGTCATTGTTGTCATTTCGATGTAAAATTGTTTGACTTTTCAATGCGGAGTATTAATTAAATATTATTGAATGTGAGTAACAACGAATCCACGGGTAGTGTTTAATTTATTGCTGGCTCCCTAATGCGCAGGGCCGGCGCGAGATGGGTTCAGCGCGTACGAAAAGCTCATGGTAAATTTTACGAGGCCCACCACAATTTTGGAACCCGGTCCCGCAAAAGTTCACGCCAACCCTGCCTAATAGTAATGTTTCGATACTAGATCACCTGACAAACCTCTAATCTAATTCATGGCCATCCCCACTTTTCAATTTTTTGCTTAGGCATGCGCATTGAAAAGTCCTCCATTGCTAGATATCAATGAGTATATTCCGTATAAATGAATAAGTAAATAGAAAGAATTTAAAACAGGGTATTAAAACGAATCGCATAAAATAACGTATTAGAAGGTCGAGTAAGGGATTTGCGCAGCTGGGATTAAATCGACGACCGTGTCTCGGTAGATTTATTAATGTCGGACGCGTTATTCTTGCATTGTCCTTCCGTGGGAGCGTGCACGATCCGTTTAAATCGGTTTAAGCGATAAATCTAATGGGTAAATCCGTTTAAGCGTGGACACATTAGTTGCGCTCAAACGGTACGTATTTATGTTTCGCTTTACTCGAATTATTCCCGGGAACGTGTTTGGACATGGATCACGAGTCCAAGACATGCCATTTCCTTTATTACACAGGGCGTTCCATAACACGTGACCAGAGCTGTAAAAACAAATTAGACATACAGAAACGATGAAAAATGTTCGTGTGAATGTTTATCTTATCTGATCTCGTTCGCAAGTTACAGGCGTTTCTGCGTTTAAATAGTTCCTCCGACAAATTAAGGTAGCCTAACTGGAGCAAGTTATGTAGAAAGGTGCCAACCCTCAATTATCTGAAATTGAATTAATTTAATTTGAAGATTTTAATTGTTAAAGAAAAATATCTTTATTTCTATTGGGTATATTTTATTTCCTGTTATTGTTTTACAATATATTTTAATGGGTTATTTAGTAGTAAGTAGTATAATAATTAATATCAATATTATTTTAAATTTTCTGCTGGTTTTGTTTCTTAAGCCTAAAATCAAACAATCGCTTAGTTGTTTTGATAATTGTATAATGTAACAGTTATTCTATGAGTTGATAACTTTTTGCAAAACAACGATCACAAAATTATGGGATCCGTATTGTGTTTAACTCATTTTTTGGCATTGTGAGAGTTGGTAGATTTCCACACAACTTGGCCCAACTGACCTCACAAGTGAAAACTGATAACTATTAACTAAATGCTTAGTGATTGATATATCGAAGTATGTATAAGGTGATTAATTCGAGCATCTTCGAGAGAGCCGACCACAGCTGTCTGGAGCAATAGTGAGAGCCCCAATGCGCATGACTACAGAGAGTTTCATAATGCAAGCATATCAGAGCCTCCATTAGCAAAAAAAAAACTTAGAGCGGTTGGTACTGCACGACTCTCCCCTATTAAAACATAAAAGCGCTGTAACATAAAAAGAAGGAAATTATATATTTTTATTATTTCTGTGTGCCTGACACGTTCTCAAGTTATATCCAGATGTTATGAAACAGCCTATATGCATCGTAGTCGATCGCTTTTATCATGCAAAATGTTTATCCCAGTTTTTCTTTTAATCGTATACCAGTACACATGATTCAGCTATTATCATTATCCCTTGGATTTTTCAACGTTGTAGTCTTGTATACGTACAGTGATTAGACTCAAGTGCAAAATTAAGGAAAATAGCGGGCGTGCTCATCACAGTCGACTGCATTACATGTTTTTTTCACGAAGGAAGTGGAAAAATTTGCATCTTTCGCGATGCTACGTCCAACTTTGCGCAGCCCTTGCCAGCTGCAGCATTTGCGTCAAGACTCCGGCAGATTTTCCGCAAGGGCATAGGAAATTAAAAGATAAATGAAGGAAGGTTCGAAAATAAGTGGTCACGATCAAATGTGGAACAGTGTTCATCAAAGAATCCATTTTCCCGTTGCTTTATTAAATTCAATTAAATCCCGCATAAATCAGAAAACCACGTCGCTGCATAGACGCCTCCCCCCCTCCCCCATCCGGGCGGCTTCATTAATAAAAGCACGTGACAATTCAAACGTTAAACGCCCCGGCTACCTGAGGAGGAATGTATTTGATAAATACACGGAGCATTTATTGCAGAGCCCGCCCTCCTTCGCGGCAAATAGCTCGCGAAGGTAAATTTCATCCCTCGGAAGCGCGACCGAAAGTATGGACGCGAAACAATTCTCATTAAATTCTCCCTAATTAGCTCCTCTGTTCGACAAGCGGACATTAAATTAATTAACCTCCCGATAGCATCGAGAACACGTGCCCCCGTTTTTATTCTCAAACCTTGGCACGCTTCTCATCCAAAAAACATCCTACAAAATAATTAACAAAACTCCCCACCCACCGAACCACCCCCTTAAATTTAAATTCAGAAGAGGGCTCGATATTTCGAATGTCGTTATAAAATTCCGTTAACGAGAAATCGTCGCCGCCGAGGAACATCCTCGATTTAATAAAATCTCTCCGCGGGGGTGCATTCGATTAAAACAATAAAAGAAGCAGGGAGAAGGATGGAGAAGGGGATGGAAGAGAGTTCCCTCTTCGGGGTGACACGCTAAGCTTACTTAGCCCCACTCGACCGCCCTTAGCTACATTCCTGCTTGAATTGCGCGCGGGCCGTGCTCCTACCCTTGCCCACGAGTGGAAGATTTCGAGGGGGTGGCCAGCAGTGGCGCGGGAATCAGTTTCGAAAGAGGCCGCGGATAGAGAAGGGTGGCGGTGAGTTTGCGCGGGGGTGGGTAGCGAAGGAATGCGGCACGCTCGCTTATTTGGAGCACCAGAAACGGGCTTTTCCAGCTTCGTAGCTCGCCCTCTCGCGATCGAAGGGCGGGCGAGGGAGGGAGGGGATGAATCGGAGGCCAGGGGGATGAACATATTCGACGAACGTCGCGTACAGTGAAAATATCGCCGATACATCGGAATTTACTGCTTCGCCCTGGAATTTCATGTACCCCTCGTACTTTTTCTCCCCCGTGCTTCTTTATTTTGCGACAACACCACCCTCCTCATCCCCTCTCGTAACTGCGCCTTCTGCCCCGGTGCAGGCGATCGATCCCCGTTTGACGAATTATGGGCGTTTAATCTCCACTACGGTGCTCTGTTTCATTTCGCGCCGCGAAGAGCCGTGGAATGTTTCATGAGCTTAAAGTGGAAGGGTTGATGTATGCGGGAGTGCGGGAAATCATCGGGCAGGTGTATCGAGCAACGGTGAAGTCTTCGACGCGCATGCGCACGGAGTTGGGGAAGTGAGCGAAGTGAAGTCCCCTCCATTGGGGAGATATTTTTGGGGGACAGCGGGGACTAGATTCGAGGTTTAGTGGACGATCTAGTATCGAGGCGTTGTTATTGACTGGGAAGAAGACCTCCCAGTATGAACTTTCTTTTCCATCCTTTCCTCGTGGCTTCTTTTATGATCCTCACTGTTGCTCGGTGTATCTATCATAAAGGGGTCGAGGAGGTGCTCTGAATGGCCACCAAATTATCTGATTCACTTGAACCAATTCTGTCCCCATATATCGTGACACGATCGAAAGTTGTTTTCTGATTGAAATGGATACGTTGTGTCTTTTCCATGCTTTCTATTGTACCAAAACGATAACCGATTACAATATTAGGTTGCATAGAATCGAGATAACGGAATAAGGTTGAAAATTCTAACACTAACCTTCCTGTATAACCCTTCGTTGACACACCTCCCTTTTCGATCGAATTTGACACACCTGGGTGGCTCACACCCAGAATAATTGTTGAACGACTGCCATTCTCATCAAAAGAATCCAATCATTATGAAAAAAATCGTGGGTCAATTTCAAGGTATCTAGAATGTATTTTAATAGTTTTTTTATTAAAATTGTATCACCGTTTTTGTAAAAAAATTCTAGATTACCATATGTCGAGAAAACCCGAAGAAAATCTTAAAAAAATTGTAACTTTTGCAAATTTTAATATTAGGAACTAAAAATGTACAGAGTTATTGTTCAGATATAATATTTTGGAAAAAAAAATTTTGTATGTCGTCTTTCGAAAACAAGGTATTTATTTTGCATATACACAGAGTGTCAAAATCAGCTTATGGGTGGTTCCCACCCTGAGTGTCAAAGAAGGGATAACATGATTCTAGTAACCATAAAATACGATATCCCCGTGATATCTCTCACTTCCGAAAACAGTCATTTTGTCGCAATATGCATCCATTCAATTTGACAGTCCTCGCGAGTATCGAGCCCGAGTTACGGCCGCTGGTCCGCAGCTTACCAAGTGTCTTCCAAATGAAAATCCGAGGAGCGCTGATCGGGGGCAGCACGAGGCATGCCGAGGGTATATCCAGGAGATCTAATCGAGGGTGAAGGGTGCTCGTGGCCAGTGCTCGTGCTGCACCCTGCCGCAGATCCACGGTGAATCATATGCCCGCGATACAATCGAGCCCTCCTCCTTGCGCCATCCAACTTAAGCAGCCTGTGGCCGTCGATGAGCGTTGAATCCATTCGTATCCCCTGACATCGAGATGCGATCCGACAATTGGCGGCAATGACACTGCAGTTTAATCGCCCGTCTTCCGGTAGCGACGAATATTTTTTATCTCCGTGCCTTCATTAATCCAAAATCTGCACTGGAAGTTGAGGCATACTCTTGGCACGCCGGAAAATTGGGTCATTTTTATGATTTTTTTTTCATACCAAGACACGTCATATTTAAAAATCAAGGTATACACCTTACTGTGTATAAATTAAGCTATATTCTCGTCAAAGAGAAATTTGATATTTTAAGAAATGGTGCCATAGCAGCCCCTTCCCAAGGCCCCTTCGTAATTACAGTATTTGCGGCACTGAAAATATCTCAAAGATTAGTGGAGCGATTTAACTAAAAGTTTGCACGAATATTCTTAAGTCTATAATTTAGTACAATTATCGAGACGATTTTTTGATTAGCGTTTTGCTTGGTTTTTATTAACAAAAGAAGATGAAAACTTGGGTAGAAAATTACATGCTTGACATTGAGTAGCTGCCATTTTTCAAAATCAGCGCCGACAAGTATCAAATGATAATTTTAAGAATATTCGTGCAAAATTTTATTCAAATCGGTACAGTAATCTCTGAGATATTTTCGGTACCGAAAATTCTGTAACTATGAAGAGCTACTGTGGCACCATTTCTTAAGATATGAAACTTTTCTTTGACGAGAATACAGCTTAATTTATACGTAACAAGGTGTACCTGCATCTTCATTTTTAAATATGACGTGTCTTTATATGAAAAAAAAATATAAAAATGTCCCTATACTCCGACCTGCCAAGGGTATATGTAACATCTGTCAATGAACTGAGTTGAGTCTTATCCAAGCAGACTCGTATTAGTTTCTCTCTTATCGCTAGATTTCTGTTGCATAATATTTTTTGTATCTTTAAGGAAATATTAAAAAAGAAAACCTGCCATTTTGACATCGTTCCAGAGATGTCGACGGATTTTTCTGGTTCAGGGAGAAACAGTAACTGTTAATTTAAATCACCCGCTAATCGGGTTTGGAGAACGCGCGGCCGTTTAAGCTGAGATAATTTTCGATCGTTTAACCCCGGGGAAATTGGATTACAGAACAGGGCGATAATACGAAAGAATGGCGTCTATGAATCTCGCCTCTTAATGAACGTAATACTATTTTATTCCAGTGCCGCAGCGTGGCTGCGGACGCAAAGTAATTCGACGTCTGCCTCGATTCAATGCCAAGGAACTATACAACGTTTCGATGAAACAAATTTTATCCAACGCCGACGGAATGCTTCTAATGCGTATTTGTGCGATACGGTTTACAGGAGCGGTGTCGCGTCGCGGCGCGGCGTCGTTTATCGAAGGTTTAGCGTCGCATCGAACATCTTTTATAGTTGCTTTGTGCCGCGTTATGCTAATCTTGGAAGACGGTCTTGCCGTTGCTACAGCGCCGGACCCTTCCTTCACCTCCAGGGTAAACCATCCCCCACGGGGCAACGTAAATACTTCCGAGCTTAGGTCGAAAGGGTTGCCCCGGTGGTCACGTGTAAACCCATAGCGTCGTATTTATAAAGAATGGATCGGAAAATTGTACCGAGCGGTATAACTTGGAGTAACGAAACGGAAAGACGTTCCGCTAGGGGGGTGCGGAAGAAATACGCGCGACGCGGGACACGATTTATTCCGGCTGCGTAAACGTTCGCGGGAACTTGGACACTGGCGAGCCAGAACTCGAACAAGTTCCAACCGACCCAAAGCCATGTTGCTCACGGGTCGGTTGTATTTCCCTGGTAATCTGTCGGAACCTAGCGCTGTTCAATTGGAAGTAACGAAACCAGTACTCGATGCTATGATTTATGAGGAATCGTGATGGACGTAGTAATACTTACGTGATGTTCGTCTATGTGCAACTTAGTACTACGTGGAACGTAGTACTATGTCACTCTGATCCGCATGCAAACGTTACTACTACGCGAGCAGAAAATAATGCTCCATAAATGGTCGCTGTTTAAATGCAATTGGACGTCGGGTAGCCATTTGAACCAGGCGCGGCATTATTTCGACGCGCTAAAAGGAGGACGCGGAACAGTCATGCAAGATTTCCACTTGGCCTGGTAAAAACACGCAATCTCGCGTTACTCTTCATTTTACCGCGCGATTTGTCCCGGCGTAAACGTGCAAGAACGTACGGAGATCGTAAAACGTGACAGAGACGGTAACGGAGTGCCCATGCCGTGCTCGCAGTGTCTTTGAGGCGATACCCACCCATAGCCGTACTTCCTGAATAAATTATCCCCTATGCACGGCGCTACTCGAACGCCATGGTAACGTAAGCTCTCCGCAAACCGGAACAACTCTGTCTCCCTCCCTCCATTAATTGACGTAGATCTACGTGTAATTCAGGGGAAACGTGGCTGAGCAAGGTCTTCAGCAAGGAAAACATCGATCGATGACTACTTAAGTAAAAGGAACTAGAACCTCGTTCCGAATCACAGAAATCTACTAACAGGGACTTAAAATAAACTTAAAATAAACAAATATTGGGTTGGTGCATAATTATCAGGTGTTCTTTAAACAATATTTATTATGAAAAAAAAGAAACATACAAATTAAACAATAACATTTTAAAATAATTATTCCGGAGCGTAGTCACCATCTACTAACTACTTCAATAACTGCTTCCCATTCGCTTGGAAGACGAGAGAATTTTTAATAACAAATAACCCGCTAATTCAAACGCCCGATAATTCTGCACCAACCCAATAGTTACGTACTTCCTGGATAAAATCCAATTTTCTTTTCTTTTTACAAAGCTCTTGAATTACTTGAGTCGTGGATATATTAATGCCAGGGCCCCTTGGCCCCCTCTGGGTGCGCCACTGTTTGCACAAATATATTGCATTCCATACTTCGCAATCTAAATATATCCATGTTGACTAAAATTCCAAATACGGTCATCTTAAATTCACTTGTTCCCAGCATCGCTATATTTTAATATACACATTCCTGTTTAATTAGTAATTACTAATGAAACCTAATTAAAGAAATTAGAACTTGACGACCAGTGGTGACGGATCTCACCCGGCAACCTAGTTTCCACGAACAACCGAAAGTGCCTCGTGTGATTAATTACGAGACGGCTGGACGAATTAATCACTCCAACATATGGGCCTGGTTCACGGGGACACATGTATCTTCATGGAAGTACTTTTCTTTGCCCTATGTATTTAATGTATGTGCAGTCATTCCTGATTCAGCAGACCCTGCTCCGCGGCAGCGGGGATGAATCATCCCCTCGTGCATTGACGCTCGAGCGGCACGGTAACGTAGGCATTTTACAGCCTCAAACGAGACTTGGCCTCTCTCTCTCTCTCTCTCTCTCGACATCGTCCCTCTCTGTCTGTTGGACGTGTTGCTGCGGCAACTCCAGTGTCAGCAACATTGCTCACCCTCCGCAGGAGAGATAGAAATGTCAGGCGGCTTAACAAGGATGGCACACGCGCATCGATGGAGACCTTTCGCGTGAATATCAACTTGTTTGGGAAATTAGTAGCACTATTATACGTGTAGGAGAATACATTAATGTACGACGCTGTACATGGTTAATAGGACACCATGAGAATCGAGATAGGGGTAGCGGGATCTCGTCGTACAGGATCTCAACGAGTTCCAATTTGAAGGTCCCAAAATGGCTGAAGCGTGAGTCCATGGGACTTGACCGCATAGTGGTCAAAGGAAAGTTTAGTGAGATGTAATAAACCACAGCGGTGTTAAGGGGTTACATAAATCCAGCCACAGCGAAAATCAATGACTTTAGGATTTTTTTTTAATGATATTATAAAAAGAATATAACAAAATACTTATTACATGTGGTTTATTAGCCCATAAAGTGCAAGAACAAATTTTTTTATAATAATTTTTGTAATTATTTATGCTTTTTGAGGCTTTTTAGACCACTATGTAAATTATTCACCTGGTTCGCGGAGAGTCAGAACTCACATTTTTGCATGTTTGTGTGAGAAAGTTGATAGTAGGCTTTAAGTATTATGTCAGTATCGCTAGTCTATCCTGGAAAACTTCGAAATGGGATCTATTAAGGTATAATTCTTTCTAATCAAATTATGTTATTTTTGTCACTGTTCAGAGTTTAATCTTTTTATTAACCACTATTGTAGAGGTTAATATTGTGAGGTCCCCGTATCGAGCATTTTCTGCTCGTGGGATTTGAAGTACAGGAAGTTACGCTTGTGGGACCGACTATAGATAATACTGAGCCTGTGATATTTAAAACTGAAAATTTTGTTCTTGTAGAGGCCGAGGTAATTGAGCTCGAACTTGAGGAGCTGGGGTATGAAGGATCATGGGCTTGTTGCACCTGATATCAATTTAGGGGAGAGTGGGTAAACTAATAACCTACTTAGGGTTAACTAATAGCTCACTCGCCTTGAAGCATGTAAGACGAAGCTCGTGGGACTGAGATAGAGAAGAGTCGGGATTGGTGAAACTCGGTACAGTAGAATCTTTATATAGATGAATCTACAGGTGTAATGAGCAATAGTGAGATCTCCAAAGCGCATGCTGGAACTAAAGATATAAAAACCAGTGGCTGCCAGTGACTTTACATCGCGGAATCTTTGAAAATGACGATCAACTAGTTTCGAAGTTTGATAAGCGATCTAGTATCGAGGCATTGTTATTAAACAAATCGATGGCTCTCAATCAAAGACCACTCACTGACTCCAGTCTTCTCCACTCTGCCCCTTGCCTCTTATCTCCACCTACAAACTTTACTATTGCTCAGCAGACTGATGCATAAAACAAAAAGCGTAGAAGCAGCCATCCCCATAATAACTTGAAACAATTAATAACTATAATTGACTCATCAGTATTTACTGATCAACTGATTTCCATCTGTTATCATTGACAACGCGATTCCCCTCGATTCGATCGTTTGACTATCGATCCCCATTTCTACCTGACTGACCAACGAGACCAAGTGAAATCAGTCGCTTTCGTGGAACGGCGAATTAACGACGAAGGACGCGAAATAAACGCGAACGCGTTGAAGAAGGTAACGTCGAGGGGACAACCCACAAGTGCGAGAGACCATAGAAGAGAGTAAGATGTATACTGTCTTAGGCGAGGAGCGTTTAAGATAATGCCGTGAGCTGGTGGAAGTTACGCCTGTCTTACTTCACCAATTTCTGCGGGTGATCGTTCACGATAGGTTTATAAGCACAGTTGCAACGGTGTCAACGAAACAAGACTGTAGTAATAAAACGTCCAGTGTGTGTATTTGATAATAATTTATACGTTTGATCTTGTACCGAAGAGTAAAACAACTGCTGCAATTCCTCAGTGTCTTACTAGGTTTTAGACAGATGACGACCCCTAAGCTACCGCCATCTTGGTGACACGTCAGCCAGAGTGCGCTATTATAATGGCTATAGCCACCCTTCGCGATATTTGTGCTGGCATTTTCTAACACTCTCAGGAAATTGGAGGATATGCAACATTACTATTGGGTACTAAAAAGTATACGCGATTGATAAAATATGTGAGTCGTTTAATGCAAAAGAGGTGTAAGTCAACAAGATTGATTACCGGATAATGAGTAAAAGCGTGTTAAAAAAATTGACTTTACAGCGCTTTTGCATTAAACGGCTCATATGTAAATTGTAATCATTTTACAGCTGTTATTTGTAAAACATTGTAGAGGTACTTGCAGCTGTCTTATCCGATCAATTTGGCAATTTTTTATCGCTGTAAAGTAGGTTTTGTTGAAAATATCGCACAATATTTACACCCATGTTTTTGGCGAATTTGAGTTAGTAGCAGTAGTTCCTAATAGGCTGTACAAATCATATAAAATAGGAAAAATTCATTCTTTTTAATTAAAAACCATATAGCATAACAAAGTCACTTGATGCATTGAATTTTTGTGGTAACTTCTTTGTGCAACACTTATTAAAATTAACTGGAAAATTAAATAATTACGTAGAAGCTAAAAATTATTTCTGCAAAACAAAATGCTGTTGGAACCCTATTTTTTTAATCGCCTACTTTTGCGTTTGCCGAGTGTGTACTAGGATTAGTCCGTGTTGCTCTCAGTGCCTCATATTTGTGTGAGTCGTTGAAAAGCGTAGAACCAACGTCTGAGAAACGTTGCAAGAACAGACGGTTGTTCCCAAATGGGTTGGTACCACGAGAACGAAACAATTCTCGGAGAAGTAGATTGCTCTACCACATCTGTTCTCCTCTTCCCTTGGCGTTTTTAGTATGCAGATTAAATCACGTAGAAGAGGCTGCGTATAGTTGCGCGCAAACGTGCACCGATTTCCGAAGAAGTCCATCTCTGTCGCAAGTCGCCTCGCATATTGCACGCTTCGAGGGTGTCGAAATTATCCGCCGCGTCGTTCTACCGCTTGCGTGAGTAATTCTACCACATTGCCGTTCATCCACGAGGAAAGCAGGACTCTTACCCCATTCGCGGGATGCTTGGATTTGACGAGCGATCCGGAACTCAGGATCATGGCGGCTCGCGAACTCTGTCTGGACGCTTGTATTTCATTCGAGGATAATCCACGAGTAATCCTTTGATTTATGAAGACCCACGTTCCACTTCTACCCGCGATCAGCCTATAAGCCAGTGAATCAGTCGGGTAGCCTTAATCGATCAGCAATTTTAGCATCGTCTACCGCCGGCCCCTCGTTTCTGGCGGTCTAAGTAGTGAAACGAGTTTCGACGGGTTGACGATTCGGGGGAGGGTTGTGGAACGATGGAGTCCATGATAGAAATAGTAATGCTTCGTTACTACATACGAGCAGAGTATCTCAGGTGTCCGCATCCGATTGCTTTGGTTTTCAAAGAAAAAAATAAAAAAACACCTGTCTTTTATTTTTTAGTCCTCTAAAACATATGCAAAAATCAAACCAATGGAAGCGAACACCTGAGATACTCTCCTTGACCTCGAATCTAGTTCATCGCCGTACCCACAGAAATATTCAGATCTCTGAAGATCTCTTTTATATAATGAAAGGGACCCCGAGGACAAAACGCTCAAAAAATAAATAATTTTCACCAATTTTTTTACAGGAAAAGGTTATAAGATATCCTAAAAAATGTTTTTTCCATTTATCAATATACACTAGGGTGTTTCATATTATAGGGGTAAAATTAAAATATTATATAGCACCTTTGGAAAATTGAAACACCCTAATACACACGTTTCTTTCTGACCACCCCCTGCAAAGGGCGTCCGCAGACTTCTTTCCCGCGGGGAGGAGGGGGGTAGATCTTTACGAAATATTGACGGTGAAGAAAAAATATAGTAATAAAAAAACAAAATTAAACTCTTTATTATTGCATTTGTAGCGCTAATTTAATTAAAAATTTTAAATTTAAATTTAGGAATATTCACTGCGTTAACATAAACTTAATAAAGACTAGTTTTTAAAAATAAGCGATTTATCTCAAGCCAAGAGGGCTACTGCTCCACCTCCCCCGTCCCCTATGTGGACGCTCATGCCTCCCTTGAAGCTACGTGTACGCAGGCACAGGTTGCCAGACCACAAAACTCGCGATTCGGAAACAAGGTTAAATGCGTCATACATTTACTCGATGTACATAACAGTATTGTCCCTTAGTCCCAAGTCGATGCTTGGAATGGACACCACCTATTCCGAGACACCCCTTGTATGTAGGGGAGGAAAGCGGTTCTCACAGATAAATTGACAAATCGCGGGCAGATCGACGGCTGTTCGATTTCTATTCTTGACCTGAAAATTCAGCCTCTGGGTACAGGGCGACGGTGTCCGCGCGGCTTGGTCGCAGCTTGCGTCATTCCGGTCCCGGGATAGCTAGCAGCGTAGCCGATACCGAGCGTCAGAGGTTGCCGAGCAACCGGTGAATATGCGCAATTAACGGCGGACCGGGCGAGAACGAGCGAACGGACGTCCAAGTGGGAGTTACCACCGGGTGGAGATTGCAAAATAGAATGTATCCCGCAATTACCCGGCCATCTAACGCGATCGAAGGTAAGAGGCCCGCACGCGATCGTCGCCGTCCGCTGAAACCAGAGAACGCTTATTGTTAGCGGCGCGGGACTCTCACACGCAAGATACTTAACGCAGACTTAACGCAGGCCTGACCGGTGTCTCGTTTCAACCTAACTTCAATATAATTCTGAAAGAGATCTTCCACAATAGATATGCCTATATTAGAAACTTAACCTATGTAGATCTAATTTACATCTAATTTAACCTGTACGCAGAGAACCAACGGGTGATAACCCTCTGATGTGCCTGGTGTCGGTATCGATCGATACCCCCATTTAGATCTATTTTGAAAAATGATATAGATATGTAGAATAGATATGTAACTCAGACTCAAAAAGATCCAACTCGTGACTAATTTAGAATTAATTCAGATTCAGCTAACCTCGAATGGGCCTTACTTCCACTAGAGGCCCCTTTGTGACTCACGACTGGTATTTTTGATATAGTTATTCGACACGAATAGAGTTGGCTTAAACACAGATAAAGGGTAAGAAGTATGGGAATAGGTAAGTACCTATATCCCTAGAAGTTTGTACTGTAATAAGGCCCAAGCATGTGCCCAATTTTGAGTCACTGGAGCAACATAGATATCACAAGCACATTTGAATAGGTTGGGAAAGGTAGGAGAAAGGAGAACGAGTCAACCATTAGAGGACCACTTAACTCCACTAGCTTTCTCACTCTTCTACTGCCCAGCCTCTTTACTTCTCCTCGTGCCATCTAGAATTATCGACAGCAACGAAGTAGTAAACATATAAATTAAGCATGCCTTGATGAATGACTCCATTAATTAACAAAACGAATAAGAAAAGGACTTGTAAGCTCTTACTCTGGGCCATATAAAGTATCCACCTTCTAAATTAGTGATGAATAATTTTACATATCAGACTCGCATAAAGCATTCCATATTCATAAATTCAAATCGGTGACCCAAATCAGTTAATACTGATTAGTTTAACTCAGAAGCTAGAAAAATTAAACACACCACTAGGCCCTCAGACCCTCGCTAGGCTTGAACCTCACACCCACGTCTGTACATTACTCCGTTACATTCACAAATTCATGATTGAGGAGTTGAAACGGTGAGGGATGTATGCACCAAGGAAATAAAAGAACGGAAATCCGAATATGGTGAATACGGTGGTAAACGCTGTAAGTGCTAGAATAATTTAGTATTGTTTCTACTGTGGTCGCAAGGTAGAGCTGACATGACAAGTACGGCTGATACGAATATTGAAATATTCGAATAGCCGTAGAATTCGAATTCGAAATTCGAATATTATTTGAATAATTAGGAGTATTCGAATAAATTATTCGTATTCGAAATCATTCGAATAAATTATTCGTATTCGAAATCATTCGAATAAATTATTCGTATTCGAAATCATTCGAATAAATTATTCGTATTCGAAATCATTCGAATAAATTATTCGTATTTGAAATCATTCGAATAAATTATTCGTATTTGAAATCATTCGAATAAATTATTCGTATTCGAAATCATTCGAATAAATTATTCGTATTCGAAATCATTCGAATAAATTATTCGTATTCGAAATCATTCGAATAAATTATTCGTATTCGAAATCATTCGAATAAATTATTCGTATTCGAAGTCATTCGAATAGTTCGACTATTCGAACTAATATCTATTAACCACTTGCAGTGACTAAGAACTAAATCCAGAAGCCTAAGTGTTCTGTCGATAAAACAAGAATAAAAATTAGAAAGGTCGCGTGAAAGTGTCGTGTCTTTAACCACTTGTTGACACAAGTTGATACCAAGTCAACCCTCCTTCGAATACAATCCTCAGAAGAGCAGCGCTACCGAGACTACTTTCCGCCATGGTTTCAGTGGACTACACCGCGAGTATGGTCAGACAGTGCACGGTAGCCCCGCATAATTCCCAGTTGCAATTACTATTCCAAACCCAAAATCGTTACCCGAACGTAACAACTTCACGCCAGCGCGGGAGTAGGAGTAATCGCAGCCATTAGGCAAATGGAAATTCGTATATGTTTAATAACGGTTCGAATGATAACACGATTCGTTAATTAGACCCCCCATAATCCCGCAGGCTTACGTGAACACGTCCAGATGGATTCAACGTTTGAAAATCGCCGGTCCGCATTTCGAGCGTGTTCGAAATTCGAATGGCTCGATTAGCAGGAGCGTTTCTTCCGACAACTGGCGAGAAAATAAAATGGCGCTGTTTCTCTTCGCGGTAGCGACGGTACCCGCGTTTAAATTGACGGAGCAAAGGGTCGGCTTGGGAAATATATCGGACCGCGAACGCTCCAATCGCGTTAACCTTTTAAAGGCCGGACTTTAAATTTCCTTCTCCATTACGGCACGGCGACTGGAGTTTTTCAGCGGACTCTAGCATTCCCAGCAGGGAAACGTTCCTACAAACATACTAATTCCGCGCTCAAAGGCATAACAGAAGTAACCGGGGAAATATTTCTGCTCCGCGGGAGACTTCCAGCTACGAAACGAATAATCCTTCTTTTCAACGGGGAATGTTCCGTGGTGCGCGGTAATTTATTATTGAAATGGAAATTTTAATGCGTTGCTAGTGGTTGGGAGTTGTTAGCCAAGAGGTTGTGCTTTCAGACTTTAAGGGATCGGGAATATAGTTGATAAGAATTGTGGGAGGAATATATTGAGAAGTGTACATGTGGAGTGTGATGGTGTTGTTTGGTTGCATATATCTGGTATCGAGGTGATTGCAGTTTTCAATTAAGAACTGCTGCAATCTTGACTTCAGTGAAGTTTCAATTATCGGTTCTGTGGCTTTAAATTCTAACTCGGAGCAGTCTATTTAATTCAGTACGGTTACAATTTCAGATTAGCAGAATGTCAATTTTTAATTCCCAATTCAAAGATTTTCAATTTGCAAGCAACATATTTCCAACTTTTAAGTGAGTAAGCAACTATTTTAATTTTAAATTTCCTGCAGTTGGAATTCCAATTTTAGTACACTTCCAATTTTGAACGCAATACAATTTCCATTCTAAATCCAACACAGCTCCGATTCCCAGATCAAAAGAGATCCCCAAACCGTCAAATCCGAACTTTAATTCCCTCCCACCGCTAAACTTACAATTCCCAATTAATTACAATTTCCATCCCCCTTCCCTCCACCTTCCAATTCCACAATTGCGCCCCATCCCCCATTCCAAACAATCGACAATACAACCCCCGTCATCCCCACGAAAGGGACACCCCGAACAATCCACCGCGCAACCAAGAATTTCAAACCGCTGGCGACGTTAAATCACCGACAAAAAAAATCGCATCCCCCCGCGGGTATCTCAGCCAACGAAGACGCGAAGTAGAAACGTACGAAAGCGGGAGAGGGTGGAGGAGGCGGGTGGAGCTAAAAGGATCAGAGCGGTGGCAGGAAAAGAAGGAAAAAAAGAAGGAGGAGAAGAGCGAAACGACGCGCTATCGCGAACGACGCAGACGATACGAGCGGTTAGACGACGTCCGAGAATAAGCGTCGGGATTATAAGGTGCGCATACAAACCATCGCCACGAAGCGGGAGAGGGTGGAGGAGCGTGGATCCACGGCCAGGAGCGGACGAAGAGGGCCTGCGAAGTTAGAGAAGGAAATGAAACGCCTGCAAGATGAACGTTGAAGGGAGGGTTAAAGGAGAAGCAACGAAACGAGGAACCGACTGAGGGGAGGAGGGGGAGATTGGTAGGGGGTTGAGCAGTTTGATGGCAAAAAGGAAAAAGCTCGGCGAGAAGAAGAGAAGGAGCCCGACGCGACGGTGTGGGGAAAGGAAGAGAGGAGCTGGAGAGCAGCTAGGGACAGAAAGGGGAGGAAGATTTGCAACAGAAGCAGAAGCGGGAGAAGGAGGGCGATCGGGGATGCGGAGAGAGAGAGAGAGAGGGGGAAAACCTTGCAACAGAAGCAGAAGAGGAGGAGGAGACGAGGGGAGGGCGGGCGGAGGAAGAGAGAAAAGGGAACGTGAGCGATGCGCTATCGCGGAGCCCTGCCAGCGTACGCGGTACGACGCCGGGGTCGCTGCTATCGATTGGCGTCGGCGTTTCCTCGACGTCGCTATTTGCCCGCCGCCGACGTCTCCTTTCTCTGTCCCTCCCTCCCCCCTTCCGCCCCGCCGGCTCACCCCGTCCAGTTTCACCTTTCTCTTTCCCTCGCGCATTCTCACCTCCGTCTCGCTCGCCCCTCCTCCGCCCCCGATCGCCACCCCTCAAGCCTCTCTGTTTCCTTCCGCTCAACTCGCCCGCTCTCCCTCTCTCCCGCCGTCCGTGCTAACCCCCTCTCCGTCAAGCCCGCTGTCGCTCTCTGTCCTGCGAAACTCGAGTTCCCCTCTTCGTCGCCTCGGAAGCCTCTCAACCGCCACCCCCCGCGAACCGTCCTTCTCCGTCCGTCGGCCTGCTTCCCCAACGCCGTTCTTCCTCCTCCCTCTCCGTCTGCGTCGCCCCCGCGCGCGCTGCACCCTTCCAACGTACGCGGTAACAGGTGTTGCTCCGGCCCCGAACTCGTACAAAATCGATGGGCAAGAGCCACATCGACGTCGCGAGGGGTTTCCCCTGGCGATTCACCGTCCGCCCTCTCTTCCTTCCTTGTTGCGCGGCCCCCCACTGACGGACGGTTGCGGAGAGAGGGAGAGAGAGCGTGGAACTGCGCGCCCTTCGGCCGGCGGGACGGTGCAAAAGCGAAACGGAGAAGCGAGCAGGATTGGTGGGAAAGGGTGGCGAATGTTATTATTCGAATACTATTCGAATACTGATGTATTCGAATATTATTCGAGTATTTAAGTATTCGAATACTATTCGAATATTTCAGTATTCGAATACTGATGTATTCGAATAGTATGGTGTGAAGTGGTTCAAAATTAGTTTACAAGATTTCACCCTGACAAATGAACCTAAAGAACTTGATTTATAATTCACACCATACTATTCGAATACATCAGTATTCGAATACTGAAATATTCGAATAGTATTCGAATACTTAAATATTCGAATGATATTCGAATACTTAACTATTCGAATACGAAAATATTCGAATTATATTCACCAAATAATTGAGCAACTGAAGTATTCGAATATTCGAATACCGAAAAGTTCGACAAATAGTCCCAGCCCTAAGGAGGACAGAGAGGGCCGCGCACGGGGCAAGTCGGACGGGTCCCGGGGAGGGAAAGGAGAGAGAGCTTCGCTGCACGAAGCGAGGAGGAGAGGACGCAGGCGCCCCAGGACGCTGGGCGACGCTGTGCTCGGCGACGCTGCATTGGCAGTTGCACCCCAGCCACACCCGGTACGAGCCATGTAGTCGGGCTACCCTCCACCGCGATACACGGCGGACAATTGTTGCTTCTGCGCCCACAGGTGGTACATCTTCGTCTTCGATCTTCGTCCTCGCAGACGCCTCGGCTGGCCACGTCGTCCAGCCGCCTCTGTGCCACCCCGTGGACGAGCCTCGGGCTGAGCCCCCGGTCCCACCTGGTGCTCCTAGTGCTAACCGAACGCGCGATAGTTGTAAACGTGGCCGTGGTGGTCGTCGTCGTCGTCGTCGTCGTCGTCGCGGCCGTCGTCGTTGTCGTCGTCGTGGTTACGCTTCGTGCGCGTCGGTGGTGTCGCGTGACCTTCTCCGGGACCACCGTTTCCCCGTTTTCTTTCTTTTTTTCTACTCTGTGTCGCGGAACCGTGCCCCTAACGGGACCTAAGCGAGTCGGGAAAAATCCGAGTGCCGGGAACGAAGGGAAAGTGACGGTGGTGGTGTTTCCGGAGCTTACAAAGCTTTTGCGGCTGCCAGGAGGCCGACGAGGAGGAACAGCCGCGCGAGGGCAGACTCGTAGCTTCGAGGGGGGTCCCCGTTTCGGTGGCTCGTCCGGACCGCGGGCCCAGTCGAACGGGACGCAGCGACACGGGACTGTGAGCGTGGAAGGAGGCGGGAGGGGAGGGGGAGTCAGCAGAGGGAGTCATCGGGCACACGCGTAAGGCGACAACGCGCACGTACGGATACACAAACATCGCGGACCTGTTGTCCAACTTGTTGCACGTCCCTGCAAAAGGTACACCCGCCCACCTCGATGACAGACACCCGTTTTTGAAGAAGAAGGAACAAGGACGTCGCGGATCTCGCGATTGGAAACCAGCGATAGTGCAGGGACCACGAAGCCGTCGACCTGTGCGAAACCCTGCCATACATCCCTCCGGTTTCCACAGGTTTCCGCGATAAACGGAGCGTGCTCGGGGCTAGCTAGTGCTTCGATGAGGGCTCAAGGGATGTCTGATGGAACGGAATGCAGATGGTGATGATTTCGTCTGTGCCCTGGCATATTTGAATCGAAGCGTCGCTGTCTGGATTGTCGGCCTGTTGGCGTGTGGTGGATAGAGGAGAGAGGTTTTGGAAAGAAGAGGGAGTTGGAGTCGAAGACATGGTTGCTGACACCTTGCATCTATAGACACTGGTCGTTTTTGCACGTCTATTTGATACCTGAAACGTTCCTTGGATGTTGGATTGATGGTGAACACGGGATAAGCAAGAGAGATTTGAGGAAGAAAGGAAGAGATGCTTTATTTTGTCATTTCTGATTTGAAACTCGCCTGTCTCCTCCATTGCTGGTCCACCAGTGAAGTACGCTGCTGAAGAGAAGCTTTTAAAAAGAGGATTACAGCTGCAAGGATGTTTGACGACACGCTAGGCTTGTGAACAGTATCAATCTTCTATTCCAAACCATAACAGGTCTTGTTTCTCAGCTACTGATCCATCAGTGAACCCTGAACAGGGAAAGCTTTCAAAGAGAAGTGAAAGATCCAAGGTGAAGTCCTTGGTGCTTGAATTCTCCCCGCAAAATCTCATTCTTTAGTTCTCCATTGATACTCTTATTGAACCACTGAACCAAATAGAAACAGTTGAAGAGGAAAACAGAAGACCCAAACTAAACCCCAGAGTGTAAAGTCATTAGTTATGTCATCAGGAGCCCCTCTGAATCGAAAGCTTGCTTACCGCTCTATCAGGAAACACTGGACAAAGTAAAAATCCCTGAACAAGAAGGCGAATCTTCGTTATCATTCCCATTTGGAGCCCCTTCCTCAGTCATTAGCCCACTGACCAGAAGAACAAACACTCTCGAAGAACAGGAACCGTTTCATCCCCAAAATCTACGTCACCGCCTAATAACTATTCCCTGATACCAAGTCCTTCGTTCACCACCATTAGGACCCACCAAAGAAGGGAGACTGGAATATCCAAGCGACCGATACGGACACCGCAGCCAGTAACCAGCGTAGCTACCACCATTTTCTGGGTCCAGCGCACCGGGTGTCGCCGAAATGAGGGTGTCGCGGAAACGGACACGCCCGACGACCACGACACTGGATGATGACAACGTTTCTGACGGAGTGAGACGTAGTTGGGACGAGACTTCTCTGCTTTTGCAGAGTCGAACGAAGGGGCAAGCTGAACGATGAACTCGTAGATGCCACCTCAACACTCGAGCGTGTGCACCCCCGAAGAAATTAATAGGAGACCCTAAGGAGATCTTCTATGGAAGAGAAATAAGGAAAAGAAGGGAAAGAAGGATACTCGATAAGGATGCAGGAAGATGGTGGAGCGGCGAAGGGATTAAGATAAGGAGCAGGAGGAGCGCCCAGCGGTTAGGATAAGGAAACGATTAGCAGTAGGATTATCCCGTGGATGGTAGGCGATATGGGTGATAGGAAACGGAAAACAGGGCAGACCGTAGATGATTAAGGAAAGCAAGCGTAGATGTAGCAGCGAGGAGGGATTAAGGGAACGGTACACGCGCGTGCCAACCCGCGCGCACGCCGCGCCACCCCCGCCATGACGTGAATCTTCCACCCGTGAATACAACGAAAGCAATACTACAAACAAGGTAAAGCGACAAGACGAGGAGAAATAGAGAGAAGGAAGTAAGGCAAAGCCGCGCCAATTCGCACCGTAGACACCTGAACGAGCTCACAACCGCGATCCCACCGCCGCCGTACTTTCGTTCGCGCGCCTCGAAGCAGCTTCAGCCGGCGATCCGCTCGATCCATTGATCGCTCGATCGCCCAAGCGTCCACCCCCGGCTGGACTGACTCGCTTCTCGCCGAAAGATATTTTAATATACACGTTATACACAAGTCTCTGTATGTACGATACATATACACACGTAAAACGCATACATAGAAATATATCTATACATAAGAAAGTAGATGTATACACATGATATATATATATATCAGGAGCTCTTTTAAGCGATCGTGCAACGACATCTAGAATTAATGCGCCGCCCTCTCTGACTTCGTCGCTGATATAACCTCCGACCGTGGATGGACGTTTCCGCTCTCGCCAGACGGAAGTGCCGATTCGACGAGGATCGATACCCATGCTGGCCGCGAGAAGGGGTTGCTTTCTTTAAGGAGGACTCGGGAGAGGCACTGGTAACCTCGAAACAGGGCTGAGAGCGACAAAGGAAGCACTTCTCTGACATCCCACCGGGATAGGAGGCTCGTGGATCGAGGATGCAGTGAGCATTGAAGGTGGACAGCGTTCTCTTATAGTGAAATCATCGATCGAAGGATCGAATCGCGAGTCTCGATCCTGGTGGCCTCCGCGGAGACCACCAGGACGACGTTTCCCATCGACGAATTCGCGTGGGACCGGAGGAACTGCCACGCGACAGTCGAGGATCGACAGCGGGCACACACTCGGTGTCCAAGAAACGCGTGGATTCTTCAGAGGAGGTTCGTTTAGATCGGCGTTAAGGACAGTTTTTCACGGGGACGATAAACGATTCGCGAGGACCGGGGTGCTCGTGCGGAGTGTGGTGCAGGGAGGGACCGATGCGAGAGCTCGTAGAGGAGCTCCGGCTTTTCGTGTTTGAGCAGTTCTGATAGAACAAAGGCCAGCCAAGATGCCGCGGTGCTACATGGTGAAGAAGGCCCTGTGCAACAAGTATATAAGCAGCGTTGCCAGAGGATTCGAGAGCTGGGGTCGCGGCAGGAGCACGCCATCGCCAACCACCATGCAGATACCCGTCTCGCCCATAGAAGGGAGCGTCGCACCCCCTGTTGCTCAAGGTACGACCCGATCGCCGACCATTAGCCTCCCCTCTTTCGATGTCTAGCTTTAGAATCACGCTATTACAATTTTAGAGCGCATTCGACACTGTAAATCGAAATTTCAATATTTCAAAATACCTTTCCGAAAGATTTTTTGGTATTTTTCTTGTATGGATTTCGGTGACAGTAAGATAATTTAAATTTGGGGGAGAAAGATTGATATTCTAGTATCTGTAGAGAATATTAAAATTTTCTGGTGTCACTGATGACCCCACAGTGTCGTTCTGAAGCTATATAGTATTTCCGCTAATCGGTACCCTTGGTGTGATTAATGGAGGATATATTGCAAATAGAGGATAAATAGGGGATTTGGAAATTTTAATGTGGATCAGATTGATCAGGAATTCGGGAGGTTACCGGTAGCAATTTTCAAACATATTAATATGTAATGATGATATTGTAGTTTGATTGTTATATTTGATGAGTGCTTCTATGATTTGATAATTTCAATTTGGGGAAGTTGGAAATTTTTGTATCGCTCAGGTTCATCGATACATGCTTGTACTCGTTGATGAGGTTATTGAGAGATCTTTTCAAAATGATTCGCGTGAAATGCCAGCAACTTGGTGGTGACGTTTTCTTTAACATATTCTGTCTTTGAATGTTATTCCCTTAAATATGGATTTGATTTTGGAGAATGAAAGGTTTGGTAATTCAGTTGGGACTCTGTATTTTGACAAAAAGATAAGATTGGTGGTACTGCAGAACGAGGACTAGCGCTCCCTTGCAGGAACCCAGATCCCTCTTTTCTCAAATTGAGATCTTGTTTCATAAATCCTTGTTCAAACAAAAGGGATACTATTTCTGTAGAATATTCCGTATTTAATTGACACGATGAAGTATCTTGTTACATGCTATTCTATGTGTGTAATAAACTCAGTGCTGCAATTTAATCATCTTCATTAATTTGAGGCGGCTTGAGCTAGTCACATGTTGTTATTAATCTTCAAATTTGTCATTTATATTTAAATTTCCATTATTTACGATACTTGGAATGTGCAACGTAAATTGAATGCTTTAAAAGGCGCAAAGTAGTGAAAAGAAAGTACAATTTGAATAACACAACCACAGTGACTTGGTAATCGAAGAGTTCAATATCTTCATGATGTCTACAATTAAAGTTTAACCTATTAAATGTAGAAACTCTTTCACACTTTCAAAGGTCAACTCACAACAAAGATTTAATAACTGCACTCCTACAAATCGAATAATTATACCATTACATCACAACTAGCATTGCGTGCATATAAGAACACCAAAAGTCTTCAGAAATCAGAAATTACCCAATTAACCTGCCTCAGCCACACAAAAATCCTAGACTAAACATTAAAGTTAGAACATAATAACTCATCATTTTACAACTGACAAAACTCTGGCAGAATGACGACTATGTTTTGTGTTGTTTCTAACAAAACATTTTGTAAGAATGTGTACTAATTGTCCCAAACAATAAATTGGTAATATAAAGCTTTTAACCAGCGATAAAATTTGCAATATTGGTGAATTTTCCAAACGTTCTATTAAAAGAATATGCAATAGGGTAGGTGTCCCAATTACTGCCACATTATTTATTTTACTGAATAAAAACGTGACGTATAAAGAATAGTGTACAATAATAATAATAAGAAGAAGAAGAACAGTCCCAATTGAATAATACATTTTTTTGTACACTATTCTTTCCACATTACGTGTTCATTAACTGAAATAAATAAAACGGTAGTAATAAGGACAGTACTTGGCAGTATTTGGGACATCTACTCTAAGGTTTGTGTTCTAGAGGTAAAAACAATTTTTCCCTTCTCAAATCTATTATTATTTCTTTTCATTACGCAACATTGCGCGTAATTTGAATCCATATCAAACTCCGCACCGTTTCCTCGAAACTGTCGGTCGAGATATTCGAGGAAATCCTCCACTCACGCAGAGCACGCAATATCGTCTTTTTCCGCGAACATTCAGACCACGTGCAGCTCCCAAAAGCAAAAGTTTAGGAAAAGAAACTGCTCGCGAAATCTTTGAGCTTCAGAATTTTAAGAAAGGGGATCGGTGTCTCGTTTCTCGGCGAAGGGTTGAGCCGTGTATCGATGCACGCACAGAATTATGGGGAAATCTCGAGTGAAATGGGATGATCCGAATGGCTGGCCCATTCGTCATCGAGAACGCGGTGAAGGAATACAGCAATCGATATTTTGGCCGCGGCTATTACGTCCAATTAATGCGAATATCGCTATTTGTTTCGAAGGCCCGCGGTATTGATTCACTCCCTAGCCATATATCGTTCGTCTCGTGTTGGCGCGGCACACGAGCGCGTGTTTCGTCCAAGGGAAGAAAAATTTCTGCACACGAAAGCTGCTCACCATGAAAATGCAGACGAATTTATCAGGTGGCAAACACATCGTGGGTTATTCGGAATATTTCGTGAATGGAGGATTGGTCAAACGGGAATTGCAAAATAGTGGAGGGGCCTTTAATAAATATTTTATTTCTGTAGCGTAATTAGCTTTCAAAATGGCGACGCAACTTGTTTTGGTAAACGATTTTTTACTTGTTTTGGGTGGTGTATGTATTAGATTGGTGCGTATGGAATTATCGTTTCGCATATGAAAGTTTAAATGAAAATATTTTTCGTTTTTTATTTTATTTTTTTTAGTTCCTGTGATTATCGTATCCTCGCCATAAATGAAGGAACTTTTATGCTATCCAACACCAACACAATATTTATGTTTATACCAGTTGTATTGAAATAGGAAATAGGTGTGGTTCTTTTTTAATTAAGAATCAGTGGGTATTTTGTTTTATTATAGGGGAGGTTTGTATTAGAGTAGCAAGAACGAGAGTCATTTTGAAATTGACGAAATGGAAAATGAGTTGCATTTTTCGTTTAGAGTACATCGTACCTCTTTAATACTTCAATAAATTCGAATTTCTAACCCTCTCTAACCCTTCATGGACATTTAATTCCAGAAGGTGAAATGATCTTTGCTTAATTCATAAGCTTCTAACATCAAGAATCTTCTTTTCCCTTGTAGAATATAGATTGCATAGCCTTTAATAAAAAAATTCTGAAAGCTCATGAATTTCAGAGCAAAAACATTAGTATCCGTAAAGAAAAAAGTGCGAAATATTCAGGGTAATGCTGGAGGTGGGAACATCAGGTTTCGTTGGATGTAATTCGCGGTAATGTGTCGCGGCTCCCAGGAAAACTACATTAATTGTCTGAATTGTCGTTTGCCCGGTGGCGTTTCAACGACGGTCCCCCATTACGTAAGGTCTCGGTTTATGCTTCGTATTCATAATCGAGTGAACGAGAAAGTGTCATGCGAAACTTCGCCGGAGACGCTAATGGAGCTGCAACGAGCGTACTTAAGGCTCGTTACAATGCCTGCGCACGCTTGTCTCGTCGCCTCGAAACCAGGACAATCGAATGCGAAGTACACCGACGTTTCACCCTGAAATCGGCTGACACTTCCTCCAGTCGAAGGAACTTGAAGAAAATTTAGGACTCGCCTCAATTCAATTTTCCAACTATATATTCCATATATTTACACTGTTTCTATGTTTATACAGTATTGGAAATATTTATTACATCACTCTAAAAATTTCGGAGTATGCAAAATTTTCATAGCAATATAATTCAGAAAATAATTCGTATCCAAGTTAATTTGGAAAGTACTGAGCTACACATTTTTTCAATAATATTTTCCTAGTATAAGTGATAACTTACACCTCTCTTATGATTAGTAGGTACTAGCAAAATATTAAAAAATATACCTCAAGAAAAATATAAAACGTTTATTCAAGTGATGCAATAAATATTTCCAGCACTTCCAGCACTTTCCAGTATATCTTTGTTGAAACAGTGTCGTCTCTGGGAAGTAGATACATGAGAAATTATTATTATTGTATGAAGGTTTACTTAGTATATGGAAATATTATGATAGAACGTACAGAAGCATCAGTATGGAATATGAGAATTGAGGTACAGGAGTATTTACTGTGAAGAGACCGTAATATTTGCAATTTTTTAAATAAGAATAAAGAATTTGTTCTTAGTAATTTTCTTTTATTTTACTTGGTAGAGAAATCTTTTGTAGTATTATAGGAAATATAACGTTGAGGTGTTTATAAGGGGGTGGCCAAAGTAGCTTAAGAAGCTTAAATGGAATTAAGGTTAGTAGATTTATGTGTGTTCGTAAACTTCTTGTTAACGTGAATGATTTTTATTCGAGATAAATTTCGAGATATATAACATGAGCACGAAGAGATACGAAGGGATACAGCTCGAATCATATTGGTTCAGAGACGCGTCTGACCACAGACAATCCTCTTCCACTAGCTCTCTTATACTTCCTTCCTCTCTCTTCCTATTCTGCTATAAATCAATATTTTTACTTACAATTTTTTTTATGATCTTAAAAGGTAATGGGATAAAGCTTCAAACTTGCAACGGATACATGTAATACTGTTTTATTTTTTTAATTCCCGAAAAATTAAGTTTTTTTAGCCATACTAGGAAGACACTTTAGCATTAGTCGCACGAATCATTCGAAACTCACTACATCTTACGCCTTACACTTTGCAGTATCGTTTACAATACTATTTTCAAAATTATTTAGCAGAACTTGATTAACAAAATCATCACAAAAACATACTAAATTATCACCAGTTCCATTTAAGATTCCCAAATCCTGTGTCCATTTACACTATTCAGAAAGGTAAACAATTTTATTCTTTATATTTAAAAAAACATGATTTACACGCCGAATATTAAAACAAATTAAGTCACTCGAATATCCTCAACAATATTCATGGCAACTTACAAACGAAGTTAGACGTTTCTGTTCCATTCCAAATTGATACTTTCCCCTCCATCCTTCCACAAAGAATCAAGTAGTTACCTGATTAAAAGCCAAGATTTTCCCAAAAATCGAATCTCAGAGATCTCAGATAAATATCACGATCGTCAGTATCCACTTTCCGCTAATCGAGGAAAAGTCCCAGCCCGAGAGAGTTGCCGCGGGATAAAGTGACGGGCAAAAAACCACAATAACAACAACTTGGAACGATTCGAAAAGACGTCGGCGGCCACTTCTGGCGCGATACCTACGCCGCCGTTGCAACGAAACGCGCAGCTTCATAACCGAGTTATCGTGAAATTTTATATCCGCCCGCACTCGTAGACCTTCCTTAGCCATCCACTCGTCCCCTTTGACCCCGTTCCCGACATACTTGTTGTCATAATCCTCCCCTCGCCTCTCCCCACCCCTCCCCACCCCTCCAGCGCCACTTCTCCATCGAGGTTCGACACTCTGCGCTGGCACGTCGACAACAGAACTCGGGATACCGCCACCACCCCTCCCCTGTCCCATCGTCGTTAAATCTCGATTAAAAAGTCAAATTAAGGGAATCGAGTTAGGCGGTTCTCATCAATCGTCCCGTTAATATCCTCGAGAGGAACTGGGAAACAAGGGGTTAGGTATATTCCTGTTCTTTCTCTTGCAGACCCTCGTACTTTCCCGAGCCTGACCAGCTTTCTGGCTGCTTTGTTCCCCGTCTCTTCTGCCCCGGGCGAAAGTTTCTTTTTTTCAATCAGAAACGAAATTCCAATAGCCCCGAAAGGTACCTATATTAAATTTCACGGCGAGGCTTCTCGCTTTCCTTCGGAGCTTCGCCGCCTGGATGCCTGGGAAGTTTAATTGATACCCGTGGAGGGGAATTACGGTTACTCGATGCTTCTTCTGGGGAATCTTTTCAAGTTGAACTTTCGAGGATTGTTTTTTCGTGGGTTGTACTCTTCTTGATTATTGCGGTCGACTGGTGGGTTTTAGAAGTTTCGAATATTTGTGGAAGCATATGTAGGTCTAGGGATATTGAGCAGTAGTGGGGTCCCCACTGCGCATGGTCAAAAAGAAAAATAGGGGGCGGTGCATCTACTGCAGGCCTGACCAGTCGGGAGCCGAATACCTCCTGAAGTTCTGGGACCCGGGTAACAACCGAGCGCGGAACTGTTACGTTGCCTCTACTGCATAGATGGAACTCTGTGGGGGTTCAAAGTATCTCATACACTTTATTCAGATAGAAAGAAAGGAGCACAACTTTCTTTAAATTAAAGATCATCAGACATCCGTTTTCATTTTCCCATCATAGAGGTCTATGTTCCACCAAAAATTGACACAACAAAATTACGTTTTATGCTACAGAATACCTGACATCGCAGTCGCAGGACCCCACACCTGACCAGGAGCTGCCCAGGGAAGGGGCGAATGGTCCCAGCAATGTCGACGCGACGACATCCTCGCCCAGCGACGCAACAACGACCTCTACGGAGCTTGTCACGGTGGCACGGATGGAGACGACGACGGTGATCACCAGCACGAGTCCGTCGTCGACGACGCCGTTGCCAACAGGGCCCATCAACTCACTCGTCGAGACCTCAGCAACGTTCACGTCGCCCTTCACCACGCCCAAGTCACCGTCCAGAGCCACCGTGGAGCAGGAAGCAATCGTGACGGTCCTCCATCACTCGCCGCCGGGGGAACCGTCTCCCCCATCCAGCACAGCGACTCCTTACCACCTCGAAAACACCCCGAATCATTCGACCCCTGACTTAAGGATAGGGTCTACCTGCAACGTGGTCTCCAGCCACGTGCCCTCGATGTTCAAGGACCGTTCCGCGGCTGAAACGGAGGCGGCTCACGACCTGTTGGAGCTCTCGAGGTCCTTGCCCCCTCTACCACCTCCCAGCGTCGCTATCGGGCCCCAGAGCGTCATAGAGAGCCCGGCGACCGATATCCAAGAGATGACGGTCTACCAGCCGGAGCAGTCCATTTACCAAGTGAACACCATCGATCTGGCCAACTCCACAGTCTACGCTCACCATCAGCAACAGCAACCATCCACCGCCAGCATCATCTACGAGCCCAGCGCGACGATAGTCCAGCAGACTGGCAGCGTCTTCATCCCCCTGTCGCCCGTTCAGGAGATACTGCTCACCTACAGCACACCGTCCATCCCGTGTACGCCTATCGTCGCTCAGCAACCACTGCAACCGCCGCCGCAGCAACAGCAACAGCATCAGAGCATCGAGGCGGCGCCACCGCTGACCCCGCCCACTTCCGAGTGCAGCAGCGACATCGAGAACAACAATCCCAACTCGCAGCCCAGCCAGAAGGATAAAGAAGTGCAGACTGTTACCGAGCAGACGGAAGCCAAGCCAGCTAGCTACACTTATGACACCCTCCTGGTGGCGGATGGAAGGTCGAAGAACAAGAAGGTCGCGTCCACGCAGAAGGCGCAGGAGGCGGAGCCTGTCGAGGCACCAGAGACCTCGAAGATTGGACGCTACGTGTGCTGTGAATGCGGTAGGTCTTTAGTGACTTGTTCAAGTGGTGATTGTGGGGCTGTGGATGGATTGTGGTGTTACAACGCTGGCTCATTGTGGGTTAGTAGCTGGTTAGGACGACATGTATGATAACTTGGGATTTGTGGACCGCCAGGTACCTCAGGAGCGTCCTAAATACCTAGAATTGAATGTGACTCGGGTCCACAGTTGCTTTCTTATAGCGGTACTCTGTCCAACTTTCATATTCTCAGATATTATATTATTATACCTTATTATATTCTAAGGGAATTGAATTAGATGTGAAGAAGTTATAGGTGTCACAAGCAAAGCTGACAGGCTAACAAGGTAAGATCCCGAACCCGAAAATTCAAAAAAATCTGAAACTTTGTGAATATGTGGGGGTTTTTGGTGCCCAAATTCATTCTAAAGGGGTGAAATTAACCCCTGAAGATTCGGCTATTTGTCGATTTCATTTTGTAACACGTAATCTGTAAAAGATAGAAAAAAAGTTTCAAGACTCCTACTTCTTCTCCTTCCTCTTTTTCTACTTAGTCCCTTCAGTTTTGCTCGCGACAACTATACAGTACACCACAACGCTCAGTGTTCAAGATGTGAACCAAGAATGTGCTAAGAAGGAGGAGCTTCCTTCTGGCAAACCAATTGGCGAGGGTTGTCCCAAGTCGGCTCCTCCCACTCACCAGAAGACACGCCTCCGCCACCAGTGTTTGACCCATGGAAATCCTCTGTTCCCAGGCAAGCAGTACGCCACGTCGTCGAACCTGTCGCGGCACAAACAGACGCATCGCAGCATTGACTCCCAGTCGGCGAAGAAATGCATCCACTGCGGCAAGGCGTACGTGAGCATGCCGGCGCTAGCAATGCACGTGCTCACCCACAAACTGACGCACAGCTGCGGGGTCTGCGGCAAGATGTTCTCGCGGCCTTGGCTGCTGCAAGGCCACCTGAGGAGTCACACAGGCGAGAAGCCATACGGCTGTGCCCACTGCGGCAAGGCGTTCGCCGATCGCTCGAATCTGCGCGCCCACATGCAGACACACTCCGCCGACAAGAACTACGAGTGCCACAAGTGTCACAAGTCGTTCGCCCTCAAGTCATACCTGAACAAGCACCTGGAGTCCGCCTGCCAGAGGGAGAACGACGAAAACAGCAACGACGTCGACACGCCCCTTTAAGCGCTTCCGGCTCAGAAGGGCACACGGTGATGCCGCTGCCGCTGATCGTCAGGTAAATTTGCTGAACACTTTAGGGAGATAAAAGATGGATTGAAGTTTGTGACCGAGACTCTGACGGCCACACTGTTGTTTACTACTGTAGGGGAGAGAGGGAGAGAGAGAGAGAATAGTATGCATAGATAGGTGTCACGAAAGTAGGTACACCAAGTAGTAGTGAAGTCTTGAATGCGCATGCGCAGAAACTAAATGGGGAGATAGAGCTCGTTCACTCCACTGCTCGTAGTCTGTGGGAATAGAGACGATTAGAATTGAAGTTTCGCTGTTAATCTAATATCGGGGCGTGGTTATTGGACCGGGGCGAGATTATAGCAACCAACGAGCACACGGGAACTCCTATCTGACCCGCCTTTTTCTCCTAGCTCCTCCCACAAACCTCACTATTGCTTGGTATACCTACATATCGTTAGCTATTCTCTGCTCCCTGTGAACTCAGAGATAAAATAGCTAATCGGGATTGAAAATTCTGCTTTCCAGCCAGCGACACGATAAGCGATCTAAGAACCGCGTCGCCAGATTTCTCGAAGCCGCCAAAGACGTCTTGCTGCGCAAGGAAGGTGAGGAATATCGCGTGCTCGTCGACCAGGAAGTGGAAAACGAACGTTCCCACACTGCCGCCGCCCCAGTGTCACGTTCAGGTTCGCCTCAATCAGTTTGGATTTCGATAGCCTCAACGGTGACGGCGACTTCACCCCATCTTTCCTCTGTCTCCTCCCCGAAACCCCCAGAAACCTTCACGTGCGGAGTTGGATACCTTCGTTTGCAACGGTGGGGAGCAAGGGGAGCTCTAGCCGTCATCGTTGACGCCACAGGTGACCCAGGTCGCGACGAGGACCTCGAAATTCCGTCGTCGCGCGCCGACGAACGCTATCTGGGTAAGACAACGATCTCAGACTTATTTCGGCCGTTCGTACCGCACGAATTCCGTCTACGGGAGAGGTGAACGGGGGGCAGCAGTCGCTCCCGAGGTTTAACAGTCCGCTGATGAGCACCGAAGACGACCCAGCTGCGGGAACACGGTGAATCGTTCGCGTTAATTCCTCGTGCAGCACGAAGGAACGTTGAGGGTGGATACCGAAGTTAGTGTTACCGAACCGATCGATTTCTATCGCGCATAGGGATTATTGTCCGACGCCAGTGAGGCGCGAGCTTCTTCGGCATCGATCGCGCCGCGAGCCGACGCGATTCGAACAGCATTCTTTTCATCCCTCCGCGCTCGATGTCGCCGAGGAATCGATAGCCCACGCGTGGGCTTCGAGGGAACACGAGCCGAACGCCCCTGCGTTCCCAATATTCGCAATTAAGGATCCCGCCCGCAACACGCGCGGGCGACAGGGGGCAGGGCGTGTAATCGATACAATACTATCGTGGGACCACCAATTCGGGAGTAAGAATTCGTTTCGACGAAGCCACGCGAAGCCGATCCAGAGTCGATCCGCGAGCGGAAACGGGGACAGTGGAAGTTGGGGAATCTGGGAACAATGTTCTGCCAGTCTCGACGTGACCGTGAAATGTAGCCTTTCCACTCAATTTCATTTTTTAACCCTTTCGGTGCTGTGAGTCGTATATGTAGATTTATTCAGTGCACAGAACTTGTGCGGGGAACGCGCATAGGCGTTCAAGGAGTATGCGTAACAAGTGGGACTGTAGGCTTTCCGCACACGGCAAACGGTTTAGTTTCACAATCCGCACTGAGGAGCTTGATATTTAACCCCCTGCCTCCAGATTATCATAAAAGTTGCTTGCCACAGAGTCAACTAAAAGGGGAGAATAGAATAGATTGACTGATTATTTATTAATGCATCGTTAATGACTAGATTAATAAATTAACGACTGTTTAAGAGTTCTCTAGCTCCTTCTTCCTTCAATTGAATAATGTAACGACCTCTGATCTAATATAGGGAACATAATCTGAGCGTGACACATAAGGCAAGGGGTTAAAGAACGTTATATACTAGGTGAGTCTAGACTTCCTGTCACAAAATCTACATGCTCACTTTGCACCTCAAAATTAAACGACAAAGCTCTAACAAACATGCGCTTAAAAACCATTCGTGTAGAAGACTTTTTACCTCAAAGCGTTACTTCACAGCAATTGTCCAAAATGGCCGCCACTGAGAGCCACACACGCGTCGATACGTGTCATTGATTGTCTCACGTATGTACTCGAGCACTGCTCGCTAATTTATTGTAGTGGGCGTATTTTGTATGTTGTTACAATTTTTTAACAATTTTCCACCTGTACACGCCGCGCGAGCGAAAATTGTAGATAAACCTGTCGATAAGGTTCCTCCCAGTTCAACTTACTTCCTACATCAATTTCAAAACCTTGGTTCTAGTTCATGGTACAAATTGAAGTGATTGTACCTTGGTAACAAATTGAAGTGATTGTACCTTGGTAACAAATTGAAGTGATTGTACCTTGGTAACAAATTGAAGTGATTGTACCTTGGTAACAAATAGTCTTGAAGCTGCAAAGGTAATCTTTTGAGGTGCAAACTATGCCTGAGAATTTTTGATAGGTTTTTCAAACTCACCCTGTATATCCTCTCAATTTTACTCAAGGACCAGAGACTTTCTAATGAAGACAACATTGACTTTCTTTTCGTGGATAGGCTTCTCTTTTCCAGGTGTTTCTATTAGTCTCAAATGTTCCTTAGACATTAGACTTCCCAGTTAGGGTCCCGCTCACATTGGATTAGCGAGATTCCACCTAAGTCAAAGAGATTGCACACGGTGTAAAAAAATTGTATGTCACACCTACATTTCTGGATCGGTGGAGATCTGTTAAAAAAATGTGCCGCAAAATTGATCTTGACCTCGAAATTCAGGATTCAATTTTTTATTTTAATATATTCTACTCAGTGGGAGAATAAAACGTGTTGAAGAAACCATTTTTGGAACATAGTTCCTTTGACACTTTTTCTCGGATTACTGAGTCAAACATGTTACGATAAAAAAACAAAGTTAAGGTTAAAGTCAACACCCTTTTTACACTCTGCACTACTTCATAAACCCTCAAACAATTACTAAACTCATCTTTCCACAGTAACGTTCATCAACCCTCGAATGTCAGCGTCTGGCTCTTTTTAGACCCACTCCTCCCATCGCCAAGCACAATAGTGATAGAAAGACATTGAAAAATCGAAAAAACGAATTTTAACCAAAAGAACGTCGCCTAAAATACTTACAGTGGGGTAGTTACTACGGGTCCAAAGAGACCCAGAAATCAACTTGTGTTTGATTGCTCGAATTATTGGCCGTTTACTGTGGGATATAGGCTCCACTTTGATCTATAACATAAATTCGTTCATAAAATACTCAAAATAAACTTCTATATTAAACTTTCATTTTTTATCAAAAATTCTTATTTTCTTGCAACAGTGATACTAACAATTAACAAGTTGAAAAGGGGTTGGGTCAAAATTCGACCTGCAGACGAGGGTTGAAATTTTAAAAACTCCATCATGCAAACATCACGTTCCCCAATGACATAGTTCGGATAATCAAGACTCCACAGCATTTCCCACAGTATTTGAAACGACCCAGAAGGCTCCACAATCGTAGATCGCAGATGAAATGAATGCTGAACGTAGTCTTTTGACTCGTTGATGGAAAAGGAACGCGTTAACCATTTCCAGTGGACAGTCATCGTCATCGTGTTCTCAGCAGACTCGCGCGGAGCCCTCCAGCGATTATTCCCTAGCCAACCTACCGAAGCGTCCTTTCTTTTCTCCCTCCTCCAAGTTCAAACGCGTCCTGGATACACGTCGAAGGTTTTCATCAACATTTCACGTAAACTGGACCACCTGTTGAACTCGCTGGAATGACCATTCGGTGGCGAAAGGGTCGGTCGTTCTGCTCGCCTGAATTATAGAACATCCTCCTGTAATTTCCTCGTTGTTAAAACACGCGAGAGCGCAGTCTCGCGACCAATTGCCGCTCGTGTCTAGCTGAAACTTATCGATAAATGTTTTTCCACCGCGCGAGGAACCCACTGCCCCCTTCCGGAAGAATTACTTGGCCGAGAAGAGCCGCTAGTCCGTAGCCATCGGCTCGTAATAACACTCTAGTGATCCTCTAGTCGTAGATCGAGTTTATTAGTTTCTTAATTCGTTGCTAGTCGTTAAGTCAGATGTATATTTTTTTAGATGAAAAAAGACTTGGATCAATTTCATTCCTTTCTTCTAGTCGTTAGTCGTTGAATTTATTTATTTTGTTTCGGTGAGGATTCGAGGTGCGTGGCGGGGGTTGATGGAAGGGTGCTCAAGAATTCGGTGTCGATTGGTACACGTGATAGGAAGAATGTTTTACTCGGTGAGTTTTATAGATCGACTGCCTTAAATTAATCCCAAATCATTCATTCGATGAGGAAATGTTTCAATGGAGAGTTACGTGTGTTGAGGGGACGCGTGTAATGCAACAGTTGGTTTCTTCCTACCTGTTTTTTTTTATCGAAGTGCTGGGTTACTTTTATAAATTCATTCTTCCCGCGGAGTAAAGCTGATAGTTTGTGCAACCGGCGATTAACTCGAGAAGAAGCCTTTATTACATTTTATTTATTTCGCGCTTTATTGCGAATTTAGTTGTTAAGGTGCTAATACTCGAGCATAATTAGGGATTCTTGTCCAGAAGAACATTTCTCTTGTCGAGAGTTATTTAAACTTTGACTGTAATCTTTCCATCCCGCGAAATGAAAACTTTGCAGCAAGCAGAGGACGACTCCAAACGTATTAACTTTTGCAACACTAATAAAAATAGTGTTAACGAAATAGTTCTAGACACAGGTATCTTCAAAGTATTTTACCCACTTAAATTCTACAGCATCCAACACTTTTACTAATTGTAAGCAAAAATATATTTTCCCCATGGCAGGGTAAATTTTCAAAATTTAAATCTTACCTTTTTTCCCACGAAATTCTATAAAAATCCGCTTATCTCGGGTAAATAATTACATCAAACACCATTACCATCTGCTTGATCGTCACCCCTACCAGAAACTACAAAACAATTTTCACCTTCAGTTAACTCACAGTTAATGTTTTTTATGATACAGTCAATGCTACCTATAAAATTACGGAACTGCCTCATTTTACAGCAAAGTCTTCACCTCCAAATGGAATCATTAATATTCCGCTGAAAAACCCAAAAGTGGCCCGCGAATTTCGATGAGAAAGCAGGATAGCAAAAAGCAGCTGCTCCTTGAGCACCCGTTTTCTTTCTTTGACCCCCGTACACGTGGAAGCGTGCTACCAGGCGCCACTCGCGACGATGAGCCGGTCGTGGCCAGTCCGCCGCAGCTCGGAGCGCGCCGAGTTGCCCCGTGTGATATTAATTTAGAAACGCCGAATCGACGGAGCCAGGCGGGTACGCGAACGGAAAGCGGAGAAGCGGGGGAAAAGTGGTCGGCGCCCGAGCGGTAGCGATGAAAAGAATGCCCTGCAAAGCGAGACGAGAATGTCCCGCGAGCGGAACCAAAGAGTAGCCCGAGGAGAATGCGGGAAATGGGAAATGAAGAGACTTACGCTCTAGTCAGCGTGCTTACGCTTCAATTGTGTCGTTTCATCCTCTAGGGGGTCTCGAGATCTTATTTCATTTACGTCGCGTTGCTCTCTTGCTTTCGCGTGATGGCGCGAGTTTTTTATATATACACGGTAGATGATATTTTGGTACGAGACATTTTGAGCGATTATACGATAAGGGAGGCGAACGTATTGCGTACTTAATTTAATTAAAAGAGAAAACGACAAAAAAATAGGTGAAAGAGACCGTTAGTCGAAGTAATCGAAAAGGGAAACCGCCGATGGAGCAACGATCGTACGCTCCGCGACAGCTTTAGTCACTTAAGTTGTACAAACTTGTCGGCAGCGAGCAGTCTAGCCGTTTCTTCGAACCGTGGTTCGCTGACACCTCACATTTTTAACATCCACAGTCGCCTGCTCGGCGCGGGCAACGCGCGAGCGACGTAACTTGCACCAAAGCTTTGAGAGAAAAGAAAGGAAAAGGGAGTGAGTTGGCTAGAGTTCCTCGAATTTAGCACAATTCGACTTTGGTGGAAGTGAAAAAGTTGAGGTGTAGACTGTAGGTGCAGCGAGCAGTGGCGAGGTTTTCAGTGCGCATGCGCGAAAAGGAAATGGAGGAATCGAGGTTGGCAAACGATCTTGTATCTTGTGGTCACGATCACGTGATCAGCGATCAAAGACTCCTCATATACACCTCGCTACTGTTTACAATTAGTACACCTATGCAACGACAAGACGCCTGCACGTTGCTCGCGATCGCTCGCGCGATAAGTCAGAAATAGACTTGCCTGGCGCTTGTTCGATCCTAATGTTAAATTGAATGATCGAGATCGTTGACCTGTACATAGATCCCCCATTATTTTTTCACCGATACTTTGTCACACGGAACGATCGAGCGAGCAATAAGATGATTTTTGTGATCCTAAGTAGAGTTCCTAGCTGTAGTTGTTGCTGTGTCTTCGTTCTTTCGATTCGTAGCTGGTTAAGCGAGTCTGATTCTGACTGAATAAAATTCGGCGACGGGGGAACGTTGCCCCGAAATCGTTCTCGCGCGTTCATTTCCGCGGGACGAGAAGTTGTGGGACGTTTGAAGGCACTTCTGCGTGAGCACATTTGGAAGACTGAGCATGTTTCTGCGTTTGTTAAATTATATCACTACGCCAGAAATTGAAGTGATCGAAGAACAAGATTTACGCGATAGAGAAGATGGACGCTGTCAGAACATAAGTTCGTCTACACATTTCTCAAAAAATGTTGGAGCTAGAAGTTTGAAATTTTTACCACATACTCGTGATATGCAAACGTTGAAAATAGACTACTATTATCTTTCTGTCGTTAGTGGTTTCTGTGCAGATAATTTTTTATGCGCGCGGGCCGAAAACGTGACTCTTTTATAGGTATTGAAACTTGGCAAGTATGTTTCAGTTTTAAGCCTGAGACGTAATAATAGTCTGCTTTCATTCAAACCTAGATGTAAGACGCTGTACAAAGTTTCAACCGTCTACCTTAAATAGTTTTTGAGATATGTGTACTTTTGTGGGAAATTCGTATTGTTTCTGGCTCTTCTATAAAGATATTATGGACACATAACCTATACGTATTGCAATATTCGCGGGAGAATGTAATTGTGAAACGTGACGAAAGAAAAAGTTCGATTTTTTTTAAGGATTCTCACGTGCAAGTGCCCTTAATGGTGCATTCTCGAGTCCAAACGAAGGCGAAGCACACGCAAAGCTTACGCCTATGTCGTCGAACCGAACATAACCTCCGCGAGGAGGTCGGATGAATAATTCTTCGCGATTTGGTCGCACTTTTAACGATATTCGCAAGCTACCAGTCTTTATACTATATTACAAATACTCGGCAGTCAATCGAATCTATAAATTAAATAGAGTTAACCACGTAACGGTAGTCAATAACTGAGACAAAATGAGAGGAACTATAGCGTTATCGGCTGAACCGTTCTTCGGCGCTGCAACGATCCTTCTGAGGGATGGATATTAAAAAGAAAATACTGGGAATGCTATAAATGATAAATAACGAAATTCGAAATATATGAAACAGAAAATTATTGGAAGGTTTGTGGTTTTTTAAATATTTTCTGATTACCTACTATTCGAAGATATTGAGATGTATTTTTTACGGGTAATAGACGATACATCCAGCTTGATCTTCTGATACTTAGAAACTCAAACAAAAAAGAATTACGAACCCAATCAATCTTATTTACGTTATCAAAAAAAAAAAAAAGTCACTTGCCTGCCATTTCTTCGCCTTACCAGTTTACAAATTGTATCGTACCACTCTTCATGGTTCGTTGCCACTGTCGAAGAACGCCTCAGCGTCGAAGATATTCTCGAAATTGTATATCGCAGGTATTTAGCGCGTCCTTCCCTCCGAAAAATAGCAAAGAGTAGCAAAGAATTCAGGGGAGAAGGACGCGCATTGTGAAATCGATTGGGTGAGAGGGGGAGAAATGAACTGATACCCGCGAATACAAATTTTAATATTAGATCCGTCGTAGCGTACTTGAACAAAAGCCATCAACTACTACAACAAATGGAAGTCACGATAAACGGGCAGTCGACATTATTTTTTAGAATGTGAAAATGATCCAAGCCAGGCCCTAGGACGATCATGCCTCGTAAAATCCAAGATGAAAAGGCTTCTGTTGAATGTGTGCTCGATTTTCAAATCGAGTTTAAATTGTTCACGTGCACGACGGTCATCCGAGTTAAATTGCTGCAACGATCGTTGCTACTTTCTGGAAACGATGTCACGTGTATACCGAGCAATAGCGAGGTCTCCAACTGCGCATGTCCAAAGAGAGGGAAGCTAGGTTGAACCAGTTTGGAGGTTAGACCTCGCGCGCGCTGTTTTCTTTCCCACCACTCTCCATTAATCACTCCTATAAACCTTGCTGTTCTTTTGTTCGTCTACTTGAAGGAATTTGACTTTGATTTTCAGTCACTTCTTTTTTTAAGAAAAGACACTTCTGATATTTGAGGACGGTGACTATTTCTCCACTCCCTGTACATATAGTTATCTGTTTGCACACATTTATCCTCCACTAACCTGTAAATACATTCCCCTTAATTTAGAGAATCCGCTTTATACTCCAGCGAGGCAGAACTGCCAACGTGAAGCACGTTTCTAGCGACTTATCGTTCGGATCGGTTTGTCGTGGAGCAATCTGAACATAGAAGCTCCGCCTCGCGATTAAAGCGAAGTTTGTAATTGTAACGCGTTACCTTATCGACGTAATCGTTGACAGCGTGCATTACGGTGTTACAGCCAATTAACTCGGATTCCCGTCGCGCTCGTTAACCACGTCACGAACCCTCGCTTAGCAGAATTTTTCTATTAGATAATGCCCCCGACCCTGACTCTGACACACAGGCACGATTACACGCTTAACGTCGATAAAAGCCATGTATCTTTAGCTGTAAAGCGAGCCGAAGGGACGCCGCGCCGCGAGCCAAACGCGAGAACCAGGCGGACAGGCGAATTTCCTGCTAACTCCCACGCCACTGCGTTGTCACCGATCTACCGTTCTCGTCTCATACTTAAGTGTTAATGGAAAAAAAAGACTCCAAAGAGGACCAAAAAAGTACTTAAACGTTACCACGCCCACGCACAGTGGCGCCCCTTAACGCAGCGATAAATGTATAATTGTAACTGATATTGCTTTCTCGGCTGATACGCATTGCCAATGGCGCAGGGCAAGGGGTGCGGCGAAAGGGAGATGGAAATGCGTATCGAAGGGTCAAAGAACAACGAACAACGCGCGACAATGATTGTCCGCGTAAATGTAATTAATTAACTTATTCCACGTGCATATCACGTGCGTCTCACGTGTATGGTAGTCCAACGCTCCGCGCAGAAGCTTCCCCGTGGATGATCGCCTCTGATTAATTTCGAAATTTCCATGCATCTTTAAAATACGCAAGGTACTTTTACAAAGGGAAATCTTTTTAAACGAAATGCATTTTGTTCGAGGGATTTCATGTGTGTGTGTGTGTGTGTGTGTGTGTGTATATATATATTTCTGGAAGGTTCCAGGTAACTTATATCTTTTTACGGAACTGACGAAGGAACGTACAGTAGTAGTTATACATTTTCTTTGATGTCTATTAAATTTCCACGAGTGCTCCTTGAAGTCAAGGTCATTTGATTTTGCATTTTCAAAAAGTTAGAAAACAGGAATTATGTTAAAACAGAAGTTTCCTATGCCCTCGAACACTATACACGTTAACTTTAATATATTTCCTTTGATCCTTTGAAAATTACCGAATAAGCACCTACTTTACGTACGCTGTTGTGAGTCGTCCTGTCTCAAACATTGTATCCGTAATTTCCTTTCGCCGTAAAATGGTACACGAAAGCTTTACTTGCAACCGATAGTTCATAATTCCGTGATCATTATCGATCGAACTTGCGCTCCATTTTACCAAGGCCGTTCGAACACGGTAGTTCGGCGTAAAATTATTCGCGGCGACGGAAGGAGGCGCGAGAAATGAATTATCCGTGGCATAATTAAGCGGATAATTTGTTAACGGTGGATAAGAAATAGGTTATCCTTGGCCCCCTCCACCTCGCCCCTCCCCCCTCCCCCCATCCTATTAATGAATCCAATTACGAAATTAATTAGAGCGCGATCCTAGCTCGCCTCCCCCGTACGATAATTTAGATTTCGCTGAAGATTTATGCAGAGTCGATAAGCACGGAACCTGCGCTTAACTTGCACGCAATCGAAGTCAGTTTCGCATGGACGCCCGAAGTTCGGCGGTCACAGACCGTAATTAACAGGACGCGTCCGTTCGAGCAACGGTCCGCGATAGGCATGATCATCGGTGAACCTGGCTTTTCACGAAACGAGCCGGCGAGAAAACGAAAAAAAAGAACAAAACTGGGTAGAAAGAAAACCAGGGGAAAAAAGTGAAAAAACGTAAGGTAGCTGAGAGAAACAGATAGGGTTTAGATTAGTGTGATATACAAGGTACGACAAAGCAATAATTTAGTGATTGTATGATATATTTGATTAGTGAGTTTAGCGCGCTAAGTTTAACGGTAAAGGTTTCGGAACGTATAAATATTTACTCGATAAATCGTATAGTTTTGTAGAAACGCTGGGATGACGCGCCACTTCAGAGAGCAAAAATGAAAAAAAATAAATAATTAAAACGGTGTCTTGGGATCAATGATTTAAGCGACGAATGTCGGGGGAAAGGGTTTAGTGAAACGTGTAAGGCTGACGATCGACGATAAAAGTTTTTCAATCGCTTCGCGAGACGATCTTTACGCAACAAGATTCCGTGAGGTTGCCCCGCCCCCTCCAACCACCCCACCCCAAACCCCCACACTCCGCCCGTTCGATCACGAATGCGTTACTTTCCGCCTGTCCTCTTCGTAGATTACGCATCGACAACAAATCCTGTGGCGATTTCATGAAATGTTCGCCTCGCCGATAACTTCGTGATATTGATCATTATGCAATCGTCTCGCTCGATTCCGATGGCACTAAAGGCGGAACCACAAATAACGAATGTTCGTCGTTCCACGAACGATTACACGAGACTACACGTGTTGATCTAGCGATGAAGGCAAATGGTCGCTACTCGCCGATTGTCAATTGTTTGCGCGAGCTTCTGTATGAATGCTCGCAGTTCCTGAACATTTGCGATCATCTAAATGCGCGTCATTTGTGGAATGAGCACGCAGTGTGGAGATACACGCGAACACTTTCGTGAAAAGTTTGTGGAATGTCGAGTGCCGAATGTGTGAGGTTCCGCCTATACGCGAAACTTTGGTGTGCAGCTTGCCGAATCCCGAATCTGTGGTTCCGCCTTAAGGCAAGTGCACGGAGGCCAGTGGCTAACTTCAGACAGTTGGCATCGGTTTTGCGAACTGTTCTACAATTTGTCCATGGATATGGATATGGTCCAGAGGAAAAGCTCGTTATAGGCTCCCATCTAAACTATATTCACGGAATATTGTGGAAATATTCAGGAAACGGATGCTAACCACGTGAAGTGGGCCACTCGTCGCTCTAACGCAAATGCACGCTGGCGAGTGGCCCACTTCACATGGTTACCATTCAATTCACGGACTCTTCTACAATTTTTTGTGAACATGGACTAGAGTAAAAGCACGTTATATTTTATATTTTATTCATTGAAACTCCCTGGAAAGTTGCTAGGATTTCTACCATCAATAAATAATAAGTTTGCAATCTCGCAAATAAAAAGAGCGAGCTAAATTCTTTTGGTATTATGATTTGGTATTATGATTCTGTTTGATTATGCCGATGTTGTGTATGGCCCTTGTCTTACTACCCGTCTTTCGTCTATAGTGCAACGTATTCAGAATTCGTGTCTTCGTTATTCCTATAATGTCCGTAAGTTTGACCATATTTCGCCGTGTTTCCTTCGCTCCGGTTGGCTCAATCTCAGACAGCGGTGGATCCTTCACCTGTGCTGCTTTGTTTATAAGACTTTGAAATCGGAGACGCCTATTTATCTGAGTGAAATTCTACAAAGTAACTCTTCTATGCACTCTGTTTTTGCGCCAACTACTAGGCGTGGTGATGAACTGGCTGTGCCTGCTCATCGGTCGGTCAAATTTATGGGATCTTTCTCCTACTTATCCTGCTTCTATTATAATTCTCTTCCTTTGGAAATTCGTTCTTTGTCTTCTTTTCCTGCTTTTAAATGTGCTGCCCGCTCCTTTATCCTTGTCCACTATGCGTAGCTCTCCTTGTCTCTTGTCCTTCCCATGTTTGTTTTTTCCTTGTTTCTCTCGCTATTCTGTTTTATATAGCTAACTTTATTTCTAATATTTCTTGCTTTGGGGTTAGGTTGCAAAACAGCAGGTATGCTGAACCTCGCCCTTTTATCCCTTAATTCATGTGAATTTGTGATAAATAAAGACGAATTATTATTATTATTATTATTATTATTTCTTTTTTTTAGGTAGAATCGCGGGAAACAGTGAACCACTGATACAACTCTGTAATGTATAGCGTGTCGCACTTAAAACAAGCTACTGAAATATCATCTTCGATTGTGATGATGCAAAAAATATTTTATATATAATTTGAATAGCTTTGAATAAACCTTTTTAATTCCACTCAAATTACATATGAAATATTTTTGAGTGTTACCACAACTGAAGAGGATATTTAAGTATCAATTTTAAATTGCTACCAAAATATGTTATCTTTTTATAGAAGGGTTCTCCCGTTTTAAGCAATAAATAATTATTTACGAAATAGATGCCAAGCATCCGAAGTGGACCACTAGCCTTCTACCTTTTTTTTAGAACAGCCAGAATCAAACGCGCTGACTATACTTTGCATCAACATATTCCTTGTCGATTCAAGTGCCCTCAATTTACAAACAAATATTGGACTGCTCAATGTTAAAGTTACCTGGAATTCAGTCGATTGGGAAATTGGCGGGAAACACGGTATATTCAAATCGAAGCAGTATTTCTTGTCGATGCGCGAAACATGGTGCCAAATCGTCGTCACGATCCGATGATTTCGATAAGTGAGATTTTATTGTTCCGAGATATCGTCGCAGGATACGATTCGACATGTCGATTGTTTATCCACTTGCCCGCCTCCATTCATTACACCGTACAATTCCGATGCACGGTCGAGAATTCGGCGAAGGAAAGAATTAAAAAAGTAACCTGCAATACCGACATTTAAAGCGAAATGGGAACTTTAATGTTTCTAGATTCTGGCCCTGATTTCTGTAAAATAACCACTGCATAAATATGCGCGGGTTTTACGACACTTTCTTTAAACGATCGATCGATCGAGAAGTTTTGTTTAATTCCACTTTTCCAACGAAGGAATCGTGAACATGAAACGTTGCGGGGGTTACAGAAAAAAATTTCAAAGGACACTGTCGGAACTGTTCCCACTATGTGTATTTGAAAAATTTTCCTGCGTTTTTTAGCATCTAAAAAAGATGCTAAAAAAGTAATTACAAAAAGATAAAAGTGAATTCGTTCGATTGAACAAAATAGTTGTATTCACATTCGAGATTTCACCGAACTTCAAATTTAAATAGCAGCCACTGAGCATGCGCGCATTTGGTTCCTATCGAGCACATAACCTCAATCTTGCGATTCATAGCTTTTAAATTAAATGAAAATTGGACTGTTTGAACATATTCCTGTGTAAGATTTTACGCAATTCTTAGGCATCGATGTACCACACTAAAGAATTTAACTAAAATTTCTTGAACCGCAATGTAACAGTAAAAAAGGTTAAGTTGTATTTTTCATTTTCAATGCAAAGCGCATGCGCAAAAGTGGCTGTAAAAAATACGAACAGAATTGATGGGGAAAACGAAACTTCTCGATCGGAAAGGGTATACTTTTTCTCAAGACTAAACGTTCACCTTTATTCCCAAGGGCGTTTCAAATCATGTAATGAAATTTCAATGAAAATCCCAAGACTGATAGTGGATATTTTGAGATGCATGCACATCTGTCGCTCCAAATCCTGTTAAAACCCACGTCCGAACGAGCTCGAAGCTTATCTCATGGAGATCGTTTTTGAATGTTCCGACTTGATGAAGAGTGAAAGAGTCGAGTGACCAAGAAGGAGCAGATGAAGGTCTACATCATCCACGTTCATGGGTGCACGTTGTTCTCTTTTTGAACAGATTTCGTTCAATATTATAGGAAACTTGATCTACAGTTTTACTTTTGTAACGTGTAGATGCCAGATTGAAATTATTATTAGTATCGTTTTTATACGTATTAACGATTCAAAGTAGAAGAAACTCGACGTCGAGGTACAAGTCGCAGATTCGAGAATCTATTTGCAACTAATCGATCATATTTGAGAAGTTATTGTTCCTAGAGCCACGAGCTTTATCCTTAAACAGACCTTCGTCACGTTAAAACATTTTCAACTTTGTCATAATGGGTATGTATAAACCTTATACGGAGAACGTGAATAGAACCGTTCTTCTGTTTCGTTCCTTTATTTCTATTCGGTGAATGTAATAGACAAGGATTCAATTCTCGTACACACACAGAAACACGCGACATAGGACACGTATATGGTACAGTTCCATCGGAAGGTACCAACAATTCCGCCAGAGCGAAACCCAATTACCAATTAACAAATTATCAATGTACTTACAATACTTAAGAATAAGACAGTTCAATTGCACTACATTTGTAAACTTTATTAATTATACGTTGCAAAAAAACAACATAAATTGTCGCTGTTATTTCACCTGCTACACCTGTTTATTCAATCATTATAAAACGACAGTGTAATCGCGCATAATACAATTATATGGTTCTTCTAGCATCGTTTTGCATCCTGCGATACCATATCACCTTTATAAATACCATACATAGCTTATCCGATACGAAACATTTTGTTAGCTAATAAATAGCGCTTATACTAAAACGATAATGCTAAATTGTGAAGAACAGCATAATCGCAGAGTCGCGTTCAATATCAATTGCATTCGCAGGCGACAGCTTTCATAGCGCGCGGATCGCGAGAATATGGTCATCGCAATCGATGCAATCGAATAGACACTCTTGTATTATTACTTATTACAGTTATATATTTCAAACTATAATACAAAGTACTTAGCAGACTATAGTCTAAACTGTATTATTATAATCGGTGTTGCGGGTGATCTTTAGAGGCGGTGGTGGCCGAGGCCGGATCCGACGACGGAGGAACTACTTCCTTTTTATCCTCTGTGGAGTCTTTAGATTTATTCCATTCCCTCAAACCTTCCGGTAACGTGGTGTCCTCCTCGAACGAGCCCGTCCCTTCAACGAATTCCTCGTAAGTGGACTTCTCGCGGAACGGCCTGGGCCCCAGGAGTTCTATCATGTCGTCTCTGCTCAGTATCTCTTGCTTCAGTAATCGTTCAGCCACCTGAGAATACAAAATAAAGCACGCAACTTTCGCCAAGCATCCGGGAAATCATAGTCCATACCTTCAACACATTTTCCTTGTGCTCCGTAAGCAGATCGTGCGTGCGCACATGAGCACTTTCGATTAACTCGCGCACTTCGCTGTCGATTAGCTGAGCAGTGTGCTCGGAATACGGTTTGTCGAAGCTCATTTCTCCCGGCTGCGGCATCTGGAAGCTGACGTTGCCGACTTTCTCGTTCATACCGTACTGAATCACTTGAGCGTACGCGCTTTCAGTGATCTGATTTCAAGAGAGGAAGAACGACGGTGATATGAGAGAAGGGGATATGTTATGATCTTCATTAGAGAGCCGATGTAGCAACGTATCACTAACCTTCTGCAAATCATCCTTCGCTCCCGTTGTTATGCGACCGAAGAATATCTCCTCCGACACTCGTCCGCCGAGCGTCATGCACATTCTGTCGAACAGTTGCTCTTTAGTGTAGAGATACTGTTCGCGTGGTAAATACTGAGCGTAGCCCAAGCCTTTTCCGCGCGGGATTATCGACACCTATCACAGGTAAGACGAAGCCGTTTTGAAGTTAAATTAAATAGGAACGGCACGCTACAGGATCATGAAATGCACCTTCAGAAGCGGATCAGCGTGCTCCAGAAACCAGCCTGCCACCGCGTGGCCAGCCTCGTGATACGCGACTGTCTTTTTCTCCTCGGGCTGCAAGACATTCGTCTTCTTCTCCATACCAGCGACAACCCTCTCAATGGCCTGTTCAAAATGTTTCAGTTGAATATTATCGTTCATGTCTCTCGCCGCTATTAAAGCTGCCTCATTGCACACATTAGCAATATCAGCTCCTAGAAACATCTATATATGATACTCTGACAATGTAACGTCGATCGCTCCTTCGACGAAGCTTCGCTCGGTTAATCTGATATTTATACCTGTGAATCCGGGGGTTAAGGAAGCCATCTTCCTAGCCAACTGGTCTTTGTCTATCGTACTCTTCAGAGGCTTTAAGTGCACTTTAAAGATAGACGCTCGACCTTTAATGTCCGGAGCGGGGACAAATATCTGCCTATCGAATCTTCCAGGTCGTAACAGTGCTTTGTCTAAAATGTCTATTCGATTGGTTGCTGCTAAGACCACCACGTTCGTCGTTGTATTAAATCCTAGAAAAAGGAAGAAACGAATAAACGTTTGATTAAATTTTGCTTCGTGATAGTATGTCTCGTATGTGCGGCTGATGCTGTGACGTTACCATCCATTTCAACTAGAAGCTGATTAAGGGTATTTTCCTGTTCGGAATGACCGCCAATATTACGACCTCCCCTTTTCCTTCCAACAGCATCGATTTCGTCGATAAATAATATACATGGGGCGTGTCTGCGTGCCATTGCAAACATGTCTCGAACTCTTGAGGGACCAACACCAACGAACATTTCCAGAAATTCAGAACCAGATACTGTGATGAAAGGGACATTCGCCTCTCCAGCCGTAGCCTTGGCTAATAATGTTTTTCCAGTACCAGGTGGACCTGCAGAGTGTAACGTAACGTTCGCAAACCATTCTTCAAACGTAGAACCTAATGTACGACGTTAACGAGCGAAGCACATGCTTACCCGTCAGCATTGCACCTTTGGGAATCTTCGCGCCAAGATCTATGTACTGTTGTGGGTTTTTTAAGAAATTTACAAATTCCATAATTTCAATTTTTGCTTCCTCGCACCCAGCGACATCTCTAAATTTTTAAACACACATGGTAACATTTACGATGACTTCGTAACAAAGGAAAATGATAAACGGTTACATAATTATATTTGGACGACTTACCTAAAACGAACATCGATGTCTTTGGAGTTAATTAACTTTGCTGTCGACTCCATTACTGCACCAAACAGGCCACCCTTCTTTCCGCCCGTGCTGAATGTCTGCATTGACTTTCGAAATATAAATAGAATGAATCCTGTAATTAAACATCAAAATCACTAACAATCGATACGTCGTTACGAAGATTGTAACTTACCCCACATTAGTATCTGTGGCATCATTTTGAAAATATGTTGTAATTCAAGTTCATCTTTGTATACTACTACTATATAATTTGATGGCTCTATGTTCAGCTCGATCTGTGCATTCTCTAGGTTTCTCTCAAATGTTTCGGTACTTCCAATATTGAACCACAAAACATCCTATCAATCACGTTAAAGCAGTTATGCATTTGTTAAGTGTACCATATATAGATTCATATGTTGCGCAATAATTTTTACAAACTCACTGCTCCGTTTACAAAATGTCCAGGTAATAGCTTCACACGGACCCATTGCTTATTGATTACCTCTAATTTGTCTACGATTGATTTGCTCAGACACCTGACGAGAATTGGCACAAGTTATTCGATTACATATTACGGAACCAACATATCAGACAGAGTATTAACCTAACAAGAAATAATTCATAATTCAATTACTGTGATAGAAAATCTTTCCACGTAATTTCTGCTGGTGGACTGGACAGCAGCTGCATATATACGATCGTAGCTGCCATAATTATGAAGCCAAATAGAAGCATTTTCTCATTCTTCGTATTTTCAAACGGCTTCTTCCCTCCCGGTCCACTTAGATTAAAGTCAAAGTTCCATTGGAACCCTGTTTTATCGCTACTAGCATTCGGAGGTGTGCTACGGGAAGATGAGCTAGATGACAACGGTTTGCTCTCTTTGGCCGATCCTTCTTTAACTTTTTCCGCTACTTTCTCAGTAGTTTTAGGAGATCCTTTTCCTCCACCTACAGAAAAAAAATACACGTTTCAATCCGTTCAACATACATTAGGTAAAACAAATCGACAAAAATGTAATGACCTTTAAAAAACTTCTCAAAACCTTTCGGTGGTTGATTACATAGTAACCTCCACTGTCGCTGTAACTGTTCGATCATTGTCACTTCATTGCCATTTTTGATCAGTGATAAATACCTTCGTAACTGAAAATATTTACATAGTTAAACTTTCTCATAAAATAAACTTTCTCCATCGTTATAGTCGATCCTTTCGACGCAAATTACCATTTCTCGCTCACATTTAATGGCACAACAATCGAGCTAATAATTGAGCATGAAAAAATAAGCTGAAAATATAACGTAAGACTTTATCGCAAAGGGCTTTGTTCCGGAGAAAAATAACTTCCAACGTTCATCAACAAATACTATAAAATATGAACAGACTTATAAGTAACTTATAGCGAAGTCAATTATAGCAAGGCATAATTCAAATTCATTTTTCTCCAAAAAAAACGCCACGCTTGCAAAATCTTTGTTTTACGCTGTCGAATGAATATTTCGGACAGAATCAATCATTAGCTTTTCGGTTGCACCACCGGGAAACACCCTATGTATACATGTATGTGTATTTAAATAGGGCGAATTGTATGATAAATGTTAAAATATATGAAATGGATAGAAACGTATGATAGCCTTTGCAGAACATCGTAATAATATCGGAGAATTGAGCAATTAGATTGAAAGCGTAAATCACGAAGAATATCGGAGATAATCGTTGTATGAAAGTACAGAGGGGCATAGGTTATGTGAGGTTACGATTTGTACCTGAACTGTGGCGGCATTTTTATACGCGGATTTCAAAATGAACCTTTCGAATTTGGTAGCTGAATATAACAGCTGGAGGGCCATATTTCCTGCGTTTCTCAGTTATCACGTAATATGATGAAATTTCGTAGATTCCGTCCTCAATACCGCCGCATAACACATCACCGGCCACAAGACACCATTCCAATCGAATAAATATCCCCAACCTTAAGTCCCACGATTTATTTCCAACGCACGAGAATCTTACTCCGCGGAAACGTTTTCAAAGCCACCGACTAATCCCATTATTGGCTATTCACTCGGACGCCAATGGAATCGACTAATTAGATTTCCGTGCGACGAGAAAGTATGGTATGTTGAGAATAGAAACCACCAGGGGAACAGTATTTCTGATATTCTAAGAAAACTTATATTTATTGCTATACAAATTTATTATTGCACCTGAACGTGTCTAATTGCATCCCGTGCACTTTAAACATCGCTAACGCGTGGACATGATTCATCTGTACAAAATTAAAATAATCAGACTTGCGCGTAGAAATCGTACAAGTAAAACAGAAAGCGCCGAATATTAAAGACACCAAACAATAATATTTAAGTTATTATAGGTGAATATTTATATCCGTTAATGTATTGTTACTGAAATTGTAAAATAATGTGTATTGCTGTACAAAAAGGAATATTAATCGCTCGTAGACGTACAGTCACCACTAATTTGTTAACTTTCCGTCTGCGAGTAATTGGAATTCTCTTCGATACTTATAGTACAGGGAACGTATTCCTGTACCGATTCCTGCAAAATATAAAGCATAGAGAATATATATATATAATTTTACCAGCTCCGAAAGGAAAGAAATAAGAGTGCGTACCGAATTAACGATAATCTGTCGTCCTTCTTCCAAATTAAGTCCGTCCATGTCTTCTGCCGTTAATATTATCACAGAATCCTCAGGTATACTACTTTCGTCTATATAAGTTATAGGAATCTCCGAAGAAACCTGAAATTTAAATTCCTTAATGTTTCTACCACGCAGCGATACGTTAAACGATTAATGAGGTCGAAGTTGTTTAACACCTCGCAAAAAGTGAAATCGTCTCCCTCTTGTGTTTTCGATTCTACGCCATGCTTGGAGTCCGACACTCGTCGTTTTCTTGAGTTCAACGGGCGTTCTGACTTCTTCCCGTCTTGCTGAAGACGTCTCCATATCGTCGTCTTAGGAATATGATAAGTCATCGCCGCCGCCGCTTGTGACATTTTCCCTCCTTTACAAGCAGCGACAGCTTCTTCTAATCGAGATTTCTTTAATTTCTCGTTCTCGGAGTTTCGCTTCTTCCAGAATGATAACGGCAGTTTTCCCTCGTCTACCAACCGAGCCTTGTCCCTAAATAAAGTAGTCTTTGGAATCTGAAAATATAATCATTGCCACTGCTCTCAGATGTTCAAAAGTTACGGCTATCGTTCGATCGAAGAACAACAAATATTATACTTTGAATTCGAGCGCAACTTTGGTCAGATTCTCTCCCCTTTCCAAGGCCTTGACTGCGGCCTCTCGTTTGTCAGAATCGTAGGACCTTCTCATTTCGGAACGCAATATTTGGTAGCCTTCTTTTTGAATCCTTCTCCATAGTACAGTCTTGGGTATGCTAAACATTTCTGACGCATGTTGCAAACTTGTTCCACCTATGGTAACAATCGAATAATTCTGGGAATAATTAGAAGCTGTAATAATTAGAATGTGAACACCAACCGATTACAGCATTTATAGCTGCCTTCACACATTCCGCTGGATACTCGTTTCGTGACGCGTTAAAATGTATACCCAACGCTTTGGCACGCATGTATAAAGTCGAACGCGGTATATTGTGCTTAGTCGAAGCTTCTATTAACGTTTGCCCCAACTTTAAGTCAGTTATCGCGGATGCTAGCATGTCGTCGTTGTACTCCCTTTTGATCGTATCACGCCTGCGCCTCTTTCTTTTACTCATAGTTGCATTTTCAATGACTTCTTGTTCTTGCTGATCTTCTAACTCTTCGTAACTCTGTTGCAGTGGATGAATAACATTATCCTCCACCTCGTTGATTACAGTCATTGGCTCTTCGTTATTATCGTTAAAATCCTTTGTGCTCGAAACTGAGTCAGTCTCGTCTACCCTATCGATCTATAAATATAAGCGATATTAGAAGTCGAATGATAGTTCCATTCAATTTTTCTAGAAAAAGAAAACAACCTCGATAAGACCACTTATTTTTAAGGAACGTGCTGCGTCCAGTAAACTATTGAAATTCTCCACTGGAACTCGCACTTCGCCATGGTAAGTAAACTCTATGATAGACTTAATATCCTGCGCGGATATATCGCTCAATATTATTGTCGGATGATCCTCGTTTACTTGACTTAAAACATCCTACGAAGAGAAAGTCAGGTATTCCCCTTTACTAACACAAATATTACAATTCATCAAATGATAAAATAAGTCGATGGGATGCAGCCATATCTGAGAAACACCCATAGTTTTCTCAAAAATGGAGAATCATACAAAAAAATGTTATTCTGTCTACCCGACTTATTCTTTCATCTATAACAGTGCTCCTCAACCAGTACAGCTATGCTCCGCAATAAATAAATGTAATTTCTGTGTGTTCGCTTTGTAGCTTCTATATGTTTAATAAATTTTTGCTTGTGGTATGCCATGGAATTCTGGGAAGAGTTTAGATGTGCCGAGGGTGAGATAAGATTGTGGAGCACTGATTCAGTTATTAATTTTTCTCCGATCACAGAACAAACCTCCGTACAAGCAAAAATAGTGAAATGTATCGCAGGATCGAAATATTATCAAGTCACGAACGTTTTGGGGGGAATCATGAAAGCTTGAAGCAGGCTTTTTCAGGCTTATGCTTAAAGATGCGGAAAGTTGTTTACTCGAAAGAGAGTGCTACAGGCGCAGAGTACTATGCGATGGGCATGGATGCGTTCCCCTGCAGCGGCCAGTGTTACATCCACCATGCAGTCCTCCTCCAGAAGCTGCCTAATTACATCGGACAAATGGTTTTGGTAGTCATTCCATTTGAAACAATAGCTCTGATTAATCTCATGTTGGCCAACAGCTTCGGACATGCCGTTTCAATTTCGTTTCCTTTTCCAATTTCTGACGACACGCGTATACAAACGGAATTTGGAACGGGACTGGATCCTTCGCAACCAAGATGCGACACTTTAATTTTACTGGCTGATCGGGGACTTAAAAAAATGCTTCACGGGGTTCACTGACTTTTCGCGACACTGTTCAGTTCTGCCTTGTATTTTGGCTTCCTTTTACACGCACGTTTCGCTCGTGCTCGGGCATTTACTGATCTCTGAAAATTTACCAGAGATCGATTACCAGTCAGCGATGCATTCTTATTGGTGGATAAAGTTGCGATCTGCAACCAAATCTGCACGTTGGGTTGAAAAGTAGCAGAGCTGATCTATTTGCGATCTAAGCGTGTTTGATAATAAATATTGGGGATATGGAATGTGAACTCGAACGTTTCGACAATATAAATTAACGGTTTGAATTTGAACGTTCAGCCGCGTGCGGGATTCATGCAATTATGTTGTTTGAGTATAGTCGATGAACGCTCGTCGCGCGTTCTCCGCACAGGTCGCATGGCATTGAATGAAGACATCTGTGCGCAGTAGTACTTAAAGAGTTAAAGAGCAGATATTAATTATATGATTATATATATGTATTGAGTTTTATTTTAATATATGTGTTTATGTTTGTACTTTTTTTAAGTAAATGTTGGTGCCATTGATAGCGTCGACACGAATGATATAAATTAAAGAATTTATCCTTTCTGTGTACTCGATGGTTCGTGCCCTTTCGATCACTTTCAATGCCCGAGAGTTTTGTAATTACGTTTGACTAGTGAAGTGTTCGTTTGTTGGAATTTCGATTGCATTGTTGGATTGTGTATTTTAATACAAAATGGTTAGTTGTTCTACAGAAATCAGTGATTTTATGTAGTCACCGCGATCAATGATTTAATATAAGCTTCGCATGAAATATTTTCAACATGTGACAGCATAACCTCGTTGACATTACTGCACAGTTAACATTATCATAGTTTCTCAAATATAAGTAAATGGAATTTATGAAAAGTATTATATTTCGCTTTAGAAACGTCAATTTCTTATTTCGAAGCATTAACAATGTTTTTGTAATTATCAGAATTACCGAAGATTACAGTGTCGTTGTGTGGTAACATATTATGCTCGTATTAATTTACATTAAGGTGACCATTCGTCCCTGATTTCCGGGGAAACCCCCGGAACACGGTCCGTGTTCCCTTTTGTCCCCAATTCTGAAAGTAACGTATTCATTTATCCCCGATTTTTGATGATAGTCCCCCACTCTGTATTTCTTCCTCAAAATTACAAAACGAACAATACGAGACCGAAGTCACGAGTTTGCTATTAAAATAGAGGTGGTCTCTAAAAAAAAAAGAAAATATCTCTGCCCCCGAAAACGCGACTATGTGAAATGTAAATGTTTTATTTTATTACAGAAACCTTTGATGTTGCACGGGCACGAACGTGCCATAACAAAGATCAAGTACAATAGGGAAGGGGATTTACTATTTTCCTCGAGCAAAGATAAAATGCCAAATGTTTGGTACTCTTTGAACGGTGAACGACTCGGAACATTCAACGGTCATAACGGTTCGGTATGGTGTATCGATGTTAATTGGGACACATCGAGACTTCTGTCCGGCAGTGGTGACAACACATTAAGAGTTTGGGACTGCCAAACTGGTTCGTATTCCATTTTCATCGAATTTTCTTTCTACGTCTGTAACCAGCGTTGAATAATGATACGTTACTTTCACGACGCAATTTATATTCAGGAAAAGAAATAGGCCAACTTAATACAAACAGTTCGGTGAGAACGTGCAGCTTCAGTTATTCGGCAGACCTCGCTGTTTATTCTACGGACAAAGCTTTGGGACATCAGTGCGAGATGTTCGTCATTGACATCAGAAATGTCGACACAGTATTTTCACAGGACGATGCGATTACTAGAATCGCAGTCAATGGTCCTAGAATCTCTGCTATTTTATGGGGCGCGATGGATGAAACTATTATTACTGGTCACGAAGACGGTGAAATCACTCTTTGGGACGTAAGAGTAAGTAAGAAACTTGCTTAATATTTATAATATATACATATAATTGATCGACGAGTTTTCTTTCTTTGCAGACAAGGAAGAAGTTGTCGAGCGTCAAAGGTCACAAGTCACAAATAAATGATATGCAATTCAACAAAGATGGCACCATGTTTGTAACTGCGTCTAAAGATAATACTGCGAAGTTGTTCGACAGCGAATCACTGGTGCTATTAAAGACGTACAAAACAGAAAGGCCTGTGAACTCTGCGACAATTTCTCCAATCTTCGATCATGTACGTTTTGCGAAGATTAGCTAACGGTATAATAACATTTATGAAAGTTTACAGGATATATGTTTTGTAGGTGGTTCTCGGAGGAGGTCAGGATGCCATGGATGTCACAACAACATCCACACGGCAAGGAAAATTCGACTCTCGATTTTTCCATTTGGTGTTCGAAGAAGAATTTGCTCGTTTAAAAGGACATTTCGGTCCAATCAACTCTCTCGCTTTTCATCCGAACGGTCGCAGCTTCTCGACGGGTGGGGAGGACGGTTACGTCCGTATTAATACATTCGATCAATCTTATTTCGATTTCCATTTTGAATACTAATTTTGTGAGATAAATACGAATAAATATGCGTCGATATGGTACATTTTCCTTCCATTCACCTTGCCCAAACGTCTTAACTCGTATACAGTAAGAAAAACAACGATGTTATTTTATATAAATTTATTTTCCAAACTCATAAAAAATGGAATGAATAATACGTATCACATTAACAGAAACGGTAGTCTTAATATCCTTATGAAATTTATGTTGTAGAGGTAGCATCACTAAATATATACGAACATCTTACATATAAAGACAAGTTTAGCCGAGTATAACAGTATATAATGTTAATCGAATACTTTGATACTCTTTCAACAGTTGAATCATGTAAAAATATATTACTTGTACAGGAATTTCATCTTAATCAAGTATCGAGCTTTCACTTGAGCAACATCGTATACAATAAATTCATTGTACAATAAATCTGATTTCTTAGGAAGTTTAGCAGGTACCCCTGGCCCATACGGCACCTCAACACCATCTTTCATCTTATGAACGCGTTCGGGATCGGGATGAGTTTGTCCATAACCCACCGTAGAATGTTTACCATTCGGCAATTTCTCGATATAATCTGCTCTGTACCTCTCGCACATGTTACCCAACGCCACTTCGCAGAGTAACAATAATCCAGTAGAGTCACTGCTGTTCGTGCAACAGTAATTCGCAGACTTCGACACCATGTCTGCGAAGTATATACCTTTACCAAACATATAACCAGTGACTGGAGCTTCCGGTGGAGCTATTCTTAATCCCTGAGAAAGTATGCCAGCAAAGTTGGTCGTTCTAGAACCGTGCCACAACAGTTTCCTGTTGTGCAGCTTCTTGAACGGCTTGTATCTAGACTCCTCTCCCTGCCTCTTAACGACAAACACATCTTCGATCTGGAGTTCATACGCAGTATGAGTTTGTGCATGAGTATTCTTTACGTACTGCTCGAGCACCTTGTATTCGTCACTCTGTTTGTCCATCACCTTGATCTCTGTATTCAGTTGTTTGTAATGAGCGTCAAGTGGATTCTTTGTTTGATCCGTCTTGCTATGCAAAAGAGAGTACGCAATCTCCATCTCGAGCAGTGCATCCAGCATCTCACACTTGAGATGAAGTTCATCGGCTGTGTCCAGGATCTTAGGCCCGGACACACCAAAGTTATGCGGTATTAGATTGTAAAACCTATTAGACGCGTCAACCAAGTCAACTCGATTGGCGTGTTGTTGTTTTAGTAAACCTTGTAGATCCGTTAACACCGAATAGGCTTTCTGTATCTGTTTCTTCGATATCTTCCCAAGAGGCATTTTATCCGTGTCGATTTCAAACTCTGCCATCACCTTCTTCATGTTCGCTTCGCTAAAGATCAGTCTCATCAAATCCTGCACCGGCTTATCTAGATCGCTCTTAATTTCAGAGTCGAGGATTTGCGACGAAGCTTCTTCTCCATCGTCAATATCGACCGGGTACATTCTCTGCGGTACTTTAACAAAATGTTCCCTTTGATTCCAGATATTTGCAGTCCTCTCTTCGTACAGACTCTCAAACTGTTCTATACATTCCTCCAAGGCCAAGTTTTCTACTTTCGTGCCACCAATAGTTGTCCCTATTCTGCCCCAACTTCTGAACAACCAGTACTTCTCCTGTTTGTCGTGCTTCAATATCTGCAGCTTGTAGTAACTGTTTTTCTTCGTCTGTATGTCTGTATGTACTAACGTAACAGTATACTTGTCTTTGCCGCTTTGGTACACGTGCGCAGTATCTTCCAAACCGCTGTCCGGGTCGACAGTTCCACCGCCTTTCAATTGCAGCTTCACTTTACCGGACCCAGACTTCTCGTAGGCACTTTTACCTCTGCTCTTCGCAGCAGACTTCTCTGCCACGAAGTTAATTCTGTCTGACAGATTACCGCCCCAACTTGAAATGGTCTTCGCCTTGATCAGCTCGATCGCAGACTTTGTGTGGTCTTTAGCTTCCTCGACAAAGTCCTCGGTAATAACTTGAATATCAAGATTCTTAGCTTCTTTTATCTTGTTATTTCTTTCCAATTCATTCTGAGTCGATATAACAGCGGTCAAGTGTTGGTGAACCTTTGTCGTTACCTCTCCTCCTAAAAGCATAATATCCTTCTTCAAAGTCTCTTTATTTTTCTGTGTCCGCCCCACAATAACGAACTGCATATGCTTCAACGGCTTTGGTTTCGCAGCAACCTTTGGTCCAGAGTCAACGGTATCTTCTTTTTTCACCGCGCTGGATGTCGATGGCGCGGTCACCTTTACGAGCCTTCTCTTCGCTTTGCACTTGAAAGATTTGCTGTTAAACATTTAAATGATAATTAATCAGGTGCCTTACAGATACAACATATATAATCTCAACCAAAGAAACCACTTACAGTTTGGGATACTCCTTTTTTATATCCGCCGGTATCGCAAACTTTAGTCTCGGAGGATCTTGAGTCACGTACTCGCATTTTGTCCATTCCGTTAAGTCTCCGGTGCATTTGTACCCAACTCCCGAAGTATACTTAAGCTGTCCACTGCATTTTGTACATGGTTTTAAAGCCCCGAAACAGATGCCATCGGACACGCGATCTATCATCTGAAATAAAGAATCATGAATACATCTACACTTCTTCTAAAATTATAAGCAATGTCGAGGGAACTTACAGCTGCGATTCCATCTGGGATTTGTTGTTCGTTGTTCTCCAAAATTTCAATTAGATCAGATTTCTTCAACGCAGTGAGTACATCTCTAACTTTGAACAATTCCTCATTTTGCTTCTTCAATTCTTTCTCCTCTTCCACGTCTTCCACTTCATCCTTGATTTTCTTAACCGGAGGAGCATCGTCCAATTTAATCTTTGGCAAAGTGCTTTTAACAGTCGCCTGATCCTCTTTGGAAAGATTTCCTATACCAGGAAGCGCATCGCCAGCCTCGTAAAACTGAAACTCTTCTCTGATCTTCGCGAAGCAATCCAGATGATGCCATTTATCTACACCACCGTATTTTCTGCCCTCTTCGCTTTCAAAATCTTTCTTCGATACTCTTACTTCGCCCTTCACTATCTTCTCTTCGCATCCCCTGCACATCGATCTGCTCGACTTAGCATATTCAATCGTAAAGTCGCGTAAAGCGCCCGTAGCTTTCGCAGTGTTGCCACGTTTCTTTCCTTTTCCAGTGGTGGGCGCTGAAACATTACTCGCTTCTTCTACATAAACAGAAAAACAGAGATGTTCCATACAAAACTGTCCCGTTACAAAATTTAGTATCCAACGAACGAACCTATTTTTTTCTGAATTTCTTTCTGATCTTCCCACCGAATGTTATCGAAGTTGGCGATGTCCGCTGTGCTATGTGGCCTTTGTTTTATAAAGAAACAGGTGCAGTGATACCATTTGGTTATTTTTCCGTCGTGAACAGGGCTCTGAAAGTTACGAAACACAAAGCATACACACGCAATTCTATAAAATAAAATGATTACAAGAAATTTCGGTGTGTGTACGACGCCACGATTGAAAGGTACAATCTGCTTCGAACGCATTCGTAATTACAATTAACTCAAGCGATGTTGGATAAATCGAATGTCACCGGCAATTATTGGACAAAGACGATTGCGATTCAGAAATCTGGAGCCGGCATTAGTGACGAAAATATTTGTGCGTGTTCAAAGTGATGCTTACCTGCACGATAGCGGCGAGTCGCAGCGTATCTTTTGCGATAGAATTTTTACAGTTTTTGCAAGAAGCACGCGCAGATTTCGCGTACTCGACGCAATACGGTAAATCGTCCATCGCTCTGTTCGATCCTGTTTGATCCTGTTGCGGCCTCTTCAATTTCTAAACCTCTTCAAAACCAAACACCGGCAACTGTGACGAAAACGGTCAGACACAGAGCCACACAGAGCATTGCATTCAACGAGCGTATATAGGTGCATTCATGGGATGCAATTACCCGCCAAATTCTGATACGTTCAAAAAGACGTTATTCATTTCCCTCGTACTTACGAGCGGTATGTATGTTCAGTCGAGACTCGAGAATCGTGATGTAACGATAAATTTATAATTTCGATGAGCAACGGTTGTGGGATAAGTGTTAAAGGTGGATAATATGCTAAGTATGCATTTGAAATAAATGCTTTCGTTTGAGATTCGTGAACGGACCAATCAACGAAAGCCGTTTAATCCGCTAGGAAAGCGGAAGTAGAATTTAATCTTTTTTGTGATTTTAGGACTCGTTATAAATAACGTGTTGAGATTATTGAAGAAATAAATAAGAATTTTGATATTTTTCATATAAGATTTTTACGTGTATTTAACTAAATTGTTAAAATTAATAATTCATTTTTCCCCTCTCTTTCAATTTACCTATTGTAGATTAAGAATTGAGAGATAATTATTTAATTATAGTAAATTGCTTTGGGGGGGTTCTTATATTAGTTTCCTGTACACACGTAATGATAATTGATTACCCGTTTTACAAATATATTTTATCAGTTACTATTGTATTTCGTAAGGATAGTATCGTTTACAAGTATAGCTTTTCAATAATTCTATTAATAATACTCGTACCGAAGTAAATCGGTACTGTTTCGTACAGTACGAGGGGCTTGGCGATTCAATGAGAGATGTTAATACAATGTTGGTACACTTTATTTTAATAATCATATAATATTGTACAAATTATTACAGTAAACTATATATTTCTGTAATTACGCTTACGAATGTTTCTCTGCATTTACCATCATGGCATAGCCATAAAAGTGGCCGGGCAAGTGGTAAAATTAAATAATACAGCCGTACAGTGCAAAAACGCACTATGTTATTTTTTTTCCGATATCGAATGCAGTTTCGTTTGCCTCTCTAAAATTATCCCCTACAATAACGTACAAAACTTATCGAGGAAAAGGAAATCGAAATTATTAAATTAATCCTGTCACTTCTTTCGACTATCTACATATCAATATAAGCCTATTATCAATCCAGAGTGCATACAAGAAGATAATTAACTGTCTTCCCTTCTTATACCACGCTATCGCTATTCTATAGTAAACTTTACATATTTATATATATAATATTTCCCTGGATATTATATATATACATACATAAAACGTTGTATATTCATATGCCGCGATGTGTGCTAACATGTTCAATGCTCCATGATCAATTTTCTCTCGTAATCCAAAACGGAAAAAATGTATACACGTATGTGTGCCATCCTATTTTATTGATATAATCGTTTATATTATATAGTCTATGTTAATGTACATTTTTTTGTTCTTATAAAAGCGCAAAAAAAGAAGAGGAAAAAAAGAAGGAATAAAACCGAATGTTTTATTACAATACTTTGCGACCGAGGATGTCAACTTATAGGTAATAGATACAATTTACAACTTCGAAGATCTTTGACACTATAACTTATTCTCGTACACGCAACTTTACGAAATGTTACAAAAAAAGAAGAGTTCTGCCACCGTCGATTAAAGGTACGACGGCGGAACTAGGAGAGAATAGAAATAAAAGTGTACAATGATAGGGAGATGATTTCGGGCGAGAAACTATTTGGTATCTAGTCGCATACCAAGAAACAGGGAAAAGAAAAGACGAGATACAGCGGGACAGTCTAGGGCACTCTGGTTAATTAGTACAATTTGTTTACTTCGTATATCGTTCGGAAATTGCTTCGCAACGTGGCGCGTAGACGTATCGAATATATGCGTAGAGTTAAGGACAGCTTTTTCTCGTCGTTCGTTGCCCTACGTAATATTGTTATTAGCGTTAATAACAAAATAGAATTAATTCAAATATATTTGTCTTAGAAAAAGAATTTATATTATAGTGAATTCGCTATTCAAAGAGTGATTCGCAATATGACATGGTGAGTGTCGCACTTTAAAATGTAAATACACTTAGTATTTATAGGTTTCCATAGGCGTGTTGTGTAGGTCAGAGGATTTATGCAGCTCTAGGATCAACCAAGGAATTTAGACTGAAGGCCACCCTTTAATATTTTTACAGTCTATTTTATGTATGTCCGATAACAACAATAAAAATTCTTAAATAAATATATCGGTATAATCATTGATGGAATATTATTATACGCAATCAACTAGGTTCTGTTATTTTTTTTTTCCTTTTTATATTATCCCCCCCCTTATTTCGTTTCTGCCAAAGAGTTGTAGGTTTTTACGTGTTGGTAATTGCGTCTTAAGCATAATATGCATACACATGTACACGGCACGTCAGTCACTGTGTACTACAAATGACCGGGTATGGAGTACCACAAAGTTACGTGAAATTCAGTAAGACAAGACACATGTATCACTCTGCTGATCATTGCTATTTTCCTCTGCCTTGGGATCCGCCCGACCTGGTCGTAGGCTTTGCCGGCTGTGGAATAATCGTAATCTCGTCATTGATCTTCAATGGCTTCAGAAGGGAGTCATTGGATCTGGACGACGGAGATGAAGGTGTGTTCTTCTTGTCCATTACTCGCTTAGCTACGACACTATGCGCCGAATAAACGTGGTTCTCGAACTGCTTATACATCCCAAACGTGGCAGTGCAAACTGTACACTTATAAGATAGATGCGCCGGCTTTAACGTCATCCCGTGATCTCGCGCAACGTGATTTAGTAACTTCCATTGATACACCTAGAAATTAAGTTCCACAACACCTCAGGTACCCGCTCTGTTCAACCCAACAATCACGAGACTCCGGCGTGCGCGATTCTGAGCGTTGAATAATCATAAAGGGGATCAACTTACCCTTCCACATGCGGGGCAACGACCTGCATCTTTTCCTTTATTCGCCGCTTCTTGCATACTAGATGTAACCAGTCCATGAGACCCGAGTAAGTGTCTTTCGAGACCCTGTAGCAACATACATAGCAATATTATTACACATTTCCTCTTATAAGCATCGAAAAGGGGGAATATGCGATGCGAATAGAAGGTACAAATTCTCAAAACGCCAAACTCTCGAAACTTGAAGTGCTGAATCGATTTTGTAAGTGGAATATCTTGCTGCAAGAACTGAAGTGAACAAAATTTCTGCATAAATATCTAAGAAGAAATCTAAGAAAGTTTCGAGTCTCGTGAATTGGAAAATTTGCACTTTTTTCGTGATTCGAAATTCTCGAAAGACAGATAAGAAAAAGCATAAAATCAATAAATAAAGAATTTGCATTGACCATAGTTAAACAAAACATAAGAATATACAAATTCTTTATTTATTGATTTTATGCTTTTTCTTATCTCGCTTTCAGGAGTTTCGAATCATGAAAAAAAGAGTGCAAAATTTCTAATTCATGAGCCTCGAAACTTTCTTAGATTTCGGCGCTTCGAGAAATCCATCCCTAGTTAAAACCTTCATTGGGCAAGATGGTATTTAAAAAGACACGAGTCAAATTATTTTATTACGCAAACAAAAATTATGTGCTCGTATACCTGATCTGTGAAAAACCGAAACTGACATTTTTGGCAGTTCAATGGAGGTCTATTGTAAATCATCTTTGGATGTATTTTTACTTTGTGGATCCATTGCATGTGATTACGTAGTTGTTCTAGATCCTGAAAGAAACAAGGAACTGTACACGACGAATAAAGTGCGCGTGCATATGACTTCTTGATTTATACAATCTATTATTTCACTCCTGTACTTTGCAATTGTCAAGAACGTCGGAGATGAAAAATAAGTTAATTTACCTTAATGTAACCATCGCAGATTTCACATATGACAAACGTGGTCTTCCCTCCAGACTTTGATGATGTCCCAGAACCAGGAATAGAACTTTGAGATGTTGTACGCGGTAGCGGGGTTATAGATATACTTGGTTGACTTAGTAATTTTGCTGTAGGATTTTTAGAACTGCTCGTTGTGTTCTGTAATACATAAAACACACTAATTGTTTCGGAGACAATCGTGTACAGGATAATCAAACGCTATTTTCTCAGAGAGCGTCCACCTAAAAAATTATACAGTACAAACTGAAATTTCCAATTCTTTCACCTCCAGCGAACATCTCTATATAACTGCATATAACATATAAACAAAAATAATAAATATATTCATTAATAGCAATTTTATTAAATCATTAAAAGAACTTCAACGTATTAGTTGGTAATTTCAGTTTCGCACAGATAATAATACGGCAGATCGAATCGTCTGCAAAGAAAATGTTTTCACATTTTTCAGAATGCTCCAATTTAGTTCACCCGAAATATATAAACAACGTATGATTATGCCAATGCGAAATCAGACAGGTTTCCACAACGCAACATACTACACGGACAAAATACATCGCTGAAATGAATAATCGCACGTAGCTATAAAATTGAAAACATTGTTAAACCCTATAAGCGATTATGTGTAGCTTCGATTAATGAAAAAAATATTAAGAGAAAGTTGTTATAAAAGCCTCTTTCCTTGCGCCTGCAGAACACATCATCCATGCGATCAGAAATTTTGCAAAAATCAATTTAACCGTTCCCGGTAGTTTCCAACGTTTAATGTTTATTTACCTGTGACGAGGACAACCTACAGAGAGAGTCGATTACGTTGGGTACAAGTGCAATTGGTGTGGGTTGACCGGAACTGCCGCCGCTACTGCTACTCACTCCAGAGACAGCCGACATGACAGTCCCAGAGCCACCCACCACCTGCCACCACCCATATATCTTTTTACTAATCCTTCAACTTTTTCTTTACTGGAATTTATGAACCCGTACTTGTGTACAATAGCAACCGATAAGAAAATGGACTTAATGGAATAAAACGACAGTGTACCACGGACAGCGGAAAGAAAAAACATGAAATACCTCAGTTTAAATAAATGAAATGAACAATGTTTAGTTCCGATTCGAGAGATTAATATTAATTCTCATACCTGTTAGAATAACACAACGACTAAATTAATCATCTCTGCGCTTCATATGTCTTCCGAGATTAACCATTCGCATATTTATATCTTACATATTGTACACTAATGCCAATAATTACACTATTCGTATTATATCCGAATTTACGCTACACGAGGGGCATGACTTTATGCAATTATCATTGCCCTTTCGACATGATATCATTAAATGCAAACAAGCATTGTTATACCGCTTTAATACGTGATACGATAATCACCGTTCCTGATTCTTCTATTGAAAAAAATTTCACATTGTTTCCGTTAGGTTTTACCAGAAGGAATTAGGTACATTGAAAGTGAGTTTTACCTGGAATATTTGGTTACTACCAAACTGGTACGAAGTGGGAACCAGCAGACCGGAAGATGTCGGGCGATACATCATTCCTGCAACATTATCTGTAATGTACAGATTATTATAACAGTGTGACGACACGAGTATACTTCGGTTTAACGTTAAATTCCGCTGACCTTGCCGCATCGTCGTGCCACCAGGTCGCAACGTTTTCATGTCCGAGTATCGTGGCTGCATAGGCGGCCGTCCCCTTCCGCGACCCGGGATCGGAGCGGGTAATAATTTTGGTAAAAGCGGTTGTGCCCCTTTACCACTCATTGCCATGGCAAGCGCACTTGGGTTAGTCGGCCCAACGGCCCGTGCTCGATTTAGTCTTGGGATCTTCGCTGGCGGCTCCCAGTCAGCAGCTGGCTCCAAATTCTTCTCTGGTCTAAACTTCTTAGTGCACGCAAGTATGTGCCGGGTCAACTTGCCCTTCTGGTTGTCCTCGAACGGGCAGTTAGGGCATTGATGGAAGGCCGGGCCGCGCTCCAACCTTCCGCGAGTATTATGTTCCGCCTCCATGTGAAATAGTATGTCGTGAGGGCTGCGCACTTCGATCGGGCAAAAGTTACATTTGTAGACGTAGTTGCGCATATGCGGTGTCTCTAGATGATGCTGCATGACTAATGTCGATTCCGTCTTGAAATTACAGAATTCGCATTTCTTCAGTTCTAAATGGAATGGTTCATTATTTTCTTTACTAAATTCTAGATTCTTGATGAGCGAATTTATAGCTAATTGAGTCTCGGCCGATGTGCTACCCTTGCCCTGTTTGCGCTTCTGCGTCCGTAAAAGATCGGTCTGCACGTACTCTTGCACAAGGTTCATACCGATTTGCATAAAAAACTTTCCCAGCGGTAAATCAAAATAAGTCAGTACTTTATTCTTATCGTCTTGCCTTACATCGTGCTTATCAGTTATATTATTAAACCCGGTTTCAGTTAAATCCACTGAATTGTCACCTCCTCTATCCTCCCCTTCCTTCTTCCCCTTAGAACTCCCTTCGTTCTCGCTCTCCTCGCTCTTATCTTTAGTCTTTTGACACGAATCCGATGTGTCTTCATTGGATTCTTCCCCTTTGCTCTCATCAGCGCTCCTCTCGCTTCTCTCCTCCTTCTCTTTCTCCTCCAAACACTTCTCTAATTTCGTGACGAACTCCTTTAACGGCTTCAGAGGCGGCTTTTCGTACACGTACGGTACTATAAAAGATGGTGCCTCTACCACGAACATATCGTCGGTTAGAGAAGGCAGTATAGGAGGCACCGTGGGTGTCACCGTGGTCATACTGGTCTTAGGACTCAACTGCGCAGCCTTGGATGTCATGGGTACCGGTGTGATGGTTGTTCTCATGTTAGGATACATCGTCTGCGTGGTCATACCCATCGGGACTACTGAAAATGAACTGCCACTCGAGACGGTATGCTGAGGTTTATTGTTACTCACAGGAACACCACCACGCCCAGAAAGAATAGAATTTGTGTCTATAATAACTAAGGTGGGCTCCTTCTTTCCTCCTTTCATAGATTTACTACCTGCAGCGATTTCTACTAAACGTTTAGTATCGTTCACTACGATAGTAGTTTTACTGTTTTTGATCGGTGATTTCAGTTTAGAATTCTCTTTATCCTTGGTGTCGACACCAGCCAAAGGATCTTCAGGCTTAATTTCTTCTATATCCGAGCCATCGTCATCCACCTCCTCCTCTATTTCCTTTTCTATATAACTCGTCCTCTTTATATTACGAGAACTTCTCCTTGGCGTAATACTACTAAGATCTACTTGTTTTCTCGGTTTCCTTTGCTTCGTAGGATCTTTATTCGCTCGCTCCGGTGATACGTTAAGACCATTCTTCGCGTTATCTGTTATCTCTTCGATATCGGGACTGTCGCAGCTACCGTTCTCTTCGCAGATCTTCACGTCCGATATATCCAAACTATCGGTAACTTCGCTACTATCCGTCAACTGTTGTATATCACTGCAGCCTGATAAATTCTTGTCGTTATCGTCCTGGGCAGAACTTTTCAATGTGAACACATCGTCATTGTCGGACTGTATCTCTGTTACGCTCTCGTCCAGACATTCGACGTCCGAGTTGTTACTTTGCTCGTCGACCTCCATAGCCTCGCAGGATGTGTTTTTACACTTATCTTCGGTTTTAGACACTTCACTAGAATTGTTCGTCTCACTAACACCATCAGGTGATTCGCATACTTTCGAGTCATCCTCCGACTCGAACATCTCACCCCCTTTACTCCTACTTTGCGATATTCTATCCTCCTCGCTGTCTTCGAAATCTAAATCCCCTTCCTCCATTTCATCTTCCATTCTATGCTCGTCCTCGTCCTCATCCTCCACATTCTCCTCCCCGTCGCCCGATGTCGCGCTGCTGGCTTCTTTCGATTCCAGTTTAGACGCATCGCTATCCGCGCTAACAAACTCTTCTCCGTCGTTATAATTTCCATTAACACCATTTGGAATCACATCTGCAAATACACGAACAACGTTTTTAAATAAACAACAGCGTTTTAACTTAACGAACGAACATCGGCGTGATGATTCAAAGAAAATTAATCGCATTAACTAACAATGACTACCAATTACGTATCGCAAAGTATACTATAGACTATATTCCCAGCATTCTCTCGCAGAGTAAAAGATCAGATGTGTGCGTTACGCCCCCCTCCAATGTACAAATTTGTTAATTAAATCAACCGCTCTGGAATGTCAGCGGAGCGATACATTAAAAGCACCAAACGCAAGACTGATGTCAACCAAAGATGGTACAAAGTAAACACAGAACGAAACGATGGACGATTCGAAGTAGTGATTAAAGCTGCAAGTAAGGGTAGAGAGCATACCTTTGAGAACCTTGTCAGGACTGGCCTGAGATGAGTCCTTAACAGGGGGTTCTTCCAACGTGCCTTCCATGGGGCCACCACTGTACAGTTGATCTAAACAATTAACAAGAAGACGGGGATGAGCGGCTCGTGGCGACGACGCGTTTCATTACATCCGCGGCGACATGAACGCGAGGGCGGACGAAGGGAGGGAGCGAGGGAGGGAGGGTAGGGTGGAAAAGGGGGGGGCCGGGGGGCGGGGAGGTCAAGGGAGAGGGAGGGAATTTTTAGCGGGGCCGAATTTTTCAAAATGGCGCTGCGAATCTCCGAACTCCTATTTCCTTGTTCCCATAACCAACAAAGTTCGCCGTGGTAAGTCTGACTTCCAGTCGGCGCGTGGCCGAGACGCGTCCACCTCTGAACGTGAAATCTTAGCCCTAGCACGACTCGGGATGCGATCGAAAAGGCAGAGATTCACCCGCGGATGCTTGTATAGAAACGATCAGACGAAGGAGAGTCCTGTGAAGTATCTCGAATGGTTAGCGTCTCTCAGTCAGTCACCTGCACTCGCCAGCCACCGCGTCCGAGCGCCAGTCAGCCAGCCAGCCAGTCAGTTAGCCCTCCGCGTACCTCTCCTCTCAACCTTCGCAGCAACCTACCAACCTACACCTATACCTACTTGCTTACTACACATCCAACTCGAATCTCTCTTTCTCTCTCTCCCTCCCCCCCCCCGCTCCCCTCTCTCTCTCTCTTTCCGTACACACGCATAGAAAAACACATGTATATATAACACACAGAAAAAGCGTCTCTATCACTCACCATCCAAAGGCTCGCGCGCGCGCGCGCGCGCAACCTTACTAACTATATACATACTACATGCCGGACGGGAGAAACACGCCAACCACCTACCGAACAACCCTATGACCTACCGAATCCGATCGTGACAGACTTGATCTCCCACGACGATTATTATTCTACTTACGCGGATATCCCTCTTGCGAACACGACGGACTTTAAGTAACGAGCTAGCAGCCGCACACCGCCAACCAAGATCCTACCACCAACGTACGGATTATCGTACGCGAACGAAAAGGGAACTAGATAAATGCGCCCCATTTCGTTAGATTATCTATAGAATTTTGTTCGTCGGAACGGAGGCTTCTGTCCGACCGGAGTCCCATCAATTTTATCTCGACCAGTCACGATTTCGGGAGGCCCCCGTACTCGAAGACTGATCTATTATACACCGACGATAACGGAGATAAGGTCCGCTCGAAGGACACCGTAAGCGTTTCACGGGAACGATGCTGAGAGGCATAGCTTCTTTAACCTACACCGAACGCCTTCCGTGTCCCCGGAACGGGAGCGTGGATCCCGTGGGCGACGACACGGTCGCGCCGTTCAATCGGGAAACCGAGAACGTGAAATAGTTGCCGCGGTATCGGCGATCCGGAATAGAAGGAGGCCCATTCAGTACGGTTGGCTCGGGGCACGTCTTGTGCCACTTAACTCCCCGCTATTCACGGATCCCGGCGATTCTCCGCGGGCCAGAGGCACCGAGAGGCACAAATGGAACGCGCACAGAACACCCGTCCCGTGACTCCCGTGTATCCTGTCACCAGCCGCAGAATAATACGCACCTGACCGTGCTCGATCTCCTAAACGATTTCCTGACACCGCGACATTTCTCACGACCAGCGATCTTCGGAGCGGCGCCGACGGCGGAGCCTACGATTCGTCCTTATACGCACGATACACGATTTATTCACAAAACCTGTAAATAGTGAACATTCATTGCTGAAAATTAGGCACCAGAGGGCAGCCGCGACGGTTGGAAACGTTAAAAAGTTATGCCCAGGGCCGTCGCAACATAGTCGCGGGGCACTTTTCGTCCGGGGGTTAAGGCGGACTGAAGGGGGGGCGGCGGAGCGAGGGGGGAGGAGTGTGGCTTCTTTTCTCACGATTTCACTCCGTCTATTTAATCGGCGTTACACTTTTAATCTCATCATTGTCGTTCGCTTGCTCCTTTGAATATTCAGCGGAAAAGACTGTTCTCGGAAACGACGAGATTACTTGCTACATTTCTCTTGTTTCTTAGGTTTTTTTTGTTAACGTTCATTGATGGATAGAATCCCCAACGCGTGAAACGATGCTCAGACAAGGATATCGATTGAGTGCTTCTCATGTAGAATGCGTGTGTTTCCCGAGTTTTTCGTTTTGGGATGTATGTGGTGTATGGAGTTTAATGGAAATTCGTAATGCAGGAGAGTCTTCTAAGACCGAGCACGTTGAAATGAAAAATAAATGCCATTGGATATTCGAATTTATAAATATCCAATGTATATATTTGTAATGCTCGAATTTCTTTTTTGTATGTATAATTAACGGCCACGAGTTTCTCGATTGCCGTATGGAAATTTTCTCAGAATTCTAACTCTTCGTTTTGCTGACAATGCGCCTGAGTAGGTGAAATTCAGACGCCAGAAGATAACATGGTCGGAAAGAAGACACTGTTACAATTTTAAAGCAAAACAAACTACTATCGAACAACTTTGCTCATTAAATAATCGCATCGAATATAATTACAAAAAGTTTGTGCACAATTCGGCGAAAGAAAAATTCTGTTTATAGGATTGCATTTATTTAGTCCCGTTCCATGTATGACAAATAAATCGTATTGTCATAACGATAATGTATTCGTGACAGAGGTTGCTAATTGATCACGAGCGTAAAACGAAATTTAGTTACGATGGGACAAGGAATTTCTATTTCAAAGAATAGCGAAAAAGTATCGGGGGGGATGGCGCAGGGGAATTGGGGGGATCGTCACGGCCCTGGTTATATTGTGTTATTCGGTATCACAACTGTACAAATCATAAAATCCAAGAAATCAATCGTTAGTTCCTCGGCGGCTCTCTGATACATTATTCTCTCGTCTAACAGCGAAGAACGGGCCACTCGTGTTCACGGGGTTTATCGAAATTTAGAAAGCTCCCGCCATTTCTTCGTAAGGGCTGGCTTAGCTGTCGAACAGCTGCCGTGGTGGTCGCTGGCCGATCGCGATTATCCCCCCAAAAGAGGACCGATAATCGAAACACACACGCATCGCAAATGCCGCGCTATTTAAATTCACTGACCGTTCGGGGCACCGAGAAATATGCGGCTACACACGCGTACTCCCTTCGGCACTCGGCGCACACCGTTTTTCTATCGAAATTCTTCACATATACTTTCTGTTTATTTGGGTCCGACGTCACGGATCCTTCTTACCTCCGTCGTCGAAAACTGCCAAGATGGCGACGATAATCACGTGACCGCAAATTTTATGACGTACGCGTAATGTTAAAGGGACAAAACGACCAGTAGCGTTTGTTATACATTGTCACGTGACCGGGTACACGTGCACATCCAATGAGAGACCCTCCCAAGAATAAGGGCAATCTGCAATCCCAACAACGTGTAATAATGGGGTTGACCAACAAGCCCCTGCCCTTTCCCGTAAAACCCTTCGACGAGTATAGCCGACCAACCGAGCGAATCGCAGAAAAATCTTTCAACCTTCTTCTAATTCTCTTCCGCAACTCTTTTTATATATCGTATATACGATATGTATACGACATGTACTCTGTTTTTATGCACATACTACGTGAAGCAGTAAAAAATTTCTTCTCCGTTCGTTAGAAACGCTAGACAAAAGTCGAGCACAGAATTTTATCAATATTAAAATAAAAGTAGCTTTATTAAAACACTTCTATATTTACAAAATTCATTGTATCTTAATTCTCTTATGTTACTATTGGGAAATATGATCTAACATATATATACACATATATAAATAATATTTACATTTAAATATAAACGAAAGAGTTAAAGTTACAGCTGCTATATTAAATTCTATTTTATACAATTCAATATTGTCTTATTATAGGTATAAATATTCTTGCAATAATTATCATGTATCAATGCATGTACTTTCCATGATATTCTTTCATGTATGCAAAATAAACTTGAAACTTTTTCTCTCAACAATGGAATCGTTTACAGTGGGCTGCTAAAGATAGTCATCGTCATTATCATCAAAAGATAGTACAGCCTTTTCTTGTTTCGCTTTCTTTATCTTTTTCTTCACTGGTTTATCAGTGGCTTCTGATTCTGGGTCTACTATTTTATTCTTTCTGAATATAATTCTCTTAGATAAGTCTGCTGGAGCATTAGCTTCCTCTGCAATTCAAAATTCATGTATAACTTATTTTTCAACGAATTTATTGCGTGTAGACACAAAACGTTTCTATACCTTCTTCTTTTTTCTTCGCAAATGCGTCTGCCTCCTCTGCTGTTAAATCACCCGAATTCAAAACAACCACAACTGGCTGCTCTTCTGTAGGATCGTCTCTATCGTCGTCAGAGTCTTGTGGCAATACTTCTCTCTGTTTTAAGAAGTCATTTAAATCGTTGTTCACGCTAGTTATAAACAAGCGTCAATTATAATATACTTAATGATCCCATTAGACATAAAATACAAATACGATAACAGAGAACGATAACATTTAGCATTATTGTCATAGCTAAGCTTTACTGCTTTCAGTTGTACATATTCTAAATATCATTAACTACTGTCGATCATTTTTACGACGCACTTGCGTTGCAATTATTTAATCGGTAATTAAGCGATTATTGACTACATAGATTTTAATATTAAACATTGAAATATACCTTGGTGTCTATAGTAGGTCCTTCCTTGTATCCAACTTGCTCTTTCAATTCGCGCAAGAATTTCGGTTCTTCCGGTTTAATGTACGAGATGTTGTGCTTTTTCCTCGACATCTTTTTGCCTATCTATCTAACGATAGTTTCAAATACAATAAATCAAAACATAACCTAACTCGCGATTGGTTTGGTACATACACAAATTAATAGCACGCACGGGCACAAGCTGGGCAGATTGAGAAATGAAATCTTCCTAGTGAATATCAGATGTCGTATCTCATTGGTCACTAGCGGCCACTAGTTACTATAAATGAAAAACGGTGGGAAACTTGTACATATTCTGTGGTCTAACGGTATTTATGAGTTTAAATACTGAATGATTTATTAATTGATTAAATGAAGTTAATTATTAAATGGCAGGTGATTTAATAATACCCCGATTCCATATCTAGTAACAAATATATCTATTGTGTCCGACAACGAATGTTTCAATCCTAGAAAAATAAAAAATATTTGGAACTTTTAAATTCTCATAAAAAGGATTCGTTTTTTTACTGTTACTTGACCGTCGCAAGGAATTGCAGGATAATCACATCTCTTTAATTTCGAAATGATACAATTTCATAATTTATTCCTCCTTACGATAACGATAATGTCCCTATGAACGATTATCGCAGTTTAAAACTACCCTTAATCAATTACACAATCAACAGGCCGTAAAAATTTAAAAAAGATTCAAAAAGCGCCGCGAACGTCGATTGCGTCTTATCGATTATCCAGGAAAACATCGCTGGGAAAATGATTCGTTGATCGAAACGATAATTCAATTAAACAAACGCGTAACCAATCGTGTGTTCCTGAAAAAGTGTCAAAAAACGTGGTCCGTCTTTCACGATCGTTCGGCGAATACAATACTAATTTTTCCTATACATCTTTGATATTGATACGATCATACGAGTATTTTATTTTTGGTTCAGTTTCCAGTCTAGCCACTTCGGAATTATTTAGAGCCGTTCGGAATAGTTGGATCTCCGGCGTCGAACTTAGAATTTACATACTGATAATATTACCACCGTCTTTTTATCAACAGTGCTCTTCCATTAGACTGAGAAACTGTACCATTCAAGTTCAATTCATCGTTGCAACGCATTAGCAATTTCCCCTAAACATCAGTAGATACATCAGTAATCATATAGGTATTAAAGCACGGTTTTCATTAGACCAGACTATTTCAAGTCTCGTTACTTTCGAATTATTTAGAGCCCTTTGGAATAATCAGGCTACCAACGTCGAACTTAAATGTGTGCGTACTACCGATGCCGAGAACCATCATTCTCTCGTCGATTGTGTTTTCTGCATGATATAACTGGTCCATACTAGTCTCAACTAGCGTTCCAATTAGCCCTAATAGAGCGTTAATAATTTCCCCTATATATCTTCGATACTCAGAACGAACGATTTACATCGGCGATATAGAATTCCAGTGTCCCTACAATTAATACCGACACTCTCTCCGATTCCCCTCTGCATGCTCATCAAAGATATCCCAGCAAAAGTATTCACAGCTCAGACTATATAGCGTTCAATTCGTCCCTAATACAGTGGGCGGTAAATTTCCCCTATACAACATCCGCCGCCATAACCTAACCTATAACCATCCTCGCATCCCATTAGGGTACAGTTTACAATAGAGCGAAGGACTTACAGTCGCGTCACTTCGGAACTGTTCAAAGCCCTCAACTTCCCATCGGAATGGCTAGACCTGCGGTGCCGAACCTGGGCGTGCGTGCTGATGATATAGCCCTCCTCCTGCCGATTATGTTTCTCTATCTGCAGCACCTGTACGCACCTCGCGGCCGGCCCGTCCAGGCACTCGCAGCTTAAGCTAGCATCCAGCTCTGCTTGATAGGGTGGCGGTATCAGCAGACTCTCCGTAGACTTTGTCGGCTGAAAGTGCCTAGACGAGCTACCGGAGTACGTGGTGCTACTGCTGGTTCTTCTCTGCACGGTCCCGGTCGGCGTTTTCGCCCGCCCATGAGCCCCTTTCCCGGGTCTCTCGGCACTGTGCGTCTTTGCGGTGGCCGTGTCCAGATAACCATAACCGAATCCGTAGCCACCGAACGCCTTGGTAGTCAGATTGTCCCAGGACTTAGGCTTGGCATACTGAAGGCACGGCGGTGGTCTTTGGTGCACACTGGGGTCCCAGTAGAGAGTGTCCGTGCTCAGGCTAGTCGTGCAGGAGGCTACGCTGTCAGCGTTGGTGGAGACGTCGCTGCTGGTGATGGAATGGAGGCTGTGCCCGGAGGTGCGCGAGCAGTTATGAGGACCATGTTGCTGAGGCTGTTGCGTCTGTTCCCGTTGCACGTGGTGATGCTGTACCTGCTGCTGTTGCTGCTGTTGCTGATTCTGCTCATTCCTCGCCCGCCTTTGCTTTTCCCTGCGCCTGCGACTTGGCACACAGTTGGGGTCGCAACAAGGGCTAGCCAAGTCGTAGGCGTCCAGGCTTCCGCTGTCCGATTGCTCCCTGCGTCGATTTGCGCTGGATATGCAGGCGACGCAGAGACTATTTTGAGGCGGGGGGTGAAGGGGTGTTGGGTCCGCTGCGGAGGTGGATTGTTGTTGTTGCTGTTGGCACGATTTGTGCGGCTTGGATTTCGCTGGGGTGCCTGTCATGCCGTTTGCCTGGTGGTAGCTGTGCCGCGACGAGGCAGTCATCCCGGAATCGCTGGACATCTTTGAGAGGAAGTGGTGGTGGTCGCTTCGGGACCGTGGCGGGCCCACCGCTACCAAGCAGGCCGCGTTCCGAGGTATCAAGCATGGCCGACCGTCCGCGAACTGTAAATGCATTGATTGGTCTGTTGAAGAGTTTGCTGACTATACGCAGATGTGGTACAGGGTCAACTTGAGGATTCAGATTTTGTATGCGACTTCGGAGGGGAAAGCTTTCTATGACCCCACATTGCGGCCAGGATACATTTTAACTTGTAATTCCATTGGTACACCCTTTAGGATAAGCTATTACATTAGACTCTCATCTTGACGTGATTTACGATCGTTGAACTGAATTAAAAAGTAATACTAATAGTAGATATATCAAGTCGCTTGATAATAAGTATATCTTGGTTTCCCTCCGAAGCTGTAAGAAAAGGGGAGGTTCGTTGCAGCAAGCAGGGTGGCTAGGTTGAATTTTAGAATACCACGTTGTAAAGCAACAGATGCTCCGTGGAGGTAGCTGGCCTGCAGCACTGAATCGTGGAGGAATTGAAGCTGGAGGATGGCGATGGTTGATTAGGATTGCTGGTGGCCACGCTATTGGGCGTTCTCTTGCGGGCTGGCAGTGAATGGGTTTTCCATCGACCCATAAGAATAGACCGTTCCCTTTCGCAGAGCCTTTCCAGCTCGCCTATGCGCGATTGGAGAGCACGTTGCAGCTCGATATACCGCATATGCAATTCCACCTGGAACATATATTCGATATCGGGCTCGATTAAAATTTAGACCCAAAGTTATCCGTCAGGATGGGCTCATGGTGAATATCGTGGATGGAAACACTACACTGAAGTCATGAAAGCAGTAGAAGGTGTGGTTCTTGCGAGCTGAAGCTATGGAGGTTGGGAAAGAAGGGAAAGATTATTATCTGCAGTTGAGGAAGTTACTCTGGGCCAATTAATTATAGGTATGCTAGGTACAGTAAGTTGGGTCAAGATGGGTTTTAGGCTTGTATGGCTCCGCAATACACATTTGCGCGCAGAAAACACATTTGGTCCTAAAACGTACACCATGTGCTTCACTCACCTTTCTCACGCAGTCCTCGAACGACACGACCATTCGCATCCTGGTATCACAGTTCTTTATGAAATTGACCAGCGTTTTGTGGTCGGCCCTGTCCATTTCATGGCCATTTATGGAAAGTATCACGTCGCCCTCGCGCATACCAGCTTTGAATGCTGGCCCGTCGTATTCGACGTAATCCACGTACGTGACCATCTCGATTTCCTGCTCCCTTTTGTAATGTATACCGTAGCTCTGCAATTTCACGTGAAAAAGTGTTATTTCAGTTCCTTTCTTCAGTCCAACTTCTGCCTCTCCGTGATAACATACATTACTGTGTAACAGTTAGAATAATAAATCATTCTTCATACTGCATATCCATTAACCCAGACCACTTTCTTAAAATTAACAAACTGGTGGTTGCAGTAATAAATCTGCTGACGCAGCATAAAAATATCAGTGAAAAATGTAGAATAAAATATCTTCGTATTGAAATTGAGAAACGTTCCCCTTACTTCATGGTACCCCATAAGTCCCCAAAGTCTTACTCAAGAGCACTTCTACCTAGTGAAATATTCAAAGTCGATTTCCACCAAAACGAAGCTTCCCATCGAAAAACTTTATTCCACATTTTCAGCGTATGTTTTCACACAGAATCACCAGTTTTCACCCCCCTATGCTACCATCCCCAGACCACCCTGTATACTTCGTGTACATCGTTAAAGGTGCGAACACGTGGATAGGCTACGTTACCTGCAACGTGAAACCGTACGTGCCGTTCTTCTTCTCGACGATGATAGTGCGTCGACGTCTGTCTTCATCCGTTCGCGTCACCCGATCCGACTTTGACCTTTCCAGAACAGCCTGCGAAAGGATACGTTACTATAGCAAGCTCGCCGCAGACGGACTCCGATTTCATTCGTCGAGATAGCACGCTTCGGTAAATAAAATCCAAATCCCGCTGGAGCCGACGAATTCTAACAGATTAACGTGTCGTTCCCACTATACAGGCTGCTCTTGAAGCAAGTTATCAAACTCTGGGGGCTCACTCTACGCCTCTCGGCGGTGGACGAGGATCATGCAAACATATGCCTAGAAACACTTCCTTCTTCAAATAAGATACATTGCCACGTCGACTAATCTGATCGCAAGGCTTATTATAATCGACAAGAGCATCTGTATCTCTAAATAATTTAGGCAATCCCCCAAAACTCTTCTCCAGATACGTCTCCACTTTCTACATGCAAGCTCACAAGATCTTCCCCAATTTTCAAGATCACTATAAAAAAGCTCCCAAAGCTTGAGCGCCAGATTCAGAAGCACCCCGTGCCTACGGCCACAGAGGCAGCATCGCGAACGGAAGCACCGCGGCCCAGAGCCTCTAGAGTGCCCGCTTCCGTCGAACGGTAGTCGGGAACGAGCGGAATCAACAGATAACGCATCGCTAAAGGGCAACGCATCCCACCGCGGTACACATGTGCGCGAGCGGTGACGGTATGAATAGATCGAAAGGTGCAAGCGATTTAGGTAATAAGATTTCAACACACGTTGTGCAGCCCACAGAACTTCCTTGACCACGAAAAACAACTCGAAATGGGCAACAAGAAGCTGCTCGAGGAAGGCTGTTTCAGCAAATAAAAATCATTCTTTCGATACACGAGTCGATGCAGTAACATTACACATTCCACGACACCACTCCATTCCTCCTCGTCGCTGTTCTCGGCGCCGGCACGGTGCTGTTGCCCGGCCACCTCCGTATTCTGCGGCGAGTTGTTCATGATTCCTCAGTCGCGAGCCGCACACACACAGGGGAAGTAGAGAGAGAAAGAGAGAAATAGAGAGGGAGATAGAGGGGGAGAGGGAAAGAGGGAGAGAGGAGGACGTCCCCCAAACGGCGAGAACGGATATCTGCCTTCGGTGAGGACGTTACGCGTGCACAGGGCTCACTTTGAACGTCTCCACGCACTCCCTTTTCCCACCCATCGTGGCTTACATTTTTCAGAGATCGGGGGATAGGGAAAGGGGGGAGATAGAGGTAGAGGCAACACGTCAGCCAGACCGACCAGCCAGCACCGAGGTTAACGTGCGTTTAGCCGCGATCATATATGCTCTTTTATTGTCATCCTCCTTCGCCCGCTGTTAGCGGGCAATGCGCCTGCCCGACAATATCGGCATACAACCCCGTGGCGCGCGTGGCAACGGAGGGTGACGCGCTCGGCGGCGGGAGCACGCGCACTCGATGTTCTTGCTTCCTCCTCCCGCGCGTTCACCCCCTTCCGGTCGCCTTCTATCGCCCACCTTCTGGCCCTCCCTTGGACGTGTGCTCCCCGTCGGGACAGGAATAACGCCTGGCGTGCAACGTCCTTGCTGCTGCACCGACGCATATTCTTCGGGAGACGGGAATGAATGGGACGGTCGGCGATCCGGGGGGAGTTGAGGAGGAACATGGAGGAGGTTTGGGGGTGCTAGGAATGAGGGAATGGGGTGTGATGTGGTAGTCGGAGGAAAGTTTGGAACTTGATGAAGTTGATACTTTAGCAAGGCTTTAGGTACTGCACTGGCTACACTGGGGTATTGTGAAACTCTTCAATCTGGGGGATATAAGTTTGAATTTTTTTTTATTGGTATTATGTAGGAGTGTAGGCGTGGGGTTGTAAATTATTTGAGCAGGATTTGGGATTTTGGGAGTGTGATTTAGAGGCTGTTTGGAATTGATTTTTGGTGATGTGGACTGAGTCTTGTATCGATGGGGATTGATTGTGGTTTGGGGTGTTGGTTATTGATTTCTGTGGTTGAAGATGCTAGCCTTGTCTGGGAGCATGTTAATTTGGAAGATTTTTCGATTTTGTTAGAGAAAATGGTAAATGTATTTTACTATAATTTTTTAATATTTTGTTATGTACTAATACGTAATTCTACAACATAATAACGGTGCTTAATCTAATTATTTACCGGAGAAAAGTGATTTTATACAATTTTACTTTCTTTAGTAATAATGCTAAATGATGTGTCAATATATAAATTTCGAGTGGGTAAGAGACTTTGAACATATGCCTACAAATATTTTGTTAACAAGGTTTTTATTCATTTCCCAAAGATAATACATTTAGAGCTGCCCCTTCTTGCTTCAGAATCTTCACAGAATTGTCATCAAGAAGCACACAAAAAATGTGGTACGTACCTCAACGAAAAAACGTGTCGATTTATCTGTTTAAATACTTTAAATAGACAACAGAGGTGGAAACAGCTTCCACAACGAATGTTATGAAATGAAATGAAATAGCCTGCCTGCGAACCCACGTTCATTAACACTTTTCCCTTCCTCCTCATCATTGCTACGCGCGCGCAAAGTTTTTACCACGAGCATAGCTTGAATCATCTTCAAAGCCTTAAGAGGCTGTTCCGGTCTAGAGTCCATAAAAATAGGATCTTTAGGAATTAATTAAAGGAAAACTACTATATATAATTTAATGGGCATTTCTGCATTGTATTAAGGATGTCTTAAACTATAGAATTAAAATTTTGTTTTATTATTAATCATTGCAGACGGCACTGCAAATGCCTTCGGAAATTTTACGAATTTCAAAAAATCCTTTTAAACACTTATTCCTAAAAGGTTGAACTTTCGAAAAATGAAATAAAGAAGAAATCGATTTTTAGACCTCCTCTTAAGAGGACCGAGCTAGTTAAATTTGGTAAAAGTGTATCTTTTTGGAGGAATTAATTACAAAGAAATGTATACAAATTGTGACTAGTACTTTTGGATAATGTGTTATTCATACTATAAACCGCAAAAAATATTTTTTTGATAATAGTATAGGTACATATATAACGGCGCTACAGTCATTTGATGTGCATGCGTTTTTTCTGTGGTTTTGCAGTGATTGCAAAAAAATTGGAGGTTCAGGTCGACTTGAAATTTTTACAGCATGTTCAAAATTCCTTTCTCCACTGAATCTCAACATTGAAGTGTAAAAACTCTAGTTTCCGAGATTAAAAAAACATATCTGTGCACCCCAAAAAGATCGACAATTATCGTAAAAATCGCCTTCACCTAGTCGCTATTTCAATAGTTTTGGATCAATTCTTTTTTTCCGATGTTCAGGTGGAAATTACAGATTCTAAGAGAAACATATTCCAAGGAATAGAGCAGTCTAACTGCCTAAGTAAACCTTAGAGACTACCTTAACATAAAAAGTCAACTAGTATTATCAAAATCCTGGCTATTTATTTCAAGTTTCAAGATTCCACGGTTTTGCACGTAGGATCCCTGCGAATGAGCTGTGACATATTTCATTTAATCAGAAAACTGCATAAAGCAGCATGCCCCATTGAGAGCGGAACGTCCCTGGGCGATGATATTCCGCGCTCGCTCCTGTCCTCCCGTTTCTCTACTATTTCCATTTTGGTAGTTCGGCGAATGCACCTCCAGCGACGAGAATAACGCGTCACGACGACGTCCCCGCTGTCGCCGCGCTCCAATGTATTTTTACGAACTATTCGGGTAAATAGAAGTGTACATCATGGCGACAGATAAAGTCCCGCGGGTTAAAAAGAAGCGAGATATAGGCAACTGGTCTCTTACTTTATCGCTTTCTGTACTTCCTCCTGCTTGTGTTGCTCGCTTTGTTCACTTGCGTGCCCTCCTCTGCGCATACATCCACTGTCGTCTTTTGAACCTGCAACGGTGGCAGAGGCGGAGGCTTTGGTCTTGGGACGGGAACATGCCTGTGTAGATTAAAAACATGATTTTACATAGTCGATGTCTACGGAAATGACAAAAATATCCCAAGTCTGAGGTGATTTCTTTTCAGCACGATCATGTATCTGCAATTCTTTTGTGGAGGAAATTGGCGAAGCTGGGCATATGGTAATTCTCCGCGTAAAGAGATGACGCGAGGGTTCCAAGGCTGCACGGTTCTTTTTTAGTAGGATGATGTTTCTACGCTTCTATCGCGACGGAAGTTGGTAAAGCAAATAATAGCGATCCATTACGTGACACCGTGTCAAATACGATACCTGTATTTGGTATTCAAAGCTTTGGTATTGATCAGGGAACCACAAAACTCAAAAATTTAGAATTTCTTTAATAATTTCAGAATTCGAATTTTCCTTGAGAAGTTTTGTCAAAATTTTCGTATCTTATTCATTCTACTGGTACGATAACCACATTCATTACTATTGACACACATTCATGAAATTCGTATTTCATGCCCAATCAATACCTTCCACCGACTACACAAATGCTTATTTTATGAAGCACGAACTGCGCGATCGATCGAAAATAACTTTTAAAATATTGTCAATATTTAGCCAGTTAAAAAAAATTTACAAGTAGTTAAATTGTTAATAACCATCTGCACAAGACGCCAATATTGTAGCGTTATTTGTTTCATCAAAATAAATTCCCTAAAATGATCTTAAAATTGTTTGTCCAGGCACGAATAACCAAACTTAAAAAGTATCTCTATCATCGTACGAATGTTTCTCGCATAAATCCTTCTGTAAGACGGAATCACGTTACTTGCTTACTTGAAGGTCATGTGTATCTCTTGAAGGGACCTGTCTCGCGTCACGTTAATCCAGATGTTCGATTGCGTCCTCGGTTTCAGGCACAGTCCCTGGGCCGCGCAGCACTCAGCTCTGTCACGTTCCTCCTGTTCCGTTATCTTCTTATCCCAGCACTCTTCCCACTTCCGCAAGCGCTCTTGCTCGTCCTTCTCGCGTTGCAAGGCCCTTTCTCGCTCCTCCATCCGCCTCCTTTCCGCCGCACGACCGCCTTGCTTCCTCTTTCGCCTTCTCTTCTGCCCAGCCTGTTGCACCATCTTCACCTCTCCCGCGTTTCTTACGTCTTTCCGCTCCCAAGGCTGCCGGTTCACTATCACTTCCGGCCTTTTCGATCGCGCGAAAGTAGCGACGTCTTCGACGGCTGCTAATATTTCCCGCGTGTTGCTATGCAGTTGGAGGACGAGCAAGTATAGCTTCTCATTAGAGAGCTAGCAGCACGTTTTCGGTTAGAAGCTTAATGAAAATGTCGAGTGGCTGGGTTACCTGAAAATTTTCGAGAAAAGTGAGTACAGTGGGTGATGAAAGTTTGGACAATCTGCTTAAGTTGACGGTTTTATATTAAAGTAATTAATTTTAAATGGGAGACTAGGTATACTGAATTATTATTTTATTAGGAAGTTTGGTGTTTGCAAATTATAGATATACACTTGGAAACACGTTAGGCAAGATTCCCTGTCACGTGGATGATTTTGTGTGCAAAAACACAAGAAACATTTTTTTCGTAGTGTGGTTGTAACAATTTGACCAACCATTGTATAATCTTCTTTATGTTCTTCCTTATTATATTATTGTTTATTTTAATACCTATTGCAAGTATTGTAAACTAGAGGGTGCATTAAACCGTTAATAAATAAATAATTATGTTGTTGATGTAGTACAATAGTTAACACTTTGACGACTGCTGTCACGTTTGGCGTGATTTCTCGATTTTGATTTAGTATTTTTTAGATAAAATAATTGGATGCCAAGTAATTTATTTAACCACGGGGTTATGAAAATTGTACAGTAGTTGTTTTCAGTAATAACTGTATTTATGCTACACTGCTGTAGGGAAATAAATTTGGCTATAAATTTATAAATTTATAAATTTTTTTCGAAAATTCTATAAACGAAATGTTATTATCGGGCGAAATGAACTCCGTATCTAACCTCGACTAGGCAAAGCGATAAACGCATGTATTTTGGGGGATAAATGCAGAAGTAATTACCGAATAAAGAGTTAAGACAGTTTCGTTTGGTGTGTGTGTTTCTATTATGCTTGCCATGTTAAAGGAGAATCTTTCTTGCGGTGTTGAATTTTGGATGGTAAATTATCTGATGTGGAGTATCGAAACAAAAGTACATACAAATGAGGTCATTAAGGGATGATTTCACTTTAATCGATCCATTGACTGTGAAATTGCTCCTATATATATATATATATATAGGAGCAATTTCACTAATAAATATATATATATATATATACCTAATAAATATTAATCCTATCAGCGCTCATAATATGAGACTCAAATACTCAGCGCACGCCGTGTGCGGAAATGCTTCAGTCGTATCTGTTAACTGTACACCTTGAACGCTCATGTGCGTTCCCCGCACAGAATATACGCACTGAAATACATTATCGAACTCGTACCGCTGAAAGGGTAATTGTACTCAAATCTACTCGCTTCATTAAAACAGTGCCATATTAAGAGATAAAATAACGCAAGTAATCGAATCAAATAATAAATGCAAAAATCTTTACAATTTTTCTAAAGTTTACAATAAATATACAAGCACTTTATCTTTACCACAATGGCTTTGTATCCCGAAAACTCGTTTTCTCAGAACGGATACGTTCCAAGAACGAAATTGCTTACAGAACTTTGATCCATTTCCAGTGATAAATACCTTCCTCTCCCTTGTATCGGATAGTTCAACCTACTCTGCACATACGCATATGAATCACTCACGATCCAGCAAGTTTATCTTCTCAAACGAACGTAATTGAACTCTCTGCTCGTTCAATGGACCGTTATCCATTTTCCCGTGGAAACTTTTATCATCGTAAAAATTATATCATCGCCCAGCTCCGTTACAATTTCGCCGATAAACGTAGCAGTTACCTCCAGTTATCTTGCTCCTATATACAGCCACCGCGATAAATCCTCGAGCAGTCTCTTCCTCTGGCTCCCTCCGCTGTTCCGCTATCTGGAAAACGTCCCACTCCGCGTTTCACGAAGGCGAACGTCCTTTCTTCATTTCCTTCGCGAGCAGCTGCAGCTGTAATCCTTCGCGGCGCAGCCGCACTTCTTCACAGCCCCCTCTTTGCCGAGGAGGTCGCTGAACGCTTTGTACCCCTTCGACGCGACCGAAAGCGATGCGCCGCAACAGGGTGGACAAGAAGGTTCTGGTGGAGGCGCGCAACAGGGTGGGCATCTTTGAACGGGTTGAAGACAAGGAGGACCGCATTTAGGCGTTATTTCAGTCGGCGCGCAACATGGCGGACAACTGGCCTTAGGGGGTGCTTGCTGCTCCTTTCGAAATGATGTCGGTGAACAGGGCGGACAATTGGGTGTTTGTCCACTGAAAACGGATGAAAGATAGGGGTATATTTCCTTCTTTACACTGTACTCGGTTTTCTTGCATTTTTAGTGAAATAATAATAATACCAGGAAGAATACTATAATTCGAATATTATTCGAATAATTAGGAGTATTCGACTAATTGGAAGTATTCGATATTATTCGAATAATTAGGAGTATCCAACTAATTGGAAGTATTCGATATTATTCGAATAATTAGGAGTATTCGACTAAGGGGAAGTATTCGATATTATTCGAATAATTAGGAGTATCCGACTAATTGGAAGTATTCGATATTATTCGAATAATTAGGAGTATTCGACTAAGTGGAAGTGTTCGATGTTATTCGAATAATTAGGAGTATCCGACTAATTGGAAGTATTCGATATTATTCGAATAATTAGGAGTATCCGACTAATTGGAAGTATTCGATATTATTCGAATAATTAGGAGTATCCAACTAATTGGAAGTATTCGATATTATTCGAATAATTAGGAGTATTCGACTAAGGGGAAGTATTCGATATTATTCGAATAATTAGGAGTATCCGACTAATTGGAAGTATTCGATATTATTCGAATAATTAGGAGTATTCGACTAAGTGGAAGTGTTCGATGTTATTCGAATAATTAGGAGTATCCGACTAATTGGAAGTATTCGATATTATTCGAATAATTAGGAGTATCCGACTAATTGGAAGTATTCGATATTATTCGTATAATTAGGAGTATCCGACTAATTGGAAGTATTCGATATTACTCGAATAATTAGGAGTAAATTAAGCGTATAGGAATAAATGATTCGTATTCAAACTTCTTCGAATAGTTTGACTATTCGAATATTAACAGCTCTAGTTTCAACATTTCTTCAAACACAACTGTAACTCCAAAGGAGTCTGCTACACCCTGTACACACAATACCCTCCTAATCCTACACATTCCTACTCCGCCCAGATCTCCATTGTCCAGCCAACAAACCCGTTCCAAGGCAGAAAGGCTCATCCTGCCTGAGATTGTTCCGGTTCACGGTGACAAAGGGAAGAAAAGTGAGCGCCTGGGGGTGGTTGGACGTTAAGGTAGAGCAGAATTATGTCTATACCTAGGGGAGGATTGATGAGACAAGCAGCAGGGTCGTGGGCCCCAATCGGACTCTTTGTTCTCAGGTATCGGTGGACACGCTGCTTGGACGATCGGCGTCTGACAACAGGTCCTCGCCGTTTCGCCACTGCCATCGTTACCCGGCTTTTTGCAGGTACACCTGAGCGGTGCTGGCGTGTAGCAGAGAGAAGGTATCCGTTTGCATTGGAACACGGGGCTCTCGTCGGCCCCCTTGAAGAGGAACGGTTTCCTGTTGTGGGGTATCTGGAACTGGGTGATGATCTTCTTGCCGAAGCAGGATGCCCTCACGTACACCGTCACCGAGCCCACGCACTGGCCAGTGGCTGTGGTGATCTTGAACGTGTCCTTGATCGTCTGGCAGGGATTAGCGATCTTGAAGACCTGCTGGCTCAACACCGCGTTCACCAGGGCCTTCGCCTCTATTTGGTGGCAGCCCACCATCATCACGTCTGGTAGCACTCCCGGTGGGAGCTTCTTGTAGACGGACATCTTGATGGGGAACGTGGACAAAGGCCTCTGAAGCACTATCGACGGTAACGCGAACAAACAAGACTTGCCTTTCTTGAACACTTGCGTGTCGCCCTCGTGGCAGGCGCAGCCATCAGTCGGGGCTTCCTGGCAAATGTCTACTGGCGGCAGACAGAGGATCTGTGAACCCATCAATACAGTTATTAGTGTTTTATTACTGTTTACTTCTGGGTGGAAGTTATTAGATCGGTGAAAAAGTTCCTTTTGCTTTATAGAACGAAAGTGTTTTTCAAAGGGAAAATATGTTACGTGGCTTTTGGATCAAAGTATTTTTCTTGTCTATCTATGACCTTTGCTAGTTTTCTGGTAAAAGTACAAGTAGGCGTAGTAAGATGAAAGGTTAAAATGTTTACACGAAGGTTTTTTTAGGAACTCTTTTATAATCTTTTATTAGCGAATTAGTTGGGCGTTACTTGAAATGAGACACAGGTGGAGGCGGGTAACAGTTCGTTTTGCATTGCTCTTATCACGGGAATTTGTACTTTGTCCACTAAGAACTCAATTAGGAATAGCTGCTGTTCCTCCTCCATTTCAAGTTTCACGTAGTTTCAACAGCTATCTGAGGTTCTCTTCATGGTTTGTGCAACTTGATCCAAAGGAAATTACGGTGGTTTATTCATTAAACTGGCAATTTAGATGCACTCGCCAAATAGTACAAGGAATTTCGAAAGTCTAAGTCAAACTAGGGGGCACTCCATACTGTCATTTTGAATAGTTAGTTTATATCGAAACCTGATAGTGTACAATTCACCTGTACAATTCACCAGTCTATATACATTTGTCCCTAACAATATACAGGGCGATAAAGAAGTAATGCTGAGATTTTTCAGGATTAAAATTCACAAAAAAATTCATTATAATTTTGAAAATTGAAGTTAACACTTCAGCTTGTACTTTTAAATATTTTACCTAATAAGGGGACAAAACCTTTAAAAAAATGAACCCTTCTCTCACCAAAAATTGATAAACATGGATCAATCAGGTTTTGCAGACCTGCCGTTGCCCCTACATCTCTTTAATAAACACAAGGGTACAAATCGATATAAAAACCTCTCCCATTATCACTTCCCAAGAAATAAGAAGTAAGAAAACAACTTGCTCAAATTCATTTAATAAGCCTCGCCAATTACACGTAAATAAAACCATAGATCAATTCTTCTTCTTCTTCTTTCCCACTTTCCTCAATCTGCACATTCTGTCCGTCTGCACATCCCTGGTCTCGTACCTGATGGGCGGGCCCTTTTCATGCCCCTTTGGCGTTTTCATCTCCAGCTGTATATCAGACTTCTCGCCAGCCCCGACGATGCCCTTTTTCCCGATCCTCAGCACGAAGACATCGTGATCTGGGTCAGTGGACTTTGGACCAACACCGTCGCACTCCGGCGCCACAGTAACCGTCGGCTTCCTGTCCGTGCCAGTGTCCAGCACCCCGGACACCTTCAGGACCACCGCCTTTCCGCACGGCTGCGCGGGGCCCCGACTGGACTGAATCAGCCCGCTCTGTTTGTGCACGTCCGAGCACGTCTCTGGCTGTGATCGCGACCTCGACACCGACCTGCGGGTCCCCTGCGTCTCAGCGGACCTGCAGGTCATGTTTGGTTTCAAGGTGGCCCCTTGCGAATGGCCGCAGGGGGTGCAGGGGTGCTGCTCCTTCACGCACACGCGACAGGGAGCTTCCCTCAGCAGCTCGTCCTTGGAGTCTCGGCAGATGTCAGCGACCTTGGAGTCGATCATGCGACAGTTGTAGACTAGTGACTTTTGGTCCGTCTCGTCGCCTGCGGGGGATGGGTACCAAAGGAGTTGGAGATGAGGGTAGAGTGGCAAGAGGGGATGTTTGATTTATTCTAGAATGTGACTTGGTTGTTACTGTTGTTAGGTGCTTTCAGTGGTAAATGTAAATGAAAAGAAGGTAGAGGATCGTTGAGTTGCAAGCACACTTGGCTATAGTGAGGTCTCTTGCACGCATGCGCAAACAGAGGTGGGAAAGAGGGCACAGAAGTGGGGATAGCGATGAGCTAGATTGGAGGTCTGATAGATGATCTAGTATGGAAGCTTTGTTACTACTCTCTTTTCTTCATTTCTTTTTCTACATCTTCTTTTATATGTGTGTAAAGAATTTGGTGTAGGTCAGTGTTGAAAAAACAGGATTGCGCTACACACCTCTGAAAACATACGAAGACACGGTCCTCTCCGGTGGCGCGTCGAACTCCGTGACGATAGTCTGCCCGTACGCGGAGATCCTAACGAACAAACACACAGCACCAATAACCTCATCGTTATACATCAATGGCACCTCTCCCTCGAATGTCTTCGGCGGTGGTGCCATTTTGTTCCAGCACTGCAGCATCTCCTTCCTCAGAGCAGCGAAGTGCTTGGAGAGGTCCAGCTCTCCGGCACCTATCAGCACGTCCGGCTTCACGCCTTCCGGCATCCGCTTCTTCACGCAAAGCTTCACCACGAAGTCGAAGAGTTTGTTCACCACCGTGTTTTGGTCGATGGCGAACAAAATCGAGCGTCCCGAGTAAAAGTGCTCTATGTCATCCGCCACCCCGGCTTGAGGGTTGAACAGAGGGTCCACGGGCGTGATCTCGAAGCCGTCTTCGTTTGTGAACCGCAGGAACTCGAAGAAAATCGTAGTGGGGACGAAGAACATTTGATTCAGCTTCGCTAAGCGGTCGCCAGTCACGTGGTGGATGTAGAACTCCACCAGGAACAGATACTGCTCCTTCGCATCATCGATTACGTTGTCACGGGCGCCAAGCACTGGTGGTATCGCTTCCGTTTCCTTCTTACACTTCTCCCCTTTCGTGGACCGCTTCTTGGAATGTAGCGCGCGCTCCATTAATGCGTGAGCGATGAATCAGCACGGATGCTGAGTTGCGCAGGGATCACAGAAGATTTTTAGGGGCCACGATCGGCGCTTAAATGTCCGGCGTTACAGTAGCTGGAAGAAGAAGGAAGGTAGTTTGGCTGCGGGAAGTGGTAATCGGTGGATCGTTAAGGATAGGGTTACCATGAATCTTCACCGGCAACTGGGATAGGTGATAAAAAAGGATGGAACGAAATTTTTTTGAAAAATGGTACTTTTATTGCAGTGGTCAAAAAACACAATACGGTAACAATTTATTTGAGAGACAAGTCATATTTTTCTGTACATGAAACTGTCTTTAGAAATGTTTCGTTATTTTGAATTTATTCGGAGAATTCCGTAAAAAATTAAGAAATTAGAAAACCGGGAGGGGAAAATTCTAGTTAAGGGGTTACATACATTTGACATTTTTGGGAGGAATTTTTGGAATTTTTTTAATATAAAAACCGTTATATTTAAAAATTAAGACATACACCTTTTCTGTATAAATTAGGCTTTATTCTGTTCAAAAAGAAATTTGATTGCTTAAGAGATGGTGCTGTAGCAGCCGCTTCTCCCAAGGCCTCTTCATAGTTAGGTACAGCATTTGTGGTATCAAAAATATCTCAGGGATTACTGAACCGATTTGAATCAAATTTTGCACAAATATTCAAAATCTAGTACTTGTCGAAACCGATTTCGAAAAAATCTATTTTTTTTTTAAAATGACAACTCTTCAAAGTCAAACTTATAATTTTCGACCTAAGTTTCCATCTTCATTTGCTAATAAAAAAAAGCAAGACAAGAATAAAAAAATCGGCTTCGACAAGTAGGTACTAGATTACAGTCTTAAGAATATTCGTGCAAAACTTTATTGAAATCGGTCAAAGAATTTATAAACATAACCCTACTTTCCGACTTGTCAAACGTATGTGACCCGTTAAATAAGTTTCAAGCGTCCGTTCAAACAAATCGACAGAAATATTAGAAGGCAACGAGAACTCAGAGTTGTTGATGGTTTAATTTATAACCTTGGCATACCTTTTTCAGCTACCATACCAGCATGATGGGGGTTAGACGCGGTCATTTCCGTGAAGTTTGCGAAAGATCTTATCGCGTTCCAGCGATATTTATCGACTGGTAATTATCGTGATGGTTTCAGGCGACAGGGGCGCGCGACCTTGGTAAACTGGTTTCACTTCTGCTTGGTAATTCGGTGCCAGCTGACATCGCGCCGCCATTGTGCGCCGTTTGAATAGTGGCGCGTAAACAATCAGACCGAGCGGGTTTTATGATTTCTCGGGGTGACTGGCAGGGATGACGCAGAGATTATCGCTGATTTATCGCGGACTGGTCTGCCCATAGATAGGCACGGTAATTCCCAATAACAGACGAAGTACAGTTTCCGCAGAACTTTGTCGCGTCATCGATAAAAACTACGCGATATCGTAAATCGCGCTATCTCGTGCGAACAGGAAGTGTCTTATCAGGAAATTGATTTTGCTTCGGTAAATCTTTGCCACTGAGGATGTTCATGGTATGAATGTTAAGGGATCCTATAAATATTTTCATTGATAACTGCACACGTCCCCTTTATCTACTATTCATTTTCATTGTCCGACTAAAGATGTTGGATAAATAGATTTATTGATGAAAAAAGTGTGAAATTAAAATTGGGGGGTTGAAATTGAAATATGTCTTATTAAATTATTTATTGTTTGAGTTGCGAAGGCTTCGATGAACGTAAAGTTGGGAGGTTAATCGTTGACATGTATAACGGGTGTCTCATTTTACTACGCTATAGGTACTTTGAGAATAATAAACCTCTTCAAGCTGTTTATAATAAAATACTCTTCAAGTATTTAGTATTAATTTAAGTATTAGAAAAAAATGAAAAACTCTTGAACTGGTTATGGGATCATTTACGTTAGTGCCTGTGCCTTCAGTTTCCAGAACCACCACCCCTCGATTATTATATAACCGACATTACGCCTAGCTATTTGTCGGATGGTGTCTTTCATCATGGAAATCCGGCGTCTACTCATAAATACATAGGAAAACAGCTGAGACCAATAAAAAGGACTCTAAGTAAGCTTATCGCCCTTTGTGACTATCAGCTAGATAAAATATTAGTGATAATATTTTTCTTCGCCGTTCCTGGAATCCCAATGGCGATTCTATATCTGTTTCAAACACGGAACGTGCTTTGAAACCCCTACCTCAAGTGATATCACAGAACATTCAAGTTCACTGCTATCTTTTTAAATGTGCCCCTGAATCGAATTGCCCCTGATTTTCAATTTTTGCCCATTACTACCCCCCGCGTCGAGATGCCAAGTTGAAACTTGCCACAAATCGTTGTTTTTTTATAAGCTTTCGGATGACTTACCGCACTTATATGACCACTTCAACCGGCTATACTGCTATACCCTTTACTTATTCGTGTAACTTTACGAATTCCGTATAAAGATTAAGTCTATTTAATGGACGACCTCGTCCATTCGTCTCTTAATTAACAGGACACAAATTTTCTACTACACTAACGACAAATTATTATTATTATTATATTCTTAAATTATCAGTTGCCAGTAAATCGTTTCCCAACAAGATTAGACTAACTCCGTGTCGTTTACTTTTGTAAAAGAAGTCGTTTCGAAATCTGAGCTGCCCAAAAGGAAGCTACGGATTAGAATCCCGGCGTCGGTCAATAGTAGATAATAGGCGAGGTCCCTTGTCCATTTTGAAGCACGCGATAATCGAATACAACGCGTGTCGGGACAAACGGTTGTCACGCGTCACCTAATTGATCCTTCCCGGTCAGACGGCGTCTAAACTGTCGTTCAAATCGAGTTAGACGCGATCGAATTGGACGAAAGTTCACGTAATCGTTACAGGCGACCCGCTAGCTCCGATACAGCAGTTGGATCCGCGTACTTTGGAACGATGGTTGGAGCAGGAGGACACAGGATACGTGGAGCCTTCAGGCAAGGACGATGGGATGGTATTCGAAACGCTTCGATGGATGCCCGATCCGAAGCACCGTCACGGGATCAGGCAAAAGAGTATGTGCTAACATCACAATTACGTTGCAGCTGATTTACGATCGCAGCGAACGTGTGCGTTGGCGGTCATCAAAGTTTGTTTGCTCTACTAACGGCTGGAAGCCTCCTGTCGTGAATGAACTGGTCGTGGATTGTAAGATTAATAGATACAGTACCGTGTTTTGTTACAGACACATTCTCCAAAATCACTCTGAAGGGGTGAAAAAAGCCAATCAAAGTTATTCAATCTCTCGTCTTTTTAATGTAACTTAATTTTTATTTTAGAATTTATTTCAAACAAGTATTTTGTTGAAATGAACTTAAGGCGGTGTGCCACCTTGGACGAATGAAAATCATAGGATTATTTAGCAACTTTTTTTAAATAATAAGCTCAATAGAAAATCTGATTCATGTGTGATTTTCATCCGTTTAAGGTGGCACCTTAAAAGAACGATTTATTTCAAGAAATGATCAGAAATTAGTGGCTGATCAAGAAATATTTAGTTCCTGTTATCCGCAGTGTTGAAACGCGATACATGAACACCGCGGAAAATTCTCCGCGCGTGTGGCCAGCTAATGCTCCCTTGATAGTAGAAGCTGTGGACCAGATACGGATGTGGATCGTGATTACATTGCAAACTTAATTAGTGATTGGAGTTATCAAAGTTTGTTTGATCCGGTAGCGGCGAGAATAACGGCTAATAGGATTAATGCATACCACAGCGGATTATGCGATAAAAATATTAATACAATCGCTTTGCAGATGCTGGGGACTAAATTTAGACGACGATTATAATTTAAGATTATAATTTAATACTTTTGGTTATCGGGTTACCCTAATCCTCTTCTCATAAATGGAACGCTTATAATTTATAATTAGCTATAATTGGCAGGGTTAATTGATAAAAAAATCGTGTTTTGTGACAGAAATTTTACCACAATCGCTTAATAGATGCTATGGACCAGATACAGGCGATGATTATCTTTTGCCTACAAGAATGCGCATTAAAGTCATTAAGTCCTCGAGGTCGGGTGTTACTCGTCTTAGGTACCCAACGTAAGGCGGATGTTCTTCTGGCGCTTAACAGTCGCCTGGTTCATTAATTGGTCTCTATTTAAAGTAATGGAGGGCACCGCATCGACAATTTCGATCAATCGAATATGGACCACGCGAGCGATAGGAGGTCCGAGAAACCAATCTATCTTATGTACCACAACGAGGCGATCCGCGTATGACACTAATTTCCTAATTACTTTTAATAAAAAAAATTGATGTAGTTTATATATTTAAATTAACGAGTTTATTAAAAAAAGAGACATACTTATAATATTAATATTAAAATTTAATTTAAACTTTTAAGGAAAAATGTAAAAATGTTGAAAATAAGTATAATTTAAGTATTTTCAAGTTATGGAATAACACAATAAAAATATTAAAATTAAGTTTTTAATTTTTTTAATAAATTCGTCAAATTAAATAAATTTTGTTTTAAATTAAGATTTTTTTAAATAAAATTTGCTCAACTCTACTTGCCAAGCGTTGTTCCATGTCGGCTGTGTACATAAAATTCGTCCAGGCGAAATTTATTGTACTTTGCATCTCGTGGTCCCCCGAAACTGTATAATTTTTATAAAAGAACGATTTCTTCTGAAAATTGCAAAATCGTTTTTGAAATATGCGTCGTTAATTAATAATACAATATATGTGACTGGTTCAAGTCGAAATTTACAATTTCTAGCTCCGCCTTCAATCTTCGCCCGTTCACCACAGTACGAACTATGGTACATTCGTGATAGAAGAGCTAGGAGGTTCGCAATACCAGAGGTTGTAACTGTCGAATGCTCACGAAGAGAAGAAACACCAAAGTAAACGTTACTGTTAATTTTTTTTTGTATGTGTCAGAGGAAATAAATCGATATTTTCAACAGGAAGAACAGTGAACCATGTGGGTTACTGAAACCACCATTCTGGTGGGAGGACGACGCTGGAAGAAGGAAGAGTTTTCCAGTGGGAGATATAAATGATTATGCGATTGAAAAGTTGAAGGAATCCGAAGCAGAGGAGAGGAAGATTAGCGAAAGACTAGAATTGGATCATCCCAGAAAATATATACCGGGTGCGATACATCGATTGAAGGTATCAATGACATCCAAAAGCAGTTTTTTTTTCTTGTCACTTTGGGAAAAATTTAAGAAACTGAGAGTAGGGCGCGTTTAGTAAATGCTTATCAAGCTTTTCTCGTAATATCTGTGCCATTCCCTGGCTAATAAATTTTGTCTTATCTGACAATGAGAGAACGTTACACAGTAAGAAGTTCTTCTTTGAACACTGCAAGTCCAATTATTATTTCAAATTGCAATTTTAACTTCCATTGAATGGTGCTGATAGCTGCGCAGCACTTTAAACGATTCGCCCGTCACGATACTAGCAGCGTGAGAACATCGCGTCTGTGGAATTAAATATCCGGAATACAAAGCGAACGAAAAACGTTTTCAAATTGCTGGCAATTGTCGTACGCGAGTAAACTTCGTGTTCCAATGCAGGAAAGTGTTATAATTTAATTCTGGAGTTGATAAAATAAATAAGATAGATCAATGTCAAAGCTCTCTGTATTGGAAAAGTAAATACTCTCAAAAGTATACTCCAAATTATGAAATAATTCGCAGTACTGTAATAAAATAATAAACATTCGATCCTCCCTTTTGCAAATATTCAACCGATTCTGTAATAACCGTACTTTTAAAAGTCCCAAAATTAAATTGCAATTTTGAAATTCTCACTGAATCATAAGAGTTCTGATAAATGTCGAATGTCTCGAGGGTTGTTAATTTGTTATTCATTGTCATTTGGGGTGTACCAAGTCGACAATGGAAAATATTTTTAACTCCTGAATATACATATAAATTTATAATTCTAATCCTAAAGAACAAAGGATTCTTAAGACAACTTAAGAAACTTAGAAATACCACCAAAGCTTTCCATAATTGTCAAGGATTAATGCTAGTGAGATTTAAATAATATAATATTATAAGTGATTCTACCTTTTTCTAAAGTTTTACGAGTGATTATAGAGCGAAACTGTAAACTTATCTACCCGCAAGGAGTTTAGTATTACATAATTGGGATTAGAAAAATGGTGGTTGCACACTCCTGTTTGCCCTCCTCATTGATGCCCCCGCGTTATAGTGCGCGCAAAGCGTCACGTGCATTTTGCATCGCACATGTATCAAGGATACGTGATTACGCTGGCGAATATGCGTAATAGACGCGAAATGTGAGCATGCAATACGTTGGTTGGGATTGGCGTGATCGCGTGCTCACACCTGTCGCTATTAACCCACTAAAGTCCCTTTGTTAAACCCAGTCTTGTAAGCAAATTATTCTGTCATTCAGGTAACAATAGCTATGCAGATTGAAGTACACCAATATTTCTTAACCTGCCAAGAAATATGAATTCTATATTTTTCAAACAGTATTCATAGCTCCAGGAACATTGACAAATTACTTCATACTCAGCTAGAAAATTACAGAAACATGAAGAATGTGTACTTTAAAAAGTTCAACTACATTAACTGAAATAAACTGCGCTAGATTATTGGTCTCGCGAATCCAGTGAGCATTAGGCCACCAAAGCTTTCCTAATCAATCATATACTTTAATTCTAGATCGATGCAGTCAACTTTTGAATTCACACTGTGCTCACTATTTCAGCACTTAGGTACCCCCTCTCCTTTTCTCTTTCAAATCAGGCCTATTATTTTATTTCTTATTTCTTTTTTGTACATTAATTTTTTTCTGTTATATTTCCTTTTTTCTTGGTGTAATAAAGACATTTTATTATTATTATTAGGTACTAGTAAATTAGGTTTATTTTTTGCCTTTCGGCCTCAAAATAGGGTTACCTGTGTTTTGTGTGTGGGTGTGTGTGTTTCTGGGTGGGTTAACTGAAAATTGTGAAAACTGAAAATTCTTCACCCTTTAGTATCCCTCTTATCGTTATATTTTCCCATTTCAGCTCCTTGCAGTCTCATAGCATGTGTCCCACCATCTCTTTCGCCCCTTTATGTACATAATCTACAGACTGTATCATTTTTCTCACAGTACATATTTCCTGTTCTTCGTCCCCACATCTAAACCTAGCGATCATACTTTGGTGTCTGCCTCTGTATGTAGTTTCCGTGTAGACAAATTGCTTTCTGGTTATCCCTGATCTCTTTATAATGCGAGCACAGATTGTTTATTAGTAGTATCTTGAATTCAATCGGAATTCCACTTAATTCGATCTGAAATATTTCTCCAAATGGAAACTCAGGATTACAATCGAATTTGAACAGAATCCAGAAGACACGAGTATGAAGGACATCCTGGATCGTGCCGACGCCTTCAAGGTTGTCCTCAGAAGCGACTACACCTTGCCTGAAGATGATGGTGGAAAGAAACCAGTTACCAAGACCCCTTGCCCAGCGCAGAAACCTCGTACGTTCGCGAAATTAGCTCCCACTGTCTCCTTCTCCCGTTTAAACTGTTTTCACATCTTTCAATATTTAATTCCGATGATTGCGATCTGTTTCGCAGCCTGCATGCGTGTTCATCGAGATGCAAAGCAGCGCCAGGATGCGCGGGATGATGATAAAACGCGATTCGATAGCGACAGCCGCTGGCAGCCGCTCTGTGATGAGATAGGATTTTCAGGAACTGACCTAGAACGGCAGAAAGAGCTGAGGAAATTAGCGAGGCCTTTCTTGCACGATTTGCATACGTGGTACTCGAAGAACAAGCCGACAAATTCGAGTGTTACCCGTTAGATTGATAGGGTGCAAGGGTGCTGAGAAATTGTGACACGTCCACTGTGCATGCTCGAATGGAAAATGGAAATGTGAGTCTACAGCGAGAATTCTGTGTGGATAATGGTATATGTAGATTCTAAGCTTAGCAGTCGATCTTTTCATTTTTCTATTTTCTGTCCGGGCATTCGCATTGGGGACTTCACTATTTTTTGGCACAGTATGTTTCAATTATAATGTATCTCTTGCTAACAAAATATATTATTAACTTTTCGAAATATTTACTTCTGAAAATGGTAAATAAAGAATATATTGGAAGCCTTAGGGAGTGTTATTTTCCGAGATAGGGAACCCGCGGTGAGATTCAGGTAAACTACACGCAAGTAGGTTAAAATCGTATATAAAGTTGCATAAGCGTTATCATAGCTGATAGTAAATCAGTGACGAGGTTGTTGTGAAACGTGTTACAGAAATGTCACAATTTTTCGTCGATAAAGGTAATCGTGCGTCGTACTGATGCAATTAAACGCACTATAAAGGTAGGTTTATGTACCACCTGTAATTTATAAAATCTTATTTCTTCCATGTGTTCAATAATAATAATAATATAGTGGGTGGTCACGTAGTTACACTGCCAAGTTACACTGAATTCTTATCATTCTTTTATGAATTATTGATGTTCGCAAGTTGCAGATATGCACTTGGCAACACTGTATGCAATATTATATAATTTATATTATAATATAAGTATTATTTTATTTCTATAGAAACACAAGAAACATATTTTTCGTATTGAGGCTCTGATAATTAATTTGATCGCCCACTGTACTTGCCACGAGAATTAATATAAATCGAGTAAATAATTTTGAAATTCATCGGTGAATTGAAGTCTCCTATAGTGCTGAGAACCTCGAAGCTACCTGAACCATAATAAAACAGTAAATGAGTGGATGGCAATTACGGGAATTACTCATTGCACCCCATAAATTTATTTTATTATGGTGAAAATCCAAATTCCTGTTTTGTCCTTAGAATGTGGATTTAAGGACACAGGAATCTGGAAAGGGAAGATCCCCCAACTCGGAAATTTAGAAAATTATGAAATTTTGAAGTTATGAATCTACGAAAAGATAGCAAAAATGTTTTCAGACAAAAGTTACTCTTTTAATTAAGACTATCATTTAGTAAAAAATTTGCCTTACAGCTCGCGAGTGTTAGCACAAAATCCACTTCACCCCCTCAGAGTAAATTTGATCCGCAAAAAAAACTGTATAATACCTACATATCTCCAAAGTTTCATAATTTTTTGAATTTCTGGGTTGTGGATCTTTCCCTATGAGGCAAAAATGGATTCAATTCAATGATTTAATATCGCATACAAACATACATTTTACTGCGCAGAATCCAATCCCGCACACAGTCTTTCTATTAAATTTCGCCTCGCAAACCCACGGAACGTTTACAGTTTCTTTTTTGCATGATGGCTGCGAATTCCAGAAACGTCGCGAGCAGCACGTCAGCAAAAATTACTTTATTACGACTCTCTAGGACTGAATTCGATGTTTGCTTTCGCATTATACCGAGTAGAAAGATAAATTAATGGAGAAATATTGTTCCCTTATAAATTTAGTAGAATATCGCGAGTAAAGTTAATTGAACAAGTGTGTCACCTTCGCGCGTGTCAAATTTGCATTTCCTCGATTGGTACCAGCTGGACGCTCAATGGATCGACGCGGCACGGCGCCACGGTTGAGTACACGCATATACGGTATTAGAAATAATTATTGCGCCACTCCCAAATCCACGTGCTAGAGAACAATCTTTATAATTATATGTGTTAAAAATCGCGCAAAAATAATTTACGCATACTAATATTAAATGTGATGGAAGCCAGAGGCGGATTAAGGCCGGTTGAGGCCCCGGGCGCAAAAGAAAATATTGGGCCCCTTACAAAAGTTACTGATAACTGCAACAGTTAGTTATTTTACGATCGGCTTACAATATGAAATCAAATTTGGTGTTATTAAAAAAAAGTGGAAAGTTGGTTTTTGTGGGGCCCCTCAGAAGTCGGGGCCCCGGGCGCGCGTCCGGTGAGCCCGCTGTTAAATCCGCCTCTGATAGAAGCGAATACAAGCTAAATATTCAAAGTCAAGTTTTGGTCAAAGCTGAAACAGTTTCCTTTTTGGCTCACAAAAATATTCGAACGCTCGCCATTAAAACTGTAAACAATAAAAATATACATGTTAGACTTAAGTTCTGAAAGTAATGTTATAAGCACTATAAGACACAAGTGTTATATACAAGACGTGTATTTGTAGAACTTATAAACATTCATTGTAAAGATGTTCCGAAACAGAGTCGCACAAGTATTCGAACGGCATTAATTATACGTACTGTGGGTGGTGATACGTGCAACGAGCAGGCCGCCACATTGGGACCAGGCGTTTATCCTGCCCATTAGCGATGTCGACAACGAGTCGATATCGAATTTCGGCGCCGATGCGTCCTGCTACGATTGCCAGCGTGAGGGTTCTCGGAACGCAGTGAGGACCATCGTCGATACGGATTGTATAAACATCTCTTTCGACGCAATAGACGACGACTCTTGATAGATGCGTGCCGAGAGACCACACAGCGGCAATCGCAACGTGCAGGCGTGAATAAAAATGTTTTTCAACGAACAGTAACCGTGATTGTTACTGAACAATCCATACTCCCGTCACCCACAGCACCTCATTTTATATTAAAATTTATTTCGACCACCTTCTGAGACGTTACCGCATGATGTGCACTAGCTTTTCAGTTATTTTAGATTCGATAAAATTCCATAGTTCTAAAACCCTTTGTTTTAGTACGTCTTTCGAAGTTATGTCGTACTTTTTTAATCTCCTGTCGATTTCCGTCCTCAAATATTCGATAGGGTGGATGATGTCCAGACTTTATGGGGGTGCACTATTTACTTTTCCAATCGATTCATTTTTAATAATTTTTTCGATGACACTGTTTTTTAAATAACAAGTCATCATTTCCTCAAAAGATACAGCATATATGTTATGTAACATAAACTAATATGTTTGTGTATAATCGCATTGCACAACGATAGAAATTTTATGTTGTTGCTACGACAGTAATGACGACGACGAAATTAAAAGAATCGACGATGATGAAACGTATCGAATAGCCCGCAAGGAATTAGCTCAATGTCCTTCAGTATTGTTAAGAAGATAACAGGCCAAAATATTTCTGATTCAATTGAGACTTATTGCTCGTCAATGAAATGGCTCGACATTACAATCTCGCGAGCAAGCTGTAACATCCCTTTCAGAATTTCATCAGCCGGCCTTCCCACGTGCTCGCTGAGGAGTAGGGTTTACAAAAAAAACGACTTTTGAAAAAATGGTTTCCGAATTCCACTATTCCCAAAAAACCGGTTCAACCGGTTTTAGAATTTCACAAATTTATAAATAAAAACCGGTTTTTAAACCCGGTTTTTAAAAACAGACAAACCTTACTGAAAAGGATTTCGGATTCACGCTAACAATAGAATCGCCATTATAATAATTCTATATTCAAGCAAACCGTGAGGCGCGAGTCCTCAGACGTCACGAATATAAAACATAATTTAAATATTCGAGCAAGTCGAATGACGTATGTCTTGAAACGTCAGAAATACGGTACAAAATATAAGTAAAAACATAATTTAAATATTCCTGAATGCCGAGGATGATGCAAATATTTTCCTTCTTCTGTATAACAATTGACATTCATGTATGTGGATCTGGCTACCTACGTGAAATGGGAATGGTAACAGAGAGAAGGTAGTTTTATTAGAAAGAATTATATCGCTGCTTGGCACTGATAGTGGAATAACTCGGAATGTTCACTTAGAAAAATGATATAATTTGTATTCAACTATTAGTCACATGCAAATTTTAACCAGTTTTTCCTGTAAAATTTACATTGTTTGAGTTATGCCACTATCAATGCCAAGCAGATATGTCTTAAAATTTATGTGCCATACATGGGGGTTCCCCAGAATATACCTATCACTATTATCAACATTGTACAACCTTCAACTTATTACTAGCATTAGAAATGTAATATCAAACAATAGAAACTAGATCGATAGATTAATATCTTTATTGCCTCCCTTCCGGGTGACAATTTTATTATTACTCTCTCTTCATTACAGACCTTTCAAGCATTCCCACATAACTCTCCTATTATACTATTTTAGACTAACTCATTCTATATTATGCTAACGCCCTACGCCTTAATATTATGATTCTATTACAATAGAACGTATAAAATTGTTCTTCACCCATCTTTAACACATTCGATGCCACGTGAGCCACCACGATATTTATCAATGGTGTAACTTTTATAAACGAAAGAGTGTTTCTCAATTCAGTAACAAAATCAAAATAAAATACAAAAATATCAGAAACTATGAAGAATATTACTATTTTAAAATATCACCAGTACTACTTTCCTCTACTCGAATATCACGAATTTAATTTTCTAAACCCTTCTTATATTCCTACCAAAAATCTAAATTTCCACCATGACACGGAACAAATTAACCAAGAGCGTAAGGACTTATCGACAGATTATCCAGTAATCACTTCATCAAATAAAAAAGATCACGTTTATTCTTCAGTTTCAGAATTACTTTGATAACAGGAAATGTCGCAAGAAAGTTTCAGGGCGTTATTCACAGTCGCTACTTATTCATAAGATTATCTTAAGCATTCGGCATCCTTTACAAGTCTACCAGAGTAGTAGAGCTTAAGATAATCTTAAGAATAAGTAGCGACTGTGAATACTGTGCCCTAAGAAAGTGCAATAGGATTTCGATTGACGATCGAGTACGGCGCCAACCCTCTGGCGGTCGTGCGACGAAACTCGCGGCGGACGCTCTTCCGGGGACAAAAACTTTCGGCTTATTCTTGTGCCGCGTGCGTACGAGCGCCAGTCTGGTTCGATCGGTGGTTCGAGGCGGTGCACGCCGGTACCGGAACGCGTAGCTACGGGCCATTTACCGTCGCGTTTACACGTTCCGATAGAATTCGTCGACCAGTTCTGTGACACAGTATATCGTACCGGCGTCTGCCAGAGATGAAGTAACGCTGCACGACGGAATCCCTCTGTTCGCACCACTTTCCCCTCTTTCCTCGACCGCGAAACGAGTCAGCTTCTGCTGTGCCCGACACAGGTACGTAAGAATCCCATTTACTCGAAATCCATTATTAGCTACCCGTTGGCACTATTTAAAGTGCCGTGCGCTCCATTTCCTTCGCGATGTAAGTGAAAACTATTTACCCGCGCTTTCCTCCTCGTTTCTACTGTAAAATCAAGTTACACGATCTTGATTAAGTTCTGAGGTTTTTTAGAATACTGTTCGGGGTGATTTTTTTTTTTAATATTGAATAGGTAGCATGCTGTTGGTCTTATTTCTTTCTACAATCCCCCGTGCGGGATATTTGAGTATAGTGTGTTGGCCCTGTTTCGTGAACGCCTACGGACGTTTCATCGCACGTGCTCCACTGGCTCGTCGAAGGTTAAGCGTTGGTAGCACAGATACGGTTAACTTTTGCCATATTGCGCGAATTTGATCGGTGGGATTGATAAACCATACACTGCCAGGGACGAAGAGTGCATTAAGTAGACGAGTCACGGCGTTTATTTAAATATCTGTCACCATTTACATGTCTGTTGGCTGTGTCTGCCTTTCCGGTGAATTTCAAACGTGAGGCAGCGCGTATTTTGGGAATACCCTCGCGCACGCGGTTCACCAGCCACATTTGAGCGGTGATCGTAATCCGTGGTATTCACCGTTAACGAGGAAAAGAGGCAGGTAAAATTCTTGGGAAAGGAATGGCATTGTGATTCCACAGAAACCTTTCCCACTTCCTCGAACTTCAGACCTTACCTTTTTAAAAATATTCCAAGTCACCATAAATGTCGATCTTTGCGAATATTCGCTACACATATGTTCAGTCTGTGCGGTGAACGCCTATGGGCGTTCGTTAAGTATGCTTACCGAATACGATTGGGGGCTTCCCGCACATGGAAAACGCTGTGGTTTGATTGTCAATATTTTAGTTATCTCTGTATATTGAAATTTAATGTATTTTGTGGAGGTACAGGTTAAAGATGTACCACATTAAATTACAAATACTGAGTTGCGATTTTAATTAGCATGGCTGGAATATGAAGATACAATTTCCGACAATTTTTGAGATTGCGAATTCTTATCCACGTTCAGGAAGTTCAGAGATTGTAAGCTTCGTGGCTGGTTTCGTCAGTGTTCCGCGCCGCAAAGCGAGCACGTGGAGCATAGTAAGTTTGCGTGGACGCGACTTGTATGGCTCGTGATGGCCGTAGCGCGCGCGGTAGCATCGCATGATGTAACCCCGCGTCGATATTTCGGTTCCCGCGCATCGAAACCTCTATATATGTAGGTGAACCCGTTCGTTGCACCGTGTGTCGTCTAGAAACAACATTTTCCCGCGATTAAACTTGAACCTATGCATCGATTTTTTTGGTATTCCCGCGATTTCTGGCAAGTGGTTGGTTGACATTCCATAACTAGAGAGTTTTATCGCATCAGCGGCGAAAGAATAGCCGCGGGAGCAAAGGATCAGCGAAAGAAATGGGCGCGATAAGTTGCGTCATGTTGACGTAACGATTTGAACTTGGCTCGTGGTTTTCCCGGCAAAATTTCGACATGGCTGTTGATGGAAGATTTAATGAATAAGGAATTCTTTAGAATGAAGCGGAATGATGACGATAAATATGTGGTGAAAGATTAGGAAGATGAGGAAGTAGAAAATGATAGATACGTTATATTGTGTCAGAGTCGTGTGTAGAGAATGAGTTGGCAGGTTAATAGAGTATGATACATAGAATTGAGGCATTGAGAGCAAAAGCGGACTAACCCACATTGAATAAGTTAATCTTTCCTATTTTATATGATTAGTACAGTCTATTGGAATGCATTACTACTACTATCTCACTTTCGCAAAAAAAAATGTGGGTTAGTCCATTTTTGTCCTCAATGCCTCAATTATAGTTAACTCACTTAGAAATTATGCGTACATTGAAATTACAATGAATTTATTGTTAAATTTTGAACTAGTGTATTTATAAAATGAATTACATACTGGGATTTAGAGAGAATTAGAAGTACTGTACCTAATACACCTATAAGCGGATCAAAGACTCAACTTGATGGTAATTATCGGTGAGAGCCTTCATTCTCTGCTTTGCTTATATTATCTTGTAAGCAGTGAACATCGTATTATAAACATTTTATAATAAATAATGGGTATACATCAACAATTATTTACACGAAATCAAGTGCCTTCAATACCCAATATTCATTTCGTTATAACAGTGTAATACTTATACAAACAAAAATACCCGCGGTGCGTTCTAACCCATCACTAAGTTCGCCAAACAATGTCGCAATATCCAAGCCATCAAACAAGCGAAAGAATGACATAGGGGTTCCCGTCTAAATCGATTTCTTCGATCAGGCTATAATTTTTTATTGCCAATTACGGCGTTGCCAAATTATGTAGGGAGACGTATTATAAACGGGCCATTTCTTGGAAGGTAAGGGGCTCGGTCAAGCTCGTCTAGACCGCAATATTAATAATATCTTTGTAGAATCGAAAGTGAGAACTACGAGGGGTCCAGAAACAGGTAGTCGAGCTTTGCACACTTATTCATATGTCTACTAATTGTCTAGATATATTTCCTTTCCGAGCTCTAAATACTATTTTTATTCTGAAGATTAGTTGAAGAATATGCTCGCAAAGTTTAACCCCATGTTCCCCTAACACCTTACACTCTATGGATTCAGAATACATTTTAAATTCTTCAAAGTGATCATCCAATAATCCTAAAGTGCATCAATAACAGCTGCCCCTCGAACTCCTTGAACTGAAAGAAATAATCCGGTCGGCGCACTGCCCGAGGGTGAAAATCTAAACTATGAATAATTTCATTGACCTTGCAGTCACAACAGCCTTATCGCGCATAACTGTAACTCGACTGGCTTTCTTCATTACGCATTCTCGTAACGGACTGATTTATGGATCGAAATTGTACTTTCCTGACTGTCGTATTCGATTAATATTTACGATGTATACACGCCACGCTCGGCAACTACAACACTTTTCTATAGAAGATGCATTGAATAATACAGAAGCGTAGTTAAGTGGACCTATATTGCTACCTGTCGTTTAAAATATGGAGGTATTGTTAAAGAAGCGAAGTTTTGTTCCTAAAAAGCAGAGACGAGGAAGGTTAGAATTATGGAGGGCGATAGAATTAAAGAATTTTGAGGTGAATATTTTTCAAAGAAATTTATACATTTTTGAAAAACTGAATTTAACTAAATATCTGTTTTATTGTAAAAACGCATAGGATTGTTTGCAGCTTGCACACAATAATAGTAGTAACTGCAAAGTTAATCAAGCATTGTTGAGTCAATTATCAAAGAGATACCGACGGCTGTGTAACGAAATAAATGAAATTAAACGCTGGAGAAGACTTAATGCTTTCCTTCGGCGATTGTTATTAGTTGTTTCTTTGAATCGTGGAACCTTGACACCTACTCGCGTGGCAACGAACTAGGAAAGCCAGTCACTAGCTGACCCACTTGTCAGCCGTGTCTAATACCTGCGATTAAACTTCAATACCGGTGACTACATACGTTCCCTCACGTGCGTTACCGATTGAGCGCCTGGACAGGTGTCAGCGGGGCTTAAAAACGTAGAAATCGGATAACTTATAAGAAAACCTTCTCAACCGGAAAATTCTGATTTTAATGAAACTTCGTGTGAATGTAGAGCATATTGCAGCATGCAAGGAGCAATTTTTGTTGTTAAAGAAATTTACTCCAGAGGAGTGAAACCAGGCCAGAAAATTAACGCGTTTTGTCATTATTTTTTAATACAATATTTTTATACAATACGAGTGATTGCCACGGAACTTATTCCGTGCTGATGTTTTTGTTTTATAATGACGAAAACCGGGAAAAATCAACATGAAGATAAGATACAGAAATGCGTAGTCCATATTTTGATAAATTATTCTTTATTACAAACATATAGGGCGTAAGGAATTTAGTCGTTTATTTTGGATTTTATAAACTTATCTTGCAATCATTAAGCAAAGAAATATGCTCATATGTACCAGTGGCGCACTCAGAATTTAATCTTAAAGAAGACCAGTTGAAAGGATACAAATATTTTTAATGCGAATTCAATAAAATTCATTAGGTGATTATAAAAATTTATTTAAAGAATAAAATTCAGTTCTCTTTTCTTGACACGTGTGTCGTGTATATAATGAAATTTTGTTTTCCCGATTCTGGAAGAAATTAATACTTCCCCCATCTCCACCCAACTTTCCTCTTCCTTGTATAATCTGTTTGTCCCAGACAAAGGTTATATTTGCCATCGTTTCATTAAACATTTTTTCTCTTATTTCGTAACACCGATTGCATATGGTCAGACGGTTTTTCAATACGAGCACAACATTGCACAAGTAGATAATGTGTGATTGGATTATTGAAACTGGTAATCTATTGCAGAGTCACGCATGCATAACCTCTAACGAACTTCAGAACCAAACGAAAACAGTCGTTCAGTGTTTGTTTGGATATTATGTTTAGGAGAATCAGAATTGCATGGTCTAAAGCTAAAGCATTCTAGGAAGGAAACGATGAGGATCGAGTTTCACAAGCAGCTGGATTCCTTATCTACTTCTTCCACCCGAAAAAAAAGAAGGTTGGGCTTAACGTTCGTCTATTAGGAGTGGCTGGTTTATTTGCATCAGTGACTATTTTTACCGCAAGATGCCAGTCATTCGATATTAGTCAGCTCTCGCTCGAGACTAATAGTTGCCAGTTCTCTGTTTACCAACAACTTACAGGTTGTGCTCGTGGGTTATTGAATCGCGCGAGAAGTAAATATCGAGGAAAACGCAAATCAAAAGATACTGAATATACTGGAGTTCTGTTTATTATAATACAGTAGAAGGGCAAAATCGAAGATTTTTTTTATCTTTTAATCACGGAAAAATTTGGCTTCACTTTTTTTATTCATGCGCGTTCGGAGACGATGACTAAGAAACAACCGCTAAACATGTGTGAATCCTCACGTTGTGTTTACTATACAGGGTGTTTCACCTAAATATTTTCAGTCTTATGACTGAACATGGACTTTGCGATAGTTATGTTCTTTCTCTTCCTTATTTTGTTTCTTTGTCCAATAAAGACGCCTAATAATAATAATAATATTTCTGCTATATTTACAATAAAAGTTCTGCTAATAAAATTAGCAGATTTAATTTAAATCGGCGGAATTATAAGTAGTAAACAATTTTCAGGTGATGAAATTAGGTGAAACACCCTGTACATATAAATCTAAACGAAGTGCTTATAAAATTGTATCCATGCCGACGCGGCTAAAAAATATATCTCCAACTTTTACATACACGCAATATTTCTTGAATATGGTTAAAGTAGAGCTCATATTCGCGGAATATTGTAGAAGTGGTTGCAAATGAGATACCAAGCATGTGAAATTGTAATTACAGTATCTACATACTACATAGTAGCTACACCAGTATTTTTTAGTGGAGTGTGCAATATTTCGCAAGTATAGTCTAGAATCTAGAACAAAAACTGACGTGGTTCTTCCTAATACCGAATTCATGAAATATTGTAAAATTATTTGTCAAGTAGATACGACTCATGTAAATTTGCGCCCCCTTCCACCGTGCATTAATAATACATATTTGGTGTCATATTTTTTAGTCAAGTTCCGTTGACACTGGTAGATAAGGATATCCATACGCAACGAGGCTACAATTCAGTTTTTTTTATTTTATTAGTTAACTCAAATATCGTTCTGAGAAAAAACCTTAATAATAGCCATTCTGCATTTTCATAACGTCAATACGATTCTTCGGCTGCAATTAATTCGAGCAATTCTGTCGGCCAGGTTCCAAGTACTGAATGTAATTCGGCGGAATCCAACGAGACGCGAAGAACGGCGCTTAATTCGATACCCAGAAGCTAATTACTTTCGCGAGGCGGTTTAACGGCAGCGGAATTTCAATACACGTTGACATAGGTCAACAAAACAGTCGTATCAATACGAATTTCCGTTCGTATGAAATCGTCGTATCCTGAATTATCGCGACTCAATTATCACGTGCAACTATCAAAGACGCTCGTGAATGTCATTATTCGGTCAGTAACTATATCGTGGTATTTATAAACATGCACCGATACGAATGAATGATTTTCGTTATTTTCCACTATCCACGACTCGCAACGCGTACAATTCACAGAGGCTTTTAATATGTATATGTTACAAATTTTTTTCTTGCAGTTTATAGAGTTAATAAACATTACCTAAAAGTAGTAGTCGCAATTTGTATTCATCTCCTTCTAATTAATTCGCAAGAAATACTTGATTTTCGAGCGACTTGAATTTTGACTGCCTAGTCCCCTTCGTTTTCGTTGGGACTTATTTATTTGGGTTCAATAAATAATGATTACTATTTTTAATGTTTTATGTAATAATTTTGTTACATAGAAATATGTATAAGTATACTACATATTAAACAATATTAAAATTATACTAATGACAGTAAAGAAAGAATACTGCGTTTTTATTTCTATGCCTTATCAGGTTATCAGTAATACTAAAAATTCAAGGCCGATTAATCGGCCACTTTTGTCGATTACAAAAGTGGCCGGGTAGTCAGCCACTAGTCGATGCATTTGTAATAATTCTCAAAACAAAGTTCACAATAATTCTTTCAATGAATTCTAATAAATTTTAACTGATAATTTGGTTGCAGCCTAGGGCGGCAAATTTCGGGCGAAAAAAATTGGAAAAAACTTGAGATAGCTTCAAAAACAATTCACTTCTTTCTGATCTAGTAAATTAGCAATAACTGTTAGCGTAGAAACCTCGAAAGTTTGTACCTTTTTCGTGATTCGAAACCCAAATAAGATAAAATAGAATTTGTATATTGTTATATTTTTGTTTGTATTTTATTTAACTACGGCCAATTTTTGAGCTCAGATTTACAACAGCTTCAGCTCAAGTTTCGAGAACTGAGGGTTTTGAAGCTTTATAAATTTTCGAATTCGAGTTTCGAAAATTTAAAAATTAGCTTCGAACCCACCCCTACCAATAACTCATATGTGAGTTGTCATACTGAATTAATTTCAAAATTGTCTCAACTCTTTTAAATTAAAATGTTTGATTTTCGCGGAAGGGGCATGTTAGCCTAGGGGTGGCAAATCTCTAGTCAAAAGATACAGAACGCAGAGTATTGAAACGACCACCAGCTCTTCAAATACATATATTCATTTATAAATATCTATACAGCATATTTAACCTAAAATCGCCAAATACGTATTCGGCAAGCCTCGTAAACCAATATTAACCGTAAAATTGACCACAATTAACGAAAGGTTAACTGCGGAAAGTTGAACGACCCAGTTGCCACCGTGTAACGCATCAGCCTCTGTAATTGTCGCTTCAACTAGGATAGATTAAAGATTAATTAATTGCAATGTGGATTGCAATAATCGTGCTGGTTGCTATGACAGTTGCCCTTATCTGATTTTCCGCAAAAGGAAGAAAAGCTCACGGGGCAACACGCTCGCTTTCGAGCCAAGAGCAAACACCGCGATTACATAACGACGCCCTTTTTTTCAACACTCTTTTTACACGAGGCAGGTGTGCAATTTGCATTAGACGAAACCACGAACATATCGCCGCGAAAATGACTGACTTGACGCATGAATGGCGGCAAATTGCAGTCCTCGGTCTTATTTTCTATTCCCTCGCGGGGCCGCCTTGCCTTTCGGTGAAATAACAATCACGCTACGTCGTGTTAATGATACTCTCGGCACTGACGAATTTGCCATGTACACCCGCTCATTAAATACCACTTGAATGGAATTAAATCGTTAAGGCGCATGCGCAAGCGGCAGCGGATTGGTTCGCAAGATATATTAAATTACACCCCGTGTTAGTTGAGCTGAAACCGCCGCGTGATTTCAATCTACTCGATCAGCTCTGGGGCAAAAAATGAGTCAGGTTCCTTTCTTCTCGGAGTTTCTGAACTTTTGCAGACAAATCGTGGGAATAGATTAGGCAGGTTGCGACGGATTGGAAATGGTATAGTAATGGAGCTTGTTTAAGGAATGGCGTAGTAGAATTTGCAATTTTATTATTCCTTAGAAGTGATCTGGGCTTGTGATTCCCGAGACGTATTGAATCTCAAGTGGAAGGAATAGTAATTACCGCAGAATAATTATTACTCCTGCGATTGAGCTGTTGCAATAACATCGTCTTTCAAGTTTTCAAGCTATTATACCTATCTATTTGATTTCCGAAGAGTCATCTGTTCCCGTTGCTATTTTATATTAAGAAATAATTTTGTAAGTGGAAATCCCGACGCTTTGTTCGTCTGTTAGCACACCACAAACATATATATGTATAAGTTAATCCAGAAATCAGTTTTGCGCAGTTCCGTTTGCCCGATTTAAAACAGGAAAATACATACGTTCGAATAAGCAGTTGAACCTGAACCGCAATCCACAGCGCCACGGGTTATGTAAAACAGATACCTATTTCTAGGTTTACGACATTAAACAAGTGCGCCTGACCGCCAGTCCCAATGCTTCAGGGTCAAAGACGCGTTGCAGACGTACGTATTTCATGCAGTGCCTATCGTAGCGGCCAAAAGAAAGTTTAAACTGTGAGCAATAGCAGAAATAAAATAGTTATAAATAGAAATAAGTTAAAAACGATTTACTGATTCCACTATCCAAAAATGTCCCAAATCTAGCACTCGAGGATGATTAACGCTAAACTTATCAATTTCCTAGAATTTTTATTTCGTAGAGTAGATCTCTTTGCTTGCCAACTGCTTCGTATAATAGACAAGAATATTTACAAGTAGTTGTCAAAAGAAAGTGTAAACTCTAAATGGTAACAGAAGTAAAATAGTTCCATTTGAAGAAATTACAGTAGCGTCTCTGAAGAACGACGGGGCATCTGGCTCGAGACCAGTTGGTCGCTATCCCCTCCACTTCTCCTCTTCTAACCCCGATGACTGAGGCATGACTGAGATTCATAGCTTCTCTGATTCACAGGCAATAATGGTAAACCGACGAAAAGACTCGATGTCCCAAAATAAGAGTAACATTCAGTCCCGAGCCGTATATTTTCTATATTTCATAGATCCTAGGATTGTCTAAAATAACAATACCACTGATACCAACATCATACACGAATCCTACTACAATTAATTTTCTCGTGCAAACCTCTAAAAATACGAGTCTGAAACTTTCGTCTGCCCACCTGGCCCACCACCTCGACCCCTGACGGTCTAGACTTGAATAAAAGCGTGAGTAAGAGCGACAAGAAGCGTGGAGGGAGGATTTCTGCACGCACGCGTGAACCGACCTCGGAAGATAAACGCCCGATTTGTGTGTAATTTGGCCAGATGTCGTGCCTCGAAGTTGCCCGTACCTGTTTCGCGTGGCGACTTATCGTGAACGATGGACAGTCGCAGTGAGAATTCGATTGGCTGCCTTCCAGCAGGTAATAAACTTCTGAACCGGTCGTAAACGATCAGCGGAGATTGAAGGCCGACTCTGTGATCCGCGTGTACCTACTCGCCGCACGGAAGGTGGACAAGTATTGATTGTTTCTGTAATCACGAAAAGTTATTCAGCCAAGATAATGCCGAGGCGTTGCACGGTCATTTCGTGAACTATTTTTAGATTGGACGCGCGCGCACTCGTTAGTTCCTCCCGTGTGCCATTGCCAACGGTTCTATATATTTTTGAGGACAATGTCCGGAGCAGCGTCAAGAATGATCGATGAACGTCAGACTCGTGGAAACCTGCATGCTTCCTTTCGTTTTAACTACACATAGCTGTCTCCCTCCGCACTATAGCCAGTAGAGAATAGAAATGGCCGATGGAAGATTTTCTTTTGAAATCCCGCGTTTACAAACAGCTCCAGGGAACTTATGAATGTTGTATTTCTAATTATTTAACAGGAGGTTTAAAATAAATGACATTAGGTAAAACCGAGGCAAAAATGTGTTTTTAAATTTAGGTAAGTGTTAGTTGATGTTTGAGGTCCGCTGTTTGACTTCGTAATCACGGTGCTGTAACATTTGTGGTCTGATAATTATAACCACTGGAAGTGAACGAGCGGGATAATTTGTGAAATTGCTTGGAAACATGAGTCAATGGGTTTTAGGTTTTCAGAGAGAACATGATTGAAGAATGTTTTAATTGATACTTCTCTGTCGCTAACTGAAAAGTTGACCGGCGTATTGACCAGATAATCGTTTTCTTGGAAAACTATAATTTCTTTGAATATTTTGAGCAGGGAGAATTTGATTAAAAATCTCTTTTAAAAACTTTTGTCTATCACTGATAAAATGTGATGAGAAATATCGGAAGGCCAGACGCATGGAAATATTGGGTTGCACAACTCAGTGTTTTTTCCACGATAGAAGACAAGTCGAAGGAGATTAGTGCAGTAACAGTACAGCTCTTTGTTCGGTGAACGCTAGTACACGTGACAATATTATTAAAAGGAACAAGAAGTCTTTCATCTGTTATATCGATGTTATCGATCAATTATCATAAGTTTTTTGTCTTTCTTTTTTTAAAAAAATGACAATTGTCAGTTCTGTGCATTGTAGTATAACTCCGTTGCTTTAGAATTCTTAGAACCTTTTCAAGAAGCCATTTACGTCAGTAGCTACGCATTTCGTAGATAGTTTGGCCAATCGTAGCGATGTGAAGCTACCGAACAAGTTTAGTCTAGTGACTTTTTCCATAGGAAGCGTGCAGTGGTATTTGCGCGTGCATAGGATTTCAGAGGTCGAAGGTCGTGACTCTTGCGAGCGTCTGGAGAAAAATGTGGAACTATGAGCAATAATAACAAGCATTCCCGTATCTCCGTGGTAAAGCAGCTATGTCATGGTGATGATTCTCTTTTCGAGAATGCGGGCAGGGTTGTTCCTCGCGGCACAAATTACTGTTCTAGAATTTAATAATGGCTGCCAATAAATATCGGAAATATGGGACAGTTTTTCTAGCATAACTTTATGAAATAAAAATAAAAGAATAAAAAGTAACCAACAAATCACACTTAATTAATTTCCTAGGTGGTTTTTATAACAGTTTAACATTAATTACGATCCATTTAGACGGCTTTAGCACCAAAGAACTGTGAATTAGATCAAATGTTCCTAATGAAACGTACTAAGTATGGCGTTTACACCTGTTTTGAATGTAGTGTATTATGTTAACTTGGATAAACTACATATAGAATCTAGTATTCCTATCGAAGTGTGACGCTCCGCGGGGGTTGACCCCCGAGTGTGTTGACATTTCGGTATTAGGTACCATTTTACTTGTTCAGTGAAGGCGGGTTCCCAAGAACTTAAGAATTCAGAAAAAGAACTTTATGTCTGCTAACTGCTCGTAGAGATAACTGAAACTTTGATGCCTCGTTGAAAATAAGCCACGGACAATAAAAATTTGAATAATGGCACAGCTAAACTACTACTAACGACGCGCAGATAATCTACACGTAATGGCATAGTAAGAATAAGCAAAAGGACGAGTTTGTCGAAAATTGCAAAATTGCGTAATTACAATGGCAGTGGAAGCTACAGTTCGTTTGTGTTCACTCTTTACACTACCAAGGCGAGAACAGCCGCCAACAGACTGTCGATTATGTTAATTTTTCTCGTGCAACGTGTCGCCCACAGTTTCGTATTTCCGTACACGTCATTAATGCACGCAAAACCACAAGGCCGAAGTTTACGAAGCTAAAGGCTGGCTTCCATCGGTTTATGTAACGATGCCAAAAGGGTATCGCAACGGAGTTACCGATTATGCGCGGATTACCAACGAATATCTTCATAATTCAAAGATAATGAGATACGCAATGTGTATCACATGCAAATTAATTAGACTGACTATTACGTTCCTCATTATACCGATTACTTAGTGTATTCTCGTTACGTACATAAGTACGTTTCCTTTTAGTGCAGAATTAGTTTATATTTGAAGGTGGGGGGGGGGGGGGGCTGATTTTCGTTATATAATTTTATTTGGAACATATATGTAATGAAATAACAATTCTCTACAGGTGTACGAGAACCCGAAAATTTAGGTTGAGTCGTGACGAGAATTTTTGTCGCGATCGGAACGGGTTCCTGAACATTTCGGGATTCGTAGTTTTAGAACTAGCTGATGTTTGTACTTGAGAGAATTAACAATGTCTCTGCCATTTTTCTTACGAATCGGCAATTTGGTCCTTGGAATTTTCGGGGACCTGACCAGACCATCGGGTTCTTGTATACCTCTTTCATTCTCCCATAGCTTGGCACACCTGCGAATCTGAAGATTCATCCTTTGCATTAAGCTCGCATGTTTTCGTTGCGTTTGTAATCCCCTAATTACTCAATGGAACTCTCAAGTCATATGTGATGTCAATCACATCAGATAAGGCGATTGAATTGATTTTCCAATGCTTGTTTACGTGTCTGATTTCTGCCTGTCACGCGGCGCTAATATCGGAGCAGACAAATATATATAGTAGTATTTTCGAAGGTGTGATAATGATTTGATTGATCGGACATGAATCAAATTATCTGATTGATAATACTACTCGTGATTTTAGTGTAGTTGCATGGCACGAGTGATTCAATCGCAAAGTTTGATTGTAAAATAAAAGTTACAAGGTGACAATCCCATAATTATATACAATAAAAATTCGAAGTCATATAATTCAAAATAATTGTAGCATGATCTGTTTATCTATTAGCATCTAGTCAAATGGCCCGGTCGCTTTCTACGATATACGACGTTGTAAAAAATGTTATTGTACTATTTGCAGTGAGGTCTCCAATGCGCATGCCTTAACAGAAAAGACCTCTACTTAAAAAAAAATAAATAAAAAAATAGAGTAGTTTATCTGTAAGACAAACCTATTTTTTGTTGCTGCCGTAGTGCGGTTTTAGGGGGTGAAATTACTCCTTGAAAAAAATACAGAATTTTCTTTTTCGTGGAATATCACGAGAACGGTGAGAAATATCGAAAAGAAGTTTAAAGAAAAGTTGCACCTTTTAAGTTTCCTCCACCGCCGATACTTAATTCAATAATTATTTTTATGCATTTCTATAAATATAAAAAAAATGGTATTTGTTTCATCCTCCTCAAATATCTCTGAACGGATTTCAGCGATTATTAAAAAAAATCTCCAATTGACTATTTATTAATTATTATTACGGATGTTTTAAAAAATCAATGTGTTCTCTGTTACAGATAACGTATATTAGCCACAGGAGTACAAACACGCCTAAAAAATGGTACGTTTGAGGAAATACCAGCTAATAAATCATTTCTGTATATAAGCTCTTTTCGCCTGTAATTATGTAACGTATTACATTTTTATCGCAGGATAACAAACCGCCAACGGAGATGGACACGTTCCTGCCCCATGACGGGTCCAATCTGAAAGACGGAGTACTAACCAAGTACGATATGTATAATCAATCTTAAAATAACCTGAATCGCTTAAAACGAGTAACAAAATAGATATTCAGTTATTTTGAACACCTTTACATTATCGTTACCGCTGAAAATTATATCTATCTCCCCCAAATAAACAAGCAATCTCTCAATTTACATATTATGTCCCCTAACAGTCATATTAACACTTTGAGTGGCGTAAAGTTTTGAGAAACGCGATTTATGAAGGACTTGCTTCATTCGAGTTCTTAATCATATAATCGCGCACAAACAATTGAATTCGCGCATGTGCACGCATGTAAAGTTCTTTGAATTCTGGGTGCCTTCGTTTCTCGAATTTCCTGGTAATATTCTTAACTGCTAAACTTCTAACAGTGTCAAGAAACAAAAAGATACACACTGAAACATGTAGATATTCGTATCAGTTGCACGCTCCAGGCATCGACGTTTCAGAACATTGATACAGACGATGATACCAGCTAATACTGATACATCGATACCGAAACAGCCAAATACACGTTGAGATTTCTAACGCGATAGGGTAGATGTACCGTTTGTGGCCATTGTATTGTTTTTGGCCATGTGCATAATTATCTTCATTTTAAATTGCTTGCAGATCATTATTATGTGGTGAATTTCACATCATAAATATTTTGTTTATTATACCGCTAGAAATATAAGATTACATTTATTGCTTACACGAAAAAATATTATATTCTTTAAGAAGTGGTCAAAACTGGTACAATACCTTAAAGCAGAGTTGGGCAAAATATAATCTAATTACAACTTACAAATTAAGATTAAAATGTAATTGTGTAGTTGATTACAGAAAATAATGTTTAATCAACTACACAATTACGTGGCCACAAATGGTGCATCTACCCTACTGATATTTGCAAAATGTATCGATACAGATCTCAACGTGTCCTTTACATTCATTCTCAAAGAAGTGTCCAGACTTTGAAACATGTCGCGATGCATGCACCGACTCTCAGGTTTCACGAAACCAGCATCTTGCTCCCCAGCCAGGCGCGTGAAGAAGATACCAGTTCCGCTTCTGCTGCTGAAACGCGGAAACCAATCTGCACACGCAGTAACACGTGTGATGAAAGCTGAGAGTCGATGCATTTATCGCAACATGTTTCAGCGCCCGGAGACCCCTTTTGCTTTCTCACAGCCACACTATCAATAACGTTTTGTCTGCCCCGCAGATACAAAGTACAAGTTGCTCCGCGAGATGTGGAGACAGGACCAGGCGACGGGAAAACCTTCGACCCCTTCAGCGAACGAAGGGTTGATAACCCGACGACGTAAGTGCGCTCGGGGTATACTGAATAATCATAAAGGATGCTGCATAAATTGGAACGCAGAACTAGTTTATTGACATTCTGATTACAATTGAACGGCACTATTAGCCTGATTCAGAACCGCTTATGAGTATTCATTACCATTATGCGTATCGAGAGGAATTAATCATATATTCAACTTGTTTCCATGCAGCGACTGCGACACATTAACGCATTTACTGAAAGCCTCGCTGGGCACGGGCATATTGTCCATGCCAATCGCTTTCAAGAATGCTGGCCTTCTCGTCGGTGTATTCGCCACGATCCTCGTAGCATTTGTCTGCACGCATTGCGCATATATTTTGGTAAGTAGGTAATCGAGATACAATGGTAAATTCGATGGGATGAGTCTGGGACTGTCAGAGGCGGATTTAACCGAGCAGGCGATGAGAATTGAGCAGTTGCCGTCTGGGCCCCATCTTCCAAAAACATTTATGATTTTATCAGCACACTATATTTTTTGTAACCCATAATTTTCATGCAGTGCCGAATTAAGACCTTCAGATGCCCTAAGCACTTAAAAGATTTTGAAGCCCCCTTATACGGGGTGATTACTTCAACCCAATCTACGATTTCTTAGGCATTTCTGAAAATTTTGACTAATTTTAAAATTCTGAAAATTTCTACAGTGCCCCTCTTTTTCCAGATTTTGTTTATTTGCAATTCTGTTACGTATACAGGGTGTCCCAGACCCTTTCCTTAAATCCGCCACTGGTGACTGTAAACAAATATAAGCGATGGACATTATGTAGGGAGGGTGACCAAGTATTAGATGTAGGAGAGAGTTCTGTGCTTTTCTCGGCAAAATTCGATCTTTATTTAAAAAAAATTGAAATAAGGGCAATCGTTAAAATATTCTCTTTTATTAGCGATGGCTTTCCTTCATCTTTCGAATAGCATAAGAATTCTATTCTAGTACAAACTTGGCGTGATAAAATCGTCGATACATTTTCGAGCATCAACTTTGTTGAAGTGCGTAGCAATAAGGCAATATTTTAATGACCTAACTAATCACTTGGAGCTAGGTCTGCTGAGTATGTCGCGTGTGGAAAAATTTCCCAGCCCAAGCTGAAGATTACTTCTTTCTTAAGCAACATGACTTTGTATCAACGTCTCTTTCTCCCCAATTCATCATGTGAACTGATTAATCGACGTTGATATCGCTCCGCAATAACAACAAGCGAGTGTCAACGCTGTGAACGACCTAAGAAACGGGAAAATATCTCATTGTCAGTTTGAAGTAATTTTATACACTCGTAAAAGCACAGAATTATATTCTACACCTAATAATAACGAACGTTTAACACCTATATATTTACTTTATCTCCACTGACTTGACTTGTTGAATAATCTATAAACCCCATAATAACATTAAGAAAGTACATCAAACTCGTTATACCCTAGATAAAATGCGCACACGTGCTCTACTACAAAACGCGGCGCACAGAAATGAGTTTCGCCGACGTAGCCGAAGTAGCGTTTGCCACGGGACCAGAATGGGGAAGGAAGTTTTCGAAGCCAGTTAGGTAAGAACCCAATCCCCTCTATCCTCTCCAATTACCGCCTGATTAATCGCGACTCATTAAAAATTATAATTACGTCACCATAAATTGTAATTATGTGACCACCTCGTCGTTGATTTTCGCAGGTACCTCATACAAATTAGTTTATTCGCGACGTACTTCGGCACCTGCAGCGTGTACACAGTGATCGTCGCAGCGAACTTTGACCAAATCATTCAGCACTACAAAGACCCAGGGTCCGGTGAATTCAGTCTGCGATTGATCACCGCCTGTCTGCTGATCCCCGTGATACTGCTCAGCTGGATACCCAATCTGAAATACCTCGCGCCTGTATCCATGGTGGCTAATCTATTCATGGGGACAGGCTTAGGAATAACATTTTACTATTTAGTCTGGGACCTACCACCCATCACGACTGTACCTTTGTTCGCGTCCATCGAGGGCTTCCCCCAGTTCTTCAGCATCACCATCTTCGCGATGGAAGCAATAGGTACCGTAACACTCGCGCCTCCGCTGTGTAATTGTAAACTGAGGAGGAATAGGTACTGAAGGAGTGTATTGTCTTTTAGGTGTTGTAATGCCGTTGGAAAACAACATGAAGACGCCGCAACACATCGTTGGTATCTGTGGCGTCCTCAACAAGGGAATGTCCGGGGTCACGCTCATTTATATTCTACTAGGATTCCTCGGCTACGTAAAGTACCAGGACAACACCAAAGACAGTATCACGTTGAATCTGCCGACGGAAGAGATGTAAGAGTCGCAACGATGCAAGGGTCCAGTGGGAAACAGGCACATACCACCGTTTTGTGATTTTAGAGCAAAGCAAATTGAAGGCAAATAGTTTTCATCGGAAATGTGGTGCGGGATTGGAATTATTTTGAACGGTACTTGGATTAACTGGTAAATGAGAACTATTATCAAATCTTGGCTTAGAAATTAATTTTATTAGGCCATGTGCATTTTCCTTTTCCACCACGCATTTATTTATCTCAGCGTGATGAACGTTTAATATAATTTCTGCTCGGTGAAACGTACATGCTATTATATTAAGAGGTAGTGGAATTACACTACATTTCAGGAACGAATTAATGGGACAAAGAAACGACAATTTATGCCTGTTTTCCACTGGGCAGCTGATATGTAAACGAAAAGCTTCAGAGAATTATGCAGATGGTATCTGTACGAACGTTGTCTTTTTCAGTCCCGCCCAAGTCGCTCAGATTTTAATAGCCCTGGCTGTTTACTGTACGTTTGGCCTCCAATTCTACGTCTGCCTGGATATCGCGTGGAACGGTATAAAGGATAGGTTCCAGAAGAAGCCAATGCTAGCGAATTATGTTTTGAGGACAGTGATGGTCACGGGAGCAGGTACGGTTCAATTGAAATATCTTTATTGATCTCTGATATCTTAAATATTGGATTGGTACATACGAAATTGTTAAAAGTTCCTTTGTTTATGCTGGGGATATGATCACAATCGCTAACGCTGACTCGCGGCGCGAGAAATATCGCAGAAACTAAAAAAGATAAAGTAGTTAAAAAGTAGAAAATATTTTCATTCGAACTTCCCTACGAGAAACGGCAATTTCGTATGCATCAACCAAATGTTGGTTGGATGCTTGATTACTTGCGGCACCTGTTCGAGTCTACGAAAATATAGATATTTATTAAATAGATATTTATTATTAAAAAATTAGAATTTAGAAAAATTTATAATTTTGGAACGCGGCCCCGTAAAAGTTCACGCCGGCCCTGATTATTTCCTCCATCCCGTATAACGTAATTTCAATGCTAAGGATATTCCGTGTGCTAAATTAGGTGGCGGCATAAATTAAGTTAATTAAACGTATGTTTCAGTTCTATTGGCTGTAATCGTGCCGACTATCGCGCCCTTCATTGGGCTGATCGGAGCGTTCTGCTTTTCCATATTAGGACTCCTGATTCCCGTTTTCGTCGAGACGGTGACATACTGGGACGTCGGGTTCGGACCGGGGAACTGGGTGGCTCTGAAGAACATTGTTATATGCGTGATCGGTCTGATGGCCCTAGTGTTTGGATCTCGTAGCGCATTGATAGACATCGTGAAGTTATACAGTTAAAAAACAGTTGTCTTCGTTACTACGTATAGATTTGTACATATTCCAATGCTCCAAACCGAACACGTTTGGAAACCACTTCAACGGATTCTAACGCAATAAATTTCTGATAGTTTTGATACTTTACAGAGAGACAATCGTGTGGAACGGTGAGGATCAGGTGAACGTGAAATATCAATTACGATAGTTTAATTATTAGAAGACTCGTACGGTAGTAAAGATATTTTGTATCAGAAATTTAGGTGCTGTTTACGTGTTTACAAGAAGTGCCCTAAACGAAAGCTATTCGTTACAATAACAAGCATGAATTATTCTATTCCCGTGCAAATGTCAGCGCGAATGGAAGTGAGAACGATAGGGAATATTAAAACCGACATTCGGTAATACTGTAGCTCAAATCATTGTATCCACACACAACCGATTTATACACCACAAAGTCAACGTCAACGAAGATTGTAATAGGATTGAATCGCTAGTAAAATATCGGTTTAGTTATCAATTTAAAACTAAACATTCTCGTTTGTTCGTAAAATATAATACCTAGGAAATTCTATTTAACTGGAAAAAAATGACCGTAGACTGAAACGTTGACAGTATTTAAATTATTTAAGGAATCTATATCAGAATGATGAATAACAAAGTAAAATTTAAAAAAAAAACGAGGATAGCCTTTTGTATTATTTAGAACAATTAATCTTATGGAATAAAGATAATTTTTTAAATTCTCGTCGTAATAAAATCGACCTGCGCAAAAACTTTTCGTGCTTTTACAGCAGTTTTAAAATTTTACACGAATTCGATCTGAGGAGCGCAGATTGCGCGTTCATTTTTTACTCTGACGAAGATCGAGAGAAGTCAGCATATCTAAAAATGCTTTTATTATATTTCTGTATGTGTTTCTTATTAAAGAAATTAAGACCCGATGCCGTTGGCTCCGTAAATTGATAATTAAAACTCAGAGTTTAACCTCCTACTTCCTTCGTTTTAACGTAATTAGAGAAACTGGGGGTACATATATGAAAGTATCGTAATATACGAAATTTTTACATTCGCAATTTTGCATCTACGATAAATACCAAATTACAATGTATAAAGTGTTTCTCCTGTTGCATTTAACATACGATTTTTCAAAGCAATTTTGGCTCACACTTTTGTAAACCTGTTAGTTTTTTTATACGATTGTTAAAAAACTTTCGCACACCCGTAATAAAAAAATGAGAAATGCAACAAAGGTGATTATAAAATACAGAATATTTTACAATATATTTCGTGTCTTCATTCCTTCCCGTTTTATGTACAATGTTATAATAATTTGTAAAATTTAAATAACACTAATAACATTCTCAGATTTGGGAATACATGTCTATTCATTTCGGTGTTAAAATAGTAAATTTTTTAACTTATTTTATGCATTTATATAAAAAAATATGTATAAATGTACAAGGCAATGATAATGGAAACAAAAATTTCACATACTATCTATTTTTCTAGCGGAGCGTAATTCAGAAGCTTCTCGATTAAGTCCACGTGTCCGAGCAGCATTCTGCGGCAACAGTATCGTTTTAATCCCAGGGCGTCAAGGGCGTCTCTAAAAAGTAAGTCCAATACATTTAAAATATTTTGATAAGTTAATTATTATCCATGTGCCAAATACTGCGGAATAAATTCGTGAACAATATAAAATCGTAAAAAATGTGTAATGTCCAAAAAAGAATAATAATGAATAATGTTTATTCAGTGGTAAAGTGAATAAATAAATAACTAATAAAATTTATCGGAAAATTACACGCGGCGTTTCTATGCACTTTGGCATTCTCTTTCAAGATTTGAGGTTAGGTTCGTTCACAATGCAATTATCCACAAATTAATACACCGCAATTTGATATTCTTTTTAACTTTCGTAATATATTAACAATAATATTAATAATCACCCTTCCGTGTATTCCGCTTGCAACAAACCAAGATAAGCCTCCCATTTATTACCGATCACTTTTCCGCATGTAAAGCAACGTACAGGTATAATCATCGTGACAAATTTACTCCAACAAGTACTTTCTTAAGTTCACTTGGACACGTTACTCGTCACACGCTTCACCTTTCGTGATATCAAATAAATAAACAGAAACGTTCGATTCCGTTCGCTCTCGCAAACTCGCTCTAGATTCCAGAATCAAACACAAACAGACCGTTTACAAATCGTAGCGTAGCACTATAGCATGCCCACTGTTGCCAACACACATTCATGGAAACAGAAAGCACAGTCGTGTGGGACCAGTCGAGGCGATTACAGTTACCCAGAGAAGCTTCGTACATTTATTGTAAATATCCGAATTATAACAGTACGAGTACCATACAAGTGCTGTAGAATTGCAAGAAAGCAACGAGGGCCAGACACATTCGCTGCGTATCCACCTCGATTCAAATAGACAGTAACGAATCAGCCGCCTTACGCGCATTCGCGGATGTATCTTAACAAAGTAGAATCATGCTCAAAAGCCTCGTATCGCGCTAATTCTCCATAAACAAATACAGTGTGTCCTTAACACACTACAATCATCAGAATTTATTTTCTAATAATAACAGTCGTCGCATCAAACCACAAACGTTTCCTGCAAAATATCTGCCAAAATACATAGTGCACGGGCGATTCTAAACGCGAGACGCAATAACGCAAGCCATACGCGTCGCGTACCAAAACCGACCCGTATTTTCGTCTTCAACGACCAATTGCACGCGATATATCTACGAGTGAGTTCAAGAAGTGCGAGTCTGAGAATACTCTAAATTGCCACTTTGGACTACGTAATTGTCAGAAATTTCGCAAAAACATATTCAGTTCGTTGCGAATTTTCTAAACAAGACATTGCCCGTTCTTGAACTCACCCACAGGTATCAGGCGGGTACATACGCGACGATCTAGGAGCAAGTGCTTTCGTAAATAATTCGCTCGGATCGCGGAGGAATCGAGCGAGTGGCGTGGGACGTTTTGAAACGGGGCCGTTCGCAGCGCGTCCGAAAGCAGGCCCGGATTAAAGGGGGGTTTGCGCACCGGGCCCCGCTGTTCAACCACGGAGGGGCCTCGAAAGTTTGATATGTAGGCCCGGGCCCCAAAAATCAACCACGGGGGGGCCTCGAAGGTTTGATAGCCTCGGGCCCCAAAAATCAACCACGGGGGGGCCTCGAAGGTTTGATAGCCTCGGGCCCCAAAAATCAACCACGGGGGGGCCTCGAAGGTTTGATAGCCTCGGGCCCCAAAAATCAACCACGCGGGGGCCTCGAAGGTTTGATAGCCTCGGGCCCCAAAAATCAACCATGCGGGGGCCTCGAAGGTTTGATAGCCTCGGGCCCCAAAAATCAACCACGCGGGGGCCTCGAAGGTTTGATAGCCTCGGGCCCCAAAAATCAACCACGCGGGGGGCTCGAAGGTTTGATAGCCTCGGGCCCCAAAAATCAACCACGGGGGGCCTCGAAGGTTTGATAGCCTCGGGCCCCAAAAATCAACCACGGGGGGACCTCGAAGGTTTGATAGCCTCGGGCCCCAAAAATCTTAATCCGGGCCTGTCCGAAAGGTAAATATACAAGTTCGCGTCTCGCGCGCCTGGAGACAGGCCGTGACGGCGGGACAGCTGCTCGGATCGAAGGACATGAATAGGAGGGTGGGAAGGGAGAGAGGGAGAAAGAGAGAGAGAGAGAGAAATACGAGGCCGCGGCGAAGGGAGAGCACCGTAAACACACCAACGTCGGATTGGTTCTGCTTTCTCCTTTGTCCCGCTGTACAGGAAAAGATGTTGTAACACGGTCCGGGGCCCGATATCGAATCTGCCACCTCTAATCGTCTCTAATCGTCGCCCCTCGGCTGCGCGCGTTCACCGCGGCCTGTGATCGGGAGCACGCATCGGTGGGATCGGAATTTTGGCGCCGTGCAGCGACGCGCGAGTCGACACATCGGTGACAGCGTAGATGGTTATGTTGGCGCGGCGTACACCTGGTACGCGTCCCACCGAGCACGTTCGCGTATTACTATCCTGTTCGGATCGCTATCCCCGATCTTCTGTTCTCGCGCCGCTCACCGTCTGGGAGCTGTTATCGGATTCGCGGTCACGGCGGACCACCACGCATCTCCGTCGCCACTAACGTGCAGCCCAAGGTTATATCCTGTGCGTCTCTCTCCCTGTATTGTCAAAATCAGCTGCCATTGCTATAGCGTGCGCTTCCACTTGCCCCTTTTGACTCTCCTTTCTTCCTTTCGTTAATCTCGCGACTCGTGAGTGGAGCCGAGCTCGCCACCTTCGAAATTTCATTCAGAATTCAAGGCTCGAGGTATCTTCGCCGATTCCCGAATCGCTTCGCTGGGTTTTAGTTGCAATTCGGGGGTCCCAGTGAAACGCGCACTGGATCTGGGGTAGAGTAAATGGAACTCAATTATTTCCGCGTAGCTATGAGGGAATTATGTTTTCTTCTTTTTTTTTCTTCTTTTTTTTGACATATGTTGAGCGGTTTTTGGGTAATTTAATTGTTAGTGGAACGCGGATCGTATTTTATTGTTGTTAATGAGCAAGTGTATTTTACTGTGTCTGTTTAGATTTTGTGTAATTTGTTTTTTAATTGTTGGTTTTTCTTATAGCGACGAATGAAAATTATCGTTAGGTGTTCGGCTAGTAGAGCCCGTAAGAAGAAACAAAGAAGTCTTAGTAAATGTACATCGTTAACTGATAGTTGTTGAGATATTTATGATTCCGTGGAGCTTTGTAAGCCGTCAGCCTCGTGTAACTGTTTGCATTTGAACGATTGCAGGAATCTGGTTTAAATTAATTCATGGGCTCCAGAAACACAGAGGAAGATTAATGATAGAATTTGTGGGCTTAGAGTTGCTTAGAAAGAAATTAAGTACAAGTAATTTGTAATAAGATGCAAAAATTCCAAAATTGTAGCAAAATTCGTACTGAACTTCTTGAAATATCGCTCACTCTTCGAACTACCGGCCTACGAGCCAAGAAGAAGGTATATTCCCAAAACAATTGAGTCGCAATCGTGTGATTTATCGAAATTTCTTTGTTTCTCCCCACGAGTTCTATTCGTTCACCAAGTTTCCACTTATAGTTACGAAAGTTATTACAAAATTACTCAAATCTTATGCGCAGCTTCGCGAGTATGTTGCCACTGAATTGTTTACTATCGAGAAATTCTATTACCGGAAGAAGTTTAGTAAAATAAAGACAGTCGCTTGTTTGAGAGACTCTTCCACTTAATCAGCCACGATAACTGTATATTCTCTATTTTATCTTTGCGTTACAGCGCAGATGACGTAACGGTAATCCGTCGTTAGAGGTCTGTTCTGCATTTTTACTCATGTGTTTGTAAGATATGTTGCAGGATCTGCAGACCGATGCTGTATCGTGCATTTGTATAATAGTAAAAGGAAGCCAGCGTGATAAAGCGCATTTATTAATCGCAATTGAGAGAGCCAGGTGCCAAGGAATTTACAGCAGGAGGAAAATAGAGGGAGTGGAAGTGAGGGTTAAGCGCGACAGCGGTAAATGCAGTGGCTGAAGGAGAGATGGACCCATCGATGTTTGTTACTTACACCCCTCAAACAAACGGCGTTCCATTGGAGTCCAAGCTTGCTACCTACATGGTATCGTACCGCTCTTCTGCAATTTATTGGAGGATAATCGAATCTCAGTAAAAGATTCCATGCCACGTGGCATAAGAATTAGACACGTATCGTTAAAAATAACAGCGAATGATATATTTATGATATATTTCATTGTGTATTTCTCGACAGAATCGTCAAAGTCCAGGGGTAACTCTAAGTACCACCACCGTGACAAAACACTTGTCAAACCTTTCTCTGGACTCACAGAAAAAGGTAACTGCCAGCCCAGAATTTGTACCTGGAAGGGGTCTTAGTAGCAACAGCAGTTCCCCGAATCTTTTCAATAATTCTTATCATTTGCAAGAGAATGTGGGTGGCACTACTTATTTTTACCTTGGGAATGCCGCGAACGATAGCATTGGGTCCGAGGAGGGGACTGAAACTGTAAGAGAACTTTCGAGCGCAACGGCGGTCTACGCTAAGTTAGCTTCCGCCTGCTAATCATCTAACACCGTTCGTCGACAGATTGGGAACGTGGGGGCAGGTCAGGTGGGCTATGTCTATCCGGGTACACCCGCGCACCTTCAACCTGTGAAGCCGGGGAAGCCTCCGTCGTCTAATAGCTCGTCTGCTCCTTCGACTCCGCCCCCCCAAGCAACGCCTAGCTTCTTTGTCAGCGAGAGCTTGAGAATGGACATTCTCCAGAAGAATGCACTAACGTTAGCACAACCCGATGTAGTACGATTCCCCGATTTGCCGAACGAGGTAGATAATTATCACGAACTGTGCCCACTAGAACCAATCCATAAACCCGCCTCGACGATGCTTGGATATCAGACATCAACGTACAAAGCCACCAGCATCAAAAGCGGCACGCGCTACTGTTTACGTCGTATTCACGGTGAGCGCCTTCGCGTTATTACGATACACGATTACACACGGAACGCTCGGGACCGGTATTGAAATGTGGATTTCATATGTTCTTAGATTTCAGACTCGCCAATACGAAGTGTATGGTGCTGGTAGATATGTGGAAGCGATTGGCGCACACCAATTTGGTGCAGTTGAGAGAAGTCTTCACCACTAAGGCGTTTGGTGACCATTGTCCGTATCAACGTACTAAACTTATCTAGCTAATGTACCGTTATGAAACAACCTCGTCATTTCAGCCATGGTATTTGTTTACGATTATCATCCGGGGTCGGAAACATTATTGAACAAGCATTTCTCGGCGACTGAACTGAACGGTTACTCGGACCCGTTCTCCTCGGATCCTAACGCCCCTCGACCGTATAGTCACACTAAGAATACCATTCTGAGACAGCAGCATAGTAGTATGTTACCGGAAAGCGTCATATGGAGCTACATAATTCAACTAACAGCCGCACTTCGCGTTACACATGCCGCTGGTCTGTGCGCCTTGATAATTAACCATCCCTCGGTTACCTGATTCAACTATTAATCGTATTTTACCCTTTAATAGGTTTGGCATACAGATGTTTGGATCCCACGAAAGTGTTACTCACATCGCGAACGAGACTCCGTTTAAGTTGCGTAGCGATACCAGACGTTGTTACTTTCGACGGGAACGCAGCGAATCCGCTCTCACTTATACCGCATTACCAGCAGGAGGATTTAATCGCCCTGGGCAAGCTGGTGTTGGCTTTAGCCTGTCGCAGCCTCCTCGCCGTTCATCGTGATAACATGCAAGCCTCCCTCGAGCTCGTCGCACGTTCCTACTCCACGGACCTCCGAAATCTCATTCTGTTTGTATAAATTTCGCCTTTATCCGTTCGTTTACCTCTAAGTAATAGGGAGAAGAAAAATGTTTCGTAATAAAATGAGCAAGAAAGGGTGTGGCGTACGTCGTATGCTACTCAAATCCTATCTATGCGTAACACGTTCGTATATGAATATCATTTTATAGGTATCTACTTTCTAATCAAACGCGAAGAAGCGTAACAGATCTCATGCCAATGATCGGAGCACGATTTTATACGCAATTAGACGCAGCCCTGCTTCGATCGGACGTGCTGGAGAACGAACTTGCCAAGGAGCTGGAGAATGGGAGATTGTTCAAGTTGCTCGTGAAATTAGCCACCATCAACGAACGACCCGAGCTTAACATGGAACCCTCGTGGGCAGAGACGGGTGACCGATACATGCTCAAATTGTTTAGGGACTACGTTTTCCACCAGGTAGCGGCTGATGGCAGGCCCTGGTTGGATATGGCACATGTTGTATCTTGTTTAAATAAGTTGGATTCAGGTTCTCAGGATAAGGTATACTTTTCTTCCCCTCATTGGAATTTTTTTTCTAATTTTTCTCTTTAATTGCATCACGTTTTGTATCAAGTATAAATACTCTTGAACGGTTCGTTTGTAATCTTCTAGATATGCTTGATGTCACGGGACGAACAGAGCGTGTTAGTAGTAAGTTACGCAGAACTGCGACAATGCTTGGAAGCCTCGTTTGGGGAACTGGTACAATCCGCGAAAGACGCTGTCTAGGTCCGCTGCGAGGCCGTTTCTCTTGTCGACTGATCAGACAGTACATACTCCGAACCATAAATGTGATACCACCACTTAGCGGTACTATCATTTTAATCTTTATCGAGACATAGGAGAGTGAGATACTCGAGCCAGGGGCGAGAGTTAAGTTTGGCGGCGAGGAATAGCACGTGATCCAGTTTGTAAGGGCGATTGCCGAATGTGTTGAATCCATTTAAAGGATGCATTCTGGTAACAGCCATTTGAATGTAATATATGTGTGCGCGCGAGGAGATGATGTGATGATGTGAAATCGGAAAAAGCGTTCGGAACTCGCTGTGGATGCTATTACACGGCACTATGCAGGACAGACACGGAAAGAAGAAAAAAGCAAGAATTGTACACGACTTAATGATGCAATGAACTCTTAAGAAAACACACCTAAACACAGTCGGTGTATAGGATAGATCTTAGTTTTTAGGAGATACAGCTGGTAAGCATTAATTTTGAAATAAATGTTTATTTTTGAAAGCAATCGTAATCAACGGTGTAATTATTTTCAAACGTGGCGTCGGCGGAGATCCTCCATACAGAACGGGGCACTTGAATTTCATCGTGTCTAGTGAGAAACGGGTCGGATAGGTCCTTGGAAAAATGTTTGCTTGCTTTTAAAGGAGAGTATGTATACGCTTTAATTTCAAGTGCTTCATCCTGTATGCACACACGATAATTTATTTTCTGACAATCTTCTTTTTATGCCCCATGTTTCTAAAAGAAACTTTGTCTTGTAGAAAAAGGCTAAGGCTCGATGTAGAAAGAAAGACCTGCAAATGTTTTTCGAAAATGCTGGATGTGCTCGATGTTCGTTGAAATGTGGTGCTTCGTCCGTTCCAGTTTATCCAGCTGCCGATCTGTAGATTCGGTTCTTGAACTGTCCTATCTCCATTCCCTGCCTCTCTCCTCCTCTCCTCGACTGCTGTCCGCAATCACTCAAACTTGATCTCATTTCCTTCGCGCAATTGCACGACCACAAAGTACAGGCAGACTTTTGCGCACACACGCACTCAATCGTGCCGTATGCACAGCCGCCGCTGGCATCTTCTACGCCAATGCGACCATTATAAAACTACGCAATGTATTTTTATCGCCGCGTGTGCGTCGTGACGATATTTATACGTTAAATAACGATTTTCTCGTCGAACATCTTTCGACAAAGAAACGTCGCATAGTTATGTAAAGTTACGGCATCCGCCGCGTTATTTCATCTGATTTTTCAATGTCCCCCGATTCGACGCCCATGCGTTTATCCTACGTACGTCCTGTGGTTCGAATAAGTGTTTAATTTATGTGCACTGAACGTCACTTGAAATCGTGCAGCGCCTTCTTGGAAAGATCTTTTTCTAATTTAATATTGCTTCAAAGATTTTTACTTAATACGTAGAATCAATGGAACAGAAACATCATTCAGAACTTACAAAGTTTAATGTTAGACAGTTTTAAGATGTAGGAATAGAAATCACGGTGTGGTAATTATTTTTAATTCAGCTTCATCGTAAATGTCCGATTAGGATATTCTGTAAAGAAAATTCATATATATTGTCCTGTATGATTTTAAGTGACATTGCACGCGTGACACGCGGTTGACCGTGGTGTCGAAATAAAAGGACATATCAGACATCTGTTTCTGTCGAAGACGCGTCGCCCAACGCGGCACGACCCGTCGTTCTCCACCTAATGGTCTTAATACCGACGTGATTTACTCCCCCGCACCGTGTCACTTCTGACAATCACTCGCCGTGTGCACGTATCAACCGTGCACACGTACCACGATCGCGTGTAAGTCTTCATTTTATTCGACGTCAACCCGCTAACCCAGAGACGTCACGCGGCCAGCGAGATTTTTATCCCAAATTCGATGGCAATCAATATTTACAAGTATATCCAAATTCTATAAAGCGGATATTATATGTTAACAATTATTAATTCTTGGTAACGACATTCTTCCTTTCAGGGTTTCATTCATGATTGAATAGAAACTTTGTAGAAAACACTGTAAGTGCCAAAAATGAAATTCTGTACTCCACTATTACCATTGGCACGTACAGTATTTTTCGATAAAAATTTTCCGCTTTTAATTTGGGACTTACAGTATTTTCTCCAAGAATTTCGATTGTGTAAAGTACTTTTCGTAACCTTTACCTAATACATCGTCAACCGACTAACTTGCGCCAGTTCCCGACTAGGAACGCCCCCCTGCGTGTTGAAAAAGAAGCACAGGCGAACCAACTTGTTTTGCCCACGGCGAATGTTATGATACAGCGATACTATTTACGAGCGGAATTATTAAGCTTTCATAACGAATTAATTCATCTCTCCAAATATGAAGATAACTCTGTAATGAATTAACGAGTTTCTTTGATCTCTTAACAGATTCATCCCACGGTAAGCTTCACAGATGACAGTGTTTATCTATACTGGTACGCGATTCAACTTTCAACCAATTTTTCCTCGAATCCTACATAATACATCTCGCGGGCACGATTGAGATACGACTGCAGCGTGGCCGTAAGATCCGAATAACAGGATCGCGGGATCCAGTTTGCTTTAAATCCAGTTCAGCCGGTCGTTAAGAAACTTCGAACGGGTCGAGCCCTTGCGCAAGCGATTTTTCTCCCGCGATCGTCCCACGATCGTTGGAACAGGATCGCGCGGAAGGTCGCGCGCGAAAGCATCGTCGGGCGTGTATCGTCGAAAAAGGAACTGGTCGGTGTGCCCCCTGAGCGAGAAACCACTTCTGGCCTGGCGATTAAGGAACCGGGGAATGGTGCACGAGCTGAGTTACGCGCAGGAAGACGGTCTAGCCTCTGCGCGTTCCGAGAAAATGCTGGGGGTACCATTGCACGCGCAATATATGGCGTAGGAGCGTGTCCGCCTTGTTAAATCTAGTCGCTCCCCTCCCGCTTTCGGGAACTCGCTGTGCTTGCGCTAAAGAAATTTTACCAGAATCCACTGGCCTCGGCGTGGCGGGGATAAAAAAAAAAGAAACATCGATCGACCGTTCGTCAACGTGGATGTTTGTTAGAGCGGTTTTTCCCTCGCCGTAACGGTTACTCGCTTAGAAGTCCCAGCGTACACACGCTCTGGGCAGCGTGCACACCATGTTTTGCATCCGATTCGTTTGAATCGATATTCTTGCATACTCGCAATCGCGGTTTAATCGCCACGTTACGGAGATTAATCGTTCGCTAGATACGAGGAAGACGAGTTGGCGGGTAATGTACAGGGTGGCTCGCTGCGGAGGATCATTGACTCGCTTTATTGCGTGAAAAATGTTTCAGCTGTAACTTGAATTGCAAATTGTCACGCTAAGCGTCTGAGGTAATTTTTCTTTGTTAGAATTTTCGAGGGTTGACGATGTTTTTTTTAATGGAAGTATATGGTGTTTAATATGACCTAAAGTCGATTTTGGACTCGAGAATTTTAAATTAAACGTGAAATGTATTAGAGTAGTAAGTTTATGGATTATGGTAAACTTTCAAAATGATGTCTGGATCAGTTTTTGATGGTTTCTTTGGCACGCTTTCTTAATTTATCTTTTTCAATTTGTCTTTCTTTTTTAATTTGTCTTCAATAGGTTCAGTTCAACAATTCGAGAATTTCTCATTGAAAATGTGTATTGCACGTGGACTCGGGGGACTGTTTCTTGGACACCCTGTATATGTACACTGTAGCGAATTTACGTAGAAACGATAGTAATGTAGTCTACGTAGGAAGCACGAGATTTATTAAAACGTGGTATCGCTTTTGCATTAATATAGTTTGCACAAGTTCTATTCTTTTTCCATTGGAAAGTGTAGATTAGAAGAAATTTAAGACTCGGGTAGTTCAATACTCTCGAATATCTCATATATCTTACGAGCACAGTTGCTCGTAATTCTCGTATGTAAGTATCCTTAAAATGAGGATCTAATATGAAATATGTTGATAAAAAACAGAGTTGCAAAATTAATTCATTTCACCCACGAATTTGCTCAACATTCGCACAACAAGTTCATATTTTCTACTACTGAACTGTCAATCATTCGCATTCCCTCGCTCCTTCTTCCAAACATCGACATCTAATATAACATCTTTTTAACATTACATTTAATTCACTCCTCACCGCAACATTTCATCGATCACTTCCTTTAAGACATAATTTCTAATACTTCCTATCCACAAACCTACCCCTTCCATTTTTCTTAAACCAGCCTCACCTACAAAATACATTCAAACCACCCAATCGAGAAGCAGAAAAGTGTCTCCCCGTAAGCTGCCCATTTCCACGCATTTCCTTCTCCATTACCCATAATCCCCTCCTCTAACGATCATTAAAACAACATCCTAACCTCCACCGATTCAGTGTGTCTCGCAGAGAAACATTGATCTACATTTACTCTCCCCGGATTACTCTTATTTAATCCCCCCTTGCTCCCTCCACCTCCTCCCGCGTAATCCCGCCGGTTACGAACGATTAGCAACATTATACCGCCGCGGGATAATATTTATCGTGCCGGGTGGCTTGGGGAGAGCACGACGCGCGAGCGATGCAAAATAGCGATCCGGGTGTGTATGCGTACGCGTTTGAAAATATCCTTGGGGCGACGCTGGTAGCGGCAACCCCGCGCTAAGCTCGCTGCGTGGACTCTCTGGAGGGATGGTAGAGAGTGGCACCGCACGCAGAGAAGGAGAAAAAGCCTCCGGAGTGCGGTGCGAGGGGAAGGGAAGAGGTTTAGGGCGAGCGGGGTAGAGCGGCAGTGGCTCCGAGCCGCTCCAACAGCAGCAACACGTAGTACACGGTAGCACCGCGACGAGGACGCACACGGTCCCGTGATACGCTCGGTCGTGGGTAGTTGGCAGACTCGCTTCGAGGCAGTCACTCGGTCCAGTGGCGCAGTCGCGTTACCACTATACATTTTTTCGTACCTCACCGATACTACTACCATACCCACCACCACTATTCCAACATCGCCGTCACTACCACCTGCGCCCGTCGACCGTGTGTCAACACACGCATACAGGCACACAGAGGAGCACGGTGAACGTCAGCAGGACCGCCGAGCATATCGAGTCGCCCCTGGAAAATAAGTCGCGGAAGCTGAGCTTTGCATCCCTCGAGACGGCGCGAGGTGAGTAACGTTACTTTGCTTTTTTTTTTACGCGTAGAAATCCCCTCTTTTTTCTTTCTTTTTTTTCTCAGTTTCTCCTCCCCCCTTGAAGTATATACATACACTGCTTGCGGAAATGGACGCGCGCGGGTGACGCGCGGAGGCGACCGCGCGACGTCTACGGAGACGCGGACGAACGTTCCTAGAGCATCGTCGGGGCTCGTTCTACGCGCTCTCCGTGTATTCCCATCGATTTTCCACGGCAAGACCCGCCCCGTAATTTACCGTTCTCTCTTCCTCTTTCCATTCTGTTTCCCTCTTCATCTGCCTCTTTGTGTATGTCTCCTCCAAAGTCGAGATCGAATTCTGTCGGGGCTAGATTAGCGGGGGCGACGGAGCCACGCGATGCCGATTTCGGATGCGCGACCGTACACGGTCCATCGACTGCCGCCACGAATCTCTACGGTGATCCTTTTTTCCACGAGCGCGCGCGCGTTTTGCCCGCGGACGATCGATGGCCCCTATCGGCTTCTCTCTTTCACCCTCTATCGCCGAATCGTCGCTAGCCGTTCCCTTCTCGCGCGACGCGCTCGCTGGACGACCCAACTCGTACATGGAACCACGCGTGTCTTACGTGCATCGATAGAATCGGCAGATCGAAGTCCGAGCGAGCGCTGTGTCTCCAGCGTGCCACGGGACATTCTCGTCGCGCGGTTCACGAAAAACAACAAACTTCTCATGTTTACGTGACGAATCTAGATATCTTTTATTAAAAATACTTTTCTTCTTTGAAGTTTCAGTGCTTTATAACAAAATTTAGATCATACCTATGAAATGTAAAAAACTTGTTTCTTTTTCTCTCAAAAAAGTCTTGAATTTTCACGGACCACCGTGAATTGTGGTGTCTTGTAACGCCCTGCGTGATTAGCTTTCGTAGACGAGCTTTCGGGAACGTTCCGCTTGAATTGAGAGGACGTTTCATCGATTATTTATGGAATCGTGAAAAACATTCCCATCCGAGCAACGATAAACGTACTTTCCCGAGATTCTCGAATGGGCTTCGTTGTTTACGATGCGTTCGGTAGCTTCTTTTTTCTGCGCGTAACGTTGTTTGCTCGCGGGGGTAAGGGGACATCCTGCTTTTCGGATTACAAACGGACGAACGAGCTCGTCGAGAGGGAACTTTGACCTGGGTGCACGCGGACTTAACAAACAGGAGGAAGTGGTTTTGTTTTTAAGAGCGAGGGATCGAAGTTATTCACGGGATCGAAAGCAACTGTTGGCGCTACGTAGTAAACAGAATTCTGATGTTCTTTTCGAGCGCGTTTGAGATAGGAGTTTTGCGCTTTTTCCTTCGTAGTAGATAAGAGTCTGTCTGGTTTTTGATACTTGTACGAGACTTTTTGTGGCGGGGTTCGTTGCGTATCGAATATCGGAATACAACGAGGCATTGAAGAGGAAGGGCATCGTTATTGCAAATACGGCATTACGAATACTACGATCTATGGTATACCTACCGTGCTCCTTCAATGCCCCCTTGTATTCGAGTGGGCGAAATACTTCCCTCCCCCATCTACTCTATTTGCTCGATGATTGGAGTTTGAAATGAAATCGGGCTATCGCTAAACTCACGCAAAATACGAAATATTTTCGTATTTTATATGAAAAGAATAATTTACAAAAATTTTATGTGGCAGTTTACTGAATCCTTAAACTACAACATAATTATTTAGCAAAGAATTAGCTATTACCTTAATTTATTACCTAAGAAACTTTCATAATAGTGTACTTCAAGGTTTATACCACTTTAAGAGCAATTTATTCCACACCAATGTGTATATACAGTTATTGCTAACCATAAATCTGATGTATCCTGAAAAATCAGTCTTCAACCTTTCAAGCCCTTTACCATTAAATAAATATGCAACAAATCGCTTAAAAGTACACTGAGCATAATTTGAAACCCTTATTATCAAGATTTGAGTCTCTTCAGTGCATACTTTCTTCTCCCAACGATTTAAAAACAGAAATTTATTAAAACTGCAATCAGTCAAAAATTGCATCACGTGTTATCTAGGAAAAAAACAAAATTATCTGCACCCCTGGCATTTGCACTAGCCATAAAATGAAGTGGAGGATCGCCGCAACGCTTTTCGTCTTTGTATTTATAACAAGGTTCTCATCGACGCGACAAGTGGTACCTAGCATACGCGCTCATCTCGAGCACCGTAGCCTCCATAGTAGCGTTGTTTAACGATTTTTCATCCCCCCAGCGCGTTCGTTGTGTTAATTCATTAAAGGATCGCGTAGGTGTCGGCGATGTCGCAACAACCGCGCTCGAAGCTGATGCACGGTAAAAAACACGTCGATACACGAGCGCCGATCATTTTCGTGTTCCCCCTCTCGCTGCCGCGATGAATTCGGTTCGTCGAAGCTGCTAAAACGCGAACGAAAGCGATCAGCTACGGACGTGACACGGTTGACGCCGTTTTTTTCGGAACGTAGAATGCTGTCCACGTGCAACTCGGTGTTCTGTAACGCGAATAACCGAGTTATATGTAGCGACGCGACGGTTCTAGGAACCGTTTTTTCATCGAAGCTCTAGATCGCGTTACGCGAATGTTTTTCGCTGGATTCGGCAGAAGGCAGTGACAATAGAGGCGCGTGGCTGAATTAGCATTCGCCGGGCTAGTGATTCGATGGAATAAGCGCGTATTGTGTCCCATGGAACAATGGCTGTTTGGTGGAAGTAGCGCGGGGCACAAAGGGTCCCTTCGATGATCGCTTGATAGTCCAGTTTTGCGGTCGTTTTGGTGAATTGCGAGTGGAGGATTGCCGTGCATGAGTACGTTCCTGGGGAATAATAGGGAATTGTCTGCATAAACGACTATTGCCGAGTTAAGTATCTGATGGTTTAAAACAGTTCTGCTGTAGGGTCTGGAGTTTCGAAGGGGATGACATGAGGTGTTACATATCGATTTTGATGAAAGTTTTTAAGTAGATGGAGCAGCTTTTCTAATTAAATTTTGCCATGGAACCTTTTCAAAATTACTACAATTTGGCGCAACCCTCTGTTTTATCTGTTTTGAGCCGTTTTTGTAGACACCTAATTGCTTACGAGATATTTAAGCATAGATATCGTGTTTCGCTCATTGGTGCACTGTTGGTCTTTTTTCCTTTGAGTAATGCGATAGCTTCGTGGCTGGGTTTAAAATTTTTCGTAATAGCCCTGGAGGGTTTCATGCCCTCGCAGTGGTATATACATACTTTTGTTTTCTTTATTTTCGGTTCATTCTGTCATATGTATTTTACGTGGAAAATGTCTTTCATATTTAAAGTGACTTTATTTATTACTTGGAAGAAAAGGGTACAAGTATTTGAAGAGTTTTGTAAACACAGTTAGTTTTAGTAATCCTGTGTGCTTTGTGGAAACAATATGGCGCGTGGGGATCTCTAAAATTGCATAGGGACCGTAAGAGCTGCCACGATCCTACTGTTTAGCAATATAAAGTATGCTAAAAGTAGTATCTATTTGTGTCACAAATTGTTCGTTCAGAAACCCGAACTCCCTATTATTTCCACCGGCATAGTATCCAAAATCATATCTACATTATACCATCACGTATATTTATCGTCGAAGTACACTTTCCGCGTAATTCACGTCCTCCACTTTATTCTTCGCTACAATGACCGTGTAACAAGGCATATTTTTTCGGTACCGACGGGGTAACGCGAACGTGAAATACGGTCAACGGTTGCAAAAAGGAAAAAAGAGCGTGTCCGTGTGTGACCTATACCGCGGGGAAAATTATCGTCGATGGAGAGAAAAAAAGAAGAGGAAAGGGTCGCCGCGCTTCGGGCCATCGCGAGTGAATTAAGTTACGCGAGACCAATTTGAGGGGAAATTGCGTGCCATATTTGCCATTCCCGCGGTGGAATCGTGTTACGCCGTAGGGAGGCGAAGAGATAGGGAACGGAGCCAGCCGAGAGTCCACCGCACACATGTGAGCAATTCGTAACGTCGAGTTTTATCGTGTCGAAAAAGCTTTCACGATGACACTGTGACACGCGTATCTTTCACGAGATCTCGGGAGAGAGAGGGAGGGAGAGAGAGAGAGAGAGAGGGAGGGAGAGAGACAGAGAGGACGTACAACGCTACGCGCACACGTCTCGCCCACGGAAACCCATCTCTCGATTTTCTTTCGCAAGCGTACGGGGAATAACCGGATAGCTTGACGTATGAGCTTCGAAGCACGAGTGACACTCATTCCGTGATTTCCTGCTTATCGTGGCGTCCCGCGTTTATTCTTAGCGCTACCGGCGACTTCTCGGGATTTCTTCGACAGAGATTGCAGCCCCGACGGTACAATTAAGAATTTATCCCTCCGCGCACTCTCTTCCTTTAATCTTACAAGCACACTTTACTTGTTGAAACGTCCCAGTTTCTCCTGATTTCTATTTCCGATCATAGATGTTCATTTCTACGTAACCTTTAGTGAATCTTGAAATGTATATTATTCAATAATTCAGCTCCCGTCTGGGATCCACATATTTACCCCAAGGACGCCGTGGAATATACAGAATATACAATTAAAATATTTCTTATTCACAAATTTATAGGCTTCTTTAAGGGAGGAAAATACTGTAAAAAATCGGAAAAATTGATTTTTCCCTTTTTCACATTTTCTGAAAGAATTGTTTTCTCGAGATATTCCACGGAATAGAAAATTCCTCATTTTTTCAAAGGGTGATTTCACACCCAAAAATTGCATTATGGCACCAACAAAAAATAGGGTTACGTTACGGATAAACTACTCTACTTGCACACCAAGTTTCATAATTTTCTGAATACGTTGATTTACTTGCGTCGTTTGGTTGAAAAAATCTCGAAAACACCCTTACTTCTCAAACCATTACAATGGTTTCTCCCCTTAACAAATCTTCGTGGATGTTTGTACCGAAAGCATTTCATCGCTTCTAACCCGTGCAACTCTGTAATTAAGTTCAAACTGCCAGCGGCACGTTGTGGGACCGACGATTAAAATGTCAAAGACACCACGCGCTTAATCATGCCAAGTAGCGTACAGCAGTTCACGCAAGAAGAGCGCACCCGTAATGACAATTAAGAACGTGCGCGTATTTAAGCGTGTATCATGGTCCTGTCGTCGCGCGGCGTCTCCCCGTTTAATCAGCCCCAATTTACAGTGCATCTGGCGACATAGTTGCTGCTAATTTGCCGGCGTCACTCGCGTTCGCGGCAATTTGCCGTATCGACAGGGTCGGTCGGCGTCGGCCACGCAGCTAAATTATTACCAACAAGACGTGTATCGGCGGCGGGTTTGCGGAATCGAGGCCCATTGTACCCGCGCGACGTGCGCTACAGTGCAGAGGGACCTGCTTCTCTCGGACGCTTTTCCATAGGAAAAACCCATCCCCCGGTGGTACTTTGTAATTCGAGCCGGACCATTCTCCGCGGGTAAAGGGAACAGAATAGCGGGGAAAAGGCCGATAAATGGGGGCAGGGGGGACGGATGGATGGATGTTGACATAATGGCCATGGCAAGTAGAAATATTTGAAATTCGAACCTCGTCGCTCGACTTTTTCTGGGAAAAAAGAAGACAACGCGAGGCAGCACTCGGAGATATGGATAGATTCATGTTCTGGGGAAGTACAATGTGAAGGAAATAAATAAACGGGGACGACCTTCGTAAACGCAGTATTTCTATTTTAACGACCTCTACGAATAGAATCTTTCTTTTTTGTAAATCGCGTATTTGGGAATGGAATACATAGTTTTTTTGCATTTTTTCTTTTATTACGCAGGGTATGTAACAAAGAAACACTTTTCGTTTCTCTTGTATAAAGGGGAATATTTATAAAGGCGTGCCTATTGGATTTATGCAAAACGGAAGCGGAAATGGTGGGTTGGTAAGCGACTTACTAATCCACCTATTCGACAGCACCGGCAGATTCTTGTTTAATCGATCCCGGAAATCCGTACGAAATTGTCGACCTGAGTAAACAAGAATTAACCTTTCGTTCCTTTTTCATAAATTATGCATTAGCCTTCCTCTACCTCGGCGGGAAGTCTTGGTCGAGAGATTTCTATCGGTGGGCCCTCGCCTCTTCGAATTTCAATGTCGAATCGCCATTCATGGTACTCTTCGTGTTTCTATCACTTGGAGAGCATGCAACGTAGCAGCGTCAACAGTTTTTGAGAAACTTTAATGGATTGTCGTTTGAATGTCTACGTCACTTTGCATTGTACATACACAGGGGACATTCGGACCAATATGGGTGGTAGAATGCATATAAAGAACTTATAGGAGAAGCAGGAGGGGGTTGCATTCAGAATAGTTTTGGGGCATTAACGCTTATTGTCAGAAAGAAAGAATTCGCAATTCTAATTAACATTGATACACTTTTTTTTCGTACACTCAATTTCAAAATTGTCCACAGTTTAAAGTAGCACAGATCGTGCAAGATATTCGTCCAAATTCAATATCTAATTTACACAAACGTAATTACAATAAGTTAATATTCTTCTAATAAGCTTCGTAGATCAAACTAAATTCCTAAATTCCATTCTTCTGGCAAAATCACGTTGACCATTTCGTTGATATATGTTACCAACTAAAAATATATTAATTAAGCTTTACATCAATATAAATTATAGTATGTAATTCTGAATTCAACATTGCATTGAATAATTAAAATATGTTATACATACACATAGGGCGGGCAGATACATCCCTGAGTGACTGTACCACACGGTCCATCCAAATTAAATCAAAATTAAAATTGCACCGTATCATGTTTCACATAATTTCAATGATTCCACGACTCAGCCGCGAAATCGCAATCGTTCGAAGCGTCGATTACCCCTGACATTGCGGTTCACGTCGGTTTCCGGTCGTTTCGCTCGATAATTCGCCCGCCACGCGCGCCCTCGCGCGCCTGCTAATGAATTCGAGCCCTAAAACGTGCTTTATCGATGCTCGGCCATTAGGTAACGTTGCCCCCCGGCTTGGAAACGATTTCCAACGGATTACAGATTTCCGCCCGGGTTTTTCCAGGGCACCTTCCCCTTCCACCCTCCGTTCGTCAACAAATTTGTACTTGCGTCGGCGGGAACACGTTTCAGCGTCGACGACCGTGTGTTTGCGAAGTAAATCATTGAGGGGCTAGAAACGGGCCTCCTTGCCGCGCCACGTAGGAACGTAGACGTCGAGTAAAGCAGAAAATGCGGTTTCAGTTGCGGATATATCGTATGCAAATGCGCCGCAGTTTACACCGAGCCTCTCCCCTTAGCTAGTTTCTCCTGTCTCCTTTATAATAGACGCCTTAGCTTCCTGTTCTGTTCACCGCCAACGGGGCGAAATGTATTCGTTCTGTGCTGGGGTTTTAACCCTTTCAGCGAGCATTACGGCCTGAGATATACATGTGCGGGGTGTTTGAGGATAGGCGATAAAATCCTGGACAAAGGGCCGGTTACTTTCTGAGAAATTAAATAGAGGGCGTAGAATATTTTCTGGTTCCTTGCGTCGGAAGAATGCGGTAAACTTAAACGTGGTTTTTATATGTGGGGTATTTCTAATTCACTTATACTTCACCCCTTCTGTTTTCTGTAACAAATGTTTTCTATTAGTCTGCGAATTATATGAGGAATAAGCAAGGCTGGATTAAGATTTTTGGAGTTTGGGGTTATCAAACCTTCAGGGGCGGGGGGTTGAAATATGTTTTGTAATAAATAAAACATACTGTAAAATACGCAAATCTTCACAAATTAGAAGTTTATTCTAAATAAAATTAAATAACATTTAATCATAATGAAAAATGATATTAAAAGACTAACATCGAAAAAATATTTTTAAATAAGCATACATGTGAATCCAGAAACGTAGTTCCAATCAGCCTATTCAAGTGGCGAATATGGTTTGTTCTCAATGATGTCACCTTGGACGCACAAAAATCATCAAGTTTTGTTTAACAATTTTTTCTTTAAAATAATGAACTCCATAGAAAATCTGATTAATGGCATTTGTTATACATCTTTTGAAGATTAAAAAAATTTAGCACCTCCCTTTAAGCCTACACCGACTCATTATATATATATATAGATGAGTGGTCCCGCGTAACCCGCCACATTTATTCCACCAGGTGTATCTCGGGATTGCCATTCCCTTTCTAACTCCCAAGCCCCGTGGGACGTCGGGTAAGTCAGAGGGAATCATGGTAAAACGTTGCAGCGTCTCGTTGCACGCAGGTTAAAGAAAGAAAGGCCACTGGCCAGGTTCTCTCGAATCGCCGGAAGACATGTAAACCAGCGGCCTCCTCTTTCCTTCGCCTCCTCCTTCCCCTTCGTTCCTCGTTTCTTCTGCACGGCAAGGAAAATGGATCGTCCCGTAACGATCTCAACCGTAAGACGGTTCTTATCGCGGCTTAACGCGACTTCCTCCTTTTTGTTCCCATCCAAGGAACCACGTCCGCCTTTGAGCGCGAGCTCCTTGCGGTACCCACGTGTCGATTGTATCTCTCGGATACTAGTCGGCGCAGGGCTCTATCCGCGCCGCATCTGGATCTCAAGTTTTAGCGTTCGCTGAGTAATCGTGACTGGGATCTCTGGCATCTTTCTGATCGTCTTCGGCGGTGGTGATTTTCATGAGTGCTCGGTGAATCTCGTTACCTTCTCGACAACGTCCGATTCATTTAACTTGACTCGATAGGATGGATCGCAATTGGCACTGGCTTTGTGACAACAAAGAAGCTAGTGTAAGGTATTCGGCTATTAACCACCCCAAAGGAGTAAAACCAGGGACGGCGCTGGAGATTCAGCGTCTCTAGGCTAATGAGCATCTGCCGCCCTTTAGGGAAATATCATCAAATATTTTGATATGAAAGAGTCGAGACAATTTTGAAATTAATTCAGTATGGCAATTCATGTGTGAACTGTTGCTAATTTGATGAAGTTCTCAAGCTTCCGTGTTTAAATTTTTCCCATTTTCTTTCGTCCAAAATTTACCGCCCCCAAAAATTGGCGGCTCCAAAAATTTGCCGCCCCATAAAATTTCACGCACTAGGTTGTAGCCTACTTAGCTTATATACAAATCGGACCCTGAGTAAAAGCCCGATACTAATTGTAAGTAGTTCATCGCTGCATATCGACCAGCCGCACCATAAGTTGCATCAGAGTATCAACATTCGACGATATCTATCGAATTCCCACATAAATATTTGAAAAAGCATAAAACCATACTTATAGTCTGATTTTAGAAGATATTTCATAGTGCTACTGTTTTGTGCTTTTTGAAATATTGTGTGAGTTTTCGAATTGACTCGTTTATGATTTATAATAGAACTTATCTAGATCTGTGTTACCGTGTCGTTGGATATCTTTCTTGTACCATCGCGTCACCTGGCCAAACATTAAATTCATGCAACTATTCGAGCGATGGAACAGCTCTCGAGAAGTAACGAGTGTACGAGATACATACATTGGCTCGTGGTCATGTTCGTCGAGAGTGTCTCAAGGAAACACAACAACTGTTCCGTGCATCAGTGAGCACTCAAGTCGAGAGCAAGGACGACGAGAAACTCGTCTATGCAAATTGACATTAATATGCAATTGGAGCAATAGATCCCAATTAATTATCTTCGGGTAATTGGGATCCCGCGGCGCACGGAAAGCGTCTTAACGAAGTTACTGTACGCAGTCCCCCAATTTGGCAACAAAACGACGCGAAATTGCCACTACGTTAACTAGATATTAATATTCACCAAGGTAATTTCAACTACATACATATGCGCATTTGTGCCGCAGCAATATAAATCACTTTCGTCTTTTAATTCTACTGCGCAACGGTAACTTCTAACCAACGTTATTCCCCATATTTTATTCTGTATAACTCCTTGTTTTACGATCTTTCTAGAGATTACAAGCGTTACAGTAAACTTAAATAGAATAAACAGCTAGATACACTAATTAATCATTTATGAATCGTTTAAAATTATATTAAAATATTAACGACTGCGTAAGAATTTGAAGCAATACCTCCGATTCCGCCACAAGATGGCATTCCAACATATAACTATATATACCTGTTTCGACTTACCTCCGAACATCCCCTCGTCTAAGGCAAGATGTGCTCCTAGGTAAGCCTTACCGATGAGATCCACTAACAGGTTCAGGATGCAACGAAAACGCCAAAAATTGAATAAATAAATCCTGTTCCAATATAGGGAACACACACGATGTGCGTCACCAGTGTGATTCCGTTATAGGTGCAACTTGGGGTTGTTGTTAATCCCAATTAAGATATAAAATTGTAGCAAAAACCTCGACAAAAATATCACTTAACAATAATATATAGTCCACAAAAAGTTTACACTGTTATCCCACATGAAGCACGTTCGTAGGCCCCGTTTCCATTACAAGGATTCGGGGTCCACGCGAGTAGCCGCAGGGAATCACAAGCCGTTCCCGCTTTCGCTTCAATCATTTATCCCCATCATTGTCACCGTGCAAACATAGAACGGGTATGATCGATTGCAATTCAACAAGCACATGCGTTAATGGTGCGCCGTTGTTCGCCCAAACAATTTATAATCCAGCGAGACAGTTAATAACCGAGGAGCGCGAAAGAAGTTACATAGTAACCCGCGAAGTCCCCTGCCACTGGAAGCCCTCGATGGGTGGAATAAAGAAGCGAATGGGAAAATAAAAGAAGAGTGGAAGCGCGAGGAGATCGAGGATACGTGACGTGCGCGGGATATTCGCGAGGAGGAGGAGGAGAAAAGCAAAGAGAGCAAGGGGAGGAGGCGGCGGGCTCCGCGAGACGAGCGACGGGGATAAATGATTCACCGGGCACCGGAAGCGCTCGCGTTTCCGCACCCCTGTCCCTTGAGCACTTTTTCAAACGCGTCCGGACAAATTTGTATTTCGCTCGAGAAAACCAGGCTCTCTTTGGCCCTCCGTGATGAGAAACCGGGAAACGATGGAGAATGGCGGAGAGGGAAGTGTGCGTCGGGAAGCTCGGCGAAGAACAAGGGGATCGTTGGATGGATCCAGGCTGCAGGGCGAAGAAGAGGGATTTATTAAGCCATCAGTAGCAATTAGGCGGAGAGTCGCGATATTACGCCGCGATGCCCGGCCTTAGAATCACTTGTGACGGTGTGCACTGACCCGAATTTCGGTGTTCGCTTTCGTGGACTCGAGTGCGCCGAGGGTTGGCAGAGGGATTGGAACAGGGGATGGGGGGCTCGGGACACTTCGAACGTGTGGCAGAAAATTCGAATTGCTTTGGGTGCTCCTGGAACATCGAGAACTTCTTTGTGTCTATGTCAAGTTGAAGGTCTTGAATGTTTAGAATTTTATGCAAGTTTGGAACGTTTGAAGTATCCTTTATTTTTTAGGGGAATTGTTAACCGGTTAACTGACACGGTTTTTTTACTATTCGTGCCCAAACTGGCGACATCGAAAAATTAAGTGAATCGCACAAAATTTGGTACCCAGGGTTTTTTGAGTCGCTGAAACGATTTCGGGAGTTATTTTCTTTTATCTGACACCCACAACCCCTAAAAAATAGGATTTAGGGGTGAGTTTTTTCAATTCTTTACTAAACCTTTTTTTTTATTTAAAAATTTTTTATTTGTGAAGTTTTCTTGTCTATAATTCGATTGCAGCAGTTATAAAATAAAATACAGTACGAATAATTTATACAAATCCCAACAATTCGCTAGTCATTTTGGTTCGGCCATATCGAGTTTGCCATATTGAATTTTAAAATTCCAATGCCAAATTCAGATTCAGCGACCCCAAAAACCATTACATACCAAGTTTCATTCAAATCGTGTGAAAAAAGTTATTCCATTTGATCATATATGATACATAAGCAGAATTGGCCAGATTTTTTTTTGATCATATATGATACATTGCTTCTAAGCTTCTTGGAATCTGGTGTGGCTTATTCCCTCTCTACGAGTCGCGGCGGGAGGCAGAGTCGGGGAACGCTCCGCCCACAGAAACGTTGCGCGATCTAATTGGCGGATACTCTAATTTTCTTTTGTGAGAAAACGGTTCGTTTGCGACACACGGTTCATTTTCAAATTTTTATCATCTTATTGAGTAGATTGTGAAAGTAGGTAGAAGGAAGAATGCTCTATCTTGAATTTAAAAGACAAGATTTATTTTGCAATAGGACATTTTATCAAATTTTCAGCAATACAGGTGTGTAGATTTATACGTGAAGGGAATGACCGTGAGTTGTTGTTTTTATACGCACTGTATGTCGGGATTGCTGCCCGTCACGCATACAGGTTTATCAACGGCTGCGACGAACATGAAAAAGTTGAACGAGTAACGATTAACGTCGACATTCGTGCATCGATGGGCGGAGTAAAAACGAGAAACGGTTGGGCGTAAAACCAGTGTATCAGAGTGCCGAGGAAAGAAAAAAGAAGCGGCGATAGTGTCCCTGATACGATTTATCTTTAACCTCCGCTGGGCAGCAGTGATTTCTTCCTTTTCCCCGTCGATCACGGTCGAAAAATGGCCGGAATGCAACCTCGAGAGCGATTTCTCCATGTTATTAGTGCGTCCCTCGGGAGGCGAACCTGTTCGGTTATAAATGGACGAAAATGCAGTTAAATCGTTGGAGCAATACGGCGCTCGCGATAATTAGAAAATCATTTATTCGAATGAAGTTACTCGTAACATACTATCGAAGCGTACGGTAACAACCTAGTCTCACAGGAGTGAAGCTGATCAATTCCACTTTCTATAAATTTCTAAATTCTGGCACTCGAGATTATAATTAGTGCTAAACTTATCAATTATCCCTATTTTTTTTTTAATAGTTGTTCAGTTTGACTTCTCACTGACTCAATTGCACCGCATTACATATCAGTGACATTATGGTATATCAACACATATGTATATAACAAGAATACTTCACTCTTGGAAACCAAAATTCGTTTTTTAAATTGCACAATTCCTTATTCAGCTCTTTATATCAATTCTTTATTCAGTATGAACCAATTAATATTAGATGACTGGAGACGAAGCTACTTCCTACTGACTCAGTTGCCCCGCCCCTTTCGCTTAGCTCCTCCCACGTATATCTCCCATTTAGGAACGTCCTGTACAAGGTGTGAAAACGTAATGGTCACGATTATCAGGGCTTAATCTACTGTTATGAATCCACTTCTCATACATTGTGTATATATATAAACCTGCGCATTATTGGTAATAGTAGCATTATTGTACAATAAGACTAGATTACCATTATTACTATTACTATCACTGTCATTGCTATTACTACTATTACTATCATTGCTACTATAACTATTACCATCAGTGCCATTGCTATTATTACTAGTATTATTATTCTTATTGTTATCGACACTATTACAAAACTATTACTCCATTCCACTCCGAGTCTCCCTTTACAATTCTTCCCGAGACCCTGGCCACTCTGACTTCGACAACCAGAAAGTAAAGGAATAAAACAAACGTTAAGCTGCCCTTAGAAATTCTTATTTCTGGAACCCAGTACATTAACGCTCATACCGTAACACCCGCACACCTAAATTAGCAGAGTACAATTTTAATCTTAATTTTAAATTGCAATAATCTTTCAGTCAACACATCTCCACCAATCAAGACTCTAAACTCACCCCTTAAATCCGCGACCGTTACTTTCTTCGCACCCTGTACACCCCGAACCAACCTCCGTCCCGACTAGCCCCAATTACTAGACAGTCTGGATTACGTCGCGTAATCGTCGTTTCGCGACACGCAAAAACAATAGACACTCGCACTTGGGGAGATCGCGGCACGACAATTCGTATCATTTTATTATTCATCCCCGTCCCCACCCCCTTGCATTATTCATGGGCAGACCAAGAACGGGGAAACTCTGTAGGGGTGAGCGTGGACGATGTTCGAGCTCATTATTTTATAAACGTTAGACTTCGGTTACGGACAGATTCCAGTTTTACGGAGCTTTCTCCGTCTCCAGCGGCTGCATTTGCATACCTCGCAGACGTTCGAGGGGGAAAGTTTTAATTGGAGATTCTCTGTCGTCGGCGACATTTTTCCGCGATTTTTCGCTTAACGACCCTTCGATACTCTTCCACGAACGTGTGATTTCCCTGTGTCTTCACTGACCCTCATTTTTTAATTCAGTAGCATGGAAACAGTAAGGGAGAGAAATCGGATTTTTACATATAATGGCGATATGTGGGAGAGGGGGGAGTGGTGGATTTGAAAGTACGGCTTTGAGTAGCACGCATGGACTCCACTTTGCCATTTATTCGGACCGCGGTGAAAAAGGCTGCTCGCAGGCCCGCATCCAGGGGGTGATATGCAGGAAGCGAAAGGGAGAGAGAGGGTCTGGTAACTAAAAATATATGGCCACGGCTCGAAACGAGCAGGCTCAAAGAAGCACTCCCCCTCTACGGGTTCTTCAAAGTGCACTCGTGGGTGATTACATCGTAATAATTTTTGAAAATGAACGCGCGAACAGCGACCCTGCGTTGAAGGGGATTGGCGTTTATCCGTGTGCCAGTTACAAAGGTGATAAAAGGGGAACTACGTTGGGAGTCGTTGAGTTGATTATTCATTGTCATTGATAGGTTTAAATTCATTGCCATTGAGACTGTACTAACTACTACTTGTCTGTAGTAGGTAAAAAAAATTTAAGTTCACCGATTTTATTTAATTTGATAAAAAATGCACTAAAAACTAAAAAAAAGTAGTTCTTTTCTTGTACTACTAACTTCAATTACGACGGTGATATGTCACTTTAAATAAAATCGTGAAACCCATGTCAAATCTATTGGGTTAAAATTGAGTTACTAAGATGTGAACCAAACAAACAAACAAACGGAAAGAGAGGTGAAGCTAAATAGAATCGTTTAAAAATGGCCTCAATTTTGATTCCTTTCTCTGATTTTTTACTAAAAATTATCTTCACGCCCAATCGTCGTCGAGTTGATTATTCATCGTCATTGATAGTTTTAAAATTTGATATTGCATTAGTTTGATCTGTAGTAGGTAAAAAATTGCTGTATTCTTTCCAGGTGATTTTTTACTAAAAATAAAATTATCTTCGCACCTTGTTCATCCGAGATAAAGCTCGTGATACACGAGGTGGAATATCTTATCGAGGTTTTTTGGTGTCTTATGGGTTTAGTAGCCGAGTTCGATAGTTTGACTGACAGGATTGAAAGTGTGGGGGTGTCGGGGAGGGAAGGCTTTGTGATGGGAGTGGAAAATTCATCGCAATTGGAAATTGAAGTGAAATATTTCGTAACAAGTTGAAAAGTTGGAAATGAACAATTTTCTGACAGGTAGTTATTTAAGTTTTTACCATTGATTGGCGCTGGTTTGGTATCAGTTTCTTCCCCCTCTATCTGACGCAATGGGAGGCAGAGTAGGGGGGACGCCACGCCCCTGTAAGCAATAATATGTTTTTTTACTGATAAAATACACAAAATTTATCATATAATTGCAAAATCATTTTTATATAAATTGACTTATATAATTGAGAAATTCTCCAACGTGTTTTCTTCGTACCTTATATGTACAAGTATTTGGGACATTTTCCTTATTATTACACTCGGTAGCGTTGCGCTTGGGTCCAAGAAGACCCAGCACCGCCGCACGGGGATTAAACCTTCCCAAAGCACTCGAAACCTCTCCAAACACCACCGAACCGTTCCCTAACTGTGCAAGCGTCCAGTGAAGTGACGAAGCTGTAATATTCGAATGTGCCAAGTATTTGCAATACCCGAACGCTCTAACCGAATTTTATTTGCTCGACATCGACAAGTGAGCGTAGATCGAGCACTCCAGGCCACTTAAACACGGCGGATCGATCCCACGTCGCTGGAAGCTGCGCCGAAGTTCGGCCAGCCGAAATGTTGTCCGCCAGACGGAATTGACAAAATTATCGGGAGCAACGGAGTGGAGACGAGGACAATGAGACAATAAACGCACGTTTCCCTTTGTCCAAGTTACTCGTCGATCCTATTGTCGAACGTCTTCGCGTCGCTACCTGTATACATGTTTCCCCTGCAGTCACTTTTCGACACTGCGATAAAGGGGACAAGACGAGAGGGGGAGGTAGCAAGATAAGATGTAACCGAAGCGGGTGTGAGGGATGGGGCTGGGCGATATTTACACTTTCGCTAAAACGTGCATTTACATTAGTCTTATTCAATATATATATATATATATATATATATATATATATTGTTACTCATTACTGTAAAAGTTCGAAGACTGCTGAATCTTTAGCTTTTGACAGATTATCCTGTGCAAGGCATGGGCAGGGTAAAATAAAATAAATACAAAAAATAATAGAAAAATTATGATCAATCATAAACGGAAATATTTTAGAACATACAAAATATACATTTTTTAACTGGAATTTGAAATTTTATTAAACTGTGAAAGGGTTGAGGTGCGATTGCACGTGGCTCGACGAGTTTCGCGCCGTGTGATCGCACCTTAAGATTCACCGGTATATCCTAGGATTTATCGGTACGGGACAGTAAACGTCTGAAATATCCCAGAAAACATTGTCAAGCTAAGACGAGAAATGTGAAAAGACGGGAAGTGTCCCGAGAGATGTCAACCTAACCGAGACCTAAACCCGAAGTTCAAATATTTTATAAGGTATTTGAGACTTTTACCGCCCCGTAGGGGTAAATCCTGGGATTCCTCTATTTTCGAACTTTTACGGTAACGTGTACATTTGTAACCCTCGCCTGGCGAGTGCAGAGTCCATTTTCAACCAACCCCAAAAATTTAATGAATTTTAATAATTTTTTTTATATCAAACTAATTATACTGGTAATTATTTACTAAAGACCATTTTGGCTAGAAAATAAGAATTCTTACTACGTCTACGATAAAAGTTATATGTAAAATTATGTTACGGGTCAGAATAGACCCGGTATCCGCGCATGGTCGATTGGCAACTCATTCGCCGTGCAAGGGTTAATTAGTTGCACCAAGAATGTAATAAGGAGGTCAAGTTGGCGTTCCGGATTATCGCCTTGTTTTATCGACTTGAAGTGCAAAATTTTGTTGGTGTGTCACGTACCTGCGACGCTGGTCTGCCAGGAGAAATTGGATGTCACAAGTATGTGACGCGCGGTAGGGGACGTGCTAACACACTTGGGGTAGGCGTTTTAACGAAAGCTATATCTAGGAACGTGGGCGTGAAATGGCAGTTTGCGGCGCTGAAGAAGCTTCTTTTATTAACAAACAATATCCACTTCGTCTCATAACTGGTTGTACAATAAATTGAAAGCTGGTAATTCTGCGTGACAAATGATGATTCCGTTTGGCATAACTCGACATAGCAGTTGACACTTGTTCTTTTTCTTTGTTTTGTCTTACTACTTGTGTTGCCTCTACTATATTTCCAAAAGGAAAGTGAACTAAAATTCACTAAAAATGAATACGTCGATACGACGAAATGAGAGTCGTAGATTAAATAAAGGATGAAATTAATTTTTACTTTTGAGTGCAATTTTATTTTTTAGAAATCGGTTTTAATTTTTTTAAACTTTTTTAGTTTTAACTTTTTAGTTTTATATATATATGTATATATTGACACAGCAAACTGGGGAGATATGCGCGTACGTACATAAAATAATAATAACTAGGTGACAATAGTCTTTATTATTAACCAGAACTGGCAAAATATTGGGTCAATATTGATTCAGTGTAGGGTGGGACCACCGAGCTATCGCCCTCTTCCGAATAAAAAAAAGACCATCAAAATCGGCCCATATGCTGAGGATTTATGCAGAGACAAAAATAAAAAAAAATACAAACGGGTCGAATCTATAACCTCCTCCTCTTTGAAGTCGGTTAAAAGCTGACTTTATTCCCAGTTCCATTTGTCGCCTGGCACCGGCGTGTTTTCGCGCCGAGGCGAGTCTGGCACGGAAACTATCGATCCGCGTCCCCTGCCGAATGTTTTACTCGGAAACTTGATACTTTCTTCGCCGACCTGAGCGACTTCTGAGGTCATTGAATTCCACTACAAACTACAAGCCCGATGATAAACTTGCCAATTCTTATCCTACGTGCATCCGAAGGCTTGAAAGGGACTGTGGAACTCGGGATATCATTTCGGTCGCCTTACCGGTCAGTCAGAGTCCCAGTTCCCTGTTATTCAGCAGTCACGCGTAGTTCACCCTCCGCGCGAGCATTCCACGGTGCCTGTACATATTAAATATATCGGCGGTGACGGTAAAATTTCCAGGCTCGCCGAAGCGACGCGTCCCGATACCAATCTATCGGGGCCACCCTCGGCGTTCGATCGCGTACGCGTAGTAATTTCCTATCGGTTAAACGGTGTTTTTCAATTCCACGTGTTCCCCGATCCCTCGTTAATTTAATTGGACTCGAGGGGCGGGATCTCGTTCGCGCCGCCTTCCCCTCTGCCTCCCCGGCCACCCCATTTCCTTTATCGCGCTCAAGTATGCAACATTTCCAAATCAGGAGCGTTGCCAAGTGGGACACGCCGCGTTTCCTGCTCCTGCTGTTGCTGCGCCCGGCCGTTGCTTACCATTTTCCTCGCGTTCTCCGCGCGCAGTCAATGGTTCTGCGAATCTACATGTTTACTTTGAAATCCGTCGGGCCCCCCTACACCCTCTCTCCTCTCTGGTTGCCTCGCCCCCTTTTCCCTCGATGAATGCTTGCAGGAAGTTCGACAAAGGGAACGTCCGCGTGCTATCTCGCCGCCGCTGGACGATATCTAAATATAGAGCTGTTTATCGTCTTAAATTAGAAGTGTACGTACGTATGTGCGTGCGCGCTGTATCGCGTGCGGCAATCGACGCTTTCGATTACAATTCAGCGCAGCTCGCACGGAGGATGCTCGAAAATGGTTGGAACGAGGGAAGAGATAGTTAATGGGCGATGAAAGTGTCGAGATTTTTTTAATTATTTAGATTGTTGGTAACCCCTGCGAGGGTTTTACTTTTTCCTTGTGCAAAACCGTATGGGATAAAATGGAGGTGTTTGTGATGGTTAATAACACTGTTGGTGTGAAGATTTAAATTCTTTGCATTACTCGTGTGCCGATATTTTGAGGTAGCATTTGATGACCGTGTTCGCTGAACGCCTACAGGCGTTCACCGCACGGTATGCGCATAGTAATCAAAGGGTTAACAAGTTGAGTGCTGCAGTAGAATTTAAAATTGTTTATAGAACTCGAAAAACTGATCAGAAATTTAAATTCCCCATATTCAGTTACACGAATGTCCTGAATGCGAATTTGTATTAAATGAATGGTGCTCTTTCAGCTTTTTAAAATCGTATTCAAGGAAATTCTTCTTTTTTTTTAAATGAAAGTCTTTTATGAAATGGCCCTTGTTGAACACCATACAAGAATATTTTTTTTAAATATTTTCCATAAAAAGTATTTGCTAATCTTGTTAATTAAGATAACAGAAATTTATAAGCTACGAAATCACGTTACTTTTATATTTTAGTTATTGTTTAGGTCGTTACAAGGCACGACGCGTACACAGAATTCCTCTTCCAAAAACCAGTCGAAAACGTGCACCAGAATTTTTTGCACGCGAACCTTCGTTCTCAATAAAATCACCGAGAACTGTGCATGTGGCACACGCGCGTTTGGCCCATCCAAAACGTCGCAAATATTGTTGCGACGAATATATTTTATTTTATTTTCAATTCGTATTGTGCAGTTTTGAAGCATTCTGTGCCACAATATTTTTGATTCCATGCTGGCAAAGTTATTTTTATAAAATATGGCACATTTGAACTTTTTTGAAAGTGTTAGCTCGCCCTCCCATTTGAAACAATTTGTAAATACTAGCTATATCAAAGAATGTTAAATACACCCTTCAAAAAACTTCTACCCTCTCTGCTCAAAATATTACTAGAAGATTTCTGTTTTATATATATATTTTTTAATAGCATTCAAGATGTCAGTTAAGTATTATAAAAAATTCTTTAGTTGCATTAACAATAGATGACAGCAGTAAAACTATTACACTAAACAGAACAAATAGAGCAAAAGGCTAAAATATTCAAATACTCATAATAAATAATAATGCTCCTCTCGTCTTCACCCTTCAAAATTGATCCCACAAATTTTCTTTCTCATAATGATCAATAATATTACCTCTAAAGATATTAACTTCCTTTCATGAATCACCTTCTAGCTCGTACATCATTCTATAAACTATAGTACACACTGTGCTTTTAGTATTTGAATTTTAAACAGCAGCAAAGCAAGGTTCGCCCCCTTCCCTCGATAACACGTTATCTGTCCGTGGAGACAGCATTCAGCACCGGATCCAAGCTTTCTTCTTCACTTTCGAAGCCCGCGGTAGAGCTATACTATGCATCTGTCATCGAGAGCAAAAACAATAGTCGTAAAAGGTGGAAGTTGGAGCATTGTCTTGCTGCTTCCGTGTTGCGCGATATTTTTTTCAATCCACTCGACCCAGCATCGTTTTATTTTGAGACACACTGGCCCGATATTAACAGTTTCCGATTGCCCCTCATGGGCGCGTGGATTTCTATCGTTGGGTAACATCAGCTTCCCTCACTTGTCGCTGGGTTATTTATTGGCACTGTTAAAAACCGTCTCCCGCGAGAATCAAACGTTTCCTAGGTTTGCTCCCTCTTTTTGATTGATATTTTACTGTACTTACAATTAGTTATACATCCTTGCTTCTTGTCGGAATACTTTGATATTCCAGTGCTCTGCTATTCGAGTGCTTTACTGTTCGAACACTTTGCTATTCAAGCGTTCTGGTACTCAAATGCTTTGCTACTCGAACGCTGTGATACTCGAACGCTATGATACTTGAACGCTCTGGTACAAGAATAAAAAAGAAAACAATTGTAGAAAATGAAAATTTTTAAAATACTGATAAAAATAAAATTCACTAAAGAGCGCATACCGAAAATCATTAGTATTCCAAGGTTCATATTCCAAAAGTATGCTGAGTACCTGTTTCTGGAGTGTTGATTTGATTGCAAGACATTTAAGGTTGCAAGCAATTTAGCTTGTTATTGCTTTTCCGATATGACTATGTATATCTCTGCAAGGCACATAATACGTTACTATATGTCTTTCATCTGCTGCACTTTATTATATTTCATTCATTTGTGATATAAGGTAGTTTCTTTCCTGTACGTTTTCGTTTATCTCGTTTCCCACCCCCGGACATCATTTCCATCAACTAACGCGCTTCCGTGAACAAAAGTGTAGCGACGCGATGTCGGTGTTGAGCGTCGACCAGAGAAGAAAGAACACGGAGAGCAGGCAGCGTGACGGTAGGTGGAGGAACCTTTTAAAAATAGCTTTCCCGGCGAGAAAGACCTCGAGTGGGTTTCTCTAATTAAACAGAATTTCCTTGGTTAACCACGCCGACAAGCATCGCCAGGATTCCCTCTTGTTGTTGCTGCCTGTGTGCCGGGGCATTTGCACACCGTGGCCCGCGGTCTGTTCCCTTTCTCGCCCCTGGGATCACGCGGAAAGCATTCAGGGAACAGAGCGCTCGAATAACAGAGCATTGGAATAATGGGGAATTCGAATGACAGAGTGCGGGTGACGGAATATTGGAATAGTAAAGCGTTGCAATCCCAGAGCAATCGAATGTCTGAACATTGAAGCAACGGAACATTCGAATAACAGGGCGTTCGAATACTAGAGCGTTCAACTATTAGAGCGTTCGAATACTAGAGCGTTCAACTATTAGAGCGTTCGAATACTAGAGCGTTCGAATTTCAGTGCCTTCGAGTATCAGAGCGCTCCGGTACCGAAGCGTTCGAGTACCGGAACATTCAAGTATTAGAGCGTTTGAGTACTAGAGCGTTCGAATACTAGAGCGTTCAAATATTAGAGCGTTCGAATTTCAGTGCCTTCGAGTATCAGAACGCTCCGGTACCGAAGCGTTCGAGTACCGGAACATTCGAGTATTAGAGCGTTCGAGTACTAGAGCGTTCGAATACTAGAGTGTTCAAATATATTCAGTGCCTTCGAGTATCAGAGCGTTCGGGTACCGAAGCGTTCGAGTACCGGAGCATTCGAGTACTAGAGCATTCGAGTATTAGAGCGTTCGAATGCTAGAGCGTTCAAGTATTAGAGCGTTTGAATACTAGAGCGTTCGAATTTCAGTGCGTTCGGGTACCGAAGCGTTCGAGTATTAGAGCGTTCGAGTACTAGAGCGTTTGAATAGCTCAGCAATGGAATAGCAGAGTATTCTGATAACAGGGGTGCTCTTGTACTACACTGTTTATTACTCAACTTCCCATTTCTCTTCCCCGTCCTTTCTTTCCAGTCACGCATATTCTAGCAAACAAATGAGAAAGGAGAAAAGGTTTTTATTTTGTCTCCATTATAATACTCCCGTTCTCGGTGACACTTTCCTCATTTTATTTCGTCAGTGGGTTAATCAAAGAAGAGTTTTCCCAGCCGTAATAAGGGCGGAATCCCTTAAGCGTAGTTCCTTGCGTTACGGGTGTAAAAAGTCTCGAGTGGACTTCCGTAATTAAAGAGAATTTTCCGAGTGACACGCTGGATTAAATTAACGCCTTTCGCGGCTTGCTGCGCTGGAGCTTCAAGTGTCTCGAATTTTTTCCCCCTTTAGTCGTGTTGCGTACTCGTGTTGCTTTCTGTCGCGAGCTTAAGTTCTTCAATGCCATGCAACTTCTTTCATAATAGATTTCGAGCCTTCCTTCGACAGTGCCGTGTTTGCAATAGATTCATGCAATCATGGCACAATTATCTATTATCATTTTGTGATATTCAAAGTACAGATTCACGTTTTGGTCTCAGAAGTCTCTCTGAAGATCCTTTTAGGAGAAGATGATTCTTTACCAGCAATTTTTTTCTGAGCAATAGTACTTTACATTCTAAATCATAGAACTTGCAAATGGGATCACAAGGTGGTTGACAACAAAAAACGAAGAATTTAAGAATTATTAACAATTATCCAATCATAAAACATCTGTGATTCAAAAACACCATTAAAGTGGATTGTTTAGCGTTTAGATAAACTCTTTTCATTATAATCGCGTATTAAATTCGGCCCTGAAGTTACATTGAAGTTATATTACAGCAAAATAGGAGAATTGGACCCCTTGAAATACCACTTATTTCTCAGTACTCTCTAAAATACTCTGAAACACAGATGAATTAAAGTTAAACTTCCTTCTGGAACATGTTTCAAGTACTCGGAGATTCCTATCGTCCACAGAGCTCTGCAACGATTCGTCCATGACCCGTTCTCCAATCGCAATCATCCAGCACATGCATCCATCGGATTCGCCTTGTATCCCCGCAGAGATTGATTTTTCCCTGAATATGCCACGAACAATGCAGTAGAAATCCTCCTTGTACATACCACTCGATGCCCACGAATCTCAGAAGCCCGAGATTCAGCGAATTCCTTCGAAACGGACGTCGAAGACGACTTCCGCCCCCAAAGCGTGGCAATACCTTGCGCGCTGTACGGAAAATAAGGGTGTTGACCCGATTTTCATAGAAATAGGGGGTTACTACGGACGATCCCATATTTCCACGACACACCGTGGGAAACGTAGGGAAAATCGTAGGGGCTTCCTATCTCGGTCTTTGGCCGAGGTGTATGCACGCATATCAATTTCGTGATGGGTCAGTGCCGTCAGTGTCAGTGTCAGTACTCTCTTTGTGTCCGTGTCAGTAATTGGCACCGACAAGTGTCAACTACTGCATTCTACAACAGGGAAACGATATTTTTTGCCACTGATGTGTTTTAACGCTGATATATTTTATCACTGATATATTTCACCACTGATTTCTTTCGCCACTGTTATATTTTACCACTCTTATATTTTACCACGGATATTTTTTATTACTGAGATATTTTACGACTGATATATTTTTCATCAACTAATATATTTTTCACTAATGTATTCTTCAACTGATATATTTTTCACTGATATATTCTTCAACTGATATATTCTTCAACTGATATATTCTTCAACTGATATATTCTTCAACTGATATATTTTACCACTGATGTATTTTACCACTGATGTATTTCACCACTGTTGTATTTTACCGCGAATATTTTTTAACATTGAGATATTTTACCACCGATATATTTTACGACTGATATATTTTTCAACTGATATATTTTACGACTGATATATTTTTTCATCGATATTTTCCACCGATATTATTTTACTACTGATATTTTACCATTGCTGTCGGTCTCGAACGTCAGTTTGGAGAGAAGCGAGTCTTCTCGGCTTTGCTTTATTGCCGCATCGCGTACAATGAAATACATATAAAAGAGATCGACGGCCCTCATGTCGCTCATACGCTGTCTCATTGGCCGTGGTAAGAACAGAAGAAGTGGAGGGGGTAGCGCCCACCTTAGTTCGAGGCAATACCGCAATTGATTACCTGATACATGTGAATCCACCTTTAGGAATCGCAACTGCGTCGCGGAAATCCTTGACGTTGACGTCTCTGTCAGTTCCTTTAGCGTGGCGTCGTTCTAGGTGTACAGTCGATGATATCCGGCTGGATATTACATAGAAATGGATATTACAACCGCCCCCTCCTCGCAGTTCACGCCTGCTTGCTCTTCCTCTTCGCTGTACGTATCGTATAAAGAAAAATCGACGGTGGTTCTCCTCGTCAAAAGGGACATTTCTGTGCATGGCGGTTCGTATCGACTCGCTCGCCTCCGTGTTTGCTACCCTCTTCACGGTCTCATGAAAGCGAGCCGCGACGACTTTCTCCCTGACAGTTCATTTTCTTCTTCGCCTTTTTCCTCTCTTTCCCCCTTTTCCGTCGCCATTTTGCAGCGCTGTTTCATGTTCTCCTATCTTTATGTAGACGCGTTTTTCTTCGTGTGGATACTGATATACAGGGCGAAGAGGTGTAAATAAGTGACTGAGTTCTTTTACTCTTATGTAGACCTGCTCTTTTTCTTCGGGAATGTTGATATGCTAGATGCAAATAGATGGGAGTCGCCACTTCTCCAACTGTAAGTGGCGCAGCCGGTCTCCTTGGATGTAGACGTGTTTCGGGTTCGTTTGGACGCGCTGGTGTTGTGGATGCAAAGATAGAACACGAGTAATTGAAAGTGAGTAGAAGAGTTCGTGTTTGGAAGGAGAGGTTCGTATGTAAAACGACACTTTTTGGATGATTTTGGAGTAGAAGTGGAAGTGAAGATGGGGGTCATTCTTTCTTTTGGAATCCAAGTACTATTTAGCCGAAACTATTCTTTAAGAAGAGAATGTACTCTTCCAAAGCAATTCTGCTTCCCGAGACATCGATCCTTAAGGCGAATTTAGATTTCACACTTTGGATGTGCATCGCGTACGATTCATCTTGCAAAGGGGCATTATCCTAGAATTTTTGCAACTTAATTTAACAGATAGTTATCCTAGAATTTTTGCAACTTAATTTAACAGATAGTTATCCTATAATTTTTACAACTTAATTTAACACATAGTTTTTAAACAGCTGCTGATTAAAAATTAGCTTAAGTTAAAAGTAAAAATATTTTACATGTCTTTTGTAATCAAACTATTCTCCTTGGCTGTCTTTAGCCTTTTGCCACTTTTCTGATGAAAATTTAAGTAGCATATATCCGTACACATACTCCCAGTGGGTGCGAGAAGAAACCTTTTCACCGTCTTAATAGTATTGCCACAGGCCCACATTGTAAAATATACAGGGTCATCGTTTAATCCTGCAACCCGCGCGCGCGCGAACAGACGAAAATGGCAACACCGCCTCACGGACGCATTCCACTACAACCATGCACCGGCCCAGCGCAGAGCTGCCTGCGACCGTTGGACAAGAGTGATGCCCGAGCTTCGAAAATTTTAGCGTCGCAAAGAGCTAGGTATTGGGAATTTCCCGACCCAGGTAATCGAGCCGCGCGCTCCGTTTTTATGATCGGTCTACCACTGGCACCCCAGATCACTGTAATGAGGTTTGAAAATAATGTCAACAGATCTCGTACCCGTCTCAATTTCAAAAATTTTAGCCACGACAGGGTTGACGGTTCCTTGTACGGAGAGATTTTTCGCCACCTGCTTGTAAAAACCACAGTAACGGCACATCCTTCCAAAAAATGACATTAACGGAAGCCGGTATAGGCGTGGCGTTGAGTAGCTAAAACATTCTAACACAAAAATTCTAGAAAAAAAATTCAAACACCGCTACAATCAAAGACACGTCGCATTAGTTACTCCTTACGTCTGATCTAGGTATGCACCGCATTAAGGATAAAATCATAAAAAAGAAAACCAGAACAATAGATTCTGAGGTCTGCAGAACTAACACATAATTGAATAAAAATTTAATTTCTCAATTTATAAATGTAATGATACAGAATCAACTAGCCTATTGTTTATCAACACCACGAATTTTAAAAACAGCGTTAAATACATTATCAAATGAACAGTTTCCAACAGCTTTTTAAACAATTATGGTTAAAAAATTGATAAAAGAAAAATTAAGTAAACGTAAAATATGTTAAATTATCCATCATTAAGAGGGAATAATTTTTCCTCATTTTTTGGCGCAAATTGCATTCCGATATGTCTTACAGTTCAAAAGTTATACGAAAAAGACCCCAAAATTTTCAACCGGGGCCGGGAAATTCTGAATAGTTCTTTGCAACGTTAATTTGACAGGGACCAGCCCAAAATTCTCGAAGCTCGGGCATCACTGCTGTCCAACGGTCGCTTGCAGCTCTCCGAACGCGGGGACGGTGCATGGTTGTAGTGGAATGCGTCCGTGAGGCGGTGTTGCCATTTTACAAGTTCGCGCGCGCGCGGGTTGCAGGATTAAACGATGACCCTGTACTCACCACTGAAGTTTCATGCAGGAGTTCCTTACACATCATCTTCTATATCTGTAACCCCTAGTTTCATTGAGAAACCTACCCCCGGGTAGTGGCCACCCCTCGTTAAACCTCCCCCTATTCAACAGAAGGAATCACCCCTGCGTCCACAGTAAAATCGAGTGTTTACCCCAGAGGTAAACAGAGATTCGTGCCCCCTGGGAGAATTCCATCTCCAAGGGCCTAGAACACGTGGGCGACAGACGATCATGCGGTCGTACGATCACCAGGAACACGTGTCGAGACTTATTCGCGTCGAAAGGTTGCTCGAAACTCCTTGGCGGTGCTCGAATCCTCGAACAACATCACGTGTGTCGGAGATAATCCTCTCGCAGTTCTTTCGACTTGAATAGTACTAAACCTCCGTGTAATATCTCGAGGTCGAGGTCCATAAAAATCACCAGGCCCCCAGTGGCCTCTTCGATCGTCGCAGTAATAATAATCGTTGGATTCTCCTCAGACGGCGTTTCGAAGGTTTAAAGGCGGATTCACACGTGTCCGTCCCGTGACGGTTCAGTGACGTCAGTGTTAGTGGTGAAAAATATCGTTTGCTTCACGCTTGCTATATTTCTATTTGAACTTCAAATTTCAAGCAATTTGATTGCATAATTTTATAGAACAGTGATTCTCAACGTGGGGCACACGGTAAACTCGCTAGATCTAATAACCGTAAGATATTGTCACCCTGTCTGTTCCCGGTGAATGTTAAATTATTTATATCACTTTTTGTGAATACAAAATTTAATTGTTTAAGTTTAGTAAAATTATAAAATATTTTAATGTTAAATTTATTTCATTAGTTATACTACAACTATAGTCTTTCTACCTATAAAAGGGATATTGCCAGTTATATTGACTTTTCCAGGGTGTAGGTATGTGAAGTATCAAAAATTTGAGAAACACTGTTACAGAGTATTGAAAACCATTAAATTTTCATTCTAATTTTCGGAATTTACATTGAATATGTGAACATGATTTTTGGGGCTGGGTTGGAGCAGAGTTTTGATGATTTAACTAGGCAAAATCGAGGTTTCAATTTTTGAACCTGATTGAGAATTTGTTTCTCGATGAAGTGGGTAGACTCCTGAATAGTAGATAATGCTTTTAATTAGTAATTCAGTGGATTAATCAATTAGCGTATTCTTGTTGCAGGCGGGTGGGGGAGGAGGTAATTCTATCTGGTAAATAACGTTGCAGAGGTAGTCAGCAAGTAACGCGACACCAGGTGCTGTTTTCAGCGCCGGCTTCGCCACAACGAGCGCGGAGAGCTTGCGAAAGAATTCGATTTCGTCGCGGTTTGGGTTACGCGAGATTGTTGGTTTCGTTGAACTGTTTTTTTACGAACTACAATGTTGGAAATGGTATGCGACGCGGCGGTGCTTGCTTTCTGATTCTGTTCACGTTGCAATAAGGCGGGATTGTGGGGTGAGCGGTGGAGAATAGAGCACGGTGCGAGAAGTTGAAGCTGCATTGAATTGAAAGTTTAAGGAGTACAGAATTGTGAATTGAAATTGCATTGAATTTGCATTGAATTGAAAATTGAACATTAGAGTTGTATTGAATTGTAAATTGGTGCTTCCCTAAATTGAAATTTGAAACTAACAATAATTGAGAACTCGAAACTGTCCTGAATTGAAATTTTTATGTACCCTGAACTGCGAGTGAAAATGCTCAGAAATGTTAGATAGCAATTGAGCCAGCTCTGATTTGAAAATTATGAATTCCCCGAATGGAAAACTGAAATTGCTCTAAAGTGAAAAGTAAAAATGTCCCAAATTGAGAACTTAGACTGCCCCGAATTAAAAACTGAAACAGCCCTGAATTGAAAATGGAGACAGCCACAGTGGAGAGCTAGAACTCCACCGAACTGAAAATTGAAACCCACAACAATACTGAATAGAGAACTGCAATACAAGCCTAACCCAGCCTAACAATTAAAGCTACCCTCCACCGAGCATTAGAACCGCCTGGCGCAGCAAACTCGCCGAGTACTCGTAGGATCTTGGAGCACCCTCGACAATAATAACCCACGACAAACTTCACAGAGCCATTTCCATCTGTACAAAATACAAATCGAGCTGCTAAGTAACACATGAAGCTTAACCCAACGCATCTAAAATTTTCAAATGAAACTAGATACATTTCCTTGAGAGACCAATATGTATTTAGGCAGAGACAGGAACAACGGAGCACAAGATCACCAGCAAAGATTCGCTCTGTCTGAAGGAGCGTGCCTCTATCACGGACAACGTCTCTAACGTAAGGCTCTGTCGAGATCCCTTGATGCCATTGTTCAGTGGAAATTCGCGTGGCTTGATATCGTTCTCGTCTACGGCGTTGCTCTTGTGCCAGACAAGAACTATTTCTTGTCTGGTCGCGTTTCGTGCCGCGTTCTAGGCCAACGGACCCAGCTAACAATAGTGAGATTCGACCAGTCGTATTGGTACACGCGATCCCTCTTATCGATCCTCGCTGTGTCCATACACATGCGGGAAATGTATTACATATTTGCACCGCGATCCGCTAACGGATCAGAGCAACCAGGCTATCGACAGACGAAATTGTTATCGCGCGGGATGCGGGCTTTATCCTGAAAAACATGTGTGTATTGTTCGATGATTCTGTTGTCCCTGTATTGCTGATAAATTTAATCAATAAAGGTTGCCTATTGGTCGTTCCCGAACAAGTTGCACTGTAGGTACTGTTCTCATATTTCGCCTTGAGGTCCAAATTGTTGTAAGAATTTCATTTTAGTGGAGGAAAAATGGTGAAGTTGGAAATTAGAACAGGCTGTGTTTAAAAGTATTTCTATTAAGTAGAGTGATTGAAAGAGATCAAAGAAGAGGGGAGGTTTTACTTAGAGATCTATATAGTATTCCTATTATAATCTAAATAGTTCCCTTTTCTCAGCTTTTGAGAGTCTACGTGTACTGATTCGTACAGTAATATTTAATTAAAACTATATTCCATTATATTCCAGATACTCACACCACCTGAACCAAAACAAATCAAACAATTTTCCATGCCACTCTGAAAATTCAGATACATATTTAGTAGTTCTATAGAAATTAATGAAAAAACTAAATTGGAATATTCAGTTACAGCACCTTCTGTTTATTTCATTTTCATTTAGACACTAAACCCAAAAATACCTTTCTCCGTTGAATAAAATTAAGGGTTGCATAATAACCAAGCAACATACCTAATCACAAATCAATTTTGTGGTACCAGTTGCGTGAGAAATGGGATGCATAGTACAAAGGCGAAATCGATGGAACATGATTCGCAATTCACCAGCTTCCTAGGTTGTCGAGAACCCCCCCACCCTTGTTTGGCGAACCCCGCTGTTCTAGATTCTAGATCAATTTCAAGGGTCCCTTTGAAGACGTGCTCGAAGCGTTGCATATTACTATGCGCCTCTGTCGGGTGCACCGTGGGCGAGCGACGCAAGGAAGGGACCTTGAAACAATGATTTATACGTATGGCCGTCGCTGTGCGCCACCCTTTCGAATCAATCTGCAGCTTCCGCGGCTGGGATCGGTCAGGGCCGACGCTGCAATTCCCTCTGCTACCGTAATCGCGCCTCGTTTCTAGCGCGCGTTTATTTGAAGGCGGGCCCTCGTTGCAATGCCACTGCTGGTAGCAAAAAATTAGCGTTTCAAATTTTGACCTCCCTACAAACGAAATTTGAAGGACATATATACAGTCCCGTCTACGGAAATAGGGATCTTTTGCGATTTTCACTTTTGAACATTGTTACAAATGATAAGGATGAACTTCAGTATTATTAAAAATTTGAGGAATGAATCTCTATGCAATAGTAAAGCTCCCCGTTAAATTTTAGAAAAATTGATTCGCTAGCTTTTAGATTATTTAACTTCCAATTTAAACAAGTAATGAAGCTGTCTGCTACGTAATGAGGAGCTGCTAATTTAATTTATTTATACCTACTTAAAAATTAGCTGTTATAGATATAGTAAATTCTCAGTCTCCTGGAATGCCACAAATCACTTTACACTATTTACAAAGAATTTAGAGTTATTTATCAATGTTTTCTTTTATACATGTATTTTACATTAGTCATATTTATCATTCACATTTCTTTTATTTCACTCTTTAATTTCAAAATGAGTGCTTTGTTTAACCCTACTAATTAGATATTTTTGTATGCTTGTAAAATTGAAAGAAATCAATGTTGCACGTTGATTTAACCCTTCATTGTGCTTAGGAATTGTAATTTGGGTGCAAAGGGGTAAAAGGGTGCAATGGCTTTTTGAAGTCTTGATGGGCCTCTTCTTTTGCAAAGAGCCTGTATGCCAATGCACCTAGGTAGACATTATAAGAACATTTTCCATTACGGGCTTCGATGATTCAAATTTTTAGGTGCATCCGCTTGCATCGCGCGTCGAAAAGGGATTATGCAATTGTACTCGCATTAGGACGTACACGCGTACAGATATATATATATACGTGGTTAATGGAGGCCTAATGGACGCACGAAAATACTCTTAATCGCGGAATAATTCCCACTGTTCCCTCGTGGCATTATGGAACGTCATATAGGGTGGCACAAAAAGGGTTGAATACTATTAATGTATCTATTGACTGTAATCGTATTAAACTCTTATAGGAAAATAGCACAATGGGCTATTTAGAAATTTAGGTAACTACAGATAGAATCGAGGATCACACATTGATATTTTCAAAATTGATCCAAATTACATATCCATGTGAATTTTCCATCTACATATTTCACTTCAATTTTGAACTTTACACTTCGGTCCCTTCGAAAATTGGAGTGCCAAGAATAATTTTCTGAATTCCTTTTCAAATTATTATACCGACACGAATGTGTACTAAATTACTTTTGTAAAAAATCATGCAATATTTTCCCGAGAAACTTGTCTATTTTTAAAACAGTTTTCAGAGGGGGATGAAACACGGGGGAAGAAGGTGTCACAAATAAAATATAGATGCTTATTTTTGGCTGTTTTATGAATCTGTAAAATTTCACAAAAAGCTCTTTCCCCAGCCATTTTGTGACAACAAATTTAAAGAGCACTCGATTTGGAAAGCGAAACGTATTGTAGGTACTGAGGACCGGATGTCAGTTTCGAAAATTAATATAACGAATAATTGTCGTGACGTGCTGGTAACGTGAATTACAATTTACAATATCATGTGTCCTCTGTAATATATTAAATTTTCTGCACGACCACGTTGTTTCGAAGATATTTCTCTGTGCATTGCAATTTATCGAATATTTCATGGTAATGCCAGCATTCAATTGCATACAGAAGCGAGTTGAAAGACACAACGTTCGTATTACTTTAATTACAACCTGAGTGGTTTAAAAATTAATGAAAAATATGCAGTGAGGGAGGAGCACGGCGGGTTTATGAAGAAATATTAATATAAATGGAGACAGATGGAGGATCAATCCCTCTCGAATAAGTACTTTTATATCCACAATATTCCTTAATACATTCCACAACTACGGAGAAATTAATTCCGCAATCAAAAGCGTATATTACAATTTTAACATATAAGCTCTCATTCTCGAGGAAATCTATTTTTAAATTTTTCAGGTACACATTTGACTAACTATAAATTGACAGAATGCAGTAATGAATATGGAAAATTGTAGTTGAAATAAATCCCTGTAAAAAAACAAGTCAAATTGGTGGAATAACTTTTTCCAGAACATATCGTTTTGTTTTGGAGAAAAACAATTTTGGAAATGCATGGAGCACGAGTGCGTTTGATCGATGGGCTTCATCTTTGAAATTATTTTTCCCGAAAACTGAAGCTTGTTCTAAAATTTCGATTTGTTTTTGCACGATGAATTATTTCATCCACTGTTGCACCATATTTATTTATACATTTTATAAATAATTTTTTTGTGCACGTAAAGTCTGCCTTCTGAATTATACCACTCATTATGGACCACTCTGTACATTCCCCTCACCTCGGTCTCGATATCGTTCATTTGTCTCAGACATGACACACACGACTAATTCATTTCCCACTTTCATCTCTCCTTTCCATGTTTCTTTTGGTTCGCCCTCCCCTACCCTCATTTCTCTCTTCATCTGTCACTTGTTTCACTCCCAGCTTCTTGCCCAATTTTTCTTACCCCTTATAACTTAAACTGCCCCCTGCCCGACCTCACTCTCTTCCTTTTAATTCCCTCAGCCGCGTGTGCAGTTCCAGCCTCGTCAACCCATTTCCACAGCTTCTTTGTTTTATTATCCGCCATCTCCGCTTTCATCCATACCACTTCCATCAATTATTTCTCCAGTTGCTCCGCAACAGACAATGCTACAATTTACTAAACTTCACTGTCGACATGCTTCTTATTAATTCAATGAGACAGACATACTTTTCTGTATATACATTGCTGCGGGAAATATTGAAGCTGCTTTGCAGACATACATCGGCTTAGTAAAACCGATCAAGTGCATATTTTTTAATACTCAATAAAATAGAATTTAAAGTTCAATTTATTACAATGAATCGAGTAACAATCAAAAGCTATTGCAAAATGCACAAGTATACCCACATGGATTTTTCTTAATCTATTGTTGTAAAATACTTGGAAAATAGTTGCTTCCATTGATCCTTAAAAATTTTACGATACAATCCCGAGAATAAATTATTACTAAAGTCGTAGGGGCTTATTCCCACTTTAAAATAAGTGTAAACGAAATACTCGACGTGCTTCCCGCTTAGAGTCTTTCGACACAGTGAAATTTCTACAAGCTCCCTAATATTTCAGACACACGAAAGTGTTTCACCTAAAAAAAACCGTTAATTTATGATTACTCACCACTCAAGTTCCTTCTTCGTCCCATTTTCCCTTCATCATATTCCGTTTTTGTCACTCGCAAATTTCCCCCTCCCCTGAGCTCTCAATTAGACTCCCCCCCCCTCCCGCCGTATTCCCACTTTTGCATCACCCTCTCCACCCTTCGTTCCCTTCTTTTCCATATTTTTCGTTCCTTTCTTCTATTAGCTTTTTTTTCATCGCGCCACGTTCTCGATTTTTCACCGCCCTTTCTCCAGCTCCCCCGTTCCGCGCGACGGGCCTTTTTCCTCACGCTGGCCGTTCTTTTCACTCGGTAAGAATGCAGGCGGCGCGAAACGGCTGCTGCTAGCGGGATTCGCGGAACTGCAGCTGCCGTTCATTAACGCGCGGTTATTAAACTTTTCGTCGCCGGTTTCAGGCCGATTTGCCCCATTCTCCGCCGTCCCGCCTCGTTAGAATTCATTCTTGGCCGCCTCGCCCCAGCCCATTCTCGATGCCGTCGCACGGATCCTGCCCGATCCGGGGATCCGCGTCGCGGTATTGCCTCGTTGATACTTTCTTTGTGCCACCTCCCAACCACTGATTAACCCACATCACCGGAAAATTACGGCAGGTGGCAGCTGGTTTTGTAAATGCTAGTGTAGAGGCCATTTTTATGCAATCAGTACTTACATGTAATAACTTTGCGATCCGGATAGGGTGATTTGTTGTGTGGAAATAAATCGAAATTAGGGAATACCTAGTAATGTTTCTTTGTACGTGCTTTTGTTTTTGAGAAAATCGATTGAGCGAAAGAGATTATTAGTAAATATTATACATATGCGAAGGAACTGAATACAAATGTTTTATAAGTTTGAAATTTGAAATTCTTTAAGATAATTTGTAGTTGAGAAAAAACTGGAAAGAGTTAATCAGAAAAAGTGATCAATTTTAATAGAACTTTTGCAAAATATATGTCTACGGGTTGCAAAGGTTGCAAGAGTCATATTTATTTAGGTATTCGTGATGGAGAACCGTGACCACTACTGTTCGGACATCTGGTAGGTCCATGCAAGGTCCGCGCAGGATTTATGGAATGTCGACAGACAAGAATCATCAACTTTCCTGGCATTAATTTTAACGAGGCAATAAAAATTTCCACGGCACTTATATAATTACATCGCGACATAAATATTAATGAGAGCCTCGAAGACAGAAAACTTCGTATCTGGACTTTATTAAAATTCAAGCAAAGTACGGTCGCAAGTTCCCGAACCTGCTAGAGAGAGAGAGAGAGAGAGAGAGAGAGAGAGAGAGGGGGGGAGCGTGAGGGGATAGGGGGATAGAAGAAACCAGTTTAATTACAAATTTAAAAAGTTGGGAGCTGCGTTCCCGTTGCGTCGACGAAGACAGTTGCTTCTTAGAAGTAGTTAATATACATCCCCTCTCGTCCTGACGAAGATTACGATGCGTCGATGCCGCTGCGCCCCTCTGAACATTTAAAAAGCCATCCTTTTCCTCCACTTCCACTAGCCGGCGACCTCATTTCGCCTGCAAACTCGCAATCTTTTCTGCATTTCCGCGACGAAACTGATATATCTCCCTTGCTGTAAAATTCTTCTCGAAGGTGCATCGTCGACGATTCCAAAGGTTCGCCAATGTAGAAAGCAACCAATTCTGTTTGAAAAGCTCTGGTAAAGTAGTAGACAGGTTTAAGCGTTATTATAGAGGCGTACCAAGCAATAGTGAGGTTCGTGGGAGGAGTTATGAAGAGACACACTGGGGGAGAAAGCAATTGAGGGGAAGTCTTCAGTTGGCAGTGTGCAAGATACTTTGCGTTGCTGAGAAGATGCTTGGGCGGGAGTTTGGTGAATGGTTCTTGGTTGGTAGGACGGAAGGAGCGAGAAGGAAGAAGGTTGGTGTTTCGTCCTGGACCCTGCTAGTGCGACTTATCAGTAAAACCTCGTTCAAATTAACCTTTAAGTAGGCGCACTGGCAAAATCACACAAGTGGGTGCATGGGGTCAGCAGGGACCCAAACTTTTTTTTTTATTTTTATGGTAAATCAGAAGGTTTTGTAAAGTAGAAACAAGTATATTTGTTAATCCACATTTATTATTTTTATAAATAATACAGTTATAATACAAAAAATGCGTTAAACCTATGCGTTCTGCATTTCTTTAACGATCAAAGTGGCCCTGACCCCATGCGCCTACTTACGGGTTAAGTCAAGTTGCATGACTTTCAATCAAGTCGCTTGAATTCAAGTACTTTTACTTGAAATATCCATTCCGGTTCCTTTCAAGGTTCAAGTGAAGTAGAGATTCTTTCAACTTGCCCCTGCGTCGCTCCGCTAGACATCTTCTCAACAGTGCACAGAACTCGATACTAGATCGCCTGCGAAACCTTCGATCTAGTTACCATTTACCATTTTCCCCATAGGATTATTCGCGCTCTGAAGTGGCCCCACTTTTCACTGAACGATTTCCATTCACTAGCAAGCGGGCAGTTGCCACAACTTGCGGATAGAGGATGAAAAAGAGGTTGGACGTGCAATTCAGATTTTTATTGTCATGCGTCATACGGTTACCTCGAGGCCATTTTTGCCCGATGGACCCGCGACAGAGGCGTTACATGAAAATTCATAATCGTGAATCTGCGATGAACTGGTCTCGCCAGCTCGGACTCGCCGTTCCCCATGGGCCGACCGCGTATAATTTGATAAGGATTAGCGTTGCCGGGCCTCTGTATCGCTATGACGACCGACGGGAATTTTCGTCCGCCGCGCGGTTTCGAGCGGACTGAATTAATACTACGCGCGAGGCTGCAGCTTCTGACGGTAATACCCTCGGATAGGTCTCGCTTCGACGGGGCTGTAATAGCGGATTACATCGGTTTATCGTGTATGAACCGATCGTTCTTTTACTTTTTCAATCGAGCTTTGACCTTTTTTTAAACCCCGCACACTTTTCACTGCGATTCGCGCGATTCCTCAGGCTTTCTCGAAAATATTAGGTGGCTTTGCTGTGCCAGTTCGGGTGAAAATGGTGTTCCTGGAGAATAAATGCTCCTCGAACGCTGTTTTCACTGAACAATGTTTTTGGGAACAAAGATCGAAGTGGTTACCGAACTCCATAGGTGTGCCAAGCAATCGTGACGTATGTGGGAGGAGTTGAGATGATAGGGCGGGGCAGAAAAAAGTTTGTGGGAGGTGCTTGGTTACTAACCATCCAATAGCAATGCCTCGATACTATCATAGATCGTCTGCTTGACATCGGATTTAGTCTCACATCGGCACAGAATCGTATTGGGAAGCATATAATTAAAAATAAGCAGTATGTGAATTAATATATAGAGTACAGACGATTATAATTTAGTACAAAGTTAGTATGTAAGTGAGAAAGAGGTGTGAGACAGAGAGAGAGAGATAGAGGAGACAGAGAAATTAAAGTCTCAAAAATTAGGCAATTAGGTAATAAAGGTAGGTATCAGAAAATAAAGATAGGAACGGTAGGTTTAGGTTATATAAACAAATAATATAGTTTATGACACTTTATTTAGTATATATGTATAGAGGTGAAGGAAAGAGAATGAGAGGGAGTGACTAGAGAATAAAAAGGGAGCAGAAAGTATGAGGGTTGTAGAGGAGAGGTTTCACCCTTATTGTGAGGGTGAATGAGAGTGGATGGGAGCAAATCAAAGTGTGCAATGGAGATAATGACAAAAAAACTTGATTTTGTAAACCGATTCCAGTTCGCGGCTGCAGAGCCGAAATTAATTGATTCTACCATGAACAGTAGTATGTCGAAGTAATATATTTTATTGGTCAAACGTAAACATTTTAAACGAAACGCCAGATGGAGAAGGGTAATTGTTAAAACCGGAAGCTTGGAATGCTTCCCAACGGTAATTATCGGTTATTCGTGTATATAACGCGGCGCAAACGTAGTCGGTTAAATAAACGGCGGAGCGCTTCCCCTCCCTTTAATATCGCGCGTAAAAAAAAGGGAAATTTATCGTGGCTCGGGCGGAATATTAAATATCCCCTGTACACGGGTGTAACGTAGACGTGTGCACTGGTTAAATCGTCATGTTAATTAATAGGGAAGTACGGGGGCGACGAAATGATACCGAAAGCGATTCGCCCCGCCCCTCTGCACGCCCTTAGCCTCCCGCCATGGCCACCTCCTTCGCGTGGGAGGGAGCAGTTCGTTCGCCTCTTACATTCGCGCGGCGATTACGGAAATCTTTTCCATTTGCATCGGCGATTTCGACAATCGATGCCAATGGAACAATGGATGACGTTTATCTCGTTAGTCGATGATACTTTGCCAGGATAACCGATCGAACTCGTTCAAACAATAAACGTCGACTAACAATCGCCCCTGGGTCGACATCGCAAGTCGTTTGGAAAAAGTTTTGCTTACGGTCCATCTCGTGTTTCAATTTTTCCATTAGGTATGAAGCACTATGTGGGGCCTTTTACTGTTTCGTGTTTCAAAGGGCAGCGCAGGGGACGCTTCTTTCTTTCGTTTTTCTTCCTCTTTGTGGGGCTCTACGTTCATTTTGCAGGAAACTCGATTGGATGCTTTGATACTGGAGTTTTTGCGAGGGCAAAAGGGGTTTACCTTTTTTGGAAACATTTTTCTCGAGTAGAAGCGATTTTTGTATTGTGAAGTGAATAATGTTTTTGGAACAAATGGTGACTATCTGTGGTTCATGTGATGGAGAACGAGATGAATCTCTTGATTCTTCTGGAAATTATACAGTAGAATTCAGAAATGGAACTTTGTTTTACTTGTGTTGTCCATAGGAGCAGCCTCGCGCGCTCTTCCCCCCTCCACGCGGTCTAATCCCCCTCCACGCGTTCTTGACCCCCTCCACACGCTCTAATCACCTTCCACGCGGCATCTTTTGCTTGTATAAGACACTAATATGCAACAGAGTGTCCATAAACGTCCATATGCGTATTTTAATCTCAACTAACACTTATGTAGATAACACTATTCTACAGAACATCGATTGAATGAGCCGCATAACGGCAAAGATATATATTACTTTTTTCCACCTATGTACACCCGAACAGCACAATCCAACTCTTCCGCGCCATAAAATTTCATACACGCTGCCCACAGGAAAAAAGCATAGGTGTCCTCCAAAGCTATAGCATTCCGAAAAACTATTGCCTTCGATGTAAATCCATTTTCTCACAGTTTCAACCGCATCCACACGAGCTCTCAGCGAAATATACCCATCGTTGGAAACTCCGAGCCGAAGTTTCCCTCGACCGGTAAAAAAAAATAGGAAAAAAGAGAGAGGGAGGATTAAATCATGCTTTTATCGTGAAAATCTCCAACGAAGCTCGTCCCGACCAACAAAAACGGAACGTCGAAAAAGAATATTCCGGGAAATTATCGCGAACGTTTCAGTAACCGTCGCGAAACGCTAATTCCGAACCGAGCACGGAAAAACGTCGGCTGCGGGTAGTAGTTCCGCTTCGATTCCACCGATCTTCCACTTCCGGTGTACGCGGTGCTCTTTTTTTTCTCCCTCACCCCCTCCGTCCTTTTCTGTTTCCCCGTGTTCGAGCCCATCCAGCCGTTCCTTTCGATGTTCCGCCGGTGTAATCATTAAAACGACGCTAATTAAAGGGGAAAGATTAACGAGACGTCCCTTTAACTCTGCTTCTCTTTTCCTCCCCGCAGAATGAAGCTCTGGTGGAGTTTGGCGCTGGTGGGCGTCGCCCTGTTGACGATCGTCACCACCACCGAGGCGGATTCCGATCTCTGGGAGGAGGACGACAAGGAGGTACTCGTGCGTACCGTTCGCGGCACCAAGGAACGAGGTACAAAATAATTGAGCTATATCGTTTCAACCCTCGGACACGGGGGTCATTCTGCCTCACAATTTCATTCCTACACATCTTTAGAAAAATCTGTCACTGAATATTTTCATCTGGTTCTGATGTAAAAATGTTATCTTCTCGAATAAATAATACCAGTAAACTGACTGGTAACAATGTAGGAGGCACTTGAACTTTTGGAGTTTTAGGAACTTTAGGTAGTTGGGGCTAGATTTTATGTGTGGTATATCTAGGAGAGAATCAGGTTCAGTACGAGATTTAATCATGATCTAGTTAAGATTGAAAGAAGGGAATTGGGATTCGCAGTGGGAGCTAGATCGTTGTCAAATCGTCACTGTTCTGTATTGCAGGGTATACTTGGGTCATCTTTGGAAATGATGATTAGGTTGCTTGTACTTGATACTCAAACAAGAAGGGTTTATTATAATATATTATACAGATGGAATATACCTAATATGTCTTCAAATTTTTTGCTCGGATTTCAGTAAAGAACTGGAGAATTCCAAAAAATTACTAATGACGTCACCATTTTTTATCTCAATAATGAAACATTTGAAACGGTATTGCAATTTGTGAGTTTTCGTATTATCGTGAATTTCTGTGAAATTCAATTCAAAGTTTTATGATTCTTGACATCCCACAATATTGCAATAACAGAACATTTGAAACAAATTACTTTTGCAAAATCTATCCGCACCACACATTTTTTACCAAAATTCCTTATCACCATATTGCAGGATATGAATTTTGATTTATAAAACTTTGAAGCGAACTTTTTTCCGATATCTTTTACGGTTTCGTAAATATTCGCGATAATACGAAAACTCGCAATTTCTTTGAGGGGTTCTTTCCACCCCTAGAACCATTTCATTACCGAAGCAAAAAAAACCGGTTACGTTATTAGCATCACTTGAACTACATTTCTACAGTTTCAAAGTTTTTTAAATTCTCCAGTTAACGAACGTTCCTTGCAAGTATCCAGCTGTTTAAAAAACGTGGCCTGTTTCGTAAGACCCATCGTTATCGCGCACGCCTTCCGCGCGAAAGGATCTCGACGAACGTTCTTCTGGAACAACAGTATCCCTTCGCGAAGATGGCGCTGATAAAAAGTGCTCGATTATTAACCGTAACGGGGGGTGATACTTCGTTTCCTTGTCCCATCGATAACGCGACATTTATGACGGCGATCAAGGGTTCCGGAAGGGTGGAGTGATGAGAACCGAGGGGGTTAGGGGGGAGTGAAGTGTCGTTTCGCGAGGACGTAGCCCCGGCGTACAGATGAAAAGCCCCTTTTGTCTCTCTGCAGCTCTTTCTCATCTTTCGGGCTTCCACACCCGTGGCTTGAATACAATTGAAATATCATCCAGCAGCGCCCGTGCGCCGTTTCATTGTCGGGGGCTAAGATCATTTGCCCTTAGAAATTTATTCCCGAGGCTAGGAGCTTCCGGGGCGGGAGGGGACTTTTCTTCTAGTTCCCTTTCAAGGTAGAGATGGGTCGCCCGAAAGAAAGCCATCGCTGAAATTCCAACTTTGGACTAGATCCTTTCTGACCTACAACTTCCTAGAATCTATTTCACTCCTTTCTATCCTCTCCCCCTCCCCGAACGTTCTAGGGTTGAAGGAAAAAATCGATTCTTAAGGCTCAGAAATGAGGCTATCTGTTCCATTTCAGCATTTCCTTGGCTGATGGCTTATATATCGAGACTTGGGCATTGTTTGGCGAAAGTAGTGATGGGTTCGAACACGTCGCGAGTATTTTTGTTTGAACAACTGTTATTTTATTCTTGTAAAATGAACATTGACTATCAAGATGATTGATATTTTTGAATGTGTTACATTTGATCGTAGTAGTAATGGGTTCGAACATATCATGAGTATTTTTGTTTGAACGAGAGTTCTTAGATACCAGTGGAACTGAGGTAAGTGGGCTTGGAGTTGATCTTGGACTGACTCTGAAACTAATCTGGGAGCAGAATTTTCTCTTGCTTTTCTGTTGCCTTGGGCAGAAAGTCTAAGAATAGATGTCTAATTAGAAAAGAGGAGGATACCAGGAACAGTCGATCTAGGGAGAAGTAATTCTGTGCTCGTAATTAAGAGCGTTGCTATTCGTTCGGAAATTTCTCAGTCCACTTGATCGGTCGTGCCTCCAATTATCCCTATTGACGTTTCGCATCTGTGTTGACGTAGCATCCGGCAGCACCGCGTCGTGCAGATACGTGAAGGGTCAATGGTCGGAATGCGACTCGAAGACCAACACGCGGTCCCGTACCCTGAACCTTAAGAAGGGCGACAAGTCCTGCGAGCAGACCAAGACCATTCAGAAGAAGTGCAAAAAAGGTATTGGACATTGATTCATTCTCCATTCCCTCCCTCTCTCAACATTCCTCCACACTCTAGAGCTGGCCGAGTACTCGAGCCACTCGAGCTGCTGCAAATTCCAGTCGAATGAGACTCGTCCCATTGTAACCAGTATCCAAGTTAAATACTCAATTATTCCAGTAATTACTTCGAGTAGGGCTGTAACGAATATTCGCATATCCAAATATTCGAAAACCGGAGAATTCGAATTTCAGATTCGAATATTCGAATACTTACACCTCTAACTTCGAGTTTTCCGGTTAATCGAGCTATTTACACCTTCTTTTCACCTGCGTTGGGATATACTCGAGTGTACTCGGTTTGATTTGCTTTTCTTCGAGTACTCGAACAGTTCAATCACTCTAGTCTAGTTTTACCTCCCATTTCCATAATTGCTGGGGTCCAGACAAACTGAAGATAGATAATTATCTTAACAAATAATATCTTAAAGACTTCTGTAAGATCACTATTTGCGTGTACACGTGTTGTTGGAGGATATTGTCAGGACCTCAGCAGAGCCCAAGGAATGGGTTCGAACGATAACACAGTTCATGAAAATATACCTACTCGAGGGGCCGCATTCGTTCTCCATTCGGTGGGAAGCAACGCGACGTGTCTTTCTGTAATTAATACAGCCTCATCCAGCGGGGTGGTACGATCGAGCATGCAGACCTCCGCGTTCCTTAGATAGAACGAGGGTTAATGGACCCGACTAATTAGCGAGTACCACCCAAGAACGGATCTTAATTAATTAAACGGAAGGCAAAAGAACGACACGTCGCGTCCTAGTTATCGGCGATTTCGGACAACGGTGCATTCGGGTACGAATAATACGATAATAGGCTTGATAAATCCGCCAAGTCGATGGGATCACGTGATTCGTTCTCGAGCGGGGAGACCAGTTAAATTAATTTTCCCGCGGAATTATGCTGGGCAAGCACGTAGTCACTGTCACAAGTTCGTTGGAGTCGCGCCATCGAACGCAGACCCGCGATCAAGGAACTTTTTAATTTAATGGACGCCGTTGGTCGCTGAAACCCCTCCAACCCACATAAAATGCGACATCTGGGATTCTGATTTGATCTAGTAGCCGAAAATATTCGGAATCTGCGAAGGAAATTGGTTGATTGTAAATTGTATGCTTTCGGGAGAAAAATAGTTTTAGATGGACGATTCTGATCGAGGAATTCGTGGAAAATTGTGATCGGGGTTGGAAAATCTTAGTTGAAACGTTCAATTTTTATGCGGGGCTAATTACAAATAGTCGCCAAGAAGGAATAAAACATTTGAATTGTTCAGTTACTTTATGCTCTATCACGCTACCAAAAGAAAATTGAAATTATAGGTATTAAGCAAACGAAAAAAATGCAATAACTTTATATACTACTATATATTATTCAAAGATGTCTCTATCTTTATTGAAAAATTTTAATCGAAAAATGTGTTGTTATCACTTAGAAATAAATTCCCAAAGATGCCGTATTTCACCTGGGTGGTATGACCCCTTAAGGACTGATTTTGGTTTAAAATCTAGTTTTGCGATCAAAGTCACTCCATTTGACTGCAGATACGTCGTTTTGAAGAACGTAGAATATAACACGTGAACATATTCGAAATACGTACGAAAAGGCCCGAAGAACCGAACGTCGCGTCGTTTCGTAACACGAGATGCACCGTTGTCGCGGTTAACGTATGTAAGTGCCGTGGGTGAACCTAATGGAGTTTATGGCGGCGTGATTATCCCTATGCGCGGCGGGGAACAACGCAGCCTGCCGATACGAGAAGGGCACGTGGAGCGGATGCGTGAATCAGCTGATTACCAGAGTGGACAATTTGAAGGCGAACAGCGATGCCTCCTGCGAGAAGACGCGCCGACTCACCAAAAGGTGTAAACCGGAGACCAACACTAAGAAGAGCCCCAAAGGTATTTCCTATCGCTTATCTTTCTTCAATTTCTCATCACAGCGATGCAATGCTATGCCTTGGCGGAGGATAATAAGATAAAATCGAATGCGGCGACATCTAGCAAGCATCGCCGCAAATACTTTCCTACGATTCTCGGTCGATAATGCAGTTCACTGCAATCCATCTAAACGGAATGGAAATTTCGTATTTCCGAATGATTCTTGTCGCTATATATCTTCTTTTGTTAAGAAGCCTTAACAACCATTCGTATTTCGGTGACAAAATAATTCGGTAATTGTAGGTAAAAGGTATTAAAACAATCGAGAGATTTTATATTTCCGTGTAAGATCAGCGAAATCAATTTGTCATTGACGGAACGACACAAAAATGAAGTTCCTCGAGGTTTTATTGAAAGACGCAACAACCCCATTGTCTGGCGTCTCAATGGTCTGTTGTAGTCTAGTTGTACTCGAGATTGACACTAGTATCACCGCACCTCGCTTCGTCGAGTACGCTTGACGATGGCATTGACAGAGTTAAAAGATAGGTTATTGAAGCTCCTTCTTGGGGTCACGGACAAAAGAAACAATAAATGATAACGATGTAAAACGTCTGAATAGACGGAAGAACGTGAGTCCAAGGAGGACGTTTTTCTGTTTCGCATAAAGCGATCACTTCTGCTGAATCATAAAAAGCACGCATAGATAAATATGCAAAACAAGTTATTCTAGCTTCCATCGGCTTCTGCTACCGCTTTTAAAATAGTTACAATATGAAATCGATAATTGATGAATTCCATTACCGACAGTAGGTAACTAATGCTATTAACCTAACTTCATTATTTCGGAAATGAAGTTACAATTTCTGAAAATTTAAAAGCACCCTTTAAACAACTAAGAAAAGGCTGTACTTATAGTTTATTTCACATAGACGCACATCTGCTTCAAAATTAGAATTCTAATTGGAAACATAAAGAAAGCTAGTACCAAGTAATTTTTGAACTTTGTAACATTTAATCCAACTTCGATCTGTTTCAGGCGAACGGGCGAACAAGAAATCGGGTAAGCAGTAAACGAGGAACATCGTCGGTCGATCACTCGAGGGGGTGCGCGACGATCAGTTTCGGCAACAGGCAACGAAAGAAAAAAAAATTACAAAAACACAATCTTGTCTTTTCGACGCGAACCTCTAATTCTCGTATAAATGTTGTCTAACGCGAGCGTGTCAATGGATCAAACGATAAAAGAAACCTTTCAAAACATTCCAATGTATACTGGCAGTGGTCTGTAATTCGAGGGGAAAGATTTTCAAGCTGCCGTTTCCCGCGCGACGGTCGCGGAACCGAGTTCCATTGGTGCGCGATCGTCGCGCGTCGGTACACGGTTCGATCGTCGGTAATGTCTATCGACGTGCTCGTATGCTTTCATTACGCAAATCACGTGCCATTGCGCGTGGGCAAACGTCATTAATTTCGACGCGAACTTAATAAAGCGCATAGCTGAGCTATTTGCCCTCGTTAATGGTTCTACCGAGGCTCGAATCGCTGTACAACAATTTGCGCACGAATATCACGAAACCGTGGGTGCAACGATGTCGATACAGTGGCACCGTGGAATCGTTGAAAATCGTTAGCCCCTTTTGTCGTTCCCCCTCGTGTTTATAAATCTATTTGAAGAAATTTATATTCTTCTATAAACAACGTCGAATGGACAAGTGTTTCTCTAGGTGTATATACAGTCCGTACAACGACGTGACTGATAAGACGACTGTCGATAGAGTTCTATCGGAAATGATCATTGACGAACGCCACACACCGTGCCACTGAATCGACGATGAAGCTCCAATTTCAAGATGTGAAATCAAACGACTGCCGTTGAGATTCTGTACGAAAGATATTGTCTAGAATGTACGTCGTTTAAAACCCATTTCAATTTACAACGTTATTATAGTTAGCGGTCATAGCGTGAGTAGAAATTCACGATTAGGGATAGTTTATCCTTCCCTCGAGACGTTTAAAGATGAGATTATGAGAAAGAAAAAAGAAAGAGGCGGTTGCACCTCTGCATTTTTAAGGTTAGCTTTGTCTTCCTCTGGTTAAAAGAAAAAAATAAGATGGCGTCGTTCAATTGAGAATATCTGCTGTTTTTTCGCACAGTTTTATTTTATCCGACGATTGTTTCAACCAGTCTCTCTCCGTTCGATTTTTTTTCTTCTTTTTTTCCCCGTTTACCAGTGTTTACATTCGAAACCAGGTACAATATTTGTGGATAAGAATATATCCTCTCGATTGTCGCGTAGGTAATATACAATATTCGATGTTGACTTTGACTTATATGCATCCAACGGTTCCCAAACTTTCTCTGGACTTTTTATTAATACTCTATCATAATTCGAATGACAAATGAATATTTTGTAAATGTCAGAGGGCGAATTGGAGAATATTTGTACAAGGTGTACCATAAATAATGTTGCAATTCACAAGTTGCTAATTCTACGCTGGAGGGATAAGTTAGAATTAGAAACTTAGAGTAACATTTAACGAAGTCTTGAACAAAAATTATCTTAATTACGTTTCAAGTATGGGCTTCTTTCAAATCAGGTAATCTTGCTATAGTATTTCTTCCTATCTGTGTTTGTAAACATTTCGTACGCCAGTCCCTCATTCATTCGCGTGGAATTATCAACTTCCCACTTGGAGCTCCATTTATGCGACACCCTGTACCCTTGCAAATGGAAGCTTTTCCTAAAGAATCTCAGCACGTCCTAAAGTTTGGGAACTGCTGCCTTACCTAATAAGCACCATTCGATAATTACTACATATTTCTCTCCGACGTGTACTAACGATCCCTCGCGGGCAGGGCGTGTCCCTTGCCCAAAAAGAAAGCGTCGGTGTATACAGTTGTTATATGTATCTCGTACTATCTTTGAATGAAAACCATTAATGGTAACGAGAAAAGCCAAATGAGCATCAAAATCAAATTAACATAATAACGGAAAGTCTCAAACGGTCTCGTAGAGCTGGAGCGCTAATGAACGTACGGTACTTTCGCTATAAGCGCACTTCAACTGTGCGTTGAATGCGGGTCGCTATCCCCACCATTTAAAATCCTTCGATCGAGGGTCAGAGAACCCGAAAGTGAGCGACAGAAGACGAAAGAGTCGACGCGACATTACCGTTGGCGACGAAAGAGAGAAAGCATTATACTTTGTCTCGCTTCGTCTTTTACGTGCCTACGCTCTGTCTCTCTCTCTCTCTCTTCCTTTCTTTCTTGCGCCATCGACGGCTCGGAATAATCGATGCTACGCGTTGAGCACGTGCCTATAGCGAGAGTTTGCTGCAGGGATTGTTTGGAATTCCTAAATAAATCCTACTCCTAGTCGAAGAGGGAACATCTACAGCAGTGGAGGTTATGGCTGCGTTCAGCGGGACCAACCACTACGTAGCCGCTCACTGAACTCAACGGTGATCGGTCCTGGTTCCGCTGAACGACACTTGTGAGGGTAGCGATATTTGCAGCAACTCAACACGTTCCATAAAAGTAGCGGAGTTTATCTACGCTCGAAAAAATGGCGACCGCTCAGGCCCAGATTAAAGGGGGGGCTGCAGCCCCGGGCCCCACTTTCCGAGGGAGGCCCCGTTCTAAGCGATTAGCTCACTAAACCCCCCTCCTCCCGCTGTTCAACCATGGGGGGGCCCGAAGGTTTGATATGTAGTCCCGGGCCCCAAAAATCAACCACGGGGGGCCTCGAAGGTTTGATAGCCCCGGGTCCCAAAAATCTTAATCCGGGCCTGCGACCGCTCACTAAACGTGTTGAGCGGTGAGCAACCTAGCAGTAGCGTTCAGCGAAAAATCAGTGAGCGGCTACGTAACGGTTGGTTCCGCTGAACGCAGCCAATGTGTGCGTGGCAACGTTGGCGTCGGTTGGCCTGACGCCACAACGTTGTTGTCACGCAGACATTACCGCCACTGCTGTAGGTGTTCCACCTCCACTACGAGTAGGATTTATTTAAGAATTCCAAACCATCCCTGTTTACTGTAGTTCATTCAGAAGCCGTTCCTACGAGACGTTCCATTGAAACTATAGAGGAATCAAACCTTATCCCCCCTCCCTAACCCTACCTCCGGATACAAGATTGTATTTGTTTTTAAGTCTAGATGTATACAGCAAAGAATCGACGATTAAAGTCAGCTGATTGAAGTTAGGACGCCGGGTATACTCGCGGAATAGATCGCGTACGTAATAAATTTGTTCGAACGGGAATCTGACCGATTGTTGGCCGGCGTCGATGGTCGTAGACTAGATTACATATGTACACCATATCATCATTACGCATAAAGGAAGGAAAAACGAATCTGTCGATAGAGTAAGAATATCATTGTCTACGTTCTATGGTCTCTTTCTAATTAATATTATTAAACGTTTACCGAGCGTAATTAATAACATGCTTGACCTCTCTGTGTGGAGCTCGATGGAAGTTCTCCGTGTTTTAACTGCATTGTAACATAGCAGGATAATAGAAGGTACGTTACCGATTAGGGATAAACAGTCTCGTTAAAGTTCCCTTACGGTGGAAGAGCGCTGAATTGTTTTCTCTAAATGTTTCATCTGCCAGCTGTACTGGCAACGTAACCAGGTGTTTAAAAGGATGGTACCTAGTGGTTCGATTCGGTCAGCGGAGTGGTTTGATCATTGCTCGTGTCGATTAAACCCGTTAGCAGTATCGAATGGTGAGGAAGGTTTCTCTTTGGGCATTTCCATTGGCCTGAATGGCGAGGGAAGTGTCTATACATCGGATCAAAATGGCTAGGGTATTGGTTAATTAGGAAAGTTGGCGGAACGATGTTTTGATAATACGTACGTTGAGGGTTTTAGTTGCCTAGGGAATCCAATCAAATTAAAGTTTCTTAAATCAAATATCTCGTAGTTCATGGGAAACCGTCGGTGATTTATTTACTAGCTGACGTTATAACTGAACGCAGAAATTGTATAATGTATCTACTTACTTATTAAATAATTGTGTAACCGTTACACATGTAATAAAAATCCAATGTTGTCAATAAAAACTGAATATTATATATAAAATGTTGATGTAGTTTGGACATTATAAATCGATGGGCATGCACGTGTGTTTATTAAGTGAAATATTCCGAATTCGTACAAGGGCATATAAAACACAAGCGTACGCAATGACGAGCATCTTTTATTTGCGAGTAAAACAGATATAAAAAAGTTACAAAAGTTTGTAGACGACAATAAAATTGCTATTACGCAAACATTAAATATCAAAAACTGGGACGGACATGTTCGACAGTCGTTAATTTGACTTCGTACTGTAATTACGAAGTATCTTTATATATTCCTTCATCTTTCTTTGTGTCGCGAAATACATCCAAATATAATTCGTAAATATTTGATATTACTGCACGGGTTTTGATTAATTTCACCCCACAATTGTAGGCAACCTTTCGTCCATTGTTCCATTTAAAGTGTAATGGAAATTTTGCGACACATGGATAAATTTTAATAAGAGTTATACGCTAAATATATAAATGGACGGAACTATTTAGCACTATACTATACTTTGTATAAAAAGTATTATATAAAAGATATAGAGCAATTAATTTTCAAACTACAGCTACCCTACTCTATACTAGACGAATTATATTGCTGCGTTGATATTCGTTCAAGCAATCATTTAAACAATATTCGTAAAAAAATAATGTCAAGTTTATAAAATTTTATGCTCGAGCTTAGAGAGTGTGTAAATGTGCTCTTACAGGCTGCCATAGCTTTTCCTTGCAATTACTACATAACGTGAACAGATTTTTGAAAACACATGGTGATATCTACTTACTGTTACGCCGTAGAGACAGAGATTTTTCGCACGTACGCCTTCTCTTCCCATTCCTGATCGGATGGTAGCGGCGTGTGGCGCAGTTTGCAAATCCGCGATCCGTATTTCAATAGTATCATCAAGACACCAACGACAAATAGAGTCACACATGTGGTCGCTGGCCAGAATATGTGTAGTCCCATCTTGGCGTAATCTTCTACTTAAACTATCTCCAAAATTTTATAGCTTTACTCAATGTACTTTGTACACCTACACGTTTACCTTTGGCTGTACAATATGTTAGTTCATGTGAAAAAGACGCGAATGTTTCTAGCGTGTTACTAATACTTTTTAGAATCTATACCAACTCTTATATGCATAAATGGTGTGATCTAACATTTAATTAAATCTCGCTCTCACGCTTCTGCATCTCCATGTACTCTTGCGACTGCGGTGTAGCTCTATACGATTTGGGATTGTGGTACTGTAAGACTTCGCGTTTCTCCTCCGACTCGAAAGCACGCCCTGGCTCCAATTCGCTTAAATCTAACGGTGGCGTTTTATATGGCAACACTGTAAACAGCGGCTGAATCCATCTATTCCCTAATCGAATGAGCACAATAAAATTAGATCAACATAGAACAGAAGTGGGAAAGCAAAATGTTGTAGGATAAAACTCGTCGAGAACTCACCAGTATGGGGGCTCTGCCAGTATGCACGATGCCGAGAACACCAGCAGAATCCAATGTTCAAAATACAGAGGAACGCGAATAGCAGAGAGCAGACAGTGACGGCCACGTAAAACGGCGTAAAGTCACCGTACTCGTGTTCGACGAAGTAGGGATTCTTCAGGTAATCCTCTCGCTCGTCTAAAATGGACATTTTATAAATTTTAGACTGAGATTCTTCTGAAAAAGACAAAGACGGTTTTCCCCTCAGTACACAAGCTTTTTAACTGGCACACATGAGTTTATGAATCGACTGAAGAGAATGGCAATCTGAACGCGATAAGTTTGAAAACCTACGTCACATCGTTTTACGATTCTATAAGCTATTTTCTTAGAGCAGAGATCTGCCTCGCGTCAGCTACTTGTAGGCTCGGACAACCGAAGGCGTGGCGTGAGGTCAACATTACGAGATTGGGATTAATTAAAGCAATTGAATTTTATTCGCCAATGTTCATCCTTACTGCGGTATGTTTTCTTTCTTTCGCATGAAAGCGTAATGTTTTTAATGCGCTTTATTATTTATGAAATGAGTTCGTAACGGCAGGAACTTAGGGGAACTTGAATGGCTTAAGGAAGTCAACATATTAATACGCTACGTACCGTAAGGTAACTTGTTTTCACTCCTGTGTCCTTATTTGGCACGTTAGTAGAACTTTTACTAACTAACGTCCTCGACAATTTAATAGTAACAGCATTTAGGTAACGACGCAGTCATCTCGAACACACGCGTCACTTGGTTCATTGGAATCTGTTACAACAAGTTGTATTTGGGCGGGGCGTTGCGTATAGTACGAGAAATGAATACTTTAGGCACCGTTCGCATGTGGCGATGGAACGACGGTGGGCTGAGACACAGCCGATTCTACTACTAGCCGTGCTATACAACGTGGCAACACCGCTCATGTGCGGATCGGGAGTCCTATTTTCAATAGTGGAGTTTTGTACTCAGCACTTTAGCAACAGAATGGGACCCATAACCAGTGGTGGGTAAAGATACGAATTTTCGATTTTATACACGACACGTGTCATAAATGTAATAAATGTCGGAAATGTGTCGTAAATGTCGTATATCTGAAATGAAAACAACTAACCTATAATACATTTTTCGTATAGGTTATGAAGAAGTGCCAATTTATTAATAATTATAATTGTGATTAAAAAAGTTAAATTAAATTAAGTTACACTGACGAAAAATGGATATTGATAGGTTAGTAAAAGAGAAATGCATTGGGAAACCAAGAATTTCGATACGCCAACTAGTGACAGAAAATTGAATTACTGAGAATAGGTCGTAATCCGTCGAAGTCCATATGATTATCAGCCCTGATAACCATCTGACGCCAATCTGACATCAGATTGGTAGCAGAGTCTGGCATGAGAGCGCAGAATCTGACGTCAGATCCGTAGTCGTCTGTGTCCGCATTTGGCTGCGTTCTGAGGTACAGAATCTGATGTCAGATTCTGATGTCAGATCGGCAGCAGATGGACAGCAGATTCTGCCGTCTGCTAGGCACAGCCAACAGCGCCATCTGAGGTCCAGAATTAACATACAATTCCCTACGCGTGACGTCACATGGCCGCCCCTACGCGTGACGTCACACTAGGTGTATCCCCACCCTTTCTACTGCTCGTAGAGAAGTTTTGGAGCAGATTCTAAGATTCTGCTCGCAGGTTATATGAGCCGCAGTTTATTAAATAAGTTCTTTATTTTTTTTTATAAAGGTATGTGTTTATTCTTTAATATTACAAGTACAAAATATATATAAGTGGCACATATATTAACATTTAATATTTACATTTGGAAATGGTGATTCTAGATGCAAACATAAGCCAATTTTCCCGAGAACGAACTTTTATTCTACATTACATTTTTATTTATATAGATTTTCGACTTATTGTTTTTGCATAGAATCACCATATCCCTGCTTCTGTTAACTCTGAAAAGAAATACAACATTAGTATAAAATTGAAACGATACTGGGAATGTACCGATGAATATTTTATTAAACGTTAAGTACTTTATTTCAGTGATGCTAAAGTAAAGTGAGCACTGAAAAGTACTGTTTGGTTTAATACGTTTTAAAAGACTGGCGCTGAAAAGTGCCGATTATTGTTCCTTGTGAACGTCGAGAGGTTGTTCCCGTTGGACTCGATTAAAATGGGCACTGAAAAGTACCGTTTGGTCTCTTCGCCACTGTAAAAGGAGACACATCTCAACTTTTAATGGGCATATTTCGTGAAATAAAACATCTGCCACAGTTCTTCAGACGTCATCAGCTTCTTCTTCGGGCTGCTGGTCGCTCCAAAACTCGCGGCGCCTTTGCAAGGCACTTGGGGGGGCTGCTGTCGCCCGTGGACCACACCTCCTGCTGCGTACTCTTTCTTTCGCGGTCCGCAGTGCCCGCTGCATATATAGTTGAAAGTCCGATCGGAGGGGCTTGTTGAAATGCGGGTTCCCAGACACCGCTTCTGAAAAAGTAATGCACGCAAAGTACATTAGTATAATTATTTATAAAAACATGAATATGCTTATTGCTTCGTACCGTAAATCGCCATAGTAATACGGGCATTGTACAACGGCCGTTGTCCCGTTCGGCCGAACCACGTGAAGGCCGTTGTCACGTCGTCGACAAGTGCCTCCTTCATACAAAAATCGACCGCGGCCTTCAGGCTGAACCCACCCACGTATTTTAAATATTGGACCTAAACAAAGTAAGTAAATATTGATGTAAGTATGTATTATATAAAAGTAAATAAAAGCATAATTTCGCTTTCACTTACAACATTGGAATATGTTTGGTCGTCGATGGTCTCGAAACAGTCCACCTCCTCCGGTGACGAGAGAGGAATGATCGCTGGTTTCCTTGGTGGACCGTTACGGGTGAGTTGCACACATTGGAGAACATTCTCCAATAAAGTATTCATTCTTCTGCAAGCAGAATGGATGGAGGCGTAACGTATTAATAAACACGATAACATGCAATACTTACCTTAGCTCCGTCTCGACGCTCGCCGTGCGGTCTTCCAGGCTCCTGCGAACATGAACATTTATAATAGAAAACGTCACACTATCAATATTTTTATAACAAAAAAAAGAAACATGTAAATTTACCTATTAGCAGGAGGTTGTATGTGCACTGTATGGTGCTGAAACGGCTCATTCTGAATGACCGTGGCGCGTGCAGAGGACGTCCCTGGATCGTGATGATCCCTTATTGTTGCGAGGACAGGAGCACTGGCAGCAGCAGGACTATTCTGCAACATAAGAACGTTACTCGGATTAGTCGTAGAAAAATCCTTTGACGTTGGTAGATAATTATTTGATTCCTGCAGGATTGTCCTCAAATCCTGGATATCCTGATCGATGCTTTGCTTCGGCATGGCTGACGTCTTCTTTCTTGGAGGTTCCTCCTCCGAAGAAGTCGTCTGATACCTCGCTGGTTTGGCGACCACACGCTTCTCTCGCTGCGACATGTTTGGTAAACCTGTGAGTAAAAGTACATATTACAATTCTTAGCAAAGGTGTGTTGGCTGTTTTTCCTATTTTACATGCATACATGCAATATTAACCGAACCCAGGTAATGTATTACTCAATAATTCGAGTGTAACTCGACAAAGGCTATAACAGTAGAAAATGTAAAAAAGTGACCCATGAAGAAATATTCGAACCAAACGATAAAATAACTCATCAACAGAGATTAACAAGGATACGTGTAAATATAATATTACTTATGAAGAGCAATACAAAAGGAAAGTATAATACAAAAGAAGAAAATGTAAATATTATAGAGCATGCCCCTCACCAGAAAATAGTCGTAACTTACCAAAAACAAGAGACGAGGCTAGAAATGGAAGATTTTTTTTTTTTTTTTTTTTACATGGTGGAAATCCCTAACGGATACCTCACCCCCATGGCAGGGGTGAGATTATGTGGGGCTTGCACCCACTAAAACCACCATGGTGACCGCCTGACGCGAGAAGCTACACGAGGGAGTGGGACTGACAGCGAGATACATCCAGCGAAAATAAAAGTGGAAGAATTTAAATACTATGGATCCTACGGCTTCTCGCTGTGCGTAATAACAGCAACGATATACCTACGGGGTTCTAAGAGGTTTGTGTCAGTGGACATACTACAGCGAAAAGGCATTCTATAACATTTGCCACGAACCTGATCGGGGGAGATATATAAAATTTCATGGCTCAATGTGGCGCATTTATATATGCCAAGAGCCGAAGACTCTATGCCGACATCATAAAAATTATCGACTTCTAAAAATTTTTTGATACCCAAACGATACGAGTCATTGTCCATGCCAATAGTGAAAATTATGCAGATCGAGCCATCGTCTGAGATGCAACAATTATCGCGTACATTTGTGCCTAGAGATATGTTATTAAATTCTATCTTACGGTACTGAGAACAATTGGTGTCATTCGTAAGGGGTCTAGATACACGAATAGAAAAATCGACATTACGATGAATGTTTGTGCCATGTGATTGTATCTCCCTCATCCTGTTGGAAAATTGTTGGAGAGGAAGAGATGGCTTATTAAGAAATTTTTTAAAAATGGACATGTTGTTTTCATAGGGAAAAGCAGAACATGAATCTAAATTACCAAAACGTCTGACATCGTTGGTTAAGTGAAGAAGACCATGGACGTTATAACTATTAAAAGTTGGGCCATATAGGTTTTCGGTACGAAGAACAAATTTCTGTAAAGCTGACTCTGCGAATCTCAAGTGGGGGCTCGATGGAGATTCTGCAACCAAAATTCTTATGGCCGCATGTAAAATTAAGAAGTGCTTGTATATTTCATCGTTGAGTACACCATACAGTACAACCGGCCCTGTATATAGAAGGAACTGACGAAACTCGGTCGCCTTATATTTACAATATTCCTCAATAGCTCTGGGACGTCTGGCAAAGTCCAAGGGACAATATCTTGCGAGATTGTTGAGTCTCGTAGATATCACAGAAATATTCAGTGCGGGCAATTTTGACAAAAATGTAAAGCTTCCAGATACCCACGCGGACAAAAGTTTCTTCATTACGCCCAAGCATACAAGGTGCATATACTCGAACGGAACTTGGGAAACCATTCCTATCGGTAGCGATGCCAATGGGCTTGGACCTTCTTTGTGATGGTTCTCGTGTAACCGTTTAGGGTATTCCTCATCGGTACGAGGAGAATCATCTATACCATCGAAGGCATAATGCTTACCGTTCAGGGTACCAGAAACCATACATTTGGAACAGGGATATTGAGACATATGCCCAAAATGATTCAACACAAATGCTCGAGCTGGTGCGTCAGCTATGAAACATCTCAGACGTATGGGCAACTTACTGCCATGAAAATTTATACCTCCGTTGGACATGATGGCTTTGACGTTTGCAATAAATTTCTCAAAAAAAATATTGGGATCGTGTGGTTTATGGCGACCTTTATAGATTCCTACCACTATTGGCTTTATACGGGGAATATTTGAAATCCTACATTGGATGGGCCAGAACTGAATGGAACCTTTGTCCACACGACATCCGTCGGTATGAAAATCTAATTCTAACTCTCTAACAAAAGATACGGACAAAGGGAGACTTTTAACAATTTCTGTTTCCAGATCGAAATGAATGTATTCTCCTGGTTCCACGACGAATGTAACAGCAGGATTACGTGGCGTATCGAGAAGTGTTCTAACATCCTGAGGCAACTGGGAAAAACAGGAATGCGTTCGAAGGAGAGATAATATATTATTTCCTTGAACGTGTGTTAAATTGCTGTCTACGAAACAAGACGCTAAACGTTGGCGAAAAGATGGCTCGGAGAAAGTATCACAGGACAATGAAACTGTATCATGAATTGAAGAAACGCGTGACGTGGAAGTAGAAGGACCGGCGTCTTCTACATTGATATCGCGCCTAACACTGAATCTATCCGGGATAAAATTAATAGGAACGGACGAACTACAACCTGCAGATGTGCTAGCAGCATCTCGCACGTTAGAAGTATTATCCGCTACTCTACGAACGGTGTTAAATTCAGGACGGTATCGCGCGCGTAACTTTTCTCGCATCTCGCGTATAACCCTCCTTTTTTGCCTCGCCGACAATGCGTGTCCGGGTTTCCGCGACGTAGACAACTTGAAACGATTAAATTCCATAATTACTTACGTCTTGCGGATGTCTCGGGATGATATTCGTACTTTTTAATGCTCTGGAAATTCTTCGGATCTGCCGTCGATGACTGCCACCTCAGAATGAACGAGAATTCGAAACAAACGCGAACTGGGAAGTAGAGTCCCGACCAATCACGAATGACCGCAAGGCGGCTCAGCCAATCCGAGCGCTTTTTTTTCAGCACAAAGGGTACCACGTCGAATAAAGGGTACCACGAGGTAATATTTTGGCGGTACACTGGACTACGCTCGGATTGGCTGCGCCGCCTTGCGGTCATTCGTGATTGGTCGAGACTCTACTTCCCAGTTCGCGTTTGTTTCGAATTCTCGTTCATTCTGAGGTGGCAGTCATCGACGGCAGATCCGAAGAATTTCCAGAGCATTAAAAAGTACGAATATCATCCCGAGACATCCGCAAGACGTAAGTAATTATGGAATTTAATCGTTTCAAGTTGTCTACGTCGCGGAAACCCGGACACGCATTGTCGGCGAGGCAAAAAAGGAGGGTTATACGCGAGATGCGAGAAAAGTTACGCGCGCGATACCGTCCTGAATTTAACACCGTTCGTAGAGTAGCGGATAATACTTCTAACGTGCGAGATGCTGCTAGCACATCTGCAGGTTGTAGTTCGTCCGTTCCTATTAATTTTATCCCGGATAGATTCAGTGTTAGGCGCGATATCAATGTAGAAGACGCCGGTCCTTCTACTTCCACGTCACGCGTTTCTTCAATTCATGATACAGTTTCATTGTCCTGTGATACTTTCTCCGAGCCATCTTTTCGCCAACGTTTAGCGTCTTGTTTCGTAGACAGCAATTTAACACACGTTCAAGGAAATAATATATTATCTCTCCTTCGAACGCATTCCTGTTTTTCCCAGTTGCCTCAGGATGTTAGAACACTTCTCGATACGCCACGTAATCCTGCTGTTACATTCGTCGTGGAACCAGGAGAATACATTCATTTCGATCTGGAAACAGAAATTGTTAAAAGTCTCCCTTTGTCCGTATCTTTTGTTAGAGAGTTAGAATTAGATTTTCATACCGACGGATGTCGTGTGGACAAAGGTTCCATTCAGTTCTGGCCCATCCAATGTAGGATTTCAAATATTCCCCGTATAAAGCCAATAGTGGTAGGAATCTATAAAGGTCGCCATAAACCACACGATCCCAATATTTTTTTTGAGAAATTTATTGCAAACGTCAAAGCCATCATGTCCAACGGAGGTATAAATTTTCATGGCAGTAAGTTGCCCATACGTCTGAGATGTTTCATAGCTGACGCACCAGCTCGAGCATTTGTGTTGAATCATTTTGGGCATATGTCTCAATATCCCTGTTCCAAATGTATGGTTTCTGGTACCCTGAACGGTAAGCATTATGCCTTCGATGGTATAGATGATTCTCCTCGTACCGATGAGGAATACCCTAAACGGTTACACGAGAACCATCACAAAGAAGGTCCAAGCCCATTGGCATCGCTACCGATAGGAATGGTTTCCCAAGTTCCGTTCGAGTATATGCACCTTGTATGCTTGGGCGTAATGAAGAAACTTTTGTCCGCGTGGGTATCTGGAAGCTTTACATTTTTGTCAAAATTGCCCGCACTGAATATTTCTGTGATATCTACGAGACTCAACAATCTCGCAAGATATTGTCCCTTGGACTTTGCCAGACGTCCCAGAGCTATTGAGGAATATTGTAAATATAAGGCGACCGAGTTTCGTCAGTTCCTTCTATATACAGGGCCGGTTGTACTGTATGGTGTACTCAACGATGAAATATACAAGCACTTCTTAATTTTACATGCGGCCATAAGAATTTTGGTTGCAGAATCTCCATCGAGCCCCCACTTGAGATTCGCAGAGTCAGCTTTACAGAAATTTGTTCTTCGTACCGAAAACCTATATGGCCCAACTTTTAATAGTTATAACGTCCATGGTCTTCTTCACTTAACCAACGATGTCAGACGTTTTGGTAATTTAGATTCATGTTCTGCTTTTCCCTATGAAAACAACATGTCCATTTTTAAAAAATTTCTTAATAAGCCATCTCTTCCTCTCCAACAATTTTCCAACAGGATGAGGGAGATACAATCACATGGCACAAACATTCATCGTAATGTCGATTTTTCTATTCGTGTATCTAGACCCCTTACGAATGACACCAATTGTTCTCAGTACCGTAAGATAGAATTTAATAACATATCTCTAGGCACAAATGTACGCGATAATTGTTGCATCTCAGACGATGGCTCGATCTGCATAATTTTCACTATTGGCATGGACAATGACTCGTATCGTTTGGGTATCAAAAAATTTTTAGAAGTCGATAATTTTTATGATGTCGGCATAGAGTCTTCGGCTCTTGGCATATATAAATGCGCCACATTGAGCCATGAAATTTTATATATCTCCCCCGATCAGGTTCGTGGCAAATGTTATAGAATGCCTTTTCGCTGTAGTATGTCCACTGACACAAACCTCTTAGAACCCCGTAGGTATATCGTTGCTGTTATTACGCACAGCGAGAAGCCGTAGGATCCATAGTATTTAAATTCTTCCACTTTTATTTTCGCTGGATGTATCTCGCTGTCAGTCCCACTCCCTCGTGTAGCTTCTCGCGTCAGGCGGTCACCATGGTGGTTTTAGTGGGTGCAAGCCCCACATAATCTCACCCCTGCCATGGGGGTGAGGTATCCGTTAGGGATTTCCACCATGTAAAAAAAAAAAAAAAAAAATCTTCCATTTCTAGCCTCGTCTCTTGTTTTTGGTAAGTTACGACTATTTTCTGGTGAGGGGCATGCTCTATAATATTTACATTTTCTTCTTTTGTATTATACTTTCCTTTTGTATTGCTCTTCATAAGTAATATTATATTTACACGTATCCTTGTTAATCTCTGTTGATGAGTTATTTTATCGTTTGGTTCGAATATTTCTTCATGGGTCACTTTTTTACATTTTCTACTGTTATAGCCTTTGTCGAGTTACACTCGAATTATTGAGTAATACATTACCTGGGTTCGGTTAATATTGCATGTATGCATGTAAAATAGGAAAAACAGCCAACACACCTTTGCTAAGAATTGTAATATGTACTTTTACTCACAGGTTTACCAAACATGTCGCAGCGAGAGAAGCGTGTGGTCGCCAAACCAGCGAGGTATCAGACGACTTCTTCGGAGGAGGAACCTCCAAGAAAGAAGACGTCAGCCATGCCGAAGCAAAGCATCGATCAGGATATCCAGGATTTGAGGACAATCCTGCAGGAATCAAATAATTATCTACCAACGTCAAAGGATTTTTCTACGACTAATCCGAGTAACGTTCTTATGTTGCAGAATAGTCCTGCTGCTGCCAGTGCTCCTGTCCTCGCAACAATAAGGGATCATCACGATCCAGGGACGTCCTCTGCACGCGCCACGGTCATTCAGAATGAGCCGTTTCAGCACCATACAGTGCACATACAACCTCCTGCTAATAGGTAAATTTACATGTTTCTTTTTTTTGTTATAAAAATATTGATAGTGTGACGTTTTCTATTATAAATGTTCATGTTCGCAGGAGCCTGGAAGACCGCACGGCGAGCGTCGAGACGGAGCTAAGGTAAGTATTGCATGTTATCGTGTTTATTAATACGTTACGCCTCCATCCATTCTGCTTGCAGAAGAATGAATACTTTATTGGAGAATGTTCTCCAATGTGTGCAACTCACCCGTAACGGTCCACCAAGGAAACCAGCGATCATTCCTCTCTCGTCACCGGAGGAGGTGGACTGTTTCGAGACCATCGACGACCAAACATATTCCAATGTTGTAAGTGAAAGCGAAATTATGCTTTTATTTACTTTTATATAATACATACTTACATCAATATTTACTTACTTTGTTTAGGTCCAATATTTAAAATACGTGGGTGGGTTCAGCCTGAAGGCCGCGGTCGATTTTTGTATGAAGGAGGCACTTGTCGACGACGTAACAACGGCCTTCACGTGGTTCGGCCGAACGGGACAACGGCCGTTGTACAATGCCCGTATTACTATGGCGATTTACGGTACGAAGCAATAAGCATATTCATGTTTTTATAAATAATTATACTAATGTACTTTGCGTGCATTACTTTTTCAGAAGCGGTGTCTGGGAACCCGCATTTCAACAAGCCCCTCCGATCGGACTTTCAACTATATATGCAGCGGGCACTGCGGACCGCGAAAGAAAGAGTACGCAGCAGGAGGTGTGGTCCACGGGCGACAGCAGCCCCCCCAAGTGCCTTGCAAAGGCGCCGCGAGTTTTGGAGCGACCAGCAGCCCGAAGAAGAAGCTGATGACGTCTGAAGAACTGTGGCAGATGTTTTATTTCACGAAATATGCCCATTAAAAGTTGAGATGTGTCTCCTTTTACAGTGGCGAAGAGACCAAACGGTACTTTTCAGTGCCCATTTTAATCGAGTCCAACGGGAACAACCTCTCGACGTTCACAAGGAACAATAATCGGCACTTTTCAGCGCCAGTCTTTTAAAACGTACTAAACCAAACAGTACTTTTCAGTGCTCACTTTACTTTAGCATCACTGAAATAAAGTACTTAACGTTTAATAAAATATTCATCGGTACATTCCCAGTATCGTTTCAATTTTATACTAATGTTGTATTTCTTTTCAGAGTTAACAGAAGCAGGGATATGGTGATTCTATGCAAAAACAATAAGTCGAAAATCTATATAAATAAAAATGTAATGTAGAATAAAAGTTCGTTCTCGGGAAAATTGGCTTATGTTTGCATCTAGAATCACCATTTCCAAATGTAAATATTAAATGTTAATATATGTGCCACTTATATATATTTTGTACTTGTAATATTAAAGAATAAACACATACCTTTATAAAAAAAAATAAAGAACTTATTTAATAAACTGCGGCTCATATAACCTGCGAGCAGAATCTTAGAATCTGCTCCAAAACTTCTCTACGAGCAGTAGAAAGGGTGGGGATACACCTAGTGTGACGTCACGCGTAGGGGCGGCCATGTGACGTCACGCGTAGGGAATTGTATGTTAATTCTGGACCTCAGATGGCGCTGTTGGCTGTGCCTAGCAGACGGCAGAATCTGCTGTCCATCTGCTGCCGATCTGACATCAGAATCTGACATCAGATTCTGTACCTCAGAACGCAGCCAAATGCGGACACAGACGACTACGGATCTGACGTCAGATTCTGCTGCCAGATCTGGTTATCAGGGAGTGTTTAAATAGAAAGACATGTTGTGAAATACAAGTGTTTTTAAATTTCTTTGAACACTAAATTTTTACTTATTCGATTAATATATACTTATTCGGAATGTTTGGTGGAACCGATCTACTTTCAATAGTTTGCCAACTTACCATCAGAGGGCTGAAATTTAAGCCACGTCTCCACTAAGTTTCCCAATATAGAATAATAAATATAATTTGTTTAAATTAAAAATTATGTTAATAAACAGACTATTTTTATTTTAGGAAAAGAAGCTATCAATTAAAATTACAGCACCTTACTGTTCATTTTGTCCAATGGAATTGTATAATTGTTCATATTGTACATTTAAATGTATTGTATTTAATGTTTCTCTCGATGGAACTACATAGTCCTTATTTAGTGCATGCACAAAAGCTTTACAGTGGCTTAATTCCACCACACTGAAAGGGATATTGCACCAAAAAAAGAAATTTGATTACAATTTATCAAATTCATTTTTTCTGAAACAGATATTTTTATTTACATAATTTTCAATTCAAATAAACTTTATCTTTTATCGTACATTTATTTCTAATTACTTTACCTTTCACGATTCATTTTTTACTAGTTTTATCTAATTACGTGATTATTAATCGTGTGTATTTCTGCTTCACAGGTAAGGGACTTTAAAAGGCGTTACATACAGAGCAGTCTTAACAGTATTGTAGGCCCTGGGCTAAGCAATGCACTGGGGTTCGTGGGGGCCCCTGCCCACACACGGGAATATGACTTAAAATCAGAATTGTGGGCCTCTACTGCCATGGGTCCTCTGGCGATTGCCCAGCGTGTACATGCCTAAAGACAGCACTGGTTACATGCGATCATTGACTGCATTTTGGAGTGTAGTTACGGATTTGAAAATTGCGCAAGACATGGCTTTATCTGAATTATGAATTTATCTTCACATCTATTCATCTTCTATATTACAAACGAATTTATAAGATTTCATTGTATTGTATATCACTTTTTTCAATAAAATGCAGTTAAGTGATAAAAGAACACTATTATTTAATAAGCCTTTCTCTTCCACTACATCCTATCCTGCTTATTCCAAATCACATATAAAAGACATGCTAAACAGAACACCTAAACTTCCATGCTGAGCTGCTTTTAAAACTCTACGTTAATGCATTGTTTTAAAGAACAAATTCACTCGTTCTGCCACCTCTTTCGATATCATGTTATCCTGTTACGAAGCTCATTTTAGAGCGTTCTGAAAATTTTGGCCAGATTTTGGAGCGATGTATCAGGAGAACATGATGCGAAAGGAGGTATGCTGAATTTCTGCGTCGAAGGCCTTTCGATAACTCTGCGCTTCTGCGTCGAATACTTCTCCGCCTCAGATTCTCTCTCCGAAGGCGCTAGCTTAGTGCCACCTCTTTCGACATCATGTTATCCTGTTACGAAACTCATTTTATAGCGTTCTGAAAATTTTGGCTAGATTTTGGAGCGATGTATCAGGAGAACATGATGCGAAAGGAGGTATGCTGAATTTCTGCGTCGAAGGCCTTTCAAAACCTCTGCGCTTCTGCGTCGAATACTTCTCCGCCTCAGATTCTCTCTCCGAAGGCGCTAGCTTAGTGCCACCTCTTTCGACATCATGTTATCCTGTTACGAAGCTCATTTTATAGCGTTCTGAAAATTTTGGATCGATGTATCAGGAGAACATGAAGCGAAAGGAGGTATGCTGAAATTCTGTGTCGCAAGCCTTTCGAAACCTCTGCGTCAAATACTTCTCCGCCTTAGATTCTCTCTCCGAAGGCGCTAACTTAGTGCCACCTCTTTCGACATCATGTTATCCTGTTACGAAGCTCATTTTAGAGCGTTCTGAAAATTTTGGCTAGATTTTGGAGCGATGTATCAGGAGAACATGATGCGAAAGGAGGTATGCTGAATTTCTGCGTCGAAGGCCTTTCGAAAACTCTGCGCCTCTATGTTGAATACTTCTCCACCTCAGATTCTCTCTCCGAAGGCGCTAGCTTAGTGCCACCTCTTTCGACATCATGTTATCCTGTTACGAAGCTCATTTTATAGCGTTCTGAAAATTTTGGCCAGATTTTGAAGCGATGTATCAGGAGAACATGATGCGATAGGAGGTATGCTGAATTTCTGCGTCGAAGGCCTTTCGAAAACTCTGCGCCTCTGCGTTGAATACTTCTCCGCCTTAGATTCTCTCTCCGAAGGCGCTAACTTAGTGCCACCTCTTTCGACATCATGTTATTCTGTCACGAAGCTCATTTTAGAGCGTTCTGAAAATTTTGGCCAGATTTTGGAGCGATGTATCAGGAGAACATGAAGCGAAAGGAGGTATTCTGAATTTCTGCGTCGAAAGCCTTTTGATATTTGTCGATGGTAGGTTTGGAATTTGGATAGGAATCTTCTAGAGGATCTTTACAATAATAATATGGTTTTGTAGGATTTTTCCACTTTATTGTCTATAAAATACATTCAGTGCATTGCAATGGAGCAATACAAGTATGTACAAATGAATCAACTTAGAAAGAGATATTTCAGCTTGATACTGTTCAGTGAAAAGATGTTATGTTTTGTTACCGTTGAGAAATTAATTAATATAGTTTGGGACTCCAAAATAGTTCTTGTACCTGGGCCCTTTTATAGAGAAGGCGGGCCCTGAATAATTGTTTATAATACTACTATAATTTCTAAAGTGTAGAAATTCAAAAAAAGTGATATAGATTTTTATGATTAATAATTGACAAGTAATAGTAATAAAGTGGTGTAGGATAACGATTCGATTTGACTATAAAAAAATTGATTGACGTTCATAAAGCTTATAAATAACTGTAATTAATTTCTCGTGGCTATTATACACATATTTTCTAAGGATACATCGGTAGTGGTATAGTAAACCAAGTTGCCTCGAAATCCAACGTTTTTCAGGAATTCCAAACGACCCCAATTCAATAACGACTTCACTTTTCTACCGATATTCTCTCTGTCGCTAGAAGTTAAATTCTTTGCACTTGCAGTGGAAAAAATTTAGTATCATATAGTGACACATTTCATCGTCATTTGGCACGGGCCCAGTACTCGCCAAGGGCGTCCCTGGTACCGTGCACGCGCTGCTCAAATTCGAATCGTTCCACACTACGCCAATGCAGAAACTCCGTGGGGTGGGGGTGCGGAAACCCATGCCCACCCCGCGATTGATGATGCGCCAAAAATTTTTTTTTTAAATCGATAAAAAATAAACCGTTTGATACGAGTACCCTTTTCCGATATCAAGTACATATCGCAACCGTAGGTATCGATACTAAAATTATTCGGTATCGAAACGAAAATATCGAGTATTTACTCACATTTACTTGGATCAGTTCATCCCCTAAATTCAAGGTATCTTTGGCAAATTTGGAAAGATCAACTTCACAGCATTAAAAGGATTAAAACCTTTCGATATATTTAGTTCCCTTTAATTGCGATAGTTTGGAACGAATCACGTTTGAGTTGAGCATTCATTTGAAACAGAAAATACTGAAAAAATATTACCTTTCGTCCTTGGCATCATTTTGGCTGGATGCTTTGTTTAAACTTGACCCGCAAGTCGCCCAGCTAGCGATGCTGCACAAGATTGTAAATTCGTTGGACGTAAATCCACACTGCTCCAAATATTGTTTCCCAACATACGATGCGTATTCGCATCTATGGTGGCAGCAAAATGCAATCACTAAGCCAGTAACATTGCAGTTGGGTTTGTTCTGCATCGCTCGAACTAAACAACTTATAGCCAAATCTGCGGGACCATAGGTATTATAATACAGATTGCTTTTGCTGTGTTTTAAAAAATATCCAGGGAATCATGATACCTGTGGCTGATCCGCACAAATGTTTCGCAATACCGACTTTGTGATTGAACTCCTGAATTTCTGTAATATCGTTTAATTTCAAATCAGCTATGTCGGCCCGTATTCTCCTTATCGCAAGGGGAGACTGTTCATTCTTTAATTTATTATCACTTTTATGCCTGTGACTCGAACGGTCCACTAACAGAATACAACTACTCTTCTTATCTTTTATCATTTGCCCCAACCAATAAGTCAATTTGCCCTTTCCTGCTCCAAATTCAATGAAACAAGTATCATCTTGTGCAAGACCGGCTTGTTCTAAATGCGACAGTAACGATGAATTTTGTAACAGATGCTTCTTAATCGCTCTCCCACAAGATTCGTCGTTTACTTTGTTTGCGAGTATCTCGTGTTGTAGCACTGCTTCTGGAAATTGCGGTAGCTTTCCTAAAAGAAGAATTTAATACTGCATAAAATACTTTATAGCATCCTCTGGTATAAAAACGAATGTATCGCACGCACGTATACCAACCATAAGCAGCCTTTACTTTGTCTATCACCACATCTACTACTAGTTGATTAAGTTCCGAGAGTGGTACATGCCGTGGTACTTCGTCCGTCTCGTTCACATTAATTCCCTTCACTATAAACGAAGGTTGCGAGTCTATTAGTCGCTTGGCGTTACATACTTTCAAGTGTTTGGGCAATCTTGACTCGTAGCAAGTGCTGGAAATGATCTATAAATTTTATGCGTATGAAGAAGAATGTAGTATATATATTTCTATAGGAGTTCACTTACTGCGTAGGGTCAATCGGACATCGCACTCTCTTATCCCTGACCCCATCTTCTTCGACACCAGCAGTCGTCAATGAACTCTCTTGATGCTCGCCGCAAAACTGTTTCCCCTTTTTCACAGTCATACGACAATAGCGTTTCTTCCTCTTCACGAAATACATGCAATGATTCTCCTCTGCCATCTTAGTCGGAATGTTTAATAAACTACGAAATTTGTAGATTTTATATATCGACTCCCTTAATCATCTAAAATAAACAAAAGCGTATAACCTCAATCATACATAACCTATAACATGCATTTGACTTTTTACGGCTGAAACTTTTATATACTTATTTATAGTTCAGCAGAGTTATCTGGATTAAGGAGTTATGCAAATGGGGTGTCGAATAATGGATATAAATTATCTATAATCAAAGGGTAAATTCGGTCTCTATATATACTATTTATATCTAACTTTACTACTAGTATTATATACGGAGTGTTCATAAATTTATGATTCAGTATTACAATATAAATAATCAGAATCAAGTGATAAGATTAATTCGTACGGATAAGAAACTGGTTAATCAGAATTAAAGATATACCAGTATACCAGAAATAACTTGCAAATCGGAAACAGTTGGTTTTCGGACATTAGTATACCGATATTTTTCTGTTTCATTTTGGTGAGTATGTATATCTATATACAGTAAGGGCAGATCGGTTACCTACCCGAATATTCCAATTTTTTTTTAAACTGTGAGGGTTTGTAGAGGATATCGATAGAAATACTTATCAGGCAACTTTTCGTTTGTGTCTATTTTCGGTTCTTCGAGGTGAAAATACCCCTTGAAGGTTAATGTGTGATTTAATTCCTACTTTCCTGTGTACCTTGAAAACTAATTATAGTATATAGATATAAAAAAAAATTGGAATAAAAACTTAACGCTTTTTTACGCTCTATAAAATTATGCAATCGAATTGTTTAAAATTTGGAGTAAAGAACGATTTTTTATTTAAATTAAAAATTTCAAACAATTCAATTGCATAGTTCTATAGAGCATAAAAAGTCGTTAAGTTTCCATTGTCTACTATAGTTTTCAAGATATACAGAAAAGTAATTAGGAAATCACACATTAACTTTTAAGGGGTGTTTTCACCCCGAAGAACCGAAAATAGGCCAATAAAAAATTGCCTGATACTTCTACTGAAGGCCTCTACAAACCTGCACTCTTTAAAAAAATCGGAATGTTCGAGGAACTGAACTTTCCTTGTTAGGCCCGCAACTATTTTAACTATATAGTTATTCATTGAGTACTGCACGCAAATCCGGCGTGAACATTTACGGGGCCGAGTTCCAAAATTGTGCGGGTCAAAAAAACCGCATTTATATTATACTTCTAAATTTTATATTAATAAATATCTATGCATAGAGCCCTGCAAAATTTACGATGAGCCAGTGGCGGATTTAACAGGGCGGCCGATGAGCAGTTGCCACCTGGGCCTCTGCCCAGAAGGCCCCCTTAGGGCCCCAACCTTAAAAAAAATTATTATTTTATCCAAACTATATTTTTTTCTGTATTATTACCCTTTTAGTAAACTACCTCCTCATTTTCCCGAAAAAGTGGGCCCCCTCAAACTATTTGCCTTCTGGGCCTTTTTTCTGAAATCCGCCACTGCGATGAGCTATTCGTGAACCGCGGGGCTCTAAAAACGCGGGGCCAGGTTCCAGAGAACGCACTGAACTCACCTCGTGCCGGCCCTGAGTACACGCGTAGCAAGGTTTATCATGAATTTACGAACACCCTGTATATAGAGATGCTGCTCACCGTTGCTTATATACGTGCGCCCGTTTATTGTCAACTCTATGCGTTCACTCCGCATAGTACGGCATATAGAGCAGAGATAAAACCGTGTTTAGGGCTCCACCCCTGAACTCCTGAACAGCAGCTAGTCGGTAATAGTAGTATATGAACAGTGGCTGTGCGTCACTCCAAAGATATGTGTCTTAGCGTCGGATAGACAATTTATAAATTTGAAAACTTATAGCTTCACTCAATCGTCCTTATGCTTTACTTCAATTTCTCCTATATGGTGTAATTTCTAAAGTAAACTGTAATGAAAATTCAGCGTATCACCGCAGTCATAATTTCACAATTCAATAGTCATCTGACTATTCAATAGTCATCTGACGTTTTGTAACATTTACAACAATGTTTATTATCTAACGATAAGTACAGTACAGAAAATCTAATCTGTAATTCTCTGGGAAACAGAAGGTACCATATACTTTGTAACGTAACAACGAATATAGTACATGCTTACATTTTATGTCGACGTAATTGTGTATGTTATGTTGTAGGTGATTAAGAGACGTCGTCATAGCAAACTGTTAAAATGCCAAGTTCGTATTTGTATGCCATTAATAACGAGGGGCGTGTGTTCGGATTATCAACATCCGGGAACATGTGGCGAGAGTTCATGTACCTGGGCCTCGAGTTCAAGCAGCTGTCTGCGGTACCGCATTTCATGTGGGCGATTGGCGGCGATCGTCAAGTTTATGTGCACGTTCATGGCTTAGACGTTCCTATAAGAATTAAAGAGGAAATATACGAGAACGAAGTATGTTTATTAAGATCGTTACTTTAGAAATGACTGTGGGAGTATGTTAACTATGGAAAATGTTTGCAGCGTTGGCTTCCTTTGGAAGGATTTAGCGGAAGATTATTGCCGACGGATAGGTACAATTTTTCCAGTCAAGACGGCGCGGTCGATCGTAGCCGCGATAAAGTAAAGTTACCGTCTATGGCTTGGCAATGGGAGGGCGACTGGCAAATAGAAACTACGTTAGATGGCCAACCATTGGATCACGATGTAAATATTTATAACTTCGTAATAATGTGTTTTTCCAGATACTTTTTTGCGTAACTTATGCTTGGTTTGAATTTCACTTAGTATTATCAGCCATCTCTATTTCTATTATTTCTACACTCACAGTCACAATTATTTCTACGTTCACGAAAATTAATGCTGAATGAAGCGATTTATTCAAATCTCTCTAGTAACGTTACGGATACAGATATTAACACTGTAATTGGTTTATGTCACATTGCCATCGACGTTTTACATTTTTCCCTTTGTCGTTGTGTTTCTTATGACTTTCTTTTATATGTAGATTTGTTGTCAGTTGTGAGCATCGAAACAAAGCCTTATGATCACAGAGAATCTGATATTTTGGTAGGGATGGACATATGCAGTTGATTTTCCAGCTACTTATTCGACAAAAAAGCAATGGAAATCCTGCGTCAGAAGAAGAAAATGGGTTCGGTATAGAAGATACAGTGCGATGAACTCGTGGTGTGCTATAGCGCCACTTCATAAAGATCCGACTAAGGTAAAGCCTCCGATTCGCCGAGTTACAGTATCCGAATACAAGATCACATTGTACAGACGTCGTAATATATTTTCAGGAGCCATTTATTGACATATCTGTGGGTGGAAATCAAATACCTGGAGGTAATCCTGGAAACCTAGTAGTCTGGGCAGTAACCGCTCACGGGAGGGTATAACTTTTAAAAAAATTCTAATACGGCAGAGAGTGTTACATGAGTTGTAAAAGCTTTATAAGTTAGAGTTTTGGTTACTGTATAACTATAATTCTATCTCAATTCACTGTAAACCTTGCTCGAGCGAACCTCGAGTTGCACAGCTAACAATGACTATGACATCGACAGGTAATGTTCCGCGTTGGAACCACTACAACTTGTCCCGAAGGTCAAAGGTGGAGTGCCATAAAATTAGCGAATGGTTACGAGGTGTCTCAAATCAGTGTTGGAATAACTGGTCTCGTGTGGGCGGTATTGATGGTTGGCAAAGGACTGGTGCGAACAGGTGTCACTAGAGAAAATCCAATGGGTACAGAATCTTTATAAAAACATTAGAATATAAGATACTATTCTTGTCTGAGTCTGGGGCGGCAAATTTTGGGGAGCGACAATTTTGAGGGGCGGCAAATTTAGGGAGCGACAAATTTTGAGGGGCGGCAGACGCTTGTTAGCCTAGGGACGCCAAATCTGAAAATCCGCGTGTGATAATAATAAGCATAATTCTGTTTGTAGGGGAAGATTGGTCCGAAGTGGAACCTCCACAGAAGGATTTGAAATTAGTACAAGTTAGTGTAGGTACAGATGCTGTGTGGGCTGTGACGCAGGACGGAGGAGTGTGGTTTAGGAAAGGTATCAAAGGTGAGATGAGTGGACTTTGCGAACAAATGGCTACTGGCACCGGGTGGGTGGAGATGCTAAGCAAAATGTCGCTAGTATCCGTTGCTCCGAATGATCAGGTAATTCAGCTGGTTACAAGAGCTACAAATAGTTAGCTTTAAATTCACTTTCATCTGTTTAAATTCTACCAGGTTTGGGCTATCGGCCACGAAGACCGGTGTTTGTATTATCGTAATGGGATCACGCGATCGGAATTAACGGGTAAAAAGTGGAGATTGATAAACGCTCCCCTTCAGCTGAGTAGAGCAAGCAGTAACGCCAGCTTATCATCAACTAACAGGCACAGTATGTGCGGTACTCCTCAACAGCAAAGGCACCAAAGTTGGGGATCATTGGTATTTAACTTCGAAGAATATTTACAATTACAACTCGTTGATATTTGCTTAGCAATATGACGAATACGATCGTTTATAGAACCGACCGCACAGCACTAGCGAAGGTACGACGTTAATTAGAGAATGGGAAGAGCAGTCTCGTTCGGCACCGACCCCGACATCGTTAAAATTATGGCAACGATCGAACGATGCCGCTTCGGCTAAGACTCCAAAGCAAACATCTTTCCAGGACATATATCTGAACGAGAGCAAAAAGAGGTGAACATAAAAATTATTCATTGATCGCGTCAGTTATTTCTGTGCCTCTTTAAAAAAAAAAACATTTTACATATATGTAATTATAGATCTACAAATTCGTTAGATATGGGTGATCTGACCGAAGCTAGCGTCGCAAATATCACTATATCGAACGAATCGCTAACCAAAACTGGGGAGTCTATAGTAGTCTCTGGGAAAGGGATGGGCAGCACTGTTAAGGTCAATAGACAAGTTAATCATATATTTTCGATGGCTTTTCCTTGGGGTTAAAACATAAAATTGAAACAACGCAGATAAATCCAGCTGCGTGGAGTCCCGTTCATTCAGTTGGCTCTATGGTAGGTGTCGAAGCTCATCCAGAAACAGACGGAAGTATATTCGACCCTGACTTGACCAGTGACTCAGGTGTCTACGGAGAAGAAGACGACAGCTCTGGTGGAATGTATTGGGCCGAGTGCGATGCATCCTGGTACAAGGTGGAAGCTGGAGCATGCTTCGCTGACCCATCTAATCCTCCAAAATGGTACGTTTAATATTGTCACCTGGTTATCCTACGATTATCACGTAGTTATAAATGCGTGTGTCCTTAAACTCGTAGGATTGCTGACACTAACGGCGCAACGCATGGAGACATAGCAGAGCCATGGAGAATACACATTTTGGAGGAGCTAAAGAATAGATTAGAAAAAGTACAATTCGACGCGTCGATATTCGAAAAAGTTGTTGAAAAGTAAGGTCTCGAAGTGTTCATAAAAACTTAGTATTCCAATATGTTTTATTCATGATTCGTGATTGTCCATTGCAGATCGTCTTGGGTGAAAAACGGAGATGTAAAGTGTCAAGTTAAAGGCAGCACTTCGTACGAAGATTGTGTTATTGAGTTAGAGTGGATCAGCAGCGACAGTGGAGCCTTAGATTCTGGAACTGTAACTGTTCTGAACTCGGACGGAGCAACAACAATCGTATGTTGACGAAGGAATGCGTGTGATGCAGGTGTCTGTTAAATGTCCATCAGCTTTTAATGAGTGTACTTTTCAGACTCAATTTCCTATATCCGAGGTCACGTGTGTAGTGTGCTGCAGCGAGCCAGGTAGCCCGCGAATAGCAATTCATACTCCTAGATTATCTCGCTCCAAAGTACTTAGACTGCAGTTTTCCAGCGACACGGAAATGGAGGACTGGTTATCACACTTAACTTCAGGTACGAATATATGCTTGCCTTTACTTAGCGTACTATCGATATCCCAATCTAAATGCCCGCCCACTTTTATAGTGTCTTGCCAAATGAATAATGTTTACGGGAGGCCAGGACCTAATTCCATTTGGACTACTACTGCGTTGGGAGACATTTATGTATATGACCCTGCTGCTTTAGAAGTAAGTTATTACACAATTCGACTCAAGTATTATTGGGAGCTGGGAAGAAGTTATACTGCTCGGAAACTGAAATATCACAGGGGAGAACCGTCGCTTGCTCTACTCAAAATCCGAATTTTGAATTCCAAACTCAAATTTGGGTTTCCACTCCTCAAAATTCAAATTTGGATTTTCAACCTCAAATTTGTGTTTGGATCCCTTCCCGAAACTCAAATTTGTGTTTGGATCCCTCCCCAAACTCAAATTTGTGTTTGGATCCCTCCCCAAATTTAAATTTGAGTTTGAACCTCCTTGCCCCTGTGACGTTTCATCTTGTGGGTGGTGTGACTTTTCGAGCTCCCAATAGTATACCCTTTATTAAAGTTTCACAATAGCGTTGACCCGTGCCCGAATTGCTTACAGGAAGGTCAACTCCTCGACAATACTTACGGACAAGAATTGAACGTCGCCGGGAAAGAATTACCGTTCGAATGTATATTGCAAAACGGTTTCGGATACGGCGGCTCCCTAAAAATGACAGTATGCGTTCACGACGATGCCGATAGGTGAGCGTTTAATTGAAACTACGATCGTGCCGATTAAATCTCTTACACGGCGATGTTTCTTATTCGGCGATTTTGTGGTGGCCAGGCTATCGTTCAATCTAGTCTGTTACACGACGATATCTTTAAAACACAAGTCTGTGATGGAGAGCCACGACGTGGCGTTGCACTTTAATCCGAGACTGAAGGAGAACACGATCGTGCGGAACACGTATCAGAACGGGCAATGGGGCGATGAAGAGAGGAACGGAGGTAGCCCGTTAAAGCCTGGCTCCGATTTCACGTTAGAGATTCTTTGCGAAGCACGTGGTTACAGAATACTGATAGATGACACGGAATTTACTTTTTATAGCCATAGGATATTACCGCAAAGTATTACGCATTTAAGGATCAAGGGGCTGATGACGTTGTGCAGTGTACTTTATAAGTCCACCTCTGTACGTAGCAATCGAATTTGTATAAGACATAAGGTAGTCGTAGCGTGTTATTAAAACGGATTGTAATATGATGTTGCTTCGCGTAGGTGATCATTGATCCAATTACAATGTTCTGGAGGCAGATGGGCGGGCATTTGAAGAAAGTCGAAACATGCTCTGCTGGCGTGACATGGGGGATAGGGTACGATAGTACTGCATGGGTATATACCGGCGGCTGGGGTGGTTTGTTCTTGAAAGGTATTGTAAAATCAACAGAGCTTACGTTTAACGTAAGGTGATCTCGTCCCCGGTAATTTTTCTCCCCGATTTTATATTTTTTCTTTAAAGTTACAAAATATCAACATGAAACTGAAGCCACGTGTTTGCTATTAAAATTCTACTAATTTGGAGAGAAAAAAAGTATCTCATGTCCGCGGGAATCCCAAGAAAAAATGATCACCTTAATTTAAGGAGAAGAAGAATCGATCACGGGGCTATAGATCGGGAGAATAATGTGAACCGTTGGTGTTGACAGGGGTGGATAGCAATACAGGGATAAATGCCATGGTGGATACTCATAATTATTACGTATATGAAAATCAACGTTGGAATCCCGTGACTGGTTACACATCTCACGGCCTCCCAACGGATCGTTACATGTGGAGCGATGCCACTGGACGTCACAAACGTACTCGAGAACATACTAAACTGTTATCCATGCATTGGCATTGGGTAAGTACGCGTCATACTGACAATGATTAACCATGAAGGGCTAATATTATCAGCCTAATGATGAATTCTTTCGCGTAAAATGATTCAGTAAATTTTGTTAACACAGGTATCAGATTGGATAGTAGATTTCCATACGCCCGGGGGCGTTGATAGAGACGGCTGGCAGTACGCCACCGACTTCCCTTCTCAGTATCACGGTAAAAAACAGTTCACCGACTACGTCAGGAGAAGACGATGGTTCCGGAGGTGTCAGTTAACGACTAGCGGTCCTTGGCAAGAATTGGGAAACACAAAGTTGACGGATGTGTCTATATATGTACGAAACATTCATAACGAGACCCTAATTGTTCAGTAACATGGATATAGTTAAATAATTATCTGTCGTTGTTCATAGCAGGCAACTGAGAAACCTGGTACCGACGCTCCAGTGCATATATGGGCAGTAGCTTCTAATGGCGAGGCCCTATTCAGGAGAGGTGTTTCCGAATCTTGTCCAATGGTAAGAATAGAGAATTCTACTCCTATCTTCGGCTTGAATTTTTCTTCGAATCATTCAGTGTTAATATTTAGGGAGTATCGTGGGAACATATACCAAGCGATCAAGCCTTGGTGGGCATTTCATGTGGCCCGAGCGGTCAAGTTTGGGCCGTTGGAAGGAATGGTTCTTCTTATTGGAGATTGGGCATCACTACTTCCAAACCTACAGGTAAAGTTAACGTTAGCGATCCACCTGATCTTGTCTTTTTAAATACCACTTATCCTGGTTGCGCAGGGGTACAATGGCAGAACGTTGAGCCACCGACAGGCGCTCACTTGAAACAAATCTCTGTGGGGAAGGACGTGGTGTGGGTGCTGGACACAACAGGCAGATTGTCAGTGCGCCGCGAAATGCAGATGAACGTTTTCCCCGAAGGAACGTACTGGCAGACTCTGCCTGCGATGCCGAACGATCCGATTCACATAGGTAACGTTGGAATTTGCACATCGTACAGACCAGCGTTTCCCAGCCTCGTAGATTCCAAGAATCACCCTAGCGCTTTCCCTGAATCTAGTAGACACCCCTACTAACTTTTTTTTTAAATATGTCGCTAACCATATTAGCAATACATCTGATCGCTGCGCTATTGTAGTTAGACGACGGCTGAGGCTAGCGAGAAATGAGTATTTTCATTGTACGGCGTTGAATAATCTTGCAGAAGTATCCACCTTTAATTTCTGTGTGAAAAAAGTTGCAGAGAAATGTAAGACGCATTCCCCAAAGGCTGCGTTCCTTGGAAAACTGTGCAGATTGCCCTTCAAATCAAGCCCCGCGTTGGGAAACGCTGGCGTAGACAACACACACGCTAATTTAAACACACTCTCTGACCCCTCTTGCATAGGTATACTTTATAGGAGTTTGTAATTGTGGCGTAGATAGTGTATGTTTTATTCTGAATGGGTTTTTTCGGTGAAGTAATTCCTATTGTTACTTTTAAGCTTGCAAAGTTTGCCGTTATGAACATTACCGTGTGATTCCCGTCTTAAAGTAATTTACGTTCTATCGGTGCGTAACGATTTCTCGTTTATGTTAGATATGTCTGTTATCAATGCGAAGCAAGGCTTTCGAAACATTGCTGTTGCGAGGGAACAGGGCCAAGTGTGGGCAATTTCTGGAGCCGGTATACTCTGCCGCAGGATTGGCATCACGGATAAGAATCCAGCTGGAACCGGCTGGACGACCGGCATAGGGGTGAGTGAATCGTTCGCATTTATAACACTTGATAAAGCATTAGATCATGCCCTGAAGACACCATTACTTTTGACAGGCAAATTGGCAATATATAAGCGTGGGAGGACTTGTAAATAAAGCGAAATGATCAATTCGTTTTTAAATCGATGGAGATTGCTTGTAATAAGATACATGGAAAAGTATTATATTATCCTATCTAGCAGCGTGATACTTTAGCTTGTTGGTTGTGCAGGGAAATTTTTCACGGAAATGATCGAAGCCGATGCATATGAATGTACGAGAAATAGATGTTCAAATCTTTATGACCATAGCTTTATGGTTAACTGAAATTTACGAGTATAAGCTTGACACGTAACGTTTCCAATAGCGAATAAAAGAGACGTTATTTTATCTAAAACGTACAAACTATAACAATAATTGAATTCGTAACCTGATCGTACTTACTCTTTTCAAACCGTATCATTTCACTAGCTTTTTATTATGTGTATGAGAAGAAATACACGCGAAGGTGTATTATGCGCGTAAGAAATGAAATAATAGAATTATTATAATCGTCACGTGCAGTCTTGCCATTAAACTACGTCATCAATATAATTGAGAAACATTCCAAACGCATTTGCATAAGTCCTAAATAGCTTACAATAATGTAGCGGTAGAAAATAGCAGGGGATGTTGATTTTATTTTTTTAATAATCACATACCATTGATAGAACTATAACTGGATCGTGCCAGATGCCTTGTCTATTTAGCTAGAGATTATTTTCACTATTACAGTATACAAAAAGATGTTACAAAATTTCTCAATGATAATGAGACTGCTAATGGAGATGTTCGGGAAATCGAAATCATGATAATTTTTATTTATTGTGTGTTGTATCATGTGTAGAAATATTTGTCGGAGAATATATTATAACACAGTTGCTTGGAACAGTGAAATTGTAAGAATAGTCATAATCATAAAGAATAATGATGGCTGTTTATAAATATTCCAAATAATTAATCGCCAATCGATACGTTTATTTAACGAAACAACGCTGAATGGTTTTTTTAGCAAGACGTGCTAATTAAGTGTTCCTGTATGAATAAATTTCATGTAGTGCCTCTAATATGGAAATTTCATATTCGCATTTATTATTTATTGTGTCTTACTTTGGAAATTAAAACATGATCGAAAATAATAGAAGTCCACTTTTCGAAACTATTAAAATAAGATATTACAAATCTGAATGAATATGAATATTTTTTAAAACTCCACTACTAGTGACTGACATTATAAGTACCTACCCTTATTATTATTATTAACATTAGCCCCTATTTTGTTATAAATTATAAATGTTACGTCTCATTCCGTTGACAATGTATTTGTATCATGTAATTGTCTATACTGATATGTAATTACACTAGCTTTCTATACTTAATTACATTATGTGATCAATAAATTTGATTTTTTTAAAATAACAATTCAATGTAATTCTGTATCTAACGTAACGCTACTGCATGCATACATATACTATACGTTATTCCGTGCAATTCTACAAAGTCAGTGCAAATCAATCCACAATAAGTTAATATAAAACAATATATTTTATTAGTACAAACAGTACTTAAACAATCAATAAATGAAGTAAAATTTTTTAAGAGATATGTACAGTATATCAACACGTTATAGTGTATAAATATAAAAAGAGGAACAAATAGATTTTACATAAGCTTACACGCTATACAATAAGTCAGATGTCTTTTTACAGAATGGTACTGCAAGTATACTGTATTTAATGCGCAGCAGTGATGCTCAACAATTTATATGTTCACTGTTTTAATGCTGTTTTGCGTTAATGTGTAAAACTATATTATATTTATAGGTACAGTCAGAAAGTTAATGTCTTTTAATTGGCGTTCCACGCCTATTCGGTAGCATAAAACGGCGAGCTACCACGAATATTATTACATTCGTATTTCGCGATCACTTTTCGTCGTACCTAAAATTTTGTCCCAGAGGATTCGTGGACATTAATACCAAACGTATCACACTGTATTACACTGTATCCACTACTAAAATCGAGTGACGATCCTAACTTGATCCGCGTACTTCCGTTTCATCATGTCCGCTTCTATTTTATCTCTTTTGCCCTGTTCGCTGTGAGATATTCCGTAAAAAAAATATATGCAAAAACCTGCGTAAAGTGGAGACAGTAATGAGATTAAAATTTACGAGGTGTTACACTGTAAATTGTTATTGTTATTTTATACCAATGAGCATCCAAACGCCAAATCTGATCCACGTAAAAGCGTCTAGCTGTAGCATCAAGTATAAATTAATGAAAATACTGCAACATGGGAGAAGTGGCACTAATGGTACCTGTAAGCGACAGAGATAGTTAACCGGTGTATTAAGTACTCCATCTCCTTCGGAAGGAACTCGTGAAGTAGGGTACCTTAAAGGATAGCTCGATATCTTGAGTCGGTTGCCTCGCAATGGCTGCTAAATTCAGTAATAATATTATCACAAGTATGACTAGTATCACAGTTTCTACTACATCGTTACCAAAGGCTCTTGCGCCCACCTGCTGAATGAAAAGCGCAATAACAAATACAATAATACCTGTAAATGCAACAGAACAAGTATAAAAACACTAGTTAAGCAGGTGAAAAGTTTCAAACAGTAATTAACGTCAGAAGACTCACACAAAAGTAGAACTCCGTATTTCGCAACTTTGTCGGAAATCTCATTTATCTCCTTTTGATTGTGCAGATTGAATATTTGTTTCAGAACGTTAACTGGCGTTGGTTCGTAACTATTCATTGCTGTCACAGAATGAGTATTAGAGGTGTATTCTTTCCCTTGGTATCTAATCATTAATATAATGAGTATTTTGTATTTAACATGAACATGATCGCTGGTAAATATATTCTACTTGATCTGCCGCGTGGCAGATGTCAAAGTCTTATCTTAACGTCTCGCGCGTTAAGTTCAATGTTGATCGCGTTTACCTCAATATTAGAACAGATATTGCCACGATAGTGTACGCTAGAAGTGTTCCAATGGACATCATATCTATCAGCTGTTGAAGATTGAATATAAGTGTCATAACCCCCGTGAATAGACCAGAGATCACTGTTCCAAAAATTGGTGTCATGGTTTTTGGATGTACATTCGCAAGGCGTTTGAAAATAATCCCATCGCTGCCCATGGCGTAAAGTATGCGTGGCAAGGGAAACATTGCGCCGAGCAAACTCGTGCAGAGTGCAAATGCAGCGCCAATGTTAACGATCCATTTAATGGTGTTCCAGTTAATTTGCTCGAACACGTAGGGGAATGGTGCGTCTGCGTCCTAAGCGCACAGAGGTGTCGGGTGAAACTGGACGTTCAGATTTTATAAATCTAGAGAAACGAAGCCTACCTGATCGTAGTAAGGCCACATCATGGTGAGAACAGTGGAGATGCTGAAGTAAGCCAACAGGATTATTACTAAGGACACAACGATGGCTATGGGTATGTTGCGTTGAGGATTCTTGGCTTCTTCGCCAGTGGTTGCTACTGCATCGAAGCCCACAAAGCCATAGAAACATTTGGCTGCACCCATCATCACTCCATTTATACCGAACGGCATGAATCCTCCGGACCCGGCGGAGTTTTTTACTGTCTCTGGTATGTCTTCAACGGGTATCCTCCAATTTGCAGGATCAGCTGGAATTTCAAAGAGAGTGGACCCACGCGATCTTTATAGGCATCGCAAATTTGATTCTTACTTTTTTAATCCTAAAAGTGCACGCTGAGGATAAACTTCTCTGAAGGATATGTGCAAATCACTTCTTTTAAGCATACTCCCAGCAATTAGTACACTAGTGCGCAGACAGCGTACAGTTCTAGAGTTAATGTCTCCATCGATCATGGTGATTCTTACCTTTAATGGACCCTGCCACTACAATGATTACGATAGTAATCAGATTGATGACGGTGAATATGTTATTTAACATCGAGGACTCCTTCACCCCTATGCTCAATAAAATAATGAGCAGCATCACCACGCCGAACGCAAAGAAGTCCGGATAATCGGACAGAAAGCGGACATGTATTGGCATAACAGAGGTCAAGGTTTTACTTATCGTGTTCCCTATTAACGCGTCCAAGTAATTGCTCAGCCCTCGGGCGACGCTCGCTGTACCTGGTGGACAAACCGAGAAGAAGATGAAACATGATTTTGCAAACGATAGAGAAACTGATATTCGTTTCTATGCGACGAGGACGAGCTACGGAATGAAGATACTATTTTTAAAGGAATTTGGGTCATGTAGACTAAAATGAGGAATTGAGAGCAACAACGGACTAAACCATATTGAAAAAAATTAATATTTCCTATTTTATATAATTAGTACAGCCTATTGGAATACATTATCGCCACTAATTTAATTTTTGCAAGAGATGTGGGTCAGTTCGTTTTTGCTCTCAATACCTGAAAATTCGATGGTTTTGTCGCAGAATTCTACGTGAAACAATAGTGACTCGAACGTTTGCTGCATTATCTAAGTATTCTAAGTGAAGGTCATCCAAAATCACTGCGTTACTTATATTTTCAATTACCAAAGTATGATAAAAATGATCGATTCTATTTAATAAAAAAGAGCGTCGATAATCTTGCAATCTAAAAAAGAAGATAAATATTTTCCCGGATCATAACATTCGTTTGTTTCTCAAACAAATGCTTCTTTCTGGAACATTCTTTTATATCGTTAATTGGAGCAAAGCTATTATAGATGCGTAACGTTAGGCCGGGCGAGCTGTACATATTTCGATGAATTATTCCACATAGATTAAAGTGCTCCCACTCTATCAGTCATGGACAGGTACTACTCAAGTGGATGCCACGTTCCTCGTCGTATTTTTTGCGAAGCAGAGGAATGCCACGATAAGGGAAATCCTCTCCCCCGCAAGATAACACCGAGAACCGGGATCCTGTAAGAAGCCCGATATCCAATTGGCATCTCGCGTGAAGAGCAGTAAAGAAGGTCGTCTGCATGCATACCTATTACATACTCCAAAATTAAATTCCATCCTATGATGAAGGCGACGAATTCCCCCACTGTTACGTAACTGTAAACGTACGCCGATCCTGCCTTGGGAACCCTGGAGGCGAATTCCGCGTAACAGATTCCTGGAATTCACACGAACATCCCATTTAGCGCACGTGCGAGATATTCTTTAGAGATAATTGGGGGATTAATCGCTCGAATACTATATCTACATCTAACATTTCGCAAGCTCTTCGCAATAATTAAATGCCGAATTCAAATGATACCAATTCTTGTCATTCTCAAAATCCACCTCCTTTCCCTGGCGTCGGCGTGTATTCGCGCCGAGGCACTTGTGCGCACAGTGGCGCACCCTGGGGAGCCGTGGCGCCCCCAAAGAAAAAGGAACTGAAGTAATTCAAGAGCTTCGTAAAAAGAAATTAATTGTATGGTTTAAATAAATTTTTCTATAATCACCTAATGAATTTTATTGAATTTGCATTAAAAATATTTTTATCCATTCATCTCGGCTCTCCGCAAGATTAAATCCTGAATGCGCCACTATGTGCACAGTGTTCGCGTGTCTTCGCATCAATATTTCCTGGAATAGAAGTTTCGAACGTATCGCTCAAATGTCCATTATACACGGAGCCAGTTAAGCAAACTTTTATCGACAGTAGTAGGGTAGATGTGCCAGTAAATGAACACGTACCAGAGAATGGACATTTTTTTATTAAAATGGGTGAAATAAGTTATTAAAATAAGCAACTAATTAATTAGAGACTTCTTTTAACTTCTTGCTCCATATCTAAACAATTTTTGCAGCACGTGGAAACAATCGCGCTGCAAACATAATTTTATAATAGTATTCATTTATTAGCCATAAGTGTTCGTTCATTGGTGCGTTTACCCAATTTACTTAGAAAATTCTGTCCGACTTAAAGGGGCATTTTTCAAAAGCTTGGGCGCAACTCTAGTTTCAAAGGTCTCTAGCCTTATTAGCTTTGTCCTCGGAAGAATTGTATATGTAGGTCTACTCGATAAACTAAGTATCTACATATGTCATCGAAGATGGAAGAAAAAACGAACATGCGCTTCTGTCTCAGTCATTCGTCAAGCGTCACTTGCTAGGCATTATCGCGGAAGGGTTAGGTTTATTCAACCTCATTTATATTCAAGGGTAAAACATCGTCATCGCGGCTAATTAGCTTCGGAGCTGGTTCCCGAAATGTCCTTTAATTGGTGCAAACTGCTAATATCCGGGGAGGACGTGCACCGTCGATTTATAATTGGTTAAACAGGTACAGCGACAGGGAGCGAAAGCAGTGGCATGCTTGGGATTAGCATAGTTTTTGGAGCATATAGTGACTCATATTAGTAACTAACACTGGATATTGCTGATATTGGAGAACAGAAGTGTCGGCATATGGAAGACACCCTTCATTACCAACAATCGGCGCGCGCCAGCTCTGCCACCACTTGGCGAAATGTTTCAGCTTTCAGTGTCGCGGCGGTAGTGTTGCAAGGATGTTAGAATCAAGGAAGTAAGTATATAAAAAGATCGCAAAGGACTTTCATTGTTCCAATAAAAATGCTCCTAATTTAACGTAGAATAGGTACATCAAGAGATAGCGAGATTTACAAGAGTTGAGAGAAGATAAAACAAAGGCAATGTATTAATAGTAACGTCTCGATACTAGATCGCCTATCAAACCTCGAATCTTAGTCATAGTTATCTCCCCACCGTCTACTTGAACTTGCGCTATAGTTCCATATGTCTATACTTCAAGACTCTTACGTCGTCTAGCTGAATAGGGGTTTTGAATTAGCAATAAATCAGTAAAACGCACATCTGGCGGCTTGTAAATCCAAGAATATCGCTTTGCAGTTTGCACGTCACTCGACTGTCCTCCACTAGCACATTACTGTTCATAAGTATTAGGACACCTGTTGCATTCGTAGAAAATATGATATTCGGTACAGATCCAATACTTTTCTCTGTTTTTGATGTAAAGTATCAAATAAAGTAAAATTCGTTAGAGTCCTTCAATACCTAAATTTGCAACGTTTTTCGTGATTATTTGAAACAGACTATAGTCGAATTAACGAAAGAAGGCACCTTGGGACCGGAGCCAGAATTTGCGACGTTGCCGCTACTCCAGGCTCGCCATTGGTGCTTCCTCTATGCGGCTCCCGACGCCTTGGCTAATGACTTTCGACTACTTAGCTGTAGACAGTGGAGAATTTCAAAGTCGATTTTCTTGAAAATGAAGCGCGATATGAAAAAAAGTTACTCTTTCTTTTTGATTTATAACAAGTAAATAAGCCGAGAAAAAGGAATAAAATTTTTTGTTATTGCGCTTCATTTTCGAGAAAATCAACTTTGAAATTCTTGACGACGCGTCCAGTCGCGTAGGGGAAAACCTGGCTTAACGAAAATCACGGGCGATTTGGGCGAAAGTGGAATTCGTCCATACTAAGTTTCCCCCAAGAACCGTGTATACCTACCAGCGAACGCGGAAGCGACGGCAGCGATCAGAAAGGAGATACAGACAGCTGGGCCAGCCGTCTCCTTGGCGATGCTGCCAGCAAGGACGTAGACACCCAGGCCGAGGGTCGCGCCCACTCCTAGTGCCGTGAGATCGAACAGACCAAGGACTCGAGCCAATTCGCCCTTGTCTTCCTGGTTCTCGTCGATGCGCCTCCGAGACAGCGCCCTCCATACCCGGCTCGCCATCCCGAGCCCTCCTTTTCACTTCCAGCTACTTCGTCCTCGCCTGAAACATGATTTCATCAGTCGCCGAAATCCTCCTCCAACTTATTCTACACAGAGTTGGGCATTTAAAATTTTATAAAATTTTATTCGAAAAATTGCGAATAAAATGAAATTATTCGAGAATGGCGACAATCATTCGAGGTTTGATAGGCGATCTAGTATCGAGGCGTTACTATTACTACATTGCCTTTATTTTACCTCCTCTCAACTCCTGTAAAATTTTATAAAATTTTATAAAATCTTATTACATGTGTGAATTAGATTAATCATTAAAGTGCCGGGCAAATGTCATCACTTTTTAGATTTGTTTTATTTTTGTTATTTTTGAAAATTGTTAGGTTTCTACATCGAGCAAGTAATTATTTTTAAGGCAAATGAAGGAGGAGGGGGCTCTCGACGTAATTTCCTGTTTACAAGGGTACTAAGAGGCTTTTGAAGTGGTTTTGGGGTGGGGTTAGATTGAAACTGCCGGATGCGATGAATTTGAAGACACGATGCTGTTGGCCTCGATACAATCTTGAATTTACAAGAATATGATAACTACAGCTCTTCAACCGTGCCATTTTCAAAGTCCAATAGTACTTCCATACAGTAAACATTCGTATTAAACCCGACGAACGGGGCTGGTGGCGAGCGTTCGACGCGTTGCGGATATTATTCCGTGCGGCCGATGCCGCGAGTGAGAGAACCGAAGCGCGAGCGAGAGGAAACGAAACAGTTGACACGAAGTTGCGGTCGACTCTTTCGTTCTCTCACTCTCAACCGAAGGATTCCGAGAAATGGGGGGGGACAGTCACCGAGCGTATTAAGCATGGTAAAAACGGGGCTATAACGAAGATTTACTGTATAGGGAAAACCTGTACAAAACCGTATACCATACTTATTATTGAAATTAAATGAAAGAAGCCCACGCGCGTTTAGCAATTGTTTTCCACTATATTGAACTGTTAGTCAACAGTCGTGATGAAATAAATACATACGCTCCAGCGAATTATTAAATGTATTCTGTTTCCAAGTGCTCTCATCTTATTTTCGACTGATTTTAAGTGGACTATATAGTGTTTTGGTAATTAGTATGTAAGTTACATGAAGATATCTCTTAACAGTATCTATTTCTATTATATTTTGAAGATCATGGCCGATTGTTGTCAACCAAAAGTGTAGGTGCTTACGTCTTGGGGCACAACCGTATGGGGTAAAACCGTACCCCGCTATTTCAAGCAACAAGAAGAAAAAACACCTACACTGAATATAGAACAATCGAGAAAAGCTAAAAAGCAAAAGTTGACCATCAAAAAATGCAAAAATTTATATTTTTTTCTTCATATTTTTGTTCCCATGAACTTGTAGAAGTATAGTATGTAGGAACTTATATCCAGAGTATCCTGTCCACCCCTCGATTAAATTTATCATCGCGAGGAAATCTCGTTTCGAAGAAATCTGATCGCGAGGAAATCTCAGCGCGGCGAGTGTTCGAGAAAAGAAAAAGATTATCGGCAAAGGTTCGTTTATCGTAAACGATTACAAGATAGTAGACAATGTAGCGCAAAGTTCTGCGCATCGATAAGCATTGTGCACAGCGATAATGGGTGTAGCCTCTCCACGGATAAAATTCAATTAAAAACAACATTGTGATTTTATGCGCAGATAACTCTTAAGCATTCGGAGATACGGTGAGTCGATCGAGCCATCGCCTGATTCTTCTCCCCAAAATTTTAATAGGCAGGATTCTTCGAGGGTAGGTACTGTAATTCAGCCGGTAAACTGTTCTGCGCCGTTACGCGCGATACGGATAATTATCGGACACCGTTGTATGTCAATGTTGGCTGGTTTATCGGGAAAAATGGGAACGTCACGTGCGTCGTGACGTAGCGTTTGTTTCCGACAGGTGTTACAACAAGTGCGAATTAGATTAATCGATTTTCGCGATCGCGCGTACACCCGGGGCCCAGAGTGTCGGGCAAAAGTCAACACTTTTTCGATTTGTTTTATTTTTGAGAACCGTGATATATGTTTAATATACATATTTTGAACGAATAATTTAAAGCTGTATGAAAACCAGTTGAAGTTGAATTTATTTAACTAACAATTGAACGGGCGACGCATTGTTGGAGCCAGTAAAGGGGTTACTGTTTAGGGTGCTCGCAACAATATCTTTAAATAATAATACCCGTAAGTAATAAATAATACACTTTTTATTTTTAATTTTTTCTTTTTATTTTTTTTTTATTGTAGAAATTGAATAACTTTTTAAAATATTAAACCGTAGTAATTAAATGAATTTAGTTTTATTTTTGTCTCCTCATTTCTTGTAAATATATGATTTGGAGTCAATTTGACTCAACGTGTCCGCGTAACTTTACAAATTCCGGGACTTTTTTGTCCGCTACTGTATTTGCGGGACTGATGTGCGGTGGCGGATATATCGGAAGATTAAATCGGCAGATGTTACGAGGAACAAACAACGTGGGCGGTTCTGGACAATTCTGGTTATCGTAAGAATATCCCTTTATTCTGCAGCAACGTTGTTTTTTTGGAGATAAAAATTTAAATAAGATAACAGGATGATGGAGTATTTATATTAACTGGATGGAACGAGTTCGAAGATGGTATGGGTACTATAAAACATTCACTGTGTGAACTAATAGGGAGACGTAAGTAACTGTTTGGATAATGGAACGTTTCCTCGATGTTCACCATTCTCTGCTTTCATGTTTAATGCATAAATGAAATTAGTTTCAACAGTTGATGAGTTTTTGTAGAAAACACTAAGTACTAAAATTAAACAAAAAAATTTTTATTGGATAATGTTCGACGTGCCAATGTAATATTATAGTATAGAATTTTATTTTTGGCACGTACAGTGTTTTCTGCAATTTGTACTTTCGGTTGTAGAAGAAATTCTGGTAGAAGATTAGCATTTATATTAGCATTTATAGTTTACTAGCTGGACCGTTATACGGGAATTATTTACGATGCTTCCAAAACTAAAATCGTTTAAAAAGCCTAAAAAATGGCCTATAATCTAATCTGGGACATATGTAATGTATATTCAAAATTTCATTGAAATCCGTTCAGCCGGTTAGACGTGAAAGGACAAACAAACAGACAACGTTTCACTTTTGTATATTAGTAGGGATAGAGATAGTATAGTTGAGCTGTGTAAAACAATATCTTGAAGTGCCATCATTTAGATTTACGATAAACTGTATACTAAGAGAAAATAAATGCCTAATCTAACCTACTTTACAATTATAGTATAATGAGACCTAGATGAAGATTATATTTATACATATATTTGGCCCATCAAGTTGGGCTGTTATTGTTATCGTTCGCTTTTTAAACTTTGTTTTATTTTTTTTTAAATTTCCAGGCCCATTTTAATCCAGCAAGGATAAAAAATCCTTCGGCAACTGGAGAATTCCAAAAAAATTTGAAACTTTGCAGAAATGTAGTTCAAGTTACGCTAATAACGTACCACTTTCTGTTTCGACAATGAAACTGTCATAGGGGTGGAAACGACCCCTCAAATAAATATGGAGCTTTCATATTATCGCGAATATCTGCGAAACCATAAAAGATATCGAAAAGAAGTTCAAGTCAAAGTTTGATGTATTTTTGATTCCCTACAATATACTGCTAAAGAATTTTCGAAAAACAGGTTGGTGGGGATAAATTTCGAAGAAATTAATTTCCTTCGAAAATTCTTTACCCCCATATTATTGCATATCAAAACCCATAAAACTTTGGATTAAACTATTTTTCGATATCTTAGACAATTTCGCAGATGTTTACGACAATATGAAGACTCACAATTTCTGCGAGGGTGTCTTCCCACCCTAAAAACCGTTTATTTCATCACCGAAATAGAAATTGGTTACGTTATTAACGTCACTTGAACCACATTCTTCTAAATTTTCAAATTTTTTTAATTTTCCAGTTGTCGAACGTCTCTTGTCACTAAAATCAAAACCCATCACTACCACTGTATTTTTTAACAATCTTACGCGGAATCTTTTTAACCAAAGTAAACTCCAAAGAAACGTTTCATAACGTTTCACATCCGTCCTTGATAGTTTCTCCCCGTATTTCAAGCACATCGATCACCCAAGAGGCCACTAGTACAATTTGCCTGCAATCGCCTGGAGAACTACCCATTTGCTTCAAACTAGAGGAGCAGAGCCGGATTTACCTTTCAGGGGGCCCCAGGCTGAATATTTGGTGGGCCCTCGGTTAAATATAAAAAATAAAATGACGCTAATTTGATTTTTTTTATCATAATACTCGTACAATCCTAATAAGAATTTAATTTCAAAATTAACATTGAATATCAAAACTAAACATAACATTAACATAAATAAACATTAAAGATACAAGTTAATAAAGATAATATAAAAAAATGCTAATTTTTAGAATATATATAATTTTTATATAATTTTTAGAAAATATTTAGAATGAGGGGCCCCCAGCTAACCGGGGCCCTAGGCTACAGCCTTGTTAACCTAAGGGCTAAATCCAGCACTGTAGAGGAGTGAACGTACGTGTATTCAATGGCCCTAAGCGTTTTCTCGCAGGAAAGTACCGAAGCTGCGATCGCGCGAAGGAATCGCCTCACGATTGATTTATTCCGCGCTGTCCGGCTGATCGTTACCTAACCACAAGCATGCCATTTTTTCCAACGATCGCGCAACTACATAATACGCTTCAACGGGAATGTTTCTCTTCGAATGGAACCAGTCGCGTTGGTACAGATATGTACAACGAATCCCGAAAGACATTAAAATGCAGATTGGTTCTATTAGCATAACATTGTACACGCGGTTCATCGGCTTTCTTTCCTGTCAAGTGGGACCCATTTTTGCTAAATATTAATGGTGTGGCTGTTGGAGAGGTTCTTGTGAGAGTAATGTGTGTAGTCTTCTTAATATATTACAGAGGTTTGTAGGTGAACAATTTTGAACGAAGCTGGTGGAAGAATGAGGGGATTTTAACGCGGAATTTATGGGAAATAATAAATGAAGAATTTGTGGTATTACCATTACTAATTTTCAGGGTGGTATTTAGGCGATGTGGTGATTATTTAGCGCCCCTAGATTAACTAACAAGCGTCTGTCATCCTTTCCGTGAAATATCATTATATATTTTAATTTGAAAGAGCCGAGGGAATTTTAAAATTAATGCAATATGACAACTCAGATATGAGTTATTACTAATTTACTAGATGAGGAAAAAGGAAATTGTGTGTTGACTATAAGTGTTAGGGAAAATAGATATTTTATTTTAGAACGGAAATCTGTTCTATTATTATCGATGAGAAAATAAAAAGTTACAGGCAAAAACGTTTTGTTACCTCTTTCAATTTCTTTTGCCCAAAATTTTCGCGGCTCTAGGTTGCAGTCTATAGTGAGTGATAATTTCCTTCCAGACGATTCAACGACACTCCATCTTTTAAAATCTCTCTCACAATGAGTGTTGTCTTCGTTTACAATAGATATTTTTCTCCGTATTGTTTGCACAAGAATTTTCAAGGCTCCCCGATCGTTCACGTCTCCGCGAATCACCTTGATCCCTTTAAGCAACGATCGTGATCGGCAATTTGAAAGAGGGACCGCTTCAGAATTACGTGTTCGTGGTTTCACGTGGAACGAATACCGTATGGAAAGGTATATACATACATTCAAGCCACACGGGTTTCCCCGTTGCTGTGAGTCTCTGATAGTCGCCGTAATTACCCCATAATCGTGAGCGTGTAATTGCAGCTGACGCGACATCACCTTTTTCTGCGCGATGCTTCTTGCGAGAAATTCTTCGTTTTATCTCGGCCACAACATTCCCATACTATTCAGATATCAGCTCTACGGTATTCCCACTTCTGCATTATCTCCGCAAACAGTTTTAAGACAACAGAATTCGTGTACAAACTATATCCAACCACTTCTCATATGACCATTCACAATTCCCACACCCCACATCACTGTATAGATAGTGTGGAAATGATATGGGAATGACGCAGTAATAGGATGGAAGTAGTGCAGGAACAGTGTAACAGTGAAGTTATCTTACATCATCGAACTTAGCCGACAAAAACATTTACGATCTATTTGTATTTTGTAATGCGCTGCTTAAGATAATAAAGTCTCGACTCCCGATTGCCATTGAATGTTTATCTGCGACAAGACAGGTAGGAATGTAGCTTTCAGAATCTCAGTTATCTCACTCAAAGCAAGCGATCGTTCAATCCTTATAAGTGTTGAAAGTGTTACTTCTAAATCCCCGTAATCCGCGACCGTTATCTCTTAATTAAACAATCTTTGTCTCGGGTAGGAATGTGAGGAATACAATAAAATTAAAAAGGAAATTACATTCTGGAGATATCTTTATTTTTAATTTAATCAATAACCATATTGATTGTCCCTCTCTTCTTATGCAAATCAATTTCTACGTACAACCACGTAAATCCAGATCTACATATGGATTAATTAATCCAATAAATCGAATTATTGCTGACTCTGGCACTCTCTATAATAGTATTGACTTTTTTAATGGGTCTTTGCACACTTTTAAAAGATAGTTACGTAGGATTATCAGAAAATGTCATATCTTGTGTAGTTTTTGGGCATGTCTATTTTTTGTTATATTAAGTAAAGTTCTTTTTCTTTTGTGTAAACATTTATGTAAGAAGGCTTCGGTCCGTTTATAAATAAATAAATATCTAAATCCAAGGGTCCCGATATTCCTCCACCTCTGAAGCGACCCTGATGTTACATGACACGGTCGCGCCAATCTTTACCGTGTTTGTGTACACGTCAGCGTTAATCTAATTGATCGAGCAAACCCGATGCAATTCGTTAATTCGAACCTGGTGTGTCGGATCTCGTGACGCCCGGATCGTCCGAGATTTTCGGCTCGCCCGCGTGCTATCGACGCGAGAGGGACCAAACAGAATCGCGTCTGCAAGCTGACACCGTTGGTCCTCAGCGCGACAAGGTTACCCGCCAATTAAGGCGAGGCGATACCGTGGTACCGTGTGTCCCCATTGCGACGATTACCCTCGAACTGTCCTCAGCGTGGTAGAGCTTTGGCCACAATACGCAAATGTGGGCCAATTACCAATTCCACCGATCGCCGCCGAATCTGATGACACCCTCCACTGTAATAATTTTCGGTGTGTCGAGTCCGCGTGGATCTCGACCGTGGTGGGAACTCGTTAATCCGTAACGACTCGAGGAAAAAGAAACGGTATATGATTCACGGAAGGAGTTAGGCTTTAGATGGACGAGACCTGGGGCGAATGAAATTCTTCTTTTTTCAAAGTTGAACAAAAAAATTTGATAATTTGGATTATCGATATTCCAGCTAATCGAAGTTTGAATCCCGAAATGAACAGAACAATGAAGTGTCAGTGGAACCTCGTTAATTTGGAGACCGGATTATCAGAACTCAATTGGAATCCGAATTATCCGATTCGAGATATATATTTACAAGTTATTAGTAGCAGAAAACGGATAATAATATTAGAGGGAAATGTCACGTATGTATTTGGTATATTAAAGAAATCTAGATTATCCAGTTTGGGGTTGATTTTTGACTTTTGAGTGTTGCAATTAGAAAGTAATAAATTAATAGGGATTCCGGTAATAAAGAGAACAGTGCCTCCCTTCCGATCTCCCATCTCATTTCGAATTTGTTTACACTATTAAACACACCCATAGATCGTTGATGTAAAAGCAATATCAGCCATCAGAACGAGTTATCCTACACAATCGCGTGATAAACAGACAAAAATTCAACTGATACGTTCCACGAGCGTGTGATGGCAGACTGCATCGCACCAATTAATCAACGATATCAGTTCGCTATTTCTCCCTACGGATGCAAGCATTTTGCGACGCCCGCGGGGAAAAATTACCACACAGTCACCTATTCCTATTAATATAAACTGTTACATAGTCGATCCTGGGAGCATTCCGCGCTGGAAGCAGAAACTAGGATGTTTTCACTTCCGCGGCTCTATAAAAGTGTTGCTAAAGAAGCAGGCGTGAAACTAGAAAGAAATCAAACATAAACTTGAAACTGTAAAATAGAAACGTTCGCAGATCACGGTTCACGAAACACGCGTCCTTATTAACCCACGGCCAGTGGTGGCTGGGTCTTTGTGTACCCAGGCTGAACGTTGCCTAGCGCAAGAGGAAACAGTAAAAGAGAATACCTCAGCAGTAAAAAAAAATGAATTGTCGTAATAAAAAGAACGTAGTCCAAAGTGTTTATAGTGGGAACATTGCTACGGGTCTGAATGGACCCAGGAACGAATTACTGTGCGATTGGGCACTAAAGATAAATCCATGTTCTTTCCCGAGAAAGGCGATTATCGTAGCGTGAAAACGTCACGAAGCCGCGAGAAAATATTCCCAAGAATCCCATTTTGAGGTACTTCCCCCCGCAGGGATATCAAACGCTACGCAGACGACAACCAGTTTATTGCTACGCGGCCTGAAAGCAATAACGAAAGAGAAAGGAATTCTTTCGGTACCCGTACGTTATAATCGTAACGAGAAAGAAAATGTCGTTGCTAGCACGTCACACGCGAAATACAATCTGCGCGGATTTCCTTCTTCCTCCACAAAAGAAAAAGGATCTTCTGCCATATGCACAGGATTGTTTTAGGATCGTCGTAGGCTCTAGGCACTTTTGCATAAAAACTTTATTTGTAAACCCTTTCAATTTATTGTTCACGTCATTCAATTGTTAATATATTTACATTATTTTAAAATTAAATTATACAGTGGCGTGCAAAAGTATTCGGCCTCCCTTTAAAATCGCATAACTTTTTTAAAATTAATCCAAACGACTTGAATTTTTTTGAGAAGCTAGAGGGATTAGTTTGCTAAATTATATGATTCGTCGTTTAGAAAGAAATGCACTTGGTCGAAGTAGCAAAAAAAAATAGTAAAGGTCGTTTTTTAAACTTTTTTTGTAAACCTTTAATGGAAATTCAAAAAACCCGTTTGTAGATTTAAGTAAGTTATACACGTGTTTAAAATTTCATCAAAATCGGATAACTTATATATAAATTTGAATTTTCATTAAGGGTTCACAAAATAAGTTTAAAAAACGACCTTTACTATTTTTTTTTGCTACTTCGACCAAGTGCATTTCTTTCAAAACGACGAATCATATCATTTAGCAAACTAATCCCTCTAGCTTCTCAAAAAAACTCAAGTCGTTTGGATTAATTTTAAAAAGTTATGCGATATTATAGGGTGGCCGAGTACTTTTGCACTCCACTGTATTTTCAATTTTGTTTTTGTTATATTGGGGTACGTTCCTATTTAAAATTTCATTTTTAGACTTTCGTAGGTCCTAGACATAGTGCCCACGTACCAATTGGATGAGATGGTCCTGCATTTGCAATCTTTTCAATTAAAACAAAGAAAATTAATCTTGGAATCGGATCGACCGGTTACTGACTCTTGGCGACTTAAATGACGAACACGGAAAGAGATTCCGCCAGGATGTGAAGGGTATTGAGTCACCTGTCCATATCTCGAAAACGTATCCATAGAAATTTTTTTTACACCTTATTTTTGGAATCAGTGGGCCATTTTACATAAAAAAAATTGCGGCAGCTGCACAATTTTTTCTTTTACTTTGTAAACTACTTACAAGGGAACATCCCGAACCCGAAAATTCCAAAAATTCTGAAACTTTGTGGATATGCAGAGGATTTCCTCCTGATTACAACGCAATTTTTGTTTGCTGCCCAAATTCAATCTAAGGGGGTGTAATTGACCCCTGAATATCCGGTTATTTTCAGATTTTGAGTTGTAACTCGTGAACTGTAAAATAATCTTCTTGCCAAATGGTAGATTTAATTAAAAGAAGTAACTTTTGTCTTGAAACTTTTTCTCTACCTCTTACAGTTCGCGAGTTATAACACCCTTCACCGAGGTATAACCCCTTTCGAGTGAATTTGGGCAGCAAACAAAAATTGCGTTGTAATCAGGAGGAAATCCCCTACATATTCACAAAGTTTCAGAATTTTTTGAATTTTCGGGTTCGGGATCTTCCCTTGTTAGTGTTATACGATTAAGGTCGACGCGCACACGCCTATAACTTGTCTTCTTTTATCACGTCACCCCCTCTCGTAGAAATTGGATAAGGAATCACGCCCCGATTGTGAATAAAGCAGTATAGTTTGTTGCAGGAGATTCAATTGGGTTAAATGAAAGTCGGTACGGACGATATCTGTATTGATTACAGGTGCATTCCATTCGTATGAAACGAACAACAACATGCAACAGGTATAATAACTCTGTTCTCTATTTGATTTCGCTAATGGGCTTGACAATTTCCCAAGAAATCGCGAGGAAAACAAAATCGACGAAATTGAATTCAGGAATTCTTGATCCGTTAAAAGTACACTCTGTTTTCGGTATTTCGCCGAACCTCGATTTATGATACCAGCTAATTAATAACACGACACGTTATCAGAATTACTTTGATCTAACAACGGTATCAGCGTTCAAAGAATTCATGTCAGAAACTCGAAGCAACAGCTTGAAATCAATTAATCGTATATCGGGTACAATACATTTATGCACGAGATAACTCGAAATATAACGGGTAAATTTCTCAGGGTAACAATAAACCGAAGTGCAATTACTCGTATCGAGCTCACTGTTAATTACAGGTGCGCCGTTGCAAGTTTTCAAAGACAGACTGTTTTTTGCAGATATTGCAACGTAAATACTTGACTCGTCATTAAAGCGATATTAATCAAGGAATAATGTAGTTAGTATTTTAATTTCCGTTACTTCACTAATTTGAAATTAACACATTTGAGAATGATTAATTTCTAATACCTAGTATATTTACAAATCACCAGTTCAATGTAATTCTTCTCGAATTTTAGAAAAAAATTTAAGTTAATCCTAGCACTTTATAACGTGTTAACTGTTTATAATTTTGCTGCAATAATATCTTGATTTGAACATTGCATAACATTTGAAACGAAGTACGCCGTTTATCGATAAAAGTCGAGTATCTTTGCCGGTAACGGTTAATTACTAAGATAGAAATAGTTTTTTTTTACGAAGTTGCGGAAAAACATAGGATACCGAATGCAACGAAATTATTTTCACACGTGCACAACTCGTGTGCCTATTAAGTTCTCGCCCGAAGAAACATTGCAAAATCCGGTAGCAACCTTCTACCTTCACTAGCACGTAGCAACCTTCTACTCCTAGAGTAAATGTACAGGGTGTCGCAAAACTAGAGACCCGCCCTTATTTGATTAATATAATTCAGCAGTCTTTGTTTAGTATTCTGTATCACGATCAATATTTAGAAAGTTTAATCAACAGACGAGTTCGGAATGAATATGCCCTAATATAGCTTAGCGCTGTTTACATTTTCACCAACATCAATGTTCAAGTACTCAAGTACATGCTCATTATCTCTTATTATTTCTCCTACTTGCAGCGAATATTCCTCATTTCCCTCAAGTCTCTTATCAATTTAAAACATCTCCTTAAGCTCATTCAAACGCGAGCCTAATGGATATCCATTTTACGCATGCACAGCTGATACATATTTTATGCGCGGACTTGGAAATGGTGACGCGAGATTGGCAATTGTTTCCACTTAAAAAAAATTCAGCATCTCGAAAACGATTTGCCTGCATACCTGCGCTCGTCAAGACTTTATGTTTAAAACTCTTCCATTACGCAGTTAAATTTAAACTTGTAATCCTCAAAATATCCGACATATATTACAATTAATACAAACGCGAAAGACACTACTGTCATCTCGCGTTTAAGCGTTAAAGAATTTTATAATTCTTCGATTCTCAAAGATTACACGTTTCTATGAATGTTTCTCGGTTGTTTCCTCTACCGCCGAGTTGTTGCTCGATTTTTACAACGGCCCGCGCGTAATGCGCGTAAAGTAATCTCACCTGATTTCGGAGATGTGTGTTCAGGAGGGGAACGAGCGAGCGCGTGGAGAACGTCTCACAAACAATGACACTGGCTCGTTCAAGTGGAATGGACATGCGTAATTGAATCGGAAGTAGGTCGAACACCGCGGAGAACCGGTCGCACCGGAGGACGATCGCGGACTAATAATGTGTTCTAATATAACGACGCTCACTTCTACCTGTCCGCTAGCTAATAAACTTCAATCACCTCCCACCATCGCATTAAGGCGGCCGAGCGTGTAACGCTCGAAAAACCTCCGGCTCCCTGTCTGGGAGGGGAAAGACATATCTGTAGCATTCGGATGTACACAAACGAGTCGTACTCTTTTGTTTTTCTTTCGCCTAAGCGGACTCCTCGCCACGATCATCGTGAAACGCGAGATCTATTTACAGACGGGGAAACCGATCGAGCCTGTCGACTCTGACAACTTGGTAACATTTCCTAGAATTTTCGTGGCATATTTGATTAATAAAATCTCAGTTTCTCGAAATGTTAAGTAACTATTCGAATGCTTTTCAAATACGGTACATTTTCTGATGCGCGAGAAAGTAGTACTAGAAAATCGAAAGCTTACGATTTACGTTAAAGGAAAAGATAAACGGTTGTTTGTTACTATTATTGTCTTATCATTCATTTATTCCTCCGATAGGAGGATATTTCATATAAACGTATCACGGACCAGTTGCACGGTATAAAAATTGTTCGTTAGATAGAACTGGTCCTAATGGCAGCATTTTCCATTAAAGTATTTAGTAAAAAACCTAATATTATTAAATTTATTCTACATACATGAAATAAATTAAGCTCTATCCGACGATCTGTGATATGTATCTGGATTCGTGGCACAGCCTGGGCAGGTGTGTAAGGATTCATGAATGAATATCTCGCAGTCCAAACAGAATGTTTGATTACATTTGTTGCAAATGTACACCTGGAAATAGATATATTTTCAGATTGAATATCGCTGATATTCATCTACAATTAAATCGCATTTACGAATACATACCTTTTTATCTCTTTGCGTTAGAACTTTTTGGCAACCGTAACAAGTTGAAGAGCTCCCATCGAACACTACTTCGTCGAAGGGTTCAACCGGGAATAAATAATGATACGATCGAGCTAAGTGAGGGGCGGACACCAAGGTCAGCCCACATGCTCTACATTCTACAGGGAGTTCGCAGTGCTTGCTCAGACACTGGGGGCAGAGGTATCCTGTGCTCATAAGTTTCACAGACTCGTCTGCGTTTTCCGCGTGGCTGTAAAAAAGCATCTATCGTTTCACTCGTGCGAAAAGTAGGGTTGCCACCTTTTTTTCAGAAAAATAACGTACATTTGCTTTCGTGAGATATACAAAAAAAGTCCGCTCAACAAATTAAAAGTACATTTTAATCTTATTAGTTGTTATTTTTTCCAAACATATTTTCTATTGCTTTTAGCATTACAGAATAAATTTGTATTATTTTGAAATATCTCAATGTCATCATAGCACTCAATATATAAATAATTCGTTTTTTAATAAATTGAGGCCTTGTTTCTTTCATCCCGCCACTTCACATTCATGACAGAGAAAACTCTCTCAGTAAATGCTGAAGTGGCGGTAACAAATAGAAGATAATAATATTGCATTACGTTTCACGTAATATCATTAATTGTGAAATAAAGTATTTTCGCGTACTTTATTGTTATTCAAAAGTATAAAATAGGGGAAAGGTGGGATAGTTGATCACAGTTTTTCTTTTTTATTAAAATAATAATAATGGTTTGCTTTGTTTGTATTTAATTATTTGAGTTGTGATATAAACTGATGTGATCATGTATCCCCGCTGATCAACTATCCCACCTTTCCCCTACATTTACCTATAATAACGTAAGATACTTTATTTTAAAGTACGGGTGGCAACCCCAGCGAAAAGATATGTTTCCCTGCCTCTCGCGGTTTAAACATCTATTTACCACATGCACACCGCCATACACGTGTCGGTCGCGGAGGAATGCAAAGCGTGATGAGGGAAGCCCATTTTCACGAGAGCAGCGTCCAATCTCGTCGCAGCTGGCGGCGGATCTATGTGCATATTCAACTGTTCTTTGTAATGCTTGTCGTCCAGCGCGACACCGTGCTCTCCACCGGTAGCTGTCGCCATTCTCTTACAAATATACAACTCAGCGGCCAGTCCTATCACGCTACACCTTACGCAGTCTGATTTCATGCTCTAAAACCATAGCCCACCATTAAACTATTGCGACATAACAATTACAGTCTGCACGACAGTGCGTACTTGTATAGTTTCGTTGATATCTCCTGGATCGCAGGTCGTAAGGGCTCCTATGATTATAAGGATTTCTTTACTAGCGTGAGACGGCAGGAGACGCAGAGATTTCAGAGCCAACTCCAGGGAGTTTTGGAAGGAGGGCTCGCCTGCCGGTTGAAGTTGCTGCATGCCTTGTACTTCCTTCGAAGAGAAGAAAATTCTGTTATATAGAGATAGGAAAAGATTCATGATAATTCGTTTCACCTTTACGTGTTTCTTGGAATTCCCAGCCAAGTCGCTCACTTTCTCTGCTCTCTTATTTCTTGTGACGATCACTCCCAGCTGACTTATAGGATTTTGATAAAAGAATTCTTCGATGAAATCTTCCAAAAGCTTTGACAAGATAACGTTCGTAAGTAAGATACAATAACGTAGATGGTATTAAGATCGACCTTCGATAAACACCTTCAGGGAACATAAAAAGCGAGTCGGCTTTAAATCCTGGTTCGACATTGCTTCGGAAGCGTCGAGAATTACGTAAAGATGCCTCATCATTCCTAATCTGGCGCCCACCTTCTTTTCCATCTGACGTTTCCTTTTCGCATTGTGAATGATATCTGCGACGGATGCCTCCAATAATCCATGGTCGTCTTCCTTAATCGCTTCCCTTAATCAATAATTATTTACGTCAATTCTTTGGCAAGATAAAGAATTACTTTGTAACTACAATCGCGATGGTAAGGTTCATCCTACTAATATAATAAATGCGAAAATGTGTTTGGATGTTTGGATGTTTGTTACTCAATCACGTTGCAACTACGCAACGGGTCTTTCTGAAATTTTGTATATACGTAGTCTAGGACCAGGAATATTACATAGAATACTTTTTACCCCGATTTTTTTACCCCATCTGGACCAAATTTTACATAATTATTCTCTAGAACTCTGCGGAAAATATAGGCTACCATGAAATCTGGACATCCCACCCCTTCCCCTTATTTTACCCTCTTATCACCCCGCGATAACCGAAGTTTTACCCGGGCAACGCCGGGTACCTTAAGCTAGTTTACGATAAAAGTATCTGCTTATTAACATGCGAATGAGTTGCAGAAATTAGCAATAGAATAATAAAACATAAAAGTGTCCGTAATAAATTTGAAAATAAAGTAAGCTAATTATAATGAAATTTTAAAATATTCAGTACCATGTCTTTTCATAACCTGTCTCCCACCGATACTCCTTCTCTTCTTCGTCGTCAGCCATTGTTTAATTTCTGAAACGAAGTTACAACGAAAAAATAGAATTTCTTTAATTAAAAGGAAACATACATATTCGAAATAGTTGCGTGAGCATACGTAAGTGCGCCCTTACTCTCCGTGATGTGCAGATCTGATCACGTGAATTAGGTTAGCGTTGTTTATATTACGATTAACATCGACAGAACTGTGCCAGTTTTCTGATCATTTACGATCGAGCGACCTTCTAACATCAAAGCTCTCCTACATTTTCATCGCGACAGTTGCATAAAGTCCTAATTAAATGTGGAAAATATTTGACAAAAAAAAGGATACAAATTAATTCACATTAAAGCATGCATACGTTAAGCGTGCAACTTTCACGCGTGTATCCGGTCGATATAAGAATCTATTATCCAAAATTTCTCCTCATGAATTACAGAAGCTAAATACAAGATAGCGTGAACGCGTGGGCGTGCAATCTACTAAAAAAAAGGCAACAAATAGATCATCCTCGATTCTTAATCGGCTAACGCAATAACCTATGACTATTTGCGAAATCGTTCGGGACATTAATTAACATAAACTTGTCTTTTCTATACTCGATCCGATGCCGGAACACGGCGAGTAAAAGCGGCAGATTTGAAAAAGGATAACTAAGCGTTCTTTAACGAGCCTTCCTTTTGTACATAATCTCGTAATCCCCCTTCGACGTTCAATACAAGACTTTGCATGAAAAACAACAGTAATAATTCTACAAGAAAACTCTGTTGAACAGAAGAATAAGAAGACGAATTGACGAGGAGGATTTTCCCGCCAAAACTAAACTGTTGCCGTGGCGGGCAGGCGCCATGGCGCCACCGTCGCCAGACGCGATCACTGTTTTCATCCCATCTCGTGCGGCGACAGCAATTTTCCAGATCAAACGAGGGTCTGACTTTTCTACTGGTTTACCGGGGCGTAAGTCGATATCATTGGTTTTGGGGCTCGATTTCGCTGGGATCGGTAACGGACAAGTGTGTTCGAAAAATATTCAATGGGGTAGACAGGAAGTGAATAGCCCCGAGTTGAGTTTTCGTTACGAGAGCCATCTTGACGAGCATCGGCTTGCTCGTGATAGACAGAGGACGGGTCTGCGGTGGCGACGGCGACGGCGGCGGCGGCAATGGCATCGTTTCTAAATGTTCCCGTAGATTCTGTACAACCCGGTCCTCTCCGATCTAAATAGCTCGGTTTTTGTCGGCGACGGTCTATCACGGTGAGCCGGCTACTGTTTCGACATCCAATTATTGCCCTGTGAGTTTCAGTCGTTGGTAACTTACGCCACTGGCCGCGTTTACAATGACTCCATGCTGTGTGCCCCCCGACGTCCTGTTTTATGCGGGAATTCGTTTAGTTTAAAATAAAATGTCCGCTTCTAAGCGTGCCCGCCGAGAAACACGGGCTCGCCGGCGATCTTCGGGATTACCGATGGTAAATTACCGTGTGTGTGTGCGTTCAGTGGACCGTCGAATCGCCGTAACAACGGCAGTGGTGTCTTATTAAAAAATGTTCGCAGTTCGATTTCCACCGGCATGTTGCCTGTAAATTCTTCCGGGGCCCGCGAAACTTCGAACTCCGAATGTGCGCACTCTTTTTCTTGGATGGTATATTCGCCGAGCAACACGAAGACAAAGATAGATCTTTCGAATTAAATTAAAGCGAACGTTCCCCCTTTTCCTTTTTTTCTAGGAAACTCGTGTCGCGGAAACACTGTGTCGATAGGGTTCGCCGATGCGTTGGACGATAACAGCGATACGCGTTGCAGAATTTCATGTTATATAGGGTGACCTGTGTGCACCTGATTTTGTTGTCGGAAATAGTTTTACTTTCTCTGAGTTTCGTTTTTTCGTGTATTAGCTGGTCGACTTTTATCATGGATTATTGGTTCGCAAGCTTGCTCCGTTTGCGCGAACGATTTATGAGGAATGGAATATGTAGTAGAACAGGGGATTCTCACTTTGTGGTATACTGTGTTTGTATAAATATTAGGCAGCTTTGTTGTAGCGTTTGTATGCTGCGTTGTGTAATATATGCGATGTTTGTTATGCCATGGATTAACCTGTGATTTTGATTTCTAGAGAAAGAAACAGTGAGGATAGAGATTCCAATACTGTATTGAACAAAATGGAGGGAGGCGATGGCCCTTCGGCCATCAGTAGTAATCCTACTGCTATCAAAGGTAATATTTCTTATTTCCACCTGTGGCAAGATTGTTTTAGAACCAAATTATCTTCCGTTATTTCTTTGCGACCAGAAATATGTAAACATTGATGTACACGAGACAATATGTAAGCGGAAGATATTTTTGTTAACGAGCGCGAGCATGTGCATTCCCTGCAAAATGAATTATGGAACGTTAAAGTTATCGTTCAAAGTCTCTTTACTAGGAGCGATTATATTCCGCCTGCTAGAAACGGTCTCGCAGTGCTAAGAAACAGTTTTAACTGGTCTTATGTAATTATTTTGTGTACGTCGGTATAACAAGGCTACTCGTAGCCCTGTTTGCATAGGTGTAAGCTACTATTGTTAATTGTTGAGAAAGGGTTAAAGGTTGAAACTTGTAAGAGCGTATTTTCTCGAACTGCTTTGTAATCGGAAATTGTTGGATTCGTGTAATTAGTTAGTCGGTAGTGCATTGGTATATTGAAACGAGGAACCTGACATACCGACTCCTTTTAATGCGAATAGAAATGGAGTTTGTCTGGGAAAATTGACCGTTTATGTTTGTGTGTATGTTAATAGCTGCACAAGAAGAGATGGGAAGGTTAGACGTTCTTGTATGTGGACAATGCCATTCGGTTTTCCATTTCATCGAGGAGTTTCAGGAGCATCGTACAAAGGAAGGCGCTTGTACTCAAGTTTCACATTTCCGTGAAAATAGCAATGTTAGTAGCGTTTATGAGAAATTGTTAATGATAGGCGATAGAGGGAGGAGAAGATTGTTGTGTGATTTGACTTTAAATTTTTGTAGAATGAACAGAAAGCACAAGTGTGGGCTTTCCTTTTGTGGAAAGACTCGCAAATCCAGCAGGAAGGTTCGGATAGAGATTCGACCAACTCATGGAAGCTCTATCAGAAATGGTGCAAAATGGATACGCACATAAGAGATTCCTGGATCGCCGCTGGGAAGACCATTCAAACTTTCACAAAAATCAGCAATGCGAAAATGCAGGACGCACCGAGGCAGAATCAAACTAGCGCTAATGTAGAAGGTAGATTTCATGTGAAAAGTATTTTCTATTTTAAATGGGACATGTACTGACGTTCAATGTTCTGTGCTTGTGCAGGAAAACCAGTAGTTGTCCGTAAAGTGATTAGAAATGGGCAGCCAGAGGAAGCTGAAAAGAAAGACTCCAAAGCTTCAGAGACGAAGAATCAAAAGAGCAACGAATCTTTCGACGCTGACGGGGAGAAGAAGGAAAAACCAAAGTTGAAACCATCCATAAAACCCAAGGTTGGCTTGCTTCCGTTACATCGCGTGATTCGCATTTAAGCGAAACTAATAATCGATTCATTATCGCAGGGTAAATCTAGTAAAGCTGGTAACGAAGACAAGGAATCGAGCGACGAAGAGTATACGGTAGAAAAGATTTTAGCGAAGCGATTCAACCCGAAAAAGAGATGTTCAGAGTACCTACTAAAATGGGACGGATATGGGCAGTAAGTTGAATTTATAAAATGCCTTATATCTATAATAGAAAATTACTAAGCTCTTATCTGGAGAGATAAAATACATGAATCATTACAGCGAGCACAATACGTGGGAACCTGCCGAGCACGTAGCCACTTGTAAACATCTGTTGGAAGAGTTCGAGAGAAATCTCGCCAAGCAGAAGGAGCTGAAAGCAGCTCAGCAGCAGGCCAATGCGAAAGCAGCGGGACGGGGTCACCCTGCTGCGAAGACCGTTATAAAAGCAGAAGCGAAACCTGGGCCGAGTACTGCAGCTCAAGTAGGGTAAGGCAACTAGATTTTGCCTATTGCTCTATGAAATGCACACACTCACACTGTGCAACGGTTGTGCATTAAGTAATAATGAACTCTGGTAAATAGGCGACCGATGCGTTCAAGTAAATCAAAAGCAATGGACCAAGTGAAACAATGGTGTGGATCAATGAAAGACGAGGACAATGATTGTAAGTAGTTGAAAGATTTTGTATTAGAAGATCGTACGAGAGTATTACTGACGATTAAAGTATGTAAATCTGTTATAGTGTTAGGAAAGAGGCGAATGGACTACTCCGAGAGCGACTCCGAGGACGGAGGGAGCAGCGCTGCGAAACGAGCGAAGGGTGACACGGGTAGTGACGAGGATTGGACCGGGGAGTCCGAGGAGGAGAGATTGCTGGGTAGAAGCGACGTGATCCAGCGCGCGTTCAATCGCGCTAACGCTCAATCGAACGGCTCGAACAGAGGGAGTGGCTCTTCAACGGATCTGGCGACCTCCCTGGGGCTGCAGTCTCCCGAAGGAGCGAAATCCAATCAACCGCCTGTATTGGTGGCGAACGCCAAAGGAGTGGTAAAAGTGGATCCGAAGCAAATGCCGAACTTGACGTCCGGCGTGTACGTGATGTCACGGAAGGACGGGATCATCAAGCTGGACTCGTCCCCTAGCGGGAAGTTAGCGGTGAAAGGCTCTCCGACCACGCAAGGTGTCTTGATGGTTCAGAACCGTGATAACACTAACGTAGTGAGGAAGCAAGTAATATCCGCATCGCAGTCGAATTCCGTGACGCCTGTAAAGGTGGTATCGAAAATGGATGGGAGCCAAGTGGTGACCCAGATGAAAGTAGTCTCTAAGCCGGTGACGAGTAAAACAGGAGGTACACAGAAAACAGAGCCTATAAAGATCCAGCCGAAACCAGATCCGACACAGTTACCGCAGATACATGTCGTGACCGCGGTGCCGGCCCCCATAACTTTGCAGCCAAGACTAAGTACAGGAATACGTCCTGGACCTGTTACAGGCCAACGCAGCGCGGACGGTCGCCCATTGCTACCGAGACCACCGCTGCGCGCTACCACGCCGACTAGCGTGCTCGGTATCGGCTCGACGATCCGCACGCCAGTCAGGGCGCCAGCCCCGAGACAAGTCCAGTCGCAGCAAGCGCGCCAGGTGCTACAGAAACGCACCACGGCGGTGACCACGCAAAGTAACTCGGTGAGCCCTGGGAACGTCGCACAGATTAGATCCAAGTTCACGGTGCTTAGCCCTCAGCCGAAGCAGGTGGTTAAGTCTGGCACTAGCCCGGTCCAGCAGGCTAAACAATCGCCGAAGACGCCAGTCGGTAAGCCACAGTCATTATTATCTCCCCAGCAAAAGTTACTAATGGCAAAAAGGAAAGCTCAAGAGGCAGCGGGTATCGTTAAACCAGGTGGCCGCGGCCTCCTAGCAGGTGCTCGTATTACAGCCGGGCGGGGTAGAGGGAAATTAGCCGAGGTACCGGCGACACCCGCAGCGGCGGCGGCGGCAGCAGCGGCTGCTGCCACTCCCGGAAACAAACCGAAAGAAAGTAAACTGGCGGAAGGCGACGGTCTTCACATGGAGTTCCACGAGGTAGGCTCCGAGGAAAGTAGCAGCGAGGGTGAACCGGAACTACCCCCACCGGAAACCGAGACCGTGGCCACCGCAGGGCCAGATAGCCCACCTAGGCCGTTCACTCTGTGCCCGCTCACAGGGCGCATCATTGGTCCTGATGGTGAGCCTGTTGAACAACCAGCCGAGCCAGAGCCCGAAGCAGAACCAGCTACGCCATTGTCCACCGTTAAACCTGCTACAACCACGTCGGAGAGTATAGACGTGAACGCCGCGGCAAGCACCACAGAGTTGGTTCTACCTTCCCTGGATTCTTTAACAGACGGCAGTGGCATAATGAGAGTTGAGATGAGTCCAGGCGGGACAACAGGAACCATCGTTCAAACCGGCGAACCGGCGCAGATGAACTTGTCGAACGTTGCCGGCCCTGCTCCGGACCTTCCCTGCTTAGACGACACTGTTCCCGCTGTAACTGCTCCAGCAACGACCACGACGACGCCTTTGACAGAGGCGACGTCGACCAGCGAGTCACCGATCGCGACAGGACTGTCAACAGCCACGGTCACCTCTACTAGCACGATAGCAATTGCGTCCACTGATCCGGCGAAGACCGAGGAGAAGATATCGGAGGAGAGGAAGGTCGCGTCGGCAGAGGATGCGTCGAATTTGGTCACGATAACGGGGGAGGATGGCGTTGTTTACCAAGTGACAGGGCAAGCCGAGGATGGTCAGACGTTGCTGGTGACGCGGGACGCCGATGGCGAACAGCAATGCGTGTACGTCACTACGGAACAGCAAGGGGACGAGGGATCCGTGCTGACGTTGGACCACGCTGTGGCGGAGGCCGTGGCTCAGCTGATACCCGACCAAGTCAACCTGGCCTCGCAATTCTACGTGAAAGAAAGCGGCACGGAACCTTCCGAGAACCCGATGGTCATGTCCATCATGGATAACACGAACGCCTCCGATGTGGCCGAGGGGCAAGAGGACGGTGACGGCCACGGACAAGTTGTAGCTCAAGTTGTGCAAGCGGAAGAGCCGACTCCAGGTAACTTGGTCGATTCGAATCAGTTTACGGGGTGCGGTGGAATTGTGGAAGTGTACTAAGCTGGTAGAGTTATAGGAAGTTAAGTATAAATGCCACTGATTCGGGGCATAGCAAATTCCAGTTTCGGGTCCCTTGCATTCTGTAGTGGAATTAATGGGGACTGAATGAGAGTGGAGGTAATCTACGTGCCCCTGAGGAAAACCTCGAATTGCTTATCTACCAATCTTTACTTTGACGCTTGAAGGATTTTAGGTAGAAGTGGGTTGGAACCTAATTTTTAAATTCTCAAAACACGAATTGGAAACTACTCGAATCCGAAACTTTTGCTTGAAACGTCTTGCTTTAAGAACCAAAGACAATCAAATTTTACATAAATCTCTTTTGACCATAGTTAAAGAAAATACAAGCAAAAATATAACAATACTATGTAAATTCTCGAAGTCTCGAAATTCGAATCTTCCTTGGGTTTCAAGGTTTCGACGCTTCGAGAAACCCACCCCTAATTTTAGAAATTCACTATAGCTGTACCAGCAAGAATACTAATGCAATAGGGTAACCTCGGGTGAACCCTTGGGCTGTTCAAGTGACCTCACTGCGTGAATGTTTTACTTAAATTGTAGCTAAGTAGATCGTACAGAGTCGCTTTTAGATAACAGAACGTTCCTACTTCACTAGCGAAAGACAAAGTGAGAGAAATGCTTCGTTTTCAGAAGAAACTCTCCAGATGTATCCGTACATCTGAAACGGCCATAAAACGAATCCTTTTCGAACATGTCCCCCGATGTGTATCGCACACAGAGTGAACAATATTAGTGATATTGATACTGTACTTTTATTCTGTCATTATTTAGGAGGCACCAGAAGAGTGGTTCTACTTCTGCCGGACGGAAACCTGATGATGACCGAGGTGACGGAGGAACAGTACGCTGCACTCGGTCTGGGCAAGTGAAGGAACACTCGAAACGCGCGTAAAGGATAAAACGATCATGCATCGAACTATACATTTATAATGGAAGTTGTACGCTTAAGGGTGATCGTGGGTTGTGTATATATGTAAGGACCGTTCACTTCGTACAATTGCAATGGATTAAAAACAGAAAAAGAAACAAGTTATCGAGATTTTCCGGCTGAACAGACGCGATGTGGAAGAAGAAAAGAAAGAAACGTAGCTGGTGTATTGTAAAAAAAACACACACACATACATACACATACACACATATGGAAGAATGAAGAAAAATCAGAACACAGAAATCTAGAGTTTAGATTTACGATAAACGACTATGTTTTAGAAATTCATGTCTCGGTGTAAAACGAATCCGCTGGAATTTTAATTTTTAATGTTTTATTTATAATTTACGGGGGAAACGCAGATGCACCGGAGGGGGGAAAGGGGAGGAGTTAACGCGGATAGATATCGCATCGTTCGATGACAACACCATTATACAACGTTTGAAATAAGCATTGTATTTGTAGGATAGTGAAGTATAACCTGGGGTTTTATATTTTCCAAATGATAATAGGCTTCTCACGAAGACCATTAAGTCCCTCTGCATACAAAGTCCAAGTATGAAATCGCGATCCACGCAAGTTATTCTCTGGCAAAACCATCCGGGACAAATCGACGCTTCGTGATGTAAATAATAGCATGGGGGGAGAAGAGAGATTTAAAAACAATTCTACCGGGACGAATTTTTACGCAGAGCTTGAACCTAGTTTGACTCCGCGCCGAGGATCTCATCGTACGATCTACACGGGACTTTAATTACGGTTTTTTTTTCATTCTGACTTGAATTATGCATACGCAACGATACATGCTGCTAAGCTATTGCTCCGCGTATCAATTTAGTGCAACGGCAACCATGAAGTCCTTACGCGAGCACGAGAACGTATTTTTCTTTCTTTCTTTTTTTTTTGTTGCGTTACGTGGACTGTGTATGCTTATTCTATAGATTAAATAAGTGCACTCCTAACGAAGAACACACATAATTTTTCAACCTACAAGACTTACAGAGAAGAGAAAAAGTAAAAAAGGAAATACAGTGTTGTTTAATGGAAGATCAAGCGCGTCTGATTATTAAGCCCACTTCCTTTTCAGGTCACTAGACGATCGATCAGAGACATCCACGATTTCACAGCTTACTTGCGAACTCAAAAACTATCCAACACGCCTCTTGCACTGTATGCTTCTATCAAACAAAAGTGTATTTTGAACGAACGTTTAAACGGTGGAATATCGTTGCAGCGACTTTCGGAAGAGACTCGGTATGCTCTGGAAAATCAATTTCTTTCCCGCTTGTTTCCATTGCTATGCATTGATAGATTGTACAAAGCGTAATCTCTAGATCGTATACGCGAGACCATGCTGTATGGTGTCTACGCGTGTCCGAGATACACATGTATACATAGATTAAAGAGGAAGAGGGAAAGGATCAGGCAGGAGGATTCTTTGTATTTACGGATGATGATAAATACAGTTATAAATAAGTGTACCTTATGCGATCGTGTGGCGGCTGGCAAGAGCAGCATCTTGGCCTCAACGTTTGTAGGGCTAAACTAGATTCAAGCGTGAAATGGTCGCGATACAGGAACAAAATGGGAGAGGAAGAAACACATGGACAATTTCTATATATCTTCAGTCTAAACGAAAACTATTTTGCACGACGTACGGCAATGGAATATAAAATCCTAGTATTTTAGTAACGTAACCCTTTTGTACATAGAACTTCAATCTCTCAACCTTTATATAAAAAATTGTTTCCAAATAAATCATACTCTTAAAATCACTATGTACGTTTGTTTCATTGTACCACTTCATTATTGCTTTCTTGATATCTTCTGTACGAAGCGTTTACATGTTTCTTCCATGCGGATAATTAATTAAACGTTCTTTTGTCAACTGCAATGAAATGCATGCTTGTCACTTGGTTGCATGTATGTCTGGTCGATGATATAAATAAGTAAGATGGACTCTGTACATGTGACTTATAGTGGAAATGGGGAGGAAATGGAGGCAGAGTCTGTTCCAAGGAAAATGCGAAATGCAGTAGAGTCTAGAAAATATAATTGGAAAATATCGTACAGCCGTATTGCATCTGGGCAACAGAATATTATCTTGCAGAAACAATCTTCTGTTCTGTATTGCGTTAGTATTTTTATGCGTTGTTTATACTCGGTAGAGTAGCATGAATTTTGTTAAGCTTTTTGTACCATGGGATCTTTGACTCCGTTAAAAAAAAAATTAGAATAAATTGGAAGACTTAGCAATCTTTATATTATTATCGGTTTCACTCCTGGTAGAGGAATCTTTTAGACCAAAGGAAAGGGAAGAGGTTCATTAAGCTACCTAAAATTGCAAATGTATATATATTCTTAGGAGGGGCCATTCTTTACTGAATCTATAACTACAAGAGTTTATAAACAGAATCTTTCCTTGTCCAAAGATAAACGGAAGGGAGCATATAACGAATAATAATTTTCAGAGTTACAGAAATCGGTTACACAATGCATGTCCTGCTGACATAAAGATATTGAAACGTTGTACGCGAGATGTTAAGGAAGTGGAAGATTCGACACTCAAATACGCGGACTCAAGGGTCGAAGGCGAAGCAGAATTGGGTACTAAACTAGGTGAAAGTTAATGACACTGGCAGGGTATCCTTTCTAGATTTATACCGCAGCGATTCAGTCATACAACCACCGGAGCTGAAGGTTTGGGACGAGTACAGAAGATTGGTGGAATTAGCGCGATTGCTTCCGAAAAGAGAGCCGGATCCACAGTTGAGGCATATAACGTCTTTGCCAAAGATTCGAGTTGATAGGTACTGCTTAAATGCAAAAATTAAAATTATGAAACTTTGGGATATCGGTATGTATTGCGCAATTTGTTTGCTGCCCAAATTCACTTTACGCGGGTGAAATTGACCCTTAAAAATGTGGCCATTTTTCAAGCAAAAGTTACTTTTTTTAATTAGAACATCATTTGGTAAAAGTGATACACCAGTTATAACACAAAATCGGAAAATAGCCAGATTTTCAGAGGTCAATTTCACTCCCTTGGAGTAAGTTTGCGCAGCAAAAAATATATTTTCTCTATATATCCCCAGTTTCATAACTTTTTAAAACAAATTTAAAACAAAAAATAAAATTTTTTTGAACAGACATTAAAGATGCTAGAGTATTTTTGGACTCTCCTGAGAACGCCAAAAATTGACAAGGACCGGTTTTGTTAGCCCCTAAATTGCAGTGGGTGACAAATTCACCCCACTGTTATCCCATTCGTTTCTGATAACACCTACTTCTCCCAATTTCTATTTCAAAAATCAGGGGAGAGTCCAGGTCGCAGCCACGTCTGGACGCCCAAGCAAAGAGGAGTATCATAAGGTCAGAGGTCCAGAAAACGATATTGGTGGCGGACTGCAACTACGTAGAGTTCCGTAACTTCCAATTGAAAAGGCTGTACAAGGTACTGGGATTCGATTAGGCTCGCTCGGTTTCGTTATTAATCTACCGTTCTCTGTACGGTAGAAAACGGTCACGTTGCAAAACGTCAGTACGTCGCCAGCGAGATTTCAACTCGACGGGAGGCCGTGCCGCTCCAAGTTCCTAGTTGTAATTGAATCCATAGCGGAGAACAGAGGCATTGTCCCGCCAGGGATGCAGGTGCAGCTGGTGATTTTTTTCCAATGCGACACTATAGACGAGCCCGAGGAAACATTGATACTGAACGTGCAACACGGGAGGCCCATCACTATCAGGCTACACGGATACAAAGACCCTCCCGTTCTGATAGGTACATATATATATGGATTCAGTAGTTGCTGGCAAATTTGTTTAACCCTTCGTTGACACACCTCCCTTTTCGATCGAATTTGACACACCTGGGTGGCTCAGACCCAGAATAATTTTTGAACGACTGCCATTCTCATCAAAAGAATCCAATCGTTATGAAAAAAATCGTGGGTCAAATTCAAGGCCTCTAGAATGTATTTTAATAGTTGTTTTATTAAAATTGTATCACAGTTTTTGTAAAAAAATTCTAGTTTACCATATGTCGAGAAAACATGAAGAAAATCTTCAAAAAATTGTAACTTTTGCAAATTTTAATATTAGGAGCTAAAAATGTACAGAGTTATTGTTTAGATATAATATATTGAAAAAAAAATTTTGTATGTCGTGTTTCGAGAAAAAGATATTTATTTTGCATATAGAAGGCACAGCGTCAAAATCAGCTTATGGGTGGTTCCCACCCTGAGTGTCAAGGAAGGGTTAACTATCATTTTGAGTTTTAATGAAAGTCTTTTATATCAGAGCAAGAAGCTTTGCTACACCAGTGTTCCCCAACCTTTTCTGTTTGACAGGAATCGATGCATCGCTGAAGGAGCTAACGAGCAACGGGAAGTTCACCGTCCAGCCTTGGCATTCGGAAATACTGTCTCCATGCGAAAGCATAGACGTATGTCTGAATTTTAATTCGCGTTTACAGCGATAATGCTCAGTAGTGTTACAGCTAAACGCGTAATATGATTATTTTGCAGTCTAGCGTAGAAAGTAGCGCCGAAAGCGCAGTCAGTTGGTTTTCATTGTGTCGCAAATGCGATAACAAAAGCATGACTTTCGACTGCGGCAACGGCTTCGTAGGGGAACAAGTCCATGTACCTATGAAATTCACGAACACAGGGGGAGAGGGGAGGTTTTTCATAATGAGTGAAATCGACTGGACTTCTCTGTGTATCGAAGTAACGCCTCCATCGATTCGTCGTTAGGCTCTTTAGTATAACACAAATATGTGATCGGGTGTTTTCTAATGTTTGCATTTTCAGTTGCTTCTTTTTTATATTTTCATTCATTTTATATTTTATTCATCCGGATATCACGAAATGGCACAAATGTGCGATTGGCTGTTTTCTGATGTGTTCCCATTTTCAATTATTTCTTTTTTATATTTTTGATCAGGATATCACGGCCACCAACGTGTTGAAATTGCCTTGTTTCGCAGTGTGGCCGGCGTACTTCGTGCTGAAGCCATGGGAAGCAATAACGCTTCATGCATACTTCTTTCCATACTGTTACGGGATTCACGTAAATGAAAGACTGAATTTGTAACACTTGTACATACTTATTTATGCTATGATTGTTCAGCTAACGCCTTTGTGTCTCGCGTCTGTTCTTATCAGGTAGACAAACTGTTCATACTTTGCGACAACTGTACTCTACTGGATTTGGAAATAATCGGGGACGGCATAATATACGAGCCAAACTTCATCCAGCTTAGTAAAGTATTTATGTAACTGTTTTCACATGGTAGCGTTAACGTAGCAATATTGTTGTACGTGGTATTACGTTTTTATTTGGTTTCTTTCGATGATCAATCCGCTTTTAAGAAACCTGGGTAGCTCATAGAAAAACGTAGTACTGTATTTTCTAGGAGTTCACACAAATAAAAAAAAATACAGCACTACGTTTCTGAGGAGTTTCCAGAAATCAAGACAAACGTACCACTATGTTTATGAGTTTTCAGAAATTAAGGAAAATGTAGCACTACGTGTTTATAGGGCTAAAAGAAATCTTAAGTGATTTTTTATTAGTAGCCCTTTGTATAGGGCTATTTAAGAGAAATAATGAACAACGTAGTACTAGGATATATTAAAATTGCTGAAGCGAGTTATCCTCCATACTATGGCAAATAATGAATAAGCCTCCTATTCATGAAATTGCAGCAATTAGAAAAGGTTTGGCCACTGAAGATGGACATCGACAAACACGCACGTTATTACGTAAACTTAAACAGTGTTCGAAACGGAATGGGGCAATGCACGATTTCCGCGAACAACATTAGGTAAAACAAACGATTTTACAACGATTCTATTTCTCTCGTTTAAAATAACATATTAATGTACGAAAGAATTAATATAAAATTCAAATGAAAATATGAATTCAATATAACACAATTTCGAACTGCTACTTTCCGAGAAACTAGTAAAAAAGCAATTTTATTAAACTATACTAATCAAACATTTACATTCTATCTACAATATGCTGTGTTGGTGGTTTCAAAAAACCAATAAACACTCGGTAAATTTGAAAAAGGTGTGTTTTCCCAAACGCGTCCGGACGGAGTGTCAAGAAATTCAAAGTTGATTTTCTCGGAAATGAAGCGAAATATCAAAAAAATTTATTCCTTTTTCTCAACTCATTTATTTGTTATAAGTCGGAAAGAAAAAGTAACTTTTTTTTATATCGCGCTTCATTTTCAAGGAAATCGACTTTGTACTCTTGACGCTTAAGTTTACTCTGAAATGTGCGATAGTCGAAGTGTTAACGTGAATTAATGATATGACAACAATAGCTAAAAATTTTAATTACTCCGCGCAGCGAAGTAAGCATGCGCTTCCGGTGGACAAAGCGACACATTCAACCCAACGAGAACGAAACGACCGAGCGTAATCGTCTTCCTTTGGAATTTCTTCGAATTCATCCAGATCACGGAGTGTTCGCTCCCACTTCTATACACCACTTCAACGTGACTGCCGAACACAATTACTTAAATACAGACAGTTTTTTCGCTGTTCTACAGTAAGTATGCTACAAGCGATTCCTCCGGTAATTACATTGACAAGGAACGCATGTAAGTGGAACTATTTTAGATTGCACTTGGAAGATATACCACTTGCTGCTATTTCGAAGGAACTACAATTGCATACCGAAGAATGCGCCACGAGACGACGTAAAACTGCAGCTGTAAATTATTTCACTGGTGCTTTAAGTCGGTTTAGCTCGCGTTGTGCTCATAAAACCCTTTATTTAAATTTGTTATTATCCATTACTGGGTTTACATTGACTTCTTCAATTTGCTAACTTCAATATCATATTCCGTGAATATTTTCAAAAAGTGCGTGCTTCTAAGAGACTCACAGTGAGCACTAATATTCTGAACAACATTGCGAGTTTTACCAAGTTAATTAATATAATTTCTTACATCTACTTAAATACTGTCATCAGTCCGTAGATATTTGGATCGCCGACGTAGAAGTCTGGGTGCAATGCACCGCAGATGAATGTAAAACGTGCGTAGAATTGTAGCTTTGGTTTCATTTAAAAAGAAATGCGAAATTAAATTCCCTTTGTGATCGAATAGTGATGAAATCTCCGAAGAAGAGATGCCTTTGGACCTTGATTATTCGATACCGGATTATTACGAGGGAGCAGATATTATCGACGACTCGGAGGATAGCGAGGACCACAAATCTGCGTGTCAATTAGTAAGGCAGTCGCGCTTTTCTCGTTTTTCATTCACTTGGAATAATTTTTATTCAAAAAGTACCCGGATTTAAGCTACGTTTCGAAACTATGAAAGCTGAAAGAGAATATGGTGATGAAAACTGTCCGACTTGCCAACCACTCGATAGTAACACTCCGATACTAGATCGCACGTTAAACCCCGATACTAGATCGCACGGCAACCCCGAATCTATATCACCGCTATCCCCGTAGCATTAAAGACTTCACTATTGATTGTTTATACGATATTACAGGTAACAGACGAACTGTTTTCTCACTACGACATCGTGAACCTGAAACAATTCGAGCCACTTCTATGGAAGCAAATAATAAGCATGGGCATCATCAGACCTACAAGGCTTGTAGTTCTATAACGATTCTTTATTCACCATCAAACCTTTATTAAAATTTCTCCAATTTTAAATCATGCTCTATAGGACTCTATATATCGGCGTCGAGGAGACCTGTGTCTTGAGAGTGAAGAATTTGTCAAGTGGTTCATTAATGTACGCCTGGGGAGAAGCTAGTGGTACCGACACAGCGAAAATGAAGCTCTGCGTGTGTCCAGAAAAGGGTGAAGTGGCAGCTACCAATACAGAGAGAATGAAGATCACTATTGTCCCCATGAAGGAGGTTAAACGACTCCCAAATCTTTTAAGAAAGCTTCACCTTTGGAAGCACAAACGAATAGTACTTATCGAACTTCCAGGGGATCGTGAGGTCCTTTCACATACCATGCTTCGTTGGGGCTACGAGGAGAATCATAATGCTGGCAATTGAGTGTGTTATTGAATCGCTTTACGTCACGCTTTACTTTCCACTGAGCGACGCAGAGCCTTTGAAGCTGAAGGATAACTTCACCCGAGTCGAATGGCACGTGGATAGTTTGAATGTTGCCTTGAACTTAGCAGACGAATCCCAGAAAGGTTTGGTATGTTTTGGTTGCAATTTTTAGTAATCTACTTCAAACATGTCAGTTTTAAGCTTTGATTAGATACTGCTTTTCTGTCTAAATGAATTCTTTTTCGTATTATACAGGTTCATTGTTAAAATCGACAATATCAATTTAATAATTAGTTCTTCATTCTTTCGTGTTAGTTGGCTCTACTTTTAGGCAGGAAAAAATAGTGTCTTCATACTAGATCACCTGCCAAACCTCCAAAGTAGTTCATCCGTATCCCCGCACAGAATTCACGCTGTAGAGTCCTATTAAAGCTCAATTTAACTATTATATGAATCAGAATCTATTGGAAAAGTACCGAATGCGAGAAGAGCAAGAACTGAAGATTACGAATCTAGATGAAGGTAGCGTCGTTAAGGATTCTTCTGGGTCATTACACATTGCAGAATCCAGAGAGGAGTCTTCTCCGAGCGATTCTACTTCAGAAACTATTCAAGTAACTAATCGATCTTATCAATATTCATAAAGCAGAATCTACAGAGTGATCAAACACAATCGTAGACGAACGACTTGGCAACAGAGCATGGAAACATTCAACACATTACTGGGCCTGGAAAAATCACACCCTTCTTCGAAACAGTTCTACCAGTGTCCACGGAACCTGTTGTCATTGAATTCTTGAATTTGCCCTTGAGGATAGGTACCTCTACCCTTATACTAAAATTTAAAATATTCCTACATATTCTGAAGATTTGCTATAAGGCAACGCATTGGCTAAAAGTGACAATACTCTAAAAGCAAACCGTCTTCTTGGTTCCCATTTATTCTCCCGTGCAACGGACTTTCAGTAAAGAAGAAGACTTTCATAATAAAAAACGAGACCCCGGTACCGTCCAACTTTTGGCTCAGCATAAAGAACTTCTATCCGATCCGGTGTTCCTGCGAGCAGAAGTCGAAGGAGGATCGTATCAAGTTCGCTTACAGAAAAGTGTTCGGTCGAAAGAAGGATGTAATCGGTAGAGATACCACTCGATTAAAAAATCCCAAAAGCTGATTACACGTTTAGCATATTCTGTGGCAGTAAATAGTGAACTACTTGCGAGCAGCTTCTCTCTTCGTTCCAGAAGAAACGCTGTGTCGGGTGAAGCAACCCACATCAGGTGTTGTGATTTACATCGACCCCATGAATGCAGATATTGGGCCTTTCGAAACTATTCCCGTGGACGTTTACGTCTTCGCCGATACATGGGGAATTTACGTGGACGAGCTGGAAATAAATATTACTGGTTTACCGCGGTACACGTTAGGGATATGTATTCAAGTCGTCGAGTCACCGATATCCTTGTCCATCAGCGTTGGAGCTTCATCGAAAGTCCCGATCCTCAAGTGTGTAATGAAATTAATTGCAGTGGATGCTGTTCTCCAAAAAGATTACACCTGAAATATTAAAACCAAAGCCAATTCATCTGAAAACATAGTAATCGTTACTTCTTTTACACCCTGCACAGGTACGGAGGGAAAGCGCTCGGTTTTCGTCTGGAGTCGAGGACACTATGCTTGAAGAATACAAGCGTGGTGCCTATAGCCATCGACTGGCATACATTTGTGGTAAAACCCACCACGGAGACATTGCCCTTCAATGTTATATTTGATATCTGCATTCCGTTTACTGATAAATTGGCATCGAGATTGAAAGCCGGGAGAGACAAGACTGACAGCGAGACACACATGGAGAACCACATAGAGCTACAGACCAGATCAGAAACCTTGAACGAACCTAGCTCTGGAGAAGAAACATTTGTAATCATGTCAAAAGAATCGTCAAATGACCCACTGTATGGCTAAGCGTAAACAATCTTGAAGCCTAGAATAACTTCCAATCTCCTAGCAATTTCTTGTATTATCTTCCCACAGTGACGTATCCTGGCCATCGAATGACAAAAACTTGCAAGGTACAGAAACTTCTATAGTAAACGAGAGTAAATGTTCCTCTAAATCTAAAAAAGTTATAACGACTGTGCAGAGAACGAGAAGAGTGTAGACTCGGATGCAGTTGAAAAAGCGGAAGACAGTGAATGTAGAATCTCGATACTTCCTTACTATGGCTTAGCTGATTCGCACGCGTGTACGGTAAGAGGATGGACAAGTTAGATTACTATAAGATGCAAAGGCGAGTATTTCAGAACCATTAATGGTAAAGAATAATTTCAATGTTCCGCGAGGTTACACCCAGGGAAGTATTCATTTTGCCAAAGGAGAGTGCCACTGTGACTATTACCGCCGCACCTGATGTATTCAGGTACATTGATTCGAGAGAGAATTACGAAGAAGAGTACATCTGCAAGATTTTTGGATTCATACGAATCGCTCCAGGCGACAAGTTCGTGCGCACTGCCAGATAATTATTATAATCCGGCTGTGAAATATTTTATAAATTTACAGGTACCGAGACAATTGCTACTCCAGACAGGACGGATACTATTTCCCTCCCGTAGAAATTGATGTTTCCGCGAAGACCGTTAAACCACACTTGGCATTTAACATCCCTAAGTCCGAACGAACATTTACGTGCTGCGTTAATGATATAATGCAGCCCAAGGCGAAATTTTTGGAGTACATATACGCAGAAAGCACTCGAGCATACTCTTTAAGGGAAGGTTTCGGTCTAGAGCCCAAAAAAATAGGTGATATTTAGGAATTAATTAAAGGAAAACTGCTATATATAATTTAATGGGACTTGTTGCATTGTATTAAGGATGTCTTAAATTATAGAAATATATTTTTTGTTTTAGAATTAATCATTGCAGACGGCACTGGAGAGTCGTTAAAGTCAAGGCGTCAAAAAATTGATCCAAATCAGTGGAACGTGTATCTCCAAAAGTTATTATCCGATTCGACTGAAACATTTTTTATTTTGAAGATTATTCTTCTGGCTAGGAGGGGAACTAGAAAAAAATTATAAAAATGACTTTTTTAGGAAATAACGACACTTCAAGTTTGAAATCACATTTCCCTGTATTTTTCATCCTTTCAACGCCTTTGAAAATTATAAATTTTCAATATTTTTGTAATTTTTTTTAGTTCTCCCCTAGCCAGAAGTATATTCTTCAAAATAAAAAAAAACTTTTGGAGATACAGGTCCCACCGTTTTGAGAAAAACGCGTTTAAAGCGCCGAGTGACCCATTTACCGCTACTCAAATGCCTATAATTTCGGGAATTTTACGAATTTCAAAAAATCCTTTTAAACACGTTTTCCTAAAAGGTTGAACATTCGAAAAATAAAATAAAAAAAAATCAACATTTAGTCCGGAACCTCCCCCTAAACAGCTGCTCCGATCGTGCGCTGCTTGGATTAAATTTATTGTTTCTAATTGTAGGTTGTACAAAACATTTTTCTTCTACAATCAGGAGAACAACATAATAAGCGTAGCTTTGGAGACGTATGATCCGTTTCACGTTCGATCCGTTTGGATTTACGCCGAAGCGAATCCATGCAAGCCTGTAGGAACTATCTGCATAAACGGGCATGGATGTGCCGAGGTAACGTATTCATCTTTGATAGAGTAGAATAAAGTTACCAACAACATTGTCTTACAGGTAGAAATGCTATGTATCGTCGACGAAAGCCTCATTGAGACCGTACTGCACACGAATAAAGCTCAGGACTTGCATGGTCCACTGATTACATTGAAAGAGCCATTACTCATTATACACACCGATAAACATATTCAGGTTTTCAATACTTTTCTACCTTTTCATACATATCGACAAAATGTATGCATCAATCTCGTTACACAATTTTAGGAGGTGGAGTTAATTTTGCAAATTTGGTTACCGCTGATAAAACTATCGTCGTATATGTTAGATTTTGGTCTTGTTTATGTAGGCGACACTAAGAAGTTGACGTTGGTCATTGAAAACTTATCAAGTATAGCTACGTTTGATAATTTCTTTGGCAATTAGATCGATTCCTTCTTGCGCTAATACGGTGCTTTAATTTAACAGTATGCAGGCACAAGTTTAAAGTGAAAACAAAGCTTAAGAACGAACAATTTGCAGTTGACCATTCGGAAGCAGTTTTATCGGGCTGTTACACTAAAGGGAGTTATTTCACGATTACAGTTTCTTTTCAACCAAGGTAGATACATTAAATATAGATATTTATATATATATATATATATACAGTGACTCGCATTAATATTCGGACACCATCGAGTGCGAGTGATTATTACTCTATATATTTGTTTATAATAATGTTATTGAATTGATTGTTTAATATATTAAAACAATTATTGTAGTAAGTAAAAACATAAATTTTATTTATTTAACGCACATAGTTTTCTGTATAATAAACGATAAAGTAGATAATGCTGATATTTAATATCGCAAAAATATTCTGACAGTGAATAACTTACGTAAAATTTTATATAAAATATATATATTTTTTGATCATATTAATATTTCGTAGGTTGACCCTTTTGTCTTATTACTTCCTGTAATCGTTTGGGCATATTGCCCGTAAACTGTTGTGCCCGAGTATTTTTGCGATGTTAAATTTTGACATTCTTTACTTTATCATTTATTTCACAAAAAACTATGTGCATTAAATAAATAAAGTTTATGTTTCCACTGACTGCAATTAGTGTTTTAATATATTACGGAGCAAACAATTCAATAATAGAGCAATAATCTCTCACACATCACGGTGTCGGAATATTAATGCGAGTCACTGTATATAAGTTATTTTTTATATACTAAATTTTGGAAAATCATTACAAAATTACAACCCTTTTTTTATGCTTCTACTTTACTATGTGAATGTTTCTAAACCAGGATGAAACACTGTTTTTTCGAAAAAAAGTGTTTAATTTTTATTCTATCGAACGTAATATTACGGAGGTGGGTCGTAATGGGTTAATTACATTTCTCTAGGTGCTTAATTATTGTTTCATATACAGGCAAGCAGAGTTCACGACTGAAACGTTAGAACTGACAACAGATTGTCCGCACAACGTGGAAGAGTGCGTGCTTCACGGAGGAGGAACATTAGACGAGAAATATCATACACCAGGTGTTTAAAAAAAGATATAATATATCACAAAGGACACAAATGAATATAGGTTTACAGTAAATTAAAGTAAATTTAAGACGATCCCAGCTGAATCACCTTAACACCATACAGGCCCCATTTCCTAAACTAGGTTAACTGCTGATCGAAATCAACACTAACCGGCGCGGCAAGTTCTACCATTAAACAGATTTAAATCAGTAGAAACGTCATATAAAAAGCTTAAGCGCTCAACGTAAGAAAATGGAAAGTTCCTAACTCAACAGTGTCATCATTTGACTTTTACTCCTTCCCTTCGCCGGCATTTCATTCCATTAATGAAAGTCCACCAACACTCTTACCATCATAATTAACGCCATACACATATACAGCATACCACCGTGAGAAACTTAAAATATACAAACCGAGAACGTAACTACAAGGCTCGTGTCAGTACTTTCCTTTCCTCTTGCGATAAGATATATAGTTTCTCTAGAATACCATTATCTGCATTTTAAAATCGCGTATTCTCGCTTTCGCGAATCGAAGCGTCCAACGACCGTGTGTGAGTGGTCGCAGATAAATTGGATAAATAATAATACCCAGCCGTGGCGCTCGTGGCGTCCACTAACACACCGAAGCACTCGAATTTTTCCCGACTTACCCCGAGCGTTTCCGACGATCCCGCCACCTGGCGGGCCGAGCGCGGGTCGCGGTAGATTTTCTCCGGCGTCACGTGACCCGCCCGGCCAATCGCCGGTTTCCGAGGGCCCTATACGTGGCATAAGGCATGAATCCTTTCCACGTCCGCCATTTTGACATACGGTACCTTTTCGAGAGTGTTGGTTTTATGTTTTATCGTTTCTCGTGAAAATAATCTTTTTTACTGAAACGTAAGTAACGCAAGTGGCCTGCACGGGCGTACGCGACATTACGGGGGCGGTCTCGATAATTCAGACGCAGCTTCTAAATAATGGAAGCTTGAGCGGGGAACCTTTGACGATTCGCTGGGGAGTAGGTCGGAGGTGACAGACAACCGGGGTGTACGCAGTGGCTTCGCAAAACCGCACGATATCCTCCGGCTTTGTCGCAATACCTAGGTGTTGGCGTTTTAGGTAGCCGATCACGTTTTAAAAGTGCATAGAACGCCGGCGAGGCACTATAAAGTGATCCCTGACGGTATGCTAGCCCGATAATCATAGAGATGTATTGAAATCAGAATCAATAGCGGGGCAGCGTGTGAGCATCTCGTGCGTGCCTCTACACAAATTCTCTACCCATTTTTTTTCCTTTTTTTTTATTTCTCTCCACCCCTCTCGTTTGCTCGTCTCGGCGTTCGTTAAAACCGGATTCCCCATGAATCACGTTGCTCGTAATTCGCCCCTTTTTTCCGACCGCGCGCACCACGTAAACGTGCAGGTTAGCTTTTTAAGGCTTTGTGTCAGCGTATCGGTACTTCACGCATGTTTCTCCGATTCATCTCTCTGTCCCACGGAGTAATTTCAGTTTCTTTCGCGTGGAGTCGATCTTGCCTATTTGCTCGCTCATCTAGACACGTATCCGATCTCTTCGAGACACGTCTTGATTACTCATTTTCGACTGTTAACTCTTTTCGTGAGACTCATCGCTCTTTCTTTTTTTCCCCACCGTTATGACGAAATTTAAAGCTTCATGTGCTGTTACACGTCGATCTGTCGCGCGTTGTGTATAGTCTCTTGCATATGTTGGGCACAGTTAATTTTCTTCTTACGACGATTTTAACTGCCGAATCTTCGCAAAGTATACGATCACCGGCGGTCACGCGTTTCTCTGTGTACCTTTGTGTTCTCGGAAACAACGCTCTTGCCCCAGTTCTCCGCTGACTTCTTCCTCCGCACATGTTCACGGACATTGCTTTGCCTTGCGATTATCTTAGACACTATCTGGAAGAAGCTCGAGAAAGGAATCAGAGACTCGTAGGGCTGTGTTGTGTCGTACGTTACTGAAATGTTGATTGCGACTTAAGTTGTATGATATCGATCAGATTAGAGCGAAACGCTCGAGTCGAGCTTTTCAAAATTTGTAGATATAATTGATTTGGATGTTGCGAGTGTGCGTTGATTGATCGTTCGTTGTTGCAGGTATTTACATAACCAGCACCAGCCATGGGGAATATGTTCGCAACGTTATTTAAAGGCCTTTTTGGCAAAAAAGAAATGAGGATTTTGATGGTGGGTCTCGACGCAGCGGGTAAAACCACAATTCTGTACAAATTAAAATTAGGGGAAATCGTTACTACAATTCCTACTATAGGTAAATATGAAATTCTATTCGATACTGTGTTTATCATAGCTGCGTTATCGAGCGCACATTTCTCGCTCTTGTATTCTCGAATCGATGTCATTTCATGTATTATTGATAGTAGAGAAAGAGCATCCTGTACTCTGTGAGCCGTTTTACTGACCCTGAATTATAAATTTTAGGTTTCAATGTAGAAACAGTCGAGTACAAGAATATAAGTTTTACTGTATGGGATGTGGGTGGCCAAGACAAAATCAGACCTCTCTGGCGACATTACTTTCAGAATACACAAGTATGCGACACATCGTTCTCGGAACACTCCTTTCTACGTTAAACTTTACGTTCCACTTACGAATCCATTTATTTAAGACATTTGAGTTGAGCTTATTTTATAGTTTTCTTAAGATGCACGTAATCAACGGTGAACTTACATACATGGATGAAACTTACAGGGACTGATATTTGTCGTTGACAGTAACGATAGGGAACGTATCGGCGAGGCGCGCGAAGAACTGATGAGAATGTTAGCGGAAGATGAACTTAGGGATGCGGTACTTCTTATATTTGCTAACAAACAAGTAAGTATATAGTTTCGACAGTATTAATATACCTAAAGTTCAGAGTTGTTCAGACATATAATGTTTATTATGTAAACAACACGCCCTGTACGCATGAGACAGTTGTCTCGCCAAGAGAAAATTTAAAGACAGAATAGCGATGTGGAAAGAAATGAATTAGTGAGAACGGTTTGATGTTAAGAGGGTTGTAATATTTTTAGGATCTCCCGAATGCAATGAACGCGGCGGAGATTACTGACAAGCTGGGCCTGCACTCTTTGCGTAATCGTAACTGGTACATTCAAGCGACGTGCGCCACAAGTGGAGATGGACTTTACGAGGGCCTCGATTGGCTTTCCAATCAGCTCAAGAATGCCAATCGCTAATTGGAACATTATTTTGTCAACATTCAGTTGCTATATTAACATCATAAAAAATCAGCTGCACACCTGTCCCCCCCATGAATGAGTAATAATATATAAAAGAGGTAATACTAAGTGCAAATCGCAAAGGCCCCGTCGGGATCTCGAGCGGAGGGCGGAGAGATTATCGAAAGTTGTCATTGTGCCAGGAAGTTTTGTCGGGGGGAGGGGAGTGGGGAAACGGCCGGAAGCACACATTCGAACGGCCACACAGGACTATTGCCTTGTGCAACTTATTATTATAATTATTATTATTATATTAGCATTATAGTTACACTTTTTACACAGAGATACCACGAGAAAAAAGTGGAAAACTTGGAAGTAATTGTATTAAAGTACCTAACTCTGAAACATACAATACACATTGATTAATTAATAATTTGAGTATCTTTGAAAAAAAAATTCAAGAACAACAACAGCAACAGGAAAACGTGAAGTACCCACGGTGTTGTCAGTTTGAATGCGTTGGACATACTGATTATCATAATGTAGCTGCATATTGTACATTACATTATTATATAAATACGATGATAAAAATGTGATCAATAGATGAGAGAATGTTGCTCTATCCACTACATTACAAAAATGTGTCGCATCGGCCCATCAGTTGACATGAACGAAAAAAAAGAAAAAAAAATGAAAACAAGATGCAGTGAGTGGTAACTGACGGTGCAATGACTTACTGTTTCTAGTTACGAAAGTTTGTTTCTATTTTTTTAAGTTTTCAGTGGTATACGTCGGGGAAAAAAGTAAAGCGGAACAATACACATACAAGAAAAAAAAAATAAGAAAAATGGTTGTCTTACTGCTTGACTGCTGGCAGGTGCGGTAATTGCACCCACCTTCACCTGCTCGCGATAAGACTAACAGTCAGCCAACCATGCAATATCTCAGTGTAAAAGAGATATCATTTATTTATTGCACCTTGATAAGGTAAAAAACAATTTAGAATATTGTCAACATTCCGAAATTATGCATCGATCGTGGCGGGAAATGCAGATTTAAAATCACTATCGAATAAATAAATATAAAAGAGAGAGAGAGAGTGTGAGAGAGAGAAAAGAACTAGGAAAGAACCTCTCGCAGCAATGAGAGATAGGCCTCGCAATTTCTAAGCCAGCAATCCAAGCTGGCACGGCGGTCTGCCGGATTGAAGCCATTTTCGCGAATCTCCTTCAATCTCCCAATGTTTTCCTGTCCTTCGAAATACATTGTTTTTACAAAGTAATCTTCCCACCCCCAATAAGTAATTGATCAAATCGCCTTTCCGTCATATGCGAAGATTCGTATAATTATATATGAATGTTTAAACAATTTGTGAAATATACTGTAATTGTGCTTTATGTAGTCTATGTGTTATTTGCCATTAAGGTAGTTGGTTTTTTGCTCTGGCTGGTTTATAAATAGAGCGTACGGTGAGAGAGTGAGAACGAGAGTCCTCCTTTTTTGGGGGAGTGGTGCATGCATATTGCGCAGGGGAATGGCCAGGATAAAGGGATGCTCTGTACACCGGCGGCGACGGCGAGGAACGATTATAATTCGTAGAAGCGAGACATTGTACGTAGGCAAGGAATGTAAAGAGGGAAACGCACCTCTGTCCTCGCGGCTTCACGCTCGGCCTGCACGCATCTCTTGTTATTCAGACGACGGTACTTCATTTACAAAGCACGGCTACTTTCGTTCCCTTTTCCGAACCACTAAGACTGCGCACCACCCATACCGCATGTTCCATTTAGCCATTTAAGTTTCGCCCCGTTTTCCTTTTACCGGCTATAATTATAGATTAGTTTGCGGACAATTTACGAGCCGTAGGTTTTTATTCGCCTCGGAACAAGAGGAGGAGAGAAATGACGTGAAATTTTAGCAGTAGGTTGCGCGTGACAAAATCACTTTTTCTTTCCCCCTTTTCGATTTTTAAATAACGTGTGTATATGTTTAACAATTAGAGATAATGAATGGATCGTAACGAGGATATTATTTCTCCTCGGTTCTGTCAGAACGCAAATAAAAGAAAACGTAATATTTAAGATGTACGATAAAGTTTTATTACCGACAAGCGGATTTATCGACTTGTTATTGAACGAGGCACGCGTGCCTTGTCTTGCAAAATTCGATTTCTCATTTTCTAGCGTCGTATACGTTTTATCAGTAATCGAGCGCTACACGATTGCAATTTCGAATCTGAAGGTAATTCTACGGCTTTCGTTAATACACCATATACAGTGTGGCGCATTAGAAACAGGTCGTTTACCTCCGATACCATGTTTGTCTTTATACATCGTTCAATTAATATTTTCCACATTTTCTCATATCGTCACAGCGGAAAAGATACTTAATTCTAAATTAGTTCTTGTTTCTAATGGGACACTGTATATACACTGTTGATCATAAGTATTGGGACACCTATACTCTGTGTGGCATAATTGTGAAGAACGTTGCACAATTGAAGAACTCAGATTGACAAGCGTCTGCCGCCCTTTCCACGAAATATCAAATATTCCAATTCAAAAGAATTGAGACAATTTTAAAATTAATTCAATACAGCAAGTCACATATGAGTTATCGCTAATTCTCTATATGAAAAAAGTGAATTGCTTTTAAAGTTGTCCCAAGCCTCTGTATTTAAACCTTTTCCAATTTCTTATGTTCAAAATTTGTCGCCCCTCAAAATTTGCCGCTCCTCAAATTGGTCGCCCCTCAAAATTTGACGCCCCCAAAAATTTAGTGCTCCCAAAATTTGTCACTTCCAAAAATTTAGAACTCCAAAATTTGTCGCCTCTCAAAATTTGTTACTCCCAAAACTTTCCGTCCCTCAAAATTTGTCGCTCCCCAAAATTTTAGGCCCCCAAAATTTAGTGCTCCCAAAACGCCAAGAAATTTTACTTTATTTGGTATTTTAAATAAAACTAGTGAAATATACAACGTAGTGACATATACAACAGGTGTCCTAATAATTACGAACGGCAGTGTGGTAAGAAACTTCATGGCGAGCATCAGTTCTGTTCTTTTCCCATTTACTCGTTATTTCAGCGTGCATTGATTCGCATAAAATTCTTATTACTCCATAGGAGTAATATTACTCATACCGCTGAGTTATTGATTGAGAGGTCGATTAGAAATCGATAATTAGAATTTGCATATTACACATATACGTTGCGTTATCGGCATGGCGGCGATAAATGGGTTAAATGCTTATAAGTAGCATTCATGACATCGCCTCGTATGTGCATGACCTCAGTGTCGTGACATTTTCTCACGTGTAACCTTCGTTGTATGAGTAAGTACCCAATACGGTGCATTGTCATTTACCTTCGACTGTAAGTTACATGCGCGCAAGTAAATCCGGTTTCGTTCGAGTTTGTTTGTTCGCGTGGATGATAAAAATAATGCCTCAATTCTCGGGGAACGGGCAGATCAACGCAAAATTGTCGATAAATTAATCTTCGGTATACACGATTGCTTAATCGAATCAGTTTTACGTACTCGACAGTTTCGAGTTTCCATTGGAAGTTGCATTTATCATTGAGGGAAGTTTCTAGTTTGTACAATACTATAAAGCCTTTAGCGTGAATCGTCGGAATTTATAAGTGTTATTTATGAAGTAGTAATAGGTAAATGAAGGATACCTAGTACCGCTTATTTAAAAATACAGTAACCTTTTCTATTTGAGATAATGCTTAGCGCAACGCAGAGTGCGGGACTCTCGTAATCGCGATTGTTAATCGTGGATGCTGAACGCCCATGGGCGTTCGCCGTACGTAATCTGCTGACTGACTGAACGCGTACAAGTGTCCATAATGCCCACAGGGTTAAACACTTGTACCCCTCATTTTCATCAATTCGATGTGTTAAAATTGCGATAAGAGTAATGTATATAATTGCTTTCATAATTACGCAAGATGTCAACTCCTGATAACGAACGATTTTTTAATAATACCAATAAAAAACCAAGTGGGAATCCCCTAATAACTGGCATTTGCGATCTATTTTTCAAGTAACCTTAAGGAAGGATTGCTAAGAAGTTCTAATTAAATATACCTCTGCACTTGAAAGACCTGACCGACTTCAATAACCACTTTCCAAAACCTTGCGCCACTAAAAATCTAAAAAGAAAATATTCCGCGTATTGGGAACTATGATATCGATGTGGCGATGAAGCCTGCACTTTTTACCATCTTTTTACATTCCGAAGTAGCTTAAATTACGAAAAAAAGATGGCGCTATCGATCGAAATGGAGGGCAGCGCTCGTCATTCCCGTATCTATTCAACGCGCGCTTCCTATCCATCACGCTTTATGGTAGCCGGTGCGCTGCGATATGTGGACGCGAGCTTGGTGAAACGGCGCGAAGTCTGTGCCCCTCGTATTTTTAGAATTATTAACAACCTGCGGAGAGTAACGATCACGTATTGAATGTCAGACGGGAGAAGCTGTTTGTGATAGATATGCCTCGCAGACGGCGCCAGGCATCTTCTCCACGGCAATATAACGAACAGCGTTCTCTCGGCGCTGGCCGTCGCGAGGCCTTTCGGGATCTCTCTCCCTCGTTTCTTTTCGCACAGCCTCCGCGTAAACCCGTTGATCGCCGAATAACAAATAGCGAGGCGACGAGAGGGGCTCGGACGGTTGTGAGTGCGCAAGGTAAGCGAAAATCCTTCGCGAAATGGTAATTGCGAGCTCGGTAACCGTACTTCTGACACTGTCACTCAACCGCGAGGTTATCTGGTCCGTACGTGCACTGAATCGCTGGATATGAATTTTTTGGTCGAGCCCCGTTTCCTTGTACGAACGAAAATCAACGCTAGACTGAAAGGTGGAGTGGTGGGCTCGAACAGTGTCTCCCCACCACGCACGTACCTTATGCGGTCGATCCTTTTTTCTGATAATTGTGTCGAAAGCAGTGCGACCCGTCGCTCTAACCGTACCTTCGGCTAAATAATATCGCTGTAATTACGATTAATTTACAATAAGCTTATTCGATTGTGGCCACGTGCTTTGTATTAATTGGCCAGTTTACATGGATGGCCCCTTTTACTGTGGCAGTGGCTCCACCTTCGTCATTTCAACTTTAAGAAAGTTTAGGAGTTTTTGATCCAGGCGAGGGCTTATGGTGTAGCTTTGCTCTAAACCAGAGTTTCCTAAGTGATGTTCCGCGAAAAGTCTTATTTATAATAAGAATTCTAAACCTCGTGGTGCCGTCAGCGGACTGTATATAAAAAGGAACTGTTGAGGTTAGGGTTTTCGCCAAACTTCAATAAGTTTGGAAGAGTTCCGTGGCAAAGTTTAATTGTGAAATGCTGCTCTAAAGCATATTTCCAAAATACTGTGGAAATGTCGCAAAGTAGGCGCCAGCCGCTTGAAGTCGGCGCCTACTCTCCGCCGTGCATTTGCATAATAGAGTTGAAGTAATACTTTTTATCTGTGTTATTGCGTTATTGCGTCGTTCCTCGTGAATCTAAATGAAAAGCGTACGCCAGGCAATGTAGGTTACCTGTATATAAATAATGCTACCAAATTTATGGAACACCGTGAATCGTGGATTCTAGTTGAAGAAAAGCTTCGATTCCCAATGAGACACATTCAGGATAACAAGACAATATACTACACCCGGGGTGTCTGGCCACGTCCAATAAGTCACGGGACATTACGAGGGAGTTGAAAGCATAGAAAATAATAGCTGGCCGGATCGCGAAATATGCAGTCCTCGAGGCACATACCTTAACCTATAACGCGTCTAGAAGCATCGCGCCAAAAAGGATCGTAAAACTCGCTCACTTATTTCTTCCCTCCGCCCGTGAAGGGCCCTAAACGTCGACTTTCCATCAACGCGTTCGAAACGGACCTCGCCGTCGAATATAAAAATCCGTCGGCGTGTGCAATCGCCGTTATATCGGCGGAGGCCTTATATTTAGACCCCGTCGAAACATCGACGCGGCCTTCGGGTGAAAGTGTCTAACGAACGTAATGCATCCCGCGATGAGAGAAGGAGACACGACCAACTCTACGATTTTTATTTCCCGCGGAGGCTTCGTAAACCGTCGATGGAGCCCGGCCAGTTTGTCCTCGCGGAATGACATTGCCAAAAGTGTGCTCCCGAGAATGCTTGCGCGGTAGGCACACGTGCGCACGTATACACGGGTGGTTCCTTGTGCGCGGCGTACGATAAACTGTTTTAGTTTACACGGCCGTCTGTGTTTTCCCTTGGACGTGGCGCGAGTTATCAATTTCCCTCGGACATTGGGAAAATATTATTCCAAGGCGAGGCCAGATTGTTGTTGCGCCGCCAGACGAAATACCGAAGGGGTGCTTCCTCCGACGGCCCGGAGATTTTCGATTTTAGGAGGGCTCGTCTAGTGGCACGAGCGACGGGTTAAAATTGCACTGTCTGCGATTTGGAGGTACACGGGAAGTTTGTGAATTCCTGATGGGAATTGTATAATTCATAGGTGATCAAACCGATGCAAATGGGATGAAAGGTGTTACAGTTGGATATAGTGGTTCGCTGCGAAAGGATGAGAAATAGTGCCGAAGGTAATGACACTATTATAGGCATCCCGCGTTTGGGAACGGCTTATGGTGCGATTGACGCATAGGTGGCGCCTCGTTAGTTTTATGTAGAGGTCGGAAAAGTGTAATATCGGAGAGTCTGCGTTGGGGGAATTAGTAACGGGACTGGCCAGTACGCAAAGGATTTACCTCCGCTGATCCAACGAGTTGTAAGTGATCAAGCATTAAAGTTTTACTGAATACAACAAAATAATACAGAAGTAAGTACATATTGAATTATAATTAATTATTGCATAAATATTTCTGTTTGGTGTGGATTTTTTGATTTCGATTATTTAGAAGGATCGATTTTTTTTCGATTTTTTAGGAGAATCGATTCTTTGATTTCCATTTTTTAGAAGAATTGATTCTCGAATCGATTCTTTGAGGTGAATCGAACAGCCCTAAAGTAGAGCGACACGGTCCGGTGCAGAAAGTGGGGTAGCCGTTCGGTGATTCCCAGCGGCCAATATCTTCCTCCCGGGAGTATAATATCCCTCGCCGGGGGAATAGACGCGGCTTCTCGCGGCTAGCAACGACGGTTACTCAACCGGCGCCACGCTAGACTTTCGACGTGGCCGAAGTCTCGATCAAGATTATAAACGGCGCGCAATCATCGAATCGCGAACGGGATTCGACTTGCTTCATCATTGTCCGTCTGCGGCGTACGTCGCATAGACGTGCGCGAATATACGTGCGCGCGCACAATGGGTACGCGAACGGCGCCAACATTCCCATCTGTCGACGCGAAATGTGCTCGAGCGCGGCCGCGCTCGCACACGCCGCTAGTAACGGAGCGGGGCGGCGCGCGTGTGGGTGGCGGTGTGCCACATAAGGGATATAAGCTGAATTAGTCGTGCACGAACGGAGAATCGCCGACACGGCCGCCGGTAATGTTGGTAAATCCAGACACGCCGGGGCGCGTACAGGAATGCAGCATAATTCAACGATTAATTGACGGCTGATCGCCGCTCATGCAAATCCGATTAATAGAATTCGTCGCCGATAGACATCGTGAAATATATGTCTCTCGCCGCCTGGCATTTCGCGTTTTCCAGGATGAAAATCAAACGCGAGGCGCGTCGATCATTTTTCTTTTCCTCGCCGATAGGATGACCGATACGACCGCTTACGTTTCATAACGGCGACGTTGTTCGCGCTTTATTTACGCTACACTGTCGCGGACGGAGCGTACGCTCTGAAAGCGGAAGCGAGCTCGCGAGCTCGATATCATTTTCACGGCTCGAACTGCCGCCACAGTGATTTATCGATTCCACTCGCGAGCGAGGCGCGCGCCTGATTTATTTTACAGCCGCATAATTCACGTCACCCGCGCGGATTTAGCGATATTGGCTGTCGGCGCGGATGTACGCGCCCCGACGACCAAATAAATCTAATTTCTAAGTAACGCCGCGTCGCGGGGGGATAGCCGGGTGATTGAACGCGGCCGATAGGAATGCCAGGGTTTCGTGGAACGCGGCGAAGTTGCAGATCGAAAAAGGATCGAAACCTGAGACCCTTCCAACTTGTTCTGTGTTTCAGCCACGCTAACGAATTCTGCAACCAGGAACAGCTTTTCTAAACCCACCTAATTCTTTCGTTTGTTTTCTCTTATCTGTTTGGTGTTATTGTAGGGTTGACTTAAGATCTCTTAGGGACTTCGAGATTTCTTAAGGACTTCAAGAAATGGAAAATAATTTTTCTAATTTCTATTTAAAATAATGGATCAAGGTGATCGAAAGAGATGGTGGTTTGATTGCAAATGATGTATCTTGAATAATGTGGTAATTGAATTTTCTAAAGACTACACCACAGGGAAAACTTCTGCCACATATTAGTTACCCTTAAAAATTCAACTCTACATTTTGCAGTAATCTTTCAATTATTCATAACAACAAAATGATATTCCACAGCGCGAATTATTCGAATGGGGATAGCGATGACTAGATTCGAGGGTTGTTAAGCGATCTACAAGTATTGAGGTATTACCAGGGCTACCAGACGCCTCAGTTTGACCGGGACAGCCCCGGTTTTCAACCCTTGTCGCGGGTGACCGGGTCGTCTCGATTTTCTTATTTTTTGATTTTAGACGGAATTCTGCGAAGAAATGAAGAATAATGAAACATTTCTGAAGAAAGTTTTAGGTACAGAAAAATATGTCGTATTGGTAATTACTATTGTGTTATTTATTGTGTTATTTTTTAACTACTACAACAAAAGTACCCTTTTTAAAAAAAAGTCGTTTTGTCCTTTTTTTTACCTGTTCCGATTTACTGGGGAATGAATATGGCAACTCTAGGTATTACTATGGTTGTACCTGGCAAACCAAAGCTTTTTAATGAACTTCTTTCCTTCTCACCCGCTCTCCTTAAATACAAATTTTTGTATGTATTCCTTGGTACACCTACACACTATTTACTTAACATAATAAACACGATGAATAATAATGTACAGAATGATCTTAATGCAGCGCTGTCACAGTAAATTACAGAAGAATACAAAGAATCAAATACAACTCGAGAGTATTTTTACATTTATCGAATTCCACTGCGAAGTCGAACGGTGCTAATGTTATCGCGATCGCACTATATGGTCGCGCATTTTTCCAGTCGCATGTCAAGCGTCTCTAATTAGGTATCGAGAGCTGCGAAACCGATAAAACAGTAGAGATCGAGCGCGTTAGAGCGAATTAGAACGGATCGACTCGATGAGGACATTAATAATAGCTGAACACCGTTGGAAACTCGTATATTAATATACAGGGTGTCCTGTAACGAACGATGCAACTAAGAAGTTGATGATTCTACGTAAATTCTCAAAAATTTTAATTTGAAGATCGTTGCATTGGAATATTAACAAGCCATCTAGAATAGAGACATCCTATTGGATGAAAACCAAGGACCTCCAATGAATTCTATTTTGCCCCCCACCATCCTCATAATTACTCAAAAAAATCTTACTATTGCTCGGTACACCTATGGACATAAAAACGAATAAGAATATTTTAAAGGTGGTAGAATCAAGTACATGCACGTTTAATAAATATTAAAAATTCGCTTTTACCAGAACACACCCTTATATAAGAAAACAGTACTCTACACTTTCGCCTTACTTCTAATCTGCAATTTTTCCAAAACAAATCTCTATAATATAAGAAAACACTACCTTTCACTTTCGACTTATTATTAATCCACAATCATCAACTTCCCCACCTTGCCCTCGCCACATTAATTACCCTGTACATCCACTATGAAACGAGAGAGGAAAGGCTGGAAACGTCGGTAGCCAGCGGTAGATCGGTTTTCTTGTAAAGAACTATGTAGCGATAAAGGCGCGTTAAAAGTGCCACGGTGGCGTTGATAAATCCACAACGATCGCGGTCTAGGGTCTGCCGAGCCCCATATAAAAGCCTCTCGAGGTAATAGGACGCGTGCTGGCCACCAGCTGCCCGCCGTAAAAGTGTTTTAGCGGGAATGGCGCCTGAATCGGGTTTTAACTGCTGTTAGGCGTGCAAGTCGCGCGGGGATTAGCAATAAAACCGACTGTGTACAACAAGTTGTCGCTGATAACAGTGCTACTTTATCGTTTCGATAAATCACGGCGCCAGAGCGGGAGGGAGGGAGGGGGCACATCGTTTAACGAGCTTGAAAATTAAATCGATTCGGTTCCGCGACGCTAATCTGTCCCCGCGCAGAATTCCAGTAATTTGCTGCTTTCAAATCGATCGGCTGACGGTCAAGTTCCCGGTCCGCGTGCTTCTCCACTCTGCTCAGTGCAATTTGCACGCTCGAGATGCAGGCACACTTATCCGATGCGCGATAATCTTCTGGCTGGGTCATTTTTGACCCGCAGCATAATCTGTTCGTCTTAACATCGGAACGAATTTTCTCAGATCTTCATTTTAAGAAGGGTTATCTGCAGTGACGGGTTTAAGGAAAAAGGCCCTGGTAGTAAACGTTCTGAGAGGCCTATTTTTCGGGAAAATTAAGAGGTATTACTAAAAACGGGGTAAATGTAGTAGTACAGAGAAAGAATATAGTGTTTGGATAAAATCATAATTTTTTTTGTAGATGAGGCCCCAGGTGGATTGTGTTAATGACCTTCTGCGGTCATTAAATCCGCCACTTCTGAATATATTTAATTTAGCAGAAGCAGAGTTGATTTGACGAAAATGAAACGAGAAATATGTGAATATGTCTGGAATACCAATCATAAACAACAAAAATAAAATATATCGCTGGTTGATAGTTTCTTTGGTTCAAAATTCAATCTCTTAAACAAAAAAAATGAAAAAGAAATTAAATTAAAATTAATTTTTTTTAACTTGTTACTGCTCTGAAAATTTCAGTTACAAAGGGACACTTATGAGACACTTATCGTGATTCGAGGGCATAAGTCAACTTGGACATCATTCTCGTGCACGTTAAATACTTTCAGCGACTTCTCCGCCAGCGGTACAGTACATAAATATGAAGCACGCGTATGTAAATAAAAGCGTTCATAACGTATGCGCATAATCGGTCTAAGTACACACCCTGCGCATTGATGCGGGCCTACGTGTTCGGAGCAGAAACTGTTCGCCCCTTCTGCGACAGCAAATATACGTTCGCGTGGATCTATTAGTCCACGCCTGTTTGGCATATATGCATTCGCGTATTCCAGCGGATTATCTTATGCGTACAGTAACGCCAGGACACTTTCGGCCTGTCGTGTCCATTTTTTTACTTACGGCAATTAACTTTATTATTGTTCTTGGGAAATGGAATAAAAACGAGACACAGGTTATTCAGGGTCAATTTATCCCTTTAGGATGAATTTGGGTGGCACAGCAAGCATAGTTACTTTGTAACCCTTGCACGAAATTTCTAAATTTACACAGTAAATTTGAATGAAATTGGCCCAATATCATATATTTATAAGGAATAAGCATACAAAAATAAAACTCAGTTCATTTCATTATTACGGTTATGAAACCATAATAATACATACGCGATGAGTAATAATAAAACTAAATGACTAGAGTACCTAGAATAACTATATAGATACAAATGGTAGTTACTTCAAATGTTTACTACCCTCGTTTCCCGTCATTTTGCTCACCTGTTACGTATAACCACATTTCACAATGTTGAATACAATATCCCGTCATTTGGAAATCGGATTAGCGAGTCGTAGGAGGAGATAGCCCGTTCTCCTATTGCCTCATAAATGGATAAATTCGTTGCGCCCATTTGGAAGGAATCCGCCCGATAACGAGGGGATGGCGAGTCACGGTCATTTTTCAAAATCGGTGTCTAAAGTCAACATTGTTGCGTTCGACTGTACCCGCGCCGAGGCATTATTCGTCCCACGCGTTCGGTCGTTATAACGCGTCCGAGTCGATCCTTCCCATGCTTTATGTCGAATGCGTTTTAACCGGCGCACGCGTGTTTATGTAAATGCCCCGAGTATGCATCGAGTGACTTACCGAGTGGCTCGAGTGCGCGCATCCGAGCATTATCCGCGGTGTGAAGATCAAGTGCTAGGATGTTTGCGCGCGGCCGATGAAAAGCGTGGTTACGCGTTGAGTCCTTCGATGGAAAAGCTCTAACGGACTCTGAAGAGGAAGACAGATCGAAGATGGGTCGTAGTTCAACAACGGAATCTTGAAAAACAGCCGAGATGGTCATAAAGTACACGGTGAAAATTGAATTCCGATATCTTGGAATCTCTGTTGAGAGAATGCTGAACTTGAAACTCTCAACTCCGATGTAGACACGGCTATCGTCTTCTTAACGACGGAGGGTTTAGGATGTAGAAGACTTTAGGATTGTAAAGGTACCTCGAGCAATAGTGAGGTCTCCAATGCGCATGTCAAAACAGAAGATGAGAAAGTGAGTGGGGAAGTAAGTCTCGCCGACGTAGAACGCATTATGGGGATAGCGATGAACTAGATTGGAGGTTCAGCAGACGAACTAGTATCGAAGCATCACTATGGAATGGCTGGCTCTTTTCTGAGTCACTCCCACTGCATCCCACCAATCTCCCGATTCCACCCACTTCTTTGAGCACTCTACGTTTATATATCAATTAATTTTAACAGAACTGAAAACGCGGAATAATACGTGGAGCGACCACGAGATGTTAAAACCTCTCAGGTTTCTCTCCTGAACGCGATATACCACAAAGGCTCGTCGCCCCCCAAGCTCGAGAACCCCGTGAACCTATCCTATTGAATCCGCCAACACGACTCCTATGCATCATCGTTCCCGCAAGGAAAAAAGGGAAAGAAGGGAGGTGGGACTATATAGTTTCATCTAAGCGAAATTTTAACGAACGCCATTCTATCTTCCTCGCGCCGGTGATTTACGCGTAACGCAATACATTTCCCTCGGCGCAGAGGGGAGGAAAAGAAAATGAAAGAACCGGCGCCGTCATAAATATCGTATCCGCTTTCTAAAACCCGTTCGACTCACCCTGGGGACCGGCCTTCCGCCGTTGAATCTCTAAATCGAACGAGGCGGACACTGACAAGCGGGCACCGCGAGTGGCTCGGTTTCGCGCGCGTGAAATTAAGATCGATTTCACGTCTAACGAGCGTCTCTGGCTCGGCGGCCGGTCGCGGGACAAACAAGAAGGATTGGAGGAACGGAAAGATGAGATCGAGCCGGTTCGGCCGAGCCAGTTTGCGACGGACGGCGCCCGTGATTCGGTCGGTTCGGCGACAGGAAACGCCGGGCGGGAGAGTGCACTCGCCCCGTGGGGAGGAACGAACCAAAGGCGAACGGGGGGGTTACGAGACGCGCGAGCAACATCGAGGGCAGGGAGGGGAAGCCTGGAGACGGGAAGAGGAAGAGAGGAAAAATGTGGGATACATGCAAGGGGAGGATGCAATGAACGAGAAGCAAGAAAGTGTACACAGAGTGTATTTGATTCTCTCTAACCAACCGCATTTGAACAGTAAGTGAGTCAGCTTTTTCTAGACGCGATGGGCAAGGGAGATAGAGTGAGGGCTTAAGAGGGGTAGGTTGCTTTATTTTGTATGTGTGATTGGTCCGAAGGAATCAAACTTACTTCGTGTACATCAGCTGGTGAAGATTCGTCCTGTACCACCACGAATGCACGAAAGCCGTTGTAGGAGAAGGTTCCCCCTCCAATGGATATTTCTACTCCACGGGATTAGCGATGCGCAGGGCGGGTGCGCGTAGCATCATTACGCCGCCGGCCACTGGACGTTCCAGGTCGAACTGTGTGGTACGCGCTCTGCTCTGGTAGTTCATGATATTTGTAATCTGTACGATGCCGTGCACTGTATTGCTTGATTTTTGGAATAGTATGTGTAGCCTGATGTAACATTACTCTTGCGTGGAAAAAGTGAATATGTAAAGGCACGTAGCCATTTGATCTTAGAAGCCTACAAGTTTTGTTTATGTCTCTGTTATTACTGCGCTTCGTTGAAATAGTAGTTCTTAGCTTTAAGCTTGTCAAATCCATATGTTTTATGAAATTGTGCCTGGTAAGATCGATAAATGTATTTAAAGAAACAGCCTTCAAAAATAACATGTGTGTTGATTACCGATTACCGACAGAACGACGTATCTTTGCTTTCAACGCGTCTCCTTAAGAGGACACCGAGATAATTGGATACACCTCATGTATCGGCTGATGCAGAACACCAGTAGGGAAGGGAGGTTTCTCCTTCAACCGCATTGATGCAATTGGGATACGAATCATTGCCTGTCCGTGTACGGAGAGTATCTGAAGGAGGTGGTAGAATTGGAAAACGACGGAAGAGGGAAAAAGTGGGAGCAACGTCTGGGAACAGGAGGGAGGGAGTGTACGTTGAATACGTGGGATGGATAATGCTTCCTTGGCGCGTATAATGAGCTCGTCCGACGGCGCCGGCGCCAGCGCCTGCACACTCTCTCTCTCTCTGCCCTTTCCTTTGTCTCTCTCTTTGTTTCTCACTGCAGCGTATTTATAGTGCATTATTATTATTGTAGTATATTTACGCGACAAGACACAGATATGACGTGACTAAGTTTACAACACAGCGGTAGAGTAAAACCTTCGTTATAGGAACACTAGATATACATTGTATTATCAAAGCGGGCCCCTTTTTTTAATCCTAAACTACTGACATCAGATTAATGTATGTAATTGTAACAGATCTGGAGTATACGACACTAATAATCGATCGCCATCAAGATTCAAAATCAACCGCCATTAATAACCTAAAAAATCGAATTAAATATTTTCCCCAAGTTCCCATTACTTAAACACAAAGATGCCCAGATCTCCACCACCCAAGAATTACATTACACTTCTTCCAAGAAACTTCAAAAAGGGATTAGTTATCAGAAGAAGCAGTTATTAACTAGAAGAAGTCACACAATAAACACTAAGTAGGTAGTTATTTGACAAGGACTATACTGATTCTTTACTAGCGCCCCCTGGGCAGTTTCTAAGGTGACGTCTCAGTGTGCGCCAAAATTTCGAGCATGTCATGGTTGTAAGCTCGCCCGCCCGGTACAGTGCCGGCCTTGGTTATTCTCGTCGAGACGTAAACGTGATTAGCTGTCGATTTTCAACAAGACGTTATCGTTGCGAAACAGAGTACCGCGTTACGCGTATCGAAGCTTGTACATAATTGAGTGGTATAGTAGAGACGAGGACGAGGGAACCTGCGCGCGCGCGCGCGATTCTTCCGTGACTTCGTTGAACGATGAAATGCTCGTTCCGCCTTAATGAGAATACAATTGTGTTGGTGTTCATAGTGATTGCTTTGGAAATGGTGCAACGCTGCACCATCGCGAGAAACCGTTTCCTTGTCGGGGGAACTGTCAGTCGAGGAGCGTACATAACCTTCCAATATCCGTGGAAATTCGTCAGCCGGTTCAGGAAGTTGGTATTGCTGTAAGCAAGCTGAGTTACGTGCTCGCGACTGCGCGCCGTGTTCATTATTCAACGCGACGACGACGACAGAAACTGGTGTTTACCATGAAAGGAGGAAAAAAGCGCGGCAGGTCTGTATTCATTTAAATTTTTCCTCTTTGGCGCCGTAATTAATTAACCTCGTTGTCGGTTGCGACTGGACGACTGCGTTTTATTCTCTGTTGCTTATCGTAATAAATTTGTTGCGCAGTATATAAGTGTACTGTTGAGCAGCGTTTCCCAATCGGTGTTCCGCGGAACTCTGGACTTCCGCGAGAAGTTATCTTATAATAAAATTTAAATATTGAAAAGGTGTATAAATTATTCAACGAGAAACATATACCTGGTTTAAAATTTGAAACGGCGCACTGTATACGGAAGAAAAACTGTTGAGATTAGGGGGCTCCGCGAAATTCGCAAACAAAGCTTTCTTTAATAAAAATTATTAAAATTGTAGCCAATTAGATTTCCTCCTATCTTTCACTCTTTAGCAATTATTTTAATCCATTCGTGTTGCATTATTTACACACGTCTCAAACACACAGAAGAGAGTACGTAGCTGGAGGTCACCGTCGTGAAAGGGCCTCCACATTCGAATAACATCGATACATGGACTAACGGGTGGCAAGGTGGGGGAAGAGCTCTACCCCCAGAAGCCATTTCACGTGATCTGATTGGCCGAATGTTTAGTACACTTTTACGAGAATATGGTTCGTTTGCGAGACATAGTTCTTCTACAACTTTTTATCCTTCTGGTGAGTAGAATACGTAGATAGGATAAATTTAATAACAAAGGTGAAATGAGTCTGTCCTTGAAGTGCTTTCCTTGCCTTTTTCACAGACTATATGTCTGTTCATTGAATCTTTTATCGAGGGCCGAGTCTCGCGAGGCAAACAAGGACCATGTTTCTTTTCTCCGGGGCGCTCGAAAACATCCAGACGAGGGGGGCGTTTATCGCGGAGTCCTCGTAAACGATGCGAATCGGGCGCATCGGGCGAGTATCCGCGGAGAAATCCGTGGGACGTGTGGCGTGCCCGACGCCGCCCTCGATCCGGTTTAATTAACGTCTCTCTGGCGGGGCCGCGAATAGATCGACGACGGCCAATAATAATCGTTATCTCGTGCTCGGAACGGCCCGATCGTGGTGGCCCGTCCAACAGATAATACGCGCCGGCCGATGGAACGTAAACGGGCGGCCTGCTCCTTGCTCGACGCGCGTTTGTTGTTTTATCGTCGCTCACGATAGAGTTCGTGACAGCGCGTGAAATGAGATCGACAGGGTTAATGGTCGGTTGGCTGTACGCGGGAGACACGTGTAATTGGATTCGAGCGTTACAGGCTCCTATGTTGGTTGTCCCATCGTAGGATAACGTGAGATTATAGCGTACGTGGGGTCGGTTCAGGCAAAATGTTCTCTATTGTTTCGCCGAGGAAATGCTCTCGAATACATATTATGTCAACGGAGTTGGAACTTTTGCAGTTCTTACTGTTTCGATTAGGAAAGGAAATAGTTGCGAGTGAAATATGATTTTAAGCATGTCGCACGGTTCGAATTGGAATGGACTTTAGGAATTTGCGTTTTTTATTAACTGTAGCAATATTTAGTGTTTTTGATTATGACAATAACGTTACTTTTACTTGTCCACGTAATCTACTTATTGAAAAGAAAATAAGCTTCGTAGGGACCATAATTTTTGGGGAAAGAATTTTAGTGTTGGCGAATTAGACGCGAAGGGTTGCTTTTAGGGGGCGGGGCCCTCCTCTTACTCCGCTTCTATTGCATACGCCAGTGTTCTACGAGGGTGGGGAGGGGAGATAGAGTGGGGGAGCGCTCCGCCTACAGAGTCACCTGTGCGCGATCTTATTGGCCAAAACTTCAACAATCTTTTGCAAGGAAACGATTCGTTTGTGAAATATAGTTCCCTTGAAACTTTTTATCCTTTCATGTAATAGAATACGTATAAAAAAAAGAAAAAAAGAAACTTCGCCATAAATATAATATTGAAGACAACATTACTGGCGAACATCCAATCAATCTTTACTAATTCATATTCATAAAATCATTCATGTAACTCACGATCACTTCGTCTGCCACGCTCTGTATATACAATACACTACACAATCACACAATTTTATCAGCCAAAATCTTTCTTGTCTCCTTGGAATGAAAACAAACCACTGTACACGATTCCTCGGCTCTATTCCCGTTCAGAACCGAATGCTTCTTCGTCCAGTCATCGTTGATGGGCGTGTCCTGATACGTGAGCGAGCGGTCATGCACGAATTATCATCCGTCATAACCTAGGCGTCTGGACGCGCGGGGTTGTCGGACATCCATCATATCGCTAGTTACATCGCGTTACGCAAACAATCGGCCCCGTGCCCACTTCCTGTTTGCTTAATTCCGGCGGTTAAGGCCCTTTTCCTATGGCCGGCTTCAATTTCAGAATTTCGCGCAACTGGCGCCGGTCCAAGGCGCCGAACAAACTTGTCCGTGGAGGAAACGGACGTGCAGCCTGGTTTGATGGAAACAGAAACACGTACGCGTTTGATCGCCGTCCTCTGGAACCTCTGCGCCCGCTCACGCGGCTTCCATCGATAAATCATTCGGTTGACGCGATCAACGGAATGCTATATAGTCCTCACGCGCTTCGTGTTCTTTGCGCATACCCCACGGGCAGCTTTTTTCTAAATACCATCGTACGATAATTGTGCGGCATGCACGGCGTATACCGCGTCGACGGGTTTGCAACATTATTGTGTTAGCTCCGGTTCGTATAAACGTAGCTCTTCGAGCACTTGCTATCTCAGGACTAGCCTTTTAACCCCTCGAGTGCAAAGACGCATGTATACGTCAGGCGAAAGTCGTTAGCGCGGACTATGGACGTATATGTGCGTTTGCTATATAAGTTTCTTCTGCTTACACCTCGATATAAGATCCAAATATGGGAGTGGAGCATGGATAGATAATATTAGTGGTGGAACAAATATAGTACTTTAACACTCTAGTAGACACTTCAAGTTGGATATGCGTCTTAGGTCCGTAGGGACCCAAAATACACATTTGACGACTATTGACCCCCAAAGCTTACATTCCTTCGTATACCACTCGAGTGGTTATCGAGCAATTCAAAAATCTCTCCCACAAATTATACCTAGAACCCACCGACCAACGAATTCGCGCACCCTCCTTGCGTAGCGACGTCCCTCGAGTGCAGCGTTCGCTACAATGAAGAAGCGCGTCCGTGCAGAAAAGTGTGTTCAAGACTCGGTGTGAGAGAAGCGGTGTCGCCGCGCGCGGGGAGAGCGCGGGCAGGTGTCCGGAGCAAGGCGCCGGAAGGTCGTAAACCGATTCGGTATAGGTACGAGGTTTACTGTGCTGACTGCACAACCTGCGGGCGTTATTTGCACCTCGTGGCGCGCTGTAAAACCGTGCGCACCCGTCCCCGTTCCTCTGACCGTCCTCGACGGTCCAGCTCTCGGCAGTGCATTCACGGGTCCATTTAAATTACAGAGGACGGCCGGGGGGCCTACGGCTGGGCCCCTCTCTGCGGGTACCTTGCGCGATCAAACGTGCTTCCGCGACCAGCGACGGGATTATCCTCGACGAGGCGGGCCAGGTGAAACTAGCGGCGGTGCTGGTAACTTTATTCATCGGTGCTCCGTTCGGGCACAGTTTTTCGTAGAACCGGCCATTGTCTTGGAGATTAATGGTGCCGCGGAAACCGTTCATCCTCGGCCCGTCACAGACCCGTAACATTTCGCTCCCTTTGTGCGACGACACCACCAGTTTCCCTTTCCTCCGCTCTCTGTCGTTCTGGCTCTGTCCGGCGCCTTCACGTTGGCCTGCTCGGCGGACGGTGCGAAGAAGACGGGCGTCAGGGTCGGCCCCGTTTCTAGGGGCCCATTCAAGCGGGCCCTCCTCGACGAAATTAAGCACGGGGGGTGGATTTCGTTTCATCTTCTACGCTTTCTCTCCACTCTGCCCTTTCGTCGAGGCACGCGTGCCAGCACGGGGATTTCTTAATTGGCCGACGATATTAATCACGCGGCTCGTGTGGCTCGTTGCTTTGTGCGAGGCGCGTTTATGGGTAAAGCGACTTGAGGCCCTGCTGAAAGGGGGCAGTTGGGTCGTTGGGTGCGGACGCTTTGGGGAACCTTTTCGTGCACTGTTGGAGAGATACTTGGTGTAGGGTAGAGTGTAGGATATTAGTAGTTTGTGTTTTATGGCAAATTAATCTCTTAACTCCTACGAATCTTATTATCAGTATTGTTTACAAAGGAAGATCCCGAACTCGGAAATTAAAAAAAAAGCTGAATCTCTTGTTTGCTGTTTATATTCACTCTAAGGGGGTGAAATTAACCCATGAATATTCGGCTATTTTTCGATTTTATTTTGTAATTCGCAATCTGTAAGAGATGGAAAAATGTTTCGAGACAAAAGTTACTCCTTTTAATTAGATCTATCAAATGGTAATAGTTTTATCAACTGTTTAAGCAACTAGAAAAAAGTTATAAAAAAAATATTAATAATGTTTTCTAAAATTCGTTTCTTCACATGAAATCTGAATTGGTGGTTTAAATAATTATGGAACAGCGGCGATGCTGGTAACTTTATAAACCATTTCTTTTTCCATACAAATTCAGCCTTTGTTGTATCGCTGAACTGTGTTTCTCGGCAATCGAAGGACTTCTGGATCCCATTGTAACGTACCTTAAGTTGCAAGGCGAGCAATGATCTTCTAACATTTATTAAGAAATAATACTCAACACGTAGGTAGTAAAGACGTAAGATAATTTATAAATTTTTTAGGCACCAATTGCTCGCGTACATTGGGGACACCCTTCAACTCCCGTGCCCCGAGGCAAATCAAAACCAGTCCAGCAAGACTCGGCTATTTATTCAGCAAACTTTATTCTCCCTTTTACATCGACCCGAGTAGAAAATGGTAGTCATCAAGTGAGGCATTGAAATGTTATGATTTTTAAACGTTGCAAGAGTGAAAGTGGAAGGCTCTCGGTCTGCAAGGTCCGTTGTTTTTCTTCGACGACAGCTCGCGGACCGTTTGCCGATGGTTCGAGATTGAACGAGGCAATCCCTCTAGCGAACGGGCCCGACAGCGGAATAATGCGATCCGCGGGCGAGGGGCGGGCAGCCGTGCGTGTTTTTGAATGAGAACGTCAAGGCGGAACCGCGAGGTGTCGGGTAGCGTCGCGTTAAATTAAACCAAAGATCACCTTCGGCCAAAGGTATATCGATCTTGCTCTATACATCTCTAGAGTCATATTTTAAGCCAACAATTAAGCTGGTCGCTATAATCGTGGCAGTGCTCGAGTGCCTACGAGAACTTTCAAGGGGTTACATATGTATCGTCGATATGAGCGAAGCTGAAAAAATGAGAAATAAGGAAAAGTTTCTAACCCCTTTAGCTTCACTATCACGAAAGAATTGGTACCTGGTTGCCGGGATTTTTTGAAAGTATATGTAGAGCCTTTAGAACACGTTCGTAGAATACTGCGGTGAGATTTACGTTATTAATTCCGATGGTGTTGAAATTCAAATGCTGAGCGTATCACGTGTGCGGAAGATTACCTTCGCAAGATAACGTTAAAGATTTGGTATAGGTACTTACTGGTTAAAAACAGGAAATGTCCACTCTACACTGGAACAAAATACAGAAAGTCCCCACTCTTTGCCTAAGCATAGGTTTCTGTCGACAAGGAAAAAAGAGAAATTATTTCAGAAGAAAATTATATAAGAAAATTAAATTTATTGAACCTTGCTTCTTTACTGTGGACTAAAGTATTAAAACTTAAATTTCTCGATAAAGCTACCCTTCATATACATACATGTCATATGTTTCATTTTCAATAGGTAGCGTTTCATATGTCCCAACGCTATTTCTTGAAAAAACACTACAAACTTTTGTACCAACCCCAAAGTGATTCCTACATTAACCCATAAGCTGCCATGATCCGCATTTGGAGATGACACATATTTTTCTGTATAAATCCATCGCAAAAGCAACAAAAATCTATAGAAGTATATACAAATTTCTGAAGCAAAACAATTGATGGACTAATTCGTTTGACTTTTGCTAAATAGTGGATAGACGAGCAGCAGGTAGCTAGTAGTTCGTCAAGATTTTATTGGTCCGCTGCTTGAGACACATGAAAGCCCGTTTATATTCCACGTGTGTTTTATGCACTATGAGGCAACGTGGTCTCCGTATCGAATAAAATACATCGCTCGAGATTAGCCGTGTTACGAAAGTAAGCCAATCCCAACGGCCCCCCTGTTGCACCCTTGGACGACGTTGACGGGCTTAAATTTCGAGACGGGAATCGTTAAAACTTTACTTATAGTCATCAGTCGCCTTTAACGAGCGTATCGAGCGGTATAAATACGCGGGGGAAAATGGCACGGACGAGTCAGACTAGAGATACGGTCGTACTACTAACTAAACAGAGTGGTTGAGTTAAATCGCTTCAGAATCGGCATTAAATCGAAATCTCTAACGTCGCACGATTTCCAACATTGTTTTACGCAATTAAGTGTACATTATTCCTTAGGCTGATTTCAAGTCGTTTGGATTTGTGGTTATGTGTGTTTAGTGCAGGGAATGTAATTTGTCACCCCCTCGAGTTATTTTTTTTTTTAAATTGTATTGTCATCATAACTACGTACGCCTGCAAAATTCCAAGTCTATTGGATTTGTGGAAATGGGTTAAAATTAATTTTCAAGATTTGACCCAACAAACGGATAGAGGAGGGAAGCTAATATAAAATCGTTTAAAAAAATGGACTCTAGTGCACAAATATTAAACGAATTTTTATATACAGAGAATGGATACATATTCTGCAACTTCGACTTGTTCTCACGCGAAGAACCTTCTTCATCCGCAGTAATATTGTCGGTGGGATCAATATAGCAAACTCGTGAAGGTATATGTATAATGATACTCCAAGATGCCAGCGTTCTTGATTGTCTGACATCAACAGCCTAGGGCAACATTCAACATAATCTTTAGCCATCAGTAGGTACTTCAAGACCCCGAGTGCTCCAAGGTGCATATACGTTTTGGCCCTGCAGGGCCCAGTAGTTAATGTCGAAGAACAAATCTAACCACTTTCATCCATAAAAGCAATTTATCAGTTCGCTACATCTGTTCCACTAACGATACCACTATCACCGCTCACCCGACTTTGAACTTGTTTTTAAACAATTTTTTTACTATAAATTATTTTATGCTTTTTGGTGGAAATATTGTATTGTCAACAGAATTACTTACGTATGTGTGCAAAATGTCAAGTCGATCGGAAATGTGAAAGTGGGTCAAAATTAGCTTACAAGATTTCACCCCACAAACTAAGGAAGTCACTAGCGAAGCTAAAATTCAAAGATGGGCGAATTGTTATTTAAGTAAAAATTTCGAATAACAAATAAAAGTTAAACAAATTATTCGTCATGTATCGAATGAAGTTAACTTTATTAACTTTTATTCTAATTTTTTTAATTTTTATTCGTTACTCGAAATTTTTATTTAAATACCAATTTGCCCATCTCTGACCTAAGGAAACGCTTGTAAAAACACGAGACACAAACGTGACGAAGAAGAATCTATAGATATAAGAAGGTAACAACGACAGAAAACAGCACGCAAGTAATACATACACAATAATAATATGTATAAGAATGCTCGTTACATCGGCGTGCAGAAAAGGATAATACTCAAGTCCGGACGTGAGTGTCAGGCGAAATGGAGGGATATACACATTAGGCGCACGCCGACAATGCGGTGACCAATCTCCCCGCATTCCTGCGCACGACAATGAGCATTGTACGATCGTCTCGAGCGTGCTAGGCGAGCAACGTCGAGCGGGGTCTTGACTTTATTCCTCCTTTACCCGCGGTGTGCAAGGGGATATCATTGTTAGAAGGGACAGGCAAGGGTCCACGGAGAAACGTCACATCCGCTCATCGGTGCATTGAATAGAAGTCCTCCTCCCTTCTCTGGTCGTTTTTTCTGTGGGTCCCCCCTCTTATGGGGCGCCGAGTCGTAGCGTCGGGGTTCTATTAGATTTGTCATAGCACGCTGAATGGTCGTCTGACCCTTTTTACGCCCGTCGTCGTCGCCTGCCTCACCTCTTTCCCTCGGCATCCCGGTTTCCTTTTTCCCTCACGAACCGCCGACCTCCTTTTTCCTCCGGCTCTACAAGCGTACCTGCGAAAACGCAAGATGCACCGTCAGAATTCGATCGTAAAGCCCTCTCCCTCCTCCCTCCTGGAATCCTGCCCCGCGCGCCACAAAGGGCCACCGATGATTCCTCGAAGTAATTGAGTTTCGTCTTGTTTCATTGTGCGTGTGGTCCAGCGCAAATGATCCCGCCTCGCGCCGCCCGTGGGCGCTGGCAGAATAGCCGCGATAGGGAATTGGAATAAATCATTTCGTGACCATTGTGCCTTTTGAATCGCGCCAGCCTTTTTATCTCGTGTATCTGCGCCGGTGATCTTCGGGCGGCTGGCGATCGGAATCTCGGCCGATTTTTATTCCATGGGAGGCTGTTTGGGAGGGAAGTCTGGGAAGGTGCGTGCGTCTGGTGACTCTTGTGTGCGTGCACCATTTTTTCGAGGGGGTGTTTTCACCCTTAATTCCGTTTTATTCCGAATAAAAAAATAGTTACGTTATTAATAGCTCTTTAGCTACATTTCCCAAAAGTTTCAGATTTCTTTGAATTTTCGAGTTTCTGATCTTCCCTTGTTAGTAGTTTCAAAATAGACAATGTTGTACAGTAATTTAAATATCGTAGTAAAACTCCTAGTAGTTTCAATATAGACAATGCTGTACAGTAATTTAAATATCGGTTTCTAGGGATTATTTATTTCAAACCTTCTGGACGGTGTAACTTTTTTTAGGGGGATCGCGTAAATCTTGGGGAAGGGAGGATCACTAGGAACGGGATATTAGGGTTGCTATTTCTACTCATGGAAGTTGAGTATTTCTAAATCTGTTTTTAACTGTGTCGTTATTCTGTACGACACGTGAGCATCCGAGCACCGATTAATTAGTTAGTGTTCTGTATTTTTGAACATCCAGACGGGGGCAAGCAGGGTAACTGCCTAGAGCGCCAAGTTTGGAGGAAAGAGAAAATTAAAATCAATAAAAAAGTAAAATTTTTGATAAAGGGTAAAACTGCAGATAATACCTAAATGTTTGAATTTAGTATCAAACTTGTAAATTGTTTTCACATCACCCATATAATTACTAATTTTTGTATAAAACAAAAGGCTTTTGTTATCCAACAAATTATATTTAATTATAATTAAATATAAAAGGCGGTAAAGAAGATTTTTGCTCAAAGCGGGGAAAGAGCTAGATCGCGCCCTGCTGATTGCGAGCGTTACCCTCGCGTCCCAAGAGCTGCGCCTCAGCCGATGCGTCACGGGGGATGCGCGGGCCCGCGAGAGGGATTAGCTTCGATTTCACGCGCATCATCGTCGCGCAGGTGACGCGCCGAGGACGTTCGAGCGTCGCGCGGGAAGCGCCCCGCGCGGTTCGTCATTGTATTACACGCTTTATCAACTCGCATAAATCCGTGACGACGGTCCTCTATCCCGCCGATCAGAACAGAACGAAATGAAACTCGAGACCACCACGGAAACCATGCCCGTCTACACAAGTAGAAGTTGTAGGCACCGTCCGCCAAAAGTCCGCCGTAAAACTCGCTCCGAGGCGGAAGATATTTTTCTTGGAAATGAATTCACCGCGCGTCGTCCACGACGAATGTGCATCCGGCTTAATGCCCCGCTGCAGAGCGAAGAATGCCGCAGGTATCTCACGTGGAATCTGCAAAAGCGTCGTCCCCTCTCGCCTTCGAACGCGGACGATCCAGCCGCGACCGCTCTTTCGCCATTTTTCTTTTCTCACCTTAAGGCCTCACACGCACGCTCTACCCATCCCAACGCCCCCACCCCTTTCACACACGTCCACCCACTTGTCCTCCTTCTCGCCGGTCCGCTTTTCGTCCCTTCGTTTCGTGCCCCGCTCCTTCTCTAGCCGACCGTGCACGGGCAAAAAGTATAACGGCGCGACGATGAGACGGGCCTCGCCGCGATGTCGACAGACCGTCCTGCGAATTTTTACAAGCCGCTTAGCAATTAGTCACCCAGTCTTAGGGACGATTTCGTAACGAGTCCCGCCGCTGCCTGTGTCCCAACGGAGCACCACCGACGATATGGTGTGAGATTCTCTATTTTTGTTTCTTTGGAGTTTTGTGTATTATTGTTCCTTTTTCTCATTTTTTTTAGTCGTGCTTGAGTCTGTCTTTGGGCGAGCCCTGTTGGCGGTTCGAGTAGGGAGCGGAGTGGGGTGCGATAAAGGGCGGTGTTCTGTTTGACGGATATTTTGCGATGTTTTGTTTGCAGATTCGGTGTGATTTGGGAGGTGGAGTAGGGGAATTTTGAATTCTTTAGGTTTCTTTTTTTGGATCATAGTTTTGTAGATGGCTTAGCGGAGTTCCGAGTATTAAATCCAATTTAAAATCTTGTAAGCTAATTTTGACCCACTTCACACCATACTATTCGTATACATCAGTATTCGAATAATAACATTCGAATAGTCAAATATTTGAAGTTTATTCGTAGCATTCGAATACTTGTAAAATATTCGAATATTAAATTATTCGAATATTCCCAGCCCTAGTGGGAACATCTTTTACCCATTTCCGAATTAGGATAAGGAGGTAAGGTGTCGTGTCGATCCGCAAATATAGATTACGCGCGATGCACCACAAGCTGCGATTTTACGCATGCGACGCGCGCACCGCGGATTTGCATCTGTACGCGCGTCGAACGCGCATTTAACGTCCTACGTCATTTCGACGCGTGTCGCGAATCAACGAGCCGAATGAAAACCACCGCGATCGCGGCCCCATTCAAGTGGTATCGCCTCGCTCATTGATGCATTCTCGTGGATACTTATCTCCCTGCGCCGGTATCCGAGAATTCCTTTTCTGCTGCGCCCTCCAAGCTTTCGGTTCCATCGAGGAACGAAAATGATATTTATACTTGTAGGAATATTCGGCTTGTTCCACCAGTTTTGTCCCTTCACATTTCTTTAGGAATGGAACCAGGAGGGAAATGTTGCGAAGCTTGATCAGTGGTAGTAAACTTGTTTACATTGAAGCTCCTTATCCCTAGAACATAAATGGGCCTAGTTTTGCAGAAAGCTGCCAACCCCGAAAATGACAAAAAATTAGTTAAACGCAGTATGGATCCCATAATCTCGAAATCTTTATGTTGTAAAAAATTACGTTCTAACAAGGAGCCTACTCCCACTCCTCTTTGACTGATGATTTGGATACTGAGACAGTATTTGACAAAAATAGCGATGGGATTGAACGTATCGTGTGTATTTTTGTTTGTTTTGCAATTAGGTTATATAGTAAAGGAGAAAGTGTGAATCTTCCTCCATCAACAAGTTCAACATTTTTCTGCTCGATCCAGGTCCAATTCTTGTAGTCTATCGAGCATTGGTTTTGATCGAACTTGGTCATCCAAGATTACACGACCACGGACCTGGAATTTCGTGTTCCCAGGCCCATCGTATCCCCATCTTCGCGCCCTATTCAATTTACGAGTTCGCTGTATCCGCTCCCATCTACTACACACGCATTCCGAGTTGCGCATCTCCGAGCGTAACCTTCCGCGTCGCTAACCCCCGATCTGCAGCCGTGCTGACCCTTTTCTCACTGAATGACGAGGTGGAGTTAGGTTTAAGTAGGCGTGAAAATGGAAGACGACAAAAAATATTCGGGTACTAGGTGGTATCCGTAAACCGATAAAAAAAATATAATATTCTCGTCAATCAATTTATTGCTGCTCACGAGATATGACTTACATCTTAATAAAATTTATATATTTTAAAAAATGTGTCAATTATTCAACGAGAAACATACACCTGACTGCAAAATTTGAAACGGCGTTGTCAGCGCATTGTATCTAAAAAAAAAACTATTCAAGTTGTGAGTTCCCCCAAATTTTAATGACAAAATTTAATTGAGAACCGAGGAAACAAATGCAGCTGAGACGACGAAGAGCTAACAAGAAGTTACGTTTCACGTTCGCCGATCCTCGCTACCGGTGTATTTCGCCGCTCGCAGTGTTCTGTGCACGCTAAACGCGACGTCAGTGGTGGGGGCGGTGGTGATGGTCTGCCGGGTTGATGGTGGTGGGAATCGCGATAGTGGTGGTGCGCGTTGGTGGGGGGAGCACCCACACGCGCGGCGCGCTCTCGCACACCTCTTGGAGACGGCACAGTCATTCGCGACACCCACCGCGATCGAGGTATCGTACACCGTGCGACACAAGTTCTCTCGGTTTAACCCCGTCGCGTTCTATCGCCTTCTTTCGCCCGCCTGTACCTTCATCTCGACCCTCGGGGGAGAGTCTAGGACGGGGACGCGCGCTATTCCCATTCGCACGGGTCCGCGGCACAAGGACGCAAATAATGTTCCTTTTCGAGAATTTTTTTCTCGAGAATTTCTTGAGAAATTTTATAATTTCTTATTTCTCATTTCTCGAAAAATTACAGTGTTTCTCGAGAATCTTCAATGTAGGAAAATTATTATAAATCCCATTTGTTTTCAGAAATGAATTTTCAGTTAGTTCAAATTGTGAGTTGATCGCAAACATATACACACGTTTACAATCTGTAATAAATATTAGAAATACGTACGAAGAATTGCGCGATTGTTTATAAACCTTTCTCTTCGCATCGCGGATGCTCTGTATACAAGTAAACCAACATCCACTCAAAATGAAAGAAATTTTTCTACAGCCGCAGATTTCGTCACAAAAAAAAAGAAGTAGATTGGCTGACGGGACATTAGACGCATTGTGCTGTTTAAAAAAAACTATTTTAAAACAAAAAAGTAATATGTCGCCTTGCTCACATTTTATATTAAATAAATAAATTTATCAATTATATTTAATATTTGTTTTTTTTCACAAATTTTGTCTAAGTTGGACACGAATAAAAATTTAGATAAATATTATCAACATTAGTCCAAAAATATAAATTTTGCAATATTTTTTCAATTTCTTGAGAATTCTCGAGAAATATAATTTGATTTCTCATTTCTCGAGATGCGAAAAATATCGAGAAATTAGGAACACTAGACTCAAAGGAGGCGTGTGTGCACGCGCGCGCGCAAGAGAGAGAGAGACCGCGCGCGCACTTGCACGATAACGCGGTACTTCGAGCACGGGCATAAACGCACACGCACGGACACACGCAGGGATGGGCGCACGTAGTAGGAGGCACGGGCCCCGGCGCGGCAGCGTGGTCGGCTATCCCCATAAAAGCGACGGTCTCGACCGGCCTGCGGACAGTTGTCATCGTCGGCTACATCGGCGCAACGTGTCTCTTTCGCTTTCCGTCTAGCGCATTTCGAACGGAGGGGCCCCAGTCGATCGGCAACCTCCGCGAGTTGTGGTCCCGTTTCGCTGCACCGCGGCATGCTTCCCGGTCCGCGGGCAGACTCGCATGAAGAGACACTAAACGTTCGCTCGCTTCGTGACACGCACTAGTCGCGAGGCAGAGTTCAACGGGGGAGCAGTCTGGGAACCGCGTTCCCGTGATCGAGCGACCGAGATCGGCAGAGAGTAAAAGAGGGAAACGATAAGATCGGCCTTCGTTCCGCGTGCAGATAACGCGACAGCGATTATCGCGAGCGATCGGCTTTGATTTTTATACCGGACCGTGGGACACGCGTCACGTGGCTCGGAAACTATTGGAAAGGAAGAGGAGACGAGCCGGTAATAGCGCGGTGGCGTGCGCCAGACAGAGCGACGCTCCCGCGGCCAAAGACGTACGGTGTGTGCCCCTGTCTCGTCTTTCGTGCGCGCGCATTAGCGTGCTAGCGGTGCGTATATATATGTAACAGCGCGTGCGCAGGTGACGGAGGCGCGCCGGTACGAAAGCGAAAAAGCGAGCGATCCATCGGTGGCGCAAGCGCCAAAGCGGAGGCTTTTTCGAGCGGGGCAGCCGCGAGCAGACGGTGCTCGATGATCAAATACATCAGATTCAGTGGCGGCACGAGCGCAGAGAGCGAGTCGAGTAACAGCTTCCCACCAGTCAGTCACTCGCGATCGGCCAGTCAGTCACGGCAGTCACGCGCGGACCGTGTCAGACGCACGCTGGCCCGTTGGTTCGCGTGGATAGAGGCCGGCGAGAAACGGCGCATAAACGGTGAGAAAGGATTTCAGTGCCAACCGCGGTAATCGTAAATTGCTAGCAAGTAGGGGTGTTCGATTCCGATTCGATTCTTTAGAAAATCGATTCTTTTGGTCAAAAGATCGATCTTTTGAATCGATTCTTTGGTATTCGATTTCTCCCAGAATCGATTCTTTGATGTAAGACTCGAAAATCGATTTTTTGCCGCCTGAGAAAAATATTTGTCATTATTGAAAGGACCACTCAAATTGCTTGATGCGTAGATTTTCCTGATCTTATACGTTTTCTCTCATTTATATACGATTCCCGTCAAATTTATATACGATTGTTATGTCCTGGATCCTACTTTACCATTCTTTCTTGTGGCGTGACATAGTGCACTGCACATTGAACGAGTTGTAACTGATCAAGCATTAAAGTTTTACTAAATACAGAAGTTAGTACATATTGAATTATAATTAATTATTGCATAAATATTTCTGTTTGGTGTGGCTTTTTTGATTTCGATTATTTAGAAGGATCGATTGCTTTATGACGATTCTTCCAAAATCTCTTTTCATATCGATTCTTTGATTTCGATTTTTTAGAAGAATCAATTCTTGTAATCCGATTCGAGAATCGATTCTTTGAGGTAAATCGAACAGCCCTATTAGCAAGAGGGAAGAGAGCTGTCTTGGGGGACAGTAGACGCGCAGGATCGTCGCACCGGGGAGGAAATCGACACGCATGCGCGATGCCAGCCTCGACGAGCCACGGGATTCGGTATCGCCCGTGATCGCTCTATCTTTGCCTGCCGCCGAGCAACTAAAGGATCAACTGTACGGTGCTCGTCCGTCGGCGACTCGCTGAATTCGCGCAGAGCCGCGGGGTCCACCACGCGCCGTCGGTCGCGTCAGATGCGCAACGCCCGGCGTGCTCCACCGGCGAGAAGAGAGAAAACAGCCGGATCGACTGCGCGGAAGACAGTGACAGAGAGAAGAGGACGGAGAGGTGCCAAGGTGCTCGTGTCCCTCTGGTCGCACGAAACTCGTCGCTCGTTGTGTACCGCCTTATAAAACGCGCGCGCAGTAACACGGAACGGGCGACGACGAGCGACCCGCGAGGGGGGGAACGGAGGAGGGCGGGGGATATAGTCCGCGTACGAGCAACACGTTGCGCACGGTGAAAAGAGAGAAAAAAGGAGGGAGCGAGAAGAGTGACGATCAACGTATAGAAGAGGGCCGGGGGGGAGGGGGGTAGGGCGAGAGACTAGCTGAGAGAAAGAGAAAGAATTAAGGATCGCGCGTGCATCTATAGCCTATTAAGACCCGTCGGATGCGCTTGTCGAACGTGTTTCGAACGGTGGACGACACTAAGGCCGCCGTGTTATCTGCAGCAAATATTGCGGCCAGTCAGCCGCGGTCTCTACCGGCCCGCTGATTGTTTCCTATCATTATCGCACGCGTTCGCGACCCTCGCGCCTATCGGTGCCCGTCGTCGGCTCTCCGCGGTCACCGTCGGCCCCCTGACGTCTTCGGAATACCGTGGCCCGGAACTGGAGGTGGAGCCGTTTCTCCCCGTCGGTGTTTCGAGAAAGAATACGAGGTGCCCGCCGCCGGAGCGGTAACAGTGGCCCGTAACAGTGCAGAAAAGTTTTGTGTGCAGTGAACGGTCGTTAATAGACCAGTGCCGCGGCTCCGACAACGGAGAGAGATAGACGGACAGAAAGGAGACGCGCGCGGAATAAGCGAGATAGAGAAAGACAAAGAGAGAGAGAGACACAGGGGCGGTGGGTGTGCGGAGGAGCAGGAGAAAGAGAGAAAGAGAGATAGAAATAGAAGTGTACAAGTGGGAGAGGAAGACAGGGAAAGAGAGGAACGGGAGAGTGGAAGCGAGACGAAGGGAAATACGCTATATGCGTTTGAGAAGCACCCGTGCGCGAGTGCCCAGGGACGAGACAGTGAAATAGAAGGTGCGTGTGCGCGAGAGAGAAAGAGAGAGAGAGAGAGAGAGAGAGTACGCGTATAAGGGACTATCCGAAGAATCCGACGAAAATGCATTGCCACGGTGGTCTGCTGTTGTCGATCCTGCTTATCGCCGTTACCTGCCCGTCCAGCGTACGCACCCGCAGGGTGGCACCCTTGATCGAAGACGATTGGGCGAGGAGGCCTCATCGCGCCGCCGGTAAGTCGCCATTGTTCCCCGACCTCACGTATACTCAATCTCTCATCGTTTTTCGTCGGACCACGAGTTTCGTGCCCGAATGTCGTTGTTCGACGACGGTCACGATTCACGTCGACGGGAAGCGACGGTGATTCCCTCGGCAGTCCCGCGTCCCATGGTTTCGCCAACGCTGGCAGTTTCTTTCCCTTTAAAGGTTAGAGAACGCTCGAAAATACCGGGCTTCGATGTCGCGCGGCGCTTTTACGTAACGGTGTGCGACACACGAAAAAGGCGGGAATCGGGCTGCTGATTGTACGGTTTGAATCGCTGCCGCGGCGACACGCACACGAGCGCATTCCTCGTCTCTTTTGTACTTGAAAGAACTCGGGGAATCTCCTCCGAGTCATTGGCACGAGGTTCAGCGCGTTTAAATGCGGTTAGAGAGCGAGCAGCCCGTTTGGTTATGGCGGTAATACCTCGGGTGGATTTGGACAGCGGGCGCGTGCGTTGAACGCCCTAGCGGCGTTCGGCGAACGTGGCTGGCAAATGTCATTCTAGGGTTTCCGCACGCTACGTGTGGGGATGTTGAAATGTTCGGGATAGGTTACGGATGAGAAATTTTTTCAATTTTGTTGGGTGAAATTTTGTAGTTAGTGGAAAGTTTGGATCGGATTTATTGTTTTGGGATTTTGGAAGGAAAGAATATTGGGAAATTTAGTTTCGAAGAAGTTAACGCCAAAGAGGTAAACGACGACTGTTCGTGAATGTCGCGACGCGGCAGGAAGTTAATGTACCGGTTCTTAAACACCTCGCACTGACCCAGATGGTGGAACGAGTTAATGGATGTGTGTATTGTAGTCGCGTTTCTGCGCAATGCTACCGCGAGCGACGATACTTTGAGAGCCTCCAAGTCTTTCGAGTTCCGTATTCGTTTCAATGAACTGTACTCGATTCTAGCATACAGGACGATGGGTATTCTGAATCGAACTGTATCGGTATATTTTATAAACAAAATAAGAAAATATTAATGGGGTCTAAAATAGTTTATTAACAGATAATAGCAGAGTTATGAAATATGGAAGGTAAAATCACGGTGTTGTTATCGATAAAAAATGCACAATAAGATAAACTCATTTGGATTATGTAAACAAATTAGTCGAATAAATATCGTCATTTTATCTTCATATTTGATAATAATTCTTTTACAATATTTTAATAAATCATCCTTCAATCTACATTTAAGTGCAATCAGCGTTTAAATAAATACAGCGAGATCGTTGGTGATTTATCCTTACAAAGCAGCCGCTTGGCACTAAACAATTTGAACAAAAATGTTTCGAGAGGGAATGCGGTTATATAGCCGGGGGATTAATTACAGTTGCTTCTAGATTACGTAGCGTAATACCTTTAAGAACGATCGTGTTACCAAGCGAATGAGGTATCGAATTCAGCGTCTGGTAATCAATTTAATGGAGGAACGCCGAAAAGGAATGAATCAAAACAGAGGCGAGACAGAAATCATAAGTCGCGGCCAATTAAATCGACGAGAGCAAGCTAACAGGTTCACCAGATTCGAAGGAAATGCTCGGTTCGCGGCAAAAATTCGCCGCGCACGCGTGCTGCGTCGACAGGCGCGTCTCTGCGCAGTACAGCTGCGCGTCACGCCGAATTCTAATCTATTTCTCGCTCACCTCTCTCCGCGTTCTAGGCGCTCGTCCGCTAGACACATCGACACTGAGCAAAGAATTAACGGAACAGGTACGCATCATCAGTTTGGCTACGTTTCCAATGCGTTGCCGACGGTTGTTAAAATCGCAGAAACTCTAACCTCCATTCAACGCGACGGTGTTACTGTTTGGAGGGAATACATAAAAGTGAAATATGAATCGCGTTAGGTGGCGTTTCCACGTGCGCTACACGCGGCGTGGAAGGTACAGAACGTAGTGGGAGTTCGCACGTTTCGTGTCACATGAAACGGAATTTAAAGTGCTGATATTTGAAGAACGTGTGATATTTCCGGTGTGTAGAGATCAAAAGTGAAGGCGATTGCGTCAGGGGATGTGAGACTGCGTAATGTTCTTCCCGTCGACGCGGAAAGCCGTGTCGTTTCGTTCCAGTTCCGCTGTGTATCTGAAGACCCGATAACCCGTTTAACTGCACCCACATATCGAGCGGTTTACGTTCTAGTTGAACAGCTTCCGTGTAGTATGTGAAAATTGTGTTTGTAACTCAGAATTGTGGTGATTGGATGGGAAATTTTGGTGGTCGAGTTTACGTCTTATTGTTAGGGGGACTTATTAAACCTGGGCTTATTAAACCATCGAATCAATTATAATGAAATCGAAATTCATGAATGAAATTTTCGATCAATGACTAAATAGACCGTACACATCAACGATATCTAATGAAACCTACTAATTAATTCTGAATACCTAACTTAAATCCACCGTGACATTATGATCTACTGTTTCGTCCCAACAAAAAGTTAGATAGGTATTCAAAATTCTATTCTCTCATTTGTGATAAAGAATCGAAAAGCTTCTGAATGTGTGTATTTCAATGGAGAGAAATCGAGATGATTCAATAGCATGACGAATCCAATGGAATATAGCGTCGTGAACAATGAAATCAAACAGTCGATAAATATTCAGCTCGTTCGCCATTGAGACTACTCAGAGTAGATGTGCTCTGAGTCTAAATAAGCTTTCTTGGACGTTTAGTTATTTACTTATTACCGCAGATGGTGGTTCCATGAGACGGAAAATAGACGAAACGAGAGCGAAAGTTGTACTGACACGTTGCATCACTCGAATTAAAATATTTTTAGTATTTTCACATTTGCTCTGAATTTACAAGTAATGTTAGAAATTAGTAATTACTTGTAGGATGGTCTTAGAAAATATAAAATGTCTCAGCAAAATATGAAGCACTTCGATTGAGGATTCTAGTGCTAAGGCCAAGTAAACAACGCCATTCAATAGTTTATTGATATATCTCGGATACTTAAAATCGTATTGGCGAACTACAAGAAGTTCGAACTTATTGTTAGATTTAGATAAGGTTTTAAATCCCTTTATTTGGGGTTATTTATATGTGTATTATTTTTTACTTTGCATGTGTGTTTTGATACGCCACATTTTGGTATCACGGTCAGCAGAATACTATCTCAGTAGCACTTTAGCCTTAGGAAATAGAATCTTAGTCTTAGGCTCATCCATGCGTATTTAGCTCCATGATTAATAATTGATAATGATTACTATGTACACATGTCAAATCTGACGTATGTTATTCATAAACACGAACTTTAAAAAATTCATATCTTTATAACCATTAACAATTGAACTCTCACCCATAGACCATTATTCACTGAAAATTAGCTCTAAAATCAACTGACAAATTATATTTCTCTTTACTTTAGCCATTCACAGATAAACACCTGATTATTTTTCTTCGCATAAACTTTGGACAGAACAACGAAAGCGAACGGCGACTTTGGAATAAATCGTTCAGAGCGATAAAAGGATCGGTTTTCTAAAGGTCGTAGCGTTCAAGTATGTAAATGCTCCAAATGCTCGGAAAACAATGGTGGATCCTCGCGCCCCTTGGAGATAATAAATACACGATTGCGGTACTCTGTTGTTATATGACGTTTGCCGCATAATTGCGCAATGTTTTTGTAGTTTCGATTGTGAAGCGTATCTCGAGGCTTGATCGACGGTACGTAGAACAAGGTCGCCTCGTGGATACGTGGTGTTAATTCCTAACAAACCGATGAGCAACGTCTTCCCCCGTCCCCGATCCAAAACTTCTGTCGCTGACGATTCTGCAGCTGAGCTTCAACAATATGAATTTTCCTCGCCTCTATTGAAAGAGGGAAAAACACGAATACGCATTTCTGGATACTATATAGTGTGTCTTTTAAATACAAGTGCAATTGATTTGGATCTAATAGGAAATGCAGTTCTGAGTTAAAAGTTTCAGTAACTTACTTCGAGGTTTATATTTGAAGAGAATTAAAAAATAAGGTTCATTAAAAATATAAAAATAGCAGATCTATGGAGTCGTCAAAATTGCCGAGGGGTAGTCAAAATTCACCCCTAATACATATACATCAGAAGCACTTGAGATTGAATACTTGAAGCTCCAAGATTGAAACTCTTAACACATGCTGCGTGCGGAAATCATACAATCCTATTCCTGAAGCATAAGTACTCATTGAACGCCTGTTGGGGTTCTTCGCACTTGCTGTACTACTTAGCTAAATTATTGTACATACAACTACCTTCTCTTTTTCGCAGTTGCCTTATGAGTCCTTCAAAAACAATCAATATTGGCCCGAATATTTAAAATAGTCTATCGTGGCCATAGTCTATAATTTTTCTACTAGTAATCCTCAAAGATCGATGAAATTTTGGCCTGTAAGTTTCGTACGACATTTTGCGTGCAGCTTGTGGCGACCCGCTGCAGAAAACTCGCGGACGGTCGCGAGGAGAGATCTAAGCGGTTGGTTCTTCTGCTTTATAAGGATCTAGCAGTGTCCAGTATCGTCTGTCGCTGCTTCTGCCCTGCTTCTCTCTTTCTGCCGACTCCTCGAGCTACCTTGCTCCCGTCTCGCGTACCTGTTCCTCGATTATCGCCTTATCTAGCGTCGCCGGTGTGCTCCCTCGAAAGATGCCCCCGTCTCGAAAACCGGCGCTCCGTCCGAGCGCCTCGAAAATGGAGCACGAAAGCATCGCTGTTGATTTTTCTGCAGAAGTCGAGTGCCCAGATACCGTTTTATCGCCGGTGACATCACAATGCAACGCTTGAGCCGTTTATCGCGTAACAATAAAAACGGGAGCAACGGATATCTCTCGCCGCGTAGCTAATTCGCCGATTCGTCGTCGGCGACGTCTGGGATCAACCTGTTTGCTTTGCACCAAATTCTCGCAACTCGTGGATCTTTTGCTTGTGAAGCTGGAATTTTCAGTTATGTTCGTGTATTTTAAAAGTTCCAAATAGAATTTTTTAACTAAATGTCGGAATTTTTGGTGAGTGGAGGGATCAATTCGATTATTTTTGGCAGATTTATTATCGACTCTATTTAGGGAAATGAGAATTTTCAAACTTAAAAGAATTTTGTGAGTTATTTTAGTCTTTCATGTTCTAAACTATTTTGCTCGTCAATCGAGTAAAGGTTATTTTAGGTATAGGACTTTAGGAATAGGATATAATATAATAGCAGAATACTATAGGAATAGGTTCTGTATTTCGTGTGTGTTTCGGGAGCCGCGGAAAAAACCTCGAGGGCGACGGGATTCGAACCCATGATCTTGCGGATCCTCTTGCGTACTGGACAGTCGCCGAACCAACTCCACCAAAGTCGAAACTTCGAAGGTTCCTTATTCCGAGCTACCTCTTATGGGGGCTCCTGATCCCACAATACTTTTCATTAGGCTGTTTTTTATTAATTATATGAATTTTATTACAAACACCTATATTTCTATTGGGAAATACTGTGAGAGCGCCATCTACTAAAGTAAGCTCTGCAATCGGGTCAATCGCGTTACAGGACTGGTGTCACAAAAGTATTGAAATAGTGCAATAATGTTTTTGTCATTAAATAGTCTGTTAAATTTTAGAAAATCGATCATCAAACAGTCAAAATTCACAAGACTCCCAATTACATGTAACAGTTAACCCGATTGTACTGCTTTAATTTTCGCCACCAGATTGCGTAGGGGAAATAAGAAAATGCCAATTAGATATACAAAGTACAGTGGATGACTGAACACCTCTCACAGACTCCTTTCCCCTATTCCTCCTCTGATCCCGCCCACAAGCCTCAGTATTGCTCGATACTGTATCTGTTGCCCTAACTCTGCATACTCTGAAGAGAAACCTGATGTTTCCAAGGGACTTCAGCTTCATTTAGAGAATTTTCATTTCAATGGGGCAAATAAAAGTGGATTAGCCTTAAACTGTTGTGTCGTCGGTGGTTAGTCCCCGACCCGAGGGATAGGTTGGGAAATCCCCAGGACCAACAGACCCAGCTGGTACACAGCACCTGTGCGTACCTGGTCGACCTACCTTGATTGATTTCTGGTGGCCGTGAGGTTAAGTACGCGAGACTACCTGTCGGCCCTGATAATTTCCGTGTTTGGATTACCCAGCCGCCTTCGGGTCGCAGACACGCGCGCGCGCAGGATTTTTAGGGCTCTGAGGCCGTTGTGGGTCTGCTTATTTGGTATCGCGCGAATGCCTGTTGTGGGTAACTGCTGGGCGGTGGGCAGCCTTTCGAGACAATAGGCAAGGAAATATTTGAGGATGCTTGATTCTATTGGTGCCATAGACCTGAAAGGTGACATCTCTTAGAATGGGCTTGTCGGCTGTAGGGATATAAATATTAAGATTATTAGGGAGCCCAGTGTTGGCGTTTATATTGATCTGGGAAATTTTCAATGCGGGTGGCTGTTATTGGAATTGGGGGAAAACACTCGAAGACCAATTGTGTTGTAAAAGTTTTTTCTTTTAGTACGGAGTGTAGTGGAAGTTTTTGCTTCGCTCATTAAGCATCTTTTTTGGTGAGCTGAATGTGTAAAAATGAATGGAATTTTAAGTGACAATTTCAGGATTTTGAGATTTCAGGAATTAGGATTGCAGATTTAAAATTTGAAGGTTTCAAATGTTCTGATTTCATATTTCAAGGTTCCAAATTTCCGATTCTATGATATTAAATTGCAAAATTCTAGATTTGAGGTTTCAGATTCTAAGATATTAAATTTCCAAATTACAGATTCCATTTTTTTAAATTTCCAAATTTCAGATTTCAAGATTTTAAGTTTCAAAATTGCAGATTCCAAGTTTTGAAATTTTCAAAACGAAGATTTCAGTTCTCAAGCCCCAAACACCAAGTTTTCAAATTCAATACAACTTCTGCAATAAACATGTTTAGCTCATCACCACTAATTCCACGCGCTTTTCGCAATTACCTTCTCCTTGCCCCGCAGGCGCTCGTTTCGAGCTCGAGGTAACGTGTCATCGTCTTGCAGCGGTCTCTCGCGCAGCCTCTTCCTTTTCCCGGTTCGCCTCTCCGCTGCTTTCTTTTTCCCCCCAGGGCACACCTGCTTAACGTAGCACGCCCGGCGCTAATCTCAATTAGTCTTTATTGCCGGTTTGGCGACGCTGGACGGCGAGACGAGTCTTGGTCCGCGACGGGACTTAATGCGCCAGCCACGACCTCACACGAGCACTGGGTATACACGGGCAAGGATCGTGGACCCAACAGTCCTGTGTCGGTGTAAGACCTACCTGAACAACGCCCCAGGGCATCGGTGACGGTTGTTAATCGAGAATTTATCAGGAATAAATACACTCGCGAAATGGATAATTAGCCTCTTCGAGCACAGGGCGTCCTTGCGTCGCACGAATCCGTACGACACAGTTTTTGAACGACCACTGTGCCTCTACTACTGTGTTCTCGTTGTTGCTTCTAATACGCTGCTTTACACAAGAAGATCTTGGAAAGAGGTCGATGAATTTAAGGCCACTAATCATATAAATGGACAAAAAATGTCCAGTCGATATAAGCTCGCGAATGAAGGTTAGTGGAATTGGGGCAAGATAATAATTCGTGTTTCGTTTGAGTTGCAATTTATCTTCTAGTGTCTAAATTTTTGCTTCTTCGCATTACGCTCTCAGTATTAGATACTGTGAGTGATAGTTCATTCATATTACGGTTACTAGTGTCCATTGGTATATGGAGTATTTAAAAGTGACTACTTTTTGATGGCCCAGTGTTATTACAGTGGTATTTATGTATACAATAGTATGTAGAACAATAGTAAAGTTCGTAAGAGTACAGAGGAGTGAGTGAGAAACGAAGAACTCCATGGGAGACCTAGTGCCCCGATACTAGATCACCTTCCAAACCTCGAATCTAGTTCATCCCCACTCCCACAGAGTTTACGCTGCGGAGCAGAGCTCGATGACCTTTGACCGCCTACGTTGGTATTATTACTGCCGAATGGGATACGGCGATCGTTAATTTGCCCATCGATTTACGAGCTTCCGTGGCCTTGATGACTTTCATTATGGCTTGCTCGGCTCGTTTCGACCGCTGTTATTACGCTCGGGGTAGAAAAAAAGTGGCATTCCACGAGGGAAAAAGAGACACGAGGGTCACCTTGAAGTTTCCTCTGTGTCTCTCCGCTCGTGAAGGTGTCTCCTGCTCAGCAACTTCCGTCAGAATCGTTTCCTTTTTTGTTATAATATGGTATATATGCGGAGCATCGAATCTGTGTAACAGTTAGTGTAAAGAGGTCGTAAATCTTCTACGTTTTTACTCTCCTTGGATGCTGTATGGCCATCAGAATATTACAATTCTTTACATCGGTTAGTGTCAGCAGATAGCTTAAGAATCGACAGCGTATATGGGGTCCACTTTGACCCATAAGCTTTCATAGTAGATATTAAACTTATTATGACAGAAAAACTTCACTATCTTAACCTACTGACGCTAATAAGCGATAAATGAAATATATATGAGTAACCTCCAATTTTAACCCAACTCCACACAAAAATCAAATTAAATTTTAACCCACCAATTTAAATTCAATTTCACTTAAATTGAAATCCATCAATTAAATTAATCCAATACAAAATTTAAATCCACTTTTAAATAAAGTCAAATTTAATTTCATTTAGACTCGTTACAAATAGTACACGTGGGTAAAAACGGACCCAGCATCCGCCGTGCAAGGGTTAAACCTAACACCAAACAACTACGTCCAACTTTCGCACGACGATCGTACATAGAAAGAAAGCACCGATCCCCGTTTCTTTCGAAGTTCGCGGGTCGAGGGAATAACCCCGTAGCGCGTGCTTAAAGGTTGCTTAAGGTCTCGCCGTGGTAAATGGATCTTATTCACGTGCAGCGCAGTTGCTTTCCCTCTCCGTCTCTCGTTTCCCCCGCTGCCGCCGTGCCGTCCTGTTTCCATGCACGCTCACCGCGATTCCCGCCGCATGATTCGCGGCTAATTGGCCGCAGCCACGAAGACAACGCGGCCGTTGTGCATTAAAGAAGTTTAGTAAGCCAATACGCGTTTTAAGTAGGTAAATCACGAGGCTCGCTGCCGCAGAGCGATGACGCTGGCCGCGTGATGCTCTACGGTGTCATTGCCGACGGCTCCTCGCGTGCTTATAGTCGGGTCGAAGAATTTCGCCGCTCGGAGCCATCGCACGTGAGTCACCCCCCACCACAACTCCCCGCTTTGCGCGAGACTTGATTCCAGAACCGGGAAACGATAGTTGTTGCCACTCGCGTTGACGGCACTGCACCCTCGCGGAATTGCTACGTGTGAATCCGCCTTTAAGAGAACGAGGAAAGGCGCAGCACTACGCGAGGATTGAGAAAGGTGAAACGGAATCGTTCTAGAACACGAGACACGTAGCATCGGGTAAAAATGAAGCACTGAACCGAGAATATCGAGCGGCAAAAAATATCCCAGACGCGTCGCTAGACGAATCGAATGACCACCCATGTATTACGTGCGGGACCGTTTATTCGTGCCGGTTGGAGGGAGAGAGGGGCACAGAGTCACACGTACACGCGCGCGCGGCGCTGCGAGCCGAGAAAACAGTCGTTTGCCGGTCAAGTGATTTCGAGAATTAAAAATACGTCCGAGCTTTCGTAAGGAGGTCGATATATCAAGGACGAGCCGTGCCCTGTTTATTCGACCGCGCTCTATTATTGGATTCGAATACAACACAACGCACACAGTCGCACAATGGGATCGAAACGGACCTAATAGAATTTACATCGCGCCATCATCGCCGCCGTCGGTGCGCACGGGCTATCGAACACATACGTAATATCGCGCGGGTACAAAGATTATCCGGTCGGGCGCGCGCGGCGGACCGTAGAGAAACGCAAATAAGGTTTGATGTAACAAATTGAAAATCGGATTACCGGCTTTGTCCTGTCGGTCGCGCGTGCACGCTCGGCTTCACGCGCTTAGCCTGATCCGCCTAACGTCGCGATGACGGTATGTATACGTTACGGCAGACGGGGCAGGAAGAAGGGGCGATTTTTTAACCTTTAGAGGACCGGGCTGGCCACTATAGTGTCCACCTAAGAATTTTTATACTTTGCCGGCCATTTTGGTGGTATATATGCATAAATTTTAAGTAAATGAAATTTACAATTCCAATGAAAAAATCCCGGCCCTCTGAAGGTTAAAGGGTAGTGGTAAACGTTTCCGTGGTGAGGTTCGAGTGCTGTGGGCTGCGGGTACAGGGGCCGCGTGTTTTGGTGAAGACGTCAGAACAATTAAATATAGTAAAAATTGTTATGGTAGCTGTGACAAGCTGATGTAATTTAATGTTACAAATCAAAAGACAGGTTACAATACAAAAACAATTGACAACTGTACATACAGTCAAGGATCATCTTCAAATCCTTGTTTTTGGCCCCAGGAATCTAGACAGTGGAATCTTCTTGCTAGAAAAATGATCCTATCTGAATAACGTCAAATTATTTAGAAGTTAAGTTAGCATGCGAGTCAGGGAGGGGAGACGTAACGAAAGATCTTCCTCCACTTTTAGTTGCATTCGTTTGCCTTTCCTCCTCTCAGCGCTCACGTGGCGGCAGATGTTAATCACGCTGCCTCGCATCACGGCGGTACGGTTAATCGCATGACAAATATATAGACATCTATATTCGCTTGGCTCGGGCTACGAAGAATTTATATAGCGAGAAATGCGCGACTCACGGCGCACACCTCAAAGGATCGTATGTGCGGAGTCGCGTGAGTTCCGTCCGGTGACGCGGCCCTCGATTTACGAGTTTTGGTCGCTTTGCTTTCCGCGCCGACACCCGGACCCTTTGAAGAACTATAAAAATAAAAGGCGAACGGTGGTAGACTCGCGAATCTATGGAACGACGAACTACCGACAGACAGGGCCGCGGGTGGATTTAGCGGGGCTTTTGAAACGGTCTGAAATAACACTGTCAGGCTGAGATTTGGACACTGGAGATTTCGCGACGGTGATCTACAGTGGGCTTCCAAAAAGGATCGACTTGAGATACCCCATTGGTTGTCCTAACGTTAGGAACTCCCGTCCCACTCGTTTCTTTAGGTGGAAGGTTGGGTGTTAAGAATTGAGTACCCTTTGGTGAAAGTAGTGATGGGTTTGAACATCTCGCGAGTGTTTTTGTTTGAGCGGGAACTAGTTGATTATAAGAAAATGAACCTCCGGCATAAGATTGATACTTCGTCTGTATACAGGGGAGTTTAAATGGGTATTCACATATAGGGTGATCCAAAACACTGAACGATATGAAAGAATCTAAGTGAAAAATTTGTAGGTTAAGTTTCAGCTAAGTTAGAAGTTACACCTAGGATAAATACAAAAGAAAAACACATATTTAATAAAGTTCCTATGTAACTCTTATAACGTTCACAAGCATTCACTAATATTCGTATCCAATTGATCTACTCCCACCCCTTAACCCTACTACGTACCCCAGAAACGCATTCCATTAAATCCCTACTAAACTTAAAAATATCCTTAAACTAAAGCGGATTACCGAGAAACAAAAGCGATTAGTACAAAATTCCCTACTTCAACGGGATCAATGGTTCAAACTACACGCGGTGTCGCCTACGGATGATTCGCCACCGTGAGCGAAATTATTCGCAACAGTGCCGGCGATATGATAAACAGAAGTGTCCCGCGGTGTTTTGACTTGCCCGAATACTTCGGAAACACGATATCTCGCGCTTGTTTATTTTAAGAAATCCCGTCCCCGCGGCAACGTGAACGCGGATCGCCCAACCGACCCACCATTACAAACGCAATAATTGCACGTACACGTTTCGTAACGTTTAACAAATTTTGGAGGCGTTATGTGGACGATCGCGAGGTACCGGCCCCCTTGTGCCGCTCGGTTCGTTTTTCCGTGCGCACAAAGATTTCTCTAAAGCCGAGGATAGCCGTTAGAACGGGCCTGCATCTCTCTCTTGCGCGCTCGCGAGAAAGGCTGCATTGCCGAGGAGAGGACCGCGTATATTTAGACGGGCTGCAGACACAAAACGACTCACTACCACCACCTCCGCGACGGTTACGCTCCCCCCCTCCCCGCCGTTCCCCTTCGGCGACCGTCGATCCTCGTGCCTCGAGCTCTTTCGCGTTTTTTTGTCTCGTTTCACGTTCGTTTCCACCGTTTCGACGATCGCGTCCAACGAGCCGTGCCCCCGCGTCAGATCCGTGCAGTGGACATAACCCCAACGCGTTACGTCTTCTTTTTTCCTATCTCGGAAACATTATCTACGCTCCCTGAGAAATTGGCGCTGTAAGCGTTATCTGGAGAAAACTGACAAATTGAGGGGACGGACGTGATTGAACGTTACGTATGGATAGTACGGTGAACCCCACTCTCTGAGGAGATGTACAGGGTGTTTCAGTAATTGTAGTGTAATCGACAATTTATTGTGCAAATACAAATCGAAGATGCAGAATAAAATTTTTCGGGTATCAGTGGAGTTGACTAATTGTATATCTGGATCTAAAAGATTTTGCTTTATAGTCTGAAAGGAACTTGGGATTGTAATAGCAGTTGGTAGACCAAGAATAGTTGTTTGACTAATTTAGACACTACTGAAGCGATATGAAGGCGGAATGGTGTTGGGATGGTGAACAATTTGAGGGTCCGTTGAAGGTTGATGTCGAGAGTGATACGGGTTGTGGGTAACGTGATCGGTGAACGATGAAAGTGAGATTCGCTCGCAGATTTATAACCGTTCATTAGGACACGAATATAATGCTATCTGATTAACGATTGAATCATAGCGACCGGACAGGGCACGGCAGGATACACAAAATAGGCTGTCCGCTCGCATTACCTCTCGGGCCAACGCTTAGGTGTGGTTTGCGCTCGATGCATACCGCAACTATAATCGGTTTCGGCGTTGACACTTTTACCCATATCGCTCAGCAATCTCCCGCGACCTCTCGCGGGCCCGTTACTGCCAATACATTGATTTGAGAGTGATCAACATCGAAATAGACGCGTGACGAAACTAAATACCGCTTGATAAGGAAAGTGATCGGTTGTTTGGAGTCAGAAACGCAAAAGGGTAGAAACTTGTAACTTCCGACAATGGGTCACGTGGTATGGTACGTACGCAGTACTGTATCTCTGTCTCGAGTAAATAGTTTATCTGCCTTTATTGGGGGAAGTGAATAAACTGTCCATCAGCCAAATACAGTGAGCGTGGCGATGAGATGAGGGAAGACGTGCAGGGGTAATCAGGCGGTGGTGGGGATAGACACTCACTGGTCTTGGGCGGCCAGTGACTTCGTTGTGACTATAGAGCGACTGCTACCTCTCCACATCTGCAAGTTATAGAAAATAGTGAACTTCGGCACAAAGAATATAACATTCTTATCTTTCCCCCGAACAATTTTCGAAATCTTCCAATACCCACTACTGAGCACATTACTACCACTACTACCACTACATACCTATCGTATCACTCACGCAAAATCGCATTGGTAACCGTGCACTGGCCGGAAATGTGTTAATAGTACAAAAAACGGTGCGGAAGGAAATGGAGCTCCCGCAACTTGTCTCAGTGGGTTTTAAACAGTGATCCCGTACAAAGTCGTTAATGCGTGTCAAATTTTAATGCACCCGCGGGTTGTAAAAGTCGCCGGAGATGGCGGGACGCGCGGGTGCACGCGCGAGCGCGCTTTTTGCAGCGGCTGCTCGACGTGCAAAGAACGAGGGGGTCGTGCCTTGGAAGGGAACAGGAGAAATAAAGGGTGGAGCGCGGTGGGCTGGTAGGCGGAGGGGCCGAGAGGGGACAACTCGTTCGGACTTCATGAATCTAAAATTACGAAGGCGTTTATTTGTCGGTTTTGCTCTTTTCGAAGCGCATGCTTCCAAGGTCACCAGACGCAACGAAACGAGATTCCTCGTTACGTATGCGCGGCATGCATCCGCGTGTACGCGCACAGGGCCGCGCGTTAACGCTCGCGCGCTGCTCAGCGTTAATCCTTTGGGCGCTGCGGACGCATGCGTACGGTCAGGCGGTCGTCCTGTGCGGTGAATAGGCGTTCGGCGTGCGTAGTCGCTGAATATGATTAGAGGATTTCCGCGCAGAGTGTGTCTCACGTTTTCCTGGAGATTTTTTAAATTTATGAAATTTTGAGAATTTTCTAAAAACTACAGTGGTCATTTTCAGTTTCATTTGCGCATCTTTTAGCATTATTACTCAAGGTATTTGTAAATAATCTCATTCAGTTAGTCGTAGAGACTGCTTCGGGTTAGTATACTGAGGTCGTTTTATTTATTTATTTATTTAGCGGGGAGTACACTTTAGTTATAACGAAGCATATAGCTAAGTAAGCCAGAGGCAGTCTATAATAATTAACCTATATAACGGAACAGAAAAAAAACTGTTTTATTCGTTCTAATCAATCAGGTGCGCAGGGGGTCTCTCGCCCTTGTGGGGTAGAGATAGGGTTGAAGTGTACTCAGCTTACCAGATTCTGTTTGAGCATGCGCAGTGGAGGCTTCACTACTGTTTTGTACACCTGTAGCTATTAGGTACTATATGCATGTATCAATTTCGAATATACACTCTCACTGCATTCTACGATTAAGACAGTACAAAAATCATCCCCCTCCTGTGTTCAGAGGTTCAGCCTAAAAAGTAACCACGGCTTAAAAAAATACGACTTGCACGTCCGTTTTCTTTCTGCAATGGGACCATTGGTTTCAATTACTTTCAATTTGCATATGATATTTATTTATTTTCTCTTTTCCATAAACAACGAGGATTCATTCCAAATGTAGATTTTATTCTTTTCTCCGGAGAATCAGAGACCCGCCGTCCTTTTCCCGAGTTCTTGAACGTAGCACGACTCTCATGGCGGGGCCTACTTATCCATCTTCTTTACTTTCCCAGTGTTTGCCAAGTGACGAACGGCCGTAGAATGACTTAACATTCGTTCGGTTGGCGATCTCTCGTACAGCCTGTCGGGGATTACGTTCAACAATGTCCCCTAGAATTCCATTGCTTACAATTTATACACTCTGATCTTCCTTTTGGCCGAGTTTCCAATGATACGCATCCAGCTTCGAATGTTTTGGCAAAGAACGTCGAAAACTGACGTTGACGCGACCTTCTTCAAACGTTGAACCCATCGTTCTCCAAGCATTAAGCACATTCGAATTCGTACAGAAGGAGAACCCTCGGACGAGTCTCGTTGGTGCTCTGAGTGACGTAAAACAGGATATTTGGATCAGCGAACTCTGGAATCTGTTTTTAGAAGTAACTGCAGTTTCTCGTGATGTAAGAATCTCTGGTCCCCTTTGACGGGTCGGGTAACAATGGACGATCAGTCATCGTTCCGTGCACGAAAGCGTGGTTTCGTAGGCGGCAACCTAATTGTCTCCGCAAAACGCGTTTGTCTTTCGCAAATGCGCGTATCTTTGTCCCCTTCGGCGCCAGGAATCCGGTTCGCGAATGGACAGCGGACTTTCCCGTCCGTTTGTCGTCGCGGCGGCTTTTCTCCGGGGAGAAATCGGACATCCGATTGACAAAAAGGAAGACTGCGACACGTAGGTGTGCTCCGATCGTTGATGAGGAATGGAGGACATTCCGAGATGCCTGACGCAGCGGTTTCATGCATGAAGAATCCGACACAGCCATGTCGGGTGAAATATGGGATTTCTAATACGGGAATCGACGACTATAAATGGCTAATGAGTAGCCAGTTTTCTAAAAACTAGCATTAACCTGCATCGACTTCGTTTCTCCTCCAAATTTAATCCTTGAAACTCCAATATCGAGGTGGAGACGACACAATCCACCGTTCAGCAGTGTCTGGAGTGCAAAGGTTTGACGAAGAATTAATTATATTATTAAGAATACAATTATTATATTTCGTTTTAGATTGAGATATGTAGGAGTTGAGAAGAAGTGGAGGTAGAAGTGAAAGTATCCCATGAGAAGTCTTCATTTATTAACCACCCAATAGCAATGCCTCGATACTAGTTCCCACCAAACCTCCAATCTAGTTCACCGCTATTCCCACAGAAATGACTCCGCCCACTTTCCTATCTCCGCCTGCGTGCGCATCTTGGCGATCCGATTGTCGCACGGTGCACTGTCTAATACCCCTGATATCGGTGATTCCCGTCGCAAAGGCTAGCTCCGTGTCCTGGGGTGGGAACGAAGCTCGCGCAATCACCACAGAGAACACCCAAAGCGCATAGTTAAAATGCACGTGCGAGGCGTCTGACAACTGCAATTACCGAGTCAGACGACAATGACGGCGACGGCAAACCTGGCATCGACATTGTATGCAGAATCCGCTGGTAATTGAGCTCGGCAAGGGTGCGTTAATTTCGCCACGGTGTGCCATGGAGAAATTGCCCGCACGCGAGGGAATCCGTCGGAGAAATTGCGGCTATCTCGTCTCGTATTCACGGTGACGAGTCGGAAACCCCGACTGCCGACCCGATATTCAGGTACGCGGTACATTGTAACCAAATGGAACGACGCGGACCCGTGGGTTTCAATCCCATCCGGGTTATTGATGTCCGTTGATTACGTAGGCGACAGTGTCTTCGCGTTGTCGCTCAGAGAAATTGCGCGTGTAATCTTTGCATTGCACCGTGTAATCTCGATGGGTAATCTCCGATGAGGGACTGCGTCGCGATCCAGGATCCCCAAGAATGCAGGGGCGAGGTGTCTTCATCGGTGTTCCCTCTGAGCTGCGCGATCGAGCGGCGCGCAGCGATCTTTGTGCGCTTGCGCGGAGGGTACGGTACCCTGCGCTCCGATGTTGAGGCGAAGCGATAAGTATGTACATATGTGAATGGTCTGCGTAGTGTAATAAATGTAACTGTAACACATTAGTAGGTACAGATCATTAGGTACAGATCAATCTTGCATTTCAAGAAACTTACATTCCAGCAGATCAGTGACAAAGGAGAGCAATTAGTGCAGTACTGAGCAATTAGGCTTGATAGAATTGGGGGGAGACTTCTAGGGATAATATCCATCTACCCGTGGTAAGAATCTCCAAATATGATTTACTCGTATATACAAAATATTTGTCGACGTCGTGAGGGAGCGTACAGCATGAAACACTTCGGAGAGAGTCCCGTAATGTTGTAATCCGGTTTAATACGCCATCATTTTGCTTCATTACGCGCCAAGCCGACGTGTGTGTTCCGATGTGACAGCCAAAACATTGTTGGCACAACGGAACATGACTAGCGATAAATCACGGTTCGTGTTGTGCCGGGGCCTCCGATCGAATTTCCAGCCGGCAGCCAGAGGGGATCATGGGAAACGAGGCGCGAGGCAAAAGTTGGCGTTCGAGAACAAAGGGCGTAATTGTTTATGTATCGTCGGCCAATAAGCGAAACTTTGCACTGCCACCTGCAAGGGATTAGCTTCTTTCAACTTCCCGGAAGACTCGTGCTTTATGGTGTTGAAAATACGTTAACACTTTGAGTGATGCGAGGTTGGCTGATAGTTTCAAATCGATTAGGCCTAGCCGCCTTGGATGTATGCCAAAATTAATGGAAATTTAAGTTTGTATATTTTCTGTTAAACCTTCGTAAAAGTATTGCCAATGAACAGGTGAGGCTTTTCCGATGAAAATGAGCCCAAACACGACTACATTCGAACTATTTTTAGTTGAACGTAATTTGAAGGAGTTCTGAATTTTGTGAACTACGTATATATTAGGTATGAGTAAAAATTGTCTAAAGGTGGTCGAGTTGGTACTCGTTTTTATCGGAAAATCTCATCGAATTGGTTGGTAATACATTTATGAAGATCTAATGGCGTGTATAGAAATTACAATTTTCCTTACAAAAATTTGGCTGCTAAACATTCGTAGACGAAGACATGGGCATATAAACACGTTACAGCTGGGCACAGGGTAGAAATCCCTTGGAGTCAATCAAAGTGATAAGTTGGGCGGTCAGTAGCGCGTATGACAAGCTATAGTCTGGATGAAGTCCGTTGGCCGCTCGAAACCACTTCTGCACTCTGACTTATGGTAGCATTACGTTGAAACATTTCAAGCATTTCAGTTTCATTGATATCCAGCTTCATTGACGTTATGTGTCAATGGATATAGGGTGTAACATTTATTCTGAACATTTTGAATTTCTGTTGAAGATACGAATAAGTGTTTGCAGTAGGTTCTAGATTATACAATTTTAGAATTCACTCATTTTCATATTCCATCAAGACAATAGTATGTTTTAAAAACAACAGTTTGTTAGTTATTCTGTTACAAATGTATTAATAAATGTAGCCAGCTTAAGATCAACGTCTATTTATGTCGGTACCCAGACCGTTACATTCATCTTCGTCGAAACGTGTCTACTTCTCGAAACGGGAGATTCTGTTATAGAAACGTGAAATCGTGGAGCCGTTTGCTCGTTTTCGTGAAACTTGTCCCGATTTTACGAGCTCAGCTCGCGAATATACATAGGCGAACGCGTGGCAGTTTGAGGTTACCCAACTTGACGCGGTTTGAATTATTTAAAAAAATCGCGGTCAGGAACACTGGTGTCTTTTTGGTACAATTCCATTTAGAATATAAAATAGTTGAGAGCCCGACTGGAACCAATGCAAATGGTAACAAAAATACCACAACTTAACCTATAAAGTTTCAAATCTTGCCTAAACTTCTTTTTTATTAATTGATTTATCATTAAAGCACAAATAGCTATACATTAGTAAGTTTAGATCACTATAGAATAAAAGAATTTAATTTATACACACATACAAAAAATATAACGTCCCAACTTTCTTTTTCCGAGTCTGACGTATCTATAAACATAGAATATGTACGATAAGAAATCTCTATCGGATATATGAGTTTCCTTGTGTTCCTGTACATCGTACTCGGTATAGTAACCCTACATGATCATCAGAGGTGCAGCCCCTCTCTTTCGTTCCATTCGTTTTTTTTCGGTTATGCTCGTTTACACGGCACTCGAATGTGACTTTTTTCCTCCGTTCCGTCGGTAGTTTACTGATCCCCCGAAGGACCCTGAAAAAAGGCACCCGGCCTTCCTTTTCACTCCTGGACGCTCCTCCCGTCGTGTTTCTGTAACGAGCCCTGGAAAAAAAGGGCTAGCACGTTACGATCGAAGAATGATCCGAAGGAAAGGAGGAGTATCGAAAGCGAGACAGGCCTTGGCGCGCCTGGATCGTGTGAACCAGCCGCACGATGCGCGATTTTCTCTTTCTTCGACCTCCCCCTTTCACCCGGCCCTCTCCCCTCGCCGATGTCCCCGCCATCGCTTTTTTTTTCCTCCCCTGTTCCACGGCCGTTCGCATCGCGACGCTCGATGCACTTTCTGGCACTTGAATCTCGCCTTTTAAACGGATTCAGAGAATCCGGTGATTCCCAAGTTATCGTTGTCCCCGTTCCTCTGCATACCGACGAACACGTGTCGTCTGAACAATTTTTTGCCGTCCTGCTTATCCTTGACGTAACTTGGCCGATCAGTTTCTTATGCGATTGGTTGAACGCATCACTGAGTCGAAGAATGTCGCATTTATAGATAGGTGGTTCAGTTAATTTGGTGTTAGTATAAAAATTGGTAGCTTAAAATATCGGATTGCTTAATTGTCTATCCTCATGGATTCGTTCCGATCCGCATCATCGAACAGTCGATGGTAGAGTAATCTTCTGCGCACTCACCTTGCGCATCGTTAATCGCGTACGGTGGGACACCTCTGTCAGGGGGAAGCTTCTTCATCATGCATTTGCGGTATTGTGGTACGTTTACCGTAAAAACATGCGCAACGAAAGTTGTTAGAAACTAAATTTAGAAACTTTTATCTCTTATACAAGTTTTCAATAGAATCGATGGTAACCAAGATATCGACCCTATCATCGTGTCACCCTACAAAAGAGCCAAATCTACTGCACATTTCCCACTTTCGATCTATTTCCTTTCTCATCGCGGAGACCTGCCCCATTGGTGTCAGCGCCACGACGTTAAGCCGCGTTCAAACATGTGGCAACAGTGCGCACGAAACGCGCAAATTTGTCGCGCGAGGTCCATCATTGCGCGTCGACCGTTTCGATCGTTTCAAGGGTGTTCCCACTGATCTGTATATACCGAATGCGATATGGGCCTAAAATTTCTGCGATGATTCAACCGCGCCATCTTTGAAAATAAACGATAGGTATTCGCCACCTGAATGAGGTTATTGGTACTAAAATTTTCCGATTCACATGCATGGTTGTTCGCGTCATTACTTGCTGGTAGCAACTCTGGCAGAAACGCAGTGAACCTATATTTGTGGTATTTTTGGCTGATTTATATTTCACGCCTTCTATTTCCAATAAAAAATATTTCGTATTACTCTACGAACTATATGGGAAAGCACAAATGTGAATCCAGAAACGTAGTACCAATCACCCCAGTTAGGTGGCGAATATCGTTTATTCTCACAGATGGCGCGGTTTAATTGTCATGGAAATTTCAGGTCCACAACGTATCCAGTATATATAGATCAGTGCGTGTTCCGCAATACACATCGCGCACGTCTGGACGTGGCTTTACTCGCCGTCCCGATCGTATTTTATTCGCGAGTGCGCGGCACTACGTGCCCGGTGGGCTTTAAAGCGACGGCCACGAGCCAAGGTGAAAATGCGACGGCATGCGAGCCGCTCGAAACCGAGTGTCCCGAGCGTCGAGCGGGTGTGCGCCACGTGAGCCGAATACAAGCGTCACGGATGATTTACGGAGATGAATCCCGTTCGATGGGGAACAGCAGCGGCCGCGCAACAGTTCGATCGTCCGACGTCGTCGTTGGCGCCTGCCCAGTCAGCGAACCTAGCCTTCCTAAACAGTTCCCACGTGCTCCTTTAAGTCCGGTTCTCACGGGGCCCGTGGAATCTGGAGGAGGATCTGTCACTTGCGATTGTACCATTACGATTTACACCCGTGTCCCCGATCGTTAATCCGCCACTGTATTAGTTATTAGACGCTATAGAAACGCGCATTACGTGTCCCAACCTCGCGCGGTCGCTTGTCGATTATATTCGCGAAAATCCTGTGATTTATGAACTTGGGTGTTAGGTTAGGTAACCCTACTTGGTTAGCAGCATGGATACACAGGGTGTCCAATTTTAATTTATTGACACCAATCTTTGGAAAAGTACACTGGATAGAAAAAAATGCTTCAGATGCGCAGTAGTGTGTATTTATTTTATCTTTAAATTTTTTAATCGTTTTGTACATTCGTCACATTTCTGTCTGTTTGTTATGCTGGCAAGAAGAATCGTATTCTTTAGTCTGACAGAAGTTGGTAGACGCATTTACATTACGAATTGGACAGATGAGGCACGCCTTTTTTTTTACTACCAATCGTGTTCGTAGTATTACAGGTGTGAGCTGTTACGCGTTATGAATATTTCAATGCGAATCGGTGATGTTGGTCATCGGTGGCTATCGCGGTGGGAGGAATGCGTTAAACGTTCGTGTTGTTGCATCAATCGTAGATTCGATTCGTTCGGGAGTGCTTCCCCCGAGGGCTTTCGACGAAGCGCGCGTGTCACACTCTTAAATCACGTTCGAAATCGGACGGTTTCTCGGTAGGCCAGAACGATCAAAGTCGGCCGTTATCGGGACCTCTTCTGGACGTTCGTCAAATGAGCCGCCGGCTGTGATTGGCCGGCTGTTATCTTCCATCTGTAACGAGAATCGCCAGAACCGTGCGCAAACAGGCTTCCTTAGAACCTTGAGCGCGAAGCCCGCCAGCGACGTGCTTTCCCGAGGAATTCCGCGTAACTTGGTTAATCCGTGACCGAGAACTGCTCGCGGACCGCCTGGAATCCTCGTTCCGTGATTCCTCCACGCAAAAACACGGAATGGCAGTGTCACGGTACCGGTTACGACAATTATGACTGCCTCTTGCAAATAACATCGCGGATATCGGAGCGGAAAGGGATCTAGATAAAAATCAGAGGAACAGTAGGCTGGATTTAGTGATCTAAAAAGGGGTTCAAGATGTTTTTCAGTGAACATAGTCTGTTTGGGAAGGTAGGGAAAAGGTTTAATTGGAAATGTATTGTGCAAGGAAGCTGTTGTAAAATTCATCTAAATCTTCGGATTCAAGAGAATATAACTACTTCACATGAGGATAAAAGATTAAATAAGAACACTATATCGCAAATTAACTGTTTCGGCTATCATAGGTCTACGCGCAATTGCGTCGCGCAGCTTGTAGTGGAGGAAACGCTCCACCCTCAGACACAACTGCACATGACGTAATTGGTCAAAACTTTAAGACTCTTTTGCAAGGGAACGGTTGCTGTCCCTTACAAGGTTCCTTTTCGACTTATATGTTATGAAATTTTTTATTGATTTTTAATATTATAGATGGCCTTGAAACAGAACTTAATTTTACAATTTTTCATTCATCCTTCCACTCCGACACTCAGTCCAACTTATAAAACTAAAAATCTGACACATTTTTCTTTTCTTTTAAACTTCCTTTCTATCCCTCCCAGGCACTTTATTTGCTCCCATTTGCAGTTCCCTCTAATATTCCTTCTATTCTGTATTCCAGTCGCTCTGCTTCCGTGCAACGAAACAACTTATCCTTTAACCAATTTCATCACCAAAATCAGTGATCCCATTTCACTCCACATCTTCAGTTTCCAGCAGAAATCTCCACCTTAATTTCCCATCTCCCACTACGATCATTAAATTCCTCTTAACCTTAATTAGCAGCCCCATGGTTTCCATAAGGACCATGCCCATTGAAAGACTAACTTGTCAGCGGGGGATCTCGAGGCGTCATCCTCAAAATTTCTCGCAGCCTCTTCCGATTCTCGGTAAACGATCGATCGGCGCGTTCCAATTCAGTCCGGCGGGACGTTCTTCGAGTCTTGGCAAGATGCATTATTCATCGCGCTTCCAGCGCTCGGTGTCCGTCTTCGCGCCGTTGAACCCAGACACGGGGAAAACTACCGCGCCGCGATCATCGTCCAATGATTTCTCGTTAGCTCGTAGGCGTGGTATCTCCTACCGCGAAACGAATCGGGAGTAATTTTCCCTGACGCCTTTTAGACTCGTTCTCCCCCGGGGAAAAATGACGTCCAGTGGTTCGATATCCACCCGAAGCCGACTATCTTCGTGTCACGCGGCAATATACTCGTCCTACTCTTAATTCATACAATTATACAGCTACATTTCTATTTTTCTCCTTTCCTTCACTCTTCAGCAAATTGACGGCTAATTTATCACGCGTCGTTAGCCGTTTTAACGCTAACATCTAGCAACTCCTGTGATTCCACGTTCTGTTAACAACTTCGGATAACGTGAGCGATGCTTTAATTGAGTGGATGTTTTTGTGTTATCGATAGTGAGGTTGCTTGTAGAGAAGTTTTCTTTTTGTATATAATATATCTTGTAGATTGGAATGGAAGAACAGTGGGATATCCTTGGTTGTGGAAAGTGTACTAGTAGTTAAGTAGTAAACTTAACTTTGATCTACATGCTTTAAACCGAAGTCTTCAGGCGCGCTTTCATTGGTATTTTTAAACACGTAAAAAATTTTGAAAATCCGACTAGTATTCGAAGCAACTCTATCACTTTTGTCGTTTTACGACAGACTACATAATACAACCTACCAGTAAAGCCGGGGATCCACTTGGAAGCTAAGCTAAACTAAGTTATTCTATGCTATGTCTAGTCGGGGCTATAAAACATAAAAAACAGGACAGCTTAGCTTAGCTTTTGGTGGTAACGGTTTCGTAAAGCCGGGAATTCACTTGAAAACTAAGCTTAGCTAAGCTAAACTAAACTATGCTATGCTATTCTATGCTTTGCTATGCTATGCCACAGTCGGGAATCCACCTGAAAGCTAAGCTAAGCAATCCTATGCTATGTTATGCTAAGTTTAAGAAAATTAGCTTCAATATATCCATGTGGAACTGTTTCCACCAAAAGCTGAGCTAAGCTTTGCTATGTTTTTTGGAAGCTAAGTTCACTCGACGTAGTACAAGATTCACTCGCGGGCGATTTTTCAGAAACGTAGGAAGGTGTATCTTTCGAAAAAAATATAGCACAGCTTAGCTTAGCTTTTGGTGGGAACGGTACCATAAGGAAGTATTGAAGCTAATTTTTTAAAACTATTTTTTAAAAATTATTAATAATTTTTTAAAAGTATAGCGTAGCATAGCATAGTATTGCTTAGCTTCGCTTCCAGGTGGATGCCCGGTTTTCATTTACAAATGGCGTCTTCACCTCCATGAAGTTGCTCTATGTACATTAAAACCTTCTTCACACAAAACACTTCCATAGCTCGCAACTGCTACGTATTTCGTCCATTTCCTTTAAAACTCCGCACTGATTCTAAAAGACAAAACGAAGAAAATAGGAACTGTGTATACCCAAGGTACCAATATCGTCCCACCAAAAATGTCTCGCGTGGAAAGGGCATAACGTTTCGTCGCAACGGCAGGTACATCGATCGACTTGTGTTATTCCGGAAAAAATATATTTGCTCGACGATTCGTCCGCGTTGTTTTGCCCAGCCGTCTGTAAAAACATCGCTCAAGGTCCCTGAGATCGGGGTAAACTTTCGGGACGCCGGTTCTGACTCAGCCACCGTTTTTAGCGCACGTCCGTGCCGGTATCGAACTGGTAAAAGCGTTGGACTGGACGCCACCGCCGCGCGCCGGCTCAATCGGTCAGTTTTCTTGGCTCGGCAATTGACACGTGCCAGCTCGTGCTTGACAGTAGTACCCGCGAGCGACTCGTCCACACTGGTCCACCTTCCGGGGGACAGTTTTGCTTTAAACCAGCCTTAAGCCCTTGGCTCGCCTCCAATACCGTTGACTCAATACGGTGACCGTGAGTTTCGAACTTTTCGGCTCGGTCGATGGAAACTGCGCGTCGGCATGGAGACCAGGGATCTCGATAATCCGAAGTGGGCGGGACCAAGCGGAACTCCTAGTATTTAGGGTCAAATTCGTAGAACTTGAAAGCAAGTTTCTAGTACTAAGTGTAATTTAAAGCGTTTGAAGCAAAGTGATAAATATTTAAGGGTAAAGTTAAATCCTCACGTCTACGACTCGCTTTAGACTTCCATGTATCTTTAGTGAGATCAATGGTGACTGAGTGAAAGGTGAGATATGTACTGTGATGACCCAAAACGAGGCTGAAGGATTATTTTTCCAAGTTTCTTTTCAAGTCTTGTTTATTTTAACACCTGACTGAGTCGACCTGCTTCTTTATTTCATTCACCGTGTGTGTGGGCAGTGGAAGGGAAATAGGAAATATGGAAAGTCATCCAGGCGTTAAGGGGTTATCTTAACAGTGCGGAAAATAGTTAAGGGTATGTAACCGTTTAAAGTAGGGATGCGTCGAGTTTTAGGATAATGGATTTCAAAATAATGTGGGGAAGTATCGACCACTTGGACTACGTACTCATCTTTCATTTAGTTTTCACTAATCTCGTTGAAAGATGCACGTAACCCTTAAGATAGGACACCACAGACCTAGACAGCTCTTGATTTTGATGCCTCAATTCATTTATGTCCCTAGTTACCCAGCGTACATTACTATTGACGCTATTTCGGCGTACACGCTATTAGCGATTGCGTAGTTTATACAATGTCTTTGATGCCACGCTTCCGTGCACGTTGCATAATTAGGAGTAGACAGGCACACGCAATAGGAATCCTTTTGGCGCCGGCTACGTGAAAGATGTAAGACAAGCCACTACGTTATCTGCGACACCAGCAGTCTGGCGACGCGAAAGATGATCGCCGGGTCGCATTGTGGCATCGTGGAATCTGAAATATATGTGAGTGCAGCAGGATCCGTCACGTAAGGACGTTAAAAATAGCCGTGGCGGGTGTTTCTTTGCTTGAAACGCGGATTATGGATTTTCGTAGATTTTGACGGAGTTGAACATCAAAGTGGCGAAATTGTATTATGTCGGGATGACTCGTGGCGGTATTATGAGAGTAAGCAATGGGTCGGTCTCCTCGCGTCGGAAGGCCTTGGGGAGTTCTATCAGCGTCGCTGAAGCGCGACCAATCACCTTTGTAACATGACTCGCCTCGGTCTACGTGTAGATGTGTCTGGCTCTCCGTGGTCGCCCATTCTGCGTTGTGTTTTCCCTATTTTCTAAGTGTTTTGGTTAGACTCTTTTGAGAAATTGTTTTTGCTATCAGTTGTATTTTTTTGCAAATATTTGTAAATTTTATTTGTTTAGGAATGTACCTGTTTAGAAATCTATCTCAATAGAAATCCAACTATTCACAGGCCAAACTCATTAGAAGTCCACTTATCCACAAATCTACCTCATCAGAAGTCCACATACATATCCACAAATCTATCTCATCAGAAGTTTATGTAGGCAAAAAAAGAGAACATCGGGCGTTGGGACTCAAACCCAAGCTGGGTCCTCGACGTACTAGCCAGCCGCGATATCAATTCCCCCAACGCTGACTCTCCGATGTTACTATTTTCCGAACTCTACTTAACCGGGCGCCACCTATGTGCCAATCGCACCATAAACCGTTCCCACCCGCCGAGTGCCTACATTTACTTATTCAATAATCTACTTCATCAGAAGTCCACCTACCCACAACTCTACCTCAAGAATCCAATAACAGCTTACTAGCGCATAGTACATACCAAATCCCCCTAATCCAAGCCCCTTTTAATCCCAGTACACTTGTCTTCTAGTATACCTCTCCTCAAGTACCTCTCCATGCATCCATTTGCAGTTTACCCCACACCTCCAATCATCCCTTATTTCCATCAGCGATCCACGCGACAGTATCACATGGAATCCTCCAGGGATCATTCTTCTGGGTCCCAGCTTGAGGCGTCTTCGCTCAAGCCAACCACCAACCGCTGCATCCTCTCCCTGGACCCCAACGGCGGGGCCTGCCGGAACGATGATCGTTCCGCGCTTGCTTTGCGCGCGCATACCGGCATACCGGGCGTACGCTCGCATGCGAATGCATATAAGCACCCTCCGTTGCAGGCGTAGGTATGCTTATCAGCGCTTACCGATGGTGGGATCGGCCGAAAGGCTTGGCCAATACAAATGCATCGCATTACGCGTGCACTGACTTGAGCCGCGGCCGCAAGGTCGGCATTTCTGACGCGCGCATGACATCACGTAGGCGTAGCGCGATCGAACATATCGTCTGCGCGTATAATACGCGCCTTCGACGCGCGTCTTCGCTTCCATTTCCATGCGACTGTTGCGTCGCTGCTTCGACTAGCTAGCCGCCCTCCTCTCGTCTACCTTTGCACCCCTCCATTACCGAATCGTCGAGCGCGAGCGACCCACCAGGGTGTCGCGGGATCTGCTGCAGGCCTACGCCAGCATATCCGTTCGCAAATAGATGGAGGCGGTTCGTTAGACCGGAAAGGGGCCAGATCGCAATTTGTAACGCGACGGAGATGCAAATCGGGACTTTATGGGAGCGATTTATCCGAACGATGCGGATCGCGAGACGCCCTTCGGACGGGATGAAGCTTGATTCATGCCGCGACTCTAAAGCCTGATTGACGCTGCCAGTCTGGTCGCTGCGCTATCTCAATCCGTTTCGAATATTAATCGACGCCATTCTCGACGGGATGAATTTTGATTTGCATCGATCGTTCGATAGTGATACGACACTGGGTTCGTTCGATTGTTCGGTAGCCATCCGACTGGGCTGAGGGGTGACGTGTACGCGGTGGCCTAGTCACGGTGCCCCGGATAAATCCGTTCGGACAGGACTCGGTTCCACTGATCCGATATTCGATTTGCGCGCGCAATTTCTTCTTGGTACGATTACCGTCCGACTATCGAGCGGTGGAATGGGAATTAGTTGGGGACGCTGGAATCATGGTGGTTATCTTTAATGGACGAGTGTCACATAGAAGGGAGCTTTGTGCACAGATGTTTGAAGTGATGTGTATCACGCTGGCGCGTAGAGATTGAGAAATAGAAGTGGATTTGGCGTTAACTTGAGCTTGGAGGGAACTGAATTGAATAGAGAATTGGAGACGTACTGAACAGAGAATTGAAACTGGACTGAGGTGATAAATAATTAATGCTGAACGTAAATTGGGAGTTAGTACTGAATTGAATTAGGAGATGATACTGGATTTAAATTTGGGAGTTAGTACTGGACTCAATTGGGAGTTGATACTGGACTTAAATTGAGAGTTGATACTGGACTTAAATTGAGAGTTGATACTGGACTTAAATTGAGAGTTGATACTGGATTCGATTGGCAGTAGACACTGGACTAAATTAGGAGTTAGTACTGAACTGAATTGGGACTTGCTACTGCACCGAATTGGAATATACTATTGAAACAAATTGACAGTCGGTACGGATCCAAACAAAGAATCCCCAGTGTAAGAAAATCCGACGGACGCCTATTTAAATGGCGCGCCGGAACCGCGGCCTGCCACCTGGAGGCCCAAATACACCGGCTGGGACCCCCCGCGCGGGAGAACTTGGGGAAAACCCAGGCCCACAGGAAGCGTCACGGGAAGGACGCTACGCCCGGGCCGCCAGGACGCAGCCACTCTTGTACGGTCCTTGGAAGACGCTAGTCGCCGCTTGGGAAGCCCTCCGCGCTCTTTTGTACGACTACGACGTGCTTTATGTAAAATATATCTAAGTGTGATATTGATAGTTTACCTACGCGTGTTTATTGATCGGCGTAAGAGAACATTTTCTGACAAATCAGAAGTGGGATATAGCCACGTGCTGTGACGCGTTCGCGGAGTTTTCTTCGAAACGGTAGCCGAGCATTTTCTCGTAGTGACGCGATAGAGACGCCATTGTGCTACGAGAAGTGTATATATTTTAAATAGGTAGCAGTTAGTGAATTGTGTATATAGTAGCTTGTAGTGTCGTGTACAGTTTAGTTATATAAGAAAACTGACGACATGGGCCGCAGTTCTTATCTGAACAAAGACGCCGCCGTCGAGAGGCCGAAGGGGAGACAACGTGACTCCGCTTCTGATACCACCATCGAGGAGAGCGTAAAGGAGCAGAACGCGCGACTTAGCCGCTTAGAACAATTAATCGAAAAGAATTTGAGCCGCAGATCGCGTTCACGATCGCGTTCTCCTGTGCGTCTACGCTCGCGTTCACGTGCACGACCACGCTCGCGTTCTCCCTCGCGTTCTCCCTCGCGTTCACGTGCGCGACCACGCTCGCGTTCGGCCTCACTATCACATACTCCACCCTTGTCCACATCAACAACCGTTATGGATCGGTTGGACCGATTGGAGCGGATGATAGAGAGGATAAGTCGCCGACGCTCTCGTTCACGGTCGCGAACATCATTCCACGCTAGAGCAGGGGACGAGTTGATGATCCCTGTATACGACCCGGAGGAAAACGATCCAACAATCGAACGGTGGACCCAACAAGTGGACGTGTTGGCGGAAAGATATCGTTGGAGTGACGACACCATCATGCGGTTAATCGTAACGCGGTTGAAGGGCCACGCTCGGAGGTGGTATGATGCGCGACAGGACGTTGCTGCTACCTGGCGTGAAACCCAGGACGCTCTAAGAAAACAGTTCCGCGTCACGAAATCATTCAATCAACGGTTGGAGGATGTTTGTGCATACAAAGCGAGACCGGGGCAAAAACTGGAGACGATGGCGGTAGTACTGGCGCTACGCCACTTTCGCGTTTACTTGTTAGGTCTACATTTCAAGGTGATAACGGATTGTAATGCCTTACGGACAACATTTTCAAAGAAGGACCTCTTACCTCGCATTGGTCGCTGGTGGCTAGAGGTACAGGAATTCACCTTTGACATTGAATACCGGGCAGGCACGAGGATGGCTCACGTGGATGCATTAAGCCGGAACCCGCAGTTAACACTGGAAGTTACGCAAATTGACATCACAGAAGGTGAGTGGATCGTGACAGCTCAATTGCAGGACGGACAGTTGGCGCGCATTCGAAGGATACTCGAGGAAAACAAGAGAACACCAGAAACGAAACATTACTTCACGGAATACAGCCTAAAACACCATAAACTCTATCGGCGACTATCGGGCGATGAACAGGCTTGGGTAGTGCCGAGAGGAGCTCGACTACAAATATGCAGATTGTGCCACGACGATGCTGGACACCCGAGCGTGGAAAGAACTTTGGAGCGAATACGCGAAAATTATTGGTTCACCGATATGCGGAGGTTCGTTACTAAATATATAAAAGCGTGCCTCAACTGCGCGTATTATAAACATATATCGGGCAAGAAGCAGTGTAAGCTAAACCCCATTGAAAAAGCACCGATACCATTCCACACACTGCACATTGATCACGTCGGACCATTCGAAACTAGTAGGAAGCAAAATAAATATCTGTTCGTAATCGTCGATGCCTTCACTAAATTCGTTATTGTCGAGCCGGTTAAAAGTCAGAAGACACGACACGCCACCAAAACACTACTTAGACTTATGCATCTATTTGGAACACCGTCACGTATCATTAGCGATCGCGGAACTTGTTTCACATCCCGGAATTTCAACACCTTCTGCAACACATACGGGATTAGACACGTATTGAACGCTGTCGCTACCCCAAGGGCAAACGGCCAATGCGAACGCTACAATAAAACCATCGTCGATGCTTTAGCTACCACGAGTGCTGGCAGAGATCCTCAGGATTGGGATCTCCAGGTGAAACAGATACAGAGCGCACTGAACACCACGCATAACAAAGGTATTAACACAACCCCCACGAAGGCCTTAATTGGGTGTAATGTGACGAGCATTGCCGAAAGCAAAATCTTGAACGCGGTAAAAGAAAACATGGATCGCCTGAACCTCACTGAACTCAGAGACAGCATCTCTAAACACATTACCGACGATCAGCGAGCACAAAAAGAACGCTATGACAAGACACGGAAGGATGCGAGAAAATATTCCATTGGGGAACTAGTATTGGTACGAATAACCAGTGAGCCAGCCACAGGAGGAAGCCATAAGCTGCTACCGAAATACAAGGGACCCTTCAGAGTACGAACCGTACTTCCCAACGATCGGTATGAAGTGGAGGACCTGCGGGAGAGCGGACGACGAACGAAGACAGTGACTGCACCGGACAAAATGAAACCATGGATTGCAATCCAAGACGACAGTACCCACGGATAATCAGTGTCCGCCACTGTTATTCGTTCAACAAGCCCGGTGTTCATGAGATGTAAATAACATGTATATTTATCCATATTTTTTATTTTGTTTGAAGAGATCGATGCTGAATCGTTAGAGAGCAGCAGCTAGCGGTCGCACAAGCACGTTCGCGACTGGCGAAGTACACTGGTGGCAGTGCAACGAGGCACCGGGGGTGCCCAACAACAGCAGACGACGTACGAGACAACATCATCGAACGTCACTCGGCACCATCACGCAACAGTAACGGGAATGACCAAAAAGGCACTGGGTGCCCTAGGTCGTGGTGGAGTGGTCAAGGATGAGTACTGGGTACTCTAGATCAGGTTGGTCTCTGAGTACTGGGTACTCGGGATCAAGTTGATCTCGGGGTAATACTGGGTATTACGCCGGGTCAACGGGAGACGATTGATCGAGACAGACACGATATGGTGTTATGTTGAGACAGTCGGGGATGGTTGATTTTGACTGACGCTGGGCGTTGGGTCAAAACAACTGAAGACAGGAAACAACATGCAGGCGAAGCGCAGAAGCGCTTTTCCTTCAGCGGGCGCAGTAGCGCTTCTCTCAGCACACGCAGCGGCGCTTCCTCTGTTGCAACGAGCGCAACAGTGCGTCTTTTCCAGCCAGCGCAGCAGCGCTTTTCCTTCAGCGGGCGCGGCAGCGCTTCTCCTTCAGCGGGCGCGGCAGCGCTTCTCCTTCAGCGAGCGCAACAGCGCTTCTCTTGCATCGAGCCCAGTGGCTCACTCCACAACACACCGCTGGACATTGCTGTGGCGTATGAACGCCTTTCCTTCAGCGAGCACAATGGTGCTTAATCTACAAGGCAGCCATGTATATCACCGTGGCGTATGAACGCCTACCCTTTTTCGACGAGCGTAGTGACGCTCAATCTACAAACATCAGAGGACCACAACACTGCTTCCGAATGCAGTAGCGCTAACCAGCGCCTAACACAACGGGAGCCACTCCTGAGCGTGTAAACGCTCGTCTTTCAACGGGGAACCAAAATACACCACACGAGAACCGCGTGTGGCACAGACAACAGACAAGAGACAACAACAGTTTCGATGATTTTTGTCAAAGAACTAATACCGTTCGCATTACAGAGGACACGTCTGCGGACAGACTTATTGTCAGGATTGGCCGAATGTAAGAAAATCCGACGGACGCCTATTTAAATGGCGCGCCGGAACCGCGGCCTGCCACCTGGAGGCCCAAATACACCGGCTGGGACCCCCCGCGCGGGAGAACTTGGGGAAAACCCAGGCCCACAGGAAGCGTCACGGGAAGGACGCTACGCCCGGGCCGCCAGGACGCAGCCACTCTTGTACGGTCCTTGGAAGACGCTAGTCGCCGCTTGGGAAGCCCTCCGCGCTCTTTTGTACGACTACGACGTGCTTTATGTAAAATATATCTAAGTGTGATATTGATAGTTTACCTACGCGTGTTTATTGATCGGCGTAAGAGAACATTTTCTGACACCAGCAACACTCTTTTGAAAATTGACAATTTTTAAGCCGCGATTTATTAACTATACTCAAGAGCCCCCGTCCACATGCAATCCTGCCAACTTCATCACCATTCCCCCTACACCGCGCATGTCATCTCCCTTCTCAGCGTCTCGGTCTCGTCCCCGCGTATGAGGGAAGATCGTCGATTGGCAGCCACGACGTGTTAATCGTTGCGTGTTCCCCAGCGACGCGCTGAACCTGCATCTTCCGCGGGATCGTTCCGCGTAACGAGCGATAACGATCGCCGAGCGGCGCGAGAGTTGACCGGGGGTCCCGCACGTGTCCGAAAACACGACGACGCGTATAATGTCGGACGAGCGATCACGCCCGGTAACCCCGCGCTCGTTTGTTTCCATCAATTGCACGCGAGATGCCGTAGGGTCGTCGTCGTCGTTGCATCGTCGGAAGGCTCGCCGTGCCGCTTCTGCCCCCTGAGTCACTCAATAACACCAGCTGTGGTATTTTTACTGACCGACCTCACACGGCAATTCGCTGGTAAGACCGCGCTGATGGATGTCGCGCGACGTGGATGACGTCCGCCGTCGTTCCAGGCAGTCGTGGCGGGAGGGACGGAGGGGAGTGTATAGCTGCGACGTTAGCTTTTTTCAGACACATCGCCGACGACGTCCAGCACGCTATAAAGAAAGACCGCGTGACGGCCAAATACTTAGCGATCGGTGCAATTGTTCGGCTACGACTGGCGTGACTGGAGCAAAGGTGGAGCCCTAACCCTTTCACAGTGTAATAAAATGATACGGATTTATTTTACGTATTTTTTTTATTATCTGAACTATTTGCATCCGCGATAATAAATACAAAACTAAGTAGTTTAATACTTAGACTACACAGTTTCGTATTTGACGGCTTGTCGGAATCTCTGTCGTACTACGCTTTGGAGGGGTTAAGCGTTTACTGTTTGGGTAATGCGGGGTATTGGTGCGGGGACCGCCTAAGGGCGTTCAGTTACTATGGGGAATATATGCGAATGAAGGTCGACCGCACACGGTATCAGAGTTAGGCATTATTCGGCTAAATTTTCATTCGAATAAGTATTCGAATAAATTTGTGCGAATAAATTTTTATTCGAATAATCGTCGAATAAAAAATTCGAATAAAATGAAATTATTCGACAATAACAAATAATTTTTTATTTGACTGAAAATTTATTCGAATAAAAATTTAATCGACTCAACGGACGAATAAAATGATCGTCATTTGTTATTTGCGAATAAATCTTGGGGATTTATACGAATCCGTATCCCAATGAAAATTTAGCCGAATAATGCCCAACTCTGCACGGTATACAGCACGGCAGGGATCAGAATAATGTAGTAGATAAATATATATGTCTTTGGTTGACCATAATTTTCCACGATTCGTCGAACGTGAAATTGGATTTGCTTCACTGTTTTGCCTCGTCTCTTTTGTCCAGCTTCTATGGATTATCTCGCCCACCGCCTCCCTCATTGATTAAATCGCTCGATTCCACCGGCGGTTACAGCAAATAGCGTTCACGCGGCGAACAGTTAGGCGACTTTCTCGTTATCTGCTATGCAATTCGCGCGCGTGCACCAGCTACCGTTCGCATTCATTAAACACTTGATAGCCGGCGGTTTACGTATGCATCAATCGCTAACAGCCGCGGAGTTTTCCACTTTGGGGGGACGTTACGATTAATTTAATGATATAGCAAGTAACGGGGCACGGAATAGGTATTTATGTGGGGCGTTGCGCCGCGAAATAAACAAATGTGTGTACATATTCTAATTTCAGAATGTGTCGACTGGAACTGGAAACACGGAATAAGCTGTGATACACAGATAAACAGTTTAGCTGAAAACATAAATATTCCATGGTTTACTGATAATGTGTTGATGGGGTAACGCATTAAAGTAGTGAACATTTAAAGTGTTAAACATATGAATTATTGAGATTTGCGGTATTAAAGGGTTAAAGTATTAAGGGGGTACGGTATTAACGAGTTAATGTTAAAGGGTTAGATCGTCATAGTTTCAGTGTTAAAGGGTTAGAAAGTTAAAGATTAAGTGCCAAAAGGTTAAAGAGTTAAAGAATTAAAAAGTTTAACTTAGATCAGTGTTAAAGAATTAAGGAGCCAAAGTGTTGAAATTTATTTGTTAAAGGATTAAAGTAGTGAAGGGTTAATGGATCTGAGTATATCAACGAGACCACTACTACCCAGCAAAAAACAATTTGCATTACACAGTACGCCCGACGATAAATAACAGTGTCCAGAAACTATACAGAATGCATCTCTCTAGTCTCTTGATTGTCGACACCTCTAGTGTGCTGTCATCTGTACCTCCTATCGCTTTTACGACCCCACTGTATCTCTTCCATCCGCATATTTATCGCTGCGCTCAGACCAAAATGTCGGAAGCATCGCGAGGGTGAACGTATCTACGGAGAACGGTTGCCAACGGTTGACGTACTTACAATCCTACTGCGCGAAACGGTGTGTTAATGACTTAATAGTACCCAAAGATCTAGTAGCTCCTCTCCTCCAGATCAGCTCGGTGATGGACGACGGTCAACGTATTCGTGATCAAAACCTGTATTTCGGTAGAATTCGCTTTATACATTTTTAAAACGTTATTAATAAATTGCCTACGATTTGGAAATTAGTCTAACACAGACTGTGCTGTATTTTCAGTGTATATCTACACTTTTAATAGGGTATGTAGAAATGTATATAATAAAGAGGCTATGTTCGTGTTATGGATGTTTCTTAGGTTATCTGATTACGAGATACCAAACAAATGCACTTCGTTCGTTTTAGGAAACATGAAGAGCAAAATTTTCAGTGTCAACACTGTCAAATATATTTTTATAGTATATATTTATTAGTAATTACAGTGTTTAAGGGCCCGCAGGGCCTACTTACCATGAGGCAATCTGACACACTGACCAGTCTGGCACAATAGGTAACACATGTAGTTCGCTACATGAGGTGGGTCAAAATGGACCCAACATTCGCCAGGCGAGGGTTAAGTCCCATTTAGAAGCACACCCAGCAGTATGATAAGAACAGTCTACCCACCATCGTATATACTATCTCCAACAAAACAAACCCAAATTCTGCTACAAATTTAATAAGAACCACCCATATCGAGCGCATCAAGATTCTAAGACCATTATCGCACACGCAAGAGAAGCGTAAACTCTGAGGATCCTCCTTAAGCGAAAACAGTCCCTGACACCCGGGGCGCGGAGCTGCATTCCCCAAACCTTATCGGTTATCATCGTCGGTCGCGCGCTGGAAATAGTTTATCGCCGACATTCGTTCACCCCCCGCCCCTCCGCGCCACCTTTTTCCCGCGGCGTGTAGCTCGAAACCGGGATTCCGAGGACGCGCGTTGCCACCCCAGCAAGAAACGAGAGGAGAGGACGGTAGACAGAGTGTTCCAGAACAGTGTCGGCGCCTAGAGGCGTGCGAGCGTTTGTCCACCGGTTACCGCAAAACTTGTCCCTACGGCTGGCGTGCGTTATATGAAAGCTACGATATACATAGCACGCGCGGCGACCGGTGGGGGTAGTGCAGTGGCCCGTGCCGCCTGAAATACATGGGGACAACCGACTCTCTGGCACTCGACTCCATTCCGAGGGTGCCAGCACACCGAACATCTCGTTCCCTCCCTTCCCGACGAATCGCCCTTCCTTTTCCCTCCAATTCCTTCCTCCTCTGCTCATCCTTTTCTCCGCAACGCGCCGTGATCCCCCTATACCCTCTGTTCTTCCTTTTCTCTGTAACGTGTGGTGATCCCCCTCTCCTCTTGTCATCCTTCTCCCTCCAATTGGCGATCCCCCTTCCCCTCCGCGCTCTGATCCCCTCCTTGCCGCGTCGCCATATGGTCGTTTGCTCTTCAAACTCAAACGCGCCTACCCCTCCCTCCCAGCCCATCGCTTTCGTACCTTCCGAAGAGCTCTTCACGCACGAGTGCCCCAGCGGCTCCCTTGTCCGACACCGTCGATACTACCGTTTCCTATCCTCCTCTCCCCCCGCCACTTCGTGAATCCTGACTATTTGGGAATTATGGAACGACGGGTAGAGGCTTTTTTCTTTGCCTCCTGTTGTTTTGGTTGCTCCCGGGCTTGTCTCTCTTTGGTGGCTTCTCCTTCGGCGCGCTCTCGCCGAACAAACATTCGGGGAGTGTAGGGAACCGTGATGGATGGTTTCAACGCCTTTTTTTTGGCTTTCGGTTTTTGTGTATGGGGTGGTTTCTTGCCGCGTGTTGGATTACGCTGGTTGTTTCGGCTGGCGCGCGCTGCTTGGGCGAAGGTGGGTTCACTCGCTGATGGGATACGAGTTGTTAGCGATTAGCAGCTTTTGCTGGTTGTTGGTGGGATGTGGATTTTTTGGAAGAAAATTGGTAATTATTTTGTCTGGAGGTTTTTTTATAGGGTGATTTGTATGGTGGCCTGAATTAGGTTCGAAATTTTATTCGGTGACTCAGGTAAGGTTGCAAACTTTTTTTGAGAAAATATAGTACTTATCAGAGGAAAGTGGTACAAACAAAAACTACATTAAAACATCTTATTTTTTAAAAGTATATTTTTTGTGCATTAGGTATGTATATATTATGTAATACGTCAATGATTTGATTCTTTTGAAAGTCCAAATTAACATATATAAGGGGCTCAATTTTTATGAGAAATAGACTGGCTCTCTTCCCGCCACTTCATATTCGTTATAGAAAAAATTCTCCCTGTTAAAGTTTAAATTCGCAAATTAAAGTTTTAATGTAGCCACGAAACAAAAAGATAAGTAAGAATTGTAGAATTTTATCGACGTATCAGAAATTGGTATATTATTTTTACGTGCTATATTTTTTTATAACAGAATATAGTACATTAAGCAAAAATGTAGTACAATACGATATATTATAGTATGGTTGGCAACCCTACCCAGGTTAAAGTTTCAGACAATAGAAATTGCCCAAAAAAGTAGTACGAACAACTTTAAAATATACGTCGCAATAAACGCACAATGTAAAAAAATACCACATTTACTGCCTCTGAACAGAATAAGAATTAGAATATACTTTAATTACATATTGGAGTCCAATGCACACAATTCACTGTACAATCCTTACACTTATTTTCCTCTAAAACGAAGCACAATATTCAAAATTCAAATAGCAATATAAACATCTAACAAAAAAATAATGGCCATTCCAAAACGTACCCTTATTTTTCCCAGAACGCTACTGAGTCGCATAATCGACATGGGGCAAAAATTTCACCGCGTCTCGCAGAAGCCAGGAGCTCGCGGCGCGCGTAAAAATTCTGCAGCCACCGATTCGGTGCGCTTCACGGTTGATGCTCGCGTAAAAAATACATTTTATACGATGCAGACTGGAGGAGTTTACGCGTTGCCTAAAAATAATCGGGGCTCGGCATCAGGCGTGGAAAGAAAACGCGTTTGTCAGAATATTTAAAAGGGCTCGCCGCACGGCGTCATTAACGATTCAATGTTTTCGCACCTTGCTACCAATAAATTTGCCCACCCCACAACTTTATAACGTCCGCTTGTGCCGAGCTACTGACATTCGCCGGACTCCCCGCCGAGCCCTCCTCTTCGCTTTTAGTCGCTTTGTAGCTTCTTTCGTCGCGTTTACGCCCCTTCACTTCCATCCTCCTTCTTTCGAATTCCTGTTTCGCAGCAATTCGTTTAGGAAACGAGTAATATTGCAGGCCTTCTGTAGCAGAATCTTGATAGCGATGCTACGGTTGACGTTTGTTTGTAGTGATAGAAAGGATATAGCGTGGTACAGGTTTGTGGTGGATTTAAAGAGAAAGGGCCAGGTGGCAAACATTGTGGGACACCCTGTGTACGTAACAGAATTACAAAAAAATTTACGCGCGTGTGGTATGAAAATTATGGGAAACAAAAAATGATACTGTTTACTTAAAATCATAATTTTTTTTGAAGATGTGACCCTGGGGTGGAGGGGGAGTTTAGACAGGGACTCAGGCGGCAACTGCTTATCGGCCGCCCGTTAAATCTGCCACTGATATCGGTATGCTAAGCAACACCCAGATTTCCAGTGCGCAGGCGCAAACAGAAGATGGTAAGTGGGCGGAGCTAGTGGCTCCCTCTGCTCTACAGTGCGTAGCTGGAGGGGATAGCGATGAACTAGATTCGAGGCGTTGATATTGGATAGTTGGGAAGGAGAACACCTTTACAGACTTCTTTTTACAGGCGTCTTAAATTAATCACCCACATTCCAACAATTATAATTTCAATTCTAAGTCTCTGATCAACGGTTGCTGCAGTAGAATGATCTCTAGTAACATTGTCGTACGCTCCTCTTAACACCTGTCGCGGTTGCATCACATGACAGAGACAGCACTGCGTTATCACATCCTTTTCCTCGTGAGCAGCTCTAGCAGCCTGGCATTATTGCTCTTTCCCGGTCCAACGACCATTATTAATAGTCTTTACCCGTTGGCATCGACTATCCCCGAGCAAAGAACTTAATATGCATTATTATCCGTTTTATAAATAATTGAGTTCTTCATAACCCCCCTCCCCCTTTATCTCCCTATATATTACGTAATTACACGTTATGCAAATAATCACGATGCTCGTTCGAGTGGTCGCTGAATGTGCAACACTCAGGATCGAACGAACCGATTCTGTTATATCGAGCTTCGTCGATTGAGTACGCGCGCATTGCTCGTCGTTAGCGATGGCCCTAGCCACATCGAACTGCTTCGAGTATTCGACTGAACTTTCAATTAGTAGATGCAGAACTCTGGTATGTTGAATAGTATACATATGTCCTTAGCTTTTGGTCCTTTATTATCTAGGAGCCTCTAGCGATACCTCCGTTATTCGCCACCAGATGGCATTTCCACCGATCCCGCTCTCTCGCAAGTACTCTCTCAACTACTGATTCCTATATATACCTGTTTCGTTCTACTTCCCGACATACCCGCGTCTAAGGCAGGGTCTACTAGGTAAAGCCGTATTGATGAAGTCCACTGGCAAGCCCGCCACGAAACCGCATTTCTTTCCTTTTCTCCTTTTCTGTCCTACCATCAACTCGCACCTCCACAAGCCTTTTCACACAAGGGCCCTTTCTGTGGCTCGCTCACAGGTGTTTGTAACATAACATATATTCCTGCACTTTCAATCTCTATCCACCTATGGTAACCCTTGGGTTTGGGTGCTATGGCATTGTATGCGCGCTCTTCAGTGCACGCAGTGCGTGCGGGGAAAGAACGCCGCCCAAAGGGCTTTTCAGCGCCGACTGTGGTCAAGAAACGCGACTAAAGGGGAGTGTCGCACGCGGCATATGCTAAAGCGTTCAGATTGTGTCAACCTGGCAAAGGAAATTAAATAAATAAGTGCTGTCTCTATGAATTGCATATAATAAATTGAAACACCATTTGTATGGGCCCTGTGGCACCTCCACAGAAGGAAGGGGCTTCGTAAAAAGAAAACTGGATTTTATTCTTTAAATAAATTTTTATAATCACCTGTTGAATTTGATTGAATTTTCATTAAAATTATTTTTATCCGTTCAACCCCCAACCCCCTTCCCCCAAGATTCAATCCTGAGTACCCTACTGTATCCACCCTCTGCTTTTTATCTTTTAATAATAACCACCTTCCCCTATTTCAGCCGCCCTTCGTCTACATTCGACATATACCCACAATTTTGCAAAATCCGACGCTAAATTCTTAATTCCAATATCCCGCAACAAAGATCCCAGTGGCGCTAGTGTCAATTCAGGTAGTGCTTAGTTTTCAAGCAGAGACTCGGACGCTCGCTATGCCCAGCTTTCTCGCTTCAGAGAGCATCTCCTCCTATCGTTATTCCTATTCAAGCGAGCCGCGATGTACCGACACCCACGCGGCCCACACGCTATCGTGCGCGGATCGAGTCGATTCTGTATATTTGTGCGCGCACACATAACTTACGATATCCGGTGCCCTGGCGTCGTTCGTCCTACGTTTGCGGAACGACACCACGGGGCCGGTGAAATTTTAATTTCGCTTGACGTTCGCCTGAGTACAGCGCCAAACGCTTACATTGAAAACATTCCCCTCCTTTGTGAGAGCAGGATATAATTCCTTGACTGCTACTCTCGGTCGCGGCACGGGACGGTGGGGGGACGGTTGGCTCGGTGAACGATCCATTTCCGTTTCGTGGAACACACGACTTTCGTTTATTTGCTCCTTTTTCAATGGAACTATTTGCGTCGTCGATCGTGGTCGTGGATGTGGCCTTGAGTGGTCGATTAAAGTGAGGTGCAGTGTAATTCTGTAATGCACGGTTGTTCAATGTCTTCCACGGTTGCGAGATCCTTGGTGGCCGTGAATATTTTCTAATTTCTTTGGGTCCTTCAGAATAGTCGCATTTAAGTTTTGTAGTTTCGGGAGGGCTTAGTAGTGGGCTAAGAATTTTGGTCCAATTCAGGCCTGATTCTAGCCTTCCGCCAAGGTCAATTCCATTTTGTGTGAATTTTGTAATGCTCAGGAGCAAAACTGAAGCAGTTGAAAAAAGGGAGACCCCAGCTCAGAACTTTCATATAGAACTCGTAGAAAATAGCAATGGCGCTGCTCCGGAATTATAATTGCAACTAGCTTTGTCCAAAAGTGAGACTCTCAATTGAAGGGTCTTCGTAAACACTGTAAGTGCCAAAATTAAAACAAAAATAAAATTTATCAGAAAATGTTTTGTGCATCCAATCGAATTCACGTTGGCCATAGTCGAATTTGCGTAACTCCACGACAATGCCCCTGAAACGTCAGTTGGCTGGCGAACAGTAAAAAATTATTTAGACACTGGAGGGAGGAGGGAGAAATAGAGAGGAAGCATATGGCGTGTCGAAGGAAAAAAGGAAGATCAAGAAAGTTCACAGAAAGCAACCGAATGGCGGTGGAAATAGTCGGAAAGAGAACTGGGTGGTGATTTCGAGTCAAAATTGATAGGACAGCATGGTAGTGCATAAGAATTGCTGGTGGGGGTAGGGTAGGGAGGAAATGAGGTAGCCTGCTCGGCAATGGGTTGCGGTGATCCGGACCAACGACAAATACGGTCATAATTACGCGTGTAAGGAAGTGTAACGGCGAACCTGCCCCTTTTCTCTCGTCGAGGTTTGGCCATTTTCGGACGACGCCCTTGTACGGACATCGCGCGACGATTTTTCTGCACGGTCTCTCCTGGCTGGACTTATCGTGTCGTCCGATCTCTAGCGGGTTTCTGGCGCCAACAGTCGCGCGAATTTCAATTTATCTCCCACTCCCCTTCTGATGTTTAATGCAGCATGTAGCCAAATTTAATGCAATGCTCGGAGACTATTGGGAAACTACTGTGGCGAAATTGTGGAATCATGATTTTTGGACTGTTTCGTCGAGAAGTTTGTGGTTTGAAGATTGCATTGCTTGTAAAAGGCGCGGATAGAATCTTGTGGCGTTTTCTTCTGATAAGTTAACACTTGACGATGTAATTTATTGAGGGAGCAGCGATTGTTTTACTTCGTGCTGCGATAGGAAACAGTGAAGTAACTTATTTGATACTTCTTACAAGAATTAATGACAGGAACGTAATTTAATTGGAGAACAATTCGTAAAATTTTGTACTAAACTCGCGAGATGTACCAATACTTCACTCGGGGGAGTACCTATGTTTCAGTTCTTTTCTTTCAGTACTAAGTGAACATATAGTAAACAATTTTTGCTTCACATTTTTGGCATATAGTCGAATTTATTTCAATATAAGATTTTCATTGTTCCAGCATTCTGTGAGTTTTAATACTGGTTTTAGTAAACCCTTAGTAAAAAACTGGTTTTCGAATTTCTGGTCATTTTCGACTGTACGAGAATACAGAGTGACAATTTTTATCACCAAAACTTTTGCCCCATCTCTTTTCTATCCCGTCCCCCATGAAGTCGACCCAATTCCCAGTAACCAAGAATCTACACCTTCGGCTACCCCAGATCTGCGTGCATCGCCGAAGCTCCACCAGAGCTCAGTTTCTCGCGGGATAATCCGAGGCGACGGGGAGAGAAACGCGAAGCTTCGGAGCCCGATCCGCTCGCAACGCCCACGGCTATGCAAATCGAAGACGGGACGTCCCACGCGGCACGGTGCCCGCAGGTACCGTAGAGCCGAGGTCCTCGGCGGGCGCAACGGAAATCCGCCGAGTCAGCATTAACCGATCGTCGGAGCGTTGCTCGCGAGCGCAGCAACAAGTGGCAGTCGACGGACAAGCAACGAGAGGTCGCGCTCGATTTGGCTCCGGTTTCCCTATATATGGGCCTGCGCGTACGCGCGGCGTCAGAGGTCGAGCGTCGCCGATGATCGAGCGACGTCGACGCGTGGACACCGAAGGCGTCGCGAATGGCTCCTTGATCCAGATTTTTGTAGGGTGATTTTTACGCACTCAGCGCTACCTATATATAGCACTGGTCCCACTCGGTGTCCCATCGGCTGTCCCCGTCTTGACGACACTGCGAGACTAACAACAGGAGACATCATCTCCTGCGCCTTACGCGACCGCTGTCCCCCTCTTCTAGTTTCCTTCGTTTTGTACTTCTTTCGCGTCGAGATTCTGTGGTGGTCCACACAATTCTATTTCACACTTTTTCGCTCGTTGACTTTAACCCCCCCCCCCCCGTTTCCATTGTGATTGTCCTGCGATGTTTGTTGCTTTGCTATCTGTATTGTATTGTATATATATTTACCTGTGTTTAAGAACCCATACAGCACACTTCGTTGCGGCAAAGTTGCAGGATGGTTGCAGTAACCTTGCGATGTTGCATGGTTGCAGTGCAATGTCGATGTATGGTTGCTGCGACGTTGCCGTGCAACATTGCACGGGGCGGACATAGAATTGTTTCTGCATAGTTGCTGCATAGTTGCGTTGCAATAATGCACTGCAACTTTGCCGCAATTATGCCGCAACTATGCAGCAACTTTGCCGCAATTATGCCGCAACTATGCAGCAACTTTGCCGCAATTATGCCGCAACTATGCAGCAACTTTGCCGCAGCTTTGCCGCAACTTTGTCGCAACTTTGCCACAACTTTGCGGCGTTAGCAAATTTTAAAACATAATATCTCCAAAACCGGCTGAAATAAAGTGTATACATTATACTTTATTGAATTCGTCTTGAAACGCACTATCAAGTGATCTGTTAAAAAAAGAGTTCCGTAGAAAATTTGCCCCCTCCAACCACGCAATTTCATGTAAACAATTTCTTTTATATCTCCAATACGTTAGTAGGAAATATCCAGGTGTTTACTGTTCCCGCGGACATCCAGTATAATGAACTAAAATATAAAATATATGTCGGAGAAGGCAACCATTTAATCAGTTCCAAGCATAAGTCAGAATCTACTTTACTGGTGGCACGTGCCAAACTGATGTTTCCGTGAAGGCGAGCAAGGCGCACAGTGCTTTTGGAACGACAATATATGGGGGTCGTAGTACTCATGTAGTATAAAAGTTTTTAACGTACAGAGTAATCAATATATATACCATCTACAGTACTCTACATCCAAGAAAGTTTCGTGGCCACAACGGTAGCGCGTCAGATTGTCATGCGGGCGGGCCGGAGTTCAAATCTGTCGTAACCAATAACTTTTTTTATTTTTTTTTAACAGTTTTTCGTTGCCTCAAAGTTGCCGTGCAAAGTTGCCTCAAAGTTGCTGTGTAACGTTGCAGCAGGCGGACATAGAATTATTGCTGCATAGTTGCGGCAACGTTGCGTGAATCGTTGCAATCTTGCACCGCAACTATACTGCAACTATGCTGCAACGAGAGTGTGCTGTATGGGAAGGATGGCGTTTCAAGCATATTCGCTTACATTGCCCAACGAACTATAAAAATCCCTTCTTTCTCAATTTTAACCGAAATCACTTGAATCCATTTCAGTTTTCTTTAACGCGCGTTATTGTAAATTTCACGTGTCACACAGGATCCAAGGGGGAGCATTGTCTCGCGTTGCCGGCTATTTGGTCATCGGACCGTGTCCCGTCGGGCAACGGATAAATTTATTCAGAGTCAGTAGAAAACGCCGTTTCTAAATCGGCACCGACGCGGTCCGCGAACAAAGCGGCATTGTTTCACTCGCGCGCCGGTAAAACATCGCGCGTCTGTCAACCTGCGACACGCGCGGCGGTTCCCCGCGTCGCTCCTTCCGATGCATTTCAAGAGATATGGAAACGCGTTAAGGCGGGTACTCACGGGTGTCAGGAAAAGAGTAATGCGAATACCTTTTCACACGAGATACATACGTATGCGTTTCAGGTATTTTACACATTTGGTGGTCTTCGCTCTCTTGGATTTTGCTTTACACGCCATTCAATATTGGACTTACTCAATTCGCCATATAAGTTCTATCTAGATATCCAAAATAACAATTATTTTAAAAAAATTTTGAAATGATGTTTAGTTGAAATTAATTTGTATTTAAATGGAAGCCAGTTGTCATTAAATCTCAAAGAAATTTCTTAAAAAATGAAATGATTAAAAAGTTGTATTTTACTTTCAGATAAACATTGTCGACGGTAAAATAAATTTCTGGTTACATTCGATCATTGTCAATTATTCTTATTAATGTTACTGCTAATTAGTATTCATTGATAACATGAAAAAAGCTTAAATACAAAACTAATATATTTTATTAAACATAAAAACGGTGTGAAAGTATATGAAAATATGAAACAAAGAATAGGTTAAAAGATATTGAAAAAGATATTCATAATGGTTAGTCGTAACAAAAATCATTTAATTAAATATATAACTCTTTCACCATAACTTTTAAAATTTGTCTTATAACAGTTATGATGTCTGGTTCTATCGACTATACCACTTAAGTATGCAAAACTATATGCACACCAGATAAATATTCAAACTCAGTTTCCTTGAAATTGAACCACATTACGAAATAATTTTATTCTACATTTTTGAATTATGTATTCAGGTAAAATCACCACCTTTCGAGTTTTGTAGTAAGAGATATAGCCAGATCGTAAATTAAACTTCGAGTCGTTATCTATTCATACTTCCGCCAATTATTTTGTGTCGGCGCTCGAAACATGTTTAGTTTAATGCTCCGCTGGTTTTATAGCCTCGTTATATTTCTTTCAAGTACTGTATAACCAGCTGCTGGATACTTTGCGTGTTGCACTGCGCGCGTATGAACCCAGCCTAAGGCGCGCGGTAGGTTGGCTCGGGTCTACGCTCGCCGTTTCGCGAGCGGGAACGCGTTTCGGGTCACCTGGTCGGCAGACCCTCGTATAACACAGCCACTGGATTAAATGTTCGTGTTGTAATATGGTATTTACGATGTCGTTTGCGGGAAATTAGTGCGACGCCGAGTGAATGCTGCAAATACACGGTTTGAGTCGTTGCATGGGTTCGAAAGGAAAACGGCAATGTCGGAATAATTTTCTGCGAGATCTCGATCCCTTACCGAACGCGTCGTACCTATATACCACACAATACATATACTGTTTTTTATTCTATTTTGAAAATTTTATTACATATGGCTTTCCGGAGAAAGTTTAATGAAATGTAAAATATAAGTTCTTATCTAGTAAATATTATTTATTTATTATGCAATATTATGCAATGTTACATAAAATGGAGTTGAAATTTTCGATTGACGTACGTGGGTAATAGTGTTCCGTGACCGGGAATTGTGTGGGCTTGGGTTTGATTTCAAACTCGCTTTTCCCTCGAACCCACGATTCGACGATAATAACGGCACGTTTAGATTACGTCGTTTTACCCACAGCCACGTAATTACTTTTAATTTGGGTTATATTGGGCTATTAGCGTTTCGTAACGTTCTTCAACGACCATAGAAGATTACTGAAATCGTGGCTGCGATGTAGGCGCGCGTATCTGTTCCGCGACTTTTTTTCCAAACGCATGTACCTGCGCGCGAACGCCGTGTCTACGTAGGTAGAGTCATCATTGCTCGTACCTGTAGCCGGCACGTGCACTCTGAAGGGAAAGCACGAGACGCGAGGGCGCGTCGCCTACACTATGCCCGTCTATAGTCGGAACAAAATCTATTGGCCGTTTAAGGTCAGTGAGGCGCTATCCCCACTACTCTACCAGTGGAGAGTGTCCCCACGACTCAGCTACTGAAGGAAATACCCACAATCATTGTCGAATTACCCTTGAGACTACATTCTTCTTTCACACTTTAATCCATAACGCCCACAGTGGCAGCATTGTTTATGTCAACCATGAAGTGACGTTCTTAGCGCACTGATCACCGATAAACAAAGCACTCCACAAACGCATCTACGATCAGTATTCTATAACGCTTTGTGGAGCGTAGGACGCGATTGACCCAGCCGCGGGCTTCCACTTTCCATACCCCAAGGGTATATTAACCATATAGATCCAGAAACATCAAGTAAATCGAGCACCGTTCTCTACTAATCTTCATTTCCGTGCAACAGCCTTCAGTGTACTATTAAAATCAATTTAGCCATGAAAATTAAGCGCGATCCCCAACAGAGTTCTTAAATCTCGATTCGTCTCACATGGGTATCGGTGAAAAAGAAAGGACCACGCTGCAATTGCGTGCAGCTGTAAGGAGGCCGCGGGTACTCGGCTTTAAATCCTCTGCATATTAATGCCGATCGGGTCGCGGAGAAATACATATTCGATCCCAGCCGCACGTAGGTGTACACCTACGTGAAACCTGTAGTCGAGAGAGCAGGTACGGTCGCGCGATGTGTCGCCCGTGGTTTATACATAGCCGGGGACGGGCCGGGGCGAGGTGAGGGAGCGGGAGGACGGCGACGTGTGCGCCGATGTCGAAGAAGTCGCGAGGAGTGTCGCCTACGTGTCTGCCCACTTGCAGACGCGATGCCCGACAGCAACCTATGAGAAAGTGGCCCGAGCACCGGACCGGAAGATGAAGATAGCGGCCACATCCTCGTCGAGACACCGCTTCACGGCCAGAGACCGTTGCGTAAGGGCGATGTCGACGGCTACGGACACGCACCTGGTTCACCGCTCTCTCGTGTTTTTCTTGTATTTTTCTTACGGTCGAGACAGTTCCGCTGGGAGCCGCGGAGACACGACGTCGCGTTTTATTTTCGTACGGGGGCACGACTTCGCCCACAAGAAACGTCTTCTGGGCATCTGGCCGTTGACTGGAGCCTCGCGTCGCCTCTGTATCACACTTTTCCTTCCGCGACAAGATATCTATCGTCGTGGTCAGCGTCTGGTGCTTGGGGCATTGATTAGGGGTGTTGGTTGGAGGAACTATTGATGAGGAGTCAGGATGTGGCTGTTGTCAGGGGCACGATTTTGTATTAGTCTTCTTAGACGTAAGGTGAACTATGTTCACCTATTCACTATGGTTAAGGTTACTATGGTGGAGTTCACAGATATTGGCTGGCCTCGGGGGTTCCGCGAACAACGATCGAGGGGAAATCCCCTCCCCATCTGAGCCTTAAGACGTAACCCCATATTCGGCAAGATTGTTAAATGCAAACATTCGTACAGAAGATTGCGCAAATATTTGATAGGTAAACAGTGAAAATTTGCGAATGCTAAATGTGTGGTCCCACTTTTATAATCAATTGAACCTGTGTACTGAAGCTATTGGTTTCCTTTGCCCAATTTTTCTCTTGGAATTAGAACGGACCACGTGCATTTTCATCTCACAGCAGTAATCTGTCTTAAATTCTGCCCAATTTCATTTAAAACTCTCCAGTTTCCGACGAATTGACTTTCTTGCCATCAACTGGACCTCGCAGCACATATTTTCATATACCTATAACATCGTTACCTGCAGTAGCACTGAACCGTTGGAAATTAGCCCCAAAAGCAACCCGAACATCGTACGGGGACCCACCGGTTAAATATCCCTCGTCCAAATCTGCCCGTGCAATGCGTATTTCCATCTCGTTACAATGCCGTTATCTGGAGTGGCAATAAAGTGTTAGAAATAAGCCTTAAAGTGTCCGTGAATCGTCCCCCGTGGGCTACCGTTCTCCACCGCGGCCGCGTGGTATTTTCATCCCGTTTACAATGTCGTTATCTCGAGTGGCAATGAAACGTTAGAAATCGGACGACCGAGACGTATATACACAGCCGCGTTAAGATAAAATAACCTCTCCTCGCGGGACCCTCGACGTGTGTATCGCAATGTCACGTGACGTGAGGCCGTATACGATGCTAAAGGTGATGTGAAACTCGAGACGGAGCAAGACGAGCGCGAGCGACCACTAGCGCGAGAGGGAATGAGCGGGAAAGTGCGGCAGCGTGACGGGGAAGATGCATAGACAGTATAGGCGGAGAAGGAGCGAGGCAAGTGAGAGTGAGAGGGAAGGGAACGACGGACGAGAAGGGGAAGGAAGGAAGCGTAGCGTGCGCGAGATTCTTGGAAAAGAAACGAGATGGAGAAAAGTGGGGAAAAAACGAGAAAAAGAAAGTGGGTCTCCGGCGTGTGTTTGCGCGTTCACTCACCCGGGTGTCGCGCGCGTCGCTCTTCTTTCCTCCGTTTCCTTTCTTCCTTTTCCCCTCCTTTCCTTTTTCATTCGCCACGGAGAGCGTTATTTATTTTAGCGAGCGCGGACGTACTCATGGCTCTCTGCTCCCGCAAACTCACGAAAGCGAGAGGGACGCGAGGCTGGACAGTTCGAACGCAACCGCGATTTAAATATCGCGCCGATGGGAGAAGCAAGTGCAGCGAGGCACGCGCCCCGTCTTCCCGCGGACGTTACTGGATCCGCGCTCGCGGAAAGCAACCCGTGAATTTATGTAACCTGGCTGCAGACGAAATTAATAACTCGGCCGACATTACACCTTGCGGACGAAAACGTTGATCTTTATTGCCGTCCAAAATCCCGCCTGTCTCACCCGTAATTTCGAAGCTGCAGCAAAAAGAGGTGGAAAAGAGAAATTATTACCGACCCGTTGCCAACATCCCTGCAACTTTTTTAACCTTCCTTCAAGCATATATTCGTCCCGTTTATCGGGCGAGTTCGATGGAAATAAAACTCGGGCGGATATTTTTCCAGGAATTTTTTTCGGCCGTTGTTTTTTGGCTTGAATTTTTTTTATGTTCCTCGTGATAAGTGTCTGGTTAGGTGGTTATCATGTAGGTAGGTTTAATGGCGGTCGCGCGCGGAACGCTCGTCTAAATGCAATCCTGTATCCGACGGACGAGAGTCAACGGTCGACCGTTCGGATATTTTAGGATTAACAGTGGTCTATCCTGTCGTATTTTTCCTAAACGGACTACGGTGGAAGACTCATCGCGGTTCATCGAACTCCGGACTTGCAAGCGCGCGCTCAACGTTATCCTAGAGAAGCCCTATGCTGAGAATAGTGGCAGAAACCGTGTTCTTGGGAGTCTCGATGAAATTCGTGGAAAGATGGTTAATGTTCGGCCCAGAGTATCAGGGTACCAGATAGCTATAATTACTTCTAGTGTTACGTGAAAAATGGGGATCCATTATCAACTCCTCTTCGTGAGATGTAGGACGTAGATATTATAGGTTATAAAGAATTTAGGTTAATGGAAATTCGTTTAGCCTTAGAATTCTAAGTTACATTCTTTTATTTCTATGCATTCAAATCCACAGGAGGATAAAATGTTGCAGAGTTAAAAACCTACACTGTTTATTTGTTAAATGTTTAACCAGTTATTTATGAGAAAACAGTTTTTTACCTCGGAATTTCAAAATTTATTTTATTATTGCTTATTTTATTATAGTTGCACAGAGAAGTGTAGAGGTTGGGATATGGAGTAAAAGCTTTTTTGATTCATCTTTCTGTTTAGTCTAAGCCAATATTTACGTAACGAAACGACACCAGCGCTGGTGCAATGAAACTGAATTATGCGAGAGCGGACCAAACACGACGCAACTGGCGTCGCTCGCAGTTATCGTCTCCTGTTTTTGCGCTCCTCGAAACGCGACTCGAGTCTGCGACGCTCGGGATGTCTGTTTTCCTTGCCTTCGAACTCAACTGTGTGTTACCATTTTTCATTTCTGACGGTCCTGGTACTGGATCGCTCGAGTACCCTCCTTTTTTCGCGACTGCTGTCAGGGAACATATCGAGCTTCATTACTTCCTGCAATGTATTTCCCTGCGAACATAATAAAGTTGCCCCCTCTTCAGTTAAGTTTTCATATGGAATCTCACTTTTTTGTCAGTGGTCTCCAATCTACTATACTTAACAAGCTTAAATTTTATTTGAATTTTAATATTCTTCCAGTAAATCTTTAAATATGCCCACACCACAATGTGTACTTAACCTCAAAACGAGTTAACTCGCCTTTGCTTTTTTTTCTTTTGTCACGTTTGACACATGTCACACGTGGTTACTAAATTAAACTAAAAGTTTATTTGTTTACTAATAATATTTTTTGAGTAAATGGTTTATTTATTCACTGGTGAATCTTTCTGTTTTTATTTGCATGAGAAATAAAATTAAGCCATATTCATACCTGCTATAGGCAAGCCGAGTTAACTTTTTTTTGGTCATTTATCACTACCCAGCCAGGGAACACTTCCGATCGAAAAATGTGCTGATTAACAGGTTAAATTAAACCCATCTACGAATTATTCCCCATTCGTCCCTGGATATAGTCAAGCCCATCTAAGCCCTCTACTTTGCAGACTCAAACGCACTGTGCGCAAAGGAAATCCCTTTTGTCGTGACATAGACAGCTGCTCGCGCCTAGGCTTTCGCCATCCTTTATGACCAAGTCCCATAATCTCTGGGTACTGTAGCGTGTGGAGGTGGCAGTCCTAGAACAGAAGGAAGGAACGCTCGGTCAAGACACCTCTTCCGTTTATGCAAATCGCGGCCAATTTACGGACGTTCCTAACTCCCACTGATGCTTTTCCATCGCGCTTAATTTATGCTAATCCATTTACACAAAACGTCGCCTGTGTGTAATTCGCGTGGACGCTGTTTCGCGGTGGACGGCTGGTTCCCATAACCTCACTTAACTCTTGGATGGACGGATTATGTAGTTTGACCGTTCTTTAGATGCAGCGTCCATTTCTGGTCTCATAATTTTATTCATGCCGACCTCAGAATAATATTTGCATTAAATTCTCATATTTGTGTGATCTAAAATTCCCATTTTCTTCGAGAAGATACTGATAATGAGGAATAAATATATAGTGTAAAAAACGCGAAAAAAAATATCCGCAGGTGATGGGACTTGAACTCGAGATCTTTGGAATCTTGCATAGTGGTTTCAGTGCCATTCTTTCTGAACCCCTTTTATTATTATGGGGGTTTTTTATACCACAATACATAGTTTGATGCGTAACTGTGTTCAAAATTGACACCAACATTCGTTAGCCGAGGATTAATCTCAGGGCGTGAAGGCAGCAGCACAAAAGCGAGCCTATCAGGAAAACAATGAACGGGCCCCGATATTGGGTTTCCATGCCCGTGCGCTGGGAGGGCGCGTTCAGCGTTCCACGAATCCAGCCTGCGGACCGACGGTTCGAGATAAAGCGGGCGAGATTTTACAGTTCATAAGTTACAGCGGCGGAGTCAACGGTCTATGAAACGTTGGTATATGGGCCAAATTAGCACCGGCCACACTATACTCCACGCCGACACGGCCACAGCGTGCGTCCTATTCTCATCCTTCCAATAATAGATTAAACGTTTAGCGAGATTGGGCGCCTATGCTCTATCGCCGGTTACACTCTGTTGCTCGTGTTTTTCGCCGTTGTAAATCGCGGTTGCGACCGCCGCGGCTTTATCCTTCCGTCTTCTCCCGTCGGATTCCCCACTGGAAGCGTTAAGCCTATCGAGAGGCTGCGTCCAAGCGGGGGAGCGTTGCTCATCGTTCACCGAATTTTCATGAAGCAATGTTTTTTTTTGGGGGGGGGGGGGGTTATGAGGAGGTGATTTCGATGGAAGAGACTTCGAGTTGGGTTACATTGGGTTTCGTTTCGCGGGATGGTGGAGTGGGGGAGTGTGGCGTATCGTTCTGTGAATTTCAGAGAAACAAGCGATGGGGCACGGGCAGAGAAAGAGAAGAGGTCCATTAGGAGAATGTTGGATCGGAGCGACGGGGCGCGTCGGCCATGCATGCCGCGCGGCAACGGTTCTCTCAGGCTTTTCTCCGATTTCGATCCTTCACTGTCGGAACTAATTCACTCGCGGACGCTTTCTCCTCGATATTCGAGTAATTTATTGGTTTGTTGGCGAACCTTGGATTAAACGGGGCGTAGGAAGCTGGGGAAGAAGTAGATGGAATTTGTGGCATCTATTGGCACCGGTGCGTCCCACCATTTATCGCCAGTGGGGGGTCCTGCTTATAAATACAAAGGGTATCAATAAACAGTCACGCAAAGGGAAACAGTTGCGGAAGATTGTTTCGGCTGGTTGCAGTGAAAGCTGTATCGGTTGTGGAATTGATGGGTCAAATTGAAATGTACGTAGTAGATATATCTCAAGTATGTTTCATATATATTAAATATACTTCAAGTACGATAAATATACTTCGAGTATGCTAAATACTAGGGCTGGGACTATTTGTCGAATTTTTCGGTATTCGAATATTCGAATACTTCAGTTGCTCAATTATTTGGCGAATATAATTCGAATATCCAAGTATTCGAATACTATTCGAGTATCCAAGTATTCGAATACTATTCGAATATTTAAGTATAAATACTGACGTATTCGAATATTAAAAATACTGCTGGTGTACTAAGTATCCTAAGTATACCTAAGTATACCTAAAGTGTCCTAAGTATACCTAAGTATACTTCAAGTATCATTACTATACCTAAGTATACTTCAACTATCCTACACATACTACACTTTAAGTATACTAGAATCTCGCCAAGTATATTAAATATACTTTAGTAGTTTTAGAAGTTCTTTAGAAGTACTTTAGAAGTTTCGCCCAAAGTATATATTTTACAAGAGTTGACTGCAGTTTCACAAAACAAGTGTCGTTCCTCCAAAGTCATTCGAAGTATACACGTACCTGGCTCAGCTCAGACCTGACTCAGCAATTGCGAATGTACCCCCGAAGTGGGTAGAAGCTGCTCGGTGCACCGAACGGACGCGCGCGTGAAACGGTCGGCTATCAAGCGTTAATCGGGGAGAAGAAACGAATAAGGGGGGTTCGATAGGACAACATAGCGTGTACGGTTCGATTCGCATATTTGCGATGCGGTGGCGTGTCGAGGCTCTCCTCTCCCGAGCCGCCGGTTGCTTAGGACCGACTCTGCGCTTAGAACGACTTAGCACGCGCGGTGCAACGACCTCGCGCAACGAGCCTTGCCGTGTGTCTTTATTCCTCTCTTTCTCTCTTTCTCTCCCTCGCGAGCACGGCCAAAGCAAACGGACGAGTGGACGCGTATACGAACCCAAAGCAATTCAGCCTGTCGTTGTCGTCTAATAAACCGACCAGAAATATTCTCGCGGTCCGCGATGCCGAAACACCGCCCGACCGTCCTCGCGCCTTGCCTCGTCTTGTGATCGTTGATACAACACGAAACAGATCCATTTCACGAATATTCTGCAGGCATTCGGCGTTTGGGAACGGGCTATGGTGTGATTGGCACGTAGGTAGCGCCCCGTTAGTTTCTGTACTTTTAGAGTTCAGAAAACAATAAGATCGGGGAGCCGGCGTTGGGGGAATTGGTAACGCCGCTGGCTTGGACTCCGCAGATCTTGGTCTCGGGTTCTCTTTTTCTACAACTCTTTCTCTCGCCTCCAATAATTTAGACTGTAGATTAGAGGTGGAGAACTATCGATAGTGTTGAAAATCGATATTATCTAATGTGATGAAAATTTAATAAAATATATATGTTTTAAAATATTATGTTTGATTTTGTATTTCATTTTATTTTATATATATTTCATATATATTTTATTAAATTTTTATCACATTCGATGATATCGGTAGTCAACACTATCGATAGTTCTCCACCTCTACTGTAGATCGATGGCAGTGTACAGTAATAATTCGATGAAACTGATCAATTCTCTGTTCGATAGTGTTGTCACTTCCCATCCCCAATAACTAGTGTGACCACTTCAGATGCAACCAGGCATGGAACGTAAGAACCACCCGTTGGCTCCTGGTGTCGAAAAACACCCCTTCACTGTCCCATTATTTCACTACTATTATCGGCAAAACGTAAAGGCGTGTGAATAAACAGCTCGAAATATTTGAGATGCCAGACAGTAGGACCATTTACGATTCATGTTGCAATTTGATCTCAGTCTCGGAACAAGAATCGAATCAGCACTGTAGTCTCTTGACAAGCTTCACAGTGATTCGTGCCCGTTTATAACTATATCACCGTGCAAGACTGCTGCCGTCAGCCATAACTCCCTCTATCAAAAGCAACTTACGACTTCTTATGGCCGACCGGCGTGACAGCTGAACGCGTTAACATGTTACTTACCACCGTGCATTCGGTAAAACGGAGAATCGCCGGGTGTCGCGCGCACGCGACGTTGATTTGTCGCTAGGAACCGGGGTGTCGCGGATACGTGACGCGCGGTGGCGCGCGCGTTAAAAAGGAGCCGCGACCAGCGCGCGCACGCGGCTGCGCTAGAATTCCCCGTACAGCCGGGAACGGAATAAAAGTGAAACTGCGGAATGAATGGAACACTCCCACCCCGGGGACAGCGTTAATCGCCCGGTTCTGAATCACCGGCGCGAACTGGTGAACGCGTCCGCTTAAAAATCGCCGAGACGACGATGAGACGGCGTGTGAAACAAGAAACCGTCGACGCTGGCCAAAGGTGGGGGGGGGGGGGAGGGGGCAGAGGAGAGCCACGAGCTGGGAAGAAGGAAAAAAGAGCGCGCGCCATTCTCGCAAGGCCGTTGCCTCGTTTAAAAGTGGCGCCGTCTCACCTTCTTCCGCTAAAACAAAAAAAGGTGCAGGAATAAAGGGAGAGAGGAAAAGGGCGGGTGGCTCGTGCGTATATGACTCGCGTTACGACGTTCTTCCCTTTCCGCGTAAAAATAAATACGCGCCACCGAAAATAACGAGCCTCAGTGTTTGCGACGTGTCACTTTAGTCTGGTATGTGGTAGGTAGTATACGCGGTACTAGATTTCGCGGATGAGGAATTAAGACGGATTGGGACTATTACTCTGTTAGCTATAAGTAGCTTGTAGTTGGATATTGAGCGGATTTTGTTTTTGCTGGTCTGTGTTTAAGGTGGACGTTTTGTGTATGTCGATGTTTTTTAACTCTTATTTAGGTATGTGGTACAAAATGACATAGTTATATATATATATATATATATGTGGGGTGAGACGCTTTTGCATAATACTACTAGTCCTCGATAAAAGTAGTACAGAATGCTTTTATGAGCAATAATAAATAAAAGTTAAGAAATATTTTTAAATTGATTTATTTTTAAAAATGCATTATTACAAAATGTCCCACGAATAATAATAGTAATAATAACAATAATAATAATAATAATAATAATAATAATAATAATAATAATAATAATAATAATAATAATAATAATAATAATAATAATAATAATAATAATAATAATAATAATAATAACAATAATAATAATAACATACCGGGTGTGCTAAGAACACCCCGCATACCTGATTAAAAGTTAATGGCGTAATTGTAGTTCTACGGGCTGAACGCTGTGTGAGTCAAAATAAGTTTTCAATGCTGATGGGGCAAAATTAAATAAGTGGTCGCTCAAGGTCACTTAGGGACTATCCCCACTTCTCTACGGTTCAAATATCACAGAGTTCTTTCGTTTAATTTTGAAATGAATGTAAATGGAATGTAAACCGAATTTTCCCTGAATCTATATAGACTCAATTGACTATCTATCCTCTCTACCTTACATAATCATTATAAAACTTTTATCACCCCCTCCTCATGAAATTAATTACACACATTCACCCCGCACAAAGCGCATTAACACTTCTGCTAGCTGATAAAAACAGACACCAATCTGCAGAATTCCAGCCCGAATTCTGTCATTGCACGCCATCGAGCAAAAGCCATCTGAGCGTTCACTGGATCAATCGAAATCGCCTGTTTTGTTGCAGAATGCACGTTCGGCAAGCAGATACGGGAACTGGGCTCCACCTGGTTCGCGGATTTGGGCCCGCCCTTCGGAGTCATGTACTGCATCAAATGCGAGTGCATTCCGGTACGTATTAAAGTGGGTGTGCCCTCACGCATTCGCCCCGTGTCCGTGTGCATGCATCGCGGGGCCCGTTGCATTCGTCTGCGTCCGACCTATGACCCCTTTCCAGTCCGCGCCGCGTCGCAGTCTCGGGCCTTGCGCGCGTACCAACATTACTTTTCCGTGTAACCGCGAGCCGACCCGACGCGACTTTTACGGGACTCACGGGCCCCATTATTCGCGGCGGTACTGCGAGCGCCGGAACACCGCGCGACACCGTGCTACAGGTCGTTTCAAAGCTCTGACGACAGTTCACGAGAATTTCGTTGATTTTGATCTTCTGGGGCATTATTTTATTTTTTTTTTATTTTTTGGGGCCAGGGGGGTTTAAGGCGAAATGAAGATTATCGTGGAATAGAATGTTGTTTTTATATTAAAATATATGTGTGACAGAGGACAGGAATACTGTAAAGCTTCGCTGTTTCTGGCAAGCCGGTAGGCGTGGCAGTGCCCTTTGAAGAGCGCTGTAGGTCGACGTAATACGCGAGGCACGAACTAAATCTCGATCTGGGTGACGTGACCCACGGAGACTTGACGTGCTTTCTAATCCCATTCCTGGTCCGAGACAGACTGGCGTCCGCTTCTGAGCTTGCCTACTGCCGCTGTATAGAAATGCGAGCGCGTGTATACCGTGACGCATCGTATCGCGTCCTTTAAAACTCGATCGAGGAGTTCCCGTGGCGGCTCCCGCGTCATTTTCTCCCTCAAACGTGCACTTCCACGTACGGCCACGAATTTCTTCTTCGTTTCTTCTGTGTGTGTCCAGGCGGGACTAAAATTTCAGTATACAGAGCGTCTCATAGATGGTGGTCCTAACTTCAAATATGAATTTAGAAGACAGAAATGATAATGAAAGATGGATTACCATGGAATGTCTGTCATATCTCATACTTTTGTGTTTGAATAAATTTTTTAGATTTTTTGATTATTTAAAAATGCATCGAGTCGGGGAACGATTGTTTTTATGCTGAAAAGCATTCAGAAAGGAGTCAATTTTCCCGAGGCACGATCGATTATAGTTTGCGTTCGTGGTATATCGGTACGATCGGTATTGTCCTGGCTCTTTTTGTCGGTGCGAAACTGTCCGTATTATGCGCTGCCACTCTTTTATTTCTGAGTCGAACATTCATGGGCCGCGCCTACGTTCGATTATGCATTTATCGCGCGTACGCGCCCTCCATTTTCAATGAAGCCGTCCGCACGAATCGATTCAGTTCCGTATGCCAGATCGAAGAACAGATTCGTCGATGACGAACCCTCATCTGCCATTTAGTACCACGGCAGTTACCTTCCAACAATTTAATCACACCTTGGGTACCATTCCTGTGGTATTTAAATTCCTCAGATTTTGTTATTATGGCAAGTAATTGACTACCACAGTATTAGCTCTACTGTTTCTATGATACCTGTTATGAATAATTGTTTTAGGAATCTGAACCATTTCTGAACCCTTCACAGTTCGTATAAGACATTTTTGATCCTACTAGAAAATTAAAATAAAGTCCACTATAATATTCAACTCCCCTAAATTTTAAACGTTTCATTGAACTGAGAGACAGTAATCCAGAATGTTCTATAGATACACCAAGCAGTGAAGTTTGGATTGAAAGAGTTAGGAAGAAGTAGTGGAAATCAGAAATCACTGGGATATCAGTCATGGGACTGACTAGTTAAATTAAGTTGACCATTTTATTTCTTCGGGTTTCCGGTGCACGAGATATTTTTTTTTTTTGCGCTGACCGTCACTCTTGCCCTTTCGCGATTTCCGACCCGCAAACGTCGACCTTTCCAACGATCCACGATCGGCAACAGCTTTCCGTATAACGTTTGCAAGAAATCACGCGCAAACTTTCTCAAGTCGCACTTTTTTTCGCTCATTTTTCAGTTGCTTTTTCTTAACATTACGCAAAACTGGTGTCTACGTTTCGCAACGTCGCAATGACGATATTTTAATTAATCGCCTTTCACGATATCTTGCGCAGCCACTACGTTCGTGACTCGATCGAGGGCAACAGAAAAACGTTCATAAGCAATTTTCAAGAAAAAAGGTTAATTAAATGATCGATCTTGCCTTGGGTGTTCCAAAGTGCGTTACAAATTATTACAAATAATTTCACTCCTCGTCACTTCTGCGTCTCCTTTGAAAATTACGTTTCCATGTAACCCAAACCCACGGTGCAGAGCTATAAATATTTCAAAGAATAACATTTTTATACGATTTTTGGCGTCGGCGTGTTTTCACGCCGAGGGAGTTGTCTTGAAAGGTGTCCATATTTTCTGAAAAGCGTCGAAAGTATAGTTCCATCACCGTAGCGATCCTTCACTCATTGTCAGTCACAGTTTTATTTAGATAATTCAAAAATTTTGAACTATCGTTGGTGTAATCATATATTATTATTACTATTATTATTATTATTATTATTATTATTATTAATATTATTAGGTGGCGCTCCGTTGGTTTGGGTACATGTAGAGTTCACATGCAGAATCTTGGGTTCCGAATCCCATCGCTCGAATTTTCATTTTTTGTCTACTCATATATGCCCCATAATGGGGCAAGATGGACAAAACTTTCTCGGCAGTTAGCTATCGCTGGAAAAAACCTTGACTTCGAAGGGGCATTTTTCAAAACCTTCCACCACTCAAAGTTTCAATAGCGTCGCGCGTCAAAGTGTGTACGTCGTCACTCGTATCATAAACAAAGCCGTTGCCTTTCGAATCCTTTTCGAATATCATTTGCGAATGATATAATAAAAATATCGAAGCTTCTTCGCTAAAGGAAGAGAGCCCTTTATCCTCAGCGACAATGATCCTCAATCGTGGGAGAATGTTTCGCGGCCGTTTGTTCGCCTGGAAACGGTCTAAACAAGGAGTTCAATTAACAAAAGGACGAATCCAGATCGTTATCGGGCGAAACACCTTTCATCCGACGCGGGAACAAAAGCGCCGTTTAAATGAAGATCCGGCGGAGATTTCGTTCCCATGCACGCGCGCTGGTCGTCGAGGAGGGATAGGGACACCGATATAAAGAGGATACCGAAGGGCTTTTGATACCCACGACTTGTCGACCGCCTTGTACCGGTCCGACTATTAAAGATACCCATCTCTTTACACAAGGCTCACCGACACCTCCCACGCGATATCTGCTTTCATTCTTCTTCGCGCCATTCAACCCCCCTCCTACCGCGTGAAACAACCGACACCGTGCTGAATCGAATACCACCCACCCTCCCGAATACCGACGGGTAATTTCCGTGAACGTGTACCGCCTGAAAAGTTTCGTCCGTGCTACTTACTGTGAGTCGAAAGTGACGGGTTTCACGGTTTTAGTAATGCAGAGGGAATTACACGTGCAATGGGATGTTGAAGTACATATGCGGATTAAACTCGTGGGGTGGAATATCGCATTTTAGTGGTTAGATGTTGGTGGTGGTTAGAAGTCACTTGGAAGTGAATGCACCATAAATTACTTATCAATCAATTTAGCAGAGAAATAAATTATTGATGGCACTGTATGAGGGATATCCTCCATAAAATTAGACCCGATCACGTTCTTTGTATTGGATGTACTATCGTACTGCTGCGGCAGGCCACGTGACTCGACTGGAATGTACAGTTGTGTCATCCATCGGTGGGGTGTCAACAGCGGGGGCAATAAAAAACTCTTTATGGGATCCAGAAGCTGGTTGGGGCTGAGTCACGGGAGAGGGAGGGTTTGGCAACCGCCGGGTTAATAACACGACCCGCGTACGTTTAATAGCGGGTTAAGAATGTGGAAATAAACTCGAGGTCAATCATAAAACGATTCGAAGCGCTCGCCGTGCGGTTCAATTAATATCCTCTATCGTAGTAACGGGTTCTGTCGTGCACGCGTTTGTCGTCCGGCCAGAACAGTCGCGACTGCCCTAATGGACTTTAATTTAGCCAATCTTCATAAACTCCGTCCTTGACTGGCTACCGTTCTTACGTGTTTGCCTGTAATATCGTGTTAAATTATCTCTTTGGTTACACATTCCCTCGTTTTTTGGCTGATTTCCATTGAAATGTCAACCGTAATCCTTTTGAGGTTAAAGCTGGAGCAGTTAACGTATACCTCGTGCGGAAGTACACTAGTGGTACTTACTAACTGTGCTCGGCGTACGCGCATAGGCGTTTGCCGCACGGCATAACCGGCTGACCGTATATAAGCGGCGCTTACTATTTTCAAAAGGTAGGCGTTGAAAATAGGGTAAAAACTTGTATCACTTGTAAGGTACAAATCACTTTATATGTTAGTAACGCAAGTGAAGACAAGAGATATCCACAAAATATGTTGTATACAGGTTTCTTTCATTCATTTCCATATTTCAAGGATATTGATATCCTCTTAAGGAATCATGTCTTTTGAAAATTCTAGGCCTTTGCCAAATTTTAAACGGTTAAATTTTTGTCTCATATTTTCTCATTTTCTCTACTCAGTTGGATCAGTACTATCTATCCATCAAGTCCCCAACCTTTTCCCCTTAGTAGTACAAACAAATTCAGTCGCCACCTATCCAGAAAGATAAAGGTTAGTTTATACAAAATGTCCCATAGCATCTCGTGGACCATCCTTGAACACTATAATCGACCAGCTCGCCAGCTGGGAATTCGCAAAAAGCCGACTGCTAACGAACAGTGCCAAAGGCGCAGGGAAAAAGGGGGAAAAAGTCAGGTAGAGATGGAAAGATAAAGAGGGAGAGACCGCTCGGCGGAGCGTCGGCTTATGGACAGACGCGCGAACTCTATTTTTAGTTCACGGTGGAATGACAGTCCCTCTTCAGTGTACATGAGGAGCTATTGATAGGTCGCGGGCTCGGTCGGGGAGGAGCGGGCAGACACGTCGCGTGAATCACACGAGACGTCGTTTTCTTTACCTAAACTCCGCCGCTGTCCAACATAACCTCTCAAGCTTACGGACCTTACCCCCACTCTTTCTTCACCCTCCCCTCTGTCGCTTGCTCTACGTCGCGATCGTTAACCTATATTATTATCGTCGTTACAACGAATTTATTTCGCGTTCGAAATGAGAATACAATAATCGTGTGATAGAGAGCATTACTGGCGCCTCAAGCAGAACTAACGAGTACTACCTATCCGCAGAAGTATTCGCTACTATCACATCTGCTAATTAACCTAATAGAGGTCAGTCGTAAATTAAAATGTAGTAAAGAAGACATAGATTATGAGCGCAATGGGGAGATACAGTGTTGCTGGAAATCTGACCATTTCATTTCCTAGTGTCTGTTTGTTGGACACCCTGTATGTACTGTATTTTAAACAGGCTATCATTTGGAAAGGTTTCTCACGAGGTTAAGTTCGTGTCGGACGGTCGTCTCGATTAAACAGCGTCGCGCTGGCGTGATTCATCCGCCCACGATTTTCTGCTCGGGGTAGCCATTCATTATTTTGACACTATTGCAGAAACGCTGATAGGCGGGAGCGAGCTGCGGAAGTTGGTGTCGATCCGCGCGTGGGGTGTCCCGAGTGGGTCTTCTCTTGGAAGAAAAATTAAAGTTTCGGTACGACGCATCCAGACATTTAGCCTCCAGCGATAATGTTGTCCCCTTATTCTTGTATTTACTGTTTTGGTCACTAGTTTGCAGCGAAAAGTGAATAAGCAGCGCTATTGGGGACTATCCGTACAATGTAAAGTAGAGTTGTTACGAATATTCGAATATTTTAAGTATTCGAATACTCAAATATTCGAAGTTGGGATTCGAGTAATTCGAATTTGAGATTCGAATAATTCGAATACCAAAGAATTCAAATTTGAGATTCGAATAATTCGAATACCAGAGAATTCAAATTTGAGATTCGAATAATTCGAATATCAGAGAATTCGAATTTGAGATTTGAATAATTAGGAGTATTCGAATTTGAGATTCGAATAATTAGGAGTATTCGAATTTGAGATTCGAATAATTAGGAGTATTCGGTGAATTAACTCGCAGCTTCCATTTTCACACTTCAAAATCGCTTTAAACAATACTGTCGTTCAAAAAATTATTTGCAAGTAGCTTATTAAACCACCAATTTGACACTATGATGAAAATGTAATAAACCGTCTACGTCATTGATAAACTAACATATTAGCGTTCGACAGAAGAGCAAGATGGCTGCGGCCTTTTTTAAAACCCCAGAAATGGTACACGTTCCTCCCACATCAATGAGTCCTATTGAGTGGCGAGTCTAATTAAATCTAATTATTATTGATAACTTCTTACTTATCCTTGTAAACACGCCTTACTTAACCCCCTAAGGATGCGTTTCCATGTGCAGCTTGGAAGCTCGCTTATCCAAGGGGCAATTAAACGCACTAATATTTTATCTCGACTCGTTCTTTATGATCCCTCTTATCGTTATCTCCGCCTGCTTTTTCTAGACCGTTTAAAAGTCCACGGTTCACTCGGTATCTCGACGACTCGCGGAAACTTATCGGAAGTGCTCGAGGCATGCGCCGCCCCGACACCTGAATGTATCTCCGCGCGATAAGAATTGCACCTACCCGCTCAGGTCCCCGATCTCGTCTCGCGATCGCTTGTACCAACGGGGCCCCTTGAAGTTCGAAATTTACTACTGGCGCCTCGGTTCTCGTTCTCTCGTAATTCGAAGTTTAACGTCTTCGGCTGGAACGTCGATTTCTTTATTTTTCCTCGACGTTCGCCTGCTCTTCCCCCATCCACGCCACTCGAATCAACATCGAACGCGTCGTTTCGCGATTCAGGAATGCCATGCCACCTCTATAAAACCCTCGACTTAATCTCTGCTCTTGGAGCGCCGCGACTGGGCCCCAACCCATCCTTCTCTTGACTCGCGTCTACGATTTCTTGTCCCTTCCTTTGGTCGGCGAACCGTCGTGAAAAGAATCCCTACAGATTGCCTTTTCACACCCAGAGATAGTCGTATAGGCGCCGCCGATCTGCCCTAAACTTGAATCTTTATCGCCCTGGTCACACGTGTCCGTCCGATTGCAAAAGATTCTGCGCCGCCTCTGACTTGGAGGCCTCAATATTCAATGGTCCTTGTCAACCCACGTGCGTGATCTTTTTGCCTTTTTTCATTCATTCGATACTACACAGTTTCTTTGTGTTCCTGTGTATTCTACTGGGTAAACTAAAGAAAAGTTCAAAAAGAACCACTTGCCTTAGATGAACAGTGTTCCTGTAAAACGGTGTTCAAGTTTCGGCCAATTAGGTCGCGCGGAGATGCTTTTGGGGGCGGAGCGTTTCCCCTACTTTGCCTGCCGCGGGAGAAACCTCTCTGGTGGAGGAGGCTAGAAGCACACAGTGCATATCCATTGCAGTCATTCAGTTACATATCTATTTTTAATAAATTTCCAATAGCAGATTAGAAAATCCTTGTTTGGGTTTGATTCTACGTTTCAAACAACTTCATTGTTCATGTACCTGTATCACATAATCGACCACAATTTCTAATAAGAATTTACTTGAAAATCCACTTCTAAAAAGATTGCTCACTCCACCAGCATTTGCACCGAATAAATCGGTTTTGCAAAAACAGAAACTCGTGTACGAATGTTACCGTTCTCGAGAGTATCGCACCACGAACGTGTCGTACAGACAGCTGCGACAAGCGAGCGTAAGTAAGACGCCCAGAAAGCGAAATAGAACGAGCAGGAACGACAGATCTATGGTAGAAAGTGGCGATCGATAAAGTCACGGAATATGGATTTATTCGATGGAAACGTTACCGTGGGCCACCGATGGTAACGCCACCTATTGACCGTGGTTCGGGGATCGGCCACGCCGCGCTGACAATTCTCCTGCACGCGTAGAAAAGCGACAGAGACGTTAACCAATAATTTACATCCCGGTGCCTATTGTAAATCGTGCCGCGGATAATGGCACCACTGACCGTGATAAACGGGTCCTTTGTGATCAATAACACCTACCAATTACTTGCCGATAGGTTTATGCCGTGTCGCGTGTGTAAACGTTGGCCAGCCGATCGTCAGCGATGCGTAAAGGGAGTAATAAACATGAAGGCGCGTTTCCCAGTCTTGGAAACATCGCTGTCGCCGCACTTTCCAGCGACGTCACCGCGGACGTGTCCAATGGGATCGTGGAGAAAGTCGAAGGAATTTGCGTAGTTTCGAATAAAACACTCCACCGCTGTCTTCCACTACTAATTGCAGGAGTAGTCATGCTATTTTCTGTTATTCAAAATCGCGCGGTTCTAACACGAGGTTAGGACTAACACTTTGAATATCGCAGGGTTTTAGAAATGCCCCTTCATGTGGGTCCCAGCGCCCATTTCTGTTGCAAATATGAACGTGGAAATATACGGTGCACATCCCTCGACGTGGAAACTCCGCCTTAGAGTGTTAAGGCGGATTCCCATAAATCAGTTCCGTGCCGGTTCAGTGGTTCGCATTTGTAGGTGTCAGTTACTGACACTGAAGCAAAGGGCCCATTCACACTGACGGCACTGAACCGTCATGGAACTGACATATGTGAATCCTACTTCAACCCAGTAATGGATTATCGATCAGTTTGAATGGTAACTAGGTTATGTTCTGTTCGTAGGTACAAAAGAAGCGGCGAATAGTGGCGAGGGTTCAGTGCCGTAACATCAAGAACGAGTGCCCTAAGTTAACATGCGACGAGCCCGTCCTGCTGCCCGGCCGTTGCTGCAAATCGTGTCCGGGGGATTTCAGTAAGTAATGCCACTTTTTGCGTCACTGCCCTGACTTCTTAAAAAAAACGGCGATCACACGCGGCGACTTGCTTTCGCGGGAAAGGGACAGAGAAAGAGGGAGAAGTAGGACACTCGTGGTTGCTAAACGCGACATTATCTCCGAGATAAGGAAGGCTGACGTCATAGGGTCCTGGTCCACGAGCCTGCCGTAGCAAGTGGCAACCGGTGGCCCCTTCCTCGGGGACACTTGTTCTTCTTTATCTTGCATCCACAAACTATGCTAATATCGTCCTCGATCACGAAAACTGCTTTTATCATTATTATTCATCTTTATTGCGCAAAAATATGGGGAAAGTTGTTAGTATGCATTGTGTAAAAGCGAGATATGTACAAACTGCGAAACAGAGGCATTTCGATGGTACGATTAGACAGAATGATACATAGGCACTGGCAGCGGAGGCAACACATTTGAAAAATAGGAGTATATTTATTCGCAGTCATTAGCATCTAGATTCTAGATCAGTAGAATTTAGACTGAAAGGATTCGCCAACGATTCGAGTGGCTTAATCGATCAGCGTAGTTATACAGTGGACGAGTTCCAATCCACTGTATTGCGCATGCGCCGTTCCGCCTCTCCTAAAAAATTCCACAGTTACTCCAGATGAGAAAAAGACTGTTTATGTAGCACGATCGAAGGGGCTTCGAGTAACTAAACATGAAATACGAAGACGGATGGGGACGATCTGCTACCACCAGCAAACTTGAGACGATCGTGTCTGGCGAGGATGGCGACAGGATATAGACACAACGTATCGCCACTGGAGGCATTAATAAGAGTCAAGTGGCTTGCATAAATCATTTATCAACGATCGCCGCCTCTCTGCCCGTGTACTTCTCTTTATCGGCTTCCACGGGACCTTATTCCCCTCTCTCTTCATCGCTCTGTAGCTTCCTCGGCTGCCTCTACCCGACGATCCACTCGATAATCGTATTTGCAATGTCACGTAATCATGGCCGAGCGGTATCGCCGTCTACCTTTACTTTTATTATTCACTCGATGCCCTTATTAACGGATTAACGGATCAGCGCGTGGATTCTTTTGAGAGCGTGCCACGCAACGAGACGCACCACCCGTTTCTTTATCTTTCTTTTCGTCGTTGCGGACACGGGAGTGTTCTTCCGTCCGTTGTTGATTTGCAAGTTACAAGGGATGTTCGGTAACATATGTCACAAAATTTTTGAAACGTTGCACGAATGTAGTTCATATGATGCTAATAACGTAATTACTGTTTATTTTTGCAATGAAACGGTCTTAGGGGTGAGAAAAACCCCTCGAAGAAATTTGTGTTTTCATGTTATCGTGAATATCTGCAGAACCGTAAAAGATATCGAAAAAAGTTTACTTGACAGTTTTATGGATTTTGGTATCCTACAATGTGGTGATAAAGAATTTTCGAAATAAAAATTCTAAATTTTTCTTTTCCCGAAAATTCTAACGCCAATTAATCGAAATTGTCAATTTTGACATTGACCCTTCTTGAGCTCGCACACTGAACTCGCGGAAGGCCCACGCTTCTGTCGGCCAAGTCTGGGTCAATTTTGACCCGCACGCATCTTTCTTTCTCATTGTATCACTTAGGAGCGCGATTATTTTCTTACTACTTTATCGCCTGTCTAATTAGACAACTAATAAAATCTAGTTGTCTCATTGCTTCCCAATTGAATCCAAGTCTAGAAATCCTTACAGAGTGATATAACGAATTACACGAACGGTTTCGAACTTCCAAGCTGACTAGTTCTGCGTTCATTACTTTGGCATTATTTGTATTCGACAGAGCATTATCTCACAGATGTGCAACTTTCACTGGAACAGCCCGAGCCAAATTCGTTGTATGCACGTTCACTTACCTCCTTTTGTCCCCCTCCCGCTCCCGCCTCTCCTTCTCTCACGCAACAGACCGATTTCTAGATCGCTGTTAATCGCCATAGAATGCGGATGGAATAAACGAAATGGTAGGAATGCTTGCGCCCATTCCCGCGTCGGCTTTTAAGTAGCAATGCAGGGAGCTGCGAAAAATGAAGGCCGCGGATTTAGTACTAGTCTCGCGAACGGTGTTCTGGCCTAGCAAAACCGCGCGTACAGTATGTTCCGAGCGTGTACATACCTACACGGTAGGCGAGACCATTTAACGGTCGGCGATAAATTTGCCGCGAACCAAATTGTTTGCTTGCTTTTCTGAAATATGCATTCCGCGGACCGAAATATACATTTCCCGGATTAGAATATAGGAAATATTAAATGCTTTTGGATGTTAATTTTAATGGCAGAATATATTGGTCGGTTAACATTCTTTGGTTTCTAGAACTAGGTAATAAAGGCTGAAGATTGAAATAATGTGAGCGTTCTTTAACTGTTTTTTTTTTTTTAAATATTTCTTTGGCAAATATTGCCACGTTAATATTCTGAGAGCGTACTCAAAGGCGCAAGAAACTGTATGATGTTGGGAAAATCACGTTGTGATTAAATGGATATTACTGTGGAAATGGTGGTATGTTTAGTTAGTCGTGGGGTAATTGACGTTGTCACGCGTGAGCGAAAGAAATCGACGGCACAATTAAAGTAGCTTGAGGATTGAGAAAAAAGAAATTTAATCGGACAAACACGCGCTAGGCGCCGAGAGTCCTGCAGTTTATTTACGAATAAGGAAACTGTGGCCACCTTTTATGTGTTTTTCTACAATGCGGTCGAGGACGTGCGGTACGAATTCTTGTGACGAAATAGCGTTGCAATTAATGGCACGACAAAAGAGAAACGATCGTGTACAACATATTCCAGCAAGACCAAGCTTCGTTTCCCTTGCTAAACGCAGGAAAAAACGTCGAAGCGTGATACTACGTGAAGTTGAAAATCTGTAAAACGTATTTAGTACTATGGTGATTGAAAATCTGTAAAAAGGAATTTGGTACTACGGAGGCTGAAAATATGTCAAACGTATTTAATACTACGGAAGTTGAAACTCTATAGAAGGTAGTACTACGTGAAGTTGAAATCTGGTAGAACATAATACTCCATGAAGTTGAAAGTAGAGTGAACGTAGTACTACGCAAAGTTGAAATTTGATAGAATATAGTACTACGCGAAGTTGAAACGGGGAAGGACGTGGTACTACGTGACCTTGAAATTTGATAAAACATAGCGGGAAGTTGAAAGTAGAGAGAACGTAGTACTAATTGGAAGTCAACTTGAAATGAATGAGAACATAGTACAGCATGAAGTTGAAAATAGGGAACGCAGCGCCACGTGAAGTTGATAGTAGAGAGAACATAGTACTACACGAAGTTGAAAGTAGAAAGAACGTAGTACTACGTGAAGTTGAAATGTGTTAGATTATAGTACTACGTGAAATGGAAAGTAGGGAGAACGTATTACACTTTGTAAAACTCAAGTTCCATCACGTATACTTTCATTTCGATTTACGAAAATTGTCACAGGTTCAATTCTTCATCCTCAGCGTTAGAAAAACGCACGTGCTTTCGCTTGACGGTGGCGCATTGTTGTGGAGAATGCGTTCAAACAGAAAGGAATAAATTACACAGAGAAAAGATACTGCGGTCGTATGCGCGCACACGCTCTGCTCGCCACACAATACTTTTACAATGTAGGCAGCGCAATTTATTGGTTACTTAGAATCAATTAGCGAACTCGCATTTATTACCCGCGGACAAGTCCCGCTGTCATTGTCCGCCGCGCTTTCTACTTCCATTCGGGGCGCGCGAGATTTCTTTATCGTCCCCGTAGAAGCTACGCCAATCGAACTGCACGCCCACTGGTACGTTTTATTACACATTTTTCCTATACTACATTAATTCGCGCAATCTCGTGAATGACTACCCGCCAAGTTCATCAGCATCACAGTATTTTCAATTTTCGTCAACATCACTGAAAATACATATCACATACATGCTGGATAGTTTCTCACCACAGTACTATATCATAGAAACTCAAATAAGCACCACCCAGTTTTTAATTTCTCTTCTGAACCATTGCCTGTACACTTCGAGATCGGCAAGTTACATCGTGGTAATTCTCGGCTCCCGGTGCTGGGTCTTTTTTGACCCAAGCGCAAAGTTACCGAGTGTACCAATAGCAGGGGAAACTTCAGAAATCGAGAAACTTCTTTACTGCTCTAAGAAAACGAACGTCGTTTAAAGTGGGTATAGTGAAGAGTTACTACGAGTCGAATCTGACCCAGGTACCTCCGTGTGATCATCGAGGGGTAATGTAGCGTAGCGATATCTCCGTACTCACCACAAGACGGCGTTTCAAGCGATCTTGCTTTCTCGCAAGTTCTCCCTCAACTACCAATTCGTATATACATATACCTGTTCCGTCGTAACTCCTAATATCCCCGCGTCTAAGGCAAGATCTGCTAGGTAAGGCCTTGCTGATGAGTACTCTTTCAGGTCCAAGACGAAACACCACACCTCTTCATTTTCTCTTTTTCAATCCTACCTTCAACTTGTACCTACTCCATCCTTAGTCAAGTTCTCACTACGTCCCAGTGTGCGACTTCTTCTTTCTCTGTCACACATCTATGAACTCTTTTTGCTTCGATCAGTTGTTCAGAGAATTTACTGCCAGCGCGATTGAAAATTTGTTTCAATGGCTACCGAAGGTGTTGGCATTGTATCCATTCACAACTAGGTATGCCTCGGTTCTCATCCTAATAATTTCATAATATTTTCAAGTAGAGATCCGCCGCTCGGAGTCGCGCTGAGGCAAGGCAGGGTAGTGTTCCTCAAATTCTCAAAATACATAAGAGAAGTACTAGGAAGTATAAAATGACCTGAGGCATGGAGTAGGCAGCCAACAACCAGCGAGAGAGCCTCTACCCACCTTTGTTTCTTAAAAGGAACCGCAAATCTGCAGAATATCGCCGCGAATCGTTTCTGAAACGTCCCTGCGACGCACAAGCCTCCTGTCCGTCGTCGTGGGACAAAACAGAGCGCGGCAGATAAGCGACCGGAATAACGATCCGTGAGAGAGGCTGAATTGGCCAGAGAGGGCAGTGCAAAAAGCTCAACGGGGAAAAAAATGTGGCCGATGATAAAGAAACAGCGGCGACCGGGACGCCGAGGGGGGCGAGTAGACGGTGGAGTGTAGTGGGAAGCTCGGTGGTCGCTGGATCCAGAAAGGAGGAGAGAGAGCGAGCGAGAGACAGAGAGAGTAGAGGTCGGGCGCCACGGTTTAGCGCCATGGCGCCGGCTATATTACCGCATGGCGTCACTTCGATTAAGCCGTGCAATCAAAATGTAAATATTAGCATACGTAATGATCGGGCATAACGCGCGCGCGCGCACGCGGGAATGAGAATAGACGGGCAGAGGCTGGTTGGAGGGAAGGTCGCAAGGGAAGCGTAGGAGGAGGGAGAAAGAATCATTGCGAGCCCATTCCTCCTCCAATAAGACACGCTCCCAGAGTCCATCGCAGATGCTCTCTCTTCCGTTACGTCTTATCGCCCTTTCTGCTTCTGCGTGCACGCTTTATCGCCGCTAATTTCGCTGTGCTTCGGTGTCTGGTATATTATATATTTTTTTTTAATAGCAGTATACTGAACACTTTTAACCCTCGGATGATGGACAGAAGTGTGAGTGACCATTTGACACTTGTGTCAGTTGGGGCCTAGGTGTCCACCTCTCGGTTTTTACCCGGAGACTTGAATTTTGAAGTAAACTTCCTGGCTTCAGTTTTACTGGCAAAATGTCCGGGTAGTAAAAAAATGAGATAATAAGAAACTGTGGTATTATACAGTGGCCTGCAAAAGTATCCGGCCACCCTTTAAAGCAGAATAATTTGTTTAAAATTGGTTCAAATGAGTTGAGTTTTTTGAGGAGCTAGAATAATTAGTTTGCTAATTGACGTGATCCGTCGTTTTGAAAAAAATTGCAATTGGTTAAAATTGCGAAAAAAATAGTAAATGTCGAGTTTTTCAAATCATTTGTTTGTGCTCGTAATGAAAATTTAAAAAATGTCTTTTGTAGAGTTAAGTAAGTTGTATACGTGCTGAAAATTTCATCAAAATCGGTTAACGTCAGCTATGAGCTACAAACAGATAAAGTTGGTGAAAATCACACCTTTGGGGCGCATGCTCATGTTTCTCCGTTCCGTGCGGGGAACGCCCATAGGCGTTCAGCGGCTATGGTTGAGAGATGCTAGTTGAGGCGCCCCGCATGCGGCGTACGTTGACCCTTCAAGTTCCCAGCACTCGAAAGAGTGAAGACCTCACTATATAAAAATCTAGCCCGCAATACTGTTCTTTCTCTGTTCCTTATCAACCCTCTCCGATTGTATGCTTTATCGCTGCTAATTTCGCATTTCCTCCTCTTCCTCTCCGTCCCTTCTTGAACAGTCCTATGGCTTTGTTACTGACTGACTGGCTAAATAGCGTGGAATGTTTATTATCCAAACCTGTATCATCCGAATGCTCTGTTGTACGGTTTCTTATCGGAAGGGGGCATTCTTTCCATGGACAATTGCTACTTCTATTTAATTTATCCTTCAATGGTGATACGTGCCACTGCATTTCTGCAGATATAATAATTATGAGCGTAAGTAAATAAATTTTTTGAACTTGTTGACACATTAAATTTGTCAGATGTGTGTTATCGATTATATTCTCTTATCGACGCTTCCTGACAAATTTTTTGGAATATGCGAAGTTTGTTTTTAATTGTGACCTCTCCCTCCCCCCTTGTAATGAGGTTGAGGTTTTAAGTCACTTCTAAGTAAAGTGGAATAATATTTGAGTTTGAGAGCATTTGTGATGATTTTTACTTCAAGGGAAGTTTATTCAAATTTTTAGGTAAATTGGTAAAAATTTAAAGTGGACTCGAATATTGGGAAGACTTAGACTGAAAGGTAACAGAATTGCTTCCCTGGATTTTCCTCGCGTTCCTCTGTCGATTGAAATAGACCAAGACGCTTGTATGCGAATAAAACGGACCATAAGTGTACCAGATTCCAAACGTGCCCGCTCCTGCAAAAATCCAACAGAATGGACGCGTTTAATAAATATGTAACGCGCACCCTCGTGAGCACCGCCGATGGGAACGATTTACATATGCCCGTTACTTATTCGCGACAAAAATTCGTCCCGGTCACGTCGGTCCGCAGCGCTTAGTTGCTCGAAACGCTGAGACACCATCGCGTTCAGTTATACAGGGCGCTCCATAACAATGACCTTCGGGAACGAATTAGTTGCACAGAAATAACGAAAAAAGTTCGTATAAAGATTTATCAGAGGCTAGATCAGGAGTGGGGTAGCTAGGTGATCTCGTTCTACGCCTTTCATTTATGTGAAAAAAATTGTATGAAAAGTTGTTTACTGCTTTTCCTCTTAAATAATTAAAAATCGCGCTAAAAGTTTATTTTAAAATATCTTTTCGATGTCTTTCTTTTAATATTATTTGTCGTTATGATTAAATGTTATTTAATTTTGTTTAGAATAAATTTCAATTTTTGAAGATTTCCTGTTTTTTGATTTATTACAAAAAATTTTACTATGGGACCGCCGATAGCCCCGGGCCTAAAAAATCTTAAGCCGGCCCTGGACCTAATTACCGGCTTTGAATTATCTACCCTGTTGTTCTGAGTTTACGTCAAACTTACAGTGATCTTTGAGTTTGGATAATTTAATTCGAAAGTGACAAATTAAATGAAATATTCGCTACTGAAAAGTAATAACTAATTAATTAAATTAAGCTTTCACTGAAACCAAAAGTAGTTATCTACTTGAAACACTTACGCTAGTACAGTTAGTAGCTATTTAGAGTCATTGGCCGCAGAAATCCTTGTGTAAGTGTACCAAGCAATAGCGAGATCTCCAATACGCATGTCCAAACAGAATCCAGCACCCAATCATACGCCGACCACTTTTTAAGACCGCCTACAAACCTCGCTATTGCTTGGTACACCTGTAAGTTTTTTAAACTAACTCTATTCTTACCATCTATCTAATATGTCCCCGAAGTGACGCTCACGTGCTGTGAAGCAGCCTGTACAGTGGCTGTTAGCCTTTGATCAGCAACTTTCTCGTCGTATCGATGGCTGATTTGGTTTACGACGAATGACTCTTCTTTTTTCTCGGGTCAATGCGTCGGCTCGTGACACACGCTCGTAAGATAATGGACGCGATATGGTGCTGGAATGACCAATAATAAATACATGGCGCAACGACGAATCCGTATAGCGAGAATGTAATGGGCGCAGGAAATTAGCCAACTGACAGTTCGTTTAACCGCATGTTTATTTCACTCGATTTTAGAGGTAAAGGAGTAAAAAATGACCTATTCACAGCCTATATTATATTGTTATCATTTGCTTATTCTGACAACCCTGCAATTTATGGGATATAAATTTATAAATATAATACTTTCTACCAAAACAATCTTATTTTCCTTACCATTCCCAGTTTCAACTTTCGTTTGAACATTATTATAGAATCTGATTTGAAAATTAAAACCAGTGCTGATCTGCAGCTAAAGTAAAGTAACAATTGAAGATTTGAGCAATTCAAGGATTATAAGGATTCTTTTAGGAAAACTGATTATCAGCGTTTTCCTTGGTTTATTAAAAAGGGAGGTCATCTTCACAATCTATCCTACGTGTTAACTTCTCTGAGAATTCCAATTGTTACACTGCTATCAATCCAGAAAATGAATTATATTTGTTTATAAGTGAAGTAGCATCCTTTACAATTTCTTGATCATTTGAATTAAATCGCAAGTGGTACACCAGCAGCCTCCACTATTCACCACCACTGTCATCAAGCATATTCCTTTAAAAATCTTTTTAACATGAATGGGCCCCAAGAACTCTCGCCTTTCTCTCCGCGTGTCCAGCGTCCACGTCTTCTTGTTGTGTGCTGCATGTCGTCGTGATCGTCGTATTCGTCGCCGTCTGGCAGGCTCGTTACCACCCGCCGATGGAAGGTGAAGCCGCCTGGCGATTATCGACCAGCCTCTCCCTTTTGCGTTCCACGAGAAGAAACTGCGACCCGTGAGCCCCGTCGATTGGACTGTCACATCGATTCTCATCGGCTCGAACCATGAAAATCACGTTCCAAATGTGCCAGGGGACGACGCTCGCGCGAATCTCCCGCCCTTCAGCAATCGATGTCAAGAGCCACGGTATCACGAGAGTTAGATTACAATTGCGTTGTATCCACCCATTGGCTGCCGAATTCTTCAAATGAGAACACTATCGAAACTTTTATACGGATTCTCTAATGTGGTCGAAAATATGATCCTGAAGCGATGGGGTTCGAACCCGAGATCCGCGGAGTCCTCTGCGTACTAGTCAGCCGCGTTAACAATTCGCCCAATGTGGTACAAACTGCACTTTTTTGCGTGAAATAGTAGAACTTTTGATAGAAATAAGATAGAGCAGTGGCGTCAAGTTTTGGAGGGGGCCTAATGGTACCCCCAAAGAAGGGGCTTTGTAAGAAGAAAAGAAAACTAGATTTTATGGTTTAAATCAATTTTTATCATCACGTAAGGAATTTGATTGAATTTGCATTAAAAATATTTTTATTCTTTAAACTCGGAACACCCAAGATTAAATCCTGAGCGCGCAACTGAGATAGAGGGATGAATCTTTTTCCAGGTTAAAGCTCAGATGTTTCAGAATAGGGGAAAAATATTGAAAATGTATGGCAAACAAATTTTGACCTTGAAAATCTATGTTTGATTGCATTACTTTGTACACAATTGTTACATACACCTGAAAGTCGAAGAATAGTTTGAATTTACACAAAGGAATGTGTAATTCTACAGGATCACCTTTTCGAGGGAGCCCGTTAGGCAAGCTCGGAGATTTCGGCGACTTGTGATGGCGAGTACGTTTAATCCTGAATAACGACCGTCCTTCGGTCGACCGTATCGGATAAAGCGTCGATTCTCATATCTCGAACACCCATTAAACCGCCTTAGTGATCTTTCTAGCCGCGTCTACTTGTCGTAAAATCACGGATCTACACCCTGCCACTCTAGACGCTTCTGTTATCCCCAGAAGGACGGTCAACGAAATATCCAGCGATTGTTCCGCGAGAAACGAAAAGGAGAAGCTAAAAGCTTTGCAGGGTGAAAAAATTTCAGAATCGTCATTCGAAATGCAGGATTTCTTTTATTTCCCAATGGCGGGCGCAGTTTTATAGTCCATTCGATGCTACGTTGGCTAGATCTTGCTTCAAGGTTGGATCAGAGGGATTCCGAGAAAGAGATTGACGTGAGGAAAGGATGTTTGTTAAAAAAAATTATTTACAACCTCGCAAGGAGAGGTTTTCAGGTGTCCGCCTCCAATTGCTTTGATTTTTGGATATGTTTTGAAGGACCGAAAAATAAGAAATGGTTGACTTTTTATTTTGGTCCGTTTGCATATTTAGGGGGTGACAGCATCCCTCAATAGGTACAAAAGTTTCTGTTGTTTAAAGAATATTACAACATTGTGTTGAATAAAACTTGATATAAACAATATTATATTTTTTTAACTAGCAATAGGAATATGCAAACGGGTCAAAATAAAAAAACACGTTATTTGTTATTTTTCGGTCCCCTAAAATGTAACCTGAAATCAAAGCAATCGGAGGAAGGCGGCTGAAAACCTCTCTTTGTCAGTGTAAGATGTTCCCCAGCGTGATCTTTCTCGATGATCACGAGCATCGATGACCACACGAGCGTGCCGACGCTGACGTAATTCCTGGGGAAGTGCAGCCTTTTGGGCGTCTCGATCAGCCATTAATGCGCGGGAGATAAAGAATCGAGGCGCCATGGGCCATATGCCCCTTTTGTCGGTGCGGCGCGCGAAACCGAAAGCGATTTTAAGCTCGTAACTTATATCCCGCGATAGCGCTGGCTATTGGGATTGACGGCGCTGGGTCGAAATTGGAGCAGACGATTTACTTGACTTTACGAGCGATAGTGCATTGTAAAACGCGCACGCTCTTTATATCTCACGATGAACGTTTCTTTATTTTTTAGAAATTTTTGCAAGTGGGTATAAATTATAGATATGTCTATCTTAAAATACGTAGATATGTCTTTCGTATCAGTTATTTTGAAGTTGCATAGGAACTATAAGTACAATTAGTTTCTAAAGTGCTAACTTAAAGATTCTTGTATTGCCACGATGCTACACGTTTTCTAATTTTCTATGAGAAAATACGAAACGTATGAGTCCCCAAAAAACATTCAGAAAATAAAACGTTTAAGTAACAGGTGTATGGATACTGGAGGTTCTACTGTACTTGGAACTCACTATATAAGAACTGTACTACATTACTGGAAATATTTACTGCATCGCTGAAATATTTATTGTGTATTAGTATTCGGTAAACACCTTTGTGCGATTGTTGGCTAGACATACAGCGCCCCATATCTTGGTTACAATATATTGGATGTCAACTGCTTTATCAATTATGTAGATCGTTTCATAGAACGTGGATTTGGGGGTGATAGAATAAATATTTCCAGTGCTGTACCTATACTTATCTGTTTCACGGACGATGCTTCATCCATAGAATCTCTTAGCTAAATGGTAAAGACGGGGAGAGGTGAAGTATCGTCGCGATGCATATACCATGGCCGTCCCATGCCTGTCACTCGCCCGTACATACACCAATTAACGTGTCGATGCGGTTGGACCGGCGCGGTATGCGCCATAAAAGCAACACTCCAAGTAGCGGTGGTTGGCGCCAGCCGCCTCTTTTCCTACCCCACTGGCATTCTTTATGGCCCGTGCACACGACGCGGCTGAATGAGGATCCGCTGCTCGCCTCCGATCCCCACCATCCGCGCGTGTGTGCGTGTCGTCTCCCGACTTCCTTCGCGCTCGGCGCGCGGTTATTTTTGTATTTCACGCTCGACTCGAGGCAGCGCCGCCTTATAATCGATACGCCACCGCGCCGTGGATCCTTCGACCCCGCTTCACGATCGACGCGAATACGCCGCGCGTATGCGGCGCGCCGCGTCCATTATCCGTGAGAGGGTCACGCGGGTAGAAGCGCTCGGGCACGGTCGTTCGATACTTTTAGCGGCGATGGTCGATGGGCGTACCGCCACGACGTGTAAAACCTCGGCGTATATCACTGGCGCAAGAGGCGACGGACCTTTAACGAGAAGCATCTCGCCAAAGGGCGACCGTTTCCCGGTAATTTACGGGCGATCGAGGGATTCCTCGCGACACGCGGGGTTCACTGCGCTGACGTCTCTGGGATGTGGAAATTGTCGAGTTTGCGGGGAGCTCTGGTTGCATTTGCGTATGAGGGAGGGTGGGGTGATCGCGTGGTGAATGGAGGGGGGATGTGAGGAGGTTTTGTTAAAGGATAGATATTTAATAAAGCAGAGTATAGAGGAATACCACTTTATAGGTGTACCAAGCAATGGTGAGATTTGTGGGCGGAGTTAATAGAAGACTGGGTGGTTTTGATATGCGCATTGGAGACTTCACTATTGCTCGGTATGGCAGTAATTAATTGTAACCTTATATTTCGGTTTAGGATGGGTGCTAGAAGCGTAACGCTTCTAGTTTTATATTTCAATTTTAGTCCCTGACTTACAACTCCTAAGGTAGGAGGTAGGAAATGAGGTGAGTTGGGTAACTCTGGATAACTCGGTTAGCTTGTTTTGTCACCCTCCACGAACTATAATGTGGGTAGGGGAAACGCTCCGCCCATTGAGATTATACCGTGCCACCTGATTGGCTGTAACTTTAACTGTTTGTTCTGAGAAAACTATTTGTCTACGGCATGTGGTTCCTTTTTAACTTTTCATCCTGTTATCGAGTAGATTACGTAGCAATAATGCAAAACTTAAATAATACAGACTTAAGGGTTTTTTATTTCATTTCAAAAATGAAATAAAAAAAATCGGCTTTTAGATCGGAACCTCCCTTAAATATTTAAGAATTTCGAAGATAGCCCCGCTGAAATCAGTATTTTGCCAATTGCAAAGAATTTTGTCAACAACACCATCCTGAGGATTCTCTTCCTCGTGTTCCAGGTACCGACATAGTACAGGACCTACCAGCCCAGTTGTCCTCCGAGGAAGAGGAGCGGAGCTTGAAACGTAATTACATAACCCCCTCCACCAACGAAATATCAAGATAACACTCCTCCACTAATCCCTCATATTTTTCCAGATTTTGGGACCCTGCTGACAGGTAGAACCTCCCAGGCGCTGCGTCGCGACGAGCCCACCCCAACGTCCATGTACAACAGCGCCTACAATTACCTGGCAACCGGTCGCTTCACCTTCCACAGGAAGAACCTCTACTACTCCTTCTACTTATCGACATCCACGCCACGACCACGAAGTATACAGTTTGTAGACGGTTCGGGTAGCATCTTGGAGGAGCAAACCATCGATCCCATCGGCGGTGTCTACCAGAACGCGACAGGGAAGCTTTGCGGGGTTTGGAGGCGAGTCCCTCGCGACTATAGGAAGCTTCTGCGCGAGGAGCGTCTCCACGTGTCCTTCATCTGGGAGCCTTCCTCCACGCTGACAGGACAATTGTCCCGGTACCGTGCCCTGTCCACGGAGCAGTTCTCCTCTTTACTAGAGCCCACAATGGGAGTGGACCGGTCCCTGATGTCTGGCGCTGGAGCTACCGCCATAGTCTCTGCGTCCTCCGCTTCCGCTCCCTCGATCCACGTGTCTCTAGTATTCAACGGTGTGTTCCTTCCGAACGACGTGTCCGAGGTGCCTTTAATCGTCCAACTGGAGCACCTCGAGAAGGACTACGTGGTGCTGAGCGAGGAAATAGTAGTGAAGAAGCCGTCCAATGAACTGAACTTCGGGGAGGTCCGCAGCGCACTATCAGGAGCCGATCTGCGGCTGCTGACGCGGGGCAAGCTGTCCATCAGCATAATGTCGAGGAAAGACCCCCAGGCGCTGCGACTAGCGGGCATGGTTGGGCCACGAGTCACCTGCGACATGTATCAGACGCTCCTCCTTTCCGAGACACCATCAGCGGCGTCTGGTCTCGCCTGGGCGTTCCTAGACCGCGCTGGATCGCTCCGTTTTGGCGTCCAGCTGATTGGCCTGGAAGAGGAGGGCCCGTTGGTGACGCTGGTGGACGAGGGAGGCAAACGTCGCACCGAGCTGGAGGACCTGACCCCGTCTCTCGTGGACGGTCTTGCTAATGGGTCTTTGGACCGTCCAGGTCCTAGATTGCTGGAACCACTGTTCAACGGTGAACTGTCAGTGGTGGTGGCCTCCCATGTTGGCTCTGTGCTACGTGGTAGACTGCTCCAGAGACCTGTAGCCGACGCTAGGGATACTGCCGCGCCAGTGTTGCTCAGGAGGCTGTCGCAGGATCCAATCTATCCTGGCCCCGTTGGGCTGATCTGGACGGCTGTGGACTTGGACTGCTCTCTTCACTACGAGCTGGAGATAGCTGGTTTCCCCCAGGCATCATCCACCAACAACCACGAGCCACGCACCTTCCGCCTCTACTTGGAGACCATGCCGCTACTGGCCCAGGGAGCCCCTGTCGCCAGGAGACTACTGGAAGAGTTCACTGGCTACGTACTGGAGGGGTCTGTCACTGGATTGTCGCCTGTTGAGCTCTACAGGATCGAGTCTGGGATTGGCTTTCTTGAGGTTACCGATAAACAGGCTGATAGGATACTGAAGGCACCGTTTAAAACCAGGGCGCCGCTCAGTTGCCTCCCACATTATGCCGATAATGACGTCGCCTCGGTAGTCGCGTACAATCTTCATCCACCACCTTCTGATATCGAGACTGGCGCCTGCTTCCACGAGACCAGGTTCTACGAAGAGGGTACGCAGTGGACCTCCAGCACGGACCCCTGCTCTATGTGTCATTGTTATCGTGGATTGGCGCAGTGCGACCCTGTGCCCTGTCCAGCACTCACCTGTCCCCAGGCCAAGCAGCTGAAGCCTCCTGTTGGGCACTGTTGTCCTATATGCTCAGGTACGTTGTTGGATTTGTTTAATTGTTATTTATAAGACTTTGGGGTTCTAACAGTGGGAAGTGTTCTAGCTGTTAACTCCTCGGTAAAAAGGGTCCCTCTTGACCCACAGCACAATAATTATGTTACGCATTATTTGTTAGCATCACTGTTTTAAGAAACTAGGGAATATTAGACAGTGTTAAGTTCGAAACTCACTATAACTTTTTCGTCTGAGGACAAAATTATGTGCACAAAATTGACCCCGTGTCTTCGTAACATAACCAAATAAGTGACCAAGAACACATTTAACTGCTGGTGTCCTCTAAAATATTACTATACACGCCATTTGAATGCGTCTTAAGTTTAGTTACTGTATTCCTGCGAGGTACAACAATCGAAATTAATAATCACCTAATTGGCACTCGGAACCATGTAACCTCGTGTAACGCGTGGCTATCAGCGGATTAATTACCCTTCCCCTTTCAACGGTGTCGCTCGATAAACTGCGGCGGGGAATTAAGGCAACGGTCGCGTGCCTGTCTACGGTCGATGTTTAAATCCGATTACCCGTGACACGGTACGGCGATAGTAATCGCATAGAATTAGCTACGCCTATCTGCAATCCGTTTAAATTACACGACTGTTTAGTAGCCCCGATACAAGGGAATTATTCCGCGTCGCGTCCGATTTCACTTATCATTCGAGCACGCATACGATCGTTCTGGTAGATTGAGAAACCGATTGTACGCTATATTTGATACATTGGATACATCTTCCTCCTCAAAGGATAGCGAAGTGATTTAGTTTTCCATGCAATGTCTGACATTTGTTTGACTCGTAAATGGTTAACCGTTAAGGTAAGGGATGAATACAAGGTGTCGTAGTTATAGGTGTACTGAGTAGCAGTGAGGTCTCTAATGCGCATGCCCAAGATGTTAAAATGGGCGGAGCTACTGGCCTCCTCTACTCCATATAGGGAATTTTGTGGGAATGGGATGAGTAGATTGGAGGTTAAGTAGGTGATCCCAGTGTTGAGATATTACTATTGTGTGGTTGGTTATTAAGGGTCTCTCACTGACTTGTTCATTTACTCTCTCTATGCTTTTATGTACTGTATACTTAAGCAGTCATAATTAAACTTTGCATTCACTGTCTGCTCAAAAAATGTGCCCACGGCAAGGAGGTAAAGCTCCTCTTGTATGTATCAATACCACCCTATGCAATATCTACTTCTATCTAGCAAGTGATTTCTACCAGAAGTGGGTTGAGATTCTTCTGAATCTTGTCGTTCATTTCCTAAAACACATTTGCTTAATCCAATACCATGCAGTAGCTTGATAGAGAATCGTAAATTACCCGAAACCGACTGGTCCTTTTTCAGACCTGCTTTCCCAATCGATCAGACGAATCGGTAGCCGCTTCCGTTCGCCGCGTCCCAACGATAGAGACGTATTGCTCTGTCCAGTGTAGCTCGTGCCTCGATAAAAACGCCACGAACGTGGAATCGAATTAAGTCGAAAGCTGCGCCGATCCGTCATCTTTCACGGCCCCTGTCCGCTGTTACATCCACGTTCCACCGTATCTAATTAAATTGCCCGGCTCCGGTACGCTTCCCGCGCGATATTATTCCGGTTTCCAGTATTTTGTTGCGTTATTTAATCGCCTTACGAGGCTCGTTCGCGACACGTCCTTCGCTCCTTGCGTCGGTGTTCGGCACCGACGGCAGGCGACCGCTAGGCGGCGAAGAATTAATCTTGGGCGAACGTGTCGTGCGTTGCCCACCGGTTTCCTGAAAGATCGTCCCGATACGCCCGACACGGTTCGACAAATGTGTGTCGCTGTGAAACATCCGTGAGTCAGGGGAATCGTTTTTATTCTGCACCTTGGAACGGAAGCTTGATGATGTCTCTGCTTTTTCAAATTTTGCGAGGCAATATTCAAGGTATGTTTATGGTCGCTTCAAGTTGTCTTCAAGGTAGTTTTAGAGTGCTTTCAAGATATCATCAAGGTGTCTTCAAGGTCTCCTTCAAGGTGTGTTCAAGCTATTTTCCAGGTATCTTCAAAATAGCTTGATTCTCCAGACACGATAAACGATCAGTGATTCGTACAGCCTACGGATGTCGACCTCGAAGTCTTACTAAGAACTTTAACTTCACCCAGTATCAATACGCAATTAATACGAACTGCTACGTAATTTATGTTTCAGGTCCAGGTATCAACATGAACGCAACGGGAAGGAACGTCAGCTCGATAACCAGGGGCTGCACGCTGGCTGGTCAGTTTCATCTAGCTGGAGCCTCATGGCATCCTTATTTGCCACCCGTGGGTTTCGACACCTGTGCAGTCTGCACTTGCGACGTAAGTTCTCCAACACTGACTCTTATCTACATTTACCGCGACAAATCTGTACTCCTTTTCCTCGCGAAACTTTTCTTACCTAAAAATACGTGAATCCTCACCTACCAACCGTTTGAAATATTCATAAACTTGGGTCTCACATTGTGGTGAGTCTCTCAAAGCTCACATCACGATACCAAACTCTTCCTACGACACACTTCCACCAACTTTAAGGTTAAGTCAGAAGGTTAGGATTGAAATAAGAAATAAATCCGCTAAACGCGATAAATAGTTTCGGAGATAAAGATTCATAAGTACAACTCATTTCCACGAAAATAGGCAAAATTCTCAAAAAATCAAAACCCTGTACTTTTTAAACAAATTCAAAATTAGTAAAATGGTGACTTAAACTGCCCCTAATTTCACATGGACTACATCATATTTCATTTTGAACGAAATCTCAGACACAGAGATAAAAAAGTAATAATTTATTTGATGTGGAATGGTCCCGCATCATTCACGTTTCAAACCCATTCCCAGTTCTCCAACGTTCGCGTCGCAGTTATCCCAGTATATGTATAATTTCCAGCACCGATCCTTCGAATTCCGAACCTCGACTCGACCCGGTACGTAACTGAAAATTCCACTCGTCCTGTATTTCCCCGTGATTCTTTGTTTACCTTTTTACCATACGTTCACTCGACGCGACGTTTCGTAACGGCCCTAGCGTCACCGCGATCCCCACGACGTATATTATAAAATGCGTCGCGGCAGCGCTACACCGTACCCAGCTGCCATGAAAAAATCCAACCAGACACCGTTCCCGCGTCCGTTGCGCCAGAAGAATGTGGTTGCTCTCTGCCGAGTCATGAAGGAGCTCAGCTCGCCGATCGGTAATCAGTGACAGGCCTTTCTAAATAGATATTAGTAAATTGTTTGAAGTCATGCTTGGAACGCGTTGCGCGAGACCCTGTCATTTGCTGCAGCAATAGCGGCAGTGTGTTCATGATTGCCGTTCGAAAACCACCCGGTCCTGCTCCTTTCTCGCGAACGCCCTCTATGGGGGAGTCAGAGCAGATAAATATTTATTTATCTGGGATTTAAGGGTTAAACTATTTAGTTGGCCCATGAAACTGCGATTTTAGCTTATTACGTTTTTTTAAAGACTTGGAACACAGATAAGGTGTATGGATGCGTTGAAATTCAATGGGGATTTGATTTATCGTTGCAGCCAGTCACGCTGGAGGTGAAGTGTCCGCGGGTGCAGTGCCCGCAATTGGACTGCGACGAGAAGCTCGCCTTTAGGCCGAGTAAGAAGGCCTGCTGCAGACAGTGTCCCGCGACGACGCCCAGTAGCACGTCCATCACCGGAGTCGCTGGCGACACCACGCGTTTGCCGCGCGACCAGGCAGCGCCGTCCACCCGACGCACCGCCGACGAGATACTGGCATCCGGCGGCTGCAAGTATCCCCTGGGTGGACCATACGAGAACGGGATGGAGTGGCATCCGCGCGTCCACTCGCATGGCGAGATGAAGTGCGTCAAATGCAGGTGCAAGGTGAGATAATCACTTACGAGGCGTATTACTTTGTGCAGATGGATTGTAAAGTGTGGGAGGTGGAACTTACGAGTTTTCATCAAAAGCAAATTGCGAAGTGAACTTCAGTTCGGCCAGTGAGTATAGGGTGTAGACAGTAGGTTTGAGACAGAGATTTGATACTTGAGAATTGAGACTTGGGATACCTGATATTTGGGGAGCTGGGGTTTGAGATACCTGAGATTTGAGGAAGCTGGGCCTGAAGTATTTGAAGCCTGAGGGATCTGGGATTTGAGGTATCTGAGATTTGGGAGATCTTGAGATATATATCTGAGATTTGGAGATCTGAGGCTTGAGGTACGTGGGGTTTGGGAGATCTTGGACTTAAGATGTCTAAAGTCTGGGGGATCTCAGATTTGAGATATGTGAGATGTGGGAGACCTGAGGCTTGAGGTATCTGAGATTTGGGGGTACCTGAAATCTAGGAGATCTGAGAGATTTGAGACTTACGAGATCTCAGAGCTGAAACTTGAAAGACCAAAAGCTGAGAGATTTGATACCCAAAACCTCAGATCTGAAAGATCTGATAGTCGAGAGATGTGAGACCCGAAAGATCTTATAATTAGGAAATCTGACCTACGATACCACCTAAAAGGCTTACGACCTGGGAGATATGACAATTAAAATTCCCAGACGTAATGTCTGAAAAAATATTCAAGTCCATTCTATGTACTATAATATTCGAATATAACGTGAAGCCTCCACAGCCTTTCCAAACCCATTCGGAGCACATTCAACCTATCGTTGCCGACAATCGCCGTCGATAGATCGACCGAACAGCCAAGGAGATTCTTTGCGGTCGATCCGCCGAGGTTTTTTCTTTGCCCCGGCACAATAAGTACGGCGAGGATGAAATACCGTCGGCGCTTTCAGCGCGAAGAACGTCTCAGGATTGAGACGATTTTGTGGGGGAGATTGATTTTCCATTTGGCGCACGCAATGGGAATCCTTTCGATCGGAGATAGATTGAGTGAATTTCGGCTGATTATTGCTGCAGCTTATGTTACGAGAGGGGAAGAACGGTCGTGAATGTTCCAGCAAGGGAATCTTCCTCACACTTTGCGATCAATATTCGACTTTATTTTGTAGATACGAGTACAGGAGTTGTGAAATACAGTATTATCACAGAAACAAATTACCCGCGCTGATTTTGCCAAATGAATTTCTGACTACACTTGATTTAGAATTAAACTGGAACTCGATTAGATTAAACTGAATTGGGCCAGAATCCATACAGACAAATTTTAAAGAGTTTCCAAATAGAAACGTAGTAAATTGATTTACCAATCAAAATCCATTAAAAAATTGGAAATTTTTATGAATAGAAATTTCTATTTATGACAAGTACAATACGAAATCGCTGTACGAATCAACATCAAATGATGTCAAAAGTTTTGACATAAAATGTGAATCATTTATTTCAAAGAACACTCCTTCAGTGGAAAAGGAATCGGTATCACCAAAGAAACAGAAGCCCGAACCAGTGACACAAACCATAAAGCTTGACAATCAGGCGGACGCCTTAAAACTATACAACGCACTTAGCTACTGTACAGGCTGTTTGACTACTGATGGTCGGGGTGCCTATCACGCTACAAAAGCTCATTTAAATATCGACGCATCGACCTAACTCCTCTAGTAAGGAACGTCACTAAGCCGTAGCTATTAAATTAATGCTAAAATTATAAATTAAGGTGCATCTATTCAAATTGTGATAATACACAAAATGTTCCATAATCACGGATTTCTTTTAGCGTTGCACAGTCGCAAAGTGGTTTCCATCGGTTGGGGGCACCGTGAGGAACTAGTAGCGCGAGATCGTCACGGTACTTTACTCGGCGAGCGCGACAATTTCCGGTTTACACGATCGCTCTTAACCCCCTCATCAGCTGCATTCCGCACGTGCCTCAAGTTACTGGCCGACACGGTTCAGAATGCACGTCTTCACAAACCTTTTCATGGTATCGTTCCTTCTCGAACCATGGCATACGAACGTCGAAAAATAACTGTAATTCAATAGTACTCGGTTAAATTCAAACGATCCACCCCCACCACCATTTTGTCAGACTCACCCTCATCCTTCATTACCTCAAGCTCAGCTAAACATAACAGATCGACAAGAAAAGTGAACAGATATATGTTCATAATTTGTTTTTCATAATTTTCATCCTATTTTTATGCGAATAGTGCGAATCGATTGGTGAGGTTCTCTCGTTGAAAATGAGCCCAAACACGACATAAATCGGATTACTTTTAGGATTATTGATAGTTACAGTGTAACTATCAATAATATACTCTAAACTATCAATAATCCGACAAGTAGTTCGATTTATATTGTGTTTGGACTCATTTTCATCGGGAGAATCCCACTAATCGATCTCTATGGTTTTCATACAGAAACTACGGTTCGTAGTTTAAAAAAATCAGAATTTTCGAATTTTACCCAAGTTCGCTTGTAAGTTGAAATATATATCTAGATCGCAGACTAGTTAGATTGACTCGAAAAATGGTCCGTATGGTTTCTGTTTGCAGAACGGTGAGGTTAGGTGCGACAGGAAACGATGCCCACGGGCGCTGTGCAACTCGATCGCGCACCAGATGAAGCGCGGCGAGTACGTGGCGGACGCGGACGACTGTTGCACGGTGCAGTGCCGTCGGGCTAGGCGTCATCATCGCAACAACCATCATCCTGGCAGGCACTCGGTGACACCGCGCGAGCTCAGCTGAGCTTGGACGCCATCTTGCATCGAGCCACCACCGAATTGTCCCGCTAGAGGGACACGCTCCTGGGCCTTATGTCGTAGCCATACTCGTCCCGTAGCCGTCGTGGTCGTCGTCAATGTCCCTGATTCAGACTCCAGAGTGACTAGTACAGTGACAGGGCGAAATAGAACTCCTGGCTCGTCCAACACGCGGTTGACAACCTGGAGATTTCGTGGGTATAGGAGGTGGAAGGGATCTGGGGAGGTATTTGGGGGTGGGGTACGCACGTGTGGCTCGTGAAGCGATATCCATGAGAGTGCAAGTTGTGAAATGGGTCTTTTGAGACTTGTAGGGTCGTGGGGTTTTAAATACATATCTGGAAATGTAGATCGTTGAGGGTTAGTATTTGAAAATTAAGGGTGTAATGTTAGGATCTTAATTACTAGCATTCATGTGCGCTATTTTCGGGATGTACAGTCAGCTCACTCGATTTTGGGGGATCCGATAAAATGCATGGCGACTAGTGTCGCACTTTACACAGTTGGCCCTTCTTTGGTGAGCATGTCTACAATATATCGTGAATATGGTTTAGAGTTTTAGAGTAAAGGTACATAAACTCCTGCTTAGACCATATTCACGACGTATTGCAGAGTTCCGGGAAGAAATGCTAACGATGTGAAGTTGGTCACTAGCAATTGGAACAAATTTTAATGTGCTCGGTTGCCAGACTCGAGTAAGCTAACTGCACTATTTTTAGGATTTTACTATGTTTCTTCCACCTGCTATACACAGGTTAAGGACCATTCCTCGACGGTGAAAATTCTAGTGTTGGGATTGGGAACGCGCAGAAAGTGCTTGTGCTTTGATGTTTTCACGTGGCTGTGAATTGGGATGACTTAAAAGTACAGAGACTGAGGTTTATTCTTCGATGCCTAGAATCCTCGTTGATTGGGTCACGAACGCGCTGAAAATATCTGTATTGGTCTTTATATGCGATTGGATGATGCTGCGTCCAGCTTTGAGTCGCGGAGGGGCAGTGCCACGTAGGACTGTGGCAGATGTAATTGGGAAATTTACGAGAGGACGTCATTTAACGGGGGCATCTGGACGAGCAGGGTGCATGCATCTCCATTAACCTTTTCGGTGCAGAGATATTTCTAAGCTAAATATTTGCCATGGGCGGATGTCATTTAATTTTGTCTATCGTGCTTAAAAGAAATGACGTGGAAGGAAGTATAGGCACGGGGCAATAATGAAGTCTCCAATGCGCATGCCCAAACAGAAGATGCAAAAGTAGGTGGAGCCACGATCGCCCTTCACTCAGCACAACGTTAGGACCATAATGAACTAGATTCAAGATTTGTGGGTCAGCTTCCCCACTTTTCCATTTTCTATTTAGCCGCTCCGAAATTAATATTTGAGGTTATTTTTCATGAAAATGGTTACCAATCAGTGCCTACTATTATACTAATGATCCATACTTATTTATTTCCACATTTAACACCCGTTCCCATATGAAAACGTTGTCTGAGGTCGTGACCTCGCATTCTTAGCACCGGAAGGGTTAAAGGAGTAGCTTGAGAACTTGATAGTCAATCAGAAAGGCGTCGTTTGAGAGCGATCAGGCGGACGGGAAGACGGTAATCGGCGGAACAGAAGGATTCTCTGCGATATGATGGAACCTGCGATGATGATAATAATAAGAATAATAGAAGCGACAGAAGAGGACGTGGACCGTTCGTCAGACGCTATTCTTATTCCCAACCGTTTGCTAGCTCGGTAATTCGCTCTGGAGTCTGTCGCAGCACCCATAAGCCGCGTCCAGACGTCTATTAATCAATTGCCTCTCATCAACGGATAAACTGTTAGACCGGAAGTCAGCCAACCATCGCTCCCTGCCTCGAGTGACCTGTCGCGCGGCGCACATGACGGCTATCGTGGCAACAGGAGAAACGAAGGAGGGGGTAGGAGAGGGGGGAGGAGAAAAACAGCATCGCTGAGCAAAGAGACTACCCTGGGAGGGTAAAGTGTTTACGAGGGGATCGCGTCAAGTGTAACGCACTGATTTCGACGAGACTTCGCGGGTAGACAGGAAAGCGAACATTATTTCACTCGTATCTGCGAGTTTGCGCAGACACTCAGTAGTTTATCCAATATTCAACGACAAGCATTGTGTCTTGCTCACTGGCTACGTTTTGTGTAGATATATCGAGTTACAGTGAAGTTTTCAATGCGCATGCTCGAAGTGGAGATGGGAGTTATTGGCCTCCTTTATTCCATAGTGGGAATTCTGCGGAGACACCCATCATTCATGTGCTCCACAGATGTGTATAAGGAACATTGTGACAAATAAAAGTTATTTGGTGGTAGCAATTTTAATTTAAAAGAAATAATTACCAAATATGAAAATTGTGTTTATTGCACGAATTCAAAGGAGGAAGAAGTCTGAGATCATGAACTTGTAATCCACCAGTGAGCAACGTGCAATGTGTGTTGTCAAATGTTTCACAAAGTAGGTGTCGACGCAAAGAGGCGGACGTGGGTGTAATATCTTCCGATTTCCTACTTAATTACGAAGCTTCGTCAACACCTTAATATGACATAACGTAATGTTACTTAAAATGATTTTATCCATTGGAATTGTTAGTTCTATAACCTATCAGTTTTCTACTAAAAAGTTTCAGTGTACATTCACCATTTGTACAGATTTTTCAATTCGCATTAGGCGCAGGTAATTAACACCAAAGCCTGTAGCGGTAAGGTGTTGAAAATTAGCGTGCAGCGCTGTGATTTCTCCCCTCGTTATTCGTGCCGGTAAATGCAAAGGCCTACCATACCCACCAACCTCACCAAGTTACCCAGCAACCAAAGAAGACTGAAGAACCTCCGATACGGTGGCATCAGTTATCATTTGCGCGCGAATGCTAACGTTTACTATTAACTCCAACTTAATATGATTATTACTACGAATATTATTAATATTAACGTCGTTAACATTATTAATCATTAACTTCGTTAGCGTCATTCTCGCGTTATTCACTGTTCGTCGTGATCGTCGTTACTTGTCATATTTCATCGTCATTCAACATGTCGCCGTCATTACAGTTACAATTACTATAAAACAATTATTATTAATATTTCTATTGCTATTTCATATAGTACGAATATTAATGCTATTAGTCTTAACGATATCATGGACACCCGTTGCTACCAATATCACCCCCGTTATTCGTTAACGCGTTCACAATCCCCTGACCCGTGCGCGGGTCAGGCGTACACAGGTCTTGGACAATGAGCGCGTTAATTATGCCGTGGTGGATATTCTTCTACGATGCATCTCTTTCCTCTGCCACGATAACCGCTCTATCATCTTGTAATTTGGCGGGGAGAGGGTAGGGAGAATGCACTCTTTTGTAATTTATAAGCGTATTTATTGCGTTGGGATCGTCTTTAAGTCATTCGATAGTGACTCCTGAGGTTTTCAGGCTACCCGACATCGTAAACAATTTCAAAGTTCAGGAACGATATGCGTCCAACAAAACACCACTGGGAGTCACTGTCATTACGTGTGTGTCAGTGCGGTCATATAGCGGGGACAAAATCACTGGACCACCTGGGGACACCTGTTTACCTGTGAAAATACTTGCCGGATTGTGGAAGTGTATGTAAACTCAGCAAGTCTGACACCATTTAGGAGAGATTGGAAAGACAAGAATCCTTGTGTTTGGCTGATAGTTACCCAATACTATGTATGTTATATCCTCCACTCTGCGTGGCCGACGCTTGACAGCGTAAAGCGGCTTTCGCACGGACATGTATGATGAGAACATACGAGGAACAGGAGACTACCAGCTTTAATCTATTTAGCTACAAGCTAGTGCGTACCTTTAAGTACCGTTAAATGGTGCACCAGAGATGGGAGTCATGGAGAGCGAAGATGGGTTCGACAGGCCAGTCTGCTCGACTCCGCCTATTTCCCTATTTTTCTCTTTGGGCATGCGCATTCCGCGTCTCAGTCTTCCTCAGTTGATCTACATATACCTTCACTTCATGTCAGGTTACCTCTCCGCAAGATAGATGGCGTAAGCTTGCGCGAAACCACGATAGATGGTGCTGTGTGCTAGCCAGAGGGTATGGAGAGGATAATCACTCAGTAGCCTCGAGAGGTCAACGATTTTGTTCCGACTATACCGCAGATGTATTTAGCGTATGCCTGTTTTCTATGCGAAAGTGAATGGTGTATAAGTCCGCAGAGTTCTGTTGGTTTTTTTTTCTTCCAAATGCGAGGGGAGAAGTTTTCGTAGGCGACTAGACAGAGACAGCAACAGAAGCGAGGAAGTATGTGTAAAAATTCTCCAAATATGTCATTAACTGTCATGGTTCACGAGAGCCCGATTTTTCGTTCTGCATTACCATCCGAGTGAACGATAAATGACACTAGTGTAGGCACAAATCGGCAGTCGTTCGAGCAAAAGTGCGAACAGGAAGTTAGCAGCTACGTATGGTTTGAAATGGAATCGAGAATTTGAAGCACCTAGTGGTGGAAGTCCCTTTATTTTTCGATGTTTTAGGGACACACAAAGCTTTCGAGTTCCAAGCTCGTTGCTACCCTTTAATCCCACTAGGTTCTTAAATTCATGGAGTATGACGTCAGTCCTCAGCTTGCACCGCGACAAGTGCGTCACGGCTTTATTTCTCTCTGTGCATTTCTTTATTATCTAGTCTAAGGCGCCGAAGCGTCTTTTCTGGGCAAGCTCGAGGAAAATGGGCGGGGCGATGCGGGAGGCGTGGCCTCGGCAGCTGCGCCACGCCTGGTTGCTTTCATGTTCGACGATCGAACGTTTCTAATACGGTGCCACGAAGCTGCAATTGTCACGTGACCAATCGGTCCACTTTTCTTTACAAATGAAGGGATTAATTACGATTTTTTCCGTGAATCGCTTATTCCATGTAAACACGTTTCTAATAGACGTTCAAGTGGAAAGATGCTTAGATGTGACGGTATATAATTTTATCTAATCAGAGATTCTTTGTAAAATACGCGATGGATCACAGTGGAGAAAAAGGGAACTATTAGAAATCTGGGCTTCGTGGTATTGGCTGACATACAGTTTCGTGGAACTTCGCAGAAGGCGTTGATTCGCTGTTTGCCGTTTGTGTCTTAAAAATCGTGTGCATGCACTTGTTAGTCAATGCTGTCAGTGCTAGTTAGTCGGTTAGTGGCCTTGAACACGATTTACTGTCAATGTTTTGTACATAAATGCATACAATATGTAACTGAGGATCCACGACCACTATTATCTGACTATCAATATTGCGATTACTATTATTATTATTCATATTGATAGTAATAATTGGTGGCTGGTCGAATTCGCTAATATGTTAATATTATTCTATTTTATTATTGTCATTATATAGTAATACTATTTTTACGGTTATTATTTAAAGTCATCCCCCGTTGTATACGTGCATGTTAACGATCTTGAATAGAGAGGGCGTTTGCGCCGTTAAGAGACAGTTATATCGCTCTGAGATGCATTACGCTCGCGTTACTTTTTATTTACTTTACTAATATCCGCCTAATATCGTTGTTGATACACGCGCGCTTCCACGGTGTAAGCATCGAAAAAGGGCAAGGTTTCTGCGCCACGCGTCGAAGTATTCGCCTGTATGAGATGGAAATGTGTGTATAGCGGGTGTGCCGCTTAAAACAAGTCACCTAAATGTCTTCCTCCATTGTGGTGAAACAGAGAGTATCAAAGGGGACTACTCTACGGGAAATACCATTGTTGATCTTATATTTCTCATATCACAACTAAAGAAGATATTTATGTGGGACACCCTGTATACAAATCAGTGCTGTGAAAAGGATGGTATAGTTGAACTGAGACCGCTTGGGAGCAGTCAAGCCGAGTGAGTGAAGAGGGGGACCAATGGGCTAGTCGAGATCTGCTCAACTCCGCCTACTTCCCCACTCCCCTCTTTGGACATGCGCATCCCCGTCTCAGTTTTGCTCGGTTGACCTGTATACCAGGGTTATCCATAAGAGGGGCCTCTTAAGCGGTTTTATACCCTCTACTCGTCACATTGCCTTTGCGTTGAGTGCTACGTGGCATTAACCATACAGGGTGTTTCAGAATTGTGGGTAACACAAGAACTGGTTAGCCGAATTCATAATGAATTAGAATATGGGAGAGCCACACATAATGGCTGCAAATGAGGATGCTGTTGAAAAAACAACTGTTCTGGGTGAATATCGGTAATATGGAAGAATGAACCAAAGTACTCCATAACAAGGTCCGTTAGACATTAACTATTCATTTTGAGAATTTTCAATGTATCAGTCGTATTATTTAATATTAAGCAGCTAGGTTCCTATCGAACTCTGCAGAAGCACCTTGTATAACAGTGTCCACGTTGTATGGCGACAAAGGCAGAGTGGGGGAAGGCCCCAAAGCTCCAGAGCGCTGTATTGGGCAGCATTGAATGTAGAAACTGTTATAAACTGGAAATGATGAACAGGTCAGCGCGGAAACAGTGTTAGCGTATTGATCGATTGTGATCTATCGTGATCTATCGATGGATCGAGCGGATGCTCGTGTGGATGATAGAATAAATGTATAAAATGTTTCGTCGAGAATCGATGTTACGCGCGTTCGGCGTCAATTGTAAATGTATATAAATTGCAGGGCGACTGCGAGACACCGCGAGTAGTGCCTTAAGAAGTATAATTAACAATCGAAAGGATCAGTAAGAAAGTGTCGAAGGGACAGTATTTAATTAATTGCCATGCCGCTATTTCGCTATTAAACTTCACGTAACTTCAGGATACCGTTAACGCGACCAAAAGTGTCCAGAATTATTGGTTTCTGATCATTCTGACCAACACGAGAAACGTCACGTAAATTTCGTATCGTCGAAGTAAACGATGGAGTGTACCGAGGTACGTGTTATTCTGTGCCAAAACGATCGCCAATTAAGTCGTGATTAATCGTTAATTCGCTAGTGCCGTCGTTACTTGAAAAATCAGCTTGCAACTGCGTTACGCGCTCGGTTGAATATGTATGTGCCTTATTATTCGATGGATATCAAGCCTATGTGTGCGCGTATATGGGTGGGAGAGAGTGAGAGGGAGCGAACGAGTGAACGATAGAATGAGAGGAAAAAAGTGAATAACCAATTGTTGATATTGCTAATTAATGTAATAAATCGTATATTTGAACGTAAGCAGACGATTATATTAGAAATAATTGTATGCCGATTTCAGTATTTCCATTAATAAACAAATGCACTCGACTGAGTTTATCGATTGGTACTCGTGATATCGACGGTTTCATAAGATTTCTTAACTGTCCGCAATCGTAGTTGTCTACCTTACCGCAATTATAAAAACACTGAACTGAATGGTGCCGCTTTCAAAGCATCACGTAATGTAGCAATATCTCTGGTCGAAACGTGCAAACATAACAAATTCTTCGTATAACTAAAGTACAAAAATAATGTCATAACATAGATGAGGTGTAGACCTTCTGACTTCGTGGAAATTCAATGGTTTTGGAGCGCACTCTAACTTTAAGAACGGCGATTCTGGGAATTAAATCAACTGAATCACCGAAGTCGGTATAGTTGGTAAAGGAAAAATAGTAACGATGCGTTCATAGTGTAAATCGGCCTGGATTCACACTGTGGATCTAGTGGATCACTGTGGATTCATATTTGTGTTGTTCCCTAACAATTCTCATCATGTTTAGTGAAAATTCTAACCGCTAAGTAGGATTCCGATCGAATTCCACGCTGAATCGGTAACGTTGCATGCGACACGGAAATGGTAATTTGGGTGACTAGAATTCGCATTGGATGTAAACTATATATTCTATACCTACTCTATGTCGCGACTTTGACAATCTTTAAAACCCTAAAAATTATTCAATCGCCCGAAGTACCGTGAAACTTTGAAAAATATTTAATTGCTACGTAAGATGGAATAATGATTACTCTGTACAACATTTAAGCGCATAAAATATTCTATAATTTACTGTCACACTAATCCCTTGAATTTTGATAACAAGAATATACAAAAAGAATAAACTGGCAATTTATGCTTACAATCACTCGTTGCTTCATTGCTTTGCCAGCACTTCAAACGGACAATCATTCTTTTAGAGTTTCGATGCAGTGGCATGTCTCAATCCTTCGTCAAGAGCGCACAGCACGAGGTCCACTGTTTTAGACGTAGCATTGGGTCCCAACAAGCCAATCCGTAAGATTTTTCCCATGGTCGGTCCCAGCCCTTTGCTGATTTCGACTTTGTATCTAAACGACACGCGGGAGTTCTTGTAACTATCAAAACAAATGCTATTGGACGTAGGATTTACCTCTCCATGGCCCGTTGCACGATGATATTGCTATCAACGCCAGGTGGCAGCTCTACAGAGGTCACCGTCGATAATTGATACTGTGGAGTTTTCACATAACATTTAAGTCCTCGAGCTTCGAGACCTTTCCGTAACCTTGTAGCTGCAGCCGCGTGTCTAGCCCAGGATACAGGCAGGCTTTCCTCCGCCATTTCCGCCAAAGCCTCGCGCAGACCGTACAGCAACGTAGCACTTGCCGTGTGATGATAAACTCGATTCTCGTTCCCGAAACATTTCCAATATACTCCGAGGACGTTCAGGTCCCAGTAGAAGGAGAAGGGTTTCGTCTTCCTTCGGAACAGTTTCTCCCTGTCGTTGTGAACGGGAAAGGAAATGTGTTAAGTAGATGGCGTTGCCGTCGCCGAAATTAATACCTGCTAATGATTAGATGTAGCCAAAATTTAGTTTACAAAATTAATGGCGATAAGGGAGATTGGTGATAAGAATTGGTAATTGAAACTGATGTATCAAAGGAAGGTGATTAATTTTATGTGCAATTGAGTATACTGTAATTCCAAAGCTGTAGGTTAGAGTGTCATGTAGAATGAATTCATCGGCTATGCATGTCACTCTTTATGAATTCGTAGAACTTTGATTCTTAGATTTTACAGTGGCAGAGCTCATTCGATATGTGACTAAACTATGTACGTACTCGGCCCGTGGGCTGAACGAAAGGGGAGCTAAACCTGGTGGGGCACCGAGGACCTTCTGACTTCCGGTGTAAGCGGCGTCGATGCCCCATGAATCCATGAAGAACGGCTCGCCCCCGAGCGATGCTACCACATCGACGATCAGAAGAGCGTCGTATCTGAAAACAGAATTTCCTTTTTTGAAAATAACTTCGGTATTAATTCAATTAAAATTGAGCTAGAATTAAAATAAATTATATAAAGTAAAAATTATTTAAAAAGTATTGCAGGCGGTGGTCGCTGATGTCTTGAGACCAGGATTACCGGTCTTACTCTTCCTAATTTTTTAATAAAAAGACAATCTGTTTTACATTATATAAATAATGCGTCGCTTTTCTTTAAATAATAATGGAAATACTTCTAAAAACAAAATTAAATAAAATCGATTTTTTTTTATTGCGGCGCCCTCATGAATCGGTGAAAGACACGTACTTGTGCACAAGGTCACCGAAACCCTCCAGAGGTTGTCTTAAGCCAGTAGAGGATTCAGCATGGACCATGAACACCGCTACCGGTTTGTGTGTCCTTAAGGCAGATTCCAATTGATCCATCGTGACAGGCTTGGTGTGCTCCGTTTCTATGAGTTCCACCTGTATTTGAAATTTGCAAACTGAGTATATACATGGTGTTTATAAAAACGTGGGCCATTGCTTTAGAATCGGTTCTACTCACCGAACTAATGAAAAATGTTGGTATACCCATATATACAATAATGCTTAGCCGAAAGTTATATTAAAGTGGCATTTACCGGGGCCCAGCTGTGTTTCCGCGGATCGATATATTGATTATCATTTTGCTTCGTTTTTTAAACGCGAGATGGGAAGGATATGAATGAGAATATAATGTATTAAGGTAAATTCCCAGGACGCGTGGCTCGGCGAGTTTAGTGCCGTGGGAATTCACCTTAGGCCAACTGACGAACACCTGTCAGCCGCTTGCTTTTTATAGGTTATGGGCACTCTGGACCGGTGTTTTACAGAATATAAAAATGCTTATAACTGCAGAACTAAGCATTATCAAACGTATGCATATATCAACATCTTTTATTCTTTTAATGAGTAGAACCGATCCTGAAAAAATATCACACATTTTTATAAACACCTTGCATATACGTCTCGATGAGAATCAAATACAGTCTAGCTTCGGAAAATATACGAAACGTGCATTAGCGCCGATCCGACTGGCTATGTCAGCAGCCCGTTCACCCCAAATCCCGCATTTGATGATCACTATCGTTTCACCTGGCTCCAGTAAGTTTCCCAGGCACGCTTCCATTCCACCGTGGCCGGATGCGCTTAATGCTAAGGTCAGCCTGTTCTTCGTTTGGAATACATACTGCATACCCGCCTTAATTTCGTCCATCAGCTAAAAAGTTGTAACGGGTTAGCCAGAAATGAGCAGGCGTGTTTAATCGTATACAAAGGGGGACGTTTCGTTCGAATTAATATTACAGATTTACCTTCTTTTGCTAATTGCAAATGACATACTTACTTAGGTAATGATATACAAGAAACGATCAGGACAGGGTTGCCAGGAAAATCCCTACCGTAGTGGAGGGAGAACATACGTGTGGTGGAGGGGGAACTACAACAATGCGGTATATGTGTGCGTGATGACGCCTTGACGTCAAACCAGTTAACGTCAAGATAGGAATTCTTCCTCCACTACGGTAGGAATTTTCCTGACAACCCTGGATCAGGGAAACCTCAAAGTCCCTAGGCGTGAAGACACGCCGACGCCGATAGAAGTATTGATAAAATGAGACGAAACGATTACATGGCAAAGTTCTGGATGGAGATGGCCAAGAATTTGATTCTGAAGAGCCTGAAGGACGCGTTTCGAACAATTTGTTGGCCCAGGCCCCGCTAAAGTCTTCACCGGCAGTCGCATTTTCATCAGAAGCTCCTTCGGTGGCTTCTTGTGAACGGCGAGCTGGCTCCATTCGCTATTCATGCTTACTCTGCCACAAAACGAAACTGTTATTAAAAGGTTTCCTGTTACCGCAAAGAAATTCATTCGAGTTACAATCGGATCACGAGATTACAATGTACACATCCTCCTTGAACGCAGTTGTTTCTCTAGATTTTCTACAGAGAATTACGAACTTACAACTTGTTGAGAAGATAACAACCTGTTATCATTTGGCAACAGGGAGCTGGATCTAACGTTTCAAACAGCATCGAGTGAGGGGGTTTTTCGATATAGATCAGTGATGCCAGTAAGACAAGAAAAGTCTAGATTTATTACGAGTTTCCATCTTTGAAATTTTGAGAAATATCTAATTTAAACTCCCTTTTGACCATTACTGTATAATTCTTAAACCTTTTCTATTTCTCCCAATTAATATATAGCGATACCTCTGCGGAGTGCCACAAGGCGGCATACCAGGCGATCGCGTTCTCTCGCAAGTGCTCCCTCAACTACCGATTCCTGTATATACCAGTATCGTTCGACGTCAGAGGTGAACACGGAACCACTTTTATCTCATGATTCTAGGCGCTGGATTAGGAGCGGAGCGTGGATTGTGGAGCGAACTATAGAATCTCTGACAGCACGTGAATCGGGGCGATCCTTGCGCGCAAATCGCCGAACCCACGTGCCGTGAGAACGCACGCTCATTCCTCGCCGAGTCAAGCTCACTAAACCCACTCGCCGAACCTGGGGCGAGCCAAGCAAGCTCGCCGATTCACGTGCTGTCAGATTCCACTTTTACATTGCTAACCACAGCATGGGTGCGTGATGCCAGGCCGGTCATAAATTAGATAGGGCCTTAAGGAATTTTTGATAGCGTCAACGCAAAGACTTTTCGGTCTCAAACAGTCAGTCTTGCACAGGCCTCGACTCGAGACACGCTGTATAAAACCTGCACCGCTCTGTCGAAATACATTTTTCTTTTAAACTTATTCCGTTCCCTCCACTGTTTTGATTCTTACATGCACTTACATTTTAAACATACTACATAAAAACATAGTCACTGAATAACATTATAACACTGTATCAATAATATCGAATGGAAACTTTGGCGTGAATCCATTACAACTTACAGTTTCGAGTTGCTGTCGTCACTACTATCTCAGATGCTCAATGTCGACGTTATCGTCCTTATCGTTGGTTTAAGAATCAGTTGCACTGTTCACTGCGCTGGAGCATGTAGCGTACTGAAATCTTGCAATGCCCACTTTGACTGTTTAAGCTTCGAGATGTTATACTACCGCACGGTCACGTGCCATCGTAAGTGTGCGGTCGACATTGATAACCCAAAACAAATTCCATTTATATAACGCACAGTATCCAATCGATGAGTCACCATGGAGTCACATGTTTGTACAATAGCCCACCTTATCGACTGAAATAATTATCCTTAATAAAGCTTTCATTTATATATTGTTCACAATTGTTTCGATTAAGGATATTTTTCACCGTTTTGCTGGGTGAACACGTGAAACCTTGTTACATTAACTTGTAAGGAAATGTTGGATGCGTGGAGCTAGATAAACAATGACTCTTATAATCGACAATTTAGCGAGGGACTGAAGGGAAGCGAAGAATTCTTTTCATTGAATGACGAAAACAAACATGATATGCTATTGCCATTTGATAACCTTCCGAAATCTCCTGTCAGCATGAGTAAGGCAAACGTGAATAGTTCTGGATATTCAGTAAGCGTAGAAAATATTTGCAAGATATATCATTGTGGAAAAGTGGAATGCATTCAAATTTGATAGTGTAATGTGGGTGGGATAACATGGGCAGTGGCACGTGTATGAAAGAGGCAATGTAAACAGTACGAATCTTTTGTTGGAAAAAAGATTTCGTTCTTCATCAACCATCTTAAGGCGAATTCCAACGGCACGTGGCTCGACGAGCTGAAGGCTTGACTCAGTTCGGCTGTCCACTACGAGTAGGATTCACTTTAGGAATTCAAGACCAGCTTTAGGCTCGAGCGCCAAGCAAAGAACTTCTTTGCCGAGCCGGCTCGGCGAGTCACGCGCCGTTGGAGTTCATCTCAACACTGTTCTCGAGCACAAAACATGGGGATATAAAATAAACTGACCTTGAACGTCAAAGTCAAAGTCAAATTTTCACCACCTCTCATCACCAAATCTGACCTTGTAGGTTGTATAAATTAGAATGAACCAACCCTGGCGGTGGATGCTGCTCACAAAACCTATATATGTATACTTTCCACGAGAATTCGATGAACGCCGATATGATTTTCTGCAATATTTGAATACTACTTGACTTAACATACGAACAAATACAGAAGGGTAATTTATGTATCGTGTGAAAGGAAGAAAGTCTGCTTGGAATTTCAATATTTTCAAGTACAGTCACCGATGAGCGACTCATGTTTGCGCGAACAATTGTTTGACTATCTCAACTCGGAGCTTTGTAGAGACATAGTGACTAACCGGAACCCCTCAAGTGTACAATCAACTAAATGCATTCACTGTCACATATTACGCTTCCTGGAGTCCCAATTTGTCGTCAAGACACCCAACGGTCTTATATGACTTTGCCTCAGTTTCTTTTGTGACATCACTATATCTCTACGTACATACATATCACAAATTTTAATAGGGTGCGTCATGAATAATTGTTGTCCCAATTTATAGACGTATGCTTAATTGAATTGATTTTTCAAATTCTAATTTAAGAATAAAAATCATTATGTTGTATGGTCTCAAATCACTTTCCTCAAAGTGTGTGATTCCCCTTAGGCTATGAAGCCACCAACGGAAACAATTTAGTGTAAACTGGGAAAGAATTCATGGCACATCTTTATAGTTATATGAAAATATCAGTTTCGCTAAGAAGGTAAAGATATTTACCAAAGGAACCCAAAAAGATGTGAACAGAAATACCACCACTGCGTTCCTGACGATACGCTCGTTAAAAGGTTGAAGGGGCCACACGCCGACAATTGAGCTGAAACGCTTCGACACCGAATACGCGCTTTGATCGAAGAAATCCATGTCTCGACACTGAATGGACGGTCGCTTGTTCTGAACACGACTGCCAGAGGCAAGGGAAGAACGTTATATATACTCATATATTTTTTATTCCGCGAGATTACCTTTTCAATTTGAAGCCGTCAAGTGTAATGCGACCATCAATCGCATACCTACACTGCGGCAGACTGTAACGTATAAAGTGCACAGTGAAATCGACTCTATCTGCCCTTAGACACTCTATTTGTCGTTCGAGTATGTTTGCACGATTACTACCTTACGGCCAACTAAAGAGAATAAGTGCGGAATGATTCTGAAATAATTAATAATTAATAATGAGTGATATTATGGTAGATCGTTTCCACCGCCACTTTTACGATGATGGAAGGAAATGGATATCGATTGAACGGCAACCACAATGCAAGACATTCGTATCGTTCGCATGGTGCACTTACTTGGGAGTGCGGTCGTTAGTGAAACAGGTGGTGGACTCGAAAATGCCGGGTCCGTTCTGCTCAACCCGGCATATTCACGTCGTAAATTTACAAGAGACACTCGTCTATGACGAGTGCATACAGACTAAAGTATAGCAGTGGATTTAGGATGTGCGGTGAAATAGCTGCGTGTCCGATTCTCTATTTCCCGCGAGCGAATGAAGCAGGAGAAAAAGAATATGAACGTGATCATCTCACTGGTATCCTTTCGTGAAAACTGCCCTTCAACTGCTGCAATGGTTGCTTCTTTGAGAAACTGTATCATTGCTCCAAGAGTTTCGTTTGTATATTGAGTAACGTTCCCATGTCATTTTCGTTTCACCAACTATCATCATCTCGTTGACGTCCTTTAGTCAGAAGAAGATCTGCTTGGAGATATAGAATAATACATATTTAATCCACTGTCCCCCATGGATTCTGATTAATTTTGATAATTTAATTAAAGTTAGTTTCAAAGACACAGTGGTTATTTGAGTACTCGAAAAAAGCGAGAGGATCGAAAGACCCGAGTAGCTCGAATTGTTTCGCTCTCGGATCGGTTCAGAAACCGAGCCTCGGCACAGTTCGAACTTCAAGCTGTTCGAATATTCGAGTATTCCTAGTGCCCTACATAGTGCAGGAGAAAGGGTAAAAAGTCTCCAGGAACTACATTGAATAATTTGTATTTCGTTTCAGTTTATAAAATTGGTCTACGCGTGGGGTGTGGACTATGATATTGCTATCGATTGTATGCCACCCTTGTTCACCACGACAGTGGTAATGGCGAAGTATTTCAACGGTGTGTTTCACGTACGCAAGGTAACTCGAATTCACGTAGGCTGGGTTAGAGGAAACGTGACTGCACGGCTTCAGTAATGTAATAAGCTTCAGAGCGACCAATAAATCAAAATTCAAAACACCTGTTTATTTCAATGAAAATGATTTACGATTCGCTTTTTGTTGCAGCTGGCAGAAGTGTGTTACATGATTAGAAGCGACACTGAGCGATTGAAGGATCTTCCACAGTTCGAGGTTCTCCATTTCTACGCTCTACAAGGAAGGAGATTCGTGGTGTCCTTCGCAGGTAAATGGATGAATTTCAATTTTATAATTCTTCTGGAATGGGCGAAGTGATTTTAAATGTTGCGTAGCCAATTGCATAGGGATATATAACTGAGGAATCTCTATTGCCATCTTTCGTGTCACTTGGGTGTGTTGAGTTACTTTGGTAGTGATGGGTTTGAATACCTCGCGAATATTTTTATTCCAATGGTTAATAGTAGATTTTTAACAAATCGTACTTTCAAACATTGTATTCTGTGACCCCTATGAAAACGTGCTTAACTTTAAGCAACATTAAGTGAAATTTTTTATATTTAATTTTAAATTATTTCGTATACATTATTTGTTATTTATTAATTTAATGATATTTCCGTCTTATTCTCGACATTCTATTTCAGTTTCCCTCAGCCTGCTACTGGTGATATACCTAGCACTTCCAACCGCGTTAATCGTACACGACATTCTAACGAAAAATGAGTCGGAGGAGAAATATCTGATGTATCCAGTGGATTATTACTTCATAGATACACAAGATTACTACTATTTTGCGGCAGTGCATGGTTATGTAGCGTCTGTGACCCTCATAGTTCTCGTATGCACGCTGGACTCGATGTTCATTATTTTCATACAACATGCCTGCGCGATGTTTGCAGTCACTGGGTAAAACATTTGCATTTCCTTTCAATCAGGTACAATTCTACTTATACAGGGTGTCCCAAAATTCAAGGGCTTGCGGGAACATGCAATATCCTGATTGGGCTTACACACACTGAGTATCCCAAAATTACGGGACAATCCGAAACATCCAATATCATGTGCAAAAAGACATCGAAAATACGTCGAAAAGTCCTTTTACCGTTTTGGAATCCGAGGCTTCGTTCTCGAGATATTAACAGTTGAATGTTGACGATTCAAGTTTCGGGGCGCGCAGTTTAAAGCCGAAACAGCTGGGCGTGCGAGCGGTCACTGCTCGGCGCTCAGCTGTTTCGGCTTTAAACTGCACGCCCCAAAACTTGAATCGTCAACATTCAACTGTTAATATCTCGAGAACGAAGCCTCGGATTCCAAAACGGTAAAGGACTTTTCGACGACTTTTTGCACGTTGATATTGGATGCTCTGGAAAGTGCTTGAATTTTGGAACACCCTGTATAACTCCCAATAAGTAAGATTGACGAGTAATCCCATTCCATCATTGCTCTTAAATCTATCATTTTATTCACTCTGCTAAATGGAGCGAATTTCAAAGCACATGAAATATCATTATTAAATAAATGAATCATTTCAAACAACCGAAAATACGCATTGGAGAATGTTCATTTTTACATTCCATATATAAATTATTTTTTTTACCATAGGTGAGTTAACGTGAACCGATTTCGAGGTGACTTTTACATATCAGTCTAATAATTGTAAGAAACGCACAACACACGTGTGCATTTTCTTTGTAGACATAAGCTACAAATGATGCACGTTTTGGACGGAAATATATCGACGATCGGGGTCCATGAATCGAAATTCCAAAATTTTGTGGACGTGCAAGAACGAATGTACGAGAAACTTGTATTATGCGTTAAGGAACATCAAAGAGCTTTGGAGTAAGTGTACCAATGCATGGTTTTCCATCGTTACTGCGAGTATATCGTTGCGCGAGATTTCGGTGCTGTACTATAGGTATTAAAAAATACACCGTCTGATTTATAATGAATCATTTCAAATTGTTAACTTCATTTAGTAAAAAGCTCCTGCACAGAGATAGGATGTAGGGGAGACTGGGGCTGGTTTATATCGGTCACTCGAATCTCGTGAACCCCGTGAGATGTCAACGGCGAAAGAAACATCTTTTATCAGTTAAGAGTTCGTATTTCTGTTCAGGTGCACGCAAATCGTACAATCAGCATTCTCAGTGACACTGTTTGTTCAAGTAACGATGAACATCATAAGCCTCAGTATCACTGGAGTACAAGTAAGAGTTCGCTATCACCCATGCTCGTTTTGTTTCATCTATCAACCATTAAACATATAAAAGTATGTGGAAGTCTCCACTGCCAACGTATGTGCACTAGGTCTGGAACTATTTGTTGAATTTTTCGGTATTCGAGTATTTAAGTATTCGAATACATCAGTATTCGAATAGTATGGTGTGAAATATGAATCAAGTTCTTTAGGTTCTTTTGTCAGGATGAAATCTTGTAAGCTAATTTTCACCCACTTCACACCATACTATTCGAATACATCAGAAATCGAATAGTATTCGAATACTCAAATATTCGAAGTTTATTCGTAGCATTCGAATACTTGTAAAATATTCGAATAGTCCCAGCCCTAATGTGCACCGTATATTAAATGAGCTGTGAATTGTAAATTACTTGCTCACTCGCGCACATTCTGCAACTGTTGAATTAGGACAGTGAAGGTTAATTGACTTCTATCAGTTCAGTGCTTTCAGGATAGTTGGAATTTTTCAGGCTCTGTTAAAAATGTCTGATGGAAATATATCGGATATGTTAAGGCTGGCAATCTGGATGATGGGACAGTATATCCATTTAGTTTTTATCCACTTTCCCGGGCAAAGACTATCGAATTTCAGCGAGCAGGTGTATTACGACTCGTAAGAACACAATATGTTGTCCATATATGTTGCAAGTAAAGCATTTTATATACAGATTACTGCACATCCAATTTAGTAAGGAAGGCTTAATAAGTGGGGATATCGAAGGGTATTCTGTGATTCATTTAAATAAATGTAAATGTAAATGTACATTTAGTATGATAGAACTGATCTGACATGTATGATTTGTGAATTTGTTTATTCGTAATGATAGTGCTACTGTGTGAAAACAATTGAAGAGTCCTTGTAAAAAATCTTGCATGTGCACTATTAGATACATATAGTACTATACAATATGTGCACACACTATTTATGTGAGAATTCCCCATCTACTACTCCCTATTACGTCATAAATAAATAGTCCCTGTTGTCCCTACTTCTGGCATCTCTGAACACAACCGACTTCCCGAGGTCTTTTATTCCGGTTTCCTTCTTATGTAGGTTCCAGATCCCATATTACGATATTCAAAAATTTATAACATTTTCCATTTACTTTTTATGTATTTGCAGGTTGCAGTGCAAATGGTACAAATCTTTCCAGAAGTCACGTATTGTGTACCAGTTTTTCCTTATGAACACGTTAATGCCGTGTCGACTGACTGCGTTGAAAGTGACAACGTTGAACATGGAAACGTTACTGTCGGTACGTAATAGATACGGAATAGATCACGGAATAGATACGGAATAGATCAGAGAAATGTAATATAATGTGTATAATACGCGACGCATTTCGTAAAAATTTTCGTTTCCCATTTTTTTAACATATGGCATGGCTTTAACCTGTCACACATGGCATTTGTTCCGATCTTTATGTTCTCTGTCGTTAAAATATTGAAGATTGCAGGGACTTCGCTCTTTTTTCAGTTCACGCAGGCTGCCGTCTCGTATTTCACTGTTCTATCATCATCCTTATAATAAGCGATAGTGTTTCCTATGCAATTAAAGCGATTAATACTTGTGATAAGCTTGTTACAATGCTGCCTGAAGAAAAGTAAACGGTACTATATAGTTTGTAATGTTAACGACTCTGTGATAACTATCCCACATATTTCCCCAACTTGAGGACATCATTCTCTTCCCAACACTCAACATCGTCGCCAGGTCTATATAAAATGCATAGACAATGCAAACAGAATTTTGAGGGGATATGTCGATTTGTCAAGTACTCATCAGTGCTTCATTTTCTTGAAGAAGGAACGATGTAAAGGAAAATCGTAAGGTGCAGCACGTGTATGAGTGTATACTTGAGAAACAATAAAGTCATTGGCGTTGATATATTAATTTAACGCTGCTGGCGCATCCACACAACGTATAAGCATTATCATTTATCGAACGTTCAAACATTGAGAATAAAATAAAATTCATTCGGCGTAGAAAATCATTTCAAAATCCAAGTCCAAGTATTACTAATTTCTTTATATCTCAAATTTTACTGATTATAGTTAATAATAATAATTTATACTGGGCGGTTAGTGTAAAGGCCGTTGCCCATTTCGCGCGGCACTTCGGCCTAGTGAGCGACGATTTGCAACATCATTTTTCATAGTACTATCCCGCGGAATAAATATTTTAGCGCAAATATCAATTGTTATCGACGCGATTCGCGTAGGCCTTGTTTGGAGCGCGTCCGGCTGCACTCTTCTCCTCCTCATCCTGAAAAAACAAATGCGCGACTACTCCTGAGTGTAGTCGCTTTTCTAGGATTCGTCCCAATTATAGATTCAGGATTCACCATCATGTTCCTGTGAATCGCCATGCGTTGATGTTTGCTGCTTACACTGCCAGACTACATACGTAGTACGTGGTGCAAGGCATAAGGTAAGTGAAATTATAGTAATGTAAAATGAAAAGTATAATATTAAAAATTAGGAAATTGATTGAAAACAAACGGTATCAATATGTTGAGAACGAAATTGTCCCAGTAAACAAACTGACTGCAGTCTGACGGCAGATTGATGTCAGATTCGAGTATATTCTGACGTCAGATTCGGGTCCTACTATGTCCGCATTTGACTATGGTTTTGTGGTCAGAGCCTGACATCAGCATCTGATCGCAGATTGATGTCAGATTTCGATCAGATCTTGCTGCCGTGGCTGACCGCAGATTGAGAGCAGAAATCGAGCAGATCCTGCGCAGCGCGATCTGACGGCAGATTGGTGTCAGATACAGAGCAGATTCTGACGTCAGATTCGGTGCATACTAGGGTAAGTGTGGGTATTACTGTGGACTTTTAAGGTAGGTTAACTTTAGAACCCTCGATACGGCGTTCAAATGAATGAAAGTTCCTCCTTCTTTTTTTAAAAGAAAGGTGGGACCTTAATAATTCCATAAAAAAATATGAGGGCGGGGTAATATGTACAGTTAATTAAAAACACAGAGATTTGTCGATCAATGTCATTGCATGAGTTACTGCGGACATGCATGTATTACTGCGTGCCAGTTACTAACGAAACATCAGTTACTGCGCATGTATTACTGCGTGATGTCAGGCGAAACATAACCTTAATACCTTTGCAGGTTACGTAGACAGAAGTGAATACGGTCGGAAGAAAGGTTAGGTGGCGCAATGGTCGGTCCGCAGTAATACATGCACATGGTGTTAAGTACTGCACCTAATACTGCGGTGACAAATAAAAATTAAAACTAAAATGTAGACCAGGCATGGAACTAAAGTGAACGCAGCGGCCGATTTTCAGAGGCAACGCCTCCTTTCTCCCGCCGCACGTCTTGGCCCCCGCGGCGGCCATGGAGCTTGGAGCGCCTCAGGCACGTACCATGTGAACCGCGCGTGGCGCGTTGACAAAAAAAAACGCATCGACAATCGTGCTCTCTGGGACGATGTTGAAACCTATTGATACAATGTCACCCTAATACGCCACGCGCGGTTCATATGGTACGGGTCTGAGGCGCTCGAAGCTCCTAGGCCCGCCGCGGGGGCCAAGACGCGCGGCGGGAGAAAGGAGGCGTTGCCTCCGAAAAACGGCCGCTGTGTTCACTTTAGTTCCATGCCTGATGTAGACGACTGATTGATTGTTTTTCTGGAAAAATAACTCTTATTCTACCGAGCAATAATGCTACATTACATGTATTACTATTAATAACAAAAATATAAATGTTTTTCTAGTAGGTGTTCATGACCGCCATACCGGGAATCGACCGAAGTTTCGCCTTGACGAATTTCAAACTACGATAAAAGAATTAATAATAACTTTGCTGTAAATATTTATTAATAATTACCTGTAATAGAGTTTAAAATAATTTTATTAAAAATTTTCAAGAGATTATGTACTTTCTAACATTAAATATGATCTGTTTTAGAATATCCGCAGTAATCGGGGCATCCGCAGTAATACCCACACTTACCCTATGTCCGCATTTGACTATGGTTCTGCGGTCAGAGCCTGACATCAGGATCTGACTGCAGATTGATGTCAGATTTCGATCAGATCTTGCTGACAAAAACCGCCCGCAGATTGGTGGCAGAAATCAAGCAGATCCTGATGTCGGACATAGTAGGCAATTTTATATAATAGTATAGATTTAAAAACAGTGCAAAAGTCTGTAGCGTAAATAATATATAGAACACGTTTATAAGACCGACTTGAAAGATCTGATTTCTACCATATTTTATGGAAGAAAAAAAAGTTGGTAAACCATGTATTTAAACGGGTATTATAACATTTTTAATGTTTTACTTAGTTGTTAGTCAATTGAATGCCAGGGAGGCTCAAAATAATTATTTAAACTTTTAAAGACAGTTCTTCCACATATAAAAGAATTAATGATAACTACTATTTATTCAGTCGTCTTAGGGCGGTATTATCATCAATCGTTTTTTAGTTTTTAGCATGCGACATCCTCTACTAGTCTAGTAGATTAGTAAAGGATGCCGGATGCTTAAGACGATCTTCGTCTTCAGCAACGACTGATAATACCGCCCTTACAGTCGGATATAACAAATATATACTCCGCAGTGGAATGCCGGCAAATACGAGTGGTACTCGAGAGCCCTGAATGATCAAGCCCTCGGCCACTTATTCCCGCCACGGTGCTATTTCGTAAGCGAGAAGCGGTCGCCCGATCGCGGCCTGGCGGGTCGCGTCGTGAACTATGTCAGCAGAATCTACTCGATTTCTGTTGCCTATCTGCCGTCAGATCGCGGTGCGCAGAGTCTGCTCAATTCCTGCCATTAAATTGGATTAGCAGACTCTGCTTACTTTCTGCCGCCATTCTGCTGTCAGATCCTGACATCAGAATCTGCTCTATTTCTGCCGCCTATCTGCCGTCAGATCGCGGTGCGCAGAGCCTGCTCGATTTCTGCCATTAAATTGGATTAGCAGATTCTCCGCAGTGTCTGCCGCCAAACTGCTCGCAGGCTATGTCAACAGAATCTGCTCTGTATCTGACACCAATCTGCCGTCAGATCGCGGTGCGCAGAGCCTGCTCGATTTCTGCCGTTAAATTGGATTAGCAGACTCTGCTTACTTTCTGCCGCCAAACTGCTCGCAGACTATGTAAGCAGAATCTGCTCTATTTCTGTTGCCTATCTGCCGTCAGATCGCGGTGCGCAGAGCCTGCTCGATTTCTGCCATTAAATTGGATTAGCAGATTCTCCGCAGTGTCTGCCGCCAAACTGCTCGCAGGCTATGTCAACAGAATCTGCTCTGTATCTGACACCAATCTGCCGTCAGATCGCGGTGCGCAGAGCCTGCTCGATTTCTGCCGTTAAATTGGATTAGCAGACTCTGCTTACTTTCTGCCGCCAAACTGCTCGCAGACTATGTAAGCAGAATCTGCTCTATTTCTGTTGCCTATCTGCCGTCAGATCGCGGTGCGCAGAGCCTGCTCGATTTCTGCCGTTAAATTGGATTAGCAGACTCTGCTTACTTTCTGCCGCCAAACTGCTCGCAGACTATGTAAGCAGAATCTGCTCTATTTCTGTTGCCTATCTGCCATCAGATCGCGGTGCGCAGAGCCTGCTCGATTTCTGCCGTTAAATTGGATTAGCAGATTCTCCGCAGTGTCTGCCGCCAAACTGCTCGCAGGCTATGTCAACAGAATCTGCTCTGTATCTGACACTAATCTGCCGTCAGATTGCGCTGCGCAGGGTCTGCTCGATTTCTGCCATTAAATTGGATTAGCAGATTCGCCGCAGTGTCTGCCGTCAAACTGCTCGCAGGCTATGTCAACAGAATCTGCTCGATTTCTGCTGCCTATCTGCCGTCAGATCGCACTACGCAGGGTCTGCTCGATTCCTGCCATTAAATTGTATCAGCAGACCCTGCCGCCAATCTGCTCTCAGGTTAAGGCAGCACAATCTGTCGGCTTTCTGCTGTCAGTCTGCTTTCATCATCGAATATAACAAATCCTGTATCAAATCTGTAGTCTTTCTGCCACAAACATTTGTACTCAGGCGTTGAGCAAAATCTGCAAATACAGACGTGGCTATCTGGGGTCAGGCAGCGGAAATAGAAAAGAAACTGAAAGAGTAAAACAAAGAGGACAATTAAATAAATTCTTTAAAATGCTCATGAGAGTCCTCGTATGCGTTCAAAAATTTCTCCTGAATCCGAAAGTACTTCCACCATCTCATCCCCCCAAGATGACAATATTTCTCAAGTTGAAGGAAATGTACACCATGGCGAAATTTTGGCGACGTCGACAGAAGACAATACTTATAATATTTATCGAAATGAAATAGAACTCGATGTAGTAGAAGGTAATGATAGTAGTAGTAAACAAAACGCGGCACTGATTATAACCGATTCCTTTGATGTATTTAAAGTTCCTTCACAATGGCCCGAACTTAGTGACAGTATTAGAAACGTATTAGTAGAATGAGGCCCTTTTCGCGATTTAATCAGAAAAGTATTAAGTATGAGAATTTTTCGGTTATCATGGACTCGACGATAGATATAAGCAAAGTCAAACAATTGTTGGATGCGAGGGGTTAGATGTACAACGACTTTTATAACTTTACCTTTTTAGTATGCGACTGAAGGGAAATGAAGAATTCTCTTCATTCAATGACCAGAATAAACTTGATATGTTACTGCCACTTGATAACCTTCTGAATCCTCCTGACATTCTTGTACGAATAGATTTTGTTATCCTTTTTCATTGTATAAATTAGAACGGTGCAACCCTAGCGGTGGATGCTACTGAAAAAATCTATAGTACCTTCCATGGGAATTGGACGATCGCTGATATGTTCTGCTGCAATGTTTGAATTCTACTTGACTTAATATACGAACAAATACAGAAGGGTAATTTATGTATTGTTCGAAAGGAAGAAAGTCTGCTTGGAATTTCAATAATTTTAACTACAGTCACCAAGGGGGACTCATATTTGCTCGAACAATTACTTGGCAGTCCTTACTGGGTGCTTTGTAAAGATATAGTGACTAACCGAAATCCCTCAAGCGAACAGCCCTGAGTGGACAAACGATTAAGTAAATATATTCACTGTCACATATTACGTTTCACGACATTCTAGCTTCTGGACGTACTAATATTCAAAAAATATGTGGAGTAGCACCCTGGAGTGTCGACTTGTCACCAAGGGTTTCACTATTTTACACAACATTGTTCCAGCAGCTTTCACGACATCACTATATCTCTACATACATATACATATCACAAATTCTAATAGGGTGCGTCATGAGATGTTGTCCCAATTTATAAATATATGCTTCGTTTAATTGTTCTCTAAAAATTGATCAATAAAAATCATAGCGTTCTATGGTCTTAAATCATTTTTTCTCCAGTTGTGTGATATTTCCCTTGGACAATGAGATCACGAAACGGAAACAGTTCACTATAAACTGGGCAAGAATTCATGACAGATGTTTGTAGATATATAAAAATAGTAGTTTCACTGAGAAGGTAGAGATATTTACTATAGGAGCCCAAAAGGATGTAAAGAGAAGTATCACCACTGCATTCCTGATGACGCGATCGTTAAATGATTGAAGGGGCCACACGCCTAGCAACGAGGCGAAACGCTTCGATATCGAATACGCGCTTTGATCGAAGAAATCCATGTCTCGACACTGAATGAACGGTCGCCTGTTCTGTTTACGACTGCCACAGGCAAGAGAAGAACGTTATATATACCCATACATTTTTTATTCCGCGAGATTACCTTTTCCATTTGAACCCATCAAATGTAATGCGACCTTCAGTCACACACTCAGCGGGAAAGTGCATAATCATCTCGACTGTATCTGTGTTTAAACACTCTATATCTCGTTCGAGTATGTTTGTACAAGTACTGCCAGCTAAGGAGAATAACTACACGGTGCAGAATGATTCTGAAATAATTAATGAGTGATGCGTTTGTCTCCACCACCACTTTTATGGTGACGGAAGGAAATGTATATCGATTGAAGGGCAATCCGAGTGCAGGGCAATATCTGTATCGTTGCATGGTGCACTTACTTCGGAGTGCGGTCGTTGGTGAAACAGGTGGTGGACATGAAAATGCTGCATTCGTTCTTCCCAACCCGGCATATACAAGTCATAAATTTACAAGAGTACTCGTCATGTCATTCGTCTGTAACGAGTGTGTGCAAACTACGGTATAGCGTTTAGGATGTGCGGTGGATGAGCTGAGTGTCGGGTTCTCTTATTCTGGCGAGCGTAAGAAGCAGAAGCAAAAGAATATGAACGTGATCACATCACTGGTATCCTTTCGTGAAAATTCCCCTTCAGCTGCTGTAATGGTTGCTTCTTTGAGAAACTGTATCATTGCTACGAGAGTGTCATACGATTCGTTTGTATATTGAATAATGTTTCACTGTCATCGTCGTTTCATTATCATCATCTCGTTGACGTCCTTTAGTCAGAAGAAGATCTGCTTGGAGATATAGGATAATACATATTTAATCCAATTTCCCCCATAGATTGCGGTTAATTTTGATAATTTAATTTAATTTAGTTTCAAAGACACTGTGCTAGGGTTGTTTGAGCACTCGAAAAAGGCGAGAGGCTCGAAAGACCTGAGTAGGTCGAATTTTTTCGAAGTGTTCGTTTTTATCGAGCTCTCGAATCGATTCGGAAATGGTGTCCCGGCTCGGTTCGAACTTGAAGCAACTCCGACTTTCCCTGCTGTCCTACACAGTGCAGGAGAAAGGTTCAAATGCCTCTAGGAACTACATTTAATAATTTGTTATTACGTTTCAGACTATTAAACTGGTTGAATCGTGGGGTGTGGACTATGACATTGCTATCGATTGTATACCACCCTTGTTTACCACCGCAGTGGTAATGGCGAAGTATTTCAACGGTGTGTTTCACGTACGCAAGGTAAGCTGGCGATCAAGGTTCATGAACTCGAAGTCACGTGGGATGTATTATAGAAATATGACTGAACGGTTTTAGTAATGTAATAAACTTCAATCAGACGAAAAAGTAAAAATTCTTATTGATGTAAAATTGGATATCCAGGCGAGTACAACTACGGCACATAGTATGATGAAACGCGCAAAGCAAATATGTGCCTGCTGAATGGAATATCAGGAGATGCTATCCAACATTTGACTGTGGAAGAAATATTAAATTACTGAAATCATTCTGTTTGATTCGATACTATATAGATCGCATGTACCTAATGCGTGTTTATTGCAATGAAAATTGTTTACGATTCGCTTTGTGTCACAGCTGGCAGAGCTGTGTTATATGATTAGAAGCGATACTGAACGATTGAAGGATCTTCCACAGTTCGAGGTTCTCCATTTCTACGCTCTGCAAGGAAGGAATTTCGTGGTGTCCTTCACAGGTAAATGGATCAGTTTCGATTCTATTATTCCCTTTGTGATGGGCAAAGTGGTGTCAGTTGTTGCGTACCCAACTACACATGGATAGATATTGGAACTTGACTTTGGGAGTGATGGGTTCGAATACGTCGCGAGTATTTTTGTTCCAATGACTAATAGGGTGGCTTTATTTACTGTTGGTGGAATTTTTTTCATGGTTTTCTTCGCGGCACCCCCCCAGAATAATTCCAAATAGTAAAAAAATCTGTGTAAAGTTTGAACCCGATCGGATAATGGGGAAAGGTGCCCCTGGGCCCTTGAACATTTAAATAATTATTTAACAGCTCACAAAGTCGATTGTATATAATATCCTCCAAGTTATTGATTACATAAAAAAAATTGTCATAGAAAAGTTGTAGATCCAGACAAGGATACATTATTTGTTATTTATTAGTTTAATGTATTTATCGTTTGGCATATTTCCATCTTATTCTCGACATTCTATTTCAGTTTCCCTCAGCCTGCTACTGGTGATATACCTAGCACTTCCAACTGCGTTAATTGTACACGACATTCTAACGAAAAACGAATCTGAGGAGAAGTACGTGATGTACCAAGCGGATTATTACATCGTAGATACACGAGAGTACTACTATTTCGAGACGGTGCATAGTTATATTGCGTCTGTAATGATGATAGTTCTCGTATGCACGCTGGACTCGATGTTCATTATTTTTATACAACATGCCTGCGCGATGTTTGCAGTCACTGGGTAAAACATTTGTATTTCCATCCAATCGGGCGCAATTATAAGGAAGAACAACAAATCATCCCATACCACGCTGCACATTATTACTTTAAGCATTATCAATATTATCTTTTGACTTAAGGGGTTAGACCACCTTGGACGAAGCAAAGTTATAGTCATTTTCGGCATTTTTTAGGGCAATAATGAAATATTTCATTATCTATCTGGCCTTAAAGAACAGTGTTAAGTCCCAGAGGGAATTACTGACCCACGAGCAAACAGCAATTGCTATACAATGTATAGTATATACAGGCCCGAATTAAGATTTTTGGGGCCCGGGGCTATCAAACCTTTGAGGCCCCCCTCTGGTTGATTTTTGGTGCCCGGGGCTACATATCAAACCTTCGAGGCCCCCCTACCCCGTGGTTGAACAGGGGTAGGTGGGTTTAGTGAGCTAATCGCTTAGAACGGGCCCCCCTCAGAAAGTGGGGCCCCCTAGCCAAAATCCTGGCCTGAGTATACCTACACCGGTTTCTTTTGTTCAAATCCGCAAAATCTCGAACTTTGAACTTTGAAGCCATTTTTCGAGGCGATCCCATCTGATTTCGAAGTTAAAAATCGTATTAATCGGTTCGACTTGGCGAGATCTTTCCACTTGTGTATACCTACCTTATAGCAATCTACCTACTGTAGGTCAGTAATCCCCTCTGTGACTTAACATTGTCGTTTCGTCTACGTATCGATCTCTGGTTGAATTTTATGCAATACTTATGGATCTAATTAAAAGAAACGCAGAGCAAAGATTTTCATTTCGTTTTTAGACATAAACTAAAAATGGTGCACATTTTGGACATAAATATAGTGCCGATCGGAGCCAAAAATGCGGAGTACCAGAAGTTTGAAGACGCGCAAGAACTAATGTACGAGAGACTTGTATCATGCGTTAAGGAACATAAAAGAGCTATAGAGTAAGTATACCGCTGCATGGCTTTTCATCATTTCCGTGAATAGATATATGTATCACTGCGTGAATGATGGATGCCCCACAAAGGTAGACACGGGGGGTAGATCGCGAGAAATACTTCAGTTCCAGAAAATTCTGAGTGACTTATAATGAATGATCCCAAATGGTTGCCCTCATTTAGTAAAGAGCTCTTACATAGTGATAGAATGTACTGCGCAGTATTCGTTAGCCAAGTTAAATATATTTCATCTAACTAAATATTGTTACGTGACCACCTGCTGTGTCAACGATCTTGATTCACATTGTGAAAAACAATTTTCTAAACCCTGCCCCGACATTCTTTGTGTAGTGTTCAGGGTACCAATGCAGTCCAACATTTAGGACACTTAGGGTCAGATTCCGCGACGTAGTCTAGGACTATATATTTTTCGAAAGACACTAACTATGTACAAAATTTCAGTTATATCGGTCACTCGAATCTCGTGAACCCCGTGAGAGTTCAACGGCGAAAGAAACATCTTTTATCAGTTAAGAGTCCGTATTTCTGTTCAGGTGCACGCAAATCGTACAATCAGCATTCTCAGTGACACTATTTGTTCAAGTAACGATGAACATCCTAAGCCTCAGTATCACTGGAATACAAGTAAGAGTTCGCCGTCACCCATGCTTGTTTTGTTTAATCTATCAACCATTAAACATATAAAAGTGTCTGGAAGTCTCCACTGCCAACGTATGTGCACCGTATATTAAATGAACTGTGAATTGTAAATTGCTCACTCACGTGCATTCGGCAACTGTCGAATTAGACAAGTGAACGCTAATTGACTTTTATCAGTTCAGTGCTTTCAGGATTGTTGTAATTTTTCAGGCTTTGTTGAAAATGTCCGGTGGAAATATATCGGATATGTTAAGGCTGACAATTTGGATGATGGGACAGTATATTCATTTAGTTTTTATCCACTTTCCCGGGCAAAGGCTGTCGAATTTCAGCGAGCAGGTGTATTACGACGCGTAAGAACATAATATGTTGTCCATATATGTTGCAAGTAAATCGCTCTGTTTTACGTTCCAACCATTTGATATACAGATTACAGAGTGTTTTAAAACAGAACGGTTGTAAATTTTGACCCTACCAATGCACATCCAATTTAGTAAAAAAGGCTTAATAAGTCGGGATACATCACGCGAGAGAGAAAGACATGTGCGAATTGATGCGAGAGAGAGAAGTATAGGGGAACAATCTACCGTAATGCGCATGCGCCGATACCGTGCGAGAGAAGTATATTTAGATTCTCAATTCTACTCTCGCTCGCACCAATTGGCACATGTTTTTCTCTCTCGTACGATATCGGCGCATGCGCATTACGGTACATTGTTCCCCTATACTTCTCTCTCTCACACGATGCTTTCTCTCTCGCACTATGTTGGCGACAGTTCAAGCTTTAAATGAGACCTCCATAGTATATGCTCTAAGCTATAAATGTAAATGTAAATGTATATTTAGTATGATAGAACTGATCTGATATGTATGAGACATGTATATAGTACTGTGTGAGAACAATTAAAGAGTCCTTGTAGAAAACCTTGTATGTACTATACAGGGCCGGCCTTAGGGGGGGGGGGCAGCCAGGGCGACCGCCCGGGGCGCCAAATCTGTAGGGGCGCCGCTGCCTAATGTTCCCCCACCCACTGCCTCTCCCCGAAAGAATTGAACTTTTGGTATTTTGTGCTAAATTGCAACAAAAACTTACTGTTGATCACAATTCTGATATACATGGAGATTTATTGTGTGATGAGCTCATAAGTCTACAAAATTTTCTTCCGGATAACGATGCTATGCCCATTTGCGTTTTAAACTTTATTAAGCAGCGCAATATTCAGGAACTGTATCCGAATGTATGGATTGCATTTCGCATCTTGGTAACTATTCCTGTATCAGTAGCTAGTGGGGAACGCAGTTTTTCAAAACTAAAATTAATTAAAACGTATTTGCGATCAACAATTTCACAATCCAAATCTACTAATTTAGCTGCGCTCTCGATTGAAAATGAAATTGCCGAAAAATTAGATTTCGCTGATTTGATCCGTGCATTTGCCGACAAAAGGGCCCGAAAAGTTCGATTTAATTAAATTTCTGCTATTTTTCAACTTGAGTTCTCGGTCGAAAATACAAAAAAATACAAAATCTGATAATGATAAAAAAAATAAAAATAAAAAAATACAAAAACGAAAAAAGTTTTAAGCTGCTAGATGATTTTCGTACCGTTGGAGGGGCGCCATGATAATATTGCCCCGGGGTGCCAATATAGCTAAAGCCGGCCCTGGTACTATACAACTTGTGCATACCTGTTGTCCCTACTTCTGGCATCTCTGAACAAATCCGACTTTCGAAGGTCTCTAATTCCGGTCTCCTTCTTATGGGGGTTCCAGATCCCACATTACGACATTCAACAATTTATAACCTTTTCCATTTACTTTTGATATATTTGCAGGTTGGAGTGCAAATGGCACAAATCTTTCCACAAGTCACGTATTGTGTACCAGTTTTTCCTTATGAACACATTAATCCCGTGTCGGCTGACTGCGTTGAAAGTGACAACGTTGAACATGGAAACGTTACTGTCGGTACGTAAAATCTCCGCGCGAGTCAATAAATCAGAGAAATGTAATGTAATGTGTATAATACGTGGCGCGTTTCGCAAAGATTTTTGTTTCGCACTTTTTGTGCATTTTCATAATTCAGTTACGGTCTTTATGTTCTCTGTCGTTAAAATATTGAAGACTGCAGGGACTTCGCCCTTTTCTTTCAGTTCACGCAGGCTGCCGTCTCGTATTTCACTGTTCTATCATCAACTTTATAATCGGCGATAGTGTTTCGTTTGCAACAAAAGCGAGTAATACTTCTGATAAGTTTGTGATAATGCTACCTGAAGAAAAGTAAACGGTACTATACAGTTTCTAATGCTAACGATTCTGTGACAACTATCCTGCATAATTCCTCAACTCGAGGACATCATTCTTCTCCCAACACGTAACCATAGAGAATGTGTCCCAATTTTTAAAATTGACATACAACTTTCAAATTTCATCAGTACCTATCCGCCACTTACTACAATCAATTTCTACAAGAAAATATAATAAAATCCGGGTAGAAAAATTTCGAGTCGAAAGGTTTAAGGTAGTATGTTCATAAGACGATCTTTAAATGGTTATTCTAACAGAAACATTTATAAATCACGGGTTTCGAATCACCTAGTTTTACCCGGATTCTAATTCCTACCACAGATAGCGTTACAACCTCTTTCGCGACTTCACCGGTAATATTATGCGTAATACCGGCGATACATGGAAGGACTGTTCGAACGCAACGAACACATTTTGATCTGAATACGACTCCGTGACTCATGACTACGCTTCGCCTCAACCTCCTTCGTCCCAACGCTGTCCACTCTCCCCTCACGTCGCTTGTTCCCGGAACCGTCGACGTTCAACTTTTCATCTCGCCAAGAAGCGTTCAACGTTCGTCACAAGAGCGCGTCAAAATTAAAGCCTGATGGTGGACGATCACGACGTCCCTTGAAATTCCCCCGTGTGTTCGTTCCTTGAAGCAGAGTGTTTCAGTGATCGCGAGTCCCGCAAAAGTACAAGTCGACGATGATCGGCTCCCGTAGGATCGACGGCACGCTGGTCTTCCGGCTTCTTCGAAAGTTTCGTGTTCCTGATGCCTAGCTTGCTGGGACGTTATCTGGGCCTAACGTTTCGGACCGAAATATTGATAATGAACCTCGTGGGCTTGGTAAGTGGCGCACTCGAACAGATATGTATACCCTTTCTACCGTCTCACGATTGCTATTTCCTATCTGCGTTTCTAACCTACAATAACCTTTTATGCGACGCGACGCTTCGGGTGCATTCACGCACATGGGTATTTCCTATGGGCGAAAAACGGTGGATAAACCTCCGTAAGGTCTTTCATGATGATGTGGAATTTTTCACGGTTGCGGATTTAACGATGTACGACAAATAAGAAAACAAGATGAACGTGTTTATTTGATCGGGGAAAGGATATCGTGGAAGCGTCGCTTTTCTACGCACCTTTCATGACAGTTTTTTTCTCCTTTTCTTTTGGAATCTTTCAACATGTTCGAATTGGTGAACAAAAGTATCGATTTTTTTAATTAAAAAACCAATAGTAAGGATTTTGTAATTTTTTTGCTAGTGCAAACTACTATACCTAATCGAGAGTTTTATGAAAACTCTTATACCTTGGTTGCTTACCTTTAACCGCGGAAACAGTCTTATTCGAGACGCCATTTTCTGCTTTCCCAATTTCCGTTAATTATACTATAATTTCAGTGGTCTATAAACATATTGAGACTGCATTCAAATTTCGTTTTCGTTTTTTTGTTTTGAGAAAGTGAAAAGAGACTTAATGGAGAAATTATCGATCGACTTATATGTATAATCGTTTTCTTAAATTGAAAACATTTACTTCAAAGGTTAACAGCACCTTGGACTGGAGTCCCTTAAAATGGACGAACGAGCTCAAACAAATCTGGAATTTGTCTCTATCGCAACGAACGCTCATTCTCGATACTATTGGCGAGGACACAATAAAAACTGGTCAGTTTTCCTCCGCCTGTAGCGCCGACCATCTTTGGAAAAGCATTAATTAAATTTTCCAATTTTGGAAAAGCATTAATTAAACTAACTTTGTGCCATGTGACTCGTTAACGGCTATTTGTCACGTGCGACACATTCTATGATAGGTACAGGGTGTGTAAAAAGTAATGGTCACTGCGTCCGGGAGTGAATTTACACCTCTGAATCGATGGACATTTTGTAACGAAATCTTTCTGCAAAATTGTTCATGAAATTGAAAATTAAAGTTAATTTTTTTACATCAATCAACATACTCTGCCCAATAAAAAGAAAAAAGTTCAAAAGAAGTTTTGAAACGGTGCGTTTGCGGCACCAGAATTGTTTTCTTCTCAGTGAGCAGAGCACATTGTAGAAGAAATTTAAAATTAATTTCCAATGTTATAAACAATTTTTCACAAATGCCCACCGATCCAGAGGTGTAGATTCACCCCTGCAAGCAGTGACATTTGCCTTTTCGTGCAAGTATATTTTTCAATTGGATGTTGAAAAGATTAAAGACAGGGGAAAAGGAAACTGAACTGTAATATGAAAAATTTCACACATCCACCACTTTTTTGACAACTGAATACTGGAATCTATTTTTTTGTCCCATTAGTTAAAGTCCAACTGGAAATGTAAAAACTGCAGTGGAATTGAACTTGTTAAAAAATGAATAATTGGATTATGGTTTTTATAAGAAAGCAAGCTCTTAATACCTTGTGCTTGAATCTTAATTTTTCAGTTCTATCATGGGTCGTGATTACGAGAATCGTTATCGCCCACATATACACACTGACTTACGTGACGAACGTTTACCCGATAATCACGTGGAGTCGCCCGAATTTGTTGTTACCCTGGCTAATTCTCAGCTTCTTTAAGAACGTGGTTCTTGAGGTGATCGTGATCGTGATAGGCCTACTGCTCTGGTACGATAGGCGGTTTTCAATACCCGTCTTCCTCGAGTTCATCCTCGTGAAATTGGTACCACTGAGTAAGTAGATGACCACGAAATTATCCATCTAAACAGTTTCGCATCTGTTGATAAGTTGAGGAAATTGGTCACGTTTCAAGAGACCTCCCATTTTTTTAGACTTTCCACTTTTGGGATCTTGAAATTTTGTAACATACGAACTTTCGAATTTTCAAATTTTGGAATCTTGAAATTTGTATACTTCCGAATTATGAAATCTCAAAATTCGGAATCTCTCGAATTTTCAAATTTTGGAATTTCCAAGTTTGGCAACTTTCGAATTTTAAAATCTCGAAATTTTGAACCTCTCGAACTTTCAAATTTTGGAATCTCGAAATGTTGAGAAATGTTCGAAATTTCGGAATCTTTCAGTTTTAGCAAGTTACAACTGGTATTCAAACTCCTGCCTGTTCCTGCATCTTCGTCACATGGACAAAATGCGGACCCTGAGGAGAGCGATGCGGAGCGATTCGAATTTCATCACCAGCCGGCTGTGCGCGAAGCTCGAGGACTCCAAGTACAGGACACGGTCGCTGACCACCCTGTTATCCTGCGAGAGCTACGAAACCTACGATACGCACGACACTATCTCACGAATCCTTGAGGATGTTAATCTCACGCCAGTCCAGAAAACCATGAGGATACTTCGTCTGACCGATGAGGACATCGCGGAGGCACGTGTCAGGATTAAGAAAAGGGTGGCACACAAAAAGTTGACGGAAAAGAGTGACGAATGCTTGGAGGAGAACGATAGAATAGATCTAACTCTATACTACTCCATGGAAAGCGACTACGACATAAGTTCTATGCTAGGAACGAAAGATGAAGTTTTTGGCGGTGATTCAATTTCGGTAGGTTTGCATCTGCATTATTTCTTAGCTATTAAGTGGCATGAAAACGTCTAAAACAAAATTATTTAATGCTTGTTCTTTTCAATACATATCAATTTTTCCTTACACGATTTTTCTACCTGTAAAAGTAACACAGTTAAAAAAAAACAGTGGGAAATGTAAATCCACAAACACTAAAAACTGCGAAATCAGGGAAGTAGACAAAGGGTTATACAGGGCGATTTTCTCGCGACGCCTGGCAAAGACTTGAAATTTGGCACACATACTAAAAAGCATAAAATAAATTTAAATAAAAAATTTTAAAAACAAACTTTTAGTAAAATGTACTAAAAAAGAAAATAATTTTGATACCGGCCTAAATGACTGCCTTAGGAGAATTCCCACATATGACCAACAATAAATATTTGTAAACAATTAAGTATTTATATTAAAGGACATTTCAATATTTACGCCCCACGCTTTTGTTTGAATTCTTCTAAGGCAATCATTTAGGCCGGTATCAAAATTATTTTCTTTTTTTAGTATATTTTAATAAAAGCTTGTTTTTAAAATTTTTTTATTTAAATTTATTTGATGCTTTTTCAGAACTACTCATAGTACATAACCTCTTATTGTTTCACAAAAAGTACATTATAGGAATCCTAAATAATATAGAGATTGAATCTTAATTAATGTACTACGTTCAGGCAAAATGCATTGTACAGGATATCCTTTAACTTGGTGTGCACCTCAAGGATCTATAAATCTTTCGTCTTACAAATATTAATATACTAAAGGATATCACATGCTCTTCCAGAGCGAAGCAATTTCATCCCGCACGAAGAGCCCCTCAACTGGAGAACCACAGAATTTGGAAGAGTTGCGCCTCGGGGGGAAGAAGAGAGAGGGAACGGATCAGCTCGACACGAACAGGATGAAGCAGATGAAGCTCAGCCCTTCTTCTGACCAGAACGACACGCAACCATCCTCCCAAATTTCGAGAAGAAAAGATACGCCGAGATTATCTTGCGGGCGACGGACCCGAAGAAGCGTGGAGAAGAGCTGCAGCCCTGTAAAACTACAAGCTCTGTTCAACTGCGATTGCTTATCCACCGATTACTCGTTCACAGAGGCGCAGGATTGCTGCGTCATGATCGACGCTACCTTGAGGACGTCGACGCCCAGGGTGAAGCCTGAAAACGAGAAATCGGTCGTGGACACCGGTGCATCACCCAATAGTCTTCAAAGCAAAATTACTCGGCCGTACATATACACCTGCAGTGTTACCAACGTGACGACCGACTTTGCGAGAAGTGGCTGCACCCTTATGGAAACGTTGCTCAAGAACAACCTGGAGATACTGAAGAGCGTTAAAAAGAAGGATCGAAGTGCAGAGCGGAGTCTGCTAGCTGATGACAAATTAGCGCGGGATCTGGAACTTCTAAGACCTGAAGAAAACGAGAGGCTCACTTGCGGAGACCTGTCTAGGCACCGAGACGCGAGGGCTGACGCGCAGGATCTTGCAGACTTTGTGAAGGACTTAACTATAACGAGAAACGTTATGGTGAGTTTGGACTCATTGAAGATAGAGGAAGGAGAGGACGATCCAGAAGAGAAAGCTGAAATGGAATTGCTGCAGGCGGTGGTCGCTGCGAAATCTTCTGCTGAGGACTGTACGTCTTCAAAATGGTTGTATAGGTGTATCGGTCAATAGTGAGGCTCCTACGACGAGTTAAGAGAAGGGATGGGAGAAAGATTGAAAAGAGAAGAAAGTTTTTATAATGTTTCGATATTAGACCGCCTACAGAACCTCGAAATTACTTATAATTATCGCCACAGAGTTGGCGCAGAGTAGGCAGACTTCACTCATTTCTCCATCTTCTCTTTGGACATGCGCATTAGAGACCTCACTATTGCTCGACTAACCTATACAGCTGTTAGGGCAACATAACCAAGTATTTTATGTAATTTATAAAAACAGGCGGGTTTAAGGATAATTGTGCATTTCCGTAGATGTAAGTTCCGTCGAGGACAGCAACACACAACTTTATACACCGTCGGATACTGAGAAGGACGCCTTGAAACCGGACCTTCCTGAATATTCATTTGGAGACACGAGCATCCCAAGATTCTACAAAGATTCCATGGAGATGTTCGACGGCTGCTACGAAAAGGACTTCGACAACAATCCAGAACTGCAGTGCCTACTCCATCAAATGGAGAAGAAGAAGTGGAATCTCTTCGCTGGTCAGACGAACCTCGAAACGTTATTAGCTATTGCATTTTCAAAACGGGAGGGACAAATTGACGAAGGGCTGCAGAGCTGGAGTTCAGACGCCTCGGAGAAGACAGATAGGTAACGAAGAGCTTGTAGTATAGCAGAACCTCGTTAAATTCGAGCTCTGCTTAAAATACATATGCAGGATATTAGTTAAACAAAATTATTTTATTTTTATTTATTTATTTTAAATTATACCAGTTAAAAAATTATAGTATCATTACAACAGTGTCCCGTTTATGATAAATACTGTGCACCACGGATGAGCGACGTATTAATTTTTATAGATTGCCTCTTACTTGCTTATATGCTTCGTTGTAACTAAAGGGTATTCCCTGTTAAATAAATAAAATAAAAGTAACATCACACTGCCCAGAAATCGTAGGCTCGCGAGATTCCCGCAAGCACTACTAACTAAGCCTTAAATGTATTTACCATCCAGATTAGAAACGGCGACGTCAACCTCCTCGAGAGACACACTGACAACCGAGAACTTGGCCAGCCAGAAAGTGCAAGCTGACGAGGATCACCGGCAGCATAGTCGTCCCAAACCGAGGAGCATTTCCAAACCCAGCACCCTTCGTCCAACAAGCGATGCTTATACCCAGCGAGACGAAGTTTTCCAACCAACAAAATCGTTCAGCAGCCTGACGAATGCTAAGAAGCGCCAGTACTGGAGGAAGCGCAAGTACTTCGAGGGCAAAAGTGGAAGTATATCACAGACCAGCAGCGGAAAGATTCCAGTCACCAGAACCGAATCCTCTTCCTCGGTCCCCAAAGATCATCCCAGATCCCAAACCACACAGCTGCACCGAAACATCAGCAGCAAATCCTCCAACCGGGGAACGCAGAAGCAAGGGGACTTGGCGAGGTCAGCGTCCGAAAAGAGCGTCTGCGAGTGCACGATACAGAAACTGGAGTCGAAGTACTGCACCTCCTCCGAATTCAGATTGGACAAGAAAGAAGTGTCCCAGAGGACCGCAGCCAAGGCCAAGATTGACAGCTTTGGTACCGTGACCTTGTCGCAGGTGGCTCGTGTTTCCGAAGTCCCCAATGCTCTCTCTCGAAGGAAACCGCCGGTGTATCCGAAGAAGACCAAAAAGGAGAATCTTGCGCCGCGCGTGGCAAAGAAGTCGCCTCCGAGGGCGCAGCAGGATTTGTTGGAGCCGAAACGATCGATGGACAAGCAGTCGTACAGCTCGAAGATGTTCAAGTCGAAGAACCGTGTACAGTCGGTGGAGGAGCAAGAAGCTCGAGAGATGAAGGCGTTGAAGGTCTACAACGAGCTCACCTTGGTGAAGGATAAGAAGGAACTGGAAGCAAGAAAGAAACTGCTCGCTGGCAGGAACCCTGTAAATCGAATCACTGACGACCCGAAGCGATATTCTCGATCGAGAAAGGCTAATTTGATCCGTTCCGAGAAGACGGCCCCTGGAAATGTGGCTACGTTGGGCGAAGGCTATGTGGATAAGGAGAATATGTGCGTGGACACGAGGACTGAGACCGATTCCTCGGCTGCCTCGTCGTCCAGAGAAACCAAACTGTCGGGAAACACCGCAGGAATAAGGTCCTTCCACGTTCCTAACGACAGACACGACTGCTCGAAGCTGCTGAGCGTGAACAAGGTCACGGAAACACTGTTAGACAATTTCGACAGGCTGCACGGTAGCCAGGTGAAGCAGGATGCGAAGAAAGGTAAAGTGGCTGCTGAGGTGGATAACAGGAAGCAATATAAGAGGTATAGGAAGCCTAAGGCGCTGATAGACGAGGAGAATGTGTCGGCGAGCTCTAGCAAGAAACTCGAGGGCGCGCAGAAGGGTCGTGAACTGGAGAGGACACCTGCTAAAGAGGATGTCAGAAAGAAGTATACTACACCTGTGAGGCCTTATCGATTCCCCAGGGTTGGGGGTCGAAAGGGTAGGTTGAATGATTTTGAAACTTTCGTTAGATATTAATTACTTTATTAGGTTTTGTAATAGCTACTAATGAAGTCGTTATCTGTGTTTTCACCATTTGCAGACGCCACGAACCCTGAAGCCAAAGACAAGGAGCTTTTAACCACGATAATGTTGAAGATGGACCAAACTATGGTGTCCAGTTGGTCTTCAAGCGTAGTTGACGAGGGAACCGAAATCCAAGCTGTGTTTGAAGGTGAGGAAACTGAAAATAATGTGATTTCTCCTGTATACCGGACGATTTATATTTCTACTGATTACTATATTATTATTATCATTATTATTATTATTACTACTACTACATCTGTCACCATTTTTTAAAGATTAATAACTAAAAACGGAGCCTTCATCGCAATTTCGTTACTCCCCATTTGCATCTTATTTTGTTCTATAAAATCACCCTGTAAAACTCCCACCTGATGCTGAACATCCTGTGTAACGATGCACCCTTCCATTTCAGAGAACACAACCACCCAAGACGGAATACAACTGCTCCTAGACACCGAGGTAAGAGAAGTAACGAAGGATCCTGGAACTCCAGACGCACCTTCAGTTCCCCCTTCAAGTCCAGTGGAGTCCCCAGTAGAGACTGAAGCTACAAGTATCGAGGAAGACGCGAACCAGAGAGCGGGTGCCTCCCAGAGCGATGATACCGGAGCACCAAGGAGACCAGACCCGACACATTTCACCAGGAACATCAATGTGAACACTCTAGCCCACGGTGTTGTCCTGGCCAACATCAACGCCCAAGGGAAGAGTCGTCAAAGGGACATCCTCGACGACAGAACCGAGAGGCTGCTCCACAACGCCTTCTCGTACAAGTCGATGGACTCCCTCCTGGACGTACCTCCGGATATCCTAAACGTAGAGGACATGTTGATTGACAACAATTTAGAGTCGCCCGTTGACGAATTTGTTTGCCGATCCAGCAACGACGCTGTCGATGTCCTTACGGATCACCTTCCAGTGGTGTCCTATCAAGGGGGCAGCCTCGAGCAGACCATCCTGACCACAATTCGCAACTCCCAGGAGGACTCCTGGCTGGAAGGCCAGTCGGAGGGCACTTGCGATCTCTGCATCATCACCATCGACAACGACAACTCCGCCGTCGAACCTGAAGTGGGGACTGAAGAGACTTTCGAGGCGCTCGAAAGGCGCCATCGACCTGGCGCCGGTGAACTGGAGATGAACGAGGTTGTGGCCTCCATCACAGAGGCCCTCAGGAACATGAACATCGGTGGCCTTGATCTAAGCGCTATTGGCAACCTCACATTCGAGATTCCTCGGGATTTGGCGAGTGATGGGTATGCTGAAGCACAGACTGGGGCTTTGGAAGTGGATGAAGCCGAGGATAGAGTGGATGAGGTGGAAGATAGAGACCAGGCTTCGAAGAAGGAGGAAGAGCTTTTGAGGTTCTTTGATGACGATATTTTCACGAATATTCAGTTCCCAATCGTGATCCAGAGGTCTGACCTTGTCCCTGATGTTTTGATTATCTCGAACTATGCTCCTCAGCCATTGGATGCGACGGTGGGCAGGCTGACGCTGATCGAAAAGAAGGAAGAACAAGACGGCGGAGAGGAGAAGGAAGAAGAAGTTTTCCAAGGAGTGTTTAATGTAGAGATGAATAACTTGCTGGAAATTGATCAGTTGATGGTTGCAATAGTGCCTGAACATGTATCTAGGGTTTCTTCGGAGCATCCTGTGGATGTTGACAGTGGTGTTGAGTATCTAGAGGACGAACAATTATCTGCTGATTTGGGTCAAGAGTCTGTCTGTTTCATACGGGATTCTTCTGTGAATCTTTCGAAGGATACTGTGCTGTTGTCAGAAACTGACTCACTGGAATCTCTTTTAAATTCCAGAGGAAATGATTCCTCTTTTGCGCGGGAAGATTTAAACAAGGGTTCTGCGCTGGAAGGTATAAACAAGACATTCGACGTGGTGAAAGATGGAAGCTCGTACGAAGATGAGGGTATCATATTCAGGGTATCTGAAGTGGAGGAGAGTATTGGCGACGAAGAAGCTGTTGACGAAATTATAAACATTGGAGATAGTATTAAAGTTGAAGAGGTAGATGTGGAAGATAGTGTTGAAGCTGGAGATATCAATACCAAAAGCAGTATTGAAATTGAAGAGATAAAGGTGGAAGACAGTTTCGAAGCTGATTTTATAAAGACTGAAATAATCTTCAAACTAGAAGATACAACGACTGAAGAAAGTATTATAAGTAAAGAAATAAAGACTGAAGAAAGTATTATAATTGAACAAATAAAGACTGAAGGAAGCTTTATATATAAAGACATGCAGATTAACGAATTGAAGAATGAAGAAGAGAAGATAAGAGTATCAAACCTAAACGAAGAAGTTAGCTATACCATGGGAGAGGTGAAAGAAGTTGAAGAATGCCGAGGCTTAAACACCGAAACCAAGCATCAAGAGATCGTTGGTGTCGATCCACAAGTGTCTCTGAAAGTTATCGTCGTGTTTTGGTTTGTCGTGCTCTTCTTCTACGTCCAATATTTTTACTACAAAATCTTCTCCTTCAGTCAAATCTCGAGGTCCACTTCAACCTTCAGGCCTTTCGAGGTTCATACAGTGTCTACCTCGACGTCGGTGCTCCTCGAGAACGCGGAATTGGTCAAGAAGATTCGAGATGAAATCGTACCTGAAGATGACGAGGACAATTCTTCAGAAAAATCCATCGAACTCGGAGAAATGGGCGCTACCCATTTAAGTGATATACACTTCCGAGAAAATCTAGTTTCAACAGGTGCTGGTATATCCTCGAACATCATAGAATTCGAGAACGAGGACGATATCGACGTACTGACGAGGGAACTCGAAGAACTAATGATGAACCTCAACGAACAAGCTGCAGATAACTCTGAAATTTCTTTTTTGTCCAAATTTGACAAAGACGCATCCACCCAGCGTAATATTCTGGATTCATCTACCGTTGAATCCCAGGAAGAAGGAGAAAGTATGTCTGTGAGTCTTCCAGATAGTGGAGATTCTCAGCCACAGTTTCCTCTTCTTGAAAGTCAAGAAGATGGATTAAAATCTGTTGACAATCTGCAAGAACTTACAAAGAAACGATCATCCATTGTAGAAGAACTTTTGGAGTTGCACAGGGGTGGAGAAACTAAGACCTTCCAGTTCGAAGAAGAAGACTCCAGTTCGTCCAAGTCTCTGTTAGAGGATGATCATCAAAGATCGCGTGAAAGTCAGTTGAATGCCACTGGAAAAGTAGAAATTGAGGAAGAGGGGCCAGGGACTGAACAAGTTGTAAGAAGTGGCGAAAAAGTGGAGACAGATGTATTAGTTGCTGAAAGCAAGGTAGTATCGAACGAGGAGGACGCCTCAGTTCCGAATGAAGAAACTTCGGTGCACGAAGAAACTGTCTCGATAGAGGGAAATGTCGAAGGATCTAGAAACTCTGCTGAAGTTACTGAGGCCATCTCACCTGACGTATTCGAAACTAGCATGGTAGAAATTGACAGTTTCGATTCCACTTACACCAGACTCTCTGAGACCTCGAAGAACGGTGCTTACACCGTAGACCTCGCCGACAGTTCCATGGAAGAATTTCCGGTTACTTCGAGCAGGTCGAACGAAGCCACCTGATGAATAAACTTAAGAATTTCGTCCTCGTCTTTTGTATTTTCAAGTTACTTTATCATGTTCTTTTTACAGTATCGAACAGTGAATTTTATCTTCGATGATCAGTCGATTAGTACTTCTTTTTTTATTTTCAACCGATGTTTTTCTTGTAACATAAGACGTGTTGTCTTGAAGAGGCAGTAGTAATTATTGTTTCAATGCAGCGAGAGTTTGTAAGACTAAAATAGTAAAATGTTCCTTTTTATTTTTATGTTGTGAAGATGTTTTTCGGTGAAGACACCGATGTGTGTTCGACATGTTTTATTTATTTCGTTATATGATTGTCTTCTATTTTTGTATTTTGTAAGTCACCTTTACTGTTCGAATAAAAATCTTTCCCAATTTCAATATTATTTGCACGTGGTGCGTTAAGGGTATCTTCGTTCACCCCTACCTTATTCGTTTATTTAATATGTATGTTACAAATGTTTAATTACAACACACGCCATGAAATGTATCTTCGTTCCTTGCGAATCAGAATTCAGGGTGCTGACATTTGAATATTTAGAAAAATGTGTTTCTCGTTTCTACGTATTCTACATGAAAAGGAAGTGAAAGTTCAAAAAGAACCATGTGACGCAAATTAACCGTTCCTTTGCAAAAGAGAGTTAAAGTTCTGGCCAATCAGAGTGCGCAGCGATACGGTGGAAGTGGGGAAAGTGCTCCGCCCACAACGCGGACCGCTGCGTTCGATTGGCTAAAACTTTAACAACCTTTTGCGGGAATACCATTGGCTTGCGACGGATGGTTCCTTTTCCATTTTTTATCCTTTTACGGAGAAGAATATGCTAGAAAGAACACAAAATTTTTACTCCAAATTTCTAAAATCGGGTCAAATTTTTATGCAGAGTTTGTTAGACAAATTTTGACCGCCCACATTTCTCTCGAATTAATCGTTATACTCGTAGACGTACAGAACAATGTCTTTAATTCAATATTTAATCTAAGGGCACACTGGGAGCAACTTTCACCTCATAACGCTCCTCCGAAGCAGGTGAGTCCGTCACATCAGACTGTGAGTCTCTAATGGTGCACCTGTTCGATAATATACTTTCTCCCATTGCATAATTCTCCTCGATACGCTTCTTCGCTACTTTGGGCCCATTGTTCTTGGAAATGGAACAGAATAGCACGAGAATCTCGATTACGACGGACCGTGTGCTCCACGAATACAATTGTTTTAAAGTTTAATAGAATAATAATTCCAGGACTGGATTATCCAATAGGCATAGTGTGTGAAGATTACGAAGGAGATAACACAACTTCAATCTAATTGATCCTATCAACAGATCTGTTGTCCAACCTGTTTATTGTAAACCACGGGTAGTTTGTAGTAGGTCATTCAGAAGTAAAATCAATATTCTTTCTCAGTTCCAATTTCCGGTTTGACATCATAATACCTATAACAAAATTAGTAGACGTTGAAAATTGGTTTTAAGATCACCTGCGGTTAGACAACCCATTGTCAACCTGTTGTTTCATGGTCGGTCTGTAGTATTACCAGCTCTGTGTTGAGAGCGTGAAATTCAAGTCGGTTGTTAAATTAAATTAATTTTAAACAAATCAAAAATCTTCGTTCTCATCTTTTTACTTTCTCTTTTATTCTTTTTTACTCCCCCGCCCCATGGCTGACCCTGCCAGTACTCCAGTAATTCAATTAATCCTCATATTCCTTTCACACTTCGAACCCCGCTACGGCTCTCAGTTCACCAACACATTTAACGTAATACCAGAAACAGTAAAACACAAATATCAGCAACAACTTCCTCAAATTTCCTTCAAAATAAAATGAACCCTCAACACAATTGGAAAACAATCGGGACAAAAACGACCCGTGAGACGTAGTAGGGTAAGAGTATCCAGTCCTAAATAATTTCCTATCTTGTTACTCCCGAAGAAGATGAACTCGAGGTAGTTTCTTAGTCTACTGCTCGCCTAGGACCTTCACAACCATCTTCCCGAAGTAACAAAACCCTCCCCCAAACATCCCCACCCTCGTATCCTGTACAACTGTCAATTTACTCCAAACGAATTCCATTTTTCAAGCTCCCTTTCCAACCCTAACTACCCCATCGCTCAGCAAGTCTCGTCGTAGCCGCTTTCAGCCCCAGGAACGACGTAATTGGGATCGCAGACGGTGTCTTTGACAGCCTGCATGGCGTTGGCCTTGAAAACCCTGTAGTTGACCTTGCTGCTATCGATGCGCGAGTAGAGGTACATGGCCAGCCTGTTGGACAAGACCCAGACGTTCTGGTCGTACTCGTGGTCCACCCTGATGTCGTTGGGGAACACCAGGGACAGGTTGCTGGTGCCTATCACGCCCAGGTTCTGAGGGATGTACTCCTTCCTAGTGTCCCAGCACCACACGGAGTCCCTGGTCACCATATTGAAGAACATCACGCCGTTCCTGTCCACCACGGACCCTGAAGAGTGCCCGTAGTCTTTAGCCCTGGGCCTGCCGATGGGCATGAAGTGCTCGGTGTTCGCCTCCGCGGTATCCTTGTCCCTCAGGACGGATGTGGACACGGCGAACTCGCGGAAGCTAGACATGGGGTGGAAGAACAGGGTCTTGTCATCGTGGATGTCCATCGGGCTCAGGGCTATCCCGAAGATCCCATCCGTCCACTGGAACTTGATGCCATGCAGCTCGTATTTCGAGGCCAGCGGATCGGGGTAGAAGAAGTGGTGCTGGATTCTGAAGGAGGTGTCGTTGAACAAGTCGTAGACCAGCAACCCGTACCTGAAGACGTCGGAGGCGTACGCCACCGCTGATCCGCAGTCCTCGTTTCGGATGTCCACGAGGATGTTCGAGTACAGGGAGTCCTCTTTTACCTGGTCGTCCGGTATAATGTACTTCTTGATGAGGGTGTCTGTTTTCAGGTCGAAGATGAAGATTGCTGGGGGGCAGGCTGGTTTCCCACCCTTGGATATATCTACTTTGCCTGAGTCTAGGACCCAGAGACGATCGCACTCGTCCACTTGCACCCTGAAGACGGACGTCAGGCCCTCGCAGTTCCCTGAAAAGGATGGTTTTGGTCAGAGTTAATCGCTACCCCCACTGAGTTCATGCTATGAAGTCTAAGGTCCATGACTTTGATCACTTTTCATTCTTCTATTTACATATTGGTCAGACCAACCTGGTTGATGCCATCCCCAGTCAGGATAAGGCATCAACTTGGGACTCTTCGTCTTCGAGTTCTTAGGTACAGTCGCCAGAGTAGCGGGGATGCCGTTTTTCCATTTCGGTAACGTTAGGAAAACTTTATCTCTCCAAATTTCGAGACCAAGCGGTACACTGTTCTCCGCGATGAAATCTCCATCGTAGATGGCCGAATCTCGAGCTTCGATGCTGTCGTACGTAAAATCCATAGTAGACCATGCATAAACCTGTGAGTTATAATTGTATATTATTATTACTCATACAATCATGCTCTAATAGTCCCTTCCTAGAAATGTAAATTTTGATATGATCAAATTTGTAGTTCAAGAAGTGCGATTTTCCACGGTTTTGGAAAAAAGCGATATTTTTATTTTTTTCCATGATAAATCCCCGTTGGAAGTCATAAAGGCACGACATTTGAACTCGAAAATTGTTCTGGGGGTGCGATACACCCCGTGTGACCACGAAGGGTTAATGGGTTCGTGATCTTTAATTCAAAAACAGAATCTACCAATATTATTTACACTTATTTAGCAACAATATCAGTGTCTTCGACGAAGCCTTCGGCCTAAGTAGACCTTGACATTGAAAGTAAAAACTCACTAGCTCCATGGCAGGCCCCACGTAGTCGTCCTCCACGTGTCCTCGGCCAGGGTCGTAATTGAACCCATGGGACTCGAGCTGGTTCACCGATTGAGGATCTCCCTTGAATATATTCAAATTCCTTCCTGTTAGTCTCGGATGGAACCTGTTCCTCTCGAACGACCGGAAAAAGTACTCGCTTGAGTCAGGTGTCGAGCCATAGAGATGGTTGTTGTACTCTGGGGTCGTGGCCAGCCTCTCTACTGAATTCTCATGGGTCGTTGAGGTGAGCACGTGCTCCGGACAAGTTATGTGTCCTGGGAGTTCGTCGTGGCTCGATATCAGAGCCTTGTAATTTCTCAGTGACTGTGGGAGGGTAAATATAATTATGGTAATGGTATTGCTAACATCGAACACTCAAAGTTATCGCGTTTTCCCTTTTTTTAAATATAATTTTGTAACAGTGTAAAATACAACAAAACTTATATATTAGAATTTAAAGTTACCCTCAACATCAACTTCACCGTTATAAATTCAAGAGTAAACATCAGATTACCGATTCCCGAAACTCAAAAAACAAAATCAAACATTTGACGATAAATTCTTGAGGGTAAAATCATTATTGCATTACGATTTTTTAATCTAGCTATAGTGTACAGTAAACTCATCATGCCCATCCGTGATCGAAGACACCGAACTTCCATTAACGACTACTAACGTAAACGATCTTCCACTATACACACGTGAAATTGCATAAGGGAAACTTCGTACCGAGCGGATCACTGAGGACACACTTTTTTGAGCTGGCTCTTCAATATCGCGAGAAAGCGCGTTGGTCCCAGGCTGATTGGTGAGCTGTTGAGCGCCCAGGAGGCACATGGTCAGCATCCATGGCGCGAGGCTCGCCATACCTGGAAAGAAAGGAGACTAGGATGCGTGTATACGAACGTGCCTCGACCTTCGCTGACCGATTTCTCAACGAAGTTCATGTTGACCCGGTTATCGCGTTGGCGCTCGCGATCGTTTCGCCTCGAGTTATAGGGATTCGATAATCGTTATGCAACGGGGATTGAATAATATCGAAATATGTAACTGGAGGCAAGTCGAGGGGGCCATCAATCACTCGAAAACGTCACAGGGATGATCACGTCACTGTGATGATCGAAACTTTCGCAACGAAAGTTCCGAGATTTTTTTATTTAACATTTTATGAATATGGAAATATTAATATTAATGATATTGATATTAATAATTTTAAAATTACAAATTTATGTTATTTTTAACTAATTGTTTGTTTATTATTGAATTGAGCTTAATCAGTTTTTATATTAATATTAATATTAATGATATTAATATACGTTTTATATACTATTACAAAGAATGCTCCCGGCCTATATGCAAAACTTGACTAAAACCGGTGACCTGGACCTATTGCACTCTCCTTGCTAGCGACATTAATGGCAAGGCGATATTATCATGTTGCCATTTCTTCAGCAGGAAATGTGGATCTTTGCAAACACTGAATTCAAAAAACGCTTAACGGCTGAATAATCGTGACTGCCGCCTCGATGCAAGATAAATGATTCATAACAATAGTTTTTAATTGAATTGGGACATGAAAGCCAGCGAAAGAGAATGCTGGGTTCGACTCGTGACTGCAATGGCGTCGTCGTGACAAGGTTTTATAATTATCGTTGCTTTCGGATCGATACTCCTCTGTAGAGTTTCGATCCGTTAAGAATAATTACTTCGAATAATTCGAATATTAAAATATTAATATTAAAATATTAATATTTGAATATTCGAATTATTCAAATATTAATATTTTAATATTCTAGGTATTCAAGTATTCGAATACCAGAATATTCAATTTTGAAATCCGAATATTAATATTTGAATAATTCGAATATTAAAATATTAAAGTATTAATATTTGAATAATTCGAATATTCAAATATTAATATTCGGATTTCAAAATCGAATTTTCTGGTATTCGAATACTTGAATACCTAGAATATTCGAATATTTGAATACTAAGAATTTTCGAGGATTTGATTACTCAGAATTTTTGAGCATTTGAATGTTTGAATACTTAGAATATTTGAATATTCGTAACAGCCCTACTCCTCTGCTCGTTTTCAGTCCAGTTCGTGATTTAAGTACTGGGACTCTGGATAGGGTTACTGATCGAACCTTTAATCTGCATAGATAAAAGGAGCATCTTTTTCTTTTACCGTTATCCTTTCACAGTTAACACAGCCTTTTGTGCTCAGAGACTTTCAGAGAGAGCATTTTTAAAAAATAGTACATTCTACACAATTGACCAAAAGAATGATGTTTCAGTGGATGGCGTTACTTTCTACTACAGCCAGTGGCTAATTAATCGTACAATGATTTTATCTATTTTCAATGTGATTACTTGGTAATTATTGAGCTTACAATTAGCAGATATAAATCACGAACCATTGCCTTAGAGGATGCCCAAATTTGGGTATATGATGATGAATATGTCTTTAAAAGGAGAGACTGAGAACTTGATCGCCAGTGAGGCTTCTTATTCTGTTCAAATCGAAATCGAAATTCTAATCTTTGCGGGGAATGACCAAGCTGCGTTTAGTAAGTATGGCTAACGAATTGAACTGTTTGATTTCCGCACGCGGCGTACGTTTAATTTTTCAATCATCAGGCGTGGAGTCTTAAATGTGAGGGACTTTGATTGTGTAATCATCCTGGGCTAATTTTGATAAACACGAGTGACAGTACAATTTTATAAATTAGGCTTCTTCCATAGGCCATTAGCAAGTGTTCAATTTACTTGTGGCTCATATCATGTTTATTAGTAATAATAAAATATTACTAATATTACTAGTAATATTTTACTAATTAGTAATACTAATATTTTATTAATTATTCATACTGATATTTTATTAATTAGTAATAATTAGGATTAATTAATTCGGATAATTAGTAAAATATTAGTCCAATATTACTAAACAGTAAAATATTGCTAATAAGTAAAATATTAATAATATTACTAATAATAAAAAAAATGGATATCTAAAATTTTGAATTAACGGCTAATCCTATTCTAACGAACTCAAAGTCCATTAAGCCCCAAAAATTAATTACCCGCATCAACTCGTTTCATTCACCCTAGGTTCAGGAGGCATTTACTGTCGAGCCAGAGGTGTCGAGAGTTAAATTGACCGTTAACCGCCTCGAAACGTGCGTGTTGCGCAATTCCTCGTAAGAAAACCGTAATAACCGTTAATTAACGCGTGCACAGCATGAACGAGGCGTCGAGGAAGACGCTGGATTCAAAAGGAAAGCGAACACGTACGCGGGGACGTGATGAATCCGCGGTTTAACTACTTTCAAGGTGAACACTTTCCCCTGCGAAATCCATCAAGAGCGACGCGCGGCGAATGCAATTCCACGCTATCCAATCGAAGTCCTCTATCCACTCGCAATTGTGAGCCAATTCAGAAAAAAACTGATGACCACGTTCTTTGCGCATCCAAATTCAAAGCGGATGATCTCATAACGAGGATGGTGACAAAAAGTGGAACACCCTGTAGTTCCTTTTTATGCAAAGGCACAAATAATTATTTAAATGATTATCTGCTGCCATAATTTTTGTGTTTTACGCAACTTGCACTTTTTTGTAAACTGAGTCTTTTGATATTTTATTTTTATGGGGATACTGAAGTGATTATTTAGTATTAAATACTTTATGAGATATTTTTTGGTGCTGCGTTCTTGCATATTTTAGATTCTCGCAATTTTAATAAAAATTAGCGAGTTTTCAGTAGGGAAGATTGATCTATTCAAATTTTGTGACGTTTGAAATGCTGGTTAGATTCAAAGTACTGGAGTACGTTCAATTAAATTAAGAAACACCCGTGCCACTTCTTCTGGAATGTGATGCGCGTGGAATATTGCGTGATGTGCTGTCAACATCACTCGTCTTATTTGCAATCAGAATTGGAAACGAGAGAACACGTGCTCGGTGACTTATATTTGGCGCTTGAGAAGCGAAAGAACTTACGCACGGTCCTTTATGTGGTAGTATTGTCTACTTTACGTTCCCATTAATTAATCTTCTTATTAGTGCAGTGTTTTTCAAACCACCTTATAAAACGAGATACATAGCATATTAAACACAGCTGCGTATATAATGCAAATTTATGTCCCTTATATAAGTTAATAACTCAACAGTTCTATATTTGTTGAAATTACTAATGAATTATTAAATTACAATAATTAATTATTACATTGCAGAAGTTTATGCAATTATGACATTTATTACATATGCAAAATAAAATGTATATTTTTAGAACCCTTTAATGACGAGACTTATTTTTGTTAAAGTCCCACTTGTTTAGTACTTTCCTATAAAAATATATATTTGCAGAAACTTCCGCAGTCTATTCATTACCTATTCCCTTCACTTCGTTGTTTGCACTTATTTATTCGTCACTCTGAATGGCAGGGGAAAAGCAACTAATCGACGAAACGAACATGGTCGCTAATGGGGACATTTACCTTAATCGTCGATAGAGCTGTCGACTGAATCAGTCCACCTAATCGAACCAAGTAACTTCATCGACCATTATCAGAATTTATAAACCATGCTTGGCACTCCGACAGATTCAAACCATTCAAAAAACAGCACACATATTAAGTCAGAAATTGCTAAATACTCAAGTTAATCCCAACTATTATTACCATTATTAGCTGGCTTTTTCTGACATTTCCCACACTTTTAGAACTGCTATTTTCTAAGGTGGCTCTATCATTCTGGGACGCATCTTAACTCACCAATCAGTCACTATTAAAAATTCCACCACTAAAGCAGCGCAAAACTTTGAGGCTGACGAAAATTTATTTCGCTTCCATTCTATAAACTATGTACCTGGTAGCCTTAAACCCCCAGCAGAAGATTCCTCAAAAAGTGTTATATTGCGAAAAGGAAAAGTTTCAGGACCTATATTTCTATACCCATTTTTCATTCTTAGAAAAAGCAGAATACGATACCAACGTTTATTATACGATACGAATACGATACGATACGAAACGAATACGTATATAATACGATACGAACGACCCTATATACTATTTAAAGACATAATTCTTTCTATTTCTATTTTTATTTTTATTTTTATTTTTGTTTATTTTTATTTTTTATATGGTTATTATTATTTATTTTGTTTTATTATTTTTTGTTTCTACTTCTTCTTCTTATTATTATTATTATTGTTCTTGAAATCAACGGGTGAACCTCCTTAGTCCACAAAATACGTTATGGTAAAAAATGAATTAAATAGCACACTATTGAGAGTAATATGTACCTAAGTTTAATAGTAGGTCCCAATCTGTCTGTAGAGACAATTTTGAAATGACTTAACCGACCCAGAGAAAAAATAGTTTCCATTAACCTTATTACCCTTCACAGTTTAACCTTTCTTTCAACCACCACTGCACCCGGAAGGTCCCAAACACTTGCAGAGGTGTTGCTCAAGGTGACCCACTGACTGGACGTTCCCAATATCCGTTTCACTAGGTTGCAATCGCGGAAACTGAACTGCGAACACTGGCTACTGTATCCTAGCCGAAAACGCAGAAACTCGAGCGCGTTGGCAGGGCCCGCACCACGAGGAACGCGCGAAGGATGATAGCCAGAGATGCCCGCACGGGATGAGTCCGTGGATGCTACCCGACTGCCATATTCGCTATCCGGGTCATAAGTGTGTCTAGGTGTACTACGAAAGGAGAGAATGGCGGATCCCTTCTCCCGAAGACGATTTTCCCTCTCGTTGAACGAGGTGCCGGCTGTATAGGTCATTGGCAGCGAGTTCATGGGAGCCTGGTTTCGTGCACGCAAAACCGAGGAAAGGGGAACCACCCTGCTACTCCGGGAAATGCTCTGCACAACTGGGGCGAACTCGTCGTTGTCTTCGATCCACCGAGTTTTGTCTCCTTGGGGCAATGGTTGTTGTGACCTTCGGTGGAATGGAGAGTACACGGCGGAATCCACCAGCGGTTGATTAAAGGTGAGCAGGCGGTGGCATTTTGGTGCGCGCTGCGAGGGGGACTTAATCGCCGCCATTACCTACGCTGGGAATTCCAATTCGCGGCGGTAAGTATGGTAAACTGTACTAATGCTTGCACTGCACTTGGCACTTTTGATTAAAAAGCGAAATATTAAGAAATATTACATTTTTTAAAATTCCCTATTTTCCGTCACTATAACGTTGCAAATTTCAGTAGTTAAACTGCACATTTTACATCTGGCCACATCGCAAAAGAAGTATTTAAGGTAGCAGTGGGACGAAGGGTTGTGTATTAAGCGTTTTCTTAAAATTTTGATAAGGAGCATGAAAAGTAACTAAAATAGAATAGGAACCTTCCGCAACGAGAAAGAGTTGATGGATTTCTTAAGCAATTATCCTGAAGAAGATGAGAGCATTCTTGAAACGTATGTCTTTCAGAAAATGTAAAAACGTAAAATGTAAAAAAGAAAAAATCGACTTTTCCGATTTCTTACAGCGTTTTCCTGCCTTAGGAGTGTGAATGCTAACTTCAAAGTCAAATAGGCACCCCCTTTTTTTCGCGTACAACTGCTAAGTACAAGAGACAGAAAACAATGTTTCAAACAAAAGTTTAATGGTACAATAAACGCTGCAATCTTGCGTTAACAAAATTTTGAAAAAGTTTTCTTTAGTCAGGTAAAACTATTTTTTTAAAAAAAGTTTCTATTCCGAAGCCTCAAAGCTGTAAACTTTGGGACTCACTCAGCTTTTAACTCCTCACTATATCCCTTTTCTGTAATATTATAAAATACAAAGCCCAGAAGCCAACCACGAGTGATCATTAGTAAGTAGTAACTAATGTATGCTGCCGCTTCGCATATAATCCATCAAGCGGAAGCTAATAACACTCGACAGGTGAATATAATGTACGTGTTCTCTACACGCAACGATTTAATTAAGTAGAATAATTTAGGTAACCCTTCCTATCTAAAATGTTCCAGTTCAAGTCATTACTCATTTACGCGATTACAATTCAGTAAAAAATCACTGCATTTTAGTATATTATGTAAACAAATTGACGTATTACAAATCTAATTACGTGGCTAAAAAAATATACCATTTTCGTCTATAAAATTTTTCCCTACAGTCTATAGTTTCCGAGATACTGGGGCCAACCAGTTTTTCACGCCCCAACTTTGAGGACTCATTTCACCCCTTAGATGTGGACGTCTACTGATAAAAAAATACGTGTTAAATATTTTTTCGAGCGCTATAATCTACGTAAATCTCATGAAAATCCGGCGTGAAACAGTTGGGTGATGTCTCTTGTTATACAGAGAGCCAGTGACTGACGCCGATGGCTCGATATTTAGAGCAAGTTTTAAGCAATCGTCGATCTCGAGCATTGCGAAAGCAAGGAGCCCGCTCGGTCGAATGCATCGGCGCATCGTTGCGCCAGTATTAAGTAATCTCGTGAGAACTCTTCAAGTTTTCTCGATCAGCGCAGATACCATGGCCCGATGAAGGGGTAGATGGAGAAAGAGGAGAAAGGGAACACAGGGAGACGGACGGAGATAAATTAGATGCAAGTAGATTGAAATTCCGAGAGGATTGCCTTCCACTCAAGGCAAAAGCATTTTTCACACCAGCTTAATGATCACATGCTTCGCAGAACATCGGCGCAAGAATTGCATTCTTAGGTGTTGCTTAAGGGGTTAGCCGTTAGGCCAACCCCTTAACGGCACACTAAATTTTAGAAAAATGTTAAAAAATTAAAACATTTTTTATGTTTCTATTTTACAATGTACATAAATGTTTAAAGCGAAAGGCCGTTCGCGAGAATCGTAATATTAAGCAAGATGGTCTTCTAAGGGGTTAAATTTGTCCCGACTTTTGTGCGCAATAAAAGGATAGACACTATTTCAGTGATTCTACTTTTTATCCAAATTTCTGCTCTGCTTTTGAAAAGGATCTTGAATTGAATTTGAAATAAATAATGATGTCTTTCTTGAGTTTCTTTTCGTGTTTACGGACGAGTAACTCGAAAGCTGGTTTGATAAAAATTGATTTCAAAATTCAAATTCTTATAATTGTGAGTGGATTCTTGAAAGTGGGTGGTGTAAAGTACCATAAATTCTTGTTTAAATTTCTCTGAAGTTACCCGAGAGCATTTTTATATTCGAGTCTCTGGCATTTCTGTAGATATGCAAATTGAAATAAATTTGTTAGAGCGTATAGTAAATTATGAAGTATGAGCGTATAGTAATTTTATGAAATATTTCGTCACCATCGAATGACTGACGATTTCTTGACGATTTCTTCTCGAAATACTTCATTGCGCAATTCTAAATTACTCCTCGCCATGTTGGGAAAACAGAAAACGTTCGAACAGACGCGTGTAACATTTTTCTGGAAAGCGATTCGCTTTATAGCATCAGTGGCCGTCATAATGCCATTTTTACGAGAACTGCCCGCCATTATCTTTGTATTGCGAGAGCCTCGTTTGAATTTTACGACGGCAAAGTGACGGACAGTCGTATCAGACATTCCTACATTTTTTATAAATAAATGAATTCATTGGAAGTTGATTGAATTTGATGAAAATATGTGTATTCATTTGGTATTTAATTTTATTAAAAATATTTAAATTAATCTAATTATTGGAGGGTAATTGAATTTTATGAAAATATATTTAATATTTATTGAATTTTGTAAATTTGATGGTTGTATAACACCCAACAAATTCCATTTCTAATTCAACGTTCTAGTGAAACGAACCAAAGAAATCTGAATGAGAGTATGAGATTATGAATTGCAGTAGTTGAGTGTTAAGTAAGAAAAGATTATTTAGCAATTGACGAAGAAATTACTACAATGTTAATGATTGTAGTAATCGTTATTATTCCAAGAGCGTAAATACGTCTAAGAACCCGTGGAAATGAGCGAAAGTGTGTGAGGGAGTTATAGAGTGCAATTATGAAATGTAAAGTAGGCGTAAATATAGATGTAAGATGTGCATATTTATGTAAGAGCACCACGTGGTAGACGAGGAAAATTGCAACATATTAGAACAATCAACCTACACCATCTACGCTAAGCTTTACTACAAATTAGAATGAATACAACCGAATAAAAAAGTAAACCTTTTGAAAAAGCAGTTAAAAAGTAGATAATATACACGTTTAAATTTAATATCAAACTTATAAATTATTTTTAAATCACCCACGAGAGGTAGAACACTTTTTAAAGTCGAAAATGTTTTCAAACATTTTTTAATGTATTTTACGATTTTGTGTTTTGCTTGTTTTCTATTAATTTTTTAAAATATCTTACGATTTTTTAGATTTACGAAATAGGTAGGTACCTACTTCCTACCTATATATTTTATTGTTTTATTACATTTTTTTTATGAATATCGAAACGAAAGACTTTTGTTATCCAACAAATATCCACAGAAATTTCACTCACTGTCAAAACTTATATTGTAAAATAATTATTTATAACTAAATATAAAGGGTGGCAAAAAGCGGCGAAAGAGCTAGATCGGGCCTTGATCTCCAGTTTGGTCTTGCGCATTAGAAGCTTCACTATTTCCCAGTGTATCCACAACTTACCTCCACCAGATGATCCTCGTTTATACAATTTTTGCTCCAAGCAATCATTGTCGTACTTCAGAGCAGAATCGTCCCAATTGTACGCGAAAGAGTGGCTCGGCGAGACGTAGTCGACGCCACTCGATCGTTTGGATGGATTCATGGACGTCCACTTCTTCTTCACTCCGCGTGACCCAGCTTCCGCTTTGTTGCTCCTCGGTTTCCTCGTCATTGCATGTCTACGAGAATGGGAGCTAGGGTCTGTTACATGACTCAATTAACAGGCGCGGACACGTGGCCGAGAAAGTGTCATAGAAAAACGTGTACAGCAATGTAATTGCCGCCAAGCTGCCATTCAAGGCGCGATTCCGTAACACCTTGCGACTGCTAGTATGAACTTATTTAGCTGTCCCCTTGTTCGGGAAAAGAAGGTGGAACTATTGTACGGTGGACGATTATTTAGATGTTACTGGAGAATCTTTAACTCTCTGTAACACACGTTTCGTTATTGTGGGTATTAAAAAGAATTATATATATTATTAGTAATAATACAACTTTATTACATTCCCAAAAAACACGAAGAGAATATAAACGCAAATAATTACAAAATTAAATCAAATGAAATACAAAATCTAAAAAAACTATTATTTACTGGCACTAATAATCAATATAATTATTCAAAATATATTTTAGTGACTAAAGAAATAGAAGAGAAATATAATATAGGGAAAATAAGTCTCTATACAGGGTGTCTCATTTGAGGTTTTTCAGGTAATTACCTCCCGAATTAATCGTTATTGCAAAATATTTTTCAAGTAAAAGTTGATAGCGAGAGAAAATAGGAGACACTTCTCATCAAGATCTCCCGATTTGACATCTGTAGCCTTTTTCCTCTGGGGTTTCATGAAAGATCAAGTTTATTGGGAAAAACCCCTGATAATATAAAAAATCGTATTCGGGATGCCTGCCAACAAATTACTTCTGCAACATTGGAGAGGGTGCAACTATCTTTTAGGGATAGAGTAAGTCAATGCATTGACGTCCAAGGTTTTCATTTCGAATATCAAAAATAAGCAACTGGAATTTCTGGACCTTTAACGAAAATAAGTTTGAAATGGCAATAAATGACCTTGAATGACCTTGAAACATCAACATATTTAGGTCGATGAATTCGTCATGGAACAGGCTACACGTCCATTTGAATAAGAACATATAGTTCCTTTTAAAAAACAAAAGTCATCTTGAAATCTCGCCCACCTAGATAAAATTTGTTACTATCAGAAGATGCACCCCTCGAAACAAAGTAAGTTTTACTTGAATCATTTTTTTTCAATAACGAATAATTTAGGAGATAATTGCGTGCGGAACTTCAAATGGAACGCCCTGGATACTTGTTGGACTAAAATTGGTGAGACAGCGAAATGTCCGCTCTACTTTCGACAGTTTCTCAACATCGCCAGAAGAAAGAGACTTATCTCACTGCCAGAAACGGTGGATAGGTGCATGTTCTTGTTCCACCCCACGTAAGAAATTTCATCTTTACCTGAAACTTGTTTTTACGTTAAAACCGTATTTTCTTCGTAATCAATCATGTACCTAACTCATGAAAATTGATTTCTTGTATTGCAGCTGCAGGAAGCATTAAATTATGCAGGAATATAGTAATTCCATAAACCAAGACATAATTCAAAGTTATAGGTTCCTATCGTAATTATGCATCGAACACTTGTGATAATAAAAACAAAGTGTATTAGACTGGAACGGAAGTTTTGCTCGCTAATTTTTTAACATGAGCAAGCAAGCACAGCAAGCTTACATAAACCGGAAGTAATGAATGTACTTTCTTTGCTTTTGTGTATGGGGAAATGTCAGAAGGTGATGAATATTTGAGCAAAGAGTAGTTGAGTTTCATTCCTTATCTATGCTAGTATTTGGGGTGAGAGGTCTGAGCTTTCACTGAATTACATTTTGAGTTAAGTCTGAATTACAGACTGTTCCACAAGAGCGTACTCCTCGTGTCTCCGAAAGGAATCATTAGATTTAAAGAAAGTCTGTATTGCCGAAAAGTACGTTTTATCTAACAATAAGTAGTATATGGTCCAGTTTCTGCTGTTTTCGATAATCGTTTGACACCGTTTAGGTATGCTTTAAACTAACTTTTTTGCATACTCCCAAGATAAAGACCATATTTCTCGAATTTCTCGAGGTAAATGCTTGACTGTGAATATAAGTTTTCCTTGAAGCTTGTGTTTGATGAAACCCCAAACGTTTTCGATTGGATTCGCATCAGACGATTGTGCAGGCCAGTGCAAAAGTTACTCTGCTCTACCATAAAATACTCTACCTGAATAATCTCCCTTAAAATTGGCTTAGGTCTAAATGAAGTTTGTATGGGTTATATTGTAAGTCCTATGTATAATATAATACGTACAAGTGCTACAATTATGCAACTTATAAACTCTTCTACTTCCATGCTATACAGCTATAAGGAAATAAAATGGGGAACAATCTGTTCCTTTCCAACTTGTCCCCTCTAAGCCCAAAGATCCGTTAGCAATTCTTGCTGCATCCCAGGAGTCAAGCTCATGGCCATCGAATTGCAAATACCGTCTCAGAAACGATTCGATTCGCCGTAACTGTAACAGTATCTGCCTGGTTCCAGTGGCTTCCTCTACAAATGGTGCGAGACCGTTCGAATTTATCATCAACACCACTTTCCACCGCGGATGGAATACTTTCGGTTTCGCGAGTCACTTCCTACTCGAACTCGCCAATTCCTCAATAACGAATAAACAATAATCCTTATCCTCACGATTAAAAACAAACAACACGGTGAATATCGTTCACTGAACTTTAGAACTCTATCCACATCTTACCCTGCTTGCCATGTGTAGAAAAAATCACGACGATGTCATCTGCTTTGAATTTTTCAATTTTTCAATTCCTCAATTCTTCAATTCTTCAATTTTTCAATTCTTCAATTCTTCAATTCTTTAATTCTTCAATTCTTCAATTCTTCAATTCTTCAATTCTTCAATTCTTCAATTCTTCAATTCTTCAATTCTACAATTCCTCAATTTTACAATTTTTCTACTGAGGGCTTCCTTTACTCTTCTCTTCCATCTCATTTCACTTTTCCCCAACTGAATTCAGTTCATTTCATTCACTTTATTGCACGACGACTGAACGTAAATGTTCTGGGTTAAAACTTCCTCACTTAGTCTTTACTTCACTCTTCCCAAATTAAATTCACTTCACTTATTTAGTTTACTCTATCATATTGCCACTGAACTTAAACACTACATCACTGATCCCCAAAATCAGATTTTGATTAACTAAAAGTCTTCTTAAACAATAATTCTTCTTAATATCTCGCGTTTTAGGCTTCCTTCGCCTCTTTGCCTCCTCCGACCTCCCCTTAAGTCAAGTTACCTCTGAAATCACGAAAATGGCCCCTCAGCTTGCACTTTCTTCTTTGCCATCGTTCTTCCAGGTGTCTTCGTTAGGTGTGCTGAAATCCCTCCTGGGACAGGATCTCCGTGGGATGCACGGCGCTGTTCCGGATTACTTAATCCCACGGGCCGACACTCGCGGACCGACTGAAATCGCTCTGTGCGGTTCGGCGGGACCGAGAAAGCAGAAACCCGCCCTGCGCTTAGTATAGGCAGGAGCCAACGTTATCGCCGCATCTAATGTAATTTTTATCGCGTGAAATGCTAGTTTACAAGCGTGTGATACTATGTACCATTGTAAAACATATTCCACGGAAGGATAACCAGTTTCATCATCGGTAACAAAATTATTATTTAATTCTATTTTCGAAATCTAATTAAAAATTGAAATTTTAGAACGTAGATTTTATCGATAGCTCCGTTTGATTCGAAATTTGTCCAATCACTTTTAATTTCAAAGGTTTCTTTGGAGTTTTGAAGTTCCAGGAAAATACGATTACCATCGCGTTTAAATCACTTGTAAGTAGTTACCACGGTGAGGCCCTGATAATTACACAGGACCACAAAAACTTTTTTTTTAATTTACACAAACTAGACCACGTGTCCTATACGTATTTTGGGTCGATGAAGTCGAATCCGTTGCCCGTTTTGGCACATTACATCTATGTTTTCGATAAATTGCCATATAAACACAACATATCCTATTTCTACAAAATTAGAACGTCAAACTCTCTAACTATTTCTGACTCCCTTCTGGAAACGAGACACGTGACCGGCGGAAGTCAGAAATGGCACCACCAAAGAATGGACTTTGTAAGAAGAAAAGAAACCTGGATTTTATTCTTTAAATCATTTGTTATAATCACCTCATGAATTTGATTGAATTTGCATTAATAATATTTTTATCCCTTCAACTCGACTTCCCCCACGATTAAATCCTGAATGCATCATTGCTAAAATATAATACTTTCTAATGGAACTATTACCACTATACTGTATGTAGCAAAAACCTTAGTAGTACTCAATTGCAGAGTACTAGTTTACTCGTAGGAACGATTTTACGTTATTGTTGGAAATAGTTAATGAATGAACAGTGAAGAATGTTGTATCTTTAAAATCCTGAAGCATTCGAGTACCTACTTAAATATAGAAAAGTGAATGTATGAAGAAGGAACCTATTAATTAGAGTGTGGATTGAAGGGAATTATTAACTTCCTCAGTACTTCCTACTTTACCAATATAATTACTCAAATGTAATCAATCAATTATTACGTGCAATTACTTTACATAGGTACTCCAAGTTCTGCTGCAATTGCAACAAGAAAGCCTTTCAAAATCACCGAGCCGCGATCACAAGCATTAATCAACATTATTCGCTGACTTATTCACATCATTCTTGCAAACGCATCAGCCTCATTCGTCTACCATAAGACAAGCCACTAAACTGGAAATTCCTCTTCATCACATATGAAAATTTTGACATCGACAATAAATTTCAGGCACTCATCCGCGACTTACATAATTAATGCCAGTATATAGTTTATAATTTAAAATAAATTTTAAAACAGCATTGTGTTAAATCTAACACATTACATCAGAAAAAAGAAGAACTAACTGTGCATTAATATAACATAAACTGATGTTGTAATAAAGCCGTATTTATATTATTGTTATTATTTATCGCCCGCGCGTGGACCAGAAAAGCGATCAGTACACTGACCGAGCCCAAAAGGTCCCTCTCTTATATAGTCCGTCAGCGGAGTCCCAATATCATGTCCCGTAATCTAAATTTTCATTTGCCTCGAGTGGCTAGCGACGCACACCCAGGGGCCATTTACATAAAAGCAATGTACCGGGCCAGTTTCGAAATCCTGATCCGATTTCTCGGCCGACAAGAACCCTTACGGCCAGTCCGAAGTGGATTTCGCAACGCCAACGATGTCCGAAACGCGTTTGAGAGCGTTTTGTCTGGACGAGGTGGTTACGAGAACTTTTTAAATAAAAGCAAAGTGTTGTTCCGTCGAATGGACCGTAGATGATGAACAGATTCCATGCCCACGCGATGCGTCGTCGGAAAAGGATCCATTTCGTTGATTTATAAGCTCGTGTTTATCTTTTCGCGTGGGGAGATTTAATGCTGACTGGCGTCGGCGTGTTTTCACGCCGAGGTTGCTGCACCCTGTGCTTTCGGCGCGTTTCCACGTTCATATTTCCTGCAAGGCATCGAACGTGTTGGCAGAGTCTTCGAACAGCGTTTCTCGACAGCAGCGGCTGCTTAGAAAAGCCTGACCGGCTTGAAGGGGTATTTTTTAAGACCTTGCGCCACTGAAAAGGTTAAGGGGGAATCCCAATCGACAAGCACAAATTCATATAACAATTTGTGAGTGTTTTTTTTTCTCGGTAAATGAGCAGGGATACACAAATAGTGAGGGCATCTTTTTATACTTATGAAAAAAAGAAAAAATATTAGTTAGCAAAAAAGATATTAATTCAAGGAATTATTTATACAATTGCAGAGGCGGACTTAAAAATGTGGCGCCCCTAGGCTAACAAGCGCCTTTAATTTAATTTTAATTTAAAAGGGTCGAGACAATTACAAAATTAATTCAATATGGCAACTCATATCTGAGTCATTACTAATTCGCTACATAAAAAAAGTGAATAGTTTTTTAAGTTGTCGCAAGCCTCTCTGTTTGAATCTTTCCCAATTTCTTTCGCTCCCAATTTGTCGCTCCCCGAAATTGGATGCTCCCGAAAACTTGCCGCGTCCAAAACTTTGTCCCTCCTAAAAATTTATCGCAGGAGGCAAAGTGGAGCACGTCAATAAGACTTTTGTTGTTCTTTTGTAGAACCTCTTTGTTTACTGTTAGCTATCAGAAGCTTCAGAGCCTAAGTCAGGTATTTTAAATGAGAGAAACTTTCTTTATAGATGGAGTGAACGTTTGATACCTGTAATTGGTGATCAAGGAGCGTACTTCCGCCTACGATGGATCCTCTGACCTCTGACGAAGCTATGACGACAACGTTGCGTCCCAATTATTTTTCGAAGGACTGCCATTGGCCCTCATGAACGAAATATAATAAATGGAATTACCGATAAGTGTTAGTCTATGTAAGTTCCCGTGCAATTAGCATAAATTTGCAAGAATTTGCAAAAATTAGCATCGACCACGTTTTCACCGCCACTAGGGAAGCGTAGTTTGGTAATTAGACACCAATCAATTCCAGGAAGCCATTGTTGGAATTTATGCTCATAAACATACCGCGCACGTTATGCGGTTTTTCACGAGGCATCGGTAAAACATTTCGAAGGTAGAAAGGAATTTGAAGTGCAATGAAATAATACATAGACTCGGGGCCATAACATTTAAAATTGTTCAATGAAGTACGGGGTCTATTCCAAAATTATGGGTTCTTTTTCTGTACTTCTAACAATAAGATAATTTGGTCGCCAATATTCAATTGAATAAAATACCTTTCTGTATTTTGGTGAATGTAATTGTGATGTGTTGTGCGAGTTAGTAGCGAAAGAAACAAGATTCGTTGGATATATTTATTTATTACAAAGGAAATGTCCGTAATGAGGAATTATAATAATGTATAATATTTATATACATTAATACAATTCTTGGTGGTTCTTCTAACCTTTGTAAAAAATGATTGGCTGGCAAGGAGTACCGAAAATCAATTCCCTCACGCTGGCTGACAGTATTCTGAAGTTGACGTCGTTGAAGTTCATGGTCCTCGTTGCTATCTTCTGATAACGATTCGTCATCACTAGTAACTGTTCCATTCCGTCTTCCGTAGTCTTCACTTTCATACCGCTGGTGAATTGAAGCGTCTCGGAATTGTGGCTGACCACCACCTGCAATGGGTAGAAAAGCCTGCAATGTATCTCTGAAGCGAGTATCGATGCTTCGATTTAAAGCTGAAGAACAATTTCTTAAACTCTGTGTTGACTTGCCACACTCGTTCTTGCTCCAAAATTGCTGATTAACCATGTGCAATTAACTTAACTTAAATACTCAGTTCAGTACAGTAGTTTCTATATTCATTAAACCTTCGATTTTCATTTGAATGTGATATCAATTCTCATTTAGTACGATTTCGATCGTCAATTTAGTACAACAATAATTAACTAGCTTGTTGGTACAATTGACAAAGTACTTCACTCCATCTTAAAGTTTTTGAGCATTAATGGAAGTAATTACTTTTTAAATTTTTACAATAGGTTAATAAGAATACATATGGAGAGAGACTATGTATTTTGCAATAGATTCCAATTATTACCTGATTTATTGTAATAATATTGTAGGCGAAAAGGAAAAACTCGAGCGATGGGACTCGAACTCACGATTTTCCGAACACTACATACAAATATCGAAACCACCTATGTACTAAAGTAGTATAATAAGGAGAGTTCAAACTCAAATTTGAGTTTAGGGAGGGATTCAAAGTCAAATTTGGATTTCTCCCTCTTTAAAACTCAAATTTAGATTTAGCCCTCGTCAAAACTCAAATTTTGATTTCCCCTTTCTCAAAACTCAAATTTGAATTTCAAAAATTAAGAAATTTGGAGTTGGTCACTTTTACAAACAAGCCAGCGAATTTGCAGTTCGGTAGAGCATCAATTCTTAAATCACATGGATAAATCCACAAGCTCAAGCAGAAGCTGGAAAAGTGAACAGGAATTCTGTAGTCGGAACGATGAACTAGTTTCGGGGTTTGGTGGGCGATCTAGTATGGAAGCTGGTAGCTACCAGACAAAGCTCTTCTAACGATTTTCTTTTCTTCTCACTACTACTTAAGTACACTCGACCCAGTTCAGTTCAGTCTTAGACAATTTCTAGTTTCTTTTAGTTAGATTCAAGGGGAAAATACATTTGATATTATTTTGTTACTGGAAGTTCCTTCCTGTCTTCTGTCAAGTAGAATCGTGGATTCAGCGCAAACTATTGTATTCACAGTTACACTACTCACAATATATTTTTCTTCGAGTGGCAGAAATTCGTGCCAGCATCCGATCGCCGTGTTGTTCACCAATCCAAGGAAGAGGGTTCCCTCGTACGTCATGGCCTTCGCGCTCGATTGGGTGGGCAAAACATTTTTATATCTACAATTTAACACATTATGTCATTAAATTTCCATAAATGCCATAAAACTTTACTTTGAACATTCTAGAACCATTATATATGAAAAGCCTTCCACCGTCCTCAGAAATTTTTCAAAATCTCTTAAACCTTGTAATTTGACAAAACTATGATACTTTTAATCTAAAAGTTTAAACCGATTATCACAGTAATTACTCTTTGAACGGCAGGTCGTTCTTTTCTGCTTTAATGACGGCGTTCGTGTCAATGAAATCCATGTTGTGGGACGACATGGGGCTAAAGTAGAGTCTTTCAGACATAGGGGACAAGGCCATTCCTACTGGGCCGTCTTCTAATGTAAAGCTCTGTCCCTCGATCGTGTAAGTCGTCGACGACAATTGTGGATCGTACACCAGCGCACTCGAGGTAAATCGTCGAGTGGTTTTGGTTTTGTGGTTGTAAAACAATAAGGCGTACCCCTCGACGTCTGCCATATACACCTGTTACAAAACACTATTTTGAGGTTGTATACACAGATGTGGGGTGTTATTTATATTCGTGGGGAATACAGAATATATTTGAACATGGGAAATACTATTTTCAGTCTATACACACAGATTTAGGATGCTGTTAACGTTTATAGGGATTTTAAAATAGAGTGGACGCGAATTTAATTCTATTTTGAGTGGATACTCACAGATTTGGGATGCTGTGAATGTTTATAGGGAAGTTAAAATAGAGTGGTCACGTAGTAAATTCTATTTTGAGTCGATACACAGGAATTTAGGATGCTGTTAATATTTATAGGGAGCTTAAAATAGGGTGGACGTATAGGCAATTCTACTTTGAGTGGATACAAACAGATTTGGGATGCTGTAAATGTTTATAGGGAGTTTAAAATAGAGTGGACGGGAATTGAATTCTGTTTTGAGTCGATACACATAGATATAGGATGTCATTATCATTTTGGGGGAAGTTGGGATAGAATGTGGGAAATACAGGCACTACCATTGAAATACTTTGTAAATATAATTGAGAAATTCTTCATCCGTATTATAACCATTGACCTTATACAATAGAAGTTATCGAAGATATTTATTTAAGATAGGAAAGTAGTACTTACGTAAGTCTCCTGACAACGACCTCCGAACGTTTGAACGATCGGGGTGACTAACAACCCTTTCCCACTCGTGGTATTCACTGCGACGTCATGCGCTATGGTAACCCTTTCTAATAATTTCGAGGTTCTCAAATCAAAGGCGAGAAGTTGTGGTGGACATACCGCTTTCGTGCCGATCACACCAGTGTCCAGCACCCACAATCTTTTGCAGCAGTCGATCTGAAAATAATGTGCAATGTAATTGAACTCATATTGATAGGAAATGATTTTACTAGCGTTCTTTTAGATTTAATAGTTTATAACGAAGGAAGGCATCTGTGGGGAAAAATAATATTGTGTTCGAAGCAAGCAGAACCGAATAAACCCAGATCCAATAGAATCAAAACAAACCAACCCAAAACCCAATAAAATCGACAGATTATGAAACCAAACGAAAGTGAACAAAATCTACCATTCAGATGTCAAATTCAAACAAGCCTCCACCTGCAATTGGAATCACCATCCCCCTCACGCAATGACATTCCCAAATTATGCTTACCGCGACTCTATAAACACTCGTGATACCAGTACAGTCCGTTTTAGCCCAACTCCAATCAGGATAGGGTGTAAGAAGAGGTCCACCTTCGCCCTTTTTCTTGGATATCACGTTCAAAGAAGAAGGCACCCCTTCGTCTCTTATTACAGTGACAAACGTTAAATCTTAAAACAAAACAAAAAATATCACAGGAACTCCCAAAAGAAACCAAAATTCGAGGAAGACGCCAACACACTGTTATCACTAAATGCACCACTATCAATTTTTACAAAGCACAGCACATTTTACCTCGCCAGCGGTCAACGTCTATGGGAAAACATTTCGTGTGATTGTATTCGCCAGATTTAATAGCCTGCGCCCTCAGCGTTTCATTCCCGAAATCGAAATCGAGATAGTTCCATGCGTGGATCTCTTCCATCGAACGGTTCATAGGCGGTGGAGAAGCATCCACTGATCTGCTTCCCAAGTGGACTGCGCCAATACAGAGCGCCAGTAACCATGACCTTAACATGTTTCTAAAGAAACGAAATATTTTTTAAGTCCAGCAGAATGGGGATGAGTGGGAATTTTTAAATAGAGGTTCGAATAAAAATGGGAATTTGTAAAAATCGATTTATTCGCTTACAAGGTGCCCGCGTGTTTTTATTCTCCGGGTGAAAAGTGACGATCGATTGTTTCTTGGATTTGAGTGCAAGCTGTAAGAAAGGTTTCGAGCAGAGGAGCAACTACAGGCGAATGCAAACTTACGACTGGTACTCTTGCATTAAATATGAGCTTCTGACCTTCCGGAGAACTGTTAAACAGATAACGGTTAATGGCAGGGAAGGGGTTGGTGATAACGAATGATTGTAGAGGGAAAATTGAGCGTTTGAATATTCAGCGCCTACAATTTGTTTTTACCTTATGCGCTAACCTTTCAGCGCTGTTGGCATGTTTGAAGACAATTGATAAGGCCTGCGAATCTTACTATGTAATCGTTAACCTTCTTACGCGTATAAAAATTATGACTACTCTAGAACAGGAATAACGATTTTATCAAAACGATTTATTACTTCGAAATATAACAAAATTTTTAAGAAATCGAAAATACTTGGAAAGTGGAATTAGTTCAGTTTAAATGGGATTCTATTTCTGGAATTTCCATGTGCAATAAATTTCCCTTTATCGAAGAATTCGAATCAATGGTAATAAATAAGTATAATCGAGGTATTTCTCAAATTCAAAATAAAACAGTAAATAATTGTATTTGTATGAAATATTCATTCACATTTTATACCAGATCACAAAATGGTTTTTGAAGGTCGAATAGAATTTCAGGTGTAAATGGAGGATTTATAAAAAATTGTGGAACATTTTGGTTACCATTTTATTCGAATTCTAAATCTCTTAGTTGTAAATTAGGAGAGTGGAAAACGAGGTAGTCAGTGGGGGCAGTGGGAGGTGTTTGTTTACCCACCACCCAATGGTAATATCGCCTGTTAAACCTCGAATCTAATTGTACTGTAGAATGCAAGATGGGCCTCAGTGCCAAAAGTCAGTTTCGAAAAAAGTATTTGTAAACATTACGAAGTTAGATATTTTTGTATACATAGTGACGTTGTTATATAACTGTCTATAATGTTTAAAACATGTATATTTCTCCTTTGTAGTTGTATTATTAAAATTCGAATTATATAATAAATTAATGAGTGAAATTCATTTTAACTATAGCACTTTCACATCATTTTTGTAGAAAATGGAGAAATATAGAAAAAAATGTTGCTTTTAACGTTATTTGTCATTATTTATTAAATATTTGCATAATACTTGAGAAATATAGAATATTGAAAAATATGAAATATTTAAAAAATATAGAATATTTAAAAAATATAGAATATTTAAAAATAGTCTAGGTGTGCTTAGATACGAGTTTACAAAATTTCACATAGCTCTGTCAATTTTAAAAACACGGCAATGAAATTTAGAGGGCATGGCTATTTCGAAAAGAATATGGAACCTAATTATGCGTTTTATACAAAAATGGTCCGAATGTCCTGAGGCCGTTCTTACATCCAACCGTACGAATTTATTCCTACCTCCACAGAAGAAAGTTGTAGATCCCCAGCGTTCAACGACACCTAATCAACCTAAATATTACATAATGTTTAAACACCGACGACGTCAGAACCCATTGTAAATCAAGTCACTTCATAACTTGAGTAAACATTTTCTAAAGCAATCAGTTATGGATTATCATTTCTAGTAGGTAATGTTAGTGCTGCACAAACAAAACACAAATTAGATTATTCTTTCTAAAAAATTGTACCTTCTTCAGAGACATTACTTTTTATTAAAGTGAATGAATATTTCGTAAAGTTATTAAATGTTCAAGAAAAATATCAGTCTCTAATTTGTCACATAAATTTTTCTTTTATTTTGAAAACGTAAAAATTAAAGATGGGTAACAATAAATGAGAAAGTGGGGATTTTCAATTTAGATCTGTATATCATTATATAAAGAAATGCGCAAATTGTTGGAACGCTAAGAACGTCCCAATCGCAACGAGCGATACGCGCAGTTAAAAATGTATTATTAAGTATCCCTTCCGTTCGTTGCAAAATACGTACAAGTTACAACGAAGTTTCAAATCGGTTACGCGGAAACGTTTTCAGTTTCACCTTCCTTGATTTAAGTCGGTGATTTCGAAATATGTTCTTTTAAACTAAAATATGTATTATGTACAACACGGGCACCTTGCTTCGAAAGTTGCAAGTAAATACAAAATTGCGGCAATGAATAGCATGCTAATTAAGGTAAACGTGCCAATTATGGAACACCTTCCTAACTACGTCCCCCTTTTGAAACAGTACCACAAATAGTAAAGTAAAAAATTTTCACAAAATATAAAAATAATTATGAAAATTTTATTGACATTTGTAAACATTTCTGTTTGCAAAATTTACAAATATGACGATTTATATTAAAAAAAAGAATTAAGTAAGTTACTTCCGATACTCGCAAAAATCAGTGTTTCAAATTAACGGTCCGCTTTCTGTTGTCTGTACCGTTTATGAAACGCATGTGAGAATTGTCGTGGCATCTGTATATCCAGTTAATTTAATTATTATAATTATATTAGAGCGATTAAAATAATACCTATAACTCCATTTATATGAGTATATCGAGCATATAAGAGTAAGTATACCAAATTAGAAGATTTTATATGAAATTAAAAATCTAACCCATAACTTGAATGACTGTTTCAAAATGGGGACACGGAATTTGGAACACCGGGTCATGGTACGAAAGCGGTGTTTCATAACACGTACAGATCCTTACTTTAGTTTTTTAAACATATTATTTTTTACTCACAATGAATAACAATTTTATGGCTCATTATGTAATCACAAAACATTTATCTATCAAATGGTGTACAAGGTTTCCAAGTTAATACGTTTAATTATTTAAATTACATGATAATTGAATATCCCTGCCGAAAAGCGTTCCATAACCGGTACGTTTACCTTATATAACACATTGCACGACAGTTGAAACAATTTTTATTTATTTTATGGTCGATGGAAAGTAGCTACTTTTCGAGGATTTTAATTGCCTACCACTAAAATTGTGTCTTGACTAACATTTAGTTTCAATTTCAGAAATTGTACATTTTTTAATTGTAAATTTACCGATTGGTTCGCGAAACATATTCGCCCCTATGTATAAATATTTCAAAATATATGTATAAAGTTGCCGGATGCTAACAATTGTCTCATTTGAAGGGAAAGGGGAAAACAGGGAATGTCCATTTTGAATGATTCTACGATGTGGCGTATTTTGTTAGTGGCAATTGGGGCCACAGAATTGTCGAATCACAAAGGGTTATAAAATGGAAATGTCCACAACAGACAACGTTAAATATTTGGTGTACTGGTTAAAAACAGGGAATGTCGACCTCGACTGAAATGATACAAGGAGTGTCTCCACTCTTCTTACTTGCACTATGTATTTTTGATTAGTGTAAGCTTGCATTACGTCAGGAGTCCTCGGACGTCACTGTATACACATGTTTGTTTTGATAATAATAGAAGCAGACATTTTTGTTACAGTATTCTGCAATGTTCCAATTGAAAGATATTAAAACAATATAAAACTATCATCTTTTTGCTCAGTTCTTTTCTGATTCCTAATTGGAGTATAAATTGTTCATGTTGTGAACAATACGGTCATATTCATTGAACCTTATTTCTTTACTGATGGACTAATGTATTAAAACTTGATTTTCTCAATGAAGCTGTTTTGTGACGTTCCTTGTTTTCCCCTTTTAAGCCTCGATCACATTAGTCAAGATACTTGATTTCAACTTTGTATCCAGTAGTGTCCAGCTGCCTTTAAGTTACTTTAAAAATTACTCGAAGCAAGTAGATATTTGAAATGGCGTCAAAGCAGGTGGTCTCCTTCGTTATTTCATAAAATATCATATTTCTCATACATTTCTAAAAACTTAGAAAACTTGTCATTACTCCATCTATTCTTAGTCATTGTTTAATGATTATGACCTCACTTTTCAAAAACAATATCTACAATACAAAATAGTCAGCTTACTTCAAGTGACTTCAAATTCACACTTGAACATACGTTCACACGTCCACGTTGAACATACGTTCAAGACTCTACTTCGCTTGAAACTTGAAAGAAACTTGAAAGGATATTTCAAGTCACATTGGTAAAGTAGTTCGAAAATACTCGACTAATCTGAACGATGCTCAAACCCTTCCTTTGCTTTATATCTATGCTAATGGCAACATTAGGAATTAGCTTAATGGTCCCAATTTCAACGGGGAACGCGGAAGTTCAACAAAGCCCGCGGCGAAGAATATTCTTCGACGCCATCGGCACACACTGGCGACGCAGGAATCCACACATTCATAAACATATGAAACAAAATTGCTTATAAATATTAAATACTAATCTTCTAAATCTTAGGAATGTTGTTGCAGCACCGCGAGCAGCAATAGAAACGAAAACACCTCTCCAATCGCAAACATAATTATCTCAGAAAAATACGACTCCCAATATTCTTCCTCCATGTCTCCAGTTCCTCAATTTTTCTTCCATAAATCATTTTATCTATAATACAACACAGTAGTCTTTTGTATATTTATAAATATCCCAGAAAAATAGGATCCCATTTTTCCACAGTTCTATTATTTATCAATTTGTCCAATTCCTCAATTTTCCTTCCATAAGTCCTTTCATCTACAATACAAAACAGTAGCATTCTTTATATTCCCTTTACTTTAAATATTAAGTTCCTAATTAAGCTCTAGATTCTGGACGGCACCTTTGAAACCTGAGTAATCGTAGTTTCTGGATTACATTCTAGAATGAATCGACCCGAAACGATGGTGAAGGAGGAACGGTCTGTTGCTGAAGAAGGAGTACCGCGAAGAGGACGACGACCCCTCGTAATAGTGGTTGGAGAACTGCTCGCGGTGCCACGACTTTCATTTGGAGTGATGAGATACGGCCCCACTGACGTCTAAGGAAGTGACGTCGCAGCTGGTGCCACGGACCAGCTCGTTCACGAAGCCAGCTTGGATCCTAAAGTTGGTCTCGTTCGCATTCAGGGAACCGGTCATATACTTTTGGAAGGAGGCAGTTAGAACCCACAGCTCCTGTTGTCCATTTTTTATCGTTATAATCTGCAATAAAGAATCGGTTTCGTGGTATTAGGAAAATTGCTGATGCGTCTGTTTAATATTTAGTTACGTATCTACTGAGTTAGTGTAGAAATTTGTTCGCTGACTATTATGTTAAGTGTACAAAAATTTCTTTTGTTACTGCGCCTACTTATACTTTCACCAGAAAACTCGCAAAAGGTCATAAATAATACTCGGATTAAAAAAACATGTAATATACTTTCACTTTTTATAAAGATTTTGGTTCAATAAAGCGAACGAACTTTTACACTGACCTAATCAGATCGGTCTATACAGGGTGTCGCAAAATTGCGAGATTTCACGGAACATGTGATATCTTGATGTAAAAAGACATCGAAATGTCCTTTACCGTTTTGGGATCCGAGGCTTCGTTCTCGAGATATTATCAGTGAAATATTAACGTTCCGGGGCGTGAAGTTTAAAGCCGAAACAGCTGAGCGCAGAGCAGTGACCGCTACTGCGCGCTCTGCTAATATTCAACTGTTAATATCTCGAGAACGAAGCTTCGGATCCCAAACCAGTAAAGGACATTTCGATGTTGTTTTGCATCAGGATATTACATGTTCTTGGAGTAGATACTAGCAAGATTGTCTATTTAAGATTTATTGAATTTATTTGTTTATCGAAGAGGGATCCTACCTCTGTCTCTCTATTTAGCGTTTACTATGTATGTAGGATTCTATCATCTATATATCTATCCACCTACTTCACTAGTAACTTATCTATTTAAAATTTACGCAATTTATCGGTTTTTGTAAAGGTGCAAATCCACCATGAGACTAAAATATCTTGTCTCACATGAGACTTTAATTCCATGAGACAATTATTTTATTATTTTTTAATTATTTTGTCATTAGTTTCATGAAATTAGACGCTCATGCGACAAGTTTCATGATATATTTTCAACAATCTCATCTCTCCTGACTATTTCCATTATTTACACTTAGTTGTTGCTGAGATTTTTGTCTCATAACAGGAAAGTCTCATGTAAAATCTCATCGTTGATTCACACCTTAAGACTGTAGTATTTATTTACCTACCTAGGATTTAGAATCTATGGATTAAATAGCTAGAATCTATTTATCTGAGCTCTCATCATCTATCTAGGATACTTCTATCTGTGTAGGGTCTGTTTATATATCTGTTATGTACTCTACCTTTAACCCAGAAGGGAACTGCAAGGTTTCCTGGTTAGTAACCAGTACCTCGTTGTTGTGTCCACCATATTGAGGGTAATGCTTGCTGTTCCAGCAACCAATCGCCAAATCGGACAACAAGCCGAAGAAGAGGACTCCATTACGATCCATGGCTTCTGCTACCGACTGCGAGGACCTTTCCTTCACGAATGGTACGAATGACCTTGCTGCTGCCTCAGAGTTGTTACCGAACAAACTGTAATTCCTGATAGACGATATTATATAAACTTGATGGAATCACATCTTTAGACAGCTCCCATCAAAAGAAACCAAATTTAATATTTTCAAAATTTAAAAAAAAATCCCACCTCGTGTTCAAACCAAAGTGGTACTCAATTGCCGATTCTTCTCACTGAGAATTTTCCAAAAATATCAATTAGTGAATCTCTAATTTGACCCCATACAATATACATCATGAGACGTAATTTTACCATTTTTAAGTATGAAAAATATGTAAGTATTTCTAACAAGGGAAGGCACTGAAGTGTTTCCGTCAGATTGCGATGAAACTATGTACGTTTGTTAAGGAGGCAAAAATAAGAGACCACGTGTTTTTTTATCAGCTGAGACGCGACTTTACGTGGAGAAACCACCCCCAAAGTTTCGACTCAGAAGTAGAGATATGTGGAAACTCTAAATTGGAAAGTATCATGTTATTTTTATCTACAGAGGGCGTCACTTCAGTGCCTTTCCTTCAAACTAGTATAAACACGTATATACTTTTAACAATACAAAAATGAAAATAATATGAATAAAGATTCATTTTCCTTGCATAACATATTTTATAAATAACCACTCACTTTGACTGTTGTAGTAGAACTAGGTATACATAAATTACCGTTAGTTTTAGTGTCAATACCAACACCCCCTCACCTGATCACAGAGGTGAGCACCGATCCCTCGACCCTGCTAGCTAAAGAGTGGAAGTAAAGTGTCCTATCGCCGTTGTGGATTGGGCCCAAAGCTAGTCCCAGGATTCCGTCCATCAGATCGAACGTGTCGCCCTTGATATGGAAGGTACCATAGGGCGGGTAAGGGTAGAACAGGTTGTTCTGGATCCTCCAGGACCGGGAGTGACGGTAATCGTAGACGAGCAATCCAAACCCAGTCACGTCAGCGATATAGGCGAACGTGTCTTTGCCCCCGCGATCGTGGTCCCGTACATCGACAGCCACCGTGACGAACAGAGAGTCCTCCTTGGTCTGATCTCGAGGAAATCTGTACCGATGGATCAGCTGGTTCGTTTGCAGGGAGAACACGTGCAGTTGCGGCAGGCAAACCACTTTGTCGCCTAACTTTCCCGTATCCAGGACCCATAGGCGATCGCATTCGTCTATCTGAGGGAAAGATGTTTACAATAGATTATACAGGTGTGATGAGGAATAGTGGAAAACATTTTAAAGACAATTGAGAGGAGAGGGTGAGAAAGGAAGGCCTGCGAGATCTTTGGACTTTTTTGATTAACCCTTTAACACTCATTAACTCTTATTTCAAAATTGTGAGTGATTTAAAAAAAAATTGATAATTTCCAGGTATATATATTTATATGAAAATGTATATAAAATAAAAGTAAGTGCCTAAAAAAAAGTAAGATATATATGTGTGTGTGTGTTGTATCTTGTTTTTTTTTTTTAGTATAGTCTAGTCTCATTTTTTGAATCTCTTATTTTTATTTTTATGTCTTGTTTTTCAAATGTTTTTTAAAAGCACTTACCTCTATTTTTCACAAGAGGGCAGCCTGAAGTATTAATCCATAATAAATTTTTGCAGATAATCTTTGATTATCCCAACCGAAAATATTGAAATTTACTTTACCAGCAGGAAAACTACGAATGATTGCTAACAAAAGGTAAATATAAACAGGGTATAAAATTTTACTTTTAAAATGAGAGTTGCACCGGTGGCAACACTGGGAGTTAAAGGATTAAAGAATTACTGGAAAATAGTAATGCATCGATACTAATTCGCCTGGTAGACCTCGAATCTAGTTTCCACTGTATTTAGTGAATTGTTTATCTGGAGAGTGACTTTACCCATTTACTGTTGCTTGGTATATCTATACATAATTTCCATCTTTGTAACTTCTACTTTTTTATTTTTTAATTACTTGTGCGGGTGAGTGTGAAAGTAGTGTAAATCAAAAATCTAGAAAAATCGAATTCATCATTTATTTTTTAATGAAAGGTGATGTAACACACAGTAAGTAAGTGATGTATTCAATCTTTTTAAGTTTCTGACTTACACCAGTTTCATAATCACGCCTACACTTGCTCTGTGGGGAGCTCCTCCAACTTTTTGATATCCTAGTTGGGCATGCGCCTTGGAGACTTCACTATTGCTCGATAGAACTAAACATAACTTTCTTGTGAGTAACTTCCACTGTTTTATTCCTGCATTACTTGTACTTCCTGTTTCCAGTGTAACGTAGTTTATAAACTGATTCTACGGTACTTCTAGTATTTGTTCGACTTCGGTTGAAATGAACGTTAGTGTCCACGTCCAACTATTTAAATAGGGAACATTTAACTGCAGTTATCATGGAAATTATTTTCTTATAAGTATCTACTGGGAACTATCGATTTAATGTGCGCATTGTAAACGACGCAGTAAAATGTCTTATCGCTGAGTTTTGTCGCCTGTCAGGCAATGCTATATAGGGGTTCCCGAGTAAATTCCTCCATTAATGATACAACAAAGATTAACAAATACGGAAATACCCGTGAGTCAGTACACGCGGGATAACAACAATCTTTGTCGACGCCTGTTCAATGCTCTCTTTGACCCACTGAGTCTTTCTCGACTGATTAATCATTTATCATTTTGATACTCAGGGGCGGGTCAAGGCCGAATGAAGGAAGGGGGCTAGGGGCTCCTGCGTTCTAAGCCTTCCTTTTATGTAAAAAATAATTTAATGAAATTCTGTTTGCTGTTTCCCTTTGAAATGATTAGAAATCGCAGTAAAAGGAAATTTTAATAAATGTTTTTGATGTTTGTCTTTCAATATTATCTACTTATTTGTAAATCATTATCGTTCGTGGTGATTGAATGTTATTTAATTTTATTTAGAATGAATTTCAATTTTTTGAAGATTTATGTGTTTAATTGTATGTTTTATTGCAAACATTTTTTTGCATTCCTTTCACCCCCAATTTTCAATGAATGGGGCCCCCGAAGGTTTGATAGCTTTGGGGAATATTTTGGGGAGCATCAAATTTTGGAAATCGGCAAATTTTGGGGGAGCGGTAAATTTTGGGGAGCATCAAATTTTGAGGAGCGGAAAATTTTGGGGAGCGAAGAATTTTGAGAAGGGGCAAGTTTTGTCCCAGAACGTTTGCCACCTGGGCTATTTCCCTTGAATCCGCCACTGCTTAAGCTCCAATGAAAACATTAAAGTGATTGATCGAAGTAAACGGTACCTGCATTCTGTAGACGCTGATGATGGAATCACAGTTCCCTGGAACATTGTAGCTCCAATTTGGATAAGGCGCGATTATGGGATTTCCATCCACTGACACCCGGTTAGTGACATAGCCCAAGGTCACCGGTACACCGTCTTGAAACCTAGGAATGGCGACAAACACCATCGACTGTTTGTCTTGGAAAAATAAAAAGAAAATATTCAGTTTATTCAACTCGTCAAATACGGATAAGAAATTGTAAGATTAAACATCTCGAAGTCGCTGACTAAATAGAGCCAACTTGCTGCAACTCTATGCTTATTCATGATTTTTCTTTTTTATTTAAGTAAAAACACTGTGCAACCTTTCTGAATATAATGACATAATTCAAATGAAAATATAAGAATTCAGGTGGTTACAGATACTATAAAATAATTCTGTACACTCTTTTATGTGGTAGTCTTACGATATTGAAGGATTTATTATTATATTGGTAAAGTTTAGAATTCCAGAATACCTACTATCGATACTATTGCTAAATCAAGCAACACTTAACAGAATGGAATTGAATTCTTCTTTTTCAATTCATATTTGTTACCATTTTAATTCCCATGACTTGAACATTTTTAGAAATCGAAAATATTCAGTTCTCGCGGCGAACCTACACCACGTGCGGGATACCACTAGTCATACCTCTTAACCATAGTCGCTGAACGCCTAATGGCGTTTAACGCACAGCCTGCGGGGATTGACCGAACATACATTGTATATCGATTACCATAATACCCAAAGGGTTAATATTAAAGTCATTACCACCATCATTGTGTCTAAGCGACACATTAACTATGTTAATGATGAAATTAAAAGACGAAACAAATCACATCGTGTTTTTGGAAACTCGAAATTTGATGAAGTCAAAATTAGTACCTCCGGTGTAGACATCGGCGTCGATGGGTAACGGTGCACCAGGTATGAAGTCCCCCTTCTTAATGGCAAGCTGTCTATCATGTTCATTTGGAAAAGCAAATTCCAACGACTTCCACGAGTAGATGGTCTTCAGCTTCTCGTGGGTCATTGAACTGGAAATCCCCAGAAGCAGCAGGATCGCCCAACTCAGCTGCCTCATTTCCAGCTTTAACGCAAACATAGTCGTTATCAAATTAGAGACACCTGCTGGCGCGAATAATCCGCCGATTTTCTGCTCATTTTCTGGGAAAATCAATTTTCCATTTACTTCTTATGACACAACTCCTGGCAATTAGTCAAAATTACAAGCCTCGCATGATGTTTTCGAACACGTTATTCGTTAAATGTTGTTTCGTAACTGCTGGAAAAAATAACTATTGCCTGCTAATCGACTTGAATCTTATCAATTTGACTGGCCTCGGCGTGTTTCCACGCCGAGGGGTTTACATGCTCTGCACGCCTGCACGTCTGCACGTTTGCATTCCTTGCAAAGCATAGAGGGTTTTGCCCACTGTCTCGGAATGTTCGAACATTTTCAATTCTCACGGCAAACCTACACCGCGTGCGGAATTCCTGTAGTCGTATCTCATAACCATAGTCGCTGAACGCCTATGTGCGTTCACCGCACAGGATACAGGGATAGACCGAACTCCACAGTACCCAAAGGGTTAATATTGACCATTTTTGTGTCTAAGCTACGCTGAACTCTCCATATTTTTTTAGGCTCGACAAAATGAACTGGATGACTGAATAATTATTTAAATTGGCGTGGGAAGTCAGTAAGAAAAATTATGTTTATTTAAGTTCGATGAAATATTATTGAAGGGTGTGGCAATTTTTTCACTGGAAATGTTTCTTCGTGAAATTCAACGTGGCAAAGAAGTGTTTGAAGAGTCGTCATTGAGGATGAATAATTGTTTCAAACATTTACTGACTAATAAACGTCAGCATGTGACATGCAAATATTTGTCAAAGAATGGCATTTTGTTTACATTCTGGAAGTACGTTTTTCGCGTCTTTCCTCGAGAAGAAACAGTTAAATTAATAGCCAGGGACGTAATCATCGACGTGCAATAAATCTCAATGCGTCATAAACGTATCAATACTTGTTTTATAATTCTTCAAAACAATCCTCTGTTATTTTAATAAATTTAAATTACAATTCTCCAAAATTTGTGTACCTTTGTGTTAAAACAAAAAGATGATTTCAGTGTTTTGAGGAGTTCGAGAAATTATCTTTCTAAATTGATACTTGTTCTTAGAAGTAATCGACAGTTGTGACATTTCACACAAGATGTGGAATAAAACTGAAAATTTCAAACTTTTAAGTTCCAAATTTGCATTATTTATTAGAACTCTTACTTTTTCACCTGTCGAGTACCCGTCTACCCGAAAGAACTTCAAGCCATTGAATGTGGTATTGTTCGATCATTTTTGGCTAACATCAAACAATACCACATACAATACAACATAAAGTAAGAGCTCTATTATTTATCCAAATGTAATTAATTTCAATTTTCCATACTTCAGAAACCAATGAAGAATGAAACCATTGTGAAGAAATGAAGTGAAATGAAATTAATGTTTTACAAAGAAATCATTTCTCTATTATATTCGCTTCCGATTACTTCTTCGTCCTTTCTAATTCATTCAATTCGAATAATTGATGTAGATATCTTCTTACCTCAGACTCTTTACAGGAAGAAATTTAAAATTTCATACATTTCAATAGAGAATCGCTGTTTCTTCTAACGAGTAACGTAAAAAGAATATTAACTGTGGCGATTTTAAAAAGTCACCTGAAACATGTTGATATCCAGCAAAATGGCAACTTCCGGTTGTAAGGCGCGAAATTCCTGATGCAAAAGGGGCGACTAGGTTTTCTTCGTTGATGGATCGTTAAAAATGGGCACGATGTCCTTGTTGCTCGTTCTCTCGTGAAACACAAAGCTTTTCTGTGTCACCAGCTCTTTCTTTCCTCGTCACTTTCACCGTTGCGGAAATGGCCCGGATAAGAGTTTGTGGTTCTGATGGAAATTCTCGATGATTCGGTGTTTACCACTTTTTGGAAGCGCGGGCGATCTTCAAGGAAGACGGGGAAAGGGAATAGCGGATTGATCGTGGTAACACTCACGTGGCAAGAGAAAACTGTTTTGTCCTCAAATTCCAATTATGCAGATGAATATATTTAAAATGTTGTACTTTACTGCAAGTATTCAAAATATGTGGGTTAAATTTTTGGTGACCTTTAGCGTGGGGTGGGAGAGTTTGTTTAGAAAACTTGGTGCTAAAAGTGGAAGTGGTAAAGGCTTCTATTTTGCAAATTTGCTAAAAGAAGAGGGAACTGAGGGGGCTTATCTTTTTCGAATTTGATAATTCCTTTTTATAAAAGTTGACGAAGAAAAACTTAAGGGGGCTTCTATTTACAAAACACAAAATTAGATCTATTCCCACTTCGCAAATTTGGTGCAAAAACAGAAAATCAAGAAGATTCTCCTTCCCAACTTTAATACCTGAGATTCAAAAAACCAAGTACAGGAGAAAAAAATTATTAATCCCCCGTGGGAAAACTTTGCTACAGGCAAAGGAAATCAAAAATATCTTCACTCCTCAAATACGACAATTCTTATTAAAGAAAACATGGGGTAAGAAGAAAATGTCTATTTATCAAATATCCAACCCAAGTTAACGCTAAATCGTCACCAATTTCGAACTATCAGACAACACTCAGTAATGAATAAAATCCGTCACGATCCACGTTGAACAGCAGACACGACGAGAACACTGCGCTCGTGGTGGCGCTCGGGCACTGACTGAGGAGTCATTGCTAATCGAAGATCAACGATCCCCAGCGTCAATCACACATTCTTCTCCGTGATCGAGTCAGGTCGAGCAAGTTCCTACTAAATATCGTGGTCCCTTTGGTCACGGTCGCGGAACAGGTTCAGTAGGTTCGTGAGATTTCAACAAACCTGCCGTTTAACGTCGATTCACGTTATTCTTCAAGTCTGCATTATCCTTTCTTCCTGCAAAGGGATCCGGTGCGCGTAAGAATGTCAGTTACGAAATCGCGTAATGGGTTTCTCTTAAGTACTTGGTGCTACCATAAATTTTCTGTCAAACGAGGATAAGCCACAGCTGACTCGAGGAATTACCATCGATTTGATGGGAATTTCAGTCTTTCCTTTTTTTGTGGGAAATCTTTGATGATGAATACTGAGATAATCGATTGAATATTGAGTGATTCTTTCCCCGTGGATATAATTGTAGAAATAGGTTCTGTAACTTTCGCGATTTGGGATTCGTGGATCTTTGCTTGCGAAGCTGGAAATTTGAGTTATGTTCGTATATTTTACATGTTCCAACTAGGATTTTTTAAATTCATGTGTTAATAGTAAGTGAAGGGTTCATTTGGATAATTTTTGGCAGATTTAATTATCATCCCTGCTTAAGGAAATGAGAATTTTCAAATATAAATGGATTGCCAGTTATAGTCTTTCCATGTTCCAACTTTGATATACTATAGTACAATACTCTGTAGTATTTTTATTAGTTGTGTTTTTCCACGTGGTACCATGTGGTTGTAAGGAAGATTCGTGAGTCATGAAAGAGTAGAATTTTTAAGGTAACTATAAATCGTGATTTCACATTTTGATAAGATGACTATATAACACTACTACGTTGTTCAGTGAATAAACATTTTCAGGACGAGATTGACTTGCTTCTTGCTATAGTCAACTAATGGTTCAACTATATATATAGTATTATTCGTATTAGAATATTTTAAATATCTCTGAATAATAATTTGCATAGTGTTACGTTTCACAATTTTCCATCCTGAATTAGTGTTGACATCAGCATGGCAATGCAATATATCGTTTATCAAAGGTAATTTGTGAATGGTGATATGAATATTATCATTGTTTTGACACTTACACGCAGTTATTGTTCGCAATCAGTTTCAGCAATCACAGTTGGCGCTTCTAAGGCCAGACGAGTGATTTATTCAATGATTGCATAAGTATCGATTATGCAATTATACTTGTGTACGAGGGATTTATTGGAAACTTGACGAAGTTGCACGCAGTCATCGTTAAGACGATAAATTTCTTGATTACGGATGCATTTCTCGAAACACCAACATCCTGTTTACTAGTTTCCAATAATTTTCCAATGACTTAGACACTTCTTCGTGATAATTGAAAAGTGAATAACTCCTGGCCAAATAACTCTGCGCATTTTGTTGACAATTTTTTAATATCTTTATTGATACAAAGCTCCCTAACGAAAGTAGATGAGTATTTCGATTGTACGCAGAATGTCAAAAGTCAGTCACTTGTAAAACAGTGATGCTTCAGAGATATTTTTAGAAAAATGGCATTTTAACATAGAGCTGTGAATGGAATCTTACAAGTCACAAGGAAATTTATGTTTTTAAATTGCTCGTTTGCGACGATCTCTGTTGTATTCCATCCTCGATAAAAATGAAGAAACGAGTATAAATAGGCGAAAGGGAAGCAAATTTCGCAATAAATAGAGCAATACTATAAATATGTGTATGTTAGATACAATTGCACCTACTGTACAATTGTTCAGATCTTATTGAGCAATACCTAAACAACGCTAAACAGTGCTACCGCTTTTCATACATTGTTATCTAAAAGCCAAACCATGATTGTATAGATAATAGTAATGGTTAATAGTGGTGCGATTCAATACTTTGTGTGGTTCCTTTTTAGATGTATAGTATGATAGTACTATTATACAACATCCAGTATTGTGTTCGTCGAATTTATGTACTATTCCATTTTTTCTTTTGAACTCCTGAAATTTACTGTTCTGCTATTACTACTCTGATTTTACTCTAAATTCTGTTTCTAATCTCAAAATTTACAAATTAACTATTCTAATACTATTATTCTATTTCTATTCTCAGATTTCTGAAATTTACTATTCTACTTCTACTCTCAGGTTCTTCAAAATTCCCATTCGACTATTACTATTCTACTTCCACTCTTAGATTTTTCAAATTTACTATTCTACTTCTACTGTCAAATTCATCAAATTTACTATTCTATTACTACTGTTCTACTTGTACTCTTAGATTCCTGAAATGTACTATTCTACTACTACTCTGTATCTAATCTCAAATTCTTCAAATTGACTATTCTACTTCTATTCCTAAATTTCTGAAATTTACTATTCTACTTCTACTCTCAAATTCTTCAAATTTACTATTCTACTTCTACTCCCAGATTCTTCAAGTGTACTATTCTATTACTACTATTCTAATTTTACTCTCAGATTCTGCAAATTTACCATTTCACCGCCACAGTTATATTCTACAAATTTACCATCATCCATCCAAATTTCGTCACACATTTTCATCATGCCCACTACTATACAATCTTCCAAGGTAGTCCCACAACGACCTCAGAAACGTAGAGCTACGAACCATTGCATCACTATCAATACCAATCGCCAGTATAATCATTTATACAGTCATGATTCACAAACAAGATGACCACCACAACGTAACTAAAAGCCTAGGGTATTATTATAATAATAGAGTGGGAAATGTCCTTGGCTGTAGGAATTAAGAGCTCCGTTCTTCAGTGGATGTTGCTCGGGCATCAGCCTCATGATTCGAATGTTGATCTCCCGCGAGTTCACTCGTCGATTGAAGAATTTCTGGAACCTGGACGTCAGGATCCAAAAGTTACCATTGTCGTGATCTGCCCATCGTATCTCAGCCACGAATTGAAGCTTCTCTGGGCTGTAAGCCAAGATCCTGAAACAGGGTGACGTGTTATTTCTTTGGCTTCCATTTAGAACATAAACATAAACAAATTAGTAAGTTTGTATGTAGGGTGTATAGGTGTACCAAGCACTACATATATGTATAGTCAGGTTTCCAATGCGCATAGTGTGTGGTAATAGGGGTGACTAGATTCGAGGTTTAACAGGTGTACTAGTATCGAAGCATTATTTTCATATTTCAAAAATTCGAAATAAGAAGATTTCTATCATTTAAAGAAGACTCCTTTACACAGCACTGCCAACCAAGTATCCAACTATATTATAACAAAAAAGATACATTAATTCATATGCTAAGTCTGAAGTGTACCTCTGCTGGTTGCTTTGAGGTTGCCAAGCCGCGATCGCCGTTTCAGTCAGTGGCGAGAAGAGGATCGTGTCGTCACGAGGGTCAACGACCAACGCCAGACCTTGACTAGACTTTCTGCCCACCAAGGTCACAGGTAGCTGTTCCCCAAATGCTGGAGGACCAGCTTGAAGCGCTGTGGTAGGCACGCTGAAGATACGGTCCGTTGCTAGTGGCTGATAATAAACCAAACCGAGTCTGGCAGAGAATGCCAACCCCACGACACCGTCCAGCAATTCAAACGTATCGCTGCCAATCTGGAAAGTGTGTTGAAAGCTGATTACAAATTTTTTTTTAACAAAAAATAATAAGTAGTTAGATTAGATTTATTAGTAACTAATTTACTTATATTTTTCTTTCCTTAAAAGGTTTTTTAATTATAATTTTTGTAAGATTCCGTTAGAATTTTCTTAAAATTTTCTTAGTATTTTCTTGGAATCTCCTTGAAATTTCTCATGAATATTCATAACTGGAAAATTCCCCAAATACCCACAAAAGTTTTTCCACAATTATTCTCATTGCAAGCACGAAACTTCCCCATGTATTCCAGCGCGCGCAGCAGTCGTCTTACTGTGTTTCTCAACCGGACAAAAAAACACAGCGTGCGAAAATAGTTAACGCCAAGCACCAGTCATGGAGTTCACCTCGGCTGCATGAATAGTCATCGCGAAACGCGTGGCCGCAGAATTCACGTTATTTACACGCTTATCTATTATTGCAAGGAGTTACAGTCAATCTTCCCGTTTTATTGCATACCTCATAATTTACTCTGCTCATTAGGCACGCCTCATCGGCGTTCATTATCTATAAATTTCAACGCCGCGAAGTTACTTACCGTTCGACGATTAAATTGAATCATAAAATTCCAATATATGTACATGTGTCGATAAAAGAATTTAAATGCTCGCGATCATTTCGCGACTTGACTTAATGTTAACGAAATTTTACTGCATAATTTCTCTTATATGCAGCTTAGAATAAATATGTATGTTAAAATCTGATCTCGTTATAAGGAAAAATCATTATCTGCAAGAAATAGTACTAATAATGAATGATATAATATATAATTTAATACTTAGGTGGCAGCAATAACTTGATTTAAGCCAAAATTACAGATACGCCCTTTGGATTGACACGGTAGATTTATAACTGTCTGTATTAATTACCCTGTAAGTAGAGAAATCCGGATGGGGGTACATCGAAGCGTGCACCACGCGCCAGCTTTTGTCTCTGCCGGCGTCGAAAACCAATAAACCTTGAAGAATATTTCGAAATGACACGTAAGAAAAATATATTCTTGGAAATTGGAAATTACTAACCAGGCCCAGCGGTGTCAGAGATATAAACGAACACGTCGTCGCAGGTGGCCGCTGAAACGTCGTCGATCAGCAAGTTGGTCAGCAAAGTGTTGGGCCTCAGCACCTGGGAAGGCGAAAATAATCTTGCTACTTTTTCATACGAAACACTTCTGTGACACCTGACCAGTATTTTACTTGAATTCACTTGACAGTTGCATGCGTATTTTAATAAAGATAGAAGACTATAAGAAATCTGTTATATTAATAACAAGGTCTACAATTTTCTATATTTTGATATTTATAATATTTTATAATATTCAAGTTAATATTTATAATATATAAGTTTAAATAGAATTGAATTTCAATTGGAGATTTAAAATTTAATTATACTTTATATTAATTTTAATGGTGATATGTTTAATATTATTAAGGGAACAAGATTAGCAGTACCACTCATTACTGAAGAGGAAACATCACAAAGATCGATTTTCAAACGAACGCTTTTTCTACTATTAACACGCAACTACTATTGCATTTCACTATTAGGTGTCCAACTTTAACTACGCACTACACACGATTTCAGTCAAAACATACGAATTAGAACAAGAAGAAATGTCGAGGGGGCAGTAGCTCAGTGGTAAGAGCAGTCGCTCGGAAACTGAAAGACCCGGGTTCGAATCCCGGCGCGGGTAGCCGGATGGATCGGCGATTCTTTTTCTCCTCAAATACAAACAAGTCACCTAAAGCCTCGTTCACATTAATAATCCAGTTGCTTGACTTCAAGTCATTTGAATTTAAGTAACTTGAAATTACTTCACCATTGTGAACCTCTTATTTACTTGACTTGAAATATCCTTTCAAGTTTCAAATGAAGTAGAGATTCTTTCAACTTTACTTGCCTTGAAATACAACTTGACTAACGTGAACGAGGCTTAACCCATAATCCCAGAAAGGAACCAACCACCACCCCACCTCTCGAGGGAACGTGAACTGGCGGACGAGCTGATTGGTTTGCAGATCGAACACCAGGATTTTCGGCGGGCAGATTGGCATGAAGTCATCGATAGAAGTCATCACTCCACTGTCTACAACCCAGAGCCTGTTACACCTGTCAATCTTGGATCTGTAGACGGAAATCAGTTTCGAGCAATTCAGATCGCCTTTGCCAGCGCTGTGCCAGTCCCAGGACGGATAGGCCTGTAGCTGGGGGCTGCTTTCCAGCGGGAGATTCCTCGGTATGTAGTTCAAGGTCGAAGGCACACCAGCCCGCAACCTTGGAACGCTAACGAAGATCCTGTCCCAGGCGATTTCGATCCCAGTGGGCACTATGTCCTCAGGACGATACTGATTCAGGAATTCTCGATCGTAGGGCAGAGCGAAGTCCATCAGTGGCCATTGCGCCACCGTCTCCAACTGTTCTGCGTCGGTATAAACGGAAGCCAATCCTGCTAGGAGGAGGAAATATGGGATCCTGTAATTGAGAATGTTAAAAATCATAGTCTTGTGTTTGTTACAGTATGCAAACTGTAGAGGATTTTATGCGATAAATAGTGTTGGGAGGGGATGTAAGAGTGTTTAAAAATTAATGGTCACTGTTTTCAGGGGTGAATCTACAGTTACACCTCTGAATTGGTGGACATTTGTAAAAAAACTTGCAAAATTGTTTATCACGTTGGAAATTAATTTTAAATTTCTTTTAACAACAGCATATTCTACTCTAGCAAATGATCGTTAAATCTGCAGGAATTTCAGTTGATTGATGAATCGATCGGCTTCTTTTGTTCCCCCGCAAATAATCACTTTTCTTGTAACTTATAATTGTCACCCACTGTGTTCGCGAGACAATAGTATTTGTTGAACTTTTACTAACAAGAGCCCCGCGTCGTTCGATAACTACGACTGGGTGGACAATTTCAATCGTGCGTGGTAAGATTACATGAGTAAAGAATCTATGTAGATACTTTTGCGCGACGTAAATAAACGCGGAGATATATTTAGAAAAAGTTTCACTTCGAAGGCGTGAACTTGATCTTGTACGCATCGGATGTTTCCGCCTTGCAGCTGCATAAATTACCAACGAGACGCTTATGCAAATACGAGCTCGTGCCTTCGGCAGAGTTATAATTTTCTCGTTTCTTAGCTTTGATGCGTGTATAATGGTGATGAATGAATCAATGAACGAACGCTTCTAGTGTAATAATAACGATTAATGACGAAGTACATAACTCAGTACTTCTACCATATTTCTCTATTTGCATGAGTGGAAAAGGAACTTATCTTGCCTAGCGTAAAAGAATTTTTAAATGACGAGTTAACTCGTCTTGACCAATCCCGAAGAATTTTCTATGCCAGAGCTAAGAAATTTTCAAATGACGAGTTAACTCGTCCTCACCAATGCAAAGGAATTTTCACATGACGAGGTAACTCGTCTTCCGTAGGTACCACGTTAATAACCAATGATATCTTTGACTTGTCCCCTAATTGAAGGACTCGTTACACGAAATGGTAAATGGTAAAAGGTACAGAATAAGAATATGTTATAACAGAATTCTATTTGCTGCAATGTGTCATAGATTGTATACCAAATCAACTCTCTAATCAATATTAATGCGACCCCATGCAAATTATAAAATTGTAGCTGCTTAAAAATTATTTCTTCTATATCCAATCACGTCGTATATTTACTCAGGCGTGGCTGGTGTAATGGCCTTCGACATTTTTCGTAAATTTCCATATTGCTCACGAATCTCTTTAATTGCAAAGACTACTTATATTATAGTATATTCTTATGTCAGTGAAACGTGAATCGACGTAGTGTACATTTTATAATCCGTGGTTTATAACAATTCATCTTCCTCGTAATGGAATCGATCGACGCAGAAATTGGAAAATCTTAAGATTTCTCGATCTAGCGGAGCATAAATCGCATTTCGAATCTACGCAATCGGATATTATCTATTGCAGAATTTCAACAAAGTCACGGTCTCAATTTCCCGCTCTGACAATTTTTTCCGACGCGCAAGTGCAACGGGCCTCGAGTGTCGTTAAACCGAGCATTACGTCATTCGAATAATTTGCATATTTGTGGTTAAGATAGAGCTTTCCTTTGCTTTTTGTCTCAAATGGATATAACTCGTCGATTTTCTTGATTTATTATCTTCAATTGTACACTCTACTTCGCGATATTTACCTCTTTTATATTATCAAAAATACATTACTTAAAATATTAAATATTAATATACATAAATCCTCATAAAATAATATCCATAATATCCTCATAAAATATCTCCTCAGGTACCAAAATCCCCACTTACCTTTACTCATTAAAAATGAGAATTCAAAAGCAGTAATTAACAAAATTTTAAATATTAAAATTAAATATTAATACACAGACATCGCTCAAACTCCCCTCAATCCCAAAGAAATCCAAGCCACCGATACCAAAGTTCCCCCAAAAATGGGACCCACGACAGATTCGTGAAACAATATATCAAAAAGAAAAAGAACCAACCTCATGCTGTCCAAGAAGTCTTCGATTTGGTGTGTGAAAAACAGTTCCCCGATGAAAAAAGAGAAAATGTCACAAATATGAAGTTTTACACAAAAGTCAATGAAAAAATGCGCGGAAAAATCGAGGGAAATCCTTCAAGGCAGTCGCTGAAGAATCCAACACGCTCGCACAGGCAGCTCGAACTCCGAAGCACCAAGTCCGTTCAACGAGCGTGTACCAAGTCCCGCTTGCTGAACGTAGACTGATCTAATTTCCAAGCATCGACTCGGATCCTGGGTGTCTAAGAGACAGGGGGCAAGCTTACAGCAAAATGGACACATTGTGTAACCCTACGTTCGACTCACCTGTGTGTGCACCACCGACACACCAGACCGATGAATGGTCTTTCATGACATTCAGGTGCAAACCTCCAAAGGTGGGTGTGTTCCCACCAAAGGTTACCAAGATGATCTTAAAATCAAACGATGTCTGTGAAGGGTGCATGAATTAATTGAATTGGTAGAAATTTTCTGATTAATTTTAGTACCACGAGGACAGAAAATAGTTCAATGGAAAGGTAATATTCTGATCCCAGAATTTCGCCTTGCCACGTCGAAATTTAGAGTTACAAAACTTTGATTTGAGTTATCAATCACTCGTTTCGTTATCAATCTCAATAACTGCATCTTGCACATGCTACAATCATTCTTATAAATAGAGAATTCAAAATAACTTCCACGTAGTTGAGCACTTAATTACCCCATACCACCAAAAAGAGCATACTTTTTAATTAATATTCTTTAAAACAATCTTCTTGGGATACTACATACTTTTATGCTCACAATACAATTAATTTTAGGAGACCTTCTTATCAAATCGCTGAAGAAATAGGTGATGTTTACGATTTTTTTAAAAACCAAAACCAATTTTTTAAAAGCACAATTTTTTTAAATAATAAAACTTCTTATTTTAGAAAAAAAAAACATTTTTTTAAAAAAACTTCTTCTGTTTCATATCCTTGAATAAGGTATAAATTAAGGCTACAGAGTTTTTTACCGCATGGTGTATACTTAAAAAAAAAGAAATTCCCTTTCACAGATTTCGTACAATGAATTGGGGAGGGGGGCCAAAGCGTCACCCATTACTCTCTATTTTGTTTGCGCATGCGCGTTGAGGATGTCACTTTTGCTCACCATACCTACAAAAGGCAATCGTCCTTCCTCAACTGCGAGAAACTAAAGAATTTCCTTGTTGTGAAATATTTTAAGATCATCTTGATACTGTGTTCACTGTATCGTGGTAGATCTACGTGTTCAATTATGAAGCATTAACGGTGCACGCGATACGATTGCAAGAAGGTCGTTGGCCATTAAGACATTAAGACGCTGGATTAATAACATTCTGACACGTCTGGTGGAAACGGTTTGGAAGAATGAAGGTAAACGCTCCGAAGTTCAGGACTTCGAAGTGGTAGCGCGCTCGATACGAATCACCGACCTGGAGAAAGTGATTTATGGACATAGCTGGAAACAAAGGCAAGCATTCGGGGTTCTTGGCTATTGGCCGCGAGAAACGCCCACCTGGAACGCAATTCAGAGATTCTTGTGCTGACCAATATAAGGATTTTAATTATAAATACTTCCAATTACGAAAACGAAGCTCCTCAGCAGAGAATAGAACAGTATAGATTACTATTGTAGATTGCTGTAGATTCCTTATAGGAAGAATCCTATAATAGACTACATAATACTATAACACACTATACAATACTACAAACCACTATACTCCACTATAGTTATACACAACTATAGGAACATACAGAAGAATTACACACACCTACAATGACTACAAAAAAATAGCACAATTGCCACTTTCTTACCACGAAAGATCACTCCCCAACTCCCACGTGTTAACTAACCCACTGATAACAGCTTCTTCCCCGTCACACAATCTGACTAAGCATCAACAGTCACACCACATACAATTCGTTTTTCACAGCAGTAATTTGTTCCTTCAGAAAACATTGTCTGCGAAGGCAGTTTCTTCGAATTGCACATAAAATAGTTCGATAACGTTAAAATATAACTGTGATTTTAAACGCAAACACGAAACTGGTTTGTTCGAAGGTTACTGTTCTACTACACAGGCTGACAGTAAAAGTGCAAGCAAAGGACTCGCTTGAAAGCTCGAACGGAACTCTGGAAGCTTGAGACGTAACACTGCGCACACGAGTGTTGAAATGCAGATGATTACAATATGTTAGCTAGTGGAGTCGAAAGAATACGTGGATCGCTTGATTTGCAGAGTTGGGAAATTGAATTGGATTGAATTGAATTTGGTTTGAAAAGGACTATAGCCATTTCTTCTCTCGGTTTCATATTATAATTATCCTGGCTAGTTAAAGCAAGCAAATCTTTTAAACACATCACTGAATAAATCACTCCAATCTGTACCAGGGATTCTTAAAAAACATTCATGGGGGTTCCATGTGCTTATTCTAAAAAATAACCTCTTACACCTTAAAGTACCAAATCTACCCGATCCTCAAAAATAAAGGAACGAAATTAAAGAGATTGTTTATTGCACTATCTTCATAACCCACACATATAAACGAAACTGTCATTAACTGTTGCAAAAAAAAACAAAATGCTAAACTAAGAAGTATAAGTATACCCATTATGATATCTTAGATCTATTTAATACTTGTTGGCAAGAGGTAAATAGCAGTTTATTCAAATTTTAAGTATATCGACGTTAAGGACACTTTAAGTGTAAAAGAAACGATAAATATGTTATTGATTTTAACTGCGGTGTCTACGATGTGTATGGTCGCCAGTGGCATGTGAAAAAAATGGTAATTGTGCGACGTACGGTAGTGGGAAATGTTATGTGGATATCCTTGATACGTAACCCCGATCGAAAGTCCCCGGAACTATAGACCGCGCCCACTCTTACTAATATACTCCTACGATTTTGGCCAACCGTTTAGAATTCTGCAATTCCGACCTGCTCGAACACTGCAGACAACTATCTCCTAAAGTATATTGATTTTCGTATATTTCATCGTCCACGTACGCTCATATCAGAGATGGACAAAGTTTTTATTTAAATTACAATTTCAAATAACGAATAAAAGTTAAAAAAATTATTTGGCATGTGTCGAGTTGAAGTTGGAGTTGAAGTTGGAGTTGAAGTTGGAGTTGAACTTGAACTTGAACTTCAACCTGAAAAATTTATTCGACGCTGAGGTTGAAGCGCTCGACGAATAAAAAAATTAACATCATTCGCCGAATAATCTAAAGTTGCAGTAACTTTTACCATTATTTAAATAAGTTTTTATTTAATGCCCACCTTTGGACACGTATGCCTTTGCTAACCCCCTAATCGGTTAAATCTACTGGACATCAGGTTTTGGTTCTTTAAAATTAAATTTTAAAAATATGCGAATAACTGCCCAGTAGTTAAACCTCCACTAAAAGGACAAATCGTCTACATAATGAAAACCCTAAAAACGCTTGAAACAGAAAAAACAAATCTCTTTCAAAGGCCTCACTCTCGGAGCCTGAGAAGAATCGAAGCACCAACTAGGTCGAGGGCAACGATACTGCCCTCTGTAAACGACAAATGCGGGATAAGGTTCTCGAGGTTCGTATCGTATCGAGATCGAAAAAAATCATGGAGTGCCAGACGGTCGTTAAGCAACACTTTGTTACAGATCTGTAACTACAGCCTATTTATGAATAGAGCATTTTGGGGTTGCGCAAAGTAGGTACTTAGCAGTTGTGGTATCATGGGAATTGCCGTGCATGGACAGAGTAGCGAACACTCCCACGTAAAAGCGGAAGTAACGAAACCTTTCCGTTTCCACTGTCCGTGATTACTAAAGATAGTGGAATGAGTTATAACCAAATTAGTCCATTTAGTGTGTGAATAATGGGTAGTTTTTAGGAATTTTTTTCTGGCAAAATAAACATTCTACATAAATACACAATAGACATGTATACTGAAGAAAATAACTTTTTGATACACTACAGTAACTTTTTCTAATTGATTTACAATTGTAATATAAAAACTCCCTTTGCAAGTACATGTTTTTTCTTCTTTTTTTAATATTTAAACTGACCATTTTTAAAGTAATACTGATCGTTAGTTATCACATTTAAATGTCTCGTTAATCAAAATTTAAATAAATGGTTATAAATTTTACTCTTTTTCATTTATTATTATAATTAAAATCAATAAATATTTTAATTTTGTAAAGTTTAATTTGTGCTACTGTCGACTGCATGCAGTGTCACCCGGGGTCAGAGACGGTTGTAACACTTTCTTCTCATTTTTTATTAATAACCTGGATATTATTTGACATGCAGCAAAACATTTTTGTATAAGAACTTTTTTTCTAACTGTGATAGTTCTTGCGTTATCGTATTCCAAAGTGAAAGTGTTACTTTGACGATACTATTTGATAAAAATAAATGCGGTTGTTATAATTGCTAGAAGAACCTTCAGCCAAATGGCTGACGGGCACCAATGAAATTGTTCGAATGTCTGCAGCGAAAGTTTAATTTTAAAATAATAATAGACACGAGTCATTAAGAGCACTTAAAACGATAACCTGCGAGCAAAGTACTTCACACAACTCATTGTAGGTGCACTCACCATTGTAGATTGCAATTTACCTTCAAGAATTCTATATTCTGTCTATACTTTCGTCATTATTAATTAAAGTTCTACTGAATACATGGACCAGGCGTGCTCAGTCGGGAGGACAAGATCTCGTTAAATTTTGGGACCTAGCCCACAACCACAATTAACCACAGCTCCTTAGCTTACCCTTGTAGGGGGACTGCAACACTGTTTGTGTGTGGAGGCTCGTACCACCCACACTACCCGCACTAGTGCAATTCCCCCAACCCGGGTCAGCAAGGTACTTATACTATGTACAGCGCAATGATTGTGCAATGTACTACAAGTTCAACGCTCGTTTGCGACCCAAGTCTCAAAAACTAGGAGGTAAGGAGATGTGCTTTTGTTTGAGCACGTCTAACATAGGCCTGTGCACGTCAACACCAAGGAATTCATTGAACTCTTTGTATCATTAAGGCAATAAAGTTGTACGATACAACTATGTGCGCGTGATTGTACACTAGAGTGACTCTTATTTACTGTTGGTAAAATTTTTTATAAAGATTTTCATCGGGGCACTCTCCAGAATAGTTAAAGAAAAATCTATGTAATGTTTAAGCCCGATCGGTTAACGGGAAAAGATGCCCCTAGGCTCAAAAAGTCGATTTTATATAATATCCTCCAAGTTATTGATTACATAAAAAAATATGTCAAATAAAAGTTGTAGATCCGGACAAGGAGCATCATTTATGTTGTATTATTTTTTCTCGTGCAACATACGGTTTTCAAAGAAAGTTCGAATAACTGAAAAAAGTATTTTTTCTCAAATTTAGAAATTTTAAATGCTTCTCGAACACTTTTTATTTATGAAGGCAAACAAAAAAATGGAATATTTATTTTCGAGGACTATTTTTTAAACATTTAAGGGGGGTATATACCAAAATATACCAACAAAAAAATCCCTTATTTTCAGTGTTTGATATGTCATGAATGTTTCCTGAAAATTTGGGACCAAAATTTGCAAAAATATCGAAGATATAGATCTTTGTACACTCGATTAATAGTTTTGCATAAATACGTGGGGCTAAACCTTCACGACAGTAAAAACTCCACTTCGATAGGCATTAGAGGCTGGATTTTTCGAAAGCAAAAGTTTGTATCTTTTTTTTTTAATATTATTGAAATGTCGAAAAATTCTGCGACTTCCTCAGTTTCGAATGATACATTTTCCTTCGAGCATAGAATTGCAGTTATAGTAAGACACGTTATCATTTAAGTGAATGAATATTACTTCAGTGACACATGTTACATCGTTTTTTAATTGTTTTCAATCATACTTGCAGTTTTCGCATCTGTTCGCTGCAATGAAGTTCCTCACCTTTATCTTCAGTGTTATAGCAATTTTTGCTATCGCTTCAAACGTTATTGCTCAAACCCCAGATTGTAACCCGGAGTTTGGACGTGTAAGTGCATTCTTATATTATTAGAATTGAAATTCGCGAAGAAATTTGTGCTGTAGGTACGGCATTTCCGAATATATTCAATGTTGTATGCTGATTATTTATTTATGTATTGTTGTAGTGTACAGTGAACGAGGAATGTTGCGAACATCTCGTGTGCGCGACATATTCGGCTAAATGCGTACCCATTGCAGGAGTACTAAATTTTATAAGTAATACCGCCTCTGGATAAAATGTAGGTGACCAACAGCACTGAGAACAGCAATAATGTTACAATGAAATAAAAACATATTCATACAAGGTATTCAACTTGTTGTCATTACCTGCAACAGTATTTTCTATTGTCACTAAAGCAGTGATTCCCAACCTGTGGCACGCGAAGTGTTTTCTGGGGTGTCGTCACGGTTTCGTGGCTTTTTTTAATATATTATTAATTTAGAATTGTATTCTGAAATACCTATTTTCAATGTGTTCTTCTACATTATTACCTCTACCGTTAATTTACCTTGCCTTATTTGGGAGGGGGCCGGGGCAGGTTATTTGAATATTATAAAAGGGAATCGCGACTCAAAAGGTTGACTAATAGTATACCAAAGTATCATTTCAATACGATATAGTATCAGTAACGCACAAGCCTTTCCCCATAAAATCATTTCCAGGCACATAGTACATAGTTCTGGTTTTGCACAATTGTTTACTAATATTTTACCAACACTTTCACGCTATTACGTTAAATAGTGATGAATATTTACTGTGTTACAGGTGTTTATGTGCAATCACTTTCAAAAAATTCCTCCTTCACGGTTACCATGATTGCGCCCGTTGTATTCATCCGAAATAAAAAAACTACTTTTATTCTATTCAGTAAACTTGCCATTTATCGTTCTTACTTCAGTCATTAATTAATATTCAAGAAAAAATGGTGAACCATTGAAGAAGAGACTTTCATTTAAATAACCAAATTTTTCATTTTGATCTGTTATAATCTGTTATAAAACATGGAAATATTGCTCATACTTTAATAATTTTAGTAGAGACGAGATAAAAACGATTAAAGTTAATCGTCAAGTCTGCTACCCGCAAGTAGCCAAGGCTCTATGCAAGTCCTCAAATTCTGCACAACATGTACATATCATATCTACATATACATAAATTTTTAGAAAATGAAAACCACAATTTTCATAAAAAAAATGCCAGTTCTCTAAAGATTAAACTTCAATTAAACCTTATGCAACGTAAATTATCAAATACAATACTAGTCACATAGTGAAAAAGATAAATATATACCTATAGTAAGAAACTCAGGATATTGAGTTCACTTACGACAGTGACGGTAGACGACCAGTAGCAGTAATTACGAAAGGTCAGCCACGTGTCTCGCGCGCAGGATCATTCGACTCTTTCCTTCGAATCAATCATTGCTCAATAGTTTGTTGAAATACAAAATCACAGGTCGCACAATTGTAAGGTCAGCTTATAAAACGATTGGAATTTCGATATTTAGAAATTCAAGCGATGGTACAAAAATCGAAGCTGAAGAAAATGGTCCCCATAGTGATGTGGACCAATGTGCAATTGGCCATAAATTAAAATTCGAATTAAATGCAATAAGCTACATTTCTATACTATTCTAGGTTGAGTTAGTCGCAGTGTTATTAACCCCTACGCATTAGTACTTATAATTCTCAAATCACGTTCCATGTTACTTTGATAAAAACGCACGATCATTATTATTAGACCAGAAAAATAACGTGCCGTAAGAAGAAGTAGACCAGTTTCGACAGTGTCGCGATATTCGAACACCTTCGTTGCACAAGCCCGCGGCGTTGGAGTTTAAACGCCTCCTTCGCGGACACAAGGGTTCGCGCAAGAATAGCCAGTAATTCAGCACGTACTTAAGGGGAACTGCAAGATTGTTACAAGGCTTACGTAAAGCTGCTGAACGCATTATTGATGTGTATTCAGGCCGAATTCATGTTTTCCTGGGTAAGTAACACTATTGCGCGTACGTGTGTCCGGCTTGGAAAGTTGGAGCGCGGCCGATCGACCGCGCATAGCATTGTCGTGCATATGTATGGCGCGTAAGCCGCGATACCTTTCCCGGCACGTTGGTTCGGAATAGTTTCTCCTGAATGCATTTTTTTCTTAATTTTCAATTCTGGCGTTATTTAGCTTTGGCGGAATAAGTATGGTAACGCGCCTCGGAGTGTAGTAAAATTCAAATAGTGGAAGTTTCTTATGAAATTTTCTGCGAGGGTGGATGAAAAGTGTTTAGAACATCTTTATTTTGCCTTGTGATTTAACTTTTTGATTTCGAAGACTAGGAAAATTCGGTTTAATTGCTATTAATGATTTAATTGCTATAAATAGCATTGGGCTAGACGAGTTAACTCGTCATTATAAAATCCTTCTGCGTTAGGGAAGACGAGTTAACTCGTCATCTGAGAATTCATCTATATTGGGCTAGACGAGTTAACTCGTCATCTAAGAATTCCTCTGCATTGCGTATGGACGAGTTAACTCGACATCTGAAAATTCCTCTGCATTAAGCTAGACGAGTTAACTCGTCATATAAAACTTTCTCCGCATTAGGGAAGACGAGTTAACTCGTCATTTAAGAATTCCTATGCATTGCGTATGGACGAGTTAACTCGACATCTGAAAATTCCTCTGCATTAAGCTAGACGAGTTAACTCGTCATATAAAACTTTCTCCGCATTAGGGAAGACGAGTTAACTCGTCAAGTAAGAAATCCTCTGCAATCACCAAGACGAGTCAACTCGTCATTTGGGAATTCATCTGCTCATAATTTGGAGTCATGTCTTATGTAACCGAATAAACTATTGATTAACTAAAATCCACAAAATAACAAGATCAACGTCAAAAATAAACACATTACGTTGAATTATCAGTGACATTTGATCGTGTAAATGAAAAACGTGGCGTAATTAAGCACCACGTAATCATCGTGGTACATCGAAACTAATTAGTCTCGCCGCTCAGCTAGATTGCGGAAAGCATCACGGTTTGCAAACCTGTTGCATAAAATCGCTCGATGGTATCGTTTACACGCCCGTGGAGAACAAATCTAATTTACAAAACATAATCGTTCGCGTAATAGGTGCCGTGTAGACCTCCCCGGCGATCGATATCACGAAAAATGCATTGATAACGCGACACTACCGGGTCGCAATGCGATTCCACCAAGGGTACAAAGTGGCTACACCACACGCTCGAATACTTTTACACTGAAAAATCGCGTGTCGATCGCCACGCGTTTGCACACACGCCTTTTGGCCCCTATCAGATTCCTTGGGGAAAGGTTTGCGGAAGGACAGAAATGCTCGTGAATGTTTTGGATAGATAGTTACTTAGTAATATGCAATATCGAGTGGCAGGGAAATATTGTCATCTCACGAGTTTGCTCCTGAAGTTACAGGACGAGAAATGAAGACAGTCTGAGCTTTCAGGAACACCAAATTTTAATAACTTCCTAGACTTTAAAAGTCTTTTATAGATTCCAAAACATCTTGGGAACTGAAAATTATTGTGGACTCATTCAACAATTATTGATGCTTGATATTGTAATGAGCAGCGTATGCTACGCAGTAAAATGAAATCTACTTCTTCATCAACCCTTTAGGGGGCATTCTCGTCTAGGGGGATGAAATCCTCTATCCTCTTTAGGGACGACGCACAAAAACACTACACAGTTTTTACCGAACATTACCTATCCACACGTATTTACTAACATTTCAGTAATTGTAAAATAAAAATTTCAGCCAACGCTTTCAGAAAATTATGAATGATCAAATGTCCCTCTTGCTCCACATTTAAAGCAAGAAATACCTATTTGATAATACCAAACCTACGATAGTATTATGTCACACTGCACCAACTTCAAAGTGACAAGAGAAAGTACCGCCATGTAAAAGTATTCTTATATTTCTTCTCCCCTTTTGGTTCCCCAATCAAGAAGTCACTCGACTGGAACAAATCAACTGCGCCTAATTCGAAAGTAAAAATACACTATTGCAAAAAAAGGACACGACCACGTTGTCTGACCATGTACGAATAATTTTTTTTTCAATCTTCCGCCTTTCCACAGGCATCGGAATTAATTAACATAGGTAATCACTAATAGAGTCATTCGAGTGTTAATTAGAACATAGAACGTCTCAAGATATTAATTAACGGACGTACAATAATTCCATATTACCAAGTAGATTTAATAATCTCTTCAACCATTCACAAAGTCGATCCTCCAGTAGTAATCACCGAAATTTAGTAGTACATATGAGGAATATAAATAACACACATGTTTCTTATTCAACATAAAAATTTAATATATATAACGGTAGCTTTTCTTAATGCCAAAACTTTATTTTAGGAAGTATTGACTTGGTTATAGACCAAACGGAAATAATATATCCCGCAAACATATCCTACCAATTTCAAGTGGATTGGTACATGACTTTTTTAGAAATCATATCCGCCAGTTTTGAAAATGCAGTTCTGAGAAAAACGCGCTTAAAATTGTAGACACTATTTTGTCTTTATTTAATTTTTTTTTTAAATTTTGCCTAATATGTACAGATATAGACATAAAGTTTTTAATTAATATAATTTAATTTTTTCTCTTAAAAAAAAACCCAAATATTGCTGCTTCTTTTCAGGCCGCCACACATATAGGGAAACCCCTTCAATTCTACATAACAGCAATCTCCAGTTTCTAAAAGTCTTTCTGTTCTCGCATCTATGATCCATCTATTAAAAATCTGCAGCAATGGCGCGTCTACAGTGCACAAGACAAAACCGCGAAAGGTTAAGGTTTCCGCTTAAAATAGAGCAACATAAATCCTCACGTCAGTGGAGCTACAATTACGAGCCCTTCAGTTTCAGTGGAACCAACAATTATTTTTTCCTTCCCATAGTGGGACATGTTTCGACAGCAGTGAACGCCCATCGACGTTGCAAAAGGCTAATTAAACGAAGCCGTAATCCTGGTAGAGCTCTTGCGTGACTCGCAGCAAGGAATTCCACGAACAGGTAGGCGCACGATGTCAAACGATAAGCACATAAGCGAACCCATAACGCGGATAATAAAACAATAAACGAAACATGTGAACTAGAAAAAATATTGCCGTTTTTAAGTAAGAACAATTTCTTTAAAATCACCTCCAAAGTTATCCTACCATTTATGGCCTATCATCGTGAAGTTATCCGGAGACACCTACTGTGTGTGGAATAATAATTATTGTGAAAAACGTCTCAAATTTATTGAAGTAATATAACAAAATTTACTTTACAATTTGGTATTTTAAATTAAAGGCAATGGAAATATTTGATCTGTATTAAATATGAAATTTTGTAGCATAAGTGAATCCATAAAGCTTGGATTCGTAGCGAGTACAGAAACGAAAGGAAAAATTGTTCACCAGAAATAAATTTGTTGATTAGGGAATAGGCAGGTGCTCATATGTGGACTGTGTAAATTTATTAATCAAGACGATGTTAGGTGTACACGGGACTATGTTGCGTAAAAACATTCTGATTTTATCGCGCTGTGTATTCACAATGAGAGCGCAGTTTCTACGCAGGATTTATTACACTCGATTTTCGCGTTCCGCCTGCTTTAAACGGTAATTAATACGAAAAGCATAAGGAGCGACCGGATTGAGTATTAGAAGGGTAATGGTATACGATTACACTTTCACCGGGATCTCGGATCGCGCCGATCCAGGAACCAAATTTGATACTGAAGATCGATTTTCAGGGAACGTCACGGCTTTTCGATCGCGGAAACGTGATAACGTAGGGTGACAATGATATCTTGTTAATATTTTGTTACCACTTAGTGGTGGCGAGGGAAAATTTCTACTGATTTAATTGCGGATGATTAGAGAACATGAAAATGGCGTTGTTGGTGTTAATTTTGATGTAAATTTTAGGGAGTGGGAGATTTTGGATGTGGAAGAATAGTCATTTGAGGGAGGGAGAATTAAAATGGGGGAGGATGAAGATTTAGAGCTGGGGTGGTTAGTGGATTCATGTTTTGAGTTGAATTCAGAATCAAATTAAAACTGAACTTGAGTTATACTTAAAGAGTTTAACTTTCACTTTGTAAAGTCCAGTCAAACTTTAAGAGTCAAAGTTCAAGTCAAGTTCAAGCCCAAGTTCAATTAAAGTTCAGTAGAACTTGAGGCAAAGTTAATCCAAGTTAAACTCAAGTCAAAGTTAAAGCCAAGTTAAATTGAAATCAAAATTAAAGCCAAGTTAAATTGAAGTCAAAATGAAACTAAACATGAGAGTCAAGCCACAATCAAAATACTATTGAAGCATTCATTTATAAATATTTCATGTAAATCACAGAACGTAAACGGTCACGCAGCGCAAAATTAAGTACAATCTTTAGAAACCATACTTTAACCATTACAAAACTAAACATTTTTCGAGAAGCTATCATAAAGAACCCATTTACAGCAGCACACCCACTTACCGAGCATTGCACCCACAAGAACATGTCTCAAATCTATATTATGTATCCTGCGTGTTCTTTTTTTCTTTTATATCAACGTTCTACTGAATTATCGTTCGTTGAATTTAAACGAGATTGTTTCACGTAGCGAGCAATGCCAGCTAATCACGACAGAACGCTGCTGCACGGGTGATTGTAAGAGAGAAAGGTTGCATTTTTATCCTGACAAAGTTCCCCTATGCCGTTGCAATGGAACTGTACGGGGTACTCAACCAACATCACGAAACGATTTGCATCTTGATTTATAGGCCTGGTCTGACACATTGGCGTAGAAGGCACGGCGTTCTCAAGACAAAATCGGCCCGGATACAATTTTCGATCGATCTATTGGTAACAGTGCTCTGAAGTACTTTCCCACGTGTTCTGGAACGACTATAATGAAGCAAGGATATTGGAACTTGAAATTTCCAAGAATTTCTATAGACCTTGTTACTGTATAGGTGTGCTTTTGAACTCCATTCGGGAAAATGGGGAGGGCATGATGTATAATATGAGGACTTGGTTGAGCTTGTTAAAGCCACCATAACGATTATTAAAGTACTTGCGTGCGACCACCCTGCCTTTCATAAGTAGTACGACACCTGTATCTGCAGAAAATGTGATATTTGGTACTGGTTTAATACTTTTCACTGCTTTTATTTTTTGGTTTGAATTTAAAATCCCAAATTAAATAAATTTATTAGAGTTCTTCAATTTTTAAATGTTTTTTCACAAGTACTCCACATAGGGTAGGTGTTCTAACACTCATGAAGGACTGTGTACATTTCATCTACATTGTGATTATTTTTCCATTGGAAACGACTCCACTGGCCTCCGACTTCACCTCGACTTGACTCTGACTTGACTTTAACTTGACTTAGACGTGACTTTAACTTGACTTAGACTTGACTTCAGCTTTAAATATACCCCGCTCTGATTTCGACAACTTTATTCTCGTTTCAATTTGATTTCAATTTTGACACTACTTTGCTTCCAATTTCGAGTTCAGAAGAACTTCACCTTTCTCTTAACTCTAACCAAGAAGATTAAAGAAAAGCGCAAGGTAGACAAATTACACGATTCCTACTATACCTAGAACTTTATTTCACCATCTGTACACGCACCTCCCACTCTACATAATACTAAGCGCTTGGTTGGCGCCGCACCCCACGGTGCCCTCCATGAAGTCAGGAAAATTGGATTCCAGTACGCGCATCCTGGACCTCTTGTAATCGGCGACGACGTGGGTAGCCAGCGAACACTGGGGGCTGGTATAGACCAGTTGGAAGTACCGGGAATCGAAGGGAGTGCTGCTGCTGTCCCATCGGTACACGTCCGCCTCGCCCTCGTAGCGGAATAAGAGTGCGCTGCCATTGTCCGTACCCAAAAGGACCATTTTGTTCGGTTTCAATCCAAGATCGTGGATACGCCCGTTCGCGGAACCATTCCTCAGGTGCTCTGTCCTGATAGAGAACATACGGCTGCCGGATAGGTAGGTGAAAATCAAACAAGTGCTTCCGTCTGAGCGACGTAACAGGGCGAGGTACAAGACGTCTCGCCGTGCGCATCCCAAAGTGACAGCTTGAGGCAGGACGACACGATAGCCGCGACCTAAAGTGATATCGTAGACGAGGATGGCGCGAGTGGCAGCGTCGGACACGTAGATGAACACGCGACCGTCCTGGCTGTAGTCCGCCACCACGTACTGAAGACGGGACGTCGGGCTGGTCAGGCCAGTCAGATCCACTGTCTTCACCAGCTGTGGGAGAAATGAAGGGGGAGCGTGAGTAATGGCTGCGATTCGAAGGAGTCGCGTGCGAGATCTTGGGCCCCACTGGGACGTTGAGCTGGGAAGGTGTCTGAGGGATTTGGGGTTACTTGGTGATTGATTGTTGGATTGGTGAGTGATGAAGGTGTTGTGAGGGATGATTTGTGGTTGGGGGAGAAGTGGTGGAGGGATGGGGATTAGGGTGTGGGATAAAAGGGAGAAAGAATTTATGGATAGAGGGATAGTTTGGGTAGGCAAAGTACGCTGAGGATTCGCAAAATCATGGGTTCGGGTCCCATCGGCAGAGGCTTTTTTTGTGGCTCTCGGAACACTTGGGAATTACAAAACTTATTCCTACAAATCTATAGAAAGCTAGAGGAATAGAAAAATAACGGAATAGACTGATAGAAAGTAAAAGATATAATAGTAATAAACGAAGTAAAACGGTGCAGAGTAATGGCCAAAGATTCAGAGGTATAGATTCTTCTTTCTTAGAGGGGAAGAATATAAAGAAAGGATATATAGTAAAATGAAGAGAAATAAAGGGATATGAAGCGTACCTTTCCAGTGCTGACGTTGAATGCGAGGACCTTCGGCGGACATTTGCGAACAGGTTCCTCCAAAGTGTTCACCACACCGGTGTCCAGGACCCAAAGGATATTCTGAGGGTCCAAGTAAAGGTCCACTACGTTCTGGAGAGCGCTGCAGGTACCCTCTTCTTGGAGGGACCAACAGGGATAGGGAGTCAGAGTTGCTTGGCAGCCTGTATTCTGCAGGGACACTTTGGCTAATGTTGCTGGGACGCCTGCTTTGTACCTGCGTGGAATACCAGGTCATACAAGATTGTGGTAAGGGTATAGAATCGATTCTAAACGATGAAGAACGTTTCTGTAGTTTCTTAACACGCCAAATGGTGTTATATTGAAACTAGTGAATATTAATAATGAAAGTGTGCCAAAATTCACGTTAGTTGGTGCTAAAATACTTTATGCACTTCTAAGTAATAAATTTGTACAAAATATGAGCACTACCAAAGTGGTCTGAATTTCAAATACACATTATTGGAGTATTATTCTTCATCGTTCTGATTGTAACAGAGTTCATCAATTTTACTAAATTTATAGAAGCTTAAGGAACTTTTATATCTTATAATTTGTCAAAGATATGTCCGAGATGTGATTTGAAATGTAGTTCCAAAAGATACCCCAAACGTTACGATAAAAGGAGAAAAATGAATGCTTAAGTTCCAAATAAAATATTCGAATATAATTCCAGACCATTTCCTTCGAGAATAACTTAAGATTTGATTCAATCAAACCTAATGCAATCAATCTTTAACAGAGAAAAATGGTAACTTTACCCACCTAGGGAGAGCCACAATGGCATCATCGTTGAAAATGGCAGCCCTGCTGGCAATCACGTTCTTCGGAACGTATCTTCCACTGTTCTTGAACATGTTCTTCGTAGCTGTACACGGCCACTCGAAGGATCCACCCGTCCACTGAACATCCCCGCTCAAAGGTACAAGTTCCTCTTCCGCCAGAGCCGAAGCGACGAAGACGGTGACGGCCACCGTCAACGTCATAAGAAACTTTACTCTGGAAAACATTCTGTGCAAGTCCCTGAAGGAATTGTCGGTCGAGCTCGACTGAACTGAAAAATCTTCACGATCACACCAGTTATATACGAGGTTCAATGCATCTGGAGTGACGAAACACTCGAGTTTGCCAAAATATTTATTGTTCCGCCGACATGCGCGAGCATTCCGTGCTTCGAATGCCCTTAACATTTGTTTTACTTCTTGCGGACACGGAAGCTTTGTGGTAGCCTAAGCATTTAACAATTTTTCAGCGTTTATCATCCTAATAAAATTTTCAGCGTCTTTTGACTATGTTCCTTCCTACAATTATTGAGGCATTGAGAGCAAATATAGACTAACCCGCATTGAAAAAGAATTAATTTTTCCTATTTTATATGATTAGTAGAGCCTAACTCAGGTCTGTTTGTTTATTTATTCTACTCGACTTTCTGCAAATTTTCTTATTTTAATTATAACTATGACCATTTATTGTTTAATTAATTTTGTATTTTGTGATATAATAAAGTCGCTAATATTGTTGCTTCTGTTACTATAATCATCAATCTTTTTGCTAGATTGGTGACGAGACGGAATGTATTTTTTAAAATTATAGTATTAGAATTATTATTATGTTCAGCAGTCGAGGTACCTACTTTTTGTAAAATAAATTATTAAAGTGAAATGAAGAAGAAAGGGAGCTTCTGGAGATAGGAATTTCGTAGGTTGCAAAATTTAGTGGAAGTCGTGCGAAGTTGGAGGAGTTTCAGGACTGGAACTTCCTGAATCTCACAATATTTAGCAAACACTCGTCGTTGGTACTTTTCCTTGTTGTTTTCTAGACGTCATGCAGCCTTGTCCGAGCGGAACTGTTGCGAAAAACGGAAGAAGATGTTACTTTATAAATACCCAAAGTGTCTGCTATCAGGAGGTTATGGAATCGTCGATTCCCCTGCATATATAAGCATAAAGCCGAATTTACCAGTCACATAACCGAGCGTCTTCGCCCATCCGCACCGGAAAGTCGCGTGAGTTGCTTTTGATAATTACCTTCCACTTTCTATTACTCAATAGCAGTCTTTCTAAGACCAATTTTCAGTTTCTACTGAAGGATATTCGAGAACAGAAAACACCTTGGAAGAAAAATTTTTGTTTACGAGTGATGGGTTTGCAAATTTCCAACGCAAAAACTTGTTACTCTAGTGATCGTAATTTATCAATGTAAATTTCGGAAATTACTAACTTCCAGTTCTTGAATTTATTAAAAATTAGAATTATTTGAAAAATGAGAAATATCAAAATTATTCAAAAAATTAGAACTTTAAGAATTCTCAGTACCTTAAAAAATAGCCGCCTTTAAACACAAAAGTGCTTAGAAGCCCACCAATTTCAATATCCCCTACCACAATTTAATTTTTCCAAAAGATAGAATTCTAATAAAAATTATAAATATAAAAAATAAATTATTTATTTCAGCAGGAACGAATTCTTCAGTCAAAAATTTAATTAATTCTCAAGAAATTAATTAATTATCCAAAATGTAATTGATTCTAAAAAAAATTAATTAATTCTTGAATATGATAATTTCCTTAAAGTGATTAATTTTTTTGAAGAATTGAAGTAACTAACTTCAATTTAGTGAAATAGCTAGTTCAATTTTTTGCGGAAAAACCCATAACATTCCACCCAATCTCTGAATCTATCCCAAAACCAATTCACATGACATTTCTCATCTATAGTGGCCCAGATTACTCTCTGCACCAAGTACCAGGATGAAGAGGTTCCTAAGTGTCATCCTTTGCTTGACGATCTCAGCGAGCCACCTCTGTCACGGTGACCAGGTGCTCCAGGACTTATCATTGACCTTGTCAGGACACAGCCTGAATTGGCCCTGCCAGAGCACGAAGAACATCTACGAGACCAGCGGTCGTTACATCGCCAAGAATGTAATCGCCACAAGAACGCAGGTGTACAAGGACGAGGCGATCTTGGCGATGCCACGCTACAAACCAGGGGTACCCTTCACCCTGGGCGTCGTTTCCTTGAAGACGACAGACTGCGAGCCGAAAGTATCCCCCTTCCCATGTTGGGCCATCCAGGAGGAGGGCAACTGCCAGGCCCTCCAGAGCGCAGTTGACATTGTTCTGGACATGCAGGACATCCTGTGGGTCCTCGACGTTGGCATCGTCAACACTTTGGAGCAACCTGTCAGAAGGTGTCCTCCCAAGGTGGTTGGAATCGACGTGAAGAGTGGGAAGGTAGGTCTAACTTTAATTCAATGATTTTGATCACACGTAGAAGTGAATAGAATTCTAAGTGATTTGAATACGAAGCGAATTTAATTCGAAGTGAATTTAATCCGAAGTGAATTTAATATGAAGCGAATTGAATTGGAAATGAATTTAATACGAAGTAAATTGAATTCGAAGTGAATTTCGAAGTGATGAAAATTGAATTCAAAACGAATTGGATTTGAAGTAAATTAAATTTGAAGTGAATTGAATTCGGAGGGAATTGAATTCGACGAGAATTGAATTCGAAATGAATTGAATTCGAAGCGAATCAAATTAGAAGTGAATAAAATTCGAAACGAATCAAATCCGAAGCGAATTAAAATCGAAATAATTTAATACGAAGCGAATTTAATTCGGAGGGAATTGAATTGGAAATTAATTGAATTCCAAAGAACCCCAATTAGCACACGTGTCAGCGAATTCTGTACACACCGACACAGTGATCCAACAACACGAATGCTTGTCATTACAGGTGGTGAAGGTGATCGACCTGAGGTCCCTAGTCGACGCGACCTCTCGCTTGCAATACATGGCCATTGACTACGCAGAGGACGGCCAGGTCTACGTGTACATCTCCGACGCGGCCACTAGAGCCATCATCGTCTATAACGTCACCGCTGACGCCGGTTACCGCGTCGTTCTTCCCCGTGCCGTCACGTGCGGCTCGGAGAAGAGGGACGCGCTCTACTTGGCACTGATCAGGAAGAGCTCCGGCATGCAAGTGCTCTATTTCACCTACCTGGGCTCCAGCAGAATCTTTGCCATCAGGGCCACCAACCTGAGGGCTGGCAACGCAAATGGCTCCGTAGTAGACCTTGGTCTGAAGAAGAATAAGATCGTCATCCTGGGCACTGACAACGCAGCCGCCATTTTCTTCAGGAACAAGGGTAAGATGAGTGTGAGCTAGGAAACTTTAAGAAAAGAGTCCAATATAAACGTTATCTTTTCTCGCGTTGTAACATACTCTCGAATTCGTGACACAGTAATCCAATAACATTCAGGCCATTTTCTTTCACGGCTCAGACTATACCGCTCGAGGAATCGGGCAACTTGAGCTACCCCTAAAATTGAGGAGCGAAAATGGTAAATGGTGCACATGATCCTAGTTCTATCTTACGATAGCTCTAGAAACTGAGATAAATTATTCCAGCACTTACTGTGTTTACTTTATTCATTTTATTCGAGATTATTCGAGATTATTCGAATAAAATTTTATTCAAGATCATTCGAATAAAATTTTATTCAAGATCATTCGAATAAAATTTTATTCCAGATCATTCGAATAAAATTTTATTCAAGATCATTCGAATAAAATTTTATTCGAATAATGCCCAACTCTATTTACATCTTTTCCCGCTGAAAAAAGTAATTTTCCATTTCTTTGTTACTTACATCGTTCAAGATTTCACCTCCTCAATTCTGTTCCTTTGAGCAATAAGATAAAACTTCTCGTCTAAAAATTTCACCGGAGCACATGCACCAGCTCAACAATGGCGCTGTTTCTGAAGAAGTTAGGGGTGGCTTTGAGTTCGTTCAGTGTAACTTACAGGACGTTTATGGTTTACAGGCGAGTCCGACGTCTATATGTGGAACACAGAAACACCGTTCGTCTCGGACAACTTCCTGCTGGTGCAGAAGGGCAGTGACTGCAGGCTGCCAACCGAGGTGGTTGCTGGGTACAAGGGGCTGATGTGGGTGATCGAGAGCAACTTCCAGGATTACATCGAGAACGCCGTCAGCTGTTCAGGTGCATCGGTGTCTCTTCACCCTCTGGTGAATTCCTGCGACGATCAGTACTGAGACATAAGACTGACCAAATGAACTGTGTTTCGGGCCGTGAATCCTCAAGTGCTGCTGTTTAACACTCTAAACTCTACGATACAGGTTGTTTCAGGATTGTTAGAACTGTAAGTGTCTATAGGGACTATGATGGATCATAGACTTAATATTAATGGAACTCTGATGAAAAGGAACTAAAAACAGGTGATAAAAATAAGTTACTGAATTTCAAGTGGTATTGCAAAAAACTGATGTCTATCGAGTTCGCTGTGTAAATGATTAATGAGAGATCTAATTAGACCCTTATTACGGATTCTGTTCACGTTTTCGGTTTGATGTGCTAATTCTAATTTTTTTAGAGCATAAAATCCACACCAAATATGGATTTTTTGCGCGTGAATTTCGCTTCTGCTTAATTTTGTATTATGCCAATATGGCGGGTGAACATGAAGGAACTCGGCAGTACCACGAAAGAAATTCATTACCACAGAAATAAGCACCTTAGTAATAGAATAGTTCAAGGACCTAGTCCGTCATTTTCATGAGTTCTATTATGCAGTTGAGGTTCCATGCCTGCAATTTTAAAACACCTTAATGTTAGCGTCCTACGAACTCTGAAAACCAACTATTGTAGTGGAGGACGATCTAAAAGACTTTTCATGCGAGACACTTTTATGTGTCACGTATTGTAGGATCAGGAACCCCCTTAAGAGCAGAGTTAGGCATTAACTAAATAAATAAAATATTTAAATAACGGATCAAATAAAAGTTACTTTAAGTTTATTCATTATTCTAGGTTCGGAAATCCTACGCATGATGAATAATTTTTTTAACTTTTATTCGTTATTCGAAATTTTTATTTAAATAAAAAATTTGCCCATATCTGCTTAAGAGGACGCCCGAAATAACGGACCTCGGAGGATCGATTTTGGTGAGTCGAGGATCACCAAAGTCGATCCAGTAAGCCGAGGATCCGCAAAATCGCGGGTTCGACGAATCCCGTCGCCCGAGGTTCGTTTTTTCCGTGGCCTCCGAAACCCATAGGAATTATAAAACCTATTCCTACAAAATTACTCTCACATCTCTTTCTCCCTTTTCCAAAGTAGCGTTGTCTCTGTGAATTAAATACATCAAACAAGTGTCACGTACGAAAAGCTCCTAGAATTCACAAAGTGGATATCTAGCCATAAGAATTATTCTAACTCTCCTCTAACAACTATGTAATAAAACCCTTGATTTCTTCTCGCGAAGAACTCAATCTGGACAAATATCAACCAGTGTCAGACACAAAATCCCGACGATCCTCTTCGATCGCCAATCGAGAAACGAATACGACTCGTGCAGTTTTACTGTTGTTCAAACAGTGTTGCTTACGTAAATAAATTCATTCTTAATAAATCTGTCTCGTTAATCTCCCTTCGACTGGAAACTTCCTTGACAATTAATCATCCCTCCCTGTAACGCACAAATAGCAGCTAGTAATTACGCTTTTTCCGCAGAAGAAAATAAACGCGAACGCGGGGACGTTAAGCGCGCAAACGTGTTAAGATAAGTGAAATTATGTGGCAAATATACGGGTGTGTCGTAAAATGAAAAATGCTTGATAATTCGAAGGCAACTGTCTCCAAGCAACGTATAATTAAATCGAAAGAACGTCGAAAGGTGGAATAAGTTCTGCATTAATTAGGCAACGTCGTTTAATCTTAATTACCCTTGAAGGCTGTCGTTTCACTTGACACTTACATAACGATGTAAGTGTTTAAGGGGGTATACCCTCGGAAAATGTGTACATTTTGTGGATTTTTTTACAAGTCAACGGCTTGGAGAAGATATCCCGTTTTTTACTATGTTTACATAGTATTATAAACTACTTATAAAAAAAGTTTCAGTTAAAAAACTATTGTTTTTCGGAAGTTACGGATACATATCCGAAAGTCTCTCGATTGTAGACGGCTAAACGGTGGGCGTAAAAACGGCTGTATGTCGTATCTGAATTAAAAAACAATAAAATCTTCTTATAGAGTATGTCAATAGCTATCGTCCTTCGGGGCCGATTTTGAAAATTTTGAAAAATAAAGGAATGGTGAGAGATCAAAGGTAAAGTTACATTTTTCTAAGAGAAAATGCCAACCTTTTTTCTTTATAAATAATAAACGCGGAATCGGAATAAAAAAAAAACCTCGATGGACGGTGTGGAATATTATTACGCTTCTGCATACAAAATTGGAAGTGAATTGGTTGAACGTACCGCGAGTTTTTAGGCCCACCGTAATGAACAATATAGGGTAGATGTCCCAATTACTGACAGTGTCCCTATTACTGTCACTTTAATTATTTTACTTAATAGTGAAATAATGCGTGCAAAACCGTAAGGGAAAAAATTTTAATGTTAAATTAGGTTTCCGTGTTAGATAATAATAGAGATGCATTGCATACTGATATTTATAAATTAATATTAAAAGGTGAATGACAGTTTTAGGGACATTGGACTTCCTTATACTTTTTCAATTAATTAGCAATTAAAACATACTGTTTATACTATAAAAAAAAATTTCTTAGATAAAAGAGTTCTTAAGCATTAGTATGCTGCAACTTGGAATGATTTTGGGGCTAAATAACTTCTGAAATAATTAACGAAAGTTACGCGATGAGCTTAATGTGGCAGTAATTGGGACATCTACCCTAGTTCCGAGAAAAACGCGTTTAAAGTTTTGACTCTGATGTCTCATGCTACCTGGGTTGTTTCATTCAAATGCCTATAACTTCGTCAATTTTCCGAATTTTTACATCGGACTTGTTTTATAATATTTTTAAAACATCAATCTATGAAAATATATAAAAAAATCGATTTTTCACACTTTCAAACGGTTATTATTATTATTAATAATAATAATAATTCGACTTTATTTGTGGTGAATAAAGTCGAATTATCATTATTATTATTATTATTATTATTATTATTATTATTATTATTATTATTATTATTATTGTTATTATTATTATTATTATTATTATTATTATTATTATTATTATTATTATTATTATTATTATTATTATTATTATTATTATTATTATTATTATTATTATTATTATTATTATTATTATTATTATTATTATTATTATTATTATTATTATTATTATTATTATTATTATTATTATTATTATTATTATTATTATTATTATTATTATTATTATTATTATTATCATTATTATTAAGCATCGACTATCGACGACCACTACCTTAGGGACAGGGCTGCCAGTGCCATGAAACCAGACGAATCGCGACATCAATTTCGTCCCCGATTCCGACAGCCATCGTTTACTCTAGCGCTCTTTACATAATCAACTCCAATGGCTTGCCACCTGGACCGAACGCCACGTCTCCTTCGACGTTCAATTGCCCCTTTTACCGCGAACGGGACAGGTTAACGTGAGTAATTACTCCTTAAGTGATTAACGCAGGATTAAGAGGCTTTCACTGACGTTTCTTGGAATTACAAAAGGTCATCGATGGAGGTACAAGAAAAATTAAGTTAATGACGTGATTGATTAAATGATTGTATCCAGTCGCTCACGTGAGATGAAAAATGAGTTCGAGCTGACTTTCTGGACGCAGATTTTCTGATTTCACGAGTTCCTATATCTAGAGCCTGTGTGGTGGTATTTGCTTGGTGGAGGGTGGAAATTTGACGCGAAGACTTTCACTAGCTTTCCATCATGTTGGATTTGGTAGGTCAGCATTTTGGTTTCACGAAGTCGAATACTTTCCAATCTTGACAGTTCTGGATTTAAGTGTCGATCGGGAATCGAAGTTTCGTGAGAACGGACACTGTAAGTTTACCAAGCCCCACAGGTTCTTCTGGGCATCCATGGCGTAATCGGTTATGCACGGGCAGTTTTCATTCTGCACAAGAACCGAATGACTCTCCGCCTTGAAATAAGAAGAGATGTATGTAATAGAAGTATGGTAGATTGCGGTGGGATTGTTTTGTAAGTTTGTGTGAAGTTTGAAGAAAAGAGTGGAATTACTTTGAGTGGGAGTCTGGTGTCCCAGCGGACGCTGGCTTTCTCCGAGGACATGAAATAGTGGAGACCGTCCTTGGCGTCGCAGAAGAGACCCGAGGAGGCGCCCATTTTGGTACCGTGCCAGACGACTGTAGTGTTTCCTGATTTCTGATGTATCGTGGAACAAATGAAAGAGGTTCTTTTTAGCGAATTCTGAAGGGGTTGTCACTGAACTCTACGTGAATTCTGAACGAATTCATACTGGACTCGTAGTGAATTCAGAATTAGTGCCACGTGCATTCTGAATGATTTCCTAGGCAAACTAATTCTAAGTACATTCCAAGTACGGTCTAAGAGAATTCGAAATGAGCTCTACGTGAATTCGACGTGAATACCAAGCGAATTTGAAGTGAATTGGAAGCGAATTGAATTTGAAGTGAAAAGAATTCGAACTGAATTCCAAGTGAATTTCATATGAATTATGACTGACTTCTAAGCGAATTTTATCTGAATTCTAAATGAGAGACCCCTTCATACAAGGTCTAAGTGAATTCCACAGAACTTCCGAGTAAAAATCGTCGTAAATTCCTAGTGAATTCTTCCTACATTTCAACTGAATTCTGAATCACTTCCAAGCGTATTCCGACTAAATTCTCTGAATCCTTGAATCCGTAATTGAATAACAAAACAATTGTGTCCTTTCTACGTACACTGTTGAACGTCGACGTGTCCTCCTCGGTCCATAATTCTTGCAGATTTATGCTAAACAAATCAAGAGAGTCGGAACCCGTCATGTACAATACCGAATTCTTCCTGGAAATAGCGAGGTCGGTGCTGAATACGCGAGGAACTTCCGATCCATGAATCATCTTTATTCTCCACCATCTCTCCTTCTCTGCCAAGAAGTTTCGGTTCAAGGTAAGTTTACAAGAAGTCTGACATACTTCCACGATCTTTATCTTCATTTATTCACCTGACATAAAAGCTATGATCGATTCATCCCCTGGATCTCCGACGTAGCCTCTCGATCCTGATTGGTCGATGGCGAGAGCTCTTAAGCTTCTTGTCGGCACATTCGTCAAATCAGTGCACGATACCTTTTGAAATTTTGAATTCGTTTTCAACATGGAATAATGACAAATCCTTCAGGTTGTCAACTTGACAGGGGATGATCCTTAACTCCGAAATTCAAAAAATTATGAAACTTTGGGGATACGTGGAGGATATATGTATAGGTGTGTATTACGCAATCTTTTTTGCTCCCCAAATTCACTCTAAGGGTGTAAAATCGACACCTGAAAATCCACCTATTTTCCGATTTCGTGTTATAACTCACGAACTGTAAGAGATAAAAAGAAAGTTGTCAGACAAAAGTTACTTCTTTTAATTACGACTATCATTTGGTAACTTAGAGTTCGCGAATTATAACACAAAATCGGAAAATAGACGGGGCTAAAAGTTCGAGGGGTCAATTTCACCCCCAAGAGTTAATTTGCACAACAAAGAAAATATATATTAAAAGTTTCATAATTTTTGGAATTTCCGGGTTGAGGATCTTCCCTTGCCATTAACTTTCAACCAACGAAAATCTTGATATAAAACATCATAAATAGTTCAGATCTCACCAATTGGTTGTTCCTCCTCAAATTATAAATCACAATCCTGGCGGAGCAATCGAAGTTGTCTGGAACTTCCAGCAGCCACAAACGTCCCCGCACATCAACGTCCAATCCCACGACCGTTCGAAGGCACTCGTCATTCTCAGGTTTATTACGCGAGACGGAGGAGAATTTTGTTGATTTAACGACCGGGAAACTAGATTCTGGCCAAGCCGCTTCGAACAATGTCGTCGTGCCATTGGATGTATCGTTCCCCTGCCACCTGCAGGCCAATATTACCATTTCCCTCACGAACTTCCTGCCCTTCGAGCTTCTCTAAAATACGATTACCTTGGGATTGCTAAGAAGGCACGATTCCTCCAAACGGCGAACTTCCAGATGAAGATGTCCTCCGGTAGACCCGCCGCTGCGAACTCCCAACAAGTTACCTCCCGCGGGACGAAAAATATCGCAGTGTAAAGGACAAAAACTGTATAACGAAGAAACATGACGACGATTAGATGGACGCGCACGTTTGACTCTTTGTGGATGGATTAACTCGCGAGCTAGTACAGGCCGTCAGCAGAAGCTAAAGCATTCGCAATCCGCGAATCAGCATTCTATCGGACTCCGTAGGCACCGTGAAAGAAGGTCACGATTACGAAAAATTTGACACATCGATGGCGTACAATTAGTGCAGAAATATTGTATGTTCAGTTTTTGTGAAATTTGAGTTTTTATATGCAATGAAGATTTGTTAACTGTTTTTTTATGCTGTATAAAAAACACATTTATATCAACTTGCATAGGTATACGTTAAGGTTTTAGTGGAGTTAAGTGTTAGATACTAAGGAACGCTATTGAGTAGTGAGTAAATACTCAGTTTAAGATAGGTTTAATAGTTTAAGTTTGCATAAAGCATTGGTGTATATTGACTAGATTGTAGGGTCGTAAAACAACCCCCTACGGGGTGTCTTAAAAAAAAATATTGACTTTATAAATTTGACAAAAATAATTATTTTGTTCATTGTATATATGTATGTCCGTGAAGCTTATATACCAGTGCATGCTTGAAACACAGACGAAATATAGGATAGACCTATCACCTTAGGGATGTTCGTGTCGCCACCCAAACTGTGTTATCGACCCTTAATTTTAGGACCGAATCTAGTGGCATCTGCTCATGAACAGCGTCCAACTCAGCAACTACTCTGAAATGTGTTGAAATGCTGAAAGTTGTGTGTGTGCTTGTATACATGTGACTTGTTTGAAGGCAGGCTTTTGCTACGCTATGCTTTGGCTCGACTTGTCAACGACTCACGCGGATTTCTCTCCCAAAATCCATTTTGGGGATCAGGGCACTATTCTTTCAACTATTCATTTACACCAAGTTCGACTAAAATGTATTTATACATTATAAATAATACTATGTGATATATATAAGCATTAACATTCATTTATCCAACGACTAAACATTGAGAATAAAAGAGAATTCATTCGGCGTATAGAATCATTTGCAAATCCAGGGCTAAATGTTACTAATTGCTGGATATCTCGAGTTGTATCGATTATAGTTAATAATAATTTATACTGGCCGGTTAGGTTACGATAGAAGGATACGTGCAAGTTGGAAATTTTCAGTGAGATACTGGAACTGATGAGTTTTTTTCTTTAAACTCGTGAGAATTACGTGCAACGTATGTGTGCGTATATTAAAGCTTTGTAAATAATTGCAAATAGTTCAATGTCTTTATTAAAATACTACATATTTTGTGTGTTAAACGTACTGGCGATTATTTTTATAGTCCATGGCGCTTCCTCTAACTTAATTCGCAATAAAATATGTAAATGTTAGTATTCATTACCCTTGAATAGAATATTGTTACAAGCATTATTCACTTAGATCTGGCAGGGCAGTGCGCTTAAAGGGTTTCAAACTTGATTTCTGCATGCAGATATATGTGGCAGAACAAAGTTGTAGAACGACGCGAACTTTTCAATACGTGGATCCAGTAATCTATCATGCATCTTAAATTCCTCGCTACCCAAATCGATTTGCCGTCCCTCCTTGCCAGAGGGTAACCAGACTCCATTCCTGACGGGCTCATTGTGAGGTGTAGGATTCCTGCAAACACGAGTATCATTTATTGTCAGTCAGGATGATCAACAGCAGCTTCCATAAAGGAGGCATAGGAGCTACGATTTCAACACATTAGCCAACAATTTGTTCCTAGACCGTTCCACGGTTCAAGTTCCAGTAAAAACGAGTTTCCTTCTTCAACTAAAGATTGCATAGAGAATACCATTTTAAGGACATGTCGAATTATCGTTCATCCAATAGCGCTCCGATTACTTACCCATACTTGGCAAAGTTCGTCCACAGAGAGACGAACTGTTTCCGATACACGTTGTACTCTGAGTTTGGATCAAGGTGAGGAGCCGAGTCATTACAAAACAGCAAAGGAATATCGTCAGCGTGAGCTGTGCCTAAAACATTCGACACAACCGTGTTAATAAGTCAGATGTAAAAGAAGTATTGATATGTGGAGCTTGCGTTTACTACAAGGCACAACACATGTGAAAGCATCGAGATAAATTACCGCGAAACTTTGAATCCTCCTTTGTATTATCACTTGGGTTATCCAAATATGACAGTCGATAGTAGTAAACGGGTAGTTTGCCATTGTGTTTAGCCAATAACTTTTGCGTGGTATCGATAGGCCCAGTGAAGTAAAAGGCTGTCGCAATCTGAAGAACACACCAGAAATCAGTAAGTCCATCGAAAAACGTATAAGCTCAACGCAATCCTGCCAGTATTTACCTTTCCCAATTCGGTATAAGGACCATTCACAACTGTCTCCAATAGGCTTGCGAAATCTTGGATTCGACCCGCCGTGTCGGACGCAAATATTTTGTTTAGACGGTTTAGCATGTCGTTCCTTATCTTATCCAGATCTAGAAGTATTCACATAGAAGGAGTAGATTAAGAGAAATGAATAGGTCGAACTTGTTTCAGAAGGCACCAATTGAAATTCCGTTTCTGTGCCATAGATATGAACACGACCGACTATTAATTACATTAGAAAAGCAAAACAAGGGTTTCTTTGGCGAACAGAGCATGGTACCTAAAAGGAACTTTTGAACTATGATTGAGTTCCTGCAACGTGCAAGCATTGTATTTAGTTAGAATGTATTTCCCTTGCTTTCGAGTAGTGAACATGGCTGCACATTTATTTATATTAAGGAATCGTTCTATATCTATGGCACGGAAGTTGGTCCACTGTTGCATACCCATTTTGCTTAGATCTATTTCGTCCTTATTGTAGCCTAACATGGTAGGTACATGGGTGAAGTTCCCAGAATGCCATTTCGATATGGGACAATCGTCCAAGAAAACTTTATCCGGCGAAGGGTCGGAAGGAATGACGTCTATTGTTGGATTAAATGGCAAGTTTGGAAGCTGTTGCGTGAGAATTCACTGTTTACAAAGAAGCCCGTGAAGCGTCGGTTTCATTGAATTATTTTATCATACCGCAGATATATTCCAAATTATTTTGAACGCTGCTTTTATTATGTCCTTGATATCAGCTTTCGTCAAAGCGTCCAGTAATTCTTGATTTGTCTTAGCTTTAATACCCATATGTGCTCCAAAGTTATGAGCTGCTTGGAGAGCCTGCTTTGGTGTGTGGTAACCCCACGGACATATGGAACTACCACTTTGGAAAATGGCTTGCTGAAACAGGCCTGTGGAATAAAATGAAGGTAGTTATTTAGAAGTTGGTCCTCCTCACCGATTTTGACGACCATGGTATCGGTTCGCTACCATCCTATGCGCGCCCGAGAACGTTAATCTAGCCGCAAACTAGACTAATACCCGGGGCAAATTGGAAAGTGGAATGCATTGTGTCGGATTAAATCAACAAAAATCTTCGTGCACCTCTGTGTCAAGGTGGGTATCCACTTGTTATGTATCCTCGTATTTTGTCGCCGTTGCGTATCAAGATGGACGGGCAGTGTTGCACCATCGCATATGAAAATTTGATGGAACATACGCAACAGCATCAGCAATGCTGCGGGAAATAATCACAGACTGGTGATACGATACGAAGATACGTAACAAGTGGATACCCACCTTAAGATATTCGGAGTAAGCTGTAGTATACCTATACATAGGTAACTGCTGCGAGTGTTTGATTTTCTCAGTCTTTACTAAATACATAAAATACTCTTGAATTCTTACCTTTCGATTGCGGGGATAATAAGTGGTACGTTACGGAAACGGCACCAGAACTTTCTCCAAATAGAGTCACTCGATTCGGATCACCCCCGAAATTGGCGATGTTCTTCTGCACCCACCGCATGGCCATGTTCTGATCCTTCAGACCCTGATTACCCCGGCTTTCGTCCATATTCAGTGACAAAAATCCTAGAAAAATACGAAACCGTCGTAGGCATCCGCTCAACTTTTTCATCGAATTGAGGAAATCGATCGGTTACCAAGAGGTCCAAGACGGTAGTTCATGTCGACGAAAACCACATTGTCTTCTAGAAATAAATCAGGTCCGTTTGTTTCGCGCGATATAGACCCCATCACATATGCGCCACCGTAAATCCAAACCATCACCGGCAGCAGCCTGTCTATCTTCGTGAAGTTCAACTAACAAATATTAAGCGGATCAAGAGCTTTTCTTTACGCATTGAGTGTTGCTCCCAAGAATAATGAAAGATTAAAAATGGTGTATATTGTGGGCATAGGAAACCCCATAAGGGGGAGCCCGGAATAAGAAACCTCGGAAGGTTGGCATTGGTGGAGTTGGTTAAGTGGCTGCACAGTATGCAGAGGACTCGCAAGATTGGTTAGCTCTCTTTTTCCGTGGCTCCCCAACATAGGAATTAGGAAATCTATTCCTTCAATATTTTAACGGAGGCGACGCGTACCACTGGGGTGAACACGTTCAAATATAGGCAATCTTCGCTTCCTACTGGTGTCAGACTATTGTACTGTACACACACGTCGCTGTCTTCAGTTGCATTCAGTACTCCTGTCCATGGATCTGGTGGGATAGGGTCCTGCATTTTCCAGATAGAAAACCGTGCGTTCGTAATTATTACTAATATTGTACATTAAGCAATTTAATTCTTCAGATGTTCTTCTTTAAACAGACGAAGTTAGAATTAAATTCTATGATTACATCGTCAGGATAAAATAAAACGGGTCTTACCCTAAATCGAAGTTCACGAACAGGTTCTTTTGCGTACGGTATAGTAAAGAGTGCATAGGACACGTTGTTCATAACAGTGGTCAATATTTTCCCTTGAACTGCGCCCTTATCAGTGGGTACAGTTTCTGTCAACCGGTGGCAATGCACCTCCGTTAGGAGGGCAGCAAGGACCCAGCAAAATACGTACTTCATATTTCCTCCGTCTACAAACACTTTCCGTATGGACGTATGGCGTGTTGGCGTCTTCAAAACCATATATACCTGCCACCTGGAAATATTAATGAGCGGTGGTAGGTGTAATAAATTGCAGTCGCCGTCATCATATTTTAAACGTTGTCCCAATGTATGCTTTTTAAAATGTGTATGTATATTCTTTTTGACGGTGTAGGTATTATTATGAATAACTGGCTTCAAAGCCTTGTGTGTAGATTGCGAGTAGAGTGACACGTGTGCTCCCACTGTCCCACCAAAGTTTTACGCTGATTATGGTGCATGAATAATATCACGATTTGTGGCTGCCAGTGACGAAACTAGGGGGAGGTAACAGTTGTTTCCGGCCCGGGGGTGCTAAATGAGAAATCTATATAGAGAAAAGACATTGTTTTGGAAAAGCTACATCAATGGCTTTATTCAAATTTATATATTACGTTATTCCACTGGGAATAAAGAAGATTCACATTTTATGCAACAGTAATTAAAATTTATCAATTTAAAATATGGCACCTGCAATATGTTTGAAACCAGTTAATAAACACGTTTTTTATGCCGTATTTATGCAAAGTCTGGACTCAACCTACTAAGGTAGGCAATATAAGGTGGTAAAATTTTGAGGGGGGAGGAGGGCACCAAACAAAATCCTTGCTCCGAGCGCTTACAACCTAGTTTCGTCCCTGGTGGTTGTTTAAATCAGATAAAATTCGAAGCAGCACAGTCATTTTTAAGAATTTTTTCAGAAATAATTTAGAGTTTTCATATAAAATTTTTATTACGTCACTTTAGTACAATGTCTTAAGAGACTATAAAAAATGAATAGAAAAACGTGAATGAATTTTAATATATTAATTAATCTTCTAGACCCCTCAAGCGCGCCTGTAGCTTGTGTAACTATAGAACAGCAGGTCCGAAATCAAGTTTCAATTTTTTTTTATAAACTATATGAGTATAGTTTCCGTTGCATGTACGGATTCTTTAATCGAAAACAATTTTTTTTTAAATATGCTTGAAGAACTGTCTGAATGAAATTTTCCAAACTTTTCGTCTAAAGCGCACCATTTCTACAAATATAATTTGTTTAAAAAATCGGTACGTGCAACGGAAATTAGTCATGGGACCGTGGCAGCACACGTGTCACTCTGCTCGCAATCTACATACAAGGCTATGAAGCCAGTTATTCATAATAATACCTACACCGCCAAAAAGAATATACACATTTTAAAAAGCATACATTGGGACAACGTTCATTAATATTGCCAGGTGTAGGGTATATAAAGTTTTGAAAACGCCAACATGTCATACATTCGTACGGAAGGTGTTTGCAGGCGGTGGAAATATGAAGTACACATTCTGCTGGGTCCTTGCTGCCCTCCTAACGGAGGTGCATTGCCACCGCTTGACAGAAAGTGTACCCACTGATAAGGGTGCAGTTCAAGGGAAAATATTGACCACTGTTATGAACAACGTGTCCTATGCACTCTTTACTTTACCGTACGCAAAACCACCTGTTCGTGAACTTCGATTTAGGGTAAGACCCGTTTTATTTTATCTTGACGATGTATGTAATCATAGAACTTAATTCTAATTTCGTCAGTTTAAAGAACGACATCTGAAGAATTAAATTGCTTAGTGTACAATATTAGCAATAATAACGAACACACGGCTTTCTATCTGGAAAATGCAGGACCCTATCCCAGCAGATCCATGGACAGGAGTACTGAATGCAACTGAAGATGGCAACAAGTGTGTACAGTACATTAGTGCGACAGCAGGAGTGAGCGAAGATTGCCTATATTTGAACGTGTTCACCCCAGTGGTACGCGTCGTTTTCGTTAAAATATTGAAGGAATAGATTTCCTAATTCCAATGTTTGGGGAGCCACGGAAAAAGGGGTCCTCGGGCGATGGAACTCGCAAACCAACGATCTTGCGAGTCCTATGCGTACTGTGTAGCCACTTAACTAACTTCACCAACGCCAACCCTCCGAGGATTCTTATTCCGGGCTCCCTCTTATGGGGTTTCTTCATCCCACAATATACACCATTTTTAATCTTTCATTATTCTCGAGAGTAACACTCAATGCCTAAAGAAAAGCTCTTGATCCGCTTAATATTTGTTAGTTGAACTTCACGAAGATAGACAGGCTGCTGCCGGTGATGATTTGGATCTACGGTGGCGCATATGCGCAGGGGTCTATATCCCGCGAATCAAACGGGCCTGATTTATTTCTGGAAAATAATGTGGTTTTCGTCAACATGAACTACCGTCTTGGACCTCTTGGTAACCGATCGATTTCCCCAATTCGATGAAAATGTTGAGCGGTTATCTATGACGGTTTAATATTCTTCTAGGATTTTTGGCACTGGGGCTCGACGGCGCACGGGGTAATCAGGCTCTGAAGGATCAGAACATGGCTATGCGGTGGGTGCAGAAGAACATCGCCAATTTCGGGGGTGATCCGAATCAAGTGACTATATTTGGAGAAAGTGCTGGTGCCGTTTCCGTAATGTACCACTTATTATCCCCGCAATCGAAAGGTAAGAATTCAAGAGTATTTTATGTATTTAGTAAAGGCGAAGAAAATTCTCATGTAAATCAAATATTCGCAGCAGTTACCTACGTATAGGTATACTACAGCTTACTCCGTCGATTGTCACAGTTTACTGACTTTACTCCATACGATTGAATATCTTAAGGTGGGTATCTAATTGTTACGTATCTTCGTATCGTATCACCAGTCTGTGATTTTTTCCCGTATCATTGCTGATGCTGTTGCGTATGTTTCATTAAATTTTCATATGCGTTGGTGCAACGCTGCCCGTCCATCTTGATACGCAACGGCGCTAAAATGCGATGGTACATAACAAGTGGATACCCACCTTAACACAGAGGTGCACGAAGAACCGCTCGAAGCCGGAGGCCTCTTTGCGATTCGAGACCTGGGTCAGAGACGAGTGTGGAGCTGTTAAGGTGAAATCTCACGACGCGTGGCTCGGGGAGTCTGTTTGGCGAGCGGGACAAAGAACGGGAATTCCAAGCCGAGCCACGCAGGCCCTAGTTGGGCAATCTCATTGCGCGGCGTGGTGCGTGGTGAGGCTTTAGCGAGTATGGCGTGAGACTCGGGATTTCCCCTTTACGTTGCTAAGCTCCACGCTGTGCTCCGACCGGCTTTTTGTGCACCTCTGATCTAACACATGACATTATGTTCGATCGGTAACCTAATTCTTGGAAAGTGTATTATGGTCGGTTTTAGCAGGTTCTGCTTTACAGCAAAAGCACTCAGAACTCGTCAAGTTTCGAATCGGCTCACAGATGTAGAATAGAATGCGATTGATGTTATTCCACAGGCCTGTTTCAACAAGCCATTTCTCAAAGTGGTACTCCCACATGTCCGTGGCATGTCAACCCACCAAAGCAGGCTATGGAAGAAGCTTATAAACTTGGCGCACGTATGGGTATTGCAGCTAAGACAAATGAACAATTACTGGACGCTTTGATGAAAGCTGATGTCAAGGACATAGTAAAAGCAGTGAACGCTGGAATAACTCCGCATGCATTGGTATGATACATATATATATAAATAATTCAAGGGATCCGACGCACGGGCTGATGTCTAAACTATGAATTATCTCGCAACAGTTTCCAATCACCGTGCCATATAATCCAACAATAGACGTCATTTCGTCTGACCCTTCGCCGAAAAATGCCTTCTTGGACGATTGTCCCATATCGAAATTGCAGTCTGGCAACTTCATCCATGTACCTACCATGATAGGCTACAATAAGGACGAAGTGGCTGTAGGCACAATGGGTATGCAGCAGTGAGCCTACTTCCATGCCATAGATATAGCACCACTCCTTAATATAAATAAAAATGCAGCCATATTCACTACTCGAAAGCAAGGGAAATACATTCTCACTAAACACAATGTTTGTACGTTGCAAAAAGTGAAGCATTGAAATTCCTTTCAGCTACCATGTTCGCCGAAGTAACCCTCGTTTTGCTTTTATTATGTAATTAATCGACGGTCGTGTTCATATTTATGGCATAGAAGGGTAGTTTCTATTGGTGCCCTCTGAAACAAGTTCGACCTGTTCTCTCCAAGTGTTGCTCATCTCCCTTTAAGGGGAGATTGCGCCTTTTTGGGCCGAAAAATAAGTAATTATTTATGAATTTTTGGTACCAAAACGGTTCGACAAATTAATTTGGGGTTTAGGAGACTGTTTTATTGTATCTTAAAAGATTGTTCTGAATTGTATTGTGGCGGTGAAAAAAAACATGGCAGATACAGAGGGAGCGTTCGAAATTAATCGGGGGGCCCCTAGCGTAGACGAAAAGTACTGTAAGGATTATCCGCAACACAAAAACGAAAAGAGATTCTTAAACTATATGAATGTGGCTATGGATGGTAGTAGATTTACTGCCGTATCGGTTACCGTTCCTTTTTTATTTAAAAAAGTTTTCCCGATTTTGAGGCAAAACCTTTCTCAGACTCAAATCAGAGCGCTTCATCTTCTTCAAACGGCTGCCATTTTAATTTTTTTTTATTTTTCTAAATGCATTTATTACCATCCATAGCCACATTTATTTAGTTTAAGAATCTCTTTTCCTTTTTGTGTTTCGGATAACTCTTACAGTAGATACTTTTCGTCAACGCCAGGACCACTGCTTTATTTTTCAACGCTTTTTCTTTATCTACAATGTTTTTTCACTGTCACACAAAAATTCAGAACAATATTTCAAGATACAAAAAATCAGCCTGCCAAACCTCAAATTAATTTATCGAACCGTTTTTGTACAAAAAAATTCACAAAGAATTACCTATTTTTCGGCGAAATCCCTCCTTAACTTACTCCTACCGTGTGAATACTTGCAGACACGGATTTACTAAGGAACGAAACACTAGAACGTCTAAACAATCTATTTGCGTCCGACACGACGGGTCGGAGCAGAGATTTCACAAGCTTATTGAACACAGTTGCGAATGGTTCGCTTCCCGATTTGGCAAAGGTAAATATTGCCAGGATTACGCTTAACTTATGCGTGTTCAGATGGACCTACTGATTTCTGGTATGCTCTTCAGATAGCGACAGCCTTTTACTTCACTGGACCTATCGATTACACACAAAAGATGTTGGCTAAATACAATGGCAAAATACCCGTTTACTACTATCGACTGTCATATTTGGATAACCCAAGTGGTCATGAACAGATGGATTCACCGATAAGCGGTAATTTATCTTGATGCTTTCACAAGTGCTGCCCCTTGTAGTAAACGCAAGCTCACATACCAATACTTCTTTTACATCTGTCTCATCAACACTCTTGTGTCGAATGTTTTAGGCACAGTTCACGCTGCGGATATTCCTTTGCTATTTTGTAATGACTCGGCTCCTCACCTTGATCCAAACTCAGAGTACAACGTGTTTCGGAAACAGTTCGTCTCTCTGTGGACGAACTTTGCCAAGTACGGGTAAGTAATCGGAGCGCTATTTGATGAACGATATTTCAACATTTCCTTAAAATGGTATTCTCTATGCAATCTTTAATTGAAGAAGGAAAACTTGTTTTTACTCAAACTTGAACCGTGGAACGATGTAGGAACAAATTGTTGGCTAGTGTGTTGAAATCGTAGCTCCTATATGGAAGCTACTGTTGATCATCCTGACTGGCAATGATTGATATCCGAATGCTGGAGAAATAACAAATTGGAGCATTTATAATTATATATGTTTCTCGTGTTTGCAGGGATCCTACACCTCACGGTCAGCTTATCAAGGGTGGAGTCTGGTTACCTTCTGGCGAGGAAGGGCGGCAAATCGATTTGGGTAACGAGGAATTTAAGATGCATGGTCGATTACTGGATCCAGGTGCTCAAAATTTCGCGTCGTTCTACTCCTCTATCCTGGAAAATGTAACTGAATGCGTAAGTCATGCTTGAAACCCTTTAAGGAGGTTCGATACCTCACTTGTGGGGCTGGCGGCGAAAGGGATAAGCCTATACTTATATAAAAAAAAGATTATGTAGATAAAAATGATATTTACATGTCTATTCCGAATAAAATTATTACTGCACATTTTGTTTTGGAATTCAATTAAACAAAAAGTATGTTTAATGGAGCTAGAAACACAATACACCCTGGTACGTGTATATGTATAAACACACTATTTCCAGAAAATAAGGATTTTAGATTATAAAAAGTTCTGAAACAGCATAAACATATGCACATTTATATTCAGAATTACAGAAACTATAGCCACAAAAACTGGACATTCTGTTTAAAAAATAAAGTTGACCTTAGATCTCCTGCATGCCTCCACCTGCAAAGAAACTATGTATTGCCACCACGTTATGCCATCCTCGTAACCATACAACTTTCTTAAATAACATTTTCTCTTATTACTGGAAATAACGGAAATATTTGATGTGAACAAAATTGTAATAGATTTATAATAGAATAACAGATAATATCATAGAATATTATTTCCTTTTTTCATAAAATTCAAAGAAAATATCCACCATCCAACAATCTCACCACTATCTCTACCATCGGTCAAGAAACCTCCCACTGTATCGACCATTGATCCCAGATCCAACCTAGGACCCTACCTTACCGACAGCACAAAGAAACCTTTTAACACCCCCAGAGGTCGCGCGGATCGCAGTCGCAGCGTGCCTCCCCGTCAGCCATTTCGCGCAGTCTATGGCAGAGGCGTCATGAGACCGTGGAGGCCCGTGATAAAAGGCAAATGGCCGCCGGAGCGTACGAGTGCGGGTTACGCGTATGACGTTTTTTCCGCGGTCAGTTCGCGACGGGTACGGGTAATGCGAAGAAACGCGCGCGCCGCTCCGTAACGTGGCTCGTCGAGGAGAGGGCTAGCCCGTGATGTGAACGGCCACAGGGCGGAAGCACCGACTCACGCTGTTTCCGTTGGCCGGCGATGGATGGTGAGAAGACCAGCGCGGTGATGAAATCGGTGTCGGAGGGCGAGCTGGGCGTGGAAGAGGTTAAATCAGCAGACCCTAGGACACGAGAGCCCACCGCGCGGCTCAAGCGCACGTTCACGCTACCAAGGAATCCGTTCCAGAGTGCGGCCAGGATGTCTCGGCGCCGCGTGAAGCAAAACCGCGAGAGTAAAGACGGCGGGACAAGCGGCAAGGATAGGAACAATATGCAGCAGCAAGTGGAGTGCGTGCAGCAGAGTATAGGCCGGCTGCACTGCGGGCAAAGTTACGCGGAGAGGACGGCGGCGAAGAAAGCATTCCGCAGGCCGTCATGGAAAAAGTTCATCAACAAGATGGTCCAGCACATGTCGAACGTAGGCATGCAGGGCCACAAGGCCTCGCACAGGGACGACATTGGGTCCAGCGCCGGGGACATAAGGGTGCCGCCTCCTCGGCCGGCGCACATACCGCCGGACCGTGTGCCAGGGGTCATAGGTTTGCGCAATCACGGCAACACGTGCTTCATGAACGCCGTGCTCCAGTGCCTGTCCCACACGGACATACTGGCCGAGTACTTCGTGCTGGACCAGTACAAGGTCGATCTCTCCAGACGGAACAAACTGAACTCGAAGAAGTACGGCACCAAGGGCGAGATCACCGAGCAGCTGGCGCTGCTGCTGAAGGCTATATGGAGTTGCCAATACGACCCCGAGATGAGTACCGCGTTCAAGAGCGTGGTGGATAAGTACGGAAGCCAGTACCGCGGCAACCTGCAGCATGACGCGCAGGAGTTCCTGCTTTGGCTGCTGGACAAAGTGCACGAGGACCTGAACCAGGCCACCAAAAAGAAGTACAAGATCATCAAGGTGAGAGAGAGATTTAGTAGTATCTGTGCCAGTTTAAAGGCGCACGCGAATACGGTGCATCGTCACCTAGCGTTGCGTGAGACAGACAGGTTTACGATCGTCGCTTGTAATTCGTTACGCAACGCGGATAATCGGTAAGGAACGCAGTGTTGTTGCTCGGTCCTTCTCTTGTTTTCTGGGGACTCTATCGGTCACACGATATGTATGTATATCGATCATATGTCGGTGTATATAGTTGATACATGGGGTGTTAGCTAGCTTTCTTTCTTTCTTTTCTAAACTGATGGGGCAGTATGTTCACGACGAATATTTAATCCTTGAGGTGGGTTTTATTTATTAGCAGGTGGCGATGGTTCGCGCGCGCGATCGCCACGAGGCCTTAACCTAAATTTATTTCGCGCTTAAAAATGTACGTGCCGCGCTTTCTGAACCGAGTGTGCATTGGAACCTTGTCGTGTCCGCGGGAAAGTGGACATTCCGGAAGAAACGAAGGGTAAACGACTAAACGGAGACCGTCTGCTTAGGAATGTCCCCCTTCTTTCAGCTAACTCCACGCATATCTGAGGAAGCGTGTGTGTACATTGTAGAGAAGAGAGAACGTTTCACGATGAAGTTGCGTTCCTATGTAGCTTGGATATATTTTTATTCGAGTCGTTTGTATTTTCAATAATATTGAATAATTTTCAGTTTATAAACTTGATCTTTTTTATTTATGTTGAATACATACTGAATTTATTATTTTTTTATAGTTACAAATTATATTTGTATACACATCATTAAATTGGATTTAACCTATAACATGTGCACTTTGGCCACCGTATTGTTTGGAAATTGCGCTTAAATTCTGATATAATAGTTTTCTCCATGAAAATAGTTGCAAGATGCTATATAGTTTTTTTGTAAACATACTGGACCCTAGATTTTGATCATCGGAATCACTGAATTCAGTACTACCTCTCCCAGCATAATTCGAATACGTGCCATACGCCCTGTGCGGAAATCCCGTAATCACATTTCTTAACTGCGCCTACCGACCGCCTATAGGCGTTCGCCGCCAGGGGCGCATTGATTGACCCAGCGTTTTTCTGAACGACCATAATACTTAAAGGATTACACGAATTTTTATGCACTGCGTTACATTCGTCACTTTAACAATCAGACTGTACACTAATCCTTTTTACCGTTCACATTCATCCGTGGGACGTTTTGAATTATTTAATTATAGGAAATATGAGTTTCTTTAAACGTAAACAACCAACATCCAGAGAAATGTTTATCGATAATCCGCTACGACGGCTTCAAATATAAATACTCAACAACAAAATGTTAGTTAGACTTTGATAATCCGTAAATCATAATTGTCGTTGATATCGGGAATTTAATCTCCACGCTGTGCAAATAATGCCGGTGAATAAACACGAGAACGCACGCGACACGGTATATAAAAAAGATACAACAAATCAACAGTAAAATACGACATTCATATAATTCACCGCTGGGATACTAAAATATTCATGCGCCCCTTAAAGTCAATGCCTCCGCTACAGATGCATCGATTATTACAATCGAGCGTGCCGCGTTCCCGCCATTTCTAACCTTATAAATATTTATCGAAATAATTGCCCGTGACGGCGCAAACAGTTACACGGGTATTAACTGTAAAGATGGCGATTACATCGGCTCCGCGAGATACCCGCGTGAATAATAAAACGCCGGCGGCTACCCTAGTAAGGAAGGGGGGACATTTATTGAAACGGCGAGCGTAGTCATTTTGGATCTAAAAATAGTCTCCACTCAATAAGCGCGAACTTGAATGGCGAAATGCTTTTTGTGTCAATGCGTCGCATAGATGGAGACAGAGACAGAGAGCGCGGGAGTAGAACAGACGGGGGCGAATTTTAGTTCGCTGATTCACCGCGCGAGATGCTCTAGTGACAAGTGACGTAACGCGGGAAAAAAGTGCGCAGCACGCATGTCGATCCGTGCTTTGCTTCATGAATATTACGATAACTGCATAGCGTTAGATCGGAGATCCTGTGTCCAATGTCCTGCCTTCGTTATTTCTTTTTGATCATTCTCGAGCCTGCTGAGAGCCTGTTAGGCGCGCTACGGTGGCGCTGCCTTCGCTCGGTTAACTTACAACAAACGACGCGGCCGCGATTACATGAACGGTGAGGTAAGAGGCGAGAAAAAAATGACTGCAAACGGAATCGTGAATCATCCCGTTCGTAGAACGAAAGGGAAACAATTCGCGATGGGACAAACGCGCGATTGGCAATGAAAATTGAAACAATGCCTGGATTTAGTTCAATGATACAGTTACTCACATAAACTGGCATAAATACTTCCACGAATAATAATACTGTTTTAAGTAATTTCTGTAGAACTTTTCAATTAAATTCACCGAGAACAGAAATATATTAATGTCAAGTAAAATTGTGAATTCTTTGAAGGCGATTTAATATGTTACATACAGGGTGGGCGGATACTTTTGTGAGTAATTGTAGTTCCGTTATCGATTTAAATTTAGAACATCCAGCGCGTTCCGTAACACGCGGGAATATCAGACTTTTTGCGAAGTTGTAAAAAGTAGATTGTATTCAATTGTAGAAAAATATTAATGTTTTATATTCTTCATAATTTCGGCTGTTGAAACTGAATTGCTAGGTACCTTTTCCTTTCAATGGTAATTTCATTTTCTATAAATGTCGTGGGCAACGTTGTTGTATACCAACGTAATTTAAATTTCTTTTTCTATCCAATATAATTATGTTTACATAACTGTTAACTTCCCGTTGAACAATTTTATGGCGGAAAGTGTTGTATACTAACGTCATTCAAATTTTTTTTTCTATACATAGTATTAGTTAATGCGTTACTTTTTCAGATAGCAATAGTAAACATCCCAAATTATTTCTTCTATGACCTCATTCGTTCCTTATTACTCATCCTTGAACCTTGATCTGTATGCCTCATCCCTTACCGACCGTTAAACTCGGGACAACCCCCACTTTCCAACTTACTGAAAACCGTACCTATATATTACACTCAATTCTTCCTAAAAGGAGCACTTTAGTCCGAACAGTCTTGACACCATAATCTAGTTCTGAGGCTATTATAAGTAGTTCTGTATTCGTCTAGTTTCCGTCATTTTTATTAAGTTATTATTAAATAAAATAAAAGAAATACTAAGAATATGATACGGAATAAAAAAACGTTACACAGTAAGTGTTATAGCTGTTTTTATGAAGAATATTTTTAACGGCAGAGGTTACAATCCTGGAGGGAGTATTTTTTAAACGCAATAGGAGACAATAGTAGGCGGACCAGTTCGATGCGTGATCCTCAACCTCTTTGCACTTTGAGATCTCGTCTTATGCAATTCGTGTGGCTAGTATTTCCTCGATGTAACGTAATTCTAAATGTTGCCTTGCTTTTTATCCCAGTTTGAAAAAATTACCTAATGGAAACGTAATTATACACTATTGTATATGAAAATCAGTCTTATCAGTCTTCACAAAATTCGTTTCTGAATGATGGAAATGTATTTGTCGCGTAGAAAGGGACAGCTGTGTCCACGGCGGAGGAGAAAACGTTTGTGAAATTGCTCCCCGGTTTTCGCTTCTCGGTAATTACTTTTCTAATGAGACTAACGACTGCAACGGTTAACGTGGTAAAATTTAATCTTGATTATCTAAACAACTGAATTTCTTCTTTTATGTATGTGCACACTTTCTATTTCACAGTGAACTCTGCCGGTAAAGCTCTATTGTCTGCCAGTTTTTATGCTCCTTTTATCTTTTCTATACTCCCCTTCTCTGAGCAGCCTTTTATCTTTCAGTTTTACTTTTCTTATGTGTATTCATGTGTTTAATTTAGCGTCTCATGAATAGAAGAAAATTCTACGACAAAAGAAAATTAATGTCACAAAGAATTTGGTTATGACAAACAGTTTTATTCACAATTTTGATAACAAAACAAGCTTCTTTGCCAAAACGTGGGTATCTTCGGGAATTTCTAAAAAATAAACTATTACGTGGATTGTTCTCAAATTTCTCATACATATTCATTGGCATTTGGACAATATACACAAATTGTTTCATGTCCATAGAAACAATAGTAATTCTCAACCTGTGGATCGCGAAGAGTTTTCAGGAGATTTGTTTTAATATTAAGTCAGAATATTCTGAAATATCTATTTTTAATGTGTTTTCTTTACCTTATTAAATTTACCTTACCTTATATGGGGGGGGGGGGGGCAGGTTATTTGAGTATTATAAAAGGGGATCGCGACTCAAAAAAGATTGAGAACTACTGATTTATAACTTCATCAATTTCTGATAAATATAGCTTCGAGAAAAACGGTTTCAAAGTCCATGCAGTATACTCACAAAATTTGTATGTATTATTCAAAAGCCAATAAACACGTATGTAAAATTTCAGAACAATCCGCCCATTAGTCAATCCTACATAAATTCCTAAATACTCACGTTTTTCAAGCCTCCGAAATAGTAAACCCCTTAAGATGTATGTTTTCTCCCCATTTTTCTGCGCTCCTTATCTCCTCTTCTTTTTTTTCAGCCGTAGTCATTCCACGAAACGTTTAACACATTTATCATAACTCGTACCCCAAGTCGCCTTTTGCTCCGTCCTCCGGGCGCACGGCTCCAGTTCCCTCGGTATTTTATCAGCCATTTCTTACGTCGTGGTCGAAGTGTTTGCGGAGCATCAGATAAAGAAGCGATCTTCCCGCAACGAGTCGATAATCCAGATCCAGGAGCCTCTCTCGTAGCTTGTTAACGTCGCCTCGTGCCACTTTTTCGTAACCAGTTTTTTCCTCGAGTGCCCTTCGTCGGGCAAGTTGACCGACTTCCACGGAACCGGTCACTGGGGGAGCCTTGAAAATTCGATGATGCTCTCTTGAAAACGTTCATGCCTCCTCTCGTAGAAAGTCGCCTTTACACTTTTTACACGCTACTCGCGTTCCGCGCTGAACTCTCTGCAAGTATCCTCGCGATTAATTCGCCGCTCACGGCCATGTTATTACTTTCACTCGATAAGATAGTAGTAATTGCAACGGGCTGTATTCGTCAGATCGATCATTACGATAAACTTCTTTGAATTGGGATTTCTTGTTTAGAGACTGATAAGTTCGATGGAACCAGACAGAGATGGGTAGATATGGCGTGATTGGTCCGGGATCACGTGACCGTGTGGAGTGGATAGGTTCGGAATGTGAAGCATTTGGACATTAGGTACGATGCAATCGACGATTTCTTACGATAAACTTCTTTAGATTAGGATTTCTTTTTTAAAGACTGATAAGTTCGATGGGATCGGAAAGAGAAGGTTACATACGACGCGATTGGTACACGTAGGATCACGTGACCGCGCGGTGTGAATATAATACTTGGAATTATGTATGTATATGTATTTGGGTGTTAGGTTAAGGTGACCATTTTTTCCATGGGATTTCCAGGGACACGAGATATTTTTTTTATTAGGGACAACCTTTACTCCTCGTAGACCTGGTTGCACTCTTGCCAAATTAGTATCTAGAATTTTAATAGCCAACTCGTGGATTCGGTTTCATATTGAGTATTTTGTAACTTTAAAGAAGAAATACAGAATCGGGGACAAATGATTACCTTAGTTTAGGTTCGATATCATTTCCTTGTATTTTCTTTTCTGTTCTGTTAAAGGAGGAATCCTATTTATTGGGCTAAAAACAGAAAAGTTTGAGACTTTTTTTAAGAAAGTAGCAATTCGATTCATCTGAAATTTGGACTGTTTTTATGTATCTTTGAAGAAGTTGCAGTTTTTTTTATTAATTTTTTATAACAAATATAGGAGTTGTGCAAATGTGTTTCCCTTCCACTACGAGTAGGATTTTAGCAAAGTTGGACACAGAAACGTCACATAGGCGCACGTTCAGCATTGTCGTTATTGCCGATGAATCGACGCCTTGAAAAGTGTCCCAGAGACAAGTTCGACGCTTCTCAAAATGCACGAAGCCACTCAAGCACGTGCTAAAACGGCGATGCCACGTATTGTTGACCTTGTGATAAGATCGTTAGCTCGTGTCACGTTAAAATTAGGATACTCGGTCTGTTTAGTTCCAGATACCGAGACACGGTTGACGTTACTGATAACGCATTTAGTGCATATCTCCATAACATGGATTTTCAGTCGTCAACTAAAACACCAACTATCGACCAGAGTAAACTAATATAGAGAAAATTTGCTGTGTAAATAACACAAGTACTCGGTAACAAAACGTTTTTCAACATTTTAAACGATTTTCATACATTTTTAGGTTAGGTAGCTAAATTCGAAAAACATAATAAAAGTTCCATTTTTCGCTACTAAATGAAAAAAAAAACTTCAAAGCAAACCTGAAGTTATTTCTGCATTCAAAAGTCTAAATTCCTATAACAGCAGTATACTTTTAAAAAACGTTTTTATGACCCACAATTTTGCAGTCGGGTGTAAATCATTCCATATAGTATCCTTCCTAACGATGGACGTAAACGTAAATCGTGACTGATTGAACAATTTGTTCTCACTTTATTTCCATAACTAAATACATGGAGTGTTATTTAAGAGTATTAAGACTAATTAGCAGGATGCATAAAACCAGACTGTAAGGTTCGGTTTGACACGTCGATTACCCAACGCATTCTTTTCCCTCGTCGATAATTATCGTCTCCATCTGTCGTCAATCGGTCCAACAGTTTGCTCTGCACCCGTTTCGCTCAGATTCCAAGGATTACCAGCAAAACAGCTTTATCGCCGGTTCACGATTATTTGCTGACGTCTTGCGAGCCAATTCCGCTCTGTTTGCTGAACCGTCCCGCACGAGATGTCCGTGAACAAGAACCACGTGTGTCCTTTAGTCGATCATTTTACGATTCCAATTACCGACGCCTGCTATCGCGCCTCCTGCCCCGCCCCGCTCGTATAATGCGTAATTTGCAATTCGCCCGGTATTGAGTTTACCGACTGCGTCCTTCTGCGACCTCGGTGTCTCCCGTACCTTCCTATCGAGCGACGTGCGCGAAATCGGAACACGGGAATCGTCCAAACGAGCGCAGTGCTTAACCGACTGACGGATGCGGGGTCCATTTTGACCCATCTATCAAACTACATGTGTTACTTGCTATTAGCACCACTTCTGTGAGAAAATAATGATCCTAGATTGCAACACTATTGAATTATAACATGACAGCTTATTTCCAAGTGTATATGAAGAAATTATTGGGTACAATTGGTTAAGTTAGGTGCTTGTGACACGGGATTAAGTTATCTGCCGTCTAAGTTTTAATAGGCTGGCGGTGTCTGGATCTTTTTTTACCCAGACGCAAGGTCATGAAGCGCAGTAGTAAATAATAATGGAGAAATTCGTAGAAATCGAAGAAATGAATTGCTTTAACAGAAAAAGTGGGTATTTATGGGACATTTATGTATTGTGGGTCGAAGCGGACCCAACCACCGACTCCTGTGTCATCACTCGAACCGTTCGCTGTTCAAGGGTTAAATTTGAGACCGTGACGCCTTGTTTCATAAAAAGCTGGCCACCTTCGGCGGGACCTTGCGGCCAACGCCTGTGTGCCTGAAACGTGACACGTTTTTTGCGCCGCCAGAGGTCGTTCCGCTCTGGCGGTCAGAAAGAAAATCCGAGGAAATTATGCGTTTTAACCTACACCGCCCAAATTCGAAATACAGTTTTTTGTGGTAATTATTCAGTCTTAATAGAAATTGAATTTAATTATCAATGTTTTGCTTCAAATATGTTTCTTCTTTATTATTTAAGTTTACGGCTGTCGTTTGTTTGGTCGATTAACAAGTATGTTTGATTAAATATCTTTTTAAAATATTGCAAAGTTTTTTGTAGCAAATTATGTTGATACATTAGGTGTTACGATTTTTGGAATCCCGATGCTGAATAATATAAAGCACAATTTGCATACATACGCGTGAAATATTGGTATAGTTGAATAATTAGCGCAGTAACGCAATGTTTAATTTCATTAGTGAATAATTTATTATGGGTTATAGCAGCTGTAAATATGCAAATGGTATTTTTCTTCGGGCGACGCTGATATCGCGAGGAATGTTTGATAAGAATTATGTAGCAATCGAGGAAAGATAATAGTTGCAGCGGGGCTCGTCAGTGTAAACTCCAATTGTTCGTTGTCAAACCTGCAATCAGGATCGTGCACTAATTTCAGAATGCTGGTTCACATAAATCATCTGTTATTCCCTCATCTCGCGCGAAAATGGAAACTGCCGTCTGAGAGGCACTTGTACATTTCCTGTTTGACTTTTGCGATCGTGCCTGCGCCTGGTTGACGTTGAAAAATTTGCCAACGCGATTGCCTTTCGAAACTCGAGGGTTGTAAATTTACGAACACGATTCGCCGCGTCACGCTTGGCGCCACGTTAAACTTCGACGATCGTTTCCGTGATAAATTATTTCGAATTTCGACGAGACCGATTACTCGAACTGTTGCACAAATTGATTAAAATATCGTCTGTGGATAACGATCGTTTCGTCTCTAAAAATAATTATCATAATCATTGCCACGATTTTTCGAGAGTGCTTTGTACATATCTATTTAAAAAAATAACAACTCCTAATTGCATTTCACATTCTCTTATGAAGTCTTATGGCAATGTATAGGTCTCATTTAGGTTACAGTGAATTTAACCCATAGTGGGCGATGCTCGGGTCTTCTTTGACCCAAACTTTACGCCGCTTTTAATATTCACGGTTCATTAATATTCAAAATGACGGAGATTTTGTGCAGAAAGAATTCTGTTTTATTAACAAAATGGGACATTAGGATAAGTATCGGTACAAATATCCACTACTCGACCGTCTGACAATTTGAAATGTAGAAAGAAGCTGGGACAACGATGCAATGGTCGTGGCCAGTACCGTAACAACGATTGACCTTGAACGGGGCCAGAGCGTCGAGTCGTTCCAGAACCGTTTCACAAAACACGGCCAACGTGACACTCCTCGGCTTCCGTTGATGGATCGTTCGTTTTTCAGCCTCGCCGGCAGTCTAAATTATAAACATAACGGTCCGATGACATTTCAATCTGCATTGCTAGCTTTTGAATCACCAAGGCGTGAAAACGGTGAACGCAACTTGAAGGATAAATCTTCCACGGACGCACAATTAAGATAATTACTCGCTGCAGAGGCAATTTTCTCTTTTTCACTCGTCTCTGATTATACACCAGCGGTGATCTAAAATCTAAACAACTGTAAGAGACTCCGCGTACCCTGAAACGTTTACGAATTTTTCTTCCGCTACGTGAATTTACTTTAGACTGCTTCTACACTGCAGAAATACACGAGACTACATGCGATATTTTGCGGAAGCCGACAAATTAGTCGCCGAGATATAAATACGTCTGGATTAGCGCGAGACGAGCAACCGGTTCAAATTTCAAGGATGAAAAAACCGTTGCATTGTTGCGTTTCAGTCGGTCACGTAGTCCGGCAGGTTATCTGGAGACAGTCGCCAATGTGCGTGGTTATTCATAGCGAATTGTCTCTCCAAGGGAGGAATTTAAAAAGTGCATTCAATTAAGTCCGAGGAATGTATCCGAGAAATTATCATCCGTCGGTAATGCAGACCGTATCTCTCTAACATCCTCGTGCCACTATTTCTCCGACGGGTTCGTGAACTTTAAACAATGACTCACTGGTCCGAAAATAATAAAGCTAGATAGATGGTCGCTGGCCAGCCAATTTGACAAATGAGTATTGTTTGTAAATACGCGAGGCACCGTAGATCGTTAAATTGACCGATAAAATTAATGGAAACTAATCGCTCGCAACAGTACGAACAAAGCACTGATTCTTCCTGGTTACGTTCTTAATTACGTCCTTAATTATGAATTCTCGTTTCCGTGACGGCCTTCATCTACGGTTATGCACATTGAATCATAACATCGAATTAATTACTCCCCTCCCCCTTTCTCTCCTATTCTTCCAATTATCACTGACGAGCACTAGATGTCCCTGGCGAATTACACTTGCTCGTAAACGAGCCTAATTAACGGGAACACGTTGTCGACGGAAACGAAACGAAAATGAAATCATTTAATTCGACGACGAGTATTCTTTTTATGTAATGCTAAGTATTCGGGAGCTTCAGAAGATAATTTTTATTTTGCCGAAAAGTTGGATCTGTGTTAGTGGAGTGATAAATAATTAAGGCTTAAGAAGTGACTTAACACGAATTCGTTTTTTTTTCTGCGATAATTCATTCCAGTTTTTAATACTTTGTAATGCAGGATTTCAAAGTCATTGTGGGTATATAAAAAATCTGGTCTTATGTCACCAGCGACTGTTTATTTCACCGTGGTGCAAAAACGATGATTATAGGGGTTTAATAATAGTTGGTAAACGATGACGGTTCTTTGCACCGATTGTTTACCAATACCGATTAAAGTCGACGCGACGAGTTTGTTTCGATTTATTTCGTATCGCGCAGGCCACGCGTGCAAGAACAAACCTTTACCCCGACATTCTGTCGTTAGAGTTGCAAATATTGGTGCTCCGATCAGCGTGCGCTGTGCGTGCGCGACTGTTGGCGCCCAAGGGGGGCGGTTACTTCCAGATTCCGGCTATCGAGACACGTTTCAATGCGTCCTGTGTTTGTCAGGTCGAGGGAAGTTAATTGCACGGCACAGTAGTCGCTCGACAGCGATTGTTACGTAAAGAATGTTCAGAGAAGCCGAACTTCCTGTCCTTTGTTTCGCAACTGTGTAGGAAGCGATCCATCGGCACGCCGGAATTTATTGCATTCGGTTGCAACATCAACAGGTTCCATCGCGGTACCTTTTACATAGGTGAATGTTTCAGTTGACGTCGGCGCGTTTCCACGCCGAGGAATGTCAACCTGCTGCACGTTGCTGGCGAGTTTCTACGGCCATATTTTTTGAAAGCATCGAATGTAACGTTGAAGTGTCCTCACATGTTTGTTCAAGAGAAGTTAAGCAAAACATCGGGACATTTTTGAAAACTTTGGGCCATTTATTGTGTTATGACGATGTGAGAGGTAATAAAAGTATAATTGAAATGTAAACTATGAACGGACCGTCTTTTGTGTTCGTGAAGGACGGTACCGTCGCGGGAAAGGTTAAGAATTATAGTATAGTCAGTGGCGGATTTAACAGGACGGTTAATGAGCAGTTGCCGCCTGAGCCCCTGCCCAGAAGGCCCAACCCAGAGCCTCATCTCCAAAAAAATTATGATTAGGTATAGGTATCCAAACACTACATTTTTTTCGTACTACTAGACTTGACCCGTTTATAGTAAACTACCTCTTCATTTTCCCGAAAAAAATGGGCCCGCAGAACGTTTTTTTAAATCCGCCAAATATAGCGAGGTCGTAAATGTTGGAAGAGAGCCGAAGTTTACAGCTTTAAGGTCCGTAAATAATAGGTTTGGCATTTTTGGGGGAGCTTTCCAGATCTCTCGCTTCGTAGCTTCAAAACTCTAAACTTTGGGACTTCCGTAGTTTTTACGACCTCGTATATGTATGCATCGGTGGTACTGTACCAGACGGTCATCTGGTAATTGTGACGATGGTTTGGGGACAACGGAGGCGTTGGGCCCAGAGTGTACCCAATGTGTACCATATGACCCAAAAGGACAGTTTTAAGGCCCCCATACATGACCGAGCATGCTATGTATAACACTTTATATTTCGTATTATCTAAAGGTGCGTACTCACTAACGAACAGTTCGCGAACATTGTTCGCAAACAATTCTCGCAAGTTGTTCGCAAACTTTTTATAATCACTGCTCGTGTAAAGGTGCGTCCTCACTAGCGAACAAGTCGCGAACAGACGATTCCTAGAAAATTCAATTCCCATACTGTTCGTGAACAGTTCGCGAACGTTGGTGCAGACCCACCTTAACACAGCGTGGAATGTTTAAGTCATCCACGCGATATTCTCACTTTCATTGAACCTGCATCGACTTCGATAGTTTGTTTCCAAAAAAGCGTTGAAGTTCGACTGATGACAGTGGAAAGATCTACTCGGTCGATTCTAATCCGTTCGACAGGGTTACCGACCGACCGGTCGAAGCTTACCTAACCTTTACGCCAGTACACGTGTACCAACGTGACATTGACCAATTGTGAGCCGCGAATCGTAGCGTGGTCGTTACAACCTGTAAGCATTGAAAATTACTTCCGGCAACCGGATCGGCGATACATCCTGCGGATGGCTCAACAGTTATCCCATTTCGTGGCTTTCGAATGCACTGTTAAGAATGATCGCTTTCACGAAACAGTTAAGCCTTATCTGTTCGATAAAAGGCGCACTGCTCTTCTTCGTAAAGGCAATCTTTCTCTTTACTCGATAAGCACACCACACACGGTACAGAGTTATTTGAAAGTGGAACTTTTCCCCGTGCGCGCACACGGCAGATACCTCGATCAATTACACGAATTCCCGAGATTAGAAAAACGATTCACTCTGTACATGAATTATTTACACACGAAGATATAGATCAGTGTTTATAAATAAATGGCGCGAGGTAAATTTCCTGGTAATCGCAGGACGGAACCACGTGAATCGGGGAGTCAAGGCTCGTTCTTTCGACAAAAATCTCTGCTGAGGAATAGGGAATTTTGATGTTCGATGCTTTGTGAAATTTTTTATCTTAGGTGACTTGTTTCGTCTTTTTATGGCACGGGGGATACGTACCGTGTTTAGGAACGGCGATAGGAAGGTCATAAAAACACAAGTTTCGTGATCTGGTTAGGGGAAGCCTTCCACGAAGACCGTACGCTCTGGCCTGCGAATCCGTTGATCGGAAAGGGGACAGAGGAAAAGCACGCAAGGCTTACGGTGGAACGCTAAATACTACCGCTGGGGACTAACTCAATTATCACTTAAGAATTTCCGATCGATATATGTAAGTCACAGTACTCATTCAGCGTTGTTACGTCGAAACAAATAGAAATTACCGAACACATTCGATACTAGCATATAAGGGTGTCTCGAAACATCCAATACAATTGAAGACCACAGGCGAAACATGATAAGTCAAATTTTCCGATTTTCAATTATTTCCCTATTTTACTTGGACTTGCCGCGTTATTTCCATGTACACTTATTTTTAAAAGCTTTATGCCTATCTTTAGACTTGAAAGAATGTTCCCCTTTTCAACTATGTCATATTAAAGTATGAACCCTTTACCCACCAGATGGCACGAAGATCAGACGACCGACAAAAATGGACTTATCATTCCCCCGTGGTCTTCAATTCGAAACATTTCCAAACTCGATCGTCTCGAAAATATGAGCCCCTAGAAAAGACGTTTATCCCACTTTCTCAATTCATTTTATCGAAAGAAAGCGTCCTCTTTTGGATCGCGCCATGTACCCTAGATATTTTTAGACCACGTTGTATTGGAAAGTATAGCTCGCATCATCGTTCCCTTGTCTCTACTTTGTACACCAGACGCAAACAGGCTGGTGAGTTTAGCGAGTCGGCGACAATTGTCTGGTGTTTATTAGCGTATTCCACTTGCTTTCCCCTTTCCGTCAAGCCTGTTGCGACACTGATGACAGAAAAGCGGTGTAGACGCTACGAAACTGCCGGGAGACAGTTATTATTAGAACGAACGTGTTATAAACGATCGTCTTTGTGTACCTTGGATGGTAAACTGGTTTTGTGAGCGCTGCACGACGCCTGTCACTCGGGGGGAAATAAGTCAACGGAATTGTCTTTACATGGAAATTAGCAAGATCGTAACTGTGCGCGTAACCCTTAACGACAACAATGTCGTCGGTTGAAAGCGAAAATATAAAAAAAGAGTTTAATCCTTTCTGCTCGTGCGATTCTGTTTTGAATCATTAACTTAGTTAACGTTTATAAGTCATACTGTCAGCCTAAACATTCCATATGACATCGAATCGTATATTTTTTTCAGTTGACAGATAGATAAGTGGAGAGCGGAAAAGATTAAAAGTAACCTAATAATGTAGAGTGACATTGTTTTTTAGTATTTCTTTTTCGGAAAAGGTGGATTTGAATTTTGTTAGTTAGCATGACCTTTTGGGAGTTGATTTAGAATTTTTCCAATAGAAACGGATTGTATAATTTCGCGATAAGTGGAACGATCCAAACCGATTGTAAATACGGCAGAATCATTTTTAGGTTATGCTTTTCTCTCGGTCCGTCTTTTTGCCAATGAATTGGCGCGACACTCTGTTTGGCTTCTCATCTTGTTTAAGCTATCAATGACGTCAAATAAAAAGTTTCCGAGCCTCTTCAGAGGCAGCTGTGCGACAGGGAACGAGTATTTGCATTTTCGTCAGGTGTTATCGATATTCCTGCGATTTTCGAGATAAGGATTAGCTCGTGTCGTCATTGCTCTGATATTTGCACAATTTTCAGTATTCAGCGATAAGGCCGCGGTGCTTGAACGATGTTTCGTAAGCAATGATGTGGCAAGTGGCGAGGGAATAAATCATCATTAATTGCAATTGAATTTGATAAAGACATTACTGATATCTGAACACCAATATATACCATATGTGGAATTATTTCCTTATTTTTAAACTGTTTTAAATAATTGTATTATAATAAATTCTGTTTTACGGAAAATACAATAACTAATGTACCTTGCACTGATGGGAATATGACCTGGTTTAATATACATGATAAAGTGAAAGAAATTGAGTTGTTCTGTGAAAGTTTTAAATTCCCACCAATTATGTTGCAAACAATTCTCGGCTTCTGTGATTCCGTAGCGAATTGCAGGTATTCGGAGCCGCTACAAAAATATATTCAATTAACCATTGAAAATGGAGCAAAATAATACCTTACGCTTTAGAAAGTTTCCCCGTTTTCTCTCAGAATGTCCACTCACCTCGTTTCCGCTAAATTAGTGCGCAATATCTAGAACGAAGGAGGAACGAGTCAAGCATCCACCGGGTGCTGCAAAAATCATTATCAATTCCTTTGAAATCTTCCACGACTTAATCGAAATACTTTTTACATCTCTCCCACCAGTCAACAAACTTTGCCATTTCAATTTGATAAAAAGGGAATGTTACCGAAACCAAGACTAATTTTTATTTTCTTTCAAATCCCGTTTTGATTGTTGTTGTATCGCAAATTGAGGTTCGACTTAACATATTAATTGTAAGTAGATTGGCTTTATGTACCCTAACAACATATTCATCTCTAATTCTTCAGGTGGTGTTCTATTAACACTTTGAGTGGCCTTGGGGGTGTTGATAATAATAATAATAATTAATAATTATTATTAATTATTAATAATGTATCATTATTAATGTAATCTATTAATAATAATAGCAATAATATTCCACTTACAAAACAGAATCAGCACTTCAAGTTTCGAGAGTTTCGAATTCTTAAAAAAAATTCGATTTCGAATTTCGAGAATTTAAATAATTAGGTTCGAAACCACCCCTAGTTAACACATGTTCTTTTTTTTCCAGAATTCCTTCGGCAGGCCAGATGACATTGTCGCGGCGGAAACGCTGGCGAATCATGTCCGCTGCAACAATTCGTTCGTGCACGCGGTGTTCCAAGCCCAGTTTCGGTCTAGTCTCACGTGTCCGCGATGCCACCGACAGTCGAACACGTTCGATCCTTTCCTATGCGTGTCGGTACCAGTTCCTCAGAATCACCGGCAGATGAACCTTTTCGTGAACGTGCTGTACACGTCGCAGCAGCCGCGGCAAGTGAAGATCGGGGTGAGCGTGAACCAATCGGCCAACGTGAGGGAGCTCAGAGAGATTCTGGCCAGCGACACGGGAATCGAGGAGAATCACATGTTACTCACTGAAATTCACGACGAAGGATTTCACAGGTAACTTGTCACTCTTATTATTTCACTGGGTGATTGAGAGATCTATACATCCTTAAGATGACTAGAATACTCCCCTGAACTTTGTCCACCTATTTCTGTTACACCTTGTACAAGCTCCAATCCTACCCGGTGTTATTACTGTTTAACCGTTGCTCGATGGATGCAGGGTCTAAATGAATCCATGTTCAATACGAAACTACACGTGGTCCTGGTTATTAGTATTACTTCTTCAAAGAGATAGCGTGGGACCAGGAAGCCACATAAAAGGGAGCCCGGAATAAGAGACCACGGCGGGACGACTTTAGTGGAGTTGGCTAGGCGGCTGCCCAGTACGCAGAGGATCCGCAAGATCCGCGGGTTCGAATCCCATCGCCCGAGGTCTGTTTTTTCCGTGGCTCCCGAACACATAGGAATTACAAAACCTTATTCCTCCTACAATAGTAATTTTAAATCAGAAAAAGATTAGAATCTAGTCTGAATGAAATAAATCATATGATGAAATTGTTGGACCGACCCTTGTCTTCTAACGCTAATTGTGCTTCTTTATTCTTTACAGAACTTTCTCAGATTGCCAACCTCTATCTGTGATCACCGAAAACGATCCGCTCTACTGCATAGAACTGCCACAGCTGAAAGAGCCCACGGAACAGGCGTACATCCTGCTAGTATGGATCAATGTTCTAGTGAAGGGAGAGCTGAGGCAACGCTTCGGCAGTCCATACACCATGCAGGTATCCAGGGAGACATCCTACGAAGACCTACAGAAGCTCCTGTTGAAGGAGATGCATAGCGTCCTAGCTGACGATGTCCTCACATCCAGCCAGAGTCCAGGCCTCTTCAACATCCGCGTCGCGGACCCAGCAGCTACCCCCATCCAAGATGAACACCCTTGCATCGACCCCTGCGTGGAACACCCTCTGTACACGGAGCAGATCGAGCAAGCTCTGGCTTTGTGCGCCGACGACTCAGGCCCACAGCACGTGAAGCTGATCTTGGAGTGGGACGACGCCACTAAATGCAATATCATTCAGGACGACAGCGATCAGATCGAAGAGCACGCCAGTGTGAAGCAGCTGAAGACCAACTCGGAATTGGGAGGAGCCGTGACTCTAGAAGAATGCTTTGACCTGTACACGAGGGCCGAGATATTGGGGGCGGAGGACGCGTGGCACTGCCCCTACTGCAATAAGAAGCAAGAGGTGGTGAAGAAGCTGGGGCTTTGGTCTCTGCCTGATATACTGGTCATTCACTTGAAGAGGTTCCGACAGCAGTCCAAGCAGAGGTCCACTTCCAAATTGACCATGTTGGTCGACTTCCCTCTATACGGCTTCGATATGACGCCGCACCTTGCCCACAATGGAGTCCAGGCGCACAACAACGTCGCTAGCCTGGGTGGGCTGGGCTGGTCGCCTTGGAAGAAGCCCAGGCCCCGTCAACAGAATATCCCCAAGTACGACGAGAATGTGTACGACCTCTATGCGATCTGCAATCATCATGGACAAGATCTACAAGGCGGCCACTACACTGCGTTCTGCCGGAATCCTTATGACACTCAGTGGTACTGCTTCGACGACACTCGAGTGGAAGCCGTGAACGACACGAATCTGATCACGAACTCGGCGTATATGTTGTTCTACCAACGAAGGGGCCTGACGAACAACTCGGGCAACTCCTCGGCGGCCTCCACTAGCTCGGCTGGGTCGGGGCTCGATCACTGGGTCTCGAAAATGCCACCGTTTTACTTCAACAATAAGACCAGTAGCATTACGAATAATAACCAAAGCAAGTCGCAGGAGGTACTTTCTCAGGAGAAGATCGTCGAGGAGAAAAATATGACGAATTTCAACAGAGGGTGTCGTAATTATGCCACCCTGCAGCCGAAGAAGAGGAACGTTGCCACGGAAACGGACATCGGACAGATCGATCATTATTCTGATGATGAAGCACCTTGCAGAAGGGAATGGGTAAGCTGAGAAGCAATTATGTATTCAATTATTGTCAGCCGTAAGGTATCCGGTCTCGGTGTGACTTTTTATGCCTCTTTCTCCGTCGGTTACTACATCGTACTCAGTTGCCGATGAATAAACGATGACACTAGGCTCCAATCATCACCATTCTACTAAGTTCTTCATTCAGTTACCCATTGCATCTTGTACAGGATGTTCAGTAACAGATAGAAGAAAATTAAATGGGTGACTCTACGTGACAAAATAAGACGAAAGTCAAGAGTAACGAAATTGCATAGAGACTTCGTTTGTTAGCTATTAATGTTAAAAAATTTGGGGCCGAAACCCCTGAAGCATGGCAATTAGACAAATAGTCACTGTCAAGAAGGAGATCTTTAGTTTCCTGCCACACAATAGTAATACCTCGCGCGCACAATTTTTTCCATTCGTGTAACATGGATTCGTGCTATACTATGATACCGGGGGTTAATATAGAGAATTCCGTATAGTTCGATAAATTAAAAAGCAATCCTTTTCAATAATTTTGCATTTATGTTTGCAGGCCTCGCCGAAACCTGTCCGAAAAATGTCGTCCATCACGCTGACGCCGCAAATACAGCAACCGACGATAATCCACACCGCCAGCAGCGATCCAGATACAACGATAATACACGAGTCAACGTTGTAACACACAATTTAAGCCAGGCCCGATCTGGCTGCAGCAACGCTCAATGTATAGTGCCTGGAACACAGTGTGCCGCGAAAGGTTCAAGAACGCTAAAACAGCTGTAGAGTGTAAAGACAATTTCTCGTGAACGTTAAATCCATTAATTTCCTATCTAGCGAAAAACAAACGTCGATATACACGTATATCGCTTAGAAGAAACCTAGAACCTGTCGCTCTGAATTTCTTCGCAAGGACGCTTTTCTCTTTTGTATTCGACGTCCCTTGGTATTATTTCGAATGCGACGGATCGCGAGCGCGCGACGGCGTGTATTCTGAGAGGGGAGAAACTCGAGGCATTAGTGATTTTTGTAATTTATAACGTGTTTGTATACAGGTTGTGTGAATCGTATTGTACATTGTAGCTGTTAGAGGAACTTTTTAAGAAAAGGACGAAATATTATGTTCAGTGTATCGAGGATCGCGAGTCCCTTGTTAACGAAATACGCCTGTTGTTAATACCTTAGATCTTCAACGCAATAGGTCGATGAGATCCTACATATGTCCAGAGGGGACGCGCCCTGTGTGTCAAAGCAATTCCTCCGCGACCTGCCAACATACACGCGAGTCGTTACAGTGAAACTATGACAATAACTTGAGTCCGTGGGCGAGTCAAGATTCACGCATTTACGGTAACTTCGTCTCCCAAGCGTGTACGCTTGTCTGGGCATACCGTGTAGAACGCTAACCATTGCTTTAAATCTATGCTTAAATAATATTTATATCGTATTTGTATCACCCACTAGTGGCCTTATCTCAGTAATTAAATATCGACATGTAATTTGCGATCGTACGAGCACGTTTCGGGAGCGTTTTTATTAAAAGAAAATAATACGACATCGCATTGCGAAAGCCACAGAAGTTATATATCACACGTGTATCTGCCAACTGTTCTTTTGATTCGCACGCGAATCGACGACCAAGAAACTATACTTCCACTGTTCATCCCCCCGCCGTTCTTCCTGCGATTGGCACAATCCAGCGTTATCGTGCTCGGAAAGGGAGACCCGTCGTGCCCGAGGCAAAGAGTGGCTTTCTTTGTCATCTAACGAGATCCTGCGTTTCTTCGATCATCGAATACTCTTAAATCTTCTAGTTGTAACGATCATTCCACTTGCGCGCGTTTATTGGAGGGCGATGGAAGCACGGAGGCATGAAAGTGAAACAGATTTATATATATTATACATATATACATATATGCACCACATGTATAATTAGCGAGTGAAAGATATTTAAGTTATTTTAACGGTAACATTTATTGCTAGTCACATGTATCTTGAGGGTAGCGAGTGCAGGGGTGCGTGAGGTGAATTGTAAATTCAGCCAAGTGTCAAGTTGAGCCTCGGTTTTACGAGATGAAGGCATTCGGTAGGCCAAGTTGTGTAAAGTATAGTCAGGTATACTGCTTTCGACTACGATGCTGCGCAAATTGATTCCTGTAACGATTGCCGCGGCACTCTTAAAACAGTAAGACTTGATTCGACGTATTTAAACTCGGAAATCCAAAAAAGATAAATATTAAATATCCTCTCAAATTTAACCAGCACCTTCGATCTGGAAAATGTTTATTAACCGTCAGACCGCGTGCGGGGGACGCCTTGTGAGCGTCCGACAACTGTGGTTAACGAATAGCGATTAACGATTTCCGTACACGAGGTGCGAAAGATAAGAGGTCTACCGGGAGCCGCTCCGTCGTTGCAAAATAAAAGTAAACAGCCTCTATGAATACTTTTGGTGACACTTAATGGATTGTACGATGGGATGAATGTGCGGGACGCGTATGATAAAGAATAGAAGGGGGAAAGAATGATCGCCGCTGCCCGTCATTATTATATGATTTTAGAAGTTGCGCATTCACGTTAATCGACTGAGAGATACACTATTGATTATTCATATTACCACTGCTATTTTGTTAAAATAAATAGAGGATGTACATAATGTAGAGAGAAAGAGAGAAGACGAAATGTCATTCCATTGTATGCACGCTACGCTATGTCAGCTTTGACCTATGATTCTTATACTCCACCGTCTTTTAAAAGTAACATTGCCGAAGACTTTTATAATTCCCACCGCTTCTCAAGATTTTCGTAACACTTCGTGGCGAGCTAGCTATTTCCACTTTATCGAACGGACAGCTACACGTAAATCGTTCACGTTCGTTGGAACCACCCCCCATCGGAACTGTAATTTGCGAGAAAATAACGAGTTCCGTCGAGTTCAGTCGATCTTGTTTTTAATCACCGATTCGTCGCGGATCATAGATAGTAGACGATTAGGCGGCAAAATGTTGAAGTCGAAACGAAATCGTTGTATAATATTATTCAAGGCGAATGTAAAAAGTTTATAAATAATTAATGATAAATGAAACGTACTATACAGAGATTTGTCAATAAAAGGTAATATTCGTACGTGAACTGCCTGGTAACTCAGTAATTTCAAGACACCGTTTGTGTATTTCACTATTATTTACATTAAAGTTCGATCATGGAACATGCGTTGATTTCGAAGATATGGGGACCCCGAATCATTTTTCATTTATATTTGTTATATAAAATATTTTTGATTGAGAATCCAGTGGGCAAATATTGATGTTAAGTGTAATGTAATATAGGTTATAATTTTTAATCATTTCAATTGTGTTAGGAATAGAAAATATTCCATGCTTGAGATCGCTAAGCGCATGCCCACCATATTGTTTCACCGTACTACCGCGCCACCTCTCATTTCTTATTGAACACAAGCGGAATATAGATTTAACCCTTTGGGTACTAACAATCTGAACGCTTAGCGTATACCACGTGCGGGTTTCCTCCAGACATATCTCTTCGTCAAAGTTGCTGAACGCTTGTGGGCGTTTCTCGCACACATTGCACGCACTGAACGTGCCCAAAGGGTTTATACGATAAACAACCCTAAAAAAAGGCTATATTTCATTTCGAAATGAGACCCAAATTTTTTGTGAAATTGAGTTAGCAGCAATAATGTATTCCAATAAGCTGTACTTACTAATCATATAAAATAGGAAAAATGAATGTTTTTTCAATGTGGGTTAGTTCGTTGTTGCTCTCAGTACCTCGGATATTGATCTAGAGACGAAGGGCTCTTTATAACGATTTTTTTAATTATAATAGATCCAACATTTTCATCTGAAATAGACGTGCATACACACAACTCGACAATTTACTCTGCAGTTAAGGTAGAACTGTGTAGCTACAGAGAAACATTAGATCGATAACATTGAAATTCAAATTTGGTTAACAACCTGCTACCTTCTGCTGCATTATATTCGACTACCTTTTACCAAACTTAAGGTAAACTTTGGTACATTCCCATTTTATTGCCTTATTACTGAACGTGAGTGCGGGTGGTGTGAGAAGACTCGGTCGGTAACGTCAATTTCGTTCTCCTATGGTGAAGTTTGTAAACTTCATTTCAGAAATAGGTAAATATTCTCAGCCAATGGCGTACTCAAGAATTTATCTTGGGGAGACGAGTTGAACGGCTAAAAATATTTTCAATGCGAATTCAATAAAATTCATTAGGTGGATATAAATTTTTTTAAACAATAAAATCCAGCTTTCTTTTTTTTTCACAAAACTCTTGAATTACTTCAGGCATGGTTACATTAATCTCCTTTTTCTTTGAGGGGCACACTCTAAACTCAGAATGTACCGAATTTTATCACATACTTACTAACTTTACTACCCGGTTTCGCCCGAAATTCAGATTCTGATTTTATAAAAAAAAATTTGTTTCAAATATTTATTTTTTTTTTGTGAGAACAGTCACATTCGTCTGGATTAGATGAGCTAGGACACATTGCGTTTCCCCAGAGTTTACCGTTAGAAAGTTTATAGGCGATAGACAAACACTTTCTGCTTTATATATGAAGATATTTATGCTTCCTCATACATGTAGGTATTTTAAATACGTAAGCATAAGAGATGCAGCACATTGAAATTCGCAATATATTTTTCGCACTCTGGGATAAACAAATTCGAACTCGGATAAATGGTTTCGTTTTAGAGCGATATCGCAAAGGGAAGCTTTTCTTGCTCGATGCAATTGGTCCAACTTGCGCCAGCCAGCGGCGTCGCCATGTATTTAACGGAGAAGTGCATCGCGTAGCAGAAGACGTCCGCTTGCAATATTTACATCGCGCGGAGCGATTCCTGCGAGGGAGCCGTGCATACGGCAGGAATTCGAAATGCGTGCACACTTTGCAGATATGAAATTCATTTCATAAATCCTACATGTCTAATTAGTGTGCTTCGTAGCGACAGCGAAAAAGTATAATAATTCTGTGAAGGAAAGATGTGATATAGGTAAGTACATTCTCGTTGATTTAAATTTTTTAAATGTAATCATGTTTCCGTCTTTAAGTAAACAGAAAGAAGATACTTGTGTTGAAAGATCTGACAATAATAATATTGAAGCTTCCTCTGGGAAGAAAAGAGAACAAGAGAAAGAATTATTAATATTCTCTGTCTAAAGTAAAAATAATCGCGGCTGGACCTTTCCTGTGTTGCAAGACTACATGTGACCCTGCTTGATTAAAAAAACATATTTACATTCTTCTCTCTTTCAATCGCAGCTTTAAATATCTTTCCACTCCACATTTGATAAACATATATTTCCAAGTATACCTCAACCGTCCTCCCCTCACAAATATTCCAAATACATATTCACCAATGAATAAAATCTTGCTTAAAAATTTCGCAAACGATCCTCCTCTTCCTTTATTTCTACAAAAAGCAACCGAATACGATTCGAGGTTCCTTACCAAACCGCGTAATGTCGTCACGCTACACCACTGTACTCGATGCCTTTACTCGCGACATGCCCCGCCGCGTATTCCTAACGTACATTTGAACAAACAACTTGAATAATCCTCTGTTTACTGACGCGCCGGCGTGCGATGCCATTAAACGTTTAATCGTTTATTTGGGCCGTTAAGGACATCCTACCGAACCGCGCGTTGTTATCTAGACCACACTAGTGTGTTACAAAAGTGTCGTATGAATTTCATATCCGTGAGGTGTACACAGTCATTTTTGACTGCCGCTGTACGCCTTACGGGAGGAGATGGGGATCGCATGGTAGTACGCTGGGATTGGCCGTGGCGCCACCCCACTCCGCGAACGCGTTCAGTCGAGTTCGGACCTTCGTCGGGTGCGGAGTGCGTGTCGTTACCGTCTAGTGTCAGTGTTCACATCAACTCACTGAAAATCAAGGTAAGAGACCCTCCACGCTTAAACACGTATCCGCGAAGGTGACCCACTAGGTATGCTCCATCGTTCGCTGAACAACCACGACGCCCGCCGCACATCCCACGAGAAGCGTGTTCGTTCTTGTTTGCGGCCTCGAACTTCGCACAGGGACCAAGAGTGTGGTGCGCGATCGAGCTTCGGCGATTCCTTCGCCGGCGCCCGAATTACACGTACCGGGTACCGGACCAAGTAACCGTCGTTCCGTTCTAACGAAAGCAACAACACGGGGAGGACAGCGCCTCTCCCACGAGATAAGAGGGACAGAGACGGAGCGTGGTGGCGCTCAGTGTCGTCTTCTCCGTGTGTACTCTCGGGATCGATACACACAGAGCACCACGCTTGGCGCGACGTCCGTCCGCTCGCCTGTTCCGTGTATAAGGTTACGGGGGTTCGTACGGGATCCATGCGGGTGTGTGGGCCCCTCTCTGCGTCGCTCTACGTGCCTATACGCTGCGTGCGTGCTCCCTCCGCGGAGTCTGAGGGTGGATTTTCGGCCTGGCCGCGGAAAAAATTCAAAGAAATTGTCAAGTACGCGCCGCGGCTATGCGGGCGCCTCGTGAAACGCCACCCTCCCTCTCTCTGCAGGCAGCCGCCGGAACGTTGCAACGGAACGGCGGCGTGAGAATGACAGCGAACCAGGAGGTTTGAAAACGAGCGACCCGGGCTTTCGTATGTCGCGCGAATGGCAATGAGGGGACTTGTCACGTTACTCGGTAAGAAGCGCACGATTCACGGTCGAATGCGCGTGGTGGGGGGCGTCTCTGGTTTATCTCACGATCTCTTTAGTTACGATCCGCTGGTTGATTCTATTGTTATTGTTAATGGGTTTTATTGCGTTGAGGATAGAATTTTGACGTTTTTTAACGAGTAATGTTAACCGCAAAGGCGAGGTTCGCCGTTGTAGAAGTTGTTACTCAATCTAACTATAGTTAATATAACAATCGCTTTTACCGACGAGGTAACGAATGACTAGTTGTCGGTGGATTAATATTCGGTTATTTGGATGATTGTTCGTTTCAGGAGTTTTCTAGCGTCATAATGTCGACAGTATTATGCACGGTTAGGTAGGGATAGTGTTTTACTTCTAATAATGCCACTTAGAGACCACTCGAACCGTTGAGAACCCATTTTGCGGTCTATTTAAATTAACTGATAAGCATCAAGTTGCTTGAAAAGAATGATTCACACCGCAACGGGCTTCTTAAGTTCAATAAAAAAAGCAACCCGATAGGGTCATACTATGTGATTGAGTAAACGAGTTAGAGTTCCAATGATATAATCCTCCTACGTTTCTAATCGTCCCAGCTGAATTATTAACGGAACACCGTTTCTCACGAAACCTTTGGAGGGGAGGGCAGGGGGTGTGAAGCTCGGGACCCTACAGGACAGTCCATTTGTTCTCGTATCGAACGATTCTGACATTTTCACTCGCGTGTTTCTGAAAGTCGGGTATGTTGATCGACAACAGAGGATAGTCATAATACGCTCGACTGATGTGGGAACCGTGACCGCACGAGCGCGCGCGCGCCAACGCTGGGGTAATGATGGAATCGAATTTAGTATGTACTCGCGTGAGCATATACAATTATATAGGAATCTAAATCTTCATTAATTCAAATAAATATCCTGTTTTATCGACGGTTACAGGTGATTATTTTTGTTTTATGAGAACGTCTATAATAGTATTTATATAAGATATTGTTCTGTAAAATTGATATCTGTTTGTGTTAAATTTGGTGAATACTGGTTGCCACTGTTTTTATCGTCCAAAATGCTAATGTAAAATAAGAACAAATTTCCATCGCGTTTTGATCAAACTCGCTAGACACTCGACTCTATCACTACCTCGAGATTAGGATAGTCTCGGCCAGTAGAATCCAGCGAGTTTTTGCGTAACGAGAAATACCCTAACCTATTTATCGGTTGGACGAGCATCCGTGTTTATCGGTGGAAAGACCGATATCGACGTATTTCACAAAAATCTTTCCGTGTCTGCTCCCTTATTTCTTGTTCCGTTCTCGATTGCTGGAGGGTTCGATGGGCACGCTATATTTGACAGGCTTAAAATAATTTCTGTTAACGTAGGTAGATATAACACATGTTTCAAAATGTCCCTTCAACATCTGTACTTTAATCTCGATTCACGCTGTGAAAAATTCAATTAAAATTATCAAAGCAATAATTATAGAATACTTTCCCCAAATTCAAGGCACATATTTTTCTTCTTTTATCTTTATTAGCTCCAATTTACGACTAACCTTTAATAGGTTAATTAGCAAATTGCGATGTGTGATACTACGGTGGTAGAGAAGTACAATGGGTTTTGATTAATTAATTATCTGTTATACGGGTAGATCTGAGAGCTTCGTTCTTTTTACAAGCTTGTATTTATTAATTGGTTGCTTCCTTCTGTATTATTGGTAAGAGTACTGGGTGGTACGAATGCATAGTGGTTTAAATCTTCACTCGACCAGTTATATTGACTGAACTATTTACTACTACTAGAATCATCTGACGGTCATCCTTAGCAGGTCTAGCTGCTTCATGAAACATCTGTGAAGCGTCCTGTGACTCACCTACGACCTATACTAGGGTTGCACGTGCTAAACGTACGCAGCACTCGACTTATGTGCACAGGATGTCCGCGTTATTATTCTCGAGCATTCCTCTTATTCTCCACTGAATAGTGTTAGAGACAAATACAGAGCAAGGCAGTTTTACCAGTTTTCTTATAAAGATTGCGATGTTTGGACTTCAGTCACAGAATTTGCAATATATCTCCAATCACAAATGTGACATTAATCGTTTTAAAGTGGGAAGCTGTGTATACTGTTTCGGTATCAGGCGAAAACAATGTCAGAGCAAAGTCAAATCTGTATTGTTTTTCACTTTTGGCCTAAGTAGTATATTGACGAAGATTATATTATAGTGTAATCTTCAGGGGCGCATTTGAAGATTTGGCGCCCCTAGTTTGACAAGCGTCTGACGCCCCTTTCGCCAGATATCTTCAAATATTTTAATTTAAAAGAGTTGAGACACTTTTAAAATTATTTCAATATGACAACTCATGTATGAGTTATTGTTAATTTGCTACATGAAAAAAAGTGAATTGTTTTCAAAGTTGTCTCAAGCCCCTGTGTTGAAATCTTTTCCAATTTCTTTCGCTCAAAATTAATCGCCCTCCAAAATTTTCGGTTCCGTAAAATTTGCCACTCCCCCAAATTTGTCGCCCCCCAAAATTTGTTGCTCCCCAAAATTAGCGGCTCCAAAATTTATCGCGCTCCAAAATTGGACGCTCCCAAAAATTTGCCACCCATCAAAATTTACTGCCCTAGACTGCAACCTACTTAGCCTACACCCAAAGCCGTCCCTGGTAATCTTGCTAACCTTCGTGTCATGTGTCACTGAATTTAGCTTGACGTCCGTTTTCCCAGTACACAACTAAAAGCTTAAGATTTCCACTGAAAAATGTTAAGATCATCGTCGTAACAGGAAATTCATTCTTATTCTTCTCTTTAGTTCTTCTTTTTCCTCTTAAGGTGGAATTACACATTTAGCATTCGACAAACTGGAACGTTCGCCAAAGTATTCGCGTGTATTTCCACACTAATTATAAGTATGCGCTTGTTCGACAAATGAGCGTTTCGAATTCGTCAACATTAGACAATTGGTACATTCCGACTTTTATACAAAGAAAAATATAAGCTCCCCATTATTGTTCTACATACATTTCTTATTGAAGAAGTATGCATTTTTTCTCTGGGCCATAGAAATCACCCAGAAAGCAATCGAAAGAACTATAATAATAATACCACCTCGATCGCCAGAAGCAGCACGACGCGTGCCGCTCGCGCGTTTTTCTCGCGTTGCCAAGGCGACCGAGATGAAACGGTGTTACTAACCTTAGTATTCCCTACGGGCGAGGAAACGTCGGATCGTAATGAAACGGAATCGCGTTGATTTATATTAAGTTTTCGCATTTGTAACCACCAAGTGTTTGTGTAAAATGCTGTCTCTACATTCAAAGAGGAGAAGGTAGCTCGAAACGTTCCAATGGTCGAGGCTCCCGTGAGATTATTTTCGCACTTCGACGAGGGATGTTTATAAACAATGAGAAATGCGATGTACTTATGTACATACGTCGTATTTGAGTACTGTTGATTTGAATTCGATCATTCTCGCATGTTTTACGATCGTAAAACCTGTTTGTAATTTGGGATACATTATGAGTTCGGAGATAGAGAAAACAACCGGCGTACACTGGAGTGAAATTACGGTGGTCGCGTATATTTGTACCTTGGCCATAAAACGAATCAAATATTAATAACTGTCGATGTAAATTCTCCCTTACGCGACGAATTGAATTGTCCGCTTTATTTGCTGCAGAAGTATCGAGATGCTCGAATCAATAACGAACGACTGAAAGTGGTGTCAATTTCAATGAAACTGGAACACGATGTTATTATTCCATTAAGCGCACGCCCGCGAGGTTAGGTTAGAAGCTTTTACCATGAATTCGAACTTATCGACAGTTCCGCGGAAAATCTGTTTTTGGCACGGGAATATCAGACTCCAATGTTTTTTTCCCAACTCGTTATTTTGATCGATTAAAATTTCTGATAATTATATTCTATTTGACAACTCTTTCCTCTCAAATAGTTTTCTCGTATTATACGTTCATACGTCTGAAAATACTTTTCTGCGTATTATAAATACGTTTTTATCTGTGGTAGAGTTTTGCAAAAAATTGTTGCAGTTAAGTTAGAGGAAAAATAAAGATAGATACCTTTCACTACTTCTTCTCTCATGGAGACTTCTCCCGTTCATTTTCTTCATTAACTCTTTGAATACTCATGTTTGTGCATTATTCGACAAAAGTAGTGATGGGTTCGAACAAGTCGCGAGTATTTTTGTTTGAACGACTACCACCAGATTCTAAGCAATCACTGAATTAATTAATGCACCTGAATTTATATAAAACTTGATTCAAGTAGTGATGGGTCCGAACCCATCGCGAGTATTTTTGAACAAGATCTTAAAACTTCCTCTACACTCGCCCACCGAGCCACCGATCTCTACAATCATATCCCTTTTCTATGGCTCGTGTGCGCGCACGTGTTTCGCGAACGCGAATCGAAAGCGGAAGCGTTATTGAATCGGTGATACACGGGCCTCGTGGCCGGTTCATCGGAATGCAATGATGCATCGCCATATATACACGTCCGTCAGGCGTGCGCGCGTGCGCGTGCGTGCCTCTTCGGCCTCGGGAACAAACGATATCGGTATGCAAGGTGAGAGGGTGATCTATTCAGAGGTCGACGGGAATGCAGAAAAAGCCGACGTTTCAGACAAAAGCTATCGGCAGGCTTCGCCCCGACGAAGTGGTCGTCTTCCTGGCCGTCCCGTTATTCGCCTGTCGGCCTGCTTCTTCACCCTTGAAGCGCGCCTCGGAAATCCGAGATCCTATCTGAACAGACTCGTTTCACCGAGGGTTTCGCGCTCTTCATATTCGACGAGCGTGTTCCTCGTGTCTTTTTATGGGGGTCGGGATTTTTAGGAACGAAACGCGCATCCGATATGACAAACATAAATAATAACGAGAAACACACTGTACTATAGTATATTTTCGTCTAGTCTACTATGTACTGTTAGAAAAAGAAACACTACGTGTCGTCACTGGTTAACAAAAATTATTGTGCGTTATACTTGCACTTTCCACATTAATAACCATTCTCATCATCCGCAAAGCTGCCACGGTGCTGCATTCGCCGGAAACACGATTACCGGATCGACGAGAGGGGAAAAGCCAGGACGAGCAAAAGAACTCGCGACGAAATTTCAATTAGCGAAATGAGCCGCGGAGCGATTCGTTCTACTGCAGAGAAACATCGTGTTTCCTTTTCGCCCGCCTCCCGTCGCACGCTCGAGCACGAAACAAAGCGAGTGGCTCCAACAAAAGCTGGGGCGACGGTTCTTCGGGCGCTTCGAAGGAGAAGAAGGAACCGAAAGCGTCTCGTAATCATTTAGACGTACAGTGGCGGCGGCAGTGGGGGGCGTAGCTTTCAAGCCCGTTTCCGCCGCAAATTATCTTTGAATTAACATCTCGGACGGTCGTATATCCGGGGCGAGCGAGCGAGCGCTCGCGATACGCTGCCCCTTCCCTGCTCCCTTTCAGGCCTCGAATTTTCCGTGCAAACGCTTCGGGGCTTCGTGCCACCACGACTAGCCCGGGGAAGAAGGGAAGTGGCAGTTTTTTTTAGCCGTGGAATTGCAAAGCAAACTGTGCTGAAGCGCCTCGGGTGTGGATGTTGCGAGCGCACGCGCGCGCGCCTCCGTGGCTCCCGTCGGCGTCGGTGAAAGGAAAAATTACTCGGTGAAAACGGGGTGCAAATAAATTACCCCTCGACAGGGACGGGGGGATATCACTGGGAGACCCACTTCAACGCGGTTCGGTAATTCATTCGAACTTGGCTGTCCAGGCGAGACAGGGATGACCATGGTTATAGGGCGATAGGCCGGAGGACCGTTCTCGGGCAATTGAATGTGCAAATGGTTAATGGAGCCGCAGAAAGGTTGAATTTTTCGGGATATGGTGATATTTGGTTTCTTGAAATTGAATATGTAATATTGCAGATGCAATTGAACATGCAAATTCAATTACTATATAAATGGCACAAACATTGCGACTTAAATCCACACATTTGTAATTATTTTTTGTAGCAAATAATTCTATATAGCAAGGAATAATAAATATTTTATACAAAAAATACATTAAAATCCGTAAAAATCGATTCGGGAAAAAATTCATGAGAATAGACCCCTTGTTCGACCGGAAAAGTAGAATGGCCCCTTAACATACAGTCTAATCTCCATAATCCGCATTTCAAGCTCTACCTACACCGATGTCCCAGATATGTTCCTGTTTTTTTTATTCGTATTGTCCTCTTGCCCAAGGTCTTGGCATCAATTAGATATATCGATAGCTTACTGCATAAATATTGTATGTCCACTTTTTGAGCAGTTTTAAAAATGGTACTATATCATTAAAGAAATACAAATTCCACGAGTTCACAAAAACTGGCCATACAATATTTGTAGTGTACTTATAAGTACCATTTTCCAACGGCCACTGTATATTTAATCCGCGTGCCTGATAATTTCAGCTCGTCTTAACCCTCCCACCCTCGTATCATTAAGCCTTCGCTGCGCCCTCGTTTACCTGCCACAGGATTTCTTATTAAAAAGTAGGATATTGCTGGCTTGAATAAAGAATATGCGCCAAGTGCGAGTAAAGTAAATAAGTACAAGTAAAACTTGAATTCTTAGCGGAATTTTAAAAGGGGGAAAGGAAGTGCTTTGACTCGCGACGGCGCGGCCGACGCATCCACGCGAAAACGTTACGCCGTGATTAAATTCGTTTGCCCGCCGACTTCGTTGCCTTTCGTCCCTTTTCTCGTTCACGTGAGCCCTAGTTCCCCATTGTTTATCCCTCAACAAAGTGACAAAAAGCGTTGAGGCTTCGAGGCCGCCGCCTTTGCAGGCTTACATCGCGGTAACGGGCGCTTCCACGCGTTTTTCGACAACGACCTTTTGTCCTCGAGTCTCACCGTGCGTGCACGCGTAAACAGAAACAAACGCGCACTTTGCATGGACGAATAATCTTTTAGGAATGGCGGATTGATTGTCCCTGCGCTTTCCCCTCAAATGAGCAGCTATTATTCCAAATTATTCGTATATCCTCAATGAGAATCTGCAGTTTGAACTCTTGTATAGGTACGTATCCTTTTCAGATGTGTTTATGTACCTGTGCGTGGAGTGGCATATACAGGGTGTCCCATTTAAATCGACCATCCTAATTCTTCTTTATTTTAAATGAAGGATATTAATAAATGTTTCAAGAGGAAGCTGTTTGTGGTGGAAGAGTCAAATTTGGTGAGCAGTGAAATTATTCTCTTTAGCTTGTAATTTTCGAGAATTCAAGCTTATTTGTGTTTGCTTAAACAAAATTGAAAAATATGCAATTTTCATCGAATTTCAGGATTATCAGTTTTTGGATGGGTATACCATTAAATTTCTTCAAAAATAAAATATAAAGTATAAAATATAAAATATATCAAATATATTATAATATATAAGTACTATTATATAAAAAAAGAAGCACCATTTAAAAAGAAAAATGTCGATGCTCCTGAAATGTCAAAAAAAAAATTTTTTCAAGCAAAACCATACTCAGAATAATGCAAGTTAAATGGAGCACCCTGTACATGTACTTCCCAAGTGAATGCCTCAATCTGAAATCGAATTCACTCTCCCACTTCGGTGTAATACACGAAACTATGAATAGATACAGACAATACCACGTTGATACTCGAAATCGTTACGAAGTCTCCACTCTGAGTCAATCTCCCTCCCTTGAAAATTATTAAACGGGACTAAACGAAGTTAAGAGAGTGTCCTTAATTGTCCAAGAAACTTCGCCCGCCTCTACGGCTCCCTGGCGACGATCTTTCGGCGGGAAACTCAATTAGGGGTACTTTATCCTGAATTTCCAAAATCCTCGGGAGAGTAGGTACACGCCCCCCTTGAAAAGCCTTTCTACAAAAATTAACGAACATCTTCATCGTTCCTCTTTCTCCGCAAAGGCACTACAACAACTTCCATTTCAAACCTTTCTGTACCGAGTTTCAAACCGCGCGCACTCGCCGTGTGCGTGAACCCTTCAGTCTCGCATATTCACCGTACTCCTTGAACGCCTATATGCGTTTTCCGCACGGATCTCGCGCACTGATGAAACTCATTTACAAATTCGTACGACTGAAATGTTTAAAAGTCATTGGGTCAGACTGTTTCACCAAGAAGACACGTTTCAAGTGCTATGTCTCCGTGGTTGTTTGACGTACCATGATGGTAATGATAACCCACGGATGTTATCGATGAAAACGCAGAGGGGAATCGTTACGGGACGATTGTTCGCGGATGAGAACGGTTGAGTGGGTTCAAAAAGTTGCTAGCGAACTGGGTAACGCGAAAAAGGGCCGGGGAGGGGAGGAAACTTTTATAATTAAAAAGCAGAGGCGGGAAGTGGTGCAAACAGCGGGGGCAGCTCGCGTGCATCCGACAACAAACATTCATTCAGTTTAGAACATAATGGACGTTGGGGGAAGTAATTACCGTGAAACGCGGGGAATATTAGAATTAAAACGGCGAATATCTTTTCGCAATTGAATGACCGCGGGGCCTCTGTCTCCTTCTCCATACATAGGGTGGCCTAAAGGAAGGATAGTCAAATTGTTTTCACCATCAAAACTGAAATTTTTTCTAGGCGCGATTAATTGAAAATTCTCGATACGAAGTGATTTCATTTCGAATGGAAATAGCTTTAATCGCAATTGTTTATGAAATCTGAATGATTCAGTGGGAGTATCGATGAGCGATTTATGAATCACTGTATGTGCGTAGGTGATTCAGAAATCAGATTTAACACGTTTGTGAATTCAGCGTGGCCTGGAGGATTGGTAACAGCTATCTTCGTCACAGTTCTTAAGCTTGAGAGCCACTACGTAGTAAATTGACGGTGTTATTTAAATCAGTTCATTTGCAAAACAGAGAGACTCAATAGGATGCTTCGGGGACAAACGTAACACTTTTTACATTTGGCCTAGCTGCAAATTACCTCTTACAGATATAGAAACGAAAATTATGCCTTAAGATAGTGTGTTTCTTGGTCTATCATTTGACCACAAATTCAGCCTTCCACAATAAGTGGTCAAAGAGTTATGGCAATTTTCCGCAGTGACTGTCATTGTTACTTTTGTCCTGCTGGGGTAGGACGAAAATAACATACCATAGGAACGAAAGTAGTACTAATTATTTTGAGGAGAATTAAGTAAAAACACTTCTCTCAAAGCAAAATAGGATTTTTTATTATCAGAAACGATAGAAACAATCATTTAAATAACTATATTTTAAGTAGGTAACGATAAAAAAGTATAACCAGCTTCAAACATTTTTTTGATACTGTGTATTTGATTTAATATGGAATCTCGTATAACTGCCCCAAAAGTAACTAATATTTACGCGTTTTTTTTAAAAAAAATTATTGTTAATATTGGATTCAACTACTCCCCGTAGTGACGTGTTACTTTTGTCCCCAGCCATGTGTTTCAGCATAGAACTGTTATAACGTACAAACTCTACAAGACTTATTGAAATCAAATACAGGAACTTATAAAGGCATTATCTAAGAATGCTCTAAGAAACAAATAATTGGATCAATGTCTATTGTTTAACCATGAATATTAACAAAAAACCCAACAGAGGAGACACTAACCTGAATGATAGAAATAACGAAATCAGCTTGCCCACGTTATACGAATCGTTGTATTGCTTAGCGTCACTCCGTGAAAAAAAAGAAACACTAAACACGCGTAACTATGTAAAGCAAATGCTTTGGAAACTTTTGTGGAAAGCGGGAGAAGTCGTGTTACTTTTATGACGCCGTTACGTTTGTCCCCGCTCTCCCCTATGCATCGGCCGTGAAAAAAATCGCGTCCGCGTGGAAAATTTCAAATATATTATTTACGTAATTCCTTTGAGGGAAGGGGAATGTTGAATGGTAGGTACTTGTTATGTTGCGCGTGAAAAGCGAGTAGCAGAAGCGTTAGCTAAATATACAGTTTCCAAATCTGTGGCACTGATGATCAGCTGTTCACTTTGTAACACTATAACCTATCATAATTTATTCTATAACAGAAAGAATTTAAGTATGGATGTTGTTTAATTGTACGGTTCAAGCGAAAAAATATTCCTTTGGAAAATATGAAGGCTTGTGTGTTTCCAAATTATTTGAAATAAATATTACTGCCACAGAATTCACAAGTATATTTTGTAGCTGGAAACTAATGAAAACTATCTAATAAACTAGGATCGTTGAACGGTTTTTTCTCTGCCACCCAGTAGTCATGCTTCGATGCTAGATCACCTGCCAAACCTCGAATCTAGTCACCCATATCTCCACAGAATTCATTGTGTGGGACTTTCTATTCTACTGCTTGCGTATGAGCGTTGTAGATCTCATTACTGTTTGGTATAACTACTCACAATCAGATGTAAAACGTGATTACCCACCTTATTGTACCTACAATAAGACTGCCCTGACCCGGGGAAGCTATTCTCACTGGGTCCCCACAAAAAAAGTGTTTATACCTCCATGTTTTATTAATATCAAAAAATCGTAAAATAATATCAAAGGAAAAGCAATTGTGCACCGACGTCGACTAACTGTTAGGGTTTTTTAGCCATTTTCTTAAAAAAATAGCAATTTTATTACAATAAAGATCAACATATGGGCCGTTTATTTTGAAAGTGGCGTAAGTCCATTTGTCATTTCTTTTGTTGACTGTGGTAACGTGAATTTAGTATTAAAAATTTATATATAACATCTTTTAAATATAAATGAACTTACGTCACTTTCAAAATAAACAGCTCATATCGGACCCCCAATATTCTATAGCCCCCCCTCCTCTCGTCGTACCTGGTGATGTCTATTTCAATATTTACATCCCCCAGTGCCATTTTTGTTCCACCGTCTTCGGTAACTCTGAAAATGACAGAGAATGGGTCGTAAGGAAGCAGAGGCGCTTTCAACTGGGCGAGCATAGGAAACGGTCCAGAAAGGAAGGCTGACCCGAGGAAATTTCGTAACCATCTGGCCAGCACGTTTGTTTACGTGAACACATGACGCAGTCACATAGTAACCGTCTCGGGGAACCGTTGTAAATCATCGCATTTACGAGCTCCTGTCCCCACGGCCATCTGGCCAAAAACTTGCGAGAGAGTGCCCTCCTCCACCACATAGGGATAGAAAGCCTGCCTCGAAGGACGGCGATTTCCCGGAGAAAATCGTCCACCCTCCTCGGTTCCCCTTAAGTCCGTTCGCTTGGAGGATTTAAAACCGCCACCGAAGTTGCAGCCAACGCGGCTAGCGCGGATGTTTACTCCGCACCCAAACTGGGATTTCTATCAGGAAATAGCTTGCGCGAGATTAGGTTTCATGGCGACCGAATGCTTCTATACTTCTCACGAGTCAAACTGAAGGGGCTGGTTAAAAGGGGGGTTCTCGAGATTAAGAACTTCGAGGCCTCTTCTAAAGGTGTCTCCGTTCTAATTTTAGGGTGTAAATGGTACCCAGAGGTGGATTAAAATTTTATTTAAATACAAATTTCGAATAAGGAATGAAAGTTACAAAAATAATTGTCAAATGAAAAAATTAACTTTATTTGTCAAATAATCTAAAGTATAAGTGACTTTTATTTGATCTGTTATTTAAATAATGTTTTATTTAGTTAATGCTCAACTCTGATGGTACCTACCATTCATCTTTTTGTCACTCATGGTGGCGTGAAACTTTCTGACAACCACTGATCGACCATCTGCATCGAAGATTCTGATGGGCATTGAATACTAGAACGTCGTCGCCATTCCAATCGAGGAACTCGATTCGGTATTTGCATTCCGTAACCATTCCTTGAGCGACATTATTGGTTCCACGAAGCCCGAGGGGCATGGGCACGGGGTCAGGATTAATATGAAGAATTGAACGAGACCCTCAGTGCAGATGTGCCTCTCCCTCTCCCTTTCTCCTCCGTCGCCGGAATAAGGGAAGGTATTTGAAGATTTAAACAGTATTTGCGCAGCGGTTCCAACCGCCCGCCATTTTCTCTCCCACCTAGCCCTGCCGTGAAGAAACTTCAATTATATATATCCCCACGATCTCACGTTTTTAGCGATCTTCTAGACGGGGCTGGCTATTGCCTAGATAAAATAGTTATTCAACACATCCACCACCAGATGAGTTTCCTCGCGTGGCGCTCAATATGGCAAAGTGAAATTTCATTACTGCGAGATTAAGGATTAAGATGATTAAGCTTTATGGGGTATGGTTAAGTTTCGGTGCACCGTCTGGTATAGCGTGTGTAGATATTTAGAAATCAGTTTCATGAACGTATTTCACTACTTATCAGTATTTACAATAGTATTTATATTTAACATTATTATTATTATTTTTTTATTATTAGGTATCATTATTATTCATAATTTTTTCTCCTTTTCCTTCTTATTAGGTAGGGGAGACAGGGGCAAAGTGAACCTCGGGGTAAAATGAGCTTTCTTAATTTATTCTTTAACAATAGAATATATTTACAAATTTTCGAGACGTAATAAATGTGTGTAATACCAATTGTGGTGCCCCGGTCTCCCCTATTATTATTATTATTAACAGGAATCCCCTGGGAACATTATAATTAACACTTTGACCGGTGCTACGCTTCGGGTTGCCATTTTTGCAATTCTTAACAAAAATTTTTGCAATTCTTAACCAAAATACGCATACCTAATTTGTTGCTATTTCGCGTTTATAGCGACACATTACTTCATTCACGAAATACCGATTTTCAAACATTGAGGAGCAATTTTTGAAGGTGGTGGACAAAATTGAGATTGAGCAAAAATTAAAAAATACGTATCCCATATTTTTGTGCTCAACAATACATTTCCAGAAAAAATATCGTCGTCGGACACCTCGATAGTGTCCCTCGTCAATATTAATTTCCTGGCAAGGGGTGCAAACCCCCCACTCATATTCATTCTCCAAGCGACGACGGGTGAAAGTCTTCTCACCTCCAATTTGATATTCAAAATTTCATCTCGATACAAGTTTTCCGAGTTTGGATTTCCCAAGTTCGTTTCCGAGGTGGAAGGGGTTGCGTACTTTAGGGGGTAGATTTTTCTCCGCGCCACTAGCGAACGATGTCAAGGAACAGACGAGAGGAGGAGCTTCAAAGGGTTGAGCCTCGACGTTTTGAATCTCAGGCCGCGGTTTAACTTTGTAACGCGGATAATAGCGTCGCGGCAAGTTTCCCCCCAAACCCCCGCCCAGCGATAATTTCGTTTCGCTGGGAGCGTACGTTTTTATCGGGTTTCCACTTGCTTATCGGTCGCCTTCCTTCCTCCGCCGTGCTTCGCGCAAGTTTTCGCTCGCCGCTCGAGTTCGAGGGACAGGAAGGAGGATCGACCCGGCGCTTTCTTCTTCGAGCAGTTAACGACTGTGTACAGAATGAGGCTTTCGAAATTATTACCTTAATTTGCGTGGCTCTAGAGAGGATAAAATATGGGTTCGATGAAATATACTTTGAAAACTTTGTATCTTTTTAAAAAAAGAGTCTTCTGCGTCTTCTTTATTTTTGTAAACAGAATTTAAATGCCACCTGTATAATAATGAACAATAAAAATTTCTTTGCATTTCTTGCTGGCATTTGAAAAAATAGGGAGACTGGAGAAAAGTGATTTTATTCGATTATAAAATAAACTTTTTCTAATCCATTATTTTTGGAACACCATTTATCGAGTACGACTGGTTTAGACCGATCCACAGCGAATAATTGGACGGTGTACGCGTGATCTGGTACAATGTCAGCAATGGATCGAAGAGGAAACGGTCGAGCGATACAGAGAAAGAGGGAAGGGGGGCGGGAAACGAGAGGGACGGGAAGCAACGACTTCCGCCGATCGATTTCTGCGCTCGCTGGTTAACTCCCTTGGGCTCCTTTATGCCACGCCTTGTCGCTCGATACTTCCCTTTCGTCGTTATCGGTTCCTCGATACTGTCGATCGGGATCCTCCTGTCATCCAGAGATACGCGATCGAACCACCCCCTTATCGAGTCAATCGATACGGAATCGAATCACCAGTTGCGATCTCTCGTGCGTTGATACTGTGTTGGTGTCGCTAGCAAATAACATAGGCCTGCGGTGAAGAAACTTTTTTCAGTATTGTAGCTATTTTTAATAGATATATTTTTGGGTCCCCAATTCAAAAAACGCACCACTAATTTCACTCAATCGCATATTATAACATGAAAACGTCAAAGGAAATTGTGAAAAATGGACATATAAGTCATGAAGCAAAACTTAATTTTGCATTTAGAAGTCCAAATTTCTGTGAAACTAGCGTACATTTTTAAAAACGTTTTCAGGACCCTCAATTTTGTAATCGAAAATAGACACTTTGATCTGGAAGACAAAAAAAACTGCCTTGGGTTTGGTTTAGTAGTTTTCGAAATATGGGAGAAAGAGTTAGAGCTTGTACCGCGCGCAGCAGTGAGGAGTTGGCGATGAATATAGTAGGGATGAAGAAATTCGTCTGTTTACATTCATCCCCCCATTGGTCACGTGGTTCATAGTCACTAGTTTATAGTTATATATTGCTACTTTTATGTTTGTTCCATATTTCTAAGTCTCCATCGCAACACGATCTCGACTTCCTCTTTACTACTATTTTTACAGTGGTGGTAAAAAAAAAGTTTGATGCTCATATATCTACACATCAGTGTAAAAAAATTACTATCTACTAGGTTTTAAGTACTTGGCGCCAGTGGTGACAATATTAATGCAACGACAAACATAGTAACAAACGAGGATTCTCTGATAAATTAAAACTCCCATTTCCACCATCGCCAGGCATTTCGAATTTGCTGTTGATAGTGTCCTTTCAGGGTAATCCGGTTCCTCGTATTTAGTTGCTAAGCCGTCGCCATTGTATCCCCGTCTGAATGAACCGCTGTGCTCGTAGCGTCCGAAACCAGCTGGCTAGCAGCGAACGAACTTCCTCGCGAAAAATGTTTCGCATTCCCCCCTCGAATGCAAGCCGTGGAAATTTTTTCCTTCCGCGGTCGCTTCGACTTTTTGTTCGGCAAGGGCGGTGGTTCGGCGTTCCAGCTCCAAGCGGGCACCGTGGAAAACAAACTCGCGTTAAAATACCGTCCAGGCCGACTGCATCGACCGTCCGTCGTAAACGTACGAAGCTCTCGTGGATGATCGTATAAAACGCTTCCTTGAGAAGCTTCCGATGCAATCCCATCGGGAATAAAGTATTTCTCTGGGAAACGATATGGAAACGGGAGGGAAAAAATGCAATAATTCCGCGCTGGGGGCCGTAAAGCGGGAGCGCTCGCCCGTAAAAGCCGGGTATCGAGGTTCGAAGAAAATCGTCGTTATCGGCCGTCGGAGATCGAGAAATGGAGGGGAAAGATCGAGGAAGAGGGGGAGGGGGGAAGAACACGTTCCTACGAGACGTATCGATCGGAAGTTTCGCGTGGCGCGTGAGATCGATGGCACGCCGTGGAAAGGGAAATATCACGCTTGTACTTTCTGGAACACGCTCCCTTTTCGTGGATGGACCTCGAGCGACATTATTAACGCTAAAAGCTCGTTGCAAATGAAGCCTGATGGTAACGAGGAACTGTCGATGCTCATCGTCGCGAAATTGCAACGGGGGGCTCTGTTGTGCCGTTCGAAAACAATGAGGAAACTTTCGCTATTTTTTCTTTCCTTTTCCGTGACGCGACCGAACCGTGGGATATTCGAAAATGCTCCAGGAAACCTCTGCGCGCGTGAATATTGCCGAGCTGAATCTCGTTGGACGCTGATCGCTCGTTATCCGATGCGGCCGGTTTTAACGAGTTCTCCGTTAAGAACGCCGTGCAAGGCGTCTGGGGTGTTTAGGTTTTTCAGTGCGGCCATTCAGGTTGCATTTTAGTTTTTTGTTTTACTAAGTATGCAAATGATTATCTAGTGTAGTAGGACTTGAGAGATAATGAACTTTGGAGTCTTTCAAACCTTCATTCCGCTCGCTGATGAGGCGATTGCGCTCCGTTGGACGGTATTTGATGAAGGTAGTGATGGGTTCGAACGCATCGCGAGCATTTTTGTTTGAGTGTATGTTACTAAATTCTAACCAAATGAGCTTTATAAACATTGAAGCAGTTTGAAATTGTGAAGACGGACTAAAACTGAATCCACTAATAATGAGTTCGGTGTAAATACAACTTCATATCTTTAAATTCTAAACAAAATACCAATCAATATTTAAATAATCTGAGCAAATAATATGATATGTAAACTTCCTCTTTCAATGCATTCTCGAGCCACTCACTCACAAACTATGCATACGCTGACCACTAATCCCGCAAACATTTTACATTGCAAAATAAAAAAATAATTACAATTTAAAGCAGCTCGATAACGTTACGGTCGAACATATCCCGTTCAGAAATCTCAATACCGCGTTCCAATGATCTTCCTCATCGTCCGCGATCTTCGTTCCATGAGGAAAACCAGCGGGTAACATTCTGCGCGCGGAATAATTCGCGTTTTTCGAGCAGCTACCGCGCAACTTCCAGCGTGGAAGCTCTCACTGAGGCCTGGGAGGAAATTACGGTCGCGAAATAATTAATCGCGGCCTGCTCGGCCGTACGTTTTGAGTTTTCACGCGTGCCCGCGTAAACGTTGGAATTACCGTGGGCCGCCGTGCACAAGCCACGGCCTGGAAACGGAAATTATCCAGCGCGTTTAAACAATTCCGCGGTGGCGATGAGTTATCGAGACGCGCGCCAACCGGAACGAAAGATAGCTCAGCTCCTGACTCGTAACTCGTGGCGCCGCGCAATTACTTGGAGACAAATAAGAGGGGGTAATTATTTTTAACATTGTCAAGGTTTCTTTTCAGCACCCGTGACCCGCGATATTTGTCGGACGTAATTCCTTCGTCGAAGGACAAGTGTATTTTTTAATGTAGTGTTGGGGTATAGCGGAATGGTAAAAAGTTGACGTTTTGAAATGTTTGCACAAGAGCTAATTTTGTAGGATTGAATATTGTAAGCTGATAATAATTTTGAAAGTATATAAATATTAGAGAGGCTCTATCCACAATTCTGTAAAAATGACCACCGACTTTTACTTTTAACGAACTCTTTCAAGTTAGAATAGTATTTGTGACATTTTTTACGATGAAAAATCTGGAATTCCATGGTGACGCGGAAGATGTTAACTTGGGATGCTTAGATTGCAGCGTTACTCAGAATCAGTGAAAGTAGTGATGGGTTTGAACGCATTGTGAGTATTTTTGTTTGAATGAAAACTCCTCGATACTGATAAAGCGAAATTTGAGCTTTCAATTGATCGATAGTTGTGAATAGACACGTAAATTAATCGTAACATGAAATAGAATTTCGTATAAACAATCGTTATCACAATTTTTACGATCACAGTTGCAACATAACGATAATAATCTATTTAATCATGACATCGTGATTAGTGTTGAAAACATTATTATCACTTTCTCAGCATTCATATTAGTACATAGTTGTTATCCATATTATTATTTCTACTTTGAATTTAATTCGTTAAATTCACGACACATCGCCAACGTTCACCGTCATTTCTTATATCCCTAGAGAATATTATCTACGGCCAATAAATCTGTCTTCCATACAGCGAAGATTTAAGCGTCTAATTGGCGAGACGAGGTTGCATCACACGAGTTTGTTGCAAGGCCACGAGCAATTTAACGCGATCCAATTCCAACCTAATCAATCGTGGAAGATAATTCGCGACAGCTGGCCATAACTATTTGAACGATAGCATTACCTAACCCGACAGTCCCGAGAAAGCCTATAATTATTCAAAATATAAGCTGATGTTATAACATACACGCGATATAAGTAGATAAGGAAGCAAAATCTCTCCCAAGATATATATTCGAGACATCCGTATGGATTCACATTATTTTCTGCTCGTAAACCACAGCTATTATTCATCCAGCTTTGCAGCGACAAATTGTTTTATTATCTCGAGTGGGTACTTCCTAATTCCATAGTGTGGCTATTATAAATCAGTGTTGCCCAACTTTTTTGAGTCGCGATTCCCCTTTATAATATTCAAATAACCTGCGAACTCCCCCCCCCCTCTCTATATATATGGTAAGGTAAATTTAAGGTGTAAAAATAGGTATTTCAGAATCTAATTCTAACTTCATAATATTTAAAAAAACAAGCGAAAACACTTCGCGATCCACTTCGCGGCCGTGACCCAGCGTTTGGGAATCACTTTTATAAATATCTAGTCACTTCTATAAAGCCATTATTTAATTTTTAAACCTTCAATTAAATCTTCCTATAATTTATATCGGATTGATTCTCTAATCGTTAATTTACAATTAAATCTAATATAAAATTATTTACATTTCAAATCTCCAATTAATGCTTAATATAATTCACATTAAATTTACACCAAATTTACACATTTACGATAACTCGAAAAGAATATATTTTTTTTTCTTCTAACGTGTTATAGTAACTCTCTTCTTATCGTTAGAAACCGACTTTTATATTCTTTCCTCTAATATACGTTACTATCGATACGTATGTGGTAATAATATTTAATTTCCCAGTGAACAAAATTTTTGTTTTTTCTGGCCCGTTGGCGAGCTCGCCTATTTATGTATTCACGAACGGCACCACAAAGATGGGCGTGAAAAAGCCCGAGGAAGAAATGGTCGGTGCAAGGACGCCGACGCGTGGCAAAAAAGCCTGGACTGATAAGATAATCCAGGTAGCCGTGGAATCGCTGTCTGCGCTCGTTACAGGGAAAGCAAGAAGTTGCAATCGTTTCCTGGTGTTCGACGCGTCTAACTTTTTTCATTGTGTTTTATCTCGTGCTCCCTGCTACCGCGCATCTGATGCAAGCTTTCACTAGTAACAATAGTGGAACGTGTTCCCTCCACGATATTACCATCGCTACCAATGCTTTTTTTCCACTGCCATCGCGTTCATCAATATTCTGTCTGTCGAAGTAATTGTCTATTTCCGTCTCTTTTCCATATTTACCGATTTTAGTTAATTTTTATAACCGTTGTGGGGGTGATTGTAGGGTAGTTCTTTTGGGTGTGGGCTTTTGGAGAAAATCAGATGGAAACGAGTTAAAAATTTAGTACTTCAAGTTAAAGTGCTAGTGATAAAATGCACAGTGATTCCCAACCTGTGGGTCGCCACATTTTTTTTTTAATATTATTAAGTTAGAATTATATTCTGAAATACCTATTTTTAATGTGTTTTCTTTACCTTATTAAATTTAAAGGCTTCCCAAAGGTTGGGAAACACTGTGCTAGCAGATAGCAGTGATAGAGTACAGTGTTTTGTAGACATTTGTTATTATGAATTCATTTTACTACCACTCTCGGGTCTTTTGTTACCCACTCAAGCTTTTTATGAAATCTGAAAAGAAAAAAAAAATTTTTGTTCTGCTTTATACGTATCATAAGAACCTTATGTTTCACTTTTAATAAAATTCGTAAATATCTTTAAAATCATCTCCAAAGTTATGTCACCATTTATTGCCTATTATCGTGGCGTTACCCCTTAAGGACTCCTTTAAGTTTGAAGGAAATTAAATCTAATATTAAATGTATGAATCAATTGAGGACCGCAGTAGGGTTAGTGTTCTTCGTTGAATCGGCTGTTCGAAGAACTTCGTTAGTGTTTTCCGTGAAAAGAATTGAATTAGGAGGAAGGAAGTGGGTTGTCGGTGACTGTGAGGCAATCGTTGGAATCTCGCAATTGTCTTCTCCCCGCTGCTTGATTAATTGGTATGAGTGACTCTTTGCAACTTGTCGTTTATGAGAGACAGAAAGCATCGTGTGCTATATGGTGGACTAAACGAGAGTGTAGTGATTGTTATGTGTTTCTCTTTTTTCTGTTTAATACATGTTCAGAAGCTGCTTATTAATAACTATATGTTTGCAGCGCTGAATTTTTGGTTCATTTTTAAAATTGACGCCATTCCTCTTATCTTTAAAAATGCACACGAAAATGGTAAAAATAGTAAAAAATGGGGCTGGGGTGCAGGGAACCTCACGTGACCAATTTGTGATTATAAGAAGGCATGACCACGGAGGGTTAACTCAGGTGTTTAAGTTTTCCAAAAATCCTCCTCTCAATGCCAAATCGAATGCAACTCATCAGTGTTCTCAATATTCAATTAGAAATCTTGCATACTTGGTAAATTGATCAGCAATTTATACAAGCTCCCTTAGTCTCCCCCAAAGTTCCTCTAAATTCCCTAGCATTAAAATCATTCACCTTATGACTGTTCAAATTTCTCCCCTTGCTAAGCCTAACCCTATTTTCCCAAGAATCTCCTTCCTCCTACAAATCTTAAGCAATCTTAATCATTGTAATCGTCCCAGAAACATTCTTATCTCTTCCTAGTACGTTTATCGTTAACATGATCTCTGACTCAAACCTTCCCCACATTCCCCTAGATTACTTCTCGCAAATATTATCTGACGAGGGGACTATAGCACCGTTTTACATTTTTAAACCGCGAAAATAATCCAGCGCGGTCGGGTCTACTGTCTGTTTCGGTCTGTATCTACGCGTGCCTCCTACGCGCGCGCGCGTGCGGTCACTGCTCCGCGCTCAGCTGTCTCGGCTTTAAACAGCGCGCCTCGGAACTTGGACCGTCAAAATTCAACTGTTATTATCTCAAGAACGAAGCCTCGGATCTCAAAACGGTAAAGGACTTTTCGGTGTCTTTTTGCATCAGGATATTGCATGTTCAAGAGTGTCCCTCAATTTTGGTACACCCTGTATATCTCCAAAGAAGAACCAAAAACTCGTCAACCCTAAAGTCAAATAATTTCAAATTGAAGGAAATCAGAACTCAGTCGGTGTACCACGTTTATAAGTCCCTCCTGACTGGTTTCACCAGTGCGCATAGCGAGAACATACTATATATCTCCATATAAAACTCAAAATCGTGTGACAACAAACGCTTCCAACTCAAATTAAACGTCAAAAAACCTCGTGGAAGAATGCCCCGTTTATAGATCCCCCCCCAAAAGGTTTCGCCAATGCACATACCGAAACGCGCAGCCCAACGTTTCCGTGCGCGGTATCAACTTGAATTTTTCAGTCGTTGGGAAGGGCAGGGAGGTTAAATATCTGCGGCGAACCGGGGAATAGTTCGCGTGTAGCTGTATTAGCAAACAAGCATTGAAAATTGATGCAGGGATCCCATCGCGGAGCCCGCCGGGATCGTAACCCAGTGTAACCCGGTGGATTAGGTTCATCGGGTATAATGGTGATTAACATTTACGAGCGGTGTTCCGCGCGAAAGAGTCGCGCGCAATCGCTCGCGTGGATACAGTAGAATATCTTCAGGAATATTTTTCTACATGAAAATGAAAAGCTAGAAAGATATTCATGAAAAACTAGGACATGTTCATTCATTAGCCTTAAGCGTTCATTTATTGGTGTGTTTACCCTATTTCATTTATCGCAACAGCCCCACAATTTTAACGGAGAGAAATTCGAGAAATGGCCCCAGCTCTATCGGGAAGCCGCGGCTTGCATTCCTCCATCTGATCTTTTCCCACGCTCTTCGTGCCGTTCCGCGAGGAAGTTCAAGAATGGACCCAATTTCCCTCCGCTCCACCTTCCGACATTTTTGTTCGTCCTTCCCGTTCAAGATGCCTGGCTACTTTCGCGGCTGGGCATTTATAATCCCGCGGAAGACAAAGGGCCACGGAAGAATGAAAAGTAAAGTAAAGCTCTCTCTTCCTCCTCCCTCTCCACTCCTGCCTCTATTCTCGTTTTAATACGGATGCTTCCAGTTGCGCGATCCAGTAGAGCCCTTTGTTCTGGAATCATCATCTTGGACGCCATCGACCTTGACGATTTAAACAAAAAAAAAATCATTTCACTCGTTAATCTTGTAAAATGCAACCCCTTTAGTTCATCTTACAAACGTCACTGATGGTAACTCTTTGTATCTACAGGGTGGCCAGTGCTGGATTAACCAATAAGTAAAACAAACACGTTGTTAGGGCATCGGGAGAGAGAGGAGCATTATATAAATTTTTTGAATTCTAAAATCTATTTTTTGTTAGAAACACTTTATAGTCAAATTATTGAAAATATGAAGCGATCACCATGTAGAAGGGGGCACAGAAAATCTTTCAAGTGCTTAGGACCTCTAGAAGTCTCGATTCGGCCCTGAGGGTGGCCTACTTAACCCTTAACTGGTGAGGTGGGAAGATAATACATCTACCCCACTTTTTATTTCTAATTATATAGTAGAATTTTGACTTTTTCTTCCAAAGAAAAAATTCAAGTATTTTTACGTATATTAGAATGAACGTTGTGTAAGGGTTGTATTTAGTTTATGTAAAACGTTCAAGCGACAGATGGTTTGGAGAACCATCTGCTGTATAGGATGTTATAAAAGAGATTTGTCAATATAGCCACTAATTTCGACCGAAATTAGCTACCGAATAGCCCCTGACTCGACCCTGGCCCATAAAACGTTCCCCAGCGAAATTCAATCCCGAACGGAGCCCTTAAATCCGAAACTGTTACGATCGCCTATTTAACATATCCAAAGCTAGCGCGAGTTACTGGGAAGTACTTCTGCGAAGATAATTTCCTCTCTAAATGGCCATATCCTGCAGTTTATCGCTGAGACAAGGAGAAAGGGAAACGCGAAACTACGGAAAATTCAGCGGAATTGATGGGTCTCGTGCATCGAACAGTATCCTCTGCATCTCGTTGACCCGTTTCTAAGATTCTACCGGAAGCCACCAATTTTCTACAGCATCGAAAGCTTCGATATTCCCATTCGACGATCGATTCGGTAGGGAGCCGTCACTGCGAAATACAAGCACAGAGGGTGAATCGTAAGTTCTTGTACAGGATCCAGTGTTTTTTTTCTCCCAAAGCCCAATCAATGCTACCGATACGGGGACTCTTCTCTATGTAGTGAACATGTTAACCCTTTCGACGTCGAGTTTCTGCTACAGACGACGATCTTCGTTGTCGATGGCACTTAAATCCCAACCGAATACATACGTAGTTTTCCTCGTTGTAATCTGTTTGAGTTGTCGACGTCCGTGTGTTCGTCAGCGTAGCGCATAACGTTTAAAGTGGGACTACTGTAGGTTCATATATCCGTTCAGTCAATGTGTACTGGCTATGCGGGAAACGCCTATAGGCGGTCTGCGTAGATGGTCAATGAATAGCAGTGGAGGATTTCCGCACGTGACGTATGCCAAACGATCGCATCTCTATAACGATAGAGTTAGAATGATATAATTTAGAAATATAGTTTGTTATTGTTGGAATTATTATTATTATTATTATTATTAGTAATATTATTATTATTATTTCAGTCTGAGAGTATTGCTTTGTGATGAAGGGCATAAGGTTAAGTAGAGTTTGGATTATGGGAAGCTCGGTTTCCGGAGGCTGTGACCACCGTGGCTTCACTGTACTTAACGAGATTTTGGACGGTTGCTTTACGTTTCATCTGAATTGCTAAATCCAGCCAGGATATTATTCCATACCCGCGGAAATTGTGCCTCGGATAGATCTACCGTTCGAAATCGAGGAAGACAAAGGGTAGGCGTGGGTGTGGCCGCTGAAAGAGGGATAGAACAGCGAGAGACGGAACGGCGGTTGCTATGTAAATCGAATGCACGCGTTGGGAGGCCATCTAATCAAACCCCGCTATCCAGGGGAAAGCGTATTTTCTTCTGCTCTTCTTTCGATTCGGCGCACTCGCATCTTTCCGTCTTATTTCGTTCTTTGCATCGTATTTATTCAGCTCTTTACTGCCTCTGTTGATAGAAAAGCAAGAAGGGTGCGCAGAGTATTGCGAAATTTCTTGGATACGGAGTTGCGGATTACATATTTTTCATTTACAAATATAAAAGTTTGATATTATTTTCAAGATTAGATTTAAGGGGAGGATTATACTTTACGCTAAAGCAGGGCCACCTTTAGGATTTTTTCTGAAGAAATTCTGAAGCAAATCATTCTGAACTTTTTATCGATTTATATTTAACATTTGAGGATACGAAAAAATCAATTTTGTGGTAACAATGTGCATGGTAGATGTCGCTATCGAGGCATCCTGTTACAGCGTCGTCGCCGAAGTGGCAAAACGGTGAATAAAATCCCAAAATGACCTATTTTGTTGTGATTTAATGAAAGGGTACCCTTAAACCAGTTTTTTTTTCGAAAATGATAAAAGTGCAATATTTGTGCACTAACAATAAGCCATCTAAGATATGTTTCATCTAATCTATTCTCTGCTTATATTTCCCTACTTCAAAATATACCCATCAAATAATAATATTAAAACGTCTTTATTACACCATTCTAAATCATTCAATTTCACTTTCTTGTATTTCTTCTAGAGTTTTCTCTCTCTCCAACTCCTTTTTAGCGTCGAAACGCACGCGACCGCGAGCCTACCCAGCGCTTAATCCGAGTTGCCGATAACTCGCGAGCCCAGCGATTGGCTCTCGTGGTCGCGCTCGAAACGCCCCGACCCTAGTCTAGTAATTGGTTAAAAACGGATCTCGAGATACTTCCGGGGAAGAGGCACGCGCTCGCCGGAGCTCACGGTGCCGTCGACGAGGCAGCTGGCACAGATTTCATTAATTAAGCGCTCGTTGCTTCCACAACGCCGCGCTGGGCGTAATTGAATCAGCCCTAGGCTAAGCGTTTTCGGAGCATTGGCCGTATCCAACAAAGACTAAACCGCGTCGGGGGGTCGTTCTGCTTGGATTCGATTTCAAACTAAACGCTGCCCCAGACCCAAAACCAAAATTCGATACCCAGTACCTAGACCGGGCCCCAATACCCATGTGCACCGCACGTGCAAAGTGTTTCTGTTGTTGTTCTGTTCTGCTGGGGAAGTTCCAGTACCGGATCTTGGAATTTACAGGGGAAGCCTGAGATTCACCTTTGGAGCGGCAAAGTAAAAAATGTTCCATAAATATTCAAACCTTCGGCTTCCATCAATAGATGCTGATAAATATTGAGATTTACCGATCAGGTTTGTTCGCAAAAGCTTGAAGTGGAAATATTTTTTAAGATATTTCGAAATTACATGCCCAACACGGTAAATGCGGGGGTTGATCGGTAAATTTTAGGATTCACCGGTAAATTCCAAGATTCATCAATCCTAGAATTTTTACAGTAAGATAACGACTCGATTTTTCATTACTTTTTGAAAAGATACAGAGTACTTGATGTTACTTACTTCGTATTATATTGTTCTAAATAATTTCTGAAGAAAATATTTCTGACTGGCCATTTTCCTAATCACCACCATATATGTATAAAACTAATTGCTATAAAGATGTACCTATATAAAACAAAATATGTAGAAACGGTAATCTGGATGCAGAAAGTGTAATTTCTCTGCCCTACTTTTTCTACATTCTACAAGATGGAAGCCTTGAAGCTCCAGCCAAAAAGCCTGGGAGCAGTTGTTAACCTGGTGACTGGTCGTTGTTGCAGGCCTCGTAGCATGTCTTGACGAGTAGGAGGAGCTCTTCAACGGGGTTTTCGGCAGACAAGGGTTCTCCAAAATGGCGGGCGGTCAGCAGCTTCCCGAACAGTACACGGTACCGCAGCTCGCTAGGGTCTTCCACAGCCTGCCGCACCTCAACGTCTCTCTTCACTCGGTCAACAACACCTTCAATCCACATTCCGAAATCTACCTAGAGGTAAGCGCAGCGGTTTTGCTTCTTATTATCCTATAGGCACTCATCTTCAGCCGTCGATTTTATGTGGCGCTGGTGTCCGGGATGTGTTTGCGGACGGTGGAATATTTTGTTTTTAGTCTTTTTCGATAATTGTATTTTTAAGTCGGATTTATCGTCGCTTAGCACGTGTTGGTATAGATAAGTGACGATCTTGGGGACGTTCTTGAAAAAATGGCAACTATTGAGGATTCGATTCCAAGCTCATTTCTGCAATGTAATGCAGAAATTATGGACGAAATTATGGATCAGAATCCCCCAAAATTAACTTTTCCTTGTAGACAAAATGGTAAATGGCAGGTACCTATACCTAAGTAGTAGTCTTAAACAGCCATAAGTACTTCACAAAATCTGCTCCAAATTCATCCCAAATTTTCCACCAGAATTCCCCCCAAATTAACTCTCACTTACAAAAATGAATTGGCCCCTAAATTGCAAATAGTATCTACATCGAGTTCCCTCGAGCTTCCTCCAGTATTTTTCCAAGCCTGTCCCCAATTCGGATCAGATAGAGATTCCGTCAGTTTTCGACAATTTCGGGACAACTGTCGCCCAGTGCGCGAGACCGTCGATCGTGATGCACAGTCGCGGATAAGCTTCTGCTGGTTCAGCAGAATAAATCGTCCGCTGCACGATTAACAATCCACTGGTTCCCGAGGCTGGGGCAACATCGATATATCCGAAAGCAATTTCGGCTCGATTCGGTTTTGGCGACGGTACAAAGCGTTCGCACTGATATTTCGAGCAAAACACTCGTCTCGATCGAGTCCGAATATCCCCCCCCTCTCTGGGATCGCGGAGGAAACGACCGCGAAAGGAATTCTTTGGCAACGCTTCTCGAACGAAGATTCCATTCAAGGGACGTTATGCTACGTTTCAAATTGCAACGAGCGACACACAGTTTCTGGATATTGGAATGTGCCTATTTGGGTCAGGATATGGTATGATACTTAATTGCAGCTTTTGTTGGACGTAACAGCTTTCTGGTTGAAATGCCACCCCTTCGTGGTTTAAGAAAGGCACTTATAACGGAACATCGCAAACCCGCACACACCGGGTGGAACGCAACTTTGTGGGTTTATAGAGTGACTCGAGACGAGAACAACGATATGCTTCATTCGTGCCCAATCGTTCATTACCTAAGCGTGTGAAAACTAACCTCAATGACAAATTGGAACTCTCACTTTTTCGCGTATAACTCTTAAAGTACAAGAGACAGAAAAATGGTTTCAAACAAAAGTTTGATGGTGCAATAAGCGCTGCAAAATTGCGCTAACAAAATGTTGAAAAAAGTTTTTATCAGGGATTTTTAAACTTTTTTTTTAAATTTTGTTAACGCAATTTTGCAGCGCTTATTGAGAGGGAGTATTTCATTTCACTGATCCCCTACGAGTTATCATTTTCTAAAAACAGCATCTCCCTTAAGAAGTTTTGAAAACACCCAAATATTTCCATTTCCTCGCACAATTCCATCAGCCCGGATATAATCAGTGTAGTTACGCCTGCTCCCATCTCTCTTCCTGAAACCCACGATAAAACTAACTCGGGCCACCAACCGTCCCAAAGAATAAGGATCTCAGATACCAAAGGAATACGTATTCCTGACGCACTCTGTCCCGGCAGAGTATATACTCCCAGCTGCTTGTCCCGTCGAAACGGTTGTTCAAAAGGCAGCAAAAGCTTCTGCATCGAGGAGAGAATCATACGGTTCTCCTTGGCGAGGGAGAAGAAGGAGGGGTGGGGGCGGGCGCACGGAGAGAGGACGGGGGGAGAAAGATGAAGACAGGGAGGAAAAGGACGAAGCGAAACGCAGCTGGATGCCACGAGTGCACGGGAATCCAAGCTGTGTGTAACTGGAAAGCACAATGGCCGGGAAAGCTCAAACAATGCACAAAGGCTTTCGTATAATACGCCCGGGGTAACGTGTGGGCTTTAACGGGCTCGGAACGTCAAACCCGCTAACTAGCGATGGCCTCGACGCGCTATGAAACTTCTCCATTTTTCCCCGCCAGTAATGTTCGTATATACAATTAAGCCAGAAATTATTGGACATTTCGAAATGTCCAACGTTTGGATTCTATTGTCCTGCAAGACCCTCCGAATTTGAATCGTTAAAATTATAACAAAGCAAAGATTTGTTATGTGTTAAGTAAATTAATAAGTTATACGACGTATAGACGAACGATTGTCACCACTGTTATTATTTACATTCCTTTTATGAAGCTTTACTTTGTGGCAGGTGTTCAGAAGTCCTTGCTTCTCCGAAACAGTGACTTTCAGTATTTTCTCTCCTAAAGCTGGTTCTCAGTCCCTGCTACTTTCCTGCGCATCGATTTTATTGTTTCATGTGACACCACGAACAGAAATTAAGCTGCGTGCAACTTTGGTTAATAGGTCGCGAATATTTGCTACTTATAACTCCTTAACTTTTTCTTTAATTATATTCCCAGTTTAATTAAAAGTTGTCGATAGCAACGAAAGGATACATCGATATTTCGCGTTCTGTTGCGAGCGCTGGCCCATCGCTCTGGCAGTATAGGCTCCTCTCCCCCCACTATTTTCCCCATCTCCCACTCTGTGACCGTTGTGCTCCGCTCGTACTTACCTTTCGATGAGAAGCATGATCGCCTCGCGCAACGTCTTTCCTCGCAGATGTCGAGAGCACGAAAGCCAGCCTATTACTACGGGCTCGAGACGGATCTTATTGCTCTCGAGCAATTTGATTGTCGCACGTTTCCGTACGGAAGGCTACAACGGTGCTCAGGAGCGCCGATCTCTTTTTCCCCTGCATCCGTCAGCCCTCTTCCTCTAATTATTGCCCGGGCAGGTGCAAGGATAACGAGGGAAGAGAGGAGGGAACGGGAGCATATGGCTCGAGAAGGTTAATGGGGGTCTGCGTGGCTGTAGCTACAATGTGTCGTTTTTGTCACCGCTTCTGCGAAATTTCGCGCAATTAGCCAGGATTCGGCGCGTCCTCCAGATTCCTCGTATTATAAATACACCTCACCTGTTCAATTTAAAGTAAATTTAGATCTGTATCTAAGGATGCGGATTTTAGATCCGTATTAATCATTTATTAACCAAATTGCTTGATGAGGAGTGGAAATGAATTTGTAATGACTCGGATTGTTTTCTCAACTGGCGTCCATTAAACGGTACACGTTGGTATCGATACCGATTGCAGGTTGTCGAACATTCGTGTGTGCCTGAGCAGACGGTTTCCTCTTTCCTGTTCTAGTTTCCCTTCTCTCGTATTTCTTACTCTTGTGCTTTCAACCACTTTAGAGAAAACGACTTCCTTCGCTTTATACTCTTTCCCTCTCGTTCGTTTCCCCCTTTTTTGTCACTTACTGTACGTCCCTCCATCCGCTCTGCCCCACTCAGTCGGTAAATACTTCAGCTCCGCCCCCTCGTTTTTTTACTTTGTTTAACTTTCTTCGTCTCTATCACGCATCACTCTCTGGTTTTTCTTTCTCCTTCTGCGCCTGTTTATCTTTTTTCTTACTAAAATCTTCGTTTACATGGGTCCCCGTGCTTCGTTCCTCTCGCTTCTTATCGCGAGGCTGAAACGTAGGCGGAATCATTTCCAAGATACGACGATGGTTTGAATCACTTCGATGCGTGTTGCTGTGCTAGCCCTTGGACATTATTGTTACGAATAATCAGAGCCGTTCCTGTCGGGGGTGCAGAAGGTGGTGCAGGCCTGTATTTTTTTAAACAAATTCGAAATCGGCAAAATGATGACTTAAACCATCCCTAATTTCACAAGGACTAGAACATATTCCATTTTTAACCAAATCTGTTTCTTCAATCTATTTCTTTTACATGGTAACTTTTTAAAACTATGTATATATAGATATAAAAGGAAACACTGCATATCAAATTCTTAATTAAAGATTAATACTGGGCGGCCAAAAACCAGAAACAGCTCTGCGAATAATAATCTTATATCGTCAATTCTATTGCTTGCTTGGAAATTGATTCAGTGCATCATATTCTTTATAGAAGAATATCTAACGCTCTTGAATTTTCTTTTGTCTCATTCTTTGATCAGTGACCATGTGAACACCTCCGTCTCCAGTGGCATCAAGTTACAACAGAATCAATTGGCCGCTCAAGGCCACTACAGTGTTATCCCCACTCGACTCTTTGACTCTAACCCCACCACTCTCTCCTCTCTGGCACCTGTTCTCCCTACATTTCAATCGAGCATACAAATCGGCGAATTACCGTAAAGCAGGAATCGAACATAGCCTAATTCCTATCCAGGAAAGTCATTTTTAACGTTCAACTTGCTCTGGCTTAGTATTTGTATTTTCAATGGCGACAGATATTGCAGGAGAAATTTTAGATAAGATTAGCTGGTGTCAATGAATCAACGGGTAATAAAAAGAGTGTTCTTCATATACACTGGCATTCAAAAGTATTCAATCACATGTTAAATAATAAATTATTCGATATTCAATTTTTTCCTTTCAAAATTGGAGAGTCCTTGTAGAAAACACAATAATAATAATATAGTATAGAATTGAATTTTTGGCACTTACAGTGTTTTCTACAAGAACTCAATTGTTTAATCACACTTCAATCTTAATAATGTTACGTTTCACTATATTACTGGGAAGTGTTTGGTTATCAAGAAACCGTTTGAGCCATCAAAAGCTGTCAATAAAAGAATATCCAAGTTGGACCACAACCGTCTGGAAAGACGATCCATTTTCTCTTTTGTGAAACGTACCTACAAGTGATCTATACTTTTGAGCGTTACTGTACGTCTCTTATTTACGGTAGATCGAAACGGATGACGGGGAAACTCGGAAAGATAGAATTAACCAGTCGCGACTATACCCAGCCCTCGTGAAGACGCGTATCGATGACGTTGTTGGGGCGTGCGAAACAGCTGGTCCCCGAGCACACATTTCTTCCGCGCGGGTCGGTAGGGTAGGTAGTCGGCGAAGGAGGAGCCCCGAGGAAAAGTCTGTCTGAGCACCCTCGACGCAACACGAACCCCGGTAATTGGGTGCCTAGCTATTGTTTCTGCCGCTCGAAAATATTCCAGGACGCGGCCGCTGCAACGGCACCGTCGAGTAATTAAATCGTGAACTGGCGTTTTCTCGATTTTTTCACCGATTCTATTCTAACCTCCAAATTGAGTGAATCACACGGAAGTCGGTGCTTGGGTCATTTTTGACCTGTATCAACTATCCCACCATACGCATTACTTTTCTTAAGGTGCGACACCACGATGAGACTTTACATGAGACTTTTCTACCATGAGACAAAAATCTCAGCAACAAAATGTAAATAATAGAAATAGTCGTGAGGTGAGATTTTTGAAAATGTATCTTGAAACTTGTCTTATGAAACTAAGAAGTAGCTTTACTACCCGACTTCGCCCGGAATTTAAATTCTAATTTTAAAAAAATTATTTATTTATTTTTGGGGTAAAAATCTTTATTTTTGGGGTAAAAATAAATAATGAAATAATTGTCTCATGAGATTAATATTTTAGATTTTTGTCCTATCGTGGATTTTCACCTTTTGAGTAATATAGAAGTATTTTTTTGATTTAACTAAATCAAAAATTATTTATAACGGATTAAAAAAAGTTAATTTTTTCATTTGACAATAATTTTTCTAACATCTATAGCTTATTCAAAATTTTTATTTAAATAAATTTTTTATCCATCTCTGCTATCATTACACTTGGTAACATTACGCTTGGGTCCAAAAAGACCCAGCACCGCCGGCCGAGGGATAAAGATCCTGCACTCCCCCTATCCTCCTTCTCCCCTCACCGTCCGCCTCCCTCTCACCCTTCGCGCGAAAGTAGCATCGAATATCGGAGGAACCCAGCTGAATACTTTCGGAATACCGAAGTTTTTGTAACGATTATCGCGTCGTTATGCAGATGGAGCTTTAACTACCCATGTCGCCGTGCTAAGAAGGCAATTTCCACGGTGCTCGAGATGAGGCGCGTTTTAAATAAAAACCGCTGATCGCTTGGACGAAACGCGTGACTAGCTTAAAAAGACGCGCTGCACTTTAGCCAGTTAAGAGGATTTTGTAGCTGTAAAGGTATCTTCACCCGTGCGCCTCGAAAGAAATCGAAGAAAAGCCGACGGGCACAACGACCCTGCTGCCAACCCCCTCCCCTCTCAGGCGTTCTATTTTCGGATTAGCATAACAAGCAGGTAATATGACACGACTTAATTACATCGTCGCAATTTACAGTATTAGCATACCCGTAGCTGTTTAAGCCGTCGCGTATGCGTGCAAATCGGGGCATTTACCGATCGAGATTAACCGTCAAGGGTAGCGCAATTAATTTCGTGTGGACCGATTCCCGTCTCGCGGAAAAAGAAACTTTTTCTACCTCCGTCTTTTTTGCCGGTGGAATATAATTTCCACGCTTTCGACACAGTTACGCGGAGCAATTAAAATTTACAGCCCCTTCCGCGCGAATAGGTCATCGTTTATTAGCGTGATTTACGCTTCGCAACGTGCTTCGCAATACGCCGAGGATCCGCCGTAATTTTCGGTAAAACTTCGCAACGCGGATCATCGTGATTTACGATTTACGGTGTATAGTTGACCTACTTTTAATGGAAATGAATTTTCCTGGGGAAATTAGTCTGGCACCTTCACTATGTAGGTCGACTCTTCTTCCTGTGAGGTTAGGATGTGTCAGAACGCGTGAGAAATTATAGGTTATGTCACACGGAATTCCGTAAGCATTGTGTTTCGCTGTATTTATGGTTATCGATTTGGAAATTGTGCACGAAGGGAGTTGGATTACAATCAGAGTTTCGTCGATGAAACAGTTCTGGAATATTCAGGATAAATTCTGGTTATTCTCCCAATGAGATAAGTCTCTTGACTGGTTACAAGGATTTGTGTTTCATCTGGCACGGGCACGGGTTTTCTGATTAAAACAGATTCATGGCGAACGTTCAAGCACCGCCAACCTATTCTACCGAGCAGTGCTGACAAACTTCTATTTACTAGCTTGCTCTGTGACTACGGAAGTAAATACACTTTGGATTTTCAGGGGAACTCGTGCACGCTTTGCATTCTGTACAAGCGGCAGGAGGGTAAAATTGCATTTTCGGGAAAATGTGGGCTAATGGAGTGAACCTTGACGGAACGCAAATCGTGTTGCATAGTGACGGTCACAGTAGTGTTAGGTTGCAAGGAGGTTAGAATCACTTCGAGATTACGATAGAAAATTCGAATCTTTTTGTGTATTATTCGACTCTCAAGAATTTGAAGTCTTGTGAACATGTGTAAAAGTTCGAAGACCGGTAAATCCAATCATTTACCGCTACGCGGCGGTAAAGTTCCGAAATATCCCAGAAACCATTGTTAACTTAAGACCAGAAATGTCAAAAAACGAGAGTGTGACACCATTTAGACTACCTAGGGATGGGCGATACAGTATCGATACACCCCTGTATCGATATTTATTACCAGTATTGAATTTTCATACTTAAATGATTATGCAATTCCATTTATTCACGCAATTGATTAAAAAAAATCGAATATTTTAAGATTTAAATTATAACTTGTTTATAGATAAACAGTTTAAATTAAAGTACAGCATACATGTAAATATAAATCTATGAAGATATGTACAAAGTCTATGTAAATTTTTCGTTTTCTCAATTTTTTTAAAAAATGGACTTATACTATTTTCAAAATAAACGGTCCATATTGTAAAATAAAACTACTCGTATAATAAATGTGTATGTATAATAAAACAATCTAGTTTTAATTAAACTTTAATTAAACCTTGGGTCGTTATTGTTTTTTGTTTTATGTATCAGAATGTACCGGTACTCGGTGTATCGATATTTTTATTCCAATATTTTAATTATATCGATATTAGGACTGTTTTTCGTATGATTACGCTGTATCGATATTTTTAGGAGTATCGCCTATCCTGAGTCCCAATAAATGTGAACCTAACGTAGACTCAAGCCCGATGTTCAAATATTTTACAAGACTTTTACCGCCCCGTAGCGGTGAATGCTAGGATTTACCTGTAAATTCTAACAAGATTCCCCCATCTCCGAACTTCCACGATAACATATACACACGCCACTCAAATGGAAAACCAGAGTCCTCACAACTTTCGTAACCCATCCAAGCTTCCAATAATATTCAAAGCGATTCGAAACAGGATTGAATGAATTGAATAGCCCACCACTGTTTCGCCCACCACACCTGAAAATCGAGCGTTAGCAGCACAAAAGAACTAACGCGTGGCAGAGGGAGCCACGAGCCCGTATTTACTCTTTCAGGGTGTTCGCGAGCCTCGAAAGAGAATCCATTTGCGATTTTACATGCCACCCCCTAGACACGCGAGTCCCACCAACTTTGAGACCCTCTCCTCCTCTGTCCCTCTAGCTCTCCCCATCTCGAGCACCCTTCCGGATATATTCTAGAACTTGCGTCGCGGTAGGTGCAACGACCGTTTTCTCCCGCGCGTTCCGTAAACAGAGAATTCCTGTCTAGACACGGGTCTTGAATTTCGGGTCACTTCTTCAACCTCTCGAGGACTCGGTTTTTGACGGCAACGATTAACTCTCCGAACTCAGTTTTTTTTTATTTCTAACATACATTGCGACTACTTTTGCTGCTTCTCTGAATTATAAGTGGTCGATATACAGGGCGTCCAAAAAATTCTGAAGCTTTAGAAACACTTCCGAAGTCGAAAATTTTGATTTTAATAAAACGTCGCGTGAATGTAAAGCATATTCAAGTTTGCAAAGGGGAATTTTTTCGTTGGAAATTCATTCCGGAGCCTTTAAACTTTTCGCGTTTTTTTCTTTTTGTAAATTTAACTTTACTTTTTAAATTTAAGATATTTAAAGTTTTCTTCTATCTCGCACCGTTAAAAACTTATAAGGAAAAGGGATAATAATCGCGATAATTTTAAGGGCTGATTTCACAACTTCAGAGTGAATTTTCGCAGAAGAAAAAACTTTGGCACTAAAATTTTTTCAATTTAAATAAAAAATTGGTAAGTTCGAATTACAATCTATTTCTGCGCATAGTTCTAAGGTTACTCAAGCAGAATGCAGCTTTCAGCTCGCGAAGACGAAGTGAATTTATAGGCAAAATTCTCTGGCTCGGATAGGTCCGTGAAGTTCGTTGGAGGGAAAACCGTGTATCCGTGGCAGAGTAGCAGGAAGAAAGATTTTCCATAAATTCACGCGGGGCGCGCGTCCCCGTTTCATTCGTCTTCGACTACTCCCAGCTGTCGGCCAAGTTTTTCGACAAAAGTGAGAAGCGGCTATCTCCCCATCTACGACCCTGCCCCGTGATGACTTCCGTTTCCCAGTTTCCCAGGCGCTGGGGACGCGTCGCAGTTTCCTTCAAAGCGGCACCGATCTTCAGCAGCTCTCTACCCGCCCCCCTCGAGCAACTCTTTCGAACGAACACACTTGAGACAAACCCCCGAACGTATTTTTCACGAGCGATCTCACGGCTTTTCGAAGCTCCCTCTGTTCTCCGTGCGAGTGGGGAAACGGGAAAGCTTATTCATACGGGTGCATTCTTAGTATTGAAAATTCAAGTCCCTTATTTCACGACGAAGGGCGTTACGTCGAATTCGAAAGGGACTGCGGTGGATGAGAAGAGCAAGGGTGGTGGAGTGTGAAGTAAATAGAGGGTAGATTCTGCGATGCTAGGATTTTTGAATTTTGGCGCGGGGAATGCGAGTTTAGAGTGAGGGGCCATTTTTTTAAAATTACGTAATGGTTATTGTGGCGATTTCTTGCCCCCTCTCTCCCTCAGTATAAGAATTCGTAAGATTTTATATTTCAAACCCTTCCCCCCTACTTATCGTGACATTTTTTACATTGCACCTCTTTAGTTTTGAAAATTCTTTTAATGGTTTATGTACCTAGTTCATTTAACTCGGTTTCGCGTGTCCGATAAAACATCGTTTTTTAGACTACTCTACCCAGAAGGCCTCCCTTGGGTCCTATGCCCCCCCTCCCGAAAATTATGATTATATCCAAACACTAAATTTTTATCTGTACCACTACACTTAGCCTGTTTTTATTAAATTACCTCTTCATTTTCCCCAAAAATGGGCCCCTCAGAACGTTTGCCACCTGGGCCTTTTTTCTTAAATCTCTCACTGGGCTATTCATATTGAAATTCGGGTTAAAAAAATTACGTGTGACTCTACCTGACTTCCTCTCCCTTCTTGCTAAAAACCCGTAAGAAATTCGAGGCCCTTGCCCCCGAAAAAGCCTCACATAATTTAAGGACCACCCCTGACTGAAAGTTTGCAGTTACGTTGTGGATGATTATAGCTGCGGGGGCTCGGCTAGGAATTGTGAGCGAAGTTGTATCGATGTACTGTAAATAATGAACGCGATATGTACATACACGGGTCGATTTACCGAGTTTCACAGGGTGGCACGCGAGCTGGGGGTGGTTGACCCCGCGACATGCAGGTCTTTGAGTATCGCGGCAGAAAAATCAAATTTTCCGCGAGCAGACGACGCCTGGAGCGTGGAACGCCTTTGAAATGCAGTTCGTTCGCTTGCTCAGAGGGAATGTGCAATTGCATTTTGGAGTAATTTGCGCATTCGCCGCGCCTCTGTGAAATGGATATTCGACGAAGCGACAGCAGTTGCGATGATAACAGGAGCGATAATAATGATCTTATTCGCCTGAATTGGGTAATTAGGTTGTATATACAGAGATGGTGATTATAAAGTAATTGCTGTTTGTCGGTTTTTAACTCACTTTAAGTAGGTATCACCTCCGAGAACTTCAATTCGAAATGTTTGAGTCCCAAATTCTAGAAGACTTAGAACTCCTCTAATTGTAAGACTTATATTTATTTTCTTCGTTGGGGAAGATGTATAATACACTTTATTCATCACTGTAGCTATACCAGTGATTTCCTACTTGGGTGTCGCCATGATTTTTGGTTTTCTTTCACTATTACTAAGTTAATACCTATTTTATTAAGAAATAGGTACCTATTTTTAATGTGTTTTCTTTACCTTACTAAATTTACTTTAACTTATTGGGGGGGGGGGGGGCAGTTTATTTGAATGTTATAAAAGGGGATCGCGACTCAAAAAAAGTTGTGAATCACTGAACTATACTCAGATCAGAAACTACTGGCTGTTCGAGGTTAACTGATTGATTATCCCCACCACATCATCTACCCCCATTGAAATATGAAGAATGCTGACTGTATCATTCATAAAACAGAAATGGTCCCAATCAAGGCAAACCAAATTGTTTTGTTCACAGCAAATATGTACATACTATTCCTTTTATTTTATACGTTCGTTATTTAAGTGCATATATTGTGTGCGGGAAACGCCCACGGGCGTTCAGCGACTATGGTTAAGAGATACGACTGGTGGAATCCCGCACGACGCGTACACTCAGCGCTTCAATTGTCAGCACCCAAAGGGTTAATCGTCCGCGACAAGTAACTCATCTTACCCAACCCAGAGTCATGTCTCTATCACGACTTATCTTCCCAAGTCAACAAGTTAAGACCGGATAACCCTGTCGAACCTAACCTATGAGGAAGTGACCTTCAACACCCAATGCGTCGTTCCGCCTGAATCAAAGCCGTTGCAATATCAATTTATCGTAAAAGCAACATTCTCCAGTCTAATACCGCAATATGAACGGCCGTGACTCACCACAAGTTCATGACTCACGCCCTGCTCGCGATAATCGTCTCAATTCGCAAGACACGAATCCGATAGCGCCTCTGACATCCGGGCCGCGCATTAATTAACACAGACAAGAGGAACCAGAGGACTCTTCCCTAACACCGCCCACGAATTAATAATAAGCCCCAATTTGAACGTTGGCCGCTGCAATCGCTTGACGCAAATCGTCCGCAACCGTTTAAAGGTCCATGCACACATATCAGTTCCGTGCCTGATTCATTTTAGTTCTACGCGGAATTGAGGACCTTCCAGCAAGGGGGTGGAGCTCCATCTTTACCAACTTCGAGTAAATTAGAAACAACTGTTTATAAAATGATTGCTTTGACTTTACATTGAAAAGATAACAGTAATTAAAAAAGATATAGTTTTACACAATACGTGAGTAGTAGTTATTGAGTCTTTAAGTTTTTACTTCTATTTTTGGCGAAACAATATTAATATTAATATTTCTTTTTCATTTATTTGCGATAAATTGCTCACTTCTTATCAGATTTGCACCAAACGTGCACCAAATGACGTAGATTTTTTACGCATATGCATTACACGTCATAACTCAAAAACTGTCAAAAATGGCCCTGCACTTCCACGCAACCTTCCATGCAATGATTAAAAATAATCAGAAGTATATCATGTTGGGTGTCATTTTCATCGGAAAAACACCAGCAATCCATTACTGTCACTTCTGTAAAGATCCAACATGAAATATAGAAATCGGCATTTTCAATATGTACTGAATACTGAATGGCCTAGTGCTGTCTTTGTCTTCATGACTCTAGCGTTTAGAGCTCTCGAAGCGCGTGGATCGATAGCTTCGACCCGAGTACCCATCACGGTCACAAAAGAGGTCCCATTCAACGGATTTCAAAATTGAGAGTTGATCGAAAAAAAAACTTGAACGTTTAGCTACTTGCGCTCGCTTTGATGCTCTCTAGCTCAAGTATTTTAACACATTACTTACCGGCAGCAAATGAAGCGTACACATACAAAATACCGATCAATTCGAATTTGAATTTTTACGTGAAGAAAATTTAAGGGACAATTTTTGAGGGTTAAAATTGTCATAACAAGTTTGATAAAACAAATAAAATACTGTTATTATTGGCAATACGAGTGTGAAAATGTTTAACGATTTTTCTACTACCGCCGCTAACAGATCTAAGAAACAGCCGATTTTTAGTCGACCGGTCGTTAAACGCTGGCCAATTAATCGGCTCCCGGTAAGTAATGTGTTAAGAGATCCCTTGTTAGTATTTCAGGAAAACCTTCTTAAAGGCGTGAACTTTAAGAGAATGTAATAAAAAAAAGATCAGACTTCTCTAACCAGTCCAATGGGAATACCCTCTTAATTCGAATCGACGTTGCGTCATCGACCCCGGCGATTACCAACGTTGGTCGTGTTGCTCCAGGACCACGGCTCTATCCGTTTCACTGGAAATACCCGTTCGAGCCAGGCGGCGCTTCTTTTGCGCTTCTTTCCATCCCCGCGCCTACTCGCTGGCGGGATTTTTGTTCGCCCCGGGACTCGTGTTTTAGCCTTAATTAACGGTACCGCGGGCGTACGAAGACGGCCCGGCGCAGAGAGCGACAGGCCCGTTAATTAGTGGAAAGCTCGCGCGCGGAGGCTCCGCAGGATTCGATGTTGCGCTCGTATGAAATTTCGGCGCGGAGGCAGAATGGGGGAAGGAAGCGAGCGACGGCGACGAAATTAGATCTAATTAAGGCGTTGGGAGTCGGCCCGATCCGGCGAAAGAACGTTTTAATTACGGGGGAAAAAGATGGCGAGAGAGGCGCAGACGACGGTGCCATTAAAGACGCGCATCTGATAACTAACGTTTAACTTTTAATTAACAGAGCCTCGGGATACTTGGCAGTATCCCTGCAGCCTGGTTAATTCTGACGTTGCTGGTGCTGTTGGTGTACCTGGTAACGAGATGCTGCGACCGGAAGCCGCGGCCCAGGAGGTCGATAACCCTGCTGAAGTGTTCACTGGCCATCCTCGCGTTGCTCTGCAGCGGGGCTGTCGCCGTCGGCCTCTACGGCAACGACGACGTCCACAACGGGCTAGTGCAGCTGGTGGCCGCCGCGAAGAACGTCGACGGGATCCTCATGGGTTTTCGGAATCAGGTTGGTACTGCTGGGGCTTGACTTGTTGTGTGTTGGAAATAAGGTGGAAGCTCGATTGCACGAACGAATATGTATGTAACCGAGCGTTTGGTATTTCATATGTACGCGCTGTGGACGGCGTGCACGTAGAGAACAATAGTGAGGTTTGCAGGGGGAGTTCAGAGGGGGTGGAAAACAAAGGAGTACGTGTCAATCTTGTCAAACCTCGAAACTAGTTCATCGCTGTCCCTACAGAATTCACGCTATAGAGTCGACCCACTTTTCCGTCTTCTGGTTAGACGTCTGCACTGGAGACTTCGCGACTGTTCGACACATCTGTGGCTGGACAATTTCTCGAATGAATACAATCTCGGTGCAGTTGAGAATGATAAGAATGGAATCACACTTGCGGCGAATTCACTTGGTTTTCCTAGTGCAGGGGAATTTTCTGGTGACGAGTTAACTCGTCTTACCTGGGGGAGAAGAATTTTCCAGTGATGAGTTAACTCGTCTTGTCTAAGGGCGAAGTATTTTCAAGTGACGAGTTATCTCGTCTTACCCAGGGTAGAGGATCTTCCAAATGACGAGCTATCGCGTCTTAGCCAGGGTAGAAGAATTTCCAGATGACGAGTAAACTCGTCCTGACCAGAGGACAGAATTTTCCAAAGGACGAGTTAATTCGTCTTGATCATTAGAGAGAAATTTGCAAGTGACGAGTTAACTCGTCTTAACCAATCCAAAGGATTTGCCAAATGACGAGTTAATACGTCGTTCCCATTTAAGCATCCATACCTTTATCGTAACTCTTATTCTATCGGTGCATTAATTATAATCTATAACACCTTTCTCCTTTTCACTTTTTAACTCGTTGCGTCTCGATATAGAACTCGCGCGTACACATCCGCCATCGTTTTCCTTCCCGCCACTCTCTTATTCGTTCATTCAACGCCGCCGGCTCGTATCCGTACTTTAATCGCGGCAAGTAGACCCGCAGCCTCCGCGTAATTAGTTTACGCTCCACTTTTTTTCTCTTTCGCTTTTAAATGTGCCGCGTGCCCGCGCGCGCTAATTTGGGTCAAGAGTGGCAAGGAGTTCCGCGGACACACGACCGTAATGGAATCGAGTCCCGGGAACCAGCGAGATCTGTCCCGAGATAAATAAATCTGACTTACCGCGGCAATTCCATTCTTTAATTAAAGATTCTATCTAATCGACCCCAATGGGAATTTTACGAAAAATCGTTCTGGTACTCCAAGTCCTCCAGATAAGAGCAGACTCCAATATTTGGTAAGAGGATTGTAAGAGCTACATCAAACACTCTTTTTTTCTCAAATATTGTTCAGATTATGAACGTGATCAAACCGTGAGAAGAAAAACACTCAGTCTGAGTTCCATTTTATAATATTAGTTTATTCTATTCACAGTTTCAGATTCTAGAAGATTAAAAATATATTAAATGGTGTTTTCATTTTCAATTTCTAAGGATTAAAAATATATTAAATAGTACTTTCATTTTTAATTTCTGAAGATTAAATATATATTAATTAGTATTTTTATTTTTAAATTCTGAAGATTAAAAATATATCCAATAGTATTTTTATTTTTAATTTCTGAAGATGAAGAATATTTTAATTATTATTTTCATTTTTAATTTCTGAAGATTAAAAATATATTAAATAGTATTTGTATTTTTAATATCCGCAGTTCGGAAATAAAAATATCATTAAATTGTTATTGATTCGAGCCTTGATTTCGTTAAAATCTAGTGTAAGCACCACTGAGAATATAGTATCTCAAAAATAGCGGGTGACCGAGTCATCCTATATGTTATTCGGAATGATAGGCGAGGAAATGTTCCTATTCCAGACCGACACCATCGAGGCGACGCTGAAGAAGAAAGTGCAGCCGCAGCTGACCGCCCTGGGGGACGATTTCGACGCCCCGGTCAGCAATAAGACTATGCTGGGCTTGCTGCTGGTCGCTCTAAATAGCATGACGCAGAACACGAGCATCGCCGTGAACCGAAGCTTCGAAATTCGAAAACCGCTGAGCGGGATCAGCCTCGCCGGGGCGATCGGCATGGGGGAGAAGATAGAGCAATTAAGGTGGCCCGTCACCATGGCCGTCCTAAGTGCGCTCCTCGTTCTTTGCGTGGTGCTGGTGGTCGGTGTTGCGCGACATTCCAGATGCGTCCTCATAACGTACGTGTCCCTTTCGCCCAGGCATGCAAAAAGCGTGCGAAAAGATCCGTCTGGATCCAACCAACTCCTCTTAGCTTTTTCATCGTTTTTCTTGGTCTTGCTTGGCTCAGGCCGATAACCTCTAACCGAGTGCATAACTTTCATGGATATTTCAAGAGCTATGACGCAAATTCTGTGGGAAAAGATTGTTGGATATGTGGGGACTGGGGATTAGCATTGTTGAATTTAAGGCTAATCCTCAACTGGGCCCAGTTATGCAGAAAGCTACCAACTCTCAATGATCTGATACTGAGTAAATTTAATTCGAAGATTTTATTATTATTAAAGAAAAATAGCTTTACTTCTATTGGCTATATTTTATTTCTTCGTTTTAATAGTGAGTAGTATAATTAATACTATTTTAAATTTTCTGTAGCTTTTGTTTTTGGAGACTAAAATAGAACTTTGGCTTGGTAGTTTTAGTAATTGTATAATGTAAGAGTTGTTCCATGGGTTGAAAATTTTTTGCATAATAAAGATCACAAAATTATGGCACGCTTACTGCGTTTAACTAATTTTTTGTCATTCTGAGGGTGGGTAGCTTTCTGTGTAACTAGGCCCAACTGGTATAGTGCCATTCATAGCACACAATGTGATTAATATTATAGCAACGGATTGCTTGAAGCTTTGTATAAATAGGCTCTTTTGAAGTTAACGAAACTTACAGAAAAGGGGTTGGAAATCGCATCTCTTTGTACATGTACCAACAATGGCTCAGCTGCCATAACTTTGTAACTCTATTAAAAGAGTTGCAGTGGTTAAAAGAAACTTTCGATTCAATATTTCTATTTATGTCTGTAAATAAGGTGAAAGTCAGATTGTGTTGAATTCCCTTTCTGTGTAAAAGTATGCCCTCTTATCTGACAATGGTACTCCAAGTGTGGGTAAGTATCTCCATAAGAACGATACAAATGCTACACTGGAGTCAGAATCTATTGATGACGGCTTATTAGTTCAATATACCACCTCCCTCGCGCCAGTCACATTGCAATCACATACACCTAAAAATTCCCCTATCAGTCGATGATCAAAATTGCACCAAGCAGGGCCAAAACTAAAAGCGCCACCTTATCACCCCTGATTCTCAAAGCCCCGAAAAACTGCTACAGTTCCTGACCATCTAAATCCCATTTTAGATTCTCCGTGTTCGGCCTGTTCGCCGTGATCGTCTCCTGGCTGATGGCTTCGCTGTACCTGGCGACGTCGGTGGCCTTGGGAGATCTCTGCGTGTCGCCAGACGGTTACCTAACCAGGGCAGTGCCGTCCACCCTGGCCTCCGAGGTTCTCTCCTACTACACGCACTGCGAGAACACGCGCAGCAATCCGTTCACGCAGAGATTGCGCGACGGCCAGCGGGCGATCAGCGACATGAGGCAGAACCTGAACACCGTCAACAGGTTGGCTCTGGAGTTGTTCAAGGACCAGCAGTTGCAGCCGAAGCTAAGCAGTCTCGCCACGGACGTGAACACCGTCGACAGACTGATGTCGGGCCTGGCCACGCTGCTCGACTGCAAACCCCTCCACAAGCAGTACGTTCACGCAGCGAAGAGCCTATGCCACTTGGGGCTGTAAGTGTTCCGCGAGGTCCTAGTAGAGTATCGAGCGAGCCGATCGAATTGTCTGATAAACCGGGTGCATAAGGAGTAATCGAATTGCCCAGGTACGGATTGACCTTCATGCTGCTGGCGAGCCTCGCGGCGGGCCTCTTCTTCACCGTGCTAGTGTGGGTGGACTCTCACACCTGGATCTACATACGGAAACGGTGAGCGTCGCGTACGGTGGCCGCGCTGGAATGAACCCGCGCGGAGTATGATTAACGACGAGTTTGTTCTAGAAGAGATTACCATCAAGTGGACGAGCAGGACCCGTACCTACCACCGTCGGCAGCGTCGCAGGCGATAGCAGCGCGGACCCTTCGAGGCCAAGGGTCGTACCCGCCTACAGCCCCCTCTCTTTATCCGAATGCTCATGGCACTCAAAATACCATTAAGCAGCCTCTATTGCTAACGCCGCCCCCGCCGTCCTACGCTACTGCGACTGCTCGAGCACGTCAGCTGCACGAGAGCATGCTAAAGTTTGTGCATGAGATTTTTTCTTCGTTTTTATTTCTTAGCTATGGTTAACCTTTATCGGACCAAGCGACGAATTCGAGGGTTTGTTGCTAAAATTGGGGGAGTTGAAACGGATATCGGGGTAAGGAAGTCTGGCGTTCTAGTGTTGGATTACTTTAGGGAGTTTGAACCTGGCAGGTTTAGGGGTCCTCGAGGTCAATTGGGTCTTAGCTCTTGCGCTTGCGTTTATATCGCCCTCGAAATTTTTCAGCATCCTCAAATTTGCGGCTCCTCAAAATTTCACGCTCCCACAAATTTGTCTTAAAAAATTTATCACTCCCCAAAATTTATCATTCACCCAAAATTTGCCGCTCCCCAAAATTTGCGGCTTCCCAAAATCTGTTGTTCCCCAAAATTTGATATTCTTCCAAATTTATCACTCGTCCAAATTTGATGCTCCCCAAAAGTTATAGCTCCATAAAATTTGCCGGTTCTCAAAATTTGATGCTCCCCAAATCATGCCGCACCCCAAAATTTGTAGTTCTCGGGTTAAACAAATTTCATTCAGCTGCATTTATAAAAAAAAAGAATCTAGAGCAGTGGAGCAGTAAAAATTTCCTGTACTCCGACTCCGCCGCTGCTCCGGATAAAACCCCATTGCTCCACTACTCCACGCTCCGCTCTAATCCTCTGAACTTACGGAAGTATTAAAAAGCACAGATAATAATTAAGAAAGCATATTTGCATTTAGATTTTTATTTGTCTCAGCAAAGACAGAAAAGATATTTGTACGAAAATTACACATCACGTATTTGCCACGTATTGTTGCGCAGTGTCAGAGATCAGGTCACTTGGTAATAACTGTTGGTTGGGGAACATTGACCTTGAAGACTCCAGTAGATCGACTCCCTACGCTAGCTTTAAAACCACAAGGAACTCGATATTCCAAAGCTGTCTTTAGTTTCATTAATGACGCAATTAAGTGAGTAACCCCGAGTGCGATAAGGGTTAAACATTGAACAGCTGTGTGAGCTGCGAGAGTTACTCGAACTAATTTCTCAGTGCCATCGAAAAGGGATAGAATTTTATATCTGTGTATTAAATACTCGTTTTGGCTTGCCTCTATTCATTGATATTGTGGAAAGGCTCGAGTTAACTAAATGGAATAGAAGCATTCTCCCTTTTCACAATTGTCAACGAGTTGAAGACTTGATGTGAAGACTAAAATTGTCCAACATACGGATTACAGAATCACTGATTCGTGAATCGTTACATCAAATCTTTATTTTATTGTTCGCTTAATCCGGTGTTATTCTCTTTAAAATGCTCTGTATTGGTGTTCGATTTTCAACATGTGTTTTGGACCGGTTCAGTTACAGTTTATAATGTGACTTGTCGATGTCGATAGATACTGTGTTAGGTTTGAATGCCGCTTTAATTGTATTACAACGCCACGGTGGCAGCAACACGAGCACACTGCAGTACCGTTATTGATCATTCATCGTTGCTTTCGGACGAATTACACGCGGTTAATAAGCAATTCAGGCCAATAACTGTGCGACCGCGCCGGCTTCGTTTCGCTGTTCTCACGGCGTCCTCGCGACTCCAAACATTCATTTGTTACTCACGGGGGCACATCCGTGTGTTCAAGAAATACTCTCTGTGATCGATGTTTAAACTAAACAGTCCGTGTTTTCTATGGAGACATTAGCGATAGTGCGCTTTCTTGCGTGTTTTCGTTTCCTTTTTCATAGCGTTCGTACCTTTCTGTTCTTCTAGAGCAGGCATGGAACTAAAGTGAACACAGCGGCCGTTTTTCGGAGGCAACGCCTCCTTTCTCCCGCCGCGCGTCTTGGCCCCCGCGGCGGGCCTAGGAGCTTCGAGCGCCTCAGACCCGTACCATATGAACCGCGCGTGGCGTATTAGGGTGACATTGTATCAATAGGTTTCAACATCGTCCCAGAGAGCACGATTGTCGATGCGTTTTTTTTTGTCAACGCGCCACGCGCGGTTCACATGGTACGTGCCTGAGGCGCTCCAAGCTCCATGGCCGCCGCGGGGGCCAAGACGTGCGGCGGGAGAAAGGAGGCGTTGCCTCTGAAAATCGGCCGCTGCGTTCACTTTAGTTCCATGCCTGTTCTAGAGTGTTCCACATAAGAAACGAGAATGACCCAAAGTTTCCTCGATAGGATTTATACATATATACGCGTAGATGATATCAGAGAACCGTCCGAGAGAGAGATAATGCTGCAACTTTGTTCGTTTCGGTTTGCTATTTACAGAGGTGGGGGTGTTAACGGGAGCGGAGGAGGAGGGGATCACAAATCGGCTCAGCATAATCAGCAATCGACAGGTGGACGAGCTGAACACCGTTCTGGACTCGGAGATCAACCTGGCCAGTACGCGACTCTGAGCAAACAGTGCAAGACCCTAGAATCCAGTGACTTTTACTGAGGGCACGCCCCCGCAGGGCCCGGTAATTAAAACTTTCTACTTTCCTCCTATCAGCTTGGCCATTCAACGAGGACTGCGTTTAAACGGTGCCGTTTCACTTGCAAGGGGCGGAGGAATGGTGTCCCACTCTGATACAGATCCAATGTTAGAGAAATAATTATCTACAGACGCTGCAAAAGCGTATGAAATTCAAAGAATATTCCTCTGCAATATTCCACACTTCGGTGCTAGCAAACTATGTATTAAAATTTCTGTTATGGGCAAGGGAAATATTTGGTAATATTACTATATATTATACAACTATGGTACATATACCTTATAAGAGACTTTGGGCAAACCGAAAATTCAGGAAATTATGCAACTTTGTGTGCAAGTGGAGTTTATTCATAAGACAAACAAACTGGTTTTAGGGGAAATCACCTCTTGAACAAATGCAGAATTTTCTTTTTCGTGGAATGTTTTGAGAACTGTGAGTGATATTGAAAAGAAGTTTAAACAAAAGTTGCATCTTTTATTTATATCTATAAAACTGAATGAAAATAATTATTGAAAAATCCATATTTTTCAAATTTCCCCCTCCCCCAATCCTTAACCCGATAATTATTTTTACACAGTTTTATAGATGTAAAAAAAAGTTGCAACTTTTGTCTAAACTTCTTTTCGCTATCTCTCACCGTTCTCGAGATATTCCACGAAAAAGAAAACTGCATTCCTTTTATGGAGTGATTCCACCTCTATAAATGCACTAACTGTGAAAATTGGTAGACATCAATAAATTGTATGGTACCTGCGTCGCCCATTACTAGTGTCGCAGATAAGTTTAATCTCAAATCCCCTAACCCTGTTCAATTTCAAGCCACGTCCATCTAAGGATTTTGTGCGTTGATTTGCAGGTAGAGAACCACCTTGGACACCGAGCGTGGCGTCCTTCACCGGTACCCTGTCTCACAATTCGCACGGACCTGCCCACCTGGCCACCTTCCAAGATTCTCGCAAGACGCAGACACTGGACCCGAAGAATCTGGCGAACCTGAAGCGGGGCCCGACGCCGGCGTGGAATCAGAATCGGCCGCTGCCGCCGAACCCCGGCGCGCAGCCCACTTGGGAGTTCGAGTCCCGCTCGCAGACCAACATGAACCAGTTCCGGTCGTTGGTGCGCAACAAGGCGCCGAACATACGCATTCAGGACCAGATGCAGGACCAAGTGCGCACGCTGGACAGGAACTTCACCAGGAACCAGTTCAACGGCGCCGCCCAGGGCAACGCTGTGCCGAACATGTACGGCACGTACAATCGAGCGCAGTCGAGGCAGGAGAACAAATCGACGGTGGCCACCCTGAGCCAAGTACAGGGCAGCGATCCGAATCTGTACGCGGTCACGGAATTGTAATCGCGAAACCGAACCGTGCAAACTGCCATAACCCTATGAACGACATCCACGATGTTTCTTATTCTATTTATTCAACGCTGAGGACGTTACACGCGTCCACGCGGGTGGGAGGGATATACTCAGGCGGGTGGAATAACTTATAGCGAGCTCGAGGCACGCTCAAGTGGAATCTCCAGCGTTACGCTTGCGAGCACAAGTCGCCAAACATGGTTTTCATCATTCCCTACAGGGCTGTATATTTGCGTGGGGATAGTGAACGCTAGATTCCAGATGCAGGCTATTTAGTATCGGGGTGTTACTATTGGGTGGCTGGTAGCCAACGACATTCCATGAACTCTTCTCTCCACTTCTTGGTCTAGTTAGAAAGACGCGGGGAATCATTCGACTTTGAATCCACCCGCAAAGTCGCTGTGTAGTAGGGTTCAGAAACTACGGGGAATGTGTCTCCGTGAGCGAAATTAATGTCCTCTGCATTTATGAGCTCGCTATATGCCTCCCACCCACAGCACAACACACTTGCGCGCAAGGAATATCATCACCCTCGGGGAACATTTTTTGAGAACCTTCTACATTTTTAAAGACCCACGGTAACCACGTACGCGTATTTTAATACGCATCCTTCTTTTTTACGAAGTTCACTCAAAAACGCTCAATTTATTCTCGTTTGGGTAACGTCTTTTGATAGAAGCCCCACGGGGCGGCAAATTTATACGTTTAAACGTAAGATTTTTCGAAAACTGGAATTTTATAGGCGCGACCCAGGAATCGAGGGGGGAGCGAGAAGGCGTAAAGCCGAGGGAGCCACGTATCCCAAATTTTATAAGCACCAACGTTTGCACGTTCAAAGTTTCTCGTCGAGTCTCCTAACGAAAGAACTGTTGCGCTGCCGTCACAGCGCTTCGGAGGTATCGACGAATATTTACACACGAGGATGTGGCGAAGCGATCGAGGAGGTCGGCGAGCGATGTGAGCGGTTAGATCGGGGGCAGAAGTTGCTTGGAATCCGAAGAATCTGCTGCGAGAGCATGTACTGCGGTGTAAAAATTCGCGCGAGGGCCGAAGAGGCAGAAAGATTCATTTACATCGATAAATAAGGTACACTTAGATGGATAACACAGCGCGCAAAATTTTCCGCAGGAATTTCGAGAGCTGGGGCGACCTTTCTTCTCGTTCGCGCGTTTCAATGAACGTTCATAGAAAATCGGGAGGGTGTGCGAACGACACTTGGAGGAAGAGGGTCTTGTATATCGATTTTGAAGATTTTGTACTTGTATATCATTGTACAGTGATTGTCATTTTACGTTAGCCTATTCTGTAAATGATCGTTGCTTCTCGGCTAAGAAGCAGGCGAACGGTATACTAAGCGACACGGAGCTTCAGATCGGGAGGTCGTTGTAATTTATTGCTTGTTAATTCTTTGATTTCTCGAAGACTACGAACACGAGGGAGAGCACAATGAAGCGTACACGCAACAAATTAGCGTTTAGATTGCCTAAAGACACTGCGAACACTTAACCGTTATTAGCGATCCGTGGAAAATGTTGAAAATTTTTTATTCCAACATTCACCTTCATTTGATACTGTTGATCCCATTGTACTTAGTTCACTGTTGTTTCTCGTGGCCTACTATATTTTCACACGTTTTGTAAACTAGGTGGTAAGTTCGCTCGTTCGTACGAGACTCATTTCCATGAATTTTGTAAACGTTTACTTTCCATTCGCTTTCACGTATTCCGCGCGACGATATTGTCGGGCTCCATTGCTTTGCGAACGGGCGAAACTTTTAAAACGAACGCTCACGCGAACACGCAGCGATTCTACTAAACGCGAAACAATTTTTATATATACTTTTTACACTTTTACGGAGCAACAAAACGCGCAGAATTTTGCATTGATTTCTTCGCTGATTTTTTACATGTCCCGTCGAGGAATATACTTTATCTATATATATAAATATATATATAAGAAGTTACCGCGCGAAACAGAGAACGAATGTTTCGCGCAACGTATGTATATTTATCAACGTTAATATTTAAAGTTTGTAGCGGCGTCCAAGGGTTTCTACGAAAGTAACAAATGATATCAATGATCGGACCTAATGAACGATTTTGCCAATACTCAGGCGCGAGCATACGTTTTAAGTACAAAAACCACGGTGGAAGCGCAGATGTTGTGTATGCCACCTTTCATTTTCTTTTTGTACAGGACGTTTCAGAGCTATAACTAAAAAAAATCCATCTAATAGAATTTACAAAAACGAACAACAAAATCACAATAAACATAGGTTCGCGGATCGATCGATTTTAAGATATTCAGCTTCAAATATTCAGTTTAACCCTTTCAGCGTTATGATTTTCACATGCCCGTGCGAGGAACGCCGATGGGCGTTCAAATAGTATGATTACCGAATAGGCCTAGAGGATTTCCGCACACGGTGAATGCGCTTGAATCGGTATCGAAAGAGGTGACGTAGAATCACTGGTTTCTCGACTGGCGAGTGTATCAGTAGCATCGACGTGTATTACTTTCATTTACATTTTTAGTAGTAGAGTGATTCACGACAGTCTGAACACCTGCTTTAAACATATCCATTACGAGGTCAACTGCACGTTACTGATACTCTGAACCTGTCGAATGCCAACGATTCTACGGTATGTATAGTCGTGCAGAGACCTTGGCTCGCAGAATAAGAAGCTGTATGTCTCGAAATCAATTAGTTTGCCAAACTGTGTTCATCGAAACTTTTCTGTTTCTTTTAGAGAGTTCTTTTAGACGGTTAAGTTGGCCTGTGAGTTCTAGAACGCCCTGTATAACGATAGAAAACGATTCCGTAGTCGTCTGATGTATCGGTATCCTTCGAGAGTTCTCCGATAGTATTTGTTTGTCGTGAAGTACTCGAAGGATACTGTCGATGAGAATACCAGTCCACGATTCGTCGATTATTATTTAAATATCCAAAATTTAAATACACCGTAGACGAAGATTTTTTGTTACGGGATGGGATTTAAAATATTAGCCCTCACTGGTCGACCGTTTTTATGAAAACACAACTTCAATATTACATTTCCGGTTGAGTGGATTCCGTTAAAATTTAAATGCCTTTCAAATACTGCAATAACATTTCAAATTCTGTCATTTTTAACTACCACGTACACCAAAACTCATGGGTCCGTGCTTTTAGATCGCCCTGTATATCGTTAACATTATTCCCAGCATCAAGACGATTGAACAACCCGGTTATTCTGCTTTACGAATGCAATTACGATTCTATCGCTGCCCAATGGTATTCTCGTCGACGCGGAGTTCCCTTAGAACGGCGGTGTTGCACCCGATAAGTATCGAGATTGAATTATTTGCGGAGCGCAAAGTCTTCCTGTACGACCTTGACCGAAGGTCCCCCCAAAGGTCGATCGCGATCGACGATGGATATATTTGCAACGAAACAGCGGACGACTTTATATTCCGCATCCTATTCAGCGAGCAAGTGTAAATAGAAACGGAGTAGCGTCGATATAAATTTGAAGGATAAAGAGGGGATGTGAGGGCGTGTGATATCGAACTTGAATCTAGGTGTTTACAAGTTCTCGCAGAGATACGAGATATGTACATCGTTCTCTACCGTTTCGTTTCACCGTTTCTTTACCGACAGAGGGAGATCCCCGCTCGCGAGAACGTTTGTAAGTGTACCTAGCAGTAGCGACATCTCTAACGCGCATGTGCGAACACAGGAGGGGGAAAGAGGGCGGAGCTATCGACCCTCCAATCTACAACGCGAATTCTATGTTTAAATTCAAATTTTCCCGCCCACTTGCAATTCTCTTTTCCACCGTCTGCTCGAGCATGCGCGTTGGGGACGTCGTTACTGCTTGGCACACTTATATGGAAGTTTCGCGGTATTATGAATTGAAGAGTTTAAGGAGGATGAAGATGAAGATCGTCCTCTTAATTCGCGATGAGCATGGAAACGGTGTTAGGTAGATGAAGCATGATTTAGGTGTAACGTTTGGTCTACTTGTACATAGTTGTAATATTTATTAAAGAAAACAAAGTAAGCAGAGCGATCATAGCGCGTATATAGAATAGCGACACTTAGTTCTTAGCCGTTAAACGATTAATGTTAAGATCGGAAGGAAACCGGCGCGACGGAGACGGGCCAGAGCGTCGTCTTCTTTGCAATTTATCGAAGAGAAGAAACATCCTAGTCAGTAATAACAAAGGTTTTTCTTTTCGTAACATGCTCGATCTTATCCAGTTGCGGACGAGGGATCTCTTGCCAAAATTTCCGACGAGGCTCAACGCGCTCGAACGTAGAGGGAGACTCGTCTGTTTTCTTCGGTCTACGCATCGCTGCTCTATCTCTAACTAGTTGTGAACGGCGAGAGGGCGATTAAAAAGGTCGTTAACTGGATTCGATCACCCTGATGTTTCTAGATCTTAGAACTCGCTAATCTCGAGTACGTGGAACAAGATGGCGGACGAAGGATCGATCAGCTGTGCCCTCGGTGTTTCTTTGAGCCTTCGAATTTATAGGATAGGCTACTTACGATATCTTAAAGCAAGTGTGGGACATTTTTGCGAGAACAAGAAAAAGGGCTCGTGTACACGTATGTCCAATAATCTTCTATTTTTTGGTTATAAGCAGTTTTTGAAATACAAGGGGACGGGTCTACAGAACTGTACCCCGGCTTACATAGAACGCCTATGGAACTGCATCCCGACATACACAGACCAGTTTGCTACAAGCTACACTTAAGTGTCTAATATTATTACAGCCTTTAGTACTATTTTTAAGCTGGAAGTTGTGTACGATATTAGGGCAATTAATGCACAACATTGTGTGGTGGTTGCTGTTGTACAGGCGTCCTTGTTGGGCCTTTTGGTGAATTCAAAATATAATTAGAAAATTAAGTGGATGTATGTGTACGTGAGCTGTCCTCATTATTTTGACGTGCAGAATGAATTCTGAAAAAATGTCCCACTTTTTCTTTACCACCCTGTATAGTACTCGTAATATCTACACCCACATTGTTTTCCTGCGTACTCAATTTTCAATAGTCGGCTGAAAAACTGTTTTAAATCAAAGGAACACTGTGGACATAGTCGACGTAAAAACAAAATCCACGAACTTTCTTCGCTGTCATTGAAGACTGTTACAAAACGCGCAAACGGGATCAATACAATACTCTTCGGATCTTGGGGAAGCCTACGAGCAGAAAATTTTACGTTCGTTCGAGACGCGTTAATCATCTTGTGAACGCGGGGACGTTTTATGAAATTGTCCTGCCGAGGTGAAATTAAATAGAAAAAAAGAAAGATCGAAAGAAACTTGAGAACTGGAGACGGGGATAATATTGTTAAAATTTTCTAAATAACGCGAGTGTGTAGCCTAGATGATTGTTGACGAACGTTTCTTATTCTAATCGTTTGTCAATTTGTACGGTTATTATTGCGAGAGCCAATTCTCTCGGCGAGTACAACTGCATTTAATTTCACGCATGATTTTGATACGGTGAGATATATGGCGAATGACAGAGGGAGAATATGTATGCGTAGATGTGCGAGAGAGCAAGAGCGGGAGAGAGTTAATTATTTTCAGGAATGCTAGTAATTCGAGTAGCGTAATCACAGAGGGCGCGGAGAAAGAATTTCGAATCGATGCGTCGTTCTGGCCTATGGGAACTTTTTAATCGAAAATATTGCACCGATAGCGTTAGGTGATAAGAGAGAGATGAATCAAAATTGTCGAGAGAATCGAACGAGTAGTATCGATGAGCGCGGGGAATGGTATATACTTCCAAGCTAACCTCGAAATAACACGACACATTCGAAACTGATATTTTGTTAAGTCAGGATACACAATTCTCACGTTTTGCTCTTATAAAAGAAAGTTCTGTAATAGTTATTTTAAAATTACAAATTAATTTTGGCACGTGGCTTCTGTTAGAATTTTACACTTCTTTTTTGTTGAATTACAAAATTGTTAGGGAGGTTGAAGAATATTAGGCTCTGATGTTTAGAAAGAAAATATCCAACGATTCCGTGTTTTCTCAGTTTTTTTTTTTTTTAAAGAAAATTCGTCATTGTATTCTTCATTCTGCTATTTATATTTTTATCTAGCTGGGATTTTTATCCAATTAGATATATTTGAGTTAAAATCGTTACAGTGAGCATCGGTAAATATTCGTTCGATTATTCGACAAAACAACGCTCCACCGCGAGATCCTTAGGCCTTCGAACGTTGACCCGCAAAAAGATACATACGTTCGTCTCTGTCCTGTTCTTTTTTCTTGTTATTTTCGTTTCTTCTCTCTCGACGTGCGAAAGAGATTCATTCACAAAGTGTGTAGAGAGGCTATCGAGACTTTACGTAAGTTTAAGAATTTCTATATGGTGTTTTTTGTACGCGCGAAAAGAAAGCACTTTAGAAGCGTGTATTGTAAAGAGGATTCATTGAGGAAAGGCATATAAAAGAGGAGCATAAACGAGACTCGTGAATCGATACCGTTTTTGTGCATCACGTTTACGTCTATTGCCATATTCCAGACTTAATTCCTCCTATTGTAATGGTAAACACGAATATTACGAGAAGAGAAATAAAAACGTAAGATCCACAATCGTGTACGTTAACGCAATTACGTTCCTGCTGTTTTATGGCGAGGCGAGCAAACTGTTGTAACTTTCTTCTCTGAACTTCTGTCTGCCACTCGGTACAGATATTTTGAGAGAATATGGCGGAATTCAACTTGACTTCGAAATGTGAGGTTATAGGTTACCTTATATCCACGTGTTTTGATATACATACTCGCAAATGGAATACATTGACCACTCAAGATCACAGAATGCCTACAGTATTGTCTGGAACTGAGAACGGGGTTTCTGCTTCAAAAGAAGATCATCGCTATCCCCTCCACTCCTTCTGTTCTTGCCGCAGCGAATCAGAGCTCTCATTCTACGCGTAAAGCAGTGATTCCCAACCGGTGGGTCGCAAATTGTTTTCTAGGAGTCGCCCTCCAAAACGCGGCTCCTTCCTACATTTAATCGAAACGACAGCATACATTTGAATTGATATATTCGATCGTAATACTTTATTACAACAATTTGGTACATAAATATACATACAGTTTAATTTCTTTTCGCTCAATGTATCTGTCAACAGTTTACCAAATACCATAGCATTGCGAACATTTTCCTTATTATTCATGTTCTTAAACTCGAACCCCATCGTAAGTTACATATTACATCAGCAACAGTTCGAGTCGTATTCGAAAGATCTAACGAGGCATGTTGCGCGACATTCTAGTTTCCAATTTCGTTTAATGTTTACACTGAAAGTAGTGTCACTCTGTGCGTAAAAACATACTGAATGCATACTACGCTATTAAAAAAATCGTGGAAAATTGCAATTAAATTTTTGCATTTTTCTCGATTATCGTTCATGAACATCAAATACGATTTTCTTACAGAATTCCATGTAGCGCGTCTTATGCAATCAGTACGTTATTTATGCACGAAGTGCAACGCTACGGATGATCGTCAAAAGTAAGTTGACGCGGATTAATAACTCAAATACTAGGCTTTATTCAATATGTTAATATCACTGATCTAATGTGGAGAATCCTCTCGTTTTATGCGACACGATGACAGTTTCTTCTTGTGAAATTGTAATATATACTGTTAGTATCGTTCACCTTCTAAATTCCCTTTTAACACCTGTTTATGCAGTTCGAGCCAAAATGGCAACTAATATGTGATTCAGTCCCCTTGCAAGTGATCTCTTTGGTGAGTTGTTACTTTAATAATACAACGTCGTTTTTATTTCGACGCGTTTCGTTGGATTCTCCGTATCCATAAAAAAGGCTCTTACAAATTATGAACGCGTTTAAAAGTATCTGTCCTTAAAATGCTCGAAGTGATCACGATTTCGTCTCGTTTGATCGCTTTCGATCGTTGTGATAAATATTGTTGGAAAGTACGGATGGAGGATAGAACAGAATTCTTGCTGCGGGAGAAATTTATTTGGGACGCATTCGCACACAACTTCGTGCAGAATTTCTATCGTTTAGAACTTAGTTATTCTATTATAGTTACGTTAGCTCTTAGCTTGTATTGGAATATTCTTATTCACTTGAACTAACTAAAGCCAACCGAATGACTTTGGAAATTGCATCAAGATAATACGATATATCTCTGACCATTGTGCTGTGAGGAATACTTCGGTAAACAATAGTTAATGCTCGTTAACTCCCACTGTGATAATGACATTTTTTACATGGTACCGGCCTAGTAAGTACGCAAAGCCACATTCAATAGATTCTCAAAGAAAGATAAAATAGACGAGAGTAGATTGCGGTTGACTCAACACGGCAGAAAAGTAAACTTAAAGTATTTTATTTAGAGAAGAAAAGAATGACAAAAAGGGGCCAGGCGTGTTTACCTCGATTGAGTTACCAAGCTCTTCGACGTACGTACGCTTTAGGGACTAAATGCTTGTTTGCCGTTACGCTAGGAGCGCATGGTGCAGCTTCCGCTGGGAAACATTTCGAGCATTTCACCTAGAGCGCCGTTCCTTTGCCAAGTCCGCGGACTTAGGCGCAATTTACTGCCGATCAACTGTGTCTTTTGACGTTCACTACGACTTCACCTCGCCGGATTCCTCTTTCACCTGGGGATGGGAAGCGGCGTTCGTGATCACAGAGTTGCTTTTGCCGCTTTGCAGGCTGGAATGGCTTGACGAACGACTGTGACTTTGGCTCCCCGCGCCAACTGGAGTTTGCACCAGAGGCTGCGGCGGGGTCCTCGCGCCAGATCCATTGATCACTGTCGAATTCGGTTGAAGTTGCATATGGTACTTGTAAATGTTCTCTGTGCTTTCAACGACTCCTGTATTTGGAAGATATTTGTGTTTAAAGCAATGGTCCTAGAAGAAAGTACTTATGCTGTATACAGCATGATTTGAATATTTACCAGCTTGAAGATTCAAGCTACGCCCACGAACACCGGTTTCTTTGGAAGGCGGACTCCACCAATTGACGAATGTTCCGACAACAGGCACATGCCTGAGGATGCCTTCCTGCCACAGCTTCTCCGCATTCTCCCTCTCTAAATCTGTTTGGGCTGCTTCGATGCCTCTCTTCACCACCTCGGATATCGTATCCAGTAACTTGGAACTGGCTTCCACTTCTTGGCCAACTTGGAGGACCAAAGACAATAAATCTGCTACGTCTGCAAATACAATTAAGTAGTTTTGGATTCTAGTAGTAATACTTCGAGCCTGTTCGGAATATTCAAAGTCACCTGTGTCTTGCGTAACCATTCCAAATCGTACGCAGGCCAAGCCGTCTGCCCCTTCGCCCAAAGAGAACGCCGCATCCGTGCTGCGTAAAGCTTCCACTAATTGTGTATTCAATCGATTCACTTCCTCCTTCGCTTGGTCCGACATAATGTGAATCCAAGTGGGAGGAACATAGCGTACTCCACCCAAGCCTGCCCACCCTGGCATCTCCACTAATTGTAATAACTCGTGTTCTGAGACTAACTTTACGAATGTTTCTTTGTGCTCCACTGTCGCCAGTAGTATTTCCTGTAAATCAACAATGGCAACGTACAGTGTGCTTTAGAACTATGAATACATAGTCAACGCTGCAATCAACTCACTATCTGTTGCTCGAGACAAGCCACCACGTTATCTATGTCCTCGGTGGAAGGTGGTTGTTCCGGGTTCTCCAAAGGACAAATTCGAATCGCAACGCCATGGTGCTCGATCTCGCACAGCTCTATTTCCACGTTCTCGATGTCCCTTTGAAGAATCTGCCCCAGCCAGGAATTTAGCTTGTCATAATATGGAGGAACGCGCTCTGTCGCTTGGGGATCCCTGTCCGCAGGCACAAATTGGAATACTAGGACGCTGGCCACTGCTTCGAAGAGTTGAGGATTGTTGACAGGGTTCGTTAGTACCTCGTTTATCGTATAGGATCCTGCTTCGCCTCCTGGTGGCTGGCTCTGCAAGTACATTGATCGGTGCAAACTGGACGCGAAGCATGAAACTGAAGATATTGCCCCCTAATTACCAATATCCTTATGCAACTGAATTTCTTGATCTTATTGTACAACTCCTCCACAGCCAGAAAACACCTCTTCAATCTGTTATGTACACCTTCTCGACCCAACGCCTGTAAAGCAGCCCAAAGTGGCAAGGTTGGTAAACGTCTTGACAGCGAGTCTGCCATTAAGCCCGACACCAGCGACAAGGTTGTGTCTCTTGGGGTAGGTCGTCCACCTTTCGTGTCTGCCAATCTGTACAGTGTCTGCGAGCGTATGTTAAGGACAAACTTAACCTTTAACACTGATTTAAAACAGCAAGCTAATTCCACCATATGGCATTTACTTAAAAGGATACAACTACCGGTAACGATGGTATACCAAGCCAAATGCCAAGAGGCAGCGTTATACTGTCTGCGACCTTTGAAGGCTGAAGAACAAGAATATTTATCATAATCACGAATCAAAGTAACTCAACAGTGCCTCAACATACCAAATCCTTCGCTGTATTATTGAGCGCCAAGGCAGCCAGGGAATGTCCTCTGAGATGTAGCCAGACGTTGTACTTGTCGCAAATGGCGCGCAGCCTGGCGATGTTGTCGCAGTGTCCCGTTAACACGGAACCTGCTTCAGCTAGCACGAGCAGCGGCGTCACGCTGTTCGACTGCGTGTCTTCCGCCAAGCGTCGCTCCAAAGCCGAGACGTCCATACTGTACCGTGACCCGAACATCGTGTTATGCGGGATGGGCCTTACGCAGTGAAGCGGCAGAGAGAGCTACGGGATGCAAGATACAGGGTTTTAACTATATGCTCGCTGTGACAGACGTTAACCCCTTGCATACTAGCAACCACTTAGCTGCTTGATGTATTATTGACTTCAAAGACATAGATATTCAGTAAACTTTCGCTATGGGCTCGCGCTCGAGGCTGGCGGCGAGCGCTTAACGAATTAGCTGTTTCATAACAGACGGTACCGTCGCGTCGACTCTTCCGTCCCCTCTCACTCTCGACCGATAGATTCCAAGAAGTGGTGGGGATAGCGACGAGCGCTTAACGCATAGTTGAAGCGAGTCTATAGCGAGAGTTTACTGTTCATCTCTAGTACGTAGTATAAGGTGAGCATTTTTTCTTTAGGGTTTTCGGGAACCCAAGATTTTTTTATGGACCACCTCTACTTCTCATGAACTTGTTTACACTGTTGCCAAATTAGTAGAATTTTAATAGCAAACTCGTGGTTCATATAGTTTCGCGTTCATATAGATTGTTTTGTAACTTTAAAGAATAAATACAGAATCGAGGATTATTACCGAAAATCGGGGGTTCAAATGATTATCTTAAATTCAGAATTGGAAAAAAAAATCGGGGACAAAAATTACCGGGGACACAAATCGTGTTCCAGGGACGAATGATCACCTCAACATGAATCGAATTAATTCGTTATGTAAGGGGTTAATTAAAGATACAGTTGAAGGTTGGTACTTGTCTGCATAGATGCTGGACGACACCTAAAGGTGCAGCCACAGAGCTGTAAATTAACGGTGGCGAGACAGCAAGCGCTGTGAAGCCGTCTTCCATATACCGGGGGTATTTTCGGTGCAGCGCCAACCTGGTCACCCTGACTAAGCCTTCCAGGTGGTCCTCGTGGAACGAGGAGGCGCAGTCGACGAAACGGAATATGTGGCTCAGCCATCTGGTAGTGTCAGCGGCTAAACGACCCGCTAGCTTCTGGGCGTGCGACTTGGGGAGCGCGAGCGCGTAAGCGGAGACTGTGTGTGTGATTACCGCCAACCTCGCTGGACCTGTCAAGGTTGGCAGACTTGCCACTTGGCTCGCAGCCGTCTCCGGCGAGCCATCTTCCACTGCTTGTGGAGCGTCTTCGTGTATTACCAAATCCTACGAACAAATTATTCAATTACATTCAATTCTAGTAGAAGCATAAACTTTAACTCTCCTTGTGTTGTCTCTGTGGCACTGACTACTCAGGGAATTTTGATGATCTTGCTGTAACGTAACTCGTTTTGTAGATATCGCACGCGGTATATCTGGTCGCTGAGATAACGTGACCCAGTATTTGATGCAGACGTTTCCGTAAAATATGAATAATAAAGCATCAAAACGTTTGTCTCTTAAATGAGACTTGACGAAACATTCTTTTTAGTTTCAAGGACCATATTAAGGGGTTACATATACCTAGAATGATCGAAACAATCGATTTTTCCAATAAGGAATTCGCCGAAGCTACATCAAAGGAAGGTCAATACTACCGCTCCGAAATAGACAATTTTCTGTAAATTAAAAAAAAATCTCACTTTTACTTGTACCTTAAATTTTAAACACTGTTTTTTCGAAACTATGTTTTTCAAGATATAATATTTCCCATCTTTACCGAGCATTGACAGCTTGCATAAAATATTCATTATCGATTTCTATGTTCAGTTTGTACATTTGAAGCGCCTAATTACTCTCATCGCACATAAAATACTCAATTCCATCGAAACTTTCGTCGAATGGAACTCGCGATATTCAAAAGACCCGCCACTTGGCAGCCCCCCGCGGGTGCGACCAATCGTTTCGCGACGATCCTACGACCACGTGACGAGCGGTCGCCGATAGCCACACGAGCTCTCCTCCAATCACAGAGTGGGTCCCAGGGAAATGGCCAATGTCGCCGGAGCAATGGCTTCTGCTAGCGTTGTATTTACCTGAATCAAAGTTAATATCTCGTCAGGGGTTTTCGATTGCGAGAGGAAGCCCGAGGGATTGTTCCATGTAGTACCGCCACCGTTGGCCGCCCTCTCCACGGCTTCCTCGAGCCTCGCTGTCACCTGCGAGGCTTGAAACTCCAACGCGGCCACTTGGTTCGATGCGGACCCACCTCCGGCACTGACCTGTCAAAATCACAGAGAAATACCCCGAATAATGCTGCGTCGCTGGTACCCGTCACACTCTCGACACTCCGAATGGCGCTATTACGTTGTCGAGCACTGTCCTGATCACGGCTGACACGAACCTCGAGTATGTTTTGCGCTATACTTTCCATCGTCGCTTTATCGTTTGTGTCAGTCTCCTCGGCCATCGTGGCAGTAGTCGTCGTGGCGCAGTGCCGTCGCGTCCCCGTCAGGTCCAAGTTCGCAGCACGTCGGGAGAAAGGGAGGAATGAAAAAAAAATATATATTTCCCTCAACCTTCCCCCTTGGACGGTCGAGAATAGATCCTCTATAATCGGGGGGCGCTTAAAACGGAGCGGCCCTAGCGCTCGATAGCGGTTATTCGATGGTTTGTTATGGCGCAGCCGTGCCGCGCGGGGAATTATTGGAGGACGGTGGACGCTAGTTGGTACGGCCCTTATTTTATCGATACCGCTGTTATCGCAGCGCCAGTTGTTCAATTCCTTGATTAACTCGAAAACCTGATACTTTGCATACGAAATGCATTGTTAGCGCACCTGCGCTTTTAATTCGCGCGAAGGACTTTCGCTGATCCGAGCAATTAGGACTTAAGTTCGTCGCGGATGAGAGGCACGCGAAATGGCAAGGAGTAAAAATATCGCGAGCTAGGGATTTAATTCATTTCGGTCAATATGTATTTTTTTTGGATGCTTCACTGCTTTTATACTTACTCGTACACTTACGGGCTTGGCAAACTGGGCGTTTGTGGTTGAGAGAGAGACAGTAGGGCAGGAATAGAATGAGTGTATGACAGAGTAGAGTGATGGGACAGTTGGTAAGACTTGTCAGTCAACATTAAAGTAAGGCCATTGACGATGCTTGTTCGTCGATTTCCTTATCGCAATAATATGTATTGGTATTCTTAGTTATGGAATTGAGGCGTACAGATAAACACGAAGTTTTTGAGTACCGAGTATTAAAGTTTTGAATAATACTATTCGAATTATAGTATATAGTATATTTGAATAATAGTATTCGGTTGTTAATATATTTTGAATTAAGGGGGAACCAGGGTGCCGGCCGAAAAAAGCTCATTTTGTGGCTTTGTTTTTGGTAAATTAAATGTTTTCATAAAATATCGTTATTGCCGTGGGAAAATATATATCTCGAACAATATTTTTCCGAAAATATGTAAAAACATTGATCATTGTAGCCACAGTCGACCATTAAATGTTTCTTTAAAACGGGCGAACTTGTAGCGTTGCAATCTAAGATAAAAATTTCTAACATTTTCTTAAAATCTGAGGCAATAGCTTCAGTTGTACGTACGAGTTTAAGAAAAAAATTATTTCTTACAAAATAACGGACTTTCGAACTGAAAGTGACGAAAAACGGTAAGAAAAATCCACATTTTTTTCAACGTTACGAAGAAACTAATTACCCAATCAAAAATTCCTTACGTACAACTGAAGACAATCTTATTTGCAGCCGGCATGGAAAATTTGAAGTAAATCGGATGAAAATTAACTGAGTTTCGAAAAAAATGCGTGGTAATTTTGGGCGCTCCGATTTCTACCGTTGTGTAGGTATAACTCCGTTATTTCTTTGAATTTTACTGTAAAATTTTAAGAAAAAAAATCGATTTTTTTCAAAACGTCACCCTATTAAAATTAGACGGAGTGAACCACTAAATAATAATTTAATACAATAAATAAAACGCAGGTGTTAAAGGCCCCCATGCCATTTATTTACATACTGTCTACACAAATTTCACGTTGTATGTACAAATTTGTAAGAATCACAAATTTATCGAATTATTGGGAATTTCTGTTAAAAAACGTACAATGAGTTATGTAACAAATATTGTCACACGTGCACACATGATTGAATTAGGTATTGCAAATGTAAATAACAATGCGTTTACAGAGTACAGTAGCATATAAAAGAACTTAACAATGGTTTTATCTGACATGGAAAATGCACATTCGCAGGAAAGAAACTTATGTCAGATTGCATTTATTCTAGATCTAATTGACGTAGGAATTCATATGAAATACTATCAGACCTTACAAATGATTTTCTGGATGTATATTTACACAAGCTAATGGCGAAGAATTACAGAATTTCGACAGTGCCACCCACTTTAGTGATAGCTTCTTTCAACTTGTCTGCCTCGTCTTTTGGGAGATCTGATTTGACTATCGCCGGTGCGCTTTCCACGAATTTCTTAGCCTGGAAAGAAGGAAGTGGATGTGATGAAATAAATGCATTAGAGAAAGTCTTAAGCATTGAAAGAGGCATCCTACCTGTACGAGATTACAGTCCGGCAATATAGTCTTCATTTCTTTTATTAAAGCTACTTTTTGTTTGTCATCAAAGCCCATTAGTTTAACAGTGAATGATGTTTGTACTATTTGCGGCTCAATGTCTTCTTCCTGAAACGGAACGATTCCTCGTATATATTCAGATTTCATATTGTTTCAAAAAGGTAATGAATATGCGTACTTCAACTTTAGGTGCTGCGAAAGCACCCATGGGCATCATCGGAGCATCAGGCAAGTTTAATCGCTTCTTCAGCAAGTCGCTCAATTGTGCTACCTCTATTAGATTCAAAGCGGTGATTTGATTAGCAATTTGGTCTATTTTGGAGCTGACTTCTGGTTCGCTGCTCGTTGAAACGGAAAGAGATGGTGTAGCTTCGCTGACAGCGGCAGCTACTTCTGTTCGTTGAATGACACTGAAAGTACGAGGCAGAGTGAGCGAAATACGGAATTAATTAATAGTATGCGAAGCTTCCGTGTGTAAACTGTATCCTCTTCGAAAAGTGTATTTCATGCTTTTATATATTTTCTGCTATTGCCGAATGGCAATTCTCAAAATTCTTTAAGTAAGGGAGGCTAATATAGGGCGTGGTTATTAAAACGTGATATATAAAAAGTGAGTTGAATTCTTCGGGGAATGTTAAGTGCATTGTGTTCGGGGATATACACAAAAGTGAGGTTATGTAATCACGTTTCATTTAAAAGCACATTTACGAGATGTTGGTCCCCACCATTTGTGAAATTGGCGAAACTGATGAATGTTTCGTCGAGAGACAAATCGTAGTGTGTTCATTATGCTTATTTTAATTTATGCTTGAATTCGTGAACGAATGTTTCACCCACGGCAATAACGACCGGTGGACGAGAATGGGAAGAAACACGGAGAAATACAAACTGATGGAGATAAACTAATGAAGTGTTTTATCACAGACGACGTATATGATAGACCTGATACCCAATGTAACTTTGTGTCACACGCTCGGGGCGGGTGGGGGGAGCTCGCGCGCCCCCTTCCAATTTTCGTGTTCCCTACCTTATCGACAGTCCGAAAACCGGTCTATTCCGATTGAGTTGGAATTTTGAAAATAGCTTCATTTTGCATAAAAATAATGTTTGCGAGAAGGATTTTTGGCGACTCGAAAAATTTTTTTTACCTTTTCTATGTCGTTCCCTACCTTATCGACAGTCCGAAAACCGGTCTATTCCGATTGAGTTGGAATTTTGAAAATAGCTTCATTTTGCATAAAAACAACGTTTCTGCGGCGATTAATTGCTCAAATTTTATTGCATTAAAAATGGAACATAACATAACGAATAATGATTAAACAATACCATTACCAACGTTACTGTATTGGTTTCATTGTTCTTGGGAATCTGCACCATGACCTTTCCTGTGAATATATCGCGACTCACTTTGAGTCATACAGTGGCAGACAGAAATATCTGGCTTAATATCGGCACAAGTCTACTGAATATATAAGTTGGCCATAACTTCTCCACACTGTTGGGTGTTGGAAGCACAGGGTTCCGCCACCCCTCTTACGCTGTGAATACTAAAAACAAACATTCATCCAACGTTTTCAAACATAAACTAATACATAAAATGCAGAGAAATCTTTAAGAAAGTGTGTATATTTACGGCTCTGTTAATGTCACCGTTGCAAACCCAATTCATACTGGTCGGCGGATTCTGAGGGTCGTTGTCCGACGTAGCCCACTTGGAGTGATCGCGACTACTCGGGAAATATGCATTAGCGGGTATGTATGTACCATTATCAACGTTGTAAATGCTGTAAAAGTAACGAGTTTGTGAAAGAACCGAACGAAAAGCAAGATGTCGAATACCGAAGGGGACGATATTACTTCCTATTAGAGCAGATGGACGGTATTGGGTCTCCAGTCTTCAGCCACGATTGCACGTACAGATCCGTCTGTAATACTGGCGCGACAAAATCATCATATAAATCTGAAAATCAGCATCGTGTAATGCGATAACGGGGACAGGCTGTATGAAACGCAATTCAATCGAACGAGTTTCAAACGTAATTACGTACCTTTATCCCAAAGGCGGGCTTTGGCGAACGAAGTGAACTCGGTGAAATTCAGAGATTTTATAATAGCTTTATTATAGTACGGCGAATCATACTTTCGTTTGTTCTGAGTCGCAGCTACTAGTGATGGATACTTCGTACGAAGCATGCTCGGGATATTTACCGCATAGGTACGTATTTCATTGAATGCTAGTTGTTGGCCAACGATCTCAAATTGATCACTGCCAAGGGAGACGCACAGAAAATTCTGTCCGTTTAACTTACCACTGGGCGGATAATTAAATGGTACACCGTTGGAGACTGAAGCTAATTTAGGAACACTATGAATTAACCAAAAGCCCTGATTATTATTAACCATCACTGCACCTTTCGCGTGCCCAGTTGCCCATTGTGAGCCACTCACTGGCGGATCGTCGTTGTATAACGCCCATAAAATCTCTCTGTTGTTATCCTGTACGTACAATGAAATCTTACGATACTTTAACCAAATATACCGTATTATGGCCACCAATTCTTATAAATCTTACGTTATTGTAAAGAGGTGCTAATGTGTTTCCAAGGATTGAATTGGCGGCACCGATGCTCCGATTGGACAATTGCCAACCTTGATCGGCGGTTCGATCCGTCATGAACAGATACGCCTCCCCTGTTTGAATCAGGGAATTCGCTTTACCAGTGAGCTTAACATCAAGCTTCGGTAATTTATAAAGCACATACCTGAAATAGCGTAGCTGTGAAAACTTCGATGTACTTTAGATTCCAATAAACATATACGATCTCTTATGAAAACTGAAGGAACGAGTTGTGTCTAGTGTTCCTTCTCGAGAGTTTCTCGAGGAATTTTATAATTTCTTATTTCTCATTTTTCGAGAAATTACAGTGTTTCTCGAGAATCTTCAGTGTAGGAAAATTATTATAAATACCATTTGTTTTCAGAAATGAATTTTCAGTTAGTTCAAATTATGTGTTAATCGTGAACATATAAACACATCTCGAATCAGTAATAAATGTTAGCAATATACGAAGAATTGCGCGATTGTTTATAAACTTTCCTCTTCGTATCGCCGATGCACTATATACAATTAAACCAACATCCACTCAAAATGAAAGAAAATTTTCTACAGCCGCAGATTTTGTCACAAAAAAAAGAGAAGTAGATTGGCTGACGCGACATTAGACGCATTACGCTTTTGAAAAAACTATTTTAAAACAAAAAAGTAATGTTTCGTCTTGTTCACATTTTACATTAAATAAATAAATTTATCAATTATATTTAATATCTTTTTTCTTCATTTACACAAGTTTTGTCTAAGTTGGACACAGTTCAACATTATTCGAAAAATATAAATTCTGCGATATTTTTTTAATTTCTTGAGAATTCTCGAGAAATATAATCGGATTTCTCATTTCTCGAAATGCGAAAAATTTCGAGAAATCAGGAACACTAGTTCTGTCACTCAATCTTTGGATATCAAGAAATGATTCGCGCTGTGCTAATGCTTTCCGCATAGTCCTGAAAATTGCCTAAGTGCAATTTCTAAGTGTAATTTCTGCCATAAGGCAATAGAGAAAGCACGATGGATGTATTTGAAGATCGTTGCGGGTGATAACTGTGCAAATACTTACCAATCAACTGGCAGATTATTTTCGTCTCTACATTGCGGCGTATCAGCTGCATTAGCATTTACAGCGTGTTGCGCGATTAATAACGCAACTGTGTAAACCAGAACATGCCTCATGGTACCTATGCTAAAATAAGAAAATGTGGATTTTCTATGAGATTCTCTATTTTTATCGGATAATGCAGAGGACAGTATTTACTTAAAACTTAAAGGTTTTATTGGAACTACGATCTACGAACTACATTCGTATGTAGGTATGTACGTGCTTCCAGTCACGGAGAATGAAATTCTAATTAAATTTTAACTGAAATTCCATTCCCGCTTAGCTACATGAGAGATACTTTTAAAAGTGCCGGTAATTATGAAAGTGGTGTAAGTAGAAAAGCCGACAAAACATTGAGATATTACTCAGTTTATGTTATATTGATTTAAGTAAGCAATGAAATGATAGTGGTTGATTAGATACCACTTTCATAATGAGCCGCGACAGTTCACGGTCATTCCGATAGTGGTGCAAGTAATTTGTGAGAAAGCAAATAATTACATATTCTTGTATTATATATGAGCCTTAGATGTGGAGCAAGAAAATAAAGAGAGAAACAAAGAAAACGCGAAATATAGTTGATTAGGAGAAACAGTGGTAAAGAATACATTACCAAAAATGGTATAATTGTCAGTAGCAAAGTGTCTGAAAAAAATTGCTTTTGTTCGACAAAATGTTTAAATTTATTAAGTTGTGAAGAATTTTGTTCAATAATGAAAAAATATTTTTAATACGCCAAAACGCATCAGTCTAAATATCCGGAAACAAAAAATACGTAACTGATGCCTCGAAGCGGCTGACGTTAGTCGGTATGCGAGATTCAAAAATCAAAAGCAAAAGACGTTGAAAGTCGACAGCCGCATTGAGACGAGTTTTTCAGTTGAATCTTAATAATATCATCCTATATTTCAGTTTGTTAATAGTTTGCTTAATAAATAGTCACACCTTTTCAGTTCAATTATTAAACCTCGCCTAAATCATGTCCTATACAAATCCCACATGACATACACATACGTACTTTCATTATCACCGGCGCAAATGATTGTTAAGATATTTCGCATAACAATAAATTATACTACGAGCAGCACATTCTATCGTTGCAAAATAAAATGAATACTGTTCATAGGTAAATGAGAATGCAAGAAAAGTGTTCTTCAAACGACTCGGAGTTAAAAAATTAAACAATTAACATTTATAATTTGAATGCGTAATGCGTATGGTGTATACAATACGTGCGTACGCTGGGCAGTCCACTGTGCAGCACTCCTTTGAACGCACTGAGGCTTATATATGTATATCGAAAAGGTATGTTACCACACTGTTCTACAGCTGCTTAAATAACGGTTCTTGTGTCATCGGGATCTGCACACTGCGGGGACACGGAAGTGGCTGTAGAATAATGTATACCAGTTACCCAGAACCGTAAACGGAGTAGGGGTATTAGATCTAGGTATCGCTTACGTCGCGCTATTTTATCTACAATCCTATTGCTGACTGATGGCATCGTTACAGGAACGTTGCAGCAACCTTGCTATGTTGCATGGTTGCAGCGCAATGTTGCTGTAACGTTGCTATGTTGCATGGTTGCAGCGCAATGTTGCTGTAACGTTGCTATGTTGCATGGTTGCAGCGCAATGTTGCTGTAACGTTGCTGCGACGTTGGCGTGCAACATTGCACGAGGCGGACATAGATTTATTGCTGCAACGTTGCATCAATGCTGCTGTGCAATATTGCACGAGCCTGGAGTAGCGACAACATCGCAAGTTCTGGCCCCGTCTCAAGGTGCCTTCTTTAGTAAATCCGACTATAGGCTGTGTAACTGATTTCTTTATCTTCTGTTTTAATACTTAAAGTTCTGGACAGGAATATCTGAAAACATGTTCCTTTTACGTTTCTTACGAAATAGAAATATTTATTAATTACGTTTAAATTAATACATATAAGGTCGTAGATATAGTACACAGATCATTATGAATACATAACAGTTATCGCATGAAAATAATATACAACGAAATGTACAGATTCTTTGCCGTATAGTACAGCCCTTTATACAATTTTTCGATTGAATTAATTATCTTATCAATACATGTTTTTATCGTCGTTCTATATGTGCATCGATTCTATGATGAATTAGAAATTCCATCGTTACGGGTACTTTATAAAAGTACACTTTTCAACTAATTTTGATCGATCTTCGAGTAACTTTTAAAATGATATATATTTATCACTATTAGATTTCCCATTTTTATTAAATAACAATTTTATTATATTTCACCAATTATTCGAATGTAGTTGAAAATAAAAGGTCGAATATTGTTTCAGTCTAAGATTACACAACGTTTAACAGTTTATCAGTCCTTTCTCGACGCGATGCAATAGCGAAGATAATCAATCCATCTTTTCTATATAATCAAGTATAAATTATGTTACATCAACCTCAAACGATTTCTTCAAAGGAAACATGACACGAAGGAGGACGAGTTAACGAGATAACAAAGCAATTCGCCTAAACTAACTTTACACAACTTCTAAAACGACGCGTGACCAGTAGTGTTCTTTTTTATATCTATAATAAATTCGCGAAAACATGGGAACAGGCTCCTCCACGTTTCTGGCAAACCTTAATGGGCAAACACAACGACCATCGAAAAACCTCAGGCGTTAGTTATTAATGTATAATCGCAGATGGTAGAAAGAGAAGAGATATTTTGTACAAAGGTAATTCTTCGAGGACGGGTCTCAACAGTCACGAAGCAGTTGTCCTATTAACGATCGAATAGAAAGTGCAATATAATCTCAAAACTACGATCGAATACAAATCACGGTTTTGTAACGCAGTTTGCGTCTCTCTATTATGAGTAATAGCGTAACGTTAAAAAACTTATGCCCTACGATTCACTCACCTATAATTTAATTCTGCGTTTCGTTATTAAATGTATCGTAATAAGGCGTTTTCGATGTTCGACATTTCCTTGTATATAGCAAAAAGAACGTGAAGTTTTAAATTTCCGTTACCTCGTGCGCGCATGACGGATCTGCTGTGTTACGACTAGCTTGAACAAGATCTCAAAGGCACCCGCATCTTTCCCTTCTCCCTTTTTTTTTCATTCATTCACGCATTGACACGAAACACGACTGTGACTCAAACTCGCTAAGATTCAGATAAGTCTTAAACTGGGAAGATTTACATGTTCAAAGGTTCCTAACCCGAAAACGGATCTGTGTGTTCTCTTAGAATAAATACGGAGAAAATATGGTGAAATGTGGAGATATTATTTGATACTCGGAAGTTAGAAAGTTTGAAAATTCAGATCTTTGAAATTTTGAAAATTCGAAATTTGGAAATTTCAAAATGTTCGATTCTTGAAATTTCAAATAGTTGAAATGGAGAAACTTCAGTAAGTTAAATATTTGAAAATTCAAAAGGTTAAATTCTTGAAATTTCAAATACTTGAAATGGGAAAACTTCAGCAAGTTAAATATTTGAAAATACAAAAAGTTCCAATCTTGAAATTTCAAAGTCGAATTTTTAATATTTCAAGAAGTTGATATTTTGAAATTTCAAAAAGTTAAATATTTGGAAATGCAAAAAGTTGAATATTTGAAATTTCAATACGGTGAATATTTGAAATTCCAAAAAGTTCAAATTTTGAAATTTCAAATATTCGACACTGAAAATCCAAAACTGCTGGGTCGACATCTCGAAAATTCAAAACTTCGGAAATTCGAGAATTCAAAACCTCATGATTCGGAATACTTGGAAGCTCCAAGATTTCGGTTCATCGTTGACTAATATCCGAGAAGTATTATTCTCAGGAAAAACAGGTTTACGAACCTAAGTGTGATTAGCAATAATTAATACACAAAAATATAAAAATGCTACTTTATAAAAAAGAAACTATTATTAAATTGAATCCAAAAATTGTTTCAAAAAAGTTCATCGTATTTTCTACCCTTCTTACTCAGGCTTCCCAAGGGACTAAATCGAAGAAAGTAACTGGAAGATGCGCATGTTCGTCTAATATTGTTTACCTGGCATAACACAATCTAATAAATCATTTCGAGTACCCAGCATTCTGAGTAGTCAAAAAGAACTTATTGGATCTGAATTCTGCTCGTGTTCCATTTCACAGTGGCGATTAGAAGAAAGTTCAAAACTGATATGTTTCATATAGCTATAGAAATATGTAATTTCAATACTGGACTTCACTTATTATATTGGTGTCACTGGCCTATCCTAGGGAATTCCCCTAACTGTTGCGCGATATAGAAATGGACATAGTTCCTTACCGAATAGCGATACTTTTGTCGCCGCTCAACTTCTAAACTTTCTTTCAACCATCACTGTAATCCGCGTGAATGTAAATACTGTCCAGGATGCAGGCTCTTAACTGGATCTCATCAAGTTGCTATTTCAACTTTTCTGCCCTATCAATAACTATTATATTGCAATATTTATATATATATAATGCGCGAAGCTACACGCTCCGCGCCGCAATATGTATATTTCTCTCTCTCTCTCTCTCTCTATATATATATATATATATTTATGTATATATTTATATTTATAATGCGTAATATTTTTAAAAGAAAGGGAAACCGATATCGCCTAGCCTACAGTCACGTAATTGGCTAACCACGCCACGCTTGCCAACTGTACGACAATGTACAGTTCAAGCTAATAGTGGCATATCAAAGGAAATATATTATCTAGCCTTATCTATACGCGTTTCTTTCTCGCTTTCAAATAAATACACGACTATCACATATAATACACGCGTCTTACCGATCTCCCTCACGTCGAGTCTTTGTCCAGCGCTACGTTCCTTCATTTGCTTTCCCTTCATTTCCCGGCGAAGCACGCGAAAGGATACAACGTGCGAAGCGGTATCTGTACAAAATAAATATCCCCGGCGTTCTCGGGCTGCCCGAAGCGAGGAAGTTCGAACCTCGACGTAATTTCCTAAAGCTGCCAGGAAGTAAGAAAGATTTCACTCTTTCCAATTCGCTCGCTTCTTGACCACCGAGAATTACACCTTCTTCTCGCCGCGGCAAGCTACTCGCGTCATACTTGTCTACGGACTTTCCGCCGAAGCTACACAGGACGACGTTTTTAAATATTTCCTACAAAAAAAACAAGATCGTCGTTGTTCCACGCCTGCCGATGTTATACTCCGCTATTATCTCAGTCGTGGATTACAGGGAGTACAAGGCTCTACCCTCGAGCATGGAATTAACTTGAACGTCTCTGTGCTCATCTTTTTCCAGGGGGAACACTTTGAAGAGAATTTCTAGGCCCCTAAACCGCGGCGTGTTCTCTTATCTAAGCGCAATGCCAGGACTTTCGTCAGTCAATGGCATTGCTTTCTTCCCCTGTCTGAGATGCGTCCTTCGACACTGTTGCCAACGATGCCCACCCTACGTCGACGATGATTATCCATCATCCCCCAGGTAATTGGTTAGAGCCCTCTTTCCCGCGAGATCGTCGGCGTGCACGTGTTCTTCGACGGATCTCCGCCCAAATTATGTTTTTGATTGTATTCCACGACCCTGAGCCATGGGCGCAGACTCGTGAATAAACCAGTCTTGTGTCTCGCCAAGCTTCCTCTCGGAAGCTGTGTCCGCGTCAGCGTTTAACTCTTCGAGTGCACATTAGTCTTCTGCGCCTTCTTCTTCCTGGCCGCCAGCATATCGTAGAAGGGGTTGTGCGATATGCTTTGCCTGGAATCAAACGGAAAATATCGTGTTGTAATTGAGAAGTCGATTAATAAAGAATGAGAAGTAGTAAGCGCTAGTGAACATTTTTTGCGAAGAAAATCGTGTGAAAAAATAACTGGGTCAGAGGAGATGCGAACTCGCGAACTTCGGAGTCGTAAGCTAATACGCTACTCCTTTAGCCAAATCCTAAGATAATAAGAATTTTTATTTTATTAGTACCTACAATCAGTTTACCCATACTTTAACGACGTACATCATTGCAAATGTTTGTTTGTAAAGCGCGTAACGCTTCCACAATTATTTTTCTGTCAATTGATGCGCGATAGCGTAAAAACGCGGCTAAGGAAGCGCAACGATCGCGACCTCAAGGCTATTCTGTTAATTATTCGCGTACCCGAGCAACGACTTACCGCACGCATTTGATCCATTCTTCCTTCTCCTCATCCGTGGCCGCCGACATTCTGTACACAGTATGTTTACCTGGAATAAACGAGAGAATAACGGTTACCGCGATATCCTGTCGCAATTACCCTGTGCACGGCGAGGCGTGCTATAAAAAGGGCGCGCTGAATGGTAACGAAACACGCACGGGATTCGATCGCGGCGTGAGAAAGACGTTTTGTTCACCACGCACCTCGAATTCCTTCATTCCCCACGTTTCGCTAATCCTCTGTTCTTTCACGTCGGCTTGCGGGAATTAATTCACTAATTACGTAAGTATTTTGATATGTGGGAAAATATGAAAAACTAACACGGCACCTGGGGATTATAAAATGGGGGAATTTATCGCGCGAGTAAAATTATAAAGGTTCCGCATTATGTAGAATAGTTAAGTGACTTACTGCAAACTTTGTATTGTGTCCTACAGTTAATTAATAGTTACTAAAGTAGTTGGTGAAGTTGGTATAGTTGGCTCCTTATAGGTGACTAGTGACGCGTTTATAGTTAGCAATGGATACTACTAGTGGAGACTACTAGATTATATAGTAATTATAACTAGTGCACTATAAGTGACTATAAGCAACCACACGGAAGTGACTATAAGTGACTATAAGCAACTACACGGTAGTGACTGTGGCACGGTGACTATAAATAACCACAGGCGACTATTCGTGACTATACCAGTGCCCATAAGTAACCATATTATACTGACTATACACTATTGCTATGCCATTATAACTGTGACTGACTATATCCCGATGACTAGAAGTGACTTTAATCAACCATAGTGACAATGTGTCACTGTTTATAGTAACTGTAACCCTCTACACTATAGTAACTACATTCAACTGTACTGTACCATAATTATATCACAGTTACGAAGGTGATTTGAAAACATCGCAGCCTAACAGACAACGTGTTTATAATACACTTGGTCCATTGCTCTGTCACGATCCCAATCTGGTAAAAGTTCTCGCCCATTAATGCCAGCGCAAGTTTTCAAATCACCCTCGCACCATAATATTATGATAGTCGACCAGTTGCCCGCAGTATGTAACATTGCCCGCAGCCGTCAAGAATCTAAACGCCCTGTCAGTCTCAGAAACCCAGGCTTCGGTCGCTAAACGCACGAGCTGCCAGCGCGAGAGCGATACGAAGCGACGTCCCGTCGCAATGCAGATGGCGGCACGGATTAATTTCCGTCCGCCTGACGTACCTTCGACAACTTTCCCCTCGCTGTCGGTCTTGCACGCCTTGATGAACTCGGACCCGGCGGCGTACAGCTCGAAGCAGTGCGGCTTGTGCCGATCCTGCACCTCCCTGACCTGAATGTTCTCCAGCGGGATGATGCCCCGTGGCTCCTTGTCCGTGGTGTACTCGAAGTAGTAGAGACAGTTGTCGTTCAATATGAACCACCGCCTCTTCCAGCTCTTATACCGTCCGCCTGGAACAGCAAACGCCCCATTTGAAGCCGAGGATCGCCTCGCGACAACGCCGCGCGCTATTTACCTGCTGTCTCCGTCAGGGCAGCAGAGGGACAAAGCGATACGACATAAGAAAAGTAGCTACAGACTTAACGAACATATCGTCGTCGTCAGGGGACTGACTCACCCTGGAGCACCGATCCTCAAACTTCTAGACTACCCCCTTCGTCCCTTCTGTATCCCACCCCCGGCGCGAACTAGACGGTGCGCTTAGCCGTCGCTCAAAGCTAGCCGAACACGGAATGCCTTCGGAATGTCTCGGTATAATGGTGAAAATATTCCAGCGATTCTAGGCCTTCAGCCTCCGCAGCGGACTGACAGTTTGGGAAACGCCGCTCCAGGATGTTCTCACTCGTTCCTTTAACCCCTCATAGCGCCGACACATCTGTCCCGTTTCGCGCGTTACCGGTCTCTTGTTCGCCAATCGATTACGCTAGGCGGCTGATGCCCGATCCTCTCGAACGACAGTACGGCGGCTTATCAAGAGGCGCGCGTCCGCTGACCGCCCGCATCATCGCGGAAACGATCCGTATCGTTTTACGCGCGGCGGGTGGTATTCCGCGGAAGATGTATGAGATCCCTTATGGGGAGGGAAATTGTGTTCTGATCGAAGTTCCGGCAGAAAGAATAGAAATTTTGAGGGTGGAAGTAAATTATATTGCAATTCTTGAAGGGGGAGTGCTTGGGTCACCAAGTTTGCTCAGATATCTGATATCTGAATTTGTGAAGTTACACGGAAAAGTATATTTTGGTAAAATTAAAAAATAAAACTCCGTTCATTTAATTATTACAAACTTATTTATAATACTTTTATAATAAATTTATTACAAATAATAATAAATTTTATTATACAAGTAAAAAAAAATATAAAATTAAATGAAATAAGAAATTAAAGAAATAAAAATGATGAAATAAAATTAAAAAAAATTCAAAAAGTATTACTTATTATTGACGGTTATTAATTATTTAAAGATATGAAGAAGTTTGAAGAACTTGTGATTCGATTTGGGGTCAGAAATGACCCAATTTCCGTAGAAGGGTTAAACAGTTTTCTTCTTACCCACGTACGAAATTCTTTGAACTCAATTATCTCAAGATTTATTCAGAATGATGCTCCACGATTTTGCAATGTTACTGTGTACGGTATCCACAAGCTCTGTACAAAATTTCAGCCAATTCGGAGACCTACTCCTGCAATGTAAAATCCCCCCGTTATATGCGCGCTATTGTTCAAGGCTGGTTCACATATAGCCGTTTCAGGCTCGGAAATTAAGGCTCGCTAGCAATTTTCCCCAATTAATAATGCAAGGCGGGTACACAATGGTTCTTTTTCGTCATACACATCGCTATGAAGGGTTAACGTCATCATCCACTCGGGACTCCTCGAAAAGAAGCGATTCACGCGCGAGGCGAGTGAAACAGCTCGCGACATTCTTCGATCGGCCGCGCCTCGGCCGACATTCTTCTCTCAGCCACGCAAAGAGGTTTTCTCATTTCAGATCATACCAGGTCAAGAGGGAGCCGGGAATACGTCGGAAAGGGAGACAGTCGAACTCTGTAGGTCGGCCGCGTACGAAAGATTACCTTGCTTCCAGAGCCAGCCCTCCTTGTCGGGGTTGAAGAACGTGTGCATCAAGTCGTTGCCGTCGTCCTCCGGTATCTTGAAAGGTTCTGTCTTTATACTTTCGTAAAGACTCTGCAAAATAACGGAGAAAAGTTTCAACTCGGTCGACAGTTCCGCATTAACCCTTCCACCGCTGAACGCACGCCACGTGCGGAAACGCTTCAGCCCTATGTCTGATCCATACTCTTTGAACGCCTATAGGCGTTGCCCGCACAGAACGCAAGCATATGTAAATTGACAGCGCTGAAAGGGTAAACGCGGTAAGTGGGTAAACTTGCATAAATTATTCTTCGTAATTTGTGCTAGCGTAAGCGCCAATTAAATAGTACTACAACAGTATTTTGTTGTGAACTCGCTTTTTGATTTTAAAATAATTTACTTCACGTAGCGCAGATTTGTTTTCAGTTTCCTGATTCCTCCCATCGTAAGTATTTAAAGATATTCCCGGCCGTAGGAGATCGAACGGAGGAATCGAAAATATGGTAGGAATATAGAATCTCCCAGTGCGTCAGTGGAAATTCCAGTTTCTCCGAGAAGCCCGTCTACGTTTCCTCCCATTACCGCAGCCGACTGCCTGCTCGCGGGGTAACGTTTACGAAAAGTAATAAAAGGCGCACTCGTTACAGTCCGGCGGGAGACGCGTCTCACAAATTTCCACCCCATTCTTATCCCCTCGTAATTTCCGCGATACGTTGGCGGATTAAATTCTCCGCGGTTTTTAAAATGTCTGTAATTACATCCCGACCTCTCATCCCCCGCTCCCCCGGCGCAAAAATCGGCGAGGAAGCTCAGTTAACAATGCGCGGAAGTCTCGTTCGCTTTAATTGCGAAAACAGTGCGGTGACGTTGTCGAAAAAGAGCGGAGGAGAATTTTAAACGGGATGGCAAGCATTTCGTCCCCGGTTCTGCCGCTGCGAAGGAAGACCGTCGAAGGCTCGGTAAATCCACGGCTAATGCAATATTAACGTCGCAGTTCCCTTTTATCGGGGATCGATGATTTTATCGCGGAAGGATGATTGCCTTCCTGCCCGTGGAATCGACGTTCCGTATGGTGTATCGGGATCGATCTCCGTGGCCATTTTTCCTCGCGAGCGGCGTGTATCGTCGCGGCGGATCTCTGGCGCACACCGTGGCACTTTGCATAAATCTATCATTAAGGAATCACCGCAACGGACTTCCCCGTTAGCCTCGTCTAATAACCGCGATCCGTCGGGCGACTTGTATGAAGCGCGCCAATTGCTTTATATCCTGGCCAGGGATCGCGCGAATGGAGGCACGACCTTTCGGCCCGCCTATAAGTATGCGCGCGATGACGTGCGTCCGTTGTTGCGTATAGCTATTGTGCTATCTGCCGCGTTCGTTAGGGCCCACTTGACTCTTTAAAACGGCCGCGTACTGACGACCAAGGGGGGTATTCGAGGGAATTCGCGGGAGAACTTGGTGAGATTTAAGTGTGTTGCGCCACCAGAGTTGAGAACCCTCGTGCGCTCATAGGGTTGAGAACCCGTGGCAGCTCAGCGTGTTACTATATCGTGGATCGAATGAAATTGCGACTGTGTTGCGTCACGAGAGTTGAGAACCCTCATGCGCTCACCGGGGTTGAGAACCCCTGGCAACGCAATAGGGATGTTCGGTTACCCGAACGCTCTGATTTTTTTTTGAAACCTCAATAGAAATACCAGGCTATTTTTCATTTGTGCTCGTTTTCGGTTCTGCAGGGTGAAAACCCGCCTTAAGGTTCTACTTTCCTGTATATCTTGAAAACTACAGTAGATATAAAAAAATTGTTATAATGAAAATTTAATAGATTTTTATGTTGTGCAAAACTATGTAATCGAATTGTTTAACATTTATGGTGGGGGAACATTTTACAATGCGAACAGTTATTCGAATGCCAAGTGTGTGGTTCCGCCTTAATTATTGTCCATAGAAACTCTTCGGTTGAGAATTCCCTAGCTCTAGTTTTAGTTTAGTTTCGGTAGTTGGTAAGCGTATATATGTATGGTAGCATTGCCTGGGAAGTTCTTCTTCGGGATAGGAGTAAAGAAGAAGTTACGCCAGGCGAAACGAAAGTCCAGGAGTCATCATTCTTTATCACCTGAAAATTCAAGCGAGTCCGAAGGTGGAAAAAGAACTCTTCTCTTAAAACATGCAGCTTTTCCACAAGAAGACGTCCACATACTCGAGTTCAATATTATAATAAATCGTTATTCCAAGCAATCCTACCGTTTCTTGTGTACCTGCACCAAAGCGAAAATCTCAACGCGGCTGAAATCTCTCTTACGACGCTCGATAACGTATATGCATGCTAGTGCCACGGGAGAACGATAAGAGGGGCGGCGTCGTGTGCATGAACTGGAAACCCGTACGGGTTTTTATTGGGGGAGTTTTCTTGATTCTTGATTGGATTAGTCGTTTTTTGAAGCGGTTCTTGGGGAATTCTTTATAACCCATGGGAATATGGTGTGGTGGATATTGAGATTGAAGAGGGAGTGGATACGAAGGGATAGCGTAAGAGAGGAAATGAGGTAATTTAATGGATATCGACCTAAGGATGTTTGGTATCTGATGTCTGGTGTGTAATAGCTATTACTATCTCCTATCGAGCGGTTGGTATTTAGTACGCGATATCTAGGTTTTAGTATCTCTAGTAGTTTCAGCATGTGGTATCACGATATCTGGCATTCCTAGTATGTAGTATTCCTAATATTTCTAATACTGCTTATATTTAGTATATCTGGGGCCTATTAGTATCATAGCACTTCTAGTATCTACTATCCCCAGTATTCGGTGCCTTTAGTATCCTAAGTATTTAGTATCAGTAGCATTTAGGGTGACCGTACCTAATATCGCCCATGTTCTTAATATCGCGACTCGCTATACCTCGCAAAGTAAACACTAAAATATATCGGCAATTCCTTTGTATCTGCAATATAGTATTCCTTCTAGTATCCTAACCAATATCTCTAAAAGCCTACTACATATCACCATTAATATTTGTAATGTTCCGTAACAAGTATTTGTATCTACTACCCTCAGACCCATCTAGTATTTAATTCCCAACTGTATTATCTACAGTTGTCCTCAAATTGGAAAGGTGCATTCCACAGCGCCCTCAGAGAGTTCAATATAAGTATAAAACCTTCCCAGGCACCACGGGCATCGCAACAATCCTTTTCCCACTGCAATAACAAACTTCCCAAATCGCGTCAGTATGCAATTTCAATCTCGTGAAAGCCGGCCGCACGCGACGCTCGGACAGTGTCCCAACAACAGTGGGTGGAGGTAATCCCGCAGTGGCGCTACAGAAAAGCGGTAAACTGCAAACTGTACGGTACCGCAGCATTGAATTACGTTCACCGGCCCGCCCGATAAATATTCCCATTAATTTACTGTTACAAACCCGCTTCAAAGCGACCGTTTCCGCTGTCCGAACCGCACTCAATCATTACAGCCGCGCGTTGCCCGCGCAACGAGACTGTTGCACCTGCGGCGCCGCTCTAATTGCAGGAAATCTTTCGCGCATGATACATCTGCGCGACACGGCTGACGCAACAGCGTGAATTATCATTTTTCGCGGAATCCCGATTACCTGCCAAAAATTCCGTCGCTGAGCTCTGCGATCATCAAGATCCAAACCGTGCTTCGACTATTACACCACCCCATTCTCGACCGATCCATTCCAAGCTCCAATCCTATGTGTATCGCGTCGCGAAAGAAAGACAGGAGGTGGCTCCTCCGGTAGTTTTAAACCGCGTCCCCAACTGATCGGTATTCGCCGATCGGTAAATCGATCGGTATTCGCCGATCGGTAAATCGATCGGCATGCGATCGGCTTTTGATTCCATGCGGCCTAAGTAGTCAGACACGTCTACACTTGTTTGGCACTATTAAGCGGCCTTGCCGATTGGCAAATGCCGACGCAGTGGGGACACGGCTGAAAGTGGCAAGGGAAGGCACTCACCACGAGGAGTTCGCGGGGCAGGTCGCCGCCGTTGTTGATGCCGCGGTTCATGGATATGAACTGCTCGACGCTCGGCTTGTCCTTGACGCTCGGGTTGTGCAGCGACGTGTTGAGCATGATGATGGCGAAGCTCAGGACGTAACAGGTGTCCGTGTTCGTGAATATATTGGGGTTGAGCTGGCAATACCTCTGCGCGAAACACTCCATCATCCTGTCGATCTTCTGGGCTTCGCCGGGCAGCCTGAACGACCAGAGGAACTGCCTCAGCGCTTGCACCAGTATCAGGTCCGTGAAGTCGTGCAACTCGACGAACGCGCGCAGCACCCTCTCGTTGAAGTCATGCCGCTCCCCCAGGTAGTCGCCGATCGCCGTCTTGTTCAGGCCCTCGCCCTTGTAGAGGAACTGGGCGACGTCCTCCGGGGTCGGGGCTAGTAGGTTGTGCTCGATGAGGTACTCGATGCCCTTCTTAGGGTCCATGTTGAACTTCTTGCGACCGATAGACGTCTGCTTCGCCTTGTTCGACGGCTTCGTCTCGTCGGCCGCGAGACCTCCGCCCTCCATCGCCTCCATCTCGGCCACCACCTCGCCCAGCTCATCTTTCAGTTGCTGCAAAAGAAGGATAGGTGTCAGAGAGTCGCGCGACAATGGCTTCTTCTCCTCGCTTGTACGACGCGACGCTAGGCGAGGCTCGTATAATCTTGGGGGGACGGGAGATCTGAGCTCCAGGGATCGTGCAAGGCGACGATCGGGGCAGGAAAGGTTCATCGAAGGTTCTGGGGCGGGGTCAAGGCTTTATCGAGTTCCTTAGCTTTTGGGGGGTTTTAAGGGGTTACAGGTGGATGGAAGGGAAATGGGGATAGTGCAAAGGGAGGAAGGGGGTTAAGGTTAACTTTTAGAAGGCGGGGGTGCCAACATAGTGGCCCAAGGTATACAACTATTTAATGTGCATACATAGGTATGCTTTATGTACAGGGTGTATAAAAAGTGATGGACACTACTTTCCGCAAAATTGTTTGAAACATTGAAAATTAATGTTAAAGTTTTTTCTTTACAAGAAGAAAGTTCAAAAGAAACTGTGCGCCGCAAATGAAAAGTTTCGGCGCAAAAATGGTTGTTTGTACATTCTTAAAGTACTGCTGAGTCCACTAGTAGGCCTATGACGAAACGTCACACCCATTTTCAATTGTAGCTTCACCTCACGCCACTTTCGTTATTTATCTTCGCATATTTCAGTCAACTCATTTGTGTCGATGCTCGAAACATGTTCAGCAGGGCTCAATCGAGCACACTATAGCTTCGCAGAAAATGGCAAAACTGCATTTGGTAGTCGTGCCCTCGAGGGTATTTGCTTTAGACACCACTGGAATGTGCCCCAAATACATTGCCGTACCTTCTCCACCCACTATAAGTATATTGTCCAGGGTACCAATCGCTCGGAGCTCGAGATTGCAGATACGTGGGCTCAGCAGTCTGGGTAACTCGATTGTTTCAAGGGGGCTATCGGGAAACGAAGGTTCCGAGTTGGAATATCGATCCAGCGAACCTCGTAAGAGCGAAAGCTATGAGGAAGTTAATAATAACCTGTTGGCTGGCTCATTTTTGCCAACGACTTTGGGTGTTTGAAAATGATTAAAGGCGAATTAGCTCTTTCTATTCGCGGCACCTGCTAAATGTATATACTTCCTTTACGGGTCAGTGTGATTTTCAAATTTTCACGAGGTAAATCGGCCTAACCAACGTAAAAACATCTCCTAAATGACAGGGCAAACAGACTTATCCAATTCTCGTGATAAATACGTGGGACCACAGTTAGTATTCACTCGTGGTTTCATTTATTTACCGAGACTCTTGAATTTTGACTGCCTTTAAGTTATTGAAGAGGATGCAATAACAGCTTACTCAAACATTCAGTTTACTCCAGCATTGGTGGTCTGATCAAGTTAGAGTTGGGCATTATCGGAATAAATTTTTAAAAATAAAACTTATACTGTAATATAATAATTTATATAAATTATTAAAAATGAAATTTATATATAATTATAAATATAATAATTTATATCATTTTTTCAAATAAAATTTATTCGAATAAACAATTATTTTTTATTCTCGAATAACTTCATTTTGTCTAAAATTTTGATTCGAAAAAATTTTATCTCTGGATCAAGTTGCTTCCAGTAATATTCGAATGAGTAATCTCTCGTTGTAAATCAAACTCAAGCTCGCAGGATTAGAGGCTCCTCCCAGATCGAAGAATTATTCCTTTTCATACTTCTCCTCAATCTCGCGTCCGCCCACTACCTCCATTTTTCTTCACCCTCTCCCCTTCCTGTTATAAAAATCTCTACCCCTGACCCTATATTTAAAGGAAGTCCTTCACCCGAGGCGCTCTCATCTTCCCGATCTAGATAAGGGAAGAACCTTTCGGGGGTGAATGTCGAGAGGGAAGCATTTCTAGTGCGACACGAGTGTCCCTCCCACGTAGCGCTCATCGAACACTTAATTGGTTCAAGGTGCACTAATCACATTAATAAAGGCCTTGTTAAATTCTCCTTCCTTTTTGCGTGCCTTTGCAGATTTGGAAAACACGCGGGGGCGGTAGGTACATTTATAGCGATTATTTTCAGTGAATGCTATTTCGCGTTCAACTGATTTTCAAAACTGATGGTTTTGGAGACAGAGGCTTGTAACATTCTATTTTACATTTTTGGATCATTTCCGGATCACAAATCAACCCCTTTTGGACTGTACCAAACTGGACTGCACCCTCTGTAGTTCAACGTTAAGGGTACATTCTCGTGTAATCTCTCACACTTATGATTTTTTTGAAAAAATAATTTTTTCGTCAATAAGATTCTACACGAAAAAGTTATATAAACCTAAATATTCCTCTTCCAGAATTCGACTTAACAAAAACAGAAAAAGAATCTCAAAGTTCCAGCCAATCAGATGTCGCAGAGTTGTTTCCGTGGGCGGAGCGTTGCCCCACTCCACCTCCCTTAACGGTAGGCGTAGAGAGGGCACGCCTACGCAGCAAATACTTCCACTCGCACTGTAGCATAATATGTAGTAGTGGCCCGCGTTAAAAGGCAAACTACAGTTCGAAGAAGCAACTGTGGCCGCCCTAATTAGCTCAAACTTTCACGAGATAACGGTTCATTTCCCTTCACGAGTAAACGCTTAATTTCCCACTTCTCCAATAGAATACACGCAAATACAAAAACCTTCCCCTTCACGATCAAGATTATTATTCCTGCAGGTTTTCCGAACTGATCCACCTCGAGGTTTACACATTCATCTCCAAAAGCAGACATTCCTCTTTTCGGACTTCCTGCAGCGCGATCGGTTCGCAGTTTCCTTGAACTCGGAATTTCCGGTCGCATGCGCTGGGCGTGCCGCGGATTCCTCTGTCCTTTTTCGATATCCCTTTCGCTTTACAACGAAGCGGCCTAGGCAGCAACGGGATTCCGTCGCAATTATCGAAAGTCATCGATCGACCGATTCGGGGTGCGCTCGTTACGGGGAGAGCCCGTGGAGGAGCTAGCGGAAACGCTTGCTGAGTTGGGAACGGAAAAACCGTTCGATTATCGAGCCGCGACTGGTCCCCATTTAATCGAGTATCGGGCCAGTAAGCGCGGTAACGTGCAAAAGCCGCGAGATGTTTGCGCTCGATTTAATACGGCCAGTCAAGTACAGAGGCTCAATAATTCTGTGCGCCCGTTGAGGGAGATTATTATCGACGAGATTGCTGCTCGCGTAATGGCACTCCGCGAGTAGATTCTTTTTAAGGAATAATTGAATTTTGATTGGCTCTCGGCGCGGAATATGGGGAGCCTGTTCTTCGTACACTTATTTGGTTTAATTAGCTGGAATCTGTGATAATTATAGGGGTTGGCTGGTTAATGGGGGGTGATTGAAGGGCTGAGGTGTTAATAGGGATGGTGAAGTTTAGCAAAGGTATAGAAACTGTGCTGCTTCGTTCCACTAGGGATGAGTAGTAGGGCAATAAGAAGGTGGGTAGAGTTGGGAGGGTTTAGATCTGCTAGCAATATTTTCCTGTGTAGCTGTGGCACTGAGATGTCTAGAAATGACGATTGAAATAGAATGTGGAGAGTCACGTATCACTCATTCTTCATGTATACCAGAAATCATATATACATATTCCACATTTTTCGATATTCAATTAATTATGTTTTTTATAAATACCACATATCCAATATTTGTCACGCACCTTGCAATTTCCACAATTTTAAGTTCTCCTTGCACTTGTCACACGCTATCCATGTACTTCACACGCTATTTTCGCACTAATCTTACTGCACTCGTACGCCACGCCCATGTTAGTTACACGCCACGCCCATATTAGCTCCACGCCCCGCCCATTAGATTGTTACACCACTCCCACACTAGTTCCACGGCACGCCCACATCACCCCTACACTATTTTTACCAATTCACACATTACACATCAGTTCATTCTTCTCACATCCTTGTTCTCTTCCCTTTTATATCTTAGCTCCCCCAACTGTTCAAAAACATAGCACACTACCATCAGAGATCGAAAATGAAACCCTCAGTAAATCCTCTTAATGGAGAACCGCGTCGAGGGTTTTCTGATAGAAGCCTCGACGAAATTCGTCGATCGAACCGGCTCTCCCTATTCGCGGCATTCGACCAGCGGGGATCGAGAACCAGTTGAACCGCATTTAAGCAGACTCCGATCGAGCTACGAGCGTGCGTCAAATAGAAAGTGAAAAGCGATCCTTTCGAAACAAAAGCGATACTGAGGCATTCCAGCATTCTGATTCTCCTTTAACCTACGATTCCTCATTTCCACGATAGCGGAAGATTGAAGTGTCGAACACAGAGGCAAGCAACGACCACTTCAACAGTCAGGAACAGGTGCCTCTGCTTTCAGCAATAAATTTTCCTTTTCTAAGGTCAACGGGGACGGGGGGACAGGTTGGAACGAGAAATACAGGAATAATTTTTCCCCTCTGCCCGACAACTTTCCACGGCGTGCACGACGCCCTGTACTCCACGCCGCACATTGTCTCACGGTTACGTTTCGACCCGGAACACGCCACCTACGACCTTAATCCGGGATCAGACGTTTCCGGAAAAATGTTCTTAATTACGACGCGAGGCCGAGGAAACTTCGAGTGCGCTTTGGCATAGTTGTTAACGAGTGTGTCGCGGTGAAATCGTGCGAACCCTGCTCCCGTTTCGGCGCACTTGAGCACATCGCTTTTCTGCATCTGCCTTTGTAAATAAGGGAAATATCGAGGGCACGCGTAATATATTTCTGCTGCATCATTTGTATCCATGGCAGCATGTGTTTAGCATTCTTCGCGCACCGTGCGGATGTTCTAGAACGCGGAACGCGAACAAATAATTTGTTGTGGTGTCTCTAATTATTTTGGTCCCGAGATTAAATGTGGACCTTTTGGAATTTTATTCGTCAGAGTAAATTTTGTTTGAAGATTTTAATTGTTAAAGACAAGTAGCTTTATTTCTATTGGGTATATTTTACTTCCTGCTATTGTTTTACAATGTTTTTTAATGAGTTATGTAATTAATATTATTTTAAATTTTCTGTAGTTTTTGTTTTTGAAGTCTAAAATGGAACTATGGTTTGTTAGTTTTAATAATTGTATAATGTAAGAGTTGTTCTATGGGTTGGTAATTTTTGCAATGGGTTTAACTAATTTTTTATTATTTTCAGGGTTGTAAGCTTTGCTGGCTCTCATCTAGAATAGGTGAATTGAATGAGCTGTTGAGATTGTTCTAAAATTAATATTCAGCAATATGAAATATTCTAAAGAATTCCATAGGGATAGCAATCACCTGATAAATAAATTCGTGGTTCACTCAATTACAGTCACGTTCCAACCGACTCGCGGGTTGCACGTACTTAGCAAACGTGTGACTTATTAATAAGCGAAAGCAGTATTTATTGTATCTTCCTTGAAAAAGGTCTAAACACAGACCGAAACGTTGGAGGAATTTATATCCTAATAATTGCAAATTAGCTTTGTTTAAAAAAAAAACTTGTTTAACTGACCGAATTAATGCGCCGTTATCACTTTGTGTTATTTCACTCAATTACTATTAAGCAAAATACTAATTAATCCTAAATCGTCCTACAAGTCTCCTATTGCTGGATACATCTATAACACATTAAACTATTCTACTTTGCTTCTGCGTTTCACAACAGAGATCACAGACTGCAGATCCCCGTTGCTTATCTCTTAAGTGCAGCAGGAGGGCGGGGCGAAGAGGCGGGAGATAAAGCGGTGGGCGTGGCTAGGCGCTGTGGTGGGGATGCCGTCTTGGCTGGCCATCTGTCAATACTTTCTGGTCTGAGTATAATTCCAGCAGATTAATTTCAATGTTAATACGGTTTTAACAACCCTAATGTACTTGTATTCGAATGAATATATATAATTTTTGTAGTTAGAGTGTCCTCAGTGTTTTATATTGCAACTCTTTCCATATTTAGTTCAACCACGTATGGATGTCCCTTTCAAGAGCTAAATCGTTCCTCAAAATGACTTCCATAGGGGAGATGTGGTATGAAAGGGACACGTGTTGAAAGGGACATTGCCATTATCTCCAAAACAAAGGATCTGCCCAAACCGAAAGTGTCTTGTTTTGTCACTTTTTAAATAACGAAAAATACGGCAGGTAAATATAGAGAGAAGCTTAATATGACCGTATGCTGTTATAGTCAGATATAACTGACCTTTCTAATGTTACTAATTAGAAGTACAATGGAATTTTAGTTCTTTTGTTATCTTGTTTTAAACAAAATGGCCCCTTTCAACCCACCTCTCCCCTATATTCTATCGCGCGTCGTATGAAACGAGAGGTATCTTTTGTTACACACAGAGCTGCAAAGCTTCACAACATCGAAAGGTTCGTTAAAATTTGGAGTTTGAAATTTCAAAACTCCATAACGGCCCCTTCGCGGTTTCAATTTTTCCGTTTCGTTTAGAGTTGCACTTCGCTCGAACAATGCTCTGATCCGTGATTCACCGAAAACGAGCTCCCCCTTCTAGCTTTTTCCACGATTCGCCAGAGTCGAAAGAACCTCGAAACTTTCTGAAAACCGCGACTCGGTCGCTCGAAAAAAAAGCGGTGGAACGGAACCACGAAAGGAAAAAAGTTGCCGTTTGCTCAGGGGGCGGGCTAAAAATTCTGGTTAATTACCGACGAAAGGATATCCGTCCTAATTAATGTCCGACAAGCATTTTTTTTTATGTCCACCAACGAAATACGAATTCGTGCATTTTACTAAAATATACTCCTCCTTATAACACTCGCATAATTATTAACATTAACCTTTCAGCTGCAAGGTGCTAAAAATAAAATTTACCACTTTATCCTTGTTGATAATTTCACGGTGATTGTTGGGGTAAGAATAATAAAAGGAAAGAAATGTGAAAAATATTTTATATTTAGCACAATATGAGTACTGTTTCCAGTACTAACTGCAATATTTATTGCATCACTTGTAAAGAAAAATAAGATAATACATTTTTACTTAATCACCTTTAATAATAAATAAATTTTTAATAAATTACTGTATGCACCTATACGAGTTTTGCAGCTAAAGGTTTTATTAATAAAATTACCACCGACAGTCGAAGTGATTGTTTTCGCACTCAATTTGCGCAACGATGTTTTCCACAGTGACCACTTTCGATTTGAAATCGCGAAGTCTTCCCCGCGAATGATAGAGTTTTCGCAATACTTTCATTTATTGCAGCTAATTGGAGGGAAGTAGCGGTGTGTAAAATCTGGTGAGTGCAACTGCACATTTGTATAATAAACTGTATACCAACAGCAAAATTGCGTAAAACTGGGTAGCAACTTCTCGCGTCACTCGCCAATCAAAATGTTGCCCTATCGCGATACAATTATACAGAGGGAAAGTAGCCAGTTTCTCGTTCATTAAAATAAAATTTCACGAAATGGTAGGGAGTTGCCACACGAGTCGCTCAGATATCTGTTTATCGAATTCGTGTAACATAATTAATTACAGAAAGTAGATATTAAATTACACCTGTGCTTTCTTTACCAACACTTTCACTGTTACATCTATTTTAAACAATTATTCAACAAATTCACTTTGCACAAAGTTAATAAAAAATTTTTTTATTGGAAACAAATTTATTAAATCCTTCGTGGCCACACGGGGTATATCGCACCCCAGGGTATGTCTTTGCCAATATTTCTGTAAATTTTCAGACCTAAATAATAAAATTTGAATATTTGGCGAATTTTAACCAAAACTCGATTTCATGAACAACTATTTTTTCAAATACAAATTTCAACATATCCAAATTTGCATTTCTAGAAAAAAACTAGCAGAGCATTGTAGATGTACAATTACCACTCAAAAGGGAAAAGATTAAAAAAATAAGAAAATGGTAAAAATGGTAAAAAATGTGGCTGGGGAGCAATGAATTCCATGTAACCAATTTGCGATTATAAGAAGTAGCGATTATAACAAGTCAATATTAAATAAATTCTATTTAAAAATTTCACTCCAAAAATTTCTCATGTGTCAGGGTTGCGGATACTGCAATCGTATCGAGTTTGTATTTTAAGTATTTATCATTTGGCTTCCAAGTGAAACACGACAAACGAGCTAACGAGGGTGCGCGGGGGAGATAGGGCGCTATCTCCTCGAAATAATAGAAACGAAGGAGAAAAGAGGAGCTCATCGGGGCTCCCTAAATATTCCACTTCCTTTAGGGCCGTGCTCGTCCCAAAACTGTTGATACCGTGTTTATCGCGGTCCTCTGCTAAGGAAGTACGGTTTATTTTTAACCGGATACATTCACGACGCGTTCCAGTCGTCGACGTCCGTTTGGGTCGTGGAACACTTATCAATGGTAAGGAACGCGACACGGGGCCCCAGGGATGCTTCGAAGGCTCGTCACGATCGAAATTGGGGAATGTGGGAGAAGTATTGTACCTTGCAGAGATATGATGATTACCTTGTAACCCATTCGAGTGTAAAAGGATACTCCTGAAGGTAAAATACACCGAATGTGTTCGTCGTTAACTATAAAGACGCAATTATTGGGTTACATTCCTTTTCTTGTAAAACCCTGGGCCTTATGAGGGGACCTCCCGAGGTGTTGGGCACCGATTTTGATGAAACTTCGTGGAAAGCTTGAGGATTGATAAATATTTCATCCCTGTTTAGCTGTAAGTGCATTTGGACACCTAATAATTTACGAAACAGTTAGTAATAAATATTGCGTTTGCCCGTTGGCGTTAAGTATATGAAACTTTAATGGTGTAACAAGAATAGTGTATAAAGTATGTTGTAATCGTCGTCTTAGTATTATTTGTTCATGTTTTAAATTTTTATCATTATTGTTTCATTATTTTGAATATTAAATATTTTTTATTTCAATAATTTGAATATTTTATAACATTTATTTCAATATTTAGAATATTTTATAATTTTTGTTTCAATATTTTTCATTATTTTATATTTTTTGTTTCAATATGTTGAATATTTTATATTTTTTATTTCAATACTTCGAATAGTTTATATTTCTTGTTTCAATATTTTCCATCTTTGTATTCACAGTTCATTCCAATTTAGGTTTATACTAAGTACCCAATCCCCACGGTGGATCACCGTAAAGACCCGTGCCTTCAATCAAAATCGTGGGACAATCGCAAAAAAAAGAATAAAAGAGTCGAAGGAAGGCTCCGTTTGAATGGAACGAGAGCATCGTTCCCCGTTCCAGACAGCGTTCACTGTCCCTCTATGTCTCGTTGCAGATTGAACCTGCAGTTGGTGGCAAAACGGCGTGGGAGTTCATCGAAGGCTCTCCGCGGCGATGACACCGTGGAAACAGGGGAAAAATCGATGCCAGCGTGCAAACGGCGCACCCATTCGCGCGATACCCAGGCGATTTTCGTGGTCGCGGCGGAAAATGACACGAACACGCGACTGTGAAATATTTATCGGCGCGGGAACGTGTTTCCTGGAAGGGAAAACGTTGGGGCAGGGGACATTTCTCTTTGAATTAAAACCTTAGGCTGGGTACAGGCGGCTGCAATCCAACATGCAAACTACCGTTCAAGCCTCGCACTTGAATGAAACAAGCTTCCTCCACTCTAGCACTGTTGCTATATAATTATATGAATACTAATTGGTGCAAAGGGACTAACAAGGGAACATATCGAAGTGACGATATCCAATTCACATGCGACTTTGTAGAAAGTAGTTTTGTATATTTTATAACAAAGAATGCAGTTGTGCATACAGATTCCACAAAAATCCTTTTGTTTTTAAAAAAAATTATTATTTAAACAAACAAAATTTTGTGGAATTTGTTTGCACAGCTGCATTCCTCATTAGAAAATACACAATCTTGCCATTTACACTGTTCTCCTAGCTCTAGTAGTTTTCAAAATATCCGTCCAAACATGTTTCCCACCCCCAACTTTGAGGGCCATTCACCCCTTTAAAATAAATGTCAGCCGATAAAAAAAAATACTTGTGAAATATTTCTGTAAGAACTACTTTCTACCAAAGTCACATCAAAATTCTCTTGAAAATGAGTACCAGGCTCGGTCCAATATACAGGTGTGCCAAGCGATGGGGGCCCGTAGGCGGAGTCAAGAAGAGAATGGGAGTAAGAAGTGACTTCGTAGGAGGTCCTCGACTCACAGTAGTATTGAAACTGAATTAGTTATTCGGGATACTAAGCTAACACTATTTACAGTAATATAGTCTCTTTCAAAAAGGGGGCCCACCTAGTTAGTAGCTACCAAGGAATGCAACAAGAAAGAATAAAAAATGCATGTGGTGACTAATAATTCTCAAGAGATTCGATATGCCACTCGTAGCTTCAGCGTCGAGTACCAGAAGCATGTAGACGCCAGTCCAGTTCGATCAATCGCGAGCCGGGGAATATTCCTCGAGCATGAAAGGATAACAAGCGCAAAGGTGAACGACAAGGGCGGTTGTGTACACGATACACCCTTATCGAGAGAAGGGGGAGTCACAGACGTTGTCCTGGGCTACCAGCGGGCGTATTAAGCGCGTTTTACGCCGCTCCATTTGTTATTCAGGTTCCTCCGATCGGCGGTCGGTCGTCAGCGAGGAAAAAGGAATTTCTCCTTTCCTCTTATTTCCGCCCCGGCGGAGCCGGCGACTAAAAATACTGAAAATTATCCGACCGCGTATAGAAAGCCGCAGAAGCTTCCAGCTGTGCTTGCAGATCCGCGAGGACTTCAATGTAACGAATTATTAATGGGGGAGATGGAGAGGGCAATGGACCGTCGAGCTCGCGAATCCTTGGTATTTTAGTCTTGGCTGGTGCGTGATAATAAGTTTCTCTGTTTAGAGCAGAGGCTGTGTTTATGAAATGGGGACTGTTTAAATTTAGCTCGGGGGCTCGTATCAGCCATCCCTTCAATGTTTACCGGTAGAAAAGGAAGCACGGCCACCCTAACTTTGTGTTTGGCTTCGACTTACCCCTGGCAGGGGTTAACGAGGGTGCACACGAATATACGTTTCGTAATCGTTACTCTTATCTTATAAGCAGCAACGTACACATCTTGGGTTTGCGAGGGAGGCTTTCAAGGTGGGGAAAAGGGACAATGGCGAGATAGATTCGTGATTGTTAGTCACTGTTGGTAAATCGTGAATTAGAGGGGTAGAAATATTATTGACAATTTTGTCAGTAACTAAAAATGACCAATTTCCAGACAGTTAAGTTGTTTTTTGTTTTAAATTTTTTTTAGTTGTCATGAAGGTTAAATTTCTGATCAGTGGCCCTCATGAAGATGCAATTTCTTTTTAGTAACCCCCAAGAAGGCTCAAATTCTTTTTACTGGTCCTCAAGAAGGCCCAATTTCTGTTTAGTGGCCATCACGAAGGGCCAAACTATATTTGTCCATGACAGTTAACAAAGCTCAAGCTCTCAATGCTCAAAGTATTATATTAGCCGTCTAACAGAGTTCTATCTTCGCAAAATATCCTAAACAAGAACAAAGACGCACAATTCTCTCCCCATGACACATCCTCATAATGTTACTAAATACTCCCATGAGAACGACAACGTGGGATTTTTAACCACCTGCGCTAAAAATGAACTGAGCTCTAAAAAAGACGATTCAATTTACTAAGACCGCCTAAGGATTACGAGGACAAAAGAGCGTCGAGTATCGACGCGTGTGCCCAGGGGGTGAAATGCGAAAACCTCCACCAGTGCAAAAGAGACGGAGTCTCTGGTCGTTAAGCCGCAACGCATTCACGTCTGCGGAAGGTGTGGCCCTCCCCTGTGATAGGGTGATCGGAGTGCCGATAACGTAACAGAGGGGAAGTGCGAAACCTGCACCCTCACCAACCAAAACCCTGTTTACTCAGAATATAAGAATAATCCTTAAAAATTACCAAAAAACAGAAATTCTTCTTCCTGTCCTCCAAACCTTACTTATTTTCCTAAAATTACAATTAACGCAATATCGCTGCTTGAATAATAATTGCGTATATTGCTTGAGTATTGTTGCGTGCATGTGCTTGAGTAATAATACTAATTATTATTAATAAAATTTGGTCTAATTTGGTTGTAATTTTTTACCGTTTTTCTCAAATTTAGTGTGTCATTAAGAGGTCAAAAGCTGAACAGAATATGGGTTTAAACATTTGCATAGTAAAATAGAAACATAAAAAGAGGTTGTAATTTTTTACCATTTTTCTAAAATTCAGTGTGTCGTTAAGGGGTCAAAAGCTGAACAGAATATGAGCTCGTGTCTAACAGACCAAATTCTTTTTACCGACAGACGTGGGGCAGGGCGCGGAGGCCGGAAGTGGTCCTCTGGTTGTCTTCGATGGGCCTCGTTAACGGGCCCGCCGACCACTGTACCCAGAGGCCCACGGGACAATAAGTCGCGTTCGTCTGCGGAGGTATTGTGTCTGTTATGCAGCCGCGTTCCTTTTGTCCGTTCCTCGGCCTGCATCCGGCCGGCGTCCCGCATTTTGTTGGCGATGCGTGAGAAAACGGCGTGACTCTCTCGCGTCTGGAAGTTCGAGCGGCTTGGCTTCGGCCCCTTGTTTCTCGGCGCGAAAACGCGAGAGACGTCTGCGGGGGCGGGATCGATCGTCCCTCCGCGGTTCGACCTTGTGCAATGTCGACCCCCAAGGGCGAAATAACTTCCTGAATGGGGAGGCCACTGATCGGTGGTTGCGAAGTGAAATCAAGACCCTCAGCTTCACTTAACACAGTTTATTATGACAAGTAGGAATTTAAAAATAGAACGCGCTATTGATGTCAGTCGGTTAAGAGAATACTCCAGTGCTCTGCTAGTTGCTGATTAAGTAATAACCATCGAAATAGCTGTTACTATATGTATAGTGTGGCTTTTAGGATATTTAGAAATTTTTGAAGGTCTTAATATTTTATTTTTGTAGGTCTTAATATTTTATTTTTGTTTTCGGTTGCGGGGACAGAGTGAGTGACATTTTGTACAGTAGTGTTTCGAAGAAAAGACGGAGATTCTGTCTCGAAATTAGTTGAGCGCTAGAAGATGAACTATATGAATGCCGAAAATATTGATACTTATAGACCCCAACGCCATCTTTGAAACCGGGACCACCGAATGCCGTATTTTTCAGCGAGGAAGAATCAGGTTCAGTGTAACTTGCAGTGTGACTTTGGTGAGCTTGATTACTTGCGGTGTAAGTAATCGAATTGGAATGGGTCGAGCACACAAATTACATGCACCCCGTTTGCGACGCTTAAAATGGCACACACGCGCTATATTTATTCGCAGCAACGCGAGGGCGATCTTTATTTTTACACGGAAACCCCAGCAGAGACTTTTATTAATCGCTCCATACGCTGACCTCTCGTCAACCAAGGAATTACTCCCTTCGAGCGAATCGAGAACGACTCTTCGCCTCGTTATCTCTTCGTGCATATTTTAACAGTTAATTTAATATCTTAATACCTCCTGGTGGTAATTTCATTTTATCTTGTGCGTGAAATATAATTGCTATTTATGTTTTGAATCAAGCGGTACTTAGCCATGTACATAGGCACAGGGTGTCCCAAAATTAAATGATATCCCAGAGCATGCAATATCCTGATGCAAAACGACATCGAAAAGTCCTTTGCGGTTTTAGGCTCCGAGACTTCGTACTCGAATTATTAACAGTTGAATATTGGCGGTCCAAGTTCCGGGGCGTGCGGTTTAAAGCTGAATCAGCTGATCGCGCGGCAGCTACGTACAGTGGTGGTCAAACGAAAGTTTACGATACAAGCGGTTCGTATAAATAAAATATTTCCATTGGAAAGAATTACACCTCAAAATTGATATCCCATTGTTTTTGAGGTTGGTAGGTTAACTTAACATTAAATTATTTATTTATGCTATTTGGTTCATTTAACGGGTAATAAACTTTTTGGACTATACAAACTTATGCAGACGTATAAAAATATAAGTTTCAAACTTTCTTTTGACACCACTACTCAGCCTTTCCCTCCCAAATAACAAATACATGAAATAAATGTTAGAGTAAATAGCAAAATGGCACTTAAATAAATAAGTGTATAGGAAATTATAGACAATAAGCTGCGTTCTCGTTTGCAGCGATTAGGGGGACGTGTTCCAAATCAATCGACAGGCTTGATGGATTTACTAATGTGGAGCATCTTATCAGACGTTTCGATTATTGGCTCCGAGGAGCAGAGGTTTCGTTCGAATGTGGAGCGATAGATTTCTCCATCCGCTTGCACAAATATTCTTCGACGAAGCTAGTTATCGCGCAATTAGATATCGAATTGTTTGCTACTGGCTTTGTTCGCAGCCACAGTCGATTGATTTTCGACTCTCTGGGGTTCCCGTTGCGATAGATGGGGAAACACACGCGGGCAATTTGCATTTCAAGTCAGCAGCAGATAGAGGAGCATCGCGAAACGATGATTCATCCGCGGCTGACAAGCTCCCATGTATGATCAGCCGTATTATCATCGCGTCTGCGATAAGGACTTACGTAACATCGAAGGGAAAACACGAGGCGAACAATCTCGCTGATAAGAGGACAGAATTTAATTGGCGTTCTCTGGTAGATATTATTCTAATGACTCTGCGTTCTTCCTCCGAGATACTGAGATGTAATTAGCTTTTTGGGTGCTGCGGCCTTTCTTCTGTGCTTGCGGTGTGCGGGTAACGCCTATAGGGCGTTCAGCGACTATGGTTAAGAGATGAGAGTAAAGGAGTTCCGCACGTGGTGTACGTTGAGGGTTCAAATGGTCAACAGATAATAATACCGACAGTAAGTGTACGAAATGAAGAATAAAATTGTAGATTAATCAGAGTAACAAGAGATAATAAATGAAGTTCTAAGATAGATAATTAAAATAATAAGTAATAGGTATAATAACAAAAAAATATCATTTAATTTATTAAATAATTTCTAGTAGATTTTAAAATTTTAATAAGTTTTTGATAAATTTCTAATTTTGTGATGATTTGTCTTAGATCCATATATGAGTCACAGGATCGCGCGTAAACATAGTTCTTGTTATTATAAATCATCATTGAAGCGATTCGCATGGACATTAACGCGATTTCATAATCTCAAAGGAAACGCGCCTTTCTTATCGCATCCTGTATGCATCACGATGCGCATTGCTCCTTGTTGCACCAGGATGCATCAACTTCAGAACGTACGTACGCCCCGTTATTTATCTCCCTCCCCTGTCCCTCTATCGCGGGGCTCGTCCTGGCGCGCCGTATCTTTCGTTTTCGCAGAAAACGAAACTCGACCGACCCAGATCAAGGGAAAATGCTCCTTGCGCTTAAATGCACCGCGCTAATTGCATTCCTCTTTGCCATCTCAGCTATAGCTCCCTATCCTCGAGAAGGAAGAAGGGCGAGGAGGAAAATTGAGGCCGCTTTAAATTCTCTTGTCGAGATATTTCCACGATCGCGATTAGTGAGTTTCGTGATTTGTCTAATTAATCTCCCAATGACTGAGGACCAGGCTCAGTGTACCGTTTAAAGTATTGGAAATATTAATTGTAAAATTATGTGATAGATAATAGATAGTTTAAAAATTTGTTGTCTTAAATCATTCACATTTGGTTTAGTGTAGAAGTGCTGAGCAATAGTGAGGTCATGAGTGCGTCATTAGGGTGATCCTTATTTTTTTCGTGGCACTCGATGCATTTGAATCTTCAAAAGTAAAAAAAATTGTTCCCTTTTCCAACGGTTTGGCTTTCTTTCGAAAACCGTTTGTCGCGCGAAACAAGGTAATAGAAAATGAAAGATGCTGCTTGTCTAGAGCTACAACTTTTGTTTAACATGTTTTTTATGTAATTAATAACTTAGAGGATAATTAAATAAAATCACGAATTAAATGCTACGCGGTTCAGTCATCCCTACTTAAATGAACCTCGGTTCAATGACATCTCGAATTAATCTCGGTTCAAAGAAATCTGAAATTAAATAAACCTCGGTTCAAAGATGTCGCAAATTAAATGATCCCCGGTTCAAGTACACCTCGAATTAAGCGAACCTCGGCTTAAGTACGCCTCGAATTAAGCGAACCTCGACTTAAGTACGCCTCGAATTAAGAACCACTATTATGATTACTAAATTGAAAAGCACATTTCTGTTCACAAGCCAATAATATGGATCCCTGAAACGAGTACCATTAGCCTCCCTAACAAAATGACAATTCCACTTGACGAAATTCGCCAAACATTTTCCCACTGATCTTCTGCAAATTGCCTGCGGGTTTATATAATGTTCCCAAAGTGCTTTCTCCAACTTCCAACTCGGACTGCCTCCTCCCCAAAGTTATGGCACTTCGCAAAGTTGCTCAGCCAACGCAAACTTTCCAGCTCGCGATCCCCTGAATTCTATGTTCTGGAAATGCTAGCGTGCTCGTAGAACCTCAGGTAAGAGATTTTTCCTTCCTTATTATTTCAACGCGAGCGAGTGACCCAGAAAGGTGAGAGTTTACATCCAGTTGCTCGAACCGACTTCTGCAGTCCAGCTCCAACTTTGCAGGGCAGTGACTTGAAATTGTAGGATTCACTGGTTCGTGTTCCCGGGAAACTTTTTCAACCTCGCAGAGAGTAAAAGTAGCTCTCCTTTAATAAGGTACTTTTTAATGCAGCAGACAGTAAATATAAAATTATGTACTAGTTTAGAGTAACCCAAAATGGCCCCTAGTAAGCATCTTATGTACGCTTTTCTAATTTATTTAGTAACTTTGCCATTGCAATGGTTATCATTTTTCCAAACTTGAACATTTTCAAGCTCAGTTTACTTCAAATTTTCGTTAACAGTACCCTGAATTTTCTTTCATTAATCATGACTAAAGTTTAAAGTATGAGCACAAAAGTAGGTATAGATAATTTTTCTCGAAAGAACACACTATAGTTTACTGTAGTAGAAGAGTAATTATTTTCCATCGACCTCACTGTATATGGGAAAACATTTTCCTGTCCAGTCAGTATAGAAATATTAAATAAATATCAATAAATATCAGGCAATTTATTTCAGGATTTTCCATTCCACAAATTCGAACTTTTTATTTTTAATTTTTTCAACATCCAGCGAACTCGATATTCGATAAACGAGAAGGCTTCCAATCGGGGAATCCTAGGACTTTCCAGGGACACGAATTCGATCTGTGTACCCGATCACTTGACCCACATGGGGTGAGGGGGCTTTTAATCAGAAGCTCGATTTGATCGTCCGCAAATAAAATGCCTCCCCTTCTGCCTCGCTTCATTGGTCCAAGCGAATCCAAACATGCATATGCAGATGAAACACAACTCGAAATATTGAATTCCATAACAACATCGGCCTGCGTAAAATCGCATCGTATTACTCTTCCTACCGAAAATCTCGACTTTCGCCGAAATGGAGCAAAATTAGTGCACTCCGCGTTTTGCCCAATTTTGGATATGGACGCGCGTGTCCCAGTTACACTCGATGCTCGTGCACGGTTTTTCGAGATTACTCGAAGCCTTGCTCGCGAAAACTGTTACAACGGCGGCTCTGTCACCCAACTTTTGGTTCCACGTTTCCAGGAACATCGAAATTTTCAGTAATATTCAAAGATTGGGAAAGGAAAAAAACGGTGAAACTGTTGAATTTTGATTTCTCTGATTTTTTTAATTTCAATTATTGAGGCGCAAATTTTAAATTTCTACAAATTAAATTTTAAGTTTCTACATAAAATCGGTAAATCAGCCTTAGCAATTAATGCCATTAGGGAAAAAAGAAACACTACGTAAGTAAGCATAATTTAGTTGCACTCATAAAGTATAGGCACCCCATAAATTTAACTTACACATGAAGTGTTTCCTGCAAACTAATTGTAAGTAAACAAACAAATCCTTTACATCTCAAAATGCGTGCCCATTCCTGGGTCCTTAAACAGACCACTGTCTTCGATCTGCTACTACAAAATACCACATTCCCTCCCCCATCAGTACTGAAAGAGCGATTCTAGTATCAGTAAATACCAGACATTTCTTTCAGTGCTTCCGCCGAGTACTGCCACGCTTCTAATCCCCCCGTTGCACGTGAAAGCGCGCCACGAAGGTCTCGAAACATCCGAGTCGTCGCGAGCACAATAAGACAAGAGAGATACCATTCGGAGATCCTCGGGGGGTGGGGGATCGTGGCTAGCCCCGCGTCGAAGTGGATTTCGCTCGCGCGGAGACGAAAAAGGAAACGGCTTGGCTGCTCCTTTTCCGCGTTTCGCTCGATGCTCCTAGTCGGAGGGGCAGGGGGGGGGGGGGGGCAACGGGGTTGGCTCCCTTACAATAGGCCGCAATCGCAGGAACAACCAGCCCCGGGGAATCTACATCGCGGGCGATCCCGTTCGACGTCTTTCTCCATGCTCGTGCCGCTGCCCAGTCGGACAGACACAATGCCAGTTATTTTCTGCACGGGACAGCGAGCGCGATTCGTCTTTGGCGACCGAGCAAGATCCCGCATCGATTTTGCCCGACTCGGGGACGAACCAAAGCCGCTATGTATTGCATTGCTGAATTGCTTTACGAGAGATTCTGATTGTATCGGAATGGAGACGATCGGGGAACGAAGCGGAAGTAAAGCGAAGCTGTTTAGTCGAGCGGTGAGTGCTTCCTGAAACCAGAATACTCTGACACCAGATAAACAGGTGACGACTGTGTTTAATATAATGTGTATCTTCAGTTTGCTGCAGAAAAATATGCTTTATCTGTAGTGCGTGGATCTTGAAATGAAATACACTTCAATACTTCCAAGCGGTCACCTATTCAAGTACTAACTGCACCTAGCGTGACGTAACTGCGCATGCGCGGTAAGAAAGAGGGGGAAGTGGGTGGAGTCGATTAGACTCCGCCCAGAGAGGGTTATAGACTTCCCTAAGTAGTCATTTTTCATGAGTTTCTGTCTACGATACAAATTTTTCTTGGAGGAAGATAATGGTGTGGGACTAAACGTCACCCTTTTTGGAGACAGAGAGTCTGTTCGGTTTTGCGTTTATTCTATCGGGCTCAGACGCAATGTCAAGAACAGGAGAAGTAGGGGGGATAGCGCTCACCTTAGTTAGAGACAATACTGTATCCTTTTCACTAGAACGTGAACGAATACAGAGTGGGGGCGCTTGAATGGAGATTCAAATGGGGAAGAGGATAGTAGCCAAGTAGCAAAGGGTGGCTGACAGCCAAAGACATTCCATGGATTATTCTTCAGTTCTCTTACAAGCCTTACTACTGCTCGATATATGTACCTGTTTCTCTTCGAACCACGTTTTTATAGGGATAGTAATATTGACGTAAATCGAGGTGGAAATTTCCAGTACCTCATCCTGCACATAAAATATGTAGGTATCTTTCAAAATTGCAACCTGGTTCAAATTTTTTTTGCTTTAATCGATAGTAATACTCTTAGAGAATATTTTCTTAAAGCTTCAGAGTGAAATTCGAAGTATTCGAAATTTGTTTCGGCGAAATCTCAGTTTTTCTTTAAAGTCCCATAATTTTGTCAATTTTAGACTTTATTCTCATTTTTTTAGTTCAGGTGAAAAATAAAGGCTCCATTTTCCCCGGCATTTCACAATTCCAGTGGCAAGATCCCTCAATGATTAATCAATTTCGGTGCGTAGAATTGAAAAATTTTCAATTAAATTGTATATTAAAATACCCCTAAAGTTTGAGGAATATCGACTTTGGTTTTCTCCGTTAAAAAAATCGCAAAAATCAGCACTAGTGACGTCCACAAAGAGAATTAAAGTAGCCTTCCTGCGCACTACTGACGTCACTACTGCTCCCAAACAACCAAAATTAACAAAGACGCTAATCTTCATTCCTCCAAGTCACGTAACTACTAATTCCCAGAATTGTGGGTCAAGAATTTCTACAAAATATTTATACACATATTTTCCTTGTTCCTGTTGAGTCTGGCCCAGAATACACGTTCAGAGGCTTGGGGGGAAATTGCAGAGTTGAATAAAGTGACGGTTATCGCTTATTTAGACCACGTTACGTAAGGTCCGCTAAAGATACGAGCCCGACGATGACACTAAATTCACCATAAAACCGGTCCGAGACATGCAGGGCAGCCGTCGGAGAAAGTTCGATTTATTGGCGAGGAATGCTCGATGGGAATTAGGCTCTCGCTCGCGCTAAATACGCGTCTGGTCTCCGAGCATCGGTCGCGAATTATTTTCCTCGTCGGGGGAGCCCCTCCTTCGACCTCGTGACATTCTACTAGAATACCCGTCCAATTGGCACGACCCATCGCGGTTATGTTGACGTTTGGCACCGTATAACTCACTCGCGCGCCGAGGTGCGCGCTTCCTGGGTACTGTTACTACGCTGCTCGTCTCGTTTATGTACTTTGTTCATTCAACACCTTTCTTTCACTTTCGGTGTAATATAAAATTTTATTTGAGCTAGCTATGTTTTGTTTCCGTGATCAAGGAACAGGGAATTGATTTAGTGTTCCTGTTAAACCTTCATTGGCGGATGCTGGGTCAATTTCGACCCGTACCGGGGATGAGTAAAGCTGTTTCTGTTATTTATTTCTTATCAGTGATAATTCTTTAAGGGAAGAGGAATTAAGGTTTGTCTGATATTCAGAGTTCAAATTTCTGAAGAGAAAAAAATTCCGAATATGGTCATAACGATTTTTTTCTGTTTTTTTCCATGACTTCGTAACAGAAATGGGCAAATTTTTTATTTAAATAAAAATGTCGAATATCGAATTAACGCATTAGTTTTTCGAACCTAGAATAACGAATAAAGTTAAAGTGACTGTTATTTGATCTGTTATTTAAATAATTTTTTATTTAGTTAATGCCCAACTCTACTTCCTAGATATTCAAGGCGCCATTCTTATTATTCCACCCTGTACATTAAAATTTCCTGAGAGAATCACCACTTTTCAAGCCCGACCGCCATTTTTAAAACACCCTGTACGTTATTCGCGATACGCGAAACGGTGGAGCGGTTTCCTTTCCCCCGCGAAATTTTAAGCCAGACTCGTTATGGCCCCGTAGGAAATTCGCTCTGGCTCGTCGTTCGATATCACTCGCCGAAATCAACGCCCCTAATCGCCGTTGTAATCGTACAGTCCGCCGTGCCGCGAACCGAGGGAACAGGATGCACCGCGATAATCAAAGGAATCTCATCGCGCGTGAGACCCTCCGAGGGGACGCGTTCGGAGGTAGGAGGAAGCTCTTTGAGGGCTTTCGTGGTCTTCGGTGGCAGTGTCATGGGACCAAAGCTAACGGCTCGCCTGCCGATGGAAAAGAGGGTTACCGGTCGTTAAAAAGTTCCAGGAATGCGGCGGCTCGGCATTTCTCCGCTTCCCTCGACTCCTGCGCCTACTGCGCGCGAGTATACATCCGCGAGCGCGCGCGCGCAACAGGCCGTTAAGCTCGAGACACGCTATTCTGACGCGTTCACGCTGCTCGACGCATTTCTTCAATTCAATCGACGCTCGATGCCAATATTTTTGGAATTTTTAAAGGAGTCTTTGATTGCTCAAAATATTTAGTTTGCAGAGCAAAATGAAAAGTAGTAGATTGCCCCCGAGTCAAATGAAATGGAAAAATCCTCCTTTACTTCGTTCCGTAGATACTTCAAACTAGGATCTACAGACTCCGACTTCCCGCGCGCGGGTTATTCAAATACAGGGCGCCGTTCGACTCCCTAACGAACGCTCAGCGCACCGAATTCAGCGGACCAGCGATATCTATTTCTCTTATTTTTTAATTAAATTCAAGCCTCAGAAATTCGCAAAATGCGAACCACTTGGCCAGCAAACTAAAAATGGTACAAAGCCCCAGGGGTTGAAAAAGCGCTTCTACGGAACCGAGAGATCGACGATAAAACACCCAGGGGGAGAAATATTCGGGATATGGATTCTTTCAACCGTGCGCCAAATGGAAATTTAAGGACACGCCATGAGTACTTCTTCCATTTACTAGTAATAAAAGTAAATAGTGTAATAGTAGTAATACTTCGTAGCGCTAAAAATGTATCGAAAGCAAGGTGCAGCTGAAAGCCATTACACAATTGAGGAGTTGGAATGGTAAATAATTATAATAATTAGTGTAAGTGCCAAAAGTGAAAATTTTCAGGATTTTCTTTTCAACCACTTTGGTGCCTATGATCTCAGCTCTATCACTGAGCTCTAGAAACTCAAATAAATTATTCTATCACTTACACTGTTCACTAAAAAAATAATTTTTTATTTCATTGGCATTTACCACTTTTACCATCGTTTACTATTTTGACTGCACCATTAACCCAATGCAAATACACATAAAGGGAAAAGGAGAGCAGTACAGTAGAAGAATAAAATCAACAAACAAAGCAATAACACTAATTGTAAATAACATAAAATATCAAAATGAAAATTTGTGAATAGAATAGAAAAAGGAAGAAGCCAATTTAAAGGAATAAATGCGAATGTGGACGCTGAAATTCGGAAGCAAATGAAGAGAAATCAGAAAATGCACAAAAGGAGACACATGTAGGTCAGGGGTCAGGCCTGTTCAAGCGCGTATGTGCCACGGGCGTGTTAAGAGGGGCGTTATTAAAGTTTCAGGGCTTTTGATGAAATCCGTCGGGGCCACTTCAATTCACGGCGTAAACGTTCCATCGCTAGTTCTCGCGCATTGTGCCGCACTTATGCAAATTTGCCCCTCGTAAATTCGCGGCATTGCCAGGCGCAGCGAGCGAAGGGATTAGAAGGACTCGCGATGAAGCGAATTCGCCGAACAAGCGGGCGAGATGTAAGAAGATGGAGATTCGAATTTCAAGTGCTTTCAACGCATTGCAGAAGTCCCAATTCTGGCGAACGAGCTTCGCCTATCTTTCATTCCGCCTCGCATTTATTTTCGATATATCTGCATACCTATCTGCGACTTTTTTAGGTAGCGCTGTAAATATGAGTTGAAGAGTTGACGCTTTAACCCTTTTAAACCTTTAGCACCGGCACGTAGATTCCGTTGAAGGAAAAATATCCGGTTATCATTTTATCGTTAAAAATGCCCATGATAATATAATGGACTCGTCCCGTAAATAAATAAATAAAGAATAGAACACATTAATTTCTTATCATATTGCAATCAAAATAGTATTTATCTGTTTTCAACTGAAGGGTATTACTACTAATTATTAATAATAATATCAATTGCTATTGTATTGTGCCATCCAAAAATTATCGACACAGTGCACATATATAATTGGTTCCCAACGCTACCCAGAATAAAATTTCCAGCCCCCTTCCTTTTCAACACATTTAAATTCCCTCTGTTCTTCTATACAGCCACTATCGCATATTCATCGTTGGTGTCAACCAGCGAGTTCCAACTGAACAAACTCCGCAAAGCGCAGTGTGTTTAAATAACCACCGTTATTTTATACCAGCTAGCTTGAATATTCATGGCAGGGGTCAGCCAACTGAACAGACTCTGAAAAGTATCCGCAGGATTACGTCATCGCGATGAATAAAATCCTCTTAATATATGAACTCCATTCAGAACTAAATAACAAAATGTCTCTACAGTGCATCTGTACTCGAACGAATAGAGGCAAGCTAGAAATATCTGCCATCATATATTTCGTGAAATATTAACCATCTGCTCCGAAACCATATATTACTTAATTCTGTATCAGAAGCTATATTGTTACGCAAAACTTGAGGAAAAGGTCAGAGTTAGAGCTTCGTTTCTAAGATTAAAGGAATGATAAATTACGTCAGAGTCAAAAGCTTGATACCTCCGCGTACTGGCAGAAAATTGCTACTGAGCATAATTAATAATAATATAAACGTAATATAGAACTAAAGTAACGGAAGAGTTTTTAACTTCATCCGAAATAAAACTCCAAAAAGATTCTTAAATTATTCGGGCTATCGTTGGTAGCGGACCTGGATTGAAATTTCAAGAATTCTTAAAGTGACTGCAATTTGAACATTAAGTGTCGACTTTCGCGATTTTTCTTCGTTTTTTTCGGGCTACAAAATGGGAAAAAATAGAAAAGAAAATATTTTGGCCTGATTCTGCTATTTATTTTATTTTATTTTTTACTTTATATTCTTTTTTATTGTTATTATTATTCTTTCCTTTGTGAAAAGATGTTATGCTTTTTTACCATTAAGAAATTATTTGGGGCCCCAAAATATTTCTTGCATCCGGGCCCCTTTACAAAGCAGGCCGGCGTTGGTCCCAGAAGTGGGGGGGGGGGGGATAGCGACGAGCTTATAACGCAGAAGACAAGGTGAGCTTATAACGAGTGAATACTGTAACCTAAAAAACGAATACTCTATCTTTGATCCCACACTAGTAACGATAGTTATTATGATGCTAATTCCCATCATTCGTAGTCGACATGGCGTGTTCGTTCTGAGGGGTCAATATTAATATTTACATAACGCATCTCATGTTTCTGTCCCGTGAAACACGTGTCCCAAGCACAATCGTCAACCATTTTTCCTACTTCTCCCCTGCCCTCCTTTAATCCGATAATAGCGTGCGGGTTTATTTTAGGCACCACGAGACGAGTCTGCTGTTTCTGTCACAAGCTGGGGAGGCTACCTGACTCGACACACTTTACGTGAGTCAGAATAGCACTGAAAGGTCCACGCACAGAACGCTCCGTTACTGCACTCCAGATAGAATACTTCTTATCATATATTATCCCCCTTAGCGCTGAAATTAAAACGGTGAACGTTCGCCGCGTGCGGACATCCTTGAGTCGCGTTTGATGAGCATGCTCTTTGAACGCCTGTAGGCGTTCGCCGAACAGATACGTGTACACATATAGAGCAAAAATTTAAAAATTTAGGGTGACGAAGAACTCGACGTGGTCCCTTAGAATCCTCTGTTTTTCATACCATCGGAGATCGAAAGGTAGAAATAGGTGGCTTCAAGTATTAAAACAGAAAATCCCTCTATTTTGAAAGAGTTAATTTGGGAAAGCATTGAGTAATATCCCAATTTCCAGAAATCATGTTAATTATGTTAGTTCTTACCTACTAATACCAACTCACTAAGAAAATAATCAAAATAAAAAATAAACTCAAAATTGAATACAAAAACATTATTAAGATATTAATTTATTAACTTATTAGTCAAGTAGTTTTAAGTGAAAATGTGACAAACTATCCCTCATGCAAGGATGATCTATTTAATCCATTACGCAGTTCAGTTTCCCATTCAATTTCCAATTTCCATTTTTCCCCCACACTCAATTATTTAAAATTCAATTTTCGAACACCCCCGCGTGACAGAATTCTTTAACATCACAGCCAGTCCGTCCGCTAGTCACGAGCAGCCAATTACGCGCACTGTCGATTTTGCTTGACCCCCCTCCCCGCGAAAGAGGATCGTTTAAAGCGCTCCCTGTCCCGCCGGAAGCGTGTTTGCGTCAACCCCCGGGTTTCGTCCTATTTTTTCCCGCCGCGCGACCTACATCACGTCGTCGTCTACGCGCCGCGACTCCCAAGCGAAAAAGAAAAAAAAAAGGAGGTCTGAGCTGTATTTTTTCTGACCACGGAGAGCAGCCTTGCCGGCGTCCTTGGGGCCGCGCCGCGGCTCGCTATGCAAAAGAGATGACTGCTCGACGCTCGTCAACCACACAATTTGCATCTCGCTCGCGACAAACGGGCCGAAGCGTGTAAAACGACGCTGCGGAGAGCGTTTTGTCTTTCTGTTTGCTCCCCCCCCCCCGACCCTTACACAGCCTCACGCGGCCTTCAGAGGTTAATTTTCCAATTTACCCGCCCTGCACTCTTCCCCCTTGTGCATCCTCCGTCGCTGCACTTTTGCCTCTGAAAATAACAGTGGCTGACTGATGGTCCTCAGCTCGGTGAGGGTAAATCGAGCTCGAAGTAATCGTTTCGGGCATTCTTTGGATGGAAGTTGTTAGAGAGGGTTCTTTAGGTCTACATCTTGCTTCGGGGTTTTATATGTTTCGAGGTTTCACATGCTTCGGAGTTTTACATGTTTGGAAAGTTGTTAGAAAAGGTTCTTTACTTGTCTTTGTTTCGGGATTTAACGTACTTGGAAGTTGTTAGAAAAGGTTCTTTAGTAGTCCTTGTTTCGGGATTTCACATGTTTCGGTGTACGGTGACTGCATACCATCGGAGTAAAAGCACATCCCTCGAAGAATTTACTCCAAGTTCAAGTTTCTTCTAAAGTAATTCTGTGGCGGGACTTTCTGATCAGTTTTTGGAATCTTATGAATTATAAAGGGTAGGAATGATAAAGAATGATAAGCCAGATGATAAATCCACCCATCCAGCGCACAACAATTTAAAATATTGATAGCAAAACTCTGTCGTAATAAGAATTATGTAGCATACAGTGATCGAAATTGCGATGATGTGACCTCGGTGTCGTAAAAATTGTACGCATTGAGGAAGTATAAAAGCGATTGAAAAATAATTAGGTGATGCCGGGTTCTCAAGGAACGAAAAACTCGTTCAGATTTAGATTCGCGTCTAACCAACGGTTTTTACGGCGCGACAGATACACCAGACGGTGGCCATGTGCTAGCCTCCACTCAACCATCGAATCCCCTGGAAACTATGCGTAAAACGAGGCTACACTTTCACCTTCTTCAAATCCCTGTTGTACATTTAGCTCCTGGAACGCTACTGCATCGCGCGGGTACCCTTCATGCAGAAGACTACAATCATTCTGCCCTAGAATCGTCGCTCCACAAGCTTTTCACACTATAATCAGAACCTACCGAGTTTCGGCTTCACGAAAAATAAGAAAATAAAATGAATGTAAATTACTGGACAATTCCAATACAGTCAACTCGAAAACTAAGTTCCAGACAGTGTTTAGCGAACACAATTTTAGCGTAATCGGTGACCTAAACCTTGCGCTACCGTTGTAAGAGAAAAACGAGGGTGGATCCGAAGCTAATTTTTTAATTCTGGAAACTAGAATCTAAAAATTTGTAAGGCTCCGAAACTCGAAACTCTCGCAACATGAAGTCCTGATTCTGCTTTGCAACAAAAATTTAGGTTTACAATTTATATTTTTTTGTCTGGGTTTCAAGAATTCTCAAATCATGAAAAAAGTTCAAATCTTCAAATTCTCAAATCCCCCCCCCCCAAAACTGCAAAGTTTCAAATTCTCAAATTCCAAAAAGTGCATATCTTCAAATTCTCGAATCCCGAAAAAAGTGCAAAATTTCGATCTCTTGAAACTCGAAACTTCGTTGAGTTTCGAGGGGTTTCGCAATTTCGACGCTTCGAAGAATCCACCTATAAGAAAAATTATAGCGCAACCAGTTTTACGCGCTCCCAAAGAGCTCCTATATCATCATAAGTACTTTACATGCCCCCTCCCTTAACAACAGGAAACGATAGGAAAAGGACGAAAGGGAAAAATTTCGAAAAAGGACAGCTACCAAGGCGATACGCGATCTCGCGAGAAAATGACTGGCTTCACCGAGTGGACGCTATTATAATGGGGGGCAAAGAGCGGAACACACACGTCAGCCCCCCTACCGTAACGTTCCAGTTCCTTTCTTCGCCAGGTATTCAACGGACAGTCCCTGTAAAGCGACCTCTCAAGGCCGTCGGGCAAGCAAGAAGAGAACAGAGGACGAGGGAATTCCTCCTTTCGCTCGGTCATGAGCCGCGCCGTTTCTTCTAGCCCGTAGCCAAGCACGAGGAAGAAACTGTGCGAGGTTAGCACTTTATCGTTGGGTCACGAGTCACGAAGCATTTAGGGATACAGTGTCTTCAATTCTGACAATTATCCGCTGATCGTGGATTAGGTACGTACTCTCTTTTTAGGGCGGATAGATGTTGCTGATAAGTATTATTATTAAAAGCGAAAAGAAATTTGTGTAAGAAAACAACGTGATAAATAGATTCAAAAATCGCATGACGCCTCCTTTGGCACCCAAAATTAGGGTTTGTCGGTTTTTAAAAACTTTTTTTTATGAATTTGTAAAATTCGAAAACCGGTATTTAAGTTTATCATAACGAGATGAATTAATTCTGAAAATTATATAACAGTATCCCATTACGGGTCAGATTTGACCCGGCGTCAGCGCTCAGTCGTCACACCATCCGCCGTCCAAGTGTTAAATAATAGTTCGCAACACGCCAAGTGGATCGCACGCTGCGCAGAACCGCGGTCAAAGTTCGAGCGTGTCGCGATAATCCCGATCCATCGAGATTCAAATTCAATGCAACCGACACGCCAGATTTTTAAAGACCCAATCAAAGCATTGGAATTCGGACTCCTGTTTAATGGCAGACAGAACCGTCCCAATCCCTGCGAAATCATGCCGCCTTCAATTTACCATGGCAATCCTGCATTCGGAGCGAGTAAGAACGACAATGGTTTAATGGCCCGCGGCAGACTTTCTGCCGGGCGGGATTTTTTCCAATCCTCGTTAACCCATTAAGTTTTTTACCGAAATGGACAAACTGCCCGACGACGTTGCCAGTCGTTGCGCTAATTGGAAACCAGCTAATGAAATTACCAGCTGTTCACGCGTCGTCGTCTACTGACAGGCGATTAAGGACGACTTAATTTCCAATTTAACCCTTGCACGCTGTCCGCGACTAACCAGAATGCACCGATAGTATCTGATAATGGTAATTCGAAAAAGTATCGAATAGGTAGCTACTCGTTGCCGATTGTGATTATCGTGCGCGGTGTCTGCTGTTATGAGGCCCACACCTGCGCCACTAAAATGTTATCAGCCGTGGTAATTACGATTTTATCCTTGCTCCGATTACTTCTCACCTGGGGCCATTATGTATTGGAAATTTCTCAACGTTTCTTTGGGCTAATGTGAGGAACTGAAATAGGTACTGTTTTGTAATGAAGTAGTGGGAAATCGTGAGTATCGTTTCAGCATTTAATTATGAATAGTTATTTTAAGATATAATTTTTTATAGACAGCGACATTTTTTGTAGATATTTGTTGAATAACAAGGGCCTTCTGTTTTAAAAAAAATCAAGTTCAAACGCTTTCTTTATTTTTACCAGCGGCAATGGCACTTAGGAAACCGTCCTTACTTTTCTCTATTACGTTTTTTTGTTTATTCATTTTTAGGATTTGTGGAATGAAACGAAATGAATATAAGAAAAGGGGAAAATTCCGAGATCTTTCCCTAGAATGTGTAATAGTGATTATATGGGTGATTTAAAAATAATTTATAAGTTTGGTAATAAATTTAAAGATGTACTAAATATTTTTTACCGCTTTTTCAAAAAGCTCATAGGCCTTAAACAGCACAAGATCAGACGTTTAATTACCGCGCCGTAATTAAAGCTTACTAGACCAGAAAGTCGGAGCAGGAAGTGTCGCCTGAGGAAAGAAACGAGGAATTTATCGTCACTCGCGGAAACATTTGTTCATTCATGCCAACGGTTGTGTTAACCTTGCCCGTATCGATAAAAGCAATCACATGTCGTCACTTCCGTTTCCCTCTTCGCTGTAAAAGTTCTCCCTGAACAGATCACGAAAAAAGGAAACAGCAACGGAAATAAGAATTTCTTTCATCCATGCAATCACTTCCGCCGGTGTCCGACTATTCACGTCATTCTACGCCCTCCTTTGACCTTCATCTCCTTCACCCTCCTACCGAAACCTCCTCCTTGAATTCTCCTATTTTTGAAATGAAGAATTTTTCATTTCCACAGTAGAAAAAAAAATAGTATTCCCCAAGAAACACTGATACCCTTTCACTCATCGTAAACAGAAACGTTGAAGATAAAAGTGAAGTAAAACAAGTTTCAATGGATATCCATGCGCGAAATTGAGTTCATTCCCAATTATTTGCTAGTAGGTACTAATGCGAAGAGTTTGAAGGTTGAAAAGCAATAGCTGTCGTACTAAAGATATTGCCTCCAAATACAGCTTTGCCTCGAACTAAGAACAGAGTTCGTGCCTCCAACTAAGGTTAGCGCTATCCCCACCACTTTTCCAGTTCTCACCGCGGCGAATGAGTCAGCGTATTCGGAGGCTCTCTCATACATCTACGCGATGAGGTAGTAAAGGCAAGACGGGAAAACTACCTGTTCCGCACTGAACTGTCACCTTCATTTGAGATAAATCTGTATTGTTGTAATTCTAATATTATTCATAAACAGATTTAAACCCATTACATAACAAGCGTACATAACACTTTGTGTATGCATAGATTGAATAAGAAAAGAGAAGAAAATAAATATACATAGGTACCTATATTCAAAATATATTTATAAAAGAAAAATGAAAAATGGAAAAATGTGCAATGAGAATGAGAATGAAAATAAAAATAAAAATCAAGAATTTTTTTCACATATATTATATTAACGCCATAACTCAAAAACTGTCAAAACTGGATCTACACCCCTCTTGCTGCAAGGTCCTTAAATAATCTAAAAGCGGGGAAGTCAGTGAAGATTGAAAATGGCAACATTGAAAAGTCCCCCAGGGTCACTCGAATCGCGGAGGCTCGTTCGCAAAAGGGAGACGAAAGAAACCGATTCGTGCGACGACTTGGAAAACAGCAAGCTCCATCAGAGAAGCCTACTAATCGTAAGAGGAAGGCCCGTGAGTAATCGAATTTCAATGATGGAAATAAGCGAAAGGTGCGTCATACACGGTGCGCATATCAGACACACCGGTGGAATTCGCGCGGGCTATTTAAACGGGTGATTCATCGACAGGCGTAATTTCGACGGCTCTTCCGCGCGGCTCTTTCCATTCCGTAGCACCGCAACGTATCAATGAAATGCCCGCACGTGCGTTTTATATTTAACTCCTCGGCCTCGTGTTTCGCACGAACCCTCGGCGTTCTTCCACGCGATCCACACTTTTCCGCGTATTCTCCTTCATGGTTTCGTATACGTATACCGCGCGGTGTTGCGCAACGGTTTCGATAAAGCCGGCGGGACGGAGCCGAGCATTCAACGGTCGTCGATAGAGCACATGCAACGCCTTTGCTCCCGGAATCCTCTGCGCGCTTTTGTTCGCGGAAAAACACGTGCGCACGCTTGCAAACGGCCCGAATTCGATTGTGGCACGTGTTCCGTGGATTTTTTAGGATGGTTGCATAAGTGGAGGCTGATTTGGAGAAGTTAAATTAGACAATGACAATAACCACTTATTGGCATTAAACACCGCGCTATTTATTTAAGATGAAGCCCCTTCTTGTTTACCCATTTTGTATGTCTTGGGTAATGGCACCATGTGGGACCAAAAATGGTCAAATAACTTTGGAGGTGATTTTAAAATAACTTATGAACATTATTACAAATGTAACACAAGGTTCTTATGATATGTATGAAGAACAAAAAACCTACTTTTTTCAGATTCTTTGAACAAAGATTTCGATAAAATATTTATTTTTTATGGAATGTGGAACATTGAAAAACAAACATTTTTTTATAAAAAAATCAGATGTTCGCCATTCCTTCAAAAGTCAATATTTTTTCGAACTCTTAGGTACTTCTCTAGTATTTAGTGTGTAGATTACAAAACTTTTTGTCTTTTTTTTCTACGTCCAACGGTGTGGACATGAATAAAACTCCATCCCGGAATGACTCAAATGGAAAATACGTATCGACTGTGCCGCTATTTTTTATTTAAAATTGTGATAAAAAAATGTTGTTTTTTTTATACATATCATAAGAACCTTATGTTACATTTTTAATAAAGTTCATAAATTTATTACCATTATTACCAAAAATGATAATTTGACATTTAAATGACCTTGAAGTGAACTCGAAGGAAGCAGCAACAATATGCAACAACGAAAACTATATGGACCCTATTTGTGTTTCGATAACAAAAATTTAATATTGAAATGACCTTGAATTATGAACTTTAAAGGCATGTCACAGCTATCAGAGAAACATGCAACAAAAGCAACATAGTGACCTTTAATGTACTACTACATTTTTGTAGCCCTGCAGTAACTTAGTTATTATCAATATTACGCTCGTAAGAGCGTGCAATAAAGTTGACGAGCAGACCCCTGCATGCAATGTTTACTCATGCTACCATAACATGTGCTGGTCGAAACAATTGATAAAAATTGAAACAATTGAAGTTATTGCTTATTTAGACCAATGCAATCTGAAATAAGCAATAAATTAAATTTCTTTGATTTTTGACTCATCGAGAAACCTTTCGAACCAGAAAATTCAGATTTTAGTGAAACTTTATTTGAATGTAGAATGGAACTGTAATTATTGAATATCTATAATTTCTTCGAATATTGGAATATTCGAATACTTGCATTATTCGAATATTCGTTACAGCCCTAATGTAGAACACATTGGAGTGTGCAAGGAGCAATTTTCTTTTCTGCGGAAATTCACTCTAAAGGGGTGAAATCAGCCCTTAAAGCCACTCCATTTTTTTAATAACTTTGTAACGAAATTTAAGAATGTTTAGAATTAAAAAAAATACAAGAATTTAACGAATCTAACAAATTTCAGAATTGTTCAGTTTTTGATGCTCTATCACACTTTCAAAAGAAAAACAAAGTTGTATTTAAAAAAACGCGAGAACTTTAAGGGCTGATTTCACCCCCACAGAGTGAATTTCCCCAGAAAAAGAAATTTATTTCTTACCTACTCTAAGCTGCTCTAAATTCACACCAAGTTCCATTAAAATCAGAATTTTCCATTGGGAAAAATTTCTTTATCCAACCACTTTCATAATCGCCAATTAAAATGACCTTGAAGGCGAGGAATTCAGCACGCAAAGCAGCACAGACTGCATTTCTTTGCAACCTCGAAATAAGCCTCACGCGGGTGTGCACGTGCTTGCCAAGCGTTGCTTAAATAATCGGCGAATCAATTTCAACGTTCCGGAAAGACCCGGCTGTGTACGTCTGCGAAGGGTGCGCGCGTGCCCCCATAGAAAACAAAAGTACCGTTCGTGAAAGGATGCCTGTATATACAAAGGCCAAGAAAGCTTCAACAAGCCCTGTTACGCCGCAAGCCTCTGTACCCAAGCGACTTCGCACGTCCAAGCCCTTTGCATTTAACGTCAACCGCGGACAGGTTAACAGTCGTTAAGCCACTCGCAGAAACGATGGAAGAGGGAGCTGCGGGAACAGTGGCAGCGTTAAGTCCACCCTCCGAGTGTAATTAAAATGCTCAGGAGTGTACAGGGGTGAAGCTCCTCGACATGGTTTTTAGAATAAAGCAAGAGTTCTAAATTCTACCATATTAGACTTATAATAAAACACACCTATTTGTCTAATAAATAAGGGTTGTGCGGCTATCCGAAATTACGGAGCCCGATTTACGATTCGGGAGCAGATTTTCTTGCTTAAAATTTCTTACGTCTGATCACACTGCAAAATTACAACTTAAGAGATATCCGGTACCCAAGACTAGATATATAAATTGATAAATAATTAAAATAATTAAATATATAAGTTTATATTATTATTATAAAATTAGAAAATATTAAATAAATTAGCAAATTGTGTACCGAGAAGCATACACCTGCAGAATTTGAAAGAGCGCGGCGTCGTCACTGTACTGTAAATAAAAAAAAACGTGAAATTTGGGGGTTTCAGCAAATTTTACTAATTTCCGTGAATTTGCAAGGGTTTGTGGGAAATCTTCATTGGGAAACACTGCTGTAGATGACTAAAAGTTTACGAGGTATTTAACAATAACTAGTACGGTATAACCTTCGAGTCCCTTTGGCCCACATTTTATTATTAAATAGCTCGTGAACTATTATACAACTACCATCTAACATGAATGAAATCTTCTTTCGGTAAAGTAAATATTCAATGAAAATCGGTACGTAACACCTCAAGCGGTGCCCTTGCAAGTAGTTCTCTATCAAAAAAGTATGTCACCGTTTAAATTTACAATCGCTTATAACCGCCGCACTCGTTCAAGCCTAGACTACAATCGACGCCTGATACTCCGGCGCAGCTGTGTGTGCCCGGTCGGCGAACGGTTGCTTTCTAGAACGCGATATTTCGCACGCGGTTGCGCGGGAAATGTCCGTGATCCATGCGTGATAGCGACGGTACAATAAGCATCGTTCAACTATGGCTCATCTTCCGCAGAACAGCTAACAGAGTGCCCCTTTCTTGGTAGAATACTCTGCGACAGCTGCGACGAAAGTTCTGGAGTTTCCGTTTACCTGCAATATTGGCACCACTTGCGAGACACTTGCGAACTGTTGAGTCGCGGACTGTGTGCTCCCATGGGGAAAGTATGCAGGTAGAAAGGTTGCCTTTTCACGGGGCCGAACAGAAATTTACAAGGCCTGCTTGTTGCGAGGTTATTTTATCATTAGGAGATCCGAAGAAATTGTAACTGTTGTTGGGGGACTTATTTTACTGCTAATGGCGAGACTTCTTCAAAGTTCTTCTTTCATTAGTAATAAGGAGTATTTACGGCTGTTGTACATTATCGATACTTTGTTGGATTCTTTAGAAAACTACGTCTGCAATGCGGGTGGAGCTATGGAATGGTTGTCGAGTAGGCTTACGTGCGGAAGCGTTGAACAATGGCCCGCACAGGTTAGAGCAACTAGGGTCATTAGCACTTGGATGATGTTAAGGAGTCGTGTTGTTGTGGCAGTGCGGTGGAATAGTAAGGCATTGAAGTAGAATTGAATGCAATAGGTTAGGGTAGACTGATGGAACATAAGGAGATATAGAGAAATTATTATTATTATTATTAAACGTCTTTATTGCACAACACAAGCAGAAAACAACGAGAAGAAAGTAAACACAGACAAAAGCAAAGGCGAAATTCAGTCAGGGACTGTTTTTCAATTTAACCCAACACGACAACTTAATCTACCTAGACTTAAATTAATACAAGAAAATTAATAAAAGAAAAGAAGACAGGACATACTAGAATAGAATAGAATAATGTAGTAGATAGGAACAGAGTAGAATAGAGACTGAATAGCGGAGTAAAAATAGAGTAAAAGAATGTAAAGCAGTAGCATACAACAGAGTGGAACACTGTAAATAGAATGATCACAATGAAATCCTCCCCCGCACCCGCTCCACAAAGACTCTGCAATGTTTTGCCTCGCAACCGCGTGTTACGCGCTCCAAAATAGCCCACACTCTCACGATCCTTCATCCGAAGCCACCCCCAGTCATGATACAAAAACATCGACGATGTTCCAATTAACGCGTGTCGCACATAATCCTCCAAATGAAATTCGGCCGCTGGGCGTGGGAGATGCTAATGTTCCCGTGCGTCCAGCAAGGCCGAGGACGCGCAGCGTAATTGGATGGCGGCCAACTGCCTTAATGGTACCGAACATTCTTTTATTAAAGAGAAAACCGTGCGCCTGCCTGGCCGTGCTCCAGCAAACTATGAATCGTTAAGGGAAAGGGTAGCCGAGCGCATAAATGATGCACCAAAGTACACCCGTTGTCTCCCCAAGCTTTTTCTCGGTCGCAGCACAACGGGCAATGACTCCGGACTTTTAAGGTTTCCTTTTAGTAGGACGAAAACCTTTGTATCGGTTCTTCCACTCGCCAGCTACCAATCTGCTTTTCTTCGAGCCACAAAACCGACACTGATTTCTTGTTCCCAGCTCGGAAGCTGGAAACGCGTTCGTGAGTAATGTGTCAATGACTCACGCTCACCTCTGGGCTCGTTAAATGCGAGCTGTAATGAGCTATAGTCGAAACAGAATCATGTGAACCTCCGGGACCTTGGAACTTCTTTTAGAATTCTCTCTTTGAGAAATAAATTCAGCGTAAAGGATAAGAAATATAGCAATGACCCTTTGGTGACCTCGATCAACAGATTAGAAACATAATTACTTTCACAACATTCTGAAAAAGAATCCCTTAATTCTTAAAAATAAATTTATGCTACACGTTTGATTAAAAATTCTTCAGTATCAGAATTGCCGTTTTATGAGTCCCAGAGAAAAAAGTCACAGTAACTGATTAAGGGGCAATTTCAGTTATACCCAATGGAATTGCGAACTTTAGAACAGCACAGTTCTATCCCCAAACATAGAAATGTCACATGCTTTCAGTTACACAGAAAGTTCCCCTAATTATTCCATCAAGAAAGCCTCCGCTAACCGATATCCCTCTTTGGCCTACTCGAGCCAACGAATCAATCATCGTCAAGTGCAACTTCCGAGAGATCTAATTACATGTAGAAGAGCGACTCGAAGCAGATCGGCCTTCCCCCTCCCCGTCACAAGCGTTCCTTCAAAGGGGAGGGACAAAGAGGTATCGACAAAAAGCTACCAGGTATTACAATCGCACGAAAGACGCTTTTGCAAACAAACGGGGAAAAGCCAGTCAGTTGTGAACCGCCTCGGCACCATACTCGAGTTACCGATTAGTCATTAATTCAACAGCGACCGTCGAGGTTTGTTGGCTTTCGAATCGCTGGACTGATCACCAGCGCGTCACGCACGGACGGATTCGCGTGGACGAGAGACTTCCCCCACTTTCGTTCCGCACGACGCGCCAATCCGAGGATCCCCATGCTCGCAAACGCTGACCAAGTTACCTCGTCTTTCGGGAAATTCATTTCCGTGCAATCTTCTTATTACGCCCGGAATCTCGACGAACAAACACGGAAGATGAATGTCCCTCGAGATGATTACCCTGATTTCTTCCGTAACGCTTCAACGATTCCGCGCTTTCCTTGGCGCAGTGGGTGGCGCAAATTGAAGGGTAATGATTCGCTGCGAAAGAAACAGTCGAACGTGCGGAACGGTAGTTCCGAGGCCGAGACCTCGTTTACGAGAAAAGCGCGTCGGACATGCGTGGAACTGCGTGCGTTTGGGTAGATGGCGCTGCGGGCGCTTGGCGAGCGGCTCGGTATGAGCGAGTAGCTTGCAAACTTCTTAAAACTAATTTGCTAGTAAATAAAGAGTAGTGTTAAGATACTGGTTAGACATTTTCTGTGCAGTTTTGTCAGAAGATTCATTTCCCCGTGGATTCTACTATATATTAGATTGTTTAGAATAAAGTATCGACAAATAAATAACTCTGAAACTATGCAATCCTGCGGAGGATGTAGTCACAGAGCTTGCAAACTTTTGAAATCAAGTTTTCTCGGAAATGAAGGCTCGTAGAGGAAAAATTCATTACACATTTTTTATTCAGTTTTAGTAGAGGCATCTTCTTAGTACCTATTTGATTATTTGTGATGAAGTAACATCGTATAAGGGGCTATAAAGTGGAAAGGAAGTCTGATGAATCGCGAAATCCTTTTAGATTGCGACGTATGCCTCGCTGTCGGGGCTCGTACGAATCCCTCGGCTGCACCCTTCCATTCCATTCTGTACTTATTCGGAGACAAATGGCCGTCGATACGCGGTATGCATACGAGGCGAGAATAGATCGATACGTCTCCAGTGTAAACACAATGCCGCGTTTAAAGCCGGCCAGTGACACGTGTTCCGCCAGGATAAACACACCTACGCGCCGCGTCGCCGAGATAAATAGAATTTTCCCTTACGGCTCGGCTGGCCTCGCTATCGCATTATTCAGGTAAAATTATCCTACTCCCTTTTCACCGTGTGCTGAATGAGTCCACGAGTTAGATGGACCGTGGAAATTTATGCAATTCAAACATTCCAGGGGCACGTGGATCAACGTGATCCTATCGTGCTATTCATTTGTAGATTAAACCTAATCTTCATTTTGGGGTCTCAGAATACTAATGCTGGTATATGGGGGTGAGGATTTTGTGTTTGGATAAGGTGAAGGTTTTCTTTGAACTTAAAAAGGGAGGATGATAATGGTCGAGGGGAATGAAAAATAATTACACAGTTGAGAGAATTAGGAGTTAAATTGGGCAAAAATTGATCGACTTTTTTGAGGGGCAAAGTTGAGAGTGGCAAACTTGGAAATGCCAAAGTTGAGACAAGCAAACTTGAGAGTAGAAAACTTGGGAGTAGCAAACTTTGGAGTAGTAAGTTTGAGAGTAGCAAACTTTAGAGTAGCAACCTTTTGAGTAACAAACTTTGGAGTGTGCAAGATTTGTGTTACCCTTGGAATATAGAGAAAAAACATCCTTGGACTATATTTTCCAAGGATCGGTTTCAGCTTGCACGTAAACACGAAGAATGATTTATACACAGATATTATATTTGATAAACAATTTGAGGAGCATTATTGTATCTCATAACTTTAGCACCCTCGTCGCCGTACGCTAGCGCGACTGGTGCCAATGTTATTGGGTGTTCGCAATTGTTGCACTGTATGTGCTCTCTAGCCTTCAAGAACTTGGCCCGAGTTTACTAAATCCGCCTGTGCTAGGGTTTATATATTTATTCAAACGCCATCTTATTTCGCTGTCTATTTGTCTATGCATCCATGATCGTCTTTCATTGAATTTACAAAAACCTCTTTCATCCCTGCACCATTCATTTCAAAATCTACATTCCGGGCATTCATACAACCATCCATTTCAATTATCGCTATCTAATTCGTTTATCTCCCCATTCATGTAACCCACGTGGTCCATCTTCACGTTTACACAAAGCCTTCCTCACCTTTACCCTATGCTTTCTACGTAGAATGTTCCCAGAAGAAATGTTCACACTGTGCCAGCAGAATCTACAACTAATTCGGAGCCAAAGATGTTATATCAATATATGTATCTCAAAGTAGAAACCAGATACAAATGTCTTTCAATCATTATCCATTCAGTATAAAGCATAACCACAGTACACCGTAATTCGTCGCATCTAATTTTCAGGATAAAAACAGTATCATTCAAACCTTTCCAACAACTACAACAATTATCTCCTTGTTAACAAATCACCCCATAAATAGGAAACAAACGTGCTCATATAAGGTCTCCACTTACCAGCCACCCAATTGCAATACCTCGATATTAGATCACCTATCAAACTCCCAAATTATTTCATCCCTATCCCCACAAAACTCTCCCCACTTTTTAATCTCCTCCTTGAGCACGTACATTGTAGACTTCTCCCTAACCCAGTACACCTGTAACATCTCTGTTTTGATATCCTTCTCGCCGTTTCCTCGTCCAGAAATTTATATAAGTACTTGTATCCCTCCCGTAGGTCCCCGTCGCGACGCACGCTTCGTTGGCGCGCAGCCAACGATATTCTTTTTTCCGCTCTGCCCGAAAAGGGAACCGTGTAACCCAGATGCACGAGTGGCGGACGCAAAAGACGGGAAACAAGCAAAGCGGATGCGGAAAGATGTATACGCGCCTGTTTTAAAACCCCTGCCCCTCTCCCTTTATCCACAGCAACTCCTTCCTTTCCCCCTTTGTTCGACCATCCACTGTGGACGAATGGGCGCGTGTATACACTTTCTCGACAGATCTATATACGCGCGGAGCTTCGAGCGTCCAATTAATTATCTTCGACGTTTAACTGGACGGCCGAAGCGACAGCGGACCCAGCCGCGCGTGTCTGCTTTATGTAATCGTCGTCGACGGCGACGATGGCACCCTCGGTACCGAGCAACGCGTTGACGTCAAACCGGCGATTAAAGTTCGGCCGATAAACAACTGTACAGGCGCGGGATACAACGTCAGGTGGTGATGGGCTTCAAGGCGCTTCGAATCATTTCCTGACGTCGGATTCGAAGAGCTAAGAACGTTATTCGCAGTGAGGGCATGTTAGTCTCGATGGTGCTTGTATTGTATTTCCGGTTTGCGCACGGTAAGTTGGCAATGGGAAGTGTTCTTAAACCCTTGCATTACGATATTTATAAATGTTGTGAGCGTTAAAGTTAACTTGAATGGGAGGAAAGAATAAACAGGTTAATGATTAGTTTGTGATTCGTTCAAAACTAGATTTGACATTAACGACTGCTTAAGAATTTTATTCTTCAACTGATACTTTCTTTATTCAATTCAAACACGTGACGACGAGCGTCACTGGTTGTCACGGGGCAAGGGATTAACGCACTCACGAGCATGCGTATGTGAACTCTTCAGATTCTAATTCTAACCTTACTTATCTGTATCTATGACGTTTAAAATTGTTTAAATTTGAGGTAGAGTCGAAGTGGACAATTGGTACAGGTCGTTGCCATGAAGTAGTGTTATGACAGTGCAGGGGAATCGTTGTGGGATGATGGAGGGACTATTCACAAGAAGAAAAAGGCGCGAAGTGACACGAAGCGTTTCAAAGTCAATCACGACTTATTGCCGTTTCCAGGTACTTCGTCTGCCAATGAGAATAAAGCCGACTGCTCGGGGCCATGAAACGTGCGTTACGAGGAGCATTGGATCTGACATCTTTATAACGATGACTGACGAGACGAGGTGATGTCATATAGAAATAATGTATTTGCGAAGTGACGGCTACGGGGTTCCAGAAGCTATCACGTCGAATATATTCCACTGCTTTATTTTAACCATAAGACAGAGGGGGAGGGAAAACTTCCCTCGCTAGGACAACTGAAGAGAGGAATATCTTAACAATTAGTTGATTATTTCGTGTTTGCTGAAGAACAATGAATTTGCTAGACTGTAAACAAACAAATTTCAAGTTTCAAATGTGACAATTTCAAATTTTCATATCTGAAATTTCAGATTTCAAGTTTCAATTTCAAATTTTAAATTTAAAATTCCAACTTTCAATTTTCACATTTCGGATTTAAAATTTTAGATTCTATATTTTAGATTTCAGATGTCAAATTCCATATTTCAAATTTCATATTTATAAAACGCGAAATTTTGTGTAAACATGCTACTTCACGTTTGAAACTTGACTTTTCACAACAACTATATACAATCCTTTCGTCTATACCACGCATTGCCCTCTACTTCACAGAAATACACAACAGAAGTACAACTTTCGCTACCAAAATATTAGTATTCAGCAACGATAGACTCGCAGCCCAACGCGAAACATAATTGTAATTGTAAACGCGGTGGAGGTTCATGCAGGCCAACAGCGAAACTCGAAACGCACGATCGACACACTTTTCCCCGTCGGACGATTTACGAGCGCTGGGTGCCCCGAGCATCACACGCGACGGATTCTATCGATTCCGGAGAGTCGCCGCGGGGAAAAAATGTCAGTATTCCTTTGAAACGATCCTCGCTCGGGTTTCTATTCCCCGTGGGTCGCTTTTTTCCATCTCAACCCGTGCTCGTCGTCGACGATCCATTAACCTAAAAATACCGGCAGCCACCGAGTCGAATAACTAATATCATTAAAGCTTACTTTGCGCGCGTAACGCGTTACGTAATGCCCACAAAATTCATGAACCAACCGTCGATAAATCCATCAATTCCCTACAGGCATAACAGACAACGAGAGATTCTTGGTCCACCGCCTTTCACCTCTGAAAAGGAGAAAAATTTGTTTCCACTTATTCTACTTGCTGAAGGGAAGAAAAATTCCAAAGAAACCATGTGCCGCAAATGAACCGTTCTCCCGCAAAAGAGTGCTAAAGTTCTGACCAATTAGATCGCGCAGGGAAGCTCCTGGGGGCGGAGCTCTTCCCCCACTCTGTCGCTTGCTAGGAGCGCGGAGGTGGACGACGCGTAACGCCACTCCACTAGTGCATGCCATGAGTTATTAGACAGAAGTCTGGCAACTCTTTTTATGACAAAACGGCTCGTTTGCAATACATGGTTCCTCTCCAAATTCGTAATTCCCTCTCCTGTAGGATACGTAGAAAGAAATAAAGAAAATTTTCCTCCAATTACAAGATAAAAATAAAATCAATCGATCAATAAAACAATAAATTCGCAATGTGTCAAATAATTTAATCTTCACCAATCTTAATGCAAGAAATTCATTTACGAAAACCATGAACATACTTTTGGTACACCCTGTAGATCCTTCACTTCGATCCATCGGAGCATTATGCAACTGCAGGTTCTTCCCGCGAAACGATTGCTCGAACAACGTGTTTTCTGATCATACTCGAAGGAAGAATGCATTTACAACAGCCGCATCATCGCTTCATTGAAATTCCACGAGACCTGATTCGATTACTCGGCGAGTATCGAAGTCTGCTACTTGCTTTGTTAAATGACCAAGCAAGTTTGCCCACGCTAGATCCTCGTGCCCCCTAATTACATGGAAATGGCACGTGCTATATTGGTGGATAAAAAATTATCCAGATGACGATTTAAATATTAACAATAATATAATCGATCGAGGAAACCAGGCGGTCACAGTAAACAGTATCGAACGGTGGGAATGGTCGCCTGTTTGCGCGCGCTCTGTTTGTATCCTGATTCCCTCTATAAATAAGTCACCCTGACTCCGTTCGTCCATACGATCTTCGATTCGTGACGTCCACAACGTCACGGGATGATATTCTCACGTCGGAATGCAATAGAAGCCTGACGCCATTGTCAGCGATTAGCCTGCACAGTCACACGCCGTCGATATATTCAAATCGAATAGCTTTGCTTAAGTCATTCATAAATACCGCGTTTCAAGGTGAACACCAAAGAACTTTTTAGCGAACTCTGATACACTGTCCTTTCAACACGGTCATAAAATCGTGAAACTTATTGCTAGGCATTTGGGAAGACTTAGGCAAAAAAGCTTACGGGTGCCATTCTTTGAATTCAAACGCTCTAAGAATTTCAAGGACACCTGCGGTATTCGGGTCATTGGTTTAAGTAAAACTTTGCACCATGAGATTTGGAATCGAATGATTTTGGGATTCACGTTCGTTGATAATCATTTTTGAAAATGGGTTTACCTTTTTTATATCAGATCTCAATTATTTAGACCAGGGACGGATTTGTGTTGAAGCCTATTTGCTTAATATGTGAATAAAATATGAATCGGAATTTAATAAAAAGGGCCATTTTTTATTTTGGCCATTTTTTTATTTTGAACATTTTGCCCTGGTGGTCTTGAAACCATTTTAAGAACAATTCCCTTTTTTCTTGTAGCAAATTAACAATAACGAAATATTGAATTAATTTTAAAATGGTCCCAACTCTTTTAAATTAAAATATTTTAATATTTCACGGAAAGGGTGGCAGACGGTTGTTAGCGTAGGGGCGCCAAATCTTCAAATCCGCCCCTAATTTATATCCAACTAGAGAACCATATTCAGAGTGGCATTTAAATACTCATATAATTAAAATTAAAATCGTTTCAATATTCCTTCCAGGTATTCTGATTCACATCACGTAAAAGCAACCGTAACGGACTAGCGATAGAAAGTAAAAGTGCTCAAAGCGCAAAGGGTTAAATGTCCGCCAAAATGGTCACATTCCCTCTCATCTCCCGCGTTCTACGGTCACGTACTGTTCCTAGAAGCGTGGCAGCAACGTCGTAGCGAAAATTAGCAGTCTACCGTGTCAGCTTGCTAATTTGCAAGGTACACCAAAGGTCCGCTTTTTGCAATGCGAATGATGGTTGTTTATGCGACGCGACGCTTGGTCATCGAACGGTATCGCGGAGGGGCACACAGACACGCAGGAAAGATTCAAATCTTTCTACGGTCGATCGATGCGATACGCCGTTTACGACTGATGTTTTTCTCTTTTACCTGCGCTCTCAGCTTTCCTACCGTTCAACGAGGATATAAAGGCGAATTTACACGGTCCACTTTGGGTGAACGATGCGGCTGATTCAACAAAATTGAGAGCAAAGTCAATAGTGCAAATTACCATTTAAAGTGTTCAAACAAATTGAAGATTGAAAGAAATTCACACAAGTTTCTACTTTTGTTCAGGATTATTCATCCAAATTAAACACGTAACCACGCATCTTAAAAATTGAAAGGTGTTATTTCAGTCGCGTGGATGTTAATGTGATAAAAAATTAAAACTAAAGAGCACTCGCACTCGTTATATGGCGGAACTAAACAGGGTCATAAAATCTAGAAAAAGATGGCACTGTAAAGAGGGCATTTATGTGGCCAAATTATTTTGCTACCCAGAAGAGGATTCATTCAAGCCTTCTCTGTCGTTTTTTCTTCAGGTTTATTTTAATCACTGCCATTAAATGTCCACAAATTATTTCAACACCGGTAGCTGTAATTTGCTTCGACGCCATTTTTAATTAATCCAGTTTAGTCAATTTCATTGAAACATTGAAATTTCAATCTCATTGTTTCAATTCGCCCAAAATAAACCGTGTAAATTCGCCTTAAACTGAATTCAAAACTGTATTGGCTTTCCATTACTCGCACGCAAAAACCTTTCGTTCTAGAAAAAGTCACGGATACTATATACAGTAGTGATTCAGAACGCGATAAGTTCGAGTACACGATGCCACCTGGCGAGGAAGTTTCGACCTCGATTAACGATACGAATTAACATCGTGGCCACGAATGGCACCTTTAGTTTTCGGAATTTAGATAGGTATACCAAAATGGTAACAGTATGCTTCAGTAATAAAATACAAACACTGACAGTAGCCACAGAACTATACATATCGTATTTCATGAATCCCTTCGACATGGTAAACAATAAAATACAGTAACTCGTAAATTTCAAATGGAACAAAATACTCCATCAACTCCCCCCCAAGTTTCTACCAAAACAAAACAAATTTTTATAACCACTGCACGCATCGATCCGGAAAGCAGTACTTGCACGGTTGCCAACCATTCTCGCAATTGAATAAATCTCCGATTTGAAATTTTCGTGCCAAATACAACTATAGTCCCTCTGATCCCTGTTATATATATAATTTTTCCACTGTGCTCTAAAAACACCGTGCCCCGTTAATCGAAAGTTAAATTACGGGACGAAAACAACTTTCGTACTAGAGCTAGTTCGCCGATCGGTCCAGCTGCACCGCTGCTAAATACCTAGAAATATATTTGGTCAGCCAGCCAACTTCAGAGCGCCACCGTGCTCTCTTATTTTACACCGTTCCTCCGCTCCTTAATACGGCCGACCATTTATTTGCGAAGCGCCTTTTGGCTCCTTTTCAATTACCGATCGCTGGGATCGCGCGCCCAATCGATTGCTCACCGTTGGCGCTACGAGGTCTGGACATCCCCGCGGATTACTAACCTCAAAATCGAACTGAGCTTTCCATTGTCAGACGCTTATTCAAACCGACTTCATATCTCGACCACTAGGTTCCCCTCCATTGCTAAATTCAATAGGAATTATTTTCATTCATGATCTTCCTTTACGTCATTAGATTAAAAAATTGACGGGAGTTGTTAGTACATAGAAAGGCACAAGTAAATTAGAAAAAGATGGCGTCGATATCTCCGATCATATGGGTGTTTTTGTTTAAGTTTATAATTTAGAAAGGAGGAAACTGGAGTGGGCTTATAAATCTTCATAGAGTTAAATTCTGAATTTAAATTTACTAATTCTTCGTAAAGGGAGATTCTCAACGAAACACGTTTCGGTTAACTCGAGGATATGTCACAATTACGGCTCAACTGGGCTTCCTATACACGTATCGTGTTTCACAATTTAGTGTCGCGGTATGCGTAGCATGTAGACGAGCATTTACCCTTCGAAAATACGCGCGGCGATGTTTTTAAACGGTCTACTAGTGGGGACACGAACGGCACGAGGAAATGCGAATTGTGGTAATATTTTAGTTAAAGTTCAGGGTGACATGGTCGTTTGAGTTGCGAACGACCATGTTTACTTTCGTATACATGAGAAGAACGTAGTAAAAATAATTAGTTTTAATACTCTCGTATGAAAATCGATTTTCAAAGAATTCCTCCTTCCACTTGACACAGCAAAAAATATAAACAACCCCCATGTGAACGCTGACAAGTAGACATCGTCAAATTGACGCCTCACTTTTTCATAAAACCCTACATATGTCCTAGTTTCTAAGAAAAGCAAGGGGGAAATCCCCAGTAGTCAATTATCAACACTCAATCCTGTAAGTACTCTGGACGTTTCAATGAATGCGGTGAACGCTCATAGGCGTTCAGCGACAATGGTTAAGAAATGCGGCTAAAGGAGTCCCGCACGCGCCGAGCGTTCGAATTATCAACACCCAAAGAATTAAACGTTTCATACACCGAAATTCTAGTCACATAGCTGGTAGAAGTACAGTCTCATCAAAGCGTGACACATCAATTTGACATCTGCTTGTGAGTCAATCCAAAGGAAAGGCGCCAAATTCAAGATCACAAGATAAGACATACCGCTACCTACTATTAACAACTCGGGATAGATTACAACATATTCGATCAGATTAGACAGATGTCAAACTCAAATACCGCCAAGAGACTAATTGCACCTAGCACCAATCCCGCAAACATCGAAAGAAAAGCATGATTTACAATATAGCGCGTAAACGGTGTAAATTAAAAAGATCGATATTGAAGACCGTGGATCGAGCTGCCTCAAGCTCCTAGACACGAACGGCCGAGAGAAGTGGGCGCAGACAAAACGTTCAACTAACCGTGGATAACGTGCTAAGGTCCCATGCGCTCTTGGCCTGCTTTTGGTAGCCCTTCTTGTTCCTTTTGCCGGGTCTGCGCAGGCTGGAGAACCATCCTGCGGCTATGGCGACCGCGCTGACTTCCCGACGGCTGTCCGTGTGAACGTTTCCGCCGCGGACCTCGTCGAGCGCGTCCACCGACCTGCCGGTGAAAATCATTCTCCTGGCGGCGTCCCCGTCGCCGAACTGCGGGTGAACCCGGCGGAGAATTCGTTGCACTCGGCACGCCCCTTCACTTCGTCCACCGCGTTAAATACGTGTTTACTTTCAGGAGCAACTCAGCCACACTATCTGACACCGCGCGCTGCACGCGTCGCAGGAGCTATCCACTAGTCCCGAGGGTGACATTGACGCCCGATTCCTTCGCGACCGCCGCCGAGGCGAAACGAGACGCTCGCAACGCGGCAGTCAGTAACCGCAACGCTCGCAGACCAAAGATCTCATCGGTTCAACGACCTTTGGCGATTTCTTCCGATCGGTCGATAATTCAATGAAGCACCACGTGAATGGGCATACAAACACACAGAGCGAAGATGAATCAAGGATCGTCTACAAAGGACTTAGATCGTATGCTCGAGGCAAGCACTGTCAGCGGGAACAATTGTTATTGTATTTGAATGGAATCCCTTGAGTAACTTCCTCACTCGACACTAATGAACTCTCACTGTATGATAGTCATACGGGAACGAGTGACTTGTAAGTTTGAAACCTTTTTTTGTTTAGTAATACACGATCGTTTCGTTCTGATATGCTGTTGTAGAACGAGAGTGCACCGAAACAGAGATCGTGTCACTTCGCCGAATCAGCTGTGGAGGAACGAAGAACGAACCGCTCCGCGCAGCGGCCGACGTGCGACTGACGAGCGTACGAGTACAACGGTCGCACAAGGGACGCGCTGGCGCCTCACGGTGGACGTGTCGCGAACTCAGACACGCGTATGCGAATAAGGCTGCTCCTTGCGAACGGGGACGCCCTACTGGTTTCTTCTAAAGTAAAGCTCGTGCAGGGAATATCGTTGTTTCCTGATCAAGAAAGTTGAAGCTCCCTCTGAAGAACAAGAAGAGAAATGCAAAGCTTAATTTCCACCGCAGTGGTATAGTAGGGTCTCGAAGGGACGGGGTTTCTGGCTTGAACTAAGGTAATCGCTATTCTCTCTGCTTCTTCTGTTGTTGGCGCAGTGAATGAGATAGACTTGCGAGTGAGCGAAATGGACTCAGTACAATTTTTGCTCTCTCGGTCTACGCGAGTGTTTTCGAAGATATTAGAAATTCAGTAGATCTAGATTACAGCTGCAAATATTCAAATAATTCATCATTATTTAGTTGAATAATTTGTTCGAATGACGATTGTAAAATAATTAGAACAATAATACTAATAACTGGTGGTTGTTTTCATTTTCAAATTTATGAAGTTATCAAAGATTAATGAAGGCGCAAATTTATCGTTTGAAAATCAAATAATTGTAAACGGCAATATGAAAAGAATTTCACGATAAAGTAGGCGAACAAAATATTTCATGTTCAGATTCGTATTCGGTACAATTCGAAATTTGATCACCCGAATATGCGAATATTCGTTACAACCCTACTCTACATGTAGTTCCGAGACCAACTCTGGACTAAAACCCATGACGCAGCATGTACCATGCGTGGGTACATATTATTCCCCAAATATAAGCAAGGCGTGGGACGCACCCTCGCAGCTTCTCCACGTGGGGAGCTTAATAAACAACGCTCATTGTGAATCGAACAACACATTACGCGACACTCGCAGATTGCGACTGACCTTTGATGCGGTGAAAGAACGATAGCTGGCCCCTAAGGCTTTATCTCGTAATTGCATTTAAAATTCACAAACATATTTCCCAGTGTCCACCCCCCCCCCCAATCCTCCCACAATTATATCGCCCGCAGTCCAATAAGTTCGCCGTTGCATTCCAAGTTCTTTGTCCCTTCCGCCGGGTCATTCACAGCTACTAGTTAATTACCTGCAATTGCACCCCAACGAGTCGCTGTTTTTTCAAATGCGCTCGTCACAAGACTCTTCGAAATTGCCCCGATTTCCCGTTTGCACGGCGGCGCGCGTCACATACTCAATAAACGCAGATCGATGCGGCGCGGTGGCGGGCAATTACTCTAAATAGAATGGCTCTTTAATCAGGGGACCGTGCTCGAAGAATAATGCAGAAGCTGGACGAAGGAACGATTTCTCGAAGAGATAGAGCGGCCAGCCACGTTCAGCCGCGGCCTGTCGACGCCCTCGGCGACACTCGAGAGCGCCGGCAATTGATAAGCAGTCGGCGAAATTTCAGCGCCTTCCCCTCCCCCACACTGCCCCCCATTCTCGGAAGCATTCTCCCCACGATCCTCGCAAGTATGCGCCGCGATGCGCCCACTTGCTGCTAACAGTGTGCTCCAATCGAATCTGAAAGCCTCCGTGCTGACTTCTAATTTTAGTCGATCGCAATATTTTCGTGAGAAAAACACGCTGTCTGGGTGGAAACAGGCATTCGTCCCGAACGATATGCCCACGTTCATGCCGAGGGAAAAATAAATCGTGGCGAATATTCAGTTTGCGATGAACATTAGTTATACGGTGCATTAGGAGCAAAAATGGACTAACCCAAATTTTTTGCAAAATCCCTGTACTCCAATAGGCTGTAGGTACTAATCATATGAAATAGGAATTTCTTTTTAAATTTTGGTTTGTCCATTTTTGCTCTCAATGGCTTATATGTACACTGGGTGGACTGAGTATACACGCGAATATTAATATGGGGACGTATTTTGAAGGTATGTAGATGTTTGTGGATGTGGCTAGCAGTTGGGAGATTTTCAACACGCATGCGCGGAGGGAAGATGGAAGGGGATAATGGCCCCCACCAGGATAGGGAAGGAATTCCGTGGGGATAGTGATAACTACATTGGGGGTTTGACAAGCATTATAGTTTTTCTAGCTTTTTTTCTTTAGCCCCTATAAACTTCAATATTGCTTTGTGGGATCAGGAAGCCCCTTAAGAGGGAGCTTAGAATATAGATACTACGGAGACGGTGCTGGCGCAGTTGGTTAAGCGGCTGACCACTACGCGGAGGATCACGGGTTCAAGTCCATCACCCGAGGTCCATTTTTTTCGTGGCTCCCGAACATATGAGAATTACAAAACTTATTCCACACATAAAATGGATAATAATGTCTATATCCAAGACCACCTGTCAAACTGTGCAACATCTTGACCAGGAATGGAAAATAAGGATAAGCTTTGAAATCTCAAAAAATACGACCCTCAAGAAGATTTTAGATTAATGGTAGCATTCAACCCTTGGAAAGAAAAGAGACGAACGAAAGGAACACCCTCTGTGTATGTTAATGGATTGCTAATCGGGAGTGCCTGTTCACATTTCCCCGCGCATTAATTAAATATACGACCCGGGATGTAACGGGGTTCGAGATGAAATAACTCGTATTACTTTCCTTTCGGGTTCGGAGGAAAATTGCACGGTGCAATTTATGATTTTCCGTGAGCACGTTGGTACTTCGTAAGAGAGTCACGAGCAGGATCGAGGCTTGACCCCGCGCGAGAGCTAACGCAAACATAAAGCAATATACAGGGTGATCCTCGCAACTGGGGCGAGTCGTATTTCCGTGCAACGGCCACTCTTGTCCAACTTTATACGTGGTACCGTAAACAGGGCGTAAAAAGAAGTAATGGCCAGAGCCTTTCACAGACGAATCTACGTATCAAGATCGATGGGGATCCATTCTCCACTTCTGTTTCAAACACTCTGTTCTGTTTCTACACGCTGTACTCGATAACAGGATAAAAGGTTCAGGAGGAATCGTGCACAACAAGCAAAGCGTTTTGTCATAAAAGACGGATCAAGTTTCCATCAATCAAATCGTGCAGAGTAGTTTATGGAGGCGAGGCATTTCCCCCACTCTGCCTCCTGTTACAGACACGCCCACTTTGTAACTGTCACTCCCATTGTGACCACTACTTTTCTCGCGCCCTCCATTTCCTTAACCCTTATACGGAGCTTGTGAAGTTACACGGATAAGTAACTTTTGGTCACATTGACCCAATATCATATATTTACAAGATACCAGCACAAAAATACAAAAATAAAAATCAGTTCATTTAATTGTTACAATTTAATATTTTAAGAACTTATTAAATTTCTGCAATAAATTCAATTTAAATATCTAATAACCGTCAGTAATAATATTTTTAATTTTTTTATTGTACAATTTTTTTATGTTCTTCAAATATTAAACCCTAATAATTAAATGAAGGAGTTTCACACCAAATAATAATACAGTAGTAAAGGAGAAATGAGGATTTGTGACTACATTTTGGGTCAAAATCCCAAATTCCGTACAAGGGTTAAATCAACCACCCCTTCTCCAAACGAATATTTTAATCCTCTCAAAAAAATGGTAACACAAGATTCAAAATGCTACTTTTTAAAAAAGCATTTCTATTATCCCCAGTATAAGCTCCATCAAGCTCCCTAAATCTCACCATTCATGTTCAGGACACCTTGTATATACACAAATCGCTGTATGCCCAACCCGAAACCGTCGTGACCCGTGTACAGGTCAGGTGACCGCGGGCAATGTGCGTTAAGCAGCACTGCAGCCGATCAGGCTGGCGTTCGTAAAAACTAGCGCAGGAAATTGGTCGCTCCGGATCGCATAGAATCGACGTGGACGCGGCTGCCAGCGGAATTACAATTGTACATACAAACGTCGGGGACGCCCTGCATTTTATCGTCTCCCAGAGCTGATTCCGTTCGTAAATAACGACTCCGCGCTGCTCTAATTCGGTCTCTGCTTTTGAACGGCCGATAAATATCGGCGCAATGGGAATGGAGGCGGGTGCGGGGGGAGGGATATAGTTGCTGGATTCGCTGACTGCGAAATCCGCTCGCCGCGGAAAAGTATCGAATTCCTCCCATGTGAATTACAATGAGAAGATCGTGAGTAGAAAGCGTTCGCCTTTGTCTGCCGCTCCCTTTATCTTCGGAAGTCGACGAATCTCCCCAACCGCTGCCATCGATAATCGAACGAGGATGGCTGTAGTAGAGCAAGGAGGGGGGGAATCGTGTATTCCAAGCGCCGGAGAGGCGAGCACGCGCGTCGATTCGCATTTCCGACGACACTCCCGAAATTATTCCTCGCGAACTCGCCTCGGGGGTTGAGGCTGTGCACCTGCTACGGCTGCACCGGTCCGCCGGGCGATCCAGCGCGCATGCGCGTGGGAACTCGTCCCGCGCGACGGTTAGCTGCGCACGCGCACCGCGCGCCAAGTTGCGGCCGGGTCGTTTTGCCCTTTTCACGGCGGACGCGCCACGGTAGATCCTATTACCGATATTCTTCAATGCCGCGCGCTTGAGTTTCTGGTGCGTTAAGCCGCGTTTACACTGAGAGAGCCGGTGCAAGTTCTTCTCAGATTTCGGCATAATTCAAGTGTAAAGAATGCTCGGTTACACTTGAAGTTTGCGGGGAGGAACGAGCATTCGCTGGCTTCGTGCAAACGCGGCTTAACGAGATGAGGAATGCACGAAGCGGTTCGAAGAAGTGGACAGGTGTGTGGCTCCCTTCCAGGGGAGGTGGGCATAATGGGGAAGCTGACGCAAAACTCACCGCAGAGGACGCCACTGGCGCAAGTGCCAAAGTGTTGTTGTAATAGAAGTTGTGATTGTTTACATTTTCTTTTTCGTTTTTTGCTGATTTTAAAATTAAGATGACCATAAATGGTGAAAATTATCGACATTTAAGTGTTGTCCAAGTTAAAGATTTAGTACGGAAATGTGCATTATGATTTATCAGTTTCAAATTTTTTTCGTGGCAACCTTTCATGCTCTATTTCAATTTCGAATTCAATTTTTTAACCGAAGTATTATATCTTCTTCCTTAGTTATTATTGATGACGACGTGACGACCACTAGGCATTTCTTTCTAAAAAATACTTTCATTGGCTATCTCTCCGATATGACCAATTCCCTCGGACTTATCCTACATCGATTTTAGATATTACAAACTGAATAACAATTTTAGATTGCAAGGGTCAGAAATTTTAACATACAAGCCTATTCTGAAACTTTGGATATGAATCAAATTACGCTATGAATGAAAATTAATGGTGAATCCGACTTGTGGCCAATTGTCAAGCTGCCCAAGAGATAAGATGTGGTTATCTTGTATATGAGAAATGAATATCTCATGTTTTATTTTGGAGCAGTGCATTATGTGGAGATTTATCACGGAACACATCGGAAAATTGTGACGAAGGGATGGAGTTCGGTTGGCGTACGATGACTCACGTTATCCATTCACATTACCACGAAGCAGATGCTACCGGTTATTGCATTGATACGTCCACTTCCTCCGTGGCTGCTCGTCACTGTCATTCAGCAATTTAGTTCTCAACCTGCAGCGTTAATCGCCCCGCGGGGAGAGAGAGATACATGCGTCGATGCATATAGAAATTTAGCAGCAAAATGTAATAAAATTTCTACCTCTTTTTACTGAAGCACAATGGCGGATGAATGGCACGAAAGTTGGGCCAAAAAGTGTGGTCACGAGTTACCATTTACAGAAATGGAGATTGGTGACTTATCACCGAACCACAATGTCATAAAATTGCAATAAAAGAATAATAAAGGAGTCCTTGTAGAAAACACTGAAAATGCCAAAAATCAAATTCTGTACTATAGTATTACTATTGGCACGTAGAGTATTTCCGATAAAAATGATTTCTGTTTTAATTTTGGCTATTACAGTGTTTTCTACAAAGACTCTTTAATGTCATAAATTATTGTGTAAAAGAATAGGATAACAAAAATTTGAAATAGGAATTCAAGAATATCTTGTAACAAGTCCTAATAATTTTTAGTGAGATTTATGTATATATTGCGCTCTACCCCGCTACATAAATCTAATAATAAAAATAATTTCAGTGTCAATTGTAGTAGTATTATTGAATTTATCTCTTAATCCAGTGAATAGTGATTAAACGAAGAGTAGCAAATATTAAATGTTCAAGATCACTGAACACCACTCCAGCAAAGATGCTCGATATATATACTCGAGTCAGCAGGGGTTGCACAATAATGAAGTGACAAACAATTTTCACGGTAATTCCCCCCCCCCCCCCCCCCCGCGAGTGTTTCGTAATTTCAGAGTCGTATCGGGCAGAACTGTCACAAAGAGCAACGCCCGAGCAGATTAATTTTCCCACCCATATAAATTACGAACTTCCCAAATTACGGGTTACCAAATTGCTCTCGTATACACTATTCCGCAAATGAATTTCCAAGCATTCTACAAAAATATTTCTTACCCTCAACTGCTGAGGAGGAGACAAGTAATATTTTATTTTTGTAATAAAACCCCTAAAAAAATCCTGAAATCGTTCATTTTCGCAAGGTTAAATAAAATCGTATTTGTACATATTATAGAGAAGAAATTATTTGTTTTGTATTCTTAAGTGAAAAATTTTGAAATAAGCAAGCATCTCAAACATAATGGGGTCCATCAGACTCCTCCTCATTATTTGGGGGTTAAGAGCATAGTTTGAAAAATTCGAGGTGAACGCAGGACGTTGTGTAACGCTAGATCGAACTTCCTCGTAACGACCTGTGAATCAAGCTTTAATGGGAACGATCTAATTGCTCGCAATTAGTGGTTTTCTAAGTAACACACCTTGAGCGCAAATCATCAAACGATAAGGATTGCGAAACGCTCCAAATGATTCGTGTACGACACTCCGGGGCCCTGAAGAAGATCGTATCAATTCTATTTGTTCCAGCTCGTTGGGGCAAAACAAGATTGCTAAATCGCTTTTTCTTCGCGCTGGTAATCCAATTTGCACGCGGTAATCTTAAGAATAGGAAATCTGGGAACAGGCTTGAAGGACTTGGAGATTAGCACTTTGCTGCTCTTAAAGCGCGCCTTTGGGAAAACGAAAAGGGAAAGAAGATAATAAGAAGAAAAATAATAATAATAATAATAATAATAAACGAATTCGACCGTAGTTTTATACTAAAATTACTTCAGCTTCGGTTGATAGCAGCAGAAAGCTGTACTTCTGGACCAAAATTTCTATTTCTCTTACATCTTCTTTCCTCTGTTCTTTTCTTTTTTCTACTAATTTTCTACTGATTTCCTACTAATTTTCAACTGATTTTCTACTAATTTTCTAATAATTCCTAATTGTAAAGAAAGGACACAGTGCTATTCCAAATATTACATACCAGATTTAAATTTTTAGGAATACATAGTATCTGCTAGTTGGATGTCTACAACTTCCAAAAAAAATGGAGCACATCGTGGAAAACCACCAAGAGGGTAGAAATTTAATATACGTTGATTTCCTTGGCAAAAAAAGCTAAGGGGATGGAACAAGGCTGATTAAGGAAACGTTCGTACCCGCAAGGAAACTTTTTACGATATCAGAAAAAAAATCGAGAGTCACTACTACCCAGGGGACGATGAAATCGACGGAAAGCTTTCGAAACTCTTCCGTATCGCGTGTAGGTGAAAACGGGAAGAACTCAGTGAGGCGAGCGAGAGATATCGCGGGTGAAATAGCATTTTTTACATCACAGAGGGATTCGTCGCGACCAATAAAACCGCGGGAATCGCTTCAAGGCCCACTGACCCGATTCTCATCGTAGTTTTCATATTTTCTATAACCATCTCACGTGCCATTGAACTCTTCTACGGTCCCTGAGTTTGCACCACAGAACGAACAGTACAATTCAAATACCAACTAACCCAATTAAAATATTTGCAAATTTGAAAAACTGCAAATCGATGATATTTAATTTTCAACATGTATATGACCTATTATTGTTCAAATTTCGCGCGTTGCAAACATTCCTACTTCAATTTATGAACGAAAGTACAAAAATTATTTTATATTAAATTATTGTTTAATATTAAAAAATGAAAAACCGCGAAAAATTTAAAAAATCAATTGCTTCTTGGATACTCATGTTTATTTCTTTTTTATTTCTTTAATGCTTGACATTCACACCGAGTTTCATAAAAATCAGAATTTTCGATTTCGCAACGTTTCCTTATTACCGATAACTCTGAGAAATCAAATATTATTTCTCCAACCCAGTCATAACACCATTTTTTAACCCTTATCTGTTATCCTGGGGTCAGTCATGACCCCAAGCACGCAAGGTTCGCTGCAAAATTTTTGGTTGTCTAAGTTTGTAAACTGAATTTCTAATTAATTTTATAATAATAATTTAACTTTCTACGTTTCTATTATTCCATACATTACCTAAGAACAAAATATTCATACAGGTTGATCTAATGTCGACTTTACAAATTTCTGTGTCCTTTTTTATTTGGGGTCTGCCACGACCCCAAGATACCAGTTACGTTTGAAAAAAAAAACAGTAAACCAGTTAAGGGTTAGAGAAGCAAGTCAAAGGCCCCTAATCGTTATAAGATACATGTTCCCTTAGCAACAAACAGCTTCCGCGCGAAATCGTAAACAGCCTTATCAAAAACTGCGATTCACCTTTCGAGCTCGTCGCCGTTTGCCTCGGAGCAACCAGATAACAGGGCAGTAGCAGCCGATCCATCCTCGTCTGCTGGTGCAACGGGAGCTTGACGTCATGGATGTCGAGGGTCAGGACCCACGTGGATCTGACGACGGGCCGCTAAATCGATTAAATCCATTTAAGAAGACCGACGAGAACACGAGAACCTCCGGGGAAATTCACTGAGCGACAGTTTAACGACCGCGCGAGCCTTTTCTCTTGATTCTGCTAATCACATTCGCTTCCCCTTCGCGAGGGGCCATACGCTATCCAAATGCACCAGCGATAACGTGGAAATCGGTAAGCGGAAAATGAGTAAAGTAAAAATTACTCCGAAGGATGTACGCGTGTATATCTATGACTTCCAGAATCGAAACTGCGATGGAACTTGACACGATACGCGAGACCCTGCGTGAAAGTCTGTTTGTTGATAGCTGCAGCCTTGCTGTGGTTAGAGCCCGTACGAGTGTTATCGAGAGTCAACAACACGCTGATTTACATTTAATTACGTTACATAGAAGGTGAAACCCGCGAACCGTCGATAGTCGAGCGTGCTGTGCGATTAACAGTACCAGGCGTACTCTCCACGCTCGTTTCTTCCGTTACCGACTAATAAAAGCTCCAGTGATTTTTGAGTTCGCGTAAAAACCGGCGGGGAACAAGCGGAGGGTGTTCCCCTTGAAAAAATACGTCGAAAATGTTGAAGAAGTTTCCTCGTAGAACGCGTTGTTTTCGAGGAAATCGATCTCGAAGAGGAGGTCCGAGGTGCGCGAGGCCGAACTCAGCGCGCGCTCGGGCGCGCATGTGCCGCACACGTATTCGAAACCGATTATCTCGAAAACGGAAGCTCGTACAAGGAAATCGTGCTGAACGTTTTTTGTCCGTTTTTTCGCGACGAATCAGGTCCAATCGGATTTCACGTGGAACATAGTTGCTTCTTGTCGAATTATAATAGTTCTTAAAATATTCACGTATGACATTTTAGGAACTAGTTCTGTACATCTGGCAGAAGCTTAACAGTGCACGTCGATATCTTTATTACCCCTTGACGTAGTCGATATTTAAGAAATTCGTCCGTCAAACTTTTTAATTAGGTCAGGTGGAATCAATTACTTGTTGCAAGAAGGTTTAATCTCTTAACGTCCGAGGTCAGAAAGTTTAAAATGTTAAGTCCTTCCGAACAAGGGGTACTGAAGGAAATACTTTACAGAAACTATGACCACCAACCACGAGATAACTTGATTCGACGGGGATGAAGTTTCGTACGTGCGAAACAAAATTGCGTCACGATCGCGCCATAGTCACGAGTTTTTGTTTACAGAGCATTACCAGCTCGAATGCTCGCCGTTTTAGAAGAATTACAATGCTCAAAGCGTATGAGTAAGCACGGCTCTATCAACTACTGCGGAAGCGTCTTATCATGAAGATGACATCCCTGAATTTTTGTGAAGACAGATACGCGCGCGTGTCGAGCGCCGAAGATAGATTCAAATCGCAGAAATTCTGAAGCTATCAGGCAACCAAATTTACAACACTTATATTTACCATTTTTGAAGAAAGAAGAAAGTAATAAATTTTAAATTTTGAGTGCCTAAATCTGTGGATTTAATTATTAAGTATTGTGAATTAGGCCATGGAAACTCGAGACACAGAGGCGAGATAAATTAAGTTATACTGATCAAGTTTATGTAAGTTTATAGTGCCCGAATTGAAATGACTGTTCAATTTTAATTTCTTGAACTGGTTAACTAAGAAAAACATTAACTTCAGATAGTGAAAACACGCAAGCTATCTCCTAAAAAATTGTTCGCGAAACTAACAAGAAATCTTATCTAAGGGGATCGGCTTTATTTGCTAAATGAGTACGCGTGAAATGTTAAATATTTATTTTTGATATTTTTAACGTAGTGTCACATGATAATGCGATGACATCACAAAAATTCAAAGGGAGAAGAATTCAAATACTCTTGTTATGAACTGCCATGGTATTAAATCGTTTTGATTGGCAATTCAACAGAAATTGAAGAATTAACTTATGTTACAGTTACATCCAATAAATGTTAATGTAAATCTTTGTCAAAGTGATGCGCGATAAAAAAAATTCCTGTAATTAAATAAAAGATTTTGCACATCTTTCAAGTGACATTCATCTTTGGTGATTGCTAAATACTCTTTCCATATCAGACAGTAATATTCCATACGCAATTCGCAATAAATAAGAACGCAAATAGCAAGTAATCATTCGCCTTGTTAATTGATAAGAAGTTTCGGCGAACTGGGTGGTCACAGGACCATTATCTGTGTGCGTAGTTATTATATGTGGCTGCTAATCGAGGCTTATTTTCGATGATAAATGAAAAAAGCAGCTTCGCAGTTCGCATCCACTTTTACAGCAACCTGTAGAGTATGAAGAATTGTGCATGTTACACACTCTCGCGTCAATTTTAAGAATTGAAACCGGTCGGTAGGTCTCTGCCTTACCGTCAGAGTAAACTTTTGCTACGTCGGTACAAACGATTCCATGCAGTAGAATTAATTGTGAAGACTAATTTAGCATTGCGAAAGGTGATTCAGATTAATAAAGTGTTGAAATCATGAAGAAAATTGTAATGTAATTACATACCTAAAAAGGAATCTAAGAAAAATCAAAATTCGAATTTGGTACTCTCATTTCACTCATAATAAACAACTTTTTTATTGCTCTTTAACTGTAGTGTAGATCGTTTAGAAGTTTCATAAGGTAAAGGATGATCTTAATTACCGTTATGATCGGTATTTTAGACCCAAGGAAATGTTTTCTAGTGCCCTCTAGCGCAACTACGAAGTAGTAGTTTCGAAGAAAGTTATAATTAGGAAGTAAACGCAGGTAATTGGTTAGCGCGGCTCTTTAAACGCTTCGAAGTTACTTCGAAGCTGGCCGGTGTACGTTTCTGGTTCTACTGAGATCGATTGAGCGGTCTTCGCTTCGTAATGAGTTTCCTGGACAAAGCACTGGCGTCTGCTCAATTTCCTCGTTGTTACATACCTTCCGCCCTTAAGAAATAACGGGTTCCTGCGCGGCAAGTGCAAAGGAACGCGTAAAAAGTCTATTGTTACCGACGGAAGAGGTCAAGGACTGATTTCTGAATGTGGTGTACGAAAGAGGAAAGGAGCGAGAAGGAACACATACTACGGACACGTTAACGTGTAACATTAAGTAACCAACACAAACAAGCGGATACTTCTCAGGCTTTTTACTACATACGAATTTCCGGCTTTTAATGAAAACGTGACATTACCATTTTCGGCTGATCGTCTCACGGTGATATTTAACGGTACTAAGTTGCGAACGATGTTTGCTAAGTACTAATTAGTTCGCTGGCATAGGAGCAGCATTGTCTTGCTAGAATGAGACTACTGCTAATATGTATGAAATTAAATTTGGAGATCTGGTTTCGATAAATCGAAATCTCAAAATTGATATGTCGAGATAACAATTTCAAATGCGTCAAAATTGCAATTTTGTTATCTCCCATCTAAAAATTTGACAAACCGAAACCCCAGTTTCGATGTTTCGTACTTCAATTTCTAATATATCAAAATCTCAATTTTGCTACGTCCCACTTCAAAATTTGATAAATCAAAATCCCAAATTCGATATCTCGTACTTCAATCTTCGATATATCGAACTTGCATATTCCAAATATCGAACTTGAATTTTCGAAATTCCGAAACTCAGTCTTTAATAACTGAACATGGATTCAACATTGGCGTCAGACATCATCCAACTGTTTCTCCCCGCTAAATTTTTTATAAGCCTAAAAATTCCTCTAATTAATATTCACGCCACATACATCCTGCATACGTCAACTCAGACTTCCCTCAACATTTTTATTTGCCCCCACGGTGCGCACAAGCGGCATAACAAAAGAAACAGTCCAACTTTCGGTACTTTTAACTGCAAGCGGAAATAGATCCGACCACTGGTATCTTATACAGATTTCAACCGTTCCAGGAAGCCTTTCTCGTTTATCATACGCTCGAGTTTTTACGGGCGCAACGACGCGGGAGATAAAGCCAGCAGTTATTCCAGAGACCCGTTAGGTAGACGCTCTTAAATCAAACCTTTAATAAAGTACACACATTCGTCACTGAATTCTCACGAATATCTAAATCTCATAACATAAAACATTTACAAAAATCAATCCACCATCTTCTAGTTCAGAGAACAACACAATAATAATAATAATATTATTATATACACGGGTAAAGACCCTTTAGATTACAATAAACATTTCATAAAGTTAACAAAGAAACAGTGTGAAAGAAAAGAAAAGAGAAGAAAAGCCAGTACAAAACTAAACAAACAATATCCAAAATAAACTAAATTAAAATTAATATTAACGGACGTTACTGCGAGCCAAAACCCGCAAACGATATTTAAAGGTGGCGAATGTACCATTAAAAAAGTCCCCACCGCAACACCTTCATATTAGAAAACACAATACGATCAGCAAACATTTACATATCATTATTCTGTCTCCCACATTGAATGCAAAACTTTTCCTATACCCCACATTGTACAAGGGACCTTGAAGTAGGTACTCTGAACTTCCAACGACACAGCGCCTGATCTGCATTTCCGAGATCCATGCGGCGAACCATAGAAGCCGCGGGATTCGAAGAAAGTGGTTAAAAAGCGAAACGTTTACACAAGTCTAGATACGAGCACGATTGCCCCGCTGGAACGGGCCGAAGCCACGGAGCAATCTACGCGCGATTCCGAGATCCTCTTTCCATAGATGGCTCTGGGGATAAAAAAAAAGCACCTGACCAGTCTTTACCGAGGAGTCGGCCGCCTCCCGTCGCCCTCGGAACCCCTATCTGGCCAGGCGGATCACAATGAAAACACGCTGTGCGTGACAACGGCGGCAGGTTGCACGTGGGTTTAAAAGGAGAAATGTACAATGGTGCCCGGGGGCGAAACAAAGCGAACGGCAGAATGGGCGCGGAAACGCGGCGGGCATTCCAAAACGATGCCCGATGCGTCCTGTGATTACTACGACACCAATCGACTTTGTCATTAGCCCTTTGTGATCTGGAATATTTTTAACCCTTCTGTCTACCTGCGAGGCGTGCATTTAGTGTAGGTGCTTTCAATGGGGACGTATAGTTTGCCTGTACACGGTGATGGAGCAGAGTGAATTGTAAGTGGTATGGTACAGTTGTGAATATGAAATATGTTCGAATCATATACCGGGCGGGACAGAAACAAGTGAGCAAATTTTGGCGTCTTATTCTACTCTTTCTAAGGATGGAAAAAGGCCATGTATACATAGGTTAGGAAACTCTTATTTTTCGAGATATAAACGCTGTTTGTTTATATTGAAATTAAACGTGAGTTGCTGCACACGTGTAATTACAAACAGTGTCATGAGTAATGAGGCAGAGCAAGTCACTATTAAGACTTCAGTTCATAGTAATATAATGGATTCGTAGGACTGTAACGAATAGGTACAAGAGAATTCGAATTTGAGATTCGAATATTCGAAATTATTCGAAATTATTAGAATTATTACAGCTCTAGTCAGGAAACACTAAAAAATTGGATTTTTGACAGAATTTAAAATGGACCAGGAACTTGTGACCGTCTTCCATATTCAAAATTTGTGAGCATTGTTATAATATTTCCTCATAAACCAAAAGTGTTAATATCTCGGAAAGGAAGAGTTTCGGGACCTACGTATACATGACTTTTTTTCGTCCTTAGGAAGAGTACAATACGATTACCAAATCTGCATCAATTATTTTTTCACACCCGTTATATCGGCCACCTATTTCTGTTACACCGTTTATATCGCCCACCAATTCTGTCACAAAACTATCCCTATACCTGCCTCCAATTCCCATTCCTCGTCTATTCAACGGTCATCGCGCACGAAGCCGTTTCCCAAAAGAGGGGGACGTTCTTTTCACGCACCTACGCGCGCTTCTTTCCCAGGGGAAATTCCCATGGGTGTCAGAAAACAGCTGTGCGAAGGGAAGGTAAGGGCGAGGGACTTGGAGGCACCAGCTCAGGTAGGAAAAACTATAAAAGCTGATGACCATCCTTGCTGCGAACTTTTGCAGCAAATTTTTGAAACTAATTTCCTACAACTCAACTTATGACTAATTAGTTTATGTAGGTATATAATTGACAATGTTTGGATAATTCATCGCGTTAATTGCGAGTAATGGGACATCTTTAAGGAAAAAGGAAATGCTAAATGGTTTTCGTCGATGATTGCTTTCTTATCGCACGTCGTTCCCTTATCGCAATTCGAGAAAGAAATCTCTAGACACCGAGCGCGTTGCTTAACGAATCACGTGGCTTGCTTTGGTAGACGAAACTAATGAGCGAGAGCGTTCGGTGGTCGTGGCGATAAGAGGCAAAGAAACTGAATCATTGTTCTAGCTCTGCTAAGTACGTTCTCGTTATTGGCGATAACCGTATCGAGAAATTTCGTAGTATTAATTATTATTATATTATTATTATTATTATTGCACGGGTATAGTGCTCGTTAGTTTACAATAATATGCACTAAAGAAAAAAGATTACAAGTAAATAAAATTCTGATGAATGGAAGAGTAAGCTTGGATTTTTTAAAATTGACCATTTTGGGTTTGTTGAATGACGTTTCTCAATGCAAATGCTTTTTTATCGGTGAATATGGGGCGGGGGGACTTACAGTGGTGTCGATTGGAAAGTTTAAATGTTATATTTTTAAAGATCTGTAAAAGTAACTTGATACTAATTCTGGTAACCCATAATTCTAATTTTGAGATACAATTCTTTCTTATGGAACTATCTTACAAAGGAACATCTCGAACCCGAACTTGACAATTTTGGTGAGACTCTCCAAATTTGCAGAATAGAGAAAAATATTTGACATGAATTTATTTGTTATCGGCAATCGTCCATGTTGAAAGGGTAAAAACAGACCCTGGCGCTTGGGGTCGAAAACATACTTTCTAGAATATCTGGAGATCTGTCATGCGCAGAATATATTTTTTCTAGAGAATTTTAGAAAATATGTTATCCAACCCAGACTTTAGCGGCTGTTTTCACCCCTTCAATATGGATGTTTGTTGAAACAAAAAATATCGGTCAAATATTTTTCAGTATTCTGCAAAACTGCAGTTTCGACAAAATCGACGTGTGTGGGTTTCATATGTCGTCTAGTTAAAAAAACTATAGCAATGAAAAAACAACCCTGGCGATGACGTCGACGAATCGGATCATGAAACGCGCGATGCGAGTGGCCCTCTGGCTTTTTTAACTCTTTTTGTAGTGCCAATTCAATTAAAAATTTAAAACCGAAATTTCAATAAACTACAGAAAATATTAACTTTTTTAGTATAAATTTAATAAAGATCAGTTATTACAAATAAGCGTTTTTTCTCAACTGCTCCTTTTGCCCCCTCCCCCCGGACGCCCATGAATACACCTATCATCAGTTAATATCAATTCCACCATACCTAAGTATTTTGGAAGGATTAATCTAAGGGGCAATAACATCGACAAAGCTCGTACGAATGTGTGTAGATTTCCTCTGAATTGCCTTTTGAATAGTGAAATGATTGGAATTGGAGAGTGGCTTCCGTTGGACCAAGGCAAATTTCTGTACAGTCAATTATAAACTTTTCATTGACCACGATGCATATGGGATTGCATGGGGAATATATTATCGAAGTCCCGTCGATGAAATCATGGGAAATGCTTTCCCACGGTGGCCTCGTATTTCGTTATTTCGCGAGGAACGGGGTCGCGAGCGTAACGACGAAAGAAATAGAACAATTGACTCACTTGTATTTCGAGCAGCAGCTCCGTCTTCTTTCGCCTTATGTCTATCAGAATCTTCTGCTGCTCGGGCGTCAATTCTGCAAAACCCAAAAAAAACACTTCAACGTCACTCCGCTGCTTCCTTATCTGTGGGTATTGCTGGTGGTGCCATTTATGAAATGGAAACAATGGGCACGGTAAATAGTTACATTTTAAATACCAAACTATTCATTCACGACCAGAGAGATTTTTGCTTCTTTTTGACATATAAACACACCTTCAAAAAATTATCCAAAATGTCCCGATCGGAGCTCATAAAATCTGGCTGCCCAACCTCAAATCGATAAATTTTGAGTCACGCGAATCTTAATACAAATAAATGATACAAGAGCCTGTAAAAATAACAAGTTACAGCTTTCAGGCAGCACACGACAATCTAGGGCCTTAATGCAATAACAAAAAGTGAATTATGGAAGCGAGTTAATAGAATTTTGGTTGCTGAGTTGATGTAGTAGTGGAAAGTTAACTATGCTGTTTATATGTTAATAGAAAACGTTATTATAATTTATAGTAGACAGCTCGCTTGTCAAAGTGTACTTTGATGCTCATAAAGTGCCAAGTAACGGTAAAATTGTATACACTGTAACACTATAAGTAACTTACGAGGAGGCCATTCTTCGATTCAGCAACGTATCAATGGGCAAACACAGGCTCGACCGCGGTATCGATGAACGGATATGGACTAACGATTAATAATTGATCGTGAACTTGATTGAACGACAACCAGTATCGGTCTAAAGAGCGTTCGGACACTATAGTGCAACCCGATGGCAGTGGGGCTGAGGAAGGGGACTCATTAGGAGCAATTTAGCGAAACATCTAAAAATAGGTCTTTCGAATTAAGGCTGGGGTCGCGGTTGACGAACTGAATAAACGCGAATGGGATTAGTCTTCGAAGGGGAGCAAGTGGCAAACAGGCAGGCTTTATTATAAACACCTTGAGCCGATTTCTTTACTTTAGTGAAAAATATAACAGTCAAAAATAAGAGATTCGACTTTTTTTAGATCCGTGCTCATCCGTCTCGAGGAGAGAATAAAAAGTTCAAAAGGGACCATATTTCATACAGAAATAGTTTTTTCGCAAAAGCTAGAGAAAGCTTTGACAATTAGCTCGTGTATAATCACTTCTGGCAAAGAAGCGCTACTCCCACTCTGTCCTACGCGCCGTAACGGGGGGAATGGTGGGGGAAGCGTCCCGCCACCACTAGTAACTCTGTGCCATTTAAGGGGAGATGTCCCTACCAACGACTCATTTTTTTTATCAATTTTTAATTCTTTCGGAACTTTAAGGGTACTTTCTTTAACATTATAACAAGTAAAAAACATTTTATGGCAGTAAAATTAGGACAAATACAGAAGTTGACTTTTTTTTTTAGGAGCAAAACGGCGCTGGTGATAGCGTTTCGAATTTTTATGTGAAATTGACCAATACAATTCTTCTTCAATTTATTCAACAATTGTAACAATGTAAACCTAAAATGGTGTAAAAAAATTGAATATTTTAAAAGTGGTGGCAATTCAAACAATTAAGTGTGATTTTCGCAAAAAAGTTTGAGCTCTATTTATTTAAAAAAGTGGTTGAAATGAATAATTTGGTTATACATTTAGGTTCATGTTCTGAGGGACATTATGAACTAAAAGTGTGCAAAATGTAAAGTTGATCGGTCAAATAGTTTTTGAATTATCTCAGGGACCAATTTTGAAAACGTGTTTAAGTTGCGTTTTATGACTCATCAGGCTGTAGTATTGATTCGAAATTGGAGAATATATTATTGAAATGTTTTAATAGCGATTTATGGACATTGTTTTTAGATTTTTCGGCCGATTTATAGAGTCTTCTCCCCTTAAGGTAGTTCCTGAATAATGTACTAAATTACAGAATTCATTCAAATTTCGTACTAAAATAATTTGGAATACAAGAAACCCTTGTACAAAGTTTAAAATCGATTTACCACATAGTTATCGAGAAATTGTTAATTAAAGTTGATGCATTTTAACACAGTGGCATATGGGGAAAACAAAAAAAGAGGGTTATAGTTTCAGTTTTTCTTCTGAAACAGGTAAACCATATTATAGAAATGTACCAAAATTGGCACAAAAGTACATCGAAATGTCAGGAAATGAATTTATCAATTTCTACAAAACTGACCACATAGTTTCTTCGTAAATGCCCATAAAAAAATAGGTTTACGTGTAAATTTTTCAGAAACTTCGTAGAGCAATCAACGTGGCAACGTCGCACAATCGATATGTTTAGACATTTAAATAGCGAACGACAATTCAAATTCATATGAACACTAATTATATTGTAAGTCATATTAGTTATCTGAAATTTGTAGATAAAATATTAAATAACATAATTGTGACTTAAATATATTTATTGTTGTTAAATAATTTTCTCAAGTTTGTCAAATTTTCTTTTACAAGTATCAATTGTGGAAATAAAATATGACAGTTTTATTAAATTTTTCAACGACATTACATATGTTAAATAAAGTTTTATTACCATATTTTTAACAAAGATAATTCTACTATAAAATTTACAAAGTGAAACCACTAAAATTAAAATCATATTTCATTACATAATGAATGCGTTTACTTAAACAGAAATAAAATTAAATACAAGTTTAATTGAATATTATTACAAAGTTCATACATATTATGCACTCACTTAAAACTGAATACTCATTAAAAAGTTAGTCATTCGAAGCATTTTTAAAAAATTCAATGATACTATTCAATACTTTAGCACATTTTGTTATGATGGGTTTGCCACCATTTTTTTTGGATAAAATTTCAATGATACCGTCTTTTCCTTTAGTGACATATACGTCACGAAGCTGATAATAACAAAAACATTAAGAGTAGCTTATGCTTATTCAAAACCTCTAAAGAATGCAATTCAAAGAATATGACATAATCTAACGCAACAATCGCCAGTGCCTTACTCAAAAACTTCCCGCATATTCCTCGCTCAATAACATAGAAACCAACCCTACAGTTTAAGCATCCTTCTGACCATAACTGTATACCATATTCCTCTATCAATGTTTTCTGCTTCAACATAAAAAAAGAGCTACCCTCCATTCCTCTTCCCACGTCCGCACCATATATCCCTCACAGCGCAGTGATACACCTTCCCCCTCCGCCGTCATCCGCTTATTTATATTGTGGCAACACGCGACTCGGAACTAACGAAAGCAATCCAGGCGTGCATCGCGGTGCCAAGAAAGAAAGGCAACAGAAAAAAGGCTCGCAAAGGCGCAAACCCTCTTAAAAACAGCTTGAAAAGGTTAACGCCCGACCGTGGCGCCAGGCGGTTGGCGCGCGAAGCTCGATTTTGAAGGAACTCTGAAGGGCAGGAACACAATACCGTTGATTGACGCGGACGCGATAACGCTCGAAACGCAGCGCCGTCGAATACCTAGAACGCAGCTGCTTGTGCCATATAATTTGCTCTGTGTTCTCGAGCGAGGGTAAACACGGAACAGAAGGGGGAAGGGAGGGGGAACGAGCGAGAGAAAGAGAGAGAGAGAGATAGGAAATGGTGCGTAGAGCGCGTTTCATACGCCATTCATAACGCGTTCTGCCACCTGCGCTACGGCTACGTCGCGAACAGTACCGTATGATCATCCCCAACGCTCGACCTCCACGCCGTGAGGTTATGTAATTCGAACGGGTGCGCTAACCTCTTCCTCTCTCGCGCGACGTACGGAAAGTCGGCTCCCAGATTAGGCTAGGTTACGTGCCTGAGCGGAACAATTAGAAACTGTTGCTTCGCTGCTATACGAGCGATCATCGTAACGGGGTCGATAGCCGTGCACCACCGAACGTCAAGGGTACAAAGCTTGGAAACGATACATGGAAGTTCTAAATTCCACTGATCGTGGCTTGTGATCGTTTTCGTCACACATTTCTGTCAATTCGTTTATGCCGATAACGGAAACATGATTAACGCTCCACCAAGTTTACGACCTCGCTGCGCATACCTCCTCCAACTACAATACCCTAACGATTTTTAAATCCCGCCTGTGTTGTCGCTCGTCGCCAAAACACCGCGGTTCGTAATCTCGTAACACCAGTCGATCCGTAAGAATAACAGTAATATCGTATTTCCGCGATCAAAACCGATCGTGGCACACATCGGACGCGGCGTTTTGCGCAATCGCGTGATTCACGGGGTGTTCGGTTTCAAGATGCGTGATTGTAAACAGACAAGATTATCCCGCTCCCTTTATCTATCTTGAGGAGTTCTTTTCGGAACAACTGTATCGCGCGATATCGATTATCAAAAGCTATAATGGCGTGGAATCGGTAACAACGGAGTCCTCGGATTCCCATGAATCTCGTCGACCTGACCGTTCGATTATCTTTCCGGTACTGCGGGAGGCTGCGCTTTTTTGTTGACAGATGGGGGAGCGAGGATGTTTCGAGGCGTTTGGTGGATGCGATTGTACGGACGGGAGGGTGAAGGGGAGGGCTTTGCGATGCTCGATAGATCGTACGGATTCTGGTCGAGAGAAAGGAGATTTCGTTTTGTTTACGGCGTGTGTACGATAGAAGAGGAGAAAGAGCGCGTGCGCTCTGACAGGGAAAACCCAGGCATCAGCCAGGTTGCCGTACGTGTCGGGCCAGATATATCGCGATTGTACGGGAATTTTCTTACCCGTTGTGCCGAACTGGTCTACCTGATGACCACCAGAATTCACTCCCGCACCCCCCAGACCGTCCAGATCCTGCCACATCTCCGAAAACTCGCACTTTCCGGGCACACGCACGCACAGAATCACCCACCTTCACTCGAGCGGCGCCATTTTCACTGTGTACTGACCACTCTTCGGCGTAAACGACCTGAACGCCCCCCTCGACGTCGTATACTAATTGTGAACTAGCTGGCGCCATTTTCTGCCGCGGTGCAGTTTCGTTCTTCCTTATCAAGACTAAACTTTCGAAAATGTCCATTCTCCGATTCCGCTAAAAGTTTACAAATAGTTTCGTTTGGCATAGAAATAATGTTTGCGAGAAGGATTTTCGAATGATTCAGAAAATAATTTTTTACCAATTTAATGCTATTCTCTACCTTATCGACACAATGTAGTATGATCACAGACGAGGTATAGGATAGACCTATCACGTAATGGATGACAGTAGGCTAGAAAGACTTTTATTTTTTTTTTATTTATACTAAGAATAGTACAACTTAGTTATATTTTTATATCTTACAACATAGTAATATGCAGTGTGTGAGAGAAATCAGTGTGGATGAGAGACTGTACATGTGTGAAGGCACCTTAAGGATACAAATAGTTTCTAATGCCAAATGGGCAAAATGTAACTATAAATGGAGATAATAAAAAAAAATAAAAAAGAAAGTAGGCTAGAAAGATGGTCACACCATCGACGAAGTATACAATAGACCTATCACGCAATGTAATTTTGTCACACGCTCGGGGGGCTCACAAGCCCCCTTACCATTTTCGAGTCACACCCAACGTTATGGACTCAATCTAAAATACGTTTACAATGCTACGAGTGGTAGGAATTAAAATTAAAATTAATAGTGTTATGACTAATTTCAAGAAATATGTTGTACAATTCCCTTCACTAATAGATTTTCGTACATGAAATAAATATATTGTAACATTTGTCCTATTTACTATAATAGACAAGTTAGGCTACTAAAAATATTTTTCTTATTACAGGTGAAACTTGGGAATATTTCGACGTGGAAAGCTACTTTATGGGGGCCAAATGATGGAAACCTCAATAATGAACACAAGAAAATAGTGATTTTATATAATTTATACTTTATTGAAACGCTGTAAAGGCCTCTTAGGCGAATAAATTGAGAGAAACTTGAAACAAACTGTATTACAATTCAGTAATACCTTTTACATATTCCTAACCAAATTCCAAACTTGCAATTTCAAATATCTGTGGTATTATCTTAAAAATACCATAGTATGCAGCATGCGTGCATTTTTGAAAGCAACTCTTATATCTGATTAGAATATTTGACAAGCACAGCTATCGGCTCGGTTTGCACCGATTACCAGGTCTCACCACGAGGAGGTTGCTGCGTTTCGAGACCCGTAGAGAGATAGATGGAATCAAAGTTCCGTCGATCTCCCTATACATGAAAACCTTAGCTCACTAAACCAAAAGATGGATGGAAGCAAAGTTCCATCGATCTCTTCGCTTTCGAAATACAGAAATGCCAAGCAATCACTCGATTTAAAGAAATTCAGCAAGGAAGGAAAGACTACTGGTGAGCATGAAAGGAGTATTGGATGGCGCAGTTCCTACCACCCTAATGTCCGAGTCGAAAGGGAAAAGCGCTCGGCGTCTCCCAGAGGCGATTCCTGTTGCTCCGACTCATGCAACCCGCCAGGAGCACACTAGGTGTGACCTGACTCAAGCCGGCTTACGCGGAGATTGGGTAATCGGACCAGGAGACTTACGCAGGCAGTGTACCAAGCGGTACACCCCCTACGCCCGAAACTTTTCCCTTTCGACAAGAACACCAGGGGATGAAACTGATCCACTCATACCAATTCCATGCTCAGTCGCTTGCTTCCGGAAACGGAGGCAGCGGCGACCTCCTCATCCGAGTTGAGGAGCCAACGCAAAAGCAACAAAGTTAATAAAATTCTGTGACTACTTGGCCCGGTACATGAAAATCATAGCCTACTAAACCAAAGAGATAGGTGGAAACATAGTTCCATCGATCCCTTTGGTTTAGATATCGAATCTAGGGATCTGCCAAGCAATCACTCGATTGAAATAAATTCAGCAAAGAGGGAAAGACTACAGGTGAGCATAAAAGAAGTATTGAATGGCGCAGTTCCTACCACCCTAATGTCCGAGTCGAAAGGGAAAAGCGCTCGGCGTCTCCCAGAGACGATTCCTGTTGCTCCGACTCATGCAACCCGCCAGGAGCACACTAGGTGTGACCTGACTCAAGCCGGCTTACGCGGAGATTGGGTAATCGGACCAGGAGACTTACGCAGGCAGTGTACCAAGCGGTACACCCCCTACGCCCGAAACTTTTCCCTTTCGACAAGAACACCAGAGGATGAAACTGATCCACTCATACCAATTCCATGCTCAGTCGCTTGCTTCCGGAAACGGAAGCAGCGGCGACCTCCTCATCGGAGTTGAGGAGCCTACGAAAGAGCAACACAGTTAATAAAATTCTGTGACTACTTGGCCCTGTACATGAAAACCTTAGCCTACTAAACCAAAGGGATAGGTGGAAACAAAGTCACATCGATCCCTTAGGTTTAGATATTGAATCTGGGGATCTGCCAAGCAATCACTCGATTGAAATAAATTTAGCAAAGAGGGCAAGACTACAGGTGAGCATAAAAGAAGTATTGAATGGCGCAGTTCCTACCACCCTAATGTCCAAGTCGAAAGGGAAAAGCGCTCGGCGTCTCCCAGAGGCGATTCCTGTTGCTCCGACTCATGCAACCCGCCAGGAGCACACTAGGTGTGACCTGACTTAAGCCGGCTTACGCGGAGATTGGGTAATCGGACCAGGACACTTACGCAGGCAGTGTACCAAGCGGTACACCCCCTACGCCCGAAACTTTTCCCTTTCGACAAGAACACCAGGGGATGAAACTGATCCACTCATACCAATTCCATGCTCAGTCGCTTGCTTCCGGAAACGGAGGCAGCGGCGACCTCCTCATCCGAGTTGAGGAGCCAACGCAAAAGCAACAAAGTTAATAAAATTCTGTGACTACTTGGCCCGGTACATGAAAATCATAGCCTACTAAACCAAAGAGATAGGTGGAAACATAGTTCCATCGATCCCTTTGGTTTATATATCGAATCTAGGGATCTGCCAAGCAATCACTCGATTGAAATAAATTCAGCAAAGAGGGAAAGACTACAGGTGAGCATAAAAGAAGTATTGAATGGCGCAGTTCCTACCACCCTAATGTCCGAGTCGAAAGGGAAAAGCGCTCGGCGTCTCCCAGAGACGATTCCTGTTGCTCCGACTCATGCAACCCGCCAGGAGCACACTAGGTGTGACCTGACTCAAGCCGGCTTACGCGGAGATTGGGTAATCGGACCAGGAGACTTACGCAGGCAGTGTACCAAGCGGTACACCCCCTACGCCCGAAACTTTTCCCTTTCGACAAGAACACCAGAGGATGAAACTGATCCACTCATACCAATTCCATGCTCAGTCGCTTGCTTCCGGAAACGGAAGCAGCGGCGACCTCCTCATCGGAGTTGAGGAGCCTACGAAAGAGCAACACAGTTAATAAAATTCTGTGACTACTTGGCCCTGTACATGAAAACCTTAGCCTACTAAACCAAAGGGATAGGTGGAAACAAAGTCACATCGATCCCTTAGGTTTAGATATTGAATCTGGGGATCTGCCAAGCAATCACTCGATTGAAATAAATTCAGCAAAGAGGGAAAGACTACAGGTGAGCATAAAAGAAGTATTGAATGGCGCAGTTCCTACCACCCTAATGTCCGAGTCGAAAGGGAAAAGCGCTCGGCGTCTCCCAGAGACGATTCCTGTTGCTCCGACTCATGCAACCCGCCAGGAGCACACTAGGTGTGACCTGACTCAAGCCGGCTTACGCGGAGATTGGGTAATCGGACCAGGACACTTACGCAGGCAGTGTACCAAGCGGTACACCCCCTACGCCCGAAACTTTTCCCTTTCGACAAGAACACCAGGGGATGAAACTGATCCACGCATACCAATTCCATGCCCAGTCGCTTGCTTCCGGAAACGGAAGCAGCGGCGACCTCCTCATCCGAGTTGAAGAGCCAGTAAACGAACAACAAAGCTAATGATTGAGTGACTACTTCGCAATTTTACATGGGGCCTTAGCCTAGGCATCCTTAGATGTCTTCTGTCACTCCCTTCCCCGCAGAAGAGTGAACCTGAAAAGCTGAAACAATCGAACACGTTATATTAGCAATGGTGTAATATGCTTGGGGGGAACTAAGAAAATACATATTAGGCTCGTACCGATCGAGACCAGAGTGACCAGAGTGACCAGAGTGACCAGAGTGACCAGGGTGTCCAGGGCGTCGAGGGTGTCCAGGGTGTCCAGGGTGTCCAGGGTGTCCAGGGTGTCCAGGGTGTCCAGAGCGTTCAGGAGCTCCCGCGTATCCGGAGGTCTTGCCGGCTCGGAGGATCGACGACGACTGAGGATTTGGAGGTACGTGTGCACTTTGGGCAACAACAGCCGCAATCACAACAAGGTCGACGGTTAATTTCATTTGCGAAAGCCAGTTAATTATTCGATAAAAATTGATATTTCCACTGAAATATTCATTCCAACGACTATTACTATGAAAAATCATGTTAACAACATTTACCCTGACCACCCAGTATAAATAATTATTAACTATAACGATACAACTCGAGATATCACGCAATTAGTAACATTTGGCCTTGGATTTGCAAATGATTTTCTACGCTGAAGGAATTCTCTTTTATTCTCAATGTTTAATCGTTCGATAAATGAATGTTAATGCTTATACATATTACATAGTATTATTTATAATGTATAAGTACATTTTAGTTGAACTGGGTGTAAATGAATAGCGCTACGAATCTACGTATATGGCGAAAACTTCGAAGCACTTCGAACAAGATTCAAAGCTTAAAACTTTTGAAAGTCTTAATAAGTCTTGAGTTTTTATAGGTCTTGGAAGTCTTGGATGTCTTGAAAGTCTTGAAAATGAACATCTGGTTGCTAAAAATTAGCCACGTTGATCGGCCAGAGGGTTTCGCCAGGGTTGCAGTTTACGACTGTATTGTCCCGCGAGTTGTTGGTGAACGTAGATACGGGTCCAAAACCTACCAAGCTTTTGAAGCAAGAGTTTCAAAACTTTCAAAACCTTCAAGGTCTATAAAGACTCTAGACTTTTCAAGACTTTCAAGAGTTTTAAGCTTCGAATTTAGTACTTTTAAGCTTAAAAGTGCTTAAAAGTACTCGCCTGATATTCAAGACAGATTCGAAGCGGTTCAAAGCACTTCGAATCCAATCACTACCTGCGGGAGTGTTAGTAACAGCGTGAATTTTTAATATTTTTCGGCGTACGATACGTGAAAGGGTTCTACGACACGCAAAGTACTAATAAACAATGTCATCTTGCAATTTATAGCTTACACGGGCTTTGAAGAAATAGCATTTTTGAGCGCCATAGTGTCTTCATCCCCAAAATGTATTTTCGGCGAGAAATCCGCATGAGTCGTTGACAAGCCAAGTCAAAGCATAGCGTAGCAAAAGCCTGCCTTCAAACAAGTCACACGTATACAAGCACGCACACACCTTTCAGCATTTCAACCCATTTCAAAGTAGTTGCTGAGTTGGACGCTGTTCATGAGCAGGTGCCACTACATTGAGTTCTCAAATTATGGGTCGGTAACACAGTTTGGGTGGCGACACAAAGATCCATAAGGTGATAGGTCTATCCTATACCTCGTCTGTGGTCATACTTATTTAGAATTTAAATACATATAATGTTGGAGGCAAAATTGGGAAAATATGAATTTGCCAATATTTTTTGATGTTACAAAAATGAGTTTCATAAAATATTATGTGAATGGGCAAAATGATCTAGATTAAAAAAAAAAGAATGAATGCAATATGATAAATAGTTCCAAAGATAAAAGTTTCTAAGTATAGCGTAGTTTCAAAAAGGTATATGCAAAAAAGATTATCAGCGAGCAAACTTCTGAAAATTGACTGTTGTTGTTTCCAAAACAAATTGTTAATCCTTAAAACTTATCTATCATTAACTTTGTTTATTTATAACTAAACATTTATTGATAAAAATATAAATAATTTCACTGCGACTATAAAAGTAATATTTCATTTATAAAAATATTTAAAGTAGGTTTTTATAAAATTATCTATAAAATTTAGTAAATTTAGAAAAAGACGTAAATAAATTTTTAAGAATTTATATATAAATTAAATTAATTGATTTGATTTATTATTATAAATTTGTTTCATTTATACTATGTATTTCGCTGTAGATTGCAAAAGGTACAAGACCAGGTTACTAACGTGATAAAAAATAATTAAAATTACCTACTAAATAATTTTAGTCACGATGTGCGATTCGCAACAGGGATAGTAACAATTTGTTCCACAAATTTTAATCGAGCGTATTTCTATTTTCATCCTATTTCTCATCAGGTGATGAATTCTAGTTGCCCGCATTTCAATCTTTCCCGATTTTGCGTCAACCGTATTGCAATCGGTCGAGATTGACCGTTTTCGGTTGATCGTTTTCCGAACCTCTCTCATATATTAATCCCAACCTCTCCATAAATTAACGCAACCGTATTCCTGACCGGTCTAGACTTTCGGTTGACCGTAGGTCTGAGAAAAATTCTCTCTCGGTTACCGGTTGAGAGAAAACTTCGGACCGCTCGTCGCTCTCCGGTTCGGTCGAGAGAACCATAAATGCCATATCGAACGTTTCGATGACCCCGACCGCGACCGTAACGAAATTCTATCAGTCTCGACTCCCTGCCGCCAATAAACAAGGATCGTACCGGACCTGTGAGAAAGGACCAACACAACTTCTCATTAGGTCCACCCGATACACCTTTCCCCATAGATCCTCGCGCTAGATCTTCTCTCCGGACCTTCGCAATAAATCTTAGCGCTAGATCTCCCAAGAGGATCTTCCCGTCAATTTTTCCCGCCGGACTTTCCCGCCAAAAAACAGAGAAAAGCGTCGCGCCCTCAAGGGCAGTGGCGGATTTAACAGGGCGGCCGATGAGCAGTTGCCACCTGGGCCCCTGCACAAAAAGCCCCCAGGGCCCCATCTTTAAAGAAAAACATTATGATTATATCCAAAGTATTTATTTCTGTATTATTACACTAAACCCGTTTTTAGTACATTACCGCTTTATTTTCCCAAAAAATGGGCCCCTGCTCAGAAGGCCCTCTAGGGCCCTGTCTTAAAAAAAAACTTATGATCTTATCCAGGCACTATATTTTTTTTCTATACTTTTCTGTACACTTACCCCCTTTTATATACTAAACTCTTCATTTTCCCGAAAAATGGGCCCTCAGAACTATTGCCACCTAGGCCTTTTTTCTTAAATCCGCCACTGCTCAAGGGGTATAAAACTCCTGGAGCTCCACCGCCGCAAGAGACTTTTGTAAGGACCACCGACTCAAACACATTGTCAACGCGTTACGTTAAGCACGGTTTTCAAGTTTGTAATAAAAGACTATCTACAAGAAGCTCTAACGTTACTGAGAAAGCACGAGTGCCTTCTCTAACTCGAAACAACGGCATCCACGTCTAGCAGCAGAATTTTAGTGACAGTCGTGAAATCCTTTCGATTTTCAACGTTGGTTGTTGACTCTCTCTCTTTCTTCGTGTTATGCGACCCATCAAACGCAAGAATGGTTAAATTGTTTATTGTGAGTGCCTTTCTTCAGACGTTGACATTAATTTCTGTCAATACCCGTGAGTACAGTTAATTGACTATATTATCCTCATCCTAATGATTGGCGTACATATTTCCTTCGGTGAACACGAACATACGAACATTCTATAATCTATATAAAGAAATAGCATATATCAAAGAGTGCACGTTTGAGTAACAAACAGAGCTTTATTTGCTAGCTGAATTGGGCCATTCCACGCGAAATCGGACACTCTTCAGAGTAAGATTTCTGATTTTTGTTAAACTTGGATATGCTGTAGTATTCAGTGGTAAGTAAACAAATCTCAAAGGATTTTTCAAAATTTTAAAAAATTTAGAAACTGAGAAAATGATAAAAATTACCTTTTGGCTGTTTATAGTCGAGGCATAAGGGTACCAAAGAAAAATGATTTCACAAATTAAAAATTATTTATAAATTTTGAAAAATCTTTCAAGATACATTTATATACTACTAAAGACTGCAACATATTCAAGTTTCACCAAAATCCGAAATAATACTCCGAAATGTGTCCGATTTCGTGTGGAATGGCCCTATTACGAACCGGTGGGAAGAACCGTTCGCCATATCAAAGCAATCATCTGAAAGATTACGACGAAGATTACTAATAAAATATGCGAAGCTGTTGATTTGTGAGAATCTTGTACGGGATGCTGAGCCGGACAACAATTAGCATTACTTTTTCATACGGCGGAATGATTTTTTCTTCTCAGAATACGTACCGAATTGCGTGACACCGAACGGCGCACCTGGCATGTGCATTGGAAGACGAATATGTCCACCTTTGCTGAGCCTATTTCAAGGTCAACCCCTCTATCCACCAACAGCAGATATTTTGAGGATGTCGCAGTGTGGTTTCCACCGCGGGGAGCCGCAAGTCTGTTGCCCGATACAGAAACCTGACAACAATTTGAGACCAACCACCGCAGACGACGACGATGCAAACTTACAGTACGATCTGTCCAGTAATCCATTACTTCCCAAAAATTGCGGTGAAGACTTGACCCAGAGGATCTTCGGCGGAGAGAAAATGGACCTGGACGAGTTCCCTTGGTTGACGCTTTTAGAATACGCTACACGTAAGTGCCCGAAATTAGCTAGAGTACGTTCTCCGGCAGAGGAGCTAAGTATCCATTAGAAATTGGTATTTTTCAGCGAAGGGTATAGCTACATTTTGCGGGGGAGCCCTGATCAGTCACCGTTACGTTCTAACCGCGGCCCACTGTGTCACTAGGCAGCTGAAGAGCGTCCGATTAGGCGAATACAACATCGCCACCGATCGCGATTGCATCCCGGACGGCGGAGATGAGGAAGTCTGCGCGGACGATCCGATCTCGGTCGAGATAGACGAGCAAATCGTCCATGAGAATTATGGATGGAGGGATGGGAACCGCAAGTACGATGTGGCCGTGCTGAGACTGTCTCGGGACGTCCCATTCACGGATTACATCAAGGCTATATGCTTGCCATCGCGCAGCCATTTCGGACAACGTCTGTACCTCGCCGGCTGGGGAGAGACTGAGCAGGGATCCTTTTCCGACGTAAAGCTCAAGCTTTCATTATCCATCGCCGACAAGAAGCAATGTCAAACGACTTACCGCAAAGCGGGTGTGTCGCTTGGTTTTGGGCAAATGTGCGCCGGTGGAGAGACGGGCAAAGATTCGTGCAAATCAGATTCGGGTGGCCCTCTGATGTCTCGTGAGAGGGGTCGGGATGGCATCGGCAGATGGTCTGCCGTCGGAGTAGTTTCCTTCGGCTCGTCAACTTGTGGCATGCATCAATGGCCTAATGTTTATACTCGAGTAATCGATTTCGTGCCCTGGATAGTCAGCAAGATGAGACCTTAAAATCTCTGGTTTCGTTACGAGATGTTTCCTGATTACAAGAGCAGAATGATGTATACTTTTATGTTCCCTCTTAACTTAATATAAATAAAACTTTGTAAAAGCTTTGTAAATAATTTCACATAGTTCAGTGTCTTTATTAAAATGCTACATATTTTGTGTGTTAAACGTACTGGCGATTATTTGCATAGTCCAGACCTGGACTCCAGGGCGTTCCCTCTAACTTAATTCGCAACTAAATACGTCAATGGTAGTATCCATTAACCTTGAAAGGAATATTGTTACAAGCATTATTCACTTAGATCTGGCAGGGTAGTGCGCTTAAAGAGTTTCAATAATGATTTACGCATGCAGATATATGTCGCAGGAGAAAAGTGTAGAACGACGCGAACTTTTCAAAAAATGGATCCAATAATCGACCATGCATCTTAAATTCCTCGTTCCCCAAATCGATTTGCCGTCCTTTCTTGCCAGAGGGTAACCAGACTCCATTCCTGATAGGCTCATTGTGAGGTGTAGGATTCCTGCAAACACGAGGAACACATATGATCATAAATACTCCAACTTGTTATTTCACCAGCATTCCGGTATCATTTATTGTCAGTCAGGATGATCAACAGTAGCTTCCATATAGGAGGCATAGGAGTTACTATTTCAATACAATATCAATTTGTTCTTACATCGTTTCAAGCTTCAAGCTCGAGTAAAGACGAGTTCCTTCTTCAATTAAAGATTACACACAGAATACCATTTTAAGGAAATGTTGAATTATCGTTCATTAAATAGCATTCCGATTACTTACCCGTACTTGGCAAAGTTTGTCCACAGAGAGACAAACTGTTTCCGATACACGTTGTACTCTGAGTTTGGATCAAGGTGAGGATCGAAGTCATTACAAAATAGCAAGAAAATATCGGCAGCATGAACTGTGCCTAAAACATTCGACACAAGAGTGTTGATGAGTCAGATGTAAAAGAAGTATTGGTATGTGGAGTTTGCGTTTAATACAAGGGACAGTACATGTGAAAGCATCCAGATAAATTACCCTTTTTCTGCGAATCCAACTGTTCCTGCGCACTTGGGGTCCTTAAATACGACAGTCGATAGAAATAAACGGGTATCTTGCCATTGTATTTAGCCAACATCTTTTGCGTGGAATCGATAGGTCCAGTGAAGTGAAAGGCTGTCGCTATCTGAAGAGCACACCAGAAATCAGTAGGTCCATCTGAACACGCATAAGCTCAGCGCAAACCTGCCAATATTTACCTTTCCCACATCGGAAAGCGTACCATTCACAACTGTGTTCAATAGTCTTGTGAAATCTTTGCTTCGACCCGTCGTGTCCGACGCAAATAGTTCGTTTAGACGTTTTAGCGTTTCGTTCCTTAGGAAATTCGGTTCTGGAAGTATTCGCATGGAAAGAGTAAATTAAGGAAGATGAACAATACTTGGAGAGAACAGATTGAACTTGTTTCAAAAGACACCAATTGAAACTCCCCTTCTGTGCCATAGATATGAACACGACCATCGATTAATTATATAATAAAAGCAAAATAAGGGTTACTGTGGCGAGCAGAACATGGTAGCTGGAAGGAACTTCTATGCTTCAGATGCTGCTACGTGCAAGCATTGTGTTTAGCGAGAATGTATTTCCCTTGCTTTCGCGTAGTGAACATGGCTGCATTTTTATTTATATTAAGGAATTGTGCTATATCTGTGGCACGGAAGTAGCCCCGTTGCTGCATACCTATTATGCCTCTACCAAAAATATCCAATTCGTCTTTAGTGTAGCCTATCATGGTAGGTACACGGGTGAAGTGCCCAGACTTCAACTTCGATATGGGACAATTGTCCAAGAAAACTTTTTCCGGCGAAGGGTCGGAAGAAATGACGTCTATTGTTGGATTAAATGGTAAGGTGATTGGAAACTGTGACGGAAGAGAATTCACAGTATAGAAAGCAACCCGTGAAGCGTAGGTTCTCTTGAATTATTTATATATAACATACCTTTATTGAATGCTTAATTATTGCTTGCACTGCATTTGTCATATTCTTGATATCAGCTTTCTTCAAAGCGTCGAGTAATTGTTCATTTGTCTCAGCTGCAATTCCCATACGTGCGCCAAGGTCATAAGCTGCTTTGACAGCTTGCTTTGGTGTGTGGAAACCCCACGGACATATGGGACTCCCACTTTGAGAAATGGCTTGTTGAAACAGGCCTGTGTTTGATTTATATGAGACTTTTCTCAGTCTTTACTAAATACATATAATACTATTGAATTCTCACCTTTCGATTGCGGGGATAATAAGTGGAACATTACGGAAACGGCACCAGCACTTTCTCCAAATACAGTCACTCGATTCGGATCACCCCCGAAATTGGCGATGTTCTTCTGCACCCACTGCATGGCCATGTTCTGATCCTTCAGACCCTGATTACCCCGGCTTTCGTCCATATTAAGCGACAAAAATCCTAGAAAAATACGAAACCGTCGTAGGTATCCGCTCAACATTTTCATCGAATTGGGGAAATCGATCGGTTACCAAGTGGTCCAAGACGGTAGTTCATGTTGACGAATATCACATTGTTTTCTAGAAATAAATCAGGCCCGTATATTTTGCGCGTTGTAGACCCCGCCACAAATGCGCCACCGTAAATCCAAATCATCACCGGCAGCAGCCTTTCTGTCTTCGTGAAGTTCAACTAACAAATATTAAGCGGATCAAGAGCTTTTCTTTACGCATTGAGTGTTGCTCCCAAGAATAATGAAAGATTAAAAATTGTGTATATTGTGGGATGAGGAAACCCCATAAGAGGGAGCCCGGAATAAGAAACCTCGGAAGGTTGGCGTTGGTGGAGTTGGTTAAGGGGGAACACCACTGTGACGGCCGGAAAAATGAGCCCATTTTTAAGATTTTTTTAAGGGACAACTTACAGTTTTATTATAAAATTGTTATTACCTATCTTTAGTACAATGTCTTAAGAGACTATAAAAAAAAAGTAATAGAAAAACATGCATAGATTTCCATATACAGTTAATCTCCTACATCCCTCACAAGAAAACATAGGTCGCTTATCGAAACGATATCTTTGGAACGGCAACTCTGAAATCAATTTTTTTTTTTTAATATAATCGGTATGAGTGTAGTTTCCGTTGTACGTACCGATTTTTAAAAAAAATTATTTTTGTAAAAATGGTGCGCTTGGGAAGAAAAAGTTTCGAAAATTCACAAAAAATGGATAGTTTTTCGAGCGTATTTAAAAAAATATGTTTTCGATCAAAAAATCGGTACGTACAACTGAAGATACTCTTGTTTTAAAGATCCTATCAAAATTTCAAGTCGATCGGATAAAAATTGACAGAGTTATTGATTCGATCAGTTAGAAAAATGTCGTTTCGAGAAAATCGCGTTTAAAGTTTGCACGGGAAAAATCACACTTCCGATCGTGACGTTCACTGTCACTCGAATGCCCGATCAACGGTTGCATTTCTTCGATTCTCGAACGAACAGCGTACCGTGCCTAAAAACGGGAAAAACCCAAAATTTACAACCTTTAACAATGTGGGGGAACAGTGGGTAAGAAAAATGTCGGCGCGCTATTTGCCGCTACATAGCGCGCTCGGAACGGCATCGTGACGCGTCTCACAAAATGCACTGTATCTACGTCAATTCTTCGAATATCAACTTGAAATTTTCAGAGAGTATTTTTGAAGAGTTAAACATTAAGAAAGTGAAGAAAAAAAATCGAAATTTTTTCAACTTTCACAGTGGTGTTCCCCCTTAAGTGGCTGCACAGTACACAGAGAACCCGTAAGATCGTGGGTTCGCGAGTCCCATCACCCGACGCCCTTTTTTCCGTGGCTCTCCAACACATAGGAATTAGGAAATCTACTCTTACAATCTTATAACGGAGGCGACGCGTACCACTGGGGTAAACACGTTCAAATACAGGCAATCTTCTCTTCCTCGATATGTCAAAGTAAGGTACTGTACACACACGGCGCTGTCTTTAGTTGCATTCAGTACTCCTGTCCATGGATCTGCTTGGATAGGGTCCTGCATTTTTCACGTAGAATGCCGTGTAAAGTTTGTTCGTTATTATTGTTAATATTTTACAGTAAGCAATTTAATTCATCAGATGTCCTTTAAACTGACGAAATTAGAATTGATTTGTATGATTACATCGCCATCGACGAGACAAAATAAAATGGGACTTACCCTAAATCGAAGGTAACCAAGAGGTGGTTTTGCGAATGGTATACCTGTGAAGAGTGAATAGGGCATGCTGTCCATAACAGTCTGTAATATTCTGCCTCGAACTGCACCCTTATCAGTGGTTACGACTTCTGTAAACCGTTGGCAATGCACCTCCGTTAGGAGGGCACCAACGACCAAGCAGAATATGTACTTCATATTTCCTCCTTTTGCAAACACCTTTCGTATGGACGGATAGTGCGTAGCAAGTCCAAAATCAAATTTCATTTTTTGTTTTAAACTGTATGAGTGTAGTTTCCGTTGCACCGAGAATTTTTGCTAATCGAGGAAAATAAAACGTTATTTCTAATCGGGTATAACGTAGCAATGTAGTGCTGGTATTATTTAAAAATTAATTCTTTGAATCGTAGAATTGGTTTTTTATAACGAAATGTTTGAAATTATTTCGTACAATAAATGTAAGTTGCTTCGATTCTCACCTTGCTAAGTTTCAAGAGTTCCTGTTGTAATACTTGGGAAAACTTAATGCATGACCATTTTTCGAGGCACTTTATATATTGTACGAATCCACACAATTTAATGCGATAAGATTATTTAGGTAGATTATGCTGGCGCATCAAATCTTGTTTTGGCTGCGGTGATCTGCACAAATTTGAGTAGTGCATTCTGGGTGCACGTGTCCTTACGCATGCGGAATTTTTCCACACGTCACAAGGTTTTGTACTTTGTTACATATACGTAACACAGCTACATTTTTTGTTTTTACCATTTTTTTAATGTACAACAAAATTAACAGTATATTTGAAATCAGCAGGTGAAAATACGTAGGAATAGGACATACAATAATTTATTCGCAATTTTGATTTATAAATTCGAAAAGTATTCCATTATACCTGTACAAATGGCGAAAAGAAGAACACCAAACACATTTCTGTATTATTTATAATATCCCCACTTTATGTGGGGACCGCAATTGGGGGCACCGTAATATGGATAACGCACTTTTCAGGGCACGGTAATTGGGACGGAAACATGTATTTTTATTTCAAGCATGATTTACGCATGCAGATGATAGTGGCAGGAGAAAAGTGTACAACGACGCAAACGCTTCAAAAACTGGATTCAGTAATCGATCATGCATCTTAAATTCCTCGTTACCCAAATCGATTTGCCGTCCTTCCTTGCCAGAGGGTAACCAGACTCCATTCCTGATGGGCTCATCGTGAGGTGTAGGATTCCTGCAAACACGAGGAACACATATGATCATAAATGCACCGACTTGTTATTTCACCAGCATTCGGGTATCATTTATTGTCAGTCAGGATGACCAACAGTAGCTTCCATATTGGAGACATAGGAGCTATTATTTCAAAGCAATAACCATCAATTTATTCCTACATCTTTCCACGGTTCAAGCTCAAGTAAAGACGAGTTCCTTCTTCAATTAAAGATTACATACAGATTACATACAGATTAAATAACATTCCGATTACTTACCCGTACTTGGCAAAGTTTGTCCACAGAGAGACGAACTGTTTCCGATACACGTTGTACTCTGAGTTCGGATCAAGGTGAGGAGCCGAGTCATTACAAAATAGCAGGAAAATATCAGCACCGTGAATTGTGCCTAAAACATTCGACACAAAAGTGTTGATGAGTCAGATGTAAAATATGTATTAGTATCTTGCGTTTACTACAAAGGACAACACATGTGAAAGCCTCGAGATGAATAATTACCGTTTATATGAAAATCTAACTGTTCCCGCGCACTTGAGTTCTTCAAATATGAGAATCGATAGTAGTAAACAGGTATCTTGTCATTGTATTTAGCCAACATCTTTTGCGTGGCATCGATAGGTCCAGTAAAGTGAAAAGCTGTCGCTATCTGAAGAGCACACCAGAAATCAGTAGGTAGGTCCATCTGAACTCGCATGAGCTCAGCGCAATCCTAGCAATATTTACCGTTTCTAATTCGGAAATCGAACAATTCACAACTGTGTTCAGTAGGCTTGCGAAATTTTTGCTTCGACCCGTCGTGTCCGACGCAAATAGTTCTTTTAGACGTTTTAACGTATCCTTCCTTAGAAAATCTGGGTCTGGAAGTATTCACATGGAAAGAATAGATTAAGGGAGATGGGCAACACTTGGAGAGAACAGGTCGAACTTGTTTCAAAAGGCGCCAATTGAAACTCCCCTTCTGTGCCATAGATATGAACACGAACCATCGATTAATTACATAATAAAAGCAAAAGAAGGGTTAGTTCAATGAGCAGAGCATGGTAGCTGAAAGGAACTTCTATGCTTCAGTTGCTGCTACGTGTAAGCATTGTGTTTAGTGAAAATGTATTTCTCTTGCTTTCGAGTAGTGAACATGGCTGCATTTTTATTTATATTAAAGAATGGTATTAGGTATATCTATGGGACAGAAGTTGGCCCGCTGCTGCATACCTTTTGTGCCTATAGACAATATATTCAATTCGTCCTTATTGTAACCTATCATGGTAGGTACATGGATGAAGTTCCCAGAATTCAATTTCGATATGGGACAATTGTCCAAGAAGGCTTTTCCTGGCGAAGGGTCGGAAGAAATGACGTCTATTGTTGGATTAAATGGCAAGGTGATTGGATACTTCTGTTAGATAATTCACAGTTTAGAAAGCACCGCATGAAGCGTCGGTTCTCTTGAGTTATTTATATATATATCATACCGTTATTAAATCCGCAATCAAACCGTACACTGCGTGCATCGTGTCCTCGACTTTAGCTTTCTTCAAAGCATCCAGTAATTGTTCATTTGTCTCAGCTGCAATACCCATATTTTTGCCAAGGGCATGAGCTGCATAGGCAGCCTGCTCTGGTGTGTGGTAACCCCACGGACTTATGAGTGTTTACAACTTCTGTAAACTGTTGGCAATGCACCTCCGTTAGGAGGGCAGCAACGACCCAGCAGAATGTGTACTTCATATTTTCTCCTTCTGCAAAAATCGTCCGTATGAACGGACGGTGTGTTGGAATTTTTAAACCTTTTTATATAGGTACCACCACCTGGAAATATGGATCAGTGATGGAAAGTGTAATAAATTTCTGCTGCCGTCATCATATTTTAAGCGTTGTTCCAATGTATGCTTTTTAAAATGCGTATTCTTTTTAACCGTCTTCAAAAACGAGGAGGTTATAGATTCGACCCGTATGTATTTTTTTATTTTTTATGATTGTCGCCGCATAACTCCTCAGCATATGAACCGATTTTGATGATCTTTTTTTTTATTCGAAAGAGGGCGATGCCACGGTTGACCCGTTCTACACTGCATCAATATGGGCCCAATACCTTGCAAGTACTGGTTAATAATAAAAACCATTGTCACCTATTTATTATTATTTTATGTATGCACATATTTCCTCAGCATGTTCTGCTAATATATATATAAAACTAAAGAAAGAAAAATAAAAAATAATTAAAAATATTAATACTAACTTCAAAAAATAAAAATGTACTAAAAAGTGAAAAATAATTTTTTCCTTCATTTAATCATCATTTGCAATGTGTAAATCTGGCTCCGACTTAAAAAAGATGAGAATATTAGATTAAATGGGGGAAAATTATTTTCCACGTTTTAGTACATTTTTATTTTTTGAAGTCGGTTTCAATTTTTTTTTAATTTTTTTAGTGATGTGCGTATTATTGCAAAGAACTGGCCACAAAAACTCGAGTGTAAATTGTAAGTAGAGTGATGCGTGTGCTGTCACTGTCACATCAAAGTTTTCCGTTCATTACCATACATAAAAAATATCACGACGTGTGACTGTGTTTATGGTCAGATACAATTCGAAGCAGCACGGTCGAAGTTTACATATTACGTTCAGGGGGAACACCACTGTGTTGGCCGGAGAGGTAAGCCATTTTTAAGAATTTTTTCAGGAAACTATAATTTTTTAGCGGATTGTCCGGGAGTGTCCCCTTTTAAATCCATTCAATATTTAATAAGGAAAGAACCAATCAGTTTGTATCGAAACGTAGATTTTTAACTAGGTACTAATCTATCGTTCCCAAGTAATAAACAAACTCTTGCAAAATGTCCTCGAGTCCCGAAAGGGACAAATATACATTTTATAAAGCCAAAGCTGAGCCAAAGCTCAGCGGAGCAGAAGCCTGCTCTTTATGTCAAATTCTTATTCTAAACAAGTTACACACACCTTTCAGCATTTAAACACATTTCAGAGTAGTTGCTGAGTTGGACGTTGTCCGTGAATAGAGGCCACTAAATTCAGTCCCTAGATTATGGGTCGGTAACATATTTTGGGTGGAATTTCCATAAGGTGATACGTCTATCCTATACCTCGTCCATAATGTTAAATCACAGACCAGGTATAGGATACATCACGCAATGTAATTTTGTGTCACACTCTCGGGGGGCCCCCTTACTTACCATTTTCATGTCACACCCAACGTTATCGATTCAGTCTAAAATAAGATTGTAACGCTACGCGTGGTAGGAATTAGAATTCAAGGCGGGTAAAAGTTGGACATTCGAAACCCGCGATTTACAAATTATTCTCTTAGAGTAACAATTTAAAGATCGTTTTATAAACGTATTCCGTGTAACGACAGAGAAAGAAGGATCACAACAAAACAAGAACACATACGCCTTTTAACCTTGCTGTCCTATTCGAGTGTATTTAACGCAAAACAAATTTATTTAACATAAAAATTTATATAAACAACAACATTATTTGTGGAAGACATACTTTCATGATGTAACGTGGAATACCTGAATGCCAAGGAATTGTAACTTGGTATATTTCAATAAGGTACTGAAGCAGAGACGATTTTAAAAATTGTCAAAAACCCATCAGTTCCAGTATCTCATTGAAAGTTTCCAACTTGCACTTATCCATCTATCGTAACACTACACTCCTGTTCTGGGGTCCGGTAAGAACAATAGAACAATATTTCAAGTTACATATTTTATTCTTACATTCTACCATAGTATTGCAAGTTAAAGAAATTCTTACATCTAATTAGAATATTTGACAATCGCAGCTATCGGCTCGGTTCTCACCGATTACCAGGTCTCACCACGAGGAGGTTGCTGCGTTTCGAGACCCGTAGAGAGATAGATGGAATCAAAGTTCCATCGATCCCTTGGGTTTAGATATCGAATCTAGGGAGCTGCCAAGCAATCACTCGATTGAAATAAATTCAGGAAAGAAGGAAAGACTACGGGTGAGCATGAAAGGAATATTGGATGACGCAGTTCCTACCACCCTAATGTCCGAGTCGAAAGGGAAAAGCGCTCGGCGTCTCCCAGGAAATTCCTGTTGCACCGACTCATGCGACCCGTCAGGAGCAACACTAGGTGTTGCGCTCGTTTGAGTCACTAAAACCGACAGTGATAATATCGTCAAGCAGGTCCCACATGCTATGGGTTACCAGATTTGTCGTTCAACAGATTTTCCTTATGTTACAATTTACCCCGTGATACAACCTACCCCGGTCTCCTCTCTCTAAAATTGCATCCAAGGTGAAACTGATTAAAAATAATCAATAACGAATCAAATTATCCAATGATAACATTCTATATGTTATCATTGCATATGTCATCATTGTATACATTGTAACATATACCTGTATATTTTGCAAAGTCATTGCAAATTTTCACGCATTATTTATTTATTGTGTGGGTCCCAAAGTGGCTAATTAAGATAACACTTCAAGTAACGATTGTGCTGTTATCATAATTGTTCATGGCACGTCATTGATTAGTTTTAATGAATTTTACCTTGGATGCAATTTTAGGTACGTAGGGCAGAGGTGCTATATAAGAGAGTGGTCTTAAATGGGACAAATAAAATTGCCAAAATTCCAAACACATTACACATGCAAGTTACTTTCCTGTTTATGGCAATACCATGGTCGAAACCAGATATATTGGCCGGTGAATTCGTTTTCGCGAGCAGCGATCGCGGAGAAATCAACCTCCACCACCTGACGATCGTGGATTTATCAGTTGGAGTTGCGCGGCCCCCGAAGGATATGGTGGGGTAACGGGAACGTTTAATAGTAAAAAATATTGATGATTTATAGTAGAAAGAATTATTTTTTTCATAGATTCCATTTCATTGTTTAGTATCCTTAGTATCCTTATATCTCTCACTGTTCTCGAGATATTCCACGGAATAGAAAATTCTGCACTTTTTCCAAGTTGTGATTTCACCCCCAAAAATTGCATTATGGCACCAACAAAAAATAGGCTTACGTTACGGATGAATTAGTCTACTTGCACACCAAGTTTCATAATTTTCTGAATTTCCAAATTGCCGAATGTCCCTTGTGAGCATGGAGTTGCCTCGATAATCAAACCATCGTAGACTCAATGAAAGAATCGTTTCCAAGTAATCACTGATTGACATACGATGTAGGCTGCGCTATTTATGTAAGGAACTTCGCATAACGCGCAACATCGCGTCACGTACTCATTGCACGAGACATACTAATTGTCGTACACGTAATAATACGTTCCTCGAGGTTGTAAGCGACAGTCATCGGCGTTCCTACTGTATAAAAATGCAATTATGCTGATCGTCGGTTCAACACAGGGCGCGACTGCCGCTTGAACAGATTGCATGTCAGAACTAAACGATCCACCTGCCTAGATGTTAGAAGAAAATAATTACACTCACGTGATGTGGAGACGTCCTTCTGCACAGTGTTATTGGACGATTTACAATCATAATATTGTAACTTTCTTACGTTACTTTACTTATACACATTGTACGCGAAAATAGGTTTTTCTCTATTAGAGGCACGTGTGTATGTATAGCATCCTTCTTTGAATGTGTTGCACTTGCTGAGCAGGTTAAAACAAACTGCACCGTTTGCAATATTTTCTTTTTATACTAAGCTTGTATAGACAAGGGGAAAGAAAAGAAGTGTACACGTTCCTAGACCTGCTAGTGAACTCGTCGATAAGGCTTACCTAGCAGACTTTCTTTTTTTAAAGATGTTTATTAACATGAATTATTTATAGTACCCTCTACATTGTTTGTGTGGCGTCAAAATCATATGGAAAAATTTCCAAGCGAGCTGATTCATATATAACTCTAATTGTTCCAAGTCCTGGAAACTCTTAGTTAAATACTAATTATAAATGTTTCTTTGGTTTGTACATTCTGGTGTTAATAAGAATATAACATTCCACCGCTCTGCATCACAGTTTCTTATGCGAGGTAGAAAAATACCTAAGCCAGAGGGAAGGTAAAAAAAACTCATGACCCGAATTTAATGACTACACTAACCTACAGGTAGGAACTAGACTAGGCTTATAAGTTAACGTAAAAATAGTATTTACAGAGGAGCACGGGTCCCATATGACTAGGAGGATTTCCACACCACTTAAGTATATTTTGTGTATAAAACCAGACCTTTTTTTACAAAAAGATGTTTATTATAAAGCTTTTGAACACTCTACATATGTCTATACTACCACAAAATGTACTAATCCAGACCGTGCCCTAGATGCGGGGATGTTACAAGTTGGACGAAACTGGTTTATATAGAAAACGATAGTTCAGGGAGCACTTGCGAGAGCAAAGGGCTCGGCAAAAATGTCATCTAGTGGCGAGTAACAAAGGTATCGTTACAATACGTATTCTATAATTATGTATTAGAACAGTGTTCTCATTTTTTTCAGGCCACTTAAATCTAGTAAATTATTCCAACCGCCCCATGCCATATACAGGACGTCCCACGCAGTGATCTCCTGAAGTTTTGGATTCTATCGCAGCAACGGCATTTACGACTACTATTCCGAGCGTTTTAATGTCGTAGTCTGTCGAGTATTATTGATATAATTGATATAAAATGTATTCCATTCATATCAGGTCGGACGCACAGATACACGAGCGTTTAACTATGACAGGCTGTGACAAGCTCGCGAAACGATCAGACTCTCTCGCACTCACGGGCGACCCAGAGCAGCCGCACGGAGGGAAAGTTATAATGCGCCTAGATAATTGAAACGCATCCAAGGGGGTGGTAGCGTCCAGTTTGAGAAGCACTGTATTAGGAAAATGTGGAATAAATTCAATCTTTCATTTTCTGAACTTATTTCTACCATAGTGCGCTCTTCAAAAGTGTAATCTACAAAGCTATCTAATCTACTCAATTTTTAACACTCGAGGAAGAAGATACCGAGCATACAGTGTGTCGACCGTAACATAATTCTACCAGAAAGATTTCTGTTAATTTACTATGCTGTATAAAAAAATGCACATTTCCCAGGTTCTTCAGAAATCCCATTTAGATTACATTCTAGATGCATCAGGTTACAGTAACAAGACGCTTCACTGAAATCATTACTCTGCAGGAATACGTATTCAATTTCACATTGAGATAACTTCTATCTAAGGATAGCAAGTGTAGCGAATCTGCAACGGTAAATAAAAGCCACGTTCCTGGCGGAAACATGCGTCCACCTTTAAGGGCGCATGCGCCCGATAGCTGTTCGACCGCGCATCAGCCGTGCATCAACGGCAGCGAGGAAGCAAGCGAAACGTATCGCAGTCCTCGAACACCGGATTCGTCGGGGCGACGGTAGACGCCACACGGTGTCCCTCTGTCATTAAACACATATCTATTGAACGGTGATTGATCACATATCAACGGGTACCGATTACCCTCGTCGCTTCAATACCTCGCGTCACCGAGTGCCTGACGTACACCGATCGTTACTTGCCCACGAGATCACGAGACAGGAACGAGAGACACGCGACCGGAATCCGTCGATAATCCGCCAGTGACTAACGTGGGGCACTCGGAACCGCAGCGACGACGATCGAACCTCGTTATTTATTTATCGACCGCGAACCGCACCGCTGACAAGAACGTACCACTAGTTCCTCCCGAGGTAAGCGTCAAAAAAGCTTCGCACGCGCTAACGAAACGTTGCTGCGACGCACGGTCGACGGACGCGAATGCGCACGATTCACACTGACGGGAAGTGTATCGCGAGGGGTTACGCAAATTCGATACAGTAGTGCCTCTGGAGGGTGAGAACGGTTTGGCAGGTTGCCAGGAAAATCCCTATCGTGCTGGAGGGGGAACACGTACAGTAGTGCGGTGTATGTGTGCGTGATGACGTCGTGACGTGAAACCAATCGACGCCAAGATAGGTGTTTCCCCTCCTCTACGGTAGGGACATTCCTGGCAACCCGGTTGATGCAAGTAAGACGCTACGCGTGGACAAGCTATTCAGTTGAGCACAAGAACGGAATCGTTACTAGCCCTCTCGGTTTATTGATCACGAGTCATGGACTGTTGCTAAACAGAAAATAGCACAACAAACGAATAGACGTATATGTACTAACTGCGTGGATCGTTGATATACCGCTTAGAGAACGGCATTTACCGTGCGATACGGTTATCAGAAGTGTATTCGTATCTGTTCGAGCAGGAGTAAGGTATATTCCATTGTTTTCGCGCCAGCGCGTGCCTCCTTTGTGTTCTATGAGTTACGCGAGCGAGGGAACAGGTGGTTGCATCACGAAATCGTTAAGATTTTAAGGTGGATTTTAAGATTTACGAATGTGATTGGGGTTTTGAGCTCACTAAATTTGTCGAAGAGCTTTCTGTTCACCGATTTCAATGAGGTTCGAATATGTTGCACAAGTTAACATTCCGAAAGCCTTTTTCCTTACACTACTTACATACACATATTAGTGGGTTTACTTCTACAAAATATTCAAACCTCATCGAAATCGGTGAATAGATAGTTGGACAAGATTACCATTATTCATCCTCGAACTTCTGACCATTAGACTTAAAACACCCCCACTTTCCAAACTGGTGAACCTATGTCTTACATGCGATTATCCCTTGAAGTAGTATTGTAGCCTGAACAGTGAAGAGTGTTGGCATAATTATCTTGTACCGTTGCATAACTACTATACGCACAACTGTATTTCGTTTAAGTTTCCGTGTTTGTAGCGAGTTTTTATTAGGGGGTTAAAATAAAATGGCGGCTATTTAAAGTTGAAGTCTTGATTTTTGCGCGATTAATATTAAAATCAAACCTCCTGACAAGGTATAACCCGTTAAATACAATAAAAATAACCAGTCTACGGAATATTTATAAAATCTTTCAAATAAACGAAGGCCACCTTGTTTCGAGGCGGAGACTCTTTTTGTTTTGGGACCCAAGAGAGGGGCACTCGTCAACCTCTCTCGCTCATTCGCCACGGCGAGAACAGAAGAAGTGGAGGGGATAGCGACCACGAAATATTTCGAGCCAGAAATCCAGCCCTTCTTTGAAGACACTACAGTAGTTGACAAGATATTACAACCACCGCGGACGTAAAGTACTAAACTCAAAGGCGTTCTTCCGGGTACACAAAATACTTCAGAGTTTCGAATATCTGTACCTTTCCGAGCTTAAGGTATTCTCGTGCTCGATTGTGCGCGTTTTAACTTACTGTAAATAAGGAAAGAATGTCACCTTTATCAGGAAGAAACGGTGTCATATGTATAGGTATACTCCCGTACACCTTCTCCTCTCGTTTACGTTCCTCGCCCATTACCACAAGCGCGTTACTACGTTGCAGAAGCATACAAGAGACGCTGATAACTGGATCAGCCGAGTATCTACCGCCAACGCAACCCTTCGCGTACCCGTTCGCTATAGATGCTAGCAGCGCGACCGCGCTGAAGATGTTTCAAGAAGATGAAGAAAAGATTGCTGTTGTGCTTCGCCTGTGCTATAGTGCTCTTCCTTATCATGATCTCCACCGACACTGACTTCGTTCAACATGTGTCACCGTTCATGGACCCCAGCGATTCCGATGGCATCACTTGTTACGAGGTGCCCAACACGGGGGAGGGCCTCCCTGACTTCGATCCAAATTCAAGTAGGTTTCATTAGAAGTGTAGGTATTCAGTGGGGCATTAAGGATTTAATCTTGGAGGAAGCCGAGTTGAACAGATAAAAATATTTTTAATGCAAATTCAATAAAATTTAGGTGATTATGAAAATTTATTTATAGAATATAATTCAGTTTTCTTTTCTTCTTACAAAGCCGCTTCTTTGGAGGGCACCATTGCGCGTGTTATACCTATACAGTTTTAATATAATCGAACGAAACATTCTGCCTCCAATGGTTAGTCACTTAGTTATCTCGGTTTATGCTTATGTGCATTTTCGTGCGAGAAACAGGAGTGTGTACATATATAACCGGAAGTTAATTTATTTTAAGGTATTCATATCTTATCCTGTTTATAAAGGAGGCTTCACACTAGAGTGTATAATACATCTACATAATGCTTTCTACGAAATTTACTTTGCTTCTATTCCATTTTCCATAGTATCAATCCCCAATCGCGACATACGACACTGATAGGCGCATTAAGATAATCATTATCACTGATAAGATTACCGTGTTTACAAGGGGGACGTAACGGATGAATCCGTTTTTTCGTAAAATCGATCACGAAGAAAAATATAAGGGAAGTTTCCACAATCAATCCAATTCGTCCCTTGATTTCCGTTCTCACGGGTGTGGACGAACCTTGCACGGGTTGTAATACATACTATAGGGTATACACCCAAATCATTAATAATTTGTATCTTATGTCACTCTGGCCCAAAGTTGCCAATATTTTTTTTTTTTAATAATTAATTACAGCCACTATTGAGGCTACCAAAAGCACCTAACATTGACGAGTGAACTTTTATTTTTGTGTTAGAATCGGACAAGCCTGTAGGGGACAGAAACATCTTCTTTCACGAGACATCCTGCTTCGACGATGGCGGGTTGGTGTTGAATGCTCGTCAGGCATGCGCCGTCGAATCGGCGGCCAAAATGAATCCAGGCATGACCGTGTACCTTCTCTTCGTCTCTTCTTCGAAGATCTCCAACCAATCGAGGGAGTTTTTTAATCAGCTGCAGAGCTACCCGAACGTTAGAATCAGGCACGTTTATCCAGAGAAGTATGTGGAAAACACATCCTTGGAATTGTGGTACAAGACCGGCGTGCTGAAGAAAAGCCAGTGGCCCCGGAGCCACATGTCGGACATACTCAGATACTTAACGCTTTGGAAGTACGGGGGAATATACCTGGACCTGGACGTCGTCGTCACCATGTAAGCGCGTTTGGTTTGCATACAGGGCGGGATAATAACGATGTCCACCTGGAATATTATCTTTAGCGGTTATCTTTAGGGGTGTGAAGAAACATTATTTACAAAAGCTGTACTGTATCGGGGGCGGCTGTACCGTGTGGTTTACTATGCCTTTGTGATTAGAAGTGTTCCAGAGATTTCAAGGTCGCGCTATCTTTTTACGTGGCAGGCTATACTTTTTCTATTCTTAGTAGGATAATGGAGATTTAGACATTTTTGATGATCTATTGTTCAAGGCAATTCATATAGTTCAACACTTATCACTTCCAAATTAACTATAGCTTAGTAGCAAAATACCCCCGCGCTTCGCTTCGGAGCTAAGAGATATTAAACACTCTGAGAAAGCACATTTTACCCATTTTCACCCTCTTAAGGACGGAATTTCCAAAAATCCTTGCTTAGTGGATGCATACGTTATAAAAACAATGTGCATTCCAAATTTCACGTTCCTAAGTTAAATGGTTTGAGCTGGACGTTGATGAGTCAGTCAGTCAGGATTTCTTCTTTTATATAGATATAGATACATAGATAACACATGCTGCAATGATTCACTGCTTCGTATCTTCTGGCGCTGTAGGCTTTTCTTGATACTGCTTTTAAATGTTTCACAAGGAAGGACATCAAACAGTGTAGATAAAGTATCTTTATATCTGTCAAAGTAACGGAGATATTTCAGCTGGACAAAGTTATCGCCCTACCCTGTATAATTTGTAGTTTACTTTAGATTTGAGTGGCATCGTTATCTGTAGATTTCTCCAAAATACACATTTGTATCCATCCGTTGTTATTCGGTATCGATATTGTTTACTTGATCGCCCTGGTGCTTTCTAGTATTTTTTTGTGGAATGGTGATTTATTTCTTTGTGTAGCTATGTGAAATATTACTGGTGCATTCGTAACTCCTTTTGAAGGCAGAAAAAAATGTGCCCTTAGGTCCCTGGAACGTTTGACGAATTTCGCTGGGGCTGAAGACTGGGATGCCGTTGCTGCAGGCGTGATGGGATTCGACCTCACGCCGCTGGGTCGTCGTGTCATCGACATGTGTGTTCGCGATTTAAAGAAGAATTTCCGCGGCGATATTTGGGGGAATAACGGGCCTGGGGTGATCACTAGGACCATGCAGAAAATCTGCTCTACGAAATACGTGAGTGCATTGCTGAAGTAACTACTGTTTTTGATTTTTCTACGCACACGTGGGATCACCAGAGCCTGTATCATTGCTAACGACTCGTGTCTCAACGTACAGAAAATAATATTATCATCCATTAATTATTTCCCTAAAACTGGAGTTCAAACAAAAATACTCGCGATACACTCAAACCCATCACTACCAAAATCACATTCAATGCATATTCACGCGTATCAAACAATTCCATCCCCAAAGTATCAGTGTTGAAGTCGAATAGTATTTGTTCAAACAAAAATATTCGCGATTCGTTCGAACCCATCACTACAATCATCAAATAACGCCCAACTCTGCGCTTATGAGCTACTAGCCAAGGAAATGAATGTAAAGTTGAGTTTCCTTGGCCAGGGCATGCAGTGGAAGATCTCCCAAGGCAATTCTATTTACACCGTTAGAATAATTGTGTTACGAGTAAAATGACTATTATTTGAGAATGCGTTGAGTATACAAAAGGTTTTCACGCTTTTCCCAGGCTCGGGACATGTCTACCACTCGCTGCCAAGGCTTCAAGGTGTTCCCACCATCGGCTTTCTACCCGGTTCACTACAAGAAATGGAAGATGTACTTCGAGACCAAAGACAAGAATACAACGATGAAAATGCTGGAGAAAGCCATGGTCATACATGTCTGGAACAAGCTCAGCAAATCTCAAGAGGTTCGCGTGAACAGTGACGTTCCTTATGCCGTTATCGCGCGGAAACATTGCCCGAAGGTTTTCAGTAACTGTGGAACAGTATTTTGAGCTGCCTTAATAAGAAGTAGCTCACACAATTATTATCGTCTTGCAACATCAGATTTTGTGCTTTCATAGTCACCATTTCACAGTCAGTATTCCTGCACAAAGTTAGCGAATGAAAGCCACCGTGGTCATTGGAACTGACATAAAATTGTAACTGATATGCGTCTAGTTACGGGTGAGACAATATCCGAGGCCGAATTCAATAACATGAAACGAAAGTGATAAAAACGCACGTGTTCTTGTGGATATATGTAATACATAAGAGAGGCTAGTTTGGAAGTCGTAGAACCTTCCTTATAATATCTACAGGGTGTCTCAGATGCATCACGAAATTGAAGAATAGTTTTTCCAAAACATAGGATGTCTGGAGAATGTTTACAAATTTCTCTTTCTTAACGAACTGTTTGTGTAACTTCCATTGTCCAATGAAATTTTTACCTAGCATTCTGATACACCCTGTATTATCAAGTAATAATAATTCCCTACGAAGGAATTAAAGCTTAGAATTTTAATCCTGTGATGTCTCAAGATGCCAAGTGTTTTAAGGAGAATAAGCGTATCATGGAATGAGGAGTTTCTTGGAGCGTTACAAAAATAATTACTTGCAATAAGAAACGTGAATGTAAATTATAGAGGTTACGTTGCGAGGCGTAGTTCTGAAATTGTTAAATTTTTCAACGCGTACGATTAGCGTTGTAGATAGAACAATGAATGTGTTATCGAAATGCAAAGTGATCTATAGACGATGTGCGCGTCGTTTCACATGGTATGTAGACGTAGGGAAAGTGTTCGCCTTTGTTACTGTTGCCATCGAATGCGAGCCAAAGCAAAGTTATTGTTAATTAGTAGACGCGCGTGACACTGTTTAGTCAAATTGCGAAAATGCATCAGCGTCTACTGTGCAATTTGGCGGGTGTGAAAGCCGAAGTTCGGCGGTGACACAGTATATGTATAAATAATCAACTCGAACGCAGCTATGCCCAAAGTAGAGCACTAAATATGGCGGATGCGCATACTCACCTCTTTAGTGCTCCACCCAAAGTAGAGCAAAGAACAAACTTTGTTCTTATAAATCTATGCTCAAGTCGCGATGATCATAACGCGCAATGCAATTTTATCCTTACCGATTGACAGAATTGGCAGGGCTCATTAACATTCCACCTTCACATATCGCATAAACGATTCTGTTAACAACACGCGTTCGTGTAGATTTCGTCAAGCTTTGCTCAAAATGTGGTTTGGTATGAAATACAGTATTCGACCTTCGACGTAGAGCATACATGTCATAGAGGGTGTTCGGCAGAATATGCGAGTAAATGTACGGGGTGATTCTACGTGACAAAATAATTGAAAAAGAAAAGGAAGAGGGGCATTGTTTTTTAATTATGAACGTTTAAAAATTCGGTTCAGAAGCGTTTGAAACACGACAATTCAGCGTTCTGCAGCTCGCGTTGCGTCTAGGTTTAACTTGAATTTTTAAACATTAAGTAATAACTGAAAAACGAAAATTTCGTCACGTAGAATCACCCTGCAAATTTATCAACATGGGGCCGAACAACCTGTAGGATAATATCATTTCTGAACACTCGTTGGAATATTGACCCATCATTTTTTGTTACACTATTATGTAATTTAATAGATTTTGCTCTACTAACCCTGTTTAAACTAGTTAATTGTACCTGTAGCTTCGAAACACCCTGTAGACAAGTGCTCAGAATGAATGAGAGTATTAGATGAGTATTATTAGTACAGAATGCATATCATCGCAAGTAGAGCGCAATACTTAAAAATGTACTTCTCATTGTAAGCGGTTCCTTTTCCAAAATCTTTCTCGCTTTTTGGAGCTGGGCGCATCAGCAATCTATGAACTCACATAGTGTACGAATACTTTGCAAGTACTGCATGTACCGACGCGCAGTAAGGACACTTTTACTGCCACTACACTAGTTGAGTGCTCAAACATCTGGCGGCGCCACCTACAATGTTGGCAGAACTATAGAAACTTGTAAGACCACTGTAAAAGCCTTAAAGATCTCATTCGGCAGATTTATGAGCAAAGAATTTGTCGCTGAATCAAACGATTCTCTGAGTCGCGATCGACGAATCCTTTTCCTCTCTGTACTAAAAGGGGGAAAGAAACATTTAAAAAGGAAAGTATCGCTCACGGCGGATTAATCATTGTCATATCGAAAATATAATTAACTCGTCGGATTTTTGGCGGGAAAGGAAAATTTATTTAACCGGCGGACGAAAAACGAAGAAACAAATACGCGTTGGTTGGCAACGATTATATTGCCGAGTGGTGCGTTGTGTACTTACAATTGTACAGTATCGTTAGAACGAAATATCGAGTTGAGGAAATCGCGTTGGTAATTATGTTCAAAAAGAAATCTCATTTAACTGCCAGTGCAATAAGAAACGATCATACCGATGTAATAAATAATTTAATATTCGCGGTTGACTGCATCGCGAATAGATTGTTTAGTTTAATAAAAAAAATTGCAGACAATTCGAATGAGAGCGTTTGTTTAAACATATTATAAGCAAACGCATTTGATGTCTACGTAAAGGATATGCTTAATTTCTAAATAAAAATTTATGACTAGAGAAACTTGAAAAGAACAGGATATTTTTTTATATTGTTTTCAGAGGAACACGCTAGAAAAAAAATCTTTTGGGTGCGAGTAGCATAATGGGAGTGCGTGAGATTTAAATGCTGGCTATTCCCACACAGCACAGACGTCATAAAAACATCAATTGTACGTCTGTTTTAATTCTGGATGGCTTTAGGACGCCTTTTGGGTGTCTTTAGAGATCTGTGTGCAATCTGGGGTTCGTACCTCAAACGATAATACGCTCATGTTCCTAGTTTATGAGACACATTTGTACAGCTGCAAGAGTCTTACATACTGTTTTTGGACGTTTTGTGTTGTTTTGTATATAAAGAGATTTCTCTCAAATTTCATGCTTTTAGTTACCCAACCCTCTTTACTTCATTCATATCAATTTCATTTTGATTTCCATTAAAAAAAATTAAACTGAACTATGTCCAAATAAGTCCATTGTGTTATCGAGACACACACGCGCAAAAATCACAATACACAGATTCACACAAACCCCCAAAAAAGAAAAAAATATCAGATCTTTTGTGCTAAAACGTGTAAAAAAATTAAAAAAGTACACCAACTTGCCGGCACTGAAAAACACGCAATAAAAAAGATTTAGTGCATTGCCTGTTGGGCTGCCGAGCACATGAATAGGAGTAGGAATATGCTTGCGTACAGTGCGATGGGAAGAGAGTGGGGGACGACGGTACGTCATAGTGGGGTAAACATTATTCACATGTCCAGGAATCGGCGGGCTTAAGCCACGCTAGATGGAGGGGAAAACGCTTACAGGAGCGGTGGTAATGTGTGCGTGACTGACGCAGGCGCAGTTCATGCACACATTACCACCGCTCCTGTAGGGGTTTTCCCCTCCATCACTGTAGCAGAATCGCACCGAACACTGCACGATTCTGGCATAACTGCACGATTCTGACATCACTGCGCCGAATACACTCAGAAGAGCTGCACGTCTGCGCTGCGTAGATTTTGCACCTTGTTTATACCTTATTTATTGATATTCTCTATATATATCGCACCTATCTGTTGATCGCGGTGTATTTCTTCTGTTTGCTTCTCGAGAAGCGACAAGTGCCCGCGAAGAGTTCGAGGTGAGCACGTGGGAACCCCTCAAGAGAACGTTTTTAGATTATTTTGGATTTTTGACTGACTCTGGATTACCGTATCGTTTTATAGCATGAGAGCATCCCCTCATTTACGCGTGTTCAGGTGAGTGTTTGCGAAAATTCGATAGAAAACGAGGTGGGACGTATACGTAATGAGTTAGCACTGATAACTTATCACATGTACCGTCGGACTACGGCTAACTTTGCAGATAGTACTTATGGGACGACTTATGACCGACCGCCAGGGATAAAAATAGGTCCCAATTGAAATCGTTTATCGTTAAAAATACTTACGTTTCAGATGATGCATTTTTTTGGGTGTATTTAGTTCCCTCTTAACTTATCAGTGATAACTTACCAGTGTTAAGTCCCTTCGCCGCATAGTGGTACATAATAACATTTTTTGTTCAAATCACCCTACAGGTCGTAATTTTTCAGAAAACATGACGATTTTTTTTAAATTCTTCGTAATTAAATTCTCTATCGATCTGTCCGGTCGAAATTTTGAATTTCGTTGCTAATTTTTTCATATTTAGCGAATTATACAGCACTTTTCGAAGATCAGTACTATGGGCTTTTTTTGGCCGCCGGTTCCAAATTGAAAGTAAGATTTTTTAAATTGAAAATGGTGAATATTGCATCATCTGAAACGTAAGTATTTTTAACGATAAACAATTTGAATTGGGATCTATTTTTGTCCCAGGCGGTCGGCCGTAAGTCGCTCCATAAGTACAATCTGCGAAGTTAGACGCCGTCCTACGTCAAAAGAAACCACTGTAAATTATGTAAGCTTGAGTAAATCTAGGAATCAAAAAATAAAAGAAAAAGACTCAAATGATGAAAAGAGAATTAAAGGGTAAAAATAAGACACCCATGGCTTTTCTTTAATCTTTTTTTAAAACACAATGTAGCACTAATACAGAGGCATCTGTGGAATCAGTAGTAATTCAGGGCAACACAATATGAAAATAATTTCTAAAGAAGTTCATACATCTGTAATGTTCATATTCAATAAATTAGTAAAGTTAGGCCAAAAGTAAGCTATTTAATGAGAGAAATATCTTTATGTAGTGATCTCTACCAAATTTCCTGGTGGTAAATGAACCTTGACTAAGAAGCGCAGCAACAGAGTGAAATATCAGATTATTCAAAGGAAACAAAGCTACTAAAGAGCAACACTAAAGCCTTTTAACGGGGGTAAGTCAGATATACAAACGGCAGTATATATAAAACGGTGTATTGCTTTAAGTACTGTAATGGGTTATGAAATTTTTTAATCAAAAGGTGGATAAATGCTCTAATGAAGATAGGAAACACTTAGAGCAGCAGATTCAATGTATTCAGCTCTTAAGAATTGTTCATTTCTGTATCAGAATAGAAATATACTTTCATTAGTGCTGAAAATATAAAAAAAAACAATGTATAACGATCCAAGACGGCACATCAGAGACATTATTAGAGAACGAATTGAAGAGCACAAAAGCAATTTAGATCAAGTTAAAGATTGTATAGAACAAGAGTTTCAAAGACCGCTTGGCAATAGCGACAATGCTTATATTGAGAGAAAATATAAAAAATATTGCTCAAATTGTTGGCTAACAGAGGTAACAGATATATTAAAAGAACTTATTGATAATAAAAGTAATGATATTATTAGAGAAATTTTCAATTCGCTAGACAATATCGAAAGCTTAAGCGACGTTCCTGATCTCTTTAAACAACGAGAGTATTATGAGCTTTTAATACAGCATTATCAATTGGTGAGCGAGGAAGAGGAAACTCAACTCATAAATCGATTTAAGGAAGAATGCGTGAGACAAACAGTTGCCTATATCGATACTGCCGAAAAGGAATTAACACTTCTAAATGCCATTATTGATTTTTTAAATGCTTCTGAAAATCTTAGATCCATTACCAATGAACTGAAATTGGAAGATTTTTGTCGCGGTGAATTACCGTTAGCTGAATTTCTACAACGGATTATAGGTCTTGAGGAAAGTACTTACGATGAAAGTCTAACAGGTTTACAAGAAGCAGCTAGACCTTTACAACAGGAAAGAGATCTATTTTTTATAGATAGATTTAAGACAGTGATAAGTTCTTATATAAAGCCAATAGAGATACAAGAAAGAAATATAGATAATCGGTGGGTTATTGAAGTAAAAGGAAAGAAAATTGTTATTAGTGAGATTTTGAGCCAGATAGAAGATAAATTTTCAGCGAATTCCGAAATTGAAGAAGTGCGTTTCGTTGGTGCAGATATTCTATATATTGACGCAAACTTTACGAAAGAAATTTGGCATGGGAAAAATATAGCCATTTTAACAAAAGCAATAATAATCCGTAACGAAGTAACCTGGAATGTCTCTGGAAAAGATAACGATCATAGTTATTCCGATAATGCTGGTACTGAAGAAGATGGGCATGGTAAGCAAGGGGCAGATGGTTATGCTGGAGAAAGTGGTGGCAATGTTTTAGTTATAACACAAAGAATAGAAAGTCCAGAAAACTTTACTATTATTTCAAACGGTGGACAGGGTAGTAAAGGCCAAGGTGGCGGGAATGGCAAAGAAGGTAAAGATGGAAAAGGTATTCAAAAAGCAGAATTTCATAAAAAATTTTCTCCTGATGGTGGAATAACAGCAAAAATTAGTGTAATAGAAACGATTATTAATAGTATAATAGAAGATTCATCGGAAATAGAAAGGTTTTGGTATACTGGTACTGGTAAAACAATCAATGATATTGCCAGAGATATTCGTAAAACAATCGAGTATGCCAAACTCGCGGCACAGGCAACCACTTTCGGTAGTACGGTTCCCACAGGGAATACAACCTTTCGGGAAAGTGTTTTTATAGAAGCAATGACAAGTGAAGGAAACGAGATCACCTTTTCTTTTGAATGCGGGGGTTGGTTTACATGTTGCCAAGCTTTTCTACTCCATAAAGGGGCAATGGGGAAACGTGGAGGACAGGGTGGAAGACATGGATTGGGTGGCCTAGGAGGATATGGTGGAGAGATAATAGTAAGAAATCTGGAAAATAACAGACAGGAATTTGGTATTATGAAAAATGCCACGCAAGGAAATAACGGAAAGGAAGGACGAGGTGGCGAACATGGTATGCATGGAAAAAATGGTTTGGATATGGGTTATTTGGATCATTCGTTTTGGATGAAACCTGAGTTTCGTGAGGGAGGTAAATATAAAATAGCATATTATGATGCTGCTAATAGCCCATGCGATCGCGTATGGTGTCCACGTAACAACAAATACGCTGGGATTATATCTAGTAACGAGAATCAAGCGCGAACAGAATATGAAGAAAGGAGAAGTACTAGGCTGAATGATAACCGACAACACAGTGCACAAGCTACAAGGAAAAAAAACATTTCGCAAGACAGCATTTTAGCCAACTACTCTGATAACTTTAGTTCTATAGAAACAGATATACTGCAGAATTTGAGGTCTGATTTAGATAGCACTAGACAAGTCTCACAAGCATCCAGTACAAATCTACAACAGCAGGGAAATCAAACTATAGCGTCAAATGTTAGACGCTGCGTTAGTTCTACTTCCCAAACAACTCTGCGACGTTAATTTTACTTACCAAATTGAAATTAAGAGTCGTAAGGATAATATATAGTATAGAGTATAGTATATACCTATACGATTTTGGATTTTTATTACGTTGGGTTGAAATGTTTGGAATCTTACTCTCCCAGACGCAGCTTCCACCCGAGAGCTTTAAAACAATTTTTTTTTTTATAATACATAATATACATAATACTATATGATATATAATTATAATGTATACTATTTTACAATACAACTACCAAATGCAATAAAATTATTAAAAATAAGTTTGTGAGTTTCTTTTATAAACGAAATACCTAACCGGTGCGGAACAAAATTTGTTTTTCGTTCCAATGGAAACGAAATGTTTTTCAGCAGGAACGATATTAACCGAAATGAAACAAAAAAAAAATTCGCCCCAAGTCCCTGATTAACATTATAGCACAGACGAGGTATAGGATAAACCTATCACCTTAAGACGTGATCTATGGACAACTTGACGTTGCCTGCGCTGGTGGAGATTGGATATATTTTAAGTCGATGGGAGTGTTGCCGGGGACGCGTAGTCCTTGTCGAGTAATGGGTGCGTTCAGCGGACTCAACTGTTGAGTGATCTCACTAGATTTTACTCGCGTCGACCAATGAACGTGCAGTTTCAGAGTAAAATCTAGTGAGATCACTCAACTGTTGAGTCCGCTGAACGCACCCAGGTGTCCCTGACCGGGCGGTATGTCCAGCGCTGTGGAGCTTCAGAGGGCTTTGCGGAAGTACCTGAGGTCGAAGATTTGATGTAGGACATGGTTGCCGCGTCCGGTACCTGACGAGTGCCGGATGGATCTTATCTCGGAGGAGAGCGGTGCTAGCGGGGAATACAAGCGCTTCATCAACCTCGCTTTGTAGGCGTGGATAGCCGAGCATGATGAGGAGCTGCAGCTGGACAACGAAGAAAGGAACCAGAAAGCTCAGGAGAAGTGGGCGCGTGAGATGGCGAAGGTGCGCAAAGAAGCTGCGAAGAAGAAGAAGCAGCAGCAGGCTGAAGCGAAGCAGTATGAAGCAGCAATATGAAACTGTAATTACAACTTCCCAGCATGCTTCCTTAATATTCGTTTCCCAAAAAAAAAAGTGTACCACGGAAGTGTACCAATAAAGTGTACCACGGAACCCTTTCAAACTCACTAAACGCTGACGGAATCACTGGTGAGTCAGCACAAGAAGTGCGTTGACAAAGCCGCGCCGTTTCCAACATTGCAGTCAGATGTACATATCTCTTTAATATTCAAATTTTATTATAAGACAGCCTTTCGCGGACTACCAACTGGGTAAGACTGATCTAGAGAAAGAACTTGAGGAACTACTTGAACGAGACGTCAAATACAACATTGAAAACTATCACGTAATACAATTTGATTTATCGCCCATCTGCGTTTCTTCGAACACGTGCCATTTCATTTTGTAAGGCAAGGTCGATCGAACACATATCTTTTGGTGTCGAGCACAGGCCAATAGAAGATGTTTGCAAAATAACTCAGGTAAATTGATAGATACATATGTGTATACAGTTGCAACGATCTGGTCACGTTGCACATTCAAGTATATATACTGGCTAGTCGACTGTCCTCAGCATGTTTCTGAAGATCTTCACAAACACACAATCGTCCCGAAGATGAAGTTCGTTCTCTCCTTGGTCCTCGTCACCTACGTGGCAACCGCAGTAGAATGCAGTTACGCCCCGGTAAGTCTATCTTTGCTGAATATCGAAACGAATAAGTATGCAACCCTCTGCAAAATCAATTGTACTGGACTTTAAAACAAATTGTACAGTAGTTGTTACGATCTAGATGAAGGGTCTTGGGCCGAAGGGCCAATTTCCTCAATTCACATACTTTCTTGGGCATTCTTGGGGTTAAATATAAGGGTTTTACACGCGTACATGATTGCGGTAGATAAAATGTTAAAGCCGGGGATCCACCTGGAAACTAAGTTAATCTATGCTATGCTATCTCTGGTTGTGGTATAAAACATAAAAAGTATAGCACAGCTTGCTTAGCTTTCAAGTGGATTCCCGGCTTAAGAGGTACCAACGCACCGCGAAAATATGTTTTCTGCGAAGTTGATCGTTATGTTTCTCCTTATGCTTGCAGGAATATAGTCCACCTGCATACCCGACTCCAGCTCCATACAAGCCTCCAACTACATACGCGACTCCAGCTCCATACAAGCCTCCAACTACATACGCGACTCCAGCTCCATACAAACCAACTCCAGCTCCATATGCTGCACCAGCTCCATATGCTGCTCCAGCTCCATACGCTGCTCCAGCTCCATACGACTTGTCATCCGAGTCAAACGAGCATGGACGTGGACATGTAAAATACATTTTATTTTCCTACAAGCGTCGTGTTTGAGCGAAACTGTAATTTCATTTTGTTTGTTGAATTTGCAGAAGTATGGGCACCGTCACCACAGTCACGAAAGGGTAAGACACATTTTCCTTTAATTCCAATATCACGGTTACAGAGAATAAAAATGCATATTGTTTGTTGCGTCTGCAGGGATCCGGTTCCAGTGAATCCCGCTCGCACGAGTCAAATGAATATGACGCATACAACGGCGGCAGCCATGTAAAACACTTTTTATATTAGCGCAAGCGTGGTGTACAAAAAAACAGCCATTTCACATTGCTTTTTGAATTTGCAGGTGATTTACCGTCGTGACGCACCGCGTCCCTCGCCGTCTGGTAGATTCTGGCAGGTTCGACACATTTTTTTTTAATACCAATGCCGACGATGGTCGGCTTGCAAGGAACAATCATTTCACGTTATTTTTTTTTTATTGCAGAATCTCGCCCAGAAGCCGGGTAATGATGATAATAATGGAAATAATGGAAATAATGGAAATAATGGAAACCCCGGAAATAATGGAAATCCAGGAAATAATGGAAATTCCGGCCAGGTATGATGCTTCCTTTTATAGTTTGAGTGGTGTCAACGTGTTTTCGCATCGAGGGATTCGCGTTTCCTCTATAAAACATCGGAAGAATCACCCTAGAGTCCCCGAATGTTTATTGTGAAAACGAATTAAGCTTAGAGTGTTTTAAAAGTTTACCCCACTCAAAATGTTATTATCGATGCCCTGTTAACAACAAATAATCATCTCACGTTATTTGCCCGCAGAGAGGTTGAATACATTCTGTCCTAAGATGAACACATTGCAGTTTCACTGGACAGCAAAGGAAACGATTCTTATTTCGAACATGGAATCCACGAAAATATTTTGTAGAAAGCTATAATTATTCAATATATAATATATGCCTTACGCGTTATTATGTCCTGTAATTTTTCCCAATAAATTTTCTTCCCGCAAACAATGTGTCATTTCTTTCGACCGTTATTGTTTAGAGTTTAGACGACTCGACGGATTGTGAGTTATAGGGACTTAAGTTTTAATGTTGTTTGATGATAGAAAAGTTATGATACCAGCCAATGATCGAATGCGATTCGACTGATTCGTATCACAACTTTCTCAGCAAGCAATTAACACCACTGTCGCGAAAAGACCATCTAAAATAGAGAAGTTGAAAATTTAAGATGGAATTTAGGAAAATCAAGAAGATTGCGGTACTACTTCCTAAATGTCCATCAGTCTCGAAACTGAAAATATTAATAAAATTTAATCAAAATTGTAATTGAAAACACATTTTCCTTCTTCGAGATGCCCTGACCACCCTGTTTAATATTTTCCCTCAGTTTTTTTTCTAGAATTTTGCGATTAAGAATTAATACCGTTAACTAAAAATTGCTGTTCTTTTTTTCTCTATTTTTTTACCAAATGAGAGATGAATACAGTCGAAAATGCAGCCGGCGATTGCATTTGACAACTTTTATATAAAAATTCCTTACCTGTAAAACCGAAATATACACGATTAATAATCGCTCTAGTTACAGTATGTACATACATGCGCAGCGCGGGGCACAGAGTGTTCTAACATTACCACCACTCCGTTAAGTGTCCCCCCACCCAAAACAAGTGGCAACAGAAAATGTTTCATCGCATCCCGGAGCGTAGGTCTCGAACTGTCTCGAACACTCCGTGCTGAACCATCGCAGCGCATAGGTGAACGCAGAACAAGAAATTCAAAGTGATTGTACCACCACGTGTTGTACCTGGAAGTTTACGAAGAACTCCAACATCTTCTAAACAACAAGAAGAGATTCGTAATTATGAACAATTATAATTTCAAATTATCTCCGTCGCGGAAATCGGTATATATAAAATATGTCTTGCATGCTGCAGACGAGCGAGTTTTGCCGCGCAGGAATTTCAGTCGTGTAAGACAGAATAAAAGAATAAAACGCAGGATATAATGTTTAAAATGTTATATTTCTCCGGTAAAGTATAATGATGCGTCGTCGTCGTCAATGCGATACATTCACGAATGCTTCTCGGCATCGCAGTTGTCCAAAGCCTCTCTTGTTCAGACCACGACGCAATTCTCGGAAATACTTGGTCTATAACAACCTCAAGTGTTGGTTTTTCAATGCTTAAGTTGACGACCGCTAAATGACCGTTTGGGAACTCGCTCGTCTGTCTCGGGCCTAAATGTAATTTCTATCCCATCTTGTTGAAAATTGCACCCATTAATTGGTGAAGTTTTCCCGACGAAAATAACCCGAAACACGATATACATCGCACCAGTTTTAATAGTAACCAATTTGAATATATATTATCCTGAATAATAATCGCGACAAGACGTACGAATTAAGATATTATTAAAACTAGCCCCATTTGCCGTATTTTGGCTAATTATTGACACTATTTCTAAAAAGATGGAACGAAAATCATAGAAATTGAAATTTTCATAATTGGATGATACTAAATACATCTCGCGACCCAATATCGCTCGTTTAACGCTTTTGACGAGAAATCTCGCGACCCAGTATCCGTCCGATCATGTAAACGAAATATATTTTGCGTCGTGTCTCTTGTCCTCCGAGACTTGTTTCTTCATAATGTATTTCTATACGTACTTCTGTCGGGTACAGCATGTTGTTAGCCGTGTGTTGATAAATATTGAAGTCGTAATCATTGGCGGATTTAAGGAATGTGGCACAAGTGGCAAACGTTACTTACGAATATTTAATGTTGGGCCTCGGACAACATTTTGTAAAGCCGAATGTTTCGCGGAGGGGGAACACCTACAGGAGTGATGGGAATGAGTGCGTGAGACGTGAGGACAGGAGACAAACCGACGCCACGGTCAATCAGCGTCGCCGAAAAATATACTGTCGACGCTGATTGGTCGTCGCGTCATTCGCCTGACGCTGGTGTCGGTTCGTCTCCAATCGTAGCGTCTCACGCACACATTACCACCACTCCTGTAGGTGTTCCCCCTCCGTGAAACATCCGGCTCTGCAAAAAGTTGTCCGGGGACCCTGGCTACATTTGGCTTCTCTTGGCTGCATTTTTGAAGAAGTGAACACGTGTGTGAGGTGTTTCCTTGTTACAGTTTACAAATAATACTCATACGTTTAATTCTTACGCTTTTATTTACTGGTTATTTCTCTGCGTGATAACGAGGTAATTTATTTTACATCAATTCGGTATAAAGTACAAACCTATTCAAATTTTGCGTTTTGGGTAAGCAAGTAGGAAAATATAATTTATCTCTGCTACGTTGTAGGGATGAAACGGCATACATCGAGGGATTCGCATTGTGACGAAAAACCTAAGCCCTCGTGTAATAAAGATAGTGACGCGGTTGCACGTGCAAGAACGGAAGAGGAGAGGCGACGGCGTAGACGCGAATGGGTGATCGAACAAGAAAAAATGGACAGGCATAATAGATTGAAAAGAAAAATGACAATGGAGTATGAGATACGACGTGCTCGTAATATGAGCTTAGCACTTCCTGAAGGAAGATGTAACAGACCTTGCAGGTGTAGAAGCGAATCTCCACCTAGTCGATATAGAAGAACTTTTGTGTATCATACACCTGAAGATACTGTACTTTCTAAAAAGTAAGTATAAAGTGTCTTAAATTATTAACTTTTGAAGTAGTATCCAATCTGAAGGATTTCATACAGAAAGAAGAATTTTAACATTTCATTGTTGGGTCGTGGAATTTTCTGTCTTATCTTTTGATGGATACATTATTAATTTAAAAATTAAATATGTTTTTGGCTGTATTCTGAAAAGAACACTGATGAAGTGTTAACTTGTATTTGTATAAAATATCAAATTTAGTTGATATAATTTTTCAATACAGTTGCATACTATAAAACAATATGCTTCAAGAAGTAATCAAAATGTTAAATTGCAGTTAAATCATATACAAATAATATTATTCTGCACTTTAGGTTTGAAACACCGTGTGGTACAACGCCCTTATTTAAAGGATCTGAAGGCACAAAAATTAATCCAATAGAACTTCGCAAAATCAAAGTAGATATTCATAGAAACATTCGTGGAAGAGTAGATACCAATGAACTCAAGCGGGATATACCCAACAAGGAAGATGTGGTGCTTAAAAGAAGAGCGGGTAACGTGTTGTTCTTTTACCATAATTTCTTAAGAATTTTCAGTCATTCAGGGAATAAGTGCCACGAAGGAACATGAGCTCAACGCGGAAGATGGTTCTGAGGTTTTTTAGAAATCACGATCAACAATTTGAAGTTTGAGAACATTGTATGCTTTCTAATGTAAAAATGTCTCTTCTCTGCGAGACATTATTCTCCACTTTTTAGAATCCATTCAGTTTCTTTTTAAATGTATTATCGAAGTCTAGATAAATATTTCCATGTTTTCACTTTACCAAGTGCTACATTTGAAGAATGGAATCCTTGTCACTGATTTCTACAGTCATGAAGATTCTGGATTTTATGGTCATACTGCTTTATGGTCCCCTGTAATATTGAAGAATTTTCTTAACTTTATTCATCAGATTAATAACATGTTTTTGATTCGCCCAGGATATAGCAAATTTGGAATACAACGTTGGATCACTGTATTGATCGCATAATGTGCAATATGTAAGCACAATTTTTTTTACTTTGCCTGTTTTAAGATTGCTATGCTTAACGTATCTCTTGCTTGTTGCTTTATGTACAGTATTTCTTTTTTCTTACGAGCTTGCACAAAGAATTATGCTTCAGCTATATTAACTGGTATAATGAATGTAATATAGTTTAGTACAAATTAACTTTTCCCCAAAAAACGTAATTCAAACACGTTTGGTGCATTCTCCTTGTGTCCTGAAATGATTTTGCTTACAATTGTTCAGAGCGAGTTAGTTTATCTGAGTAGCGAGGTTGATATCTTCACGATCTATCGCAGCTGGTAGTATTGTTTAACTGCTTTCCCGCTTTTTACATACGATTACTTTTCTATTATTAAATTTACTAAACTTAACTGCAGGAGAGGGATCCAAGCCGATATTTGATAGAGACGAAATAAAGAGAGCAATAAGTGAAACGGAAGAAGTCGAGGAACATCGTTCTGTCGTAACTGTGAATTTGGAAAATTCAGGTATGTTTATTATTTCTAATTGCTAAGATTTATTGCAACTTCTGTTTCACAAATATGGACGCTTTAATTTTTAGAAAACAAGTTGAAAAAGAATTCGGCGTCCTTAAGTCCTACAAGAACCCGAAATCACAGTCCTAGGCGCACGTGGTCCCGTCACTCGAGGTTCGTGCCTGGATTTTACACAGAGTATTGCAATATAAACATAAGTTAAACATAAGTGTAAATCATGTGCAAAGAATTTACTATTTTAAATGTGTTAATGTATAATCTGAAATTGTTAAGGAAATTAAATTTTTTGCTAATTTGCTTACTCTCTTTCAGGTATGACGATTCTAAGCGTGAAGATAAGGGAAGTTGCAGAAGTGATAGGTAAAAGCTATTATTACACTTTTATGTATATGCGTTCATTACATTTCTGTCAATTGTATTTCACCAGACTATTACATTATTTACATAGGGAGAAAGATCATAGTAGAGAGCGGAAAGATGGTGAGAGATCTTATCGAGAGCGGTCCAGAAATCATTCTCGAGACAGGAGGCAAACAGATAGATCCATAGAAAAAAATGGGCCTAGAGAACAACTGGTTCTTCGAGAGCATTATATCGAACCAATTCCTATTCCTATTTATTATGGAGTAGGTACTTTATTTACATAAAAATGCGATAATTTAGCCATGATATAAAACTCGTTCATTTGTTTGCTCAGAATTTTCAACCGAGACCATTAATGGTTCAATCGTGGAGCCCCTTTCGAGGACCTCTTGGAGATAATATACATCAGGCCTGGCCAACCCAAATGGTTTCAGGGGCCACTTTGATGACACGTAACGTTACAGTGGACCGCACTTTAGGTCAACATACTTTTAAAAAATGTAATACAAATACAAAATGAATAAAACTTTATTATTATACTAAATTTTAATTTGTTTAATATTTCTTGTATCCTACATACGCCCAAATCGCCCGTGATTTTCGTTAAGCTAGGTTTTCCTGTACACGACTGGCCGCAACGTCAAGAATTTCAAAGTCGATTTTTTCGAAAATGAAGCGTAATATCAAAAAATTTTATTTCTTTTTGTTGACTCATTCACTTGTTATAAGTCTAAAAGAAAAAGTAACTTTTTGTGATATCGCGCTTCATTTTCAAGAAAATCGACTTCGAAGTTCTTGATGTTGCGTCTAGTCGCGTATAGAAAACCTACCTTAATGAAAATCACGGGCGATTAGAGCGTAAGTGGAATTCGCCCATTATTATTTTGCAGTAAAATTCAACCGCAATCCTACTAGCGGTAAGACTTGATGAAACTAAACGCGATGAAAATTGTTAGAACGCGAGAAAGAGCACTGTTACCGACTAATTTAAATCACGACCGTGATCGTGATTCTGCGATCACGATGATAAATCACTGTTAGTGATTTTGCACTCCATCCCTAGGTGCAGACCTTTTTCCGTGCAATGTTGTCCCGATATAATTCCGAGTCCGCCCAGGTTGCCCCGTTTCCTTAGAAGTACATTTCTTTCCTCACAACTCCTTTTATAGTCGCCGCGGCGAGTGCGAGAGACTGAAAATGAGCGAGAGGGTCCGTGACGGCGAAAAGCCATAAATTTCGGTCGAACAAAGAACAAACTTTGCTCGACGGGAAAGAACAAACTCCCCAAAGCGTCCGACTCGTAACGTGACAAAACTGTACAAACCGTATTGAACAGTGTACTTTCGAGAAAGTAAAAGAGTTGGAGACCACTAGCGGCGCCGCGACGAACTACGCCGCAAACTCATGGACGGCGTACGGGAACGTAACAGAGGGAATAACAGAAAATCGTAGAAAGAATGGCGGTCGGATCGACGAAAGTGGTGCAGGTAACAAATATCGCACCCCAAGCGACTAAAGATCAAATGCAAACCTTGTTCGGGTACCTGGGTAAAATAGAAGATATCAGATTGTATCCCACTATACGGGACGTCGCTGTACCCGTTCAATCTCGTATTTGCTACATAAAGTTCCACGACCAAGGATGCGTCGCAGTTGCTCAGCACATGACAAACACTGTCTTCATAGATCGTGCACTGATCGTGATCCCCTATCAGAACGGAGACATTCCAGACGAGCAGAGAGCACTCGAGCTGACAAACAATGGCACTGTTGTCCCAGGTATGTTTGTTTTTATTAATATTCTCATCCCTACGAGCATTTTCTTTTTACCCATACACAGCATTATCTATGTATCACAATGAAGAACAAATGCAATGTAGGTTCTCAAAGATTCCCTGCTTAAACTTAAAACTTCTCTCAGCGAGGAAGCTAACCTAATATATTTCGGTGAAGCATTTTAGGAACACGCTATACATCCAACATCACCATCAACTAATGCTTGCTTTACTTTCTTCTAGGTCTCTATCCATCTGAACCCAAGCTGCCACCAAATGTTGTTAACGCGATCGAAGGAATCCCTCCAAATCATGTTATCACCACTATGGATCCAAAATTGGAGGCGAACAGCCTGCCGCCTTACCCCCACTTACCTGGCCACTTGGACAGTAGAAGGATCGAGGAAATTAGGAGGACACTGATCGTCGCCAACTTAGATCCTTCCGTAACGACGGACCAGCTACTAGACTTTTTCAGTACGAACAATGTCGAAGTGAAATACCTACGCATATGTACCAGAGATTCAGACACCGAGCATTACGCGCTGGTGGAACTATCGGAGCAGGCAGTCGTTGTGGCTGCGCTGCTATTAAACGGGAAGATGCTTATGGACAGACCAATTAAAATCTACCATTCGACGCAGGCGATAGCGAAGCCGGAAGCAAAGAGTAATGAAGCTGCGCAGAAGGAAATAGAGGAGGCTATGTCGCGTGTTAAGGAGGCCCATAATTTAATTTCGGCGGCGATAGATCCGATGATAGGTATGCTGTCGAAGGATAAACGAAGTCGGAGCGGCTCTCGCAGTCGGAAATCCCGCTCGAGGTCCAGGGGACGTAGTAGACGATCTAGATCGCGCAAACGATCGCGTTCTCGTCACAGACGTTCGCGGTCCCGTCACCGGCGCAGGTCCAGGTCGAGGTCGAAGCGCTCCCGCTCCAAAGAACGAAGGCGAAAGTCCCCGTCGCGCAGGAGAAGCAGCTCTCGCGGCCGCCATCGGTCCCGCTCGCGATCACGGCGCTCTCGATCCCGCAGGTCTAGATCCAGGTCGAAAGACCGGAAGAAGAGGTCGTCGCCCAGGCGGAGGAGCCGTTCGCAGTCTCGCAGCAAACGATCGAAATCAAAGACCAGACGGTCCAGGTCGAAATCCAAGTCCAGATCTTCCAAGTCGAAGTATTCGGAGAAGTCCAAAGACAAAGACAAGGACAGAAGGAGCAAGGACAAGCTGGACAATGGGAAGAAGAGCGACGGGGACAAAGGTGATAAGGAGAAGAGTGAGAAGAAGTCCAGCAAAGAGAAGAAATCGGATAAGGAGTCGAAGTCCGAGGAGAAGAACAGAAACACGTCCGAGAACAGCGAAACAAAAGAGAAACAAGAATCTGAGAATTAAGCCTTGGTGAATTACGGTTTATAAAAGGTTCGTTTAATTAATTTAATGTTACGATATACCGTAATGTATTGATGAATAAAAGATACAGGAATGTATGGCTCTCGATAATTCTTTTAACTTGTGCATACTTATGAAGGATACTTATTGTATTGGTGTTCTTGTAATAATACACACAGTTCAAACTTACGTTGAAGGATCAGTTCTTTTAAATATAGATTCCACCCTTACGTACCCTCGAATAAAGATCTTCCTCGTATACTTACGATGGATGTTCGGCAACTCGAGAATTAAAAAAAAATTTTACCCTTAGGACCGCTTTATTGCTGAATCAAAAAATATTTGTGCAAAGTTTCAGATTTGAATTTTTAGTTGCCGAACTTTATGTTACTTTTCGTCGTTGTATTTAAGGGGTAAGTATTTACAGCTTTGACGCCTAAAAATGAGGGGTCTACTAGATTGAAGTCATACAAAGTTAATGCAAACAAATTTTAGACAAAATGACATTCAGTTTTTTTTAAATCGTGCACGTCAGTTTGAGAAACGGTGTTTCGGGAAAAACGCGTATTTCTCAACGATATAATTTCGAAAATATTTCGAATTTCTTTATGAAATTTTAACTGAACATTCTTAACATGTTACACTGGACGAATTCCACTTACTTGCATCCAAATCGCCTGTGATTTTCATTAAAATAGGTTTTCCCATATTGACTGACCTCAACGCCAAGAAATTTCCAAGCCGATTTCTCGAAAATGCAGCGCAAATCAAAAAATTGTACTCCCTTTTCTCGATTTATTTACCTGTTATAAGTCGAAAAGAAACAGTAACTTTTTTTATTATCGTTGATTTTCGAGAAAATCAACTTTGAAATTCTTCACGTTGAAACTCTTAACATTGCGTCCAGTCGCTTATAGGAAAACCTCCTACCTTAATGAAAATCACGGGCGATTTGGGCGTAACTGGAATTCGCCCTGTGGATTCATTAATATATAAAAAAAAATATTTCGTGAAACCTCAAATCCGCAAGTACCCCTTAAGGCTGATTCAAACACGCCCAGTAATTTAGTCGACTAGCAAGTAATTTAGTAATTTATCATGCGTGGACACCAAAATTTCGTAGAGTAGTTTAGTAAAATAATAATAAATTATTAAATTGTATTGTATTCATTATTTACCACGATTTTAGCCCCGCTCCTATTAAATTATTAAATTACTCGCCACTTAACGTGTCTGAACCAACCTTTAAGAACAAAGGGCGAATATAGTTCACCAATTTTAAAACGCGCGCCAATTTACCGACGGCAGCACCCACAAGTAAATGTGTCTGACAGGGACAGGGGATCATTACTAGTCCTTTCAATAGTTTCTCGTGTTTTCTGATTGTAAACGATAGTTAATCTCGCGGTAATAATCCCCACAGTATCTTAAGCGGCGAATGGCCGTACTCGATTCACAATATTTTAAAACTGGCAAGGTGTAACAGCGAAGTAGTTGAAATCATCATTTGGTTATATCCGTATGACGTTGAAAGCTTACACATAGTTTGAAGTTTTTACGTGTCAAGACGAAAACTGTATTAAATATAGTCTCGCGAAAGAATTTCGATCGAATAGGTACTTGTGATAACAACGAACTATAGTTCGAAGGAAATCCCGTCCGGAGGAGAGACATTAATTTCCCTTTTATTTCCATCCACGAGTTTTATTAAAACAGTAGGTTAAATGGTGAAAATGACATCTCTGGACGAAGGGAAGATAAGGCAAGGTTTATCAAAGGCACGTACTATATTTTTTTCTACACATATTCATAATTTTATCGCTACCACATTCGAAGTACAATTTCGATGTCACTGTAACATAACCAGTACCTCGATTTCCAGTATCAAAATCCAGATATCACCAGGAAGCATGTCATGAGCGTTTTGAACATTTATACAGGCTTACAATGCGAAGCGAAAGAATTCGGTAAGTTTTCCGACGTAAATACTTTAAAACTATTTTTCGATTTATTCGATTATGTTTTGCTTCGTACCAGTGTTCAACGATGGCTCGCGCAAAGAGTTATTCAACTTACAAGGAACGATACCTGTTTCTTATAATGGTAAGGTAGCTCGAAAGTTTCCGAGCCTGCGAAGGTTATATTTCAGCCCTAAGAGTAATTCGAACAAAATGTCTTCAGGTACTTGCTACAACATTCCTGTATCCATATGGCTTATGGATACACATCCAAATAACGCGCCTATCTGCTACGTAAGACCTACGGCTGACATGACGATTAAAGTCAGCATGTTCGTCGACCATAATGGAAAGATATATTTACCTTATCTTCATGATTGGCTGCCAGTATGTAATTCATACATTTCTGTTTCATTGTTTATTGTTCTACAACAGTGCTCCACAACTGTTGTTACACGCAATGCGTTCAAGGTGGAAAAGCACAAGTTTTTTTTTGACAGAGTTTCTCACAAATAAATGTAATTTTTGTGTATACACTCTGTAACTTCTTTGTGTTTTGAAAACTGTTATAATATTGATTTCGGTTCTCGAAATTCTGAAACTAAATATATAGGGAATTTCCACCTGATTACAACGCAATTTTTGTTGACTGCTCAAATTCAATCGAAGGGGGGGAAATTGATCCCTTAAATTCCGGCTATTTTCCGATTTTGTATTACAACTCGCGAACTATAAGAACTGTAAGTTAAATGATAGTTCTAATTAAAAGAAGTAACTTTAATATTGAAACTTTTTCCGATCTCTTGCAGTTCGCGAGTTATAATACAAAATCGGAAAATAGCCGAATTTTTCCCCTTAGAATGAATTTGGGCAGCAAACAAAAATTGCGTTGTAATCAGGAGGGAATCCCCTACATATTCACAAAGTTTCAGAATTTTTTGAATTTCCGGGTTCGGGATTTTCCCTTGTCATACGCGCCGCGGATGAAGAAACGTTGCGGAGCACTGTTCTTTAATACCTTCTTAACGATTATGCGTCTTTCCTCGTCTAGCATTCATCCGATTTACTTAGCTTAATTCAAATAATGATCGTGACCTTCGGGGAGCAGCCGCCCGTTTACTCGAAGCCGCGACAAGACGCGCAGCCAAGCTCAACGCCTTACCCCGTGCAATGTAAGAATACCTAGCTCGTAGCTATACTTTGCGATAAATACTGATACTAAAAGATAGGAACTCGTGCAGCTTTCATGCATATGCCTGGAACCGGAGGACACGCGCCAGGTTCTAATTTTCTGCCCTATCCACAAAATTCTCAGTACTCGGGTGGAAGTAATGTGTACCCTCCATACATGTCTACAGCATCCTCCAGTTTCCCATACCCAGGTTACGGCTCTTACGGCGGGGCTGCTTCGAATTATCCATCCCAGAACTACGGCTCTTACCCGTATCCTTCAACAACGCAGCCAGTAAGTTCGAGGCTTAGCCCCTTGCCGTGCCAATGAATTCGACAAAAATCCGGGCCAAAGTGATTTCTCGAGAAATCGTTATCTCCACCAGAGAAATACATAGGGCCTGATATATGGCCCAAAACTTTACACCGCGAATATCACTCGAGACATTATTGTTTGGCTCGAAATTGTTATCACGAGTCGAACTCGCCGAAGTGCGGCAAGGGGTTAATGGATAGTTTACATCGCAGTTTTGCAATCGAATACTGATAACACTTTACAATCGGTAAGGGTGGAGTGATGCCTGGCACCGCTGGTGGATCGGGCACGATCACGGAGGAGCATATCAGGGCGTCCTTGTTGTCAGCCGTGGAGGATAAATTGAGACGAAGGTTGAAAGAACAGTTCTCGCAGTTGCTAGCCGAACTGGAAACGCTACGCCGGACGCACCAAGAATTAACAAGCGGGTCAGCTCACCTTTCCGAGCTGTTCGATAAGCTGCAGAAAGAGAAAACCGAGATCGAGAAGAACATAACTATACTTCAAGACAAAGAGGCTGAATTGGAAAAAGAGATCGCGAAACTTTCGGACAACCAGTCGATAGACGTCGACGAAGCTGTTACGACCATCGCGCCCCTTTACAAACAGTAAGTATTTGGAAAATTGTTTTTCTCGTTATTTTCCAGGGCAGAGTCGCATTGTTGTTCGTTTGCTTGCAGAATGTTAAACGCGTTCGCGGAAGAGGCTGCCACAGAAGACGCTATATACTATCTCGGCGAGGGCCTCCGTTGCAGTATCATAGATTTGGACGCGTTTCTGAAGCAAGTGCGACAACTCTCGCGCAGACAGTTCATGCTTCGAGCGCTTATGCAACGCTGTCGCCAGAAAGCGGGCTTGGTCGGTTAAATACATTGTTCGGTTTCTATGAAGTTGCTCTATTTAATATTTTATTTTATTACAAACGATGTATTCGAAACGAACTATATATAAATCCCGCGATAAATAGGGGGAGATAAATATATTAGGGAAATAAGAGATTATCATTGCAAGTCCGGGAAGTGTACTGTGTCGACATATTTTTTATTTTATGCTGTATGCACTTTGTTTGTAACGATCGAATTATATATGCATATATTAATATATATGTGAAGTTTTTATAACAGAAGGCGAATTCCACTTACACTCAAATTGCCCGCAATGCCCGTGATTTTCATTGAGATAGGTTTTCCTTTACGCGACTGAACGCAACGTGAAGAATTTCAAACACGATTTTATCGAAAATAAAGCACAATATCAAAAAACTTTATTCCTTTTGCTTGACTTATTTACTTGTTATAAGTCTAAAAGAAAGTTACTCTTTTTTTATATTACGCTTCATTTTCGGGAAAATCGGTTTTGAAATTCTTGATGTTGCGTCCAGTCGCGAATAAGAAACCCTATGTACTTTAATGAAAATCACGGACGTTGCGGGCGATTTGGGTGTAAATGGAATTCGTCCTAAATGAAACAAAGAATGTTATATACATAAGTATGATCGTTTAATTATTCGCATCAAGAACAAGTGTGTTTAACAAAGCTCTACTTCTAAACACAATATACTCATAAATCTATAAAAAAGGAACGTAATTTTCACTCGATTCTTTCTACGTCGTAAAGAAATCATGTACCTCGAATAGCAATGTTAGGTGTTAAGAAATATAAATGCTTATTCACTGTGTGATGTACGCATAGATTAATCACTACATTTCACGTTTTAGTAAAAATACATTGTTTTTATTTTTATGACTTGGAATTATTATGTAATTACTTAAACGCTATTACATGTAAGTCTTTGAAGTTAATTCTGTTTTCAATGACGAGATCAATCTGGAACAGAAACAGAGGAGGAAGTGAGAGCGACTTGTGCATAAGCAGAGCTTCGGTGAAATATTGTTTACAGAAGCTTGCAATACCTATACATAAATGCCGACCCAAAGAAGTAGGAATAGTACACCGAAACCAGAGAATATCGCTGCTACTAGAGAGATCAGTAACTCTTTGAACATGTCCCTCGTGAATTTCGTACTCGTGACTTCGTACACGAAGAACCACGCGGTGAAGAATACTCCGATTCCTAGTAATACCACTGCTAATAGTGGAAACACTGCGGGGTTTATGGGGGAGACATATCTCGTCATAGACTCAATTTCCACCTGAATCAAAGAGAAACCGAAATTAGTTAAAAACCAAAGGAACAAATACTCCTTCCTTGTTACGAGTTTACACGCTTGTGGTCAGTGGCGGATTTAAGAAAAAAGGCCCAGGTGGCAAAAGTTGAGGGGCCCATTTTTTCGGGAAAATGAAGGGGTAGTTTACTAAAAGGGGGTAAATGTACAGAAAAGTATAGAAAAAAAGTTTGGATAAAATCATAATTCATTTTTGAGGACAGGGTGCTAGGGGATGGGCCTTCTGGGTTGGGCCCATTTTTCTGGAAACTAAAGCGGTAGTTCACTGAAAACGGACTCAGTGTAATAGTACAGAAAAAGAACATAGGTTGGATAAAATCATAATTTTTTTTAAAGATGGGGCCCTGGTGGGGCCATCCGAGCAGGGGCCCAGATGGCAACTGCTCATCGGCTGCCCTGTTAAATCCACCACTGCTTGTGGTAACTCTTCTAAATATACTCGGTTCCACGAGGGAGTGGACCTCTTCAGGTAGCTTGTCCCAACTATGATATACTATGATGAATAGGTCAAGCACCAAACGTGCACATGGAGACGGAGCGAATGACTAAGGAAAGCAGGCGTCAACTGCGCAGAACCTATGAAAAATTGTCAGCAGGCGAGTCTGTTCCCTCGTGGAACAGAGGTTAGTACCTCTTTAATACTTCATCGAATGGTCGTGTAATTATTCCACGGCCACCTGATACAAGCTCAGAGGCGGATTAAGATCGGTTGAGGCCCTGGGCGCAAAAGAAAATATTGTGCCCCTTACAAAAGTTACTGATAACTGCAACAGTTACTTCAAAATTGCGCAGCGTTGCACAGTCTTATACTTTTCTTGCTTACAATTTTACGATCCGCTTACAATATGAAATCAAATTTGATGTCATTAAAAAAAGTGGAAAGTTGGTTTTTGTGGGGCCCCTCAAAAGTCGGGGCCCCGGGCGCGCGCCCGGTGCGCCCGCTGTTAAATCTGCCTCTGTACAAGCTAATCTTTCGTATGACTTTTCTAATACCTTCGCACGTGTTACTATCCGTAAAACATACTCGCGTCACTTATGGGCCCATATGTTTCGAAATATATTCGTTCTATATACAGTGTAATCTTAATATGTAAACATGTGAAAGTGAGGTTAATGGAACACCGGGTTTAAATTCGGAAAATGAATTCGATTGAACTCTAACATATGACACTTACTTCGCTGTATAATAAAGAATAATTACTTGTAACGTTATTCACAGTGATTACAGCGTTAAAACGAGCATCGCACTCACCATTGTATCGAATAAATATTTTGACGTGGCTCGCGCAATGGACACGTAAAAAGGCCTTTACTGCTTTACAGTGACAGACAGTGCCGGCGGCAGGGTGGTGCAACGGGTGCAAGGCAGCTGGGCCCCAGAAAAAGGAAAAATGAAGAATAGGGAAAATAGAAAAATTGAGATCGAAGAATTTTTAGTTGATTGAAATTAATTTAATTTTATGAATCGACTTGAATTTTACGCTCTAAACACAGAAGTGGCAATACTACGGACCAGTGGCGCACCTAGAGGGGGGGGGGGGCCAAGAGACCCTGGTACCCTCCAAAGAAAAATGAAAAAGGGGATTGTAGCGAATTCGGGAGACCCGCACTGGCCGCACTGCAGTGGCGGATTTAAGAAAAAAGGCCCAGAAGGCAAATAGTTTGAGGGGCCCACTTTTTCGGGAAAATGAAGAGATAGTTTACTAAAAGGGTAATAATATAGAAAAAAAATATAGTTTGGATAAAATAATAATTTTTTTTAAGGTTGGGGCCCTAAGGGGGGCCTTCTGGGCAGAGGCCCAGGTGGCAACTGCTCATCGGCCGCCCTGTTAAATCCGCCACTGCCGCACTGAGTCCGAGTTTTCTCGCTTTCAATTGGCTAAAAGTCGTCCGAATTCGCTATTAAACCTCTATAAAATACAGTGCGAACGTAGCAAACTTAAAGCACACAAGTCGCGCCAACATTCCAAACATAAATCACTCAAGTCCCCAGCATCGCTGATTTCTATAATCGGCAGCTTCATTCGCGATGGGAATCGAATGAGAAAGGAAATGTTTCTTATGTTTCTGTCATCGACGGAGAATTATGACAGCTTATACCACATCGATACCCTGAAAAGCCATTGTAAAATCAAACTCCCACTAAGTTTGAAGCATCTTCAGGAGCTCGCTTCTACCGAAATGCTTCTCCCCTGAAAAGTGTGTCTCGCGAATCAGGGTAAGCTCTTAAATATCCACCTTCTTCCTGGTTACGTGCATACAGATTGTTCATTTAACACCTCTCGCTTTCGAACGATTATTCTTTCGATGCTACTAGCATATCTTTCGCAAACATTACGCGTAATGTCCTCGAATTACCAATCGGAACATTTTTAAATCGCGAGCTCCTCGGTATCGATACTACGTTTGTCATGATGGTATGATTCATAACACGTATATGGTATAATATCACCAATCCCTTCGTTTCTCGTCACCTGCAATCAATTTCTCTGTGTACGTAGTTATATGCACTCTTTAAGTTTCGTAAACAAATGAATAGAACAATGCGTGGCTTCCTTGAGAGGATACTAACGAGTCGAGACTTTGTTGTAATTGCATAAAGAATTACTGTAAGATACATTAAGCATGGATGACGCCCGTGAGCCACAGTGAACACTGTGGCCATTCACTGTCACAGTGAACGGCCCCTTCATACCTATTAAACTCTAACACTCACAGTCGAATTCCTCTTCTTTTTATCCCTGCATTAAGATCTTAAAACATTCCCGTGCTTCGCAGGTAAACATGGCAGACGGTTCGCTGTCGGAGCAGTTCTCTTTGAAATGGAACAATTTCTCCAGCAACCTGACGTCTGGCTTCTTAAGTCACCTCACAGAGAATGACCTAGTCGACGTGACGCTGGCCGTCGAAGGTCAGCTGCTACAAGCGCACAAGCTGGTGCTCTCAGTCTGCAGCCCTTACTTTAAAAGTATATTTAAGGTACAGGGATTAGTATTACACGTGTATTTTTAAATTGCTGTTATTTACACAAGAGCTTCTTTGCAGGAGAATCCATGCCCGCATCCCGTGGTTATTCTCAAAGACATGAAGTACACGGAAATCGAGTCGTTACTGAAATTCATGTACCAGGGTGAGATTAACATCAAAAAGGAGGATCTGTCGACCTTCTTGAAAGTGGCGCAGACATTGCAAATCAGGGGACTCGCGACAGAAGACGCGAGTAGCGCGAGGTCGTTTTCCAACGAGGTGGATCCATTGAGTATCGACTTCGATGATCGAGGCGTTCCTCCGCCGCATTTAATAAATAAAGTCGGCAAGGACGTGGAGATGTTGGAGAGGAGGAAACGGTCTCGCGAGATTTCTAAGAGAAGCGTTAAAAAGAGGAAACAAGACGCACTGTCGGGATCGGAGAATGTCCACGATTTGTCGAACGAAGAAATGGACGATGATAAAAGGAACGTGTTACTGTTAATGAATAAAGATGTGAATGACTGTGTACACGAGAATGAAGATACCAAGATACCTATTGTAAAAAGTGACGATGATAATCAAAATGTAGCATCGCCAGGCGACGCGCAGAGTTCGAGCGAAATCCCTACGCAACAAGGTACAGAATTCAGGGGAACGAAATAAGCGTTAATTTTATATTTCTTTATTCTGCGATCGTAGCGTAAAACTTTATCCAAAGTACAGGAATGCTTTCTGTTTTATTCTTAAAGATTATTTCCCTTTGCAGGGGTGGAACCAGTAATTTACAGACTCTCGGCAAGGGGGCGGCCGCAATTAGTGCATGAGGGGTATGTCTACAATTTAACATCTCGCTCGGAAGGTTTGAATAGGTCTCATTACCGATGTGCGGAGCAGCATCGCGGATGTAAAGGTAAATGCGCAGTTATTGCAGAAAGATTTATGCCTACAGGCGTGCATGATCATAATCATCCGCCTGGATATCAGTCGGAACACGATTACAAGAAAAAAAAGGGTTTAGACGTAGACACACTTTAAGTCACGAACAACTCGAACCTTACGAACGAGAGTTGGGCATAAAAGATTATTCGAATAATGCCCAACTCTGCTTGCGGACCAGCACTCTCTTTCCTTTTATAGTTTCATCGCAGAAATTTAGATAAGATCGAAAAGATACTTTCCAAATATTATTACAGCATATCGTAGTAGTGTTCAGTGAATAATATCCAGGACCCGATCTAGCTCTTCCGCCGCGAAAATGATTTCTGCCACCCTTTATATTTAATTACAAAGTTTCAGATTAAATTCAAACGTATATTACCTACGTTTTCGCCGCTTCGATATTTATTGATTTTAATTCTCCCTTTCTACTAATTTTCCCGTCCGAAGATTTGCGCTCCGGGCCCTTCTCGCGTCCCCTGGATCGGGCCCTGATAATATCCAGTATTCTTTAAGTAGAAGATCCTCATTTGTCTTATGAACCTTCAATGAACGTTGGAATTTAACGAGCTACAGCAACCGATGCGAACGTACGCTTTGCGTTACAGAAACCGCGTAACTATAATTGTAATTAACACGTTCACTGTCCAGGCCTTAAAGCACGGATCCAGTCACAATGTACAGAGAAGCGATAAGCTCGGCAGTAAACACGCTGCCTTCTTTCTTAAATACTATGCATGTGTATATAGTTTATTATATATGACCTGTATATAGTGTATGTGATATATAATAGCGAGCTGTGTCCAAAAAAAAAGAGTAACGATACTCTACAGCCCCGAGGAGGAGATAACGAACAAACATTTGTATTTAAAGCCCGGAAGACATAAAGAGAATAATACCATTAATTCCAGGATGTAAACATTTTATATCGAAAATAGAAAGACGACCAGATCGAAAGCAAGTGAGAAAGCGGTGCTCCGGTTGTTACGAAGGTTTAAGAGAAAGTGGACTACATTGGGAAGACGCGTCTAAGAAAGCGAGGAAAGTGAACACCGAATGCAAAATGTGCAATAAAGTGTTTTGTATGAACTGTTTTGAGAAGTACCATTCTTGAGAATAAAGACTTTAGAAGCAAAAACTATCTGTCTTGCAAACATTAACACCAGCCGTGGATTTGTAAAGAACGGAGAATGGAAAGGAGAGATCCATACGGTTGCATGTACCAATTTCCACGTGTCCTGGACCACGGAAGCTTCTGTCTGACCCATATACGGGTCAGAGGGCGCCTGAGTAGATACTGCCTCGGCCCGTATACAGGTCAGGGGACAGTGAACGTGTTAACGCACTCGTACGATGGGCCGATTGTAACATTTTCTGTGTTATTCTACTTCAATTTAACTGTGATGCACATTCCCTTCAAGCAGTGGTGGATTTAAGAGACGGCCCCAGAAGGGCCCTCAGGCCCATTCTAAAAAAATTATGATTTTATCCAAACACCATAGTTTACACTTACAGTGGGGGACAAAACTATGTGGACACTTTCAAAATCTGATTTCAGGAATTTCACGATTTTCGATCTTATTCTGCGATCTTTAAGCCTTTATAGCTCGGAGCAACGTTAACCGATTTTGATGAAATTTTAGGCATTTATACAACTTACTTCAATCTACAAACGGGATTATTGAATTTTCATTACGGGCTCGGAAAAAAAGTTGAAAAAATGATCTTTCCTATTTCTTTTTGCTATTCCGACCACTTGCAACTTTTTTCAAAACGACGAAACACGTCACTTAGCAAATTAATCCTTCTAGCTTCTCAGAACAACTCAAGTTGTTTGGACCAATTTTGAATAAGTTATACGATTTTAAGTGTTCACATACTTTTGTCCCCCACTGTAAACCACCTCTTCATTTTACCGAAAACATGGGCCTTTCGGAACGTTTACTGGGACCTTTTTCCTTAAATCCGCCACTGCCTTCAAGCGACTAGAAAATGGTGATAAGCACATTCCATTTAGTATTATATTTAAAGCGAGGCGAAGCCAAATAAGAGTATTTAATTTATCTGTTCGCATATTATAGATCAACGTTGTCCGCGTAACGAACTTGATTCTTTCCTATAAGTACACATTCACGCACACCGCGTAAACTTGTAAATATGTGCATATGTACATATAAAGCTTAGCGCTCCGACTACTTACGCTTAAGTTCTTGTAAAAATCTTTATGTACGTTATCGGAGGGAAGTGAGAAATTTTATAATATATTAAACTAGAGAATAATACGGGCCTCGTTAAAATTATAAATTTTATTTTTATATTAATCTTTCCGTCATATACAACTTTCGTTCTCGAACGCTAAAAAGACAGTTGCCGAAATTAATGTGACAGGCGTTTACAGAAATCCCTCGATTCCTACGTAATTTATATAAAAGTTCGTATAAAAGGCGAGTGATCTTCTCGTAAACATACGCGCACGGAAACAGAGGCAGCCTTATTCCGCGACTTCTTAAATATTCCTTAAAAATTAATCTGTATCTTTAAGGGGATACTAATGCCGTCTAGCCATCTTCTTTTCCAACTTTCGTTGCTTTTTCTCGCTAATCTCGGGCTGTTCCGAACCGGGCGTGAAAAACCACGGAGCTAAAATTTCCTTCCATAGCATCCAGCCTCCTCTCAGCGGCACCTGTAACAATACAATATAAAAATGGTGAAATTCGTCACGTGGGGCGAGAAAAGTATTAGAAATTAAAGGAAGCTTTTTATAATTCACGACAGTATACTGTACTATTTTATATTTAAATCGTTGGACGTGTCGAGCATACTTACAAGGAGCCACAAAAACCAAAAATAATTTGATATAAGAGAGAATACTTGTACTCCCGAGGTTAATATAATTAAATCTTTAACGTGTCTGGAACAGAACGAAGGAGCATTATTACACCTGGTAAACCCAACTTTGCGATATAATAGCAGGCATATTCTATGTCGTTATTAAAACAGTGCACGATATTTACTCCGCTATACCTCCTTCCATGTTAAGATCAATTCCAGAATCCATAAGTTGCCCGGATTCTGAATAGATTACTTGTGCTATGTATTTCATAAATTGATAACTTCCTATATATACGATTCCGGAGAACGTGGTGAAAGTCTGCAATTACAATACATTATGCGGTATAATAAATTCTATTTTTAGAGCGCAGATATCTTCGTAATGCGTGCCTTTGGATTATTCAAATTATTATTGTAGTCGCAATAGTGTCGGAAATTCGGAGAAGCTTGATAGAGCAACTTACTATCGACAATGTTGTGAATTTAGACAACAATATCGTGGCAGTGAAGTATATCACTAGCGCTCCGATAATCATATTACGGTAAAAGCTTAGCGTAGTTTTGTTTTCCTCTACAATCTGTTTCGCCCCCTTCGTTCCTACTTTGGTCTTCTTGGTCTAGGAGAATAACATATGATGTTGTTTTTTAATTGTTTCTTACGAATTCTCGTAAGAAATTACTATCGGCTTATCGAATTTGTTATACAATGATACGTTATAAACCATATGAGAATGGTACATGCAGATTTTCGTTATAGTGATAAAGATGAAAAGATATACTTGATAGAAAATACTTTGGGAGACCTACCGACATTCTTTCTTTGTAAATTGCGCTCGGAAAAGTATTTAGTATGATCGAACGATTTATATACGGTGCTTAATTAATACATGACAGAAACTTAACCTTATAACTATTCAAAAACACTTAAGTAAGGTCTACAGAAGCCACGTGAAAGTCATACGAGGAAAAAGTCTCTAGATTAGCATTTCCCACTTCGACGCGAATTATCTGTATAAATTCAATCTATAAACATTTTGTTTGTAGATAAGCTTATCAATTTATACGGAGATTATTTATTTATCGATATGATAAATTAAACATAAAAGCTGTAAGATCGAAATATTTGGGGCAAGAAATAATCTATTACGAATTAAGTCCTCCATTTTTCTTAATTATCGTTGTTAAGTTTCTACTATATTGGAAATTGTGATACATAATTTAAATCAGTTTAGTATCGCTTTAATCATTTCTTTATCGTTCCTCTGATCGTAGAGAAATGCAAAACACAATGCGGTCGAAAGCTTTCAAATAATCGCGGGATACGAGCAGGGTCGGAGTAAACTTTTGCGGGGCCGAGTTCCAAAGTTGTGCGGAAAAAAAAAACTGCATTTATGTATCGAAATGCTTATAAATTTGATAATAATAAATATCTATGCATAGGGCCCCGAAAAATTTACGATGAGCTTTTCGCGGCGCGATGAGCTGCGCGAAACGAGTATGCTCTAATGTAGAACACATATTGCGAAATTTATACTACGATTTTTCGGACACCCTATATACAGACATCTTTCCCCGCGAATTGCATCGATGCCTCGTAATGATTGCATAATCCACATCTGACCAATTGTTTTCGTTTGTTACTTTTTCATTGTTTAATGTAGCTTAATATTTAGAACACAACTCTACTATATCAATAATTAATAAGTGACTGCTGCATTAAAATCATTTATAATCGAATGATTTCTTTAATTTATTTTAATTTATTGTCACACAAACTGCAAACATGCAGCCATATACTTTCGAAGGAATACTTATGAGTGTTTATAGATGAATGAAAGTAAAAACTAAAAGAGTATCTGAGAAATGTTTTTATTATCAATATCTTTCACATTTTCACATCGTTACTATAATACATACGACTTTCCCCAAAGCGAATCGCCTTAAATTTAGGTACGCTTCAAGTCTTAACAAAAATGTACAATTATTCGCGTAGAATTGTTTACCCTTCATTTCACAACTGGCGAACAATTCTACATATTCAATAATCTAAAAACATTCCACGTGAAATGTCAACTTTAAATCCCCGCATTCCTTTACTTCTCCGCATTTATATTTAAATGCACAAATCAAGCTACCATCGGTGCTGCTGTACAGTAGTGCTTAATTTGGCAATAAAATAGGTTCAAATAGGTTATGTCACGACAAACGCAAATTTCCATATAACGAAATATATACCGCGACGATTTTTTTTAATATCAGGCAAAAATCATATGCGACCGAACTGTACCGGAGGTAAAATGGAAAAAAAAATCAAGTGACACCTTAACAGTAAAATGAACCAACGCGAGTCGAATCGGAAGGATCGGCCAAAAGTCACGACCCCGAGAAAATTCGAGTAAGCGAACTCTATTCTTTCCGAGATTGTTGGGCATTTATTTGGTCAGGAAATTAACAGTCCCCGGTGAAAAGCAAAGATAAAATTTCCACGAAATAATCATTCGAGGGATTGTTCGCGATATCCGATTATTATCGACAAAAAAGGAAAAAATATTCCGCGTTTCATTCGACAGAACCACACAGGTTTTAAATGCACATCTCATAATCGATAATGATATTCGTCGAAACTAATACGCCGTAGTAGCTTTTGTTCTGTCATCGTTCGAAACATTCGACACTGTGTGATTCCTCGTGACAAATTCACTCGATTTTTCTATGAATAGAACACTGACAAACATATAGTAAATATATATAGCTCTTTTTTACCGAAACCTTATCCACCCTTTTTCTGTTCCAATTAACGTGCGCGAGGATATGCTTCCTGTAACATATGTTAATTGTCATGGAAATCTATTATTGAGTAACTTTTACGAAATCAGAAGATTCTATAGATAATTCGAAAATGATAAAAATTAACATTCAATTCATTTAAATTTTCTACCTCCAATTTTGCTGAGTAACTTCCCCACCCATTTTGAATTATGCATGCTTTCACTTCATTTGTGCGATGTTACACTCACATTTAAAAATTTTCGATGTAGCTTATTTAATCAAACGCTGTTCGTTTTAACAAAACTTTGCTCAACGCTCAATTTAATGAACTTGATACGTTTGTTGAATTTACACAAAGACGCATCGTTCTGTTTTAGGTCCAATCCACAATGATTTTATAATGTGATAACATTAAGGACTCATTTTCCTCCCACAAGATTATGGATACAATCATGTAGAGTCTGTTGTAAGGAAGATGACGCCTCATTTTGTAGCCTTGACGCCTGTACGAAGACGATGCTTGATTATCCTCTCCGTGGTGCTGGTGCCATGCGCCATTTTAAACCTCCTCTCGCCGTCAGACTTGCGCGAAGAGACGGTCCTGCAGAACAGCATCGCGGAGCTGCAAGCTAAGCTGGAGCACTTGCACGCTAAATATGTTACGAGCCAGGAAGAGATAAATCTATTGTCGCACCAGTTATTACAATTAATAGAGAGTAATCACATTTTACCAGATCTTCAATTTCTACTTAATAATACTACGACAAACATGACCAATATAAAGTTACCGTCTATGTATAATTTTCTTCCACACTTCTTGAACGATCCTAACAGTTTGCGCCCAGCGTTCGTCCAAAGTAAGGGGCGCAACGGGGTCAGTATGGTACTAGGCGTCCCGACAGTAAAAAGGGAAGTGCAGAGCTATTTAATGGTGACGATTAAGAACCTGCTGGATCGCATGAATCCCATGGAAACAGCGGATACTTTAATCATCGTTCTAGTTGCGGAAGTAAGTGTTTATAATGTGGCGATCGAATCGCTGGTAAGGTCTTTATTAAAGCTGCTGTTGTTGTTGTAGACGGATTTGGAGTATGTGACGTACGTTGCGAAGCAAATCGAAGTTCAGTAAGTTGGAAACTAAGTTTTCTTTTTATACAACTGTGCTTCGGCATTTGAAATTATGTTGTGCGATAATTATTGATAAAGAAAGCTGAATTCTAATGTTAATTGTCTATTTCAGATTCCCAACCGAGTTCGAAGCTGGCGTAATTGACGTGATATCTCCATCTGCGTCTTATTATCCAGACCTATCTAAGTTACGCGATACTTTAGGGGACAATCACCAGCGAGTAGTATGGAGGTCGAAACAGAATCTGGATTTTGCATTTCTAATGTCTTACGCCCAGGCGAAAGGAACATTCTACGTGCAACTAGAAGATGACATTCTAGCTAAGAAGAATTTTGTAACCACGATGAAATCTTTTGCGCTGCAAAAGATTGCCATAAAAGACAGTTGGTTCGTTCTGGACTTTTGTCAATTAGGATTTATTGGTATGGTATTGCGTAGACTCGTTGATAGAATTGCTTCTGAATTCGAATCGCAGTAACAATATGCTTTTGATGCAGGGAAATTATTTAAATGCGCGGAACTGCCATGGTTGATCCAGTTCTTTTTAATGTTTCATAACGATAAGCCAGTTGATTGGCTGTTAGATCACTTGGTGTCTACAAAAGTCTGTAGTCTTGACAAAGATAGCGTAAGTATGTATACTCTTGAGGGGGAATCCTATTTTTTGGGCTGAAAATACAGCAAAATTTGAGATTTTTTTTTTAAGAATCTAGAGTTTCGATTCATCTAAAATTTGGACCATGTTTTTATGCATCTTCGACGAAGTAACAGTTTTTTTTATTAATATTTAATAATAAATATAGGAGTTATGCATGATCGAGCATCATGCCGCGCAAAATTCATCGGCCAAATTCAATTCTTAAAACAAGTCAATTTCATTACTAAAGTTATTTTTACTAGCGAAAACTCCGGAAGTCTTGGAACAGGGCACAGTAATTGGATATTTTACCTTACAACATCAGAAATTTGTACAATTTCAAAAAATCCCATTAAATTTTAAACACCTAGTCTTAAAAGATCGATCGTTCGAAAAATGAAATAAAAAAAATCGATTTTTCCACATTTCTAGACCGGAACCCCCCCTTAAGGAGAAGACGAGCAAAGCGGAATGTGTACTTATATTTCGTATGTTTTAGAAACATTGCAAAATGGCTAAAGCGGAGCTGTGGGTGCACTATAAACCCTCCCTCTTCCAACACATAGGCACGCATTCTTCCTTAAAAGGGAAGGTGCAGAAATTAAAGGTAAATCGAAGAAATAACTGCTTCCTTAACTTCACTACATACTTTGAACGCACCCGTTATAACAGCTACAAATGTCACATTCAGGATAAACAGTTCGGCAAGATCACATTATATTATGCGCACGAGAATCCACAAGCGATAGTCGAGACAAGAATCAAACCTTATAAGCAGTATACATTGCAAAAAGCATATAAGGGCGAATCATTCTTTTGGGGACTTTTACCACAACCAGGAGACCATTTAAAGTTCAAATTCTTGCATCCTATTTTTATAAAAAGGTAGTCTATATTTACGTGACGCTTTAAACCACCCATTAACGTTGATATTGCAATCATTGTTTCTTTTCTTGTCGGCACAGGTATTTATTTAGGAGTGGAAATCCTGAACATCCGTCTGACAGGTTTTACAACACGACAGTGGAAGTGTTTTCGGAGTTATCCACGTCCATCAATAGAAATAGTAACGATGTTACCGAAGATGGCTATATTGTTATAGGTACAGTGTAATTTTATAAGCAGGGCGAGGAATAGGGGCGCTTGATGCCGAGGGTGCCTCTAGATTTACTATGCGTAAGACGTAGATATTCAAGTATTTCAAATTTCATATACTTTTGTCTAATATTATACGCTCGATACATTCTTAAAAAGCCGAGGTATATTGTGTAGGAGAAATTCGGAGCAAAGCAGAGCGAATCGAATAAATTAATAATAATTAATTGTCGCTGCTCCATGAGAATCAATTGTTTATAAACATTTCTCTTCGTATCCATATAAATGATATAAAGCCATATAAATTCTCGCACAAGTGCGCCAAGCACTTAATAAAATGTATTTTAAATCACTCGTTCTGTATCAGGAAAATTCGACGCGCTTGGGATTGCTCAAGGAACGGTAGACCCCAAATTTGGAAGGATATTGATACTTCGTCTGACTGTGCACAGCGAAAGTGAAAACTGGGCGATCCTGTCCGAGGTAAGACCTACTCACAAAAGAACTACCAAAGAAGATTTAAATAATTCATAAGAGAGATTGATTTTTCCGCATTTTGCCTTTTACAGATTCACATAGTTGAAGATCATCCTAGTTGACCTCCGCGAAAGGTATTCAGACAATTTTTTCGGCACCATTTACAGGGGTAATGTACTTAATGATTTAATTATTAAATTATTCTTAGTTCTATTCTTGCGTTACTGTGTGTAAAGTAGTAGGTTTTAATTTGAAGATCGTTCGTTTAATGCCGTCCAGCGCAAAAAAATTGCTTAAATATTCACGCGAGTGAAAGTACCATTCGTCGCCACGACGACTTTTAACAAAATGCATTTAATTCTTAAAGCAATCGACATCGTTCGGTTTTATACAAGACGACGCGGCGAACCAAGTTTTACCATTTTTCTAAGGTCAGCGTTAGAACGTCCAGTCACCCGATTTTCGACCAGTTTTACCACTCCTAATCGAGACAGTACCTGCGTAGTCAATATATATGTTACTTCGTTTAAGGATAAAAGTACGATTTATAATTTTACGTGTCCCTCGTACGTCAGCGGAGAACGGAGCCCCTTATTTGTGATCTAAAGCACAAGATTATTAACGCGAGCGGGAGCGCAGTATACTTAACATCGCGGTAAAATTAAGTGCCAGATTATTTTAAGAGACGCAAGGCCAATGAAACAAACGAATAGCTTAGCTTTTTCGCAAAATGAAAGTATTCGATCATTGAAGAGAGAATATATGAGTATATTTATATGTATAATTACGTGCAATTGATACAATTTTCTGTAATATATTATTAAAAGTGTAATATCAAAGATCCTCGGGTCTTCGTTAAACTTTAAGAACAAAATGGTGATATGAAATTTGTATTGTTCTCGTGTATGTATTATTTATTTCGTATTGCTTCTTATATATTATATATATAAAATATATACACACACACACATGTATTTTCATAAAAAATGAAATATATTTTTCTGAACATTAACGCGCGCTACGTTGTTCGTAACTAATATAGCTACTGTGCATTCATTTTTACATTGCCTCAACTCCTCGACGTCTTAAAATTACAACGATTCCTCAAATTTATATCCACTGGGGAATCTAAAGTGATATGGATCTTTTGATAGTGATTATGACCAGGATAATTAATGATAAATACTGGTAACTGTAATCGTATCCATCGAATTAAGCCGGGGATCCACTTGGAAGCTAAACTAAAATAAGCTAAGCTATGCTAGGCTGAGTTTGAGAAAATTAGCTTCAATACATTCTTATGGAAGCGTTTTCACCAATAGCTATGCTGAACTATGCTTTGTTTTTTTTTCGGAAGCTAAGTTCGCTTGATGTAATACGAAATTGCCTTTCTCGCGATTTTCCGGAAACATAATTACGTCGAGCTAGCTTGGCTTCCGAAAAAACATAGCGCAGCTTAGCTTAGCTTTTGGTGGAAACAGTTCCATAAGGGTGTATTGAAGCTAATTTTCATAAATCTTAGCATAGCTTAACTTAGCTTCCAGGTGAATCCCCGACTTCCGGATGTATTAAAGCTAATTTTTTAAAACTTAGCTTAGCTTAACGTCCAGGTGAATCCCCAGCTTCTGGATGTATTGAAGCCAATTTTTTAAAACTTAGCATAGCTTAGCTCAGCTTTCAGGTGGATTCCCGGCTTCAGTTTAAAGTCTTAAATTGCTACTTCTGTGCGCAATTTAATTATAATACACGTACTCGCGTTCAATCACGTTCTCAAAGAGACCACCGCCTTGAATGGTTTAACACCAGCTGTGACACCGTCTATAAATTCTAGCGGCATCGGCGGCTTTTCTCCAGGTACCATGGAGAATGTGAACATTTGTAATAATGACGTGATTATAATAAACAAGTTGCTTCTGGCTAAATTCTCCCCCATACAACGGTGTCTTCCTGCGAAAAACAGAAAATACTTATGAACTTCATAGATTTCTAATACATAATTTTAATATTATTATTACGCTTCAGTTATACATACCGGTGCTGAATGGGAAAAATGTGTGAGGTGTAACGATGTTACCACTCTCATTGATGAACCTTTCTGGTCGAAAGACTTCAGGATCACCCCACGATTCGTCCATTAGAATTCTATTAAAGTTTACGATGAGCATTGTGTCCTGCAACGAAGGCAGTTAAATTACATCCTTCGACTTTCAGCGATCATTCAAGCCCAATGTAATACTTGCTTTTGGTATTTTGTAACCCAAAATGGAAGTGTCTTTCAGTGCTCTGTGAGGTACATTTAATGTCCTTCCCATGAACATCCTTAATGATTCTAAGACGATAGCGTTCATGTAAGTCATGCTGAAAACAATTAACTGTTCAGTTATATCTTTAGATAGCTTCTTAGAAGGATCATAAAGGAAGAGAAAACAGTAATCGTAGAGACTCGTCTTCGATGGCATGGGAGAGTTTAATAATTCCAGCAGGCTAAACTGTTTAATTACTTCACTCTGTCTTCCAGATTTGGTGGCCTGTCCCTTCCGACCACTCTGTCGATTTCCTCCTGCGCCTTCTTCTGGACATTCGGGTATAGTATTAAATATTGGAAGCAGAACCCAAGAGTCTTGGACGTGGTCTCGGATCCTGCCAGAAACATGTCCACGCAGATTGCGAGTAGTTGAGACTCTGTGAATATAATGCAGCGCGATTATCAGTAATGCATGCAAATTTTATGATTAGCAGAATTGATGTAGCTAAGTTTAAGCCACCTGAAAATGTGCTACTATAGTCCTTGGACCGCAGAACTGCTATGTACACGTCCATGAAGTCTCTGGAGAAGTCTGGCACGAAAGTGTCTTTGTGGCTTTCCAATTCTTCCTGAAATGACGATGCTCGATATTTAGAATGATATTTTAATGGAGCGAGGGGTTGGAGGAATTATCTTACCCTTAAGAACTTCCAGAGTTCCTCGTGGACTTCCAAGAAGGACTTGTAACCGGACCACTCCGGCGCGATGAATCGCAATATTGGGAAGTGACTGAACGGCGCCCCTATCATGTCGACTTCCCTCATCATCTTCGTCAGGATATTTTGCAAATAAATCAATGCCTCGTCGTCAACATTAAATCTGAATCAAACAGTTCAGACACTTGTAGCACTTCTGTAGTGAATCCAGGATTTGTTTTGTAACAAACAAACGGTCTCGAAACACGCGGCCTTTTTATTGTAGGAGTACAGGTATACCGAGCGATAGAGATGATTGGATTCGAGCGGCGATCGGTTCGGGCGGGCGAACTAGTCTCGAGGTATGTATCGCTATGGGGTGGCTTTCAAACAATTCTTAACTTTTTAATTTCTTAATTTTTTAATTTCTTGAAATTCTTAACATCTGAATTTCTCAACTTCATAACTTTTTAACTTTATAACCATTTCAACTGTATAATTTCTCAACTTTATAACTTTTCAACTTTATAACTTTTCAACTTTATAACTTTTCAACTTTATAACTTTTCAACTTTATAACTTTTCAACTTTATAACTTTTCAACTTTATAACTTTTCAACTTTATTACTTTTCAACTTTATAACTTTTCAACTTTATAACTTTTCAACTTTATAACTTTTCAACTTTATAACTTTTCAACTTTATAACTTTTCAACTTTATAACTTTTCAACTTTATAACTTTTCAACTTTATAACTTTTCAACTTTATAACTTTTCAACTTCTAGTTTCTTAACTCCTCTAACTCTCGTTATTGCTCAGTATACCTGTACTCCGTTTTCAGTGATTCGAATAGAAATTACGCCGACATGCAGTGATCGAGGATCGATATTTCGCGCACTCCGAAGTGAAAGATTGAAATGAGACATTATAGATTGAGAGAGTGGACAACCTTTTACCAGCCAACATTCTCCACAGGGTGTTGAGTACCGTGATACCAAACGCGTCGTGCATCATAGTCACCATAGAAGGGGCGGTCTGCGCCACCCTTCGAACTTCCGCGTACTCGTTCGCGTTCACGTACAGATCCGCGGCGGTTAATAGCTTCTTCTTTGGCTGTATACACGTATCTGTCCCCTCGAACGCGTCCACGTTGTTCTTCAACTTGTATATCTGCCCGTCATACTGCTCGTTATTGTTGCAGTACATATTGAGCTTGCTAGTTCGGTCGTTGTACTCGTTGTGAATCATTTTCTTGAAATACTCGACGAGCGATTGAGCCTCCTCCTCTATTATCGTAGCCATGCTCTTGCGACCGAAGCCAAACTCGCGGAGTTGCTTCAGAACGAATCTTCTTTGCTCCACCCATAGATGCTCGTCCACGACGATCAGACCTAAAGTCGAAATGAAAACGTGATACGAGCGTGATCGACTTTGAGTTTATTTCTTTTTTTGGTACTGGGGAATTTTGGGGAACGACAAATTTTGGGGAGCATCAAATTTTGGAGAGCTGCTAATTATGGGAAGCCACTAAATGTGGGGAGTTGAAAATTTTGGGCATCGATAAAAATTTTGGGTGGCGATCAATTTTGAGGGGCGGCAATTTTTGGGGAGCAACAAATTTTCGAAGGCGATCAATTTTGGGGAAGCGATAAATTTGGGGCGCGACAAATTGTGGGAAGCTACCAAATTTTGGTAAGCGACAAATTTTGAACGAAAGAATTTAAAAAAGGTTTAAACACAGAAGCTTGAGACAGCTTCAAAAACAATTCACATTTTTTTCATTTCGCGAATTAACAATGACTCATTCGTGAGTTGCCATATTGAATTAAGTAATTTTGAAATTGTCTTGACTCTTTGAAATTAAAATATTTTATGATATTTCCCGAAAATTGCGACAGTCACTTATTAGCCTAGGGATGCCAAATCTTCAAATCCGCTCCCCGTAATGAGTCCCTGAACAACACACTATAAATGCCAAAATTAAAAAAAAAATATCTATAGTACAAAATTTGATTTTTGGCACTTGCAGTGTTTTCTAGTTTCTACTCATCAATTTATATATTAAAAAAAATAATCCATCTACCTCTTCTTATCCCGAAAGTTCTAACTTCGTATATAGGCCCAATGGGCCTTCCGTCGCAGTTCTCGTTGCTGAGCATCGAGCGGGTGCTCTCGTAATCGTTCAACACCACTAGACGATCGGAGCCGATCTTCAATCCGACCACCGGCCCATACTTCTTGCAGAGGACGGAGCAAGTCTTCACCAGGTACCCTGTCTCTCGACGAAGGCGTGCTATCTCTAGCGCTGAGCCAAAAAGCGGCCACCACCTCGGACCTGTATCACCCGTGCATAATATTACGCAACCCAATCGACCAGTTCTTCATCGCTGTTTCAGATACTTTCGAAAAAATAGAAACGGAAGCTACTCCGTCGAAAGTAAAAGCTTACGTAATAACGCTTCCTGCTGGATTATGGTAAACACTCGGAAACGAGAAGTCAACGAACATTATGAAATGAGAGATTTATAGATGAATGGTATATTCTGGTTACGTTATTAGTTATTACCATAACTTGGAGCATATTTCTGTCAAGTTTCAATTTTTTATTTTCTAGTTGCCGAACATCCCTTGTGTGATTCAAAGACGAAGAGATATGATATTAAAATACGAAAATGGTACCTGGAGGATACCCCTTTGGCTTCTGCGATCCCAGGTACAGCAGAAGCAGCAGCAATATTATCAACAACATCGCTATGGAGAACATGCTGCGAACACAATTAATTCTCGTTTACATAGGAAATCAATTTATTATGGACTATGGAGGACTCCATTATTAGTTATTAATAATTAGAGGATCGTCCCACCGAGGTGATCGATACTTTGAAATTTTCAAAAATAGAGATTTTGCGAAGATATTCGTGTGTAGATTATCGAAGAAAAATTTGATTCGTTGACTGCTTTATTTAGGCGCTACGGAACTCGGTCCCGCGATTTAAAAGGCCCCACGGTCCACGAAAGGCCCATCGTAAATTTTTCGGCGCCCTATGCAAAGATATTTATTATAAAATTGATTTAAAAGGCCCCGCAGTCCATGAAAAGCTCATCGTAAATTTTGAGAGGCCCTGTGCACAGATATTTATTATTACAAAATTTAGAAGTACATAGAAATGCGCTTCTTTTGGCCCCGCAAAAGTTCACGCCGGCCCTGCTACTAAAAACACCCTCCGCAACAAAATAATGAAAACAGTAAATAGCATATATTTCGCATCGAATTTGCATATATTATATGCCCATTCATATCTTCATCCAAACAACGCAGAATTTCTCTAATTCCTCCGAGGCACAATGACGAAACCTAGTCAGATGATTTCGCTGAGTTTACTCAGCAGGCATAACGACTCTCTAATAATTTCAAAAAGCACTTATCAAACCTTTTGTGATTTCTTTTCGCGGCTGTAAATAGCCAGCTTTCTATTTCGATTTAAATCCCACTTATTACATTAGAATCTGCTGTGGTACGCTTCACGTACGAAAACAACTTTCAAGGAAGGACAACAGAAGTTACGCGAAACTCAACCTGTTTAGAGACACTTTCATTCAAAGCGTTATCGATATCGTGTAATGCTTACGTAAAGTGCTATGATTTGTTTTAGTGGGTGAAACGTTGGTGAATGGTGGAGAAGGAATGCAATGGAGCCTGAAGATAAACCGATTCGAATTATCTGGAACTCTGACTAACCGAAACACTCCCGTGGGAAAAATTATTTGAAGAAAATTCAAGAAACTGAAACCCTTCGAAAAACAGAATCCTATATACCTAACTAAAAAGAAAATTATTATTATTATTATTGAACGGATAATATTAAGCTCATTTCTTTAGAATACATTATTTTTTGCCATTTTTTTTTAGTCAACATATCTTTTCAGCGATTTCTTTGTGAAAAAAAAATAATTAAATTGAAGACACGGTAGTCCTATTTGCAATAATAGTATAGATCCTTCGAACGAGGCATTTGTGCGAAGAATGGGCCTCGATCCGAATGATTCGAGGCGCGAACGCGTGCTCGGTCGGCGCGCTCTTGAAGAAGAAAGTGAAACACGAGGCGGATGTGCGGGAGAAAGTTGCACACGGAAAGATCTCGGCATGCACTCACTTCCATCACTTCATAACACCTTGCGTAACACTCTGTGTACATACTTCTTAACACATTTATCCTCTTTCGAGCAGGGTCTTTCTTCAACCTCTAACTTTCAAACACTGACTGCTCAATATTTACAATTCGTATCTCATCTGTTTCATCCCTTCGGTTTTGGTACTTAAAGTCGCCGATTGGTCCTTCTGAGATTAAAAATTATTGAGAGACTAACTGTGGAATATAGGGGTAGTTGTGTATTTGTCGAATAAAATTCAAGTTCCCTTCGTAAGAAGTACTTTTTTTTTTAATTTTGAAACTGAGTAATCTTTAGAAATTGATACGAGGGAGTAGGAGTGTTTAAGATTGATAATTAATTAAGAATGTAGAGGTCTTCGCGTGATTGCACAGATTTTATAATTCTATTCTTCAATTTGAATGTTATTGTAAGTCTTTAAAAATGAAAAATGAGGATTAAAAATGAAAAATGAAAAATAAAAAACGAAAAATGAGAAATTAAAAATTAAAAATGAAAACCGAAAAATGAAAAAAAAAAAATAAAAAATGAAATTTGAATTGAAATTTGGCAGAGGAACTCGATCAAAATCCAATACACTTTAAGAGATCCATAACTTGCACACTTTCCATTTCACAAATTAATAGAAATATAAAAAATTAACACTTCTTCAAACCCTTGCACAACCATCAGTTTGAATTAATAGCGATTGTTAGAAAATCACAGAGAATCGATGAGAAACGAGTTAGCTTCTAATCCGTTGGATTTCACGTGGACTACCGGTGCCCCTACCCGAAATTCCTCGAGCCGATCTTACCTTGTGCTCGATGATCTGCCCTCCTCTGTTGTGTAAGCAGAACTGGCCGTGGACCAGCGTGCAACCGCCTTTTAAATACCCCTCCTTATATCCGCCAATCTTTTTATTTTCCTTGAAAAAGTTGTTGAATAACAATCTTTATATGTAACTCACAGAGGTAAGTACCGGCGCCTTGTACGTTAAACACGCGATACAGTCACTCAACGTTATTAACAAAATAGCGATGTCCTGAGTGATTAACGAGACTTCGATTAACGCGGGTTAGATTGTCTTCTTGGGGCAAGCATTAGGCATTCAAATTTGTTTACAAGCTAGCATTGTATTGCCACTTAAAATGTAGGTAAAGAAAATGCGAATTGATTTCTTGCCAAGGGGGATTAGAAAGAATTACACATTTTTATACAGAACTGTACAAATGCTGCGCGCCTGTTCAAGGAACTACGAATGTACACATGGTTTTATTCAGGTTCCTCGGTGCTAATACTTTTCTCTATCTTGAAAGGCAAACGGTCGCCCCATTCGCTGGCCCTCGCGCAGCGATACGTATTCCTGAAAGCACAAGATTTTTAATTAGTCTCTTGGCATCCAATATTTTTAGACCCAGTCCGCCACTGCCAATACTGTACATATTTGCGAAGCGAAAAATACGAACTTTCCGTTTTTCCACGTGCTAAAGATCTGCTCGTCCAATTCTCCCGAAGTCGTGCACAGGCGGCAGATAACGTGCTTGGATCGTTTCAATACTGGCCTGACGATTCGTGGCCACTGGCAATCGTCCTCGGGACGGTTACCTGTAATCGAGCTTTGTTAATGCCTCTTTAGAACATGCAACGCGAAGCTAACTTTTATTAGAATTAGGTAGAGGTGTGCGAGAATCCGAAAATTTCAGTGCGGGTCGAGACGAGAATTTCTTTCGGAGTCGGGATTCGTGTTATTAGGACTGCCTCATTTTTTTTTACAAAACGGCAATCGGGTCCTCGGAATTTTCGGAAATCCCAACACTTCCCGAATCCGACCCGATATTTGCGGGTTCTGGTACACCTCTAGACCATTGATGAGCAACTCGCGGCAATTATTTCAATAGTAAATCTACGTCGGAAATAACAAATTCACCCCATAAATTAAACTCCTTTGACTAGTATATTTAAGTATTTAATATTACAGCCCGCGTAAAGTATTAGGTTTCCACTTTTGACCCACTCCAGGCCAAAGATTCCTCATCACTGTTCTAGACTTAGGTAACATCTTTCTTTCATACCTCTCTTAAACACCACATAGGAATAGCGTTCACGGAAGTACGCAGACTTTTCAAATAAAGCTAGCGATAGGTAGGCGAGCTCGAAATTACAAGGAGTATCGTCTGCCATATATCTTGGACACATTGAGTTGTGTGGGCACTGAAATGGTTCTACGATAACTTGATATCTTTGAGAAGATGCTTGTATCGCAAATAGTGTTTACGAGTCCAAAGGCATCGAATACTTACAGGTGAAACCACATGCACGCCAGATGTGTCATTCGTGTAGTTTAGTATGAACTCTCGAGCTTCGTTGATTATCTGTTTGGAAGGCACCGATCAATCGTGTTAGCCAGAATGTAGACACAACTTGCAAAAGTGAACGCTTACGTTAAATCCAGCTCTTGTTCCCTGCTCTACGATAATTAGATACTGCTCCGTTTTGTGCCAAAGGTTCGAGATCACTTCCAGGCGAGACTTCTGATTCGGCAATTCGAACAATGAATACGCGCTCACCACGATATCAAAAGTTGGCTGTAACACAAAAAACACTCTGTATAATAACTACAGTGTGTGTTGAAAATTTTAATCCAAAATAATTAGTATCCTTACATTCGAGGACGCGGGTAAAAATTCTTTGTAGAAAATGTAAGTGGAATTGATTTGTGGCTTCATCCTCTTCGAAAGATAGTCAGACAGCTCGTTCATCTCTGTAGAAATATCGACACAGAGATATTCCTTGATCGACTTATACCAGAACTGGGACGCCGCCCTAAAAGAAATAAAGCTGTGATTCTCAGCTATCTCATCGTAATAATATTATATAAGTTTCTCTGTGTATCTCACCACATAGCTGTTCCGACACCGGAGCCAAAGTCGAACAGCGATTTAGGGGTGAAATCGGCATCGTTAGTTTTAATTTCATTGAAAATTTTATACAAAACGCTGTACTCGGGTACGCTTCTATTAACTAAATACGATAAGCTTGTATATTTGTCGTACTGCACCGGTACCCAATTGTAAACGAGTTCTTTGAAAAGCCTCCTAGCTTTTGGATTCTTAAACAACTCTTCTTGCTGCGTCATATCCGTCATATCATCTGCGGGCGGTTGTTTGACACGTGCCTGCACTTGCTGCAATTTAAAATTAATATCCTCCGTTTCAGACGGCGGATGTCGACCGGCAAGATGCGACGCTAATCTCTGCCCGCTTTCGTAAAGTAGCTTCGGCGATATGGATTCATCTGTACAGAGTAATCGATGTTACTATTTATTAAATTTCATTGGAGGGTATATAATATACTACCATGCCAAAGAAACGACAATTTCTTGTAAATGTATCTTCCTCGCTCCTTTACCTGACACGATCATGCGAACTGTTTTCAAGAGCCACTCAGGTTGCTGCACTTGCTTGGGCTTTATTATACCGGGATGATGCTTATGTTTCAGTTCCTCGCTCGAAATTAGCTCATCTACGGTCTCTATCACTTTCATCTTCTCCTTCGAATACTAATTAAAGCAGAACACAAAGAAAACAGTAATCACATTCGAGCATAAAATAACTGAGTAAAATTGAAGGCTGAGATTCATATTGGCGTAAGTCTCTCACATGGTGTTTCTCGTAAAATAATGTGTTTACGTTTATAAAGAAATCTACATATACATATATTACAGTGGTGGGAACACGTCAAAAGGCTCAAAGTACTACCATAAAAATTTTAAAAAAAGTTAAAACGGACTTCAAAAAAATAAAAATGCGCTATAAAGTAAAAAATAATCTTGTTCCTTATTTAATCTACGAATCTCAATTTTTTTGAGAGAAAACAGAAAACTACTTGACCAATTTTGATAATTCTTTCTCCATGACTTAAGTTGATCGAAGCCAAACAAAATGCAATAAGTTTCACCATGAACCTAAGACATTGATAAATAAATTGAATTGAACAACTCTTTTTCCATAAATAGTACAAAATATCTTGGAGCAAAATCGTAACGTTTTCTTTGAAGTCCCACCAATTTGCCAACATTGAACTTTTTTTTCGTTTGTTAGGTTCATCGACAATGTACTTATACTAGAAATAAGAAAATCCTTGGTTTTTTTATTTCAGTAAAGAAACGGGACCACCATTACAATCCCCAATTTGCAACTCCTGCGCGAGAGTCCTAACGAACGTGTTCATATATATACATTTCTACCAAACACTTTGTAACGTAAAAATTAATTTTTATTGTTTGAATGTGAATTAAAATACCCTGAAAGTTTGGAAAAGATCCGCTTAACAGTTACTTAGAAAAAAATTCCCAAGAATCACCTTATTCCTTCATCTTTGCGAAACCTTAAACGACTGAAACTATAAACACACCAAAGAAAGATGCTTTCGAGCAGTTTTTATCTCACAAGGAAACATATCGAACCTGAAAATTCTGATTTTAATGAAACTCCATACGATTGTAGACCATGTCGGAGTATGTAAGAAACGATTTTCTTTTTCTGCGGAAAAACACTCTGAGGGGGTGAAATCAGCCCCCAAATTTTCAGCGATTTTTCGTTTTTCGAGTATAACTTTGTAACGGTGCGAGGTAGAAGAAAACTGTAAATGGACAAAATGTTCAGTGTTTGATGCCGTATAACGCGCTGCAAAAGAAATTTTTGTACGTCCAAAGTTATACTCGAAAAACGAAAAATTTGAGGGCTGATTTCACCCCCACAGAGTGTTTTTCCACAGAAAAAAAAAATCGTTTCTTACATACTCCGACATGCCCTACAATCGTACGGAGTTTCATTAAAATCAGAATTTTCGGGTTCGATATGTTTCCTTGTCAGTCTGATACAAGCTCTTATACTTTTGTATCGCAGTTCCAACATAAACAAACCCTTACACTCCGCTCTTGTTAGTCACGCGCCAAAAAGAAATATTCATATATCTCAATCAAAAATTAAATTATAACTTAATTCACTACGAATCTAAACAAATGAAGCCTGTAAAACTTAAAAGCTATTATTAACTAAAATTCTAAAAATTTGCACTTACACCGCTATGACTCTCAGCCTCCAATAGAAAACCAAATAAATATTCTGTAAACAACCATTAAGCTATTAAAGTATCTGCATAAATTCTCTTAATTACCCATCGTATTTGCCTGCACCTTGCAAAAGTTAATCCCCTGGACATGATTAACAATTCGCCTCCTTGTTATCCTTCGTAATCCTTTTCTTCAATGAGAACTACAAACCTTCGTCACGTCTGCGATTCCAAAGCAGATATCAAACACCTACGTTTAAAATTATAGCGATAATATCTAGCACCCAGTTAAATAATAATTATCAAGTATGTATATATATTTATTACATCGCGCGATGCGGTGCGCGTAACATAACCTCAACAAATTTCTATACACGAAGGTACCTGTCGTACGTTCAATTTGTTTTTCCCAAAATAACTCGTTATGATTCTTCTTGACGGATGATCGGTCTCGATGCTTGTGCTTCGGCGTGTTCGGTCTGATACGGGCGCCAGAATCGTCGAGTGATATAACTCAGGAAAATGAAATTTGCGGAGCACTTGTGTGCTCACATCACGCCCGAATGGAGAAAACAGTACATAAGTTACGAGGTAAAAGGAAAGTTTCTTTGCATTCTTCTTCTTTATTCTTGTACCCGCGAACCGTTGACGTTATATATTCCTGAAGCAACACGCAGAGTTTCTCTTCTTGATTAGAGACAATGAAGGAACAGAGTTTCGTTTGGGAACAAATAATAAATCAGTTGTTAGTTGGCAGAGAGGATGCAAAGCTTATGAAGGCTTACGCTATTTATTTAGAAGTTTACTTGAATAAAGTATATAGGATAAGAAAGTGTTTTATCAAATGTCGAAGCTGATCACTATGTGCTAATTTTGGAGCCCCTAATTCTGATTTTTGAAGATACGCTGAGAGTTATTGCGTTATGCAACTATGAGAATTATTCCTGAATTCATTTTGTGTAACTTTATTTTGTGCAGGAAATGAAAGCGTTGCTCTACGCAGCAGTAGAGCAAGCGCCAGCGATGGACGTAACGGATTCACAGGTACTGGAGCGTTACTTTAACAAGTTCGACGAGAAGTTTTTCCATTACTGTGATAAGGAGCTGGCAAAGATAAATACATTTTATTTAGGTAAATTTTGTTTTTTTATTACTTGTGTTTTACACTCGGAGATGTATTAATGCTTTCTTTATTTCTGTAGAGAAGCTTGCGGAAGCTACCCGCAGGTTCGCTACGCTGAATAACGAGCTGAGCGAGATCCTGTCTGTTTCCGAAGACAGGCATGGGAATCGCAAGACCCACTATCGCAATAAGATTCTACACAAGAAGCCGGTTTCAGCTCGCAAGCTTCAGGAACTGAAATTAGCTTTCTCCGAGTTCTACCTCTTTCTGATTTTGCTCCAGAACTATCAGACTCTCAACTTCACTGGATTTAGAAAGATATTAAAGAAGCACGATAAAGTGCGTAGAAGAAAGAGTATGCACGCCTCTGTGTGTGCGCTGTTTAACGATGAATCGTATTAAACGTAAATGATATCGGCGCATTGATTCGGTCAATTTTCAAGATTAAATAAATAAAAGCTATTTTGCAAATTTTACAATTTAAATTCCCAACGTTTAACACGTGCTAGTGATGTAAAAGCAGTGCACTTTTCACTTTATTTAATTTTATTCTTTCCTTGATAATGGTCGCAATTACGACCGAAACGTTGGGAATTTAAATTGTAAAATTTGCAAAATAGCTTTTATTTATTTAATCTTGAAAATTGACCGAATCAATGCGCCGATATCATTTACGTTTAATTTTTGAAAGATTTTCGGTCGAAATTCTAATTCACTTTATTTAAGATGAATTGTATTGTTCTAGCTTTTGAATATAGATCTAGGAGGAAAATGGAAGGCACAGAATATAGATACAGCGTTATTCCATACACGAAAGGATATAGACAGACTCATTGCGGAGGTAGAAGCACTAGTTACGAGAGATTTGGAGCACGGGGACAGGCAGCGTGCTATGAAACGTCTGAGAGTCCCACCACTTGGCGAGAAGCTGTCTCCGTGGATTACGTTTAAAGTTGGACTCTTCTCTGGGGCTTTCTTAGTACTTCTTATCGCGGTAGTAATTTCAGGTAAACACCTGTGTGACATGCAAATGTTGTGCAAAGATCAAGAAGCTCTCGAGTTATATTATTATTTATTGCATTCCACAGGCGCACAATATACAGAAAATACTAATTGGCGAGTCTTATGTAGATTATATCGTGGACCACTGCTCTTGATCCAGTTTCTCTTCCTCATGGGTATAAACGTGTATGGTTGGAGGTCTTCTGGTGTGAATCATGTTTTGATATTTGAGCTCGATCCTCGGAACCATCTATCGGAACAGGTTGTGCAAGATTTTGTTTCTTGAATCGATCATTTTGTTTCTTATTATAAACTAGTTTTTTACCCTGTCTTCGGCAGGCATTATTATTCTATAATAAGACGCCTAAGGTAGGCAGAATTTTTGTTGGAAACCCCCTAGAAACGATTTTTTCCTGCGAAATACGAAATTTTACAACTTTTTGGTACCAGACTGGTACCTGTCTAATTGATCCCCTGAAGGGCATTGCATGGCCCTAAGTCATAAATGTGCTCGGCGGCATTTGGAACTCCCTCTAAAAACGAAATCCCGATTTTTCAACTTTCGGGTACTTTTCTGGTACCCACAGCAGGTACCTGTCTCGTCTTGGGTCGTGTCACGTTATTTGCGAAGCAGGGAAAAGAAAGTTACCAAAACTTAATGTTCAGTAGTGCTTAAAACCCTTAGGGACCATAAGATAAACATAATACCTGTTTTAGGCCACAGGTACTACCCATTTTCGAATTTTTCAAGTTTAGGAATTTTTACGGCACCTATGGTTGCCTAGGAAACTTCACGCTGAATTTGATGCTTTTAGGTAATCGGAAAGCACGAAAAAGCGTCTAGACAGATTTTGCTAACAGATACCTTAAGCGTCTTGTTATATAGGATTAACTCCCGATTGCTAACGAACGGTATACTTTCAGCACATAATCGAAATGGCAAGTATCTTTGGCATGGTCTGGTCTTTATCAATTTTGGGTTTTCTCTACAGTGAGACTTTAGGAGTGCCACCGTTTGTTCAGCCCGTGAGTCGTAATGCGTGAAGGTATTAAGAATGAAGTGAACGCAGTGGTGCTAATACGTTTGTGTTCGCAGATGCTGATGTATGTACTATTAGCTCTATTTCTATTTAATCCAACAAAAACGTTACGACACGAGGCTCGTTTCTGGGCACTTCGCGTGCTGGGCAGAATATTCTGCGCTCCGTTCTTTTACGTCGGCTTCGCTGATTTCTGGCTTGCCGATCAGCTCAATTCTCTTCATACTGTTTTCTTAGATTTCCAGTATTTCGTTTGCTTCTATGTTCAAAATTCGTCGTGGACGAGCGTCACTGGTTCGTTATGAATTTTTGCGAAGCCTTGTATGGTCTTTCGTCACTTTTTTCACTTGATGTCTGGGATTTGGTTCAAACTGGAGTATGTTGCAGTCCGTGTGACATTAGGGGGGTTTAAATTATCATTTTGCCGATTTCAAATTTAAAGAATACAGGGCCTTGGATTTTGCGATTTTTGCCCATTTTCGTGAAAATGGGCTGTACTTGAGAATTTTTATTTTGAAAAGTATTTATCAAATTCAGTTGATTCCTGCTTTATTTTAATCTAGAAGTATCGGCTTCTCTTAGTAATTTTTTTTTCCGGTTGAAAAATCATTTTAAGTTTTTTGCAAATTTCGGCTCAAGGTCGCGATTTTAAAAATCCGAAAAAATACTACCATATTATAGAAAACACTTAGGCTGGTAGTATTTTCTTCAGATTTTTAAAACCGCATCCTTGAGCCGAAATTTACAAAATGAAACTTTATTTACAATTTGCATTATTGTAAAAATTATTTTTCAAGCCGAAAAAAATTATTCAGGAAAGCCGATTATTCTGGATTAAAATAAAGAAAGAATCAACTAAATCCGACAAATAGTTTCCGACAAAAATTCCTAACTACAGCCCATTTTCACGAAAATACGTCTTGTATTTTCCAAATAAATGCGAACTCGGCAAAATGATGACTTAAATCCCCGATAATTTCACGAGCACTACGATATACTCCTATTTCAACAAAGTCCCAGACATTGAGGGAAAAAATTTATCGATTTGACGCGCAATGGCCCTGTATCAAAATCGCCGTAAGTCCCTAAATATGCAGAAAATTGAAATATCTTCCTCCAGACGCAGAAACTTGCATAATGCGCGAATTATCGATGAGACCTATCGTGGTGTGTTTGCCAGCGTGGTTTCGTTTCGCGCAATGTCTACGACGATACAGAGACACGAAAGAAGGCTTCCCGCATCTCGTGAATGCAGGAAAATACGCCACGAGCTTCTTCGTTGTGGTTTTCTCATATCTACACTTAACTAACTCTAGTAAGTTCTACAACAATCGCTGGCATAATTAACCAAATTCCAAAGCTCCTCCTACAGACACGCGTCTCTTTGTAGAGTTCTACGTAATGTCCACCGAAAACCCTTATTTCTACTTGTGGATAACTGCCAGCATAGTGAGTTCCTGTTTCGCGTACACATGGGACGTGAAGTTAGACTGGGGACTGTTCGACAGTAACGCAGGAGAGAACAGATTTCTTAGAGAAGAAATAGTTTATTCATCTCCCGTAAGTTTCCCGAAATCGCTACTCCGCTTTGCATTATGTAGCTTGACGATTCTGTTATGTTCCAGTACTATTATTACTTCGCGATAATCGAGGACTTTATTCTCCGCTTTGGTTGGGCCTTTTCTCTATCTCTCACCGAAATGGGCTACGTTCACGCCGACTTAATGGTCTCCATAGTCGCGCCTCTGGAAGTGTTCAGGTAAGTTAGATGTAAGTTAACGCTGCTATTTAATAAACCTTATATCTCTTAATAGCCGTGATAGATGTGTATTGTATTTTTACGTCGCTCAGTTCCGCGTAGTATATCATTTCCAGCGAGGCTTAACGCATACTCTCACTTGCATGATACTTAAGATCATTTGACAATTTCAGTCACGCGACGCATACTCGAAAAGTAATGTCTGTTGAGTGGAACTAATAAATCTTAATAAACGATACCACGTAAGGAATTTTATTATTTATTCAATCTTTATTCCTACTTTGTTTATTCCTTTATTCTTTTTCAAATATCGAACACCTCGTCGTTTCTCTTAATTGACCGAATGATACTTTACACTTCGTGGTCGAGGAGTCGTTCTGATTTACTACAAGAGATCTCATTCACGGTGTGCCCGATTCGTCTTACTAATCAGTTGATAGAAGGTACATATGGAACTATTATCGCCTGGAAAACGAACACCTGTACAACGTAGGCAAATTTCGAGCGGTTCGGGATATCTCCATAGGGCCTTGTAAGCACACGGAGGACGACGAGCCGAAGGCAGCGATGGGTCTTATGGATCGCACCGACAACGATATCGACGAGCTGATGAAATTTCGGGACCGTTGACATTAGTATCTTGTAATCTATGGTTCTTCCTTCAAATACTCGACCGTGTATAACATTACGCGAACATTGTACGCCATTCATTCACCCGGCAAATGTTTTTCTTCTGTTTCCTTTGAACTGCACAATAATCCGCATGTTTGGCATGCTAAGCTCACGTCCAGCAATCAGACCTGGGTAAAGTCTCTCCGAACGGTGAATGCTTCGTTCCGAAGTTTACCTAGCTCTGTTAAGGCATGGTACTTTTTTTAGCTCGGAAATTAAGCATTCTTTGCGAATTTTTTTCTATGATGCTTAATTTCCGGGTAAAACAGATACTATGTCCCCTTAAACCGACTTTTCAGCATTGGTGTACATTTGTTGATTATCGGATCACGAAGATCGTGACAGTAATAAATGGAAAGTAATGGTGCTCCTTTCTGACAGGAGATTTATGTGGAACTTTTTCCGTTTGGAAAACGAGCACCTAAATAATTGCGGCAAGTTCAGGGCGGTGAGAGACATATCCGTTGCGCCAGTCGATTGCTCCGATCAGACGCAACTGTTGAGGATGATGGACGCGGCGGACGGGGTGGTAAACCGGAAGAAAAAGCAGAAACTCGGGGACAAGAGTAAACCATTGCGTAGGCCTTCGAAAAGCGAACCCCTGATCAGTGACCTTGATACTTAAATGGATCACCGTCGACCAACAAACAGCTCAATCGTGGAGGAATCCACGAAAGTTTCATAGATGTTAATTAACCATCATGAAATAAATAAATATGAAGAATTCTACTGCTAGTCGTTGAAGTACAAAGATATATATCGAAGCGATTCTGTGAACTAGGTTAAGCGCGGTGGAGATGTCACGATTATCAAAATTGCAAGTGTCGAGTTATAATAACGGTTACAGTTGTATGTAGTTTTAATGTGATTCTCATTCGAACGCCCAGCGTTCATTCACCGCGAGAATCGTTTCTGGCGAGATATTTCGAGGTTATGTAACGAATTTGAATTCGAAAGTGCGATAATGAACGCTTCGTAAAGATTCATGTGATTTCCTTTTAAATATACAAAGTATTTACGACAAAATGTATTGAGAATAAAGTATTTTAATGTTTTTAATGAGTGTCTACTGTTTTTCCCTTTCCTTTATTAGATTTTCTGTGCGACTTCTAAAAAAGTTTCTTACAGTTTTTTACTTAATTTCGCGGGAAATTAGATCGCTGTGCTGTTGTGAATTTTACTTCAATTTCAATATGGAATTAAATAGTAGTCTATATAAAATGAAGTGATCATTTGTGGATTTCACTACTTTCTTTTTTATTAATTTAAGATTAAGAATTTAAAGTGTGCGATATAGATCTGCGCAGCCGAGAGATGGCGTGGTGGGGATAATCAAGGGACGTGGTGGGGATAGCTCTCCAGTGACCTTGAACGGTCAATTGACTTCGTTCGAACTATAAAAGTTCCACCGCTACAGAGAAAGGAAGAAGGCGCGGATAATTATTTTTAACCGACTTCAAAATGATAGAGGTTCTCAGTTCGATGTGTTTGTATGTATTATGTTTGTCCGCGAATTTCTCCGTAACTACTCCACCGATTTTCGTGAAACTTATTGCACTTAGTTTAGCTTCATTCAACTTACGTCCTGGACAAAGAATTATGTGGTTTTGAAGTTACACCAAAAATAAGAAAACTGTTTCATTATTATTGAAATCTTCCGCTTCTAGCAAACGGTTCTTTTTTTTACGAGCAGCTCCTTTTGTAAAAAAGGAATTTAAAGGAAGTAAAAAGGGAAAAAAATTAAATCCGACTTGAAAAAAATAAAAATGCACTGAAAAATGAAAAATAAGTTTTTTCCCTATTTAATCTGTCTCTCAATTTTTTTAAGTCGACGCCAGATTTACACAGTGCAAATGATAAGGCGCCGACATGAAAGAATTGACAGTCAGATTAAATAAGGAAAAACTTATTTTTCACTTTTTTATTTTTTATTTTTTTGAAGTCGGTTTTATTACCTCTTTGATACTTTTACTTTGGAAGAAGTATCAAGATTAAGCAACAGACAACTAAATATTTAACTATGCGTTAAATGGTATATATTATCTCCTTTTCGTTTTCGTAGAAAAGTAACAGAATTTCCTTCAAGAGTGTCTTCTTCCTTAATAGAAAGATATGAAATGAACTTCGACAGCAACGACTCGACCCACTCCACTTGGACAGTTGGAATAAATAAATCGGTAAGTAGTGACGAGTGCATCGAACGTATTCCTCATCAGACGCGGGTATGTCGTTAATACTCTTTGAACAGTCGTGTGCTGCGTGCTGTGTACGCTGGCAGAAGTCATTATCATCAAGTCTCATTCTACAGTGGAAAAGTAGATGTGTTGATGGCGCTATATCGCGGTAAATCTGCCTCTATATAATTTATTTATATCACGATTCAAAGTTACTACCTGAAAAGATCTAAATTTTCCGACAAATTCAGGCATAACTTATACAATACACTCAACGATAAGCGAACAAGTTACCGTTCACGTAACGCATTGTTTCTCGAGATACTTAATACGCCCACGACTCGACACAGGGTGCCTCGTAATTGGCGGTATTTATGGGTGAATTTAGATCAATAAAATCATATATGTAAAAAACTAGGGGTGGGTTCGAGCGAAATTTTTAAATTCTCGAAACGTGAAACCGAAACTTTGCAAGGCTTCGAAACTTTCGGAACTTCTGAAATTTGACACACCCGACACTTGAAGTGCTGATTCTGTTTTGAAAGTGGAATATCTCGCTATATTTACTGAAGTCAACAAAATTTTTGCATAAATATCTCTATTGACGAAAATAGAAATATAAAAACATACAAATTCTCGAATTTCTTGTGAATATATCATGAAGCTTGTTTCGCGAGAGTCTAATTTCACGAAATTAATGACAAAATAATTTAAATCTAAAAAAATTATGAGATAATTGTCTTATGAGATTAAAGTCTCATGTGAGACATGATATTTTTTTCTCGGTATGGATTTGCACCTTTACAGTTATCTAGCTTTCGAGAATATAAGAAGTGTTCATATACCAGTAACTCTCATTTACAAAAATACAAAACAAACCATCCACTCTAAAGCTCGCCAGTTCAGTCACCCCAGTTCGCAAAGCACAAAGGCACCTAAATACAGCTGCCAACCTGATCAAACGATTCGCCAACCCGTTTTACTATCCCGTCTCGTAGAAATCACGCCTTTTCAGGCCTTTAAGGGGATGTTCCGGTCTGGAGCTCATAAACATATGTGATCTTTAGGAATTAATTAAAGGAAAACTACTATATATAATTTAATGGGACTTTTTGCATTGAATTAACAATGTCTTAAATTATAGAAATATATTTTTTGTTTTATAATTAATCATTGCAGACGGCACTGGGGAGTCGTTAAAGTCAAGGCGCCAAAAAATTCATCGGTGGGACCCGTATCTCCAAAAGTTATTATCCGATTCGACTGAAACTTTTTTATTTTGAAAAATATATTTCTGGCTAGGGGTGAAATCAGAAAAAATTACAAAAATTACATATTTTTTTAGAAAATAACCACACTTGAAGTTTGAAATCACTTTTTCCCTATATTTTTCGTCCTTTCAACGCCTTTAAAAATTATAATTTCTCAATTTTTTCATACAGGTTCTACCGATTTTGAGAACACTGTTTCGAGAAAGACGCGTTTAAAGTTTTACGCGAGTGCCGAGTGGCCGGTTGTTATCCATGCATTTGCCGCTACTCAAATACCTATGACTTCGAGAATTTTACGAATTTCAGCAAATCCTTTAAAACATTCATTCCTAAAATGTTGAACATTCGAAAAATAAAATAAAAAAAAAATCGATGTTTAGGCCGAAACCTCCCCTTAAATCAAATTCCGACGAGGAGCACCCTGAACCACAGTGCCTTGAACCTGCCATAGGAGTCTGCTTTTAATTTAATTCCCCAAAACTACCAGTCCTTCGTTCGCGGACATACAGGTGCCTTTTCATCGCGGGCAAAACAGTCGGAGGCCGCGCGCAAAAGGGCAAAGAGGCGAGTGAGGCGCGCCCGCGGTCGACGTCGTCGGGTAGCGCGGTGGAAAGGGTAATGGCGGTATTGATTGCAGCGGAACTTGACCGCGCAAGCTCTCTATCTGCCCTCAATGAAATGACGTGCTTACATATGGAGCCACGGCGGACGACAGGACGATAAAAACCTGTGGATACCACACCTGGCCGACACCTGCCAGTCGCAATAACGGTGACGATGACACCGAGCCTCTCCACCTGCACATGGCTGCTGCTACCCTGCTGCGTTCTCATCACCCTCTCCACCGGCGAGTTGAAATTCTATCGAGGTGAGCGGTTCTCTGCGTTCGATCAGCTGCGAAACACTGTTCCCTCGGGGGTAATGACACCGTGTACATCAGCCTCTTCACAATCGGCCACCACTTTCCCAGCATCTTCCTCCTCTCATCCTGGTTTTTATCATTTCCTGGCTAGATGGGACAACCTCGTCTAGCGAGGCGGTGATTCCTTAGTGGAGGACTTCTTCTCAGCAGCTCTCCCTCGACCGCTTTCTTTCACGTTCACCCTAGAGTTCCTCGCTTGATTAGGAATAATCTTCCAATGACAATGGTTTTGGTTTTACGCTGCTGGATAAGTAGAGGCGTTGGATTAGGAAGCCTACAGCTGTCGGTTGTGTTTCTTCTTTAGTCGCATATGCTTTGTCTCCGCTTCTTCCGGCTCGCGTGGGAAATTCGTTCGGGAGGTGTCTTAGAGCTGTGGGTGGAAATTAGAGTAATTAGCAGGGCTTGGGATAAGTAAATGAATTTTGGCGTGTTAAGTGCTCGGATGTTCAGGCTAAGACTACTATTTCCTTGATAGATTGCAAGTGCTGTAAATAATAAAATAATGCTCTAATATTCTGGGAACAGTGGATTCTGTCGTGGATTAATTTTGTTTACAAATTCGACAGTACCTATTTAGACTCCTTTTGGGTAGCGGTGGCTTTTGCAATATTTCTTCCATTCTCAGCGATTTTCCTAATCGTCGGGTTAATTTAAAATCGCGTGACTGGAAGCCCAGTCGTATTGCGGGACTGTAAAATATTTTGCTCCAAGTAAACTTAGTACAATCTCGAGAGTAATAGTCTGCGAGCCTGTGCTTATCAGCGGGGGATCTTCCAGCAGCGATGCGAAAGTAGAAAGGAAGGAAGCTATCTCAAATATTCCAGAAATTTTTTTTATAGTGACGCGAGAATGTAGGTACAGGTAACTCTTGCGTGACGCGGATTTCTGTTAAAAAAAATGCCGCGGAATATAAATCGCGATATGCGAGACTCACAATCAGATTTAATTCTGCTAGGATTGTCATTTTGAGCCCATCACGCAAAGCACTTCGTCACTAGTAACTCCGGCCACGCCGCACGTACAATGTATTTTGAGAAATAAAAATTTAAAAACTTGAAAACCGAGTTACCTGTGCTCGTAAGATATAAGAAAAAATGAATAATACAGAAAAGCAGCAAAATGAAATTAATTGCGTAAGAATGTGAAACTTAGAGTTCCTTTTATGTTTCTATTGACTATTTACAATTCCAAGCCACCCATCATATAAACAATAAACTTCAACACGCTTCACCGAATTTAGAAGTACATATTAACGCCAGGCAAAATCCAACTCCGACGCATTCGTCGAAAACATGCCCGTTCACCGCAGGAAATCCACATACGGGCTCTGCCACGATAACATCCGGAAGTGGGACGATAAGAGATACGCGCTGTACAATCCGCGAATGTTAATTTCTTTAGTTTAGCCTTCTGTTCGTATTTACCCCCATTGAACTATTTACAGCTGAAACGCATTTAAATTCACTTAGGAATATCAATTTATCCGCAGAAATGTATCTGATCGCTTTTGAAAAACAAGTCCCATTCCAGGGTCCGAATTTAGTGGCGGATTTAAGGAAGAAGGTCCAGGTGGCAAACTTTCTAAGGTGCCCATTTTATAGTTTACTCAAAACGGGCTAAGTGTACAGAGAAGTGAAAAAAAATTTAGTGTTTGAATAAAATCATAATTTTTTTTAAGATGGGGCCTTCTAGGCGTCTTCTGGGCAAATAAAGTCACCGCGCCACCGTTCCAATTCCTGCTACAACCCTCGCAATAATCAAACCCTTCATAAAGTCACAACGAAGACGTAATTCTAGTGAGCTTTCACCAATTTCCAGATGAGGTCCCAGAGTCTCCAGAAAGGATCGCGTTGAGGCAGCTTATCAAGTACCTCGAGGAGCACCCCCAGAGGTCCTACTTCAACCCGGTGCTGGCGAGCCAGCCCTACAACAAACACCAGTTGGTGCTCAGCCGACAAAAGGCGAAGGACCTCCTAGAAGCTTTGGCCAACAAGGGCGGTTTGGCAGACTTCCATCGCAAGGAGAAGCTGAAGGGATGGAACTACCAGCAGACTCGGTACAGCGAGCCGCTCGATGAGCTACCCCGCGAAAGGGAGCACTACCTCCCCTACTACGAGCTGAACCTCTTCGGTAATCCCCTGGAGTACCCCAGACTCAAGCTGCCTTACCCACGCGAAGACGCCAGCCCCAGGAACGACGGCTTCGAGTACGGACCTCTGAAGGCCTCTGGGCACTTCCCTTACGAAGAGACCAGAGACCTCGGCAAAGGGATGAAGGAGGAGCCAGCCATAGACTTCCCTGAAAGTTACGATGAATCAGTAAATGAAGATGAGAAGCCGCAGAAAGTGCGTGAGTCTCAACCAGAGTTCACCTTCAACTTCGACGACGCGAACCTGGAGGAGAGACACCCGTTCGCGGTGAAGCCTAATGACCCTAGGTATTACCAGGACGGTCCTTTCTTCTCGGGTGAGTCACCGTCGCGTTTTAATTGCAGTGGCTCGCGAAGTAGCTTTCATGTTGGTAGATAAGGGGAACGATATGCGTAATACTGTGCATGAACTGGCTTTGCATAGGCGACAGCGAGGAGCTGGGTTTTAAGAAAGTGGCGAAGAATGAGAGCAAGTGGAGTGGAGGGAACGGGATCGTAGAAGACTCGCGCACGATGCGTCAGGATGGTACCAGGAACACTGAGTCCAAGTTCGATGAGGCGTCAGTGATAGCGTTGCCAGAGCTGGAGAGGCGCACTGGGCATAACCCGTTGGTTGTACCTGTGAATCATGATTTGAATAATGATATATATTTCATTGGTAAGTGTACCTTGGGGGATGATGTGTAGAGGCTGGCTTCGAAGGTATTCAGGTGGACTCCTATTCCTTGCTTTCAGCTATCGTGGCGGGCTGCAGCGCAGCTGCTATGTTTGCCCTCGTACTGATCACTTTGACATGGTGCAGGTAATATACAAGTAAAATAACTTTTAATTTGCAATCGCAGTGGATGTAGTGTTAGCATGATGGCTGACGATGGGACCAAGTATGCCATAAGTAGTCTCGAAACTTCATGGGATGTGTTAGCATCCTATACGCTACTGTAGATATTTAATCGAGGGGTATTCAGGAGCTTATATCGAACTTGCTGCCATCTCTAATGATATATGATGCTAGTACAATGACACGATGAGGGATACAAATGGTTGTCTGTAGGTGTTTCTTCATTTTACGCAGATTAAAGAGGGGCGCGAAAGCAGCTGCTGATATAGAGTATCCAGCGTACGGGGTGACTGGGCCAAACAAAGAGGTATCGCCCTCTGGAGACCAAAGACTCGCTCAGTCTGCCCAAATGTACCACTTTCAGCATCAGAAGCAACAAATTATCGCTATGGAAAAGTAAGTCAGTTAAATAACAAAATTCAAGCTAAGTAGTAACATGACGAGCAAAAAGTTGTTCCGGTATGTCTACTTAATTGTAGAAGACCATATTGCGTTTACAATTTCAAAGATCGATATTTGAATTAAGGAATACCATGTAAGTAATAATTTGTGCAGCCGTGTTTCTGCGTCCAGAGATCCGGGCTCTGTTTCCGAAGCTGACAGCGAAGAGGAGAACGAAGAGGGGGACTATACTGTCTACGAATGTCCAGGATTAGCTTCTGTGAGTTAGTTTAACTCCCGTTACAGAGTTTTGTTCGCGGAGTTCGAATATTTTTATATATCTTCCTCTTTTCTTCCAAGACTGGCGAAATGGAAGTAAAGAATCCATTGTTCCATGACGACCCTACACCAGCAACACCAGCACAAACTACTAAAGAGGAGGACCACATATAGTTTGAGTAAAGTACGAATACGTTTAATTTAAATACCTTTTCTGGTGCTTAGCTCACTGTTAATGTACCATATCGGAGACATTTATCTATATATATAAATATATATATATTGAATGTATACAACTTTAATATTTATATGACGCAGGAAGTCAAAGTTAACTAATGGCCCGACGGAGGGCCAAGTTTTTGCGTTTTGTGCAAGGGATTTACCATTGTGAGACGATGAACATTCAACGTCGGCGTAAACTATCGTGTTTGTTTGAGAACACAATATTTTTTAACTCCAACGATGTACTATAGTTTGTACTTTCATAGCAAGTATGGTTAGTCGTATGATTGACATTATTTTTCTACACGCCGTTACTAACTTGCAGCATGAGGTACAGATTGGAGGTCGTACGACACTATAACACTCTATATCACTTTATACCACCGATCCCAGCTTCCAAATCTACCAATGGTCTTTGTCAGAGAGTTTCAACGAATCGCTTTGCCCTTTAATCTCTTTCGATGACTATTACATTGCCGCAGATTAATAAGGGAAGCCTTCAGGTTTGAAGAGCGGGTCACACGGAAGACAGATTTGTATTGTAAATTGAGAATCCGATCTAATACTTATAAGTTTGTTATACTCTCGATAGTATATTTGAAATTGGATTATATCTAGCTTATACGCTACAGCATGCATCAAAATCCTACAAATTTATATCGTAAGGATACGCATTTGTGTTGTTAAACTACTTAAGTTTGATCCTTTCTGGGAAGAAGTATGTGCTTGAATCGTTAAGATGATTTACTAATCGAGAATATTAATATTCTAGCATAATTATACTAGAAATGTTTAAGTTCATATATAGATCTATTTACGAATGCTTCGCAAATACTTTACGTTAACGTTTAGCTTAATTCTAGTTCCCATCCTGCGTACGCTGTTTTCACTTCTCCGAATTATGTTACGCGTGTGAAAAATTGATATATACATATATATATATATATATTTGTTAGAAAGTAATCGTTCCTTTAACATCGGCTATTATACATACGATATATATATAATTGGCACGAAAGCTGCGATATGTATTTTATTTTTCTATGATATGTACAGCTGTTAAGTATGAGACAGTGTTTATGATAAAAGAGCCTATTATTGTAACCAAGATGAGATATAGAAATGACTATTTATTTTGGCGAATTTAAAACACCTACACGTAATTCCAGCTACGTAAGAGTTACTATTTAAACTTTCCAATATCCACGGAACGCTGTAACGACAATGTGAAACAGTAATTGAGCGAAAGATTGATAGAACGTGGAGCAGCAGGAACTTATATCTCGTTAGCCTTCCAATGCCTTCACAGCACCGCATCCTCTATTAAAAATGAATTATTTAAATTTTATAGGAGCGACACTATGAAAGGACAATCTGTGTACAAATAGGCAGCAATTGTATAGCGATTTGTAGCATGGTCGTATGTGTTGTGAGCCGTAGCATAGCAGCAATGATAAAAGCATTGCGATTCATGTCCACGATACGTTCCATAAATGTATAACGTTAACACTGTTATTTTTGTTCTTCCATTAATCCCAAAACTGGTGTAAAATACAGATGATAAATGATGTATTATTATTGTACTAAATAAATTGTTTATTTTATAAAGAATCTTTCCCCTGTGATCAACAGGACCATATACTACTTACCGTTCTCCTTGGCCACGCAAAAACGAGAAACTGATTGTTCTGTGAAAATTGAGGGGCATCCGGGAACATGCGATATCCTGATGCAAAAAATTTTGGGATCGAGGCTTTGTTCTCGAGATATTAACAGTTGAATATAAGCGGTCTAAGTTCCGGGGCGCGCAGTTTAAAGTTTAGTTCCATGGTTTGAACCTGCGCGCTGCAGCGCGGTCGACTGTGCGCGCGTGAACCTCCTGCGCGCGCCTCCTGCGTGCGCATGCAAGCGGTCGCTGCTCCGCGCTCAGCTGACTCGGCTTTAAACTGCGCGCCGCGGAACTTGGGCCGTTAATATTCAACTGCTAATATCTCGAGAACGAAGCGTCGGATCTAAAAACGGTAAAGGACTTTTCGACGTCTTTTTGCATCAGGATTTTGAATTCTCGGGATTGTCCCTCAATTTTGGAACACCCTGTATACACCATCATCAATATTTATCGACGATTTGAATCGTCGATAGCTATCTCCATTTATCGATGCTCCGAAGTTTCATCTCTTCTATAGACGATACTTATCGATATTTCTTGATTAATATCGCAGCAGTTTAGAGTTACATTTGAATTAACAGATTCGCGTGGATATTGAGAACCGATGGTGAGTTTCTTTAAAACGGTAATAAAAGGTAGACGATACGTGTGTGTTACATAACAGTTAATCTTTTAATAAAAAAAGAAACATATTTATATCTTTATTTACAAATTTGACGGAGGCATGCCAATCTAAAGTGGCACGAGTATCGATACATAATATTTACTGCAGTCTCCAATGCTGAATGTACACTGTCCTATTATCACGAAGCGCGATAACTTGTCCCAATTTGCACTAGCGAAATATCGCAGATGTCATGTACGCCTTCGATGAATCGCGCCCGTTAGAATTTTATTACTTTCATTATAGATCAACAGAGTACCGGTTTCTTCTATAATTACAAAGTACAAAAGTTTCGTAAGCGAGACAGAGTAATGATAAAACTATTCAATTTCCATCTGATCCTCGTCTTCTAAATTAATTGTTATGGTATAAAGCTTCAACAATAAGCTGTCGTTTTAATGTAAAACTTTTCACTTTTTATCAAAAAAGACAACTGTGCTCACGATTTAATTCTCTACTCCTCTCGTTCCGTTGTTCCCTTTAAAACATTTGCTACCCTTGGAGCAGGGTAGAAAATCAGAATATACAGGCTGAGTTACCTAACTCCAGCATCATGAATTATTTCTAACATAAAATTACAGCGTTTAAAAATTTTTGGAATTGCGGGGGCAAAGAAAAAACTAATCACTGCATTGTACACTCCCTTGACACAATATACAACACTTAATTTAAATATTTTTTCACGTAACAAACAATTTAAAAGTACTTTGAGGTGGTAGACGTAGGTGACTCACCCTGTAATCTGTATATACATTATTCACAAGGATTACGAATTAATCTTGTGATCGTTTCGATTATCGAAATGGTCCGATGTATTCTTCGGAAGCTGAAGGCGTTCACAGCGCTTGCGCGACCCTTCGCGTTCTAATCGCCTCGAACACACCGCGGTCGTACAGGACCAGCGCAGAAAGACACTCACGCAGATCGTATAATTTGAATTTTACTTCTCGTCGTCCGTGTAAGATTTGTTTTCCGTTCCTCGCTTGTCGGTCATGCTAATTTCCTCGGTGAGATCGTCGTCGTCGTCGTCTGCCACGTCCACGTATTTGTAGAACTTCGCTATTACAGAGAGTACTATGATGTCCAGGAACATCAGTCCCGCAAACAGGAAGAACTCGTAAGCCTATCAACGTGAGAAAGGTAGCTCAGAATTGTACATAATTTTTTTGGGACGGTGGAATAGATACTTGGGTATTCCAAAGTTTGGAAGCCAAACCACAGTTTAAAAAAGCTGAAGAATAATACAGTATTACATCGAACTCTTTTATACTTATAGCACCAGGAGCGGATTTGGCTGTACGATAAGTGGTCTGCAGCCTAGGGCGGCAAATTTTGGGAAGCGAAAAATTTTGGGGACCATTCAATTTTAGGCAGCGGCAAACTTTAGGGAGCATCAGTTTTTGTTAGCGATAAATTTCGGAGAGTGACAGATTTTGGGGAGCATCAATTTTTGTTAGCGATAAATTTCGGGAAGCAGCAAATTTTTGGCAGCGGCAAATTTTAAGGAGCAACAAATTTTGGGGAGCATCCAATTTTGGAGAGTGACACATTTTGGGAAGCGACAAATTTTGGAGAGTGGCAAATTTTGGGGAGTGACAAGTTTTGTGGAGCGACTTCTTTTGGGGAGCGACAAATTTTCGGGCGCAACAAATGTTGGGGAATAGCAAATTTTGGGAAGCAGCAGATTTTGGGGAAAGCCAATTGTTCCACTTTCGACCGAAGAAATGGTGTATATAGCGTCCGAGCATACAACGAAATGAGCTTATAACGAGAATTGACTGTATAAACAGAACTGTTCGTTAAATACACTTGCCTGTCTATCGAACCACGCTCCCTCCGAGATGATGATCACGATTAGATTGCCAATGGCGACCGTGAGCTGCCAGGTGGCCTGCATCAATGACTTCATGCTGTTCGGTGACTGGGTGAACGCGAACTCCAGTCCAGTCACGGAGAACATCACCTCGCCCACCGTGATAACGATGTACTGTGGTAACAGCCACAATATGTGCAGCGAGTTCGACTCTGTTACGACCACGACGTTCACATACTTTCCGCTGGCAGTAACAGAACCAACAACCGTGTACACCCCGCCCGATTTCAGCGGCACGTCGCTTTTCACTTTCTCGCCGTTTATAACTATGTCGTATGTGTCGTGCTTCACGTTTTCCAGCATCTCACTGAATTGAGGGTCGGTGGCGTTCCAGACGAATGGGAAGGATTTGTCACCCTTGACGAGCTTCACGGAGATTGGCGACCCCGCCGGATCAACGGAGAAGAGGCCTCGCACCCTGGGTAGACCTTCTCGAGATTTACGCACAGAGTCCTCGTAGTTGTAAGTAAGACCGTTGGGCGTGATGACGTAGGAGGTTGCAACGGCTTCCTTCAGTATCATGTTTCCTGAAATTGAATGGTGGAATCGATTGAGTTTAAAATAAAAGCAATTGTGAAGCGCGATTTACAGAAGATAGGTCGTAAGTTCTATGGCTTGAAAGCTCAGAGCAGTGATTCACAGAATTCAACATGCAATAAAGGCACGGAGGTCTCTGCCAATGACTCAGGAATGGTGGAATTTTTAATTGGAAACGCACCGCGTACAACGCTGTTGAGAGTAGGATTGTAGTAGCCAGCCGTCTTGCATCCCGTGAAGTCCGCTGTGTAACTCAACGTTTGGGTGTCGATTGCTTTGATGTTCTGGTTCACCCACATGTCCAAGTTCTGAAGTTCAATCGTGTCCTTACCAATAGTCATAGGCACAGGGCAGTTTAGAGTGTTGAAGACTCGCACTTGAGCCAGTCCCGCCGAGGGCAGAATCGGTTGTGTTCCCTAGGGAAAGAAAGAAGGTTGCTCCATCACTCTGTTGTCAGATTACTTTTACAACATTAAACCCTACTACAACTGTAAATATTCAAATAATTTCGATTACGAATAATTTTCGAATAATTTCGAATGCGAATACTTCCAATTACTCGAATCGGGCTAAACTAAAAAGACATCTATTTCTTATTTTTCAGGTCCTCTAAAACATATCCAAAAACCAAAGCAATCGGAGACTGACACCTAAAAACCTCTCCCAGTCTCTAGCCGTTGCGACTACAAAAGAAGTGGTGGGGCTAGAAATGTGCTCATATCGAAACAGGGGACTCGGACTTATAACGGGATAACACTGTAGTATCAAACTCTTCCTAGTTTCAAGTCCGTGGAGGGTCTAGTGACTCACGCGTTCCATAATACCTACTTTAATAGATTGGTTTTCATTTACCACGGTCAACGTCACCAACGTCCTTACACCGTCTCATTCCATATGCGCGGAAGTGTTGCGCTATCTCGACCGTGAGTGGCGCGATAGACTATATAATTTACTAATTTGCTCACGTACCTCCAGTTGAAGATCGACGACTGCCGATATAACGAAGGACAAGGCGGCCAGCACGCCGCCAAGGCATAGCTTCCTCAAGGGCGTGCTAATCCCGACCTTCGCCAGGGCCGGGTAGATGCAGGTCTCGAACAGGGGGATGAACGCCATCACCAGAAGAGGATTCACCACTTGCATTTGATCGGGTTGCAGCAGGAAACTGCCCATCTCGCCGTCCATTTGAGACGCTTGCAGCGTCCATCTCGAGCCTTGCTGATCGTACAGCGCCCAGAATATCGGTATAGGGATAAACAGCTTTATGACTTGCAGGGCAGCCTTGATGTCGCGTATCAGCGATTGATCGTATTGGTCTTCAGCGTGGTCTAGCCAGTGCTCCTTTTTCTCGCCCTTCGACTTCCACTTCTTGGAAATGGCGTGCTGAAATGGCCAACGCGGAAATGGAGACACAGAGAACAATTGCATCCTCATTAAAAATGGCAGATAAGTGGATCGAGGGGAAACAGTTTTATCGTATTTTATCTGACTTCTAATTTACCATTTTAATTAATATTCGTTAAACATGAATTACACGAGACTTACGCAGATGCACTTGGTGACGACTAGCGTGATGTTCCCGGTAGGTTGTCGTATCCTGTACAGAGGCTTGCCAAGTATGAATATCACTGGTAAAAGAAAGAAGTGGAATGAAGATAAGTTAACGAATTAATCTAACCCTTTGGGTGCTACGATCCTATATACAGTTACTCAGAAAAGTATCCGTCCACCCCATACGTAATATACTATATATTAAATAGACTTCGATGTAAGACTCGTGCGAGGAACGCCGATGGGCGTTCGACGAATATGGTTGTTGGATACGGCCGGAGGATTTCCGCACGCGATTAAATGTTCGAATCTCAAGCACCGAAAGGATTTTATATCCGACCTGTCGTGGAACTCACCGATGGACAGGGTCATGAGGACGGCCGGGACGAGGAACGCCAGCGAGTAGCAAGAGTTGAGGCCGAAACATGTGACGTCGCTGCGTAGCACCGGCGTAAGGAAGGTCGATATAAGCGAGCCGAAATTGATGGAAAAGTAAAACAGGGAGAAGAACGTGGACATGTAGCGCTCCTGCTGGGGCAGGACGAATTGGTCACCGCCGAATGCAGACACGCAAGGCTTTATCCCGCCTGTGCCGAAGGCTATAAGGAGTAGACCAACCAACGAAAATTCTCTACAAAATTAGACGATTAACGAACGCTTCTAAATATTAATTCACAGACACTTTATGTTTTATACAGTTTAAATCGAGCATAATTTGCCCCCATTACAGGACATTCAAATATATTGTACGCTTTCAGAGGAAATACAGTGGTGTTCCGCTATAAGCGCGCCGCAAGGGAGACAAGGGTCTCTTAACGAAACGGTATGTTATTCGGCTCGCCTTTCGCCTTTGCCTTTTTGTTTTTTAGTGATATGATTTGTGGCTTCTCGATGTCGCGTGTCCTCTCGCTCACTCTCTGTCTCTCGCATTTGTCGCGGTGACTACAGGAGCAGTAGCGGGGATAGAAATGTTCTCTTAAGATGTAATTCCGGTTTGAACGCTGATAAAAATTATGCGATTTTCGGGAATTTATTGCGAAAAAAGAAATATAATAATGGTATAAAACTTTTTTCTATTTATTAAACTACATTTCTATAGTAATTAAAAATATAAAAGTAATAAAATTACTGTTTTTAAAATGGGTCTTGATGCAAAAAAATGTTTTCCGCCTTTTTTGTTTTTGCTATTTTTGTCCGCCAACTTATTAATTTTTAAGATAAATCATTAACTGTAGTCCTTACTGATCAAGAATTTGTTTTGGTTTTTAATTCTGATATGGCTAATAGCTGAAATCACCTGCACCAGCGACGTCTCACTTTTCAAACATGTCGTCAAGACCGCTATTAAATGCATGTTAAAAACATAAATTTTATTATTTTTATATTTTTTTTATATTTTTAATAAATAGCAAAAAGTTTTATACCGTTAGGTACTACATTTCCTTTCTTCGCAATAAAATCCCGAAAATCGCTTAATTTATTGGCGCGCAAACCGAAATGACCCTTTAATGAAACGGAAGACTCGTGCTCTTATCGGGACAACACTGTACCAATGCTACTGGTGACTTCTGAAGGTAATTCTACGTGGTGAGTTTATCTAGATTACTTAGTCATTTAGTATGGAATTTATCGTTTCTGAAAATGTTTAATAATAGCAGCTTAAGGAGTTGCCGAAACGAGCATTGTCTTGAATTTTTCCAGCGGAGAGGAAGGATCGAGACTTCGAATTTAAAAGTTTCATTCACGTGATGGACACATGGTTGTTTAATGAAAATTAAAAATATGCTCGTATAATTACTGGCACACTTCAACGCGCAAACCTCAGTAATGAACACGAAACATACCTATTTCTCGCAGTATTACCCGCAGAATATATCGACCACAGTAGAATTCATATTCCTTTAACCCTCCGTGGTCACCCCTTCTTATAATCACAAATTGGTCACACGGGGTTCACTGCCAGCGTCATTTTTTACCATTTTTATCATTCTCACATTTTTTAATCTTTTAACTTTTCAGTGCTAATTGTAAATTCGCAATGCTCTAATAGTCTTTTACCAGAAGAATCAGTTGTGGAAAGAAGCGATTATTTTTGTTAAAATTCATCGAATTTTTAAATTTTAATCTTAAGGTCAAATTTCATTTTTGGAAAATGGTCTATTGTGCGACATAGCCCGTGTGATCACGAGGGGTTAAAAATTTTAACAGTAACATCCATAAGTTGGACAGAGGAGTAACTAAGATCGACGATGAAACGTCAATTCGTCTTACATTGGAGGTAGTCCTACTGGCGGGGCCGCGCTGAGAGCCAGAAGGAATTGCCCGATGGCGTAAACGATGCTCAAGTAGAAGATCGTGCGAAATTTCCCGAGCACCGAGTCCGCCAGTGCCGCTCCAAATAGAGGGAAGAAGTAGGCGAGCATCGTGAAAGCATGATATATCGAGGTGGCTGAGTGTTCCTCGTAATGCAATTGATTTCTCAAGTAGAGGGTCAACACGGCTAAACAAAGAAATTGGTCTATATTAATCTGTGTCTGTACTCCAAAGAGGACTATGATATTCTTGGCTTTTGTTCGTTCAATAATTGACTAATATTTATTTACACTGAGGTTAAGTCTATATCAACTTCAAGCCTATTCATTACCTAATGTCCTAATAGGTAGTGTACACGATAGAATTTGACCGATTTTTGTTTTGGATTATAATTCAATTTTAAATAGTTTTCGGTTAATCAATAATTAAATTTCTTTTCTTGACGGCCACAGTAATGGCAAAGATATTGTTGGTGTAGCAGCTATAGCAAAGTTGAAGTCACGCCCCATTTTAACCATCTATATAGGGGGGAATCACTAATATTATAAGTTTAAAAAAACACGGAATGCATTATATCTGTGAGCAGAATGATTAAAATTGATCCAAGAGCTTCCAAGATATTAACTGGTCAAGGTTACGTGGATCACCCTGTATATCTGTTTCTCCAACAAGGCGAGTTCAACTGTGTAGCGTACAGAGAAACATATGGTTCTATTAAAAAGCAGTAATGATCTTGAAAACTGATAGAAATGGCCTTGCAAGTAAACTGTTCCGTTTAGTATGTTCGAGTTAAACACTCCGTATATCATATTTACACAGTTCAAATTCACCAATTTATTGGGAGAATCTTTCAAACATTATTTACGAAAATATGGGAAAAAGTGAATCAACATTTTTACGTACTTCGCATTCCATAGAAGGAGAATCTCTCGCAGAATTCATTGCTGATGATGAAGAATACCGACTTGGGGTACTTCAGCTTCTGGAAAGTTTAAAAAATGAACGAAATAGATTACGTTCGATTCGAGTAACGAAGTGTAGCACGAACGAGAAACGTTGGTAATATGATTGTGTTGACCCGTTTAACTTCGCTGTCGATTAAGAGGAGAATCGTTGATTCTCTTGTAAAACGTGAAGGCCACGCGTTTCATGCAATTATTTACGCTATGTAGAATGTTGTATGTTACGTCGAATACAGACGCGTCTATTTTACAACGATATTAGACGATGCTTAAGAAATACAGCATCTTCGTAGACTTATGGTAGAAACTTTGCACATGTGCAGCAATTATTAATATAAATATAACAGCATTGGTCTTGACATGAATAGTTTCTAAGTTATAAAAAGAAAATGTTTCCGTTTATTGAATAGGCACAGACTTAGAAATGCAAGATCAATTTTAAATTTTAAACTTTTTATTTTCAATTTTCAATTTTCAATTCTCAATCTCCAAAATTCATTTTCTATTTTCCATTTTCAATTTTTAATTTTCACTTTGCAATTTTTATTTTCATTTTTCAAATATTTTCAATTTTTTTTAATAGTATTGAATTTACTGAAGTTATTTCTCCGTTAAATGAGATTAAATTCTCGATGAAAATTTTTATTTCAATTCATCTGAAATATGAATTAGTATGGAGTACATCATATCTTTCAATTATCCCTTCATAAAAGGGACGCAGAAATAATTTTTTTCAAACTTATAAATGCCTAATTTTCTGATGCACGTATATAATGTTTTTCTGTTTACATTTAGATAAATACTACACACGTGTAAATATTGCATCATAAATACATGAACACTCTGTATATAACATTGGTATATCTTGCACAGTGCGCGGAAACATAAGTGCAACACTTATCGCGGCACAATTTCTTATCGTTTTAACTTAATTATTTCCTAATCGCAGTTCAAAGAAACATTATGTTGCTTTTGTTACGTAGTACATAACATTGAATGTAGACCAACTCACTAATACCTATATATATGTAATTTTCAATTCAGCAACTTTGTCAATTATTAAACGTGTAATTTGTTGGAATCATAACGCCATATGTGTTCAGTATAATTGAGAACGATAAATTAAATATAACGAACGGTATTTTAATGAACTGCGACTTCAATTAGTCGTCAGTTAATGACTCGACATGTTATAAAGTCGGAGTCATTATTTTCGTTATCTGAAGCAGTTGTACCAAAAAAATATCTTCCGAAGTCACTTTTATTTTATCTTCATCAATTTTTCTTTTTTAAATTGAATTATATTTTCAATGATATTAAACAAAGTGAAGGGTATGCAGAAATTAGCCTGCTGACTAATCATAACTATTCTCAAGGTTTTTGTTATTAATCTGTGATGTACCTATATCATTAGCACGGGTACCTATTTAAAGCTACAACGACTCGAGACTTACAAGATATCAAGAGTCTTACTGATAAGTTCTCAAGCCGTAATTATAGCAATAAAAAATGAAAATAAACAGACAATATAAAAGCACGTACTTATTAATGAGTTGTATTATAGAACGACTGATAACAGTTGCCGTGATCACAATTACGTGTTATCTACTAGAAACTATGCAACTAATGAAACGAAATGCGTATACTTTCCTGTTAATTCATACTTTAATGCGTTTCAGATTTCGCAGCCTCCTGAGTCGCATTCAATTTCAAGGAATCCTTCATGCATTATTCAGGATTGCCTGTTAAGCAGAGTGTGTTCGTTTATGAAGTAACGTGTAAAAGTAGACGGCTGGATAACAATAAGACAAGTTGTCAAAAATGTGGTTGGCAGATGTTCCAAAATATTCAGTATCTTTTAAGTAATGATTGATACATATTGAGTGGTCACAAAGATAAATATTTTCATTGAATCGCGTCTACGAATGTTGAACGTTTTCATCGACTGGTGATAAGGTGTATTTGATAAGACGCGCCGAAATATGACGCGGTAGCTGTATCTCATGTACAGAATGTGATCTCTGTTTATATAATAGCGTGTATTATGTACATATGCAACGTTTGGGATTCACCATGCTATTCAATTTTCGCTTACAGTTCATTCACTTACGAAGTGATGTAAACTGTAAACATGTGCCAGGTGTCTTCTGTCAAGCATTGTGATGCAATTTTTTGGAGATTAGTTGGGAGAATAGTGAATCTGGTATATTTGCTTTGATATATTCTGAGTATTTGGAATACTCCTAGTACTTAGGAAACTTAAAGTATTCTGAGTATTTAAAGTATTCGTAATACTTAGAGTACTTAGAGTACTTAGGGTACTCATAATACTTATGGTACTTGGAGTAGTCCGAGTATTTGGTAATACTTAATCACGAGTACTCAAGAATACTCACAGTACTCAGAGCATTTAAGGTACCTAAAGTACTCCGAGTATTTGAAGTACTTAGATTACTCAAAGTATTTCGTGTATTCATAGTACTTTGAACGTTTAGATCATTTTCACTACTGGGACTCTTTCCTGCTTGTGTTACTATAACAATAAACTGATTGAAGCACTTAAATACCCAATTATTAGAATATTGGTGCATACATTAGACTATCGAATCATCGATACATTGAAGTGTATTACAGTCACTATAAATCATAAACTTCAACTCCCCAATAAACGTTTTATGAGACTTAATACAAGACACCCTATACAACCATCGTTATTCACCGCATTTGATAATGCACCATGCCTGTAACTTACAATAGCATACACTCCAATTCCTATACTCGCACCAACAGATGCTAGACAAAAACGATGCCTAGTCATTACCAATTACGGGTGAAACTAACGCGCCTTTCACCTTGCGCCAGTAGAATACGTTCCCATCAATATAGTGCATACAATATCAGACAACCCTCGACTTTCAAATCCGACCTACAATCCAATCTCAATCGACCCATAACGGACTCTAATATCGTGGATCGCATCTCCGCCGCGTGCTCAAGAATCGCTAACGCCTTATCGAAACGGAAGGAAAATTCCACCGAGATCCCTACCTGCTTCGAGTCCAGATCTATCATGACCATTCTGCTCTGGTTTAGGACCACGGGCCGCGATGAAATTCAAATTGATCACTAACGGCGACTTTCCACGGGACAGATAGGCTCAGCTGATAGTTTCCATGGGGACACTCTTTATGCCAAAACGACGAACGGGAAGGTGGATAGTGGCGCATAGATCACCGATCGGTCGAAACTTTCACGCGGAGCAGGCAGCGTTCGTCCCGTACGGTAGACAAAGCCGCACTGTTGACTTTCCGGTAGCGTGCATACGCTATGTAAGCAGCGCGATGTAGACCGCGCGACAGTGGCGAAGATTGCCGAACGTAAACCGTGTGTCGTGTGTATTGAAGGTACCGCAATGTGAAAGTGCCGTCTCGTATAACGTATTACGCCTGTAGTCCTTGCGTCTAATAGTAACGCGAACGACCAGCAACAGCGACGAAACAAAGATACACTACTTAGTTTCTTTAAAAATCGTTGGGACTTGTTGAATACACAGTGGACAAGATAATGCACGTTGCCGTTTTTTAATCTGCGAAAAACGCTTCCTGGCAACGTTGCGCTGTTTCCTGCGACTCGTAATTAATCCAGCGACAGTGTTGTAGAATAGTCACGCCACGTGTTCTGGTAATGCAGTATTAATTGAATCTTATTCTTTTTTCGATAAGTCAGAAGTAACTGATAAATTTCATAGAAACACGTGTCGTCGGAAAGGCTAAACGGTATCGTCGCGATATCGGGGTTACATTGTGCTTCCGTGACTTTAGACTTTAGATAAATAACTGTAAGATCGTATAAAGATAATAACTGGGAGTTGGGCGGAACTATAGTCTCCAGACAGTGAGTCCAAAGTTCAATTAGTGACAAAATGTAGCAATTGGTTGTCTGGAAAAGAAAGAGGAGATATTGGAAGGTAATCGGGGATGTTAGATTGATTATGGTTGATTAGGGGGATTATTAGTTAACGGTATCGGTGATAAAGAGCGATGATCGATGACGATTTTCTTGAAATAAACTGGCAGGAAACGGCGTGGTGTGTTTGTTGTGTTTGGTATAGGAATAGTATCGTTTGATTTTTAATCGTCTGGTTTGAAGTAACTGAGTCGAGGCTGCTCCTTCGGTCGTAGGGAACGTTTCGATGGAAAAAGAAAAGTGAAATCTGATGACGATTTCTGGTCAAGGAGCAGGAACGTTATTTCGTGATTCGTGAAACTGGTTCATTTTGCAGGGGCGTGAGTTACGAATTACGATACTGGACAAGTTTACACGCCGATTTGTTTGCTTTGAGATCAAGGCTCTCATCGTTGACCAACATTGTCGAACATGTGTACACATGTACAGGGTCTTCCAAAATACGCGGAACAATAAAAAAATAAAAATTATAGAACACTGTGTTTTCTTACAACTTCTCGTTTGTTTCTTGAACTTAGAACACGGTATTATCGAAGAACATGGGCATTCTATTATTTTGATATCGATTTCCTCGGAAACAAAGAGTAGATATTAGAAAACTTTTTCATTCTACTTTTTCGACTAATTTTTTTTTAAAGAAGAGTCGGTCTTCTGATTGTATCCCGTGTTTTGAAGTGCTCTGTATTTCTGTTTTCCCTCTTTACAACAAATTAACTGCCAATAAATAGCAACGAAGGACAATCTCGCTACAACGGGATTTTTATTCGTCGATATTCCGCCTCCTCTGCTCAAAGTTCAATTAACTCAGTGAAAGTGTAAGTTTCGTGCTTGTCAGGTTATATATAAATTGTGTATAAATTATTTACGATACGGTAACCGAAAGTTATTGATTGTTTTCGTTATTCATTTTCGAATTTTCATCTCCATTTTTCAATCTCGCATTAAAAAATGCAATTAGGCACATTTATTTCTGAGTGAAAATTGAACAGTGATAAAATGTTCTTATTATTACTTTTCAATGTCTACTGATGCAATGAAGAATTATTATTATTATTATTTGAAAATTGCCCGTTCCTTTGTATCGATTGTTGCCACTGGTTTTGTTCCAGGTGAAATCGAGTATGGATCGATAAAAATTGCGCGATTCATGGCAACTCTATCCAGAGGTGTAATTTTTCTGATAATTCCCTCACGATCACCCACCGTGACGTAATTGGTGGCGTTCCTTATCGTCGAATCGTAACAATGCTGCACCGATCGTTCAAATCCAGTTTCTACCGTTAACAAGTCTGTTCTTGTTATAGATAAGCGAATATATTTTATATTTACCTTCTGATTCTCCTCCACGTTACTGCCATTATCCGAGTGATCTGAAAACACACAGAGAACAGATTGATAAGATTTCTATGATGCGGACATTCCAATTCTTTCTTTTCAGTAAGACAATCACCTATAAGTTAATATTAAAATTCTAACGCAACACAGTATCCCCCATCATTTGGTGGCTTCTTGCACACTAAAGGGAGTCTTTCTTGCCCTTCACACAATAAATAATAATAATAATAGAGTATGTTGTCATAGAACATTCTCGTTTAAAAACAGTCTCTTATAATCACTCAAAACTAAGGCTGACTATTGATGAAAGTGAAACAAAATCAGAACATTATTCTTTGAGTCTCCAAAGAATACAAAATATTTAGTATCCAATAAAGGCAAATCTCAAAAATAGATCGATCAACGTCAGGAAACCAAGTATTTCGTTTTCCAAAGATACCCTTATCGAAACAGATTCTTTTTACCGAGTAATAACTCATTAATTCGACTAGCGGAGCTTCCACCTTTTCCCATTTCTTCTTCGGCCTTTCACACCCACCCCATTAACAAAATCACATATATCGACAGTATAAATGACGTAAATCCTAGGACAGGTATGCAGCTGGCAGGCGCAGCCTGATGATCAAATCCATGTATGACATATTTCAAAGATAACAAGGAATATATTAACGCCGTAAATGACGTTCATTCCACGATACATGTCTGATTAAGAATTGAGAGGAAAGGAGAATCTTTCTAATCGACGAGAATCACTCATCCTTCGCGTTACGCTAATGGCTGTGCAACGGGGTTAAAAGCGCCAGCTGTTGTACCCGCCAGTAGAAAGTAATCTGTTATGTCAGCCATTAAAGATCTAACTGGCGCTATGGCGATTTGTTGCCTCCAAAATTTGGGTCACGGTCCAATCAGACATCGGCGTCGATTGGGAAGGGGCACGATTTGACACGCGTCACCTTGTCAAATACATAAAGTTTAAGCCACCACGCAATTATTCGTTTGTAATTGATCATGGAGGAGGAATAACTCTGGTTCGGCACAGAGGGTGTACAGGGTGTTAAAAAAGTGATGGTCACTGCGTTCAGGGGCGAATCTACACCTCAGGATCGATGGAAATTTGTAAAAAAAAACTTTATGTTAATAATCATTATAATTAGATTAATGTTTTTAATAATTTAAATTTTAATAATTAAAATTAATGTTAAATTTTAATAATTTAAATTTAATGTCTAATTAAAATTATCTGGTGTTTTGTTTTTTACATCAACATATTTTGCTCGCTGAAGGGAGACTTTTAATTTTTCTCAAAAGCGTGAAAAATGGTTTTATCAGATACGTATATAAGTATGGATCACTTAACCTCTGCCAAAACTTTATCAATTTTGTTGTAGGAGACATTGCGTTTGCTACATATAATTCCTTTCAGACTTTTTCTCCTCTCAGCGAAGAAAACGTGTTGGTGTAAAAAAATTAACATTAATTTTGAATATTGCAAAAAATTTTGCGGCCAGTTTTTTTGCCAAATCTCCAACGACCCAGGGGTGTAGATTCACCGCTGAAAGCAGTGACCCTCACTTTTTTAACACCCTCTACAGTAACTACTCCATGGAATATTTGTGGAGCCAATCGAAAGTAGAGAAGAAAATTTCGGTAGGAATCTTTTTCACATTTTTAGAACTTTTATTATTTGTAAATATTAAAGGAATAGGTGTCTTGTTAAGAAGTGCAAAGTTACAAACTGATAAGGCAAAATTGCTTGATATATGAGTGTTAAGGTTCACCCATTCCAAAGTGACGTAGTAAGCGACTCGAATTCAAAATAATCTGAGATTAAATCTAGAGGGTCTATTCTTGATTAAATGCCGCAAGATTTGTACATATTGCGATTATCGTCTACGATTCGCGACGGATGTAGACCACAATCGACGAGATTTCAGTCTGTTTGTAATTAGATAACGTGTTCGAAATAGTGAGCCTTGAATTTCTTTGAATTTCTCTTTTGAAAAATTTCATTTTTGGAATTCATATACTTAGCAAGTAGGAGTTTAATTCTATCAGAAATTGTACCATGGTTAGTCCACTATCAATTAATCCACCATTAATCTATCAGCTTTCCAAATTTTGGATCACGGAATTAAATGTGCTCAAGTAGTCTGAGCGGAAATAATGGCACGATAATATTGATTAGACTGCTTATGTTTCTAGTGCGTGCACTTCAGATCCAGAGTTTATTTTTCAAAACACTTTAGAACTTCAAACAACAGACACTGTTAGAACGTAACATAGATTTATTTAAGGAAATAACGGTTTATGATTCACAAAACGTAAATACGTAATTTTAACTATAATATAATCTTTGGTGCCTTTCACGATCAAACCAAACGTTCCCCCGGAAGTATCGGTAAGTAACTTCGGTCCTGTTGTAGCGAACTTATACAACATTCAAGTGAATTGTTTAAGTAACACTTCCTGCACATTTTGTTCTTTTTTAAACTTTCTAATTTAAATAGTATTATGAAAATGTGAAACGTAAATGAGCAAGATTGTCGGAACATGAAATCGTGTATGTACCTTGGATAGCGTCCGTGGAGATTTTGCGTTCGTTCATCGTTCTGCTCGAATTGACAAAACCGTACCTGTTCCTATAACGTTAAGACGAATACTGATCCAGTTTTTCAATTCTGTTATCATCTTGTGACTATCTCGCCTTATCAATCGAAACATGTAAGCCAAGAATTAATTCCGGAGATAGATATCGCCCGCTCGATAGGGGTAAAATTGTTTCAGATACAAAAGGCAGTCTTTCACCGATTGGGCGCGGTTCATCGAAGACAAGGACGAACACCGAAATGGAATCAGTTGCAATCTTGGCGATAGTCACGGCGAATCAAATTTTCTAACGATGTCAACGAGGATGACACAACGTGTTATCGAAGGGGATAGAGCTGCCCTTCGAAGATGTATCTTTTACGTTATTACTTTATTGAGAAGTCACAAGTATTTTAAGCTAACGAGCCGAATGTACATATATAATTAGGATCTGAGTAAGCTCTCGATTTCCGCAAAGACTAAAATACATTGTGCACAAGACAGAAATGTTTCGTGAGATTTTAATACCCCCTGCGTATCAGCTGTTTCTTTAAAATATTTGCTCTTCCGGTGTGGTCCCTGAGAGATCGATGAATTTTATCAGCAACGCTTTATTTACAGATAAGCGTGTAATACGGTACAATAGATTGTATGTTTTGGAAAACAAGGAAAGTACTTGAGACAATCGTCGCAAATGTAATTGCAGTTGTAATAATTTAACAAGGAGGTAGAAATATTACGCAATGAATTGTAATTCAATTGCAGTGACTTCTCGAATTAGATTGCGAGTATTTGTTGTTGCTGAAGTGACATGATAATGATATTATTTATAGTTTTATAACATGGTAGTATGACAGTGTGTAAATGTGTCCGCAAATAGCGCAAAAGTATGATTATATGATAGCATATCATATATATCGTGATGATACACAATATGATAGTTTTATATCGCTGCTGATGCTCTTATGATAGCGGGGAAAGGTGATAGAAAGAAAGCAGGCTAACATAAACTATGATAGTAAACTATGATAGTTCCATATGATAGCGCAAAATGTTATATGTCGTCATATAAGCGCGATCGTATGCTAGTATCATATCCAACACTATGATGGCGCAAAGTATGATGGTATCATATCGCGACACTGAAAGTGCAAAAGTATGATACTATCATACCGCGACACTATGATAGCACAAAAGTAAGATAGCATGATAGTATATTGCACAATAGCATGACAATAAAATAACATACAAATACTACCGTTGTATTTGATACTTGGGAGTTCACTTATCATTCATCTCGAAGGCTAACATAAACTCGCGCATCCCCCGATGCTCGCGAAGAAAGTGCAGCAGAAGAAAGGTGCGACGAATGTTTGGCCATGAGGTCGTATAGAAGGCCCGACCGAGCTTACTCTACTATGATTTACAAAAACGGATAATTCGCGTAAGTATGTCATAAAGCCAGTGAATTTCAGGGCGTAAGAGGACGCCGCAAAGTGTTTGATACATTTGGGCGAAGTGACTATCGGCGGATCGCGTGCTAACTCGCGGAAAGTAACGGTATACATTCTGGTGCTTTCACGTTCAACGCCATCGAATTTTGTGATTCTGGATCCGCAGTGGTCTCGCAAGGAGAGGCTCGCCGCTTCGTACGGGAGGACGAGTGTATGGTCACAAGCACGCATTATGGGGTTCGACGTGACCCGATTTCAGGGCGAAGTCGACGAGGAACTTGTTTGTCCAATATGCTCCGGAGTCCTGGAGGACCCAGTCCAGGTATTATTTCTGTTTCGCTCGCTAATGATCCAACTTCCTCAATGAACCAGTTCCCCTGCGTTTACGCGAAACTTAACCTCACTTCTATTCTCCCGTTCTCCGCGGTTCTACCGTAACATTTCTATCGATTAACACACGCGGGGACCTAGAGCCTGCGATCGGTCACTTGTACGCACCGCGAGAAATCCCATGACTTGTCTCCCAGATAACACTCGTCAAAGTTCTGTGAGAACTTCGTAATGTCAAGCAGTGGCTTGAATTTTTACAGCTACCATTCTGTCAAAATGTTCGCGATCGTTGTTGGTCTCACTAGATCTACGCTTTGTACGCGAAGCATTTGAGAACCGTCTCCTGTTTATGTTCGTGCATATTCATTGTCTGTCATAAAGTACGATTATAATAGCTTAGTAAAATATGTGGTTTGGCTTAAAGACTGGTAGGTGAGCAATATGTTGCAGGCGCCTGTATGCGAGCACGCTTTCTGTCGTACATGCATTAACGAATGGATAAACAGACAATCGACGTGCCCGTTGGACCGTACGCTGATCACCTCCGCTCAACTAAGGGCGGTTCCAAGGATCCTTCGAAATCTTCTGGCCCGCCTGTGCATCAGCTGCGACAATATTATGTACGGATGTCAAGTTATAGTCAAGCTTGACAGTCTGGTGTCGCACTTGGAGCAGTGCGAGTACAATCCCAAGAGGCCGATGCTCTGCGAGCAAGGGTGTAGCCTTATTATTCCCAAGAACGAGCTGAAGGATCACAACTGCGTGCGGGAGCTCAGAAACATCATACATTCCCAGCAGCAGAAGCTAGCCGACATGAAGCGCGAATTGGGGGAACAACAGCTCCAAATAAACGAGCACAAAAGGGATATACATCTTCTGAAAGACTTCATGCGAGCATTGAGAGTCTCCAATCCCGCGATGCAAGCTATTGCTCATCAGATGGAGAGGGACGAGGTTGTGAGATGGTCCGCTACTCTACCTAGAGCGAGGGTCACCAGGTGGGGAGGGATGATCTCTACGCCCGATGAATTGCTCCAGGTATGACCATTTGTAAGTTTATATATCGCTTGCTATTAATCTGTTCTGATAAGTAACAATGTAAAATGTTGCAGACTATGATAAAGAGAACTCTGTCGGAGTACAATTGTCCACCTCACGTAATCGACGAGTTGATGGAGAATTGCCACGAAAGAAAGTGGCCGCCGGGTTTGAACTCCCTCGAAACTAGACAAAATTCTAGACGGCAATACGACAATTATGTTTGCAAACGAGTCCCTGGGAAGCAAGCAGTGCTAGTTCTTTATTGCGATAATACACATATGTCAGAGGATATGATGGTCGAACCTGGATTAGTGATGATTTTTGCGCACGGCATCGAGTAATGGTTCGTATCGGTGCTGCGCGCGTGCCAAGATGGTCCGATGCCCAATTATTCTGTTGTTTGTTACACTCGCCGCGATCGATCTTGGAGGCGTACGGGATATCGCTGTACTTCCTGTGCAGATACTGGGATATTTGCATGATGTACTTTGCGACTGTAACGCGCGGGATATCTTTTCAAAAACTATTGAAAGGGACAAACGACGTATGCCTTTTTGTGATAAGCAATTGTACAGACGCAATTGTCACATACAAAAATCTAATCGAATGTCTGGATCGTTACACTGTGATATACTGTTTCATTGTGAAAGTTCCTGAAATCGCGTGATAAATAGTGAGCAGTTTTCTTTTAGTTGTCCTTGAATGATTCTGTGTACATTTCTATAAATTCGATTATTTCATTCGACGATGCTTGACGAGGCAACTATTTGTCGGCCGTTTCAGGAATGCTTTTTACATGCATAGAAGCCTGTAAGCGTTTTACTATATAATACTTTAGACGAGTAAGAAACAAGAGAATAGAAATTATCGATATGGTAATTGCTACTATTAAGAATCTGAATGTGTTCTAAAAGATAAGTATCCGAGTGTCGGGAAGAAGACCTATTCTTCCGTCTTTCTCAACGTTATTTATACGGTCTTAACGAAACATTACAAAGTGCGTACAATGAAATAAACATGCTATACAACGATCGTTCCAATAAATCGATATACTCTGTGTGAATAACGGCCATAAGTATCGTCTGCAATTTACGAGGCTCATTAAAATGGTGCAAGATCGACGTAGACTCTTCCTTTCTCCAGCGGGAAATTCGCAAAACCATGGTTTCAACGTATCGAAAGTAGTAATCTATGATAATTAAACGAACAATCTCGATTTTCTTCGGCATCAATCTTTTACTACTATTTTGTAACGCGTATAATTTAAGGGAAGTAACCAATGATTAGCATATTCAATAAGAAACGTTCGACAAACATTTGATCTTTCAGATATGTTTAAGCCAGATACGAATAAGGATATTCTAGTTTGTCGTTGCACAAAATAAGTTAGTCTTTTCAAAACAAATCATCGAGTGCGAGACGGTTCTATCACGCAGCTTCTTCACTTCAGTTTCAAAGAAACATCTAATATTTCGATCATTTATTACTACTGCTTTGCGCTTTAACGTTTACACGTAATTCTTTATTTATTCATGTTTACATGGCCATTCGTCATTAGCTTAAAAAAATTGAGCTTGTGATCTTAATACATTGAGTACTAAGTAATTAATATACTTCCGAAAGATTTTTGTAGCGGGAACCCGACTTTCTACCTAGTTCCGAACGAAAGATTCTAGGCTCTCGATATTCCGTTTGTAAAATTAGATCGTCATCTTTACAATGCAATATTCGTACATGTAACTGTTTAAATTACGTTTACTTTGTTGTAAATATCGCGCATGTTATGTGTCATCGGTGTCGACTGTGCGCAAGAATGTTAAACCCGACTGTGTGAGGGAACACTGAATGGAACGCTGTAAATATAAGAATATCTATTTTAACACTGCACACCCTTAGCACTCAATGCATTAAGCATTGAAAAGCATACTTCTCTTTTGAAGCTAAGCACGTGTATTCAAAGATTGTAGACAATTTTATACGCAGGTTGATAGTTGTTATAACTATAATAAATCTGATTTTATGTATTGCAAGTCGTTTGGTGCACAGCTGATTTCATTCTCTTTGCAACTACCAATGCGGTACATAATTTACAGACTCCATCGCGGACGCGTGTTCTCGCCAAGTAATACGGAATAAAATTAAAACGACAAATAGAACGGAATTGTACAGAAATCGTCAAAGTTCTCCCCTAGTTACAGCGAAGTCCGATTCAAGCTTCGCAGGAACATCGACTCTGTAAATATTCTCAATTATATTACTTTATTAACTTCTGCCTTAACTTCTCTAGGTGTTCTTACGCTTACTAAAGGAAGATCGTATAATTCGTTTTAAGCGATAGTACATAACTTATGACTTTTATTATAGAATAGCGTTTTTCTTTGGTTGCTTACTACAATATCTCCCGAACAATTACCGTACAGTAATAAAAAAATGTGATAATTCATCTAGCACGAGTTACAGTGGAATAGCTTACTCGAGTGTTTAAATAATCGTTGATGGACGTAGCATGGATACTTAGTTCCATCTTCCATCATAACAGATGGGGATATACGACGTTCAGTCTTTTACGTACTCGGATGAGGTGTGAGCTTTTTTTGAATAATTGTATCGTTTATATTGCATAAAAGGCACGCTGGTAATGTTTTGACATTCTCCTTTCAAATACGCCGATGGCTATACAGGCCCTGAGATGTGGCACTCGATGTCTGACGATTCCAAATTTACCTCCGACTAACAATTACTTTAGACCACTTAAGACGCTAAAATATACATGTGTATATATGAGAAGAAGAGAAAAGATCGACGGGAATCGTTCAACACTATGAGTATCTCTACGAGTTAATAATCTACGCCCGGTCCTATAAGTATCGCACGATCCAGAGCTTCCGTAGGTTTGCAATTCACCGAGAGTAAAGAAATGTGAAAGCTGGCTGAAAGACATTTAGAGAGAAAAAGAAATTGCAACGCTACGTTAATTCGTTTTAAGTGCACTTTTTTTATGAACGGATCTCGGGTGCTTATATCGTCGGGCATACGCCGGCGATTACTTGTCCGTAAGCTCGCTCCGGACCCAGTGTTATGGGTCTCATGTTGATGTGAATGTTGGTGATACACCCGACGTATTGTGTTTGCGACGTGCTTCCTCTTAATCGTTTTCCGAGTATCGGGTGACCACCAATGAAGATTGGATGCCTGGATAGGACTCCCGCCACGTTCTTACCACCGATTCCAGGCGGCGCTGCTTTGTGGTCCACCGAGAGGATTACAGCATTCTTCTGCTTAACGGCTGTACAAAAGTAACAATGAAAAATTGTTTTCCTTTCCTTTTTCTAACAGGAAACTTCTAGCGTGTACAGTAATTCTATCTTTACATAAGTCTGATTTTAATAAACTTTTTTAATGAATTTCAGAGTACGTTGATTCTAATTGGCATAGCTACAGTTTTGTCTCGTTTATAAGTTCGGAAAATTAAACTACTCTAAACTATAACGAAACGGTATGATATTCGAATACAAAAGAAGTAGTGGGGGTAGAAATGTCCTTATAACGAACCAGGAGACCTGAGCTTATAACGGAACAACATTCTATAACTTAATATTTTTTGTAATGATGTAAAAGAAATATAAGAGTGATGGTGGATGTTACCTCGAATATTATGCCAATTGCCATCGCACAAGGAGTTCGGGTTCGTTGGCTCGAAAGAGGTCTCTATCGAACCCCTTGCTGTTTTCACAAGGAACTTCACGGTGCCATTGATCATTTCCAAGATCAAGTAATCTCGTTTGCCATGGACAGACAACAAATGGCCAGAAGTCAAGCGTGGCTTGATGTCCATCTGGATGTCGACCGTTCTGCCGACCATGAATTTGTCCACTAAAACACAATTGAATTTCATGATGTTGCTTAATTCTTAATTAATCACTTACACTATCGCCGTCGCGTATGCATGACTCCGCGAATTAATTATCTATGATCTTATGCTTGTGTAACAATGTAGTCTTATACAGTATTTATTCGCTAAGAGCTCGGGACTGACGGTGAGCATTTCACGTAGACGGGGCACGATCGTTTTCAGTCCCTTTAACTCGTTTTCGGTCCTTCTCACGAGCCAGAAGAGGTGGGGATAGCGCCGAGCTCTTAATGTGTAAACCAACCGAGCTCTTAGCGAATAAACACTCCATACTTAGCGCCGGCGAAGCTGTATAAGCAAAGGCTGCAATGCTACTTATAAAATCGAATTACACAAGGTTATAAAATACGTACTCGCTTTGAACAAATTGCTACCATTGCCAGGGAAGAAGAATAACCCTGGCTCAACCCGTTTCGAGCACGGAATCACGCCCACTTTGTTTATCGGTTCGCCAACTGAGTGACCGTTCAACATGAAGTTTCCTAGACATCCGCTGAATGTCTGGTTCGTACCCTGGAAAAAACAGTTTCCCATTGAAGGACAAATGCAACCTTGTTACCAAGAACGGAAGAGGAAAGTCCCAAGTCTACACGATTAACTTTCTTACAATCATATTGTTCACTTTGCTGGACACATCCTGCGTCACTCCTCCCACATAGAACGGTGGGTTCACGTTCATCGTCTCCGTAGCTCCTTGGGAATTTCCAGTAACGAGTGCTTCCTCGTCGACGGTAAGCTCTCCATAGTTTCCTAGTCTTTTGAACGCCACGATGTGCCATTGGTTGTCGTTTATTATCTTCTCACTCACCAGTGTAGCGGGCCCGCTTCCGCAGTCGAACTTGTAGTGCAGCTAGAAAATAAAGAACGTAGAATACTCAAAATTGAAATTATCGAGGACATTTTTTTATTTGCTAATTTCTTCCACCATTTGAATTTTAGTGAAATTAAGGAGACTGAATTAATGTTGAATTGAATTGAAGGCATCTTTTTGTTTGTACTTATGCACCCCCAGTGGCGGATTTAAAGGAAAAGGCACAGGTGGCAAACATTCTGAGGGGGCCATTGTTTTCGGGGAACTGAATAGGTAGTTTACTAAAAACGGATTAAGTGTACTAGTATAGAAAAGGAATATAGTGTTTAGATACAATCATAATTTTTTTGAAGATGAGAACTGCTCATCGGCTGCCCGTTAAATCCACCACTGTGCATCCCCACAATTTGAACCCAATTTATTTCAAAAGACGTAGGTTGCTGTCCCCAGCTTGCTTTTGCCAATTTCAAGTAAACAGGAAGGTGACGCACAATTTTCTCAAAATTGTTTACACACAGTCGAAACTTATTAATGTGTGATAGCAATTCAACGAAGGGGCTTTTCTGGTTCGAACCGGATTCGCTGATGCCAGATAAGAGGAGCGTATCTCGGCGAGTTATTAATTACACCAATTTATCCATTGAAGAGTGGCATTCACCTGCAGACCGATATGAAATTTAATTTACCTTTCCGTCACTAACGTAGACGGCGATGAGATTCTGATTACTGAGATCGGAGGCGTAGAAGATAATGCCATCGTCGGCCATCGTTTTAATGTCGATCTGGAAGTCATAGTCGTTCTTGTATCTACCGTTCAGAGACCTGTACTCCAATCTACTGTTTCTAGCGGTGCCTGAAAGTAAAATGAAAAGTATTTGTATTTCAAAATCTTTTCTTAGTTCGTTACAGTAATATCCACTACACTCATTACAGAATAATTATCGAAGAACTTTTTTATCTTATCTTCATGATCCTTGTATTACCTTGACAACTTCCACCTTCTTTATAATAAATATACTTTCTTAATTATTGTCAACACTCGCCCGGTGAATGCAGGGTCCATTTTGACCCACGCGGTGCTAGGAAAATACCTTCGCTACTTTAAGAAAATAGAGGCTTTATATGAGAACAAGTTATGAAGCTACTATAAAACTCTTATTTTGAAAATTTTGGGAACAAAAATCTATACTACAGAATCTGTTGCTAACTAAAGGGCTTAATGTTTTACCTTCGATATCCCCTGCAATAATAAGTAAAGGTCTACCAGATTTCATAAGTAGGCTAATATTTAATATATTTTATTATGAGTGAAAATGAATCCCATGAACGCCGTCGACTGCTAAGTTATCCAAGGACCGAATACTGTACCGAATCTCCAGGCATTTTCTAATTCAGGGTCCACTGCTGGGTAGTAAGGGAGTCGACACTGGTCCACGTGCAATGGGGTCGGTTTTTCAGTGGAGGTTGTGGCTTCCGTGGTCGTGGTCAGCTCGATGTGATAACCGCGCCCCTCCAAATTTGGTTCCTCCTCATCCGTCTCCTTGTCTAATTCAACGTCGATGATGTCTGGCGAGATGAAACGACGAGATCAAGATTAGATTACCCTTCCTGGCGAGATAACATCAGCAGTATTCCGTATAGTTATCAATAACGCTCATGCTTACTGGTCTGGGTGGACACTTCAATATTATCGTCTGGACTTTCCGTGGGCAGCAGAGGAGGTATGAAATCGGGTTCTGGCTCGGCCACTGGTGTTACTGCTGCGGAAATATAGTATCTCTAAGTTCTTAAATAATTAAGAATAATATTGTGCCCAGTCAAAGTGTCCTTACACGAAGAGTCTGCTGCACCCTTGCACTTCTTCCCTAGCAAAGCGTGGGGCCTCTCGGTGGTGTTCGCGAAGTTGAGAATGGCACCGTTGAGCGTTGCGTCACCAATGCAACCGGCGAAAGGTGTCATCGCAGAACCACCCCGAGACAAGCCAAGTACAGCCGGCAGGCCACCGATGTACAGATTTCCGTGCGGTATGATCAATGGAAGCGGCTGCAAGTCTGTGCTGTAATTCTTCGTGTCGTCAATATCGAGTTTCAAAGAATCCCTTGAGTGGGTGGCCGTGACCACGTGCCACTCATTGTCGTTAAATTTGATGCTCGATGGACTGGTCCTTAACTCCTCGCCCTGGCTGTTGAAGACCAGGATACCGTCGACCAGGGATAGGAAGCTGGCTACCCCTTCTTCTTCGTCGGATACGTAGAAGATCAGACCATCGTTCGCCAGTGTTCTGAACTTGAGGTTTACTTGCAGGCCGTCTGATATCGAGACATTGTGCCATTTCACGTAACCAGGCGTGCTCTCTTCGAACATCACTAAACTGGCGAACTGAACATAAGTGTAATTTGGTTAAACTGATCTGATGGTTGTTATTAAATACTATTATTATTAAATAAATAAACTCACCCTCATTGGACACCCAGGAACAACTCCAAACGCTTGCACATATCGCGTCAAGTCAACCACTGTATCCAGAATAACTACCTCGTCAATGCAGCCTTCGAAGCCATCATTAGTTACGGTTTCATAAGGATGCCTAGCATTCGGTGGATACCCTCCAAAGTAGATATGATCAGAGGATACCAGAGTCTTGCTATCTCCTGCACCCTTGCTGTTCACCACATCAACACCATCCACCTTCAGAACGCCCATCTTCTCGAACCTGAGTGCCTCCAGTGTGTGCCAGCTGCCATCGTTATATTTGTTCGAGGATTTCAAGCCGATCTCCCCGTCCCCAAGGTCATACTGATAAAGTACGTGACCCTCCCTCATCTCCAGCGAGAGGAACTGCTTACCCTTCCCCATAAGGTATACCAACCCGTCCTCCGCGAGGGTCTTGAAGTTCAGCTTGATGCTGAACTTCTTGCTATCGGGCGATATCTGGAAGTTCCTCTTGCTGAGGATCGCGTACCCGTGCCTGTCGAACCTGTACCCAGTGCTCGGCTGGAAATTAATCAGCTTATCCCTTTCAATAGCCGCTTTCTGGTTGTTTTCGCCGTCTATGAAGTTCCAGAAGGACACCGGGGTGTCCCCAACCACCAACTCCTCCATCTCCCCCTCAAAAGAGGATGCAGTCACCGCGTTCTGCATGTTAAAGGAGGAAGGATAACCGCCGACGAACAGCTTCGAGTGCTCCTGGTCGACATTGAAGATGGAGTAGGAGCCAGGTACGACCTGCCCCTTCTCGTACAAACGATCCTTCCCCTCTCCTATATCTTCGCGGACGATCAACTTCACGTTCTTGCCGGTCCTATCGACAAGTATCTGTCGCCACACGTTGTCGGACACGAACTTGTTGTTGATGATCTTCTCGGGCCCGGAGCCCAGGTCGATGATGAGTACCGGGTAGCCACTTTCTATCAGCAGCGCCATGAAGTCGTGAGTCTTGAACCGGGACAGCTTACCGTTCTCCTCGTTGCCCAGGTACAGGAGGAACCCGTTCGCTTGATTTGTTCTGAAGTACAGGGACACTTTGCTGGACGTGGCCAGCCAAGGTAAACTGTCTGGGTTCTTTAGTTCCAAGGTAGTGTTCCTGTAGAACGTGAGGCCGGTTTTGAAACGGTCCGCCAGCTCCCTAGCGTTCGCTATCTTGATCTTCAGCGCGTCGATCTTGCCTTGCATGTCCTTCCCGATAGTGTCGATGGTATTCTGATGGTCGCTCAGACCATCCGTCAGCACGGTGGTCCTTGGAAGATACTTGGCCGCTATATCCAGTTGCTTCTTCGCCTGCGACATGTCGCGGACTGACTCGGATATGTCTTTAGACAGCTGCTTGGTCTCCTTTAAGTCCTCCGGTATCTTGTCCACCACGCCCTGCAAGTTACTCACAGAGAGCATGATGTTCCGCTCGACGTCTATCACTTGGTTCATGGCGTCCTGGGTCGCGGTAGATGACGGCGACGGGATGTTGTCCAGCGCCTTGTCTATGTAGTCCAACAGGTCCTTGTTGCGTTTGTTCTGCGAGAAGATCAAGCTGGCATCCGCTTGGGCGTTGCTTAAGTCCTCTTCCGGCTGCCCCCTGGTTTTCCACAAGGTGTCCCTGGCCGACTGGTGCAGGCGTAGGGACGAATTCTTCGAGTCCAACATTTTCTGACCAATCCCATCGGCCAAGGCTGTGGCATTGTTAGCGGCATCTATGGCGTCTGCTACTGCGTCGCGCGTAGCTTCGATAGCCGTCCAGATGTTCCTGTAAGCAGACACTGCCTTCACAGCGTCCGTGTTCCTCGTGTCTGTTAATAAATCGTCCAAAGCCAGGGACCGACTGTAAAGCTGGTTAGCGTGGTCGCTAGCCTGTTGAGCTACGTCAGCTACGTCTAGCAGCATCTGATCGTTCTGTGTAATCGTAAAATTCAACATCCCACTGGTGTCTTCAGCGTTGCTCAGCTTCAGCATCGCGACGTTGCGATCAGCTTCCTCTAGGTATCGGCTAGCGTTCCTGTTTAGCTCCCCGCCGGCCGTTAGATCGTCCTTCGCTTCCCCAGTAGCGTTCTTCACCACGTCGAAGTTACCCATTTCTGCCGCGTTCCTGTTCTCTTGGTTCAGTCTGTCCACCATGCTGGCCTGCTCCTGCGCTTGCCAGATAATCTGCAGCAGGTCATCCATCTTGCCACTCATGTTGTTGATCTTGTCCCTCAGGTCGTCCGCGAGTAGGGACAGATTGCCAACCGGCACGTTGTACTCGTGCATCTCCGATATGAGGATGTTGGCTTGATCCGCCTGGTCCGTGGCGCGGTCGCGGAAGCCGACGAAGGACACCTCCTTGATCCTCTGCAGGGTCTCAGCGGCCTCCTTTAGCGCGCTGTCTATCTTGGCGCCTGTGCCCAACTCGATGTTCGAAGCCAGAGCCTCTACTTCGAAGACGGTGGAGTTCGCCAGGTCTATCTCCGCGATCACATCCTTTTCCAAGACATTCATATTCTTCAGGGTGTTCTCCGCTGCGAGCTTCCACTTCTCGCTATCCTCCACGGTGTAGTCGATCTCGCGCTTCTTATTCGACACCTCCGCCTCCAGCCGGGCGGCTTTCTCCTCCAGGGGTAGGAAGTTCACTCTGTTGGGGTCCAGTAGCTTCACCTCGGGGTACAAGTCGTTCACCGTGTCGTTGATAAACTTAAGTCGCTGGGTGGTGAAGTAGCTCTCAGCAACGGTGTTGTACTCCCTGAACACAGGGTCCAGCAGGTTGGACAGATCGTCGGTGACGTCTAGCAAGTTCCCAGTGCAGGAGTCGCAGGCGAAGCAGCCCTGTCCTGGGATTAGGACGTTCCTGTACGGACAGTGATCACACTTCTCCCCGATCACGCCTGGCAGACACGAGCACTGGCCCGTGGTGGTGTTGCAGGACACTCCAACGGAGTACCCAGTGTTGCATCCGCAGGATGTGCACCCTCCAGGCCCATAATTCCAGTACCCTGGTATACATTGGTCGCATCGTCGGCCAGTGATGCCGGGCCTGCACTTACACTGGCCAGTCACCTCGTCGCATTGGCTACCCTCCGACGCTATGTCGCAGCTGCAGGCTTTACAACCGTCGCAGGTGTCGTATCCATAATGGTCGTCCGCGCAGCGGTCGCACTGATCGCCCACTACGTTCTCGCGACAGTGGCACCGACCCGTGAAGCTGTCGCAGTGCTCCATCCCGCATTCCTCGCAGTGGCAACTGCGACAATCCTTCTTCTGCACCGCGTCCCCGAAAAACCCAGGCGCGCAAAGGTTGCAAGCTTGGCCGTACGTATTGTTCAGGCACTGCAAGCACTCTCCGGTCACGGAGTCGCAAGAGCCGATCTGGTTCGTGTCGATGTTTCCGGAGCATTCGCAGGGCTTGCAGATGTCGCCGGAAGTCTCGGGGTTCCCGTAGTACCCAGACGCGCACACCTCGCAGCGGGCACCGTAGTAACCCGGCAGACAGTCGCAGCTGATCTTGTTCCCTTCCTCGTTCACCTCGCAACCGGTCGCGAAGTTGTTGGATGGAATCGGTAGAGGGCAGGCGCAAATCAGGCAGGCCGTCGGGGTCCCAAGGGTGGCGTTCCCGTAGTAGCCTTTCTCGCAGAACTCGCAGTGCTCCCCTGTTGTGCCATCCTCGCAGTTCTGTGGTGGAAGGATTTATGTAAGAGAAGTGAAAAATTTAGGGGGAAGTACAGGTAAATTTATTGTTAGTAATAGTGGCATTTTGGGGGGGAGGTCAATGAGCGAGTTGGAAAATAGTAGAGGAATCTAGGAAATATCTTTAACTGCTATTATTAATGCAAGAAGTCAATTTCGAAACTCCAGAATTGAAGGGATTTGTACAGGGTGTTAAAAAAGTGATGGTCACTGCTTTCAGGGGTGAATCTACACCTTTGGATCGATGCGTTTGTTTTAGAATTTTTTTCCTCTCAGCGAGCAGAATATGTTGATATTAAAAAAAGTAGCATTAACTTTCAATGTTATAAACAATTTTGCGGCAAGTTTTCTTTATAAATTTCCACCGACCTAGAGGTGTGGATTCACCCCTGAAAGCAGTGACCACCACTTTTCTAACACCCTGTACAATGTTCGAGATCACTTTAATTGTCCGTCGGCAAAGGAAGGTCAATTTTGACCCGTGTTCCAACCCTATTAGTATATTTTTAAATCACATGCAATCGGTATATTTTTATAAATAAATACCACTAAACTTCGAAGGGAAATCTGAGAACTCTTATTCTCCGATGTCTGGATACCCAAATTTACCGTGGCTCACAAATGACGCGGCAACCCAAAAACGTTGCCATTGAAACACCTACCAGACATATCCCAGTGTTGACGTCGCAAGTAGTAGCGTGGCCATTGCACTCGCAACGAACGCATCCGCCATGGGGCCCACTCTGCACCCTGTAGTAGCCTGGCGCGCACTCCTCGCAGGAGAATCCTTGATAATTCGGTGGGCATTGGCATTGTTCGACGCTGCTGGCTGGAACGTTGAACTGGGACGAGTAGAACTCCGTTGTGGTATCCAGGGTCACGTGGGACAAGGTTGCTGTGATACTGGGGTCCCAGTAAGTGGCTCTGATATGTATCTCTCGAAGATCCTCAAGAACCACCATCAGCTGCTCCCTGGTAGCGCTTAATCGATTAGGCGTGACGAAATTGGCTTCGATTAATTCCAGGGACGCTTGGAAATTCGTGAACGACGGTGGCTGCTCGTCAGAATAAAACAACAGCGTGATGTCGCCACCGTGAAGGATCACGTCAGCCGCGCTGACAGCGCTGCCAAATGGCCCAGTACTGTAATGCACGGTGTAATTGAGGATGCCCCCATAGGAAGTCAGCATGTTCCCCAGGTAAGTCTCAGGCGCGGAGAAATAAATGACCTTTCCGAAAGTGTCGTTCCCAGCCAAATTAGTCGCAATGCTGTTCGCATTCACCTCTTGTGGAGCGATGGGCAATAACGTCAGTTCCCCGCCCTTTTCAGCCAGCACGGCAAGGTCCCAGGTACTCATATTAGTCAGGTAGCTCCTGTACAAGTTCGCTGACTCGCACCTGGTAGTCTTACCGAAGCAGAAGCACTTGGTGCACCCCTCCTCGTTACTGTCCTCCAGGTTAAACGTGCCTTCCTTGCAGACGTCACAAGCGGAGTCCTGGACGTTCACCTTGCAAAAGCACTCCGCGGTGTACTGGTCGCAGATCTCAGCAGTGGTGCCTCTAATGTCGCAGTCGCACCTCTCGCAGTGGGGGAACTGCGAGTACCCAGGCTGACACTTGTCGCACTGCCTGCCCACCACGTTCTCCTTGCACCTGCAGCTGCCATTCAGGAGGTCGCATTGCATATCGCCGTCTATCACGCCCACGGGCGAGCAGTTGCACTCCTCGCAGCCTATTATTGGGTGGAATCCGTAGGTCCCCACTTCGCACTGGTCGCAGCGGTCACCAGTGACTCTCGAAGGGCATATGCACTCGCCGGTTTCTGGCTCGCAAAGAGCTGGACAGTTGCAAGGTCTGCAGTCGGGGAAGCCGTAGAAGCCAGTCTTGCAGATCTCGCAGCGCCTGCCGATGATGTTCGCCTTGCAGGGGCACTGGCCGCCGAAGTTCTCGCATTCGAAGCTGCTGGTGCCGGCTATGTCGCAGCTGCATTCCAGAGCGCGGTTGTTGTAATTGGCGGTCAACGAGAAGATGGAGTCGCGGCAGAAGCCCTCGTCGGTGATGTTGATGTGGAAGTGGTTGTAACCGCACTTCTTGATGAACTCCTTCGTCTGGTCGACCTGTATCTTTTTAAGAACCTTCTCGTTATACTGTTCGCTAGGAATCACCAGGATGTAGTCCAGCCAGATGCCGTTTCCTGTGCTCTCCTTAAACGTAATCATAAAATTCTCGATCAGCTGGAACCTGATGTTGCTGTCCGCCTGCCTCACCACGCTGCGGCATCCACTATTACTGGGACAATGGGGCACAGACATCTTCGCCTCGTAGAACTTTCCGTTCTGCAGTAGCACGTCGAGCTCGTACTCGGGATAGTCCGGTTGGTAGTATTGCACTACGAAGGTATAGTCACCGGGTTGGAGAACCTTGGCGTGAATATCCACCATGGTGTTCTGGTCGTCCAAATATATCAGTTTAGTGGCGTTATTGTAAATACCGAAGGGTCTATTAGGCGATTCTGGGACTGTGCTACTGGTCTCGAACTCGATCTTCTTGGCGTCAGCGGCTCCGGGGAACTGCCCCTTGACACACTTGCCGTCCTTCCTCACGCAGATCGACTTTGGCTTCACGTAGTCCAGCGACCACTCGTAATAGGGTATAGCGACAACGGAGTCTATAGCCACGTTGGATGTCGGTTCCCCAGTCACAATCAAGCTAATGTAGTTTGAGGGGAAGTTCATGGTAGCCACTCTACCGTAGGTGTCGGTCACCACTTGCCTGCAAATACTCGTGTACCTGCACGGGTACAGAGTAGCTTTCCCTTTGCCAACGGTGTTGGCCTCTATCAGTAGCGTCGACGTAACGTTCTCGTTCTTAGGCGTCACATACATCACCAGGAGTACATGGGGACCAGGCTTGGACACCCTCAGGTCGAAGTGTATCTCTTCCTGCTTGTGGTTGACTAATGGAACCTCGTCCCTGTCGATCTCTTGCAGGATGTCCCTATCCGTGAAGTACTCTGTCAGCGGGATCCTGACGTTGTTCTCGTTCAGGAAACCTCCAGTTCCGTGGACAGCGTCGAACCTAGTCAGATTGGGGTAGCCGTAGTGGCGACAGAGCCCCTTGTAACCGACTTCGCATGGAATATTCACGTCCTGAGTGAGAAGGGTCGCTTCGTAGTACTCTGCCGGTAGCAGAACGAAGTAGTCGAGGAAGAGGCTCTTCTTAGTGGCGATGCTGATGGACCAGCGGCCCGGGTTCATCACCATGGGCGCGGGGTGGTTACCGTGGGTTCCCGCGACCGTCACGAACGACGGCTTCACGGTTGGCTTGAAGTTCACCTTGAACTGCTGCTCCACTTCTGAGGGGTTCTCTGGGGTGATGGTGATAGTTCCCAGGATCGGCTCGTTGTTAGGGTTCACGTACTTGAGGACCATGCGATAGAGAGAGGATTTCTGGATTGAGACGCTGAGGATGATCTCGTCCTGCAGGGCGGAAAACACCGCGTACCCCTTCCAGCTGTAGCCTGGGAAGAGCTTCTCGGTGAAACCGTAACGCACTGGGCTGTTGCTGGGCGTTCTACCATCTTCTGCTTCGTATTGGAATTGGTGGAGAGTCGGAAAGTAGTGAGCTTTCAGCGGCTCCTTGCAGGTTAGACCAGTGACGCGAGGCTGGCACTGACACTGGCCTGTCTGCTTGTCACACACCGAGCTCACGGATCCGCCGATGTCGCAGGCGCAATCTGGTAAATAGGGATCATGTTTAGGGTGACTTGTGTAATAATTGGTAATAATTAGGTATAGATTTTGTAATTTCTATATGTTTTGGGAGCCACGGAAAAAGAGGGCCTCTGCGACGAGACTAGAACCCACAATATAACTAACTCTGCCAACGCCAACCCTCTGAGATCTCTTATTCTGGGCTCCCTCTGATAGAAGAAGTTCCTGATCTCACGATAAGCTTCTGATTACGTACCTGTGCAACCGAAGAAATTGCTCTCTTGAATATTGTACGTCCCATCTACGCACTGGTCGCAACTTCTACTCATCACTCCAGGCTTGCAAATACACTGGCCGCTCTTCGTGTCGCACTCGCCGATGTTCCCGATAACGCCAGGTATATTGCATTGGCACTCTTTACAGAGAATCATGAACAACGTAAGTAAATGTGAACCGATGTGGAAGGATATTGCTAACACTTAAGTATTAGAAAGCTGAAGAGATACTACCAAGGGACCTAACTGTTACTCGCCAATTTCGATGAGATTTACGTGGATTATGGTCACCGATAAAATATTTAACACGGATTTTTTCTTATCGGCAAACGTCCATGTCTAAGGGGTGAAATCAGCCTTCAAAGTTGGGACGTGAAAAACATGTTTGCCCCAATATCTCGGAAACTATGCGCTGTAGAGAAAAGTCTTTTCGATAAAAATGGTGTATTTTTTTATAACAAATTCAGCCCCAACTTTGAGGGCTGATTTCACCCCTTAGACATGAGCGTTTGCCGATAAAAAAATATACGTATTGAATATTTTTTCGAGAACTATAATCCACGTAAATCTCATAAAAATCGGCGAGTACCAGTTGGGTGATATCCCTTTAAGAGTTTCGAAATCAATGCACCATAACAAAATGGAGAAGTTTCCATTGCGCCCACCTTCGCAACCCTGCGGATTATACGGTTGTAAATTCCAATACAGAGGCTTGCACACGTTACATATTCTTCCTTCCACGCGGTCCTTGCATTGACAGAGTTCTCCTGCAGGCAAGGAGCCACACCCTTGGAAGGTCTCGAGGACACCTGCAGGGTCGCAGTTGCAACCCTCGCAAGTTGGGAAATTGTAGAAGCCTTCTTTGCACTGGTCGCACCTGGCACCATCGAAATTCTCTCGACATTGACATTTGCCCTCTGCGTCGCAGGAGGCGCCAATAGAACCATGGCTGTCGCAGTTGCAAGCTGTAAAAATCGTAATAATTATGGAGAAAGGTTTTTCTGGAAATTTCATCAACTTGAAATTTTAACTATATTTTGAGGAAGACTCCTATTATCGTTTGACCTACAATCAGAACGATTGGTTGCATAGATTTTTTTTAAACATCAAATTTTTTAAACAACAATTTGTCCAGTAAAATTCAACATTAGATTTTGAATAGTTACAATTTCCCACAAAATATTTCTTTTTCGCTGATTATAGGCCAGGCGATAACTATATGTGTATAAAATGAAACCTTATTAGAATTTTTGACTTTAGATAAACTAGAGGGCAGATATCATGTCAACCGCCACTAAATAAATTACGCGCGTTGTATATGCGTGAGCAAAAGAAACTGAAAAATTTATATAACTTAATAGAAGTATTACATAAACCTATACAAAGTTTCAAAATTAGTTACACCCTTCCATTTTTTCAAAAATGTGTAAGAATCAATATTTTTCACAAAAGAAAAGAAATTCCACCCTTAATTGTTTTTGTTACTACTTACGTATGCACTCTGGGTACATGTAGTACCCAGGACTGCATTGGTCGCAAGTCTTGCCAGCGAAATTGGTGAGACAGGAGCATTTCCCTATCGCGTCGCAGCTGACAAAGGGCGAGCCTATCAGACTGCAGTTGCAAGGCCTGCAATTTGGATATCCATAGTAGCCACTGATACACTGGTCGCATCTGGCGCCACCATAGCCTTCTTTGCACAAGCAGACCCCGTCTGCTTTGTTGCAAATGCCTGGCACTGTTCCTCGAGCGTCGCAGTTGCAGTCTAAGGAAATTGAATTAATGAATTTGGTTTCTTTTTAAAATGCAGTGAAGTATGTTTCCAGATGCGTACATGTACAGGCGGGATAGTTGAAGTAGCCATCCTCGCATATATTGCAAGTTCTGCCACCGTAATTGTTCTTGCAGGTACAGTTGCCAGAAACCACGTCGCAGATGTCACTGACGGAGCCCAGAGGATTGCACGCGCAAACTGGAAATTGTGTTTTGTATCGTAAATATGATTCTCGAAGGAACACAAAGTTCAGATTAACAGTTTATCCAAGGCTCTTTGGCTTTAGAAGTTTGTATCCGTGATGTATGATTGTGATTTGAAGATTTGTAAATTTCTTGGAGAGTCAAGGAATTGCTAATTTAGATTAGTTTCCATTATTTTACGAATTTGAAGAGCGGGGGTATTGAAAGTAGGAGTGCTATTTACGCAGGCAGTCAGGGAAACCGTAGTATCCTTCCGAGCAAAGGTTGCAGTAGTGGCCAGCATAGTTCTGTTTGCATGGGCAGGATCCATCGATCGCCTCGCAGTAATCCCCGTCCGTTCCTTTGGCGTGGCACTGGCAAGGCACGCAATTCGGGTAGCCATAGTATCCGTCGTTGCAACTGTCGCAGTTGGGCGGTGTGTACTCCTTGCGGCACTCGCATTTCCCCGTTGCGTCCGCGCAATTTCCCGTCGAGTAGACCAGGTCGCAGTTGCACGCTGTCACAGACGTAACGAATTGTTAGCATTTGATTCGGGAATCGCTGGAAATGGGAAAAGGGAATATGAGAAATTTTGGAAATTGGAAAACAGGATGCGGGAAATTGTAGAAATGGAAAGAGGGAAAGTGGAGAATTATTTGAAAAATTTGGAAATAGGAAAATCGAACTTTTGGAAATGGAAACACGAGTATGAGACATTTTGGAAATGGTAAAAGGAACTGCGGGAAATTGTGAAAATGGGAAAATGAGAAATGTTCAAAACGAAAAAAGAGGAAAGTGGACGAATTTAGAAATGATGAAAGAAAAGTGGAGAATTTTATAAATGGGAAAAGGGAATGTGGGAAAATTTGGGGATAGGAAAAGGGGAACGCAGGAAAGTTTGGAAAGATAAAATTGTGGAACTGGAAAATCGAGAAATTCGGAAATTAGAAAAAAAGATACACGAAACTTTGGAACCAAAAAATTGACGTTTAAAAAAAAATGGAAAATACGAGATTTGCAAACTGAAAAGCATGAAAATGAGACAATTACTCACGTTGACAGACATCAGTCGCGTTAAGAGGCTTGTCTTGGGGCCTAAAGAATTTCGGTTTGCACCGATTACAATTGATGCCCTCCGTATTATGTCGACAGTTCTTGCAGATACCACCGCCCTCGTAATTACCATAAATGTCCAGGGACATGTGTTTCTCATCGACCTCCTCGTCGTAGGAGCAGTCGTCCGAGTGGCCGAAACAGTTACAAGCTAAACCAATAAATATACAGTCTCAAACACTAACTCTTAAATAAGAAAAGCCACCAAGCTTCCACTCCATAATTATCTCTTACGTTCGCACGTGAACTTCTTGAACGCAGTGGATTGCCGCCACTTCTTCTGCTCGAACCCTCTACAGCAAGTCGCGCACTGTGGCCCGCACGTGTTGTGTTGGCATCTACAAAACAGCTTCTTGGGTGTCTTTGGGTCCAGCACGTCGCAAGTGTCAGCGTGGCCGTTGCACATGCACCGACCGCCGATACTGATATCTTTGATCGAATAAAAGTACTGAAACGCGAAAACGTGATTACTCATTATTCTTTATCACACTCTATCAAATGGACATTTAATGACATTGAGTTGGCAAAGACTTACTCTTCTAGTGACGGTAGGATCTTCCTGGACCAGTGACATTAAATGACCCAGCAGGTTCTTGGTCCTGAGGAAACGGAAGCGAACGTTCGTGGCCCTGGTCCATTCCTGCAGAAGGGTGGAATTGAAGTAGTGCTTGGCGGACGGTCGATTATTTAGAATGGAGATCGGTATCTCTCCACCCTCCAGCGGCACGATCTGAGAATATTCCGTGGTGCAGATCACGCTGTCGTCCCTGGTGATCTTGTTGTAGGCATCCACGCCGAAGTAAGTTAAGCAGTCGTTGGCAGTGTCGGAGAAGTATTGCCAGGGGGACCACGTCTTCCCGTAGTCCTTCGATTTCTCCAACACCCACAGCCCTGGCCTGGGACCGTTTGCCATTTTCACATACACGTAGGCCACGTGGAATTCCTGTGGAGCAGATTTTGCCTTGCATTCTTTTTCTATTTTATATTGGGAACTTGCAAATTCCGGGAAGAACTACGAAGTATTTTTTGATGTTCGAAATACAGGTGCTTCGTAGGGGAACGATGGAGAGGGAACCCAAAGGTTTTCTCTCGAATTCTTGGGTTAGAATTGGAGTTGTTTTTGGGGGGACTATTCTCGTGGAAGGAATATTCCTACGAATGGACTATTCCCATGAACGGACTATTTCCATGGAAGAAATATTCCTACGAATGAACTATTCTCATGGAAGAAATATTCCTAAGGAAGGACTATTATTATGAAATCTCTATTTCCTGAAAGGACTATTCCCGAGGACGCGCTATTTCTATGGAAGGGCTACTCCCATGGAAGATGCTGGCATAGGAAACTTGCTTTCTCGGTGGAAGCGGGGGAGAGGAGCACAATGTGAGCAGCGCAAGGCAAAAACCGAGGCATGAGAAACAGATGTGGAGGGCTCCGGCCTTTCGGGAGCATTACGATCGTGCCTTCCTCCGAAATTCCCGGACACGTGGTCGAGAATGCAACGAGAAAGAGCTCGCCAGCGCGGCGTAAATGAGTCCTTCCGAGAAACTGTTTAGCGAAAAGACAATAACCCCTGGCAGCCTGCAACAAGAACGATCACCTACTGCTCTTCTGATCGTCACATTAAATTTTATAATATCCACCAGTACTCTAAGAACAACTTAATTAAAATCAAGAGATCGGTAATGTCAATTAATCAGTAACTGAAAGAAGTTAATAGTTTTCTTGAATATTTCGAGACTTCTCAGTGAAAAAATTTTCTTTAATAAAATATTCCTAATAATTTCACGATGCAGGTACTTTCATTGGCTTATTAATTTTCCAATACTTTAGGTTTCTTTTTCATAATTAAATAACAATGCGGTGTAACGATTTGAAGCAATTATTACAATCAAAATTGAATTTAAAAGCCCTGGAACTGTATTTCGGCAGAGGGAGGTTCCACAGGGAATTCTTTCCTCCGTAGAACACAGAAGCACTGAAGTGCCAATTAATGGACATTCTACTGTGCCAATATCCCGAATTGGATCAGTGGAAGAAACGAAAAGATCGCGGACGAGTTGTACCGTTTACCCCGCTCCCTAAAACCCGTGTTTCGTCTATTGTCCTCCGGAAGTGATGCGAAGATAATTCCTTCCCGCTTCGCAGGAAAACGCCTACCGCGTGATAAAGCAATTTGTTACAGATAAAATACTTATTCCACAGGCTCATTGTTTCCTGCTGTCGCCAAGTCTCTCTCTTCCGCTCTCGAAACGTTCCTCAAAGTTTTACTAGGTCGTCGTTAACCCTAGAACACTAACCTGGGGAGCACAGTGCGCCAAGTGCTAAGTACCATTTTTGTATTTTCGCTCTAAAAATGTCATTGGATTCAATAGGTTGCTTTGAAATTAAAATAAACCATTTTTACAAGCTTGATGTTAATAAATTTAATAAAAAAATTCAAATAGACATTAATTAATACATTAATGTCACAAAAAATTAATGTTAGTGTTCCAGGGTTTGTAGAATCGACGATCATAGTAACTTTCCTAGCACTTTCGATGATTCGAATTGCTTTAATTTAATGGATTAGTTAATAAATTTTACGTTTTAATATTGACGTTACTCACCTGTCCCAGGTTGATGGTCAAGTTCACCTCGTTGTACTTCATCCCCCTGGAAAGTGGTGGCGATTGCCACCATGTTTCCATTCCATCCACCGCAAACTCTGGGGGATGCTCCTTCTCCGGGTTTTCTGAGTCACAGTAGTCGCATACCTGCGCAAATATGTTAATAATGTGTTATATTTCGCGTCTGCTGGGACCTTTCAAAGCAGGAGTCGAATGAATTTTTTAACTTTAATAAACAACAGTAATTTACTGATATTGAAATTTTTAAATCATTTTCTATCTGTTTTCTCAGCTTCCTTCGATCTTTGTTTCAAATTGGAACTGTAAATATTAAAATAGTCGAACTATTTGAATAATTCGAATCATTTCAAAGACAAATAATTTATTACCATAATTCAAATAGTGCTGCGTATTTGAATATTCAAAAAAATCTAAGTACTAGAATATTCGAATATTAGAATTATTCGAATCTCAATTTTGAATTCTACTAGTATTCGAATATTTGAATTATTCGAATCTCAAATTTGAATTCTACAGATATTCGAATTTTTAAATTATTCAAATCGCAAATTCAAATTTTACTAGAATTCGAATATTCGAATATTCCTAACAGTTCATCGCGAAACAAATTTCAGTCTCAGAAACTCACTAGCAGCTCCAAAAATGACGCTTAATTTACCAATCAACAGCAGATTCTCTATACGTACTCATTTCTTCCTGAAAAATATTCCTCCTACCCGAAATACTTAAATCATTCATTGTCTTGTCCATTGTAGAGAACAATCATTTTTTTCAAAGAGAAATGAACCTAAATAGAGTCCATATAGTTCTACAACAGCGAAACAGTTCATCTCTGAAAGAGGCCTCTGGACCACGTAACATGTTCCACCCACGAAGCCCAAACGAAATCATGGAATTTTCACGGAAATAAGCAATAAAAATAGACGAGATTTTTTTCCACCAGAGTTTATGGGACACTCGTGCCAGTTAGGCCGTTCGGAATTTGAAAAGATGAGATGGTCAAGTGTTATCGAGAGGTCACCCTTATCAACCGCTCCTTATCGGCCCTCTCACTTCTAGTCTACATGGCGTTTTCTTTCACCCGCATAAATAGATAAACGTAACGCCGTGTGGCCATTGACCAGGAGGATCCTCCACTGGTGAATTCTCCAATAATATCGATGAAACTAGGTCCATCCTGCGAAATGTTTCAAATAAAAGAACCAATAATTTTGGAGGAACGTCACAGAAGGCAGAGCGTCATTAATAAATCTTAGTGGTTGGTACACTACGAAATCGTTGGTCTAATATAGTATTTCCTGCTTGATTAAGGCCTGGGACAGCGATACGCTACCAAGAAACGCGAAACGATTAATGGCGGTAGAAATGCGTTGGTGGAAGCACCCAAGAACAATCTATAAACAACCTCCAGTACACTAGACTTTATTCAGGAATTGTAAAATGTTTTAATACTTTTTTTGGAGGTTCTACTAAAGGTGGTGCTATTAAACAATTGGTTTTTGTTTTTTAGAAACGAGCGAAGAAATAGCAAATGTGATCATTAGTTCAAAGCACCTTTTTTTAACTCTAGAACACTTTAATTTTCTCTGCAAACTTGTCAATAGCTAGAATATCAAGCTTTCACTTCCAAACTTCTATTTTCTTAGAGTACTTAAACGAAGGCCGAGATAGACGCTAGAAATATAAAATATAATAAATAAAAATAAAAAAAAACAAAAAAATTAAAATTTAATTTGAACAGTTTTATAGGTAATCAAAGTAATACATAATTTCGCAGAAAAGGGGACATGCAATATGTATGCAGTAAGCCATTGATATGCTATAAATATATATAAAGGAATTTTTCAGAAACGTTAAGTGAACTTTGAAATATTCAAATTCCAATTTGGAGTTGCTTGCGAGTCCAAAGTGTCAGATACGATCTAAAATGGTCACAATATCGTTCTAGAGGTATTTGTCGAAATGTCCTTCGTGAAAGACCTGGGCTGGAAATGTTCCTTTGTCCAGGTCCACCAGTGCCAGCCATTCTCACGTTAATGTCTGGTAATTTTCTATGAAGAGGACACAGTGATTATCCTCTCAGATTACTCCGATAATCTGCGGCTAGTATTGCACCGAGAAACCCTATCTTTTACTTGCTAAACCGATTGAAGTGAGATTTGTGCCGTTTTTTCATCGTCTTATCCCTTTTGCTACAGCTGGGGGTTAAAATTGAAGAGGGTGGAGTTTTTGTACCTTCACACTTTTGACGAATACACCTTTAAGTCGGTCAGACTTTCCCAAGCCGTTACTCCTGCCCAAAAAAAATTGTGCAGGGTGTAGGAAAGAAAGATGATTTGTTGATTAGTTTTCAAAGTAAACATTTGAGGATTCAAATCACATCAGCGTGAAAACACGTCAAAGTGTTAAAAAGTGTCTTTCTCTTTTTTGAATGATTAAGAAGGACTAGACAAATTTACTACGGAATGGAAATTATAAAAATTTATTGTGGAATATTTTTAAATTAAAATTAGAAGAATTTACTATGAAATATTATTAAAATAAAATTAGAAGAATTTAGAATTTACTATAATATTAATAAATTGGAGCATATCGTTCACTTGCTTATTAAATTAATCAGTCGCCTATTAAACTCTATTTCATTAAGTTAGAGGAGAAGAAATTGGACTTTCTATGATGCAGGGATTCTAACACTTGATCCGCGTTGCTGGTCATTACCATCCACGCGTGTCGATCTAATGAAAGACGTTCTTTCACGTATGACTTCATTCATGCTCGCCCATATACAAAACGATCAGCAGCATCTTCCCTTATCGCAATTCTAAGAGCGAGATAATGGTACACGCATGCCAACAGTTCACCGAAGCAAAATACGCGGCGAGAAGAGAGCTTCGAGAGACGATAAACGGTATTGAAATACGTCACTTTCATCTTTCTCTGGTTTCCAGCAGGTGCTCGTATACGTTAATAGCGAAACTTTAAATTTATTCCTCCTCGGTTGATTACGTCTCGGATGTGGTAAAAAAGAAGAAAAGGAAGTTGGTTGGGCAAGCGATCGGCTGTCTTCGAGTTGATAAACTCTTGGACTCAAAGGACCAAATACAGATAAAATTCGAGCTTGAGCATGCGGAGCTAGGCGGAGAGATTGAAAAGCAGCGATCGTGGGTGTTGAGATAAATCTTTAACAACTGGACCAGTGAAACAGGAACGGATTTGAGGGGAAATTGAAGAAACTTTAGGGGGCCATTTCCAAAATTGGAGAAACTTTAGGGCCATTTTCAAAAATTGGGGAAACTTTAGGGGCCATTTAAAAAATGGTCTGTGGAGATTATTATTAGTGAGAATTTTGGTAAGAGAGCTGGCGAATAGATTAACTACCTACGTGACTACAGTGGGCTTGTTTACAACTACCTCTCACCTGCGTGAAACTGGTGTTTCAAGTTGAAATGCCCTTACGTGAGTTTTCAGTTTCAATACTTGGACAGCTGCTTTGGAGCGAATTTATTACGCCTATTAAACGAAAAATGAGGTTGAGTTTGATCGAAATCGTGGACAGTGGCGACGAAGAGGGCGTTTAAAATGTAAAGTGTAACGAAAATGGTATTTTTCGTTCAGGATGAATGGTAGCAAAGATGGGGACTCCCCAAAATGGGAAAGTGATGTCCAGATAAAGTGTATATTCCGTAAGAATGGCAAGCAAAAAATTGAGAGAAGAGACAATCAAAGGACCAGTAATACAAATCCTCAATAGTGTCCTTTTTCGCCCATTTTATAACTTTTATATACAAAATCGTATGCAGATGCTTAGTTACTTGAACTTCATATTTGAGTTACCTTATACCTTTCCCTAAACGCAGCCACCATCCCAATTTTCCATTTATGAAATGCTGTTCCAAATATTTCCAAGAACCAGCTTATCATAGATTTCAAAGTATGAGGTGAGTCAGCAATGCAGTACATATTAAGGAGGGACAACTGTGTAATGGCCCCAAAAGTAAAACAAACTACTTGATGAATCTCTCTGAAACTTTCAGAACTATTGATTGGATATTTGAGTTATATGATTTTATTTTAAATTTATTCTAAGCAGATTTATAAACAACCAAACATCGTGACATAGCCATGTGCGTATAGTTTTTAATTTTTTTTTTGTTTTTTTTTATTTTAGAAGAACCATTTCGTCAGGAAACTGTCAAACAGATTTTTTGCTAGCGCTAAGTTACTGATCCTGTACAACTTATAAAAAATCGTATAACTTAAATATCCAATAAAAAGTCCTGAAAATCTCATAAAGATTCATTAACTAATTTGCTTTTAATAAATTTCCAAAGATACCTTTACTTTTAGGACCATTACCCTGTTGTCCCCTCATAAGAACCTTGCTCCACGTTATTCTAAATGATTCTCCCAATCGCAATTCTCGCATTGGGATACTAATACCGATAATGCAGGCGGAGAGCAAAGAAAGAACGAAATCTCCAGGTCACAGATTTCGTGGAAGGGACACAGCGATCTCCGAGGCGTGCTCGAGTGGTTAATTCGATACCTCTGCGGGTGAAAACCCACAAAGCCCATAAAACCACTTCTCCCCATTCATCTGCCAGCATGCACTGCCACATAGTGCGTACAACAATTTCCTTACATCTCGGCAAACAATCTAAGTTAACTCTGGGATAGTTGGACCACCGGGGGAGACCGCCCATTGCAATGTCAATGTTTTTATTTAAAAGTGGCCATAAACAATTTAATTTGTCGCAAAGTATAATTTATGTCTACTCTAAATCACTTGGGCATTGCTTTAACTTGCCCAAAACAACAAAAATTTGAGAAACAACCATGCTACGATGTTTTTTCCAAAAAATGGTTAAACCACCCCCTCCCTCTCTCTCCGAACTCCTCCACTATTTAAGTAACGAAGCACAACGTAGCCATACCGACCTGGCCCTGTATGATATCCTCGTCATGTTCGGCATTGGCGCCGACGAGATGGCAGTAGAGCTCCGGGCCGGGGGTGTCGACGCCACACGTGGCCGATGCGACGATCTCCTTGCCCTCGGCCAGGTTGAAGTACGGCGGCGTCAGGATCTCGTTGCTCGCCTGGCGGACCAGCAGCCCAGCCGCCAGAAAAACGACCAGCAGCCACCTCGGCATCCTGACAGCGGACAGAGATCAGGGGCCCGCCACCGTAGGCACCACCAGAACTCCTCCCCTGCGTCTCTTCTGTGTCCGTTCTGCTCCCTTCCGGATGTTGGATGCGGCGGCTCTCCCCGTGATCCCTTTATCCCTCTTGCCTGGTCACCGTAGTCCCTCTTCTTCACTCCCTCCCCCGCTGTCTTCCTCTCGGCGGGAGTATGCGGCGAGAGAGACGCGAACGATGCTGATACCCGAGCGGCTCCTCAGCGTAGACTGACAGGCCGGAGGTCATCGAGGACTGGCGGACCGCGCTGGCGGAGGGATGGTGGGGGTGGACTGTGCCCCAGCGGGGTCCTCGCGAGCTGCTTTGGGCACCGTGCACGCACTCTATGCGGTCCCGTACCCCTGGAACGAGCACACGTGCTCGTGCCCACGCTTTCTGCCCCGTTGGGACTAGGCTGTTGTGAAGGGGTAACGCCACGATGATGGGGTAGAAATGGTGGGATAACTTTGGAGGTGATTTTAAAGAAATTTAGGAACTTTATTAAAAATTTATCATATGGTTCTTATGATATGTATAAATAAGAATAGAACTTTTTGCAGTTTTTGTGAATAAACAATAGCGTCATAATAGCCAATAGCCACACTTACTAAATACTAAAGAAGTACTAATATCGTTTATCATGTACGAGTTGTGTGGGCGAATGTTGTCATTAGAATGATGGGAAGGTGGGGGAAATTTCAGAAAAGTTACGCTTATCGCTGTGCTTCCTTTTTTCTTTGTGTAGATTTGAGAATTGGAGATTTTTTTCAAGGTCACGTAGCATTTGTTTAACCTTTCGAATCCGGCGACGTATATATACGTTCTGTATATTTTTATGGAATCCGGGCGACGTATATATACGTCGACTGAATTAAATCGAAATATACAGGACGTATACATACGTCCCGTATATTTTGATTGCATCCCGGTGACATATATATACGTCCTGTACATTTCGATTTAATCCAGGCGACGTATATATACGTCCTGTATATTTTGATTGAATCGAGGTGACATATATATATGTCCTGTATATTTTTATTGAACCCAGGAAAAGTTTCCCTTTTTCAAAAACTTCTGTGAATTAAAGGGACATTCTGATAATGACCTTGAAAAATTTACTTCACATAACCATTGTATTATTGAAACATAAAACAGGAAATACAATTGTTTCATTTATTTTCAGTTTCTTCAAAATATCGAGAGTGGGGAGAGGACGCCTCTAAAGGTAAAGTGCAAATAAATCGATCGCAATAATTTGCATCCTGTGTTTATTGAGCAATCGAATTTTTATTCAACATAACAGCATTTATGTTCAGTTTCCTGTTGCATTAACGCAACAATTCTTATACAAGCGTAGTACGCTTCAACGCGTGAAAATAGTATGTACATGTTAAGTAGGCATTCCATGTATCATGGCACTTTTATCTTCTCTTATTTGAGCGCGAAAACTTTAGCTACATATTCGTACTTTCGACTAGATTAATCCAGCAGTATCGATCTCTATCGAATTCCTTAATCCTGTTTGACCCGGTGCCATCTGTAATGAATAGCGGTAAACATGATGCTCGAGCTCAAGATTACCGAGATGGTAAAATTTCCTAATAGCAGAATGTCCGCCGAATCCATCCATATCGTGAACACCCTTGCTGTAAACCAGAAAATATATACACAGATCTTGTTATTAAAGTGTCTTCCAGCGTCAACGATCGATATTTCGTTTGACATCGACGCGACTCACTCAGGTTCGTGAAGGCAGAGATAAACCAAGTGATTGGCGACACTGTATCTGCATTCTTCGCTCGGAAGATCGCCAGCAACTGGACGATCTTACTCGAAACCGAAATCGGGGTACACATCGGCTATAAATCAGAAAAACAAATACACGGCTTATTTCGAAGCCGCCATTGGGCGCTTTTATCGCTCGCTAGTAATCAACTAACCGCCAAAAAGGTGAGCACGACCTTTGGGATGATCTGCAGTGCGAAACAAGTGCTTATGGCAAAGTAGAATACTGCAGCTAACATCGAAAATGTATTGATTTTCTTTAAGTACTTCAGGACTAGAAATATTAATATGTATTCCTGCAAAAGAATAACAGGGTACTCCAAATAGGACAGCACTGAATACCCATTTGTATAATTGTAACAAGTCATCACTGTGTAGCTGCAAGTATCGTAAATAATAATTAACTTGTATAATAATTTATCACATGTACGACATAAGTTAAACTCGTTACCTGGTTAATTCCAATAAAAGGCCCAGTATTGATATTTGATCTGCCGACTTAGCAGAAAGCAAATTCAAAATTTGCGGAATTTTTAATACGAAGCACAAGCCTATTGTTACGAGGCTCAAAAAATCGGCGAACAGTTGGAGCAACATACTGCTATAATTATTTATATATCTACCTAATTGTCTGCCACGCGTTATATGGAATAATCACAATTGTTATTTCGAGCTTCTCCTTTTATTTTACACATTCACGAATTGAATAAACAATAAATTCCCATTGATAATTTATTTATTTCCCATTTCAACGACACTTACATATCAACAGTATACAGAAATTCGAAGAAACGCGATGATTACATTCAATTTGGCTGGCTTCAACGTTTCCACAAAATCCTCGCATTCTTCCCCGTTACTTTAAACAAATCCGGGTCACATTGTATATAAACGTTCTGCCGAGCTCGGGAGCGTGCACCACATTACGACTGATTACGACTAAGAGATCATATTCTTTTGTTTCGTTTAACCCGGCGCTCTGAACCTCCTTGCGATATTAATCTCCCGAGGCTTTACTTGGCTGCCAGATATGTCACCTCCACTAATGCTGACATGCATGCATACGGCATCCTGGATGTGTATATCTGGCAACTAAGCTGGCAATTTCTCACGCACACGTAGGTGGTGCCGGAAATGGTTCACACTTGCGTAATCGTGTTTGTGGAAGATATGCATACATAAATAATATAATTGGAATCCGCAACTGTGGAGAAAGAAGCGTCAATGCTCCCCGAAACGTCATCGAACACCGTGTTTGCTGCGGCTAGTAACTTTCTTCATCTAGGGAATTTCGGTGGGGTGTGATATGCGCGACAACTTTCGAAAGATTTACGGAAGAATGCAGGGGCGTCCGGAAACTTTTTTCCAGGGCGGGAGGGCTATTTTGGGGTGATGGTAAAGAAAAATATACCCCTCTTGCTTTTTTAACCCATTTTATAGTAACAATTTAATTTAAAATTTGGAACCGAAATTTAAATATATTCCCATTTTTAGTATAAACTTAATAAAGATCAGTTTTGAAAAATAAGCGACTTTTTCTCAAAAGCCAGGGGCGACAACTGCCCATTTGCCTCCCCCCCTGCGGACGCCAATGGAAGAATGTACTGAACGCAGAGCCGGCCACAGGGGAGGAGGGGTGCAAGGCACCCAGGCTCCCAGAAAAAGGAAAAATACAGAAAAGGAGAAATGAGAACGAAAAATTTGAATTGATTAAAATTAACCTAATTTTTAAACCGACGTGAATTTCATGCTCCAAACGCAGAACTGGCGACACTGCGGACACCCCATAGTATGCCAGGAGGACTGTCAAAAACGAAATTGGAATATAATTTCTAATATAATAATAATATTAATGATATGACAATAAAAAAGTCATATATTTAATTTTTTTCCTTTAATTTTCTTTATTATTGTTATTATTATCCTCCTTTTCGTGGAAAAGATGGTTTTTTCATTTTTGACATGCAATATCTAAAAAATTCCTTAGAATTTATTAGATTCACATTTATATTTGAATTCAAAGGATTATATTGTGATCAAAGACTAGCGAGAATTAAGTGCTGTTCGTAGCCCTCTAGTGGCGATCTCCAGAGACATCGCCATAAGAATAAGAGGGAAATGAAATGATGGGATTTGAAATTTGAAAGTCACTTAAAGTAATAAAAAACGAGTATAAACACAGAAGATGAATCAATACACCTCAATACATCCCCTATCCCGAGTTTCTGAGACTTCAAAATATCCCTCCACTTCAATTCCCAATCTTCTTTCCTTTCAAAATTCCATTAAAACCACCCCATTCTCAACGCGACAAATAACTTATCAAATAAACGTTTCAAAAACAAGCCACGTTAAATATTAAACAAGCCTAAGTATTTATTATCAAAAGCAGTGCCCTAAAATAGCACCCATTTCAATTTTTCCTCCAATCCCACAGATCCCAGAATTCGTAAGTTCCCATCATCCTTGAATTTACATTCCGAATTTCTACTTTCCATTGCAACAGCGCGGAATTTCATCGTCCGTCCTCGCGGATTCGATAAACGGGGGTACCGAGGGGGCACGTAACGCCGTTTCGAATTGTGCAAGCACATTGGTGGCCCGCAGTTTCTCCTTTTGTGAAATGTATCGTCGGCCCCGGAAAGTACTCGAATGGGAACTCTTCCACGGGCATGACAGCCGGAATGTGGGAACGGAACCGACATGGAGTAAACCGTAACGTGAAGGATTCGCGTTCTGTCTTTTAAATATCGATTTGTCTGGTCGCGCGTACGTTATGTGACAACGATGAACGGTTTTTTCACGCGGCCCGTCGTCGGCGCGAGTTGTGCGAGCGCGTTCGCGCCGCTAGTAACCTAGCACGGGCACGTAAATCGGATTTCTCCGCGTAGGAAACGTCAAACCTAGCCCGCCTACTACCTACGACGCAAACATCAACCTTGCCGGGATATGATAAAGTGCCCGTCCAACGGCGTGCACTCCGATCAGGATATCTCGAACATTTCGCACCGTAGATAGCTGCGAGATGAATCACGCCGTGGGACGTCTTCACCTCTGTCCGTACCACTTCAGCCTTAGTCGAGAGTATTCCGTAAAACGGCCCCGAGACGTGACGTCTTGCCGTGTCGCGTATCCTTTAACAATGCCAAATACTTTTCGTAAGAATATCCTTCTCTCCGTATCTGCCCCGTCTCGCGTTCATTGGCGTAGTCTGTTGCGAAAGTAACGTAACACCGATCGCCGTCGGAGGTTAAATTATTCAGCATTCGTTAAACGCAATACTCTTCATCGAAAATAAAATTTCCTCGATGCTCGTTCAAGCTGACCCTTTCGACGTTAATTTTACGAATTTGGTAGTCACCGAGGGTGTAGTTTTAGTCGATTTAAATTTTCGCATTAATTTGACGTAAGTCTTGTTTGAATATGCTTGCAGTTCCTTATTCGTAATGGACCGTGCGAAAAGTGTAAGCACGAATGCAAACATGAAGATCACGAGACACTTGCGTATCACTCGTAATTGCTATTTCCAGGTAAGAGACTGAGGGATGGAAGAATAGACGTGGATCGTTTGTTAAGCGGTATGTCTAATGGAGAAATTTTGTCGTGGTTTTGTAGGGGATAATGTGGAACTTCCAAAAGTTTTGGCTGTTATAAACCTTCTAGCGAGCATATAAATCACGAGCGTTGCGATGGACTCTCCACCGTCATGTTCGTTAAGCGCCACCGGACCTCTCAGTGATCTTGGTAGCAGTGGAATCGGAGGGTCCATTTCCAGTGACTCCGTACGAGCGCATCTCGCGATCGAGGTATAACTCGTCTTAACACGTTACAAGCGTTCAGATAAGTTTTCGGTAACGCGCTCTTACTCGGGCAAATCCTCTGTTCCTTTCAGATGCAAGAAAGCGATATAGAGAGCAAATCATTATCGCAAGACTCTTTCGACTATTCGGACGGTATGTGCGGGGAAAATTTCAATACGTTAAAGAAAGGACCAGGTTGGCCGGACGCCGATGGGAAGCTAGAAGTGGAAGTGGTCGACGTAGCTATTAAACCTCCGCCGGAATTTCAAGACAGTCCTTCTCCTCCTAATTCAGAATCTTCGTCTGCGCCGATCCTTAGCTACGCACGATTAATGAGACAGAAGGTTCCGCCGTTACTGGACGATTACGCGGAGAACGTAGTACAGTCGGTGATCGAGGAAGCGTTGATAATATCTTGCAGGATATCGTGGCCAGAAGGGAGAATAGCGCCTGCGACTAGCAATGTGCCGGTGATAACTCGCAGCGTGCACAATCCAAAGCGTTTCTGGGCGACGGACCTGCTGACTCCTTCGTCTTGCCAAGGGGCTACCACGCTGATCACGCCGTACAACACGCTGAATCGTCCGAACTCACGATGCTCTCTAGCCTCCTCCCGTCTCTCCAGTTCTCACAACTCGATAAACACCTCGGGCCTGAGTCACAAGGTGGACGACAGCAGCTTCATAACTTCTGCGATGTCGCACGACGTTCTGACGACCAGCGAGATCAGCGACATGTACAACGTGCCGTTCGACTCTGACATTTACACCGTGCCGATAGACGTGGTGAGGCCTTTGCACGATCTTAGAACGCCGCAGAGGCCCAAGCGTCACAGGCATCATCGCAAGAGAAGAAGAAACGTGTCGGCCAGTTCTCAGAGCGAATTGGAGGCGCACATTCAGCAGGCGAGGCATTACTGCGGGAAACCTCGCGCCATCACCCACGTCATTAAATCCCAGAGACTGCTGTCCGACGTGTGCTGCAACGAGTCTGGGAACGGGAAGCGTCACAGCGTTCCGGGAACTTCTGGCCGGCACGGGTCGAGAACGTCCAACGGCCACATGCATAATATCGGCGAGCCGATTCACATGACTCTACACGAAGTGCGCCAATATTTACAAACGCTGTACTCGAGCTCCAGTGATTCTAGTGAAAATAAACTGAAACGCGATAACAAGGCTCCGATAAGTCACACGCCTATAAACCTTGCGATGCCGAAGGGCATCAGTGTAAATAATAACAATAGGTACAGCAATCCGCACACGGACTCGTCCACGGACATTCCAATCTCGAACAAAAATAGCAATGGACTGATTCACAATAACAATAATAATAATAATAATAACAATAATAATAATAACGGTAATGTTAAGAAGCATAAAAAGAATACGTTCGTTAGCATTAAACACAAAAAGGCGAAAGAGGAGCCGCACAAGGAGAAGGTGGACTCCGAGAGGGAGAAGATGAAGAAGAGCCAGCGTAACTTCTCGCTGAATCTCAAGCAGACGCTCTGCAATATCTTCAGATTCAGGCGTCTGGGCTCCCCGGACCACTTTGTCGAGAAGAGAAACAGCATTGTACAGGGTGAAATTGTAGAAGAGGAGGAGGGTGTGGATTCTGACCAACACGCTAATAATAATAATACTACTACCTCGGAGGTAGATTCCTCTGTACAAAAGCTACCCTTTTTTAAGCGCGCGTTGCCACCGTTGCCGAAGAGTAACGGGCACGTGGGGGTGGAGCAGGCTGAGGACGCGCTTACAGCGATGGTGTCTAAATGCGAGAGCCCCACTTCTGTTCAACAGATGCCCGCACCTGCGCCGAAAGTCGAGGACGAGCCAGCGGAGGATACTAGCATGGACTTTGCTGCTAGTATCGAGAAAGTGAAAGATGTATGTATAAGTGTGCGATACTTATCCGTGTTTAGATGCATCGCTATTAATCAACTTTCTTTGAAACAGTACGGATGGTATTGGGGCCCAATATCCGGCGAAGCTGCGGAGAAGATACTGTCCAACGAACCGGACGGTTCATTCATCGTGCGAGACAGCAGCGACGACCATTACATTTTCTCCTTATCGTTTAGACTTAACAGTTGCGTGCGACACGTGAGAATAGAACACGATCAGGGTAAGCGTTGCGTTTCAACCGAGAGGAATGTTTAAGGCCGTCACGCATTTTGGCGAAGCGCAACGATACGAAGAGAAAATTAATTATTATTAATCTCTCTTGATTCGCTTCGCTAAATTGCGCGACGGTCTTTATAAGGCGTGCAAGTTTTAATATGCATTTTATTTGCCGTGGATACAGGTAATTTCAGCTTTGGAAGTTGCACGAAGTTCAAGTCCCACACGATTGTCGATTTCATCGAGAACGCGGTGGAGCATTCGCGCAGTGGGCGGTATCTGTTCTTTCTTCATCGACGGCCAGTTTTGGGCCCGATGCGCGTGCAGCTTCTCCATCCGGTGTCGAGATTCAAGCAGGTTCAAAGCCTGCAGCACACGTGCAGGTTCGTTATCTTGAAAATGGTGCGCAGGGATCTGATTCCAACTCTACCTCTGCCGCGACGGCTCATCGATTACCTGAGCACACCGCATTACTACAGCGAGCAGTTAGCCGAGCAGGACGACAGAGCCGAGTCCCCCGTTAGTTCTTCGACTGGTGAATTAGAGAAGATTTGTTTCACACCGCAAGGCCTATCGTGAGGTACAAACACACAACCTTCCGTTCTCTCGTCTTTGTAATATACTTGCCAAATGTTTAGTATCATATTAGATATGATTTAACATATAAGATTTCGCGCGGGTTCGTTTCATATGATTCTATTAAACAGCGTCGTAATGGGATATACAGACTAACCGACTTTTGCATGCGTTACACGTTCAATTCTAACTGTAATATTCGACATCTTATCGAAAAAGAAGGGTAATCCGTTCCACGCAGCTCGTATGTAGGATTGTAAACGACGTAGCTACTTGCGTAAAAGTACTGAAAGATATATACGACGAAAAGTGAAATTCATTTTCAATCGGAGTTCGCATAATCCATTGCAAAACTGCGCAGATAAATTGCTGTTCGATTCTCAGACGTATGATATTTTTAACGTAGAATTAATTCTACGCGTTACGTTTAACTTAAGTTCCTGTTTGTTATTTTGAATCGATGTTGTGCGACGCAGTACAATGATGTGAAGCGGTGATCGAATAAAGATCGTCGCGCATTTTGGCGAAGCGTGGCGAAGCGAAGAGAGAAGTTTATAAACAATTAATTAATTAATTAATTATTAATTTCTTCGATTCGATTCGCTTTGTCAAAATTAAGCGACGACCTTAACTTCTCCTCGGGTGCCATACACTTCACGCCGCTATTTTGAATCGGACGTTGAATTCGTTAGTACTTCCGCATTCGTTCGGTTTCCGATTAATGACGAATCATCTTTTCGCCGGAGGGTATTCAATTACATATTACATTGATCGCTATAAGACTCTGCGTACGCGTTTTAATATAGCTAAAGAAGGATATAAATATAGTCAATCTATATCTTACATCGGACGTTCCAAGTCAATGAATCATTTCTGAACATGATGCACCTACAAGCAATTATGGGGAAAAAACGGCAACGTAGGCTAACGTTACAATTAAGGTATATTCTGGCATATATAAAAATCAGTTATTGTGTCTGTCAACTGTAGGAAGTTTTAAACGATTAATCAGTTTAACGAGTTGTTGTATCGCATTTTTAAGTTTAGATATAGCTGCCACAGACTGATTAACTTAGAGGGAATATTCAACGAACTAATGGAATCATAATACGGTAAAAGTATCTTCGTTCGAGCATCAATCGTATTTTCGTATGAATTGTCGCGGAGGCTTTCCTTTCGAAATTAATCTGCGAGTAAAGCTCGGTTCCGTTACTTTACAATTTACATCGCTTCGTAATGGTAGACGTTTTTGTGTATATGTATATATATATAACTTAATTTCATAGAGTAATACTAAACTGCCAAGGGGTTACGAATTCCTGGTGTACTGTATATTTTGTGATTTCGTTTGTTTCGTTCGATCTACGAGGAGCAATCGATATTGTAACGTGCAATTCTCTTAAACGTATCGCACTCGTTTCGTTCTTAATAGCCAATTCTAAAGTAAGGTTTAATAACGTACACCTGGGCGAGGTAAAGGAACTCCTTTGTTGAAACTGGTTAGCGACTGGTGCTATATAAAAATTATAAATCATGGGATTCTGATTCCTTAAATTATGCAGTTGAATCAAGGTAATCGAAGTCACTGTTTATTCTTGGGCTCAGATAAATTTAACATACTAACGTCGTGCAATGCACTTAATCGAATTTAGTTGTATTATAACTAATTTTATGTAATTAGTTCTACTGTATCTATATAGATAAGATCCCCCCGAAGGGGGAACTTGAATTCTCGCGTTTCTGATTTATTTGCGATCACCAATATAAATTCTAGCTTGTAACTTAACGTCTAAGGAACTAATATTAATCGGATCGAAAGGTTTTCGAGACGATTGCGATTTCGGGTAACCAAGTGAGAAAAGTAGAGAGGAGCTTTGGATAAAATTTAGTGACACCGTAACGATATATATTTTTATTTCTGTCCCATTCCTGAAGAAGCGTGCGATCTCATCTTCAGAAATAGAGACATTACTTTGATAAATTTGTATTCTTTAATGTTATAACGGGGCTCGCTAAGGGGTGCCGATATAAGGATAGATTTTTCAAAGAGGAAAGTTTTTATACGAAATGTGTACCGACTGTTACATTAGTCGCCGTTGATTAACATATTTTCTGATTTAACGACACACCTTCAGTTGCTTATCCTGCGCAGCTTCGTGAATCATGGAACAGCGAGGGCCACGTACACACACACATTGCTCAGAGATCTTTCGTTCGCACTTTTTGTGAAAGCTCGCGGTACTACGCGGAACAAATTTTATACTCAATACTCACGTGGTAGGTTTTGCAATACCAATTACTATTACCGGATTGTCTGGAAAGGCTAAGGATGAATCTAAACATATGTGAAGCATGTGCGTATAATTAATGGTTAAAGGCACCATGATACCTCAGCCGCAAAAAGGGGGGTATATAAAGCAGGATTAGTACCATTTTATAACAAATGTATTTTAAATTATGTATAAGTTGCACATACGTATTCTTGCGAAAGAACTAGCATTACCGAGAAGCATCGTTGCTTTGTTTAGTTATATTTTACTATTATTAATGTTAACTTTAACGAAACGGAGAAACAAGAAAAAACAAAACGTGAAGATTCTATGCCAAGTATCTTTAGAAAAAAAAGCCAAACGTGTTTCTAAAAGCGAATGTTTCTTTTGCGCAATTATGTACAGGGAAGTGTGCCATCGAATAGTTTTGTACTTTTATAATGCTTTCCGAGCGAAGGCATACCGAATGCATTGAATTCAATGCGCACTTCTTATACCGAAATGTGATATTATTGTTAATGCATTAAAGCTCGTAATTAAACTGTACATTTTCTATGAGGAGGAAAAACGTCTAGCAATGATCAGGGGTATAAAATTTTTTTAAGAAAAAAGTGAGTATTCTTCTAAATAGAGCATCTTCGAATGTGATCGGGAAAATGTACAGTCCAATCGAATGATTCATTGGAACGTTATTGCAATTGGTGTCTCACGAAAGATGCGCTTGGCATAGAGTAATAATTTATTTATTGTATACCAAAGTTTAGGCTTATATTCAAAGTACGATAGTGGCCTGTACTCTCTTTTTGACTCGAACGTACGATACATAATATTAGACAGTTATTTCGTTGCTTTATAATAAACATCTAAAGAATATGTCTCCGAGATACATGCAGTATGGTACTTTGTCTATAATACATTGGTACATAGACCTTTATTATTGTTTGTTATATATAATTGACAAGTGCTAGTCATAAACATTGCATTTTAAGTTGGACTTCAGTATTGTTTACTAATAAATATCAATTTACTTCAGAACACTCGCACTTATTTCTTATCTTTTTTCGAAAACACGATCCAGACGTAATTTCATTAGATTATAAGAGAATTTTATTCTAATCTTACGCGAGCTCTTGTTATTGTTACTTTTACTTTAACGATAGCCAATTATTTTCTCTAACGACAGTTTCGTGTTTCGTGATTTATTTGGGTTGGGCGGGTACCCGCAGAGCCCTAGATTTTATTTAATCGTAGTCTAATATAGTTTATCACCAAGTTCAATGGTCATTAGAGCGAGGGGTGCATGATAATCAGAAACCTATAATAAAAACCTTTAATTTTATAAATACTTAAAGTAATATAGGACATGCTTTTAAATATCCGTAACAGGGGTGTGGACGATGTTCTCATTAAAAATTTAACCAGCCGTACAATATTACTACGAAAATGAAACCTGAGTAAGAAATACAGGCACAATTTATTCTCAGAATAGCTATGGTTACATTCCGTATTCGTGAAATCTGTTTCGTTTACAATCCAGCTTCGCACAATCTGTAACACCGAACTTCATTTTGTCTCGACTCTCAAATGCGTAGACTTCAACATATCCTAGAAACATTTATAACACGCTCGTCTAAACCATTACTCCAGTTTCATTTCTCACTGCTCGAAAGTAATTGTGATTCTTCGCAAACGTAATATTCCCAGGTAGAACGAAATGGTTCTACGAAAAGGAAGGGTTCAATAGGAGTGTCTCCGTAATTGCAATTTAAATCGTTTTATGCTCGTGAGCACAAGAAGCTTCTGTTTCCGACGAGTTCATTACAGTGAGGAATACTCTAAGCGTAAACAAATGCATATGTATTTGATTACTCATGTTTGTACTGCAATGTTGAAAATAAAATACATTTTTTGAGATTAACACACTCAGCTACTCCGTGCCTTTCAATGCGATACATTCGCACACGAGCGTGGAATATTCAACTCAGAAACGCCATGATATTGAATTTAAATAAAATTTTATTATGTCAAACGCAACATATATTTTCCACTGAACCATACGACATCTTAATTACATATCTGCGGTCAAGACTTCTTAATTTAAGGTGGGATACCAAGTGTCTTTCTAACTAGTTTCTGAGCGATTCTCTCAAATTCCGAGCGATCCTCCCTCCACATCTTAGCAGCGTCGACGTTCGCCCCGCTTTCGTCATTCGGCTCCGCTAACATACTCACTACGCTTAGCAATATTTTCTCCACGCTTTGAACCGGGCTCCATCTCTCCGCGCTGCTTTCATAGCCCATGGGATCGTCGCCAGGCGCGTGTAATATGCTTATGCACACTCTTCCATCCGTATAAACTGAAAAAAAAACAAATTACAAGTTCTCTAAATAACCAGCGCAGCGTAGACTTCCATATTACCAGATCCAGAAAATCTTACTATTAGGATGAAACATCTCGCAGGTGAACTGCATCTTCGGTGGACTTAGCGGATAGTCAGGTGGGAATATCAATTTTGCTGGAAACACACCACCTTCGAAGCATGTACCTTCTGGTCCTCTGCAAACGAACATCAACGATACTCAGGAGGTAGTGAACGCAACTATACAAGATCATTCACTTAACTCAGAACCAGGCCCGGATTAAGATTTTTGGGGCCCAGGGGTATCAAACCTTCGAGGCCCCCCATGGTTGATTTTTGGGGCCCAGGGCTATCAAACCTTCAAAGCCCCCCATGGTTGATTTTTGGGGCCTGGGACTACATATCAAACTTTCGAGGCCCCTCCGTGGTTAAATAGCGGGGGGGCGGTTTAGAGAGCTAACCGCTTAGAACGGGGCCCCCTCGGAAAGTGGGGCCCGGGGTGCAGCCCCCCTAGCCCCCCTTTAATCCAGGCCTTCTCAGAACCCTCGCATTGGAGAACAAAAGCCTTGCGTGGCCTTTTTCAAACGATCATCTAGACATTTTTCCTCAGACTTAGAGAAAAGATGCAAAAACCTTGAGGAAGACATTGGTACATTCGAAATCTAATTCCTTCTTTGGGACAGGGTTGCCATTTATCTATTCTCGCGTGCGTGGGTTCCGAGTTAAGTGGATAACCCACGTACAGTATATTTGAAATGCCTCTGCGTAGCTGAAACCTGCAGCGCAACATAGAACTAAGGAGAAAAAGGAAGGAAAACAAAAGGGAAAAAACCAAATATGTGATAATCTAACGCAATTTGTTGGTGTTGTAAAGACGTATTATTATTATTATAAAACTGTCCATATTCATACGAGTAGCAAAGTTTGCAGACTTACGTGATTAAAGCCTCCCATTCGAAGAAGTTCTCCTCGTTTATCGGGCCAGCGATAATGCCTTCGGGTGGGTTTAAGGTTAACTCTGCAAGTTACGCGAGCTGTGTTACATTATCGTGCGAGATCGAGCGGGGTCGGAAGGAAGCAAGCGAGAGATTCTGATGCGAGGCTTCTAGCGTGGAGGTGCATGGCTACTAAAATCTAATTCTCACGTTTGTACTCTGCCATTAATCGTCGTAGCGCAGAACCCGCCATTATTTTGTTCATGTGGGGTTAAAGACCAGAATTTATCGAAACGTCAAACGACGGGCGTTAGGTTAAAGCGGCGAGGAGGCACGGCATATCCCCGCCTGTCCTCGGCAAAAGGTGCGAAAGAGAGCGGCCTGCTCCCAATATCCACTACGGATCGACTCGAGCGATGTCGATTCACGTTTTCAAATGGCGACAGAGGAACATAAATATTTAGCGGGTATCGTGAAAAACACTCATGCCACGTTGCGGGAAGAAGCGAGGAATTACGGCCCCGAGATTGCGTGGAAACGTCACGTATCTCGCAAGGATGTTTTGCAGGTTCGATTCCCCTACGAGCTGAACTTTGGCTACATTTTTCGTTTCATTTTAGCTATTCCGCGCCGTTCTTTTCGCTTCTTTCCTGCTTGTCATACTCACCTGAAAATAGCTTCGGTCATTGTGACGATTCTGCGGTTTCTTCAATTCATATTTTTCTCAGAAAGTAGAATACACGGGGTGTCTTAAAAGTACCTAGGGTGAACGCACCAATAAATGAACACTTAAGGCTAATGAATGAACACTATTATAAAATTGTGTTTGCAGCGCGATTGATTCCATGTGCTGCAAAAATTGTTTGGATACGAAGCAAGAAATTAAAAGAAGTCTCTAATTAATTAGTTGCTTATTTTAATAATTTATTTTACTCATTTTAATGAAAAATGGCCATTCACTGGTAGGTGTTCATTTACTGGTACATCCACCCTATTTACTTACCATCTTTCGTGCTATGCAAATTTCTGGCTTTCAAGCAAGAATTCTGTTGGTTTGATTTTGAATAAGAATTTTAGATAGGAATTGAGTAGGTTTAAAGGGTTTAGCAGTGGATTAATCTTACTTATTCGTGTTGCAGAAATATGCCATCTCTATGGAAAAATTGGCGACTACGTATTGGAGGGAGAATAACTTGAACACAGAAAATGCTACTCTGTGCAGAGTGGAGTGGACCAAGTCTCAATGCGAAGAATACTTTCTGCATGGTGGAATTCAAAGATACGACGAGAAGGAGGAGAATATCAAAATGAAAATAGACAGGGATTCCCCAGGAATTGAACATTCCATAAATTCAAATACAGAGAATGAGGCAACATCGGTGCGTTTTGATTGCACTCACCAAGGATTGATACAGAAAATAAAGTTACTAGATGTTGGAAGCTGTTACAATCCTTTCGGGGCTTTGAGCATGTTCGAAGTTACCGCGATAGATTTAAATGGAATTCCAGACAAAGTCGCACGTTGCGATTTCTTAAACTTGCACGTTGGAGCTCAGAAGATACTTTCCGAGGATAAGCAAGAAATTTTGCAGCTACCAGCAAGCTCGTTTGATGTAGTTGTGTTTTCTCTGTTCCTGGAGTATCTGCCATGCCCGAAACAGAGATACGCTTGTTGCCAGAAGGCGTACAATTTGTTACAGCCTCGTGGCATACTGCTTATCGTAACTCCTGACTCTAAACACGTCAATGCGAACGCTAAGCTCGTGAAGTCGTGGAGATTCGTGTTGAGCACAGTAGGATTTATGAGAATAAAGTATGAGAAACTGCGGCACGTGCATTGTATGATATTCAGGAAGAGTGTGTTCAAGCAGGTTGCAGTAAGGTGGGCGAGTTTGCAAACGTTGCCCGGGGATGATCCTCTGTATCAAGATAGCGCTGCAATTTACATTCCGCAGGATTTCCGTAATGCGTCTATTGAAATTGAATGGAAAAAGGAGGAGTACGATACGAATGAAATGACTTCTATGTTTAGTGAATTACCTTTTGACGATACATGACGAGTACTGTCAAAATAAAAACACTAAATTTTGTACAGTTTGGACAGCAAGGTTAAATGGCGAATGTGATATCGTTTTATTTTCATCCTTCTTTCACTTCCGTTGAACGGAATATGTTCATAAGACGATTTTTAAATTGTTACTCTAATAGAAACATTTGTAAATCGCGGGCTTCGACTCTCAAAACATAACCTAGTTTTAGCCGTGCTGAATTCTAATTCCTAACACGCGTAGCGTTACAATCTGTTTCGGGACTTCACCGGTAACGTTGCATGCGACACTAAAATGGTAAGGGGGTTCCTAAACCCCCCAAACCGGTGATAGAAAAATACATTGGTTGATAGGACTATTCTATACCTCGTCTGTGCTTTGACTGTAACCCAAGCTATATTGAAGTATTTTATAAAAAATAATTCAATCAAGATCAAGAATTACGATCTAAGTAAACAATTCACTCAAGTTAAAAAAAATCACAATCACGGTCGTGATTTAACTTCAATCACGACTGTGATCGTGATTCTGCGATCACTGTGATAAATCACTGTTAGTGATTTTACACTCTATCCCTAGTTACAATGCATTTCCTAGAGACATTTTCTGTGATTTGTGGTTGGCTACACTTTGTCCACCATCTTGAAGCTCCTTTCTTACTTCGTCCCTTGATAGTGCACGTGGTAAGTCTGTTTTTAACATTTTATATGTTCGTATGTTGTGATCTTCTTTTATTGTACCTTTTAATAGTATCGACTAATAAATTACTTAATTAAAATTGATAAGAAGGTTTCATAATTTCAGTTGAAAACGTAGTATTTTAATAAAAGAGTTTGTAGGTTAGTTTCCCAATGACCAAACTTGCATGCTCGCAGGCAGACCTGGGCACTTTTGAAATGACATTATTTGAAATATTATTTTAAATAACAGGTCCTTTCCACCTCCCGCACCAGTAGAGCGATTATTTTCTTTCGCAACTGTGTTAGATGATCCCGAACAAAAATCTCTTGCTCACGAATTTTTCGAAGAAAGTGCTTCGCTCAAAGCAAACTGTCGTAAAAATTTCTTGCAACAAAATCATTTATTAGTATTATCTTGACCATTATTTCTTTTACCAAATTTGAAATAAAAAATAAAATAATTACCTGAAATTGCTATAATTTCAAATAAATCGATTTTTCTATATTTTCAAATAACGGACCGAAATATTATTTCAAATAGCTATTTCTTATTTCAATTTCAAATAAAATTAGTCCAGGGCTGCTCATGGACAGATCTTTTTTCGTATAAACAAGGGAGTATATGAATATATAATTGTTTTAGGCCATTCAAGATGTCCCATTTGAACTGGATGATCATTCGCAATAACAATGCCTTTCTTCTCAAGAAACGCAACATTAACAAGCCATTCTCCACGGTTCGTACCATAGTTAACCGTCTCCGCAGATCTTACATGTTTTATTGGTTGCGTTCAACGCAACCAATGTTGAAAACTGATTGGTGAGCAGCCATCGTTACGCTCAGTTCCGCTGAACGACACTTGGGAGGGTGGGGCTATTTTAGCAGTTCCCAACATGTTAGGTAAAGTGAGAGGAGTTTACCTCCGCTCGAAAAAATGGCGACCGCTCACTGAACGTGTTGGGAACTGGGCAACTGAGCGGTAGTGTTCAGCGAAAGATCAGTGAGCGCAAGTGAGCGGCTGGCCAAAAGTAGGTTGCGCTGAACGCACCCATTCAAAGTAAGTACTGTGACTCGCCGAGATGTTTTCGCCAGGACTAGGGTCTGATTGGTGTATCCTCATAGGCTCACGTTCTCTAACGCAATCGCAGAGATAGCACATATATATATTGTCGTTATTACAATACATTATAACATCGCCAAATATGAACAGAGTGTACTGCACACAGGCGATGTTAGTCGACGCGAGCGAAGAACCCCTCTTGCCCCTGTGCCATTCTGCAGACCAACATCTGGGCGACGCACAGTAGACCCAGTGCTGTCTAATATCTTTACGCGTCTTGCAAATAATTTTAGGAGCCCAACAATCTGACCAACCTCAGTAGCTACCGTTACTCTGGTTTAATTCACAAGAAGAGCGTGGGTGTTGTCGATACCGCAGACAAAAAAGGATTCACGGTCGTTTACAAAAAAGCAAAGGCCGCGAACAAGCCTGCGAAAGCAACTGTCCGATGCACGATGAAAGCCGGAGCTCGTCGTTCTCTGTACAAACTGAAGCGATTGCTTACGAAGAACAAGTACCGCGGGGACCTGACCAAGGTACATTGACTTAGGAATAAGCTGTGGTTTGCTTGCGGTGAGGTTTTCAAATTTGTTAATGTGAAATGTATTGTTTCCAGGCTGCCCTGCGTCGCGCCAGTGCTGTACTGCGTTCCCAAAAGCCTTTACCTGCTAAAAAGACGCATACGGCCAAAAAGGCTGATTAATTTGTGTATATTAATAAACGCATGGTTTAATGTAAGCTTGTGAGAGTGACGTGTACTGCAAAGAAGATTTGTTCAGGCTTTTTTAGATTCTTTCAATTATGTTTATTATTATCGATATAAAAGGTGTAAGCTGTAACGAGTCTTCTTTGTAGATGTGTCCAGTGTAGTTATTTTAACAGTTCCAAATTATAAAGTAAATATATATATATACGTGTACACAGGTGAGTTATTTGATATATTCTTGCCTCTGTTTAACAATACATTCAAATAATTATTGAATTTTTAGTTACAGGTTCGATGAATGCCGCGGGGAGTCCCCCTTTGTTGCAGGTAAATTACATTAATTTATGTCGATTGTAGGCGCGTTCCACTTGCGTGCAAATCGCCCGCAACGCCCGTGATTTTTATTACATATAGCGGGTGATTTGGATGAAAGTGGAAGTCGTCTTGTATAAGTTATTTATACAGGGAGTTTCAATACAGGGGGTCAATACTCTAGGGGATGATTCTACAGCCCAAAATAAGACGAAAATGTAGAATATAATTATTTAATATCGCATTTCGTTTTCGAGAAAATTGACTTTGAATTTCAACTAAATACGAGTGCACCGAAGTACAGTTTTCTGCGTTCGAGGGGAACGCGTCAAACCGTCCGTAGGATGTTCCGTTTATCTCCTCGTGCCCTTTAGGCATTGGACACTAGTTCGGTGCACGGTATTTATCTGAAATTCAAAGTCAATTTCGTATCCTATATTTTCGTCTTATTTTGGTCTGCAGAATCATTCTTTGGAGTATTGACCACCTGTAGTGAAACACACTGTATCTACATGTGATGATACTTTCAACCACCAAGATCTATGAATGCCATGATTAGATTTTGTATTTGCTATCTGATACACACTGTGATATTCTTATTTAGATGGAAATAGAGCTAAGACATTATTAAACGCAAAAATTCTTTCAGGTTCGAGCATGCATTTGAATACACCAGCGTATTTCTTCTTTTTATAAAGGGTGAGTACGGTTTTTAGATAATATTTTCAGTAGCTTCTAACATTTCATGATGAAACCTTTAACCATCAAGATCTATGAATGCCGTGATTAGTCATAGTATTTGCTAACTGAAGCGATTTCTATAAAATAAATTATTCCGAATGTACAAGGTACGATTATTAATGAAGAAAAATCGTTTCAGGTTTACGGTTTCCACATACTAGGGACTGGGGGAAGAATGTTAATAAAAAGTGAGTATACACGTAATTAAGTTCGATTTGTGTATTTATAATTCCTTCATGATGAAACCTTAACCACCAAGATCTATGAATGCCGTGATTAGTCATAGTATTTGCTAACTGAAGCGATTTCTATAAAAGAAATTATTTCGAATGTACAAAGTACGATTATTAATGAAGAAAAATCGTTTTAGGTGTACGGATCCACATACTAGGGACTGGGGAAGGAATGTTAATAAAAAGTGAGTATATACGTAATTAAGTTCGATTTGTGTATTTATAATTCCTTCATGATGAAACCTTAACCACCAAGATCTATGAATGCCATGATTAGTCATAGTATTTGCTAACTGATTAATTATTGCAAAAGATATTAATTGAGAAGCTTGAGAGCTAAAATTAACGATATTGCTTTTTTTTGTAGGTGACTGTCCAAGCACGAGAATTCAACTGGCATTTCTCCAAGAAAAGGTAATAGTAATAATCTAATTATTTACCTCACTTCAATCGGAAACACTTATTTTCTTGTCTATGATGATTCATTCACCAAGATCTATGAATGCCGTGATCATAAATTTGCTACTTCTGAGAATCATCTGTTCCTTTAATAATTAAGTTTAAAAAAGAATAGTATTAAAATACGGGATTTTTTTACAGGTTTCTAATCATCCAAGGATTTCGGACTATTGCTATTGAAGTGAAACTCGTTTCTGACTCATTCATGTTCTGTGACCTCCGATTGGTGTAATAATTTATATGAAACGAATTTTTATACAAAGAAATACGAATTGTTCGCGTAGCCCCAGGGCCATTTTTCAAACATAATTCGTCTGTTACAAATAAAAAAAGGTAATTAGGTAACAATTACATGACAATGTCTAACGATGTTTTACCTCTCTCTATTTCCAACTAGATTGACTGGATCTACCAGTAAATGAACACGTACCAGTGAATGGCCGTTTTTTATTAAAATGAGTAAAATAAGTTATTAAAATAAGCAACTAATTAATTAGAGACTTTTAATTTCTTGCTTCGTATCCAAACAATTTTTGCAGTACATGGAATCAATCGCGCTGGAAACATAATTTTTTAATAGTATTCATTCACTAGCCTTAACTGTTCATTTATTGGTGCGTTTACCCTAATTTTAAGTAAACCTGCAAAGTGATTCGACCGAGCAACGTCGTTATTCTTAATTTAATACTCCCCACCATATTACCGAGAATCAAAGATTCAAAACCCGGAGAAACATATTTACCAATTCGCAACGTCATCGCTCACGCCATCTCTATTCATACTCTTCTTGTGTCTGCCTCGAGCTGTCAACAATTCAAATATGTCGTAACGAACAACTGAAGACCCGTCCTCTACAAACATCAACCACTTTTTTACTCATAGAACATACGTTTACGCAAGAATTTCTGAGAATTATGCATTGGTGCATACAATCCCAAGAAGGCTTACCATTTATTCACCAGATACCTAATTTTTTTTCAGGAATGCATAGGAAATTTCGAATTTTCCCTGGATACCTAACGCTTCAAATCATGACACTCTCCGTATCTCATTACACTGCTCTGATTCTGTACTTATAGATTCATCCCTCTTGTGTAAGCGTACCTACATACCGCGTTTCCAGATATCGCTTGCATGCTCGCTGAAGAGCGAAACCAGCGTTAATGCTCGTTTACACTAGTAACGAGAAGTTCTCGGTTTCGGATGCGATCCTCTGGCAAGTGTTGCCTCTAATTACTGCTCGAAAGATATCCCCTACTTATACACAGTGAGCCCCCGATATTTCGCACATCAGGTAGGTTCTATACGCGACTGGACGCACGTCGAGAAATTCAAAGTCGATTCTCTCGAAAATGAGCCGAAAAAAACCTTATTCCTTTTGCTCGATTTATTTATATGTTATAAGTCGAAAAGAAAGAGTAACTTTTTTTATATCGTTTTATTTTGGAGAAAATCGACTTTGAATTTCTTGGCGCAGCGTCCAGATGAGTATAAGAAAACACCTTACGCCCTTTCTATCCGCTGTGATAGGTATTTGTATACTGTATAGATCTGTATACGTATACTAGCGGTCAAACTATCAGATCACCCATTAGTAACATCGTGAAATATTTACAGATAAGCCCTGATGGTCCCAAAGTTTATTGCTTTGAGGTTACGGAACAAGAGCTCAGAAGGCCTTACCTCCTCAAAAATGCTAACCTCTTCGAAATCTCAAAGTTGCAAACTTTGGGATTCCCAGAACTTTTACAAAGCGCGAAATGCTATATACCTTCTGAGTATTAATATATCAATTAATACGCATGTAAGCTCGAGTTGTGAGCGCAATTCTTTGCCTGTCGCGAGATCCTCGCATTCCTCGCCCATAAGTGCGACGGGTTGCGTTCAAGGCGGTGCGTTCTCTGGCCCTCTATGGAATTGCACGCTCACAGATTTTGCTATACCGGGCGAGCAGAGATACGATACGACGGGCATTAACGAGATTATGGTACACTGCATTAGGTTAACAGCCCTCTCGCAGTTTCGGCTATACACTCGTTTCCCGTTGTTGTTTGAAGATTACGCCCGAAAAGGTATCGCGGTTTCGCATAATTCTGCATTCATAGGGGAGTACCCGCGCGTAATATTGGAGGAACAGAAATGGGTTCTACGTTCCAGAGGACTCTGGAAAACAAGAGAAGCATGAGAAATATGAGAATAGCTTCCTATAGCTAGACTAACCTTAATTGTTTCTCGACTTTCTTAAAGTGTCGCGAATAAATAGGTGGAGGTGAGGAAAAGAAATATTTTGTTAGGTCTTCTTGGGACTATGAAGTAAGAATCGTATAGGTTAAACGTGGATTTATTATTCCTTTCTTCAGTTTGTCAAATCCAACATTGGACTTACGCAAATTGAATAGCGGCTGCAGCTAGAACTAAATTTAGTTTAGTGTATTTCATGTTATTTCGAATGGGATGTATTAAATTTGCAATGTGTAAATGCAATTTGGGTTTAATGGAATAATATCGATTTTAAGAGAAATGGCTTTGAAGTGGATGTTCAAAATTATTTCGAAATGACGATTAAGAATGAAACAACTATGGTTTTAAGCGTATTTCGTTTTTTTAAAGTACAGGCTCGTTTAACCATGCCGATTCTTAATTCAATTTATCCTTAATTAATAATGGAACGCGGTTCTTTTCTCGTGCAATCGTGCTATACAGGGTGTCACTTAACTCCACCACCTTGAATTACTTGTAAAATTAAATTAGAGCGTTCAATAATCTTTCAAACTGCGGTGCCAGAGAAAAAACTGCTCCTTGATAACCTCCAACTTTTATTCCAAACATTCTTTCACAAGTAATTCAAGGTAGCAGGGTTAGGTGACTCACTCTATAGAGTAAAGTGAACACACACAGTTGTCCCAAGTATGACGCCAACGAGGATTTCATCTCAGATCACAAATCCTCCCATCCACCGCGTCAAGGTCTTATATTTTCGTCGATAGGAATACAGCAATTTCAGCTGTATCGATTACGCCGTTTTACTGGGAGCGCATTTATACTCGCAAATTCAAATTAGCTGCTCGACCATTGTGCACATATATGTATTAATTGTCATAATTTCTCTCTGGGAATCCTCTGTTCCGTGGAACACACCGCATTCTATACATTCATCGTCGCATTGCCTCCACTTACACCAAACCGGAATTACTTATCGAATTTTCTCTACCACCACTGTTAACACGAGTCAAAGTAGAATTCCACTGAGGAAATTTTTTGGCAATGGGCAACATGGGACATCGCCGCATCTTTTACTTTCGCGTGGAACGGGTCGCCTTAGGTTATGTCAGCGGATTCGCACCTTCACACTCGCCGTGCGGAAACCACTCAGTCCCATTTATCAACCATTCTCAACGAACGCCTATGAGCGTTCTCCGCACACTCGCTACCGACCGAAGAAATACAAGTACCTCGAACACCCAGAATTTAATTTACTTTCGTGCTGACACAGAGTTTGGCGTCTCCAAACTGAAACCTTGACAATCCCATAGTGATTATTAATAACAGCTCCGTTCGTCGAACCCGCGCGATGATTTCAATCGGGGACGCGAAATTAATTGCAAATTACACTGGGAATCACTACGCTTGTAAATAATCCCCGTTTATTCCGAAAATTTCCGTAGAGAACGTTCGAATTAAAATCCAATTATACTCGGATTAAAATTCCTTTAGAAGCGATTCGCCTGGTTAGAACGTTCCAGCCACTGAAATTCACCATTTTTCACGGTTATGCCGGAAACTTCAGTTTTTCGGGGCGTTCATCGACTTCTCTAATTGCTTTTTACCCTCTCGCCCCCCCCCCCCCCCGCCCTCGAGCTGGAAGGGAGGGAGGGGGGACGCTAGAGCGTTTCCAACGAAATTCCCCGTCGCTCCGCGTTAATGACGGTTTAAAAACCGTATCATATTTTCTAACATTTCGCAGTAATTTTGATGCGCGGCCTCCTTTGTCGATACCGCCGGGAAACGCCCCGCGCAATTTTAAATACATTAAACCACTTAAATCCTCTCCTCTCCTTTAATTACCCCCCGTTTCAATTCCGACTCCCCCACCCCGCCGCGGAGATCCTTTCCGCGCGTATTTACATTCGTAAAGTGCAGAGCGCGCCATTGTGTTTTCAGCGGGCGCGGAAGAATTCGCGAGCTTTCGGGAGAGAGAGGGGGTGGGGACGGGGACCGTTCCTCAGTGCTTCCCCCTCGTATAATTTTTACAAAAGGTCGGGATGCTAGCCGGGCGAGGAATTTCAATCGCCGTCGGGCCGCGGTGCCTGCATTTTTAATACTTATTCAATATCGGCTTAATATTACATCGTGGGCATTAGCATTTTATTGATGTCGGTCGCGGAACAGTGGCGCGCCTTTGTTCGACCGGTGGACCTCCCGGTAGAAGATAGTTTTCCCAGTTGTACGCATTAGCTTTCATGTTTTATTGAAAAATCCAACCCGGTTAAGGTCCACGCGGACATATCATTTCCGTGAGGTGAGGTGGTTCAGTGGCGTTGGTGTGAGTGGGAAAAAATATTGGAATGGAGTGCAGTGAAAGAAGGGGACTTGAGGCACTGGCACTGCACTGAAACGTCACGGAACTGATACGCCTGGATACACCTTTAAGGTCTGCGCACACTTGTCAGTTTCGTGTTGGTTCCGTTCCGGCGTGCCAGTGGTAAGCAGAAGAGGGGCGTAGAGGGTCTCTTCTTCTTACCACTGGCACGCCGAAACGGATATGTGCGCGCAGAACTTTATAGTTTCTTGTCCTTTAATTGAATCAGTTGCCGTTCTTGGTCCGCGGCGCTTTCGACCGCGTCTTTCTTCCTGTCGCTTCTCTGATTCGGGGCGGGGAGGGGAAGGAGTAGGGGTGGAGAAATTTGTTTTCGCCGAGATGTTCCGATAAGCAGTGTCGCAACGTTGCAACGAAATTATTAACTCGCGCGTAAGGGTCCCAAGGACACGGAGGTTCAGGCCCACCGTTTGTGAAACCAGAGTCAGATGAATTTCAGTGGACGTTAAAACGTGGAGCCAAGGCTCGGAAGCAACGTTCTCAGCTCTCTTATGTATGATAATTTTAATTGGAAGTGGAGAGAATGCGGGCTTGCTTAAAGCGACAGCAATTTCGAATAACGATGCCATTTTGTTTCCTTCGCTCTTTGTCCCGAGTAATGGAAATGTACTCATTAGCGATCGACGTCCTCTTTATTGACCTGTCGCGGGATATTTTTCCGTGAAAAGCGATAAAGAAGGGAACTTTGCGAGCGGAACCGGTAGAAATTGAAATTCCAAAGTATTAATTTATTCGCCGTCCAATGCAGCATCGTTATTGGTAGGCTATTGAATATAAAGTCACGGGGTTATTTATCTACATGGGAATAAATAGATTCGATTTATATGTTGCACTTAATATCAAAACTTGACCGGCAAAATATGAAAAATGTAGCTTAAAAATGAATTAATGTAGAATGAACATAGCTTACGAAATTCAGAAAAGATTTCGTGAAAGATTCTTCGCAAAAGAGTCTCAAAGTTTCGACCAACTAGCTCGTCCAGAATTACCAGGGGGCGGAGCCTTTCAGCAGAAGGCGAAGTGGGGGCGACGCTCCGCCCTCTATCGCAGCACTGCGGGACGCAATTGGCTAGAACTGTAACTTCTATCCTGTAATACTCTTTTATGATCCAACGGTTATACCACGGTACCAAGGTAATTCTTCTTCTTCATTTCATATCAGTGATAACAAATTGTCTAAAACCAAACATCTTAAGTAGTTGCTAAGAAAAAAAATGGTAATATTTAGGGTTGTTATCTCTATTTCACCCTAACGAGAGGAGTTAGAGACCTCTAAATTGTTCTCAGTGTTTTTTTAGGCAAAGAGCATTATTTGCTACACATAAATACTACATATGGCCCTGGGGCCATTTTTCCTATGCTTACCCAGTTAGACCCTTTGAATTTCGAGGTTAACACGAGTTATTCCTCCGTGAGAAACCGTGCTTTCCTTACACCCTGTAGGTGCATCCAGCGGGATTGGACCCGGGAGAAGATTGACCCTTTTTAAAAGGCTTATTTCAGCCGAACTGGTGGGTAATGCTCTGCAGTCTCGCCGCGTGAACGCGTAATCGGCGATTTTCGTTCGCCGCGCGGGCATAGGAGGGAGGAGGGGGTCGCGCAGGAACATAATGTCCAAGGGAAGAAGACGAGTGGCCGGTACCCATGGAACCGAGCGTGGAATATATAATGTTTTAATTTCGCGGAAAATCTGATGATGTAATTTCAGGAGTAGGGCGACGCCCAGCAATTGTTTCAGCCGGCTTTCACTCCTGCATTATTCATGAATCTTTTCCTTTTTTCCTCGTCTACGAGAGGACCGCCTAACATCCCCCTCCCCCACCTACCGCCCGCTCCTTCCTTCCCTCCTTTTTTCCCCTTTTATTCTTCCTTCCTGCCTCTGACTCTATCCCCCCTTCTCGCGTCCTCTATCTTTGTTTCTGCTCCCCCCTCTCAATCCGCCCCCTCATAACTCTGCTCATCGTCTTTTCTTCTTCTTTCAGGCTTACCCCTCGCTCTGTCCGCGTCTTTATCATTCTCTCTCCTCGCTTCTTTCCGTTATCCCAGCGCTCCCCACCACCGTCCCTCTTTCCAGCACTCGCGGTGTGGTTACTCCTTGCTGTACAGGGTGATTCTTAAATAGATGGCGAGACTCGAGGATGGGGGAAGGATGTAGAAAGTATCGGCTTGGAAACGCCTCGCGTTTGGTACAGGGTTTATGTGAGCTTCCTTCGCAACAGTTCGTAGATGCAGATGTGTGCTGCTAAGGATTGGAGGGGTAATCTCGTGATTATGGGGGGAATAAGTTACTTCAGCGTCTGATATGTGGAAAAGCTTGACGTTTCCGTTGAGAAACATTTTCTAGAGAAGATATTCTAAAAACACGCTTGTAGTCGAGGCAGTGGCGGATTTGAGGAAAAGGGCTCAGGTGGTAAACGTTCTGGGACACCCTGTATACATAATAGAATTGCAAATTAATTTACGCTTGTGTGGTGTGAAAATTATGGGAAAGAAAAAAATATAGTATTTGAAGAACATTATAATTTTTTTTGGAAGATGGGGACCTTTTGCGCAAGAGCCCTTTAAATCCGCCACTGAGTCGGGAAGATTCAGTTCCCCGCTAGAGGCCGCTGCAAGGCTATCCCTGTTACTCTGTTTCAGCTTCCCCCATCACGCCACCTTTCGCCTTACGCTCCGCCCATTTATTCGAGAGACAGAAATTGCAAATCTCTTACCATAAATTTCCTAGTTTTCTAAAATTTGTTGTATTTGTGTTAAAATAGTTTAATTTAAGACATTAATTTTAGGTATCAACAATATTTTTTTTTAATTTGACCTGTAAGAATTTGATATCTTATTTTAATTTACAACATTGATGTTTTAAACCCTGCGCCAAGTGGCCTTGAACAACGAGTTGATCTTGATATCACAGCTCGGGCATTACAAGACTAACCCAACTCAGATTTAACACTCCAAATTGCACGCTAGTCTGTGGAGCACAACGAGAAAAAGGATTTTTAGCCCGGTCTCTTAAACCTGTCTAGAAGGTGCTGTTAGCATCGTGCAATCGAATTGCCCGAAAGAATGATAGTCTCCTTCATCCTCGAGTGTGGGATGGTTTGTAACATGAAAGTTTCTCCATCGTTATTTTTTTCCACCAGCACTCATTAGTTTAACCTGTCACGACTGTATCTCAGCCTGCGTCATATCTCGGTCCAGAGAGGCTGTTCCTTTCTTACCCAATAGGCCTCTGTGACCTTGTCATGGACCAGAGGAGAGTTGCTACAGCACTTTGTCGCAACCGAAGGATGTTTAAAAAGTGTCATGTTTATTAACAGGCTCGGCTTGTCCCTATAGGCGAAATTATAGCATTAGAATAGAATTAAAATAGAATTTTCATTGTTGCCATTTTTTGAAATAAATAAACATTCAGAGTAAGGTCATCAACATGCTCAAAATATTTACCAATTTGGCAAGTTTGCCTAGGGCACAAAAATGTTCGAGCTGGGCCTGTGTTATACCGGCTGATTCAGAACTAGACGCACTGCGGTTTTTATAGACAACTATGTCTCTATACTTCTTATGATTTTTTTACTGGAAGTTATTTCCCGCGTGATTTCCTTATTTCCTGTATCAATTCAGAACTTTTGCTTATGCCCATTATCGTGCGACTATGGAGTACTCACGGTACATATTTGAGGTCTTCAATGCGCGTGCGCAAATGGGTGGAGCCATTAGCCGGCAACACTCAACTAGGGATGGCAATGAACTAGATTAGAGGTTTAATAGGCGACCTAGTATGGAGGTGTTACTATTGGGTGACAGGAAATCAGAGATCTTCCTCTGTTTTTTTATGGTGACTGTACAAGGCCTTTCTGACTCGAACTTTTCAACATTAATAATTAAAAAACGAAGTCTCCACTGCGATTTTGTTATTCTTCATTTTCGTCTTATTGTGTCACTCTCTCTATTCTCCTAACTGCTACAAACCCCATTATTCTCTAATACACTTTATCCACATATATACATATCACCTCCAAGCAAGAAACCTTTATCAGGCAATTAACATTCCATCGGCGGAACAAAAAGAGTTCCACACTCTCCCAACAAGAACTTCTTCACCCATCAACTAAACTAAAGCAAAGGAGGACTGTACTAATTCAGTGGTTCATTTAGTATAGTTATACCAACATTCAAATTCTATTTCCTTAGTAGAGATATGAGGCAGCACCCTCTGAATTGATACTTGTATTGTAATATCTGTTCATCTTGTTTCATCTCTTCATGTTGTTTTCTTTAGAATTTGTTATTTTAATTTTAATTTTAATTCTATTTTATTTATCCCTTCTCTGTTCATATCGTTTCATATTATTACAAGGAGCCAAAGGGTTGTTGTCCCGTAATAAATAAATAAAAAAAATAAACGCATTATTTATAAAACCATTTCGTTCCACCACGTAATAGATAAATAAATAAATAAAAAAAATAAGCCTATTTACTAAACCATTTCGTTCCACCGTGTAATTGGTAAATAAATCAAAAAAATTAACCTACTATTTACTAAACCATTTCATTCAACCAGGTAATAAATAAAAATATAAAAAAATATTTACTAAGCCATTCTGTTCCACCAGTGATAAATAAATAACGTCGGTTTAAAAAATAAAAAAAAAATTGCGCAGCAGATGCCACTATCGTTTTTGTGTGTAAAATAACCCGCTGATTCCGAAAATAAGGTCTAAAAATTTTTCTATGTATTCGTTTTCTATATATCGGCAGGAAAACTTTTTAACTGTCTGTCAAAAAAGGTCGGCCTACTTAAATGCGAATATCTCGTGTTGCGAATGACCGATAGGGTCGAAAATTATATCAATTTAAAGATAATTGAATCACCTATAAATGTACCCCACAAATTTTTCAAAGCGGTCCTGTACTTCGGGTGAAATCGATGGAAATATGTGAAAAAAGTCATATTTTCGACCGAAATTGAAATCGACAATTTATTTAATCACCTGGGAAAAATCTAAATCGCAAAAATGGGTCCATTTCTTACGTTGAGTCTGCACTTTTACGAAGAAAACAAGGTGCTATTGAAGAAAATCTATGTATAAATACCGAAGCTAGAGACAATTGTGTGAAAACACTAAAATTTCACTTTCTCCCGGTTTTAGTGTTCTTCTTTTCATTTTATTGTGTTATTTCAATTTTAATTAATTCCGTACATTTTTTCAAGTATTTTGTTAATATACCTATGTGTGTTTTAGAAATACTTCTGGCCCTTCTTTTGCCTTTTGTTCCTCATAAGAGAAACGAATCCCAAAAGGAACAAAATTCCAACACCCAGTTAAACTGATCTACTGATCTACTGCGGGACCATCCGCATGGTTGTCTACCCTCTCCCATCCCTAGGCCAAGCGCAACCCATCATCAAAGATCCTCCGCGTGTACTCGAGGATCACCCAGTACGTGGAGCGTTGGAAGTGCTCGTGGCAGGCAGGCAGCAGTGTCTGCCCCACCGTGAAACCTTCTGTCATTGCAGCCTTATTTTCCTTCTTTTGCGGCCGAGAGCAGCTTCAAGGCACGGGAGAAAAGACGGTTAAGAAAATCGATTGAGGCCCGCTCGCTCGCGCCAGCCTTCGCCGGAAAAACGATGGAGTTCTTTCCTCGAATTATGAAAAGTGGTGTCTCGTTAAACTCTCCTCAGCAGGGCGGAAAAACGAGGAAAAAAGGCTGGGGGTAAGGGAATAAGGAGGGACGCGATACGCTTCTCCTTCGAGCCCGTGCAGTCTACGTGATCGCGCAGCTGAATCTGCCTATTACAGGATCCGGGGGATAATAGAAATCGCCCGGCACGCATTTCTGCAGGGAAAATAAAGTTCGATCGGCCGAGTTTCCAAATACAGTTGCGACAGTCCACTCGGTACTTACAGGGACGCCTACAGCGTCGGGTAATTGTATCGGGTTATCGGATAATTGTATTGGCCTCGCGGGGTATCGTCCACGTTTTATGAGGTCTGAGGGAAAAGTAGGGGTAGTGGTTTGGAAACAATTTTTTTTTAGCGGAATAGTCTAATTGTAAGTATATAATATTGTATATAATTATTTGCTCCTGAAATTAATTTATTGTGCGTACAAATATTTTATGCTTTCTACTTTCGCAACCCCGTATCACTGTTGCTTGTGAAGACTACGTCGCGTCGGCTCAGAGTTGGGCATTATTAGAATAAATAAATTTTTATTCGAATAATCTACGAATAAAAATTTATTTGAATAATGCGTTCCGTATGAACCTTGCGTTATCGTAGTCTCGATATCTATCCCCACTACTTTTTTATATCTAGCCTTAAAAAACCTAAAAACATTGAATACGGGTGTATATAGGCCAATACGGGGTGGCCAATTTTGGGCGAAAGAAATTGAAAAGGGTTGAAGCATGGGGGCTTAACTTTAAAAACAATTCACTTTTTTAGTTGATCTCGAAAATTAACAATAACTTATACGTGAGTTATGATATTTAATTAATTTTGAAATTGTCTCGATTCTTTTAAATTAAAATATTTAATAGACACAGTATTGGAGCAAGTGTGTTTTAATCACAGTGTTTATTTATTTATGAAAATGTTTGTTCAGTAAAGGGGATGTGGTTTCTAATAAGAATGTCGATCTTCGTACCTCCTTCTGTTTCACGAGTTTTCCAATAAATGAACGACAGTTCCCGTCAGAATCGAAGCTCGCGAATATCTGTCCAGCAGATTGCAAAGAAGACTTCCACTCGAACCGGAGATCCCGCGCTCTCAGACGCAGCGGGGGTGTCTCAGAACGCAATTTAGCAAAGAATCCTAAGTAACTTAAAGATAAGAATTTCCCTTCAACTAATATTATTCCAGATCTTCGCACTCCGCGGTGGAGCGTTTCCGCAACTCGGCAAACTTTTCACAAATATTAAGGGAGCCCCGACTGCCTGCGGAAGTCAGCATCTTCGCTAGGCTGTTAGCAAGTTTTCGCGCGCTAATCTCGGTTATCGCTTCTGGAAATTTAAAATCTCAAATAGTTCTTACTATACAGAGTGCTTTTAAAAAAGGATTCAGGGTTTAGAGGGTAGATAGTACCCGATAAAAGAGTAAAACAAAAATGCTTAAACAAGATGTGTTGAAAAATCAACCCCTGTCAGAGCTTGATTCTTGGTTTTGGTAGTGCAAGTGATTTGTTTGCGTCTATATTAATATTTGTAATGACATCTTACTGTATCAACAATTGTTTCATTTATATCATAATTATGATTAGGTATTGCAATTCATTTTTTTTTGTTTTTGGAAGGCATAATGCCGAAAACTTATTTTCAGTAAGTAGAAAATGCTTGTGAAGGACAGACCAGAAATTGGTAAAGGATTTAGAGAGATGGATAGTCGAAAACATTTTCTGGAAGGTTAATTTTTAGTATATTGTTTAAACAAATGAAGTTTTCTAAAATCTATACAGAGGGATAAATTCCTTTTCCAAAAACACGCACTTCAAAACAAAAACTGTCTTCCTAAGCCTAATAGTTCCCGAGATATACCAGAAAATATATTTCCGTGCCCCAACTTTGACGGCTGTTTTCACCCCATCAACATGTACGATTGCGGATAAAGAAAAATATGTGTGTAATATTTTTTGCTACTCTACAAACCTGCAAAGTTGCATCAAAATCGGTGTGTACCTACATTCAAAATATATTCCCTTATAAGTCAAGAGGCGCCACGTAAAATCCAAGATTTCACTGAATAAAATGAATATCTCCAAATAGATTTTCTCTTTAAAAAAAGATAAGCAAAAAGAAATAGTAAAGCAGTCCTCACGTTGACATTTCCATTCAACGATTGGACCCCTGCAACGTTAAATCATAATTCCCATGCAAGGATTCTGTTACACTTTAAACATTTCGATCTCTTGGGTGCTTAAATTCCCTTCACACTCCGACGCGTTTATTTCAGTCTGGACACCGCGGGTCCTCGAATAAACGGGAGAAATTTACGACGTCGACCCATCGAGCGCCCAGGATTCCATCCATCCTCGCGATTTCGATGGTAGGAAGGGAAAAAACCTTCGCGCGGAATCTCTATAAATCTAGCGACTCGCGATCCCCAGTGTTTTCCTTTCGTCGATCCTAGTGCTTTTCAAAAGAGTGGCAGGGATCCACGTTTCGCACAGAGTCACTCTCATCGGGCAGTTATCCGTTCAAAAATCCCCCTAACAATGCCGATAATCTCGTTAGCAGTTCCCATAAATTTCGAGGCACCCGATTTTCAGGTTTTTAAGGTTTACCCACACATATTAGTTCCGTCACGGTTTCTAAGTTTTTGAATGGAGCAGATCATACTCATCTATGTCAATTACTCACGCTGAAACTAAGGGACCATTCAAACTGACGGCACTGAACCGTTGGGTTGACCTTAAATGCGTAAATGTTCGAACGTGTGTTCGAAAACGTGAGGATTTTAAAGCAGGCGTTTTCCAATTGGTGATCCGTGATTTGAATTAGAGATAAAATTTAAATTAGAGATAAAATTTAAATATTGAAAAAATTTGTAAATTATTCAACGAGAGACATATAGTTGACTGCAAATTTTGAAACGGCGCGGCTTCGTCGGCGCGCTGTGTGCAAAAAAAACTGTTGAGTTTAAGGGTTTCGGCAAATTTTAGTGATTCGGAAGGGATCCGTGGCAATATTTAATTCGGAAACGCTTCACAGTGTACCTAGGTATACTCTGACTTTTGGACGAAAATTCAACGCTCACGAGTCGCTTCATGGGACAGGTTCGATCGTGTCGCCAAGCTGCAGAATTCGGTTCTGCCATCCGATACTGGAGATACAACCACTAGGCCATACCGGCGCAAATGGTGATCGATTGTTTATAATTAATGGGACGGTTGACTAATCCCTGTAATCGAGCATTACGCCGATTATTAATGCACTGTGTGGGCAGCTACAATCGGCATCGCGATTTGCTAACGGGGCGGATATTATGGTAATAAATTCGTCGTATATCTGTTTTATAATGGTTGCGTGCGGCGCTGGTCTTGTGTAGCTTCGGTAAGATATCCTGTTGATAGACAATCGATGCCGGTGGTTATTTTGCACTCCATTCCGGCGGTCCCTTTGCTCATCGTGTTTATGGTAATTTATCGGTTCCTCTATGAGCACGTTTGCGAGGATAATATTGGTCCGGGCATTTCTACTGGCTTCACTGAAAATCAGGCTTAAAGTCTCGCCTAACCTAATTACTTTACTCCTGGCGATTGAAATCAAATGTAAACACTGTGCAAATGGGGAGTGCGACGAAATGGTAATTTCCATTCTCTTGAAGAACTGTTTCCAACAATTCTCGTTCCACCATTTTCTCTCAAAATAGTGTTTAAAGGTGTTAATAATCATAGGACACTCTATATTGTAGCTGTAAATCGGTAGAACATAAACACGTCTCGATAATCGGTAGTAGCCTGAACATAACCTAAAACCTACAATTTGTATTAAGTAGAACTCGCGTCACACGAACTCAGATGAGAAATCAAATCAAAGAACAAAAACCTATAGATCTATTCTTCATCAGAATACCATCTCGAATTAATAAAAAAAAACGGTTTAACCAGTTTTACTCTAAAATTTAATTCATGCACACCTCGGAATAATTTTCCACTACAGATTCTGATTTTCTGGTTTAAAATTTTTATCTTTGGGAAATAATTTTATTAATGAGTGACACTTGTAGCTTAATATTTAAGATGGGTAAAAATGGCATCGGTGTTAGCTCACCCGAGGGTTAATCCCGCGCGAGTGGATCGAAGTTGGTTTTTAAGCCGCTAGGCTGAGCGCGTTCGCGCATGGATGTCGTGCATTTGCGTGGACGGGCACGCTAAAGCGCATCGCTAAATCTCTGTTCCAGTCTATGACCCTTGGCCGGCTGCCTCAATGGTGTTGATTGCTTATCTGAATATGCATAATCGCGGCGATAATGACAGCGCTCGGGCAAACTTCGGATGCGTCGCGCATATGTAACTAGAGAGCAATTCCCTTATGCCGTATCCACCGGATCTGATCGCGGACAATGAAACGTTTCCGGCACCGTTGCCGCTGTTACGGGCCGTTTAATCGTTTCGAATAAGGCAGCCGCTCCATATCGTCCCGTTTCGTCCTGAATTTCGCGTAGCCAGGAATCACGAGCCCCGCTTCCATATGTTCCGGCCCTCGTTCATTTGAATAATTTACATGCTACGCTAATGGGCTTCGATGATATTTTGAATTTGGCGCTATTCAAAGTAGGTACAGTGTTCAAACTAATAGAGATACATAAATGCTCGGATAAAGGCATTTTCGGATAATAGTATTTTTTACAAGATGGAGGTGTAAAGTTTTTCAAAAATTAATAGTCTGGGAATTTTACTAAATGTCACTGAAAATAAACAATGACAGAGTTCAATTTATTGGGATTGCTTAATAAATTATGTCTGTGTAATGTGGTATTATTAGAAATCCACCATATACATTGAAATGTTCTATTTTACGGTAAAAGCATAAAATGTCCGTTTCCTGGTTTTGAAGTGAAAGTATGGCAGAAATCCACGGGAAATTATGAGGTTGAATGGCGCTTCCGCTGTCGTTATTATTAAATTTAAAAGAATTATTGTGTTTGCTCCAATCCCTTTATTTCGCGTGATTCTCTCCGCACTTCCGGTTCAGATACACGCGGAACGTTGCACGCTCGACGCACCGTGTTGTTACCGTAAAATAAGAGCACCAAGAGCGGGCAATGTCCGCTGGTACATTGTCAATTTAAACGTGACAATGTACTAAATCGTAAGCGTAACGAACCTGGCACTCTAAAAATATTTTAGCAGTTTGTTTTGCACTAACTTACTGTTGGTATTCCATAAAATTCGCGCTTGTGGACCGTGTGAAACTATTATTAATCCATTGCCAGTCGAATAATCATCAATTCGAATAGAATTTCGCGCTATTTGAGTGTTTGAACACGTTAGCAAATTGCTAGGGAAAATTTTATTCTGTTTACCAACAGTAAAGTAACAACACACTTTCTACCTTAGGGGGTGATTTTGAAAGACGTTGTAGCGACTTTGATTCGAAACTTCTATGTATGTAATTTGAATTTGATCAGGATTAGAATATTCTCTGTTTCTATAATTTTCTGTATTTTTTCGCCTCACAATTATACATACATAAAGATGGAGGACTGACTGACTCTAGCTACCAGTATGTTTTGCGTGATAACTTGGTGCAATATTTAAGGAGAGTGATGTTGGAGTAGATGGATATCGATCGGTGTAGTGTGGAGGATAATATTATCATTTTTGGTGTTGGTCCTCGGTCGATGTGGTATATTTATGTGGGTGTATTCTTGTTTGTTAGGTATCCTTCTCACTGCTAGGTTATGTAAATAATAATTTTTCAAGTGGGGGTGTATCCCGTCATTTTGGCTTTATCAAAGTATAGTTTGGTTGAGGGTAGAAAGGGATGGGAGGATTAGGGCCCTATTGCCGGTGTTTTTTTATGCGTTTGCGAAGTGTTTTTTTCTCCTGAATAGTTTTATTATTTGGGACTTTCTATTCTAGAGATGTTTGCTGTATTTAGGATTATTTCGTTTCTATAATGTATTTTGTAGTTGGATTGTCTGGTCGGACCCTACCCTAGACGCGTGGGGACCGACAGGAATCAACTTGGAACTTATATATATATAAAAACGAGCCTGGCACCTGCCACATGCGAGAAAGAGTTTCCAAGATTAGACCTATGGTGGCGCTTTCGAGTACTAATAGTCGCGAACACACTACCAATCACTATAAAATCAGCAACAACTTGCCATCACATTATCAACGTCTACTTAATCAATTCTTTCAATTCGACTTCCCTTTTCTCAAAAATCACAAATGCCCCTCTCATAAATTGAAATAAAATCAGATCATAATTCCGCTGAGAAACGAGTCAGATATTTCAAGGACGGAAAAAAATCGCATCTCAGAAACTCTCCAAGATCGAAGGGGTAATTCTCGTTCAGTCCTTGAGCGGGAATCTACGACGCCGGAATTCTCGATTTCTAGCACCGTTGCCACTCCACGATTTTACGAGAAAGGAATCTATAAGGTCCTCGTTTTAAGTGGGATTCTCATACAGCCCGAGATGTAACGTCCGCGAGTCAAGGGAAAGAGTATTACCAGTTACAACCCAGCCACCTCCGGTGTAGGCTTCAAGTAGAATTCTTATCACCCAACTTGCTCCACGGTGATTTAATACGATAGTTTACTTCGGACAAGGGTCTGGAAATTTGCGAAACGCGAATTTCCACTCTGCGCCAAGGGTCGCACGTTGTCGCGTTAGCATTTAACGTTACATCGTTCTACCATCGAAGTTTAGAAAACATCGTCGGTAGACTGGCTGCTGCTTGAAATTTAAATTGCTCCATCGGCCACCGAGTTTCGCTTCCGGTTCGATGTTCGCAGGATGGAGAAATAACGTGGTTGCGGCTACACAGTCAAGTTTTCCAATTTTTATGAAAATATTGTGCACCGAGCGACCCTCACAATTTAAATTTGCTTTATTCCCGCCCTTTTGACGCGATGTGTCAGCCGCGACGGAATTAAAAGTTTGCAGAGCAATTTCACTGAAATCTCGATGGGGCGAGCGGCGTCGAATGTCTCGAGCACGGGTGGAAATCAATTTTGGGAAATAATTGGCGTACCGGTGATGTGTAAATAGCGTTACTGGGAGAAGAAGAATAAGCGTTATTAAATACTTGGGTTACATACCTTATGCCATTGCTGGCGCATCGCTAATTTCAGGTAAGCGGATTTTTGAAAATTTTTCCGGCATGATTACATCGAGGGTCTTGTAATATTGCACCGTTTGGTCACAAGAATGTTGTAATTAGTCGGTAAATGGACCAAAGCTCATAGAGGCGTCTCCCAGAGGGCGCAAATTAGACACCCCTCCAGTCACAAGGGAATATCTCGAACCCGGAAATTCAAAAAATTCAGAAACTCTCTGAAAATGTAGGGGATTTCCTTCTGATTACAACGCAATTTTTAAATTTAACAAGATAAAGAAAACACATTAAAAGTAGGTATTTCAGATTATAATTCTAACTTAATAATATTAAAAAAAACCGTGGCGATTCCCCAGAAAACACTTTGCGACCCACCGGTTGGGAATCACTGTACTATGGTACGACCCAACCATCATAACGAACCGAAAATTTGAGGGGCGGGAGGGAGGGGAAGGGGACCCCCTTTTTTAAACAGCAATGCCTGTATAGGCAGATTTCAATTTAGGTACTATGCCAAAAGTGTTTTATTAATATCTCAAAAACTAACAAATACCCGAAACTAAAATTTGATATTAGAGGTTCTCTCCCCCTCCCACCAAGCCCTCAAAATTTCGGTTCATTGTGATAGTTGGATCATTCCGTAATACAGCCCTTCCTTTTACATTCAACGCCAGCTATAACTCAATTGCAGCAAATTACGGCGCTGCCCGATTTTTGCAGCAGAGCCTTCAATTATTACCCGGGATGAATACAGGGTGATTGGAATCGACAATTAACCGATTTAGCATTCGTCAATAGCCAGCATTGTTCGTTCACAGCTCGCGTAAATGTCGCTGGATGCCCAAATACCGTGATTAAAGGGGAATTGCTGTTTAACCGAGGACTTTGATGGATCGCGGGTAGGGACAGACAATAGGGTTGAATCGAACGGCTGGGGCCTTATCGGCCGGGTACTTTTGCATTCGTAAGAGGATAACGAATTAGATTTCTGTTAGTTGGAAGTTGGTAGACGTCGCCGTGCCATTCGGACAGGCATCCTTGCGGGCGAACTTATAATAAATTCAAAGCGAACGAGGACACGAGACGACCGAGCACCACCGCGATTTTGCATGGAATATTCCACGTACAAATTCAGGGCAGTGCATTCAACGAGCCTTAATACGCGTGTACGGGGCGAAATGTAAAAACCAACCGTTACGAGACGGACATTTTCGTGCTGCTATATGTGATTGCTATAGTCCCTCTCTGAGATACCTATAGTGACTTTTGTAATGGCAGGAGGGGTTGTTCGGGTTCTTAAAATGCCTCTGGTTGCGAGTGTGTCGATGGCAAGTCAAACATCCAGGGACGTGTTCCATGTTTCAATGTAGTAAAAAAAATTGTGGTCATGGCTCTTAGGGGTGGATCTACAAAAAATTAATTTTCAATATTATAAACAATTTTTTACAAATGTCCATCGATCTAGAGGTGTAGATTCACCTTGAAGAGCTATGCCCATAAATTTGTTTAGACACTGTATAGTCGATGGTAGAGAAAATTTGTAGTCGTAAGTTATCTCAGGTCGTATAGTACCTAGAAGGGTTATAGTGGGGTGGTTAACGCTGCGGGAGTCCCAAATTGTATAACTTTAAGGTTTCGGAACAAGAGGTCTGGAAACCTTACCTCTCCAAAATATCAGAACTTTTATTCCGAAACTGCAAAGCTGTAAATTTTGGAACTTTGGGAAACCTTACCCCCCGCCCCCCAAAATGCCAAATTTCTTGTTCAATAGTCCGTACTAATCATATAAAATAGGAAAAATTAATTTTTCTCAATGTGGGTTAGTCCGTTTTTGCTCTCATTGCCTCAACATTACTTTCACAACCAAATGCGCACATTCCTTAATTCAAATAACCACGTAGGCGTACTACCATAATACTGCAACCCCTAAAAATACTCCCCCCTAAACGAAGGCGCTTATTCTGCAAAATGAATTTTTTTCTTCGCACCAGGGTATGTACTTACGTAGAGGAGCAGTGCTCTAAAGGTACCACACGTTGGTCGTCCAAAGAGACAACCTTCCCTTCATCGTCACCTCGCGAATTGGAATCGACTGTGTTTCGTTCCGCTGACTATATTTTCGACCTTTGGACAAGTGATAGTAAATTTGCATATTCACGAGGCGCTCTTTGCCGAAACCGTGCGTCTTACGTCTAAGACGTGGCCGTCCATCTTGGGAACCGTGCGACAGTAAATAAAGCGGCTGGATGGGTACAGGTGGCAAACGTTCAGACGATAAAGCATATTTCCAGCGACGATATTTGGCCGCTCGCGAGGCAGAATCTGCGATTAATTATCCGCGAAACGGCGGAGATAATTTTCCAAAGTAATTGCTGGAAAAGTAAGAAGATGGATCGCTATCTTCGCGGAGATAATTAATTACGCCCCGGGGCGTCGAGAATATTTAACGATTTAAAGGGTCGATTTTAATTTACTGCGATCTTTACGGGTGGAATTCTATTTTTTGGTCTAAAAACGTAACAAAATTTGGGATTTTTTTTAAGAAACTAGCGATTCGATTCATCTGAAATTTGGACTATGTTTTTATGCATTTTTTATTTTCTTAAGTTTTAATAATAAATATAAGAGTTATGCACGATCCACAAACACCCCGCCAGCTGGGGAAGATTAGGGATGTCAACGATATATCGGTATATTCAATTTATCGAGAAAATGAAGAAATATATCGAAATTTCTGTATCGATGGTTTCGAAAAGCATATCGATAAAATTTTCTTTTTTAAAGCAGCCTTATAATCGTAGTTTCTTATTTTGCCAATCAAACATGATAAATCAAACAGGATAATCGATATATCGATATATTGGAAAATTTTGACAACCCTCGGGAAGATTCCCGTTACAAAAACGTGTGCACGAATCGGTATTGATTCAGAAGCCGCGGCTCTGGGTCATTGTGCATTAACGACAACTAATTAGCTTAATTAGGTTGCTCATGTGTCAGAAAGTCTGCCTTGTTAATGGTAAGCAGCCTCAACTCCGACAGTGTTGCTGGAATCGCGACGGGTCTTGTAAACTTAATTGCCCCGGGAGATCGGGCGTATGAAAATTATTCAGTGTTTCCTGTAATACGCTCGAGTTATGCAGCTCGCGCACCGAAACGTGCAGAATGTGGACTTTGATCGGGCGACTTGCTTCTAATCGTACGCTAAAGCCAACGAATTGCATCGGCAAATAATCCGCTGACAAATAAGCGCCTGCTGCAAATCTAAGAGCTCCATCTCTCCTCTAACACCGCAAAACAACTATCGCTTCTTAGAACTGTATTGAGAGAATGTACCTCGAAGCCGATGCTTAAGAGAATCGTTTAAACTTTTTTGGCAGCGCACCGTCAGCCTTTAAACGGTCCTTAAAACCGTTCTGTAATGAATTAGTGTTTAATTCCACTCGCCTTGCTCTTTTATTCTGAATAAAAGAATAAGAATAAACGAGACTTCATTTTTTTCTTTACCTTACTACCTGTATACTATTGTAAACCGGAGGGTATGTCCAATTGTTAATAAATGAATAATGTTTTCGTCGGAGAATGTCGGTCTTCTCTGAATCTACCGATTCTGAAGTACAGGTCGTTTCAAAATATAAATGCGATGTAACTAGGGGGTAATTCTTTCAGAAGAAGTACTTCGAAAGTTTATATTTACTTAAAGATTATATTTACTTATGCAACTTTGGACTTCGCTATATTTGTTTTGGAGAAAATATTTATACTTTAAAAACGTGTGATTTCAAAATTTAACTTTCAAATTTCAAAGATACGAAAAGTTTCATTGGGTTCCTTATGCTCATTTAATTAAGTTTGTGTGCAATTTTTTACCTACAAATGTTGGTAGGAATATTTTATTATGCATTTTCAATTTTTTGAAACGTCCTGTACAGCTTTGCATCGCAATTGTGATATCCTCGACCTGTTCGCCCATTAACGGGATAGTATCAATCTTCACGGTGGTGATTCCCCGAGAGGAGACAACGAACTACCAAGTATCTTTTATATATTATCTTCATGTTCCCAAAATTCTAATCCAATGTAAATTCAGGTCTCTTTGTACGTCCACCTTGCCATGCCGCTTCAAAAACTCGTTCGAAATCGTAGTAATCTTCCGTTCCACTTACCGGTACCTTGTTATCCTTCGTGTGTACGCGAAGCATTGTCTTTTTTTTGTTGATACAGCATAATGACACGTTTGGGAGTGCCTTTTTTCTGGGGGTTTTTAAAATGTATGCGTTTCGCGTGCGCGTTTCATGCGCGCAGACATCTTATAAATATTCCACTCACGAAAGACCTTCGTACGTCTGTTTTTGAACGCTTAATAAAACAAGGAGTCCTGCTCACCGACAAACTTTATATTTTCGTCTTCCCCCTCTTTGCCGCACGACTGTTTAGAAAAAGCAGTATTTGTGTTTTAATGCCCCTTTTCAAAGCAACGTCCCGTGCGTGTCATTTCTTTTTAGCTTAAAATATTAATGCTACTGTTATGCGAACAAGAATATAACATCGGAATCACATTACAGCCTACCCGCATAATTATCTCGGTCGATTAATTAGCGAACCCGACGCGGGGATCTCTTTTGTGTCGCTAATGCTTCCATTAGGAACTATTGCGTGTGATACCATATAATAGTATATTGTTATTGCGTGAAAGTACGTGTTTATTATGGTAACCTCGGTATTGTAATTACAAACACGGTTGGGTCTATGTTATAACACGTTGCAATAGGCAATTTAACACACTTGTGTTTTGATTTGAAGAAGCATCGACAACTCGATGTCTCCAATCGCGGAATATTAGAGAATTAATTTATTCTACCATTCCTAAACTCCTCAGTCGCCTGTTTTCGTCATAAGTTCCGTCTGTTTCGTAACAAAACCTCCGGAGAAATCCATAATTCCCTCTTCAAAGAAATGCCGACCTACCAGTATACATATGTACAAACGTTTGACGACATTCGTCAATCTTCCGCGGCGATTATTAGCACCGGCACAATATTTACTTGTCCAGTGCTGCCACTCATCCGTTGCATCATGTAAGAGAGAAAAGGTTGCCTGTCACACGGAATATCCTACCAACTCAATTGTTCCCCCGCACGTTTTCTTACCCACAGTAACTACATACCCACATTTAATTCAACGCGACTAACCTAGAACCCTTTCCAACACAGTAAAACATAACAAAATTTATCGACACTCCACGTCCAAACCTTTAACAACTGAAAATGGAATCCCCTTCCATTGACCGCGGATTTAACACAATGCACGCGCGTACTAAATATCAAGAGGAAAAAAATAGAAAGACAAGGGGTGATGGACGAATCGAAGCATAAACCAAACCACTGCATTTCCCCATATCCTTCTATCACGGCGGCCAACTTTACGAGCGCCCGCTGAATGGGCGCGCGCGCACACGCGCTCAATCGCCGAGAACATTAATTTCCCTAGAAAAAAAGCCACTCGACGCACCCGGATTGTCTCTTAACGGGCACGTGTCATCGTAATTCTTAGAAGGTGTGGACTGCGTTTACCTTTCGTGGTAACCCCCTCTCGTTCTCCACCACCATGGTGCCCTGACGTCGGAGGACGGGGGCAGGCGCGAGAAAGAGGAACGGAGCCGGGAGCCGACGAATTCGGAGGCTGGGCAAACGGTCGGGTATAAAACAGTTGATCGGTGCCGAAGCCAGCATCAGTCACGCTTAACTTCGCTTTCCTGCTCGACACAAGCTGCCAACATGAAGGTAAGCGCCACTTTTTCCCCGTCCTTTCTCTTCCCCTTCCGGCCCCTCTCCGCGGATCCGATATCTCTTCCCCACCCCTCTTTTTTTCCTCGGCCATTTTTTACACGCCATCGTCAACTACCTTCTACACCTTTTCTGCCCCGTGAGCCGACTTTTGCAACGATATTTACTGCTTTGTTTCCGACTCCGATGTACAGCGCGTTTCAAATCTGGGTGGTCGGTGAGAGTCGTGAGAAGAAGGGATAAGGGGGTTTTGACAATAATTGGTCTTTTGGATATAAGGTTCTTTAGTAAACAGAGCAAGGAAAGCGAGAAAGTTTCTGTTTCGTGTGTAGTGTGGGTGCACAGTGAAAAATACTTCTCTTTAGGATCATTTAGAGTGATTAGAGTCCCTTACAACTTACGTCACTGTTCACGGATATACCTTCTGGCTGCGAGCGATTTCGAGTCGCTTCTGTTCCGCCCGGTTAGTTAGGCGCGTGCAAAAATCTAATGGGATTCAGAGACGCGCGATATTGTAATTCGAGCGTCGTTGGGGACGGTCGGAACCGATTAACGCTGCGCAACGCCGTTTAACACCATAACTGGAAGGAGGCTGGAACGTCTTTCGCGGCTCATTAAATTTCCACGCGTGCGTCTACTCGAGTTATCGCGCCTGGTAGGGAAGATTAGCCGTGCATGCTGCGCGCGCCACCGTCGAACGTTCTTCCGTAAAATACGCCACAGGTACATCTAATTCGAGAAAACACGCTCGCTTACATTCGGAACACGTCTCGGCATCCGGCGAACCTTTCCTCCGTTTCGTCCCGCGCCGAAATTCACCGACGTGTTCCGCGACACGTAAAGAGAAGGCGAGCCGGGTGGTAGTCCCCTTCTTGCGTCCAAGACCGCTGGAATTATCGTTGAAGTCAGGGGGAACCTTTTTAACTGTCTCACTGTCCGTGCGCCATCTGTGAGTCACGCTCGGGTCACGCGACACGCTTAAATGGCCACATGTGGTACACTCTGTGATACCTTCGAGACAAATCGGTATATTGCCATTTTCGACATTAATGTCTTCTGGCTCTCCACCTTCTCTTTGGCCATTTTGATGTCGTGAAGTTAATAATAAATATTATAGTAGTGTTTACAAGAAAGTTCCAACTGTGATCGGTGATGGGGAGAGGATAGTTTTATTAGAAGCAATTGTATCTTAAAATTTTGATTCGATAAATTCTTTTGACCACCACTGTATGTAGAAAATGGTTTTTAAGGTTATAGTTAACTTGCAGAGTAACGTGTATCTTTAATAATGCGGCAGTGACATTAATTTTTCGTTGCAGTAGAATTATTATTTAGAATTTTTAATGCTTGAAGCGGGACGTGGAAGTGTCACACTAAATAGAAACGTCCAGACAGTGAAGCGATTAAGCCGGATTCGCACATATCAGTTTTTTTAATGCAATGCAATTTTTAACCTGACTCCTGTCCAACTTATTTTGGCCAAGTGAGCTGCACATTTTTGCAATAATATTTCCCTATTAGGTACTAGTAATAAGAGAGGTGTAACAGGCAGTGTGTTTACTCGAGTGATGCAATAAATATTCTCAGTATGTAATCCGACGTCAGAATTTATAAATTCATCGCAAGCTGGCGTCGTTTAAAATCCAATGCACTCAATTCGTGTACTGCTTCGGCAATGTGCAGGAATGTCGAAGTAGTTGGGGTTTAAAAAGTGTACTTTTAGTAAAGATTGTCTTTCGTTGCCTGCTACCTTCCAGGTATACCTGTGTTTTGTTTGAGGGGAATTAACCGGGGTCACAGTTAGCCATCTACCGGGTAAGATTTCATTTACGTTAACAAGTGCGCCCTACCTTTCTTCTCAAACTCCCCTCTGTTTACTTTGTTCTCCGTGAAGTTTGTCTAGGCGTTAACACATCAGGCTCTCGATCCCATAGCTCTAGTTTGCATAGTGAAAAAAGTTCTCTGTTGACGTTTATCGAGGTCGAGCTATCGTGCCATTTAAATTTTTTTCGTCTGACGTAAAATTGGCCCGGTTCACTTACGTTTCGTGATCAATAGTGGAGCTTCATTTTGAAGTTAATATCGGGGCATAGGCACGAATCGAAGCAGAAGTGAAACTTTTGAAAAAGTTCTTCCACAGAGGTTATTGGTAAAACATTTTCGCCATCAATTACTTGTAGTGCTATCGACGTAAGAGCCCTTGAAAATTTTGAATACTCATATAAAGCGTATCAAAATCGTTTTTCTGGATTCTATGTATCTGTGGTTTCAAATCTGATGGACTTTAAATAATTACTAAGAAACGTCACGCGAATATAGTGTTCATTGAATTTCACGCGCGTCCGTTGATGTTTTTCCAAGCGGCGCTGCCGCGAATACCAAAGTTCGGCTTCGTATGCAAGGACATGGCAACGCTGTATGTTTCAAGCCGAAAGTTTTGCTGGACGGGAGTCGACGACACGATCAACGCGGATAAGGAACTGAATTCGAGCCGAACAGGCGGGTTCATGCGGCATTTTCATCACATACCGTTCGTTTGGACTCTGATAGCCGCTGCGCGCAATTAGAGGCTTTACACGTGATTCGTTAATCGCTGGGAATTAGTATCGATCATCTCGATAAGTATGTGCTTGCGGCATTGGCTATTTTTCGACAAGATGGCGTCTGTGTTGACGTTTTAATGGAGGAAAGTACTAATTATTAGAAGATAGGTTAGGAAAATTAGAGTGGGTATTTCTGAGTTATCGATCAAATGGAACAGAGTAAAAATGGAAAAGGTAATTGACTAATTGTAGGACCTAGTAGGCCCTGAATTTTCAAAATCTTATTTATTTATTTATATATTTTGGAATATCCTCTTTTTTCCCATGTTTTAATAGCGAATCAATCCTATTCAACACTACCGCGGCGTGCAAAAGTTTCCGGCCAGATGATTTTTCCATTTTTTTCCCAAAAATCTTTTCTTTTGAAGACTTTGCTTTTGGAGGAAAAATTGGAAAAACCATCCGGCCGGAAACTTTTGTACGCTACTGTATACATATAGTACATCTGCAGTTGTTCATGCATCAAATTAATTTTTTAGTTTCTTCAAATGTATCGATAACAATCGCTACAGCCTCATTCTCCCACCCCCTTTTGAGTCACCCAATTACAGAGCGCGTCTGTGACGCCGGAACGTTCCCGCAACGGGACATTGTCCGCCGCTTGCGAAAAATGAGGAAAAAAGCCGAGGTGAAATTTGTTTGCGAGAGTGAAAGGCGTCGGGGAGCATTCCCCGATGGCAACGGTCGGGATTGCGTCACAAGATTTACGTACGTGTACACCGCATACGCCGGCGTTGACACCGATTCTGTAATTATCGATGTGTTACGGTCTTTAAAAGAGGCTCGCGCGCGCGCAGTCGATGAGCATTTGCAATCAGACGACTATTAATCGCGCGGGAATTATCGTGGAAAGGGCTGGCAGTTCGATGACTCATTACCTCTTGCCTTCCACGATAGCGATTCCAAAATCCATGGAATCGTAAAACGGTCGATGAAACTGGAAATGGTAGATTTAAATAATAATTGCAGCTCCATTTTTTACAGTTTTTGAGTAATGACGTGTGATATACGTAAAACAAATTATACGTCGGTTGCTGCATGTTCGTTCAAATCTGATAACAAATGACCGATTTATTGCAAATAAATAAATAAATATATTAGTATTAATATTTTTATTAATAAAAATATTTTACAATAAAAATATTAATAGTAAAATAATTTTTCGCCAAAAATAGAAATAAATACTTGTCAATCCAGTACTTATTGTGTGAAAATATATATTTCTCAATTAGTGTTCTCTTTTTAATGAAGTTGCTAAGGATTGAGCTGTCCCTCTTGCTGCAGAGTCCTCAATAACTTTATTTTCATACATTATTTATTGCTTAAATCTTCTAAGATACTTTCATAAATCAAGCATTAGGGGAGTCATCCAACGCACCTTCAATTTTCGAAATTTTACAATCTCGTATATGACAGCAAAGTAGCAGAAAAATAAATGTCCCCTTTGTAGCAATGAATAAGGAAGTGTCCAAGGCGAGATAAGTTCAGAACTAACAGGGGGTAAAAGTCACTAGGGGTCGTTTATCATCTTCGTGTCATTGAAAACGTGGCATTGTCGCACTTCAAGGTCGTGCAGTTTGCAAATCCTCGAGCCGGGGACGAATTACAATGGACGCTCGAGTGTTCGGGTACACATAATCGCTCCTGCGCGATTAAAGCGCTCTCTCATCCCTTTGGCCTTGGGCCACTTCAAAGAAGACGGGGGCCATTTACCGGTGGGAAGTCGGTAAACCGGTCAAATCGATGCAATCGCGTCGCGTGTAGTCACTTTTATGGGATGGGCGAAAGTGTGAAAGATGGGCGTTTCGTGGGGAACCAGTTTCTCCCGCGCCGATGGGACTTTCATCTTCTCTTGTTGGGATTCTGGTCGCAACGAAGTTCTCCGCTGCTTCGCGGCAACTTTGCAACTCCGGGAGGGGCAAAATACTTATCCTAATTGAAACTAAAAGTGGGAAGCATGTCAATAAATTTTTGTGCATTTTTTTCTAATTGAAGAGCGAAGATTTTTTAGGGAAAAGAAAGATGCTGTAACTTAGATATATCTAGTAACTATTACTGTGACAATTTAGACCCATGGTAGATGTTCCCACTATACTTACTTTAGATTACGTTTTTTTGCAATTTCTCGATTACTATTGCGCTCAGTAATATTATGCTTGGGTCCAAAAAGACGCACTCATAGTTGAAGACTACTGCAAAATGAGGTCAGCGCCAAATTTCGAAAATTAGTTAGTAATAACTAAGTAATAATGCTGAATGGTGTGTTAACATATACATACATTTGAAGTGGGTAAAATACATTGAACATACATATGTCCACAAACATTTTGTTAATACAATTTCCAGTAGTTTTTCAAAAATTAATATATTTGGTCGTCCGTAGACTTTTTTCCAGGGTGGGGGGCAAGTTTGAGGAACAGTGACAGTAAAGAAAATCGTCAATTGCTTTCTTGTTTGAAAATAGGCACTCTTTTAGTATAAACTTAACCATATCCTACATACCCTTTGAAACTGTTTGAAAGTGTCGCCACAAATTCAAAACAAGTTTTGACACAAATTCGCCGTTTGCACTAGATTGAAAAAAAGATGGACCCAAATGAACCCTGTATTTATTTGTTTCATGCATTTTACCCTCTGAAAAAAATAAAAAAATAAAAAGTAAAAAATATCAAAATTCATACCATTTTTAACGATGAAAAAACGGACCATTTTTCCCTCAACGGGATATTGTTTCCGGCGCTAAAGGGTTAATAAAGATTAGTTTTTAAAAATAAAAGTACCCCAAAAAATAAAATTCTATTCTGTCAGTATCAATTGACAGAGATCCGGACATAAGGTAAATGACCACTACGTAAAAAAGATCATCAAGATGGAAAATATCAGAGTTTTTCAACGCAGTGGCGTACGGAGTACCTATGCCACCCGTGTCCCTACGAGGTAATAATAATAGTAATTCCAATTAACTTTTCTAAATAATAAAACAATTTTAAGCAAAACACGATAACTAATGTTGCGTCTGTGGCATACGACTACTTCCCTATATCTTTCGCAAATTACGAGTCGAAGCAAGCTCGAAACGAAGGACAACATCTTTCCCCACCAATCCCTGCCGTCCCCTATCTGTACCTCATTATGCCCTCTCTGAGACCGCAGAAAGCGACCAGCTTGCTCGCATGAGTACGATTTAACATCGAGTCGCTATCGTCTAATCCGTTTACGCGTCGATTAAGTGTGTAGAACAGGATCAGTTAAACAGGAGCTACCACCTAAGTCTAGCTCTGCCTTCCTCCTTACGCGCGCGTACCGCGGCCATTGTTGAAATTTACATTAAATTGGGGTTAAATGTAGACCAGGTCCTGGTTGAATCAGTGGGATATTAAATTTCGATAACAATTCGGGGACCCGAGAAGTGGGAGCAGACTCTGGGTCGGGTCTATCAATTCTGAAGGCCACTTAACTCCGATCGAGTTGCTAATTGCTTGCTATTAACTGTCCACTATCAAGTCTGTTGCACCATAAACTGCTCGATTTATCCAACGTACGATGGTGTAATCGATTCCACCGGTCGAGGAGGTTGCGAATTGCGATCCCATACGATTGATTTCCTCTTTCTACGAGCCAGTGACTTTCCATTTCTTCCCATTTTTTTCGCCCGTCATCGCTCGGTCGTGCGGGCAGCATATTTTCGAAACTCCGCGCCAGGTACCCGCTCGACCCTGTTTCAATAAACGCGAATCCATTGCTCGTATCTTTCCCGCTCCCGCTCCCCACCGCTCGAATAATTTCTACGCGGAATAAAGGACGTTTCTGCTCTGCAAGTGACAAGCTCGCTAAATTATTCTTTCTGGGTTACTGGCGATTCATCGGTATTCGTATTTCTTAATACTAACACAAACGTAGGGATCGATACATGGGGTATAGACCCGCTACGAGCAAACCCTTGTTTTACAATGTTTCATAGCGGTGGATGTGTGGATCTGAAGATACAATCGAGCTTGGAAGCTGATTTAAGGTTCGGTTGTTTAATAGCTGCGTGATATGTATTTCAATTTATTTGTTATGTTAACTTTTTTTTTAATAATAAATATTACTGTTTGTATTATCGTTTGAATAATATTTCATAAAAAAACATTAAAATCCATATAATACTTCCTGAAAAAATTCATTAAAGTGTCTTGTTCGACCGATAAAAAAGTACAATGGACCCTTAAACCTCGAAACTAGTCATCGTCATCCCCGTAGAATTGTCGCTGTGAAGTGGAGGGGGTTGTAGACTCCACCCACTATCACGAGCATGCGCTGTTGTCGCTTCTGTATTGCTGAATAGAGTGTTTGGACGATGCAAACTCGAGAAGTATAAGAAAAACTAAAGGAAATATCACACCTTGGCTATCCATCACAAAATTTCGAAACACTGTAACAGAATTCATAGATCTCTAGAATTTCAAAATACATCAGAAATCATAAATCTCCAGAATTTCAAAATATCTCAGAAAGCATAGATTTCCAGAATTTCAAAATACCTCAGAAAGCATAGATCTCTAGAATTTCAAAATTCCTCAGAAAGCATGGATCTCTAGAATTTAAAAATACCCCAGAAAGCATAGATCCCTAAATCACCCATCAGTTTGCAAACTTCTGTCACCAGTTTACAACTCGTTCCTTTTCCTTTTAATGGCTCTAATCAGCCCCTTAAATCTGCACTTTTGAAGCACGCAGTACATTATTACCGAGAGTAAATGCAAATTCCGTAAACGCCATCGACTTAATAGCTCGTGTGCAGCATTCGGATAGCGATCGCGAACAGTTGCGAAGCCTTCCAGCTCGAAATTTTGAGGAGTATCGGGGAATTACCTCCCAAGCGGGAAGCTTGGAGCTTTATTATGCAGAAGCCGTTTGATCTCTGGGGTAAAGATAACACCGTGGCTCTCTGGTCGCGTGACTTTTCGGATATCCTGTTGCATACCGCGTACAACAGTCACGCGAGCGGCGTGAAAAAGTGTTGCTTTGCGTTGAGGAAACTTCTAACCATCGCACCTGCCGTTGCTCCTTCCTTGCTGTTGTGTTTCAGTACCTTGGTTATCGCTTCTTACACAGTGGGGGTGTACTGGGATTTTTGAACATCTGTATGCCATATTTGCTTGACTCTGTCTGTGAGGACTTTGAAATTTGCTTCATGGGTCCTGAGGATATCAGCGGCTCAATGGAAAACGGGCACATGCTACATATATATATATATTTTTTGTTTTTTATAACAGCAAGTCTTCTGAGAAAATTATTTTCCCCAAAATTTACTTTTATAATATTATGGTATGCGCCTGTTTTCCATTGGGCCCCTCGTATTTGACCCTTTCCTTCCTTATGAAATGATAGTAACATGATCTTCTTACTCAGTTTTTATAAGTTCAGTCGCTCAGTAATAGTAGGGGAATGTTAACTTTAAAAGTACAATTTTAAATTCTCCATCAGAATATGTATATTAAACACACATCGCAATTCCAAGTTGACGCTAAAAAATAACAGGAGTAAAAAAATCGGAAAAATGGTAAATTTTTTGTCCGCTACTGTATAGTGTGGCCCTCAATGTATTTAGCTCCGATGCTGGCGCAATATCGCAAACCTCTAGTAACAGTATGCCCCTAATACAGAGGGCTCCATCTCCGAGTAGCTCTCTTTGTGCACCTATGCCCTAATTCTAATACTTCGAGAAACGCATTGGTGGGGATAGCCCCGCCTACTGTACTTCAGCAATCAAAGCTTCCAGTACCTCTACTTCTCACGATATCAAACTACCACGAGGTAATTCACGAGAAAATGCTACCGCCTTTAACACACGGGGCAAGAACAACGTAATCCCTCGTCCCTTGCCACCCCACCTCTCCTAACACCACATCACGATAACGTTTTCCCAAAGACCCTCGGTCCTCGTTATTAGCCTCCCCCCATCGTGGGAGGGAGAAGATTGTTCGGTATTACCGCGTCGCGCCGCTTTATCTCGATGGGTTACACTTTATAAAAGACTTCCGTTTTTCTACCCCCCACGAATCTAGGTCGCGGTTGTTTTCCTCGCTGTGGTGGCCTGCGCCCTGGCAAACGAGAAGTACACGACCAGGTACGACAACATCGACCTGGATCAGATTCTCAGGAGCGAACGTCTGCTCAACAACTACGTAAACTGCCTGCTGGAGAAGGGTAGCTGCACCCCCGACGGCAAGGAGCTTAAAAGTAAGTCGACCCTCTCCACTGCTAGGTTAATGCGAACACGTATCTTCCCCGCCCCTTTTTCCCGCCAATTACGCGACAGATCACGGGGGAACGCTCCCGGCGTACTTCCTCTGGCTTGTCGGTGTCGTTCCCCGGTCCTGTTGGTCCTTTTCCGTGCGCTGAAACTTTCCCTGTAAACCACCGGGCACGCCGCGCGGTGGGCAGCCACCATTTTTCTTCCTCGGACGCGGGATACTGTTTTATGAGCGAAGTTCGCGGCAGCGAAGGTTCAGGTTCCACTTTTGCTACTGGGCAGATGATATTTGCCCGTCTGGCGGTCGTCAGCTGCTAAAAGAAGACTCTTCCTCGATCGGTTCCGGTTCTGGATAGTGATGCGCTTAGGGCTGGCGTGAGTTGTGTGCAGTGTGGGTAGATTTTGTTCTTGAACGAGAAGCGATTCTTGTGCCTACTATGGAAAGGCAGGTGGATTGCCATTTTAGAGATCGAGGAGGAAAGGAAGAGGTGCCATCATCTTGGGAACTAAGGCAGACCTCATCAGTAGGGGCCTACAGCTGATGGACCCTGCCATTTTTTTTTTCATAAAATACGTTTATTACAGAAAAAGTCAACAATAATAACAGGATGAACTACATATCACATATGTGAGAACACAGATAAACGAGAGAATCCTTAAACGTAATAAAAAGGAAAGAACGTGGTGCGTAGATGTAAAAACTTAAGGGACTAAAGGACTACACTCAGCCTAAAATGACTATACGGATAATGTAAATTGCACTTATTCCTTAAATCAAATATAACAAGAGTTGACTAATCTTAAACTACGATTTGGTAGCTAGCATAGAACAGACTTTTAATAAAACTATGCTGAAATGGACTCTGCCATAGACGACGCATGGGGACCGATAGGAGTAAACTTGGAACTTATATATATATATATATATATATATATATATATATATATATATATATGAACGAAGCTGGTAGCTACCACTTGCGAGAAAGGGATTGAAAGATTAGACCTCCGGTGGCGCTGGCGAGTACTAACTAGTCGCGATCCCATGGTGGGACTGGTACGTGACAATGATGAAAAGTTGAACTCAACCCAGACTTAATTCAACCTTAACCACCTACTAATTTAAACCTCTATTGCAATTTTTCACGCATTGAGAAAAAACGTTGAGAAAAAACTCCCAATCATTTCGAAAGGAACTTTTTAAAAAATTCCTGCCAAAGAGATTGACGGGCATTGTGGTCGCCACTACCCCTGCGTGGGAGCAACTGCGGACATAACAGTTTACCCCTTTGTCGTTATTATTCGCGCTCGGAGGCAGCGCGAACAAGCGCGTGTCGAATTTAACATGCCAGAATATACAAAAAAAGGAGGAAGGCAGCTGGAGTTTCGAAACTGGTGTTGAGTTGCAATGAAAAGCGGGATACAAAAGTTCTGCCGTTTTAATTACGCTTCGTTTCCAATTTAATTATACGTACGCCCACTATTTCTCCATAAAATTCGTGCAGGATTTCCACGCACGACAATGGCGCGGCGCATTAATCAAATTATCCAGCCGATCACCGTGCCCGAAAATAAAAACTAAGAAGGGCTATCCCTTATCAAAGTCACGGTGGAAAAAGGCAGCGCGCAAAGGAGCTATAACTCAGAGTTCCGTTCGAACGGCGGGAACGATCGGTGTACGAGCGGAATGGAGGATTGCCGGGGCATCAGCTGCGCGTAAATCGCAGCCGGAACTAGCAGGCAAATTTGCTCGCTTGTATTTTTCTATTCCGCAGATCTCGGCTTTAATCTGCCCACCCTTTCCCCTTGCCGAGGGGGCTCGCTTTATCGTGCAGACTCCTAACGCTCCCAGTTGCTCGGTCTTGAGGGACCTCCAGATCCAATAAGCAATGGTTGTCTCTGTTTCCTATTCCGACTTTCTCTTTCTCCTCTGTTTCTCTGTTTCCACGTGGACGCGCAGAGGAAGGGCACAGGTGGTGGTTGGAAACACTTACCTATATGTATTCTGAATACGGTATGGGTTTAACCCTTTAACGCCCAGACCCTTGAACCCGTATTTCAAAATTGAGAGATTGATATATATGTTGCATCTTATTTTGAAATGGAAAATATCGATTTTTTTAATTTATGAATAAGCGTATATGTGATTCGAAAGACCTTGTTAGTACCACTGATCCCATCCCATGGCGAATGTGGATTATTTTCAAAGACCCGCTTACTGTATCCAGTATGCAGTATAGATAAGTGGCTGGAGCACATGCTCCCCCCTTCGCAGGCTTCCTTGGAGGAACGTTGAGTGTCATTGATGAAAAGTTTGCGGGTTCGGGCCGCGGTGTAACGCTGTCAAATATTGGACGAGGGTCGCGGTCAAAGTTGAGGAAGTGGGCCGAAGAAAGAGGCGGATCGTGAGACCGCAAGCTTCCCTTCCCCCGACTAGAACATCCGCGCCACCCTTGTCCGACCTGGTTCGACCTTCATTTTCTTGGGATCTCTGCGTCTCGCGTCTTCGCGCGTTTCATTTATTTATTTATGCGGGGTGAACCGCATATTGCCACCTCAAATTATTCTGTTCTTAGTGGACCGATGGAATATTTTCATCGGCCGCATAATAGATACATTTTATCAGTTGTCTCTTTCTCGAAATTGTCAAGGTTACTTTTCTCACTTTCTTCACTTTTTTTTTATCGATAACTCTACACTTTATTTATAATTAGCGGGCATTGAGACAAATTGAACAAAATACAAAAATATATTTTTTATCTCAAGAAATGATACAGTGACTCAGTGGCGGATTTAAGGAGAAAGGCCCAGGTGGCAAACGTTCCAAAAGGCCCATTTTTTCGGGAAAATGGAGAGGTAGTTTCCTAAAAACGGGCTCAGTGTAGTAGTACAGAAAAAAATGTAGTTTGGATAAAATCATAATTTTTCTTTTTAAGGACGGAGCCCTAGCGGGCCTTTTGGGCAGGGGCCATTTTTTGTGAAAATGGAGAAGTAGTTTAATACAAACGGGCTTAGTGTAGCTGTACAGAAAAGAAATATAGTTTGAATAAAATCATAATTATTCTTTTTAAAGATGGGGCCCTAGGGGACCTTCCGGGCAGGGGCCCAAGAGGCAATTCTTTGTTAACTCCGCCACTGCAGCGACTTCAATTAGCATTTTCCAAAACCTTGCTGTACTCAATCAGAGAGTTAACAGCAATGAAATTGCCACCTGAATTGGCGTTCCTCGCGGAATATACCGCCGTTCACATCCTCCTCGTCAATTTGCAAGATAAACACTAAAGTGATCGATAGCGCGAGCATCCCCGCGGACGGGATTGGTGAAATCGAGGGGAAGAGCTTACCCCCTCTACGAAATCAATTTTACGAATCGCCGTTCGCGTCTTTAATCCCGCGTCTTAATCCGATCTCGATCGACTGGGGGAGCCCGGCGGACGCGGTTCGAAAATTATATTCGAATTAGTCCCGTATTAGAGAGTCGGGGAATCGAATGGCCCCGCGGTCATCCCCCGGGCGAAATTTCGCTACGGGGGATTAAATTCGACCGCGGTTCGACGTTCACCCGTCGCCTCTCCCTCGAAATAACATCCGTTGCCCGGGCGTCGGACTCGGTCGCCGTGATCGCTCGTTGAAAATTTCCATCGCGAATCGAGTTTAAAGCCCTCCTCGAGAGCTTAATCCCCCGCGGGGCGACGAGAGGCGTCGTCGCGCTCCGCCACGGGAACGCTCCGTCGGATAATCCGAAAGAATAATCGCGGCTGCGATAAATATTCCGTATAGACACGCGAGCCGTTCCCGCGGCGATTCGTTAGCGTTCACCAACGGTGAAATAATTCTCGATTCGATTAAGATATCCAGCGGACGAGCTTCCGTGATAATCGCCACACCTAAGGAAAACGGAACCGCTGGCCATCTTCTTAACGGGTCAGCGTTGAAGGGTTCACGTGGGTGGGTTGAAAGGGTGATGGTGAAGAGTTAAAGGCTGCTTTCTGGTGGAGGCACGTAAGGGTGCAGAGGTGGGAGAAACTTGGAGCATTTTTTTATATTATTATTAACCCTTAACCGGTGATGTCCCAGTTTGTGACAAAAAAAACGGTGATGTTGAGTGGCACAGACTACGCTTTAATAATTTGACATTGTCAAAACAGAATTTATTTTTAACATATACTGGAGTTATTAGTGACATTATTAGGTGTGTAAAAAAAACTTCAAGAGAATCTCTACGAACCAGGTTAAAACTGTAGAACTGTTAAATCCGGATTGGAACTGTCTATATATTTTGTAAATAAGTGTAGCAGAAGTAGTGATCACAGATTCCATAGTTAAACATTGAACGTATTTGAAAAGAACCATCTGCGGCGAACGAATGGCTTTGCTATAAAAGACAATCAATGTTTCGACCAATCGGATCGCGCAGAGACGCCACTGGAGGCGGAGTCTTTCCCCACTCCGCCTCCCGTCGCGCAGAGGGGCGTTCAGCCGCGCGGCTATTGGTCAAAACTTCAACAGTCTTTTATAAAGAAAGTATTCATTTGCGGGGTGTGATTCCTCTTGACTATTTTATCCTCTCATAAGATAGAATAGGTACATAGAAACACAAAATAATCTCAACCTCCAATCTCACGATAGCAGACCTAGAATCATCTTTAAAACTCTAAGAAATGTCTACACCACCTGCATACGAAGCACAGAAACGTTGCCTCTACTTCCACTGCCTTCGCCTCCAATTCTTCATCCGCAACAAATGTCAATATTGGCACTCGTTAAATTCGCCATCGAGGGTTCAGTTAGCGACAGAGCAGGGAAGAGTCGTAGTCGCGGGATAGCCCGTCGATGGACTGAACAGAACGTTGGAGAATGAAGTGGAATGCAAAGAAAAGGGGGCTGGGGCCATTATAATTTTTTCCATATGGCGCCCTCGATGGGTACGCGGATCGTGCCAGATCTCCCACGGGAGAGCGAGCTTCATAACGTACAGTTATGCCTGCGAATATAGAGCTGGGAGGGAGGAGACGAGAGCCCCGAAGTCTTTTCATGTCCCCATGTCTGCCGGACGTTTTTTGGCCCGCGTCATTTGCACCAGCTGCTCTGGCTAGCGTAGCCAGAGCACATCGTCCACGGATCCACCGTGGCAAGAACTGTATTTCCCTGATAAAGTATCCGCCGTCCGTCACACGTTTCGCCATGGTCAACAGAAGGAAAGGCGAAAGAGAAGCAGCCAAGGAAATCTGCCCCCCGTGGGATGACGTTTACGAGAGGATCGCAGTCGATACGAAAGTCCAATGGAGGAATTCCATGAAATATGCTCGTCACTGATCTTGTAACCATCACGGGGACACCTGCCAGTAGAAATGTCAAGGCATGGTATCTTCTCGAATTACGAATTTTCTGCATTCCATTCAGGAAAGGATTATTAGGAATTATAAGCAACATGGGTAGTATTAGGTACATTCACCCTACATTTACATTTATATTTCCCCTTACATTTACCTTCACATTTACATTACCCTTTTGCCTTTTCACACCCCTCTCTTTGATTTTTACTAAAGTCTTACAATACCTATACCTCCTCTTACCTTAACTTCCTCTACTGCCTTTGCACTCTTTATTTGCCATTAGTCTTCCTATTAGCCCCACGCAATCAGAGATGGGCATGACTGTTAATTAAATAAAATTGCGAATAACGAATAAAAGTTAAAATTATTTATTTAAATAATTTTTTCTTTAGTTATGGTCCAACTCTGCCCCCAACACCCCTACTCTCCCTTTCCTCAATTACCTGCTTCACCACCTGCAGCACCTTCCTCCGTATCGCCCACGAAGTCCTTCTTCTTCCTCTCTTCGCATCCTCTTGTCAAGTGCTCCATCGTTTCTTCTTCTCTTTCACATATTCCGCACACCGAAAAGGATTATTGTCCGCGTCAGAAGAAAATCCGGTGTGATCAGCGGCGGATTTTATTCACAAACGCAGTGTTCAGGAGGGTCGCTAATTTATTTAGAAATTTCGCTGCTGTCCCGTCTTTCGATTCGAGAGAGTTGCTGGTTGAGTAAGTTTTAAAAGGAGTCGTGTTACTCTTGATCCCATTACGCCGACTGTTTGGACGCGATTAAAGCGCCCGCTCGTAATTAGCACAGTTCCCCCGTAATTCACTCAAAGTTCGCATCGCGGCCGTAGTCACTTTGGAAAATTCTTTATCTCATTTTCAAGGCGCTTTCTTCGCCCACTCCCACCTATCTCCGAGCGTCGAGTCCCTGAGGTACTGTTGATTACGCGGAGGAGAGGGCTCGCTGGAGAGGGCAGCTCCAGCTGGAATAAACAAGAAGACTTACGACCGCTCGAGTAACCTATTTAAAAGCGCTTCGTCATATTTCCGTGTCTTTTCGCTGTGATGATTAACGACGAAGCGGCGACGACTGTTTTAAAGTGCTCCGGGCGGCCAACTTAAGGGATGCTTCAAAATTTTCAGGGAGTCAAACTTCTTTTCAGATGCCACGTTTCTGGTGCTGCTTGCTTTCAGATTCAATTTTTTAATCCTCTGGGAAATTAGATCTATGCTACTGTTTGAGCCTTTCTTACTCTCAGTGAACTCTGCTAAATTCATTAATTTTTATACATTTTTTTAGTGATACGTACTTGTAACGTGATGGTCCTTTTTGTAGTTTATTTAGTTACTTCTTCGTCATACGTAAGACTTTTTACCGTTTTAATCAATTGATCATGATCTCCCTCAACGTCTCACGCGAAACTATAGCAACAAATTGAATAAAAAATTCCCTCGAAATACACCCAAAAAAAAGTAGCCATCCTCTTTAAATTCCCCATTTCTGACCCTCCTGCGCTGGACACGGCTGCGCATACTTCCCCGGGATAAGCTAACAAAAAGATCCCATAATTCTGCAAAGCTTTGCGACTCTCCCTAGTCTTGCTCGTTGCACCCATTAGCGAGAAATTGAATTTCACGTGAAATGAATGGACAGCCCCAGCGCGAGTTGTGGACCTGCTGTTTACCCGAACAGCGATCGGAACGTGATTCTCCACGTCGAGTAAATACGTAATTGCGCGACGATAAATCATTAAAAGAGCGACGGTGTATCGGTACGGTCAGCGAAACATTTTACAATCGTGAATTTTACGTAGCATTAAACAAATATGTACATAATTGCGTGCCGGGACGAAGTCGTTAAGGATTCACGGCGCGTAATCCGGACGTTTTGTCATCGAAATTTTACTGGGCGCAGAAGGCGCGAGATTATACGTTATTTTACGCGCGATTATTCGTCGGCCTGTACCGTGCGCTGCCATTCATTGTAGTTCGATCTCGAGCGCACGCGACACTGCGCGAAAACGCCATTCGTAGGTACCTTAAGGTGGGGTCCCACTGAAGCAACTTTTTGGCAACTGTCGTTGCATCTTTTCTTAGCAAACAACGCGCGCAAAAATGTTGCCTTGCGTTGCCTCAGACGAACCCCACCTAATTACTTTAGTTTTATTAAGCATGTAGAAAATAAAACTTCCTGACTTTTCGTTCTACATCAAAGGGTATAGCCGTGAGGTTAAACACCGTGGAAAACGATGCTCGGCAAAATGTTGCGTATCGCTGTTCTACCGCCGCCGTTTTGAACAAAAAAAAGTAAAATTTTTTTCGTCGAGAGTTGTACAATAGCGGGCTTCATACTGAACTTTCCATTTATTTAATTTTCTCCCTCAAAAAATCGCCGAAAATGACTATAACTTTGTTTCGTCCTGTACAGCGCAGGTTGCCCATCACCAGGCGCTCGCCGACCTAATCTTCAGACACCTATAAATCCATTACTGGACGTCGGGCGACAAAATAGCGCTAAGCAAAAAGTGTTTATTTTATCGCCCTCTACGAACCCCTGAGCTCGCAACACGGAGTTGTAAACCACCCCGCATTAAGAGCCTCTTTTCGCGCTGAATCCTCTCCTTGCGTCTCTGTTGCCGCGATCACGTGTCTCCAGAATACAGTGTGTACCTATATGATCGATCTGATTCCAGAATCCCTGCCAGACGCGCTGGAGAACAAATGCGGCAAATGCAGCGAGAAGCAGAAGGCGGGCAGCGAGAAGGTGATCCGGTATCTGATCGACGAGGTACGTTCACTGACGGTCACCGTCACTATTCCGGGTGATTAGACGTGACGCAGTAGCCACTAGTCGCTACGCGCTGGGTTGCCGGATGTAAGGGCAACAGGGATGGGGTATGACGTAATAGGGAGTAGTAGTGTGGGAACAACTATTGTTGGGAGTGGTGGAACTCGGTGACGTAGTAGGGAGTGGTAGAGGGGGTGCAGCGATCCTTGCATGGTGTGCACAAGTAGAATTGCTACCTTTTTGAGGGGAAATATAGTATTTTTGTGGAATCTTGAAAAAATGTAATGTTTGCAGGGAAATTTAGGAATATAGAAAGTACAGATTTATTTTTTTATTTTTAGTTATTTGCCCAAGTATATTTGTTGTGATTTAGAGCTTTTAGTATGAAGGAAATATTTTTTATAACACAACTATAAGAGCTCCGATATAAACAACTGTTTGCGTCCCTACGTCTGGCAACCCTGCGTACACGTCGCGGGACCGTTTCGAATATCATTGGACGTGACCAATTTCGGACTTCCACGAGTGTGCACGGGCAAACTTTCCTCCAAATAATTCCACACGGATCACCCTTACCGAGTAATTTCTCTCCCACCTTGTAGCGGCCTCTCTCCTCTCTACGGGCATCCCCGAGTTCCTCCTCGCTTAATAATCGTTAACCTATGCCCTGGGAGGGCTGCTTAATCCCTCTAGCGGCCAACTCGCACGTCTCCCGTTCAGCAAACATCTCTGGCGTTATCTGCCGCTGTTCTTTGGTCCCTCCTTCGTTCTTTTCTAACTACTTCAGCTCTACGCAGCGTCCAAGTTGTTTGTGCGAACGGGGGTCGTTTTGGGGTGTTTGGGATCGATGGAAGGGTGTCTTAGATATTTGTGAATTTGGAAGGTTTGGAGTGTGGTAGTTGATGGATTGTCTTTGTTCATTTTTCTTGGTGGTATTTAGTTGATTTGTACGGAATGGTACGGAAATTGGACTATTTTGACCCAAAATGACAGCAGCATTGAAAAATTCGAAGTAAACACTCACCACTGTTTTCGACTGACTCACTTTTGCTGACCAAAGAAGTTTTAACTAGTGACGTAAAAATAGAGATATAGAAATACCATAATGAATTCATGGCAGAAGTGGAACGGACTGTGACAAAGTATCCATCAAAGTGTGAAAATAATTCGATTACCTGTTGGTCGCCATTTTCACAGGGTAATGCAGCTTCGGCGTGACGAAGTTCACAGGTGCATTCTACACGCGAAAATCGAGAAAAGTGCCCCAACAAACGTGCCCAGTCCCCAAACACTCTCGAGGTACTGCCACTTTGCAGCACCGTGGTTACCGTAGTAATTTTCAACAGCTGTTATGAAGTGGCGCTGTAACTACCGCTGGCCCGGTACTAGTTCATGGTAGCTACTCAAAACGGCCCCCATTACTGGTTCTATACGCGCCAATGGGTTGCAACATTGAGAAGGTTGATTTACAATTACGCGCTCGCTGATCCAGAAGATTTCCCGTAGGAATCGATTATGATAGCCTTAACCATAAACCTACTCTCAAAATTTCCCAATTTTCGGCTTTGCGAAGTGGCTGCGTCTCGAAAAAAAATGAAGTACTTTGCTCATAATATTGGGTTGCTTGGAAAGTTTGCAGCGAAATTGCTGGGAAATTCGTGTCGTGAAGTTTATGGAAAGTTTACAGAACGTTTGGCAGAAGTTTATAACAAACAATCCTCTTCAAATCCCAGCGAATGCAGAGTAGAACCTTATTCGGTTGCAATCCCTCACTGTCGAATATGCTGCGAACTTTCCGAACAATCTAACAAATATGTATACGTCACAGTCAAAATGAATAATTTCGAATTCGAATAATTTTGAATAATTCGAATATCAATAGTTTCTTCGAATAATTAAGAGTATTCGAAAATTCAAATCTCGAATTTGAATTTTCTGGTATTCGAAAATTTGAATATTCGAATAATTAGATTGTTCGAATACTCTTACCCTGATTTCGGGAAAGTATGTACAAACAAAAATGTTTCAATTTGAATGAATACCTACTTTTTTCAACTAATACTGAAGAGAAGTGGAGGCCCCCCTCCCCCATCACGGCCCGTAGATATATGCACAAAGTGCACAGAGCATTTTGACGAAAATTCATGGCAGTTTCAAGTCTCAAAGTTCATAGACTTAACCACACTTCTTTATTACCACGATTACCCACTAGTTTTCAAGGCCAACACGGTTGAAAATTAAAAATCCAGAGGTCCTGATACCTAAGGAACATTAATGCACGGTGTATATAAATCCCTAATGAAAGGCGTACCAAGTTGTGCGACGTTTCCCTTCTAACCTAAACATCGTCAGGGTTGAAACGGAGCCGTCACCGAGACCTTTGCCGAGGGAAATCAGTTTTTCCTGTTAAACGTTGCCATTTGAAGTTTCAAAGGCGGGCCCAGAGCGCGGAATTTAATTTGCCGGCGAAATGATGTCCCCATCTACGTTTCAGCGGCCGCAAGTGTGGGAGAGGCTGTCCAAGAAATACGACCCGACCGGGGAGTACACCACCAAGTTCCAGGCTGAGGCGAAGGCACGTGGCATCCACATCTAAACAGGCGAAGTGAGCCGAGGTGTCTTGCCGGTGGCGCCCGCGTCGCTGCGTCGAGCCGGCCTTAATCGACGAAGCAGTCCATTTCTTAAAATTTTGTACACACTCGAGATATCTGGAAATAAACTTTGAGTCCTGTAGACCCTAGAAAGCGGAGCGTATGAAACCGATTTCCTTCGTCGCGAGAAAATAACTGAGAGGGTCTATATAATTCCCCGCTTTCGCCGGCGGAGGAAGTAGTGGCGAGGTGAGGCGGAGGGGAATCCTCCGACGGTTCGTTCGTTTCGTCGCGCTGGGAGGACGACCGTCTGGGAAACAAAGGGGAATCCAGCCGTCGCGTTACATCACGTAGTACTCCTTCGGCTACGCCCCGCCCCCTTTTGTCCCGGTAGTTCTATTACCAGCGATTGTTTCGCTTTCGAAGTAATCGAGGGCCGTTTTCACGGTCGACGGTGGAACGAAGCACTCGACCCTGGGTAGATTTAATATGAAATTGGAAAAATCCCGGCACAGAGCGAATCTGGGGATTTGTATGCGCTCTGCGCGGCTCTACCTTTTCCTCTTCCCGGGATGGAGAAAATTTAAGGCGGACTGTCGCCGCGTGGTCGTCTTGTTACCGCGTCATTGTTCGCAAGGCTTTCCAGTGCCGTGATTGGTATTGCCTTCGATCATGAACGGGAGAAATCTTCGCGGCTGGCTGTAAGTCGATGAGACAATGTCGGGTACGCGAAATATGGGACACTCCGGGCTTGATCGTGGAATTTGAAGCATGGTGTAGAAGCATGGTGTGCAGATAAAAACACATTTTTCAAAAAATTATGTTACACGCTGCTGCGATAGCGAATCCAATTATGAATCAAATACCTCAAGGATTTTTTTAATCGGTTTAATTAATTCTTCTGAAATCGTGGTTACCGTTTTGAAATATCGTGTCACGAGAAAAACGTGTTCAAAGTTTTCTCAAATTAAATTCTGACAGCTGGCGTTCCTACGTGAAAATTATGTTACTCGTGGAGCCATATCGTGTTTTTTCTTTCCAAAGCCAAAAAGCTCGTTTCATATTTAAAATAAGTTTTTTTATTTAATTAAAGTACGAGTGTTTTCTCCACAGCGTAACAACGGAGCGCAGTCGGTCAGATGCAATCGGTTGACAGGGTTTATCGGGCTATCGAGCTCCGCGTTGAGATTGTTCCAGCCTGATGGAGGTGGATAATTATAATATTCGCTGTTTTTGTTCCCTCCCTCAAGGCTTCAAAGGGAATAATACTTTACTTATTAGCATCTCGTTCCGTTTCGGGATCGAACTTTCCCTTTGAACTCACACCCCCACCCGGGTCGGTCTATCTATTTCGTTATTTGATTACCGCTGTGTGTTTAACGAACGCTTCTGCTTGTTCCTGGGTACCTTCGTTTTAATTTTAATTAACCACTTGTCGAGCGTCGCGTTTCCTTCTGTTGCTTTGTCTGTTGAAATTCGAATGTTTGACAAGTTTGCGACCATCTTGGGAAACCGCCAAACGTACTGTGCCAACGTAAAACATGCTGCATAATGGTAGTTGTATTCGATACAGTTTACTGTGCCTTAATGAGATTGGTATTATGACTAAATTGACAAGGGAAAATCCCCAACTCGCAAATTCGAAAAATTATGAAACTTTTGGGATACGTAGAGATTATATAGGTATGTATCGCGCAATTCTTTTTGCTGCTCAAATTCACTCTAAGGGGGTGAAAATGACCCCTGAAAACCGAAAATTAGTTCTTTTAATATTATTAAGAAGTACGTGGTTATTTTTAATATTATTTAGAAGCGCATGATCATTCTTAATAGTATTAATATTGTTAATATCATTCTTAATATTTTTAAGAAATGGTTACTTTTAATACTATTACAATTCTCCTACACTGAGCAGCAGCAAAGTTTAGTCTACAAGCTAAGGCCAGCGAAAGCGACTAGGATATGTCGCCACAACCGGGAATCCCGCCCGTAGGTAGTGGTGGGCATCCCAACGCCGTCGCCCATTGAAAATCGTGCATCGGTCCGGAGTTGGCGGTGGGAAGGCCGTCAGAGCGAGGACACGTGACCACTCCAGTAAAAGGGATGGTAATCCTTCAACGGACCAACGGGGATGAATGTTTAACGGAATTCCAGCTGATATCCAGCGGGAGCGGAGGAGAAACAAAGACTGCTGGTACGAGTAATCGCGAGGGACGCTGGGGCAATAATTTCTGCTCGCGCGATTTATCAAACGGCGCTCGTAAAAAATTCAGTGCCTCCGGCTGGGGGTTGAGACGCGAATTCTTTGAAACAACGGGGAAAGAACGCCGAGGGAGAGGGCTTGTTGCGAGTGGGAAATTGTTTTTGAAGTCCCGCAAGAATTATGGGTCCGCGCATATATTCGCGGATAGACAGCGCGAGGAAATTAAGCGAGCGGTCTCAAGGGCGGCGTTCCGACTTCGAACTTGGCCCGTTCAACTTTTCCCCGACGCTCCATACGGATTTATCACTCGCCAAGTATCCAACCACCCCGTCCCGTTCGGCGGGCTGCGGCTACAAATAAATTATTGCCCGCCGTGACTGTCGTACAAACGTCGACCGGGCATATACGCGCGTGCACGCTATCCGCGAACAATCCCCTCGGCGACCCACGCGCTTTTCTTTAAATATTCACCGGGCGCCGTGTCGCGGACCGATTCGATCGGCCCCCGAGCTCCCCGGATCGACCGGCTCCGACTACTTCGCTAAGTAGTCGGAGCACTTACGCCAACTTGGGGAAAAATTCAGTTGGATAGCGGGATCTCTGTCTTCCCGGGTAACTCGATTCCAGAAGCAGAGGGACGGGCGAGGTTTATGACTATCAAGCTGGCCGAACGTTCTTTCTAAGTGGTCGGTGGCGGGGGAGGAAAGTTTTGCCCTGTTGCTCCTTAATTTCCGCTTACGCGAGTTTCCACGGAGAGTTCGGTGGGAATTAAATACCCGATTGTCTGCTCTGCTGTTGGGGAAAGGTGGTAGAAGGTATCTACAGTGTACAGGTTTCATTTGAGAGAGGGGTGCTTCTTCAAGATTCTGTCAAAGTATTAGAAATAATTTTGTTGCTGTTGTATCTTAATATATAAAGCAGAAAGCTTCTATATGGTTGTGTGTTTGTCTGTCGCCCAAAAACTTTCGAACGATAAACTCTGGGATCACGAAACGTGCCTCAGCTCGTTATGCCTGACTAATTCAGATGAATGTGTCTATTTTCACAAAAAAACTAAAAAAAAATACTTTTTTTATAAAAACAGAATCTAAATTTCGAGTGCAGCCGAGTAGTAAAGGTAGTTATGATATATTTCAAGCCCAATGTGCTGAATTTCTCTATTATCAGTCGTTATTGCACGTGAAAAAGAGAACCTCGGGCGATGGGACTCGAACCCAAGATTTACGGGTCCTCCGCGTACTGGCCAGCCGCGTTACTAATTCCCCCAACGTCGAATCTCCGATGTTACGCTTTTCCGAAACAGTTCTAGTACAAATACCAAAACACCAACGGGGCGCCACCTACATTTGTGCCAATCGCCCTATGTATAGGCGGTTCTCAAACGCCGAATGCCTACATTATTAATTTTCTAACGTGAGACATACTTACGTGGTATGTAAAACGATATTCTTAAGGGTACAAGACACCGGACTGTTTGTTTGTCAACTCAGCAAGTTGTAATTAGGACTGCACTTTGCACAGCGTCTTAAGGTACTAATGTTCAACTAGTATGCTTAATTGTACTTCCCTGGGGTCTTGATTCTGGGGGAGGCGCTGAAGTGCGCTGTTGAATTTGCCTCCTGCTGCTTCTGCATCACTATATCCCTGCAAGGTACAGTGTAATTTCAATTAGGTATACAAAAGAACGTAATACAGAGAGGTCAAAGTGGTATTCCGAATGTCCCTTAGGTTATCTAATTCTAACACTCCAAAAAGGTCGACCTTGTTTGTATAATCGATGTAAAATTCAAAGGTATGCAGGGTGTTAAAAAATTGAGAGACATCGCGGGACGTGCAATATCCTGGTGCAAAAAGACATCGAAAAGTCCTTTACCGTTTTGGGATACGATGCTTTGTTTTCGAGATTTAAACAGTTCAATATTAGCGGTCCATGTTCCGAGGCAGGCAGTTTAAAGTCGAAACAGCTGAGCCCGGAGCAGTTACCGACGTCCCTCGAACACCAAGTTCCCTTGATTCTCACCAAGGGAACTTGATTCCTGAACACCAACGCGCACTCTACATCCCCCACGCGTAGCACGCGAAGGAGGGAGCCATTTCTTTCACACTAGTGTCCGAGAATCAAGGGAACTCGGTATACACCCTCACCCTGAGTCCAACGCCCTCATAATCCTTACACCACGCGACCATTGCCAGATGGCACCACTAGTACTTCTCGAGCCTTCGCGCGACGGAAGCTCCCGTCACGAAGCCCTGCTACCCCACAGCAGACAAACACAAGGGACGGTACGAATTGTCAGTAGTAATAGATACTAATGCCAATTACGTCAAGAAAAATGATAGCACTAATAAATAACACTACGCACGAAGCGTTAGAAACAGTTGAAAAATGGCAGGGGGCGGAGAAGCATGACCCAAATCAGTTCCTTTTCTACCTCGAGAATTAAGGTCTGGGCACACTTATTAGTTTCGTGACGGTTCAGTGTCGGCGCGTCAGTGGTAAGAAGAAGGTGTAGACTGTAGAAGGACACTATTCCACGTGAAAAACACGACATTGCGTTTTCGAATCTAAACACCGACGTCACTGATCGAGACTGTGTCACCCGCCGCTAGCCAGGCGTTCCAGCCAATTGCTAGAGTGACTGTTTAGACGGGTGGGCTCGTTGTTTATGACAAACACTGGCACGTTAACGTATAAATATAGCGAGCGTTCCGATATGGTGGGCAGGGCCGTGGTACGGCGATCGATTCCCGGGGCGTATTGTCGCGAGTTAGCGCAGGGTAATAGCCGGAAGATAAAATGTTTGACGGCCACGGGAATGGGATTCCCGTGTCGGGGCGGCCTCCGACTATTACGGCGCGAATAAATCCTGTAAATAGACTTACCTCTCCGTCTTGTCCGACCGGGGGAGGGACACGACTTTTATTTTGGCCGCGGACCCGCTCGAATTTTCTTATCCCTCCGCGGTGAAACATCGCTCCAAGGAGCAAACTTTACTTGCGGCCGCCTTTGTTAGTACCTACGCCGAAACTTTCGGAGTTTCGTGATAAATTAACCACTCTCTCCTTTTCTGCACGTCTCCATATCTCTTACGCGACCATCCCTTGCCCCCTTCCCATACTTCGCCCCCCTGTCCATCTGTCCCCGCCCTTCTCCTCACATTTCATAGTTTCTTTCCTTCTACCATCCTCCCTCTCTCGCGCTTTCTACTTTCTCCCCGTATCATCTACTCCCTTTTTTCTCCCCTCTGTCGCGCCTGTCCATACCGTTTGCATGGGGATGGAGTTTGGATGCTTTGAATCATTTTGAGGCAAGCGGGTAAAGTTGCTTGTCAGTTGGAACGTTTTCCGGGGATTAGGAGTATAATGACTGGAAGAAGTGCAGCATGGGATAGGGGTTTTAAGGCGATCCACTTGGGGATGTAGGTCGCCAAATGGGGCTTCCGTTAGTTGATGCGTGGTGGATGGGTGTTATTACAATGTTGCCAACAACGATGGGTTTGGGAAGAAGACTTTAAGGTCTTAGAGTGAGTGTACAGAGTAATGGTGAGGTGGCCATTGCGCATGTGCAAGCAACAGATGGACAGGTAGGCAGAGCTTAGGCATTTTGTAGGATAGCGATTAGGAGTAACCCTTGGCGTCACCCTATGCCTCTGCCGAATTTACCAATCAACAGAATACCCGTAGGCAGTTGCTATGGTGTGTTCCCTCTTCACTAGTCCCTACTACGTCACTGAGTTCCAACCTCCAATACCTGTGGATAGCTGTTCTCCCTTTACTACTCTAGTGGTCTAGTGGTATAGTATCGAGACATTACTATTCCTTCGTGTTCCACAAACCTTACCATCGCTGGATACCTACACCTATATAACTAACTCAAGTTGACAGAGTTTGATCTTATGCAGAGTTGGGGCTGAATTAGTATCCTCCACCTTATGTTCCTGTAACGTCAATCGAGCGAGACGTTCCACAGGAGTGCGATTAACCAACCGTCTCCGCGTGAGCACTCTTCGCTTGCACGTTAATAACGGAATTCGACTGGAACTTACAGGGACGAGGAACGTCCCGCTCTGAAACGCCTTATCGCTGATGAACTCGGGGAGAGTTATTAAATATCGCATAGTCACGAGCAAGCTTCCCCTCTGTTCAGTACTTTATAATGGTACTTATACTTCATCGCTGGCAAACTTCTATCACCGCGTGCAGCGATTCCCCTATTGTTCCTCCGTGGTCGCACGGCCATCTTGTTGCATCTGGGGAGCGAAGAAATCATACCCTGCGAATTGTAGTCGCTTGAATTTTACCTTTCCTACATGTTGCAGCTGCAATTTATTGCTGGCATTATCTATTATTTATTTATAGTTGTTGCTATAGTAAATCGCTGCACGAGTAATGGGGCTTCTTTGAGAAATACTGGAGGTGGAAGCAAAGAGCTTATTATTATGGTCGACATTTAATCAAGTTTCTTGATTTAGTCCAGTTTTCTTCTTCTAAAACTTTCGATCACATTAGTTACATTTTTGTATATTTAACATTTTTAGTTGCTTGTTCTTTAGGGACTATACTACCTTTAAAGAAACATTATTCCAAATTCCAAAGCAAGCCACCTCCTCGTGGTAAGCTAACCTCAAATCTAGTGTCGCGTCTCAGCCCCACCATGACATCGCGACTATTAGTGCCGGCCAGCGCCACCAGAGGTCTAATCTCTTAAATTCTTTCTCGCAAGTATCAGGTCTCAGTCTCGTTCGTATATATACAAGGTCTAAGTTTATTCTTCTTAGTTCTCATGCGTCTACGGCAGAGCCCGTCGTTTATAGCCCTACTGATGAATCTACAGAATAGGAGAGAACTATAAGGGTGCTAGTGGATAATATAATATTCTATAATATTCATCAGTAAAAAAAAGACCTTCACCTAGCAGCAGACCCCCCTGCCCTAGACACGGGAATATAAGAAGGCAAGTGGAAACAGGGTGTTATAATATTAAATAGGAAATCCGGTAGTTGAAGGAGCACTTTGCAAGAGAAGGGAAAAGATACCGGTATCATTTACAACGCCATCTCGCGGCGAGTAGGGAGGTGTACCGCTACAAGTGGAGGAAGAAGATGGAGAGGATGGGTGTATGTAAACTCCCCCCCCTCCTACCCCTTTTTATACATACCTTTCACTCCAACAATAATGAATTTCACTGCGTAAATACACCACGTAACGAATCTAGCTGCAATTCTCGCAAACCGTCGCATTTATATTCCATCGGGGCATATGTAGCTCACGTCTAAAAGAGCCCCACGATTTGCTTGAAATCCCACACCAATAGTAACCCTCCATCTCCCATATCGCGATTCCTTACTCAGTCCAGCCTTCACAATAACAACCTCTCCTTACCATAATCACCCCCCCCCCTCACAGACGAATGAAGAGCAACTGCTCCAATCGTCTTCCATACGACTACGTGAATTCTCCTCGCAATCCCAGAAAATTATGCCCGCGGTGCGTCTAATCGGTTTCGGATCGGCCAGTAATTCACGCAGATAATACAGGTGTCTCGCGGAAGTTAGCGTAACTCGGGTAAACGAAAAGACAAGTACCACGCAGGGAGACGCAGCTCACCCTCTCGTTCGAGAAACCACCCCCTCCGATTCAAGTTCCACGCGAAAATGAAGTAGCAATTACCGCGTATAACTAGTTGTTTTACAAACTTCGTTAATCCGCGAAAGTTTTGAAACTAATTCCCCCGACGCGCTTTGACTCGCTTATTCGATTACGAGAAACGACCGTGCTTCGGCAACTGAAATCCTTGTTCGAATTGCTTTTGCCCGCTATTCGAATAAACAAAATAACTAACCACCGACTTCTCGTGCATAGACGCGGCTTCCTCTTCCGCTCGCCCGTTTCCGCTCCTTCCCTCGTGCTTTATTCCTTCCAGCCCCTGTCCCCTCAATATATATATACACGCGATATTAAAACTTTTCAATTCGACCGACTCCCGGGTCCCGCTTTATTGTAATTCGCTTTCCCCGCTCTTTCTGTTCAGGGGTAACGACCAAAGAACTGCGTTTTTCGTTATTTGCGCGTTCTTTTTTCACGCCCAAAAAAGTTGGAGTTCCAACGAGCATGTTCGGGCGAACACTGGCGGCGTTTCCGCTTTAAAGGCCGCCCACTGACTGGAATTTTTCCCATCATTCGTTTACGGACCCCTTCAAAGAAGCGAAACGCGTGGACTGCTGCGCCGGAAAACTGGAAAATTGCTCGATTTTGGGATTTCTCGCAGTTTTTCGCTGTAACATGGGGTCCTGTTTGACCTGGAGCACTCTACTCTCATCTAATAGTATTGAATTGGTTTCGGTTTTTATTTTTTGATTAGTTTTAAAATTCTGGAGTGAATCGTGTAATTCGACGAAAATGAGGCGATTTTTGTGAATTTTTTGCGAAGTTCAATGGATTTTTTTTTAAATTTTTGGGATATTTAATTGGACATCTAAGGAAGTCAATAAAATTTTGTTTTCTGCAAAATAATTCGTTTATTGTGAACTGTGGAATTCGGCGTCGAAGTAGTGAATGGGTATGAATCTACCGTTCATTGAACTCACCAAAAACGAAAAATACAGTACATTTAATGTATGTACATTTAGTGTACGATACAGTACAAGTTGAGGGTCGAGGAAAGAGCTGGTAACAGAGTGATAAGTAAGAAGGTGGCTGGGAATGGTGTTTGAAGCTCGAACGACGTTGATTAAACGAATTTGACTGTAAAAGGGGCTGCAAGTGGAACAAGTGCGGTTTAAGTCAGACGTTGAGCTCGCTTCAGCTTTATGTAGGCGGAGATCGACCTGTGTTTGGCTGAGCGGATTGTTTATTGTCGAAATTAGCCGTGAAAGGGGCTAGACGCTTATGAATAGCCTGGTTGAGTCTATGCACGCGTTTGTTACTTGCGTTGCGAGTAATTGGCGCGTTCCTCGCGTGAACTGATTCATTTCTGTCTACCATTTCGTTTATATTATGAGTTAGTCAATACAAATATAATCATTAATGCTGATTTATATTGTCGACAACTTATAAGAGTGCAGCGAGGACTACGAATTAAAGGGCCACCCCTTGTGAATCGAAAGGGTGTACCTCCACGACAACGCGAGACCACATGTGGCGACAGCAACTCAAAAAAGAAGTATCGAAAAAATGCTATGTAGAATAAATTTTTTTTGTATAAACTTCCATTTTTGAGAAAATGGATTTTTTAAATGTGTGAAGTACTTGAAAAATCACTCCAATTTATCTTCACTAGAAATAAATCCTCGTGCAAAAATATAGTCGAAATTATAGAATAATTTTTGCTCAAATTTTCAAATAAAAGTGTATACACTTGGCTAAAAATAAAACTTCACTGTGGAATCAATTTTCTCGGGAACAAAGCCTCATGCGATGAAAGTTATTACTCCATTTCACTCGGAAATTCATTTTGCTCACAGTGGTACCATAATTACTGATAAATTCTGCTGATTTTTGGCCGGGCACCAAAACCTGATGAATTCACAAACTCGATTTTCTCGAAAACAGAAATTTACATTTCGATTTATTTTTGACCAAGGGATTACCGTATGCTCGATTGTGTCTCCCATTCTGACCCACATTCTATAAAATAGAAGGAACATGCCGGACTTGTAAAAAGGGCAAACGTCCAATGGCTATAAAGCCTTAAAACAAACCCTGTTACCTACAAACATAAAGAGTGACAGGGCAGAACAAGGAATTGTTCTCCGGCGCCTAAATCCAGCGATACATTGAAAAGTAATCACACAGCTAGGGGAACATAGTGCTCCTCCCCACGCCCATTTAAAAAAATCAGAAAAGCCGCATGGATTGGAAATATTTAGTCAGAAGAAGAGTATTGGTAGCTCGCGTTCCGTCATCCAGGGAGACTGCAGTGGAGCCGCAAACGGAGAAACAAAAGCCCCCCTCCATAATGAAGAAACATCATTTCCCGATGGTGGAGGAGCAACAGACGACAAAGAACCGCGGGGACACTAATTTTCCGGGATTTACTTCTCCCGCCCCTGGTAAACCCGTCTACGCCCGTCGTTCCAGCCCCATTTCCGATACTCCCTCGCTGCGGAGAGTCGCTCTGTTCTTGCCGGGACAAAAAGAGCCCCGCCGCTGTCGTCATCGCACTCTAACGTCGCCTCCTCGATCGCCCTCCTTCCGCGGACAAGCGCACGGGACGAACAGAGGAAGGGACCGTCCAAGGACGTGTCCATCGACAAACCTCGAGCAATCGGTATCCAGGTCACACCTTGACTTCGAGCTCTGGAGAGAAGAGGAGCCAGAGGATTTCGCGACGGTGACAGCAGAAGGAATCAGACGAGACAGTCGACTGTCCTGATGTCTAATTTCCAGAGAGGATCCCCCGCCAGGCGACGCGACTAACGATAAGCCTTCAATCTAGCGACCTGGCCATAGGCGATCCGACGCTCAGCTCCCAGGGACATCGGCGCATTGAGGATCCAGCTCCATCAATTCCACGCGACCAGCACGGACACTTTCCATCGTTATCGCTGATGAAAGGGATCCCGCGATCCTGGCCCAGCCAGCTGTTTGCCATTCTCACGATCCGTATCGATGCATTCCAAGGAGATGTTCGGTGGCGTTCGGGGAGCTTGGACGGGGTAAACGTTTGGAGGAAAGTTAGGGAATTTGGTCAACTTTCTTGTTTGGCTATCGTTTCTGTGGCTTCGATCTTGGTTTCAGTTTCTAGAGCGGTGTTGCGTTGAGGGCGATGAGGACAAGAAAAATTGAGAAGGGACTGTGACGTGCGTTTTCCAAAGTTCTAAGCGCTGCATACTGCTCACCTTCTGCTCTTCTTTCTTTTCGACTTATAACGAGTAAATGAGGCGAGAAAGAGGAATACAATTTTTTGATATTGTGCTTCATTTTCGAGAAAATCGACTTCAAAATACTTCACGTTGCGTAAAGGAAAACCTACCTTAAGCTCCAGACTAAGTCTCGTAATGCATTGTGAATTAAACGTTTTTGTTGAGTTCACTTTAAATCACTTCCGTTATCACCCTCGCGTCTGCCATCTCAGAACTGTGTGCTGTTGATTAATCGTTTTCTTGTAAAACATGGTGTTTCGAGTCCCTACCTTCGTTGTACTCAGCATAAATGCCTACATAGCGATTCTGACGCAGAGGGGTGCGTGGCGACGCGTATTTGTTTGCTGCGGTCCCCGGGGTGAATACTCCATGACTACGAAAGACACCCCTGACGCGCTGTCTGACTTTGTGACAGCGTGCTGTGACACAGATATCCGGCGCAGGGGCGTCAACTTGCTTTGCATTTCCATTTAACAGGTGCCACTTATCCAGTGACTGTTCGATAATCAAGTTACCCTGTTTTTACACTTCCTGCATAAGCTTGGAATTTACATACGTAGCTAGCTAAAGGAGATCAGCATTTTCCCAATTTCCACTGCAAGTAGCTTTCTTTCCTCTAACCAGGTCTGCACGGGGTGGAGCTTCACGCAGCGGCGGCGTCGAATCTGAGGGAAATAGCCGCGGTGTTTATTTCCACGGGATCCGGCGCTCTGTTCCAAGGCCAAGTATCGCTGACGCCTGGGGAACGGCGTTTCTGCAAGAACAAGCGCGCTAAGGGCGGACCCACACGTATCAGTACCGTTGCGTCAGCGCTGGTGTCTGCGATTTTGCTCAGAATTGAATATGATGTAGTCCACGCGAAATTGTTTAAAAAATAGAGGTCAGCGGATTTTGCGATTTTCACTAAAATGGGTTGTACTCATGAATTTTTATCTTGGAAACTATTTATCCTATTTACACGGTTCTTTTTTATATCATTGCCGAAGAAGCGGTCTTCCCGAATATATTTTTTTCAACTTGAAAAAGTATTTTTGTTTCTGTCAATGGTTTCTTTGTTTCACTCGGCACTCCGAGTCAACTCGCGTCACGTGTGAACCCGCCTTAAATCTCCGCGTGAATTGCCGCTGGAACGAGGACGGTTGGAATCAATCAGCTCGATGCGCGACGTTAAATATCCAATTAGCGAAATTAGGGTGACGGTGATCGTGCCCGCGAGGAACGTTCCTCTAAGTACTCAACTATGCGTCCGTAACGAGGACACGTCAGGATACGTGCGGGCAAACGCGTTAGACCGCCGCCTCTGTGTGCCTACGTACTTACGCATGCATATATAGTTACGACTGGCGGAATAGATATGGCGGCGTAATAAAGTCACGTAGGGTTTCGAAAGTGAGGATCACCTGGGTACAGGAAGTCGAATTTTATTTATTACGCGTGTAAACTCTGAGTGAGCTTGATATGGGATCGTGACGCGTAAATGGCTATAGAGACACGGGAGGTAATTCTAAATAGTGTAAATAATTATTAGAATTTGCTGTCTTGCACTAGCAAGGGAGCTTCCCACATCTCAACTACTGTGGGGTACCCTATAACGAACTGATTCATTCTATAACCTTGTTCGTTATAGGTTACATACATATTTACATTTATTCTTAATACGAAACATGTTAGGTTAGGTTTTTATTTTTTCTTAGTATACACTTTATCGTAAATCTAGACACTTAAAGATATTGTCTTATACAAGCTCAAGGAACACTAGTCTACGAAATATGTAAAAGAAGAACATATAAATGAGACTAACCCACATTTTTTGCGAAATTGAGTAAGTTGTAGGCATTTCGATATAATGAGAAAAAGTGTTCGTTATAAGGTCGTTCGTTATAGGATTCCCCACAGTCTTTGACATTTGTGATTCCGATCCCAGCAAAATAGAAGCCCTCCACTGTCAATCCAACCTGCATCCCTTTAACTCTACACACCCCCTCCATCCCCTTTTTCCAAAAGCACAATAATGTCGACGTAATTCGAGCTGGTAATTCCAAGCGTCTCGCCTCTCGCAGCGCCAACCCCGTAGCGACGCGGTCCGCCCCTCGCAGCCCGTGGTTTTTGTTCTTTTCCGCGCGTTAAAGCGTAGGAAAGACAATACCGTAATTTTCGCGGAGTAGTTCTGTGCTCGACACGCGAACCGCGCATCCGTCAACAGCCCGTAGACGTGCCCGTAAACCTTGCCCTCGTTTAGGGACCATAAATCTTCCTCGAAGAGACACGCCGCCTCTCCGCTCTCCCAATTTCCCACACATTATCGACGAGGCATCATAGATTTATTGAAACGGTATCGATGGCCCAGCCGGCGGCTTAATAGAAATCCGTGGGAACCGCTGGCCGCCAGCTTTGACGCGAGTTAAGCCCGTAGCCTCGATCGGTTTGGCTGGCGGAGGAACAGCTTCCCTCTCGCGACACCTCTTCGCTTCGGCTTCCCCTGTGTTGGACTGTTGGCCGTGCACACGCATACCGAGGCTGTGTTATAGCGAGGGAAATGCATAGCTACGCAGAGAGGAATGGAAACGTGGCCGATGGGAGCCGGGAGGAACGAGGGGTGAACGAACGAGGCGGGGCTGGAGGGAGAACACGGAGTTCAGGACCGATCGAAGGGAAGGAAATCGATCAGACACGAAAGTGTACGGCGAAGGGGACTTATTCGGTGAAATTCTTCGATCTCCTCTATCACCGCGTCGGGGCTATCGAGATGGATTCATCGCTGCTCTTTGTGCGCTATGATAGAAGATTAACTGCCTTCCCCCACCGCTCCGCTTCACTGCTCGGGGTCTGTGATTGTGTGTTAGTTAAGGGTGGCTGATCGATTGGCGCGCTTGTAATGCTTTTAATCGGACCGGTCATTTTTCTCTGTTTCGATAGCTTGGAATGTTATTGGTGAATCTTTGTTTGAATATTATTGAAAGTCTTCCATGATATGATATTTTTTATTGCGAATTAGTTATGTGTCTTATGAGGAGGTAGTATTGTTAAAAACAAATTATGTAGGCGAAAAAAAATCCGCGGGCGATGGGACTCGAACCCATAACCTTCGGGTTCTCTGCGTTACTGATTTTTTTTTTTGAAAATCCTTATTGGCAATAGAAATGACCATTTACATAAATTGATGGTTCCTAGAAACGTACATAAAACAAGCCAAACCATAATGGGTGAATTTGGCTGATTGCTCGGACGCCACGAGACTTACAGCCAAACAGTAGGGATGATATGATGAGGGTAAAAAAAATCGTTATGGTATGGAGATATCGGTGTCACATTATAGAATGCTTGGCAAACCCTAGTGCCAATAGCATCATAGACCGTTCCCAAACGCCAAATCTCTACAGCCACCAATCCCAACCCCAAAGCCCTAAAATATAATACAAATGTCGTTTAATCACCAAGTCTCCTCATATTCCAATCGAATAATCGCATCACACGGGCCGGGTATCACAGAAACGTCTTTCTCCAATCGCAGGACGTTAAAGCGCGCAGCTGTTATCCGCCATTACGGTCCCGGTCCCCATTCCCCGTTGGTCGTTTTAAAGGCCGCCGTTGAAGGGGTCGCTTAAATCCGAATTAGTTAGGAGAATTCGGTTCGAGTCGCGAAATCCACTCTCTAATTTCGTTAGGGAGCTCTTAAAGCTGGCTGGTCGTAGTTCCTCGTTACTGAGGAGGGCCCCGTACCATTCCTTCAGCACCACCCTCTGGAATCGACGCGGCTCTAGCACCGCTCGCGATCCTCCCGCGTATTCGTTTACGGTCGTCGTCGTGGCGTCGTCAAAGGGACGCCTGCAGTAGAAGACAACCGCGCCGACGACCTCGCAACCTGTTGAAAACGAGCGGGCTAAATAATCGCAGGACGCACTGCTAAAGACTCCTGAGGGATGGGATCCCGGAGTAATCCATTTTCTATGAACAAACGGACGAACGGAATCGCCGTTTCACTCCTTCCTGCCTGGCCCCATCCTCTGGAGACGCTCCGCGCAAACCTTGGCGAAAGTAGATGGATAGAATGGGAGGAAAGGTGGTGGATGGGAGGAAGGAAGCTGGATTGAATTCGACTTCTGCTCGATTCAAGTTTCCTCGCTTTATTTGCCTTCCCCGGTCTCGAATGGACGGACGCCTATGAGGAGGCCGCGATCACCTGGACGGGAGCTGGAAAGTTTGGAGGAGGAGCGGGAATAAGTGGGAGAGAAAAAGAGAAAGGGAAGGAAATGTGCATTTTGCCCTGGGGCCAGCAAGTGAACTTATCAAGTAAAGCTTTATGGACAATGCAAACAGGGTTGCCTTAGGCGCGGGGAAGTTAGGAGGCAGGATGAAAGAGATATGTATATGTTATCGTGAAAGCTTGAAGATGGGGGAATCTTCGAAGTTACCGGTAAATCCTAGGAAATGTCCCAGGAAACATTGTTTAACATGAGATGAGGAGTGTGCCAAGAAGGGTCAACCTATTATTATTATTATTATTATGCGAGGGGACGAAGTGGTGTGACTGGTGTCAGGGACCACAAAGGCGGAGACAGACCCCTATCGGGCCCCGCTTCACACAAAGTTTTCTACGTTACTCGTTTGGAATTATCCTTACTTTCGGAAAGCTCCTCAACTTTTCTAGGCCCAGCAGCCGCATGGAAGCGTGGAACCTCCGCATCAGGGTTGCACTTTCACTGAGACCCATTTCTAATCCTAACGTCGAGTGTGGTACTAGCGTTGGGAACGTCTCTGGGGCGCTACAGTCTCTCACTGAGCTAGTCTTCTTTAACTTCAAAGTATCTCATTGGTGACTGGCGCGGCGGTCACTGGGGACCGAAATATCCCATGCTTCGACTTTAACCTAAAATGTCAACCTAACCTAGACTTAAACCCGAAAAGTTCAATTATTTTATAAGCTATTTCGAACTTTCAAATAGTCACAGTAGCTATCAACGGAGTTAAATAAATCCAAGGTCGACCACCTCGTGACGCCTCCATTAGTCGACGAATTAATTCAACTGCTCGAGTCGACGCCAGGCTAAATAATTTTGTGATTCACTTCCTCGGTGAAGGCTCGCGACCAAGTGGCGCTAATTGAAAAAGAAAGAAGAGAGCAACAGGGAGTGGGAAGGTTTTCTTTGGGAGAGGGGCAGGGAACGCGAGAGTGTATGTGCAAACGGAAATCCTAGTCCAGCAGGGTATATCCAGTCGAGGCGGCTATAAATAAATTAAGCGATCTCGCGAGCTTATGGAAACAATTCTTGCGGATCGGGGCCGAGCTCCTTGGTGTACGCGCGATACTGTAATGTTTATGGACGACGTATAGCGCGGGGGCGACGTGATTCACGGGTCCAAACAGGTCTACAATTTAAAGGATAGAAGCAGTTGTAGCATAGATATCAAGGAATTTTCTTAGTTGCGATAAACAGGACGTATAGAACAACAATTCTGGCTTTCAGAAATGATTTAGCGGAAATTTGTAATGACTCTTCCAAATCAAGTTAAAATATTTTAAAAGAAACCCAAAGTTTCAGCCAATTGTATCGAGCAAGACCTAAGGCGCCCTCTATGGGCGGAGCGATCCCCCCACCCGCTTCTCATTACGCAAGAAGCTATTACTCGTGGTGGGGGGCGAAGACACGCTCGTTATTGGTCAAAGCATCTCCATTCTTTTACGAGAGAACGGTTCGTTTGCGACGCGCAGTTCTCTTTAAACTTTTTCTCTTCTCCTCAAGCAGAACACATTTCTCGCTTCAAGGTCCACTTGCCGAACAATCGTCAAGGGTGGCGCAAAAAAGCGAGCAACGTTTGCTTTAAAAATTTCGAGCAGAGGGAAACTGCATGGAAAACACGCAGGAAAATATGATATCCCGCGGCGCGAGACGGCTTTTCGGAAGGGACAAAGACGATGGAGAGGAGAAAGGGTTAAAAAAAGGGTCGACGTTCGCTAGGGGATGGCGGGGGTTGGTGACGAGTGTGGCGCGGTCGCTTAATTTAACGACAATGAAAGTTCGCTGTCTCACCGCGAATTTCTCCGCGTGCGAGAGAACATGCGGAAGGGGATGAAGTCGAGTTTCGTTACGGCTCCGTAAACCGCCGCTGTCGCGCGGACTTTTCCTTTATAATCGCATCGCCCGCAAGAGGGACGACATTCGCGTGCACTCCTCCCACCAAAAGTAAATCGCTACGCGCATGGAAACGCTGCCCAAAACACGCGTATCATCGCCACGAGACTGAAGCGTATACATAAATATACATCGGAGCATTAACTCGCTGGGGGGGGGTTAAGATTCGGGGTGTGGGGGACTCTGGGTAAATCGGATAGCTCCGTTGTTCGTCGATGCTATTCGACGGATTCGGTTATATGTCTATGAGAGATACACATTAAAAATTCCGTATATCATGTAGTTTATACAGGGTGTTTATAAAAATGTGGGACATTTCTTCAGGATCGATTCTGCTCGCCAAAATAATAGAAAACCTACTTAGGACTTATTTTAATTTTTCAATGGGCATTTGACAAAAGTCACAATTTTTTTATTGAATCTGACTTCTTTTAAAAAACCATGGCGATATTCTTTTGTTTCTCTTGCAGTTAAGTCTATTTGCAGGTTATGTTACAATAAAAATCGTTTCTTGCATCTTCATTAGCATTGCCATTTCTTTGCAACTTATTAGTTGCTACATGTTTGTAAAAGCATCATTTATCTCGGCTTTAATACTAATGGACTTACGCTGATTGGCTTCTAAACCATCTATATGTCTATGAGCTCAAGTAATCGAGCTGCAGCGGGCCGCTTTTATTATTCGGCCGCCTCGACCCTATTGTCCGTTAATTTGCATCCTCGATTATATAGTGTGTACTCGTTTTTCAACTGTCTGCCGTAAACATTGTCAGCGTAGCTGGGCTAGTAGTTAGTTTCTCGGTTCCTTCTCGTTGATACTGTGAATTGACGGTGTTTCTGGGCAGTCGAGGAAAGGCACCCTCCCAGGGAAAGGAATAACGAAATTTGAGAAAAGCACTCTCGGTAATTGACGTCCTGACCGTGCGCGCGTGGTAGTAGGTGACTTGTGGTTCGTCGTTGATCGATGAAAGGCGGCCCAAATGCACCCGTGGACTCGTGTAATTAAGGATAGACGAGGGGTAAATAGCTTCCCGTTACCTCTGGACAATGTTCCGGAGCTGGTCATCGATAATTCTGCACGTTTGTTGCACTTTTCCGTTCTTTTGCAATTTATGCCGAGCCCGGACGGTTCGGTAAATGCGAATTAGGAAGGCTGTCTATGAGGTTTTTCTTCGTAGTCCATCGTGCCTGAGCATCCTTCGACCCTCGTCAACTCTTGCCACTGGACCTCCTTTTCAGGACGAGAGCCTTTCATGTCCACGTCAACGTGCGCGATATTTGTCAGGCTCGCCGCGTTTCGTTGGCACTAGTATGTGTATGTGCATGCACGTTGTCCGCGAGTGTACCTATCTTCGTAAAAATTCGTGAGCTATTTTTTTCGAGTATGAATTCTTTTTGCGGCGCGCGGAGGGGGCCATTTTGCATCGCGCTTCGAATGGAAATTTCTGCGACAAAAATTGTGCATGTTTTTCATCCGGATAGCACGAGGCGGAGCGACATCGTTGCTGGAGCGCATTTCCGGAGAAAGACCGTGTGTTGACGTGTCACAAACATGGAACTTCATTTTGCCGATGCGCAAACTGTTGCCTGGAGTAATTATCTGCTTTTAATTAGAATTGCAACCTCATTAATATTATTGCTGGCATCAATTGCAATTATAAACAGATCAGTGTTTGAATAATTATCTGCGCCGCTTTCGACGGATGGCACTGAGAGAACGATAAGCTTCAGATTGTGGCTTTGTTGTTGGGTATTGAGGTTGAGGAGGCAGAGAGTAGGAGGTGTGCGTTGAAAGTAGGAGTGAAAAGGAGAAATGAAGCAAAGGAAATAAGTGTGCGTTTCGTCCTGGACTTACTAGTGGAATCATCAATAAGATTTTACCTATTAGCAAATGAAAACTAACTTCAAAGTCAAATAGGCACTTCCACTTTTTCGCATATAAATCCTAAAGTACAAGAGACAGAGAAAAAGGTTTCAAACAAAAGTTTAATGGTGCACTACGCGCTGCAAACTTGCGTTAACAAAATTTTAAAAAAGTTTTTTTCGTCAGGGTTTTTTAAACTCTCCTCAAAATTTTGTCAACACAAGTTAGCAGAACTTATTGTACCATTAAACTTTTATTTGAAATTTTCTTTCTGTCTCTTGTACTTTAGGAGTTATATGCGACAAAATGGGAATGCCATTTTAATTTTGAGGTTCATTTTCACACCATTAGAGGGACGAATGAAACATATCGTTGTTCTTGTCTTGAGACACTCTATAAGCTCACAAAGTTGCGTTCCAATCGGTAAGTAAGTGTTCGCGGGGATGTTAGAAGGTATTTTTTTTAAAATTTCTTGAGCTTCATATTTCTTCTGTGCACGAAGGTACACTTAGGAGCAAGCGTTATGTAAAGTTTCGAAGTTTACTGTTTGTAGATAAAATTTGCAAAAACTTCGTAACCGATAGCAGTTGCCATGCATGAGTTTAGAGTTGAGATAGCAGAGGTACCTAGAAAGATTTGTAGACGCAGGAATGTTAAGGGGTAGAACAAACAGGTGCATATTTAGGAATCGGTAGTTGAGAGAGAACTTGCCATTGAAATGCCATCTTGTCGTAGAGTCAGAGGTATCGCTATAAGCTTATCAATTTTTCTTAAATACTAGGAAAACAGGGAACATGGGAAGGAATTGCACAGAATTCAAAATCTTATAGACAAACCCAATATACTCCTCACGACAACAAAAAAGGCGTCATTTCCACATTACACAAAAGAATCCCTCCTACAATTAAGCAAGGAACCCTCCCTGGTGACTCACACACATGAAACCTAATGAAGCGCTTCGTACCCCACCACAGTTCACAAATCTCATTTCTAAACACATCCAATCCAACTGCGTTTCCCAAGCAACGATGCCTTCAAAACACAATTTTTGTTAAACGAGCCACAGCACTGGGTCGCTCCAGAAACGCCCTTCCACAAGTCGGAGCAGAGACGGGAGTTTGGGTCGAGACGGTAGCGAGGAAGCAGGCGACGAGTGTCAGCGGTGAATTAGAAACCGAATCCTCGTACCGCGGACGTGAAACGGGAAGAAAGGTACCGACCAACCCGATACAGGGGAAATTATCCCAGGACCCAGCTCATCTTCCCCGAATATTTCGGTCAGACGCGACCAGAATTTCCAGCTCGCGGCATCAGCCTGAATTTCCTGCGTACGTACTTAGCGTATGGGGTGAGGGTTGGGGCATGTAAGTGGTGCGCGCCCGAAGGGATTAATATTAAAGGCACATTTCGACGTGCCTTAGCTGCTGGTCCAACCCCATCGACGCTGCCGCCCAACTCTGACCTGATTTCACCCCTCCGATAACAGCGCCTCTGCACCGACATCTCTACATAATTCACGCGTCGAATGAAGCCGCCCCGTCGTTTTCGGCCAATACAATCCGGCTTGACACTTTAATCCACCGCGATCCTACGAATGCACTTCGTATATATTTGACTTGGTAATTCGCGAACCAACCTTCCCGAGCCCAGGGAGCGCCTCGTGTCCTCTTCTAAAATGCAGTACAGGCTGTTTCTTGATACGGGGCCAGCTAGGGCGGCTACCAGATCTGCGAGTGAAGACACGTTTGGGAAAGCTTGTGGTCGAAGTAGTAGTAGTGTTTGGTGGTACACGTTTGGTTGGAATTGTTGATGTGTAGTTGGGGATAATATTTATTATTAATTATTTATTATTTGTTATTTGTAACGCCCGGATTCGCCATTTCTAGACCAGGAAGGGACCTTTTCTGCTTTCTTGTCTCATCGCTTCGGGGGCGTAATCCCTAAGGTCGGTTGCGCGCAATGGACTACTATGTAGGGCTGGCGTTTGGATTAGCTTTTTAAGGATTGAGGAGGAAAGGGAGAGGTACCTGTCATTCTGAGCCAGTCAGTGAGGCTCATCAATAGGGCTACAGCTAAAGTAAAAATTAGACCTCTGGTAGCGCTGGGCAGCATTAACAGACGCGATCACATGGTGGGGTGATATATTATTATTATGAGATTTTTCACGAGTTTCAGCTTGGTGTTTTGAAGATATACAGCAGACTTATTGACCAAGTTGTAATCTTCGGATATTATCCACCGTTGGGGGTCGCTGAGAAATTTTCTTATCACTATTCTCTAGTGGTTGAGAGAATGATTATTATTATTAAAATTATTAAACAGGTGGTCACCTTTTGGTTACATATAATAGAGCACACCAAGGAAAAGCGAAGTTATAATCTTCTAGCTTTACTATCCGGCTTCGCCCGGAATTTAGATTCAGATTTTACAAAAAACTCTGGGTTGCCCAGGCATAATGAGCTGAGGCACATTTCGTGATCTCAGAGTTTATCGTTTGAAAGTATTTAGGCGACAGACAAACACACGCACACATGTATGAGCTTCCTGATTTATATATTACGATGATAGAATTAGACGTAAACTATATAATATTGTTGAGTTGTAGTTGACTGTAGTGATTAATCAACCTGCTTACTGAAATAATTCCCACTCAAATCGAACCTAACAACACTGACCACTCCTCAATCTTCCACTTACCTCTTCTAAATACTTTGTTAAATCCGGGGGTACATGGAAGATCGAGGAGTAATCAGTGTTGTTTAATAGGTCTGCCTTGGGTGGGAATTATTGCAATATCGCTGACGCATCGGGGAATGTTATTATGATTGATATTAATGTAATTGCTATTTTGTTTGTACCTGATCGTGTTTTGATGAGGGAAGTGGTGGAACAACATTGCATTGTTTCCTGTTGGGAAGTCATGCGAGATATTGGCTTAGGCCACATAATCCTGTGCTGCGGGTTTATGAATGATGCCGTTTAAAACACATTATTTACGCATTATACGCTGAGTATACAGAATTATTATTATATGATTGGGTGGGAGACAGTGGATGTGAATCAAATCTGGGTTACCGTATTGACAGGTGAACAGGATGCGGTTCCCTAGTGATGCTCCACATCTAAACTATGACAAGTGGACATCCTACTACCTTATTGCATCTAACTTGAAATTAAAAAAATAGAGAAGCTAAGACTGCATATGTGTTGACTCAGACTGTATACACTCGTAATGAAAGCGTTTTTTAATTATTATTCGTTTGACGTGACACGTTAACTCTGACGAGGTGTGCTGAAGCTCCTGCCGACGTTACAAACGAAGCAAACAGTTTCACCAATTTGCTTCGTTTTCGCGACGAACAGCGAACGTCACCTGCGAAACGAATTTAAGCGGAATATTTCGTTGTCAGCTCGATTTAATGCTTTTTAAAAATCAACACACCAACACTTATTTAGAATAGTTCAGTCGAAGGTGTTAAAAAACAATTAATAAAAAAACAGAATTTATATAAAATATGCATTACCTGAGAATATTGACCTCTTCAGTCTTCAAAATGATGTGGCTTCGTAAGTATTAAATAAGTTAAGTTCCTATAGGTATACGAAGCAGTAGTGAAACTTGCAGCAAAAATTAATAAGGTGCAGGCCCGGCGTAAAAGTTTGTGGAACAGGTTACAAAAATGCATTTTAATGTACTTTTAAATTTGATAGCGATAAATATATATGCAGAGGGCCTCTCTAAATTTACGCTTAACTTTTTGTGGACCGCGGAGCCTTTAATATGCGAGGCCGGGTTCCCCAAAACATAGTTAGTCGAGAATACCAAAAAATTTTTAATTCGAATAAATTTTTATTTGTTATGACATTTTTATTTATATAGATTCGAAGAATTAAACAATAATTCGTTATTCTCGAATAACTTCATTTTATGCGAAATTTTTATTTGAAGATTATCCGAATAAAAATTTATTCGAAGATTATTCGAATAAAAATTTATTCGAGTAGTGCCCAACTCTGGTCACAGTCACCATCGCAGCGTGCAAAATTGAACCTCCAGCCTCGTCTTTCGTCTTAATCCGCGTGGATCTAGCGTTCGACGAGGAGGAGGACCCAGCGTGCTCGTAGTGACCGGCACGAGCGAAGGATAAATATAAAAACGATCGAGAAAGCCTGTATCCACAGGATATTCACCTAAACCGTACCCCTGCTTCGTTGTCCTGGTCGTCTGCTTATTTGTAATCCACTCGCGTGCTGGCCACACCCCCGTGGAATTAATATTTTTTTATTTTAAGCGGATCCCCATTGTTGAAACCGTTCCGCGCCCGTGATCGCGCTTTTTATTGGGTCGTTAGAAAAGTTTTCCTAGATCGGGGACCGTAGCGTCGCGAGCCTGCATATTTCTTGGCGAACAATATTTTTTATACGGAATTAGCCCCCCACCGTTTCAATCTTGGCTTTCGCCTACGAATTACGATTGCACCTGTGCCATTTTTTGTCCTTTTCTTATTCGTTTCTATTTCTCTTTTTTGGGGGTGGGAGAAACTTCTTGGTGAGCGAGACTTTATTTGAGTTCCAAAGCAGTTGCAGCCACGGAATGATTCCACGCGTTTCGATAAGCGATAATCGATCGGAGCTGCTGGTGAGTTTGGCCAGCAAGGGAATCGAGTTCTATTTAATTCTAAGTACCGTTGCCTCATGCGTACCTTCGCTGTAATTTTCAATGGAAATAAAGGCGACAGAGGGCACTCAGAGAGACGTATCAACATCGAGGGTCATGGGATAAATAAAGTTCGAAAATTAGACTGGCGAAAACGGCTCTGGAACTTCTGTAATGCTCCAAGAGTTCTCCTAACCCAGCTGCAACGGAAGCGGGCCTCATTAACTCTAATGAAACGAGCTTCTTTTCTATGTGCATGCGAAACGATTATCGAACACCATTCCTACCCGCGTAACGCTAAACGTTAAAGACGCGGTTAATGGGTTTTTGTAAACTTGAGAAACATTTCGGATCCCCTTTTAATCCTGCCACCATTCGAAACGATTTATGAGCCAATAAACGGTGAACTATTGTGTATGACAGGGGTTCCTTAAAAATTTGAGGAAAGAGTCTTTAATTTTAGCGTGACTTAAATCCACACATTTGTAATTATATTTTGGAAATATGAAAAACACAATTCTATAGAACAAGGAATAATAAATATTTAAAAAAAAACATGAAAACCCCCACAGTCATGTCCTGAAAAAAAATTATGAAAATGGCCCTCTTGTTCGATGGGCAAAGTAGAATGGACCCTTACAGCAAATGTGTTTTCTTCAGTCCAAAACTTTCCCCTGCTTTTCCTTCCGTCATCCTGCGCCCCTTGACAAGATGGCGCACCCTTTTAAATCAACTAAAACAATGTGTCCAAATTCAATCTCTCATTGCTCCCCTGAGAAGGCATCACGCATTCTAATACAAATAGAGCACAGAAGTTCATCGCTTCGCTTTTTCCCCTCATTTCGAAGTTCGAGGTCGACCACCTCAGGGTCGATATTACGTTCGACTGAAAGTTCGAAGTTCTTCGGCGCAGCTTTTCAATTTCGACCCGTTGCTACTACTGAAATGCAATTTCACGTGCATGCGCGCAATAATTCATTTGAACGTAACGGGCCAATAAGACCATGTGCCTTGAGTTTTCCTTTCTCCCCGAGGTCGAACACGTAAATACCCTTCCGCGGAGTGCCCTGCTTCTTTTTTCGTGGCAAGCCATAATGAGATTCCGAATTACCCCCGTGATCAGTCAGAATTTTCGTGGGCAACTTTTCTGCCTCGTTAAGAATTTAATTACGCGATGGGGCAAGCTGCACTTTCTCCGCGGCAAAATATGCGGGAGGATGTAAGAAGGGGGTTTGTTTTCCCCTCTTTGGAAGATCACGCGACCGAGCACAACAAACACGCGAGCGGGGAGGTTAATTAAGCGACTTATCACTGCTTCGGTCTCGCTTAAACCCTTTTTCATCCGGTGAACACCGAGTGGATTCTTCTTCGATCGTTTCAGGGAAAAGTTTGGAAACTTTTGGTTTAATGGGGCGCGTAAATCCCCTTGGGTAATATTATCAGGAGGGTGGAAGGAACTACAGTAAATGAAAGAATCAGTTATACGTTTCTCCTAATTCTTGCTATCAGATTATTATTATTATTAAGTCTATTTATTGCACAGAAATACAAAAAGAAGGATTAAAGATAGAGCAAGAAAAAAAATAGTGCAAAGGCCCTTTATTATTACCATTGTAATCATGGCCATTTGAAACACTCGGAGATCAAAGTGCCAATTCTCCAAATGGCCCTGTTTAGTCTTGCAAGCACAAGGAAACGCGCGTTTTCTTCTGGCATCGAGGGAGGGCTATGTAACGCGACAATCTTTTATGAAACGTGGTCTCGCAGGTGCCATTGGCGTTTAGCATTCCGCCCCAAACACCGTTTCCTTGAGGACTGCTTCAGAGAGAAGTCTCTCCACCCTTTTTTCGTGCTTTATACCACAATGCCGATAGAGAGGGAAAAGAAGGGCCGGGGTCAAGGGAGAGACAGGGGTCGAAGCCAGTCCGTGCGATGGGGTTGAAATATGGTCGGCAAAGGCTCGCCACGTGGCGCGTCTTCCGCCGGCGAGGAATCTTATCGGGACTTTCAGGGCAGATAGAAGTTGCCATTAAAGCCTTACCAGCCGCCCTTAACGAACTTTATCGCAATCAAGTTGTTCCTTCTTCCTAACGCGGTGTAATTTATGTTACAGTTTCGTCTTAATTAATAGTTCTGGCGCGAGGCGCTCTATAATGCATCACGAAGCATCGTGTCCCTTGGCTTCTGCTGGCTGAACGGAAACATCTCTAATCAGATTCAAAACTTTCCCAGGGCCATTCGAACTCTGCGCGTTGTTAGATTTTCTTCGAGCTTTCTCTGCCCTGTCACCAGCGCGCCACTGGCTCCAAAGATCCTTAAAACATTCTGCTACACTCTGTAGTGAGTTCGGTTCACTCTAGTCTTTGCAGTGTGTTTTGCTCTACAAGTGAAAAGAGGGTAAATCTTTTGTCATATGAACGTTAATATAGCACGCATTGCTTTAAGTATTTTAAGCTTTGAAAAGAAAGGGTTGGTAGAACCCATATAAGCGGGTTGAAATTTTAAAGACGATCGCTTTAGAGAGCTGATGTAGAGTCTGATATAGCAGTAATCAAGTTTCCATAAATTTCTGTGCCATATTCAGTGTACCTTATTTCACGATACTTCATTTCTACGATTTCCAATTGGGTTTGCATCGAATAGTAAAAAATAAAAATAGAGCTGAAAGTTACTTCGATTCAATGCATCAAAATTAGAAATGTTTCTCAATTGCATCTCAACGATGCAACGCATTTATGCGGACATTTTACAATTTTACAATTTTACAATTTTACAATTTTATAATATTACAATTCTACAATTCTCCATTTCTCCAATTTTACAATTTTACAATTTTACAATTTTACAATTTTACAATTTTATAATTTTAAAATTTTATATTTTTACAATTTTATGTTTTTACCATTTGACAATCACTTCACGATCACATACCAGCGTCGGAGCACTAGAGTGAACAATAGTAACAAAAACAGATCGAAGGGGTGCAGGAGAAGAGAAAGAGCATGTGCAGTTCGCGATGGGCGCTGGGAGGTGTGTGAGCTCAGCGACTCGCCAAGACAAACGTTTTTATTACGAAAAATCAGGAGGCGAGACGAAATCTAGGACCACGCGCAGGCGCGCGCCCACTCCGCGAAGACGCTGGCCACCGTGCGACGTGCTCACGAAGGGGGAGCGAGCCCTACGCGAGCGCAGGGGAGTCTGGGATGGGAGAACGCATTTACCACGGTCTGAAAGGCGGAATTTCGTTAAATCGACGTGAAAGTAACTGTGTAACTGCGTCGGCTACGCATCCACCGTTAATTTGCTGCATTATATAAAAGTCTGCGTAAATCATACAGAAATGAATTTACCTTTGAGATTCCTTATACGATAGACTTATACGATAGACTCGTAACAGCACACCTCTTTATTTATTTATTTTATTTATTACCCTTGCCTTTCGGCTTAGGGTGACTTCTGAGCACACCTCTTTATCAATTCTGAGTTTTTTCATGCCGAGGCTACAGTTCCTCGTAACAAGATAGAAAAAAACAGAAAGTACAACACACACTCAAGATTTCGTTAAATCAAAAACACTGTAATTTTTATTCCACTATTGGATTGCACATATGAAAAATAAAAACCTTCGATTTCCGTCGCGTTACTCTCTCGTTACAGTTACCCGCACCGTTATTATTTTTCCATCGTGGTTACTATTCATAACGCCGATCCCGTGCCAACAAAAACACGTCAAACATCAATTAGCCGCGAAGAATAAAAAAAAAAACAAAGCACCCGACGAGACGTACGCGTTTCGTTAAATCGACGCGCTCCTAATTACGTAACGCCATTGTCACCGCCCTACCGGTTCCTGTTAAATTCAATTTCCATCGATTCTCTTACGCTAATAAAGAAAACCAGAGAAAAAGGTAAGAAACAAAGCGATCGCCAGCGAGCTCGCGCGTCTGAAACAGAATGTAAAGAGAGAGAGAGAGAGAGGGGTGCGGGGAGCGCACACGGGGGTGAGTATGCTAAGGGGGTGAGACTGTGGCGGTTTCCCTCCCTTCGCCCCCTAGATCTCTCCTACAGCCTAGTCACAGTAGGGTGGCTCTCCTGCCAACCAGCCAGCCAATCCCCACCCTCTGCCGCGTCCCGCCGCTAGCGCCACCAGTGGCAGCTCTCTCAATCGCTCCGCGCGGCGCGGTCAGTCCGTCTCTCTCTGTCGCGCGCGCTCGCTGGTGGTCGGGGTGTTGTCGGAAGGGTGGAGGTGTCGGGCGCCAGTCGCTACGCGGACGTTGAGCTCGGGATTTCCGTCGTCCGATCGCGGACTTCTTTTCGCCGCCGCGAGCTTCTTTACCTCGCGTACAATCGCCGCGTTTCTGTTCCCGTGACCCGTGCGGTTTTTCTCGCCTACGCTCCTCACCACCCTATTTTAATTCTTCGTCCCTCTTGATCCTGGTCTCCGATCGAAGAGTCCGCGCGAGATCCAGCGACGAACTCGCCCGCCCTTGGATCACCTCGCGTTCGTGTGCCCGAGGCTCGCGCCTCCCTGTGACGGTTCAAACTAGTGTCGTTACGTGAAACACCGAGGATCCAGAGTTTCCTATCGTGACCACCGCTCCTGTGTGCTTCCCTTACCGGGACGGATGCTTACGTCACTGCGTGCACCCTGAAAAGGGGACACCCTCGCAAGGATACCGCTGCACCCCGATCTGGACTTAGCCATGAGGGAGCCGCGGCGATCTCCGAGGTAAGTGGATCAACTTAGGGGTCGCTGGCCCGCTGGATCCTCACTGTGGACCCTATTGCTTCCTTCTACGCGACGCTAGGTATTATGTAGTCCGACTCTCGCGTCGGATCGTTCTCCAGTCTTCGCGCGAGTTACGTGGGGGTGGGAAGTGACTTGGGGGTTGATACTCCAGTGGTGAATTGTACTCCGAAGGACTTCGGACGTCGCTTTATCGATATAAGTGAGCGCGGAACGTGGATAGGTGTTCGGATGATAGGGAGACTAGGAGAAATGGTCCCTGTTTGATGGTTAATTGCCGAGCGCTTCTGGTAAGTAATTTTAATCAATTCTGGGGTACGTGGCGGATGATTTGTAGGTTTTGTTGGATGTTCTGGTGTTGGTTTACGTGTACCAGGCATTACTCGCGGGGGAAGCTTGCGCTAGGGAAGGGAAAAGTTTGGTACTGTGAATGATGGATAACTAGTGGGGCTGAATGTAGGGAATATGTTTTGATATTGAAAGGTGTTGATTACAGTAGCGGGTTTTAAAACGAAACTTTCTGTTTCGTTAACCCCCAATCTATTTTACTGATTAATTATATCAGTAAAATTGCGTTATTTGCATTACTCGTGATTTCTGCTCTACCGAATAACAGAAACATTTCCATTTCACTGATTTTAAGCAAACTGCCAAGTGAGACGAATTGTCAACAACTCGACAGCTCTTCAATTGGAAAATACTCCAGTTCTTTATTTAAATTTTGCATCGCAACTTCAGTGAACAGCAAATGGAAATTTCGATTGATTCCTCGCATTGCAATCGCGCATTTCCTGTCAAGATTCCCTGCGCCCATTTCATTTGTCCATTTATACACGATTTCACATGGGATCATCGAACTTAACCCAAGCTTGAGCTCAGCCGCATCGCAACCCTCATTTTACCCTTCCGTCCTGGCGTCGGGTGCTCGAAGATTCTTCTTCCGCCTAATTAGAATAGAATCAAGGAACTAGAGTACATTCAATTTGACTTCTCTAGCGTTAGATCTGAAGCTAGACCAATTCCCAGCGTAGAGATTCTAGACTTCTCTCAAATGATCCTCCACATCAAACAGAATCCAAATTCACGAGGAAACCTATTATTTACTAGCTTAAAGCTCCCGGCGTTTCCCGGGTCATATAACTTTTTTCGGTTGAGTGGGAGTTTTTACAAAGATTTCTTAGCGAGCACCTAGGGGCTAAGAGGAACCTACCTACCAAATGTCATGGTCCTTGGATCAGTGGTTCCAGAGAAATTGTGATGAGTCAGTGAGTGAGTGAATCAGTCAGTCAACGGAATTTGGATTTTATATAGGTATATAGATTAGTATTTTGAAAACCTGTCGAAGTCGCGTGCTCGACCAAGTACTGTTCGATTCCATTTTGTACAAATACGAAAAGAGTTGCGAAACATGAACTGTAAGTAGATTTTCGCGGAATCTGTCTCTGTGGACTCTAGGGTATTTCGTTGATTCGGGAATCATCGACGAGTCGCGAACGAAGGGCTCGAATCCCCCGGCGCAGAACCAGAAGGTTAGTCGATTAAACGAAATTAATGGCCCAGCTACGTCGACGGCTGGATCCTTACCAAGCGATCAGGCGAAGGGGAAGAGAATCCCGATGGTCGGGCACGTAAACGTGGCGAACCCTGGCCTCGCCACCGACGCTCTCGATTACGCCGCTCCACTCGTCCAAACACACGTTCTCCAGGCGACGTCCTCTTTTTTCCCCCGGCCCTGTCCACGCACGGGAGTCCTCTCCACTCTCCCCAGGAACGTGACATTTACCTCGGGGTCGTGTCTGTTCTTCTTTCTCCCTTTTTTTCCACGATCCGTGGAAGAAGGCGTCCCTCTGAAATTAGATTGAACGTTCAATTTGGGGCCCCTTGGCGGGGGACACCTTTGTCCGTACACACACTTTGTGTTCACACGATTTCGGACTGTCTTTTGCCTTCTTTTAAAGCAGTGCTGGTATCCAAGGCATTAGTTGCGTGTTGCTGAGGGGTTTCGTGGGGAAAGGTGGTTAAGCTCGGTTGTGACTCGAATTTCTTTTTTGATTGTTGAGAAAAGTCGTGGTGCTTGGAGACACTTGGGTGGAGATGACATGATTGCGAAAGGAATGTCAGCTTTGGAGTGACGTTTGGATCAAAGGAGTTGGCAGGTTGTGGTGTGATAGGGAATGGGGAGGTTCTTTCAGAAAATAAGGCGAAAGGGTGGGATATAGTTTTTGGGATATTGTTGTTAATATTGTGCTGGTGATGGTGAAAGTGGTCTAATTGTAAGTGAAATGTTAAAACAAATTAAACTTATGTCTTGTTCTGTATTACATCGATTATATAAACAATGTAGTATCAAACATCGCGAAATGAGAAAAGTGACTTACAAGGGAACATATCGAACCCGCACACTCCGATTTTGATGAAACTCTATAGATTTGCAAAATAGAGAAAAGTATTTGGAACGTATTTTCTGTTATCGGCAATCATCCATGTTGAAGGGGTGAAAAGAGCCTCTAAAGTTGGGGGATGAAAACATATTTTCTGGAATATGTCAAAATCTATTCATTTTTAATAACGAATCTTTTCAACCCCCAACTTTAGGGGCTCTTTTTAACCCTTCAACGTGTACGATTGCCGATAACAAAAAATAAGTGTTAAATATTTTTCTCTATTCTGCAAATCTTCAAAGACTCATCAAAATCGCCGTATGCGGGTTCGATATATTAACGTGTAAGTAAAAAATCGAAAAAAAAATAATCAAATTTATCTCTTACTTTATAGTCTAAATACCGCAAAATGGAAAAAAATGACTTAGACCACTTTCATAATTGAATCTGATAGGCGTGAGACTTTTTAAGAACGTGAATGCTTTTCACCTACTAGTGTTTAGTCAAGCATCTGCTATTAAAAATGAAAATATTTTTTAATAAAACTGAGAATATTTATCGTGGTTGAATTATGTATATATTAAATACATTGTATAATGAAGTGTCGTGTGATGATTTTATACCTGGTTCATCTCTGAGCTTTGCTTTTTTCTTGGTCTTTCTCTGGTCTGCTGTTAGTTCAACAGACCAAGCACTCCTCGACTGTTTTTACAGATTCTCCATCTCGGAACAATTCACTTCATAAAAGTATCTTCTATCGCGATTCGAGTGAGAATTCCTCGACTACCCCATTTACGCGGAATATCCTGAACAAACTGAGAATCATTCTCGAAACCTAATGCACACATGCTGTGAGATGCTGCTTCTTCTATTACAGCAACGTGTAATTGAAGATCGTTTCACATGTTGCGTGATTGATATTCCCAATGAATTTCTTAAACTTTTTATCTTTTTTAATGTTTCAACATCGCTAGCTGAAGGGTACTTGTACTTCACGCAATGAAACTATATTTTTTAACCAAGCAGTGTCAGTGAACGTCTGTGATAATTATTAGTGGGGAACTACAGGAAATATTCCGCGATCAGTGGATTCTCATTCAAATTGGGAATGCAGAATATTATCCACTCTAAAGACAAAATGTAAACTCCTTGGCTTACGATTTTTCTAAAGATTACAACCTTTGGAACGAACTTGAATGAAACGATATAAATAAATAACGATTGCTTGAGAGTGTTGTTTTTTAATATTTTTTTTATTTAATTGAAGAACGTATCGACGTCCGTCCCAGTGTAGGGAATTTATTATAATTGGCGGCTCAAGAGTTACTAGCGCACTATAACTGCGAATAAGTAGTTATGACTTAAGGAGTTGCCATTTCTGACAATCGAATATACAGGGTGTTTCGCCTACCTTTATCACCTGAAATATTTCTGGTACATTTAAAATTGCATAAAAATATTGGGACTAATAAGATTAAAAAGGATGAACGAGATAAGAAGGTCAAATTTGTTTCTTTTTTACATTAAATGCTATATTTGATTTACCATCTAATAGCCACTTTATCGACGATTTCAATGATCAACAATAATAAGTCCTTCAACATCACGTAAAGGTCCTCTAAAAAGCTTAGAAAACAGAGTTTCATTTCATAAAACCCTCCCAAAAGAATAAATTTATTACTACTATCCTACATCAGTTCCCACAAAACTTCGCAACTTTTATACAAAACACTTTTACGAAATTTTTGGTGAAACTCCCTGTAAAGCTACACCCCACTTTCGCAGCCAAACGATAAAAACCCTAAATGTCGTTTGTTTTACAACACCATACCGCGGAATTCAAATCTCCAACCTCCCAAGCCCGTAAGATTCTTCTTTTTATCTTCGATTCATCTCGGAATCTTCTTTTTCTTATAATCCACATTCTCCAAAGGTTCTTGCTCTGAAAATCGTTTAAAAGGACTTCGGTTTGAGTTGGTAATGGGCGTGGGCTCCTTGCTCGAATAAAATGAAAAGGTTACCCAGAGGAGAATGCTCCCCCCTCCCATCTGTCTGATGAACATCGATAATCGGGAATCGGATAAACCGTACAACTCTGTTTGCGTGCCTTTCGAAACGTATCCGTTCCGCGTCTGCGAAGTTTCGGCGTCTCGAAAGTTGGAAAAAAAGAGGGATGGCAAGACGGCGCCGGGGGATGGGTAAATAAACGAGAACGACAACGGGCGGATTTGTCATAAAAGTCGAAACGGGTTATCGACCGCGTCCTATGGCTCTGACTTTTCGGGGACGATGCTTATGGGCACACGCGCGCACGCGCGTACAGGCGCTTTCACATAACTTTGTCACTTGACATATTTCCTGAGCTGTTGGTGGTTTCAGAAAAGCTTCTGCACGAAAGTAGTGCGATTTCGCGAGGGAAATTGCGGCGAAAAGAGTACTTCTAGGTGGGGGTGTTAGGGAGAAATTAGTCCTCTGACAATGTTCACGCTGGACACCGTAAATAGAACTCGTTATATTAATTGTTTCACCACTGACAAGCATGGAATATTGTAATGTTTGCTGTAACGGGGTATAGAAAGTAATGGTCCCGGCTTTGAGGGGTGAAAAAACTTGCCGAATAATAAATTGAAAATTAATGTTAAATTTTTTTTATATATTGTGCTCTGCTCAAATGAAGAAGAAAAGTTCCGAAGGAACCACGTGTCGCAAACGCACCGTTTCGAAGCAAAAGTGGTTAAAGTATATTAAAAAATGAGAGTGGCCATTTTGTTATTGTACGTCCTGTATACAGTTATTGTGTTTGGCGGGAGGAATACAGGTTGATTGAAAAATTAAGCTACCAGAGGGAGCTTGATCGTTTCGCGGAGGAATAGGAGAAATATCGTCTTCCTAGAATGTCCATCTGGAAACCACGCAACTTTCACAGAAAATATTAGATCCTGCTCGTCTGTTGAAAGTAGGGGAAGTGCTACGCGTTGCAGAGATATAGCGACGTCGTAAAAGCAGCAGGAAGCAAAGCCTGTCCGCCCTGAGTGTCTTCCCTCGAGTCTGTACCCCGGAGAATTTATTCGGTATACTATGTGGACATTAGTACTTTCGCCTTAATACGTCCCTCGGGTCATTTTTGACCCAATCGAGTTTCCATTTCTTTAACCACACGGTGACCCTCGGGTCATTCTTAGCCTAATTGTGTTTCGTTTCTCTGAAAATTCTTGGGGGCTGAGCGTCAGGCATGTCTGGGCCATTTTAGATCCAGTGGTCACCTTTATTTCTTCTTCAATCATTTAGAAACGTGATTCTTTTCCCACAATGATTGCTATTTCGAATTTCAGAGATTTTTTTATAAAACTAAATGTGTTAGGTCAGTGCAAAAAAGAAAAAATATTGCTGCGAGGCAAGCTGATCGCTTATCGGCTCTAAAGCCTCGTTCTCATTAGCCAAGATTGTGTTCAGAAGTGTAGGTTGCCTTCAAGTTACTTTTAAGATTACTTGAAGCAAGTAGATACTTAAAGTGGGCTCAAGAGAGGTGGTTTCCTTCGTTTTTTCATAAAATATCACATTTCTCATAGATTTCTAAGAATTTAGAAATCTTTATCATTACTTCAGCTATTCGTAGTCACTGTTTTATGATTATAACCTCACTTATCTAAAACAATAGTCAGCTTACTTCAAGTGGCTTCAACCTCACTATTCAAGTTGTATTTCAGGGCAAATAAAAGTTGAAAGACTTTACTTCGCTTGAAATGTAAAAGAAACATGAATGGATATTTCAAGTCAAGTGTCATCATAGTGTTAATTCTTAATATTTATTTAGTTACAGTAAACTCAATTATCATACTTCAAATTAACATTATTTAACTAAAGAATTTATATGAAACCGTGTACAAACTAATAAATACACTTACTTTTTAATTAATCCTTTCTTACGTACCAATTATTATTTTATATACAGAGTAACGCTGCTTAGCAACATATAGTATAGGGGAAAAACTCTAGGAATCTCTAGTAACTATTAACACAAGACGCTACAATTTACTGTCACGTGGAAACAGACCTTTAATACGAGCAACTGCCGACTTAAGTCAGTGAACATAACCTGAAAATTTCGGTGTCTCCTAAGAGCGTGGGTCAAAAAGGACCCAGCCATATTCATGTCGAGTTTAAGGCTCTGTGTACAACTCCGACCAAATTGCTGCAGCACTAATTATACCTTATTAAGACGACGAAGAACACATTTGCTAGCTCGTAGCCTCAAGTATATCACTTTGCGCAGCACTCGAGTGGATCTCAGGTTACTGTATCCCCGCGCGGCGCAATAACTGGCTTACTTGTAAAGGAAAAACTCGAGGCGATAAACTTAACCGGCGCAACCCCCTTACGCTCCTCCCAAACTAACCTTTCCAGCTTTCCCTTTCGTTTCTCCGTTTGCACGCCGTCGCGTCACGGGACTCTCGCGATCGACGCGATAGCGCGGCGTGTCGAAGAGGCTCGTTGCCGATTTAATTCCGTGTAAAGTCGCGCTTAACGCGAGCGTTGTCGCGCTTTTATCGACCCATATATTTTTACGATACGTTCCACTCGCGTTGAAGCGATACCACCGATTACCCGCGATGCTGCGAGCAACACAGTAACTAAAAAAAAAGAAGGAAGAAAAGTGGAAACGAGAGGAGTAAAAAAGGAGGGAAGCTGTATCGCGTGTTTCCGCTTTGTCGAGTCGTTGGCGGGTATCTCTAGCGGAACGCGCGGATTCTGGCGTCGCGCTCAAGAGGAGTGGCGAAAACCGGGTGAGAATCGAACGGAGAACGCGTGCCTCGTCGATAACTCGATACCTCGACGGCTTGTCGTGAACGCATCGATTCCTGCCTTCTAATAACGCTTGCCTACCCTTGATTTCGCTCTGGAGAAAAATGGGCGGGAAAATTGTATAATGTACGAGGGGTGTCTTTAAAGTAACGATCGTTTGGGAATTTTTCTCGTGGAGTTGGCACACCTGCGGGACGTAAGGGTGATCGGCTTGTTGACCTTCTTTGTGTAGTCTGCCACTTGCAGCGCCCTCTATGTTTATTGTCGGCTGCGCTAAAGTAGAACCTTGATAACTTGCGAGGGCACTTCGTCTGTTGCATTCTAGACACATGGTAGGGACGGTTGCTGAGTTGCGAATAACAAAATGAGAAGCGATATTAGAAGGGAGAGCCGCATTTACCACAAGGCAGTGTTTCTCAACCTTTTTTTCGTCTAAATAAATTTACCAAGGTAAAGAAAACAGATTAAAAATAGTTCGAATAATTCTGGTACAAGTCAAAAAAAGGTGGTTCCTTGTGCAAGTAGTAAATTTGGAATTTATATCGCGCTACTATCCAGCAGTCGGTTTCAATTAATATTAGGCATATTCCACTCCAAGTCCATATCCCTCGAGTGCTTCCGTATGCTGTACCCAAAATACAGCTTCCTGTTAATTACGTCCACCGAGTCTAACACACACGCCTACAGTTTGTAGTTCACAACGTAGCCTTCGACTCCTTATTAGATAAACATTTCACCCAGTCGGAATATTGGAAAATAACCCCCGCCTCTCCGAATGAAGTCGTCTCGAGGACATTAATCTGGAACGGAGGACGCGATATTTCATCCACAGTGCGGCAAAAAAGCGCGACGCGTTTCGGTGTAAATATCTATTGTCGTCAGACAGCGTCGCCCGTGCCCCTTTTCATGTAAATGCGCTAGGCCGCATATAAATTGAGTTGCTAAGCGCGTGCCCGGATTACCTTCGGCCAGAGCAATCCTCCACTGTACTTTCGGCGCAAAGAAAGAATTCTTTCCTGCACGACCTTTGTTGGTGCCGTTATTGCCCGTTCTGGGGAAATATTTCCGCGACGATAAAGGGCAAGTCACCGGCACAAAGCGTGACGTTACACCTGGAGATCGTATCGCTCGTTGTAAACTCGCCTCTCGCTGTTAAGTTTATTTACGTGAACAGTCTTTCTGCTGTTCCTTCCAAAGCAAGGTAAAATGGCGGCAAGGATAGTGCGGGAGTTTCGTGGTTTCGATATAGAGCGATTATACTCGAGCGATGCAATGCACAGAGTGGTCTACTGAGTGGGACCATAATTATTTCCGGAACTGTGGGGAGTAGAGTGAATTTCGATGGCAGAAGGTGCACGTATTGATTTTTTATATTTCTTGGTGATTTCTTTAAAGTGAAAGGTGTCAGGTACTTATGGGAAAGAGTTTCAAGATATATTTAATGCCGGTCAGCGATGTGATGTATTTACATGTAGGCTGAAAGTGGGTTCATAGAGGTTGCTTAATTGCGGTTTTAATGGAAATATATAACAATGATAGGAACATGAAAAGCCTTACAGTAGGTTTTCATGTTTTCCCAGAAAGTTTCAATTTGGGGTTCAGAAGACCGTAGACTCCGTTCCACTTAAACCTCAAAGTACACAAAAACACTTGTCACTTTCTTTCACATAATATTTCCATTATTTCCATCATCCACAACCCAAAAAGCTCGATAAACTCCAGAACCCCCTGAAACCCAAGAATATACCCCCTCCCCCAAATCGTCCATATCTGTAATTATTTCCTTCAATTCGTCGTTTCAACTTCCCTCAGGTCCCTCGCGCGGCCCGAGCGTTTTCCCAACGATCATGCACCGGTTGTTTGACGCGTTCCAGTACGTGTGATCCCGCGATGCGTAAAAAAGGTCAGAAAATTGGCCGGAAAGGCGGCTGGCGTCGAAGGGAGCTGATCGGGGGGAGTAGCGGACGGGAAGGAGGGTTAGGGCAGTGGCAGGGAACGGCAGGTGACGGGGTAACGCAGTTTGTTTCCTGTATCGAACAATCGAAGCGACGCGCAACGCGCGTGACGACTGCTACAAAGGCAGATGCAATTTGATGCATTGTGAGCGGCGCGGCGCGCGCGCTCGGGCCACGGATACTGCCGTGCATTTAGAGCTGTCCCCGCGCAGGATGCGCCGCGTAGCCTGGGACGTGACAAAGCGTGCTCGGGCGACCGCGAGCGCACGCTTCCATTTCCTTTCCCGTATCGTGGGTAGAAGGGCCCTTGTCTCGATGCTCATGATCGGTGAAATCAGTCAGCGGGGTTACGCTCGCGATTCTCCGTCTAGTCGGCGACCTCCCGCCGCCGCGCCAGCTCGTTTCCGCGCGCGCTAACGAATGCTAACGAACGGGCCAGGAACCTGGGGCCCCGTCGTTGTCCGTGCTCGGTCGACTCGAAATGCACGCTCCCTCGACGAGGGCGGCTTTTGCGCGCGACGAACTTCCTGGCGAGGCTGCGTCAACAAGCACGGCTCGATGGTGGCCTTTTTTCCATCGCTGATAATGCGGGGGGTCGCTGGCGAGATCGATCGCAGGTGGAATAGTGTGGTTGTATCGGCGTTTGGGATTATGGGATATTTTACATCCCTTCCTGTATTGTAGGCGAAAAAGAGAACCTCGGGCGATGGGATTTGTATCCAAGATCTACAGGGATCCTCTGTGTTACTGGCCAGCCGCGTTATCGATTCCCACAACGCCGACTCTACGATGCTACCAGAGTTGCCAGGCAATTCCCTACGCGCGGAAAAGTCATGATGTCACATTGAGATGTTAGAAACGACTAGGTGTGCCCCCTCCTTTGTGGTGCGTTACTGGTACAGATCTATCATATGATCATAATAAACTGAAAACTGAAAAGCTAACAAAAAGAAGAAGAGAAACGAAGAAACTGAAAACTAAACCGGACCACAGTGTGGATCTGACTGAGAATCGCCTTAAACTTGATGAAGAAGAAGGAATGTGTCGAAGTAATGAAAGAACAATACTTCTTGGTCACAGTTCGTATAATAAAACTGCACCTAGCGCTCGCTAATTTCATATTTCTGATACTACCCCAAGGAATATTTCCCCTCTGCCCATGAATCACGTTCGTCTAACTTAAATGCAAATTCATTAACGTCCTTGTCTCCATCACCGCTCCATATCAGCGTCCACTCTGTCGTTTGTTATTACTCCATCGCGGAATTGCGTTCTGCGAACTTGAAATTATTTCCACCGTCCATCCGCGAGGTCCTTAGCACTCGGAACGCCAGATTGAACGTAGGTATCGGGGACATCCAGCGCGGAGACAGCAGGATTTCCGTGTAACGAGATATCAGAAGGCTACCGCGTAAACGACGCATCTAGCCTTATTCAGAGGCGTCTGGGGCGAGAACGCGCGAAGGGAAGTTTTCGGGGTAATGGAAAAGCGAGTCCCGGGGAACGGATTCTCCCCTTTCAACGACTTAATTCCCTCAAAATTAACCGGAGTAATGAGGTATCCGGCACGGCGAGAACAGCGAGAGCCGTGCTGCACCGTGGAAACACGGGTCCCGAACCCGTGAAAGAGCCCCGGTGCTAGCGGTACGTGCAGCGTTCGTCATTATCGATTCCCCGCGGAGGGCTAGGTTTTACGACGGTAAATATCGACTGCACCGGCGCCTGCCTCTTATTACATTCCTACCTGGCACGGATCGTTGTGCCTGCACGAACCAGATAGCACGACAAACGATCTTCTTCACTCCTGTTACGCGGTATCACTGCCGATGCATTCTAATGTATCCACGTTGTCACGATGTAGGAAAACACGAGTGTCTTAACTAAGTGATGAATTTTATTTTAAATACGCGCCAGGTTTTTACACTTGGGAAGGGAGGACACGAGATGGCTCCGCGAGTAATAGAATTAAAGGCGTGTTTCCACGGCGCGTGGCTCTATAGCGTTGCATCTTAATAGTTCCTACAGTAGTTCCCCTAGATGATATAGTTGTTAAGCAACGTCTTTTTAGAAATTAACGATACGTTGTCAAGGAAGAGTTTATTATAAAGAAATTTAGTTCAGTTTGTAGACGGTGTCGTGTCGGGTGTTTATTTAATATATAATGTTACTTTGAAATATAGTCATTGAAAGAAATATAGTTTATTTCAACTAAATAAGTATTATAAATTGGAAGTATAGTCGCCGAAGCTCGTCGAGGTGGGAACGCGGCTTAAGGGGGTATACCCGTTTGAACCCTCGGAAAATGTATACATTTTGTTGATTTTTTTACAAGTCAACGGTTCGATGCAGATTTCCCATTTTTTTACTATCTTTACATAGTATTCTGAACTACTCGAGAAAAAAATTTCAGTTAAAAACTATTGTTTTTGGGAAGTTATGCATACACATCCGAAAGTCTTTCGATTTTAGACAGCTAAACGGTGGCCCTGAAAACAGCTGTATGCCGTGTCTAAAATCAAAAACCATAAAATTTTCTTATAAAGTATGTCAATAGCTATCGTCCAACGAAGGCTTTTTTTATTCCCATTCCCCGTTTATTATTTATAAAGAAAAATGGTGGATTTTTCTCTTAGAAAAATTTAACTTTACCTTTGATCTCTCACCATTTCTTTATTTTTCAAAATTTTCAAAATTGGCTTCGTTGGACGATAGCTAATGACATACTTTATAAGAAAATTTTATGGTTTTTGATTTCAGACACGGCATACAGCTGTTTTCAGGGCCACCGTTTAGCTGTCTAAAATCGAAAGACTTTCGGATGTGTATGCATAACTTCCCAAAAACAATAGTTTTTTAACTGAAACTTTTTCTCAAGTAGTTCATAATACTATGTAAAGATAGTAAAAAAACGGGAAATCTGCATCAAACCGTTGACTTGTAAAAAAATCCACAAAATGTATACATTTTCCGAGGGTTCAAACGGGTATACCCCCTTAAGTGTCCTATGGGGTTCAAAGGGCCTTATTTATTTGCTCGAATGGTGGCTCCGTCTGCACTAGGAATTTGAAAAAGTAATACTTTTATGTGCACTACAAATTTCTAGAAGTGTTGCATCTGCCGGTTCGATAAGTGGTTATTCTTACTTTATTAGAATTCTCCAGCGTTGACTCTAGACTAGAACAACGGTATATTTCATTCATGCCCAAGCGCCCTTTAAGGTTGTGAAAACTAACCTCAAAGTCAAATAGGCAATCCCACTTTTTTGCGTATAACTTTGAAAGTACAAGAGACAGGAAAAAATGTTTCAAACAAAAGTTGAATGGTACAATATGCGCTGCAAACTTGCGTTAACAAAAATTTTGAAAAGAGTTTAAAAAAATAATACCTGATGAGAAAGAACTTTTTCAAAACTTTGGTGACGCGAGTTTGCAGTGCTTATTGTACCGTTTATCTTTTGTTTGAAATATTTTTTTCTGTCTCTCGTACTTTGGGAGTTATACGCGAAAACGTGGGAGTGTCTATTCGACTTTGAGGTTAGTTTTCACAACCTTAAATGGCGATTGGGCACAAATGAAACATATCGTTGTTCCTGTTTTGAGTCACTCTACAAACCCACAAATTCGCGTTACAATCAATGAGTGCGGGTTTGCGGTGTTCCCTTGTTAGTCAAGGAGGAACCACTTGGAGGTTCTCAACCCTTTTGAGGTAACGCCAATGAAGAAGACACATCCGTGTTGGCACAAATGAGGTTCCAGTCTACAAGTACTGTAGGACTTCCTAACGACACATAGATGAATGGAGATTCGTAAATTCTATAGAAGCTTATCCCTGACCAAAGAAATCCTTGATAACGAATTTAACACGTTGACAGCCACAGTCTTGTTACTGGGGCCATGGTGGTAATCCATACCCAGCGTTACTATATGTCTTCAAATAATTATTATAAGATGAACATCATCAATCAAAAAATTTTGAACCACCTAAATAACTAGAAAATATAAAACATCAGTGTTCATTTCCAAGGAATTTTCCCACTCTATTTCCTTCGTTCTACTATTAACTTGCAAGCTGCAGCAGAGGTACACAATAGCACCTGACAAATGCCAAGTGTATATACCGAATAACACCGAAACTCGGTCTAATTCCAGCGAATATGGTTGAGAAGGTGTCCACCCGCCATGCTCTTAGAAACCCACCTGAAATATCGCCGCTCTGCTAGTCATGCTCCGCTGAATGTCGACGTTCGCGACTTCTGGGACAATGAAACAGCCTAAAGAACGTTCGACTTTCCAGCGTGTATCGACCGTCCTGAGTCGACAGATACTCGATACACCCTCGATATTAGTCATTACCATTGCGCCCAGTCCCACCGAGAAGGGGAGCGGAGGGGTTGATCGGACTGTATAGCCGGACGGATGTATCAAATATCGAGAGGGGGGCAACAAAAGCGTTGCGAGGTCGGTTCATTTTGCCGGGATGCTCGTGAAAGAGTTAAATCCACATTTATTCCCGCCCCGTTATCGCCCCGCTGGATGCTCGCTGCGAAAGGTCCCTATATCGTTTGATTTATGTACCGACACGCTCCGCCACCTGACACCTCGTCTATGACGCGCTGATGCACCAAGGTGCACCGATAATGGCCGGCTGTAATGGGGAAAGGATCGCCGGGTGCATTATCCGTCTCCAACCCCAGTATTCGCGCGACTATCGGAACGCAATAATCGCCGGGGATAGCAGCTATCGACCTGGCTTGACGAACGCGATCGAAGAACCGTGAATTCAATCGGGATCCCGCCCATGATCCCCTTCGTCGATTCGACGATTCTATGGTGTTGTTAGTCTGTACCGTGCGCGAGGTTTATCGTTTTACGATGCACATGTGTTGATGGGGGATTAGGTGGGGTTTTATTTGAGACATTGCGAGGCTTCTATTGGTTGCTTTGAATATTGCGTTTGTGGGGGATCATATTGTAATTTCTGTGTAAAGCGAATGTGGTTATTATTAATCGTATTTATTACTCTGCACTGTATCCAGATTATATTTCATACAGATCATTGTTTGTAATGAGTTATGTGGATAATTGAGTTATCCGTGAAGCAGGAATGTGTTATACAAAACTGAATGTTAATTAAACTTCATTTAAATGATTTTCTTCTTTCTGTTAATGCTCTCTATGCGGTAAAGTGATAGACAGTTTTGTCATGCATGGGGCATCCTTGAGGGATTACCTACATAGACCTAGAATGGTCGAAAAAATCGATTTTTCCAATAAAAAGTTCGCAAAAGCTACATCAAAGGAAGTTCAATACTATGTCCCCGGAAACGACGATTTTCTATAAGTTCAAAAAAAGAATTATCCCACTTTAAGCTGTACCTTAAACGCCGTTTTCTCGAAACTATGTTTTTCAAATCGGGGCCAATGATATTTCAAAAACTACTGCACCTATTTGAATGAAACTTGACTCGATTATTCCTCACATCTAATTTTTATTATACCATTTTTTTAAAGCCACAGTTTGTTTTTTTAATCATTAAAAAACTGATGAAATTTTTCTCAACCGTGCAAAAGAGAACAATCCTGAGAGAAATTTCGTCAACTTTTCAATGGTGTGACCAATTATACATTAAAAAAGGTAAAGGGGGCTCCCATGTGCTTGCATGGGTTTACAGTACCGCTACCCTCCAATATAAAAATCCTAACGACTACTAAAACCCTAAAATATCTCTCATACCCTCTCAGAGAAAACCATGTTAACATCCCAATAACAAATTCTTGAACCAACCATGGGGTCCCCATACGTTAGAACGCTGAGTGTACGGTACGTTGGGAACAGAATTGGAACCCAAGGATAGTAGACGTCACACATATCAGGAATATACTTCTCAGACCCGTTAAACTCGAACATTCGTTCTTAAGACGCTTCTACCTCGAATTAAACACGTCCTTCGAAGTGGCCACAGATTTATTCATTGTCGGACGGGGTCGAAGTTCGTAAAAGTCACGGTCGAATTTACCGCTGGATCTTCTTTCACGCGATCCTCGATATGTAGCCTGTGTCGCACGTCGCTGGAGATACATTTTAAACGGGGGCGGAAGGTTCGATAGAGGGGAGGGTGGCAGAGGGTGGCGTGTGAGGATCCTGGAAGAAGAATGGCACTCTCGTAGCGCGATTATCGACTCGCCGCTTGAAATTCGCGCGAGAAGCCGTCGCCGAGCCTTCTTACTTAAAATTTAAGTAGGATTTAACTTCGAAATCCTGGCGCTTGATTGGGTGATTGACGGCCTAAGTAGAGCTTAAAGTTTCGCCGAAGCGCTGGCAACGGGCCGCCCTCCAACTCTCCATCCATCCCTTGGATATGCATACATCTACGCTCGACTTTAATCACGTCGGTGGATTGCTCAATTTTTCTCTGCTTCCCATCGCTGGGCCGAAATTAAGATCGCTTGGCACTAAAATATGGGCTGCTTCTGCCATCTGAAGTTCAGTCTGGTTTACAAAGCAACCGAGCACATCGAACAATAGTGAGGTTAAGTCTCCAGCGCGCATGCGCAAAGCGAAGATGGAAAAGTGGGCGGAGCTTGGGCTTGCTCCACCCCAGTAGTCACTACTCGGTACCTGGGACTAGAATTCATATTATACATATGTATTCTGCAGTTACAAAGAATTTACATTCACGTACCTCTCATCTACACTTTTTTTAGAAAAAATGTCACTGCTTCTTCACCCATAGCCACTGTTACACGTTTCGTGTTAATATTACAATTGCCGCGAATACGATGAAAAACGGGTGGCAAAATTTTGCAGCGGTCCGTTTGCCGCGGAAAAAGATATAACTGACGCATGGCAATGTCCGCGATAAAACGGTAATGTCCCGCGTCGCCTCGCTTCCCGCCGGAAATTGGGGCGCGACGGGACATCCGGGAGATCCGATTAATTTCATAAATACCGTTCTCTGCTCGTCGTATGGGCGATGGCCGCCAACACTGAGCCACCTCGCGATTCCACGTCGTCGCGAATGCTTTGATAGGCAACAGTATCCAAAAAGAACGCCACGAAAGGGTTAGCGGTGTTTGAATGTCGAGGAAAAGGGGAAGCTTTTCCCCTGGGAGTAATCCCTGTCTCTTTTCGAACCACTCTCGTCGCACATAACCTCGAGTTGGACGATGTCCCCGCGCCGCGGCGACACCAGCGCATCCTGGCGATTCTTTCTCGCGGCGCACTGAAAATAATTAATGAAAATTAGTGTCTCGTAAATGGAGGCGCAATGGCCAATAAATATGGGAATAGCGAGGGAACGGGCAACCGATATTGTCAGGAAAATCCACGAGTATATCGCTTTCCGTTCGCAGGCGGAAATTTATCCGCTTTAAGGGGAGGGCTAATCCTGTCGCGGTTAATTCTTTAAAGGCAATCGTTAGTGGTTGCTCGGGCATATTATCCACTTCTGATAATAATAAATGGGGAAGCTTAATTGAGAAATATTGGGACGGATGTGGAGAAAGTTGAGTATAAAAGATTGGGGATATTTACACCGAGTTATCTTGAGTTTCGAACACTAGCTTCACTCACACATTGAATGCGCTAGCCCCTCCTAGGCGCCCTCTATATCTCCCTTGGGAATCTAGAAAACTCGATGTCCCTAGTGTGTAAATATGCAAGGAAGAAGGGAGAAAGTGTATTCTGTACGCATTCTGCAATTGGCACATAGGTGGCGCCTCGTTAGTTTGGATATTTGTAGATAGAGAGTTGGAGCGGAGCTCGGAGCTAGAGCGCGGAGTAGTGGAGAAGGAGCGCAGGGGGAGCACGGAAAATTTTTCCTGCTCCACTGCATCAGATTTTGTTTTTATTATTTGAATTTTATTTTTTTTTAATAAAAGCAGATTAGTGATTTTTTTGAAATACTGTTTTACAATTTTTCATCGTTTGAAACGTTTTGCTCGGAGCGTGAAGCGGAGCTGGAGCAAGTATTTACATCTCGCAGCAGAGCAATTAAAAAATTCGTCTACTCCAATCTCCTGTTTGCAAAGTTCAGAACGAAGTAACATCGGAGTAAATATCGGCCTTGGGGGAATTGGTAACGTGGTTGGCCAGTAACGCAGAGGTCCAACAGATCTCGGGTTCGAGTCGCGTCGCCCGAGGTTCTGGTTTTCTCCTACAATTTTATTTACACGAAACTGTTACAAGCATCTACAAACTCTACTGAGCAGTTCAGAATTTTCAAAAAGAGCGAAGTCATAAATCTCTGAAACGCGCAATCTATATCGTTAACTGCAATTCTCCCAACTGCAACGCGTGGGGAGAAGTTTTCCACCCTCCTAATGTATGCTCGATTCTCCCCCTACCACCACCAGCAAGTAAAAAGCCTGAGTGTCCAACAAAGGAGGAACTAAGCTTCGCAATCGTGTCACCGCGTATCGCGATCCATCTCTAAATCTCTCAGCAGTAGATTTGCATGAGAAACGCGAGCCTGACCCAGGTCCGCGATTCATCTTCCGTGAAAAGGCGCCTTGACAAAGAAAGGGGTGTGTTTCGCAGTTCGACGGGGAGAAGCGTCGATGCTGACGTGCCAGTATCTTTAACAACCGAGGACACCGCGCCCCCGTTGCTGTGCGCGAGTTTCTTTGAGAGGATTTCGGCTCGAGCGACGTCCATCGCGGACCTGCTTTGCAATTTAGAGGAGGTTCGAGCGTGGCGATTTTCATACCGCTGCATGCAGTCATTTGACAAGATGCTTTGAGATGGACGGCCGTTAGAGGGGTTCAGAGGACTAGGGCGAAGATGCAGAAAGGCACGCTCGCGTTAGGGGCGGCTGCACCCTTGCGCGACGACAGGGGTGCGGGGGGGATGGTGGACGGGTCGTCGAGTACGGAATATGCATATGCAAATTATTTTTCATCCACGATCCCCGAAGTCGATCCTCCACTTGAGTGGTTTCAGCAAACACTCGCCAAAGTAAAACCGATCGGGAGGAGAGCCGTCTTTGGATTAACTTCTTTGTCATTCGCGACGCGTTAATGGGAAGTGAAAGTTAATGCGGGGAATATTTCTAGAGAGTTTGGGGAAAGGTAGTGGTTCAGAATTTTGAAAAAAGTGCCTGGGATGGGATACACACTGTGTGAAGGGTTAACGAAAGTGAAAGATATTTGTCGAGAGACAGAAATAAGTGGACGCATAATAAAATTAATACTTGTTAGTTAAGTGCCTATATAAAAATGGTACCTACTTCCAGCACCTGGCCACTTATTTTTTACCCCTTTTTAAGGCCTCTCGAAGTGTTCACAGTTTCCCCTTGAAACTCCAAATATGTAACTGCACACAGTGACACGTTTCCCAAAATTCTATCCCAATACGGGAACAAAATTCGAGCAGCGGGCCATTTCACGCAGGGCCGAATTAATTTCAGCCAGGAGCGGTGTCAGCGAACGTTCCTCTCGTTTCGAAGTTGCCGCGTAGGCTCCCGCTTATTTACGCGCGTCCGTTTTATGCAGGGTAGCTATCGCTTCGTGAAACGTAATTTACTCCGGCACAGCTGTTGGATTAAATTAAGTGGGCCCTCTGAGGAACATGGCCGGTCGCCCTGTACACAGGGGGATGGGAAAAATATGATATTTATAAAATCCTACTTCACCCAGTTGCCCGCGCGCTACCGCTTTAACCGCGTTTCCTTTAAAAATACTTAGAGCGATAAACACGGGGATTAAGCGGTTCGCGACGTAAATAGCCGACAGAAATAAGAGACAGACGCTGGACAATCCAGGAATTAATAGTCGGCGAGTTTCTGTCGGTTCGCGAAAATACGATATCGGATTTTCTCTCGCGGAATAAGCATCCGTGAGTACACTTTCGCGTCAATGCGTGAATGAGCCTCAACGCCTAGCAACCTCCGACTCCCTCCTTCGCTCTTGCCCCGCGAATTTCCCTTTATTTATTATTTCCAGCATTTTGTCCTGCCACCGCGGCGAAAGCAATCCTCTTTTCTCGCCCGTCGTTCCGTGCAAACGGCCGTCACAGTAAATTGTAGCGGTGCCTAAAACCCCCGGGGCCACCTCTGTCCGTAGGTGTTAACTAAAGTGGACTTGCTGCCCCGCGATAACGCCCCCTCGTAGTGTCTGGCGACTTTTTATCCTCGTTCTCGCGTCAGCCCAGGCTGGTCTGATTCTTACGGGAGCCGTATATCTTCCGCTTTGTTTTGACTGAGATTCTTTCAGCGAGAAAGGATCTTAGTTTGTTTGAGTGTCAGTGCATTTAGTTTGACTGGGGAATATTGAGTGATTTGTAGATTGAATGGATAGCGCACTGATTTAATTTCTATTGGGGATTTGGGGCATTTTTGACCCAATCGTTTTCTCATATCTGGGACAATTTTTCTAATTTTAATAATAATGTTTGTTAACGGGAATAAAATGTTGAAATAAAATGGAAAAATGGCAAAATTTTCAAGGGTTAATGTCACGCCCTTAGAGTGAATTTGGTCAGCAATACAAAAATTGCATTGGAATCAGTAGGAAATCCCCTACATATTAACAAAGTTTCAGAATCATTGGAAATTCCGGGTTCGAGATCTTCCTTTGTTAGATCTATCATATGAACTTCCAATCTTAATATAATTCTATATTAAGTTTTTCTTATTTCTACACTTTATACCGTTCATCGTCTATATTTGTACCAAAGGGTAGTCCCCGTCAATAAACATTATTATTAAAATTATATATATTGTGACATAATTAATAAAACAATTACGGGCACAATAATGTTAATACTTCCTTAAAAAAAAATCGTAAAAAACGTCAGTCCAGGTATATGTCCTCGGTATAAATATGATTGTAGGCCGATGCTTCCTACCCCTATTTATTGAGAGTGTTTATTTGAGAAGACAGTAGTTTATATTAATGAAATTAAATATGGACGAGAGTGACCTCCTGAACGCAGGGTTTCGCAATTACTGCCACTCTCGGTTCCACAGTAGAAACGGTGTCTTTGTGGCGTAGTATTTTACGCCTTTCCCAATCGATACCACATCAGTATCAGTTGCAAATTACTGACGAAGCCAATTGCAGTTCTGCCTAAACTCTGAAATTCGCTCCCAAAATAGTAGAAATCCACTCTGGGCAACCTCCAACTGTGAATCCATATCAAATAACTTCCACAAATCTGATACAAGTTTCCCCTTTGATCACATAAAAAAATATCTTCAACCTACCCCCACTAATTTGCCTCGCCACACAACTTTCATCCCCACTGCTCGATGAATTCTTTTCTTTATACGTCAATAAGCCTTCCCTGGACCATCTAAGCTCAAAATGCTTTCGTTTTCTCAATTGACCTGCGAATGTTCTCCCTGCATAACTTTCAGGGGTGAGGGTGTATTAGTCCTTAATTGCATGGCGGTCGAGCGTGTCTATCGACGAGGCTAAAATTACTGCTAGTGTCCCTGGGGGAACTCGAATCGCACCTCTAATTCCCTCTCGAGCGAGACGAAATAATTGGACACCGTCATCGGGCGGCTTGTTTACGCTCGCCCCGATTTATTTACCGATTCGTTGACCTTTGCTCGAATCAATTCGCGACAGCGACGTCCACGGGGGGTCGCGGAAACACGAGGGCGACGACTGCGTGGCCCGACCTCTAACGAACCTGCACCGCGCTCCAGTTATTCCTCGCGGTGTTGTCTTCCTGTTTTGTTCCATTGAATTTTATTTGCCACTCGTTTCCTGTCGTTTCGAGCATTTTATTGATGCATAGATGTTAGGGGTAGCGTGCTTCTTGTTGGGCAGGCCTTCAGGTTGCTGGTTGAAATCTTGCTTAGGGGGGATGGGAATGGAAAAGGGTAGATGTTAGATTATGGATCTCTGTGAGTTTTATTAATGTTTAGGGACGTGTTGCTGATAACACTTGCATTCACAGATGTTTATGGGTAGTACAGGTTTGTCTCGCAAAAAGGTGAAGATCACCTTCATCATCTAAATTTATAATAAAAAAATGTCACAACTTTAGGGTTTCTTTATTTCACTCCGAATACAATTAATTCTCGTTATAGATTCCACCCTCGGGGCTGGCAACGAGCTTACAACGTATAGTTAAAATGAGCTTATAACGAGAATTTACTGTATTTTCTACATCCACACGAAGTTACTCTAAAATCAAAATTTTTCGATTGGTAACGTTTCCTTGTGACCATATTAAGACGCTCAACGAAAACTTCTTTAGTGGAACTCTTAAAAAAAGCGTGCCCTTGATAAATGATTTACTCCCCGGCTAGTATGGTAAACATGTCCATTTCTCAGTTTTCGTACCACAAGTCTAGAACGATGACTGCGCCTGATATTTGTCGACCATATTCAATTCCGCCGTAATGGGGTACATTTCACTCGCCGTTCATGCTGATCGAATATCGCTCGATACGTAGCAGCCCCGCGGACTGTCCAATCCTGCGGGTCTCGGGGTCCGTTCGTCGAACTCGTCGCTTCCTTTCGAGAACGGGAAACCAATTCCCGTCGTTTATCGACTGTGAGCCGATCTGTGTATTAATATCGCCGGGGATTTCGGGATTTCGGGGGAGGGTGGCTGGTGGAGGGGGGTGGAGAGGGACTTTCGAACGTCACGGAGAGAGCGGCGAACCGCGGCCATTTCATTCTTCTTTGGAAAGCCGATAATCGGCTACTGTCCGAATTGACGCTGGCAAAAAGTAGATGCGGTCGGCTCTGTTCCGCCCTGCGGCAACCGTTGGAGCGTTTCCCTCCTACTACCCTCGCACTGATCGTGATTGGTAGTTTAGAAAACTCGATTCGATGCACGACGGGGTATTTTTCAAACGTCCGAGCTTTGGGAAGCCTCCCCCGCTGGTGAAGTGACTTCCTGCGATCAGGCAGCTTAATTTTTCTTGCGCTTGCTCTTGACTCGCATGTGCGCGATTTTATGGCTCCGTACTATCTTTTGGTGCGAGGTGGACGCAGGAATGGTGGTGTAGATTTTGCGCATAACGGGGTTTGGAATTTTGTTGGATTCTTTCTTCAGGTGATCTTGAAATTACTTTGGACTTGTCTTGGAGCAATCTTGAAGCTATTTTAAAACTACCTTGTAGTTACCTCAAGAAGCTACCCTGAAACTACCTTTAAGCTACCATAGAAGCTACGTTTAAATTACCGTGAAGCTTCCTTGAAGCTACCTTGGAACTATCTTGATGCTACCATGAAGCTACATTTAAGGTACTTTGAAACTATTTTGAAGTGATCCCAAAGCTACCTGAAATCTATTTAGAACCTAACTTGAGTTATCTTAGATTTGCTTTATATTTACCTTGGCAGTACCTCAAATTCACCTCAAAATTACATTCATTTCAACACACAGTTACCTCGACTTGCTCTTTAAATGAAATACTCCTAATGTTAGGTACCTCCAAACATTCTACAAGTTCCTATGAAATAACCTTGCAATGTCTCCGTAACATTCTTAATTAGTTAACGTCCTCAAAAAGTCCTCCTCAAATTTTCAGCAAGAATCTATCAAAGGCATGCTCGAAGGGTAATTACAAGAACCTGCCCAGCAGCAGTAACCACATTCGATCACCCCCATCCCACGCCACACGATAACGCATTGCAAACGAGAAAAAGCTGCGCGACACTATTCACATATGCTCGCAGCCCTGTTTGACCTTTACTCGAATTCCATCAATTCCCTGATTACACCAGATACATCCTTATCGGGCTCGAGCGCAGCCAATAAGTCGATCGGATCGGTGGCCCGTGTAAAATAGACCAGCGCCAATACGAGAGCAGGACAGGACTGTAGCTGCGCGTTTGTTCGTTCTGCACACTATATTTCCCCGGCTCTTTTATACGGTTACGAGCCCGTTTTGACTGGTCCCCGCTTGTCGATATATAATATGAGAAACTTCGGCCCTCTGTCGTAAACAGGACGAAAGTTTACGTCGAATATATGACTGCTTTATTATAGCGGAAAGTAATCGCACGACGAAAGTGCGATGCACCTTTTTCATATAAAATGACTTACAGGATATGTAGTATAGAATAAAGAAGTATTAATTTTTTTTTGTTTTATGTGCTATTAATGATATTTTAATAATTGATCTCATTTTTGTTCTCATTTTGTTTATTTTCATTAACGTGTCCCTTTGTGACGTCTAATGTCCCATTTAAGATTTCCTAGTCGAGAAAGGGACATTTTCCACTTATTTGAAAATCGTATATTTCGTTATTTTCACTTATTAATGATTGTGAGTTTGCAAGATATTTTTATTCAAGGTCCATAAACATACTTCCAATTAATGGATTAATGGACTTGTGTTTTAAAAAATTGCCCCTTTTATACCATCTCTCCCCTACTCACTGATGAACAGATTGTACGTAAAAAATGCATAATTCAGGTGTGTTAAAAAATCAACCATATCAGAGTTAGAGGCTATAAAATCCTACAAATATTTATTGTACCTGAAGATTAAAGAAAATAATATATTACTACCCCATGAATTCTATCTCATTCATATCATAATTAATACTTTCTCTCGTGTATAATTTTGAAATGTTATATTATACACAGTGCTATAAGTTCCCATCATTAAGTAGAAAATAGTCAGAGACCAGGAGTTCCCGAAAGAGTTCGTCATTCCTCCTTTGTTTTCACTCGTTTTCACACCGAAATTTACTTTCAACTCTGACCGCGTTGATTTTTCGACCCACGTTAATTACGCGTTCTTTTTACTCGATTTAGCGTGTACTGTGTATCCTGTGCGTCCGAGATCCTATTTTAAAAAAATACCCCGCACATGTGGTTCAGAAGCATGCCCCTTTGAAATAGGTTTTTTAATCCGAAAAGAGCTCGAGGAGCATTTATCGGTTGCCCGTATTCGCAAAGCGGCGCGCACGGTTATGGAAAATCGGTATCCCGATTTTGATTGGTACCCAATGAAATCCGCGGCGAGTATTAACGCGTCGCACCAGGTTATCTCTGTTTCATCGTTACGTCTCGCAGATTACGGCAATTGCTGTGTTTTTTTCGCATCCGCTGATTGTTTCGCCGGCGCCGGTAATTAGTCTCGCGCTGCTGCGTATCATTGATGTAAACAAAAGGGGTAACAGCTTTCAGCCCTAGGCTCTGTTTCTGCTCGATGGGGGTTGCTCGATCGCCCCCGCGCCCTCCCGCCTCGCGATTATTAATTGGCGGAAGGTGGACTTTATTTCCGGTCAAAAGGTGCGCATCAGATCGTGAATTAGCATGGATATTGAAATATGTTGGGGACGGAAAAATTGGGGGCAAATTGGCGTTCATCCTTCGACCGTGAGCAACGTGACTCCGTTGAAAGCCAAAATGGCGTTAAATAACGGAATTTTCATTTCGATTGGTATCTGAAACAAATTCACATGTTTGACTTCTGTGTATCCTCTTCTATTTCCCGCGGATGCTGGGTCAATTTGGACCCACTCAACCCTAACTACTTTATAAAAATAGAATTTTTACATTATATTAAGTTTAATATTTACTCTAAAAACTGGTTCTGAGGATTCTGCGAAGCAAAGTATAGTATGGATCAAAACTTCCTCCTCTCCTATTTTCCGCGGATCCTGGGTCAATTTGAACTCACTTAACACTATCTACTTTATAAAAATAAAATTTTTACAGTATAATAAGTTCAATATTTACTGTGAAAACTGATTCCGAGAATTCTGTAAAACAAATTCTATTATGGATGAAAAATTCCTCCTCTCCTATTTCCCGCGGACACTGGGTCAGTTTAGACCCACTTGATACTAGCTACAAAATTTCTCAGCGACACCGCTTCCAGAGATGGGTAATAGTCGAAAATCAGTTTGATCAATAAGACCGCTGTATATCTTCAAAACACCGAGCGCAGCTCGTCAAATACTAAAGATAATAATAATAATATCTACAGTAAAATCTGATTCTGAGGATTCTGTTAAGCAAAGTGGATCAAAATGCAGGTCAAAATGGACTTGATGTACAGGGCTTAACTAGCATTATCTCCGCCAAGTGACCATACTCGACGTGCCAGTCTCGCACCGCAAAAGTTTCTCGCGCGAGAGCGCCTTTACGATCACTCCTACGTTCTCATCGAGTTTCGCGCAACGGAAACGCCCACTTTCGCCCCGAAACTTAGCGACGATGCAAATTCTTGGCATAATCGAGGAGCAAAATCGAATCACGCGGTCTGATTAGTTTACGAATTAAACGAAACCGGGGGTAGGTTGCCAGGGGATGGAAGAGGGGTGTGGCGGGGTTGCTGCAGGAAGGGGCTTTTAATTACGTAATACCACGGGGATCGCGTAATTTCGATCTAAACGGGTAATGCGTTTTCTTTGGCAACTCGCTGGCACTAATTGTCCAATCAGATTCGTGCGTGGCGCTGGTCGGAGGGATTGGGATCAAGCTGTTTAGGCATCGAGTCGTTACAGCGCGCGGGAATTCCATATCGACAGATAAGAGAGAAAGGCGATGGATCTGACGAGGGCGGGGGAGGAGTAATTAGCACGGGGAATCCGAGATAATTGCGAGGCGAGATCCAATCACGGGATGTTCTTGAATATCCGACGAGCAATCCCGACGGTTATCAATAAAATAATTGCATGGGCAACGTGCACTATCGTGGTCACGAATTTCGTCCTACTTTCGTGCGCGATGAGTGCCGATCCGTGTCTCGTGGATGATTATGCAGGTACTGGGGGATCAGAGGTTTTTAGGGGGCGATGTTGTTGCGTGGATTGACAGCTGGGGGTGGTGTAAAGAAAATTGGGGTTGGTTGGAGCAGGGCAAACTTGGCTGAACTATCAAGGAGAGGTTCTTAGCTGTCCGCCTCCAATGGCTTTGGTTTTCGGGTATGTTTTAGAGGAACAAAAAATAACCAATACGGGTTTTTTTATTTTGGTCTGTTTGCATATTTAGGAGGTGAAAACCACCCCGCAAAGTTCATTCGAAGAGGTAGAAAAATGCTTATTGGTAGTTTAAAGAATATTATAACATTGTGTTGAATAAAACTTGATATAAATACTGGATATAGGTGCACAATGTCATAATATTTTAGGCGATTCTTGGGATAAAGAATTAACAGATTATTATAGATTAAGGGACTTACTTACACTACGTGTAATTTTTAATTATAATTAAAATTTTTTAATTATAATTACACTACGTGTAATTTGGGTGTAATTATCTTTACTGTTACTCATGCTATATATTATGCTTATATGACATGCTTCTCGCAATGTATCATTTCGGTTGGCATCCACGACTCACGTTATCGTATTCACCTGAAACAAAAAAATAAAAAATAATCTTAATCTATATGAACATGGTTATCGTGTGTACTAAAATTAATAAAAAAATCGCGTTTTGATAAAATGGCAACTATGTGAAGCCAAAAGAAATCTTTTTACTACTAGGTACAAGCGATTCAAAAGAACTATTGCAAATATTGACATCATTCTGAGCACTTCCTTGACTATGCATCGTATCTTTGCACTGATCACCCTGTTTCTCTATTCGCAAAACGCAAACCTTATACTGACAGGTTGCAGTGTCTGCTAGTGGTGGGTATGCCTAAAATACATGGTGGGGGTTAGCCCATGAATGATTTCGGGCGTCCATATTCCCTCTTCAGCTAATTCTATAGCAAACCACCAGGTGACAGTTCCGAGTTAAGATTTACACACATATATCAGTGTCATGACGGTTAGGTGTCCGTCATCGTTAATCGTTCCTAAGTCTGAACTACTCCATTTTTTACCACTGACGCTGACGACATTCAACCCTCACGGAACTAATACCCGTGCGTAGACCTTAACTCCACTTGGAATCTCTTACGCAAGCCATCACCACAAATACAACTGTCGTTTACCTTTAATGAACTTATCCAAAAAAATCGTTACAAAGTGTATCGGGACGTCCCCAACTCGTAGCTACCATTACACAATCCCACCTCAGTACCATTTTCATAAACACATTCAGGAATCCCAAGGAATGAAGTGGCGGTGCAAAGGTAGCCAACGATCACGTTACACTCCCGAATCCATCCTCAGCAGCGGTACCTCCGATTCCACTGGGCACTCGAGCGGCGAAACAATCGTCCCTAGCAGGGATCGTCGATTAAAAGCGATTCGGTCGGAATTCCGTGGCGCCCGACGCAGCTGGATCGATAGCCAGCGTCGGGGATTCCCGTCGGATTCCTCTGCAGATTCTGTATAAATTGCGCCGAAGGGCGCGAGGGTAATAATTATTCAATCAGATTCCTAATAAACCGCTCCGGGGGGCCGCGGGTGCGCGGATACGCGGAAGAACATCGAAACATCTCCTGGCACGATGCAATCGGAGATTCCATTTGGTGTACCAGCCGAGATAGTCGGGAGTGTCGAGCGTCCCCTCCTCTTCCCAGAGATAAGGGCCAAACGGAGAACCGAAGCGAACACGGCTATCCGATAGACGAACGGAACTCCGTGGCCGTTTATCAATTCGATATACATATCTTGACCCGTTCGTTGTCTCGCTGCGGCATAACGCGCGCGGATACCTTCGCTGGGGATCGATCGCTGGGAAGCTTCCTAACGCATCCTTCGACTTTTACCTCGGCTATTTTCTTTCACGACATATCGCGCGCGTCGCGTCGCTGCCTGTCGAGGAACTAAATACCTGGGGGTACCGCGGAATAGTTTCCCCTAACTCGCGAAAACAGTTGGCCAGGCAACTTTGTATTGGGGTACCCCGGATCTCGTGACTGGGTAGGAATGTTCATCTAACTTTGTCCAAACGATCCGGCGATCCGTCCTGCTGTTGACTAATTTTCGGATGGGCGTCCGCGGAATGAAAAATAGAGATTGCTTCGTTGGGGATGGTGGGGGAGGGTGTGCGATGGAGTTTGGGGAGTTGGAGAGTTTGTTGATGGGTGATTTGATTTGATTTGCTTTGTGCAACGAGGAGGGCAGTTATGGATTTTGAGAAGGTATTAGAAAAAATTTTGAGATAATGTTGGGATATTCCCGTTAGTAGTTGAAAAGCGTAAAGAAGAAAAAATAAAAAACGATCAGTTGGAATGGAAGGTATGAAACACCTAAAATACAAAATTATTACGCAACCTTATTGAAGGAATAAGGCCGAATGAAGCAATTCTTTCTATTAGAATTTTTCTTTCCCGCAGTCTCTATGTTTGAACTGTTTTATACATATTAGTTTTAACGTTATGTAATTGCCTTGAGTGATTGATTATTCATCAACAATTGAATTTTGGTACACTAGCAGTGGGTCGTGAGGTTTTGTATTCCCCACGTCTAATTTGTTTCATAATATTTAACGGTTCCAACGGCTACATGGTGCCGTGCTACGCGATTGGCTTCGCCCTCGGTATGATCTTGCCTTCTGTATTTTGTTTTTCTCAGTCACCGTCCAACCGACTCGCACGTCGCACGCTTCTATCAAGCATGTTACATAAAAGCATACGCAGTACTTAGTTATTCAAACTTTTCCTTGATAAAGGTCTAAACACTGACCGAAACGTTGGAAGATGATACTTCTTATATTTGCAAATTAGCTTTTATTCCTTTTAATTGACCGAAACTGTGCGCCGAAATCATATTTTAATATTTTAATGTTGGGATATTGTAGAGTATATGATCATCGTTGAAAATTAACATTTAAAATATCATCATGGTTAAAAAAAAATTAAAGGAAAAGAAATCCAGAAAAAGTGTTTTGTTTAAAAAATCACTACTTTTTGAATTTTCAACATTTTTAGCTAAAAATTTATAGTTATACTTTTGACATATGCTACTTTTATTAAAAGAATTTAATAAATAAAATTCCCCCCACTCGATAGGAGAATTTTCAATGACCCCTCAAACATATTTTACCTCAAAGTCAAATTCTGGGACCACGAATTTTGACCCACTGTGATAACCGAGGATTAAAAAAATTATCTTGAAATAGGCTTACTAAATCATGAAATAGTCTCAAAGTCAATTTACTTAATCACGGTCATCTGTATCAAAAACTACGCAACACTTTTACATTCACTTAATTTTTTTAAATCCATTTCTACCTACAACTCAATTTCAGCAAATTATAGAACATTTGTACCAAACTCTGCAATTACCCCTGCATAACAACATTTGTTCTTTCAAAAGCACAACTTTTATTAAAACGTTATTATTGAATTATTTAAAATAATCACGATACCTATGCGTCCCGCCCGGACACATAATAAATTAATTTGTAAGCCCATCTTTCATTAACAAGTCGAGGTTCGCGATTTTAGTGCTGAAATTAAAAAGCAGTGTGTGCAGGGAGGAATAACCGCGCGAAGCTTGTTCCCACTGGTTCGCACCGCAGCATTTATGTCCCGAGCAAATAAAGGCAGTTGGGTCAGAGCGACTAAAATCGCCGGTGAATTTCGATCGTTGGGAGGGCGATTGTTTCAGAGTAACTACAAACAATGGTAACGCACGCGTTCCGAAGTGATCGGCGGCGTGTCGCGTCGTATTGAGATTGCAACTGCATAGACGCTGGCATTTATTATTGATCGGCTATCGGGTGTCAACGTTTCACCAATATTTACAGGGCATCTAGTAAACATTGATTAATCACTGCTGCATCTGACCAGTAATTGAGCAGCCGAGTCCAGGAGCGAAGGGGTGGAGCATTCACGGTCGCTACGCTCGGATGAATTTTATATTTGCAACGTCAGTGATGACTATAGCGTTGGCCGTTGCGTCGATGGAATATCGATGGTAAATCCGGGACGTCTGTCTTTTTTATTGAAGCTTTAAGCATCATTAACTCGAATACCGCTGATAAACGCAGATCGTTTTTAGTTTGAAGGGTGGGGCTTATCTGTGACGGGGGTTCTATGATGAAGACGAGACGTGGAAATTGACTAATAAATAATTGAACGGTGAACAGATGCTGGCGACCATCGAGAGTGGTAATAAATAGATTAAAAAGAATTTGAGATTAAAAAGCTGTCAGAAAGAAGTATGTAGGTACCATTATTGTTACTGCATAATATATCGATATTGTTAATTTAAACAAATATTATTGAACTATGTTCAATTCAGAAGGAATCTTCTTCTTACGACGAAACTGTGCAAAAATAAAAAGCTCTGACACTTATTAGTAGCTTCAGATTTAAAGTAAGGGATATAAATCAACACTTTCGCCGACCAAAATTGGTCAGCTTCAGTTGGGGATACATAGTGACCGTGGCACCTGAGGATACGAGGAAGAAAGCTGGTGTCCGGTTAAGCACAGGACAGTGCACGTCATAGAGCTCCCATACGAGAACTAATGGTTGACAGGAGCTCCTTAAAGGAGCCCCGAATGGGCCGCAAAGCGGATTATTCGCGCCATCTATAACAGCCTTAGAGGATAGTGTGGGACGCGCGTGAATAGAACGCAATAGACGCGTATAATCGGTGTCCGCTGTGTGCTATTTAATTGTCTCGGTTTATTTACTTGCCCAGGCCCTGTGTTGCGTCAATATCGCCGTGCAATCGAGTTCGATCGAACTGGCTCGCCGCAACGTTGTTCCCCGGTGTCTAGGGACGTTTGCGCTTTGGCAACTGTGAGCGTCAATCCTTTACGCTCGGGGAGCGCTATTCAGAGTGGCGGTTGGCCTGAAAGGGCGGAGGTTTTGTGCTTCGAGGTGGGAGTTTCCTTGGGAAATGAAAAGAAATGCCATCGCGCTGTTGGGAATGGTTGCTGGAGTCCTCGGAGATGGAGTACTAGACTACAGAGGCTTTGGAGTCCTAAACCTTTGGGCTTATGGATCTCTATCTCGGGGTTACTGCAGTTCTAGATCTCTGGGATCCTATGGGTCCATATCTCTGGGCTTCTAGAGCTCTAGATTTCTGCGATCCTAGAGACCCATGTGCCTGAGCTCCTGGGGTACCATATCTTTGAGTTGTTGGGAGCCTACATTTTTGGGTGCCTAGGGTAACATATTTCTGATCTCCTAGGGTTTCATATTTGTTGTGCTCCTAGGATCCCAAAACTTTGAGTTCTTAGAAGCGTAGGTTTCTGAACGCCTAGAGTGACATATTTCTGATCTATGGCTCCAAACTTCTGAGCTCCTAGGACCCCTTATCTCTGAGTTCCTATAACCCTAGATTTCTGGGCCTACAGTTCTCTATCTCTGTGCTCGTAGCGCTCTAGATTTTTAGGTTCTACACCTGCTATATCTCCGGATTTCTGGAGTTCTAAACCCCTGCCTACATAGTTTTCTAATCCCTCCACATTTAGACTCCGAGATCTCTAAACCTCTATCCTCATCGAATCTCAGAGCCCCCGAAGCTGTAAATAAAAAAGTACAGCGATAAACAGTATACTCATACCTACAAATTCTAGACTATACTCCAGCTCCTCCTTATCGCCTGCCTGTTCCTTGGAACCTCCACTCCATCTGTCTCAAAAATAGAAAGTTTCTTAGTCCCAGTACCCAGTAGAAGTTTCCCACTCGCGGAGCAGCCGGAATTACATTTAATATCCCACCCAGTCGCGTTCCCATTCATGAACGAGTGTGTACCCCAGCGAACAGTGGGCCGAAAGAACGAGGATGCGCTACAAATAGCGCAAGTTCGCAAGTGCGATGTATGTTCGACTGTCTCGTTACGTTAGGAGCATCAGCAAACTTACTACACGTGTTACTGGCTGAACCAAGTTTCCACTTTTATTATGAGTAATGGCGGTGAAGTTCTGTCCGCGCCAGGTCACCAGATCTCCCGCAACCTTCTTCTATCTTCCCCACTTGCCGAGCGACCGCCTTCGCCGACAATTTCTTTACGAATCGATTATTAACACTCCCTTTCTTCCACGAGGAATGCTCAACGTCTACTAAGGCTGCTCGCTCACTGTAACCACTCCCATTCTTCTCCAGAGCCACGAAACGAATTCTTATCAGGCAAGCTAGTATTCCTCCAAGTCTCTCGCCCGGGTACTCGACGGTTCTTTCCTTGCTCAAGCTGCGGCGTCGAAATAATGGAGTCCCAGCCATGACTGATGGAATACAGCTGAGTTCACTGCTTTTTCCTAGAATTCCCAGAATTTCTCGATTTTTTTCCAAATATGTCACTTGCCGCGGTAAAGGGACTGTTAGCGTACTCCTCGCGATTAATTCTGGGGAAATGAGTAATTTTATCGGGGGATGAGTTACGTGGTTGTTAACAGTGTTGTTGCTAGTCGTCGGGGGAAAAGAGCTGCTCTCGATGGAACACAGTGTACAAATATTGGAGGACATTGACCAAATATTGACAATCGCTGGACCCTGCACAAAATTGTAAATGTTTAACTAAGTGGATGTGACAATAACACCTAGAAAACCGAGAAAGAAAGGGGCACGCGACAGTGTGCAATCAAATGTCTCTGTGGTTTTTGAATTTTGGAGGGAGGAGGTACAATCGACGGTTTAAAGGGGAAAATATGTTGAATGGTAATATTTGTTATGTCTCTGTTTTGAAGAATCTGTAGAGAATTCAGTTAATGTACAGGCCTTTCCATGATTTTGACTATATTGAAATATATTGTAGTTCATAAGAAATTATGAGGGGTTTAAGTCATCACTTTTCTATTTTTGAAATTGTTTGAAAGATATAAACCCTCAGAGTTTACAGTTTCTGACGATTTCTACGGAAATTGCCTTCACAAATGAATTTGTATCGCCGAAACTATTAATCATACACATTTCGTTTTTCATTTGTTTTTATTGGAAAGGACAACCTCTCCTCGTTGAATTTTTGTTTCGTCTCGAAAATCAATTTTACAATACAAAAAAAATAAAATAGTTATATTTTCAATTTTACTCGTCCAATCATGTTTTTAAAAGTTTGACAGAATTCAGTAAAACCTGAGTAAAACTGAGTGAGAAATATTCAGTGAATATAGGTCGAGGGACGAACATCGTCGAAGTTTGCAGCTGCAGAATGTTTTGGTGACGCAGAAGTTTGCTTTCTCTTCTTTATCGTATGTAACGTGTAAACGAATGAATACCTTCCGATATTCTTACTTTGATGTGTGGAAAAAGTATTCTAAGTATGCCCCTTGAATTTCCATGCGCGGTTCACACCTTTGTATCACAGGACTCCGTAGTCTTTCAGAAACTTCTGGTCTGTGTTTGATAGGCATATTCTCCTTGCTGCAGTGAGAAACTTTTATTTCATGCATGAGAATTATTCGGTGTAACATTATTAAACACGATTGGTGATTATATTCATTGGGTGCAGAATATTCAAATATTTCTGCCATTGTTAAAAAAAATTAGTCACTGACGTTACTAAAAATAGAAATAGCTTCCAATTCTGATAATTTTAATTTTTCTATCAATTTTCAGTGACGTCGACCTTCATATCGTTTAGATTTAGGGGTTGCTAGCTATCTTGTGAGCTCTATAACAAATTTCTTTAACATCACCTGTATTGAACACAAAGTGATGATAGTAAAAATTAAAGCATCTAATGTTCTTATAAGAGGAATCTTTAAAAATTCGCTGCGGAATAGTTAAACTCTAACTAAAGATTAACTAAATAAATGACAGACCAACAGAGTCATCCACATCTGAAACCTTTTTCTAAATAATTCACTCACTCAAGTTTCTTCCAGCCGCAGAATACACTAATATATACATCATTTTCCTTATAGCAACAATTTTTGAATAGCCAAGGTCGCCAATTTTCATTTTTTAGTCGTAAATCTCTATTAAAGTGAATCTAAAGTAATGAATCGTTGCACAATATCTAGCTTCCAAGCAACCTTTTACGCTTAATTTCCAACTTTGAAACCTCCCTTCCTTATTCGTCGCACTTTCCTTTTCCCCATCGGAGTCGGTGGACCCACTCGCAAGGAAATCCTGAACTGCACGTTGCTTCGCGCACCTCTGCTTCCTGGGGACCATTAGCAGCTTCTTAAATTGGAAATCTCTTTGTGTTTGTGAAGCGCTAACCATCGTAGGAGGCCAAATATTTGCGAACGACTTGACGCTTAGCCCCCGCGCGGAATATCGCTAGCAAAGTGACGAAACAGGGAATTATCGATCAAAGTGGGCGTTTTTCATCCCTACGTAAATATTAGGGGAGCGTTATCGGCAAACTTGCAGTTCTGCTTTGGCGTTGTAGATGGGTCCGCCATTGTTGTAATTATCGGGAAAAATTGCGTTCCCCGCTTCTGCCTCTCTGTCTCTCTCTCTCTCTCGATTTTCATCAAATAATCCGGTTAATCATCCGGGGGCTTTACAGTTGCGAAAACAGACTCGAAATGTTTTGTACCAATTTTTTTAATCGCATTCGCCAGCATAACTGTTCCCAGCCACTGCTATAATCGAATTCTCGTGACGCTGATGAGTCTAGACGTTATTCAACTTGTCGGTTGTAATCCACGTTGCCCAAAACACGCTCGTAACGTTGTTTCCGGGAACGTTATTCGGTACGGACAATCTCGGCAATACCTCCGTAACCAGAGGCACAAGGGTTTGGATATGATTCGAAACATTCCACTCGTATCCATCCTCCCTGTAGATGGACACAGCTATTTAATGTAAACATATACCTACTACTTCGCGATAGGGGCCATTTCCAACCCATGAAGATTGCACTTGAGGTGGAAACTGTGTAGGAGATGTGGAATTGAAGGTAATACTGAAAAGGGGAAAAGAAGAAAAGGATAGAAGCGTGCCTCTCAGTCAGAGGTGGGCAAAAAATTATTTGAAATCAAAATTTGTGTACGAAATTTCTATTTCAAATAATTTTTTGCCTATCTCTGGTCTCGGTTTGGGCTTGCTACTGGACTCAGTAAGGCTTTACCTAGCAGAGCCTGCCTTAGACAGGGGGATGTTGGAGAGTAGATACATATATGTTACTGTAAAAGTTCGAAAACCGGTGAATCTTGGAATTTCGGGTATCTATATCTTAGTTTCTACCGCTAGGGGGCGGTAAAATTCTAAAAATCCAAAAATGTCCCAAGAAATATCAACCTAATCCAAACCTATTATTATAAACATTATTATCATTAATCAGTGCAATGTGTTTCGGACCTCTCCGTCTCATAGCGGTAAATGCGAGGATTTACTGGTCTTCGATCTTCCACCGTAATCTATATACAGAAATCGGTAGTTGAGGGAGCACTTGCGAGAGAGCGCTATCGTTTGAAAAGCCCTCTTGCGGCGAATACAGAGGTACGGCTCCCCACTCAACAGCCCAACCAAGCTACATAACCTACTTCAAAATCATCCCCGTAAGTCACGCTTAAATCACACCAGCACGCAGCACCCCTAATGCGCCATTGCTTACAACCAGAAGCTACAATCAAATGGGAAACTAATCCAAAATCAGCTACCGATCCAGCCACCCGTATCTCGTACCTCCAGAACGTTTCTCTCGCGACTGGATACATCCCCTGAGGCCGCGTGTCCCAATACCACCCGCGGTTAAACACGCGGTGGAAATCGAAGGTGGTCGGGAAGCGAGAAGGAGTCTCGAGTGTAAGCTATCTACGATCGTTCACAGGCAGACGTAAATTCCCCCGCGAAGTATTCCCGACGAGGTGGCTCGGAAAGAGTTACTTCAGCGTGTCCTGTCGGATGTCCCGGCGTCATTGTTGAGATAAGCCGAGCAACGCCGGCCCCCAGGGGTTGTCGGGCGCGCAGGAAGCGCGGCCTTAGCCGATCGCGTCCCGCGGGGATCGCGGCAGAAGGGATACGGTTTCCTGGAGCCAGCAGCCGCGATGAAGGTGGCTGAGAATGGACCAGTTTCTTCCTCGAGGTCGCTTGAACTTGGCCCCGCGCGAGCTTCCATCAGGGAGGACGGCCCTCCCCAGCGACCCACCCCTATCGGCCCTCTTACCAGGATTCGCTGCTGTTTGTAACAGCGGGCATTCACCCCCAAACTCTTTCTTCTTATTCTCCGCTTGCACACTCGCCGGATCTCGCTCGCACGCGACTCTCAGCTCTCCGGCGATTTAAGGCACGAACCCTGGGACGGGCGGGAATATTATTCGGATCGGGAGTGGTCGGGGAAAAATCGTGGCAGGACTTAACGGTCGCTCGGAGTTCCAGGGCATCGCGGAAGTTTCGAAGGAGGAATGGGTTCGAAGGGGTAGCTTGGCAGCTTGGTTGGACGATTTGTACGAGGGATCAGGGGGTGTATCGATTTTGGGAGGGGGATGGGAGGGAATTCAATTTTCGGGTTTGTTAACGGAAATGTTTTACGGTTACTTAGGGTAGGGGGTGTTAAGGGTGGGGAGATAGCGGGGAAAAAAGGAAGTGCGTTCTATAAGGCATATCTGGGAGAGCCTGATTTAGATGTTGGGAACGTTTGAAGAAAGGCAGAGGTGGTATAGAAATCATCAGGGAAGAGAAAATTTGCGAGGATGAAATCAGTTACTATTGTTTACATAATTCGTAGATTCTCAAGCTTTTTTTACCTGTGGTTTGAGTTGTGGCTTTACCCTTTTCGGTTTAATATTCTTTTGTGGCGTTCCCCTTACCTATAATCGTTCGGGGGAGAGAGAAATGCCAAAATAAATAATGCAATTTGTAATGTTTATTTTATATTTTCCATTTTATAATTTTAAAATAAACAGTGCTATTTTTAAAATTATACAATGGATTTTTAATAAAAATAATTATAACATATTTCTTATTGACTACATACGTACTGATGTATATTCGTTTTTAAAAACAAAATATGTAATAAATCGACGTTTACTTTATTTAATCACTAAATTGGACATTTCCTTATCAAATTTATATTTGTATTTTATTTAAATATAATATTTTTATGAATTTACATTTCTGTAATAACGTACTCGAATTTTAAGCGTAAATTTTAATTCAAATGAACTTTAATTGTTTTCATATAATTTTAATATTTTATTCTGACAATGGTCCCTAGCTCCCGGAAAGTTAATTTTTAGCCTGTGGCTTCCTTAAAATATTCTGTGGCCCCCTTGGGAACTCATGCCTCCGGTTGAGAAACACTGGTTCAATCGATACTATCGATTTCTTCACCAAGTTTTCTGATCAGGTATTATTGCACGTTCGAACTCATCACTAGCCACTTAGCTGCACGCTCGTTCTAATGCATCGCTTAGTTTTCCGGTCGCGTACCGTCGATACGAAGAAATATGGATGGGCGCATAATTGCGCGTGATTTATGAACGCAATTTCCCGGCCGTATCGCTCGGGACCGTTTTTAAATACGCGTTTCGCTGCGTCTTTAGCGTGTTTCGTTTAATTGCTTCCGGACGGCGGATGTCCTGCCTGCCGTTCCCCTTTTTGGAAACATGAACGAAATTACTGAAATTAATAAACGTTATTCGGATGAATGTGTCTGTCGACTCAAAAGTTTCGGGATCTACCAGTGGGGGAGAACGATGAAAGACACTTTAAAGATTAAAACATTAGTTTTTTATTAAAGATCCAACTCTTCGACAAAGTGTACATTTTGGGAGGAAATATTGCCTCTTCTTTGGAAAATTTAATTAATTAAACTCGTCTACATATAACAGTGGCTTCTCATGTGCAGGGGAGGAATTAGGTAGGGAAGTAGGGGTACAAATAAAGAAAAAGAAGGTAAGGAGAGGTGGGAATGGGTTAAAGCGTGATTACATACCTAGGAGGGTAGGTAAATATGGGGGACGACGTTGAGGGAAATAGGGTATAGAAAACATGAGGAATAGAATAAGGGAAAAATAAGTCGTGGGGCTATAACGAAGGGCAGGTTCAAAGAAAGAGAACATGAAGATGAAGAACATAGGCTACAAGGATTAGGAAAAGTAGTTTGGGAATACGGAGAAACAAAAATGGAGAAGGGAGAGAAGGACCACAACCGGCAATAAGATAATATGGTGGAAATGAACAATAGTGATAGAACAATAGAGGTAGTGAGGTTGTTAGAGAAAAAACGGGAAAGGTTATAAAGTAAGAAAGGAACACATATAGCAGTAATTCTCAACGTGACATTTTTGGGGTACGCCGTGAAAGCTCAGAAGTCGCTACATCTAGTAATTAGAATTTTTTACAACACCGAGGTTCCTATATACATAGCAGTGTTTCTCAACCTTTTATGCTTGATGTACCTCCTAGAAATGTATATACAGGGTCATCGTTTAATCCTGCAACCCGCGCGCGGGCGAACTTGTAAAATGGCAACACCGCCTCACGAACGCATTCCACTACAACCATGCACCGTCCCGGCGTTCGGAGAGCTGCTAGCAACCGCTGGACATCAGTGATGCCCGAGGTTCGAGAATTTTAGCGTCGCAAAGAGCTAGGTATTGGGAATTTCCCGGCCCAGGTAAACGAGCCGCGCGCTCTGCTTTCATGATCGGTTTACTACTTGCATCCCAGATTATTGTAATGAGGTTTGAAAATAATGTCAACTGATCTCGTACCCGTCTCAATTTCAAAATTTTAGCTACGACAGGGTTGACCGCGGCGCTATACCCTTGTACGGAGAGATTTTTCGCCACCTGCTTGTAAAAACCACAGTAACGGCACATCGTTCCAAAAAATGCCGGTATAGGCGTGGCGTTGAGTAGCTAAAACATTCTAACACAAAAATTCTAGAAAAAAAATTCAAACACCGCTACAATCAAAGACACGTCGCATTAGTTACTCCTTACGTCTGATCTAGGTATGCACCGCATTAAGGATAAAAATCATAAAAAAGAAAACCAGAACAATAGATTCTGAGGTCTGCAGAACTAACACATAATTGAATAAAAATTTAATTTCTCAATTTATAAATGTAATGATACAGAATCAACTAGCCTATTGTTTATCAACACCACGAATTTTAAAAACAGCGTTAAATACATTATCAAATAAACAGTTTCCAACAGCTTTTTAAACAATTATGGTTAAAAAATTGATAAAAGAAAAATTAAGTAAACGTAAAATATGTTAAATTATCCATCATTAAGAGGGAATAATTTTTCCTCATTTTTTGGCGCAAATTGCATTCCGATATCTCTTACAGTTCAAAAATTATACGAAAAAGGCCACAAATTTTTCAACCGGGGTCGGGAAATTCTGAATAGTTCTTTGCAACGTTAATTTGAAAGAGATCAGCCCAAAATTCTCGAAGCTCGGGCATCACTGCTGTCCAGCGGTCGCTAGCAGCTCTCCGAACGCCGGGACGGTGCATGGTTGAAGTGGAATGCGTCCGTGAGGCGGTGTTGCCATTTTACAAGTTCGCGCGCGCGCGGGTTGCAGGACTAAACGATGACCCTGTATAACTAGCGTAGCCCTTATATAGATAGATAAAACTATAGTTGTAGTATAATAATGGAAAAAACATAAAACATATACAACTATGTTTTATCTATCTATATAAGGGGTACGCCTGTTATACATATTTATATTTCCAGGGGGTGCGTGAAACATAAAAAGTTGAGAAACACGGCTATATAGGAACCTCGGTGTTGTAGAAAATTCAGCTTACTGAACATGAAAATTGATTCCTGGGTCTGATGAGACCTACCATTAAAGTTATTAGTACACCAATTACCATTATCATCCCACTACATTCACCATCGTCAAACACCTACATGATAGCAAAAGCTCACTTCCACAGACATGAAAACGCATCACCCCGTGCATCGTCTAGAAACGATTATATGAGCCGCCAATGGCGGTGATCGTGGAGTTTCCATAGCGCGCTCAAATAGATGGCAAGTTGTTAGGTGAAATGTTGGTCTAATTCGTCGAAACGACGCGTGTTGCGCGCACGCGGCGCGACGACATATCCGGTTATCGTCGGCGCGCTAATCAATTAGGGGAACGTTATCCAGCGACGGCCACAGAGAGGCAACTGTTCGTGTTTCTGGACAAGTGCTCGAACGCTGTTCCGGATACAGCAAGAATGGACAATTTCTATTGACGATAGTTGTTATACAGTCAGACCAGTTCCAGGAATAACGTCCTTCATCGTTGGTTAGGCGACCTTTTGTTTGGTGTATAATTGGATCGAATGGGACCTCATCCTTCTTGAGTTTCTGGGATTCTAGTTCGTGGTTTCGAGGAGGCAGAAGTTGAGAGGTACGAGGTAGGATGGAGATGGAGAAAATGAAGGAAGTGTGCGATTGGTCGTGACGAAAGATTTTAGGTAGACTCTGCGTTAGACGTGAGAATGCTAAGCGTCTTCCTAGTTTGACGCTCTGAAAGTAACTTTTCGGGAATTTTTTAAAAGAAGTGTATCAATTATTATGATTCCAAACTTTGTACGTTTATTAATTGATATTCGAAGAATGTTCTCAATTTTTTTTATGCAATAATATGAAATAGCTTAGGCACTAAGTTGAGTGAGTGAGTACTTGGGGCAGAGCAGATCGGTAGAAATGCCATCATCGCATTTACCACAAAGCGCAAGCTGGGGCCTTACTGTCTATGGAGCCATATTTTAAAAATATGCATGAATTTGATTACCTAACTGGAACAGACTTTTTCTGTTTACGCCTCATAACGATGTTACGCCCAGGGCCTCCAACAGTATAAACTCGGTCTTGAGTACCCAGGTGTCGCTACAATTTAACGAATTCTGTACTAGAAACGAGAATCCTTTCTCCACCCAAAGACTCCTCCAATTTAGAATCCGCCGAACCTCCCTCGTGCCCCAGAAAATTGCAAAGCGTTTACCCAATTATAAAAACGAAACAAGTTCCTTTCCACGGTCCCTGATTCGTTACTTTCATTCCCCAGCTGAATCACTCCTCCTCGCGGTTCAATTTAACGACGGTGGCACTCTGTGTGAAACCCGGAGTCAGGATTCTGCGAAAGCAAGCGTGCACGTAAACGATTGCCCCCTTTGCTGTTCCAGCGGCTCCCTTTCCGTGGAACGAGTCGGTTATAGGACCGAGTCAACAATCTTTTCCTGGCTCGGGCGATGTTTTACTTCTGGGTCAAGGGGAATTCTCCGTTTAAATCGCGGGATCGAAACGTCGAGGGTCGGAAGCACAGCTCCTTCAGCTTTGGTAATACCTAATAAAACGAGAGCTCGCTGGGCCCTCTCCCTCCGCTCCTTCAACTTCCGATAGGTGGATAGGAAAATTCGAAAGTTTTTTAACACTTTAAATACCGACCGTGGATGGTATTACCGGCGTGTCGTTGGGGGAAACGGGAATCGGGAAACTCGAAACGCGAATAACGGCCATTACCATTGCGAAGTTCGGGGATCGAGGTAATAAAAGAGACCAACTGCATTTATCGGCGTCGATTTTTCATTGTTCGACGGAACGGAGAGTTGCCTGCCTCGTTCCCCACCGATATTCACCGCTCCACTATTCCCGGCTGGAAAGGGATGAACGGAGGCGCAGAAGCTTGTTGGCGGTTCCATCCCAGCCACGAGCAGTGTAATTTCCTCAGGGTCAGAGATCGAACGCATCCTCCGCCGTGAAAGGTATCCTCGGGGTGGGTGGATGTCTCGATGAGTAGTCGTTCGAGGAGCAAAGTGTTCCTGGCTCCTATTTCCGCTCCCGCTGGCAACTCGAGCTGTCTTTTCGAGTGCTTCTCCTTCGAGTCCCCGGGCGCGTGACGAATTTATCTGGAAAACGCCACTGCGTCGTGTAAGGCGATGGGATTTGCGAGGATTTAATGTGTGGGAGATATCCAGCTGATATTTTCCTTTTGAACAGCATCACTTGTTGGGAATGCACTTTGCAGTTTGCGGCTTGAGTTCATGGAGCTGAATCTTTTGTGTTGGATCAGTCCGATGTTCTTCAATTTTTCCTACTGAACCAACTGCAAATAGTATTTCTTTACTGGACTCCTTAGTGTGATCGATTGAAAAGAAAGCGTTTTTTTGGGATTATTTTTAAGAGAAAATATTAACTTGTAAATATTTAGACAATATTTAAAAGAACAGTAGGTACTTAAAACTTTAAACGCAATTTTTCTCAAAATTTTTAAAACTAGCGATCATGATTTTTAAAAAAACGCATGGACCAATTCACTTGAGATTGAGAGATCATGTTTGTGGGGTATCTTGTTTTCGTTTGGTCTACAACCAAGTTAATATCTGCAAAAATAAACTTTTTGAACGAGTTTAAGTCACCCTGCAATTGAGAAATAGAATTTAACCTGTAAATCAAATAAGAGGACCTACCTCATAGCGAATATTTAGTAAATCTACTCGTATGTACAAAGGTGTTGCAGCAGAACCCGGTTTATAGCATACCAAACATAAAGGAATTAGCTTGTAGTAATTGAGGATTAAGCGCGAAAACATTCCTGCGGCTTCTACGAATTAACAACCGGATGATTGTTTAATTAGTTTACAACGCGTATGGGATAAAGTAATTTTAGAAGTGTCTCCGCAATAAACCCCGGCACGCGAGCAAGTTGTTAGGGCCCCGCGTAGTCAGCGAAGCCGCGGAACTCACGTTGCGGAAGTCCTTGAAAATATACATTTCCAAGGCGCGTTTCCACCTCTCTGGCAAAGAAGGAGCGAGTCCATCGCGACCAATAACGTTTAAGCTACAAATCCAGCACTCCACCTCTGGAAGGTTAACACCCTTCAGAAAAATATATAAAATCCGCATGTAAGACACCTTACGTAGCAGTTTAAAGGAACACAATACCAGCTTCCTCCTAACCTGTAAACTCTTTGAAAATAAAGTCCTTCCATTTAAGTAAGTTTCACATAAAAAGCAAAGCAGGTGTGAAAAGCAGTGAATCTCTGTATCGTTAACCCTCGGTCACACTAGGTCGATTCGATTCAAACCACTTTTTATTCAGTTACTGTTCCTATTAAAAAAATCGACGCCCAGAAACAAAGCTCGCCTTTCGCCCATCATCTTCCTCACTTTTCCACTACCATTAAAAGTCAAAGCAAACGAAAAACCAAAAACCGAAGCAAACCCGATCGATCACCCTCGAAAATTCCACGTATTTACGCGGCAGGAAGTCGCGGTGGGAGAAAAAATGGGTCATTCCCGCTCGTTCGCTTGGCCGGGGGTAGGAAACGGTGCAAGTAAATGTAGGAAAAAGAATACCGGTCGACAAATCATCCGGGCTGATAAATTTATAGCGGTCGACCACGCTGGAGGGGGCGAAATTGTCCGTATCAAGTGAATGAGGTGGAAGTTTCTGCGAATAAGGGCGGAAGGGGGGTGGACGTTGCCCTCCCGGCGCCAGCCACCGTTGACTCCAGCGCAAAATCCATTACGCAATTGGACGCATGAAAAATTATGAGATAAGTAGAACGTATTAGGTCGTACGAGGAAAAAAAGGCTCGTAGAATAGATAGGGGCTGGGGTGGGGGGAGGAGTGAAGAAGAGAGCGAGGGAGTAATCGGAGTCGATTTGCTGGTCGCTGCTCTAACGGTTCTTTCGCCGATGTAATCCGATTACCGGTTGATTTATCACGATTGAGCTGCCGCTCGTTAAATTTTATGCCAGCCCCCCTCCGTGCCCCGTCGCATGACTGTTGTTAACGAAAGGACTTCGACGATCGATGCGCACACACACGCGTGCCCCTCTTTTCACCCCGTTATTTATAATTATTTATCGCCAGCCCGAATTATTGCAAATAACTCGAGGTACCTGTATGCCTGTCGCTGCAGTCGCACGCACAGAGGGGCCATCCTTTGTGCGGCGATAATTATGGCGCTCGTTGTTTGTCTTATTTAACGGGAGGGGAGGGACGAAGCTGGAGCTAACTCGAACGTATCGGAAAACTGCTTCGCGCAGGGATACCGAGGCCGGATCGCTGGATAGGACGTATTAATCACGCGGACCGCGCACCACGGGCCATTTTTCTTCCAAATTCAATGGGAGAGAAGGAAACACATAAATTGGGAGCCCGTACAGGCTGCCTCGGCCCCGGGATAAAAGGAGGGACGTTTACTTTCGGACGAGCACCGAGCGACCGAGTTCGGGGTTAACGAACTCTCATGGAATGTGGGAGTGGGGTTACGTAAGAAACGGTCGGTGTCTAGGTGATGGGTTCGGTGCAATTTTGGAGAAGTGATTGAGCATGGGTGCTCTGGATGCGGGAGATGTTGCTTTCAATTCTGAAAAAAGGGGAGAGAGGGTATTCTTTACTGATACGCATTGTGCGAGTGACTTGGAACACTGGATCTTCTAGTCCTAGATTCATATAAGTTCGTATTTGAAAAGTGTCCAATTCGATACGGACAACTTACAGTTTTATTAGATCCCATATGGTTCGTATGCTGGTAGAAGATATTAACAACGAGACATTTTTAGGGATCCGCCTCCGATTACTTTGGTTTTTCGAATATGTTTCAGATGACCGAAAAATAACAAGTACGTATTTTGTTTAATTTTCGCCCGTTTGCATATTTAGGGATTGAAAGTTTATATGAAGCGGTACAAAAGTTCCTATTGTAGAGAATATTATAAGATTGTGTGGAATAAAATTTGATATACACAATGGTGGGGTCGTTTGTCTCAGTGAGTCAGCGAGAATACTGACGGTACCTAGGTATTAATTATTTCCGTGAAAATGTCGCCATGTGGATGAAACAGCTGGTCCCTTGATAAACACCGGAGTCGATTTAAGTTCAGGCTGGGTAAGAGCCGAGAAGGGATGAAACTATCAAGGACGTGGTCGCGACTCCTCGACCCGTGACTGCTGACTCCGGTCCCTTGCAGAATTTCGGGGTACGATTTGCTGTCGCGGCAGCTTCCGTAGTGGCGGCCGCGATATCGATTATTACATGAGACCATAAGCTGCAGCTTTCGCACCTCGACGTATTTTTCTTCATCGAAGATACACTCGAAGCTTTGGCTCTAAGAACAAGCAATTAAACACTTTAGAAATAATAGAGAATTACATATAAGTGTACTGAGCAATTATAGTGGTGTTCATCAGAGTTAAGGAGAAAAACACTGTGACAATCTGTAAAGTAACGGTATTTTGGGAATTTTTTCAATCAAATAACGCAAGAAAATCAATGTAATGTTGAATCTAGTTAATATGTACATACTGAAGGGTAAACAAAATTTAAAAAATAAATGTGTAGGCGTTGGTTCCAGAAGCGGCCTATGGTGCGATTTGGCCCATAGGTGGCGCTCCGTTAAGTAGGATTCGGAAGAAAGTAATCTTGAGGAGTCGGCGTTGGGTGAGGTGGTCAGCATGCAACGAATCCGAAGATCGTGGGTTCGAGTCCGATCGCCCGAGGATCTTTTTTCTTGGCCTACAATAAAAATGGCTTTATTCATATCAAATTGAATGTATAGTTTATATACTGTCAACGCGGTTGAAAAATGCCATTTTAAGAAAAACGCGTTAAGGGGGGAGACCACTGTCTCGGTCCGAAATGTAAGGGTGTTTTCGGGAATTTATTTCAACCAAACAACACAAGGAAATCAATTTATTGCTTAGTATAGTTAATAGTGTACATATCGAAGGGTAAGAAAAATTTTTTTTCAATCAAATTCATAAATCCGTTTCCTGTATACTCTTCGTCAAAATTTGCGCTCCGGCAAAAACATGCTAGTCGCGTTGACAGTCCCCAGGCTATATGGTTCATCGAAATTAAAAAAAACAATAATATTTAGGAACTAGAAGCTTGCCTCTATTACGTGACGATCGAAAAATGTCAAAATTGTAAAATATAACAAAATGGCGGACCACTGAAGAAAAAAGTCATGTATTCGGGGTACAAAATTTGGGAAATGTTGCTAAAAAAAATAGAAGCAAGTCGAAAATTGAAAATGTCTGATCGTCACGTAATAGCGACGGGTTTTCCGTACAATAAATGTCCTTGATCATGCCAATTGGACGTATAGTTTTTTCTGTAGACTGTCAACGCGGTTGAAAAATGTCATTCTGTGGAAAACGCGTCCAATGCTCCGCGTGGCTCAGTCGCGCGTTTGACACCGCTTCATGAAAAACACCATATCTCCGTCAATTTTGCGAATTTCTTAATAAAATTTGGAGAGAACATTCTTGAAACATACGTCTTTCAAAAAATGTAAAAAAGAAATCGATTTTTCCGATGTCATTCTGAGGAAAACGCGTTTAAAGTTCCGCGTGGCTCAGTCGCGCGTTTGACACCGCTTTACGAAAAACACCATATCTCCATCAATTTTGAGAATTTCTTCATAAAATTTGGAGCGAACATTCTTGAAACACACGTCTTTCAGAAAATGTAAAAAGAAAAAAAAAATTTTTTCAGATTTGAGACAGTGGTCTCCCCCCTTAAGTGTATCTCCGTCAATTTTACAAATTTCTTCATAAAATTTGGCGAGAGCATTCTTGAAAAGTATGTCTACTAGACAATATAAAAAATCGATTTTCCGATTTCTTAGAGTGTTTTGCCCCCTTAAGAGACGAAGAGTTACTCAACAGTAGTTCCCCGATACTAGATCACTAGCCAAGCCTCGAATCTAGCCCCCACCATCTCACAGACTTGGCACTACAGAGTGGAGGGGGTCGAAGCTCCTCCCACTATCTTCCCATCTTCTGCGATTTACTCGCTATAACTGTAGCTACCGAAGACTGGCAATAATTGGAAGCTTGAACTTCTCAATTTAACCCTCCACTGCACAAATGTTCCTCAACTGTGATGAAGCAAGGAAGACGTCTGCTTTCTATTCACAGTGAAGGAATTGCTTCTGAAAACAGAGCAAATGTGTACAGCCAATTTCATTACGCTGCTGTGATTCGTTCACGATGAAATTCCTCTTGGAAATCATAACGCAAGAAAAGCAAGAACGCCGGGAATATTTCGAGATTAATTTTGAATTACTCGCGGGACCTCACCAATGGGAATCTTATTTAAGGGAATGTTTCGGTCTAAAAATCGATTTTTTATTATATATTTCGATATGTCTATACTTTAGAACACCCGTAATATAATGCAAAAAGTCCCATTAAATTATATGTAGTTGGTTTTCTTTACTTAATTCCTAAATGTCACCTATTTTTATGGGCTCTAGTCTAGAGATTGGATGATCAAGGAGGGTAGGGGAGTAATAGAAGAGGGGGAAAAGAAGTGAGAAACAAAGAGAAGAGAAAATGGAAAATTTTATTTCCCTTGTTATTTATTACGCTGAATTATTTCCACATTATGCAGAATATTTGTATTGTTTTGGTAAAATGCGAGGTGCACCCATACCAGATTTTAATAACTTTCTTCCATGGGAGAAGAAAGAGAGGGAATGGTGAAGGTGAATTAAAATCTCCCCCGATCTAACTGTGGGGATAATGAGCGTGGACAATTAAAGTTGTTAAACAAACAGGTATCGTCGTCGCGCTGTTCGCTCCGCGATCACGGCGCGGCGGAACGGCGAACGAGCCTCCGGCAAATGAAATTCCATCACGGCGCGTTAGTCCTGAAAGGTGTTAGTCGCGAGGGGCCGGCCGTTGAATTTATTGTTAAAACTTTACGCTTTACGAGGTGCATGCGCGCCGGGGCTTTGAAATTTTAACGTTGCCACGCGAGAAGTTTTTCCGTAGCGTCGCCTCCCCGAATTCCCTGTAATAAAAGCGAAATCGACGAAACGGCCGCGTTGTGAACGTTATCGAGGCGAATTGAGAAACTGGTGCGAGTTATTGGTACGTACAGTTGATAAAACGGTGGAACTTGAAGTGGAGGAACAACAGGGCGGAATGTGGTACATAAAGTGAGGTTATGAAACGTGTGGTGAAACTGCTAGCACATGAGAATCGAAAGGTGAAGATCGTGCTTGATAAAATGGGACGCAAATGTAGAATTAAGTTGTGTAATACACAGAAGCACATCTTTGGGCGATTCCTCCTTTGGCTTTTAAGTCGAGATGCGGAACCTCTAGGTTACATTAAATTTACAATAGTAGAAGGAGCTGTAGTTAGAGGGAGCTCAGCGTAGAAATTGAAGAAAAACGGATTAACCCACATGTTTTGCGAAATTGAGTTAGTAGACGTAATGTATTCCAATAGGATAGATAAAATAGGAAAAATTAATTTTTTCAATTTAAAACCCAATAGCATAACAAAATCACTTGATGCATTAAAATTTTGGGGTGGCATTTGTGTGCAATACTTATTCAAATTAAATGGAAATTTAATCATGTCTTCATTAGGAAGCATTTCGAATAATATCAGAAGCTAAAAATTATGATTACACTGGCAACAACGCCTGCAAAACAATATGCTGTTAAAACCCAATTTTGTAGATCGCCTGTTTGTCCATTTACTGAGTTTTAGAGTTAGTCTGTTGTTAATCTACCTTCACTATGTAAACTTAATATTCCTATGAATAAATGCGGTACATTATCATGAAAGAAAAATCACATGGTTCCACTTAAAAAACTTTGCCATGAAAAAAGATTGTCATCACTATCATTTCACTTAACACCTCTTGTTACCATTATCCTAAACGCCTAACAAATCCTGTGGTCTGTTAAAGTGAACACCCCGTATACCAAGCCCCACGGAGGATCTTCCCCGACAAACAATGCCCGTAACGTTCAAGTTGAACTCAAAGCTCGAAGCCACATGTTTCCATGATTCCCATTTCAACCCTCCTCACTGCACTCCCCGAATCCGCGAACAAGGTCGGTCGGATTCCCTTGCAGGCAATCGTATTTCGTGGTGTTTGTGGATCGTTCGATCGACATCAACGCCGAGAATACACTGGACAATATCTCCAAGAACGTGAGAGCCGGCTGGCGAAAGAAGTGGCCAGATTACTTTGCTCCATCATGCAAATGACGCAGCTAGAGGTTAGTTAGGCGCGCGCGCACCCTCTGCAAGCCGACTCGCTTATGATCAGTGGGATTGCAACGGTCGATGCTCGCAGTCCTCATTACCGTGATCTATCGCGTTCACGGTGATCTTCTAATAGCCCGTTGCTCCGCCGGCGACTCGACAAAGGGCTGCTTTTCATTAGTCGGAGCGACGAGTCTCGGTTACGCTGGCCCGGCCCATCCCATTCGCCTGTCGCCAGGCCTCGGATCATTTCTGTAATTGGCAGGCGTGGGAATGCTACGCGAAAATAATCGAAAGTTGATTTATTCGCCAGTGAGTGATGCATTCTGCCTAGGCTGTTCTGCCAAGGGCTTCTGGGGCGGGTAATTTCGATGTGGAGATGGGTATTAAACAGTGGGGGTAATTAATGCGATGGGAAGGTAAAGGATATCTACTGTTTTCACTAAGGGGACCATTCTTCCTTGATTTTGTATTTCTTCCTTAAAATTACAAAGCCTAATCAATATGAAACCGAAGCCACGAGTTTCCTATTAAAATTGTACTAATTTCGCAACAGTGTATCCAAGTCCATGAATAGAGTTGGTCCCTAAAAAAAAATATCTCATGTTCCCGGATAACCCCAAGAAAAAAATGGTCAACTTACAATTAGTACCATATATTTACTTTTGGAAGCTTCTCAGAGAATGACTGAATCTGAGGTTAGGAGGAAGTGGTGCAAGAGCAGTGGCGGACTGTGATGGTTTTAGTCGAAAAAGAGAATTTTACTTTGACTGCAAACACATCGAAGCCACTTTCCCGAATAATAGAGTTGAAATATAACTCGAAATACGAACGAAGGCCGCTAGAAACAGAGCAAACGAAAAATGCCCGTATTTTGCAGGTGAGGTTTCAGCTTCTGCTTCCCAGAAGAATATTCTATACGTTTACCTTTTATTCCACTGCAAACTCTAGATGTTCGCAGCGCGGAGCGGCGGTCCGCCGGAATCACTCGGTCAGAATCGATAACCGAGCATACAAGAATATCGACGGGATAAGTAAATATCCCAGATCAAACTATACAACCCGCTAGCTTCATCGAATAATGTAGATTGCCAGCATTCCCAACGAGACTGACTTTTCATCCATCACTCTTCTATTCTCTCTTTCAAGCCGCCAATTGACCAACGGGGCCATTTCCATTTACGGCTGCTTGTTCCAAAACTCCTCGATCGCATTCCTAGACGACCCTGCACACTGCAGCTTTGTAGCACAAAATAATCCCAGTGAAGGGGATATTCGAGTTCCAAGGATATCGGTATCCCACAGGACGGTCGAGTCCATTGGGAACGGGATACGCTTGGGTATACGGTCGCGTCCGCTGCAAGACAGATATCCAATTAAAGGTTACCTTATAAAATCCGTACGTTTCCTCCCGCTTTGATACAGCATCGATATTCTATTAGCGTGCTCGTAACGCGGGCCGTGCTGCATCGAGATCGGACCGTCCAATGGATGAATCTTCTTTGAGGAAACTGGGGTGGTGCAAGGGAGTGGTTACAGGGAAAGTAGGGGTGATTTCTGTTGGAAAAATAAGTGGAAATTTTAAAGTATATTTGTTCTTTGCTACGCCTTATTTTCTTCAGAAAAATGATCTTCGAATTTTATAGGTTATGTGTTCTGTTAGATGTACGGACAATAGTGCGCGAGCCTCGTGTGTGGGGGCGCTGCGCTCGGTGACCTGTCAGATTCTAACCAGTCCGCGTTAAGGGGAGGTGCAACCTTGGACGCATGAAAATCATAGGTTTATTTAGTAATTATTTTCTTTTAAACAATGACCTCAATAGAAAAACTGATTAATGGCATTTATTATACATCGCTTGAAGATTAAAAAGAGTCACAACTTGGAAGGGTAATTTCACCCACTAAATACGAACTTCTGCCACTCAAAAAATATGTGCCTAATATTTTATATAGCCCTACTGTAATTTCATCAAAATCGACGCGCAATAGTTGTTTGATGTTCCTCGCGCATAAGTGCACACTCGATAAAATATCAAATTACTGCTCGATTTATTCCAAGAGAGGAAAGCCTCGCAAAATTTTCAGCAGTTGTTGCACATGTCCGCGCAGTGCAAATTCCACTTCGCCCTGTACAAATTTTCGACAACGAGGGGCCGTTGGCAAAACGTAATGACGGGCGAAGGATGAATTTAACTGTTGCTCCCGTTTCGAGTGACCCCTCGAAACGAGAGCCATTTCCCCGATGGAATGGAGTCGCGGCGAAAGAGGCCGACCGCGGGCTGAAATGGCCCCGCGGGACGTCGATTCATCATACCCCGCGATTTAGTTCAACCCGATCATTGAAACAATAATCTTGTCGACCCAGCTTGTAGGACGGTGGTAGCTGGGCAACGCGGAACGCGTGTATCCATGGGGGGTGACAGGCGGTGGTTGATCGCATAAACGGACGACCAACAGTTTCCATGGTTGTTTTTGCAGGGGAACTGCCACGTTTCTCTTTTCTTTAAAGAGGTTTTCTACTTTAGACTGCTCAAAAAAATCTTTTTTTGTCTTCTTTGATCCGCGTAGTCCTAAAAATGGCTCACCGAAGTGTTTTGGTGGAAACTTGATATTAGCTGAGTTTCTCAAAACGAATCTCTCGTAAACTGCTGTCATGATTTAGAAAAAAGTAACGACACGATTGCCTTGAAACTTGGAACATATGGGTAAAAGACATGTAGCTTCCGTATGAACTACGACTATTCACCTTCGATGATATTTTCTGTTTTTCTCGGGGGGTTGAAAGGTTAAAAATTTGGTAGAACTCGCATTACTTTGCTTTGGGTCTTTCTGGACCCAAGTTACCAAGTACAATAACAATACAAAATCCAAAATTTGAGAAATTAGAAAAATACTTCTCTACTGCTCTAAGAAAAAGAACGTTGTATAAATCCCTTATAGTAGTATAGTAGATCCGGGTCAAAATTAACCCAGGTAACGACTTCCGTCTCATCACCTAACCTTCCTCCGTCCTAGGGTTAATGGGGAGTGGGGAGTAATCGCAGGGAAGTGATTGGGGGCCCAAAGCTCCAATATTAACCCCCTCGAACTTCTTCCATTTCAACCCCCAAATCCGAACACTCTCATCTTCGTCATCGCCCCTTCAGATGCCTCGGAGTTCCTCTATAATCCAGCTATTCATTCTCTAAAGATCCCAGCACATTCTTAGGGGAGAGATGGCGCTACTATCGCGGTAGATAAAGCCAGTCACCGCTGAAGAGCGATGATCTCAAGTCGGACGTCTCTTGTCGCGTCGGGAGAAACATGGTCCCCAAGATAAACGAGCTCGGGCAGTGGTAAAAATAATTTTTCCATCGCGAGTTGCGGCGCGTATCACGATTTTTGGCAAGTCGATCGGTCTCGCTGGAACTTGCCACGCATCGGGGCGGAGGCTCTTGGACTGCTTTCGATGGCCTGGCTTCCGGCCAGCCGAGTTGATGCCAGTCTCCCGAGGCGGGCTCCGAGATTACGCAGTCTAATTCAATTGTTCGGATATTATTCGTTTGTTATGCGTTCGTTGCCTTGTCTCTGCGTTAGGGTCAATATTCCAAGAGACTAGTGCCGGGATAACGCTGGCTTGGTACTTGGAGTTTCGATCACTCCGGCCTAACTGCTCTCTGCAGAGGGTTTCCAGAGTTTGGAATGTTATCCTGGGATTTAATAGGAAATGGAATTCTGGGGAAAGGGTTCCGAGGAAAGTGAGCTTGAAAGTAAATAGGGAGGATTTCTGTTCAATTACCTCCCTACCTGTTTTTAAAATTTATCAAAATGTTCCGCGTTTGGCGAATCATCGCTTTAGTTGCAAATAGTCACAGAGTATATAGCTGCTCAGATTTAAGTGGCTAGAGTCCAGCGATAAATGGCATTCTGGGTGAAAAAGTATGTTTGAAAGTAGATTAAGTAGTAGTTTTTTCAAGGGAGGATTTTTTTTCAATTATAATCTTCCATGTATTGAAAATTTTTCAACATCTCCGTGTTTGATGATTGGCGATGTCAGTTGGAAATGGCCACTAAGCACGTAGCTGCTCAGATTGAGGTGGCCACAGTTTTACGATAAATTTCTTCCCGAACTTATTAGACCACGAGCAGCCGTGCTTGAGGCATTAAAGAATCGTCCGTCCTCATTTCCGGCTGTCCCTGGCTCTGCTGAGATTGCTCGGTGATGTATTCCCCCGGGTGCCTAGCTTGCTCTTTCGTCGCGTACCCCGTTGGCGTTTTTTTCCCGATCGCCCCGTCGAACCGCTATGATCCGACTTCGCTCTCGCCTCTTTCATTGCCTCTTTTCTTCGGTGCGAGTCGCGTGTCTCCTCGCCTCTCATTCCTTGGCTCCGCCACTTGAACACGAACAGACTGCGTCGGGGGGAGCGCTGGGATTGATTGGTAGCGAATTTGTGAATTTTCGGGGTGATTATTGGAGAATAGTGGCGGGATGTCCTTGGGTTTTGGGAGTGGCTACTTTGAAAATAATGGTACGGAGTTCTTAGAGTTTAGGAGTGACGGTTTCACCCCTAGAAATGGTGGTAGGAAGTTCATAGATTTTGGGGGGCGACTGATTTGAAAATAGTGGTAGGATGTTCTTGGGAATTGGGGGATGACTATTTCAGAAATAGTGATAGGATGTTTTTGGATTTTGTGGGTGATTATTTCAGAAATAGGGATAGGATGTTTTTGGATTTTGGGGGTGACTATTGGAGAAATAATGATAGAATGTTTTTGGATTGTGAGGATGACTGTTCCACAAATTTCGAGACACCCCGCTATCAATACAGAGCAATGACACAGCACCCCAGCGCACGGCACGAAGGGTGATGAAACGGGCTTAAAAAAGATAATGAGGACAAATGAAAGGATTACTGGGCCAAATTCATCTCTCCGAGATTACCTGAATAGTCGAAATGAAGTGGAACGACGTTGGAAGCGAGGAAGCTTTGGCTACTGTCCTCAGGCTACTACTGAACTAGTCGCTGTGTCTATATGGGGCGCTAGAATATAGCCCTAGCAAAGAAACTTCTTCCTCCCAATCTCCTCACCAAAAGACATTGTCCTCTTCCCCCATTTCTTGGTCAGGTACATACCACATCCTGGTTTCAAGGTTTAGGTCGAGTCTACATATTTCCTTGACAACACTCTGTTCCCAACAGATCCGAGTACATACTCAGCACAAATTACACCTCTTACTTGAACTACTACTCACTTCTAACGAAACATGCTTCAAAATTATTACCCTTAACTGCATTTCGAACTCGATTGGTTCACTTTAAACTCACTGCTTCGCAAACGCAGAGCGCTCTGAAACCGACTTACAAGTCTTCTAAAGGCGCGATCCCACGGTGCGTGGCTTGACGAGTTTCATGCCGTAGTCCCCGAGCTACACGGCGCATAGTGGCATATTTCAGTATTCTTTGTGGAATAAATTATAAAGACTTAAAGAATTTTTATTCACGTTCATGTTTTTATTAACAATTATTTCATACAACTGGATACCCACCTTTAGGTGTCGCCGAAACGTCCATGGCTTCGCGTTGGCGTCGATTGGCATGACGTCACCACCACAAATATACCGTTATTGCTGTAGGTGTTCCCCTTCTCCTACTCCCTACTACGTCATGTATCTCTACGCCGCCATTAAACCTCTACATATGGCAACCCTGCCCACGAGCCTCGTCGAGCCATGGAATCGCACCTTAAAGCTAACAGATAAACCTACGCCTCAAACTTAAAACCCTTCGAGCCTGCAGAAGCAATCTACTCGAAGGGGTCGAGGGTCAGCATCAGAATACTGCGGTTGTCAGGAATTCTTCGGTGGCCAGTGCGGTAGTCGTTCGGTTTAACGTAGTATTCCGTGGCAGGAGATTCTTAATGGCACGGTGTGTGTACGTAACGCATACCGCATCGATGCACGGTCCTAAAGGTTCGCAGCGATCAAAGAGCGCTCGGAACTGAATTGAGTTTCTTTCCGCGATGGCAACCTCCGTCGCGGCTATTAAAAGAAGTTACAGATAGCCGCAGGAATCGCGAGACTGCAGTTATTACGGTCGAAGGGATCGCATCCGGTTGAAGACGAGCTTCCTGTGACGGTTCGGGGCCCGCGAAAGTATCGAGCCATGAGGGAACCCTTGCAGCAGAGGTGTGGTACTTGGTAAGGTTTATAGCGTCACTCGAAGAAACACGTTATCAATTGTAGCTCTCTTATCATTAGTAGCGGGGAAATATGCAAAAGATTGTAGCTCGGTATCTTGGTAAAAAAAGTTAATACGAATCATTTTATCAAGCATATTGCTATGGAAGTTGCGGGCACTATGTATATTTCAGAGTGATGCAGTAAATATTTCCAGTGCTGTATTAAAGCCGAAAACGCGAACTTCCGTCCGCAGAGTCGCGTGACTGGCGTACCTCCGCGGTCTTGGATATAATTGTCTGGCGGTCACGTAATTATTTAGCGCGATTAGAATAGTTGCGGACGTTATCGCGCGTTCTTCGAAGACTTGCGTTAATTTCCTGCCTGGCTTTCGTCGCTGCACCAATTACTGAGTGAATTTATTGGGAAACTTGATCTTTGGGTAATAGTTAAAGGGTGGTTTTCATGAAAAGGATTAAATGTTGAATGGTGGTTTTGATGAAAAAGATTAAAAGTTAAAGGGTGGTTTTCACGAAAAGGTTTAAATGGTTAAAGTGGTTTTTATGAAAAGGATACGTATATTAACTACAGAATAATAACTTTAGAATATTACTCACCTAGACTCTGGGGACTCGGTGTACCATTTCTCCGTCAACACTCTTTAATAATTAACTGAAAATATAATATTATCACATTAGGCATTCTTAATTACCGTTTTTAATACACTCACAATTGCCTTTCAACCATCCAAACTCCTGAATGACGCTTACTTTCTCGAAGCTCCCACAGCCATAACACAAGTATCAGAGTAGATCTTAGAAAAATTATAAACCTTTCAACATTGCATGTCGGTTTCCAAGCACCATCTTGTCACAGCTATGTAAGAACATAGTGAGCAGCTTTGTTCGTTATCCACATTCTTAAATACTATACAATTTCTCGTTCATCGCTGGGTGTATTCTTCAAATAAGTAAACAGACGAGTTTTGAAGCGTAATAAGCGCAACCGGAAACCTGTTCACGTCGATGCTCATTCGCGATTTCATTCATTCTCGCCAGACGTAATCGATGAAGTATTCCCTCCGGAGGTCTGCTTCCTTATTTCTAAATTCACGAGGCAAGCTAAAGTGAGACTAACGATGGCCGATGGAGTAAACTGATTGATCCAACGCGAAGATAGATGCAACGATGTCTCGATCGTTTGACCTGAATTATCGTGGCGGATTGCCTGATAAATGAAAGTGATCAGCAATATGGAGGAGTGGAAGAGAATGAACGAAACAGATAGCAGAAATGGTGTCAGTCCAATAGGAACATGAAAACTGAGTTGTTAACGCGTTAAATAGCGCCACGAAATATCTCACTTCCGGCGGAAGGTTAAAAACCTCCTCAAATGTTAATTCCCAGCATTTAATTACGGAGAAACATTAGCTTTATTAAATTACTCGTATCACTTTTATTCCCCCTCCAACTCGAAAGAAATCTGCCTAACAATTCAGGAGTTGAAATGGTAAACGCTGCAAGTGTCAGAATAATTTATTTTAGTTTCTAGAACTGCCGCAAGATAGAGCTGAGGTCACCAGTACCAACGTTACTATGGTCGAAAAGAAAATACTAAAAATGTCCACTTCTGGCACTCGCATCATTTACCATTTAACTCCCCAATTAATGTCACGCCTATCGGGCATCAACCAACCCTTTTATTTCACCCAATTCTTATCTAACACCCTAAAGACTGCCTAAAAGGAAGAGCGCAGCAAGTTTCAACCCATCCAAGGCAATAAACCTCAACAGAGCCTGAAAATAGCAGAAGTTAGGTAGCTATGCCGCGCTATTTTGCATATCAAAAACACACTTCACCCATCGCGCCATTATGGCCCTCAACGAGCGCCCTCTGTTTCCACTGTGGCGTCCCATAAGAGCGCAACGCTGCTCGATAAGACTGCGCGTACACATTTCCGTTGTTGCAAAAAAGAAAGAAGACGGAAGGTGGGGGAGCAGCTAAAGAGGAAAGTTTGTAATAAAAATGGCGCTAACGACGCGCAGCGGGTATTCCGGGGATGCGGAAAAAATTCCGCTGTGCTTTCTTTCGAAGATACGGCGGCCGCAAACGTGCTTTCCGATGCCGCGCTGCTTCGAATTGCGTTGCCGCTTATCGCTTCGCAAGCTGCGGCTCGCAGAAGAAAAAGGGCCGATTAAGGGCGCCAGGGGGGTAAGTGCGGCCGTAAACCTTTGGCAATGTTGCATCGCGCGGTTTTTTAACGGCGACGGGCAACGGTGGCAGCTCTGAATTAAGCTCGATAAGAGATTCGAATTAGCCCCTGGGGCCTGCGATTCTCGTCAGAAGCTTGCGACAGCTTATCGCCGAATGGGGGAGAAAAATGTCCGCGAGAGCTCATTTCGGATTCCACGGGCGTGTAAAACGTGCATCTGCTTTCCGAGTTCCTTTCCCTTCGTCCTCGATCTTTCCTATTTCTGGGAGCGGTGGGTAAATGGGATCGAGTAGAGGTGCCTCTCCATAATGCTGGGTGGAATGGAAGAGAATTGATTGTTGTTTGAAGGAATGTAATTAGGATTATCACCTTTTTTAATTATTTTTTAGAAGGTAACTATAAAAGTCCTGTACTTTTATGTTCATGTTAATATAAATTTATAGCTCATTTTTTATTAATTTAATTGTAGTTTTATTTTTAGAGGGCTGGTTAACGCAACATCGCGCTGAAAAGCTTGCACCGTTAATTACCAGAAGTTAAGAGGAAAAGTTGCACGATAGTCAACTTGTTCGTGGGTCAGCGTGATAACTCGTGATAGCAACTATCGACCAGAGGGAATTTTCTGGCAAGTAGAAGTTTCAGACACAGTTGGAATTTGTAAACATTTGTATGCTCATAATTGGGGAATTATTACCGGAAACTTTGCACTGCTTGCTCATTATAGTGGTCTGTCTACTTCCGTATAAAATATTTCCATCAAAATTTTGTTTACTAGAAGGCCGGAACCTTTTGATTAAAAAAATATAACGCAAGTAACACATGGGAAGATTAGTATACCCGGACAGAATACAAGACAGCTTTTGTTTAATTGTGTAGGCATTTGGGCATTTAGGTGGCGCCCCGTTAAGTACAGTTCGGAAAAGAGTACCCTCGGGAGTCGGCGTTGGGGGAATTGGTAACGCAGCTAACCAGTAATGCAGAGGATCTCGAAGATCTTGAGTTCAAACTTCGAATCCCATCGCCACAAGATCTTTTTTTCATGAGAGTTATGATGCATGAAGTTTAAATATTACTTCTAAAGCTTCCACGTGTTTACTACAGTTTAGTAACCTGAGATGGAACCTTCCTTTTCTGCAGCGTCAAAGACCCTTTGAGGTTAATATAACACAGAAGATATATTTAGTAGTACTACAACTAATGGGTCTTGCATAAGGGCAGTAGAAGCATAAGCTGCCTTTAAAATAATACTATAACCATTCTACACACTGCTCTATTGCCACACATGTTCGCAAAATTCCCTAAAACTTCGCAACCCTTCATGCACACATTATCTTCCTGCTAAATGATTCAACCATACCACCCTTATCCAACCCACCGCCCTTCCACAATCCTGAAACCCCCATTCCCCTCAACAGATAATCACAGGTGATGTTAAACCAACAAAAGCTTAATTTTCCCTCGTTCATGTAACATATCTCACCCAGGTATCCTCAGTACACTTGCCCCCAGATCCGGGGTGATATAGAAATCGCCCCAGCCGACCCTTTCAAGGAGTTTACGACCGTGAGACACGAGGAAACGAGAGGTTCGTTAGTTTTATCAGCTGTCGTGGATTCGAGGCTCTTTACCCCGACGTTGCTCGCGTTTCATTCGTGCTGAGGTCTCGCAACGGGGAGTTCCGACGCTATCGATATACCCGCCACACTCGGCGAGGAGATTATTTCTAACCCGGTTTACCGTAAATAACGGGCTTTTAATACGGCGACAGGGCTGGCTCGCAGCCCTCTTTTTCTTGTCGTTCGTTCCGCAACGCTAGTCGTCGCTGGATACACGAGATGAAATACGCGAGACGCCACCTAGGAAGTTTCTTTTACAAGGCCACGTCGGGGAAAAGTTGCGAATAGGGGGGAACGTACTCGGGAGGGTGGTAATAATTACACGGGCTTCTCGATTACCGTCGAACGAGATTAATGCCTCCTGGTCGTTCGACGTGGAATTGCCCAACAGTAGGAATTTTTATCAAATGCTCGGTGAGTTATTGCGTTGCAGTTTGGAGGTTAGGTTTAACAAGCAACGCTGTGGTTTGTGGAAGGAGTTAATAGGATGGGCGGGGAGGACGGGAGTCCCTGAGTGGTCGTTGGTTGCTAGCCACTCAGTAATACCTCCTCGATAGTAGATCGCCTGCTAAACTTCGAATCTAGTCATCGTTAAACGCAGGGCTAAGGTGATGCAGTGCTTAGATAATTCGGGGAGTCAGGACGTTACCTAATCTTGCGATATAGAGGCCTAGGAAATTGTATACAGTGCCTGGACTATGCGGGATTAGCATGATGTAACCTGCTTTTCATTTCTCACACTTCTCGTAAAAGAACCAGTCCCTTAAAAGTCATTCAAAATTTACAAAAAAGCAGCGCAGATATTTTTCGAAAACCAAGAAGAATTATAAGAATCAAGTTACACGTAACACCTAGTCGTTATATCAATCCCAAAGGACTTTACGATTCAAATAAGAATTTCCTCCGACTTAGAACCCATCCACGGTCATCCACTACCCCCACAGAGACCATGTTCCACATTCCAGATACAATTCCCTGCCCCCTGCACACGTAGAAAGGAAACGAGTAGACCGTGGCGGATTATTGGATCGAGGACGGCGACCAGCCACCTCCTGCTCGCCAGATAACTGTCCTACGAATCGAGGTACGGTAGATCGTATGCGGATACCCTGGATCGAAAGCCTAACATGAGCACGGCCACGAGCGTCCAAATACCTTGTGCTCGTCGTTAACGATGTTTCGAAAGGACCAGAGGGACAGAGGACGCTGGGTCCAGGCCTCTCTCTCTCTCCCTGAAATCGCTCTCGTAAAGTTGGTCACCTACCACGCGGGAATCCAGCAGGCGTTTTGGTCGGTTCTCCCGGGCCAACACGGCCTAGTATGCCAACACACAAATCTTCCTCTGGCCTGGGGGCAACTATTTGAACGAATCGGTTCGTTTCCGGGGTCAACGGTGCGACTCGTAAATCCCCCGAGTTCGGACACCCACCTGAGGAGGGAAAGAGGACGGAGGGGCGTGGCCCGAGAAATATCCGTAACAGCATCCCCTGTCCTCGATGGTAGCTGTGAGCATCACCCGCCAAGGTGTCTGGAGCATCGATCGGCTATTCCTGGTGAATAGTCATTCTTGCTTTCTTTTTCGAACGCTCTACCAGGGTGTGTGGCCGCTTGACTTGATAGCCTTAAGTTACTAGTATTGTAGTGTCTCGAAAGATGGAAGAGGTTGCTTTTCCGAAATAAGCTGCGCACTATCCCGTCTACTGCCTCTTATTCCCGCGACGTATGAACAACTGGGCCCCGCAGTTTTCCGCTCATTCGCAGTGTCTCTCATTCTACACAATAAGGCAATGAAAGCAGTTTTGGAGACCCATATTGTCCATCTACCTAGGCATAGCTAGAGTCTTCACTAGGGTAGGATACACTAAGCTAACAATGAGTATTCGCTTCGTTATTCCAAGATCGCAGAATCAACGCCGCTATCAACCCCCAAAAGCGATATTCCCAGCGCTAAAACCACTTTCATTCTACATTGAATCACATTTATTGCCACGACAAAAGCTTCCACTCGTCGAAATCGCTGCCCCGTCGTACCCCCCGTTTCCACAGAAGCGCGAGCCCCCTTTCCAGCCCCCCCGCCATGAAAGCCAAACGCGCAGCCGAATTCCCCGACGACATGAAACGAAATATCCTGAATTCTCGATGAAATATCGCGCGACATGTAAATTTCCGCTTCTCTCCCCTTGATGACCCACGATGACGCGCGGCGCGATCATCTGCAATCTCATCAACCGCGCGGCAAAAAAGCGTCGCGCGGCAGTCGCCTGCGAAATTCCAGCTTTGTTAACCAGCCGTCATTTAATCGATACCTCGCGGCCATTCGACCAACTGTTGTCGGCTTCTACAGCGAAATCTCCGAATGCCCATGCCCCCGTCCTCTAACGCGATTTCGATTCGTGTTACGGATCCCCTTCGCGGCCAAGCGCTTTTCGAGCTTCGCCACTCTGAATCCAGCACGGATACGCGATCGCGTTGCAAACCCCTTGCTGGATGAATGACACGCTCCCCGTGCCGCGGCAAGATCAGTTTTGATCCGTTGTTTACGCTCAATAGCTTTACACGCTTACAGCTCGGCGAATCCGCCATGGGAGGGGGAGCAGGATGTTTTCGATTGGGGAACCTGCAGGAAGCACCAGGAATATCAGCTTGCAGCGGATGGATAAACACAATTTTATTGCAATTAGAATCTAGAAACAAACTTACATTACAGTTCTCGACGCTTTACTTTTAATTCATACGCAGAAACTCATAAAAGATACAATACCTATGCTGTACAGGCTATCCCTCGCAGAACCTAATTGATAGGCCGCGAATCAGACACATCTTTCTTATGTTTAACCCGTAATCTGTACCACCAGTCACGCTTGATATTATAAGGCAAGGGGTTAGTAGTATAAATCCTCGTTTCACCTCGAAGTAATGGCACCTGGCGGTTCCATTGTTCCCCATCGCGGCGTTACTCGATGCGCATTTCCACCCTTTCTTTCCATTCTTCAACGTGGAAAGCTGGTCGACGCATCGCGCGATCTAATTCCGAAAACTGCACTCCCTGGCGACGCGTCCCGGTTGCACGCTTCCTCCCCCCTCGTATTTAGGTTTTATTTCCGCGCTCGTCTCCTTTCGTTAGCTTTCCTTTGCCGCCTTCCAACGCTGGCTCCGAGTTTAATTAAAAGTTTATACCACTATTTGCTTCCACGGTTGCATTCCACCTTTAACGACGCGTTATGCAATCGTTCGGATCGCAGCGCCAACCGAGGGGGAAAGTATGGCGCGGGTTCAACGAACCCGGAGTGCGTCGAGCGCGGAACTCGAGTGTTTAGCAAGGGATATTGAGTGCGTCCAGGGCCGCCCACAGGGGGCGGGGGTGCAGTGGGTGCAAGTAGAGACACTATAATAAGAGTCTGGACACGAGGGGGCCACTTTTTGATTGGTCCGCCATGTTTGATCGAAATCCCACAAGAGAGAAAGAGATATTCACCATTTCACTCTTAACCACTCTTAACAACTCTTACGTTTATGGCTATCTATTAATCTGAAAATGTGCATTTGGGTTTTTGATTGGCCCGTCATTTTTCATCTATTCCCGCCATAAACGTAAGAGTTGTTGAGAGTAGTCAACAGTGAAATGGTGAATATCTCTTTCTCTCTCGTGGGATTTCGATCAAACATGGCGGACTGTCACTCGTGTCCAGACTCTTATTATAGTGCAAGGCATCCGGGCTCCGGGATATACAGTGCCCAAGAAAAAGGAAAAATGAAGAAAAAAGAAAATAAAAAATAAAAAACAGGGGAACGAAATTTCTTTATTTGGATAAAATTAAGAAAAAAAGAAATTAGAACATAATTTCTAATGGCAATAAAAAAGTCATATATTTAAATGTCTTAATGTTTATTTGTTTATTTATTTTCTTTATTATTGTTATTAGTATCCGTTTTTTCGTGATTTCGTTCTGTGGATAGATATTATGCTTTTTTACCGTTGGGAAATTATTTGGGGCCCCCAAATATTTCCTGCACCCGGACCCCATTAGAGAGATGGGCGGCTCCGGGTGGATCGTTGGGTCTTGCTGCATTCTGGCTTCGTATTCGGGATTTTCATTCCGGAAAGTGTGAACTGGGGATCTTGGAAGAAGGGTAGCGGAAGATTTGCAAAGGTTATGTGTTGTTCGCCGAAGGATGTTTTTGGGAAGTTCAAGGAGACCAGGGGAAGTAGCTTTAGGGAAGGTTACTCTCAATCATGTTTCGATGCTTATATCAAAGGTTAGCAGATTAGAGATTAATGAGTTACGTTTCTGTTCGTTTAAGTATGGAATTATTTAAGATGAAATTAAGGGCGATTATAAAAGGTTCTTCTTTACACTAACGAGGCTTTGCAGCATTTGTTTCGACAATTTACTTAGGGGAGAAGGTGTAAATGTGGACCGGGGTTGTAATACGGACTGGGTACTTATTTCTCTGGTAAGTGCTGCGATATGTCAAGACCCGAAATAAACGCAACAATTAATGTCCTCTAGCACCACCAGGCAGAACTGGTGTGGTTGGCACCTTTGCTTTAGCTAAAAATTGAAAATGTCTGTTTTTGTTCCGATGAAAAGTTTTTCACTTTTAATATGTGTTTTCCTCGAAACAAAAAAATCTTCCACATTTACACCTTTTCCCCTACATTCAGTTTCCAACTAGAATTCTGTAATACTTGCGACCTATATAGAAAACCACTCAACATCGTCCATTTACGAAACAACGAAAGTACAATTTTGAACTTTCAACAAATTCCTAGTAATTTACATTAGAGTTTCCTGCCATAGTTCTATAATATTGTGTAACTAGAAAACTACTGCTTTTGACAACACCCGAGTTTCTATACAACTGAAATGTACTCTCACCCTAGCCCCAAAAGTCGTACATTCTCTTCACAACAAAGCAATAGTCTTGAGCAGCAATTAGCCTGCTTCTAACTTCCAAATGTGCCTCACCCGCGACTGGAAAAATTCTCAATTAGTTTGCACTACGCAGTGAGTTTCGATCGCGCAGTGGCAAGTAGGTTAACGTGTTGCAGCACGCGGCACAGTGCTCCGAGTCGATCCTCGAGCAAGCCGATCCCTCTCCGGCGTGCGCACAGCCCCCGAGCGAAATTGCCGCCGCCGTTCCACGCGAAAAATGCTGCTAGGAATTTCTATTGGCACGATCGCGTTTGGTTTACCATCCCTCACCCCCGCCACGGTGTATATCGCCCCTTTTTTGCCTGTTACCGTTTCATATTTCTTTTTCCCTCGACGAAGATTTTTTCGCCCACTCTCTAGCGGAAAACTCGATATTCCAGGCCAGCTCGATTTTTGAATTGGAAGCAGTTATCTTATGATTTAGGACTCGTAACTGATATTTCATTGAGAATGCGCGTGAATTTAACGAGGTTTAGTTGACTGCGTAGGAATGAAGATAATCGTTTGATTCCAGCTGAATTGTACTATAAATTTTTTTCTTGGTGAAGAGGGATACTCTGATAGACGAATATGAGTGTGAATTGATTAGAGGTTAAAGTTTATTTGTGCGGTATAGTTAATAGATAGGGATCTCTTTATATGAGACAAGCCAGGAGTTGTGAACCTTTTTTCGTCAACTTGTGACCCTTTGGGTATTATGCAAGCAGAGGTTAGGTGTAAGTACGGTTAACAAACGCGGCTGTCTTACTTCCCCACAGTGTTGAGCCACACACTACTTTTATAACTCGCGATTAATATACTGAAACATTTACAAATTTTTTTATTTTTCTACATTTAGTACCTATCTAATACTATATTTTCACTACCGCCACATCTGCTAACCGAATACTTCTCGAAATCCAATTCACATCACCACAGAAGAGACCTTTCATCTCAACAACAACCGACCAAACCTAGCGCCATCTATAGCGAGAGAACATATATTATCTAAAGTACCAATCAAGAGTTACAGTAGCGTTCCACGTGATAAATCCCCAACACTTGTCTCGACCCAGGAGTGGCACAAAAGGCAACACAGGAGTCACCGTACCCCCGACTCGTTTCGCGACAATCAGCTCGATCTGATGTCGCGTACGCGCAGCTCCGTGAAACGGAGAGATCGCTCGACCGTTTAATAGCGCGCTACCGCGGATCCTTGTTCCGGTTACGGCGGTTTCCATTGTTTTGCTTCGCCACTCTGCGCCGCCCGTGCGCTGATACGCAAGGTGCACGCGCAAGTTCCCCAACCGATCTGTCGTCGGAGCACGCGCGCGATACTTCAAACCGTGCACTGTGCGGCCAGCGAGTCAGCCAGCCAGCGTAAACCCTATGAAAACCGGCTTAAGCTAATTTGCAATTTACGCGGTGTATACAGGCCCGGCTGACCGACGCCGTTCGAGTTTCATCCGGTTATCGCGTACACTCGCCTTCCTTCGGCCAGTTCCTGGGAAAATTGAAATAGCCGCGGAGGCCATCGCCGCGGGCCCTAAGAAGATTCCGCCAATTAGAACGGGCGAGTAATCTTGTAATTGAGCCGGGGGCGAAGTGCTCCTCCACTGCACTTTTTCCTCGGACGGGATTAGGTTGCCTGTAGGTAATTCTGATTTCGGTCTCGAAGCTCTGATGCGGATGTTGTGTCACTGACAAATTTGGAGGTGTGAGTGTTATGGGAAGATAGGTGTGGGAGGGATTTTGTAAAGGAGGAGACTGTTGATGTCCCTCGGCGGGAGGAAAGTATTCTTTTAGGTTAGGAATCGTTAGATCGAAGCTGTGGAGGGAGGTGAATAAACGGAAGTATAGAATGAAGTATGTGTGGTGTCAGTGAATGCTTTAGACTTTAGACGCAAAGATATTGGAAGTATGTGGGAAGGAGTTGATAGGTTAGAATCTTTGTGATCGGTTGCAAACGCCCTCTAGCAGCGACTACGTAAACTATCACCACACTGTAAAGATACTTTACTTTAAAGTACGGGTAGCAACCCTACCTCTAACTGATCTATCACATTACACCATTGAGCTCTAAACATACCTGGAGAGTGAACAGCAGTGGGAAGAAGTAGAGGCGACAGTGGTCCGATGGAAATAGGTTCCACTCTCCAAGTATGTTTAGAGCTTAATGCATTACTCCAAACGATTATACAAAGTAGCAGGAAGTTGTTTCTCAACATCTCTATTTCTCGCATAAAATCGTTAAACGAGTCTTCCATTCTGGCACACCCTATCATGCACGATGCGTGGATCGCGGTGGAATGTTTAATAAATCATGGGGAACAGAGGACCAGCTCAGAGCTTTTACTCTGCACTTTACGATGTGTACCGGTTGGCCGGTAATCAGCTCAAACTGACCGATAAGAGGATGACATTCATCCTCTTACAGTGTTTACCCGTTGGACACGGCTGCTAGGAAATTGAAAGCGTAGGTTGCGTCGAATAAGGGGATTTACGCCGCTCGTAATGACTGTGTAATTTATTAAGGTGTGGCCATGGATCTTGAAGCCAAATACTGGTATCCAATAGTCGGCAATGCGATGGGAGGTGTAACTCCCGCTAGATCAAGGGAGATTTCCATGGCAAGAGCAACACACCTGATGCATGTATAATATTGGGTTGGAAGAAAAGTTCGTAGCGTTTTTCAATAGATGGCGCTGGGTCATATAGCGCCACCTATTGAAAATGAAACTAATAACATATGCTGATATTCGGAAAGCTGGAACAAAATGGTGTATACGTAGTTGAATAAATCTATAAGGTACATCCGGGATAGTTGGACCAGTCGGAGAGGCCGGCCCGATGCAATATCAATGTTTTTTTTAAAATTAAAATAAATATTTTACTTTGTCGCAAAGTATAATTTTTATATACTTTAAATTACTTAGGCATTGGTTTAATTTGTCCAAAGCAACTAAAATCTGAAAAATAACAATCTAACGATATTTTCTCCAAAATGTGGTCCAACTATCCCGGACTTACCCTATACAAATATCTAAACATTGTCTTTGAATTTCACTTAAAAAATGGTACGATTTTTTGGCACCATCGCGTCAAGAAGTGTGCAATGAATTTTGAAATATTATTTAAGTTGATTTGCACGCGAAATTGATTTGCTACGTGACGACGTTAAGGTTGGATTAATCCCTCTGTTTCTCTGAATACACATATTTTTTTATCTCTCGTTTGATTCTCCCCCGTACTTCCGCGGAAGTTTCGAGCACGCGTGCACGGACGGGAAGCCCGCAAAGTTTTTATTCGGTCTGGCTGTTTGTCGTCGCGTCCTCATCGTTACAAACACGGTCGGATTTGAACGTTTACGCGCGCACCTGTGACGATCCAAATTAAATACGATGCGAAAATATTATTGGACGTTCGTGTCCCGATGCCGCTCGCCCTCGCGATTTGTCGAACGCACGTTTTATGCGTCGCTTTGACAAGCGTTGTGCTCGTTACGCGTGAAAATTTCGCTGACGAAAAACATTGAATACTGAACAGGCTCTACGGGGAAATTTCTGCCATTTTGATTCCTCGAATGAAGCTGTGTTTCATGCATAGGGTGTTTCAGATCTACGGATGCGAGTAGTGCCAATGAGATATTGCAAAATAATCTATGTGTGTACTCCAATGTCGAGGCACAAGCATAATGATACTGCTAAATTCAGATTATTTATTGTTAGTTCACTACTAGTAGGACCTAGTGCAGTACTTTAAAAGAACTTGTAATATCGTTTCAATAAATACTAAAGATAGCGTGTTGGAGATAGCGCCGAACTTTTAACGTGTAGACCAAACCGAGCTCTTAGTGAATAAATGCTGACACCTATTCCTTCTTTTTTTCTCTTTTCCTTCCACACTCAATATTACTAACAACTTTTCAATATCCACTCAATTACGTTCAACAACTTTACCCAAATACTTGGCGGTCAGGAGGATGCAACGAGGAATTGGTGTCGTAAGCGTTTGTAGTGGGCGTGGATCCGTTGCCGCGATTCCGGTGCGCGTACGAAGCCAGGAAATTCCGTCGATTCGACTCGGAGGCCACTATTTCATTCGGCCTCTCGTACGTGTTAACGGTGAGGCCGAGGCAGCCGTCGTTAATTTTCGGCCGGGCGCGGCGGTCCACGTATCGCGGGATATTTCAGCGTTTCGCTTTGCGGTCGCTCGTCGAAATACTCGGGCCGGGCTGCTTTTTACCCGCGGGATCGTTAATTAACTCCTATCGTTCTGACTGGAACAGATGCTACCGTGTAAAATGCGATCTCCTGCCGGATGTATATCTTCTCGCTTCTGCTACTCACGAAAACACTTTTACGGCTCCGTGGCTTGAATGGCTAATCAAGCGGCAGCTATCTTCTTCATTTTTATGCCTCGTTTATATCCCATGCCGCTGTATCTCAATTCCCTGCTCCCGAAACTGATCTACCTGCCACTTACTGTCGTAATTGAATGGTGAATTTTGAATGGGATTCTCAAAAACTAATTCTACAGGAAGTGAAATATGTACATGTTTAAAGTCCAAACAATAAATGTAAGGACAGTTAAACTCATCTGTATTATTCTCCGATTGGGTAGCTTGTGTTCAGTGGAATTTCATTGATTTAAAAAATTGTTAAGGTCGTGAAAGTCCATTTTTTATTTGGACTTATTAAAATGAGATAATTTAAATACATCTAAAATAGGTTGAAGTTAGCTTGTCAATCATCATTATAAGGCAAATGGTTGAAATTTACTTGGTCAAGTGTGTCACTGAAGACAACTGCCTAGAAATATGATAAAAGAACTCTTATAATAATTCTTAATAATAACTCTTATCAGATAGATTCACTCTCGTACTCTCATTTTAACTATCTCGAGACCGTTAACTCTTCAATCATACTTTCGTGTCCAAAAACTCCCGAAGATCTTTCGAATGTTCACAACCGATCTTTAACCTTAAATAGTATCTCGATCTCTTTCACGTCGCGCACCTTCAAAAGCTTCTTCACCCTATGCCGTTCTCGCAAACACTCGTTCCTTGATCATACAGATGCTTTGTGTTGGTAAACGCATGCAATGGGTACATGATATTCCTTTAACCTGACTCTTTTGCGCGGTACGAATGGTGATGCAGTAAGGGAAACCTGAAAAGCTACCGCTGCACAAATGTACAGTGAATCCAAAGTTATCGGCGCAGCCGGAAACTTGATCACCGAGTTTCAGGCACAAAGAACTGCGTGTCAAAACCCATTTGACACCCGGTGCAATATTATATTCTACGACCATGTCAATCACTTTCCACCTGTTCGCTACCAATTGAACGTATCTGGCTAACAGATGTTCATCCCTACCATCGTTGAGTTTCAAAACGGCAAGCAATGGAGTCAGAAATTAAAGGAACATTCTGGTTTGGGCGCCGATAAATTAAGTGATTCTTGATCAATATGACTGTCGCTATCGTCCGGGCTACAATTAATTATCTTCAAAATTAACAAGATGGCGGACAAGAATGTTGCCCGGCTTTTTTGTTTTTGCTACTTTTGTCTACCATCTTGTTAATTAAAATGCTTAATTATTAAAAATTATAAAGAATTTCGAAACACCACCCTCCTTATTACTTTATCCAGCGTTGTTCCAGGAGCCCTGTGTAATGATCGCAGCTAAAACAATCGAGAGATATTTATGCATCCCATAGCGAGTCGCCTCTGTGGAAACTTTCGTCGAACTTGTAGCCCTGTAAGACACAAACTAAGTGAATTCGAACGCTCGTCGTTATGCCAACAGATCCCTGTCTATTTGCCGAGGAAGCGGCCGGCGAGGATATTGAGCGTTCCAGGCTGGGAAGATTAAACGTTGGAATTGAAATGCGCAGTTCAGCTACAGTCGATTGTCTTCCGCCGTGTTCCATCTTCCGCCCTCCGCGCTTTGTCATCGTCATTTTTTCCCACTTCGTGCTGTCGCAAGCTCCTTCAGTCTTTAAAAATATCCACTTCCGCAGACCCGCGCGTTTCACTCGCGCGCATTGTGCTCAGAGCCCTCTGGAAGGTTAACGTACATCCATCGTTTGTCTCGAACCTTTGACGCACAATTTCACGGACGAACTGCTGGAGACATTGTAGACACATCGTAGACATTCCAATGACGCGGAAATTATCCTTAAAGTCGACGACGGGGTTGTATGTTCGGTGAACGTCGTGAAAGTAGTCGCGGTTGTTTCGTTGGGAAGGACTGGTGTCATGTCCCAGCCCCACTGGGATCAGGAGACTGTTAGCGCTCGACGGCGCCACCAGAGGGATTTAATCTTCCAACCTCCTTCTCGCAATCCTATGTTCCAGTTGCGTTCGTATATATACAAGTTCCAAGTTTATTCATCTCGGTCTCCATGTGTCAAGGCCAAGGGTTCGTCGGCTGTAGCCCTACTGATGAGTCTGGCTGACGCTGCCAAGACGAAACTCACGAGGACCGAGAGGAATGAACTTGGAATTTGTATATATATGAATGAGACTGGAACTGATGACTTGCGAGAAGGACTTTGGAAGATTAGACCTCTGGTGGCGCTGATGGGCACTAACAGTCGCGAGCCCATGGTGGAACTGGGATATATGATACTAAGGTATGTATTTGGTATATTGGTACCTAGCAGTGATATTCTGTGTCGAATAAAGATTTTCGCAGAAATACGGTAGAAACTGGGATAACTAAGATAAGTAAGAATGAAAGATTACTGAAGAAGTTTCTGCGTGAAGTGGTGAATCGAGTGGGGTAGTTACTGGTGTCTCTGGTGCGCATGCCCGAGCGCGGAACGGTATATTTGACTAAAGATATCCCTGTTTGTGAAGCAATGGAGCGATATTTAAGGCTCGGTTAGTTTTGAAATGGTGGGTTTCTCATGCAGGGATCGGATTTCAGGCAAAATTTGCGCAATGTCGTGTTTTAGTTTCGAACGATGGAAGAAAGCGTGCGAACCGAAGTAGTATAAAGTGAAAACAGTTCAACCTGGTGGCGATGAAATGTTCTCCGACTGTGTAAGCGCGAGGAGGAAGAGTCTGCCGTGGAAAAATACTCGGGAAAATTGAAAGGAGGTCGGAGATGCCTAGGTGGTGCTTCGAATTCTGATATGTTCCAAGTATCTCTGGATAAGTTATTTTGTATAACTTTATGCCACTAGATGCCCTGATACCCCAGATCTTAACATCTTCGAATATTAATCTTGTCATTTCTATTAAGGGGCTATTCTACTTTCCCGGTCGAAAGAGAGGCCTATTTTCATGAATTTCTTCAGGAACTATTGTACGGATTTGAATGTTTTTTTGGATAAATATTTGTTATTCCTTGTTGTATAGAAATGTATTTTTAATATTTCCAAAATATAATTACAAATTTGTAGGTTTAAGTCGCAACGTTTGTACCTCAGTGAGGACTATCCATTCCAAATAGCATCCACAATTTCATTTTCATTTCGAAGTCCATCCGCCAATCGCATGCAAGAGACCATGTCGCGACTTCACATATTCCAAACTTACGTTCGAGCCATTTCTGATGCCAAGGGACAAGTCTGCTTCCCGCCTTAATGAACTACTTTCCCTAGTCTAATCAAGCACAGTCCTTACCCCGAGCGAGTCGACTTCGTAGTCGACTCCATCATACTTCGAATCCAGCCAAACCTTAGGACTCCGACAGAATTCACTTCAGACTCTTGGAGACATTCCAGTCTCCGTGGAAGTTCAGTGGTCGAGACAAAGATACAGAATAAAACACTCTCTTCTACGCAAGGCGAGGGAATATTACAGCAAAATATTCCCCTATTTATTCCCGTGGATTTTTGTCATTTAGACGTGTGCTTGAACAAAGAAATTAATAGTTATTATTATTATGTCTTCATTACTCATAGAAAAGAAATTAAATAATACATGTAGGTGAGTAATAGTAAAAGTAGGAATACTTATGTCACATTTTTTTAATGCTTGCTTTCACCAAAATAAGTGGGTCTAATATGCACATATTCCTTTTGTGACCAAAAAGGGTCCAAACAACGGTAATTTTTCAGGGCGTTACTGTAGAAAGACCCCTTCAAATAGACTTGATTATATTGGAAGAATAAATAGCAAGGAAGCTTACTTGCTAACTTCCCCTCGTATATGGTGCGGTTGGATATTCGCAAATTTCGTAAATTGCGACTGAGTTTCTTCGCCTCCATTCATTGTCACCGGGGAAGCATCCACTCGTTGTTCAGGCTCCAGGGGATTAAGTAATCAGACTGGGTTGACGCCTGACTACTGGCTGCAAGTAGTAGCGGCTAACTTTAGTCAGACCACGCGACGCAGTGGAGCCAAGTAGTACGAGCTCGCTATTCTCCGCCTCCATCAGTGGTACTAGCCGCCTTTCGTCAGCCAGTAGTACAAACCTGAGATGGTACCACAAAAAATCAACCATCCTCGTGTAACGGTAGTTGTGCAAATTTTTTAAATGTTTTTTTACAGAACACTAATCTCCATCTCATTCGACATTTTAACTTCGTGACGTATTTGCAAATAGATTAATATTATTAAGGACATGCCCTCTACAATTCTCTGCCTCTGTTAAATCTCTCTGTATGTAGATTAACCTAAAGCAATCAAAGTTCACTGTAAGCCACCATGAAAGTGTAAAACGAGAAAAAGTGTTTCGAATATCCTCAAATTCTGCGACAACTGTATTTCTGAAGCAAGTAGAGCTAATAATGGTTCATTCCAAATGGTGTTTCCAGCACGCGGTCCAGGCCTTATTTTAAGGATCAGCAGTTTGGGGGAAGAGTGAAACGTCGAGTTTATCCGGGAGTCCGAGTTTTATTCCCGGACGTTTAGTTGTTTGCGCCTACGAGGAGCGCCGTGCTCCCTAAAAAATTCATCGGCAAACATCATGAATTGTTGAAAAAGCAAGTGCAACCGTGGACCCTGCCACTCCGCCGCGCATATAGATATTTTTCAAAGGGATAGGCGCGGGGGGTAGCGCTAGTAAATCAGCCAGAGTTTCAAAACAAAAGCTGCTTCGCCAGCTTTTCCCCTCTCGCGAACGGAATATCAAACAGCTGGATACTCGTCGGCAAATATTTCACATCGTTTCCTCCGGAGTTATAGCATCCTAGCGTGCAGTAAAGCGCTATTTCCCAAGAAGGATCGCACGCATGCTTGCTACAAAAAAGGATATGTTTAATCCCAAGCTTTCTATGTTCTGAAGTGCCTGTTCCGCCCTCGGGCGAAATAATCGTCGACGGTTTATGTTGCCAGGCATCTGTCCATGAGAATTCAAAAATGTATTTTGTTGGTGTCAAGTTTATTTACGAAATAATGAGTGTCCAGGTTTATGGAAATTTGTACGTTATTTTTATAAAGAAAGCATGTTTCTAGAATTAAGGGGTCTCCCTAGTTTGACGCTCTGAAAATGAGGCGAATTTAGGGGAATTTTTTAAAAGAAAAGTCGAATTCGAATTTTGCATATAATGACTTTCTTCTAGTTCATACGAGAACTGCGTTCGTATAGATTATGAAGAATTTTGCGGTTTTTGTTTCTGATTACTACGACAACCAGAATCATGTCCGCCAGCAAGAAACATTTTTTCAAACCTCCATTAGGTACTACTATCATTGTAACTTTGAGCAGAATTATTCGCATTTACCAATAGAGTATTTACGTATCAATGCCAATAACATGTGTAACTTTGTCAACATTATTTATTACACACTAGGTAAATTTAAAAAATTAGTTATGGAATTTTGTAATCTCGTGATATGTAATGTGAACTATTTCAAACTATTGCGTTAACCATAAAGGGTATTACCAGTTAATAAACTAAGAATAATAATAATAGAAGTTTCCCTATTTGTGATTATGGTGCCACAAAATTCCCACAATAATAAAAAATTCAATCACACCATTATTCTGCATCTAAGAGCATAATAGTGCCTATAGCCTTAGCCAGGTTTAAAAGGATTTCGAACTTCGCAGTTCGAAAGTTTCATTTTCTCCCCCATCCGCCGCGCCTCTTTCAAGCAGACAAACACCATACAAGAAAATTCCACAGCTGGAGCGATATTTTTCTGAGCGAGCATTCGCAGAACAACAACGGCTATCATTCAAAGGGAGAACATCTCCAGCAAGAGTCGTCCGCCGTAAGAAGTACTCATCAGCGGCCGCTAATGGTAAAGAAAAAGCAGGCGGGGGAGACTCACGAGTCACGGAACAAGTGTGCCGAGGGAATGAAACGTCCCCTCGCCGGAGAAACGGGGATCTCATGCGTGGACGCACGGGAACGCTTGCGAGCAACTAATCTCACGGTGGTCGTGGATTCTTCGGCTGTTAGTTCCGCGGAAGAAGGAACACGGGAGTCAGCGACGCGCGTTAAGCCCCCGTCGACGGGGTGCGATCGATTCCGTCGAGCACGAACAGGCTGTAGGGACGAACTAGATACCGCGTGCGGACTCTTCGAGCTGGGTTGTGTTTAGAAGGCGGACGCACCGGGCGGGTACAGCGTTGCCCCGCTACTAGTCCAAGTCTCTGCTTCGTTAGAGGTACATTTCTATCCCCACTGCTCCTTTTGTAGTCGCTGCGGCGAGTGAGGGGGACTGAGAATGAGCGACGAGTGATAAATTAGTGAAAGAAGACAACGAAGAACAAAGGCCAGCTGAATATTATCTCGTATAAAAATGTCACTTTTTGGAAGAATTAATTACAAGGAAATGAATAGAAATTGTAACTTTTAGGGGGGGAATTAATTACAAGGGAGTGAATACAAATTGTGACTAGTACTTTTGGGTAATGTTTATTCATACTATAAACTGTAAATTTTTTTTTAATCATATATACATATATATGACAGCTACAGTCGTCTGATGTGTGTGTGTTTCCGGTCTAGGCCTCGCCCCACGATTCGAGTTCGCACTCCTTTATTTCTTTATTCTTATAATATCTTACACTATCCTTATACCTCTTATATTATTTTTATTCTACCTTATTCTATTCTTATACTATCTTATATTATCTTATACTTATCCTTATATTACTTGATATTATTTTTACAGCGGAAACGAGGCATCGTCGGCCGCGTGCCCCCGCGTCCCGTGCGACTCTGGGTGGACCGAGTAGCTCGGTTCTCGCGGGTGCCGCAGGGGGAGGACGGTTGGCCCCCTCATTACCACCGATAATTTGAAGAGCTCCATTGTTCTCGTAACGACGACGCGGTATACTTCGTTTCTCCAGTGCTCCGATAATTAAACAGTCTTAATTTCAAAGTGCGTACGATATTGATTATCAATACTTTTCCGCAATTCGGAGACGAAACACGTTTCATTTAAAGATCTTCTAATCTTAAACGAGAACCGTTAATTTTTGTCTTGGGCTCAGGATAAATCTCCTCGGCGAAAAGGAGATTCCCGAACAATTGTATAAAAGGAGAAGTCTGTGCTTGCTGTCATCTCCTTGTAATTAATTCGCAAAAATATACTTGATTTTCGAGCGATCTGACTGCCTGGTCCCCTTAATGAATAATTTCCCTTTCCAGAGGCAACGATGTCATTCAATTGCCGTTGCAATTCGAACAAACCGAAATGGTCGAAAGCTGTCATTAGTAGGTCGCATCTGTTTTGAATGCGCGCGGTCGCGCGGTGGCCGCGAAAGTTTCCATTTAGAGGCACGCGCGCGTGCGGCACGCTCGGTAAATATCACGGATTGTTTGTAAATCGGGTCATATTGGAGCGTTTCCGTCGAATCCGATGACACTTAATTGAAGCTGGGCAAACGGAAATATTAAACTACGTTCCCCAGATATTACATCCAGCGAATTCATCGCGGTTTTGTCCTCCACAGAAGCCTCCTTTCGTCCCATTTTTGCCTTTCTTCGTTCTCCATGCTTCAACGAACACCTTTTCATTTGTTGCAGATGATTCGGCGAGCAGGAGGAGCATAGGGATCCTGAGTCACGTGGAGTTATGCCAGGATTTCAGCTCGGGGACCACTTGACGCAACCTATCGGTGAGTAAACATTCCACTGATGGTTGCAATGTTACACAATATTTTTTAAAAAATAGTTCTCTTTGGGGCGGGATATTACCCTCTTAGCAATTTTATTAGATAGACAACTCTAGTATATTATTCAACACCATTTTATTTGGCCATTTTTAAGTCCCGAGTTACCGATCCCCGGCCAATAGATAGCCATCGTGTGTGCAATACATTAGTCTACTAACTTTTAATTACCTTACGAGTCAGTACACAATGGCCATCTTTATCTCAAGGTTCATCACCTTCCATAGACCTTACCCTGAACAATTTTCTCACAAATCTTCTGGTCTCGTTCAGTTATCGATAACTAAGTAGTAACTCACACTTAATTGTCTTAAGTGAGCCCTCCCTTAGCTTAACCCGTCCCTAAATTACGTATGAAAATATTATTTTATGCTTGAAGCAATATTACGAGAAAATATCTCTCGTTCTACAAATGTAAAAATTAAAAATCCCACTGAAATTCATCAGGGTGATAGCCAAGGATCTCCCACCTACTCCACACAGACACACTTTTACGTGGATAGTTAACAGCTCTGAAAGCAAGGTCAATAAAGTCGGTTTTATGTTGATTGCGAAGCAGCAGAAACGTACCTCGTTCATCGAGGCGATAAAGCGCGAGCGAGAGTGCCTTGGCGATAAATTAATCGCCGGCCGACTATTTGCGTTTCGACCTTTGGCCGTAAATTGCGAAGAAATCAAAGCCACCCAAGGCAGTGCACGCGTGTTGCGTCGGTTTACACGTTTCCTTCCTTTTTAATCGCCGCTGCGAATTACCAGCTTGACAGGTGTCTTCCACCGCGCAGGGCAAAGAGGAACGCGCTCGTATTGAAATTAATTGCGTTCCCAGGGCGAATTATTTATTGTGCATCGATGAAACTGCTCGGAGAGGTCGCTTTCCCTCCGACACGTTGCTTTTTAATGACCTGGGGCAACGAAAAATAACTCAGCTTTCAAAACTTTTTCGCAATCCCTTATAATGACGCACTATAGTCGATTTATATTGCACATTATGCTTCAAATACTCGCGGGATTATTACATCGTTAAATTTAACGAAGAGGAAGTTAAGAAGAGAGAGAGAGAGAGAGAATTGATTATTTGCCAATTAGCGCTCCATTGGCTCATTACTAGAACTTGAGGAATTCTCCAAGATTGATGTCAGCATCATTTCGTTTCCACGATTTTTTGGTTAAAATTTACAAAATTATTAAATTTTAATATTAAGGTCTAAAATTTACAGAAATATTGAAAAGAAAAAAAATTGCCTATCGTGTGATACACCCCGTGTGACCACGAAGTGTTAAGGGTACTCATCATCGGATAAGGGGAATCATCATCGAGAGTTTATTCTTGGCGAATGGAAAGAAAAACCAGCGTCACATTTGCACGAGTAATTACATCGAAAGAACTATGCTCGTGTTCCGAAAAAGTCACGCCAATTATGACCGGGGAAAAAGTGATATGCGTAGATCCCCATCTGACAGGAATTATAAAAACGAAATGTAGTTATTCATGAGGATTCTAGTGATTTGCATATAAATTCGCGGTTTAAATTTAAAATCCGCTACGCGGCGAATTACTGCGCGCACACGTGTCGCGGAGATTATCAGCAATCAAGGGGTACGGCGAGGAAAGGAGAAAAACGTTCGTCACTGGTACTAACGCTATCGTGATCGCGAGGAAGTGAGGAAGAGTAATTGGGGTAGATTTCTCAGGTGAGAGGAGGGTCACACTCTCCCGTATATCGAATTACACCCTCCACGCGATAAGACACTTTATGCCACCCTTAATATCAGTCCATTCAATGAATTTAAATAACACTTCTTACTTACATACATATACCTCCTTATTTACAATCTCAACGAGGAGTAATGTGCAGAAAGAAAGCGGTCACTTCTAAGAAAGAGCTGGTTCATCTGTAAAACTACAGTAGGTACCAAAAGTTGCTAGACTCTTCGAGTTGGATAATTTATTGTGATTCGACGGGTGAACTTATACCTTGAAGAAAACGATGAACACTTTTCACTGTCTTCCATTCCACCACAATATATTATTATTAAACCCAGAGTCCGGGACTTTTGATACACGCTGTAAATCCCCATAGCGACATTTCATTTCACCACAACAAGTTATTATTAAACTCGGAGGTCCGGGAACTTTTGATACACGCTGTAGATCCCTATAGCGACATTTCATTCCACCACAATAAATTATTATTAAACTCAGCGTCCGGGAACTTTTGATACACGCTGTAGATTCTCATAGCGACACTACCAACAGAACTATTTATTTTCTACCGCAGTTCCCTTTTATCCCCAAGCTTTCTGTACGGAACAGCGGCCATGCGTCTCGGGGCTCGTTTGAAATTTGATCCGCGTGGACGGTTAAGGTATTCGCGATGGCGCCGGTCGGCCGTGATCGCGCAAATGAACGAAACGACCGCGCGAATTCAATCATGAAATCGTAAATGTTTGAATAGAGGAGCAGAGGATCGATCCTGGCGGCGGTGCGACTCCGATGCCGCCGTGTCGCATGATTATCGCGGCACCAAAACCCTCCGATGTCGGGGATCGATCGAATAAATTATTTCGTTCTGTTTGCTCCGTCCCTTCGCCCCCCTGCCGCCCGTCATACCGGTATTCGGAGCAATAAATTCCCGCGCTAATTACCTCGATCGGGCGTCGTTCTTCTGCCCGTTCTGGACGTCGATGCCGCGTCCCATAAAACTGGACACCCTAATTTATCGTTTCGACGCTCGTTAGTCCCTCTCGCGTTTTTATTCCTCCGCGTCGCGATGATTAGTGTTCCCGGATGCGCAAGATCTGACCTGGTTATAACTGTACCGAGCGGTAGTGGGCTTTGTGGGAGGAGTTAAGGGGAGAGGTGGAAAGAAGGGAGTGGCTTCGTTCGCTAGGTAGCTAATGGTAATGAATCGATATTGGTTAGTTTGCGAACATTTTTATGGAATTAGGAATTTACGCTGTGGAATGGAGGGGACAACGACTCCCCCCCCCCACACTTTTGTACCTCGCGCTGAAGCATGCGCAGCGGAGCACTCGCTGTTACTTGGGTCTAGTGTTGCCAGGAGTAGGGACCACATGACGTAGCAGGGAGTAGAGGTGGGGGAATCCTCAAATGTATAGAGCTATGTATACTAATGCAACTTGTGCACACCGTGCGAGGATTCCCTCTCTACTACTCTCTATTACGTCAGTGAGCTCATAATGTACACAGTTGTATTAGTATACAGGATGAAGTCACCTAGCATTTAAACCTAAAATATTTCCGTTCTTTTCAAGGATACGAGAAAATTGTAAAGAAAAAATATTTGCTTCAGAGGGACAAATATTATGATAGAGAAGTTTTTTCTCAATTATTTATTTTTTTATTAGTGTACCGTTACAGCCGATTAAAAGACAAATTCAACCATGTACCTACAATGTATTAACTTTCAAATGACCACGAGATGCGAGGATTCCCTCTTCATTACTCCCTACTACGTGTACTACGTACACCTACAGAATACCACCTTGTAGATTGTAGCTTTGTATTATAGCTGTCGTGTGCTCCCGATCGACCGAAGCATCTCCAATCCTTTCTCAGACAGACTACTTAGCTATCATCTTCTAACATCTTCTCTGTATCCCGACTCCCATTGACGATTAGGGTTTCAGGAGAGGCTCAGGAGATCCATTCGAGTTGGCCTTTGACGCGCGACACGCCATCATTGAGTCGGCATAATTAATTTAAGACGGAAAACAGCCGTATTGACAGGAGAAGCATATGGGGTATGTGGTAACGCGCGCCGACAACCCGCTTACACTGTATTAATTACGGTCGTGCATAATTTCAGATCTTCGCACCCTCAGTTCTCCCTCTCCCTCGGCGTGCGTGTTCGCATCAGGAATTGCAATTGCAGGGCTGTCCAGCGGCTTGCAATTGCGTTCCGATCGGGACGGTCTAACCTAACCTATTTCAGCATCTCGGATTAAACAATCCAGCGACATAACCTCGCATAACCTTAAAGAAATAAAATAAATTAAATACAAGGTATATACCACCTTCACGCACTCCCTTGCCTTTTTCGAAGCCTCCCGCGTCGAAAACTCGATACCGGATCACCGTTACCTGGAAGTACGAGCTCCAGAGACGAAGGCGATTTTCGTATTCTATGACGGTCTCAAGTTCCCAGAAAGTTGCACCCCCGCCGATAAATTCTTACCAGACGTTCGAGGAAGCTTTCAAATGTATCGATTACCCACAAACTGCGCCGATATCGACGTAGTCGTCCCATTCACGGAAGGCTTCCTGGTGGTACCGTGAATTCGTTAGCGCGAGAGAACGACGGACGCGATGGATGTGCCGGTGCGAGGTCGGGGGCTCCCGGAATTTACGAAACCCCCTCCCGTTAAATTGCACTTGCCTGGGTGTCGTTCACATCTCCGGCGGTGGGGGAGAGGTGCTAAATTCTGGTCGTTGGCGGTACAAATGGAACATAGTCGCGCCCGAGCGTTGCACGAGATTTCGCTAAATACGTGTGCCTATTATACGAAATACAGGCTGGCAGCATATGGCACCGGTAGGGCTCCGCACGGTTAACCCGTCGGGGCATCGTTCATTCTGCCAGCCGACCTGGCGTTTGCGATGCCACACTATCTGCAAATATTTAAATCTTCGATCAATCATGGCGGCGAGTTACGGCGCCAGGCTACCCGAGCCGCGTATCGCTCGTGATAGGTACATCTTATTTGTGTGTTCGCGCGAATAGATGCATGGTTGAAAAGGGAGTAAAGGTACTTAGACTTTGTTGGTTTGTTGGTAAATTTAACCTCTCTGGTTGGTGATCGAAGATAGAGTCGATGGGACGTAGATTTGTGCTGGGGGTATTTGGTGGATTGGCTGGTTTGGTATGGAGATGGTGTAGATACGAATAATTTATTTAACTTTCGTTCGTTATTCGAAATTTTATTTAAATAAAAATTGTACCCATCTCTGCTGCAGAATCTCGCGCTAAATAGGTTGGAACAATTGCAGGGCCTTTTAATTAAGCTATCCTACTTGTAAAGAAGTTAAGTTTCTTTACATACGAAACGTGTAAAAAGATGATCCAGTTTCACCCAACACAGGTTATATACAGAGGATACACTCCCAGTGAGAAAAATAGAGAGGTGCAGGAAAAGAAAGCAATAGAAAGAACTTTTCAATGAGGTCTACAAACAGTGTGACGACAGAGACCTGAGATGTTCGATTTATTTTCTTAACCGTAACCACAAGGGGATACAAAATAACTTCCTCTATGCTTTCTTTACTCCGGTTACCGCTGTTTTGTTTCGAGCTGGGTAATTCAATGTGGAGCTTCAGCAGCAGAAAATCCCAGTAATGGAATATGAAGCTGTTATGGTAGCACGAATCCTTACGAGGACGAGAAATCGCAGAAGCTCGCCCCATCCCCCGTATCGGGTTCCATTTCTCTGCTCGATTTTACGGGGGTGCAATGGGACTCCGCTTAACCCACTCGGGGCTCTTTTTCACAGAGAGAAAAATGAATTTCGTTAATCTCCCAGAGGTGTACAAAGGAGTTTCATTACGGCAGTCTCTGGAACAATTAGATAGCCAGAGATTCGTTTCCTGTTCCACGGATTTAAGTTTCCTTGTTTACTCTTCCAGGTGGCTTTGAGCCCTGGGCTTTGTTTACGCGACGCTTCGTAAATTGCACGATAAAATTGCGAGTGTTAAATATTTTGGGTGCTGGAATTTCAGAGATTTTTCCTTCGTAGAATAAAAAGTTGTAATATTTTCTACAAACAGTCAAGGAGGAGCACTAACATTTCGAAAATCCTCAAGATCGGTTAAACTTTTAAAAATTCTTTATCCACTATACTAAATTAGAGAATTGCAATCACAATGAGTGAGCCAGAAGGAACTCTCTACTGCGCATAGTCAGCGAGGAGCTGCAGAAGTGGGCGGAGTCACTAGTCGCACCGCCCCATCACCAATTCAATAACTATATACACCCATAACTTTCTCCACTTTCATCTGTCTTCCTTAGGACACCTTCATCACTCAACCACCACTCCATCGACGGAACAAAAAGATTCTTCCCCTAAAAACTTTTTCTCCTAGTCCTCGCCCTCTACTTGTCAACTAAAACAAAAGAAGATCGTTCCCGTTCCTCGCTTCCCAACTTAAACACTCTCCTACGTCACTGTTCACGCGCCATAGACCTAATCCACCAGAGATTTCCGTGAGCTGGAGGGACAATTTCCCTGACACTGGCGAATGCCAGCAGCGACGAACACCGTCGCGCACGCTGATAGCAGGCGTAGGCGGTTTTTTCGCCGCATTAGCCGCTGCACACTCCAAAGGAGGGACTAAACGGCGTGGCCCTCCCCCCCCCCAAATTACAATGCGGCCACGTCGTATCGCCATGAGGGTTTAACGGGGCGTAACGACGTCGACTGCACGATTCAGCCGCGAAAACCGCACGAACACTCGGCACGCGCCCCCAATGATTACGGTGGAGGGACCGTTGGACGAGCAGAAAACGGACAACGGAAAATATAAGGCTGTCAGTGGCGAGCGTTTAGCCAGTGGCCCTCTGAGCCCATGCAACGTCCATACCCCCCTCCATGTACCGTGCACTTCCCGACGAACGTAAGAAACAACGTTCCGCTATGTGGAGCGGCATGATTAACTTTGCAACGAACCGTCTGTACACTGGACCTAACGCTTTTGTGACGCTGTTTTTCTTGAATATTACGTCTGTCAGTTGCGCCATTCGGTTGGTGTTACTAGGTGGCAACGATTCACTGAGCAGGTAGATTTCATGGAAATAGAACGTTTGGGATGGAGGTCTCTGACCTCGAGTACTGGGTGGTTTCTCGTAGTGGGTTTAGTAGGACCTATCGGTGCCTTTCTTTTGGGATACAAAGTTACCACCTTCCTGATATCTTATTGTTCTAAATTGTATGATATAGCGATGTGAGTATAGGTGTACCGAGCGATGGAGAGCTTTGTGGGAGGAGCTAAGAGGTCTCCAGAAAGTAGTGGGCGGAGCTATCGACCCCCTGTACTACAAAGAAAGATTTCTGTGGTGATCGGATTGGGTCTTGAATTGGTAGATAGCGGAGACCTTTTACCCTTTCTACATCCTCTATTTAACTCCTACAAATTGCATTATCGCTTGGTAAACCTATAATTGTATATACAGTACAAAGAAGACGACATAAACACGGCTTACGACCTAAAAATTGTATATCCCAAAGAGAGGTTAGAATACTTTCTATAAGTTTTATTAACCAGTTAAGTTTATGTATGACCTATACTTTTGAAACATCCTGTACAATAACTTGTCACCAAGATTCATTGAAAATGTACGCGCGACGTGTCTGATAATCGAAATGAAGGAACAGCACGCTAGTAAGGACGTATACAGCGGATGTTTGATAATCAATATCGCCCGGTATAATTGTTGTAGCGGCGAGGGTTGGAAATTAGGCACTAAATGGCAAGGTACACGAGCGTGATGTTCGACGAGATAACAAGACCCTCGATCACAGCACGCATTCGACAACAACGATAACGCCCCGCGCGTAAATTCATAGCGCGTTAACGACGCTCGGACACCCCTCGAAACAACATGCGAGCGATTTCCAAGTTCTATCGGTGTCGAAGGCGTTGTTGTTTCACGCACACCCGTCACTAAAGCCAACACCTAGAACTAATCAAACTGTGCCATGCATTTACCTCCAAAGAGTTTCACGAGCCAATTACTTTGAAAACAAAAATTTCCTTTTACTCCCGCTGAGACACAGAAAAAAGAGTATAGCGAACCACCGATTGGCGGAAGATCCGATGGCGAGACGATGGTGGAACACTGCAATGCCTGAATTATTCCCTACACTACACAAAAGGTTGAAAAATATCAAACTAGTCCCATGACAACCACCGTCGCGAACAACACCTGCTCATGACTACCACCAACACCACCTTAAGCGCGCATAATTACTCTCGAATTAAAAGAGGAGCAGAATTCAGTTACCAATTAGCCGGCAGAAGCTGGTCGGCGCGGTTGGAATTCTATCGGCCACCACGAATCGCTGCCTCTCAACCAGCCAGCTCGTCGAGATCCGCGATTGAGCGCGGATCCTAGCTTGTTCCGCGCGTTCGATTGCAGGTTGAAACGTGGCGTGCTCACTCCACAATTGCTTGGAAGGCACACGCGGACGCAACGAACCCAGCCAGGGAACTTCGCTGGGGAAACCGCAAACACAGGACGCGGATTCTGTTAACGTTGCGGATCCACGGACACCCGGGCACGGACAGGGTAAAATATACAGGGCCTGTCAGTGGCAACGGTTTAAGCCGTCTCGCGCGAGCAGAACGTGATCTTGCTACTACGGAGACGCGTTAACCGCGCGAAATTTTCGTTAATAACGCGTAACTCATTCCGAGCGGCGGTTTTCGCAGCGCGAATTTATGCCTGGGTACTGTCACTTACTTGGAAATACACCTCGCCACTCTGCGTTGCCGGGACCGCGGTTGTAGCGGGCAGAAACGCGGGTAAAACCTCTGCTGGATCGCGCAAAATCACGCAACCACTGGGGTTGCCTCGTTAAGACTTTATTTCGCAGACGAGACTCGCGTGGAATTGACGGGCGGTTGGTGTTGCGTTATATTTGCACCTCGAAGCGTGGGAGGGGAATGGAGAGGTGGGATTTTAGGGGATTTTGGAATTGCAATGAAGCATATTCTGGTAGACACGAGGGTGAGTTGGAGAAGTGTAGAAGTGTGGAAGTACGGGGACGTGGCTTTGGATAAGGTGAACATGATATGCTAACGGTGTGGATAGTGTGGTATAATAATCGTCACTAAGCGGATGCTGGGTCAAATTTGACCCACACTAAGCATTCAACTATACGTATTACTTATTATTAGTGTTCCTCCTTGAAAGGGTTTAGGTTATTAAATCACATCAAAATCAGAGTCTAATTTACGAACTTAAATAGTCTAATGCAGTGTTTCTCAATGTGAGGTACGCGGTAAAACTTTTGGGGGTACGTCGTGGGAGATCAGATGTCGCTAGAACTAGTAACTGTAAGAGTGGATATCCACCTTAACTATACTCATAACAATCGTCGCCGCCGGCAGGGGCGCATGGGACATAGTCCCGTAAACATTTTCCCGAATATCGATCGGTGGATCGACGCCAATCCAGTCTATTGAAAATGCAACTAGAAATTGGAAGTTTTTAACCTGCAGTTGTATTTGATTCAATGACAACTGTTTTCGAGCTTCAGGCATCTTGCCTACCTCACGCTTGTAACCTGAAAATTCTATAACTGACCATTGATATATTTAAAATCCTTCAATGTCTACGTCTATTATTTTGCAACTTGGAACAGAAACTTTCACCACATCATCCCCTAACAGTAATCTGGATCAAAATTGCAGAAAGGTACCTAAAAACTTCACTTTTGAGGGATTTGATAAGCATCTGGCGAATCCGAAAATTCCATCAAAGACTCGTCATTTTCCACTACTTCAGCGATCCCCAGAGGATGCTTAATTCTAAAACTGCTCTAGTAGAACACGATGCAGAACGGACCGTTTTTCACCGAGCGCCAGACGAGCGCGCAAACGCGTCCCCTCTGCTCAATTTTTGCTCGCTTAATCCGACTGAAATAGATGAAGGTAATATTCCCCGGGGTGAGCATAACTCTGAAACGCGCGTTCACCCCCCGCGCGGTAGATTATCTTATAATTAGAAATAAATCCCCGTGTTCGAGTTGTGTGGGGCGTTTCAAAAAATTCACAGCGTGAATAAAAGTGCTTCGCTTAATGGACATAATTTTCGCTATGTTTGAATGTCCTTTCGATGGAAGCAGCATTTTTGCACGCGCAGAAACACGTGATCGTTCGAATCCCGCGTACAGTAATTTTATGTAAATCTTTTAATTAATATTTATTGTAGCCGAAGTCGAGACGTCCGGGGCAAACTTATTTAATTTAATTCGGAGTGGACGGGCGGCACGCGCGCACGGAAATAATTTGAATCACTGCGAGAACGCAGCTCGTTAGGTTCGAGCACCTGGCGATGTACACTTGCCTTTTGCATCTTTCAAGTGGCACGTGATTTTAAATTGCACCAGTTCGCAGAATTTCAAATGAAATACTCTGACGCGTGTCTGCAACTTTTTTGTTCGCGATGTTCGATTATCCGGGTGGTCTAGGGATTTATGGGGAATTTGGTGACAACTGGGATTACATTGTTTTTAAAATTGTTTACTGTGGGTTTTTAGATATACTCGGACAAGACGGAGCTTATTTGTTTATGTTTGTAAGAGGTTTATCAGGGTGTTAAATATAAATTGGGATATAGGTCGCCAGTAATTTGGGAGACCAGAGAAAAATTTATGTGCGCTGAAGCCGACGTTGGTAATTTCACATGGAAATGCAATTCGTGGTAATCTCGTGCTCTTTTGTCTTCGTCCTGATTCTTTCGGCTCATTCTATTGTGGTCGCATGGTTTCGATTAGTAGTCGACTTCACATGGGTGGCCTTTTCCTTCGTGAATGTTTTGATTGAGGTTATGGTTCGAAAGAGATTGTGGCTTATGTATACATATAACGGAAACACAACAACGTTCAGTATAATTTATAATATATAATCATAAAATTACGCGGCTTGACACAAGATCTTCATCAAACTGAATTTAAAAAAAAAATAAACCTTTACTGTATTTCGAGAGTTGTACGTGCAGATTCCACCATTAGCCTTCTTAACCTAGAAGTAATCGATCGCAAACTCCAGGTGTTTTGCCCCGCCAGGTAAACAACTTCGAACGCTCTCGAGTCGATCCTTCTGGAGTTTCGATAAATAAAAAAATATCGATACGTGCAGAAGGAGAGTCGACCATTCGCAAAGACTAGTCGCGAACCAGTCAACGAGCGCACCGCTTCTTACCGCAAAAACTAAGCCTTCGAACATGTATTTGTGCATTTAGGTTAAGTTAACCGTAGCGTAAAATATTAAGAATAACTCTAAGTTAGTATAGGGACTAACTGATATTTAATCAATAGATTTTATTAGCTGTAGAATCAGTACATAATTATTTACGTGGTATCACCTTGACGTCCCTTACAATCTTTTAGAGAGAGGCCAGAAGAACATCAGCGCGATAAATCTAACCTCAGTGATTTTTTATTGAATGGCATTAAAAGAAAAAGAAACTTGAATGCGATGCGCGACGAATAATAACCTATAAACTTGGTAATTCAGTTTGACAATTTCTATAGTATTTCGCGAACTGTAGAAATATTTGCAACTATGTGAAGCCATCCACTATCCACTATCGAACGTGAGCGTCCACAATCGTTTGAGCCGATTATACTGTCACGGTATCGCGCGGTAACACGTGAACATAGTTTTATGTTAGATGACTTCCCATAACAAAGGTTCTGACACGCCAGATTCAATTTGCCAAGTGATGCAATCGAAACTACGAGCAAAAGCTTTCCAATGACTATTACTTACAATTAGAGACGCTCAATAAATAAATATTCATTCTGTTTGCTTCGCTATTAAAACAGCGCTACCATGTAAAACGCTCGTTCCTGATGAGGAACCAATTAAATGATTTATTACATTCTACGTGGCAAAGCTATTTATATAATTGGATAATTTTAGTAACAAAAACATGATACATTAAATCTTGAATAACGGAATCGTTGTACATCGTCCCTCGTTTATTAGCGTCCAAAGTAATCAGTCGTGTTATCTGTAAAATCCTAATTAGTAAAAGAGAAGTACCTAAACTCAGTTATATAACAGGAAATAAGTTCCCATTTACTTATTCAACTTTCTTTTAAATTATAACACAACGGAGTTTAAAGCAGATATGTACCTTGATCGAACGTCGAGCAGAGCGGATCAGCTGCCTTCTTCGTAAAATCTCTGCTATATCACGTAACAGTACATGCATATATTTTATACCAATTAAACAATTATTAACTTCAATGCACAGAACCCAAACGTGCCTGATTAACCTTCAACCACTCCAAAGCCGTAGCCTACCCCAATCTTACAAATCAACCCCGCAAAAAGAATGAAGTTGCCAAAACTATAAATTAGCAAACGCAACGGTACCCGAGCATCAGGTCCGCGGAACGTGAAACACTGTTAACTCGTCGTTGGACGATCGACGCACCCCAGACGCTTAACAAAATAATGGACCCGTCCCGCGGTCGAATATATCATTTCGCAATAAAGCAATATAATTGGAACGCGATTCGTCATCATAAAATTAGTTCGGTCCGGCGAGAAAGCCGCGCGAGCATGAAATCAATGATACCGGGGCAGGATCGTTGATGTGACGTGAACGCCCTGAATTATCGTCATCCTCATCGTCCCGAATAATACGGGGATCGATCCACTCCCGTGGCAAGGATGACCTAGCCGTGGGGGTCGCCCTTTGACACGATGCTTATCGCGTCCCGTACGTGATTGACGCGTCAGGTCAACCGATTCTACTTCGATTTCGTGTTACCACTCTATCACTCCTGGCCAATACGCTTTGTCACCGACACACCTGCCTCCGCGCCGCGATGTTTACGTCCCCCTGCGCGCCGCGCGGCGCCACCATCGCTGCGCCTTTTAATTCCCTTCGTGGCGACATTTTTATGGCACACCTGTACCTCCCGCTGCGCGTGACGTTTTGCTTCCCGGGGAGTGCTTCGTTGAGACTTTATGTCTGAATTTTGTGGGGTGAAATTCATTATTTTGTTTTAGCTTAATTATGTTATCCTTGTACTAAGTTGGGGAGTATATGGATGCTTGGAAAATAGTGCAGTATTGCGTTCAAATTTCAAGTGGCAGGTTCTGTTTTTGTAGGTTATGCTAAAATTTGCATTCGTGATTTTCAGGTATATTTTGAAAACTATAGTAGATATAAAAAAATTGTTATAAAGAAATTTGAATGATTTTCTATACTATATAAAACTATGTAATCGAATTGTTTCAAATTTGTGGTGGGGGAACTTTTTACTGTTTAAATTACAAATTTTAAACAATTTGATTACCCAGTTTTATAGAGCATAATAATCTGTTAAGTTTTCATTGCAATAATTTTTTTATATCTATTACAGTTTTCAAGATACGAGCATCCTTTATCAGAAGAAAATACCTTCAGGTCAGCTAAACTCGTTCAAAGCCACTTCAAACGCATTCAAGATAACCCAAGCTCATCCAAATTTATGCAAAATGAGTGAAGAATTTCAAAAGAATTTCACTTATTTATTATCTCTCTGCTTCCAAACTAACAGCACCACAAAAATGGTCTCCATGCTCGGAATATCCACATTAACTTAATTGCAACCCCAAAACAACTACCGCATAAAGTCCCGTCCCCAAAAACAACGATGGCTGAGTGGCAAGCGTCGAGCACCTCTCCCAAATCTAATTCCTGCCCCACGAACGCCATAAAAGCAGTGTGTGCCCCGACAACAATTTCGGCAAACTCCGACACGTGTAAACAAGAATCGCTGGCGACGTCTGTTTCGATCTAAAATCGCACGAGTTACTGGCGCCTGGCTTTCCTCGAAATAAATTCAGGTCCGCGCGTAGCGGTGTATTGAACGCCAGTCAGGAATCGGATGATGTTTACAGCAGTGCCCAGGTTTCCCTCGGCACTGGAGGAGCATACTGTCGGAGAAACGGCTCACAGACGAAAGAATTTAGGTTAAACGGGAAAAGTCGGACGGGGACTGTGCTGGGATCGGACATCGAATTTTGGTCCGCGCGAACCAGTTTCACTGTAAGATACGACGCGAAATCGACCTGGTCAGAACGAATCCTTGGGAGGTTTACTGCCGCTGGATAGAGAAAGGGGACGGGAGAGCGGAAGGGTACTCGTGGAAAGTCCAACGGCAAAAATTTCGGGAGAATTTAGGGAAGCAAAGAGGTTAGGGACAGGTGCGTCGTATCTCTTTTTCTGTTTCCACGACAGCGACGAACGCTGAGAACACGGCTACGGTCGATGTCCTCTTCAGCGACGAGTGCTTTTGTATATTTTCATTACAAATTGGGGTATGTGTGCTGGTCCACGCTATTTTTTGCCGAATATATAATTGAAGAGGCCTTAAAGAAAACACTGTACTTAAGTGCGAAAAATTAAGTTTTTCAGGAGAGAAAAAACGACCCTAATTTTAAATTATTTACGAAATTTAATTTGTTTTGATTACCAAATATGCTTAAGTATAAAATAATCCAAATGCATCACATTTTATATTTTTTGCATTAATATAATCGAAATTCGTGAAAAAAGAATTGTATTTTTAGAAAACCATGTAGCTATGTGCTAGCTCTTAGTTGTAAAGAAAACTGAATGGGGGCCATTCATTTAAATTTGCAGAGATTATTGTGAGGTTTTTCATTGCCACGATTGATTTGCGGCCTTTTAGATTTCTGATATACAGCTGCGTCAGAAGTGTAATAGGTTATGTGGTCGTCTGCAGAGATTAATAAACTCAAAGATATTAAACAATCTTTAACAACTCCCCTTGTCGGATGCATGCACTTCAGCACCCAATTACATCGCAAATAATTTTATTGAGAATTAATATTTCCCAACCCCTGTCACTATGTTAAAATTTTATACACCAAAGGGATCTCTGTGAACAATAATAAAATTAATTAAATTGGCAGATCAAACGTACGAATTTCTTTTTCAAAAAACTACAGCTCCCATGTAACTACATATGCATATTCTTCGACGTCCAGCATCCCCCCATAGTGCACATTTTCCAACCAACACGCAGATGGAAGTATCATTAGCGAGGGGGTTGCAAACGATTCGCCGATATCCGAAAAGCATCGACGAGGTCGGACTACCGTCCGCGCAGTTGCTTCTGATCGAAAAATTTATCATTCACCGATATTATTTTCGGAAGGGTGAAGGGAGGGGGAAATGTTTGGTTCTCGACGAAGCCGGAGATAAATGGTGCTCGCCGCTTGATGCAGCTACACCAATTGGTAGATACGCGTTTTATACACATGCGCATTTTTTTTTAACGCGCCAATCTGTTGGAAACCTCTGGAGCTTTTATTCGCGACATTGCAGATCGAAGAGATTAATGCAGCCGGCCGGATTTAAATATTTTATACGTATAACTCATAGGGACGCGACTAACTGTCGCGATCCACGCGCGCGCAAAAAATAAAAAAAATAAAAAAATAAAAACTCCCCCAACGAGCTGGCAGCCCCCTGAATCGCATCGGCCTCGAATAGCTATCTCGGAACCGTGTTCAGACCCCTTTGAGACCTAAGCCCTTGATCGGCGCACGGTTTTTAGACACGCGAGAATACTCGACGCATCGAAATATCGACTTTTATAGCCGCGCTTAATCGCCTCTGCCTTGGAATATCGGTTACACTCCGCGTAGTGGATATTGTTTCGCTGCGGGGGGTATGTTTTGGATAACGTTGTGCTCGGTTATCCGAACTGGCCATGTCTCTTTCTGTTCCTGGACTTCGATGCTCGCCTGATTTTGTAGATAGAACGTTACATGGCTGTTTACAGCAGTGTATTTATTCTGTAGAGCGGATAGGGTTGTGGAGAGTCGGTTACAAAGTGCCTTTGTGTACTTCAAAACCGGGGATTGTAATCGTAACTCGAACTAGATTCGGTTTTTAATCCCCTTCGGACAATAAACCCTGTACGTTTAGTTAGTGAAGGCAGCCGGAGCGAGTAACGCCGATAGGCGGTCAATGTGTAGTGCGAGTAAATGTAAGTGGAGGATTTCCGCATGTGGTAGACGGTTAGGTGTTTGGATCTCCATATTCGATGGGTTACACAGGTGGATAGTCATCTTACATTTTTGTGTTTAAATTACAACTTTTAAATAATTCTCTAAACAAATTCTCATCGAATAAAAAATTAACTTTGTTCGTCGAATAATCTGAAGTTAACGTAATTTCCACTTCTGTTCTAATTCTGTATGTAGTTAATGCCCAACACTGTTGAGCCTCTCTGAGACAGTCGATAACCATAAGTCGAAAATTAAAAACTTTTTTATTCCTCTAACAGTGACACTTTTGATGAATCGTCAAAAACTTTAAATACACAGGGAGAGAGTTAAATATACATGTGGCTGGCAGAGGTAATCGGGTTATCTAGCCTATCTCCAGAGCTATCTCCAGCACCTCTAATCTCTCACTGCCCCATTACCACCTATTATTCCATCTATCATCCCCGATTTCCAAAGCCCCCACCAACACGTGCCGCTGGGCACGCGCCCCAAGCGGGGTGAAGAGTGGTACAATCAAGCGCGGAGGCGGCAAGGGAAGCAGCGCGAAAAATGGCGAAATCTTATTGCCGGCCGGTAATTCGCGGCACGCGCGTCCCATTTGTCCGTCACGGGAAGAGAAGGGGGGAGAAGCTGTGCGAGGATCGGAGGGGATCTCGCGGAAATAAACGCGTGCCCAGGGGGCAGGAAGTCATTAGAGCGGTACGTGATGCAGTTGCCTCGCGGTGGGGGGATAGTCCAACGAATTAAGATGGCATTTCTTTCTTTTTGCTTCACTTTTTTCCCTGAACGCTTCCCGAAAACCCAAATTGCCCCCTTTAGGCGGGGACGTTTGGGGTACGGGGTCCACGAGGATTCGTGGGATTCGCGAGGAGTAATTGGGAGCCGCCTGGGCACACATAGCCCGTTTTCCCTCTAATGGCCATGGAACGGGGCACGACTTCGCCTGGATCACGGACCGTTTCGCGCCGAGTTAATGTTTGCAGAGCAAGACGGAGGGAATGACGACCGCAGGGGCACGTAATGAGACGAGGGAATGTATGGGCAGTGCGCGAAAGAGGGACATAGGGCGGAGATGTACTTAGATGGGGATGGTTGCAGGCCGAAGGGAACATGGCGATGTACGCACTCTTGCGCCTACAAAAGATGGGGACAGGGAGATTTGTGGAGTAAGAGATTTCGGAGGCAAGGGTTGGGGTAATTAGGGGCCTGGGGAAGGGGGATTTACGAAAGGAACGTTGGTGAAATTTGAGAATTAAAAGGGAAGTGGCTTGCAGGAATGTAGGGACGACTCTGATTGGGAGACTCGTTCCCATCATATTGTGTCAGTTTTTGATCATAGGTTGTTACACAATTTCAGCGCAATTGGAAATATCTACTCAACAAGTTCATCCCCAGATAGCATACGACGCCTGTTTGGGCGCCTTTAGACTGTGTGCTATCTGGGTTGGGAACTACATAGGCGCCATCTATGCAACGTCTTAATCTTGAAGTGACATCTTTTGAGTTTATGTTTACTGTATACCAAGAGAACATAAATCTTAACGTTAGCATCTGCAGAATAACCAACGGGTAACCTATCCAGTGAATGAACACTCCCCAGTGGATGAATGTTGCCCACATCATACAACAATTAATACCTATCACGGTCTCTATGCGTTGAAATTTACACAGTAGTTCTTTATTCAACAGTTGTCCTTATAGCGTCCCACAAATCTAAGGTTAGTCTTGTTGTTGCAGCCATGTTTATGTTTATGTCCACCGCAGCGCTAGCGCTGCCTATCGTTTTACAAGACGGTGCCGCCGTCGAGTCTTAAGTTTTTAGTTTGTGGCATAACACGTGCGTGGCGCCGTTGCTTGCTGGTGGCTAGTTTGGTTGTTAGTGCAGCAACAGTCATCGTGTTTTGTAAGAATTAGTGTAACCTATATGTGGTATAAACGCGTTACAATTATAAGTGCAGTTAATCTCAATCAATCAAACGACATTTCTTTTGTTGCCTTTTTGTTCGTACTAAACAAACTATTGTATTTAGAAATACAATCGTTCTTCCTACGAAACATTTGCTGATTTTGTTAGGTTCATGAGTCATGCAACTTAAGTGTTTATTCACTAAACAGGCCACCCTATTGTTAATACAACTGAATCGAGTGAAACCTTTGTATCTCTACCGAGCACGAAACACCAGAATTAGTCAGAGCACTCTCGAAACGCTCGTATTTACCCAGGAGCCAGAAAAGAGGCTCGGCAGAAGCACGCGCGTGTACAAATTCAATCGAGTCCCCATCCCATGAACTTCGTCTCGCACAGTTTCTCGCCCATAGGCTTTATTGAAATTTCCCAGCAGCCCTTGGCGCGCCACGGAACTCCGACAATTAAATATTCCAGGGACCATGCGGGGAAAGGTGGGGGAATATAAATTCCGCGAGGCGGTGGAGCTCGTCGGAGAGCTGGCCCCCCGTTTCTAAGCGCGAGTAACGCGATTACGCGAATCGGTGATAAGTATCCATGACCCGCGTGCGTGATCCATCGCGGAATCGCTCGCTCAGTCCTCCGAAGTCTTCTTCCCGGGTCTCTCCTGGAAGCTCCTAGGCCGTGATTAATTCGTCAAAGGCGTGGGCGTGACGGGGGACCCCAGACACCTCAGACACCAGGAACAGCTTTATAAACGAGTTCCCTCCGAGTTCAACGTTTACGGTTCCGCGCTGTCGCGATGCTTCTTCTCCCTTGTTCGTTCTCCAATTACATGGCGGCGCGTGAGCTCGGTTGTTGCGCCAATTAAGCAATAGGGGCAAACGTCGCTGGCGAAAACAATGCTACCTGTGCGACGCTGCGTCCTACATTCGACCAACCGACTTCTTCGTTCTTGCATGCATCCCGTTTGCCTGTGTCGCCCTTCCTCCACTTTTTGCGGGCACCTCGCTGTGGACATTGTGCATACTGGGTTTGTAACTCCTTTTGCGTGCAGGGTGCCTTTTGGTATTTTGGAAGGACGAGATTCGCTTTGGAACTTACCTACTGTTGGGTGTATGCTAGGCGGTGACCCATTTGATGTGCACCATGCAATTATTTCTTAAACTATTCGTTATTGAAAAAATGTTTCAAGTAAAACTCACTTCGCCTGGAGGGGAAAAATTGAGAAACATTCAGACTTAAGGGGGGATTCTTCTGTAACAGCCCTCGAAATTTATGAATTTTTTTGGAAAAAACTATTGATAATATTGCATTAAACTCGTTTAGGATATAAGGAAGCATCTTTACACTCGCAGAAAATATTTTTTTGTATTGTATAATTTATTTTTTATTGTATTTAATTATTGTAAACCTTTTCGACGATGTTGGCGTCAGGTGTAGCATCTATCACCGTTATGTGATTGCAAAAGGAGAAAATTTTCTTAAAGTTAAATAATTTACGCTAGTACTGGACCTAAAATTTTAATTTTAGTTTTTACCTCCCCGACTTCGCCACCCACAAATCTCCCACAATCACCTTAAACCTTCAACAAATCAGGCGCTGAGTCTGTCAAACGAGCAAGCTCCAAAATGCATCCACCTTCTCCACAAACTTTTCCTTACTTCCTGCTCCCCACACCCATAATGTCACCCTTATCAGACGACCCCGTCTACCCTTCCCGATTATCCAGTGCCAGGGAAATCAGGAATCGCCGCAGACACCGATGGAGCCCGATAAAAGTAATAACGCGGTGGTTGAAGCGGTTTTCAAGGCCCCTCTCCGGCGTAGGTCTATCGGTTGTCGTCGTTGATCGACGGAAGAGGGGGTGGTCTGAAATTCTTGGAACAAGTTGAGCAGCTCGTTTAACGACCCCTACCATACCCCTCGGTGCTGGTTGGCATGCGGCGCTTATTATCTCCCTGACGAAGAGGCTCCGCGAGAGATGCTCTCTCCAGCGTGAAAGTGGATGAAGAAGACGTCTCGCCGGCAGCCCCTCGCCCGAGGATTGGACCATTCGTTTTTATCGCCCAATCGAGTACACCTGTCGACCTTCGCGGGCGGGGCTATTACGCCGCCTCTATTGTTATTGCCGGGGCGTCGGGACGTTAACCTTTTTATCGGGTCGCGATGCATAAATGCGTCGTTAGGCGCGGCAACACGACGGGCAAGCCGCCTCGATAAGTAGGAGCGGACCGGGGGGACGTTCTTTCGCGTCACGCGAGAAAGATCGACGATAAATTGCCGTTGTCGTTTCCACACTCCCCATTCTTCGCCCCCTTGTCGCGTTTCGACGTGTTAATTGAGTTGTTAATGACTGAGAGTGGTGGATTTGCGTGGCGCGTGGAGAGGGAGGAGTGAATTGAGGGCAGAGGGGAGTGGAACTTGATCGGGGGAAGGAAGAGTATGGTATGAGAGAAGTGGGGTATCTAAGTGGATGATCTGCGAACGGTTTATGAATTTCTAAGGTGGGTAAGAGATATCTATTGTGCGTTGCTGAAAAGATGTTCAGCGCGATGGCATAGGGAGAGGGGGATACTTCGTTCGCATCTATGATTGCGTTAGAGAGATGGGTCTATGGGGTTATAACAAAGGGATCTGCATTTCTTCCGCTTGCCATCTTCTCCGCAACGCACAGTACATGTGTCCCAAAATTGCTGGACTTCCTGGAACATGCAATGTCCTCCTGTAAAAAGACATCGAAGAGTCTTTTACCGTTTTGGGATCCGAGGTTTCGTTCTCGAGATGTTAACAGTTGAATATCAGCAGTGCAGGTTCCGGGGTGCACAGTTTAAAGCCGAAACAGCTGAGCGCGGAGCAGTGACGCGGAAGAGGCCTGTAGGTAGAGGTTCACGGTTCATTTTCACGGTTTGAACCAGAGCGGTCGGCTGTACTACTGTGTGAACCTGTATCCACACGCGCCTCCTGCGTGTGCGTTCGAGCGTACGCCACCGCGCGGTCAGCTGACTCGGCTTTAAACCGAGTGTCCCGGAACTGGGACCACTAATATTCAACTGTTAATATCTCGGGAACGAAACCTCGGATCCCAAAACAGTAAAGGACTTTCCGATGTCTTTTTGCATGAGGATATTGCATGTGCCGAGAAGTCCCGCAATTTTGGGGCACCTTGGCGGAATGAATAGTCTTTGTGGATTCAGATAAGAGTTGTTCGATGCTTTGTTCCACAATATTGTAGCAAACCTGAATACATTCTAGCGCTCTAGCAGAAGAACTAGACTTCGCACAGTAATATTTTTATTGATCCTAAGCCTAAATTCCAACTACCTGCCTTGGGATTCACTGAAAATAAACGAGAGCAAAGTAGTTCAACGCGTTTCGCAGGGTCGCAATGCATGCAGGCTTGGTTTTTATCGTTCTCTTGCTCGTTAGCGCTGTTCAGAAGGGGGATAATGAAAAATCTTGATGAAGTGGAAACGCACGTCGCAGTTACATTGTGGTGGATGGGTCATTCGTGGTGTCAGGCGGCCAGGAAACTTGGCGTATCGCGATCGACTTTGGTGACAGTATATCTGGAGAGTAGTTATTGTCCCTGGCAACTCGAGCGTGCGGGTCGAAGGGAATTGCGAAATGAACTTTACAGTGTCCAGTAGAGCACCATTATTCCATCCCACAATTTCGAATCGATTTGAGGTGAATTGGAGTCAGAGCATTTCCACGGGAAGGCTACTTCTACATACATGTCTTTTTCAGTCACGGATTCGCGACATTATTCACGATGCTTGGAATATTTTAATATTAGATAAATAATCAACAGCCGCCTTGGAAAACCACAGACTGCCAACAGGAGTTGTTAGATACAGTATATACATTAGTATTATACATTTTTTCGCTCCATTCTAATATAAAATTATATTACATTATTATTATATAAAATTTAATAAGACTTCTTAGGGGGAACATTTTTATTATAAAAGTCAATTATGTAATTAGAAATAAATCGGACATTTGCTCATGTTTAATGTGTTCGATTTGACACGACTACAAAATTTCCAAGCGTGAAACGATACTTTTATACACATGTGTTTAGAAGAATCCAAACGAAACATATGAATTCTAGTTATGAACCAATTAAGTGGCCTCGTTAAAATCAAGCTAATACACGTAGATAAACTCACCTCCAAATAACCACCCCTCCCACCCCAAAGCGAGCACCGTAATCCATTTCTTTCATCCCATCTCCAGCTGAAACTTTAAACCAACCCGAAATTACCAGTTGCATAACAATGTACTTCCCCCTGCGTGGGCAAAGATGGAAATATCCCCTCTGTGTCTCATAATCCTCGCATTACCATATTAAATACATCGTATTCCTTTCGTCCCTCGCCGAGCGGATTACTCCTCGAGGCGAATTTATTCTACCAGCGGGGCATGCTCGTTCGACCGGATCTCGGATGTGATCTCGAGGAAAAACGTTTTCGGTAACGCTGTGCAAATTGTAGCGGCGATTGCTTAGCGTCCGGATGATACTTGAAACGCGGGCCAGGGGCCGGTGTTTGCGCCTGTGAAATACACCGCGCTATATTCGCGTTGCCCGAATGAAATTTTTAATAAATACGGCGCGGTGGCGGCGAGAAGTTGCACGGCTGCGACGTACGAGGGATCGATAAGGCGGCCTGGCTGCGTTTCGCTTATTTATACATTATTTAGCCGGGCGGAGCGCAAAGTTGCTCGCCGCTCCACACCGCTCCGAACTTTTTAATCATCTTCAACCGAGCGCTCCAGATACCCTCTGAATAGTTTATTAATTCCCGTCGAACCGCTCCGAGAGCATCAATATTATTATACAGCATTCTCCATGAAGAATTCACGCGAACTCCCCGCAAACCAATCGCCGAATCGCTTTACATCCATCACTCCCCCTTCACCGTTGGAGGATTAATTTTTATGAAACGGGGTAAACGTTTCCTACGGTCTGCCACTTTTCAACCTGTCTCTCTCTGATCGTTTCGTATTTCAACGTGATCGGTTATTTGGATGCTGCTTTCACGTTTATTCTCTGAATGCCAGATATTTCCGATCGCCGATTGTTGGCCGGGATGCGCTTAATTCTATGCATATTGAATTAATGCTTTGAGGATGGGATTTGTGGAGGGTATTGTTTGAATGCAGTTTGGGGGCTTCTTGGCGGGTCGAGTTGCTTTAAATGTTTATCGAATGTGCACGGAGTTGGAGATGCTTTAAAAGGGTATTCCATTTCCAAAATCGATTTCTTTTTTTACATGTTCTTAAAGAATATTGTTTCAAAAATATATATGTAAAACCCTATATCTGAACTCTTGAGATTAAAAAAGTTAGAGATGTTTGAACAACGTGTTTTTCTCAAAACCCATGTTTTCTAAATGGTCGCTATAATATCTTAAGATCTACTTGACAGATTAATCACAGACTTTTTCTGCACCTTTAATTTCCGATTTTAATATTCAGTCATTTGACTGTTTCTCAACGTTGTCCCCCGCCTTTGTAAAGTTATATCTTTTACCGAACGAATAATACCGAGAAATAAAGACATACAAAACAACCCCATTACGCTACTAAAGTGGAGAGTGAACGGTGAAAGCTTTATGCCGCTGTTAAATTTAATAATGATTTTAATGTGCAATATATCAGTGACTGGCTCATTCGTTAAAAAGTGAGTTGCATCGAAGCAGCAGCGTTTACATTTCAAGCAGGGGTGAATAATTCAATCGCGACTGACTGGCTGGCGAAGGGGTGGCTGGTGGTAGTAACGCACAGCGGGTGTAATTTTAATTTGACAGCGATTATGGTCGACAAAAGTTCGGAGACCATTCCCGTAAATTTTACACGGTGACGGAGACTGCCCGTACCCTTTCCACGCAAATAAGGGTTGCGAAGAGCAACGGCGGGGCGGAAAAGTGCGCCAACGGTAATAAACGCCTTAAACTCAATGCCGTTCGTCCTTTAGACGCCACCCTTTCTCCTGTTTCTTAACAATATATCCGCTGGATAACTTCCGTTAGAGAAAGGATAGTTGTCACAGTTTGATACCAATCATCTCGATATTTACGTGGGTAACATCTTCTGGTCACATCTTTGTTCACACTTCTACTTAATTGTGGCATTGGAAGCCTTTGCCTTTAAGACTATGTATGCGGTGTGGCCAGATGTAAAATGTGTAGTTCCACTACGACTACTGGAATTTACAGTGTTTTGGGTGTCTCCTGTCAATTCCCTTAATAAAACAGAGATGGTAATAAAAGTTAAGGCGGATAGGACTTTCCCGTCTCCTATCCCCGAACAGCCAGACCCTGGACCAATTATAATATTCCACACGAATTCAATTAACAGTCGCGTCACAGAAGCCCTCGCGGTTTCTGCTCGCTATTTATTCCCCCGGGGAAGAGGAGGAAGCAGAAGAAGATTGAAGAATCTTGTCGATACTCCGCTAGGCGGAAATGGAGACTGTTTGCTAACGATTCCAGTTAACGGGATTGGACAAGGTGTCCTGTAGGACGTCGTACGATCGTCTCCCCATTAAATACAAGCTCGACGAGTGGAGGATCGAGCTGTTGATCCTCGAGGGCCATCAGCTCGCGGGAAAATAAGGAGATCGACGGGCTCCTCCATTCGCCAAGGACTGAGGAATCCCAGAAAACGGAGATTATCCCTGCTAGCTGGCCATTGTCAGGGCTTTACTTATCGTTAGACCTTGCGGAGTTTCCAAGACGATGATCAAAGAAGCAACGACTTCCTGCCACTGTTTCCAGCGGTCACCCCTTGTATATTACTTCCATTCTCACCCTTTTCACCCTTTCCAAGAGCCACGGCGGGGAATACGAATTGCTTCCGATTCTAGATGTATGTATATGCAATTCTTTGTTTAGCGAACGATTTGAGGATGGCGCAAAGGGTCTAGCCGAGTCAGCATAGGGAAAACGGCCAAAGTACCAACTTTAGTATTTATATTTTTTTAATTCCTTTATTTCTACCCTTAACGATTGATCTGCAAGTTCGAAACAAATATATGTAGTAGAGCTAGAAAGTACCTACTACGCGCATTTTGCAGCATTCAAATATCTTAAGTAGTTTTTGAGAAAAAAGTGTTAAAGTTTAGGGTTATTGCCCCATATCGTCGTAACGAGAGGGGGTAGAGATTTGAAATTTTTTTCAGTGGTTTTTAGGCAAAAAGCATTGTTTCGTATACAATAAGTATACATAAATACTGAAATTGGTGCTGGGGCCATTTTCTCTATGCTTACCCTTCAGGGTATCACTCCTCCTGCCAATAATGTTTAGAAGTCGTAGCAGGATTTTTGTTCGGTAATGCATCCAGAGATCCGAAAGCTTCACATTGTTCATTCGACGCTGAAGTGCAAAGTGGGCTCGGTGACGAATAACGTGTTTCCAGAGTAGCCACTAGATCCCATAGCAACTTAAGGCTGGCACAAGGCGGCCATCCAGCGCTGCAAGTGCCAGCACGTAGCTTGAGTAAGGGAAGGCTCTCTGGATGTGGGTCAAGTCCCTTTGATCACTGAATCGTATTTATCGCGAAACTTCGCAGCAATCGTCGTCCTCTGGTTCGCCTCCGCGTGATTTCCAGGCGAGTATCAGCCAGGAGCCCGCTGGTTATTAATCGCGAAGAGAGAATTAAATGGAGAACAAAGAGAAGGGAGTCGATGTGTTCGGTCACCGAATCCAGTTCGCTGCTTCAAGGAATCCTCTGACCGCTGGAATCTTTCTCAATCATTAAATGAATAAGGGAAGTACACTACTTGTACTCGCGTATCACTTTTACCAAATGATGGTCCTAAATACAGGAAGTAACTTTTGCTCAAAATACTTTTATTTTATCTCTTATAGTTTGGGAGTTATAATACAAAATCGGAAAGTAGCCGGATTTTCAGGGGCCAATTTCACCTCCTTAGATTGAATTTGGGGAGCAAAAAAAATGCCAGATAGATACCTATATATCCTCTATATATCCCCAAAGGTTCATAATTTTTTGAATGTCCAGGTTGGACATCTTCCCTTCTTAGTGCTCACGATGTATAAGAATATATCAATAACAAAAGGTGCACTGCTTAAAAATCTGCGAGAAGATGAAGTTTAATATTTCATCCTTCCCAGTTCCTGTGTCACCACGTAATCATGAGATTCGTTTAAATACCTAATGATAGATACGTTAACGAAGTCAGGTGGACACCTATCCAGTGATTCAGAGCCAGCAGGAGGCTGTCCATTGAAAACCACCCATTCTTCGTCTACGGCCAGCGTCGCGTTAAACATCCACTTCGATTTACCCTCGAATCGTGTTGGAGCGCGACGCAGCGCCACCATAAAGGAGGATTTTACGAGAACAGCGTATGCTCGAGGTAGAAGTCGTTACCCCTGGGCTACATTATCGCTAGCCGCGGTTTCTGGATACTCTCCCGGGCCGCGTTAATTCGGATTTATCCATCCCCTTCGAAAGCCAGCTCCGAGGTTAACCTCTTTCGCATTCCCTCGCTATAATTCCATGCCTCGAATCATTCGCTGTGCCCCTAAATCTGCGGATTAGTGGCACGGCTTCTTTTTCTTGCCCTCGGGGCATTCTGCTCGCTGCAGTGTTCTGTCATTGCTCTGCTTTACGCGAACTGTGATTGCGTCGAAAGTCTAGAAATTCTTTGAAATATCAGGAAAAAATCGGTGAGTCATTGTGGTCCGTTATTTCCTGGTGTACAACCAGCAGTTACTTTGGTACATATTCTAATTGTAGGTATGTCGAGCAATTGCGAGGTGACTAATGCGCGTGCGTAAACAAGGTAGGCAACCCAATCCCGCACCCGCTTTCTTTTAACTCCACGTACCTAACCTCACTTTTGCTCGGTATATTATAGGTTAAGTGTCTTCTCGAAAAATTGTCATTATGTATACTTCTTCTCTCCTATGTACTATATAGGACACGAAAGGAACTTCGTAATTGCAGAAGGTAGCTCCATAAATGTTACTAACCTCCAAATTGATCTGCCAGATATTAATTTGCTTCGTATTAAAGCGTTCCCGTGAGAAGCCCCTCTGATTAGATAACAGTAACAGATTTCCACTGTCTATTCATAAAATTCTCCTTCAATTACTGCATCAAAGTAACAGTCACTTATCTCCAAAACAGTTGAATCGTTACTTCCGCAAGCAAAAGCTGGCAACCGCTAAAAGACGCCGCGTGTCATGGCACGCGATCGCTTCTGAGCAGATTTTAAGTGGACGTGGCGCGACTGGCAGAGCATCCTCGCTGCTTGACGCCCGGCCGTTGCATCTATATTGACAATCCGTCAGGGAAGAACATCGGGGATCCTCGATCGGCCCATCCACTCGAATCCACTTCGATCGGCCGCTTCCAGGGAGGAGCTTTCCATCGCGGACGCACGCCCACCCACGCGCTTTACCGATCTACTCTTTCATCCGTCCCGTCAGCGGGGAGAATGGCCGCGCGGCGACGTCCCGGAAGACGAATCGATCCTTCAGCAACTGCCAAATGACTTTACGATCGCCCTGCTAGTTTCATCGACCGGCCTGCCATCTCGCGAGACGACGTGGTAGATCGAACTTCGATGCATGCTGTTGACTACTTGCTGGATCCGAGAGCGGCACGCCTCGCTTTATTGCAGTAATACGGGGGCCGGGAAAGTTTCTTCTGTGCCACATGGATTCTTGATGAATCGATCGTTTGATGCCTTTATTATCGCGAACTCTGTGTTTCAGAGTTGTTAGGAAGTGATGTTTGAGTTTCGAAGTGGAGGGGAAACGGCAATTGTTGACTTGCGAGTGGATAGGGTTTTTAGTATGAAAGGAAAGTCTTCGTTTGAGGTTAATGTGAAATAACAATGCGATTCTATGCGGCGCTATAATACTACAACGAACAAACGAGGCATAAAGGGTTTACTATGAATGTACTTGTGCAGTGATATCGCTGTGCTTTCCGGTGTTTTGTTTAAAACAGATTGTATATAATGGTGTTATTTAGGTGTTCTATCGAATATATCGAATGCTTGTTTGCCACTTTCATTTGGCATATACGTTGTCAGTTCACTAACAAGATGACGCTATATAGATTGACAATATTAAACGTGCAATACAGAAGTTTAGTCTGCCCGCGCTATATTCCAGTTTCGACATCAGTAGTGTGGGATCGGGAACTCCCATGGTCATAAGAGGAGTCCGGAAAATAGGGACACCAGAAGCGTGACGGTGGTCAAGGTGGTTAAAGCGCGGCCAGGTACGCCGAATAGAATTCCGAAGATCACGAGTTCGAGTCCCATTACCCCGAGGCATTTTTTTCGCGTTTCCTACAATTAATGTCCACAGATGGGGCCCCTACATATCCTATTACTATATCCATATGCATGACAGCGAGTACATAGTGGGGACAATATACCTAAAACCCTAGAAAATTAAATTTGGTCATTCCTGTACTACACAATTGGTATTCCCAAAAAGAAAACGAATTAACTAATCATTTTCTGCCTTCATTCGTGAGCACTATGGGCCCCAAAATTCTTCAATCATTCTTCAACACTCTCTGTACCTAAAATCGGATGAATCTACAAAGAAGAAGCACCAGCAATCCCGCTACAGAATCAAAAGCATATCGAAACACCTTTAGTACCCTTTTCAGCCCCTTCCAAGACATCGATTAATTCGCCCCCTAACGACACCTGCTCTGTCCCCAAATCCAGGCGATCTCGAACGCGCACCTCCACTTCCCAGGCGACACCCGTAATCTCGTTCCATCGAGAACATGGACGCTCACGTGAACTCGGAGTGGGGTGACGGGCTCTAGGCTGACGGGAGTGCCCTTACGGTATGGAGGCTTTATTTGCCCCTGATAGAGGAGTTCCATAAGGCGAAGACGAGCACGAGCCGAGGGTGGAAGATAGGGAGGGAGAAGCTTTCCAAGCTGGGGAACGAGGAGGGTTAGGTCGAGTCGGTCGTTGACGGTTGGAGGATGATGCCGTGGTCCCTGGATCGATCTCAGCCCACCATCCTCCGCAACCACCAAGCACCAGCTAACTACCCTCGCAGACACGCGCGCTCGCGTGCACACACGGGCCCGCTCTAACGGCCCTCCCTAACCATACCCTCTTGCGTCCCTCGTTCTGGCATACGGTACCGTAGGCCTCCACCCTCGCCACCCCGCCGGGCAACATGCTCATCCAAGGAGCAGGTTAAGCACGAGCTTCCATGTGTCTACAGGAACACGGTGGAGGCGCAGGATCGGCGAGCCAAGACGATTTTCTTTGGATAGTGACGCACTATGCCACGTGTGATATTGTTTCTTACAAATTAGTATTCAATTAAATTCCATTGAGCACTGCAGTTGAGTATGTTGAGGGGTGGATGCCTCACTCTGAGATGGGCTCTGAAGCGTTGATTCTCTGATTTACTCGAGATACCTACAAGTGCTTCGAGCATTAACTGTGCACCGTGCAGGTGTCGCATGTATGGTAGGAGTGTGAAGTCGTAGCGATGTATTCAAAGCAGCAGAGAGAGTTTAAGGGTAGCTCGCACGCGCGCAGATAAGCATCTCGTTTCCAATCTTCTTGGATCATGGACGTATATTAGAATCTGGATGGGATCGAAGGAGTCGAGTCGAGAGCGAAAAATTAGCTCACTCTTCCTCTCGAGCACGGATCTAATTTACATGGAAGGCCTGCTCACCCTGCCTCGCTCAGGAATTCACGCACTTCGACGCACGGTTTGTGCCTCGCACTCGTGAATAATCACAGTGTCGGTGCTCCGAGGCAGCCTTCCCTCACTGCTGCTCGGCCTCGCAATTTTCCGCAGTCCGTGGAGCGTGGTCCCGAAGCCCCGCTGCTGCTCGATCGTCGGGAAACGTATCTTTCCTTTCAAGCGAGCGCCGATCCTTGAAGCTCGTCCCACTTCCGCGTCGTCTGCCTTTCGTAATTCTTCCAACTCGTTCTCGCGCGAGAATTAACCGGCTGCGAACGACGAGCGAGCTAATAGCGCGTCGTCTCGGCTCACCCTGAACAGGATCCTCCATTTTCTTCGCGCTAGGATCCTGTATTTTCCTCTCCACTTCTTATTCCAGAGTAATCGCGCACTTTGGTCGACGCGGCGTAAAGTATCGCTGTTATATTTTGAATTAACTGGCGTACCCACTCTTGTGCGGGCACTTTTATGGTGGGAATCTAATGCTAGTGCGTATATAAAGATAAATTGGTAAATCATTGTAGAAATAAAACAATTGGCAGCAATACTATATATCTACCTTGTTTTCGGCTCTAAAAGCACTTACGCTGGGAAAGCGAGAAAGTTACATAACCTAAAAGCTGTATTATAAGATAATTGATTGACAGATGGTCACTCTATAACAGTTTTTACTGTGAGAGCTTGGATAATGGGAAACGAAGGTCCCTTTTTAAAGAGGATTTCACTTTTATTGATATTACAATTATGGTATTAAAAGAATTCCCTCGATTTCCTTCTCCAGCCGTTGACTTTCTTGTAATTCAGATGAAAGGAAGTAGTGCTGAATTCTGGGGCCACATTCAAGTGGTACGTAGATACCTTCCTGAATATAGAGAGCCAAATGAGTTTCTTTTCGTATGTCTAGACCCTTAGTATATCCTACACCGAATGAAATCAATTTACTATCAAGAGGGAGTATCTTAAGAATCTCTACTTTTCCTGAATCTTAGCTTGGTTCTCATTTTCCGAGTTAAAGAACAAGTGACGGTAAGTTCTTGCCTAGGAATTCTGACTAGAATAAAATAATAGCCAGATGGTGGTGGTGGGGATAATCACTGCGTGGCTTTGAGCACCCATTTAACTTAGATCCTACTATAGCAGTGTTTCCCAACCTTTTTTGTGTCGCGACTAGCGTTGTCAGGAAAAATTCCCGGAAAATACTATGACGCCACATTACCCCCACTACCAGTCTACACCAATCACCTATCTCACTTGCATCTCGTCAATTGGTGACGTCCCCCACTACCATCTGCTTTTTTTAATATTCAAATAACCTGTGATCCCCCCTCCCCTATATAAGGTAAAGTAAATATTTTCATCCTTTCATTCATGAAAAACCAGTGTTACATTATTAACAGACTATGGCAATGTAACCATTTTAAAATAAAGAAGTCCCAAAAATCGTCAACTAAAAATAACCATGGTCATCTCTCAGAGAACACTTCTCGACCCACAGGTTGGGCATCACTTTACTATAGACTTGAAAAGGCTAGACTTTTGAAGATTCACGCAGGCACATCAGTTCCCCGATGTTTCAGTGCCGTCAGTGTAAATGGCAAAAAATATCGTTTGCCCATATCGAAGTGGAGCAGCTCACAGTTCTCCGTGTCAGTTACTCACGCCGAAACAAACGGATCGTTCACACAGCCGGCGCTCAACCGTCCCGGAACTGATGTGCGCGCGTGGACCTTTAAAGGGGCATTTTTCAATGCTTGCGCCACTCAAGTGTGTTAAGCCCCGAGAAACGATCGCCGTAAGACTGACCAGCCCCAATGGCCCATAAACGCCGGAGAAGAAACGATCCTCGCCTGGAGAACAGGTGCACGCGAATAGCCCTTCGCTCTGCTCGTAAATACCCGAGCGTAAGAGAGCAGGGCGAAAATCGGGCCGGATATTATGCTTCCTCCCGCCGCGGTGCGCGCTGGGAAAAATTTATTTACGGATGCTACGGGCAGAGATACGTTCCCTTGAATCTCAACCGGCGCTAACGGGCGGTTTCAATCTCCGCGATGCCGCCGGAAGCGAGGAGCGCCGCTCTCGGTGCGTTTGCCAATCTCGCGGCGGAGACTCGTCTCTGTGGGAGCTGACACTTTAAAAATTCACGTGTCTTCGGGATAGCGCCGGGGAGACGCGACCGAAGAGCCGGCGAGCAAACGGAAGAACGTGGTGGGGAGCAGGCGGCAGGGGTGGGGCGGGACGTATCGAGCAGGGAGTCAGGGAAGTGAATGGAGGGGGATCGAAGTTGGAGAAATGTTTGAATAGGGCTGAAGGTGCAGGATTTTTGAAGAGGGTAGATGAATTTAATGATAAATAAGGGATATCTTAGGGTATGTGAGACTTATACTTGAAGAGTGGATGTTGCACTTGTGAATAATGAAGGATATTTTGGGTAAAATTATTTCCGATTTGATTTTCATTAGGGGTTGTATCTAATTTTCTATTTGAACAACCTGTAGGTATTTGATTACTTTTACAGAAGATGGTCCAATTCCCCTCCTTGATATTTCTAGGTGTAACTTGGGTTTGCTAGAAACCTTGTTCAATTTTCTAGCAAAGGGTTTCAACATTTTTAATTGATATTTTGTGAATACTGGATTTTAAGTGACCTCGGAAGTGAAAATTGAATGGATTTTGGCAATAGTTAGCTTGTACATTTAAAAGTTAGGATTACTTTGTGATAATATTTGAATCTGCCGTAGTCAGATCCGTAGGCTCCAACACTTTCAATCTGTAATGTTGCTCCAAGTGCTGCTTTAACCAAGCTCGCGTCTATCGCGTAATCTTGAAGCATCCTTTGCGCGGAGCACTTTGCAAACAGCGACAACGCTCGGCGGAAGAATCTCCATCGACAGAATTTCCATAATTTTCATTCCGTCGTCGCGGGCTCGTCTCGCGCGAACAAGAGGGCTGCAATTTTCAAGCAGCCCGTCGCGAGCCGCGTCTCGGAATAAAGCGGGCGAAAGAAACGCCAAGGGGCTGGGGGTGTACCGGTGGATGCACGAGAGGAGAGCAAAAGGGAGGAAGTCACAACGTATCTTTTTCTTTTTTCCACCAAACGACGTTTGTCCACTTGAGTTACTTTCACTCGGGCTCTTGGAGCGATGCAATGCGTTTGAAAAATCGAGGGGCATGTCGACGTAAAGGTGTAAGAAGAATGGCCTCCTGTCAGCATTCTGTTAGTTAATGTGGGATCCAGCAGATGACTTTGCTGCAAAAAGGAAGTAACTCGAAATTCTGAAAATTCACTTTATCATAGAGCAAAGATATTTTTGCTTAGTATTAGTGTCAAATGCTTGACTTCAGGGAATTTCAAAGCAGAAATTTCCAAATACAATTTTTTCGCAGCAATATTTATTAATTTGATGTAACGTATATATACGTCGCTCTGATTCAGTGAAATCATGCAGGACGTATATATACGTCGCCTGGATTCAATCAAAATATACAAGACATATATATACTTCGCCTGGATTCAAAAGGTGAAATGGGTAAAATGTTTTGAACATATGTTTAAAAATATTTCATTAACACTGTTTTTATTAGTTTTCCAAAAGTTGATCCCTGCTGATTGCAAAATCTTCAATCGTAACCTTTCCTTCCGAGTGTTCAAATTCGTTTACATTTATTCACCAAACACTGACGCACCCGAAGTCGTGACGCACATGAAAATTCTCACTAAAACTGAAACATATCATAGCATTAAGTAGAACGAGTGTGCACATCTCTCAGCCAGGGTCCCGAAGTCTCGGCCCCATTAGGAAGCCCCTAATTCCCCGTACGGACAATAACAGTTTTTCTTCGGGAACGGGCACAAAGTCCTTGACCGTCTGGAGATTTCGGTGGGCCAGGGGCTGCTTATTTATGGGAGCGATCGGGGCGGGTACGTGGTCCAGGGCTCGTTAACACTCTCGGCACGGCAGTTGCACGGGCAACACACGCTCCCTGGGAACTTCTTACGCGACTCGAATCCCGATTCCACGAGCGTCCTCCCAGGAGAGGATCCTGTTGACTTTTATCGCGGAGGGTCCGACAGTTTTGCGGCTCGATGTATTTTCTCTGCCGCGTGTTGGGCAAATATTGCTCTTCTTCCCTGTCGCCCTTTGTTTCCACGGGGCGTACAGCCGGGGATGTTACACGTTAATGCCTTTAAAAGATCTACAAGGGATAGATGTGCTTACTCGGATTAGGTACAGAAGGGCGGGTTTAACATGAAGATTTTTTAGTAAGCGATTCTATAAGGCGCTGTAACCTTATTCGCTTTGTAACGTTCAAGGGTTACTATTTTAATTAACGGGAAACTTATCAAGGTTAAAGGAATTTATTTTCTAAGAGTACATACCTTAGGACTTTGAAGTTAGGACTTCATGTTTCTGAAGGGCGTTAATTTGCTAGAAAGGCAGTGTTGGATTTCAACTTAAGTGTTACTGGTCGCGATGAACTTCCCACTTTTTTGGCAGAGAGATGGAAATGCGGCTTGGAAATTTATATTTTAAAGGGCTTCCGCAGGCGTGAGTTTCGCGGCTTCATTTCTAAAATTACTTCATTCCGTACGCGTTGTGAACAAATTAAACCATCATCCGGTTGTTAACTTGTACAAAATGAAGCAAAGATTTTACGCTTAATCCTCAATTACTACAAGCTACTTTCTTTATAGACTCACTAGAGTTCGTTGAGCAATATAAGCAGTTTTTTGAAACGCCATCTTTGGGAGCCTATATGTCAGAATGTAAACTAAAGAAAAAAATAAACCTAACCTAACCTCCTTTCTTTATATTCGGTATGATATTGTAGCGGTACCTCCGACTCCACCGCAAGAGGGCCTCTCGACCGATCGCGCTCTCTCGCAAGTGCTCCCTCATCTACTCATTTGTATATATACCAATTTCTCACATCTACGCCAGCCATCGGTACAAACCCTCGAGTGTATTTATAGAACTCAACAGCTTCCCGAAATTAAAACACAACTGCTATTAAACGTCGTTGCCGTGAGGGCCTTGGAGGAAACCCGCGGATAAACGAAGCGAAACGAGCATACGAGTGTGTCGAGTATCGGAGGAATATAATCTACAGTGCCAGGCGAGCCTGTTAAGGGAGATGGGAAGAAAGCAAAGTGGAGAACGGAAGGAAGATGGTGGAACGGAAGCGGTAGTAGATTTCGTGGAAAAAGGCCGAAGTCAAAGGTTTCGATTGATACTTTGGGCTGGCGCGGATAAACGGTCGGGCTCCTGGCTCATCGAAGATGAAAGGGCACGTTCGTTAAATTGTTTAGTGGCTCCCGCGAGGGCACTTGTGGCGCATCCGCGAGCCCACTCGATTCTTTATCGCTTGAGCGTCCCGGAGTGGAGGGTAATTTGAATCGTATCTGATAAAGAGAACAACCACCAACCATATAGATTCCATTCTGTATCGGCGAAGACGAATCCCCCGCGTTCGAATAATGATCGTCGATGCGGATAAAAAGACGAGGCGTATAATTAACTTCTTTCTCCTTTGCTTACGTTTGCATGAACAGCTTGCAGCTTTGCCGTCGGGGGTTGAGTTAGAAGTAGTGTAACTCAAACTTTTTAGGCCACTGCTCCCTTACTTCTATCATATTATTCCAACCTCCTCCTGCTATGTACCGGGTGTCCCATTTTAATCTATTCACGCGATTAATTCCTAAAGTTTTGGATCGTATCGCTCGCAATGCAATATTGTGTTACGATAATTGAGACATTGAAAGCAAAAACGGACTAACGTAAATTGCAAAAAAATTAACTTTTCTTATTTTATATGGTTAACACCATATAACCCTCCACAGATGTTTGAAGCAACAGAGCCAGCGGCAGGGTGTTTAGTAATTCGCAGTGAAAATACTCGGTGGATTCGGTGGTGTGATCATTAAAGGTGATAGGGAGGTGTATTCGATGACGTGACCTCGGTGGAAGCAGGGAGGAAATTACGAGGCAATTTCGCCTCAGATATATTGGGGAATGATTTTCACGGCGTTGCGTCGATTCGACATTTCAGGGCGCCTATTATGGTACGAACGTTATCATTACACGAGACGAAGCTTGTACAGTTGATAACGCGGTTGATATTGCACGGGGACCCTTATCGCCGGCCACCTGCCACGTGCAGCTTGACGTAAGCAGTCTGCATCAGCGATAGGGGATGCTATTATGCGTTACACGTTTGCGCGTACGGGTCACTCGACGACGTAATCACCTCCGGCCGACAGGTTTCTTTTAGGGAGCTGCCAATCAGGTCTGCACTATCACGTGCTCACCCAATACAAGCGACAAGATCTATATGAAGCCTCTATTATGAAAAAAGGGCAATAGTCTTGAGAAAAGGGGGGTCAGAGATGATGAATGCTTGAGGAATAGTCTTTCACTTCCTTTTCGTCTTCGAGTTGATTAGTGGTGTGACTAGATGTCCTCAACTCTTAGAGTTAATTTATTTTTATGCCCCTTCTAAATCCCCTAGGGTAGGACAGCCTTTTTACTTTTTATGTATAATGGCATTTGCAAAATTGCGAATGTTAATGGAATTATTACGCGCTACAAACTTGCGTTAATAAAATTTTGAAAAAAAATAAATACCTGACGCAAAAACTTTTTTTAAATTCTGTTAACGCGAGTTTGCACGGCTTATTGCGCCATTAATTTTTTGTTTCAAATATTTTTTCTGTCTCTTGTACTTTACGAGTTATACGCGAAAAAGTTGGAGTGCCTATTTGATTTTCAGGTTAGTTTTGACACCTTTAAAGGGCAATTGGGCACTGTAAACTGTGCTTCTTTTGTAGACTAGTGGGCCTTACCCAGTTTATTAAAATAAATAAGTAAATAAAAGAAGGTATTTGTGTAGAATGTTATTACTCGAACTTGAGTTCGATCAAACTACATATGTAGTTTTATTTTAGAAATGTTAACGAAGAACACTTATTAATACCTAATGGAAAAGTTACAATGGAGACGTCAAGAAATATGTTGAAAGTGAAACTTCAAACCGAACTTCAACGAATCTACTTCCTACCGTCCCCTAATTGGACTGCAAACTTCAAAGATTACCGCGAAACTGCACTTTTAATTAATGAAGGGTGAAGAACCTGGAAATCTGAGCCAGATCTCGAAGTATGACTGAGCTTTATGAAGAGCGCTAATGAAGTCGAAAATTGAATTAACCACTTCTTCGGGATCACTTGGAGGGCCTTTTGTAGATCGTGTCTGAAAAGTGTCAGGATTTCTGGAAAGTTGATCGGTTCCTTTCAAGACCATTTTCCGAGCAACCAGATAACCCGAACGGCCCGCTCCAAATCCTATAGCCATAGAACAGCGTCCAATATTTTTTCCGAACATGTACCAAATTTGTATAATTACTAATTATAAGTATTTGAGAACAGATAAAGCTAAAGTGAACGTCAAAGTTAAAGTTAAACTTGAAAAATTTATTCAGCGCTGAAGTTGAAACGCTCGACAAATAAAAAAAAACTTTATTCGTGAAATAATTTAAAGTTAAAGAAACTTTACTTGATCCGTTATTTAAATATTTTTTTATTTAGTTATTGCCCAAGTTTGCTCCCCATATCCCTTATCATTTAAATTCCAGCACGCACTCTGTTTTCCAATTTAATTCATTATTTTCACCTTTAATGGCATTGATTATACGCCCCAACTGTTTCGTATGAAGCCCGGTGATCCTCTCGCGCTAATTCCACGCCACCAGCGTTTTTCGCGCGCACCCTTCTTTTTCCGCGATGGCAGGCGTAAAAGAAAGAGGAGAGATGCTTGGGGGGTGACTGGATATAGCAGGTAGCCATCGCAGCGTCTGTTAAAGGATCTTCTTATCGACGGGCCCTGTATACTGGCGCTCGTAAACGCACGGCATTATACACACGCTTGACACACGGGTAAAAAGGAGCTATCGCGATATTGGCGGGGCGAAATAAAAGAACGAGAGGCTGCAGGGATGACTATGAAGTTTCAGATGTTTATCGGGGCATACCGGCCAGAATGAAGGGGAGCGAAAGGCGGGAAAAAGGACCAGTAAAGTTTTGTTGCCTTTGAACCTGTATCGCTCCCCCTTCGACATCATATGTCAGCCATTTTTATACTCCTTTACGGTATACTTGAACCGTGAGTCCTTTAGCGTTCTAAGGTCGATGATCGTGATATTCTCCAAGAAGCAGTGACTTCGGTGTGGCTGCTTCATCTTATTTGGTGACCTTTTCCATAATAATAACAGTATAGAGTAATAGAGAGAGAAGATGAAATTGGTGTTTCCCGGATGCTGTATTACGTATATAGTATTATCTATATAAAGGATAGTGGAAGAGGTGAGCTGTGGGAAATAACTTCTTAAGTTGTACGTACCTATACTATTCATTACAATATAGTATACTTAGTATACGACTCATAGTATATATAGATTATTTATCACAAAATAAAATGCTTATTTTCTAAAAATCAAATGTATTTTTTATCTTTTTTTGCTGTGTCCAATATTTTTTTCTGTTCAGATAGCTATTTAGCAGGTTAGCTAAATGAAAATAAAAACTTTCTCAATCGATATCAACATTAATTTGAATGGCTAACTCTGCTTTGCGGAGTTCGATGCGCATTCTATTTTCATCATTCCCCCAAGTTGATTCCATTATAGAAAAAGCTTTATTATACATCATTTCATGCTGCAGAATAATTAACTGCTTTTAAAGATCAAAGGGTAATATTTACCACGTTCCTGGAGAAATGTCAGCAAACCTGGAGTCTCAAGGCAAAAATGGCATTATTGGCAACCCTGTGCCGTTACTATACACCCAACAGTTTCCCGTTTAAACAACGCAGCGTCCTCCGTGGATATCGGAGGTTCGTCAGAGAGTAGAAGGAAGGGAGGAAGACGGTAGAATAATCAAGTAATCAACCGAGTGAAACGGAATCTACCTTGCTCGCGGGTATGCAACGAATTCCGTCCTCCCAACGAATTTTCCAAGAAATTCTTCTAGCGAGAATGCCCGGGCGTTTGTGAGCGCGGATGCGTCGAGAATATTTCAGTTATTTCCAAACAGCCTCAGACGAGGACTTGGGGCTCTATTACATGTCAGCCTGATGGAGTGGAATATCTCGATAGCTGCCATTGTCGGATACAATCTCGTCGCAATTAGCTTGGAGAAAAATTGCAAACCCTAGAATAAACTAAATAAATTGCTAAAAGAATTTGTATACCTACTATGCTGCCATCTTACTTTGTGCCCTCTGCTGTGACGCTATGGAATTCGATGATAGCCTTTAGAAATCACGGAGGACGCGACGGGGGCACGATAATTCAGAGAAAAGTGTGGGGAGTTTGTTAAAAAAAAAGGATATTAGAGGTCTAGATAGACAGGTAGTCAGGTATCATTGGACGCACGTCTGTGTATCGATTACAAGCCAGACTTCCGGTGGCAACACAAGCATCAACGCGTCCTCAGAGCCAGGGTGAAGTTAACTGGGACAGCGGACAGGGTGCTGGCGCACGCATCGTCGATAAAACGAACAAAAATATAGAGAGCGACGGTGGCTCGATTGAAAATGGCACGAGCGATGCTCCTGCTGAATATTTACTCTCGATCGCCGGTCACGTACACGGAATTCGTGAAAAGTGCACCCTATCGTGCGTGAAAAGGGACGGAGAATTGAAACAACTTCACTTAGTTCGGGATGAATCGTGCTTTTAATTGAATACCGTCTAAAAATCCTGTCTATTGATTTCATTGGACACACAGGAAGCTTGTTAGCTTTGGGATAACATTGTCAAGTTCCGGTGTTATATTCGAAGTTAGATCAGCAATTAAAATTCTAGTTGTTAGTATAGTCATTAGCTCAGTTTCATCAGTGATTAAAATATCTCTTCTGGTGTCCATCTCAAGGGATTTTAATTCCTGGATACCATCGCCATATTGCCCGAACAATTCCAAATCTAGAAGAATAAAGCTTCAAGAAATATCGAGTACCTACAATCAATATATCAACATAAAAGCATCAATGCCTGCACGTAGCGGTTTCCGTAGACCGGAGCTTCTAACGAAGCGAACCCGTGTCACTTCCCCCACTCGAAGGGCGAAAAGGAAGCCCACTTTCACGCGGAAAATTGACTGACAGGCGAGGAAGGCTCGTATAAACGGCGTTCCAACCCTTTCGCTGGGAACAGGGCGCATATACGCGGTATGTACACCGAGAAGATGACGTCTCCCAGTTACGAGGTGCATGTACGTGTATATAGGGCCAAGGAAGCATAAGCAAGCGTTGTCATGCAACGACGCCGACGAGTTTTGCATTTGACGCGCGACCCCGGCGAGCAAGTTAATTCGGGGCGCTCCGTGTACACGCGAGTCCGGGGATTACGAGAAAACGTATCAGCCTCTCAACTATTCGTCGAGTTTCAGACGTCTGCGAGAAACCGAGGACACCTCGCGCTGTTTTCACCGTCTTCGATTCTCTGGCTGGATTAGTAGTCGTAGCGGAGGAGGAAAACGCGGGCGCACCCCTCGCAAAATTCTCGCTTGAGTCTCTGTTTTCGAGTTGCCTGAGTGAATTAAGGTCGTTAGACGCTCTCATTTAGATTTATTCCGAGACTTACTCGAATTCAGAGCGGGCAACGCAGCTGGTAATTGAAGATTCGAGCTTCAGATTTTAGGCACAGCTTCGATGGTCTCTATTAGCTAGCAGTGAAGAGCTAAGGTGTTGTGAGCAGAACGTCGATTTTTAGGAGGTCCTAAATCTCCATGACATCAATGTCACTCCCTCTCTATGGTGCTTTAATGCTTTAAACCCACAAGAGTTTGCTGAATTGGAAGATGATGGGGTATGCAACTCTCCTCAACGCAACGATCGTTTCTTTACTTTATGACCTCTGTCTAAAATTCTATAAGATTTAAAGGAAACACAATTCCACCTGCCGAACGTCACCCCCAATTTATTGACACTACACAACCACCGATAGATACCGAGCAAAGGTACCACATCGTTATTCCTTCTTCCCTAAATTCTCCCCCTACACCCTCAGGACCTACCCCTCAAATGACGACCCAATCAGAATCCAGGAAATCAAGTTAGCCGCAAACCCTCGCCCACGTCCCCACATCGACAAATTCCATATCCACAACATTCTATGCGCGACTCGTTTCGCCGTTGACGCTTGGTTCAACGCGCGCTCGTTAGCATAACGAGCGACGCACAAAATGGCGTGTGTGCACACTGTCGCTCGGCCAGTTGCACCAAAACAGCAAAATATTATCCAATTCTGGGGAAAGCTGGCACTTTATTCCTCCCTCGGCCGCAGGCCCTTTTTTCTCTCTCGATCCGCCGATATGGCATCGAGGTTTTAATAGCAACGTCCCCGAGTGGGCGACGCGTGGACAACCCGCTGCGATCGAGGGAGCGGGAGACGGGCGTCCGGGTTGAAAAATGGCGCGCAAAATAATCCCCCGGTGGGAATCGAGAATGGGTATTTACTTGGACGGCGGCCGCTCTTTTTTACGCACCCTCGTCAGTGGCCTCGCATCAATCACTCGATAATGGCGGACTATGTTTTTACTCCGACTGCATCTAGAGGGAAACACGAAGCTTGGGACGCCATATTGGTTTCCCGGAGACCGAGGACGGAAATGACTTCTCCTTGACGCCTATCTTGCTAGGGATACGCTTTCGGGAGCGGGTTAATTTAGTCAAGCAGGGGAGGAGAAGTTTTTTCGCGCTTTAGTTCAAATTGGAAAGAGTTTTATCGGCCTAAGTGATCTTCTGAGTGTCTAGGGGTTGCTGGAGCTTCTGGGGATATTCGAGTAGCTTAAATTAGATGGGGAAGTGTAAAGTATTTGGATAACGGAATGTTGTCTTCCATGGAGCGAGCGGAGTGGTGGCAAGTATTTGCTGCCTTGGAAATTTTAATCTTATTATTATTATTATTGCGTCTTTGTTACTCGTAGAAAATGAATGATATGCTTTGGTTTGGTTTTATTTTTCCTTTACGGGTTTCATGTTAAATGCTGTACTATCTCTTAAAGGTGGTGCTTTATAGACGTTTTCCTATATTGCTCAATGAAATCTAGTCATGACTTACTTTAGGAATTGTTTACAATCTTTCTTAGTTTATACCTAAATAATACTTCTATAATACTTGCGGTTTTTATCAATAAATGATATAGGTTAGGTTCACTTTTTTCTTTGGTTCACGTGCTCTTACATATAAGTTCCTAAAGATGGCGTTTCAAGAATCTTCTTACATTGCCCAAAATGATATAAGGTTAGGTTTTTTTTTCTTAGTATACAATGTTTTTCGTAAAACTAAAAAATTTCACTTCAAGATATCATATTAGAAAGCCCAATGAACACCAGTTTTTTGTTAAAAAACGGTATAACACATAAATATTGAAAACGGAACTTTAGGTTAGGTGACCGTTGTGTATTAACTGGTTACTTCCGTTCGGTATATCTTCGAGATCATTTATACGTGTGTGTGTTGCTAAATTAGTAATTTGTTCTAATAAAGTTTGTATATAATTTCGTATCGGTACCCGGCTGCGATTATTCTCCTCCTAATCTGATAATATAGATGAGTAATTGTAAAAGTAAATAACTAGAGTAAAGGCGAGCCTGCAGTAGCAAAACTGTTAAAGCTAAAAAAATAACTAAATTTGAAGAGTCCTTATAGAAAACACTGTAAGTGCCAAAATGAAATTTTTCAGGATAGAGAAAAATCTTTCTTGACTTTACATTATTTACAAAATTTCATTTGTTTTGATTGCTAAGTATGCTTAAGTATACAGTGACTCAAATGCATTACATATTTGTCTATTTTGTGTATTAATATAGTCCAAATTCATGCAAAAAAGGATATAGAACATTTTCCAATAAAAAGAAATGTAATTTTTGCACTTACATTGTTTTCTGCAACGACTATTCAGTTACCTATCTAGTTCGTATAAGTTTTCAATCCCTGGAAATCGCGTTTCAACGCGCCAATTCGATTTTCGTATTTTTCTAACGCCCGCAACCTTGCAAGGTTCATTGAACGAGGAAACACGCCTCGGTTCTTCGGTAGTCCAACGTTTTCCTCGACTTTTCACCGCGCAACGGAGGGAACAATTGGAGCTTGAGCGGTTTTAACGTTCTCTTTCACGGACGATGTACCACGAATTAATAGATTCTTCCGGCCGCGTAAATTACCTTTTCAAGAGTTTCTCAACGCAGAAACCAACGTCGCGCCCCGTGAATGTATCGTTTCGGTTCATTTTGATAGCGTGTTCGCGATAATTAAGTCGCGCGGCCCGAAGAGTCGACGATTTTGAATGAGTCTGCCGCGACCAGCCTCGGAAGCGCGGCTAATTGGAAAGCAAACGCGATTATGAGAAAATTACCGAGCTAGTTTCCCCCCGTTTTTTTTCTACCCCTCTCCCGACGTCGCGACGCGGAGGGACGGTTGAATTCCGTCGCGACACCAGCCAGCGTGCCAATCTGCGCACGATGCCGTCCACCCTTTACTATTTTTAACACCGATTTGTCCTTTTTCCGTAACGCTTCATACACTTTTCGGAGTGCTCTTTTTAAATGTCGCCTGCCTGTAAATTCCTGGAGGGTGAAATATATGTTGCTCATTGCTCCGAGTCTCCACGAAAAAAATTAAAAAATACGAAACATCTAGCGGAATTAATTTCCAATCCAATATAATTCCTCGAACCTTTGACACACTTGTCAGTGTATATACACTGCATGCTGACGGAATTCATTTACCGAGCTAACGAAATTCATTTACCACAACCTGACAACACATAGGTACCCTTGCCACGCTGCAACGAATACGCGGAATTTACTGTGAAATTCTCTATTGCGAAGGGTTGTTCAAACATTCCCGATAGATTGATGATTTTCATCGAGCCCAAAAAGTGTGGAAACTTTTTTGAGAATAAATGGAAGAGAGGTGGAGAATGGTTTTTGACGAGGAATATTTGTGTTGCACCTTTTTGGAGCTCGAATGCGAGGCGAGCGTTGCCACTCATCGGTGTAAATTTCTCGTCGATTTCGATCCCGATGAAAGTTTGATCGCGATCGAGAGCGGCGCTCGCCGAGGCGCGTTGCTTTTTTTTATTTTATACCCTGCACTTCCCGAGTTAATACTTTCGCCGCGTCGAACGTTTATGAGGGCGTTAAACATGCAGACCGAAGGGAAGTTTCACTGATGGTTTTTTTTCCAAATTCTGAACCCAGGACGCGAACAGCGTCCGAAATCCGACGCTCGGTTTTCATCGTCGGACCGCCTCTGGCGCGTTCAGTATTCGGCGCCGGGCGTCCGGGAATTTATTTCGCGTGTCGCTTTCGAATTCCCTGATCCTCCACTGTATTTCTTTTCGCTCACAAAGCGCCGTTCCCGTGGGAGTAACGTAATCTGAACTGGAATTTTTAATTTGTCCGGTTCGAGGGGGTGGAGAAGTTTCGTCGACAAATATTTCATATAAACGTAATATTGTAAAATAGTCGATTGGATTTATTGATACTGTTTCCTTAATACATTGGAATGGAGGAGAGGAGTGGAGAATTTGATATCACATTGCCTGGGCGAAGGTAGATATAGATATGGATAATTAATGGTACAAAGTATAGGTATGTACAATTATGAAATACAGTATTGGAAACATTTATTGCGTTACTGAAATAAACACATTATTAATTATATTTCTAGTATTATTAGTACTGGGAAAATATTACCGCAAAAATGTATACTGTGTAGCTTCCGATCATTTTATGAATCACATTGCTATGAAAATTCTGCGTATTACAGAAGGAAATTTCAGAGTGATGCAATGAATATTTCACACTGAGTAATCTTCTATATAAAAAATATAAAAAATGACTTCCTATTTAGGTGTAATTGCCTAGCATACTACCGCGCAGGGATCATTTCTAAAAGAACAGCTACCGCAGCGAGCTATTTTCACGTTGCTGGGGCCAGTAAAAATGACCTTGTCCCATCCCCGTTTATCAGTACTTGGTACGGAAGCTTGCGCTGCGTGGAGTGTGCACAATCGATCGGTTGTCCCGTTTGTTGAGGGAAAGAACGGCTGTGGGCTCGTTAGAATATTCCCCGAGGATGCTCCTCGTCGCCCGGAGCGGGTCGTCCGTATTTACGACGGGCGAAAGTTGCCGGGCGGGCGCTTAAAATTCCAGGATCGATCCTGGCCGCAACGAGCGCGCCGTCGAAACGTCGCCGCATCCTGGATTCCAGCGTTAATAAGCCAAGCGATACGGGGCGGACTTATTAGGCGATGTTTATTCACCATCGCCCGTTGCATTATTCAGGGGCCCCGGCCCGGCTCTATCCCCTCGCTGCTTTTCTTTCGCTGCTTTTCCGCCTTTCCATTCACTTTACGGCGAACTAGCTGGAGAAACACTTGGCTCGTTCCTTCGTACGGATTATGGCTCCTCCTTCGCTTTTTACGCTGCTTCTTCTGCGCACTGGAGCTGCTGCAGTGTTACTCTGCTGTGAGGAATATGCACCGGGATAGTAGTCCGTGCTGGGTGATCTAGAAGCGGGTAGACAGAGGGGGAATGGGCTCTGGCATCCTCCGGAGCTTTGATTAAGAATTGGAGGTTAGTTTCCACGACGAGTAAGTGACTTGATAATTCTTTGATTCCTTAGTGAGCTAATGAGGGATGTCGTTGTTAGTTAGGTTAGCGTGATTGCAATCTGATGCATAGCGCTTATTATTAGTAAGAATTGATACTGATGTAGGCATTCGGTGTTTGGGAACGGTCTATGGTGCGATTGGCACATAGGTGGCGCCCCGTTAGTTTGCGTATTTGTAGAGCTCGGTAAAGAGTGCCGTGCGCCCACGGTGACAGCGAAAGACAACTTTCCGTCGGGGAAGCGTCAGCCAACTTGCTCTCCGCCGAACGGCCGCAGAGAGCCCACGGAGGAATTTCAGCAGGAGACCCGCGGTCGAGGAATTACGAGGCATAATAACGGCGTCGCGAACCGGAAACGTGCCACGCCAGCAGGAATTCGCGAGCACGCGGCCGGATAAAGGAAACCCCCCCTTTGGCTACGGTTTGACAGTCGACCCGTGAAACCCGCGATATGCGGCCCGTATTACGGTGCTCCGTCCATTGGCTCGCGCCCTCCGCGTTGTCGTCGGGGACTCCGGCAAATCCTGACACCGAACGCATTGCAACTCCACTCGTAATCCGATGTACCTACACGGACAAACGAGGTCCGCACCCGCCAGGGGCCAGCTACACGCGGCTTTGCGACCTAACGTCCCTATGTCGGGGAAAATCGACAGAGGGGGTTCTGGCAACGGTGTCACTCCCTTTCCTCGGGGTCAGCCGTGGGATTACGATCCGTCTTGTTCGAATTAAGTCCCTTTGTGGCTGGGTTAGCTCTGGGTAATCCGATTAATTCCTTTTAATTGCTCGACTTCTTGTTCGCCCGGAGTTACCCGCGCAGGGATGAATAATACGTTTGGTGGACTGGTGCTGGGGACAGTGGTGGGTGGGTGTAGGTGGTTCCTGATGAGATAGCCTTCTTTTTTTGCTGGGTCTGTATTGTACCTTTATTGTAACTGTATCGGAGGCGGAACAGGTGTAGTGTGTTGGGAGCATTGGGGAGTGAAGGTGGTTACTGGTGAGGAGAAAGGAATTGTAGGTGTGTAGAGTTGAAGGTTGAAGGAAGTTAGACACGGAGGTTTTGGAACGGTTGAGAAGTAGGACGGAAGAAGAGATAGGAAGATTTCGTTACGTCCTGGGCCTGCTAGTCGGCTAATCGGTAACGCTTAAGCCTCGTTCACATTAGTCAAGTTGTATTTCTAGGCAAGGAAGGTTGAAAGAATTTCTGCTTCATTTGAACCTCGAAAGAAACATGAAAGGATATTTAAAGTTAAGTAAATTACAGGTTCACATTGGTAACGTAGTTTCAAGTTATTAGAATTCAAGCGACTTGAAGTCAAGTAACTTGACTAATGTGAACGAGGCCTTATCTAGCAGGCCCTGCCTTGGACACGGGGATGTTAAAAGGTTGGACAAAACTGGTATATATACGAATGGGTAGATGAGCGAGAACTTGCGAGAGAGCGGGATCGGTCGAAGTGCCACCTTGCGGCGGAGTCGGAGGTATCGCTACAGGAGGATGAGAAAGGACAAAATGGAGGAGCTGTGGTGTTTCGTTCTGGGCCTGCTAGCTGCTAGTCAAATCACGAGGGGGGGGGGGGAGAAGCAATTCAACGAGTGATTTTTCAATGTATGGCCCGATGAGGATAAACATATCCTAGAATATTCGCTCTCAGTTCTCAGCTAATTCTTATAAAAAATGGCTTTAAACATAAAAATTTCCGAGTTATCAGATCATTACGTTTCTTTAGAAAAATTTAAAGGTGAAGTCTAAACAAAATATATTGTTTAGAGTGTTTAGACTTTACCAGATTGAACCTGATACAAAACGCTCGTGTGTAAACTCGCACGTGAGTCTCACGCCATACGTAAAACAGAAAAAGACAAGATAGACTCGAAAGTTCCTCGCATATGTACCAACTTAACATAGACTGCCAACTTAACCTAAAATTACACTTGCTTATTAATCTAGTTACAATATATCAAAAGGCAAAAATAGAATTCAGTCGTTCTTCAACAAAGGGAATAAAAAACTCTTATTAGAAAATGTTCAAGGATCAACAGTTTAATCAAACAGTTATACCAAAAGTTCTCTACTTTTCAAGGCGTGGTAATCTTGAAATCCCCTAGAATAGAACAAATTCTCACCACGTTCCTTACCTAGATTACTTCCCGCCCACTTGTATTTACAATTTTCTGGCACTTAGTGTATGTACATATTGTTCTCAATTTCACGTGATTCGTGTAAAGAATTATCATCATGCACTGATTTCGAAAAATTTCGGAAACATGATGTATGAAAAATTCTTTTCTTCACTGCTCACGTCTTTGTCACTTGGCGATGGAAGCAAACGCATGGTTCCCATGAAAGCTCTCGGAAGGATATTGGAAGGTGGTTGCAGCGGAAGGGTGAGCTGCGTGTTCTATGGTTACAGCGCTCGCTCGTGTTTATACGAGGAGCAGGTGTACAAACTGAAATCCCGCGTAAAACGGAAATCTTTTTCCCTAGCTTGTTGATGTTTGCCCCAGTAACGCTGACAGCGATCGCGACGAAATTGAATTCGACTCATTCCACTATCTATCTAAAACGTATTGCAAAGCTTTGCAAATACGAACAGTGTACCGACGACAGTGGTGGATTTAAAGGGCACCTGATGAGGAGTGACCACTTGGGCCCCTAACTACAACTTCTCGGCCAGAAGGTCCCCCCGGGGCCCTAGCTTCCAAAACAATGGATTTTATCTAAACATTATACTTATTTGTAATTTTCTTATGTATGCAGTGTGTCACAGACAATTAGACACCTGAGCCATTTTCCTTAAATCCGCGACAGGAGACAACGTAATACTTGCAGTCCAACCAACACGCCTGATCGTCCACCTGAATCTTCAAACGAATCAATCTTGCTTTACGATCCATTCCCTGTTTCACGGGCATAAAGGCGTGCGAAAGGAAATCTCGAGCAGCACAGATACCTCTATCTAAGAGCGGACGCCTCCACGGGGCTATCGTTCCCGTGGCCGATAAAACAAGGCGAATTATCGCACGGAGGGGTCACGGGGGCTTGGAAAACAGCGCGATGCTTTCGTGGCCGATCCCCGTTTCGCGTCACGTACCGTTATCCCCTCGTAAAGTTCCGCGAACGGAGTCGGGCGCCCCTCGCGGCGGCGGATTTAAATTGCGCGCCGGACGAACGTATCGGCGAAATTACGAGCGCCCTGTGTCGACGTGCCCGCGGCGGCTCTTCGACCCTGCAACAAGCCCCGGAGCCCACACCTGCCGAGGGACCCAACAGATTTACTGGCTGCGACGTGGCGGGTTATGGAAACTCCGAAACGAGCTAAAATCGACTAGTAATTTAATTGGTCGCCACCCACCCTGTGCCCTCCACTTCGTGAACGGCTATTGACACCCCAAAACCGCTGACTTCAGATCGCTCCAACGTAAATTCGCCTGAAAGTCTGTGAGCGTGAAACGCTCGTAAACCCCCTGTTCACCTTCGGCTTTTAATCGTGCCCCAAAGAAAATAGCTCCGCGATCAAAAGCCTCGAGCCGCTTTTAGACGCGAACGCTTCACCATGCGCCGTTTGTGTCCGAGGGTCAGCTGACTTTTCAGCCTTGCTGTCGGCTCGACTGCCTGCCCGGCGCTTGTAGCACCAGGTGGACACGCGGACGAGCTTTCCGTGTGGCTGTTGATGAGATGGAGCTTCTTTTGCATTTTTATGGGGATTGTTGTGATCCCTATATCGACGTTTGTGTTATAGCCTGTATTTTGAGAAATGAGATGTACTATTGTTTAGATTATCAAGGATTTGTTTATTTATCCTTATTATTATTAAGTGTCTTTATTGCACAAACAAAATAAGGAAGAGAAAAGAAAAGAGCTCATAACCTAACCAAGGAGCCCACACCATAACCTAAAACAAGGCTCATAACCTAACCTAACCTCACATATTAAGAACCTTAACCTTACATTCTAAGAAGATTTAACCTAGACTTAATATTCTAGGCATTTGGCACATAGGTGGCGCCCCGTTAAGTTTCTGTTATATAGAGTGCGGAAGACAGTTCCCTCGGAGAGTCGGCGTTGGGGGAATCAGTTACGGCGGTTGGCCAGCGCGTGCAGTGGATCCGAAGATCGTGGGTTCGAATCCCATCACCCGAGGTGTTTTTTCGCTTACAAAATTCCGGAAATTTCTATGGTGCCCCCTTTCTCTTGATGCATATGCTTATTGTGTTTATAGGTTAATCAAGCACTGACCAAACTATAAATACTCTTAAACCCTCCAGTGCCAAAATACTCGACAATGAGGGCCACGTTCTCTATTATTTACGATCGAACGAGAGGCCTTACCAGCTGCTCTTCATGCAATGGAACTCTCAATCCTTTGATTCGGCCGGCTCCGCGTTAAAATTAGGAGCAGATCGATTGAATTCGCAATCAGATCCCAGATCTCCTTTGTACGGCCGTGTATCATTCCCAGTTCACATGGAAATAAATCTGATCGCGTAGTTTCCAAGGGACGAGATAGTGTGCACGGGCAGAGATTATGCGGGCAATTTAAATTCCGCTCGCTCAATCGACACGGCTGATGGGACGGCGATGAGCCCGGCGGAGCGAAGATGAAAGGATGAATTAGTGACGAAGCGGTGAAGTAGAAGCCGGCCGGCGCGCAGGGAAGTTAAATATGGACCATTTTAAACCGATTAGTCGGGAACCACGAATTAGGCACAAAACACTGTGCATTAACAGGCGACTCGGCCCTGTCCACGTCCGCACTGAAAATGGAACGGCGAACACGAAAATTCAGCTGTGATCGTCCAATTCCGCGGCTGGCTTTACAGTTTTACATTACAGATCCGTTGCCCGACACGCTGCTGACGCTTCCGCACCGCGTTGCGCAAACACCTCTGTATTTACAATCGCTATTATTTGTCGTCACTTAAACGGCGCCGTCGCGATTTTCGACAGTCCTACATTGGCAGCAAGCAGTCCCAGGGCCGCATTCACCACGAGGCATATTAAGGGCAAGCGGGGACCATATTTTAAAACCTTACTCTTCAAAAACAGAATATAAAAAACACCCTAGTTACAGTTGTAAAAGAAAATACCACGAACTGGGAGAACATTGGCAGTTTTCAGAACATTTTGTTAGATATATAATATAAAAATGGACATTTTTACATTTGCTTTAAGTATCCTATTATGACATTGCATCTTTTGTGATTGTACTACAAGTGTCAAAAGGCATTAAAGTATTCATTTCCTTCTTTAATATGTGATATGTAACAGCTAATGATCCCCCAGTTTACTGTATTTCTTTTTAAATATTAAATTTTTAATATAAAAACTAGAGGTAGCTGAAAAAATTTGTGGGGTCCTATAATGTATGGTTCCATGATGTTGTGCTTAGAGCCTTTTAAAGTATAAACGCAGCCCTGAACATCTAATTACAGACACTGTATTTGGATTTTGCAAAATAAATATTCTGCCACGCGACTTAACCGTAGAGCAACTCTGTCGCTTCCACTTCGTCCAATACGAGATACGATGAATTCGATTGATTTTAATGTGCAATATTTCCCAGCATTCTTTATTCTTTTCCCCGCGTTGCTTCTGACCAATGACATCCGTGCGAGCCCAAAGCAACCGTGTCACGAGCCATCGACAGCTTCAAAGGGAGCGTTGGAAAATATTTCGCGTAATCGGTACGAAGGGAACTCATCAGCGGGGAAAAGGATCGGGAAAATAAGCGGGCCGAGTTAACTGAAATTCAACTGATTAACATCGGCCGGGGTAAATAACGGTGCCGAACGATCTTAATGAAGATTGAATGGCTGCCAGCGAAGCGCGCGCCACTGGCTCAAAGGGGAACCCCTGAAAGGGCCGATCGGGATCGGGGCTGCGAGAACACGGGACATTAATGAAATTAAAACGGCTCTGGGAACCGCGCTTGCCCTGATGTGGATGGAAATTTACGGATTCTAATATCGGCCGATGCATCTCCGCCAGCGAAAGAAGATTAAAGGGCTGGGAGAGGGTGCATGAGACCGTTTCGAAAACAGTCGGTTAGCCCAAACTCTGAGTATTTGGGATCTGTGTAACAAGCTCTGTGTCGATGCTCCTGTTTCTCGAATAGATATGCAAAATTACTTGCCAAATTTTAAGACGCTTATGCGACAATTTTGGAATATACAATAGAGAATGAGATATACTTCTGGGGATTTCGGGGGGTCAAGTTTTTAAGCAGTTGAAGATTATCCTTGCATCAGCTTATAGAGGCTGGTGAATTATTATTATTATACTTCTCTTTTGTATTGGTATTATATTTTATTTTCTAATTATTAGTATTTATATTCTTTTTCTATTATTATTAGTACTTTGTTATTATTCTTAGAGTTAGATTTAAAAACAAAAAATTTCTGGATCTCGCCCATTACATTCGTGCAAATAGGCTCATATTATTTTAGCGTGGTTTATTTTTTCTTAATTTTGTATAAATAGGGAAATGCTTCTGGTAATCAATTTACCTCAAGCTGTTATATTTATTCTCTTAAAGAGAGTAACGAAGAATTCAAATATGAATTTGAATTTCACGGTTGAGGATCAAGCTAGTGAAGCGAGGACCTCCACTAGCGGCAAGTGGGGGAAACGCTCCGTCTCCCGAAGCACCTTCCCGCGCTCTAATTGGTTGAAACTTGAATGATCTTTTATGAAAGAACGGCTCGTTTCCGAGACACGGTTCCTTTTCAACATTTCATCCTCCAGCCGAGTAGAATACGTAGAAATAAGGCGATTTTGATCTTCAATTTCAGGATCAAAGTGAGCTACCTTTTCACAGACCTCTGTCACCAATTTCAAAACTACTGTAGCTCCACTGTGCTAACTTGGCAGTCATAGGAGCTTGTTTACTGTAGCAAATCTCGTTGAAACAGTTCGTCAAGGTTTGCAAAGGTAAACGTGGTATTTCGAGGTACTTGTTTTCGCGTTCGTAATTTCCCGTTCGGCGACCGTTCGCGAAAAATTAATCAAGCCCGTCCGAGCGCACACGCAAAAAACGACGTTCCAGGGAAAAAAGTAATGCTGGTTGTTAAACGAATGTAATAAACGGGCAAATACGCTTTTGTTTACGAATACCTCGCGCGGAGAATACAAGGTTTTTGCACGTCCCCCATTCTCCGTCCGCCTGGAAAATTCAGCGAAAATTCGCCCTCGATTCCGCACAAGGAAAATCAAAATTTGACGTGGAAAATAACACAGTCACGTCACCGTTAACCAACTTCCTCCGGACCCGCTGCTTTCAGGATCTCACTTTTCTAAATAAATCTTTAACCCTTTAACACTCTGGGTGTAAGCCACCCATAAGTTGATTTTGACGTTCTGTACCTTCTAGATGCAAAAGAAATACCTTTTCTCCGAAGCCCACTTACAGACTATTTTTTCTCTCAAAATATTATCTCTGAACAACAGCTCTGTAGATTGTTAGCTTCTAATATTGAAATTTGTAAAAGTTACAATTTTTTAAAGATTTTCTTCGTTTTTTCTTGACATATGGTAATCTATCATTTTTTTTTACAAAAACTATGGTAAAATTCCAATAAAAAAGCTATTGGAATATACTCTAGAGACCTTGAAACTGACTCATGATTTTGTTAAGGCCATTGGATTCTTTAGATGAGAATGGGAGCCGTTCAAAAATTGCTCTGGGTGTGAGCCACCATGTCAAAGTTGATCGAAAAAAGAGGTTTATCAGCGATGGGTTAAAATGCTTTCCACTTTTCTTAAAACGCATGCGCAGAAAGTTCCCCTCGCGAGACGAGCCGTCTCTGATTTCTTCTCTGTCGCAGGTATTTATGGAAAAGAACGCGGCGACGTCGCGGTAAATTGAAACGAAGTTCGAAATAATGCAATTTCTCGAGCGAGGCTAACGAATTTCTTGCACTCCCCACTCAGACGCGATGCTCAGACGCTTCGCCGTATTTCAAAGTACTTTTCGTTGTAGATCTCCTTATCGTGCCTCTGCGGGGATTCAGCAGTTTATTGATAGAGTTTCCTGGCGCTCGTTACTCATCGTTTAGCGATGGAATCTATCATACTCGCGAATAAACAGCCACCCAGCTTGTCAACTGCGGCGCGTTCAGTTTCAAGTACCTCACGCTTCATTTTTAACATCATTTTTATTAACATCCCTACCTACAGACATTTGCTTTTAAATCGTTTGAAAATCGTTATAACAGACTACTTCGAGATTTGATTTATTAATCACTGTGTTATACAAAAATAAATCTAATATAATTATTTTATTTAATGATATACAGGGTTAGTACTTGTAAACTGTTTGTTATATGAAAAAATGTTTCAAACAAAATTGTATAATTTAGTATCATAATATTAGTTACTATTATAAATAATTAATTTTTTCCCCTGCAATTTGATAGATCATTGAACGCTGTAATTTTATTTTGCAGGTAATTTAAGGTGGTAGAGTTAGATTACTCGCCCTGTATATTTGTTTGTTAACGTTTCGTGCAATATTTCATAAAAACAATGTCTATAACGCATGCTTAGACATAAAAGGTCCCTAACCCGGAAATAAAAAAAATTATGAAACTTTTGGGATATGTAGAGAAGTATATCCCAATTTTGCGGTGTTTTGAACATATTGTTTGCAATTGACACATATATAAAAACAAAAATTGCCGAACAATTGCCTTAAAAAAAATTGCCGAACATGACTATATCTTTGCTTCGTCCAAGGTGCAAGGTATCTAACCCCTTAAGGGTTAACGACAAGTAAATCGATAGAAAGTAATTCAATTTACACTTTTTTACACTCTCTCCACAGTGCTCAGCATTCTCCCTCTCGGCGTTCGCATCGCGGAACTCCGCGCTGATCGTGCAGAACGTTGGAATTCTAATTTGGTTAAGAGTGGCGAGTGCAAGCGAGCACCTACGGCCAGAGGATCGCGTAAATAGTAATTGCTATTCCGAAGCCAAGTGGCCTGGCCTCTTATGGCTGGAACACAGCAGCCGTTTCCACTATCGTTTCCCGTCCACCCCGCCCATCGTGTCGATATATCATCCACCATCGGTGAACCAGCGTTGACCCGCTGATGGCAGAGGGCCAGCGATAAGGGCCGTTGCCTATCGGCCATAAGAGCGCGTCCTTTTGTATTAATGACGCTGTCCCCGAGTGTAATGGACACCTTCCCCCACTAAGGTTATTAAATTCCACGATACATAAAGTTGCTTAATATTTTCCACGCTTCGCTAGCCAGCTTTCTTTATTTGGGCGATAATGGATTTCTTCTTGGAGCTCCACGCTTCATTTCGCGAGCATTGACGCTAATATTGCTGATCGCCTTAAAAAATTAGCAAGATGGAATGGTTTCTTGGCGTTTTGGGGTATGTACAGGGTGTCCCATAACTGGTGATGCAAGTGGAAGGGTGGATTCTACATGAAAAATAAGTCGAAGATTTTCTGATATCGCGCTGTATAATTTTATGATATATTTAAAGATTCAAAGTCAAAGTGAATTTTCTGAAAAACGAAGCGCAATATTGAGAAATTTTATTCTATATTCTCGACTTATTTTTTCATATTGAATCACCAACGAAGCCAAGCCTTGGACCACCAATTATGGAATACCCTGTATAAATCTCGAGTTTTCAACTGGAAGTTGATTTATTAACGTTAGTAACAATAGCTGATGTAGTAGCTTCAGTCATTACGTGATTCTGAGGAATAGTTAAGTGTTCATTTTTGCATGGCCTAATAAAAGGTGGACAAAGTGGGCGGGGCATCAAATAATTACTATTGAGCTGGCAACGTCGTCTCTTGAACTCCTCTCTTTCCCACCATGATCTTGTTGCTAAGATAAGTTCAGTTTGACTTGTTTCCGAAGCTATGACCATGGCACCAGAACAAGAGTGAACATCCTCAAAAGCTTCAACTTTGGTCACATCCCTGTTTCACTGTGTTTAACGAATTTAAGACCGAATTCTTTGCAGTTAAATGTTTAAAAGCACAGCAGGGTCGGACTGCCTCGAATGAAATTCAAATTTGCTGGAAAATCTTATTTAAAGACAGAAGCGAACCGGACGGGAACAATAGCCTTTGCTACGCTTTGAGCGCTCCCAACCGGCGACTGCTGGCCTATTTATCGAGCGTAATGACCGTCCGGCGGACGTCACCAGCAAAGACAAAGTTCACCGTTGCAAACAGTTATCCGTGGACAGAAAAACACGGCCGAACTTCCCGGAAAAGTTGGCCTATTTTTTGCCTACCCGCCGAGGAGAAGTCGTTAAGCCGTCAGATGCACTTTTCCGATCCGCCTCGCTAGCCGGGATACTGTTTGCGAGCAAACTTCAACGGCTGTTTGAGGCGCGCTCATATGTCTGGGCGACGTTGCATCAGCTCCCAAGTGGGCAGGCGAAATAAAAAGGAACAAATACGAATTGCAGTGTACTGGGTCAACGCCATAATGGCGGCTGCCTACTACGCAGAGGGCCCCGCGGATCGCGGGTTCGAGTCCCGTCGCCCCGAGATTTTTTTTCCGTGACTTAATTGCAAAAGCTATTCCTACATATATATTGATCATTAATTAATAAAAATAGCAATCCTCAATAACCTTCCCAATATTAATAAAACCCAAATCAAGGTATCAGGGTTTTCACAAAGAATACCACCACCACCCAGAAAGACCAATGAGATCCTCGAGCTTTCAAGACCTGAGTTACGCCGACTAAAGCTATTCGAATACTTGTAGTAGAATGCACCCTTTACGCGACGCTTCAACTATTGCTCAGAGGTCTAAGATCACAGTGCTACTAATTCCCCAGTGCAACAACAAGTACCAGAACACAGATTCCCCTTCACAACACAAAGCAGCGGCAAGATACAATTGCGTTACCTTCGACAAGCAAATAAACGTTCCCAAACACCCGGCAAGAAACCAGGTTACGATACAAGGCAGCGTTCGTTTCGAGGATAACGACGGCGATAACGACGCCCCAGCAACGGATCTGGGGCTTAGAGGTTTCGTTTTTCCGAGGGCAACACCGGCCACGGTCGAAAACCATTCACTTTTTCCAGGACAGCTGTCCAGGACTCGGTATCGGGCTCGTAATCGTTCGTAGTCTTTTTATTTTCTCTGGCAACTGGCTACGGGAGAAATAATACCGAACGGGATTGTGTGCTCGTAACTCTGCTGGCGTCGCAAGCAGACGTTTCATTAAGCTTTTGTTGTTAGGATTTTCGCGAATCTGGCAAATAAACTGTATCATCGCAAATGGTCCCCTTCGAAAGTGTTTTATGCTTCTCGATGCACAGGCGTATTTTCGCGTGACAGGGTGCAAACACTCCGATAACTAATTGGTCTCCTTTGTCGATTCTACGCTGATGTGTCAGGCTTTCGTTGTAGCTCGCTAGCGTTTGGATGAACGAACCTGTTTTCGGTAGCCCGCTGGAATTTTCCTAGTAATGCTTTTTAACAGGCTTTTCTACTGACTTTATAATCACAGTTATCAGATTTCACGTACGCTGTATATTTGTGGTTTACTGTTGAGTGTTCGAAACATTCTGTTTTAATGTTTGATGAGGATTTGCGGGCCGCATTGTTCTACGAGTTCAGCCCACTAAGTGTGTTTAAATTAGGTGCGGTTTAAAATCCCTAACTTTATACATGTTGGTTTATATGTTATTTATTTAATCTAACGTAATTTTTCTCTGAATTCAGTGAAAATTGCTCGCAGCCAGCCGTGAATGTACGGGCAGAACGTGGCGAAAATACTGATAAAATGCTTCATTAATGTTTGGGATCTGCAACGTGGACTCAGAGAGGAGAATTTTTAACTTTGTGCTTTAAAGGGATGCAATCATTCCTGCATTGCTTTTGGCTCGGGCCATTCGTAGCTGTGTTTTCTGTGTAAATTTCCGCGTTGAATAATAATACAAATTCATCATCCCAAATTTGAGGGAAAATTCTGTTCGACTAATCTGCACAATCCAAACTATCGCCACTTACCTGAAGCTTGAATTCATATATCAACTAGCTTTACTACTCGGCTTTGCCCGAAATTTAGATTCTGATATTATACATTTTTTTTGTGAAAATGGTCACATTCATCTGGATTAATCAGGCATAATAAGCTGAGCCACATTCCGTGATTCCAGAGTTTACGGTTCGAAAGTTTTTAGACGACAGACAAACACAAACATATCGAAGCTTTCTGCTTTATATATTGAGATTGAGACTATGTACACTCCGTGCTCCAATCTGTACAGTATTGCCTCGGCCTAAGATAGTGGTTTCTGTCTCTGTCTAAGGTGAGCGTTATCCTCTCAACTTCTGTTGTTGGAGCGAGAGATGAGGCAATAAAGGCAATCCTAAAAAACTCTATACCCTGTACTGAAAAAACACACAACTTCGTTGAAGCGCGCAGAGAGCGTCACCAAGAATCAGTCGAAAATAGAAAGAAAACTACTCAAAAGTTGACAAAGGGCCTGGAGTAGCAAAAAAACAAAGGAAGGGACAGGTGCGCAACCTACACAACGCTAAATCGGTCTAGAGAAAGCAATCTCCCTGAAACACTGCATTAAGTCCAGTTTCACGAGGCCTCTTTCGGCCCAACAATTTACTTAATATTCGAGCAGCGTCAATTAAAGGCCACTACTCGTAATTCACCGTTAATCGGTCCGGCTGCCACGGCACGTTTAATTATCGCGAGACTAAAGGGAGCTGGTGATCTTGCTCCCAAAGTATCGCAGAAAAGGATGCGAGAGGGTCGACTGTTAGGGGTAGGCAGGGAAGAAGAATGGTCGTTCCCAGGGCGACATTAATTAATTGTTTATTGCGAGAATGAATCACTGGCCGAGACGGGGGTCTGGGACTTTCGGACCCTTAACGATCGCCGTGGCGAATTCATCGATGCAATTAAGGGTGGATTCCCTCCACTGTTTTACTCTGGCGATTATGCAGTCTTCCTTCTTCTTCTTCTTCTGACTCTCTCTTCTTCGTGTACTTTTTTTCCATGTGTTCCCTTTTTACCCCGTCCTCCTTTCGCTTCTTCATATTTAGTATCCTTCTTGCTCTGTTTTTTTACATGTTAATTGCACGAGTTCCATTCCCTTCTTGGTTACTTTGCTTCTCCATATTTGTTTCAGTAACTTGTTACGGTCTCAGCTTGGTTTTCTTATTCGTCGTAGGTACACCACTACTCTTGTTGAATATGCAGTGCTCCCCTCTCTTTCTGCATTCTCCTGCGTTACTTTCTTACTTGTTTTACTTTGCTTCTGCAGTATTTCCCCTGCAACGTCTGGAATCGTCGTTGCTAGATGAGGAACGGATCAATTCTTGCTCCTTCGTCTCCGGTATAACACCGTAATCTTTAACTGGCATTTTAATTATCGGCTAGACTTATCAGTACTTATCAGTAGGGCTACAGCCGATGGACCCTGCCTTAGATGCATGGGGTCCGATAGGAATAAACTTGGAAGTTGTATATATACGAGCGAGACCGGGATCTGGCACTTGCGAGAAAGAGTTTGAACGACTAGACCTCTGGTGGCGCTGTTAAGTATTAACAGTCGCGATTCCATGGTGGGACTACGATGTGACACTCCCCTCGACTTCTTTGTTATTTAATCGTAGCAACACTCTACTTCTGAGCTGCCACACGACGACTTAATCCTCTACAACTAGTATGTTACAAGGTTGCTTCACGCGGTGCAGTGTTCTCCTTTTAGGGGGCAACATACACCTAGGAGGTGAAAAAGTAGGATGGATTTGAAGAATCTTTTTCGTTGGACAAATGTTTTTATCAAAGATACATTACATACATTGGGAAGGTCATATTTTTGTCTGTAAAATGTGAAATTTTCATTAAAAATTCGGAGAACAGGCTACGTGGTAGCTGTCCATTCAACAGCTTTTTCAGAAACTACATCTATGGTAACCATCATATTCTCGCTGTTATTCATCTGAAACACAAAAGGAAAAATTATTCTTGAAGTAGGCAAAGGAAACTAGTAGGTACTTGTGGTAGCAGATTTTGGTTTTTTCAATTTTTCACGAAAGGGCGGGCATTTGAACATAAAAATCGACTTTATGATTTTTCACATTTTCAGTCATAAAATTGTATAGACAAATATGTATTCTTTCTAATGTATATAATGTTTCTTTGTCTAAATCCATCCTACTTTTTCGTCACCTTGGTGTATGCTGCGCCTTAACCTTTCTACCAAAATTACCACAGACTCCATAGTAATAAAATTCCGCACGAGACAGTCGTTCTGCTTTCTCGTATTTGATCGAGTAATTTGTTACCCCCCTCCTTCAATCCACATCGTCTGGAGGGATGACGAAGGCGGCCGAGTTCGGGGGAAATTTGCTTGGCCGCGAAGTTTCGACAGATAAAGTCCGACACTTTGGCCGAAGTTTCACGACGAAAGGAGGGCTGCTCGTGACACGGAGAACTGTCGCTTTCGCTCGCGCGCTGGCTCTGCCCCTTCAGTTTTTCCCGACCGCGCGCGATGTTTGCAGGAGCTCGACAAGGGGAAAATTCGTGCGAGCCCCGAGATCCTTAATTAACATTTGGTTTTAATTAAATTTTTACGCGCAACGCAAACTCCACTCCCGCAATTATGCTTTGAATCCCGAAGTACACTGTTCCAGGCGCATTCTTTATTTCCAAGTTGTCCACCCACCGACAAAATATTAACATTCTGATTTTCCCCGACCCTTGCAATTCCATTTCGAGATTAAAGACGCAGAACTATGAAATTACAGAATGCATCATGTGATGGCAACACCATTTTCAATTATTCCAAAGGGTCCTTCAATAAGGGCGCTCGATCTTTAAAATTGAATCAAAAGATATGTACGTGAGTTATGCTAGAAATCTTTATTGCGGCTTAACATACACTCAATGCCCTTATGTTTTAAAAATAACATCGTTCAAATGGCCTCCACGGCTTTGATTACAAGAGGCGATACGAAAGACCCAATTTTGATAACTTTTTCACATAAATCGAACTGGATTATTGTCATAGACCAGAGACTTAACGTAGCCCCAAACAAAAAAGTATTGGGCGTTAAATCGCCATGCAAGGTATTTCTTTATGTGAAAGAGTCATCAAAATTCGGTCTCTCGGATCAGCTCCTGCAATCAGTGTTATTTTTAAAACATAATGGCATTGAATGTATTTTAATCCGCAATAAAGATTCCCAGCATTCAATTTGAAATATCGAGCGCCCTTATTAAAACACTCTTTATAAAAACTAATTTTTCTACCCCTATCCTACGTGGTTCATTAAATAACCACTTGCGTCGAGCAATGATTGCCAGCTTATACAATATTCAGCGTCCAATTCCCCAGCGAGCGCTAACAAAGTACCACGAAAATCTCGTACTCTATCTCCATCCTCTTCCTCGCTTTATCGGGGTCTCTATCTCGCTGCTTTTCTCATCGCGACTGCGATCTTCTCTCTGGAGTCCCCCCTCCCATCCCTCCCGCTTTTCAAGCTCTCTCCTTTTCACCGCCTCCCGTTTTCCGCGGCGTCTCATCTTCTTTTTCAAAACCCCTTCCCCGGCGGTCTGTTGTCTACCAGTAGTTAAGTCGCGCTGTGGTCAGACATCGCGGCGCGAGAACGAGACTCCGCCATTCATTGGACCGCGTCGCTCGCCCTTCTCCCCCTGCGCCCTTTTCTCTGTGGTTCCATGGTGGATTCTCCTTTAAACGTCGCCACGAGGCCCTCGCAAGCCCAGGACCTTCTCTTTTCTTTTTCTTTCGTCGCGAGGAAGAAACACGTCGAAATAATCGCGGCTGGCACGATTCTCCAGCGATCGCGGCGAAACGAGCGGGCCATTGTCTCGGAACGGAGTCGCTGATCAAGCTGGAGGAAACGGTCGAACAAAAATCCTGATTAATGTCGCTGCTGCAGCCAGTCGCCAAAGAATATCAATCGCACATTGGGCACGGTTCGCTTGCAAGTGGGACGTGGTCGTCTTTTGTGCGAAAATTTCGCCTGCTGCTATCGGCGGTGCTTATTTGGGGACCCAAGGTGTACGTGACTGTGGGGGGTTTGTGGAGATTCGCTGGAGGAAAGAGGAGGATTGACAAATTGACACATTGACAAATTGACAAATTGAAAAATTGACACTTGGAGGAGAAATAATTGAGTTAGAGGTGACAATTAATGGGGTTTGATGCAATCTTCTGTGGCATCTGTGAGTGGGATATAAGTGATGAAGAATTGTTTTTAACTCGCCAGAAGGAATCCCGAGGTATGCAGCTTAAGTAAATTTGATGGGCATTTAAAGCAAGCGAATATAGTTTGCCCTTTATTGTGTATGTGTTAAGATTTAATTGGAGGTTTAAAAGTTAAATAATTTTATGATAAATTTAATTGAAAATTAAAAACTAATTAATTCATTTGATATAAATTATATTAAGATTTAATAGAAGGATTAAAAATTAATTAATTTTATGTTAAAAACTGAAAAATAAAGACTAAGAAGTAATTCTTATGATGTCAATTACATTAAAATCTAATTGTGGATTTAAAAGTTAAATAATTTTATGTAAAATTTAATTGAATATTAAAGACTCAGATAATTTAGTTTAGTTCAGATTTACTTGGAGGTTTAAAAATAACACACACATAAATCAGTCCAATTCCCCAAAACGACCTCAGTATCCACGCTACAGCTAAAAACGTTCTCGAATCATCGCCACCTCAAAAACAGCGTTAACCACGTCGCTATTCCAACCGAGGAGCAATTTTTAAGCGCTACCGTGACCGCGCGCCGTTCCCGACGATCACAGAGATCGTGCCATCCCGCATCCCCGATCGAAGACAAAAGGGGGTGCGCGTAGGGTTGGTTCGCCGGGTCGAGGAGCTGGGCCATAAATCTCGGCCCGCTTTCGGCTCGCAATTATTTTCAACTGGTGTAATATAAATGGAGGTCGCGACCGAACGAAAGGGAAGGGTGGAATCGTTGAAATCCGCGGCGATGCGGGGGTGGACGGCACACGAACAAAAGGATCGCCGCGGTGCTCTTTATTTCCGGCGACGGAGCCGCGCGGGGTTTGTTATCAGGTGGCGAGCAGCGGGCCTGCCGGATTGACGCTGGTCGAATCGACCGGAGGGAACGACGGCGGAGGGTTTAACCGGGCGAGAAGTGAATCGGGGGCAGCGACGGGGGCGAGGACTGAGGGTGGGGCGGAAAAAGTAGAGAGTAGCGGGCGGAGGCCAAAGAACAGAGGAGGCCCGATTAAATAACAGAGCGTGACAAGCGAGGAATAAAAGGAAGAAGCAGGAAGTGGAAATAGAGGGAGGGGGTGGCCGGAATGGGCGGGGTGAAGGAACAAATAGGGTGCGGAAGAATGGGTCGAGGGCGGCGGAGGCTACCGGGGGGTTGTTGGAGGAAAAGTACGAAAAAGGGCGCGCGCGATACAATGAATACGACGTCGGCAATGTGCGACTGAATCGGGGGTGCGGGATGGAATTATAGAATTGCACCGAGGGGGTGGGGGGCGGAAGCTTCCTTATCGCGTGTGTGCGCGGACTTTATTCAAACGACCGATTCACTTTTAATTGTTCCCCATATGACCGGCGTTATTTGCATAGTTGCTTTTGTTCCGCGCGAGAGCTAGGGGTTGGAGGGTGGAACGTTCGCCGGGATCGATATGCGCGCGGTTTAACGCGTTATAACGTAATCCTCTGGCAGTCCGAAGGCGACCGAAATATTGGCGGTTAGCGAATCGTTAATTCTGTTAGTAGGTCGCCGAAAGAGGAAGGAATTCCGTCGAAGGGGGTGGAGAACCACCGCGGCAAAAATTGGAGAAATTTTTATACGCCCCGTTAAAGTCGATGCGAAGTTTCGCGGATACTGTAACTAGGGGATAGGTAGGTTAAGGGGGAAACGGTTAGTCACTGATGAATATTGTTAACTGGGGGAGGGATTAAACGTAGCCGCAAGTTACGAGGGAACTTTGGTTACCCGAAAGTTACGATTTTTTTTTATTCTTGCAGGTTTGTTGGATAAAAGTATGCAATTGAATTGTTTAAAATTTGTGCTGGGGAACGGTTTTTGGTTTAAAGAATTGTGGAAGAATTTCATTGCATTGAGGGACCCAGTGGAAAACAGGTACATGCTATCGTTTTATGATTTTTTTTTCACTGCATTGCAGGAATGAATTAATGGTACAAAGAAATAAAATGTGCCATCTGCCTGTTCTCCACTGAGCCCCTCAATTTTATACAGCATAAAAATTTTTTAAATTTTCTGTCAAATAATTTATTATATCTATTATAGTTGTCTCCAATAGAGGAACGTAGGTAAATTCACATTAAAATAATTAAAATTTGTGCCAGTGCAAGCGTTTGAACGCAATTCGTAAAAAAAGTCCTTGAGGGGTGTTTTCATCTCGAAAAATAAAAAAGTAGCATAAACAAAAAATTGTCTAACTTCTAATAAATTCCCCTTACAAACCAGAAAAATTTCAAACTAATCGGAAATTTCAGGTCACCGATGTTCCTTGTTAAAAACTTGATATATTTACATTAAATAAAAAATAATCTTAATCCAACATCGGCAGAGAAATACAAAAACAGAATATCCCGTTTAAAAATGACACAAAATTGACTTTGCTATCTTCCACCTAACTACACACTCAAACTGATCACCGCCACTATACACCCACCCCTCTACCACAACTTGCGACATAGTTTCCTCAAACTGCAACAGTTTCAGCGATAACTAAAGCGTTAACAACTTCGAAGCACCCTGTACCCCACAGAATAACAAAGCACCCTAATAACCTTTTTCCCCAGTGCCAATAATTTTGCAACCTCACAAGCACTTACCCTTCGCACCCCTACCCAACTTCCCCCAAAACCAAGTAAAACCTTCCCACCCCAATTAAATTCTCTCTGATATCCCCAATTTTTCCAACTGCTCCCTTAAATTCCACCCTTTCCTCTTTTTAATCAGGCAGACTCGCTCAGACGTGCGTTCATACCCCTAAAGCCCCGCGTTTCGAAGCATCGCGAGCGATTTCCCTCGGCGGGCAGTGCCAGTCGCGGATCGCCGCGTCGATGGCCGATAGTGCCGATGCTATTGGCGTGTGCAGGTATCGATTCTCGAATTTCCATGCGGGAATAAGACGGGCAGGCGGGGAGGGAGGGGCGAAGCGGGGGATGAAAGGGAGAGAAGAACGATTCTGTCTCGCATGGACGCATCGGTTGGTCCCAATTGAACGCAGCCGTACCGGCTTCATTAAAAGCTTCTCGCTGGCGCGTGCAACTTTTTTCCCGTGGTTTTTCAGCGACGCCGCGCGCGGGGACATTGTTAATTAGGGGCGGGGAGGGGCCGGCGAAAACGCAGGCAGCTAAGGGGTCGCGAGCTTTTTAAAACGACCACGCTCGAGCGCACGCACCGCGAGCCGGCGATAAACCTCGGATCGCGTAAATCATTTCGAGCGCGGGGGTGCAGGGGGGTGAGACAGGGCGGCACTATCCGCGAGTTCCATTCTACGACCGATGGAAAACGTTTCCAAGTGGAGAGTAGCTCGCAGTCGACATGCATTCGCGATTACCCCCGGAGTGGGAACGCGGGTGAAACGAGACCCGACCGAGCCAACCCTTCCTTCCTTTCACCCCCCTCCACCCCCACCCCTTCGTCGGCTGGCAGCTTCGCGTCAAATCCTTGGCTCGATTCATCGTCGAAACGCCTCGATTACTCCTAACTACCCCGGTCCGGTCGTAATCTACGGAGATAACTAGCCCGACTCTAATTGGGCGCCAGTAATATTCCGCGTCGACGACAACTTATCCCCGCCATCGATCTGCTTTCCGGCGTCCTCGTCCCGCCGAACTTACCTCCTGCCACCGTGATTTTCTATGCCACGATATCCGAGATATTGAATAGGGCAGTGCGAGCTCGCGACGCTGGAGTAGGGATGAATTGCTGTTTTAGGGATGGCATGAATATCCCGCGATCGAAACGATCGATTTATAGCCCTGCTCGGGTGCGAACCGTGCTTGGGAGACTTTGGGTGATGATTGGTACTATTCAACAACCGTTTTAGGATTTTTGTATGGGAGGATTAGGTCGTTTCATGAATCCGTGTTTCACAACCTTTTTTGAATCGTGATCCCCTTTTATAATACTCAAATAACCCGCACCCCTCCCCCCGTGTAAGGTAAGGTAAATTTAATAAGGTAAAGAAAACACATAAAAATAGGTATTTTAGATTATTATCCTAACTTAATAATTATAATAAGTAAATGCTATAAATTGCGAACTAAAAATAACTGTGGCCACCTCTTGGAATTTCTAATCACTTCGCGACCCACAGTTTGGGAATCACTGGCTTAGTAGTTCGGACTTCGATCAAGTGCTTTTCATCATTCGTTTTACACGAAAGATATTAAAAGTATTAATTTTTGTAATTCCATAAATATAAAAAAATGGAAAGATTTTGAAATAAGTTTAAATATACTTTTACTGTTTTAATTATATATACATCTTTTTGTAAAAATTCGGAAACCTTTTTTTTTCGGAGTACGGGAATTGGAAAACCGTTTTTTTGGGGAATACTGAAATTCGAAAACCAGTCAAACCGGTTTTTGGAGGAATACTGGAATTCGAAAACCGGATATTTCAAAATTAATTTTTTGCATAAATCCTAAACTATAGTGTTTACTTACTTTTGCTATCTTCATTTCACGTTTTTCTTCCCATTTTGTCTGCATTTACAGAATATTGAATGCTGACGAGGGCTGATTTACGTGGAGGGAAGTGGTCCCATTCCCCGTTACCTACCCCTCCTCTCCCTATTCAATCCCCGTGCTCGTGAATTTTGAATACCCCTGATATCATGCAACGATGTAGTCGCATCAGCGAAGACAGTTTCCACGAATGGACTGAATGAATTCTGAGGATGGAGGGTACTCATGAAATTATGGCATCATTCCGTCCCCTCTTTACAAGATCTTGAATTATGCTCCGATAGCAATGATTATTACATATAGGAGGAGCAGGTACACCCGAAGATACAAAGCATTCCATCTTTGGGTATTCAGTTTCAGTTCTAATTGGAAAACTTTCGAGAATTCTGCAGCGAGTGGGAGCGGTGTATTCGCAAGGAACGCCGGCGTATACATTTATTTATGAACTTTACCTGAGGGAGCATCGCTCACCCGCGGAAATGCATCAGTCTCCCTATCGCTGCACTCGGGGAGGGAACTTTTGTCTCGCAGCGCACCCCCACATCCGTTGACGCGTATAGATTGCCCCGGATTTGAAAAATCGCGTCGCGTAAGCTGACTGTATAATCGGGGGGAGTCAATTGCTGCGCGTCCAATCGATCTCGAAAACAGAGAAATAAAGGGTGGCTGATTTATCGCGTGCCATGCAAATCCGCGCGCTCCAACATCCTAATTCTGATGAAACTTTCGTGGAATCGCACACCCTCGGCTGAAAATAAATTTTTCACTACTTCTCGAAATCAGAATTCGCGAGTCGAACAGCGTCCCACATTTTCCACAACAAAATCGTAGATTGGGAATTCGTTGTGCCGAAAAATGCGACGCAAATAAGCACCACCCTACTACAAAGACACAGAGTAAACCAGAAGAGGGTTGCCAAATTATCTGTTTACTTACTTCCTAGCTAAATAAAGTCCGTCTTACTAACCCTTCAGCGTTACACCTTCATCCACCCTGTACCATCTAAACACAATGCCCTCCAAAATACGCGGCACCCTTCGACCCCTAAAAGCAACCCTTCGAACAGTATCGACCGCGACCCGTCATCGCGAAAGAACATTCTGCGCCAGCGTTCCCTTCCCCCTCGGTCCTCGACGAATGTACCAACATAGGTACCATACGAATTGGAAAACGACGATGCACAACAAGTCGTGACAAACGAGGTCTCGTCTCTGCCCTCTGCCTGGTTAGAGGGATGAGCCCCACGCTGTGTATCTGTATGGGGTGAGAGGGGGTTGGAAGGGAGAACGAAGGGTCGGGAATGGATTCCTCAGGGGGGGTGCGCAAATGAGGGTAGACCGCGATATAATATTACGGATCTCTCGTGAGATATCCCCGGCTAAATTCAATAGGAAATCCGACTTGAGGTGGCGGAACCTTACCCTCCTTCTCCATGCCCGTGCTTTCTGCCGCGACTTCCGTTTCGCCCTCAGCGCACGTACACAAACACGCGACAACCACGACAGACATGATCGCATCGCATCTAATTGCATCCGTTGCCGTTTTTGTTCCAGGACCTCTCGACGGATGAGTAACGAAGCGTGGCCAGCTCTCAAGGTACGACGGATCCTCCACTTTTTCTTCCCTCTAACGAACCGTCGCGGAATTTGTATTCCAGTTTAACGGGGCCCGTTCCTCGTTTCCGCCCGCGGAAAATCTTCGCGTTGCGATCGCTGCGCGAACCGGGGTCGACGTAATCGAATCCACCTGCAAATTGGGTTAGGATCACCGCTGCGCGGGGAAGCACTGGCTATGCTGCGTGAGGGTGTCTATGGCTCGACGTTTTTGGAAATTTTGGGGGATTAATTGTGGGATGGACGTGGAGAGTTTACCGAGCTTGTGATTTCATAAGGCGTGGGATGGGACGCACTTAAACAATTTCGCAGTTTTCGTTACCGTATTTAGAATTATTTTTTAATATATTATTTACATTAATTACTAATAGAAGATAATTTTTAGCGCAAAAGAGTAGTCTTTAATATAAACAAAACCATATTTGGCTACTTACCTTTATTATTCAACTTTTCCTTATAATTTGCAAACGAAAAGAGCATTAAATAAAGTACCAAATGAACAGTTTTCAATTTTTTTATCACAATTAAGTTAAAAAGGTTGAAAAATAAATAACTAAATAAATGTGAAAAATATTCAATTATACATCATTAGATTAAATGGTAAAGGAGTTCAAATTTTCTGTGGGGATGCTGTCGTTTGTACAATGTTAGCTTAAATATCACAATTTTTAATTCAATATTCTAATAGAAACTGACAGAACAGTATCTTTCTCCTGCTTCACGCGAAATTACTCAAAATTCTCAAGAGTTCTAATAACAAATATCACCCAGTAAAAAACATAAATTCCAATGAAACTCATCAGGTGACCAGTAAATTTAATATTCGAAGCCCTTTTAAAACTGAATATCCCCACACTCCCCGGGGCTCATCCCCTTCTACAATTTAATCTCGATTCCACGAAAGAAATTCATCCCCGTCGCTGCTCGCCCTCTAAAACGCAAGTTCTCGCGTAATTTCTCCGCCTCGCGGACCCCCTCAAATTTTTACACCGCTTAATTATCCGTCGAATGTTCATTACCACCGTCTGGAATATCCTCCGCGTAAGGGAGCGCCTCGCCGAGGAGCACGGCGCCCCTGGTTGTTTCTTCATCGACTCGCGCGATCGTAATTACTTTCATTCCCGTCTGTCGCGTCTGCAATTACTACAGTTGGGATAATTACTCTGAAACTTAACGTTTCATTACATTTACGTGACGTTTCCCGTCTGCCGGATTATCCGACGAAGGTGCTCGCGCAGCTGCCGCGAAATTAAATAAATCATCGCTCTAGCAGCCTCGAACGCGTTAGACATACACATACACACTAACCTTGCGCTAGGTCGCTTATTCTGGTGATATTTCTTGAGGCACACGAGACATCCTCGCTGTTTTATTGTATCTTCAGCTATTGTTCTGAATTCTTGTGACTTGAGCGTTCTTGGAAGATCTGTGGCGCCGCCATTTCGTTCTAAAAAAAATTTAAAAAAAATTGAAATCATACTTCCAAGTATGTACAATAAAGACCTGGAAACAGATTTTGTATTCCATTCACTATACTCGCATAAAAAAGTCTCTAAATCAGACTGTTTTTCAGGGCGCTAAAGTGGTATTACCTCTTAAGCATTTTTGCTTGTTTGTTTCCCACCATAAGAAATTTTATATTCTCTGAACGCATTGAATTTCGGATTTTGGCGCCCGTGGAATTTGAATGTGGAATATTTACGAAGCGTGTCAGGCGTTGCTGGGTAATCGTTGAGTGGCGTTCGGTCCGGAATCGCGATCGGTGGAGATCGCGGGGTTAGTCAATTTTAATTCGAACGGTGCGCGGTCACCGTGGAAATGTAATCGACGCTAAACAATTACGGTGGACGGGCACGCTCGAATTAAATTCTTCGACACCGCTCATTAATCGGCGGCCGCAGATTTCCATTTAATTTGCCGTGATTCCAGCGGGCACCGCACTCATTCAGACGCGCGACGGGAAATTGGAAGAATGTGTCGACTGCGACGGGGGATGTTTCGCTCGAATTAACGTTTTACCGGCCCCACCTCTCCGCAGAGTGCGTTCCCAATGTAATAAATACCTTCAGTTCGTTTCGGTAAAATTGTTCGCTTCGCGCCTGTGGATCGGCGTGTCTGTCGACGGATTAATTCGAAATGGCACGCGAGGATTCTCATATGAAATACGCTGGAATGAAACTAAAGTGTCTGACCACAGATATCTGCGATGATTGCATTCAGAGCGATGGCTATTTGAATTCTACTGTAGGCAAACGGTGTGGTTTTGTTTGAAAGAGCAGATGTGGTCCTCAGACACAATGGCACATTCAGGAATTAATCTTGGGAGAAGCCAAGTTGAAGGGATAAAAATATTTTTAACGCAAATTCAATAAAATACATTAGGTGATTATAAACATTTATTTAAAGAATAATATACCATTTTCTTTTTTTTACAAAGCCCCTACATTGGGTCCTCCCCTCTAGGTGCGCCACTGCTCAGATTTCCAAAATGCAAGTATCATCCAACTATTCACTTCAATTCACTTCTTCTTTTCTGAATGTTATGGTATAAACCAGGGTGGTGTATAGTTTTCAGTGCCCCAACTTGTACTAAGGGTGATATATAACACGATTCTTCGCTTAGCTAGGACCTGAATTAATAAACGCAAGTGTACTTGAAACGGTTGGAAGTGATTTACGATCATAAGTTTGAGTACCCTGAGAGCTTCCATGTTCCTTCACCGCGCAGCAAGTTTCCCACTAAACCACCGCGAGTTTATCTTCGATATAAGTGTCGCGACAAGAATATCGGCGAATTTTTCAAGCAATACTGATTGCTTGGATAAGTATGAACAAGAGCTGGGAAATACATAGAGTGCCAGATTTCCCTTAGACTCCTTGGGCTGGTCCCCTTTCAATGGAGTTACAGAGATAGATGTCTCTAGCGTAGCTACGCTGCTCAGCAGGGTTGTCAGAAAGCGATAAGTTGACGTAGTAGGGAGTAGTATAAGGGAAAACCCCGCATGGACTGTGCATCAGACTTTATAACTGTTATAACACAAATTTTAAATATGTGGTATAAGAGTTAATATATTTAATTAAATGATTTTCGTTACGAATAACCATTATAAATGGTTAAAAAAAAATGATTACCAGTAACCATTATCGATATTGGCTATTGGTAACCAAAATTAAATTTGCTGGTAGCCAATTTTTTTTAATCATTCGTAATGGCAAGTCGTAAACAGAACAATTAAAAATTAATATTTTTTAAACATTTCATTTTTTCAGAAACTTCTTTCAGATTTGATGATAACTGGCTTTCATTTAAATACAAATCAATTTTTACTTAATGACTTTTTTCCAAATAGTTTTTAAAATAATTTTTATTTTGGATCTCTGCTGTGCACAAGTCGTATTAGTGTATATAGGTCTCTGTGACGTCACCTTATAACGCGTCTAGCAACCCTACTACCCAGTATTGCTATACTCAATCGAACAGTGACTGAAGTCGAGTGACTGAAAAACTGCTCGTTACACAGTCTGCTCATTATACCACCGACTACGAGCTTCACGAAAACCTACAGATTTTATTAAGCGTGTATTAAGTTCCCGCCCCAGTAATATTTTCCCCATCAACACCGAAATTCCAGTAATCGAAAATCAATGGCTCGGCATCCTTAACTTCTTTTTAACGTGCCCCGTTTTTGTTCGTTAGCGGGGGAACACGATCGATCCTATCCGAGCGGCTCGTCCGCGCGATAATTAACGAAGTTTAATCTGAGATCGTAACGATCGCAATCAGTCGATGAGTGTGTTCCCGGTCGAACAATCGAGTGAAACACTCGCCGGGGCCATTCCACGTCCAAACCCGGGCGACTTTAGTTTTCAATTCCCATTGAAGTTCACGATATTTATTGGCCGTTCCGCCGAACTATCGCGATTCCCGCAGAATCCACGGCGTTCCTGCTCCAACGTCCGCCGAATATATTCGCGCGGCCGTTTCTGTCCGCGGGAATCCGACCGCGCAATTACGGAGATCTCGTTGAGCGCGCTTCGAGGAAATTTCACCCGCGGAAGGGGAACTCGTTTGTCGTTCATCCGTTAGGAGGATGATTCATCTTCTCGTTGCAGTGGGTATCAGAGGTGTGCTCCCGGATTACATTCCGTGCACTTTTACGGTCGCCATGCTAATTTTTAATTGTTCGAGGCTATGTTTGAACCTTGTATATCTTGAGGAGTGGAAGCTCTGCAAATAAAAGGAGCATTTGAAACGTGTTGGCAGATGGAAACGGGGTAGAAGATTCAGATGACGATGCTATTGTTGTAAAAGAGTGAAATTTGAAAGTTTATGCGGGAAATGAGATAATACATTTAAAAGACTATAATAATAATTCTTTATTGCACCAGTAGGCATTAAGAATAATATTAGAATGATAGAAGCGACATAAATACAAATAAGAAAACAAGAAACAGAAAAATAGTAGAGTTAGAAATTAAATAAAATATGGAAAGATAGAAGTAGAGTGCCAAATACGAGTTCCGAGGGGATACTGAAGTGTAGCGGTACCTCCGCTCCGCCGCTAGATGGCCTTCTGACCGATGCCGCTCTCTCGCAAGTGCTCCATCAACTACTGGTGTGTATATATACCAGTTTCGTCCAACCTCCTAACATGCCCGCAATTAAGACTCTTCTCTCCTTCCGTCCTACCTTTCAACTGTTCCGCACACCCGCCACAGAAGTAAAATGTCAAAGTGGACAGTGATTTAGCAAAAATCGTGACTCTAGAAAATAATAGGTCGAGCGGCAGCAATCTTCCACGCGAAGGTACAGAAAAACAAGAAGGACATGTCATGTCGTCTCATCAAGAAGGCCCTACCTCCTCCCAGTGACCACATTTCTTTCCAAAAGATCATCGATGCAAACGCAAGACGCGACTATTGTAAAAAGACGGCTGCATAAGACCGAAGGATCCAATCGGGTGAATACTAGGACGAGATCGAACGGGGAAGGTCAGGAAAATGGAGACGCGGATTAGCGATCGAGGACGCGAGAGGAAGCCTGAATCAATGACGACTCTGGCTAGAAGTTTCCCCCACATAGTTGTGTGGTGTCCTCGATACGAATCGTAGCGATCGGGAGAAACTGGGGCGCGAGTCCGTCGAGTGTCTAATCGAAAAAATACAGCGAGCTTCGTCTAACGAAGAGGAGGACGCGGGGATGGACGTTTCTGGATTCTTGCAAGAGCATCGTCGAGGAAAGTCTGGGGTGGATGCACGTTTCGAAACGACGCCAATTTGGCGCACCGATGAGCGAGTCTTCTGAGAAATTGAGTTCTGAAGGGGGATTTTACTCTGGTAGAATCTAGAATTCAGAATTTACTGCTACTTGTGCTCGAATGCGAAATTATTCGAAATGAGGTATATAGATGAAATTTGTGAGAGTGATAAGCTTCTGCAGTCGCAATTATTAGGTTTGTAGGAAAGTTCTGTTACGCGGTTAGCCAAGTTCTTTTTGTTCAGGGTGTGCGGTACCCATCTCCTGTATTTTGCAACAAGGTTAAGTTTATGGATGGGGTTTAATGCAGTTGGACGTGAAACATTGAACTTTTTAGCAATGTCAGGTGATCTTCAACAGGGATCGTCTTGCAGTAATGCCTGCAGATTGTTGTTGAACTCATTTCGTACTACGTGGCCCACCAGTGGTCTGCGAGATTCTTCAACTGAAATATTCATTTAAAGGAAATAGGTAATTCTCAATTCAGCGTCGAAATCAAAATAGATAAAAAGAAGCTGAAATTATGAGGAATACATAGAACTACTATTTTTCTGTAACTGATTATTTCAATCCACTTTTCTCGTCACTTATATATCTGAATTTCCATCGTTGCACGGAACATGAAGAGGAAGTCTATTTCCATTTTTATACAAAGAATCTCCTTCTTGGGGCAAGTATTTCATTCTAGAAGCCATCCTTGTGCCGTTGAAGATTTATTTTTCACAGAAACTGTTGCTAGTGTCCAGGAATGAGGCGCACCGGGGCAGAAATTTTGGAAGCGCCGTAGCAGTTGGTTTCTCTTAAACATAATCGGGGAACGTTAACGTTGCTAATTACTTTAATTCCCTCTCGTCCGTTTGACTGTCAGCTAAGTGGCTCAGGGGTGCAGGCGCCGCATTCAAAATTCAAAACACCCGCTTATATTCGTTAATCTTTTAAATCTCATTGCGCCGACGCCGCCACGTTTTTCGAGCTGCTCTGTAATTGCGCTCGGCGCGAGTGTTATTCTGTAATAAGAGAAATTAACGCGCGATGCTGAGCGTTTGTCGAATTAGCGTGCGCGTTATGTCTGCGCATAAATAGTCGGCCATCCTCTGCACGTGTCATTTACCTGTTTGCTCTGACTCTGAGTGAAATAATAGGCCACAACATTGGGAGCGGGAATAAAAGTCACTAAATTTGTCACAGCGGTGTCGAGGTACGACCATTTCGATCCATGAAACTTTCTACTAATCCAGGCATGTGGGGACCGCATGAAAGCACCCAGAAAACAATAAATTCCGAAGCGTTCGATTCGGTAACTGTCAAATTCTGAAGCACTCGATTCGGTGACGTTCGAATACGAATCCATTCAATTCGGTAACGTTCAAGTGTGAATTGCTCCATTCCAAAACACGAAAACGATAATTTTTCCACTCACACTAAACTGACGAAACTCTCACAAAACTGAAATGCATGCGTAGACCTTTAACAAGTGCCGAATTCACGCCGGAAGGCAAAGCAAGCGCAGGATGGCGTCCGCCTCGGACAGAGGTGGCGTTATCAGGATCTGGCGAGCGGGTTGGTTGGAAACGGGGATAGCATTATCAGAATTTCGTCTGCGAACTCCACTAATTTTAACTAACGGTAGAAATATCGCGAAACTTTTGAGCGGCGGGTCCCGCGCCAGCCAATTTATCTTACCATCTCTTGCACGGGGGGGCAGTGGGCGAGGTGGAAGACGGGGAACATCGAGGGAAAGAGGGAAATGGCAATGATGGTAGGGAGAAAAGTGGGAGGAGCGGAAGGAAAACAGAAGGGGGGTTGAGGGCTTTTACCGTCTTACTTATCTACTTGCTTCGCGGTCGGGGAGGCTTTAGTACCCTCCAAGCCATCGTACCGCCTTAAAAATTGTAGAACGATCCTCGTGCAGCGTGCAGCTTGCTCGATGAAGGCAACCTAATAAACTGATTGCATCAGACCCGTGCAGATATCAAACTCGGGGATTGTGTACCGAGCGTTTTAGCGATGTTTGATCAGCGATCGACTGATTGTTCGTTGTCGAATGAATGGGTGCTGCTCGTTCTGAGTATTACTTCTGGAATCGAGCGTTTCCAAATTGTAGCGTTACCGAATCGAATGCAATCGAATTTGCACGTTACCGAATTGAACGCTTCAGAATTCGAACGCACACCGAATTTAACGCTTCTAAATTCGATCCTTACCGAATCGAGCGCTTTCAAATTGGAGCGTCACCAAATCGTCCAATACTTTAAGTCCCCAACACGACCGTTTTACGAATATTCAACCTCACGTGTTCAAAATTCTATACCTCGTTTAATCAAGATTTCGCGTAACATTAGATTATGCCACAATTATTACGTAATTGCCAAGAGATATAACGGTCTGTTAATTACTCAGCAGCACATTGATTTCCATCGTCACTCCTCAGACGGTTCGACCCGTTTATCGAATCGATTTTAGATCGGTCATCGGTACCTATCGGTCAGCTGCGCGGTAACCGCGCTAACGTCGAGTTTCAATTAAGGCGACAACGCGGTTCAGAGCTGTGTAAACGTCGCAATTATTAATTAACCGCACGCGCGTATATTTGCGGTTAATTACATCACCGTCAGTTAATCGAACGATCGGCCGACGATTCGTTCCCCAGAACTTTCTGCTGTCCCGCAATCGATTTACTAATTAACAGTTTTTAACGCGATTTATCCAGTAAAAGTGCGTCCCCTAAAGCGATTCATCCATTAAAACTTTCAATAGCCTCTAAACGAAGTTTGAAAGTGATGATGCTCGTCATCTGATGCTACCTCCACTCGTTACGCATGAATATTTCCCCACGCTAAAATACTCCGTCTCAATTCCACGCCTCCAGAATCGTCACAAGCCAATTAACATACAGTTGTGGGGAAAAAGATTTGAAACTTATATTTTAAATTTTACAAGTTAGTCTTCTTCTACTGTTCACAGTTCAAACTTCCCTTTTGCCATTATTATAAAATACAATAAAATAAATCTACATAAGTAATACTAATAATATATCTCATTGCTACACCATTTCAATTACAAATTACAATGGTGAATTGTAACTCTCTACTACCTAATCGAATGAGATATTCAAGACAATAAACAAAGTAGAATTAGAAGGAACATATGTAACGTATATTAGTTGGAACAGAGTTGTAATAATATGAGGATACATAGGAAAAGGACGCAGTGAATTTACCATCATCGATTGCAGTGATTTATTGAGATCTATCAATTTATGTGCGATGTCACGTAACATGCGTTGTAACTCCTACTTTCGGATCAGCTGCCCCAAGACTTATTACGGTACGCGTGATCCCATATATAGATGCTGCAAAATGTTCTTTTCCCTGCTTAGACCATTTTAATGAGTGGCTCAACGACTCAAGGCACAAGTTATTATTAAGCTAGTGTATAATATACCATAGCGTTACTTTTACTTTCTTAATTACTTTCTCTTTTTTAGGTATATATCTTATTCTATATTCTACTCTAATTTCCATGCCACGAAACGACTTTGTATATTTTTCTTCTCCCTTACACAGGTTAATTATTACAGATTGTCCCTTACTTACTTAGTTACATGCATCATTGTAACTAAATGGTACTTCCCATTAAATAAAAAATAAATAAATCACGAGGTGGAGGCCCGCATAAATCTGCACAGCATCTCGCAGTCATAGACCTATTAGAATTTACAGAAAGGTTACTGTGAAGTAGATCATACACTTACCCCAACATTCCAAAATCCTCGATGATTCTCGAGTAAACCAACCGAAAAGTTACACCCTTGGAAAATTTCCGTAACAATGATTCCGCCTACTACCACCGTTCTGCCTCTTCGTGTGCTTCAGAAGGCGAGGAACAATGATAATTAGAAACGTTAATCCCCAGGCAGTCCTCTTTGTGAAAGCGATCGGACGTGTAATCGCGCGTCGTTGGACCGAGCAACAGCCCCGTGTCACGGTATAAATGAGACATAAATTTATAAGGAGATAGGAATCGTTAGTCCCGCGAAATGCATGCGTGTGTGGGGGTCGCGCGCATAATAGAGAGCCTTGGAGGAGTTTGCTGCTCCAGCGCGCGTGTATATCGCAGGGCATAACTACTTAGTAGATAAGGCACCGCTATGGCCCGCCCACTCGCGTTACCTATGCACCGTAAGAAGGATGTTACACGCGCATAAACCCCGCTGCGGAGAAACTTTTTCAGAATTTCCACTGCCGAGGGGGTGTATCCCACCTCGTGAACCCTCCTCGAGCTTTCATACGACTCCTCCCGGAAATGTGGAACGCGCAGGCACCGCGTTCTTCCGTCGAACGTAAAGGACTGGTTTAATAAGTTAACCGTGTTGCGCATGCGCGTTGAATGGGATGCCAGTATTAGCGGGATTGAAGGGTGGCATTTTTGGATGGACTGACGGATAAAATGAATTCTTGGGGAGTTACTATAGTGTAGTATAGCAAAATGTCACTTTTATGATAATGGAACTGATGATGATTTTGTTGTTCTACTTGCTTTGAGTTTCTGTGAATTTAGGGTGTTGTCATTGTTGGTTTGGTGGAGTAGAATCTTTGATATTCTATTTTAATACATTTTCCGTTTCCTTGATCACTTACAAGTATTTGCAACATAAAAAATCAGGTTCGGCATTGCTAAAATCAAACTTTGAACTGTTTCTTCGTTTACAGCGTTCCATATATTCGCTAATAATTAAAAGAATAAATAATTAAATAATTGACTCCACACGAAGCACAAGTGCCTAATCCACTTTTTCACGGCGAATCAAGAAATTCCCTCAACGAGTGAAGCATCAGCGACAGCGTTTCCTCCCAAGACCCGTTCTGCCCAGGGAAGGCTAAATCGGGCGAGGATCGTAATTGCGCCAGCCCGTGTTGCGTGTCCATTGTGCAGGAAGTAAAGGCGTAGGTAGCTGTTCCGGCACGTGCGTGTCGCTAGGTGTATACCCGCAGTTAGATAAGCCCCGTATCTCGACAGGCCAATAACATTAGCCATGCACCGAACCCAGGACGCCTCTAACACGGAAATATTTCAACGCGAGCCATTAACCGTCTTGCCCCCGGGGCTGACCCACCGACCCACCCTTCGTCGACCCACCCTCTCGCTCTCCCCCTCTCCGCCGTTCTTTTTCAAGCATTTAAACCATCGACTCGTTCGACCTCCTCGATTTCGCGAATAATTCCCGGAACAATTGTCCTTTGATTATCTCCTCCGCTACTGGGTCGCTTTATTGCCTCCAGGCAGAATGGTATATATCAGGCTTCGGGTACTGATAATGGTGCATCGGGACGGCGCGGAATTTATGCAGCTGCGCCTTTTTTTTAAGGAAAATCTTCCTGCAAAGCTGTTCCTGGTTCTTTGTAGGATCAAAGTGGCGGAGCAGCTTCCTTGCATAGGTGTGCATTGGACCACGGCGCTGGGGTGTGCTTTAAAATGGCTGACGAGGTGTTTCGGTGCTAAATCGGGTGTCTGACTGGGATTTTATAATAGATTTAATAGCAAAGAAGTTATATTTCTGAGGTATTTATTTTATCTGTGAGAGGAGGATACTCTTTCGTACTGATATTATGATATTAGAAAGCATCGACAAGAATATAAGTTAGGGTGGTCCATTATTTCAAGTATGAAATGTAGGCTTTCCCCGAGGTTGCTTTTGTTCCAAACGTGCTAACTAACACCTGTGCAAAAATTGAGCCTGGTCGCTGGGATTAATTACTTTTAGGGGCATGGGCAAATCGTAGTGAACTGTAAATATGGGCCAGTTTTTGATATACGCACTTCTTCTAGTGTAAGGAATAAAAACAGGCATGTGAAGAGCAACAAAGAATACAAAAAAATTTCGTAGGTAATTGTCACACTCGAAGGTTGAGACATATAATATTCAACACAAAGCTTCGGAAGAAAGTGAAATCAATCTCACTAATCCCAAATACACTAATCTGTGACCACCTACTTTTCTAGATGAGCTGAATTCGTAAGCGATTGTCACACTTAGAGGTTGAGACATCTAACATCCAATACAGAATTAGGCACCTAATTTTCTATATGAACCCAGTTCGTAATACCTATGTTGAAATATTATATATCCAACACGGAGCTTCAGCGGAAATTGAAACATATCTCTAATCCCAAACACACTTGCCTGGAATAGAGGGTTGCCTCCGTCCTCTCCATCGATGAAACGACCCCGTTACCCTCTATCTGATAATTGAGTCAATTACCGCAGTAGAGGCTCTAATAGGAGCCACCGGTGGCGTGCGAGCTGCGCAAGAACTTCTTTCGCGAGACACGAGGCGGATTGCCTCGCTCGAAATTGAATTCTGCCCAGTCACGGAACTGGCTGCCCGTTTAATACGTCGCCCGGCCGAGTGTCCAGCATAATCGATACCGTAAAGGCTTGAACAGTGACATGCAGAATGCATGCACCGTTTATGCGCCCGCATAAACGTCGAATAGATACGCCTGCTGGCATTAATCGCGCTCTGGTAAGGAGGTGACTGCTACCGGCACGTTTTAACACGAGCTTATCTCGGCAACCACCGTAACTGGACTAGGTTTACACCGATGATAAGTCCAGCTACGTCACTCTTCGTGGTTATCTTCATGCGAACGTGGATTACGAGTGGCCCACCTGGGTCGTTCATCTTGTGGGCTGTTGACGAATCCGAAATCACTTGTTTATTCTGTGTAAATATGTGGGCAGTGAGGCGGGAACGTGAAGCCACTTGGCTTTGGCTTCGGATGGAACTGAGTTTGAGGTAAATTGAATTGAATCGACAACGAGGAGAATTCTGGATTTAATTGGAAATTGGAATTATATTGGGGAGGGAAAATGTGATAGGCTTATGGATAATTGAGGCATTGGGAACCAAAACGGACTAACGTACATTTTTTGCGAAATTGAATTGGTAGGAATAATGTGTTCCAATTAGCGGTACTATTCATTTTTTTCAATTTGGGACAGTCCGTTTTTGTTCTTAATGCCTCAATTATGAAGTAGAAATGTGAGGGGATGCTACCAAAATTTCGTGGAAATTGCACGCGTAGAATTCCAGTTATATTGAAATTAGAGGCCACCTTAATGCTACATTAACAATTACATTGTATCCATAATCCCTATTATCCCATCATTACCACAGGAATCCCCGTCTCACTAAGGAAAATCTCGTTATAAGCTCATTTCGACTATGCGTTGTATGCTCGGGCGCTATCCCCACCATTTCTTGGAATTCTTCGGTCGAGAGTGAGAGAACCCGAGCTTTGCTTATCTCACTGGCACAGCACTCTTATTGGCGACTCGGAATAGTAGACGCTACGCATTGTAAGCTCGCCGCCAGCCCCGAGCCTATAACGAGAATTTGGTGTACTTCGACGGGGACAAGAAGCGAGACTCCGAAAGACTTTCGATAATTCTTGTGCATCGATAGGGCCATGGCGGTGGATTTACACCCGTTTGGAAGTAGTGGTGATTTCAAAAGACAAGCTCCCCCCGCGTCCCTTTTCGTTGCTCGTTAAAGTTTCAACTTTTTCAATCGCGCTAAAATGTTTACCTCCCTCCGTCGGTCTCCCTTCCCTCCCCCCTGTCGAATCTAACCCCCGCGCACGGAACTTTGTTCGCGGAAGCGAGCGCGCTCATTTGCGCGTCGCCGCGCGACAAGAAAAAAAGAGAAGAGGAAGCCTGCCGTGTTGACTCGTCCCGGTTGTTTTAATGACGTCGAACGCCCGCCCCAGGGGTCGTTACGACGAGCACAACGACGCGGGGTTATCGAACAGCCGAAAAACGAGCCGCGCGCTTTGAATCCACGGTTTATTTGCAGTATCTGAGTAATCCGTTTCTAACTTCTGACCCGTGGCAGGTGTTTCGGGAATATGGAGGGTACGAGCACGATCCTCCTTCATAGAACGTGGAAGAGGTGTTTGTTAGAAGACATTAATTTCCTTAATTTTCTTCATTAATCTGTTTTAAACTAATTGGAGGGCGGCGTTTGCCAATAGTCTTACTTCTGAGCTTTGAGTATGAAAGCAAAAGTGTTGATGGTCTAGGTGAACCTAGGAGTAGTGATTCCCCTAATGTCCGAACATCTCTGAACATGGTAGAGAGCACCAGTGCCATCTAGCAGCAAGGTATTGCTACTAGCTGGATGAGAGCCACTTTTTATCACTTTTAACAGCCTTTTTTACGGAAAATGCATAAATTATTTTAATCACTTTTAGTACATTACATGCTCTGAGTAAACCCAAGTACGTGTGTACCCAAGCTGCAAGTTAAACTTTCAGGTCGGGTTCAGTTTGTTCGTAACTTCCACCGAACCAACTATTATGATTACCCAGATTTTTCATGGTACTTTTTTCTTTGTAATTTATCCGGCAACTCAGGAATATGTAACGTAATGTACTGGCTTAATCCGTACCGAACAAGAAAGCTTTAATGGCCGCGTTAATATACCAAAGAAGTCAGGCGGAGGTACTTTATAGTAGGGGGTTTAATTACTGGATCTTCGTTACGGGATAACTCGAAGGGGTCGGATAGCGAAAGAGCTGTAAAACCGTTATTAGCAGTTATCGCTTTAATAATTACTCTCCGTTAGATGGGGTAGCTAATTTATCTGTGTACGGAATCTTTAATGCAATTAACTCGCTGTCCTGTGCCGACACTTTCACCCTCCACTCCGTCCTCATCCTCAGCGCGTAATTCTAAGAGACACGACCACTTTGCTTCGAAAACTTCGATGCCCGACGCTTGTACGCGCGATAAAACTTCTAACGAGAACGAAGAAAGTTGATTTCTATCGCTGCGCGTGGAGGGAAAAATTCTAGTTCCTCCGAATCCGACCTGCGCCGGCTTAAGTAGAGCCCCGCCTCAGCCTCCGTGAAATTTATATAAATCCATTCGTTTTAATCCCACTCCACATCCGCCAGGCAAAGAGGGCTCGCACTAAAATTGTCAATCCCATTTTAGAGCAGAAGTTTTCTCGTTACTTAGCCATAATTCTGACTTTATTTCCGCGGGAGAGTGGGACACAATTTTAAAACTAAGCCTGGGGTCTATGTTACGAATTTTTCTTGCGGAAGTTCTGCATTTAACTTGGGCGTGTTCAATTATAGCTCTACGAAGGTAATGCTAGTTACCGCTTGCATTTTTTAGGAAGAATGTTATTTCCATACCATTTTCGAATCGATGGTTTTCCATTTGAACGCTTTTTAGTTCAAATTTTCTCGAGTCGGATACTTTCTATTTGGGATTTCTTCGTTAATTTACATGAATCCGGATTTGAGTGTTATCGAATTGAACGTTTTCGAATCGTAGGCGTTATCGAACCGACGCTTATCGAACACTATCTTTACTACTGAACTTCGCCCGGAATTTAGATTTTGATTTTATAAATTTTTTAAATTTTTTTTTAAAAATAATCACATTCATCTGGAGTAGCCAGGCACAATGAGCTGAGGTACATTTCATGACTCCAAAGTTACCGTTTGAAAGTTTTTAGGCGACAGACAAACACACAGACATATAAACTTTCTGCTTTATCGTTTAAGGGCACCGAATCAAACGCCCTTGAATTCGAATGGTCCCGAGTCCGATACCTCTAAAACCAATCCCCATAAAAAACAGCTACATACCCAAAAAATACTGAATCCTTCTTCATTGAACTGCTGATTCGACCGCCGGAAATCTGTTTGAAGCGTCGATCGAACGAAATTGATTTGCTGGCATGGGAGTCTCAGCCTTCTCCGTTCGCCGCTATATTAATCTCCATTAGAAGAGGGTTCGTGTTTTGTTCCGAGTAAGCCTGGGGCTTTGCTTACGTGAGAGGAAGTAGGTTACACGGTTGCTCTCCACGGAAATGGAATTTCGCGTTTGTTGCGGCCCCGCTGGTGACTTTACCGGATAAAGCTATCGATTTGCCTGCACCCGGAGAAAAATGAGAGGCAGCCACTGTCAGATCCCCGGAGATTGATTCGGAATTGCTTGTTCCGCTGTCAGTACCCCGATACGCGATTAGTTCTACGACTAATATGATGGATTCACTGTGGTCTAGTTACCCTAAATCCTCGCCTACCGGGTGCCATAACCCTTACTCGTATCGTGCCATTTATTAATATCACATCTTAAAAAAGATAACGACGTTAGATCAAAACAAGATCAAAATTTCATGTAAAAGCTTAAACTAGAATACGTGTAAGTAAAATTATTTTATAGGTTAAAATAGGCTCTGTATCCACCATGTTGGTAACTTGTTAAAATCGGATTTTCTAGTTTTCTAGTTTGTCCATTCCATCTTGGATAGTTGTGCCTCTAAGATTTACTATCATTCTAACATTTCCTTCTTATTACGTATTTTATGTACTTTATAATAACACATGCGTTGCATGTCGACACGATCTTAAGTGACTAATGACTGTAGAATATACACAATGTTCAAATATTCATAGAACACATTTTAATGGATGTTAGTAGATAGCATCACCTCCTTGAACTACTGTATATTCATTTTTAGGTACGTGGATATTCTGACATCTTTTTACAGCCATAATTACGTACTACGTGTTTTTTTTCTAAATCTTCCACTGCCTCTTGTATCAACGAATTATGCTAAACTACATAAATGTGTTAAATGAGGATACAAAACTATGATATTCTTGTGTACATTATTTGCAATGGGATATAACCAATTACGTAGGTATATTGTTTCCTGCAAAATGAAAATTTAAAGCATTTCCAACCAGCCAAAATCCATACGATTAACACCAAACAAACAAGTCATTATGCAATTTAATTTCACTACGAAACTGTCCATACAGTTCCTCCAAACTCCATTATAATTGCAACAATACTTTGCAGTATAAAATACAATATTGTAACAATATTTCACCGATCAGAGGCAAACGGTTGCTCCAAACAATTAATTAGCTAATTAACTTTCCTTCCACCGGACTCTGGGTAACACAATATCTCGGAGCAAAATATGGAACGATATTCACCCACCCCTAACTCCACCCCCATTTTCATACGTACACTCACAAAATAAACAACGAAGACCCAATAACACCGATTCCGCAAAAACGAACAATGTTCTCTCTCGGAAGAGGAGCAACGAAGGAAGAGAAAGAAAGAAGATGGTGCAAAAAAGAGTGTGGAGGTTGGGGGTACAGGTTCGCGTGGCATTCTCCTTATTACCCTATCGGTTAATCCTCTTATCGGCGAGCAGGCGGCTGCTTTCGCTCAGCGGGGCTGACTCGAAACTAATCTAAAATGCAGAGAACCGTGAGGGCTGTCGGGCAAGGTGTACGAACCCGGGGAGGGGGTGTGAGAAGCGGCGGTTGCCAGAGGTCAGCGCACCGCTCCGCCACAGTAATTGCCCCTATAACGAACCTTTTCATCCGGATGAATGGACACGTGTATATTTTATCTCTGACTACATTCCCCGCCTCCTTCACCCCCAGCCAGTGTTTTTCCATTCACGCGCGTTAAAAACATGAGGCGTGTTCACCTTTGACTTCCGCGCTGCTTTCGATAGCCGGGACGGCGAGGCAGTTGGCAGGCCTGCCTGCGATCGCTGCACCCTTTGCTCTAAGTTTCTGCAACCTGGCGCGGTGGAGCAGTAAAGCAAGGCAGAGATATTCAGGTGGAACTTTGACAAGCTGGCGATCGGTCAAAACTGGCACGAAACGATCCCCGGGTATTTTTACGGCCCTCGAAGACGGCAGCTTCTGATTAAATCTCTAGGGAGTAATTTATTAGGGGTTTCATCGCGGGGAATAGGTAATTTTATAGGAAGTTTTATAGTGAATGAGTCTAGTTACGGTGAAGGAAAATTGCCCCAGCACTAATTTCAGTATTTATGTATACTAAATAATTCTCTTTGTCTAAAAAACCACTGAGAGAAATTTCGGGGCTATACTCTCTCTTGTTAGGATGATATGAGGATAACAGCCATAAACTTTATCATTTTCTTTTCTAAAAAATTACTTAAGATATTTGAACTACTACATATATTTTTTTTAAATTGTAGATGAATCATTAAGGGTGGAAATAAACGAATTACTTTGAATGTAGCTTGCACATCCACTATCCCGGTAGCAAATCCCGAGATTAGCCTTTGGGACGAGGCGTTTAAGAATACCTCTGATTATCAAGCCGCGTTTCTTCTTCCTCATGCTCCACCGTGTCTGTCGAAATCTTTGAGGCGGCTTTGCGAGGTGTTCGACCCCGCGGAAGATTCCACGGTTGCCGGTGCCACGAAATAATAATTATTCATCTCGGTCGCCGAGGAAAAAAGTCACTGCGAGATATTCCCTGGGGATCATTTTAATCGCGGAAAGTAAGAAACGCCCGTCGTCGCCTGCCCCCTCCTTCGTCCAGGGAACTTCTTCGCGCGATCGATCGCCCGAAGGAAGGAAAAGTATCTGGTAAAGTTTCCCCGCCAGGACCCCCGGTACCTTGAGCGTTTCAATTATCGTGGAGGGAAGAGTAACGGGCTTCAACGAATTCGCGATGTGGCAGACACGAAGCCAGGAATTTCTTGCTGCTACGTTAATAAAATTCATCCACTCCCCCTCCTCAAGATTTGCAATAACTACGCTTTGCCTTCGTCACCTTTTTAGCAATTACCTCCTGAATTAAAGGAATGGAATCGAGATGGAATTGTTGCTGCGCTTCGGTCATCAATTGTTTCTAAATTTTTCTCTTCGTATCGCCGCACTTCGCCAACATGCGCGACGGCCTTTAAGTGTCATGTCACCATGGGATCATGACTGTTAATGTTCGCCGGCGCCACCAGAGGTCTAATCTTTCAAACTCTTTCTCGCAAGTGGCAGGTCCCAGTTTCGTTCGTATATATACAAGTTCCAAGTTTATTCCCCTTGGTCTCCACGCGTCTAGGGCCATCGGCTGTAACTTGTCGTTTTATAGGGACTACGGGATATCCGGACGGGGCCAAAGATGATCCCTTTCTCGTTCAGGGGCGGCGATTTTGGACATTTACATCGGCGATGAATGTATCCTCTACACTCCGTTCATCCTTAAGAGTATAATCCCTACGCCCCTATCATCGACTCTTGACGGATCTGCGCAGCCCCCTACTACTTTCTACGGACCCAGGGATGCCCAGAAGTAGCGACAACAGGGATGGGGTTATATGACGTAGTAGGAAAAAGTAGTAGAGAAGAGAGTGAATCCCCTCACATAGTTTGCGCCCAAGAAATGTTATAGTATATATGTACCGATCCGATGTCAGAAGTCGGGACCCAACCGGGACAGGTTATATGACGTACTCCTGGCAACCCAAGTACGGACCTGACGCATATGTGATTGCTCGTAGCGCCTACCCCTGTCAATTTCATACCAATCCACGAGGTATAGCCGTAGGCGGTTAAGTTGGGGAGTCGAACGTTGCACACCGTCTCCTCAGACGAGTCACTCCTGCGTGGAATGAGGGTTACTCTTAAGATGAATTCAGTATAATTTCAAGATTCTGTCGCTATATCCAACTTTTTCCTGCTCCTATTTCGTACATGGGGTAAGATTTCTCAGAGTTGAGTTAATCTGCGCCAGTGTGCTCTTATTCTTAACAGCCAACTACTGCACTGATGTTCTTCGAGGTTCAGAGCTGAATATCTTCAAAGTCCCATCACTGAAAGTCTACCCAAAAGGAGCTCACCCCAGTGACCTAATAAAACACACCTGACCAAAGACCCCCAAACCGCTTTGAGCACTGTTGCTTTCAATGATCACCGCGGGAAGGAAGTAAAATGCCGGCCGGACAAACAAACGTGGCGCACCGGGGCGAAGGAATTTCTTTTTTTGTTCCCGCTTAATAAATGAAGGCAGGAAAAGAGGAAAGCTTCTCGTACGTTGCCCCGTAGCAGCCCGGGCTGCACGATGATGCTTGAAATAGCTGAATGCGAATTACCAAGAAACGAGGGGCGCATAAAGCGGGAACGCACTTCTAATTTCCGCCGACTCGTTCTTCCTCCGTATCATTACGCGGCTGATCCCTTTTGAGGATGGAATCTGAAGCGATAAAGCGGTCCGGGGTCGTTCCACGTGTCCGGGGATATTGTTGCCGGCGCGATTACGCGAGCGTTCCGCGGAGGATTAATAATGCACGAGGGGATGACCTACCCCGTGGCACGCGAGCGACCCTGCAATTCAGCGAGGATTCCCCTGCACACGATTCCATGGATATCCGTCGCCAGCTTCTTTGTGGGGCAACGCTAAAAGAGGAAGAATCGGGAAACTGGCTAGTGATCCCTTTATCAGCGCGATAGAGGGATCGAGGGTGGTGTTCGGATCCAGGAGCGCACCGGATGCTGCTCAACGGTGTCGCGACTGATGATGACGCGGTATTATGCGCTTTACTTGGTGAAAGTTCGGAGCTATTGACTTAATACGGTGTCTCGTTAGGGGCTAAAGCTGGGAGAAGTCAAGAAACGGCGCCGAAGCTCTTGATAACGTAAAGTCGGGCTGAATTTAATGGAGTATTTTGCTCTTTGTTGCGGCTTAGCCTGCAAAGGAACTTCGGTCACGCGAAAGTTACCAGTTTTTGGGAAACTTGTGGGCCTGGAGGAATTTAGTGAAAGTATCATTTTGGGGGTGAAAGTGCGGATTAAAGAGTGATGTGTTTGTATTTATCTGTATATTTTGAGAATTATAGTGTATTTAGGAAAATTGGGATGTTTCATTAGAATATGAAATTTTTTACGTTTTACTTATTTTATCAACTTACTGAAATATTCAAGGTGCTAATGTCTTATTGAGTTATTGCAATTTCTATCTGATGCGAGATTGGGATGGAATGAGTAAAACTGAGAATATTTTTTTGGTATATATGAATACATGGAACTTTGAATATTTTATGGTGTGGAGATGTGTGGAAGGTAGAACGTTTAAGTAAGGTGCTGGAATAGATGGAACTACTTAGGACAGTTTTTTGAGGCCTATCTGTTCTATAATGTTAGTGAAATATTCTATCTATACTCATATATTGAAGGAAATAATAATTCTTAAAATAACTCTGCTCTGCAAAGATCCAAGCAGCGCGTCTGACCAATGACGCTCCTCCTCTCCTTACACCGCTTCACTGTTCTCTGTAGCACTGCAGTGATACAGGTCAATCACACTTGTAACATCTTTAATATATTCACTATTTCAGAATTTATTCATAGGGGATATTATTTAGACTAACAAACTTTTGAAAAGGAGTAGAAATCTGTCAGCAAGCACCCTTAAAAATAGTTCGAATTTTTCTCGTTCACGTGAAAAATTTATCAAACATCTGTCACACCTTCAATGCCACTTTATTCGTTAAATTAATTGTCTTCTTCAACGCGTAAGATCACCAGTGGATAAAATTGATAAAATTATCTTCATATTGTATTCTTTCATATCTTTCATATCTGTGTATCATAATTCTCTTCGTTTCAAAATTAGCTTCATTCTTCCAAGGGATCGAGTTAATTGGAGTCCCAGCGTTAGAAGCTGTAATTTGAAAAATTTCCCGGGGTTAACATTATTTGCTGCTAATCGACGTAATTAACAAGCGACCCAATTTTCTTTCGCCAGAGAAATCTTGTAAAGGGTGATCACCCGTAGAATTTTCCCTTCGTTACTTCCACAGGCTGCTGTCTATATCTGTCTACGCTGATATCGGCAGACGCGATATTATTTATAGTTGACTGGGTAAACTCTCGAACCCTTTCTAAGAATATTTTAGTAGGCCAAGAAGTATTCCCGGTAAATGGATTAATTCCTGACTGTCTGGTCCGAGTCGAGCACACTTCTTCCCCGGAATTTTCATTACAGATGAAAGCAAAAGACGCGGGTATGCGACGACCCAGTTTGGGCGAAACGTTTAGCTAGAAATTTAGTTACAACATTCCAATTTTTTATAGTGCCTCTTTCTTCCAATCATCGATAATTTCTGGTAAATCGGTTTAATCAAAGTCGACCACTTCAATTGCCACGAGCTAAGCAGTCCAGAGGTCCACAATAAATTGTAACTACTCTATAAGCGATGGTATCTTAAGTATCTGAATGTAACAAGAACCTCACTCACAATTCCTATTAAAAAAAAAAGAAAAGATATATAACTTTGAAGTATCCAAAAATTCATTCTTCAACTATTATTTCCGACTTCACCTACTAGTCTAACTCCAGATATGAACTTTTTAGCATTACCCTGATTCTCACGAAAAATAAAAAACCTTGTACATCTTCACATTGTCCCCATCAGTCTCTGAAAAAAGTTTAAAAACCACCTGCAGCGTAAAATCACAATACACCCTTCACTCAGCTTATTCTCCCTCAACACAATGCGTAACGAAGTTGCACGTTCGCGAGTACGAAAGACAACGGTAGTCCGAGGCTGCGTGGAAGAGGACTCACCCGTTTGATGGGCGACAATGGAAACGTGATTGTACACCGTTACCATGAATTAGTAATGCGAGAGCGCGACCGCACCGACACAGCGGATCACGTACCGCGTTAGTCATGCTCGTTGAAGTTTGAATGAAAGCGCGACGCGCCTACCCAGAAACCCGAGCGCGCATGCGCGCGGCAAGAGCACGTCCATTAATGCGACCAAGACGAGACGCGACGCGTTTCCGACCAGCCGCAGCTTCGACAATGTTGTTCGAATCTGACAGGTGTCCACTTTTTGGCCGCGGTCCAAGTTGGTCCGAGTTCCACGGACCGAGTGTGTGGGAGAGGGGAAACCGCGGGGAAAAAATGGACCAAGTTGGTCCGTTGAGTTGATGGTCGAATCGAGTGGCTAGAGATTGTCGCTGGGTTTTTAGTTCTGTGGTGTGAGGATGAGTGCGTTAGTGGTAAAGGAAGTGGACGGGTATTTTAGGTTATGTCAGGTGTTGCGGTGTATGTAGTTCTGTTGGAATTCATCAATACTCTACAATATCACTCATTGTTAATAAACGTTATTCTATAGGTACTATACTGAGAATCTAACAATTTCCTTTTAATTCCTCGTGTAGTACCTATTTTATTCTTTCGCTAAAAAGATTCGGGTTTATAGAGTGAGTCAAGACAACGATATGTTTTTTCTGCCCAGTTATTCTTTAACGTTGTGGAAACTAACCTCAAAGTCAAATAGGCACTCCCACTTCTTCGTGTATAACTTCTAAGGTACAAGAGACAGGAAAAAATATTTCAAACAAAAGTTTAATGGCGCACTAAGCGCTGCAAACTTCGGTTATCCAAATTTTGAACAAAGTTTTTTCCGTCGGATATTTTTTTAAAATCTTTTCAAAGTTTTGTTAACGCAAGTTTGCAGCGTTTATTGCACCATTCAACTTTTATTTGAAATATTTTTTACTATCTCTTGTATTTTAGGAGTTATACGTGAAAAAGTAGGAGTGCCTATTTGACTTTGAGGTTAGTTTTCACAACTTTAAAGGGTGGTTTCAATTGGTGATTGTGTCTTCGCGGTGTTCCCTTGTCAGTACTTTGTAACGTGGGTGGAGCTACTCCAGGGTAGTGTTACAGTACTTAGTGATGAAACTGATAAAATTCCGTAAATTCATAGATTAATATCCTTTGTACAAGAAACCTCCAACAGAAGCTTGAAGTTCAAGAGCATACGCGTCACGTATTTCGTTCAGTGCGTTCCAGCAGAGCGAGAATTAATCAAGGAGCGTTTCCACTTTCAACTTCATCGCCAGGGTCGTCGAATGGTCGCAAACGTGCTTGGTGAGTTGGTCCGCGGCGGATGAAGAGTAAAGGCGGGTTCACACGTGTCAGTGCCTTTGCAGCGTTCGCTACATGAGAAGGCCTCTAGAAGATTGATGGCAATGTGATGACTATATGAATAAATGGCTTGGTGGACAGAGGACGTTACGAGTTTGATTTAAGAAAAGCGAATCTTCGGGCCGTTGTTGAATATTATAATATATATTTTGTTTACTAACTCGCTGAGTTGTTTGTTTGTGCGTTTAGATTTTCCAGGGAGGAGAGGCCAAAAGCACTAGCTAACCCCACACACCTTGACGGTTCAGTTCCGTCAGTGTTAGTGGTCTCTTTATCTCTTTAGGTTAAGTTTATTGTTTTCTTTGGTTTCCATGTCCTTACATATAAGTTCGCAAAGATGGCGTTTCAGGAAACTTCTTATATTGCTCTATTTATAAGCTTCTTTGTCTCTTTAGATTATTAAAAAAGGAAGTGTATTTATCAGTTTGTATTTATTTAATAAATAATTAATTAATTAATTTGAAGTATAGTAATTGAGTTTATTGTACCTAAATAAGTATTTAAAATTGGCACTATAAAGGCCAAACGCAACTGACACGTGTGAATCCGGTTTAAGGGAAGACGCTGGGCGCGCCGAAACTGGCGCCACAGTTGCGCATCCAAGTGGCAACGTTGTTGCGAATTATGATGTAACCGCAATAACAACGGGGCCACGGTATCTCTGGAGGATTAATAATGCAAGGAGCCGCATTTACAACAGTGGCTGGGCTGTTCGCGTCGCCTTACACGGACGGATGGCCACGGCGTACTCGTGTGCGAGGGGGAAACTTGAAAAGTACTTTAGCATGCATCTTGCGCCGTGAATGCAACCGTGCGCTAAGCTGTGGGTACGTGCACGCGCGCGCCCTACTGGCGAAAAGTTTCAACCCCGGATCAACCGTCGCTCCCAGTAACTTGCAACGATGCACGGGGTTGTATTAACGACCTGATTACCCGCCAGCGCAACCCCCTCCGCCGTGACCCGCGAATCCAGATCACTGGAGGAAGTCAGACTCTAACAGTGCGAGAATGGCGATTAGAAAATGGTTGTTTTAGAAGCATGGGATGTAAGAAAATATTGGGATTGATTCTTGCAGAAGAATTTTTGTAAGCGGGTTGGTGGAGACTGGAAAACTGTTGTAGTTTTAGCTAATTAGGCTGGGAGTTAAATTTAATACTTGAAAATTACAGATTAGGTAATTATTTTTATATAAATTATATTAAGATTTAATCGGAGGTATAAAAATTAAATGATTTTGTGTTCAATTTAATTCATAATTGCTTGATCAATTGAATTTCTCCCACTCTGGTTTCCCCTACAGCGTGTGGAGAGGAACTAATTTAGTCATCTAATTTTAGAATCCTTTAAACTCTTCACCGAATTCACTATCGGCACATGTGACGAACCGATAGGAAAAGGGTTTATTGAAAAGAAAAACAGAACTGAAAATAGTATGTTAAATGTCAATAGTGTAGTAGGTTTTTCAAGACGCACAGTAGCGAAATAACTTCTTCAAGGCGATCAGGTTTCGTGTTTCACCCTGTATACGAATTACCGACTAAATATCGGTCAATCGATAGGGGTTAACAGTGGCACGAAATTGTCCTCGCAGTGGCGCGACAGTTGCTGGAGGTAGTTAAATTTTTGAGCACGCGCCCGCGCCATTTGTATCGGTTATTAGCTTCCGTTCGCGTCAAGTGGAATATCAATTTGCCCCCTAACGGCGCAACAATTGCACGTAGGACGAATAGAGAGCGTTCCAAGAGGAATACAAATTTTAATTCCTCACGATATTACCGGCAATAAATTCAACGGTGCCTAATGCGACTTCTATAACACTTTAATTTATTTAAGCAATCTTTGCCACTAATTTAAACTACACCACCATTAGGGGTTAAAATCGGCGCCGATTTTGAAAAAATGTATTTTTTGGAAAATGGCAGTTACGCAAATCTGAAAAACAAAACAAAGCACTAATCGAAAAATCGTCTCGACAAATAATAGATTATAGTCTGAATAATATTCCTGCAAAATTTTATTCAAATCGGTCCACTAATCACTTTTGGTACCGCAAATACTGTAACTATGAAGTGGCCTTGGGAGAAGGGCTTGCTATGGCACCATTTCTTAAGATACAAAATTTATTTTTCAAGAGAATACAGCTTATTTAAAATCCACGTGAAAAATATTAATTAATACATCAGACTCAAAAAGGCGAATACTCAATACTCCTCTCTCACCTAACCTAACCCAGACCAAATATGGCGGATGCGTATACTCACCTCTTTAGTGCTCTACACACACCTGATCTTCAGCGCTCTCCTCATCGCGTACGGAACCCAAAGCTCAGTCGTCCAGCTCGCTTTTCCTTTGCTAAGAAAATGCTTGCGGGACTACACGAGCTGCATACGTGGCATGAGGGCCAGCGTGCCGTCGTTTCATCGGCGCGATAGCATCGGAGGAATAAAGCCGCCGTCACCGGGACACCGTAACGATCCACTTGACCGAGAACGGAATGACTTGGACCTTCTGTCGCGGACAGGGATCTTTTACGACCCGGCCGGCGGGTGCCGAGGCGGCGGTCCTAAAAATAAATTTTGGAGGACTGTGCCGCGACGTTTGGCGGGGATGGCGCGAAGACGGGGACGTGCGGAGAGCGGCTCGAGATAGAGTGGAAAAAACGAAGTCACCGAAGCTCCCGGGCCGGGGTAAACGTCGATGGAACTCGAGACACGCCGGAAACAAAAGAATGGAGGGGGAAAGCAGAGCTTTACCGTCTCTGGGAGCGATTGGAGGCATCAAACGGCACGGAAAATAAGAACCGTGGGACCGCAGCCGAGCGAGGGAAAATGGTCCGCTACTCGTTCGAGTAAAACGAAAACAATCCACGGCTCGCTAGAAAAACTCGATCGACACACGGTGAATTCGTGGGGCTGGGGTGGAAAAGCCCGTGGCGGCTTTGGGAGCGTGGAAAAATGAAACTGTACGGAATAAAATGTATAAGGACCCGTGGAACGGTCGATTACATAAAAATCAAATCGTACCGGGTGGGCTGTAAAAATCGATGGAAGCGGGGTCCAACGTTCTGGTGGCCTCGCGACGGGACTGCTTGGGCGGGGGACTATAAAAGCGGGGAATCTCTTTGCTCCTGGCGAGTCGTGACCGGTGGCGTTGATAGCGCTGCCTGGGACACTTGGCGCGAGAAGTAGAAACAATTTCCTCGTTTTGTATGCTTTGCACTCCAGTGAAATTAGGATTTGTCTGGGGAATAATTACTAGCAAAGTTCTTTATTTCGTCGATTTAAACGATATGTCAAAAGTCCCCATCGATTTCGTCGTCACTCGCTAGCCGGTTAGTTTCCACCGAAAAGGTACGCGCAGGAGGATTTGTTTTTTCGGTGGGCACAGGGTGCTTTTGAATTGTAGACACGGTAGTAGCTGGGTGACGAGACTCCTAAAGGTCTTGATAAATGTAGGTCCGTGTGGCGCGGAATCGTTTCTCAGGTATTCAGTTCACTTCAAGCTTCCGCGCGTGAAATTGGTGTCAGGTTTGAAGAAGCGTGATGAGTTACTTTAAAAGTTTAAAGTGATACGGTATTCAATCTTTTAGGAACGGCGTTAAAGTAATTGATATAAAAGGGGCAGGGTACAGGTCTATTCAGTGGAATAATATTCCCATGGGTATTGAAAGGGCAGCGATGAACGTGTGAAAGTTTTTCTAGTTTCACTGTGGAGTCAGTTCTTTGTTAGACCGATTTATCACTCTTTTTAAAAATTTCGAGATTTCTTGGGGAATTGTATGCAAAGGGAAATATGTATAAATTGTTCGTTGAAAATATCCACAGTTTCGTAGAAAGTGATATTATTTTTTTTTCGTTGGAAACACTATACTCGTATCAGATACATTCGTTTATTAATGATCACTCGATACTTTTCGATGATACACAATATTTTTTTTGTAATACCTTTAGCTTGGGATATTAAACACATTCGAAGTAGGATATTAAACAACAGTTTCAAAGATATTCGAGTGGATCGATTTAAATGGGTCACCCTATATATTTCCAGTATGTCCTCCGCATCCATAAATGTTTCACATCTATTTAAATAAGTACTAGCGATCTTTTGACACCTTTGACGCTTAAGCCACCTTCAACACCACATATTCAATTTCTCCAACTCAGAATATTTTAGAACTACACGAGCATTCACACACTGGAATCTGACACCCCGTGCGTTTATAATAGAAAACGCTTCCCTGAAATCAGGAATTCTCACTGCTTCCACGGAATGATGGAGCGTGTAATTCACCTTCAATCTGAATGAAAAAGAGGGCCAGCATGCCGACACAATGTGTTAAAACTATCTGGGAAGATGTGCGAAGAAATGAGCCACCCTTTACCTATCTATTTACTGGGGCATTTTACACCCCCGGACAAGTGTCGTTATTCACGTCAGCGGAGCTCTTCGCCTTCGAAAGAAAAGGACACGCCGTGGAAAAAGCTCGGCAGAAGAGTTCGGTGTTTATCCTCGTAAACTGGTCGCGAGGGTTGATGAGGGTTCCTAGAATTTTTTGTTCGAATCTACCCCTCCTTACAGGGAAAATTGCCTGGCTGCGGAGGCACCTGAAACTCATTTAAAACTACATCTCTGTAGATCTAGAGTTTCCCAAATTTACTAAAATATTCCATCGATTATTACAGGGTGTCCAAAAATAAATGGTCCCTGCAGCACGTTCATTAGGCATCTTGTAAGAAACAAATGACACGAGATAGAAACGTGAAGTTATGCTTATAATGAAGAATACAATATGGGCAATCTAACAAAACAATCATCTCTGAAATACGTTGTCACATTTTCTTTTTTGACAATTTAAATTTTAATGCATTTATCTCTTGTCACCCTGTAGGAGTAAAGTGAAGGAAATTATCAATTTGTTATAACATAGGGTGAATTTCTGCTAATAATAAGTAGGAAGGATAGTGTGTTTACGCGGGTGGCTGCTATTCATAGCAAGAAAATTAATATAACACTAAGGAGAAATGGTAATAATGGCCACAAACGTAGTAGCTCCATATACTTCGGAAATCTTCCGCTCATGCGCTGCAGCTGGAACGCTTTATAACGGAAGCACAATTTTCTGCCCCAGAAGTTTTCCCTGGAGCTACCCTCGGACCGTGAATATTGCAATATATCGCAGGTATAACAGTAGCTACATTCCAGACCTAGCATACTCGAAAATTTCACCACCTAGGCGGCTAGGGGTTCTTCCTTGCTCAGCATCGGTTATACGCGCGACACCTAACCTCACTAAGGAGCTTGTACAAGCTGGAAATTATCTAAAATGGTGCATAAGAATTCTGCAAGAGCAGACTTCGAGTTAATCTACATTTATATACACTTTCTTCGTCAAGACTGTAAAAGTTTTACTTTAGTATTGGTTAAATTAACAAACGAGGATCAGGTGTGTTCCGCAATTCAATTATCGTACACATGGTTTTCTAACCTTTTTATACAAGTATATTTCGAATAATATGAATACACACTGTAAGAAAGAATTTTCAAAATGTGAAAGAAATTAAACAGTGAGTTTTTCTGAACACGATTAAACAATGAAAATAAATTATTATTCGAGTTTTATCCTAATTCGTTATTTTGTTATTCCAGAAGAAGAAGGAAACGGGGGAATCATACGCGCTTACCTAGTACCAACTTTGAATATACATTTACGCGCGCAATTTAAACAATATAGAAAATCTAGCAGGTAGGATTGACTAGAATTAAAATTCGCGTTCCTTTTCTTTTATTTTCTTAAGAAACACCACATTAATCACTGGAGCTTGTTCTTCAAGACCACAAGCACCCTCTGCAAACTGAAGCAGACACGATCTTCAGAGGAACATACTTTGAATATGCATTCGCGAATTAAGTGTGCAAACGAGGACTGAGAAAAATGAACTGGAAGGCGAGGTGTAGCAAAACGGAACCAAAGGGCGACTTATAGAAAGTTATAATTCGTCCGCGGCATGGAAAGCGTATATTGCGCGCGAGCGTTTCGTCGCGGAGTTGGATAGGTGTCGTTACTCATAACGGTCAGAACTTTCGTAGAGGAAGATATTCGCGTTCGAGTGGAAAAGACAGATAGCGACCAGCAGGGGCGAGGGTGGAACGGCGGTTGAAGACCAGGAGGACGGAAACAAAAATTAGGATTTCCGTTTGCCTTATAATGAAACATCACGAACCCGCACTCACCGATTGGAACCACCCTTTAAAGTTGTGAAAACTAACCTCAAAGTCAAATAACCACTTCCACTTTTTCCCGTATAACTTCTAAAGTACATGAGACAGAATTTGTTTTAAACAAAAGTTTAATGGTACAATAAGCGCTGCAAACTTGCGTTAACAAAATTTTGAAAAGATTTAAAAAAAATACTTGACGAAGAAAAAACTTTTTTTCAAAATTTTGATTTGCAACGCAAGTTTGCAACCATTAAACTTTTGTTTGAAACATTTTGTCCTGTCTCTTTTTACTTCAGAAGTTATACGCAAAAAAGTGGGAGTTCCTATTTGACTTTGAGGTTAGTTTTCACAATCTTAAAGGGTGATTGGGCACGAATGAAATATACGGTTGTTCTTCTCTCGAGCCAGAAGAAGAAACATAGCTTTCATAAGCATCCCCTTTTCTAGAAATGGTAAACACAAGAATGCCACGTGGGAGAAATTCATAATTAAATTAATTCTCTATCTAAAATCTACCACTCCTCTTACTTCCCACTGCCCCACTCTTATTGAACTCGCCACAAGCAAAAATCTTTCTTAACACACCGAAATATTGACCCCATACGGTTTAATAATAAATAACCACAGCAATTCCGAATAATCTTTGGGTCGGGGCAGTCATTCTAAGCCCAGCACTCCTAGTAACGAGTAGTTAAAACACATTCAGCGACTCATACCCACTCGGGCACCTTACAGACCACTCGGGCTTGCCGAAAGTGCCCCGCCACGCGGAGGAATTCAGCTTCACACACCAGCACAGAGGACATTGAAATTCCAAACGGCCGGGTTAAAACGTTAACCGTGAATTATCGTTTTTGTTTGTCAAGGCGACTAGAAACGCCGCAGAGCCTCGAGGTCTTTCGAAACGCTCCCCAGAGGATTAAACTGTCGTTCCTGAAGTCTTTGTCGCGGAGCTCTGGCTTATGTTAATTCGACGTGGGAGGAGGGGAAGTTCGCCGTGACGGTAGCCGGGCCAAGTTCCGTCGGCTCTTTCATATTAAAAACCTGGATAAAACCAGTTGGATGTCTTCGAGCGTCGATACTCAGACGCGGAAGGTCGGCGGTTCCGCGAGCGGCAATCGCCACTTTGCGGGCGGGTCGCTTAAAAACTGATATCGCCCGGCCTCTTTACCCGGCCCGGGTGTTATCGAACCCCTGTAGCGGCGCACAGAGAAAGGATATTGGAATTTTTATGTAATACACACGGCGGAATTGGAGTACGCTTCGCAATGGAGGACAAACAGAAGCTTCCGAATGAAAAACACTCCTTCCCGTATCGCTTCGGTGAATCAGGCGATGGAGAAGTTCCGAGTTAAGACACTGAGCGCTCTAAGTAACTTCTTTATCTAGGGCTCTGGGGAAAAAGTTTTAGAGAAAATGGCAACAGAGCAAGTAGCTCGGTTGATTAGAATTTTGACCATTTTTCTTTCAAAACCTGTTGGAATAATGTATGTATATAGTGTGATGTGTTTCTTTTTGTTTCTCGCGCTCTTGCATTTAGTTGATTATTCCCTCGCGTGGCGCTGTTGCTACTTTTCTGTTTGTTCTTATGTTCGCCGGTATTGTGCCGGTATTTCACTTCGTCGACTTCGCGTTGTGTGTTGCGATCGTCATTGTTTACGAATTCGTATTCGCCACGTGCAGCTTTCGATTTATATCATAGGCTTAGTTTGGTTTTTTGTCCTTTTCTTTTTATGTACTTTTATGAACAGTTACATCAAGTAAAGTGTATATATACTCTGCAGTGATAGTGGTTCCCAATAAAAGCTCTACAGATTAGATCCTAGAACACTGTTTCCTAACCTTTTTTGAGTCGTGATCCTCTTGTATAATTTTCAAATAACCTGGGGCAATTTAATAAAGTAAAAAAGGCATTAAAAATAGGTATTTCAGAATAGAATACTAACTTACTAATATTAAAAAAAAAAAAAAAAAAAAAAATTCCATTTTTTTGGCTCGCGCTTCGTTCAACGCCCGACTTTACCGCTGGAATTCCCTCCATGTGCCCAATAACCGAACGCTATTCGCGAAGCGCGTCGAACATCGCCAGGCGCGTCACGTACGCAGGGATTAAGAAACGTTTTCCGGGCGAGTTTGTTACGGTAAAGTTTAGGGTGACGTGGAACCAGGGACACGCGCGGCACCCTGCGTTTCGCAATCGGAGCAACTCGGTATCCTCGGAGTATAATGTTGTAAAAATACAGCGACAAGTGGCGGCGACCTGGTCATGAATTATTCAGACGAATGCTGGAGAAATGAGTAACACCGAGGGATTTTGGGGGCGCTACGAGGGGTTGCTCGACTGCTAAAGGCCCGGGATACGATCCTCGGAATATCGAGGAAGAAGGGATTCCTATTTTTGTCGCCTGCTTGAAGGGAGCGACAGGGACTGGCGATAATGTGCCGCTGATGGCACATGGTTGGAAGAATAATAACTAACGTTAGTGTGGTTGTCACTGTAGTATTTCGTAGGGGTGGAAGAAGAGTCAGTTGGATGGAAAGAGTCATTTAAGAAATCGCCCGTTGTTGGTCCCACGATTCTGAAACTGAATTTTGTGCTATATGATACCATATGACGAGACATCGATAATTAGTTTCTGAGATATGGGAGCTCAAAGAAGTCGCAATTTATTAACGCTTCGATGAATGGATTTTTATGTCAGTCCGATAATTTAAAGAATAGTTACCAAGAGTTTCCGAATTTATAATGGCCCATTCAATATGGCGGACGATATATTTAAAAAATACATTCTACACGAGACATTTATTTTTTTTGTTATTTCGATTTTTGGAAATGATGATGGATATCTTAATATATAAGGCAGAAAATGTTTGATCTGTTTAATATTTTAAACAGTTTCTAATATTTTAGGACATTCATCTGTTGGGACTAAACTTATTAACTCAATCCCGACATCACTATTTCACTCGCTGACATTTTGAGAACTAGTGAATTGAATCCAACTACTAAACAAGTATAAATATTCCAGCTTTCGTCTTTCACATACTGTGAGAAAGTGTAAATGCGCCTAAATGCCGTCCTTTTCTGAAGCCCTGAAATCTGTTGGTTACTTCTTCCTGCAACACTCGCCGTGCGAATTTATTGCGACAATGAATGCTCCACCTTCGCTAAAATAATATCGCCATCGCGACACTCTTATTCTACTTAGAACACTCGCAGAGAGGAACTCCCCTTTCCATACATTTTTCCGACACCCCCTGCCTTTCAACCACCCGTCCTTTTTCCCTTCCGCAGCTTCCACCCCCCGCGCCCCCGTCGGTCGGGACTTTGCACCAACGTTCCTTTCACCGAGTGACGGACAGAGTTGTCCGCGCTCATTGTGCCTGGCCCTTTCAGAAGCGCTGTCGCGTTGACAAAAAAACAGGACGTCGCCCGGAGAAAAGGGGGACGAGCGAAAATTCTGAGACAAGGGACGGTCCTCCCTCCACCCACTGCCTCGAAAATAAGCAGCGCGTTGAACGAAACCGACGACGAACCGTTAACGCGGTTATCGACGTGTCTGCCGACGATTCGTCTTTGTTCCAGGGCGAGGTTGTCGCCATGCTGATATTTCCGACACTTCCTACCCCCTTTCTCGAACCCGGCGCGACGTCCAGCCGAACGTAATCTTTTCCATGTGCGCGCTACGAAGTGTATCGAGACGCTTTCGAAATCTTCGTCGCCCAACGGCTTCTTTATTTATACTTCCACTTCGCCCGAACCGTAAACATATGTATATAGACGTAGCGTGAGCTGAGGGAAATGGTGAGGGAGTGGTAAGCTTTGCGGTAAGGGGGTGATAAAGTTAAATCGAGTAACTCCGTTACTCTTCAGTGTTGTTCGGATATACAATCGCGTATATCATCGTTCAATTGTTTCTCAACAATGAGAGAGCGGTCGCGTGATAACCATACATGTGTAATTAAGGAAGTTTTCTGGTTTTTTATTTTGGAGGTCGCCACGTGTATTTTCAGTCGACGATTTTTAGCAGTTAATTAGTTGCATATGGTACATTGCCATACGGAACACTGATTTTTCTTAAATAAAAGGAAGGTAATATTTACCTTACTCTATATGGAAGAGGGAGGGAGGTTATTTGATTATTATAAAAAGGGGATCGCGACTCAAAACCGGTTGGGAAGCACTGTTTAATTGTTATACCACGCTCTTGGAAATATTTATTGTACCACTCAAATATTTAGCGCACATTACCCTCCACCTCATTTAGTATTAATATCCAGGGAGAATGTACTTTTGCGCCATTATTGGCTAGACATATAGTCCCCAAAATGTTGGGTAAACTAAGTTGAATACGCACTACTTTAATCATGGAGTTATGAAGATTGTTTCATAGGCCGTGAATTTAATAATGCAATATTATAATATTTAATAATGCACATTGGCTGTGGATGCAATAAATATTTCCAGTACTGTAAATTATTGAATTTACATGAATTTTCCTATAATGAGTAATACAGATGAATACTTCTACCACTACTAATAATGCTGACCTGTTTTAATCACTGGAGGTGTGGAAGCGTGGACTTTCCTTAAGGTTCTCTGTAGCTTTAATGATATTAGCGGGAAATTGTAATTCATTGGGGAGTAATTGATCGGTGCGAAGGATATTTTATATTCTTGCTGAGAACACTTGCCTTCAACACCGGAGAAATTTCTCCGGTGTTGAAGGAAGTGGAGTGACATTTCGGTATCACATTGTGCTAGGGATCTTTAAAATTTTTGATAGAATGGTCCTTAAAGCGATATCTTCTGGTGATCTGTATTGACTAGAATTTTGCCACGGTTCTGCTAAATTAATAATACTGATCGCTATGAAAGGCATTATTTATGACCTTGAACGTTTTTAGCGATTCAATTTTGCACCTAAGTGTTTAACGGATCGAAATAAGGGGGACGCCGACCTCCGCGATATTTGATTAAAGTCGGAGCGACGTGATTAAAAAATTCGTGTTAATTTCGCGCGGGGTGAATTGAAGCTGCTCCACCGCGCTTCCAGGGAGCTCGATTTGAATTTTACACCGAAAATTCTGTGCCTCCCGCCACGGTCACGTTTCCAGAGGAATTAACAATTTCGTTTTTCGCGTTCTCCTTGGAAAATTGCGTACGCACCGTCCCGATATTAAACCGCTCGAACGCCAGCCCGCGTTATTAGCATCAGAATAGCATTACTTTAATTTCCTCCCCCGAGCTAATTAACGAAATCGAGTCGCATTAATTCCAAACGGGATTAAAATTTCGACTGTGCCGACCGAATTGAATAATAAATTCGCTGTATCGTGGTGTACTTAACTGATCCACTTAAAATTCTCAAGGAAAATTCACGCCTCGAGGCATTCTGTTCAGACCAGTTTCCTGCAAATACTACAGTTCTTCAGAACAGAAAGTTCTTCAAAACAGAGAAGCTCAAATTTAAGCGATCGCTATCTTGTAGTCTCCATTTAGGAGCGCGCTATAGTTGGGACGAAAGCAAGTGACTGCCCGGGGCCATTGAGGGACAACCCCCACCGCTACATTTCCTGTTTCTTCGCGCAGATCTGCAGGCACGTGTCCTCTATCCCTCGAGTAGAGGTGAAGTGCCCTAAGGGTAGATGAAATTGTCGCAGTGAGGAAGTGGTCTTGGGTGGCCACTTAATTCTCCTGTGATCATAATCAACATCCTTCCAGAAAAGTGATAGAAAGAGTCCTTTAATTAGATAAGTATACAAACTACGTTCCACGAACTTCCATGAATATTGCGTTGGGGAACAACGAGGAGTTTCATTGTCCCACTTCCTATGCTTTTAGGAGAACTGAAGCTCCCCCAGTATGTAATAATATATAAATTTCTGCTTCCCGAGGGCAAAGTAGTTGGGGATTCCTTGGTGTTGTAATTAAATTGTGCCATTTAAATGCAAGACGTCGGAGAACGTTGGTTATCCAGGGTAATAGGGGGATACAGTTAGATAAATCGTTTACTACCGATGCCTGTTCGATTGCCCAGGCAAAATGGCTCGTAAATCCCGAAGCAAGAAGCTTTGATTGTAACGTTCGTGTAATCAGAACTACTGCAGTGTATTTCTTCTTACTTCGAAGTGGATAATTGCACGGAACGCTGCCAAACTTGGTATCTACATAGCCGTGTAAGAAACTATCGCGTGCAGTTAACCGGGGTTCAAATATTTGTGCTCATTCAGGCAGGAGAGCCAGGAGGGAGACCTTCTCGCTTGCAGGGACAACAAGTAACCAAACGACCCGCCTGGTTAATCCTATTGTTAGCTGAATATTTTAAGTGTATACTTTGTGTATTAGTGGCTTGTTGGCAGCAAACGTTAACTGAATTCTTTGCAGAGATCGAGAATACCTATAATAGGAAGCAGTTGAAATGTCTACATTTTGTTATGGAAGTGTTCACGTGATATGGATTACAGCAATGATTTCTTCAAGTTTAATACTCGATCTTGTGTTCACCGAATTGCTAATAAGTATAAAAAGTTTAGACCGGCTTAGGAAAAGGTGAATGATTTCATTTTATCGTTTACTAGTAATTGACCTATCTCACAGGTGTAAGAACCTGTCGCCTAGAGAGAGCTATTATCCGCTTAACAGTGTTGATGACCACATAAGCGAGAAGAACTGAAGGCTATGCACTAGTTTCTGAAACTCAATTAACATCGAATCAAATTTCGAAGAAAAGAAGAAATTTCGACAGGATTGATTTTAGGATCTTTGTTGTGTACCTTACCCTACCCTACTCCACTCTACTCTACTCTACCATATCCCACACTCCTCTACTGACTCCCCTCGACGAGAACTATAAGCCCCTAAAATCTTAAACCTCTTTTCTAACACCCTGTGTATAGACATCTTCAGGGATGCGAGAAGTTGCGAGAACGGAAACAATTACGATTCCCTCCAGTGGCGTGTCTAGAGGTACCCTACAACCCCATTGCAAACGACTACATGAAACCAAACCGTGAATCTCACGAGTTGAGAGATTCATTGAAAAAATGACCGATTAACACTCCTCGTGACGAGCGGCGATAAGTATTCCAAACGTGTTTCGCTGTAGCTTCCATCAAATTTTCCAGCAGGCTGATCTCGCGAGGGGTGGCTGGCGGAAGTGTCGCGGGTGTCGACGACGTTTCCCCTCCGGATGAAATTTTCTGGATCGGCTTTCATTGTCGGGGAGGGAACAAATACGTCGGCGGCGTGACGCGAACTCGCTGGGAACTTTCGAGATTGCACGGGCGAAACTTGGTGGCCCGATCAAAGGACGACGCCCCGCCCGAAGGGATTGAATTAAATCGCTGATTCCTTGATTCTCCACGCACGCACGCTCCAATCTAATTAGTCCGGGGCACGAGGTGCCTGTCGCGTTTAACGAATACTCAATATTCGTCGTCACTGCACAAATACGTCGGCTGCTTTTTCCAGTCCTCGGCATATTTTCCTTAAATTTTTTTTCACCTCAGTCTTTGGTGCCTCTAAACTACCCTGTGCTTTCAATTGTTTTGAATGTACTTAAATAAGTGCATTTTACCAGTGAAATGTAGTTAGTACGTAAATGATGAATGAAGGGCGAAAGAGGAATTGGATTCTGCTCTTCCAAGTTCTCATACCTTCCTCAATTTTTAACAAACACCTATTTCACCCCACCTACATATATCCCTTCAATTTAAGGTAGGGACAGTTCCAAGACAAGACTCCTTCATTTCCTTCTTTTCTGTCCCACAATTCACCTACCAGCTTCCACCCCTAACTCCTTAGAATCAGTTCTCCCAGACTCCTCACGAATCTTCGAATCAAATCAAAGAACAGACCAGTTCCCGAAAACTCCCTCCTACCCGCCCCTATTCCCAAGCACAATAACCCGCCGTCCCGAGCAAACTCCCCGCGACGTGGCAAACAGAAACTGCATCAATCGCTACCTGACAAAGGATCTCCGGCAAGTCGAGTGTCCTTTGTCTGAAGCTCGTCTTCAGGACACGCGACAAAAGCGAAGGAACGCCGTGTCAAAGGTTTTCAGGCTTCCGGTTATGAAGAGACGCGACACTGAGCTGACGATCCGCGATCTATTCGGGCCTAGACTCTCACGACGTCATCGATCGAGGGGGGTAGCGAAGAAAGTGGGTTAACAATTAATTCCAGGCGAGGTCGGATCGACGAGCTGCATTGTCGAGCGGGAACAAATACGCCGTGGAAGTGTCGTGGCGCAAACTTTCTGAGAGATCTCGGGCGTCGAAGGGGAAGGAATTGAATTAAAGGAGCGCTCCTCGATTCCCGTTTGGTCCCCGGTCGACGGTCGTCTTATTCGACGCCACCTCACGATCCCGGCGTGTTTAGTTAATGTAGAAAACGTGCTTCATTTACTCTCTCTTTAGCGCCGACAATTCCGCCTTGTTTAATATGCAAACCGATCCATGCCTCGAACTCGGGGACGATTCGATGAGATTATTCGGCTCGTTTCGTCGACTTACGTCCCCTTTAACTTCGCCTCCTTTTCACACTTCCTTGCTCCTTCTTTCTCGTTTTCGCTGCATGCTTGCTTTCTTTCTGCTCTCCGGCTCTCTTCCGAGAGGAAGGTATCCTTCTGTTTACGAGCGCCCGTATTACCTTCCTTTATCGAGTGTTCCACCAGTCTCCTCTGGTTCTGGGTGATATAGGGTATTTCGGAATTCGCGGTGTGGTAGGGAGGAGGGTGGTTTATAACGTTGTAAAGAACTTGGCGTGGCAAGATTCTGTTTTAGTATTGTTGGTGAGAGATGATGATTAAATGAGTGTAGGGAATGGAGACGAAAAACATTTTTTGGCGAGATACAAGCATTTGTAGTTATATGATATGATCCTGTCTAAACACCTTAGAGATCTGTTTACATATATATATTAACATTAACATTTAGAGTGAGGCGATCTTTGTGAATTGTTTACAGAAATAGTTCAATGGAGCTTTTTTAAACTTTTAGGACACTTAATTGAACGTCTAAGGAAGTCAAAAAAATTTTGTTTTCCGTAAAATAATTCGTTTATTGTAAACTGTATAAACCCCGATTCACTACTTCGACGCCGAGAAGTAGCTGCACACTTTACAATAAACGAATTATTTTACAAAAAACAAACTTTTGCTGACTCCCTTAGATATTCAGTTAAATATTCTAAAAGTTTTAAAAAGATCCATTGAACCATTTCTTTGAAAAAATTCACAAATAACTGGTCTCCTCCATTAAGGGGTGTTTTTAACGCTTAAAAAAATCGAAGTTTCCTTGTTAGTTAAAATCTGTAAAATACTTCTGCCAATTTTGCGACCTCTCCCTTAATTCTGTATATAGGCAAACACGTTACTGGCTATAGCTTATGCACGTACCTCACTACCGAATTCTACCTCAGCGTCGATCGATCCTGCCCTAAGATCGAGTGTCTCGATTACTCCGCGTCCCGCCTCGCAACGTCGACGGCCGCACCCTGTTTTTCACCGCTAATTGATTCGGAAGTTATCTCGGCGAGCCGAGGGTTTTGTATCGGCGAAAGGTGAAGGGTATCGCCGTTTGGAAACTGTAGTGGCGGGATTAAAGGTTTCGATCGGAGCAATCGGGAATAATGAAACGACCGTATGGCTTCTAATGGAAAAAAGAGTCACCTCCCACCCCTGGACCCATTGAGAATCGAGGGGTGGAGGGGGAGGGGCAAGGAATCGATACGGATTTCCATGCCGGGACCTCGGGCTCGCGTGTGTGGATTTAATTAAGAAAGGGCCGCTTCTATCCAGCCCTTTATCGAGGCCTTAACGTATTCGAATAGAGCGAAAGTGCGCCGAGGGTATGCAAAATTTTTAATATTCTTTTAATAAGTCTATTACCTTCATTTGCCACGCAATTTGCATTGGAAATTCTTTTAATTCGCCTCTGCCGTCGCCTCTGCATTTTATAATCCGCCCTTTTTGCAGCGAAAAATTCGGGCGGCCGTGGAGGTACGCTGGCCGTCATTGTGCGGCAATTTAATAACAAATGAAACAGACTTCGCCAAATGAAATATGCAATATATTCAATTTCAACGCGATGCCCAAAATGCGCAATATGCAAAGTGAAAATTCATTTGCAGTGTTGGCGAGTTGTGAGGGAGGACTTTCAGCTTTACGCGTCCGACTTTTTTTACTGTTTTTCCATAAAAGGAAATATCTCGTATAATCGCGTGCTTTAGTTTATAACCTTAGGAATGTTTTTGCCTTGTTTCATTGCGATAATTCATGTTCAGATGTGTCGTACTCGTAACTTCTCTGGACATTTCGTAACTATTGGGCAATTTTTTTCTTCCATCGGGACGTGAATTATTATAAACAGTTTACTTGGTATTAGCGAAATTTGAATCGATCATGCCCACCTAGAGCAGAGCGCATTCCACGGGAGGCTGGGGCAGCAGATTCTTATAACAAACGAGGCAAGCACGCGAAGGAATAGCAATTTCAAAGGCCCAGGCGGCTGCTGTATTTCATTACGGCACTGGCATTCTTTGTGAATTTAATCAGCGCGAAGATGCGCACGTCGAATACACGCGGGCATTCCCGGGGCGTTTCAGAAGAAACCCACTGGGCGAATTTCTGGTACCCCCATCTAAATCGTCGCGATCAGCTTTGCTGCACCCAGACTAACGGGCGACAGAACGTCAGGGAATACTTTTATGCGTCAACGATCGCTGCAGCTCTGGCGACCTCAATTACGTTGAATTAAACTCATTAAGCGGGGGATATCGCGCGGCATACCCGTCCGCCTGGTATTTCATCCCGCGTCTGTACCTCTGGATATATTACCATGTCACGTGAATTATGCGCGAGTCGCTTCTGTAAACCTGTTCTCGATCGCGGCTGAATGAACCCGCACGCCACCCCATTGCGATCTTTCTACTTTGTTCAAAGCTGTTGAGAGCTTATGTTGATATCTTAGAGATTCGGATGTGAGGCTTTGTGGAAGCGACACAACGCTCCTCATTTATATAGAGCACTAAAGAGGTGAGTATGCGCATCCCTCATATATGGTCCGCTGGAGAGAGAAGAGTATTAAGTATCCGCCTTTTTGAGTATTGTCAAATTCACTTTATAAGCAGAATACAAACTTAAATGTAATAAAATACTCCACTACTGTGTCGTGCTACCAAGTATCAATATTAACACCGCATATTCTGTTTCTAAAGTGAATTTGACAATACTCAAAAAGGCGGGTACTTAATACACAAATCATTAGTGCTCTGACTTCTACATGCAATAGCACCATCTAGCGTTACTAGCCGTAAATTAACATCTTCAATCTTTACCTAAAAAAAATGAGACCTAACCTCTAATTCATGTCTAACTCACACCTAAGTACCTCGAATCCTGGTCAATGGTAGAGCAAGCCAGAGGTATTCACACGGCAACTCCCCAATTCCGAGGACTCATCCTCTTCCCACAATCAAATCTCACGGCTCGAGTGACTCTAATCCTTGCCCCGAGGGGCGAGAAGCATTGGGCAGAAGTAGGACGCGACTCGAGCCCCCCGAAACAGCGACGGCAGTCGCTAAATCGGCGAGAGCCAGGCAGTCGACATTTTTTGCTCTCTTCCCTTTAAAACAACGAACGCGCCGGCGAGAGCGGGAAGCTGCTGACGCCGCGCTGTTCCAGGAAATTCAGCGGGGAACGGGTTGGTTATTAGATTTGCGACTTCGGCACCCGGGCCCTATGCTTATGAGCCCTCGGGGGGATCCCTGGAAATCCAATTTTGGGTGAGGGGATCATGGGGATTTCTTAGATGGCTGATCGATCAGCCTTAATTGCGGATACAACGTCCCGTGAAAATTGACCGCGTCGATTAATAGAGCCTTCGGCCAGAACGCCCAGGCGTTACGCTGTGCCAATGAACGTAACTCGTTTAACAATGCAGCGACTGTGAATTAGGTTAAATTCGGCGTTTCGAGGCTAGTCGCCATGGCGACCACGCTGATCCTCTGCGCCTCGAGACGTGAGACTTGGCGGTAGCGATATTGGCTAATGGAAATTGTACTTTACATCAGTATGTTAAGATTTGTAACCGTTTATTTTAAATATATAAATAAATATAGCGGTTACAGAGGGAGTAGTGAACATTTCACAAGTGTATTGTGAGTAGTAATCACACATAACCTCAAAGTTAGCTACGACACTCCAGAAATCAGTTTACAAGTAGGTACTTTATTAACGTAATATGCCCGTGTATGTCGCAATCTTTTTTCAATACCCTCCGTCGTTTTTGATGGTTTCACCGCAGGCAGTGGAGAAATAACAGTCGATATTGGACCCACAGTATACGGTTATATTGAACCTCTTAAGTCGATGTCCTCGAAAATCCTCTCCTTCGTGGATGAGTTAAGCAAGTTTGAAACCTGTTCAAGTGTCCACTTCTAATATTCTTCCTTCTTTTCTTCATAAACTCCTTTCGTTGACCAATATGTTACTGCTACTTGCAATGCTCAGCGTCACGTGGCAGTAAGTCCTCTGAAACAGAAACTGAAGTGATTAAAATTGTATTGCGTCCGAGTGATGTAATCATCGTAAATTATGATTGACTGTAATTATACATATGTATCATCTATTCAAGAAAGCTACATGTTGGAACGAGTGTCACGCTACCATTTTGATTGCTAATAACTTTCTATAGAAAGAAAATAAATTTGTTTTCTTTATAATATGTTTATTTCGTCTTTTAAAATTTTAATTTTCATTGGCGCCAAAATAAAATGGTAGCTTCGATTGCAATTTGCAATTGACAAAAGAAATATTCTTTTCGGAATCGTTGTATTCGTTGTTCATTTAAGGACCAAAATAGTGTTCTTCGTAAAAGTGTTCCTATTGATCACTTGAATATTTATAGTTTCTGAGAAATATTATTATTATTGCGTTTGTATTACTCATAGAAAGTAAATTATATAATACATATAAAATAAGTAATAGTAAAATTAAATAACTAGAGTAAATCCGAGGCTGCAGTAGGAATATTGTTGATAACTAACCAAATATCCATATAAAGACAAAAAGGAGGTCGCGACGTTAGCTGCGTGGTGTTCATGGTTAACGGTTCACGTACATACGTAGATATATCAGATATTTGCTGATGGTTCTCCAATATTTCCTACCCCAGCGTCAAGCAATTGCAGAATTGAAACACCAATATCCAAAACAGTTGGCACCACCCGACACAGCGACTCCTCTATCCTCTGGAAGCAAAGCAAACACCACTCGGATAGAAGATTACATCATTCGAAATGTGAACGCTTACGCTTCATAATTCCAGCCCCGCGAAACGGAGAAAAACGAAGGCCGCGCAGACGCTAGGGTAACGTTTCCATCAACGCGATTCAGGGTCCTCAAAGAAATCCGACCGCCCGGCGACGCCGCGCCCTCGAGCGGTCGCCCGAAACGCGATTCGCCGCGGCAACAACCGGAAGCGAAAAGAGAAAACGCTGGAAAAAGAAATGCCCCCGCTCTAGTGTACGTGCGCGCGCGCGCACACACACAAGTACCGTAAGATCCCCACGCAAGGAAGAAGCACATCGTCGAGTGGCGCTCGAGCCGCACTAGAGCCGTTCATTTTTTGATGCCCATTATTTCCGTAATTAGTCTCGAGCGCGAGACTCTCCTTAAAACTGCCGACGAAACGAGATCCCGGCGCAGCCGGATGGAAAACTTGAAGCAGGCCGTGGCCGCGTACGAATGTGCCACTGTGGGAGACGCGGGGGTCGACGGGCGGCGGGAGGAACGGCAGAATGCCGGCCAGAAAAATCTCTCGCAATCATGTATTTAAATGGAACGAAGCGGCCGCTGGTTACCGCGTGCTCGGTCAAATAATCATATAAAACTTGTGCTGCAGCTACACGTTTTGTGGCTCGGCTTTGTGCCAGCTTCCAACCCCACCTCTCTGCATAGGGGGTCGCGGAGCGCGACGCTCGATCCCACCTATGCCGCTTCCGCCCGCGACGGTGGCGCTGCCAGCGGTCCCTTGGTCGCTTCAATGATAGAGAAGCGAATCGTTGTTCGCACTTCGCGGCTCTCTGCGTCGCGAGGGTTCAAGTGATTTTTATCGCTCTTGTGACCTGGTTGGATGGCTTCAGGAGCATGAGTCTCTTTAACTCGTATTTAGTATAAATGTGGCTGCCTCTAGGAATTCAGAAGAATTGATCGTGGGATATGACTTGGGTAGTTGCGAGGGAACTGTGTGGGGAATGTAATATTTTAATATTGTGTTCTGCAAGTCCCCAACGTGTGGTAGGTGATACCTATATCAATCTTTGGCTAGGTCAATATATCCTCGAGATTTTAATCGAAGCATTCTTCGAAGCATATTCTTGCAGGTTAGGTTAGGTTTACTTTTTTCTTTGGTTTACATTTCTGACATGTAAGTTCCCAAAGATGGCGTTACAAGAAACTTCTTTGTTAGCATCACCGAATTTAAATGCGAGGTCGAGGCCGAATAGCCTCATGTTGTCCCGCCTTCGAGGATTTTATGGCAGGGACTTATCCTGTGTGCGGTCGTGATAGAGAGTGCATGAGAGTAAAGAGTACTGGCAGCGGGCGATGGCTGGTGATCACATTGGGCATCCCAGCTATCGATTATTGAAGGATTGATTGTTTAGAGTGAGATAGAGAATATAGGAATGACAAGCGGCCCTAGCGTGGGAAAGGCTATGCCTTTTGGTAAGAGGACTGTGACGAACCACACGGCACTTAGCCCAGAACTGCCTTGGAGCGAGCTCCTTACAACCCTTTATAAAGTTGTTTCTAACATCTTATATTGCCCAACGAACTCTAGTCAACCCCAGAGTCTTTTAGGTATCCGGCGTTTAGGAAAGATCTATGTTGCGATTGGTACGTAGGTGGCGCCTCGTTGCGTTCTGTATATATCAGTATACGGGTCAGTTTCCATTTGTGTATTCTTTGTATTTATGCTCCATTGTCGACGATTTGTGTGATCAGGAGATCCCAGGCACAGGAACAACCATCAGCAGTAGTTTATGAAAACAGATGCACCTGAAACTTGAGCGCAGAGTAGGTCTACTAATATTTGCAACTCTGTTTGGTCGACCCTCAAGCAATATCAATATGAAGATGCTAACATCGGTATCGATTACAGCGACTGTAGTAAATAAACACGTAGCATCAAAGGCTTCTATGGCGTTGCTCGCAGAAATTTCGAATCGAATGCACTCGGAAGCGGATCATTGATCCAGCGACTCGCAAGGAAACGAGCATTGTCCCCATCGGTGCCAAAGTTTGCATTTTTACCAGTTCCGTCTGCATCTGTCCCTTGATCTCGGTAGCTTTTTCGAAGCAGATTTGATCCCTACAAGGGTGGATGGACGAAAATCCTGCTGATTGCCCGCTGCAATTCCCCCCGTCGAAATTACTCGATTATCCAGCGGCTTATTAACCTAGGGAGAAAATATCGCTCCTCGCAGTTCCCACGCTTTCCGCCCACTTCGTCCCTTTCCCAAACCCCTTCGCCGTGGCGGTGGCGTTTAATTGAAAAAGTTGCTGGAAAAGGCCGACGAGGAATCGACGCCCGCGATTAATCGCCCGTGGATCCTGGTCAGACAACCGCTTACTTGTCGAAGGACGAAACGGAACGAAATTATCGAGCAATCTCGAGTAACCCTGAAATTCATGCAACACTGTGGCGCTGGCGGGGACTGATTGCCTTTGAATATCCAAGATGGCGGACGAGTTGTAAGATACTTTTGGAGGTTATGTTTGCAATGTATAGTAAGATTGGTTTTGGAGGTTATGTTTGTGATGTATTGAGTACACAGAATTATTACACTTTGTTGAGCTTTAAATTGATGAAAGTCGAACTTGAATCTGTTAGGTTTGGATTATCTATATTTGTCGCAACGACAGATTATAGCAAGTATTATTCTTCTTCGATATTTTTTTATTCCTCTCTTCTTCCTTGGCCTGGAAATTTTTGTTCTGTTCTTCTTTTTTAAATTTATCGTATATTTACTAGGCCTCAGAGGATAAACCTTTTCTTAATAATATCAGAGAACGTGTCAGATGATTACATTCAGAATAAATACGGTTCCCTCAAACCATCAACTTGCACAGCTCATCCTCCTCCAATTGTCAAGCCGGCCCTTTCCTTGGAGAACTTGTTTCCTTATCCCTCTGGGGAAGCAGACGAAGGAGCTGAGCTTCCTTCGAATTTTCAATCTCATTTTCGAGTAATAAACCCGGGGAGAATCAGTCGAATCGCGATTGTTCCGCGAGACAATGGGCCGGGCTAAAAGAGTTACAAATCGCCCTAGGGACACATCGCAAATTCGCGATTCCACGAATCGAGCATTCGTTCCGTAGTAAAGTATTTCAGAATCTATTGACAGGCCGCTGTCGACGGACTTCAAATAATATTGAAATTATAAACTGTCGCGCCACTGACCCCGTTCGTTCTATCAGTACCCGATGTACACCGTTAAACAATGACCAATCGATTGCATTGCTAGCGGACTCGCATTATTACTCCACTGTTTGTTTCGGCGGGCATTTCGCTCTGGTATTATGAAACGCGGTGAGCACATTACCGTATTAATACCTGCAACCACTGTAACTGGTTAATTCATCGCGCTACACGTGTTTCCTCACGGAAAATCCAATTATTAGAAACCATATTTTACCTTCAACTCAATTTCCAAACTCAAATGCCTCAAATATCAGACTGTTCACGGGAATCTTGTATTCCACACTTTCTACATACTGTAACGCGAAGAGTCATCCTCTTCAATTCTACCCGCAATTGCGTCCTCCACTCTGTGGTTTTTGTATATTCCTAAATACAAGGGAGACAACCCCTCCGCAGCGATAAATTAACATCTAGTTTCGATGCAGGGAGATGTGGGACACGAAGCAGTTTATCGCCAAGTGCTTCCAGTTCAATTCAAGTTCCTCGTCGCCTCTGAATCGCGTTCTGTGGGGAGCTGCGGCTAGACCGGGGCTATACGCAAACGCAAACGTCACCGTAACTCCGTAAGAGTGGCCGAGACGGAGTGAACCGGATGTCGAACGTAATCCCGTGCTTCAGCCGGTTACGATCAGCCGGTCCCCTCGCGGAATTGTTTTTTCTTCGGTTTACATCACGGTTTATTGCGCAATAAAGGCAGCCCTGGGCACTCCGGCAGGGAAGAGAAGGGAAGATCTGGTCCCGTGGGTAACCGAGTTCCATCGGCCAGGTGCAAATGGACGATATCGCGTGCCTGCAGCTTTATGGCGTTCCTCTCGAGGAAGGTATCCCTCTTCCTACCAGCGGAGGAACGATTCCCAAACTTTTCCACGCCCCGACCTAGGGCCATGCTCGTATTTTCCGTGGCGAAGAATTTTATCTTCCCAGGGATGAGCTAGCTTGTAAAAGATTACTCTCTCAGCGTTCACTGTGAAGAAAATGGAATAAAATGGTACAAAATGTAGCTCGAATAATTTCCATGGAATTTCGAGGACTGTGTTAGACAGCAGATCAAATCTATGTCGATGAAGCAGGAACCCTAATCAATTTGAAGGACAATCTTATTCCGGTTCTAGCGGAAGACACCGTGAAGGCTGATTTACACGGGAATAGTTAGCAAAGTTTTAATTGCTACAGCGCTGGTTAGTCGAAGCAGGTATCGCAAGCTAGCTTGTTCCAGATGGTATATGGAAGTTGGTAACTGAAATGTTTCGCCAGCACGCGTACTAGCCGCGTGCAAACCGACCATTACATTGTTCGGTTCGAACAGTTACTTCGGAACTCTCTTCCTAACGCCGTGCAGCGTTTGAGGATCACTCTTCCGTCGGAACACATGAATCATCCCGTTAATGCATGTAACGTTCAGTAGATGGCGCAGGCTTCGACATGACTTGCAGGTTTCCCGGAGGGGGAGTTACAAGTTGGGGCTTGTAGTTCACTGTTCGTGGGCCTGACTAGTTTGGAAAGCGAAAACATTAGAAATACCTCTGTTAGACGATAAAGCGTGTTTCTTTCTCCGCTTTGAGGGAAATTAAATAAGGACCTTCCAGGCATGCAATTGTCGAGCCGCAGATTCTTTATGTTTGTTAGAAGGCATTTTGTAAACATGGACAAATTTTCGTAAATCGCTGTTGCATAGGAAGATCGAGTGTATCTTTACACACAATAGTTTATTTAGAACAAATAAAAATCGAGTTTGATTACACTTATAATTGTAACGCGTTTACACCACATATAGGTTAGACTACTACTCCACTGCTGTGGCAATCGGTAAGCAACCACGGTGCCACGCACATGTTACGCCATAGAACTAAGCCACTCAAGATTCGACAGCCACACCGTCTAAAACAATAGGCAACGCGAGCGCTGCGGTGGAGTTAAACATAAACATGGCTTCAACAATCCCTTTAGGGTATAAATACGTGCGCCTGACGTTGCGGATGTCCACAGACCAGTCTTACGCCAAAATTTTTAGCACTCAAAAAAACCCAAGAGTTTAATCCTCAGAAAAACCCAAGCTTAAGCTTAAGCTGCAATGCAAACTCAGATCGACGCAAGCGCCAACTAGCAAGATTCAGATTCTAACCACCTCAATTCTCCTTATACAAAGTAGGTACAGTATACATCAAAAGTTCCCGACCTCCGAGTTTAATAATTTATCGTGGTGGAAAGACAGTAAAAGGGAACGAACCGCTTCCGCTTCTTTCCCTGTTCACAGAAACGTTTGACGAGATCGCACACAGTACTATTTCGAAAGTTTCATGCTTTCAAAAAATCGATCTTCAAGAACTTGAACACCCCCAAAAGCGGAGCCCTTTGTATTCGCGACAAGGCTTGCCAACTTATGAAGGTAATATTTTCTTCTTGCCGTCTTTCATTCCTTCAAAATTCATTCCTCCAAACTTTGGACGCATATTGTACACCTTGTTATTGTTAAAGCGACAGTGTTTCATTTCATTAAAAACAACCCACACAAGGTAAAGCCGTCGCGTGAGCACGCCCGAGTTTCTGCCAGCAGTGTTTCAAGAGCACACGTACGCGATCTTCCTTTACTGAGTCCTGCCCGCATCCAACTACCGTCAGCTAGCTACAACACTCTCCTGCCGCAAAGTCACAAGGAGCAGCGCAGTAAACACCGCTAAGCTCTCCGGCGAACGCAGCGAGGCTTGCCACCGCGCCTCGAACATCCTCCTTACCACTCGTGATGCGTTCGACGGATGTCGCATCCGTTCGTGAATGTCGCCGCATCCCCGCGACGAGGTTAGAAGCCCGCGCTCAGCGGCGCGGGGGGAGGTGGGTGCCGCGAACGAACGCGAGCTAACGAATCGTTAAAGAGGGTAGCATCCGGCTCGTCAAAGGAATTAGCCGAAAGCAATTAGCGTTTAGAGGGGCCCCGTGGCGGGTAAGCAGAGGCCGGGGTGATCCTTTCAACCGCGCCGCAGAGGCGAGGATTCTCGAGAGTTTCCGCGAGTTCTGCGGCGAGAGGCGGGAGCCGTTGGCGTCTTAACAAGCGCTGCCAGCTACTCAGCGAAATTAGAATCCCAGCGATCGCTCGAACTTGCCTCTGTTCGGTCTCGTTTACGAGGGGCGCACGAGGGGGTTTGCGGGGGCACGGGAGCCCACGACCTCCGCGGGATTCGTTAGCTCGAAAACGAATGCCAGGCGGAGCGCGTTTGAATGCGGCTCGTTTCCACGGCGGGCCCCCCGCGAGCGGCTTTCCTCCACCGCTGCCGGCTCCTCGTCAGCCCTCACAAACAGCACGCGATACGAAGAAGCTGCCTTCCCAGAGGAAAGACGCCGTCCGTCGGCAGCGAAAGGGATCATTGGGTATATACATACACAGAGGGGCTCGGAAATAGGAAGCTGGGCGCTGTAAGGGGGGAGTCGAGGAGCGGAGTAATGGGAAGAACTGCTGGGCTCTACACGAGTGTCGACGCACCAGAACCTCTGTTCATTAAGGAAGGATGTTGCGTGGCGGCGCTGGTGTCTTGGTTTTCGTGTTTGTGCGGGGGCTTAAGAGCCGGAGTAGAGGTGTAGTGGAGTCGTGGAATTAGAAGGTGCAAGTAAACATGTTTTGGGTTCCAAGCTAAGTGCGTGGATCTGATTCAGAGCCTTGCGAGAGAGACCTTCTCTCTTCAGTCGGTGATCATTTACTCTTTTGGGAATTAATACGGATGTGTTCCTATGGTGCGGGGAATTATAGTTGCAGAGATATACATATATGAAGAAAGCTGGAAGGCATCCGTCAAGTCTTCTGATAGCTATAACGTTCGGAATTTGTATATATACGAACGAGATTGGAACTTAGGACTTGCGAGAAAGAGTTTGGAAGATTAGACCTCTGGTAGCTCTGACGAGCACTAACAGTCGCAATCCCATGGTGGGGCTGTCAAATACGGCACATGTTTATATTAACTTTTTTCATCGGTTTTGTGTCCCCCGGTTGGGATATATAGAAAAGAGAGCAAAATAAGAGCATCTTTTGTAAACACTCCACCATTTGTAAATTACCGTGTTGCCGTATTATTGTACTATTATACTACCATTAAATGTTACGATACGGAAGATGAATATACAGCCTCTTGCCTCGAATGGATTGTGTTCAAACACTGGAAAATAGCTACTGCAGAAAGGGCTGGGAAAGGCCGAGGACCAGTCTCTTTTGTAGACAAAATACCACACGCTTCAGAGACCGTAAAAGAAAACAGTTCCTTTCATTCTCGAACGCGCTTTCGAACAGGACACGGGCAAAGAAACTCTATACACCCTCTCCGACAAGTGTGCATTGTAATATTTTAACATAAGCTCAGGTACGATCTCGACGAGGCGCGTCAACCTTCCGTAAATCAGAACTGTCTCCTCTGGCAATGCTATTCATCCTTATGCCGCGATCACACTTGTAAAAACACCTTTCAACAAAGGACATAATAACTCGTTGGGCGATTGATTAGAGTTCGTTGGGCAATATAAGACGTTTTTTGAAACGCCATCTTTGGAAATTTATATGTGGGAACTATAAACCAAAGAAAAAGATAAACCTAACCTAACCTAATTCGTTGGGATATATAAGATTTTTCTTGAAGCTCCATCTTTTTGAAATAACAGGAAATGTAAATTCTGACAGAAAAGAAGAAACCTGTACCTACTTTTAATTGAAATATCGAAGCACTGATCACTAATCGCCAAAATATTCTCATATATTCACTTCTCTATACAGCATTACTGTACGATTTTATCTCTTTATCTTAAAATAATAACAATGTTTCACGGGTTAATGGCGCATTTGTTACTCTTCATTATCACTAGTGATTGCAATACAGTTTAGAAGGTTGTAAATCGGAGGGATTATTTCTTTTTATTTCTTTTTATTTTTATTTCATAAAAAAGATACAACTTCTAGGCAGTCAGTGCGTTAAATTGTAAGAAGTTAGAGTTTGCAACGCGAAGTGGTTCAATTTCAATGAAATTCTCTTACTCGTTCGATACGCCCCAAACTTATTTTTCTCTCAAGATTGTTTCAAGTGCACACCCGGCTTAATATTCCAGCCGTGCCGCGCGTTTCAAACCGCGCGAACGAAACAGAGCCGCGCTCCGAGCGGTGCTAACGCACGCTGACGCGAAGGGGACATCCCCGCGCATGTATTCATTTGCATAGTAGTTACTCATTTGCATAATGCACGCGTAGGCACGTAGACGCGTGCGCGTGCCGCTCTTTTATTCGTTCACGCGCGCTGTGTACCGCGCTCCGCGATGCTGAAAGGATTCGGGAAATAAACGGACTAATGCACGCGAGCATGGGCACGAGTAACGTTGCAAATAATTACCGATGTTAATAATAAACCAGCGATATTACAAAGCGTTGAGTGCGCGCTCCCTTCGGGTGCCCGCGCAATATTGAAATAAATTAGACGGTAAATTGTTTACTGGACTAAAAAGGTTAAATGTTCTATTTTCGTCTATGAATAATTGCTCCCAGCGCTTCGGGAAGTACGCTTCAGGTAGTTTCCGATCGTGGCGCAGCTATGTCCACTTATACAGTACCAAGGTATGCCATGTTGTGAATAAAGATTGGTCAAAATGCAAATGGGTTGTTTCTGTTTATGGATAGGTGGCTGCAGGATTCTAGAATCTGGGAGCAGGAAGGAAATTTGTATACTGAATTGTTGGGAATTCTTAGCTAGGAGAACACATTGAGATTTAAATGCTCTATAAAACAGTTTTACAAGGTGTGGCTGAATATAGATAATCGCTTAACGACGCACTAAATTTTAGAAAAAGGTTCATAAATTACAACCTTTGTCTATGTTACAATTTCACTACATGTATAGGAAATGTTTATAAAGTAGGATAAAACACTTTTTCGAAAAGAGCGTTTATTTGTTATTCTATCGACCCAGAGTTAGGCATTAACTAAAGTTTCTTTAAATTTAGATTATTTGACGAATAAAGTTAATTTTTTCATTCGACGAGAATTTATTAATAAAGTTAACCCGGGTTAATTTTATTCGACACATGATGAATATTTCTTTTTATTTTTATTCGAAATTTTTATTTGAATAAAATTTATGCCCATCTGTGTATCGAACTCCGTAATATTACGAAAGTGGAAATTTGAGACTATTTGCAAGAAACATAATATTACAGGGTTAACATTCTCCGGAATTCAGAAGCTCCTGCTGCCTGACCATAAATAGGTTACGCATTTACTCGAAAATAAATACATCCATGATTGTGTAAACTTCATATTTGCACACAATTAGTACCCAACGCGTAAAACAAAACCCGAGATAATCCTGTTTATTCCGTTAACCTTTCCAACATGCCTAAACACTTACTCATTCTGATTTGTACAGAAACTCATAAAAAGTCCTGCCTCCAGTGCCACTTTCCATCCCAAACGACAGTAGCACGCTCGAAAGCCCTCTACCCACAGCCCACCCCCGAAACCACTGCAAAGATGTGCCGCGTAGGCCACGAGCGTCACTGCGAACTCGCTACTCCCTAAATAATTTCGTTCTCCGCGTTGGAATTTTTGGCAACGTGGCAATGCTGCATCAGAGTGCTCGGGGTCCACGCGAAAGCGAGGAGGCACGGTCGAGTGGGCAAAGATATCGCCGCGGCGCGGCGTCGCGGAGCCGAAACGAGCAGCGGGCCGTGGACATCTCTGTCAGAGGCCAGGGGGCTCTGTGAGTTACCGCGGCCGCTTATTGGCCCAAAACTGTGTCGTCGCTCCAATTTTTTCTCCGCCGAGGCACGTTTTTATCAGCCGCGATATATCTTGTGGTCCGCGGGTCCCGGCAATCCGCGGACCGTTGTCCTTCCACGGGCACAATTGCTTTCCCGTGGCGGTAAATAAATGGCCGCGGGACAAACGACGCTGCTTCCAGCCACTGCTAATACCCACGCCCCCCATGGCTTTCCTTAATTCGCGGAGGACAGGCCTGTAACGAGCGCTTGATTTTCTGCGGGATCGTTCGTTATAATCAAAGGCCGTTTTATTACGTACACCGAGAGGCCAATTACGCGAGGGGACGGGTAAAGGCGGGTTGACATGTATCAGTTTTGTGAGGGTTTAGTGGAGTCAGTGATGTCATACGTACTGGTTAAATGGCGGCGTACTTATGCATTTGACGTGTATGGATACTTGTGGATTTAAGGAACAAGGCCCACGTGGCAAACGTTCTGAGGGGCCCATTTTTCAAGAAAATGAAGAGGTAGTTTGCTAAAAATGGATTAAGTGTAGTAGTACAGGAAAAAGTATAGTGTTTGGATACGATCATAATTTTTTTTACAAATGGGCCCCGGGGGGCCTTCTGGCTTGGGGCCCATGCGGCAACTGCTCATCGACCGCCAGTTAAATCCGCCACTGTCTACGGAGTAGGGGAAGGGGAAAACTTATGGCAACACGGTATATTCGTGTTGGTGACGTTGTGATGTCATGCCAAAGACGCTAACGCCAGTGTGAACTTCTCCATTCCAAAACAGGGAAACCATATTTTTTATCACCTTACAGTGACGCCACTGAATCCTCGCGGAACTGATATGCGTGAATCCGCCTTAATCATGCAAATGCTGCTGGAAATAATGGGTGTTTCTGGTGAATGGACTACGTGTAAGGCGTTGCTGGTACATGGGTCGAATCAGGTGGGCTAGCGTGTTGTGTTGATGGCAGTCTCAGCTTCCAGGGGTAGCTTGTTGCGTGGTCACCTGGGATTTAACGGTTTAACCCAGGGGCGTCGAAGCGGTTGCTCCTACGAGCAGTCGCGAGCTGATCTTGTTCTGGAACAGCGTTGCCAGAAGTAGGGAGAAAATGACCGCGTAGGGAGCTCAGTGACGACATAGTAGGGAGTAGTAGAGGGGGAACAGCTATTGGAAGTTGGCAGTGTTGGAACTCGGTGGGGTAGTAAAGAGTAACAGAAGGGGAACAGCTATTGGCTAATAAAGGAGGAATCCTCGCATGGTGTGGACAAGTGTTATCAATTTAAATAGGTCTATGTGACGTTCCCGTGTCTCTACGGTAAGGAATTCTCCCAGCAACCTTGCTTTTGGAGCAACCAAGCAAGGTGTCCCGCTTTACCAACAGCAAAACTGTCATGGTGGGGTAATCTGTGAATGTAGAGATCAGGGGTCCCTCCTAGCCTTAGTCACTAACATTGGGCTACTATCTCCACTCTTTTACGGCTGCTGGTCTTGCCGTTGCTCGCACCGAAGGCTGCTCTTCCTTGCTAGAGCTGAGGTTGGACAGACATGGATTAACCCTCCAATGGCGGAGCACTTTTATCTATGAACGCACAGTGTCCGGAAGGAGTTTTAGGATTGAGCTTACTGTTTGTATGTAGTTTAAGGGGTCTCCCTAAGTACTATGACGCTGTGAAAGTAAGGTAAAACTGGGGGAACTTTTTAAAAGAAAGGTACCGAGTATTATAATTTCAAACTTTGTACGTTTATTAATGGAGATTTGAAGTATGTGCTCAATTTTTTTTATGCAATAATAATAATTTTGTTCAACGTTACAGTGGTAATAGTAAGAGGGGTTTGAAAAAAAAACGTATGTTGCTGGCGAACATGATTCTGGCTGCCGTAATCATTTGAAACAAAAAACGCAAAATTCTTCATAATCTATATGAACGTGGTTCTCGTGTGAACTAGAATGAATAACAAATATTGAAAAACACAAAAATGCAGTTTCTATCAAAGTTTTCATTTTTTGGAGAAGAATTTGTTAGGTTTCGGTGTTACAAAACTCTTCATTCGTATTATATTACAGTAAAAATTCGAAAACGGTGGTAAAGGTCCGAAGCATCCCTAAAAACATTCAAACCTCGAGCTTCCACCAACAGATCCTGGTAAGTGTCAGGGTTTACCGATCAGCCCGATTGACGAAACCTCAGAGTTCAAATATTTTATAACTTATTTCGGACTTTCACCGTCCCAGAACGACAATCGCTAGGATTCACCGGTAAATTTTAAGACTCACCGATATCCAAACTTTTACAGTAACTCCCTCCCTATCATCTTCACTCAGCTGAACCACTTTTCCAGTGATTCCTACCGTTCCACTGTTACGCAGAATTCAACACAGCCCTTTAATATCCTGAAATCCACTCTCTTCCCTTCGAAATTGCACAGAAATTCACAGTATCCAATATCAAGCACAGCATCGTACGCTTATCCGTTCGAGACGCTTCATCCCGCGGACGATCGTACTTGGGCGCCGACCTGGAACAAAGCCGAAGTAGTTACAAAAGTTGCGAGAAGCCCTGCGTCGTTGGTCGAAGATACCCTGTCGAAGAAAAACTAGTGTCGCGTTTCATGGGAAAGGAACTTGTTCCCTGATAGGGACGATCGCTTTTAAATAGCTGGACGGCAGTCGTTTGCATCTCGCGGTGCATCGAGCGCCACCCCCTCGTCTTTATGCTGCTCCCAACTAGTAAATCGTGTCTCGAAACGCTCTTTGTGCGCATCCACGAATCAATTTTGCAACGACGGAAGTCCTGGCGCTGGCAAAAGCCAGCACTCGGGGAAACGAGCCCCGTCGTTCAAGGGATTCCCTTCGTATTCGCTTTGACGGCAACTACAATTCTGCTTCGCTCCGCGTTAAACGGAACACGGTATTATGGTAATTTTAAATTAGCCCCGAGTTCGCGGATCTAGCCGACGATTAACCCGTCGTTCGCTCAGCTCAAGAGGTCCTCCAGGATTGCTTTAACGCCCTCGAGAACACCAATTTGATTTCTTTTAATCATGGCTAGGTGGAAGAGCGCTTGTGAAATTAGTTTGATGTGTGGAAAGTATACGTTGACCTTGAGGTACCGATCTATTGCGATTCAGTTTTCAAAGGAACAAGTGTTAAGGGTTGGCAAAGGTATTGGGTTTGTTATAGGGACATTTCTTTTTCCCCAGTCCTGAGATCGTATTACTATTATTGTACAAAAGAGTGTAAGATTCTAAGTAACCGGTGACGTCTCAATTTGGGACATAAACGGTGACGTAGGGTTCGCAGATTCCACTTTAATAATTTCACATTGTCAAGTCTAAATTTATTTTGAACATATACTGGAGTCATGTGAGTGTATTACATATTTGAAGAGTTACTTTGCATGCTTTCTTCAAAACCACTGAAAGTTGTCTTCATGACATCAAATGTTGTAAAACATGATCAAATGAAAAGAAGAAAAATATGGGAAAAATAATTCTGCAGGAATCTTCCAGACTCCACGTCAACAGGGTTCATTTTCCTTTGACAGCCAAACAGGAGGCATAAGTTCATGAATTTTTTTCAGGAATTATTGTACGGATTTTAATGTTTTTGGTTAAATATTTATTATTCCATTTAGCCAAAAAAGCATTCAAATCCGTACATTAGTTGTTGAAAAAAAATTCATGAAAATTCCTCTGTCTCTAAAAGCGGTTGATGTGTAAGGCTACCAGAAGAAGACCTCAAAAAGTGCCCTCGTACTGGGAAACCAACTCTTAAAGCTAAGCTTTCTATGCGCTGTCCGCAGACTTGCGGTGCATCGGTTGCTGCTGAGATTGGTCGAAAGTTTAAGTTTCCCTCGCGAGGGTGCTGACAGTTACCAGAAATACCCTAGTCACCGAGAAATGTCTACAAACTGTGGATGTTCTCCTAGCTTTCTTGAAAACGATATTGTCCCTTTCAACCGCAGAGTAAATACAGTCACGTGCACTTGGCAACCTCAATTTCGCTGTAGATAGTCACTATCGGTCTTTCAGATCCACGTCGACCTGAAAAACCTGACCGAAATCTAACCTCAAATCACCACTATGATATCAACGTCAAAAAACGAATATGAACCCACACATCTAACAAAGAAGATTTTGCTTCACTGAGAGATACTAGAGCAGTGATTCCCAACCTGTAAGTTGCGAACTTTTCTGGATGGTCGCCAGGCTTATTTTTAGTTGATGATTTTTGGCACTTATTTATTTTAATACGGTCACATTGCTGTATTCTAATAATTTGACACTGATTTTTCGTAAATGAAAGGAAGGAAATATATACCTCAGGATTTATTTACCTTAGAATATTATAAAAGGGGATTGCGAATCAAAAAAGGTTGGGAAACACGAAAAATGTTTTGATACTCTGACCAAGAAGTGCCCTTTAGAAATTATAGCTCAGCGAAAGTGATACGCTTTACAAGAGCCCTTGGGATCAGTAGTATAAGTCAGTGCAGTCAGCCATCCCTGATTCAGCTTCCCCGAATCAGTTACGTTGTACATACATACCTCAGCCACCGCCTGAAATCCATCACCATGCTATCGACACGAGAAACAAAACAGTCCTCGAAGCAGCCCGATCGGGGGCGTCGCGACGCCGCTTTTGTCCTCCGGCCGCAAAGTCGAAAACTCTCAGACACTCTGGCCGGATGGCTGTGCACAAAGGGCGCGCGGAACATCCCCCCGTTTGAAGGATAGGGCCGGCAGCATGGCGGGGCTGCGGCGTTTGTCGCGCGCGCCAGCAATACGTCGCTGACGTTGTAAGCAGTCACCGGCGGGAGAGAGGGTGAGAGAGGCAAAGTGGAAGCGTCGCGTCGCTGGAACGGCGACGCGACGCCTTCGTGCAGCTGGAAAAAAACGCTGGGAAATCTCGTCGAAGGGGTTTCGCGGAGCGATGGAAAAGCGTCGAACTACCGTGGCAAATGTACCGTGCACTCTGGAAAGAATCGGAATCCACGCGCGCACGCCGCTGTTTCTTCAATTTATATTTTCCGCCGTAAAAAGCAAGCTGTAATTGTTATTCCCTCCCTCGCCACTTTTTCCGAGGGATTATTGATCCCTGAGAGGCGAACGGCGTGAACGCGTTTTTCCACGCCGATTTCCTCCGACGCGCAACACCGCCGCGGATTTATTCGCGGCAACGGCACCGCGTTCTTGCAGCGTCTAAACAAAACGTGGCGGCGCCGTGAAAGCCGCGCTCGCCCGGGCTTGAATAAGTGATTTGCTGGAATTTCCAGCGGACGTCCCGCTAACGGGAAATATGGGTCGACTGGCCGATGAAAAAGTAATCCGTTCGCGGTGTATGGGACGCGGGCTCGTTGAATTTACCGAGCGTTATTCCCCAGTCTTTCGAAATTTATAGAGAGCGCGGGAGGTTGTCACGCGCGGTCGAACGGAGCGAGAGTAGTATAGCAAGACGGTTTTTAAATCATATTCGAGTTTTGGGAAGGGGGAAATTCGAATTTCTAAAAATTTATAAATTTATCAAAGATTAATAAGGTTCCAAACTTATCGTTTGAAAAATAAATAATTGTAAAGGCCAATATGAAAAGAATTTCATCGTAATGTGTGAAAAAATAGATCATGTTCAGAGTCCTAATCGGTATAATTCGAAATTCGATCACTTCGAATATTCGAATACTCATAATTATTCAAAAGTTCGAATTTTCTGGTATTTGAATATTCGAATACTTCATTATTCGAATATTCGTTGCAGCCCTACTCTGAACGTCTATCGAACATCTATTCTACCACTCTGAATCAAATTCAATTTTGGATTTCCCTCTCCCCAAAACTCAAATTTGATTTAGAAACCGTCTTGCTATACTACTAGTGAGGAAAGTCACTTCGCGGCAGAAGCTTTACTGCTTGCTGGGCAGAAAGGCGGCGGGGTACATTTGCATTGGAAAAATAGAAAATCCTGGAGATTAGGTCCCACTTGCACGCAAATTTTACGCCGTATTTAAAGCCGAATTATCATCCAGTGCGGCTGGATGCAAGGAGAACCGGCCATTTGGTCAGCAATGCGTTAATTACGCAAACACCGCGAACTAATTAGCGGCCCCCAGGATCTCGTGCTGCTAACAAATAAATTAATAAATTCTGTGCACCCGAACAGAGTCGGTTAATATCCTTGCCTAGGCAGTTGCTTTAATGGCGATTCTCTGCTTACTGCAAATAATAGACCTGCAATGGTGGAAGGGTAGTACATTGTGTTCTGTTTTAACATACTGTGTGCTTCAGAACTATGTACTATGTATTAAAATACACAGAGACTCAGCTGTTTAATCTTCCTCCTTTTCTCCTGCGATAAACATTCAGTTCCTACAATACACAATGCTATGTAAGAACGATGTATCAACCAGATAGCTGTATTCGAAATAGTAATTAACTCCTTCAGTGTCAAAATAAATATTTCTTTAAAAAACCTTATAATTCTTACCCATTTAAATTTGAAATTTTCCCGCGATATAATCTAGGGGGTGAATTGGTAATTTATGAATATTATATTTTTTATAAAACATTATTTATTAATCAACAAATACCTACAACAAAATTTCACTCACTGTCAAAAGGTATTTTTTAAAATAATTATCTATAATTAAATATAAAGGCTAATATCGGGCCCTAATAATTGATCTACTTACCAATAATTTATTCAGCTGCAAAGTAAAGTTATTCGCCGGTAACGTTTTTATCTCCCTCGAATTAATCGGAACAAATGTAATCTCACGAGACAAGATTCGCTCGGACAACGGAAACAGAGCCCCCTTTTTCCTCCGCGGGGATTAAACTCGCACAGCGGCGAGGTGAATAAAATTTCATCGTTTGCAAAACTTCGCCGTGCAACTTTCTTAATCCGGGGCTTTAACAAAGGGCGAACCCGCTTTCCCGCGGAACATGGAATCGCGCGATCTGATAAGAAGTTTCCCCGCCGCGACAGTTTCACTGGGCTGGAAGTTCCGTTCAGTGATCTCCAGGCGACGCCCTCCGTCGAAGATAGCTACGCTTTATCGAGCAGATAAACATTTATGAAGGACTTGAGGGATCTGTGACAGTTTTCCCTAATCGTCATATCATTCTGCGCAGATAGATTTGTGAAAGAAACGTTTTACAGGGTGTTAACCCTTACTTTTCAAACCTTATAGAATAAGATAATAAAAATTATCAACTAAAAGTTTGTTAATATGTGTGGTTATCTCTGATATTAAAGCACGTATATTTGATTCCCATGGTAGAAACAAAATTGCACGTGTTTTGATAAACTAACAGCAAAAGACATAAGGCACATCCTCCCGGAAGGACTAGCTCTTTTCTCACATCCTCCGCACTCTGTGCGCGTGTGCAATAGAAGTCCAAGGGAGCACATGAATTGGCGCCAAAATTCGAGTAATAGCAACAAATTCATCGGTGTTGAATGGACAACAAACATTTCTGAAACACTTCTCTTCATAGCAAAACCAAGGTCACCTTGAGTTTTTTAAATGTAATATGATTTACCTTTCGTATTATTGCAGGGAGTTCAACGAGTATCATAATCATCAAATACCACTTTTATTCATGATAATATTAAATTTACAATAGTACAAGTAGTGGTGGTTAAATTAACTTTTACTGAAAGTCCGCTTAAGAACTACCTACTTTAATAGTTCAGGAAGTAGTTGGTTAGTGGTGTGGGAAAAAGATGATTCAAGTTTCCTGCATACCTGCGAACACTACGCCACCTGTACCCTACGAAACCTGCGCTATTTCACTGTCTCCCAGTGCTGGGGAAAATAAATGATTTGAAACAAATAAATAGAAATAAAAAAAAATTATTATATCGAGTGATTCAGGATTTGACAAATAAAATTTGGACCAGTGTTCGAAAACTTTTTTCCAAAGAAGCATCTGCTTAATGGGGACAGTTACGTTACGCAATGCCCACCGCGGCAACTCCCCCAAACTCGCGACATTCCCGCAGGAGGGTCCCCTTAGCCCTCACCGAATTGTTAAAAAGTCTCCTGACCCAGAAAGGCTGGAGAACCCCTGGCTCGGATAATGGGAGGAATACATTACGAAGACAAATGCGCCTACCGACGCGTCGCAATTTAAGACGCATTTAACGTTTCTGGGCCGTGTAATTTGCGTGGAGCCCGAGAAAACGCCGTTCCTTTCGTTATTACCCTCCTCGAGCGCGGGGGAATCCCGCCGCGGAGATAAGTCTGCGAAACCTGCTCGAAATGACTAGCGCGGAGATAAGCAACGGGGGAACCTGCGAGGGATGATTCCCGACTACCCCCCACCCCTCTGGAACTTGAAAAAATAACAAGGAAACTTCTGCGCCCCGACTTTGCCCGAAGTCACGTCGTAAATTGTGCCGTTTCCTTTTCTGCCCGGGCACAACGCGCCACTTTGATTTCGTGCACGCCCCCGAGGCTCCAGTCGAAAGGACTTTCTGTCTTCTCGAACATCCGCGGAAGTTTAGAGGCTTCTGGTGGTTCCGGTCGAATGATAGATAAATGTGTGCCTCTATCGGGAAGTTTCTTTGTAAGAATGAAATCTGGGGTATAATAGGATTTTGGAAATATGGAATTTTAAATGAGATATAGTGTTTGGAAATGGGAAATGATTTGGTTAGACACAGTGTTTCCCAACGTGGGCGCTGAGGAGTTCTCAGCGGCTAATAAAGATGAACGAAAGGGATAAGAACAGTTTATAAGCTGACGTTCTGGGATCAGTAGTACAGGTCAATGGTGCGTCGGACACCCGAGTTCGGATTCATAGAATCAGTAACCATGGGTATAGGTAAAGTTACCATATTTCTTCATCAGCAAACCGGGCTAGAAAAAAAGAACGAAAAAGGAGACAGAACTAAATTTTTTTGAAAAAGAATATTTTTCTTATAATGGTTAAAATATGACGTAGAATGAAAAACATAAAAGTAATTACAAGTACGGCAAGAATCTATTTAGAAGCCAAGTGGTATTTTTCTGAACATTAAATTTTCTTCAGAAATGTTACATTATTCTTATTTTCTTTGTAAAATTCAGTGAAAAACGGGAAATAAGAAAACCGAGACGGAGTTGTAAACCGACCGCGACAAGGGTCGAGAACCGAGACCGTCCAGGTCAAATCAGAACGTATGGTCGTATCACTTCAAATTTACCAACGCCGTGATATCAACATGAAGAACTAACACTAACAAAAACCCTTTGTGGTGACGAAGTTAACTTTGATATTTTTTCAACGTCTTGGGACCAATTTTGTTCCTTGAGAATTAATAAATCCCCAAAAAAGGGAGAAAAACCCCTTATAAGGTACTGTTCTAATATCAGTAGTAGAGCTCAGTGATGAGTCAGCCAGCACCAATTCAGCCTCAAAGAACAAGTTACACTACCTATACCCCAACTACCCCCATTTGTATCACCTATCTCACATTCCTTTCCTCTATACCCTTAATAATGAAGCTCTTCACCTAGCCTCAAGCTTCCCCTATGTTACACATCGCGTCAATGGCCCTTGAGCACAGAGAATCACCTAACATTCCCCCAAAACTGCAAGCGTCAGAGGATCGAATGTTCGATGAAGCCGGTGGACGAGAACACGTCACCGGGGTGAAGTATATTCGCGCGCCCTCGTGCGTCCCAGTAATTTCGTTGGACGGCGTTGAAGGGGGGTGGCGTGCGGACAAGCAATCGCGCGGCTACGAAATCAAGATCGAAAATAACCGTCGTAGAGCCGGCACGGCCGTCGATACCGTCCGAACAATTCAATCCGAAGATTAAACAGTCGATTACAGTTTGGAGCGGGGGCTCGTTGGAAATTAATTTGGCAGCGGCCCAAAATCCTTCCTCTGGTAAACATATTAGGTCGCGTCTGGTGAGTAACGGTGCCGCGCGACGCTCTCCTCGGGAATAAAAGAACGATGCGCCGGCAATTTCCATTATGAGTTCCACGTGCCGTCGACGGAAGTTCATTAAAGCGGAGGTTACGGCCGCGCGACCGAAACCGTGGCCAGCTTCCTGCAGATTATGAAACGGAGTAATCAAAATATTCCGCCTCAGGATGCTCCGCCGCATTCGTGCGTTCTCTGTTAATTAATCTTGCCAGGCGGGGAAAGTCTCTTTGGGGATTAGCGTGTTTCGTTCGATTTATCAACGGGGACAGGTTTTGTGGACCGTTTAAGGTCTGGATGAGATTTCTAGAAGGAGTAGACGGCACTACAGTCAGAGGAGGATTGAGGTTGGTTAGGAAAAGGAGTTAAGTAGTACGATTCATTGTGGTCTTGCTAGGGGAGTTATTAACCCTGCAATGGATTACGCAGGTAAAATGTTTTCTATGTGGGAAGGTGCCCATTTGAAAAATCACTCTTCTTATGTCTAAACGATGCGTATTGCTAACATGTTTGCAGCACAGACACCATAAAGATTTGCATAAATTGCTGGGGTACAGCACGACCCCTATATCCGTTCTAGGGTTAATTAGACTTATCAAGTTGACTCTGTTTTATATAGAAAGAATATTCGAAGAAAGGACATCGACACAGTACCTACTATTATTTACTTCATTCCATGCCTTTCTTCTTAACACATACTTCCCGCGGTGCAGCGTAGTTTTCGCCCCTAGTAATAACCAAGAAGCAAGTTCATCACGGCACCCACCCCGTCGCCTAAAATTCTTCTACAACTACATCCCACAAAGCTTTCCCAGCGGACACTTGCCCCGGAATTCCACTCGTGTCGCCCGTCAAAACAGCCCTCCACCTCGCGCGCAATTAATAACGTAAGCAGACACCAAGCATCCCCACTCAAGATTCCTGCAGTCTCCATGCTACAATCAACCCCCTCAGCAGGGAGCACCGCAATCGAGCCGCAATCGCTCGGTCGATCGCATTACACGGAATTAAGACGTCGAAGGGTGGCCACCCCGTCAGGCCGCTTTGCTGCGCCGACTTTAGCCCCGTGTCACAGCCGATAGCCGGTCAACGCGATTATCTCGGGGCACAGATCGCGCGGAACGCGCCCTTAACACCCCCTCAGCCGCCGAGCCTGTCGAACGTCGAGCCGCAGGGTCTGGAGCAGAGCCGATAACACGCGGCCGACTGCATTCGAGCGGACGCCAGCCCCGCCTTTATCGGGACGTTGCTCAGACATTTTTCCCTGTTTTCTTTGTGAGCTGGAATCGAAACCGCATCGATACCCCGGCCACTGCCTTTGTCTCCGTCGTCCTCCATCCCCCAACAACCCCAGGCTGCTCCGCGGCAACCTTCCGACCACCGAGCGCCCTGTCTCGGACGTTCCATTTAAATTCACTTTGCTGTAACGTGTATTTACGCGAGGGATTAGTTGCTCCGATATTGAAAGGACCGAGAGGGCGTGGCGATTGCGCGAATGCCCGAGCTTCCGAGCTTCGAAACTATTGCGCTGCATCGACAAACGCCGCACGAAAGGCATCCTAGGATGGGAAATTGATTAGCGGGGCTTGAGGGGAAATAGAGGAAATCTGTTTGCACCCGCGGGAATGCCGGAGAAATACGCCCTTGTGATGCTACCGCAATCTAGAGGCCACGCAAGGATCCGTGCCGGAACGGCGGACCAATGTGACTGGGTTCGCCGGAGCAATGTGACTGGACCGTTATTTCGAACGTTTTGAGGGAATTGGGTGATGATTTGTTGTTTCAGGGCTGCACGTGTGGTTTCCTTAGAGTGTTTGATGTGGTTAAGTGGAAAATTTGTGGAGGTACATTTTTTAAACATAGATATAGTTTTTCAGATTTTCAGGTTTTCAAGTTTTTAGGTTTTTAGGTTTTTAGGTTTTTAGGTTTTTAAGTTTTTAGGTTTTTAGGTTTTTAGGTTTTTAGGTTTTTAGGTTTTTAGGTTTTTAGGTTTTTAGGTTTTTAGGTTTTTAGGTTTTTAGGTTTTTAGGTTTTTAGGTTTTTAGGTTTTTAGGTTTTTAGGTTTTTAGGTTTTTAGGTTTTTAGGTTTTTAGGTTTTTAGGTTTTTAGGTTTTTAGATTTTTAGTTTTTTAGGCTTTTAGGTTTTCAGCTTTTGAGCATTTCAGTTTTCCAGGTTTCAGAGTCTTTTTCTTTTTGTAAACTTTTCAGTGTTACAGGTTTCCGTTTCGCTTTTTCTTTTTGCCAACTTTTCAGTTTCCCAGTATCTCTTCTTCTTTTTGTCAGCTTTCCAGTTTTTCAGTTTTCCAGGTTTTTGTTTCTCTTTTTCTTTTTGTCAGCTTTCTAAAATATTACCGAATAGGATTCTAGTTTTATGTTGTATTATTTGCAGCGGGTAATATGATATTTCGACTCTCAATTAACTATTTATCAAACTAACAGTACACTCTCTTGCAAAATATCTGAACAAAAGCGTACAACAGGCTCCCATATTGAAAACTGGATACCACCCGGAAGTCAAGTTTCCCCTACGCGAAAGTAGAAATTTAATCACGCTAATTCCAAATTCAACATACTCTTTCCTCCAGCGTCGTAACTATTTGTTAGCGGCCGGCGGAACGGCAGAAAGTTACACGTTCCCCGGAGTTTCCGTGTCGTTGATGGACGCTACACGCGCCGACATGCTCTCCCACGGTTTTTCAGCTTTTCTTCTCGCAGGGACCTTGTTAGCGCCTGTTCCACATCAAATTTTTCAAAACCAGTTTTCGTGGCGCACATACGAGAAACTTGAACCAAAAATCGACACTCCATCCAAAAAATGTTAATTCGGTGGAATATTTGCATTTAAAAACATTTCAGAATGTTCAGAGGTCGAATTTACTGACGCTCTACTGCGAGGTGTCTAAACAGGTACGAATTTTTATTTTCTTCTTTTTCATTTTCTTTTTTAATATGCCTTATGAGATTTATGCAGTTTACACGTGCAAGTGGCATACATTGCTAATGGTACATCGTTATGAAAATTTGGTCGATATTCCAGCCGCTGGATTACATAACATACTATACAGGGAAGTTTTATAAAAAGTTAATATAAAGTTTTATATAAAGTTAATCACTGAGAGACTACTTAGTCCAGGATTTATTGGAGACATAGGTGGAGGTTCGCACATCTTTGCGAATCCTTTCCATGCAATAAATACAACGAAACGAAAACGCGTTGATTAATGAAAATAAATAAAAATATTTTAATATTCTATAATAATTAATAATAAATAATATTCTATATTACTATAATAAAGATATTAATATTTTAATATTTTGATATTTGGATATTTTAATATTAATTTTTTTATTATAGAATATTTTTTGCCAAAAATAGAAATAAAAACTTATCATCTCAATAACTACTACTTAACTATTATTGTGTGAAACTATATATTTTTAAATTACTGTTATCCCTTCAATGTTGAGTCAAATCAATAATTTTATAAACAATTTCTCCTAATTTACTTGAAGTTAGTATAGATGGAGCTGCACCCCCCTTGTTACATCTCCTCAATTTAAGTCCGACTCCGAGCGAGGCAACCCCCTCGCGTTTCGCATGTACCGAAAACCGTGGAAACGCCTCTGGACGAAGGAACACTTTTGAATTTTCGACCGACTGTATAGGAGGACGTGCTCGAGAAAGTAGGTATATATCGAGGAACGACACCGTTTCCGGGCACGGCATGATTCATAACCCTCCGCGAGAGTAAAGAGCCAAAATAAAAGCCATTGTTCTTGGCTTCCTTCGGAGTCACGTCGTAAATCCCGGCTTCCGCAGAGTTCACCCATTAGAAGCAGGCCGTGTCTTGAGCTCTGGGGGCCCCGTTTGCGCGGCAGTCTCATGCAATCCCGATGTCTATCGCGGCTAGCTGAAGCAATAATTTCATTCGCCTCGAACCGAGCGACTCTGCTGATATACATATGTATGTGTGTATACGCGTGGAAGGCCTCGATATTCCGAGTGCAGTAATTCCATGGTGCTGGGAATCGATCGCGAGCTTGGCTCTGGCAATTTTCGATCTCGGAGCTACGGGGGTTCCCGAACGCTATTTCAAAGCGATTCCTTTCTTCCCTTTAAGTTCAGAGTCAATTTCGGTGCATTCACGGATGGTTGCAGAACTTACGCGCTTAATAATGCTCGGGGGAACCTGTCAACAATTGCTGGCCTGAATAAACGAAAGCACGAGGAATATCTTTACTATTACAGTAGGGGTCAGATTAAAGTTTAAACTGTGAAGGATGATAAAAGTAAGGTAGTTTTATTGAATGAATTATACCTGAGAATTATATCCCATACCTAGATAGAACGGCAAAATTAAAATTCTGTGACTCTTTTCTAATCGTGAAAATAACTTGTCTTTAGTGATTCAGATTAAGTCCGCAGAAGTCAGAGTCTGCCGAAAAAAATTTGAGGTGCTGCAGGAATCTTGAAGTATTAGGTAACATTTTATTTTTTTAAACATGTTTTTAAAGTATTGTATTATACTAATTTTTTTATAATTTTTTTTAAAACTATCACTAATTTACCACCCTCCTTTTCAAAACTATCACACCGCTCTCTAGATATCTATAAATAAATCTGGAAACCAAACATTCCTTCAGAATCGTTAACACGAAACAAGGTACTCAGGAATTACCCTGCAGCTCGTCCTTATTAATCAAAGTTCACCGCTCGGTGGTTGCAGGATATAGGGGCGCGATATCGAGGTCGTAAAGCAGCGGGGGCGGGATCGCCCACTTCGTCTTAATTCCAGGCCAGGCGATCGACGCCACGATCGCGAGATAATTGTCCCATTTAACCGTCGTAATTCTGGCGACGTCGCAGAAGGGGTGGATAGAGGGACGAGGTTCACGCGCGGAACGCCTCCGACGTCGAACGCGTCCAGAATTTCTCTTTCAGGATTATCGAGGTTATCGCGACAGGCCAGATATAACCGCTCGTGCATGTTTGAAGGCTCTAATCCCGTCCGGTTGGACCGAACCTTTCGGTTCGCCGTCTGTGCACGCGACCGGTCAGACGCCATCACGGTTTCGATTATCGGGGCAGACTGGCTCGCTCGCGGGCAGGCGTCTCGCGCGGAATGCTCGCGATTTTCCGCTACGGATGTCGAATAAATAAAATTCCGCGGATACGTGTGCCGTCGAACGTGCGCGGAATACTCGTCCGCGGCGGTCGAGCTGCAGACTTTCTTAAAAATTGAACGCGGCGCGCAGGATTAGGTTGCCCGCCGGGCACGTCGCGTGACTCGAACCTTGTGTCTTGGTTGACAGATTAATATGAAGCGGGGGCGTTCGAGTTAATGGGCAACGGAGCTGTGAAACATTTCTCTTCTCTTCTGGGATTGTATATGACGACTTGGTTTCGACTTTGTCATTGCTTACTGATAACTATTTTGCAACAATTCTTTCATAATATTGAAATATAAATAAATATATCATAAAATAAGAGAAATATAAATTTTTTGGGTTGTTTGAGTTATACCACTTTCGTAATCACCGACACAATTATAACCATAATATAAAGGAGCCGTACATGTAGAAAAAGAAAAAGAAAGGAAATTGGTTAACACATCCGTAAAAGAAATAACGTACACTTCCGTTGATAAGAATTAGGACATCTACTCTGTGTGAAATAATAATTGTAGAGTCCTTGTAGAAAACACTGTGCCAAAAATAAAAAAATATTTATTTGGAAAATATTCTACGTGCCACTGGTAATACTATAGAGTAGAATTTGATTTTTGGCACATTGTGTTGCCTACAAGGGCTCTTCAATTACTGTGAAAAACGTTGCACGTTTATTGAAGAACTCTACCAAATTTTACTTTATTTGCTATTTTGAATTAAAATTAGAAAATCAAAACAGTGAAAAGTATTGAAGATGCAAATCTTGGGGGGAGCTGAGTTGAATGGAGAAAAATATTTTTAACCCAAATTCAATAAAATCCATTAGCTAATTATTAAAATTTATTTATAGTTTGCGTACTAAACCCAGGGAGGGATACACTAAACATTTTTTTTTAATTTAGGGTTGCGCAGCATTTTTCTATAAAATTCTCGAATGTCAAAGTAGAACTTCATACATCCACTCATAAAATAGTGAATTATTATTGTTATTATTAGCTATATTTAAATTACGTCGGTATAAAAAATAAATTTGCATCTTTTAGATTATAAAGACGTGAATTCTGGTAAAAGAATAAAAGATATTAGAAGTCGAGTTTAGCATAAAAACATTTAAACATTTTATAATATTTTATAATTTTCTCCTTTTGATGTCATTTTAATTTTCAAATCAACCGTCAGCAAAGGTACATGCGCTAGTAGCGCCCCTCGCGTTGAGCTTTGCGTCAACTTCTCCATTACGCCTACAAAAGTACCTCTTACAGTGAATTTGATTGTTTATAATGGTCTACATCTTTGAAATCATTTCATCTGTGTGCTTAAATTCTGCGACACATATTATAAACGCGAAATCCTCAATAATATAGCAAAGTCCGCCATGCCGGGCAATTAGTTTAATCGTTTAAAATGCTAATTTTTGGCCGCAATATGCGCCACGAGCGACTGTGCTTTTCCAATGAATTTGATATCGCGACGTTTCGTATCTAACCGAATCGAACGGCAGCCGGGGGTATAAGCTGGTTATTCGGAGTGCGCGAGCCAGCGTTAGTCGGTTTAATTCGGGCTTCATATTTTTCGGAGCGGATATATTATTCCGAGCACTCGTGAACACGTTTTAATGCGCTGGAAATCGGGCGAGTTTCGGCGCGGCCGCGCGTACTCGCAGTTATTAAACGCAGAAATCCAGTAACGCCCAGTGACAAGCCGGAGCAGTTTTTATCGCCAGCTTTTGACGCGTTCGAAGCGATTCGATTCGAAACTTTTCTGTGTGGCTGCCTCCAGCGAACGTGGCTCGAAAACGGAACAGAAGTCTGAAACAGGGCGGAGTCAACGTTTCGCGTTCGCTTTCCATTCGAACCGTAGAAAAATACCGGAGTGAGATTACAGTTGTAGAATAACGTGTTCGACGATGGTGTCGAGTAGGCGGTGATTAAAAAGGGTCCACCGTTAAGCTTCCTGCGTGTGCTTCAAATACATTAAGGGCTCATGCCTACCTGTGAGGTCCGAGGTTGTCTTCAAGATTTTTTGGGGGAAAATCTTGAAGACTTTTTTAAATAAACGATTGTATGTTCGAAAGTATATATTTTAACGTTCTTGTAGAATTTTTTGTAGATTCGTCTGAAATAAAAAATTCGACCAAATTTAGTTAGTATATTCGATTATCTAGTGCCCGAGCCTTCATTATCCCGAAAAATTAATTTCCTACGAAATGGCGGCCGTTCATACCAAAAGTATCGATTTCGGCCATAGAATCGCTCTCATTTTTCATCATTTTTCATCTGAAAAATAAAAAATACGCAACGAAATTAAAAAAGCCAGGATCGGGCACTAGATAATCTAATGTACCTACTAACTAAATTTCGTCGAATTTTTTAATTCTGATGAACCAGGTCACAAGTATAGTGGTCACCGTAAAGTGTTTAAATAAAAAAACGCCTGTGAAAGATCGCCCATAATTCTTTTATTTATATATTGCATTGCAAAAAGCTACAAGAATATTAAAATATATACTTTCGAATACAGAACCGCTTATTTAAAAAAGTTTTCAAGTTCAAAAAAAATCCCCAAAATATATGTTCTTAGACCTCACAGGTAGGCATGTCCCCTTAAAACCTTGGCCGAACGAACCGCGCAGTAGCGTCACTGTGGGCGGAGCGTTTCCCCCACTCTGTCTCCCATTACCGCCCATAAGGGCCTCTACTTATGAACAGCATCGGTTACTGCTCAGCACTTTAATGATTTATGGTAAAGAAACTATTTGCTTACTCTTAACTCTGTATATTTTTTTCTTCTCTTCCGATATATAGGTGAATTAGTATAGACTACATCTTAATTACAATTAGCTACATGGTTCGTTACGACCACGCATGTACCACGAACAAGAATCTGAAAAGCGTAGCAGCAGTACAGCTGGTTTCTCCTATATCGCGGTGAAGTTATACTTCCCACGTCCGTTGTGTTCTAGCCTTACCAGAAAGGCTCCAGTCAACACGGCAAAGCTCCCTTTTATCGAGCACGCTGCGGTCAAAATAACCGGTCTCGGGCCAAATGGAACGTTCATGTGTTCGATGGAATCACGACCACCGCGGAAGCGTTTCTTTTTACCAGACGGAACGTCCTCGAGGCTTTCCCCGCCTCACTCGCGAAGACCCTGTGGAATTTGGATCTCGGATCTCCGCGGAGAAAGGCTGCCGCACCCATCGCGCCGAACTTGCGCGCGGCCGCATCGCTGTCCTTTGGTCCCTCGGATATTCCGGAATTTTCTTAAACGAAATATTAGAGGTGAACGTTGAGAACGATTCAGAAGAATGCCGCAGCGCAAGGCGTACAGTGGGACAAACTGCAATCCTTGTGTCAAAATCGTAGAACTTTTGATAGAAAGAAGGTAGAGGGATGAATCTTTTTGTAGATTAAAGTTAAGATGTTCCAGAATATGGGAAAAATATTGAAAAAGTATGACGGAAAAGTTTTGACCTGGGAACTCTATGTCAAATTTGACATTATCGAAAAAATTGTGAATTCAAATCTTGCCTTACCATTCAGGATATTTTGACATAGATTTTGAATATCAAAACTTGTTTGTAATTCTTTTTAAATATTTTTCCCTTATTATGCAACATCTTAGCTTTAACCTCCAAAAAGATTCATCTCTCTATCATATTTCTATCAAATGTTCTAGAATTTTGGCACAATAGAGTGCAGTTTATCCCACTGTGCGGCGCAGCACGCCCTCTGCTCTTCTCATCGGGGCAACATCCTGGTGGAAAAGGAACGGTCTGTCAAGGGAGGAGGAATCCCCCTACACCTCACTTTCGAGAAATTCAAGCGGTCCGCGTGCGCCATGATTGATTCGACGGAGCGCGTAGTTGTCTTATGGACTGTGGAGTTCGTATGAAGGATCAAGAATCATCTCGAGCTGGAGCTTATTTCCTTTTTACTGCTCCGGGCACGAGGAACCGAATAATTCCTGCGTTTCCACGTAGACTCGCTGGGAGGGATCTCGGTTTTTTACAGCGCTTGGAAATCCTTGTGTAAACCTCGTGAAAGGGGATGGAAGCCTTTCGGGAGCGGAGCCCCTATCATTTTTGTGAAAAGGAAGAACGGTTTCCGCGCGCCGTCGATGCCTGTCGATGTCAGCAACTTTTCCCGGCTACATCTTTTGCTCGGTCCCGTTGGATCCCGGGAGTTTCTTGCTAGACCCATGTTGCCTCGATTTATTAGAGTCGAGGGATTATCAAATGCCGCGGACGTATTCTGTAAATATCGTGGAGAAAGGGAAGAGGAATATTTGCGAGCATGCTCCAATATGTCAGTATGTAAATAGTAGTTGAATTTTCTTATGTAAATAGACCTTGCTCCGTAGCTCTGAGTAAAATAAAATATATACTGTTTACGGTGCAGGAGGTAGCATAAAGTAAGAAAAGATGTAAAATTTAGTAGAAAAAATATTTGGGGTCGTTTCATCTCAATCGTATAGGACATAACCTCTATTAAATATTTTCAAATTCAATTTCGATAACAACTTTTATTAATGACCAGTTCCTTTGTTCCTCGCGGCCACCATAAATGGTACGACCTGTACACGCCGAAACGCGCGGGATCGCCTCGCACCATGCGCCAGCCCGTGAACCGTGGAATTTCACTGGACACCGCAATATCATCCCCCAAAAGCGTCCAATTGCTGTTTACCGCGCGGTAACGATGTTACGCGCTTCTCCTTTGCCGCGTTCCGCGGACCTAAACAATAATTATTAGGTCAATAGCCGGGATAATTGCCGGGTATTAATGACGACGATTAAAGTAGCGGGTACGCGTGCTCCCAATGCCAATAACGACTGTGGTCGGTTATGCTTTCAGCATGGATTAAGACCCTAATTTCGTTAATGTCCCCTGCCTCGGGCAGCTGAAGTATTTTCGCTGAACCGCAATGCCACGCAAAGCGTTTCGAATTTCCGCGATATGTCCGCGCTGAAGATGAATTGAAGGAAGCTCTTGCGTTCTTAGGTGTAGCGAGCAAAAGTGAGCTTTGTGGGAGGAGTTAAGAGAAGGGGCGGGGCAGGAGTTGGTTGCCGCCCATTCAATCGTTATACCTTGGTAGTAGATGATCTGGTAATCTTTGAAAATATATATATTGCTTGACAATTTTTTTTCGAAAAGCTAAACGAATAGATGGTAGTGTTTTAAATTATCAATTACTACGTACTTAGAAGAAAATGGCGTATTGCTTCAAATTTAAGAATTAGTAAACAAATGATTCAAAACGACAAACTTTATCGTCAAAAAATGTTGGGAACACTGCGTTAGCCCATTCCACAGTCAATATCGTCATTTTACAATATCTTTGGGACTGCATGTAACACCACTATTTCAATTTCTCCACGCGTACACGGAAATGTGCCTCCAATCTCGTGATGTTGTTACCAAACGGGTTACATAAGGGTTTTGTCTCGGCCAGGAAGCGTGTCTCAACAATACTCCAGGTATGACTTACTCAATTATAACTTTGCTGAACGAAATACGGACTGCTGACTGTAGAGATGCGCATTAGTACCTTATACAGGAGGAGCGCATCCCAGAAATTCACATGAATAAGAATAGCCTTCCTCTGCGCAAATTCCGTGGAAACAGCAATGACTATATTCAAGTATTGGCAGTCGATGTAGTTTCTTAGCACTACGATTCCGTGGTTGGCAATTAAGGACCGCCCACAGACAGCTGTGCGCCACGCCCCTTCTCTTAGTTCCTCCCACAACGCCCACCATTTCTCGGTGTGCGTCTAAGGCGACACTTCGCTTCGCGTTCTTTCTCCGCGAATGAAACGTAGAATTACAACCCGATCGAAGGTGAATCTACATCTGACGAATTGGTTTGTTGACCTCGCGTCGTTTATTCGGCTCGACTCGACGAACATTAGCGCACACGCTTTTCAGAGGGAAAGATAAGAAGAAGGGGCGGTTTCCTCTCCAAAATGCAGATCTCCTTTCACCGCGCACTTGCGCTCCGTGCAAAGGAGAGCTTACCTCGTCGATAAGGGAAGAAAAATGTTTATCGGTGAATAAGTGGTCACGAGAATAAATGCTGAAGGTTGTAACGCTACCGAGGAAAGTAAAGACGTACGTTTGCGCATAAATGTGTTTCAGAGGTCTGGGGGAGCTAAATGTTACAAATTTAGTTTTATAGCTGGAATATCCCTTGAAGTCGCAGAACAATGGATCTCTCCTTTGCTGCTAGATAAACGAATGGGGTCAATCCCTGTTTCTCCTCAACACCTAGAAGGTTAAACAATTAAAAACTCAATCAACAGCATGTTTGTATAAGGGACATCTGTTTTATTTCTGTAGAAGTAAGTGAATCCAGGTCCAAAGAAAGCTCTCCATCACCCTTGCTTTTATTTATAAAACCTTGGCTACTCCTGTAGACAAAGAGCTCCGTCAACAAATGCTCCGCACAAAAGTGCCGCAGGAAAAAAGCGTCTCGACGATAGCGAGTGAATACTTCGCCTCTAACCACGATCATCCCAGAAAAAGCTAATCCAGTACAAGTGTAATTTTGTTTTTACTGGCGCTGAAGCTTCTTGATGAGGGCCACGTGTTTTTGCGGGGTAGTTCCACCATTCTAACGATATCGAGTTTCGGTGTCGTCCGAAATCCAGAGAAAGCTCGCTGTAACACTCCACAAAAAGGCACCCCTCACTTTTAATACCTTCAACCCACTCGCAATCAGACCCCAGTTGTGGAAGATTTAACCACGCGAAATTTACATTCAATAACAAAGACCACCCCTTTTGAACGGCGTCTAGATTGCGACGGGGCAGCGAGCAATTCGTTGCGCGCCCCTTTTTGCCTACCACAACGGACTCGCCGGAGATTCGTGCTGGTGTAAGCATAAACGAGCGCGAACATTAAAAGTAATACCCCCGGGCAGGTATGCGTAATTGCGGCCGCGATGAGAATCACTGCGGCACGTCGAACGATAGCGAAGCCAGCGCGATAGCGAGACTTAATGCACTGGAGATAACCGTAATAGCGAGAGGTTTACTGCGCGGGGAGGGCCGGTTGCCGAAAATAATGGGGGTGGCTTACCGCGACAACGCGTTTTGCAGTTCATCCATTTTTGCCGCGTCTCAGCGCCACCCACCGTTCCCGCTGAAATTGGATGCTTGAATATTAATCGTTAGGGCATTCTGATAAACGGGATTGCGATGGGATTGCCTTGGAATACAGGTATTTTTTAGTGATATCTGCTGGGGGATTATATGGACGCTTTAGGGAGTAGTAGATGTGGTTGAAGGACGGAAGGTTCGGTTACAAAATTGTACATTTGAGACTCAGTATTAGCGATATAATTAAAATTTTGAAAAAAAAAATTTTTCATCCGGATTTTTTTTACAAATTCTTTTCAAAATTTTGTAAGACGCTGAAAGAGAACCGCGTGCTAATACTTTAACCCTTAACACCTGACCCAGGGCCGGCGATAGGGTGCTCGGCGCTCTTATGCAAGAACTTATATGGCGCCCTAGAATCAGAGGTTCTCAGTAGACCCATCTAATAAAAGTGAAAACAATTCTCCTTTTTCCCCTATGACAGGGGTGCATCGCACAAAAACGCTCGGAGCACCACTGATGTGACTCATGATGTTTATAAAGAATAGACATCGGCTTTTCGAAAAAACATTTAGCGAAAACTAAAAAATTTTGCCGTTTGAATTCGATGTGCCATTGATGTCCTTGGCATCAAATGCCCCTATGCCTCGTATAGTACGTTCAGTCGACCCTGACCCGGATCATCCCCTTTTTCTGCCGCGATCTATGCTTTTTACTCATGCGGAGTGAAAATCCTCTACCTCCTTCGCAACTCGAATCCCATCAACTCTCCTCTGATCGCCAGCGTATGCCAGAAGGGGACGTCGAAGTAGGGTCAGAATCCGGAACTAGGGATTTCCGCATTGCAAATCCCTTCTGCACTTCGCTACCATCTCATAATCATTCATAGATCGTTCAAGTACATCGTAAATCAACTCTAAAATCACTTTCCTCAAGAAAATCACCTTCTGCCCACCCAAAATTCAGCCTCCCAAACTGACTCCACTGCCAATGCTCAGAGAGCCGCGTAGTACAGGACGCCACCAAGTGGGGGCGCGCCGTTAGTGTCGCAGCGGTGTCGCGACGTTCCGCGACGCACGGAAGCGAGTCGTTAAAACGGCGGACGGTTTATCGCGGGCCAGTTAACGAGGGACCAAAGTTGCCGTTAGTCGTTGGCCGCAACACCGAAACGAGGATGAGACGCCCCCGGGGGATTATGGGACGCGGTCGTAAAGCGACGACGATGGCCGCTCCGTCCGCCAGACGATGCTCCGCGCCGCCTCCCCGTATCGGAGGTGGGCGGACGCGGAGAAAAAAAAATGGGGGGAATGGTATACAAAGGAGCCGTTTCCGCGTCGCGACGCTTCTGCCAGAAACTGCCGAGGGTCGGGGCCCCGGAGCAAGGGGGCAGAACGTCGTAACGATACGCGCCAAGTGTCAAGCGTCCGTTCCAGGACAATCGGGAGGGCGTCGCCTGAGGAATTCCTGCTGGGTCGATTCTCTTGTGTCGCGACGCCGCTGGACCCGCTTCTCAGCGTCTGGCCATTCTGACACGCCGGGGTTGATTGTCTTTTGGGAAGGTATAGTAGTACGTGCGCTTATAATTGTGGTGCTGATGAGTTTTTCGGATTTTCTTCCTCGCTGTGCATGCAATTAGATTGTGCGGGTTAAGAGTGAAATGTGGCGTAAAGGGGAAACAAAGGCTTTGTTGGGAGGTACACGAGGGAGTATACACTTGGACAACACTGATGGAGATAAGTGGTTGAAGTTTAGATCTTTGGAGGAGACCATATTTGGGTGTCTATGCTTGAAGCCTCAAGTGTTTGTGGAAGTGCCTCATGAGTCTTCTATTGGGGATAACTAGACAGTTCTAAGTAGTCAAAGATGAGGTACTTTTATATCGGTTCCTAGGAACCATAATTGTAATATATGGACTTAGACCAGGGTCGGCAACATGTGACTCTTTGGGTATCAAAAATTGCCCTCTTTGATACTTACAGAAATGGAAGAGTTTGCGAAGCTTCCGCCACGTAATTTGAATGAACATACTTTAAATTTGTAGGCACAATAGTTTTGGCACACAGCACGCTTGTTGCGTATTTAAATATCTAAAGACAGCCATGTCTTTATCCCCACCAAAGAGTATGTATTATTGTGTTATCACACTTCTAAGGCTCTTCTAAAGACTTCTTTTCCTGATCAGCATAGTTTCCAAAAGGTGACCATTATATTTAGGGTAATTTTGTGCTATTAATTAGTACCCAGGCTTTACTTACCCATTTAAATCGGTCTGTTCTATCAGAATTGCAAAATATTGGAATCTATTCTTACCATAAAATATCTGAAACTCCCATCGGAGCACAGAATCTCTAACAATGAATCAATCTTCATACGACCAGCGTACAACTCCTTTCCTTAACCATCTTTTTGCAGCTAAAATATGCAAACGACATTCGTTTTCGCCATGAAATTCCCTCCGATTTCCTCTCCGCTCGTAATGAATTGCAGATGTTATGCAATCCCTTCATCCGACCTGATATTCGGCTCGCACTCGACTGGATGCTCGCAGAAACTAGTAGACGCTTCTGGTCACCTAGGGTAACATGTATACTGGACAGAAAGCAAATTAATCTCGTCCCAGACGGGGACATTGGCGGCAGTTGGAGGATCTTCGACGTTTCGACAGCTACACGATCGTAATAAAATTACTGTAACGAGGGGATCGAGGAGCTCCCCGCGATCTTTTCGACAATCGTCGCGTCTTCGGAGATTTCGCTGACGTTCCGCAAACATCGCAGCGCGCTTCCACGGAATTCGAAATCTCGGGATCCCTTCGAGAATAAAAGAAGAGCCACCTTCTATTTCCTGCTGGTCGTTAAAAAGATTGTTTTCTCTTCAACTATCGGGCAACACTCGGAATAGTGCTTATCTTTTGCCTTCCTGCTCCTAATAACTTTGGATGACCCGCTATTATACGGGTCGCCCTGTTTATCTCGGGAGCAGCCATCATGGCTGGTCGAAAAAAAGTGTAGCGATCCATTGAAGGGATGCTGAGGAGATCTTTAGGTCTCTTAACAGTATCTTGTCCTATAAAAACGCCATTATTTTCACGTAATGCTCCATTCTGCGCCTCTTGTTAGGCAAATGTCTACTTTGATGATGAAGAAAATGGGGATGCTTGCAACAAATTCTTCGAACAAAGTGCAAAATTTTAATCATACCATTTTCTCCATCAAATATTTTATTGTAATATCTACTTATAAAATTTATAAGGGCAGGAGGTAGTATATCCACCTTCTAAATTATTCTCAATTCTATCCCAACAGTATTTTCCTGTCGGGGGAATGGCACACTGTGCACGATATTACCCTGTTTTCACCTTCATATTTTCTGGAAAGTATAATTAAGGGGCTACATGCACCTAAGACTAGAAAAGCAATTTTTATCGGCATAATTTCAATAATTTTTCTTGCATTAAAAATATTTTTTAATTTAAAAATCTTGATATGCATCTTAAAATACATACGTTAATGTAACATTTGTGTAAATTGAATATGAAAACTAAGGAGATTGAATATGTAAAAGCGTTTTTCTGACTATTGTATTTTAAAAAACGGCGACCAATATTTTTGTAGAACTCGTGGACTGATTCAGTTGAAATTTACAATACAGGTTTTTAGTAGAATGATTCAGTTTTTGTAGTAGAATTTTTCTTTTAACGTCATAGTTAATTTTTTATAAATTAAAACCGAATTACTTTTTTGCTACAAAATTACACATCTGTATTCAACTGACCGCCGTTTTACCAAAAACTGGTACTTTTTACCACTCACACTGACTCCACAGAACCCTCACGGAACTAATATGTGTGCGTAGACCTTTAAGCAAGACTTTCTCCGCAGTAGCGATGGCTCGGGAAAGTCTTGAAAGGGCAAAGTGGTAAACTTCCTCACACCTGCAGCCGAAATACTCTACCACTGCCAATCATCCACAAAAATCCTATAAGAATCTAAAGAAGGGCCGTCAATCTGACCGCGTGAACGAAAAATCTCCATGTTTTTCCCCAATTACTAAGCCGAAGCTCAACAAACAGTGTCCCAGCGTGAAGCATCGACTCGAAGCGACGCGATCAGAGCTGCTTGGTAATTCAGCAGGCAAAAGGGTCGCGCTCGTGACAGGGCGAAGCCTCACCGAGGCTTCCAGGCCCTTTCCGTGGTCGAGCAGGACAAGTAGTTGGTCCTGCGAGGATGGCGATCGATCGGCGCCGGTATTCGGTAATTTTATGGTTCGACGGAGCGAGGGTTATGTTAAAAGATTGAAGGGCCGCGAAGCCCGCGTGAGTCGCGGGCCTTCGCACTGCTGGCGTCCGCCCTTAGCTCCGGCAGAGTTACTTCCTCCCTATTTGTCTTATCTGGCGGGACGATCATCGCGTTTTTCTCATTTAAACGGCGGCGAGGCTGAGTCGGCGGCCCGCTATCTCAGTTGGGATTAGCGTTCGTTCCTCGTGGAACCGGCCTGATGTAATTGAAGCCTCCCTTCCGAACCGTGAAATTGACTTCACGCTAAACGGCAAGCCGTTATTTGCTGTATGCGACTGGTAGCCCCGAGTGAGTCGTCAGGGGAAGGGTTTTGTCGAATTCTGAGGGGCGAAGGGAATCTGGAGAGAAATTATTTGAAAAGGCTTTTAAGTGGAATCTTTCTGGCAAGTGTGGTTTAAACTTTATATTTGAGTATTTCGCCTACTCACTTGGAGATTTCTAATTTGATGATTTTGTGGTAATTATAATGGTCCCCATACTTCTCAATGCCCAAGAAATCGTGCATTGCGCTAAAGTGACCACCTTGTATAAGGCGGACTCAAACTCTTTTAAGTGCCCAGGGTCTCTAAAGGTCTTAATCCGCCCTGTCCACAACTGTACTCGAGTTACAGGTTTGTCTCTCGATACTTGTTAATTGTTTTACCATTCCAAAACCCTAAGCTGCTTACTAATCCACGATACACCATAACCTACATTCACGTATCAACTAAAATTAAAGTAATTAACGTAAAAATTACAAAAATAAAATGGCCCCTGGGAGAGCGTGCGCCTCAGCTAGTAATTCACAAAGCAGCGTAGTCAGGTATACTGTGTTCCACGAAGACGAACACACGATAAGACGTTAAATAACGTCACAAAGAAAGGAAGCTATACAACGAATTCAATAATCCCGCCCAACTAAATGACAAAGGGTCACGCCGATAACAAGGCACCAAAGAGTCGCGATATTACACGTTCCAAGGAATTAAAGCGATACTAACACTTTACGAAGAAGCATTAAACGTAACAATCTCAAAGTAGCCAAGCCGAGCGGATCGGCGACGCGGGACGTCGAATTCCGTAAGTTACTCGGCGGGGGGCTGAGTCATCCGAAAGAAACGAACGGGTTCCGGAAGTTATTCTCGCGAAATCGGATTTGCCGGGGTTACAGGGGGAGGGTCTCGAAACTTCATCGAAAAATCGAGAGCCAAACGATCGTCAAAGGAGCGAGGTCGTCGAAGGGATTAAATTTTTACCGGCGATCAGTTTGTCGTTCCCTGTTCCAACTTCCTCTCCGTTCATTCCATCCCCCCTCCTCCCTTCCTTCTTTTTTCTTTCTCGAAAAAAAGAATCGTCATTATCGCTGTTCCTTTCGCAGAATCGACAATCCCGCATCAGTGTCCGATAAGAAAAAAATCCTCGGGGTTACCAGAAGCCCGGTTCCCCGTTCTTTTTTTTTAAATACAATCCGCTCCAGCGGAGCGCAAAATTGCCGAATTCCCCGGATCGATCCGTCATGAGTCGAACGAGGACTTTGATCTTTAACTCTATCCCGCTGGCCCCTTTCTGCCCTGCCCTCCCATCCCTCCCCGCCGATTCCCATTCTATCCTGTTATCCCATTTTCCTACTTTTCACGGACCCTCGCCGTTCGACTAGAAATTCTGCGTGGGTGGGGGGCGGGCGTGCGCGGACCGACGCGATGGGAAAAAATTGATCACGTTAGGTAAACTCACCCGCCACGACCCCTTTTTCGTATGAAAAGCGGGGATCCGAGGTTTACGAGGCTCGCCACGAGCACCCGTTGAAATTTACTTTTTACCGAGGATTCGTAACCTGCTTATCCATCGACCGCTTCCCTTCTATATTTATAACCTAAAAACTCCGTATACTGTTTTCCTACCCGTAGATGCTGCGCTCGTGGCTGCATGAAAAGGGGGGCGTTTCGTTATTACACTTATTCAATAAAATTTTAAATAATGGCACCTGAGATAAAGCTTTCTAGTTGGGCCTAGTTGTGCATAAATTTGGGTAGGTATATTTGGATATTGTTTATACTTTATTTCTTGCTATTGTTTTCAATATTTTTTAAAGCGGTGTAAGTGAACAATTTAAAAAAATTGAATTTGTCACTTACTTTGTAATCTAAGGCGGTGTGGCACAAAGTAATCAATTCAATTTTTATAGATTTCTGATATACATCACTTTCATAATCATCGGCACATTTAATAGTGAGTAGTATAATTAATATTATTTTAAATTTTCTGTAGCTTTTGTCTTTTAAGCCTAAAATGAAGTTATGGCCTAATAGTTTTAATAATTGGATAATGTAAGAGCTGTTCTATAGCTTAGTAATTTTTGCAAAATAAAGATCACCTAATTATGGGATCTATACTACGTTTAACTAATTTTTTGTCATTTTGAGGGTTGGTAGCTTTCTGCACAACTAGGCCAATTTTGAATATATTCGACTTGAAATGGATTAAAAGGAAGCTGCAAAAGAGAAATGGATGGGAGTATGAAGAGACTTTACGGCACAGTACCAGTCCATGGAAACGGAAGAGATGTCAGTTTTCTGTTCGAGATTAGTAACCCAGGCTTTGGGCATCAGCGTCGAAGTGATTTCAGCCCGCCATCATCGCTGTTTACGCTTCTGGACTCCGACGGACAAAACGAATCCCAACAAACCCGTGGAGGAACGTGGAGGATGGGAGAGATTGAAAAGGTGGAAGATTTGGACGGAAGGGCGGAAAGGCTGATAGGACGGGGGTCAAAGACTGCAGAGGGTTCTCAAACTGAGTAACTATCCCCCACGGAAGGCCCCAATTTCCTCCACCCTTAACCGCAGTAAAAATTCAGAATCCTGCTTCGAAATTATACAAGGGACGTTTCGATCTAATACTAATTAACTTTTAAGCCACCAATTACCCTTGCAATATTTCTTTCCCTGCCTCGTCTGGGATTCACCTAGAAGAAAGCGCAGACAGAGAGGCGATGGTACGGTTGAAAAATCGGGGGAAGGGGCGTTCGGGGGCTTGGGAACCGCTGTCGCTGGAATGGGGTGGGAATAGGGGGTGGATCTGGTCCACTCGGTCGGATCGATGAGAGGCCTCGTAGGTTGTCCTCTTGTTCCTCTAGGGCATTGTAAGTCGAGGACGAAGACTTCGATGGCCTTTATCTCGGTAGAAGGGCCACGAACAACAGCTTCGTTCGGATTCAAGCGACTTTAACGAATATCCCGGCCGTTTCTCTCGAACCTTTGTCGCCGATCCCCTTTTGTTCCACGACGCACAACGTGGCCAATGGCAAGGCGATGTTAATTGCGTTCGTTCGCTACCGTGTTTATTGGCTCGTTTCTCGTCCGAACGGCTGACTCTTCCCGCCCCCGACTGTCTTCAAATGCGTTCCACCGGCGACGCTGGAAATAATTGAGGCGTTCCTTGTAATTATTATCGAAGTCCCTTGGACGGCTCTTTGTTCCCCCCTTGTAGACTGTAAGACGCAAATCGGGTGCCGTTTGCGTTGTGCTGGCGCTGGAATAGAGGCTTTGACGATTATTCATTGGTAATGGACATAAACAGTGTCTGGGAAAGTGGTGGTCATGAATAATAGCGGAAGGGTTTGGAGGCTAGGGGTGTGGGTCCGTCACGGCGCAGACATATTAGGTTGTTCTCCCGCTTATGGTACTTTCAAGTATATTTGAAAGGTAAAGGAAAAACAGGGTGTTACGTCCGAAACCGAGATGTGATGGTGATGATTCCGGAATGTAAAGGAATCTTGCCCGGTCGTATCCGGCGTAACCCTAATCCCTCAGATTGGATACACTTTTTTTAGTACTGTGTGGGGCAGGTGGATTGGCATTTTTAAAGATCGAAAAGGAAAAGAAGATGTGCGTTTCGTCTTGGGACCGTCAACCGGACTAATCAGTAGGGTTATAGCTGACGGACCCTGCCCTAGACATACGGGGACTAAAAGGAAATAGCCTGGAACTTGTACATATGCAAATGACATTGGAAGTTAGGATTTGTTAGTGATTCTCCAGGGAGTGATCGGTATAACCGCAGCCATTTGTGGCAAAACCGAAAAAGAATGTGGCAGTACCAAAAAGAATCCCCCAAGAAACGAGATTCACAGCTCTAAATTCAAAAGCAGTATAAAAAGCATCCAAAGACGTCATCCTCCAAATTGTTAATATTTTTTCTCGCTCGTTGGATTCGCTTGGTAATCGCGGGGCGTGCCGTGGCCATTGTGCGATGGGCAAGGAGCTCTGGTTGCCTGAATTCCTCGAGACACGGCTGTTGGGAGTTTATCGTCGACGCTATCGAGAATACATCGAAATCCCATCTTTCGTCCCCTCTTTCATTTTCGCGCTACATTCGCCGACCGCGGCGCAGCGGGGTGCGACGACGGGGAGGGTCGTGGGGGTGGCGCAGAAGGGAAAGAGTAGTCGCTTCACGTTTTATATTTGCCGTGGCGCGCGGCCCCGCAATTTCTTCCACGTTTTTTAAGAGTAGTCATTTAACCGAGGAAATCGCGGCGTAGCGGCGAAAGTAATTTACAGGATGCGCCGCGGCCTCCATTTGAAAAGCGGAGAATTCCAAGGCGGAGCGTTGGGATCTTCTCCTTTTAATGAAAACGCCGAGTAAAAGTCCATGGAATTTCAGCCCGCGTGCTCGTAAATCGCTGAATGGGGGGATCCCAACGCAGCGATGGACAGTCACGAGGCCGATTTCGGCGTTCCCCTTTACCTCGTTTAATTCGCAGGCGTCTTTTCTACCCCGCCGTTCACTTCTTCCGCGGTGAGGGTGTTCGAGTTGCGAAAACTCAAATCTACTGGCAGAGGCTATTCAGAGCGACGCTCTTTGACGTTCTTCGAAGGCTAGGATTTATTTATGGTAGTCGCTGCGACATGAGTCCGTGAAATGGAGAAAGGTTGCCGGATTGGTTTGAATGGGGGGAAAGAGAGATAGTGGAGGGTAAGATGGAACTCGAGGAAATCGGGGATACAGGCGGAGACCTCTGTGCCCAGGACACTTGCGTCTGAAGGAGGAGACTAGGTTCGAATCACAGCGGAAGTAGGCCCGAGTGCCTTTTCTTTCCCACAAATTCTGCGATACCGAGGTGTCTCTCCAGCGCCCCCATTTGTTTATTCGATCTCAGATATTCGTGGGGTAGAGTTTGTCCCGCGCCGGAAATTTATTGCTCGACAGGTCGCAGATTTCTTATCAGGCAACTCTAGGATAGGCATGCGAGTGTTTGTTCCTTTTGTTACACTCCGAGACCACGTAAACATTAATTAAGGGGCCATTCTGGCAAAGGCCGGTCGAAAAAGAGGCTTATATCATGAATTTTTTTCAAAAACTAGTGTACGAATTTTAATAGTTATTTTCGTTAAATGTTTATTATTCTTTACTGTATAGAACCGTATTTTTCATATTGCCAAAATATGATTACAAATTGTGGATTTAAGTCGCAATGTTTATCACAATGAGAACCTTTAAGGGGCTCATTCCTCCGTGAACGCTGCAAAATTGATCAATTTTCATTTTTTTTAAGCGGCGCGTACATCCATCGTCGTGATTATTTTTGTAGTTTATTTTGTTACTTTTTCGTCGTACATAAATATTTTTTATTCAGGCAGGTTTACATTGGAGCTGCGATAAACGATCAGAGTGGCCATGAGAGTGAAACGCAGGAATACATTCTATAGTTTTATCATGGAAGTGTTTACATTGAAGCAGCGAGCAGAACTACGTTTACTAAAGAAATGACCAACGACATGAGCGTCTGCTCACCTCTCTTATAGTTTCTATCGCATCTCCAACATACCCTAAGTCAGACGCAGCTTTAGCGCATTAAAAGGAGCACGGTCGGAGACGCCGGCGGGAGGGAAAAAGTGGCCGATAGTAGATATTGGATTCGAAATGTCGAGCAGGCAATATCCTCGAGGCCTCCCTTTGCGCTGCCGCCGCTGGGAAACCTCGTTGAACGGGCATGCTGGAATAAAGCCATGAAAAACCGTGGGGTTTGCATGCCGAACCGCATGCGCTCGATATTCCGATATCCTGATATCGGCTGATGCTATGCCGCGAGGAGTGTTTCTTCTAGAGCCGACGTCTTCGCCTTCGGGATGCACACACCCCTGTCTCTCCACGGAATTTATTATCCCCTTTCGATCTCTTTCTGCCACACCCCCCCAGCCGCCTTCAACTTCTTCCCGAGGATACCGCTGCTCCTCGTCAGCTTCTCCACACTTTCGTCCATCCTCCCCATTCCAGTGTTTCCACGCGTTTCCTCCCGTTATCCAATATTTTCCACAGCCTCTTTTTTTACGGGATCGCTGAATCGCTGAGGTTTCTGCCGGGCCTCTCTTCCCAGCCAGCCACCACCTCTTCAAACTTGCACGCGAATCTTTCTGCTGTCTGCCAGCGATTAGCGACCAACGCAGCAGCCTTGGGGCTTGAGAGACCAATCGTCAGAATATTGGCGAATTCTCTTCTTTGCGAGGCTTCTCTAGCGTGCTTCTGGGATACGAATAGGGACTGGGGGAGGATGAGGCTTTGAAGTAGGGATGTAACGAATATTCGAATACCAGAGAATCCGAATTTAAGATTCGAATACTCCTAATTATTCGAATATTCGAATATTTGACGAAATTATTCGTATTCGAAATTATTCGAATTATTCCAATATTCGAAGAAATTATTCGTATTCGGAATTATTCGAATTATTCAAATATTTGAAGAAATTATACGTATTCGAATTATTTGAATATTTGAAGAAATTATTCGTATTCAAATTATTCGAATATTCGAATAATTACAGCTCTACTTTGAAGGCTTTTGAAAACTTTGATGGCAGAAGTACGAGATCCGTCATTGTTGCTGACTTTTGCGCATTGCCTGTCAATATTTTACAAAGCAGGTTACTGTCAGACACATGGAGTTGTCTGATATCTGCGAGGGCCATTTTGAGATACAGATTTTTCTCGTCTTCTCGAGCCAAGGAACAGTGCAGAGATTACTGGCGATTCAGGAAGAAGGATGTACAGTAGTCGCGGGGAACTGTCAAAGATCGAGAGCATTTCCTGAAAGGATTAACTTCATGGTTATGCCAGCAACTTTTCCCGCAACGATACAGACTTACTCCACCCCCTTCTGATTCCTCTCTGCGTCCCCGCCGCGACTACCACTTCAAAAGTCCCCTGGCTACACACTTTCCTACTTTCGCCGACCGAGCCTCGTCTCCCCTGAACCATCTCGCCAAGATTTCCAAAGTTTTCCGTCGGCAATGCGGGTCAGATTTTTCCATAAAACGCGCCGGGAGGAAAGCAGCTATTCGGTCCTGCTCGTAGATTCTTGATCTCGTTCTCGCGGCAAAAATGGAGGAGCAAAGTCGCGGGGGAGTTGTGTAGTCGTTCTCGTGTTTTTACTTGGTCACCCTTTGGCGTTAATGGGAGGGAGGGAAGCAGATGGCTCAAAAGCGATAAAAAAAATCCCTATGTATGACGAAAAAGTAACTAAAGAAACCACAACAAGACATTAGACATACGTATCACTTGACAAAAATTCATAAAAATTGATCAATTTTGCAGCGTAAAAAAACAAAATATCCCAAACCGCAGTGCAATGTCCATCATCACTGACAATTATCTAGACTGAAAGTAAAAGAGGCTACGGGCGCAGGCTACTGCAAGTGGCAAGCGATGGTGATGAGGGTGAAAGCCACCCCAATGAGCACTCACGATGCACCGATTATAACGCTTGTCCCCTGTAAAGTTTATACGATGCTCCTTTACGATCGACGCGGCTTCCTTCGGAAGATCCTACTTGCCTCGTCGTCTCAGAATTAATGACGCAGCCGCGGAGTAATTTAGCAGTGGATGTTGTGTGTGTCGCGATATGAACCGCGATGTGGGGCGGTGGATCCACTCGCGGCGGCGCCGACGTGCCCCTCGGTTTAACCGTGGCTCAGCGATTAATATGCGGTTCGATGGATCGCTTAAAATGTATCGCGCGATCGGGGCGATTAATTATTAATCCGCAGTACGTCAATTCGGGAACAGTATCAACGCCGCGGCGCGCACGGAAACGTCAACGGCCCCCTGTTTTACGACCGTCGCGAGCGGAGAATTCGTAACTAGCCGTGGCTGCCCCAGCTGAATTCAATGTTTCGCGCTCTTTGCCCTGATTCATGGCCCTGGGCCACTATTTCAGCGATTATCAAGCGAAAGCATTGGATTGATTCTCGGGTTTCTCTTAAATCGTGGTAGGGTAGTGGGTTGGGCAGAGCGTGGTTGAATTTCGTTTCTGTAGATTGTAGGTTATAGCGCAGTTGAAGGAATGCATGTGTTGTTTAGATACCGATGGCGTTAGCGAGAAGATAAATGGCCCTTTGAAAACTTTTCAAATAGGTACCTGCATCTGAACATCCAGAAATTGGAATTAATTTTTAACAAAATACAATTCATTTTTATTTTTAATAAATTACAATACATTTTTAACAAGTAATTCATTTTTATTTTTAACAAATTATAATTCATTTTTATTTTTAATAATTTACAATTCATTTGTAACAAATATTCATTTTTATTTTTAACAAATTACAATTCCTTTTTAACAAACCATTCATTTTTATTTTTAACAAACATTCAATGGTTACTTTTAATAAATAATTCATTGTTATTTTTAACAAATTACAATCATTTTTATCAAGATTCAAATCGATTGCATTGGTGGAAATGGGTTAAAATTGTAGAGGATGCAATTTTTTCATAAATTATTTGCCCTTGTATATCCATCTTCTGTGCGATAAAGACGTTAAAAGAAAAATTCAAGGGTGCGAAAAACTTCAATAATTTCGATGCCACCAAAAGTGCAACGAGTTCCTTTTTTAACGCTAATTACGATTTTTTTCTAAAAGAGGCATAACACAACTTCCACATACATGGAAAATTATCATAAATAATAATAAGAAACGCATACTTTGAAATAAATACTTATAAATAGTTTTCAAAATTCACATTTATAGAAGATGTATTTTAGTGAACAAGTCTGATGCAGCAACCTAACATTTTAATTGCCACGTTTAAATGAAACTATGGAGCAATATATGGAGCAGCGTTAATTATACAGTAGTGTCAGAACACTCGGGTACTTATAATCGCTATACGAAACAACGATCTGAGCGTTGATGGCTGTTCCGCACACGCGAAGCACATAGCGAGGAGAGTTTCGGAAGACAACCCCCCTGCAATTTACTGGCTCGATAAACTTATAATGCAATCCTTTGACCTGTTTTTGAGGCTTTCGTCGAGGCCCCATGAATTTTGCACGGTGATGAACGTGCTAACTCCATCGTTCTGCAGAGGACGCGTATATACATGCGCGCCTCAAGGATATGAACGTTCATTTGCGAGGAGCATGTGCATACAGAGCGAGCTGCCTAAAAGGGAACGCCTCCGGCATTATGAGGACATGAAAATTTTGTCATGAACAAAGTCGCGCGGCTCAAAGGATCCCCGACGATGCGCCGGCAAAAAAGGGTTGCAGTTTCCCAGCCAGTGTCTTCAGATCTCTCCAAATTGCGCGAATATCTCTTTTTTCGGCATTGGGACAGGCTGGCCGGATATTGTGTTCAATGGCGTCACTAATGAATTATGCTGTATTTGTAGCAGAATTTTCAGGAATTTTGTTCATATCCGATATTTCTACGGGGAATGTGCTTAATTAAAAGAATAAAGGGTGTATTAAATGAGGAATGTAAAAACGAGGAAGGAGTCATATTTTAATTAATGATTTTGAATATTTCTGCGGGTAATGTGCTTAATTAAAAAAATAAGGGATGTAGCAAATGAGGAAACTGAAAACAAGAAACTCAATACTGATAGGTATTATAATTAATTCCATTGGGAATGTATATGCACCACGATAATGAGCCACGTGTAACTGCGATTTTTCAATGAAAAATAATTTGATTGCGCTTTTATATTGGGAACTTTAAATGGTAAACAATGTAAGTGCCAAAGAAATCAGGAATTATTTTTTCAGTGACGAGGGATATAAATTTCCTGCTGAATATGGTGGTAAACGCTATATGTAAATGCTGGAATAATTTATTTTAGAGTCTAGGGTCGTCACAAGATAGAACTGAGATCACAAGTAGCTACATATTATTTCCAACGTCGTTATGGTTGAAAAGAAAATACTGAAAGTATTCACTTCTGGCACTCACATCATATATCATTTCAAATATTAATACGTAATTTTTTCTCGTCAGCCTGGAACTACATTTCCATTAGAGGCAAGCCAAACACTTCATAGCGTGTGTGCGAGGTTAGGTGTTCCCAGAAACGTGCATCCCCTCGCCCGCCCCATTAGCACCACTCGATTCGATATCCCAAAGCAGCTCCCTTCTTCCCTCTCTTCGCGTCTCCTCAAACAAGAATCGAATATCAGGAAAGGCGACCACTAACAGCATTCTTCCGACGGTTGTTGTTTCAGGGTGTGAGCTGTAGCTCGGTGGCCTCGGTTTGATGACCTCACGAGAATCCATCTCCCGTGCGAACCTCGGCATGCCTACGGAGGAAGGTGGGCCAGGAGGAGCATAGAGATAAAAAGAAACGCCACCAGGGTAAAATGAGATAGAAGGAAGGAAGGAAGGGAGCGGATCGACGGGAAACGAGACACCATGTGCTCGAGCGTGCGAGCCTGGTGGTGGAGGGGTGCGTTTCTCGGCACGATGATGCTGTTATCGTGGACATCCACGGTGGAGGGCTGCCCTAGTATGTGCACGTGCAAATGGAAGAGCGGCAAGGAGTGGGTGGAGTGCGCGAATCGAGGCCTCAAGGGTCTTCCTCAGGGTGCCCGTGAGGAGACCCAGGTGCTGGATCTGTCCAACAATCACCTGGTCAGCCTTCCGCCGGAATGCTTCCACGCTCTGGGCCTGATGAACCTTCAGCGCCTATACCTGGGCAGATCGCACATCAGCCGCATAGCCTCGAGGGCATTCGTGGGCCTGGTGGGCCTGGTGGAACTGGACCTGTCCGAGAACCTGATCGAGGAAGTGCCCACGGATACGTTCCCCTTCTACTCGAACCTGATGAAGCTGTTGCTGAACGGAAACCCGATACGGGAAGTGCGTCGCGGGGCGTTCCAGCATCTGCCCCATCTGACGAACCTGGAGCTCAGCCAGTGTCGGCTAGAAAACGTGGAACAGGGTTCGTTCGAAGGCCTCCATCAGCTCGAGTGGCTTCGGCTAGACGGCAACCGACTGACCCGTGTGCCAGACCTCACGCTGCCACTCGGTGGCAACCTCCGAGGCCTGACTCTCCACAACAACCCCTGGCTCTGCGATTGTCGCCTGCGCGCTACCCAGGCCTGGCTCAAGGAGTCCGCCCCCGCTGCCCCGCAGGAATCTGAACCCGTCTGCGACGCTCCCCCGAGGCTCCGCGACAAGCAGATCAAGGCTGTGAAGCAGAACGAGCTAGCCTGCCTGCCACAGATCGAGCTGCCAGAGATGATAGAAGCCTTCGAGGGCGACAACGTCACTCTTAAGTGCGACGTCTACGCTGTGCCCGCCGCTAAGCTCACCTGGTGGTTTAACGGGGAGCCCTGCGAACTGCAGAATGAGAATGACTCGGTGTCGGCCATCTCTGCCCCCTTCCCTCGGTGAGTTTGAGCGTTACATTAACACCCTCTTGCATCAGGCATCGTAAACAAATTCTCCGTTGCTGATGAGTTGAGAAAGTGTATTCTAAACTTATTCTTCTACTCGGGGTAAAATTCAGGAAGGAGGCGAATTCGATCAAACAAATGCGCACTCGAATCGACGCATTCTCATCGCGAAGGGGGAAATTTGATCATTTTATTACTCGAGGACAGGCGACAGCCGTCGAATCGTCGAGAAATACGAAAATACTCCGAGGAAAACAATTCCCGCCGTTGTTCGCGGGCTATCGGCAAAGTGGCCCGATAGGATCGTCGCGGAACACGGTCGTTCCCGATCGAAATAAAGTTCCTATAACATTTAAATATTTGCCGCGTGTAGAGCTACCAGCCGCTCGCGATAACGCGATATCTCTTGGCGGGTGTTTCGCGTAATTTGAAAGGAAAACGAAGCTTCCCTGCTCCCCCGTTATCGCTCCGTCGCCATTCACGGAAATTGCGTTTCGAACGGTGTCGCGATCCATAGAACCGATGGCGCTCTCCCTTGCTCTGTGCCCATGTGTCGCTCTGGCTGCGCGCGTTTTTTTTAAAAAGCCCTCGTCACGGTCGTTAATCACAAAAGTATTCTAATTAACGACGTTTGGGCAGCGCGGCCATTGCGCGATTTTTAACGGCGTCTCCGTGAAATTCTAAAGGTTTCCGCGCGTGAATTGTTCAGCAGCCATTACAGCCGTCCATCCCGCGGAACCGAACTGCCAGCAATTCTCCGAAGACCGTTAACGGAACTTCTGCCTCGTTAATAATCCAGATTCCCCGGGCTTCGCGATCAAATATGCAGTCGAATCGTTGTTAGACTGTTATTCTCGTTAAAGTGTCGACGCTTCGATGGCAGGGGATCCTCAACGCGGTATCGTCGCCGCGTTAACGTCCGTTTTTAATGGGCGCCGCGTTTTGATAGCGGATCTTTTAACCGGGTTCGCTTTAATCTGGACTTTCTAAGCCCGGGTTTTGCGGGGCTTCAAGGGTGCGTGAGCGCAGTGAATTGTGGCGTTGAAGGGGAACAGAAATTCTGGTTGACAGTGCTCGCTGATTACTTCTTTGTGCGGCGATAGCGACGACGGTAACAAGATACGAAACGTACACGTGCGGTGCACTACTCGCGCTTGGTTGAAGGCTATTAATTCATGGGTCGCTATTTACGTGATAGTCTGTTAAGGGATTGAATAATGGTCTTTAAAGCGGGACTGTTGCCACGAACACCAAGCATGTAGACTCTAATAACTTTACACTGATACAACTTTGATTACACTGCCCAACACGATTTTTGGTCCGCAAATTCCACTCGGTGATTCTTGTAGAGTTTTTCGCCCTGAACACGAATCCGTAAGCAAAACTGCTCTATCACCCTCAGTTTTTGAAAAACATGAGCTTTTGTAAAAACACACGATTTTGGGCTAAAGTGAGGTATTAGGTACATGAAAACTAAAAACACTAGAAAGTTCAAATTAGTTTCAAAAGATAGAGGAGAGTTTACTGAATATATCAGTGTACATAGTTGTTAAATTTGAATGTTTAGAATTGTTGTAACTGGCCATCAAAGTTTGAAAAAGTATCGATGTGCATGGTTTCCACGCAATATTTTTGCATTTTTACGAAAAATTGTTTACCTAGCCCGAACAAAATAAGGTTGATACACATAGAAAGTCGGTGCCCTCTGTACGGTACCATCGGCGCGTCGATTACGCGTGGCCGCCAGGCGGCAAAACACCGTGGACGCGTTGCCGATAGATATTTTCTCGACTAGTTTGAGTTAAAAACCGTTGCAACAATTTTCCTGCATGGTTTCCTCTTCAGAAATGTCTACAGAATCCGATGCTGGGTAGCGTTTTCGGGCTAGGTAAACAATTTTTCGTAATTGCGTGGAAACCATACATATCGACACTTTTTCAAACTTTAATGGCTATTTACAACAATTCTAAACATTCAAATTTAACAACTATGTACACTGATATATTCAGTAAACTCTCCTCTATCTTTTGAAATTAAGTTGAACTTTCTAGTGTTTTTAGTATTCATGTACCTAATACCTCACTTTAGTCCAAAATCGTGTGTTTTTACAAAAGCTCATGTTTTTCAAAAACTGAGGATGATAGAACAATTTTGCTTACGATTCGTGTTCAGGGCGAAAAGCTCTACGAGAATCATTCAATGGATATTGCGGAACAGAAAAAAGTTTCATTTTGTTGGACTGTGTTACTTTCAACATATATATCTGTGTCCCAGAGTATCAGAATTGCCACAAATACTCCCCAACTCGATCACAATTTGGACGTGGCCACGCACTCTGTTCCAGATACGTCTACAGACAGCGCGGGAGTACCAACATGAGCAGCAGCCTGCTGCTCTACACCCTGGAGTCCCTGAACGATGGGACGTACACCTGCATAGCTGAGAACGGGGCGGGTTCCGCGGAAGCCAACCTCTCCCTGCGCGTGCTCTTCCATGAGAGAGAGACTGTGGAGCCTCCCAACGATCACTCCAGATCAGGCTACATCATGGCGATAGCCGCTGGCGCTCTAGTGGGCACACTATTCGCTCTGGGCTCCCTGATAGGCAGCATCGTGTTCTGTGTGAGGAAGCGCCGCCGCGACCGCAAAAGGAACTCGAAGGCGCTGGTCTCGCAGAACAAGTCGGTGATGCCGATCACCAAGGACACCACGACTAGCCTGCCCTGCAGAAAGGGCAACGGGAGTCTAATAGGCTTGGAGCACCAGCAGGTCATCTCCTACACCGAGAGGGAGCTGAACAGAGCGGCGACGCTGGAGCGCAGAGAGCACAGGAACATGAACGAGCCCTACTGCAGTCCCGTCTCCAAGTACCTGACGGAGCCCGACTTGATAAATGAAGTGCCAGAGACCACGGACGTTGGATACGGTCAGCTCTACCGCCATCAGGTCGGCGAGAGGCAGATCCTCGAGTACGACTCGGGATACCCGCTGCAGCCCGACCTGCGCCCCTCCAACATCCCGCAGCTCAGCTACCTGGACCAAGACGGCTACCCACTCAACTTCGGCCTGCCCAAGATTCCGTTCAGCGCCGCCAGCACCTTGCCCCGACTGCGGCACAGGATGACAGAGGGCACCGCTGCGGCGCCGCCCGCCAGGTACTCGAGGGAGGCCGAGTTCCTCGCCAGATCGCCGGGATACGACCCTATCCTGCCCAGGACCGCCGCCAGGTACACAGCCGAGGGCTACCCTTATCCTGTTCAGCAACAGCAGCCGCAGATCCAGCCCGTGGAGCAGCCCCTTCAGCAGCAGCTGCCCCTTTCCCCTGTCTCACCTGCCGCCGTATTTCCTGAGGTGCCCTTCATCCCCTCACCGCCAGCCGCCTATAGGGGTGAGACAACCCCGCTGTCGCCCAGGTCGTTGCTCAGCAAAACGGCCCGCGAGGCTGCTGCAGCGGCCGCCGCTAGGGCTGAGGACCTGCAGCCTCCCCATCACCCTGAGAGCCCCGATGAGGGGTATGTGGGCGACGCAATGGACGTCTAAATCGCGGCCTAGGACCCCACTCGAGCGTTTCCGAGTCCCTGGCGCACGGCACCGTGACGACGAGCGAACCAGTCGAGTTTCTTGATACACGGAGTGCTTCGGTTACGCGGTTCTTCGTAGTCTCTGCCTGGGAGAAAGAGGCGGAACGGTATGTGCTACGAGTTACGGGGCAGAAGGGAAACGATCGACCGCGCGTGCACCGAAACGAGGGGCTGTCGGACAAATTAATCCAAGGGAAACAAGCCCCGGGGACGCGATTCGGCGAACAAGAAGCCACGGCAGGGCAGAGGGAAGATGTCGTCACAAATGGCATCCGGCAGAATGGATATCAGACGTCGTACGACTAGAGTGCACGGTTGGGCAGGGACAAAAGGAGTGGACGCGCTGTTACGGAGAGACGTAATGGATTAATCCAGGTGCGAGGCTTCCCCGGAAGTCCCGAACCGCGTGTCTAAGGATAATAATTTCCTGTCAGAGCCAGGCCAGCGTGTTCGAAGGACGGCCGGCAGGGCCACTAATCAAATCCCGAACCTGGATAAGGGAAAGGAGGAACGCGAAGACGCTCTGCTCTCCTCCTGTTTCGATCGTCCTCTTGATCCGAGGATTGCGCAGCAATCGGGGGTAGGTCGTTCGAGGAGCGAGGTAAATGTCCCCATCAGCGGTCTGGTGGCAGCGATCTCTCAATCGACCATACACGCTTTTGATTTCAATTAAAAACTGGGAACGCATGAGTTTGTCGGGATAAAGGAACAGGTTGAAGTATGGGATACTTTGATCAATTGATTGAGTTCTGATTTGCGATGCTCTGCAGTTCGTTACCTGACTAATGGATTTGAAGGTATGTAATAAGGAAAATGGGAACGTGATAAAAATTGTTTTAAAAAGGAGGCAAAATATTTAACACTCGAGTAGATTATTTCTTAATTACGATATACAAATAACAGGAGTTTCATTTCACCGTTTCACTTCATGAAAGAGGGATGGAGATAGGATTTTAATACATTTTCATTGCAATTATTCCAATACACTTTTATGATCAATTTAATGAGAAAACTGCCAAATCCAATATTCTACACAAACAAAAGAAAAAATGCTGTTTTCAACAATTACATGCTTACACCCAACGATGGGGCCATTTGCCTCAAAATTCGCGGGACTCGAAGTGACTCGCGAGTCGCAGAGTTTCACAAACACGAACTAGCACAGGCAGTCGCGCAACAAATTCAGAAAGCTGCGCGAAATCAGCAAACTGCAAGCACAGCGGCCTGCTTTTCCACGCTGTCGAGGTTGAAACGAGCTAGGAGTAGGGACGACCGAGGGACCCCACCGTTCGATCGCAACCGGAGGAGAATTTTCAAATGCCCGTTGCTCCGCTATGTTCCTCCAAGGGCGGTTTGGCTCGGAATGGAATTTCCCCGAGCGTGGAATACGTTAACGGCCACGAAAATCGAAGTTTCAGAGAGCTTACGAAACGCAAACAACTCGGCCCACGGATGGAGGAGGAATTTCGAAATGTGTCCCAAGAGCGGAAGTCGCTGCAGCACCGATCGAAAGCAATTCGCTGATCTTGGGAAAGATGTTCGTCCTTTGCGCTCGTGGAATCTTAATTCAGCAACCTGGTCCATTCAGAGTCAATCTTGCGAATTCTTGCAACCACGTGAAACGTCTAAATCCTAAAAAATCATCTTCAGTGGAACGTTTAAAAAAAAATTAAGTACTATCTTAATTATTAGCTCGGTGTAAAACCTCGTTCGCTTTATTAAACCAAAGTCGTCGTTAAAAGTAAAAATTTTTATCAAACTATTTTCCTTAGCTATATTACCTATTGCCATTTTCTAAAAAAAAAAAAAATGCAAATAGGTGTAGTCAGGTCCTGCTTGTGGTGTCTTTTTTGTGTTTGCGATAAATTTGGCGCCTTCCCAAAAATTTTTTTTCTCGAATTAATTGCGAATAAAAAGAACAGGGAGTGCAAATCAAATGAGATCCTTTATACACTATGATTTTATGCCCTAGCTATGATTATGCAATTTTGGGTTGTTTAAAAATTTACCTCATATTTTTGGGGTGTAGTAAAAACAGACATTTCCGTACATCTTACATAATCTAAAAGTGAACGAGCGAATTTTTGCACTGGCCTACTATTTAAGACACCTAATTCCCCTTGTACAATTTCCTTTCCTAACGTACCTCTATGGATGTTAGAAGAAATTTTTCTGCATTATCAAAACCGATTAGCTTCCACTAAAAAACGTACACCCATCCAACTGATGTCCATCTAGCGAGCGAGAGCAATTGTACGAGCGCAAAGGGCCGAAGTATAAACAGAAGGGAGGATGAAACCGAAAAATGAACAAGAATACACACCGTTTACCATTTACGAGTCGCCAAAGGACTCGGTCGAATATCTGCTCAAGCTCATAAGCATCCCTCGACCCCCCTCACGCCCAACCCCTCCTCTCCTATCCTTTCAAACCCCACCTTACACACACGGTCCTCATGATCACGTACTTTTTAGGCTAACTAATTACATTGTTATTAAAGTTTACTGGTCGTCGGTTGCAGGAGAATCGGACTCTGTGCCCGCGTCTGGAAAGTTCCGGCGGGATGTCGTAGCAATTCTGCCGTAGCGATAGTAACGTTAACTCGGTGTTTAAGACTGGTGAACTGTGCGAGATTACGAGCCAGCCGAGGGTGGTACTTAACCTGATGTACAGAGAACTGTTGAATATACATACTATACATATATATTATATACATAATATATAATATACGATACACGAATTGGTAAACAGAGGCACGAGAATGGTATAGCGTGTACGCACGCGCAAGGATAAACGAGGACCGATCGAAACACGTGGAAACGGTGAAAGTAGATATTTTTTAAGAGTGTCTTCAAGGCTGGGACGCTTTGCGATAGGATATCGAGCCGCCCGGTCGCTGTAATCCGTTATCGAGTGTGCGAAATCGTCGTGTAATTGAGTTTTAAGCGTTCGACGGTGCCAGCTGCCTCGCGAGACTGGATCGAGGACTCGGTGGATCCTTGAGGACTGTGTATACGCGGGATTATCTCGACGAGATTCACGGTGTCTCGTAGGTTTAAGATGATCTTAATGCAGAAAGGTTTTTAATTCACGTGTCTGAATGCAAATGTGCGTCTCCGTGGGAATGACTGTTTGAAGCTTCCCGAATTCAGTCCTAAAAATCTCCTCCTTGGTCAGAGTCTCGCGAGGTAATCTGCACGCTGATTGGCCAACTATGGAGGCCGATTCAAGTATGTAAGTACTAATATTTGGGGTTGAAGGAGGAATCAGCTTGGGGTTAATGTGCACCAGTTACACGTACCAATCTATTTTGAGAGAGATTTTGGAAGCACTTCGCGGCCAGAAATATTCTTCTGCGAATAAGGAACACCTGGGAAAACCTCCCCTCATGTCCATAATCTTCTGAAGTTTAGTCCCCATTTCAAGGCTACCCTGTACATCTTCATCTCTCCAAAGATTACCCTCTTATTCTACATACAAACACCAGGGCCGCCTTCTGTAAAGGGGCCCCGCGGCACGAAATACTTTGAGGTACCAATGAATTTCTCAGCAGTAAAAATTCATAACATCTTTTCACGGAAAAACGGATAATAATCACAATAATAAAGAAAAGAAAATAAAAAATTAAAGAATGAAACAAAAAATTTAATATATTTCAACATCTGATTTTGTCATTGCCATATCATTATTAATATTAGATTATTATATTTTTAGATTGGAAATTATATCCTAATCTTTTTTAGAGTTCTTGCATAGCTCGCGAAATTCAAGTGGGTTTATAAAATTAAATTAATTTTAATCAAATACAAATTTCATTCTCGTTTTTCCTTTTTTATTATTATTAATATTATTATTATATTATTTTTTATTATCTTTTTTTCATTTTTTCTTTTTCCGCGATCCCCTAAATGGTGTTAAATAAGTGGTGGTCACTGCTTTCAGACGTGAATCTACACCTCTGTATCAGTGGAGAGTTGTAAAAGAAATTGGTGCAAAATTATTTATAACACTGAAAATATATGTTAATTTCGTTTCTTTACATCAACATATTCTGCTCGTTGAAAGGAGAAATATTCTAAACGGAGCTATATCTCGCAAGCCCACTGTTGCCTAGAAAAAAATTGATGAAGTTTTGACATTTTTTAACTGATCCATGACAGTTCCTGTTTTTTGAGAAAACGATGCGTTTGTGATATATGGTTTCTTTTAGACTTTTCCCCCTCCAGCGTGCAAAATATATTGATGTAAAAAAATTATGAACAATTTTGCAGCATGTTTTTTTTACAGATTTCCACTGATTCAGAAGTGTCGATTGACTCCTGAAAACAGTGACCATCATTTATTAAATTCCGTGTGCAGCCCGGGGCCCGATTGCCTTGCACCCTCCTATGGCCGGCCCTGACCAACACTTCCTCCAGTCCTGTCCCACTTAAACCCCGCATAAACACATTTATCACCTCCATATAACAGCTGAACGCTCTCCAACATAAAAAGGTACTTCCTCCCACTCGATCCTCGAGCCATACATCATAAAGCAGAGATCTACCCCGCCCTGGGAGGATTGAAATCCAGCAGTACGCGTAAAAACAGGAACACTATCCATAGCATCAATACAATCCCTACGACTCTCTGCATCCAAAGCTTCGACCAAAGCAAAGAACAAAGGGCAAAAACGTTAGTATTCATCTTGGGAGGTGTTCCAAGCCGATTCCTCCATCGATCCCAGGGATGCATAGATCGATCGTGTCCCGTGGACGCGGGAGGACATCCTCCTCCACCCCGCGACGGAGGTTCCGCGCGCGCGCAATAACTTAACGTTAATAAAGGAGCCGTTAATCTAGCGTTAGGGTAACGAGTTACGGTAAGTGGATGGAAGTACCGGATGCGGCGGAAGGGTGCAGCTAGGCGGCGTCGCTGCTAGGGGGCGTTTCAGAGGAGATCGCGGACGGCCGGGGGCACCTTTTCTGACGTCGCAATCACCAGCCGATTGATGAGCGGGCAGTGTTTGCCTTACGGTCTGCTGGGGGTGGAAGCCTCGACCGTGTCCATTAGAGGTTATTCGAGATCGCCCGGAGCGCGAGCTTCGACGCTTCGATTCACCGCTGTGAAAATTGACCGGCTTCCGCGGCGGCTCCTGGGTTATTAAACCGACCGCCATTAAGGGAACCTGGCCATCATCGTTCGCGAAAGAGTGCTCCTATGCCCCGGCACAGTTATCGTGGGAAAGAAATTCAGTGATATTCGTTGAACGTGTTGTCCGCAATTTGCCACTCCGCGGGGAGCAAAATGGCTGACGCGTGGGCGGCAGTTCCGCTTCGATGGCACTGTTGTGACAAGTGTGGCGAGGGTGCGGGTGATCCGAGGCGGACTTCCCGCACGACTGTGTACACGTGTGTAATTTGAGTGTCGCGGAGGGAATTAGGGCAGTTGCTGGGTTTATCTGTTTTTACACGTTGCGGTAGAGTGGGGATTAACTTTGGCCACTTCAAGTTCATTTCCGTGAGATGTGAGTGGCAAATTGTTGGGAGTATTTTCGGTAAATATCACGCAATTTCTATCGCGATCTGTTTGGGCAGCTAGCGTGGAGCGCGAGTGTAGGGGGAGGGTTAATTCTGCACCCTTCCGAGTTCGGAACGGCAAATCGTGTGGTCCTTCATGTTTCCCCCATGCCCGATTCGCGGGATACCATAAATCGTCCATGAATCCACACGTACACATGTACACGACACATAGGTACATCATAGAGGTACACATAGGCTCGAATCGGTCGTTCTGACTGGTGTTTTACAGGGTATCAGGCTGATTCGCGATGCTCGGCGAGGCAAGGTCGATTTTTTTAATCGAATGCGATGGAATAACAGAAACACGGCATGGTCACTTCCATTTAAATCATTATTTTTAAATGTCCCCCGTTTCACAGAGAAACATCCCAAATAGGGGTGGGTATATCAAATAAATATTTGTATTGTTTAAAACCTTAGATAATGACAAAATTATATATAGATTGTTAGCTGCTAATGGATTATGCAAGGCGAGAAAATAGGATACAAAGATAGCGTGTTATTGTTAATAATAAAGGAATCATGCCATCACCCAATATCACAACTCATTTTTAATAATTGTATAAAAAGAACACGTCATCTTTGTAGCTTATTTTCTCACGTTGTATAATCTAATATATAATTTAATAATCTATATACAATTGGAAATATTTATCGCATCACCCCCAAATCCACGTCCTATGAAACAATCTTCATAACCCCATGATTGATAAAGTAGTTGGTATCCAACTTATTTTAACCGAGATATAGGGCACTGTATGCCTAGTCAACAGTTGCGCAAAAGTACTTTCCGAATACTTAGACTAAACGAGGTGGAAGTGAATACACACTAAATATGTAACTAGTGCAATAAATATTTCCAGTACTGTATTTAAAATTCTAAAGTTCCGAACAGTATCAATATTTACTTGATATGCCGACCCCTACTGACAGTGTTTCCCTGTAACACTTTGATTATCGGACCGACTATTCCCCTATCATCAAAGCTAAATAATATCGCTCATAACCTAAAACCCACCTCGACGCCCAACGCGAGTCAGTCGACGAAAAATGCAGCATTGAGAATCACGAGTGAAATTCTCATCGACTTCCTCCTCGCGGGACCCGCATCTTCCTCGTTCCCTTTGCAAACGCACAGCGCCCGATTCAGAGGGCGACGAAATCTTGGTCCTGTTCAACGTGATTGCTTCAGCGAGCGAAGCGACAGTGGCGCCCTCTACGAAAGTCCCGAAATCGAATCGGTGGTACGCGTCATAACTCGCAAACGTGTAATCCAGCGCCGAGCAACTGCCCATCCGTACGCGATACACGCACGACTGCGATACAATTTTCACGGGGAAAAACGCGCCACGCCCCCTCGGGGGCGGCAGCGTAACTCAAAGCGAGAAACGCGCGGCTTTGAGTTACGACGCGGTCCAGATTATTTGGCACGCCTCGGGTGGAATTAGTTTTGCGATCTTCCCTCGATTTCCCCTCGCTCTGCACGCGTCGCGGTTCGCCCCTCCCCGCCTGCGCCCCTCTTCGCCTGCGTCGATATTCGAACTGTAGATGTTCTATCGGAGAGTGATTTTTAGTACACGCGTGGCCCTCGTCAAAGCGTCGCACAACGAATTTGTTTTACTTTCCCTGGATTAATTTGACACTCCGGCTAGGAGCAACGACGCGTGACTGATTGACGCTTCGACAATTTTTCCCATTTCAATCTCGTCCGTCGAGGCTGCTGTCCCGTTAACCTGAATCCGCATCCGAATATTGTCGCTCGTTGTTATCCCCCGATAATGGATAATAAATATATCGAGCGGGACGTGTAACGCGGGAGAAGGTAGTATCGGCGGAAATAGAACGGCTTAATTTTGAGTGGCGTGGGATTTCGTTTGTTGGAGATTGATCGGTAATGGAGGCTCGCTGGGAAGTACTTTCATTCTTTCGAAATTTATATCTCATCAGGATTATATTTAGGTTTAATGATACTTGTTCCATGTTTGTAAGTCGGACAGTTTACTAACGCAATTACGCAGGTATCGGTATACCGGGTAATAGCGAAGAGTCTAGTGCGCATGCGCAAGGAGGAGATGGAAAAGTGGTCAGAGTGGCACTTCCTCCACTCAATAGATATTCAAGAATTTTCATGAAATCCTTTTGCTTCCCACGCCCTTCTCATGACTTCTAAAAATGTCTCTATTACTCGGTACAGTTATACACGATTGACAATAATAACCCCAACGAGAGAAATACGAAGAACATGTTCATGGAAGAGAAACACTCGGTATATCCTCACGCTCCATCTATTTAATTAATACGAAATGGATTCAGTTCTTTATAATCAGGCCCATTTGCTATTCTAACCTCGAAAAGTAGCATTTCGCCCGCGGCTCGTGTTTACCCATTTACGAGCCCGAACTGTGCCATTTTTTCGTCACGTAGCGGCTTCCAGAACAGGTTAATTTGCTTGACGGCGCACAGTTACCCTTAATTAAGCTCTCACGTGGCAACGCGTTCTGGATTGAGCGTTCAAACAAAGTTTCTCGAGCATAAAGTAACATGTCCCTTAATTACCCCGAACAAGAAACTTGCCTCGAGAATAATCCTATTTTCCTGGCGTATTCCTTCAGCTTTCCGAGTCCCGTTCAATTCACTGGCTCCGGTATTCCACAGACAGTCGGTCGTTCGAGCCGAAGCGCAAACATATTCGCCCAGAGATTCGTTCGTCGCGGTTTCACAACGCCGGCTGTCAAACTTCGTCGAGAGAAGGTTAGGGCAGTGTTGTGCGCACAGCAGTGTCGTGCTCGCGTGCAATTATGCCAACGCATCTGTCCTTTCGCGACAACACTTTTGATTATTCTTCCTCCTTTTTCCACGCGGGTACTTCTTTCCCGTCAAATGGTCCCTCGCACACCTGTTGATACCGGCGGAATCAGTGTCTACTGCAACGGAATTACCTAGTCGACTATGCAGACACGTTCATCCGAAACGTTCGGCCGCAGGAACGCCCGCGACAGCGCGATTACTCATTTCCACGATTCGCCATCACGCTCGCGTGCACTCGATTGCGCGCGATCCTGCGAAAACACATTTAGAGAAGCGCTCATGCGTGCACTGTTCTGTGTCGTAGATTCGTTACGTTCTGTCGGAAAAATGTGACTGGAAATTGTATAAAATTCGAACATAACTTCATGGAGCTTTCATCGTTTCCAAACCGTGATTAATTCCCACTTCCAAATACAACGAACAACTTTCCCACTTACTTCTCATTCCACAAACTTAACTCGACTATGCCTCCACATTCCTACAAGCTTTCGTTAGGTTAAGCAATTTAAGCTCTCGTCACTACTTTGATCGAGTCGGTAGAGCAGGCAGTCCAACTGGCAGAACAGCGTCATCGGTCGGAACGAAGTTCGATGACGGGAAAGCGTCACCTCCAATCCCCCGAATCCCGTGAATCCTCGCAGCAATTGGTTCACGGGCCGACCATGTCCCAATTCGAGCGCGTGTGCCACGAAATCGCATCAACCGCTGGAAGCTTTCTTCCCGGCTATCGGCTGGTAACGAGCCGCGGCGAACGCTTCAGTGAACGCGTCGACACGCTGAAAGAGCTCGTTGTCGCGGCTACAACAGGGATGATCACTATTCGCAGGACACAATCGAGCCGTCTCTCCTCAACAGCGACTCGACAACGCCCAGCGCTGGTGAAACAGCGATTGTCGCTGTAAAAACGGCCGTCGTGATCGTTGGCCGAGCCCTTTTTCCCGGCCGTTTGTCCAAGACACTTTGGTCAGTGTTCGACATGGTTGAGCGCTTTGGGGTGTCGTTGTTGTCTTTACATCCTTTTTCCACGCGGTGTGTAATGGAGTCTGTGTTGTGTGTCGCCTTGTGACCGGTAGGCTTCGATGTAGCTGCGTAATGCTGAGGGTGAAGCTTCATCAGTTTGAGTAACTGGGTTGACTAGGCCCAGGAGATCGTAAATTTAAGTTTTTCTACTCCGCCTTCAGTTTTGATATACTGCGTTTGATATAAAACCACCCACAACTTTCTGTGTTCTACATATCACAATCAATATGCCTGTGCAATGCTTCATCTAATTTATGTTTTCTCGCTACGCTCTGGGACCCTAGCGGCGCCCTACTCAATTACAGCTGTGTTTCCGCTACGTGCCGCTAGGCGACACTTGCGCGTCACTTCAGTTCAGTTCGGTATACTTGCTAAGTACTTGCTATCACGCAGTATTGTAACCTAAATTCTTTTTCCTGATATTAAATAAAGTTTGTATAAATTATACAGCTCTGCTCATTAATCATTCTTCAATATGCGCTCACGCGTGTTATAATATGAAATTTTCTGACTGCTTTTACAATTATACAACACAGAGTAGTGGAAGCATATGGTAACCCAAATTCGCATTAACATTACGCATAACCAAACCCATAAAGTTACCATCACCTTACACTAAATTCGATCACTCTTCCCCACTCCAAGCCACCAATCAAGATCCTCATGCATTCCACAGCCATCGATTTCCGCGTCCTTGGTTCTCCGCATATAATCCGGCAATTAGGAGAGCAAATACTCGGAGGCCGCGGGGAACAGTGGAGGCCCAGCTCCCGAAGCCTCGAAAAATCCACTTGTTTATTAACGAAAACCGCTGATTACCACCGCGCTTAATGCAGCGGGTAACGAACGACGTGGCACAGGAAGTGCACTTTCATACATTATCGCCCAGCCAGATCCCGAATTCGTGAACGGATGATTCATGATTTTTTTAACAATGCACTCTTCAACGGCCCAGCCAGAAGTTATAACGCGGCACAGCCGACGACAAAGGGACCCGGGGCAACGATTAACGATAAGTTATGTACGCGACAACGGACCGTGATAATTATTGGCCCGGTATAAGCGATGGTTATTGGCGCGCGACGATTAAATTATTTGACGCTAATGCGGCTTGGCCGTTTCAGCAGCGCACACCGTTCCTCCGATTGTTCGCCTTTGTTTGCCCAAAATCGTTAATCGAAGTCGCTGGCCCATCACGCAGTCGCGACCGCCTCGTTGAAGCAACTCCGATTCGTTCATCGTCAATTCCCGTTCCAGGAGTAGTTGCGTCCGTTTACCGTTCAATTAGAATTGGTACGCTCCTCGCGCTGCTGTTTCGTGTATGGGGCCTGTAATACGGATGAGATAGGGAATAGTTGTCGATGGAAGTGGAATTAGTGGAAGGGCACGCGGTGAATGACAGAGAATATAAGGATCTAGCGAGGGGGATGTTGGGAAGAGAAGTGTATAGTGCTCTGCAGTTACTCGTGGAATCATTAGCACAGGTACTTAGCAAACTCGGGGTTGCAAAGGTGGACTACGTAGAAGGATCGATGATTATGGTGGAAGCAACTGATTTTGGGTGGAATGCCATTGCTGAGGGATTTCCTCCAATACACTTTGTCTGTCCTGTCGATTTTTTCTTCATCTGTTCGTTATGGGAGCTAAGGTGTGTACTCAGTAAGATCTGCAAAGTGGAGACGACGCATTAGGTTCATTATAACATGGGAAATAGGGATCTTCAATGGCCACGTGGAGACGGAAACTAAAAGGGAACGTAATTCTTCTTAATCCTTCCCTACATCTTCTTTTACAACAATTCTTTCAAAGTTTCATCTTTGATCTTCAGGTCAAATACACTTAAAGTAAATATACTTTGAGGATCCAAAGAAATTTTCTTCAATGGCACGGTTATACCTTGAAAAGGTATAATTTCACCTAGCATAGTTATACCTTGAAAAAGTATAATTTCACCGATTCAACCTCTTATCAGCCAGGTTTGCACAAATTGAAAGAAACTTTCATCTTGCATATTCATATCTTCCCTCGTCCAATTTTACCTTCCCTTTTATAAAGTGTTATGATTCCGAGGTAAACCACGAACCCCCGACTTCAAAGGGGAAAAAGGACCGTCGGAATTAAAAGGGGCGAACGTTCGCGATAAAAATGGCGAAGTGACCGCGGCGAATTACGTTCGGACGCTGCTGGCTGGCCTCCGTTGCGCGGGCAAATCTATTTCCTCGCCTTTATTTTCTTCCATCTCGGCTGGCCACCACCTCCTATCTACCCTCCAGCCGCTAATTACCATCTGGCCACCGCACCTGAGTACCCGAGAGCGTCAGATTTACGTTTCTTCCGCGGGAAACGCCACCGTGCCGCCATTTTGACAAAGAGTCGCCGGCCATGTTGATGAAGCCTTAGCTTAACTCGCATCGAACGGCGCGAGGTAATTGAAAGGTAGTTTCAATTAAAGCGCCGGTCCGACAACTTTGAATTACGTCTACGGATATAGAAATCGAATTAACAGGAACTTTGTAACGCGTTCAAAGCGAGGCTCCCGCGGTCGACTCTTCCAACTCTTTACATTCGCTCAAGGGCTGGCTGGTCCGGACAGTTTCATTGAAGAACATAATTACTTACAATAATTGGAATTTAATCGGAGGCTCGTGTCGCTGACATATTTCGAGGCGGTAGATCTTGATGACCCAGCGTTTACCTATTCGCCTTGGAATATCGAGTTTTCAGGGTTGGGTAGTGTGGATGGAATCTTTGTAGAAGTTAGGTCTACGCGGCGGGCACTGGTAGATCCCTCTAAACGACCCTGGTAATTTAAATAGACCACATCGGGGAAACCATCGCGACAGTAATGAGAACGTAGATTCTACAGTAGCAGATCTCGTTTCAAGCTTGTTGGGGTAACAGTATCCACCCTGGCTTTCAGTAGTTTTGGTCGCGTTCGGTATCAGAATCGGTTAACAGTTTAGGACGTTATAGACCCTGGTATTACTGCTCTCGTTTTTGGAGTCTCCAGCGCGAGCTCCGCTACCCCCACGAATCTCTGCCACAGGGAATACTGTTGCAGTTTTCTGCGACATTACGGTTAATTCTGTTCTACCATATAGCTATCCTCATTACAAGTTTACCTATTTTACGAAATGATCACTGGGTTGGCGATCGCAGCGCCGCCGCGTAAACTCCCGCAATTACCACACACAACTCTCTTGCGCCATTGTCCCCGTGGCAGGCACTCGAGTTCCGTTGCGGCTCGTCACTTCGATATTTATTGACGAATTCGAGGCCCAGAAAAATTCATTTCCAACCGTGAATGACCCAGCGATATTGTCCTGGTCGTTTGATCATCGTCAAGGCGGGCTCGAGTGCAATCTCGAGGCTCAACCATCGCGACGAAATATCATCCCATTCGATCGCAGCTATGCGCGAAACGACCCATCGAAACATTCGGCATAATTCTTTCGAGCAACACGAATTCCCCTTGGCGGAATGAATTTCTTGGGCGCATCGAAAGAATGAAGGAAGAAATTGATAAGGGGAGCTCGTCTGGAGCGTGTAACAGGAAACTCGAGAATCCCCAGGCTGACGTACCGGTATGAATATATGTATGAAATACAACCCAATGCTTTTTTCACCCATCGATCGTTCCCGCCGATCAACACCGTCAAAAGGGAATTTATATCGAAATTTCCGCGGCGAGCGACGACTGAAGTGGCGATGGAACGCGATCTTCCGCGACGAAATCGAAACCTTTCTCGCCGATTGTCGCCGTATAGGTACTATTTCAGCGGGGACTGTGATACTCCGTTCATCCTTGGAATCCGAATTTCCACAAGCGAAGAATTATTTATTAACGTTAATGTGGTCCAAAGCAACATCGAAACTGTAAACCTTCGGCGGTTGAAAACGGCCTACGGTGCGATTGGCACATAGGTGGCGCCCCGTTAAGTAGAGTTCGGAATATAGTAACCTCGGGAGTCGACGTTGGGGGAATCGGTAACGCGGCTGGCCAGTACGCGGCGGATCCGTACATCTTGGGTTCGAGCCCCACTGCCCGAGATTCTCTTTTTCATCTACAAAATCATCGAAATCAGGTTTAAGGTAATTTCGAGGGAACCCGCGCAACGAACTTACATTGTAAAATACGTGAAAAATATAAAAATAATTTACAATCATTTCGAATATTATTCTCGGTTAGTTTCTTATTTGAGTCAAGTCGAAGCCACTGCAAGCCTGAACCGCCATCGGCGTCCGCGAGATAATTACTTGAGAACCCGAAGTCTCGACGTCTTCGAGCTTCCCTGAATATTATGGGTTTTGGTGGGAAGTCGAAATAGAATTCCAGCGGTTTGCGGTTGAGGAATGGGATGGGTGGGAAAGGGGATTTCGATGGAACCCCGACAGGCTCGTTAGTTTCTTGACGCGAGGCTTCCCGCGGCTCATAATCGGCGGAAAAAAGGGAAATAGCGGGGAAAGGGCGCGAAAAAACTGAAAGTGGGGGGGGGGGGGAAGGGGAGGTGGGGAATCGAGGGCAGACGTATCGATCTCGTTCGACCCTCCCTTCACAATTGTGTAAAACTCGTTGCGAAGAGACAGAGTTACGAATCCAACCCCACACTCGCACGCACGTCTATATCATTTATGCGCGCGCACACACACACACACACGGACGTACGTTCGCATTTCGACATCCCTCGACTCACACACACGTACACAGGCAGCCCCGTGAGAACCACCTCTATATAAATATATAAATATATAAATATATGAATATACGTACATGTAATACGTACACAGGCGCTCATGTACACACGATGTTCCGAACGATTGAGCAATACGATTGGTATTACCGTGTATAACGTAATGTATTCGATTCTGCACATGTCGTACGTACTTTGGATGTAGCGAAGGATTTTTCACGACTGATATGAGATTAAAGAATAAAAATAGCTTTTGTATTAACCGAGGTCTTTCTTTTACTCCCTCCACTCCTGCTCCTAAAAGGAACGACTGGTCGTTGAGATATGAAATTTCCCTCACAAGTGGAGCACAATCACTCGTCGCACCTCTCACGACTCGCTGGAGAATCTTCGAGGGAATGCTGCAAAGTTCCTCACAGTTCTCCATTTTCATATCGTGCATTTGACTTCCGAGGTAAGTAGATAGTAAGTATTAGTGGCGGACCGGCCAGAGTGCCAGCATGCCCGATGGCAAGTGGCCCCTGATGAAATGGGGCATCAGACAATATGGTAGAAATTTTAATGACCCTTTAGTAGCTTGAAAATATAATAGAAGTTCCAATATTATTATTGTAACAACTAAAATTCACGTTGTACTACTATTCTAAAATATTAGACACTATTTAAAAACATCCCCCATTTAAGTATTTAAAATTAAAAAAAGTTTAAAAATTCAATTATAACAATGTGTATTTACATTTACTATCTACTCACCACTGCCAGTAATATGTACAATATATTTACACTATAATTACTAAAAAATATAAATTTATTTCATAAAAAATTTAATTGTACTTTTTTTCCACTTAGGTAGATATTTTTTAGTTATTAACCATGCTTGGTATTGGGCTTTGCCCGTTTATCTTTTCTAATAATAACAATAATAACAATGATAACAATAACCACAATAATAACAATGATAACAATAATAACAATGATAGCAATAATAACAACAAACTTTTTTATTCATTTCTTATAAAAATTAAACGATAGCCTTATAGTTGTGAATGCGCCCCTTTTGCTTTCCGGCAACCAATATTTTTAGACTCAGCCCACCACTTAAGTACGTAGTGTTTTTTTTTAAAGACACTCGTCCTCCAAACTCGCTCTGGTTTCGTTCAAACAATTTCGCCTACAGTTTCTTTAATTCCGTAGCTCGTTCACTCCGCTTAAACCCCGGTGAAAACAAACCGCAACTGCAACTGCATTTCTCCGTTTCCTCTGATGCAACGCGCCAGTAACTCGACCCTCGAAATAAAGAATCGCCGATGCGCTTCCGTCGCGTTACTTCTAGTTTAGCAGCGAAAGCACGTCCGTAATTCGCGAGATAGCAGTCAGTTGTTACGTTAATCCAGCGATTAGCATCTGCCGGACCGTGAACCATGTTTAAGGGGGAACACCACTGTGACGGCCGGAAAAATGAGCCCATTTTTAAGATTTTTTTACGGGACAACTTACAGTTTTATTATAAAATTGTTATTACCTATCTTTAGTACAATGTCTTAAGAGACTATAAAAAAAAAAGTAATAGAAAAACATGCATAGATTTCCATATACAGTTAATCTCCTACATCCCTCACAAGAAAACATAGGTCGCTTATCGAAACGATATCTTTGGAACGGCAACTCTGAAATCAATTTTTTTTTTTAATATAATCGGTATGAGTGTAGTTTCCGTTGTACGTACCGATTTTTAAAAAAAATTATTTTTGTAAAAATGGTGCGCTTGGGAAGAAAAAGTTTCGAAAATCCGCAAAAAAATGGATAGTTTTTCGAGCGTATTTAAAAAAATATGTTTTCGATCAAAAAATCGGTACGTACAACTGAAGATACTCTTGTTTTAAAGATCCTATCAAAATTTCAAGTCGATCGGATGAAAATTGACAGAGCTATTGATTCGATCAGTTAGAAAAATGTCGTTTCGAGAAAACCGCGTTTAAAGTTTGCACGGGAAAAATCACACTTCCGTTCGTGACGTTCACTGTCACTCGAATGCCCGATCAACGGTTGCATTTCTTCGATTCTCGAACGAACAGCGTACCGTGCGTAAAAACGGGAAAAACCCAAAATTTATAACCTTTAACAATGTGGGGGAACAGTGGGTAAGAAAAATGTCGGCGCGCTATTTGCCGCTAACATAGCGCGCTCGGAACGGCATCGTGACGCGTCTCACAAAATGCACTGTATCTTCGTCAATTCTTCGAATATCAACTTGAAATTTTCAGAGAGTATTTTTGAAGAGTTAAACATAAAGAAAGTGAAGAAAAAAAAAATCGAAATTTTTTAAACTTTCACAGTGGTGTTCCCCCTTAAGGACGCTTTGCATTCGACCGACATCTTGGATCCTTCCATTCGATTGCCCCGTTAGCGTTCCTCCGGCGCGAACGTTCGCAATGGAAACTCGCCTTCTTCGCGCATTTTGTGGAAGCGCGGCGATAAGAGAAAAGTTTATAAACAATTTCGCAGCGACGGTTAATTAATTATTATGGGCGAATTCCGCTTATACCCGAACCGCCCTCGATTTTCATTAAGGTAGGTTTTCATATACGCGACTGGACTGAATTTCAAAGTTGATTTTCTCGAAAAAGAAGCTCGATATCAAAAAATGTTACTCTTTCTTTGCAACTTACAACAAGTAAATAAGTCGAGAAAAAGGAATAAAATTTCCGAGAAAATCGACCTTGTAATTCCTATGAAAAACTACCTTAATGAAAATCACAGACGTTGCGGGTGATTTCGTCCAATTAATATCTTCGATTCTTCAAAATACGCCTTTATTCGTTTCCCCACGTCTTCCATTTACCATCCTCACTTCCCCGCAGAATTATAACGCCCACAAAACAACAGCTCACCAAGCCAGAATAAAATCCCGGAAAAGTTCAGCTTTTAAGGTTGGATTGCTCACAGTATGAATGTCCAACGTGAAATACTATCGCCGGCGCAGCGGTGGGCAATTTTTCGGAAAATTGCAAAGCAGCTTTACTTCCCGCTCGTTAGCTTTACGCGGGCCGAAATACGTGGCGGTAAACTGACGGGACGTTAGCGTTTGATATGCGACTCACGTAGTCGCGCGCGCTTATTTAAACAGGGGCCCCGACGTCCCTCGTCCGATGGTCCCTCGCTTTTCGCTGGACGTCCGTGAAGCTACTTCCATGCTGAAGGAAACAATTCCGGGGTACGATCGCGGATCCGAAGACGCCTGGCTGCGTCGAGGTGCATCGAGCTGCACGAAACTCGTGTACGTTGCTTTAAATGCACCGTGAAAATAATTGGCCCCGCTGCCGACCTTCGAGCGAGCGATACAGAGGAACTTCTATCGGGGACGACGCTCGGCGGGGAGTTTTACATGCGACTCGAGGGGAGGTTTGATAAAATCGCGACGATAAAAGTCCCAGCCCGGGGAAGAGGGTTCTCGATATCTCGTAGCGAGATGACGTACACGTATTCCACGAGGGGCGAACAATCCGGGGGAAGTAGCTCGCTCTTGGCAAATGTAAAAATCTTTCGGAAAGGATGAAAGCAATAATCTTGAAAAGTGGCACACCGTCGGTGCTCCCCTTCAATTTCCATTCTTCCAGGGACTTCCTTCGGGGGAACGACCCGCGAGAGGGATCCTGGTGAAGCTACTGGTGCTTGGGACATTGAAACGACTTTCTGTAAATAAATCAAAAGATGTTCTTGTTAATAATAATAATAATAAATGTGGGGCTTGCGGAAATGGTCGAAAGATAGCTGAACGTGTGAACGGTAACAAAATTAACATATCCATATTTTTTTATTTGTATAAAAATTTTTGGACTAGGATATTTTTGCTTTTTTACGGTCTAGTGTGGACAAAAATCCACCGATAAGATTTTTTCTGGATAGAATAAAAAAATCATAACACTAAGGGTTATTAAATGCCAGTCAAAATTTGTTGACGCGTTGCGAATCTCTACAATACCAACATAATACTTAAAGCCCAATATTAAGTTAATTATTCAGTCCATAGCTACACGGTCGTGGGAACGTAAATTTTCGGTCTATCAACGCGTTTTGTGTTCATGACCATGCGATCGCATGATCGATGTAAATACACAGAATAACATTCGCTAATTGTAATTGGGTCTAGTCGCATTTGCCGCGACTATAATGAGGAAATTAGCGAGTACTGTGTAACACAACGGTTGGCCTATATGCACTCGAATCGGCTTCAATAATATTACATCCTGCACAACCGGTCGTACGTAATTTATTAGCTGCCCAGGCGGTCTAAATCTTCAGAATGCTAGTCAAGGGGAAAGCTAAATGTTTCGTGAAACTAAGTGCCCGGTAGAAAAATTTATCGACTGCGTTTGCACGGAGTCTGCGCCTGCCATAGGAAGCAAAGTGTATTAAACGAACGGTCGACTGAAAATTAATGAGTACCGCTTCCGAGGAAGCCCCGCGTGCCCGGGGATGAAATAAATAAATGAGAAGCTCGCCGTTAATTTCCTGTTGATAATTCCGCCTGCCGACTTAATATCCCCCAGCGTGGAAGGATCCCGATTGCGGCAATGGAATCGAATCAACGGGGAGGAACTCGAACACCTCTTTTTGTCCGCCTGGTAAACTCCACGAAGCGGCCCCGTTTCCTGCTACGCCTCGTAATCTCGAGTATTTTGTTTCGCCGCGGGATCGTCTTTCAATAGTGGCGCACAACGGGATGGTCCTGCGTGGGTAATAAAATCACCTGTAACATTCACTTTCGTCGCGTAGCGAACCGCTCTGAAGTTCGCGGTGACAGGAATTAGCTGAATAAAAGCGTTTGAATAAACCATGGACCTAAGAATTAATTGGACGGAGCACTAAGCTGCGGGGCCTAAGTTCGTGTAAGCAAGGGGGGTGCATGATACTGCGCATGTGGTAGTAGATGATCGGTGATTGGTTGATGAAAGTGACATATTATCGGTAAGAGGCATTGCCTCTTTTATATTTTTGTATGGTTAAGTTCGACGTTTGAAACGTTAAATAACGCTCATATGTGACACGTATTGTTCCACAGATGATCACAGCAATTCATTGGGACATTGTGTCCGAACAGGGTCGAAAGGATTAAGGGATCCGTGTACCCGAGTGTCGCGTAAGATCCAAGGATCAGCATTTAATTTCCCGCTATTGAATACTGGGGGAACGGTCCCCAGACACGGCAGATTAAATGGCATTGTCGCGATCGTCCGGGAACCTAACCCTTTTCTCGCTTCCTTTCTTCGACGGTGTTTCGTGCGGAAAGGACTTGCGAGCCTGCAGCCCCGTCAAATCGATCGATTAAAAATGCGTCGGGGATTCCAGCAGGCATAGATTTTTAACTAAACCTCTGCTTGGTCAGCGCGGTGAGATGGACGAATATCGGCGTGTAATTCCCTGTTGCTCGACAACGCGGGAATCGTTGGTCGACGAATGGTGGACAGCTGAAAAAACACGCCGGTGTTTCGTATCGATTCTTCAGTTTACGGGACACCGAGCGTTGCGCGTGCTCGATTTCCGAGTCAGGGATAAAACGCCGGAGGAAATTAGGCGCAAAATGGCCAGGGTCGGGCATAATCGAGTCCCCCCTCCCGCCCCCGGTTGGAAACAAAGTTTCCCGACGAAACGAGATTCATGGGCGAACGTTGCCTGATTCCCGCAACTACGGTGGTCCAGATTATGGCAATTTTCTGCGTAAAAGTCCGATGGGATGCCAAGTTCGATGTGTGCTCGCGAGTGTGGGATTTGTAATCCCCTGGTAGGGCAGATAGGTTTTGGTTATTTAACCGTTGAATGGCGGGAGGGTTGATGGCGAGACGAAGGAGGGAATGTGTCATTTCTGAGTTTCTGACCCAGAATGAAATTTGTTTATTTGGATATTAGAGAATGAGTTTTATCAGATTTTTATCTTAATATAGTGAAGTGCCCACACATATTTATGATGTAACAATTCTTCACAATCAGTTCTTTAGTCTTCCATGTACGAACCGATGAATATTGCAATGGACTTAATAATATTTTTCGTTTCCTATGTCGGTCCAAATCTTATTAATATAATTCATATCTTATTAATATTATATGTCCACTTTTTGTGACATTTTACTTTGTATATGCAACAAATAGTTCTTGACTGCTTCTTTATGTTGTATAAAAATCAAATTTATACCTACTTCATAGATTCGTCAGTAATAATGTTTTTCTTCATTGATGTGCCTGAGTCTTATGCAGGCACCATTGCACGTTTAAATCTGTTTTTCTCGAATACACTAAAAATGGTCATACAATATTTGTGCACTAAGCCGTCGATATTTTTGTGTATTTGTCTGGCGCCTAAAAACTCTCGAACGTAAACACAGAGGTCACGACATGTGCCTCAGCTCGTTTATGCCTGGCTAATCCAGATGAATGTGACTATTTTACAAAAAAATAAAAACAGAAATTAAATAAATTTTTTATAAAATCAGAATCTAAATTCCAGGCGAAGCCGTGTAGTAAAGTTACTTTCGTTCCGTCCTCCTTTCTTATACTTGTATTCATACAGTAAATATTAGCTATACTATACAAATACTGTTACTTCAAACCGGGAAAAATTTAAGTTCACAGAAGCCATTCCAGTACTAGCAGACTATTTTTCCCGCACTAAGCAATTATAATTAAAAACTTAATAAATAATTTAAATCTCCAAGTTGCCTTCCATCCCTCCCCCTGTGACAATTCCAACTCTCAAAATCAACAACAAATCTCCATCAAAGTATTCCCTTCAAAGCTCAGCAGCTGTCATGGAAGGCCCTTTGGAAGAACTTAAAAAGCGCGGACCAGTTTACGAGGAAGAACTATCCCGCGACTGGAACTCGATCCAACAGGGACAATAACTTTTTACCCGAGCCATTTCTCCTACTCGCGCTATACTCAACTCCCCACCCCCAATCCAAGTCGATTCGCCGCGAAAATAATTCGAGAATTTTTGGTCGTTATACGGGCGATTCGAGGGGTAAACTTCTCCGCGAAAATACCGTATTCAGGGAATCTTTTTATTCGCTGCTCCGTACTGGCCATCGCGATATCGTCCGACGGTTTCTACAAAGTGACTTCTTCCCCAACCCTCCCGCTTCTTTCACCCTTCGGTTCGCTTCCTTCACCGTGCCCCGCGACTCGTAGCGTTCGCCGGACTTTTTCCTTCACCTTCATCGCGATCCACTCCCGACATTGCCCTTTTCATACACTCGACGCTCGATTCGTACAGGATTTTACGAGTCGGCGTGCCTCGCAGCCGTAAAGAAACTTTTCAGATTCAGCCCCGCCCAACCCACCTTATCGCCGCTGTGTCCGTTTTCCACCCTCCGCGAGCACCTCAGGCCCCCCGAGGGGATTCCCCTTTTCTCTTTGGCCCCAGCTTTCTCGACCTTTTCTTATCGCTCGTTCCGCGCCGCTATTTCGGCCAGCGACATCCACCACCACCCCCTGCGACTCCCTTCCATTCGCGCGCTGAATCCCGCCGAGGTATTTCCTGCAGTCGCGACGTTCTTCTTTAATTTCCGTGCCATTATCGGGCTTAATGGTCCTCTTTCTTTTTTAACGCTACAGCTTGCTCCTTTTACGGGTTTTTTGCTGTTCGGGCTGCGCTCGTGGTGTCGCGCTGTTTCTGTTGTTCGCAGCATCGATCCTGGCTGAGAAAAGGTGATGCATCGGGGGTTCTTTTGGGTCTTTTTGCGCCCTTAATCGCTTTCAAGATTGTCTTGTCACTGTTGGGGAGAATAAGGTGTTTGGAAACTTAAGGGAGAGCTCGGTGTAGTGGGTCTGAAAATTGTATTTTTTTTATATAAATCAATAGTTTGATATCACAAAAATATAAAAAATGTAAATAAAAAAAATATTCAACCGATCGACTTGGCCTTGTGCATAGATATTTGGAAACATTTTCTTCACAGAAAGCAGCTGTTTGTATAATGATATTGTTTAAATACAAAGGTTTTGTTGCACATTTAAGGCAAAATTTTGATTGCAAAAGTGAACATTATTTTCAAGAGACCGCCATTTGTTCAAATTTGCATACTTTAACTTGCAAATAGGTTGGTTGTGTGCGTGCAGTCATAAACTAAGCTGAATTCTAGGAATTTTTGGTTTCGAATGAATACAGCAGAAGCTGCGTTGTCTCTCTGTTATGACTCTGTTATTTGCCATTATTTTTTAAGAAAAAGAATTTTCTTACTTACCTTAATCTGACGATACAATATCCTGAAAGTTTCAGAATGATCGATTAAATACTAGCGTTTAAAAAAAATCTCGAAAATGTTTCGAGTTTCAGCTAGTTGCACACTTAAAGAAGTGTGTCGTGGATGTCGTAAAGGGTACGTTTGATGTCGTACTGTAGACCATGATGACTCTAGATACGCGAGAGCTTGGAAAATAATTACTTCAGAATGATTGCTACTCAAAACTTGCAAATTATCCATAAAAAGCCTAGTATTAGTCCCTATAAAGACATTCTTAGTATTCGTTATAACCACTTCGCACGCAATGACTCTGAAAGAGCTTTTCCCCTACCACGATACAGCGTATCATCCACTGCATTCCCACGATAACAGTACAAAACACAATATAGTTATAATAACTTTTTGTAGCAGCAGTAAACATTACGAAAGTAACAAGTACATACCTATAAGAAAACAATGAAGAAAAAAATTGTATATATTAGTATTATTATTATTGCACGGGTATACTACCCTTTGTCTACGAGATGTATGTCTACGAGAAGCGGTGTTCCCAAAACTTGCGATGTGCCCCAACTACCCCCGTCTCCCCTACAAACGCGTAATCACCCCTTACCGTCAATTCGAAGGGCAGACGTGCTATCACGTTGCGCGATCGAGCCCGACTGATCAAGTTCTCCCCGTCTTCGACAGAGCACCGTCAGACGTGCTTCCTACCTACAATTAACCCAGTCCTGCTCGCTACTCACGGGCAGTAAACGTGAAGCGAGCCAGCATCACGATCCCAGCGCTCGGAGCGTTTGACACTCGTGCGCGCGATCAAAGCGGAATCGTGCATCGGAGTGCTCAGCTGACCTGTTCCTCGTCGATGACCGGCTTGTCTATCCAGAGCGTTGAGAAAGGCACCCCAGAGTCATTTTTCTCAGAGATGCTCCGCCGCGAAGTACATATTCGGCGACGGGTAGGCGATCCGAGGACGTAGCGACAGGAAAGGGCGGGCGATCAAAGGCCAACAGTCATTTATGGGTGGACGAGGCCCTTGAAAAATGTAACGGAGCACTCATTGACTTTTCGATGGTCAATGACTGCCGCTGCAGGCAGCTTGGTAGCGTGGCCGTTGGCAAACAAAGGAAGGAAGCGGGAGGATGGAGGAAACGCGATTCAATGCGCTCAGCCACCCGCTACCGAGCACTTTCTTAAATTAGTTACAAGGCGGCGCACTTCTTCTCTATCTTTGTTACGACACCCTGTGCACGCTCGATTCGCCACGGATCCACCCCCGGAAGACATCTATCGAGATGCCATTTTCGAGCTGAGCTTTCCTAGGCAACCTTTCGAAGAGCGCGCGCTCCAATCCTTGTGTTTCTGACGTTCTTGAGGCTGGGGCGCGGCGTTCCAGGCTCAGTGTAGTCTTCCGACTGGTTACCCTGGTTAAATGGGTGCTCTGAACGGGGATCTTTGGACTATGGGACGCGGGAATCCTGGGCCGCGAAAACCAGTGATGAGGAATTTAATACTCTACGCAGGCTGCAATATTAAATGCTTAAATATGCTAATCAAGGAATTTCAATTTATACACTTGATACACTTGAATACACTTGAAACTTGTATATATACGAACGAGACTGGGACCTGACACTTGTGAGAATGAGTTTGAATGATTAGACCTCTAGTGGCGCTGGCGAGTACTAACTGTCGCGATCCCATGGTGAGGCTGAGACTTAACAATACCAAGCTGTAGGGAAGCCTCCACTGCACATGCGCAAACAGAAGCTAAAGTTGGAAGGGATATCAATGTACTAGTTTCGGGATTTAGCACGCCAAAGTCCTCCCACGTTTGCTATTTACCACCCCTTTGCACTTATCCCATAAACATCATGTGGTGATATACCAGTAAAGCTTCTTACCACTCATTATAAAAACCCTTCACTCAAAGTTCCTGTGCAGAATGAGATTACCAAGCCTCCACCACCAAGACTTAACCACCATCGCCTTTTCTTGTCAGATTAAGTCTCCCTTCACGAAAACCCAGCCGCTACGTCGCTTAGAGTAAACAGTTACCCGTGGAAGTCATTAAAAACCACTATCATGGATGTTGTGGCGCCTGACGGGTCGACTACCCCAAGGGGACGCAAAGGCGGTGGTTTGTCGCGATGAATCCGACCACGGGGGGCGGAAATTACAAGTTAATAAGCAGCTTCGTGATTGACCGTTTGTACTCAGAGTGCCAATTTGCTTGGGTTCACCGGTTCTTACTTGCGGGGAGCTGGCCACCATAATGGACCAGCTCCAATTGACCCACTTCTTCGGTCGCCGAATTCGTGTCGTTGAATTGCGAGACTATACCGGGGGATTGCAAAGTGATTGGATTCCCTGGCCAAATTTTTCTTGGTAAAAGCAAGCGTGTTGAAACTTGTAACTAATATTGAGACAGCACCCATTGTGTCCCAGCGACTCAACTACAGCTATTCGAAGGTTCTGTGGCTATTTCTGTTAGATCACAGTGGAAAAATGCTTGATGAGATCTTAACGTGACTTGATTTCATGGAAATGTAGCAGAAATAGAATTTTTCTTTGCCATTATTCCTAGGATCCTTCGAGGTAAAGAAACTTGATATTAGGTTAAGAAATATTCAAATTAGAGTTCTTTAAACTCTAAGTATTTCGAGGAAAATCTCTCCATTTCTATATCTAATTGTGAATCTCGAAGTGTCTCGATTGAAGAGAGGCGTCAATTCAATGAAACGTCATATTTCCAAGAGTTTGAATATTTTAATGTTTCTATTTGGAGTCCACTCATAGTATTACCCCGAATTTGGATTTTTGCCTGGATACGTGGCGATAAATTTGGGATATTATTGGAACAGTATGTGTGACGTAGGGTGGCAAGCTTCGATAGACTATAGCGGGGACGTTAGCCCTAGAAGCTTTAGGACTTTAGCTCCTTTCTTTGGATGCGCCATGAATGAAACATTTATGTATCTTCTTGTTGCACTTTGAACACGACACCTTTAGAGCACAGGTGGAATTTCTTTCTTTTGCGTTCTCGATATTACTTGCATATAAGGGCTTAACACGTGCCTTGCTCGAGACACTTGCCGCGTCTCGTTCTTACGTTCCCTGCGAAATTTGCAATTCTATGCGCGAAACAAACGAGGACGTATAAATGAAGAAAAAAGTGGGCTCTTTGTTACAACCGCTCGAGATTTAATCGACGAACGTTACACTCTTTGTGCTCCCAAACGAAGGCCACTCTTCTCAAAATATTCCTGCCTTTCAAATTATTCTCCAAAGGAAAGATATCGACCTCGCACACGCCGATTTTGATGAAACTCTGCAGATTTGCAGAATAGTAAAAAATATTTTACACGTGCTTTTTGTTATGAGCAATTGTCCATGCTGAAGGGGTGAAAACGGCCCTTAAAGTTGAGGTAGGACAATTTTTCTTCTTTTGAATTCCAATTTTTTTAAAAACGAATCCACCCCTTGTCCAGTTTTTAGAAAATTTCAGACAATATGTTTTCGATCCCCAATTTTAGGGGCTCTTTTCACCCCTTCAATATGGAAGATTGCTGATAACAAAAAGTACGTGTCAAATATTTTTCACTATTCTGCAAATCTGCAGTCTGACAAAAATCAGCGAGTGAGGGTTCGATATGTTCCCTTGTTCCCCCAGAAATTTCTCGGAGACAAGTTTCCCCTTGCTATAATAAATAGAAAAAAAACAGCAATTATTTAATATTATTAACTGTTTTTATTATTAAAATAATACTACTACTACTAAACCAAAATTATTATTAACCCTTTTATTATTAACCCTACTAAACTAAAATTATTATTAACCCTTCTACTGCAATCAGCAAACAACCAAACACTGTCAATTAATCTATAAATGCTCCAAACACTAATGAGATCTGTAGGAGGAGTTAAGAGAGCAGAAGTCGAGCTGTGATTGGAGGGCATCGATGACTCCATACACTTCCCCACCATCCGCTCGATCATGCGCACAGCGCGCCTCAGCATTGCTCGGTGCACCTGCAACAAACTTAATAAACACCTTCTCATACACCATCAACTGGGACAAAAAGTTTGATAACACGTCGAGTGGAAGTTTTCACAGTTACCAGAAACAGACGTGACTCGTGGATCCTACTACTCTATGCAAATTCACCCTCGTAAGAGTACCAACAGAGCAACAGTACCCTTTTTCCATGCGAAGGCAGCTCCGCTGGTCGCGAACCAAGGTCGAAATGTACCTGTGGCGGGCGACGAAGAGGGTCGGTGCAATTCCCTGGGGCGTAAGTGGACGGCGGGGTGAGGGAGGTGAGAGGGGCTGGGACTCGTAGGGACAAGGGTTCAGGATGTCTGGAAAACGCTGAACGAGACCAACGGCGAATGGGAATTTCTGCTTCGCGCAGCACAGGGGCTTTGAATGTAAATGGCGTTTCAAACAACGTTACTTACGTTTCACCCCCCACCCCCTGGCGAGTCGATACCCGTTAAATGTGTAACGAGTTCACCGCGGAATATTTTCGCGGCCTAGCGACAGTTCGCCTTTGGAATTCCAATGGGATTCGAACCCTCCGTTGGTCTTTCGCGTCTGTATTATCGGGAGGTTCAAACGGTGCGCTAAATCTACTCACAAGGGAGATAACGTGGAGCGTGTGAAAGCATTCGACAAGTATATTTTCATAGCAAATAAGCTGCACCGCGCCGTCTTTGATTTTTTTAGATTCTGTTTGCGCCATATGGTGAGAATGTAGAAAAAAATATTGGATTCCATTGGAAAAAATACGAATGATCTTGAAATCTTTCATTTTGAAAATTTTCATTTTTGAAGAGGGGTGCAACGGGTGCAACATGGAAAAATAAAAAATAAAAAAATAAGAACGAAATTTTTGTATTTGATCAAAATTAATTTAATTTTTTAACCGATTTAAATTTCCCAATATTGTAGTTGTGGCGACCATTCCATGGTATGAGAGGACTGTAAAAAAAATATAATGATTTAATATTCGAATATTATTGATGATATGCCAATAAACAAGTCATTATTTTATTTCCCGAAAGTATTTCGTGCCTTCGGTTGCCTTGTAGAGAAGGCCTGGTGTTTTTAAACAGTTTTCTATGCTCTGAACAGTTTTCTCATATACCTACCCACAAATACCTAAGATATTTAAATGGCCCATTTACGTGGTCCCCCCTGTACATCAATATTGACTACGTTTAATTGCGTTGTTCCGCATTTTGAATCTTCAGATTTGGCCCTCACATGTACAAAGAATGTTTTGGCTCTCCAAATTGATCTAAAGCCCCCTCCCAAGAATCCCCCAATTCCGTCCCATGAGATGCATCCCAATCAGCCTGCAGGGAGCTGAGAAATCGAAGCGCACCGAAACGTCCGTAGAAAATCGAGGCTACGAGTCCACGCGTTGACTGGAAGCAGACTTGAAGGGGTCGAAGCGAGACGCGCGAGCAGGGAAACGAGAAAGAGTAAGAGGACGTGAGCTAGGGACTTGGCAGGATGGGGACGGGGCGGAGGAAATGCGTATTGCCGTGGCCGTATTGCGAGGGGGGCGAAATGAACGAGCACGTCGGGGACGGCCAAGGGAGAAGGGCGAAGGAGGGAAGGAAGAAACAGCGTACAAGCGGGCACAATGCAACTCGCTCCAGACTGTACGTGCCTAATGGACCAAGCATGGAACCGTCGTCGCGCGATTTCTTCGTGTATACTTCTTTTTTTCCGCTCCGCTGCCGCTGTGCCTCCGCGCTGGCCCGTTTCCTCTTTCCTCGTCCCAGGGGCGACATCCGCGCTAGGATTCCTCCGAACCAGCTCCAAGCAGCCCGCGCAACGAGAGAGGCAGGACTGTCGCGCTGGGTGACTAGAAGCCCCCCACCCCGCAGGCGAGGCTTCTTCCCTTGAACACCGCTCATAAATACAGGCGCGAGTAAATACAGAGACAGATGTCAAAGTTTATTTCCCGAGCAGCTCGCTTCACCAGCGCTGCGCCGAGTTTCGAAGCACCCCGGGAAAGGGACATTCGCGTCATTTTTATCTGCCGGGTGCTTCGCGGTCGTGGGAACTCCGAGGGCCAGCGGTGCGCTCCCGATGCCGGTAGTTTCGGGGCGGACGTTTCACTTGGAAATCGCCAAGCATCGAGGCGGGTTGCCCCTCCCCGGCGCTCACTCCTCGGAATGGGAACACTAGCCTGTACTTGTTGGGGAACTTGTTTCGAACGTCCAAACGCATCAACCGAATTTATCTTCGAAAAGGTGAATTTCAACTTTTTATCGTCACCCCGTTGCCGACGCTATGCTGATATTACTCGCGCTGTAACAACGACTGCGTTCTGCGGGGCTCGCTTTGAAGTGGTGGGCTGGAATGCCAGGCATGACGTCACTTGGCTTCGATTGGCTTGGCGTGGGCATGACGTCACGCCGTCACGGACACAAATATACCGTTATTCCTGTAGGTGTTCCCCTTCTCCTCCACTGTACGACGTCATATGGGCCAGTACGCCGTCATTAATCCAGTACCTACGGCAACGCTGGTGGTGGGAGACTCCATTCCCCTGGGCGCCAGTCGATGCCTGGTGATCCCTCGCCGACAGGTTTAGCTCGATAGCTCGTGGAAAATCTTGGGCCGCTCGATCGCTGGTTGCCCGTGTCGACGGATTGAAAAGTCGACGGCTATCGGTCTCGGTCGTGCTCACGGCGCAGGCTGATCCCTGTCACGGAAGCCTCGGCGCCGTGCTCCATGGTATAGAGACGGAAACGGTGTTCTGGGGGATTAGAGCCGCGGTCTCGCGAGCCAGCCTCTAGATCGAGCTTCTCTCTTACTCGCTCTTCCTCCAGCTGGCGCTGTCTCTCGCGTGTTACACTCGGTGAACCGTAACTTACAGGATTTCTGCTCGTGGCGTTTCCACGCGTGTCTTCCGTGCAACCCTCCGCGTGCTCGTTGCTGCTACCCTGCACGTCACTCTAAGCGGTTTTCTAGCCTGGCCGTCGAAATCCTAACCACACCTGCGCGGGGGAACAGGATGACGCGAATGGGCTTGGAGAGAAGTGGGGAAAGTGTTATAAAGTGGAGCGATTTTCTTTGTTTCTTGTAAAGGGGTGGTTGCTTTTGTTCAATGTGGCATGGAGGGGTAGTGTGGAATTGTTTGGTATGGATTGACAGGTGTGGGTCGAACTTATGTTTATTATTAGTATTGTTTATTTAAACGGCAGTGGCCCTTGGTATACAAATTATACAGTTATTATTATTATATGAGGCATTATTTATGTACAAAGTTTCACCGATGTAATAGCTGTCGGTGAATCATTGAGAGCAATTTTATATATCGCAGTTTGAAAGGACGGTAGTGACTTATTAATGGGACAACCTGGTTCAGAACACTGAAAAAAATGTTTTTGCGAATTTTTTTAATACAGAAAAATAAAGTCGATCTGTCCAAAACTTTAGGGATATTTTAATATATATTTATACAATTAAAAAAAGGTTTAATTGAAAAATTTAACGTTCATCACCCGCGAAATTGATTAATCATTGATACGTCTGGCCACTGAAATTCAAAAATGATGAGATAAATGGAGCCTTTAATTTCTGCTCAAAATAATATGTTTGTCGATGAACCAGAAAAGTAAGAAAAAATCTAACGTTGACAAAATTGTGGGAGGTTAAAGAAAAAGTTACGGTTTGAGAAAAAATCTTCCACGTTTTTATGTTTTAGGTTAATTTAATTTTTCACAAATGTTTTTAGTTCATCGACGATGCTTGGTCATTATTGTATTATAAAGTCCCGGGAAAAGTCTATCGGTCAAATGGATATTTCGTTCTGGCGCATTTATGCAAATTTTGCTGAGAATATCAAGACAACAGATATAGCCGATTGAAATTTCGATTATTATAAAATTTAAGGGACATATTTGATATATGTCATTACTATATTACAATTTCGTTTTGATACGTATTTCAAGCATTTTCCATTCACACTCTGCCTAAAAAAACGTCCCTCTGTAAAATTGATTTAGCGAACGCGTTTCAACGTACCCGATACGGTTGATCTGCGAACACTCGTGCAAACAGATAAAAAAGGATAAAATGAAATTCTAGTTGGCCGTCGGGCGGCGTTCAAATTGCATTATTTATGTGGCGCATTTGCTTTGTAAATTCCACTGCAGTGACATATGCACGGGCGTATGGTGCGTTTTATGAAAATTCGCCGCGTTTATCTGGCAAAATTACTGTAATTTGTCATTAAATGCTTGCGCGATAACCGTTGATGAGTGGCCACTCGTCACTCATAAATCATTCCCGATAAACCGGCGATTCTTGAAAGATATAAACGTCAACGATCAAAAATCCCCGCTACGCTCTCGCTTTCCGATTCCGCCCGTTTGCTTAAATTCTTTCGTCCCCCCTCTTCCAGCAACATTTCGCGTGCCACGTGTTCGGATGTTTGCGCAAACATCCACGGGTCAACTTCGTCCCATGTCGAATGCACCGTGCATTGTAAATATATTTCAGGACGAACAGCTAGGAATCTACATTTATAAATAATAGCTCGAATTCGTAACGATATTGCTATTCTGGAAACATATTTCTCCCGTGGAATATAGGAACAAATATAAAAATGGTATATTCGACTCGCCACGTCCCGATTAAAATTGTGTTTTAAAATATTCATCGCGAACAGGCGTTTTTAAATAATACCGCTATCGTGGGCTGGCAAAGCGCATCGAGACCCTGTTAATATTTGAAAACACGCTGTCTACACGGTTTCGAGTTGCCATTTTTATGGATCGATCGTGTTGATGTTGTTTGAAAAATTTTTCAAGCAAAATCGAATCATGTCAGATGAAATAAAGTGACGTGTAGCTAGAGTATCTCTTGGCAATGATTTTCGACTTCACTTTCTTTCAAATTATTTTCCAACCCTCCATCGTTCTACTTCTTCCTGCTTCTTTATCCCCATTATTCTTATTTTTGGGTTTACACCCTCCACCATCGATCTTTACTGCTCCTCTGTTCTTCAGACCGAACATGAAAATCACAGAATTAAATCACTTTCTTACCCCCAATCCTGAAAATACAAGCTTAATCCAAGAATTCTTCTAATTCCTCCCTCCACTCTCCGCTACCAGCTCTTCCCCCACCACAGATCCAAGTGGCGCGAAAATTTGAATCCCCTCGCAGCGTATGCTCAAAGTAAACAAAGGATCCTCGACCCCTTGTGGTCTTTAGCGTCGCAAGACTGCAAAGAAAAGAGAAATTGGGCTTGGAGCGATCCTAGATACAAGGGATAGAGGAAAGTTTCGTTTCGAAAAGAGATACTAGGGGGCGCTTGATCCAGAACAAGGGTGACCAGCGATTGCGCGAATTAAGCGACGAGGTTAAAAGGTGGAAACGATCGCGAAAAGGGGAAAAGAAGCGGGTGAAGCATTAAGCGGGGCCGCGTTCTCGCGCCGGCGAGCAGAGCGGCCGAGCGGCCGAGAAACTTTTCACAAAGCGTTTTCGAGGTAGTTCCGCGATACTTTGGGTGAAGGAGCAACGGGCGGAGGAGAAAGAAGCTCGTGGGAAATACACGGACCCGGGCTACCGACGTGTCCTTATGCTTTTGCTCGAGGCCGTTCCCTTCTTATCATTGTTCCCAGCCAAGTTCCCGGAGCGGAATCTTTCAACTTCTTACGATGCTCGACCTTCTCTGCATGAATGGCCGCGCGCGCTCCCCTCTCTCAACTGGGTCAACCTCGCCAGTGGGATCCTTCTGTTGTAGTCGCCAACTTTTTTCCTTCCATGGCTGCGATCCTCTTGAACGGAGCATCGGGCGGAAATGGAAGTCGAGGGCGCCGATGTGCGTGCCGCCGCATCACCTTCGAAACATTTCAATCGTTCTTCTACACACGTTGCTTCGGTGAAGAACCGTGAAAACTGAAAACGGGGCAATTCTACAGTCAAAGTTTACTCGTGTCATAATGGTTTATAAAGATCAGGTAACGAGAAGAATAGACTTGGAACTTGTATATATACGAACGAGCCTGGGAGCTAGCACTTGCGAGAAAGAGTTTAAAAGATTAGACCTCTGGTGGCGCTGGCGCGCACTAACGGTTGCGATCCCCGGGTGGGACTCGAACGTGGCAATCAACATGAGTAAAGTGGAACAGATGTGAACTCGATGTCTGCAGAACAAGGCGTGTATTTAGAGTTACTGGATATAGCTGGTGTGTTTGTATAAAAATGGCACAAGACGGGACACCGAAAGGCAATAATATTCTTATACGAGGCTTCATTTGCAAGGAAATCGAGTTTGAAGACTTTTCAGGTATACCGAGAGGCTCTGCCAGTCTTTGCTGGGTAATATGACCTCGCGATAAGAAATTCAATAACCACGAGGCTCGTGAAGCTTCAGCTCCATAAACGTCCACATAACAGATTTCGAGATGTTAATCGTGAGTGTTGCAGGAAGCAGCGGCGCGAGCCGATAATTGCCGGCAGAGGTTCACTCAGCGCGGCGCTCCTGGCCGCGACATAAATCACCGGTGATCCATGCGTTGCACGCTTGAAAAATATATCGCGGGTGCACACCTTTATCGCGGAAACGTCAGCCGGCAGTATTACATTTTCAAAAGTTATAACACGCCTCCGCTATTTATCGTCGCCACCGGGACCGCCCCGCCTGCTTTTTCCCACAGACCTTTCTTTCCCGTCTCTAACCCGCCGTGGTTTGCCCAGCTTTCGTAATCCTTTTCCCAGCGTCTGACGTCCGTTCGATAGTGAGACGACTTCGTTGACACTGAGTTCCCCCTCTACTGGCCTCAAGTTCCTGTCACCTCAAATTAACGCACCGAGACCGCTAACTTTCTCGTGTACTTTAGCGATTTTCCTCGGTGGACCACGATGAAAAGCGGGGCTCGCGCAACGTCGATCCCCGCGCCGTGAATCCCCATTGGCTTCCCGCTTCCGCCGGGAAACCGCTGGGCAAACACACCGCGGATAGGAGGCGCTAGCGTCGTCTCCTGTTCCAAACTACATTCCTAAATTTCTAATTCTCAATTTTCGTTTTGCAGATTTGAAAATCTTACAATTTCAAATTTCAAACTTTCCATTTCCAATTTCCAATTTCAAATTTCACATTTAAAATTTAAAATTAAAAATTTCGAATTCTCGATTTTCAAATCTTGGACTCAAATTCTCAAATTTTGAATTTCGAATTCTCAGATTTCAAATTCTTACATTTCGAATTCTGGAATGTATTCGTGCAACGCTGAGTCTAAGGCCCTTCTGGGGAGACTTACGACCCCTATACGCGGAGACGACTGGATCTTGAAAAAAAGAAGGCGTAATTATCGGATACAGAGGCAACGGGCTAGATAAATGATATTCTGGATGAGTTGTGAAGGCTGAGTCGACTATGCCTTCTATGGAAGAGTCAAAGGTAGAGAAATAAAAGATTGGGGCGTTCTCGAGTGATGCATAGAGCGATATTTCCGAGGGTACGGAGTACTTTCTACATACTCCAGAGCTTTAACGTACTAGTGTCTAAAAGGATGCTGAATACAACCCTCGGCTCTTGTTGGCAATGAGGAGAAGGAATGGTTGTGGAGAGATGAAGGGAGGATGGAAAAGGAGCAAGTAAAGGGTTGTGCGTTTGGTCATGGACCTACTAGGGAACACGAGGTACGTAGACCCGGCTCATCCCTATTGCAAAAATAGGCAGCTGCTTATGGCGTAAAGTGGACCAGGGACGCAAAATGGTCTTTTCATTGTTGGCATTTTTTAAAATTAAGTTTTAAATTAAATATTCCACGTTATACTGCAAATGGTTTAAGCTACGAATAAAAGTTCATTAAAAAGCTCAAATGAATGTATAATAAATAAAGGGCACAATTCGGCAAGTTCGCCTAGGAATCAAAATAGTAACAACTTGCGAGAGATCAAGATCGGTTGAGATGCGCTTTTATAGCGGGTGTAGAGGTATCGCTAAAATAATTGTGATGAGTGTTAATTATCAGGACATTGGATGGGAGATAAGGGTACATTATTAACTACGGCATTGAGAGCAAAAACAGACTAGCCTAGATTGGAAAAAAATAATTAAACTATTTTATAGGATTAGTAGAGCCTATTGCAATACATTATTGCTATTAACTCAATTTCGCAAGAAATGTGGGTTTGAGATTAGAAGCAGAGGTTAGTAAACTAGGTGAAGACATTAATTAAGCAAGGACAGAACACTTCAGGGAGAGGGAGTTTAGTGGGGATGAGAACAATGGCGTTAGGATCAGCCCTAGAGATGTAAAGGACTCAGGAGTGCGACAACCACGCATCAGAAAGCATACTGAGAACAAGATGATGATCTCCCAGTTCCTATACTCAAAGCTCTGATAGCGTTTGTCGAAGTTTTCCACATTCCAGTTTGGAAATAAAAGAACCTTGTTTTCTAATGGACGTAAGAAATAAAATCTCTACCAGTTCGATAGCACAACGTTTATTCAGAATTTCAGTGAATAATAGCGCGATTCATAATCATGAGCTTGTCAGTGAATTTGGAACGCAACTAGAATCTGGCTGAGACTCAAGTGACCTGGTACTGAAGTTGCCTGAAATCGGAACTGCGTTTGCTAGGAAATTGCAGAGAGTTTCGAAGGGTTTTGGAGTGGGAAGGAAGGTAATAAGCCAGGTAAGCAAGGTATGCAGAATACCTTGAATAGGTACACTTCATCGTACGAATGAAGAACTCTTGGAGCAGAAATAATTGCTTCGAAGGAAATATTCACTACAATCTACCCGAGAATAACTGACCTAATCAAGAATCGTGTTGAGTGTTGTTACACAGTTACTTCCCCAAAGTTACCAAAGCCTTAGTTTCCACAATCTCTTTCGCTCCACAATAATTTACCTGAACCGATATAATATTCCAGTTTTCCCCTACTAGCAAGGTATCGATTTCTGCTCCAAGTCCTTTCAAACGTTTCCGAGTGGCGGAGTACCTTCACAAAGTACCTATAACTGGCAAACCGGTGACGTTTTCATACCATCGATGAGAAAGTCCAAAGAAGACTCCCCCGTCGATCGACACATTTCGAAAACTCCACTTAACCCCATTTTTTCTCCACATTTTGATCTCTCCGCCGAACAGTTTAAACTACCTGGACCATTCAATTCTCTCGCTCCCCTCCAACGGAGGATCGAGAAGTTTGACAGTGACGAAGGTCAACGGGGCACTCGAGGGTTGCAGGGGCCCGATTAAAGTCGACTATCTTCCGCGATTATCCGGTGCTCGGGTTCCGCGCCTCCCTGCCCGGCCCCGGTCGAGATGGATCGCCGAAATGGTAGTCAAAAGAGTCGTTTAGATAAAAAATGTTGCCCGCTATTCAGCAAATTTATCGGACGATTCCATCTCGCCTGGGTTTCTCGAATTTCAGCCCCGGCGTCATAAATTCTCCGCCCCGCAAAAACTGCAATTTACCACGGGGGATTCAGTGGACGTCAATGTGACGTTCATTGCCCGAGAAAGGGCAGCGAAATGACTGATAATTCCTCACCGGAGCGAAAAAGGCTTCCCGCCAACTTCGGGTCGCCGGAAGCCGGGCCCGCGAGTAATTCTGCGTGCAAATTAATTTGCAACGCTGCCACGCGCGGAGCCTTCGCAAAGTGTTATTTGCAACGATGTGCCAATCGTGTCGAGTAATTGGAGATGCAGAAAGGGGAAGACGTTATTGGCAATTGCCGAAAGCAGATACGTGCTGGTAATGAGAGCTGAGAGCGAGTAAGCGCGTGTTTCGCGAGTAAATAATATAATTAAATTCGCTTGCAGTTAATTACCATCATTATTCTCAATTTCCGCTAACACTTTCTACTCCCTTTTCTTTGACATCAAAGGTGAGGCAACTCCGCGAAGAGAAGCACCACCAAATATTATGTTTCTCAAAGCTTCTCGTTATAAAATAAAAACTGTGGCTGCTATTTAAACCATCAAGTCGAGATTAATTGTTCACAAGCTCTTGGCACAGCCAAGACAACATCTCCCGTGCACAGAACGTCCCAGTAGGGAGGAGATCACAGGGATCGGGTGTCGCTGTCCCGCGAACAGCTGAGACTCGGATGACTGGAAAATTCGCGGGAGGTAATGTCTGGCGTTCTGATCGAGTGGCCCGATAAATCGTTGCAGGATTGGTGGAGGAGCAGCGTCTATGACGAGAATTCTGAGACATCTTGTTTCCCTGCCGAGACGGGTAGCAGGCCGCGTCAGGACAGACAATGATAAGGAAGAATGGCCCCGGGTAAGCGCGAGGACACAACGCGACCGTAAATTCCCTAGACGGATCGCTTGCTTCTCTATCTTTCCTCCCTGTTTCTCCTCCCCCTCGAGGTGAATCGGTTTCCTTCATTCTCTTCCTGTCTGTCCTTTGAACTCCTCTTTCTAAGTGTAGGTCGCTCAAATGTGTGGACGTCAACTTAATGATGGGTATCCAGATTTGTTAAAATAAAGACATGCCTTGCAGAGATACTCGGATAACAAAGCGTGGTTTTGTCGTACTTCTGTATTTCAGAATAAAATTCTAATTTAATAATTTAAAAAAAAACAAAAACCGTGGCGACATCCCCAGAAAACACTTCGTGACCCACAGGTTGGGAATCACGGAGCTACATTCTTTGTCAAATGGGGCTCAAGGACAATGGCTTCTTACATCACCTGATTCAAAATCTAGCATCCATAAGTACCAGCTGACCTATGTCTCCCGAACATAACCTCAACCTAACCTCTTCATCCATCGGGCCACTTGCGCAAAGCCCACAAAACAAAGGCGAAAACACGTTCCTTCTGCAACGATGAAGCTTCATTGCATCTCAGATATCCTGTAACGCAAAGTTAATTCGTTACTTCGAAGGGAGATGCGCATTTCGGCCCTTAACAAGTGTTTCGAGACGCTGACGGCGGTTGGTTTTCTATTTACGGGGAAATGCAGAGCTGGGAAACGCGTCTCGCGACGTATCGCAGGAGATTTATCGAAGTCGATGTATCACGGGCCCCGTGCTCGTCGCGGCGATGCACGCGTTGTTTCGAACGCAGTGGAATGGCCGCATTCGTCAGCAGGGTGACTCGGTCATGGTGTTCGGGCAGCTGGAGTGGCAGTTTAAACGCCGGACTCGCGGGGCTTCCGATACGCGTTATGCTTCGTATGCAGGGCGAGTAATTTGATGCTGGCCTTGCTTGGGTAGATCCCACATTTTTCCAGCTGGAGAAAGTGTCGATGTCCATTGCTATTTCGTGTCGAAGAGGATGTGCGGTGACGAATGTGAGCCATTCGAGCAAATTGTGGTGGGTTTCGTAACAGCAGCAGTTCATCACTTAACACCTTCTCAACTTAATAAAATATAAAAATATATATCTACATGTATGAATTCAAGATTTGTCACTAAGAAAAATACAGCATTCTAAGATTTATATCTCATTTACGATATGCTGTTTCAATGGTTTAAGAAGACCAATCAATATTTGGGAAATTTGAAAAATATGCAGTGTTTGTTCTTATTATTATTATAAGCGCATTATTTCAACGCCACGATCATTTTCTAATGTTGTAAGAGAAATTCAAATGACTCATGGTCACTTGAGGTGAAATGTAAGAATGTTCCAAGTGGTATAAGTTTATTCAACGTCAATGACGTTGAAGGTCGACCAAGGTCATTAAGGTTTTCTTCTCTCGAAGAATGAACAAAGTGGGTGAACAGTTGAATAAGAACAAACGTATAAATGCCTTAATGATCGTAATTGTCTCCGTATATGTACTTCAGAGTAAATACATCCTCGAGACGCCCCTTCCTCCATCCCCTTTTTCCATCCCCCTCTTCCATCCCCTTTCCATCCTAGCGCCCCATTCGTCGCAAATATTCTGCCGAACAAATAATCCTACCCTTTCTTCCCTCCCTTATTTCACTTCCTGCTCCCCACCCCCTTTTCCTCTCCTCCATTTCCTTCCTGATAAACGCCTGCCACCCTGCCGCCACTCCTCCTTCTTCCGGGTCTCCTTCGACGTTTGACAAATGTTCGTCGCCGACGGGACATCGAGTTCACGCGAGGGAACTGTGCACCAGCGCGCGCTCGATCCACGCTTCGGATCGATATCGATCTGCGGTCCCACGATCTTGACCGACCACCTTCAGAGGATTCCACAGCCGCGCGGGTTTGCACGTGCGAGCGCCGCTATGACGGCTTTAAACGCGCACGATGAATCGGTGGCCGCGTTACGGAACATGGCGCTCTGCTTCGATTCATCAAGCTTCCCCGGTGCCCAGCCAAGCAGAGACGGGCATTATTTAAATAAAAAATTATTTATATAACGTATCAAATAAAAGAGACTTTATCTTTCTCCTCGTTGAATAAAAATCACCCGAGTTATACTATTATTTTTGAGTCTTCTTTCGTATACTGCTGCATACATATGAATTAAGTTGTCTATATATCCGACAGCTTATTTCTAAGCGCCCCGAAATCAGTATGTTTTTAAATATTGATATATTTAAGAGCATGATCAAATATTCCTGAACCTCAGCTTATAATATTGGCAATCGTTGTCAATGCAACGTATAAGAAAGTAAAAAAAAATGTATAAGGTAAAATAGCTAATGATAATTAGAACTACTTAGAAAACCATTAACACGATGTATGAATGTCACTCGCCATGACCACAAAACATTTGGAGACTACAATTTTATTGCGCGTCGTGTGTAATTAATCTCGTATTGTGCAATTATTTCTATACATAGTGTAACGTAGTTGTTTGTTGTACATTTGGGATGCTGGCTACGGTAACTATTTATGATTTACGTATATTATAAAATACTAGTTTTTCTAAGATGTTTCTAATATTTTTATATTTAGGAGTAACTAGGGCAGCGTTTCCCAATTAAAATTTTGCCACGGGACTATTTCAAACTCACAAAAATTAGTAAAAATTTGGTGGAGTCCCCAACCCCAGCAGGTTTTTTTTATATAGAACGGTACGCTGATGACACCGCGCCGTTTCCAATATTGACAGTTCACACATTCTACTAATATTTAAATCATATTACATGATAACATTTCTCGGTACACCAATTGGGAAACGCTGATCTAGGGAAAGAACTTGAGGAACTACTGGAACATGACGCTATAATCAAATATAGCATTGATACCTGCCACGCGGAACAATTTGATTTATCGGCCACCTGCGTTTGTTCCTCGTGTAAGTTACTCGAGCGTGTACCATTCCATTTTCTAAAGAAAATATATGCATATCGAGTGACGTGGAACGCAGCACAAAACCCGATATTTGCAAAATTATCAAGCCAACGAAAGATATATTGTTACAGCGACCTGGTCACGTTGCACCTTTGAGTATATATATACTGGCTGGTCGACTGTCCTCCACCTATTTTTGCCCAAGATGAAGTTCGTGCTGTCATTGGTACTCGTTGCCTACGTGGCGGCTGTAGTAGAATCCACCTTTTTGAAGGTAAGTCTGACTTTGACGTACAAACCCTCTCTGCATAATCAATTGTACTGACTTTCAGTCAGATATTACAGTCGTTGTTACGATTTGGATGAAGGGAAGGTAACTCCAGGTCGGTTTCTTATTCACTACAACAAGATCAATCACTATTCGATTTTATGCAATAATTATAAAACGTTCAGAGTTTGTTGAGTTGCTACTTAATTTAATTAACATCCACTACGTCCTCCAATCAGTTCGAATTAAATGAAATCACGTTTACGTAACTGTGGCAGATCAAGTGTTAAGAAGTACATAGTAACACACCGCGAAAGCAGGTTTGCTAGGAAGTTGGTCGTTATGTTACTTACTCGTTGTGCTTACAGGAAACTATGGGTGCGGTGAAGAAACTTTCGTCATCAGATTCGTACTCTTCACCTTCGTACTCTTCACCTTCATACTCTGCACCTTCCTACTCTGCACCTTCGTACTCTACACCTTCCTACTCTGCACCTTCGTACTCTGCACCTTCGTACTCGGCTCCAAGCTCATACAGTGCACCTGTATACCAGGAGGCGCAACCTGCTTACGTAGTTAAACCTGAAAAGAGGAAATATGTAACTGAAGTCCGTAAAGTTAAACATGTAAGACACACTTCGTGCTAGTCGAAGCGCCGTGTCTGAAAGAAACTGTTGAAACATTTTGCTTGTTGCACATGCAGGTCCAAGTGTACCCGGTTAAGAAGTATAAGACAAAACACGTTTACTCCAAAGTAAGATACATTTTTTTTTAAGTCCAATGTCACGGTTACAAAGAATAAGAAATTTACGGTATTTGTTGTATTGGCAGGGATACGGCTCCAGGGAATCCTACTCGCGCGAGTCAAACGAATATGACACATACAACAGCGGCGGTCATGTAAACAATATTTTATATCAGTAGAGGCATGGTGTGTAAAAGAACCTGCCTTCTCACATTGGTTTTTGTATTTGCAGATGATTTACCGCCGTGAAGTACGGAAACCTTCGCCGCCTGCACTTGCCTGGCAATCGATACATTTTCTTTGAATACTTATATCGACGGTGAGCTGGCATGGAACAATCGTTTCACGTTAATTGTTTTCATTGCAGAAGCTGGCGTACTCTCCATTGTAGGCCTGAACATGTAAAAACACATTTTATCTTAGTCTAAACGCTATGTTCAGAAGGAACTGACATTTTATGTTGCCTATTGCATTTGGGGCAGAGATGGGAATTATTTAAATAACGTATCAAATAAAAGAGACTTTATCTTTCTCCGTCGTCGAATAAATTTAACCCGAGTTACCATTATTTAAAGCGCCACGATTGAAGCAGTTTATTCGACGGCAATTTATCCGTCGCGAATTATATAATTTTTCGGAGCAATTTGATCGAAAAAACGAGTAACGTCACTTTCACAAATATCTGATTAGAAATGCAGAACTTTAGATTCGTCACTGTCGCTATCGCCCGTAGCTGAATTAACAATTTCTGTTGAAGAATAACAAAATGTCCCGCTTTGAAAAAACACTTTGAATACGCCCCTCTTCTTTGTCATTTTTCTGTAATTATTAAACTGTTAAAAATCTTTCAAAATTGTTGAATTTTTCGGCCAATCAGAGTAGAATGGTTCAGCTTAAACAACAGCACCCACTCGTTCGTGCATATTATCACTGAAACAGAATTGAAATGCATGGGTTACATTTCCCGTTCATGCGAAAGTTCTTTTGTGTCATTGAAATTACACCCAAAATGGTCCCTCTTTGCCTAAATGAACAGAACATACTGTTGAGTCCATGAAAATAAATTCCGCAGATTTCTCGAGCGTTATTCAGAAATACCGCGTTGTGATGTTGCTCTGGTTCGATGCTGCACATGTTGCAGCGACAACGTGGCAGAAAAACAGATTCTTATTCGAGAGAAGGTTGGTGCTGTACCACATACTGGTTAAGCGATCGCCCGCACGGAAAATCCATCGAAACGCAGCGTCCGCGGGGCGTGATTGATTTCCTCGGGACTCGATACTTTTCCCGGGAATCCAGTTATTTCGTTCCCTTCGACCAGTGGCCGGGCTCAGAGACAGAGAAGGATTCGAAATTGATTTCGTCCGAGTCCCTCGACGAACTTGTTCCCGGGATACTTTCATCCCGTTAGGATTGGAAATCACGCAATAAAGAACGTTTCTTGGCGCGGCGCGGTCGCGGCGAGGATCAAAGGGCAAGATTCTGATGACGGAATGAAAATTACGACTGGGTTGGGAATATTAAGTTATCAACTCTGGTCGATGATGATGAGCTTGGAACGGTTTGCGAACTGGCACGATACTGAAACGGAAGAAATGTTAGAGTGTCTTTTGCTACAAACTTTGTATATTTAAAGAGAGATTCAGTGGAGGAAAGAGGAAAGTTTTTTTTCCATTGTTTAAGATAATAGTGATGCAAAGATCGTCGAGACTACAGTTGTAAATTTATTTTTAGTTAGATTTTTAGGTGGGTCTGCTGTATTGTATAGGTCAACGGTTCTTAATCTGTGGTCCGGGATGTATATAATATTATTACTTTAAATTGGTATGGCACCATTCCAATAAAAATATTATAGGTAATAGCAGTATGTGTATATATTTCTTTCTTTCTTATCTCAAAATTCGAACGCGTTTAACAAAAGATATTTAACCTTGCAATGTAAAATAAAAACAGTAAATTGCACCAAAGAACCACCCAACTAATTTAAAAAGAAAAATAAATGATCAATTTCTATACATTTTCTTAACTTTTATTATACTGCCACGTGGTTAATCCCACCCCATCGTACTCCTGTTCCTAAAGCATAACCTACTAAAGCACAACCCCCCATTATCACTGTCCCGATATCATTCCAGGCCAATAAATCAACCCACTTCTCCAACGCCTAGCGAAACTCGAGCTCCACCACAAACAAGCGTGCGCGCTGTGCGAGACCTAAGCGAAGCCAAAAGTTCCCGACCAGTCATCCCCTTCCCAGTCCCTTATCCCGCAGGAAACATCGGTATCGCGGGGATTCGGAATGCCGAGGGGATCGCCAGTGCTAGATAATATCGGCAGCGCATAGCTCCCGCTTTTCCCGCGAAGGCACGCCGCTGAGAAATGCGCGCGGGATGCAAACGTGCCGCGAGGGAAGGGGGCGCAGCGGCTGCGGGGAGAGGGATGAGAAAAAGAGGAAAATCGAACGAAGGAAGGGGTGGAAGTACGTTGCAACGCGCTTTCCCAATTTCCGAAGCTTTCAAAACCGACGTGGATTTATGGGTGTTCGGAAGTAACGAGATTCCTCTTGGACGAGTTCCGCGGGGGCTGCCGGCGGGCCGTGCGTTGCAAGAGAATGCCCGCGGAGTAAGTTTAATAACCGAAGGCCAGACGCCGGGTATCCAGGGCGGCCCCCACGGCCATCGTTCGAGGGCGTTAAGTATCTTTTAAGTAGGTCGAAGCTCGTTTCCGCAACAGAGTCTACCGGTGGCGTGGCCCCGAGCAACTGCCGCGCGGTCTGGCTGATTTTATGCGTTATTAACCCTCCAGCCTGTCTTCTGTCCCGTTTATTAGGGGGCGCGTGGCCGTCTGGGCGACCAGCTTTAAGCCGCAAGGGGAAAGGACGCCGACTCGAGTGCATTCCGTGCCCCAATCTCGTTAATTCTCGGGAAATGCTCGCGGGTCCCTGCAGCCACTGCGACGCTGGTGCGAAACGGCCCCTCGGTGGTATTATTCCTTTCATCTGTCGGGGGGAGGGAGGCGGAATTCGGGGAGAGGAGCGAGGATTCCTTTTCTGATGGAGGCATGAAGTTGTTGATTCGTTGTAGGTGCCGTTTAATGTCATGGGCAGATGAATTCCACAATGGCAAGGATGAGAGTAGATTCCAGGTGGTATGGCTCGAGTTACCGTTTTTGGTGAAAGTTTTTGGGACAGCAGCAGGAATCTCATCTGTTCTGTGGAACAGTTAGTGCTGGACCGTTAAAGTACGAGCAGTTTAAAATTGATCCGCTTTAAGTTGATTGGCGTGCAATAACTTTCAATGATTAGCGACCAAGCCCGATAGCAACTAATAATTAACAAAGTTTTAACAAACTTCCGTTAATCGCGCGGCGACCGCGATGGAAACGAGCGTGGTAACTGGCAGTGTAATAGACGCGTTCCTGCGGAAGCGGAATGGAACGCTGGGTCGTATCGCCGAATCCATCAAACTCGAACTAGAGGACCGTTGGGGATACCAAGGATCCAAAATGTTATTCAGGAGATGGAGTGCCGTAAGCTGGGGGAGTATTCGCAGGTTTTTGGAACGTTTAGTTATGGAATATAAAAAGTACTATTCGTACATTTGCTTTAAGTATCCTGTTATAACGTTGCATCTTTTGTGATTGTACTGTAAGTGTGAAAATATATACAATTTTTGTCCTTTTCCATCTTTAAGGGGGTATTCTGGTCTGACGCGTGAGTTTCATTACCATTTTTCAGAATCTTTTATGGGCAAAGTACCTAAGTGTAGTACTCATCGTTTTTTCCTAAAATCTTAATCGTCCTTTTAATTATATTTACAAATTTTTGTCGCGAAAAAATTAGTATGTATGAAGACACAAAGATTCTGCGTTTTTGCGGAAACGTCCAATTGGCTGCCATGATTCTGTCCTTCGTAGGCATCTGAAACAAATGATTAATGAAAAATTGTATTCAGTAAGAATATGACCATCATCTGGATCGAGATTATTCATTAAAATTACTTTTTCACAAAATGGCACCATGTTAAACAGAAAGGGAAGGGAAAAAGGTAAACGATGTGTACCCTACACTTACTTTGATTGCCCATAAAAAATTCTGAAAAATAGTAATGGAACTCGCGCGTTAAACCAGAATACCCCCTTGAAGAAGGTAAAGGAGAAAAAGGAAAAGGAAGAAGGGACTTTTATGCTTAGTATATAGCTTAGTATATATTGTAAGTAGTCACAATTTATTCTTGGAATATTAAGGACAAAGGTGGTTATGCAAAGATATACCAAGTAGCATTGAAGTCCCCAACGCGCATGCTAAAGGAACAAACACAAAATTGAATGAAGCCATTGCTCCCCCTATTGGCAGTTGGATTCAAGATTTGGCAAACGATTTACTATCAAAGCATTACCATAAGCTAGTTACCAATCGACCACCCACTCGCCCCTCTCTTTCCCATCTCCTTATTCTTACCGGAAATCTCACTACGAGGTTTCGCAGCCGTGAAGGCCTGCTGGGGCTCAAGTTCTACCGGCAGAACTTCCAAGTCCTCCAAGTACTAATTAAAATTCTGCAGTTGCTGCGGGCGTGCAAACGGAATTAATACAGAAAAGAGGCGCCACCTACAAAACGTTCCGAAGAAAGGGTATTCAAATGATAAACTCAGCCACTGTGGCCCAGCCTGACACAGGACCAAAAAAAGGCACCAGGGAGTAAAAGAGAAATCCCCACGCCCCTGGTTAGCCCGGTGGAAATATTTGCTCGTCCCTTGCCGCGCTGAATGCGTAATAAATCCATCGGGCGCGTTCGCTTCTTCGTCGCCTCCGTGCCGTGGAAACGGTCCACGGTTCCGAGGGCTCGGAAAATCTCTGTCGCGCTTGTCCAGCCGCTGTGTCACACCCCAACGGAGGGGGTGAGGACGAAACGGAACGGGGTGGAATGGAATCATTTTATTGCCGGCTGAGGATCAAAGATCCCGAGAAACAACGAAACAATACAGTCGTTTCGGGCCGAATTGAAATTCCAGAGAGCATGGGTAGGGGGAGGAGAGGGTAAGAGCGGAGAGGGAATCCTGTTACTGGTGGTGGGTTGCGAGTAGAATGAAAAAAAATGGGGGACGAAAGAGGGACGAACGGTGGACGGACTGGAGTATGGAGCATAAAGTTGAAAGCGATAAAGTCATATCGTTGAGGCTTTAATCAAGATCTTGGCAAGCCACTGGGGTAGTGGGACGATACGTAATTCGGGCGTAATCCCGGGAAAGGAAGTTTCGTGGGGAGTGGACGCATTTATTGTGCGGGCATGCATACATGAATCCTTAAAGGTACCTCTGCTAGCTGCACGGTAATATTGCTGGTTGCTTGGAAGGACTCGCTCGTGGGGAACGAAATGGATGGGGCACCGGAGGGACCATAGCTGCGATATTTTTATATAAGATCGCTGGTGGATGTAAAATCGAGGAAAATAATTGAACCCCATTGGAGGTATCGGAAAAGAACAAATGGTAGTGATGAAAAAAATATTGGCAAATTTGGAGCGGCAGAATTCGTAGAAATAGAAAATTCAAAGAATACGGACCAATAAAAAAGTAAAAGTGTTTGAAAGTTTACGTTTGAGTGTTTACGTTTTTTATTGTTCTATTTTTAAATATTTTAGGAGTTTCTTTTAAAATTTAAAAATAGATACCTACCTCCTACATGTGTATTTTATTTTGTTTGGTTACCGTTTGTTTATGAATCTTAAATGTTTAACAAAATAATGGCTTCCGTTATTCAACAAATATCTACAGAAAATTTCACTCACTGTCAAAAATCATATTTTAAAATAATCATTTATAATTAAATATAAAGGGCGGCAAAATTCATTTTTGCCCAGAGGCGGAAGAGTCAGATCGGGCCCTGAATATTGCACAGCGCTATAGGGGGTTTCTTAACATGTGGGCATAACTTTAGGGGTAAACTTGGCACGCAAAAATAGCGAACTTTTATTCTACTTAATCTGTTTTCCAGTCACTAGTGTCTTCGCGGTATAATAATTCACATAGAATTATCACAAGGTTAGGTTTGCCTTCTCAAAAAGGGCGCTGGAGATTACCAGCGTTTGCAACGCAGGCCCAATCAGTGAGCAGGTAATCAGTTATTGGTTCTCAGTTTATGTAACCACTTACATCGAGCAAATGTTTAATTTGTACCTTGCCAAATATTGATTACTCTGTCAAAATTCGTCGCACTGTAAATATGTATAATAAGATAACATTTACAAACCCCACACAGTAATCGTGCTCTTGCAATATTTGGTGGGATGAAGCAGCCGAACGATATTTCAAAGCTTTTTTCTCAAAGCTACACGGGTATTTAATCCATTAAAGAATAAAAATGGAATCATACGAGCAATATGGCTGCTCTTGCTCACCGGCGATTGCAAAAACGCATGACGCGGTAATTAAAAAGCGTACTAGCTAACTCCTGAAGAGCGTGTGCGTGTGTATCTCGACCGTTGGATGCGGGCAAAAATTCGCGATGCAAATATTCGATTATCGCGGGCGCGATCCGCGTGAAACTTCAAATTGACGAGTGAAGAATGGTTGATCGATATGCGAGCTACATCAATCGGGAATCCGGTTACGTTTAATCGAAGGTGATGGCGAACGGTGCGCGGAACACGGAAAAACACGCGTACTTGGAGGGAAATAAAGTCGTGTCGCCGAAGACCTCCGGCAACCTCGCTGTTTGCACGGTAATCTCATTACAGGTTTGTACGCCGTGTTTGTCCGCCTCGAATGTGTGACCTCGATACGACAATGTTGATGAGTTTACGCTCGATCCGGTTTATTTGAGTTGAACAAGTCGCGGGGGCGAAACACGGAGGAAAAACTGGTTCAACGGGAAATAAAGCAGCAGCAGCATGGAAATCAACAGTTACGTTCGAGATATTTAAATGACACTGTTTTTTAAATATCATATTATGACAAATGGCATTTTTGTTTTACAATGGATCAGTGATGGTCAATAGAAAGCTTAAAACTTATAGTTTTACATACTTTCAGCCGCAGCAACATTTTTTAGGGATTTTGTTTAAAAAAAATAGCACAAAATACTTATTATTTATTTTAATAAAACTCCTTTAAAAATTCTAAATTCATTAATTTTCTCGTAATACTAATCTTCTAGTATTATGTTATTATCGGTGGCATATTTTGAGAACCCCCATTCTATGGAATATAAGTTTAAACCTCCTGTTGACTAGAATGAACGTGGAGAAGAAAATTGAGTCACCATTAAGGGCGTGAAAACGAAGGAATAGTTTTGAAACGTTAGTTTAAAGAGATTGGGTAATCTCAGCATAGATTCCTGGGAAATATTTAGAAATAGTGTGTATAGCAAGATTTGGTGACACGATCGATCTGAAAGGCTGCAGCATGAGGAAGAGACGAAGCTTAAGAAAGCAAGTGGAAGAAGTCCGCCTGTGGTCAGACGCAACTCGCCAACTGATGCAACTGAAACTATACGTCTCTGTAACTTTCCACACGTGCGTTCTCTTGAAAATTGTTTCAGGGAAAAGTTATCCACATTGATACGAACTTTGGAAATATGCAAAGGGTATATCCTCGTTCCCCCTTTTTATGAGAAGTGTAGAGTCTACTCTTCTATGTAATGTAAAAGGCCTCTTCATACTATGACACTCAATAAAAAATTGTATCAAATTCAAAAGTGATCTCAGAAACAGCTGGTAACCATTGACCTCGCAAAGTCAGCTGCACCTACAATCAGCCCACATGCATTCGAATAATAGTCTACTTCACATTCGGGCCAAGTTGAAGAGTCCTTGTAGAAAACACTATACGTGCCAAAAACCAAATTTTATACTATATTATTACCGTTGGCATGTAGAACATTTTCCGATAAAATTTTTTCTGTTTAATTTTCAGGTATGCCGGAATCTACCCACCCTCTAAATGAAAAAAAAACAGTTAAACACAGACGGATCCCATAATTCTGTGATCATATTTCTGCGTAACTTGACCTTTTTAGCGTTTTCATCCCATCTAGAACACTTCAATTTCAATAATTAATTTACATTGCATATTTCATAATTTACAACTCATCACTTTCAATTTCCTTTGAACGAGGCCACCAACCGAACACCGTTAGCCACACCCAACTATGTTGCTTGTACAATGCCTCCAAACACAGTTCACAATCGCTAACGACATTTTAAAGCATGAAGCCATTACAGCAACAAAGTAAGCTCCACGCTTCTCGAATATTCCATCCCCATCCTGTCGAAGCCCCAATAAGATACCACCAAAGTAACACAGCGAAACGCCCCTCCATTCCCTTAACAGGAACAACGCGAATGTCCCGCAAAGGCTGCGGCACCCCAGGGGTCATAGCATATCAGGAAATTCTGTTTCCCGTCCCCAGGATTTCTCAAACAAATCGCCGCCGAGTGTCCACTCCGTTTCGAATTCAATCCGAGCTCCGTCGAAGGGGTCGATTCCTTTCAGCGACGAGCGCCGCGATCCGCTCATGCCCCGGGGTGGCTTTGAGATCGCTGAGCCGGGCCCCAAAAACATTTAATTGCGGCGAGTCAAGGAACAGTTAATTGCCGTGTATGCGAAATACCGTCCGGTCAGATTTCGAGAGAGACGTCGTTCGTTTGGCATCCTCCCGTTTGCCTTTCGCCCCGGCGAGCCTGTAGCTGCTCTAAACCGGCCGAAACTGAAGGAGGAGGGCGGCAAACCAGGGCGCCACGCTGTGTGCCATACCAGGCCGCGGAAGGGACGACGCGGTCGGTCGCATCCGGACGCCCAGCCAGCATTTTCCTCAATATTTCCATGCGCCGCGGCGAAACGATTTATCTACACCTGTTAATCGTCAGAAACATTTTTCCCATTTATCTGCTGTGTATTTTTCAATTCAATCCCGTGCAACTTCGTGCGTTTCGATTGCCGGGGATCGTTTAATCCTGCACGAGTGATTGGCAGGTAATTTGGAATTTAATCGGTACGATGCAGCGCTTCGTGTAAACTGTTGTCGCTTTGAGGAGGATTGTAATTTACAGGGGACATTTGGTGTATTGCTTTTAACCTGCTAACCGGGATGGACGAGTTAACTCGTCGTTAGAAAATTGCTGTGCGTTGGATGAGAGATGAATTGAATCATTACATAAATTTCGACGCTTCGCTTGTACAAAAACAGTAGGTATATTATGTTTGAGGTGATACGTCACATTTGTTGTGGACGAAATGAGTTTATTAGCTCGTAATGAGTATTCAATAACCAATTTTGAATACACTGGAAATGTTTCTGAACGAGAAATGACACAATTAAGAGGTCATTCCGGTTTGCGTGCTGATAAATTAAACGATGTTCGGGAATTTATTGCGAAGAAAAGAAATGGTAATTAATTACAAATGGTAATCCTCACCGACGTCGATAAGAAACTGTTATGCGGATCTTTCCCAAACTTTCAGGGTTTTTTAGTTCACATTCAAACAATAAAAAATAATTGATAATGCAAATTAGCGATTGTAATGGTGGCCCCATTTTTTCCCTGAAATAAAAAAACCAAGGGATTTCTTATTTCTAGTATAATTACATTGTCGATGAACCTAACAAACGAAAAAAAAGTTAAAAGTTAGCAAATTGGCGGGACTTCAAAGAAACAGTTATGATTCCGCCCCAAGATATTTCGTACTATTTATGGAAAAAAGAGTTGTTCAATTCAATTTATTTATCAATGTCTTAGGTTAGAGCTTCGCTAGAGGAAGCTTTTCCTCTATGGAAAAGAGGTAAAATTATTTGTCGTTGTAAATAGACGCTTACATCTGCCGAATGAGAGAACCAATATTCAATAACTGACAGTCATTTCTCCAAAGCACATCATGCAACGATATCGCGCTAATTACAATCAATAGTACCAACTCTGAAAGCTAATTAAGTAACTGTGATCCTCAAATGCGGAATTTCTTGCACACAGTTGTCTAACGTATTGCTTATGCCATTCATTACACCTCTGCGTTCTTTTACAACATCCTTTTGCCTTTCAAACGTGCTGAAACCTTTATGTTTTACCACTTTCATACCTCTTACTTAGTCTCCATCTGCTAATCTGGCTTTCTGTTTTATGTTTTATGTAAATATTTTAGTACCTTGGCTTTAGCTCTTTAGCTAGCCTTAGTTTTAGTATTAGTTTTTAAGGTTAGGCATAAAGCAGCGCTTTCGCTGGACCTCGCCATTTGCACATATTACGCTATTACACCCTCCTTTATCTCTATTAAACTTATATTTAAACTACTCCCTTATTGCAATAAAGACATTAATAGTAATAATAATAATTCTTTGTCGTACAAGTGAACATTAAGAATATTAAGAAAAAATAAAAGAAACATTAATACATAGGTAGAAGAGAGCAAGAAAAAGAAAATAGTAGAAATAGAAATAAAATTACATAAGATATGTAAAAGTAGAGTGTAAAAGCCGAGGTCCAGCTGTCAGCTATTATTAACCCACACAGCACACAGACATCTTAAAGACATCTTAAAGACGTCTGGAGTCAGACGTTCCAGACGTTTTTCAGACGTCCGTGAACATCGTTTTCACGTCTTATACAAGTCTTCGGCACGACTTATGTCACGAATCAAGACGTCTTAAAGATGATTTTAAGACGTCTTACAGACATCTTTAAGATGTCTTTTCTCAGATGTCTTACAGACATCTTTAAGATGTCTTTTCTCAGACGTCTTAAAGACGTCTTTATAAGGTCCTGGTTCGGAAAAAAAAAATGTCGGTGACGAGAGGAATCGAACCTAAGACTTTCCGTTTATGAAGCAATCGTTATTCGCACCTACCCAACATACTTCCTTATAAACACTTCCAAATTTTAGCTACATATGTATTGTACTAATTGTTTATAAAAAACACGCATTACAGCGAAATATTTTACAGAATATTATTATTAAATGTCTTCATTGGACCATGACAATTACGATATAACAATAATTGTGAATAGGCGAGGTTCAGCATAAGTGCTGCTCTACAACCTAACCTAATCATCATTCGACCTCTAGACTCACTTCACACACTGTCATATAATTGTATTAAAGAAAAATTGACGAAACAAATGTACGATAATTGCGTTACTATATGTTTAATATTCCATACAAATGGTGCAAAAATTTGCAAATCCTTGCGCCGGTCCTGCCTTAAGATTGCTTTTTACGGACGCCATTCGGATGGCTTTTTACCGACGTCTTTAAGATGTCTTTTGACAGACATCTTTAAGATGTCTCTTGACAAACATCTTTAAGACGTCTTATGAGCATGTTAAAGACATCTTGTGGATGTCTTAAAGACATCTTAAAGACGTCTTTCACACGTCCGTACGACGTCTCAAAGATGTCTTTGTCACGAATTAGGACATTCAGACGTTCAGACGTAAAACAGACTTAAAATGGACGTCTATAAGATGTCGTGTGCTGTCTGGGTAACCTAATCAGTCTAATAACAGCGACGAAGGCATAGAATCTTAAAACCAGAAAATGACATTGCATATCACTCCGCATATAAATTAGCACGTCTTGAAATTTCAAGTCCCACTTGCACTTCCATGCACGCGCAGGATTCGGCTAGCTTTTGTTGGGATGCGCGTCGCTCGAAGGACGCCCTCGGTGGACCGAGCACTCATGGGTCGCGGAAAGTGTGGCAGTTAGCGCTTCACCAAGCACGAAACCAATTTTCGAAAAGGGGGTTATTTAATTAAAGCAATTTATTCGAGTTTCACCGGGTACACCGGACAGCGCACCTTCCGTTACCTTGCCCCTCCAGCTTTTCAACCCCCCGGCCAAGCCCCTCGCCCACGCCACGAGCCAGATCTGCAATATCCACGGCCGCTGGCGGCCGGCCAATTTTCGCGATAAGCTTTTAATTATTATCTCGGAACTAGGTAAGCTCCTACGCTGACCGAATACACGCCGCGGCTCGTGCAAGCGCCGAAAGGCTTTCCATTCACCCCGACTGTCGCCCTTTCATCGAAATTGTTCAACCCTTTGTCGCTGGCGGCAGACTGATCCCCCGCCACGAATGAACCAGAATATTTGGCGCCCTCGACGTCGCGGAAAATTACACTCGAATTAATCCACAGTTTAAAACATGAAGTGGATAGAGTTTCGCGTTTCAATTCTTCTTAATTGATATCAGGTGTCGAGTTCTAATGCTCTGGAACAGTGCTCTGCAACCGATGTGCCACGAGACGAGGCTACGTGCCCTCTAGCGCAATGCCTCCAAGAGGAGACACAGCACGAATTTTTCTTCGAACAAAGCTTTTCCTAAATAAATGTAATATCTGTGTAATGGCATACCTGACAGAATGACGCAACATACCTACAGTTCATTACAATACCTGATAATACCTAATAATAAATCTCTGGTGGGGGGGGGGGGGGTGGGGGCAAACGAGTATGCCTAAGTCAGAATTATTAATTTTGCAGGAAGACATTTAAAATATTTAAAGTGTCGATTCACATCGATTCACAAAAAAAAAAAGGAAACTCCTTAAGCTTGAGATAGAATTTGGCTTATATACCTACTCGTTTGCCCAGGCACCAGAGAAATATTATTACTCTCCGTTTCTTTAAGGGACAAATTTCACTAACGAGTGAAATGTGACACGTCGAAGAAGCGACATATTTTAATGCAGCGCGGCAGTAGAGCAGGAGTCCTGCGTTCCCCCACAGTTTCTTTTCCTCCGAGGGTTGTTCGCTCGCTCGCAAATATACCGCGCCCCCGTTCTTGACAGGCAGCCCGAAACTTTCGGATACGACGACGACGTATTCCTGTTCGCGGCGAGAAACACCGCCGCAGGCAACGAAGGGGTTCGCGAGCTCATCTTCCAACTTCCCACTCGGCCTTGCTCGCGTGCTCGCTCGGGGGTTGGCACCCTCGATTGACGGCCGCCTCGGATTCGAAAGTAAGACGAACTAATCAAATCCTCCCGACCAACTAATTATAAACTAACCTCGCGAATTAAATTTGAGTCATCGCGAGGAATTTTCACGGTAATTAATCTCTCGCGACTCGAGGGCTAATAAAGCCGAGCAACCAGTCGTAGACCGTCATTCAATTTCAAAGATTATTTCAAAATATTGTGCGGTTTCCGCGGTAGCTCCCATTGCTGAAAGAACTCGATTAAAGAACGCTTTTTAGCGAGCAACTTCCGCGGAATACAACCCGCTGCTGGGCTCCGTGCTCGTTCACTCCAGCCACAGCTTCTTCAAATTAAAAATACAGACTCGAGAAATGGGAATGTTTCGATTTAAAACTATTCGCCCGGGGTGGTTTCAAGTTCCTCCTCTGTCTACGGTTGCTTATGGCGCGGAAACTTTGTTAGATGCCCAAGCAGAAGGGAACGCTGCAGCGCGTGGCTACAGAGGCGACTGCTGTTCGTGTTGCTGAAGGTACAAAGTCTTCACGGTTGAAAATGGGCGCTTCTTTCAACGCGGATCACGTTAAGCAAACTTAGAAGCAGGTTACATTTTTGGGAGTGTGTTTAACAGTACTAAGTTGCGGTTTCCTGTAATTGAGAGACGAGTGGAAAAAAGGCACATCCTACATTTTTATGATTTTAATGCGGTACGAAATTGTAATTATTTTAAACAGTAGGTATTTGAATTAGATGGTAAATGATACCTATAATCAAATTTTAACTGAAAAATGAACCATTTTATACCTATTTTCCACTGCACTCCCTAGTTTCAAATATATTCTTGATTTTAACAGAAATTCAACAGCTCCTGGTGGATTTTGAGCGAAGCTTAGCACGGTTTACGGTAATTTGTAGCACGACATCCGGGCTGTGAGATCGCAATTCAAAACGCGACTGCAAGTCCACCAACAGTCTTATCCTATCGCTTTTCTCATTAATACAGTGTCGAGAAGGGGGTCCTGTTATCTGATTCACGGAGGCAAGTACAAATTGCCGGCTGGCTCGATAGCCGTGGCCGTCCAATGCAAAAGATCGCATCGCGACGCCAGACGCGAAAAATACTACGAAACACTGTCCGACATCTGATACCCAGCAATCAATCCAGACAATGGGGAAACAAGGTGTCGGAGGATTTTCTTCTGTGACAATCGAGGCGCCTGTGCTCCTGCAACTGCTATTCTATAGAGTGTATCACGCTTGAAATGAGAAACTTGTGATCGTTCGCGTAGAGAGCTACAAAATTTTTGAGGTTAGAATGGGTTAGGAAGTTCACACGATTGAGACACAGTACTTTAACCTCACTAACACTAATTTTATTCTAATTACACTAACTTATAAAACCACTATACAACGTGCATATGTGCGAGCGATCTCGTGGAAAAAGCGACGCTTTCGGAAGCCTTTTTTTCTCTGACGCGAAGAAGGTTACTGATTCGTGCGGCGAGTTGTCACGCGATGAGAATCCTCCTTGAGCACTAATAAGGTGAGTAAGCGTATCCGCCATATTGGGTCCAGTGGAACGTGCTGTAGCGTCAAGAAACCTAACCTAAAACACACAAATTCATTACCACATTTATTTGAACTATAATAACAAATAATTAGTGAATATTTGTCACGCGGATTTTACTATTTTTTACGCGGATCTATTGTAACCGTATTTCAATATATTTTAGCGGACTCTCCATATTGTTTTCTCTTTAGTGCTCTAATCCTCCTAGCGCCACTCGCGCCTCTAGCGGCCGGCACTGTACTCTCGTGCAGTGAGCCGCCACAAAATAAAAAGAGCACTCTGTGGGAAATTATTTGATTTAAAAAGTGAAAATTTTTGCATTTGTTTATTGAAGAAACATATTTCACTTTGAAGTTACGCCACAGATAATATGTGTTTCCCCTGTCAGAGTTCGCAAACGGTCTTCACATTTAAGAATCCTTCGAATGAATAGCCACCTAATTTGCCAGAACTTATACCTTGCATACCGGAGTCTTCCCCCTAGTCTGGAAATCAGAGACTGCCCGCCTCCATCAAAAGCCCATCGATCGAACCTTTCAATAGCAACGAAGCTATCAACACCGCGTCGAGGGAACAACGCGAGAACTTTATCCTCGGAACGGGGCTCGTTATTCCGCCGCAGCAAGAAAGAGGCGTCGCGTGATGGCAAGGGGAAACCATCCAACTTAAGACTTAATGAACTCGCAAAAAGAAGTACGCGAATGGGACCGCGCATCACTGGCTATATAGCCGACTTAAATAAGCAAGAAAATTTTAACGAGCTGCCCCAGAGGTGGGGAACGAAGATTCCGCGATTCTTCGAAGCACCTAGAAGTTCTCCGTTCAATTACCGATGAAAACACCTTTTCCCCGGGAATTTTCCAGCTCGCCTTTGGCCATTCTTGAAGGGGACACCGTCTCTGCCGGCGCTCGCCGCCATTTTCACAAAGCGCCTGGCATGTTTGCCTCGCGACATCGACGGTCCTAGACGTCTGCCTCTCATAAAGATCGCGCACCTCCCCATCCTCCGTGGTGGTCTAGCCGTGAAAGGCTGGACGGGAAGAAAAACGTTTCCTTGTGCAAACAGTCTTGACTCGCGACACCACGCAATTACGCCCCGTGGTGGGGCCATCCGACGGCGGCGGGTTAATTATGCGGCTGCGCCTTTATGTTTTTTTCGACGGCGATCGAACCAGCCGGATTTTTTCGTGCGGCTGCTTTATACCCTGGAACGTCTGGGAGGCCGCCGGATAAAGACCGTCTCGGGCTCCTTCCAGCTGCATTCAAGTGTTCCTCGAAGCGCGCGAGACGCGTTCTTGAGGTCAAAGATGCTGGAGAACCGCTTAGCGAACAAATGCGGCCGCATCTGTGACTACCCCAGTTCACGTTCGACTTCTTCTCGCTTATTCTATTGCGTTTTCTCTGTGTTGTTGTTGGGATTCCTAGCTGAAGAATGTTTGACACTTTTGGGACGGGTAGAGCTTCGATACTGGTGGGAGGTTGGAATCGGGTTCTGAAACTTTGCGGGACAAGTTGCGAGGGATTCAATAGTTGCAAGGGATAGTAACTTTTGACTAGTTTATTTTAGCTGATGATCCTCTAACAAATATAACAAAACATATAGCTTCAAATATCTTAAGTGGATATTCCCACCTCTCCTCTACTTCCAGCCATTTCATTTTCTTAATGCATTGCTCAATCCACGCGAAATTGGTGATCCCAACCTCATACATGCCTCCCTCAGTTTGTCCATCAAGCGTATAGATATATTTGTCACCCGAAGTAGTAGTTCCATCATTCCCCATCTCCGCTATAGAATCGAAACAAAAAGCTACCGCTTCACGGGTACTCCCTCGGCAACATTCCCACGCGGACTCCGAAATCCGAGAATTCCGCTGGAAGCAGCGAAATTCCGAAGCTACGTTTCCACGTAAAGCGTCAAATGTCGATCCCGCTTCCAGCGGAGGGTTACTGCAGCTACCGTAAACCGATTAGCGCGACATTCGCGGCGGCGGGCGGTCAAAATGCTCGTTACGCTCGCGGCGTTATCGTTTACGTTCGAGGTGGGGGGGGGGGGCGCAAAGCGGCGTCTGAAGCTTGATCTCGCGAGCGTGTGCGTCCACCAACACGAGCGCGAGGACACGCAAAGACGGTCAACGGGACTGCAGAACGTCGAATCTGTACGCGCGGCTAATCGAATTAGCCGCAATTAACCGATCGTCGAGTGCCGAACCGTGTTCCGTCCTCCAACTTCCGGCAAATGGCTTGGAAATTAAACACGCGTCCGGCTTCCCCAACCCCTCCTCTTGCCTCTGTCAACGTGCTTTCTCCTCTGCAGCTAGGGCGAAGCACGCCGCGAATAAATCGCGCCGGACGCGCGGCAACCGTGCGAGCTGCGCTGATTTACGACACCGTTCCATATAATTTCGACTGCTCAAACATCCTGCCGCCGCTCCACTGGCTAGTTTAGCATCCACGGACATCTCTGCTCGCGTGATGTCCCCATCGTCATTTGGAAGCTTCCACGGTTGTTTCGCGCTGGGAGCAGCTGCGTTAGCAAAGTGATCAGACATCTTTAGGTCTGCACCTTTGATAGGCCTAACCCAGTGAAGTAATGCAAAGAGTTTAGGCTGTGGAGATAAATGCGAGGTAGAGAATGGTTTGATGAGGGGAATTTAGGGAGAGGAAGTTTAGAGAGTGTCTCTGGAGCTTGGTCGAAGAAGAGTTAGTAACATTCATGTGCATAAGGAACAGCTTTGGACAGCCTTCACAGGCCTAATTGATTTGTGGGAGAGGTTTAGTCAGGTATCTATTTAGGGTATACTCGAGTGGTGTGTGAAGATTTGAAGGTTTTCTTGAAGATATTGGTTGGTAAGTATGTTTTCTATCACTTATTCCCACATCTGTCCCCAATGCACATGTCCAAACTAAATGTACCTACGTTTACACGACGAATTATGTGTCTAGATCAAGTGTACAGGACACTCACAAAAAATGTCCGGAAGATTGGACACTCCTAAAGCAGTCCGCGACACTAAATGCAACCTATGCTCGCGGGAGTTGAAGCTAGAGCTAGACTGGGGACACAACAACTAGCTCTAACTAGGCACAAAAGACACTTGACCTAGACACAAAAGTGTCGTGTGCAGACGCGGAAGTACCTTTAGTTTGTACACGTGCATTGGGGACCTCCTTTGCAGAACACAAGTTCTATAGCAGTAACAATCACTAAACTCTGTTTAGGCGCTGCTGACGCCTGCTTTCATTTGTTATTGGCTCTGTCTCCACTCGCACGCTTGGCACTTGACATACGCACCAATTGCGGTTGGGACAATGAGGACAGGCTGTGCGAAAGAGGCCCGTGTTCTTGTGGAACTGAGTATAGATTCGAAGTAAGTATACAGGTGGCCTAGTATCGATGTGTTTCTATTGTGGAGGTTGTCCACCAAATACATTACATAAACCGCTTTACTTCCCACTGCCTTAACCTCCTCTAAAAATGTCTCTACTGCTCGGTATACCTATACACATCTGTTCCTCTTGTATCTAAAACCTTCACGTGCTTATGCCAAAAAGTTATAGACACAAACCCTGCGTGACAGAAGTAAAGAGGGAAGTAAAATATGGAATTTTACCAACCACGCATATTTCTGGATACTACTCGCGTTATGTGAGTCAGCACGTTGTCATCAGAATCTTTATGCTGCACTTTACGAGAGTATTCCCTAAAAAAATTTTCCTCAGAAATTCTCCAAATTACGGCCACTCGGCTCGAAACTTTACGTTCGGCATTCACGATAGGTATATCGAGTTCTAAGTTTTACGCGGGTGGAGTTATGTTTGTTAGGGTAGCTAAGCTATAGCCCAGCAGGGATCTGTCGATGGGTTACGTGGTCCAAATCCCGAGTACCTATAACTTCCAGATTACACATTGATCCCTTCGAATAGATCGTTCCTTCTAATATTGTACGTCCCTGCGTCTAACGTTCCAACCTGTTAGATAGTCTTACTGACGAGTCCATTAACGGAGTCTGAATGGCTCAATTACAAACATACATCCATGGCCGTTTGAGCTGAATATTGAAAAGCCATCATTTATCACTTTTCAAATTATCTTGATACGTACAAATTTATGTTTTGAAGTTTCCATCGCTTGATCTTCGGTTTCCATGTTAACAGTCATTAGAATTAGGGAGTCATAAATTAAATAGTCTAATCATCAGATTATGTATCCCACCGTGAGTAGAAGACCACACATAATCCCAATGAAACTGAACCTGGTAGAAAAAGTTACATTCCCTATGTCCCTCGAAATCACTTGAGTTCTCTACAACGCCTTTTTTCCCACCCTGCAATCCACCAGGGACATTCAGGTGTTCGTCCCGCGTCCGCGATACGTGAAAGCTTAACGAGACACATTATCATCGTTCCACCATTCGCGGTCCAATTTACTTCTTCCACTCCGCGCCCCGTTAAATTAATTCCCGAGATTAATCCTCATTAAATTTAATCCTCGCCACGTCTCCATCGCGACGCGATAAAAGTTGAGAAACACTGTTGGGGTCGGGTGGAATAACTCTTTGGTCGTTGCCCGCGCAATCGAATTCCTGGAATAAATCGTCGCTGTGGGGGAAGCATTGTTCCAGCGACGTCCGATCGAGCCCTTACAATTTCCCCGAGATCCTGCTTAAATTCCCTAGGAGCAGTCCGCGTCTCGCAGCGCCCCATTGTTTCGCCAACAGAGGATCGAAAGTTAATGCGAAAGGGGTTTCGGTCGGGGCGAGAATTCCGCCGAATATTCCCCTGTTGCGAGGGTTTTCGAACGCGAGCGGGCAAAGTCCCAGCGACACGGGCAACTCCCGAATTGCCGCCTTCGTCCAGCTTTATTTCGCTCTGCGGGGAAGCCCGCGCGCGCGGCCGACAGGCGGTGCGCTCGGCGCTGTGTTTTTCGCGCTATGAGGACGCACCGAAAACGGATCCAAGCGGAATAATTCCCTGCCCCGTGTTCCCGCTCGTCTCGCCCATAAATAATTCGGGGCCGCGGCGAACCGAACGCGAATAAACTCGTCCCGGTCGCAGCCGAGGGACGAGGATTGTTGCGTTGCGCCGCGAATCGGGGATCGCGAAGCCAAAACGACTGCGGCAGTTTACTTTCTGGGAATTAGTTCCTTTGACAATTTGCGGTCCCTCTGCTGTTCGGGGAATCCTCCGGCTGGTAGCGTTCAAGCTCTGATTACGTTTAGAATCTCTTGAGCGTAGAATTGAAAATGTGATTGTACACTTTTTTTCTTACATTTTCATAAACTTCGATTTAATGGGCGGACGTGGAGACACGAGAACTCTGAATATTTCTTCCACGCGACTTTCTTCCTTCCTTCCACCCTTTTTTCACTTCCGCCGCAGCATTGTCCTAGCGCGACAGTAACTACAGCCAGGACTTCCTCTTTTTTAATGAAAACGGGCATATTTCGCTCGCATAGCACCTGTGAACTGTAGAGGTCCGCGAGGCGTCTGCAAATTTCGACCCGTAGATAAATATTTTGAGGTTAGGAATCGCAGCTGTGAGACAACACGCGTAAACAGTACTGGCATCCGTGACTAGAGGTGTTCAATTCCGATTCAATTTTGGTTAAAAAATCGATCTTTAGCACCGATTCTTTCGTATTCGATTTTTAGTAGGATCAATTCTTATAATTCCGATTTTAAATCGATTCTTTCAGGTATCGAACAGCCCTACAGCAGCGGTTTCACCTAACCTACAAAACGAAGCAAAAACTTCCGCGCCGTGATTATGCTTCTTCCTACCCACAAGTCGCGCAGAAGCCTGGCGAAACGAATTACCTCGATACCCTCCATTCGTTCACACGATTGATTCTAGTGTCAAGCCTGAGGAGAGCGCAGAGCGGACCGAATTGTTTCAACGTAGCACAGAGATCGTGAAATAGAACTGAATTGGGAACTAACTTGGTCGCCATCAATTTAACTGAACTGAACCGAAATGCCTCCAAAATTGGTACCGGATTCGACTCGGTATTAATATTGAACTACTCGGAGAATTGCTGCTAAATTGCCCGATCCTTTTCAGGGATCCCAGCGTTTGGGACAATAAAACGAAAACGGTGTAACAGCAAGAATAACGCCTGGCTGGAAATGACGTAGTGCTCAGCTGATGCAGGATCCGCGCGATGTACCGCTCCGAGTTTAACGGCAAATATTTGCCTTCAGCCAGCAGACATCGGCACAATGAAACAGCCAATCTTTGGCGAAGGTAAGTAACTCGAACGCCAGCGGTCCGACGGTCGCGTGGCGGATTTTCTAGCTCGTTCTTTCGCCGTCTACTCGAAAATATAGCCGGATACGTTCGTTTATTCCGCAGACAAAAATCAATGAGCCGAGCGGAAGGGCGAAGTGGAGGGAGAGGGACGAAGCGACGGGCCACCGGGGAAAAGACAAAGAGGGGAGTGAGATTTTCAGGGCGCGCGGACCGTGTCACAGATTTACGATCCTGTGCTTTCGACACGAGTAATGAATAGATATGTCCAAATTAGGGGAGCGGGAGGAGGCTGGTTCCGGCTAGAAAATAATTCGCGCTGAATTGGAACAGGAATTTCAAAGGATGTTACCGAGCAGCGCGGTTAATCGGGCAAATTACTCGCGATGCTTTACGGCGCCGTTCTGTTGGCCAATAAGAAGACAGGATCTCGTCCCGGTCCCATTTTCACGCGATTACCTCGAACGCTCCGCGAATCGACCAGAATCGCGCCGCTCAGCCGCGCGGAACTGCGAGCGCATCGACGGTGACGTTTTTCACGTCGCGTGGGAAAAGGCTGCACACAGAACGGCGTCGTTTGCGTGAGAGAAGCGGGAGAACGCGCTGGGAATTGGATAAGGACGATATTTCGCGACGCGTTTAACGCCGCTTCAAGTGGATGGTGACTTTGCAAGGGCGCGGGAATTTCGTTGCTCCACGTTATCGGCGATTGCGTTTGGGAAACGGCTCGGGATAATCGATTTCACGTGTTTTTGAACGGTGAACAACGTTGCTGGAACGATGATCTATTTTAAACTGCGGCGAAAAATAACACGGAACACTCGCCGAAATCGGTTAACACATGTTTTATAAAATGTTGCGATGTTTGCGCGGGGATAACAGTTAGTCCTGCTTCTCACTTTTACTCGCATTCGTGGGGTTTTGGGGAATATACAAATATTTTGGTTTAGAATATTTGTTCTAAATTCCGAATACCACAGACATCATAAACCTTTATATATATTCTCATCAAATACATTCATCCATCTAGATTTCAATTTGTTCTGTGACGAAATGATCCGTTTTAAACTTTTCAGCCCCTTGTTACTGCGTAGACTTTATTGTGGGCCATTGAGGTTAAGGTAAGTGGGGACAGTCGAACCTAATAATGATATTATTTATTTTATCAGAATAAAACTGATATGGTCAGAAATTTATGCTGATTCAGAAAAACTGGTCGATATTTGCTTTACGACAATATTTGCTGCAAATCAGGTTGAAAACTGAGGTTGGGATATCTGACCATCTCTCCCGAGGTTCTAGGAGAGATGGCTTGCGGCTTTGGAAGAGACGACCCGAATAATTATTTATGAAAAAAAGAACAAAGAAGAAAGCAAAATTATTCACAGCTGCAGATTTATTGAAATTTTAATTTGTTACGCTAAACAAGTGAAGAACACATCAAATAAGAGCTGAACTACATACTGACGATTAGCAGAGTAATTGAATACATAAGTGACCAAATAAAATAAATAAACAAAAACCTTACTTTAATATTTGTGAGCTACTCCAATTCCAAAATAGGGAAACTATATTTTTTACCACTTAAAACCCTGAAAACACTGACACGTGTGCGCAGACGTTAAAGTCTTCCCTTTTCGCGGGCACAATTCAATGCGCGAACAGAGGGGTCAGAAGATCTGGACCGCGATCACAGCCCCTGAAGAGCGTTTCGGGCCGATGTAATCCATTTTGCGCCGGTCTGCGGCTCTTTGTCGCGTCAGTCGCGTCACGCGTTCCGCGTCCCTTTGGAAAAATATCGGGACGCTGGTTCCCGCTCCAGCAGCCGTGGCGAACGAGCTCGTTGATGGCCTCAAACGATTAATCGTCCTCCGGAAAGCTAATGAACGACATATATACGTCCCGACCGAAAGTGGTTGCACCCAATCATGCGGCTGGTTGCTCGGCCGACCGAGCCGTCGATCACCCATGTGTTTTCATTATATGTATTTTATCGACTGCAATTCTTCTTCCCGGGACACCCAACGGCGACGGCGACTCGGGTCCTCCAACCCTCCCCGGTCGGGGGCGAATTCGATCGGCAGGTAGCGATGACGCGTCTCCGTGCCCATGCTGTCCACCCGTTTCACGGGTGATCATTCGCCCCACGGGAGGGAAACTGGGTCGAGATTTCAGGGGATATGATGGTCGACGGGGAAATTGATTTCTGCGATCGTGATCGAGCGGATTCGGTGTAGTTTGCAACGAGCTGCGCAATTCAGGCAATGGAATGTGGCTGATGTTTGGTTACTGACAGTGTTTTTTAGAGATTGAAACGCTGGAGGGTGCTCTGTGGATGGTCGACAGCTTCTTCTTGCAGTGGTATTTTTTGTGTACAGGTAATTTTAAATAGAGTTGGGCTAGGAGCTTCATACGCTTAGAGATTCTATCGAGATCGCACCTTAGATTAGATTATAGGCTATTTATAAATATCCTATCTAGAATAATAAATAATAATAATTATAATAATTCCCGGGTGAAACCGGGTAACAGGTCAGCTAGTTTATAATATAAATACTATTTTGATGATTTTCAAAAATCAATGAATAGGTAGTTGGGAAAGTTGAAATAGATAAGCAGTAAGTTGGTTTAAAAATGTGCGGGCGTCAAAATGTGTAGTAAATCAATATGATCTCCTTTACACGAAATTTCACTTTCCCCACGATTGTTTCAATTATTTGAGTCAATCATTGAAGAAAAATTATTCTTTCCTACTTTATATTATTAGTGCAGGCTATTGGAATACATTATTACTACTAACTCAATTCCGTAAAAAATTTGGGTCTAAAATACCTCATGCTAAATGCTAACATTTACCTCCAAAAATCGTACTCAGCATCAGGTAGAGAATTGCCGTAATAATTGTCCACAGACAATTTGGCATCCGCTGAAATATAAATCCCCGTTCGAGCAAAAACGAACAATTTCCACCTGCGGTTACACTGCTTCCGCCCTGCCCGACTCTCCCCACCCTCCGCAACCCCCTCGGCTCATGCTTTTCACGGGCTGCTCGCCGATCGAATCACATTTATTTGCGCCTTCCGCGATCCCATCCGACACCAGCGTAATTCGGACGGATGTTTGATTTCGGCATAAATCGCCCGTGAATTGTCCATCCGCCGAAACCACCCCCAGTTGGATTGCGTTCCTCCGTTTCCCCACGCGTTCGATCCACCTCGTTCCTTCATTGGCGAGCCGATATTCCGCGAACCCTCGCTGATACACGGAATTGAATTCCGAAAGAACCGCCCTTTCCCTCGAGGGGATGTTTTCGCGAGGTCGCGGAACGATTTCTTAAATTCGTAGAGCCTGGACGAATCGAAGGGGTGTTTCGCATGTCACGTTCCCTGCTTTCCAGAATTCCGTTCGCTTCTTCGTGGCCAGTGGATTTTTTCCGCGATCAGCGGTCGCCGGGAGATTAATCGACAGGTGAAACGTTAAATGAACAATGCCTCTCGGGCAAAAGTAGCCATCTCGATGGAGACCGATGGCGTCCATTTATTTCGTCCAACCCTTTTCTCGCTCTTTCCACTTTCTTGCCCGTTTTTTCCCCGGCTGCCGACTGCTTCATTGTTCGACCATCTTACTCTCGATTCCTCGTTAGTCTTCATCTTCTGCTTGCGTGCCCATACCACTATCGTAGCTGCACGCTTTTCCCTCAAGCGAGCATTTCCATTCGACCCAAATCTCTGAAGCCTGCGACGCTGCCTCTGATTCGTACACCGAAAACAACTTCGTAAACCTCGCTCTGTCTTATCATTCTCGTTTCTGCTGCGAAGCTCGTAAACAACAACTGCGACGCTTTTTTCCAGGTCAGATGCAAAGCAGTGGTGGGGTTTCTTTGCTAATTTAGTCTGAGTAGTCTGAGAAATTTTAAGCAAATTTTATTTAGGGGTTACGTTCTTTCAAGACGGCGCAGAATTGTGTTATTTGTAGGAATTTTATTTCGTATAAATAAACGTTATATTTGAAAATCAAGGCACACCCTTTTTTGGGTATAAATTAAAATTCAAAAAGAAATTTGATATCTTAAGAAGTGATGCCATAACAGCTCTTCATAGTTACAGCATTTCGGTGCCCAAAATATCTCAGAGATTACTGGACCTAAGTTTTCATCTTCTTTTGTTAATAAAAAAAAAGAAGACCCGAATCGAAAAATTAGCTCGGACAAGTATTAGATTATAGTCTCAAGAATATTTGTACAAAATTTTATTTAAATCGGTCTAGTTACCTCTGAGATATATTTTTTTATACTGCAAACATGAAGAGGCGTTGTGAGAAGACCCCGAGAATATAACTGCATTTATACACAACAAGGTACATATCTTAATTTTTAAATATAACTTTTTTATATGTAAAAAAAATTCTTAAAAATAACCCTGTCAGAGGTATATAATCCCTTAAGGAAGTGATGGTTCATTTCTGACTCGCATCCATCACTACCTACTTTCCACCACTACCCCTTTCTTCACTCTCATTTGGGGGATTGTGGTGTTTGCGTGCATTACGAACATTTGTCGCATTCGCCGATCCCATATCAGCCGACCGTTGTCACGTCAAAACGTTTGCCTGGCGCCGACCAGCTTGCGCTATCGATTTTCGATGCTTGCTCAGCGGCTGGCTCTGTTGCGGTTGATTGACTCAAGTAGCTCGCCAGCCGTCCATCGCTGACTTTTAATGCCGACGCTTTTCAGCGATACCTTGATTGGCTCTTTCACGGCCTTTCTGTTTCTTCCATCGCCATTACGGTTCGCAGTTATCCCATCTGCCCAGGCGGAACTTTTCAGTCGAGTACTTGACGCTTCAACGAAGACTTGAGAAGATGAACATTCTTAAAAATAGCAGGAACACTTGGACTATATTCACGTGAACACGCGTATGCGTTACGATCGAAAGCTCATCTATTAGGTTAAACGTTCATTACTGTCTATTTCTTCTGCTAAACTGGAGTTGTGAATCGATTTTTTATTTTTGAAATTTGAAGTTATTACTGTTCTTATCAGCCACAACAACTGGGGTTTTCGTATTTTTCAGTACTACAGTGTTGTATTGAAAGAAGGTCGGTGTTTCTGCCTCGAATTAACTGTAAGGTGAGCGCTATCCCTCCTACTTCTTCTGTTGTTGGAGCAAGAGGCAGGGCGGAATTAAGATTTTCAAAGCCCCGATTGGTTGAAAAACGGAGATGGAGGGGATGTAAAATTTTTTGTAATAAAACACAATAAAATATGTAAATCTTGAAAAATTGAAATTGAAATTAGTATAGGGACTAAGTTCACATTTAATAAACAGATTAATTACCTGTAAAATCAGTGCACCCTCATTTCCGTAATATCACCGTGACGTTCTTTACACCACAAACACTAGAATACTCGAAGCCTACAATCCCAGTGAAACTCAGCAACTGTTTAGCACGAGCTCCCGTGGCACGCAAACCATCCATAAGTCGACGTTGCGTCCAGAAGTGTGCAATCTGTTCGCCGAGCAGACTTTCCGCATAAGTCTAACGTAAACCGCGATTTTTCAAAGCCGTTATGAATTTCCCCCGGCCGTGGTTCGTCAGAGTAATTTCAGCGATAAATAATCGCGGGCAGGAGGTGGAAGTTGCGAAAGCGTTGAACGAAAGCGTGCGTGCAGTAAGCGCGTGCCATAACCTCCAAGAACGCGCTGCTCCTCGAGAAGAATTATTACCGACCGAGTCGAAGGGGCGGGGAGAACTTTCAATCGCAAGCCAGTTTCGTAGATAGTCACGTAACGAGTGACGCGCGCTTAACGAGAGGGGGCCAAGTGAATTTTCCGCCGACCATAATCCGGCTTAATTTGATCCACGATCAAGAGACGCGACGGGCCCGCGGACGTCGGGAAGAAAAATTATTTTGTTGACAAAGGCGCTCCGAGCGAAAACAGATTAAGCGGCTTAGCGCGGTGGCGGGTAGTTTTTCAGCAACTTAAATTACGAAGTTCCTTGCGCTTTCTCTCGCCCATCCCCACCTTCAGCGTTACTCCAGTTACTCGCCTTCCTTTCGAATTACTTTGATAATTGCTTATTGTCGTCCCATTAATTCTGCCTCGTTGATTGTATTCTCCCTTTGAGATTGTCCTCGCCTTCTTCGTCCACGGTCTTCGTATTCTTTGTCACTTATTTCCTCGTTTTACCTGCCCGCTGTGTATTATGCAGTCTTCCTCGTGGAAGGACGAATCTACAATAGGTGGTTAAACTTTCGGGGACTGTTCTACTGCTTGTCTCGGGAATCGGGTAGAAGCTTCCCTTCTTCGTCTTGAACAGACTTTTTGCTTGTAAGGGAGCTTCGGCGCGGCACCTAAAGGCCGGATGGGTAAAAGCACTTCTCGTGGAGAATTGTCTGACATTTGCCAGGCATATCCGAGCCGGCGAAAACGTAGGTATGTGACTGGGGATGTGAAAACTGGAATCTCAAAGTGGCAGAGCCCTTTGACGTCCATGCTGCGTGAACGCGAGTAGTGTTGCGAGCTGACAAAATTGAATCCGAGGTAAATGGGACGTTTCTTGACTCTGCTTGTAGAATGTAGTATGGTTCTACGGAATACATCGCTATTAATTAGCAATCATCTTGGGTTTAAAGAGATGTGTCGTGTTTAGGTTATGTAGGCTTGCAAATTCGATTAATCACCGCGTAGATCTCTTCTATTGATCACTTAACAGTTTTAACAGATCCCTTACAAAGTAAACCCCTATCACTAAATTGTGCGATCACGATTCCACTCTAGCTCTCGTGAATACAATTTGGGCATTGCCCGTTAATTAATAAATAAATATAAATAAATTAATCAGTCAACTACTAAATTTAACCCATCCAAAGAAATTAGGGTGATATGGGGCTGTTACCTCCATATCACCCTAACGAGAGGGGGTACAGATCCGAAATTTCTTTCAGTGGTTTCTTAGACAAATAGCATTATTTGGTATAAATACTGAAATGGGTGCTGGGGCCATTTTCCCTACCAGTAACTAAATCCTTTCACTATAAAGCTTTCTATAAAACTTCCTATTCCCCGCGATGCAACCCTTAATAAATTACTCCCTAGAGATTTAATCAGAAGCTGCCATCTTCGAGGGTTGTAAAAATACCCGGCGCTCGTTTCGCGCCAGTTGTGACCGATCGCCAGCTTGGCCGCGGAGGGGTAGAAAAAAATAGGGGGTCGGTCGGGCCTCGGCCGCTCGTCCTTTAAAAACAGCAGAACCGTGCTCGATGCCGCGATAACCGGATAATACGTATGGCCAACTGTTACTCGCCGACAGGCGTATCGCTCGCGCGTTCCCGCGCCGCTGAATAAATCGGTGTCCATTAGTTTGCCACCGTTGAAAAATACGCGGCGCCGCGACGGAACGAGGACGGCTGCCTTCCGAAAAAATGAATATCGCGCGGATTTATGCGCCGGGTTGGGCGAGCAGTGAGCGGGAGGGGGTTGGGGAGCGGCGAAATAAAGGAGAAGCAGGTCTGGAGAGGGATGGGAAAAAGCGCCCTCGTGCGATCGTGTCGACTGAACTAAGGCGAGGGGAGGGGAGGGGTGAAAGCGTACCCCATCGTGCCAGGTGTTAATGTTCCCTTTTTTTTCGCCTTCTACCTCCGACAGACATTTCCATTTCACGGAAATCGAACAGGCGTGAAACTCGTGGCCATCGGCCTGTGAAATCTCGAAATTTCCTGACGGCCGTGCGATCACGAAACGCCCGGCGTCGTTACGTTGGACCTTTCTGGACGTAAAACGACCGGAGCATAGCGGCTTACGAGCGTGATTCGGCCAATGGTGGGATATGTTGGTATTTAACCCAGTCGTTCACGAATTCGAGCAGCCCTTGGTCGGCTCGCGGTGTGTATGTTTTAGTCTGGTGCTGTGGACCACCTCTTCTGTGTTTGATAACAGGGGAACTGTTTAGGGCAGCAAATTTTGTTGGTAGATGCTGGTGTGTTGTCTTGTTAGACTTCTCTTCTTGGGTAAATTTTGCTATTCGGGGGTGTGTGGTTTAAATGTGTAGGACTACAAGGAGTTTAAAGTTCATCCCTGAATGGGCAATCTATCAAGGAGTATTTTTAGTTTAGCATCCCATAGATGTTCTTCCCCAGTTCTCTTGAAAAGCACCATTTTTTGAGTACTTTTCTTCTTACACTAAGGTTTTTCTTATGTATTTCTGCTATTAGCACGCGAATACACAATTCTCTGCTTTAGATAATCTAATGCAGAGGGGTAAAAGTCGGCGACGAGGAAAGGTAGGTGCAGGTTATGTTTCTTTTTTTCTTTGGTTACATTTCTCACATATAAGTTCCCAAAGATGGCGTTTCAAGAAACTTCTTATATTGCACAACGAACTCTAGTCACGCAAGCTAGGTGTAGTTGGCGTGGAGTTGAAGAGTATGACAGCAAACGAGAAAATGAATTGTCCTGGGTCTTGCTAGTGAGATTCATTACTAACGATTTACCTACAGCGGCGGACGAAAGAAATTTTGCAACTTTTAAAATCGCATAATTTTTATAAAATAAATCCAAATGAGTTGAGTTTTTTGAGAAGCTACAAGGATTAGTTTCCGAAGTCACGTGTTTCGTCGTTTTGAAAAAATGCACTTGGTCGGAATAGCAAACAAAAATAGGAAATGTCATTTTTTAAACTTTTTTGTGAGCTTGTATTGAAAACTCAAAGAACCCGTTTGTAGATTGAAGTAAGATGTATTTTACAAGTTGTAAACTTTCTTTCGTCCGCCACTGTAAATAGTAGACCCTAGCCCGGACGGGGGAGGGGTATTATATGGTGGGACAAACCAGGTATATATGAGTCGGTAGTTGAGGGAGCGCTTGCGAGAGAGCGGCATCGGTGAAAATGCCATCTGGTGGCTAGCAGCGGAGGCATCGTTACAGCGGTTTAATATATTTCAGTCCCGTCATTGTCAATAGTGAAAAATATCGTTTCCCTGTTATGGAATGCAGCAGTTCACACTTGTCCGTGTCAGTTATTGGTACTGAAACAAACGGACCACTGACACCGACGTCACGGAAATGATATGTGCGAGCGCGCCTTAAATCTGCCACCCAAGTTTCCGTGGCCACTTTCCGTTTCATCTCTCGCTCCACATTTACCTCGAATTCTACCTAACCTTCTCGTCACAAATAAATACCACCTCCACCAACGAAACTTTATGAGTTTTCACATTTTCAGTCATAAACTCGAATTCTATGCCATAAACTCGGCCCTTTCGCGAAAATTTTAAAAACCCAAAATAGGCTACGACAAGTAGTAGTTTCTTTTGTCTACTTCAAGAATAATTTTTCCTTTTTTGTTTCAGATGAAAACAGCGAGGATATGATGGTTACCGCAGACGCCTTGCCTAAAAACCGTTTTACGGAAACAACTACCACGCAGTTTCATCTCCGAATTTATTAATGAAAATTGCACATTTTATAGGCAAGAGTATGACCTTTCTAATGTATATAATGTTTCTCTGATAAAAGCATTTCTTCACCAAAAAAAATTCTTCAAAGCCATCCTACTTTCTTGCCTCCTAGGTGTATGTTGCCCCTTAAGCATCACAGAAAATAATGACAGCTCACATGTTACACCCCCAAACCGATCCCATTTTCCCCGATACCGGAACCTCGCTAAAATCAATGTTTACAAAATTACCGCGTCGCGTCCACGCGAATCCGGGTCGCCATTAAATCTCATCGAAAGATTGCACGGCCATATCAAACGCGATCAGGTTAACGGGGTACACGCGAGGCGAGTCGAGCGAATTTATTAGAATCCGTTAAATCGGGAATTGCTTTATTTCGACTCCCCTTCCCCCGTTCTCCTTGCCCATACCCTTCCCCTCGCTTTCTCCCAACAGCCTGGTCGCGAGAACGCACCGTGGCTCGCTGATTAACTATTCCATTTCCTCGTATAGCCGGCCAAATTTCAATTACCGAATCGAACCGTCGGTTTTTGTAAACAGACCCAGCCGAAAGGGGGGCTAACCGGGGGAGGGACCAGGCTTTTGTCCACTGCACGTTTACGACGAGTTGCCAGCGTCCCTGTCCTGCCTCGTTTCGACTCGTTCTTGTTTAACTTTTACGCTAATCTACTTACAATTACAGGGGGCAGATTCGCGGTGCACGATGTCGTCCCTTTGATGGCGGACGCGTGCACGGTTGATGGGAGCGTGTGTATTTTGCGATCGACCCGACAGAAATTTTGGATACTTGTGTCAGGGCGCTGACAGAGCTTGTAACAGGGTTGTGGATCTTTGTTATTTTTTAACAAATGGTTTCAGTTTTGTTATCATCGAGTGGTAGGGGAATCACATTGAAGTGGTAGTTATTCATAATATTAACGACTTTGTTGTAGGGGGAGTTTCCCTAGCGCCGGACGCTACAGGGTTACACCACTTTGAAAATGGAAAAATGAAGTTCTTGATAGTTTATAGTCCCAAAAAGATTTTAATTTTTTTCTCGAAATGGTGTGCTGCGTGACTTCTACAATTTTTATTCGATTCGCTTGAAAGTTTGACAGGAGCTTTTCAATTCAACGATCTAAGGATATATGTAACGCTTTTGCGAAATAGTAAAAAATGACTTTGCTACGGAATCTTTTATACTCAATTCTTAAGTAAAACTTAGGTGACGTTTTAAATATCACAGATATAGCTAATGATCGGTATTAGGTGCTGTCCGGTGTTAAGGGAACTCCCCGTACATATGTAGATTGCATAAGTGTCATAATAAACGCTGTTTCTATACCTAACCTTGTGCACAAAGAGAAGAAAAATATTCAAATAGTAATAAAAAAAGGAAAACTGGTAAAAATTCGAAGTCTGCAATATGGCACGTGATATTAACCTGTCATCGTTGGGAGACTGATGGTTTCGCCTCTCTAGTCTCCAAGGACAGGCATGTCTGATAAACTCCAGGTAACCGAAGCGCAGGGTCGAAATTAGTCGTAACGTTTCTCTTGGATCTTGGTGCAAGACGAAGTCGAGACTGGGGGGAAATTCCGTTTGGGGAACACGTGTCAGTATTCTCACACCACGTCTTCAAGCAGGGTGTACAAAGGACGTGAAGGAAGAGAAGTAGCGATGTAGTACATAGCAATTAACTAGCACAAATCAGTTGTCAGATAAGGGAAACAGAATCTATCATGTCGATACCTTAGTGCAGAAATATTATATGCCTCTCTTTTGTGAAATTTGAGTTTTTATGTGCAACACATAGTTCTTGACTGTTTCTTTATGCTGTATAAAAATCACATTTATATCTGTTTGATAATTTTGTCAAAAATAATATTTTTGTTCATTGAACGTCCCTGTATCTTTGGTACCATTGCATGTTTAAACCTATTTTTCTCGAAAGACTACAAATGGACATACAATATTTTGGCACTAAGCCATCGAAGTGTTCGTCAATACACAAATCTTCGAGGTGGAAATTACGCCGGCGCAATGTTTAGAGAAAGCTCATAGATATCTTCTCACAGGTTGAAGTTCCCTCGAGTCACGGGCGTGGGCTCGAAAACAAACGATCCGTTATTATTGCAATTTGTCAGCTGTTTCCTCAATACACGCAATTTCCGCGATCCCAGCCTGTCGTTATTACTGAAAACATTTGCCCGGGCTCGCGAGAAAGCTACAGCCACCGACTTGCTTTATAAACAACGCGGCCTCGGCCGCGCTTCGATCGCCATTTAAATGTTGCTCTTCGAATCGCTTCGTTTACTCTTTCCACTCAACCCTTCCTCTTCTCTGTAACTTTGCAAACAGTTGGGTAATTAATTCATTTTCAGCGGACCAACTAAGAATACACAGTCGCTTTTTCTGCGAGCTCCTTCGAGTCATGAGTCGTAGGAGAGCTCTGCATTTTACAGCTTTCAAACTTAAAATTAATCCTTCGTGTAACGCGGAGTGTATTGCACCCCAGGATATATTTTTGCCAATATTTCTATAGATTTTTCGACCTTAATAATCAAATTTAAAAATTCCGTGAATTTAAAAAAAAAATCGCTGTTACCCACAACCAGTTTTTATAAATACAAATTTCAACATATCAACCCCTTATTTTCCACGGTCCCCATATAAACTATTTAACCCCTCTCGCAAATTCACCAGTATTTAACTTCACCGCCAGTCGCCCATAATATCGCCCGAGAAAACGGGAAGTCGACGATTCCGTATTCCGGTTGCGCGCAACAGTGTTCTTTAGTCAATTTCGTTCGCTGTCATACTTAAGTTCCCGAAGCCGAAAGGATAACAGAAGTTCTCCTCATATCTCTTAATTCGATTCAACGTACGAGCTCCGCAGCGCGACTACGTGGCGAGGATACCAGAACCACCCCTTGTACCCTCCCCACAATGCCCTATCCCAGTAGCCAACCCGAAGGATCCTAAACTTTTGCTCCGCGCAACAAACACCCTTGCCCCCTAGGCAGCCCGTTTCCGTTTCCCATTACCGCCATTTCCGTTCACCATTACCCTCGAAAATATTCTGCAACGTGGGGGGGGGGGGGGGGGGGGTGAGAACAACGGTACGCGTAGGAATAAGGTGGTGAGGTCTCGAGTTGAAGAATTTGAGAAACAAAGTTTCACGACTCGATGCCTTCCACTCGTTGCAACCCCTCGTCTGTCTCGCGTAGAAAAAATAAACTAGATGCTTCCTCGAGGCCCCCTCTGCTCCCCAGCGTGGCAAGATTAATCGTCGGGGCAGAATCAAACGGAAATTGCCTTTGCTGCTTCCCAGGAAAGTAGCGTGCGATTTCCAAAGCAAATCGTGAAACGGGGAAGCCGTCGCTCGCGTTTCGACAGGGCCGTTCTCCGTGGATGTTTCCTCTGGCGAGGAACGTCGTCGAGGCAAGAGGAATCACGCCAACGTCCGAGACAGCACGCGTCGAAACCCGTTTGGGCATGTTGCTCGCGGCTGCTCATCCTGATTAATCGACACGGAGGAAGCTTCGGCGAGTGGATTAAATAGAACAGTGGGGGGCCATTCTTCTTCATCTGTTACAGGGGGCTGATTGGGAGGGAACCTGCGGCGAGAAATCTTCAAACTTACCTGCTTATCCAGCGTCCAGGACGTGGTCTTTATAAAACTGTGCTCAGAAACCGAATGAATGATGGAGTTTCTAAGTCACTGTTTTACGTACTTCTCTGGGCACTATCTTATTCAACGAAACGATTAACCGCTTGGATACATGAAGCAAGGGTCCCTAGAACGCATCAGACATCAGACCTTTGCAACTGGGAGTCGCTAAAGATAGCAAATGCGAGTACTTAACTCCACAGTTGCTCCGAGGCAATTGGTGTCCAAGCTCACGAAGCTAATCAGCCCAGTTTACCGTGTGGCATTCTCCCCAAAGCAACCACGAAATAATGGTGTTCGATGGGCCACGGGATAGAGCATCGTCCCCGCGGAAATTTCACGATGCATTTCTTACCAGTCAGCCGCGGGCAGAATTTTTCGTCTATCTGGGGGGTGGCAGCCTAGGGGCCGAAGCGGGGGTGTGTGCAGAAAGGGGGAGTGCTGGATCAATAGTACCGTTGCCGCCTCACTCAATTTGCTCTCCCTTCCTTCTCCCGAATTTGTGCGACTTCACTCGGCAATGTTCATTAACCGTGAGACCCTCGCGATGTCGTTGCTTCACTCTTTCCTCGCAGCCAGCTGACTTTTCACCCCCTTCGCTCGACCCCCTGGCCTAGCGTTCTGGTCACCCTGCCTCCCACTGGTCGATTCCTTGGTGAATGTTGCGCTGAGAATTCCACGCTCTTGCTAGCACTGCTACTGGCGTGGTTATGTATGTGTTTTCGAGTTATCTGAGTCTTGGGTTATGGGACAGGGGATGAAGGAGAATTGGTTACTGTAAGTTGCAGCTGGATCCTTGGACTTCATTCCTAGGAGAATGGTAAGCTGAGATAGGTATTAGAGTTTTCACTTGTGACTGAGTTGGGAGAGTGATAAGCTTGTATCGTGGAAATTTTCTCAATTGTGATTTCAATCAAGGTTAACTTGAATTCAGTGGCTGCAGTATACATATGTATAGGTGCCTATATACCTAAGCATTTGTCTTTTATTTAGGAGTTCAGTTTATCAGAGAACCATTCAATTAAATTTGGCGAGTCAATTTAGACCCATCTTATATTTTAAACTACATCTGTTACTTATTACTTAGGGTACTTATGCGCCATCACTTCCGGAAGTGAAACGTCTCTTCCCCAAAAATGGTGATTTTAATTTTATTTTTTAAGGGTGACAAATATTAAAATTTGATTTTTTTCGACGCAAATAGTAGCATAAGATGTTGAACGAATAATATATGTTCTTGGAAAAGTTTTCCTTGTAAAATGTAGACACGGTAACAATTTTGCCTAAAGTGGGTCATCTCTCCCATAATTACTCTACTAGTGGCATCTCTAATGAAAATAGAAATTTTAAAATCAAATTGAATTATAAAAGTAAATTACGTTACGGGTCAAAATGGACCCCGTGCTCGCCGTGCACTAGACTGGTATCCGGCATATCAGGGTTAAAACGGTGAGTGCAATTGCAGACATCCGGACGCATCGGTGGAGTGAAACGAGAGGTGACAAGCGACGTCGTGTCTGTCACAGCGCATAACTTTCAGCTCGAGTAATTCGTTTCTTCCGTGGAAAAGTGAGACGGTGTTGCTGCGTCTTTTTTCCCCTTATCTCGTGATATCGCGTGCCACTACGTGCCAAGACTTTTTGCGCTGTTACTACCGAGGAGCACTTTGTTTCCGAGTCCGAATGAAACGAGGGTCTGGAATCTTGAACGTGGCTGTGCTCGCTACGTGTCCACGCAGAATTAGTCAGACACTTGGGCAGATGGCACACAGAGCAAAATGGTATGGGTGTGGTAAATCCGAAATAAAACTTGAGTAAGACTTTGTATAGTAGAAGAACATTCCTGAGGTCTACTGTAGATCTTAAAGCCTAAAAAATCTTAAATTAAACGTCTTTCAGCGTGTCTAGAACACTTCTTTCACTTTCGAGGTCTGTGATCGTCCCAGGAATTCAAACAGCAGGTGACCGAAACGTCGTAACCGCGGAGTACAATAAACTCTCGCTATGGGCTCGTCTCAACTATGCGTTAAGCGCTCGTCCCTGTCCCCACCACTTGGAATCCTTCGGTTTACAGTGAGGGAACCCGAGAGTGGACGAATGAGTCGACGACATTACTGTCTGCTACGAAAGAGACAGAATCGTCGACACAATGCGTTAAACGCTCGCCGCCAGCCCCGAGCGCGAGCCCCTAGGGAGAGTTTATTGTACTTGTAGTGCCTCGTTAACTGCCTGCGGTTTGAGACCACGTGTGGGGTCATTTATCCGGGCAGATAGAGTGCCAAGAATTCGAGTGAGCGATTGAGAAGCATTCAGTGCAAGAGTGACACCGATACCTGGTACGACATAGTGAGGTCTTAAGTCGGTAAATTGTTAAAATAAACATGCTTGGGTGTAGGAACAAGTGAAACTAGTTCCAAGAAGTGGTGTGGATAGCGTGGGTCAACTAATGGGGCGATGATCTGTTCAAAGTGAGACGTTGAAAGTGTAGTTTAAGATTCATCAGGCTTTAGTACCTGATTGTCTTCAGTCTTTCAGAAATTGTGTACTTGGTTCAGTTCTACTACCACTTTCCCCACTTTATAATACTTACTAAATTCTCGCAGCAAGTTAACTCTTGAGCATTACCCATAACGGAGGCATTCCGAAACGACGAATTAACTCTCCAGACCCCGCGGACAGGTTCAACAAATCACAGTTCCTCCACTTCCAATCAAGGGGACAAAATGCTGACGATTTTTCCGCACTCGATCGTGGTGGCTGCGCCAACACGAGAACGAGCGTCCCATCTCCGCTTGGAACGGAGGAATGATTCCCCGGATCAGGAAGTAATAAGGCGGTCAACAGCTGGGAGTGCCCTTATTACCAGGAAAGGGCGTCGCCATTTTTCTCCCGCAAGACAAATACCCTGCAATTTCCCTCTTCCTGTCCCCCCTTCAACCTGCCTCGTTGCAGATTCGCGCGGCGTGCTCGACGACGTTGCCTAAGTAGAAGATCCTCGACATGGCTACGCGCAGCTTGCGACGAGACGCGAAAACTTCCGCTCCGTCGATCGGAACAGCTCGCCCCCTCGCGATCGACGATGGAACGCCTCGTGCCCCTGCCCCGGACTGCTACCAAGTATGGCTCCACGCTCGCGGCGAGTTACTGTTAACCGAGTTTCCCCTTAGGCGGATCGCAGTGGTAACTGGATCGTCCTTAAATAATTTATTAACCAGCCGCCTGGGACTTGTCCGCGCTCACGTGCCTGCAACAGACACTTTCGGTGCTCCCTAGTTGCTCGAGCGACTCAATGTGGCTGGTGGCTTCTTTGGAGGCTTGTATATAGCTCTGGTTTAATAGTAAGTTTGTGGGAAATGGGAGGCACATTGAAAAACAATTAGATGGGGAGTGGTAAATGGTTGGTTATGTCGGTGACGTTGGTGATTTTTATAATAGAAGCCTTCAGTGGTTCTATTATATTTGTCAATGTGTGTTAGCACAATTGCATTTATAAGGCTGATAAAGAAGCTCGCTCCAGGACAATTCTGGGGGTAAGTGCGGTATGGTTCATCATAGTCCTCTTGGTGGCCAGATCATCCAGGAACAGTCTTTAGCATTACCTAAGTCCCAATTATAAAACCCTCGAGGACAGGACAGCGTGGGGGCATCCGCCCTCAACCCCACCTCTAAATACGGTGACGCTAATGTATTACAGTATACTAAAAGGGAGAAAGTAGTGGCGCACAGGGAGTACCTGTGAGGATAGTTGTATCACTGTTTATGTACCAAGCACAATTTTTAAAAAACCTTTCCCAAAAATTGCTGCACAGATCCATCACCCTTCAGTAACCCATTAGTATATGTATGCACACGGGTCGATGGTCCGACGTGAAACACAGACGAAACGCACGGTAATGACGAATTTCGATTGCCGAAAACTTTCTAAATGCCGAAACAATGTTACGCGGAATTTCAACGGACATAGAAAGTGTTCGAGTTACTTTCGCAGTGGATTATAGCAGAAATTTGGTAGGATCCTTTGTACAACTGCTCGGAGCATTTACAAGTAAAATGTTCGATCGACTCTGTTAATTGCGAGATTAAGCGGGGAGCGTGGAACTGCAGGTTGCAAGTTGAGCGGCGGAACCGTGTGGCGCGAGTTCGAAAGCTGCGTATACGAGATTAAGCGAGAGAGAAGGTTAAACTGCGCGCCGCGAGTTACGTGTTGATCGTCGGGCAAACTAGTTTTCGCTCTGTAATTCCGTGCCGCGACTGTTGGGGCATGTGCTCGCCATGGAATTAAAAAGTTTCACCGTCGAGGACGATAATCGGTCGGATCTTCGGTTTAAAAAAGCCTCCGAACGAAACGGCGCATGCTATTACGTTCGTTAAATCGACCGCGCTATAAGCTGACGCCGCGTGTCGCTTCTGGCGATCAAAGTAATTCCGATTAGAGGTAATTTAACTCGGTGGAGTTGTTTATATAGAATTTTATTTATGCAATTGGAGGAGTTCGAGTTGGCTGAGAATGCAAACAGTTAGCAACGGATGGTGGCGGGATATTTGAACTCGGATGTGGCCGAAACTGTTTCGTTTATTCTAAATGTGACCCCCGCGTCATTTTGAGTCACCATTTTCGTATTTTTTAATCTTTTATCTTTTGAGTGATATTTGTACATTCGCAAGGCTTTAATAGTCTTTTTCTAGCAATGTAAATTTGTATTTGAAAAAATAGTTGTGGATAAAAGAGATTTTTGTATTTAAATTCACCAAATTTTTCAATTAAATTATTAAGGTCTAAAAATTTACCGTATATTTTATTAGAGCACAGGACTCTGCGTGCCTCCTACAAGAGAAACATGAAAATCCCATTTCGTATTCCGCGCCGCGAGAATGCGACTAGGACGCTCAGAACGATCGATATGCGGATCGATCGCCAACTAGAGTCCCGTTGCGTTTTCTTACATTCTTCTTCACCAGCACGTCGAAGAGCAAGTATTGATTCGTGAATTATTTCCTTTCCGTATAGTTGCTTTTAGTTTAATGAGTCCGCATTGTGTATAAATAAACACTTTATTCGTGTGTTTACATTAACCATACTTTCCTTCATGTGTTCTGTTCCGCGCGTGAGGACGAAAAAGATCCTAACCTCAACAGTGACTTGCAGGAGAAGACACAGCACGCGGGAGAACGAGATTTAATTCTGGTTGGGAATAAAACTAATTGTGCTTTACAGTTTTCATTGTTTGACTGTAAACGTGATAGTTTCAACCTCAATTTAGTGGTTATGTTACGTTATGCCTATAGTAGTGATTCCCAAACTGTGGGTCGCAAAGTATTTTCTGGGGGTTTGCCACAGTTATCTTTAGTTGGTGATTTTTAGCACTTATTTATTGTAATTATTAAGTTAGAATTATATTCTGAAATACCTATTTTTAATGTGTTTTATTTACCTTATTAAATTTACCTTACATTATGTGGGGAGGTTACAGGTTAGTTGAGTATTATAAAAGGGGATCGCGACTCAAAAAAGGTTGGGAAACCCTGGTCTATAGAATTAGCTTTACAAAACAGCAGGAATGCTGAACAATGTCCATTCATCAGTTAATTGCTTGTAAATTTGTACTGCAATAAATTCGTTACTATTATATACTCATAGCACGGAATTTCATCTATTAAAATTCAAGATTAATATACCGATGATTGTGAAAAAGCTGCACCCTCTCTTTCGTACCTCCAAATTCAAGGACACTTGCTGTGCCCCAAACATCACCATTGCCATTCGATTAACTACATAATCTCACCATAGAGCTATCAACATCGCGAGGAAGAAACTATGGCGTAAGCAGAAAGCTGAATCAAAGGCAAGCAGCGGCGCGACGTGGGAGATCGTCTACGGGAAGCAGGAAAATCGACGACGAAGGCAATAAGTAGCGATTGTATACAAAGCATTATCGTTACCGGGCAGATAGAACTTTGGTCCTTTCACGGCGAAAGATAAAACGTCCGTCCTTTTAGGGGACCTTCCACCAGGTCGTCTCTGATAATTCCTCGAGACTGGTCCCCGTCATTGTCCTCGATAATGGTCGCCGCGTTCGAAATCGCCCGCCGGCTTTACGATCGATCGAAATAACACAGAAGCTGGAATTGTTTCGGCACAGCGAGGTGTTCCTCGAGTTATTGCCGTTCCATCGTTCGCGCCAACCATCGAACACGTTCCCTGCGCCCCTGCAACGAGATTTTTATCTGGCAGCCGGGGCTTTCATGGCCGATAAACATATTGGCTGCCCCCACAGTCCCCCGCGTAGCTGAATACATCCGATTCGAGGGCTGTATTATCGACCAACACTGCCTGTAAAACCGTGCTCCCGAATCGACCTATCGCGGCGGACGCGAACCGATAGCCAAGCTTCGAGTAGCCTTCGAGTCGATTCTCGTCTGATCGAATCAAGGTTACGGTACATGACGTGACTCATCGTAGGGCTCAGCCGTAATAATGTTTCCTCAGAAAATGGAAGTGATCTGTACAGGAACCTATAGCGTAGCAATGCTCTAAACCATGTTCGCAAAATATGTTATGAATCATCGCAAAGAAAAAGACCAACAATGTGAAGTCGGCTAATCGAAGGCACGGTGCCATAATCGAATGAGCCGATTGTACAAATCACCTGTAAGTTGTAAGGGGATTCTGATTATGAGGGACATTTTGGGGCAGCAAACATGTGGGATTTGTTTAGAGGGTATTTGAGCAATAAAGAAGAACTCAGTCGAACTTGAATGAATATATTGAAAATCTGGACGCATTTATACTGTTGAAAGCCCTGAGTATGAAGCCTCAAAAGAGCCAGTGTATTTCAGTTAATCAAATTCATACACATTTCTAAACTGTCGCGCAAACAGTTAAAATTGGTCGACCAGCAAACTTCTCCGCGAGGCGATCGATTTGGGGCAATCCAGACGAAGCCGCATCGATACGTCTCGCCCGCGAAGGTGACTGAATAAACCACGTCCCGGAAATTATCGCGGCTAATTACCAGTGCGCTGTCACCGACAGCCGCCGCTCGCTAATTGCAAAGTGATCAGGCCTGGAAAGGTGGCGATCGTGGGTGGATAAAGAATTCACGAGCGACGTTCCAGCCGAAGATGGATTTCGCGTCGGAGAACAGGTATCGATCGACTGACGGGCGACGAGGGGGTGTTCGTCGGGGGGTACAGAAGCGATCGGAGGGGAATCAAACTCGAGTAACCGCAAATTACAGGTGGCAAGTAAAGAACGACGACGGATACGGTCGACGACGTGGAAAAGGCTCGTCCAAAGAGCCGTGGAACGAGCGAGCGATGGTAGGCGTCGCGGGGGCGGTAAAACGAATCGAGGGAAGAACCACCCCACCTTCCTCAGCCAAGGTCGAGAGGGGGGGGGCTGGAGAAGGAGCCGCCGCCCTTGCACGCTTCATCAATCTTCGCTGCGCTCGCGAGAGGACTAACGACGTCGCGGCCGCGAGATAAACGGACTAGCTGCCAGGGTAATCTCGGTATTCCAGACTGGCTTCGGTTATTGTCGCGGAAACGGCAGAAAGAAAGCCATCTGTTTGGGCCGCGCTGTCGCCGGGATGTTGATCGATCTTTTATTGCTAACAAGGGGAGTGAACGGGGCTCGAGTCTCTGATACGAATGAAATTATTATGGGTATAGTATTAGGCGAGATTTGTGGCCGGAATTAAGAAGAGGAGAAGGAAGAAGTCTCTGAGAGGCTTTTGATTGCCTAGCGCCTAATACTAATCCCTCGATGGTAGATCGTTTGTCAAACCTCTAAGCTGGATTGTCGCCATCTCACCTTTGCGCTTGCGCATGCGCGTTAGACGTCTCGTAACTGCGTGGTATGCTTGTGGTTGCCTCTTTAGTGTGCACTGTTGCAAATTTTGGGGGAATGTGGAGTTCAATTTATATGATTAAATTAGTGGTGTTTGAATTCTTCTGAAGAAGTTCTGACGAATACTGTTGGGCTCTTTTTCTTCTTGGAACTCAAAGGAATGTTTCCAGGAGCCTGACTGGAGTTTCAGGTTTCATAGTAACGTAAACTTGTGCAGTGAACTGTGGACGGAACTGTACATGCGAACTTTTGCAGTTAAGTTTCATTGGGTCACCCTTTGGGTGAAGTTGATGAGTAGTTAACTGTCGCAGAGAGGTGAAACCTCTGAATGGACACTTGAAGGGCACACAACGCTGTAAATCCTAGTATCGGCCATATCACTTGAGGACCAAAGTTGTGGGATTTGTTGAGTTAGATACCTTATAGCCGAACTTTCTCACTCGTTACCCCAGTACACGTCTGATAAACCACCTTACGGCTCTAAAGTTGATTACGTCTATTGCTGCATCCTCAAATAATCTCAACCTATCGCAAAGAAATGATATGGTAAACAAAGGTGGTTAAATAGCCTATAAAAAACCTATAATATAAAAACCTATAATAGCTAATAGTAGTTACTACAATAGCCTTAAAAGTAATAATAATGATAATGTAGATTATATTTTTTTCGTATAGGGTCTGACAAGCCCCACGTGACCGACCATGCGATTCTAAGGCACGTGACCAGTGAAAGGTTAAAGGCACGCCAGAAAGACTAACTGTCTCAAATCTTTACCTGCAAAAGTTGCTTAAGCCGGGGATCCACCTGAAAGCTAAGCTAAGCTAAAAAAATTAGCTTCAATACATCTTAATGGACCTGTTTCCATAAAAAGCTAACCTAAGCTGTGCTGTGTTTTTTCTGAAGCTAAGTTAGCTTGACGTAACACGAAATTCCCCTCTTCGCGATTTCCCGCAAACATAGCTACGTCAAAGTAACTTAGCATCCGAAAAAAAAACATAACAGAGCTTAGCTTAGTACGTATTGAAGCTAATTTTTTCAATCTCAGCATAGCGTAGCTTAGCTTAGCTTTCAGGTGGATTCCCAGCTTTAACCTGCAAACAATTAAAGCTCGACAAGAACCTCCGCAACCCCTAGAAACTACACTGTTCGTCCAACTTCTCCTCGTTTCCGTGTTCCTCGGACTCGGGGAAACCCCGCGGTAATCTTCCGTCGGCGAAGCAAGACGGGGTTCCCCGGCTCGCGGCAGCATACCGAATGCAAGCCGCGGAGAGAGATTGCGTTTGCGTCGATCCGTCGGTCCGTTATCTAGCCCCGGTGACGGCATATAAAATATCCCATTTCCCCGAAAGCGGCGACCGCGTCCGCGATACCGCGGGGAAAATATTCAAAACGGCCCCGTAATCGAATTCGGATAAAGAGGGGGGCTGCCGTTACACGGGCTAACGCCGACAATAGACGGCTCTGAGGGGCACTCCGCGTTCCGGATAATCGAATTCCGTGTTATAACCGGGAGGAGCCAACTGTGCCCGCCGATGGAGGAGGCGGTCGAGGGAAAGTATCGGGACGGTGGTCCATGTATCGGCGATAAATCGGTCGACAGGAGCGTCTATCGCACGTCGTAATGGCACATGTAACGCACGTACCATAATAAATTCTGGGCCACCTGATTATACGTGACTACGTCAAGTTAGCGCGCGCGCACACGTGCCACCGGGTATACGAGTGCCAGCCGTCGTCGCACCGGCAGCGCCAAGTAAATTTGAAATCTGTCACGTGGCTGAATAAGCGTAATCAGGCCGACCGAAAATCACTCACCACGTGACCGTATTATACGATTCGATTTTGCCCGCGTTTACGTTCACATGCACAGCACACGTGCAGACGTCGGGGCTGTGGTGGCTGCGGTCGGGTGTGTACACGAACCAGAAGGGCCGAGATAGATGGGGAAACGAGAAGCTTGTCGGTGTAAAAGCGTTATCCGTACGAGTGCCAGGGATTGGCAACGCGATATTCCTGCTCGAACCCTTAAGGCGTATACCGTTCCCTCTCTATCTCTCGCACTTCGGGGCCTCTGACCTAATTCGATCGCGAGACGAACCACGATTAGTGATGGACGTTCTATCCGTCCTCTTGCAAATGCTCGATTCAATTCAGCGTTGCTCTGCTTCACATCGTCTTGAATACTGTTTGGACGTAGAATTAATCGTTATAAGAAAGGGTTGCTCTTTCGGTATACAGTTTTGTCTCGTTATAAGTCCAACGCTCGGGGGACAGGCTAGATTTCTAAACCAGTGGACCTTAACCGGTGTTTCACGGATCACTAGTCATCCGCGAAATTATGAAAAGCAAAATGGTAATTATTTACAAACGGCTGTTCTCACCGATTTCGATGACCTTGGAATATGTTGTCGGAGACGTAATTCTAAACTACTTTCTCAACACGTGTTACCATCGCTCGACTTTGGTTTACGAGATATTCGCCAAAAAAAACTGTGACCCGCAGTTGGTGTGGGTTAGATTATTTTTTAAATCAGTGTTTCTAATAAAGTTCATTATTGAAAAGAAACAATTGTTAAGCAAAAACTGATTTTGACGCTTCCAAGGTGGCAGCTCCTCTTAATATCGCCCTTTTAAAAGTCTTGCTGAATCTCGACCAGTCTTTCGTTTCTCATTCAGCCTACCACAACAAAAAATATTCTTATCATCGAGCACGAAAGAAGAGGCTCTGTAAATCAAAACCCAGAGCCCACCGAGGCTTTCAAAATCTTTGAAACTCTAGTAACGTTCGAAGTGATTCAAGTTTTTTGTCACACGTTCGAAGCGACTCGAGACGTCTCAAAGCCCGTCACAATCCACGATCCATTCGACCGAGCTTTCGAATGGAAGGGTCGACGGTAGACCTCTTCTGAACCACCCCTCGAGGACGCGTACTTTGCGATCTCCTCGCCCCTGAACGCCCCCGCGTCTTCGCCTATTGTTAATTCGAAATGGCGGGAAAGAAAGCGGCTTTCGCGCGCGACGAGTCCGCGCAACTGTGTCAAAAGCCCGAACCCGCTACTCCGCGCGTAATTTCGCGATGGAGAGGCTTTTTCCGCGACACCAAATCCGTGACGCGGCGATCTTCTGCTTCGAATTGCCTAAACGATCTCTCGACTGTCGAGGTTCATCCGCACGCTAAAGGCGAAAGAAATGCTTTTCAGAAATCTGTTACTCTTTGGCGATGAACGTTCCAATTAAATCAGATTTTCAGAGAAATTGTTCAGCAGATTTAAATAAGGACACATAGAATGAGCGAATTCAATTATAAAATTCTAGATGTGCCAAGATAAATCCTCAAATGTACCGTTTGATGCAGTTTCCGGCTACGGGAACATTTAATTTCCATCAAATTGCATAGTAAAACCGTATTGTCATTTGGAAGAGATACAAAGAATCACAGACGAATTATTCTAATTCGATATAGGAGGTTGTAGAGCGCGGCTTTGAAGTTAGATTGAAAAATAATACAACGCTTTATGCGCACCAACCTAATAGTGTTAAGGGAACAACGAAAATCACCAGAGTTTGGTGACTGTTACACTCGAGGGACGTCCTGCATAAAGCCATTTAAACTTGCACGAGATGTCTCTTGGCATAGCCTCATCCAGGTTCTTCCTGAATAATTTCCATCGTCTTTGATGCACGAGGCAGGGAGGCGTACCGCGTTAAGCCTGAAAGCTGCGGAAAGAGTGGAGTCACTGGCCAGGTTGTTCAATCTGTAAACATTCGGGAGGAAATTATTCTTTGAACCAAGGTAACTCGTTAACCGGGGAGGACGAGTTTACATTTCACTTGAAAATGTCTCCCTGTTAGAGAAGGCGAGTTCATCCATGCGTAAAGTTTAATAATTGCACTAGGGCACAGGATGAAATATATTACATCATATGTATGCAGAATCTGCTCCGAGCAGAGCGAGCCAACACGCTTTTAATGATTCTTAAGCACACATGGGCCATTTCCTGAAAACATCAGCTAGTTAAAATATTCAAGAATAATTTATCACGCCCAGAATTTTTAATTCTTAATTCTCTTTTCCGCTCTAATACTACTCACTACCAACTAACTTAACGATCCACTTTCCTCACAAGAAAAGCTGCCGCACAAGGGTCCTCGAAACGAAGAAATCGTTCCGCTCACTTGGTCGCACGTCCCGTGAGACGCAGCGCGCATGCGCGCCCGCGAGCGCGGCGTCCACCGCCAGGTGGCGCGGCGGCGCCAGCCTGAACGAAGTGCACGATGCGGAAGGAATTATCATCGTTCGAATTGCTACCTACTCGCGGCGGGCTGCATCCGTCCCGAGCGCATTACCCGACCACGAGACTCCGGGGCGAGTGTTCCTGGGGAGGTTCGCGAAGAACAAAGTTCTCGGGGAAACTTAGCGAATCCCCGTGGGCGATACCGCGCGCCTCCGAGCTGTCACCGTCGGAGAGGTTCGTCGCGAAACTGCTGGTTACATTCTGTCCGTCTCGCGCGACGCTTCGCATTGTCGCGAGCTCCGTGTGCGTCGGGTTTCACGGGCAGAGTTTCGAAGCCGCGCTCAGGAATTCCAGATCCCTCCCACCACCGTGTATATTAATTACTCTCGACATCAACTCTATCCCCATCCCCGCGAATCTCCATTAGGGTCGCGTTTGAACGAGTGCCTAGGTCTTTTCACCCTCTGCCATCGATCCACGTATCACTGCACTCGTTTGCTTTTCCATGCTTTTGCGTTTCGCGTCCGGTGAATGTAAGTAGTTTGTGCGTGAAGCGTTTGAGGACTTCAGGGCGTGAGTTGTTACTGACGGAATCTGATTTTTGGCACTTACAGTGTTTTGTCAATTATATAAACCTTAAAAGAATTTTAATAACTGAAAAAATGCAATGTAAAAAATATTACGTTAGGAAGGGCTGAGGATTGAAATATAAAATCTTATGAATTTTAATACTGGGGGTTGGAGGCCATAAGAAATCGCCAAAATTACCTTCAAGTAATTTATGGACGGCTCCTAAGCTGCGTCCATATTTGAATATTGCTGCGACATTCACGTTGATGTAGTATCTGGACGTGACTTTAACTTGGTAGCACGGGTAGTTGCAAAAGTTCTGTCCGCAACTTTGTTTATATTATGAACTCCTCAATATACATACATACAACTGTCAATGCTGATTTATATTGTCAAAAAGTTGAAAGTGTGCAGCAAGAACTGCAAAGTAAAAGACCATCTCTTGTGAATCCAAGACAAAACTAAACTATCAAACCTGCAGTGGCAAAAATTTAAAAAAGTGCAACAAGTTCTTTTTTTAATGATAAATCCAAAGATTTTTATAAAAGAGGCGGAACGTCACTTCCACATATGTAAATGGGAAAATGTCAAAAATAATGATGAAAAAAAATAAAAAATCGAATTTGTAGAAGTCGTACTCTAGCGGGCAGAACTTGTGCAGCAACTTAATACGCTCAATTTTGTCTGAACGATCTTTCTCTGGCGATACGTCGCGAAAGTGAAACAAATGCAGAAAGAAAATTGTACAATCGTAATTGAATATCCTAAATTAAAAAGTTCCCAATTTTTATCAGAGCACTTTTATCTCTATTTGGAGCCATATGGAAATATTTTCCAAGTGCCAGCAGCACAGCCCACAATCATTTTCCTCCTGATATACCGAAAGTACCATCTGCGGTATGTGCGGTACATATTACGAAATAAATATCTCTTCGCCTCGCAGAAAATGCGCTCTCAAAAGCAACGTAGGTATCCGCGTTTCGAAGATTCCTGTTTACCATTCCCAGAATTTTGAGTCATATGTCACGGAGCTCGCATCTCGACTCGTGCTTGGAAGCACGCCAGGAAATTCGTAAGTCAGAAAATTATGCTGCTCCGATGCGCCGTGCAATCTTCCGCGCTCTTTAAGCGCGCGGTATCAATCTCGAGAACAGATCGATTCCCCGATTCCCGCCGGTATATTCTCCACTCGGAGGATGCATCAGCCACTTTGAGGTACGGAGATCCTCGCGGCGACGCGCACGGCCTTGATCCAAAAAAGATCTTATTTCAGATGAGGCCACGGTGGATGGTTACCGTCGCGTGGGTACACGACCGGCTCGGCCTGATGGATCGTCGTGGCTGCGTATCGCGGCAAAAGGACGAGATAAACCTGCGATACGGTCGCGTGGTTTCTTCGATAGATGAACCAGCTCCTTGCTAGTCGACTTCGGATTGCGAGAATGGCGCAGGGAACAGGAGGGGACGAGGAGAGTGCCTTTGCAGTCGTTTATCGCGTCGTCAGAAACTCGTTTACCAGCTACCTGACGATTTCTGACAGTTTCCGCGCTCCTGGCGGCTACATTTATCTGACATTAGCGCGATGATTCAGTTTCGCGCGTTCCATCCAAGTTTCATGCGCTCCGAGTATTGAATTCTGTGTTGGAATTGTCCACATTGGCTGCGTTCGGCTGACTCAACCATTGAGCAATTATTATGTGATTTTACTCTGAACGCTACCGGTCACTTCCCAACTTCTCAATACGTTTAGTGATCGGTCGTCACGTTTTGTAGCGGAAATAAATAACGGTACTTTTGCTCAATACGTTGGAATCAGTTGGGATTTTAAATGTCGGAACTCACTTCTACTAAATGTCGTTCAGCAGAACAGGAGGTTGATCACAGTTAACTTCTCAACGGTTCAGTCTGTTGAACGCAGCTAATCAGGGTTTACATACGTAGTCGAGAAATCGCGGCATGCTGACCCATATGACGTCGTATGGTGTAGGAGAAGGGGAACACTTATACTTGCTTGGTGACGCCGTGACGTCATGCTACCGCCAATCCAATCCATGTGACATCATTTATGACAGTACGCGTACTGGATTGCCTGGCAGCCCTGCAGCCAATGTCGGGCCACAACCGTGGGAAATACTGTGACGCCACTAATGTATGACCCCCACTACCACTCTACACCTATCACCTACTTTACTCGCATCAGGTGACTTGAGTGACGTTTACTGTCTTTCACTCTGTCCACAGTCTCCACCTCCATTTGTCTACAGTACTATGTGTCGTACTAATTCACCAAATATACTACTTTTCCCGTTTTCCCTCGAACCTGGCAGCACTGCGCCTCGACAGCTAAATGACCACTTGGCAACACATCGAGAGATAGTCGAAGTCCCATATTCCTTACATCTATTTAAATAACCACCCAATAGTGATGCCTCCGTACTAACTCGCTCTCCAAACATCCAATCTACATCATCACTATTATCATCCGTCTGTGTTCGCAGAATTCGTGCTACGAAGTAGATAATAAGGCCAGCACGCGCCAGTCGATGCACAAGCATCCATCGCAATCAGCTAGCAGTACAAAAGAAACTCTTCAGCTCCGAACATAACCTCGAAACTCAAAACTACAATTGTAAAACCCCTTGCAAAGCAGCCCTCGAATCGCAATCTGCATCCCCCCTCCCCCCGAAGCGATTCGGTGGCTCTTAGGGGACGACGCGGCATTATCCCTCTTGTTATCTCTCGCTCGCGCCAATAATAACAGGGGAAGATTGAAAGTGAACGAAATTACGGTCCGGTCGGCGAGAAGTTGGCCGCATTGAAATTCTTTTCGCTTGCAACGGTGGCGTTATCCCCAATCGAACGGATTATGTTGCCCCGCGTCCGATGCTGGGACAAAAACTGCAGCTGGGGACGCGGGCAGGGGCGGGCGAAACGGTCGGATAACTGTTGAACCGAGGACCGAGATCGCCGATAGATAAATCAGAGTAGTTTTTCGCCGAGGCAATTTCTCAATTCCCCGCAAGACTCGATATAACCGTACCTCGCTTGATTTTCGGTGCCACCGCCGCGCCGCCACCGATGGAGGAAAAACGAACAGGAGCTGGAATTTCGTGGCGGAACCATCTCGAGATTACGGAGGATCGTCGAGTCGATACGTACATCCGATAATACACGAGGAGGAAAGTTTTTTTGCGCTCGTCTTTCTCCACACTTCAAATATCAGAATTGGGCCCGAGGTTTCGTGCTTCGAGGACACATTGAGCATTTTACGATGTTAATTTACATACCACTGTGCTAGTCACCACGAGTGTGACTTAAATACTGAAGGACAGACTATAGACAATGGCGCAGTAGAAACTGACAAAGGAAGTTCGGAAACTCGAAAATTTAAAAAAATTCGAAACTTTGCAGAAATGTAGCTCAAGTGATGCTAATAACGTAACTATTTTTTGATTCGGCAATAAAGCGATCTTAAGGGTGAATATACCCTCTCGAAAAAATGGTGATTTTTCAAATTATCGTGAATGTCTACGAATCTGTAAAAGCTATCAAAACGAAGTTAAATTCAAAGTTCTATGGTTTTGTACGCCCTATAAAGCGGCAGTAAAGAATTTGCGAAAAACATTTTTTTCAAAATTTATCCTCACCACCCTCTTTTCCGACAATTCTTTATTACGATATTGTAGGATATCAAAAGCCATAAAACTTGGAATTGAACTTTTTGTTATATCTTTAACAGTTTTGTAGACATTTGCGATAATACGAAAACTCGCCAATTTTTTCGAGGGGGTTGTTTTCACCCCGTCGACCGTTTTATTACCGAACCAAAATTGTTACGTTATTAGCATCCCTTGGGATACATTTCTGCAATGTTTCAGATTTCTTTAAATTTTCAAATTGCCGAACTACCGTTGTAAGTGGCTATCACGTGGAAATAAGGGAATTTAATTTTCCTCTTGCACTACGAAAAGAACTTGGAGAAGCTTTGTACACACATACGCTCCTGATTTCACAAGTTTCCCTTAACCAACAATTTCCCGCCTCCGCTTCGCGAAAGCGCCCGGCTGTTTGCTGGCGGACTGAGAGGTCAGATGTCTCCACGTCGCGAACAGTCAGCAGAGAATGAAAATTCAAGAGAGAGAATCGGGTTTGCTTTTTGTGCCAGACCGTGCTTTCTTCGGACGAGGGCAACACGTTCTCGTCAGGGAGCGGTGTTTAGTAGGTTCCCAAGTAGAAGCTCGCCGCAAACCAAGGCCCAGGTGTGAGGGAATGGGGGCTGAATCTTTGGAGGACCGTCGGAAATTATTCATTCACCGCTTCTACCGTGCGAGCTTCTACGTCGAGCAATTTATAGAAGATGGAAGACAACAGGGAAGCTTGATCCCCCTGCAACCGCGATGCATCTCGCTCGGGACATGGATCTGCTTGGTTCCCTATGTTCCAGGAGAGTGGACTAGGAAGAAAGGCTAGGCGAGGTAACATCGAGTGAACGGAGAATTATTAATTAATGATATATAGTTTCATTCTTCACGTAAAGGGAACATTGAAGGTGAGAAGAAAGTGTTGTTAGGCCTCCTAGTATCAAGTTCTGATTGCACTGATCCTGATGACTTCCTGAGTATGAAGAGGAAATGGCAACTCTGTGCGGAGAGGATGAAAAAGGTTTAGTTTATTTAAGTGAGTATTTGGTTAAGTTTTAATTGACTACATAATGAGTGTTTTTCTTTTAAGGGAAAATCCTATTTTTGGGCTAAAAACATAGTAAAAGTTGGGAATTTCTTTGATCGCTATAACCGAAGCTTTTGTGTAACAGAACACCACAGAGTTCCAACCTCCCGAGTCCGCAAATCCCCTAAATCCTAACCGCAGACACCTCGAGGTGCGTGTGCGCCAGGTCAAAGACCCCTGTACTACTCTTTCCTTAAACTAAAGGAATTTTGTATCGAGGCATTCCTCGAAACACTCTCCCCTTAAACCAGGAATGCACGCCTCGGGATTCCACACAAATCGATTTAAGAATCTCTAAAGACGCTTTCACGTCTCACATCCGAAACGTTTCCTTCTTCTCGTACCCGAGCATGGGAGGGAACCCCGACGACCCAAAACGTTGTCTCAGAAATGCTTTTCAGAAAAGAAGATTGGCCGCTTCTGCTATTATGACGTTAAAGTGTCTCGTGCAACGACGAGTTTGACGTGGCTACCTCCGTAGCAATATCCTCTTGCCGGTGTTCCAGCGACGCCAAAGTCCGCGACCGGAACGCGGTTCATTCTCCTTCACTGTCAGCCACCTTGGTTCTTCACTGACAAACGATTAACGATCAGCTAAACTTCCCAATCGCTGTGTATCTATTGAGCAGATGAATGAGAATTCCTGTTGTATCAGAAGATAATTTAGAAGCTTTCCTTTGTTTAAACCCAAGCTATGTACTTCCTCTTTTGGTCACACCAATCCGGTTACTAGTGTATGCTATTTAGCCAATACCTATGCTGACAGACCCAACTTTTTTGAAATCCAACATACTTTCTTCAAAGTACAAGCGCATCGAGTCATGACCACAAACACAGCGTCTGAATAACTTCCTATTCATTTCCTGGCAATAATTTGTAAACCTTTACACATAAAAGGAAGAAAACACTGTAAGTACTGAAAATCAAATTCTATTCTATAGTAGCTACCTATTACCATTGGCACGCAGAATATTTTCCGATAAATTATTTTTTTTCCAATTTTGGCAGTTGGTAGTGTTTTCGACATGGACTCTTCATTTAGCAGAATTAATACAAGATTAATCATTGTAATTGTAAACATTATATGGAGGTATTAAACTGACCCCAGTTAATTAATTTTGATACCATTTCAGCTGCCTCTGTGTGTCAACAAGATTTAATTAAAGTGGATATAAAATCCACCGAAACGCATGTGTAATAAAAGGATAAAAACCAAACAAAACGTTGATGGAGCTTAACATTCGCATAAAATATGCCAATATTTCCAGCAGTGTCGATCAGTGTAATTAATATCTCATGATCCTTCTTCTGCTATTCAGTGCTACTAGAATTTTTAATATTTAATTTCGATCGAGTCTTTTTACAAAAAAACCGTCGATTCGAGACGGTTCTGTGCAGCTGCAGCACTGCCGGAGCTCTGTCGGTTGCGGTGTTATTCGGAAAGCTGGCTTCCTTTCCTATAACCAGGTTGGCGTTCGGCTGGAGAAAACGCGGCGCGATGCGTTAGTCTTTTTTGAATATCGAAAACTCTCCCAGCGGGATTCCATCGATATCGAGCTTCCGCGAACGTTTCCCTTTGTTCCTTTCTGTGTCCTCGAGTCAACAATCAGAATTTTCAATCGACCACGAAAAACCTAGTCCTCCCCTCGCGATCTTCGTCCATTTATAACGCGACCAGCCTCCCTCATAAAACTGGCTTCATAATTCGCTTTACATTACCGCGGAAACAGTGTCATTCGTTTCGTCTGACTTCGAAGTTCGTATAAAATTTATAACTGTTCCTAAAATTGCCTCCTGATTTAATCGTTTAAGCTTCAAACTGACAAGTAGACATGTAGAATCAGCAATTTGTTATTCATCGGTTTGCGGAGGATTCAGAGACGCCTAGAGATTCATTGGAACGAGAATAACTTATTGAATCGATTTTCTGACTGCCATTTCGCAAGCAGTTCTGGATAGGTTCGTTTGAAAGATGGAGAATGAAGACCTTTAAGGGGTTATATTTTTAGTTAAATTTAATTAATAGTTACATTTTTTAGGGGTTCATTAAAAACAGTAAAATAAAATAGTTTTTACAAATGATTTGTTAGTCCATAAAGTGCACGAAAATTTTGTTTACAATAATCTGTGTATTAAATTATTTATAATTTTTGAAGTTCTTTAGACCATTGCAGAAAAATGGCCAGGATGATCACAGATCGATCCTTTAAACACTGATGGCCCTGAAAAGTAAAATGATATTCTTGTCAAATAATTGCATTATGAGCTGAAGGGCCATTATTCTGACATTTTGATTAATTCATTTTTATGCATATTACAGAGCAAAATTTTGCATGAAATATTCATTTAACTTTAAAGTGTCAGAAATTGTTTATTTTTTTTAAATTAGATAATTTGTCCCGTCAGCCCATAATAGCAACATTTTTTTACAAGAATATCATTTTATTTTTTAGATCCATCGATGTTCAATGGAGATATCACGTTGACCACTTTTTCTGCAGTAATCTCAAGAACCTAAAAAATCACAAATAATGTAATACACAAATTATTGTAAATAAATTGTTTCGTGCACATGAACATTTTCGCTGAAAAAGAATCCTAAAATCACTCATTTTTGTCGGGGCTAAACGTATGTAGCCCCTTAACGAGGAATGTGACATTTTACAGAAGAGTGAGCCAGGCAAGCATTTCCCGAGAGACTGGACACTATTTCTATTTTGTTGCATAGCCAAATATATGAATAAACTGCTTCCTTTTACCCTGTTTGTTAATTTCCCTCTCTGCCTAAGTTTATATTTATGTCCCCGGGGATGTTAAAGGGACAATGCGGCGTAAATGAATTTTTCAGTAGCTTGATCCAGAAAAAGCATTACGCTTCACCCTGGATGCGGAATACGAAATAAAAGGGACCCAAACGTCGAAGGATTCGCGGTTCGCGACGATTCGGAAGCCCTGGGCGGCTTAATGTTTCCGGGACGACGCTCTAAAATTCTGATTTTACCGTAAACAAAACTCCGGTGCGCGTACTCTCGCGAAAGCCCCACGCGGAAACTTTCGCTCGCGTGCGTTTTCCAGAGTATAAAACGAAGCAGATTCCCAGTTTGTCCGTAATACAATGCCAAACTCACTGGTGACGAAGCTGGTTATGTTCACCCTAACGTTAAATATTCAACCCTGTAAAAGTAGCTGAAACATGTAGCAGCTGTTCCGTCATTTAAATAGGTACTTTGTTCGAGTTTAGTTTCCGATGAACGCGGGTCATTTGCTAGTTTGAAGACATTTAATGGGTTACAAAATACTCAGGGTAGATACTAATCAAAGCTATTGGCAAAGTTTTCAGTGGTGTAAGGTTTTTAAAATGCAATTTGAAGACTGCTAGAGAAATTGATAGGGATAATAGTTTTAATACTTTCCAAAAAATATGGTTGCGAAAACACGCCAAAGACGTCAAAATGTTAAAAGAGGTATTCGCGTTTAGAGGAACGATATCCACCATCCGCTTTAGGGACGACACACAAAATGCTCGACAGTTTTGATCGATGAGCATTATACATATGTATTTAATAACATTTTACTAAGTTGTAATAAAATTTCCGCCATATATAATAATAATAAATGGAGATACGAGGTTTCTCAAACCGGTGATTTTCATGACGGTGTGCACGATATCTCAACTTCTAGTCGACCAATCTAGTGGCATATAATTCTAACCGACACCTGAATCTAGTCGAAATAGTTTTTATTCCACATGTTTAAAGCTGTTTCAAGACCAGAAAAGAACGTTAAAAATGAAAGTAAATTCAAAGTGCCGCCATTTTGTGAATATCTTATTCTGTTTTATAAATCTGCTAAGGACTATAGCCACACTCTTACTGATTAAGAATTCTTTTGGTTTTTTTGTTTGTGATCAACGGAATAAATCCCTGAAATGTGATCCCTGAATCGTGCACATCATGAGGCAGCTGTTTTTGCGCAAGTTTTACGAAATATTTCATATATCCATTAATTATTACTATATACGGCTGAAATTTTTTGCAACTTACTGAAATGTTAATAAATACGTGCGGATAATGCTCATCGGTAAAAACGGTGTAGTTTTTTTTATGTGTCGTCCCTAAAAAAAGGCAAAAGAATTGGCCTTCTAGACGAGAATACCCCTTTAATTTCCGCCCGTCCATTGGGATTCATTAAATAAAAAATGTCCCAATATATTATGGAGGAAGTTCTGAAGTAATAGGAGAAGCTGAATCAGAGAAATTCTTCAACACAGTACCTACAAATGGAACTGATCCACTGTTTTAAAAATTGTGGCATCGTTTTCGAAATACCAGAGATTAAAATGGAGGGTGCAACTTCCAACGCTTGTTATTTAAATCTGAGCACATGCTAGCGAATAAAAAGCACGCGCTGTTGAAACTCTGTTTTTCCATCCCCATTGTCATTAATATACAGTCGCACGGATACGCGAAGCCCTTTAATTAAAACTTGCATGGTTCCCGTTGTCGGACTTGAATCCCCTTAGCAAGCCACCCTGCGCCGCATTACAATATATTAATCGTGCGGCTTCAAATAACGTGTGATGTGCAAATCCAATTAACAAAATCGCATCGTTTTCATTCGCGCGTCTAAGCTCCCGCTTTGAGTCCACGATACAAATCTTATTAGCCGTGCACGAAAGTTCCCGCCACTTAGTCGCGATAATAAAAACCCAATTACACGGGATACGCGCGGCGCACGCGCGTTAGAGGATCCTCGCATCGTTTCGCTACGACCGCGTATTGGATCTTTGGATCTCATTATTTGCAGTCCCGTAAAATTTCCGGGGACATAATGAGCGTCCAATTAGATTCGCTGCGGTTATTCTTCGGTAGGCACAAAGAGCCCGAGGACTATTTCTGGGATACGGACTCTCAATGAAACACTTGTGCTACAAGGGTCGTAGAGGCATTGTTAACGAATCACATTTTCTTCTCTGTACCTTATGGGAATTGCACAGGGATAGGTCGAATATAAGAATTTCTACGTGACTGTTATCAGTATATAAATAACGATTTCAAATAAAATCCTGTATCCTTATTTGGAGAGAGCTGTATTAATATGACAAATTCGCACAAGTTTATACGAAAACTGCTGACGTTCTCAGTGCGGTATCCTATAACGAATAACCTTATAACGAACAACCTTATAACGAACAACCGTATAACGAACAACCTTATAACGAACAACCGTATAACGAACAACCTTATAACGAACACCCTTTCTCATTAAATCAAAACGCTTACAAGGAACGAATATGTTATAACGAACATGAAGAAATACAATCACTCACATACAATACACACGTGTACAATGTATAAAATTGAAATATAATCAAATAAATTTATAATACGTATATTTGTATGTTCTTATCTAGGTATCTAATTTGGGTAAGATGTTAAAGCAACATTTTGCTGAATCTCGCTCATTACGCAATAAAAAAACTACCGCCAACTATGTATTATTATTATTTTGCATGTATCGTATTAAAAATGTATAGATCTACTATCCTTAAATACATATAGGTATGCACGTATATGTATCCTATAACGAACAATAACAGTACGACTCAATTCGTTATAAGTTACATTACCACCTTCCCTTCGCGCATGCGCACTAGACACCTCGCTATTGCTCGCCCATACCTACACTTTCGTATCTAGCACCTTACCTTTACCTATTAATATTCCATCAGTGAATTATTTCCATCGAAGACCAAGCTTCATTCGTGCTAAACAATCGTGAAACGCCCTGTACTCCGTCCGTTTACGGAACCACGCTGATACGTTGCACAAAGGCGGATGGAGGGGCAGCCAGACTCCGACGATCCGTCAGGTGCGAACTACGCGCGACAGCCTTCAATCCCGCGGAAAGGGCACGTGGGCGTAGACGCGATCGTGTTTGTTTCTCGGTCTACTGCCGGCCGGGTGAAATACTTGTCCCACAGGGGACGCAATGCACCGTGGTGGCTGGCTCGTGGTCGAGGGAGAGTGTATTTACCCGGTTTTCGGTCGATATTGGCGACCAGGCGGGGAAGCACTCACGGCCGTCGTGTCGCACCGTCGGAATTACTCCGTCGGAGGACACCAGAAAGAATCGAGCTCGTTCATCTCCTCTCGTCTCACTGACGGACGGGGGAAGATTCAAGGGCGAAGGAGGACGCCCCGAGGGGTCGAAAGGAACCACCGACGACGGGTGCGGGAAATCAGATGCCGCGAGACATCGGGACGCTACGATTGGAAACCTTTATTGGTTCCTTCGTCGGTTAGTCTGGATTTTGTGGAGGCGAAATGGTACCGTATGAATTCCGGGCCTCTGGTGATTACCAAATCGAGAGAGGTGGTAGAGAATTTACGGATCGAGGAGAAACTTAATGTTGGGAACTAAAAAGGGACTTTATCTTTCAGATATTTGCAATGTCCCTTTTATCCCACCTCTCCCTTCCACTCGATTCATTTTGGCAAGCCCTTTACAACGGCATACATAAATATAAAAGTACACAAATCTAGCATTTTCAAATGACTTAAACTTCGCTACATCGGTACAGAGTACTGCAGACCTCGAAACCATGACGCTAGAAACAAATAGATTCAAACACCGAGCTAGCAAACGCCCCCGCCCCACCAGTCTTCAATAAAATATCCACGCGCGGGCCGCGGTAGAATTCAGGCCTCCCACAAAGATTGCAGTACACGACCCAGCGTTGTTGATTAAATCAGGAGGATGCGGGAATAATTATTGCCCAGCGATCGACGCGGGCGCGCGAGGTTGCTTAATGAGATTAATCACTACTCAGCTTGCCGCGTCCACTCGAAAGATTCATTAAGAACGAATAAAATTACCGGTCGGCCCTCTCGTCCGCGTTAATTAAGGTGCCGGGGACACGGCGATAATTATCGCACCCGCCGATAAAGCTAATCGGACCGCCCGCACCGCCCGGGGAAAAAGTGGACGCCGGATGCCAATTAGAACGAAAGGGAACGCCGGTCGAACGCGACACGCTTTCGACGAAGACAAATCGATCCTAGCGAGACATTCAATTTACTGAAAGGTGGCGAGAGGCGCGCGAACGATGGCATTCGACACGCCTGGCCACATTCTCGCCTCCAAGCGGACTTCCACCAGTGAGGAATAAGCAGGGAAATGAACGAGCCGGTATATTAGACATGTCTGGGACGGGTGCTTCGACGAGCGACGGGAGAAGTCGATGGAGGAGCTAGGAAAAGGGAATTTTTAACGTACAGGATGGGGATATGGGAATTGTTTAGAGTTTAGAGGTTAGGGTGTGGAGATTGGTACTATAATAGGGGAGACAGTATTGTAGTTCATATATCTAATAATGATAATCATAAAACGTCTTTATTACACCATAAATATAAATGGCGGAATAGGCAGGGTACACCATCGCTGCTGTTAAGCCCGACCTAATCGATCGAAATGACTATGTTTATTTATTCTGTTTATTTTTATATTTTTCAGGAGTTCATTAAGTAATTCATATTTTTAAAAAATCTCGAAATTCTCGGGATTAGTTATATCAAATCCCGGGATTTTTAAAACCCAAAAAAAACAGCCGCGATCATGGGATCCCGGGATTGTATTCCCTAATCACGTGGTCTCCTCTCCTGGCAACCCTGGTCATCACTATCCCCATGGAACATGTATTACGCATTGTGAAGTCAGGGGGGGGGGAGTGAAGGCTCCGCCCACCTTCTGCTTGGGCATGCGCACTAAAGACTTCGCTATAACTTTGTACTCCTCTACACCGTCTTATCATCATCGGTACCTCACCATTTAACCTAGTTTCTCTTCAGTAAATCCAGCTTCTACTACCCTGACCCAAGAATTTCCTTTTTCCGTTTTTACAAGCCCCACCCATTACACTTATACCTCATCAAGGCTACCTTTCGCACAAGCTACAACCCAAGAGCTGAAGCTGACCCAGTCCAGGGTCCACAGCCCGCGTTCCCTCCAATTTTCATAATCCTTGGAGGCGACGGGAGAAAGCGCGGTGGTGGGATTAAAGAAAATAATCTGCACGCCATCGAAACACCGAGGCGTAATTCCCGTCAAAGGGAGCCCCGCCTGTCCCAGATGAGACTCGCCCTTTCTCCTCCTGTCATCGACACCTCCCGAGGATGAAGGGGGCTGCCGAAGCCACGGACGCGTTACACCGTCGGAATATTACGACGACCGTCGCGCGCGAAGGAGCAAATAGAATCAATACGGGGAACGGGACGAGGGGAGTATCGGGAAACCAAATACCCGCTGAAACCTCGCGAATAATCGCCGTTTCGTAACCGTCGTTGAAAGGGAAATATCGAGCGCCTAACGAGCGGCTTTCTGAGGTTTTCCCGCTGCTCGTTCGCGCTTTCAACGAGGGACGCATTCAAGCTGTGCTAAAATTCTCATGTTTCTTTGGTTCACATGGAATTCAACGGGCGACGAATCAGTGGCGGACGATTCCTATACTCGTGTCAGATTCGGCCACCTCAAATCGTTAAAATGTTACTCTACACAGTTCAACTTATTCTTAGAATAATCAATCATGTAACTAACAGGGAGAGATTTTTAGGTGTCCGCCTCCTATTGCTATGGTTTTTGGATATGTTTTAGAGAATCGAAAAATAACAAATTCGTATTCTTTTATTTTGTCCCGTTTGCATATTTAGGGGGTTACCCCTCAAAATTTATAAAAGGAAGTGGTGTCAGCTTCTGATTGCTTTAGTTCTTGAATATCTTTTAGAGGACCGTAAAATAAGAAATACGTGTCCTTTTATTTTTTTTCATTTTCATATTTAGGAGGTGATTCCGCCCCTCAAGGTTAGCTGCTATGCTCACCCTCTCTACCAAAACCAGACCTACTTCATATAATTTCTGAGTCAGATCTCCACCGATTCAGAGGCGTAAAATCACCTCCGCGAACAGTGACATATAATTATTTGACACCCTGTACAGTTAGCGTGTGAATAAGGAGAATTAGATTGTCCCGACGGATTCGTGAGTCGAGCACTGGTGTGTCTCTCGAAAGAAATCACGCGTCCGAGGCGCGTCCGAGGGAATAACAAAGAGTTCGCGGGCCGCGTAACGAACCGATGAGAAACGGAAGCAGTTATCCCCGATCGATAGTGAAATTCAAGCCCGACGGGCTCGCTGGATCTTAATCGCGACCAGCTCCGCGCTATTAATCGTATCCGGTTCCCCTCCTCTCGAAAGCCGTTTAAGTCAGGACGAGATTGCCGTCTCTACGAGCGGCCATTCGCTCTAAGGACGACGATGATTTCGTGAAACACTCCACGTTCCTTTACGTCCCCCTTTTTTCCTACGATCGAGTCGATCGGGGACGGAATTAAATCGAGGGCAGCTCCGCGCTCAAGGGAAACACCGCCTTTTTCTTTTAGATCTTTGTGTTTAATGTACGTGCTTAGTTTTGAATTGAAAGCTGCAGTGGTGTTAATGGCACTTTAATGTCGTTTCAGTTTATTAAATTTGTAGCGAGTTATAATATTCCAGGTTAGGGAAATTGAATTAGGTTAAGAGAATAGGTCGCAAAAATGTGTGAGGAGGTTCTGATCCACTGCTGAAAATTTTAGATTTCTAATTTATTTATAATAATATGATTTATTAAATACAGTGCAACACTATCTAGTTTGGAAATAAATATAAACACACAATGCTGTACACATTAGCGCACCTAAAGAGGGGGAGAAGGAAAAAGGAGATTAATGTAACTACGACTGAAGTAATTCAAGAACTTTGTAAAAAGAAGAGAAAACTCGATATTATTCCCTAAATAAATTTTTATAATCACTTAATGAATTTTATTGAATTTGCATTAAAAAAATTGTATCCATCCAACTTGGCTTCCCCCAAGATTAAATCCTGAGTGCGCTAGTGGTAGTACATCTTCAACTGTTCAACATTAAATATTACGTTTTAGTTTAAATTTCGGCGAAAATAATAGATTTTATACGTTAACAGTAAAATTAGATAACTCCGTTCTGGAAATTTACTCTCGTCACAAGCAGAATAAAAGAGACGCCTGTCGTCTTGGGCAAGTACGTGACATTGTCTCTTCCTGTTGCTCACGACATTCGTCAGACATGAACGTCGAAGTTGACACAGAATACATAGCAGACCACTTTTGTGTTCCTCCAAAATTTAGGCTTTATGCAAACATTGCATATTCCGCAGATTTGCAGAATAGTGAAACATATTTGACACGTATTTTTTGTTATCGGCAATCGTCCATTCTGAAGGGGTAAAAGCAGCCCTTAGAATATCTCCAGAACTATTAGTGGTGGGATAAATCTTGTTTTCAGTATGAGTGTTTTAAGAACGAATCCCACCCGTTGCTTAGTTTTTAAAAAATTTCAGAAAATATATTTTTGACTCCTGAATTTATGGACTTTTTCATCCCTTCAACATGGATGATTGCCGATAACAAAATATACGTGTAAAATATTTTTCACTATTCTCCAAATCTGCAGAATCTCATCAACACCTAAGAACGTCTGAGATTGTGTTTTCCCGCTATTTTATTCAGGTCAAAATCAGCCACTTATATGGTTTAATAGTGGAAGAGGAACTGAATTTATAACTTATTATACAATTTGATGGACTTTAGAAATTTCAAGAGTTGTTCCATTGAATTGATATGGTTTGTAGAGCTGAGAATGTTCTTCCACTTTAAATCCTTGAATTAAATAAAACGCTCGACTTTCGCCGATCGAGCCCAGATGCAAAACTGAAAGGAAATCTCCATCGCCTAGTAGCCCCAAGTAGATAGGTGTACATTCCGTTCCGTTTTATTGTTCTGTTGCGCAATCCCGGGAAAAACTGCATTATCCGTGGGATAAAGTGGCGCGTTTCCCGCGCGAAGCAGACGCGATCGAGACGATTGAATTTTCCAGGTCGTTGCCTGCGATATTTCTCAAAGTTCTGAAATCCGTCGAGAAAGGAGGCTTGCAGGGGAACAAAGGCTGGAACAAAGGCGACTGCCGCGGCTTCTGGAATTTAAAACTCCGAGAGTTTCGACGAGCAGCCACGTCGAATATGATTGTTAGCCGAACGTCTTACATTTTAAGTACGGAATCTCGCGTCGAGCACCCTGTGAACCACAAAGACGCGTGTTCAGACCCTCTGTGCCGAGAGTGTGCAAGATTGCCTGCACATGGGGAGTCTGTAGTATTCTTTTTCGAAGAAAATACTTCGTTTCAACGAATTAGCTTTGATTATCGTCAGGTGATATTATTACAGAAAGCAGAGTGGTAAGTGTTCCTAAGATACTTGGGGTATCAATCTAAGAGCAAATGATAAGATAAATCCTTCACCCCTTCTTCCATTCATCTCCACAACCTCCTAGAGCCTCTAAATATTCATCGATAGGGGAGAAGCTGTCTCGTACAACGAAGGAATTCATATTCAGCGAGAAAATACTCCCAAGTAATAAAAATTCAAACAAGTACAACGTTCCGAGGAACCTCGCACCTCCATTGTTAAATCAGTGCTGCCCTCTAGGCGCTGTGGCCCTTCACGAACTACCCAGAAGAGAATTAATCTTCTTCCAAGCGCAAACTAGTGGATAATTAGAAACCTAAATTCGGGAACTCCCTGATTCTACAAAAAATTCCACTAATCACCTACAAAATAGAAAAGCAACGACCGATTAACCAAAGCGCAATAAGAAAGCAATCCAAATAAAAATTCATGTTACTGCAATTGCTTCGTCGATGCCTCTGCTCACAGGCTTCCCCGCGTGTGATCCTACTCGAGGCCTGTATCCCGTATCAATACGTCAAGAAACAAGAGGACGCGCGAATCGGTTCGCCCGAAGAAACACGTGAAGCATAGCCCGTTTTGGTACGTGCAGCATTTTATATTTAAGGCGGTTCTGGCGTCTCGTATCGATAGCGGGGACGTAATATAGGTACGCGTTCGTCGGCGACGTGCAAATTGAGAGTTATGCGTTCCCCCGAGCATCCGCGCACGCGCCAGCGCAGGTTACTAGCCCGTTGCGCGCGCGCGCGTGCAATACACGTCGCCTGATCCGGAAAGTCGTACATCTTGCGAACAACGAGCAAGATATTGCGCTTCAAGGAGATTTACCTGCAAAGGATTGCGACCCACGCCTTTTAAACTGCCAATGCCTTTAGTAAAACGTTTTCTGCAATTTCTGCTCTCCACACGGGGCTAGGAAATTTGTTGCTATCCCTAGGCAAACACAAGATGGGTAGCTGGCTGACTCTTCTTGAGTATAAACGCTGTAAACCGTTAATTTTTATTAAATGGTACTCTGCACCGCAGTTTGTGATTGTTTTCTTGTGAACTGTGGCTATTTTTGGTGTATGAACGATGATATGATTAGTGACGTAACCTAACCTAAGCAAAATGTACTCGAGATTGAAGTTGACTTAATATAGACTTCATGGAAAATTAATACAGACCTTCGTTCGAGTTACTTTGATACGAGCCAGGAAATATTGATAAATTCATTTAAAAATGAAAATGTTTCACATATGCTACGACCATTATCGACTTTCGATAGAATATTCCGAGAAAATTCAGACTAACTAGAGTGAATTTCGCGTTAATATTTACTCGGAAACATTGTCTGGTCCGTAGTTATTGGATGAACGTTACCAGGAAAGTATTTCGCTGGAACGTGGAGCCGCGCAAATGTAGAAACTGTGTTACAACGGCCCTCCGACTTTTATCCCGCGTAACGAAATAAAAAAAGTGGAGGATGTTTGACGACTGGAAATCGAGGCAGCGTTGCAGGCAAACGGAGTGGCAAAGAAACTTCGCGGAGCCGGAAAAGGAGAGGCTGTCTGCTCGAATCGGAGCTCGTTCCGTTCTGACAGGCCCGCGGAAGAAACTCCGGGATGATAAAGAAACCATACGCTGCCGGTTGCAACCGCGGTCCCGCAATTTTCAAATCGAACCGAGAGTTTATCGACGGAGGGACGGAGGGCCGTTGAATGCGGTGACATTCGTAGTAAGGCGTTTCCTGGCTCGGAGTCAAGAGTCCCAGATCCTTGGAAGGACAACATCGGAGCGCAAACGTATAAGATTCGTTTCATTTGGCGCTTGCTTCGTCTGCATTTCAAACTCCAACGGCATAAGAATCGAGGGGAACGGATCTCGATCTTCAAACACAGTTGGTCTTCAAGGTCGAAGAGCCGGGATATTGGAAAACGTTGCTGGGATGTAGGAAGACAAGTGTTTTAACTAACAAGGGACGTTCGGCAACTCGAAAATTCAAAAGAATTTTAAACTTTCAGAGATTCTGAGATTTCAGTTATTGAGGAAGATTAAGGTACCTACATAAAAGATCAACGTGTGTCTAACCTAATAGAGTTTATCTTGCGAGTTAACAACTTCAGAGAGTAATACAGAGAGAAAATTAATTTCAATTGCGCTATCTTCTCCATGTCTGGAAGAATATATTTTTAATTTTCCAGCGTTGCCCATGTTGGGCGAACGACCGTTTCGCATTCGAAAAGTTTAAATTTGTTCGGCGAAGAAATCCGCATAACGCGCGCCGCGCCGGGGAATACGGTTTTGATTGTTAGAGAAAGGTGACCTGAGGGGAACGGAAGCTGCCGTGCGTCGTACGTCAATGCGGCCGCCTCCAATTTTCTGACGAGATCGAACTTCAAGGGCCGCGCTTCGAGCGGAGATCCGCCGTGCTCCGCGCCGCCCCTGGATGTTTCCAATTTTTCCAGAGAAAAGAACTTTAAAGTCACTTGGAAGAGATCCAATACGAGTACTACCCTGCCCCATTTCGGCATTACCGACAAAGCGGCGGGGCAAACGATACTTCTTTCCCATCACGGCTCCCCGGCACGCCCCGCCGCCGTCCTTCCTCTCTATAAAATAAACAGACGAAGAACAATCGCGCTGCCAGCGAAGGAACAGATTAAATTTATCGCGAAGGAAGGTGGAAGCTGTTGTTGAGTACCGACTTCCAAACCTCCTCAAGGAAAAGGTAGTGTTAGTAGTAAACAATGACAGGGGTATGAATTAAAAAGTCACCTTACAATTAGTAGGAAATTATCTGAGGAAGAATATCAGTTCTAATTTTGAAGGATATTGAAAGGCACATGTTTGTTTACCAAGCCTAAGTAGGAACTTTTGACATATCCTATGCATACGCGTAGCATAGGCTGAGGATTGAGAAACGGAAGCTTTCTATGAAGGTTTCCTTCCATCGAAATAGTCGTATTTTGGACGCAAGCATTGCCGAATTCATGAACTGCGATATCGAAAGGAACATGAGTTCGATGAAAAAAAAGAAATGGGTTTGGATGACCAGTGAGGGATGAGAGGAAACATCCATTCGTGTGATATTGGACCGATACCGAGGAATAACTTCCTCCAGACGACCCGGATAATCGTGTTGTCGTGGAGAACGAGAAGCAAAGATACCGTCGCAGGGACCCTTATCGGGAGTAATACGAACGATGTTCCCCTTCGCTCCGCGAACGAGGAGGAACAGGCTTTTACCGTCGTCTTTGAATTGCCGTGGAAGAACAGGATTTAGATAATCGCGCAGTGGGAAGTCACCGCTCTCGTAATACTCCTTGCATGAATATTGAAAGGTACGAATAATCCGATGGGTGACCTTACAGCTCCGTCGACCTTGAACGCAGCCATCCCTTGACCTATACCTTCATAAAAATTTGGACTCTTACTATCCGGATATCCGGATACTCAGATCCGGATTTCGATTCGGATTTCGAGTTACGCTATGTCCTAATTAGATGTCGCACAGCGACAAAATCATTGTCGTCCAACCGACCGACCAACACGACTATAAACAAACCAGGGATTTTCTATGGGCTTGTCCAAATTGGCAATGCATGCGATGCGGCAACTTCGTATATGTCGGTCGTTTTGTTTGAATTTCAAACCAGTTTGTTTTTTTTGTCGTATCGCACGCACAACGTCCCAAAACATCAATGGATTTCGTGGGATCATTGCAAAAGTTGGTTGCAAATAGTACTCTACAGCCGGCCGTATATGGACACTGTCGCATTGTCGTACGACCGACTGAAATCGGTCGGTTGGACGACAACGATTTTGTCGCTGTGCGACATCTAATTAGGACATAGCGTTATAACGAGCAATCCGGATACTCGGATATCCGGATAGTAAGAGCCCTACTACCTACTAGGTAGGTACTAGGTATCCGAGTATCCAGATTGCTCGTTATAACTCGTAATCTGGATCGAAGTATCTCAGTATCCGGATACTCAGATCCGGATATCCGGATAGTAAAAGCCCTAATAAAAATGGTTAACTCCATTAAACTTCTTTCCCATCAAGAAGGAGCAACCCAACTCGAGTACAGAATTAACCCCACGAAAAGCAATCATACACACTTCTTCAAGTCCCCCTACTCCACCTAAAACAAATTCGAAGTCAAGCTCAACACAGCATGCCCAACTCTGTAAAAACATGGTACACCTAATAGTCCTAATACGGGGAGGTAGAAAGGAACTCCGCCTCGAAGTACATAGTAGCAGTCAACGATAACGCAGAAGAGCTTCAGGATGGTCTACGAGTTAAATCCCAGTTGATGCGGGCTCCTCGGTCAAGATAAAAGTGTCAGTCACGCGGACAGGCTGATCCACGCGGCGTTACAACGCATTATCGCGGGTGTACGCGTGGGTGCCACTCGGCGGAAGCCGTGTGCAACTGCAACGCGGTGGCGAAGAGACCCAAAGTCGACTGCGAGAAGCCTTTTCCTGGCGTGCATCCTGCCCGCGCCACGCGGACGGAAATAAGGAGAAGCTTAAGCATGCACGTCGCGCGCGAAACGCTGGGTCACAATGAAAGGAGGGCGAGAGGGGTTGGGAGTAAGCAGAAAAACCGATCGTTGTCAGGGAAACGAAGGAAATCTGCATTTTGTCAAACTGTCGCTGGAAAGTTGGCAGCTGCGTCTGGAAAGGCGGCCGACGAGGGTGAAAGGTGAGGATGGCGAGCGGGTGGACGGGGCGAGGCCGGAGGGGCGAGAAGAGCAGGGGATTGTCGAGATGAGGATGGAAAAGGGTAGGAGAAAGAGCCACGGAGGCCGACTCTGGAAGGAGGTGGGAAAGTTTGGAGTAACTCTCGGGCGTGCTGTTATCTAAACCCTTCACGTACCTCTTGAGTAGTTCGGGGATGAAGGGGGATGCTTTCTTCCCCGCGCTGCGACGGGAATATCCGTCGAATTACTTTCGATAACGATCCCTGTGACGGTATTTTTGCTCCCCCTTCCGTCTCGCGGCGAGAACTCTTAAGGTGCAATCCCACGGCGCGTGGTACGGTGAATTTCGTGCCGTGGGAACGCGCCTTTAAAGGTATACGCACCTGTCGCAATCCCGCGACGGGTCAGTTCCTTCGGTGCGAATGGTCTCTTTGTTTCAGCGTAAGTAACTGACACGTACAAGCTTAAACTGCTCCACTACAAAATAGGGAATCGTCGGGGAACTGATATGTGTGCGTAGACCTTAATCTGTCTATTACACCGTGGATTGGACGGTGACGTTAGGGATAGCTCTGCGCTCACGTAGTAGCTATTGGGAGATGATTTTAGTGTCACCGAAGCAAGTAGAAGGTGAAGGAAGTGTTATTGTATTTTAAGCAGGGAAAAGTCGAGCTGATGCAGAAGATGGAATTAGTTGCCATCTACTTTATGTTCATTTAAACTTAGCTTAACCTTCTAGTGTTAATATCTGGAAGCACATGAGATGTTCCAACCAACTTTTGCAAGCTTATTTTTCGATGATTTTCCTTTGAAATAAAAATATATGGAACGTGAAAAATTGAAGGTGGCAGAGAAAAAGAGGATTATTTCTGAAGTTCCCTTACTGTACACTTATTCTATGTATCTGGGATTAATACTTGAAAATGATCTCCCATATTCAAGTCAACATTTAAAAGAAATATTTCACAAGCCTCCTTTTACCTCGGGCAAGCTTAAAGCCTCCCAAAAAGAAATCAGCACCCATTCGAAAGCTAGGCTCGAGGCTCAAGTAAAAGTAAGTCAGTACCGGTGGAAGAATAAATTAGAGAGGAAGCAGGATTGATCGTGCCCGAAAGATCGAGCACGAAACATTACGATGCTTCCGCTGATGTCACAGAAGCTTCTCCTGGGAGGGACGCCTGAATGGAAGTTTAGGTTAAGCCCCAGCTGATGGTTTTAAAGCCAGCTGAAAAAAGATGCCTCTGCGGAGTATCTCCCTTTCACGCTGGATAAATCTCGCACGCGCGACAACCCGCCTGAAGAGATAAGCGTCCGCGGGAAGGGGCTTTTTTCTTTCTTTCGATCACAGCCTTTTCTTTTCTCGTGCTACACCCTTCTTCGCAGTCGCGGTTCATAAATAGTAAACGGTTAAACGTCGATTTGTCAGACAGTTGCGCAATATTCCTACAATATGTATATGTTACAGTCAAAGCGCTAATTCAACGAATCTATACATTCACTAGTCAATGTATAATGCACTCACTGATCCGATTGGCTAAAGTGTTCATAAGGAATGAAATGTATACTTTACATATTAAATATATATGTATAATACCTACATTTCGACGCTTGATTCTGTATTAAATTGATTCAAATTCTGTTATTACATATCCTGCTCCACGATTTTATTTAAAGTGAAAAAACACCATCGACATTGTTGTGCAAGATTTATTCTTCAGTTTTTAGTACATTGTAAATAAAATTGTTATAAGAGTACCGCGTTATAGGAGGGTTTACTGTAAATAGGTACAAACAATAGTGTCTGTAGTTTTAAAAAACTTTATTATTTTGTTCTGGGGTAAGCTACATATGGTCCAGAATTTGTTGTCAAGGATTAGGGAACCCCAGAATAAACCTAATCAGACCATTAAAAAGACTACTTCTGCCTTAAACCGCATTTACACCAGCGCCTTCCAACCAAGGTTACCACCTCTCCGGTTTTGGCCCGGAGACTTCGGGTTTTGAAGCAAATCTCCGAGCTCCAGTTTTACTGGACAAATCTCCGGGTTGTAGAACAAAATGAGAAGTGGTATTATACAATGGTATCAATTTTATATGCAATAAAAGGTATTAATTAAAAAACATATAATTTTAAATTCTGAATTGATTGTGCTTAAAAAAATTGCATATTTGTTTTCCGGATATTTGAGAACAAAACTTTTTTGCTTTTTCCATTTCTGGGTTTATATTCGAATCTTTGGGTTGGAATGTGCGGCACTCCGGGATTTGAAAGGTTGGAAGGGGAAGCAGGCGCGTGAGGGGCCCCTACGCTGGACGGCGCTGATTTACACGCTTCGCGCGTGTATGGCGAAGAAAACAGCATCCATGAAAAATTTCCCAGCCGATACTGCCATTCCCTTCCATGCTGCTTGGTCACCTTTTACTCCAACGACCTGTTCAGCTGAATCAATGTTTACATGTGAATTTATTGTGAATGGCACGCTACATTTAGCAAACATTTAAAAACATGCGACGCGTGCTGCAACAACTTTCTTCCTATCAGTCTACAGTCATGATGTAATTAGAAACTTATGTACATTAAAAGCAGTCACTGCTATTAGGATGCGTTCCGATTCACACATACTTAATGCGCATGAAGTGCATAGACAACCGGTCGGTTTCAGTTACTGCGCGCATTGGTGGTGCAGATAATTCCTAAGAATCTTCTCACTTCCGGTGCAGCAAGCGTGCAGCAAACGCCAAAATTCGGACGAGAAGCAGTTACCTACTGCGTGCATGCATATTTGTTTCTACAACCTTTGATAATTTGGAATAGAGAAATTCACCTGATACAATTGAATGAAAAGTAATAAAAACAATTAAATTAATTCTCTAATGATTACAACTGCCACTTTTCTAGGTTATTATTTTGAAGAAACTTCATATCATGTTTTTTTAATACAAATGTATAATTATATACTTATTATATACCGAAAATGTTCTTTGAATATTGTTTTCGAATATCCCGAAACAACGCGTTTTACACAAACTGTTAATTTTTCGGCAAATATAATCTCTCCACGGGTTTTGTCTATAATTAATGATATGTATAATATTTCCGATTCTAAATGGCAAGTTAATATATTATCTTCATTTTCGCTTCATCAGACGAATCACTGATGCTGATTTCATTATCATTATTATTTAATAATATGGAAGTTATTGTAAATAACGCTTCGTGATCCACTTTGATTTCACATGAAACACATGAAAAATCGTGCCGTTTCCAAGAACGCAAGAACCGCAGTTGACCGCAGTGACAAAATGAAACGATATTAACGCGCGCGGCGCGGCGACTGCGTTGCGATCTATGCGTGAATTCGAACACACTCTTAGCAGAACAAGTTTGAATTTCAAATTCTCCGATAAACGGAGAGATACCTTCACTCGAGAAAACGGTACACAGACTCCTTTTTTCACAGTGAGAAAGAAGCGTTCGACATTACGAATGATCCTAAGCTACGTAAAGCGCGAAGAAAGAAACGTGAAAAAGATTACCTGCTATCATGGTACCAATGTAAACTAACAATGTTACTATCACCAGGATAATCTTCAAGAACATCGAGTTTTGTAAGAGTCCCATTTTCGTAGTATATACTGCTTGTTCGCCAGCCGCTCATCTTTATATCGTCCCCCCTAATCTCATTTCCTGCAGATCATCGTAAAAGTATCCAGTGCGAAACGATAAGGGGACAAGAAAGACTAAGATAACCACGGTCAAGGCTAAGATAACTGAATTGCATCCGCGATGCAACTGATAACTGATAACTGATAATCCACGATAACTGATTCTGCCTCGGTCGCAACCTTCTCCTATTTTCTTGAATGCATAAATTCAACCGCCGAACCACAATGAATTATTAAACTCAGAGTCCAGGGACTTATGATACCTACTGTATGTATTATCAATATTCTTATATGTATAAAACTTTATTCATTAGAAGAGTGTAGGTGGTTAAAAAGAGTAGATCAAAAATCACACAGCCTTAGATTTATCCAACACGTCATGACAATTTACAATTCTTAATCCAGTGCACTACCCAAGTGCAAAAAAATTTCACAAACAATTTCAAACAGAATAACCATGTTTACCTTGAATGACAAACGTGTCTACCATGATCAAGTTTTCTACACTCGTTCACATCCGTGCACTCGTACAAACATTTGTCAGTGACGATTGAAGCGAATGGAGTTTACATGGTTAAACGGTGCTTCGGCGCGTTTACATATTCCAGTAAACGGCGCTGTACGATTACCGATAACTATCGACGACGGTGTTTCGCGGCGCGATTATCGTCTATCCGGCGGGGAACTCCTATTTGCAGTAAAAAAAGCGTGATTGTTACGCGAAATCGATGCGGTTCCCCCACCTTTATTCCCACCTTCGACTCCGTCGATAAATCGTGGATAACGGTAATCGCGATCCCGCGGAGTTGCCGTTAAAAATCCGGCTGTGCGCGTCAGTTAGCTCAGTATCTGTTGAAATTCGATTTCACGGGAGTGTAATTCACTAAAATCGGGCTCCTCCTCGATCTCGGTTTTACAGGGCCGTAATCCTGAATAGCTGCTGCGTGGAACGTCGGTGGGACCGCCAGGCGGCTTCCGGTACGCGCCGCCGCCACGGTGGGCGCGCAGCGCGCGCGAACGTAGGAAAACAGGACCACCATCAGGTAATAAATCAGCTCGAACATGCTGAGTAACGAGCCCCCGAGAAATAAGCCGATTATGCCGCCGAAAGACACTGCAAAAGAGATCCGTCGTGTTCAGCCGTGTTCGCTGCCCAACTTCCTACGCTCGTTAATATGTTAATCCGATAAAAATATGCGCGGTCCCGTGTACGAATTCACTGGACGGAGATAACGGGAACACGATGGAATTCCCCGATTAGCCGACCTTAAGTGGAGCTGGGCTCCCCGTGGTGTCGATTAAGACTTAGTTGCGAGTTTCAAGGATGCTCGATTTACTTTCTATCTTTCCCTCTTTCTACTGGAATTCACTATATAGGTTAAGGTATCTTTCTGGTACTGTTGGGATGTAGGACTTACTTAGAAGCAAAGCTGGATCAAGGATAGAGGGGACCCCATTCTAAGTCTTCGATTGATGTAGAAAAATAATTGAATGAAGTTTTGTTTACTGCTTGCGTTTTGAAATAAACAGAAATCGCACTAAAAAGTTATTTCAAAATATCTTTTCGATGTTTGTCCTTTAATATTATTTATTTGTAAATTATTTGTAAATTATTTGTAAATTATTTGTAAATTATTTGTAAATTATTTGTAAATTATTTGTAAATTATTTATTTTAAATTACTGATTTGTAATAATAACAATAATAAAAAATCAATATATTTCGATATAATTAGTGATATATTGATGAATAGTGAGATTTATGGGAGGAGTCAAGGGGAAAAGGTGGGGAGAATTGACCAGCAATCAACCAGATGGTCTGCTAAACTTTGAATCTACTCGTTCCAAATCCCACAGAATATACACTGTGGAACTATTTTCTTGCACTAATCCCACTTATTTGTTTCAATTCAATTACCGAGATAATTCAGATGCGTGAAGACTAGATCCGTTTTGAAGCGGAAGTTGGTCCGGCTGGAGAAATGAACGTCCAACGTAATGTCCTGAGATTGGTACGTCCGTACTGCGGCCAAGTGTGGCATGTAGAAATGGTAGTCGCATTCTGGCGGACAGTCACATATAATGGCGTCTTTGTCGATCGGTTCCTTCTCACCAGTGATCACGTTCTCCTTATACAGATCTGACATTTGTTGCGAGGTTATTAAAGCTTCATAATAATTGTCAAAAGATACGCAAACATGTTGCAGCTTTAGCATTCATACCGTTGTGATCAATGAGGCAGAGGAAATCGCTGAGGTTGCAGTTACGATGGGAATCTGAACAAAAGAATCATCAACTGTCGCATTATTTCGAACAGAAACCTGCTCATAAATTATTACTCATCAACTATTTCCCTGTCAGGAATAGATGTAAGAGTAAACATGCATTAAGAATCTGAGAATCCACGTCTATTACGGAAGAGCTAGTTAATTTATGTAATACAGAATGCAGGCATCTCAAAGAGAAAGCCAAACTCGTTTTGAATAAAAGATCTCGAGATTAACTGAGTCTTCAAGTATAAGTTAAAATCACTGCCGCTGAATGTACCATCCGCCCTCATAACGTCATACACCCGACATGTTGCGATTTCCCTGAATAGACAATGAGCTCTTTCCAGTCCTATACGATTAACCTCAAAGGTTTCAAGCCGCCTTAACAATATGCCCGCAGATATCGTACTCGAAGGGAATAGGAACGAAGGATTGCAGCCGCAGTGTTTGATGACGTATTCCCTTTTGCAGAGTGATATGCATGTCTCTTGAGTATACGTTCTGCCGGCGCTGTGCCTGCAAGGCGCTCTCTCCGCATCCAGATCGAGAATGGATTGCGTGGCAAATCCGGAGATGCACTCAAAGGACACCGTGGTCAGCGAATTCGTCGGTATCACACGCCCGTTCTTCGGCCAGACCCGTGGATCCTCCACCATGAACAGGACGCCGTCTGTTTCTTCTGAAAAATCTCAGAGAAAAACAACGTAATGCGCTTCCCACAGCCAAATCTCTCAAATGTGTAATTAATTATCTACTTTTCCGTAGTTCAGTTACAGAAGAATTACGAGCCTTCTAGAAAACCTAGTACATATATTATATGAACACTTGGTAGATCGCTGGTTCCGAGGAATTCTATATAATAAGACACTTAAGGTAGCTAGCTGTTCCTTTGAAAACTAACCTCAAAATCGAATAGGCACTTCCACTCTTTTCACGTAGAACTCCTAAAGTAAACGAGACAGAGAAAAATGTTCCAAACAAAAGATTAATGGTATAATAAAAGCTGATGAAAAAATCTTTTTCCAAAATGATGTTAACGCACGTTTGCAGCGCATAGTGCACCACTAAACTTTTGTTTGAAACATTTTTGGTGTCTCTTGTACTTTAGGAGTTATACGTGAAAAAGTGGGAGTGTCTATTCGACTTTGAAGTTAGTTTTCACACCCTTAATGGGCGATTGGGCACTAATGGATACCGTTCGTCTTTGTCGTGAGTCACTCTATAAACCTACAAGGTTGCGTTCCAATCAGCGAATACGGATTCACGGTATTCCCTTGTTGGACAAAGAAACTAAATTCGAAAATTCCATGTTTTGGTTCTCATTGCCCAGAAATGATCTGTTTATAATCTCGCCGGGATAGGGAAGTGTTCACTGCAGATTGGAAAATCGATTGACCCCGATTTGCAGGTACACGCATATCGCCCCATAAGCTGCAGCAACGGAAGCTGTTACCGAAACACGCTCGAAAGGACTCGCGTCCCGTGGATCCTGCGACGGTAGCAGGAGTTCCGAGACGGTCGCTCGAATTTCCCGGCGAGCAGGCAGTTAAATTACTCGGAATTCGCTGCGGCGGGTCACGTGGCCCCCGAAGTTACCGCTTTGATGACTGAATGGCCATCGACTCGGCCAAGTATAGCCATCGTTTCCGCTCAACTCCCGTAAAACTACCTTCGAATCCTGACAATTTCCTTCGCATGGGGGATCGTCGTGTTCTCTCGCGATTCCGTCCCCCGAACTTACGATCCTCGCTAAAAAGCCGGGCTCCCTTATCGATCTATCCGTTGAGAGGCTGATGTTCTACTCCGCGAAGTCGCGATAACGTCGATTGGATTCGTGATTTTACGATCTGACGGCCGCTTTGGGGTCCTTTATGCCGTTCGGCTCTGTTGTGGAATCTGATTATCACGATCGGCAGCCAAAACATCGATCTCTGAGTCACAGAGTTTTAAATGACCTGCCAAATGGTAAATTTGTGCCTTCGCGGGTAGTAAAAATGGTAATGCCCACGATTTTTAGAGGCCCCCTTTTATGTCTACGTGTTACACTTAAGGGGGTGGAGCACCTTGGACGCATTAAAATCATAGTGACTTTATTCTGTTAAATAATGAACTCAACAGAAAATTTCATTAATGGCATTTATTATATCGACGCGCGTTACGAAGAGTAGCACGTGCTATCTCTTGAAGATTAAAAAAAATTTTGTATATTTTTTCAACAAAATAATAATGCTAGGGCCACTACGCGGTACCCCCCTAACAGGAGTATGAAAATTAAAAAGGAACTGTGTATCGCCAACAACCAGTTTTCGAGTAATTAAAGATTAGAGTCTCGCCCAATCGTCAGCGCTGCTTAGTCCCCCTTACGTAACGAGAGGCATAGTGGGGGCAGCGCTCCGCCCCCAGGAGTCTCTCCACGCGACGTAATTGGCCAGAAGTTTAACACGCTTCTACAGGAAAACGGTTCACTTCCAACATCTACTTCCTTTTCAACTTTTCATCTGCTAATTGAACAGAATCCCCTCCGAACCCCTCCTATCGCAGACCCGTGGATTCATCCACGAAACCCGTAACCATTACTGTTTTTATACCCCGCACACGCTCCGCCGCCGGACATCCCCCGATTACCGTAGCCCCGATCGAGCCGTGGACAATTCCCCAGCTAATTTTAATCGCGCTAGAACGACAGGAAGAGGGCACCGGGCGTTTCCCACTTTTCTATCGGCCCCGGCCGCCTCGATTCCCGTGGCTTTAATGCCTTGATCAATTCCATTCGCGCGTTATGACGCGCGCGCGGCGAACGCATCCGCCGGATTAAATTCTGCCCTGTATTCGAGAATTGTTTTTCGGCTTACTTGCTTAATTGGATTTCCGTATTTTCCATGCTTCGCAGCTTCCGGTGGGGAGGGCGGCGGTGGGAGGGGAGCGTCGGCGGGAGGGGTAGCTGCAGCGACGCAACAAAATCGCAACTTTTATCACGTTCGTGCACAATTTGGATATTGTTTCCGGCGGAGGCGGGGAGGAGGGTCGCGCGTTATCGCCGAAAAATGGAATTTTGTCGGAGGAATTGGGAGCAACCGGCGCGATATCGCGCGACGGTTACGAGCACGGTGTTTACAGCGGGCATACCATTTTTCGAAATTATTTCTCGCCCCGTGTTATCGCGTTTCATTTCGCGCGTTCCCGCCTCCACAGGCTTCTGCTCCCGATTTGAAATTTAATTAGGACGTTTCTGGCATTAGAGGTAACGAGATACGCGGAATTGTGTACGCGGGGTGGACGGCGCGTGAAACGCGAGTAGAAGGTAAAGCGGGAGGGAGGAGGACAGGTTATTTACAGGCGGGTAAATCTGCGTTAAACAACGTCGCTTCCGCGGGACGCTATTCGTCCAGAGAACACGGTTCGTTTGTCAACGTTGTTCCCTCCCGGTGCGCGCGGTCCCGCGTCGCCGGAAATTTTTCAAGGGCCTCAAATAACCGCCAAGATGCGAGGCGGAGAGTCACTTCGTAGGCCTGTGGACATAAAATTAAATGGCCCCGCGCGGCTATATTACCGCGACTTCCCTCGCGCTGCTGCTCCCCGAGGCTTCACTGGCATTTCTTTCGGCCGGGGAGATATGAATTTTGATGAACTTCTTGGGAACCAATAATCGACGGGCTCTACTCCTGGGCGAATGGGAATTTGCAGTATTATGTTTACTATTGCTACTTAGCTTTAAACATTGACGTGCCAGCGGTATTTACGTTCTTACTATCATCGGATTAGTCATTCGGTACTTATTTATCGTAAATCAACGACATGGTAGTTTACAGCGGTCAGAAACCATATAGTTTCAGACATCGCCAACCACATACGAGGTAACAATAATTGAAGACTTGTGCTGCAAAAAGATGGCAGTTTTCTGCTTTGCTGAAATTAGGTTACGGGTAGCATTGAATGTAAAAAAAATTAATTAAAGGTGAAAATGAAAACTTCGATATTATTTCATGATTTAGTAAGGATATTTCATTATAATTTGTCTAAAATTGCTTAAATTGATGTTTTCTCATATGCTTCCCATATGGTATTACATGTACTAATACCTACATAGTTTTATAACATACCTAATAATTGCGTTTAATGTAATTATTTACCCGAGATAAGTGGATTTTCATACAATATGGCGCAAAAAGCAGGTAGCTCCAAATTTTTATTTTATTTTTGCTTAATAATAGGGCCAAATGCCGTATTAATATGTAGATCTAAGTGTTTAAAATACATTAAACCTATGTCCAAAACTATTTGAAATATGTCAACACTATTTTTATTATTTTCCGAAAGTTAATACCCCCTTCTTGCCGCAAAGTCTTCAACTACAGAACAAAGAAAAATCATAGGTACACACCTTTCAAAAACTGACTTAAGACCTAACACCACAATCACCACGAATCAAGGTTACCGACCAGAAAGCACTCCACTCACCAGAATATGGCGGTTTAGTGACATTGGACAGTCTCGCGGTGACCCTGACGCCGCTCCAGGCGCCATAGCTGGTGGCCTTGCGGGGTCGTTTCTCGCTGTGCCTGCGGTACTTCCGGCGAGCGGTCGCCTCCGCCATCTGAGAGTTGAAGGAGTAACAGAAGCCGTACTCCGTCTTGTGCAGCTCGAATATCTCGCAGCAATCGCGCCTCATGCTCCGCCACCAGCAATCGGATAGTAGTTGCTCGCAGCTGGGCGTGACGCGCAGCAACGCGTCCGTCACGTTCAAGTCTGCCAGCAGCGAGGGACAGGATGAGATCCCGCGGGAGCTTCTCGAACGATACGGCGCGGGAAGACGCGACGGAATCTGGTTATGGAAATGGGGGAGCAGCCGACGTTCGGCGAGGATTTTTATTATTCCCGCGGTGGAGCGACGCGATCGCGGCCACCCCCGTCTCGCTTTTCAATCGCTGCAGCTACCACGATTCGTCGAACGAACGTGAAATTTTAATTCTCCCGCGCCCGGGGGAAGGGACGCGACAGTTTCAGCGATGATTACACGTCGACGGCTGAAAAACGTTTAATAAGGGCTCCATGGTTGGCTGGCTGGGCGCGTTTTATGCAAATGCGCGGGGCGCAAATAAAAACTCCCGAGAAACCGTCCCTTGCCTCACGGAGCTGTAACGCTTAGAGCGGGACCTCTTAATTTCGCTGAATTACGGGGTCACCGCGCGAAATCGTTAAGCCCGCTTTAAAGTTCGCAACAAGTTTAAGCGCGAGCGACCTCTATAGCCGTCCATCGTGCCGAGTTGAGGATCGCGGGAGGATCCTGGCGTTCTCCTTAAGCTTCTATCAGTTGGTGGACTGATCGGTGACTTCTGGTGAAGGAATCGCTACTTGGGAAGGGCTGTTGGTCGATGGGCAGGGAGCAAGGGTGGTGTTTTGCTAGGAATGATTATGCATGTGTTAAAGTATGAATGGGTACACATTAGAATACAAGAATTGAGGGTCTTCTTGGGGTCTTCTATATGAAATAAATTCATTTAAAAAAAGAACTAGATATCAATAAAATCGATTAGCATTTCACTCCCAAATATAAATTTATAATCATTTCACTACATAAAAAATAATTCATATTTAACTCTTTTAGTTAGTTCGAGATGAATATAATCTGTATTATTTATTTAATAAATCCTGATATAAAGGGTAAAGGAGTAATTTACTTCATTATATCTAAAATTAATTTTTCACAATACCATCAATATAAATATATAAAGTCATTCTACATAACGACTATGTTAATTACTAAAACGACTTTAATTAAAATTATTTTTATTATAATAATTAAAACCCACACATTTACCTACACAATAAAAATTAAATTAAAATTTTCATTATTAATTTAATTATTTCAGTGTAAAAGAGTAGTTTTATTTAGGGAGTACTTTGAGTAGTTCCATGGAGAAACGGGAGGTTTAAACACAAAGCAATTATATGTATAATAATAATAAGAATAATAACAATAATATTATTATTTTCGACAGATGAGGGATTGCAACTGAAGAAGGTTCTACGGTTTATGTGCTGGGATTTGAAGAGGATTGTTTATTATAAACTTCTGACAAACAGTGCTTTCATTATTAACTACAGTGAAACCATGACCTTTGTATTTTCCTCAAATTTCGCTACGAACTTTCCACATAACGGGGTAATAATAACAGCATTATTACGTCATAAATTAACGAGTAATTAAATAAGTGATGAATGGACGAGGTTTAGCATTTCGGCTGGTTTGAAACATAATCCTATAGACGATAGACTGAAAACTGAAAGATGCATGGAATAATGTACGACAACATGAATAACAAGTATAAGAAGTATACGAAGTATAAGAAATATAAGAAATGTAAGAAGTATAGGAAGTATAAAAAGTGTAAGAAGTATAAAAAGTTAAGAAAAGTGAGCCAGAACAAAGGAGCAGGCAGCACGTTTGACCGTCGAGGCAGGGTGACCAGAGAAGGATAAACAGTGAACGAATTTCCAGGGGAATATAATTATAATAGGAAGACCCATAGATAGCAAAAATCCTCTGTAAAACAAATGAAGACAACGTCTAGTAGACGTTCTTTTACTAGCACTTAGAGAAGTGTTTCTGCAGAACAGTTCCCTCAGACAATACACTCACCCATTAGGCCATCCAGTCGACGGTGCTTCAAGAAATCCAGCCGATGGAACTCACCGAAGCTGAGAACCGAGAGTTTCGTAAGGACGTCGCGGAAGGTGTCGAGCGTCCGCTGATCGGTGGAATTGGGAAAAATCCGCTTCTCTAATTCCACAGCCTTGTCCCAGTCGACCCGATCGTTCGGGCAGATGGTGACGCTGGGGAAGGGGACGCCGGAAATTCGGTAATTCATCGAGTCGATGCCGATGGACGTCGGAGCTTCCTGAAAGCGAATCAACGAGCGCGTATCGAGCATTAGCTAACCGGATTTCGATCCCTGAATATTCAAATCTTCCATTATTCCGTGCCCGCCGTCGCCTCCCCGAGCAAATGAATATTCTAAATAAATAATCGGCTGCTGGAACCTGTAATTGAATAACAAATCGTGTTTGCGCGCGGAAATGGCCACCCGTGTACGCTCAAGCCGCACAGTGGGGCTTTTTATTCTTTAATGGTCCATTCGGCGATTCGTCAATTAACGCTACGTCGGGACACCAGATCGCCTGCTGGCTAACGAATCACCGCGATCGATCTGCCGCGCTCGATTTTTCTGTCGGTGTTCCCTAATTTTCCTGCCGCGAACCCTGAGCGACAGGCGACGCTTCGCGAATTTCTTCGTGTGTAGCAAGCAGTAACGTATTTAGTCACCTACATTTCAGTAGAGGAAAAGGGATTATCCGGAGAACATAATAGAATTCAACATCCCGCGGGGCTATTGTCTATCCACCCACGCAACAAAGGAGTGTCGCGCACTGTCTGCTTGAAATTCCATAATTTCAACGACTATGTAGATTTCAGCGTAATACTCTGCGAACATGTTCCCGATCTCCTAACTGCGGAAACCCATGCTCATTAGTAGAGAAGTAATTCTTTGATACCAAAGCTTTCCTTGCTGTTACTACACTCGGTGAAGCTACGGTTGGGTCCAAAAAGACCCGGCAACTCTGGCTGAGGGTTAAGCAAAGCTTTCGCACGGTTCACGTGAGGAGGATCAAATATGGTTACCTGCAGGTTGATAGTGAGGTAGACGATGACACGGACCGCGACGACGAAATGGACGATGAAGACCAGCAGCCACAGGCACCTCTCGATTGGGTGCAAGCGCGGGTCCACGGCGTATCTGAGCCCGTGCAAAGTGGCATCGGTGCAGTAGCGTTGGACGATTGCGACCAGCGTCTCGAATCGCTTGATCTTCCGGTTTCTCCAGGGATTCCGCTTGATCCTCGCGAGCATCTTCCCGCTGAGCGGTCTCTTCGCAAGCATCCTCGTGTTCTTTGGTAAAGACAGCACGCCCGCGGTCCTCTATCTTCCCCTTTTATCATTCAAATTTCCAGCCTGCTTTGGTGAACTTCACGGATTCCTCTGCCGCGTCCGTGGCTCGAACCGGCGGCGGGAGCTTTGTTCCCCGGGCGTGCAGAGCGGACTGGGGCCTCGGCTCTTTTTCTGAGAACTCGGTGGATAATTATTATCGAACTTGCGCTCGGAGCCCTTGAGTTCTGAAGCGGAGACGAGGTCTCTCTTTTCCGCTGTCCACCGGTGACTTTTGCTGGAACACGACGGGTAGCGCTCGAGTGGAGTTCAAACCGCCATTGTGGCAGCAAAACGGCTTTTCGGGACCAACCCGTGACTGGGCTGCGCGGAAAGAAGCTTTCGGCTGATGTCCGCGAGCGTTGGTGTGACTGGCAAAGAGAGATCAGCAAGTGGAATTCTTGTATTTTAAAGGGAGAGAGTATAGTCATAGGGTTTGAAATAATATGAAGGTGGTATTCTGTTTTTAGCAGTGTGAATGTTGATGGTGTTGTGGCAGCTGATGTAGGATTCAAATTATAGGCATTCATCTTCAGTATTCCAAGTAGATACATGTAGGTATATCAAGCAATAGTCAGGTCTCCAATGCGCATGCCCAAAGAGAAACTATGATACAAATGGGGAGATGATAATGAACTTGACCAGGCATACACAGGACCCTCAATTCCGGGCGCGAGCGCAAATTTGAGCTCAAGCTGAGCTCGAGTTCTGAGCTCGTTCAAGGACAAGCGAGTCCGCCAACGGAGTGGGGAGCGGCTGGAGTAGTGGGAGCAGAACGTCGCAGGCTACCGCATGGGTTTGCAGAGTTTGACGCTCCGAAATTAAGGCACATTTTAGGAAATTTTTAAAAGAAAAGTATTGAGTATTATAATTCCAGTCTCTGTACTTTTATTAATTGAAATTTGAAAAATGTGTTCAAATTTTTGTATGCAATAATAGTAATATGGTTAAAAGTTATAATGGTAGTAGTAAAAGGGGTTCGAAAATAGTTTGTTGCTGGCGAGTATGATTTTGGCTATCGTAATCATCTGAAACAAAAAATGTACAATTTTTCTTAATCTATATGGGTGAGGTTATCATATGAACTTCAGTTCATGTTGAATGAATAATGTTGAAAAGCATAAAAATTTAAACCAAGCAAAACAAGTGCGCCACACACAAAGAGGCAGCTGACTAATCAGGCTATTTACCTGATAGTCAGCTACACCGCAACCTAAACCCGCTGGTTATGTTTTTACTCTTACAATTAGATACGTGTTACTATTATTCAGTCCACCCATTTACTTTTCGCTCCCCATAAACAAACAATCCGTAACCGACAGAAAGCAGAAATAATGCCACATTCACCACTCGCGCAGGCGTCACCTTCCCTCCAAACAATTCCATCACTGCCACCGCCTCCCGCAATGTCCCCCAATCAAACACCATCGGCCATCTCCAAACAAAACAGTTCCTCGTTTTATGAAACGCGAGACGCGGTCTGGCCGCGGATCACGATTGTTATTCGACGCCTCTTGGAGCGGTGATCGAAACAGGAGCCGACGGTAAACACAAGCATTCGTCGGCGCAGCTCGCATCCTGTCCGAGTGAAAAATCGTGCCACCGGTGTCTCCCGATTTATCGATCCTCCGCGGGCTCTCGAATTTGCCAGCGTCCGGGCGATTAATCCGTCGCCGCCGCGCGTTAATTCGTTCCCGGTGGAAGATCGATGTCGGCCTGGTCGGAGCAACCCGCGGCGGGCTTTGTCGCCCCACGAAGAAGCTCTCGCCGTTTCGCTCGCGGGCCGAAATCAAAGCGGAGGCGTTGACGTCCCGTCGCGGTTACGGGCATTAGTATGCGGGACCGGGTCGGCTGACATGCCTCGGGCCTGTTATTGATGATGAACGTGCCAGCCCGTTAACGCACCGGCCCAGGCGGAGACGCCGGCTAGGATGCGTTTATTCCGCGCCACGGGCTACGAATCACCGGCCGGCACGCTTGCTTTCCGAAATTCGAGATCGAAGGTTACTGTAACGCTGTCTGCTCCCCGGAATGCGCTCACTTTTTGAGTGATCGCGCGCTGGAAAAAAAATAAAATACTTTCTACTCTCTTAAACCATAAAAAAACTTAAACCAGAGAAAGAACTGTAATAAATGCAAGGATTCAAAATTAACTGCAGTACTAATTAAAATTAATTGCAATACTAATCAATACAGTAACGAAGCATTGGAATTTTCCTACTATTCCATAAAATATCTTAAGTGATATGATTTAGATTACTTATCCGTGTGTGTGTGTGTGTATCGAGGCAACAGTGCGCGCGTATCTGTATTTTCGCGGCGATACAGCTCGCGGTGTTTATTCGCGATAATAACGCGATAGCGTATAATTAGCGGCCGCTTGAAGCGATTATTGTTATCGCTGGACGAGAGAAAAAAGCGACGGGGGCCCCGTAATTTATCGCGTTATTAATTTCGACCGCGCGCGGGTCACGCTGTTATTTAAGCGGATTAAATTGTCTTCCGCAGAGATTCGAAACTGCCCGCGCTAGCTGACTTCGGGGTGGCAGCCAATCCGCAATCGCCGATGAAACTCGATTCGGAGACAATTAACTGGCGACAGAGCCGCGATTTACGGGTCCGCAGGAAGGAAGGCGCGACGCGCGATCCTCGCGAAATGAAAACGTCCAACGAGGACGGCCACGGTGGAGCAATGATTTATTTAGAACTAACGCGCGCCGACAAGTATCGAAAATTGTTCCGTCCATCGCGCCGCTGAAACGAATGAGAATTTTCCTCCGTTATCGAGTATATCGGGGCGTTATTGACTACGCGTTATTATCATAAGTTTGGCCCGCGGCATTTATTAACGTTGCGGAATAACGAGCTCCGCTGGAATCGATTTCGCGCTTCGGTGGACTCGGAATGGACGTGGCGATTTTTTAGTCTGCTTCGGCAGGAGGTGCTGGGTATCTGTCTTGTTTGAAATTTGGGGTCTCAGTGGAATAAAGGTATATGCCACGTATGCATAAGTTTTCGGTTTTTTTTTGTAATGTAACTGTGAGTAATAAGGTCCACTTAAGGATCCATAATTTTTTTTCGAAAAGAATTGTTCATATTTTTGAGGACTCTTTATTTTATGTTTGCATTAAATGCATTCGCAATGGTGCCATTTCCCCCCGACTTTCTTCCATAAACCAACCAAAATGCAACAGAATTTAAATTAAATTCAGAATGGGATGGGCATAAATCTTGAGCGTGGGAAGGAGGACGCCTCTGTTCCTCGTCACGAGGTGAAATTCGCCGTCGAACAGCGCCGATCCAATACGATCGGGGTACCAGCGGCTGGATAGGATTGGCCATAACTGTGAACGCTCTCGTTTTCCGTCCGCGGTAACTTTTACGCCTCCTCCAACGTTTTCGAGTCTCTTCCAAGCACTCTACTTCCTTCTGTTTTAACTAGAACACGCTATTTGGAAGAATGAAAGTTCATGGCAGAGTGAAAGTGTCAAATTACTTGAAAATCATTTGTCAAACATTTGGGTGCCTTTATTAGATTTGAATCTAGGGTAAGTTCTATCCATCGACCTGAGTTATACTTTTCCCCAATTCATAAGGGAGAATGCTATTTTTGGAGGCTAAAAACAGTGCCAGAAACGAGAAAAAAACAAAAAAATGATTGGGGATAGTGGTGAGTTTTCAAACTGAAAGTTCTGAAAGACCTTTAATTTTTCCTGTCGAATTTTGCACCAATTTTCTTACGAAACAAAAGAAATATATAATTTGTTATCGGTATTCTAGCTCATCAAACTGAAACAATGTATGTATAAAGTAAAACGATATTTCAGTTTTCTGTTTCAGATTACCTGGAAGACTAATATTATGCACAGCTCCTACATTTATTACTAAAAATTACTAAAAAAATCTGCAACTTCTTCAAAGAAGCCTGAAAACATAATCCAAATTTCAGCTGAATGGAATCGCTAGTTTCTTAAGGAAAAATTCCCAAATTGTGCTATGTTTTTAGACCCAAAAATAGCATGCCCTTTAACTCGTAGGGGATTATAAATCCCTTTGAATATTACTCTACACCACCACGTTAGCAATGAACTTGTGTAATAAGTGTTATTCAAAGTTTTGCGATCATATATTATAGACACTACGCGTAAAGCACATATCGTTATGTTTACGGCAATCAAGATAATGCGAAACTATCATCTGAAAATATGGGGCTCGTGGGAGGCATGAAAGTCGACAAGTGGATACTGTATTCACATATCCCGCGTTGTCCCGAGTGGTGCTCCCGCCACAAGTGCGCTTCGACAGCTAAAGCGTTGAAAAATAATATCGTGAAAACGTTTGAACATGATGAGGCTCGCAGCAGAGGAGCAAATACTTCTACTCAGCATAAACAGTTTTCGGGGAGTTTTTAAACTCGACGCGGCGGGAAGCTCGGTTCAACGTCCCGTCGCTGTCGGCATAGTGCTCCATTACTGACGGACATGATTGCACGAATATGTGATTCGCGTCGATCAAACGTCGCATACGTTCCAACGGATTACACCCTTTAATTATTCAACTCCACGAGGGGATGTTTCCGTGACTTTCCATGATGTTACTTACGCGAGCAATATTTACACGATGTAAGTACATGGAGTGTAAAGAAGGCATGAGCAGGTTCTATCACATAAGTCAATGAGAAATTCAATGATAATGGAAGAAAATCGTGTAATATAAATATACATATTATTATTGTTATCAATGGGAAACCCTTTAAAATACACAGAATGCAGAACATAACAAGGTAAAATGGTACTCTTCTGATGTTTAAGTCATGTATTAATGAATATATCATATAAATATTGTACAGAAATATTAAAAAATGGCCGATTTATTTTCCAATTTTTTCAAATTGGCTAGCGGCATGGGATCGCTGCTGGTCGCTGCCGGTCGCTGCGACCGGTCGCAAGTAGGAGATCCTGCCTTTAAAAGCCGGATCTCCTAGCTGCCGGTCGCTGCGTCCTGTCGCAGCTAGAACATCCCGCCTTTAGTCTGGACTCTAAGTTTCCACTGGTGGCTCATCTCCGTATCTCGTACGGACCTTCCATTTTCCACTGGTGGCCCGCCTTAGTATCTCGTACGGACCCTAAAGTCGTATTTCCTATACCGTCCGGGCCTACAGTGGAGGTTTTCGTTCCGAGGGTCCGGGCCACGCAGTCAGTTTGTCGTTTCAGGGGTCGGTTATCGAAGGGTTATTCTTATGGTATGAGGATTGCTGATCTCGCAGTATGTGCCTTCTATAATAGATTATCTACAAATTACACACGGACTTTACGATTCATTAATAACTTTTTTGCTACAGGTAATTTTAGACATACAATTTTTATAACTGAACAGTTCATCTCCCATTCAAATCGCCTAGTGAACAAAAGCCAGCGGAAGTAATCAGTGCGAGAAGAGGATCAAGTGACAATGCACCAGCCGTTCCCAAATCAACGCGATCAACTAGCGCTTGTAAAAATTACAATACTATCTCGCTCCATCAGAAATCGACACGATCGCTATTATCCGGCATAGATACGTCGCCATTATCCTACAATGCCACAAAGGACAATCGATTCAGCAAATTGATCTCCCATTATCTCGCGACTCTGTTGAATACGACCGGCGACGCGTAACGCACCACCAATTACCGCAACAATTACATTTCGGTCGGATCGTGGATTTTAAGCCGGCCCAACGACGGATCGCTAATGGATCAAGAACGTCAATAACGCCACACACCGCTCGTCGGCTCAGCACGGCCCCTCCTGCACGCTTGCAATCGTAACGTTCCGCGCAGCTCGCTGGCGCGCTCGCGGGAATCAATTACTTTAATGAAAATATTTGAACTGGCGCGACCGTGAACGGGGTCGACAAAAGGGGGGGTTGAAATTTAAAGCGACCCGTCCTTCTCGATGACTCTGCACTTTGGGTCGGGAGGATCGCTAATGGAACGGGAATATTAATAACACAGCGTCGCTGTAATTCTTATGGCGCGGGCCAATTAATTCATTGCCAACAACCGAATCGACTACCGCTCGGCTCGTTTGCTCATCCCCCCCAACGATATCTCGCGCGGCGCCCCTCTGATTAAACTGCGATCGATGCGCTAAGCGGCGCTGCTACACCTCCGTTCTGACTTAAATTTAGCTACGTGCTATGTTTAATCGAGCCAGCGCGACGTATTCGCCGGGACGGTTCGGTGACCCATGACCCCGCGGGCTCGGAGGGACGAATGGAGATGCGGTGACCGCGCAAAAGGAAAATCCCTAGGCATCGTAACGCTTCGCTTCGTGTAACAACGCGTATCAACGGTGGAGCAGCAGAAGCTTCGCCCGCAGAGGGCCATTTTTTCTTGGTTTTTCCGGGAAATTCCTCTCGCTAACGGTAGCATTCCACCCAGTTCATGGTAATTCGCGGTCCAATATTTGTCCGGCCGCGATTCATAATGGCGCGCCACAGGAAAGATTCTCCGCAGACCGCGGACCACGTACAACAAGGCAAATTGACGAATTGCGTTGTTCGTTCGTCACGAGGCGCTCTGCCGGTTTAATACATTCTAATTCGACGCGAAATTAAATACAGATTCCAGTAGAATGAACGCGGATTTCACCTCTGTCCTGTCGACGCGAACCCGTGTGCTTTTCAGCGAAAAAAAGTGACCCGTTATTAGTTTACCCACTTATTGGCGTAATTTATAATAAATGCTTTATTCCTAGGGTTGAAATTGCGACGTGTTAAAGGTCCTTTTGATGTTAATTATTATTATTATTATATAAACGGGATATAGTCCCGACCGCCACCCAAGCGTGGCGACACCGCGCTCATTCTGATTGCCACAATCGGACGGCCGAAATCCAGCACAATCGCGTAAGGGTTTTCGGAAATGCACCGAGATTCGTCAGCGCATGGTGAAATACCCGAAAATCAGGCCAAAGATGGAGACCCCGATGGTCCCCGCTTCGCCCCGATTAAAGTATAAGAACGATATACAAGCAATGCGAGCTCAGACTTGATACAGACTTTATACAAGACTCACGCCTGATAAGGCATAGTGTCATTGTCACCCAGATCGGGATAGAATAAACTTGTTTAACCTTACAGTAAGTTCCAACTCTTTAACCCGCAACGATCCCCTACCTTCGGTTTCAAACCGAATCCTTCCGTCCTGGCATATTCACCCGAACCTTCGGAGTCCGTTGGGCGACGACCGTGAAGGACGACCCGGAGCACCCGAGATTCTCACTCAGGATCTCGACCCCAACTTTGAGGGCCGATTTTAGCTCCGAGATCTGGACCTTCGCCGATAAAAAAAATGCGTGTCAAATATTTTTCCGAGAAGTATAACCTACGTAAACGTCATCAAAATCGGTGTGTATCAGTAGGCCGATGTCCCGTGTTAGTTACCTGTACACAAACTACAGAGGTGGTCTTACAAAGACACAATAGACAATTTTAGAAGTTTGCTGCACAACGTTTTAGAGATCCTAAAGTATTCCGAGCGCCAGTAGCGATACGCTATAGTCTCTAGAAAAGTTTACGAGTGGAGTAGCGCAAACTCCTATGTCACAAATTTCCTCAACTGGAACCAAGATCGCATCGCAAAGTTTATACCCAAGTTCTTAACCCGGGCCTAGGCGCCTACCTTGTTTTTCCACCATATTAATCCGAGATCGTTTAATTAGAGACCGTCTAAGCTGTCTCCCACCCGTGCGAAAGTGTTCGACAGAAACTCGCAGCTCGCTAAAAGATACATGTAGGTGAACCTTCGTGAATCGTGTTGTCGCGCATTCAAGAGATCGTCGCCGCGTATTTTGCGAAACAGTCGCGCGCGTTAATAATAAATCCGTTCAGTTGCACCTCGGATATTTCACATGGAAAACTGTCGAGCAGACGGGGCGCTGGAAATACGGTTGCATATCGTTCCGCGTGAAACTTTCGCATGGCAACGTTCACGTTCCTCGGCTCGCATTTTTTAATATTACAGCTCACCCACCCCTCTCGTACCCCCACTACGATTGTCTCGCGCATTATTCCGCGACGGAAATCCTTCGCCCGCTTAATCGTCGAGCGTTTCGCGCTCAGAAACTCGAGGTGTCTCGTTAAAGTAATTAACCTTGCCTCGACGGCAGAGCGTTTGTAATTTCGACCTTGAACCGTCGCCAGGCGACGGGCGCTGCGCCGTAATTAAAATCCAGAGGCGGGAGTTTCTTTCTCCAGCCGCTCCGCGGCTGTGTTTTGAGGTTAGGTCAGCGAGGTCGACCGAAATCGGCGATCGACAGCTATATTCGCGCATCGAGAGGAAGCTATGTTTTCTCCTGCTGAACGAGCAACTCTTTCAAGCCCCCTTTATTTGCCAGCGATTCCCACGATCGCTCCGATACTTACCCCCCGAGCAAAAACGAGACTGCACAATGGCCGTTTCCCTGCTTCTCGTTCGTTAACGGCCGAAATGAAACTGAACCGTTCTCGACTCGTTGGAAGAACGGGAAACGCGATGGTTCGTGGAGCGCCTATCACCCCCCCCCCCCCCGTCCATTCCTCGCCGTATCGAGGGATCTGTGCAAATAAAATCCAATCAATTACCCCCGCGGACGAGGAGGTCCAAGTAAGCGGCGCATGTTCCAGCGAACGCCCCGATGTGATCAAGATAACTCGTTTAGAGCGATTGTTGGACAAACAGACGCGCGAGACGTCGGCTCTGGGAATAATGAAGGACGACGAGGAGATGGTGAAAAGTGCCTTGCAGCTCTATAATCCGAAGAATACCTTCCTAACCTGTTAATGCAGGCATTCGGCGTTTGGGAACGTTCTGTGGTGCGATTGGCACATAGGTGGCGCCGCGTTGCTTCAGTATTTGTAAGTTCGCAATCGAGTAACTTCAGAGAGTCGGCGTTGGGGGAATTGGGAGACGATTCCCAGGTGAGCTCTCAGCGACATAATGACGGCGACCGCTTATTCAAGTACTCCAAGAACTGGTGGGCTACTGACTAAGCGCTCAACGAGCCAAAAATTGGGCGGCTATAACGAGGGGATAATGTAATGCGTCCCTAAAATATAGCGACTAAAGAGAAATTCACTCAAATGGTGTACAATGGATACCATTGAGGCTACAAGCCGCAAAACTCTATGCTGTGTCGAATTGTTACGTCAGTGGAGATCACGGTGCCCGCGATCTTCTTTTGTTTTCTTCTTCAGATTCGTTGAACGAGACGCGTGCAGTTAGTTGCGTTGCGGTGTATCTCAGTCGCTCTTTCTTTTATTTAATCAGTCTTCTCTATAATAAAGATCTGTTCTACTAATAAGTATTCCTGGTCCTATCAATAACCCATGTGACATGTGCTTTCTTGTACTGATCTCAAACCACTAATACCCAAACAGTACACTGAATACGTCCCTGGGCGTTTGACTTGTCATCGAAACACTCGGAGGCGTTAAGGATCCGAGCCCCTGCTCCACGTAGTTTAGTTCCTGCTGCTGGATGAAAAAGTGTGCTCAGTAAGTCGAAGTGGAAGGTAAAAAGCGTTGCTAGGGATCCGGTATGAAAAAGGGCGTCCAAGCGGATGCTCATAGATGAAATCCCTGGCAAATGGAAATAGAGGGTAAACGAGGCATTCGTAGTCTCCATGGCACAAGGTGACGCGTACTGTAGCAACCTGTAGAGGCGAGAACGCTTGTACGTACAAATATAAAAGAAGCTGCTCCTCCTCGCATTGCAATGTACGTGCTATAGCAATATGGAGGACAAGAGACGCTTATAGAGATAGATATGGCGGAGAAGAGCCACTTCGTCACGGAACGTCATACGTGCTGCTGCAATAGGGAAAAAGGGACGAATCGAACCAATGCTAGCCAATATGGAAGGTGGGTGGAGTTCTCTCCATAAAGTGTCGTAGGTACAATAACGATAAGAGAAACAGGGGCACGTTCTGGTTGAAGCGCGTGTGCTACAGCACGGGGGGCGCTAGCAACGGTGAATGAGAAACGTCGCTATAGTCACGGAATACGGGCGCGCATATAGCGGCCAATGTCGAGAAGAAAATACGTATTCCTTGGAGGAATACAGTAATGTCTTGAAAAAAAGGACACAGTTTCTGACTTGAAGTAAGGTAATCCCCTCCATTTCTGCTGTTGTTGGCGTGGCGAATAAAGCTATAAAGCTTTCCGAGCCTTCAGACTCGCCGAGCCACACGCCGTGGGATTTCACCTTTAAGACGTACTGCGCCTCTTTCTATATGGTAAGGCCAGCGAAGAGCTCTGGAAGAGGATAGCAATATACACCCGACAAGGACAACGATTACTCTAGGCCTACAGCTAAGTAGTCGAAAGTCATTGGTCAAGGCGTAGGGAGCCGCATAGAGGAAGCACCAATCGCGAGCCTGGACTAGCGGCAACGTCGCAAATTCTGGCCCCGGTCCCAAGGTGCCTTCTTTCGTTAATTCGACTATAGTAAGAAATACGAATATCAACGATAGGTTTCTATTTAATTCCCTCTCTTCCCACTGCTACCATGACAGTCAACAACACCCCACCAAGCTTCCACTCCCTACATTCTTGCAGTTAAACAGTTCCCTCTTAACTAGTTCCATTCCCCTCCCCCTAACCTCACAATGTATCGAAGCAAATCCAGAGGGCGACCGACTAAACCGTCGTGCCAACGCATAAAACGAAGTCAATGCCCTCTATAAGAACCATTCTCGCATCAACGAAGAGGGACCGGGGCGAAACAGTCATAGTTTTTCTTGGCGAAGAGAAAAACGCAGCCGTTGAATATTCATCGCGCATCCGAATTCATTTCGCCCGGTTGTAGCCGTCCACGTTCCATTTCCCTGTTCTTGCCGCGAAACAAAATCGACTTTTCCTGGATCGGCCCCCAGCCTCTCCTCCGCGCAGCGAGAAATCAATTCGATTGAAACACAAGTGGTGGCACTCGAGTAATGTTTCGAGTAGCGCCGTTCCGATCGCTCGGCTCAAGGGAAACCGTTACGAATGAATAAACGGACCTCGCTTGCCCCGAACTTTCCCTCTCTCGCGGATCACCGTTCGAAAAAGTTTCCCTCGTTGCACCGTTTAACCAGCCTTTTTTCTCCGCCCGACCCCAACCCCCGAGCTGGGCCCTGAGATATTACCAAACTCCGTTCCCATCGACCCCCACCGAAGACGGTCGCTACTGTATCCCAGGCTCGCCTCCAAAGTGTTTAAATTCGCCGTAGATACCCATGGAAGTTCCGACGATCGATCCTCGCCCTTCGAGCTCTTAAATTCCTTCTCAGCTAGACTGCTAAACGGCCGAGTTCCTTGATTCGATTCACTCCCGGCGCATCAACTACTCGTTTCCAGTCGTTAAAACTTGATCTCGGTCGTCGAACGTTCAAGCACGGAAAATGGGCTACGTATCTCTGTTGTAGCTATTTTCCATTCTGAACAAGTGAGGAATGTCGCCAAAGGATCAATCGAGTGTGTTTAATTCCAAGGGATTTATGAAATCTTCAAAATTATTTTTTTTATTATTATTATTATTATAGAAGGTAAACAAGCAGAGCCCAATACAAACCATGCTTATTAACCCTTAATTAGTCGCACATTCTTGTGTTACATAATTAGTCTCATGGGGTCTATTTCACACCAAACTTAAAATTGAAAATATTTCTGTAAGTTTTCATTATTTCCGATTGAATGTTTTTATTTATTATAAGTTGGATTATGACGAATAAAATGAAATAAGTAAATGATTAATGTTCCTTTATTCTTATATTAATCATTAACATTTATTACATTTTTTCGAAATTGCATAAAAAATCTGTCATTGATTTTGTCACAAATTGAACTTGAATGGCGGCTGGAGTCACATAGACCCCGTGCGACTAATTAAGCTATATCATTTGTTAATAACTATAATGTGATACGGTTTTTCTGACGTTACAATCTGTATAGAAGTATGTTTTGAACGAAGAAGTGCTATCAGAAAAGATATCAATGTCGTCTACTTAAAATTATGCAATTAATCGGGTTCAGTGATCTACATTTCGATTTAAAATAACGGGATAAGAAAGGTTTTTCTATCACATCTGGTTGAAGGAAAATTATGATGAAAAAAATGTCTTTCTGCGTGCTAACTAATTTACACGTGTCACATTTTTGCCTGTTTCTAAATATTTGTTCAGGCGGCGCTCTCCAATTACCCACACCCCAATAAGCATGCGGTTATTACACGTTCGCGCTAACGTGTCACATGATCGATCATCCTGCTGTTCGAAAGGCTCGATAAGCGATCGAGGCACCGTGCAGATCGCGATTAGCCGTCTTTGAAGGGTTAATGTAGCGGCAGAGTTTAGACCGATTCGCTGGTCCGACGCGACTGATTTCCCTTCGGTTCGGAATAGAAGAGCGGGACAGATCATCGGGGAACCACCGCTGAAACAAATTGGACAGATCGATCGTTGCATCCAATTAACAGCGCTGAAAGAGATTTCATTCCACCGTGCTCCGCGATTTGCTTAAAAAAGCCTGATACTTTTAACGAGGACGCGTCCCAGCAACGCCGGTGATTGGTTATAGCTGAAATAACAATAATTTTTACAGGACTGTTTAACTCGTTGTTTCGCCAGGGTAGTAGATATAGGTTCAGTTTTCTGGTGCCGAGATTTGAAAGTTAGACAATCGTCGTTTCGACGAAACGTTACAGAGCACTGTGTGTTTCTGTTGTAATTATCGTTGTACTACTATATTGGTGTAATAATATTATTATTCTTATTATTATTGAAGGAGTATATTACATTTAGTTTACAACAATAAGAAATATAAATAAAGGGTTACATAAATTAAAAACGAATAACTACTTCTTTAGACGCCAGAAGTGTCAACATTCCTACGCATCAAGTTGCACAAGTGATTCTTAAACGTAGCGAGTGTGCCGCAAAAGAAATTAATACTTCTGTTATAGGCACTAGGTATCCCGCATAATTTGTCAATTATTATAATATGAAACCGCACGCGTACGCCAGTATACACGTTGGAAATCTGAAGGAAATTGTTAACAAAAGAGTTGCCTTGCTAACGACATAACCTCTTTGTGTAGACGCGCGGGATATTACAAACCCAACAAAAATTTCATGTCGTCACCCGAGAAATCGAAACTGCATTGGAGAAAAATCGCATCGTGGCTCGTCGGTGCGTGTGAAAGCAAGCACGACCCTAATCAGTTTCCCTTCAACGTTCCTGATGCATCACAGTTCACCCTTAATCATAGCTCCACGCCGTCTAACAATAACCCATAGTTCCACGGCAACGCCACGTTCCGAAACCGATAAATAGCCAGGAATCCCAAAACCCAGCACAGTTCTTGTATACACAATCGCCTACGTCACTGTACTCAAATATATAGTATATTATAAAATCAAAAAGTGCTATTTGCCATATTCAATCCAGTACCTAAACAGTACATTCTTGTGACAGTGGGAAATTGTGATTTCCAAAAGGATCTATCCCGCGGAACACGTCTTTCGAAATTTCCAACCGACGCGACGTGAGGAGTCATCGATAAGGAATACAGGCGCGGCAAACAAAAGAAAGGCACGCGATATCTCGTCACAATGGCACGCAGAGTCGATCGACGAACCCAGCATGTAAATAGGCATAATCGATCATCCGCTGGTCAGAATACACATTACGCTGCGCTGATTGACGATAGGGATAATTTATTGACCCATAATCGTTGCCTTCATCGCATCCTCGCGCCGCTGTTGATTTTATTAGCGCAGGATCGATGTACGGGCACGCGAATTTACCCGGCAGCTGCAATCAGCGACGCTGCATCTCGTTCGGGCTGATTGGGCCCGCCTGAATGCCAGGCAATTAAGGGCGTGTCTTTTCGTTCGCCTTTCTAGAACCTCCACTGTTTCATTAATATTGCAACGTACATATTCTGGTGGTATTCTTCAAGGCTTTCTGTGAAAACCAATTTTATTTAAATTTACCGCTTAAGCTTGGCGTCACTATGACAGTGATTCCTCATCTGTGGGTTGGGAAATGTTTTCTGGAGGGTCGCTTCGGTTTTTTTAAATATTATTAAGTTAGAATTATATTCTGAAATATCTATGTTTTATCTGTTTTCTTTACCTTATTAAATTTACCTTACCTTATTGGGGGGGGGGGGGGAGGGGGTCGTATGTTATTTGAATATTATAAAAGGGGATCGCAACTCAAAAAAGGGTGAGAGACACTGCATTTGGCTCTTGGTTCATCGATTCTGATTCGTACACTAGCTGCAACATCCAATTCGAGATCGGTTCTATAGTTCATTACTAATTCAGTACCGAGAGTAGAGCTTATCGAGTGCCAGTGTCAACTTCTAAGTAGTGTGTACACACTTTTAATTGTCCACGTCTCCTTCGTACGCCATGGCTATTGTTCAAGTGCCGTGGGGTCTGTGAATTCCCCAACCCGTCAGGAGGGTGGATTCCCACCCCAACCCCCTCTGTTGCAGACGAGGAAGCCGAAAGTCGAGCTGAGACACGAAAAAGAGTGAAGAGCAGTGGGTGATTTCGTTGCAAGGTCGCCTTAATGAGGTAGGCCATTTGAATATCAAGTCGAGCGAATGCTCGCGGCGTGCTTAGAAACGTCGATTCCCGGCCAATGATAACGAGCGGCATATTAACAGGTCCTTTCGGCCCGATCCAGAGGCCGTAGTATTCGTTTCGCCCATTGCCGACGATCTATTAATCAGTCCATTAATTCACACCGACCCCTGGGGTTAATTGACTCGAGGCAATAAAGTGATTATCGTCTAGCTGTCTGCGTGTATTTTGCCCCATTTTTCGAGGCTCTCCGATAGCGTCCTTTGATCGGCGACCCCCGTTAATGAACACGAAATCACGTGAACCAGACGAAAAAATAATTGGCCCGATTAGCTGGGCGTTAATTAAACCGGGACGAAAGTAATTGTCGACTGTGTTGATTAAGCCCTTTAGCCGGACTATTCTTTGGGAATTATTCCCGTTTGTGATGACCGACGCATTGATTCAACCGTGACACGCGTTTTTCAGGTTATTCCCTTGTGTTGCTGGTGTTTGGAAACAGGGGACGGATACAGAGGGTATCGACACGTTCAATTTTTTATTAGTAACACTGTAGCGCTGCACTGCCTAACGAAGCTTGACTCTGCAGTTGTGAGCGGACTAAAGTGGACCTGAGGGGCGTAGTTACACTGCTGCACCTGTCGCAAGAGGGCGCTGCAACCGATAGCGTCTAGGGACTTTCGGTCGCACGTATCGACGCGGGCATTTTAGTCCGTAAGGTCCCTAGCTCAGTGGCGCATTCTGTATTAAATTTTGGGGGGTATCAAGTTGAGCGGTTAAAAATATTTTTAATGCAATTTCAATGAAATTCATTAGGCGATTATAAAAATTTATTTCAAGAATAAAATCCAGTTTTCTCTATTTGTTACAACGCCCTTGAATTACTTCAGTCGTGGTTATATTAATCTCCTCTTTCTTAGGGGGGCCCCTTGTGCTCACCTCTCTGGGTGCGCCACTTGCTCTATATTCCCTAGTGATAGCGGCAGGACTCAGGATACGTCCTCCCAATGAGTGTTAAAATATATCTTTATTCTTGTGCAACCCAAGCAAAAAAAAATGAATTTATATTATGCTTCTAAATTTTATAATAATAAATATCTATGCATATGACCCCGCAAGATTTACTTCTCGTGTATCGCGGTGCCGGGTTCTGCGAACCGCGCTGAACCTGCCTCGCGCCGGCCCTGCTTACACGTCCATTTTTCGAAACTATCGCCTATATTTCTCGACACGCATATCCTTCGCGTGACACAGTGCGCAACGGTCCGCGATCGCTTAACGGAGAGAAAAAACAGTCGTAAAATGCCCGTCGACGTGAAACGCTCGAGGGACGTAAAGCGATCATCGATCGCGTGGAACACCGCGGAAACAAGATCGATGGCTGGTCTTTTGTTGCGGAAATGCGGCTTGTCGGAAGCTTGTCAGATTCGAGACCCAACCTGGTTGCGGAGAAAATCCTTCTGGGGAACGTTTAAAACTTTCAGACCAAAGATTCCGGTAGTAGTTAAGCAGGACCCTAACTGACATTCCCTGATAACTTCCTCAGCTCACACGTATTACATTCCGAAATATTCTGTTCTTCATAGAGCTCTGCAAGGTCCTCACCGAAGGGACACTAGAATATAACCATTAAAGTGGCGCATCAGGGGTTTAAATAGCAGCGTGAACGATCGACACTCAGCATCATCCTTCTAGAACACCTGCGCCCCCATTCGCGACGTTGCACGATATAAACACGTTCGTTCGCCAATATAATCGCCAATTGAGCGCCAATGTATCCCCTCGACGACACGATCCGACGTAAAACGCCACACACAAGTAGAATTACCCTCCCCCCCTGTCCTCTCTAGACAAGTGGAGGCTGAGTGCAGTATCTGGAGAAAAAGAGGTGCACTCAGAGAGTCGCTGGAGACTGGAAGCTCGGCGTACTTCGTTACAGGTAAAAGCGCTGTGCCATCGAGGTCCTTGCCAGTGTCTTTTGACTTTTCCAGATATTTTCTGGTCAGGGATCCACCGGCTCCCAATGAGGAGCCACGAAGCGACACGAGCAAACGCCATTTCTGCTGCCTGCAGATATTGCCCACTCTGCTAATACCTCCCTCGACCTTTGCTCCTCCGATAGCCGCGCTTTCAATAAAACATTCCTTACTTGCCGTTCCGTAGCCGGGTCTCGTGAAAAGGGTCATTCTGGTTTGCAGTGTGCTCTTTCGGGTAGAAGCCCTCTCCGCGTTGTCTTAGCAGGAATCACTTTTGTATATTTATAGGTACTTCATTACCTGCTCGAACTCTTTTATATAGTAATGATTGTAAAAGATACAATTGCAACAATTTTATTTGTGAAAGTTCTTATGGGTGCAACTCCTAATGCTCCCGCTTCAAAGAAACACTCAAAGTGTCTGGACATTACTCATAAACACTCGAAGCTCCCTGAAGGTTGGTTGTGAAGTTTAAAATCGAAGGATCAAGTAGATCTGCAGGATGCGAAAAGAGTTGGCAGAGCTCAAACACCACAGTTGATGAGATTTAATCAGTTTCAAGTACAGATCAAATATTGCAAAATTTAGGGACATCATGTATACCACTGGAAAATATTCAAGAATGTTCCTTTGAACCTACCAGAGTCTATAGACGTTATACACATTGAGAAAGGGGAAGAAACCTCAGAGCTGCATCGTCTGTGGCCTAGACTGCTATCGAAGTCCTAATTGGGATTCAGAAGCTTCTCGCCTGTAAACAACAAACTCGACAAAGCAAACAAGCATGGTCGAAGCTTGAGAAGCGCGTGAACGCAGTGCCGCGCAGAAACAGCAATTAAGATGCGGCTAACGAACTTTTTCCGCCGGCGCGACGCTGAAGAATTTGCACGCGAATTAATTCGTTCTTGGTGGCCAGCGATCCGGCGCTGCCGCGGCTGGAAATGAGAAAAGCTGGGTATCGTCGACCGCGCTTTCCCGCTCTCGACTTGAAACGTCGGAAATGTAGCCGACGGTTTCAACGAGCGCGCGGCTCGGTAATTGCGGGCCCATAATTAACGCGGTATAATAAGTGTGTTAATGAGGCGACGGTGCGCGGTAGAAAGAACGAAGGAAGCCCTGAGAACTCGGTCCTCGTAGCTGATTTGTCTGGAAGCTGGTCACTCCCTTGTCTAGGCGATGAGAAACACGTTCTTCGACCTGATCATTCTAGAATCTAGAGGGTTTTGGTTAGCCCTCATTTATACTGGAATTACACTGCTGAAACCAGCTAACGCGATAGTACGCCTTGCGTATATAAACGGGATAGAGGGTTTCTGCGACTCAAAGTCATCCTCCCACCGCGAGTATAGGTATGTACAGTTTTGTCACGTTATAATTCCGACATAAGTTTCGTTATAAGTTCTCCCATTCCCGTCCGCATCGTCGGGAATACCGCGCGACGTTCTTTCAATAAAACGATGGCGACTATCTCAACCGAAATTTATGGCTTATCGCTGTCACGTGCCTTCTTGCTCATTCAAATATAAAAGAGGTAGTGGGGATAGCAAAGTACTTCTAAAGAAACTGGGAACCTGGGCTTAAAACGGGACGACACTGTGTGCAGCGCGAATTCCGGGGTTTCACGACGCGTGCTTGAGGAGAAAAGTGGGGAAATGGGCGATGTCGGAAAGACCTCTCTATTGGGCCATAGGGACTCTTCTCTATTTCTGTCCGAGGTGTCATATTTATTATAAATGTGCGTTCAGAATTGAATGCATATGCGCATTTACACCAAGTGGACGTCTAGCTATCCAGTTTCCATCTGAAAGTTGATAGTCCCACTATTTCTCGCCTGTTCAGCCTACACGTGCCCGTGTGAAAAACGCTTTGTGGTTTCCGTGCGCTGCCCACGAGCAACAGGGGGATTGCAACCAAACATATTCCAGGATTTCTTTCTCTTCGATCCCTCTTTTCGACCGCACCTAAGCAGCCCACATCTCACTCTGTATACCTTTACACTGCTGCCTCCTACACCTCAGTCATTTCAATGCAAGGCAACCTGAAACTTTTATTCTGAACTATTTTGAGAGACCTGACTAAATATATTACATCCCATTTCTTTTTTATTTGGAACAATATTACCATTTTTATCGAAGCATTGACTTGCGAGTCCCACCATGACGAATTTCGAACATCTCGACGCCGCCCTGTTGACAAAAGCCGGCGTCGAATTCCACTTAACGGGTCCATCAAGCAAACAGGACAGAACCGCCGTATGTAAAGCAGATTTTCGAAGGAAGGCAGCAGCCTCGCCGCCGGACGATGGAAAGGGGATGCAGAACAGGCGGTGCCGTTCCGTTGCCGGGGTAGTTTGATGTATTCCGCCTCCCTTACTACCCAAGTGCCCAACTTCCCAGATAGAAGAGAAACTTCGATAATGAAATTACGGTTATCGACGTTCATATTGGAACTTACACCGCGCCGAGAACTTTCCTTCCCTCGGAAAAACCGTCTCGGATAAGGTAAGACCTCTGCATTGATCAGCACGTGGAATCAATTGGCGCTCTCCGCCTCAACCGCCCCTCTGGCCACCCAGGAAATTCGCCAAGTGGAAAAAGAACTAACTATGGCAAGATTCGTAGACGGAATTCCTGGAATTAACTGGAAACGACATCGTGACCATCTACTAAAAAAATATGTGTTTCACTTGTATTCCGCGCATTCAGACCTATTGTCGCATCTCAACAGTGAGAACCCCCGTGCGTTCGCGGAGTTGAGTACCGCGGTGTCTCGGCGTCGCTGCGTCGCGGATATTTTTGTATTTCCTGGAAACAATGTCCGAAAGGAATTCACTGTTTCGTGGCAACGGTGCGCGGACTACCGAGTGGGCACGACGCTGCACGATTCGGCAGGGCTGCGCGATTGGGTTCGGCAGCCCAGGGTCGCCGGAGAATTCGGTACGCGTACAAATAACATGACGTCACATAGACATATATACTTTGCTTGGCTTGGCGTCGGCTGACATGACGTCACGGCGCCACTATGTTGCTATAGTCTAGTAAAGGATGCCAAATGCTTAAGGTGATCTTAAGCTTAAAAAGCGACTGTAAATACCGCTGTTAATCTGTATAGCAACGCGTGTAATGAGAAACCAAATTAAAGGTTCACGCATCGAAATCCGTAGTCTCTTACCTAACACATCCTCAGATCTGCCGCGCAGTGTGAAAATATTCAACACTTATTATTCCACGTCTCCTCGTTCTCGCCTCCCTCGATCCCCCAACATCATCGCTCGAAGCAGTGCACAGCGCCAGACCTAGAAAACACGCGCCTATGATGGCATCGCACAGACAAATCTCCTGGACGAATTCGTTTCTTCCGCTCGATCCTCTACCCTGGGAACAAAGCTCGCGAATTCACAGGCTCCTGGCCCGAGTTCCGTTCCATCCCGGTGGAAACTTTGTCCGAGGATCAGTGGCGTGAGACCGTGGTTATCAACTGCAGAAACGTTCCGACGAGCCGTCCGATTCGGCGACGGTGCGAGTAGGAAAATTGCCCGCGTTAAGATTAATAGGGAAACGCGCGACGTCAGCTGCGTCTGACGTTCCGTTTTCGACGGGGGCAAGTCGGTTATTACACGCACCGTACCAACGGAAAGAACAATGATTCCCTGCGCGCTGACAGCTCGGATTTATAGCGTTACACGGGGAGATAATACCGTCTTGTCGAGCCCGCTCTTGAGCAGGGCGGAGAGAATTTTCAGTTTTCGCTTTCTTTAAATTCCTGCCACGCCGAGGCTCCCACCTCCATATTTCATGCCGCGCTGCAGAACAAACATCATCTTGCCTTTTATTACGAACTATCGGTGCGGGCGCGTAACTGAAATGGTGGGTGCAAGGGCGGCACGAAGGTGAGGATGAAAGTTTCTTGGGTTATTCGAGGCGTAGGAAAGGGAGGCTTAAGTGCAACACGCTCGAGCGTATTTAACATCACCGTCGATGGGAAGTTACAGGTTTCTAATTGTATATTAAAAGCTGACAAAGCTGGCGCGGAATATTAAATTTCATCGTGAGAAAGTGGCAGTTTGTGGTGAATTCTTCACAGTCTCAAGTTCACTCGCCCCTCCCCTGCTTTATTTCAATATTGCATTGAACGACGAATATGGTAGGATACCAGGAACTCAGTTTACAAAACCTGTTATCGTAATTAACCTAAATTATCATTCGTGTACTTAAATTTTTTTTAAACGAATTTGCAAAGTTTTTCTTTACTACGCTTGTGCAATATTAATCAAGCTAAAGAAAAATGGAAGAGTTATTCAATTGCACTTCATCGTTAAATCCTTGGGAGGAGAGTAATGGGAATAACGATAAAAAGTAGTAGGAAGTGTGCTGTTCCTTGCTAGTTTGTGCGGTTAGATAAAATTCTTGAAAAACTGCTCGCTCCATTCGACTTTTTCCTGTTACTCCCTTCGTGGTCGTTGACGAGGGCAATGCTCGAGGTGCGCAGACCTATCATTCTTACTTCGCCGTTGATAAATCGCCTGCCGCGAAGTATAAATCGATAAGGAAACATTCCGCCGGCCTTATGGATGCATTAAACGCGAAGACATCCATTCAGCCGGGTACACGTTTATGTACTCTATTTCGATAGGGCGTGGACAAATGAGTCAAACATTTGCACCTATCTGAAGCTTTCTCAAGTTAGCTGCGCTGCGCGTTCACGCTCCTTCGCGCATCAGAGGCAATCGATCGGTCGTCTTGCAAGTTTACCACCCCTTAAATAACTCTTAAAATCAGAGTACAAGACAATCTTTCACTAAAACAAGCAGAAAGCACATAGGAAGTTTCAGTGGCGGACTGAGTCTAAATGTATTGATTGCCAGGAGACACCCACTCACGACTATAAGGCTATTATTTAATTTTTATAAAGAATAAAGAAATTTTCAAAAAATACAAAAGTGGCAACAAAGTGGAATTAAAATTTGTATGGAATAAATGTATAATTTTTTAATAATTACAGTGTTTAAGATGGCCCCCACTACTTCATCGGGAGCCCAGAGGACCCACTTTCCACCGGGTAAGCTGACAACCCTGGGGCCATTCCGCTAGTGGGTTCTTTGATGAAACAATGAAAAGAGATTAAAAACAAAATTTTCAGCAAATTTCACCTTGAGAAGGTAAAAGTAGGTAGTGAGATGTGGAGTGAAGGTTGGACAGAGAAGGAGAGAAGGAAAGAAATGTGCAGCGTTTCGTCCTGGGGCTCCTAGTGAAAGTTGAGGGAGCACTTGTGAGAGAGCGCGTTCGGTAGAAATGCCATCTTGCGGCGAATAGCGGAGGTACCGCTACAACATCATCCTCTGTATTATAGTATACACCCATATGAATCAAACCTTCCACCACACAGACCTGACATTTTCGATTTGAAAGCTTCCAGCTACCAACGAAAATATTTCCTTCAACCCAAGGAACACGCTTTACTACAAATACCAAGTTATCCAAGAATAAACTTTCCAACTCTCAGCAAAACAGAAACCAACAACCATTCGCCAAAAGATGCAAGTTGGCGGTCGAGGGATTGATCGGAAGCGCGCGGAAAGAAAGGATTATTTACGAACATGATTGTCCCATAAATTTTTTCACTTCACGAGCATCTCCTGGGTGCCTATGTGCAGAGATACCGTTCCCCGTGGCGCTTCAAACTTAAAATACGAAGGCAGAAGTTCACCCTCCTGTTTTGCCCGGTATACTCACGCGCGACACTGCAGCACAGATAATCCTGACGTACGCCAAGTTTGGAGGACGGCAAAAACCGCCTTGACGCGCGCATGACCCGAGCGCGATGCGAAGAAAAACGCTCGTCCATTTTTATCCCGGCCATTTTTACTGCGCTCCGGCCGGGGCGAACAAATTGTCCACCCTTCAGCTTTATCCTGGCTCGCGTCGCTCGCGGCGCGTGGAAAAAATTCCGCCTTTTGGCAAACAAGCTGAACGATGCGTGCGGTTAAGCGCGGGACGGATCCATTATTCAGCGTGCCGCGGTCCACTTGAACGTCCCGAGCGCACTCTTCCACCATCGCCGAAGGAAACTTCTCCCCTCCACGTTACGCAACTTGTAATCGCAGTTGTAACTTCGTTACGCCGCGTTGAGGCGAAGTAACATCGCGCTGCTGCTGGCGCGACGTTGACATTTATCGCTGTCAACTTCGTTCAGCCAAAATTGAATGGAAATTTCACTAAGGTGGTATGATTCTTTCAAAGGTAAATCTTCACTTCTGCTTTTGATCGTTGTGATTTAATCTTGTTGTACACGTGTAAATACATTTTATATGATTTTGAACAACAGGGCTAGCAGATTGCACGAAGAAAGGGAAGAAAGTTTGCCCAGGGCAATCGCATGGTTCGCCAGAGGTGAAGCGAGCCAGCGGATCTTAATTCCTTGGGCCGTGCTCGATCATAGGCTGACGTTCGAGCGATCGTTTCTGTTTCATCCTTTCCCACTTGGGCGGACGTGGCGCTGCCTAGGAGAAGCGTTCTGCCACTCGTTCTGAATTCTCCGTTTGCGTGCAACCTGCAACCTCCATCCCTTCCTTCTTCGATTCCCGGGCGCCGTGCAATTTCGAGAGATCGATGGGGTAGAAAATGAAAACAATCGGCGGAAATTTCGAGTTCCCTTGCTGCTTCGTTTACAGTGATATTTGCGGCACCTCGGAAATTACTCTTCGGGGGAAGTGTTCCGATGTGCCACGTTTCAGACCAAAAGAAATCTGTGTCTTTGTGCCTCCGGGGACTTTAGTAGACGTTATACAGCTGATGGAGAGGGAATAATGTGTCCCTGATAAAATTGTAATTATGGAGCGGTCAAGAGTTTTGTTGTTTTTGTTGATACAGGACAAAGTCGTTTTAAAGGCGTTCGAGAAACTTGCAAGTGTAAAAGTCTGCTATCGGCGTATTTGAAACGAAAGTACATTTTGAGGCAGCCGAGGGGGGGGGGCGAAGCGCGCGATAGAGCAACTAACAAGCGTTCCCTTAGAAAACTTCCAAAACTCTTACGAAACTCGAAGAGCGAATAAGTGCGCGGAAGGCTCTCTCAGGGCCGGTAACTTTCGAATGCTTGAACTTGTCGGAAAGTTTTATGGGCTCCTGACACTTTCCTTTACTGCTCCTGGTATATTAATCGACCACCACTTTGATCAGGTTTAGTCAAAATAGAAAAAGCGAGCTTCCTTGCTAGCAGTAGGGGTTGGTAAAACTTTGCCGTTCATATCCCGTTTTTTTTTATAAAATGAGACTAGGGCAATACAGACGTGGTCGATCAAAATTAATAATAAAATTATTTTTAAGATTTATGTTGTACATAATATCTGGATCTCTTTGATCACTTACTCTATTCCAAAATTGCACTTGAAACAGAGCAGATTTGAATATATATATATATATATATATATATATACATATATAGCATTTCCTAAGTACTCAAAGAGTACGTGACAAATGTTACATTCTAGGTTATGAGGATGTGAGGCATATGTCCCTTTCTCGTGTAGAGTAGCCACTGACCACGGTGCCTAGGCAGCGTTGCCTGTTTCGAAGGAAAAAGGGAAATGTAGTGTACTTAGTGAACTAGTGACGTCATGACATATACTGTAGAGAAATGGAGGTGGAGACTGTGGAGAGAGTGAGACAGTAGACGTCACTCAAGCCATGCAATGCAAGTGAGGTAGGTGGAGAGTAGCAGTGGGGGTAATGTGACGTCATAGTATATCCCTCTGAGGAAATTTCTCCTGGCAACGCTGGACGCTGGAACTAGAAAGTCTGGAATGTAAAGGAGAGCCGGTTACAACTATTAACACTTGCAAACACCTTTCAAAACAGAAATTTGGAAGATTCTCACGTCGTATCACTAGGGTGCAAACCGCACTCGTCATATTTTACATATTAAAAGCTTGAAACTACTAAGTACATTCTAGGGTTTATTTAATTGAGTTTTTCCAAACCATGTAGCTAATGGTGCAAACGGAAAATGTGATTCTACACGAGAAAAAGTTTTCGAGAAAAATAACTTCTAAATACTGGCTGTGCATGCTTGTATTTGATTATATCTCGATTGAATGGATCCCGCTGCAATATTCATACAAAACAAATCACGCCACCACGATGGCAATATTTTTACACAGAATTATAACGAAGTCTTTCACCGAGTACACGCGTACTCGACAAATATTTGGTTATTTTTCTAGAAAACAAAGGCTCGTATGAACCAATTCCATTCTTTATTTTCCATTCATTTTCTCGTGCACAGTCACCTCTTTTCCGATTGTGCTACCCGTTACATGATGCCCAGTATATCGTCTGTCACGCGTGCCAATTAGCAATTGTTCATCGGCTTCGAAGTACACCGTGGTAATTATTACTATTATTACTATTCGGCTTTGTTATTCATTATAAGAAAATACATGTATAAAATGAATAGTTTTATTTAATATTATTACAAATTAAAAAGATCGCAATACAAAACGAGTACATAGAGGTTATGCACCGTGTACGCTCTTACGATCTTGGCGACTACTTCTCGTTTATCGTTCCCTCTCTCTCTCTCTCACTGCTCTCCTACTTCGCGACGCATCTCCTCGGTGGCAGCACACGCACAATCCCATACACACGATGCAGTCACACTACGGACCATCCGCTCCACATACATGTGAATTGAGCATTACAAGGCGAGGCTGCAGTGTAAACACTGTTAGTAAGCTTAAACGTTATATAACTAAATGTAAAACTGAACACAATAAAAGCGGGATACGAATTGAATGAGAATTGATCTCGACTACAACATGGATAAACAATAAGATAAGAAGGTAATGGATATCACGCTAAGAATAATATCGAAGGATATATTACCGAGCTGCCTGTTTGAAGGGTGGATATGATTCTACTTAACTTACTTCTTGATGGAAGAGTTACAATAACAACTTATAATAAAACAGTTGAGTAGTTACATTTGGGCCAAGTTATTCAGAAACCTACCAACGCTCAAAATGGCCAACAATTAGTTAAACACAATACACAGTTCTCGAAATTTTGTGATCTTTATTTAGCAAAAAATTACCAACCCATAGAACAACTTATACAATTATTCAGCCTGTAGAATTTAAAATAATATTAGTTATACCTATCAATATTAAATAACCCATTAAAATACATTGTGAAATAATAACTAGGAATAAAATATTCCCAACAGAAATAAAGCTGCTCTTATTTAAGAATTAAAATCTTCAAACTGAATTTTCAAACTAAATTTTTAAATTTTCTGCATGACTGGGCTCAATTGTACATACATAACAAAAGTGTTTAACCATCTCCCCAAAGACTTTCACTTATTTCTCCATTGTAACGTCTCCAAAAGGTTTGCAGCGGCGTCAGGACACCTCAAGTAGCAACACGATCGTCCCTATATTCCAAACCTTCTTGCCAATCTCACAAACAAACCACACTGACAATTCCGGCCTTACCATTTAAACGCAATACCAAAGCACCCCCTTTACGTGCTTTGATCCTTCACCCCGAACGAGAATACAGCGAAGAACATCGTAAATGTTTCACGCTGCTCGCTTTGTCGCAGCTTCGCAGAACCTCCGACTTCGCTAACGAAGCACGACTCCGCCAACCAAAGTCCGCGAGGGGGATATAACGATTAAATTCCGCCGTCACACAGATTTCTTTCGCGCGGAGGGGCAGCGCTGCAGACTCGGTTGAAAGAACTTTCGACCACGTTAATTTCCCCGACGAGGAATAAAGTTCTTAACGCGTTCCTCGGCCAAGAAGCTACTAGCTCGATTAACCCCCACGTGCCCCACCACTCCCTTCCCCTGACAACGGGGATCCGGATTAGAGGATTGAATAAATTGCCTTTTTGCGACGGAACCTGGAACATTTAACTCTCGTCAGTGCAGTGTCTCGTGTCACGGCGACGCCTGCATCTTCCCCCTTGAAATCACGCATGGCTTGTTGAACAAAGCGACGCAACTTTGTCGCCTCTGTTTACCGTTTTTACACCACAGCAGGTCCTATTTTGGCTGATAAGGAACATCGTCCAATTTTGACGAAACTCGGCATACAGATAGAGTACTCAAAAATATTAAACACATAGTTTTTTAGCGCTGGAAATTCATGTTTACAGGGTGAAATTGCTCTTCAAAGTTGGAGCGCGAAGAAGTATTCAGTCGAATAACTCGAAAGCGAGTGGGGATAGAAAAAAGTGTCCAAGGAGAAAGTTGCATGGTTTTTTACGAAGAACATCATGACGTAAACAAAAAACTATTTTTTTATAAATATTTCCTATATAATATGTATTTAGAATCTTTTTTAGACTATTATTATATCATCCGTACTCTGTTAAATATCCTCTGCTTACTAGTTACCCGCAAGCACCTCTCAGAAAAGTAACCAAATCCACGCTCATCGCTAACATTGTTGTTATTTACACCGTTCCTCTGCCCCTCCGGTTCACGTTCTCCATTCCCCTCTCGGCGAACTGCTCCCTTCCCCCGATCCGAGCAACAAGTGATTGGAGGCAGTGCGATGGCCGAGCCGATTGAAAATTTGCAAAAAATCGGGATCGAAGGTGCACAAGTGTTCGCGGTCAGTGAAAAACGATGTTTCGCGAAATGTTCCGTGTATCGAGTATGACGGAGTCGACGATTGCAGGCAAACTTGCCGTGTTTCCCAGCGATCGATCCAACACGGATTAATCAGTCAGCAGCTATATCCGACCGCGACGCATCCATTATCGTTCCCATTGTAACGTCCCCGAATTTCCTTAGCGGCGATGGCAGCCGTGTCTTCGTTACAAGGTACTCGCCCGCACCACATCGCAGGGTCGCTGCGATGCTGTTCCTCCGTTCCGCCGAACATCACGTCGACGGTGTTTCGCAGGGACGAGCGATTTCATTAGGACGCCGTGGCATTGTAATTTCGGGGCCACTATTAATCCACCCTCCGCTGCTGGGGACGCTTATGAGCGCCTGGCGTACGTGTTCGTCGTGTTCTGCGATTTTAACGTGATCAAGATAATCGTTCGCGATGCTGTTGTACTGGTACGTTGCGTTGGTTGGATGGATCGGGGGACGGGGCCTGCAGCACTTTCGCGAGGGTTCATTTGGAAAGTGCAATTCATACGAATCGTGAGGGCAAGTCGAGTCATGTACAGGGATATTTCTTGAGCTTCCTTTTAGTAGTCTTCGGCATTCGGAGAGTAGGTGTTGCCGCTTTTTAAAAATCGTCTTTTTTCATCAATTTGTAAAACTCGAAAACTGGTTTTTAAATTTAAGAATAACTGGTTTAAGATACTAGAATTAATATGTAAAAATTAATTAATTATTTAATTAAAAACGTTAACCTTTTGACTTTAAATCGCCTCGTGCACAAGCATATTGTAGTAAAAATTTACTGAAAAAATAATCTTATGAGTTCATATTTCCTGACGAAAAATACTAAATGAAACAAAGATTTACCTATAATGTATATTTTGTACGGATTTTAGTTATTTGAGTTTGTTTTTATTTGGGCTTGGTTGTAGTATATTTTATTTTCTTATATTTTTGAAGTTCCATAAATATTAAACAAACTGAAAAATTGTAAAAAATTGTATTTTTTACTGTTTGAATTATATTTTAGTTTATTGTTGGCAAAATTCAAAAACGGGTTTTGTGGAATACTGGAATTTGAAAACCGGGTTTTTCAAAAGTCGGTTCTTGCTAAAAATCTATCAGTGAGGATAGTGGCAAACAATTCTTGTTAACTTTTATGTACTTTCATTGTATTTTATGTGTTTTAATTTTTTCATTTTTGTGTTTCTGCTTGTAGGTATTACTCTACTGGTTTTCTCAATTTTCTGTGTACCAAAGTGTTTTCCCGTATGTAAATCAATAAATAAATCAAATCAAATTAAACAATAGATGTTCTCAAATTCTAGCTCCTAGCTTCGAACCCCCTTCAACTCCACATATTTCTTCTTCAATTTTGATCCAAGTCATTTTAAACTATTAATTACATAATACGTCACTTGTCCAGCTGCTCCGGGGGTATTTAGCAACTACGGTGCAAAGAACGTACACGGAACTGATATGTGTAATCCGCGTTCAAACTCAGTTTTACAGGAGCTCGTTGCTTCGTTATCATTCCAAGAAATGAATCGGTTATCCAGGATAATAGCGAGCCTCACCTGCGCACGATTTCCAGCGCTGAAATGTAATCGCATTGGGGCTCCTCGAGCACCGGGAACGGGGTCAATGAAATCAATCTCGGAAGGACGATGCTTTGAACAAAGCCTCCGGAAACGAGTTAATATAAATTAATGGCCGCGTTATTAGTGGATTTCTCTAGGTACTTACAATTCGAAACGCGAATTCTCTCCGTGTTTTCCCATCATCATTTAATTACGTTAGATCAAGGACTAGTTGACATAACCTCTAAAAGAAATCTAATCACCAAGGGGCTTCTTTCCAAGCGACTAATGGACCATGTCCAGGAAATAACTTCCCACTTAATCGAATGTAATTAGCATGAGGAAATTGGCGTTATGGGAAGCTTGGGTCTTCGGGGGAATCGAACAGTTAATATTGGTAGAACGTGGGAGAGCTGAGCCTTTGGTGCGAGAGCAACTGCTTTAATTAAGTAAATGGATGTTACACTTGTGGCGTAACAATGTCTTTTAATAAGTTATGTAAGCATACAAATTGAAAAGGAAATCGATGTCAATTGAAGTTGGTATTTGTGAAGTACTAACCCGGTGCAACTGGAATATAATTGAATTTGTAAATAACGCACATAAGAAGATACGAACTGGAGGTTGAGAATCTCTGCCCCTCAGTTGTTCTAGTTGTTCATAGAGAGCTCCACTGCAGACTATGTTCCTCGAGCGTAAAATTCCCTAGGGGCGACTGTATCTCTTAATTAACCTCCAAAGTTAAAAGAAACATACTACTCACTTCACGACGGGAAATTAAATAAATTCCTTCATAATAAACTTGATTACGCCTCTATGATCTGACTTAGAGGTTGGTAACGTTCAACATGCATTGACCTATATATTTTTTTTTATTATTATTATTAATTGTCTTTTTTACTCTGCAATATTTCCAGATTAAATATCGTATACAGAAAATTGTGAAGGTTTACGTAAAAAGCGAGGTTCAGCCATAAAACTATTATATCCGACCTTAATATACGTTCCTCTGACCCAATCGCAGCACTGATAACGCTTAACGCGTCACACGGCATTCGATGATAATAAATCCACGACATAACGGGATTTAAACAATCGTAGATTCTCGAAATCTGTTACAAAATTGCTATCGGGTTAAAACAATTGCACGTTCCACGAAGATTTAGAGCTTCCACGATCGCAGTTGATACAAGCGCCATCCTATGGCTTCAATCCGTCCAATAGCATTTGGACGTCAACGTTTCGCCAGCAGTGCAATCAGCTTCATCGGGATCAAATGAGACAGCGGTATTGAAACATCTCGCCTTTAGCGTCCTTGTTTGCGTCTGTGCTAGCCATTCCGCCCGGTCAATCAGCAAAGATGGGACGCCTCGGTGTCAGTGTCTCATCCGACCTGATGAAGGCCTGCTAAGCCGATCGAACATTTGGTCGAATGTGCTGCTTGGCTTGGCTTAGGCCAGCAAGTCCCAGACGCGCCGCTTGTCGGCCTCGAATTAGCATCAGGGCACATCGTGATTACGCAATCTCCATCGATCCAATCTCTCGAAAGATAATACCCTCAGGGAAATTTAATAAAATTATCGATATGCCTCTGTACAGTGGTACACGCCGAGATTCTTGGATAGGTTGATTGTCGAAGAGGAAGTAGAAAATGTCTGGTACCGTGAATTCTAAATATATATCGCAGAATATAAGTAACAGAGTCTGTCACTTATAAGCATGATAAATAATAGTTATAGGTAATGTTCTATTATCTAATACAACTCACGGGAATTTTGTGATAAATATGTACTAGTCATGGGGATTTTGTGATGAAGATGTACTACTCGTAGGGATTTTGTGATCGAGATGTACTGCACATGAGAATTTTGTATGTAAGTTACAAATGCAGGTCGTCAAATAAATGTGATCTTCACCGTGGCGTCTTCGCTTGCAAAAAGTTGTTTCCCAAGAAATCAGTTTCTCTTGAATACTGTGAAACAGGGTGAAGGACAAAATACATCTCACAGTGATTGAACTTGTCCCAGAAAGACAAGTAACCAAAAACTTCCAGCTACGTATAAGATAAATGAAGGTGATCTTTATACCACCCCAAACTCCCACTCCAGGAAAGTAATCCTCCCACGAAATCACTTCCACCTGAAGCTCCCTTCTCCCCTGCGAAACCCAGTGACCAAGAAACCACCGTGTCTGGCATAATCTCGAAAGCGTCCAACTGCCTCAACTAAACTTGAACTTCCAGCAGATGTTCGAAGTGAAACCGTCCACGAGTGACTTTTCGAACCGTGTCGGTCTCGGCAGGTAAACAAAGCGTCTTCACGACAGTGGCGATGCACGTATCACGTCAGCATCGGTTTCCATCGATCGGGCGGTTGGGTGGGTCGGGGCGAAGGGTTGTCCGCCATACCGCTCAAAATCAATATGCAATTCGCGAAACGTAGTTCGCGACCTCGAATACAATTGCGTCCGCCTGGCCACCTGACCGCCCACGCCACCCTGCTTCACCCCTAGCCAGCCGCCGGACAGACTCCCCTCTTGAATCGAGCCCAGACCGTATCCATCCCCCAGCGATCCTCCTTTTTCACGAATATTGAATTCCGAGCCGGAATGGCCAATGCAATCCGTTTTATCCCTGGTTCCCATGGTCTCCGGGCTTCTGCAGCCGTCTGGCCACGCCATAAGCTCGCCTCCATTCAGCAGGTATTGTGAAAATCGGAAATTACACGGTAACACGCGTGGCCTGCTCGGCTCGCTTCCCCAACACGCTTTCGTTTCTTCGCAGTTTATCCGCGCCGGAGCATCGCGATCGGCTTGAAAGTGGTGTTGCAGTCGAACTTAGTCGATGGTGATATCGATTTGCGACTCGACCGGGTTATTGATGCATGGCTATGTTCTGATTCCAGTTCACGGGAGACTGCTTTAAAATGTGGAGTAGATACCTTGGTAGCGTTTCTTAATTGAGTTTTTGGGTGCACTGAAAGGTTTGTAGATTGCTATTCTTATGGACGTGGTAGAGATTCTTTTGTGGTCGAATGTATTTTGTTTTTGGGTGAGGATGCAGTTGTAAGGCATAATCTTGGTGGGAGGACCGGCAGAATAAGGAACACGCTGGTGTTGTTGATGTAGTTAGAAGAATTTCTAGCTAAGTTATTATACGCTACAGTAGTTCGAAGTTGTGAGTTTGCTCACACGCATAGTGAGTTTGGTCCAATACCGCATACCCGACGCTATTTCGCGTTCTGAGTGTTTATGGCAGGGTCAAGTTCTAGACTCCGAGTCACCAAGGTACCGCGTGTGTCACGTCCAAGCCCCACCATGGGGTCGCGACTGTTAGTGTTCGCCCACGCCACCAGAGGTCTACTCTTTCAAACTCTTTCTCGCAAGTCCTAAGTTTGTCTCGTTCTTATATATACAAGTTTTAAGTTTATTCCTGTGGGTTCCCATGTGTTTAGGGCAATGCCCGTCAGCTATAGCCCTACTAATAAAAGTCTGATAAAACGCGTACCTCTTCCTTTTTCTCCTCGATCCTTAAAGCACCAATCCACCTGCCATGCACAGTGTTCCATTGCGCCTAAGCGGCCTTACAGATTACCTACGGTTACGCCCGGAGTCGACGGGGCAAAATCTCCCTCTCGTCCAGAAACAGAGAGGATCCCGGACGTTTACACGTTGTCGCTTGAGTTTAGTAAAATAAACTTTGGGACCAACAAGCAACCAGAGATTGCAATGCGAGGACTTTGTTCCTCAAGGAGATCTGGTTACGGATTGGGGAAGGAGCGGGAGTGCCTTCTGGTAAAAGGACTGCGACGAAACCACACGGCACTTACCCGTAGAATCTTGAAATCAAAAACTAGTCTTGAGTTTGAAAATCCTGCTTACAACATTTCATTCTACCATACTATTCCCGTATACCTCTCAATAGCTCTTGTCCAAAGCAATTCAGCGATGCCATTTGCGTCCTGAAAATCCGATGGTAAGACCTCAACACATAAACCAAAACCCTTAGTTCTATACTTATTGACAAAGGTAAGAATAGAAGACCACACGATTTCCACTTAAACATATCCTTCCCAAGCCGATTGCATGGTCCCTATGATCTTCTTACATTTACAAAACATACAAACAGAATCTAGGGGACTTGTCGCCGTTGCTAAAAATAAGCGACGATCGGTTTTGCCGGTGTTATTGCCGTCAAGGGAACAGTCTTCCTATATCGCCCTCCGAATGCGCAGTATATCAGTCGGATTGTCCTGAAAGTTCATTTTTAAGAAGTCTCCCTAGTGTGGCGACTTAAAAATATAGGATTTTTTCCGAATTTTGTTTCCCTTGTATTGTATTTTGTACCCTCTACCTACAAGAATAAGTATAAAAATTCATGTACCTACATTATTCATCCCTCCTCCCATTCTGAAGCCACTTAACGAAGTTCCATTGAAACCAATATCTCCCATGAAATTCGTAAAAAAGTATCTCCAAACCAAGCATCAAAGAGCAGAAACTTCATCTTTGCGTTTTGGTTTCCCGGGAATTTATTTCCGCCGCGGGGAGTTTCTCTGTTCTCGCATGTAAACGAGTCGGAAGCAGCGTATATCTCGTGCGATCGGATTCGAGGGGCGCATCAGGCGCCAAGGGGCGTTCGCGGGCCGGGAAATTCGATGATTAAGTAACACCCGGCGAAAGGCGCGGCGCGCACGCGAGTCCGCGGCAACTTGAGCGCGAGAATTTGTAGATGTCTGGGGGCGAAACAACCGCGCTCGGGTCTCGCCGTGTGTTATATTTCGAATCGATCCGAAGTCGGCGGTAAATTTCTAGGAGGGGCAACGTTTGCCTCGCGACCCAATTTAATTATTTCGTTCTGATTTATTTTGCCCCCGGGCGACGGTGGCTACTGACGAACGGCGGTTGTTTTCCTTGGTTAACAAAGAGCGACCGCGATCCGCCGCGTCATTCAACGTGCCCTGGAACAAATTTCCCTGTCGATACGACGAAAAAGGAAAGGCGCGGAGAGGCACTCTGTCAACGACCACGAAAATGATGTAAAACGAGGCGGGGTTCATACTCGATTGGCAAGCCTCGCTGTGATCGTTTTCTTTTCAGGTCTGTAGCGCCCAATTTATGTAGCGCAGTGAAATTCTTCGGGTATTGGATGCTTTATTGGATGGTAGGGTTATTTCAACGAGACCCCAGGGTTTAGATTGCTTTCGGCTGGTTTGTATCTCGTTCGCTGACGACAATGTTCGCAAGCAGAAAGCGGAATGAGATCGGCCGGAAATTCGGTGTAAAAGGCTACTTGATTACCCTGTTCCATAATCTATTGGACGTAGTGTTTCAATAACTCGATGAAACTCCCGTATCACCTAGATGCTCTCTGCATTTGTACCTCGCCTGTGTATACATGCATATTCCTCGTGCGTTTTAATCCACGGAGGAGATCCGCCTCCACTCTCGAAATAAAGCGCGCAATTTGACCCCAGGGTTACTCGTATAAGCTCGACTTGATTATTCAACGAGCTCCCCGACACCTGCGAGGCGCCTCTGACTCCATACTGAAACAACGAACACGGGGAGCTGCTCTTTCGCGGAATATCGCGGGAATCGAAACAAATTCTCGGTACATCTGATAGAAACGCGTAATTCTATTAGCTACAAGCTATCGGCGAAATATACGATCTTGTGGCTAAGTGTCCGCCATTTTGGGTACTTCGACTCACGCCTCGCTCGTGTGCCCATTTGGATAATAAAGAAGGAATGAAATTAGTAAAATGTACTTGTTTGTTAGAAGAAATGAATTTTGCTAAGTTATGTGTTTCTTTTTATTTTCAAGTAGGTTAAGTAGGTTATGTTGAAGGTTTTAGTGTTGACAGGTTATGGAACACTTACTAAAATAATTACGTATAGGGTATGCAACAGTCACTAATATCGTAATTAGCGATTACCCTGTAATATTGCAGTGCGAAAGAGCTGATATCAGCGCAGATTTGAATGCACGTGAGTGGTCCCGGCCTTCGCAGATTAAACGGCGAGTTAAGTGGTTAAGCAAACACGACCGCGGCGTAACGACGCGCTCTAATTCTGCGCGATCAGATACGGGGTGAAACGGTATTCGAACTTAATAAGAATTTTAATTGAATTAAATAATGTGGCGCGCGAATGGCTCTTGCCGCGAGGATTCGATGTTTGCCCTTCCGAGCCATTTCGATTCATATCGAACCACCAAGTTTCAGCGGAAATTACGTGTCCCAATGTAAATGGTAATTGTTTCTAAGCGGAGTCGGGGTCGTGAAATTATTTCACCGCGGGTAAACAGAGGAAAGTATGATGTTCAGTAAGACGCTTCAATTATTGCAGTCTGACCAAACGTTCCTTTCGTTCCTGAGGTAGCCACGGTGTTTATTAAGTGGTGGACGCGCTTGGTAACACTTGGCAAGACCGTCGGAATATTACCTTCTTTCCCAGGGAAGAAACAAGATTCCGCTGAAACGGGCCAGCAGAGGTTTTAATTTACGGGACGGTTGCCTACCTTCGCCGAGGCAGTTACTCGAAATTACTGCCCTCGCAATGGTAGACCGTGTGCAAGGGTTAACAGTTTTTGTAATTAGCTTGCATATTGTCCCGGGCAAACTCAACGGGCGAACAGCAGTTTTTAATATTTCAGATTACATCGGTCCTGGCTGAGATAAGGCGGGCGGTGCCACTGGAAACCGGACTCTCTGTATATTAACGAGACAAGGCGCGCGATTGCCAAGTTTTCTAATTTCTGCCCCGTAACTTTACCCTTGTCGCATGGTTAAGCAGGTTATCCATCTTAGGGGGCGCTGTGATACGCAGGGGCCAAGTACAAGTAGTAACGCCCAAGTAGAAATGGTAAAGCAATGGTCAGTCGCGCTAAAAAATTGCACAATTGGATCACGGAGATGGAAGAAGCTTTATTCCACACATTTAACTCATGTTTGCACGAAAAATCACCTCCTTTTTCTTTATATCGCGAGTGATGCACCATCCTGGATTATTTAATTAAAATATCTCCTTCCACCATACCCATTTCACGTGGTGCAAATTTAAAACTGCTCATTACTGACATTCATAAACGCCATATCAAATGAAGTTAAATTATTACTGTAGAATGTTTTACGCTTTTACCTTTGTGTTTTATGTCAATCTTTCTCCCTCGCGAATAAGGAGTTCTAGTTTCCCAGCGTTTAATTAATTATTAAAGAGGCCAGAGTTTCTGTCTATCTAAAAAGGTAGCCCGGGTCATCTTGGCTCGTGCGTGTTTTTGTCTAATTAAATGTTTTTCTTGTAAATAATAATAGGAAATTGTATTCTGTTGAGAACATTTTCCATATTTGATAATTAGACTCTAGAGAAATATTATGGCTTTTGGGATACGAGGATTTAACAACATTATGCCAGAGTACAGGAATCAAAGAGAATAAAGCCAAGGCTCAGAGGAACAGAAAATAAACCACGGAAATTATTCACCTTTGTTTTCTTATATTTTCAATTACACTTTTATACTAAACTAGCAAACATCCCCTCGCGCTTCGATTCAGGCCCGACATATTGATGAACTCCATGAAAACACATTTCACTCGTTTCCACCACCCCCTTGGGGGTTGATTAAGACAAAATCCTGAAATTGTTTTTTTCGCATTTATGTCGGGCCTAGGAGATATTAGGGAATAGGGGGTCCGAGAAAATACATTTTATCCCTTTTCATCCCGTTTAGGATTGGAATTTCCAAAAATCATTCCTTAGTGGATTCATACGGATCGAGTCCCCGGTCACTTATTCCCGCCGCGATGCTATTTCACTAGCAAGAAGCGGTCGCCGCCCGACGGTCGCGTCGCGAACTACTATTATTTAAAGTTTAACAAAAAAAATCGCTTCTCTTCACAACAATTTAGAAATTATTTAAACTTTTATACCTCAAATAAAACGAATAATTTCACTACTTATAATAATAATAACTCTAACAATAATTATTACAACTATTATTATTAACTTTTTCCTGGAGTGGAACGAACCCCACGAGATCAATTTCTGATTATAAGAAACTGTAATCACAAAGGGTTAAAATTTAACATGGGTCAAAGTGGACCCCGTATCCGCAAGCGGAGGGTTAAATGATAACGCAGACCGCGGAGATGGCCCCGAAAAACAACGAACTAATTGTATCCGTCGCGTCAATTATTCATCGGTCGTTACCATTACGTAACGAGCAATTTTTCTGCCGGCCGTAAGGTGTGCGGGCCGCTGGTGCATTCAGCGCGAGCCAGCGCGACGATGATGGCGCGAATAATTTATGGCGTCGTTCCACATCCGGCCGGCACCCTTTAAAGAGCATAGAAAAGTTCGTCGAGCTGTACTCGTAACATCGATAACAGCGTCGTCGTCTGTCACACACGATGCCCGCCCTCGTTCGTTCGCCAGCCGTCCCGGAGAATATTCATAAATCACCGTCCCGAAGTGCCTCCATGGAGCCGATATCGTCATAATTATATCCACCAGCGCAGCCTTCCCACCGCCTTCCTTTTGTCCCATTAATCGTACGCTTCGTTAATCACGGATATATCCCGAACCGAGTTTTATAATACGCGTACACACGATGGGAGAAAAATTGATGGTGCTGCTGGGAATGGGGCGAGGTAGGGGATCAGAGATGAGAACGGAGGGAGGGGAACGTTCAAGGAAGAGGGGGGATAAAAATGTACGATAAGGGAGGGAAAGAAGAATTAGAGTGAAGAGGTAATAGGAACTTTGATGTAATAGATTAAAAATAGGGTGAAGTAGAATTACTTATATTTTTATTAATGAAAAAACAGTCTTGTTTCAACTAACAAGGGAAGATGCCCAACCCGGAAATTTAAAGAATTATGAAATTTTAGGGATATGTAGAAGATATATAGATATCTATTACGCAATTTTTTTTTGCTGCCCAAATTGTCTCTAAGGGGGTGAAATTTACATCCGAAAATTCGGCTATTTTCCAATTTTGTGTTATAATATATATCCCCAAAGTTTCATAATTTTTTGAATTTTCGGGTTGAGGATCTTTCTTCATAAAATGTCGATTATACTGTCTCTATATGACAGAGAGGGGCTTGCAGAAGGATCCAAGATGGCGACGCGACAATAACGGTTCGCGGTAAAAAGGATTCGGTATTTACGGCCGACCTGATTCGTTCACGATTCGTCCGCGAGCCTGTAATTTATCGCATCCCTCGAATCCCCAGGGGGGACGCGGAAGAGCAACCACGAGGGCGAAGGGGCGGGGAGGGGGCGTAGGGGTTGTACGGGGCGGGAGAGTCGGAGAAGTCATTTATTATTCCCGGGGATTAATTTTCCCGCAAGAGTAATTACAGAACAGCGGTTATTGAAGCGTAATAGCCGCTGGTATATAAGTATGCTAATTTTCCACGAGGCATGCGCGATGACAAATTGAAGTAAGTTAATTTTCGGCTTGTTCCCGCGCGGCGTTGATTGGGAATACAAAGGGGTTTATCGTGATGAAGTATACGCGTTCGGTGTCGCGTGAAATTTACTGCCACCCCCGCAGGACCTTAAAAGCAGCCGGCAACCTGTCACTGATAACGTTTGCTAATGCAAATGCATCGACCCCATTGTACCATTCCTGACCTTTGCTTTTTGCTCCTGGTTACTATTTCAAATTTTCTTATTAATATCGAATAGATATACTCGCCGAGACGGGTTTGTTTTTAATAACTCTAGTTGCCCCTCTCCCCTCCTGTTAATGGAGGTACAGTCTGCGGGCAACAAAAAAGCAAACATCAAAATAAATATAAATTATTTTATAGATAATGTGTCAGTTATAATTGCGCCAACGGTGACAATATTTTTGAACAATTAATGAGGGAAATTGATATTTATATTGGTTATATGTGATCGATCGACGGTAATGTATATTATTTCTGTGAAAAGTTGAGGTATTGAAATAATGTTACGTATAATGAGGTGTAGATAAAAAAAGTTATAAAAATTCCAGTGAGCAACTAAAATTTTTACACTTTAATGTTGAGGTTCAAGGTAGAGAGGAATATATTTTAAACATGCTGTAAAAATTTCAAGTCGATCCAGACCTCCATTTTTTTGCAATCACTGCAAAACCACAGAAAAACCTACACATCAGGCGACAGTAACACTGTGAAATACATATACATATCATACAAAAAAAAATTCATACAGCTTATAGTATTAAGAAACATTGCCCAAATACTAACCCCAATTTGTATTCATCCCTTTGTAATTAATTCCCAAAAAGATACTTGATCTTCAAGCGATTTGACTGCCTAGTTAAGTAGCCCAAGCAGATTCCGAGCCCAAAATCAAAACAAACACACCTTATTACCGAAAACCATACACAACATTATGAACAATTCGATCACAGAAAAACAACCCAAAACAAACATTACCCTACTTCCTGTTACTTCCGCGACAATATTTCCAATACATATTCATCCCCTTGAAAAGCTCCGCTCAACAAACCGATGCGATCTTGAAATAATATTTCCTCAGGATGCGGCTCGGGACTAGCGAAACGAATTCATTAAAAGCAGCCCACCTGAATGTAGCTCGCGTTGAAGATAAGCAAGTTGGAGTACAGCAAGCCGCCCGCACGCGGCTTCCAAGAATATCCACGTCAGTGTTTGCAGCTTTGAAAGGTGCTTTTAGGCCACGGTGTAAACGATACGTGTGGTTCCAGCGAGGGAATAGCCCCCGAGGGCTGTCGCCACGAAGTCTGTACCTTGTTTAGGCTGTCTATTCCTTTCAAAGCGAAAGATCGCCGAGATTGCGGAGCCGGCTAATGGCAGATGATCTGTCATCACTGACCAGCTCCTGAATACACCGCGATCCATTCAGCACTCAGTTCTGCAACATTCCTACGCGATTTGCCCATCGAGAGGATATTCTTCTGACAATAGCGCACAGTTCCCCTACGAATCGATTAAAGCACTCGTTTCCGCTAATCAGGGATTCGGGTCGCCTCCTTAAGCGATCACGATGTATTTATGAATGAAGTTCGCCCTAAAGTTGCCCGTCCGATGGGACGGGGCTGGTTTTATCAGAAGGGGATTAATGGTATTGTCTGCGAAGGAGGATCCAAGACGAATCGTTATTATCATTACTTCCAGCTGCTTTTCTTCGGCAACTTCCTCTTCCGTTGAATGCGCCAGCCATATCTGCCCCCAGGCGCGTAATGATTCCCAGCAACGGAGTAATTGCGAGCGCACCGTCGCCGATTACTTCGGCGGACTACGGCGCCAGGAATTCCCTTCGAAGTAGTACAAGTTCGTAACTGTTCCGACGCTGGGAACGTTGCATTAGACACTGTTTAGCTGCGCGCCGGCTTACTAATTAGATAGTGCTGTTTGATGTTTACGTCTTAGTCCTGGGTCGCCGTGGTAACATTTCGTTTCGCTTATTCGAGCATTTCGACGGAGAAACTGCGCAGGGGGGTGATGTAGTGTTCTGTTACAAGTCTGTAATACAGAGAGTGATGAATGGCAAATGTAGGATAAAATTACGTGTCAATTAATTCTGGGAGGCGGAGTGTTAATAGGTTCAGGTGAAGGTAGGAGGTAGGTAAGGCAGGAAATGGAGGGAGTTGAGGGTGAGTGTGAAACGGAAAACAGATGTGATAAGTATCATATTATATCAAGCATCATAACTGTTAGAAGATAAATTTTAAAAGTTATGGTATAAAAGTTAATATCTTTAATTAAATGGTTTGGGTTACGAATAACCATTATGAATGATTAACATTTTTTTGGCCACAAGTTACCATTATCAATGCTATTATCAGCACCAAATTTTCCACTTTTCCAAAGTTTCCATTTCTTTCTATACCTACAACTTATTTAAGTAATTGACAGTAGCGTGGTATACAGATCGCCAAGCATTTCCTTGAGCGTTGACCTTCGATACCAAACAGTATCAACTTTCTCACAACTTCGGAGGCCTAATCCGTCCTACAACACTTGCCCCTTGGCGTTGCCTCCGATGCCGTGTGAAATCTCCGCGTAATGCGAACTATAAACTCGCCTGTCCGAAAATATAGCGCCGCTAGGGAGAAGCCACGGAGAAAGGGACCCACGAAGCTTGGGATCAGTGAAATGGCGGGGCATTGCTATTCCGCCAGCGTACGCCTGCTCTCTTCTTTCTCTCCGTTCTCCTTGCGCGCCGTACGGGATCAACTTGGACACCGCCACTTTGCAACATCTATAAATGAGAAGTTGTCGTTGACGGCTGCTCGAGGGCGGCAGCAATCTCAGTTTACTTCCTTGAAACTGCAAACACGGGCTACGATTTAGGTTCCCTTGTTAAGGGGCAGATTAGAGCTCATGGACGATTGCTCGAGTCTGCTTCGCTATTCGACTGGTCAGATATAGAAGCTTGCACGAACACTTGTCTATTTCTGTTTCTGAAATTGGGCGCCATCGATGCACTTGTTACTCGAGCCGTTAGAAACCCAGGGTTGCCAGATGTAGGGACGCAAACACGGGTTACGTCATCACCCACCTTTGTTGCCCCAACTTCTGGCAACTCTGTGGAAACCTGTAGTAAAGGTCTATAGGAATCATAAGTGAATAGGTCTTCAATTCCAAGGTACCGTAAACTGGGGGAACATTGGCAGGTTTTTGAAACATTTTGTTATATAATGTAAAAATTAGCATGTTTACATTTGCTTTAAGTATCCTATCATAACATTGCATCTTTTGTGATTGTACTACAAGTGTAAAAATGCATAAAATTCTTGATCTATTTCTTCCTTAATACATATTAAAACCCAGCTGGTACGGGGTAACATTGGCACATCAGATAAATAGTATTATCAGGTGAATTTTTACTAATTTGAAATCAGTAAGATACATTCACACTAAAATTTGTTTATTTTATTTTATTTTTTACATCTTAACTAAAATCTAATTGTAACATTGGCTCATCACATAAATAGCATTAGCGGGTTAAGTTTTACTAATCTGAAGTCAGTAAGATAAGTTATTAATACGTAACAATGTTACCTACAATAAAATCTCCATCTCGAGTACGAATTTATATGTTCATGCGTATAGCTGCCAATGTAACCCCGACGTATGCCAATGTTACCCCGTGCTGCCAATGTTCCCCCAGTTTATGGTATTACAGGTGTGCAACGTGTACTTGAAGGTTACATGTTTCGGGGCCTAGGGCGCGGTGTTTCATCGTCTACAGAAAACTATCTCGAACTGCATTCGGAGCAATTCAATTCCGAGTACGCAACCTCTTCGGAACTATGGTTTACGTGACAAAAGTCGCGTTTACTCCTTCCACGCTCCCCATTATCCCCTTTACACAAATAGTTAGGGACGCCAGAAGCCTCTATGAGCCAACCGGCTCATACTAACTTCTAACTGTCGTTTAGAAGCGACTACTTCCAACAAACATCCTGCAAACTCGAATAATTCCGAAATCCAACCAACCAAGTCAAGATTTGTAGGTTAGGCCCATAGTGGATCATGACTCGCGGTTTACTCGCAGAAAATAAACCCCTAAATACCAAGATTCAACTCGTAGCTGAAACACAGCGGAGTCGAGTACGGAGGAGCGCGTGGAGGGAGGGAAATTCGATGCAGTCGCGAGGAGGTATGAAAAATGGAAGGAGGTAGGAATGGAACAGCGAGTCCAAGAACGATAATAGCCGAGACGAATAAAAACGAGACGCGGAGTAAGAGTCCGCCAACTCTTTCGTGATATATGGAACGATATTTAGTTAAGCGTCCCGGGAAGTGTTCGCAATTACGACCCTCCTTTATCGTCGCGGGGGTATTAATTACAGGGAATGAACGGCCATTCCTCCACCAGTGAAGGCGGCAACTTTTTCGAAGGAGGAATGGAAAGCAAGTACAGTAATTTCATTGGACTCCTTCCGGCGAGCGGCCAGCGCGGAGTTCTATGCCTATGGAAGCCGCGCGCATAAAAAGGGGCAAACGCGTTCCATGGAACGGGAAAAAGGAAACTAGGCGGACGTCAGTGGAAAACATCTTTGTTGGTACCGCGGACCAGCAGACAGCTTTTAATATATTTGACAAAGTTCGAGTTCTCAAGAGCGCGAGTAGGAGCGCCAGGGGCTCGTAAATCCTCCCGCCCTCCTCCCTTCAAGTATGCGCGACTGTTTCCTTGCCTACGGGGATGCTCACCTTCACGCCACAGATAAGTCTTCGTTTTCGAAAGTTTCCCTCGCCTCCGCGCGTCACGATCGCGTCGGATACGCTTTTACGATCTCATCCGGGACGCCCCATTATTCCTCCCATCGTGCGTTACAGGCCCGCTCCCTTGGCATCGCGGCAACTTTCCTAGGAAGAAAAACGAGCAGCTGATGGCCAGCGAAAGGCCGTTTCCTTTTTTCCTTCCCCCCTGGCGGCGCTCAGGAACAGCGAGGCGTTCGACTTTCTCGGATTACCATCGATGACGCGGCAATGTCAAACCCCGGCGGACGCCATTATTTCAGTGTTTGCTCCACCGAGTGGGAAGAAGCGCTTACTGAAGGACCTCCGTAATGGGAGTCCTATTACTGCTAGACCCCGTCCGTTCGAAGGAGCGTTGTCACTTAGACCGGGGTGAAATAGCTAGCTCCCTCTGAAATAGGTCCCGGCATTATTGCAAGAAGACCTCTGGTTTTGACGTTCCCGCTGCGATTCTCGGACGTATTATACACTCCGGATCGGCTCACAAGCTTCGTTTAATGGCTCCCTGGATGCCTGGCATTCTTCGTCTACACGGAATCCGTTTGTTTCGTAGTATACCCCAGGCTTTAATAGAATGTATCATCGGAAAACGTTTACCGTGGATACTGTGTCTTCTCTGATGATTTTGTGAAATGCAGGAAGGTATGTTGCAACTTTGTATGTATGTATATACCTGGAACCTTAATTATGGGACTTTATTCTGCCTCGAATACTCCTCGATAATTTAAAGAAACATCAAAGAAATATTTTCTCGTGCTTCAAACAAAATTGAAGCGAGGATAAACTTGAATGCGTCGTAGTTCCTTCGTACTTCACGTAACAGAATATTTACCTTTGAGCTTTCGCAGTGAGTGAGGTGCTTGACGCTAGGTGGCGCCACCGTCCATAAAAATCCCGAGACCTACCGGAAGATGACGTCCCTGTGTCGTTTGCGGCTGACGCGATAAAATAGGAAACGAGCAACTTCCACTATTAACCACTTTCTAGTGACATTCTATGTCGATGAATTGAGACAGAGAATTTATCCCGTGAGCCAGCACATGCCGCCCGCGATCAATCCTCCGCGGTCCCGCTGCTCGACGCAAATTCTCCTCTAATTAATTATGATAATATTATTGATTTCGGGCTTCCGCGGCCACATTGATATCGTTATTGTTGGCTTTCGGATAGCCGCGGCGTGCGATGAGTTTCCGCCACCTGGAAACGTTGTTGTATCGCGAACGAGCGTCCCCCGGCCTTTTTCTCAGCGCCCTTGTCGCGACAGTCGAGAAGCTAATATAACGCGTCGACGTCTGGATTTATGTTTCTCGCATGCGTCGCACCGTTATCCGAGATTTTCATACCGGAGCGACAGCCTGCGCGCCGTTGCCTTAGTAAAAATTCCAACTGGCGCCGTGACGTTTACGTGCAATTCATTCATCTGCTTTATTTCCCGTCTGCCTGGTACCGTTTCATTTACACTGCTACAACGTTCTGTTCGAGAACGGGCTTGAAATCTGTCAGTGTATAACTTGGGTGTAGTCGAAGCGGGAGGCTTCAGAGCCTCAAGGCCAGAGAGGAGCCACCCCAAGTTCATTGACACAAGAAAATAAAGAAGAATATGATTACGATGTGAATATGAATCTTTATAAACATAAGCAACCCACTCTAACATCATTTACGAAAAACATTCTGGAGTTTTTACCATCCGTATCCACCCTACTGGATCCACGATTTAAACAAATACATTTCCAAGACAAAAAGGCATTAGGCACTTTGATAGCATACTTGAACAAAAAATTAAATGAACATATATCAAATTTAAATATAGATGAATCTGCATCTACAGGATCAGATTCAGATACTGGGGAATTAAACAAATTGGATTTATGGCAACACCACAAAAATCTTGCCCACTCCGCTCTAAAGAGGAAGGGTAAAGGGACGAGTATACATGGACAAACTCAAAATGAAATAGGAAACTATTTAAGTGCATCTGTTTCAAATTTGAAGGAAGACCCATTTGAAACGTGGGAGGAAATGAAATATACATACAGTTATTTGTACAAAGAAGCCAAAAAATATTTGTCAGTGGTAGCAACATCCGTACCTAGCGAACGGCTCTTTTCCAAGGCAGGCGCTATAAAAACAAAAACTCGAAACCGTCCACAGGGTAAACGACTTTCAAAGTTATTATTTTGAAATTCCGTGGGACCAGAATTTTGGACATGAAATAAAATAAATAAAAGACGAATATTCACAATGTAATGATTTTTATACAAATAAAATACATAAGATTAATGTTAAAAAAGTTCATTTTTTATTATAAAAATTGATAAACAATATTAAAGAATTAATATTAACCTTTTTTTAGTATAATGAAAAATATCGATATTTTTCGATATATCGATACCTCATTTATGATATATATCGTGTATCGATATGTATTCCTCGATATATCGTATATCCGATATATCGATATTTTAAAATTTTTTACATCCCTAGTCCCCACGCGTAGTGAGGGGGGATCGCCTACAGTAGTGGCGGTATATGTGTGTGCATGACTTGACGTTGTTCCCCTCCACTACGGGTAGGGACAACCCTGGCAACTCTGCTGATGACTCCCTTGATGACCCTTCCTAATGTGGGTCCTTGAAAGAGATAGGTACACAGTACGCCACCTAGCTCTCACTTGGGAACACACCTTTGCAATCCACTCGCAACCCTAAAACCCCACCACACATACAACCTCCGCCACAAATCCTCCGTCCACATTGTCATCTGAGCACAACGATCATAATAAACGCTAAAGCTGTTCCCGCGGCACACGCGCAGCGTCGCAGCAGTGTAAACGTGCCCTAACAGAGCGCGTCAGTACTCTGTACACACGCGTCATCAATTTCATTGCGTCTAGCCGTCCCGATGCTAGGGTTCGGCTGGCGGATGCAATTCGCTCCGGGGTGCAATCAATGCGATGCCCCTGGAAATTCCGCGGCCGGGCGGGAACAGGGGTGGGATAGTGGACGGGGCTGGTCGACCAAGCCCTGGCACCAGCCTGTCGACACAGGGACAACTTGGATTTGTCCGCCTACGGAAGACAAAAGATCACCTTTACCTTATTCCACGATTGTTTCTGCCCTACCCTTCCGGCCTGACGCGTCGCCCGTCACTCGTCTCCCTCTCGAGCATCTCTCTTTTGTCCCAGCGCCCGTGAACGCTCCGCCCTCCCTCGTCCATCTCGGTGTATCGAACCGCGGTGTCCGTTTCGAACGACGATTCTATTTACAGCTCCCTCTACGCGCCTCTTACTCACATACTTCTTTTTTCTTCGCTCTGTTCTCCCGCTTAATGCACTCCTATAGGAATTTACAAGTGAAAATGTTTCGTCGCTGGCTGTCTGTCCTTCTGACGTACCTCAAGCTCCTCTCACTTTCTTCCTGTTCGCGGCGCTTGAATCGTTAGCTCGAGCTCGTTAACTTGGCGCGATATTTATGGACGGAATTCGCTCCCGGTTAATGGAGGGGCCATTGTGTACTTAGCTGCGTATTACGCCTGGCGATTGAGCCTCTTTGATGGGTTCTTTTAACCAATGGTGGCGGAGGAGATGTCGCTCGACTAGGGTTTGCACTGACCCTTAGAGGATTATAGTTCCTTCTGGAAGATGAAATGTCGAAAAGATCTTTTTAGGGGTAAGATGCTATTAAAATGGAATTACTTTATTAAAATGAAGAAGCGTTGATGATTAGGTACTTTCGACGAAACAGATATTGGATTTGTGATTGGAAGGAGATATATATCATTCAAGATGACGTTGCTGATTTTTTCAGAGCAGGTAGTGGTGACATAATATAGGTATTCCTTTTGTTCTTTTTGTTTGTATTAAAGAGCTACCTCAGCTTTCTACGTATAGATACATATAACAAATATCACAGTATTTTGAGATTTATTACCCTGTCAAAAGCAGATGGACTCACTTGTATCACGCGGTTCGAAACCCCCTTTGGCAAAAGCGAATCACTTTGAACGATTACCGCCTCATCCGAATCGTGCAAGTTAATATTTGTAAGCGTTAATAGCCTTCGAATCTACATCGGAAAGAACGCGTATTGCAAACACTTGTTGCCACGCCACCATTGGAGACAAATCTCTGAAGCTGTAGCCTGAAAAATCTGATTACCCCTGAAATTGATTTTGCAGTTTTTTTCACTCATTTGCCGGAGTTTTTAATAAACTCGACGGCACCATGATACATATACACATATTTATTTATAATCTTAATGTTTTGGATATTTGAACCGGCCCCTTCAAATTTAATTCCCTCTATTTTGATTTCTGTGTTAACAGGGGCCTTCCTCTTCAATTAAACCAGTGTGGTCTATTTAGCAATAAGCACGGGTATCACGGTCGACTTTCAAAATTCCAAAATGAATTAAAATCCCAGAGGGTCTATTATAATTCTTGTTTACCATACGCCTGGCGGCTCTGCTTTTTCCATTTACCCGCTCGATGACCCGCGAGCGAACTCCCTAAATGATTTTGGCTTTTGATGTTCGTCAGGAGCGTGCAACCAATGAATGTGGACAAATAACATGAACCACTACTATTTTCGAGTTTGTCGGAAATAGTAACACAGCCGTCCAGTTTGATGTAATGGAATATACTTTTAAAACATCAATCTCAACGAAATGAAATAAATTCGCCGTGAAATGTTTGTTACGTATCAATTATGTAACGTATTAGCATATAAAGTGTATTTTAATTCCATTTAATTTGTAATACAATATTAATGGGGCTTGACGATTAATGGCTCTGATGGAGCTTGAAACGTTCTGAACGAAATTTAAATTATGAATGACGTATTAATATATCCATAACATCGCCCGTATTCTCTTTGCCTTTGGCTTCAATTGTTTGCTAGAGAATAAAAACATAATCAGCATGCACAACTCCCTCCAATAACCTGGATCAAGGGAATTCTTTTCCCATGTATTTCCTTGACTATTTACTTGGGTACTCAGCGCTGGGCGTTATTTGGTGAAAATAGTGATGGGTTCGAACGTACGGCGAGTATTTTTGTTTGACTAATGATTAATCAATTTGAACAGAAATGAACTGAAATGAAGTATAGGTACTGCATTGAGGTATTCAATTATTCACAATCGAAATTATTACCTATCCACTGTTTTTCGTTTCTATTAAGACTCACCCAAGTTTAGGTAATGCAGGTTCACACAATCAGTCCAACGTGTCGCCTGAAAGGTATACTACGTTTCTAATACTCTGCTGAACTGCCCTCCAGACAAATCGATTCTTTCTCCAACAGAACGTGTTCACCAATTCGAAACCGACGCAAGCTTCAATCTCGAGGCAATGTGCAAAACAGTTCGAGTGGCATATTTAGGAGTGAAAATCGTAAATTCAGCGATAATCGTGTCGACGACGCGTGCTTAATATCGCGATAACTCATCGACAGCAATCGATGACGATTAACCCTGTAAAATGACGGTACGCTTTCGATCCAACGATTACAGTAATTAACGACGTTGTAAATCTCGTGGACGCACACATAACGGTTCTGTCGTTCGTAAAAACGCGCGTTGGAAAGAGGGACGCGGAAGTGAGCGTTGAGTACGGGTGGCGACGCGAGCCTCGCCAACTGCGGGAGCTAGCCCCTCAACCGACAAACACTAGAAAATAGGGAAAGATCGGATCGACTCGAAAAGAGTGAAATCAGGTCGACGAGGGAGGCAAAGCGTCCGTTTCTTGGGAAGCCATCTGTGTAAATTCTCTTTAGTTGGAGCAGAAGTAAAAGGACCCTTTAACTCGGGGCTCGCTATCCCAGAAATCTGGATACGATATGTCTACTGCATTACTTTTTATTACCGGGAAACGAGGTTTTCCAAAGTTTCGGGACCAAGGAGTCGTAAAATTTATATCCAGTTATAAAATACCAGGTAGAAAATTAATGCCACTTGAAGAGGCGAAAATGGGTTTAACATGAAGTCTTTATAAAGAGAAAAAACGAAGTATCGTTTAAAGAATCCGACGATTTTGTAAAGGACGGAGCTCTAGAATTCCAAGAGTGGGGGAAATGTGCCTGCAATGAGGTTAAGGTAGAAAGAAAAGTTTTCTTTCAAAATGCTTACCAGTATTCTTGTAACGAATAGGAGAAACGAACTGTCATTTTATTTGGCGAAGCATTTACTGTTCACTAACAGTAACAGGTGCAATGTTGCTGATGTATCTTACTGTTGGTATTGCAAAATTGAATCTAGATGTTAAGTCGATGTAGAACTGGTCGAGAACTGATTTGGTACTACTCACAAATTGAAACTGGACTGGCTAAAGGGATGTACAGTATTTCTTGATTAATTACGCATTATCAGCGAATTGGAGCAGACCACCTTTTTAATTGTTCCTACATCAAAAAACTTGCTCCAGCTCCGAAGTAAAGCTAGTGCTAAAGGTTTACGCGCCCGTGACCATGAAAACCTCTGCAGAGGAGGACTTCTCTCAACATGAGTGAAGGGGATGCACTCCTTCTCCTGCCTCCTGCTTGCGCAGGCGCGATGATCGCGTCAGGTTCGCGTGGCCTAGCTGAACGACAATGGTTTTGATGAATTGCAGTCGGACAGTGGGCGCGCGTATTGCGTGGGCGTAACACAGTCGAAATCTGTTTTGATTCGAGCCTACCACGGGCATCCTTGATAAATCGTTTCGGCCGAAACCAGGCCAATACCAGCTCGCGAAGGATTGCCGGCTGTTTTTCATTAGGCCGGCATTATATCGGCCAAAGGTCGCTGGTAGGTATCGACAGGAATTACAATGCGGTTTGTAACGATGGCGGGTCCGCGAAATATCGACGCTGATAATGGAGCAGCTGGGAGATAGGAGGCGACTTAACATCACCAGTTGTCATTTGCGTGTGCGTATCGTAAACCGGTTGTGGAATATCGACGCGCGCCACTCCACGCCGCGATTTCATGCAACACGATCGATCAACGACTTCCGCCTTCGCTTTACTGCCTGTTGTGCTTTACGATCGCGTTTATTGCGGCGAGGGGTATTACGGGCCCGCTAAGATAGCAAACTCGGCACGAAATGGTCGAAAGAAACGGCTCAAGTTTCATCGCGCTTGAATAGTCGAGCGATTTCTTCGATATTCCACTTTACTGGTAATCAGGGAGAAGTTTTTGCAAGCATTCGGCAGCGATGTACTTTTTTTAAGGATGATAAGAAGGATATTGAATGATGAGGCTTTTACCAGCCATGGGTACCTAAGTTTAATTTCTGCAGTTTCTTTGAATTCAACAACACCTACGAGTTGGGACCAGGTGTCGTGTGAAAAACAGCGAATTTTCTTTGTCACACAAGTGCAAGTTTGCAACCTTGGATGTATCAACTCTTTATAACATTCCCTCATCGTACGTCACAGTTCCAGAGTTTTTTTTTGTACCTAGTCTCTTGCTATTACAACTCTCTCAGGTATTCTCAGTGTTCCTTCTATTTTGTACTTTAATTCTAGTTTGCCGCAATCTTCACTTTTATTTGCTTTCAATTTTAATTTAGGGCGTTATCTATAAATAGTTGTAAGTTATCTGTAAATCTATATCTATACTATTATATAAAATTGAAGTTGCATACTTTGAAATGCGGTTTCTTATTAACTATGAACTGCAGCCACAATTGTGTTACATCACTTTGGTCGTCTTGACGAGAGGAAGGTTCTAACGTTTTTATTTTTTAAATAATGATTTTTTAATAATAGTAGTTCGCGACGCGACCGCCAGGCGGCGACCGTGCGAGCCCTTCTCAGTTGCGAAGTAGCACCGCGGCGGGAATAAGTGGCCAAGGACTCGACCATTCAGGTCTCTCGAGTTTACAGGTTAGGTATGAATTAGGTAGTATATTTATTGGTGAATTGAAATATTGTTAATGGGAAACTAATCAAATTAATGAATAGCTTGGGAACTACTGTAGATTTTAATAATGAATTAATGAATAGCGTGGCAACTACTGTGGATTTTATTAAAGTAAATTATCACACGTGCTCATATGTCAAGATCATTGAATCATTGAATGAATAATTGCTTATGCAAAATCCTACCTGAAAATTTGTGCGTACATAGTCTGACGTAGATCACACTGCATCATCTTCTGCTTTGATTATCTGTAAATATATAAAACCACATTTTAATTATATACAACTTAACGTAGAACTTATTATTTATAGAAATAGAGTGGCCATTTGCTATAGTGAGTGTAGAGACTACATAATGTATCCGAAGCAGGTGAGAGCGTATGGCAGAAAGTCTTGTTGCAGGAAATTTAAATGCTAATGGTAATAATTCAGCGAAAATGAACGAGGAGATCCAATATTTTTAACGCACAATTTATTGGTGTTGGAATAAAACTAATTTAGTATGTTTATTGGTGAATTGAAATAATGGGAATCTAAAAAATTAATGAATAGTGTGGCAACTACTGTGGATTTTATTAATTAAAGTATTACGAATGTCTTTCACAAAAGATTGAAAAGCATCAAGGGAGATGTGTTTTCAGTGTACTTTCTTCACTAATGTGACTTGCTTTACATTGCAAGCAGTCCACCATAATCTACTTTCTTAATAATTCTTAATACTATGTCTTTAGACAAATTTTGTCGATTTACCTTATTTGACAAATTTCCAGAAACTTGTGCGACACAAGATGCTTTGTCTATCTATTTAATCTTCTCCGGACAACCTCCAACCCTGTGCATTCTCTTCATTTCTATCCATCCAAGCCTGTGCGTCCCCTTCAATTCTACTATCCAAGCCTGTGCGTCCCCTTCATTTTTATCGGAGTCCTGTGCGTCCCCTTCATTTCTATAATATAATAAGCTTTACATAAAAACTCTGAATTGCTGGTATACAAATACAAATATGTGGCAATTTAAATGCAGTGCAATTTTTTACTACAATATATATATTATTTTTTGTACATGCATGGTACAAATTTCCAGAAACTTGTGTGAAAGGAGATGCTTCTCAGTCGAACCATCTCTGGACAACTTCCAAGTCTGCGACTCTACATAAGAAATCTATTAAAAAAATTTTGGCGACTTACCTTATTAATTGAGACAATAAATCAGTCTCCTATGTAGTGTAAAAACTCGTGACATTCCAAATTCGGACAACTTACTTTATTTGACACTTAGCACTTGATAGGTTATAAAATTCAAAATAGTATATATAAGTATGTATGTACAATGACGGACGACGATCCCCGCCGAATAATCCCGAGAGTCGACGAACGAAGAACGAAACATGTATTGGCTGAAGGTGTGTGTGTGTAACGCGTATACGTATTATGTCGACGAAAATTTGGGAGAAGAATCAGAAGAAAAATCTTACCGTTTCTGACAGATCCATGACATGATATTACGATATCTCTGTCATGCGTGGACCGATTTTGTTGAAATTGGTCTTATTCGAAAGCTTATATGCGGTTTACATAAGAAAAATGCCTTTAAATTTAGAAAATACTGCAGGCGTGATGAGATATTAATGAAATAAGTTTCAGGTTAGGTTGGAATAGCTGTGCGTCGAGTAAAGATACACGGCAGCGACAGGCATATACAAGGTGTCTTTTCTTTCATGTACTTGGCGTCAAGACGCTACCGCGTCTCTAGAAAAGTATTACGAATATCTTTCACAAAAGATTGAAAAGTATCAAGAGAGATGCATTTTCGGCGTACTTTCTTCAGTAATGTGACTTGCTCTGCCTTGCAAGCAATAATTTTCTTAAGTCTTAATGCTATGCTAATTTGACAAATTTTGTCGACTTACCTTATTTGACAAATTTTCAGAAACCTGTGCGAAACAAGATCCTTCCTTGTCTATCTAACCTTCTCCGGACAACCTCCAAGCCTGTCCATCCCCTTCATTTCTATCCAAGCTTGTACGTTCCCTTCATTTCTATCCAAGCCTGTGCGTCCCCTTCATTTCTATCCAAGCCCCTGTGTCCCCTTCATTTCTATCCAAGCCCCTGTGTCCCCTTCATTTCTATCCAAGCCCCTGTGTCCCCTTCATTTCTATAAGCTTTACATAAAAACTCTAATGTGAAAATAGTTTGCTGATATAAAAACAATATATTATTCTGTAGAAACTTGTGTGAAAGAAGATGCTTCTCTGTCGAACCTTCTCCGGATAATTTCCAAGTCTATGCGTTCCCTCCATTTCTATAAGCTCTACATAAATAGTGTATTAAAAAATTTTGGCGACTTACCTTGTTAATTGGGACAATAATTCAGTGTCCTATATGGTGTAAAAACTCGTGACATTTAAAAAAATTTGACAAGTTTCCTTATTTGACAGGTTATGATTGTTTGACACTAGCTAGGTTACGTTTACCTCGGCAGATGTGCTCTCTGTCTGGCTATCACGTGACAACAATTTGTTACGCGATTGGCCGAAACCTTCGTCGAATGAACGACATGCCTAAGAGACAATTCCTCACCCTTTCATGTTCACCTCTTGCCGACACTTGACGATCAAAAAAATATCTTATCATAAAATTCGGCAAATTGCAACTTTGCATCGAAATATATCAGCTCATAAGGCACGTAGGAACAAAACGAACATACTTTTCTTATGTAAATCAAACCCAAGCTTCCATTAACACCATTCAAAATCTAATCGGATCAACCGTTATTGAGATTCGATAATCGAAGAGTTCTTGATAGCGAGTCGTGGCGTTATAGAGCACTCTATGTCTCTTGATCTTTAAGTATATTTAATATATGTATTAAGATGATTACATATTATTAAGTTATAATTATATTCTGAAATACCTATTTTTAATGTGTTTTCTTTACCTTATTAAATTTACCTTACTTTATATGGGTGTTGCAGGTTATTTGGATATTATAACAGGGTGTTGCGACTCAAAAAATGTTGGCAAACACTGCTATAGGTAATCTGAATATAGTGCAGAATAATAAAGACCATTAATAATAATAATAATAACAACACAGAAGTTATTACAAATAAATCAAAACAGGCTTACACTTTTCGTGCGAGTAATCAGCCCTCAACCCCTACTTGGGGCAATCGTGTGTCGCGATCGTTGAGCTCCAAACAGCCTTGTGTTTTCGTTTCTCAAGCTCTTTCTTTCCCGTAAACATACTCATTTCCTTTTCCGTCCACCCACTCCCCCGCCCCGCTGCGTCCAACCCTTGCAGGCAGCCTGGCGTGAGATTATTAATGTCCCACCGGTCTACTCTATAGCACACTCGAACGCGCTCGGTTGTAGCTCGGCGACGGCCGCCGGTACGAGCTTTGGTCGCCCGAGAAAAAGGAGCGCAGACAAGATGGATGAGACGAGATAAGGACGGCTAGGTCCCCGAACTTCGCAACCAAACGGAAAGAGTGGTGAGGGGAAAAGGGAGGAGTTGAACCGTCATAGAAAGAATGGTCCCCTTCCCCGGGCCATGGGGCATCCTCGTCGAAACGTACGCGCTTTCGTCGGACGGGGCTGATGATTTAATTAAAAGTAAAGCAGCTCGTTAAATTAACAACGGGGGGTGGCCTTATAGACGAAAATCTCGAATGGGCCAACCGGTGATCCTCTTTGATAAAGGTGTTAGGAACGTAGCGCGTGACGTGTTGCCGAGATGCGACGGGGATTCGTCGCTGAAGGAACGTTTATCTTTTGTATAAAACAGCAATGAATTCCGAGCAGTTTCCCTAATCCGCCGAGACTCGCTGTTTCTCCCTTTTTTCCTGATATTCGACTCGCGCTCGGAGCGGGGCCATTCCCGCGGAATCGTCCAGCTAGGCTACCGCTCGTCAAGGGGCTGCTGGAAGTTACAGGCCCATAAAAGTCCATCGTTTAATAAAGAGAAGGATTTCGCTGCTGGTCGGCGACACAAGAGCCGGGCTGTATTCTTCGGGTCACGTGATACTGAGAGGTTTCGGCGAAAGCTTGATCGTAAAAAGAGTGGAGAAATACTAATTGTCGGTATAAAGTGAAACACGTAAAAGAATGGCATATAATGATGACATTACTGGATCTTATAGTTAGGCAATCCAACTTGATCAAGTCATCGCGCTTGCGCAAGCAAGAGCTAGAGGAATCGGTTCAATTCTGGTCAGCAGGGGTTCTCATGATCATGGGCGTTTAATCCGCTGTAGATTAAAATGTGAAAGACTCCCGCGATGATGAGAACCCCAGCTGCACAAAATTCCCCACGAGTGGAGGGGGCCGATTCGCCTAGCTCCGCTTGCGCAAGCGCGAAGATCTGATCAAGCTGGAGTTGTTTAGCTATACCTACACAGCAGAACTATTCTTCGTCACCTTAGACCACATAAAAGTTCTTAATTCCAGCTGTCTTATTTCGTTTGATGTGCAGCGCCATCTACGCCGACGTGTAAAGTAATTAAGGCGTTCCTAGGTGACCGTTATTTCTGTCGGGTGGTTGCTTCGGGCGCTCACCGCACCGAACAATAAATTCACGTCCAGGGACTGAAATTAAGTCCTTAAGACCCGTCTTACGGTGAAAAGATGACCTCACCTTCGTCCCTACTTTCCCCCTCGTTCTCGCGTCCCCCGCTTTGTCCTCAGTTCCGTGCTCCTTTACGATCGCCAGTGGCCAGCCCACGTTACGCGCCTAAGGAATAAGCAGCTTACCGTCCAAGGATAATCGGTCATTGCTTTCGGTTTTCTATTAGACCCTGTGAGTCGATCGGTAATCCACCAAAATCGAAAGACTCCAATTCCTGCTTCCCCTAAAGGTCACTCCTCCAGGTCAATCCCAGAAGACCATTTTTGCATGTGCCAGGTCTGAATCGATAGGGCGAAATAGGAATGGCGGGATATGAAGGACTGCGACTCCAGTGTCGCGTTTGCATACACGGTGACAGGGACTCGGCGCAAGTGGCGCTTAACCCAATTACTAGAGAGCTTTTCGAATAAAATTTCACTCTTTCTAGCGGCGAATCGTTAACGAGCAAGAGGCCGCTAGGGACACCGCAAACACGCCAACGGGCAACTTTCTGTCACCCAGTAATCGCTGGCGATAGGACGCGCTCCGCCGACGAGCCAATTAATATTTCTCGTCGCAGTTGATTCTCGCTAATTCCATGTACCGCTCCGACTTCTCGCGATCGGACGTGGAACCGTCATAACGCAGCTGTAAACTGTAAACTCAATTCCAATGGCGGGATGGGTGGCGCGCGCGCGCGCCCTCGCGGAAGATCAATCGTGGAATTTGCAAGTGAAATGAATGTAAGAGCATGCATGGGAAAACGTATTTTAAGGCCGTGCGCGTGCGAGTTTCATTTTCAACGGCTCGCCTCGCTCGTCGTGTACATTATTGAACGCGTTATTACGTTCGCGGCACAATCGGAACATGCTGGGAACTCCGCTGCCTTTGCGAGGAATTTGTTCCCATCATCGTGATACTATGATCTGTTTATTTATTTAGTCGCGTTAAACGAGGCTAGCTTTTTAAGATTAAGGGACGTTATATGATTTGGGTAGGTATATTAAATAAATTGCTCGTGTGTAGGAGAATACAGCTGCTACATTTTTTCAACTGTAGTTTTTTATTATTATGTATTAACAGGTTCGCGGACGTGAATGCTATAGCATTCATTTTCATGATGATACAGAATGACATGAATGCTATAGCATTCAAATCGATTAAAATATGATAATCTGACTACCTTTATAAAATGTGTTTAATCAAATTTCGGATATCACAACCAATCTACAAATAAAATGACTGTCAATTTTTGCACCTCGCTGAAACTTTTACTGTCCGCGAACGTGTTAGCGGGACAGAGCCCAGTATATACAAAAGAGTTACAATAATGTACAGATAGAGAGCATGAAATTATTATAATAGCTTATACAGATTTACAGATAAACGCTTATACCTACAGCGAGTCTTTTCGGCTTGCCTTTATTCGAGAGAGACTAAGTGCTCCCCTCTCTCTCGCTCATACGCAGTCTCTCATTCGCCGCGGTAAGAACACAAGAAACGGAGGAGATAACGCTCACCTTAGTTCGAGACAATATTGTAATTACGCTGTAAAAATATTAAAGGGAAACAAAAGGAGAAAATAAAAATATGGGGGAATTTCCCATTTACAAACCAGGAAACAAATAGGCAATGGCCATTAATAATCACCCATTGATGTACAAAAACAAAAAAATTACTGCATGTGTTCTACAAATATCGTGCACTGTAACTAAAAATAAAAATGGTACCACGTATGTACATATCTCCAAAGTGACGTTCTACATATTAGCAAAGACGTAGAGATCTGAATGAGTATAAGTGTCGCGACAGAGGTTTCATCCCGTTCGCGAAAAGTAACCAAAGTCGGGGACCGTGATAGTCTTCGACTTTGCTTCCAATTAGTAGTTGGCGAGCTTAAAAGTAAACCTGCTCGGGGATTTACTCGCGAAACATATGGAAAGTTTTCCTCGGTAAGGGCACAAGCGAAAACGGGAGCTGCGGCAAGAGAGCTCGAAGTCCAAATCGTGTGTCAACAATATTGTTCCTGGAAACTGTAAGTCGCACTGTCGAAACAGGCGCGTGTTGATAGAACGAAGTCACGGTGAATGCAGATTCCGGCAAGTTCGCAGAAGTACATGCAAACACTGGTGCTGGCAGTCGAAGGAATCAGGGATACATGGACCTTAGAATTTTCCGCGGATAATTCTAAATTTTCACCTCGACCTGTCAAGGGTTCGTTCTTATTCTCTGTTATCGCTTTCACTGCTGTTTCAGTGTACCTTATACCATTTCCCAGAGAGCTTACTACAACATCAATTCCAATCCTCCATTCAATTAAATCTCAATGTAATACTAGCTTAATTTATCGTTCCCTTATCATCTCGGTCCAAGTGAGTTCTAAGTAATTCATGTTTGATGTATTGAAAGCAAAAACAGAATAAGCCACTTTGGAAAAAAATAATTTTCCCATTTTATATGATTAGTACAGCCTATTGGAATACGTTATTGTTACTAACTCAATGGTTGTCCGCTCACCCCAGGGTAAGTGAGCCCTGTGAGCCCTTGATGAAGTGGGTGTAGTAACACTAATTACTAACAAATATGGGTACATTTATGTCACAAAAATTTTAATTGCACATTTTTCCCACTTATGTATTTTTTGAAAATTTTATTTATTTCATATAAAATTTAATGATAGCCTTATAGTTGTGAGTGGGCCGCCTTTGTCTCCTGGCAACCAATATTTTTAGACGCAGTCCGTCACTGTCTGCGTGTTCACTCCTTATATACTTGAAGTCATTTTAGAAGGAACCCATTTCGCGCATGTAGAATGAGCTCATTGGCTTTGAGAGAGCATTTGTTCGGGTTATAACCAATAGTAGCTTGTTTCGGCACCAATGAGCTCCAACATGTGCAGAACAGGTTTGAACTCGTCGGTCGACAGGTTCCTTCTAAAATGACCTCAAGTATATATACATATATTAACCTCCGTAAGAATTAAACTACGTTTCAAGCATTCTTATCGCAACCCAACAAAGAAAACTAACACCTCAGAAAGGGCTACAGAAATATGCCCCGTCCAAAGCTTCCAGACATGCTCGCCTTCATTTTCGCCACGCGCACGGGAATCCGGTGCGACACCAGCGATATTGACAAACATCAAAGAACGCCAGAACAGGGACGACCGTGAGTCCGTGACGTAACCCCCGAATTCGGGGGCCAGCCGGTGAACAACAGGGAGTAACACGGTGCGCGCCAATTTCATTCGGGCCGAGACGAAAATGGCGTGGGTGGAGGACGGCAGGATAACAGAAGCCACGTCACAGGGCGTCGGTAATATTATACTGCGTCGCATGTCACGTTATCGAATCGCGTATATGTTATCGTAATAATGTCAGCCGGGTTAGAATGCTTTGTCGAGTGTTATATATACACACAGAGGCGGGCAGTGTACGCGCGTATGCATACCGTGCACCGCAATATTGATATCGCATCATTTCGCGGCGCCGGACGGAGACGCGCTCAAAGGCTGGCCGGGATTTGTAATTCATGAAACGGGAGCGAAACCCGCGCCCAGGACCACCGCCTCCGTTGAAATTCAATTCTCGTTAACTTACTGCACCCCAATCGGAACGTAATACGACCGCCAGCCCGATGAACACCGCCTGTCTTTTGCCACCATTGTCAACCAAACACCCCCGGATCCACCGCGAATTTCTGCTCGACGTGGCGCAGCACGAATCGGTTAAGACGGGACAACCGGGTAACTTCAATCACGTTTTCCACGCTGAGAACACATTAGGTGCATTCGCTGGGCTAACTAATGTCGGGAGTATTACAGGGCAGTGGCGCACTCAGGGGAGGGGGCGGCAACGGGCCCGGACACCCCCCTACCTCAAAGAAAAAAGGAAAAGGAGATTAATTAAACCACAACTGAAATAATTCAAGCTTTCATTGTTTAAATAAATTTTTATAATCATTTAATGAAGGGCCCCCTTCCCCAAGAGATTAATTAAACCACAAGTGATGTAATTCAAGAGCTTTGTAAAATGTAAAGAAAATTAAATGTTTTGTTTTAAATAAATTTTTTAATCACCTAATGAATTCTATTGAATTTGCATTAAAAATACCTATTTTTAGCCATTCAACTTAGTTGCCCGCAAGATTAAATCCTGAGTGCGCGACTGTTACAGGGAGATAAGAACATTCTTGTAGGGTGTTGAAAATTGAATTCGATGGTGAGTATGCACGGTGATGTCTTCACTTCTTTTTCTCTTAAATTACTGTATGGATGTTTCGATAAAAAATTTGAGAATTATTATAGTCCCTAGTGTTATACTCCTCATATCTCTCTTGAGCAGCGCACGAAGGAGGAGATGGCTCTTTCACTGTGTGAGTGCTTGGTGAGTGATTGGTCGCCAATATTCAAGGGAACTCGGTGTACCTGTGCGCAGCAGGTAGGAAATGGCCCAACTTTGGAAAGCTTGCAGTTTTATTACGTGATGGTATGAAACAAACTTTATGACACGGTGTTCTCGTTCACTCTGTACTTTCCCCGTATACATACACACCTCCTTTAACGGAACCAGCGTTTCCCAACTTGTGTTCCGAGAAAAGTAAAATCCTAATTATTTGATCTCATTTATAAATGATTTATTTTAAAAAAAGTTGTTGAGGTTGGGCGTTCCGCCAAATTTGAGTGAATTTAAAGGGCTCCGTGGCAAAATTTAGTTGGGAAACACTGCTTTAGGACAACTCTCTAATGAAGTATAAAATTCAAAGTTTCGTGTACTTTAACAGAGCAGTCGAAAATAATTACAACTCCGAGGATACCTATACATTCTTAGACATAATAACATTTTATTGAACGTTGCGAAAAAGCATTAGCGATAACAATAAGTAGGTGACGTTCACAGTTGGTAACGACGCAGAGAACAGAGCACAAAAGCCCAGGAAGTAGATCAGTAGTCGACAGATGCTCGATGATGACGCGTACAAATGTAATCCGACGAATGCAACGCGTCGTTGTCCCCCAGCCGCGGATTTACAACAAAAACGCAGCCTCAATCTTTTAATTAGCGTGACCCTGTGCAAAGCGTTTCGAATCAAAGCGCTTTGTACAATGCCGGAGGTACATGCTGTTTCGAGTCCCGCGTATACACGAGCACATAATTTTAACGTCGTGTTACATCTTTTAATTAACGCGAGCCGCGCACAGCGCCCCGAACGCGGCGGCGGCGCGGTAACAAAGGACGCAATTTAAACGTAGAAAAAGTCACGTGCCGCTTTGTCTTTTTTCCGCGGGGATGTAATTTATCAGGGAATATTGCTAGTGTCAGCGAAACAACGCTGTGGCCCGTGATTTAATCCAAGGATTCGAGAACATCTCGTTAAATTTCGCGCTAAGTTTGCGCGATGATTTCGAGAGGCACGATTAAAACGTGAAATACGATTCTAGGCCTGCGACGAAAAATAAAGAGTATATAGATCCTGCTATCGGTCTTTCGCTGGAATTTTATCCCGACACATTTCATCCCCGCTTTGACAGTTATACCTGGTATTCCGTTGCATATTCCTCTCGATTATCGAAGTGCGCTATCCGCGCTTTGAAAGGAAATTGAGATACCAATTCACTGAACATTTAGCGCAACAAATTAATTGCACAAAGCGTTACCATTTCGATGCAGTCGCTATTGAGTGATGCTAGCCGATATACCCAGGCGAGTAAATAAATCATCGTCTAATGAATGCTGAAATTACGCCTGATAAACATCATTACAGCCGTCAATCCGTTTAGTGAAAATTCATCGCGGAATCGCCCCGCTTGTTGGCGTTTCAAATCTATTGATAAATACCTTCAAGTAGCTTTCTAAATAGTTGGAAAATTAAATAGAGCTAGATGTTCAGTTGCCAAAAGTTAACGAGTTAGATTTCCTCGAGCTTTTCAGTTGCCGCATTCCAAGCAAACTGAGCTTTTCTTTTAACTTAAATGTGAGAGCTAGACCACCGTTCAATGAAACGTAATTGATATGCAAGAGGAACTTTAACTGAGCCAAATGGGAATATGAAACAGAATTCACAAATGAAGCTTCATAAGTCATCGAAATGTTAATAAAAGATGATTTGCTATAGTTAACCTACAATAATAAATAGTGATTTGATTCAACGTAACTGAATGGTTCAATAAAACTTCAATCAGCATTAATGTTTCTATTAATTCTTTCAATTATTTACACAGTGAGATACCAGCTGATTCAGTGACTCGAAATTGCAATGCCTTAAATATATAATGTACAATATCAAATAAAGTTGGACACACCGTAGTTGAGCTACAATGTTTATTGTTCAACTTCAAATCACTGAAAACCTATATTTATTTGAAATTGCAGCAATTGCTGGAATAGGTATGAAGCAGAAAATGCTCAAGGCAAACACCCAAATCTTCAAATTGAACACGTATATTGACACACGTATGCTCGACGTGCATCTATTTCTGCTGCAAAGCTGAGAAATTTGGGAAATTTCAGTCTAGAGCCAGTGGCGGGTTTAAGGAAAAAGGTCCAGGTGACAAACGTTCTAAGATACCCTGTATACAATATAGAATTATCAATAAACCCGCGTGGGGTATGAAAATTATGAGAAACAAACCAAATTTAGTGTTTGGATAAAATCATAATTTTGGGGGAAGATGGGGCCGTGGGGGGCCTCCTAGACAGGGTTCCAGTCGGCAACTGCACATCGGCCGCCCATTAAATCCGCCACTGTCTACAACATAGTCCATATCTACGCAGCACTGCCCAAGGCAGGCAAGGCAGGGTACGCGTACCGTGTTTAGTTATCCCACTGCTGTCCGCGTTGTCAGGGCTACCGCGCGACGCTATCCCCTCTTCTCTTACCAGTGGCACGCTCTGACACAGAACTGATATGTGTGCAAAGACCTTCCAGAGGTAACCACGACAGGCTGGTGGCAGCACCGTCCAGCGCTAGGGCCCCTCATTCGCATGCTTCCCCTTCCAAACGCTACATCCCCACACAATGTACGCGAGCAATATATAGCATTGGCTCTCTGTGGCGACGTGTGTCACTAAACACATATATAGCATTCTTTGAACTTAACTTGCCTTGAAATGCAACGTAACTAAGGCTTCATTCACATTGGTCAAGATACTTGACTTCAAGTGCTTGAATTTCAATAACTTGAAACTACATTACTAAGCGAACCTATTATTTATTTGACTTGAAATATCCTTTCAGACTTCTTCCATGTTTTAAGTGAAGTCGAGTTGGTCAATATTACCTGCCTTGAAATACAAGTGACTAATGTTAAAGTTAAGGTACTTATTCTCTTTCTGGTTGCACTGATCGCTTCCAAAAGATGGCACTTCAAGTTATACAACTTACATAGCCCCACGGAGTATAGTCTCATTAGTTGACTAATGTGAACGAGCCTTAGCGTATAGTCCTGGCATTAACTCAATACCTCTCCCCAACCTATACGTTCCGAATAGATTGAAAATATCGAGAACCCCAATGCACATCGGCGACCCAACATTCTGATTACACGATCAGAACAGTCACACACATTTAATCCCAATTTCATCCAACACTCGACCCATTAAAATCCAGCTTAGAATCACTTTTACTGCGTGGCATTTTCAGCTGGTAAGTGGACCTTATTTGCACATTTCAGCACTTTCCGAAATCGAGTTTTTGGAAGAAGTAGGTCGGTACGTGACAGATGCTCTTAAACAGTTGGAAAACCTTTTACGATCGCCCAATTTGCAATAGTGAAGACTGATCCACGGTTAATAAAAACACCATGTTTAGCCAATAAACGCAATAACTCTTGTGCAGCCACGAAAAGTTGCAGATATGCACTGCTTCATCTACAAAACATTCTTAGATCGTCACCAAAATGATTCGCAATACGCAAGAATCTCTGATACGATCCTAATTACCGGGAGCCGCCTGGCAAACATGTTGGCGAGTCTCTGGGGAACAGTCAGTCACACGCGACTCAAGAAAATTGTCGAAATACGCAACTAAGCGATAGGATAAAATTGATTTTAATAGATAGGCAAAATTGTATTTAAACGCTTTTTATGATACAGTTAGAGCGATAATTGGCGAATGCTGATATTTTCGCAGTATCGGCTTCTCTTAGTTCAGGTTTGGGAATGAAGTGAACTTCGCGGCCGATTGTCAGATGCAACGCCTCCTTTCTCCCGCCGCGCGTCTTGGCCCCCGCAGCGGTCAAGCTGCTTGGAGCGCCTCAGGCCCGTACCATATAAACCGCGCGTGGCGCGTTCACAAAACGAAAAGTCGGGCATGTTTGTGTCGGGGGTACGAACAGGTAACGTGAATACGTGTACAATGTCCGCTAAGAGAATGTTTTCCTGCGCGCACCCGCCGCATTGACCTAGCCCAAATCAATAGGGAAACCGGGGTAAAATGAACTTTCTTAATTTATTCCTCAACAATAGAATATATTTACAAATTTTGGTGACGTAATAAATGTGTGTAATACCACAATGATAATTATGCACATTCAGATATTAAAAAATGGAAATTCGTTTAAAAAATTCAAAATGAAATTTTAGAGACTTCCAATTAGTTTTCTTTTCAATTTAGCTTTTTGGATAAATGAGTCTTAAATGTGTTATTTTAACTCCAAATTTTTTCTGCTTTGTTTATATCAAGCTTATAAACATACATACCCACGCGTTTGAGAAAACATTAATCCTAACATTATTAAATAATTCACTTTCCACTGAGTACACATTCGGGGTAAAGTGACCGGGGTAAACTGAGCAGCAAATGGCTGCTAAGAACCAATGCGCAAGTGATGTGCGCAATATCCTAACCTGTCAGCTGGCTAGAAAACCACGCGGCGTGATGGAACAGAATCTAACCTCAAAAAAATGAAAAATCTGCCACAGTTTTTCACAACTACGGTGCAAAATAGCCAGAAGCTGCCGTGCTACACACGTCATTCCAGCACAAGGGGTTAATATTTACCTATATCCTTAATTACAGTTCTTATTTTGTTGCATCTCACTTTACCCCTGTGGTCAGTTTTGGCATTTTCTTTTCAAATTGAATTTTAATATACTTTAAGTTTATTTTAAGTATTGCTATTCGTAATTTATCTTACTTTGCCCCGGTCTCCCCTACTAATACCGTTAGCTGTGATTGTTAGTAACGTCAGAATAGGCAGATTCACGGCCGTCTATAATACAGGCCGGACAGTACGATGTTGCAACACCGCATTTCGAACAACCATCAGCCCGAAGACTATGTTCCGATCGGTACCAGGGCCGCCCGCGACATAACGCGCGAAAGGCATCAGAAAAATTCAAATAGGACTGATGACAGCGTTGCAAAATTCACTATGTTCCGGCCTGTAGTACAGACGGCCGCGGCAGATTTCAATGTATTATGCTGAAAGTTTTTATTAATATCTCAAAAACTAACAAATACTCGAAGCTAAAATTTTATATCAGAGGTTCTTTCCCCCTCCCGGCCAACCCCTCAAAATTTCGGTTCATTATGGTGGTTGGGTCATACCATAGTATAGCCGAGAAAAGACGTATAGAGTTATGGTGCCGTAGACGTTTGTATAGAGCAGGCCTGCCCTATAGGGTGCAAATACCTCCTGAAGTTCTGGGACCCAGGCAACAGCCGAGCGCGGGACTGTTACGTTGCTAACCACAGCATGGGCTGCGGGAGAACTGCATGAGTGTGCGGCCGTCCACGCAGGCTCGTACATGGACACATACTCATGCAGTTCTCTCACAAATCTCGCAACAGGTAGCAATGGAACAGTCCCACGCTTGGCTGTTGTCCGGGTTCCAGAATTTCAGGAGGTATTTGCACCGTATGAGGCAGGTCTGGTATAGAGTTATGGTGCCGTAGACGTGAGTGTGCGTGTGTGTGAAGAATATTATGTGGACGATGTACTTATTTTATTAAACATTACTAGACATTATTAAGCATTATTAAACATCGTCAAACATTATCAAATATTATTTAACCTTAGGTAACCAGTTTCCTACATATACCTTCAACATAACTGCCATCGCTAATCTATACTATTATATAAAATTGAAGTTGCATACTTTGAAATGCGGTTTCTCAGTAAATATGAACTGTACCCACAAGTGTGTTACATCACTTTATTCGTCTTGGCGAGAGGGAGGTTCTAACGTTTTTATTTTTTTTAAATAATGATTTTTAAATAATAGTAGTTTGCGACGCGATCGCCAGACGGCGACCGGGCGAGCGCTTCTTGGTTGCGAAATAACACTGCGGTGGGGATAAGTGGCCGAGGACTCGATCTGTAGGTACCACTAAAGAAGAATTTTTGGAAATTCCACCTCCAAAGGGATAAAAAGGGGGGAAATGTATTTTCACGGATTCCTCAAAATCTCTTAGGCTCGATTAGATATCAACTTCGTTGTTACTTGAAAAGTTTATCCACATAAATGCCTAATCTTGGCCTAAGGGGGTGGTGAAAAGGGGTGGAATGTGTTTTCATGGAGTCCTATCTCTTAGGCCCGACGCGAAGCGCGGGGGTAATTTGCTAGTCTTTTATATTGATACAATGTCGCTCTAATACGTCATGCGCGGTTCACGTGGTACGGGCCTGAGGCGCTCCAAGCTGTTAGGCCTGCTGTAGCCTCTGAAAATAGGCCACAAAGTTCACTAAATTCCCAAGCCTGCCTTAGTTTATATTAGTTACAAATAATGCTGTATCATCGCTAACTATCAACGTTTTCATAACATAACAGACTAGTAGTAAATCTCGAATTACTCTGACGCCTTTGACATTATTTCGAATTGTTTTCAGAGCGAATAATAAGGCAATCGAATTATTCGAATACCTCGAAATCGGTACTAAACAATGGTATGTATTGTTATTAAATAATGTGTTTTAACGCAATGGATCGCATGTAAAATAAGGTTTTAGAGTGTGATATCGTATAAATATTACAAGTGCTTAATGTTTCAGAAAAGCATCTCTCCTTTTATTCACAATCCCAACACAGTTCTGTTACATGCTCGAAATGAATGCCATCCAATGTGGTAGACGGTTTTCAATAAAAAGAAAAAGGAAAACGTAATTGTGTAAATCTTATCAGCAATCGTAGCTGGACTTTTTCCTTCTTCGTTCGATAGAAAATGACGGTGAAAAAATACAAACGGTGAGAAACAAATATTTGTATTCGCAACAATATTGGAGAAGCAATTAACACTTAGGACATTCGAGACATTTTCCGTTCATTACGTATTTAAATAACTGCAATTGCTTCGAGGGACTGATCTCGCTCATTAAATACACCCCGCAGTTTAAACCTAACTAGAAGTTAATTCATATCAACGTAAACGAGTAAAAGTGTCAACTATATAGACTCCAAATACACTGATCGCGAAGTCCGAGAAAAACGGTAGTTTCACGACAGCGCAGCGGTACAATATAACACACTAATGCATTCGAAATTACAGCCAATAAAAAGACATTTTCACACAGTCACTGGCGGACTTGCAAGTATTTTATTGACTTTTATTATAAAATGCATTTATCCACCGCAACTATTACAACAAAGGACTATCCAAACCAAGAGTTGAAACTTGAAACAATATTGTTTGTACATCTAAACAAGCAAAAAACGTTTCAACTCGCGCGCTTATTTGTTTGAGTACGATGGACACTCATCTTCAGTCGGTAGGTCCAGTCTATGCGGTCAACGCCTATCGGCGTTCAGTTATTACCGTGATCATACACCACGCATTTGAACCTTCATGTACTAAAGGTTAAATACTTGCAGACCTGTATGAAATGAAAGGCCTATTTCTGAAGACAACAGAGATAAATAACGACACTTGGATTATCAACCATTATACTCCGAATAACGTCTATAGTATGAAATTTAAAAGTACGGTGAGTTTTCTATAAGTATTAAGCTTTATTTGTCCTAAACCTAATAATAACAGGGAGAATACAGTATACGTAAATGGTAATCAATACCCCCTTCAACCTGGAAATGCCTAGAATCAACGATTCAGCTCGTGTTTCCGTCGACTCAACGATGCCCAGTTTTCTTTTTTGTACAATCATGCAATTCGTATCGTTGGGTGCAGCATTGTCAGTGGGTCAGATTCCCGCAGACCTGTCAGGTTTCAGTGATATTTAACACTCTATGTATTCGAGCGTACAGTCAGGCTCTATCAATCGGGGGTACCGCTTTCCGACAACTGTTCAATTGAACATTCTCGCGAACGATTTAACTTTCAGCTTGCCAACATCCTCGTTTACGGTGACCAGGGTTGAGGGAGTCAAACTTACCGGTTGGATCATTAAAATAACTGAGTCTTGAGAAGTCGAGTCTTGGGATGTCAAGTCGTGGGAGGTTAAGTCTTGGGAGGTCAGACTCTCTATTGAACGAGTAATTGTAGCATTCTTTTCCCAAACAATCTCTACGATGTCAGAATCGACTGAGGTGGACGAGGAAGGAGGCTGTTGGGGCATATCTTGACAAGTGGGCGGATAGAGTGAGTGCGAACTTTGTATGTGTTCTTTCAGCTCCGATTCGCTGCAAAAAGTGGAAGTACAGTCCATACAGTTGACGATGTTCGGGTTGGGGACTTGCCTGGGAGCAGTTATCGTTTCAGATATCATATTCCCGTGCGACGCCGTAAAATGCGACTGGAATTTCTTCAGCGTTGGATACTTTTGGTTACATACAGAGCAGGTATAATAAAGAGACTTCTCATCTAATTTCTCCGAATCCCTTGTTTTTAGAATCGGATGCGATACTGTCTTCTCCGGAAGCGATACTTCCATCATCACATCTAGTGGCTCAATTACTGATGTCGGTTCATTGCTTAACGAATTCGGTTTATTCACCAACTTTGTTGAACTTCTTTCCGAATTCAAAAATTCGATTGGCGGTATCGATGCTACCCTGACCGATTTCAACGAGCTGATCACTGCATCGACATTCTTGGTACCGCGCGCAGGGCTGTGGTCGATCTCCAAATCATCGTTAGTATAAACCTGCCTCATGAGGCTACCGCTCACACTGAGCGTTGAATATTCCAAGATATCGTCACTAGTTCCCGACGTATTCGTGACAATGCATTTGTCTTTAAGCTTATCTTTCCCGTGAATATGAACGACGTGCGAATACACGGAAATGGCGGTTCGAAACTTCTCGCCGCAATGCGAGCACTCGTACTTCAAGAAACGAAGCTGAACGTCCATAGAATGTTTAAGCACATGCGCGTTCAGCGTCTTGTACCTATCGAACTTGCGACCGCAGAACTTACAGCTGTACTCCCCGCGATTGGTGAATCGCGACCTATGTTTCTTTAAAGTAGTGAGACTATTGAATACCAGCCCACACTCGGGGCACTTTGCTCCTTGTACTTGCGCTTGATCGAGGGAAGGTAAAACGGAATCATTGGGTGGCCTAGTAGAATCGGTTGGCACAGACGGAACGCGCGTTGATATTTTGTCTATGGTATTCGATAACTGAAGAGCAGCATTTACCCTTTCGCCATTTGCATTCGCCTGGTTGTCCTTAGGTGAGCCGATCTCCTGATTGACGCGTTTACTTATTGGAGAATACTGCCTGCTGAGGGGTGGGGTGTAGGGTCGCTTGGTAGCGACACTCGGGAACGTTTCGTATCCGTGCAAGTGTAGTACATGGGTTCGAACTTGTGCAGCGCTGGTGAATCCCTCCTGGCATATCGGGCAATGGTGCTCATTCAAGATGTTGTTCAATCTGGAGTGTTTGATTCTGTGCACCTCCAATCGGTACAGCTCCGCGAACTTCCTATGACAGACTTCACATTGGTATTCCCCTATGTCGGAGTACTCCAGCAGGTGATCCTTGAGCTTCATCTCGTTCTCGAATCTCATGCCACAGGTCAGACACATGAGATTGACAATTGCGTTGGCAGTCTGATCGATGATGGTCCGACGAGTTCCCTGATTCGCGTCCAATAGAACGGGCGCATTGTACTTGCTTCTCCGATCAACGTTGCTCGCTGTGTGAAAATGTTTCTCGTGGCACACCATCGCAGTATTTGTGGTCAGCACTTCGCCGCAGGAACGACATTTGTAACAGTGGCTGATGTCATTGCCGCTATGGTTCAAGCTGTGATGCTTGGCAAGAACGGTGGCTGTAGGGCATCTCCTGTTGCACTTGCTGCACTGAAAATCTCCTTCGTCGGAATACTCCGTTTCATGCGCGGATAGGTCCTTATGGTTGGTAAAACTTAGGCTGCAGACCTCGCAAGTGTACGCCATGATGGGCACCCGCACTGTGGTCGGGTCGGCTGATGTAACGTTATTGGCCGTCAACGCGTAGCTGTGGTCCTGGCAGGTCTGATCTTGTCTGGTCCTGAGGCTGTCCTGTGCGTGACAGGTCTCGTGAAAATGGACGTGCAACTTGTGCGCATGGAAATGGGACTCCTGATTGAATCCCTCGTTGCAGGTGTCGCAAGTGTAGGTGTAAGCGTTACGAGTCCCCTCCGGATAATGCGTCAGCTTGTTGTGGTGGTGGAGCATGTACATGCCCTGAAACGATTGGCTGCAAAACGCACACGTGAAGATCTGGCCCTGGTAGTAGTACATGTTGTGCTCGATGAACCGCTCGTACGACTCGAACATCAGGTTGCACACGGTGCATACTGTGTTCACGTTGCGGGCACGTTCGTTGCGCGACCAAGAGTTGGGGTCCACAGAGCTCCGATTGGTGTGGAAATGTCGCTCGTGTATCTGAAGAGTAGCTCTCTTGACGAATCCTTGGTTACAAAACTTGCAGAAGAATTTGTAACCCTCCTTGCACGTGGGCGTGTGAGTGGCCAGCATGTGCTGCTGCAACAGCCTCTTGGTGGAGAACGATGTACCACAGACGCTGCACAGGCTGTCATTAGGCTTGCAGAAGGTGCGCTCGTGTATGCACAGGTTTTGAAACGATTGAAACTGTTTGCCGCAGATGGAGCAGGGGAATCTCTCTTTATCCGTGCCTGTCAGGTCAGTTTGGTAGCCTTTCACACACGCCATTCCATTCAACAGCCTTTTGTGATTCGCAACCTTTCGTGACTGTGCCGCCTTTCTATGAGGTGTAGACGCTGAGCAACTGTCAGGACTGCTTGAATCTAAGTTCGTTTGAAAGTCGTGATTATCCACTGCATCCGGTATTTTCGTATTTTCGCGTGTCTGCATCGAACAGTCACTCGGTTGCTGCCCTGGCACCTCGAAGTTGCTGCTAACATGCCCAGCACTGGACTTCGCAGGACCCGCTGCGTGTTTCTTCGAAGGAGCAGCAACATTCTTCCTGTTGCCCTTCGATCGATGGCACACCTTCTGATGCTGCTGCAAGCACGACTGCAACCAAAATCGCTTGCTGCAACCTCTGCACTCGTGTTGCTTCTTGAACAAGTTGCACCCTGTTTGGCTACCGATCGGCAGGTTGTCATTCTTGGTCCGTATGACTTTGATGCAGTGGAGGGACATATGTTGCTTCACCTGCATACGCTTCTCGAATTTCTCATAGCACACGCAGCACTGCATCCGCCTAAAAACCGCGTGCTGACGTAGATAGTGGCTGAGTAATTTGCTCATGGACGTGTAACGCGCGCTGCACACGCTCGATATGTACGCCACGTGAAACAGTTCCATGTGCTCACGTATGTTCTCTTTCGAAGAGAACGACTTCTTGCAGACTTTGCACTGAAACGGTTTGTGCTCATCTTCTTTGTCGCTGTCCTTCGACTCGTGTGTTATCTTTGGATCTATTTCAGGCTTCACTACAGTGTTCGTCGGGTCTTTGTTCGTTTCAACCAGAGGCGTTTCTAGGTTCCTCACGGATAAGGTTCTTACGCTCCTTCTGCGACCGATTTCAGAGTTTCCTTCGGCTTTTAGCGCGCTCTCCTGGAGAGGAATTGTTTCAGGCTCATCAGCGGTCTTCTTCTCAAGTGTCGAGGACAGGCAGCATTTCTCTATACGAACTACACATTCTGTACAGCCGAACATAGCCCTCATCTGTCGTTCCGTAGATACTATATCCCTCTGATAACTTTGGGTGGTTCTCCTTCTCCTCCTCTGTAGATGAGAAGAGCCATGGTCTTGCTCGAAGGATGACCGTATAGAATCAGTTCTCGGCCGTCTGAGATTGTAAGACGTGTTGTGCGATGTGGTGGGGGCGCAAACGTCCTCGGGTTCAGTTTTTACCTTAGTGTGTAGCAACGACATCATCATGTTCGTATCCACGTGGATTTCAACGAATGGTCTTTTGCTGACGGGAGATTGATTGGCAGTGGACGCAGCTGGGGCAGAACTGTTGATAGCCTTTGCTGTTGTTGCCGCGTCGCAAGGTAAGGCATTTGTATGACTACGAAGTGTTAGGCCCTGATTAGTCGCTACATCACTCCGCCGAGGACTAACGCACCCTTGTTTCTGGTCCTTCTCGTTGTGCTTACCAAACAGCGAAAGAAACTCTGTAAGAGTAGTTTGCCTCATTTTCTTCACGGATGTACTGGTTGGACTGTCCATCAACTTCTCTGGCGTTTGTTCACACGTTGGTGTACGAACGTCTGCTACGGGACTCTTAATAGTTTGGGTTATGTCCGTATTGGGCTGTGTTTTATCAACGACGATTTCAGGGGCCAGTATTGCATCAGCGTGGAAGTGGAACAGATGTTGCTGCAGATATGTCTTCCCCCCGAAGTCTCGTTTGCAGAAGTCACAATAATATCTAGGTCCTTTATTCGATTGCTGACTCCGTGCACACAATTCTTTTTGTTTGAATAATGAGGAAGTTGAAGAGTACACTGAGCCGCATTTATCAAATTTAGCGAGCACAGCTTTGTGACGTTTCAACGTTCGTTGTGTGCGAAAAGTTACCCAGCACACATCACATTGGTATAAGAAGGCTGGTGGCCTCCTTTTCCGTTGGTAGTCTTTAGCATCCAGCCCCCTCCGCATGTGCGATCTATGCTTCTTCGTGGAATGCGAATTCTCACCCTTCGTGTTCCTCGGCGTCGAGCGTTTACGCTTTTTTCTATCGGGATTCGATTTGGTACTTTTTGAATCCGCATGGTGCTTGACTAGTGTGCTTTCATTCTCTTTATTATTCAAACTATTCGAAAGTTGATCTTCAACTGGTGGTGATCTATGTTGATCCGCTTCAACTGCGTTGCTAAATGACGAAGGACCGTCGATGTCCGGATCCAATGGTTCTTCTTTAATCTTTATTCCATTTAGGGGCCGCTGAAAAAATATACAAACCTTATTTAAGATCCTATCATCCTCCTCAGCACCACAGAGCTGTTAAACAAGCTGAATATAATGTGTTAAATGCAACTATGATTTAAGGCTGCTTGGGTCCTACTGAAGAGACGCCATAAAAGCAATGATACTCCATTTTGTGACGATGTTCACGGTATGTGATAGTGTATAGAGCAGAAGTGTACAAAGAACCAAATTGGTAGCCGGAGAGCTCTGCGATTCTAGGCGCCGAATCAGAGCTGGGCTCGGCTCTGTTACGTTGCTAACCACCGCATGGCCCGTACCACGTACACTGCTGCAATTCCTTCCGTCTATGCTATGGTTAGCAACGCAACAGCACCGTGCACGGCTCTGACCCGACGCCCAGAATCGCAGAGTTCTTCGAATACCAATTCAGCTCTTTCTACACCCCTGGTATAGACGTTTCAAGAAGTCAAACGATAATCTGCGCAGCTCCCACTGATGTGATACCACCGCGATTGGTCGTACCGCGTTCCCTGCCGGTTTCCTACCAATCAACAGTATATCCCTCCGCGGAACGAGCCTACTCTTAAATGGAATGCAGTACACATGTCTTGAAGGAATGGTACCACCACTCCTCTGTTAGGTGTAGTATTTGTATGTTCCCTGTTGCTTCGTGATGGGTGATAACAAGTGCCAAATTCTGAGTCCCTGATACTATGGATTTTCTACACCAGAGGTGTAAAATGACCCGCCGGAGCTGGAGACCTCTTTGCGATTCTATGCACGGGGTCAGAGCCGAGCGTGGAGCTGTTACGTTGCTAACCACAACAACGGGCAAGGATGTATGTGTCTGCTAGTCAGCAACATAACAGTGCCGCATTCAGCTCTGACCCGGCGCCCAGAATCGCAAAGGGAAGAATCCGGCTCCGAGTTGCTCTTTGTGCACCTCTTTTCCAGAAATTAATATCAATTTGCCCAGTCTATATCAAATTATCAATTCAAGTCAGTATCCACGCGATCCGACTTTTGGTGTAATTCAGAATGAAGAACGTCTAAAGCCTCTCAGGATCTGAGCTATATACATTTGATTTGGTGTCATGTTAGGGTTGTTATGTATCACAGTTTACAGCAGTGACCAGTCGATAGGTTAGAAACGGGACACAGAAGCTCTACATCGCGCTGAAGTTGCAGTCCGTACCTCTATTGAGATTATGAGGGTCATTTTGTAGTATTTTATGAAAGAGTATCCTTTCCTCTAAATCAAAATTAGGGTTTAGTTTCAGAATTCTATTCTCTGTAGTATTTTGGGGCTCATGAATCATTCGATTATGTGTTTGGAAGAGTCCGACTTCTTGACACGTCTATGAATCCAAGGATAGCTCGACAAGTTAGAAAAGAACTCTGAAGGCGGAGACAGAGCGTAGTGAGATGAATGGTGGGGATAGAAACATCGAGTCCCGCTCAATACCGCTCAAAACGATATTATCTTAACTAATTCTATGCTTGTACTTATAAATTTATATCTAAAAAATTATTTATTGTATTGAGTTCATTATTTTCCCGTGTTATTGCGCAAGTATCAATCTTTCTGAATAAATTTTTCTGATGTTGAAAAACTATTTCTGAATGTCTGAAAATTGTAAATAAATTCTTATTTTGCAAATTTTTACTCTAAATAATACCTTTAAAAATTACCCCAAAATAAGGTCATATTCTCTGAGGTTTTTTGTGTGCACATTTAGCAGTGGACTCTACATGTTTTACAAATTTTCTCCAACTTCAATATTAAATTTCTTGAAAATATTTCAAATAGAAGGTTCATTTTAGACATTAATATTAAACGACATAAATTTATTGAAAATAAAAACAAAAAGACAAAAGGAAGGTACCAGGGTTCGAACAGGGATAGTTCAGTACTGTCACAAAAAGAATCCGCACCTCAGGACGTGGAGCGAGCTCATTTTAAGACGGGTACTCTATAATGAATTCCACTTAAGAGTAGACTCGTTTCGCGCAACGATGACTCCACAGTTTATTGTTGATTGGTAGGAAACCGGAAAAGAAAGCTGCGCAGATCGGTTGCAAATCGGTGGGGTCGTAGGTCGGTCTACTCTTATATGGAATAGTATATAGTCGGGTTGCCTCTACTCTCTACCGCAGCGAGTATGTAAGAGGGACTGAGAATGAAAGAAGGCGCACGATAACGACGAGCTATACATTACAGCCGGCACTGCCGCGACGTCGACTATTAGAAAAACATGGAATAGGTCTCACTGGCACCTTTCACTCGCCGGGGCCACTACAAAAGAAGCAACGGGGATGGCGGCAAATTCTTTTTGAGACAGAAAATGCGGATTTTTTTAGGTCGCACTGTATGTTGTAAAAGCACTGAACGAGAAGTCAAGCGTCAGGAGGCGCATGATGGAAGAAGAGGCTGCGGTATCATTCCCCCACTCCAGGGCTCATTTCTAACACACTATCTCTAAAAGGGGTTAAAATGTTCTCAAAGCAGGACGTGCAATGTTCCATAATATTGAGTTATTAGTGACAGTTGTTGAGGTTAGCTTGCGGAACCAGGTAAGTTTTGAGGTTAGGTTAGGGTGGGACAGCAAATGGCCGACCCAGATAGGTTAAACGGCTGCTTGGCATGGAAGAAATCCGGGCGAATCTCGGCCATGCCATCCCATCGATCAATATTTTTTTTCATATAGTATAAATATCGTTTATGTTATCCAATAAGATCTATATTTCGAGGTTGCGCCAATTTAAACACGAGGAACAATACCCCAATCACACATCAAATGAATTAAACAAGAAAGCAGCGTTAACGGGTAATATCTTACCGTGTGACGGGGTTTATATGTGCGTGCCGGAGGCAGTGGAGGGGGAACACGCCACGCATGCGCGTGATGAAGCCGTGACGTCAAACCAATCAACGCCAAGATGCGAGACGATGCGAAACGAACCGATGCCAGCGCCAAGCAAGCCAGCCAAGCCAAGTGACACCACGACCAAAGAGAGAACCTATTTTCGGCGACGCTGGTCTGGGTTAGGTCGTCTCTCATCTTGGCGTTGATTGGTTTAACGTCTCGGCGTCGTCACGCGCATGCGTGGCGTGTCCCCCTCCCCCCAACTGCCTCCAGCACGCACACATATACCGCCTCACACGGTAAGATATTTTCGGTAACGCTTCCAGGAACTGATAAATATTATGTAAAGCAACCTGGAGAATAGAAATATACCAAAACAGAATCATTAATTATTCGAACAAACTAAAGAATACCAAGGAAACTAAAACCTTTCACTCATTTTACCTAAACATTTATCGTGAATAGCGCTGTGCAAACATAACCTAAAGATAAGGACCTTATTGACCTAGGGCAGGCATGGAACTAAAGTGAACACAGCGGCCGTTTTTCGGAGGCAACGCCTCCTTTCTCCCGCCGCGCGTCTTGGCCCCCGCGACGGGCCTAGGAGCTTCGAGCGCCTCAGACCCGTACCATATGAACCGCGCGTGGCGTATTAGGATGACATTGTATCAATAGGTTTCCACATCGTCCCAGAGAGCACGATTGTCGATGCGTTTTTTTTTTGTCAACGCGCCACGCGCGGTTCATATGGTACGGGCCTGAGGCGCTCCAAGCTCCAAGGCCGCCGCGGGGGCCAAGACGTGCGGCAGGAGAAAGGAGGCGTTGCCTCTGAAAATCGGCCGCTGCGTTCACTTTAGTTCCATGCCTGACCTAGGGTATACCAACGCATACGTGGATGATTGCAAACAAGAGGCAGTACAGCTACTGAATGCCTGATACCGCAGCTTTTACCACATCAGATACAATCACACAAAATCAACCACATGGTAGGGCGTAATTCGATCAGAGAAATGAATAAAGAGCGACTGGATATTTAAATGATACACTACTACCCAAGTGGAGCATGGCAGAGTCGCCAGTTTTGCCGAATAGCGATACCATCCGTGTTGGTATGTGACGACTATGAGAATAAGAACTGGATGGCTGGGAAGAAGAACTATACGTGGTGTGGCTGCTTCCGGTGATAGTACCCCGGTGACCAATGAATCATTACGAACACACATGAATGCACGGTGCAAAAGACGCCTTTCTTATAGCAAGTGATTGCTGTGCAATAGCTTCAGCCAACACGATTCATCGGTGGCCACTGTACAGGGAGTGAATTTGAAAGAGGGAGGTAGTGAGCGCCCGGAGACGGGGGTACTCAACTATCCTCTTGACAGTTGACCGTGACCGTCCAAGGCTGAATGAATTCGATAACGGAGTGGGAAGCAATTGGAATAGTGAGAGTGTAGCGCGCGCGCGCGCGTGTGTGTATGTAATACACAGTTGTAACGGGCGCACAGTCTCTAGATTAACAAGGTACCCCACCACGAACCCTTTTACCGAGAAATGGGAGTTTGTTGTCCGTGAGCGCCTCTGTGGAGCATGCCTAGCTAGGAGCCGGCTCCTTCACTGCGTCTGTGTGTGTAGTCGGTCTGAGGGATTCAAAATCACTTGATGTATCTCATCGCGGTAGTCATGTGTGCCATATCACTGACACTTAACGAATCCGATATGCTTAGCGTCCTGATGACTCGATCCGACGGACCACATACACACCCTGGTGCAGCGTTGCCGGGATAACTCCCTACTGTAGGGAGGTGTCATCAGCGGCGAGCTATATAGACTAATACAACTTGTACACACCATTTGAGAAGAAGAGGACACCCTTTCTACTACTCCCAACTACGTCATTGAGTTTAAACTTCCAATAGCTGTTCTCCCTCTCCTACTCCCTACTACGCCACTGTTCTCCCTCTCCTACTCACTACTACGCCACTGAGCTCCCCCCCCCCCCCCACCCGGAGGCCCTACGCGGCCATTTTCTCCCTACTTTTGGCAATGCTGCCCTGGAGAGGCTGCCCTTTATCAGGCGTCTTCTAACCAGAGGGAGGTGTCCCTCATCTGTGCCATATGGTTGGAAGGCACCTAGAAATGGGGCATCTCCAACATGAATGTGTGGTCAGCTGAAACGAATCTTGGGCACAGTGTGTCAGTATACAGAACAGTTGCAGTTCACACGTGTGTTAATATTTCCCCATTGAACCTTCACCACAAACCTCTGTCCTTGGGCATGGCACACACCACTTTATCAACTGAGAAACTTAGAATGCCAAAGATGAACCATTATCATTGTAGCATATAATTGTTTTATCAGTGCAGCAAATTAAATAAAGTATGTCACAGTAAATGTGGTTGAATTGTGCATACACCAGACAATAATAACAGACATACGACCAAATTCTACTTCTGTGCCACACGTGGTAAAATACTGTATTATGATGTTCCACAATTCGTTGCTCTAGATTTATCCCTGTATTCCAATAGTCCTCAAAAAATAATAAAAATAGAATTTAGTGAAAGTGCCAGCAAAAACATGAGTTTATATAATGAAAATATAAAATTATGTAACATATTCTAATAATACAGTTCGTACTGCGAAACATTAGAGCTACTAAAAGTATCAAATTTTTTGAACGTATACAGCAGCGCCTTATATTGTTTTAGCTCCAGGACTCCCTACCATGGTAAATTATGAACAATGATTGTATGTTGTGAAAACTTAAAGTACTTTAGGCAAATGTAGCGAACCAAAAAATCCATAGTGATGTTTGTCTACTTTCTACGAAGCGGATCAGAAAATTTGCTCTATTTTTGTATCGAAACAAATAAAATGTAACATGCAAACAATATTGCCATGTAATATAAAAAAAAACATACGCGAACCAACGTTATTATTCATTGGAATAGCATCCTGTCCACTTGTTAATATGTTAAAAGGTACTCACGTTCAATTTCTCGTAGAACGTCACATCGGTGAGGACGGCGTCAACTGCACGTTCGTATACAACAACACGAGCCATGTTCTCCTTGAGAAATAATGTTCTTGCTCAGTTATCTCATTTATATCTGTTCAAAAAAAACTCATTCATCACAGAATATCAGATTTGAAAGATTTTCTTGGAGGAATACTTAGTGTGTACTTAAATTGCTTTCATTGTTTCATGAAATAAGATTGTATAAAAAAATAACACGTTTAGATCCAATTATATGTAATCGTGTGCAAAAATTTATGATTCATGGGGTATCAACTACCTACTACTCAAATCAAGAGGCAGAAAACAACAGGGAAGTAGGTTAGTGTACAATAAGTATCCTCCCGAATTCTCCGTAACGGCGAGCAATTTATGCTTTGCTCAGACAAATGCAGAGCGCGACTTTAGTATAAAACAGATTTCACAAATACGTACTACGCTGTATGACCCATCAGTCAATCTTGCAGCCCACTCCACTGCGCACTGAGAAAACAAAATGGCGTACACTCGTATCGCGGAGAAACTTCGATCTTTGGCTATGTTCAGGTGGTTCTCGAAGGTTCCATGCGGGCCGACTGTGACCTTGACGGACAGCACCGTTAATCAACGCGGGAGATTTAAATATTATAATTTAATTTAAATTATCTATTTGTGCAAATATTTCAACAAACATAATAGATTTGATATATTGCATAACAAATTCGACTATAAAGTAAAATTATTAATCCCCAGACGGCGACCGGTAGTTAACATTTTTGAGGTACCACGCCTCATTTGGGCAATAAATTGTTTGCAATGTGAAATTTGTTAGTGCAATGTCTGAGATCTGTTATTCGTACGTAAACGGTTTCTGAAATGTATATTGGGTAATTATTATGAGCTGCTCAATTATGCAGAGAGTTAATTTGAAACTTAGTTCCACAACTGTTCCGTGAATAAACAATTATGTAATATGTGTTACCTTTACGCGATGGTTGTTGTAAATGTAGATTTGGTTTTATTGAATGGGAGATAAGATATTTTATGTGGCCTGCGCACACATTGCTTATCCTTGCTACTTTTAACCTTCACTAGACAAAGAAAGTACGTTACGTCACGTGCCAATGTAGCTACTGACCATGCGCTGTTGCTATACGCTATTGTTCTGCGCTAACTTCGGACCGTACAGCATGCCCCCTTCCTTTGTGCAGCAAGCAGAAGGTATATACTTTAGGTCATTTTAGAAGGAACCTGCCGACCGACAAGTTCAGACCTGTTCTGCACATGTTGGCGCTCATTGGTGCCGAAACAAGCTACTATTGGTTATATCCCAAACAAACGCTTTCTCAAAGCCAATGAGCTCATTCTACATGCGCGAAATGGGTTCCTTCTAAAATGAACAGATTTATCATTGACAATAATAGATAATTCAAGAAATCTATTTCGATAGTTGTGAAAAATGTATACAGTAGAATCAATTCATATTTTTTTCTTCGTAAATTATAACTACATATATGTACGCTAGGAGACACCATTCAAGCAACGCTGTTGCACGTGGCAACGTTGCACCGGATACTGACGTGGCCCAACAACATTCCATTGCTTCTACGGATGTTGAAGAAATCCTATTGACTGCTATAAATAAACCCATTCTCCGTTACAGGATGGCGCAATTCGTAGCTACAGTGCGCAATATTGCACAACAAAATGGGGTTATGCTACAATGGAGGAACCGTTGAATGGGTAAGTTACCGACGGAACAGTGATATTACCTACCGCACGACGTACACCTCCAGTTCACGTAATGGCTGAAGTAAACACGTGGCATGATTTCACGACACAGTTTCCACTGTGCTCATGAATGTTATCACTTTGTTAATGTCCTTGTAATTAAAATAAGACAATCTTGGAATTTGATTCCATTAAACAGTTTAAGATATTTTCACGATATAAATAGAATCCTTAGTGTAACCTCTCAACTACATGAATCACCAGAGATCTTTAAACATTGCTTTCTCGAATTTGGGAAAACAGAGTGGATATTGTGTTTTTTCAATTATTTTCCGTTCAAGGGGAAGGCATAATTAATTTCTCTAATCTTCTTACCCGTAATTTGATACAAGTGTGAGTAATCACTTGTGATAAGAGTATTAACAGATACATGCGTGCTTGCGAGAATCCAGCAAGGCGAAGTTTCCAGCAAGTACAAGTTGTAAGCAATGTAAAACACTATTCAAATATTCTCCTGAATTATGTATTTCGGACTGGCGAGAAAGGAGGGGGTGTTGAAGAGGGTTCGAAGACGAGCAGACGCGCTGGGATTCAGTTAGGTCGCATCGTTCTCCTCATGAAGCATTCAGAACCGCGCATTAGACACAGTTTCGTTTGAAGCCAATAACAGTCATGTGCTTCAAAATCCATTTAGGACCTGCTTGCAAGGGTTCCTTGATTAATTATATCCTAACTTTTAAAGTTCACATTAGGACGATCAGAAATCAACTGCAGCACATCTACACATTTCCAAGGAGCGATACGTCTGATGAATGTACCCCAATGAAACACATGCTTCATTAATTTCGTAAGCAGAGCGGAGCATTACCCGTTTATTTCAACTCAGCAGACAGCATTCAGCAGGGACATAATGAAGATGGGGCTACCCACCCATAAATGCAGAAGACATCGTCGAACTGCCAGCTGCCCTCATGAGATAATAATGTAGCTGACAGCGTGATATCAAGAAAAAGGAAAACACAAGGGCTGTCTCTCTGCACCGTAGAACGACAGGTCGTAGCAGTGGCTCGCATTAGAAATGAATAATTTCAAGCTATGAATTTTTTCCAGGACGTTAGCGTCGCGGAGGACGTCCGCGCCACTATTTGCGTCGGTGGTTCCTGAAGTAGAGCTGTTTGGGTACTCGAATAAAGGGAGCCGAGCCGGGTACCCGTAAAATCCAGGTGGCCCGAAAAATTCGGGTAGTTCGAATTTGTTTCGGGCGGCTTGAAAAATTCGGGTAGTCCGAATCGTTTCGGGTCGCCCGGAAGAACCGGATAGCCCGAATTGTTTCGGGCCGCTCGAAAGAGGGGGCTAGCTCGAATTGTTTCGGGTGGCTCGGAAAATCCGTACGCCTTGGATGTGGTTCGAGCAGTGCTACTGTGTTGAGCAGATGAAATATTTGAAACGGTATGGAATATTTTAAGAAATATTTTTCTACTGGGATGTAAATGATGGTTATCAATAATGCGATGAATTAAAATGCAATAATGGGCCCAGTTTCTCATTTCTGACGTTGCGTCTGCATTTTTACAATGAAAATAAGGTGCTACTGAAGAAAATCTATGGGTAAACAGCGAAGCTAGAGACAATTGTGTAAAAACACTAAAATATCATTTTTTAAGGTTTTTGTGTTTTTTTCATTTTATTGTTTTATTTCAATTTTAATCATGCCCAATGATTTTATTAAATGTGAAAAAAACACCATCGAAATTGTAGTTCAAGAAAAGAATTGTGTTTTAGTTTTTGTTGCATTTGTAATAAAATCGTTTAATATAATTTTTTTCATATATATATTTCTGCCCAGTATTTTGTATGTAATTAATGTATGATCATCAGATTAATATATTATAATGAGAATGGAAAATATTTATAGAAGCGTGTATGAAATTATGGAAGATAGAAAAATATATTCAAGTGATATTTACATGAAAAAAATTATAATAAACGACTTTATTAAAAATTCAATAAAAGCTAAAAAATAATTCTTTTCTTGAACTACAATTTCGATGGTGTTTTTTCACATTAAATAAAATCATTGCGCAGGATTAAAATTGAAATAAAACAATAAAATGAAAAAAACACAAAAACCGTGAAAAAATGATATTTTAGTGTTTTTACACAATTGTCTCTAGCTTCGCTGTTTACCCATAGATTTTCTTCAGTAGCACCTTATTTTCATTGTAAAAGTGCAGACGCAACGTCAGAAATGAGAAACTGGGCCTATTTTTGCATTTTACTTAATTCATCGCATTATTGATAACCATCTTTTACATCTCAGAAGAAATTATTTCTTATAATATTCCATACCGTTCGAAATATTTCACCTGCTCAACAGAGTCGCACTGCTCGAACCACATTCAAGGCGTACGGATTTTCCTAGCCACCCGAAACAATTCGAGCTATCCCCTTCTTTCGAACGGCCCGAAACAATTCAGGCTATCTGGTTCTTCCGGGCGGCCCGAAATGATTCGGACTACCCGATTTTTTCAAGCTGCCCGAAACAAATTCGAGCTATGTACCCGGATTTTTCGGGCCGCCCGGATTTTACGGGTACCTGGCTCGGCTCGAAGACCGAGTCCCAGCTCGGTCCGAATTTCAAGCCGCCCGAATATTCGAACACCTGAACAGCCCTATCCTGAAGCCTCGCAATACGGTGTATGCTAACAACGAGTTACAGAGTCTTCGTCAGAGGGACTTCACGACGATCTTTAATTAAAATGGTCATTCGGTATACGCCAGTTTCTCGTATATGAGATCAGTTATCCAAAGTAGGAATCAACTTGAAAAGCTTCCGCCCAATCGTCCTAACAAGGAAAACTCTTTTACTGATAATTTTCTTGGTAGATGGCTTGGGTATCCTGAGCGGAGTATTGTTTGGTGAAAGTAGTGATGGGTTTGAGCACATCGCGATCATTTTTGTTTGAACAAGTACTAAGTAAAGGGTAGGAGGAAGTAGGAAGAACGTGGAGAACGGGGGGAGTTACTGAATCAGGGTGGCATGAGGGGACTTACCGAATGAGGTTGACGTGGGGGTAGTTACTGAATGTGGGTGGATTAGGGAGAGTGAGAAGAATAGTAAGAATGATGAGCGTGGAGAGAGAGATATCCCTTTTTTCCTATTTTGTCAGGGTCATTTTCCATTACCATTGTACTCACTTTGTTAAGTAAATACATATACAATTTCGCAAATGTAAGGAATGTAGCTCTTTATTTGCATACCACTCGCGCATAATGGACGAAAATATTGCAATCAAAGAAGCCAGTCGGTCCCCGATATTGGAATTCCCATTGGGAAAGAGGAATGGTGTAGATCAAATTACACGAAGTAAGTTCGAGGCATTAATGAAGCATCTTTCATTGCAGGAATCCTTGGATCGATTAGAAGGAGGAATAATTGGCTGTCCTGAAGATAAGAACCCTAGCCCAATGAAGGGGCGGGTGGGGGAGTGGGACTGGCAGGGGGTGCCAGGGAAGGGTGTTAGGGGATGGATGGAATGGCGACTGCGTTCTCGGGCGCATCCACTCTGCCGTTGAGCGACGTGGAAACTTCCGGGGGCTGTCCAAGTTTTCTAAGTAATTAAAACCACTTAACACGATTTCGCCTAACTTTCTGATATCGCAGCGAGAAATCAGTTTTAAATTGTTCCCCGAAGGAAAGTGCCGCAATTACGGCGCAATCATGATCCCTCCGACAACTTTTAATTATGTCATTGGAATATTCTTTGCCGACTGTGTTGCGCTATGCATCCGTTATGAACCGACATCTTCTCCCATTCACCGGGCGTCTATTATTTCGCCAACAATAGGTCCATCCTTCAACACGGACCACTCTTTCATCCGAGGGAACTCGTTAAAGCGATCCGCGACCTTACCGGTGCTAATTCTTAGGTTATCATTTCATCGCCGCGACAATACTGCACCGCGTCCCATTAGCAATTGCGTAGTCATCGCAGCGTATATACCAAAGGAGTAGATTAGTAGCGTAGGAATAGTGGGTAAGCGAAAGCACATCCTCCGTATAAGGATGTCACGCTCCCCGCTGTCAATGCCACGAGGTTCGGATCAAGCGGCTGAAACCTATTTATGGTTACGATTCATCCACCTAATATCGCACACTTGAAACGCGGTAGCACACCAATTTCGAGAGACTACTCTGGGATTTGATCTAATCCTTGGGGTACGTACTTGGTGGAAATCCTATTATCTCAGACCTCGGAGCAGGATGTTGGGCAGTAGTGGATGACTACTCGAACCGATTGTTGGATGTAACATACAGATAACGGCCAAGACGATTACCCGCAACTATAGCAAACCAGAGATTGGGGGGTTAACTCCTATTGCCTTTCATCGGATAGCGAACAGTGATAAGGGTGCTTCCCGCTGGTGCTGACATTTACACAGCCCCGTGGAACTTGTCGGGCGCATCTGCTCCTGTATAATCAATTTATGAAAGCATATCGATCCTCCCATCAATATTAATCTTGTTGTCAGCCGGGAACTTACTTCTCCTTCGACAAGCCTTCTACTATTTCTCACCCACAGATGCACATATCAAAACATTTCTGCAAGGAATTATCTTCTGGCTGTTCCTCCAAGGCACCAACGTGGAACGAAAAAATGTATACACATATTGTAACCAATCTACGTGACAATGAAGTATCATGATTCACGCTCCGTTAGCAAGATTCATCTCAGTCTGTCCACAGGCAAATTTGTTTACCAAAACCGTGTAATCGGTCGCGATAGTGTGCGGAGGTCGCAATGATGTAACGCCACCGTTGCTTCAATATTACCAAAGGTTCACGGCTAAGAGCGTGACTCCTTATTACCAAGGCAGCACCTTCGATCCATAATACAGCAGTGATCCCTTGGGCGTCAGATTAATGTAAAGAGCACATGAGTGGAGGGGGAAAGGGAGACGGAGAGAAGGGAATAAGATGGATGGAGGATAATAACGACACCGGTAAGGTGGTTATGTCACGGGTAAAGCGATATCCTACCAGAAGGGTACCTATACCATTAAGATGGATTTGCGTGTTATGAGACGGTGAAGCCTGTCTCCAGCATGACGTCCGCAGATTCCAATGTCGCGGCAAATGAATCGACATACGTAAAATCGGCCCAGCTCCTTGTCCGAGAGGATTAATAACCCCATCCTTGAGAGTGCACTCGATATCCAATTGCGTTGAGCGGAAGGTAAGGGACTGCCTGCCGCTCTCCGATGCAGAAACACGATGAAATCGGTGCTGTCGGCGCGTCCGCTTCGATCCTGTGCCACTTCATGGGTAGTACCCCGAGCGCAATGGATAACTCCATTCTCTATTTATCGAGTCATTTTCGAGCGAAGCTTGGAGCACCTTCAAAGGGCGGTAGACGTTGCTAGATTGTTCATCTGCTGCGCTCCTGTTAGATGGTAGGAGTGTTTGCGAGTGTGGAAGACGTGGTAAACTTTAGTAATACGTATTGTAGCGCAGCACGGATTATTGCCTACCGAACGTAGAGACATTAGTGTGCAGCAATTGAGGATTAAGTTTTGAAACTTTACTGCAGTCTTGCAAGTTATTGACCAGATGTTTTCGAAATTACTTTGTAGCGCATAGGAAGCCAAATGTCTGCAGTCACAAACCTGTAATAAACGGTGGCCCGCTAACAATCCGGTTAAATAGGTTGGGGCATCATGCGGATGGCCACCACATGGGACCAAAAGTCCCCTATGAATTTAGGGAAATATTTGTCCACCTCTTCGCATAGAAGCTACGAAGGAAGAGCTTCGTCGCGACCAATAATCTTTAGACTGGCACATAAAACTGTACCTTCCAAGGATACAGGTCCTTAGAAAAGCATATTATATTTTTCTATATAATTTTATTTAGTAACCCTTCAGTGTTAAAGTATGTATGTCGATTTCGTTTCAGTTCTATTAAATTCAGGGTGCGGGTTTTAAGCAAAGTTCCCCTTTCTCGAGTATTCTTAACACGAAATTTTCGAAAGATTGGTAATAATATGAACAGCTTATGCATGGGTCTATTCAGAACCAGATACCGCCGTCACTGCAATTGCTGGAACTGACAGTGTCACCAGCATTAAAAAAGTCAATCTGGACCAACTGATCAGAAAATCGTTTTCCCTATCGGTTTAGAACTCCGTCTGATAGGTCGAGAATGGCACATTGTCAATTCTGTTGGAATCGATTCGGGCAAATCAATAATCAAAGCCTCATAATCTGAATCACTTAGTGATGCGATTAAAGCGATCAGCCAATTTCAATCAGCTTCAGAATAGGTATCGTATTGATACGACGAAGGATCCGGGAATCCTTGCCGTTGAAGATACATAGGTATACCTACATAGTGAATGGGACACATACGCAGTAAGAGACACATATGTCTACCAATACTGAAGAAGTCCACAGGTAGTGAATAAATATTGAATACCTTCACAGACGATGACAACTAAATCCCGTCCCTCGTTATTCACGTTTACAGTGTTCCCATTTGGGGTGACCTCGATTCTCTGTTCTACAGTGTATTTCATCGGTATACAACTGTAAATTCAGTATTTTCAGCAAAATGTTCAGTTTAACACGACACATAAATTCAGCTGAGGCATACATTTTTTATACCTCCATAGAGCACTCAAAGAGAACTTGAAAGTCACGAACGCGGGCGGACCGACCGAAAATGGTAGAGTGGAACACGTTGCAATGAAATACATCCAGCCTATGCATAAATCAATGTTGAGCACGTTTTCACTATTTACGCGGTTGCCACTCTCTTGGGAATATTTATTCTACCTTCGCCTGTACCGAGTTTTATGAAACCGTTGAATTCGGACACTTTGGTTTTCAATGGCGAGCAAGCAATTCGTAATGCAATCTTTGCTAGGGAGGCTTTAGTTTATCGCAGGTCAGATACTGCTTTGATGGATCACAACTACACCGACAGTGACGTGAGAAGTGCAATAACATACTTTCCATGTCTCACAATACTTTTCGACCGAGTCGTTATTTGCACGTTCCTTCAAGTGAAATATCCATGATTTCAATTCAGCCTCCTCTTAACGTACTTACCTTCTAGCAGAGTCCGTCGAAAAGTTGAAAAGCAGATACTGTGAAGGAACGGTGAATGTAACATTTGGATTGCTCCAAGTGCTCTTGAAAACCTGAGAAGATTAAGCGCTTGCAAATTAGGGGCATATCGTTGTTATTCTGTGCTACGTTCTATCAAAATATGGAAGTTTACTACGAAATTAGAAAGGGTTAGTCGTTATACATTTCAGAAATATACGTCACCCGATATGCACTGAGTGCTAGATGGACTTATCATAATCCCAGAATAGGTACTTATTTAATATTACTGTCCGCTACGGGGCGAGTGCGCTAAAGTTTTTAGCGTCCGTCGACATTGATATCTGAGTTGATATTTATAGTATTACTTCTAGTTTCCAAGGACATGCATTGAAATAAAATGAGTGAAAACACACATTTAATTAGCTGTACTTTATTTTCCAAAACATTTTTCACAGTTAAGGCAGATTGGTTGTATAGATTCCTGCATTGCCGACCGTTGAATAAGTAGGTTTATCTGCTTGCAGCTGATAGTAACATACCATGCGTTGGAAATTCGTCTCTTTATCTTCTCATGGAAATATATTCTTCAGTAGCGAACATATCGAATATCTAGCTAGAAATTTTCGCTCGTATTCATCACTAGCGGCGGTTCATACGAACCCCGTAAAGCCAAGAAAGTAAGAAAACTATATTATGTGCCAGAGAAACGTGGCTATATACTGCATTGAAGGAATTAGAGGTCGCATTAAGTGAAAGAGAAGTGGATCTTAATATATTTCCGAATATTCATGCAGAAAATAATTAATAAGAAAAAAATGGGATATCTACGAGGAACTTTAAAAAGGGAGAGTGATTTGGTGAGGAAAGTTTAAAATGGTGGGGAGATCGACGGATAAGCGTAGAAACGACGATAGAAACACGATGCTACGTGAAAGTGCTTTATTCCTTTCGGAGATCGTTCATCGCAGACATCGGCGTCGGGAATGCCGCTCTCATTTTGTTGTTTTTTCCCCATATATGTGTACATATATGTATAAATATACATACACTTGTGTATGTACGTATGTATCCATATCTGTACATATACATATATATATTCATAATATATATATATATATTCATGTACGTACGTATGTATGCGTATATACATACATATATATACTCTAATAAGCGATCCTAATTATTCGAGTAAATTACCGTCTGATATTAAAAAATACGCATGTATATGTACATGTACAATTACAACACACGCCAGGACGGCAGGAATCCTGGTCCAGTGAGACCCTTAATAATGACATCTTTTTAAAACGAAGGTTGAATGTACAGTATACACATTTACACTTATCGTTTCAGCAACAACAATTTTATTGTACGTAGATTGCAAAAAATTAAATAAATAATGACAGTGGTACATCGCGTATTGGACGGAAAGGCCCAAAACACTGCGCAGGGATGTGAGAGGAAATTAAAAGTTTTAAATTCGGTCGAGGTGCGATTGCTTCTTCGTCTCTCTCTTGTGTTCTCTGGCTTTCTCTCTCTCTTTCTCGCTTTCTCTCTGTTACTCTCATTCTCGCTTTCTCTATCTCTCTCCCTTTCTCCCTTTCCCTTTCACGCCACTTTTCGCACTCAACTTTCACTCTCTTTCTCCCTCTCTAGCTATATGGAATCATCACTCTATTCCCACTCTCATTCTCTCTCACATCCTCACACCCTTCCGCGCATTTTCTCTCACTTTCTCGCTCCCTCTACTCAGCCATATACTTCATTCTCTCTCTCTCTCTCTCTCTCTCTCTCTCTCACTCTCTTCCTCTCGTACTCTCGTTCGCTCAAGTAAAAGCGGTCCACGTTGCGAAAAACACAAACGGAGAGAGTCAAGTCTCGAGTATGAGAATATTCACTGAAAAAGGTCGGAAACAGATTTCGTCGGTTTATAAAAAATCTATTTTCTTTTTTCTCGTTTTTTTCTCTTTTGTTCTCGAAGCACGCGTCCAGTGACACCGGGCGCAAAAGCAGTGTCGTTTATCCGTCGCCTCTGTTCACCCGCGAAGGTTATCGTCCGCCAGTTTAAACTCTCCTCCGAGATGCTCCTCGCGTAGCAACAATCGGTATTTCGGTTTTGCTCTCACCTTCTCCTCCCTTTCCCGTCTCCCTCTTTATATTACAATAATTAACATCGTCACATACAGACTTATACACTAACGATATGACTACAGCTCCAAACCAGCAGAGCGTTCATCGATGAAGAAGTGAGAATAATTATTTACGCCTCTCTCGTTTTCCTCTCTTCTCCCTGCCCCTTTCTCACCCTTTCACCCTTTCTCCCACTCTCACTCACTCATACTCTCTTTCTTTCTCACTCTCACTCTCTCCCTCGTTCTCCCTCTCTTTCGCTCCTGCCCCAACACGCGTTTTATTCCCGGAGGGAAGGTCTCTCCCGTCTTTCTCCCGATTGATAATGCTCGATATGCCAATTTATTTATAAAACGTTACAAAGTTATCCGCGTGGCGTTCGCGATACGCGCCTAGAAATTTCCGCCTCTTCATCATTTATACTCGTCGCCCTTTTCGCCCTTCCCCCTTCCCACAAACCTCGCTCTTCCCCTACCCACCGAGATCTCCGGATCTCTGGAATTCCCCACCTCCCTTCCTACGTCCGACAACCCCATCGCCAATCTCCGCGTTATGAACGCCTGTCAACCCCTTTTTTCGAGAAGGGAACGTTCGCGTCGGTCCACTCGATCGCTATCAACCCATCGACGGGCGCAGCGAGCTTAGTTAGGGATACCAATAAGTATCGATAAGGCGTGGGAAAGATCGCTGGAGTTCTGGCGAACATCTCGGGAAAGGGGCTTCGAACTCTCTACATTAAATTCTCGTTATAGGCTCCACGCTCGGAACTGGCGGCGACCTTATAACGCATAGCGGCGACTTTGCCGAGCCGCCAATGAGAGTGTTTCGCGAGTGAGAGAAACTCTTTCTCCCACTCTCCATCAAAGGATTCCAAGAAATGGTGGGGATAGCGCTCGAACATACAACGCACAGGCGAAATAAGCTTATAGCGAGAATTAACTGGAATTCGAACGCCGAGGCAGCCGTTTCCAAGCACTTGTTTCGGCAGCAAGCTTCAACCCGTTATCTGGAGAAGACGAGTCAACAGAATTAACTCGTCGCGTGAAGTTCAACAATTGCACTCGCGCTGACGTAAACGCAACGTTCTCTATATAGGCGGAATCATTTTCGAAGGTGTCTTCGATGAAAGAGCGAGCCAGTTAACGGGTCAATCCAAATGCCATTATTGTAAGATAAGCAATCGAAATTGTCTAATGACCCGGAACCCAGAAGTTCGCCGCAACTCTCCGGCGTAGATGGCGCGCGCGATCGAGTGGGCCGCGAGCGTCGCCACGCTATATTTTTACCCGAGGAATTTACCGGAGGTTTGAAAGATAGAATGTACGCCAATGGGAAAACGCATTTAGGGGATCTCGTTGGCAGGCGCGATACGGCTAGTATACATTGTGTACGTAACAAAATATCTCTCCTCCTTCCACGTCTCCCCTCTTCGAACCCCCTCGATCCGTTTCCCCGTTCCCCACCCTCCGCAATCCCCCAATTCCCCGTAGAGTGTTCGCGTATGCGCGCGCACTGCCGACTCGATTGTACGAAGGCATCGTGTAGGGAACTATTCGGATATAATAATATAGTTACGCGTACGCTTAATATTCGTAGTTTAATGACGCTCTCCCCTTTTCGCTTTCTGGCTCTATCTCTGTCCCTCTCCCTATCATTCAACGACCGATGTATTCTCGAGTGACGTTTAATTACGCCAGCTGACACGGGCGCAGCACTCGCTCGCAATTTCCCCCCGTTCCTCTCCCGTCCTTCTCCGATTCCCCTACAACCGCTTCTTCTATTTCGTTTCTCCTTCACTTTCTCTCTTTTTTTTGGTTAGATTTTCGTTTAAAGACTAGGTTTTTGTGGGGATTCCGGCACAAACAAGGAATGTCGTAGTACATTATATCAACATTTAATAAAATATCTGAAACATTAACAAATAGACTATATGAGTACTACATGACTGCCCTTAATAATGTTTTACAGCTAATCGATAAGTAGTAATCATTCTCCTCCGTCCCTCGTCATTCCTCTCGACTGATACAAGCGGATAGTAAATGTCTGCGCTTACCCGTCGAGCCTCCCGCGCTCCGTCGAGCATCTACAGTAATCTCTACTCGAGGATGATGAATAACGCGTGGTTCCCCGTTTCCCGGTCTCACCCTGAACCTCCCTTCCGTTTGAGCAACATCTAACAACGATTTACGTCCATGCGTCGCGCGTTCTCATCGGCACTACGCGTCCCATTCCGCTTCTCTTTGCCACGCACACCCACCCTCCTCCCTGTTTCCTGCCCAACGTCTTCCCATCGCGATAAGAATTCAAATTGTGGTGCGTGTTGTTTCTCTTTTGCCTTTTTTTACTTTCAACGACAAACGGGCTCCCATTCATTAAGCACGTTAGAAACTCGTGTAACTCTCGCAACGACGACGGGCTGGCGCGTGGTCGCCATTACGAAGGGCGCAATGCGCGCGTTGCGGCCGTGCGGAATTTACGGAAAAGCAAAATTGGGGCGAGATCGATGGTGGACCGCGAGAAATTATTTAGGAAACAACGTCCCAGGCTGGGGAGTGTCGGATAGAAACTGAAAAGTGCCGCGAAATGGGCAAAAGTTTATTTAAATAAAAATTTCGAATAATGAATAAAAGTTCAAAGAATCACTCGTCATGTGTCGGATAATGATAATTTTTTTAACTTTTATTCGTCATTCGAAATTTTTATTTAAATGAAAATTTTACCCATCTCTGGTGTGAAGGTGCGATTCCGTCTTAAAGTCTCACATGAGACTTTAATCTCGTAAGACAATTATTTCACAAATTTTACCGTTACCTCTCATCAACTCGCATGTCATGTGAGAGTTTTGTCTCGCGTGCTGTTGGTAAGTTGAATTCCTCGTACGATATTAAATAGACATTTATCACGTTTACACGGTGAGTCATTAGTTTCATGAACCTTCCGTCATTAGTTTCTTCTCACGAGGCAACTTTCATGATATATTTTCAAAACTCTTGTCTCCGTTATTTACATTTAGTTGTTGCTGAGATTTTCGCTCCATGATAAAAATGTCTCACGTAAAGTCTCATCGTGGAATCGCACTTTAACGGTTGCTTTGCGTGTATAATATACCCAGTGATCTCGACAAAACAGAATCGATCCAGCGCGATGTCTCGCGGCCTCGTGATCGCGGTCAAGCGACCAGCCGCGGGGAAACAAGTTTTCATCTCTTCACCTGTGTACTCCGTAATCGCTATGTATGTATGTATGCATGTACTTATATATATATAATTTTTCTTTAATATTCAAAATGTTATATCTCGTTTAGAGAAGGCGACGCGTGCCGCCCGATTTATTTACTTTGTTCTTTAATCCCTACAAATGCATCGTCCTCTTCCTCTTTTTTTTTCATTTTGCCCTTTTATATCTCTTCCGGCAACATGGACATACAACGTAAATAGCCTAGATCGTCGTACAAATAAGTTGATCGATATTTAATCGTTGCCCTGAGTGCCTTGGTACCCGGCTTGCGAACGGAACTCGATTTCCGCGCCTCGATATTATGTATAACGCTCGACCCTCCATCTCTCCCCTGCCCCGTCGTTAGAATCGCCCGTTTACTTTATGCAAACGCGCTTCAACTCCGTCTATCCCATCTCCTTCCCCTCGCACTCCCTAATCGCGTCGTTCCTTTCTTTTTCCGCGCTTTCCCTTCACTTTAGAAGCAGCTAAAGGAAAATTTGAAGCGTCGCGACGCAACGGTCGACCGTCGCTCTCGCCCGATTTAGCGCTCTCTTCTGTATATCAACGAGCCATTTAGGTTACGTTAAATGCGAAGGATCGCATAGCGACCGTCGAACCGAAAAGGCCTCGCGTCACGTTTATCTTTCCATTTCCGACCGCCAGGCGGCGCGCGTATTCCGCTGGTCAAGGACGAACGCGGCGATGAAACGAGGGAAAGCTTCAGCGAACGGTACAAAGAGGAAGCGGTACAAAGAAGTGTATATATATCGTTGATCGACGTTTCTGCGTGAATGAACGTGCGAGACTTTGGCTCGATGGTCGCCGAGCATTCTTTCTTCCGGGGAAAGAATCGCGAGTGGTGGGGGAAATGTGGCGGTTCGAATCGGCGCGAAAATACTAAGTGAAATTTGGCGAAGTTTTGATATACATTCGTTTTTTATCTTCTCCTTGTGTTCACAAGGAGCTTCGGCGCTCGGAAGCGCGAGGGCGCGCGAGTATCGGCGATCGACCGCGCAGCGTTGATATATCGGTGTATGTATTTTGATCCTTTCTCGCGGTCGCAACGGCGACACTTTTACAAAATCGCTTGAATATATAGAAATACGTGGCTTTACAAAACATTCATTGTCGCCGAGGGACGAAAAAAAGACGCGGTGCTTGCTCTCGCGGCGTTTCGGCGGTTCGCGTTAGAAAAATTAGCCATTCTTTCATTTCTCTTGCTCGATTAACGATACGATTACGTTTATAGAATCACTTTGCACGGGCGAAAAATAGATTATTATGTGTTCTCTTATCTTTTTTTTCTCTTTAATCACTCTATGTCTTTTCATCCATCGTTCCGTGTGCGCGCGCGCGCGCATTTGTGTACGTGTGCCAGTACGTTTGCGTACGTGTGTCGTCGTCTGTATGCGTTTTACGGGCGTAGGTGTATGTGTGTGTGTGTGTGTGTGGGTATCCATGCGTTACATAGTATTTACGCGTTTAATCGTGTTTGGTTTTTTATTTTTTATACTCTTTTGTTTCTTATTATCTCGTCCCACTCTGTAAGGCGATCGGCTTAGCTTCTCTTAGTGCTTATTAAACGTAATATTTTTTGTTTGAATGCGGGCCAGGTGGCTCATAGCGTAACCCGGGGCAACTCGGCAGGATGTTTATCTGAACTAGTACCGTTAAGAGTATAGTTAATTCTTCATTATTATTTTTTTCCCCTCATTTATACACCCGTCCTCCAACTCCTCCTCTTTCCCCTCGCTCTCATTAAATATATCCTGTAATAATCATTATTTTTTCCATTTTTGTTAAAATGCGTACAAACGGAGATGCGGAATCATAATATGTATAACGTACCGAGGGAGATGTGGCGTTCATTACTTACCGATTATTATTATTATTAGTATTGTTTATTATTACTCATTAGTTAATTACACGTTAGTTATTACTATTATTAGCATAATTATTATTATATATTATTACTAACGTTATTATTATTATTTCCCATTATTCATTATTTATTATTATTATTAAATCATGGTTTCGCCAATGCTGAATCCCCGTCTCTACGGGCATAGTGTACTCAGCGCCCGTCTAACATTTTACGCCTTTTATTAATCCTCGTTATTAAATATTACTACTATTATTATTATTTAGTTTTATTCCTCCTTGCGTCAGAAAAATTGTCGAGAGTGATTATGCAAAGCCAATACGATAATTACTTCATCATCGTCGTCCTCTTCTATTATTTTTTTTCGACTTTAAGTTACGTTTAGTTGAAGCTTCACACAGCCAAAAAATGAAAAGCACTTAAAACAGTGCTCGACACTATATAAATGAGTTTCTCGATTAATTAATTAATCCGACTATTAATTAATTAATAAAACGGATCCCGACCGACTAGAGTGGCAGAGATGGCCGCCACCGCGTGCAGCCCTCGCTCGCGAATATCTGTTTCCGTTTCTGTCTCCTCTCCCGCCTCTCGTTTACGCCTGCCAGACAGCTTGATCGAAAAATTCATCCGTGTATATGTTCGCCTGTACGATAATCTCCGTGTACCTAAGTATGCCTTGTGTGTGTTGTGTCTGTATAGTAACATTGCTATTTACTTTCTACCCTCCCGTAATAATCGATCTTATTCCTCCCGATATCCTTACTGTTCCCTCCATGGAAACTCGCGTTTAAATGTACAGACAAGTACCTACACCCTTATTCTCCTCCCTCGTTTACGCGCGCTCTATATTACACCTAACAATCAATTCGGTTGAAATCAATGGGAATCCCAATGACGACGAACTGCGACTCTTCATTAAATTACGATTAATAATTCAGCGGTCGCGCCGCAATACCTAAGTGTATATCACCTGAATTCCGCCCGATCTACTTTCATCTTTCCCCCTTAACTACAGCGTCCCCGTTTGCGATCCCGCGGGGCGATCGCTCGGCCACCCCCTGCCGCGCTCCTTCCTCCCTCCCGTGCGATTAGATTTGATATCTTCAAAGAGCTTCTGAATTTTGTCAGACGGCTTCCTTACGGAGAACCGAGCTCCGGGTTTCAATTTAGAAAGCAAAGCTTGCAAGCCGATTGTAGCAAATCCAGGAGAGGGAGGAATAATTCATTAATAACGTCGCAGCAGGCGATGCTCAACGAGGGCGCCCAGCACTGAACGATGCTCTCCTACGCTTCTTTTCTTTCCAGCTACGCTCTAGCCAGCCTGCGTGATCACGCGATTTAAGCCCAGCCCCCCGTTGCTCCACGAAGGAGGAATCGACGGCGGGCCCTCGATCTGCTCTCTAATTTATCATTTCTCGCGCGAAGCAGCTTCAAGAGTAACAACTTGAGGATCTTTCTATACAGCGACAGCGGAAATATGAGAACTCTAGCTTCGTAGCGGATTCTATCTTCATCTCATCCTCCTCCTCCCTCTAATTTAATCTCTATTTAATTACTTTGGAATGCATACTCGACACTTTCGTTTCAATCGTCACATTCGCTCCTCTCACGCTTTCTTCCCCTTTCTTCCTCACAACTCACCACCACCCTCTCTCTCTCTCAGTCTCTCCTCCTATCATCCATTTCCTTCATTTCACGAAGGGAGGGGGGCACCTGGACGAGTGGCAATCAGCGATCGACGTTCGATCGATGTTGGCAGAGCGACAAGTTCGACAGGTTCGACATCTTTCCGCGAGCACGCAGGATCTAGCACAAAGGAGCGTCTCTTCTCTCTCTCTCCCGCTTCGTTTTCCAAAGGTGGGACGCATGGCCGGCGACCACCGCCACTCGTTCGCGCTGTAAGCTATCTTGTCATCGCTCTGGCGCACGAAATGGAACCCCTACTCGCGGATGGAGGTTAGCCGTCAACGGGCGCGTTGATTCTAAGAAATATCCTCCGAATTACATTTTTTCGCTGGCACCCTTGTCGTTGGAGATCGGTCCTCGCCTTCTCGAGCCTCCTTATCTCGGACACGCGCGGAGAGAATTCGTAAATACGCTGAGAATTGAATGAACGATCGTAGAAAGATGTCTGGGTGGGAAGGATCTCGGACGACAAGGGCTGAAGCCACTACCCCTTTACGTCCACCCTCGAGCGACGAACGTCTGCCGATGGAAACCGAACGGAATAACGACGTATTTTCGAACGCGCGGCTTGTCTCCTGCTTCCCTACGCCTTTTGTGTGTGTGTGTATATGTATGTGTACGCACGTGTCTGTTTTATGTTATATACAAAAAACCACCCTCTTCCGCGTATCGAACTAGAAAGAAACTGGGATCTCGTTACGGTTACTCGATAATTCCGTGTAGGTGGCGACACCGTACCAGCTACCTATCTACCTAACTATGCTCTATTATGTTTCGTATTCAATACCTCTAACAGCTACGACCGTCTAACAGAGTAGATTCGTCGTTCTCGTTTACCTAAATACTTTTGTTCACCATGTAGCGTCGCTCTGTCCAACTCGCTTCAGCTTGGTTTAGTAACAGTAGTAGTCGCAGGTTGTATTTAGTATCAGTATTCGTAATAATAGTAGTAGTAATAGCGGTAGTGGTAACAGTAGTAGTAGCCGTAGCGATAGTAGTAGTAGTAGTAATAATAATAGTAGTAGTAGTAGTAGCAGTAGTATAGTAGTAGTAGTAGTAGTATAGTAGTAGTGGTAGTAGTAGTGGTAGTAGTAGTAGGGGTAGTAGTAGTGGTAGTAGTAGTAGTGGTAGTAGTAGTAGTGGTAATAGTAGTAGTGGTAGTAGTAGTAGTAGTGGTAGCAGTAGTAGTAGTAGTAGTAGTAGTAGTAGTAGTAGTAGTAGTAGTATCAGCAGCAGTAGCAATAGTAGTAGTAGTAGACGAGTAGATAATAATAACAACGAAAGTAATGATCACGCACTACTATCGGTAGTGGTAATAATATACAATAGTAGTAGTAGAATAATAGTAGTAGTGATGTTGGTGGTAGAAGTTTCCCGTCGTTTTCCTGTCTTTCAGTGTGTCTGTGTGTGTGGTAAATTACTCGTGATGGTAGAAGTATGATTTGCAGTAGTGATAGTAGTTCAGCGGTAACGGTAGATAGTAGTATAGTAATAGTAGTAGTAGCAGTAGCAGTAGCAGTAGCAGTATTAGTGGTTACAGTAATAGTAGTGGTAGTAGTAGTAGTAGTAGTTAGTAGTAATAGTAGTAGGTTTTAGTTAATAGACTTGTTCTTTACTTTAACAGTAGTACTAACGTTTTTAATAGTAATAAATTTATCCTCTGCGGGAATTGTCTCGCGTTTCTTTCCGCCTTTCCTCGACCTCCTCGGAATTAGCTAGGCTGGTAAGTTTGATGCGCTTGGTAGAATTTCTTTATCCCTTTTCACTAACTAAAATAGCGAGGCGAAAAGTTCAAGTACTCGTAATAAAGGCGCGTAACATAAATCCTCTGTATAATTATTGTTTCGTTACCTGCCTCGCTCTCCCTTGCACCGCACTCGCGCAAACCTTTCATCCCCTTTCTTCCGCGCATGCACCCACTCGCCCGTTTACTCCCACCACTCACTCCTCGCCCCGATCTCCTCTCATAAAAACACACGTGCAATTACTCTGCCCACCCTCACGCGCACTCTACCACGCTCGTTCTCGTCCTCTCGTACTCCCGTCCTCTCTGCCACTCGCCGCGCGATATTCGAAGTCTCGCTTCGTCGTCTCTCTCTTTTCATATTTGCCATTGCTCGTTTCGTCTAATAAAAGGGTAGATGAGATTATCCCTCGGTAAAACTCGCGTCTAAGACCTAGTAGATTGAATAATGGAATCGCATTTTAAGTATTTTTTTCCTTTTTTGCTCGCTTGGCGTCTTATTAGGTTCTGTTCGTTTTGTTCTGGCTAGATCGCGCGTTACGTAAGATACTTTTATTATATTATATACTTTTTTTTACTCATTTTTTTTCCAGTTAACCGCTAATGCTCGTCGATTATTATTTTTCCTTCGCTGCTCATTGTAATATCGTTTTCATATATTTTTTTTCCTCCCTTTCGTTATCTCTTTTAACGTCAGACTTCCTCCTTCATCGTAGTCGGTAATCCGTGGGGATGCGTGCGGGGGGTCGCGTTTCCGATATTCCCTCGAGAGAAACGTCTTTATTATTTTATCCTCCGGTCCTTTAGAATAGAAATCAGCATCGGCCCGCGGCCCGCGGTCGGGCGCGTACAACGGCGGCCGGAAGTTTCCGGCGGAGGGAACGTAACGAGTCGCGGATGACTCGTGAAAAAGAGACGCGTCGAATCCAGAACTCTCCTTTCTCCTCGCCTCTAATAATCCGAAACGGCTACTCGTCATCCCCGAATTCCCCGAGTTCTGTTTCCTTCCGTTCCTTTTTCTGCTTTTTACTCTTTTTTTTCATTGCTCTCGTCGCTTCTATGCGGGTAAAAATTGGCTCGATTTCATGGCGACGTTTCAACGCGAACAAGGTGGCGGTAATCTGCACCCGCTCGCCCGATAACGGCTTCGACGGTGCGTCGATGCCCCATCGGGCCCGTTCGATCGCGAGGAAACGGCCCGTTGTACGACGCTTCGTCCGCGACGGGGCCGATCTATATAATCGGAAAAAGGTGTCCGAGCACGGACGAGGTGTCCCCGAAATAATCGTGGATATATAGTACATATATATCGTTACGCGCGATGTTACGTCTTTCGCGAGTCGAATTTTTACGGAGAATGGTAAAATGGCAGTCTTGGCGATTTCTTTTTTTTTTGGTTTGCGATGCGCTCCCTCCAGCGGGAAAGAGGCGAAGCGTCGAGAGGACAGCGAAGGGATAGGGGAAATGGTTGGGTTTCGCGTCGGGGATTCGATTGGCCTGCCAATTCGTTTTCCTTCAACTCGAGACACGACGGACCCTTCAACTCGATTACTTCCTCGCGCCGCTATCTTTCTCTCCCTCTCCCCCCATGCGCCCCCAGTCTCCTCGTTTCCAGATTCGCCGATCGCGAGTCGACGAACCGATTTCGTGGCGTGTACGTTGAAGAAAGGAAAGAAAAGAAAATCGAACGAAGAGATAACGGCACTAATTCGCGTACAGTAGTTCGCCAAGCAAGGCAAAGGGTCGCGCGCTTCGCCGATCGTTCGACCCTTTCGGCGATCATTTTTTCTCTTAATAACGTTAAAAGTAGTCTGGTGTTTACGTAGGTAGTGCTTTAAAATACTGCTTCGCGTTGCCGCTTGCTCGAGGAGCCCTCGCCCACCACAGCGCTCAACGATACTATAATTCGTTAAAGTTCAACGCGCGTAAGGCTAACTCTATAACTAGTAAATTCGCTTAGTCTACTGGACGCTTGGCCGAAAGGGTGCAAGTATTCGCTCCGTGTTGACGCGTCGCGAGATCGTCCGATCGATACGAAAGGAGCGCGCCCCGCGAGAGGAAGAGAAAAACTGTGCGATCCACGCGCGGGATTCGTGAGAACGAAAAGTCCTACCATTCCGTTTCTGAACACAGATCGAACCGTTTTAGCCATTACACCCCCCTCATGGTTCTAACCTTACTCCGTAAATTAGCCTCGCTAAATGGATCTCTGCGCGACACTGCTCTCGCTACTACTCGACTCCGTACTCTGCGTCGGGTCGCGCGCGGACAAGGGGACCGGAAGTCGCGATCAGACATGAACGCGGTAATACGCGCCATCGGCAGACACCTTCCCGACCATCGATCGCTTTTCCCTTCATCCTTCCGACCTGAACCCCCGAGAGGGGCTTTCTCATGCCAGCGCCGCACCATCTCAATTTCGAGCCTCTCTCGATAGTTTGCAACTTGTCGCGCCGCGCGCACCGACCTCCAGCGTCGCGATATCACACAGCGGATCTCTCGCGGAGCTTCGGAGCTCCAAGTTCGCTCGACCTTGCCCCCTCGATCGTGCACAACGAACCTCCTCCTCGTTGCAAATCTTAGGGAACGTCGGTACACTGGTTTCTTCCTTACCGACGCACCGTTGGCTACTCGCTTCCTATCCAGCGCGAACTAGATGGAGCTGCTGTCTATTCGATCCGTACATTGGAAACCAGTAGCACCGGAGTGGCTTAAAATTTGGAACGAGTCTCTTCGTTGCTCCGCGGATCGTGCACGATCGAGGATCGACGCGATTCGGAGCAGACCTGCTTATCGGGCATGCAGCGACTGCGCCGGGCTCCGTGAAACGAATTGCATTCCAATCGCCTAGCGCTCGAACAGATACGGATACCAGTGCCGGCTTACTTCGAACGTTCGCCCCACCAGTGAAAAGATAGAGCAGTCTCTCCGCTGCAAGACACACTTGTTCCCCGTAGCTGTTCCTCTTTGGCTCCGTAGCGACGACTACGGGGGTCCTCGCCGCGAGCACCATCGCCATTTCCCTTCCGTTCCGTTCTGCCTCTCTCCACCCTCTCACCGTCTTCCGCTCGATCGTGGCTTCGTCCGTTCTCGCGCAGCGTTGTTGCTCCGATAATCATTAGTAGCGAATATCGTTTCAGCGCACCTTCGCCTACGTGTACTCGTATAATTACACCGATAATAATTAATTAGTATTATCTGGTACGATTCCCCTGGTTTCGTCGCCGGCTGGCTTGCGCGTTCTCCCCGGTTTCGTCGGCCATGTTCGCCGGCTTCGCGCGAACATCGTTTAGGGATCGGGGAGGCGATTCGACGGCGCTCCTTCGTTATTCTCCTCGTCCTCGTTCAACTTCTTTTTCTTTTTTTCCCTCTCGTTCACCGCGAAGCCGCTGGCAATTCAACTCTCCTCCCTTCGTTTTCGTTTATAATCGTTTACTTGTTACTTTTTATTTATTTGTTATCGTTTGTAGTGAACACTGGAGTCGGTGGTGTGTTGGGGGGTGGACGCGCGAGAGGGTTCGTCCTGTTCCATCCCCCTTGTTAGCACGTAGGTCCCTACGTGGGGTGCGTGTGTACCGTTGACACATCCGGAAGCGGAGTTACTCGCTTCTCCTCGGGACTGCCGCCACCTATCACCTCCTTAATCCTTATCCCATACAATTATTGTTACGCGATAAACGTTTCGACGCCGCTTCCCTCGACGTCTCCCTTCTTCTTCGCTTTCCCCGGTTCCCCGTGCACTTCCGTCGACGGCTGCACCGCCTACTGCCGCGTTGCTCGCGCATCGCGCACGATGGAAGATATCACGCGGCGCTCGCGCGGCCAGCCGATCCTTGGTCGTTGGATTCCTCCGCTCCTAGCATCGCCCTCTCGCTCTCGTTGACGTGTAACAATGAGATTGGAAGCACCCCTCGTATTGACAGACTATGGACAGACGGCGCGTGCGCGCGCGCTTGCGCAGGCGCCCACGATCCAACAGCCAGCGCGCACGCGTACGCGTGCCACCGCTGGCGCTCGCGGCTAGCGCGACTACGACGACGTGTGAAGGAGGCCTACGTCAGGCACCGTAGGGAGCTGCAGCTGCTCTTCGACAGCCGTCCCAGCACTGACCACCACGCTGCCACCGTCTCCTTCACTGCAATCACAAATCATGGCTTCAGTATTCGAGAAATAGGTAACAATGCAACAGGCTTTTATGAGAAGGAACTCTTCAGTCCAACACTGATCATAGGAGCAGATGCCCAATAGACACATTGCGCAATTTCGAGGAAGACAAATGTTGGGCGGAAAGGATTGAATGGAGTTGGGTGCACTTTTCTAAAAGTGGAATATGTTTTTTTATAGTAGGACTGTAATACCCGTTATTCCTGATACCACTATCTCAGCTTCCCATGATCTGGCTCCTGTGGTTGTTCGCAAAAAAGGTTTCATTTGCGCGAGTCACCAAGCAATGGAAAACCAGAAATATTTACCTAGTAGTCAGACGTCAGTCTCGATGCTCATACAGGCTGGATTAATATTGTTATTATGGCGGGGGTTGCAGTTGGGCTTTTTCGTAATCTCAGGATGAGTGAGCAGAATGCCCTCTTCCAGCTCCATTATATCCGACGACGATTCCGACATCGAGCTCTTCTTCAAATGTTGACCTGCCGAGCACAGAGAAAGCAAAACTTCGACACGTTCCACCATCGAAGGACCTCCAACAGCTATGGCCCAATTTAAATCGCTGATATTTGGATTTCGTATCAATCCCTCCCCGCTGCCCAACCCAAAGAACTGTCTTCCCAGCAAACCTGCTTGTCCAAAACTTTTCGCTGGCTATCGATCTCTGGCCTTATCGCGCGTTAATTGACAGCCACGGTCGACAGCCCCCATCGAAGGTCTGCGAATCGCCGCTCGTCAAGGAAGACATGAAAAATCGCAGTCAAGGGTGGCGCGCGTAAGCGGATTAGCGGCGCGGTAAACTACTGTGTCAGCAGGGGCGCAGACACGCGATATCGGTACATACTCGCGCCAAGATTTGTCAGCCAGCCGACAACTTGGGAACGTAACCTCGTCCAGCACTTACAACACACGTCGAGGACTATTGTCACGCGCAATCCTCTTCTTCCTCCTCATCGTATTCGTCGGCGAGAGACTTGTGGGACGCTCAGAGGGATTCACGACTTTACCCCGCGCATGCTCCACTTTTTTGGAAATTTAGAAATCCACGTTTTCTGAGATGTAGATTGATATGGGAGCATGGTAGAACCTCCACTACTAGAGCTAATAGAGTTCTCTTTCATTTAGGCTGCTCTACTAATATGTATTACCTTACCCTTGTCGTTACCTACTTTCGATTCGTTGAACTATCTGGATAGCGAAACGTTCTTGCACGTACCGGACTCCCAAGTGTCAGAGATACCACTGTATTTGTTACCTTGCATAATCAAACTTTACCAGATTGCTATCTCTATACTACTCATATTCGTTCTCCCTAAATGGAACCTACTACACTACTAAAAAAAAAAAGAAAATGATATCCCTCTTTCAAATTCAAGCACCTCTACATTAACCCTTGAACGACACTGTGAACTTGAAATTTGAATATTTTATAATTCCCGTAACGTTTCCCAAAAATTATTTTCTATTTCTTTTTAAGTATTCTTAGAGAAGTTTTATACAGCATCTGGTTTTCCTTTACAGTAAGAAAATTGAAATATTTTGCAGTAAGGAACATTAAGATTCCCTTGGAGGACCCGAGACCTCACAGTGTCGTTTCAGGGTTACCACTGGCATTCGAATCTATCACGATCTCCGCCACCTAGACGTATATGTACACCCGATCTGCGCTCGATTCGAAAGCGGTTTCGTGCCGGAGGAGCGGCCGACAACGGTAAACCGCTTCGGAAATCCCCAGCGGAAGCGGGCCGATGTGACGGCGGATTACCCGGCGGGGCTCGTACCTAAAGTGCCAGGGAGATACGGGCAGCTGATCACGTGATTGAAGTTCTGCGACTGCATCTCTTCCTGGTCAGTCTCACGGTGATAGAAGTAGTTGAAGTTGGAGACGATGACGGGGACGGGCAAGGCGATCGTCAGGACACCAGCGATCGCGCACAGGGAGCCCACGATCTTCCCCCAGACTCCCACGGGCCTGAAGCACAGCGAAAAGAGGGGGGCGGTTTCATTGGCTGCCGGCCGACGACCGGAGCGTGGAATAGCTTCGTTCCTCGCCTAGAAACTCGGTGCTAGGTGTGGTGTTTCTATCTTGTGTGAGTTTTGCCGTGTCGAGTCGAGTGTGGCGCTACTTATGCGGTATATACTGGAGGCTCCTACAGATACACACGGGCCATTCGCGTGCGTTCAACGCTTAGCAAACTTCCGGCCGGTCGTGGGCACGCTTAAGATGGCGAGTCCTGGGGTCTCACTTCGAACTCTTTCAAACACTGAAGTCCCCGCTGTCCAGCACGTTCCTCTCATCGACCAATTATTTCTACGTCTCTTTGGAAAGTGGCGCTAGAAGGTGCTTCGTAGTACGCTTGTGCATGAGCTTCGGGACAGCGATTTGGATCAAACTTTGTGCATAGATGGCGTGCACTGTGTGGGATAATACAGTGAACGCATAGGGCGAAGTATTTTAAATTTCGGGAGAAAATCGAGCTTTGTTCAAACTCTTTTCCACGTCCTGTATATGGGACTATGCTCAGGGGCGGATTTATATATGGGTTAAGTAGGCTACAGCATAGGGCAGCAAATTTTGGGCGAAAGGAATTGAAAAGAGTTTAAAGAGAGAGGCTGATATGACTTCAAAAACAATTCATTTTTAATTTAAAAATTGTCTCAACTTATTTAAATTAAAATATTTGATATTTTACGAAAGATGCGGTAGACGCCTTCCTGGTAGCATTTCTGGTTGGCCCACAGTATCTCCAAGTTGGGAATTAATTGGTTAGGAAAGTGGCAACAATAAATGTTACTAGGGTTGTTAGTCTCTGGGCGCCAAATTCCCAAATCCGCCCCTGGCTATGCTAGAAAAGAAAAAAAATCGATTTGTAGGGGGCGGGTACAGTCGAAAATGACTAAAAATTCAAAAGGAATTCTTTTCACTAAAAAACTGGAGCATTTCCTGGACACTGAGCGGATCAAAATTTTTTTGCGGACACGTCTATGCGCATCAAAAATAAATTCAAACATAAGCCCCTCACGCGTGATGCGATACAAATGAACTGGGAGAACAGCACTCTCCTGTAAAATCGTGATTTTTTGTCTTCGTGTACCTTTTCCTCGAAAAATCTTGCCGAAATTTTGATAAATATGAGATTTGAAAAAGGTGTACAAAAAATACAATGTTCGCTAAAACCAGTATTAAAACTCGCACACTGCTTGGGCAGGGAAATTGTTTATTAAAATGTAGTCGAACATATGAGAGAAATCTGAAAAAAGGAGTTTTACACTTGTTTTACCAACTGTACCGCCCCCCTTCGATAGCCAGTAATGGAAATTCAAATGGGAAATGGATGACCACATCTATACTTAAAAATAGACAATCCCTTGCAGTGATTATTCTACTTCGTCACTTTTAAGGGGGGAGCCTTATGTAACTAGCTGAAAATTGGGGCATTTTTGGGAACTTTTTTTAAAGAAATTATTTAATCGATCTTTTTATAACTTTCAGAATATTATAACGTCAAATTAAGCTAAATATAAAAACTTTTTTATGAGGAAGAATGGCAAATAACAGAGTTATAATATTGTTTAGAAGCTGCAAAATTGAACAAATAGCGGCCTTTTGAAAAAGAGTTCACATTACCAATGAAATTTTGCCTTAAATGGATCAACAAAGCTATTTATTTAAACAATATCATTATACAGCTGGTTTCAATGAAACAAATGTGCCCAATTATTTATGCACAAGACGAAGTCGATCGGTTGAATATTTTTTTAGTTATATTTCCTGACAATTGTAAAACTGTCGTTTTGAGAAAAACTCGTTTAAAATTTTTCGGTTAAACCCGCGTCATCTGCTGCTCCATAATAAAATCGGTTATAGCCGCTTTAATTTTCCGAATTTCGTTCCGCGGCTTTGGGAGCATATTTTCGCGATGTTCAAATATTGATTTATGCAAAAATAAAATATCGATTTATTCCACCCGCTATACCAGGCTCCCTCCTTAATATTAGACATCGAGACGTGGGAAAAGACAAATCTTCGACCACAATTTTCTCGCAAAACTTTCAATATCTCGCCTTATTCGCCGCATAATTTGTACGCACTAACAGTATGCAAAATTTGAGACAAACCACTACAACCTCCAATCCGGTACCACACTCCTCCATCTCGGTTACGCTTACCCTGAAATCAGCTACTTGTTTCCAAGCAAACACACCGAAATCATCTCGAACTATCATTCGCCGAACGTTGCAACTTGCTCAGGCCCGTGTGTACTCATAGTGTTCTCGCGTGTCTAATAGAAGCGGGCTCTCTAGCTAGACTAGGGGACTAACGTGACTCTCTAAGAAAAAAGGCTGCTCGTTCGTGTGTGCCGATGCACCGTTCCAAACAAGCGCGTGCCATTCCGTTGCTGAGATCCGACTGAGGCCTTCTAAAGGTACCACATGCAAAATTCCTCGGATTCTATCGCTCTCCGATTCGCCAAGGGTCGTGGGGGAGAAAATCGAATAGAGCCGTGCTAGTTCCCCTGAACTGGGCGACCGTTCTTTATCGAAAAGGCGGACGCAATCGTTTCCCGTCAATTAGAAGCGCGTCGTGTTGCGCCCGATCTCGAAAGTTGCTCGTCTTAATGAGCAATTAAAGGGGCGATATCCCAGAGGGAATCGGGAATTGCTGCGACTTTTTCGAGCGTGTCGAGTCGACGCGGAGGGCAGAGATGATTAGAGCACGTTGCATCGAGCTGAAAAGCGCGGGATGCACGCTTCGAACGCTGCGGATGCACGCGCTATATGCGGAGAAACTATATTATATATTAAGCTTGACAATTAAGTTATGGGGAATTTTGATCTTCTTCAGATATGTTGTAGGATATAGGTCTTTTTTTAAATTGAACTCAATTTTGAATTTAAGAAAGCTATGGGGATTTTTTAAAATAATGTGTTATTTTGGTAAACTTTGAGTATATTTTTTATCCAGAGTTCTAGAGATGAAATCCCCCCATGTGTGTCAGCCGCGGAAAAAACAGGAACAGGATCATCGGGATTCGAACTCGCGAGACGGTAGTTCTTGGATTTCCAGTCCGCGCCTTAGCCAACTGCGCCAAACTTCTCCTCCTCTATTATGGTGTATGAAAGCCCCTATCTCACACTTTCACTTGACTATCCTTATTAAGTTTTCTCTCATTTCCTAGAAAAATTGAATGTTTGAAAAAATGCTAGCAGACATGCTCGGTCACAAAGCCGATGTTCAGATTCATAGAATTCTGCAACTTAATTGTCAAACTGTGTATGATTCAATGGGTTGCTCATTGTTGCCCGTCGAACGAACATTATTCTCCTCCGAGTTCGTTAGCTTGAAAAAGGCCTCCCTTCTCCGCTCCCTCTCGCTCTCTCTCCCTGTTCCCCGATGAAAATGTGCGACGAAACGCCGATTAACCGTCTGAATTGCAGGCTGGTGAAAAGCTCGCCTCTCTCAGTCGCTGGATGCCGGATTAAAAAACGCAGTGGCGATTGTTTTAGGCAAACTGAAAGCTGCAAAGTGACGCGTTCGCCGGTGGGGAGGGGGTGAGTCTAATTGAGTAACTGTTGCCATACACGCGAACAATACCACTCGAGATCAAAGGTGGCAACGAAGAATTCCTCTCTCCCATTACTCGCTCATTCGTGTTCGCTGAATGAGACTGTTGCAAATGGGCTTTTTAACGTTGCCTTTTTTGTCTTCCTTCCGGGCGGGAAATAAAGAGAAAAATCGACGGTCCTCGCCCTTGCTTCGTAAATAAGCGAAGATGAATTCTTCGTTCTCGTCACACGTTCGCAAAGAGTTCGCGCTCGTTGCGAAAATGTCTCGGCTAATGCGCGAGAGTGATCCTGGCTTGAGAGTCGAGTGTGAACTATTCGGTGAGTCGATGTATTGAAAATTAGTTGCAAAAGAGAGATCATTCCTGCAGGTGTCACTGTACTATGGGCCTTTGTGATCCATGACTGATGGTGGTAGCAGTGATGACAGCGTTGTGAGCAAAAGTACAGTGGCCTTCGAAGGAGTAAGATTTTCAACAGACCGTTCGGGAAGCGGGTGTTAGTGGGAGAGAGAAAATTGAATCTGGAGCTGACTGGGTAAATCGTTTGATCGCGAAGAAACGCATGCATGAATGCAATAGATGCAGAAGTTTGAGGAATGGGACGTTGGGGATTATTTGGGATTTTGTAAAAATTAACGGAAAGCTGAACTTTGACCAGAAGAATCCTTAAACGTAGGATCCTCTGTTATTTATTTATTCGAGATTCGTAATATAGAATTTGTGAAGGCTAAAGGATTGCGCCCACTTCCTCGTTTCATAGAACTTCTATAAACCATCAGAATTCAAGTTTGAACCAAAATATCCTCCACACACGATCCACGACTGACCTACATTCTCCCTCGACTATCAGAACATCCCACAAAATACCGAAACCCGTGTTTGAACATACCTAGGTCGAAAATCGAAAAGCTTCTCGGTCACAAGAATCCCAAAGCAAGAAGCCACAGAAATCCCAAAAGTCAATGAACCCCACGCAATAGCCACAAGAGTCGAGCATCGATCGGCAACTCCGTGGAAAATGAAAATTCCCAGAAATTGAGTTGCCCCGATTCAAGGGTGTTCCTTGTGACGGTTAATAAAAACTTAATTTTTGGGGAATTAAAAAAAAACAAGTATTGCACGTATCATTTTGCAAATTTGTAACTTTTTACCTACAATTTTTTTTTACAATCTTATAAGGTGATAGAATAAAGATACAAACTTGCAAAGTGATACGTGCAATATTTGTTGCATTTTTTAGTTCCCGAAAAATTAATTTTTGGATGACTAGGATGACCCCTTAAGGCGGATTCACACATAAGTTCCTTGAAGGCTCAGCAACGTTAGTACCAGTGGTAAAAAACATACTTACATTCCTTACAACTCTGTCGCAAACAAACCATTCACACTAACGACACCGAAACGTCGCGGAACTGATACGCTTGAATCCGCCTTTACGCTGCTGACGAACGTAGTTTCCGGGGTATCGAGCTTCCTGGAAGCTCCATCGAGCTTGGATCCGAAAGGTGGGGCGTGGAGTCGCGCGCTCGACGAAAGGCTTCCGAAATTGCGATCAATCGCGGTAATGGGGAATCGAGAATTGACGTAACGAGACGCGACAGAGCTCGAGGGCGGTGCAGACTTTCAAAGCGGTCGCCCTGCCACCCCGCCGAAGGGGGAAGGGTGGGAGCTTGGTTACGCGAGAAGCTGGGCTTCGATAGAGGAAGCGGTCGACGCCGGTCTCTCGACAAAGGAGACCGAGCTGGATACGCGCGCATGTATCGTAATGGGAAACTGGAACGGGCCTCTTGCCTGCGACAGCGCGGAGAATGAACGACGTTACACAGACACGCGTAGAATGCCCTGGCCAACGTCCACCGGTCTGAATATCGTTCCTGCGCCTTGTTCTGCAAGAAACAAGCTTCGTCGCGGCGCTCGCGAAGAACGGGAATGGCGATAATGTATTGTGGAAACGCGGCCTGCGGTGTGGCCCGTTTAGGCTGGTTTTGTACTTTCTTCAGTAAAGGAGAGAATCGTGGCTGATGGAACAGGTGGTTCAAAAGTTTGCTGGCAAGTAGTCAGTTTGCTGGTTACTTGTTTTAGAGCGAAGAGAGATTTTCTGCTCTGATGGTGAATAGCAAGAATTTTTTAGGGATGATTTAATAAAAAAGTTTCTTAGAAAGATTCTAGTGATGAAGGGATAATTCTTTGTTATTCTAACGTGAACGATGAATAATTCTGGGAAGCTGATGGAGATAATAGTTGTTTATTCCGAAAGTGTATGCTTATTTGCGGCTATATACTTTTGAACCACTCTTCCTGCACACCCTGTATACTCAAAGAAGAACAAAGGTAACCTCAGAGAAAACTCCAATTGATTGCCATACACCTTCGATGCCAACCCACTTTGAATACAAAGTGGGCTACTTTGTCTCCCAGGTGATAGCTTCTAGCATCCTAGACACTAACTGTGTTCACCACAGCGACGAAAGCTAACAGATGGAAGCTGTTCGAGTATGTCCTAAATAAGACTCACAAGCCATCCAAGTATCTTGAGTGGCCCTGAAAAAGCCCTCAAACGAATGTTCAAGTTGCTTCGCAAAATTCATCGACTTATCGGTAAAACAATTGCTCCTTTTTCCAAAAATGAGATTCTAGTCAGAAGGTTTTCTATCAAAAAGCAACTGCTTTTTGTACAATTTGGTGCAAGTCACAGGATTTTAAAAATTCGCGAAAAATAGAAATAAAAACTTATCAACTCAATAACTACTACTTATTGTGTGAATATATATTTTTCAATTAATGTTCTCTTTCCAAGGTTAAGTCATAGCAATAATTTTATAAACAGTTTTTTCTAATTTCCTCGAAATCGGTAAAGAGCTGCACTCCTCTTTTTGTAAGGTCCTCATTTCTGAAAAATGGTGGACTTGATCAGTTTTATCAAAAACCCATCGAATTTTCTTCTTCACAAGCAAACGACCAAATTGAAACTATCCCTAGTAGGAAACTACCTCGTGTGCACTGATTCCTAAGAAGCAGTGTTGCGCATCAAGAAGTAAACGACTCGCTTAGTCAACGTCTAGGCGTTAAAGTAAGGGCGTCTGACGATTTTTTCACGAATCTCGCGAAACAATGCCTACTGTGGAGAGGGCCTAAGGCAGAAGCATTTGTGTATGAACCCTACGATGTATTTCTCGACTCGAATCGTCGCGATTTCTCGGCCCTTTCGGCTCGGGGGCGTTCCCAAGAAACGAGCCCACTGCCGGTTGCCCGAGGACACTTATTGATTTACGGGACGCAATTGCTCAAGAAGCCCCTTCGGCCGTAACACCAGAGATCTCGAGCCTCTCTCCGCGGATGCTCTTGAATCTTGAGCACCCGCCGCGAACCACCAAACTACCCTGTCGATATTATAATATCGCTGCCGCCGCACCATTGCGCGTGCAACCGCGAACACACGGTTGCAAACGGAAACGCGAAGCGACTTAAGGTACGTTTCCTATAAGCGACAGGACGTACCGTCCAGAATTTCAAAGCCAATTTTCTCGGAACTGAAGCGCAATATCGAAAAATTGTATTCCTTTTTCTCGACTTATTTATTCGTTAAAAGTCGAAAAGAAAGAGTAAGTTATTTTGATATCGCGCTTCATTTTTGAGAAAATTGACTTTGAAATATTTTATTTTGCGCCCAGTGGCGTATTGGAAAACCTACCTTTAGGCATGACTTACAAACATGCGAATCCTTACTCACCGATTGGAACGCAACTTTGTGAGTTTGTAGAGTGACTCAAGACAAGACCAACAGTATCTTTCATTCGTGCTCAATCGCTCTTTAAGGGTGTCAAAACTAACCTCAAAGTCAAATAGGCACTCCCACTTTTCGCTTGTAACTTCTAAAGTACAAGTGATAGGAAAAAAATTAAAACAAAAGTTTACTGGTATTTAAGCGCTGCAAGCTTGCGTTAACAAAATTTTGAAAAAAAGTTAAAAAATGCCTGACGAACAAAATCTTTTTTTTTTCAAAATTTTGTTGAGATACATTTCAGCGTTTAATGCACCATTATACTTTTGTTTGAAAGTTTTTTTCCTGTCTCTTGTACTTTAGAAGTTACACGCGAAAAAGTGGGAGTACACATGTGACTTGGAGGTTAGTTTTCACAGCCTTAAATAGCGATTGGGAAGGAATGAAACATTCCGTTGTTCTTGTCTCAAGTCACTCTATAAATCCTCAATGTTGCGTTGTAATCGGTGAGTAAGGGTAAACGGGTTTGAGATATACTTATGAACCTCCCTGTTTAACTGTAATTTTCTTGTGATTCCAATTTTGAGGTTAGGCGTGCAATAGAGTGCAACAAGTGGACGTAAGTTTGAAGCTGATGGAAGAATCTAAATTCTCTCGTCTAACCCGCGTGGTGATAGCAACAAATCTTCACACATCAGTAGTTTTACCTGACAAGAAATTGCAAATTAATTGACAGCGTCCACTGTTCCCGCATTCGACACTTCAGCTCGCCAGCTCGCAAGCTAATTAAACGTGTTGAACGGGGAAATCGGTTGGAACAAGACGTTTCAATTCGCTTTTCCCCCGTGAGACTGAGTTTTTTTCCCGCGAGAAAGAGGGTTTCGAAGGCGAAGGGGCGACGAGCTTTTGGGACGCCTTCCCTTCGTTCGAGCGATTCCTTCTAGGTGATAACGGAAAAAATTGACGAAGAGACGGCCGGGCGGAAGCGGAAAAGGCCGAAGGAGGGCGCGGGGGGGTGAAAAGAAAATGAAAGGTACGGCTGAATCAGCACGGAAACGGAGGAGAGGAAAGTAATAAAACGGAGCCTGAGGCACAATCTACGGGGTGTTGCTTAATACCTGGCAAAGTATTGCAGAGATCAGTTCAGAGATCGGAAATAACAAAATGAAGATTCGTCTAAACGTAACGTCTCACGAATGAGTTTACGGAAACAGAACAACTTACTTTGAAAATTACTGTGTCGTGTTTGTTCTCTTATCCACGCCATCTATAGCCTCCATGTCTAATCGACGGCCAGTTTTTCTAATTTCAGAGTGGGAAACTAAACTACACGCATAATCTGGATCACTGAACGAGATATTTCTTCGATAATGAATTTGCCATTCATTTTGTATTCAGTAGGAACATTTTTCTGAATTTCAGTCATCATGAACATGTACTTACACTGGCGTTCATATGTATCGGGACATCTCTGTGGAATAATTCTGAAAAACGTTGCAAATTTATTGAACAGGTCTAAAAAATTTTGCTATTTTAAATTAAGAGCAGTGGGGACTATCGAAGCTGTACCAAATATCACATTTTCTGCAAATACAGCGGGCGTTCTAATACTTATGAACAACAGTGTATATTTACAGGACGCGTTCTGAATGGCTACTGCACACGTGTTATTACAGACAACCGATGCCTTCAAAGAGTTATGTGTGTGTTTGAATGTATTGCCCACTTTGATCCATAATTTATTAAAGTACTTTGACATTAGCAATGGGTCATGCACGAGTCACATTCGACGATGTGATATCTGGAGAAACTTTACTTAAACCATGCAAGTTATTATCTAAAAGTTAGCAGTGGGGTGCCCCTATTAATTTTGCTTGAATTGAACGTTAGGAAATTTGCGAAAGAAGTTCCAGATAAACTATACTGTCTTTACTTGTGGAGCAAACTATTGGAACCCAAAAAGGAATTTACAATTTGCCAAGAAAGTAATCCACCCCGATACTGCTCCCCAGAAATGAAGAAACACCCCGTATAAGAGACGTCTAATCAGATGTCGATGATCGGATCGGAGCGTGTTAGAGTAACGTAGCGAGCAGCGCTGTAAGTATGCGATGTGCAAAAAGAGATGTATAAAAGAGTTGAAGAGAAATCATCGTTCGAGGCAGTAAAGGTAAAGAGGAACGAAACATTCCAGATTCGACGAGCGTGGGGGGTGGTGGTGGTGAGGTGGTTTTTGAGGGCGGAGAACCAGATGTGTGGAAGTTCGAGAAGACTAAGAAAAACTAGCGTGCTCAACTCTATCAAGCACTAAAATCCGCATCAGCAAAAAAAGGAGCTCGGAACTAAAAAGCGATCAAACTGGGAGCGGAGAGTGGGGGGATGAAGAGGGGGAATTCGTGCCTTCGGGGAGGAGAGAACTCGAAGACAGGTTCACAGAGGATGATATAGGGGGAAGTACTCGAGAGTGTCAAGTAAGTTGAGTGGTTCAAGTATCGGAGGAGAGAGTAAAAAACTTGGTGTGTGTTCGTTTAGTTGATTGGCGGGCATTAACTAGAGTCTTAAGTGAAAGTGAGTACATCATACGTCATGTCACCATAGCCCACGGTCGTCATCGTGACAACTGCCCACCAGAACGCGTCCGGAATGGACTTGAAGAACGAATTCTCGGAGCCGGCCTCCGCGAAGTATACCGCCGACGAGAATAGCACCACACCTGCAATGCAAGGAAGAAAACACCGGTTCAGTGGGTTTAACGCCCCCGGTGGCTCTGTACCTCATGTCCCCGTAGCCCACGGTCGTCATCGTGACCACCGCCCACCAGAACGCGTCCGGTATCGATTTGAAGAAGCTGTCCTGCGTGCCCGCCTCCGCGAAGTACACCGCCGACGAGAACAGCACCACACCTGCAACGCACACAAGAGGAAGGCACGGTTCAAGACACGGTATTTTAGTGTCCCCTAGGTCTAGCTTCCTCCTCCTGCACCTCCTGCGCCTCCATCTGGCCCCCTGTCCCTGCTCCGGGTGCCGTGGCGGCTCCTGCAACCACCACCCAGCTCCGATCTATCGATCGATCTCCCTGACGTTAGGTCCAGGTCCGTTCTTTTGATCCTCGCCAGAGGGCCATCCGGGCGATCCAGCGAGATCGACGGTTTTATGGAGCACCTTCCATTAGGATGATTGGGTTGGCAGCTTTCCTCCGGGAGCGGATGATCCTTGGCCCCACCGTCGTCGTTGTCGTCGACTCGGTTACCTACATCATTCACGGGCTCTGGGGCCATTGCAGCCAGACTCTTGTCAGTGGATTCCATCGGTCGATCCCTTCGTCCTTTCGATAGCTTCCATTTCTCCTACACTTTTGTGGTATTCGCGTACCTGAGAGGGTGCATCGATATTTTCTATGCTGCTGTTGCGGGGGCATTGTTAAGGAAGGAGCTGTAGTGGTCCCGGCGGCCGAATATGGCGGTAGGGAAGGCAATTTGCTCGCGATGACGTTTCGGGGAGGTCGCTGTTGATGTTTCGTCGAATGGTATGGAGTGGTGTTTCGTGTTTATTCGTGTGGATCGACTGTGAATATGTATGCTCCCTTACACTACCGGCCGAAAGTATGAGGCCACCCCGTAGGAGAACTGTAAAGCATTATTTTCTGTAATAGAGGAGCATTTTATTGTTCAGTGTGTTTATGCATAAGTAACCAGCACCACGTTACATGCAGGTGAGGAGTAAATCGTAGGATCAGTCCACTGGAAAGTAACAAGAAGCCAGGTGGTCCCATACTTTTGGCCGATACTGTATCTGCATTACGGGAGATGTGGATAATGTTTTTACAATCTGGAGGAGCGAGTGTGACAGTATCGTATTAACGCTGGGTGCCGCCATTTCGAACATCACATGATGGGGCGAAGTAGATTACATGATTCGTTTGAAGAAAAAAAAACATCTTTTAACCCTGGGGATTAGAAAAATATGATCTCGAACAAACTTTCTTCCCTATTACCATATTCTGAGTTCACGGCAGCACGTGACTGTACAACGTACATCGCCTTCTGTGCTACGACTACATATGTACCACCTGTGTATTTCGAATTCTCTGTATCACGTTCTACTGGTGTAATAAAGATTACAATAAACACGTACCGTTGTTCTCATTTGCCCGCTCGAACGACAAACACCCCCGTCTTAACAATCTTTCCGTGATCTTCAACAGCAACAGACCACCATTCAAGTGTACTCTTTCAGATACCTCGTGCTTTGCACCGGCAAGCATCCCAACCGCCGTAACGAGCGACCCAGCAGTGTGTTTGCCAACTTCTATAGATCGCCGACAGCTTATTTTCGTATAGAGGGGAAGCTGGACAAGAACACCGCTGGAAACTTTACCAGGGCTTGAATTAAGGATCGATAGGCGAGCGACGGTGTAAGTCTGTGGTGCCCGGTTGTATCTTCCGTGGGTCGTGCCACCCTCCGAAAATATTCCAGGAGGAACGTGACGTTTATTTCAGAGGGCGGATGGTCCTTGATTTCCAGAACGTTTCCGAAACGTTTCCCATTTCGTTGTCCAACGTTCGCGCAATCATGCTGCGAGTATCCGGTGTCCTCGTTGGTCCTTCGATTCTTCGCCGTCGTGGTATTAAAATTCACCGGCAAACAAGCGCCTATCGTATCCAGACGCCAGACTCTGAAGTTTCTCCGCGGGTGTAAACAAGCTCGATGCACAAGCCACGCTATCGTACAAAACTTTGGACGGGGGCGTGTGGCACGGAGCCGCGGCTTCCCTAGTTTTTCGGGGCGGGAGCGTGTGACCGCTAGCGCCGCGAGAAACGTCGCGAGTAGCCGCGGGAGCGTGTGACACTTGTGTCGAAAGTTTTTAACGATAGCTTGGTCTCACCCATGTTCTTCGAATCCCAGGGAGAAAGGAGCCAGTCGGTGATCTCGGGCTGTGACCGCCCGTTTTGTCGCTCGATTGGGTCCGATCAATCGAGCCACCGGCGCCACCGACAGACTCCTTCCTCCGCGTTCAATGCTTTAAATGACCGCCACTTACAGGACCTCGGCAGAGAGGCTCGTCCAAGGATGAAAGAGAAAAGATGGAAGAGAGAGACAAGTGAGGCGTCGAGAACGCGGGAAAAGGTCGCAAGACGAGAGAAGGTGACTCACCGATGAAGAGGAAAAAGATGAGCAGGCCGAGCTCCCTCATGGAGGCCTTGAGCGTACGGCCAAGGATCTGAAGGCCTTTACTGTGCCTGGACAGCTTGAATATCCGGAACACCCTGACGAGCCTGATGACCCTGAGTATCGCCAGGGACATCGCCTGGTTGGTGCTCTTGTCCTGCGGGCTTACCGGCGCCTTGGGCAGATCGATCGCCTCCTCATCCTCGGCTATCACGGTGGCGAGCGTGATGAAGTACGGAATGATCGCGATGATGTCGATGAAGTTCATTACGTCACGGAAGAAGTTCAGTTTGTTTGGACAGGCGAGGAAGCGCACCGATAACTCGAACGTGAACCAGATGATACAAATAGTCTCTATTAGGAAGAACGGGTCGGTGATGTCCGGCACTTCGTCCTCCTCGATCTTCGTGCCGTTCGTCGTCGTGTTGAACACCTTGTAGTGCTTGAACTCCGGCAACGTCTCCAGGCAGAATATCACGATCGACAGGAGGATCACGAACACGGATATTATCGCGACCACGCGTGCCCCCTGCGAGCTCTCCGGGTACTCGAACAACAGCCAGACCTTCCTTTGGAACTCGCGCGACGGCAGCGGCTTCTCCTCCTCCTTGATGAACCCTTCGTCCTCCCTGCGCACAGTCGGTACACGTTTTACGCTGTCCTCTGCTGCCCGTGCACGCTGCCCACCTCGCGCCCCTCACACACCGATCGAGAGTGGGCAGGGGGGAGCGATTCTTTTCTCTCTACACTCTACACAGTGGCTCAGGGTGATACAGGGTGGTACAGGTTGTAGCTACGCAGAATATGGTATCGTTGCGTTCAACAGCAATCAACATCTGGAGGTGACGTTCTTTACTTACAGCGGTGGACGAAAGAAAGTTTAATCTTTAAACTTGGAACGGTAACGAGAATGGGTCACTTCCATTGCGAACGATTCTGTCTTAACATTTATTTAGGTATATCCCATACATTGCAGAGCTGCCGGAATACGCCAGTGATGCCAAGATGTGGGATATATGTACCGAGAACGGAAAGGGAAGAGATAGTGCAGGGGACGAGAGTAATGGGGACATTTTGGACGACAGTGGAACGGGGGAAAGCTTGATGAAGGGGATGGAAGGTATAAAATAGAAGTAGGAAATAAGATAGGTTAAGAATGTATGATAATAAGTATAGCATTAAGGAGTATGTATGTATACCTGGCAGAGAGAAAGAAGATTGTAACACGCAAGGAACAATAAAGATGTTTACATAATACCGTAACGTAATACATAACAGTGTCGTATTAAGTCAGTTGCGCAGGAATGTCGAGATGCGAGTATTAAACTTTCTTTTGACCATCACTATATCTAAACTAATCTGTATTTTCAACCCACTTTCAGATTAAGAATCACTCCCCTTTCGATTGCATCGTGACTGATGAGACACCCTATATACATTACAGCGTAATTGGCGAATAGTGGGTTAAAGTCGAGAGACTCTTTGGTCAGAAATGGAATGACCAAAAGAAGCGCGCGTTCGCCCTTATAATCCTCGTTACCGTGAAGGGGCAGACATTGCCGCGACGGAGGGGCAAGTAGAAAGTTTTCCAACCCCCGCCCCTCCCCTTTATTTCCGCGGTGACGAGAGTCATGAAACGGGATCGCGGGTCTGCCCAGGGGCAAGAGATTGAACAGCCCCGAACAATGAGCTCGGGACTTTGACTTTCCGGGGATCCACAGCCTCCAACACATCTCGCGCGGCTCGTAAAACCGTCCTTTCTCATCGACACTAACTCTGTTCTAGAACTGTACAGGGTGATTCTGTAATACGGGGGCCGCATTTTAGCAGCGTGCTTCGCTGGCATAGGCGAATTTAGGCGACGTACACGTGGATACAGAAACGCGTCCCGCTCGAGCTACGATCACTTCGAATCACCCTGTATGATAATGAGTACATGTCTACGCTATAACAGATTCGGGTACATCTACAGTATCGGCAAAATTTGCTTAATTCCTCACGTACTGATTACAGCTTTGACTCGTGGTAAACTGGTGTATCCAAAGAATCTCATTGTGTGTCTGAATCGTGACAGTTAAACACAAATAGATATCAGTATAACAACGGTGTGGTTGATACATGAGTGCTAGAAACTAGTGATCATTACAGAGATAACTACATTAGCATTAACACCTTGACTGGCGCCAGCGTGTCCTCGCATTCTCTATTTCCTGGAAACCTTTGAAAGTACTCTATCCAACCGTCCCTGAATCTTTCTGATAACTCAAAGGGGCACTATTCGCGCCACTCAAAGTGTTAATTCAATATTCAAAGGGTTAAGGTTCAAATCCGCCTAACAACGCGTCAGAGATAGTTGAGATCGTAAAAATTCTCAGTCTTGCGCAAAAGAACTATACATACTTTGGGAGTTGGAAAGAAGTCCCACTACTCACAAACTAAGATGTCACAGTGACGAGTCGGATCGTCCGCTGGCTCTATCCATTCCCCTCCAACAAAGTCCGCCGCAAATCCAAGAACGCAAACGAAACAAATCGCGACAGCCCACGAATGTGAAAAACCGCTAACAACCTAAAGGTAGGATTTCCCCTGGCTCCTGTGACATTTGAGCTTGTGAGTAGTGGGACTTTTTTCTAGCTCCCAATAGAGAGACAATAGAGCATCGTCTACTCCACACTCAGAAAACTATAATTATATACCGATCACCGTCCCTCTGACACGTTGGACACGACCGTTCAATGTACCTGTCGCGCCGAAGCAAAACTGTTACCACTGAAACTGGGGTTGGGGTGAGGAAGACAAAGAGGTGTCCCGTTTCACGGACACGTAGCGGGGTGCAGTACCTGAACTTGTTGGTGGCCAGCTCGCCCAGCTCATAGAACTTGATCTCCTCGGAGAAGACATCGAGAGGAACGTTGACGGGGCGGCGCAGCCTGCCGCCGCTCTGGTAGTAGTAGAGTATCGCGTCGAAGGAGGGCCGATTCCGGTCGAAGAAGTACTCGTTGCGTAGCGGATCGAAGTATCGTAGCCGCCGTGACGGATCGCCAAGGAGCGTGTCCGGAAATTGGTTCAGCGTACGCAGCTGCGTCTCAAACCGTAACCCGCTCACCTGTCGAGATCCAGCGAACGATCGATTATTGCTGGTACACAAGCCGCGAGCCCGCCCCCATCCTCTAACCCGTTAATCCCCCTTTTGTTAACCTGCGGCTGCCCCTGCCGATTGGGACGCCGGCCGGGTCAACGCTTCTCAGACGGGCTCAAAGGGCTTTCTTGACCGCGATACGCTAATTTGCGGGGCGAAACGAAGCGGCAACGCCTCGTTAACGTTCGGCGGGAGATTGCTTCCGCCAGTAGGCGGCGCTAGTGAGGCGGCATGTTACTGGCCTGCGCGCCACCTACGCAACATAACCTCAACGAGTGGGCTACGTTTGCGCTTTCGGTTCTTAACACGTTCCGTGCCACGTGTACCACCGGTGGTACACGGTAAACTTGATCGTCAGGCCACGTGTACCACCGGTGGTACACGATGTGATAACTGCTCTAAACAAGAGAACTACTTATCTACTGATGATATAATGAAATATTGTGTGATAATATATCGATCTTTAGTCAAAATATCAAATGGCCTGAACGACAAGTCAGGCAAAAATGGCTTGGCACGGAACGTGTTAATATAGTAATGCAGGATGAAATAACGGTACAAAATAGTCAGCTATCTAAAGTGAGCCTCGACTTCTTAGATTTGCATTATTATGATTCTCCGCTACTTTTTCTCCTATTTTTAATAATAATAATAATTTACGAGTGAAATGTGGGAAGACTTCTGATCCGAGTTCTGAACCTAAGTTAATGTATTTCTGTACTGTTGTGTCTGTGGGGAAGCTGCAGAGATTACAGAAGGGAGACTTAACCTAGAGTGAGGATAGATTTGGAGAAATGTCCCTCCGGAACATGGGGATGGCATGCAATAGAGCGAAAAGATTCTGGCCGCGCAGTACAGGACCCACTCGGCTGTTGTTCTAGAAGTAGGTGTGTACCTTGGACGTAAAAATTTGAGCGTTACAGGACTGTTAACGGTAACGGCACTCCACCCAGAAGGGGTTGCTCCTTCTTTAGAGCTCGCAGCCATAACGACCGTCGGTTATTGGCCGTTACGCTCGAGCGTAACGTAGATTTATCAGGAATAAACGGGAGCGCGGTCGCCGCTGATTTGTTTCGTCCCGAAAAGAAACGACTTTCTCTCGAGCCCCCCTCGCCGGGGCGGAAAACTAATAAACGAATCTAGGGTAATTGCGTCGCGGCATTAGGGCGATTAAAAAGAAAAGGAGCGAGCATCGGTTATAACTGTCGCGACAGGGCCCCGTGGTTTATCGACGGTGGCACTGAGAGTGTCGCGGGACCAAGGGAATATAACTTCGCCCGCTCGCAAATCACATTTACTCGGGCAGAATTAAAGTTAACCCTGCGACCAAGGTGGAGCCTGCCTATAACTCGATAAACGATGATTCCCTTAATGTCACAAACAACGAAAACGTGAACCCTCCCCTTGTAAAAGAATCTGTGCGACACTAGAGACACGTGACATTTCGTTAAAGGTCCAAGTGTTGCTGCTCGACAAACACGCAAACTTAGCCTGTACATTTCAAGTAAAGACCTTTTCAGCGCGATATAGGTTGTAAAGAGACTATCGCTTAAACCACTAAGCGTCTCATCTAAAATGGCCCCGAATCCGATGTTAATAATCCACAGGTCTGGTTAACGTCAGTCTGTTTAATCGCTCTACTAGGCCGTTACCATTTCCCCTCGCGAGCCGGTGAAACGATTCAAGCACAAGGACACGTTTATCGCTGTTGTTGCCAAAATATGCGACTGTATTTTCTTCAATTTGTAAGGGCAGCCCAAGTTTTCAGCGATGACAGGTTGTTTGACACAGCTGCGTTGGGCAATGAGTAGGGGTGATGAAGGCGCACCGGGAACAGAAATTGGATTGCGCCTGCGATGGCATGGACAAACGCGTGTGCAATGTGCTACCGGTCGATATTTAGCGCCGTTAACGAACGCGAGAGAGTGACCAGAATTTGTCGCGCAAAAGGTCTCTCGATCGACCACCGAAACTCCTTCATTTCTGTTTAGCACTTTGTGCTGTTAAAAACGCGAACAAAGGCGGAAGCTAGACATTTTAAATGGAATCGTTGTGAAGTTCGTGAGCAGCTTTGAAGCTCTCATTAATTTAGACAAGATTCGCTGGAAAGAATTTCTAAAATAAAGCTCGTGTGCAGAGGTACAGAGAGATATAGCTCCAGTCATATTGGTCCGGGGAGTGGGTCTGACTACTGACGATCCTCATTCCCTTGCCACCGCACGCTTCGCGCTCTCTCTCTCGGCTCCGGCCACACGGATCAATCCTATCCACTGTATTTCGCTACATGCCTGGTACGCGCGCTGCTTCGAGAATTGTTTCGAGTAGAATTTATTCCAGCTAACAAGATCTTCGCGAAGGTGTAAAAATAGAAGTCTAGTGGATTTAAACGTTTCTAAGTACCACAACAAATCCTTCCAGCTGAACACGATCACGAACGATCGAAGAATGAATCGGCCTGCAGAAACTTCACCGCCAATATTTAAAAGGGAGTCAAGCAATCTGCATAAAACTTTTCTTACCTCCAGCCCGAGAGATAACAGCGAGGGAATCATTCCTCGGTCCGGAATAATATTTACACAAGCAATTTAAGTGTGCTAAAGAGAAAAGCGGGGGAAAGATGAGGCACTGCCTCTCGAGATTCTCAAAAATAGTAGCCCGCACCCGAGGTTAACCTAGTTCCGAAGTTTCGACAACGATCGAGAAGCGGAGCGGCACGCGGGGCGGAACGATCGGTAGTCAGGAATTTTTCGGCGAACGATCGAACGGTTAATGTAATTGGCGCAATGCAGTCGTGTCATCCACGAGGACAGATAATTCCGTTCACACAATACGACCTTGGTACTATATCGCCCGTGATTCCCAGACGAACTTGGACGGCCGCCAAAACACGGCCTGTAGGTCACTTCGTGTCTTGGGATAATCTTGCCCGGTCGAGGAAGAAAAGAAATACGAATACAGTCCTCGGCCAGTCGAACCGCCGCGGAAAGCGTGCGTCCGCTTTGGCAACGCCACGCGGGGATCGATCTCATTGCGGAAGCGTGCGAGCAAACGACACCGATCGATAATGACGTTCTTGTATCGGTTGCGATCCTTCACAGAGGTGATTCCATTTTTCGGTCCTTTCGCCCCTTTTCTCTCCTCCCTTCCCTAGTTACGCAACGTCCGACGTGACAACCGGCTTTCGTTCGTTCCCGGCGATCGCGATCGAGCACGTGTCGATCTCCTTCCTTCTCCTTTTTTTCGCACCCTGGAAATCACCGAGTTTCGACTCCAATTACACAGGGCGTTTCGATAGCGCGGCGAGTGGAAGAGATATGAAACGTCCGCGCCCGCGATCCTGTATTTGAAACATGGCGACGGAATTCACGTCCGTCTGATCGATGGACCGCGTCACGCTCTGCTCTTGGAAATTATTCGGATCGGACTTTGATGACTGAGTTACTGTGGAGGCTTCACTGCTGTCGATAATAGGCAGACATCACCGGGGCGAGGGGATTTTTCGACTGTAGGATATTCTGACTCTCTGGCATTTTATCTCTCTATTTCTGGGGCTGAAGTATATCTGGAGATTTTTCTCGAAATATGTTGTTAGGTACTAAATATCTAAGACACGTATTTCTTTATTTTTTTGGTCAATTTAAATTTTGAGGGATGAAACAGTTCTGAGAAGTTGAAGAATCGATATTTTACCACGATAAAAACCGCTCCGCGATTTAATTTAATATGAAAACAGCTAAGGAAGATTAATTTAAGTATCTTAAGTGCACCCTCCGGTCAAAACGCTTGAAAAATACGAGATTTTACATGAATTAAAAAAAAGAAACTGAACGAAATACAATAAAAATGCTTTTTGGACTTCATAACTTCATATTTGAAGAATAAACAGAAAAAAATGTTTGAATTTTATCAATTTTTGCTGTTTCCTTTTTTTTAATTCATGAAAATCACGTATTTTTCAAGCGTTTTGACCGGAGGGTACCCTTAATAACATTAATAAAATTTATCCCACTAAATATTCTTCATTTAATAATTGAAATCCAAACATTTTTATTATTTATTATTTTAACAAGAATAATTTTATCACCTATTATGTCAATTAACAAAATTCAAATTTCGGGCTTGAATTTTTTGGGCTGTTTAACTTTTTAAAATTGAGATCGAGCAAAAATGGAGAAATACGTGTCGCTTAGATTTCTGTGCTTAGCAACATTTCAAGGAGAATAAAATCGGTGTCAAGTAGGGATGTCAAAATTTTCCAATATATCGATATACCCATCGATTATACGATATATCGCGGGATATACACGCTATATATCAGAGACGAAGTATGGATATATTTCATTTTACTAAAAACAGATAATATTAATTCATTAATATTATTTATTAACTTTTATAGTAAAAACTGAGATTGTTTACTGTCTGGATTTATTGATTTTCATATACATATTTCCACTTTATTTTTCATTTACTTTAAATAAATAAGTTAATTGAAATTTCCCCGAAAAGTAAGCAAATTTTATAAAAAAAAAAACCAATTTCTTCAACACAACGAACACAAAGACACCACGTGAAAAATGAGGTTATGTTTTCGACGATGTTTAAGGTTGGCATACAAAAGCAAATTTTATCGATATTTTTAGAAAATATTGATATTGATATTTTTAGAAAATATTGATATTTTTAGAAATCGATACAGAAATTTCGAATATATCGATATATGATTGACATTCCTAGAGGCAAGGACATAGTATAAAGTAATGATTTACTTACTTACAGACTCGCGAATGATTTAGACGCCATTACATAGTTACAGAAGAATATTTAAACAGTAGAAGCTACATCTTCTAAATTTGAATAATAAAGTTTCCACCGGTTTCGATAGCTCAGATACTTTCTTTGCTCCTCGACTCGGGCAGGCTCAGTAAATTGCCAAGATCGGATATAATTTTGCTAATTAATGAAAAATATTTTAATAAGAGAAGGGCGCGCGTTGCAGAGGCGCGCTCCGCCCGGATAAAAGAGCACTCGTATAGCGGAGCGTTCGGATAACGAAACTCCGGATAATGGAGGATCCTCTGCGTTTAATAGCTCAAGTAGTCTCCTCACTCCCCGAGCCAGGCAAAGTCAATAAGTTCGCTCGATCTTCGTTTCCTATTTTCACGGGGAGCGTTAGGCGTGCTCTGCGAGTGCCAGTAAGCAAGATTAACCAGCTGATCGAGTAATTGCGTTTGAAAGTTCGAGTTTGCCGATCGATCCACGCGCGGCCGCGCTCAGTTAAATCGAGCTTCGCTTTCCAGCAATTTCACCATAACTCCTGGCGTGCTGATAAACTCATCACAGCGATCCTTGTTTTTCCCTCCTTCGTTCTACTACAGCCCGCAACACCTGTGGTTAATCCTCCGATGACACTCGAGAGCCAGCCTATTTCAGACGAGAAGCGACTGGAGTGGAAACTACCTCGAAACAAACACGCGAATACATCTGGGGATGTCAGCAGCCGGTGACAAAAGTGTCATATTTTTCTGCTTCCTCTAAACAACAAGTACATACATATGTACCTATGGCAATTTCGGTGTCGCTGACGAGCAACGAATGGCGAAAAACAAATGGCACGAGTCGATGCTTTCAACATTCAGCCCGAGGATTCGAAGAGAACTGTGGTGTACATTCTTGGGAACTGGGTTCTTCATTAGTTACTCGTCACATATGTGCTTCCTACTTACTGTAAACGTTACAGTCAAAGCGTTAATTTAGGGAATGTATATATGCGGTAGTCAATGTATGCCCGCACTTATCCGGTTCGCTAAAGTATTCAGAAGAAATTCAATTTATCCTTTTACTAGTGGATATATACATTTCTACACTGAAAAATACTTGAATTTTAATGGGGATACATTTACTAGCAGCATCTATAAAGCAGATTCATAAATTTGAATGGGTACTTTTAGTAGCAGTTGCGTACACCGCCACATAACCTATAAAACAAATACATCTCATAGATAACGTCCTCTTTAACCTAAAAATTTTATTTCGGGAAACGCAGGAAGAGGGTGCGTTTTTAGCATCGAAGTGTGTGTGATTATAGCCACCAAGGCGACCGCACCTAATAATTAAAAAAAGTATCCATTCAAATTGAAGCATTTTTGTTTCTGCATGTTTTCCCTGAGTCAGGGTGAAAATGTATAGATACATCCACTAATAAAAATATAAATTTCATTTCTTGTGGATACTTTAGAGTTTAGCTGATCGGATCAGTGTGTGCATACGAGGGTGGCCCTTATTTTTCAACATCTGATTTATTTTGCTCTTAGCCCCTAGTCTGGTTCCATTTCATAAACAGTAATTTTTGAAAAAGTTTATGGCAATCGGACAACAGGAAAGAGTGCCTACTAGGGCTTCCAATTTAGAATTCATCAATAATTTTGAATTTAAAGAATTTTTTCAGAAATAGTAGGCCCTATTGAAATTTTGTTCAAATATTATTAAAAGAGCCTTTAATTTTCTACAATTACTGTGTATATCATTTTTTCGTGCTTCCAAGCATTTGTTAGATAATAGCGTCTGAATAGAGAGGTCCGCGCTACGCGCTCCTCTACGGCACAACGTATTGCCTATATCTAGGCGCGTAACGCGGAGCTCTATATGCAAACGCTATTATCTAAAAACTGGTTGGAAGCATGAAAATTGTAGAAAATTTAATGCTTTTTTATTAATAATTGAACAAAATTTCGATAGGGCTTACCATTTTTGAGAAATTCGTTAAATCCAAATCATTGATGAATTCTAAACTTTAAAGTCCAATCGGCACCCTTTCCTGTTGTCCAATAGCTCTAAACTGGAACCATTCTAGGAGACGAGGGCAAAGAAATACGAAAAAAGAAATTTGGTACCTATAAAAGATGGCCACCCTACTCTAACATACACATGCCCTCGCAATATTGAAATCATTTCTATAGTGTCATTGCCAAAGGGACATCCTCTATAGATCAATCAAGATTAAAAGCCTCTCGTCTGAAAAAGCCGGAAATGCCCCCGCAGATTGCACTTGGGACGGCGAAATGAACGCACAAGTAACGACTAGAAATGCTCACGTTGATGACGACCCTCTCGCAAAAGTCATGATCGTGCGGTATGGGCTCGAAGTGCGTGACGCCTGTGTATTGGGTGTGGGGGTTCGGCCCATCCTCGTCCTGGCTGCTGAGTTTTGGCAGCGATCTGCAAGAAGAAAGAGCAAATCAGTGGCGCGCAAAACGTCCCCCGCGTCGCTAGCGTCTAAGCTCGCGTATACATTATTACATATATATACACAGGGCACAGCAAGTACATATACAGATGGAGAAGAAGAAACAACACTGTACATCGTACATACATACGTGGAACGTAAGAAAACGGGAAACTAGGTTGCGCTACCTCTGTACTAGCAGTCCCTATACCAAGCTATTCTCTTAATGAGCTACTAGACGCGGCGAAGCCACTAGGTCGACAGCCCGGCAGAGCCGCGATGGCTTGATAGATCGCTTAAGTGACGGGGATCGATAAAGAATTAACCGAGACCTAGGCTACTCGATCGCCGGAGAACAGGAGGCCACTAACGTTCCTACCGTGGAATGTTCGTTAATTATCGGGCTACTGGAGTGGAAAATCGCTACGCTGCTAGCTGATTCTACTGCGATTGGATTGTCGAGTGGAACGGGGAGGATTCGTAGGCTTTGTACGGAGGGGGTGGGTCGCGGGGGGTGTGGGATCGAATCGCTACGATATTACTGTTCAACGTGACGTTCCAGGGATGAGTCGGGGTGCGTTGGGGCTGTTTTTATAATACAATCTGAGGGATCGCCGGGCCGATCGGTTGCGCTTGGGTACGTACACCATCGGGAGACCTGCGTGACTCACGTCGACGAAGAAAGCTGCGGATCCATTTCGATCGGTTGCGCGCCGGCCGATTGCCGATCGACAGGCCGCCTGCCAAACGAGCAGCTGAATCGTAATTAACGCTCGTCCATGAGCAGTTGAAATAACGAGCGCCAGGCTCGTCGCCAACCAGCCGCGTGCCCTGGGCATCATTCTTTCTCGTCGTTGCTGGATGATACAGATATCGCATGATCTCTTCGATAGAGATCGAAAGGTTCATCGAGCGCTCGATCCTACGGCTTCAGTGCCCTCGAATTACGCCATCTTTTGGCAATCATCCTCCTTGAGAGTAGTTTCTCAAAGTTTCGTGAAGTCTGGGCTTTGTGGGATTTTAATTGGGAACCGGGATTTTGGGGAAGGATATTTTCAAGCGGGGAAGAGTTGGAAATATTTTGTAATAGTGCATGTGACGTTTTGGGTTTTTGCATTATTTTGACTGGATTTTAGAGACTTCAGAAACTTCTTACACTTTTGTTAGATACTCTTTTTACGTTATGTTTGAAGTAGCTTTAGGTAAATTGGTTGTATCGAGAGTGCTAGAGCATTCGACAGTTATTTGTAACTATAGCTGCTAGCCAGTTGTGCAGTTAGTCGGTATAGCTACACTGCGTGCTCGTAAGAGCGACTGTAACCTGTTGTTTATTTATAAGACAGTTAAAAGAACAGCGCACAGCATCAAGTTCAGTCGACTTCTGTGTTTCATTGAGGCCTCCTAGAGACACAAGTCGTTTGCATGATGCTGTGTACGTCACGTTTCCGATTTACTGCTTAAATATATCGCGTCTGTAGGGTGCTCGAGATGTTCAGCCGTTTGATGAGTCATTCATTGCTGTACAAATTTATGAGCAAGCTGGTTGAAACATAAGTGTATATAAATTTGCAATACGTGCTCGAGTAAAACGCTACTCTGTTAACCAGGTAAATAAATTTACAAGGATCGTTCAGATGTTTCGATACAAATACTCTCTCTTTCGTTCCCTCGTTCCAAGAATAACAATACAAACGTCCCTGAACCAGAAGCAGTCGCATGTATTAAATAAAACCGAATAAAATTCTCGTTGATTCTAAATCGAAACTATCAACTTGCACGCGCAAAGGGCATTGTTTGCTAAATGGAAAAGGCACTTTCCAGGGAAAAGAGACGACGATTTTGAAGCGGCCGGGAACCCCGAGGAACATTTGAGCGTCACTTTCGCCGGATCTCAGCTGAGCAGAATGAAAATCGTGGAGAGGCGGCTGCCGGGCGTTCCGCTGGCAAAGCAGCAAGACGCGAGAAAGAAAAAGGAGAAGGAAAATGAAAAGTGGGAGCGAGAGGCGCCGCCAAAGAGCATCTCCACGCTCCACTTCGCGGGGCCGAGAGGGCCCCGGGTCGATTCCCTGCTTTCCTTCCACCCTTCCAGTTCTGTGCCGCCAAAAAATCGCTCTGCAGCTCTGCACGATCGAGCAACGCGTTGTTATCTCGCCGACGAACCCCGATCTTCAATTACTGAATAGGTTCCTCGATTTCAAGCTTGCACCCCTTTAAGCTTAATTATTTCTTACCCTCCCATTTATGCAAACAAAGAAACATATTCTCACAACTAGCCGAGTTGAACGGATAAAAATATTTTTAATGCAAATTTAATAAAATTCATTAAGTGATTATAAACAGTTATTTAAACAATCAAATCTAGTTTTCTTTGTTTTTACAAAGCCCCTTCTTTGGGGGTACCCCTTGGAACCCTCTGGGTCCAATAAGATCTAAAGAAGCCAGAAAACCTTGAATCTTAGTTTTTCTTATCTGCCTTTTCTCTTTTTTCCTGTAAATCTAAAACTATGGAATGCTAAGTTGATAAACACAAGCTGCTGGACACATAAGTACCGTTTATAAAGAAGACTCCATCGCAGAGAGAACAGCTCTAAAATAGTTTGCACCCCTCAAGAACAGTAATCTTGAAATCTCTGAACCATCCACCTTCAATAAGCGCAAAGAACTTCACTGCTCACCACAGCCAACGCTCAATCATCTTCAGCCAATGGGGAAGGTCCGAACCTACTTCTATAATAGGTACTAATAGACGGCACGAACATATTGGTCAACCTGACACAATGCACCAAACACCCCGTGTAATAGCCAGGGGAGTGACAGGCGCCAGGAGGCGTGGAGAACCACAATTAACAAGAACAACCAGGCAGTAATTCTCCCACAAACAGTATTCCTCCCACAAATAGGGGGATTAATTCGGCGTCCATGGGACAGAAGCAGCGTTTCGGGATCACCGATCGACGCGCCGTTCTCCAAGGTGGCGGATTTCTTATCGACCGACGCGCCCTCTGGGCATTGTGCGAGAGACAAATGCTTCTCGCCGCCCGTCGGGGGTCGCAGGTGCGATTTCGCCGCGAGATAAAGGATAGATTAGCCCCGAAAACGCAGCGACTCCCGGCCGTTGAATCGCCGCGCGCGACGCGGCGAACAAAAGCTCGGCAGACGAATTTTCCGAGCTTAAAAGCTCTTTGTCACCAGCGACTGTCGCTCGGCGCCGGATCCCGCTGGAGAACCTTTAGCGCCAGCCGCAAATTCCGCCTTCAAAGGCGCCATTCGCTCCGCGCTGGACACCATTTCGCCCCTGCCTGATGCTTCCCACCCGTGAGAGCAACAGAATCGGCTGGTCGCCGGAGCCAAGAGCCTATTTGCATGAATATCGAACGGCAGGTCCACGCGACTCCCGAGGAGCAGTCTCGTCGGGGCGGGGGGCGTTTCAATTAAAATCTTGCGCGTTCCTATGCATGGAGGAGCGGCGTCGGTGTCGTTGGTAATCTGGGGTGAATTAAAAATACAACGGGGGAGGCGAGTGCCCTATTAATTGGACCCTTCGTTTGCTGGACGACTGGGCTAATTAATTGGACGATCGGGGGAGCTTGGGCTAAACTGTGTACGATGCAGGTGATTTGGAAATCAGGTGGGAATACCTTGAGGAACACATTCAATCGTCGAGAATGGAAATGGTAAAACTCGTATCAGAATGAGGGAGTTGGAGGAGGAACCCTTGGAGGCTAAAGGCGCATTCACATTTATCAGTGCCTCTTTGTTTGAGGTTAGGTTAGGTTTATTTTTCTCTTTGGTTCACATGTTCTTACATATAAGTCACCAAAGATGGCGTTTCGAAAAACTTTTTATATTACACCCAACGAACTCTAATCAATCTCTCCGCTTTGTTTGAGTTCAATCAGGTTGTGGATTCGCCCTTATACGGAATTTGTAAAGTTACAGGAATAAGTAAATTTGGGTTAATTTACCTAATATCATACATTTATAAGAAACGAGCATACGAAAGTAAAACTCAGTTCGTTTAATTATTGCGATTAATATTTTAACAACTTATTCAATTTCTACAAATAAAAAATAAAAAATAAACGATAATTGTTATTATTATTTATTATTCACGGTTATGAGTTATTTAAAAATATGAAAGAATCCCAATCCAAATTTTGAGTCAAAATGACCCAATATCCCCTACGAGACTTATTGAATGAACGTTTCGACGAGTAAACGGATAATGAGAATCCGCCTTAAGTCGTCGAACGCGTCTTTCCCTATTCATTCCAGAAAAACAGAAGCAGTCCCTCTCGAACCGTGACATTATCCTCTGTCAGAAGCGCCACCCCCTTTCTCTCGCGGACAATACTACGACCCCGGTAAAGCACTCGGGCGCACGGCAAGCAGAGCCACGGATGCATATTCGCGGGAATACAAAAATGATCTGGAATTTTCGTTAACACTTGGCCTGCAGCGCTCTGAATACATTAATTCAAACCCCCTCATTAATCTCGACCGCGTACTCGGCGCACAATGGCGGCAAGGTGGTGTCCAACAAAAATGAGTCAGTCATTGTTGGCGCGCGACAATGCCATCCCGCTCGAGCGGTATCGTCGATAGCAGCGAATTAAGAAACACTCGAAGGAGCCGCGATTAATACACCAAACCTCGGTGCCGCCTAATTGGCAGGGGACGTCGCCCGTCCCTTCCACCCTGGCCCAGGACGCCGATAAGATACGAGGAAACCGGACGGCTGAATGAAAGCCCGTTTCCATTGTTAGTGTCACGAGGGAGAAGTTTATTTCTAGTCGTCAATGGGGATGCCGGCGTGCAGGGAAAAAGGACTCGTTCCGGTGCCCACGTATCCGAAGAGCCGGTCTGAAAATAGCGGCGTCGTCTCACGGAAATAGCGAGCCCGTCGTCTTGTACTGTGACCCAGAAAGCACGTGCTCCGCCGTTGGCCAGCGGGAAGAATCACGCGCCCGACCGCATAACGAAACGCTAAGAGCACCGCGTCCCGAAGTGTACGCGCGCCGGTTATGGTGGCCACGTTAACTTAGTTGACATCAAGGGGATTTCGTACGTGCAACTCCGCCGGCGCTTCGCTACGAAACTACGCGAGGAGCGGGGCTTTCTTCACCCGGGCATATCGGTCCGGACGGTAAATTCACGGTTATGGCGATGATGACGGCGCGGGGAATTAAATGGCGACAGAAACCACGCGCAGGTGTCGCTGAAGTCGTGGAGTACTGTGCAACTTCTGTGGGAAAAGTGAAATTCATTAGGTCGTCGCGTTGGCCTACAACTTGGATACATAGCTATGGGGAGGATGACAATCTGCTTTGCTAGGTCAGATGGAAAAGTTTCGGTAGGTGTCGGTTGAGCCGTGGATTACGTTTCATTACCCCGGCATGTTGGTTCGAAACTCAGGATCACGGTTATGATAAAAATAACGGCACGCTCCGTTCGGTGATGGTAGAAGCTACGCATAGGCGCCACTTATGTGGGGATCGGTATAAAATTTTCCACGAAATACGAAATTAATTCTCTCGGTATATTGGTTCGGGAAGATTGACTGGGAATTATCGATTACCCCTGACAGATCCTCAACAGAGACATCTAATCGATGAAAATGAACGTATACCGAAAGCTCATAACATTCATTTGCTATTTCCTTGAGAGTCTAGTGTCTAGTGGGACGTAAAGGAACCTCGTTCTACTATAATTAGAGCATCAGCTCGAAGCACTTTGCCTCAATGGTTAATGACACAGTTCGCCAAGTAATAGCTGCGGTTGCCGATCGGTTGTTCGCGGCGTAAGCAGAAAATAGATCACAACCTGAAAACACACGTCAATGTCAGTGGGCGAAGCATCTGGCGAAACGTTGGAGGAATATTTCAAGTGGACAAGGCCTGCAACGGAAGGCTTCGAATAACACTAATTGGAATCTCTTCTGCGGAAACCCGAAACGCACGAAACGCAGCGCGATTCATCGTCACGCCTGCGACCCCTTCTCGCATTCAGGATGAACAGTTGCCCGCTCGTTGCGACGTTTCGACCCTAGCGCGACTTCCTCTTCATCCTTTACGCGCCCGTCTGTGTACATTGATCCACCCCGCCTAGACACACAAGCCGTTTCTTAAACGGCAGACGTTGCTCGCGGGGAACGATCGGCACAACAGAAATAGGACAATCTGTAACGAGCTTCACGTGTTTATTGATGCGTCATTTATGTTTTACAAGGAGGATACATACTATAACCGTTGATGTGCCATAAACGCTTCTGACTTCAGAACGAAAACAGAGCACTGCCCCGACGGCAGGCAATCTCGGAGGGTTACTATTTCCGGCCACTATGCCGAATCCGCGGAAAGACTACTCCAAGGAGCTACCAGCTATCGACGCCCAATTAGCCAGCCAGTGTATGTATCCACAAGAACCACTATGGCCACGACTCAACTTCTATCAGGGCGATAAGACTGTGGGAGTAAAAATTAGGTTAAAACCTCGGCCTTTTTAATCGTTTAATCGAGCCTCGGACGCGTCCTTCATCCCCTACCCCGCCATGTCCGTGTTTCCATCTTCTCGATTCGTTATTCCAGTCACCACCAGCGATCACTGTCCCACATCCACCCCGATGCTATAACTTTCCACTGTCAACTCGGCTGTCTATCATGAGACATTGTTAATCACGTCGATGCGAGGAGCTAGAACGATCCACGGGACGCGAGGCTAATTAATACGTCGGTGGAATCAGGCCAGCGTTTCGGCCGGTCGGCCGCGAGCCCCGTCGAATTTCCGGCTCGCCCTTGATCCCCCCACGATATCCGGGGCAGTATTTCAAAATTACGAGCGCGGCATCCTCGAGAACACGTCGGCGCTCGGGGTGAGTAACGATCCGGTTCGTTAGACCAAGGGGAGCCTAGATGGAGGGGCGGCTAAGTCCGCGGGTGGTCTTGTGTCCGTTTACGACCTAGCCAGCTGCAATACGTTTACGTAGATCATCAAGCGCATACGATTCTGGTCGTATCGGTACCCCTCTCCTCTATCTCCATGCGGCTTTACGGTGGACAGCCCAGGAGCTCGTGCCAAGTGCTATTTCACTCTTTGCCGCAGGTTTCACGGGCACATCAACCTGGAAGCTTGGCAGTTTCCAGGTCAGCCGAGTGTATATGGGCTACGAGGAGAGCTCAGGCTCTGAGACACTAAGACTCCTGGCTTCGGTATTATTTGATAAGGAACTGGGAAGAACCTGGAGTTACCGATCTTGGGTAGCTAAAAGCTTCTTTGTTTATTATGGGGAAGCAATAAGAATTACTAACGCTGGCGTACGAGTTGAGGACTGTCACAGAGACTCCGAAGAATGAAACAAATAAATATTTGGAAAGCAGAAAATATTTTTATTTAATTTATTTTTTTTTTCTACGCGAAACGGCAAATTCCCATTTCATGTGTGCCAACTCATATTAAGGCTCAATTCCAGCGTAAATTATCTCGTATTTAGAAATCTTTCTTTTGTTGCAAACAGGTGACCCTGACATGTGCTAAGCGTCACGCTAACAGGAGTTGCAATAATTAATAAATAATAGAAGGATCGATTTCTTATACCCCCCAAAAATTAATCCAATATTGACAATAGTTTTTTTTAAAAAATATTCATAAACATCAGTTACTTTAAGGGCTGCTATACGAGAACCCCCCTTAAGAACTTTCAAGTACGCATTTACAATGACACGTAAGGGACAACCCAGCTCCATGTTCCTTCATTGGAGAAGCGTCCCCCGTCCGCGAAATCGACCTGGCACAGCCCCACTGGTTCACGTTCCTCCGCAACGACGAGGACCCGTCGCTTCGGAATTCGGCCACGACTCGAAAGGCCAGCTCGAAAATCCTAAAAACCAGGCTCGATAACGATCGGCCTAGCTTCCGTCGGGTATCTATATCGGTGCACGGCATTGCAGACCGCAGGAATCGATTCCCAAAACTCGTCTCCCGCCAAAAGTGCCCCCCGACACCCTCGCGACCCGGCCCCTGGATTTTCCCGGCAAATGGAATTAGTTCTCGGTCGAAGGTCTGTTCGCCAGGGCAGACTCGCGTTACCAATTAGATGCTGACACCTTTCACGGTTCTCTCCTAGGCAACGGTAGTCCGCCTTAATAGGCGTCAACCGACCGATATATACGTCAGTTATATAATACCCGCGTGCAGGCATCGGCTGGATATACGGGGTGTCGCGGCTTGATCAATCCACGCGAGTATTCGCGAAATTGCTATTCTGGGAAGCACGTTTGCGGTGAAATGGAATAATATGATCGTGACCTAGACCAGAACCCAGACCTTAATCAATGGAACAAGTGCTAAGGCAAAGATGAATACGGAAACTAAGAAGAAAATAGTATGGTGTTTCCTAACCTTTTTTGAATCGCGATTCCCTTTTATAATATTTAAATAACCTGTCAATAAGGTGAAGAAAATAAATTTAAAATATGAATTTCTCTGATTATTCTCTGAGAAGAATTGCATAGCTTTAATCGCTTTTGTTTATAAAGATTGTCCATCAAGCACCTATAATGGGTAAAGGAATAAAAGTTATTGGAAGCTAAAGTGCGTTATAACATGAAATTAAGTGGAAACACGACACACATTTATCAGAACTTGTAATATTAATTTAAGTCCTGAACTTATCCCTATAACTCCACATTTTTTGCAATTATCTTCCACGATATCACAAAGTACGCCCTGCACACAAAAGTTTCTATTTCCTTGAATCAAATTTGGTACACAAGGTAGCATTATTGCTTGTTTGAAAAGAAGAAAGTTCATTTTTAAGAAACAAAGGTACATACTCTAGGAAATGCATCTTGACTGAGAGAAGCAGTGCCAGTAAAACAGAAGAAAATTTCAAAGAAGAAGAACAGTGACCTTTGATGTATTTACAAAACTGCATCTTTATAAACTAGTATCATAAAAATCTTGAAATGGAAAATTGAATCTTTTCCAAAGAATATTCCTCAGTAGCTACAACCCCTTGTGTTAACAAAATTGTTAAAAATGCAGGTCACAGAATTTCCTTATTCCGAAGCAAACAGTCAAAACAGCTCCACTCATAAAGAAGCAGCATCCCTCTCGAAGCCCTTAAGGGATGCTTCACCTTGCGGGCCTAAAAGAAAGGGTAAATTAAAAATTTGTTTTCCCAGGTAATTATTCAGTGAAATATTGGGACCTTTTTAGGAGATGTTAGGCAACATTTTACCTTTACTTTCATATATTATTTATTACTTAAGGTTTTAAAATGGCGGAGCTATACAGCTGGCTCCAAGTACTAAAAACGTTTTGAACATGAAAAATATAAAATTATTATGTTAACTGAAACAGAAACAGATTGTCCTGAGTGTAACGTAAGATTTTTGAATAATTTTAAAAAATAAGGAAAAGAGGGCTTCGTAAAGTAATTTTTTTCCCTGGAAAAGGTCAACTTTGAAGACTCAGAAAACTTCAACAAATTACAACATGATAAAAATCGTATGCTAGATTGAATAAAATCTATTTTTCTTTAATTTCAAATAAGAATTTTATATTTTTTATGTTCCAACTGCTTTTCTTGCTGGGGGCCATGTGACAAAACACGCCGGTAGCCAAATTTAAGTAATAAATAATATATGAAAATAAAGTTAAAATTTGCCTACCATCTCCCAAGAAAATCCCAATATTTCACTGAAAAATTACCTGTAGAAAATAAATTTAAAATTTACCCTTTCTTTTGGGCCCACAACTTTATTTGACATAATCCTAAACATCGCTTAAGCTCGCTTAAAATGGGCGACCCTGTACACAGCCGCGTGTGCAGGGAACATCCCCGACCCAGTATCAATGAACGTCGATAATTTGAACTCGTCATCGCGAGCGAGAAACGTCTTTGCTATAAAGCTCGACGTAACTCGCGTCAAGGGACGAATTACAAAAAGCCTCGGTAACTCTGATGACAAGGAAGATTAAGGGCAGCCTGGTTGCCCCGCTAAACGTATCCGACGGGGTTCGATACCCGTGCATGCACGAAGTTTACGTTGCAACTTCCACGGCGGATTAAAAACTTGCCGTTTTTTAACGTTCGGCTGACAGGTTGCAAGAAATCGAGCGAGGGGCGGATTCGGTCTGGACCGTTGCTCGCAACTAGGCTATCCAGGTCGTCGACGGATTCCTTCTCGCAAAGCCCATTATCCCAAATGGCCACCGCCTACAAACATTCATTATCTTCTTAGGCAGCTTTTGCATCGTTCTCCCAGCAAGCACCCACGTCGGAAAGAATTAATGAGCCGGCGCTGCATCGCGATTCGCGTTCGCATTAAAGCAGCTGCATTAATAGATGGAAAACGGCAGAAGGGGTGGAAGATGCGCTGGGAAAAGACGTTTCCTTTAACGTCCCTGACGCGTGGAAAGGATAGAAGGCAAGGGGCTGACATTTTTCAACGAATTCACCGCCGCGCCGAGCCGTGAATCTGGCTGCAATAAATTCCTCCAAGAAGTAAGTTAATAGGAAACTCGCCGTTTATTCGCTGGACAGTAAACAGCGACCCTATCGCCGCGCAAAAATAGAATACAGGCGTCCCCGATATTAAATTGTTCAAGTATTCGCGTGCGCGGACCCCCGGTATGTCCGCGTACCCAAACAAAGGGGCTGGAGCGTTGGGGATGAATTTCAAAGGGAGAGGACTGCGAAGCGAAAGGCCCTCTTTTAGGTATATATTCTGCGAGATCAAAGACACGTGAAAGAAATTTCAAGTTGGCGTTCGCTTCGAAGCTGACGCGGGACACATACTGGCCTAACCCAGATCTTGGGTTTTGAATGTCCGCGGTCAGGGAAGTTGTAGGTAGAGAATGATTGGCAGATAGCGCGGTTGGGTCTCGGTAGATGAACTCAATGCGGTGGCGAGAAAGAAGTGAGAGAAAAGGGGGTTAATGTACGAGGTGGGACGTAATTTGTGGTGGGGTCTAGAAGGGGTGGTTCTCTGTATAAAAGTAAATAATAATTGTGAAACAGAATATTTCAGTGCGAGATTTTACTTTCTCGGAAATTGATTTCAGAGATTTCGCGTGGACTGAACACGAGGTGGCTAGCGTGTCTGACTATAGCTCGCTGTTTCTACTCGCCCGCTGATGGTCGTGACGTGAGCAGGGTAAAGTTTTAATAATACACGTGCTTGTCCTTTATTATGTAAAAATTGATGAAAACATCATCCCTGCTATCTCGATTCGATATTATATATTCCATGCTGGAAAAGTTACTAATTACTTTTCATAAGTCTAGTTTTTAATCGACTCCACAATTTCACCCTCATACAAGAAGGTATCACACGTTTTAGATTAATTACGAATAATTACCCCATTTTATAACGAAACTTGCAGTGATCACACCGCAGCCTTGCCTTTTTTTCTAATTTCTACTATATTACTGAATTTATATGTCGTATATAAAGACGAATAACAATAATAATATTAATAACGGCACCACATCCCATAGACAAGGAATACTTCCCACATCCACCACTAAACTAACCAGCAACGGCTCCTATTTATTAAAGCAGTGTCTGGAATGTATAGATAATCGTTGATAGAACGCTGAATCTATCTAACCAGTAGATTTACGCCGAGTACGTGGGGTGCCATTCGACTAATTCTATCAGTGAGCCATGGCGTTTAACCAGGCAGCTAGCCCCGCGGAAGAAGACGAGGGTAGTTTTACCAAAGCCTAAACAGAACCTCCAATCATCGAACCCCTTTGCCAGCCTCCCCCGTTGCACCAAAATTCCAAGTTCCTGGCGTGGAAGAAGACCGTATGCACTTGCTGCCTTTTTCCGTAGCCGCGGAGACCTCGTTTCGGGAATCGTGCGCGTGCATTCCCGCTCGAGCATAATCCAGTACGGAGTTGACCCACATTAGGAGAGACTAGCGAGGAAGAGAGAGAGCTGACGTTACATGCACCCCCCTAGCCTGGGGAACGGTGGAATCCTATCGGGCGCCTTCGCCGAGGCCCCAAGACCCCCGGGGTTCTCGAGGAGCTGTCGTGTGACCAGCGGGTTCGTCATTAATTCAGACGTTCGAGGAGCCTCCCGTGACGCTGTTTCCGTCGACAGCACTAGCTCGTTCCATCGAGTGCCCCCCCGGGACCCTGGGAACCTTCGATCTTGCATATTTTTTGCCTGTCACGCGCCACTTCTCCGTGGATCCAAAGTTCAACTGAGTTTCGGGAAACACGCGCGGTTCTCTTCGATTTATTATCGATCTACAAATCTATGTCGTAAAATTAATGGACACAGTGGAACACAGGATCACGGTGGCGTTTTATGATTTTAGGGGAAAGCAAGTTGAAGGGAAAATGCGATACGAAATGGTAATTATTTTAAACGATAGATACTTGAATTAGATGGTAAATGACAATTATTATCAAATTTTAGGTGGAAAATTAAATTTATTAAGTCGCGTGTCTCCAAGGACCGGAGTGGCATGGTCCTCCTTTCATCTATTATATGTAGGGGGGAGGGGGGTGCACCATTTTCTAAAATACCGTTTTGAGACAAACGGGTTTAAAGTTTTGCAACCAATTCTGATGCAGAATATTCTACTTACACCTTTTCTGCTACGTTTGGTCCGTAATAAAAATCTTCCATTAAATCCACCAAAAAAAAAAATCCTGGGTCCATCACTGGGCCCCTTAATTTTTTCTCGTTTCCTATATATCTCCCCCCTCATCCCGATAATGTCCCTACCCCCCCCCCCCCCCAACAGGTATATAATTATCCAGCTGCATTCTTTTAAATTGAAACGTCATTCCTTCCACCGAAGGGACATTTGTTTCTCTAACATTGAACGGTGATCCGTGAAAAACATCGGTGGCTTGACGAATCCGCGGCGCGAGTAATGAATACCGTTCGTTGCACGAGTAATGGCCCCGTTAACGAGAAACGAAAGCCCGGTTAATTTCGCTTCCTCCACCCCCTCGATATAAATGACGAAAGAAAGGAATAGTAGAATCCCCGTCGGTGAAATCGATGCGGTCGACAGCAGCCGGGATCAGGAAACGCGGAGAGGGTGGAGTCGAAGAGTGGCCGACAGGAAGGACTGTTTTGTTAAAAGCGAAACAGGGGCGGGGGCACGGAATAATGGTGAATTATAACGAAGTTCATGAGGCAGCGGACGGCTGGTGGAAAACGAACAAGCCCGGACGATCGATCCGCGGACAGGATGGATTCTGCATGCGCAATATTTAAATTTCCGAACTCGTTCCGTTTCGAATCATTACCCCCGGATGGATTTGTACGTGTCGCCGCGTCGCTGCATTCGCCCAACCCCCTGTCGCCGTTTTTTAACCAAGATTATGTGTTCCCGATTATGGGTCTGGATAAATCCGGAATAAAAAACGAACGGCGCTTGTGGCGTCGTTGGCATGTAACGCCGTGTGGTTGAATAATCAACAACATCCACTATTTTCATTGTAATACATACGGTGGCTCAGGGAAGTATTCGCACACGCTTTAAAACAGAATAAATTTTTTAAAATTGGTCCAAACGATTGGAATATTTTTGAGAAGCTAGAAGGATTACTTTAGAAGGTGACGTGGCGGGGTTTTAAAAAATTCTAACGGGAATTCGTTTCGAAAATGAACTCGCTATAGTATTACCAACTTTCATAAGTTTTGGTCCACTTAATTTAATTTTATTCAGCATAAAAAAAATTATCGACTTTAGGGTACGTTTACTATATAAAATATGTACCTATTAATCATCAAATTTTCATTATTCTGCAGTAACGATTGGTAGTACGATAACGATACTCCGATATTTTTAGAACAACTTTCGATTTCTGATTCCAGATGAGTCTCTCTTGAAATATCATGTTAACCGTGATTTTATCACCGTCAGCTACTTATTCAAGATCGCATCGGAAAACAAATTTATCATTTTAAAATACTATTACTATACGGTCGACCCTATTAATCGGGGTATGAGTGTTGCCAATCTACAATTCAACGGCATTGACCCTTTTAGAAGCTCACTTAACTCGTTCCGCACGATGTTACACAGACAAACTAATTATTTACATGTCGGCAATTAGTTCAATAACTTTCAGACTCTATAAAGTGTATAAATTATTTATATACTTTCTGTAAAATATTATTATTATTAAATGACTTTATTGCACCATTACAATTAATATGACAATGGCAAGTAGGCGAGGTTCAGCATTAACTGCAGCTTTACAACCTAACGAAAGAAACGTTACGAGATAAAAAAAAGAAAGGAAGCAAAGGTTAAATAACTACAGAGAAATCCGTGAGAGAATGAAAGAACGAACACTATGGGTATTCCCGTTTATAATGAATAATAATAATAAAATATGTATAAATCAATACCAAAAAGACTTTTTACCCTACATCTTCCACTTTTCTTTTAAAAAATCCTAAATTTTTTAAGGGACACCACAAGAAAGCGCCCTTAGCTTTTCTGCAGGTACGAAGCGTCCCATTTGTGACCGAACAAACTGAAATTTGCTCCACGCTCTCTCCAACCACCCGCTTCCCCTGAGTTTCGCTTCAGCCACTTCTTCGGCCCAGAAACTAAAGACCCCCGTGATTCGAGTGGCGGCGCACAGAAGCGTCCTCGGCGGACCGGAAAACGCGCACGCACAAGGGGCATGCGAGTCGTCCACGCGCGCGTAAACGGCCCCGCGCGCGGATCGCTAGATTCGCGAGAGCAAAAAAGAGCCGTCACTCGACCAGGTGAGAGAACCTTCAGCGAGCACTCGCCGTCGACGCACCAGCCACCGCGACGCTCTGCTCTCTTTTCGAAAAACCAACCACCCAGCTGCTCGTGCCTTTTCCACTTTTTCTCTCGCACGAACCTCGTTCCCCTAAGTGGGCCGCTGCGTGCGGGCTCGCTCCGTTTCTTCCTCGCGACCACGATAACTGCATGATAAATTAGGAAACGCCGAGCTCCGCGCCGATACCCCGTTGTTCCGTGGCACGCGTCCGAGCGGAACGAATTACGATGGAGTTTGTTCGGGAAATTGGCAACGGAACGGTCCGATTCGTTCCACCGCGAATGAGGGCTTCAATCGTTTGGCCTGAGGCCATTCGGCAGGAAAGTTGTGCCATTAATTATTCCATCGGAAAGGTGCCGTTTGGGCGAATTGGATTGAAAATGGCTTCGTTTTGCTAGAGTCTTGTGTTTGCGGGGAGTTTGGTAAAAAATGAATCTGCTTGCCAGGCGAGAAGCTTTCAGAGAGGGGAGTCCCTCGGTAACGCGATCATCGAACAACTTCCGAGTGGCGCGAAGACAGGGTCATTTCCTGCTGGCGTGGAAAAAACTCTGGTTGGGCTGAAATTGCTTCGAGAATTAATTCAACTCGTCCAGCTACTTATGAAAACCTCGGCGCGGCTTTAATCGATTCCTCTAATCCCATTAGACCCATCCATCGCAATTTTCGCTACCTTCGACCGATTCCTCTCCGCTCCGACGCGAAACTTCGATTGCAATGCCTGCCTCGCGAGATTTCAGTGTACGGGGTGGCTCCGCGTTGCTTTCAAATTCAACGAGCTTCTGCCTCCGTCGCTAGTTTATTTTCGCGGAAAGGATTCGTTGCTACTCTTCTGAGCGATTGTTATTGTTAGGGGATAATGCATATTCGTGATTAAAATTTTCTACGATATTGAGTTCTGTTTGTTTCTTGCGTCATAAGTGACGTGACACTGAAGTTTGGAAATACTTTATATTATTATAATAAATCTAAAATTTGGAATTTTTTTATATTATTATACCAAAACTAAGCTTGAGAAATACGTTATATTATTATACCAAAACTAAGGTTGAGAAATACGTTATGTTATTATACCAAAACTAAGGTTGAGAAATACTTTATATTATTATTCCAAAGTTCAGGTTTGGAATAATTTCAATCAGGTTTGGCAAATTTTGTTACTCTTGACTTAGAAAATTTTAATTTTAATATACCCACTGCACCTACTATTTTGGAAAACAAAGAATATTTTAACAGAAGGATCGCAAGGATCCTGAAAGTCGGGGCACAATTGTGCCAAATTAAACTTGTTACATTTGTAAACATGTACTGAATGTCGGCCAACAAAATGGCACACGAGCCAATCGTTCCCGAGGAATAAATTACCCTGGACAAACCATTCTGTCAATTTGGTCCAAGAAAATTGAAAAATCAGCGACTTTGAATGCTTCGTTCACGGATCGTTCGGATTCCGCTCGAGCCACTGGGATATTACGCCATTGTCGGGGAGCGGGCTGGCACGCGGGACACGGGGATCGCGGGAGAAAGAAATGCTCGCCATGGAATAATTCTTGGACCACTGTCAGGAATGGCCGCGTATTTTTAGAGCTTAGGGGACTTGATAATTCGTGGCATGACTATTAGCGTAATTGCTGGAGCACAGGTTCTGATGCCTGTGAGCTGATTCGACAGATGTGTGAGGCGGACGCATCCTCTGCCACGTGAAAGTGATAGGTATTGCAGAGAAGTGGGAAAGGTACGAATAATATTGCAGAGAAGGCACGATATTGGTTGTCTAATATCTCATATTTAATATTTAATATATTCTGTCAAAACGCGAAAGAAGATCTCACAGGAGATGATACTCGAAGACTCCGATTTTTTTGAAACTATACAGATTTGTAGCGGACCTCAATAGAAGTATCAGGCAATTTTTCGTTTGTGGCCATTTTAGGCTCTTCTGGGTGAAAACGCCCCCGAAAGGTTAATAAGTGCCTTCCTATTTTGCAATATATCTTGAAACCTATATTGAATATTAAAAAAAATGGTTACAAAGAAAATTGAATGGCTTTTTATGCTGTATAAAACTGTATAATCGAATTGTTTAAAACTTGTGGCAGGGAACATTTTACTGTTTAAGTTACAAATTGTAAACAATTAGATTGCACAGTTTTATACAGCATATAAAGCTGCTAAGTTTTCATTATAATAATTTGTTTATATCTACTACAGTTTGCGAGATATACGGGGAAGTAGAAAATCACACAAAAATGGTCCCGATGCTTCTTTTGGGGTCCTCTAGAAACCTGCACAGTTTTAAAAAAATTGAAAAAAAATTGTTAGTGTTGAACAAGTAGCAACTAGTTAATTTCCTTTAATTTCCTTTTACAAATAATTATTGAACGTCCCGCTGCGAAGACTATCTCGGTAATCTTTTTCCAATATTCTCGCAGAGCTTTTTCGAATTTCCCACATCGAGCACACATTTAACGGCGCGCCCACTTCTGTGTAGACGCGAGAGCTATAAAAGCGTTTAGAGAAACGAGGAGCTGGACATGAATTGCTCGTGAATTGTCGGCGTGAGAAAGTGTGGATGCAAGCAGGTACGACGCGTTTACTAGGAATTCCTAGTGCTTGGAGCACTTTAAACTGCCGCATTAGACCGCGACAAATGCCTGCGATGAATCGTTGGTCCAGCAGGACGCATTAAAAGTGAGTATTCGATTCAAGTTTTAGGTACCCTCCATATAAAAATCCACCAAGCAATTCCGAGTAGGAAATAGTATCGACAGAGGCAGATGAAACAGGAAGAACTTGTGAAGCTGAGAAGAATCTGAAGTGGAAGGTAGCCCCACCCCGTCTTTTACTCGTCCAAGACAAGTTCCCCTGACAAATCTGGACCCATAAACTTATCGTAGAACTCGGAAAGTAGAACGAGCCTGGAGTCTACGGCTTCTATCAGCGATAGGCAGCGCGCGAGGCTCGGCTCGCCGCGATTCACGGAACAACGGGAGAAGGATCGAAATTACTCGCGCCACTGCTCGGTGGAGGGGGACAATGGGGCGGAAAAATCGGTCGGGCGGAATGGAGAATCAAGGAAATTCCGGGACGGTGCGGAAATGGAAAAAGGGCGGCGGGAGACAAAGGGTGGCTAGCAAATATCGAGGGTGCGTGGAATCGCGGGTTATAAAATCGCTGCGCCTGTAGCTCTTCCGGATCGTTGGCCATTTATTTGCGCGGTCCTCCTTGCGCGCAACGGGGGGTCACGGGGGAGGGTGTAAACGAGCCGTGGTACGTGGGCCGATCACGCGAATCGTGCCGCGGACCGTAAACAGAAATAGACGCAACGCTCATAGGGAAAAATGTTGCGAGCGAGATGGGAGCGCGCTGCCCCTTCCCCGGCCCCTGTGTTCGTCTCCTCCTTCTCTGCCAATATCCTCAGCGCCCGTGCACTCCACCGAGGCCGTAAACGTATTTTAGTGTTTCGGTTTAGTGTCACGCCGCGTTTCGGAAATCGAGATACCACCGCGGCGAGCTTTCGGCTTCGATTCTTTCGCGACGACGTGTTCCTATTCTTGGAGCCGCGCGAGAGGCGCTCGCTGGGCGTACGGCCGCGCTCCCACGGCTGCGAAGCGCGGGGCAACCGTTAGGCTGGACCCTCCACGCGGGTTACGTTCGGGTTAGCTTCGTTTAGATGGTGAGGAACGCTTAAGGGGAGGTTCCGGTCTAGAGCCAAAAAAAATAGGTGATATTTAGGAATTAATTAAAGGAAAACTACTATATATAATTTAATGGGACTTTTTGCATTGTATTAAGGATGTCTTAAATTATAGAAATATATTTTTTGTTTTATAATTAATCGTTGTAGACGGCCCTGGGCAGCTGTTAAAGTCAAGGCGTCAAAAAATTGATCCAAATCGGTGGGCGCTGTATCTCCAAATGTTATTATCCGATTCGACTGAAACCTTTTTTATTTTGAAGATTATTCTTGTGTCTAGGGGGGAACTAGAAAAAATTACAAAAATGACATTTTTTTAGAAAATAACGACACTCCAAGTTTGAAATCACTTTTCCCTGTATTTTTCGTCCTTTCAACGCCTTTGAAAATTATAAATTTTTAATTTTTTGTAATTTTTTCTAGTTCCCCCCTTAGCCAGAAGTATATTCTTCAAAATAAAAAAAGTTTCAGTCGAATCGGATAATAATTTTTGGAGATACAGCGCCCACCGTTTTGAGAACACTGTTTCGAGAAAAACGCGTTTAAAGCGCCGAGTGGCCGGTTGTGACCCATGCATTTGCCGCTACTCAAATGCCTATAACTTCGGGAATTTTACGAATTTCAACAAATCCTTTTAAACACGTTTTCCTAAAGGGTTGAACATTCGAAAAATAAATTAAAAAAAAAATTGACATTTAGACCGGAACCTCCCCTTAACGAGAGGAGGTCACGATCCGGATGAAACCGGGCTGAAAATACAGGGCTCGACGGGTGCGTGGAAATCCTAGAATGGTAGCCGCTGGCGAATCACCGTTGCTATAAGAAACAGTTTTGAACGTTACAGTTTCGCAGTGGCGTGGGGGTCGGGTTAGCTCCTCTTGCGACTGGTTGAGCTTCAAAGGAATGAAAGAGTGTTATACGATGTAATTACCTAGTCTAAGCATTCGCATCTACGCTGGAGCGACCACGATAAAACAGTCTAATGCAGCAGCTGCGGACTAACCAGCTATCGCTACGAGGCTACGCGAGCGTTAATTAACTAAAAGTAATCACGTACAGTGACATTAAAACCGTGTTCGGTCTAAGACTCCACTACGCTAGATCAGGGTCAACAGAGACGTGTCCACGGTGCCGGACGGTTGTCGTAGCTTGGTGGCAGTGGTAGCAGTGGTGGTAGTAGTAGTAGTAGTAGTAGTAGTAGTAGTAGTAGTAACAGTAGTAACAATAGCAGTAGTAGTAGTAGTAGTAGTAGTAGAACAGTACAAAATGGTACAAATAGAGTAAGAAGAAAGTGGTTCTTCAGAGCGTAACGCAGGTCCGCATGCAAAAGTAACCTCGTACGATTGACCGATCGAAAAGATAGAGAAGAAGAGACAGAGACGTGTGGATGGTCTAGTAGCAGTCGTACCTCGTGTCGCCGTGTTCCTCCGCACCATTCCGGTGGGGGCGTAGGTCCTGCCTCGGTTTGAGGACAGGGGTCAGCCCCCATTTCTCGATGAACTCGGTGCGGGAAATCTTGGCGCTTCGCGGCGGTTACGAGAGGGGGCGGATCCCCCTCCCGAGCCCCATGCCCCCGGACGAGCGGTGCACCCCCGCACAACACGCACCCGACGATGCTTCCTCTCCTCTCCACTCCACTCTCCACTCCCGCTCTCCTTCCCTGCTTCTGCTCCTCCTTCTCCACCTCTTCGCCTTCTCCTCCTTCTCCTTCCTCCCTTCTCCCTTCGTCCACCTTCCTCCTTTCCACGCTCTTCACCACCCTCCCGTCAGAGACCCAACCCCGTGGCACGGTCGCTCGGTGCTCCGGAGTTCTTGGCTCCTCTCGAGTCCTCCCTTGTCCCTTTCTCCTACCCCTCCGACTTTCCCTCCTCAGTATTCTTCCCTTCTCGGCCTTCTCTTTAACTCTCCCGGCTCTCTATCTCTCCCTTTCACGCTGTCTAATGTCTCGCTTCCACGCACCAACACAGATGGACACGGACACGAGCCCAATACACCACGAGGAACCAGCACGAACACCACCGAGAACGATCACTGTGACGCGCGAACATCGAGCATCAGCGACGCCGAGAGGCAGCACCAGCAGCGCGGTTAGTAGCGGCACCGATGCACGACACACAGCCACCTATCAAAATGGCTGCTGTCTCTCTCTCTCTCTCGCATACTCTCTCTCTCTCTCACTCCCTCACTCTTTCTCTCCTCCTTCTCGCCCTCTCGCCGCTCTCTCTCTCTCTTCTCTTCCTCTTCCTCAAACCGCCCCACAGCAGGTCTGTTTTCGTCCCTCCGCCAGCCCTTTCCGTCCCTATTCCGGAGTTTGTCGTTTACACCTTCCACTCTTCGTTCATTCACTCTCTCCCTCTCGCGCTACTGCTCGTCTCACTCTCCTTGCACGCTCCCGAAGCGCGTTCCACAGCTTATATGTACAGTTCGCCCTTAGTCGGGCCTCGGCCCGAACACAGCCCTCCCTCCCACCCCCAGAGGAAGAAAGGAAGAGACGAGACGGTTTGACGGCGGGCAGAGAACGAGCAGCGAGCGGAAAGACGTACGGGTAGCGTTTAACCGATGCGGCGCGTTCCGTCACTCTGACGCATCGTCGTCGTTCACACTCCCGATCACTGGCGGTGTCGTTCGGCGGCGGCGGCGAATACGAGCGGAACGTCGAGCGTCGCGGTTACGCAGTCCGCGAGACGGGGCGAGCAGCGCGCCGCGCGGGCCATCCGGCTCCGTTGGACGCGTAGCCGCGGCGGACGACAACGCCTTGGAGGGTTGGCAAGGAAGCGGCGCGACGCGTGCCCTCGTCTCAGCGGCGCGGAAAATCTCGATCAAACGAGTGGCGGCCGGCCGACAGGAGCGCCTCCACCGGGAGACAGCTATCATCTGAACGCACTGTACACACTGACACGCACTGCGATCCTCCTCGCGTCACAGCAGGATCACCAGCCTTCCCGCTGTCCTTCCCTTATCTCCATTTGCTCTTTGGTCCTGCTGGCGGTTCGATTCGCGGCGCACCGTAACGTAACCCGCGTCAGGCCGTGCACCCGCCGCGCCGCGCCCGCTCCGTTCTCGCTCGGTCGCGCGCGCACGCCTCACACCCGACCACGAGGACCACCGACCAGCCGACAAAGTAGTTTTCCGCTCCACCTTTGCGCTACGCCGACGAGCACTCGTCTGAGAAGGCTACCGCCGCTCTACGCTTCCGCGCGCGCTCTCTTTCTCGCTCTCTCTCTCTCTCCTCTTCTCTTCCCCTTCAAGCTACCTCTCGCTCCCTCTCACACAATCTGTCCCACGAGAGCGCCGGTGGAGGTTACGGCGGCGGTGGTCGCGCCGCTGCTGCTGCTGCTGCTGCTGGCGGAGCCAGAGAGGAGATCACGCTGCTGCTGGCGACTCCGGACACCGCAGGAAGAAATATCGCGAATGGGAAGGCGGTGTCGTAACAAAAGCTCGCTCCAGGCGCCAGCTACCTTCGTTACGCCTGTTTTTTACTTCCACCCCCGTCGTTCTTTGTCGTTCTTCCTGCACCTACTGTCCTCTCTCTCCCTACCCCTCTGCTCCTGCTCCTCCTCTTCTCGAGCTTACAAACCTGCGCTCTTCTACCCTCGCTGTCCCTCTCACTCCGTTTCCCACCGTTTTCCACCTGCCCGAGCGCTCTCCCTCCCTCCAGTCGTCGTATCCCACCACCGTCGCCACCCAACTTTCCTCTCGCTCGTTCCCTCCCCTCCCGGCCTTTCCACTCCACCCCCTTCGCCCCTCCCGTACTCGTCGCTCCTCTTCGTCTCGCCAACTCCGCGATCGTACGCAGCTTTCTTCCACGGCTCCTCCAGCTCTCTCCGTCCCACCCGCCCCGTCGGCATCTCCCACGCTGCTGTTGATACGCGTAGCCACGGCGCACAGTGTGCGATTTTGGACAAAAATCGCTAGACAGCGTAAATCTTGACCGATTTCAATAATTTTATTTTTAATATACTCGTAAAAGACTTAGCAATAGCGGAGTGCTGCTGTAAAACCTATATTTCTTGGTCTAATCTATAAAAAACATTATTTACCGTAACATAACATAAAACGTAAGCTTTGGAAATTAAAGATATTGAAAATTAATTTTTTGTAAGTTCAATATTAGCTATAAAATAAAAAATTTAATTCAAATTTACAAAATTTATGTTTTAAATAAACTATAAGTGTAGCTGATTTAAATCTAATATTTTTACATTATATTTTATTTTTATTAGTTTTGATTTTATTTCTAATATATGTATATTATTTTTTATTTTCTTTATTTTTTTTTAAATTTGTGGTATAATGATCAATTGTAGTAAATTTGAAACATATTGCTGCAATACTGCAGATATTTGTATGCTATTGTATGAATGGTATAAAATGCCACCATTCCTTCATAAAGTTCTTATTCATGGAAGTGACATTATTAAATCATTTGATTTACCGTTTGGCTGGCTATCAGAAGAGCCACAAGAAGGAAATAATAAAATTTTTCTTAAAGCACGAGCTAAACATAGCAGAATGTGCAACAGGCAAATGAGTAACAAAGATATATTACATTATCTTTTGATCTCATCAGATCCCTCAATTAGCTCTCTCAGACTGAAAGAAAATAAAAAAGTTAAGCCCTTAACGGTTGAAGTTGAAGAAATCCTTACTTCCTTACTAATAAAAGTGAAGCGTTGTCTGTTTGTTTGTCCTTCTTTCACGCCTAAACGGCTGAACGGATTTCAATGAAATTTTGAATATACATTAAATACGTCCTAGATTAGATTATAGGCTACTTATAAATATGCTATCTAAAATAATAAATAATAATAATAATAATAATAATTCCCGGGTGAAACCGGATAACGGGTTAGCTAGTGTTATTATAAAATAAGCCACAATGCATGTCACATTTCATGCATAACATTTGAATGCATGTAACATAGCACATATAATTCATATTAACAAATTACTATAAAATTAGTTGCCACATCAAATTCTATTCTAATTACAATTCCTAAAAAAAAAAAAAAAAAAATATATATATTAGAAATAAAATCAAAACTAATAAAAATAAAATATAATTTAAAAATATTAGATTTAAATCAGCTACACTTATAGTTTATTTAAAACATAAATTTTTTATTTTATAACTAATATTGAATGTACAAAAAATTAATTTTTAATATCTTTAATTTCCAAAGTTTACGTTTTTATGTTATGTTATGCTAAATAATGTGTTTTATAGATTCGACAAAAAAATATAGGTTTTACTGCAGCACTCCGTTATTGCTAAGTCCTTTACGAGTATTTTAAAAAAAATTATTGAAATCGGTCAAGATTTGCACTGTCTAGCGATTTTTGTCCAAAAACGCACGCTGTGCGGCGTGGCACGCCACGCCGCGATTCTGCTTCCTCTCTGTGTTTCCTCTGCATGGACGTGACGCTTCCCTCTCCTCCTTCCACAGCCTCTCTCCGCTCGATGCTTCTCCGCCGCCCCTCCCTGGCCCCGTGTCTTGGCTCGTGGAACGTCGCGAGCGCGTGTACGACACGCATAGCCGTAACCGAAAACCCGCTTTTCCTCGAGGTGCGCGGGTTACAGGCCGCGCCACTCCATAAGCAAGGGGTGCTTATTAAAACTTGCGACAGAGTCGGGCGGGGGCTGCTGCTAACTAGCCCGGACGCAACATTCCAACTGAAGCGTGAGATGGAGAGAGATAGGTGGACTTGTCCTGTACAGGAAGTCCTGGACAGTAGACCGGGTCTGTATCAGGCAGAGAATGTTACACAGGAAATCCTGTGCACAAGCTGGTCCCTGTATACGCCGAGTAGAAATGTTCGTTAGGTACCCTGCAAGAGGAAGTCGTAATCCGGGCGAAGGCTTTTCGAATTAAAGCAAATTGTAGGGGATTAACTGAACGGGGATATAAACATTTGTGAGTAGATGACTTTTATAGGAACGGTAAATGTTCGCAGTTGTGGGATAGAGGGAGAAGAATGTATGGTGGAGAGTGAATTAACTGGGAGTGCTTAGGGCTTAGGGTGTGAATGTTAACCCTTTGACTCCTGAAATTTTAAAAATAATTTTTTCGCATCAATATTTACAGAACGATACTATACGTCGCCCGGATTCAATGGGTTAAGTGGTTAGGAAGAAGCATCGATTAGAATACCTACAATTGATTCTAAGAGTACACGTGGCGCCCGAGATTTCAGTACAGTCGAGGGGTCGATGAGTTCGAGTTGTCCAGTAGAATGTACACACCGTACTTTAGGGTTAAAGGGTTACATTAAACCCTTTTACTATTTGTTTTACTTTCAAATGTATTATTTCAGCTGAAGTAGCACAGTTCTTACAACATTCATCGACTCTTCCATTTTAAGCCCATTCCATTCAAAGTGCCCGTCTAGGTCGTGCCTTCCCCTTGTAAGCTGCACAGTGGGTGGAAGAAGTAGGGTGGTAAGGCAGTAGTGCACTTGAGTGTCGAGAGTCAAGAGCCCAAGGATGCATTCTGTATGATTTTTCAAGACTAACACACGAGGAAGTAGAACACACCAGAACGCCCATGTTTTGGGCCCGCATAACTCTGTAATAACGAGCGAAAAGCATATTTAAGGAACTAGTAAAGAACATCTCCTCGCACGCCACTTAAGTGTGCTCCGAGTATAGTTCCTCAAGGAGATACTCAAGTATATACTTTAGACACTCCTTAAGAGTCTAAAGCGATATCCTTGAGACCACAACTCGTCCAATACATCCTTCCTACCCTCAGCACAGGCCCTAAACCACCCGTCGAACTTCCTGCACCCAGGACCTCGTAGCATTCGCACCTACCTAAATTCTGTGCCGAATGCTTCATCACTCGCCTAACACCTTAGCTCCCTGCTGCATCAGTTGCAGCAACTACACTTAGCAAGATTCAACCCCCATACCAACGCTTTCCCACCCACTTCACGGTCACCCAGCGACAGGGGCCACCCTGTCCAGCGAGGGGCGTGAAATTTATGAAGCCGAACGTCGGTCCTCCCCCGAGGGGACGCGACTTAATCCAGCGCCGTGGGGCGTACGAGGTTTCGACTATCGGCACGGGAAGATCAATGGCTGTTGCGTAACCGTGCTGGGCAACGAGGTGCGCCCCTCCGCCCCTGTCGTGGACGTCCTCGCCCTGCAACCCCGGTTCACGGTCTTCTTTCTCCCCCCTCTGCGGATAAGGCAGACTGCTGGTCGCGCTTGGGGGGGCGGGAGAGGGTCGGCAAGGGCGCAAAAACTCAGGTCCGGGGCGAGGGGCTCCGTAGCGGCGATAAATCGGCCGCGGGGCGCCCGCATCGCTGGACACGACGTTGAACCGTTCACAACGGAGGAGACGCCGCCGTCGACGTCCACGGAGACGACAGCGAGGCAGAGTCCTCGTGAATCCTCGTATCCGTTCGCCGACCATGCGCCATTTGTTCCACGCGCGCGCTCCGACGCGACCGCGCGCGCATTCCAGCCGACTTGCTCCCGACGATATTCCTTTTTCCTTCCCCACTGACTCACTTTTCCTCCCATCGCCCCCCCCCCTCAACCTTTTGCGCCACTTAATCTTTCGACGGATCCTCTATCCTGTGGCGGCTGCGATCGCGGTTCCCTGCGGGGGAAACGCTTGCTGGTTCTTAATCGATAATAGTTGCGACCGTTCTGGGTGAGGCAACCGAATCCGACTTCCCCAACTTCGATGCAGGCTTTTTGAGGAACGTTCTTGCCAAGCCTGGAGTTTTCCACTTTGCGGCGACTGCTGTTTGGGGATCTTGAGACTATACTTCACTTGGTAGAGTAGAGGGATGGATTTGTTGATCTACGATGACATCCATTCTTCGCGATCGAAGTGTTTATCTTTTAAGCTTGATGCGGTATTGCAACACGTTTGCTGTTGCGGATTGCTTAGAGCTTTGTAGAAGCGTAAGGTCTTCCGGATAAGCTCGAGGTTTGTTGCTTTTAAGGAAGCTGGATGGAGTCCCGATGGGCGATCCAGCTGCCCTACAGTTCTTCTTCGTTTCATCTGACACTTGGGAAAATTACTGTTCAAAGGTGTTTATAGTTCCTCAGACCGACAATCTGAAGCAGGTTACAACACAAACTCTATGCGCCCTTGGAGAAGCTAAATGTTACTTTATGATTTCAAGTGTGCCATCGAGGATTACAAATTAGTACATACAGTGGCGGACGAAAGAAAGTTTACAACTTTTAAAATCGCATAACTTTTATAAAATTAATCCAAACGAGTTGAGTTTTTCCGAAAAGCTACAAGGATTAGTTTGCTAAGTGACGTGTTTCGTCGTTTTGAAAAAAATGCACTTGGTCGGAATAGCAAACAAAAACAGTAAAGGTCATTTTTTAAACTTTTTTTTGTGAGCCTGTATTGAAAATTCAAAAAACCCGTTTGTAGATTGAAGTAAGTTGTATACATACCTAAAATTTCATCAAAATCGGTTAACGCTGATCTGAGCTATAAACGCTTATAGATCGCAGAATAAGGTCGAAAATCGCTGATTTTCGTGAATTTCGCGATTTTCGACCTTATTCTGCGATCTATAAGCGTTTATAGCTCAGATCAGCGTTAACCGATTTTGATGAAATTTTAGGTATGTATACAACTTACTTCAATCTACAAACGGGTTTTTTGAATTTTCAATACAGGCTCACAAAAAAAAGTTTAAAAAATGACCTTTACTGTTTTTGTTTGCTATTCCGACCAAGTGCATTTTTTTCAAAACGACGAAACACGTCACTTAGCAAACTAATCCTTGTAGCTTTTCAGGAAAAACTCAACTCGTTTGGATTAATTTTATAAAAGTTATGCGATTTTAAAAGTTGTAAACTTTCTTTCGTCCGCCACTGTACATACTTGGATATCGGGAGATTTCGGATTTCTAAGCAATGTGCAGATAAAACATCGATATTCGATATCTTATTCTCGATATTCGATACATTATCGATATCTTATTTCCGATATTCGATATTTGATATTCGATATATTAGCGATATTTATGATTCGATATACATATTATTGATATTCGAAATTCGATATACACATTATCCATATTCGAGATTCAATATGTTATCGATATTCGAAATTCAATATCTTATTATCTACCGTTTCGGTATCATAAACGTAGTTTAACCTATTTAGGATATTGAAAGCAGAGGAAAAAGATACGATTCAGTTAGAGAGAGGCACTAATGACTAATTAAATTCTCCCTTTCGCGCTATCAACCCCCTTAATTCCAGCCTCAATTTACCAGAAAATATCGCAGAACGAGAAGCGTTTCTAGCGTCGCGGAAAATAGACACACTCCAGCTCCCTCTGACCCGACAGATCCAACAGTAGCTCAAGCATCGGTCCGCCGCTGCGTACCCGCCAACAATTTTTTTCTGCGAAAACTGTATAACGCTGACGTCAGCGGAGATGTAGAACGCGGGATACCCCGCGCCGTAAGTTTTACAGCTTCCCGTTTCTTCAATTTCCTTTCGCCCGACGAACCCCGCCCGCGGTCCCGCGTAAAATTATGTACGCCACGATTGGGTTTCCCCCGTTTCCCTCCGAGCCGTGGCACTCGAAGCACCACAAAGCGCAGCGGCCAATCAAAGAGTTCATCTCTGACTTTGTGCGAGCACGGTTGCAGTTCCACGGGTCGCTATTCCCTGGAAATAAAACCGATGGGATCGTATCGAACCGTTTCATTCCCTGTTCACGGCGAACTCGCTGGCACAGAAAGGAACGAGTCCCTGCCGATCACTAGAATCGACCAGACGACAAATGAACTTCGACGGGCGTCGGCGTGTTTTCACGCCGAACCTCTTGCGCATTGTTTACTGACTGCTAGTTTCTAGAAAGCATCGAAATACTTAGGTACCGCCTATTTATCAAAACTTCCTCGGCAGAAGCGATCGCTTGGAAGTCCTGATCGATTTGAAGAGGCACTTCACAACCCTCGTGCCACTCAAAGTGTGAACAACGCGGCGGGCGATCAGCTAAGGCTGAGTATCCAAGTGCAGGTGGCCTGGCAAACTTCTATCCAAGTAATCTCTCCTACCTCAGGTCAACCCCAGTCCTTTTTTTCCCTCGCTCGGAGTCTACCCTCGCATCGATTTACAAGATGGAGCGCCCCGTAGTGACAGCGGATAATGTTTGCCAGCGTACGGCGGCCGAGCCACGCGATATTTCGGAGCTCGCGTTCCCGACAGCAACCAGAGCAATAGATATCGGCGCTGCATATTCACGGCGGATTATGAATGAGCGGGGCCAGCTGTGCCGCTCCGCCGTCTATATTCCCGCGGCACGTCGGTTAAAAGTGGCCGCGAGGGTATTAATACCTGACGACAGTGTCCGCGGGACGCTCTGATTCACATGAAATTCGACCGATTGAATAATTAACCGATCGATTTCACCCCGCCCCCCTCGCACCGCTATTCTCGTCCACTCTTCCTCCCCCTCTCCTGCGTTTGTACGCGATTCTTTGCGACCGATGAACGGGTTCGATCGATCCCTCAACGTCAGCTGAGCTGAGGGGTGAATGGCGGAAAATGTGGACACTGTTTTGTGCGCACGATGCTTTTATCTTTTTGCAATTCTACAGAGTAGCGAATGCTACTCTTGCGCGTACTCCGCCGATTGACGGGGGCGGAGGGTGGCGGGAAATTGATGGAGCGCGGAGTTGTTGGGATCTCCAATTGTCCGCCGAGTCAACGGCTGGGGTGAGTGGAACGCGTCGGTTCTGGGTGATCTGAGAAGCTAACGTGATTGTTCCTGACGTAAACGTAATTTCTTTTGAAGCGTTTAGTCTATGTTCGGGGTAAAAAGGACGATGTACCTCTTCAGCTTGCGGGAATGGTGGCGAGTGGATACGATGAGTAGGTTTTTTTTAATTGGGGTCGATCAAGAATGTTTAATATCGAGGCAACGATTGTAAGGTATTAGAAACCACCAATTTTGTTTACGATATCTTCCACAGTTTCCCAGAGAAACTCACAATTTCTTTGAGGGGTAGCTTCACTCCTAGGTCAAAATAAAAATAGTTACGGAATTAGCATCACCCGAACCACATTTCTGCAAAGTTTCAAATTTTGGGGATTTACGAGTTGCCAAATATCCCTGGGAACTTGAGAAAATGAGTAGAAAGTGAAAATTGAAATCAATAAAAACCACTAAAATAGTAAACCTTTTCGAAAAACCGATAAAAAAGTAGGTAATACATGTTTGAATTTAGTATCAGACTTATAAACTAATAAATTGTTATGAATATTTTTATAAAACAAAAGGCTTGTGTGATCTGTTCAACAAATTCCTACAAAAAATTTCACTCACTTTCAACAATTAGATTTCTACATAATTACTTATAATTAAGTAGAAAGGGCAGTAAAATTCATTTTTGCCTAGAGCGGCGGAAAAGCTGAATCGAACCCTGATTATAACTTGTCGCTGACAAATTTGATCCTTTCATACACGTTAATATAAGAGTGAAGCGCAGCTTCTTCATCAGCCTGTTCATTCCAAGTGGGCTGTCTCTCATCATCGTTCGCGAGGGGGAGTTGACTAGAACACCCCTGAACGAGCGGCAAAAGATGATCAGGTAAAGGTATATACTCTTTTAGGTCTACCACGCCTATAAACCTCCACCGCAATTGCGTTTGAAGACAGCAATACCATCCGCAAGGGAAAGTGTCTGGCTCTGACAGTCGAATATCACTGAATTCGAAGCATTCGCAAGAAAACCAGTAACATAGCGAGTCATTCCATCGGCGGATTAAGAGGACAGTCAGTTGCGGACTGGGTCTAAAAATATTGGTTGCCAGGAGACGAAGGGGCCCCACTATAAGGCTGTCATTTAATTTTTATAAGAAATAATTTATGCGTCGGCCTCGCATAACCTATAGCAGAATTCTTTATTCAGAGTTATTTATTATATTCTTAAATATAAAATATCCTCGAAAAATAAGTTTATTAAAATTCTAATACAACGTAAATTTCAATTGCATACAGTAATAATATTGTGTAACCCCTCGCGATGAAATGGGGGTGTATGGCAACCCAGGCAATGTTTTTTTGTAAATTTTTAGACCTTAATAATTAGATTTAAAAATTTGGTTAATTGTAACAAAAAAAATCACTTGTATCCACAACTATTTTTTCAAATACAAATTTCGTCATATCAAAATTTACATTTCTAGAAAAAGACTGTTAAAGCATTAGAAATATACAATTATCACTAAAAAGTCGCAAGATTCAAAAACACGAAAATGGTAACTCAAAAATGACGTTCGGGTACAGTGAACCCCATGTGACTAATTTGTGATTATAAGAAGTTACGACCACAGAGGGTTAAGGTGTCCCACGTGCCATAGAGCAAGCTGACACCCTGGCCAGTCCGCCGCTATAAACAGTACCTCAATTTCCTTCAAGTAATCACTAGAAAGTCACGCACAACCCGACCTAACCTCGGATTCGATCGCCTAAACATGTGAGTAACAGGTTTCAACGCTCCCCGTTCGTTGCGCTGTCTCTCCCTATTCCCCTGAAATTAGATCGAGAACAGTGTTCGCCGCGAAGATAAAAGGAATCTCGAGGGAGCGAAGCAGTAAAGAGAGCATCAAGAAAGCAGAAAAGAGAAGTAGTATTTGGAGGGGCGTGCTGCTTGGCAGCCAGAGCTCTCCGCTTCCAAGCGGTAGGGCCTGGCCGGAGCGCATCCAGGAATTTACTGTACGCCACCCTTATCGCCAGCCCCATTCCGTCCAGGGTTTTATGACGTTTCCCGCGTGCAAAGTAAAACGGATCCTTCTCGACGCTATCGAGATCGCCACGTGGGTTCGCGCAGGGGGTTAAAAATAACGCGCACGCTAAACCTTCTTCCGCTCGTCGCGCTGTCCATGCACCATCAATCTCCTCTAGAGAGGTTGCTGCCGGCAGGAGCAGCGAATATATTACAATTGACTACATACCAACCTACTCCACAATTTTGGTCCTGGTGGAGTGCTAGACGGCTAACCAAACGTCACTATCAGCTAGCTAGAACAGCTCAGATGCACCGAATTCATAACCCACCCGCCATTTTGAATACCGCTGCGTCCGGAGTAAGATATCACGGAGGGTAAACAGAAAGGGGAAGAACAATCGCAGTAGAAGCTATACGAGTAACACGGTAGTTCCCATAATGAATTACTCTTTTCAATCTACAACAGCGAAAGTCACCACAGAAAATTGCTCCCTGGGTTTTAATGAAAATCCCTCAGTGCAACCTGTCGGAAGCTGAAATCTCCACAAGGCTGCCGTCAAAATGATGATACCCTGGCCCACGGTAGAAGCTTGATTCCTATGCCACCCGCTGTACCAAAAGAGAGCAAGCCCCCAATTATCGGCGTTCCTCGATCGATAATCTTTAGAGAAACAACGCTAACTCAGCTTAATGATCGGCGACGCTTAATTAATCATGGCGAAAACGCGTTCCGGTGGCCAGCGCTCCCCCGTAACGAGTTCCAGGCCCGCGGTCCGCCTTCATTCATCGAGCGGCAAAGAAACACGGAGGATGAGGAAGGAAAGGCGCGCAGCTGGTCGGCTGAACGGGAAGAAATCAATGCCCCGTTGGCCCATTGATCGAGAAGGGGGTTCTCGATCGCTGGGCCTGGCCAAGGAGGAATTCGCTCCCTTCGCGGCCTCCATGACAGCCAGGCGACCTAGATGCGGACCAGTCCTCCACGGACGTTCCCTTCCCGATCGGCCAGGGCGGAAGGAAACGGAATGGCATGTGGCTGGTCAACATTGCAGTCCAACGGCATTGATCTTAGAGTGTCTTACTTCCTTACTTTCTCTTTCCCTGTTTCACCTCGCCCCTTCCTCGTCTTACACCGCGAGGCCTCTTGCTTGACGCGCGCTACCGCTCGGATGCTGAATGGCATTGGGTTGCTGACCATCCAAGTCGAGGGAAGTTAAAAAACTGGGTCCGATAACTATAACCGATTTATTTAAAGTGGGAAAGTTAACACGCATGGAGTTGAAAGAGTATGATACGAATAGGTGTGATGTTGACAGTATTCTCTATTGTCAGATTTATGAAAGATTGAAAGGAATGGGTTTTCTAATTCCTATGGGTTTTGGGAAAAAAGTGGCCCTCGGGTGACGGGATTCGAACCCACGATCTTGTGTACTGGTCAGCCGCCTAACCAACTCACAATCAGCCAAAGTCGACTCTGCGAGTTCTCTTATTCCGTGCTCCCTGTTATGGGAGTTCCCGAACCCACAGGATTTGGTAAACCAGTCGCGAGTGAATGCAGCTTCCAACTGTCAGTGTGTGATTATCGTTTAACTTTAAAGCCCTCTCTGTCCACCGCCGTGTATAATCCAGGTAGCGGACCTCTTCCGTTTTCGTTTATTTCCTCCCTCCCCGGCTATATATAGACCACCCCCTCCCGAGTCGTCTCGTGTCTCGCCTTCATTCCCCCGTGTCCCGTCCACCCTCTTCCTCTCCTCCTTTTATCTCCGCCGCGCGAGCTTCGCCTCTCCTTATCTCCGCGTGTTTCTTTTGCTATAATTCAAGTCCCTCCGCGACCCCTACCTCGGTCCGCCCCTCCGCGTTCCCCTCGCACCTGTGCGATGCTACCCGTCGACCCTTCCCCCTCCACTCGCCCGCCGTCTCCCCGCCCCACCTTCGCTCTCTTTTCCTCACGCGGCGGACGCTCCTCGTCGCACCAACCGCACGCAATCAATACATCCCTCTCCGCCGACCGTCGCCCCTTCCACGCGAGAGGGGTGCCTCTCCCCGACGCCGCGACAGCTATTCTTGATTCTAGCCCTCCACCTGGAACTCCCCACCTCCGGTTACCCCTTCCAGTCCACCCCTACACCGTTCCTCTCTTCCTTTCGCTCTTCAGCGCTTACCGAGTTTCTTCGACTGCTCTCGAGCTTCGCGTTCCCACCCTCCCCGACTACTGTATCTACTCCTCCCTTTCCCAGCCACCGTTTTTCTTCATTGCCACCATACCCGAGTCAGCTGATCCACCCACCGCGGCACCCTCGACCACCATAAAGCCAAGGTCAGTGCGTCTTCCGAGAGCGCATGTCGGACCATGGACGGGACGCTACCACTTACTCGCACCGCCTGCCTTTCGCTGTCGCGAAACGTCCACGTTTCCGGTCACCACGTGCGTCTCTCGTATCTTGGCCTTCCTTGCTAAGCGACCATCGATGTGGGTGTAAGCACAGTCGTGGAACGATGCGGTGGGTGGTTGCAGATGTTAGGCAAACCTTCGGCGTAATCGAATCAGGTGTTTCAGACAATTTTGGCTTTCAATAAGTACTTAAAGTTAATAGCTGAGCGTGGTCTTTTGTATTCTTCCCCAATGGGACATATGTTCTGTTATTAATTGAGACTTACAGAGCTGCTCCAATTCTTTTTGATGGATATTCAAAAAGAGCAGAATTTAATTATTGACTCCCCTATATATGAAACTCTGAAATTGCAATCTGTAATTTTTTAGTTCGATAGACTAGTAGTCGTTAGCTTAGTACAACGTTGTAAAGTTGTTGGAAATATGGGTATCGTAAAAATGTTCGATAATTGGCGGGCTGAAGTGCGCAAGGAGCAGGCTCTCCTAAACAAGGAAGCATTGGAAGAAGCCGAGTTAAAAAGTTTATCGCTACCTTCGGCTACCCCGTTACAAATTGGCAAAGTTTCCTTGAAATTCAGGTCGGCCACTTCCGTCGATCTCCTTGTTTCCCTATCGGGGTCGGACCATGTACGGGGACCTTACTACTTGCACCGCGAGGCGCCTTTTATACATTTGTACTACTTGAATCCTTCTCAACGCAACACTTACATCACTTCTTATACCAACGGACGCTTTAATAGCAGACAGACGAGTGTATAATCACAATCAGGGGAAAATAACTGCTCCTCTATCAAATACATGAATTGTTAATAAAAATTATTATTATTATTATTAAATGTCTTTATTGCACCATTACAATTAAGATTACAATTCAGCATTAACTGCTGCTCTACAACCTAACAGGATCTAACAGGATTTGGCCAATAGACCAATTTACAGAAGCACTGCTCTGCAAAAATTTAATTTTAGGAGTTCAAGTCGATTTACCTAAGCTTCCATGAATTTTCTTTATTTCTTGTGCTCCTCTACGCTCTTTATATTTAGAGAATTATTGATTTAGTTCCATTATCAATTGTCTGCACAAGTGACTTAAAAATACCCCCCTTTGATATTTTCTAAGCACTTCTAAACCTTCGACCCTTTTTCAACAAATTATCACAGGTTTCCGAGGATTGGCTTCAATTTTTAACCGAAATCCGTCACGAGGGAAGATCGCGAAAGCTGTCCGCGGAAGTTCCGCCAAGTTTCGTCGCGTGCTTTGCAACAATTTGTCAGGCTCCCGTACAGGTCAAAGTAATTCACGGTTCGCTCGGAAGCAAACGTTTTGCGTAACGACGAATAAATTAATTAGCGTCTTGCTTTTCAGAAATCACGGAATACTGTACCCATCCCCACCATGGGGTTCAAGGAAGGACCATTGTTCTCCAACCGAGATTAGATACAATGGCGATGATAAAGGATGCGCCAGAGCTGGCATATTCCCCCCCAAAAGATCTCTCGGACTAAAAAGTATTTAGTATTAACTGCGTTCACTCTGCCATTCAATTACTCATGGCTTAGTCGTATGAATGTTTCAGTGTCCAGAGTTAATTAGTCATAAATCAAGAAGAAGACAATGAAGGAAACTTGATACCTAAGTAAAATAGCACAAACAAATTATTCAACTAAATAGTTTAGCACCCCCAACTGTGAAGGGTAATTTCACCCTCTGAACGTAAATTTCCGTCGCTAAAATAAACTATGTACCTATCTCATATTTTTATGTAGGTACGTGTAACAGTTGCCCGTTGTTTCTTGTTATCATTTTACGATCCCCCGAATTTATGACACATAGGTAATCGTTAAGATACAATTGTAGAGTCCTTGTAGGATACATTATTAAATGCAAAAATTAAAAAAAGAATTAACGGAATAGAATTTGATTTTTGGCACTTACAGTGTTTTCTAGAAGGGTTCTTCAATTTTCCCTAATGAAGCTCCCTATTCTAATTCCCGCCACCTTTCGCAATCTGCCTTCCGAGCACTTCCGTGTGCACAAGAATCACGTCCATCGGAGGGCAGTTGCTGACAGGAATTCTTTCGCGATAGCGGCAAGCGGCGGAACACCTTTCGAAGCATTTTCTCGGAGGGAGTTGCATCGGCTAGAAACGGGGCGGGCTCCCCTCGCAGTTCCGCGGAATTCCGAGTCGAAAGTTGAGACACGCCAATAAATATCCTAGTATGTGGGCCACCGAAATACAATCCGCAACGCGACGTGGAGCTAAGCCAACGACGTGGCTCGCATCCGCAGCCCGGCCGCCCTATTTCAAATTACACCGCGGAAGTTTTGATATCAGGACCGTGGGACCGTTCTTTGTGCTATCCGAATAATTTGGCCAATTGATGCTCGTCGCTCCCATTGACGACACCGTTTCCCATTGTCCCCGATAACGGTGAACCGTACCCTCCCGACGACGGATAGGTTTATCGACGCGGACGTGTGTCTGACTAAAAAAAAAATGCTTCCTCGACCTCCTTTAAGGCGAACGTCGATTCCTTTTTGGCGCCATTACAGAACCGCTTCCAGAATTGAACGGGTTATTGGCAAAACGTCTCGGATCCATACTTGTAAAAAGGGACAAGCACGTTCTGCTGGAAGGGGCGAGTTTGCTCTGTCCAATGTGAGACACAAATGAACCTGAATTTCGTCAAACTTCCATTATCTATTACGTGTCTATTTCTTTCATTTAATTTGTTTCTTTCCGTCTAAAAAAATTCCCAATGGGGAAGCCGAATGTGACATTTTCCCACCCGTGACACCACCAACATATGTGCCATTTGTTATCGGTGCTTTAGGTATATTTAAATTATCTTATTTCACTTCTTAATTTCCATTTCCTTAATAAGTGCATGCATATACAATTATTATTGTTATTATAAAATTATGTAGATATAAAAAATAAATTTGCAGCTTTTAGGTTATATGGACGTTGAATCTGGTAAAAGAAAAAAAAGATATTAGAAGTCAACTGCAGTATAACAAATTGTCAAACATTTTGTAATATCTTATAATTTTCTTCTTTTGTTGGCATTTTAATTGTGTAATCAACAGTCGGGAAAGGTGCATGCGCTAGTGGCGCCCTCTGCGCTGAGCTTTGCATCAGCTTCCCCATTGGTGCAATGCAAAATCAGGAATTTAAAATGAAAGGATTTCATCAATGATCTTTTACTTTGAATGGGATAAGGTACCAGCCCATACCGAGGGGTCATCTCGCAATTCTTGGCCATGAAACAAGTGCCTGTGCTTTGTCATCCCCCGTATTCAACCAATCTGGCCACGGCAGATCTCTTTTTATTCTGAAAATTAATGATGGCCTTGAAGGGAAAGCGGCATGACTGCGTCAAAGAAATTCAAACGTGTGTTGGAGGGGAGCTGAACACTATTTCAGAAACTGAAACTTTCGGAACGAGCTCAAAAGCATGTGGAGATTATATTGAAAGATTTCGTTAATAAAATTCCTTTATCTTAGGTTTCTGATTTAAACTTCTGCATCACTTCGGAAACTTCTAAGACAGGCGGTGCATTTAGCTTACAAGGGAACACCGCGAACCCGCACTCACCGATTGCAACACAACTTTGTGGGTTTATAACCTCAAAGCCCTATAACCTTAAAACTAACCTCAAAGTCAAATTGGCACTCTCACTTTTTCGCGTATAACTCCTAACATACAAGAGACAGAAAAAAATGTTTCAAACAAAAGTGTAATGATGCACCAAGCGCTGCAAACTTGCGTTAAAAAAAAATTTGAAAAAGGTTTCTCCGTCAGGTATTTTTTTATGAACACTTTTTAAAATTTTGTTAACGCAAGTTTGCAGCGCTTATTGTACCATTAAACTTTTGCTGGAAACATTTTTTCTGTCTCTAGTAATTTAGGAGTTACGCGCGAAAAAGTGGAAGTGCCTATTTGACTATGAGGTTAGTTTTCACAGTCTTAAAGAGCAATTAGGCACCAAAGAAACATACCATTAGTCCTGTCTTGAGTCACTCTATAAACCCACAAAGTTGCGATCCAATTGTTAAGTTAACAGCCTCCACACAAATCTATAAATCCCTGCTAGCATAAAAGGTATTTAAATGGAGAAACATCCCGTCTCGAGTTCTCTTCGCGGAGCATCGAGGGGTGCCCCGATGGGGTAGCAAAGTGGCAAGGAGCGGCGTGGAATCGCGTGAGAAGGAATGACGGAGGGCAGAGTAACGAGGGGCCAGGAACATGTTCCCCGGCATACCAAAGTTCCGCGTAACAAGTGCACGCGGGGGCTTATGATTCGAGGTGACAGTAATGACCTTAACGATCACCGCGGGGCTGAACAAATGTGTCGTGACGGGTCCAGGGAAATCGGACCCGGCCTGAACGGGCGGACAAAAGCGACCGGAAAAGTTTGCGCACCCCCTGTCAACGACGCTATACACGCCTGCTACGGCCACTCGAGGGCCTTGAAAGCGAGGTATTAAACTCATCGTGACAAAGCGTCACCATCAAGGAGAGGCCGCGTCAAAGAAGACAATGGAAGGCGTGCCCCCCGGGTGTACTCTCGATGATTGATCTTACCAAGTGCTTCTTTTCACCGAGAGGGACGCGAGCAAGATTCGCGTTCGGAGCAACAAGAGATTAAACGAGTCGAGATATCGGGTGCAACCTGTTAAAAACTTTCCCCTGCGACCCCAGCCCCCCTCCACGGGCCACCACTGGCTTTGGTTTCTACTTGCTCCGCGCTGGACATCGTCGACCAGCATCCCCGTTCGGGACTAGCTTCTCGCGATCGGGAGATTTGTGATCGGGAAACCTCGATATTTCGTGGCAAGGTGCTAGCGCTGGGAATTGGTGCCTTTGATACATTTCGCGATTTCGAGATTCGACATCTCGGGGAGGGGTGCTTGATAAGGCGATAAATGTTGCGACTTGGGAGCTTTCTATTATGTGGGTGAAGTAAAAGAAGGAGTTGGCAGCGGAAGTGCTGTAGGTACACAAAGAGAAGACGTATTCTGGAAACTGAATATTGTCAGTACGTTGCTTACATCAACTATTCAACCACCAAACAATTCCTCCTGTGTGTTTATTTTGAAATAAAGCAAAGCAGCTTAACCAGACTCCCTTTCGCTTCACTGATCCTCCGAATTCCGCAATCGGAATGCAGATTTCTCTGATAAATATCGTCACTAGTGAGGTGGCTTGGTGTCAAATTGGTGAGAGAATTGAATTTGTTTAAAAGGCGCTAGGTGCCAGTTGGGGACCAAGTGGTCCACGAGTTTTCGGCAGTTAATATAGGGGAGACAGGACAGAACTTAAGATAGCGAAAGAGAAATGTAGTATGGGCCCAAAATTTCTGTGACGATTGAACCGCGAATTTATTTCAGAATAAACCGTATTCGCCACCTGTGTGGGATAATTGATACTAAATATCTGGATTCACATGTGTGCTTATTCCTCATATAGTTCGTAGAATAATAGAAAAGAGAAGACATGTACCACTTCGGCACACAAAATTAACTCTGCTCTGACTAATATTGCTGCCACCAAGTAATGGCGTGAATAAGCACGCATGTGAATCGTGAAGCTTTAGTACCAACGACCCCATTTAGATGGCGAGTATGATTTATTCCCAAAGATGGCGCGCTTCAAATCGTCACAGAGCCTTCCTACACTCACAAGCGTATATAGATTAGTGCCGAAAACAAATAGAAAGTTTGAGGAGAGAGTAAACTGTTCCCAAGCTCGCAAGGGCTTGCCCGCGAAATGCTCCTGACGATGACCAGACCTGTGCGAACCCTTGAAACAAGATAGAAATAGAAAAGACAGGAAGTCGTAAAGAGGTATATACGAGTAGAAACGTGATAGTTGGAAATACCTTCGGAAAAGAGAAACAATACGGTGGCAATTTTTATGGGCGTATTTTCCAAATGAAGGGTAAAGGGGGAAACAGGGAATGAGTTTTAATAATTTAGTCCAGCAGTAAAGAAACGAGGTTCAATGAATTTAAATTTCTTATACAATTTTCTTCGTAAATAATTTCTAGTTTTCCCTTGACGACAGAAGAAGGGGACATTCTGTATTTTGTTCCAGTGTAGAGTGGACATTTCTCGATTTTAACCAGTACCTATACAAAATATTTAACGTTATTTTATAGGGGTACTTGAACTTTAAAACCCTTTGTGATTGGATAGTTCTGTAGCTCCAGTTGTCCCCAACACAGTATGTCATAAATCTCAAAATCAGGAAAAATGGACATTCCTCGTTTTCCCCTTACCCTTCAAATATATTAATGCCCAGTTTCGTTGAACCCCTCGCAGAATACCTGCGGGCCTAAAAAGGGTCGATCGACAGAGCGACGAAAATAGCTCTGTTCGTGAATTTAGAACGGTATCAGACTGCGCTAGGTATTCTTTCGACGCCATTTATTCGGCGAATTAACGTCGAAATGGCCCGACTCGGGTACGCGGTCTAATGGAAAGCTGCCGTCCGAGCGAATTGGAAATCTATTATTGGCCGCGTCTCGCAAATTACATTTGTCGATAATCATGCGTTAGCCCGCGAATTGACTTTCGCGAATCCTATTCAACGTTTCCTATTGCCCCTCGGAGAGCCAGCCATGCATTCATAATGCCGTGGCGGGTGCTTCTATTATCGGCCATCCCGAAACCTCGTGATTAGGATCCCGTTTCAAAAATACGGCCGCGCAGATGAAACGAGATGATCCAGCCACGTGACGATATTTAAAATTGGGCAACCTTCTTCTGGATCTTCGATCTAGGGGATAACTTCGCGAAGATGAGGCACAACGAATTAAAAATGTGAGAAAGTAAGAAAGGAGGGGACATTTTTGGTTTATCAAGGGTTGAAATTTTGTAAACAGTCATACACGAAAATGGGTCCACCTACGGAAAAAACTCATGAAACCTCTTTTTGTAGAGTATTTCCCAAGCTACAAATTTTATAATAACTATTTTTATCATAAAACTGGCAGATAACGAGATATTCACGAAAAACTGTTTTTTGTTACCTTTGACTCTTTATAAAATTTTTACCAGCTGTCACATCGATGGGGAATTTTGACATATTGTTAAAAACGACGAAATAAAGGCCCACCCAAAAATTTAGCTCGCTGCGAATTATTCCGCAGAATGGCCATATGTCCATTTAATGTCACTGGTCCAGCAGATGGGAACCGACTCGGAGTAATGTCATTATTAGGGAGTTCGCGGCTGCCAATAGTGAAACAGGAACTTCTGTTGCGGTTAGGAAGCTCTTTGGCAGCGGCAAGAGCGTAACTGTGGTTACCGGGAGGATAAAATGAGTAATTGCTTCTCAGCTGAAGATTTGTCGTTGTTTGGGTAAAGCTTTCTACGGGCTCCTCCGCTGCAGTTTTATTAGGTACAATAGAATTTTACGAGAAAGCCGTCGGAAGCGTGTAAAGCTTCTATCTATGCGCTCGCGCGCGCGGTTGTATACAAGAACGTAAATTTAAACGGGGGAAATGTTTGAGCAGCGCCGCGATGCCGCTGCCGCGAACCAAAGTTGCAGTATCTGTCAAGCGGACGGCTCTAAAAATAAGCTCGCACCGTGGCGGTCGGAAAACACTCCGTCAAGGACGGAACAATTGTCGTTGCCCGAAAACGCTGGTCCAGCTGTGGGATTCGGATGAAAATAAATCGACGGGGAAACGGCGAATCCGTGGAAACGGATTTCGGAGAGCCTCTGGCTTTACATCTGTTGACTTTCAACTATTACGAACACAGGATGACTCAGGGTTGTTCGGAAGATTATAGAATGCGCGTGAACAACAGCTAGGTGGTAACTCGCGCTCGACCTAGCCTAAAATTCACTTGTTTCGAGAAGAAAGTTCCAGACACGTAAAATGAGGGACTTGCCACGGGCCACCCCGGCGCAAAGTGTGCCAATGAAACTTCCTGCAAAGATTCTTACCCGCGCCCCTAACTTTCCAAACTGTTGCCTTGTAAACGTTACAGCCCTTTCAACTTGGACGCACAAAAGAAGGCACGTGGCGCGCTCCTACCCGGCGCTCGGGCCGGAAAACTTTCAACCCCCTCTTCGGATCCTCCCTTCGACGCTTTTGCGCCACCCTGAGCACCCTCGACCACCCCTCATCCGTTAACCTGCCAATGCTGCCCACGCATAATTGTCCGCAGACCCGTGTCGCGCGGATACAACGTACGGGCGTAATGCATGCGTGATTGGTGGGGCTGTAGATCGCAAAGGGTACGAGTCGGGCGAGGGTAGGCTGAGGGGTTCTCTCTGGATGCTCTTACGTGAGTCCTGACCGTTACGTAAAGGAAATAAGGTTATGGATCGAGAGGAGGCCGGAGTAAAAGAGAGAGAGAGAGAAGGGTGGTTTGGGGGTTGCGAAGGGCTGAGTGGGGAGGGGTAGCATGGTGTATACGTCATGTCGGATCCATTCACCGGCTTCGGTGAAAATGGGGCGAATCGGGTCGTGGGCATAGTTATCTAGGTCAGCTTCCCTGCTTCTCATGGCCTCGATGGGAGTGGTTAACTCTGGTTACCCCCGTGAATGTAGCGAGAGGCATCAATGAAACGTCCAGGATGACCCTGATCCGACGAATTGCCAGCGACGAGCCCGCAACGCGTGTCGATTACGCCACGGCGAATTCGCTGCGGCCACCTGGCGATCGTCTCTCCTCTCCGCCAACACTCGAAGCCTGCATCCTTCATCCTCGCAGCCTATGTCGAGGAGGGTTTAGCGCTGGGCCACCGGGAGCAGGTAGATGCGCGAGGGGGGCGGTGAATCGGAAGGGATTTAATTCCAGATGCTGGATGTACAGTTCGGTCGAGCCGGTGTGCTTATTTCCAGCGTAATTGTGTATTTCGGTATCGGTAGCGATCGAACGGCGCTCGACCAATCAAAATTTTATTGTCGGAGAAGAGGTGAATGCACGGGGTTGGTGAGTTATTAGCAGAGCTGGATTTGCAACGGGGATTTGGAGGTTCTTGTTACCTACTATTATTAGACTATTGATATCCCGAGTGAATATTAAAAGGTAACTCTCCACTTGAACGTGCGCGAGAGAGTTTCAAATGTCGAGTGCGCTTTCACGGCTCTACTTTCGAGCCGCAAACGGCGCAGAGGCCCGCAAGGCTTCCCCGTCGCGAGTAATCCTAACCGTGTTACGATTAAGCCGCTTAATCCCGCCGGTTAATCGAATTGTCAATCATGCGAACAAATTACGCGTCAAAACGTCCCAGCTGGTTCGATCCATTGCGATATCCCTGGGTGGCCCGCTGGAAGGCGGAGTAGCCGCCGGGGAACACCGAAACGGAATGGGCGAGGACTAGGATTATCGGCGATCTTTCGTGTAACGCGGTTATTACACGCGGCGCGAGTCGTTTCCGCCGACGTGCAAGAGCCGTGGTCGCGTGGACGCGAAAACCACCGACACGGACCTTTTGCATTAAATTATCCGCCCCTCCCACGAGAGCCCGCGTCGGTTAACGGCTCTAACAAGTCCGCAAAGTGGTCTGGAATGTTTCGTCCAATGAGATGCACGGGGACCTCTGACAGCCAAATTAGTAGCTCCCTCATGTTCCATTGTCTTTAAAGAATACCCGTTCTGTTATTGCAAGCATCATTTGCGACTGTGGAAATTAATTTTTGAAGGAGTGGAGATTAATTTTTGAAGGACTGGAAAATTATTTTTAAGGGAGTGGAAATTATTTTTTGGAAGCGGTGGAAATTAATTTTTAAAAGGGATGCGAAATAATTTTTAGGCGGATGGAAATTAAATTTCAAGGGGGTGAAAATTAATTTTTGAAGAGATGGAAATTAATTTTTGAAGGGGTGGGAATTAATTTTTTAGTGGAAATTACTTTTTAAATGAGTGGAGAAATATTTTCAAGGGTTGAAATTTAATCTTGGGAAGGGTGGAAATTAATTTTTAATGGAAGGGGAGTATCGTAAAATTTCTGAAAGTGAGCTTTATCGAAAAGCTCAAGGTTAGTGGAACAGGAGGATGTTTGAAGGAATTCGTGGCATTAAATGAAAATGCTAGGTGGTTGGAGATATGAGAACGCATTTGCGGGCAGTCAAGTGCGAGGAACCTTACGCGATTCCTCAGCCAAAAATACGGAGCAGACACATTTCGAAGAAAATCGTTTCTTTAAACTAATTTGGCTATTTCTGCCCATTTATGCGCGTATCAGTTTACTGGAAAAATGAAATGAAATGAGCATCGGCGCTGCTGAGACAGTGTGCCATTGTTCGAAAATCCTCGATGTTTTAGCTTCGCGGGACTCTTTACTGTGAATCGGAGACTTGTAATGCTCGGGTGTTCTATATAAAGAGTGCTAAGTAATTCTCATTGTCAGCCATTTTATCGTTTCAAAACTTTTTTCTTTTCACGTGGGAATAATAGGCTCTGCATTAGAATTACAGAAGAATTACGTGTCAGCGGTTCGCACCTGTTATTTTATCTAAGAAATGGGAGTATCAGTGTCAGAAAAAATATCACGTAACCCTATCATATCGAATAGTAAAATATCTATTACAAATTTCACAAATTTTAACCCTTCACTTCAGTTTCAAAAACCCGAAGAGAGAAATGTTTCTCAGCTTTCACCTATTTTACGCAAATCCCTGTCACGTATTAACTTATTCAGACTTTAACCCAGTGACCCAGCCACTGCCCAGGCTTCCACGATCAAGATCAAGAGAGCTGATCGCGTGCCCAGTGAGCAGCGCGATAAAATTGCAATAAATATCCAACGACCGCATCCAATCGCGAAGTCTCTTTTATCGTTTCGACAGAGGAGTAGCCAGCCACTCGAAAAGCTCATTGCACCGGCGAGTTTCGATCTCTATGCCAGGGATCAAACGTTCCACCCCGAAAAGCGCCGGCCCACTGAACTTTTCCGCGAGACACGCATTGGAATTGATGAAATCGGAACAACTGTTCCAGCCGAACTATTTACCTCGGGCCCCTGTACACCGGAGAAAAGATATTCGAGTCGAAATTCGAAGCGCGGCTCAATGTTCTATTGTTCCGGAGCTGAGCTCGGGCTCCCGCGGCTCCGGAATCGATCCGTATTCGAAATCCGTTCAAACAAACTGGCAAAGCTGCTCCACACGGCCACTAATTATAGCAGGGCCACGTCCCCCTCGTGTAAACGGCCGTTTTCGTTTCCATCCTCTGAGAATAACCGGCTCGTGAGAACTGCGTCGATGAGAACGCGCCCAGCTTCCGCGAAACGCCCGCGATTCGGAATGCAAGCTTGCGAGCGATGGCTCCAAGTGTCACCTGATTTCTGTCTGATTTGGAAGATGTAGACGCTTGGTAATCTTAAAAGTGTCATTCACTGTTTTAGTGGTAGCTATTGGGAAGGTCGAGATGACGAGGTGGTCTTGGAAATGAGAATATTAGAAGATAATGGGAGATAAGAATGCTTAAAACGTAACGACAATTAGAAGAGATGAGAAAACTCATCTTTGGACGTGGAAGATGTTAATGGCTCATTTTGGACTATTTACTGCGGCGACTTTGAGGGGAAAAAGCTAAATCAGTACTATGGAGGGTGTACAATGAAGAGCGTTAGAGGATAATTGCTTTTCAACTAAGGAAGATGTGACACTTCTGCTTTTAGGGACACTTGGTCTTGAACAGCGTTCTATGGGCATGTTTTAGTCTGAACGAAGGTGTATACCAAGGCCAACTTGAGTTTTTCTAATCGCACAATATGGTATTAAATACCTACGTTTGTCAAGTCTGGATGATCCATGCTCGAGGTATTTAAAAACAGACATAGTCATTAAAAAAACATCAAGATACCTTAGTTTGCTTCCACGTGAAAGAATTGTGCGATCCCTGAGAAAGAAAATCTGCACACCAAGCTTAGGAATATTAGTTTCACACTCTCCATACCTCGTCACTTTAAAATTATTAAACGTCTACACGTGACATTTTACACACAGTTTAATTCTCACGTTTAATTCTCCCTTCTCTGAACCCCGCAAAACCCCGCAACATCCCCCTCGAGCAAAATATGCCCAAACACGTGACTAATCACTTCCCCAGTCTTCCCTTCATCATCGCAAACGTCCCACGAAATAGCATAAGACCTCGCAGACTTCATCTCCTCCGTACATCCAACAAAACTCACCCTGCGTCCCTTTACGTTCTCCAGATCCCGCGATACCCCGAAATAAAGCATGATTACTATCGTGACGAGGCAACCAGCCGCAATCCCCAGCAGCGAGCGTCGACAACGGCCCTCGGGCCGAAAGAAACGCCAAAAGCACGTGTGCTAGCGTAACGCTGCGGAATCTCGTCACCCCCTTAATCGAAACGGCAGAGTTCCGATTCGAGCATGCACAGGCTTGTCCGCGCAAGAATGGCCCCATCGCTAGGCGTTACGTAACGACCGAGCTCCTAATAACGCGTTTTCGAAAGAGACACTTGGAAAAGCAAGCACAAGGGCACTCCGCAACGATCACAGAAAAACCGCCGATCGCGTAACACCGCTACTCCCCTCGTGTTTAGTTAGCGGGCATTCTAATTGCATCCTGAGGATCACTGAAGCACTGAGATGACAGGATGACAAGCGTGCGGGCCCAGCGCCTAGGTCGAGCCTTTCAATCGCGTTCTATCACAGATTTTTCTTAACCAGGCTCACTGGTTCTATCTACTTGGTCGTTTCTCACCGCATCTTCTACTTCCCGGCCAGGCGACACCGGTGCACCGTCAGCAACTCCGCATGGTCCTTTCGTGGGGCATTGGAGCCGAGCCGCGTGGCCGTGGGGCGAGCGCGAGCGCGCAACGTGCCAGGCGGAATGGTAGCCGGTAGCCCGGGGGTCCGCGTGACGGACGGCCCGTGTTCACTGGCGTAAACAATGCCAGCGCACCCTGCATAGCCCTACGAGCTTCCGTCGGGGGATGATAACGCTAGGCCGGATTATTAGATGGCGCCAGCCACCGGGATCCTCGCTACCCTTATCGACTCCATTGCGCCAAGTGCCTTTACCCCCCGCGACAGGCACACGCGGGCGAGCGGGGGTGCGGGCGGGGGCGCTGTGCGGAGACCCCGAAAAATATTTCAAAGCGCTGGCCTGCCAAACGGGTCGAGCAGTCATCGGGGTCGATTTTCGCCGGGCCGGAAACCGTTTCAGGGTCAAGTTAAAACGCGAGGAAATACAATGCGCAAACAGCCCCGCTGCATTCCCCACCCTAGCGGCAGATCGATTCCGCACCCCCAACCCTCTCCTCCCGCGATTCCCTGTAACCTGTTAACTAGGGGGGACGAGTTGACTCGCCGTTCGAGGATCGTTAGGGACACGTGGATGAATGAGCTTGCGTGGAAAGGGGGGTGCAGCTGGGAAACTTTACAGACGACTGGTCTACCGTGCGCATCGGGGTGTCGGAGACTTGGGTATGGACGGCGATGGCATAGGGGTGCGAAGTTCCCTTTTTGTCGCGACGAGGTCTTGTATGCGGTATTAGGCTTCGGGAGAAATTGTGTCCGTTTTTAATGAGCTTTTCTTCCTTTATGGTTTGAGTCTTGCTGCGGGGGATACTGCTGGGCTGTTCTTTTCACAGGTGCGGAAGAATTTATATAAAGTTTTATTCAACATAATTTTGTACCCCTTATGAACTTGGAGGTGTGGATTCACCCCCTATACATGCAAATGGGTCAAAATAAAAAGACACGTATTTCTTATTTTTCGGTTCTCTAAAACATATCCAAAAACCATAGCAATCGAAGGCGGACACCTAAAAAACCTCTCCTTGTTAGTATTTTCGTTTATGAAGGAGTAGATAAGCGTGTGTAGCTCAATTTGGCAAAAATAAGTGAAACATAGAAATGCTATACACTGAAGTTGATAATTATTAGGGCAACTTCTCTGCGTGGAATAATTACACGTTTAAATTTTCCTTTATTTACATTTTTAATTAAAACCAGTTCAATGCAGAAACCACATTTTGTGCGAATATAGCAGGTGTCCTAATACCTATGAAAATCAGTGTAACTGGCAAAGAGAATAAAAAACTGTTACATAAACTTTTCCAACGTTTCTAGAGCTGAATCTGATCCCAAGTAGACCCCACCAGATAGAGAAGCACTCCGTAAATCAGTGTCACATTATCTCCGGTGCCATCACCCCTATCCCCCCGAAAATGTATTCGAACATCTCGAATCTAGAGTCCGGATCGTGGAGAAAGAAAGAGGGAGCTGCTCTACTCCATAAGCCCAGTTGGCGATTTGGCGAGGCGCGGGTGTGCACTGCGCTCGACTTGAATTAATGCCAATCGAAAGTCGCCGCCGAATTTCTGCCGGCGTAAAAAATTGATCGGACTTAGCAGAGTATGAAGCGCGGCCGCCGCGTTAATATCCCGTCCGACGTTGCCGCGCAAGTAGGTTAAACAGAAAGTTGGAAGGTTACCTCGCTAAAATGTCGAAACCGCGAGCAAGCTCGACCCTATAAAAATGTTCGCGATCTATAGTTGCCCCTTTCGCTATAACTCACTGTCCCGCTAAAGTCGTTTGTCCGCGGCACCTGGCAACCTCTGGCCCTACAGCGCGATAAACTGAATTGCTCTACGTGACCACAAATGCCGTTAGACCCTCCATTTTAGAAAAATATCAGCGCGCTCCGTAATAATGTAACTATCTCTCACAGTAGCGGGCTCGTCTTCGTGTTATCAACGCTAGACACGAACACCCCGAAGAAATATCGCCGCTAGAGGGTGAACGAGGATGGAGCAGCGAGGACGAGACGAGAAAGAGGCAAATCGAAGAGGCAGGCGGAAGACAAAGAGGGATTGACAGTGGGGGAAGGGGAAGCAGTCGACCTTCCGCGCGACTACTCGACTCTAGAGACTCTAGGGGAAGTGCTCAACTTTCCCCGTTTACTTACTCGAAAAGTTACCCTCTCGCGCCCCTCCCTTTAAGCGTTCTATAGCCTATATACCCGCTTCGGGGATAAACCTGCAGACGAGGTCTATAGTATTACACTAGCTGACTGACAGTTTCGTTTCGAATATAACATTTAGAGCAGAGATGACGTCATGCTTTGTTTGTTCTAAGTTTAAGCACACTTAGGGTAATATGTTAAGATTATTTAATGGGGCTGGTGGTCTGAAGTAATTTTCCGTTTGTTTTTTGTAATTAATGTTCACGGATTTTTCTCAAATATATATAATAAAATAAAGTAAATAAAAATCCCAGTTACCAGTATCCTAAATTTACAATGTCAGGCGAAATATAAGCGAAGCTGGGCCTGTTAGTGGACTCATCCGAAAAGCATTATTTAGCAGATCCTGTCTTAGACTCGGGGATATTATATTACTATTATTATTATTATTATTATTGAAGGTTTATTGAACAAACAAAATAAGCTTTATTTATTTTATTAGCAAAATAAGTTTTCCAACCTAACCTGAGCCTCTAACCTAACCTAAACTAAACTGGCGAACTTATGGCACATAAGAAAATTTTGAGAGTAAAAATGGATTAACCCAAATTGAAAAGAACCTAATTTTTCCTATAATATATGATTAATACAGTCCATTGGAATACATTATTACTGCTATCTCAAATGTGGGTTAGTCCGTTTTTGCTCTCAATGCCTCATATAATACGTGGTATCTCGACTCTCGGCAAGTGCGAGCATCGAGCAACGACGATTCGCTAAGGGGGGCAAACAAGCGGACGTGATCTCGTGGAGAACGGAAACGAAACGCCAGCAGCGGTTCCAGCCGCGGCTGAATCGATAGAGAGGGGGCTAATAATCACGCTAGCTATTCCCAAGGAACTCGTGAGGCTCGAAAGGGGTTGGGAAGGATAAGGGAGCATTTCATCTTCCCTTTGTTCGCCTATGACGAGGGAGTTCGCGAGATTCAGCGACGCGATACCTTGCAATCTCGACGCGTTCACGCGATGCGCGTACTCAGGTCGGGAATTGGGACTTCCTGTTCTGCGTTGTTGCGCTCCTTGCGCCATGGAGAGGGATCGATAGCTGGCCTTTGACGCAGTCTGCGTGCTCTTGGATCAAGACAATTGCTGGCGAGAGGGGACATTTTTTGGCTGCGTTATGGAATTTGAAAGTTTTCCGCGCTCGGGGTGTAGATAGGGCTAGGGGAATCTGCATAGCGAGTAGCTGACTGATAGCCGCGTTTTACGAGGTAAGGTTAAATTAATATCGTTTTATGTCTTCGGGCTTTACGGCGGTAACGCGTGGCTCTCCTTTTACGACGGCCTCCGAAATAAATCGCCCCCGTAAATAACGTTCCCCGTTTCTTGCCACCTTTTTTTCGCTGGGGCGCTGCGGAGCTTATTGTTGTAGAACCAGGAGATCAATGAAACGACAAATCACTGAGATTTGGAATGTATCATATCTGCAGATTAGTTGCAGTAAGCTACAAATTTTCAAAGAGACACGTATTTATTCGCGGAAGGATCCGCCCACCTCATACGTATGACACGTTTTAATTGTTTATTTAAGTAATGCTATATTCAGAATTACTCAATATAAATTAGGTAGGTTTCACTTGTAAAACGTAACGGGTAAAGAATAGTGTACAATAATAATAATAATAAGACGAAACGCCTCAATTGAATAATACATTCTTTTTGTACACTATTCTTTATACGTTACGTTTTTATTATGTAAAATAAATCAAGAAAGAATAGAGACACTAGCAGTAATTGGGACATCTACTCCACAAGAGAAAGACAAAAATGTAATACGCAGGAAGCTATTAAGCTACCTATGTAGCGAACAAGAGTGAGATCTGCAACGCCCATTCCTCAACTCAGCTCGTGGCAAACGTCACTACAATACACTGTTTTACACGTGTAACCTTTAAAGAAATCAATCTGAACTAAACGTTGAATCAGTATTAAAACTGATTATTAACCCTTCATGGTCAGACCTTACAATTATAAATTGGTCACATAGGGGTCACTGCAGCGCAGGATCATTTTTTAGTTACCATTTTCATATTTTTGAATGATAATTGTACATTCGTACTGCTCTAATAGTCTTTTTCTAGGAATGTAAATTTTAATATGATGAAACGTGTAGTTGAAAAAATAGTTATGTAAAAAAGCAATACTTTTTATTAACACTTCTCAAAATTTTAAATTTTAACATTAAGGTCTAAAAATTTACAGAAAAATATTGCCCAAGAAAAAAATATTGTTTGAGGTACGATACACTCCGTCTGACCACGAAAGGTTAATTACACTTAAACGTCACCCAAATTACACTTCCAGTCACATACGACCACGCAAAAGCAGAAGACCTATTGCAAAAGTCAATACCTTTATGCCCCATTTTATCCTGCTGCACATAAAGCATGCATTGCAGCCATTCTCTTCCAGGAAAACCTTCTGCCAACTAACAGGATCGAAAAGACCCTAACGAGTTCACGCGACAAGTAACAAAAGGGAACTGGATGCCCCTTTTCCAACGCGCATGTCATCAGCTTTTCGTGAATTAACACATTTCCAAGCGTTCCATCAGCAGAACGAATCGCAGGCTGCCTGGGAGATCGCTAACAGTTGCTCGGGAGCATGGACGAGTTTATTAGCCGCGCGTTTCCGGCGGGTCCCTCCACCCTTTGTTTCTATTTTCGCAGCGCAACGCTGGCCGCGTGCTCGCCTCGTGCAGGCCTCGGCGGGTTAACGATGCACGCATTCATACGTGACGCGTATTCATTCGCGAGGCGACAGGAAGGCGGGAAAGCCCGTGGGAAAAACTGAGGGATGCACGCGCGCGAGCGCGCACCAGCAGAGTGTGTCGCAGGTTGCTTCTCGCGGCTTGGATCGATCAACGCTCTGCTCGCGCTGACTCCACGCGAGTGGAACCATGTTCACCATGCGAACCATCCCCGACGATTACACGCTGCAATCTACGGTAACATTTTATTTGCTAGGAAATTTTTATGTCCCTTCTTCGCGACAGGAAATTTGTAAGTGCACCGAGCGATAATAATGTTTGTGGGGGTTGAGTGGAGGAGGTGGCGAAGGTTTATTATGAATTTAAAAGAAGACACTTCCCTTTGGAATTTTATAGCAAATCATGACTGATTATGCTCTGAGACCTATTGGATAGATTTACTATTATAATAGGAAATGGTGCGTACCTATATAAAACCTTCGTGGTCACAGGGGGTGTATCGCACCCCAAGGAATTTTTTTTCTTTGCCAATATTTATGTAAATTTTTAGGCATTAATAATAAAATTTAGAAATTTCATGAATTTTAACCCTCCGAAAATCACTTTTATCTACATTTTTTTAACCACAAATTTCATCATTAAAATTTACATTTCTAGAAAAAGGCTATTAGAGCATTATGAATGTACAATTAGCACTCAAAAGTTAAATGATTCAAAAATACGAAAATATTAACTAACAAATAACGCTTGTCAATTTAAAAATATGAAAATGTTAACTCATACATGGTGCAAAAATCCCATGTGACCAATTAGTGATTACAAGGTGTGACCAAGAAGGGTCAATGAACTTTACTTTTGCTATTCAAAAAATTCCTACAAAAAGTTTCACACACTATCAAAAATTATATTTTAAAATAATTATTTATAATTAAATGTAAAGGGCCGTGAAATTCATTTTTCCCCACAGTGGCGGAAGAGCTAGAAAACCCTGGTAAAACCTCCAATCTAGTTTATAGCTAACCCCATAGAATTATAGTAGTATGTTATGAAGTAGGATGTTGCTCCACCCTCTTTCCCATCTTTCGCCTGCGCATGCGCGTAGGAGATCACACTATTACACTATTTATATATAATATACTCGTATTTTAACAGGTTAGAAGTGAAACTGAAAACTGATTTCGCTTCATGCATCTCGAAGTATACTTCTCCATCTCTTGGCACATTTCGGAAGCTCGTTAATGCAAATCCACTCCTTAAAGATGAATTTCAGTGACAATCTCAGCCAAAAGTTAATCAATTTCCAAGATATTAATAAGGCTTTTTCCTGTGATAAAACCAGTCAGAAATGGCAATGGTGTATTTTTATCGCAAATTCAGTTGAATTCATTGAATATTTAATTTTTTATCCTAAACATATTTGTTTGTTTGTTTGATCTATTATTTCACTCTCAATTTTGTAGTTATATTTCTCAATATTGCATTTCCCCGTAGGAACATATGTTAAATTAAAAGTTAAATAATTTAAAAGCCACCGAATCAATTTTTACTATTGCATAAAGACTTTCTCTTATTTTTAATGTTACTGAATGTTCATCCTTAAATCAGAAGAACGATCAAAGAAGCCTACTCCCCTTCTCCCTCCACACTAACCAGCTTTAAAGTCATTCTGAAGTACTATCACCAACAACAGGCCTTCCTCCAATAAACCAACTTCAATTTGAATAAAGAAAAATCGCCTCGATCGCGTCCCAACCCAAGAGCATTCGAGCAAACCCAATCGATAACCCCGCCACCTTTAATTTGCACGGAAAATTCGAGTAAAACCCTGGCCCTCCATCTTTTAAGGTGTCGAGGGCTTCCCTCGGCACTTTCTTCCTCACAATTTACACTGCTCCAGATGCAATCCTGCCGATGCATCGGGACGAATGCATTTTACACGGGCTTTGCAAATAATCCACGCCAATGAATATTTATTGTTTTGAATTATCGATTGCGCGAACGCGTCGGAAGAGGGCTGGCCGACATTTCGTTGGATCTCCTGCGCAGGATTACACGTTTAATCGGCTTCACTAAGAGCTCCCTTGCAAAACGTTAAAGTTACACTCGCTTTGTACCCAATTTCCTCTTCTAAAAGCAAGAAACTTTTATCTCCTGCGCGTTCAATTGTTACAGAATATTGCCCTTTGCTAAGGGCCATTATTTCCTATGCGACGACACCGTTGTTTCCATTATTACCATTATTTTAAATCTGCTAAAGGTAGGTTGTCCTATATGCGACTGGACTCAACGTGGAGAAATTCTAACCCAATTTTCTCGAAACTGAAGCGCAATATCAAAAAATATTATTCCTATTTGTCGACTTATTTATCTGTTATAAGTAAAAAAGAAACAGTAAGTTTTTTTATATCGCGCTTCATTTTCGAGAAAATCGCTTTCGAATTTCTTGACCCTGCGTCCAGAGTAGGATAACTCACTCCACTCACGATGCCTACAATCTACGCCTATGGATAGACCAGCTGACCACTAAGTGCCACAAATACATACATTGGCAAGATGTCACATCCCAGGGAGCCTCACGGATTTACCCACATTCGCGTCGGGGCTAAAATTTAAATTTTGCAAAGTGCTGGAATCCTCGCCGAATATGCGAAGACTAGGTATATCAAAGCACATACATTGAATTTCTGCGCAGCCTCCAGCGACCCCTGTAGTTGATGCAGCTCCAAAGCTCGCCCGAAATGGGAAAAGAGCAATATGTGAAATCACGGTGAGTCAATAAAATTCGTCAGAGTCAAAGAGCGAGCGCTACTATCTTCATAGTCACTGCGTCTATCAGCGTGCGTGTTCTGCTGTAGACCGTCGATGACTTTCCGAAAGATTGGGCTTTAAATAGGGGATGGCTGTCGGTGGTATAAAAACGAAGGGGGGAGAGGTCGATAACAGCGGAGGAACGATAAGCGTGCAATATTTTCAGCGAGCTGAAAATCCTCGCAGGTATAGGTCACTCGCCTATTTCCGAGCCGGATCGATAAACGCCCAGTCACATGGGAATCACCATGAATCGCGCGCGTATACGTTGCCAGGCTGTCTACAACCGCTCGTCGTATTTTACCATTTACGCGCGCCTCTACGCGGGCCGGCACGCGTGTCGGAGGCGCGCGACAGCGATGGCAACGACTCCCTCGCGAGCGACGATTTGTTTGAAGGAGAAATCCCCTTGGACCGCTTCTCCGTGTCTTTCTGCTGAAGATTTCTGAGGGAACGGCCCGCGGGGAGCGCGAAATGTACGGACGAGATTTTGAGAAGCTTTTTGAGGGGGGAAAAAGGGGCCTTTTTATTAAAGAATTTGTTTCAGGAATAATTTACAGTTTTAATATAAAATTTGTATTACCTACTTTTAGCACAGTGTCTTAAGAGGTTATAAAGAAAAAATGAATAGAAAAATATGCATAAATTTTAAGATATTAATTAATCATCTAGATCCCTCAGAAAAGGCATAGGTTGCTAGCGGATGGTGTAACTTTGGAACGACAGCTCCGAAAGCCAGTTTAAATCCTTTTTTATAAATAATTTGAGTTTAGTTTCTGTTAAGAAAAAGTTATGAAAATCCGTTATTAGGCTGGACAGTTTTTCGAGCGTAAATTTTATTTCAGAGCTGCTGTCTCATAGATACACATCCCGAGAGCGACCTATGTTTTTGTGAGGGGTCTAGAAGATTAATTAATATATTAAAATTGATGCTTTTCTATTCATTTTATTGTTCATTATCTCTTATAACATTGTACTAAAGGTAGGTAATAAACTTTTTATATTATAACTGTAAATCATTCCTGAATAAAATTCTCAAAAAAGGCTTATTTTTCTGGTCGTCAGAGTGGTGTTCCCCCTTAAGTGATTGCAAGGAACGTCACGATGTAATTTATTTCCTAAGTTTTTTATGATATTACGCTTGAACTTCTCTTTCATCGCGAGCAGATTCTACAGGTGGTAAGAAAAATTGAGAAAAGAGGAGTTCAGTAAGTTTACGTTACTTGTGATTAAGACAATTGATTTGGGTACCAACTGGTATCACAATCCCCGAAGCATTCTTTCTCAACAGAATTACCACGATAAAGGATTCAGGAACAAGAGAGTTTCACGAAGGAGACAGTCAACGTAATTAGAAACTGCGAAGCAAAGTTTCCCGATAAGGTATCGCAGAAGTTGATTCCAAGGGACCTCCTGGGATGCCATTGTCTCGTCATCTTTACACGCGTCTGATAAGCCCTGGCGTCTATAGAATTTCAGACGCGAGTTCTACATGAATGGTACAGCAATATCGAAGGAAAAGGCGTGCATGGATATGGCACAATGCACTGCTTCCGAAATACAACAGAAGATACGAGTGAAATTACGCTAAATTGCACGGCTACTTGAGCCCCCTCTGCCTCCCGATAAGACAGTTGCGTTATCAGGTGAGAAGTTCCGCTGGCTGCCAAAGGAGAAAAGGTGCCCCCTTCCAGCGCCCAGGGGATGCCAACTGATAATAACAAGGTCGCAGTTTAATTGGCGTCTCTAGCCAGCTTGAAAGTGCTAATTGCCAATTTGTCCTAGGACGACCCCCCTGGTTGGCCGTTTCCAAAGAAAAGGAACGAATTCCAGAAGTCCTGAAAATCTCGTCGACCATGCTAATTAATGGCACCACAGGTACAACGCATTGTTCGATTAAACGCGATGCCTCCGCGCTGATAAGAGTTAAAAATCAAGCCTCCTTCGTTCTTTGGTATCTGTGTTCCTGGATGCAGCTAATCATCTTCAATGGAGGACGGAATGTCTCGTTTGAAAGGGGGATATTGCCAGTGGTGGAAAGGTCGCTGGTTCCGTAGAATTTCCAGCGAGCGGCTGCATTTAATCGCGAGCATCTCTGTCGTGTCCCTGTATCAAAGGCGGATATCGAGGCGGTCGGTAAGGTTGATCTCGCGCCGCGTTGCTACGGCGTAATCAGAGATGCCGCCCCGACGATGTCGAGCGTCGCGGGGCCCGCCCCCATCGGCCGTTTTACATGGAAAACCGTTCGCGTATCTGTCGGATCAGCGCGCGATCGGAGGAACTTGTTTTGTACGGATTTGCAGCGTTCGACAGCGACGACGGCCTGCGTGCCGCGACATCCACTATTCCCTGACAACTTTGCCCTGGAAAATCCAGTGTTTCCCGTCCTATACGATGCACTGCTGGATAAACTTGTCCGCTCGTCGATAAAACTGTGACGAAAGGAAGCTATTGGGTCCCTATTGGTGCTTCTTGCTTCCTGGAGCGCTCGATAGTTTTGTAGCGTATGTTTTTGGGATGCAATGCTTGAGCTTGGGATTCTCAGAGCTTGAAATTATTCGGAATGAGGGCTCGATATGACCTGGTGTATAATTTCTGAAGGTTGAAAGTGCTCGGATCTCGAAATTATTAGAACTACGGGCTCGAAATGACCTGAGTTGTTAGTCACCAATTTATGACGGTTCAAAGTTCTCAAGCTTCCAAGTCCTCAAACTTTTAAGCTCTCAAACTATCAAGCTCCTAAGCTATCAAGCCTCCACACTTGCAAGCTTCCAAGCTCTCAAGTTTCCAAACTCTCAAGCTTCCAAGCTCTTAACCTTCCAAACTCTCGAGCTTCCAAGCTCTCGAGCTTCCAAGCTCTCAAGCTTCCAAGCTCTCAAGCTTCCAAGCTCTCAAGCTTCCAAGCTCTCAAGCTTCCAAGCTCTCAAGCTTCCAAGCTCTCAAGCTTCCAAGCTCTCAAGCTTCCAAGTCCTCAAACTTTTAAGCTCTCAAACTATCAAGCTTCTAAGCTATCAAGCCTCCACACTTTCAAGCTTCCAAGCTCTCAAGTTTCCAAACTCTCAAGCTTCCAAGCTCTTAAGCTTCCAAACTCTCGAGCTTCCAAGCTCTCGAGCTTCCAAGCTCTCAAGCTTCCAAGCTCTCAAGCTTCCAAGCTCTCAAGCTTCCAAGCTCTCAAACTTCCAAGCTCTCAAGCTTCCAAGCTCTCAAGCTTCCAATCTCTCAAGCTTCCAAGCTCTCAAGTTTCCAAGCTCTCAAGCTTCCAAGCTCTCGAGCTTCCAAGCTCTCAAACTTCCAAGCTCTCAAGCTTCCAAGCTCTCAAGCTTCCAAATTTTCAGGACTTTAAGCCCTACTACCCATTATCATTGAGGGAACTATTATAACCATATTACAAACCGCTCCATTTGATTATCACTTTGGTGCCAAAGACGAGATTCCAAAATGGCACAAAAGCCCCCAAACTCTCAAACATATCCAAAATAAATTGCTTCCTGATATCTTTTCCAAATATACCTACACAAAAGGTACAAATAAATAAACAGTTATAAACCAAATATGCCGCATTCCGTCCCTCCCGTTCGCAACTCCAGCTGGCTCCAAAGCGTTAATTACCCATTTGCCCCCCACCCCCCTCCCCCTGTCACAGCTGCCATTACGGGGACCTCTTATCGTTTATCAATCTTCGGCACGGATCGTGGACGCATTAATAACGAATCGAGCCGATGCCCCAACGCCGTGACACGGCGACAGACAGACATCGAACTCTCAGCCGTGGCCAAAAAGACAATAACTAACGAGCTCCGACGGCGGCCTGATAATTAATACGTCAAAATCGCCGGGCGAACAAACGAGCAGTCGTTCGGAGCAGAACGCGCCTAATTGATATCGATACGCGCTCGCGTACTCGCCCTATCCGTACCGTTATACTTCGAGCCTGACAAATTTCAAACCGGGATATGCAGCTGCGACTGGCAGCCCCGCCATTTCGACATTTTTAATCGATCTCCCGGCGGCTCGGCCCGCCCTCAACCCCCGCGTCGAATCGTTTTCCCGTCGAATCAAATTGGACGGGGGGAGGGGGGCGAAAAAACGGGTGCAATCAAGCGGGACGAAGAATTTTTAGGGGGACGAGCAATCTTCGAAGTTCCCGGACAGCGTGCCAAGCGACGTTGTTGCGAGGAAGTTTTATCCGAAAAGTATCTTCGGCGTTTATCGTAATTTGCTGAGATTGCTTGGAGAAACTGATGTGGGTATTTTTCCGAGGATTTTGGAAAACGATGGGGTGATGATTGCGTGACGATGATAGAAGGGACATTTAGTATTCTAATATTCAAATAATAAATAATTAAATATTTAGGGGGTATTTAGGTTGGGTATATCTCGAGGAAATTTTTCAGATTTGTCCTTATTTGTCCTTCCGATTTGCGGAAGAGGAAAAACCAAATTTTGATTTCCCTCCCATAAAAACAAATTTGGATTTCCCCTCCCTCAAAACTCAACTTTGGATTTCCCTCTCTTTCAAAACTCAAATTTGCATTTCCCTCTTCCTCAAAACACAAATTTGGATTTTCCCATCCCTCAAAACACAAATTTGGATTTCCCCCTCCCACAAAATTCAAATTTGAATTTCTAAACTCAAATTTGAGATAGGAACCGCCTTCCTATACCTGTAGTAGGTATTATAGACAATTGTACAACAACTTCACTACATATAAAGAGAATTGACTTCGTAATATTTAAAGCTATTTTTGTCGAAACTAACTTGTGACACTGAGGCCCTTCCTGCATCCAACAGTACAACTGCAGTTGCGTTGCAGGGGTAGCCGAACGGCCATACCCTTACAGTTTACACCATTAACACTTAATTCTCGCCCCCGGGCGCCCACGACCCAAATATTCGCCCTAAAGCTCCGCCCCAAAGTCGACCATTTAACCCCGAAAAGGCTGCTTCGAGGCACAGAAAAACAAATATTCGCCCAACTACCGAATTCTTATCGTCAACCCTTGGCTATGCAGCTCGGCCATCGAATTCGCGCTTCAACCCTTAAATCTATTCTTCCATTACCGAATTCCCAGCTCGACCGTCAACTTCATTATCCTTTCACGAGGCAATCAAGCGTGCTCACCGTCACGCGCGCACACACACACATGCGCGGGAGGGTGCGGTAGGGGGGGAAAGGGAAGTCTTGCATGGCAGGGGTGGAATAAAAGCCACGTCGACGGCGAGGTTACAGCGTTCAACGGCGGGGGATGCTCGTAAACAAAAGAGAGCGCGCGTCGGTGTTCCAGGATCCAATTAACTCGCACCGCGGCGCGATACAGGCCTATGAATTCTCTATTACCGTTTAATGTACAGTGTGTTCCGCAGTTAGCGTACCGCCGGCTCATTGTGTGAGCACACGGCCGGCGGATACACGGCTCGCTTCTACGTTGGGTCCGAAGGCCGGTCAGCAGGCTATTGGAAATCAATTAGCCCGCGACCGTGGAGCGTCTCAACCCCCTTCACGGGCCACCCTTCCCATACACGTGCGCCGAGTGTGTACCGACGCTATCGATATACGAGAGCTCCGAAGGCGGAGGAAAAACCCCCCGAGAACCGATTAACGAGCGCCGTGATTTTTATCCCGCCATCTCCATGGAGTCCGTCCCTTCGCTCTAAGCGCAGTGTCCAACGGGGTGCGTATATTTCTAGATTAATAAGAGAAGTTAGGCATTCTGGAAATTTAGAAAATTATGTGTGCAACTTTGTGCGCAAGTAGAGTAGTTGATACGTAAGAAAAACCTATTTTCTGTTGGTGCCATAGGGTGGTTTTGAGGGTGAAATCACCCCTTGAAGAAATGTTTAATTTTCTTTTTCGGGGAATATTTCGAGAACGGTGAGAGATATTGGAAAGAAGTTTAAACAAAAGTTGCATCTTTTTTTATATGTAAAAACGGCGTAAAATAATTATCGAAAAATCCAGATTTTTCAAGTTACCCCCACTACCAATCCTTAATTCGATAATTACTTTTGCGCTTCGCCGCATCGTTCAGACACTTATAACTTCTTCAATTTTAGGAGTTCAAATATAGGGCTTTCCACATACATTCTTCAAAAAATATTCTTTAAGAAAACTTGAAAAAAGTCGATTTTTAAGGTACACCCTCAAATGAAAATTGAATTTGTGCCAGGGGAAAAAGTGTTATATAAGATTCTGTTAATCTCTAAGAAAATCGTGGCTCGAGAAAGCGCGATAAAGTGAGTCGCGCGTGCCTGGGTGTCGAGAAGCGAATTGTAAAACGCGAAAAATTCCCATCGTGGCAAAAAAGTTTGAAACGGGATCAGTGATTGTTCGTGCCGCCAGTTACGACAAAGTTACTCTTATTTCCGCGAAAGTGGAGCGGAGAAGGGCAAAAGGGCTAGATTTATGCTCGAGGATTGCGGCTCCTTCGAATTCCCCTTGCGTTAGGCAATAAAACACGAGGCTCGTGAAGCTAACACTCTAGCCAAATCGACTGTATTCTTCCCGCCTGCTTCGACAGTTGCAAGCCCCGCGATTAATAGCCGCCCCTCTATACTATGTCACTTTCGGGGAAGCAGAAGGACACTTGGATAAAGCCAGACAAGATAACCAGCCACAGAGGGGACATTAGACTCTCCCCTCTTGATTATTGAACCAAGAAACTACGTGCAAATCTAGAACGAGCCTACTCGCCTGGATCTTGACTCGAAAATCGATACCATCGCAAGTCAAGAAAAGTTCCCTCCTAGTTCAGAGGTTCGAATGTAAAGCAGGAGGGTCCAAGAGTCACGTGTCCCTCAGCCTGAAGTACGCGTGCATTATTGACTCACTTCGTGGCGAGTATCGCGATGGAAACTCGATTTGAAACAGCGAGTATCAACCCGTTAGTGAAAGGGTTGCTCCCTCCCCCCAAGCGTTCTCCTCGCGAGTCATTTAACCCCTTCGCTGTCACTTTCTGAACAGCATCACACTTAGCTGATATCAGGCTGAGGATCTGACCATCTCGCTTCAGCCGCTTATTTCGAAATTAAATCGGCGACCCAGTTTCACGCGCAATTAAAATAGAAGTGTCGAGGATCGTGGCTTTTATCCGTTGAAGGATTCTTCCGCCACGCTAATAAGCTCGACGTCTGCGCTCCAACTAGGAAGTTCCGCGAACCGTGGCAACTTTCACCAAACTCCCGCGGAGTTTCGATCTCGCGGGCAAGTTCGATATGACGAGACGTCGGGCAATACGCGTTCCCCTCTAGGGAGGCGTCATTCTTTGGCGGATAAACGGCTCCAAGTTTCGCGGGGTATATCCAGGGGAGCACAGCATGCAATGCAACCCGCATTCGAGTGAATCATAGCCACGGGAAGTGGGTGCATAGGTGGGGAGACGTTTTCGGGAAATGGCTCTTCTCCCGCGCTTCTTCTGTAAGGATTGTTACTGGAATAATGCAAGTGACTACAGAGTTGTGTTTTAAAGTAAATAAAATATTATTTAAACAATTGAACGAATTGATTTTAACCAGAAATAAAGTAATTTCTCCAAGAAGGACCCCGCAGCATGTCCACTCTGATTACTTTCGCCAAAGTCCTGCACACTACCAACCAGCAACAGTAAAAGTACCCAGAGCGTACGAGTTACGTGTTCCAGTCCCATTCTCCCCGAACTTGAGCATTCCAAATAGAACCCCGCGTGCAATCTTTCTCTCCCAACGAAAGGGCCCCTCGTCCCCGAAAGTCTCCGCCCAGAGCCGTGACGGGCAATGACCCGTTTTATCTGGTAGCTGAGGTAAGAAAGAAGAACGATCAAGCAAAAGTACTGTGGCATCGTGGATGAGGGTGGTGGTGAAGGGTTGTGGGTGGTGGAGCGGGTGGGTGGTATCGATTCGGGTCGTCTTTCACGTGAAACTCACGGATGCTGCCGATGCTCGGAATATCTGGCGTGTCGTTCCTCTGAGAAGCCATAGATGCCGGCTACCGCGGCCATACCTCAATCTCCACGGGCAACAGGGAACTCGATGGCCACTCCAGCTGGTTCATAATACCTCGACGAAGCTAGAGGAGCGGGCCCGTTTCCGTGTCCGTTGTCATCTCGTGTCGGCGTGGACCATGGCCGTCCCTATTCCCAGCACGGCTGTCCGATCGACCGTCTGCCCGTTTCGTTCTCGGCCGCAGGAACCGAGCTAGCCGCTCCATAAGCAGCCTTGCCCCTCTTTTAAAATAACCACCGAGACCAGCTACGACCAAGGTCGAGCATCCCCTTCGAACCTCCCATCGGCTCGCGTCTCCTCGCCGAGGGGCCACGTTCAGACAGGTGGACAGACGGACGAGCTGGACTCCACTGTACACCGCGCATTCATTTCACACTGACTACCACTGTCCTCCTACGTGCCGTACGCTCCGACACCGGCGATCGGGTGCACCCTGCTCCTTCACTCGGTCGAAGGGAGACTGCCAACTACTTGAATGGTACCAAGTGGAAGTACTCGCGATGGGGAAGAACCTGGGCGACGCTACTCAATGTCCAAAAAATGGCACTATTATGGTTAGACGTTTCATTGGTCGAGCAGAGATCGTTTTATCTGGAAGCAGTGGCGGATTTAAGGGACGGCTGATGAGCAGGTTCCGCTTGGGCCCCTGCCCAGAAGGGTCCCAAAACATTTTCCAAAAACAAAATTATGATTTCATTCAAACACTTTATTTTTTTCTGTCCTACTACACTTAACCCGTTTTTAGTAAACTATTTCCGCATTTTCCCGAAAAATGGGTCCGTGCCTAGAAGGCCCCCCTAGGGCCCCATCTTCCAAAAACAAAATTATGATTTTATTCAAACACTATATATTTTTTCTGTACTACTACGCTTAACCTGTTTACAGTAAATGCCGCCTTCATTATTCCGAAAAATTGGGCCTCTCGGAACGTTTATCACTTGGGCCTTTTTTCTTAAATCCGCCACTGTTTGGAGGGCGAGATTTTTGGGGGATTTTATGCAGACGAATTCGTAGGGTGGTTTTGGTAGTGCTTCTGAGGCTATAGGCGACGATGGAACTTTTTCGAATTTCGGGGGCATTTCTGAATTTTTGGTTGATTTAGGTTTTAGCGGATGTTTTGTTAATTTCGGGATTCCTAGTTGCGGGGGGAACTGGTGTCGCGCTTCTGGGGGTTGGTGAACGCGTGTTTTCTCTTTGTAAGGGTATCAGGATTGAGGGAATAAACTGAAGTGGTTAATGTGACTCTTAAAAGCGAACAAAAGGGGTTGTTAAACGTAGGTCCTTGAATTAATCGCTCTTGAGGTAAGGCAAGCCAGCGTCGCCATTATTGTGTAGTTTTAGATAATACAATAAGTGGCTACCGTTTGACTTGTAGCTGCTTTCGTTCTTTTCACCAGTTCAGTTTATACCTACAGTCCCAAAACACTGTACAAAAAGAGAAATTTAAAAAACGATCGTCTACAATCTACATTCTCACAAGGGATATCATCCAACTCTTACACGCCAATTTTGATGAGGTTTAGGTAGAATGTAGTTTTGGAAAAAATATTTGACACGTATTTCTTTGTTATAAAAAAATAAATCATTTTCGTCTAAACAGTTTTTCTCTGTAGGGAATAGTTTCCGAGATATTGGGGCAAATGCGTTTTTGACGCCCCAACTTTGAGGACTGATTGCACCCCCTAGATATGGACGTTTGCCGATAAAAAATACGTGTCAAATATTTTTTCGAGAACTATAATCTACGTAAACCTCACCAAAATCGGAGCGTAACAGTTGGGTGATGTCTCTTGTCAGATAAACTCGCTGTATACACGCGCCACGTTTTGGGCCATTTTACTCGAACGAGTGTCTCGGATGCTTCTATTTAAAATCACACCTGCATTTTGACAAAGGACTCCATACTTTGTACCTACTGCAGCTATCTATGTAATACAATATTCCTGCCATTACTTTGCGAACAAGGAACACGTTTCATAGCATAGTTGTAAAGTGTCACAGCACAACACAGGAAGCCTTTTGCAACTTTGTACCTGACTCTATAGTGCAACACACCATAGACTACGATAAAAAATTCAGCCCCCTCCCTGACATCCTGAAGAAACCAGCTTCGACCACTTAGCCCGAGAATGTCCCGCATATTTCATGATCGCACTCGCAATAAAACCGTCGCAATAATCGTAATAGCCATTCCATGAAACCGGAACTCCCGCCAATCGCTATTTTCCTTTCGTTCAATCGTCGCGACGTATTTGGCTCGCGATCTCGTCGCCACTGGGGGACAGGAATTTAAATGAAAAACGTTGCGGTCGATTGGACCCGGAAATATGTACCTACTCCGGCCTTGTACGCGTGATTTTGGAGCGGGAACATGGTGTTATTCATTTAAGCCCTACGCACACATTTCAGTTCCCTGACGGTGTTATGATGTAGGAAAAATTTCTTATTTTAAGTAATTGGTGGTAATAAATTTTGTTTCAAATATGGGACACGCTTTACACTTGGGAAGGTAATTATGATGGGGTGGCGCCGAAAGACGAAATACCAGTTTCCAATGGGAATTTCGAAAAGTAAGTGTCCCGTGTGCATTAGGAATTCCCCAAAGTAAGTAAGCACCCCGTGAGCTCCCAGAATTTCTAAAAGTAGCGGTCCCATGGGGCCCAATAATATCTAAAAGTGAAGCTTCCGTGTGCACCAGAAATTTCAAAGAGTAAAGCTACCGTGTGCCCCGGGAATTACTAACATTAAGAGGGGCCCCGTGGGCCCAAGGTATTTCTAAAAATTCGTGTGCCCAACAATTTCTAAAAGTTCGTTGCCCCAGGAATGTCTAAAAGTAAAGCTACCGTGTGCCCCAGGAATTACTAAGAGTAAGAATGGCCCCATGGGCCCAAGGAATTTCTAATAGTCCGTGTGACCCAAGAATTTCTGAAAGTAAAACTTCCGTCTGCATCAGAAATTTAAAAAAGTAAAGGCCCCGTGAGCCTCAGAAATTTAAAAAAGAGGCCCATAAATTTCTAAAACTAAGGGCCCCATGTACCCCAGGAATTTCAAAAACTAAGCTCTTCCGCGTGCAGTAGAAATTTCTATATAAATGTAATACTTCCATAACCACAGCAACTTTCTCCAAATATTGCATCTGGCAGCTCCGACTGCACTTATCCTTAATATTATCTTAATCCTCCCACATTGGCCAGCAAATAACCCTAGTCGAGGCGGAAACAGTTGGATGTTCAACCCTTTTTGGGGTAGCGCCAGTGAAGACGACACATCCTTAACACAACTGAGAATCCTGTCCATAGATAGACTCCCTAACAACGGCTCCCTGCCATCAGTGTGAAAGACCGCTCCGCCTCAGTCTAACTAACATACAAGTATGACCTGCTCCCTTTCAAAACAGGGAAACAACATTTTCCACCCCAACGAACCCTCACGGAGTCGACACGTGTGCGTAGACTTTTATCTATAGCAAGCAGAAATGAATTCTTGGAATCCATTTGTCATACTGTACGCGATCTTCGGTCGACCGATTCGATATGCGTTGCGTGGCGCAGCGTTGCAGGCACAACTTTACAACGACCTGGTCGCGGTGCGCGATAAACGCAGCCTTTCGCCCATCGATTTCAGTCACGCGACTGTCGTTCGATGAAACGTTACCCCGTTCGTCAACGTTCCTGGTGAACCGTGCCACCGATGCTACTTTCAATTTCAATGTCGTCCCTCCGCTTCCTTCACAAACACTATTTCGGTCAGGGGTTGAAAACGATTATAATACCGGTCTCGATTCTCGAAACAGTTGTAAGAACCGAATTAATCTTAAAACAGCTACGAGTGAAAAATGTTCTGGCCTATATCGGTTTCGGTTCCGGTTCTCAAAAAATCGGTTCTTCATAACTGTTTCAGTTATAACCGATATATTACAGTTTGAGACTGTTATTTTTCAACCCCTGATCTGTAGGATAAGGTCAGCTCGCGAAATAGTCCTACGAAGGAGCCTCGCCTTCGCGCTATTTCCTATCTATCTCCTGCGCAATAAGCACGTTTAATAATATAGAGGTCTCTTTTGACAAGTCGACTCGAATTGCCAGCTCATCCCCGCACAGTGGGCGACTAGGTCATTTCGGGGGTTGCATTGAAGTCACCGATAAAGGCCTGGAGACTTTAATCGACATACACACTCGCTGACCTGTGTCATTGCTGTGTAATGTGTTTTCAGTGGCACATACAGGGCTGGTTAATTTCTTTCAGTAATGAAGTTGTAGTGGTAATTACAAACAAAAATCGGTTAAAAAGATTGATCTCGGGAATATGTTGGTGCACAAGTGTGTATATACAACGGCGAGTGATTATGTCGGTCGAGGAAACGGGGTCAATGACATCTTTGTTGGTGACTTCGGTGTGAGCCTAGTTTGAGTCCTCTGTAACAGCTGCTTAGTTTGATTGTTCGTTCTAGAATGCCTATACTAGTGAGTGTTTATGTGGTGATGTGGAGAAACAAATTTGCCCTAGAAAGTATTATCTTCCAAAGGAACGCAATACCAAATTCGCTATTAACAATAACAGTACATTAATTTTTAAATTTTAATTCCACACACCGAATTTTTAAATTTGAATATTAAAGGCTAAAAGTTTTAGAAATATTGGTAAAAAAATACCTGAGGTGCGATACACTCCATGTGACCACGAAGGCGACATTTTTTTACCAATATTTCTGAAATTTTTAAACCTTAAGGGGGGAGACCACTGTCTCGGCCCGAAATGTAAGGGTATTTTCGGGAATTTATTTCAACTAAACAACGCAAGTAAATCAATTTATTGTTTAGTATAGTCAATAGTGTATATATCGAAGGGTATGAAAAAATTTTTTTTAATCAAATTCATAAATCCGTTTTCTGTATACACTCCGTCAAAAATTGCGCTCCGGAAAAAACATGCTAGTCGCGTTGACAGTCCCCAGACCATATGATTCATCGAAATTCAAAAAAACAATAATATTTAGAAATTAGAAGCCTGCCTCTATTACGTGACGATCGCAAAATGTCGAATTTGTAAAAAATAACAAAATGGCGGACCACTGAAAAAAAAGTCGTATTTTCGGGTTACAAAATTGGGGAAATGTTGCTAAAAAAAATAGAAGCAGGTCGAAAATTGAAAATGTCTGATCGTCACGTAATAGCGACGGGTTTTCCGTACAATAAATGTCCTTGATCATGCCAATTGGACGTATAGTTTTCTCTGCAGACTGTCAACGCGGTTGAAAAATGTCATTCTGAGGAAATCGCGTTCAATGTTCCGCGTGGCTCAGTCGTGCCTTTGACACCGCTTCACGAAAAACACCACATCTCCATCAATTTTGCGAATTTCTTCATAAAATTTGGAGAGAACATTCTTGAAACATACGCCTTTCAGAAAATGTAAAAAAAGAAAAAAAAAATTTCAGATTTGAGACAGTGGCCCCCCTTAATGTTAAAAATTAAAAATTTGCGGAATTTTAATAAATAAATTGCTTTTCTCCATAACTATTTTTTCAAATATAGATTTCATCATATCAAAGTTTACATTTCTAGAACAAGACTATTAGAGAAAAATTCGAAAATGGTAACTCTAAAATGATGCTAGGGTGCAGTGAACGCCACGTAACCAATTTGTAATTATACTGTGTGACCATGAAGGGTTAAGAACACAATTAGATTCAAATACTTGGGTGAATAGTTTAGTTAGTTATTATATCAAAGGAAATATTCCCCTTTTCTGTATCAGCATAAAATTTGAAACACATCAGGTTTATTCCAATAAAATAAATAATATCAGTGCATATTAGTTTTAATATCAATTTTACGTTAGGTTAGGTCAACTGTCCCAGACTTCCCCTATATTCAACAAGCTACCAAACCCTATGCGCAATAACTTTTGACACATTAGACAGGAATCGACCAGCAGAGGCTCATAAACTCCCCATAAATTCACTTCATACCCCTTGACTTTCAAACTAACAAAACCAACACCCTCCTCTACGATCAACCCCCTATCAACTTGTACCAAAGCTTCCCAGAAACTGAAACCTCGCAGAAGCAAAGTTCCCGCATCCCTAAACTGACTCACATGCCACCCTCTGCGTGGTCACCGAAAATTGTCCGAAGGTTAACCGTGATGCATGGAGCTATTCCTAAACCAATCCGAAGCGCGTTCCCCGTCGCTCTTCCTTTGAGACGCGGTCGGAACGTGCCTGATCGCGCGGATTTCAGGAAAAATATTACCCCCGGCTCGTCCCGTCGTCAAAGAGGCCACTCGACCGCCGCGACCTCGTTACCACCACCAACAATGTAATTAATGGCCCGGCGATCGCGGCCGAGCAACTCGGTCAGCCTAAAAGGCGACGCTGCCCGTGGAGGGCGCGAGCATAATTCAGCGGCATGAGGGAAACAACGCGAGGGGGTGGATCGCGACGGGACCGTAAATAGCAGGCCCATCTTCAGGGAACATTTACGTTACGTCGCTTTCATTAATCTAATTGGCCCCGGGAAATTAAAATGTCCTATCTAGTACTTTGAAACTTCCGAGGAAACTGAAGTTTTATTTTGTGCCGTCCTTGTTTATCTTTGTTCTATTTTTAAGATAAATAAATTAGACCAGCGTTTTCCAACCGTTTTTGAGTCGCGATACCGTTTTGTAATTTCATATATGATATGGTAAATTTAATAAGGTAAAGAAAACAGATTAAAAATAGGTATTTCAGAATATAATTCTAACTTAATAATATTAAAAATAATATTAAATATTAAATATTAAAAAAAAAATAAAAAAAACTGTGGCGACCCCCCATAAAACACTTCAACACCCACAGGATGGAAGTCACTGAATTAGACTATTTCTAAATGTAAATAGACTATTTTTAAAATGCTCGGTGAGACATTTTAACAAAGGGGAGCAGAGATGAGCCCACGAAATTCACAGAACACGTTCACGTACAGTACTTTTTATGAGATGTCGTGGGTACTTTGAAGGCAGGGTGAAAGGGCACGATGAACCAGAGACGGGGGAGCATCGCGAGAGGCAACCTTAAATTGATATTTATGCCTGCAGCGTCGCAGCAGGTCTAGGTGTGGCAATGAAGACAACCATTTTCAACCCCTCATGAAAAATATTTCAAGTTGCTTTTCCTTTGAAATGGGGTGTCAACTTTAAGGGCACTAGGCAGTCGGTTTGTTGAAAATGAAGCTTTTCCCTTTCAATTAATTACAAAGAAATAAATTGAAGCTAAGACTTATTCTTTGACGCAATGCTTATTAACATCATGATCTTTAAAAACACATGTTTCTAAAACAAGGTGACCATCTCGGATATTACCATTACAAGAATTTTTTTTAAATATTTCTATATTACGATTGACAAGAGCTTCCCTTCATAAATGTCATAAAGGTCCTCGAATCTTGAAAGTGTGGCCTTCAAGAGAATTTTGTGTGAAACATGTTTGTCCCTTTGAAGCAAGCACTGTCTTCACAAAGAATAACTCGGTTCAAAGCGACGGTTTATAAAGGGCCTCCTGCTATTAATGTGCGAAGTATTTCAATTGCAAGAAAACAGTAACCTCCAACAAAATGGAGCAGAACCCAGCATACAAATTTCAACTTCGAAGGTCCCACGGCCTCAAATCATTCCCCACTAATTCTCGAAAATAGCTACAAGTATCAGTAACTCAATCATCCCTTCGACACGAGCCACCCTAATCGCCAGCTACCCTCATCGCGCGATCTTTATACATTCCACTATCTCCGTGGAAGCTTGCCCCCTGCACTTGAAAAACGGACACTGGATCACCATTTTCCAGACACAAATGCACACACTTCTACCACCAGATTAATCCCAATCGATGTTTTCGGGCACTCGGAGGCACTCGCGCGTCTGTGATCGCGACGCGTTGTCAGTGGCGTGAGAAGTTTAGGTGCTGACTTTCATGGAGCGACGGTCGCGGACAGACTGAAAGAAGTCTATTGTTGACAGGTCGAAAAGTGACTGCGGCAGGCCAAGTTGTCCGAGGCAGCGTTCCACGCGCGCCACGTGCTCGCTTAGCTTGGCTCCGCCTACCAGCCACTCTCGTGGCTAAAGAAAATTCTGTAAATCCATAACTGGGGGAGAGGGGCACTCGAGCTTTCCCGCGCGCAACCTTTCATGGCCAAGTGCCGAGGAAGGAAATAATTATAAAAAAGAAATCTTCGTAAGTGTACGCGCTTGCTGATTAGGAAGGTGCTTAAAATTCAACTTTGAAAAAATGGGCCTCGTTAAAATTTTATTACATTTCATAATGTTTTAAGAGATACTACCCGCTTACTAATACTTGAAATAAAATTGCATTTTTTGGTTAAGACGAATTCATGCACCCTTTATAAATGCACCCCCTAAAAAATTAAAAATCTGATTTTAATTACATAAAAAATAAATAAAATTCGCTGGTACATTTACCTTATATTCTCGAATCAGAAAGATCTCAACAAATGCCTCGCAATAAGCTCGAAAGCAAATCCATACTCTCCCCCGAAGAAAGCAGCAGATTTGCCAGCAGGCACGTGTAATTCTTTCCTCGCCAAGGCCCCAATTACCCCTTAATCGCGCACGCCACCTTAAAAAGGCTGGACGTGACGCGTAACGTATGTTGGTCAGTAATTGCAGTCACGGTTTGACGCTTCGGTCGAAGTAATCGTGCCGCGAGTAGAAACCGTGCCTTCAACCCCCTTGGCAATAAAAAATCTAACTTAATCACAATTCATCGATAAAACCCTGAATGACCTAGAACTCCACTTCCAAAAACCCTGTTGCATCTGGGTGCTACAGTTTGAAATTTGCCGAAAGGACGATAAGATAGCCCGAGTGAACGCGTTTTGTTAAAGAGAACCCTTATCGAGCGTCGTCCACGCGAACAACGGAGGTAACGGCTGCAATTTTGCATGCCTTGCTTATCGACGAGATTTTTAGCGTGTCGCGTACAGCGGCAGCCGTGCCGTATGACCGAGCTGCTTTATAGCTTTCCTCGCTCGGAACGCTCTGTTAAAGATCTGGACGTGGTATCGACACGAGTGTCGACGTTGATCTCGTTTCCAGTGAATTCTGTCGCGACAGGGGGCTGCCATGGGGGCTTCAATTTTGGGTGCATAGGTGATTTCTGATTCGACTTGGAAAAGGTAGAGATAGAGGTTTCGATGACCTGACGGTGTTGAGGGAATTGTTTTTGCTGAGATGGTGTTGAATTTTTGCTTGAATTTTTTTAGAATTCAAAGAATATTTAGGTACACGTAGAAAGGAAGATAGCAGTTGGATCGACTTTTTCCAAGACCCTTTTGTTTGTTCTAGGGACGGTGGGGACTCAGAGAAGGATAGAGAGGCGACAGTTTTCCTGTAGCCTGCACAAAACCTCCATGTTGCAGAGATATACAGTAAATTCTCGTTATAGGCTCGATGCTAGCGGCGAACTTACAACGCGTAGGGTCGGTTATTCCGAGTCGCCAAGGAAAGTGTTCTCTTACTTTCAACTGAAAGATTCCACGAAATGGTGGGGATAGCGAGTGAGCTTACAACGCATAGTCGAAATGAGCTTATAACGAGAATTTCCTGTATCACGTATATATTTAAATCCTACAGAGTTGTTTTTACTTTTGTATTCACTATCACTCATTGTTAATAAACATTATTCTATATTATACCAAGAATTCTAACAAATTTTCATTTTATGGCGAAGGGGACTTCTGATGATCTGAAAGTATCAGAGGAAGTTGCGTATAGATACCTATTGTAAGATTGATGAGGAGATTCTATGACGTTATGGATCGTGGTGCGAGCCCCGATAGGCTAATATTATGCTGCAGCTACGCTTAAGGTAGCATCTTTATTTAGACTCGAGAAAGTTGACTACTATGTAAGAAGGATAGGTATTACCTACTGCTTGTCCATCGTGAAGTGGCGTATGTGTTAGATAGAAGTTGTAAAGTTTGCAAGAAACTTTTATGCAGCTTTTCTGATACGATTTCTGCTGCGGGATTGCATTATCGTCGAACTGTTGGTCAGCGCTGTAGGATACTTCCTTTGTTTAACCCTCCGTGGTCACACATTCTTATAGCAATCACAAATTGGTTACATGGGGGTCATTGCACCCCAGTGTCATTTTTGTGTTAGCATTTTTATATTTTTGAATATTTTAACTTTTCAGTGATAATAGTACCTACATTCTTAATTCTCTAATAGTTTTTTTGTAAAAATGTAAATTTGTATTTGAAAAAAAAATAGTTTGCATAAAAGCGATTTTTTATATGATATATATACCAAAAGTTTCATAATTTTTTTAATTTTCATATTGGGGATTTTCCATTGTTAAATAATAAAGACCATGGCCGTTCGGTGTGGCAGTTGCCTCACCCCTGTCTTCTGAGAAAAATCGGTTACTTTTAAAAACTGATATTTATTAAATTTATACTAAAAAAGCGAATATATTTAAATTTCTGCAAAAGGGTAGTTTTTTCATTATTATATTTTTCTATACCGTCACCCCCAAGTTACCCTCTCCCCCTGGAAAAAATCTGCGGACGCCCTTGATAGAGACCTAACTATTTCAAGACTCCTTTCGAGCGTCGAAAATAATGAAATTCAAACAGAGAGGCGAGAAGAATGTGGCCAAGTGTTCATTACGCCCGTTCCCTACTTGCAGCATAGATATTTCGACCGTATTGCCGATAAATCGTACAACAATCGACATTTAATCGACAGCGGCCATTCGGACCGGCTTGAACCGAGCCAAGTGAATTCCATCGAAGCGTTTCGAGAGAATGTGCCTATTACCGAAGCGCCATAACTTTCGCGAGTGATCCCAGAAAGTGGCGCTGACAGAACTTTATTTTCCTATTGGAGAGTCGTAAACGCGAGAATCCGCGAAAAATTGGGATAAGTACGAAGCATAAAAGGGTATAATTCGGTCAGCGATACTCACGCGACGGCATTATGGAAATTTACGATCCTTTCTCCAACTCGACACTACTTACATTTTTGTTCGATTTGAAAATTCGAATCAGGGACCAGTAAAGTTTCAAACACACTTGTCTCGCTTCTTTTATAACAAAACTGCTTCCAATATTACCCCATTGAACTGGGTGTATAGCAATCGATAGGTTCCTCAAAGAAAACTATTTCTAGCAAGTATCAACCCGATACTAGGGTAGTTACGGGGTAAATATAATTTGCAGTTTAAGCTCCCTTACTTTTCTTCTATTGAATAGAAACTTATAAAAAAAATCAGAGACATTCTACCCATTGGTGTAAACGTCTGTGAATTTTTTCAAAATTTTCAGCTGCAAAACTGAATTTTACAAAATTCAAAAGATTTAAAAATCCCGATTGCATATTCGAATTATCAAGGCACCACGTCTATATTTTTACAGTTTTAGCGTCTTTGTATACTTATTAATGTAACGCTATTTTTTCAGACTTTTTGAAAGGGTAGAACGTATTTACAAAAATTAAAAACATACGACAGATATATTTTTTGCTCATTAAATTATTTTTATATGCAATTTTTAAATACTTTCACATGTATTAAACGAGTCATTGCAATTAATCTGAGAACTGTTTAACCGGCTAGACCCTTTCCGAATTTTCCTACAACAGCCAACAACTTTGCTCCCGCGGGCGCGTTAAATATTGACATCGTCGTACAGACGTGAAGCTGTGCAGCCGAACGTCGAGTTCGAAAGTTCTGGTTATAACGCGGGAGCTTTATGTGCAGAGGAATTGAAGGTGGTGGAAATGAAAAAATTTCCTTTTCAGGTCATGAAGGGGCTGGAAAAGTTTCCACCTCCCCGTCTATGGAATTTCGTCGATGCGCCGTCGCGCTAAACAATTGGTGCCGATAAATTTCGCGGATTAACGCGTCTACGGAATACAAGATAAAGGGTGCACGCGCCGCGGAGCCTATTGTCGCGCGTGCGCCCGCGCTCATTCGAATTAATCCACGCTCCCGCATTCCAGCTGCATCCGATTGTAATTATCTTCGGCCTCGTTGATTCCCCGATTCTGTCGTAACAGACGAATCTCACTCGTTATCGCTATTATTATGTCACTTAAGGGCACTTGCCGGTCAAGTCGTGTGAAAACATAGGTGACGTTTATGATTTTTTGTAGAAAAAAGTATACTATTTAAGGGCTTAATTTTTTTGCACTTAATGCTACTGTAAGGTATCCTACATATTATTATACAGAAAAAAATGAAGAAAACTATTTAAAAGAATTCATCATTTATATATTTCAATAAATGTCACGAAAAATTTGAGAAGATAAGATATACTCAAAATGACTAATAATTATAAGAAATGGCAAAACAAATCATTTTTACCTCGTTGGCAGGTCTGGTGTTCATTACACATGTGTGGTTATCATGCTACGATCTCTCATTGTTAATTAAAACGAAACTTGGTTCTTTTTTCAGTCGAATAAATGTATTTTTAACCCCTCCTTTTTTTAAGTAAAATCTGAACCGTTAGGAATTTTGGTCTAAAATTTTACCTGGTCATTCTTGAGATGTTAGAGGGATGAAAACAAAAAAAAATTGACGTTTTAACTCGGTGAGCATCACCTATAGTATTTTGCAAAATTCCATTAGACCTCATTTCACCTGACAATTTAGTACGTCATCGATACGGGTCTGTAGTATTCATGGATAAAGGGTGGCCTTGACTCAGTAGCGCACTCAGGATTTAATAAAAATGAAATACAAAAATATAAAAATGAAAAGTTTAAATATAGGTAATCCAGTTTTCTTTTCTTTTTACAAAGCCCCTGCTTTGAGGGGTGCCAGAACCTCTTGTCCCCCTTCCTTTAGGTGCGCCAGTGCCTTTAGTCGACCTTACTCCTCTCAATGATCAGATTTCATCCAATTAATTAATTTCTACAAATTTAGAAAAATTTCATTATTGTCTACGGGGATATTGCTCAAGACCTTCTTACCCTGAATAAATTATGTGCCAGAAAATACAGAGATGAAGTAGTTACGGAATAATTAATATAATTTCCTCCCCTATTTCCCTAGATTATTACCTACCACCCCATCTCCCCGTTCAAGACCACTCCCTCGACCTCCTACAGTAGCAACGACTTAATTCCCAGTTTAACACCCAGCACACTCGAAGGGAGTTGAAGCAATGCTCGATGAGGATGTATAGATCCGAAGGGTAAATCCATCGTCCTCTGCCCTCGGTCACCGCGTCAGACGTCAAACATTCAGGGACACGAGTTACACAAGTACGCCTCCGGCCGTTTCTAACGAGGAAGCGGAGCCTGCGGGCTTGGATATTCCGGTGGAAAGTCCTCGCGGATAATCTATGTGGTCGCACGTCCTCTAATTCGCTGCGGAAAGATCGGGGATTAATGCGCGGCCACGTATCTCGGTTGCGCCGCCGCTGAGGATGTAATTAAATTTCGACTGCAGGAATCGCGGCTCCCGCGGCGATTCCTAACGATGAGTGTTGACTCCTCGAGGACCTCCTCGAGGACCCGCCAACGGGATTCCCAAAAGTCTTTCAAAGTACCTATCTCGAAGTCGTTACAACGGGCCTGCAAAGTGGCTGAAAGGAAACGTTGCCAAGCCGAAAATTCTAATTTTAATGAAACCTCGTGTGAATGTGGAGCATACCAAAGTATGCGAGAAGGTATTTTCTTTTTCAGAAAAAATTCACTCGGGGGAGGGGTGAAATCAACCCTTTTTTTTAATATAACTTTGTAATGGTGAGAGATAGGAGGAAACTTTGAGTGTAAGAATTGTTCAGTTTTTTATGAATTATCACGCTGCTAATAGAATATTTAATAAAGTTATATTTCCCGGGATTTTTCCTTGGGGCGTAAATGGACGCTAATTTTAGTTTAGAATTTTCTTGTCATTTTTTGGAATTAATAGGATTTACAATTAATAAGAATAAGGATTAATAAGAATCAGAATTCATAAGAAATGAAAGATGAAGTAATACAGATAATATGAAATGATAGTTAATATTAGAAACGTGACACTATGGGTTTATAATTTTCAAGTTTCACATGAATTCGAAACCTATTGTCTATTCCACCCATGTTAGCAAGTGCTCTGGAAATGGCACGAAAAGTCGCCTCTGCGGCAGGGAAACCTCGAGCCATCGAACGACACCCCCGATCGAATCCTCATTCTCCCTTTAATAATAGTTACCTCAGTACGCGGCACGAATTTTTAAGGAGGCACGCGGGAATATTTCGAGGGATCTCGAGGAGCAGTTGGCAGTCGTCCCAGATCGATGAGGGGCCGGCATTTAATTCAATCGGAAAATGGAAAAAAATATCGAGAAGGATTACCGTGGACGCGTCCTTATCAGACATCTCTAGGCACCGTCTCCAATAATTTCAACGTCCGATCACGTCCGTACCACGCAATCGAATTTCAAGTACAATCCTACGATCTTCTGACTCCGACTTTCCCAAAATTCTACGTCAATCCCTTCTTCCCTCTTACATCCCAATTACCTACACTCTTTCCACCAACCGATGCGTCGCACTCAGAAACACTACTCACAATTTGCACACTGGTGCAACCAAAACCTGACGATTACCAATTTTCACAAGATACTCCACGTTTCACGGTGTTCAACCATCACAAATTATTTCATTTCGCTTGAAAAGATGGAACCTCAATGTTTGCAAAAATACTCCACCGGTCAACAATTTTTCTCCGATTTTTAGGGTTTCAAAAAAAAAAGGACCAGAGGCAGAGGACCTGGTGGACCGATTCACCCTGTCACTGTCACCAGACTGACGGTTACGACGACACTGGTCGGCTGGTCCGGGCGCAGAATTCACGGCCGCGAGCGCGAAAAACGCGGAAGGGGCGATCGGTGAGCCGGAAGTCGGACAGATCGCGCGGGGAATGGTGCTCGTCAGGGTTGAACGGCGTGTACCGCGTACGTGACTGGCGTTCACTGGTTTCGTCCGCTGCTGCGGATATATCATCCTGCACCGAGGTCCGCCCCCAAACTGAGCCACCATTCTCGTCACCGTGCATGTCCCGCTGCTGCACGACCACACCACTAACGATTGTTCCTTCGAGAAACGATTCCGCCGAAAATAGGCCGTAAATGGTACAGTGCCTCGCCGAGGAATAGTGACTAAACCAACCCGAGTGGGGTGGATATCATTGGGGGTGCAAGCCGAGAAGAGTGTTATTTGCTACTTCTTATACAGGGCTGCACTTATTTGGTTACGAGTGTTTTCTTTTGCCACGTTTCGTGGTAAAATTGTTTCGAAAAGCTGTGGTGATTTTGGTGCGAGGTGAAGCTGAAGGGGTTGAGATTCCTTTGCGAAAGTGGTGAGGGAGATAAATTGGAAGCTGTGAATGCTTTGAGATTTATTAAGGGAAGAATCGATCTTCGAGTTTCATATACCTAACCATGGCTTTTGAGAAAAAATCGATTGTTTTTAAAAACTGATCTTTATTAAGTTTGTATTAAATAAAAAAAATTTTAAAAAATAAAACCAACTTCAAAAAAATAAAATTGCACTAAAAAGTAAAAATAATTTTTTCCCTTATTTAATCTACGAGTCTCATATATTAATAAGGGAAAAAATTATTTTTTACTTTTTACTGTAATTTTATTTTTTTGAAATCGGTTTTATTTTTTTTTAAATTTTTTCATTTTTATCTTTTTAGTTTTATATATATTGACACAACATGCTGAGGAGTTATGCCGCGACAAACAAAAAAAATACAAACGTGTCAAATCTATAACCTCCTCCTTTTTGAAGTCTGTTAAAAAAGTGAATATGTCTATTTTGGTTTTAAATTTTTAATTAAATTGGAAATTCATGATCCGATTCGTCGATATCATCGTCAGGGTTTTTTTTTTATTAGATACTATATTTATCCTTACCATCACCCCAAAGTTGCCCCCCTCCCCCTGGAAAAACGGCTGCAGACGCCCCTGTGCCTAACTGGAGTTATTTAATTTCCAGTGCTATTTAGATTTTTAATTATTGTCCCTCGTTGTATAGAACTCGAAATTTCGAAAGAAAATCATATATCCTTTCACACAATTCGAGACATCCACTCGTCGCAGCAGCCCCCAGAAGTTGAAGGAACTGCGGTTCGACTGTGTCCACCCGACAAATAAGACATCCCCATTAGTTTCATTTCCCGCAAAAAAGCCACCCACGGTCCAACTTTTGGCTCGCAGAACTCCGTTCACTTTAGTTCCGGTGCAATGAAAGCTCGCGATTAATTACTCAAAGTTCTCGATCGAGTGGAAGCGTATCTCGCCACGATGTCGAGGGCTTTCCACTGATCAGACAGCTATTACAATATTCAATTAGTGAGCGATGGATTAAATTGTAACAGGGGGCAATTTTCAAAGAGTAACAAGGTAAGCCAACGTTTCGCGCGAACGTAAGTAAAGGTTAGACCATGTGTTCCTTAAAATATTAACCCTCCGTGGTCACACCTTCATATAATCATAACTTGGTCACATGAGGTTCACTGGACCTCAGCGTCATTTTTAAGTTACCATTTTAGTATTTTTCAATCAGTCAACTTTTGAGTGATAGATAATTGTACATTCTTAATGCTCTAATAGTTTTTTCATTTGTTATCAACTTTACATCCAACATGCACCAAACGATGTAGAATTTGTTTACATATATCACACGTCAAAACCTCTCGAAAATGAACTGCACCCCTCTTGCCGCAAGGTCCTCTAATTTCCCTCTAACCCTATAAAGATAGTACATACACGCTGAAAGTGACAAACGATATAACTGACAAGATATTCTACTGAAAAATTTTAATTACTCTCACTTAAATCGTTTACCATTTCAACTCCTCAACCATTATTACTAAAAAGCAACGCAACCTAGCCATTTCCCGTTTCCCTGTGAACACCTGAAGGACATCTGGTGTCCGAGTTACACCAGCGTTCCGCTTCGTTACGCCTAATTCATTCGCCGCTGGCGAGACGATAAATATGGCCGCCGCGGGTGGGCAGCGCGCGCGACCAGGGAATTATAAATTCACCGAGAAGAGGAGATTTATGCGCTGGATTCGCGGTGACAAAGTGGCGGGATGATCGAAGCAGCGTCGACCACGCGGCAAACAAAACCGCGTCTGACCATGAGCCCTCCAAGGACAAGAGGAAACCGACATCTAATGGCTTCGCCATAAATACGCGACTTCTGGGTCGTGCCCCAAACTCCACTGACTATCTTCCCCTGTATTCCTCAGGCAGCGCGAAGCCGCGAGACGTCTTCCGCGAAAAATAAGAGAGAAATTGGCCCGAGGAGCTCGCAGACCGGAAGTCTGCTGCGTGGAGGGCTGGAAGGGAGGATTTTGGGAGCGCGTGGGCGCGCGTAGCTGCATTGAGGAGACGGGCACTGGGCAAGGAGGAGGAATTTTACGCGTTGAATGTGCATATCGATTTCAAGGGGCGAGACGGTGGACAATAATTCGAAAGGAGGTTACGACTCCGACTTGGATTCAGAAAACGGCAACTGCCAAATGCCAAGGTCAACCGGAATGTTCCGTTTCTGCGAAAGTACTTTGGATATTAAGGGTTCGCCTCGAACACGCGGGGGTGGTATGAGGGAGGTTTTAGGGCGTATGGTAGTGTATAGCACCCGGGTAAAGTGATGTGCCATTTTCTGCTTAGGTAATGTAGTTATTCGGTAATTAGAATGAGTAAATAGGTACCAGACATTGTCAGTAGCTGCGTGCTAATGGTAGTATTAAGTGATAGTAGTGACGAAAAACGGGAGATACAAATAGAATTGCGAGGACAGGAGGAAGTAGTGTTAATCTTCCTCGCCGACAAGTAAGAACGGACGCGGCGCCTGCATCGCTAGGACAAAAAGCTTCGGGAGAACAATTACAAGGGTGGAAGAGAGCAATGAAGATCCTTTTTATTAGAGATGTAGCGATTAATTGTACTAGCCGATTAATGGGCCCCGGAAAGAGACGACTATTTGGCCCTTCATTTTCGTTGGTAATTATTTAATTATTTTGTGTAATAATTATGTTACGTGCAAATATGTATAAGTGAGTGTACTACATCTAAAGAGTAAAAGGAATCACAGGAAATGTCACAAAATAGCTTTATCGAGAAAATTAAGTTTTAACAGGTACTTTAGTCCATACGCCTTATCAATGATACCAAAAGTTCAAGGAGGATTAATCAAACTAGTCGGTACATCTCTACTTTTTATTCACCGATGAAAACCAAAACGTCCCCTCCTCGCGCGCCACAACTCCGGATTCATTATTCGAAAATATGTATCTGAAAATTCGTTACCCCTTTTTGGACCTCCTTTCATACACGAGGATGCGAGGAGCACACGCACATTCGCGATATTCAAATCCCAGGGGCGTGTCACTGCAGATTTATTTACAAACAACCAGGTATATCCTCATCAGCGGCGTTCGTGTACACCACTTCCCTTCTAGCGCGGCTCTACTCGAGTGGCAAACACTCGATATTATACAAGCAGTGGGGGCAAAGAGGAGAAGACAAATATTCCGCGAGATATCCGCCGTGGCATCTTTCAGCCGCGAGGGGTGGAGTATCACTGTGATTCCAGTCCCTTTTCCTATCCCTTCGCCTCGAACCAGCCGTGAATGGTCAATAACGATTCCATCCCCCTTTTTCTGTCCCCCGGTCGCAGCCCCCTCTCCTGCGAAGATTCAATTAATCGGGGGGTGGGGGAAGAGCGACGCCTGCTCCGCGAAAATTTCGCCCGGAAGCGGGCAAAGCGGCCTGGCTTCCGGCACGGCCGCGATTGTTCTCGCGATCAATTGTTCTCGGTAAAGAGTACGCGACACACTTTGTCGCGACGTCACAACGTCGCTCGACGATATTCGTGACTAGCGTCGGAAGGACGAGCCCCCGCGACTTCTCTGACGAATGAAGACAGAAGGAGACTTCTGTCGCTTTGGTGGAAGGAGGCATGAATTGATACACAAACGAAGGTTGAAAGTTTAATACAAATTCAATATAATTCATTAGGTGATTATAAAAATTGATTTAACCCTTAAACAATAAACTGGAGTTTTACGTTTTTTTTCCTTTATCCTTTTATCTATCTCCTTATTCTTTTCCCTTTTCCTTTTTCCCTTTCCTCTTTCCCTTTCCTCTTTCCCTTTCCTCTTTCCCTTTCCTCTTTCCCTTTCCTCCTTCCCTTTCCTCTTTCCCTTTCCTCTTTCCCGTTTCCCCTTTTTCCTTTTCCCTTTTTCCATTTTCTTTGTGAGGTGCTTTCTGGGTGCGCTACTGGTACCAACTACCACGTAAACGCAGAGCGGACCCACGAACAGATTCGCGGTTGTCGAAAAGAAAATCTCGAGACCCGGAAGACGAACGTTGCCGTCATAGTGGTGGAAAGTAATCGTTTGGATAGAAATCTGTGTTGGACGGATCCGTTTGTCGTTCCCATTGATTGTTCGGTCGAGGGGTACTATTTTTAAGCGGAAGCGTGGCTCAAAGGGACGTTGCAGGTCCCAAGTTGCGGGGGACACCGTTTCAAAGTGGGAGGATAAACTCGGCTGACCGTGAAACGGAAAGTTGTGAAACGAAGCTTCCCCAGAGGGGTGGGAGTCGCCCGAGGACGTTGCACAGGGTAAATCGCAACAACGGGGGAGAGTTTGAAATATTTATGATCCGTCGTGACATAGAAATACGGCGGCCATGGAGGAGGCGTGGGTTCGAGGCGACTTTCGTTCGAGCATCCTGGCAAAATTAACGGAGGAGGGTGGCGGCGTTCTCGTGCATAATTAAATGAATATCGTTCGGGCGAAGTTTGGGGAGAAACAACCCTTGATTAATTTTGGGAAATTTTGAGGCCATTATGATTTGTAGAATGGATGGCCGTCGGTTGAGAATCAGATTCTGGAATAGAGAATATTTATTTATTTAATATATAAGGAGGGATTAAAAGCCAATCGGTGTAAGTTTAGCGTTAAAACCGAGATTTACATTGTTTGCATTCCAAATAATTTTGTCTAGTATTTCCGTGTTCAATATAAATACCGCCAATTTTTGCTTGCGAATCAAAGTAGTGACTTGGTTGATTTATCCGCTGAAAATTTTAACAATAAAGACGTTTTATGACTGCGTAACTCATTTTCAGGGAGAGTTCGACTTGGCAGAAAGGAAATTATTAGGAATTAATAATGAATTAGGAATGAATTTCCATTAGGAAATACAAAAGGGAAACGAAAAAAGGTAAAGATAGAAGTGACATCCAACGCAATCTGTCGTGTACTAAGTATGAGTTTCGCAAAGTGCAGCATGTGCACTGGTTTTCAATCTGCAGATGGAATAAGAAAAAAATCAATAAACTCACGGTAGGTGTTAGCTAAGTTGCATATTCTATACATAGGATCTGCGACATTGAATCGCGAGAAGTACCCACACGGTCTAAATAAACGATTCAATGTTAATCTGAATCTTATATGAACTGGGGGACATTGGAAATTGAAATTCGTTAGGGGTGGAATACTTTCGGCAATTCTTTGTCATCGTGAAACGTTTACATAATCAGCAATTAGCAGTGGATTGAGAATTGAAAACTTCGCGGCCTTAAGGGGTCTTTCCAGTGAAACGTCCTAAAAATTTACCGTTGTGCAGAACTTTCTTCTTTCAAAAAGAATTTTTATTTCAAATAAATTTTTATAATCAGCTAATGAATTTGATTCAATTTGCATTTAAAATATTTTTATGTATTCAATTCGGCTCCCTCCAAGATTAAATCCCAAGTGCGCCACTGAAGGGGATTATGTTGAAAAATTGAGAAAAAAATTCTTTCCCTCGTTCCTTCTCCCCCAAAATTCTCAATCACCCTGATCAGCATCCACAAGCCAAAACGACTGTTCGGTTATTAAATATTGATTTTCCGGGCGCTCTGAGAAAATTGTGTCCTTGGCTCGAATTCAAAAGCGCGCATGTTTTCCGAGCGCTGTCACGTTTGCGAATTAATGCTCGGCAGGGATGCAAAGCAACGCGCCCGGAGGGGATGCAACAAAATGATTAATTATTAGCTCGACAATACTACAGCAACGATTACGATCGATCCGCGGAAGGTCGGGGCTCGAGGCCCGGGCCACCGTCGGCGATACTGACACGATTATCACCGCGATGTATCGCTTCGATATCGATGATTACCGGGTGACAGCGTGGAGCGCCGAGCGCAATGAATTCGAGGCATCATTGCCCGCGAAGTTGACGAGCCACCGGAAGATGTCGTTGGGACACGCTGCTCCGATCACCCCTGTTCGATCTATCGATCGTCTTGGGCAGATTTCCTTTCACTAGCGTGCGGGGTATAAGCTTTACGATGAAATAGAATACATAACTTCCGTAGCTGTTAGTTTTTATTTAGGCTAAGGAAACTGTAAGGGTATCGAGCTTGAATTAACGTTTTGACTCCGAGCGACGTAAATATACGTTTTGTATATATCGATTGAATCCGGGCGACGTATATATACGTTCTTATATTTGGATTGAATGCGGGCGACGTATATGTACGTTCTTATATTTTGATTGAATCCGGGCGACGTATATATACGTTCTGTATACTTTCATTGAATTCGGGCGACGTATATATACGTTCTGTATACTTTCATTGAATTCGGGCGACGTATATATACATTCTGAATATTTTCATTGAATCCGAGCGACGTATATATACGTTCTGTATATTTTCATTGAACCCTGGCGACGTATATATATACGTTCTGTATATTTTCATTGAATCCGGGCGACGTATATATACGTTCTGTAGATTTCGTGTGAATCGAGGGAAAAAAGTGAATTTTTGTTTTGAAATTTCCCGTATTCAACGGGTTAAGTCATTATTGGTGAAATTACTGAGATATGGAATTGAGAAATCGCTCATCCCTCAATTTACGCGGAGTATGCTGTACACGTGTTCTTTTTTACGAGGTTAGAAATAGTGTGAATGGAGTCTGCTGGTACGAAAAAATACGTTCCTATGTAAAAATAAGATATAGGGAGGAAATGTAGATGCCGTGTAAATCGAGGAAAAATGGAATCACGAATTTCCTGTCCATTTAAATGATATTGTTTATTCATGAAATTGGAGACTTGGAAGATACCATTTAGTTTATTATCGATGACGCAGGCGCCATCCCCTCGAAGGGATGGAAGGAAGCTTTCCTTCAATTAATCCACTAGCAACAGCTCCCACCAGTTCCCCAAAATTTGAGTTGAAAATCACGAGAAGTAATTCAATTTTAAGGAAACTAGGTATTTACTTTTCTCGACGTAGCTTTTTATCGTAGCTCCTGGAAGCGAAGCCCGAATCTCGCTAATTCTGCGAAATGAAGGGCAGCATGAAATCCCCTCCATCAGAATCCAAGGAAACGTACGTTTGACCCAGATCCAGAAGAGCGACGTTCGAGACAGACACATTTACTAAACACCTTTCTTTGAACTTCGGAAATTTATTTCTACTGGATAACCTAGTCTACTCGAGGCAACCAGTTTCCCGCGTGGCACATCGATCGCCATGAATCGTTTATCGCGTCGATTCGTATCCGAGGCACTCGAGCAGTTTTTCAGCCCCGTCAAGATCCACCAAGCATGCACGGGCATGTTTCTTTTAAACAGCAGCGGAACAGCGCGAGCATGTTTCTTTCAAACAGCAACGGAACACCGCTTCGGGGCATAATGTAGCAGACTTCGGAACACTCGTGGACCCAGCGACCGAACGCGATATCTTTCGATCGCGAACCAATGCTCCGAAGGTCGATTAATTACCGCGATGTTTTAATGAACGCGAACGAAAGGAGCGCGAAGAATGAGGGCTGCCGGTGGAAGGAATACAGTGATGTTGGCAGAGTATCGGGAATAAAGGTGGCTATGTACTTCAATTCTGGGAGTCGAGAGGCCAGGACTCCACTTTGTATGGTTTTTAGACACTGGCGCATCTTCAGGACAGGAGAGCAACATTCGTGTCTCTGCTCAGCCATTGGTTAGCCAACAAACTTGTATATACGCATTCTGACGCAGTGCAAAGGTGACACCTTGTAGAGAAGATAACTCTTGGAAAGTACACCGAATGAGGACATTGTAATGCTTATGGCGATTCTATAAAATACGTGGTACCCAGAAAACGCTGATCTCGAAGGATCCTGCATAGACAAGCGATCTGACATAATATAACTGGTACTTGGTAACAGCACCGTCGACCACAGTAGTTCATACATACGTACATACTCGTGCCAGCTGAATCCTACTCAACGCACACCTGACACCGCATATTATTCACCTGCCAAAACGCCTCAAAACGGCAAAATGTCCATTCGTCAGCCTAGCATACCCCGTAGCCTTTCACAGACACCACTGCAGCCTGCCCCGAGTACCTCCCTAGGTTCCCTCCACACGTACCTCTCGTACACCGGCAGAAAGGACGAAGACAACATTAGACCAGCACTCGCGAGCCTCGGTGGGGCCCGCCGTACCTAGTGACGGGCCACGACGGGACGAAGGGCGAGACTGATAAGGAAATTGGGTTGGCACGAGGAAGAGGAAACGCGGAGCACTCGCGAACACGGCACGCCGTCGACGAAGTTCGAGGCGAGCTTGAGCTCGTCGCGCGTCCGCGGTAGCGGAACGAAAAAGAGCGGGAGCCAGAGGATCCTCCGAGCGGGGTAGAGCGTAGACAAGCGGACGGCAGCGTGGCGGCTAGCTTGCGAGGCCGCGTGGCGTTCCATCCTTCCAACGTTCCAACCTTCCAACCTCCGCTCGCTTTCCACCACCGCGCGGAGCACAGCTGCCCACCCACCCCGCCCACGGACTTTCTGCTCCTTTGCCCCTTCTTCCCACCCTCCGGCTATCCCTATTCCTTTTCCTCTCTCTCTCTCTCTCTCTCTCTCTCTCTCTCTCTCTCTCTCTCTCTCTCTCTCTCTCTCTCTTCCTCCCCCCGTACGCTCCAAACCCCAGCGAGCTCCAGCAGCTCGATATTCTTTCCGCGCTTCTGCACGGAACACGATCAACCGCACCGGTGCACGCCACCCGCTTCGACAGGGGACCTCCTAGTCATCCTACCGCTCGTTGTCGCTCGTTGTTAAACTTAACCTACGTAAGCGGGATTATCTTCACCATGCTCACGGTAATGCACCGGCGACCCCCCTTCCTGGACCCTATCCTTTGTTTCCCTTTCTTTCTTTGGTCTCCCTGTTCCGGATCCCTTCATGGGTGGTTCGACTTGCTGAGGTAGGGGTGGTTTCGAGCAGACGGATTCTGCATTGTCTGGGAGACGTTCGTGTGTGTGACATGTAGATGTTAATTTAGGGGAAGAGGATTGGACACCTGATTTTTGATTGTTTAGAATGTTGCAGAGGGTGGCTTGTGTTAAGGGTGCGTTCTCGTGTAATACTTTAATAAATTTAGGATTTTTTTGGAAGGAAACTGTAATAGAGAAGGGAAAAGATATTTTAAACGTTCATTTAAAACTCCTCTCTTAGCGCAATATTGATGTTAATTATAATTATATTTTTTTTTCTTATTCGTTTTTCTTTTTGTGTCCAGAAGTACGATCATATCTCTCATCTATATGTTAAAACGTCTTGGTTACGTATGCCTCAGCGCTGGATTTTCCATTTATGTTGTATCGTTCACAAAATACTCTCATCTCATGTCCCACCTTATCTCTATAATATTCTTCGCAATAATCTTTCTTATCATGGGCCAAATTCTCTTCCTACTCGATACCAAAGTCTCCTTTCCATACCTGCACATTCGTCATCTAAATTTGAATCATCCTTTGCCTATATTTCTGCTCATTATTATAACTCCCTTCCATCCGATATTCGAGAACTTAAATCTTTTCCTGATTTTAAATGCAAAGCTCGGCGATATATATGGCTTTATTATGCGTCAGAGTAACGTTTGTTTCTGTTTCCGCTATCCTTTCTTAGTTTTAGTTTAGTTTTATGTTAGTTATTTAGTTACGGTTAGGCTTCTAACAGTCTTGTACTGCAGCCTCGCCGTTTACTTCGCTTGTCTTCATGTATTATTTCTTTTTCTGTATGTTCAAGTAATAAAGACGAATAATAATAATAATAATAATATCCAAATGCCATCAGTTGTGACGAAAAAGCGGTGTCTTTGAGGAACCACGCAGCGATGGAGACACCTTTGAAGCTGCCCAGCTCGTATATCAAAGCTGAGGAAGATCACACGCGAAGCATCAGCCACCATGGGCTTTCTAAACTGAAATTTATATTTCCACTTAAACGGAGAGTGTACTGCGTCGATAAAGCCTCATAAAGGCCACCGTAACGATGCAGTTTGTCGCGAGTTATGATATCAAAAATGGCGCGCGCGCCGGAGGAGCGAGCCGCTCACGTGACGTGGGAAAAAACGCGGGAAAGAAAGCGGACGCGATCGTTTAGCAAATTGGATTCGAATCGGTGCAGGCACACCACGGACTTGGCAAGAATTCGATGCTTATCGATGTCTTTTTTGCCTGGCAGCGAAGCTTCAATGACGCGATAAGCCGCGGATAAAGACCTCCGATCGCGGTGAATAAATAAACGCGCTGATCGACTCGACCGAAGGGTTAATTATTTCGCGCGTCGTTCGGTTCATTGACGCGGCCATACATTACGCAATAATGACGACGCGCAACCGTGAAACGCAAAACAAAAGCACGCTTTTCGACGATGAATGTTGCAATAACCATTAACGTAATAGAGTATTATTGTTTGATAATATTGAGTGACGAAGTTGAGTAACGAAGTCTGTAGAGTAAGATAAAGCAAGATGAAGACATTAGTTGATGAAGTTTTCTGTTCGTCAGGGTGAAAATATTCCTTACAGATTAATGTGCGATTTCCTTTCTTGTATATCTTGAAAACAGTGGTAGGTATAAAAAAATTATTGCAATGAAAACTTATCTTCCTTAGGTTTTTTATGCTCTATAAAACGGTCTAATCGGATTATTTAAAATTTGTAATTTAAATAAGGAAAGGTTCCCACCACAAATTTTAATTTCGATTCGATTACATAGTTTTATGCAGCAAAAATACCATTAAATTTTCTTTGTAACAATTTTTTGCGGGAGGTGTGACCTTTGCACTTCCATAACTTTGGTAATTTTACTTTGCAGATACAGTTTAGGGATCAGAAAGTATAAAGAAAATCGATTTCTTTTCACCCATCAAATTAAAATACCTCCTAATTCCTAGGTAAATATTTTAGTTATTGCTAAATTTTTAGAACTCATTCTCACTCTACCTGATTATTTCAGCATAATAAATCAAACAGAAAACCAAAAATAGAATCAAAATTGAAAAAATGTATGTTGATTTGGTTAACAAATTTTCTTTTATTATATTTCAGACAAACAAAGTCATAAATTAAAAAGAAATGCACATTTACTTGTTTCAGAATATTTTTCCCATTTACTTTTACTATACCTGCAATAGGTATATATTATTTTGGTTAACGAGTTATTATTCTCCATATACATTAACAATTGCTATTACAAAAAGTGTAATATTTCATACTTCAAAAAATAATCTTTTCCACTTAAACCTCAGTTGGCCTCTCAAACCAAAGCACCCAATATTTACCAAATTACGAGGTGCCTCCTTTTGGGTTAAAGTTAACAAACTTTGTGTTCTTTTCAATTTTCATTTACTTCATTTTCTTCGCAAACATTTACTCAGAAAAAGATTCCTAGATCAAGTTTCAATTACCCAAAGAGTTCAGGCAGCTGTCCTTGAACACCGAAAGCAGTTTTCGTTCCTTCTATCTTTTGAATTATCGCGACATCCGCCGCCTTTATAGCCCAAAAAGCAGTTTCGGGTAACCGTGAGGGAATTGGGCGACATACATTCGAAAAGCGACAAGAAAGAGTACGCAATGCCGCCGCGTGAAATACGTTTCTGCCCGATAAATTGATTCCCCCCGTCCCCGCTATTTATCGAAATCGGGACCGATAAGGGACGGCCCGCGCCCGATTTTCGCGAATCCGCCGGAGGGTCCGAAGCGAACATTGGGTGAAACACGGCCGACGTTCCGCGCGTAAATCAAACTTCCGCTCTGCCTATAGACAGGAATTCCTTACGCTCGGCGTGCAGCAATCCGCGCGAACGAATTTCGAAATTTGTTAGGAAAGTGGACTGGGCAAGGGCGATCCCATTCGCCCTCTGAATTATCGAGAAATTGATCGGCCAAGGCCGGCGGCTGTCGACTGGTGTCCCGTGAAAAATTCAAAAGCGCCCGATTGGAGAAAAATAACACGCGGGGCCATTTCGCCGAGCGAATTTGCCAGGAAATCTGTGACACGCCTGCGGGACGGTCGGGAAAGCTGGAAACAATTGTCCCAAGCAGAAACGAGTAATAGCGGTCGCCGGAACGATTTTCGGGGGGAAATCGGGAAAATCGACCGATGGAAAGGGTTACGGTGCGCTGGGAGCGTTCCACAACGGTGGATGGGAATTTTCGCGCGAATTGTAGGGACAATTTTGGGCAAGTGAAATATTACTTCCCAGACATACAATTCTTTGGGAATATAATTCTGGAAAATGTAACGGTGCCGGTTGTGGACGTGTGAATTGTAGCCGCGGGAAAATTATTGCGACTCGCGGTCAAACGAATGCACTTTGGAAAAGTGTACCTCGGGACGCTTTGTCGTTTCAACGCGGGTGGCAAGGTATTACACTAATTTCTCTGTCTCTGGAAGCGTGACGCAAATATTCGCAGTTTTGTTGGATTGCTCCCCTTGTTTCTGTGTGGGGGAAATATCTTGAAACGAGAAAAAAATGGCACTATTGTCACGCGGTATTCCAGCTTGATTTATGCAAAATTTCAAATATAATGACACTTCACTTTACGTTGTTGAAAGCTGTGGTCGTGAAAAGTGGCTACGGCCCTTCAAAAATGTAACACGTGAATTGTAGGAAAAGGACAATGATGTAGAGTGAAGTAGATGCTGTCGCGTTTGTTTGTTACAGATTCAGTGGCAAATGTGATCGATATGAACTCTTATCGTGTGTACTTTAACAGCTTCGCCTTTACTCTAGTTATTACTATTAAATATGTGTACCTATTAGTTTTCACCCTGAAGACCTGAAAATGGATGCGAACGAAAAGTACCTGATAGTTCTATTGAAGTCCTGTACAAACCAACACGGTTACAAAAAAATCGGAGTGTTTGGGTAACTGAACGTGCCTTGTCAGTGATGTTTTTATATTCGCCCCTTTTACTTCAACACTGAATATCCTGGGTCGCTAGCGACCGACGCAACTTGTTATCACGTTCTTGATATTTCCCGCCAGAAATACGAAAATGTGTTGCGTGGAGTGAAAGAAGATGGCCCCGGGAGAATAAACTCTCCATACGTTGAGAACAAACGATAAATGTTCCCTCATTCCCACGACACCTCCCTTACAGTAAAACGGTGTCAACACTTTCCATCGATTTCTCACAGATTTCGTAAACAATTCGAGCCTGAACCTTCACCTCACACCACCTCCATTGCGATATCTGCAATTAACTTCTTAACTAATTCTTATAATCATAAATTAGTGATTTTTGAGTTACCATTTTCGTATCATTTAATCTTTTAACTTTTAACTGAATCTTTTCCTAGAAATGTAAATTTTGATATGTTGAAATTTGTCTTTGAAAAAATAGTTGCGGAAAAAAGCCATTTGTTGCCAAAATTCAGCAAATTTTTAAATTTCATTATTGAAGTCTAAAAATTTACAGAAATATTGGCAAATACATATCCCAGGGGTGTGAGACACCCCGTATGACTATGAGGAGCTAACTATCACTATAAAAACCAACGAATCTGCTATTGAACCAAATTATATGACCTTGGAATCCCATCGACACAAGCAAATAAAAAGCTCGAAAGCCAGTGACGTTGCCAGAACTCATATTACGCATTCTGTAGTCGCCCAGTGATACAGCTGTTCGAAGTGGCAGCGCCAAGTGGTTGAAGCATCGCTAATGAGCGCTATCGACTCCGCGCCCCCACCCCTGAAGAGCAGCCGGCATTATCCAGCAAATTCGCCGCGACATCCGCATCGTCGGTGGCGGCTCGGTTACCAATATTACCGTTATCCACTCCCAATAAGACTCGGTTACCATTATATCCCGAGGAGGTCGGAGGCGCAGGCAGAGCGGGACCGCGCGCGAACCGGCGCACCCTCGAGCTTCCGTGACGGGATCTTCTTTCGCGTGATTGTCGATAATGCAGTTACCCACTGGATCGCCCATCGATCGGGCCTCTCGGCTGACCCATATTCGACCTCCGCTCGAGAACCCTTCGCCAGCGATTCCGTAGCCCTCCCTCCCGTTCCCTTCGTCGTCCTGCAAGCGTGTTCCAGACGCTACCGGACGCTACCAGACGCGAAGCATCGCGGCGTCCACGCAAAACGCGCCATCGACCAGCGGGACGGCGTCAAACAGCGGCGCCTTCTCCGTGCCCTTTAGACAGCACTGTCAAGGATAACGCGACCCGAGCGATCCGCCAAGATTTCCAAACAGTAGGGGGTTTCTTTTTGCGACACCAGCGGAATGGCCCTTCCCGTTTTATTCGGAGCTGTGTTCCTTCGCCACGCCTTCGTCGTTAAGAGAATTTATCTTTCGAAGTTCGGATATCTATTGGTCAACTTACGTGTTTTATGATAGGAAGATGGTTTCGAGGTTTCTGCTTGGTGGTGGTAGGAGGATTCTATAATGGGTACGGTGGTGCTTATTTGACCGCAATACATTTTTTTGTTCTTTTTCACCGTGTCAATGTGTTCACCCTTATGAGAGCAAAATGTTGGCATAATCAATACTTTCAAAATTGAATTTTAAACCCCACCCTAATAATGGGGATGAGAGTTTTTTTTTATAGTGGCTTTAGGGAATGAGTGTCTTGGTTGAAGCATGATGATGGTCTATACGTGGTGAGTGTCTTCTAATTTTCGATTTAATGAATTTCAAGAGAGCTTCACTTTTTATTTATCAAAATAAGATCCACATTTGCAATATGAAAAAGTAGGAACAATGAAGACAAACAAAGACAGCGCACAAATAGAACCGAATGTGGATAATTAAGGCGAATCAAATTACTCTTTTATCATCCTGACCCAACCCCTTGAAGCGCAGATTCAAAAACAAAATCCCCCGCAATATGACCAGAAAAATATTCCTTTAAACTTCGCGTTGATTACATAACGCACACGATGGGAGGAGGGAAAAATCAGGACGAGCGTGTTCGCTGATTTCGCGGGCCGCGTCGCATCGCGCTGCCTCCCTCGTTTTCAAAGGGACCAGAGGGGGTTGGAGCTATCGAGCGGCGCCCTGGGACGAAATTCAGAGAAATTCGTGGATCCGCCCCGCGCGTCGCGGAAAATTACGGTGGAGCTTTATGAAGTTAGTTCTTTTGCAGCGCGATTATCGGATTGGCTAGGGGGCGCAGCGTGAAACTTCTATCGGAAGCCGGGGCGAAACGGTCCGCCGTGATTACAGGGGCTGCTCGTTAACCTTGCAGGCCTCGTAAAATTGCACACGATTTATTGTTTCATTTCGAGGCAATTAATGAACCGGCGTAACGTCCAGGAATTTTAGAGTTAATTAATTTCCATGTATCCCCACCAGCGACCGTCTTGCGACTGCACCCGTTTCTCAGGGTGCACTGCATCAACCCTCTGACAATTTAGTCCGCGCAATGTACTGGTAGCATGGAAACAGCTCAACGAGAGAATGGTACTAAAGGTAACACCAGAGATCTTTAATTCTGTCGTTTCGTTGAGCGGCGAGGAAGGCTAGTCCAATTACGGAAATAGATGTCCCATTAATGGACCCTCTCAAGAGGCTCCACCCACGATCCCTTGACGGACCACTGAATCTGAAGAAAATTCAGTATATCGTAACAGAAATTTACTTAGCCCTCAATTTGTACGCGAAGAACGAACTCGATAAGGAGACGCCGAAGCAAGGATAATTGGACAGCCGAGTGAAATGAGAGAAATAGGTAGACGTGGGAGAAATAGCAACGACCCTTCCCGTCGTATTTATATCCAAAATGAAGCAAGTATACAGGGTGGATTTGTATGTAGGATAAGTAGGCTGTAAATTTTGAGCGAAGGAGATTGAAAATGGTGAAACGTAGAAGCTTGAAACATCTTTAAAACCAAATCACTTTTTTAAGCAAATTAGCAATAACTCATGTGTGAGTTGTAATATTGAATTAATTTTAATATTTTAAATTAAAATATTTGGTAGTATTTCACGGAAAGGGTTGTAGATGCTTTTTAGTCTAGGAGGGTCAAATTTCCAAACCCACCCCTGCAAGTATACAGACTAAGGACTGTTACTGGAGAGATCCTTTTTAAACTGATTAAGGGGACATCATTATTGAAAATTTTCAGAAACTTGATTTCCTTTTTTACATAGATATAGTATCTGAAGGATATTAAGTAAAACTTATTATCGCATTTTTATAGCAGTACACTAGAAATCGAACCACTACAGGAAAATGAAAAAAATATTTCTTTTCATATCCTTGAACAACGACTAAATAAATATCATACAGTTTTTTTACCGTAAGTTATATACTTTTTAAAAAACAAATCTTAAAGATCACCTATCTTTTTGCAATTCGATGAACACGTCCCCTTAACTCACTCCAAACAAGAACCCCCAAGCTCTCCACACATCTCCCCAGCAGTATTTAAGTTTCTACCCAAAAGAAGGTGCGATCATCTCACATTTAATCCTTTCGCCGAAGGTCAGGCCATTTGCGCCAAAAACGAAGAAGATTTTTCAATCGAGCTTCCGGTGGGCGCGACCCCGCAAGACGCGACGGAAGCGAATGCGTCACTCGCCTTGACCGTCGTCAGGGCTCGGCGTGTAACGACGTCGAAATAACTCCCGGTAAAATGGGAAAAGGAGTCTCACGGTCGCGAGACACGGGCAGCAGTCGAAAGTAATGAGAATGGAAGGGACGTTGGCCAGCCATTAAAGCCGCATGAAAAATTACGCTGCCCCGATGCTTTCTCAAATTCACCGTCAACCCCCTCAGAGTATTATTCCAGCAGACTTCGCGGCGTGGCTATTAGTCTCGCGGGAGCCAAGGAGAGATGCAACCACGTCGATCCTCCTACCATCGAGAAATTCGGGCGACCTTCGGATCCCGCTTTCCTCCAATCATCCGAAAGAGACAGAAACTGCTGACCTCCTTACCCCACCCTCGTCGCTTAAAGAAAGGGTGCAGTCGAACTCGTACGAAAGGAGCAAGGGAAATTACTCGCAACCGTTGGAGTTTCGAACCAGGCGCGCAAGATAAGGGAAACTTTTCCTTTTTAACGGCGCTCTCGAGCACCTTTTCGACCTTGAAATCGAGGAAAGATCAACAGGGCTGTGGAGCTCGGGAATTGAGACTCGGGAATAGATACCGCGGGAAGCGTCGTGAGCGGAAGAGAAATTGCACAAAGTTTAAACCGTTCTGCCAAACAGCCGTGTGTATCGAGTTTATTTCGACTTGGTTACTTATCGAGATTCGTCGCTTCCCCGTGCGTGCCGCAGCAGCCAACTTCGAGACCGCATTCGAGAGAGTAAGTTCTCTTAATTTGGCGCTAAGGTAATTTCAGCTTGGAAAGCGAAGCAATTTCCAAGCAGCTGTCGTAGATATTCTTGACAGGGCTGCGTGTAATCCACGCGTGCTTGCTCATTCGGAACACTCACTCGCGGAGTCCCAGTGACAACGATAATATTTTCAGTAGCGTCGCGAGTAATTGATTCGTTCCTGGCTACCACCAACTCGCGAGGACTTCGGACCTGATGGGAAGCGACGGACGGACCGCGTTTCGTCATTTCTTTGTCAGTGACAACTTTGACGTGCAGCACTTAGTAAGTAAAGAGACTTGATTGTCATATGTTACCTACAGAAGAAGGTAGTGTATTGTCACAAATTGGTCGAGATTCAGTAGTTCGTTTTTTTCTTGAAGACGAAGCTCATAGTAATTGGAAGGATAACATAACTGTAGCGATATTCCTGGGTCTCGCCGCAAGAGGGCATTTAAATTTCCTATGTGGGGAAGCCTCGGAAAAAACCTTTGGGGGCGATGGGACTCGAACTCGCGATCTCCGGATCCTCGGTGTACTGAGCAGCCGCCTAACCAACTCCGCCAAACCGAGCCTCCGAAATCTGAGTATTATATTTCGGACTCCCTCTTATAAGGGTTCCTGATCCGAGATAAGTGTTCAAAACGTTACTACACCAAATAAAGATTACTTTATTTGGTATATTAAATTAAATGCAGTACTAAATATCACATTGTGTGAAAATGCAGCAGATATCCTAACTCCTAACGCACCTGCGTCTAATCCAGGGTCTGCTAGGTTCAGTTTGACATTACTCGAATAATTTTTTTATTTATAATTTTTTTTATATAAGGAAGAAACGAATAATTTTTTCGAATAACTTCATTTATTCGAATAAATTTTTCGAATAGCTTCATTTATTCGAAAAAAATTTTCGAATAACTTCTTTTTTCGAATACAAATGCTTATCTCTTGCTAGTTAAATCATTATTGAATCTACGAGCAGACCTAAAACGCAACGCACACTTCTTTCCTTCCCCCCTACCTTCAATTCACATCTTCCACTCTTCTTCTCCCTCAAGCACCAGCCTTTGACAAATTTAGACGAGTGAAGAAGCTTGAGCTTCAGATCCCAGCAAGTCGACACATTTATAACTCAGGAATTTGTCCCATTTCCATCACTCCTCCACTCGATGCGCGACATACCTACCTCCTTCTGTCCCCAACAATTTGGGAAATAATTATGCGTGCACGCTTAAACTGGCGTCCACGACATCGTTTCGCAACACTGAAATAACGGCGGCTCCACAGAGGAACGATTTATCGCGCCGTTTCCCGCTAACGACAGGAGATAACGTGATGACACACATTCCGGCCCGCTCTTGGCAAAAGGCGGATGAGCCGGGCGAGCGTTTCGCGTCATTTCGCGCGAGAAGATTGGACTTCTTGGACTGGAGATTGGACCGGGAGAGGATTGCTCTTTTAAGTTTCCGAAGACGATGGACGCACGACGACTTCCAAAGACATCTCGTCGCCATTCAACGTCCCCGAGCGAAACGGTCCCCTGCCGGCGAGACAGCTCTCCATCTCTCCCGAGAAGCTCATGAGCCACGGGCTCTGTATGTCGTTTCAAAGCTCAATAAACGGGATTACCACGATTTAACAGCGTTCTTTTATTGTCTCTTAAGTTTACCACTGTCTATATTTCGTGACTTTATTAGATGGTAGCTACGCATCGCTCTGATTTTTGGCGGGGAGGATTTAAAGCGTGGTTACTTAAGGAGAATCCTATTTTTGGGGCTAGAAACATAGTAGAATCTGGGATTTTTTTTTGAGAAACTAACGATTCAATTCAGCTGAAATTTGGACTAAGTTTTTATGCATTTTTGAAGAAGTTGCAGTTTGTATTTCATTAATTTTTATGTTAGAGTTATGCAAGATCGACCATCGCGCCGTGAAAAATTCATCGTTCGCTGGTGTGCGTGATATTTATATTTCTGATAATTTAATAAAAACTTTAACAATAAACTTTATACACATGTAGCTTCAGTTTGCATAACTCCCATATTTAGTATTAAAAAATAATAAAAAAACGCTTTAAGTTCCTCAAAGACTCATACAAACATGGTCCAAATTTCAGATGAAAGGAACCGCTAGTTTCTTTAAAAAAAAAATCAAATTTTGCCATGTCTTTAGCCCAAAAAATAGGATTCCCCTTAATGCACTGTAATCCACAAAGGTTTCTTGCACTCTGTATAAGCTTAAACTTGCTTGATACAAAGAGACTATAATCTCTGTCAGAGGAGTTCCACTTCCTTCAGAGTGTAATCACGAAGAGACATAATCTCCAACAGCGTCTGAATAATTTCTAACTTATTTCTCAACAATCCAAATAATAAAATAAAATAAAAATCTTCAACAAATCCGACCACCCCCATAGCTTAACACTTCCAACCCTTCCCCCTCCCTGTTTCTACCCGGAGCAATTATTTTCGTAAATCGGGAGCATGAAATTCGGGAAGTTCGCGGAAACTGGCGATGGCGATACACCGTTTACGAGCCACGGAACGAGGGGGACAGGTGACGGTCGTCTTTCGCGAAATGTTTCAGGCATCCCTGTTCCCGCGTTCCACGCTTAACCTGCCTGCTAAACCAACCGGAAGGGACTATTGTCTCCAAGTGGCGGTCCGCGAGGACAATCGAGAGCGAAGGAGGGAAGCACTTTCGCTGGGAGCTTTCGAAACAATGACGCGCTTGCGGTAGGACGTGGACGAGAACGACCGTTGAATATCCACCGAAAGACAGCCGATATTTCAGCGAGGAAACGTCTGCTCTTGTTTGCCAGAGCAAACCGTCAATGGGCCGAACACCTACGTCGAAGTTTACTCAAAAATGTCCCTTTGCTAATCAGATTCAATATAAAAAGAGTGGTGGCCATATATTTACATAATAAACTAATCCTCCTAACTTCTCAAAAATACGTAGTTCTAAGTCAGAAAACTCAAGTCGCTTGGTCCAATTTTAAAAAAGTTATTCATTTTTAAAGGGTGCACACTGTAATTATTCCTACATTGTACTAATTCCAGGGATGACCATTTGAAACTCGATCACAGAAATGATTTTAAAATAATTTGTAAAGAACCTCCAATAACGAAACTTTTTCCTCATTTTATGACATCAATTTTGCTTGTAAAATGGGTCCCACTAGCAAAACTCCGCGCCTTGTGTGCCACCAGAAAGTAAGCAATGGGTATTCATGGTTCGAAGGAACTCGAGCAACGTCACTATAACACCAGAGACACTTCTGTTGGCTCGTGGTGGCTGAATAATGGATGGAAATTTAAGAGTTTCGTTTTTAAGGGACGCCTTGGGAACTCGAAGACCTCGGTAAAACGGAATAGCTAATGCGTCAAAGGTGCCCTTTTCGTACCAATTACCGCGTAACCTGGCCAGCGGCCATTTTCGAATCACAAAGCCACCCTTCCCTAGACACCCGACGATTCGCGCAACGACCACAATTACCTCAACGTTTCTGCAAATAACTGCATTTCTTGCGCGTTTCATTTCGCCGAGGCGTGACGAAGCACGGTTACAAAGCAACGAGATTGCAGCACTTCTTTCGAACGACGCTTTTTCTCGTCGCGAATCGACACGATGACAACGAATCGAAAATGTCTATGTGGGGTTCACGGATTTCCAATGATTCCTTGCTTATCGATTTTTATATTTTTCTACGACGTCACGGGTGCCTTTTTTAGGCACGCGTGCTACGGATACGCGAAAATTGAATTCTTTTCGCTGGAAGAACGGTTCCAGTAATCAATTTCCGTGGCATTGTGGGAGGATGCAGGCGATATGTTACCTAAGGGTATTACGTAACCGCGAATCTCTTCGCAGGGGATTGATACGTTCTTATGTAAGCCTACCAGTTTTCGACGACTCCGGCTTGGAATTAGTCTTATCCGTATCTTTTTCTACCCGCCGCTATTCTTCGATTCCCTTTTCCGGCCGCCTTTGTGACGACGTTGCTCCGCTGGGCTTCATTCATCGATTTCACTTTACATTTCACGTGAGTTCTTCTCAATGTCCCCCCTTTGACTGCTTGATTGTCCAAATTCCACAATTTAAAGAAATGAATAATGGACGTCGCTTCTGGAATGAAAACCCTCTAAAAGTACGAACATCTGAGTTCTCGTTTTCATGTTTCAATCACTCTAAGAGGAAACGCGAAAAGTATTTTATAAAATTCTGTGAAAGTATCTTTAAATAATAAACTCCTTCCTCTAAATTTATCTGCGAAGAAGAATAACTGTTTCATAAAACAACCCTTACAGTTGCTCATAAAAGTATTAAATACGTATTTAATATTAATAATACGAAATATTTAAATAGGTATTTAATACTAATAATAAGTATTTAATACTTTTATTTATTTAAGTAATATTACATTCTGAATGACGTATTATAGTTCACACTAGTATAAACCTTGATTAATATATTTTTAGTTATGCCCATCTCTCAAAGAAATGCTGGAGAAGTTTCGAGAAAATTGGTGTTTTCACAGAAAATTGGTTGAATATAGAATCTTCCACGAGTAATAATACTTTCTTAAATAAACTGTGTACCATTTTTCAATTAAATACACCTACAAGAAAATTCAATTAATCAACATTTACACTAATATGAATTAAGTAATTTTGCAAGTTCTCACTTTGAAGTCAATTTAATACCTATCTAAAATATATTAGATATAGGGTGAGCCGATCCTTCCGTGAGTAACTGCAAATAGACACAGCCCAAGTTACGGAGGCAATCACCGAAATTTCAATATCCTATCGATTTCGAATTTGCAACTCCCCAGATTCCCCTCAGTGGGAGCACGATACCCAGCGATCGAAGTGAAACAGGAAAAAAGTCAGAGAAGGAGAAATCACGCGCAATCAAACATTCGTGTGATCCAGAATCGCAGAGGCGACCAGAAACGCTGTATCGGAGATGAATACGCGCTCATCGCGATTTTTCGTCGCCGCCACGCTCGTCGAAACGTGTCCGAGCAATCGAGCGATTCTGCGCGGTCACTTGTTAAAAGTTTGGCAGAGAGCGCCGCGCGCAAACTCGTTTCGCTCGTCCCGGCCGCGGAGTAATTCCAATTATCGCAATAATGCACGGCCTGTTCGGGAGTTTTCCGGATAATTATAACTTCTCGCAGATAGCTGTAATGAAACTCGTCGAAATTGAAGCCACGAGTCTCGCATGAATCAGACGTTCGGCGTGACGTCCGTCGGGACCTCGGATTCGTCGAACGTGGAAGGATCATTTTACTAGCAATCGATCATTTCGATGCGGAAACGATGCGTCGTTGGGAACTTTGAACTGTTAGAAGAAAAACGTGCGAACTGGAGATCCATCAAGCATGGGAGCATATCGTGGATGGTTCCTGAGATGTCTAGAGCTCCAATTATCCAGAGACAATATCGGAATATTGTACAACGTCGGAATATTGTATAATTAATTTGTGAAATAGCTTTGATCTTTTATTTTATTTTTAACTAAATAAAATAATTCTTTATTTATGACCGAATCAGTGCGCCAATACCAGTTTTATCCAGAGACAATATTTGAGGAGTGATTTTTCAAAAGAACATATATCCATTTATGACCTTGAAGCAAATTTTGATTGCATCGCATTATTAATGTTCCCGGGATTTGAATTTCCAAGTGCTCTGACACGTCGCTTTAGAAATTCATAAGTTATTTCTAACATTTGGTCTTCAAAGTTTGGACTTGTGCCACTTCTCGACTGAGTAACTTCTTTCGTCTGCTTCTTTAAAGATTTCTCCTCTCTAGGTATGTAATTTTCCTGCATTGTGCTCACTTTATCTTTTTCTTGTTTTTTCTGTCTTGTATCAAGTGGCTGCTGTTAATAAATTCATTAATATTAGTGTAGAGGAAACTGAACACGAGTTGTTTCTATTTACGTTTAATTTGTCATCTCACTCGGATCTGGAATTTGGATCGAGAATCAGAGACAGCAGTTGGAGTGGCAAGTTTCCAGGTAAAGATGGTAAATCGCGTAGTTGCAGCATAAAGTAGAAGCGCACACGGTGCAATGTCAATTCGACTGTCGAGCTGGTGAGCTAAATGAGTTCTCAATTCGATGGGCCGTACGCGCACCGTGCAAACGTAATTAAGTCGACCGTTAATTTAATACACATCGATCGCGCCGAGTGCCAAGTGAACCGTGATGCGCAAGTAGTTATCCGAACAAGTGTTTTATTTTGTCGCATGTTAAAAAGCCATTAATCAATCTCGGCTGCTCCACGCTCATCAACACCAGCCGCCGATGAATATTTTTAAGAAAATGGGTGCCTCGCGAGATGGTTGGCAAGAAGATTCTATCTCACCGAACTTTTCTATTTCGCACAACTTGGCAATCTCGTAAAACACGTTCGATCTTTTTTATGACCCAATCTTCGTCTAATTTTCTGGGTGGCATGGTTTTACGATCGGAAAAGTGAATATGTTGTTAACTTTAACCTCTCGAGGAACTTGCAACTTTCGCGACAAGTGAACGATCAAGATGTTTACGAACCCTTTCGAAAATTATAGTAGTCTGTTCTCCTGAGACAATCTATGTCCTCCAATTTCTGGGTTCTTCATTTATGGAGCAACTAATTTCTTAGATTTTAATTAGGTACAAGCTCAAAGATGTTCAGATGTACCTACATATTTGGAAGAAGTGTTTTCAGTTTGCCTCAGGGGCAGGATTGGGTGCTTACCCCCTCCCTCCTCCACAGGAAAAAGATAATAAATTATTCGTTCGTTCAAAATTATATTAATTTATTGCCAAATAAAAATAAATTAAATTGTGAAGTAACTCTCCATTACCCAACCCCAGTTATATTGATTCCTAACTATGTACATAAATTCAAAACTCGGTTTCAGTATTTATTTTCCCTCTCTGAATTAAATCCTAGCTACGCCCCTATAATAAATACGTATTATTATTATTATTAATGAGAGATGCCAAGTGTCCCCCTGCTCCAAGAACAGAACAGGCTTCTTTCGAGACACTACTGTAAATCTATCTTTAGTAGCCAAAAATGTAAATTCACTCCTCGTTTAATTAGTATTAGGGTCAACGATCAACCCAGTTGAGATCCTACAGGTTCATCTGCAAGAACGTCACTATTACCCAACAGACCTATGTATCCAGTAAAATCATTGCGATTCTAATCGCAAAGATACCTAGCTTGAGGAACCTCGTACAAAAGAGTTCTTCCTCGAATACTCTCTTTTCAGAGTATGCCTGCATTGGGCCAGTTGTGCGAGACCAATCGACCCAATTCACACATAGTCCCTAGTAATTTAGTTTTCCTTCGGCAGCGCATGAAGCTATCAAGATAAAGATGAATACGACACGTGAGTATCAAGATTCGACCCGTGGGACGCGAGCTACCAGGAAGCCCAGATACCGCGGTTTGGTCGATCGTTGGAAACGATCGATCCGAGACTCTCGTCAGGCTCGAGGCTCTTGACGAGCAGGGCCGAGGATCAGCCATCCTCGACGCTGCAACCCGAGATATACGGTTTCTGAAACGATTATGCTATGCTCTAAGTCCTCTTGCTGTGAATCTCCTAATCACGTGGGCACCCATCGAACTTTTCCTTTTGAAGAGAATTAAGTTGGCAGGGCAGTTGCCTTTCGAGTTTTAAACATGGAACGAGGCATTGGGGACGTAAGTACCCTTCTAGACCAAATTTCTGGTACTGTTATGTTGAAATAAAGGTTTCGTTTTGAGAGTTTATTAGAGATTTGTGAAGGAATAGTGAAAAACTTATAAATTTTTTATTGAGGGCTATCCATCGATGTTAGAATCAGATGAAGTTAATAATAGATATACAAACTGTAAACGATATTAATATATTAGGTATTCTTCGGAGTTCATGTGAATTAATATATGAGTGTAGATACATCCGTAATTTAAATGGCACATTTTGTACTATATTTTACGCATTCACTGAAGTGTCATTTTTTGGAATCCGCTGAAACTTGGATATGTGTTATGTTCCCACTGTAAGCACCCAAAAGCTTATTTGTATCAGTTTGTTAGTTCAACAGTTCTAATTTATTAAAAAAAGGTCACCACTATACTTCAAAGCGCTGTAAGTTCACTAATTTTTAAAATTTTGAAAAATCCTTCAAGACACGTATATAAATAATTAAAAACTATATCATATCCAAGTATCAACAAAATCCAAAATGTTACTCGAAAATGTCCCCTTTCGCGTGGAATGGCCCTGCAGTGGAAGTCAAAAGTTGCTACTAAAATGTTTAAATTTCGAGTAGAATTATATTTCACTAGTGTACCGAGTTAGAAATAGCGAATATTAGATTAGCTAATCGTTAAAGGGGCAATCAAAAACAGTTTAACAAGGAGCCGCTCCAAAGACCATCAATTATAAAGACGTATCGCATGATCTGAGAACTAACGCTAGCAAGCTATACAAGTTCCTAATTCAGTTTTCGTGATATCACGGCGAAACCGTAACGACATTAGCATCTCGGATTATACTCCAAGATAAGTTCGCCACACGCACGTAACTCTCTCCTTTCGAAAACACGTACACTTGTCATCTTTTCAGATGCTATAGGTAGAAGCAATACAGTAAGGCTAACGAAGATGGAGCACGTAGGTACCACCACAATACTGCGCACACCAGTAGATCAAGAATCTGATGAACTTTAAGGACCCACAATATCTAACAATAAGTACATACTAAAAGACTTTTCAAGGTACTTAAAGATACTACCACTTTAAAAACCACACGTGCCCCAAACGCACCACTTTATCACTTCCATGACAATCAGTGATTTCATTGCAACACAGCATGCTGAACTAGTGCATGTATATACAATCTGAAGGATGAACAAAGCCTCTCACCTGGCGAGCAACGAGTACTCTCGAGCGTACGAATCCTTTCTCCGAATCTAAACAATGTTTTAGATAAAACAACAAAGTGTAGCACCAGGCCAACAAGGCAGCCCAACGTACAGCGAAGACGTAACACAACGAAGATGCGCGAGAGGTAGCCAGGCTGCATGCAGGTTTGCAGGCAAGGGACAGAGTTGGGCATTAACTGAATAAGAAATTGTTTAAATAACGGATCGAATAAAAGTTACTTTTCACTTTAGATTATTCGACGAATAAAGTTAGTTTTTCTGTTCGTCGAATAAAGTTGATTTTTTGTTCGTCAAGCGCTTCTCTTCAACTTCAGCGTCGAATAAATTTTTCAACTTTAAATGTAACTTTAACTTTATCTTTATCTTTAACTTTAATTGTAACTTTAACTATAATTGTAATTTTAAATTTAATTGTAACTTTCACTTTAATTTAACTTTAATTGTAAATTTAACTTTAAATTAACTTTAATTGTAACTTTAACTTTAACTTTATTCGACGTCGATTCTATATATACTAATAGCATATAAAATATATTATATTAATATATTATAAAATCGAGAGGTACCACAAACTATTTATAATATTCTCATGATCCATTAAAAACAATTTTCCATCACAAAACAGCAAAGTTCCTTCACAAACAATACACCGCTTCAACTAAAATAAAAGCTTCAACGTCCAATTGTAGAAAGCAAAAATAGAAACTCTGTCAACTTCCTTCAACGTTCAATTGAGTTCAGCACTAATTCAACGCTAATTCCCGTTGTTCCAATTTTGTCGAATCACCCGCATTGTTAAACCAAAGTGAGCCGTGTAAATTCGCCTAAAGCGCGGGAACGGTGTGGCTGGCTGAGCTCGCGCGGCCCCTGAAGCGTGCCGCGTAAACAAGTTGCTTGGAAGGAAATCGAGCCATGTTGGGAGTGCACCGCGCGCGCGGGACTGCAGCTGCACCGCACGCGCGACCATCTAGGCATGCGAGACCAAGGCGGAAACAAGGCGGAAAGCGACGGCACGCGATCGATAAGGGTTAGACCTCGATGCCTCGCGCGAAAAAACGCCCTTCGACCGACCCGTTTCGTGTTGCGCATCGCGCCTTCGTTACTTCGAGCAGGGGTGCATTTATAATTCATCGTTCTTTCACCCCTTACATTTGTTATTTAAAATATTCTGTTTACAGGATAATAAAGTCCCTTACGTTCTCGTCTGACGTTTCGTGAATTGTTCAAGTCACTATCGCGGAGATCCGAGCTCTGAATGTTCCCAGCGGTTGACCTAGTCTGCACTGGTCTTATGAGCGAAACATTCTTTCGAAGATATTGATTAGAGATGTATAAGAGTCTCGTAGCTGCTATAGTAAGCTCGCGCAACGTTCGCGTCCGGTATCACGGTTTCTCTGTGACTCGAACGGCTCCTGCGGTAAGCTTACTCTGTATCACCTCGTTTGCATCGATAATCTAAATATGCAATGCGCTGCGACGTCCAGCCGCAGCTGACAATCGGCCAATGTCACCGACCAATTCACTGTACCTGGATCACTTGTGAATTATTACTTATTCGGTGATGTAGGTTGTTCAACGTGTTATTCTATATCCACTGATATGGGCACGACGGAGTCAGCTTCTCCGTGCAAGTCGGTTAACGAATCAAAGAGGGTGGACTGTTGGATTATCGTAGATCGATTGTAACTTAAATGATTTTTAGTAAAAAGATATTTTTTTGAAAATAAGGTTTTATTAAAATATACTTGAAGGAAAAATATAATTTTGATACCGGCCTAAATGTCTGCCTTAGGGGAATTCCCCCATGTGACTAAAAATAAAAACGTTATTAATAATAAATTGTTTACGTATTACCCAAAAGATGAATAAATAATTGTTGAAACGTTTTCTGAGTACTATTTGCCTTGAGAATTATTTCACACTCAACGCGTAAAAGTGCTGAAGATGAAGCTTCTCAAATGTGGCAGAAATTCCTGTGAAATTTAAACAATTAAGTAAAATAATAATAATTTCTCGAAACTTATATATCTTTTCTATTAACACTAGGAAATAGTTAAAATTCGATGCATCGTCGTTTACAGAGAGAAAATTGATCTTACTAGCCCAACTGGTCTTCCTGGTCTCTCTGATCCTCCCAACAGGGTTTCAAACCCTCATTCAGAGGAATTTCAAAGAATTTCTTACTCTATTTCTGGGGTTCTAAACTCCAAGAGATCTAACCTCATTCCGTAGACCTCCACGCTCTTCGACCCATTACGAACAATATTGACATTAGAAGAAGAGATTCAAATATTCCCTTCGAAGAAGACATGAACCAAGACCATCGCCATCATCAGGGGATTCATCGCTTAGTCATAAGAAAAGATGTAAAGCTGCCAAGTATTCACTGAACTTTAGCTTAGTTAAGCTCACTCTCAGTTCCTCATCTCCGATGAAAAGATCTTCTGTTTCTCTCCTAGAAACAAGTGACCAGCCTTGGAATCGGTATCGATGGGTCAACTCCATCCCCAGGCTACTGGTCAAAGGCGAAAAGTTTTGGGCGTAGGGGGTGTACCGAAAAGTGCACTGCCTGCGAAAGCCACCCGGGCTGATTGACCTATCTCTGCGTTAGTCGGCCTGAGTCAGGTCGCACCTAGTGTGCTCCTGGCAGAGTCGCTCGGAGCAACAGAAATCACCTCAGGGCGCCTAATGCTCTGCTTCTTCGACTGGGACACCTGAGTGGTAGGAGTTGCACCATCGAATACCGATTCCGAGGTACGCCCGCGTTTCCTTCCTGCTGAAATTCGTATAATATGATGAATGCTTGGCAGCTCCCTAAGTTCAAACTAAAGAGAACGTTGGGAATTTGTTTTCCTTCTATCTCTTTGGTTTAGTCTAACGATTTTGTAAGGGGAGATCGATGGAACTTGGTTCCAGTTATCTCTCTACGGGCCTCCAATCGCAGCAACCAGCTCGTGATGAGACCTGGAAATCGGTGAATACCAAAACCAATGGCTGCGAACTTGGAATATTTTCTAAAAATGTGTGATTGATGAGTGGAACTTCGAGAAATTTTGTGAGAGTGTATGGAACTTGGAATACTTGTTTTAACATTGTCTGAGAATGATTGTAACATGAAAGTGTTTCAAAAAATGTATTTTAATAATAATATGAATGTGATCATTTGGCAAGTTGTTTATTTTCTACCCTTTCTATCCTCGAATATAGAGTTAAGATAGGTAGATAGGGGAACTTGGAATATTTGAAGAAAGTGTTGGAACTGATGGAAATTTCAAAATTTTCTGAGTTTCATCTGTTTCAATATCTTATTGAAATTTTTCAAGTTCCCATGCCTTAGTGAGGAATTCCAAGTTCAATCTGGTCTTACTTCAAGATATTAATATTAGTGTAACTTTGAAAATTTCTGCTCGAACATAAGACTACCTATATTGGACTTGGAAAATTTCAGTGAAATGTTGAAACAATTTTTCAAAGTCCTCTCTGCTTCACCAGATTTCTGGAATATTCCAAGTTCTAAACCTTGACGAGGTATTCCAAGTTCCCTCTGGTCTCAATGAAAAGTATCAGAATGAATACCTACTTAGAAAAATTTGTAATGGTATAAGACCAGATAGGATTTGGAATATTTCAATAAGAAAGAAGGACAAGTAGAACTTGAAATATTTCAATAAGGTGTTGAGATAGATGGAATTTCAAAATTTTTCTCAGTCCCATCTGTTCCATCACCATATAAAATATTCCAAGTTCCAGTGTCCTCCCTCTTACTGAGCTATTCCAAGTTCCATTTGGTCTCAGAACGTATAAAAGGAATTTAGTATGTTCCCTTGGAACATAAGGCGCGATGAAGCTTGGAATGTTTCAAGACGTAAGAATAGTTGGAACTTAAAATATTTCAGTAAAATTATAAAACAGACACTGCTAAAAAATTATCCAATCTGTTTCAACACTTTACTTATACATTCTTCATTCAACACACTTAATAAAATATTCAAAATCCCACCTAATAATAAACTCCAACGAAGTAGGTACTCTAAATTCCACTTATCACTTAAAACTTCTTTCACTCCAAAAAAACACCAAATTATCCCACACTTTTATCATCTCCCACAGCCCCATAAAAATCAAAACTGTCAGACACCAAAGTTCCTATCGATCATTAACAAAAAAACTAAGTAGTCCTACTAGTAATATTTTTCCCTTATTCTGCAACATCTAAAACAAGTTTCACCCCTCATCAAAAGTCCGACGATTTCGTCACAAAAAAAATACCATTTGTCCCACTGTGCGCCGGTTTTCACCTCATCGATGCTGCGAAGGAAAATTTCGTTCGCAAGACAGACGCAGCCGCGTACGCCGTGATCGATGTGGTGTACGATTTTTCCGAGTGGCCCAGGACCGGGACAGAATACGAATAAACCTCTTTCCCGCGTCACGAGCCACGACGATTGCGAGGGAATATCGTTTCCGTGGCGTCCCTAACGAGCGGCGATAAAAATCGGACGATTTCGACGGGGAGCGGCGTGGTGGCGAGCACGGCCCCGAAGAGACGTGCAGATTCGCAAGGTGAGTTCGGTAACCGCGCTGAAATATTCAGCCTTCTCGTTAAACGTCGTTGACAAGTCGAATTACGAGATAGTGTGGCTGATAAAAATTTCACGGTTTGCCCAGCGTGCCCCTCAATAATTCAATGCGTCTGGAACTTTTAGCGGGGTAACTTCTTAAACGGCCCCTCTGCGTGGCATGAATGCATGTCAGTTTCAGCGCGGGCCGAATCGTTACCGATCGCCTTAAAGATAGTGGATTATGCTCCTTCTGCCAGACTTGGGCACTTTTGAAATAACAATATTTGAAATATCATTTCAAATTAAAAGAATTAAGAATTTTTGTTATTATTCAAATTAGAAATATTATTTCATATTATTTGAAATATTATTTTGGAGGGAATATCTTTGTTCCATTTTTCTTGCCATTTCTGCTCGATGAGACTTTTTAAGTGTTTCGAAAAATCATGGTATACAGCTGAATTTAATTCGGTGGGTTGCTTGGTTGGAATTTTGTTTGGTATTTCTAATTAAATATGTTACTGTACTGTTACTCGTTGGTCGTAACAACAGAACCGACGAATTTTATTAGACGTTTTGTAGCAACAGGACATGTTTCGTAAAATTATGTACACCGTAAAGGCTATTTGTATAATTTGACAGCTCGGGTGCTCCTTAGAGTGATATGTACAGTGTTACATTATGCAGTTGTGTAATCTAGTAGACCGGGGAAATATTGCGTGAATCGGTTGTTGGGTGTAGTTTCTTTTTTGCCAGGACATGTTACGCGCCACTCCACTTTGTTTCCCAGCGACAGCCATTTTTGTGCTCCAGCTTATCTGCGCGGGAAGTGCTTATCTGGACACGGGTCGTTTTGGCCACGTTACGCTCGGCAAATTTACACATCAGATACGTATCTGCCGTTTCTCCACTGGAATACGATGCCATTATCGTCACGAATGTGGAGACTACGGCGGCAAGTCTTCCATCGAGGATTTTGGAGGATATTTTGTGGGACGTGAGCACCATTTCCATGGCCCAGTTCCAAGAGGAATTGGTTGATGAATTGGTTATTTAATGGTTTAATAAAAATGTTTTTAATCAATGAATTATTTTAGGGTAATTGAATTTATAAAAATCTGAATTGATTTTGATATTTAATATGAATTAATTATTTATGAATTAGTTAAAAATATTTTGGTTTATTGAATTATTGGAGGGCTGCAGGAAGCGCTAAGAGTAATCACTTTTGAGCTTGAATAGATTGCTAAGTAATAACTGAAATTTCGTCGTGAATCATAAATCACTAGCAATACCGTCCTTGGCGTCGGACAGGCGGGGCACTTGCCGTGGGCCCTGCATTTAGGAATTTCATTTGATAAAATTTAAATGAATTAAGGGCGGACTATACTTTACGCACCGCTAAAACAGACCAATTTTGAGGAATTTTTTCTGGAGAAATTATAAAGCAAATCATTTTGAACCTTTTTATGGCTTTACCTAGGTATATCAGATTTTTTTCTGAATAGCTCGAAGACTAAAGTTGCTTAGAATTACATCCCTGACAACATTTTCAGAAATCATTGAAATCGGTGCTGTAACACCTTTTCTATATAATTACTTAAATCAATTTCACTTTTATTAGTCACAAATTTTCATGTTTTAAAGCCGTTTCAAACTGCGATAAATTTATAAAATAATTGTACTTCGTTGTAAATTTTGAGATAATGAACGTACATTATAGTCATTATTGTTATCCGCATCTGTAAAAATTGTTTTATAATTTATCAGAATAGATTTCCGCCAAGTCTAAATGACGCATGAAGTAGAAACGTAAGGTTATCTGTTTCCAATTAGATGTTAATAATATCGACTTTTGCTCCGGGGCCCCGGAAACTGTATTGGCGGCTCTGATCACTAGCCAACTATAATTTGAAAGTTAGCTCAGATAAAACGGATATTTGTGTCTTCCTGATGTTATAATTCAATTCCCCTGAAAATTGATTCATTATCATTCATCTCCTCTCTCTCCTCGCTCCTTTATCCTGCTCCACTTTCCTTAACTTTTTATACTTAGTCTTCTTGTCCTAGATTCTCCTGTGTATCCTTCAGCTTTAAGTCTATCGTCTTGCCTATAGGTTAGGTTTCAAAACAGCAGGAACGCTGAACCCCACCCAGTTACTTAATTGCTTTTGAATTTTTTATATAATAAAGTCGTTATTATTGTTATTATTTATTTAAATTTCTCTTTGTAATTCACCTCTGACCGTGTACCCAGATATTTCAAGCCACACTGTATACTGTACTGGGGATATTTATTGCATCGTTATCACTTATACTTAATAATATTATTTTTATAAATATTATTTAATTTTATTTTTAAAGTTGCATCAACCCATTTGGGTCATCTGCAGCCACGTTAATTTACATAAATATGAAGGTAGACGTAGATATTAGATGAGGTTAAATATGAATTAAATTAAATAGAAAATTTTAACATGTTTCAAGAATTTCAATACCCTTGTGCACGAATTTGCAGTTCGAGTCACTCCAGTAAGATTTACGTTGAGTTTGTATAACCTTCTTTCCAGAGGTGGAGTGAGACTGTTAAAATTTTCAATTAATTCTGAAATAACTACAATTTTATGAGTATTATCTTTTCTGTCCCGAGAAACCTCTTATAAAATGCAGTGTATTAACTGAAACTTTAATTCCACACATTTTTCTGTAAATAAGAAACTTATTTTTCTTGAAAGGAGAAAAAAGTTCTGGTTAAATAAGTACATTTATTCTGCTCTGAAAAAGTGAAAGTGGTGACAAGCAGATTTTCTTGAAAATGTGGGGTAGATAAATCTGAAGTTGAAACCATAAACCGCTCAGTGAAAATGCTAAAAAATCACAATGTGTTTTATCTTCTATATTAGAACATCTATACTAATTAAAAAATATTCCCAACTTTTATATTTCGCAATCTGCTCAAAACTATATAATCCTTCAGAACTTTTATTAATCGAACATAAAATAACTGTTAAAACTGATCTCTTACAACAGAGTTAAAGTGTTAATGTACAAAGTTAACTTAAATCCGAAAAGAAATGATTTAAAAGTTTAAAGTTCGATAACTAACTTTCATTTATAAAAGTTAACAGTTCTGCTTCTTTCACGTTGATCTTTCGAGCAAGATACGTCGATGTCTTCAATTAAATTTATTTTATTGCAACTGTTACATATTGGCTGACCTTCCTTCAGCAGATGGTTTATGAATATATTGCAGAAATGTGTATCTCACTTGGCCAGAAAAGAGCTACACACGAATCATTTTATCAACTACATTACAGTACTATATTACAGTAACAGTAAATTTCCAAAATGCCTCCCACAAATCACTCCAAACGCAAGCAGTCACCGTACAAACAGGTGCCTGCTGCGTAGTCAATTAATTATTCCCGTCGCGAACAAAAGTCGCCGAAAAAGCCGCGTAAAAAATGACGAAGAGGGTGGAGAAACAGCCCGATACGTCCGTTCATTAGGAGATCTCGCGTGGTTCCGTGGCATAGTGGGTTGGAGGGCGACCGAAGCGACGCGCGCGCCCCGTCCGAGGGACAATGCGTCTCGAGCATAAAGATGATCCGCGGTAGAAGCAGAATTCAGCGACAGGCTTTTCATGCGGCCGAAGGAAGGAACGGCGACGAGGCTGATGAACGGAGGCTTCCTCCCCCGGCCTCTTCAGCCCCTTTCCGTTATCCAGCAGCGTGCGTCACGATACACAGCCCACCCCTAATTGTACTCTCGTTCGTGGTATGCCGGATGAGTGTACTAAGCCGTTCGCCATATCCACGGATAATTCTATGAATTCCCATCAGACGTGTTTGTCACGCGATCCCGACACGCTAACGCGCGTTCCGCCTCTGAATAACCGCGGCGAATTACACGCCTCCGTGCTGTTCTCCGACCCCTCACCCCCGCGAACGGCTAAAACTGTTCCCGATTACGCTAACATTGGATGTCGGGGGAGTCGGTTAACCATAAACGTCGATCTAATAGATCTAGGGATTTTTTTGCAACCAGACTGCCAGCAGGTTCGAAGGCACTAAGGGTGGATCGTGGTCGTGAGCGGTTTGTAACAGTCGATGACGTGGCACGAACCGTCGCTGCTCTTGTTGGGTTTGGAAGTCGTAAGGTGTACTTGTTTGTCACGTTTATTGATATTCTTATTAATCTACATTAAGTATAAAACGCGTAAGTATGAATTATGTAAAGGGCTGACTTGCGAGGGTATTCTGTGCGCGCGTTATTTCTCGGTCTGTCGAAATGCAAGTGTCAGAAAATAAAATTCGGCCATTGCGAACCGCGTAGTTTAAAACGCCTTCGACTCACCAGCTCTATTTGCGAACGCATTACGGCGGCCGCTCGTTAAAATGTAATTAATTCTTATGAATCCCGCTGGATGCAGCCTTAGCTGTTGGAAGTGGATCGCGGGGTGGGAATGGGGGTAGTAATTTGAAGACATTGTCCGGGTCGGGGCTGATGCTGGGTGAGTTTTGATTGGAGGAATGTGTTGTAGGAGGTTATGCTCCCCTGCGCGAAGGTGTGCTGCCACTCTTTTGTGGCAGGGGCCAGGGAAGTTGCATGGTTTTGTTAAAGTGAGGTTCTAGGTCGTGGAAGGGTTAGAATAACGAGAGTTTGAGTTGTGGCCCAGTTTTTAGAACTTTCAAAGAACGGTGTTGATGATATGAGTGATCACGGTAGGGATCTAGGTGAATACTAATTCCTGACTCCATTTATTAAGAGTTGCAAACTCGAGTACATGGAATTTTGGGAGCAAAAGGGGTGATAGAAATTCAGGATTTCTCAAGAAATTTCTTGGGAGCAATCAAGCACCATTTCAAAGGTCCATTGCTTTCAATGTTCCATTACACTACAAGCTTTCAGGTACAGGATAGGTAAATTAGTAAGTTAATAGGTATAGACTTTACTGCTGACTTTCCTTTACAGTGTGCAGACAAGGACTGACTCTTTTCCTTCATGCAGTCCTCGAACAGCCTTCGACTAATTGTCAGAAGGAACCACGCGAAACTTATCTCCGCTCTCGAACAGTTAATAAATACAAGTGTATCTTATCTCACAGCCCCAGAATGGAGTATGTACCAAGCAGCTATCCTACAACCCCCTTAATCGCAATAATCGGCATACTGATAAGCATTCCCCGGCGCATGTCCGCAACGCGTGCAACTGGACGTGACAAATTCCTCCGCGCATTATCCTCTGCCGTCCGAGGTGATATTTCACTCGGTTCTGATCGTCTGCCAAGAGCACAGCTGCGAAAGGGACAGAGGGGATAGAACAAAGCTGCCCGAAGAAAACGAGAACCGATCGACGATCCGCGGATAAATAATGACGCTCTGTGCGCGTACCCTCGAATCGTATTCATCGAACACTGTCCGCACTTTTGGCAAAGGGAAAACAAGCGATTCATCGCTGGACAAACACGTGTAGCACGAGAACGAGCCGTATTCTCTTGTAAATCGATTCTAAATCGAAAGCTGGCGAGCAATGGGTCCCCTTTTCGGAGATTTATAAACCACTGTGCGATTAGGTGTCACTAAGTCGCGGAAGGAAACGCGTTTACCATTGTACGGAGAAAGAGAGAGACGGGACTGTGACCGGGAGCCGCAAATAACCTCCTTTTTGCAACATAACTTGTGTCACTGTTTTTGTTGTTGAACAAGCACACCTTTGACTCTTTGAAGTCACACAATGTCGTTCTTTTATTGTTCCATTGGAATATCTATTCAGTGACGATCTTGCAACGCGTGCTATTGAGACTTCTCAATGCTGTTATGGCGAGAGTGGCGACTCGCGATCGCAAGCGTACCGTCCGCTGCTTTTTACTTGATCGGTACCGCCAACAGAGGCGCTGGGAGCGCGCAGCACGGGGAATCCAGTGTAATATAAATATAACCTGTACACAACCGTAAAGAAGTACATTTATTTATTTATTTCGGCCCTTCTGTAATTGATGACGACAGAGAAAGACTTTCTTCCTAAGAAAATTCTTCCGTTCTTTTCTAAGAAGAATCCAGAGATGGGCAAAATATTTATTTAAATACAATTTCGAATAACGAATAAAAGTTAACAAAATTCTTCGCCATTCGTTCGTTAACCCGAGTTAACTTTATTCGACACATGTTGAATAATTTCTTAAACTTGTATTCGTTATTTGAAATTTTATTTAAATAAAAATTTTGCCCACCTCTGGATTTCGAGTACTCTCGTGTTTTGGGATGTTTGAAGAGTGACGAAGAGCGACGTTTATGTGGATTTGGACACAAATCAAAGGAACTTTGTTTTCGCGGCATGTTGCTTCGCAAATAAATTAGCTGCCGCTTTCCCTACCAGAATAGAGCAGAATTTTCGCGAAATCCGAGGAACGTTGGAGGATTTATCGTTCTAATTCGCGCACGAGCGTATCTACGAAGCGGGTGGAGTCGAAGGAGGGATTGGATTTTGAGAACACTTGAAGGTTTCTCGTACTGCACCAGGTGGCTTAAAGGAATATCGAAAGTTCGATCGTGCTGTATACACACTGCATGGTTTTATTGAAAAATTTGAATCAACGGGAGTTTTATAGGAGTTCTATTGTGAATGCAGGTGCAGTGGGCAGTTCACTCCCGTTTCCAATCGCAAATGAAATATACATGAACGCAACACTGCCACGGTGTCATTATTTTTAACTTGAAATCGAATTCGATGGATCGGTCGGTGTGTTGGTAACATTTTTATCTAGATGGATCGACAGCTATTCAGAGCTGCGAAATGAATAACTTTTACCAATAAATAATCCACGAGCTCCCGAATATAGAGGTGTTTACAAATTCAATTTACAAATGTTGGATTACATGACTAAATAGAATTGTTTGGGCAATATAAGAATCTTCTTGAAACGCCCTCTTTGGGAATATATGAAAGTACATGTAACCAAAGAAAAAGAATTAACCTAGATTTAAATCTTGGATTGTAATTTAATGTCCATAGAGGGCAGTATAGATGGAGAAGGAAAGTAAGGCGATCTTGTGCTTGGTAAGATCTATGGTGTGTTATGGCTGTCGTACTAAACGAATGTAACAGGTAAGTGTGAGACTAGAAATATATATTTTACGATAATTATAAACTCGGAGAACTGTTGTCTCTGCTCCGCTAAATAATCCCAACAATAAATTCGAATAAACCACCATATTACTTTAACCATGCATAGTTATAGAATAGTTCAGTTGTGTTAACCTACTGGGTCAGTGCAAAAATTCCTTCGCCCACTTTTAGGTTATGTGAGGTGTATAAAAGTGTCTTTTTTTACTACGCCTATGTGTAAAATCTACAGTGCGGATACTTTCGCTAGAAGAGTGGCAAAAGGTCACAGATAAAATTGGTTAAAAAAAGCATGTAACATAATTTTACTTTGGACAAAGACTTCATCTCGAACACTCCACGACTCATTGTTAGCGACACTGACTCTACAATGAATTCGAATCAGCATCACATTCCGTCTTCGTTAATAGCAAATGAAAAAGCAAAACATAAGTCTTAAAGAGGAAAGACTGGTCTTTCTAATGCTATTTTTACGAACGTTCTACGATAATACCTTCGCTTTCTGGAAGCAATGAAACTCAATAGGACGATTTTGACTTCAAAGTTGAATAAGTCGGCGAGAAAAAATCGCCCAACAACCACTGAACAGTGATTTTACACAGGAAAACACTCGCTTTCGACTGGTACAATTGTAACCTGTGTTAAAAATTTGTTTCGCCCGATGGAACATCAGAAAGTTGCCTAAATTTTTTTAAAATGGACAAAGTGCTTTTTCTATCGCTACAACTTTACTGGAAAGCAATACATCTGAAATCTGAGAGAAAAAAGCAGCGGTATCTAGAGATTCCATAGTCTTAAACAATACATTTTGAAAATATCGATACGACCAACTTGTCCTCATTTTTCGAGATCCTGGAGATGATCCCTTAATTATTTTGAGAAGTATATGTTATGTCTAAATTTAATATGCCTACAGAATATGTACATAGTACAGTTTTATTCCTATTCCTATTCATATTTTTTATAAATAAATGCCCTAAATTTATGAATACATTGTAAATATTTGAAGTAAAAATCTGTACTTTATTGTATCAAGACCAAGATTTGAGAAGGTTTGTTCCCTGACACCGAGATAACCAAATTTCATTGTGGGTCAGTAGTGACCCGATTCCCTCCGCCACGTCGGACCTTCCGCCATGCGACGGTTACAACGAAACGGGAATCTCGTAAACGTCTCACGACGCGATGTTATTTGCTCGTACGGCAGTGCATTTGAAATTCAAATGGCCAAAGTTAAGGGACACCGTCGGGGCGCACGGGGAAAACAATTTTCCCAGACGTTACGCAACATTAATTGCGGGAGCGTTGAAGAGGGGGAGCGCGGCTTAACCCTAAATTTCGCGAGGGGTCGCCAGCGAGAGAGGACGCTGCTCCGCGCCGTTGTTTCCCGACCGAAACACGTACATATGTACGCCGGAGGGGCGTTACGTAACCCCCCGACGACAGACTGCGACAGCAGCCCCCAGGCATCGATTTCGAATCAAAAATTACGGTCACCGTGAATCCCGATTCTCTCCACGCCAACCTCCCAGCTTTCCACCGCTTTTCCTTGCGCGAGGCTTCCAAAGGTACATCAAGGAAAGCTCGCTCTGAAATAGGACCTTATTCTACCTCGTACAGTGACTTTCCTAGCATACTTTCGCTTAGTTCGCGGCTCGAATTAGATTCACGGCTAGTCCGTTCTGAAATAAAGCCTTAAAAAGGTCTACGTGACCCTTTGTCATGTCAAACATATTCTGGGAGCCCCGTTCCTCCGCCACTTGAATCTTAGAAACAGCGGACATCGAGCAAACATACACAGACAGACGAACAGAAAAACAAAACAAACAGACAAACAAACGGCGGGGACACGCAGAGGCAAGCCTGGCGGGACTTCGGCTGCTCCCGATTCGCATCGGGCGAGATTGACGGTTGCAGCGGTTTTGGCGACAGAGACTGAGGCATAGGTGGTGACGGGCGTTAAGGAGGTGGGGAGAGAAGAATGGCAGAGAAATAACAGGTGCGTTCAGACAGTGCGCTCACGATTTTGGGAGACTATGTGGTGGACTCACCCGCCAGCAACCAGGATCATCTGCATGTTGCATGGAGGCGGCCTCTTTGTCGCTTTTTCGCAGAGGGGGCAGTCCGGAGCGGTGAGTCCTCTAGTTTCGCATGCGGTGACAGAACATAGCTATAGAGTGGTAACTAGAGACAGACAGACGGAACGGAGAAAAAGAAAGGCTGGCCCCGCTTAAAATATCTCCTCCGGATCACCCAGCGATCCCGCGTGCGATCCATCAGCCGAGGAATTTCATTCACGGCCGGGCACGCGCAACTTCTAGCTACCAACGAGAAATCGCGCGTCACGCGGCCACGGTTTTTTGGAGAAATATGGAGGGCGCTGTCGCTCGATGTGCTCGTTTTGCCCGCTCCACGCGGTACATTGTGCGGCGTGATAGCGTCGGGAACGCGGCGAGCCGTCGCGTCGGATCGCTGGTTTATTTTAAGCGGGGCGGAAGAGGAGAGAAAGATAGACAAGTAGTGAGAGAAAAAGGTCTAAAGATACTTGCTAAAGATACGTTTCTAAGATATATATGTATATATATGTGATATATATATGCATATATATAATATATATATAGTGACGAGAAAAAAGAGACTGTCAGAGAAGTCGAAAACGGAAAGAAGTGGAAGTAGAAGAGACTCTACGTGGAGTATATAATTACGTGTGCGATTGGTCGGGACGTGTCAGTCGTTCCGTGACAGATCGACCTTGAACATCGGCGGCCCTCGAGGGTTCGAGCTCGCCCTCGCGGGCCAACGAGGCGCTCGTTTAGGAATTTTGCCAGGAAACTTCCGCGGACGGGATCGACCGCTCGCGGGGGCAACTGTGCCGCGAAACTTTCGCCATTTTTCGTGCAACGGGGCTCGTTCCGGGGGTCAGCTACGTAACGCGGAAAGTCTCTCGATAAAACGCTATTTATAGGAAGATGGAGCCTCTGTTAGCCGAGCTCATAGAGACACACGACCCTCTGGACGCAGCAACGCTGGTGTCTCGTAGCTTTTTTGCGCTAGCAAAAGTATATTTAACCTTAGAACGACACCGTGACATTTTTAGAACGCATCTGATATTTTGGTCGTGGGCGGTCCCAAATTGAAATTTGAATAAATAATCAATTCATTTCACGCTTCCGACAATGTTCTTTTGTATCCCCCTTTAGGAATCTTTAGAGAAGATATTTGCGATATATCGTTTTTTTGTTTACGGTAAGGAAATAGAGATTTGAGAATGAAAGCATTTTTGTAGAAATCATTAAAATGCTCTGGGGTCGCTAGTGATCCCATAGCAGGGCCGAATTAAGTCCCTAAAGTCCCTAAGCACTCAAAAGATTTTGGGCCCCCTTATACAGGGTGATCACTTAAATTAATAATTTGACTAAAAAGTGTTTCTAACAAAAGTGAGATTTTAAAATTCAGAAAATTTCTATGGTGCACCCCTTCTCCTGATGCCCAAAGCACGTGCTTAATTTGCTTATTAGTTAATCTAGCACTGCCCCATAGTGTCGTTTTGAGGTTAAGATATTCCGTGAGGAAAATGAAAACGTCACAAGTTGTAAGCGAGTTAACGTGTTCTTTGCCGCGGATAATTGTAACGAAGGTATGTTTCGCGCGTTATATAGAAAATGGGTTACGTGCTCGCCGAAACTGGCGAGTGAAAAGCGAAAAGCTTGCACGGGAAGGCCGATAACGGAAGAAACAGTCGTCAGTGAAACAATAGAACGTTCGAGGCAGGGTTCGGCTGACAGAGGCTCTATTCGTAACGCCAGAAACGGAAATAGAATCGTCGATTATCGGGAATATCGCGTATCAGTTATTAAAAAAGAGGGGTGGGGGGCGAAGGAAACGGGCGAGCGAACTTTCGCATGCTCGCTCTCGCGTTAAACTTTTTGCACCGTGAGAAACGCGAAGGCAGAAAAACGTGGATGATAGGAGTTGAGAGTGGAATCCGCGGATGCGGAGCGCAGTTACATTTAAAGGAGCTTATATCGAATGGACGGGAGCGGAAATAGTCGCCGTGATCGCAGAAAGTGGAAAACGGAGGGGGCAATGGAACGTTCGATCGTCCAAGACACAAGCAAATCTCGTATCAGCCGCAGAAATACGAAAATCGAGAATACGGCGAGCAAAGAAAGAACCGTAAAACCAACGGGAAGAAACTTTTCGTTACAAAGAAACTATATTCCCCTCGCCTTGAGCTTTTAAACACGTCAAAACAAATATATCGCGACATAACAGAAACTTATTTTACCGCAACGAGTAATTATGCAACGCTTTCAAGCCTAAAACACATCCCGTGCTCGCGGGAAGCAACTGAGAGCGGAAGGAACACTTGCCAGTGGAACAATAGGACGTTCGATCGTCCTTAAAACGGGGGCTGTTGTGCAGCGAACTTGTGAATTAACGAGAAAACGCGGCGACGATTACCGAGAAGGTGGGAAGAAGGTATTTCGGTAGAGGTTTTCGTGAAAGGAACGCGAGGGGATCGTTGTCGCACTCGCGAGTAACGAGGGGCTCGACTTGACGCGGAACGACCTGAGTGAGTATGACGGTTCCTGTACGTGTGTGTGTGGCGCGCGCGCGCGCTCGTGTACGCGTATGTGCGTGTCGGTTGTGATAGAGAGATAAATGAGAGTATAGAGACAGATAGAGAGAAAGATAGAGAGACGGAGAAATAGAGAAAGTGTGTGTAGGCGCGCGCGCGCGCATGTGTGAGCGCAAAGTAGACAGTAGAGAGAGAATAGAAAAGTACAGTGGCTAACTGGCGATGGCCCAGCGGATCGCCGTGGCGGCCCGCACTATTGTACCTTCCCGCATGTTGCGTTTACTACCACGATCCCCGTGTGTCCCGCGCACGTCCTAGGACAGCCGGCGGTGTGTGTGAGTTATGTGTGTGCCACTTACGAATATTCTTCAGCCACTAGCGCGACGATCGCGGGCCGCACAGTATCGCGCGCGCACAGAACGATCTCACACTAAAGCACAGCGGTGAGCGGAGAAGCGGTGCCCTGGTGGTGTTCGATAACGCGCCACGGCGAACCACCGCCGTGCCGCGAGAGGGTTCATTTCGCCGTGATGCCAGGCGAGTCCACGCGAGATCCTCGAGAGTTCCACGCGACGCCCGACGCCCGCCGTGGGGATCGAAACGGCGGCGATGGTACTCGCGACCCTACGCCTCGCCTGCGAGCAGTCCGACTGATCCCGTCGGCCCGTCAACCACTCAGCACTGCCACTCAGTCGGTCCCGTCGCACCAGCCGTATCACGGATCTCCGACGGCCACCACCGCGAGGCACACACACTGGTCCGTCCCGTTCTGTTCCGCGCGCGTATCGAGCCGCGCAATCACTGCTCCCCGTCAGCTGATCGCTCGGCCAGCACCCCAACCGCGTTCGCCGAGCGGATCGTTCCGAGGCCGCGTGTCGCGTGCGCTCGGGACCCCGATTCGCTCGATGGGCCGAATCGGTTCGAGCAATTTCACGGGAATCACGGCAACCAGACACCCGCGTCGGCTGCCAGGCGGCGAGAGGGAGAAGGACCGCCTTTCACAGCGATATCGAACCGCGGCATCGGCCGGTACGCTCGCTTCATCGCGACAGACGAGTCCACCTGAAACAACCACGGTCCCGAGCGGGTTTCGTACGCGGCCGTCGAACAGCGAGATTCCTCAAGGACGAGCGAAGGATTCGACGACGGCCACGACGAAGGGTGGTTGGTTGGGCGGCCGCGAGTCGCGCGAAGGATAGGATTCAGTTGGTGGGGGATGAGCGGGGAGGAAGGATGGCACGAGACCGTAGGGAGGGAGCTGGAAAACACCGATAAAGCGCACCGTCACGCAATCATTTAATTTCATCGCGGTCAGGACACGAGTTCGCCTCGTGCAACCCCGCGCTCACCCTCGCCCACGACCCCGATCTCGCTGACCCCGCGGATACTGGCAGGTTAACGAACACCGCGTGGAAAGCCTCCCTTCTGTTCCCACGCAAAACGTCACCGAACGAGATCCCGATCGAATTGAGCGCGCGGTGAGAAGAGAGGCGACGGGGAGCAAAAACATCGTTTGGCAAGGGTCGGTCACATTTTCCAGCAACGGGAAGAGCCACCGCCACGCGGTCGGTCGATTCGATTAGCAGTCCTGGCTAGCCTACCTAAAGTCACGTTTTTCTCGTCACCGTCCGACGACGGGACAGCCCGCTAGTCGCGTTCCCTTTCTCCCTGCCCCTGCTGATCCCCCTCTTTCACCCTTTCTGCGAGGGACACTCGCGGGGTGTGTTCCGATTCACGCAGTGAGTGCAGAGATCGCAGCGCAGTCACTGCGCACATTTATATCGTTCCGTTTCGTTACTGCGGTTCATGCGTTCTTGAAATTTGAAAATGCTACTATGGAGAAAGAAACGTTGTTTACAATAACCTCGATACTATTAAATAATAGTGATAATGAAATCAGCAGCTGTGATTCGTCTGATGAAAGCGAAGATGAAGATGATATTAACTTGCTATTTAGAATCGGAATTAATATACATATCATTAATTGAAAGCTTGGATGCAATAAGGGGACTAGCGCTCGAAAATGCAAGAAAGTATTGTCCAAACGCTAAGAAAAATTGGAAAATTAAATTTTGTTAAACTGGATTTTAAAAAATATAGTGTAATAAACCCCGCCACACATTTTTTCTATTTACAGTTTTTTAATCGAATCATTAGTATTCGAGATAAAAATTGGAAACAAAAAAAAATTTCTTCGACCAAAGTCAATATCTTTTTAAACATAAATTGCAATATCTTGAGTAAATATTAATGGATCGTTATGAGACTTGAAACACAAAACTCAGAAAACTCTAGCGAAACCGTAAAATGTAAGCACAAAACCCTTATATTAAAAAATGTAATAATATTTAATTAAAAAGTAATACTGGACATAACTTATGTTTTTCAACGTTACAAGGTACATATAACTTGCAGCGAGAAAGTTTTTCCTTAATATACAAGGAAGTTTTTTTACCAATTTTCACACTGATTAATAAATAATTGTAGAAAATATGACGATATATATAAATCTCGCGGCGCCACCAACAGTCAACAGCCGCGTATAATATAATGCGCTATTTAGCAATTTTAGCACTCGCGTTGACAGTTGGCGCCGTGTGCGACTTATATATATGGTCATATCTTCTACAATTATTTATTAACCAGTGTGAAAATTGGTGAAAAACTTCCTTATATATTAAGGAAAAACTTTATCGCTGCAAGTTACATGTACCTCAAAATTGCGTTGATACTTTTTAACGGCGAACGTTGAAAAACATGGATTATGTCCAGTATTCCTTTTTAATTAAATATTATTACATTTTCTAACATAAGGGTTTTGTGCATACATTTTACGGCTTCGCTAGAGTTTTCTGAAGTTATGTTTTAAGTCTCATAACAATCCCTTAATATTTACTCAAGTTAACGTAGAAAAGTGGTATCGTAATCATTAGAGAATTAATTGTTTTTATTACTTTTCATTAAATTATATCAGCTTAATTTCTCTATTGGAAAGATTGTATTGGAAATCCAGAAATTCAAATAATCAAAGATTGTAAAAACAAATACGCATGCGCGCGCGCAGTGACTGCTTCTTCTCTGAATTTCTGCGTTTGCTGCACGCTCGTTGCATCGGAAGTGGCATCGTATTGGTGGAAAGCGAGAGAAATTCTAGGAAATCGTACGATGCCAACAACACGATGCCACCAATTTCAGGCACTCACTGCGTGAATCGGAACGCACCCGCGATCGAATCGGTGCGGCAGGTGCACGCGTTTCCGCGGCTCCTCCGTGGACGGTAAGACGGGTCCACTTTGGCGCGGGAACCCCGCGAAAATCGGTGCACACGTTTTGGGGGGCCATCGTCGCGGGGCACAGGCGAGCGAGTCGTCGCGCCGGAGGGTGACAAGGGCGAGCGCAGAGAAAGGAAAACGTGGGCGCGCGACATGGAAACGGGGGAATGGGAAACGGGAGACGGAGGCTAGGGGAGCGTAAAAGCACCACCACTGTCGCCGGCACAGACGCAACAACGGTTGACCGATTAATTCGATCACCGAGAACCGGTAAAGCGGATTCACCTCGTACGACCACGTTTCCCCGCGTTTCGTGAGTTTCTGAATCGTCGAGCCGGACGTGCGTGTTGCGGGACTCTCCTGGATACCAGAAAAGGACGAGGCGACGCACGGGAAGGGGCGCAAGGGGGCTGGAGTAGGGGTAGGACGAAGGGTGACAGGGGCGGAGGTGAGAAGGGGAGGGCGTGGGAGAGGGTGGAAGGCGAGGGATACGAAAGGAACAACGGGAGAGGGACGGGAGCGACCGAATGACAGGTTACGGGGGGACAGGGGAGGGATGAGATGAGTGGTAGCGAGTAAAAGGAAGGAGGAGGCGAAGAAAGGTAGTAAGCGTAAGACGACGAGGCAAAGCCCGACTAAATGACCGTTTAGATGGCAACCCGAGGTCTTGCGTAAGAGAGCCGACTGGTCCTGCTAAAGTAGCGAGGTGTTTGTGCGTTTCCGAGTGCGGACGGATAGAACAGAGACTCGGTGGGTCAGATATGGTGGGACAGGGCGTTAAAGGACAGCAGAGGTGCCAGGTTTGCCGCTTGGAACCGCCACGGCGTTGCGCGGTGGCGCCAGCATCGACGCGAAATCTCCCCCTCCCTCTCGTTTCACCCCGCTCCCGACCCCGGCTCATCTACCCTTTCACTCTCTCGCGCCCAAACCCCCCGCCCCCTCTTTCCGCTCGCCTGCTCTCGCTCTCCTCCGCTCGATTCGTAGCTTTCGATCCTCGTTCAGCGAAGGCGAGAGCCCCGTCCCGTCAGGCGGCTCGGTCAGCCTCCGAGGAAGGGTGGTCGAGCGAGGGTGGGGTTTCGGTTGGGCGGACAACGCGTGCCTACTTGCTCGCTCGCTTTCTCGTCAGCGAGCGGCCCGCTCGCGCTCGCTCGTTCGGCCTTTCCATGCTCGAGAGCGGCTTTAGAGCGCGCTCGTATGCGCGAGCGCGATCCCCGCGGATGTATGAACGGCGTCCGCTGCCGCTTCCCTCTCGACCCACACCCCCACGCGCCTCTCTCTAGCCCCCCTTCGTCCCCCTCTAAACCCCTCTAGCACCCCTCCGCCTTTAGCCCCCGCCACCGACGCCTCCGCGGTGCTGCTCGTGCGTGGGGTTTCGAAGTCGATATCTAGCCACCACCGGCTAGATTCGACTCGAGTATTATCCTCGAACACCTTCGAACCTCCTTTCGGGATATCCGCGTGTCCTGCCGCGATTTATTCCGTCGCGATGGCTCAACCCCTCTCTCCCCCCGGCCTAGGCTGTTCGATCAACCGGGGAGAGGTGGCCGTGATTGCCGGAGGGCGAGAAGGGTGGGAATCGAGAAGGTCGCGAGGGGGGCGCCGGAATGAATGGAAGGGGCGAAGAAGCGGTACCAGAATGGGGCTGAGCCAAAATGGTTCCTCCTTCGAATCCGGTCGGGACGATACGGATAAGCGAGTTAGAATGATCTTCTCCCAGGAGGTGGTCCAGGGAAGAGGCAGTCTTCGTAAATCCTGCTTCCCTTACGAGCGTGGACATTGATCGCAGAAAGGGGGGGGCGCAAATCGGGCGAAAAGGATGTTAGGTGCTTGGCTACTCGAGGCAGTGAAAGGTTGCGTGCCACTCGAATAGTGCAGTCCTCTTTTGAATAGCATAGTATCGATTGTTGTATTCTACCCTCTACTTTGGGGGAATCCTTCAAACGAAGATTATTTATTGCTGGTAAAGGTGTTCGATGTTTGAAGGAAATTGAGGGTTGCTGCTTGCACCGTTCAGGAGTGATCCAACGGAGGTAGCGTAAAGTTCGTTTGAAAGAACCAAGTGGTATTCAAAACGTGGAGGAAGGATTTAACTGTAATTATTTTGAATGCTCTATTCGCAGACGGTTCCAATCACTAAAAGCTCCTAATGCCCACGAAATATATACCAGTACTAGAATTTCAAAGAAGCCATAAAGGACAAGAAGGGAGGAGAAAGAACCTCTTACTAAAATCCTGTAACTCTACTGAATCCACACATGCACCGTATCAGCTAAGTGCACGCGCGCTTTTTCCTTTAAAGCACCCACATGATTTTTCTATGAGGGATCGAAGAGACATATACTACGCTACTCTCCATCGTTATCTTCCCTTTATTCACGTTCAGAGAGCTGGCCGCATAAATAGCACCGTGGAGTATGAAAGTTACAAGCACGCGTTTATAGACACGAAGCCCCAAAAGCGTTCGCTTCGAAATAACTCGATAGGTGATCGAACGATCGTGGACCCCCCTCTGGCGTATTAATACAACGACCCGTGTTTATTTCGCTGGAAGAATTCGGTCAGCTCGTTCACGAATCCGTCGAGACGCCCCAGCTGTGAGCTTGCCAACGCGTATTTTATTGCGATGGCATTTGTTAGGATTCGCGAGTCAAGTGTCCCTAAAATTGCGGAAGAAATTGACAAGCGTCAATAACCTCGAAGCATGGCGTAGTCGTCATTAATTCGATCTCTTTGAACCTCGTTTCACGCGGAACGCCGGGATAACGCGTGGCGACGTCGCGATTACTATGCATACGCCTCGAATGGCACGGTCGTTCGATATTACTTCCTTGATTGAACGTTAAACGAGGGTTGACTTGCGATGGCTCCTCGCAGATGCGATCGCACGATACGTACAGGCATAGTAGTTTTTCTCGAATAAACTCTGGTCGATAACAACGACCCGGACCCTGAAGGATCGTACCACCGATAGCGATGTTCCTCGGCCGTCTATCGAGCCACGCAGCTCGTTTTCTTTCATTTTATTAGGGTACACCTTAAGTGACGGTGATTCTTTCCTGAAGCGTCGATGAACGACCTGACGATCAAGAATGAGAACCACCAGTGAGTTACATCACGAAACAAGGGAGACCTCGAGGAAGATAGGAAGTTAATATAAAGTGTAGTGCGGATATGGAGGACTTGACTCTTGACAAGTTCCTCTTTAAGCTCTTCAATTTTTATTGTATAACCTGCGACTATGTGCTGAGGCACTCGGTCGTATGTTCGACTTTGGAGACGAAAAAATGGAACACCTCGGGCGGTGAGACTCGTGCCCACGATCCTCTGCGCACTGGTCAACCGCGTTACCGATTCCCCCAACACCGTCTCCGCGAGGTTTCTATAATCCGGACTCTACTTAACGGAGCGCCACCTATGTGCCAATTGCATCATAAGCCGTTCTCAAACGCGGAATGCTTACAACTTGAAACGCTCGAAATTGTTAATATTATTATTATTATTATTAATATTATTAATATTAATAGTAATAACATTAATTAGTAATAGTAGTAATATTATTAGTATCGGTGGGTCATAATCCAAATTACAAGATACATGAAACAAAGAATTGTCTAGAGTTAACTAGTGATCACAGACTGGAGCCCTAGGTAAAGACAGTAAGATATTTCTAAAGGAACGCTTGAACGCTTTCTACGAGCAATTCATACGTTCGGAAATTCTGGAAAGGGAGAGTAATCGATTCGTCCTCGTCAGACGTCGCACCGAAATTGGCGGAAATTAGCATTTTTATTCGCCCCGGTATTTATATGGGACGAGTGGCTGCGCGTACGTGCTACATCGCACGCTCCTCGAAGAAGCCACATCGCGAAACGAGCCAAACCCTCCGCCCCAATCATCATCGAGCGCTTCGGAGCGATTCAGACGACCACCGAGGCGAAAGATCGCGTTATCAATCGGGCTCGTCAGAGTCGGAGGTTTATCGCGCGCAAAATTGGCTGGTTTAAGAGATCGACACACACTCTCCGAAAAAGCCCTCCAATATTTGCCCAACTTCTTTCATAAACGGCCACCGCGCGTCGAGATGCCCGATATATCGATGATAACGGTTCCGCGGCGCGAATCTAGGACACGTGAAAATCTTTTATCTGCACTGACCCAGACCTAATTCAGGATCGTCGGTAATCAGAGCCCAGCGGGCACACGGCGCGGCGGCGGTTCGATGGCGTGGTTTAACGCTAACAGCCTTGCCTCTCGTCTGGCTCCGCGGCAACGATCGATACTCGGCTAATCGACGGGCCACGAAATCGTTTCGATCAGCCTGGCCGATGGACGAGCAGTAATTTTCAGCCGCCCGCCCTCGCAGCTGCACCCACCGCCCGATCTATAGACTAAACGCTCCTCGTAATTCCCAACGCAACTGACCGTAATATCGTTTGACTTAATCGAGTGATCTCGACTCGCGTCAGCCGTGCCTTAGTCAGCGGGGTGATTAATGGCGCCCTGCAAGAAGCTCAACCCTTTGAGGGGCCAGAAATCTCGTCAGAACTGGAGAGGCGAGCTTTCTTCCTCGAATTACCGGGCCACCCGACAGTGATTAACGAATACTTAGTCTCGTTGTCGTAGGAACGAGTTTCTGCGGATCTTCCACGGGAGATTAAAAGTCTCTCTGTGCTTGCAATCGGCGGGGAAAGGAAGGGAAGATTGGATATCCCTGAGTGGCCGAGGAATTGCAGGGTAAGGGTTGATCTGGGAGACACAGCGTTATCGAGGATGGAAATTGCTGAAAACCCCGCCTAGCGGGAAGCTCGCGTACCTCCGCAAATGGGGATACCACGAGCTTCCTACCGGCCTCGAGGATCCAGCTCGAGGGAGCTTCAGCGAGGTTATCGATGCCTGCTTTACCGACGTGTCCACAATTTCGAGAAGCTTCCGAGGAAACGCGTCACGCGCTTCTGACGCGCCATTTGATGGGGTAGTTTGAACTTTGAATTTTCATGTGGAACGTGCTTTTTAGAAGCAGCTCCTTGAGTCACTGAAAGTATTCGTGTGTGGTTTTCAAGAGATAGGTAAATCTACAGGTGCAAAGTTCAATTTTAAATGGAGGTCCTAAATATTCGAATATTTCTATTTCAATTAATAACATTGGTAACACCTTCAGCGAAATTTCTTAATAAAAACACAATTTTTCCTATCATGTTCAACTTATCTGAAGTAAAGAAGTTTTACATGAACTCGCGTAAGAACGTTTACTTCAATTTAACAATGAGTTAGTTATATAAACGAAACAACAGTGGGTCCAAAAAGTCGATGGATATCATTACACTTATAATTAGACGACACCTGTCTCTCTAACTACGTCTTCCTTACATCTTTCTAATGATGAAGTTTCTACCTGAAATCGCTTACACCTCAACAAGTACCAAGCTGAGAAGCAACATACAATCAGTGCTTAATTACACATACACTTCTAAATACCAGCGAGTAGCTAATGAAACAACGCAACGTTTGAATGATCGCCGCTGGAAGGGAGGAGTTTTCCTCAACCCTCTTACTGCATCGAAACGAAGCAGGTACCACGCGATAAAAATTCTGCGTCGCCTGAAGCAGAAAGGCACGAAGGATTGGGACTAAAGGCGGATTCACACTTATCAGTTCCGTGACAGTTCAGCGGCGTCAGTGTGAATTGTCCCTTTGTGTCAGTGTGATTAACTGACTCGGATAAGTGCGAGCTAAGCGTGGAGGTATTTTTTGCCACTCACGCTGACGCCCCTGAGCTGTGAATCCGCCTTAATACAAAAGCTCTAAGGGGAGCACAAAGACAAGGAAAAAGAAGCTTGAGCAGCTTTGTGTTACAAGTCACCGCTTTTTGCGCCGTGGCAACTGATTACGGTGGTCGCCCTGTCCGCCCGGTAGTATCACCAACAAGAACAACAATTTCTCGATCCAGTTCGTCATCTTCTCTGGCTCATTCGAACCGGCCCGGTAGCTGATGCTAGGCAAGACATCGCGTAAAAGGCTTTCGTGATAGCGGCATCTCGCTTCGTAGCCTGAATCAAGAGAGGAATCCTTACAGACCTACAGACATAAAAGCTATCTCGTTCGCTGGGACGAATGTGCAAGGATAATTTCATCCCCGTTGATTAACCCTTCGCGGTTCGACGCGCTTTATAATGAGAGGTATCATAACACAAGGAAGCACAACTGTCTGACTTTTTCGTGATTCACTAGTACCACTTCCTACTTTAACGTTTCATGCTCCAAATATTCTATATTTCAGGGAATACTGCACGGAGGTAAAGGAATGTACAAAGGTAGACGAGGGAAATGGAAAAGTTTCATTCAAACCCTCTACCTTTGTGCGTATTGCTTAACACTTGGATGGCCACTGTCGCGTATGCGAGGTATCTGGATATCAGTCTGTCATTTTCAGCAAGTCGAAGAATTCAACTGTATTGGACATAGTTTTGTATATAAAGTATATTAGTCCATATGTTGGCAATATGAATTTTTTATATTTATCACCGATGAAACTATCTCATTCAAAGGTTTATGTTCTATTTGCAATGTGCCGTTCGAAAACCAACGAATAATTGGGAAATTTGAAAAAGATCGGTAGTGGGCGTAAGTTTGTTGGAAAAGATACAGCTGTCAAAGTGTTAAAAATTTTAAACTGAAAAATTTTAAATTTTAGAACTGATTCTTGTGCATCAGATGCTAGGGAAAGTAGTTTCGGTCGTTCACTGTCGGACACACTAGCCAAGATCACCAGAAATGGCACGCTAAAATTCGAACACTTTGAATTATTCAAATACTCCGAATTATTCGAATACCCAGAATTATTCGAATACCCCGTACTATTCAAATATTCGAATTATTCAAATAAATTCTTCATATTCGAAATCATTCGAATTCGTTCGACTATTCGAATCAGTTCGACTATTCGAATATTTTCAGCTCTACTCCAAACTTCCACCGCCTGAAAGTAGTCATGGCCGTGTATAGTCAGACCACGTGCGGCAGTGAATAAGTATAACATCCAATACAATAAGAATAACATCCAAACTCACGCGACAGGAAAGTGGGTGTGTTTAAAATGCTCGGCTTCTTAACCCCTTGCCTCACAATACCCAGTGACACTCTCGCTATATGGATTACTTACCAAAACTGAAAACCACAAGTGTGACTCGTGGTTGCTGTGAGCGCTACATCAACTGAGACAAATTTTTTATCTGTGCAGTCGCTAAATGTGTGTACGTAATTTAGGTCATTCTTGTTTTTGCTGTATTTATCTATTATTCTTTTTCACGCGTTTATTCAGAGGGGACTAGCGTGCAGTGTACCAGCTCGGAAATTAAATATTCAACTCTAGCGCGTGCAATGATATAAAAAATCGTAAGGCGAGGGGTTAATCCTCTCATTTTGCACAGAGACCTCGGAAGAAAGAAACAGAAGACTATTTTAATTAGAAAAAGGACAATCGAGAAGTGCAGAAAACGGAGAAGCTGGTCAGACCGTAAAGGGTTAATCTACTCTGATAACGAGACGCCTACCCAAGGCTCATTTCGACGGGGGAAAAAAAGCAACTCTATTTATCCCGGGACACGTAATTCGACGAGGCCCAGCGGGACTGTATCGGCTTGCCTTCTCGGTTTTTAATCGCGCGAAACTCGATCGTCGCCCATCGCTAATAACGACAACTGCGTGGTCGTTCCTCGCGCTCGCAACGCAAACGAAGCTTCGATCTAAGCGCCAATTGCTACGTCCCCGTCTAATCCTCGTCTCCGTTCTCTATTCTTTGCTTCTTTTTTCCACATGCGTAGTTAAAGCGTGACCGATAGAATAGGATCCTGCGGCTTCCTCTTTCGACGTCGAAGGACACTCATAGCAGAAGTAAGATTTTGTATACTTGGTGGTAGAGCTACAGTTACTCACAAAAGTATCCGGAACACGTGTAACACATTTTACACATTCAAGTAATGTTAAATTCAGAATTACCCATTATAATTCGCATTGGTATATTTTGATAAATATTGAGTTTTGCCTAATATTTTTTGCACGATGTTTCTTACTTCCACGAACAATAATACTTTTTTAAATAAACAGCACAATTTGTCAACTGAGTGCACCCAAAAGAAAAGTAGATGCCTTTATTAATGAAGGTTTATATTAATGTGAATTAAAATGTTACATATAGGGTGGATGGAGAATTTTGGGAGTTACTGTATATCAAATTAGAGGATTTGGAAGTTAAATAGTGGCACTATTTGAATTAGAAACCCCTAGGATCGCATATCGAACTGAAGTGAAAGAAATGAAATTATTCTAAACACCTCCGAATAAAGTCCAAGTTTCCTTAGATTCCTCCAAACCGTCTAACTTCAAACATATCTACTCTGATCAATGACGGACTGGCCGGGGTGTCAGCTTGCCGGATGGCAACTGGGCTCCCTTAAACACTGTAATGACTAAAAAAATTCTACATTTATTTTATAAAAATTTTAATTTTAAATTTTAATTTTCGCCACTTAAGTATTTTTGGACAATTTTATTTATTTCTCATAAAAATGAAATGATCGCCTTACAGTTGCGAATGAGCCCCCTTTATCTCCTGTCAACCAGTATTTTTAAATCGAATCCGCCACTGACATTGACCTCTAAATAATTCCACTAGTTCCCCACAGCTCCACCACCAAACATAACCTCGCCAATTCTGTCGACCCTAACCGAACCATGGTCACTTGCCAATTCAAGAGACCGCTTGAAAATTGACGACTCCCCAGGGTACGTTAAAACTCGCGAAGAGTGTGGAAAGTCTGCTCCTCTGCAGAGTAGCTACGTGGCTGACACGTAACCGAATCACATGGATTCGGGGGACACTAGCTTTACCTCTCGCCAAGTAGTGCGTGGACGGTACTTACAAATAGATAGCGCTGGCGACGAACACCGTGAGAACCAGGGAGTAGGGCAGGCAGACGCGGCAGATGTCTAGGGAGCGAAGAACGATGTTGCTGACGACGAGCAGGATCACAGAGTCCAGGACCAGGGCTCCGAAACCCATATCACTCTACCAAGGCATCGTAAGTGCCTTTGCGCAAAAGTCACCACCACACTGTTCCAGGACTCTCCACAGAGCCAGCTATCAGCCGACCACTCCTCGCAGCTTCATGCTCGCGGGCGTGAATTAGAACCGCGAACCAGGGCACGAGGTAACGAGAAGAAGGCAACGCACCTGGCTACTCCCAGCTAACCAGGCAACTACGGACCTATGCGCCGTGAAGATTTAATAATTACAGCCCCACAATGGGGTCACATTGCCGCTGGCCGCGGGCACAAATAGCTAACCTTTAATCGCTCCTAAATAGAAGAACGTGGCCGACTCGGGAACGACCCAATTAACAGGTTAATTTATCGATGCATCCGCGGGGATTAAGGGCGCAGCAAGGGGATCGCTTTAAACGAATCGAAGCTGTTTTCCACACGAACCCAGGTTATCTTTCCAGCTGAAAGTCACTGAAAACGTTGCAGATTCGAGACGCGGGTACCGTAGGCTGGTTAAGCAATTAAGGTAGGGCGATCGGAGCGTGCCTCGCGGGCGATAAAGCTGCGAGGCGTACACGCGCGCAACGGACACGCCACGGAAACGTGAGGAAACGGTCATCGATGCGCGAGCCGTGACAGATCTTCGCCAACAACGGACTGAAGCCGTGCATACGAGCGACTGCTAACTATCGTGTCTGCGATGGCCCGAGGACATCGTATTGGTCTGACCAATGCTACGTCGGGGTATCTTCAGTGACGTATCGATAACACTGAGGAGTTTCTGCCCGTGGAGCTAACGGGCCTGAATTTAATGGAGGATTGGGGTTTTTTGACAAGAACAAACTGTTGATGAAATTTTCGCTTTGAGTGGGTGAGTGGATTTTGATGGGGGTTGTGGGGGTGAAATTGGAGGATGGAGAAGAGGAGAGTGGTTGAGGAAAAGGATTTGGGGATCGTGACAGAATATTTGGGGGAACGTGGTCCGGGATTTTGGATGAGGTCTGTGGGACATTTGTGGAGGGAAAAAATAGAAAGGGGCCAATAGTTGACAACGACGTGGTTGGCGCGAAGGTTTACAATACAAACGCTTAAAAGGCTTCAGAAAGCTTGTAACCACTGAGAAGAAATACCACGGCTGAATGAAGGATCGCGTTAAAAGTGGGCTTGTGGGAAATATGCTTAGGTAACGGTGAATTAGGGTTTCGCTATCGTTCATGTCTCGCCTTGACTCGAAATTAGCACCTACCGGCGACCAATTACGACCGCTGATATGCGTGGCGACATGTAGGAAAGAGACAGATTTAAGGGGAAGACGTATAGGATGTACCATCTTCATTAACCCAGTAAAGTGTCCTCAATGTCAACCCGGATTCCTTTCGTCAGATCTCTGTTGGGGTCGGAAGGAGAACGATGTCGACGAAATTATTTGCTCAGGGTTAAAAATGGATAAATGTTTTGATGTCGAATTTACTTGTTTTCCTGGGACCACGATAGAATAGACGCTATAGAGTTTTTTTTTACTGTAAGTTGTATAATATTTTCAAACATAAAATCCTAAGAGTCACCTACTTTTTAAGCGATTTAATGAGGAAGTCCCTTTAAAACAGATTCAAGATTGCTTGACTGGAAATAAAAGGAAAACTTAGTGCTTCTAAGAAGGTAAGAGCCCTGATAAATTTATTTTATTTAATAACTTGGATGGATACTCTTGAAATCCATATTTAGTGATTCTTCTCTGTTTAGTTTTCCAAATACTCCATGTACGATCAGGAAAATTTGAACACCCTATGTGCATTGTATTTTCAGACGGTTCAAGAGTGTCAGACCAGTTTTACTGTCAGCTAATACAATCCATAAGTGATTATCGGCAGTGCTCAATTTAGTGTTACTGAATGTAAGTAGAATGCCCAAGCAAGGCCTTTAAGGTCTTCCCATTTAGGTGACCATCGTAAAAAGAGACGCTTGCGCACAGTAATCCTACTCGTCTCCTTGTGTCACTATAGTCAACTAAATATTCAACATAAAATTCTGTATTTAAGTCGCCAAAAAACAGTTTATTTTCCACGCAGGATTATCGCCAATTTCTTTTGTCAAGCTTGTTTGATCTCATTTCACATCCATCGAGGCAGTGTGAAGAAAAAACCACGGAGCCCGAAATAAAAAACTTTGAACATAAAAATGGTGTATTTGAAGGACCTAGAACTCCATCAAATGGGAGCCCTTGTATTCTGCCCTCTTTGTTTTATATGTCCTATCTAGCATTTCGAAACATTCGAGAAAACGATTTCACCATTTCACCATTTTCTTCGTGTCGTCCTTGTAAAAAAATAATTAATTTAGACTGTTTTTAGGGTTTTCTAACTTTACTTAAAAGGTGAAGCACGTGTGAAACTTTTATTTATTTTTATTATTTTATTATTTTTCTTTATTTCAACATTTCTTGAAAAATGGTATAATGCTAGATAACTAAGGAGAGCAGTATTAACTTCAAATTTTTAGGAAGTAAGAGTCGATGAAACGCAATCGAGTGGTGAAATAAGTGGTAATCGGTAGCAAGGAAGCTCCTTTTTCTCCTGATAACGCGTTAACTAAATAAATCAGCGAAAACGTTCCATTTTCCATCCGGATCTAGAATTTTTCCCTCGCTTTCAACCCCCTCCTACGCCACCATCATCTCTTCCGTTTCTGCCCGAACCGGGACGACATTGCCGTCGTAAATTGAATCCCAGGCAGAAAGGGCAAATTATCCGACGGAAGGCAGCTACATACCTTTCCACTTTCTTATTATACGAAAAGTCGGCCACACAACGTGTTGATTAACAGCGAATCCTGTGGAACCGTCACGACAAGGGCAATTATAAACTATCAAACACCTCATTCTACTTTGCTGCTCGTATGTGTGCGTTATTAATTCCCAGCAAGCTTAAGTTATTTTCTATTGTCTTCTCAACGCTTCTTGTAGCGGTACTTTCGCTATTCGCCGCCAGATGGCATTTCAACCGATCTTGCTCTCTCGCAAGTTCTCCCTCAACTACTGATTCCTATATATACAGTACCTACAAGGGATGTATCGAGGTGGTAAGAGCTGTGGGAGTCTTAAAGTTTACAGCTTTGAGGCTTTGAAGGAAGAGGTTGGGCATTTGTGTTGCTCTTGTTTCGAAACATCAATTCTGTAAACTTTGGGAGTTTGGGAAAGCTTATGTTCCCAAAAATGCCAAACCTCTTGTTATGAAATCTCAAAGCTGTAAACTTTGGGACTTTGAGAAATCTGATCTCCCCAAATAAATGCCAAACCACTGGTTCCGAAACCTCAAGGTTGTGAACTTTGGGACTTTGGGGAACCTTATCTTCCCTCCAAAATACCAAACCTCCGTTCCGAAATCTCAAAGCTGTAAGCTTTTTAGGACTTTGAGAAACCCAACTTGTTCCGCCCAAAAATGCGAAACCTCAAAGTTGAAAACTTTGAGGACTCTCGCAGCTTCTACTACACCTGTTTCGTCCTACTTTCTAACCTCTAAATTCTTGAAAATTTGGGGATAGCAATGTAGGTAATTGATACGTTTAACCTAAAAGTAGGTTCCCAAGTCCTTAAAATGTAAGAAGTCTACAGAAATAAATAATTAATAGCACGCGATCAAGTTATAAACGCAGTGAAACCGTGTAGATGAATGTTGGGAAAGTTTCCGACGAGGGGCTACGGCTCATTCATATTTATCGACCGGCTATGGGCTTCCAATTACCAAACACTGTAGCTGACTGAGAATACTCGATCGACCGTGCAATCGGAGACTCTTCAGCGCGGGCAACGTCATCCTATTCTCATCTGACACGTGTGTTGGCGGGTGCACGTACGAGTGAAGCGCAGTAGGGAGTGGTGCACTCAATGCACCATGTACGATATTTAATCTCCAGCGATTCCAACCCCACCTCTAAACGAAGCTGCTTGCAGTAGTGCAATCGACATTGCGCAAACATCTGTCGCGATGAAAATTCAATGGAACTTTCGCTCCGAATCGTGGGTCACAGTAACGTAAATCAACAGCAGGAAAATTGCAGCAAGAAATCGGCATATTTTCACTAACGGTGTACAATTTCTGCGACGTTCCAATGAAAAGTTTGTACTTTCTCACAGCGCAGCTTTCGCGTTTCTACGCGCACATAAATCTCACGTAGCTCAGTTTTTCTATTTAAAATTTTCTCAACATAATCAGCACACCTTTTCAATTCTAGGATGCCTTTCTCTCGAAAGGCACAGATTTATATCCGATATAATATTTGCTTTCAAAATTTTAAATAATCTTGGGAAAATGTAGAGTGTCCGGAGCTCTTAAGTTTACTTAAATTTAACGTTCCGCCTACAGCATTAAGAAATACAATAATGTATGTTGCTTAAACATTCCACTACTAATTTTATTGCGCATTTAGTCGATTTAGCTTAGCAAATGCTGGTTAACTTCTCGATGCACTTTCATTATATTTCTTCTTTGGTTATTCTTTCTATTCCCTGCTTATGTATTAGTCCTCTACTTTCTTTGTACCAAAGAGTTCACCCGTAAATAAATAAAAACACTGTCTTTTGCCTCCAAAAAAACTTTCTAAAAATACTACAAAACCATTTATTTCATCTTCACATGAATTTCCTTTGCTACTTTGGCGTGCTCCGCCCATTAATTCACACCAGCAACAAAACGCTTCCGCCTCGGTCCCCATCTCCCAATAACCTAATTGCCCATTCAAGAAACAAAACTAAATACCATAAGCGATTATTCCCGCTTTTATCGCCAGAGTTTGCGAACAATCGCGATATGATCTAGGGAATTTTGATGGGGAGCTCGATCGCTTCGCTCAGCGCGAACTAACAACGAGGGGTGAAGAGGTTCTGCTTCCAGTGATGGCTAGAACTATTATTTGTGAAACACTCGTGATTCGACCACGTTCGTACTCAATCAAAATGATTTTTCACAGTGATTCGTGATTTTTCGTGATCACTTCTGATTGGTGGAGAGCATAACTGTCGTTCACACGCGTCACATAACCCTAATTTCTGTCAAAACTGCTAGTGTTTCTTCACTGGTCTTCTAAAATCCCAGTTGTATATTTAGACCGAATGTAATTGTTCTTGATCTATTTAAATATAATAAATAATCTCTTTACATTAATTAAAAAATATAATGTACACGTGAATACTTTAGCCAATCAAATCCGTGCGTGCATACATTGACTAAATACTGAATGTGAACATTCGCTGAATTAACACTTTGACTGTAACACAAGCTATATATACCGAAGTATTTTATAAAGAATAATTCAATCAAGATCAAGAATTACGATCTCAATAAGCAAATTCACTCAAGATAAACAAATCGCGATCACAGTGGTGAATGAGGTTAAATTACAACCGTGAACATGATTCTGCGATCACTGTGATAAACCACTGTTTGAAGTGACGTTGCACGCCATCTCTTGGTTCCAGAGCAATTCGATTCCGATTTCCTGCTACTCCTCGCACGCTCCTCGTGGCGGTATCTTTCGGGTCGACACATCGAACAAAGCATTCCAGGTGTTTCGCCGCGATGGAGAAGAGGACAGCCGGCGGCTATGTCCCTTCTCCTTCCCAGGGCTGGTAATCGAGCGGGGATGTGCAAGCCTCCTCATTCCGTTTCATTCAATTCCATTGCATCGCATTCCAAGCTTCGATCGAAAGCATATCAGGTAAGCGGTCGAGACCGGGCATTCCGGTCGCGCTCGTGACGCGTTCATCGCCGACCAACCGTGGAGTAGGGAGAGGGGGGGGGGGTTACATCGACATGGAAAGTGAACGCTAGCCCCGTTCGACAATTTTATTCTCTCGAATAACGCAGAGTATTTAATTGTATAATAAGTAGACGGATCGCCGTACGGTTTTATTTAGCGTTTCACTCGATCCGGTTTAGCGTTCGTTCGACCTTCAAACGCATTCCCGTGACGAGGGCACAACCAGTAAGCGGTCCAACATCGAACATCGCAAGCTTGTGTGTGTTTTTAATGCCTCGTGCTGGTGGATATATGTCGCGGGATGTCGGGGAGGTCTGTGTCCGGCGCCCAACGCCACGGTGTGGAACATACAAAGCCTCTGTGAACATTGTGCATTCGCTGTCAGTGGAAGCGGCGTGAAATATAAGGCTGGGTCGGCGTCTTTCGAAGATGGGAGTCTGGGGAGGGTCATGCTTCGCGGAGATTCGTCGCAAGGGTCCGCTCTACGCCCTCGGGATAACTCTTAAGCCTCGTTTACATTAGTCAAGTTGTATTTCAGGGAAAGGTAAAGGTGAAAGAATCTCTACTTCGCTTGAAAATTTAAAGGATATTTTAAATCAAGTGAGTAACAGGTTCGCATTGGTAAAATAGTTGCAAGTCATTTTAATTCAAGTTATGTAGCGTTTCGTATTAATAGGTCTTGCAGTTTTCCTAGGGTTTTTCCCCTAAACTATATGCTGTTAAGCAACGTTACTCTCTTTATAAAATAATAATTTCTTGGCAAGGAGGAATTACTAAAAAGGAGTGTAATTTTCAGTTTGTACACGGTTTCATATCAGTTTTTTATTTAATTGTAGTTTATTGCAACTAAATAAATATAAATTGGCACTATAATTGTCAAAGTAACTTGACTAATGAGAACAAGGCTTTAGGATGGGCTCAGACTAGAGCCACGAACCGAACACGACTAAGGAACTAAATAAATATAATAAATAATAATGAAATCAAAAGTCGTATAAGAATACTTCTTAAATATTCAGCTATAAAAATCAAGATAAACGTTTTTCCACTCCACTGGATTCTGCTGAAATTGGCGACATTCGATACAAATATGCGTTTCACGTGCGGGAAAGTGGCATTTTGGGGTCCGAAGTGTGCTCGGCTCTAGTTGGAACCCACCATTATCGAGCTTTCCAACTCGAAGGAGTTGCAAGTGGATTCACAAGGTTTAGAAGGGGGGTCGATTCTTAGGAAATTGGAGAACGTTCAAGCTGCTGTAAGAAACGTGCACGGAATGTTTTCGAAGACAAGAAATATCACGTTCGACTATATTCCATGATACACAGAGTACACAGGAAACTGTGTGTAAATAAAAAGATGAGAATAAATTGTATAGGGTGTAAAAAAATGATGTGTCATGGTTAGGGTTGCCCAGCGGACAATAATATAGATTGCACTTATATTTTTGTCTACTTAGTGTACTATATACTGTCATAAAAGTGTATTGTACGTAAAAAAATATAAATTTCCGGTACATCAATGAAATTCTACAATTTTTATTTTTTTTTATTCTATGGCAACGTCAAAAGTGTAATCAGCAAATTTAAATTTTAACAGAGAGAATTTTTTCTATAATGAATATGAAGTAGCGGGAAGAGAGAAACAGAGCCAGTCTACGTATCTCTCATAAAAATGAGCCCCTCATATAAGTTAATTTGGTCGTAAAGTATTATATTTCCCCGGAAAAAAGTTGGCAACCCTAGTCATGGTTCACACAGGTGGTTCAAGTGTACCGCAAAATTGCCCTTGACCTTCAAATTCAGGGAGAAATTTATTTGAGCGTAAAGTGTTTAATTCATTAAAACGAGAAAAAGTGTCAAAGAATTATTCAAACAATGAACGCCAAAAGTGGTTCCTTTGACACTTTTCATCCCTTCAGTGAGTCCAACACATTAAAATAAAAAGACAAACTATATCTTAAATTTCGAGGTTAAGGTCAATTTCACTTCACATTGTTTTACCACTAACCCAAAGGTGCAGAATCGTGGTGTGACATTTTACACCCTGTACAAAAATCTCCTTCCTCATATAGCCAAACACTAACGCGCCTTTGGTTCTTCAATCGCATTACAAAACTTTACATAAGCTTCTTACTAAAGAAACCGACTATCCGAGGAATAATTTTGCGGTGCCGTTCAATAAAACTTCTCCCCTTCATCAGTTCCTTTACCCCACTTTACCTGTACAAACCTATAGCACCTTACATAACGCGCGGTAAACCACCCCTCGACGGATAGACACCTTCTAGCACGCGTCTCTATTAAAAGCCACCCCAGAGTTTCCACCGCAGCCAGCAGCATGAACGTTCCTCAGAGGAACTCGCTTCGCAGCACGAAAAGCTCGCGAAATTTCCACCGAGCGAGGAGGATACGTAGTCACGTCGAAGGTGGTCGCGTTATAACCAGCTGTCCAATACGAATCGATAGGAGATTCCTAGGGGTGTGTGCACGGCACGGGAAAATACGTGAGTGACTCGAGTGGTGGGCACGTCAACGTATTTCCCCGCTGCATTTTCTCTGAATCGTAATTATTGGATTAGGTACAGGTGCTCGCGGGTCAGTGGTATTTCCAAGTATGTACACTGCCCTTTACAAGTATTACCACACAAGTATTGTAGAAAATGTGACATTTGGTGCAGCTTGAATACCTTCCACTGCTTTTAACTGGGAGACTCATGCAGAATTATTTTTTTGTTTTCAAGTACCTTCATAAAATTAGTTAAAGTTAATTTACTTCTTACGAGTGGTAGTGTTCGAGCTATAGTTTTTGTATTAATAACGTGGCGATGTCTGTGAGACTCCACGTCACTGTTTATGTCACGAAGTGGGATGTCAGCGGTTAAGGGTTAAAATACCGAATGAAGTAAAATTTGATAGAGCTCTTGAATAAATTTGCAACGTTTTTCAGAATAATCATTATTCCACACAGAGTGGGTCGGGGTTAATACTTGTGAGCGGCAGTGTAGGTAGGATTCTCGAGGGCGGAAACTCGAACTGGCAGCGACGAATCTCCGTCGTTGGGACCGAATTGGCGGGGAAACCCGTCGATTAGACGCGAGTAGAGCCGTTTAAATCATTCAAAGGCGTTGTTCGTAGAGACAGAGTCACGTCTGGCGACGGTCAACGACCGAGGCGGGCGTGATCGGATCCTGATTTCCCGGCGAAACACTCTACTCGCGGAGGAATCGGGGGTTGCAGCGGTGGATAACGAGGCAGAACATGAAAACAAGGTATAGGCGGGTGGAAGATAGGCGGAGGCCGAGTCACGCAGTTGGGACAGGTCGTGTCCCCTTCGTTCACTGTAGGAACGAATAGCAGAGGGAAATGTTGAAGGGTTCAACCCCTGTGTGAGCCTGTAAATGCTATAAATTAGTGTAATACGTACACAATTTTGTAATTTGTGGGCTGTCTTAGAGTTTTTTAATTAATTACAAAGAATTGTTTTTTGGCACAATGTTTATTAACATGATAAAATTTAATAAAACGTATTTGCTTAGCCAAGAATATAAATTGTAGATGATGCTACTATATGATGTCATCTATAATGCATATTTTTGACTAAACAAATATGTTTGTTAAAGCTTATGATGTTAACAAACATTGTGTTAAAGAACAAGTCCCAGGTTCAATTTAGTTCTTAGTAATTAATTGAAAAAAATGCTTCATTTTCGACAAAAACCTAGTACCCTTAAAAAAAGTTGATGTGAGAGCGTGAAATAAAGAAGTGCTTTGGTGTTCTGAAATATGCGTCTGAGTTTCTGTGTGTGATAATGCAATTACTGTCTAAGAAATACTATCGCACTTTTTCTGTTATATGTGTAACAGTCTATCAACCATAGTTTATCAGCAAGACTTTTTACCAGAAATATATTTCCCAACAATCAATCTCGATAAAGCAGTTTTTATTTATAGAGAAAGCTACTACAGTATTTTCAGGGAATTGGAACAGTTGGTATTACAAATTGTTCTATTAAACTGTTACAAGTACCTAACATACAGTGGCGACCGTGGAAAGAACTACTCTTCGCGATGCAATCAGAATTTTAATTCAATAGAAAGCGTTTCGATATCGAATCCCCTTCAGCAGGGACTACAACTACGGGATAGTGTTCACCCTTTGAGTACCCCGCTCTAACACTATTGCCCGCGGGATAATATGCATGCCGCGGCGCAGAGTCGCGCGAATGGATGCTGGTCGCTCCTTTATCGCGCTGCACCGATGCTCTTACGATAAATTGATATGGGAAGGCCCGGCAGAAGTAGCGCGTTATATTTTCCGATAGCAACACGAACTCCGCAAAATTTTCATGCAAAAGCACTGACTATAAACGTTACAGCTCAAGTACGGTATTATCTGCCTAAATATCGCCCACTCTAATCCACTCCCATCCCTATAACTCCTACAATAAATCCTTCCTCATCGATAGTATTTCACAAACTGTAGCTGGAGTGTACCTATCCCTAAAGTGTACATTACGTAAAACAAGTGTGCATCTCGGTGAAAGCGGTAAGCCTGATTGCACGCAAGAATCCAAGTCCCATCGACCCTACGGCAACATTTCCCCCTGCGTACACACGGTTCACTTTCAATCAAGAAAGAGACGTTCGAGGGGCCATTGGCCAGTGGTCGCGTGACTCGGCCGTGCACAGATCAGCCGGTGTAGAACGGCGGGGTGAAGTGGGTGGACTTCGATCAGACGGACAAGATAAGAATAAGAAGAGCGTGTAGAGAGATGGGAGATGACTCACCGTCTCGTCTTAACGCGACGATAACGGCGATAGTCGTTGGCGTTTACGTCGTTGGGGTCGAAACCCCTTCGGTGCTTTGGCGGCGAGGACATGGCCGCAGCAGCCTTGGTGCCGTCCGAGAGGGGGTTCGGCGTGCTGCCGCTGTTGTTGTTGTTGCCAATGGGCGAGCAGCTGCTGTTGTAGCCGGCGATGTGCAGAGAGGCGAGAGGCGGCGGCGAAGGCGGCAGATGGACGGGGACAAGGCCAGAGATCGCCCGTTGGCACCGGCAGCCCTCTGGTGCTGGTGGTGCTGGTGGTGCTGGTGGTGCTGGCTCGCCGATTACGAGGGCCCGATCCCCGTGACCGACGTGGCTCTTTGGCACCGCGTTCAGCTCGTGCCTGCTAACCCTACCGGCTCCCGGCCCACCCATTCAAATCCTCGATTATCGCCCGTTCACTCCACCTCTCCCGCTCTCCCTCCGTGGCTGCTCCTGCCGCTCCTGCCTCTCCTCTCGCGCGCGCCTCACCCGCGCTCTGTCCCGCGATCTAGCTTCCTTGCCGGATGGATTCCTTCCCTCTGCCCGCACGTGACCACCCACCAAGCAAACCCCGATTTCCTTCGATCAGCCTTCCTTCCTTCGCCCTCTCCACCGGCCAGATCCCAACAGCGCTGTCCTTGCTCCTACGGACGCGGCACACTCGATTAAAGAGCCGACAAGCCGGCCCCCAACCCGCTCCCCTTAGCTCATCCCGGTCTCGTGCACGCGCGCCACCGATTCCCTCGCCAGCTTTCCACCTTCCGACACACCTACGCCGCCGACGGCCACCGGCCAACCGTTCGCGAGCGGCTCACGCACGTGCGACCCCATTCGCAACCGAATTCCAGGAATCCGCCGCGACGCCAGAAGCTAGACGACCGGGAGACGGAGGGCGAGAGATTAAAGGAGCCCTTAGGCGAGGCGGGAACCAGAGAACCGTGGCAACGTGTACGGTAACGCGTCCACGCCGATGTCCAAATACCATCTCTTCCTTCCGCTCCGCGATCACGCCAACTCACACCGCGCACCGCCACGGATACTCTCGCCCTGCGTCTCGCTTCCCAGGGACGCCGCGCGGTGGCAGCACCGCAGGACACGACGCGAGAACCAGTAGCAAAGTCACCTTCTATCTTGACAACTACGATGGGACAACCTAAACGATCATCTGTAATTTGGTTATCTCGCTTCTCGGGATACAAGTAGCTTGGGACACTGTTGTGGCAAACGCGACTTGAATCGCCAGCTGAGGATGGACATTATTTAGAGACACCCGAAAAACCCTAGTTACTAAACCAATGGATGAACGACTCACTATATGTCCTCTGCAAAGTAGAGTCACCTTGAAGGGGACTTAATGAAGTAGTTTGAAAATAGTTTTGAAGTGGTAAGGAGATTACGGAGAAAGATGAGTGCTTTCCTAGACAACTGAATTGTCGAAAAGAATGGAAAGATCCTTGATGGACTAATAGTTCATGAAATGATTAGTTTGCATTTCAATAAGCGCATGGAGATATTTTAAAGTCACACAGGGGCTGTGGGAGCTAAAGAAACTGGCTGCCAGTAAGAGAAATGATAAGATGTATGGATTCGTGGTGGCCTAGAAAGACTAGAATAAACGTCAATGCTACTGAACGTGTAGACGAAACCCATTTAGAATAGGATATAGTTTTCATAAATCTCTTTCTTTCATTTCAAGAATTATGTAGCAAGTTCTGCGCTCTATATATGCGCCCATGCATTGAAATTAGTCTAAAGCCTCCAATCACGGAGAATTGAACGGAGGAAGAGGATCGAAGAAATCAAAACCAGCTGCACGCAGACAATATTCCACGAGGGGGTAGATGAAGTTAAAGGCGCATTTGCACGCGCGCGCAGCGGATCAAGCGATCGCTCGATGCCGCGTGTCACGTGTCCCTAACGAGGCTCGAGCCGATGCTTCAGGAAACGTGGAGGGAATCCTAATAAGGATTGCGGAAGGTCACAAGCGGCAGTCGCACACTCGTGAATCTGTGAAAGCTCGATTAGTTTTCCGCCAATTCGAGATCCTTCTCGATTATCAGAGGTTCTCAACATAGTTGCTAGCAACCATCGAGATCTGTCGCTTCGCCTGAGGGGGAAAAGAATTTTGTGAGGGTTGGTGAAAAAATGTTTTGTATTACAAAGTACATAAACACCAGGTTCGGGAACTTTATTAAATTCAATATTGAATAAAAATTTATTGGCTCCACAAGGGTGTCGATAAACAGGAGGGTCGGAAAGTTTTATCTCATCCATGGCTGGCGAAAAGCAAAGTCGCCGATTACACTGAAAAGTAGGCCATCGACGCGGCCTTGAAATCTCCAACGTGGACAGCAAGATGCTTAGAGGCGAGTGTTTGCTAACGCTAAGGGGGAAAACAGAGGGGGATTCAAGTTCAGGTATGCTCCCCTCCCCGCCGGAAACGACTAAAATATTTAATCGTTAAACACGCGAACAAGGAGGTGGGAGCAGCCCGAACATCCATTTACACCTATCCTCACGCAGTCACAAGGTGAAGCGATTAACCGCCATCCACGCCCTCCGCCACCCCAAAACGAAAATAGACCTAGTTCAACGAGACGCCACGTGGCGGCGGTACTGAGAGGAAGACACGAGACGGTTCCGTATAGAGGATACCAATACACCTGTGCCTCCACCACCCTATCACCTGCCCAGGTAGATTGGAGCTTGCAAACCTCGCCCAACTAAATAACCCTTTCACGTTTCCAACGAACCTAGGAACCTTCCACAGCCTGATCGCGATAGAATGAATCGCGTGGCAAGTAATTTTCATTCAAAAAAACGAGATAGGAGGAGGTTTAAGTTCATAACCTTAATTCAGTGCAGTCAGAATACTGCGAAGGTCAGGCTCCGTGTCGATAATGGTGGTAGCATTGCTGTAGGGGTAGAGGATAGTTTAGAGGATGAAGAAGCTTTTTGTGATAGAGGTTGACAGATCAAGACTGTTTCGATATACATCCTGCACCACCGCGGTAAAAGATTCGATAAAAGTAACAACTAGTAGGCAACACAGTCGAAGGCCCGTATATAATACCGCTTGGTATCACTCTACATAACTCGAGAAGTTCACCACATCCGTCCCACCAACAGTACCACTACATGCTTCCCGTGCATTCGACAACGTCCCAAGCGATGACCTGGTTAAACGGATGCATAACAGTGGCATCCAACTAGTAAGCGGGCAATATTACGACCCCGAACGATGTACGTACAAAGGACTCCCGCGGGGTGGGGTGCTCAATCCCCTAATAGACCCGAGACGGAAGAATGAAGCGCGCGGGAAGATGGCACGGGGAAACGGGTCGGCGAGAGTGGTCGTGGTTGGCACCGTCAGAGGGTGCGATTACGAAACGGCCCAACGGTTGCACCCACGTGCTCGAGCGGTGTTGATCGACCTGGCGAGCGTCCAGCCTCGTCCGTCCAAGTTCACGTATGTGCGATTCTCTTCACGCGGAAGACAAATGGGCCACCAGCCGAGTACGCGACCACCTTCGGTGTTTACGTCTGTGCAGACCGTTCACCCTCCCGGGGCCGACTGTTTCCCTCGTGCCACGCGCCTCGAATTATCTGAACGAGAACAAGCGACATGACCCGCCGCGAAATCTCCACGCACTCGAACTTGGTATTTCATGTACACACGAGTCCCCGTCGCGAAGGTAAACGCACGGCCCACATCGCACCATCGGACTCGCCTCGTCGGTCACACCTCCCTCCCGCCGAAAACTTATTTTCTCCGAGACGGTTGAGGCGGTAGCCCGGAAGATGGCAGCGCCGTAGCGCGCCACGAGCGCCTGGTCAATACCAGAAAACGAAGAAAGGGTCCAGCTTCGTCGGCACGCTAACCTCGATTTCGAGTGCGCCGCTGCTCTGCGACCCTTCTTATCGCCGCGTTCCCTTGCGCCCGATCCACGAAATTTACAGGTCGATAGGCGTCGCGCGCCCTTGAACCGCGGATGCAGACTTTCGCAGGCGGTTCGGCGTTCATGTACAGGGCGTTTCAAAATTTGGAAAATCGCCAGAGGGGGTGCGAAAGTACGGTACTCGAAATATTTATTGCATCATTTTGAAATTCACAGAGAACGCAGAATTTCGATTAAATGATTCTTATTTTGGTCGAGATAGTGAGCATTTTTGCAATAATATTTTCCTGATACTAATATTAAGCTGTTCGAAATTACTGCATCAAGTCTCTATTCTCTGAATCAAAACACAACAGTTTGAGCTCATAGTTTGAGAACACCCTATACATGCGGAGAAGCGTTTAACAGTTGCAATTTCCTGTGGACCCGATGTTGGGATCGATAGTGAAACTAGCACTGTAACTGTAATTAGAATCTGTAATGGCTATTCGACATAATAGCTTCTGAAACCGTGTTCGCTGTTATCTTAACTATTTATTCAAAGTTTGCCCGGTCTACAGTAAAGTAAAACTAAAACAAAAATAGATGGCGCATCGCTTGGAACGTTTATCAAGTGGGCGCCGCGCAAAATCCCGTTGACGAAGTTGTACAGAAGAATATCGACGTCGATTATTTTTGGATATCGAGCGAAAGTGAGGGTCTTTCGTTGGGGCGCCGGTCCATCCGCATTTAAATCTCGTGTCGCACAGGTCACCGGTTCCTAATGACAAGCGTGATCGAATCACCAATTCACCTCGGTCGCATTATTCGCCCGTGCATTTAAACGAAAGCCCTCCGGGCGACCGATTTAACGAGGGGAAGGCCAGACAAGAAGGAGCAATTAACGCGATGCATTAATATCGCGTTTAATAGCGGGCGGCTACGAGAAGAAACCGGTGGATCGATCCGCGATCGCGATAACTCGATTCCCGAGGCCGCGCCGAGGAAATAACTTCGTATTTTAGTTTTCGCGAGTTCCCAACAGACGGAGCAACCCACTTTCCGAACGAGTTCCATTCGGACCGCTTGGTACGCTCGAAAACCAAACTTCCAGCCTCGCAGAACTTCCCGTTCAAATCAATTTATACGTACGCGCTAAGCGCCCGTTCGAGTTTCAGAAACGCGCCAATCGATCGCCGGGAAACTGTGGTCGACGTTTTAACGATCTCTACGTGCTCCCGATGTAGGAAATGCAACGAGGTAAATTGCGAAGACAATCGTTTGACTGAGAATGCATGTAAAAGGTACTTCGAAGTTTCCAACATCTAGGATTTACAGGCTTCAAAGGTACCCAGGAAACAATGCACTAAACGACGCAACACCCAAGAGAAACCCTGAAGATTATCCCATACAAATACAGGTAGAATGTCCTAAAAGAGGTGGATTTGCAAATATCACAGCACCCTCCAAGAAGACTCAAAGGCCCTTAACTCTTAACACCAACGCAGTACCTCGAGCAAACACCCTTGAGTAATTAAATCCTAGAATGTATAAATCCAATAACAAAAGACGTATCTTCCACAAACACTCCTGCTTCTAAAACACCTCTAAATAATAAGGGTCCTAACAACTGGAATAAATTCTTGAAGCTTGCAAACTAGCAACACTCTGCATGAGGAAGGAAGTACTACTCGTTGGAAGCAAAGGAACGCCCGCAGCAGGCGTTCTCTAATTACAAACCCCTAGGAGAAACGTACAAGAACGACAAGTTTCACCGAACCCCTAAGTATCACCCGATACGCCCTGCTCGATGGAAAACGGGTGGATAAGCTGTTGGGGCCAACACTCACACCGACAACAGTGAAAACTCTCGCAGAACACAGGCCTCAGTCCCAACGTCGGTGTTCTCTGGCCAGCCGTGGTCACGTGACGAAGAAATCGGCGCGTGAATCAAGGATGCGTGGGTATCACCGCCGCCGTCGATGATCGGCGCAGGATTCCCGAAGAGCAGACAGGCTGCTCTCGCTTGGTCGATTGCCGTAGGTCAGACCGCGTGCCCTCGCGGAGAAAGCTGTCGTCGGGGATTCGGCGAATCGTGTGACGCGAATGGTAGCACGGCGTCGGTATGACTGACTCTCTCCCCTGACCCACCGTACACGACCTGGCTTGTGGCTAGCAAGCGAGCAGCAGGCGTATCCGTGGTTGGTCAGCCGGTCGACCGTTTGCGAGCGATGGACTTGATCCGATTCCCGACTTTTCCCTCTCGATCGATCCCGCCGCCCGCCTGCCTCCCGTTCGCCGTTGGAAACGGGAATTCCCGAGAATATCGGTCGATTCGATCCAAGGGGGGACAGCACGGCCGTCGATACGGGGCAATAACAGCGCGCGGGGGATGTGGAGGTTTCGTGGTACCTTTTGGGACGATATATCTTCATGACTACCTTTTTGTGGCTGGTGCTGATGCACCAATGGGAGGAATAATAATAAGTCTGCTGCAGCCGGCTTGTGCGCGTAGGCCACGAACCAGGCGATCTATACGCTATTGTAAAGCTAGGTTATTGGTACGTTCGTTTGATGTATCTTGCCGTTGCGGGTACCTGTTACCCCCATTTTCTCCTCTTTCTCATTGTAGAGATATGACATTGTAGATATGGGTGTATTGATATTTGAAGGTAGATAGAGGTATTTTATCTCAGATACTTATTGATTCATTTTTGGCGGGGGTTGTGAAACGATTGAAGGTAGGGTGGGAGGAGCGAAAAGGAAGCTTGCGTTTCGTCCTAGGCTAGTAGATTAGTCACTAAGGCTTACGTAGCAGGCCCTGTCTTAGACACGGGGATATTAGGAGCTAGGACGAAACAAATGAGGAACCACTTGCGAGTAGTGTTCCTGATTTCTCGATTTTTTCGCATCTCAAGAAATGAGGAATGAGATTATATTTCTTGTGAATTCTCAAGAATTTAAAAAAATATTATAAAATTTATATTTTTGGAATAATGTTGACATTATTTATCTAAATTTTTATTCGTGTCTAACTTAGACAAAACTTGTGTAAATGAAAAAACAGATATTAAATATAATTGATAAATTTATTTATTTAATACAAAATGTGAGCAAGGTGAAACATTACTTTTTTTGTTTTAAAATAGTTTTCTAAAAAGCACAATGCGTCTAATGTCGCGTTAGCCAATCTACTTCCTTTTTTTTGACAAAATCTGCGGCTGTAGAAAAATTTATCGAGAAGGAACACTACTTGCGAGAAAGCGGGATCGGTTGAAATGCCATCTGGTGGCAAGTAGCGGAGGTATCGCTACATATTTGTTTACGAGATGCCCCATTAATTTATTTATTTACGACTTAACTTAACCTCTCAATGACACACTAAATTTTACAAAAAACGTTAAAAAATTACAACCTTTGTTTATGTTTCTATTTTACTATATAAATATCGCGAAAAGGCATAAAGCCTTAAGAGGCTAATTAAAAAATCTCGCAAGATATTAAACTATGCTCCACTTTCCTAAACATACTATCCCAAAACTCTTCCTCCCACTTTTCAGAGTAAGTCGCAGATCAGCATCGCGAAAGGTGTCATTGGCGTTAGCCTTCCAGTAAGACCGCCACCATTCCTCCTTACCCCCTACCCCCGCTTGTTGCACAGCCAGTCACTCGCGTGCAGTGCGTGCGCCCGCGCCGCGAACCCTCGCAACAGCGTCGCGCTGGCTCCCGTCGTCATTAAGAATTTGTTTTTGTCGCTTATATACCTGCGGGTCGCGTGTTACTCTGGTATCCGTGAAATTGGGTCGGCTGCTCCTAACAGGGCCGACATCGATTCCCGAAGAAGGTCGCCAGGAAGGCTCTCGAGGAGCTCGTTCGAATTAGCGTGCCCCCCTTTGCGCGGGGACAGCCCCGCTCCAAGTTCATTCTTCCTACCCGTAGCGGGGAGCCAGCAGATTGATGGAAATCCAAGGAACTGGTCTCAGGCTAGTCGGCCAGAATCGCCGTTAGGGTTAATGAAAAGTGTTCCTTATACCTCTCTGTGAAAAGCAGCCCCCCTTCCGTGGAAGCTTTCAGATTTCTCGACAAAGGACCGCGGAGGGTAGCTCATCAAGGACTACTTTACACGTGACTTTGCCTTCTCTATCGTATCCAATTAAAGTGAAAATTCCTCTGAAGGGAGGTGGAAGGGAGGAATCTAGGGGCGCCCCCTAACCCTTGGCCCCTAACCGACGCTCTTCAAGCTGGGGCGCTCAAGGAACTCGAAATTTCTGGGCTCCCAGCGCCTTTTAATGGGCCTCCGAAAAATCTGGGCCGCCGTAATCTACGCCATTGAATTTCAGGCGGCGGCAAAGGCTCGCAGGGGGCGAGTGACACGGTATAGCCCTCAGCGTCGGCACGTAACGGAAAGTTTACCCTGGGGGTGGCGGTTTGTGGAACGGCCGGCTGCAGGGCATCGTGACGTTCCGTGCATGCCGCGTGTCGCCGACCGGGCGCTCACCTGTTTCATGACCCGTGCCCCACTAGTCGACTTTGCCGCGGACATGCACCGCGGCGCTCTGTGCGTCGATGGTGACACAACCGTGGGAGATGGGGCCGATTAAAAAAAAAGCCAAGCTCGCCCCTAACTGGCTAGCAATTATGCACTAGCCCGATGAATACCAGATCGCGAGCAACTGGGGCATTTTAGGAGGAGGGGGCAGTTTTTCCTTTTCGAAATGATACATGGGGACCATTTTGCGGATTGCATAGAGGTGTAGCTTTTTGCGGTATTATAGAGGGGACTGATGGAAGAGTGGGTTTAATTTGAGGAAGAATGAAGTGTGAGTCGAAGGTAGCACTGAAAAGAAGACAAGGAAGCAAGTCTTGGGCTCATCAGTAAGGTTTTACTATATACAGAGTGTCCCGTAACTGATGGCACAAGCGGAAGTGTGGTGGTGATTCTACGTGAAAAAGTAAATTGAAAGTGTAGAGTAAAATTTTTTTATATCGCGCTTCGTTTTCGAGAAAATTGACTTTGAATTTTAGACGAGTACGGGTGCACCGAAGTACAGTAAGGGGACCAGCGCTCCCCTTACCTCAGCGTGCCCCTCGGGCAGCGTTGCCAGGAGAAATTCCCTCTTAGGGAAATACTATGACGTCACATTACCCCCACTACACCTATCACCTACCTCACTTGCATCACATGACTTACGTCCCCCACTACCACCCGCCTTTTCTCTCCTTCTTCCCTCGAACCTGGTAACGCTGTCCTCGGGCGCCAAAAACTATATTTCAGTGCACGCGCACTCGGCTAAATTTCAAAATCAATTTTCTAGAAAACTAAACGTGTTATGACCCAATTTCATTCTATATTTTGGACTTACTTTTTCTAGTAGAATCACCACCTCTTCACTTAAACCACCACCTCTCCACTTAGTTATGGGACACCCTATATATTGAAATCGGTAGTTTAGGGGGGACTTGTGAGAGAGCGGGATCGGTTGCAATGTCATCTCGTACCGCGTAAAGAAGTATCCCTATAAATTCTTTAGAGAAGTTTATTTAGATTTCCTTATACTTTTTTCAAAGTGATGTATTGATATGACTGCAGTTGCAGCATTTTTAGATATTCCCCCATGTCTGTGCACATGTGGCGACAGGCCAGTGTCTGGCGACACACTTTCGCCTGTACGGGGTGGAAAAATAGTAGTGGCTTCAGGAGGTTTGTTGAATAAATATCATCGAAGGATTTATGAAATCCGTGGAGAAAAAGTAGACCTTCAATTTTAAGGTCCAGATGAATTCTGTAACGAATGTTTACCTTAGATTCTCATCCTTTAGCTTTAATTAATAATTTGAAAACAGCAGGAATGTTGAACCTTGCCCATTCATCACTTCATTAATTGTAAATGGTGAATAATAATGTCCTTATTATTATTATTATTATTCACGATAATTATAACCGTTCTTCTTCCCAAACTCCACACACGTTTATCAACCTATTAAATCACGCACCTAGTTGACACAGGCCTTTCAAGTAGTAAAGGTCGATCACACGCGAGGCGAAAAATATGTTACAAAGAAAGAGAGAAGTCGAGTGAACCTTTAAAAACAACGAATATAGTATAGACCCATCCTGATAAATTATAAATTATATCAAATGAATAAATATTAATGCGAAAGAATTATTTTTAAAAATTTTTGTTTCGAAATTCCCCGAATTCAGAGGGTCAAAGAAATCAGATTTCAAGAATAGTAAACAGGAATGGAATATTCACCCCATTTCTAAAATATTAGAAGAAAATATTATGATCAAACGAAGGTTCTAAATCTTTTTAACGCAGCTGCTTAAATATTTATTGGTCCCATGGCAACGCGCCGCTTCGAAGCCACCGTCGAAGATATTTTCCCGGTGTCGATTAATATAATGAACAGCGAAAGGGCGCATAGCATGCGTAGCTAGAGTAAATGCAGCGGATCGTTCGCTGCACGGTGCACGAGAGGCGAAATATCACGATTACCTGCAGGCAATCTCCGACCTGGGTCAATACTGCACAGTTCAGTTGCCCCTTTTTTTTCTTTCTTAAACGTCCCTCGTTAAACTCTCGCTCGCGACTCTCTGTATACGGGCCCCCGAAGAAACAAGCGCGACGAGTTCCTAGAAGAAATCCTCGCGAATCCCTTGGAACGAGAGCGACTCTTCAGGGACGAGGGTACAGGAAATTTCATCGAAACTAAGCGGTCGTGGGTAACGCGAACAGAATCCCGAAATATTCCAAGAATAATTTTAGGGAGTTACGAGCAGGTTTATAACAGAAAGGCCACTTCAGAGTGTGCGAAGTGGTTTTCGTGGAAGCTGTGTTCGAGGAAGCGATCCTCTAAGAATTGCAGTCGCGTAACGGTGGCCGTTAATGGCCGCCGTGACGTCGGGGCGTCTGACGGGCGCAGGTAATTCCGCGAAATGGCCCGGGCCATCAAAGGGGTGCTACACACGGAGGGATTGTGCTCGAGAGGCTGGCTAGGACAGCTGCCAGAACGCGAAAGTCACTTGCCAAATTCCCGACGAAGCTGAATGAAACTTCGCAGGACGTTCCGTCCGAATACGAGCTGGTCAACCAGAAGAGCCCCTCTCCGCGCACACCCCGCGAGCAGCTTGTACACGGGATTGAATTGGCCGCAAACTAACCGATCAGTTTCAGCGTGCACGTCCACTGGATTTATTCCCATTCTGTCCGGGGACATTTTGCGCATTCGGGGCTACAGCGTGGACAATTGTATCGTGCGCGAATGCTGGGTAAATGGGGCATGTTAATTTCGAACTTTCAAAAATTATGTTTTTTGTATTTTCTTAAAGTGTGTATTTGAAAATATGTCTGTAAAAGAATTCATTTGGACTCGTAAAATTAACTTATAAGGGAACACCCCGAGCCCATACTCGACGATTGGAACGCAACTTTGTGGGTTTTAGAGTGGGTCGAGAGAAGAACAACGGTATAGTTCATTTGTGCCCAATCGCCCTTTAAGGATGTGAAAACTAACCTCAAAGTCAAATAGGCACTCTCACTTTTTCGCGTATAACTCCGAAAGTTCATGAGACAGATAAAATGTTTCAAACAAAAGCTTAATGACGTCATAAGCGCTACAAATATGCGTTAAAAAAATTTTGAAAAAAGTTTTTTGTCAGAACCATTAACTGAATAAAAAAAATTTAAAATAAATATTAATAACGGGTAGAGAAAGGAATATTGCATGAAATATAAAATAATACCCTGAAATTATACGTATTTCTCCTCACCCTCATTTTAAAATAATAATATAAATAATTAATAAACCAAGCTCAAAATAATATGAAAAAACTTAACGAGGAGAAAGTTGAAAATAACACACTCGTTAATGATAAATTTAAATTAATACAAAAAACTTCACTTCCATCCATAATTTTTAAAATTAATTTAAAGAAATCGGAGAAGCTATATTAGATGGACCTATAAAAAATCATATCATCGAAATAGAGGGTGTAAAAATTAATATACCTTTATTATCCAATAGTACTCGACTATTATTACCATTATAAAAAATATGAACTAAATAAAATAAATTCGATGAACATAAACCATGAAAAATTATAATAATATAAAACCCCATTATTCCATTGCCCTGTGAAATTGAATAAAGCTGCCGTTTGATCAAAATTCAGTAAAAGTCTGAAGTCCTATTAATCATTCCAGAAATGAACGTACCAGTAGTAGGCAGGTTGGACATCAGTTCTTCGTGACGAAGATCTTAATTGGAGGTATCTGATTATCATTCGTACGTCATTCTTCAATGTCATTAATAATGTAAAGAGTTCAGGGAATGTTTTCCAGATTATTTTTAAATCAACGGTCGAAAAGATTGCTATCCGCTGTTGCATTGGCGTCGACAAGGTCGGGAGCATCCTTTATCTGTTTCCTGGAGCCTGCGGCAGATGGCAGAAGCTTCCCAATGGTCGGGTTCTCCAAATCCTTGCTTCTCTAATATTCTACATCTGTTTTAATTTTAAGATTTTCTCGGAACTCTAGTCACTTGTATTTGCCCTATCTTCTCTAAGGAACTCATCAACGATAATGAATTCACTTGGGGTGATTTTCAATCCCAATCACAAAAGATAACCTCTAATTTTGCCCCTTTAAGACCAAAAATGTGTACCAAATGGGGGAAACAAAATCTTTCTGACATGTCGATCGAGTTTTCCAAATTTAGTAAGAAACTTAATTCACTAGTTCCATCAGCCTATTTATTAGAAGTAAACAAGTTGCCATAACACGTTAACTGCCACCATAAAAAAACGGAGTCAGAATCAACAAGTAACTAATAAGTAGTTAGGAAATCTCTTAATTTTTTTTTAATATTCCATTCATTTTCTTTAATTTTCCTTGCATTTTGTTTTAATTTCTCTCTAATTTTCCTTTTGTTTTCCGTTAAATTCCCTCAAAATTGAAATGGGGTAAAAATAAAAAAGTACGTGTCTCTTAAACATTTGTGTTGAACAACATATTTCAAGAATAAAAAAGTCTGCCTCGGGACACCCCGATGGCGTGCCATGTAAGATCCCATAAAGTTCGGCAAGCCATAAAGTATGCACGTGGCGACGAGCGTGTCGAAGATTCTCGACCGATGTAAGGTTGACGCGGCAGCTTGTGAAAAAGCGTTATCACGGAGTAGACAGCGAGCAAAGGACGCCACTCGAAAGCAAAAACCGGTCGTTACCTTTTCTTACACTCAGGAGACCTCCGTCGACGTCGCGGTAACATCCTCATGCCGAAGAGAGCGCCCCTTATTCCAGCGTGCATCGTGATTAATCATTTAGCGCGGCGCAAGTTGCCCAGAAGAAGGCGTAACGTGGAACGGAAGCTCCGAGGTAGGATCGCCTTTCCACGAGGACGCTTCAAAGACAAAGCGACCTAGATGGAACACCATCAAAAATTCCCCGACAATTCGCGGAAGAAATGGAACCCCGGGTCGCGAAACGTTTCTTCTTGCCCCAGGAACGCGACTCGTGGAAACTGATCGAGCAAAAACCTACGAGCCCCATTTCGAACGCTTCGACGTCACCTGTGCAAAACACGAAACTGCCCGCGAGGTCGTGAAAAATCGAGCACGTCTGCACCGTTCACACGTTCTCCGATCATTCGAAAACGGAACCGTTATGCCGAGCACTCGCATGTCGCTTCTGCTCTAGAACGATAAGTTTCGCGACGAAAGTATCAATTCTCGCGCGTGCAAATAGGTACAGAGTAGCGGTTCGCTGCTGTTGGCAGCGTTCAGTCATCGCGGAGCCGCGACAGTAACCGATTCGAGCTGTATCGCTCATCGGTTCCCCCAACTTCGCCACCTCTCTTCAGAGTCTATCTATATCCCGCTCTTAAATTCGCCGTCAGTGACACTGCGGGGCGCTCAGGTGAACCGCGTCACTTTTTCCAGACGCTCTTCAATAGTGCGCTTGGCGAAGAAGATCACCGGAGTCGAGAGAAACGTGTAGGTCGTTGGAGACTGGGTACGTCGAACGACTTCTCGAGCGGAAGGTCCGAAGTCCGTGTGTGATAGTTTGGTGGCCAGTGCGCGTGGAGAAGGTGGGGAAGGAGCAACAAGGTCTCGAAAATACCACGTGCCTGACGCAGGAAATTGGGTGGCGGGTATATAGTGGGCAGTGAATTGAGAACTTGAATGGTGTAGCGATTGATTAGAAGGTAGATAATTGTGGGAGGTGAAGGTGGCATTATTAAGTGAGAGTGATTAGAATCTTTGCAATAGTATAACAGAGTATATGTAATCTACTTAACCTTATTTATTCATGACTCGCGCATAAACTAATATTGTATCGTTCCAATTGTCTTCGCAAGCATGCATTATACAAGGGAACAAACGCGCTCTTACCGAATGGAACGCAACTTTGTGGGTTTATAGAGGGTTTATTAAGGCAAGAACAAAGATATGTTTCATTCGTGCCATATCGCCTATTAAGGATGAGAGAACTAACCTCACTTCCACTTTTTCGCGTATAACTCCTATAGAACAAGAGGCAGAAAAAAAGTTTAGTGGCGCAATAAGCACTATAAATTTGCGTTGAAAAAATTTTGAAAAGAAATTAAAAAAGAATACCTGACGAGAAAAAACTTTTTCAAAATTTTGTTAACGCAAGATTGCAGCGCATAGTGCACCATTAAACTTGTGTTGGGAACATTTTTTTGTTTCTCTTATACTTTAAGAGTTATACGCGAAAAAGTGGGAGTGTATATTAAACTTTGAGGTTAGTTTTCGTGCACTACGTGCAAGATTTTCCTGGCAACCCAGTTCTGTCCTATCCCAACACCCCCTTTTACTTTCCAAAAACCCATTAAATTTGCTCAGTTTTGGTTATTAGTGTTCCAAAAGCTACCAGACTCACAGAAGTTCAGATCCAACGTTGTATAACTCTTTACTTAATATAATAAATGTATTATTAAAACGTTAGTTCGTTTTATCCTTGTATCCATTACACCTACATAAAGTTTTGCATTGGAATATTGAAGCTTCAATGCAGGAATGATATATATTTAAGGTTAGGATGATATTTCTTTCGGAACCGATTCGGACATTTATCAATTAAATCGAAAGCAATTTCTTCCGGGCTTCCATATCGGCAACAGCCATCGTTTTATGCTAACGAGCAAGAAATTCAACGTGACTTGGCAAAACATTAACCTGCAAATAGAACGGTGAATATTTTCGATGAACGAGCCCGGTTCAACCACCGATCGGCAAATATTTATTCCCGTTGATTATTCGTTTTCAATAGCAGACTTGCGCAGAATAAACGATCGTTGAATTACACTAGCTGGTGAGTTTGCAGAGTTCCTACGAATTAGAATGGAGGAAATCGAGCCGACGAGAAACTTTTGTTAAAATCTCCGCGACGGGTTTTTCTGTGAATTAATCATTCGCTCCTTCTTCGAAGCTGGGGAACCTCGTTTCCTCCGATTCGCTCGGTTCTCAAGGACCGCGGCGTTACAATGCAATTACGCTGTGTACGTTATAAGGCGGTTAAGATTTTAATGGGCAGATAACGATCTTAATGGGCTCTGCTAATCTTCCGCTCGGGGAACATTGAAGTTTAGCATCGGCGGTATCTTGTAGAGGCCGGCGACGATGGCCTATAAATTTCAACCCCCGTGAACCGTAACGCTCGACCGTCACGGAACAATTCGAAGGAGCCGATCGCACGAGTGCTTCCACGAAAACCGGCGAATCGATGCCCGGAAAGAGAAGGATTCTTTCGCTGTCCATAACAATAATTAAAATTCGTCCCGCGCCGCGGACGAAATTCTTCGTCCACGATACCATCTATCGATTTGTACATCGACACTCTGGTGACAATTGGACGGCAAAGTGCCTCGAGTCCACCCAAACTGGTGGTACTCTTCGTTAAATAGAGAAACGTTTGATAAAATCTTGGGACTATCGCGTGAATCTCTGAGTGTTTGAAGGTGCAACAGGATGCAGCACGGACTGGCAAGGGGAAGACCCTTGGAACAACGTTAATAAATTACAACCTTTATTTTGGTTTTTATTTTACTATACTATAAATGTTTATAAAGTGGGATGAAACACTGCTTTAAAAGCTTTTATTTTTGTATATATAATAAGAAATTATACGTGTTAAATCCAGCTACGTAATATTACGTTCGTACTAGGGATTATAAATTTACCGACTTTTCCAATTACCGGTAATTCGGTAAAATTTTCAATTAAAACCGGTTTACCAATATTTTATAAGGTAGTGCAAATATAAGTGTAAATATTACGAAATGTCGGTTTTTCTTTTATTGATAACAGAGTAGATGTCGAAGGAATTATTTATCGAAATATCCATATGGTTGCAAATAATAATAATAACCATATGGTTACGATTCTATCGAACGTAACATTACCGCGGTGGAATTTCGAGACCGTTCGCAAGAAACGTGATATTATGGAGGTGGGTTTTAAGGGGTTAAAAAGCTCGGGGAATATTGTGACGGGCGTTTTCACCCCGCGGAAATGGCGGAGGGTTTCGCGACGTCATCGACACGGCCCTGAGATATTCGAATACCTGACAGAGCATGGGCGGAGTGAGAGCCAGTATATTTTGGAAACGAAGGTAGTGCTTGGCCTGGGAACGTCGAGGCTAAACGGGCACGGGCGAAACGCCAGAAACTACATTTCCCGTGGTAAATAGGGTAGAGGCGGCCGTGCCCGCTACCGTCATTGATAAACGGATGCGATTCGGGCGGGTTTCAAGGTTTTGCGATTCATAAGGGTCGCCGGTGAATGGTGTGGGTCCCGAGCTGTTAAGCTGTTAGAGACCAGGGAATCTCCTGAATCGGGAGACCATTTCTATCGGGAATTAAAAGTGGCCGGTGAATGATGCCACTTCGACACGCTGTAAACAAGAGTGACCTTCTTTCATTCCCAAGAAATGTAACCGAGTGGATGATGAAGAGTACTAGGGTGGATGTTCCAACTACTATTAATGTCCCTAGCAGTACCACTTCATTTATTTTACTTAATGAAAACGTAACGTATAAAGAATAGCGTACAAAAAAATTTATTATTAAATTGGGACTGTTCCTCTTCGTCTTATTATTATTCTACACTATTCTTTATACGTTACGTTAGTAGGGACGTAAATATGGACACTGGCAGTAATTGGGACATCTAATCTATGTTGACGTGAACGTATTGTAACCCTTCATACTCAGTGTTTGAAGAACATGGCATAGTTTACATTCGAGCTAAACAGTAGTATCGTTACACCTCGTAAAAGTAGAAGAGTTCCTGATGCGTGGAATTAAGTGAATAATTGTTCACTTTGGAATCACTATGAATATATTGCATTTTTGTCGTGCCAGCGTGTTTACCTAATTAATCTTCACCGTTCAACGTGTGATGCAGCAAATATATATTTATGGCAACATCACGCGGGATGATTCCCCAAAATTCGACGTTTGATTAAAACCTCAATATATATTTATAAGGGGAAGCATGAAAACACGTGAACATGAGCTCATACACTTATCCGGTATAAAGTGAATGTACCGATTATAATTTATGGAATTGCGTTCCGGACAACGACCCGCAGCATAAAATAGCCACGTTATCAAACGGCGCTGGTACCCGCAATTAAACCTACGCAAACACGCGATTTTGCCCGGGGTTAATTTAAAGCAACCGTCCGCTCGCTCGCGGAGTTCGCGGCTAGGAAAATAATGCAGAGGATGCTGTCAAATACGTTCCTGAACAGCGCATACAAAACACAGTCTGCTAATGGTGAAAGTGGAAAACAATGCTTGGGTGAAGGAGCAAGAGGCAAAATAGAATAAAAAGTCTCATCCGTATATCGAACGAGAAATTTCCAACAATGCGAAAGACGAATTTTAATTAAAAATCCTGGGTACGAAACAATATATAGTCAGCCTGATTTCAGAATTAACCCCTTGGAAGCTAACAAAACAACTCGTAGAAGTTTCTGGTGTTTAGTATAATATTTACACTTCTAACTAGAAACTGACAAGGGAAATAAAAAAATTATGAAACTGAGGATATGGAGAAGATATATGCATATCTATATATTCTCCGTTTAGTAATCGGACAATAGCCGAATTTTCAGGGGTCAATTTCACCTCCTTAGAATGAATGTGGACAGCAAAAAAATTGCGTAATAAATATCTATATATCCTCTGCATATCTTCAAAAGTTCATAATTTTTTAAATTTCCGAGTTGGGGATCTTCCCTTGTGAGTTAAAAGGAATTACATTATCAGTGCTAAAAATGAGGAATTCCTCTGCAGACGTAGGTATTCATTCGAAATCTCCAATTTCCAGTCACTCAACAGCAATGCCTCGATACTAGATCGCCTACCAAACCCCGAAACAAGTTATCGCTATCCCCACCGAGTTCACATTACGCAGTAGAGGGGGCTGACAGCTCCTCCCACTTTCCCGTCTTCTGTTCGCGCATGCGCGTTGCAGACCTCACTATTACTCGAGACATCTGTGTATAATAAAATGCAAAGGATTTCAGATATAAAAAACCTGAAAAGAAAAAATGGCACAAATAGCACATTCAGAACAATAGCCATTAACAGATATTTCACAGGTATTTTCAGTAAACCATACTGAAAGGAAACTACTCCAAATAGAAATATGAGAAAGTGTAACCACGTACATATGTACTGACGCTACCAGTCGGTAAAATGAAGTACTTTTCTACTTCCTGCGGTCTGGAACAGGAATCGAACCGTTCGTTCGTGATATGATAATCGTTAACGACGCGACTCTAATTAACTCGACCATAGAGACACGCCACGAAGCAGGGTCTGGCGCACGTTCCATTCTGCGCATTCCCTGCGTGCCGAATTCCAAGCTAATTCCCATTCTCTGACGCGTCCTGACCCGCGCCCCAACCAGCTTGCGAGATCGCGGTGAACGTTGTCACGAACTAGATTTGTCAAGGTTTTTGTCACTGTGTCAAACCTAGGCTACTTGGAACTCGTATAATCACCACCACGAAGAAATGAAAGGGTACTTCATGTTTAAGTAACCCTTCGTGGTCACATCTTATAATCACAAATTGGTCGCATGGGGTTCAGTGCACCCAACGTCATTTTTGAGTTACCATTTTCGTATTTTTGAATCTTTTAACTTTTCAGTGGTAATTGTAGATTCCTAATACTCTAATAATATTTTCCTGGAGATATCAATTTTGATATGATGAAAAATGGTTGCGGAAAAACGATTTTTTTGTTACAATTCTAGTTAAAACTGGATTGCAATTCCAAAAATCAAATTTAAATTGTGAATACACATATACTTAAAAACCCTTACCACCTGCCTTCAAGCCAACTTTGAATAAGTACTTTCCCAAGTTTCATTCAAATTTCCCATTATCTGCATTTCCTGTAGACGCTTGAAAAGACGCGAGAGCCTCGTGAGAATGAAAGCAGGAAACCACCGAGAGTTCTAGAAACCCTCTGCAAATTCCGCGTAACACGATAACAACTGTCTCAGTTTCTGAAACAGTATTTACTGCAAGCCCTTAGCTATTTTAACATCTATCACCGGTGTTCCACAGTCCAAATTCCTAAGCTTCTCTGGTATTGGCTAACCAGAAAATTATTGCTTTTCGGATGCTATGCCATTTACATTTCAATGCGCCGTGAAGGGTCAAGCACGTTTGGGGGCGTTCAAGGGCTAGCTGAATGGCATTGCGTCCGAACGTTGGCCCGTTAAGGCGACGGGGGTCCGAAATTTCGTCAGGTGCGCGCAATGACGTTAACCGCATGCAGTCGTTGCACGATCGATCACGCAGCCCGCACTGCGAAAACCCGACGCTGCCTCGAAACCTTTTCGTTTGTTTTCGAAACGTCCGCATCCAGCGAACAATGCCCGCCCATTCTCGCGGGGAATCCCTCGGCCAATTGGCGCGCACCACTCTCAGCCTGCAATTGTACAATGAGAAGAGTTGAGGCTGCAGGTGCCAGTTTCTAAAAAATCGCAATTACAATCAGAAGCTGCACCAAGCGCCATTGCTAACGGCGCGTACAAAGTGCTAAAGTCCATTCGTATAATAAATGACATGCAATAAATTCTAAAGATGTCACCACGTGTATATGTCGCTAGTGGAGTGTTGGTCGCGCATCGCATTCTGAATTCTTTTATTTTTATAAAGGATACCATAACTGATTTTCGATGAAGACGACTGATGTCAGGACCGTCGCATTTGTGTTGTTTTATTCTGTGTCCACTCGCAAAAAGGCTAATGGTGACATCCGCATGTGCGACTCTCGCGAGATACAAGGGTATTTATTTCAGTTTGGGTAAAGGACCTTGTGTGAAGCTGTGCAATTATAGTATTATATATATTACAGATCGTATTCAACTTTTTCGTATTTCCGCTGTATAAGCCACGATTTCTTTCGATCCATAACCTGAACATTTCTATTAGTATTTGAAGGTGAAGGGGAAACAGGGAATGTCACAAAACAGTTTTATCGAGAAAATTAAGTATTTCAGTGCAGAGTGGACATTACTTTTTTTTAACCAGTATACCTTACGGGGCTATTTGAACTTTATAACCCTTTGTGATTCGACAGTTCTGTAGCCCAAATTGCCCAGAACAAAATATGCTATAAATCGCAAAATCACGAAAAATGGACATTCCTCGTTTTTCTTATCTTATCCTTCTTGCCACTTACAATTATAGCGTTTCACAAAGTTTGACTGTAATTTTTTGCTGTCATTTTATTTTGTCCTGAGATGCACTTTTTACAAGTATAAACGCGCGATTAAAATATCAAATGCATCGGTCAAAAAATTAACTGTGTATATATTCATTTATATCTCTTCATTTAAAAAATCTTCGTTTTGGCACACAGAGCCTTAATTACTTTCGGTCCGCTGTTATTCGAACGATCGACCGAAATGAAATTTAAAGTTAATTGGATAACGCCTACTTCTCGGGAACCAACACGAGGTAAATGTCCCCATTAACGCCCACGCGAACCCTAGTTGTGATTTTTTTCTGCTTTCAAGTAACAAACACATTTATGTGAACATGGTCCCAGCAAAATGGCTGAAAATTGAAATTAATAACATTTGACTTGGTAATTTGTTCGTGGTTTAATGTGAATAACCTTAATGAGCATAAACGTGAGGTGATTCATTGACGCATTAAGGAAGCACGAAAATGTATTATTCAAGCTTATTAAATTATAACAAAGAAGGTAGATAATGAGCCCCAAGATAATCAGGACACTGAGCCGCCAGTGCCGCTAAAACGAAGGTGTTCACCTTTCCTGTAGTATCAATTTACCAATTCCCTTTTCGAGGAAGGGGTCAAGAGGGTCGCGGAGAATAGCGCAGCGTTATTTTAAACCCAAGACTCTTCGAAGCGCAAAGCAGGCGCTTTTGTTATGTAATCGGTCATAATTGCGGCGTCGCAACAGCCGCTGCGACAAAGCGATCTCTCGCAAGGCGATGCCGCCCTTAACGACCGCTTTCCCGCGCGCGTTTCCCTCCCCCACTAACGACCGACTACCACCAACAATCACTCTGCCCAACCATTCTTCCGTGTACAGCTCCCAGCAGCTTTATCAGACAGTTGTACAATTAGCTTTGCAGTCGCTCGTCGCGCGGATTGCTCTTAAATCTTGAGATTAAATTCATTCTCGGACAGGTCCACCCTCCACCACCCTGTGCCGTTTTGGTTAATGGTCAAGGAAAGTTACTCAGGCGGGTGGGTCCCGTCCGCCGCAGGTTCCTGTTACTCTCGTCAGCGTTAGGATAAAATGCACTTGCAGCTTCAATGAGTAATGGTCCCACAATGGTCCGTATTATCTCCTAGTCGTCCAAGTTTTATCGCCCTTTCATGGGCACTCCGCTCGTCACTTTAACGCAGCTTAAGCATCCTCCTGTTCACTCATACGGAGACCGAGATATTTTATAGTCACCTATAGTGCCCATAAATACCATCCCTGCGTAAGTGTTACCTAAACACTCAAATCAAAGCATCAACTGGGGGAACTGTTCCAGGGAGAAGCTCCATTAAAGTCACCCGCTATCGCAGCGCGGAGGTCTGCTTAAAATCTGCGGCAACCCGCCACAAACAAACGCGAGTTCTCCACGCGAAGGGTTAACGCGCAAATATGCATAGCAGCCTGTAGTATCGCACCCCTCTGGAAAAGGGGCATTAAAGCCGCGGTACATTGAAGGGAGCCTTAGTACGCGGCGGAAAATAGGAATGCTAGGAGAGAGAACGCGCTCGTTGTCGAGCGTGCCCATTCGAAAGGCGGCTCCAGTTACCTAGTTTCTTTCACGGATCTTCTCCCTTGCCGCAACCCCTCTTTCAGCGTAACCGACCCACGTTTTCGGCAACAGCCAAGAATGGAGCTGTGTTACCACTGCTCGCACTTGAAGCTAACAAACCAGTTGGATAGAGACTTGGGGCATCTCGTCGCTTTTTATGGCACAGTGCCCATGGTAAATGGAAAGTGCTATAATTTGACCAATCAGCGTTTTGATCGGTTCAGGAAGATTTGTCTTCAGATATGACTTGGATTTGCAGCAAGTGGATTGCTGTGGGAGTACCTTCAACTTTTAGCATTGACGAACATGTAAAGTTAGTAAGAATTATGAATCTCCGCGATAAGGAAGTGATTTCTACCCCTGGGGTTAAAAAGGGGTGAATAATGTCAGGGGAGGCTACCACAGTTCATAGCCACCGCTGTACACCCGGCGTTTGTCAATACATACCTACGTTCTCCGAGTAGAGACGCTACTATTGATTACCAACAAATGCTGCGACGGTACAGTAATGAAATTGTAACACACGCGCAGCTGCATGTAAGGAGCATTTTGCCGATCTTGCCGGGTGAAAGTCGATTATAAAAACTTCGACGCATATAAAAGAGGAAGGTCATTGCATGTGCTAATGACGGACAACACCCTCTCCCCGCACAACCCTACACATACATTTGGACGTCATTATTTTTTTGTGTGTACCATTAGAAATGCAGGTAAGTGTGTCTACTTTTAATGGCTTTCTGTTGTGATAGCTCTCATATTAACTCAATAATAGCGTTTCGAGTAAATGCAATTTTTGAAACATCTCTTTGAAAATGAATATAGATAAAAGCGAAAAAATAACTAAGTGGTTACCTCTTTTCTTGAATTTAGGGAAAAATACCTACTACAATTGGATGATTTCTCCGACGAGCACGCGAAGGAAATATAGCATAATTTTTTGTGTTTCAAGTCCAAAATGAAACTAAGTTGAAATGAAAAAAAATATCCCTATAATACTGTTTTTATGCCTCATATTAATTTCATTATCCTAACAGCATTCTTGCAACCGGCTGAAGAGGAAAAATCATTTTAGCCGCCCAGGTCTGCAAAATACCCCTATGTGCGCTGTATGTGCCTACAAAGTTGCGAATGCAGGTTGCCAAAGCTGAATAACACGTCCCTAGGATCTACATATGTAACAAGACCTCATTTCCATATGAAAATAAAGCGGAATTGAAGTATGCCTTACTTTCACTTATCAACTCAACACCTCCGCCTCGCGTCCCCTTATTACCCTCTTCAACAAGCGACCAGATAAACATCCCCCAAGTTTCGAGCACCCCACGCTCGGATCTCGGCGGCACCCAGCGTGGACGGTGAAAGGTGTCGCGATCCATCGATTCGCCAGCGGCGAGCAACGGACGGGGGTGCTCGACCATTCGAAATGCAAAGGTGGAACGGGACCGGGGGAAAAAGCAGCGTGGCGATTGTTTAGCGGCGGCGCGCGTCAAGCGAAGCGAGGCGAGTGCGAGAAGCGAGTGTAGGCCAGGAGGGCAGAAAGCGGGGCAGAGGGATATGTCGCAATGCGTCTTGACGTCACCGGCGGGACGTCGTTGGTGGGATTCGCTGGTGGATCGGCCAGCGAAGGGATGGCGCAGGACGAGGGAGGGAGGAACGGAATGCACGTGCACCTGGTGCATCTACGCCCGCCAACGACCGCCATCTGTCGAGGAGTAGCGGAAAACGGGCATCAAGGGTTCGTTCGCTGATAAGACCGATTTCCCTTATCGATTCCAAGCGACCCCCGCGAACGCGTTCCCTTTCGTTCGGCGCAGCAGGGAGGATGAACGAGATTGCCAACGTCATCGCGCATTCAGCCTACTCGCACGGGACGCCTCTGTGCCGAGGCACTGATATTTTCAGCACGTTCGCGAATTTCGGGTGTCGAAATTCTCGGGGAAGGAATCAATTTTTCGAGTGACGAGTTCGCTCGTTTTTATCACGGTTGAAAGAGGATAGAGAAGTATATTCGGGAATTGGAGTGTCGAAATTTTTGGGATGAAACAATTTTTTCATGACGAGTTAACTCGTCAGCCTGAATTTACCAGTTGAAGGAAGACAGAAAAGCGTATTCGCGAGTTCGAAGTTTCTAAATTTTTCGTGATGAAGCAACTTTCAAATGACGAGTTAACTCGTCCTTCTCAGTTGAATAGTTTAAAAATATATTCCCGGATTACTGTTTCGAAATTTTTGGGAACGAACCAATTTTTGAATGACGAGTTAACTCGTCCTCCTCAATTAACAGATTAAAAGAGGTCATTTTTGAGCCATCATTCCGATGATTATCTACTAAATGAGCTTTTTTGGCGATTGTTGCAAATAATAATAGTAATAATACTACATCTTTATTACAGTCCCATCTGGATACAATTAACAAAAAATAGACCATGCTAAATTAATATGAGCCTATTTGCACGAAGAGATGTAATAGGCGAGATTCAGCAATTTGCTGCTCTTGAGTCTAATTTCAAAAAGTACTAATAATGTTAAAAAAAAGAATAAAAATATAAATAATTACAAAATAAAATAAAATACAAAACCAAACCAAAATAAAAGCAAAAACTAACCTTACCACAAGCTTAATAACACTAACCAATACTGAGGATCTGTGAGAATGTTTAAACTGAGAATCGCGTGTATACATATTTAAGTAAAATATTTGCGAGACGTAAGCAAAAAATCGAGAGGATTACAGAGTCGCTCAAACGTGGCAACTTACGTCGCGAAACTTTCAATTGTTTTTCTTCTTTTGGTGATCTAGTAAGAAGAAAAATATCCCCTTTGGAATGGCCATCTGAAGCCCAACGAGCACAGTCCAAAGCAGAGGGAGCTGAAGGATGCTCGTTAAGATTGGGAGCTTAAGTCGGATTACCGCGCGCCAGGTGCATGATGTTATGATATAGGAGACGAAGAAACGCAAAGTTTGAGGGAAAAAGTTTAGAGTGATTTATAAAAGTACTTGGCCCCGAGTATTTGCAGGCTGCCTCTGTATTAACGTAGTTTTAAGTTTCGCCGAAAGGTGCGCGCAGAGCTAACCGCGAGGGAATCTTGCTGAGGTGATCATGAGTATTATGAAGAGATACGAGACACCTCCAGAAATATTTACCTCCGCGCTCTAAATCTACCTAGCCGCTTCAAGCAGGCCAATAAAGCTGTTGGCTCAATAATTAAACGTGATCCTAAAATATAATAAACCCCTCAGCGACTATCTCCTCATACTGCGCCAATCTGAATCTTTAAGATGCTGTAGTCTACACATTTCATAATCAGCCTACTAATACTTCGAAGTATAGGTATATGTACAGGGTGTTAAAAAAAATGGTCACTGCCTTCAGGCGTGAATCTGTACGCTGGTTTTGAGGACATTTATAAAACAATTGCCCCAAAATTGTTTATAACATTGAAAATTAATTTAGGGGTAGTAACTCGCAATCTGTAAGAGATAGAAAAAAAGTTTCAAGACACAACTTACTTAAATGGTAAAAATTTTACCATTCTTAGTTTTATCAATTATTTTGAGAATTGATTATACTTTTACCACATGACAGATCTAATTAAAAGGAATAACTTTCGTCTCCAAACTTTTTTCTACCTCTTACAAATTGCGAGTTACAAAATAAAATAAAAAAGTCGAATTTTCAGGGGTTAATTTCATCCCCTTAGAGTGAATTTGGCAGGAAAGAAAAATTCTATTGTAATCAGGAGGAAATACTCTACATATTCTCACAATTTTAGAATTTCCGGTTTCGGAGTCTTCCCTAAGTAGAGGTTCAGTGCTTGTCCCCTAAATGGCCTTATAACAAGACAAAGCTGTTATGACGGAATTAAAACCTCTTCTGAATCCTTGCGCCCAGCCGTCACACAACTACAAACATACAATTCACTTCTCTACACCATTGCACCAAGTGACACCCGTGATCGTCGTTGCCCTTTCGCGCTCCCCATGCACAGCGCACAGAAACGCCTCTACGCGAATGTATGTAAAAGGCACGTAACCGGTCCGTCGACCTATAAGTCGCAGCAAAGCGATAGAAACGGCTGAAGCGTGTAACGATAACGGATAAATATAAGTTTCAGAGGGCCAGCCGTTGGACGTGACGGCCAGGCCCGCCCCTCACCGCCGAACGATTTCGAATTACGACCTATATTTAGTTAGCCTTTGACACAGAAGACCCGCAGAGACAATCCGCGCGTTCAGCATTAATTTGACGGCTTTGGAGCCTTCCGCCTGAATATTTCAAAGCGCTCCCCGCCGATGAATTCTTCGGCGGGCCGCGCGTATAGAGATTGCGATCTGCGCGCGATCAAACGATCTGCAGCCCCCTCCTGCAACCGGCGCTCGCGAAACTTTAACGAAGTTACGAACTTGGCCGGCGACTTCAAACGCGACTGGTGCAAGTAATTTCACTGGGAATCAGCGGCCAACGAATTGCAACTGCCTCCGCGGAGCGCTTTAATCCTCTGAAGACGGACAGCTGGAGCGACCACAGAGGCGTCGGTGTCGTTTGGGAACCTGGGTCCGTTTAGACCCGCTGCACCTATTTTCGATGACGTTATTTTTCTCAATTCATTATTCTCTATTTTTCGCAATTAATTTTTGTGATTTTTCAGGCTTTGTGTAGTACTATTTTCTAACGCACTCGACAATGTTTCCGCTCGGGAAAGAAAAGGCACGGGTACTGTCTGCCGAGAGTTAAGAGGTACGATAAACATTTGATATATCTTGCTCGACCTAGTGGCTCGAGGGAGCTTATGGCTCGTTTACGTTGCTGCAGCCCCGGCTCTGCGTACGCCGAGGATTCCCAGGCATTTAAAGTGGGGAGATGAACACATCAACCTTCAGGTATGGCAAGATACAGTCAGTGTGCTCTGATTTTCATTCGGGAATGCGGCGTCGGAGGTACAGCGCGATCTGAGGACAGTTTCGCTGTGACCTTTTGAAGCATGTGGGGGTGGTTTTAGAAGCCTGATGGTGATAGGAGTATTGAGGGTGAGAAATTAGGAGCAGAATATTTTTTATTGTGACTATGTTATGCTTTTATAAAAATGCACCGGTAACAGAGTTGGGGCTACATCTCCTCTTCTACGAAAACTGTTACAATTTTCTGTACATGGTATACAATCTGAAAATAGGGCAGAGTGATAAAGATCGTTACTAGTTACTACTACTAATGATAATAATAAAAAGTAATAAACCTGTCAGTTTCAGAAATAACTGTAGATACGCAGTGGCAGATTTAATGGGCGGCCGATGAGCAGTTGCCACCTAGATCCCTACCCAGAAGGCTCCCCAAGAAAATTATGATTTTATTCAGGCAATAGGTACATTTTATTTTTCTCTGCTCCTACACTTAGCCCGCTTTTAATAAACTAACTCTTCATTTTCCCTAAAAAATGGGCCCCTACGCAAAATATTATGATTTTATCCAACCTTTTTTGTTCACTTAGCCTGTGTTAAGTAAACCACATTTTTTTCATTTTCTCGAAAAAATGGACCCCTTAGAGTGTTTGCCACCTGAATCTTTTTCCTTAAATCCACCACTGTAGGTACACCTGAGTTAAAGTTTCAAGATTGAAGATAGACTTCGACGATCCAACGCTGGAAATGAAAGTAAAAATGTAACTTTGATGAAAATATCGAAATACCCAGCCACATAATCAACGCCCACGGCGAAGGGAACGCGTCCTATTAAAATAGAGTACGTTCGTGAATTTCCCGTCTATTCCTCGTCGTGAGTGTCGTAGCAGTGTAAACGCGCTCCAACGTTCGCGCTAATCTCATCCCGGGCTTAATATCCTGAAGGTAGGCGGGCGTGCGCGTCGAAAAACCGATCTGAATGAATTATTATCATCCTATATGAGAGCTGGAGACGATCTTGCGTCTCTGGAATTACGTCTCTCGAACCTCCCCCTCCCTTACCCCGCCCTCTGCCCCTGTTCCCTTTCTCCAGTTGCCGGTTTCTGCAGGGGGGAAGATCGATGATCTCGCCGCGCTCTCGTCACTTAGAAACTCCCGTAGAAGGGAATTTAAGCCGGCGAGGAGGTCGTTCATCGCGACCTTAAAAGACGAGGCTATTTCAGTCCCGTCCTTTCTGCCTGGCATAAACGTCCGAGATGAGAAGTTTACGAACTTTCCGCGGCCAACCCGCTTCCGACCGCCTTACTTTTCATCGTGGCAAACTTCCGTCCAGCCGCTCGATCGAACGTCATCGAGAATCCTCCTGAACGTCGCGACGACACACATCGCTGGGCCGTAGAGTTGTTAGGGACGTTACAGAATACCTATCTTATCTTTCGGTGATCTATCTTATCTCTCGATTTATATACGCAAATTGCACTTTGCAATTTCTATTTCTCTAAATTTTTCTCAATGAGTTATGTAATCCAGCGGCTGGAATATTAACAAAATTTTTATAACGATGTATAATTAATAGTGTGTGACATTTGCACATGTAAGCTGTAAAAATATCTTAAACTCTGCATCTCGCAGATCTACATGATTTTCGAGAGTTTCATTAAAATTAGAATTTTCGGGGTGGAAAGGTTTCCTCGTTAGTTAAAAGACGAGTGTTATTCCAGTGGAGATAATCGGGAAATTCACGTCCGAATAGGGACAGGCAACCCATTCCCGGTGCAAATTGTCTATGTCCCTTTTAAAGGCCTTTACGTCATTGTCCTCTGGTAATTGGCCTCTCGCCGGGCATGTCAATTGCCACTCGTGTTCCGGTCTAATTTTAGGAAAGAAAAGCGCGTGTACACCGCTGCCAATTAAAGGGAACGAAACGACGGTTACGCGGACGTAATCAGGCCTCCCACGAGCGTACGCCTGACCTTTATCGAAACTGAACGGATCGGGTCAAACGACCACCGACCTTTGTTTCCGCCATGTCAGCCCACCGTTCCAAGTAGCCTTTCCATTGTCAGGCACGGTAACGTGCAAGTCGTGGCAAGTTGAATGTGTTCCAAGCTAAAACACTTCTTTTCAGATCCTCAACTGCCTGTGCCTCTTCGCGCTACTCTGATCTCTGGACAAAAGTGTACGAAGTGTGAAAACTAGGCACGTACGTACGAATCGTCAACTTTGCACTTAGGTAGGTACCTACATTTGGGAATCTAGGAACTCTTCTTTCTTTGTCGTTAATTAAAACAGTGGAACACATGTCCCTACGACTTTGCTCGAATTATTTCAACTACGGAGGGACTACTGAGAGGCTACAGACGGACTTTGTTTAGTCAGGGATTACTTAGGGACTACCGAAGGACTAAGGAGGGACCACGCATCCTCCACAGCTCGCGACTATCGACGGTCTCCATGTTTAAAGCCCGCAACACGTACCAACGACCGCTCGCGTTTCACACGGCTTTAAAACGTCCCCGTTCCGCGGCAGCGAATGCCTCCGTGTCCCCGTGTTATGACACGTTCGCGGTGCAAAAATAGCCGCCGGCGTGGATAGACGCGGCTGGATGGTACTTAAAAACCGATGCCGCTCATTTAGAAGATCCTCGCCGGCTCGTAAATAAATAACGCGGTATCGATCGACTCTAATGCTCGTGTCCCGTGGTCGGCGGCAAAACAGGCGGAATGCATCAAAGTGCACCGAAGTGCACGGAGGATGCAGCAGGCTGAAAACTTGCAGTGTCGGTTTGCGCGATCGTGTTCGTCTTCGAGGCTCCCGGTCGAAATAATAATATCGGGGAATACGAGGAAGAGTCTCGTTTGTAAGGTGAAACGAGGAAGCGAAACTCAAAGGTAGAGCGGGGAGAAAAGAGACGATGGTGAAACGCGCGAATAATAGGAAATCACGGGCGACAATTTACGGAACGTGTAACGAGGCTGGCATGCTGGCGTTTGTTTCGTATCGGGGCAAGTAGATGGCGGCACTGCGGCTAGCCACGCTGACTCGTTGCACACGTGTGCTCCGCGACCATAGTGCCGTGCACTAGACGGACTCATACTACTGCGGCTACTTCGCGTCGCACCTCTTCCCTTGACACTTTCGATTCCATCGATGGAGTACGTACAGATTTGTCTCGGAAGAAGGTGACCTTCGGTACCGATCTTCTGTGCAATAAACAAGTTTAATAATAATAATAATAATAATGGAAGACTGAACAATAGAGGAAGCGGAGGGGATAGTGCTCAGCTTATTTCGAGACACTAGTATTCCGAAATCATTTTCCTTTGTAATCCAAAGTGTCTTAAGTCTAACCTGTTAATCGACAAAAAACGGCCCCACGACATTCGTGGGGAAAAGAAAGTTTAAAAATTATAGTTTTCTTATTATAATTAAATCTAACCCCCATATATTGCACACAAATTAGAATTTATAATTATTTATAATAAAGATATCTTATTATTATTACCGTATATAATTTAAACTTTTTTTTAACCGCTACTGTATATTTAAAAATTATTGTTTTTTAATCTGATGCATTTCGTAATTATATCTGGTTTTATTATATTTACCAGTCTCTCATAGTTTGGTTTCATTGTAGACAATCTGAGACTTTTGTACCGCCCTGTATAATGTACTTTGTATAGAATGCAATTGGGACGTTATCATTCTTGTTATTAAAAGCAAATGAACACTGTCTGCTCAAAGCAAGTGTTACATGTAGCGTAAAGCTACATTTAGCTATTTTGGATGAATGTAATTATTAAACTTTGCGAGCAGTTCGCGTTTCCTGCTCGATATGGTGTCACCGTCAAAGAGCGGGCTAATTTGTCTTCCCCAGACGACGGAATAATCTTCCTTTTCTCGTTCCTGACAGTCTTCGTGCGCCGTTAGCAAGAACGTTTGTAGGAAGATTGTGAGAACGTTGACTTGGAAATTTTCTCTTTACGACTTAATTGAAGGTTCATGCATGGCGTCCTTGCTGCAGCCATGAACTAAGATAGCGGATAACTGGTTCTTTTGACCTAGCAGTTCACCCGTGAAGACAACGAACGCTGCAGCGTGCTTTCATATTCCATTAATACTCAATTCAAACTTTCCATTCACGCAACACTGAATTTTCCAACTTTTCACAGATTTTAATTCAACATTCCAAAATTGAGTAAAACGACTATTATGAAAGTTCTTTCTAAGATTCAATTCTGCAAGTTGCAATAAGGTTTAAAAATTTTCATTGATCTGAAATTCGAAAGTGGAGGGGATTTCACTTCTAAATGGAACAGTTTCGTCGGGAAATTCCGGAACACCCCGCCTGAGGTCCGCATACATGCGCGCGCGCTCCCATCCCCCTACCTACACTTGAACCCTGCCGCCCACAGCGCACGTTCCATCGATTCATCGCGAAAATCATGAATGAACGTAATCCCTTCGATGCGGCGCATTCAGTTCTGTTTCTCGCCCGGCAACAGTGCCGAGCTTTCGCCGCACGGAGTGGTGTGCATCTATAAAAAGATATTTAAAAAATATACTAGAAATTTAGTAGTCTTTTAAAAAATTTTTGGGAATATCAATGATTGGTTCAATGATTATTTATTTATTTATTCAATATGTACGGGTACGCCCCATTTGGAATGCAAATGTAAGAAAAACAAAGAAAAATAATATAAATATAGAATTATTTAAAGAAAAGACACATTAAAGAAAACAGAAAACTATTAGAAAGTAGAAGAAATAGAAGAAATATTTATGATATTGCAAAATAAATTGAAGAATAACAGAAATCAGAATATTTCGTATTCTTACGTGAAACTAATGTTTTAAGTAATAAGAGCTATTTCGATCTAAAGCAGGTAGATACGGTATTAGGAAATTCGAAGAAATATCGTTGCACGATAAAATGATTGCGAAAGTCATGCAGGCGTTCGCCGAGAAGGTCAGAGATGTGGCGATGTTTCTGGGACACGTCGAGCTTAATCTATTCAGCACTGATTTAAATGACCTTCGATTGTGGACGGCAATGAGTTAAATTTAGGTAGCCCTTTGGGATTCTAGCTCACACCCTCACACGCCTCTTGTCCCATCGCTACCTTTATTCTTTGCACTTCTTTAGTGACACGCTTGCCGAACCAAATCTGCGCAGTGACCGATAAATGTCCTTTCAAGTATAAATCAAGTCTGAGTAGAAAATTTTGAATAACGCTTAGACCTAAATATTTCAAGATTCAATTAGAATATACATATAATAAACATTTGCACTATTAACTTAATGTTTCATAAGTGCTGCTTGATAATTACGTAAATTTCATTTTAATAGAAATACAGTTAATTTAAAAATTATTCTGAGTGATAGCTACCAGTGAAAATTTTTCCGAAATTCTTTTTTTTTCTGCAAATTACGACTTTTTAAGAATATTGAACGTTTGACACAACTTCTATACGTGGTGCAAAATTATAATTTTACAATTTTGAATTTTACAATTTTCAATTTTCAATTTTACAATTTTACAATTTTAAATTTTAAATTTTAAATTTTCAAGTTTACAATTTTACAATATTACAATTTTCAATTTTACAATTTTACAATTTTACAATTTTACAATTTTACAATTTTACAATTTTACAATTTTACTATTTTGTAATTTTACAATTACAAGTGAAAAGTACTCCTTGAAAGAGTCAGCTTCGAAGCCGTCTAAAGTAAAATGGTCAAGTGAGGCGAACAGATGATTAAGCTTTGTCAATGGAAAATCAGTGTCCCTGACACAGGGTTTTCCGGCATTCCCTTTAACCAGAATATTTTCCCAACGACCGCAGTTAAGCCCGGACGAAACGGGGCAGAGGAACAGGAGACGCATCGATACTTGTACCTAGGCGAGCCGGAAGTAGATGTTCATCCAATTATCGGGCCTGACAAGCTCGATACCAATTTCCGTAACGATATTTCCAAGAGTAAGTGGGCGCAGATCAGCGACGTGGACGCCTATGCAGCTACCAACACCGCTCGCACGGCCACCCCTCAAACTTTACGCCGCCATTTTCTTTGCGTCCCATTTTACGCTAACGAGCTGCCGCACTAGTGACTAAAGATCGAGAGGAGCTCGAGAAGCGCGAAACCGAAGATTAAACGACGATAAAGAGTGGCCAGATACGATTGGAATCCTCGAGAAACGTGCTATTTTCAACCGAGCAAGGGACGTTAAGGAAAAGAGCGCTATAAAAATACAGTGGAATTGAATTTCTGTATTACGCTACTATAAATTACGGGCGAAGGTATATTTATACGATACGACGCCGTCGGCGCCGTGGCCGTAACAGCAGAAGTTGCCTTAAGGCGAAGCCGTCGTCAAGATATATCTTATTTTAGATGTTCAACTGCGATCTTGAAAAATCCCTCTGTTAGCGGAGAGATCAAAGCCGCGAGCGGCTGAATACCGCCCGACTCCTCGGGGAATCTCCCGTGTAGCGTGCAGGTCGCAGGGAAAAAGGAAACGACAGATAACGAGAAACGAGATTTCAACTCGAAACGTGTCCCCTCTACCCGACCTTCCCTCGCCGTTGCATTATGTAATTGCTGCAACGGCATGTTACAGAGGCGACCGATTTTAATGAGAAGGAAACACAACGCCCCCTGGTAGATTGTGACTACGAAACAAATATCCCAGCTATTGTTCTCGGCAGTTCATTCGTGTTCACATATTTTGGATTTATATGTGTGATGACAGTAGAGGAAATGTTTAGAAATATTGCTACATTGGGAATTTAGGTACACAATTTTTTTCAAAATTTTAGTTAATTTAGAGTTCGAGGGAAAAGTATGGTAAAATGTACCATTATCACGCGCAATCAAATACATTTATGACCTTTGATCTGTAGAGGAAAAACAGAACCTAGATTAGATAGAACTCGAAAATTCAAAAAAATATGAAACTTCGTGAAAATGTATGGGATTTCCTCCTGAGTACAACGCAATTTTTTGTTACCCCTATTCACTTTGAATATTGTTTCGACGAAATAAAGGCCCATTCAAAAATTCAGCTTGCTAGGAATTGTTCCCCAGATTGGCCATATTTCCGTATAATTTCACTGAACTATAATCTGATTTGCCCGGATGTGAGTTCAAATTTACTAAGCAATATGGCGGAATAACTAATTCGCATGAAGGTACCACAAGGATCCAAAACTAACACCTTCCATAATAACAACTATGCAGCATACTACTTCGAAAGTCAATGTTTTCCCAGCAAGCTACGTTACAATTACCAAATTTCGCCAGCGCAAACAAAGGAGGAGTATCTGGCCCCTGTGTGGAGAGCCGAAAATTCATTTTCCCCGATGGAAATATCGCGGCCAGCAGGCGTGCCCGATTCCCGAAGAAGCTGTTGTTGCGTTGCGGTATAGCAATATCCCCCTCGTTTTGGGAACGCGTAACAGTGTTGGAGAATGGTACGGGGCGTTATAAGCGCGGAACGTTACCGCGTTGCCAGTGAACGGACTCTGGCGCTGCGTCAGAGTGCATCGCGCGGCGCATCTGCATGTCGCATGTGGCCCGCAAACGCGAAATCGAGTTAATAGCGGGTAAACCTCCCCTGGGTATTTCTTGCGACGGCGCCGACTACCGGGACAAAGGGACGATAACGGTAGACTGTTGGCGCATGATTAAGCGGGGATCAGATCCCTTCAATTTTACATCGCCCCTATTCACCTGAGTTTACGTCACTGGGGCGTGCGGGGACAGCGTTATTCTTCAGCTCGGTGTTCTTCAATTTGTGGATATAGAAAGGAGGAGGGCTTAGTATAACGGGATGATGTCAGTTTTTTAATGAATAATAGGAGGTATATTGAAATAAAAGAAAAATAAAGAAAAGGGCGCTGAATGCTTTATGCATTAAATATCTATATCTTCTGATTTCACCAAAGCAGTTGTAATCCCCAGAAAACGCATAGATATTATTATTATTATAGCGAAGGTGAAAGTGAATAACTAAAGTAAAGCAATACTGCAGTGGCAGTACCTAGTTACCGTTGATAAGCTTAACCATTATACAATAACTGAATCTAAAAATCAAAACTAATAAAAGCTCGTTTACCCTTTGGTATCTACATTTATAACTACGACGTAGTTTCCAGGACAGGAGAATGTCCCTCCACAATTCCCAGAGAGAATAGACGCATCCTAAATTCGTATAAACTATAAACACAAGGCTCAACTTGCCCTAAGCTGAATACAAGATTTACAGGACAACTTCCCCAAAATTAGAGACGATTGTACCATCCCCTAATTCTCTGAAGGAACTCAGAGATTGGAGATTTACTCGCTGTTTCCCTTCTGCTCTCAAAATACTCACAGCTTCCCAAGAAGCTTCTGCACGGAGAATCAGAACCTACATCTGCAGAACGAGTAGTTTTTAGAGGGCACAACTCGTCGAGATTTGTACCTGCAACGTCGATGACCCTTTGGGCCAAGAACTTGGCGTAGGACTTTAACCATGTGCTGGTTGAACTTCGAACTAGAGGCTCACCTCTTGAACTTTGTACTTGCAGGTCACTCGGAGAAAGCTAGGAAAATGTGAATTCTAGAAATTGCTTTGTCGATTGTATCGAAACCTCCAATTTCTGTGCTTACAACGAGCTGTGGAGTACCGCAAGGTATAATTGTATGAGAAATATCTCCAGAAACGTCGCGTTCAAGATCAAGATACAACCGTGGAACGTGAACTAACCGAGTATAGTCGGTAATGAAACACGAAAGTGCCTGATCATTTGCATAATCGTCGCATTGTTGTTTCGTTAATGTCAACAGAGACTGTGCAGAAGATTAACTGGATTCAGGCGAACTGGCCTGAAAGGGGGATTAAAATCCTCTTTGGCCAGACGGGCCTACGAATGGAACGGCTGGGTCGTTTCCATAATTCACAGACAACGATCCCGGGTTTCACAGATTTGCAAAACCTGCTAACTGCAAAACTGCTGTCGGGTCGATCTTTCTACTTGAATCCGCATTTGGACTTACAACTTTCACGTGCTCGATTCAATATTCTCTCTGACAGCGATGTTAACTGTGTAACTTGTGGGCTCGCCACAAGAGGGCGGTTCAATCGATCCTGCTCTCTCGCGAGTTCTCGCTCAACCACCGATTCCAATTGTACAATGGCATTCACCTAACCTGACGGCTTGAAACTACTCGTAAACTATTAGCTGTACGAAAAAGTGTATAAAGGAAGGGTTGCATGATTTCAAGAGGGATGTTATGCTTCATGCACTTAACCCTTCGTGATCATACGGAGTGTATCGCGCCACAAGCGAGATTATTTTATTTGACAATGTTTCTGTAATTTTTTAGACCTTAATAATAAAATTTAAAAATCGTTTTTTTTTCAACTACACATTTCATCATATCAAAATTTACATTTCTAGAAAAAACTATTAGAACATTACGAATGTACAATTATTACTCAAAAGTTAAAAGATTCCAAAATTTGAAAATGGTAACTCAAAAATGACGCTATGTGCAGTGCACCCCGTATAACAAATTTGTGATTATAAGAAGTGTACCACCAAATGATAATAAATGATAATACTAATGAAATCATAACACGTCCTACCTCCTAACATTACTGATGAGTCCACAGCAGGGCCACCACGAAACCCACACTTCCTCCATTTTCTCCTTTTCCGTCCCTTCTTCCGCCTTCAACTCTGAAAACCTACTTCTTTCCCCTCAACCTCCATTATATGAAAAATCCTATTCAAAGCCCTTTCACGTGGTATAACCGCTTTACTGGGCCAAGCGGTGTGCAAAGGAAGAATGTTAGCGCAGAATTTAAAAGGACCCCACGATCGGATACTACAAAAATAATTGTTAAGACTTTAACTTAACGGTCATTCTTAAACTTGCACGTGAATCTCATACCAAATTTAAAATGGAATAGACAGGAAGGACTTGAACACTCCTTGCACGAGTGCCAACATAACCCAAACTGTCGTTGCCAAACTAACCTAAAATTACTTCAGTTCATTAATCTCGTTACAATCCATCACAGTAAAAATAGAATTTACTTGTTCTTCAACGAAGAAAAATACGTGCCTCTTATAAAGTATGACAGAACCCAACGTAAATCGATACTGATCGATCGCGTTATAAGTCCAGGCATCCCTGCAATATCAAAATGGCGCGGGCGAAGTGAAAAATTTCATCAAGAGCCAAGAGGAACTCCGACTGAAACTTTGAAACTTTACAAGCTCGTCGATCAACGACGTAGCGCGAGAAAATGGAAAAATGAGAAAATGAGAAAAACGTGCACAATATCGGATTAAAATCTCGTCGACTCGATAAACGAAGATAGGTAGACGACAACTCACCTGTGCCCCGCGTGTGTAACACAGCAGCTACTGCTGTCAAAAGTTTGCTCGACTGGCAGCCTGCTAGCCCCTGGAGATCTGGAGAAGCGCTTCCGAGGATCGAAACGACTCGCAACTCTCTCCACTGACAATGAACAAGGAAACGTGTTTTCCCACGAGTCAGACAAGTGCTACTGGCCAGTGAACAGTTTCAGAAAAGTTACAACAAATGTGAGAATTGGAACAATGGAGGAACAGCGGAAATGATTGCAAAGATTAGACTGTATACAGTAAATATTCGTTATAAGTTCACCACTCGGGACCGGGCACGAACATATAACGTGTAGAAGGCCACGAATTTCAACTCGAAATGTCTTGTTTATTCAAGTGATCGGACACATCATGTTTTGTCTTATTTTCATCCGAAAAACCTCACTAATGTGTCAAAAATATTTTCATAACATAAAACCAAAAATTAAAAGATTTTCGACTCGCTTGTGTCTTATCTGAGGGTTGGCAGGTTTTGACTCGTGCCGCCTTTCACGCTTGACTGGTTCCGAGGGAGATCCCCCAGTTGGTGAGGCGAAGCAACAAGCATATAATGAAAATTTTCAGCGAGCATATAACGAATATTGACTGTAAAGGGCAACTATTGATGTTTCCTGGCATCAATGGATTTTCAGTTGTTTATATAATCAATCTTTTAGAAACTTGCAAATTGATAATCCCACTCGAGTGGATCCTAACCCCAAAATCCCCCAAAGTACCATTTCGACTCCACTCACGTTCCACACCAACCCCACTTTCTACGAGTTCTGTCACTTTAGTTCCAAATTCATTGCTACTGCGACCCCAGTACTGATTTCAATCCCTACTGCAGCAGTCCCAAATCAAACTCCACCCAGTTGCGACGCTCTGCTCCAGGAATGTGGGGCACGATCGCAAGAAATGGCAATGAAGGCACCACTGACTACAACTGCGTGTGTAAACGACGTTGCTCATGGAGCGACGCGACAGAAGATCGAGGCTAGAAGGCTCGATTGGCCGATTTATGGGGCGACTATACAGCCACGAGGTAGCGTGCCTCGGTCGAATTTGGCAAGAGTGTCGCTCTCGCTCGTCCTGCGAGCGAACTCGATTTGGCAGCGTTTCAGCGCGCGCAATTTGCGTCCCACGGCCTGCAGCCGGGGCAAAGGGACGTGCACGCGCGTACATAAACAGAAATCTCGGCGGGCTAGAGTCCCTAGAGGGGAACCTCTTATTTCTGCGTCAACGATGAAAGCCGCCTTATCGGCCCCTTCCCTCTCTCCTCCCCCGTCTTTATCGACCTTTCGCGGATTTCCTTCCCGTTCACGGGACAGCCCCGGTTTGCCTTCGATTAAGGGGGTCGCTGCTCGCTCCCGCGGGCACACGGAATTTCTAGCAGCCCCTAGGAGCCTGCGCTTTGACTTTGTCACGTTTGAAGCGCGAGTCAGTAGGCATTTAGAGCAGTGTTACTCAAACTTTTTCAGGCCATCGCCACCCTTGCTTCTATCAAATTATTCCGAACGCCCTCTGCCGTATACAGGGTGGATTTTTTATTCTGAGAGTTCTGAAGTTGCAGTTGCACGATTATACTTGTTGGATAATCTTGCGCAACCTCGTGTTATTACAATCTTAATGGCCCCCATTTCCTCCCCCTTAATGCCTGATGCGATTCTAGATAATTCCAGCACCCCCCACTTTGAGAAACACTGAGTTACAGTAACTGAGAATTTCTCGTTTCTCTTTCGATATTGGCTAAGGGGTGAGATGAATGTCAAGTGGTGCCTATTTTTGAATATCTTTGCTTGCCGAGGGTGGAATTAAAGGGCAAAGGAGGTCAGTGCAGGCGTGCAAGTGTTCGTGGTACTAGCTGGGAAGTCTTGAGTGAAATTGACTTTGGGGAAGTGAGGAAGGAAGGCTTCGAAGGTCTCACAAGTCGGATCTTCTTTGGTAAACAGTTTCACTTTTACTGCGTGAACACGGGGAAACGGGGATATCTTTTAAGCGCTTCTTGAAACTTGTTTTAATTTTGAAATACTAAATCTTACGTGTTTTTTATCTTTTCAACTCTGGTCTGTATTAAATTTTGTAGAAATGGCATAGCTTCAAAATAGTTGAATTTTCACGCTGAATAGCTATTGATACATTACTTCAGATCTATGAGCTACCATTTCCATCTTTTGTTTATAGAATCTACACACCTGCACATATTAAACCCGAATGATATTTTTTATTTGCTTACACAATTTTACGAGCAATCCCAAATAAATGGGAAGAGGTAATTCGATTAATTATATCAATTTGAATTTCAGTAAAATTTTACATTTCACTAAAATTTATTACATAATATCAAGAAAACTTTACCTAACAAATCAAATCATATTCTTATCATTTACATCATTATTTATTTGATTAACTTAATCTGGAGGGAAATATATTGAATACTCTTACAAAGAATTAAGATAAATTTTTACAATTTTATATTTTTCATATTTTTTAATTAATCCAAATCCAGAGATAACCTAATTTTAATAATAATAATTTATGGTTATATAGTTTCATTATGTGTTTTCCTCGAAACAAAAAGAGTGGTTCATATTTACACCTCGTAGTATTTAATTTCGGCAGTTTAATTTACTACCTGTATATTACAAGAAGTTAATAACGATGTAAACGTTTGAAATAGTGTAATATCAATTTTCCTTTGTCAGGCGAAGAAGTATTCACCCCGTTAAGCGACGCTAACTACTGGACAGAATTGAGCAAAGTAGCTGAATCAGAGTCCAGCTGTGCGCCCCATTTTTATGAGCGTCAAGTTAACTTCGGTTTCGAAGAGTACTAGCAATTCACGTTCCACGTTGCGCAATGATTGTTCGTTTTATTACCCCCGTTACTCCGCTCGGCCAGAAAGCTGTTAAAACGATCTAAAACAGTGTTTAATGCGTGCGCGGCTCGGTTTTTACGTGACCAGAAGGGCCAGTTCCGCGTTGCAGTTTTGGAAAACGTCCAGCAAAAAATTGAAACGCCGTTACGCTACCAGCTACCGCCAATCGACGCTGGCGAGCACTTTATATTCCCTTTTCGAAACCAGGCAACATCAGCTTCACGACAGCGCTCGTAAAACCGCCGCTACTTTACGAGCGACAAGCCGCTGCGTTCTCTCGGTATTTATGTTCCTCTTTACTAGAATCTTTGCGCCAGTTGTTGCTTCTTTGTCACGCCGACTATTACGGTAATTAGGGTTTCGCATAATTGTGATCAATTATATGTTTCCATGTCGCTTTTAATTATAATGTAACGTCAGTGAACGATCATCATTTAACCGACTTCAAAAAAGAGGAGGTTATAGATTCGACCCGTTTGTATTTTTTTTTATATTTTTTTTATGTTTTTCTCGACATAACTCCTGAGCATATGGGCCGATTTTGATGATCTTTTTTTTATTCGAAAGAGGGCGATGCCCCCGTGGTCCCTTCCTGCACTGAATCAATATTGGCCCAATATTTTGCCAGTTATGGTTAATAATAATTTATATGTTTGTCCCCGCATAACTCGTCATATTTTTGTTATTCAGGTATTTTTTTATACTCTTTTCAAAATTTTGTTAACGCAAGTTTGTGACGCTTATTGTACCATTCAACTTTTGTTTGGAACATTTTATTTCTGTACTTAGGGAGTTATATGAGAAGAACTGAGCGTGCTTATTTGAATTTGAGGTTAGTTTTCACAGCCTTAAAGGGCGATTGAGTAGTAATAAAATATACCGTTGTTCTTGTCTTGGGTCACTCTATAAATCCACAAAGTTGCGTTCCAATTGGTGAGTAAGGGTTCGCGGTTATCCTTTGTTAATTCTTCATATCCTGGCGGGTTGACATAGATTCCTTTAAAGCTATATTATTTTAGGTTCAGTTCTGTGTATAGTAGTTGAGATATACTATTTGAGTAACGTAAACCTGGTCAAGAGAAGCCCGAGCAAGTTTAAGCAACTCATTGATTTAAGGGTTTACATATCCTTGACCGTTCGGAAAATAGGGTAATTTTACTGATTATTTTCTTATATAACAAAACGTCATATTTAACAATTAAGATGTACACCTTGTTATGTATAAATTAAGCTATAGTCTCTCCTAAAATAAATTTGACATCTTAAGAAATGGTGCCACAGCAGCCCCTTCTCCCAAAGCCTCTTCAGTTTGCGGTATACAGAAATATTTCACAGATTAGTGGACGGATTTGAATAAAATTTTGCTCGAATAATCTTCAAACTGTAATCTAATACTTCTCTATTGGTATCTTGTTTTGCTTTTATTAACAAAAGAAGCTGAAAACTCAGGTTGAAAATCACAGACCTGACTGTGAACAATTGTCATTTTCCAAAAAATAAATTTTTTCAAAATCGGCTCCGTCATCACAGTCCAGAGGAAACAACCATTTTTGGTAAGGGCACTCATTGACTCATTGTCAATCTACCTAAGCAATCAGCGTTTGGAAACAGCGTATGGTGCAATTGTCTCATAGGTGGCGCTCCGTTAAGTAAGTCCGAAACGTAGAGACCTGAGGGAGTCAGCGTTAGGGGAATCGTTAACGCGGTTGACCAGTACGCAGAGGAGCCTCAGAATCTAGACTTCGAGTCACACCGCCTCCGGTTCTCTTTTTCTTACATCAGTTTAATTGCACTTAACTAATTTCAATTTAATCCCTGTTCCCCAGTTTCCTCCGATACCTCACGCCAGCATTCGTACTAGTGTCCACTTAAAATTGCTCCAGCCATCAGAGAAGAGTACGTACGTACCTATCTCCATAAAAGTCGAAGCTCTATCGGTTTTTGGTCATAAATCAGAATCGAAGAAGCCGCGGTTCGCGGGCAGGGCTTAATTCTAGAAGCCTCGAGTCCCAGGCGGGCCGTGAGAGCAGTAGAACCGTATCTGGGAGGTTGGTCGGGTTAATCCAATTACCCGGCGCCCCCCTTTCATCCATTCTTCGGCCTTAACCCCCCGCGGAGCGTGGATCGTCCGGCGCGAGCGTCGCCAGCGCTCGCCAGACGTCGAAGGAGCTTGCCAAATCACTCCTCCGACCCAAACCCTTGCAGACATTATAATCTGCCACGTGTTGCTGGCTCCGAGTTGGCTGCACTCGCGTGTACGCTCCCTCGCGCCCACCCTCGCACGCATCTTATTGTTATCGGACTTTTTCCTCGCGTCGATCACGCCTCCCGGAGAAATAAACCGTCCTTTCGACAGACCAGCCAACCTCAACCCCTCGATCGACCTCGCACACGAAACCCTTCATTCTTTCTTCCCTCGACAATCATTTCCATCGTAATCGCTCACTGGGTTATCTCGATCTCTGCTCCCTTTGTTGCTTTGTTAGTAAATACAGTGCCTCGATGTACGAGAGGGATAAGGGTGTTTGGACGATCATTTTTTGATAAAATTAACCGAGCTTGATGGAAGGTTGCCATGATAAAGCTGGGGTAGAGTAATGGTGAGATGTGTGGCAGGGAAAGTTTGCTTGCTGGCTGAGAGACAACGATGCCTCGATACTAGATAGTACATCAAACCCCGAATCTAATCATCGTGATACCAGGGCAAAAATTATTTTGGCTACCCTTTTTATTTTGCCCTTTAGCGGCGGACGTATCACATATGATACATTCCCGGTGAGAGGGAATTTTTCCTCTGAAAATGGAACAAATATTCATTTATGTTACGCATTTTTGCGCCTCCGAACAGAAAATATAAAAATTCAGATTTTCGAGAGAAAATTTTGAGAAAATTCATTTTTAACGATAAAAACGGGAGATTTTTTCTTCAACAGGAACTGGGTGCCTGCGCTAAAGGGTTAATTATAAATCATTCTTTTAAAACACAATTCTTGGCAGCGAGTGAAATTGTTTTTAGGTATTTGTTGAATAACAAAAGCCTTTTGTTTTACAAAGAATTTAGTAATTATGTAGGTGATTTAAAAACAATTTACAAGTTTCGTACTAAATTCAAACATGTAGGTATTACCTAATTTTTAACCGTTTTTTCAAAAAATGTTACATTTTTATTTATTTTACTTTCTTCCTACCAATTTTACCGCCCTCAATTTGCCAAAGTTTATGAAATGTACGGGGACTGGGAACTTGTCACTTTTCCTTTGTACAGGCTTTCTGCTTTTTCGAAATCGCGATGCAATCAGAAAGGAGCAGATTCCACATACAAAATTTATCTTCTTTTTAACTCTCACGAATACAGGATCCGTTTCAATCGCCGCTCAATATCAAACCACACGTATTACTTATTATTAATAAAAATAATAATAATACTTCTTGAGAAAAAAGACCATTTTGGATGACACTATGGCGGTTCGCACAAGGAACGGCTGTGGATGCTAGAGGCGCCAGCAGTGCTAGGGGAATGCTCCTCGCGCGACGTCTCGCGGCGCGAACCAGCAATCTTCATCGGACCCGAGAAAGGACACCTTCGGAAACCGTGAGTTTTTCCGGATTCTGGCACGCTCACGTTCCATGAAACCACTCGCGCTTGACACATATAAACAATAGTTCTTAAGTTAGTGTAGTTGTAGTTAGAATAAAGTCAGTGTTAGATTAATATCTGCGTTTTATTGTCAATCCTCTTCCTAACACGTCCTAACCTCCAAAACACCAAGATGAGAACCCGATTTAAAAACTCATCCCGAGGTGCATCCAAATTAAATTACTCGCCAAAATGCCAAATATCATACTACCACCCCTTCAAGGATTAACCCAAGCAGAGTAATAACCAAACATCCAGATACAACGAAACCAAAGTGCATCGTAATATCTATATAGGAGCGTACTCGAACACGTAACTATGTCAAACAAATCGATATTTTTATATCACCACCCAGCCGCCGAAAAGTGTAGCCACTCGAGCGTCGATCGGCAAATCGTGCGCGTAACAGAGAACGCGCGCAATTACTGGCAATCAATTGGCACGTTATAGGACATCACTCCCGCATCGCTGGATCCGATTTTCTCCGGGGGACAAAGAGCATTAGCGCGACCGAGGGGCCGATTATTACTTGTACACTTGTAATTCGAGGATTCTCCCAGTAACGGCCGCCCAGCCGGATATTAGTTCCGCGCTCGCGGATTATCAAGCCCCTTTGATTGCCGGGGTGCCTTTTTCCAGAGTTTCCAGCGGCTCGAGGGGGTGGGGATCGACAAAAGTCTTCCGTTCGACGGGAGATCGCGGTCGAGTGTTCTCCTGTGAACAATATTCCGTCGTTCGATTTCCAGCGATGATTTGTAGGAGCCACGCGACCCGTCATAAATTCCATTTCCTTTCCGGCGTTCGAGCAACTCGAATGGACAGCCGCGTTTAAATCCATTATAGGGGGCGGCCCGGTCGCGCGATCGAGCCTCGTTAAATCGAGTAGAATAAGAAGGGTTGCGAAACGAAGTGGTTCTGGTCGCGCTTAGACACCGGGGGGTGGGCGGATGGGTTTAAGACGTGGCTGGAGAGAACGACGCTCTTGGTGTTTGTCAAACCCATCCACGTGTCCGACGGCTTGAATGGATGTCGACATTCAAATCCATTTAAGAGTACTTTGTCGCCCCTTCCTCGATAGCCAACAAATCGGATGCCCCGGAGACGTCTTAATCCGGGCTAGAAGGCGCGTCGCGTGACACTCCGGACCCTCTACTGCCAACCTCTTACCCTCCATTTGTTTCGGCTCCTCGTTCCGTCCACTTCGAATCCACCACCACAGAGAACTTTTGGTGAGACACTCCACTGCCACTGGCCTTCGACTTATGTCGGGATTAATTTGGAAATTGGGATCCAAAATAGGGTATGCTTAATTTGGACTACAGAAATTTGAAGGGTTTTCAAAATTGAAGGGTAATTTATATTTTGGTATTATATGTATTACACATTTTTTTTACTGCGCAAATTCACTTTAAGGGGGTGGAATTGACCCCCGGCTAATTTCCGATATTGTGTTATAACTTGGGAACATTATTTTGGAAATAAGGCTCCAAAATAGGGTGCACTTAATTTTCGACTACACAGATTTGAAGAGTAATATTGTTTTTTTTGTATTTAATTGAACTCACTACTTTCTTCGCCAGATATTACCAACGGCGATATCGCGTGCTATACGATTAAATACACTTTACAATTCTTAACCCCTCGTCTTGCTCTAATCCAGGGAATACTCGAGGCGCTTTTTGAAGCGCAAGTTCATGGCAGAAAAATGGGGAGAAATGGCTCCGGCGAGATGATGTATCGGCTGTGAAAAGCGAACTATTTCCAAGTTTCTTGAAGCGGCTTCGAGGTGGAGAGCGATTGGATCGAGCGAGCGAATGGGAGAAGCGAAACGCGATCCATAAAAGGAAACCCTCTTTAATTTCTGCAGATTGAATTTCTCCGTACGCAGACAATAAGAATTCGTAACGCGGCGGTCGCGTTCTCTCAATGAACATTTATATTCGCGTGGAATATAGCGGAGTGAAGCGCGAATAACGCGGGCAATATTTCCCAAGCGGGAGGCGTCCTTCTCTATATACCGGTACGCCTAAAAAATTCTCTAGATTACGATGTACAGAGCGCTGGTCGCGGATCGATACGAGGGAAGAGCGGACCAGGTAGAAAACTGGAAAATTTTTCGAGAATTCCGTGACTTAAATGTAGACGCAGGGCGGGAGAGTATATATGCAAGAGTCGGAGGACAGCCTTCGAAGAATACATGCACAAGGTGTTCCTAAACTCTTTGGTCAAACATTATTAAAGAAAATAGGTCTCATTGTGGTTTAAAGTAGAGCTGTATTCAAATAATTTCGTGTGATTCGAATCATTTCAAATAATTTGGGATATGAATAGTTTCTTCGAATAATTCGAATAATTTCGAATACGAATAGTTTCTCCGAATAATTCGAACATATCGAATTTTTTGCAGGAAGCTAATATTTACTAAAGATTAATAAAGTTTCAAAGTTATCAATAATGTTTGAATATTCGAATACTCCTAATTATTATTTAAATATTCTAATATCCGAATCTCAATTTCAAGTTCTCAATTCTCTGGTATTCGAATATTCGAATCTCAATTTCGAATTCTTTGGTATTCGAATACCTAGATGATTCGAATATTCCTTACAGCCCTATTTTAAAGTTACGCGTTGAGGGAATCGTTCGACATTCAAATGAATAAATAAACCAGGAAAATATAAAATATCAATAATGCTGAATATCAACGAGGATTGCTTTGCAAGTATTACAGTTTCCATGAAACCTTAGTGCGATGGAGTACTACCACCCGATGCATTGAAAATGACACATTTACGTCCACTTTGAACACTCCTTCGTGCAACTTTAAAGGGTTACACCTGAAACGGGAAGTATTCGCTGGCATCACTATATTTAGACCCCGATAAAGTTTGCTGGAGCAATTTGAAGGGTGCATAAGTGTTTTCATCCCCCCCAGTTTTCAAGCGAACCCACCGATCTTCTCAGGACACAGTTCTCGACTCGCTCTTCTTCCAACAACTGCAGCTTAGGTCGTTATTGCGTCGTAAATAAATGAACGACCGTGGAAGAATTTCCCAACAGCTTGATAGTCGCTCGGCTCGCCACGCAATAACGCTGCTCGTTGCGGCAACGCACGAACGACTGTGGCTGCGGGATGCGTCTGCCCCGATGGCTTTTATATTCTTTCCCGCGGGAGTCAATTGCCGGCGCAAAGTGGCCGTATCGCTACGACAAATGTTGACGCATCGCTACGTATATCTTAGTTACGTGACGCGAGCTGTTTAAGCGCCCCCTGCACACCTGAACGCCCCAGAATCTCGCTCTGCTCTCGCTATAAGCCGCCCCTTACGCTCCGGTACCTCAATAGGTAATACGGAGCAGCAGCTGCTGCCAGCATTTGCTCGACCAAGCAGATTTTCCTCATCTAATGGCGTTGCAAATGAGAAAATTATTTTAACGAGGGAACAGCAGCCCAACGCGAGTTATGACCTGTTATTTATACACTTGCAACAGTTATCGCTAGTCACGCTTTCTATTTAACGAAGTGAGTAACAGAATGGCCCACAGTGTATCTCGAGTAGATGGGATAGGACGAGGGTCACGCTTGCCAAAAGACATTTCGATCGACAGGTTGCTTCTTGAGGTTTATTAAAGTGAGACTCTCAAGCTGGTTGCACGGACGCTGATAGTGCAATGTCATCGAAGCTAAGTGAAGAGCTTCCTCCCCCATCCTCGAATGAACATGGGTTTTTGGACATTGAGGGAAACTGGAGCGAGTGCATCTGCCTGTATTAGGAACGGGCGAGCATCTCCCCGAGGGCTTATAATAATACAAATATGGAGTAATGTGAAAACTCAACAGATAATTGCTGTGAGGGGGTGCTTCCACCTTTGGGGCTGTTTCAGTACCGAAACAAGGAATGGTGGCGTTATTAACATCACTTTATTATTATTACATACAGTTATATTTATTATATGAAGCATTATTTATATACAATGTTGCCATTTTATGCACAGCAGTTTGAAAGAACACTAGTGACTTATTAAGGAAGGACATACACCTAAAGGGGCCCAAAAATTGACGTTCGTTTAGATTTTTTTTTTAAGAAAGTATTAACATTATTTCAATCGTAGTTTTTTTAATTATGTCACATATTTGGCTGTAATACTGTGAATATATTTTAAGAAACAAATTTGCTTTTTGCATTTGGGTAAAATCTGCTTAAATGGGAGTAGGTATAATATTTTAGTAATATTATTAAAAAATGTGACAGAATTTATAAAGAAATTAGGTGTACAATAATATTAATACTTTCTTAAAAAAAAATCTAAAATAACGTCAGATTTAGGTCGCCCCTTAAAGAAATCTATCTCGGAGTTTATTTGAAGTATATTTGTTCGCTAGGTTGGGTATTCTGTTTATAGGATCAGCATGTGCTGCACTTGTTAAGAGCGTGGGTTTGAATATAGGAAAAGATTTTATTTCTCGTTCTGGCCTATTTAGGCAAATATTGTTGAGGATATCAGGACAACAGATGTGGCCATTTAAAATTTTCAATCTCTTGAACCATATTTCTGCAAAGTTTCATATTTTTTTAATTTTCCAGTTACCGAATATCAGAATACGGATAATTTGTATGCTCCTTTTTTTATATAAAAAAAAATTGGCGCAAAATTGGATAGCAAAAAGTAACGCTTCTGACCTTTCATTTCCCCAATAATTCTTTTCATTTTATTCTGGTTCATCAAACTGAAGCGACATATGTATAAACAAAAACGCTGTTTTGTTTGTCTGTTTCAGACTACCTGGAAGGTAAATATCATGCACACCAGTGGACGACGAAATTTGCACGGCGTGATCGCACATAACTCCTAGATTTATTATACAAAATTAACAAAAAAACTGCAGCTTCTTCATGCATAAAAACATGGTCGAAATTTCAGATGAATAGAATCGCTAAACGCTACTTTCTTAAAAAAAATCTAGGACTACTTAGGCAGTCGTTTCTCGAGAAAAAAACACTTTCCTTTCAATGTATTTATAAAAAAAAATAATAACAAATCCAACTGTATCCTGTTACCCAATGTTTATTACTATCAAACAGAATGAAAAAAATGGGTATGAAATATATATATGCTTTAAAAATTGTGGTGCAGCCTGGTAAACATTTTAACGTTCTTCTGTGGTTTTGCTTTAATATCGGTTCTAAAAAGTAACGTAATCCGATTTCACACGTGTGATTCTTGCGTGTTAGATCCGTAGTTTCCAGCGCAACCTATTAAAACTAAAATTAAAACAAAATCGTTAAAGTGGAGGCCGAAAAAGGGCCGTTTTCCCCAGAAAAATTCGTTGTTTTTTGTGCTACTAAAAATCCGCGACTGTTTACTTTTTTGGTGAAAATCTCGAATTTTTACGGACCATATCAAAGGTTCCGCGGGAAATGGCACACGTTTTATACATCCTGTAATTTTTCCAAACTGATCCGAACCTTTGTTCTTTTGTAATCTCTGCAACACGGCAAAATAAACAACTACACATCAGAATATTATCAACAAAATTTTTTTACACTTTATAGTAGGTATTAATAAACATTGCCCAAAAGTACCAAACTCAACTTGTATTCCCCTCCTTGCAATTAATTCGAAAAAAGTACTTGATTTTCGAGCGATTCGACTGTCCAGTCCCCTCAAATGAGTAAACAAGTTACAAAAGAAATCAACTAAATGTGCAGTAGAATTCCAAGATCTACATTCGCGAGTAAAAAGCCACGCCCATATCAGCCCCGAAAAATCCTTGTCTGCCCGTGGTCGATAATCGACCACATCTGTCGAAGAGTCAAGCGATATCGTCTCCCTATACGCTGCAAGTGAGGAGCCAGCGCATTTCTCAAATATATTCATTAAACGAAGCAGTCCAAACGAAGCACTTCCAAGCAGTTCGATCGCATGAGCGTAAAATGTGGCCCTCCTCGAGTTAACGACCCGTTCACTTCAACCCGCAATTGCATCTGCCGAAACTCGACCATCGGAACGAAACTTCCATTCGATCCCCGAGAAATTCTACCAACCCCTTTCTACTGCCTGAATTTTCCTCAACACTGACTGCCTCCCTGCACAGAACCCCTTTATTCTAGCATCTCGCACTGAGAATCGCGCCAGTGTCCATGCAAACACGGAATTATTTACGAGAAAAGCTACTCGAGGGCGTGACGAGCGCAACTATGTTTGCAGCGAGCCGGCAAGGAATTCGAGGATGCATTCCCCTTTCGCGAGCCTCGGAACCTGCAAAACTTGTTACCGGAGCGCACGCGACGGCGACCGAGCCGCAGAGCACTAAATGCGCACACGCTCCTTTATTATTCATAACCTCTGCGGCAAGAGATGGAGCGCTCTCGCCTTCGAAAGATCTGCAGGCCGGAGCTAGCATCTTTCCCCTTGCCGTGACTGACGTTTGCCTCCTTTCGGTGACTCCGGGTACTTGTCTGCGTGCAAGGAAACCTTCGCTCTGGTAGGGGTAGGTCCGACGCGTGGCGTTTTTCTTGTGTGGACGATAAATGTTTGACGCCTTCCAAAAAAAAATTATTTTCAAGAAAGAAGAGTTATAACAGAAGATCGGAAAATAATCGTTTTTTCAGGGGCCACTTTCACACCCTTAGAGTGAATTTGGGCAGCAAAAAATGTGTGATAGATACCTATATATCTTCTAGACATCCCCAAAGTTTCATCATTTTTTTAAGTAAGTAGATATATACTTTGTTGCAGTTGAAATTATGAACGCCAACGGGGTAGGGAAACTACTCTTCTCCCTTGTCCCTCTAGATTTAGAAAAAATTGCTTATTTTTAAAAAGTAATCTTTACTAAGTTTATATAAATATAGTGAATATTTTCAAATTTTTAATAAAATTCGTCCTCCAAATCTAATAGTAAAGAGTTTAATTTATTTTGTTTTTTCATTAATATGTATTTTCTTTACCGTCACTCTTTCTCAAAGTTGCCCCCCTCCCCCTGGAAGAATGTCTGCGAACGCCCTTGTTTAAAACGAGAGTAGTTTATTTTAATATCATAAATTAACACAGCGAAGTCGACGTGTGAGATACGCTTAAGTCGCAACAATCAGTTTCTGCAGGGTTCGACTCAAGCGGCTGATCGCGGGTGTCTGACGTATGACGGATTATACTACTGGGAAGGTTACTTTTGTTCCTGTCGGCAGCAGGAGAGTGCTTGAAATATTGAATTTGTTGTGGATGAAGGAGCTTGATTGCGGAAACGTATTTCTGTGATGTCGTGAGTCTGTGTGTGCTGGGATGTGACGATTAGTGACGGATATAGCGTAGTTTCTTCGTTGGAAAGATAAATGTATTTCGAAGGACAGAATTGGGTATTAACTAAATAAAAAATCATTTATGGGTTATTACCGATCGAATAAAAGTTTCTTTCGCTTCAGATTATTTGACGAATAAGGGTAATTTTTTTTATTCGACGAAAATTTATTCCACGAATAAAGTTGAAGTTACAGTCAAAATTAAAGTTGAAGTTGAAATGCTCGACGAATAAAAAAATTAACTTTATTCGGCACATGACGAATCAGTTTTTTAACTTTTAATCGTTCTTGGAAATTATTATTTAAATAAAAAAAATTCACCTATCAACACCAAACACTGATACTCCCCAACTTATTTTGCATTCCTGTCGTTCTACCGCATCAAACATTCGACCTTGCGTAATCTAATTAATCCCTGAACCCGAACGATCCCACGTGTAACAATGTATTTATCCCCGGCCGCAAATTCGCTCGCGCGGGCGCGCTAACAGTGGCGCGCCCGTCGATGGCCTCACACTATCGTTGCGCGTACACCGTACGCCGTTGAAGGCGATCAAAGAGCTTTCAGATCTCGGACAGCGTTTCAAAGCTCGCATCCCGATACGTCCATTTCCCCGAAAGCACGATAGGCGACAGAGGGCGCATGCGTTCAACGGCCTCGGCCGTTCGGGTTGCCCGCCACAGGGGCGATAAGTCAGGCGAACAAGAGGGGTCGTTTAAAGATAAAGCGCCAGATTAAAAGGAGCGAGGGGGTGGGAAAGGGGTGCAGGGGACATTAGAGCGAATCGGTTAAAAATAACGATTCGTTAAGGGGCTAATAAGACGATAGCCGAGCAATCGATTCGCCGGAGGCATTTCGGAGCGACGAGCGCAGTCGGATAACGTTCTTACGAGTTCATCCCCCGTGGAAAGAGGGGGGAGGGGGAGACTACAGGGGCGGCGCGCTCCAACGACCGACAACGTGCTGCTACCGCCGCCTATGCAGTCTATTAAACATAGATAGGAGTACCGCATTGCCGTGAATCGGCGTGGGGAAGTGTTAGGGGTTGCTGCGCCGTGCTCGCCCTCCCCTCCCCACCCTCCCTTTCTCTGTCTTTCCCTCCTCCTCTCCCGCCTGCCCCCCTCGCCGCCTCTCCGCCGACGCGTGGCAACCCACGGACACCGCCGCGCACGAGACACTACGGAACCGGTATAGTCACTCGCCGAGATATAGTCACTCCGTAAAAGCAGCGGGGGCTCAGGTCCTTAACGCCGCTCGGTGTGAGCGTCTAGGAGGCACGTCAAACGCTCAGGGACGTGTTTAATGGAGATATATATACTTTGGGTATTAGTTGTTTGAGGGATACCAGAGCAGACGAATGCAGTTGTTGCCTGTTTAAATAATTTTAGATTATATGGCAAAAAGGAAATTTGGGGCATTGAGGGCAAAAACGGAAGTGTTTTTTAGGGGGTCGCCACGGTTTATGGGTTTTTTTTAAATACTATTAAGTTAGAATTATATTCTGAAATATCTATTTTTAATGAATTTTTTTTACCTTATTAAATTTACCTTACATTATATAGGAGCACAGAATGAGATCCACTGTGAATGAGCGCCAACAGGCTAAGTGGAGGGGATAGCGATCACCTTGTTTCGAGCCAGAAAACCTTTACTACTTTCAAGGCTAGGGCGTCCGTAGAAATTTTCCAAGGTGGTGGGAACAACTTATGAGTGGCGGGAAAAACATATAGTAGTAAAAAACAGACACCGTGGCAATGACATGGACGAATCGGATTTAATTAAATCGCAATTTAATTAAAAATTTAAAACCGAAATTTAAAAATATTCACTTTCCTAGTATAAACTGAATAAAGATCAGTATTTAAAAATAAACTGCCCTTTACCCCCCCCCCCCCCATCCCTCCGGATGCTCATATTTCGAGGCACTACTGTATCTAGCTTAGGGCTCGGACTATTCGAATAATTTAATATTCGAATATTTTGTAAGTATTTGAATGCTACGAATAAACTTCGAATATTTGAGTATTCGAATGTTATTATTCGAATACTTACATACTCGAATAGTATTCGAATACTTAAATACTCTAATAGTGTTCGAATACTTAAATATTCGAATAGTATTCGAATACTTGGATATTCGAATTATATTCGCCAAATAATTGAGCAACTGAAGTATTCGAATATTCGAATACCGAAAAATTCGACGAATAGTCCCAGCCCTAATCTAGCTCACTGTACTGGCTTGCTGAGATACAGTGATACGAAAGCAGTAGAGAGAAATATCGATGTTACTTTGTGTTCGATATACATATAATACTTTGTGGATATTAGTAAGGAGCTTGAAGACGTGATCGAATAAGTGCAGCTCTGTTGCAGATACCGAAGCCCACCTTTGATGCTTCCTACCCTCAGGCATATCGTTTTGCACGCCACTTGAGTGTGCCCCGGGCTACTCACTGATATAGTTGTGAGCCGCAGTGGCTGTTTGGATCGCGAACAATTTCGTGGGAATGTGTTTCGTGTCGGTTACAGGCATCGCCGCTGTGACGACCCTAATTTGGATCATTCATGAGGCAACCACCTCTCATTTGTCAGTCACGGGACTCGCTAATATAGTTTGCAGTTGGACCGCCCTGCGGCTTACGAATTGAACGTTGGACACTGAATACCGAACACCACCGGCACGTTGGTTCCAGGCTTTTAAGAGTCCTCCTTGCCTTTACCAACGGCAACACAGCAAGCTTTCGAGCACTGCGTTACATTCGTGCACGTGCAAACTCCCTTAAATTTCCAACTCCACCGCCGGAATAACATAAGTTGAGCGATATTCGAGCGCCGATTGTTACGCATCGTCGCACACCGTACAAACTTCTCCAACACGTGCGCATTAATTTTCCAAGCTTCCCAGATTCGTTTCCAAATCGCGGGTATTCCCGAAATCCCTATAAATACCGGATCCCGATAGGGCAGAGTGAACTATAAAATAGCAAACAGGCACGCCTGCGGACTATCGCGCGACGGCCGACTATCTGTGCGGACGGAACGGGGAAATCTGCAAAGCAAATGGAAAATATCGATTGCAGTGGGAAGGGCAGCGTTCCGTTAACGCAAGTATTTACACGCGTCGCGGGGTTTTCCACGCTTAATCCTCAATTTTCATACGGTGCGCGATGTGATTTATTTTCCGCACCGAAACGTGTTCCTAACCTTCCGCTGTGTATTTCTACGCTCGGTGCCCGTTAAACAAATCAGTTACGAGAGCTCGATCTATAATTGTTTATCTGGCCGCCCGCGTTCGTGCCATATCGCCGCATTAATGTTTCATTACGCGGCTATTTCTGCCGCCCCGCGGCGGCCATGGTCGGCAAACTTTTCTTTTCCCTCCGTTTATAGAAACAAATTTTCATTTGCATTTATTTATTCCTCTGCGTACGTTCCGCCCCGTTTCACTTGCTCGAGCTCTCCCTCTGTTAAATAATTCAATGATTAGTTTTTAAGTGAAACATGCAGCGTATTTTATAACTGTGGACGGGAAGGACGTTCGTTTAAATAAAATACTATATGTTATTCGTTGGTGGCTGATTTAAAGGATATTCGCAAGTTTGACGATTAAAAATTTTTTCCAAATAATTATACATGTTACCTTGAGGAAATTTCAGATTTTATTAATCTATGTATAAAATAATAGAAACGTAGAAAGTTAAACTATTATTATAGAACTAATTAGAAATTCAGTTTACAAAGTTGGACAACCGAAAATTTTGCAGTGAACTTTGCGTGCTTGGGGTCATGACGGACCCCAGGATACCAATTAAGGGTTAAAAATAAAATGAGAAAACCCAAAACTGACCCGTGTTTGAGTAAAAAGTTACCATTTTCGCCTAATTTTGGCGCCTATTTTCAATTAAAAACAAAAAGAATATCGGTAAGTATTAAGAATTTGTGAGAGGTTCAGTAGATTGAAATCGTACCAAGATAACGCAAATGAATTTTGGACGGAATGACGTCCAGTTTTCTTTCAATCGTGCACGCCAGTTAGAGAAACTGTTTCGAGAGAAATGTGGTGAAAGTATTGTACTTCCCCTGAATACCGAGTGTAGATCGCATGACCTGCTTTGCTTCTCGACGATATAACTTGGAAAATATTTTGAATTTCTTTGTGAAATTTTAACTGAATATTCTTAAGATGTTATACTGACGATTTAAAAATGATTTTTTGAAACCTTAAGTCCGCAAATACCACTTGAACTAAAGGTTGCACAAACAGAATTTTCTGTCGAATTTTCTGTGCCACTGCGAAGTAACGTTGTGTATATGTTTACCTTTGCCACTTGCTACGAACTAAATTTTAAATACGGTGGAAATATTTCAAGCGATAGAGTTAGGTGAAACAGCCTGTATAATATAGTGTCCATTCCCAGTTTCTACAATCTATTTCGCAGACTCTGTAAGGCTCTGATCCCCAATCTGTGAGTCAGAAAGTGCTTTCTGGGGGTTGCCACGTTTTTTTTTAATATTATTAAGTTAGAATTATATTCTGAAATACCTATTTTTAATGTGTTTCCTTTACCTTATTAAATTAGTCTTATCTTATATGGGGGGTCGCAAATTATTTGAATATAAAAAAAGGGGATCACGATTCAAAAAAGGTTGGGAAATACTGCTGTAAAGGGCTATCCTTAAATTAAGTAAAAGAATTTTAGGAAATATTGTGTAGGAAATATTACGTACGTAGGAGAGTTTTGGAAATATCCAAAATACCCTTACGTAATTTAAGGATAACCCCTAAACTGGTTAAGATTAAACCGAAGGTTCTAGAACACCCTGTACAATGGATTGATCGGCCGCCGTTAACGTGTTTCGGCGTATCACACGTGTCAACGCACAATGCCCCTCTCACGTCCCATTGTGCGTCATAATAATCGTGTTTTCAACAATTACCGAGTCGACGGCCCGAGATCTCGCGCGAATGGAACGATTACCACACTCGTGTTCCCCAGAAAGCCGGAAATGTAATCGGAACTGTCGCTAGAATTACAAACGCGATACGTTTGTGTCCATTGTGTGTGCCAATGAAGACATGCTCTCTGTAGGCTTCTTGGTAAACCGAACGCAAGTCGTACTTTGTTCAATAAATTCTGTGGGAAAATTACAACGAAGTTGCTAATTGTACTGTTGGATGCAATAATGGCCTCAGGACATTGAGGTCCTTTTTGCATAAAACGCATAATTAGATTCCGTATTCTTTTCTACATGTGCTCTCTAAATTTCATTGACGTATCTTTAAAGTTGGCAGAGCTATGGTAAATTTTGTGATTTGATGGTGACCAACTCACCCTAACTCGTATCTAAGCCAGACTACATCAACCTGAACATGACACGATTTATGACTATTTTTAGGACTATATTTTTTCAATATTCTATATATTCTCAAATAATAAATTAATAATAAAAAATAATGCTAAAATCAGCATTTTTTTCTATATATTTCCCTTTATGCTAAAAGGACCTGAGAGGGCTATAATTACAATTAATTTCACTGATTAATTTATTACATAATTCCGATTATAATAATGCAACTACAAAGAAGATATATCAAATTTTTAAATATTTGGACAGTTTTACAACAACTTCATTATGTATAAAAATATCTAACTTCGAAATGTTAACAGATATTTTTCTCCAAACTGACTATTGCAACCAACAGTACAATTATTCCAGCAAGTAAAAAGTCATTGGGTGATTTTCTCGTGTAAAACAGCGAGAATCTTAAGTTTGTCGAAGTCAACGTCCTCATCACTGACTTTGGCTTCTTTATCGATCAATTCTATCTACTTTGTCGATAAAGGGGACGTAAAAGTAATATAAGGTGGGAAAGATTCGAGTGGGTAGGTGGTAATTACTGTACTTATCTAGTCATTCATTATTGCCATGGTATCGTTCTCACTGATGAGTGTAATTAATGTAAATGCCTGAGATTGCTCGTTAATCTACTACCTGCCACGACTACTGCTGGTGAGGCGTGGTTTCTTCTGTCTAGCAGTTGGTAGCAGCGGCTGTATGGTTGCAGCTGACAGCATAGTGTAAGTAACCACACTTCAATGAAATATGTTCATGACATTCCAAATTTCGAATTACAAGCTGCTGGGTTTGATGCTAACCTAACTTTCCGTGGACACTAACACTGTGTAGTGTGTACCCTACTATCAAATAGAAGAAAAGCCGTTCGTACCACTTCTACTCTGCCTAAGGCATAGAGTGTATTTCTTGGTTACACCAAGAATTGAAGACTTTGCTGCAAGAAGGAAACAGCTCCATAATTTTCTAAAATTTAGTTATACAGTACTGGGAATATTTATTGCATTTAAGTTTTACTGCATAACACAATAATAGTATTTAATGTAATTATTTACCCCAGATAATTGGATTTTTATACAATTTCGTGGTGAATACCTTAATATCTTCTAAACGAAACATTTTAGAAAAAACTGTTTTAGACAAAAATTGTTCCTTTTTGTGGGGGAAGTATGGAGGTCATATGCGTTTTTTAATTCAAGATCGTTTTCAAAACCGTTTCAAGATAAACTTCATTTTTTTAAATGGGAACCTACTTTTTTATTACGTCACTGCATTCTGCATAAAAAATGGAGTATCTTTTGTCCGAAACATTTTTTTGTACGACTTCAATTTTTCAACTTCAATTTTTACTATAATTCCATTATATTTTATTTGCTAAAGTATGTAAAAACTACTTTAAACATAAGTCTAAGAATATTTCATTAGCACTGTTTTCATTAATTTTCCAAAAGTGAATTGGCCATCCGCTTGCCGCAAACTCTTCAATTTCAGCCGAGCCCGTGCATACGATTACCATTGTGGCCCACCAGAAATTCCGCGAGCAAAAATACGTGGTCAGAGAGGCAAGGAATAGTTTAAAGTCACGCTGCAGGGCAATTCTGCAGACCCCGTGATTCCTGCCCCAGTGGTAGTGGCGCGGTGAAACGTTTGGCCCTTCGAGGGAGAAAGTCAAACAAGCCCGGCCTACGCCACGGAGATACGGACGATAATGACGAAGCGGCAAGGGAAGCCGGTGCGGGTTACAACCTCCCTCTTGTCCTCGTCCTCGTTCGTTATTCTTAACGTCACCGCGGCCGAATCTATGCGTACCACCCCTCCCTAGCCCCTTCAACCCCCACCGCCGCTGCTTTTGCATCGCGCCAAGCGCTCGTCGCTTCATCTTCCCTCGCTATTCACTTCTTTCCCCTTCCAGCAAGATAAAGCCTCCTTCCCGCGACTTAGCGTTTTCAGAACGCCTTTCACCGAGCTTTCTAAACTCTCACTCCCCCTTCTCTCTCTTCCCGTATTCGGCTGATCTTCCTTTTGCAATCCACCCTGTTTATTTAACTTTGCAATTTCCAACCGAGCCCGCGACACGATTACTCAGCGTCTACGTGACACCGCAACCTCCTATAGAAATCTCCGCAGCGGGCTACCGGTGCACGCTGCGTGAATGTCTGTATGGGAATTCTCTGCCTTGCTCGCGATCTCACTCCTTCAAGTGACACCTTTTACACTGTTGCGACGTCCCCACCATGGGATCACGCTGGTTAGTGTTCGCCTGCGCCGCTAGAGGTCTAATCTACCTGACTCTTTCTCGCAAGTGTCAGATCCCAATCTCGTTCGTATATATACAAGTTCTAAGTTATTCTTCTGAACCCCCACCTGTGTCTAGGGTAGGGTCTGTACTTTACTTGACCAAATACATTCAGGAGCGTTTATAAGCACAGTTGTATATAATTGTACATATTGTAAATATTATTCCTAATCCTCCCCGCCGCCACTTTAAGATTCCCCTGTTAGTCATATACGTAGTTAGTATAAAATATCTAATTTGAAGATATTTTGCGAGATCCATAATCAAACGATACAGAATTCACCATAAGAGTTTTTATCACAAATACGAGCTATCAGAAGAAACAAGGAAAGAAAAGTCTCTAACACGTGAGCAGAGAGAGTAGTGTATTCGGAATACAGCGCTCGAGGTTCTCCGAGGGGCAGCGCAATGAGTTGCGCATAAACAAGGTTTCCTCATGTCCCATAACCCGAGGAGCGCTACAGCGTGTGCGCATCTAAATCGAGCAGCGCCCGTGATGGGGATATTTGGGAAAATAAATGACCCCGAGGCCGCATCGATCTGTGCGTTATTGAACTTGCTGGCGGCAAGCGTTCGCATTTGTCGCGTCGCCCTGACACCGAATCGGCTTCTGGAGCGGCGTCGTCCCGACCTTCGCGGACAGCGCGTAAGACACGCCAGCTCCGCCGCGAAGTCTGAACCCCTTCCTCGCGAGGGGGAAGCGTTTAAGTGTCCATTCTACTTTTCCGGTTGAACAAGAGGCCTATGTTCATTATTTTTTATTTCAGAAACTATTATACGGATTTTAATATTGTTTTTTTTGTTAAGAATTTATTCTTCCTTGGTGTATAGAGTTGCATTTTTCATATTTCCAAAATATAATTACAAATGTGTGGATTTAAGTCACAACATTTGTGCCTCTGTGAGAAGACTGCGGAAGTGATTGAGGGAAAACTATTAAAGATATCGTTTTGAAATTTTAGCTCAACGTAAAGGAGACTTGTCTCCACAAAGTGGTCTACGATCATCCAGATATTAAAAATAGTTTTTGTTCAAGTCACAAAGAAAGACTGAAAAATAGGTCAGAAAAAGGAATTTTTCATGACACGACTGCCATTTTATAACTGCTGTCAATAAATTAACGTTTGTAGTCCACTTAATGTGCACATCATGTTCTCGCAGAGGCGCAAAGATTGTGATTTAAATTCACACATTTATAATTATATTTTGGAAATATGAAAAATACAATTCTATGCAGCAAGGAATAATAAACATTTAACAAAAAAATCAATAAAATCCGTACATTAATTACTTGGAAAAAAATCCTGGAAAATGGACCTCTTTTTCTACCGGCAAGGTAAATGGACCCTTAAGGTAGGTTCTCCCTACGCCTCGGCTCACTTTATTCTTCCCATGCTTTTCTTACACAATTGGACGATCTGACACACTACGCCTCGCCTCGCAGATTTCTCCTCGAAAAAAAGTGAGAAAAGAAGTTGCACCGAGGCGAGGCGTGGCGCAATGGGAGCCCACCTTTATGCTTCACGCGTTTCATTATTTTTGGCGCGGAACGTGGCGACGACTACGCTCTACGCGCCTGCTTAGCGTGCTGATGTATTTAAATGAAAAAAGTTTGCATTTGCACGGAGCCGCGAAACGTGCACCGATCTCTAAAAATAGAGCGGAGCGGTGTATCCGTTTTAAACGGACCGTGTAAACGTTGACGAGGTTGTAGATGATCGGCCGATACGATTGCGCGCCGGGGACCGCGGCTCGTTACGAATAATTACGCGTGCGACGGGCTAAAAAAAGAAGGGAACGCAAGCGCGGTTTCCATTTAGAAGGTATTACCGTCTGATACATCGGATGGAGAGTTAAACGAACGTTTCCGCCATTGTAGTGGTGCAGGAATTCAGGAGGATGTCTCAACGCCCCGGTACAACCTTCTGGAACAACCCGAAGCAACCTTATGGATGCCGACACGAATGTCACCTTCTTGCACATTGCTCCTGCTCACTTTTTACTACATGGAAGGCTCCTGCCAACCGAGTCGCAACAGGTGCTCGGACAAAGGACAGTGTCTAATGGCGTGCTGGGAACCTTTCGGGAGATCTCTGCCTCTCTCGCTTCACTGACGGGTCTAACGAGGATCCATGCAGGCTCCGGTCTACTGCAAACCTACTTGCCACCAATTTTCTATTAAGGGGTACTCTAGTGTATGTGCCCTTTTTCGACGCCATCTTCGGGAATTTATTTAACAAAAACTATACTAATAATATAATTTCTTTTTCCTAAATTGATAACACCCCTTCGAGCAAATATCAACCAGTTTTTCTGAATCAGCATAAAATTCGGAACATGTTAGGTATATTCTGATATAATAAATAACATCAGTATTAGTTTTAATAGCCACTTTATGCTTTATGTTACCTTAAAACAAAGTTTTTTTATATCACGCTTCGTTTTCGAGATGAAATTGACTTTGAATTTTTGCCAACTACGCGTGCAACCGGGGAGCAGTTTTGGACGCCCGAGGGGCACCCGTAGTTGGCAGAAATTTAAAATCACTCTTCTCGAAAATCAAGCGCAATATTAAAAACGTTTATTCTATATTTTCGATTTATTTTTGCATGTAGAATCACCACTCTTCCGTTTACACCTGTGCCACCTCGTATAATCGAAGAATCTTAATAACCCCAATGTCAACGTATTAATCAGAAAATAAAGATGGCGACAAATCTTTCACTCCATCCTCCCGCACCTGCAGTAACTTCCCTAAAACTAACCCCAAAAACAAAAATTTTCTTACAATTATAGCCAATATATATTCCAGTGCCCCAAGCGTCCCCAAACCCTCGACTCATCGCAGAGTTATGCAAAATTTATTTCGAATGACGAATAAAAAATAACGAATAAATCCAGCGATTAAATAACGATTTTATTCGGCACAAAATTATTCGTTATTCTCGAATAAATCCATTTTATTCGGAATTTTTATTTAAATAAAATTCTACTCGTATAAAATTCTATTCGCAACTTTTATTTGAATAAAATTCTTATTCGAGATTTTTATTCAACTAAAATTCTATTCAAAACTTTTATTCGTCTAACGCCCGGCTCTGCGTCCATCTCGCCGCCACTCGCCGTGTGTCGAGGACTGCCGCTCGAAAGCCTGAGCGTTTCCCCTCGCAAGTAGTAAGAGCAGAAAAAGACCCGACGCGAGCCCGTTCGCGGCGGCACGCACCCGACACGCACGCGTAGATTCGCGGCGCGCGCGTGTCCAGAATTAAACGCAAACTGGGACGCGCGATTGATGCCCGATTAATAATAGCGCTAGGAACGAACGGGAGCCGCGTGGGCTACTATTAATCGGTCTATTATTACGATCAATACGTCACGTAGCAGCCGGGACGCCGGCCGTCTAATAAATACGGGGGACGCGCTTATTGGGGATGAAACCGTGTCCGCGATCCACAAATCCTCGCCCCCACATCTCACGCTGCTCCCTCGAAAATTGCTCAGTTATTAATCGCGCGAGATTGCGCGTCGCCCGCTGATGAATCGTAGGTGAAATCTGGCGCGGAGCCTCGAGTTCCTCCAGTCTCTAAGTAGAATAAAAAGAAACAAAATGCTCAGGATTTTAAAAGAAAATTCCTCCACAAATCCGGGAAGCTTTTCGCGACTCTCCAATCACAACTATACCTACAGTATTTTCCTTAGTTCTCTGATAATGTAAACGCTCCAAGGACGATCGAGTGGCTCTCAGGCCCAAAGGGGTCTGTAGGACAATTGCCAGGACACCAGCTCTTTGTCCAAGATTTGAAATTGAAATTGAATTCATGAATCCCCGGCGAAGATTACTTAACGTTCACAGGCCTCCTCTTTTTATTCCTCTGCGATGGAGTCTGGCGAGGGTAACAAGCCCCTCGAGTAACTTAGTTACCGAACCCTGTGTTTATGGCGGTAATTAGAGTGCCCAGGGCACTTGAATTACTTGATTACTTAATTAGAGAAAAAGGAGAGGTGGGAAAGGAATTTTAGGCGCGAGTAGGTATCTTGTTACTCGGACGCGGCAGAATCTGCTGGTAGTCGAAAATCGTGGCGCGGCTGGGAATACCAGCTTCGACCAGATTCGGGGCGAAGTTTCCACTTGTTTCGCGTGATTTCAATCGGGGAGCGGTTTCAGGTGGGATGGGGAAAGAAACGGTGGTGGGTAACGAGGAAGTTATCGAATTCGCGTTACGAAGCCTTCGTGGGAAGGATCTTGGGTCAGTCGGTTTATCGCGCGAATCCGCCGAACGGCTGCTTGTGTTTCCAGGGCGAACGAATGGCGCTTGTCAGCTCGCTGATAAATGCGTCGGCGGAGTGCTTCGACCCTGGTGAAAAATCGCAGGGAACAGGGGTGGCTGGTGGTGCGGCGTCGAGGGGGCAATGGAAACGCAACAGTCGCGATATTTTGCGCGCTACGATGTCTATCGCGGTAATATTCACCTCTTGTTTGCTTTCGAAAGAGTATGCAACGTGATGGAACTGGGGTATTTGGTGATCTCGAGGGGGAAATATTCGTGTTCATACTTCGTCTACGATGTATTGATGTTGGAGACTACAAACTTGTTTAAAAAGAATTGAAGACTTTGTAGGGAGAAGGGGGTAGCTACAATTGTAATAACTTTTAGGAAACTAATTAAAATAGATTTAAATAATATTGTAGATATATCTTCAAAGTATTTTGCCCACTAGTTTAAGTCTATTAGTATTATTCGTCATTCGAGAGTTAATTTTGTAATATTGTATAATTTAAGAAGATTCGAAAACTAACATTCTAATAATATTCATATCCTGTTATTCGTTTAATTATTATTATTATTATTATTACTAGTACATTACTACTATTAATTATTATTATTACTGAAATCAACAGCTGAAACCCATTAGTACACAGAATACATTGTGGTTAATATTACGTTAAATAGCACATGAAAGTAATAAGTACCTATAATATTACGATATGGTAGTCTAATTGTCCGTACAGAGAATTTTGGAATAAGTTAACCGATTCAGAGAAAAGTTCACATTGCCCAAGGCACGCATCTCCGTTATTATTGCCAAAAATTTAACCGAACCCTTCCCCTTGCCCACAAGATGAACACCCATTTCCACTGTTCTACAAAATCACTTGCAAGGGCTCCATCTCACTTGAATAAGTGAACGCGGCCTATACGACTACCTGTTTGCTCTGAAGCCTGCATTGAAGTTAGAGGTGGCCATTGTGAGCACTTCTTTCAAAGATAAGCAAACAGTTGGTGACACAGAAACAGCTATAACTCGAAAACAAGGCCACACCGGACAATGCTGGTCAGACAAAAGTTTCGAATGATATTTTTACGTATATATATAAGCGACTTTAGTGCTAGGTACGGAAATGTTGCTCCTTCTTATCAAATTACAATTCGTGATACCCTTCACCTTTAAACATCGTTTCCAACACTACTGTACAGCTGCCTCACTCCATTCTGTTTTTTTAAACTGTGATTCCATTTCTATAATACTTCCAACACATTTCAAGGGAGCCACAGGGCAAAAATCAACTTTTGGAGAGCCAGAGCAAACTCTAGGGGGACCATTGTCAGAATAAAATAATAAAATTATATGGAAACGAATAAAATTCAATAAGTAAATTATTATCAACAGAAATATAAATTCCTAAAAATATTATATTTAAATCAAATACAAATGTAGATTTGATAAAGAAATACTTTTTAGAAAAACGTCACAAATTACAACCTTTTTTGTTATATTTTACTATACAGGGAATATTAATTATAAACTGAGATGAAACACTTTTAAAAAGAGCGTTTATTTTTTATTCTATCGAACTCCGTAATATTACTCAGGTGAAATTGTGAGACTATTCGCAAGAAACGTAATATTACGGAGCATGATGTTAAGGGGTCATTCCGGTTTGCTCGCCGATAAGTTAATCGATTTTCGAGAATATATTGCGAAGAAAGGAAATATAGTAACGGTATAAAACTTTTTTATTTATTAAACTACATTTCTACACTAAGTAAAAAAGAAAGTAATACCTAAAACTAATGTTTTTAAAATGCTTTTAAAAGTACTGTAGAAATATAGTTCAATAAATCCTTAGTATATTTCTTTCCTTCGCAATAAATTCCCGAAAATCACTTAATACATCGGCGCACAAACCGGAATAGCCCCTTAAGGGATTAAACTCAAAAGGGGACCACGGGTCAAAAAAGCTTGAAAATCTATTTATTACGACACCCTGTAGATCTGACCACCACGAGCACTTAGATCCAATGACGGCTGCAATCTTCAGAATGAATGAGACTGAGTGGAAATCTCACAGCGATACCTCAAAAGTCCCCAGCACGATCGATCAATCCGTCCTTAATTCGTCGTAGCATCATGGCGTCAATTACACCGTCGCGTCATAATCATCGCGAGCGCACACCAATGCTCACGTAATTGCATCGCCGAGGCCGTAAATCAAAATCTCGCGCGCTCCGTCGAACGAACCGTATTTCAAAGTGACCGCTCAACGAATCCCGTAACTCATCGCGGTGACGAAGATATCCACGTCGAGTGAGACACAGACGCGAGTAAAATTAGGAAAAGCGAGGAAAGGGTAGGTGAAATATTCAACGAGCTCGCGCGGACGCTCTCGATCGAATGCTTGGAGCTGAACTCCCATGGATTGGATAAACACTTGGGCGGTAAACTCGAAGGTTTAACGCTGATCTAACGACCATGATTGATTGCCCCTGAATGCCAGCTTGAACGCGCAACGTTTTTGGTGAAATTAAGCGTGACCCTCCCCAGTGGCGGGTTTAAAGAAAAAGACCCCGGTGGCAAACGATCTGGGACACCCTGTTTACATGACAGAAGTACCTATAAATAAATTTAGGAATTATTTACAAAAGGGAATTATTTAAAGGTCATCGAAATCGGTGAGGACTACCTTTTTGGAAATACAATACCATAAATTTACACGCGTATGGTGTGAAAATCATGAGAAACCCCAAAAAATAGTGTTTGTACAAAAACGTAAATTTTTTTTGAAGATTGGGTCCTGAGGGGCCATCTGGGCTGTGGCCATTCCATCAGTGCCCCTCTCCCTCCCACTTGGTGGATGTTATCGATACTTTTCATCGCAGAGGTTTCTGTTTACACAGTTACCTAACCGCTGAGCGTGAAGCTCGTCACTTATAATCGAATTCCTTCGGCCAGCAAAGTCGACGATTTGCGAGCACGGCTCGCCACTGTAACCTGCCTTCCATAATTATACATTAGTGCTGCTACTAACCAGCGTAACTAAATAGCTCCAACAATCGTTAATATTATTATAGTTCTAATTACTTTCGCTGCTGTTGTGCGAGCTTCGCTTTGTGTACCGAGCACGTGCCAAAATTACGAACAGACGAACGCGCGTACCTGTTGCAAAATTCGGGGACAGCGGATCGTTTCGGCTTGCAGAAATATTTCTCAATGTGTTTCAGTAGCAGTAATCGAAAATGAAAGTTGGGGAGAAAGGAGGCATGTCAAAGATCTGTACAGAGTTTTTGAAAACGTATTCTACTTGACAAGGAGGTAAAAAGTTGAGAAAGAAGGTTGTGTGGGAAATTAGCCGTTTTCTCACAAAAGGGTGTTGAAGTTTCGACCAATTGGATCGTGTGGCGTTGCTTCCGTGGGCGGAGCGTTCTCCCCCACTATGATTTATGCTACGACGCGTGGAGGGGGCATGAGCGGGCGATAGCGCAGTGCGCCAATTTGCGAGGGCGTCGCAGTAAAAAAATAGATAAATAAAAAATTGAAGTTAAACGATTTTATTTAACTTGATCATAAATGCAAATTAAAAAATCATATTTTTTCACATAAAATAAAATCGTGAGGCAGGATATTCCACAACAGATTCATTTCGACATTTGGTTCAGTATTAAATTGATTCATATTCTGGTATGAAATATCCGGCCTCATGATCGTATTTAAAGTGAAAACACACCATTGTAATTGCAGTACAAGAAAATAAACATTTTTTAGTTTTTAGTACATTTTTTATCAAATTAAAAAGTTATTTTTATATTTTTTTTATTATTTACTTTATAGTGTTTTCAATTAAATTGAACTATAATATTCCTGTTTTTATTTAAACAAAAAATGACGAATTACCAATATAAAGTAAAACAGATTTGTTTTTATTTAAAAATTAGGAAAGTGGTGCCAAAAAATGTTTTCGCCCAGTGTTTTCAGACCAAAATTTTGACTACCTTTTGTTAAAAAACGGATCCCTCGAATTTTTCATCCCTCCGTTCAGTAAAAGCAGAGGTAGAAGCAGAACATTTCACCTTGAATTTCAAAAATACAATAAATTCTGCGAAAAGTTATTTTAATTATTCCCCAGCCATCCAAATACCCAACATTTAATTTGCGAGAACCGTGACCGCGAATGTTTTTACACCCGCTGGGCAAATTGTCGTTTTCAGGTCCTTAACTCCCCCTCCCCCGAAACTATCAATCGATTATGAACCGCGCGGCGAGTACGATACCAATTTTCCCGACGGGGCCGAAACGTAATTAGCTCGCCGGTGATTTACGAAACCGCACACGACGCAGGCACGCGCGAGCTTCCGGTATTTCCGTTTCTGCGCCCGATATTAATTCGCCGTGACCGCTGTCGGCGTTATTGGGGTAAAAATCAACAGGCTGGGGAAAAAAGATTTTCATTTCACGCGAAATTCCTGTTTGTGCACCCGCGCCGCGTACTATAAACTCAAATGAGCATTGTAACCGTGAACGAGCCGCCCATCCTTCCGCTGTGACCATTTGCCAAGCAGCGCCCGCTTTGTTGACCCAGGTCCGGGTCCGTGTCTGGCCATCTACCTGGGCAGGTAGAGTTCCAAGAATTTGAATAAGCGATTGAGAAACACTGAGCTCAAATTAAGTACCGAAACCCAGGTTATGACCACGGCCAACTAATTGGAGCAGAAATTTGGCCAACCAAGCGGGCACTACTGTACTTCCAAGCACTTTTATGGCAACCATGCATTTGCTTCCGGCGTGTTGTCTGTTTAATGTTATGTAGTGTTTTTGTTTGTTAGTTACATAAATTCAACTGTAACTGGGCTTTATACAACTTTTAATTCTTTTTCAGAATATGTATATTCGACACATATTGCAGTTTTGAGTTGATATTGAAAAGTAATAAAAGTAGGGTGGTTCGAAAAAGTGGTAACTTTTTTGTCCACTACTGTATATGTATGTAGAGTTCGGAAGAGTAGCATCGTAGAGTCAACATTGGAGGAATCGGTAACGCGACCAATCAGCACGCAGTGGATCCGAAGATCGTGGGTTCGAGTCCCATTGCGAGGGTTGTTTTTTTCGCCTACATGCTAAATGTATTGTTTGCTCTACAAATGCTTCGTTCCTCTGATCCCCGTGTGAAACAATCAACAGTGTTGCATTCCACAGAATCTAGTCGAGAGTGTATGACCAAAACGGAAATTTTCGACGCCTAATCTGCCGTGCGTGCTTCATCAGGATTTGCGAATGCAGATATCCCGCAGCGTATTTGTTTAAGGACCCCCGCCTTTTCCATACGCTCGCCGCGACCCGAGCGCTTTCCTGCCGGACAAGCGAAGTGGCGCATCGCAACAATTTTCTCTTGGTCTCGCATCGGCGTTGAAATTCACACCCTCTCGAGCCCCCTCGACGCTGCGGCGAGCCACGAAAAGCTGCCGCATCGCGCGCTAAAAATCCACTCACATCGTTCAACCTCCTCTCCTCACGTGATTAAAATATAAGCGGTGTATAGTTTCGCCACTTTTTAATATGCAACCTCTCCCTTTGTTTTACCCTTCCGCCAGTGTCCATGGAGGCCCTTCCTTTCTAGCGCGATCGAAGAAAAATACAGCGGGCCATAAATCACGGTCACTTTTGGCACCAACAACTATTCATAGTTGATCCGAACGTATGCACGCCCATGCAGCTGCGCCTCCGCTCGCGTGTGCTATAAATACGGCGCATACGGGCACGACAAGGCGAAAAAAGCTCGCATTTCCGAACGGACCGCGTGCAACGCTCGCGGATTTAACGGCCTTTCCCTCGCAGGGGCATCGTACACTACTCAACGCGGCTCAAGGAAAACGAGAGTATCAGGGTGAAACGGCAGGAATGCTTGTTTGCTCGAGCTTAAAGTTTCAAATGGAATGCGTTTTTTTTTATTTCTACTTATTTAGGGGATGAGAGGACATGTGTAACGCTTTTATGGAAATTGGGTCATTTTGATAAAAAATCGAGCCACAAATCCTCATTTCTGCTTTACTAATGTTTTATTTGGACTGAAACTCTTTCGTATCCTTAAATAAGTAATAACCGACAATAATTAAAAATAATAATTTCTTTAATTTTATCTTTTTAATTTTTATAAACTTTTTTTTATTGTAAAAATTCTTAAAATATTAAACCGTAATAATTAAATGAACTGAGTTTTATTTCTGTATGCTCAATTCTGAGAAATGTATGATATTGGGTCAATTTAACCAAAATTTACGTATCCGTGTATCTTTACGATATTCAAGTAACTCGAATAATTGGAATATTTACGAGTAACTCAAAAGTCGCAGATCTGTTCAAATATATTCGAGTATTTCGAAAATTTTCGGACCAAAAATTTATCTCCAAGTAACAAAGTCTTACGAGGTTTGAGTTTTTCAAATAAATCGCATTTTTTCAATCAGCTCAGAAAATTCAAAACGTTCGACTCGGCTCGGAAAATTCAAGCGCTCGACACGACTCGAGCAATCGAATGGAGTTCAGCTAAGCTCCTAAATTCCGAATACTCGCACACCCCAACTTAACACATTTCCAAAACTGATCAATTTCATCTCCACCACAATGTTATTATTATATATTCCTAAGCTTTTGAAAAGATTTACGAACAATTAACACCGATAGATCCACATTCGCCGACTGTCCTACAATTTTTGCGGCACGTCCTTGCGATTAGATGGAGGATATCCAGGCACATTTGGCACGCGGAACGAGAAAACACTGGAATCAATGCTGGCTCGGTCTCGCCCATTATTATTTATTTTCCTTAACGCCAATATAGCGGACCCGTTCGATCAAATTGACCGCAAACCATTGATTCCAACCCCCTCCATCGATCCGCCCGCCATGCCCACGTATCGCGGCCGAGACTGCAGGGGAAGATAATATCGAGAGGCCTCGTTGATCAAAGTTTCGCGAGAACGGCGCGTCGCGGCGGAACGACGGGACGTAAACTGAAAAACATGGTTAGCTGGAAGCTACGAACGGCGGATAAGAATCAAACGAGATGGTGGGAGCGGGGGACGTCGCGAGAGAAAAGAAAAAAGACCAAGAGACACTGCATCCGTTTAAAGTAGCTTCCATTTTTAAAGCCCCGATAAGGATGAAGCACGGTCGAGAACGACTCGGTGCTTAAGATCATCTTCGGATGCGGGGACGCTTCCCCAAGAACAAAAGACGAAAATAGAGGATTTAAGATCCCTTCTCGTCAGCTCTGGCCATTTTCAGAAAATCTCTTCCCCCTCAGACACTGGAAATCGATTTAGCGGATAAGAAGGCGAAGATACAGTTGGAATTAAATCAACTGTCCGCTCAAGGCCACGACTGTGAATCACTTCTACTTTCACCAACTTCTTCTACCTACTTTCCCATTGCTACTTCGTCTTAGATAATCTGATGCGTGGAATAAATCTCTGGTGAGCGGGGAAACGAATATAAGTAGGAATTCTTAATTTTGCAGGGAGACACTTGGAATATTTAACGTGCCATAGTAAGATCAGGCGTTAAATTTGGGACATGAACTTTGGTAACATATTTCTCGTCTCATTTCACTTTCCAAATATATTTCATAGTCAAAAAAAATTACAATATTTGAATTAAATTATAGATTAAGCTAAAGAAATTTTATTTTTAACTTTAGCTTGAAAAAGTTTAGCTAGACGTGAGATATTATTTTATTATATTAACTTATACTGTTTCCCCTCCATAATACTGTATTTTTTATAAGTGGGTACTTATAAGTGGGTATCTTGTTTTGATAAAAATTTCACTTATAGGTACTCGTTTTCCCGCCTACCACAGAAATGGTCTACAACTTTCAGCTTCCTATCTCTGAAACGTAGGGGGCGGAGCAAAGACTAAGCACAGAGCGGTGGGGGTAATGGGAGGATCTGGTGGGGATGAGCGCGCTCAGTGTCCCCGGGAGACCAGTTGATTTCGTCCTGACTATAAGCCAGTGCGGGATAAGACCTTTGGAGACCCTAAGAACTAAAAAGATGTTAAGGTCCCCTTATACAGGGTGATCACTTCAACGCAATGTACGTTTCTTTAGTTCAATCTCGATCAATCCTCGATCGTCATTTTTCTCTCTCTTTTGTTCGCTTCCTCTCTCTCTTTCTTGCGCCCTCTGATCCTCATCTTTCCACTGTTTTCTTTCTGTATTTTCTCTCGCACACACATACACACAAGCACTTAGCAATATTATTACTGTGTAAAAGATTTTAAAATTCAGAAAAATTCTATAATGCCCCCACTCTCCTGACGCCCTAAGTATATAATTATTTTTTTATTGGTTAATTTTAAAATTCAGAAAATTTCCATCGTGTCTCCTTTCTCCCGACGCCGCAAACACGTGCTAATTTTGTTTATTAGTTAATCCAGCACTGCTCTAAGCTGATGTTCCAGTGACCGAAGTACTTAGCTACGCTGTACAGATATTCTTCTAACTATTACAAGGACCAAAGGAAGAAAGTATCGAGCAAGGTATTTAAGGAAACACCCCCTCGTTTTCTTCCCCAAATAAATTCCGCGGCTTTTAAACGTTCCTCCTATTTGCGCCCGCTAAACACGTATTCCCGCAGTGTGCACCCGTTCCTCTGCATTCGTTAGAATGGAAAAAAGTTCGGGCGTAAAAGTGGAGACGGAAAATGCACGAAGGAGTCCCGTTCTATTATTTAAATCGCTACAAAACAGGCGCGCGAGGATCCTCGAGATAAGGAAAAGTCCTCCACGATCCTTTCGCGGACGTATAAATTGCAGCGACGGAATAAAAGCGGTCTCTTCTCGACCGGAAATGCTCCCTTCCGAACCCGTTTATCCGCCGGTGTAACCAACTACAGAGGCACATCCAGAGCAGAACTGCGGTTTTACTACCGATCTCCTGACTCCACGCCGGTGAGCGACCGAGAATTATTTAAGATAATCGAACGGCGTATCCTTCGACTGGCGCTCGTGGCGAGGATAAACTTTTCCTCCGAGCCAGAGGAAACCGTGCTTTCTTTACGTCCCTATTGCGCGAGGCAGTGGAGGGAAAGTCAAGCGAGACCGGAACGGGGAAATAATATTTCAAAGCGATGTTATAGAGTCTAGACCTTTTGAATAGGTGGATATGAGGAATTAAAATTAAAAATGGAATAACCCAAATTTTTAATAAGGTATTCCAAGAGGCTGTACTGATCAATTAATTTTGTTTCAATTTGGGTTAGTTCATTTTTGCTTTAATGAATTTACTGAATTGCTTTAATGAATGGGAATCTTCTTTGCGGCACCCACCAGAATGGTTCGAATTAATAAAAAAAAATCTAATGCCTATATCTTCAATATTTTAGTGAATTTCGGTCCCAAATTTTGGGAAAACATTCTTGCAATATCAAACACTTAAAATATGTAAAATAAAAATCTTTGATACTATTCTAGAGTAAGGATTAATTTTCACTGAGAGTAAATAAGAGCCACCCTAATTCCTCAAATATCGAACCCTTGAAAGATTCCAGGAGCTTTTTAAATGTTGTTATTTGAAGGTAGACAAAAGCACTCGTGTCAGTCGAGATCGAAAAAGGTTGCCAATTATCTCGTAATAATCTCGAATGAGTGCAGGTACATACATATGCTGAACACCGAGTGGAGTTTCGATCTGACGTCGACCACACTATCGCCAAATAGCGGTGAACGATGCGCGAGCCTCTTCCTCGACACACGATTCACAGAAGATGGAAAAGTGGGCGGAGCTGCTCCCTCCACATCCCGCCTCATGTTCCGGGGATAGCAATGTCTACATTGGAGGTGTAACAGGCGATCTATTACCGAAGCATTACCGCTTGATAGCTAGCAATCAAAGACCCTCAGCTTTCCAGATTCCTTTTTCTCCGACGATCTCTTCCTAACTCCTACGATAATCACACATTGTGGAAAGGCGTGGATTAGTGGCTTCTATCGGACGAAGTATCTCAATGAACTGGAAAAATTGGTGGTGTCATCGGTAGCGGGGAATTACCAGTGTTTGTACGAGCAGCCCGTTTCGCGATACCAGAAATGGACGAGCTGCTCGCTGTAATCACAAGGCAAGCGAGTTAATTCGGTTAATTCAAGGAGGATTTATGGGAGGCACGGTGCGCGCGGGAAACACAAGGTCGATGTCCGGTTCCGGTGGTAACGAATGGCTGGGTCGTTAACGGCCCAGCTGAATGGAGGCTAGGCCGACCTAGGGCCAATGACAAAAGTTGCAAGAGACTTTTTCACGCGAAGCGTGCGGAATATTTGGGATAGACGAGACACTTGTGGCGCCACTGTCGCGTAAATACATAGTTGAGATGCCTGATACGTTGTAAGAGTCGGGGTAGTTAAATGCAGCGGAGAAATTTTTCACCTTCCTTGGGGTAGGTATATATTATACAAGACGTTGGGTACTCGTTCTCCTCTCTACATCCGGAATCTGATCCACACGGATGTTTCCTCTAGCTTCAGAACGACACTGTGGGGTTGATGGCGACCACAGAAAATTTTAAGATATTCTTTAGAGATTCTCTAGAGATACTTAAAAAATGCAAAAAATATCGCAAACGATGAGCGAATTTTGAAATTTCCAATTTTCAATTTTGGGTCGTCCGTGACTCCACAGTGTTAGATAAGCTGTACAAATGTCACAGTGCTGTTTTAGGACTACTAATGCATAGCCTGTCTGCCTGTAACCGACTGAATCCACTTGCAATCAGTCTTTCATTTCCAAGATGTCAGCGACACCTTGTTTAACCTCAGCAAATTCCCCCTTCCCCTAGTTTCCTGAATTAAAAGTGAAAAGTACAAAGAAGTATACTTGTTAATCAACATTTATTACTTTTTCAAAAAAAAATCAAACCTTTTGCGTTCTGTATTTTTTAGCGATCAAAGTGGCCTCGATCACATGTGCCTACTTAAGGGTTAACACCCGAAATTCATCCCCCAAAAATTCGGAGCAATCTATTCCGGAACACCCTGTGCATTCAGGTCAGACAAGTAGAATAGATTCAGCTGGCACGAGTAATTCTGACCCCCTTCTTTTTCCAGTACGATACATCGCGAGTTACGAAAACTTGGCCACCTTTCTGGGTGAAGGTCATAAATATGCAAATCGAAGGGAGAAACGCGAGCATAACCGATCGTCGCGACTGGAAAGTGAGAAAGAAACTGCGTTTGAACCGCAACTAATGGCGAGCTCGAGCGAGCGCGGGAATACAGAAGGCGATATAAGGGTAATAAAAGGATCTGATGGCACCGAGGGGCGAGTTGAATCCTAATCAGGATGCTGGGGAACAGATTCAGCTGGCACGCGCGATTCCATGCCGAGCCTGGCCGCGACTTCGCCGACGGCCACGAAGCAACCCCACGCCAGCAAACTTTGCTCGTTTGTCTCCCTCGCTGGGTCACGCCGTCGACGTGAAAAATCCTGAAAATTGAATGTCCGTTGGCTGGTCTAACGAGCTTGTACGCCGTCCAATCCGCTCGGTAATTAATATTCCATCGTGCAAGGACCAGCCGGAGGAAAACATCGTGGCACAATCGGCTTGTTCGATCAGGGGCGAATTTTATATATAGATAGGCTAACAGGGAAAGGTCGTCAACTGGGAAATTCTAAAAATTCTGAAACTTTAACCCTCATCCGTTCCTCATTTCACGAACTGAATCTGTTCCTCGATGTCAAATTGACACAATGGTATAAAATCGATGAAATGACAAGGTAAACAGTTATTTTGCGAAATTTTTTTATTCACATTGATGAGTTAACATGTACATCTTAGATTTTTCACAACTTTCTCATAAAATAAAACGATGTGCAGAGCATACAACTTGTTTACAAGACTCGTAAATAATAGAACAGTATAAGTTGTTACAGAATAACTGTGTCAAATTGACACGAGGGACGGATGAGGGTTAAGGATATGTAGAGGATATATAGGTCTGGGTTATGAATATTGCTGCCCAAATTTACTCTAAGGGGGTGAAATTGATCCCCCAAAATCCGGATATTTTCCGATTTTCTGCTATAACTCGCGAACTGTTTTTAGTTTAATTTTAGCTTTATTTTTTTCTCTATCTTCTGCTTTCTAATGTTATGCTCTCTCAGTTACATTTATAAGTACAGAGGTTAGGCCTAATAGCAGCTTTAGCTCCGGGTTGTAGAAAAAGATGACATAATAAGAAACTGTGGTATTAAATATGGAACGAATTTTATATGCAATAAAAGATATTAATTAAAAAACTGATATTCCTAAATTCTCAATTGTTTATGTTTAAGAGAATTGCACATTTGTCTTGCGGATTGGAATATGTGACACTCCGGAATTTATATGGTGCTAAGATAGCAACCCTAACTGGGCCTCGGATTTATCATCCAATGTACTGAAATTTATGAAATAAAAACAGAAAATAAATATAAAAATAAATAGGGACTCAACAATCCGTAACAAATTAACGCTGAAATATACACTGCTACTGAATGAATAAACTGTATCTACCTATTCCTATAAAGCCCCACGATTCTTTGAAAAACTCAGATTCACTGAAATTCATGAAGAGATTTCGGCTGTTTATGGTTCGTGAGCATCTGTTTAGCGTGCGCGAGTTAAAGCAGCTGGTGAAAGCTTTGAGGACGAATCCCGTGAGGAGAGATTGACCTTTGCTCTTCACCACCGGATATCATTTCGCCCTCGGAGGTCTGCTTCCCTCAGTTCTTTCGAAAAACACAGACCGACTGGTTTACAATTCTTGTTTATCGACTACCTACAACGTCGTCCACAGTGGAGGTAGAAATGGTAAAATGTCGAAAGTACTCAAAGTACACAGTTGTATATGCAGTACCTATGCCAAGCAATAGTGAAGTTTGCAGAAGGTTTGAAAGCTACCCTCCGATCAAATCACTCAAAAAATATGACATTTTTAGGATTTTATTTTAAAAAAGGTAGACGTCATAGAGTTAAAATACTGTAGGTGAAACAGGCAAAAAAATTTACTATCTTCAAAGATGTCCAAATACAGCCTAACAAGTTTTTTAACTGTATGACTTTTATTTTTTTTTCAATAAAATCCTTAAAATGACTTATATTTGAAGTGATTTGATGGGAAGGTAACCTTAAGGGGTCATCCCACTTTGATCGGCAGAAAAATTAAGCGATTTTTAATGATTTTTTCTCAGTAAATACAATATTTAATGAAACAAATATTTTTGGAATCCATTGAGTTACTTTTATATTATACAAAAAATTTAAAAGAATTTTTTTAATTTGTTTTAAACGTTTTTTCATAGCGTCAATATGGCCTGTAAAAAAAAGAAGCGAGAAAAAGTGTGTTTTGTTAACATTTTTTCAGACCGATGACATTTTTGTAATTTTTCAACAAAAATCGTTAATTGAGCTACAGGCGATAGCGACACTCATACAGATTAAAAATCTATCCGAATTTTTCGTTTCAGACAAGCCTGAGTGGGGAAATCACGGGCGCCACGGACATACCTCTTTTTTTAGATAACATTTAAAACAAATTAAAAAAATTCTCTTAAATTTTTTTGGTATAATATAAGAGTAACTTAATAATTACCATAAAAATGTATTTCTGTATATGTTATACACCGAGAAATAAATTTGCAATCGCCAAAAATTTTTCTTGATTCAAGGAATCACAACTACATCAGGGCCAAGTGCACGAAGCCAGGCTTCCCAGAAATATTCAAAATTATTCCACCGATTTTTCCCAGAGGAAGCCCAGAATTTGAATTCCCCTCGACCTCGAGCCACTTTTGCGACGAGATGACACCTCTAGCGCGCTAACTCGCCCAGCCGGCTTAACAAGCGGATCAGGTATCCTTCTTTCCCCTGAAAGTACAACACTCGTCCGCCAGTACTCGTCACCACGTATCCTCCGCCTCGACCCCCTCGTGCCTCTCACTCAAACGCCTTCCGCGCGAGCGTGGAATCATTAAACGAGACGATTCGCGTTCTGAACCGTCGAGCATCAATGCCCCCGTAATTAGTAACCGCGGCCGCGCATAATTAACACAAGCGAGAGAAGGGGCAGGCCTTTCGTCGCGTTTGTGTGTCACGAGCCCCCGAGTCACCGTGCGCGTCGAAATTCCGTCTCGTTCGCAAGACAAATGTTGCCCAGGCAGCTTTTCAACGAGATTCGACGAAATTACGTGGCATACCCAACGGGGGCTTTTCTTTGTGCCCCAGATGGTCCCCTCTGAATTGAAAGTGATTCGACTAATGTAATAGTTTGGCTTGAAGGAGGTTAAAGGTCTATTCACACATGCCACTGTCGTGAAGATTTAGGGCTAAGAAATATCGCTTCCTTGTTTTGGAATGGAGCAGCTCATACCCGTCTGTATCTCCCATCCTTTCGAAGAAATTTTTATTCGAATAATCATTAAATATAAATTTGGAATGATCTTCGAATAAAAATTTCATATAATCTTGGAATAAAAGTTTCAAGTTATTTTCGAATAAAAATTTCGAATAAAATAAAGTTATTCGAGAATAACGAATACTTTTTTATTCGACTAATTTTTATTCGAGATACAAATTTATTCGACTAATTTTTATTCGAGATAAAAAATTTGATTGAATTTTTATTCGAGATAAATAATTGAACTAAATTGTTATTTGAGATAAAAATTTATGTGACTAAATTTTTTTCGAGATAAAAATTTTTTTGGATGGTGCCCGATTCTGATTGTCACATAGGATCCAAAACATAGAGACCTCAGGGAGTCGGCGTTGGGGGAATCGGTTAAGGTGTCTGGCCAGGGCGCGGTGGATCCGAAGATCACGGGTTCTCTTTTTCTCCTCCATATGTGTGCGTAGACCTCCACCACGGATAACCATCGATCGTTAGCGAAATTTCTGGGAACTTGGTGGCGAATTAGGGCCATCCTTATCCAGTTCGACGGGCAATAACTGTCCGAAGGACAGTTTTACGCGACGTTCCCACGGCGCGATATCGAAACCCGCGGCGTATAATTGATCGAGTGGAACGGCAAACCCGAGTTTATCCAAGTATTTACCCGCGTCACTTTGCACACACGTTCCATCGCGAACATTGTGAAATTCGCTCACACCGCGCCGTCCATACCCCTTCTCGAATGCACACTTTTGTAAACAAAATTGGCCAGTCGATATCGAATTCCGATAAGGCGCATCGCATCACGCCTATATAATTAATGGACGGTTCAGAATATCGCTCGGAGCCGCGGAAAAAAGCGGCCCGCCCCTCGTCTAATCCTTTAATTAAAGTGATCGAGCGCGATAAAGCTGACTGCACGGTTAATAAAATGAACGATGGGCTCGCAGTGCTGATTCCCAGCCGTAGGCTTATCACCCGCGTAATGCACCGTTAGAGACTTACGGAATTATCAGTTATTCGACGGTAATGCGCGTCCCGCGACGTAGTCTGTCATAATTCCGCGGGTGTGAATCGTGATTGTAAAAGTGGTTGTTTGCAGTGCGATAAAATTTACGTGCATCAGCCGATACAATGTTTTCATGAGTACACAGTGGCTCGAGAAAGTATCTTGCCACCCTATATATGTATAACATATTTTACATATTATGTTGACTTCAAAGTAATTCATATTAATGAATTATGGGGGGACATCAGGGTAATGGCCCGAAGAGTAAGGATGTCTTTGGAAATATATTATAAGCAAACTACTTAATCCTTTTACAATTTCAGGACATTTTAATATTGGATATATAAATTATACGAATATCTTTTTTGAAATTTAATTGAAGTAGGTTTATAAAGGGGCAATATCTTAACGCTGGAACAATTCATTGAAAACAATATTATACGTGGAAGTAGCGAAGATCGTGCAAAATATATTCGCCCAAATTCAATGTTTAATTTATACAAAAGTAATTGCAATGAGTTAATATTCTTTTAATATCTCCGCGATTTTATTAGAGGGTTTAAATTCAACTAATTTTCTGTGAAATGGGAGTTATTCTGTTCCATTTATTTGGCAAAATTTCTTTGAGAATTTATTTGCTAGAAGGTACTAACTAAAAATATATTAATCAATGTTTATACCAATACAAACTATAATGGGTAATTCTGAATTTAACATTACTTATATAAGTAAATATATTAATATTGTAAAATACATTTATAATATTTATAACCTATTGTTGATGTGCTTGAAAACTTAATTCCTTCAATTCCGAGTAATTGCTATGCATACAATAAAATTTTGATGTTCATGAAACTTGTTGCAAGGAAGTAATAAAATTGTAATGGACATTCTAGGTCAGTTTTCCACAAAACGTTTGAGACAAGTTCTTTTACTTTTTAATTTAATTTTTACAGGCTCAATCCGTTTATCAATGCAACTAATGGAAGTTGAATACAGAAAACAAGAAAGCCTATTAACTCTGGGATTCAGAGATTGGAGATAACTGAAAAGCTAATGTTGAAGCATATTCTATCAAGCACTAAACGTTCTATCATATTTTATTTACACCGCGTATGTGGAGTACCAGTTATCTCATAATTCCACTAGAAACAAATAGAATTTGAAACTCTGAAAACCACTGAAACTGAAAAGGGAAGTTCGGGAACACGGAAAGTAAAAAAAAATCTGCAACTTTGCAGAAACGTAGCTCGAGTGATGCTAATAACGTAATTACTTTATTATTCGGGAATAAAACGGTCCTAAAGATGAAAACACCCTCTCGAAGAAATTGGCAGTTTTCAGATGATCCTGAATATTTACGAAACTGTAAAAGATATCGAAAAGAAGTAAAATTCGAAGTTCTATAGTTTTTAAAAACATTATTTTTGTTTAAAATTTATTCCCACCACCCTTTTTTTCGACAAATATTTACCACCATATTGTAGAACTTCGGAAGCCTAATACCTTAAATTTTTGTAAACTTCGAATTGAACTTTTTTCGATATCTTTTACGGTTTCGCAGATAGGTATTTCCGATAGTAAGAAAACTCGCCATTTCTTTGAGAGGGTGTTTTCACCCTCAGGACCGTTTTATTGCTGAATCGAAAAATAGTTACATTATTAGCATCGCTTGCTCTACATTTCTGCAAAGTTTCTTCAGATTTTTTTTAATTTTCTTGTTACCCAACTTCCCTTATAAAATTAAAACGTATTTGCCTCGAAGAAAAGTTTAAATAATGTTTCTTCCTATTGATAACGTAGCAAATATACCAGTTCCTTGTTTTCGCGACGAATCACCGCAAGGCCCCCCTAGTTTCAAAGACAAAGAGCGTACTTTTGTCCTGGAACGAGGTCGAAAAGTCAACTTTCCATGCTCGCACGAATCCACGTAGAAAATTGGCCACAATTGCGCCGACTGGCTAACGATCCTGGCCGGGAAAGGAGGGAGGGGGAAAGTCGTGCAGAAGCAGGAAAGGATCGGGGGTCGTGAAGGTAGCCGTGGATGCGAATGGGATGAAGGCAATTCGACGGGGAACTCTCGAAACCGTACTCGATTCTCCTAACAAGGTAACGAGCCTCCACTGCTCCCGCTACATTGCAATTAAGCTGCGACAATTGACGAATCTTCCACTACGAGGCACAGAAAAATGCACGAGAACCACTCGGGAAATAATTCGGATAAGAGGGGTCGTCTAAACGCGCGGCCAGGAAACGGGGATTAATATCCCGCGGACACGTGACGTTTCTAGGCCGGGGGATGTAAAAATTAAAAGGCACTCGGCCGCTAAGCGTGCAACGGATATCTGGAATTAGCTGTCCAGCGGAGGGTCGACAGTCGGGAATAGAATTTGCATAGGGGCGCAGCTTAGACCCCGTGCAAATTCAAAAAGGGAAATTAGGTACCCTTTCCTCGCCCGCTTCTAATGAGTTTACTCCGAGGATCGTCCCGGGGGAGAGCTAAATGAAAACAGTTAGAGCACTTGTGTCGCGACAGTGGAACTGAAAGGTGAACGAGTTAGCAGCGAAAGTTGTCAGAATTATCTTTCGTTTTGCACAGCGTGCTGAGGAAATGGTAATTCCTGTAGTAAAACAATTAGCTAAATAGTTGATTATTAGGATGAGAGCGGGGAGATATTAGGAGGAGAAGGAGAAGAAGGTGTATAGGATATGTGGAGGGGAAATGTTTAGCAATTTTTTGAAAAAGCAGAAGCATATACTTCTTGCACTTTTTTCGCGTGATTTTTGCACGAAAAAATCAGGATATCAACTTTAAATACCTAGCCGCTACTTTGTTTTAAATTAATATTTCGGAAATTCCCACCGTTAATCACAGGATACATTAATATACTAACGAAATCATTTTTGTCTTTTAATTTTAGAAAATCTGGTTCCGGATGGCAGTGCTCACCGCAAAACCATTTTTTTAAAAAGGCTTCATGGATGGCGATTGTTATTTTATTATAAACGTAAATATTTTCCTACGAAAAAATTACCAAATAATCTTTAAATGTTGTTCTTTTAAGTGCAATAAGATCCATAAAAAGATATGCTTCCGCTTTTTCAAGAAAAATTCGCAAACATTCGCCTCTTTTCTGCCGCCTGACTAATTTCAAGTATAACCCCTTAAAATCACTCTAAAATATTCAGAAAAATTAAGCGAACACCTGCGCTACCCAACACAAGCAAACAATACATTTTCTTTACCCCGCACCCTCCCACATATCAAACTTGATCCCTGAAATTTCCCCCAAGAAACAACATCCTCCAAACCAACCCCCACCCCTCAAGCCCTGAAAGTCGATCGAAGGGGAGTCCCAAATCGCAAGCAAAATCCTCCATCCCCATTCCCGCCTGGGATCCCTTGAAAGGAGCATCGCGCTTACAAGCCCGACATTTGTCAGCCAACAAGTAAGTCTCTCGGAATAAGGTCGGCCGAAAGGCGAGAGCATTGTCAGCGGTTGAAGAACGATACCCATCTCCCCTTGCGCCTTGTTTGCTCGCGCCCCTTCGCAACCTATACCCTTCGACGACGCGGAACCAAGGGCAGAGAGAGAGAGAGAGAGAGGACGGATTTTAATTGCGACGGCGACACGCCGAGTGGCCCGCGTTTGTGCGCGCCGCGATCGCGCGAGTGTTGGGGCGGCAAACGACCAACTATTGTTAGAGCGATGCGGTGGAAAAACAGGCGGCAGCGTCGACGCGGCGGCTCGTTGGAAATGAGGCGAAAGGGAGACAAAGAGGGGCCCGCGGAGGTTTCGGGATCGACAATGAGCGGATGTGCAGCGCGAGCGAGGGTTCCGCGGGCGCTGGCGCTGCCAGAAAGAGATCCTTGTGGCGGAACAAAGCCCCCGGGCATCGCGCGCGATTATCAGTCGAGGAGCCGTCCGATATTGATAACCACCTATTTTCGCGAGACTCATCCGGCCCGATATCGGGCGATAAATAATTCTGCGAAATTGACGCGGCCCGCTTACGTCGAGACACGCGCGAACCCTTCTCCGTCGCGGAAAAATAGAGAGGGGTTGGGGAGAGAATACTTTCGGGCCTCGAGTGCTCTTCGACCGAGTTTATTACGCGATGGACCTCTTTGGTCGCGAGCACCGTTCCCGTGGGACGATCGATGTCGCGATATAAGGAAAGGGGTTCGTTTCGCGCTGTTAGGGGTGGGTTTCTAGCGGCACGCCGAGGGTGCTCGCGACTGGCGCGTCTGAGATGCTGCGATGATGATGTTGTTAGTATTATTGAACGGGTAAGTGCAGCCCTTCGATTTATTATACAAGGGTTGGGCGGGGATTCGTGGGCGAACTGGGGAGTGGGGGACTGAAACGATTGAATTGTAACGGATGAACGAATACTGCGCCGGGAAGCTGGGGGTTGTTGTTGAAATAGTTTAGAGGTGTGGTTAGTGGAGCGGTAGGTTAGTGACAGATTTCGTGGGGTTCAGTGGAATGAAGGTTCTGAGGATAATTTGTCTAGAACTGACTAAATGCATATTTGTTAATTTTCTAATTTAATTTTCTAATTTCCAATTATTTTTTAATTAAATTCAGTTAAAAATCGTGGCACCAAAAAAGGGTGATTTCTTGGGTCAGTATTTAAACATCATTCTATTAGAATAAATGAGGTAATAATTAAAAGCTATTGCGAAATACATAAGCTTCTTCCTATGTGGACTTTTATTAAACTAATATTATAAAAAAGATAAAAAGTCTTTTTTCCATTAATCCTTACAGATTTTATGCTGCAATGATGAACTTCATCAGTTTCACCAATAAACCAACAATACGCAGTACCTATACCGCAACGAGTAGTCCACCCAAGAAAATGGTCCCACATAGAAGTCCAAATTGAAAATATGTCGGTAATTATGAAAATGGTGAAAATAAAAATCTTAAAAAATTGAATTCGTCGCTTACTTTGTGTTCCATCATCTTACATTAAAAAATAAGTGAAAAATACAATTTTTACACCACTTCCATAATCACTGGCACAATTTTTCTTTCTCCTGCTAAAATGAAATTTCTGCCCCTATTTGTATTTCTAAACATTAAGGTCACCCCTCTCTCCTTACCCCTCGTGCCACCCAACAAGGTCAATAAGCCTCGTTACGCGTAAGATCGAAGCTTCGGTGCACACGTACTCGCAGAATCTCGAAGCTCGTTCCCCTAGAAAGCTGTGTGCCGCGCAGAAAAAAATCTTACCCTCCCCGGCTGTACGCGTGAAATCATTTCCTGCCCGGATCTACCACTCGTCGCGGGACATTCAGTAGATTAAAGGGTTAAAGAAGCTCCGGCCGGCTTGTGTACCCGCCCCGTGTGTTATATCTCACAGATACGTGTACGTGTGTGTATATAGGCCGGCAGCTGAAGAAGCTTGATCTCGTTGCGGATCCTGATGCTGTAATTGCACGTAATTTATCGTGTTACCGCGTCAGACTGCGGAGGCTCCGCGAGAAAAGATGGGTGGAAAAAACGCGGGAGCAGAAAAATACGGTTAAATTTAGCACGAGCCGCGGCAAACGTGCAGGTATTGTAATAACGTTTAACGGAATATCAGACGTGAATGCGAATTTCCGCGGTACCAGTTTCACCCTCGATTAAGCGCTCCCTGACGGGAGCTGTCGTCATTCAACGTGCACGGTATGTCTGAAAAATAACGCCACTGGCGATGTTTTAATTCAAAGTTTGGAATACTGTATCGATATACACCTGTATCGATATTTATCGTATTAACTATCGATATTTTGTATCGATATTTGTGGTGTTAAATATCGATATTTGTGGTGTTAAATATCGATATTTGGGGTGTTAAATATTGATATTTTGTATCGATATATGGAGATTCGATATTGAACATAATATATCGATACATAAGCTACCAGTATCGAATTTTGATATGTACTTAAATGATTATGCAATTTCATTTATTTCCAATATTACAATGGATTAAAACAAAAGAATATTTTAAGATTTATATTATAAATTGTTTACAAATAAAACGTTTACGTTGAAGTACAGCATATATGTAAATGTAAATGTATGAAGATATGTAAAAAGTATACCAGGTAGACATGTAAATTTTTCGTTTTCTCATTTTTTTTCAAAAATGGACTTACTCTACTTTCAAACTAAACGATCCGTAATGTAAAATAAAACTACTCGTATAATAAATGCACATGTATAATGAAACAATCTAGTTTTAATTAACCCTTCGTTGACGCACCTCCTTTTTCGATTAACTTCGGCATACCTGGGTGGCCCACACACAGAGCAATTTCTGAACGACTGCCATTCTCATCTAAAGAATCCAATCGTTATGAAAAAAATCATGGGTCAATTTCGAGGTATCTAGAATATATTCCAATTGCATTTTGATTGAAATTTTATCAGAGTTTCTGTAAAAAAATTCTAGATTACCATGTGTCGACAAAGAAACGAAGGAAATCTTCAAAAAATTGTAACTTTTACAAATTTCAATATTAAAAGCTAAAAATATTATTTTGCATATAGAAGGAGAGCGTCAAAATGTGCTTATGGATGATTCACACCCAGAGTATCAACGAAGGGTTGAACTATAATTAATTAAACCTTGAGTTCGTTATTGCCTTTTATTTTCTATATCGAAATGTATCAATGCTAGGTGTGTCGATATTTTTTCTGGTCGTTAATTCAAACAGAGATCATATGTGTGAAACGTTCATTTTATGCAAAGTATGTTCCTTCGGCATTAATGCAACGTTAGGCACGGTGAACCAATGTACGGGTAGATTTCTGAAGATCTGCTTTCGGAATCAACTTGGGTATCCTTGTCACGGCTGCTTGTATGGTTGGAATGCCATCGTAGCGAGTCCCTTTCACTGGAATTTTCAGGCTTGAAAATAGGAAGTAATCACAGGGAGCCAAATCAGGCGAACACGGGGGATGGTCAAGCACTGTTATTTGCTTTCTGGGCAAAAATTCACGTACGCCGCGGTTCGAGGAACAGGTGCATTACTTCCAACCACTTCCAATACTCAAATCGATTCCGAAAGCGGGTCTCCAGAAATCTAGCCATACATTGCTTCACCGTTGGGGTGTAACGAAATATAGGGGTAGTTTTTTTATTATTCATGACTTCTAATCTTTGGCAAAAATTGCCTTTTATATCAATTGCCTTTTATTGCGAAAGGGTTAAATAGCAGCTTTATTGGGTAAATAGTCCTTAATTCAATACACAGCAGGAATTTCTAATTTTTCGAAAAGAATAAACTGAGTAAACATTGCTTGAAGCGTCCGTAACAGTAGATCCATTTCTCTGCAGCTCATAATTAGTAGAAACCAGAGACCATAACAGTTTAAAAAGAATTGTTGAAAATATTAATATTTGTATTACGAATAACCAGAAGAATTAAAAATAAATATTTCTTTAAACATTTCAATTTCGAAAAATTTCTGTAAGATTTAATGACGACTGCCTTCAATTTAAATAAAAATTACCATTTTTTCAATAACCTTTTTCGACAAAATTTTTAAACCAACTATTACTTTTCGCCTCTGGTAGAAACAATTTTCTTATTAAGAAGTCCTATCACATAACAAAATGGCAACTGGGGGACAAATACAGGTACCTAAAAGAGTTTATATTGATCTGCGTACAATGCACGCAGCTGATAGAAGAGAGGAAGAATATCAGGCACGTATGGAAACTTTAGAAGCACGTAGGTACGAATTCAGTAGCCACTCCATGTAGGACTGACAACTTACATCTTCGTTGGCCCTTTTCAAACAGCAGAAGGTCTCGTTGCCTATATACTACGAAGACTTCTCTTGTAAGCTCCAATTAAGGCATTACGCCGATATTGTCAGCAGATCGGTGTGACATTTTATATTTAATGCCTGAGAAAATATGAAGCTTTCAGGACCCCTATTTCACGATCACGTATTGCCGTTTTGAAGCCATTAGCCCCACTTCACAGTGCCTGCACGGCACTCATAAAAATACCCTTCACCTGGGAGGCCCAGAATTTGATGAAAGAATATCCAGCATACTCGAGCAGTGCTCTATAGTTGGAAAAGGGAAGTTCGATTCTTCCTGAATACAAACTACCCCTGGGGCGAACAACCCCACTCGCCTGGTCAGAGACCAGGGATGGGCACATTTTATTTGAAATTAAAATAGGACATATCGATTGGCCCTAACGTCCCAGTCTATCGTTTGCAATAGTGCCATTTTATATCCAACATTTTTCAAAGGAAATCACAGTAAGAACTATCAATTCAGTCTCACATTCAGGACGTTATTTAGAATCGAGTGAAATGTCGATTAGCTGGGAGCAACGAAACCATTGCTAACCCCTTTTAACAGACAGAATCCACTTTAAGTCAAAGATGAATGGATAGGAACCTCAAGACGATTCTAAGGGCGCGAGGGTTAAACGTAAACATTGAGGCGCATTAAGAATATTACGGTGCGAGTGAAGTAGGGTCATTTAATTAATTATTTCGTTAATTCCTTATCTTAGACGCAATTATTCTTCTCGGTCTTCAAGTGCTATCTCTTTGAGAGCAGGAAAAATCGCGGAAAAGTATCCCCTGCCCCGAAATGAGAATTCAAAGAAGAGTGGCTCAAACCTAATTTTACTATCATCCCTTAAATAATGTGGGTTTCCTGAGGCCTGAGTTTTAGATACTGGAACTCCTCGGGATCGTCACTTATCTGTTTGGTATGTTACTGTAAAAGTGAAAGACCAGTGAATCTTGGAATTTTACGCAAATCCTAAGGGTAGGTTTTCCCATACGCGACTAGACGCAACGTCAAGTATTTCAAAGTCGAATTTCTCGAGAATGAAACGCAATATAAAAAAATGTTATATACACATAAAATATTCCTAGTATAAATGCAGAAGTCGGAGTCGGGAATTTTGACTGCCGAACCCGCAGCCCCGGGCGAAAGCCCGAAATGTCCCACAAAACATTCAAACTACGAGCTCCCAACAGATGCTGGTAAATATTAGGATTTCCCGATCAACCTTGTTGGTAGAAGCTCGAAGTTCAAATATTTTATAAAATATTTCGGACTTTTACCACCCCGTAGCAGTGAATCTTACGGTGCGCCGGTAAATTCCAAGATTCACTGGACCTCGAACTTTTATAGCAACATATACATGCACCGCCGTAAATAGGAAACTTCAAACAATGTTGTATGAAAAGTTCGCGAGTGTAAATCGAATATTGCGGTTATTGAAAACTTTTGAAATGGACGCGATAAAAGAATATATTCGACATGGTATGTTATATGAATTTAACAAAAAAATTCTAATTTTCTAAATTTCCTAAAGAGAATTCTAAAAATTTTCGAACTAGGAACTACAGCATTTGAAGATGAATAGTAACTATTGAAAAATTAGACCAGAAGTTGAATTCGACTCACTACACGATATTTGTTTATTTCCCCCTAATACGCACTGTCGTTCATAATTATTAGAACACCTGCTGAATTTGCAGAAAATGTGGTATTTGGTACAGATTAACTAGATACTCACTGCTTTTAACCCCCCAAGACCCAGCAGTGGCGCACTCAGAATTTAATCTTGGGGGAGACGAGTTGAAGAGATAAAAATATTTTTAATGCAAATTCAATCAAATTCTTCAGGTGATTATAAAAATTTATGTAAAGAATAAAACCCAGTTTTCTTTTCTTCTTACAAACCCTTCTTTACGGGTGCCAGGGGCTCTTGGCCCCCTCTGGGTACGCCACTCGGACCCACCTCCGTAATACTATGTTGGACTGGATCAAACATAAACCTTTTTCTAAAAAAAACACTCTTTTACCCCAGTTTCCTAACTAAAACACAACTGCCAAAAAGATTGTAATTCTTAAACATTCATCTAAAATTCAGTCTGCCATTAAGGGGTTAAAAAATACCAAATAAAAAAAACCTAAAATTTTTCGCTAAATTTGCAACAATTTCCACAATTACCCCAAACAGCATAAGTGACCCAATGCTCACAAACCCGCATTACTTACAAGACGATCTACTAAGTCTACAGAAGATACCCAAAGATGTGGGGTGCGTGGACTAAAAGAGTTGCCTACAACCTAGAATCTAAAGAACATAGTTAGTGTCGTGACTCACTGATTGAGGGTCCGGTCGTTGCTGCCGGTGGTCGCAGATCCCTGGACACCGGAAGCGGCGGCAGCGGCTGACCCCGAGTCGTGATGCCTTCTCTCCTTGTGGACAATGCCCATTAATTTCATCCATGGATTGTTGGCCGCATGGGCGCCCATGCCGCCGCTCTGCCACATTGCGCTCGCCAGTCTCGCACCTTTCGCAGGAGCCCTTCCCGGGCTCTGACCTTTCCTTTATCCTGGCCGGAAGCTCGTCGCTCCCGTCCACCACTGTTTCCCACTTGTCCCACACCACCACCACCACCTTCTGCTTCACCCTCTGCTCGACAGTCTCCTCCCTGTCGCTCAGCTTCCCGCGATCACCACTCTCCAAGCGTCGCGCGCTGTGATCGCGACCGGTAAGCAAGTCCCCGTACGTGGGACGCCGAAGAACAGCGATCTGCGGGGCCCCGAATGCGACTCGCGCGCGAGCAATGTCTTTGATACGAAGCCGGTCGAAATCGGTACCGGCGATCGGTAAGCCTTGTCCCCCGTGGACGACGGCCGCGTGCGAATTGGCAAAACAGAGCAGCCCCGAGGCTAAGAGGTCATGTTCGCGATGAGAGCGCAGCAGGCTGACGCGATCGGCAGGGCTGGCGGGCCCTGCGTAGCTGCGAGCTGCCTCGATCGGCCCCGTAGGCTCCCTAGCCCGCCCCTCGAGCACCTCCACCATCTAATCCTCCGTTTCTTCACTAGCCCTTGCCGGCCCCGCGCACCCACTTTTCGCACGTACACTGGTCCCCTCTGATACGCTGTCGCTACGCCCCGACGGTCCCCTTTTTCCTGCCTTCCGCCGATTCGATCGATTCTTCCCGCCGGGACACGGACCGCGTACCAACACCCTTCTTGGTAGTCACGTTCTTCCTGCTTTTCCACTTGCTGCCTCTTCGCTTCGGCTTCTCCTCCCTTTCTCCTGTCCACGTTCGGCGACTCCTCGCTGGTCCGTGGCTCCGTGTCGCCTCAAACTCCCTTCCTCCTTCCCGTGACTCTACCTGAACACACAGAGGGACGTTTTAGTTTTTACCATATCCTTTCCGGGTCAACTGCTCGCTCCACCACCTCAACCCCTCCCTCTTCCGACCGCCGTTCGATTTGTCCGTAACACTGGAAAAACTTGGAACATTGCTTCGGGCTCGAAAGCTAGCTCCAGCCGGCTCCAGATTTAACTTCGCGGCGCTCGACGGGCTTGAAAGCTCACCGAAATCCGGCACTTCCGAAGTCCGTTCGACCTACCCTCCTACCGGTCGCTCGCGGGAGCCCCTCGAACCTCCTACCGGCTGACAATTAAATTCTACCCCCTCTATCGCGCCGGAATCGAGAGTCGGCGAAATTGCTTTTCAATCTTGCGGACGTTCGCGGGAAACGCGGTGATCGAGATGGACGAGATGCTGGCTACCTTGCGATTGCGAGATCGTAGATCAATCTCAGATCTTCCGACAGCTAAGCTGGGGTGAGTCGGCTCGGTAGGAGAGTTGGTCGAGTCGATATATTTTGGACTCTATACGTAAAAAAATTTAACCGACTTCAAAAACAAAAGATACAAATATTTTTGACGTTGGCTCCAAATGATTTCACATAGACACTTTGGCTATCTGAATCCTTAATTTGTATGGTAATTAAACTAAGATTTGTCTTTTAGTATGTTTTTAATTATTTGGCGCTAACTTTGAAAATACTTTTATTTTTTGTTGTTCAGTGCGGTTCTTTGAAGTCGGCTAAATTCTTTTTTTTTAATTTGTTTATTTTACACTCTTTAGGTGTTCGTGAGTGTTTGGAGTTTTCTCTTAATTAACGTTATTCTTTAACAAACGGACTAAAAAGTTGAAAATATGTAGTGTTTTGAAGAAATTTTTCTTAAAGTTAGGGAATAATTAAAAAATTCATAAATGTGAGGTACTTTTGGGCTGTTGCTGGAGAATCCTCCCTTACTAAGGAGACAATTGAAAGTATAGAGCGAAGGTACGTAATAACTCCCATGTTCCCAATATCGCCACTCGTTATATCTCCCAAAGCAAGCACTAAAATTTAATCTTATGCTACATAAAACATGAATAATTTCTTTTTACTTTGAAGCAAATTAAATACAAAAATATCAATTATTATTCAAGTAACTTTATTAAGTATCAACAGCGCACCCAGAGGGAGAGCCAAGAGGCCCTAGCACCCCCAAAGACAAAAGAAAAAGACATTAATGTAACCACGACTGAAGTGATTCAAGAGCTTCGTAACAAGAAAACAGAACTCGATTTTAATCTCTAAATAAATTTTCATAATCACCTAATGAATTATATTAAATTTGCATTAAAAATATCTCGGCTCCCCCAAGATTAAATCCCGTGTTGCGCTACTGTATACCATCCCCCTAAGATCTACCAGAGTCTCGACTCCGTATCGGTACACAAGAGAAGCTCAAGTTCGAGCCCGCGAAGCAAAAGTGGTTACACTTATTCACGTGGGGTGGCTCGTTACAAGGTGGAGCCCTCGAGGCACAAAGAAGCTATTGGCCTCTCGTAAAGAGTATCTAGAAGCTCTTGGCACGAAGAGACTCCCTCGATCAACCCTCGCGCCGTAACCGCTTCTAATTATATTCCCAAGGCTCAAATCACAGACGCAACTATTCTCCAAACTTTCCACCAAATCTCATTAAGGCTCTAATTAAAAATTACTCGAAGCCCCGATACCTCCCATCCGCCAGGGATCACCGTATCGAACCTCCGCCCGAGTCCCAAGAAAAAAGTCGATCGAAGCGACGACTCTGTGCCAGCACGCTCGAGTGCGCGAAATTATGCGACGCGGGGGCGGGAACCTTGAAGCACATCCAACGAAAGGCTCCCGGAAGGATATGCACGTGAAATAAGCCCGCGCGTGTATTCGGGCGATTCAGAAGCGCCGCGAGACACCAGCTATTGATCCCCCTTTAAAAATATATCTGGAAATCGGCGCAATAATAGCCGCGGCATTCCGCTAAAGATAAAGTGGAACTCTTTCGGGCCATTTCGCTCGGCCTTGTTGTCCTAGCTGCCGCTGCGAAAACATCACGCGACCGTGGCACAAATTACTCCCCAAACTTCCGACAATCTCGCCTGTCGAATCCCCCCCGTGATCTTAAACCGAGGGGGCATTTAACGGCAACCCCCAGCATCGTGTCCAGGGTTTGTAACTGTTTTATACGCGACCCCTCTCACCCCGCCCGCGTCGATAATTATCTGTATCGCGCGGCGCGAAATTGTCGAGAAAGTTCGCCGGATTATTAACTACCTTAATCAGCCCGCTTGAAAATTCAGCCCCGGTCGACTGAGCTCCAGCGTCTAGTGATGTGCGATATTGGTCTCAATTATCGATAACGCTTGTCGATATATATTTTTTTCGTTCAATATCGATATATCAAAAGTATTTATATATATATATATATATATATATATATATATTTATGAAGCACACTAGAATTTATATTTTAATAAGCAACATCATGGGCATTGTTCAATATAAGAGTACGCAAAAATGCTGAATTTTTCTTACACGTAGTAATTCGAAAATTTAAAATTTTTCGTAAATTTTCATTAAAATTCGTAAATTAGTGTTTAAAATATCGAAATATCGATAAAAGCATATCGAAATATAAAAGAAAACATATCGATATATCGGCAGGGAAGTCTCGATAAAAAAATATCGATATATCGACAGGCAAGTCTCGATAAAAAATATCGATATATCGACAGGCAAGTATCGATCAACAATATCTATATATCAATAGGAAAATATACATATATTGACGGAAAAATATCGATAAAAAATATCGATATATCGAGAGGCAAATATCGATATATCGACAGACAAATATCAATATATACAATTATCGATAAATATCGCGCACCACTACCCGCATCGCGCGTCTCTTCCGCGTTGAATCCACTCGATTAAAACGCGACATCGACGCGAGCCAAAGCGGGCGATTGTCCCGCGACGTGAATGGCAACAGAGTTTCGGGAGGAGGGGGGAATTAATTCGTTTCTACTTGGAATTAATGTCATCTCTCGCGGCCGTAATTCACCGGGGCAACAACCGGGAACGAAGGGGTATGGGAGTGGAAATTTACGAGCCACCCCGGGCGGGCTTCTCAAGAGCAGGAAAAATCTAATCGCGCCGAAACCGCGCTCGTTACGAGAAGCTTTCCCCGCCGAACGGAAAAAGAGAACCGCGGCTGGGAAGAAAGGGAGAGCCATCAATTCGTGGACGCAAAGGAATGGGCGCAACGAATCGCGCGGAACGGGACCGGAGTTCCAATTCTGGGTTACCGCGTGCAAATTCAATATTTGGTGGGTCACGGGTGTCTTGAAGGCGGTTTATTGCTTGGAGGGGTGGTGGCTGTAGCGTGGATAATGGCATTCTGGAGTGCAATATGTTTGGCACTGTAAACGGGGGAAAAGTAATTGGTCAAGGCCAATTGCCCTGCTGTGGATTACGAAAGACGTAATCCTCTCTTCTAAACTAGTGTTATATGAGTTTGAAAGAGAGAGGGAAGAGAATCCTTTTATTCGGATGAGAAATGAGGAATAAATTTCTAGTCGCCACGAACAAGGGAATTTTTAGTTGAATGAGAATTTGTCCGGGTAATATAATTTTTATTTGATTTTTAATAATAATTTTTTTGCATAAAGCGTATGAAAACACTCTTAGAAAACTAACAAGAAAAGTTAGGCACCCGAAAAATTCAGAAAATTATGCCTCTTCCTTAATCTTCGCCCCTAACTATTTTTTTCTACATAACCTCAAATTTTGAGGTGCCAATGATTGTACTTTTATATCCATTTTTGTTTTTCATTGAATATTTTTTAAACGAAACTAAATTAAGACCATACAAAAAAATATAGACGTTCCAATTGAGATGTTCACTTAGGATGGCAATCATTCTACAATTTATTGCCAAGCTCCGCTGCGACGCGCAGTGGGCGGAGCAAAGCAACGCAACCTAGAGTGGGGGTTACGCAGCCGGCAAAGTGGGGATGGCTCTCCACCAGCCTCGCAGGACCATTTGACTTTGTCCCGACTGTACCCCAGGCACACCGTGATGGGCAAACGTTTTGGGGTCTGCGCAGCCCTGTAATGAACGTTTGATAGCCCGAAACCTCAAGGGTATCGATTTACACACCACTCGAGTGCGCCTCGAGTGCCTAACTGTATTCCTCCTATCCACAATACACATCACTCGAGTCAACCGCACGCCGCAGACATCCCGTCACTCATCTCGGCGATGGAATTACCTTATACAGTAGCACGCCCCGAAATAAATTTCGCGGAAAGATCGACGATTCCTCCGATTCCATCGACGGACTTATTTATCGACCAGCGAAAGACAAAGCGAGACGGCAGGCAACGCCTGGCAAATTCTCTCCTCTCGTTCTAGCGGAGTAGTTCGCGATCGATGGGATGGGGCACCGAATTTCCGTCTCAGCGATTAGGTGTACGCGCAACCATCCCCGTACAGCTTCGGGCACGCCTCGAGAGGGCAAAATCATTTTACATTGCGAGCTACCTATTCCAACGCCAAGTTCTCGAAGCACCGAGCTTCCCAACAGCCACGCTCGGAAGACGATACATTTTTCCAGCGCAACACGAAACACGCGACTCGCAGCTGTTACCCCGGCGAGGCTTCTGCTCTGGGAAGCTTTCAAGCTGCGAGCGGCGGGGACGCTCGCTTGAATCGAGAGCCGTGCAGTTGGTGGAACTTCGTCGAAACAGAGGTGCGAGAGTATCGACTCCTTTTTATCTACCTTCGCCCGTATAAATCTGTCTTGTTTGTTCGAGAACTCCGCTACTCTCTGGAGTGTGACCCGGCCAGATTGCCTTACGGTTCAACTGTTATTCAGTGCTCGCGGTGCGTTTCGTTTCAGCGGGAATCTTTACGAATAAACAGTAAGGGAAGCTTGTTTATGCCGCTGCATTCTGCGGCGAATTTAATCCCTCGCGGACCTGCGTCGACGCTGTATTTCATTTCGCCCGTTACCGCGCTGAGTCTAGGTCGACATTGGATTTTACGACAATTGCTACGTGGCCCGCATAGGTATGCGATTCCGGTGATCCGAGGCATTTCCGCCAAAAATATATCCGTCGTTGATAAGAAATATGGATTCATATTGTTTCGGAAAACCGCGATTAATACCACTAGGAATACAGACATGAGTAATTTGTAAGAAGACATATTTGGTCCCGGGGGAACAAATGTTATTGTCAATTTTTCAAAACAGCTGTCACGAGTTATTGGTGATGCAAAGTCTGGGTTGGGTTTCTCCTATTCCACTGTTTCAAAATTTGTACCTTTCAAAATTTTTCAAAATTTTTACCTTAACAAAATATAAGTTATTGGTGCATTATGAAAATTTAAATATGTTTAAACAACGATCAAAGGGAAGAGAACACCCAAAATGCACCCATTTTTGCAGATATCTTTCAATTTATTTCCTAAACTAAGGGTATAGGAAAAAATCTGTCTACGGCACGCGATGCGGCAGACATTTTTTTTCAGAAAACGTCAACAGAAGTGGTATGTCACGTTTCGTTTTCAATACAGAAGCGTAATAGTTTGGCAAAACGTGCGCCGTCGACAATGGTAGTCAACGGCAGCGCGCGATCCATTGCCGCTCAGCGTAACACAATCGCTTGACACGCGTGACTACAACTGCCCGCGCCGCACGTTTTGCCAAACTATTACGCTTCTGTATTGAAAACGAAATGTGACTTACCACTTCTGTTGACGCTTTCCGAAGGTAAAATGTCTGCTGCATCGCGTGAAATAGTCAGATTTTCTCCTAAACCCTTAGTTTTGGAAATAAATTTAAAAATATCTGCAAATATGGGTGCATTTCGGGTGTTCTTTTCCCATTGATCATTGTTTAACCATACTTAAATGTTCATAATGCACTAATAACTTATATCGTTGTATCCGGGTGGGTTCATAGAGTAATTTGACGGTCCAAGCAACCAAATAACTATTACTGTTTCGACACAAAAGATGTTCAAAGTTGAAAAATTTGCAGTTCTTTTCAAAATCGAATTTCTCAAAACCTAAGAGCGATGGTGATAAACGGTTTGCGGATTCGTTTTCAGCGCTCGAAAACCTATAAGAAACGGCTATTGAATGTTACAAGTCCAGATGGCTGTCCAACTGTCTAATGTCTATCCCGAGTATTAATGAATAAAAGTACCGTACCCTTTTCCCTACTGTACAAAAACGTTAAAAATAATCAAGAAGAAAAAGAAAGAGCTTTAAACAACAGACCCTGCCTTTAAGTAGGGACGCTTCTCACCCTTCCACCCTCCTCTGGTTCTTCTCACCTGTTTCGCGTGGCAGCCGACCGCAGCCGATGAGATAAGCGACGAAGCGGGAAAGAGTGCTCAACGCCGCACTCGTTACTCGTTTCTCTCGGCTTAGACGAGAAGGAAATGTAGAGCTAGCGGAATCGAGGGCCGTGCGAGCCACTCGTGGTCTTCGTCCTTCAGCCTCCGTCACGGCGTCGCGAGCGCATCTTGCACCGCACACAAGACAATAATCAACCACGGAAACGAGGATTCCACTGCCAAACGTCTTCGTCACCCGCGCTACTCTTGCCACCTTTCCTTCCTGGCTCCCTTTCTTGGTCCACCCCCACTATCCACCCTGGCTCCCACGTTCACCCTTCAACCGGATCTGTATTGGCCTGGAGTCAGCCACGCGGTCGTTGTTCTCCACGATGACGGCGCGTAACCACGCACGAGCTCGGTTTCAGCCTTCTTCCGCCTCCCAGCGCCGATCAACATCTCCGCGGGAGAGCTTAATGCCAATTAATCGCGACGGTGGCTGTTGCTCGTTTTTTCCATCTGCGGGACCGTGCAACCAGTTAGAAGCCACCCCCTTCGCGCGGCCAAACTAATCTAACGCGTCCCCTTTGTATTCAACTTCTCGTCGCCAGCGTCCCCTTCGCGCCCTTCGTCGCCGTAGCGGCGAATTAAACGCGAGGGGATCGTCGCGCGGAACAAGTGGCCCCGCGATTCACGGGGGTTGTCGAAGGAGAGAGAAGATCTGCTCGAAGTGACATTCGCACGTGCTGTGTTAATATTTCCGCGGACCTTTGGCGATTGAAACGAGAGAGGAAGCTCCGAGGGAAGAGGTGGGATTCTTTGTGCGGCTGAACTCAAGGTCAATTATCCCACGCTTCTCGAGCAATTCTCGCCCTTATGAACGGGGCCAGCAGCGTGGCTGGCATCGCTGATAGAAACGCTACAGGTCGTCTTCTAATGTCGTCCAGAGGGCGAGACGGAGAGAGAAATGTGAAGGGACGACGCGGGGGTAGTTGGGAGAAGACGAGAGGCTGCCAAATGAAAAACCACCGGTTACCAGTGTTACCACGTGCTGAAATCGTTTCGAACCTCCACGCCGACTATTGCAGCGACAATTGAGAAAAAGGGGATTCAATCTCCTGGTTTTTTCAAATTAATAAATACCGATTAACCCTTTAGCGCCCAGTGTGACGTATACGTCACATCATTTTCAAACGTATAAAAAAATCGATAGCCGATAATTTTGGGTCCCAAAACGGTTCAGTTCTCTAAATGGCTCCGAGATGCAAGCCACTGATGCGTTTTCCGCTGTAAATAATGTTTACAGTAACCATGGAAACGTTTCTGGCCAATGCATGTTGGACATTTTTCGATAACCTGAAACGTTGCTCTTGTTTTCTTTAAACAGTTGAGAGTAGAATTATTTTTTTTTAAATTTTATTTGGTAGATACGTGTAAATGAATTGTTATACCAAAAGAATAATGCTTGTAAAGTTTGATTTATGAAAAATAAATCGCGTTTTTAATCCGTACACGCCCAGTTTGACGTATACGTCACATCGAGAAAAACATATTTCGACTGGCTTTTTTAGGAAAACAACGATGAAATGCATGTATTGGGACCATTTTTCAGTTAACTAATCGCAAGAAATCAGTTTTTTCCGCCGAGAAAAATGTCTGGACCTTAAAGGGTTAATCACTAATAATTGGAAATTAACCTAACAGCCTTTGCTCGTAATAAATAAATAAGAAATACGGAGAAACTAGCTTTAAACAAAGTTGAACAGTGATCAATTTTTAGTCACCTTTTAAGAAAAGTATTTGAATACTCGTTTCTAAAAGGCGCGGCAGATTCGAGACAGCCGAGCGGAAGCGTGCGGACTTATATGCCTCAAAGCCTCCATCTTCCCCTGAATATACGACATTTTAGAATTCACTGCGGGCGTATTGCAGTAAACGGACTGCTAGCGCTATCTCGTTCATTAGCGAATTAAAAGCTCCTCGTTGGTGGAAGCAGAAGAATTCCCAGCGACTATCTCTCGGCGGAACGAGCTACTTTGTGTAATTTAAGAATCCCGGGGCGAAGAGAATGGAAGAGAGACCGCGGAAAGTAGGCGGCGAGGAGAGCCGGGCGAAAAGAGACAGGAGGAAAATGATACACCTCTCGCATAGAATCTCATTCAAGATTATAGACGCGGGGTAGTAAAGGCTGCGCGAGAACTTCATTCACTACGTCCGCGACAAGAAGTCTGCTCCTCCCGTGAAGCTGGACAGGAAGCGCAGTCCGCTGGCACGGTAAATAAAGGGAAACGAGCACGAGCAGGAGGAAACGGCGCGCGAAACGACACACGACGCTTTCTAACGACGGTTAATAAATAGCCATCGCGGGCGTATCGATTGCGGAAAAGGGATATACACGTGTACAAGCCACCCGGAATCGCAGCTCGCGTGGAAACTGTCGGAAGGGAGGCATCGGCTCGCGTGGCACGAGAAGCCGCCGTTGCACCGAAACGAACCAGTCGCGTGAAGGCAAGCCGGAATCAACGACCTTGATTATGCCCTCGCCGATCGTTCGCTGCCGCTGCGATACGGGCCTAACCGCCGTGCCGCGACCGCCTTCTTCCGTGCACTTTCGCCCGGCAAGTGCCGGGAACCGTCGACGAACTTGCCACCCGCGGAAAGCTCTAAGCGGCTCTATGCGCCGAGCAAAAGTGTCGCCCTCGGTTTTCAGCGCTCGATAGTCGGGGTCGGTGATTCGAGCCGTTCGATGGTGGTGACGAGCGACAACAATCCTCTCCGCAGGTCACTTTCTCGCGCGGCGACGCTCGCGCTCGAACTGGCTATCTCGAAGCGGCGTTGCTCGACTCGCCGAGGAACGCTCGCCCTGTACAGCCTGGCCCCCGTCGCGTATCCGCGATCACTATCGGGGAAACGATTTACAACGAGAAGTCCATTCCCGTTCACGCAATCGCGCGATACGAGACGCACGCGATCAGAATTCCGCGATCGTCGGTGCACACGAGCCACGGCGGCCGAATGATTGCCGCACGTCGGTTCGGTTCGGCGCGGCGAATAGACACGGGGGAGGGAGGAAGACGCGTGGACACACGCGAGGGAGCTTGAAAGCTCGCGGAGGAGGAACGAGATTGGAGGAGGGCTAAAGCGTGACAGGGAAAATGCCCCCTCGGTCAAACACGAGCGTCGAACTTGGACGTACCCATCGCCGACACCACGGCACGATTGCAGCCAATGAGATCGCGCGATCTCAGCCGCATTGGCGGTGCGTGAGAGAGGTCGCGGGGCAGGAGATGCACACGCGGCACATCGGCTTCTCTCCTCCGCGGAAATCCAATCTCTCGCTATGCACGTCGATCCTCCTCCCTTGATCAGAGAATAAATCCTTTTCAGTGGCAACGATTTAACCGGACTCCTTGCTCTACACGATCTTTAACGACCTTCCCTCTTTCTCTCTCACTGTGTCTCACCACTCTACTCGGCAACGGATCCAGAGCACATAAGGATGGTAAATATACGAGCGATGTCACCGTGACCGTCTTCCAGCCGCGGTTAACATTGACATTGGCATTGCCGTCCCGAATCCCGTTCCTCTTCCCGTTCCACCATCCGCAACGGGCGCCGGGGAGCCGCGAGCCAAAGGTCGATTGTCTTGTCGCACAGGGTCCGAGTCGTCGAACAGCACCCGGAACGACGCCAAGGAGTCACTGAGGCAACGCATGGACCTCGAGCGAGAAAGGGCCGTGACACGATCGTGCACGCACCGGACACGGTGTCATGTGGTCAGAGCCAGAGGTCACGCACCGGTGTTCCACGATCCTTCAGCCGCACCGCAGCGAACCCGCGTCCGTCTGCGTCTTCGTGCACCGTCCCGTCACAAAATCTATCCCCTACTCCGGTCTCTCTCTCTCCTTTCAACCCCCCCATTGCCCGCGATACCACCACCCGAGAGATCGCCTGCTGGCCATCTCGCCAAAACCGTGCACGCAGACCGGAAAGGGGCGAGCACGGGGACGAGCCGTGACCATGGATCCTGACGCGTGAATGAAGATCGCGAGGTAGCGGACGCGTTATCGCGGCGAGGTGTGTGAAGCGTGCCTTTGGAAAGAGACGTAGACCGGCCCGTAGAACCGCGAGGGCGACGAAAAGAGGGCCGGGGGTGGGTGTAAGGGAAAAAGGCACCCCGACTTAAAAGAAAAGGCGGGCGGCCACGAGACTCCCGCGCGGAGCCCAACGTTTCGCCTCACTGCCGGGCTCACTGCAGGCTCTGACGCACCAGCCTGCCGCCCCCTGTACGCCGCCACCTCCGGCATCCCCTTCCGAACCACCCCCGACTCCCCTTACTATCCGTTACTACCCCTTCGACCGCCCACCTTGCTGCCTACCCTCGCCATCTGGCTCGCTGCCTGCATCGCTGCCTGCATGCCTGGACTGTGCATGTCCGCCTGCCTACCTGCCCGTCCACTGCATGCCTGTTTGCCTGCCTGCCTGTCTGCTCTCGTCACATCCCTACCCTTTCGCTGCCTCGACACCCCCGGCCCACACGGCCCAAACTCTCTCAGTCACACAGTGGGCTGAAATTGCTTAAAGCGCGAAAAAAATATTATTATAGCTCTAGCAGTATTATTGATTAATTAATGAAATAGATATATACACGATATTAGGATGACAAAAAAAACAAAAATATAAAATTGTAATTTTGTTTATTTACAATAAGTAAATTTAACTTTAATTTTATTTTAATTGCTATCTGTAATTACAAGAATGATCTTTTGTTGATAATCCATTGTTGTATATCTGTTTGGTAAGTCTAATAAATCGAGCATATCTTCAGGAATCTCTTCTTTTTCGCGAAATAAACAGTTTCGTAACTACAAAAAATGCACAGATATGCAAATTCTTTTTATACCAATAATTTCTAAAATATATGTGTTATTATATATGAAAAGCAGAATACGTGCAAACACGTGCAAATTTTTGTACGCTCGGATAAAATTAGGATATCTGCTGACAGAAAGTATAAGAAGAACTTCAACAAATTTATCTATGTAATGTGTAAAAAATTAATACAAAAACATGTTACATACCTGGAGGAAGACAAGCCATCACAAAAAAATAAAAAACTGAAAAATGCTTGCAATTCACGACTGTACACCACTAAAGACTGAATATGACTGAAGTCAGGGGCGTACGGTAATATATCTGGTTCCCACGTGTTTCCGGATTGTCAGTTCTTAAAATATTTTATGATTTCCAGTACTTTAAGGTCTATACAACCGTAATGAATACCCAAAAGTAATATACGAAGACCTTTTGTTTTCTACTTTTTCGCGTTTTAACAATGGTTTAGCCCACTGTGCGTCACAGCTGTTCTCCTCCCTTTAATAGTTTAGCCCCCCGGTTCCTCGCGCCAAACCCTCTCCGTCCAGCGTGCCCGCGCTAGCGCCGCTCTATCGCTATCAAACTGTCAGCAGCATAGAGGATAGGTGCCCCTGGCTGTGTGCGCGCACACAAACGCCCAACACCACTGTCGCGCTTTCGGCGCACACGCGCACCTAAGGCGTGCGGAACACCATGCCAGCAGCCGGGCTACCGGCGCACACCTGCGCCATGCTCTCTCTCTCCCCTCCAACGCCGAAAAGCTTCTGACCACTATACGTGTTCTTGTCCCCTCCAACCCGCCGCATCGCCCCTCGTTCGGTGTAATTCTTTTTACCTGCTCTCCTTTGCTTCCGTCGCATGCACCGCTTTCTCCGCTCGGCCCTTCGCGACGAATCAGCGGCTCCTCGGGGATCACCCTTGGTCTTCTATCCTCAGCTCGCGCGCAGCCTCTGCCTTCGTGTTTCTCACGCTGTAAGCATGTATCGATGGTTTAATCTATCTGTGTGTACTGTTGGCTTAAGGGGTTAAACTACCTTCGACAGGTCAAGAAACAACGCAGCTTTGGGAATTTATTTCTGAGTGACAAAGACACACCTTTTCTTTATTAAAATTTTGCGATAGAGATAGAGACATACTTGCAAAAAAATTCCGCGGAAATGGTTAACAGTTTTCCGACGAAACGGTTCTTTTGATATCGAAATACTAAAAACTTTTAGAAACTATATGCGAATGGCTATCGCACGAGGGATTCGATTTTGAAAATTTTGAAATAATGATAAAATTGTGATCTTCCGAAAAAAATGTGAAAATTGGTTCTAGTAAATTAACCTCTTTCGTTGAAAAGGAAATAAAGGAACCGACCAATAAAAAAAATCTCCCGGCGTGCCATAGTCATCCGCATATAGTTTCTAAAACATTTTGGTTTTTTGATTTTAGGCGCACCGTCAGAAAACTGTCAACCAGATTCTTTGTAACGCAAAATTACTGGTCCTGCACAGCTTGTAAATCTGCTTTAATTAGATTTCAAAAAAGCAATTCGTTTAACTTAAATATCCAATAAAAAGTCCTAAAGGTTTCGAAAAGATTCATGCAGTAGTTTGCTTTCAATAAATTTTCAATGATACCATTGATTTTCGAGAAATTATCTTTCCACCCCTTAAATGCTTAAGATTTGGCACCTCTAACCGCTACTTTTTGGCAAACCTTGATAAAACTGGCGCTTTTAAATGGAATTGAAATTTATTTTGAGTAGCCCAAGAAAATGTCTGTTATATTCCCGGAGATCGTATGGTATCTCAGAATCGGGGTAAGTAAAATAACATTCAATCTTCTCTTTCATCTTTCCGCGTTTGTCTTTGCTAATGTACCCAGCTCTCGCCATCCAGCCCCCTCCCCGGCGGCCACCCTCCCCCACAATCTTCGCTACTCTTCAGCAACTCGTTCCTTCTTCTTCTCTTTCCATTCGTTGATTCCTCCTTCCCCCTTATTCGCCTTTTATACCGATTCGCACGAAACTCTTCCATTCCTCCCCGCTGCTTTCAACGCGAAAGTAACGGGCGCCACTTACCCCACGTAGCGTACAAAAAGCATCTCGTTACATTCTCTCGCTGCGACTATCGCGAATAATGAAAATTTATGCAATCAAGGAATTGCTCTTAATTGCCTCCATAATGCACGCGGGTCATTGTCGTCGACGTCTTCTCGCGACGGTAACGTTATTACTATTTTCGTCACTCGACATTTTTCTTCTCCTCCGCCCGCGGTTCAACGGAAATTTCAGAACGCCCGTCGGGAGGCTGAGGGCAGGCGGATAGCTCGTACACGCGGATAATTAATCGTCGCGCAAACAATGATCAAAGACGCGGTGAAATGTTCGAGCGCGGTATCGATTGCTGCCCCCGTAGCCAGCAATTCGCAGGGCTGCTCGATTGAATGGAACTCGCTGACGCCCTCCACTTCTCACTGTTTTGGTTAACGAACTGGCTGAAGAAGCGTCCTCGGGTAGCCTTGGCGTGTGTAGATGTGCTCGAGTGCCTTGGACTTCGAGGAAAGCTCTGTCCTGGGAAATGAATATACATACGTGTCATTTTCAGCTCGTCCGTGATGACCGATGTTGTGCAACCGTTATTAAAAGGAAACAGTGGGAAGGAGGCTAATATTTATGCTGACAAGGGAACACCGGGAATCCTTAAGCCGGGGATCCACCTGAACTCTAAAATAAGCTATGCTATGCTACGCTAAGTTTTAAAAAATTATCTTCAATAGGTACATTCTTATGGAACCGTTTCCAGAAAAAGGTGTGCTAGGTTTTTTTCAGAAGCTAAGTTAGCTCGGCGTAATTATTTTTCCGACTGTCGTGCTACGACGAGCTAACTTCGCTTCCGAAAAACGCAGGTTAGCTTAGATTTTGGTAGAAACGGTTCCTTAAGGATGTATTGAAGCTAATTTTTTACAGTATAGCTTAGCTTTGCTTTCAAGTGGATACCCGGCTTTAGGTACATACTCACCGATTTGAACGCAACTTTGTGAGTTTATAGAGTGATCCCAGAGAAGAAAAACGGTATATCTCATTCATGCGCATCGCCCTTTGAGGGTGCGAAAACTAACCTCAAAATCAAATAGGCCCTCCCACTTTTTCGTGTGTAACTCCTAAATTAAAACTGACTGGAAAAAAACGTTTCAAATAAAAGTTTAATGGTACAATAGGCGCTACAATCTTGCGTTAACAAAATTTTATTTTCCAAAATTTTAGAAAATAATTATTTTAGATAATAAAATTTTGTCCGACGAAATTTTTTTCCAATACTTTGTTGACGCAAGTTTGCAGCGCTTATTGTACAGTTAAACTTTTGTTTGAAACATTTTTGTCCGTCTCTTATACGTTAGAAGTTATAAGCGAAAAAGTGTGAGTGGCTATTTGACTTTGAGGTTACTTTTCACAGCCTTAAAAGGGGATTGGGCACAAATGAAACATACCGTTATTCTTGCCTTGGGTTCCTCTATAAACTCACAAAGTTGCGTTCCAATCGGTGAGCAAGGGTTCGCGGTGTTCCCTTGTGAATAGGCAACCCCCGTTTACGAAGATTAATAGCCATTCTCTCGAGCGCCTGGTTTCAAAGAATAATCCAAAAAGCTTTTGGAATCGAATCCATTTTGAACTCGTACGAAATGGAATTTCCATAACACTCGAGTCTGATTGCAACGCTGTATTTACGTGAATGACAGATGTGAGCAACGCCGCCGAGGTATGCCCCGCTTCGCTGCCTGCTCTTAAGGGGCACAGAAAAAGTTACTCAGATTTAACCGAGATCAAAACTCCTCCCATGCGACGGTAAGAATGCGCGGAGGAAATGAAAACACTCGACGACGTCAAACGAAAGCGGGGAACGCGGACGATAATTATAATTCAACGACCGTGGTTTAACGTATACAGAAGAAGTTAAGCCGCTTACCGAACGGTTACAAAGCGCACATAACTCCCAGCAACCATTGTTAATCTAATTGTAAGCTGCAATCGCGATGACCTGAAAAATTATTCAATTCTACGTATCGAAATGAGAATTTCGGCATATAAAGAACGTTCCATTTAGCAGTGGTCGATATATCGAAAACGAAAGTGGAAAGAATCCCGTGCAAAACCGAGAACCAATAACAAATCAGTGATAAGTGGTATTCTATTTTTATACCTGGAAAAAAGAGAAATACTCCGCGAGCATATGCGGTTGCACTTGACCGCAGATATTCCATTGTTAGGATGTTGTATCAAATTATGAATGGAACAGCAGTTCCGGTGGAAAAGTGGCATTCGCCAGCGGCGTTATCGCCGACAAGTAACTGATCCGAACTCGGAACCGCTAATAATTAAGCGCTGCACAAGGGAAGGTAAGAGGCAGCGAGTTGGGAAGCCAGGCGAGCCACTAGTTAAATTACTTAGATGTACACGCCTGCGGTTTTTCAATTTACCGGACTGTAGGAAATATTTGCTTCATTTAACCAACTAGCGAATTTAAGGAAAAAGACGCAGGGAGCAAAAGTTCTGGAACATCCCGTATACATAAGGAAATTACAAGGAAATTTATGGGAAACAAGAAAGTATAGTGTTTGAATAAGACTATAATTTTTTTGGAAGTTGGGGCCCTGAGCCCTACTAATTAATCGACCGCCCGTTAAATCTGCCACTATCAGATATTTCTGCTTAAATATGCTGCATCGATCATTTTCTTGTTTTCCAAGCGCACGATTACTCCATAATCCGCATCTATATAATATTATTTATGCTTTCCTCGAGCATATTTCGCCGTTTATAAATAGGAATTCCTTCATATTACTGCGAAGAGTTGATTGGTTTTGCAATTCTTGTGCAGAGAAATCCCAGTGGCAGCGGCGAGAAATCAAGCTAAATTCTCCTTGGGGCTTCCACAGGTGCTCGATTATCGGCGCACTCGAGGAAATATCGAGAAAAGTCCGTTGGTACAAAATGGGCCGCGGTGCCAGGCCCGGATTAAGATTTTTGGGGCCCGGGGCTATCAAACCTTCGAGGCCCCCTCGTGGTTGATTTTTGGGGCCCGGGGCTACATATCAAACTTTCGAGGCCCCTCCGTGGTTGAATAGCGGGGGGGGGGGGGGTAGTGAGCTAATCGCTTAGAACGGGGCCCCCTCGGAAAGTGGGGCCCGGGGCTATAGCCCCCCCTAGCCCTCCTTTAATCCGGGCCTGCGCGGTGCCGACGCAATTTGCCGGGCTGGAATTTTCGACTGGTGAAGGTTAGGTTGCACGACGACAGTCGAATCAGGAGCAATTCGAAGTTATTGCAGAGGGATTGTAATTTCCGGCGAACTGAGCGTTTAATGCGACAGGGCTAGTTGGTATCGGGCGCGACATCGCGCAAATAGGATAAGGAACTTCCCACTCGTCCGCTCGTCAGGTGTCTGTTGCTTTCAAACAACTTCTGATCGATCTTCAGTTCGACGAATTGCTCTTATCCTCGCACCTATCGCGACTCCTTCAGGTTCGAATCAACGGGTTGGTTGGTATCAACACGGCAGCAATTCCATTTTCCAGAGAAACAATTGCTAGAAATTTTACACCCTCTGTGCGGAAACCGTTCACTACCTAGCGTTAAACACGCTCAGTGAACGCCTTTACGCGTTCAACGCACGCACGATAGGGGCTACGTTTGTGAACGCTCGCAGCGCCATGTGGGCTAATCGTCTCACTTAAATATCACAGTAAAGTATTCTAACAAAACTTTTGTGGGCTGAATTTTATCCAGCAATAGGAGTGTGTAACATTGTGGACTATATTCTGCTAACGTAAGAATAACAATTAAGGGGAGGGCTAAAATTCATCGAAGTTAATAATTACGAGTGTTCGGTCTTCTCTCTTTGAGGTGGAATTCTCATGAGATTACGGAGTAGGTTATATACCCCCTTCACTTGATAGACTTAAATAATTATGACGTTCTGTGCATTTACCTGAACCACCTTCAGGCTGGACGCTGTTTTCTATAATAAAATCGAAAGAGTGACATATTCGACGCCCTGATCTACATCTTTCGTACCCTGGATTTTGGCGCCAATTACGAAAACAACCAGGATCATGAATCACGTGGTAATACACTGACCATGAGTACTTCTCTAGTCATGTGTCATTCCGTAACGATCGACAAGGTAAACGCAAAGATTTTATCCAAATCAGATTTCCTCCACTCCGTTCTCAATAATAAAATAAAGTAATAACAATTACAATAAATAAAGTACGAGAAAAATTGAAAAACAAAACCTTCCTCTATTAAATACCCTTTTTCAATTGCTAAATTTAATGCGTAATAGAACACCTGAAACACGATCTCAGTCCCGCCTACGTTAAAAAAATACTATCTATATCACCAACAAGTAATTCAAGTCCATTCGCGATCAATTTCACTTCGTACATATCGTATTTCCACGAAAACAATTCGAGTATATCGTTGGGCGCCAATTTCAAAAGTAGCGACACAAAAATTTTTCATAAAGGATTTATTAGACAATTCGAATATTTTTATAGAATAACTCCAAACCTAATCGACTACGTTTTCTCAAATTCAATTCATGTACAGTAACTTTATCGTTGCGATGGATTTTCTTGAAAGTTTCCACTATTTTTACGCCTCGCATGGGCACCGCGTAGCACAGGTAAGAGACCGGAATGATTTGGTTCAGTTAATACGCACCGAGCCGGCCATTCACGGTGAAGATAAAAAAAGATAACTCTCGCTCGATACCGCAGCGCCCGGTACATATGCGTAGGTGCATTAACACGAACAGCAGGAATATTAAAGCGATTCGGAGCAACTTCGTTAACCGTTGGATTAAGCGAAGTATAAATCACCGAGTATAACGAGCGTCGTAAAAACTCGCGCGCGTTTGTGAATCAAGCGGGGAATATTTTAATAGGGTGTATAAAAACCACTGCAACAGAGTACCTAACAAATTAATTGTGTGGTTTATTTTATTTGTATATATAAATATACATGCAGCAGCCACGAGAAAATTGATTTGGGTGATACGGTTGTATATACTTATGTACACAAACGGTGTTGAAATTATAGCATGGACAATAAAGTTCGAACGTCCATATGGACCTGTTCCAGTTCCATACTGCGAGGTTTTACAATAGACTGCTACAATATAACTGTAATTTACGGGTGTATTTCTAATATTCAAAGCGTCTAAATTCATCTTTTTCCGGATCTCACCCATCGTACCAACCAAAAATGTACAAAATTTCGAATTAACTGGATAGGAAGAACTACTTACATTACAAACGAGTAGCCCAGACCTGCTTACCTTGCAATATCCTTATTGAATATCTGGTCACTGTGAATTATATAAAAACTAGATACTCGATACACGGTCGATTCGGTATTACGCTTAATAACCATAGGAAATACAATGCGTTATTGACAACTGCGTTAATTCATCGTGCGCGGTAACGAAAAAAAAAAGAGAACGTTTATATGAAATATTATCGAGATCAATAATCTTGTACGGAGTCATAATTGTTGTAGGGAGGGGGATCTGGACGACCTTCTGGAATTCTATATTTCTCTTCGACCTCTTGCTCGTTGTCGTCTTCATATTTTACAGCCGTGAAGTATGATCCAGACGTTGAGAAAGTATTACTGTAGTCAGGATAATCTGAAAAATTTCGTCCCGGCGATTAATAACACCTATCAACTTCGAGAGATCAGAACAAGAGAAGGATATAAAAAAAAGACGTACCATCCAGTGGTTCTTCTTTGATTCGTATTTCTTTCGTGTCTTCGTCCTGACGATCGCCTCGATCTTTCCTGTCTCTGCGTTCACGGTCGCGATCACGTTTATCTCTTTTGCGATCCCGGTCACGATCGCGATCGTTGCTCCTGGAACGCCTTCTTTTACGATCTCGTTCGCGGTCCCGCTCGCGATCGCGCTCTCTCCTGTCGCGAGGTCGCTCGTCTCTCTGTATCTCTTCGATATCGGGATCAGGCAAACGCTCGCGGCTTCGCCTGCGTTTCCGGTCGCGGGACCTGCTCCTGGTCCTTCGCTTACGGTCGCGAGATCTTCTGCGCTCTCTATCCAAACGATCGCGATCTCTGAAAAGGAAACAGAAATTACATTTAAATTACTATTAAATTTGGTGAAAATTTTATAGAAATAATTTAGTGAAAAGTAGATAAAATATTGAAAAGGGACCACGAGTCAACAACGAACCATAACCTCACAAAATCTTGCTAATATTTCGGCCAACTAGATCGCTCAGAGTTACTTCTGGGGCGGGGCATATCCACCACTCCCACGAAGAGGAGGCAAAGTGGGGGGCACGCCCCGCCCTCGGAAGCAATTCCGCGCTCCTCAATTGGATAAAGCTTTAACACTCTTTTATAAGAAAACGGTTAGTTTGAGACACCTAGTTCCTCTTGAATTTTTCATCTGCTCGTTCAGTAGAAGAGGTAGAAACAGAAAAGATTTCATTCGGTGAGGATTATTATTTCCGTTTAGCAATTAGTAATAAAATTTCTGAAGGTGACCCACCTATCTCTGTCAAGGCGTCCAGAATTCTCCCTCTCCCGTTCTAAACGGTACCGTTCCCGTTCTCTTTCGTTATCCTCTCGGCCTGAATGCTTAATGTTCACGTCAGGCCCACCTCTTCGCGTTCCACCGAGTCCACCGCCGAGCCTCCGTGGGAGCCATCCCTTCACGGTCCTAGCCCGTTCCACGTCGACCAACACTCTGCGACCATCTATTTTCTTACCATCCGCATGCTTATAAGCAGCTAAAAGTATCGATTGAAAATTACCATGTGCCCGCGTTCCCATGCTCGCTATTTAATACGCTATGGGACTTCTACATCCCAGGGAAATAAATCTGAGGTGGCAGAAAAGACTTTTCTGGACGGAACTCAATCTTTAATTTTTTTTTCTCTTTTCGTGAATATTCTCGAGCGAACGTCGCGACTATGAGAGGCAGACGCCTTTTTAAAAAGAGAACCGATATTGCGATCGATTTAATTTTCTTTCTCTTCTGCAAGCTGTGAAATTTTGACAACGCAGTGTAAAAATGAAAAAGTACAAGAAAACACAAACGAGACAAGTAATCGAGCAAGGACCGATTTACTCGCGCGCTAAAATACCTACGTGCAAATTGTGTATTTTTTTCTTTTCTTTTGGACGATATTGCTCTCTATTACCATTAGGCTTCTTGCTACGTACCGATGATATTGCCCAAAACTTATGGTCGTTATGATTCTCACAGAGATGATTAGGGTCGTTAAGGTATCGGCACACGTTATTCCTGATTAAGTCCGTGCCGACTGCAACGCGCGTTATTTTATAAAGCAGAATGCGACAGTACGTACCGTGACGGGACGGTACCTTTTTTTCTCTCTCGCGTTCGGGGCCAATCAGTAATCGTGTAAAACGACGAGGCTACGTTCTCGCACGATGTTGAAGCCTTCAAGGCGTAGAAATGTATCGGGATCGCGTAATAAAAGGGCCGATGGTGTCGCGTGCAGTGCTGATCATTTCACCGTATAAAATCACGAGGCTACGTTACACTCGCGGCCCATCAATCAGTAATAAGATGTACGGAATTTTCTCAATACCTTAAATCTACGTTTGTAAAGTTCAAAAAGTATTAGCAGATACAAAAAATACCTACCGCGGCTACTTACGTACGGAAGTTAACACAAATCTTAGAAGTACTTTTAATCGTGAAATGAACTTGTAAGAGACTCGCGAGCATAGAGTAGGCCAGCGCGTATGCTATTCATTGGGAAGGTGCCCAGTCTTCATATGTTCGTTCAATCTCCGAAGAAGTTTACTTTGCATTTACCTGGTGCGCTTTTTTTCTTTTTACTTACGACCAAACCGTGCGCAAGTATCGTATACATTCATATACTTTATATTAGATTGTTCTCTAGCTTGTAGAATGAATTCTCATTGTAACGCTCAAGACGAATTTTTTTCTCTAATAGCATTCTCTCCTTACTTTCATTCTCATCTTACAAGGGGAACCTCGTCTCCACGGCAAACAGATATCGCCGCATTAGAACTTACACGCGTCACTTTCGTTTTATCTCCGCGCGATATTTCCACCAAACCGACTGGATCCAACACGAGGAATTAGAATAAATTAGTATTCTATATCGAAATTGATATGTTCAAGGACTTAAATGTAAATAATATCGGCTGGACTAGAATGATCCGATGACCCTCCGAGTAAGATGATGGCTAGCTAGCTTTACTGAAACGGAGACAGTCGGCGAGACAAGATGTTCGAGAAAAGAATAATCGATTAGTCTGGAAGCATGCACTTTGGTACTAGACCTAACGAGAGAAAACGTTTCGTTTTAGAGCCCATACGGTACCCGACATTCGCTTGGTACGCGTTTCGCACGAGTAGATTATCTCGAGCGTGCGAAGTTTGACCTATGAGCAGATAATAATCACATTGTAAAAAAAAAACAGTAGTGCACAAGCTTAGATCATATAAACATCGAGGAATGCAATAGGCAAAAATTTAGACGGCGGTAGAAAGAGAAAGATACACATTGGGGACATCCTTCTTGTTTCTAGCGCCAGGGGTGACAACGCTTTTTATTGAAGTTCCATAATGGAACCCTGGACTTAAACCCTAAGAAATGTAAACTCAAAGTCAATAAAGAATACAATACAATACAACCCTAAGTACTCGAGAAGTTATCTTCACCACCAAAATACTAATTACAAATGACACACAAAGTTCAGAACTGCTTAGCATATCTTTTTAAGCATAAAAGTACGATTAATATATCAATCTTAATACAAACTACCACAAAAAATAAAATACAGCCTAACGGGCATTGGTAACCGTGTATCATTTCGAGTGTTAAACAGAAAATATGCTAAAAGCTAAAGCGCTGTCGCCCCTGGCGCTAGAAACAGAGAGTGCATCCCCAATTTATATCTTTCTCTTTCTACCGCCGTGTACATTTTCGCCCCTTGCATGCTTCCTCCACGTTTATATGCTCCGAGTGCGCAGGTGCTACAACCAAGGCGTGACAGATTATGCGCTATTACCCAGTGATGCGTAATTGTTAATGTAGTACTGACAGAAGATGCGGTTAAATTTTGCTCGATATGATATTCGGAAAAGTTTCCTACATGTAGCTAGATTACGATGCTCGGTAGTCTACCTTTACGTATAGGCGGAAATTCTAACTGCTCGCAACTGCGTGTCCCTGAACCTTTCTCCTAAAAAGCCCACCAATCAATTTCAATGTAGAATGCTAACTTTTGCGAACCGCGCTCGTTAAAAACTAAAAGGAACCTCGGCCCAGACTATGGAGATCGGAGCGGCTCCAGCACGCGGCAGTTGAAGAGTGCAGGGGGCCAGGTCTCTCCCCTGGAGGGGCGTACTCGAACCGCAAGTATCAACAAAATCAGACGAGATAAATAGGGTAAGCATAGACGCTAACAAAACGTTGTTGTATGTTGGATCTTACCACACATACAAACCTATCATATCAGGCAGGTTCAGGGATTTTGCATGGAATAGTGAACGGCACTAGTTGCCGGCAGCGGCCACCACGCTGTACCAAGAACAAGATAAAAACTGCATTAATCAAGACAGCCAATAATTCTCTTTTCAGTTGATTCGTTTACCATATATGCATTTACAGAATGGTAATCCTGCATGGATGTATGGCGGGAAACCCCCGTACCGTCTGGTTTAGTACCAATGAAAATGGGTAGCCTAACTATAGCCCTGCCCCACTATATCTAGCTGGAAGTGACGCTAAGTAAGGTGAAACTCCAGACTATGGACTCACTGAGGTTCTCAAGAGGGGATTACGTTTCTCGGGCTTTACTTACAGTGCATGTCTCTTTCGTGCTCATACTCAATGAAAGCATATCCTCTAGGCTTGCCATTTATAGTATTGTGAATTACCACTATCTGAAAAATTCAAACGAACCGTTGATACATATATGTACAACATTTAATCGAAGGGACTGTACCATAGAAAGGACTGCTTACCTTTTTTACCGGACCGTATACTTCGAATTCCCTCCTAAGTTTCGATTCAGACGTATCGTAGTTCTAAAAACAAATATATTTACCAATCTCCGCATTAGACAGTGCTTTCGTCTTGCTACTATGTGTCAGAACGTTTAACATAATTTTACCAACGTATTTTATTAAATGTGCTTCGCGAGTCTAGGATTAAAGTAAACGATACTCACTATTCGAGCTACAAAAAGGGTCTTGAAAGGGTCCGCAGTTACGTTAGGGATACCAGCTGGATCCCACACAGCAATTTCTTGCTCTAGTTTGTACGCCACTTGCTCCGCGCGTTCTCTTCTTCGACGCTCGAGCCGCTCTTCCCTGGTTTCGACGCGTATCGGCGGCGGGGTATCTTTTGGGTCCTGTGGCAGATAAATAAGTTATTTTTTTTTAGGGAACTGTGGGCAAAGGTTGAGGGAAACAACGGGAGTTTCGTGTTTCGAAGTGTTTAGGTATCGAGTGTGAAGTGAATTTTTATGAAGAATGTGTTGGAGGAATTTGGTTTTCAGTTTTATTACCTCGAAATATTTGAGGAAGGTTCCAACGCCGATATAGCCTCCATTCTTCTTTTCGTGTGGTAGCTTGTTGACGGGTGGTAAATATGGTATGGGATCCCGCGGAGCGAAAAGTGCCAATAAGTTTGGCGGTAGAAACTGCGTCATTTCTTCGAGTGCGGGGCGAACACAGCACGTAAAATTCTCAGTTCACGAAAAACATCGATGCAAGCAGCATCTTCGTGCCTCAGACACCATACAAAATGGCGACGACGTTGCTACCAACGTTACAGCGCTTGGGAAACTTAAAGACGGCAAAGTTTTGCTGAACGGCGAGATGCCTCCCTTGTGAACGGGGTAGCGCGCATGCGCAAACTAACCTAATCTAACGTGCCACGTGCTGTCACTTTTTACCTAGTATGACCGTGGTGTTTTTCATTTGGACGAGAAAATTTTGATGGGTTTAAGAACACTCCAAAAAAGAGAACTAATATATGAAACATTTTATAATATTGGGCCTCTAAATCCAGGGCCACCTTTACCAATGGGCTAAATGGGCTACATCCCTGGGGCGCCCGTGGTTCAAGGGCGCTTAATAATCAAATATATGTTGAAATGCTCTTTTCTCTTCAATTTTGGAGACAAAAATTTCTATCTCGATGAATTGCACCCTTGGGGGCTAGGGCGCCAAATTTTTTTAGCCCAGGGCGCTCAAATTTGTTAAGACGGCACTGTCTAAATCTATATATAGATTTTTGGAAATTCCATCCCTAAGAGGATGAAAAGGGGTAAAATGTATTTTCTCGTAGTCCCTAATATCTCTTAAGTCCGATTAGATATCAACTTGGTTTTTACTTCGAAAGGTTACCCACATAAATGCCTAAAACACAATTTCAGGATTTTGCACTAATCAACACCTAAGGGGGTGGTGAAAAGGAGTGAAATGTGTTTTCATGGAGTCCTTAATATCTCTTAGGTCGGAAGCGAAGCGCGGGGGTATTTTACCACAGATGAGGTATTATTTATTTCATGTACGAAAATCTATTAGTGAATTTAATTGTGCAACATGTTTCTTGAAATTTATAGTCATAACACTATAAATTTTAATTTTAATTCCTACCACTCGTAGCATTGTAATCGTATTTTAGATTGAGTCGATAACGTTGGGTGTGACTCGAAAATGGTAAGGGGGCTCGCGAGCCCCCCGAGTGTGTGACATAAAATTACAGTGCGTGATAGGTCTATCCTATACTTCGTCGATGATAAAATCTCCTTTTACGTTCTCCATGTTTTTACGGAAAATTTAAGTACACTTTACTTTTAAAGTCATTGCACCGAATGTGATACCTACTTCATTCGAAATAAATCAGAAATCAATTGATACTTAAGTACACAAGTGTTTGCAAGATGGCACTAGTTGTACATAAAATCGAGCATAGAGTCTATAATTGCAGTAGTCAGCTTATAATTACCAATCATTTTAACTGCCACCATATACGATTTAAAAATATTTCAAAACTGTATACTTCTAACTCGAAATTGCACAATTAAATTACAGTTATCCATGAATACGTTTGAAACCACTTTGGCTTATGCTTTTTGAGATTTCGAAAGGTCACCAGATGGCGCCAGTTGTGCCTAAAACGGTTTCTGCGTAGTGGCAGAGCAGTGTGGAACGCTATGACTGACGTTGCATTTGTTTTCGGGAGTCAGTCAGCTAATATCGACAATTTCTACCCCAAATCATCGCTTTCAGATCGCAAATCCAGTGTATATCCTAGGATAGATGAGAGAATCCACAAACCCCTTCAAAGCCGGTGAGTAAAATCATGAAACTCAGTCACTCAATCTGTATTTTGTGTGACGTAGTAACATAACTGGTAACAGTAAATTCGATCGTATGACAGCCATGACGTCACATCCGTTTATTTAGGGTTAATATACATATACGTTGCGTTCAATTTGACTTATTCTGTAAAGAGTCACAAGCCTCCTTGATTTTTTACCGCTTTCTAACTCGGGAAATCAGTAGCCGTGCTTTGAAAAGTTATACCCAACAGCGTTGCATTAAAGGCACATTTCCAATGCTGAACGAACTTTCTTGCAATGTGGATACTATTGCAACTTTGGTTAATACAGTTCTCGATCATTGCAAATGAAACTGTTCGTTATATTTCTACTCGAAGTCCAACAGTTTTTACTGGCACACAAAAGCGTGAAACGAGGCAGGAACTCTGAAATAGACGTTAATTTAACGGCAAACAGAATTTCCCCGATAAGATACGCGGGTTACATCATCGTAATTGCACTGCAACTACGATCTGCACTCTGTCTCTGTAATATACGAGCATAGGATAGACTTTGCACCTCACGTGCAATAATTGCAAAACTTTATCACTCCCGCTACGGGAATCGGTGCACGGCTCGAGCAGAATCCTTTTCTCGCCAGCGTTCAAGATTCCTCGCTCGAGCGCGGAGCCGCGAAAAGAGAGGAAAGGTGTCCGGACGGCTGGGGTGGGGGGAAAGGAAAATTTCGCGCGTCGAAACGGGCTTACGTCAGGGTAATTAAAATGCAGGCAGAAGCGGCTCGAGCGCGTATTTCTGTAATACGCCAGCCCACCGCGGACGCTAAAATAATGCCAGATGGATTTGACTTTCGTCCAATATGAAGTCGTGCCGTATGCGTGCTCACGTTCACGCGTTCACGCGTTCCGAATAAAGAACGCGCGTATAGGATAGCTCGATGCGCACACGCTGCATCCATGCACAACCGTGTACACACGCACACTCAGCCCAATGGCGCGCGCGCGTGCATCTGCTGCGTAAAATCGCGTAGCCCCGCAGTTGGGCTGTTTTTATTTCGCGTAACCAAATATTTGCTTGTAAATAACGAAGGCGTTTTTTGCTTGTGAAGTGACGAGTAGGTATTTTTTGGGCATGAATTCTCATTGAAAAAAAAATTGAAGGGAGAAGTTTCAAGAATTATCTCGATTTTATTCGATCGTTATCTTTCTTCAAGCGTGTCTTTCGATATAAAGCGACTGATTGGAGGCCCACGTGATCGTGATACGTTCGTAATTCTCGGACACTCGCGTTTACGATTACAATTGCCTCGCAACTGCATTTTTGTTTACCCATGATTGTATAACACGTAATCGTGAAGCAATTAGGCGTCAAGGGCGCGGCGCGTTCACGCAAATGCTGATTGCTCGGTCCGGCCGATACTGGCTTCATAATTGCGCCGGTTTTTTTTCCCCACCAGCGATTTCAACGACTTGTAGCTGTGACATGCACGGCAGTGGGTCAAAAGGAAGTCTAAAATCGGGAGAGTCACGGTTCAACGTGCAGAGATTCAGAAGAAAGGGTAGCACTTCACTGTTTACACGGCGTAGAATGAGGGAACTCCTCAGAATAGACCAGTGGTATCAACGCACTACGCAAAGTGCGCTATTAAAATTGTTGACTGCCTCTTGACCACCACTGTTGCAATCATTGTCCACGCTTATCAGGTCGAAAGCGCAGAGTAGAAAATTCTATACCAGATCTTCTTTCAGTTCGAGGACCCTTGGGAAGTAACCACTTGATCGTGCTTCTGCCATCGAGCACTCGAGTATATTAGGTTGATGCATGCCCTTTTTCTTTCAATTAAAGGCACCTCAAAGACAAATTTATTTTCGCAACATATTAGTCTTTGAAAAGTGCAGTTTCGGTGTATAATATTTTCTATATTTCTATAATATTTGCCTAGATATACATATATATTTTTTACTATATTGCGGAAATTGTATATTCTGTAAACATCCTGCAACATTAAATACGTATAAATTTTATTGTTTTACGGAATTTTTACTGAATATACAACTTCTGCAGTGTGATATTAAAAAAGATATATACCTAGCAAATATCTCTTTAATAAGTTCAGCCGAGGCCATTTCTGAATGTCACCTCTGAGGACTCGAAAATCTTTTTTCCGTGTTTTCATTAAGTAATTTGTCCTACGAAATGGAATGGAATCAAATTTTTATACCAAAAAATTCTTGTAAAGTCCAGTAATTCCGTGTACCCGCACACCCCTAGCATTTACTCATTTAGTTAAACTGATATCGTCATTCCAGTTTCATAAGAATTCATTTTCTCAGAAAAGATTCAAATAATTAATGGAATGAAAATCCTTTTACACAGCAAAAGACCAAGGAATCTGTATGTTCCAAGTTATACACCAAGTTTTTCTGCCAGCATCCTTGATACACGAGGCCCCGCGTTATCACGCAACTAGATCGATCAGCTTCCAGCCAATCACTATTCCCTGACGCAGCTTGTTTTTCCGTTAACAGTCGTGCGATTTACTTCGCCTACAATAATTCCTATACATCGCCACTCGAACAATGGCCATTATTCTTTTCGGTGGAAGCGTCGGTTTCAACACGTGTCGTGGCTGTCCATTTCTCCCTTGCCACAACGCTCGGAACCGCGATGCCTCGTGCAAAATCCATTTTTCATCGCACGCGTCGGCTGGCTTCAAATATGGATTTTGCTTGTTCCTCCAGCAATCTCCGCTGGCACGAGCTTTTAACGTCCCTCAACTCCCGCAGCGCCCGCTTTATCCATTTTCATTGCTCCACTGATCTTCGCCAGCTGAATAATTAAGCCATTTCCCTTTTCACCCGCTTCCCAATTAGACATTCCCTCAAATAGCCACCGTTCCATCCTGCCACTCAATCCAGTATTTTTCATTCTCCAGAAAACAGTGTTCCCCAGAAGAAAGCGTCCCATGTTTGTCCACGTGTTTCTGGGCCACCCTGTATCGAGAGCTTGACACGATTATACGGCCCTCGAGAGGTACGCTCCGTAAGGGCGTGCTGCATTCGGATAACAAAGCGTGCTAGAGTAACGCTGACTCTCGCCTAAGGAACGAGGTGGGAGGGGAAGGTTCGATCGGCGGCAGGTTGCCCCGTAGATGGTGGGATCGGCGAGTAGGGCAAGTTGGGAAACGCTGGCGCGAATCAGTCGGCAGCTGCGCCGAATCCACGCGTCCCGATATCCACCGCGAGCGGATTGGCACGCATCGCGGCGTCCTTATCGAGCGCGAGCAATGCCGCTGAACACGGGGACGCACGCACCCTCCGCTCCGGGGAGGGTAGAATGAGAAAAGAGAGAGAGAAAGGGGAGGCGATAGCACGGGCGTCGTCGCGTCTCCTCCGTGGAACGGCGCGCGTACACTCGCGTGAGCATACACTTCGTACATTTGTGAGAAACGTGCCCGTTTCCCCGGCCGCCATCTTGCCTTTTGCGTGATGTCACGGCGTGGCCTACTTCCGAGCACTCCACGTGCAAGGGTCGTCGACCCTGTTCTCCTCTAGCCCCCTTTTGCCTAGCCCCGTCGCTGGCTCGGGCCGCGCGGCTGCTAGAAACGCTAGGCTCTAGAGCCGCTAGCCCTCCCGCTAGCGGGGCCAACCAGTGGCCGGGATTCCGACGCGCACCGGCTCCCTATTCGCTCCCAACCGTTCCCTTTTCCTTTTCCACTTCCTCTTCCTTTTCCCCGCAGCCCCTTCTTTCCCGACTTTCGTCCTCTGCGAGCCTTCCGTCCAGTTCCTCGGCCACGGCCTCTCTCGACTGCTCTCGTCCAGAACCCCCGGGCCATTTATTTTGCTGGTAAATGTCTCGCTATTGCTGCAAGATATTCTTGGTACGTACTTTCTTGCTGGATGGGGATGCGAGAGTAGGGGTAGGAGGATATTGAAGTTACGTGAAATTTTGGTATTATTCATTTTTGTTGTGTACCCCAGTCAGTGGCGCTTGGGGGAGACGGGTGGAAGGGGTACAAATACTTTTGACGCAATTTTAATAAAATTCTTTAGGGGACTAGGAAAAATGATTTGGAGAATAAAATCCAGTTTTCTTCTCTTCTTAAGAAGCCTCTTCTTTGGGGGTGCCAGCACTCCTTGGACCCCCTCTACTCCGGGTGCGCCACTGACCCCATTGCACAGTTTTAAGTTAGGGTACGTTAGTTTGGCTGATAAGAAGAATTTTAGAATTGAGAGGCCCCAGTGGAAAAGGGACCCATGCCTCTTGGCTAAATATGTATGAGGAATTTATTATCACTCTTTCGAATCAACCCCTGTATGAATTATAGGTGTAATCACTATATTAATGTCAATAGCAATAGCATTTTTAGGGAACGTTTTATTTGAGGATAAATATCTTTTTGAGGCGCAGTGGTAATTACAAATTTATTATCAGATATTCCTTATATTGGGCAGATAATAGTTTAATGAATTTGAGGAGGATTCGCTGTTGAAAATGGCACTTTAAATCGAGTTTATTCGTTTCACTTTATTTTACCTTATTAAAATAATGTATTTATTTTTAATTATTTTAATTCTGTTAGTCCTTCATTCGAAGGGTAAGGGGAAAAACGTGGAATGTCACAAAACAGCTTTATCGAGAGAATTAAGTTTTAGTACCTATTTACATTAGTCCACCAGTAAAGAAACGAGGTTCAATGAATTTAATTTTCTTCTTAAATAATTTCCTGTTTTACTGTTTTTCCTGTTGTAAAATTTAATAATAGTTGTCATTTACTATCTAACCTCAAGTGTCGTTTAAAATAAACACAATTTCGTGCTACATTTTCTATGAAAATAATGTTTTCTTCAACTTGCTTTCCACTGAAATCATAAAAATGTGGCATGTGCCTTTTTTCCACTGGGCCCCTCAATTGTCAAATGGACAGCACGGTTGAGAGTACTTTTACTTAAGAATCTTGTTATAGGATCAAAGTTAATTAAATCGGTTTTACGTGGTCGACGAGAGGGCGGCGTGCTACGTAACAGCCATGGACAAACATCACAGCCTATTAATCCCAGGAGCTGTTGATAACGCCATTAATAGCTTTCAAGAGGAAAGCTGTATCAGCTGGAATCGAACGATCACGGAGGGCCAGTAGAATAAGGCGATTTAACCTGTTGATGGGAGAAAACGACTGAAATTATTGCGCTAATTTAACGATTTATAAGAACCGAGTTGAATTGAATACGTTTCTAATCGACGATTTCCCAGTTTACAGGTTAAAGTAAAATAAAGTGTTAAATAAAATTTCTAAACAATCCCAAGGAATTTTGGAAATGCCTCTAATGGACATCTGGCGCTTGTTGCAACGACTCACACGCAAGTGATCGTCTTCCGTGCGAGCACATGCGAGCCAAGCTTTCGTTTCTCGAAATTATTCTCGGATTGGCCCCCCTCGTTACCTCGTTCCATACGGCTCCATTGTGTACGCGGCCCGCGTTCTAATGAGGCCAGATAGGGCCATTTTCTATATAGGAAAGTGTAACGTTGCCCAGTCATACCTGCTGCATTGTTACCGTGATTTACGATGCGAAACCGAGACAGTTTCTCGATGGAGGAAAAGAAACGGCTCGTGGGTCAAGGGGTCAGAGCAGGAGACGTTGCCCGCGTGCGGAGCAGCTTCGTTTCACGAAAAAGTTTCCCTGATCGGCGGGACGCACGCTGTTCATGTGGGCGGATAGGGGCCGCGCGAACAATGTTCCGCACGCACCTGCCGCTCTTCCTATCTGCTAGAGCTCCTTACATAACCAAAGCATCGATCAACACAGAATATGGTCACCTAAACCGTGACCATTGTTCGCTCTTTAAGTCATCGTGCCCCGGTCTTTTAAACCCCAACCGCCTCGTCACCCTTTCAGCTCCTGACAACTACCTCCTTCAACTGGAATTGCGTAAGATCCGTGCGACGGGCGGTAATAGCATTTAAATCGGTGTAGAAGGGATGAGCTATTCGGATACCGCTGCTGAAAGGAGGAAACCGATAAGGGTAGCTTGCAAATAGAAAATTAAAAAATCTGAAACTTCGCAGAAATATAGCTCAAGTGACGCTAATAACGTGACTGTTTTTTTATTCGGCGATAAAACGCTCCTGAAGGTGAAAACACCCCCTCAAAGAAATTGTGGGGGTTCATATTATCCAAAGTTTAACGAAAAGATCGCTATTTTTTTCAACTACCATCACATCAAAATTTACATTTCTAGAAAAAGACTATTAGAACATTATGAATGTACAATTATCAGTTAGAAATTGAAAGATTCAAAAATACGAAAATAGTATCTCAAAATTGTCACTGTAGTGCAATGAACACCGCGTGACCAGTTACTGATCATAAGAAGTTGTGAAGACCACGAAGGGTTAAAGCCGTCCGCGACAAAAAAAATTCCTCATTTTTCAAACTCATCAGGCAAAAATATACTAAAATCCCCGAAATATTAAAAAGGCTTTGTCATTCCTGTAGTTATTATTCCCTGGAATATCTACAGAACTCCCAAATGAAATCCCAATAGCCGTTGGTTCATAACCGCGTGTTTGAAAAGAGGGGGCCAACCGGAGTGTCAAAGCCTGTCCGTACCTACACGCTGCCCGACTGCTTCGATTCAGAATCCCGGGTCGCTTTTGTGAGAACGCGTGAAGGTACGCGAAGGTACTCGAGAGAAAAAGGTCGAGACTCCCAAAGATTCATGAGGACTTATCCCCAACAGGCGGCGGGTTGGGAAACTCGGCGGGTCGCGACGCGGCGCCCTACCTTGGCATTAACGTGTGCGTGAGCGCGCGCGCGCGTGCACACGCCGCGCCGCTTTCCTGACGCGACAACTTTCCCGGCCGAGCGGAAGAATCCAAAAAGGGTCAATGCTTGATTTATGACGCTACTTTCAATCTTACTCCGTGTCCCCTCCGCTCCCACTAACCCTCCCGGCCCGCGCGACGCGTTTCTTAATCGGCGGCGTGTTCCCTCCGTACCACAAGTTCGTAATCAACTTCGATCACGCGCTCGGGCCTTTTTCGCCGGGGCCCGGGCGTTACACGTGTACCTCGCGCTGGCATTGTGAAACAACGAAATCATGAAGAGGCGCACGGAAAAGATGGCTATCGATCGGCTACGTGGCCATCGACCACGGCCGGATTTCGCCGAGTCACGTTCCGTGATCGTCTTGGAGATTCACGATAACCTTCCTGTTATGAAATACCCTGTGTGTTTGTTGTTATCTTGGCTCTTACAAATCCTGTTTTGCATTTTTCCACGATTAATGGAGGGGATACGTAAGTCAAAGAATAAGGGGTGTGAGCTTTAGTGTTGCGTGATATATTTTGATAATTTTAATTTATAAAGCAGAAAGTGTGTGTTGTCTGTCGCCTAAAAACTTTCGAACGGTAAACTCTGGGGTCATGAAATGTGTCCCAGCTCATTATGTCTATATAACTAATTCAGATGAATGTAACTATTTCAAAAAAAAAAATTTTTTTTATCAAATCAGAATCTTAATTTCGGGCGAAGCTGAGTAGTAAAGCTATTTAGTTGTATATATCGATATTTGCCTGTCGATACAACGATATCTTTTACTGATGTTTGTGTGTCGATATATCGATATTTGCTTGTCGATATATCGATATTTGTCTGTCGATATATCGATATTTTTTATTTGTATTTCAAACACTAATAATTACAGGTATCGATAATTTTGGTTAAAATATCGATAATTTTTACTGCACCTTCTTTCATTCAAGCCAATTCAAAATGATAATTGTCGAATTACTACGTATAAGTAAAATTCAGTATTTCTTTATTAAAAGTAAATTACTTGTTTTCATTTTAATACTTTCAATCCTAATTTAAATAAAATAATTTCTTAATATAAAAAAATGTTATCTTAGAAACTTTTTGTTAATCCAAAATGATACTCTCTTGAATATATGTAGCTTATTTTTAATTGGTAAATTGATACGATCTTCGTATCGATATTATCAATATCAATACTTTTTGAATAATATATATCATGTATCGATATTGAACAAAAAAATATACATATATGGATAAGCATTATCGATAGTTAGGACCAATAATGAGCTTTGGAACTCGTGTTCTTTGTAGAGAGTTCTGTTCTGATATTTATAGTATTTAAATAGTTATTTTCGTTTCTAAATTTGCAATTCAATGGAGATGATGAGCTAACTTTGCCCTTGTATTCGTCGTTAGGTTGAGAAAAAGTTCCATCCACGTGATCGGCAGAATGTCTCTGTGGGTAGGTGCAGACTGCTGGTCTGCTGGGCCAGAACTGCTAAAAATAATTCGCGATTATCCAGCTTTATAAATGGCACCGATAATGACCAATTCATCAGAATTATCGAGGACCTCGCGTCACAAACGAAATTGGTATCTCGAGCACCTAATGTCCGTTTCGCTCTATCTTATCATCGTCGCAAGCACGTGCCCCTCAGGTATCGATCCTATAAATTGTAAAGCGCGATTAAGGGAAGGAAAAGAGTGTCACGTGCCTTTACTAAAAGCTTTCCAGCCCTCATTAGGAAGTGGAGCGAGCTGTATATTTTATAAATTATACGTCCCTCGCAGTGGATAATTTTGTATTTTAATTTGAATGGTTCTAAATCCATGAGATTCTTGGGAATACAATTTAAAATGCATGCAATTACTTTGAGACGACCTAATCTCTCCGTTTTTCACTTGTCTCTTGTAAAAAGTATGAAAACGTGTTGTCATGCATGTAATATGAGTAACTCTAACTCCGAGCTTTACTTATCACGTTGATATCGCTGGCGTGTTCAGAGAAATCTGATTACTGAAATAAATTAATGCTCTGCGCGACACAGATGAAGATAACATATTCAGCCGGGCATAAAAAACATTGATACAAAGAAACGACTTCCTTAAATAGGTACCTAACACATTCATCTACACGAAATCACATTCTTCTTCTGGCACGAAGCATGACAACATGCACCCTGCTTCTATCGTCACGAATACCTAGGTACTGCGGGGATTCTCAAGGAAACCACTTCTCGTACTACAAAGTAACCATAACCCCGCAAATTTCACATATGTATACTCATAAGCTTCACAATTACCTCCGACGATTGCAAGAAGCTGCTGCAAATGGAGAAAAGATGTCCAACAATGACGGTCTCTATTTGGAGAACAGAAGGTCCGAATAGTAGGGAATAATTAAGTAACAAAAGACCCGATCTATTATTTATACTATTATCTACCGTAATCAGGCAGAAAATAATTCTGTCTTGTATTTGAGTAGCAGAACTTTTAATAGTAAAAGGTGTAACATAATCATACAAGTATCCTTGCAAGAACATCCCAAACAGAATATTGAAGTAAAAAAGTTCCAATATTAAAAAATCTTCCATAATCGTGCAATAATCTTGCAAAAGAAACTTAATCATGTATTCCAGTTAAGGTTGCCACCATTTTTACAGGAAAATAACGTACAAAAAAAAGTACGATTGAAAAAACTAAAAGTACATTTTAAACTTATTAGTTTCTATTTCTTCCAAACATATTTCTTATTGTTTTAGCATTACAGAGCAACATTTTACGTGTAATAACGTAAGATACTTTATTTTAAAGTACGGGTGGCAACCCTAATTCCAGTATTACAAGTTCCAATAGCAATAGATCCACCATGATCATATAAACATCCTTCCAAAAAAGTCCCAATACACTATCAAAAAAGCAAAAGTTACAATATAAAAAAGTCTACCAAAAATCTTTCCAAAAGAAAGCCAGTGACGTGTTGGGACAGAGACGAGCGTGGCCACCGATAAATGTTCGTGGGAGAGGACTGCAAATAGCCAGCCAAATTTGACCGGAGACCGGGCACGGAAATATCCGTAGTCTCCAGGGGATGGTGGGCCGTGTTGCCCGTGGCGGTCGACTCGTAAATAATTAGTATCGGCCAGCTAGATGCAAAAGAGGCGAGGAGAGACGGTACGTAGGTGTGACCGAAACCGCCGAATATATACGACGTGGCGTGGCGAGGTTCCACAGCGACGAGGAGGACGAGCGGCACTCGGGGCAACTGAATTTTCAATAGTGGGGTTGGATCAATGGAAGGGTTGACCCACTGACCTGGAACCTGGTGCACCGGTTAGTTTACCAACTGCAGCTTCGATCGATGCGGACGTGCTGGATATCCAATCGCAATTACATTTCCACCACTTTTCCATCCAACGGGGGTAGCAGCAGTTTGCTTTCGTTCGCCACGCGCTGCCGCTAATGGGGGCCAGCGACGAGCTAATTCAATTAGCGCTCGAATGCACTTAATCGGCGGAGCAACAAGAATTGTCTGCCATAAGGAAACGGGCGCGCTGCCTTCCTCACCTCGATGCATTCTGACAACCACGGGGTAAGGGAATATATTCAGCACTCGGTATATTTAAGAGGCCATTCTAGTTTGCCTGGCCAACATGGGGCCTATTTTTAGGATTTTTTTTCTGGGACTATTGTACGGATTTTAATGTAGAATTGTATTTTTCATATTTCCAATATGTAGGTTTAGTGGGAGGACGACGAGCGTCCTCCTCGGCGTCAAAGTGGTTAAAAAATGATAAAAATAGTGTGATTGTGTCCTATAGGGGTGTACGCATAGGGTGGTTAACAGTTGAAGGTAAGAAAACGAACTTTTCTGTTTAACATGACGGCATTTTGTGAAAAAGCAATTTTCCTTGAACTTTCAATTCTTCTAAACTCTAAAAACTATATAAAGACCCAATACACTTGATATATTTAAAATTCTCAAAACCATTAAATGGAACTTATACACCACAGGCAACCACTGTTCTTCATTTAACATTATCTTCGCGTCTGTCGATAATATCCCAGCTATTGACAGACCAAGCAGCTGCAATTGGAAGCTTCCCTCGAGTTAAAAATCGAAGACTCGATTCCAATACTGAAAAATGGATGAAACTTTATTCGAGAACGTCGTTCCTATCATTAATTAACGAACAGCAGTACACCACTCCTACTTTGGCAAAAATTTCTAGATAAAAATACCCCTAAAGCACTCATGAAACATTTATATTAAAGCAGTTGAAACGAGCGTTAATCCTTCATCGTTCAACTTTCTTTATTTCACTTTGATTTTCTTTCGCTAAACCCTGAAACACGCTGACGGTGAATACTCGTTGCTTATTCCAGCAGGAAAATTCGCTGGCTACATAACTCGTTGCATTTTGCATGGCGCCTGCAACTTTGCGTTCCCCCGAACCTCGGGCTACTCCGACCCGCAAGGTATAATGACACACGGAATGGCAGGCATCGATTGTAAAATTGACGTGGCGAAATGTCAAGATCGAGGCTTCATCGAACGAGCAAGTCGTTCTTGGAAGTTCACTCGTGGCCGTTGACAAGTTGAAGTTTGTCTTGAGCAGGAAACGACGGGCATGAATGTTTAGCTAAAAATAGTGAAACTGCAAAGACGCCTGCTCGTCCGTGTTATGTAATTGCATAAAAGACCAGATAAAGTGGAAAGGATGACCGAATGATTTCGGATCCTGCTGGCCTTGCGTAACGTTTTTACATAATCGTAGCTTGAAATGTCAAATTTAACCTGTTAACCAGCTAGGACGAATTAACTCGTCGATCGAAAATGGGCAGGACGAGTTAACTCGTCAGTGATATTAAAAAATTGCGAAAGAATGTAAATATCATTTGTTTTTACTCTTGATTTTCTATTTTCATTTTAGCCATTTTTAACACATTGCTGGGGAATTAAAATAAAAATTCCCCTGTTTACTAGTATGTTTTGATATTTATCAGTGAATTCTTCTGTCCTGAGTTTCATCATTCTATTTATATCAGAAATAATATTAAAATATCGATGGCTTAGTCCATAAATATTATATGTCCATTTTTAGTGTTTACGAGAAAAACAGGTTTAAACATGCAATAGCACATAAGATTCACGGACATTCAATGAAGAAAAATAATATTTTTAAGAAATTTATGAAATGGACATAAATGTGATTTTTATACAGCATAAAGGAACAGTCAAGAACTATTTGCTGCATATAAATACTCAAATTTCACGAAAAGTGGGCATACAATATTTCTGCACTAAGTTCATACCTATGGTAAAGACGAGTAAATTCCCTTTTTTCTCATTCATCACTATAAACTTGCCAACTATTCGCGAATGTGGCTAGAAGGAAATTGGGGCACGATTGCAACAATTAATAAATAAATTCGAAGCGTTTCAACCATCTCCCAGAGGCATTAGCTGCATATTTAATTGCGCCTGGATATCCGGCACTGCCATGCATTTCTCTGCGTGATTTGTTTAAATTTTTAATCCTACCAGCGAACCATTGGGAACGGAAATCTGTGTATACAGGGCGTTTCAAAAGCACGCGTCACTGCTTCTATCGTTAAATCAACCCGCATCATGGATACCAGCATGTATCCTGCATACCATGCGCTCGAAAGTTCGAAAAGTCGAAGGACAACAGATTTGAAACCTGCAGCACATTTTTCTCACATTTCAAGCGCAGAAGTTGCCATTTCTCAACGGTAATTTTACCACGATCGTGCGCTCTATTCATCAGCGAAGCTCCGCGCGCTGGTCCCCACTTTTGAGCCACTCTGTATACCGAATGGAACACAGAGAAACGTTAGAAAGGTATTACGGAAGCGCTGTGCGAACAGAATTTCGCTCGAAAGCATGCGCGCTCGGTTGGGGTGAATCCGGGGCTCGATTCCCTTAGCCCCATTGAAATGTTGCTTCCTTTGCCTCCTCGTCTCTCTATTCAGCCTCCGCCCCGCGCTATTTGTCCCCTTCCGTGAGGCAGATCGCATCGGGGGATAGAACGGAGCACCGAGGGGGACGTTCTGAAAACAGTGGGAAGAGCAGGAACGGGGTTCGAATAAATAGGAAATTGTTATTTTGGTAAACAAAACTGGCCAGCCTCCTAACGAAGCAAAACAACCACCTATATTTACATAATATATTTAATGGACCCCTACAAACGATCTGACGTCCAGAAGATCACGACCCAAATTATGCGATAAACATTTACCTCTTTGCCCCGTTCCAAGATCGAAAGGAACCCCCGCCGCGAAGCTGGCACGGCAAACGAAGCGACCGGTGGCACCGCTGAACGAAAAATCAATGATAGCTCCCTCGATTATCCCCCATAATTTCTCCTTGACGACAGTGTCGGCAATTAAAGAGACGTCGCGGAGGCTGCACTCCGCAGAAAAGCGAGAGACGAAACGTTCCGCAAAGATGCTTGGCAACAAGGGTCGCGAAGGGGATTGAGAGGGGCGGGGTGGGGGCAGAAGGGCGTACAAACCGAGGATCGATGATAAGGGTGAGAAGGAGGGGCGAGGGAGGGGAGCCGGAGAGAGGGAGGGTGGAGTGGAGGGTAGGACGGAGAGGAGAGGAGAAACCAGGGCGCAAGTATTGATCCCACACCGGGTGGTTGACACATTTACCAAAAGCTTCGCGTGGTCTAGTTTCTGTTTGAGGTCGCGAAAGGAAATAACTGCGCGTCTTTTTCCCTCGTTGGACTCTCGACCAGCACCGGCGACCTATAATCCAATTCATTAAATTCATTTCGATTGCTTCAATTACCCATCGATTGGAACATTATCGCCCTCGTGCATGCGCCACGTTTGTCCGCAATATTCTGCTGAAACAGAGGGCATGAGAAGAATGGAAGACGAAAGTAGGGCGAGAGTAATGAAATTTACCGGCGACTACAGTGACCGCATATTGTGTACGCGTTTAATTTGACAAATATTAGAAAGAATTTTTCAAGCTGTTCATTAAAATTCCATGAATGGTAGGCTTGATGATCTACTCTCCTCTAGAGAAATGCTTCGCTGGAATTTCAATATTAACGTTATTTCCTCCGCGATTCCTTATCGGAACGGAGGGCTCCAGCCGATGCCTGACAGCAGAGAGCAGAGAATTAATCGCGATAAAATGTCTCCGCGAGCTCCGAGCGGTGGCTTAGCTCGATAGCGCCGCGGCAATAAATGTACAGCGGGCATAATATCTACTACCGCCCAATTTAACCGATTCGCTATCTAGCCGTGCGAGCGTCCCGCGTGCTTGCGCAATCCCTTCTTCGCGCTTCTGCTATCGGAAGCGGAGGGCGTCCCAAAAAAGCCCGACCCAATTTCCCGGGGAGAAGCCGCGGCCCGCCGGCGAGAATCCCCCTGAAACGCCGCAACCGACGGTGCCCGACTCGCCCCCCTCGCCGCGGGTCTTCCCCCAATTCGCCTGTGCCCGCGAGCGCCGGGAAACCTTGGACGTGACGGTCCTAATGGATTTAAAAAAGTTAAGAGTTCCACGAAAGCCCCGCGTAGCTCTGAAACTTTGCTAGGGAATGCTCGGCGACAGCGGCGTTAAGATTATTCCGCTGAGCCAGCTTGTAATTGCGTTACTTTTCCTCGCTGGTTGGGGCGTTTCTGGATTTCGAGGAGTTCCGAAGTAATTCAGGCTCGCCGGTGGCGACCTCACGATAACGACGACTGAAATCGTTTTCCCACGGGGGCTGCACTGTGCCTGATTTATGGGGAGGGGGTCGACTGGGTGTGGCGGCGGGGAGAGGAGGAAAAAGGAAAAATTAAATTGGTGATCTCACACGGGGAAATCCCGCGGCCTGAACTCGGGAACGCTGCCAAATGGGTCAGAGCTCGTATAGATCTGGTACAGCAGCCACGGCGTTGTACTGCTGACCTCAGCTCCTCCTTGCCTTCCCTCGCGCCCCGCGCTCCCTCCTCCGCCTAACCCTAGATGGCGATCTAGAGCGATTCTAGAGCGAGGCCACCGCCGGAGACCGACTACTCTGCTCGTGCTGCTCATCTTATGTCAACCACCTTCTATTGTTTCGCGAGTAATGCTGGTGCATCGAGCGCTCTTGGCTCAAAGTAATTGAATGAAGATTAATCTCGGACGGGAAGGAACTGGAGAAAAGGGGGTGGAGCGTATCGGCTACTTTGCGCGATCCGGGCCCCTCCTGGCGGATTCTGCTGCGGCACTTTTCGTATCGCTCGCCTCTCGGGCTCTGCATCGCATCGAATCGCAACGTTCTGTAGAAATTAGAGGATTTGCTTCTCACGGTACTGGTGGAGTGACGTAATTGCGAGAGAGGCGCACGCAGTGTTGCATAGAGTCATTACGCAGCGATGTCCTTGCTCGCGCACGCTCGTATCGTGGAATAAATGGCAATTATCGGGCACACACGCACTCGCCATTACGCAAACATAACCTCTAATACTTCAGCGACGATTATTCAGCCGATGAATCGTCTTCCTTTTTTAGCATGTCAGTGGTTTTATAAATGCTACTTTAACCGAATGAAATACTTGGGGACAGTGTTAGCAGAAAGGGGATAATAATGTCACGGAAAAATTCATCTTCGTGGTTAATTTATAAGCGACAAGCGCGTAATTGCACGGCTTTGGCTGCAGAGGGTACGAGGTAATGTAGGTCACGGTGTCATTTTGCGTAACGTCCACAGCCTTTTTTGCACGCATAGTCCAGGAATAATTTCAGTTCACGACGGATTTGAGAATGAATTTAATGTAACCTCGCTCCCTTTAACGGATTGACGTTTTTATCTGCTTGTAACTTTGAACCACACGCGAGGGTACTTTAAAAAAGAGTAAACTTGAAACATAACCTTTCTCCAAGTTACGTTTTTAATTTTACCAATTAATAGTTTCTCGATAGTCGGCTTCTGTAATTATACAATCATCATAATTGTTTACATGCCTTATTGTATCACGACATCGGGAAGTGAGCTGTTATCTTCCACGCGACGCCCATGTAATCCATCAACAAATAAAGATAGTGGCGCGGGGCGCAAAATTGATTTCGTCGTTTAATACTCATAATATACATTTTATTCATCATTAGGGTAGAAGCAGGATAAATTCATATTTCAATTTAAAAGGACATTTACTACCAACGCCCATTATCTTTTCAATTTGAGAACCACTGGTGAGCTGTAGACATATGAAGGCTAATCACACAAGAACGTCAAAATTTTTAAGTAATGTACTCTACTAACAGCAGCAAAGTGCCAATGCACTATAAATTGATTCCCTGCTAACTCGAAAACCAAACTACTGAAGGATATTGAATTGAACGAAACACGTGGCGTCAATAATATTATATGACTAGCCTACTATTAGAACTGATTCAGTAGAGCGTCCGCCGATAACTGCTGTTAGCCGCTATTTTCCACAAATAAGTTATTCATCATCTCGCTTTCCATCCCAAAGTCCGATTTTCTTATAAGGTTATCTTATTTCGTACAATTCTAACCTAAAATAGCATACTCTGCGAGACGTTCGGTCCAGAAGCGCAGTGTATACATTAACCTATATTGAATCTCCTATTAATCCGTGCTATAATAAAGTAAACAAATATTTCGGTACATCCACCGAAATATACTGCCTTATTATTACCCAGAATCGACGTTTGCTGCTCGGTCGGTTTCCAGCAATAAAGCAGACCCACTTCCCTCGCGGCAGCCCAGCCTAACTAATTTCTCTAATGCACATATGACGAATGAACAGCTGAGCACTCTCCTGACAAGCGGATGCAAACCAGGCGCGTGTTTACTATAGCGGCTTCGCGTGAAATAATTGCAGGATCGCATACACGTGCGATTATCTATATCCCTTTATGGATCGCCCAGAGTACAGTTACAACCTCCGCCTATCTCGCTTTCATTGCCTTTCTCTCTGCCGTAATTCAGCAGTCGTACGGTTTCCACGAGAATAAAACTGGTAGCGCCGTAGAAGTTCACTCTCTACGAGCACGGTACATATTTAGTAAATACTATTTACAGACTCCGGTCGCTAGTCAACTTCTCCCGTCGATACAGACAGCGCCATAAACAGCGGTCCCTAGCGCCCGGGGCTGGTCCCTATTTCGCATTACCGCAGCGTACGTGCGCGGTCGATAAAAAGAAATCACGGCTAGACGGACGATAGCCGCGCCCGAGATGAGAATTCTTAGGCGGAACGAGGTGAAAACAGAAGGGAGAGATAACAGAGGGAAAAGGGCCATTCGACAGTTTGTCGAATGCAGCACGTGGCACGGGGACACGTGCCTAAGGTCGATGCCCGCCTATACCGGATTTTGTTTTATCTGCCCCCCTCCATACACCCTCTTTCCCCACGTCACCCTTCCCCTCTTTTCCTAAGTCTAGCCCGGCCGACTAATGGAACGTAAACGAAATACATATCGATTAAAGATTTATCGGGAAATCATGGCTCGCTGTGTGCTCGAGATTCTCTCTGTGTCTCGTTATCTGTCATTCCCTTGTCCACGCACGAAGAATCCCGAAATCCCGAATTACCACGTACGGAAGCTTGATAAAGAAACGTCACTGTTTCCACGTATTTTATTTCAGAATATGTAGTTTGCATTTGTTGCGTCGAACGGATGTTAATGAACCTTACGTAACGGCACAGGAAGCCAAGAGAGACGACTTGGGGTAATAAAAAACAGGTATTTAGGGACGAAATAGGTTTAGAATGTTAACGAGGTTCAATGGTCTTCGAGGCAATCCCACCGTCATAAATTACAGTTTCGAAATGACATCCGTAGCAGTTGACACGGGCGCCCACCGTTTTCCCCTAGCGGTGCGGCCGATCGGGCCGTGAAGTCGCGCGTCTAGTGACATTCTGAAGTTTCGGGCGCCCCTCGCGATTCGGTGGTCGCCGTTGCGTAATCGCTAGTAATTTACGGCACGGAGTAATTTCTTGACGCAACGCGAACCGCTGGCTAGTTACGCCGAGCCTAGAACGCTGCAATCCCACGTAAACCGACCGCTATTAATAGGAACCAGCCGCACCTATTTGTCTTGCATAGGAGAGTCAAGTGCAGCTGGCCAACCAGCTACTATGACCGGCCAACAACGACCCTCCCGATTAACCATTCAACGCGCTCGCGCTCCTATGATGCGTGTTCCCTCTATTTTTTCCTTACAGCTCTTTCAGACCTCCCGTTTCCAACGATGCGCGTGTGACTTCCCCTTTCGTGATTCCTCTCCTCGTTGTGGAAGTTTCAGGTTAGATTCCCAATTGACTTTATAGTCGAACCACGCACAGTGTTGTTAATCTTGAATTATGTATTATATCAGTTTTGGAGAAATTGTGGGTGGTTTTTGTGCAGAAGAACCTTCCTTCTTTGGTCTTTTCGAGCTTAGAAACAAGTTTTATTGGTTACACAGGGTGACTCAAAATTCGTGGTCCGAGTCATAAAACGCTGAAGAATCGAATAAAAGAATTTTATTGGGCGTCCCCGATTTAAAGGGGGCTGCTACTTTGAGCGCATGAAAGTCGTAGGTTTATTTAGCAATTTTTTTCTTTTAAATAATGAACTCAATAGAAAATCTGATTAATGGTATTTGTTATACATCTCTTGTAGATTAAAACAAAAATTTAAAAAATCTTCAAGAGATGTATAATTAATGCCATTAATCAGATTTTCTATCGAGTTCATTATATGAAAGAAAAAATTGTTAAATAGTCCTATGATTTTTATGAGTCCAAAATGTTCCCCCCCTGCTTCACTTTTGATTGCGCCTACGTATTTTGAGGCATCTTAATTCATGTATTGAATATAATTAACCATTTCTGCTACTTTATATCAGCAAAACGAAACTGTCGATGAGTTGGTTAATTAATTTAATATCCAGCAGTGATGTAAACTAATTAACATTCCTATTATTATCAGAGTGAAGCACGTCTCATCACATGTCTCATCTGCACTGGATTTTCCAGGCCGTGCTCGGAACAGGAAGCAACGAAAGCGATAATAACCACGAAAGGGTTGATTCTGTGACTGACACGTGCGTGAACCTCTCGCGCGCTCGAATTTCTGTACTTCCATACAGCTTTCGCTTTTACATCCATACACGTGTTCCAAGTGATAAGATAAAAGATGACACATATCTCGAGAGCGAAAGCGATTTATTTCACGCGGTATATACGTCCATTGAAAAATCTGTGACCCCCGCGGTTACGTCTGAAGCCACTGAACGATTGTTTCGGATATCGTTTCTGGACTTAACTTAAGCTCCGACTTGCTCGTGCCACGGTCAACCACATTGCATTTAATCCGCTAGGTAAGCCTTACTGGCAAGTCCGACATATCAGCCTGAGTATATGTATACGTTCATCGATCGACGGAATATGAAAATATGTAGACACAGATACGTCTACGGTTAGTGAAGCAGATATAGTGAGTTCGTAATAACAGTAGGGCGTCAAGACAGTGGGAGCTCTCGAGTGGCGATATTGTATGAGGGACACAATAAGAGTGCGTTTTGGATATCAGTACTTAAGTCCCTGGGCTCACCAAGGCGGATAAACAATTTGGGTCTGTAGGGCCTTATAGCGAGTGACGAAAGGCACATCTGGCGAGTTGTACCCTCAAGGGTATCGCCTTACATACTACTTCAGTGTGCCACAAATGTAGGTCTACCAAGCAATAGTGAGGTTTTCAAATGGGAGAGGGGAAGGGAAACAATAATAGAGTCCGTAGGAAGGCTTTGAATAGGTATCAGTCACCTAATGATAATTATTATTATTATTATTCATAAACGGGTTTAAACCCATTACATAAAAAGAGTACGTAACACTTCGTGCATGTATAGATTGAATAAGAAAAGAAATATACATAATTTATAAAAGAAAAATGGAAAATGAAGATAACAAATGAGAAATGAAAGTGAAAAATGAAAAATGAAAATGAAAAATGGAAAATTGAATAAAAGTGAAAGTGAAAATATATCATATATATTTAAATAAATTTATTTATAATAATACGCAGATTACCTGCCAAAGAATTCACCTACTTTCACGGCATCATTATTTCTCGGTAAACTTATACCTCGCTGTGTCTCCACTAACCCCACCTATCCCTCGCGACATATCTGCAAATGAAGTCCGCCAGAACCATGGGAGCAATTAATCAGCCCTTCCGAACCTAAAAAAGATTACGAACTCGGCCGCATTAGCTTCCGCGTAGTGAGCTGGCGTGTAAACCGGCCACGGTCCCGAGAGAAAACGCGCTTCCACGCCTATGCATCCGGACATACATACGTATACATGCACACCACGTGTCCTACCCTCGCGTGACTAGGTACTGGGAGCACGTGGCCCCCCACCATCAGTCCCTAAGGTCCGTCTGCCTCTGGCGAGGGAGAAGGACAGCGGCGGATACGTGCCGAGGGGAATAGAGATATTAGAGATTGGTTCGGAGGGGAAGGCACGAAGGAAGTTTGACGAGGAACACGGTAGCAACTTTGCGGAAGCGAGATGAAGGGACCGTCGCAAGGGGTGCCGTCGATATAGACGGACAACGGGGCTCGAGTCGCGGAAGATGCAGAGGGGCGTCGCGAAAAGGGGAGTCCGACGAACGAGGAACGTCGGAACCGCTGGAAATGAATGGAGAAGATGGAAGGAAGTGGCTTCGAGCTGGCTTGGATAGCTTTCGGGGAAAGCAACATTGCCGTCGCCAAGCAAGTGCATTGTAAACAGGAAGAAACTAGCTCCAGTGTGGAAATATCCACAATGAAACGCTTTAGCTTTTGTCAGTGGCGGATTTAACGAACATGGCCCAGGTGCCAAACGTTCTGAGGGGCCCATTTTTCGGGAAAATAAAGAGGCAGTTTACTAAAAACTGGCTAATTGTAAGAGCAGTAATACAGAAAAAGAAATATAGTGTTTGGATAAAATCATAATTTTTTTGTGAATATGGGACCTTGTGAGGCCTTTTGGGCAGGGACCCAGACGGCATCTGCTCATCGGCCACCCGTTAAATCCGCCACTAGCTCTCGTATGTTACGCTACTATGACTCATCCATCGATACTTTGTTATTTAGCGACATTAATCGAATTGTAATTTCGTTGGGCGTTTGAGAAATCGTTACGGCATTCGGTAACATTAACCCCTATCCCCACGGTACTACACGCCGCTACAAATTGTGCTGCCGGTTGTAGAAGCACGAAGATAAATGGATCCCCATCCCCCGCCTCGGAATCTTCCACTTATCGTAGCAAATGGCGCAACCGGCCAGAAAAATATCGTGCTCCGCGTCACTGTCCAGCCGTGTAACAAATACGTACACCGTTAACCGAGATAACAGATAGTCGAATAATTGAACAATCGAGCGCTCGTGTCTCGTCTCGACACTCCCACTTGCCTTTCGATATATTCCCTGCTAAGAAAAATATATCCCATAGAAACTGTGTAGTGCCCTTTTTTAGGTCACAAATGGAGATATCAAGGAGACTATAAAGTAAACACCGTTTAGGTAAATGGAATTGTGTGTCTTCGAACAACAATGGGCTACGTCCTAACTGACGCGATAAACATAATTAGCGAAGGTCACACGAGGACATTTTCTCTTCAACGAGCTCGAGGCACCTTGGTCGTTTTGATAATCCGACGACTTGCAGTGGTAATAATTTAAAAGCAGATAGATCGACAGTGTACAAATAAAGTTGGCCTTGAAGTCTCCTTCGCCTTCGTCAAAAAAGAGGACTCCGGGTATACACGACTTTCATTGACGAGCGTGTATTCTTTACCATCGATCGTTTCACATACCAACGATGATCGACTGAGGGCGCCAAGGTAGACAGGGCGAGAGAAGAATCTCCGTCCGATGATGATTATTTCGATTGATGCTTGGAGCGAGTAGGTGAACACGGAGGGGTAGGACTAGAGGAGAAAGGACTGGAAAGAGAAAAGAGCGGAGGACGGTGGTTGTCGGAAGAGAAAGGAAGGAATAGAGATGGTATTGGAATAAAAGAGAGCAAGGGGAGGACGAGGGAGAGTGAGCCGGGAAGGGGGAGCGAGAGAAGACAGAAGAAAAGGGGGCCAGAGCGAGAGCAAAGTTGGTGGGGTCGATAGTTGACCGAGTTGGCGAGAGAGCCGGTTGTGTAACAAAGGAACGAACCGAGTAACAAGAATCCCAAGGTGCATTCGTCGATTTACTCGTGGCTTCCTCGAACTCCGCGGCGCTCCGGCGAGATAGATCGGTGGGCGCAGACGAATTTCCAGCCTCGCCTCCAGCCCGACCGATAACCACGAGGGCGCGCGATGCTACCGACCGAGCCATTCGTCGCAGACCTATTTCGCAACCACGCGATTTTACGCGTAAGAATATTGTAATTAGAACGGGTCAATCGATGTCATCCTCGATAACCGCGTACGTACGCGACATAACGCACAGTGAAGACGCTTCGCGTCTTTTAAACATCGAGGAGCGGTGAAACTATTTACTTCGATAGGGAACAGATTTATTCTCTTCTCGCCACGATTCGGCGCAAACTTACACCTGCCGTCTGTGCCTTTCCAATTTCCGATCTATAGATCGACTCCTAAAAATGGTCACGGCTACTGAAATTTTTTAGTTTTACTTTTTAGATTGCTAAGAAATTTTACTGATACGTGACATTTCTTAGTGTTGCGAAGTGGGTACCTACTCCACGTGTCATGCATCGACCTCGTACTTTATGATACACTGTGTATGTACAAGGGGACTATTATCGGAGAGAGATACTAGAGTCTGTGATCTTCCGAGAGTTTCCTGACACGTGCCTCGCCCACGTGATTGACTCCTTTTCATTCGGGATGTAGGTGGGTACCGATCTTCTGATCCAGGTTATAGTTATCAGATATTAAAACAGGGGCGGCTTTGGTGTAGACTAAGTAGGCTGTAGACTAGGGTGTCGAATTTTGGGGGGTGGTAAATTGGGAGGAACAGAAATTTTGGGGAGCAACAAATTTTGGAGGGCGCCAAATTTTGGGGAGCGGTAAATTTGGGGGAGTGGAGGCCGGCAAATTTTGGGAAGCGGTCAATTTAAAGAGCATCAAATTTTGGGGGGCATCAAATTTTAAGGGGCGTCCAATTTTGGGGAGTGGCAAATGTGGGGGCATCAAATTTTGAGGAGCATCACATTTTGGAGAGTGGTAAATTTGAAAAAACATCAAATTTTGGGGAGTAGCAAATTCTGGAGAGCACTAACTTTGAAGGTGAATCAAATTTTTGGAGAGCGATCAATTTTGGGTAGCAACAAATTTTGGAAAACGACAAAATTGAAAAAGGTTTAAACATTTGGCTTGAGATAACTTTAGAAACAATTCCCATTTTTTTCATGCAGAGAATTAGCTGTGAGTTGCCAAATTGAATTAATTTTGAAATTACCTCACTATTTTAAATTAAAATATTTGATGATATTTCGCGAAAAGTGTGGCTGACGCATGTCACCCGGGGGCGTCAAATCTTCAAATCCTCCCCTGTATTAAAACCTTTCCACGCGTGACCTAATCCCACCTTTTCCATTTGTTCCTCGTATGAAAATACACATACGGCCTTTCCTCGATAAATGTTTCTGTTACGTATTATATTGCACAAACTATCACGTTCCGAGACAAGTCTTAAAAAAATCTTCTCGCAAGCTTATTCCACGAACTGATAACAACCCTCAAAGCCGAGTGGCGGGCGAGCAAAGGGGCGAGGGGCACCGAGCTAGATGAATTCAAAGGGAGCGGAATTAAAGGAATCGTAGAGGCCGCTCTTCAGAGCGAAACACGATTCTGAAGTCGAGCGGCAGAGGTGGGAGCGCAGAGGCAAAGGCGAACTACGAAAAAGTGCAAACTAGGGGAAAAAACAAAGTGCAAGAAGGAAAGGAAGGAGGGGAGGGGGGAGGTAGGAGAGGACGGAAAAGGAAAAGGGGTGCGATGGCGGGTGAAGGCTTCACACGAGTCGTTGCTTACGTAAGTACGTACGCAGCAGATAAGAACGTGCTTATCTGAAGAACGCCAGCATGCGAGCCACCTTGAGCGGCGTAAAAGTATGCGCGTGAAATCACAACGGTGCGACGCGACGCGCCATTTCGACTTCGGCAAACTTTATTGGCTGTCGTAAACGACGAATCGCTCTTTCCGCCTGCTTCGCGTTTGTAAGCAACGCTTTTTTAAATCTCGCTGTAGGTGCTAGTAAGTTTTGGGGAGTGTAAAAGAGAGGTTAAATTTTAATGGTCTAAAAACAGTAACAGCGAAGAAAAATAAAAAATGGTAAATTGCCTTCCAAATTCCCAAATGTGGAATTCCACACATAGCAAAATCTCAAGTTGGGGTAGCCCACATTCCACACAACTCACGCCGGCCATGTGGTAGTCGCTGCAACTGAAACAAAAGGCAAATTCGCACGGTTCACTTCGCTTGAAGCATTGCGGTTGAGTCAACAAAATTCAAAAGCGAATGTTTACACGTTTCAATAAAATTGACCAAATTGATTCACTGCAAAGTGGTGACGAGAGAAATTGTAGGTTTCGATATTGAAATAATTCGTGGACGTTATTATTATGAGACATTCGTGGATTTTTTACAAATCGAGAAATAATTGAATTTGTGTTTCTCTGAATTTATAGGTAGAACACCGTAAAATCGAGAGGTAATATAAATTATTTGTAATATTCTTATTATCTTTAAAAACAATTTTATTATCTGGCACAAAAGGCAAATGATACATCGACGCAACTGAAATATAAGCTTTCAATGTTCAAGATGCGTGTCTACATGAGTTCAATTAGGATGAATCCGCATTGAAGAAATGTAGAAACTCTATCAACGTCTTTCAATCTTCAATTTGTTTGAACGCTTTAAATAGTAATTTACACTGTTTCAATTTCATTGAATCAACCGCACTGTTCAAATTTGCCTTAACACTTTGCCAATTGCTTCAGCCCAGATGTTTCTGCTAGGTACCTTTCTAAAGGGGAATTTAGACTTTACACTTTGGGTGTGCATAGCGGATGATTCATCCACAGTGAATGTAAACTCATCAAAAGTAGAAACTGGCTTTACTTTTTTCGCGAGTCACTTTGGATGAAACACAGATGAAAACAATCTTTCAGTGCGGTTGTACCATCCGCGATGCGCATGCAAAGTGTAAAATTTAAATCCTCCTGAATCTTTCAGACGTAAAAAAGTACAACACTTATGAATCTTTTTCTGCCTGAGAGCGAGCAATCGGTTTCGAACCCTTTTCTAATCCTCCAGCTATGCGTTCTGCACTTTATAAAAAATCCCCGCCTCCTTTACTCCAGTTTTTCAGTCTAGATATACAGGCGTTGAAGAGAAAAAGTTGTCATTTCTAAGAAAGCGCAACGCGTGTGTAAAAGTTGCGCAAAAAAATGCGCAGTGCAGGGTTAAGGGATGATGTAGTAAGCGGGAGCCATTCCAAGCCGAAAGGCAAGGATAACAAATAATAAATAAATACATGGGGCATAAAAAAAAATACTAAAACTCCATACTGAAAAAGAATTAAAAATTGCAAAGTACGTTAAGTTGCAAAAAAGCACTTTAAACCCTTCTGCTCTTCCCTGAACAGTTTGCCCTTCCAGGCCTGACACTACAAGAGCCTCCTCTGCTTTACACACACGGTACACATAGAATTCATTCGTGCACCACCCATGCACATTTATCAGTCAGCAAATCTGCAATTTTTTTCTCGTCGCATTTACTTCGTCATGGTTATTTCATTACGGAGACGACGCATTGTTGTCAAAGCAGCGCGTTACGCAACGGTCATGCACGATGCCCCTCGCAGGGTTAATTAACCAGCGCCGCATTAGGTTTGAAAAATGTATTTTGCGTTTCTGCCTCAACGTAGCAGCTGTCCCCTCAGCGATCTCCGCCCAGCCCTTCTCAAAATCTAACGCACTCACGTCTCCAAACGCCTTCTGCATCTCGCCAACAATTGTCAATCATGTATCATTCACCTCGCAGTATCATCCCACGAGACTCAGCCTCCAGGGAAACAGAGTTCCCTACACGCCAACCTCGCCGACGTCCCGCGCGTCAAGTATTTCCACAGCGCAGCCAAACGCTCTGCCAGGAATTACATAACCTCCTCCATTTCGCGGGAATATTTAGGACACCGCTATCGCGTCATCCGTTTCCCCGCTGAAAGGAATTAACTCGCCCAAGGTTCGCCTCGTGACTGACGGCAATCATCGCCCTGAAATTCGCCATTTATTTCCCTCGCGTCCGAAAATACGACGGGCCAAAGTCACAGCGTTCTGCTCGAAGGAGAGCTAACGAGGACCCTATAGAAGTTTACATGCACATACATACCACGCTATATGTAAACGGTGAATCGAAAAACCGGGCGTTTCGTTGATGAGCCCCGATACGGGCAAGAAATAGGCCTCACGGTGCCCCCCTCACTCTCCTCCTCCACCCCTCCGCCCCCCCTTTTCGCCCTTCCCCCTGTTCGTCGGCCACCGCGAGGTAGGTCGATCCAATTGGGGTTCGAATAGCCTAACGGGGTGGCCTCCCCTTTGAGTTCCCGTTGCGATCAATACTCGCGATGGCAAAGCCAACGCGGACTGCCGACTTGGCAGAGGTCTTCGTATGGAGCGTCGTGACTGTCCTTGAGCGTGTCGCGATTCACGCAGGACGAAAGCCCGCCCTCTCCCGTCCGCGCTCGACTATCTGCCGCAGAATGCGGTAGAATTCGCTACAATCGCTGCACGGTCATTCGGTTTCGGCGAAAAAACGGCGCACGGAACGCTATAATAACTCGCGGGACGCATTCGTAACGCTTGTGCGACGGAACGCTGCTCACGAGCGCGCGGCTTTGTGCCGCGGCCTTTCGGGGACGAGAAACGGACAATTTCGGATGAAATAGTCGAGGACTGTTTGGAACAAAGTACTAATTTTAATTCTCTGTTGAATAATATTCTGTATTTATTCAAGGTTTTGGTAACCCTCTGGACTGCAGATGTTTAAATTGCTAAGATTAATTAACCAGTTGTGTGGAACACTCTGTCACCCCCCTGTATATAAAATGAGAGCAAGTCCAATTACGAGCGAACGCGCGAATTCTATATTGCAGAAAAAAGTGCGGCCCGCTGCCGCGCAGCACCGTGCTTCCGCCGGCATATCCAATACTTCACCCCAGTACATGCACGTGCACGTATAGGGTGCCCCAAAAGCACGGTGCAATCGAAAGAAAAAAAATTAGAGAACAAATAAGTCAGAGTAAAAGTTCTCCTTGACTCAGGAAACCTCGCTGTAAATATCAAACCACAGCAATGTATAAGAAAAGCTACAGTTTTCTGGAAATTAATTTTGTATCAGCGTTATATAATTCCAGAACGAATTTGTTTAAAAAGAAAGGCTCCTGCCGCGTTTTATTTCGCATATTGTATACAGTTTTTCAAATAGCCCTATTTCGAGATGCACAACGAATATCCAGAACACCCTGTATACTGTGTACACGCGTGCACATACAAGCGGCCGTCATCGGGGAATTCGTATGTACAGCTGCGCGTTGCGTCACTCCGCAATTTCGGATAACCGCTCACCTACTCGTAATCGCGACAAGGAAGAGGAAGCGACGCATCGCTCCCCGATGACCTTTCTCTTTCTGTCGATTATCATCGAGCGTGCGCATATGCGCGTTCATCCACGGACGCACGCAGAAACGCACGAAACACGCGTGTGGCTCACTCTCCTTGGGAGTTGCACAACGCGGCTTCCCGTTTTCTCGACCTCGGCGCCGCCGCTCCGTCCGCGCCACGAGTCCCTCTCTGTATGGGCGCGTGTACGCGATGAAAGCGCCAGATTATTGGGACCTTAACCCTTCGAGCGCCTAAAAGAAACCGTGCAGGCACGCAAGTTTCCCACGAACAAGAAGACGCACGAATCATTCATACGTACACCGGAAGCGAATTACTTGCTACGTTGTTACGTAAGGCTCATAGGCGCTGGCGAAGCTGAAGCAAATTAATTAAAATATGCGCGATTCGTGTAGCTATTAAAGAGTGGCAAGCGCCGTTCGAAACGGAAAGAAGAGAGCCCACGCGGGAGAATAGTTGATCCGCGTGGACAAAGACAGAGACGTTCGGCGCGATAGATTACGCTGCCGCCGGCTCATTTCGCAGAGTGCACGGAGATGTGCGTGCAAGCTATAGTCACGCACACTGTGGTCGCCGAGAGCCGGGCCGTGCGCGCCCGCGCCGTGTCGCGCGAGAACACACACACGCGAGGAGAGGAAACAAAGAAAAAGCCCTAGCGACCAGCAATGCGGCAACGGTGAGCGCCTGCGCGCCACGCTATGTGAGTCAAGGACGACACGTGCGGCTCCGAACGACCTACTTATATCCCCGTTGCTTCGTGCGCGATCGGACGGCCGCACGAGCGTTCCCGAGCGTAGAAATAGGACGATCGAGTCGAGTCCCAATGTTCCGCCGAGCTATCCCCTTTCCCTCCGCCATTCGCGAGCTTCGTTAATCGACTAACCGCTATACGCGCAGCACCGTTCTTTCGTGTTTAATGCCTGCATCGCGACGATCATTTCGATCCCGACACTTTTTTCGATCTCTCGGTTCCGTTTCGTCCGGCGGAACGTCGATCGATCGGCCGATCGCCGCCGCGATTCCGCGCGCGCTCCTGTGCCACGCGTGCACTGTTCTCGCGATCTCCCATTGTTCTCGAGACAATAGGCAAATATCCGAGGATCTCCGAACTCCCGAGTTTCAAAGGTAGAAGGAAGAATACTCCGCGACGAGAACTGCTGGAAGAATTTCGAGGAACGTCACGGCCGTTACGTAACGCTGATAGTCAAACGAGCGTCCAGCCGTCGCGTAGATCCGCGAACATAGTCTACGAGTGGCACGTTTACTGCCGACGGATCGATGCCGATTTTGGCGGGAAAGGGGGAGAATCGGAAATGTATGTGACGCGAGGAATCGAATGCACTGTTTCGATACGAAGTCGCCGCGGTGGCTCGAATATCGGGAGTGGAGGATCTCGATGGCTGGAGGCTACCGCTGCAGCCTGTGTGCGAATCGTGGAAGATCGATAGAAAAATGGGTCAAAGGTTCGACGCCGGTCTTAGCGTAAGTAGTAGTGACAGCAGTAGCCTGATTACCGTTGCCGCCATTGTCTAGCGGCGACTGGTACCAGAGAAACAGATAAACCCGTATCCAGGTTATACAGAGCGATTCTTACACAGTGATCAATACGATTATCTACCAAATTCAGGGACATAACAATTACTATCGATTCAAAAAACGTTCGATGCATAGCGTTTATATCGAACGAGATCACTTTTTTAGATAAAACTGTCAAGGGCATTTCAAGGTCAACATTTATTTCTCAATAAATCGTGTACTTTTTCTTTTAATCTATGCGCCGATCGTGACGACGCAAGTTTCAGCGTATTGTGTGTTGCATAAATTTTTAGAAAAGTGATGTTGACGGGCATCTTCACGGCATTTTTCGGTAAACAGGTTTTTCCTGCGCTTGAGACGACAACTTGATCGATCACTTTGCAAGAATCGCCCTACATGCCGCATATTTATCATGGTTATGCGCATAGCGGCAAGGGGGCTGATTGGCTGGTACTCATCCCCCGTGCTCGCGCGTGGTAGAGAGTCACACACACGGGCAGCGGACGGCCCTTTGGATCCGCATAGCATCGAATCCAAAAGCGGCGGGTATAAAGTCTGCCTTGATTCGTCGGTTTTCTTCTCACCGGGCAGCATAAGTAGCGCGTTTCCGCGCGGGTTGCGGCCAGTTCCTGTTCGACCGTCACACGACCGTAGCGAGGCGCGGGCGTGTGGAATCTCCCAACTCACACACAGGGAGCGGCGCGGAGTATTCTCGCGGAGATGGCGTGCGTGAACGCGTGCACAAAAGCTCGCGAGTACCGTGGGCCATGCACGCGTGTACGTGCATGCGCCTGTGCCGCGTGTTCCGTGTGTGCGCGCGGTGTCCTCGGCTGAATATATCGTTTATGTGTGTAAGATCGAGAGTGGCCTCGTGTGCTCGCTACGTACGCGCGTGTGCGCGTGTATGCCCCGTGGATACCGAACGTCGCGGGAACCCGTGTGGAGGGGAGCCGTCCAATGGTGGGCCGAGTAGCAACCGCCGCGCGCCAATCGGCGAGCGGGAGCGGTCGCGAATGCGCGCCACTGTTACCACCGGATGTACGATCGCGACGAGTAGTGGGGATGGACTGAGAGTGCGGCACAGGCTACGCGCTCGAGCTCATCCTCGTTCGTCACTGCTCGCCTTCGGAGTCGGTCGTGTTACACGCTCCCGAGTCACCTTCTCTCTCTCTCTCTCTCTCTCTCCGGCAGTTCCCCGAAGCCGAGGAGAGAGCTCGCTTTGCCAGCTTGCAGTTTACTCTCGACGGTTCCACCGAGTCTCTCCGACTTCGTTCAGTTCCAATCCAGCCGCGTTCTGTGCCGCCTTTCTGGGAAGCAACCTCTGAGACGCAACGTCGATACCATCGTGCATAACCGCGAGATAGTAACGAGTCGCGCCGCGTAACAGTCCCTCTCGATTTCTCGCTGTGACCATCGTCGCCGTGGCGTGGCCCGCAATTGCGTACGTGGCGTGGCTCCGGGGACCGGGCGCAACCGGAAATGGGCACCGGACTCCCTATCGTCGACCATGGGACCACGCGGTTACCTTGGATTACCACTCAGCGTGCGTTTCGCTTTTCATTTCGTTGCAATCCATCTTTCGCACGAGTGACCGCATTCTATCCGGGACCTCCTTATCGTGCACGCCTTCGAGGCACTTGTTTCGGGGGAAAAAAATTATCTAGGTCATCGCTCGACCTGCATTTTTACCACTTCTCTGGTAGAATTTTATTATCTTCGATTTATCCAACCTTCGTGGTCGCGTCGATATCGCGAGAATTATAGTTTCCGTCACGATTACCGCGCAAAAGTCTCATATCTGTTCGTGCGCAATCGCCCCTCGACTCGTGGCGCGTGCAGCAATTCGCGATAAGTGGCCGCGCGGCGTGAAAAAATATAAATTATTTTACTACGTCGTATAAGGAAAGACGCGCGTTTGGGCGGATATTGGGTCCCGCGAGGTCCATTCTTTCTGCAAGCTGAAAAAGAACGGAATAAAAAGAGATCGTTGCTCGTCCGTCGGGGTGTTCGTGTCCCGTGTTCCTCTTGGTGTCTCAGTGGGTAAAAGATGGCGGTCCCGTCGGTTCGGTTGGTTCGTCGGTTGAGTGGTGAGAGGGGCAACTGTGACGCAACCCATCGTCACGTGATCGAACCGTGGCTCCGCTCTCGCTGGGCCAGTGTGTGATCTAACGTTTATTACGGCAGTTGGTGGAGGATACGCAACAAAGGCTGGAGTGCAGAAGAGACAAGAAGAACAGCTCTTTTATTTCTTACGCTGGTGGCCGCAGCCGACGTCTCTGTCCAATTACGCTGACGTGTATGGACGCCTCGATCTTTTTCTCGGTCGCTAGGTCAGTAGGGGTGAGAAACGGGCTTGGCTCTGTGAAACGACAGTCAGTCTTTTCTCTCTCCTTATTGGCCCCGCGGCACATCCATTGACACCGATCGAACACAGCCCACTTATCCAGAAGAATCTACGTCTATTTTTCACACAGCTCTCCCGCTCGGAAACCGGAGAGCCTGCACGCGTGAAACTTACTGCTACCTGGTGTGATATTCGTACATAGAAGCACGGGCTCAGCAGTGAAAACCGTGTTCCCCCAGCTGTAATATACCATGTTAAAAAGGCTCTGGGATCACGGAGAACACTGCGCGAGTACTGATCGTTCTTCGAGCATCGTCATCATTCTCCGTCGTCGCTCTCCTTTTTCCCCTGCTTGCGCACGGTCCGCGCGCAGCTGTACGTCAATTACTTTTCCGCTCGTTTCAAGCGTAAATTACTGTGCGCGCGGTCCGTCCGCCGGAAAATCTCGTTCCCGAAATAAATCGTGTTTCTTTAGATCCGCCGGGGACCATTAAATTCGGGGACATTTATTTCTTTTCGTTTTACGTTCCTTCGCGTTTTTTCCGCGCGCGTCCGTCGAAGGTTGCCAAACAGATATACCCGCGTCATTATTCCGCTCGTGCGTTCTCGTTTTCGCAGCCGAGCCGAGTGTCGTAAATCGAGCAAACGTGTACACCTGCTGAGCAGCCTGGCTTGCGCAGCGCGCTCGGTCGTGAACGTGGTTGCAAAGCCACTTTGTAATTGCCGTGCAAGAATCCCCCGCCGTTAGAGCGCACCGTTCACCTCTCGACAGCCTTCTATACTTTCTAAAGCCGCTTACTTTCGTAACTTGGCAAATACCGTCGGCCTCGTACCGGATCGTTGCCGCGATTACGGGCCTACATTTTTTTCCCTTCTTAATAAAGCAGTCCGTTGTCACTTTCCATGTAACAAGTGACTAGAAGCTGTATGGATTCTTTTATCTGGGCCGCTGTACTAACGCGACCGAGCATCTCTCTGTCACGTACCCGCCCTACATTCACCATTTTCTCAGAAAACGTCACCTGTATTATGTATTCCACTTTGAAACATTTTTTAATAACTGTTTCGTATTTAACAGTTATGATTGCAGGGACCAGGCGATGACACCTTCCAATCATCATGGTTTGCAATTCATTTTTTCCGCAGGTACTGCTTCATTGATGGTAAAAAATTTTCTAATCCCTCGAGTTTGTTTTCTGTGATCAAGGTTTCTTTTTCTTTAAATTCTCGATAGTCGACTTTCTACGTTCGTCACTTCCACCCCCAAGCGTGTCAACTAAACATAACACATTGAATCACTTTACGATAAAATGGTCCTTTAATGACCGCGCAACCAGCATGCGTTCAATGAACGCCTCGAGTATCGGAAACGACGAAAACAGGTTCGAAGATGTCGTCGGTCGTTTCTGTAAATAGAACGTGTTTGTTTTCGCCGTGTAACTTGTGCGAGCGATGAGGGTGAGAGGCGGGCACGAGGATTGAATAAGACGTTTGTTTTGTAATCATTATTCTTGCGCGTTGTTGTTAGAGCTCATAAATTGACATGTTGAGAAGAGTAAACGGCGGGGGAAAAATACCAAGCCTCGGGTGACGTATTTTCGGAACGCCTCGGGTTTCGTTAGAAAAGAGGTTTATATTTCGCGTATGGGCTTCGTTGGTGAATGTACCGGTGCGCTGAGGATCGCTGAACGGTAAAAGAGACATAGAAGTTTGGAAAGTCACCACTCCTTGGTAAGAATGGAGAGGCAGGAGGCGCGATGATGGAATGAGATATACCGTGTGCGCACGTACGTGCACGCAAGTAGGAAAGGGAAGTGGGACTGGCTTGCCTTGTGCTACTTCGTACGTACGCACCGCTATCGAGATTCTAGGCTCGATACTTTGTACTGATCATAGAATATTCCCAGATTTGCTACTTTAGTGCCGTTTGCTGACATCGTTACCTTGATCCAACCGGGAACACGCTCTTAGACCGTTGCAAATCTTTTACCAAATCCTTGGAAAATCTGTTTTGTGACATTTTTAAATTTCTTAAAGAAGTTTAAACTCGCGGTGATCTTAAAGTTTACCAAATTCGCGCGGACCACGGAAACGGGCACACACAGCTTAAGCTTAACTGCTTGATTCCGAGGGGTCATTATGAGAGTTGGGACGGGCAGCGAGCTTGACAGAAAGGAGAGCTAGGGGCGTTGGGTAAAATCCGTGAAAACGGACAGCTAGCGGCGGATGGTCAACCACCGCCATTTTATAGATGGCGTCGCATTGCGGCCATCTTTCGTATAGTAATCGAAGCGATTCCATTTCCATGTGGGGTTGCTCGATTGGCTCGGATTCCATCCACGCGCTGTCTAATTTTACTCGTTGGCCTCGAATCCGTTCGCCATGGCTCATCGCGTGGCGGTACCTGTGAGCCCCGGCGAGAGAATAGCTTCCGATCGGATTCGCTGGAACAGTGAAATATTCACCAATTCCTGCCCATTCATATTCGGGGTGACCATTTTGAAAATGGCCCCTCTCATCGCTTTTCTTTATATTATGGATTTTTGTTACATTTTAACGATTTTCTTCATTCTAGTAAAGCTATTTAATATGTATGTACGATGACGATGTTGCAAAAAGTTTTTACAGTTTCCTCTACTTTTCTAATTTATATTATAATGATAGGGAAACATAGAATAAGATATCTTGTATGCATGCGCGCCCAAGGAGACTGATGTACAATAAAACTTGCCTGATACAGTGTGTCAGAAGTTTCATTAAAATTCTAATCGTGTTTGACCATTTTTCCCATCTCCTCTACGTGACAGAGTTAATTTCACAGTTTCAAATTAAAAATAAACACGTATCAGTCTCGAGCGGAATGATCGTAAGTTCCTACCACGCCTTCGTGTCGCGAGTAGTCGTGCGACGTTAGCGTTCCAAAAACTAAGCCTCCCGTTTACCCGCGTTTAATCTATCAACTCTTTCACTCCTGTTAAAAGGACCCTCGTCTCCTTAAACTCGTTAGTTTGCTTCGAGGGGCAAATCTCTTTTGGAGATACCTATTGAATAATCGAAAATGACGCAACACGCGATGCGAACCTCGACCTCTGGCTTTCAATTCAATTGTTTGACAATCCTAAATTAAAAAATTCATAGTATCTTGTAAAATACTAAACGTTCTATGATTATACACTGTAATGACCCATTGAGTTTCGACCTGCCGCGTACAAAGTAGCAAACTCCAATTTTCCTCGTCGATGCGATTCGAAAATTTTCCGGCGTCTGCGCCAATGGCGCGGATGACATCATTGCGAAACGGCCGAGCGTTGGGACAGAAGGGGTATCCGTAAAGATCGTGGATCACGGCGCGCGGAGGGGTGAAGCGGCGAGCACTGGTACGCGATGAGGAGAGGAGCCGAGGGCGAGGAAGAAGACGCGGGTAGTGATGGGTTCGAGGCGCGTCGACCGTGAACAAGTTTCAAACGAGGTTAGAACTAGTCAAATATTTTTAAAATTCGGCACGGTCTAAAGCCAACTCACTTCTTCACATTTGAAAATACTTATTTTGCACTCGTAAAAGAAAAAAAAATATCACGTTAAAAAGGTAATTCCTTCGTCATTTTTAAATACACAGAGGACATTTGAGGCATTGAGAAGAAAAACGGAGTAACCCCCACTTCGTGCGAAATTACTATTATTATTATTAAATACTCCAACCTGAATATTTACAAAAGGCATAGCCAACAAAACAATCATTTTTGTAATCTTAATTTTTTCCAATATGGGTTTGTCCATTTTTCTATTCAATGCCTCGTTTCTAAATACTCGACACGCGAGTTATCAAGTCTTTCAGCCAAGATCAATTGAGCAACGTTGGTAGAACCAGTTAGCAGGTTAGAACCCTACGTTCGGGAAGTTCAAATTGATATCACTGTACGCACGCATGAACGCGTTGGTATCGCTGGTCTATTCTCCGCAACCCTGTCACTTCATACATACACAGAGTTATTGTGCCCCTCCTACCAAGCCATAGTACACCTTTGTTTCCCCCGACCATCGCTAACATAAACAAGAGTAATCGCTCGTGAGATGAATGGTTCCGTCGCAGCGCAAGAAACTTAATCACAATGATTCCAAGACGATAACATAGAGCGGAGCAGGTCCTTAATCCCACACAATAATGGTCCTTGAATGCCTCGTTGCGTAATGCACGGGGGAATATTCTAGGTTCCTGGTGTTGGTAGAGGCTCGCGACGTTCGAGGCGATTCGAGCCTTCGCACGTACGACCAAATTACTCGAAAGACGCTCGGAACAGGGGGGGGGGGCGTTAGGGGGAGCGGAATGGCCATCGCTAGACACAGGTCGGGGGAGTCTGAGGAGCAAGCAGTGGAGACGGAGAGCGGAAGAAAGGCGGAGAGAGAACGGTCGAGGTCTAGGCGCAGAAAACTCGTGGGAAGGGTGGCGGCGGGGGAAGGGTGGCGGCGGGGGAAGGGTGGCGGCGGGGGAAGGGGGGCAGGGAGAATGGAACCGTGATGTGATATAAGCACGAGAATCCAGCGGTGGGGCGGACCAGGCCTTGAACAAGCGAAAGAGAAGAAAAAGCGATGGGGGCTTCGACTATGCTATTCGTACTGCCACGTCATAAAGTTTCACGAAAATCGGCCGCGACCTCCCCGCGAAATTTTCTGCTCCTCTCGATGGATACCGACCCCTCGCCTGATCCACGTCGATAAGCTTCGTTTCAATCTCGAACTCTCGGTGTATGGAGATTAGAGTCGAAGAAGAAAACGCCTCGAGGCGTTTATGTATATTTTGTGATACCGATTATACGAGAATAAGCTTCGCACTGTGCAGCTTGGAGCTGCTTCGCGGATGGATTCCTCTTGATACCTTCACGTGCGCGTTGTGGTTAGATGCAATCGGGCGTGAATTTCCATGGCTCTGCGGTCGTATCGGTCGACACATCGAACTCTCAATGTCATGGGAAAAATATGGCTACACGTGGCGGAGTATTTTCCCCGGAAATACACGTGTCAGGGAGTGTAGAATATTTTAGGAGCAGAAATGGATAGCGAAAGGAGAGGTAGTGAGGAAATGCGGTGACGTAGAACTGTCGCCAAAGATGCTCGCGCGTTTGACCTTACTCTGTGCCCCTTATCGTTATTCTTTGTCCTTTATCGCAGAGGTGTCGGACAAAGGACGCCGGATCTTTATGAATCGAAATGCACGGTATGTATTACGTTAGAAACTGCGAGGTGCTATTCGCGACGTCAACGGTTCCCATGCACCGCGAATCGATTGATCCTCCTGGTCGCGTACCGGTGCCCGCGCGGCGTCCGTTCACGCCGAAGCGCGCGCGCATTTAAATTTTAAATGTCGCCGATATTTTTCGGCCGGCCCACGGTTTTATTGGTAGTTTCACGAACTCGGAAGAAATAAAGCCATTCCCCCGTAGTGTCCTCCGGGGACTTGGTACCGGTTTTATCGTCAGGGCACAGGTCGACGCAAAATAACGCCCACGTGAATGACAGCTTTACACTCGCGAGTAAATCATCTTTCAATTACGGCCCTGCCGTTGGTAACTCTTCTTTCGCTAAGAAAAGGACGATGCTAATCCACCTAGAATTTAAATACAGGGGTCCGATTTAACTCTTCCGCCGCTCTGGAAAAAAGAATTTTTGCCGCCCTTTATATTTAATTACAAGTAATTATTTTAAAATATAATTTTTAACAGTGAGTGAACATTTTTGGAGGTAATTGTTGAATAACAAAAGCTATTACATACTTTTTTACCGTCTTTTCAAAATTTGTACTTCTTTATTGATTTCTAATGAATTTAACTTTTTCTTTTTAACAATTTTGTAATTGTAACGAAATCGTTCGTTCTAAATACAGTAGAGCGTCAATTATCTGAACTACTTGGGACCGAGGTGGTTCGAAGGTGCAAAATCGAAATTTGAGTTTGGTTCAGAGTGGTTGAAATTTGGATTTCCTCGTCCTAAAAACTCAAATTTGATTTAGAAACCGTCATTAATAATTGACAAACTGATGAGGTACAATTTAAGCGACCAGTGCGATATCGGCAACTCCACATATTTGTCCATTTATTCCAAATGCCTATTGTTCAAAGGAGCATCGCATAATACCGCCAAAGAAAAGGCAGTTGGCGTTGCGAATGGCGAAGGATAAAGGGGGATGGAAATGGAAAGTGAAGGCTTTCGGGTAGCAGGCGGTAGGAAAGAAAAGGAAATGTTTCGAGGCGTGGGTGAGGGCGTCTCCTTTGAAAGAGCGAGGCCACCGAGGGGGTTTTGTGTTGCGCGGCTATAGCTCCGTCCTCGCCGAAAACCCACCCCAACTTTCACCCTCGCACGCCCGGACGATCCGATGCTCAAAGATGGCCGCGTTGTTGGCTAGCAGGTCACCGGGTGCGCGCTAGACCACGCCCTACACTTGCCAAACCCGAGCTTTCCGCCGACCACTGCCGACGGCGTTTCAAGGACGGGCGCTGATACTCCTCCAGGAACACCCGTGGACGCCTGTCTCGATCGCTCCTTCCCGGAAATTGCGCAACCACTTCGTGCGATCTTCCTTTTCATTCCCTTTCCTCGCCCTTTGCATAGGTATTCGCGCAATTACCACCACAGCCTCAATGTTTTCTTTATTTTCCTCCGCTTCGCTATATACGTACTCTTGCGCTACCGATTTTTCCAGCCCTCTGTTACTTTTCACCGTAATTCACGTGAAAATTTCTCGCGCACTATATCTCCCTATTTTTCTGGTGCCTGTGGTGTCTGGAGAACTACTTTTTGCATGATATCATGAGTTACCGGCAATTTTGAACGCCCCATAGTTTAATTTTGCTTTTCGCTTATTTATGCTAGACAAAGTAGTGTCTACGTATGACTGACAGAAATGGGCAAAGTTTTTATTTAAATAAAATTTTGAATAACGAATTAAAGTTTTAAAAATTATTCGTCACGCATGGCGAGTAATTTTTTAACTTTTATTCGTTATTCGAAATTTTTATTAAATAAAAATTTTGCGATCTCTATAGCAGTGGTTCTTAACCCTACAGTGCACATGTAGTGTTAAAGAGATATTTGTTCAGTATTTCATTTTATTATTAAATATTTTTGTTAATAAAGATTGAGTGCGATAGATTACGCGTAGTCTAAATTTCTTTTTTCTTAAAATATCTTGCTGAATTTAGTATTCCGCAAATTTTCCTTATAATCAAAAATATTCCGCGACTTCGAAAAGGTTGAGAACCACTGGTCTCTAGTGTAGTTCGTTTAAATTTCTCGTGGGTGATTCCATAGATAAGTCCGCAGACGATTTTCCAGGGAGGAGGGGGTAACTTTCAGAAAAGGTCAAATTGACTAGTTTGAAATTTAATTAAAATTTTAAAAATATTCCTTTTTTTAACATAAACTTAATCTTAAATAAGGATTAGTTTTTAAAAATAAGCGATTTTGTTCTCAAACCGGAGGAGGGGATGGCAACGCGGACGGGATGATGATTAACGAATTACGTAATGCGTTGCAAAGGGGTGAGTAAGTTTTGTGTGATGAATAATCATGGAACGGAAACATAGGCGCCAAATGTGTAAGAATACCCTGAATACAACCGAGAGCCACGAGCTCGTTCCTACCAGGGCTCTAAATAGGTTTTTGGAGCATGAGCTTTTTCGGGACGCAATCGATCGACCTGTTTCAGTGACCTAATTACTGTCCGACCTGCCAGCTCTAGAGCTCTTGTCCTCCTAACCTCCACGCTTTTATGTATTCTAGTACATGCGGAATATATCATAAGCGGTAGATGCAGCAAGATTCAAGTCCTCTTTTCTGCACACTCTTACACACAGAGATGGAACTTCAGATAATGTTGACGCTCGTGCGCGACGAAACGTACAAAAACGCGTGGAATCGAAGCAACGCGATACTGAGCCTCGGCTGGACTATATTTATTGCGACTTTGTGTTTCTAATTTTCTTAGAAATATACAGGGTGTTAGAAACATTCAGGGGTGATTCTATATGAAAAAATAAGTCGAAAATGTAGAATAAAATTTCAGGCAATTTTTTGTTTGTCAAAACACCCCTTAAAGTTTAATGTGTGATTTCCTATTTTTCTGTAAACTTACATAAATTCGGGTTACCGAAATTTTCCTGTTATTTAGTTTTCCTGTTATTTAGTTTTGTAAAAAATTGACTTTCAATTTTAACCGAGTGCACCGAAATTCAATTTTAGGCGCCCGAGGGGTAGTTTCTCCCTTACCTGAGCCGCCTCAGCATACTCTTTGTGCGCCTGTAATTCTACGTTGGTGCATATTTACCTGGTCCAAATCCAATCTCAATTTTCTGAAAAATGAATCGAGTGAATGGGAAAATTTTATTCAATTTTATTCACTTAGTTTCTCGCGTACAATCACCACCCTCTGCACGACCTACCACCAACTTCACGGAATTTATGAAATTTGTATGTTCACTCTGGGAGACTACTTTTACGAGCATTCTACGAAAAAGTAGTTCGTATCAGGTGTATCTATCGTGGCATTATTACCAGCGATGTTAAAATGCTGTTTTACGAGGGGTAGGTCAATAAGTGTTGGCAAACTTAATTTTGTGGTGCACTGGGACAGTTCAGTTATCGCCACTAAAAAATTCACCGTCGCGCGGCAAGCAACCCCCTTTTTCGCATCATGTCGCATTATGCCCCTGCATCGCAACGTCGTCTGTCCTTCATTCCTTCAATAAATAATGCAATAAATGGCACGCACAGGGTGATTTAAACGTCGAGGGCGATCCACGCCTTTACAAAGAACAAGTGGCACTACTAAAATGGCACCTAGTGGTTGAGTTAACAACAGCTGACAGTTGGACGTCGCCTTTTGCACTCTACTTCTACTTTTACATATACTATGTAATTTCTATCTCCACTATTTTTCTCTTTCCCGTTTTCTTATATGTATTTGCCCTCTTTATCTTCTTGTTACTTCTGTAAGCTCTACTGGTGCCATAAAAAAGAATTATTATACAAACAATTTCCTTCAAAATTATGCGTCAGTTGCGTTTTAGTCCAACTTGTACTTCCCAGAACTGAAGGCATCCGAAACATGGCTGCCGCATAGAATACATGAACTACGTAAATAATGGAAGACACGTGGTATATTCTATTCCACATTATTCGTCACTCCTAGCCATTCAGGTGGTCCGATCTGCGTACAGAGGAAGTCTTCCCGACTCCACCCGCTTTCCCACTTTTCTGTTGGCCAACCCCGTGAGTTTTGCTCGCAGGAACTGTACACAGCGCCTGCCATCACCGCGTCGTCGCCAACTGTTCAGCTGACGTAATAATAACGCAGAAATGCTCGGTGGAGCATCCTTCGTCTCGAGCTTCTAAATTCGCGACGTATATTTCTCAGGGCCCGGTCGAGAAAAGAATTCCTACCGGACCGGCCAGCCCGGAAGGAGGAGCAGGAAAAGGAGGAAAGAAAAATGGCAGGGAAGAGGGCGCAGGCGGCGGAGGTGGAGCGATGGTATTTCCGTTGTTGCACAGTCCTATCCATTTGGCAGGTTTATCCGAGGGCATGCGCTCGCGCGAGCCCCACACGCGCCCACTTACGTCTACCTGCATCCTAGTTTGCCTACTCTCTTCTGGTTGCCAGCCCGGCCTGCCCGCCTGCCTGACTGCCTGCCTACCGGTTTGCCTTGATCCCTTGAATAGGCAGGAGGTGGGTTGGTAGGTATATTTTCTTACGTAAGCGCTCCACTAGAGAGCGAGTTATCGCGGCAGGGTCGAACGGACCGAGAGAGAGAGAGAGATCTCGAGAGATCCACCGATTCGTGGCGCAGCAGGAACCACGTTTTCAACGATATCGCGGAAGGCGGATGAGCGGCGTGGAATATGTGGGAACTGTGGTAGGACAGGCAGGTTTCTTGTGCGCAAAAAGACAAGTAATACATTCAATTGAAATCAACAAGAAACCTGCTGTTCAACGGTCCAGCAGAACGAACTTTGATTTGAGACGCCAGCGACGAAACCACTAACTATTCGGCTGCGCTGTATGGCTACTGCGCTGTGAGTTTTACTTTACGCACTTAACCTCTACTGTCATCGTAACTTTTTATCTAAACATTCGTCGCACAAACTTCAGGGACATAGAGTCTAAGTGCTTTTTTAGAACCACTTCGATTCGTAGTCGAACCATAACCTAATGTAATGTGCGATTCCTGTTGTAAACTTGGAATATGTAGTTTAGTTAGTTGTGCCACGGGCGAGGCATAGGATAGATGTAGTGTCTTATGGGAGTTCGTGTCATGCGAAATTCGATGGTGCTGTCGCGCTCTTACATACGTTAAACAACGGCGAATCTAGGAACTATATTCGGGTTAATGATGGGAGCCGGTAAAGTCAGTAAAAGTGGTTTTTCTGTTATTGGAATTTTTGTAGAGTAGTTCAATAATACTCCCACGTTATACCCATACAATTTTCATATGATCTCTATCTATGCTATTTCTATATTTTTTATGCCGTTATTATTTTATGCTCGCACCATCCTTGTACTGCGCCTGGCGCCCACATCGCAGGTTAGAATTTATACTTCACAGTTTACACTTCGCCGCCTACATTCCACAGTTTGGACTTCGCACAGCATACTTCACAAGTCACATCTCTTACATTACACTTTATGCATCATACGTTACACTTGTCACATTACAATGCAACACTTCACGTCCTCCCAAAATATAGAAAACTGGCAATCCTATATTTAGCACACCGCGAAAACGCAACACAGTTGCGAAGGACATCTGTTTCCGTCGATGCTGCAAATGAAATCTGGGCGCTCGTGAAATGAAGCCCCAGTTTGCAACTTTGTTGTATTTTCGCGGGAACTAATTCGTGAGAGCAATATTGTACAAAGTGTGAAATGTGATGTGGTGTGCCATGAGACGTGGACAGTGAAGAGTGGAGTGTGAAGTAGGAGGACTGAAATGTGAAATGTAAAATGTGGAATGCGATGTAGGAGGAGCCAAGTGTGAAATACGAAATGTGGAATGTGGAGTGTGAGGTGGGCCGAGTGAAGTGTGAGGTGCAGAGTAAATTACAAACTTTGTTGTGTAAAGTGCAAAATGTGTTCTGTGATCTGTTGTATCCAGTGGCGCACTCTGGATTTAATCTTGGGGGAGCGGAGTTGAACACAAAAATATTTTTAATGCAAATTCAATAAAATTCATTAAGTAATTATAAAAATTTCTTTAAATTCAATTTTTTCTTTCACAAAGCTCTTGAATCCCTTCAGTCGTGGTTGATTAATCTCTTCTTACATTTTTTTTGGGGTACGCCAGTGGTTTTATCGAACAGAATAGTGTGGAAATGTTACAGCAATAGAGTAAAAACACCTTAGCAACATAGTACAAACAATGCTGCGAAATACTGGACATCTCGTTTCAGTGCAGGTTAATTCTATCCGCTAGTGGCATTACGATGGTATTCTATTCCGAACCGATAACATTGCACGTGACATAAAAATGGTACCTATTTATATTGGCTCTATACTCCCGGAGCCAAATACATTGTATATTTCCTCTACCCTATACCTCGTCTGTGACTATACCTACAGCATCGAGGTTTCATCGATGCTTGGATTATCAAAGCATCAGTATCGCCGATGAAAGGCAGCTCGCGAGATTTACCACGTACTGCCAAGGCAGCGTACTTCCCCGTGTCATCTTCGCCCCCTCTCCGCCCGTTCGTGGCTGAGTGAGGACAGGGTGGTCGGAACGGACAGGTGGTATTTCGACGGACGAGCGTTCCGCGGATCGCCGCGGTCCGCAAGCGGACCAAGAACACCTCTACGAATCGTACGCTCGCTCGGAAACACCGCGCTTGTGCGGTGACACAGATATCACGCCCGCTCCCCTCCAACCCCTCACGGTTGCCGTGGCGGTCTCGTAGCTGGCGCAAACTGGGCCAGCGCATCTACGAAACGGACGCGCAAATTTACTGGATTAACTTCAGCGCTCAGCTCCGCGGGGTTGGAATATTAGGGTCGTGTTTCTCGAGGCGAGTCTCGTCGCTCGGTCTCCTCCTTTTTCTCTTTCGGCCGAGACTGGTACGCTCTGCCACTACCAACTGTTGGAACTGTTCCTACGGCATTTATTTATTTACGACCGCAGGGACTGTAGAGTATCACTGAAAGATACTTGCAGCTGGCTTTCAGTACAATTGCGGGATAGTCGGTGGTTCCACAAAATGGGATTGTGGCGGAAATAGGTCTGCGTTTATAAGAAGTATTTAACCTTCCGCGAACCATGTGGGGTGTAACAAACCCCAGCGGTTTTAAGACTGACATATTTTTCCTACAAAATATACACAAGTGGCCCGATTTTTTGAGTAGCTAGAAGTTGGAGTTGCCATTTTTATTCAAATGATATATTTGTAAATGGATAAATTTTAGCGCAAAGTGAATCGCGTATGGTTCAGGGCGTGACTATTATTGACCTGGTTCGCGGAGGGATAATCTTCTTCAATGAGTTCTAAGCATGGGCGATAATTCTAAAAATATCCATATGTATTGACAGCCCTAATATGGATACACTTAAAATATCGGAATAAAAATATCGATACATTCATAAAATAAAAAACAATAACAAACTCAAGGTTTAATTAATTACAGTTTAATTAAAAGTAAGTTCTTTTATTATACGAGTAGTTTTATTCTACATACAATATGGGCCACTTGTTTTGAAAATGGTCACTTGTTTTCAAAAACCCTATAAGTTCCTTTACCACCTTCGCATGTTTTATTCTGCAACACCCTGTACAATTCACCATTTAAACAATTACCTGGACAATTCGTCACCCAGAAACGCCTTCCGTGCATTTCAAAAGGCGCGTTTAAGTACGATTGAAAGCTAAATCACTCGTCTCACCTACAGGAAGTAGCATAACTACTTCTGCAACTTGCACAATAGGAAAATAAATTCGTCCCTCCCCACTTAAAAAATCCAAGCTTCTAACAATATAATAAATAAAAAAATTCATTGACTTCTGTACCCAAATATATTCAGATCCCATCGAATGCCACAAGAGTCGATACATTTCTAAGCGCATCATACTTTTGCAGAAGTCCGTAAATTCGGGCAGCCACGTTGCCGCGTCCCCGCGCGGCGAGGAATCAGAGATGCAATTGCGGAGGCGAGAATCGCGCGTGCGCGGCCGCTACCTCGCGTATCCGTAATTGCGCCGCTTCCTGCGCAGGAATATACAGCTGTCCCACATTTCGGTGAGTACGCCTACCGCGTCGCGTTATTTTACGAGCTGCCTCTCGCATGACTCGGCCGTCATTCGGCACGAGCCTAATCGCCCGCGGTCCGCGCAGTGCCCGAGCCTCTCTGCGCCGCATTTCGCCGATTGACCGCAGAATTTTATCGCTGGTGCTCTTATCGCGGCGAGGAAACGCGCCCCTACCGGTATGCGTCGCGAATTGTAAACAGGATATGTACTGATCTCGGACAACCTATGCACAGGGTGTAAAATCAAGAGTGGCGCGTTATAAGCTACCGTCTTTGTCCACCATGGGAAATTTCCTAACCTCATTTCGGGACTTTTGGAACCACCAATGGCAGCTAGGTCTACATTACGCATTGCAATGTTGCGCATTGTAATTTCCGACATTCATGCTTTGATTAGTTTCAGAGAATTAGCTTATAACGCTCTTAAGTTTACTTACACCCTGTTTAAGCGTGGTGGCGTGGTTAGCCAACCTCGGTGGCACCGGAAACTCTTTTCTTTGTGTCTTTCGGTTCTTTTCCTTTTCTTTACGTAAATTGCAACTTTCGCCGTTAACGCGCCCTGGGAGGCGTAAGATAACAGCGCTGCGGTAATTGTACAGGGCGTTGCGGTCACGCGCGGCAGTTATCAAGAAGGTTGATTTTAATCGCAAAGAAAGGTATATATAAGTTAAAATTTGTTTTAAGGTTAATAGTCCAAATTTTTCAATATTTAGGAAATAAATTCTGTTTCGATCTTTATTTTCGAAATATCCGCGCGGGAAAATTTATTCTATTGCGAGCTCGATTTAACATGACGATTTTTCTGGAATACTTGATAAACCGAGTCGAGCCAATTACCCAAACTTCCTACGAAACTCTTTTAACACAATGAATGCACGGGTGGTAATTATGCTCCGCCACGCGGGGACTACGGAAAATTGTCGGTAGCTTGTTGAAACGACAAAGGCGCGCTCGCGAGGGGACGTCATACTATTTTCTCCAAGAATAGCAAGGTGCAGAAGAGACAGACGTTGCAAGGACCGCGTACATACTTGTCCTGCTCGCTCAAGGACGCGGCGAGCTCCGCCGGAATTTTAGTACACACCCTCTTGACACGATGCCTTCGAATTGTGGCGTAAAAAATCTCCGCGATCATTACTGTGCCTCGGCGTAATTACAGTTTGCGCCAGCGAGCTTTCCCCAGTAAATACGAGAAACTCTTTTCATTTACTTCGTTACTGGCTTATGCTTCCCAACCTCCGTCGTTTTTTTACGTTCCACTGGGTAACAAATTTTCCACACCGTGCTACCTTTCCGTGCCAAGGAGGTTGGCACCAATCTTGATTTAATCGCCACTGATAAAGAAGTCCACGCGGAATCGACAACAGATGTCAATCGGTAGGGGCAATATTTTACTCACAAGGGATGGTCGGCAATTTAAAAATTCACAAGAATTTGAATCTTTGCAAAAATGTTGTTCAAGTGGTGCTTATTACTCTATCAATTGGCTCATCATTATAATACATAGGTTCCTTTATGCATGGTTTAACACTGGTTTTATATCCACATTTTTTTATTTATATATAAAACTGTTACAAGTGTGGACAAAAGTGCACCGATAAGAATTTTTGTGGGTAAAATAAAAAAAATCATGATATTAAGGGTTAAGGATTATCTACTATAAAGAAAAGTCACAAACACACATATACATATATGTAGTGGCAAAAATAAGAAAATTATGAAAATCCAAAAACTAAAAAGGATCAAAATGACCACCGCGGCGGTTCTAAATAGTGTTAATCAATTGAGGACCTACCTCTTATCTAAGAAAATGCGAATGTACCTACAAGTAAAAACAACAAATCTATCCCGACTCACGTGTTTCTCTCTTTACGTCGGTTACTGGGGAAGCAATTGACACGTAAGTTCGGTGTACCGCTGTATTGAGCCGGGGCTCGCACGCAACCGTCACGTGGTCCACCGTGCGAGATCGCAGGTGTCCAGAGGCGCGTGGATTTACGAGTAACGAGGCTGCGAAGGAGGAAGTCGATCGGTATACGCAAGCGCGCTCCGCGAACCCTTCGGGAGTCGGGAGGAAGCGGACTTTCGCCCTACTGGCTCCGCGCCGGATCATCGTTAATTTTAGAGGGCAGCAGCGGCCTTCAGCGCGACGCGACGCGGCCCCTCTCCTCCCTGCCCCCGTCACTCTTAACGAGCACGCCGATCAGAACGAATTGCTCGGGCTGCCTACTCCCCGTAATTATTCCACTTTTTGGTTTTCCGCCTGCCGTCCGCGACCTTCCTGCCCGATATTAAACGCGCGGCGACTTCGTTAGCCTCCCCCATTACCGATCCCGCTGCTAAAAATGCTTACTTCTTGAAAATGCGAGACCCGAGGTCGCTGGCGCAGAACGCCGAGCGTTTCGCTCCCGGGGAAAGCTCTCCGCTCAGCCTATCGCCGTCTCAACCGGCGGGGACATAAATATTGCTTCGTTTTCGGACGAAACACTTCGTACACGCGTGACCGTAGGCTCCCGTTGGACGATCGTCGCGGATGGAGACACCTAGACGTCGCTCTAACGAACGTAAATGATTTCGGCTTGCGGGGAGAAAGGAGACAGAGAGAGAAAAAGGGGGAAGTTGAGGTGAAACGTGACGAGATTCTCGTATATACGAGCTAGCTACGAGCTGGACCTTTGGGACTAATTTTTCTCCTGAAACGCTGCTGCACACGCCCGTGCATGTACACGCATAGGCGTACGCTCTTGGTACGCGCCGGACGGTTCTTACGTAAGAACCAGATTGACTTAACGAGGTTTCGTTCTTTCTTTTTTTTTAACGCCGTTAAAGCCTCGGGCTGTCCTAGCGACGCGCGCAGGTGAATAATTCTTGAAACGTACCGTGCGGGCACACGTGTGCCGCGGAGGAAGGAACGGGACGTCGTTCCTCGACACCGTTAAATTGAGAATAACGATGGCCGTGCGTGGCTGTAACGCGACGTAACCGTTAAGATCTCGCGGACTGATTTTCGGATGGGCGGAGCGGCGTAGGTTGGAATAGAAAGAAATGCACGGTTTGATGTGGATAGAGTAGTGCTTGGGATTCTGGTTCGCGTAGGTTTTACCTTATAAGGGCAATTGGTTTCTGGAACTTTAGGACAGGTTAGTTGGTCTTGTATTGGGTCTGATGGATGTGTTTAGTACTTTTACACAAATTATCGGTATCGTGTGGTCGGTAGAGAGATTGGATGTTAATCAAGGGGATTAGTGAAATTTGTCAAGCATGATAAGTGGAGTGTACCCCTATCGTAGCGTTCCTTTTCTTTTCAACCTGTTTGGGCATCAACTTCAGAACCTTACTCAGGCAAACTTTTCGTTGGGACGTTATCAATGAGTTAACACTTTGTAAAGGTAACTCCGTATTAAGCAGATCGAGTTAATTTATCTCTAGATCATTCTGAAACACATAGAGGGCACTTGTGATCGAAGAATATCCCAGTCAGCTGGAATAATGATAAGTTGGGCCTTTTATGGATAGCAGTGGAGTGTAGGGATTTGTAAACGGCATTCATGCAAATGCACCAGTGTCTCCTGTATCAAGAACATTTGAAATTCCGCTTCGTTCTACCATGCGATAGTTATCTTAAAAGGGAGAAGGCGAACGAAACCGCAAAGATCATTGGTAGACACGCGACGGGAAAAGTCGACTGGCCATGAAACGAAGGAAACTTTGATGGCTCGTTAAACACCGTTTTCAGAAAGGCACGCTTGCGTAGCGGTATATATGCCTGCAATAATGCGGCTATTACGAGTACCTTGGAGTCGCGAGAGTGTATGCGATTACATTTACCGATCTGCGGTCATAAATTAATGCCACACGATTCCAAGTAGGCGCAGACACCACCACGTGCATTCGTACGCTTACGCGTATACGTCTGATTCGCGCGTGCGCAATTGTAGAGGTAAGCTTAGAGACAGTGGTACTTCTTTCCGTTTGCGAATTACTTGTTACTTTTGCGCGCTAATTTCCAGACGAAAATTCGGATTTTTAAATTTCGCGGATCTTGTATCGATTTCTTGGATTGTGCTATTTGATCAAAGTTCCAGAGCTTAGGCACCTTCCCCCACTCTGCTCGCATTAGAATGGATATTCAGAGGAATAGTGAGGTTTGTATCAATCACCATTAGGTAATTACTAAATCGCCAACTAAACCCCGATTCTAGTTCACTGTTATCCCCCCTTCCGTTTTCTCCAGTCGTTTAAACTTAACCAGAGTTGCGAGGCAATTCCCTGCGCGTAGTAGAAGGGAAACACCAAGCAATAACGGTATATTTGTATTGGTGACGCGGTTATGCACTACAATTCATCGCAAGGCGTTATTGGCGGGCATAGGTCTTATCAGTGTATATAGGTCTATGTGACGTCACGTGTAGGGAAGTGCACTAGCCAACAATTCTATTGCCTGACTATAGCCTTTGCACACATGGAAACAAAGGTATTGACGTTCCAGTGCTTAAGGCAGGTTCTCCTATACGCGACTGGACGTAAACAATTTCAAAGTCGATTTTCTCGAAAATGAAGCGCAATATCAAAAAATTTTATTCTTTTTTCTCTACTTATTTATTTATTATAAGACAAAAAGATACAATAACTTTTATTGATATCGCGCTTCATTTTCGAGAAAATTGACTTTGAAATTCTTGATGTTGCGTCCAGTCACGTATGGGAAAACCTACCTTTAGGTTGGGCAGTACTGATGTATATCTGCCTAGCCAGGTGGTAGACAATTATTCGTCCAAGCACTCTTCGATGAGTTTTGCACATTTCCTGATACCGTCCCAAAGAAAGCAAGTAACAATATTACAGCACCGGGTTGCCTGCTTCGAATTAGCTCACGGTTAGTGAGAATTTTTCTGAAAGGGAATGAGTGTGGGATATGTCGAGTGAATTCTTTCGTCGCCCCTGCTATAACAGAGTATGACGGGCAAGGCAGAGGGTGATTTGGTGAGTACCACTGTTATAGAGCGATCATGCGCGCTCATCCACCTCTGCACTGGCCCCGCGGTCCCCGTCGCCCACCTACCCTCCCGCTAGTTGCGTAACGCTGCAGAGTCATGCGATGGGATAGCTCGGCCGCGACGCGGCGCTGCGCTACGCGGCCGCCGCGACCAGCGCGGACCAACGGGAACGAGAAGGAACGGGTGGAGAGGAAGCGAACCAAACAAGACGAACGCTCCGACGGGGGGGAGAACGAACGCGACGGAGAGAGACAGAAGGCAGCGGCCGGGAGAGGAAGGAGAAGATGGCTCGAGGGGCGAGGAGGTCGGGAGAGACGAAGAGAGTGCAGAGAAGAGGCGGTTCAGCCTTGAAACGCGCCGCGAGCGCTTTCGTCACGAGTTCCGTGCACGAATGCCGATTCGCGGATTGCGTCGAATCCGTTTTTTCCGATCTTCTTCCCACGTTGACAGCGCCCTGTTGTTCCCAACAATACCGTTACTGTTTCGCCCGTCGATTCACGATTCCCTTTTCATCGACTCCAACCGCACGTCGGATACGAGCCTACTTTTAATTCCTATCATGAATACAAGCGTATTCAATAGCGATCGAAACCGCTGCTCGATTCTATTCACGGTAGCGCTGATTCTGTTGAATGACCAGCTAAATGAACTGACCGATAAGCGCAACTCAGATGTTACTCCCAAGTTCAAGTTAAGGCTCGCTCGATCCAAGCTCGAGTCATTAAACAGTACCGTACTCCATGGTACTTATCGTGATTCATTCTCCGTGAGTGGCTCAACCTTCTGGCTACTGAACGCCATCTCTCGCTTCGATTCGAATTTAGGACCTTTCCATATATGACGTATTTAGTGTATTCCCACGGTAGAGGTAGCCCTCGTCTCTACTAACTGAAACTAGAGAATAAAAGAAGATGGCTGAACGTGTCCGTACTATCAATCGCCTCAAAAGTATCTCGTTGAAAATGTTTGTAATTCCTGATAGATCCTCTCATCGCTGGAGCGAAAAAAGAGCTTCCCGGGGACGATAAATGCGGGCCACTGGTGTACCTGAAATAAAGCAATTTATTGTTCCGGACAGTTTTATCTGGCCCGCCGTATCGGCGATTAATAGCTGGCCAGTTAATTTATTGAGGAAGCCTCGTATCAGGCCGACGCGTATATCATCGATACGACGGGGATGCATCGGTTCAGGGTTCCACGGGAAGTCCCTTTGACTCGATCCCTACTGAATCGTGGTGGAGATACCCGCGGCAGCATCGCTTCCCTGTACACCGGCCGATGTGAAATTCTGAGAAGCTCAGCGATAGATAAAAATAGATAAAAGCGATGGCACCGTGGGCTAGCCTGGCTTTCTGGGAACGCTTTCCTCGATCAGGGTCACCAGTGCACCGGTGCGCCTCGTTACGTTTAAAAGGAGTTTCGTGTAACGCCACGGAGGAAGCGGTGTGGTTATTTAATGAGCTGCGGAAGATTGGGCTCTCTGGGCTGATATCAGCAGCGATGTTTTAATAAAATTGCATTTACTCGCGGGAAATAGTTTTCCCAATGGGGAACTACTTTTGGTAGTGTTCTGGACCAATGTAGCTTTTAGGGGACAGCACGATTCCTTACGATATCTAGAAATGTACAAGGGGTACAATAAAATATAAGTAAAAGATAATTAATTGGCTTTTCCATCTACATCCCTTGAGCTCAGATTAATTAGTTGTATACTGTCACAACAGATGGACTCCATTATTAAAATATATACATTTATTTCACCAATATTGTATTTGCGCTTTTTACCACTTAGGAATGTACTTTTCGAAAATTATATTTATTTCCCGCAAAAATCAAATTACAGCCTTATAGTTGTCGGTGGACCCCCTTTATCTCCTGGCAAACTAATATTTTTAGACCCAGTCCACCACTCGGTATAGCGATGATCAGATTCAAGGTTTGCTAAATAGACGATCTAACCTAGCGTTCCCCAATTGGCGTTCCGCGGAACCCCGGGGTTCCTCGATACGATGTTTAGGGATTCACGAACAGCTACCTATGTCATAATAAAATTTAGATATTTAAAAAATGTATGAATTATTGAACGAGAAACCCATACCTGACTGCAATATTCAACGCGGCAAGGTGACGTCAGCGCACTACATATATACAAAAAAAACTTTTAAGTTTGGGGGTCAAATTTTAGCAAGTTTTGAAGGGATTCACCAAATTTTAGCGAGTTTGAAAGGTCCCCGCCAAATTTCATTGTTGTGGGTTTCGAAGAATTACGTAGCAAAATTTCATTGTGAAACGCCGATCTATCCAAAGACCTCTCGCAAATTTACCGGGACTTTATCTCTCACCCCCTCCTCCCTCCTACAAACCTGAACATGCCTCAGTATATCCATACACAATATTCCAATGTTTAACATATTCAGTCGCCGATGCGCCTCGCATCTGACTCTCTCTGAGCCCGTCCAATTGCGCGCAATAAAAGGCTCCGATGACGGTTTGATCGGGGTGCACCGGTTCGCCATATAAAGTAAGTACGGTCCGTATCTTATCAGAGCCGCGAGGAAAGCTTCTGCAAATACGCATTTTCGTTGCCGCTCCACGTCCGCGCGTTTCGAAACGGTGCCCTGCGTGTCGCGTTTACGAAGCGCTCTGCAAACGCCGAACCTCGCTTTCCGTTGCATTTCGCAGTGATTGAATAACCTCAGAAATCTTGCGCAACCGTGACGAAAAGGCAGAGAGAAGCGAAGGAGATGCACGTCGTCCGCTTGCTTGGAAGATAACGCTACGAGCGAAAGAAAAAACGGGTAACAACGACGCGAAGCTCGATCGATAATGGGGCACGTGCGACGCGAGGCATTTTTCGCGAGAGTTGCGAGACCACGCGATCTCGGTGACGCGTGCAAGGCGAAAGCAAAAACGTCTCTCGCGTGTCCCGTGCGAGGCGAGCCGAAAAGGCAGGGAAATCGATGCCGCGGATATCGCTGCTTTTTTTCGCGCTGGCATTCTTTCCCCCAGCGTCGAGCACGCTCGACATATTTCTTAATTCGACGAGCACGCTCGCCACCGACGGCAAATCCAGGCTATATTTGGATCGACGCGACTCCGCGGCGAGCACGAGTTGCATTTTTTAAATCGTTTTCGTTTCGCCGAGACGGCGAAAAATTACGAAAACGAGCGTCGAATTCCAGTGGCTGCATTGCTTCAGGATTTGCCGCGCTTGTTCGTGCAGTGAATCGAATTTGGTTTTACATTGCTAGAAATTAGGTGGGTGCAAAAATTCGCTCGATGTTAGGTTATGTTTGCTCACCACACCTACTTGTACTTTTACCAGAAAAGCGGCAACGGGTAAAAAAAGCACTTTGATTAAATAAACATGCAATATATTTTTACTTTTAGTAAACACTTCGGTTAAATAAAGCGAACGAACATTCGCAGTAAGCTAATATTTCATTGCGGGAACGTGCACGAGATGTGCATACCTAAATACTTCGTAATAGAGTGCAGGATTTTTGCAAAAAAGTCAAGCAAGAATTTAAATTCAGGTCGCCTTGAATTTCTCAGATTATTCTAGAGAATGTGAAGAGCGCAGTTCAATAATTACTGACGTGCCTGCTTCGTCCGCACGTATTTTAACGACGTGAGGTGGCGTGGCATAGACTGTAAACAAGTGTCCTCGAATTTATATTCGATGCTCGTTTAACACGAATAAAGTCTCGCCTACAACTTTCCCCGTTGCAGCGCGCAGATGTTTATAAAATCGTGGGGACCATCGCGGTGCACAGCCTGGATGAGCAGTGGCCGAGTAAGGCGGGCGACAGGGTAAAAGCGGGTTAGGTCGACGAAGAAGTCCGGGAAAGTGGAACAGAGGGAAATTGGAGAGAATGCATCTGGGGGGTGGAGGAGCGCGACGAAAAAGGGAGGAAAAATAAGGAAAAAGGAGGAAAATAGAGTAGAATCGCGGGGGTGAGCGGAAAGAGCGACAAAGTGGAGCGTAGCTGGGTTGGGGAGGAGGAGTAGTGGGGGGAGGGGTTGGGGAAGCGAAGAAAAGAAACGCGGACGCGGAGAAAAGGAGAAAGGAAAGCGAGGGAAAGGGAGAGAATGGGGTGTGCCGCGAGGAGGGTAGCTGGTTTCGACTTCGTAGTAGGCCTCGATCGATACTGTTACCATGGCTACGGGGGCAGTACCGCGGTGCTCCACTACTGATTATTTATGTCAAGGATCCCCCCTTGCTTCGAAGCTCGAAAGGCGAAGCCGGCCGACCCGGGGGCAGCAACGAGCATTTGGTTCCCCCTGGCGCGAGTTTAGCAACAATTTGCTCGTACGAACGGGTCCCCCTCGGACGGTGCTCGAATTTGGCCACAGAAACCTGATTCCACTTCAGCCTGACCTTGTTTCGACCTCTGCAGGCCTTGGTATATACAATCACGTTGCCGAACATCGAGATCTCATTTACGGCATACATATCGTAGGCACTATGGTCTCGTCAAGTTTCCAAATTATCAATTCTCCAAGACCTCGAAAATGGTACAACGTTTTGGGTATTTGGGACTCGCAAATTACGTTAATTATTTGCTTGAAAGTTGGTACAATTGGCAGTGTTGCTATCCCAACGGTTTTGGCGCTTTGAAATTATTAGGACTTATTAATCTGTTATCCAGGGAAAATAGATTGCCTTATTTGGAAACGCCTGTACAATATCCACGTCTCGTGGACAAGGCTACATAGTTTTTAATTTAGCGGGACGGCCTAGTTAACATGGCAAGAGGCGATTAAAACGTTCACCGCTTTAGAAACTTTCAAGATAGCGTAATGTTGAGTAGCATTCGAAGCGATTCGAGTCCCGACGCTTTTTGCGCACTGGCGAAAGAAACGAGAATCATAGAGCAAATGGTGAGATTCGGCTTCTGAGACAGAAACAGGGCTCCTTTGAGCGCGCGACCGACCACGGGAAACCAATGAAAGTTAATCGCTCGATTTAAGTGGTTTCACGGAACTTTTTTTGCAGCAGGGGAACTCGAACGTGACTAGACCGTCGCGTTGCACACGTCCCCGGGGAGCGGTCTTTTTGAATTACAGAGCAAGGTTTTATGGAAAATTTATTGACGCTGCTAACGGTTGCCTTTATAGAGCTTTTTAAAGTTATGTTTGCCGATACGCGTCTGGACGCACCGTCAAATAATTCAAAGTCGATTTTCTCGAAAATGAAGCGCGATATCAAAAACAGTTACTGTTTCTTTTCGACTTATAATAAGTAAATAAGCCGAGAAGAAGTAATACAATTTGTTGATATTGCGTTTCATTTGCGAGAAAATCCACTTTGAAATTCTTCACGATGCGTCCAGTCGCGTATAAGAAAACTTACTTTAATGTACCTGCGTATCTACAGGGTATCCCAAATTACCACTTCAAAAGATATACAATACCATTTTGCAGCTTTCGTGCATATATCTCTTTGTAATATACAAAGTGTACATAACCTCCAAATTCTTGCTACCTTACCTTGAAGTCCCACAAATCAAAATGAACATTTAATGTGCAATCTGTGAAATAGGTTATGTTCGCTCGTTCGAAATTCAGGCGGCGTTCAATAGCGAAGAGCGCACAGAAGCAGAACGGATGAGTAAGGGTGGCTGTAACGAGAGCCAGCGCAGTGAGGCGATGTTTTAGAGGGTCGTAAAGCAGAAATGAACGCGTCCCGTGCGAGTTATGATTTATAAGGTGGATTAGGAGTTGGCATTTAAACGACGGGCATCGCCTAGTGACGAGCGACGGCTGAAGATGGAGCTCTAGTGGTCTTTTCAGAGCGAGCAGGATGGTGGCGAACTCGTCGAGGGAAGTGCTCCCGTTGGGAAAGATGCTTTCGACCCAGTTTCACCCTCGCATGGTGGTGGTACCGCCTCGAGCAATCGATACCGCGCCTAAGAGCTACGGTACCGTGCTCTATCACTACCGAAGCTATTACTCTAGCCTGCGCAGAAACGATAATTAGAGTTCAACGAAATGACGTCACATCTCCCTCAACTTCCACACTTCCCTCCTTTCTCCCCCGTAAATTATACGCCCGCGAGAATGACCTAATTTTCGCGACGCGCTGCGCTAGCGAAAATGATCCACTTTCCATGAGATTCCACGTTCGTTAGAGCGGCCTAATGGTCGTAAAAGTTCATCTTCGCGAGTTACGTTATATTACACGCTCATTAATGTGGCAGTTGTTCACTTGGCCATTGACGAACACCGCTGTCAGTCTGCTTTTACCTGTGGATAAATTATTGAAGATCATAAGTTTGAGTCTGATGGACAAACTTATTTTTATAGATATACTGAAAATAGCGATGTGCAGCAAATAAAATATGTTGATTCTAAGTGTGATTGCAAAATCGTAAAATTGGAAAATCAACCTCTTTACAAAATTTTCACCGCAATTAGATATTATGTCTGAGCCTAATTGAAGTAAAACCGTTTTGTAAAAATAAGGCTAGCCTTTTTACTTATTTAATTTCTATTTTTTATTTATATAAGGAATAGTAAGTTTAGTATTTGGAAATGATTGAGAACCCCTGCGTGAAGCTATTGGTTATAATGAGAATGTTTTGTTGTTCAGGCCTCGTTGCTTCGCGGAGTCTTTTCTTTTTCTCCTTTACCAAATTCACGATTGTTTTTTTTTAATGGACGCGATCGTCACGCATTATTTATAGTTGATGAACGTTACCGTACATTTGTACGCGAGTTGGTCGTGTTTTTATGTATTGTGTTGCAGTCATCAAAGCGTTGAGTCACAACTTACGTGAAAAGGTCGAGAAACATTTGCAGGAAAAAACACCGACGATCAATGACAAAACGAATTGTTTTGCAACACCCATAGGCGTAAACTTTCCAAGTTTCGCGGGCTCTCTACTTCAACTTTGTATAGACGAGTTCCATAAATATCGCTAAGCTTGTAGAACTTGAAGAATCTATAGCTAAATTCGTGATACTTGCTGTTCATGGAAATAGCCATCACACCCGGTTGGGCAAAGTAACGATCAAGCTGTTTATTTTTGATCAAAATAAAACAGAAAGATTACAATTCCATTCCAAAACGACACAACAGTTTCTAGATTTCTTAGCGGTATTGCCAAAAATATTGTGCTCTTAGTCGCGAATCTTCGCAAAAAGCTATCATACTCGTCACACAGAATTCAAGAATGTCCGCGAGATCTAAACAGCAACCGACTTGACAAGACTTCCCCCAATTTAAATTTCGTTCAATTTACTCCGAATTTCATGCTAACTTAAACAAACTTAAATCTGCCAAGAACGTCGCCGCACATAAAAATTAAAGTTCAGCAGTCGAATTCGAATATTTACATTCGATTCTACATCGTTAAGAACATTAGCGCGATGCCCGAAATAAACGTTTCTTTTTAATGCTACTCTTACATCTGTATCTGCGACGTAAATTGTGCGTAATGGGACAGTTACTCGTTATCGAGAACGTGCAATGTTGATAATACACATAGTGGGCGTATGAGGTCACACGTACAGTAAATTGAATAGGACATTAACGCTGGCTTTACTCCGCTACAATTCCTTCGGTAGATACGAGGAGAACGTATTTATGAATTAAAAATGCATCTGCCTTCCCTTCCACCGCGAGCTTGCATACAGAATAAACGAGAAGAAAGTGGCGGACAAAGATGTAGAAAGTCGAAGCGAGTTTTTGTTGTCTAAAGCATTACCTGTATTTGTCTACTGAAAAACTTCGATTCTACACCGAAAGACAGAATAATGGATCTTTCACAGAGAAATTGAACTTCACGAGCCCGCATACTCATCGAGAAACATTCTCACAACACAACGTCCGCATTCTTCCAACTACTTAATTCTTAATCCTTTTTTTTATTCTATATAGACGTACATTTTTTAGGAGTTCGCTACAGTCAACGTCTTTCTCTACCTCACACGTTTCACGACCTTAATTTACGTAATTCCACTATCGAACTAAAGTAAGAACTAAACAATCACCTCTCTCGTTTTTTTGTTTAATATTTACACGTATATCATTAGTCGATTGTATATAATACATTTCTTTGTTGTCAGCTGATGCTAATTATTAACATCTTGATGCGTATTAACCTATCCCGTTCTGACTCTTACCTTCCCTTCTGCATTCAAGCTTCCTTTACGAGTCAATCGTAGTCGAAGCGAATAGGCGAACAATATACACCCGCGAACGCGACGGAGAGCGATCGGAAAGAAGCATGTTCGTAGTTACTCGAGATCGTCCACGAGCCACACGTCAAGGACTCCCGAAACCAGGGAGAACTTATTTCCAATGGAAAGCAGTAACGGCGCCTCTGCATGCGTTACAAATAATTAGTGACACAAAGCTCGTCACTATACGGTACACTTGTGCTCTCAGATAAAAAAAAAGAAAAATAACGTTAATGACTTACGTTCTCAACCACCGCCTACATACACGAAAATCGATTAGCGAAAAATATGAATTACAGTCGACGCGATTCGTCGAGAATGTTCTACGAAAAGTGTGATGTATATAAATAACAGGGTGAAAGACAGTGGTCGTGGCACGGGCAACGACCATAATTATTTCTTATGACTCGTGTAATGTAACAACCCGTAATTTGTGTTCTCAAACGTCGTTCGGCATCCCCCTTATTTATAATCTAAAGCTCGATGGATTTGTCGTACAAAAACGGCGACCGCCAGTGTACGGGATTTTCTTACGCGGGACTCGCGACTTCGTGAAGCGAATATCCTATCCATCATTCCCTTTTAAATGCTATGGTTCCGGAAAACAGACGTTCGCGGAATTAAAGCTGTATAAATAAAACCATTGTCGCGGGGGACTGTCCTTAAGACGCAGCCGTCAACTTCTCTCTCTCGATCTTCTCTACGGCTGCCACGTGATCGGGCTTCTCGCCTCGCGCATAACGCTCCCACATCTTCCTGTACAACTTCTCCATACCCAGCGCGTACAGTTTGCAGCTGAATAATGGGCTCTCGGAGCGCGCTTTCCATACCTTGGCTCGTGTCGCTTTCAAGCTGAATAAGGAAGAAATACAAATTAGGTAAAGTGCAGTTCTAAAGGTCGCGCATTGTTGCGACACGAAGAGGAAAGCCAACCAAACGCGCAGCGATAATTAATCAATTATTATTCACTCCATAGATTCGCTTCGCCGCGCTTCGGCAAAATGCGCGACGGCCTTAAAATGGAAAGGGACAGAGGTAGGAAGAAAAATCGCGGCAGTGAGTTATTGCCACACATTAAATTAAATAAGAAAAAGATGCTTCAAATCTGCGATCTGACTGCCGCAACCTTCCACTTCGATATTATTTAAAATATTACAAGAAGCTCGCTTTACTTACAATTCCCTATCGGTTCCCAAACGAACAGCGATATCTTGATACTCCTGACGTGTTCGCGCGACTAGATCAGGGCACCCCAAGGTGTTCAACTGACTAGCAGCGACGCGGGAAGCCAACGTCTCGCCTGGCAATGTAACCACTGGAGTTCCAGTCCACAAAACGTCCATACTGGTCGTGTGGCCATTGCAAAGCGGTGTGTCTAGGCAGACGTCCGCCAGCTGTCCCCGTCTCACGTGTTCTTCCTTAGCAGCAACGTTGCTGAATAGAATTCTACCGGGCGACAAGCCTAACTGCTGAGCCGTTGCTTGTAGATTCGGCTCGCCAACGGCTGGGAAACGCAGCAGCCACAGTACGGAGTTTGGCACATGTTTTAAAATCTGAAATTTCGACATTACGATCTCTACCATGAAGATTTAATCAGCTAGTAGGAGTACTAATAAAACAGCGCACACATTTCAAAAGCTTTACCATTGAATTCATCAGCTAGTTCGACTAAAGTTACTCGACCACGAGAAGTATAGTAAACTTACATGTGCCCACATGTGAAGCGTGAGGGGATCGATCTTGTAAAGCTGATTAAAGTTGCAGTAAACAACCGCGTCCTCTGGTAAGCCGTACTGCTGTCTCGTCGTGATTACAATATTTTGAGGCACTTCTTCGCCCGTCGCCGTCTTGTTGTTCACCTGTGTGGTGGCCATGCCGTTTTGAACCACGACGCCGTTCACAGACATCTGGCATTGCCCGGAAGCGATCATCGTCTCGATAGGAGTGGTGGTTGGCAGCTCCGCGACTTTCAGCGAGATCTCAACGGGTTTGTTCTTGGCATCGGGTACAACCACCTCGCGGATTTCCTTCACCAAGGTGTTCTCGATCATCGGGGAGAGATCGGTGGCGTTTATGACGGCTACGTTATCCGCTACTTTGCCCTTCATGTTCAACTTGTCCGTCAGAATCAGTCGTTCCTTGAGATGCGGGAACATTTGCTTGTGGTCTCCTATGAAGTACGTGTTCGGCATGTACGCAAGTTTCTCGCTGTACTGACTAGCAAGCTCCAGCGGCGACGTCACCTCGTCCGTGATCAAATAGTCCATGAAACTCGCTCCGGATGTTCCCGGATAGCCGAGCCACATCACCTGGATCGGTGCCGGCCGCAGAGCGAATATTTCATTCCTAGCGCCCTTCGTGTAGCCGTTCATGTTCACCAGAATATGTATGCCGTCGGAGTTAATGCGATCGGCGGCTTTTCCGTTGCACGGGATCTGGGAGAGATCGATGAAGTGCTCGGACTCTCTGGCGATCTTCGCGCGGAAGGTGGTCCCGTCATCGGAACTGAGAGCGTAACAGTAGATCTCGACCATCTGCCGATCGTGGAGCCCCGGAATCGACTGCATGAGATGGCTGGTAGGATGGTTCCCGAAATCTGACGAGACGTAGCCAATCTTTAGGCGGGTGCCAATCTCGCGCGGGTATTTATACGGCTGCTTGTGCAAAACATGAATCTGAAACGATAACGATTGACATTATCTGTTCTGAGAAACCTCGCAATGCCTGTTGAATATAGGGGTCGATCGGAAACTATTAAAGTGTAACAAGGAAATCCGTTTACCTTCTCGATGCAGAGGTTTGCGTGCCTAGCAGCGATCGCTTTCCTGAACTCATGAGACAGCGGATAAAGCATGGAATGGTGAGGGTGTACGCTGGGCAACCGGTTCTTATCGAGTTGCTCGGCTACGATCGAGACTAATTTCTTCATTCTGGCTTCGTAATCGGTCCAGTCGCATACGATTTGCAGGCAATGCGCCAGGTTGCAATAGGCGTCCGGGAAGTCGGGCTTCAGCTTCAGCGCGGTTCTGTACGATTGGATCGCCTCGGGGATGTTCCCGGAATCTTTGTGAATCGAGGCTAGATTGGAATGAGCGTCGGCGAAAGCGGGATTGATCTGAATGGCCCTCGTATAACACTGAAGCGCTCCTTGGATATCTTGCATCTCTTTCAGGGTATTGCCCATGTTCGAGTAAGCGTCCGCGAATGTCGGCTGAATGCGAATAGCCTCTTTGTAATGCATCAGCGCCTCGTTCAGTTTCCCTTGCTGTTGTAATACGGAAGCGAGATTGCTATGAGCTGCCGCGAACTCGGGGAATACTTCAAGCGCTTTCAGATAAAGTCGTGTTGCTTCTTCGATGTAGCCTTGCTCCCGTTTTATGTTGGCCTACAATGAAAACATTCAACTCAGTTCGCTTTTACATCATACAGGGTGCTTTAGACTTTTAAATTTCTTTGAAAAATGATTAGCAATGAACGTTGAGCTTTACGTACCAGATTATTAAGGGAATCAGCGTGAGAGGGACAGAGGCGAAGGGCGGTATTGTAACAGTCCTCAGCCTCCACCACTTGTCCCTTTTCTTTGAGCGCGTTCGCCAAATTGCAGTAAGCATCTGGGAAATTCGGTTGCAGTTCAATAGCGCGGCGGTACGTGTCGATCGCCAAGTCAATGAGCCTGTAGAGCACACAAAAATCTCCTGTTTTGATTTTGTTCGAAAAATTCTAGTGACGAAACAATACCGAATAGAATAGATTCTGTAACTTACCCTTGCTCGTAGTAGACGCACGCCAGATTTCCGTGCACGACCGCATTGTTGGGGCTGAGATTCAGTGCACGCAGGTAAGCAGCTACAGCTCTGTTGCAAGAAGAAAAAATTATATTAAAAATGTGAAAAATATTTACTTATAGCACATTAAAACATTAATTATTTTCTAAATAGTGCCAAGTAATTGTGGCCAATTCAAACCAACCCCAACGTAACAAATGAAACAGAAAATTCTCGGTCACTCTGAGAGCATTGTGTTCGGTTCGCGACACCACACCCGAGCCGAATCGAAACACGTGCGACGTAGTTATATGGCGACGTGTCACGAGGCCACGCCATCGCCTAGTAACGAGTAGCAGCGTGTTGGAATTAACCTTTTCAGGCTATATTTGAACCAAGAGATGCATCCAGGCGTGGAGGACCGCACGAGTGCCCGCTCCAATTGCACGCGTAACGAGGGTGCGACAGTGGCCGAGGGCGAGATCACCGTGTACACGACAACGCACTGGCAGTCCATTCCTCCTCCATTTCGGTGTCTCGACGATAGATCGATCGGTGTGTGTATAAAAAAAATAATATAAAGGAAAGGGATCGGCTATTCCGAAGGGAAATAAAGGGGTGACAGGAGCGCGAGCACTGGGAGCCGCGTTCTGCCGCGAAACTCGCCACGAGTCACGGTTTTTGGCAATACTCGGTTAAGAATGGTACACCCTCCCCAACGAGGAGCAAAGGGTTCGCCCTCGTGGGGGGCGGAGCGAGTCTTGGAATCGATAGCTGTCGTCGAGTTTCTCTGGCTACTGTGCGTAACGGCGGAGATGCCTCTCGGTTCCACGAACACGCGTAGTAAACAACGAATCCGGGAGGGACATTATAGGGGCCATTTTTCGCGTTGCCAAGGCGCCCCCTCGTTATCCACTCCCGCGTGGGAGAGCAATATGTGCGAGATCGGGGGAGAGTAACGATGCACATTACGGACGCGTGTAAATTTATGTTGCTGATTATACTCAGTGTCCTAGAATCTGTGATACTATTGACTTGGACATGCTCCTCGAATAATGATTAATTAAAATATGACTCAGAATGGAAAGAACGCGGCGTTTTCAGGCGCACACGCCTGAATGCACGGTGACTAACGCGGAAGATGGTTGTACGCGGACATCGCTCTGGAGAGACAAAGGACGATGAACTTGAAAGCGCGTCGTATGAATATCGATTCGGTGTTTACATGCCGGCTCATGCGCTTTACCTCGCGGTTTCTCAGCGAACGCATTCAGAAACGGAACGCGTGGAACCGCGGTCTCGGTATTCCCCGTATACCGTATGTAAAGCATCGTTTTGTATTTCAGGCTCGTCCACATTAATATTCGGGAATGGTATGGGTATGCAGTGAAACTGTTATAGCCTGCAATGAATTGACCGCGTTAATGTTGAATTGTATGGCTTCTTACTACCATTAACGTTAGTATGCAACATTAAAGGAATAACTATGAAGCCACTTTGTTCTAGCACAGACTTTAAAACCGACGCCAATGGAAAGATGAAGACGACGATTGATCAAACTGTGCATTTGCGGGGACGGCTGCTATAAACGAAGAGTTAGCATCTCGCCAATGATTGCTCTGTTATTGTTATCGTTTGAACGCTGTCAGGATAACGCGAGCCAAAACGGAAGACAAATTGAAACATGTGTAGTGCGGGCCGAGGGAAAATCGATTTGGAAGACTTCCCACTCGTTTTCTTCATTGCTCACTTAGATACGCAGGATTTGATGTTATTCGGTGAAAATAGTGATGGGTTCGAACGCATCGTGAGTATTTTTGTTTGTGCAACTCACTCTGTGCTAATGATCTGGATACTCAAAATTTGACAATATTTGGTAAAAGTAGCAATGGGTTCGAACGCACTCTTTCTTAATAATTTGGAGATTCAAAATTGGGCAATGATTGGTAAAAGTAGTGATGGATTCGAACACATCGCAAGTAATTTTGCTTATACCAGTTACTCCATGCTAATAATTTGAATGCTCACAATTGGGCAATATTTGATCAAAGTAGTGATGTGTTCGAACGCATCGCGAGCATCTCTTATTCGCCAAGTACCCATCACTAAATACTCGCCAGATAGCCTCCCTCCCTTAGAATAATATACATCTTTAAATATTCAAAACAGTTAATACCCATTCATCACCTAATTCTTGTAACTTTTTCTCCCTCTCTCCCAAATCGATTCTTCCCTCACTCCTATTACAACACAGATCTATTCCTTACCTATCAAAGATTCTCGCCTCCTTGAGCACGTTGCCAAGATTGATGTACGCGTCCAAGAAGTTTGGGTCCAAAGCGACGGCTTTCTCAAAGTGATGGATCGCCAGCCATATCTCGCCCTGGGCGTTGAACACGCAGCCAAGATTGCTCCAGGCGACGGCAAAGTCCGGGCGCGTTTCGATCGCCTTTAGATAGCATGCCTAGAGGACAGAGAACGTGTTAGACGCGTGATGCTCGCGTACTGTCAGGGACGCGCCGCGCGCACTGCCCGACCTCTCCTCGCCGCGCCGCAGCTTTTCACACACTTCACCATCCTCGAAAACACCTCAGTCAGAAAACACATTTACTTCATCGCCTTCGTCCTCTCTGACTCCCTTCTTAAGCTCTTATCCTCGCCCCTTGCGCCCTCCTTTCCCTCTGACCGCGTTTACAGATAACATTGCATCGAGACGAAACAAGACACGTGATGGGAACACACTGGCAACGTCAATTAGATTCTGTACTTATAATGGACGCTTGCTTTCTACCGCAAGCTTTTCGCAATTTCTTTAATGGTTGCCAGGCTTCTTCACGACAGGTTTCGCAAGAGTATCAACAGTGGCTCTAACAAGGAAAGTCTCCTGAAGCATCCTCCTTCGACCCATCACCTACTGTTAGAACATATGCCATGTGTAAAACGTAAGCAGCAAATAAGTATACAAATTACAAAAGTTTCTCAAGCGTTGACTCTATCGCGTAGCACCTTGTATGTATCCCACAGAGGTAAGTTGAAATTGGAACAAGGACACATTAGACCATCCCTTGTAAGCTCCATCGATACTCCATTAATGCAATTAGATGTAATTGAATTGCGAATGCAAATTGTAAATTCGCGGCTTGAAACATGCCACAAGAGCACTGCCGACGAGAATGCAGAATATTAAATTCTCGAAGGGCGAACATCCCTAGTCCGGGCGGGAATACATATCTTGTTCGACTACCCCGGAACTTCCCCGTACATTTCGACTATCGTAGACACTTCGGCTACGGTCGCAAGGTAGCGAAGAACTCGACGGAGGCAGAGAGAACGGGGTCCACACTGCGAAAATCATTTAACGTGTACATAGGGGGCGGGGATCTGATGAGAGATGAGGAAAAGGGGTTCTAAGGTGCGCGCTAGAAACGTCATCGTGGAAACATAAGCGGTACGGACGTTTCGTGTCGTGTCCATCGATTCTCCGAAATGCGTCCGGTGGATTCGACGGCACGCACTACGCCCTTCGCCATTATCACCATCGTGTGTCATCGTGATCGTCACTCAGCCAATTCACCACGAAGCTTCCCCGTCCACAGGTCGGTGTGCTTGAACAAACATGTTTAACGCACGATCACTCGTGCGCCTATCTAGCCTACATGCGTGCGCGCAACACGCGCTACATCAAGGTTATACGAAACATTCCTTGGTTACAGAAAATTTTCAAGTTCCCCTTTACGTGACGACGCTCCTATGGGTCAAGCAGGGACGTGCATCGCGCGTGCCGAGAGGGCGGGCTGCATCATATCAAAAAACAGAGTAATCCGTACCTAAACAATAAGTAAAAGAGCATTTACAGTCGGCCGATCTCTATATCGGGACACGGTGAAGCATGGATGGACGGCTGGTGGTCGAGGGGAGGCACTGGAAACGGTTAGAAACAAAGTTGGATGAGCTTTACAAGTATGCACCAGGAGCTGCTCGTCCTTTTCTTTTCCCGAGGCAGTCTCTTCTACTCGATCCCGTATCCGAAGGGACGGAGGAGAACAGCGCAACGGCGACACAAAAGTTGGTGCAATTCATACAGATAATGAGGCATCGTGCGCCTTTCGGTCCCGGGGTATCAATGAAAGCACGAGGAACATTGAACATTGAAATCCAACTTTCAATCTCGTGGAACAACGGAGCCAATCGGCGACGGTCTGACGGAATTGTTCAGAGATCGGCCTTGGGAATTACATTACCTGCAGTGTACCCTTCGGTAGGTTGACGGTAGGTACGGCTCGCAAGCTCTCATAATAAACTTAGACCGAGAGACAGTGTGTTACTGAATAACCAGATTCAGATTCACCCTTTGACGAAGGAACCCATGGTAACCGAGACCAATCTCACATTGCTCCGCGACTTCCCTTCCTAGAGTTGACCATCCCATCCACAACAATAAGACAGCTGCGTTAATGTCTCTTCACTTGATACTTCTTCGCCTCAACTTTTGCCTCTCTTTTTTTACTTTCTTTTTTTTCTCAAATACGTATAGAGAGAGATACCTAATCAAGGCGTGCCGGTCAAGGGGGCACGTTTCGCTCAGAGCGTCTGCCACCATTGCTCGAACATCGCGCGCGATTTGCCTTCTTTGTAGCATATAATGCAGGCAGCTGTACGCGGTGGAAGAAAATAATTTTGGGCCCTGCTAGGGACATTTCCGAAAGTCGCGGTGCCTTTTTCTTCCCGATTGAAATACACGTGGTACAGTAAAACATCCACTATTCGAATATTTTTATTTAGTATTCTTATTCTTTGAAAGAGTAGAAGCTAAAGCAGTGGCGCTCCCAGAGAGGGGGCCTACCCCCCCCCCCCAAAAAAAAGGAAAAAAGAGATTAATATAACCACGACTGAAGTGATTAAAGAGTTTTGTAAAAAGAAAACTGGATATTAATCCTTACATAAATTTTTATAATCACCTAATGGATTTTACTGAATTTGCATTAAAAAAAATTTTTTCCGTTCAACTCCCCCCAAGATTAAATACTGAGTGCGCCACTGAGCTGAACACGATCGATGCTTGAAACAGGGAATACTGATCCAGTGGCTAAATATTAAATTTGAATTCTGATTAACTAATTTATAATCGTGTGTATAAAGTAAAAGTATATGAGACTAGAATTCTACTGTTCATATATATTTTTTACTCAAAAAGTGAGCGATCTCTTATCCAAAATATCATATTTCTTTATTAGATCGAGTAATGGATGTTTCACTGTACTTGAATTTAAATGGCAAGCGTTTAGAAAGTTTCTTTACAATCCCGCGTGACCAAATCTTAGGCAGACCTCAATTATTTTATTTTTCTTTTCGAAGCGTATGTATGCATCGCTGGTGGCAGAGCGTACTGAGAGAAAGAGCGACCGAGCGAACTAGAGAGCGGTTAAGAGTGGCAGGAAATTCAACGGAAGGCCTTTCTCCTTGCTGCGTTCAGTTTCATCGATAAGCACGCTCGCGGCCAGCACCGTTAAGAATTACGGCGGAAAAAAGGAAAGTAAGTGATTCATACTGAATTTTCCATTGGCAAACATTTCGCGGGCTCATACTGGCCGCGGTTACTCGCTTATCGACAATCGCCGCGCCGCGCTGCCGTGAGAGAAGCAGACCACTTGACATCATTGCTCTATCACCACTGCAACCGAGCGAAACTCTTAGGAGTTCAAGAAATCCCGTGAGTTTCCACTTGCGAGGAAACATCTTTCAGGAACAATCACGCGTCATGATTTTCAACGGCTCACCGATCGTCTCCGTTCATTCTTAGCTTCTAAACAAGAGCGCCGCGCGATAACGGTTCCGTCAAGTGATCTCGCGCAAACATCATCAACCGTACACACAAATTTCATTACTCTCAAGGTTGGAAAGAAAAGGTCGCATTTGTCCACGTATATACGTAACGGATCGGTATACCTAAAGGTAAATACACATATTCAGAATGAGCTGAATCAAATGAGATGGTCTTAACCGCTATGGTCGCGCGCTGCAGGTTCTATCGTAGCTTGCTAAGAGAAAGTAAAAAAAATGCATCAATATACAACACTCTTCGTGTATCAAGAATTTAAAAAAAAAAATACAGCCCTCGCTGTGATAGAACCGGCAATTCTGGTTAAACTTTGCGATAACACCAAGAGAGAGGCGCAGAAAGGTCCATTGCTGTCTGCAGCGGTGTTATTGCAAATCGCGCCGTGCTCAGAGGGATTTCATACTGTTTCCAGCTGATGTTAAACTAAAAGCCCTCGTGCGCCGCGCTTGATGTCTAGTTACGCTCGCTAACCCTTAATCAAGAAGAGAAACCAGACAGGAGAAGAACACCAAACGCGGCTGATTCAATTGGTTAGGTGGGGAGAGACGCGCGCGATGTACAGCCTGCCAGCGAAATTCTAGATCTCCGTGTATGCTCGCGAAAACGATCGTATTCCGACAGCAGGACATCGCGCGCCGCGCGCACATTTTACCGCGAAGAGCAAAGGCTTTCCGTTTGAATGTTGCGGATACTCTGCTGATTCCTGGCCACTCCATGGACCCGCTAGCTAGCGCTTGTGCGCATCGTACGAAATGCATTTGTACCTTGTCGAAGGAGAAAATGGTCTTTGAAGCTTCGCTACAAGCGGCTAGTATCCTGAAGAGCGACTGCGGTACAAATGCATACGTACATGCGCGCCAGACGTTACATTAATTTACAACAATGTGCAGTCGACAAGCAAACCTACCTTGGCTTCGTCAAGTCTTGCTAATGCTTTCAAAAGATTACCAAGATCGCTCCTCACGCAGTAAAGATCCTGTAACACGGAAAACAGTGCGATGTAGTTGGTTCGTAAGAACAAGGGCCGATAAACCTCTTGAAAATATTCAGAAGCAAGTGAGGAGTGATTTTTCAAAAGGGCATATTTCCATTTTGAAGAAAGGTTGGATCGTCTTAATAATGGTAAATTACATCCCCCAGTGGCGCAAAACACTGCGAAATACGATTAATTCGTTTAGAAAAATTGAAGCGAAAATACCTGTGAGGAATAAAATGTATGTGTACTAAGAAAAAAGATTTTTTTAATAAACATAGGTACCAGTTTTTAGCGGTTAGTGAAAATTGTCTATGTGGAAATGTACCTTTTTGAAAAATCACTCCTAGAGTAGAGTTTAAGGTAAAACGAGAAGCAAAATGTGAACTTTTCCTCTGGGAATCTTTTTTAGGGGTCGAAACTTCTATTTATGGAAACTACTTGACGCATAGAGTTTAATGATACTAGTTTGGAGTGTAGGAATGTTTTTGTTGAAAAGTTATGAGGCAAAAGAGCTTGCAAAATTTTGATATATCTTCTAGTTGATATTGTGACACCACAGTATTAAGCAGAGAATGGATTCTATAGTTTTCACAACTGGTTCCACGATACTACGCATTCCACTTTCCAACTTGTCCCGAGTATTAGTATAGATGCTTCAAAATTTCTGAGTCTTTTTACCATAATATATTTGCAACGGATAAATTCATAGATTCAACTTCTGGCGATGAAAAAGAAAGGTTTCTCCAGAGGAAAAGTTTACCCGAAGGAATGGCTTACTGGGTTGTATTGTAGCGCAGTCACGTATGCTTGAACCGCTTGTTCCATATCCCCAGCAGCCACAAGCGCTGCTGCGAGATTGATGTAACCATCGATGAAGTCTGGTTTCAGTCTAACGGCGTGCCGATAGTTTTCCAATGCTTCCTGCAGCTGCCCACGTTCCTTGAAAACATTCCCCAGGTTGCTGTAAGCCTCCGCCAGCAAGGGGTTCTGCTTTATCGCTAAGCTACTGTAATGAGCGGACCTGAACGACATAAAGAAGAAATTTATTAGCATATGAATCAAATCCGCTGCGACTCTGTGAAAGGGAGATATTTACTTTTCTAGCCTTCGGCACTGGAAGTGAATCGAAGACAGCAACAGCAGAACCCCTGTGTTATTGGTCTCCTGCCTCCAAAGCTGCATGCAGTGTCGCTCTGCATTTTCATAGTCCCCAGCTTGATACTCCCTATGAGCGAGTTCCAGCAGCCCTGCAAACAAAGAAAATCAAATATCTTTAAAACTAAATTCTGTAGTATATCTGCCCTACAATCATTCACATGCATTTCTCATTTATAATTTATTGCTCGAATAGGCTTCTGTAAATTCAAAGAGTCTTTGGAATCCAACCGGAAACACGTGTCATTTTCCGAGCCGCCGGCATATGGCGCCTAATCTCGTCCACTTCTCCGCAAATATGCGAACGATTTACACATAATTTTTTTCGTGCACGCACGCTTCATATTTAAAAACGACGAAAAACGCGCCATGGTAATAAGAATATTGCAATTCGCAGCATAATTTGAAATATGTGAAATGTGGTGGAATACAAAAATGGCCACTTCCGCCGCGTACTCAAACAAAAGACGTAAACGCGACACCTGGAAACCACGATGAAACCAAAACCACGGTTTCAGAAAAATAACATTCGTTTAAAATTCTGAAATGTAGCACAATATTTAGAAATGTAGCGGGAAATGGGACACTAATATAAACGATGCCGAAGCACGTTGCGTATCTCGTGCTTAATCCCGTTTCCGGGTACTACGCAGCGTGTGGTCCTAAATTCCTAAATAAGCCAACACGTTGATCAACGGTAATCGATTTTTTATTAACTCGAATCGTGAGAGACGCGAAAACGGAGATTAGGAAAGGGTATTGGGATCCAAGTAAATTACGAACAGTAGGAATCGACTGCGACGTTGATGGTCTGATTGTCGGCGATAGCGATTAGTTCCTTGCCCTGGGTGTCCTGTGCCACGACCAGAACATTTTGCCCGTTTTGCCACTCGACGGTCCCATTGCAAACGTCATCCGAGCTGTTCACCACGTTGCCAATTATGGCGCTCGCGCTTTTCAGAACCGTCTCTTTCTTCTCGACAAGTCTCAGGCTCATTTTGTTCCGCAGACAAATTTCACCGAATGCGTTGCTCCGATCTTCCCGGCACCGCACGCACACGCCGTTTCCACGCAACAACTCTCGAGATCTCTCGACGCACGGAGAATTGATTGTCTCGATTCTTTTTCCTCCTAGCGCGCGTCTTCTCGATTATCCGGAGTCACTTTTATTCTTTGTGTTGTTGTCGCGTGTTGTTCGGGATGTTTCTTTTGACCGTCACCGTATACCGTTTTACGCGATACTTTTAATTCCTCGCTCCTATACACACTGCGTCGTCCGTGCTCCCCTGTCGGGTTACGCTTCGGCCAGGTTGTCCCCGCCAGATCGAGGAGCCAGCCGATTGGTCGATTCGACCGCCATGGCGGACTCCTGCGTTGCTGTGGCCAAGACAGAGGGCAGAAGGGGGGGATGTAAGGAAGACCGACCGACTTAGGAGCGTAGACGTTGAATCCGGCGCCCCTATTTCCACGGTTTTCATCCCTTGTGGGAATTATAAACTTCGGGGTGGGTGTTTTTTTGGGGGGGGAGGGCTGGGTTAAAGTCGAGTAACTTATGCAGCTGGGAATGCTGATTTTCTGCATGACGAATTATAAGTCGAGCGAATTTTGTTCTCTGTACAATTTTAATAGTTAAAGGTCACGGTGATGTGTGGAAAATAGAGTTTTTGGAATTTCAGCGCATGTATTCGAAAATTACAAGCTTCTATTTCTATATGATAGTGTAATTTCAGAACCGAGGAATGTCTCAGGTGCCCGATAATTTTCTAGTCACCTGCACGTCCCTAATCTTCTGTTTTTCGCTGTCGGTGGCGTTTTGCTTGGTCACTGATTTTAAATACGTGGAGGCGGTGCTTATAATAGTCGTCAAAAGAAATTTTACTTCTCAAAATGCTCTATACATATTTTTATTGCTTGATGACGTTACTTGCGTGATTTAATTAACAGTGAGTTTGTTGAAATATCGTCTCAAGTTTGTCAGGCCCAACTTTGCCCAGATGTTAATTTACTAAATCCGGTTATTACGAATTTTTAAAAGAAACTGGCATTGAGCATTCAAATTAGAAACATTAATTGCAGATAATTTCTAGAATCTAGAAATTTCTATCTGGTGTAAATAAAATAAATTTTACCATTCACGTGGCGCGTGTAACTTGGTCTACGTGATTGGGCGACTAAAGCTGCGCCAGTGGTTCTCAGGCACTCGTACAAGCACATTTTTAACCTAAAATCCGTACTGTTATGAAAAAACGAAACTCTTTACTCGATTGGAATTCCCACTTTACATACTGATCGTGTGACATTCGCTACACGATTGTAGAAAGACATGCACTTTGGTATAGTCCAAAGTGCCAGTAATCCCGGAAATAAAATTATTATCACGATACCCGATATGTGCGATTTCAAAACAGCAGGAATAATTGTTATAAGAACAACAGAGATCAATGGATTAAATTTAAAATTCTGTTATTTTCTCGCAACCTTGAATAGAGGGATTAAAAGTCCAAAAAGATTCGAAGAACCACTGGCATACACGAAGGGACGGTTGGCCCCCACTCTTTCGCGCGGAAAGCAGATGGAATAGGTATATACCGAGTGGAATATTCCATCGCTTTGATGAAGCAGGGACGAACTTCGTGAGGGGAGAGAGACTTAAGGGAGGGTGGGTTCTTGAAAAGGGGAGAGAAATATACAGGAAGCAACGATAAAACTAGCAATACTCTATCCATATAAGAATCAAAATAAAATTCCCAATCGACAAATAATCTCGAATCCGCCATTGAAACAATCGTGCGATTAACATTTGAAGCACGTATTTTCTCTCAGACCTATTACATGAGTGTTTAAATATTCACACATGACTTTATTATATCTCCCAGTCGTTCAAGTATTAACCTCTTTTTCCATAAATAACACACGTGCATGGTACACGCATACATAAAGCGACTTTCGACCACCAAGATGTCCCAACAAATTAGCAGCAATTCCTGAATCAATAAAGTATCCATAGAAACGCTGAACTGCACGGTCGCGTCTTGCTTCCATGCGGGCGATTCGAATGAATCGCTAAAAAGGAATATCCGCAGACTCATCGCCTATTCGATACTGACTTTCGTTAGCGAGAACCTAAACGTTAAGTTCTCACGGTACGCAGTTGAGATTGCTTCGCTACGTACCAACTGTCGAAAGCTGTTGTATCTCGTTCATCTTGAGAATCACGCTGGTGCCAGCGATCTGCTGATGGCTCGGCTGCTGTTGCTGCGGTGGCTGCTGCTGTGCCTGCATGATCACGGCCACCATAAGAAAAGATACGCGGGCAACAGGGACGGTTCGAGGATTTTCCTGGTCGCCCGTACGGGTGGCCTCGGTCAAGACGCGAATATCGGTTATCCCGGATCCGCGACGAGTCGGATCTGTGCGCGATTCTCTTGCCCCTCGAAGATCCGAAACAAAAACACAGGTCCGCGCAACACTCAGGTCCGCATGCACTAGCGCGATCTCTCAGCGCGCGCCATCATGGATTTTCGAGCACTCTTGTCGAACTGGTCAGGAACGACGTGCAAGGCGACGGGAATGCGGGATTCAGCGGGGCCCACGGATACCACCTGACTCGCTTGAGATTCTATTCGAGACTCCCGGTCGCGATAGGTCAGTCTTTCGCGGACGACACCCTGTCAACGATACGCGAAAGCCCGAGCATAACGTGGCCCACGAATACGTAACACTGACCGACGCGAAAACCCAATCGATGCACGTATTCCGGGTCGGAGACTCGTGCGGCTGCACGCGCGGGAAATACGTCACGGCCGATGTAGACGATAATCGCGCTCTACAAGCTCGGCCATTGTATTTCCCGAGCCCCGCAGTTTCGCAACATTTCTCGCGAATTAATGCTAATTCGTTATATAATGCGCGTTGATAATCGCGGTCGAAAATAGATTAAAACACATGATTAGGGGCTATTTTGGTGGTCAGAGAAAAGTAGCCGTTGCTGATGGGCATGTAGAATATCTAGATTGAAAGAATTAAAGAAACAGCTGACAGAATGTACAATTATATTCAGTAGGAACAGTAATGGGTGTAATTGTTAGGTATTTCAAATTTAAGATGATCTTCTATGTTTTTTTATTTAAAAGAACGAGATGGGCGCGAAGCAGAAATGTGGCCATTTCTGGAGGTCATACGCGAGCGCCAAGACGGCGGAGAGGCCAAGAGCGAATTCCCCACCACGCTGAAAGAGTGCGATAAGTGAAGACTCGATCCGCTTCTCCGTCCTCACTCTTTCGCTGTTGGTGCCGGCGTTGCATGGTCTTGTGTTCGATTCTCACTTTATTACGTTTAGTTTGCAAATTAATCATGGCAGAAAATAAGGAGCGTACGTTCATTATGGTGAAGCCCGACGGTGTCCAACGTGGGCTTGTCGGCAAGATAATTCAGCGTTTCGAGGATAAGGGCTTCAAACTCGTAGCGCTGAACATGGTGTGGGTAAGTTTCTCTCCACACGTCTTTGCGAAAAGCGTGCAGACGTTAATTTTATGCGACCACGTGGACGCCGCTTTCATGCCGGCATTGTCATTTTCCGTGGCTTTTCACGCTGTGTAGTTCTACACACTTCCGTTCCAAAAACACCTGTCGTGTTTCCTCGTTCTGGGAACGCCGAACGAGCAGCCGTTACCGTGACCTTGGCGATTGAATTCCCTTGACATAATAATTTATTGTCTCGAGATAATATAGTTTGGATAATTAGACTACGAAAACTTTTATGAGTGACTAAAAAAGATGTTATCTTCGTTTGTTATTTGTTATAATTAATTAGGCTATCGGAATTTGTACTTTGTAATTTCCATTTGGCACGTAGCCTGAGAATCACTGGCGTTATATGTTCATTGTGTTATTTAATAAGTAGTCTGATCTATGGCTTCGATATAACGCTAGCTTGTAATGTAATTTTACTTTCTCTTTACCAGCCAACCGAAGATCTGCTGAAACAACATTACGCAGATTTGGCAGCTAGACCGTTCTTCCCAGGCTTAGTTAAGTATATGAGTTCAGGACCAGTTGTACCCATGGTGAGTGATTTTTTATATCTAACTTGGAGATACATTTCTCTTAATTTTGTGTAAATATTGTAAATATTTTTTAGGTATGGGAAGGCTTGAACGCAGTAAAAACTGGCCGTGTGATGTTGGGCGAGACGAATCCGAAGGATTCCGCACCTGGAACGATTCGTGGTGATTTCTGTATACAAGTCGGGCGCAATATTATCCACGGATCTGACTCTGTCGAGTCTGCTAATAAGGAGATCAAGTTATGGTTCGGAGAGGGGAAGAAGGATGTCGTTGACTGGGCGTCCTGGGCAGAGAAATGGATATATGAATAAATAAATGAAATTCTGATACCAAGAACTGTTAAAGATCCTTGATCTTGATGTGTATTCTCCAGCATACTGTATCTCGACCATGCATACTGCCATTTCAATAACATCGTGGAATTCACTGTATATAAACCTGCTTGAGAAGTAATAAAAGAGATTCTTATATAAGTCGCTTTCAACGCTACTGTCTCATTATCCTCTGTAGATTACAGAAGTAACTAACGTAAATACAGGGTGAGCATTTTATCTTGCAACCCGCGCGAACGGGTAAAATGACAACAGCGCCTCACGCACGGATTCCACTACAACTATGGCCGATACTTTCGCCATCTGTGAGCTGATTATGAAAGTGTACGGTCTCTTAAATGCCAGTAGAGGGCGCGGGGTGGTTTTGACTTTCGCCAGAGGATATTAAATTTCACGTAGCTAGCAAGATAGATATAGTTAAAACCTCAATTGCTAACACTTCGTTTTAAGTTCATCGATAAAACTATCTAACATGGTAGGTCCACCAATCAATCAAACTAACCCACGTCACGTAAACCAATCACGTCGCTTGGCTTGACTTGACGATGGCGCCGTTTCGTTTGCCATCTTGGCGTTGATTGGTTGACGTCATCGCGCATGCGTTACGGAGCGTAGTCCGGACTCGGGAAGACATTTCCCGCGGACACTGCTCGTTGCTGCTCGTGAACACTAATAAGAAGCTCCCACGGAGAGAAGTAGGGATATTCTTGTGTGCAGCGCGATGGGCGAAGGTCAGGGACGACGGTAGGTAAGCATTTGTTCCACGTCCCGCAATTTCTGGCATCACTGGTGCAGAATGCAATCAGTGCTACCTCGTAGATCCCGAGTATAAATACACGGTTAGTGATTCAATTAGAAATGAAACTCCGAAATCAGTGGTCCAGGGGGCGCATTGCCACTTACGTTGCAGATTATTAAACTCTATTGAGCTATAAATATTTGAAAATGCAATAAATTAAAAAATTACATTCCAGTTGCTAGCTTACACTTACAACTGGTAGCTGAAACACTATATTCTCCTTATCGCATCCTTCTGCTATATCAAATGCTTCCCTTGTCACATTCTACTGTTTGGAATAGTGGATAATGGGGAAGAAAGTACACATCTGCAGACCAAAACCAATACCTTTATACATATAAACATATCAATGTGTATCAGTGTACATATATTAGCAGCTTACAAATTCCATCATGAATGACTTTAAAATACATAAATGTTAATATCCATCATCCTTGAACAGAATATTGTTACAAGCATTATTCGCTTAGATCTGGCACAGTAGTTTGCTTGAAGAGTTTCAAGCATGATTTGCGCATCCAGTTATAAGTGGCAGGATAAAGGTGTAGAACGACGCGAGATCTTTATCACGTGGATGAAGTAATCGACCATGCAACTTAAATTCCTCATTACCAAAGTCGATTTGCCGACCTTTCTCGCCAGAAGGTAACCAGACTCCACCTTTGATGGGCTCACCATCAGGTGTAGGATTCCTGCAGACACGAGAAACACATATATAAAAGTTTGGACTTGTTATTTCACCAGCATTTGGATATCATTCATTGTCCGCCAGGATGATCAACAGTAGCTTCCATATAGGAGGCATAGGAGTTTCTATTTCAAAACATTAGCAAACAATTTGTTCCTCCAGCGTTTCATAGTTCAAGTTTGAGTAAAGACGAGTTTCCTTCTCCAATTAAAGAGTGCATAGAAATTACCATTTAAAGGAAATGTTGAATTATCGTTCATCAAATAGCACTCCGATTACTTACCCATACTTGGCAAAGTTCGTCCACAGAGATACGAGCTGTTTGCGATACACGTTGTACTCTGAGTTTGGATCAAGGTGAGGAGCCGAGTCATTACAAAATAGCAAAGGAATATCATCAGCGTGAACTGTGCCTAAAACATTCGACACATGAATTTTGATGAGTCAGATGTAACAGAAGTATTGGTATGTGGAACGTGCGTTTACTACAAGGAACAGCACATGTGATAGCATCGAGATGAATTACCATTGTGACCAAGACGCTTATTCAGATACGACAGTCGATAAAAGTAAACAGGTATCTTGCCATTGAATTTAGCTAACATCTTCTGCGAGGAATCGATAGGACCAGTGAAGTAAAAGGCTGTCGCTATCTGAGGAGCACAGCAGAAATCAGTAGATCCATCTGAATACGTATAAGTTCAACGCAATCCTGCCAATATTTACCTTTCCCAAATCGGAAAGCGTACCATTCGCAATTGTGTTCAATAGTCTTGGGAAATGTTTGCTCCGACCCGTCGTGTCGGACGCAAATAGTTTGTTTAAACGTTTTAACATGTCGTTCCTTAGTACATCCGGTTCTGGAAGTATTCACATGGAAGGGGTAGATTAAGGGAGATGAGCAACACTTCGAGAGAACAGGTCGAACTTGTTTCAGAAGGCATCAATTGAAACTCCCCTTCTGTGCCATAGATATGAACACGACCGTCGATTAATTGCATTGCTTTCTCTTGCTTTCGAGTAGTGAACATGGCTGCATGTTTATTTATATTAAGGAATCGTGCTATATCTATGGCACCAAAGTAAACTCACTGCTGCATACCAATTGGGCCTATAGCCAGTTCGTCCTTATTGTACCCTAACATGGTAGGTACACGATTGAAGTTCCCAGATTGAAATTTCGATATGGGACAATCATCCAAGAAGACATTTTCCGGCGAAGGGTCAGAAGGAATGGCTTCTATTGTTGGAGTAAATGGCATGGTGATTGGAAACTGCGGCCCAAGTATAACATGCATTGAATTTATTATGTCCTTGATATCAGCTTTCTTCAAAGCATCCAGTAATTGTTCATTTGTCTCAGCTGCAATTCCCATATGTGCGCCAAGGTCATATGCTGCTTGGAGAGCTTGCTTTGGTGTGTCGAACCCCCACGGACATATGGCACTACCACTTTGAGAAATGGCTTGTTGAAAGAGGCCTATGGAATAACATCAATCTAATTCTATTCTACATGTGTCAGCAGATTCGACATTTTACGAGTTCTGAGTACTTTTGCGATCGAAAAGACTGTCATGCGTTAGATCAGAGATGTACAAAGAGCCAGTGGGAGCCGGAGAACTCTTTGTGATTCTGAGCGCCACGCCATGCCGCGCCGGATCAGAGCCGAGCGTCGAGCTGAGCAATGTAAAGGTGACCAAAATCCCGAGTTTCGTCCCGCGCCGCGCCGTGGGATTGATCAACTCGAGGTAGCGTAGCTCAGCTTAGGATTCTCGTTCTTTGTCACCCTCAGCAAACAGACTCGCCGAGCCATATGACGTGGGATTTCACCTTAACAGCTTTACGCTTGGGTCTGAAATGGGCCAGAAATCGCAAAGAGGTCTCCGAGTTCGAGCGGCTCTTTGTGCACCTCTGTGTTAAACTAGGTATCCACTTGTTATGTATCTTTGTATTTTGTGGGCGTTGCGTATCAAGATGGATAGGCAGTTTTACATGAAAATTTGATGCAACATACGTAACAGCATCAGCAATGATGCGGGAAACAATCACCAATCGGTGCAGCGTATCGTATCACTAGATAACACGCAACGGTGATACGATACGAGGATACATAACAAGTGGATACCCACCTCAAATATTCAATCGTTTGCAGTAAAGCCAGTAAAGTGTGACAATCTAACTGCTGCGAATGTTTGATTTACACGAAACATTCCTTAGTCTTTACTAAATACATATAATACTCTTGAATTCTTACCTTTCGATTGCGGGGATAGTAAGTGGTAGGTTACGGAAACGGCACCAGCACTTTCCCCAAATACAGTCACTTGATTCGGATCACCCCCGAAATTGGCGATGTTCTTCTGCACCCACCGCATAGCCATGTTCTGATCCTTCAGAGCCTGATTACCCCGGCATTCATCCATATTCAGTGACAAAAATCCTAGAAAATACAACATCGTCGTAGGTGACCTCTCCACATTTTCATCGATTTGGGGAAATCGATCGGTTACCAAGAGGTCCAAGACGGTAGTTCATTTCGACGAAAATCACATTGTCTTCTAGAAATAAATCAGGCCCGAACATTTCGCGCGATATCGCCCCCGCCAGAAATGCGCCACCGTAGATCCAAATCATCACCGGTAGCGGCCTTTCCATCTTCGTGAAGTTCAGCTAACAAATATTATGCGGATCAAGAACATTTCCTTACGCATTGAGGGATGCTCCCGAGAATAATGAAGGATTAAAAATGACATATATTGTGGAATCAAGAAACCCCATAAGAGGGAACCCGGAATAGGAAACCCCAGAGGGTCGGCATTGGTGGAGTTGGTTCAAGCGGTTGCACAGTAAGCAGAGGACCCATCGCCTGAGGCCCTCTTTCTCTGTGACTCCCCAACACATAGAAATTAGGTAATCTATTCCTACAATATTATAACGAAGGCGACGCGTACCACTGGGGTGAACACGTTCAAATACAGGCAATCCTCGCTTCCTGCTGGTATCGGAGTAAGGTACTGTACACACGCGTTGCTGTCTTCAGTTGTATTCAGTACTCCTGTCCATGGATCCGCTTCGATAGGGTCCTGCATTTTTCAGGTAGAAAGCCGTGTAACGTTTGTTAGTTATTAGTGTTAATATTGTACATTAAGCGATTTAATTCTTCAGATGTCCTTTTTTAAACTGATGAAATTAAAATTAAATTCTATGATTACATCGGCAAAACAAAATAAAATGGGACTTACCCTAAATCGAAGGTCGCCAACAGGTGGTTTTGCGAATGGAATACCCGTGAAGACAGAATAGGGCATACTGTTCAAAACAGTCTCCAATATTCTGCCTCGAACTGCACCCTTATCAGTGGTTACGACTTCTGTCAATCGTTGGCAATGCACCTCCGTTAGGAGGGCAGCAAGGACCAAGCAGAATGTGTACTTCATATTTCCTTCTTTTGAAAACATCTTCCGTACGGACGTACGGTTTTTTGGGGGATTTACAAAACTTTGTATACCTACCACCTGGAAATATTAATGAGTGGTAAACAGTGTGATAAATGTCTGCTGCCGTTGTTATATTTTAAGCGTTGTCCCAATGTATGCTTTATAAAATGCGTACTCTTTTTGGCGGTGTACGTATTCTTTCAAAAAAATTGGCTTCAAAGCCTCGGGTATAGATTCGGAGTAGAGTGACGCGTGTGCTGCCACTGTCGCATCAAAGTTTTATGCTCATTATCATGCACGAAGAATATCAGGATATGTAGCTGCGTTTATGGTCAGATAAAATTCGAAGCAGCACGGTCGAAGTTGACATACATATTACGTTAAGGGGGAAGACCACTGTGACGGCCGGAATAGTAAGCCATTTTTAAGAATTTTTTTCAAGAATGATTTACAGTTTTCATATAAAATTTGTATTACCTACCTTTAGTACAATGTATTACGAGACTACAAAAAAATGAATAGAAAAAATGCATAAATTTTAATATTTTAATTAATCTTCTATACACCTCACGCGCACTGGTAGGATGTGTAACTATGGACAGCAGGTCAGAAATCAAATTGAATTTTTTTTTAAATTATATGAGTGTAGTTTCCGTTGCACCGAGGCTTTTTGCTGGTCGGAAAATAAAACGTTATTTCTAATCGGATATAACGAGGCAATGAAGTGCTGGTATTATTTAAAAATTAATTTTTTCAATCGTAGAACTGGTTTTATTACGAAAAGTTTGAAATTATTTCGTACAATAACTATAAGTTGCTTCGATTCTCACCTTGCTAAGTTTCAAGTGGTTGTGTTGTAATACTTGGGGAAACTTAATGCACAACCGTTCCTCAACGCACTTTATATATTGTACGAACCCACTCAATTTAATGCGATAAGATTATTTAAACGATGCTAGAGCATCAGATTTCGTTTCGGCTATGGTAATCTGCACGAATTTGAGTAGCGCAATCTGGGTACACGTGTTGTTAAGTATACGGAATTTTCCCACATGCCACAAGGTATATATGTACCACAGCTATATTGTTTGTTGGTATCTTCAGACGGTTTTTTTTGGGGGGTGGGAGGGGGAATTACCACTTGAAAACAAGAATAGAATTTTGTTGTCGCGGAATATCTCGAGAACGGTGACAGATACTGAAAATATGTTTAAGCAGATTTTTTTTTATATCTACAAATTCGCGTAAAAATAATTTTCTAAAAATTCATAGCTTCCAAGTTACCCCCAGCATCAACCCTTAACTTTCCGGTACTCGCGCCTATTTGGATCCCGCGAGCACTCGCGTCGTGCACTGAGTGCACGGTGACGTATTATTAAGAAAAATGATTAAGCTGGAGCAATAATGCTAAAATTGGGTTCCTATATACATTTATCTGTATTTAAAAAACACGTATATCTTATTTTTCGGTCCTCTAAAGGATATCCAAAAACCAGAACAATCGGAGGCGAACACCTGAAAATCTTTGAGGGATGGTTTCACCCCCTCAACATGCAAATAGGCCAAAATAAAAAAACACGTATATCTTATTTTTCGGTCCTCTAAAGTATATCCAAAAACCAGAACAATTGGAGGCGAACACCTGAAAACCTTTGAGGGGTGGTTTCACCCCCTAAACATACAAACAGGACAAAATAAAAAAACACGTATATCTTATTTTGCGGTCCTCTAAAACATATCCAAAAACCAAAGCAATTGGAGGCGTACTTGTGAGTACACGGGCGCGGTCGCCGGCAAGATACGCGGCATATCTTTCGTTTTCATTCAATCAGAAACACTTCCAAACTAAATTTTAACCTGACAAGTACATAGTATTATGCAAAAATGTCCGCTGGAAGAATACATAGGTGTGCTGGGTACAATATAACACGATATAACGTTTTTTTCAGCCAAAAACTGACATCCGTGCACTCCGTGCACACGCGCGAGTACCGGAGGGTTAAAATTCAGTTCTTGTAATTTGTAAATATATGAAGAAATACCATTGGATAATCTCTTTTCATACATATAAATGGTTTATGAGTAGTTTTTTTTTGTAAACAAATAAAACTTTCATTTTTACTATATTTTATTTGATTCAAAATTAACAATATATTTGAAATCAGCAGGTGAAAATACGTAGAAGTAGGGCATACAATAAATTATTCGCAATTTTTCCCTCTAAACACGCCACTGTGCGCCGCACGTTTTGCCAAAATCTTTCGCTCCGGTATTGAAACCAAAAGGTGACTTACCACTTTTGTTGATGTTTTCCGACGGAAAAATTGTCTGCTGCACCATAATACGGACAACGCACTTTTCAGAGTAAAAAAATACAAAAACATGTATTTTTATTTCAATTAAAAAAAATATGTAAAAGGATTTCAAGCATGATTTGCGCATGCAGTTATAAGTGGCAGGATAAAGGTGTAGAACGACGCGATATCTTTATCACGTGGATCCAGTAATCGACCATGCATCTTAAATTCCTCGTTACCCAAATCGATTTGTTGTCCTTTCCCGCCAGAAGGTAACCAGACTCCACCCTTGATGGGCTCACCGCCAGGTGTAGGATTCCTGCAGACACGAGAAACAATATGATCATAAATGTTTGGACTTGTTATTTCACCAGCATTTGGATATCGTTCATTGTCAGTCAGGATGCTCAACAGTAGCTTTCATATAGGAGGCATAGCAGCTACTATTTCAACACATTAGCCAACACTTTGTTCCTACATCGTTTCACGATTCAAGTTTGAGTAAAGACGAGTTTCCTTCTCCAATTAAAGATTGCATAGAGAATACCATTTTAAGGAAATGTTGAATTATCGTTCATCAAATAGCGCTCCGATTACTTACCCGTACTTGGCAAAGTTCGTCCACAGAGAAACGAACTGTTTCCGATACACGTTGTACTCTGAGTTTGGATCAAGGTGAGGAGCCGTATCATTACAAAATAGCAAAGGAATATCGTCACCGTGGACTGTTTCTAAAACATTCGACATAAGAGTGTTGATGAGTCAGATATAAAAGGAGTATTGGTATGTAGAACGTGCGTTTACTACAAGGAACAGCACATGTGATAGCATCGAGATGAATTACCATTGTGACCAAGACCCTTATTCAGATACGACAGTCGATAGAAGTAAACGGGTATCTTGCCATTGAATTTAGCCAACATCTTCTGCGTGGAATCGATAGGACCAGTGAGGTAAAAGGCTGTCGCTATCTGAAGAGCACAGCAGAAATCAGTAGGTCCATCTGAATACGTATAAGCTCAACGCAATCCTGCCAATATTTACCTTTCCCAAATCGGAAAGCGTACCATTCGCAATTGTGTTCAATAGTCTTGGGAAATCTTTACTCCGACCCGTCGTGTCGGACGCAAATAGTTTGTTTAAACGTTTTAGCATGTCGTTCCTTAGTACATCCGGTTCTGTAAGTGTTCACATGGAAGAAGTAGATTAAGGGAGACGAGCAGCACTTGGAGAGAACTGGTCGAATTTGTTTCAGAAGGCACCAATTGAAACTCCCCTTCTGTGCCATAGATATGAACACGACCGTCGATTAATTACATAATAAAAGCAAAACAAGGGTTACTTTGACGAGCAGAGCATGGTAGCTCAAAGGCACTTCTATGCTTCAGTTGCTGCTACGTGCAAGCATTGTGTTTAGTGAGAATCGTGCTATACCTATGGCACGGAAGTAGGCCCACTGCTGCATACCAATTGGGCCTGTAGCCAGTTCGTCCTTATTGTACCCTAACATGGTAGGTACACGAATGAAGTTCCCAGATTGAAATTTCGATATGGGACAATCGTCCAAAAAGACATTTTCCGGCGAAGGGTCAGATGGAATGGCGTCTATTGTTAGTGTAAATGGCAAGGTGATTGGAAAATGGTGCCCAAGTATGACGTGCATTGAATTTATTATGTCCTTGATATCAGCTTTCTTCAAAGCGTCCAGTAATTGTTCATTTGTCTCAGCTGCAATACCCATATGTGCGCCAAGGTTATAAGCTGCATGGACAGCTTGCTTTGGTGTGTGGAACCCCCACGGACATATGGCAGTACCACTTTGAGAAATGGCTTGTTGAAAGAGGCCTGTGGAATAACATCAATCGCATTCTATTCTACATGTGTATACTTTTGGAGTTCTGAGTGCTGGTCAGGCCTGCCCCGTAGGGTGCAAATACCTCTTGAAGTTCTGGTACCCGGGCAACTGCCAACCGCGGAACTTTTACGTTGCTAACCACAGCATGGGCTGCAGGTGAACTGCAAGATTGTGCGTGCGTCCATACTGGTTCGTACCACGAGTCCATATAGCTGGGCCTGACGCGTATAGGCGCACACACACTCTTGCAGTTTTCCCAAAACACTCGCAACGGTTAACAAGGTAACAGTTCCGCGCTCGGTTGTTGTCTGGGTGTCAGAACTTGAGGAGGTATTTGCACCCTTCGGGGCAGGCCTACTCCAGAAGCTTGGCACTATCCCCACCACTTCTGGCTCACTCTTGTTCTGCGAAGCCGAGAGCGAGATGGAAAGAGAGCGAGCCAGAAATCGTTGAGAAAAGGAGCACCGAGGCAGGCAAACTGTGTGTTGGGGGAATACCCCTCACGAAACTCACCGGCCAATATATATGATACCGACTTTAGTCTTTACTAAATACATATAGTACTCGTGAATTTTTACCTTTTGATCGCGGGGATATTAAGTGGTACATTACGGAAACGGCACCAGCACTTTCTCCAAATACAGTCACTTGATTGGGGTGACCCCCGAAATTGGCGATGTTTTTCTGCACCCACCGCATGGCCATGTTCTGATCCTTCAGACCCTGATTACTCCGGCTTTCGTCCATATTCAGTGACAAAAATCCTAGAAAAATACAACACCGTCGTAGGTGTCCGCTCAACATTTTCATCGAATTGGGGAAATCAATCGGTTCATTTCGACAAAAATCACATCGTTTTCTAGAAATAAATCAGGCCCGAACATTTCGCGCGATGTCGACCCCATCAGAAATGCGCCACCGTAGATCCAAATCATCACCGGTAGCGGCCTTTCCATCTTCGTGAAGTTCAGCTAACAAATATTAGGCGGATCAAAAACATTTCCCTACGCATTGAGGGATGCTCCCGAGAATAATGAAGAATTAAAAATGGCATATATTGTGGGATCAGGAAACCCCATAAGAGGGAGCCCGGAATAGTAAACCCCGGAGGGTCGGCATTGGTGGAGTTGGTTCATGGAGTTGGTCCCAATTAGGAAATCTATTCCTACAATATTATAACGGAGGCGACGCGTACCACTGGGGTGAACACGTTCAAATACAGGCAATCTTCGCTTCCTACTGGTATCGGAGTAAGGTACTGTACACACGCGTTGCTGTCTTCAGTTGCATTCAGTACTCCTGTCCATGGATCCGCTTCGATAGGTTCCTGCATTTTTCAAGTAGAAAGTCGTGTAACGTTTGTTAGTTATTAGTGTTAATATTGTACATTAAGCGATTTAATTCTTCAGATGTCCTTTTTTAAACTGATGAAATTAAAATTAAGTTCTGTGATTACATCGGCAAAACAAAATAAAATGGGACTTACCCTAACTCGTAGGTCGCCAACAGGTGGTTTTGCGAACGGTGTACCCGTGAAGACAGAATAGGGCATACTGTTCAAAACAGTCTCCAATATTCTGCCTCGAACAGCACCCTTATCAGTGGTTACGACTTCTGTCAATCGTTGGCAATGCACCTTCGTTAGGAGGGCAGCAAGGACCAAGCAGAATGTGTACTTCATATTTCCTTCTTTTGCAAACACCCTCCGTACCGACGTATGGAGTTCTGGGATTTTCAATACTTTGTATACACACCCTCTGAAATATTAATGAGTGGTGGAAAGTGAGGTAAATTTCAGCTGCCGTCATTATATTTTAAGCGTTGTCCCAATGTATGCTTATGATAATGCGTACTCTTTTTGGGGGTGTACGTGTTCTTAGAAAAAAATTGGTTTCAAAGCCTCGGGTGTAGATTCTGAGTAGAGTGTCGCGTGTGCTGTCACTGTCGCATCAAAGTCTGACGCTCATTATCATGCACGAAGAGTATAAGGATGTGTAGCTGTGTTTATGATCAGATAAAATTAAAAAAAGCAACACGGTAGAAGTTGACATACATATTACGTTAAGGGGGAAGACCACTGTGACGGCCGGAAAAGTAAGCCATTTTTAAGAATTTTTTTCAGGAATGATTTACAGTTTTCATATCAAATTTTTATTACCTACCTTTAGTACAATGTCTTAAGAGACTATAAAAAAATGAATACAAAAAATGCATAAATTTTAATATGTTAATTAATTTTCTAAACACCTCACGCGCACTGGTAGGATGTGTAACTATGGGCAGCATGTTCAAAATCAAATTTCATTTTTTTTTAAAACTATATTAGTGTAGTTTCCGTTGCACCGATGTTTTTTGTTGGTCGAGGAAAATAAAACGTTATTTCTAATCGGATATAACGTAGCAATGAAGTGCTGGTATTATTTAAAAATTAATTCTTTGAATCGTAGGACTGGTTTTATAACGAAAAGTTTGAAATTATTTCGTACAATACGTGTAAATTGTTTCGATTCTCACCTTGCTCTGTTTCAAGTGTTCCTCTTATAATTCTTGGGAAACTTAATGCACAACCATTCCTCAACGCGCTTTATATATTGTACGAATCCACTCAATTTAATCCGATAAGATTATTTAGGTAGACTATGCCGGCGCACCAGATCTCGTTTCGGCTGTGGTAATCTGCACGAATTTGAGTAGCGCAATCTAGGTACAGGATGTTGTCAAGTATTCGGAATTTTCCACACGCAACAAGGTATATACGTAACACAGCTATATTTTTTGTTGATGCCTTCGTACGGTTGGGGGCATAGTAAAAAAATTAAAAAATGAATATGAAGATTTCAATGGATTAAGTAAGGAACACGTATTTTAAAAAGGTGAAAAAATTGATAATTACTATGATTTACACTTAAGGCTGGAACCGACACGTCCAGTAATTTAGTCGAGTAGTGAATAATTCAAAAATTTACCATTGTTTTACTGAACTATTCGACTAAATTTTAGGGTCCACACACTGTAAAATATTAAATTAGTTGCTACTCGACTAAGTTTAGTAGTTACTGGACGTATCTGAAGCAGCGTTTATGTAGTCTTAATTATATCATAAGAGATTCCAATTTTATGAAAAATAGCAAAATGAGCACTTTTGAATCATTTTCGTATTTTTTAAAGTGAAGCCAATAATAGGGACAGGAATTTAACACATGTACCTAATACCGTGCTCTTCGGTAGTGATCGGTATAACCGCAGCCATTTGTGGCAAAACCGGAAATAACATAACCTAAACATTTATTAAATCGTCTGTTTTCCATGGTGATTGTTTCTCTATCTCCTACTATTCGTATTTCTGTCTTTTTATTTTTCTCAGTTTCTTTCTCTGTCTACTTCCGCTACCAATCAACGACGATACACGTTGTTTCGATCACTCCCTAGAGGATCACTACCCCTCGGTGCCCACTGGCTCCCTCTGTAACTGCTAAACCTAACCTTACTTCTGTTTCTCAGAATGGGTGAACAGAAATTTATATTTGCATATTTTTCTTTTGTAATGAAAAGGTAATATTAAAGTTACATACAAACACCTCTCGCAGAGAAAACAAATTTTGAACAATTCAAAGTCCGAAGACGTAACCTAACCGCGGGAAAGTTATTCAAAAAAGGGCCTCGTGATTGGGGCACGGTAATTGGGACAAAAACATGTATTCTTATTTCAATTAAAAAAATGTGAGAAGGGGTTTCAAGCATGATTTGTGAATCTAGTTACACGTGGCAGCATAGAGCAGCACCACGCCGTGAACTTTTGGGCAGCTGGATCCAGTAATCGACCATGCATCTTAAATTCCTCGTTACCCAAATCGATTTGTTGTCCTTTCCAGCCAGAAGGTAACCAGACTCCACCCTTGATGGGTTCACCGTGCGGTGTAGGATTCCTGCAGACACAAGAAACATATATGATCTTAAATGCTCCGACTTGTTATTTCACCAGCATTTGAATATCATTCATAGGCAGTCAGGATGATCAACAGTAGCTTCCATATAGGAGGCATAGCAGCTACTATTTCAAAACATTAGCCAACAATTTGTTCTTACATCGTTTCAGGGTTCAAGTTTGAGTAAACACGAGTTTCCTTCTTCAATTAAAGATTACATAGAGAATACCATTTGAAGGAAATGTTGATTTATCCTTCATCAAACAGCGTTCCGATTACATACCCGTGCTTGACAAAGTTCGTCCACAGAGAGACGAGCTGTTTCCGATACACGTTGTACTCTGAGTTTGGATCAAGGTGAGGAGCTGTATCATTACAAAATAGCAAAGGAATATCGTCACCGTGGGCTGTTTCTAAAACATTCGACACAAGAGTGTTGATGAGTCAGCTGTAAAAGATGTATTGGTATGTGGAGCGTGCGTTTACTACAAGGGACAGCACATGTGAAAGCATCAAGATGAATTACCATTGTGATCAAGTCGCTTATTCAAATACGACAGTCGATAGTAGTAAACGGGTATCTTGCCATTGTATATAGCCATCATCTTTTGCGTGGAATCGATAGGTCCAGTGAAGTAAAAGGCTGTCGCTATCTGAAGAGCACACCAGAAATCAGTAGGTCCATCTGAATACGTGTAAGCTCAGCGCAATCCTGCCAATATTTACCTTTTTCAAATCGGAAAGCGTACCATTCGCAATTGTGTTTAATACGCTTGTGAAATCTTTGCTCCGACCCGTCGTGTCGGCCGCAAATATTTCGTTTACGCGTTTTAGCAATTCGTTCCGTAGAATATCCGGTGCTGGAACTATTCACATGGAAGAAGTAGATTAAGGGAGATGTGTAACACTTGGAATCAATAGGTCGAACTTGTTTCAAGAGGACTAATTGAAACTCCCTTTCTATGCCATAGATATGAACACGACCGCCAATTAATTACATACTAAAAGCAAAACAAGGGATACTTTGGCGAGCAGAGCATGGTAGCTGAAAGGAACTTCTATGCTTTATGAATGTATTTCCCTTGCTTTCAAGTAGTGCACATGGCCGCATTTTTATTTATATTGAGAAATCGTGTTATATCTATGGCACGGAAGTAGGCCCACTGCTGCATACCAATTGGGCCTGTAGCCATTTCGTCCTTATTGTACCCTAACATGGTAGGTACACGGATGAAGTTCCCAGATTGTAATTTCGATATGGGATAATCGTCCAAGAAGACATTTTCCGGCGAAGGTTCAGAAGGAATGGCGTCTATTGTTGGAACAAATGGAGTGGTGGCTGGAAACTGAAGTCCAAGTATGACGTGCATTGAATTTATTATGTCCTTGATATCAGCTTTCTTCAAAGCGTTCAGTAATTGTTCATTTGTCTCAGCTGCAATACCCATATGTGCGCCAAGGTCATAAGCTGCATGGACAGCTTGCTTTGGTGTGTGGAACCCCCACGGACATATGGTAGTACCACTTTGAGAAATGGCTTGTTGAAAGAGGCCTGTGGAATAACATCAATCGCATTCTATTCTACATGTGTCAGCAGATTCGAAATTTTTTGAGTTCTGAGTGCTTTTACGATCGAAATGACTGTCATCCGTTAGATCAGAGAGCCTCTGAGAAGACCTCTTTGCGATTCTGGGCGTCACGCCGGTTCAGATCTGAGGGTCGAGCTGAGCAACGTAAATGTGAAATCCCGAATCTCGCCCCGTGCCGCGCCGTGGGATTGATCAACTCGACCTCGCGTAGCTCAGCTTAGGATTCCCGTTTTTTGTCGCGCTCAGCAAACAGACTCGCCGCGCCACGCATCATGGGATTTCACCTTAACAGCTCCACGCTCGGGTCTCACCTGGACGCCGTATCGTAAAGAGGTCACCAGCCAGGGATCGGCGGGCATAAGCTACGTTAATGGAAGTTGGGGGGGGGGGGGAACTTACAGGAGCGGTAGTAATGTGTGCGTGACTGACGCAGGCGTAGTTCATGCATATATTACCACCGCTCCTGAAGGTGTTTCCCCCTCCATCCAGCGTAGCTTAAGCCCGCTTATCCGTGGCCATGGCGGACTAACCGTGCTAGCATCTTCGCTGTTAGCATCGTCCGGTATACCTGACAACGCGGACGAGAGTGGGAGGACTCCGAGCTTACGCGTAAGCGACCTTGGAAAGCCCTGGTTTGGAGTAAAGCCAGTAAAGCGTGACAATCGACGGAGTAAGCCGTAGTATATCTATACATAGGTAACTGTTGCGAATGTTTGATTTATATGAGACTTTGCTTAGTCTGTACTAAATACGCGTAATACTTTTGAATTGATACCTTTCGATTGCGGAGATATTAAGTGGTACATTACGGAAACGGCACCAGCACTTTCTCCAAATATAGTCACTTGATTGGGATCACCCCCGAAATTGGCGATGTTTTTCTGCACCCACCGCATGGCCATGTTCTGATCCTTCAGACCCTGATTACCCCGGCTTTCGTCCATATTCAGTGACAAAAATCCTAGAAAAATACAACACCGTCGTAGGTGTCCGCTCAACATTTTCATCGAATGGGGAAAATCAATCGGTTACCAAGAGGTCCAAGACGGTAGTTCATTTCGACGAAAATCACATCGTTTTCTAAAAATAAATCAGGCCCGTACATTTCGCGCGATATGGACCCCATCAGAAATGCGCCACCGTAGATCCAAATCATCACCGGTAGCGGCCTTTCCATCTTCGTGAAGTTCAGCTAACAAATATTAGGTGGATCAAAAACATTTCCGTACGCATTGAGGAATGCTCCCAAGAATAATGAAGGATTAAAAATGGCATATATTGTGGGATCAGGAAACTCCATAAGAGGGAGCCCGGAAGAGTAAACCTCGGAGGTTCGGCATTAGTGGAATTGGTTCAAGTGGCTGCACAGTAAGCAGAGGACCCATTGACCGCGGCCCTCTTTTTCCGTGGCTTCCCAACACATAGAAATTAGGAAATCTATTCCTACAATATTATAATGGAGGCGACGCGTACCACTGGGGTGAACACGTTCAAATACAGGCAATCTTCGCTTTCTGTTGGTGTCGGAATAAGGTATTGTACACACTCGTTGCTGTCTTCAGTTGCATTCAGTACTCCTGTCCATGGATCCGCTTCGATAGGTTCCTGCATTTTTCAAGTAGAAAGCCGTGTAGCGTTTGTTCATCATTATTGTTAATATTGTACATTAAGCAATTTAATTCTTCAGATGTGCTTCTTTAAACTGACGAAATTGGAATGAAGTTCTGTGGTTACAACGGTAAGACAAAATAAAATGGGACTTACACTAAATCGAAGGTCGCCAACAGGTGGTTTTGCGAACGGTATACCCGTGAAGACAGAATAGGGCATACTGTTCAAAACAGTCTCCAATATTCTGCCTCGAACTGCACCCTTATCAGTGGTTACGACTTCTGTCAATCGTTGGCAATGCACCTCCGTTAGGAGGGCAGCAACGACCAAGCAGAATGTGTACTTCATATTTCCTTCTTTTGCAAACACCCTCCGCACTGACGTATGGAGTTTTGGGATTTTCAAAACTTTGTATACCCACCCCCTGAAATATTAATGTGTTGTGGAAAGTGTGATAAATTTCAGCTGCCGTCATTATATTTTAAGCGTTGTCCCAATGTATGCTTTTTATAATGCGTACTCTTTTTGGGGGTGTACGTGTTCTTAGAAAAAATTGGTTTCAAAGCCTCGGGTATAGATTCTGAGTAGAGTGTCGCGTGCGCTGTCACTGTCGCCTCAAAGTCTGACGCTCATTATCATGCACGAAGAATATCAGGAAGTGTAGCTGCGTTTATGATCAGATAAAATTCGAAGCAGCATGGTCGAAGTTGACATACATACATATTACGTTAAGGGGAAGACCACTGTGACGGCCGGAAAAGTAAACCATTTTTAAGAATTTTTTTCAGGAATAATTTACAGTTTTCATATAAAATTTTGATTATCTACCTTTAGTACAATGTCTTAAGAGACTATAAAAAAAATGAATAGAAAAACATCTCGTAAGACGTGTAATTAGGAAACAGCAGGTCCGAAATCAAATTTCATTTTTTTCAAACTATATGAGTGTAGTTTCCGTTGTACCGAGGCTTTTAGCTGGTCGAGGAAAATAAAACGTTATTTCTAATCGGATATAACGTAGTAATGAAGTGCTGGTATTATTTAAAAATTAATTCTTTGAATCGTAGGACTGGTTTTATAACGAAAAGTTTGAAATTATTTCGTACAATACATGTAAGTTGTTTCTATTCTCACCTTGCTAAGTTTCAAGTGTTCCTGTTATAATTCTTGGGGAAACTTAATGCACGACCATTCCTCAACGCGCTTTATATATTGTACGAATCCACTCAATTTAATGCGATAAGATTATTTAGGACTATGCTGGCGCATCAGATCATGTATCGGCTACGGTAATCTGTACACGTGAAATGTGGGTACAGGGTGTTGTCAAGTATGCGGAATTTTTTCATACGCCGCTCTCAACCGTTTTCGAGCTCGCATCTGTGAAGGGAAAACACCCTAAAATCCTTTCGCTTATCACATAGGTACCAGTAATTGTGGTCATGATCTGGCATCACAGGTCATGATCTCGGCCAGCTGAATGGGAACTGTGTGAACGGGTGTAACAGGACGACGACTCCTAAGAATGTCCTTATATGGAGATTACTAGCGAGTCCCCACGCATTTTGGGACTATATAAATCTTTCGGTTCCAACCCTCTTGGGTTCAAAGCTACACAATCACGCGTAGAGTCACTTCGTATCACGCTCGTATAGAATATGTGGCATTTTTCTGGAATAGTTCCAGAAAACGTCATACCAGTATTTTTATTGTGATTGTTTCGGTTCGATACAATCAACTTGTTTACTGAGGGTCTTTTCATGTGAGGCGAATGGTACATATTTCTGATATATTTATTTTCCAATCACAGCATTAATTAAAAAAGGGATGGAGGGTGAAAGATGTGTAAATATGTTCGAAATAGCAGTCGTGTACAATGAAAATATGTCAGGCGAAAAAAACCATGCAAGCAGGGCAAGAATGCGCATTTCAAAATTCTGAAAATGGTTGTTGACAGAAATGACAGGTGCAAACTTTGATCCCAACAAAAATTTCGACGAAGTTTCATTTGATGCTGGACTCAGATACAAATAATACCTGCGAATTAAGAAGAACACGGTCATCTTTATCACGTTGAAATTATCAGTATAATGGCCATCACTCGTGATTGTTTCGATCAGTGTTACCGGGAAATATATGCGCAGTGGTAAGTGGATAATGTAGGGGGAACACCTACAGCAGTGGCGGTATCATGAAGTAAGAGTATGGAGACTTATCTGCCTAGATTGAAAGTGGTCAGAAAAACTGTTCCGTACGTCGCGAGGTTTGCCAAATGGAATAACTTGGACCATTTTGTCGCTTAATCTTAAGATGACGACGAAATGGTCCAAGTTATTCCATTTGGCAAACCTCGCGACGCACGGAATATTTTTCGTGACCACCTTTTTCCTGTCTGCGCCATAGAGATAAGTCTCCTTACTCTTACTTCATGGGCTTGACTAGGGTGTTGAAACCATGGACATAGGAATATATCCATGGTTGACACTCTTATGAGGAAGCTGTTCCCACGAGATTTGTTTTACCCCAGCCCGTATGGCGGCGTTGTACTCAATTTAGGGAGAGAATTGTACGCTAGATGGTGTTGCTTGCGCAAATATTGTGGGGAGCAGGGCTGCCAACTTCCTCTAGCGAGCGAAGCGGGAGACTCCCGCGGGGAGTCGCGTGACGCGAGTACACGTTGTTCCGATCACTCTCTAGAAGATCACTAATGCCTTCTAAGTCACGACGCCTCTCGCGACGGCCAGGAGAACTAAACAAAAATTGGCATACAAATCGCTAGGGTAAAAGGTATAGAGTCGGAACACCTGTCTATTACACCGTGGGCAAAGAGGAGATATAATAAGAGGCGTCACTCCGGGCGGAACCTTTGAAGTCCTTACTTGACCTTGGCATTTAAATTGGTTGTACATTCGAGCGGGATATTCAAATCGACAAGATGTACCTTAACGCAATTGGCTAATTATTGCCGAAGTTTACTGATCATTGCCGAATGGGGCCGAATGGGCATTTAAATTGGTTGTGTAGTGATTTCCCTAGGTTATTTCTGTCCTTGTCGAGTGACGCCTCTTATTATATCTTCTCTTTGCCGTGGGCGCGTAAATTCTATGATATGAGAAAGTGCATTTCCTTCAACTTTAGGATCGCGCGGAGGGGTCGGTCCTCCTTCTTCGCGGTATGTACACTGCGATTTCCATGGTTTATTTCCTCGATGATCTCTCATCTCCATTGATCTCCGTTTTCTAGTTTGGAGACTCATGTTTTAAGCTAGTTTGTAAAAAAATTTGGCGAGTGCGATGACGAAGAGTTCACGAGACTTAATTTGATATATCTTTATATTATGTACATTGGTTACAATAAAGTACAATACGATAAGCACCGAGAAGCGTTTGAACGGTTTTAACAAAGAAAGCAAGTAGCACGAGAATTAATACGGCACAATTGTACCATTTGGTGCCGAATTCCTGGTAGAGAGAGCCCCTTCCATCGCTCGCGATTTGGTGGAAGGGGCCGTGATCGACGCTCCTTATGAGTCAGCGTGGCGTTGCCAATTATCACCTAATTAGCGGCCAGCGTCCTTCACTCGATGCATTTTCAGACTTCCGAACTTTCAGCTTCGAGAGTTTCGAACTTTGAGCTTCGAGAGTTTTGAGCTCCGAAAGTTTTAAGAGTTTTGAGCTCCAAAAGTTTTGAGCGTTTGGAGTTCCGAAAGTTTTGAGCTTCGAAACTTTTGAGAGTTTTGGACATCGAAACTTTTGAGAGTTTTGAGCTTCGAAACTTTTGAGAGTTTTGAGCTTCGACGCCTTACAAACTTTTGGATTTGAATTTCGAGATGCTAAAAATTTATCTTCCAACCCACCCCTAATATTTAACATTAAAGATTATTTCCATCAGGGTTAATATAATTCAAAATTACGTAAAAAAAAATTTATTAAAGAATGCACTTATACTTTTTAGGAACAATGGACGTGTTGAAATCATTCCTGAGTTTTAATGAACATACAAAACGATAGTACAATATGAACTGAAAACATTTTCCCGGATATGATACAAACGCATAAATTAATAGCAATTTAATCTTAAATTCTTACATTAAGTAGATATAATATTTCAGGAAATACGAATGAAACAGTAATTGATCTCATTACGCGATTAATAGGATACTTGCACTTGGAGTGCAGTAAACTTACATTTTGACAAATGCTTGTGATTGTGAAATATAAAATTAAATTTATACTTCCATCGTACACTGCCGTTACTCAAAGTCATTCTGTCTCGCTATCTGACTTATGATCGCGTATGATATATGCGTGGAATATGTATATTCGCGTACAAAGCTTGTAGAATCATCTACATTTCCGATGTCATGTCTAGATTATACATGTATATAAAATATATGAACGTGGTGGACTGGACAGTACTTGGACATGCCTTGGCGTCCAATTAATTGGTCGACTCTCCTAAATATGCTTTACACGCGGGACAGTAATGTTTCTTCACTAAACAGCTGTCCATGCAATAAGGGCAAGGCGCGCAACACCAACCTCTGAAAATTAACGTCAACACAATTAGATACTTGTTAAAAGCGATGCATTCAAAACACAAAATGTACACAGGTTATTTCAAGCGTGTCAATGCTACAAATTCAATTCAGATCGTAGCAGTCTAAAAGCTATGATAAGAAGGCTCAATGTTCGTGGCTTATGTTTCTTTCAAACATAAATAGATGTAACATTGACGGATGCATTTGGTACACTCTGTACATTCCCTCGTAGAATATTTTCCCATAAATTTTGACACTTACAGTGTTTTCTACGAAGACTCTTTAATTATGAGTGACGATTATTATGTACTTACCCCAAAACGCAAATAAGTAGTGCAAACAAATGGGTTTTTGAGTTCGCCTCTGTTTCTACTGACGTAGTGATATTGGTTTGGCAATGTGGACACGTTAAACGTTGTGATTCAGATCCGAATTGTAGCCCTGATACGTAAACGATATCTGAAAAATTATTTGTAGAGTCAGTTAATGTGTATTTAACATTTCGTTACATGGAATAATAGTTGTCCGATTTGGGGGGCGGTAAATTTTGGGAAGCGGCAAATTTCCGGAGCGATAAATTTGGGGCCCAAAAATTTGGGGTAGCGCCAAATTATGCAGAGCGATAAATTTTGGGGACCAACAAATTTTGGGGAACGAAAAATTATGCAGAGCGATAAATTTTGAGGACCAACAAATTTTGGGGAGCGACAAATTTTGAAGGGCAAAAAGTTTGAGCGAAAGGAATTAGAAAAGGTTTAAACATAGAGGTTTGAGACAACTTTAAAAACATTTCATTTGTTTTTTCATGCAGCGAATTAGCAATGACTCATATATGCGAGTTGCCATATTGAAGAATTCATTTTGAAATTGTCTCGACTGTTTTAAATTAAACCAGCGCTAAATCTTCAAATCCGCCACCTAGTATGTGGACTTTTAGTGGAGAATTTGTCAGCGACAAAAGCTCGAGTCGAGGGTCCACGGATAAACGGTTTTGAATTTTAATCGTAGCTTCTCAGGTTTCATTAATTCGTTTTATGCGTCTTTGCACTTTGCCGACTTCCCGACCATCCGTAGGTCGGCGTTGCGATCTTTTCGATTCAAATATTTCTGATACAGGGTTATCTACTTAATTGAGAACCCGCGCGCGCAAGAACAGCTGAATGGTCAAGTAATCCCTGTCCTAAACAAGAAATTGGATTTTGGATGTAGCAAAGCCTTGCTGAGCGTTTTTGCGTGGTTTTCCCCTGAGCCTGAGTCTCAGAATGATAAAATTTTATTTATTATGCGAAGATTATTCGAATAAAAATTTATTCGTTATTCTCGAATAACTTCATTTTATTTGCGATTATAATAATATTATTATAATAATATTCGAGATCATTTGAATATAAAATTATCTTTTATACTTGAATAACTTCATTCTATTTAAAATTTTAAATTTAAAGTTTAAAGTTTATTCGAAAAATGCCAAATTCTGGCCTGAGGAAAAATGTCGAAGAGATTGTCTGAAAATGGCCACAGAGGCCTCTGTTCTTGCGCGCACGGATCTTTAGTTAAATGGATCATCCTGTACATACTTGGTTGCGTTTCGGTATACATTGGCGGTGGCGGTGGTGGTCCACCGTAAGCCGGCCCTGGCGAGAAACCAGGTGGTGGTGGTGAACTTGGCGGCATACCTTTTTCCATTGTAATATCTGCTGGGATGTCTGAAACATGAGAAAAAAAACTTCGCTACAGTTCCAAATATACTACTTTCTCACAAGTTGAAAATAAACATCACGTTCTAGTTAAACTGCTCTGAAAAAGTTAAAGTTGTGACGGGGTAAACAGATCTGAAGTTCAAACCTGAAATCATTCGGTGAAAGCAGTATAAAAATCCCAATGACCTTTCTCTTCTATATTTATCCTGCTTCCCAGGGCCATCTTAACAAATTTGAGCGCCCTAACCCTTCACGTACCAATTCTATACACCGTGCGGACTACAGTTTCTTCCCAATTGGTGCAACGCGGTACATCGTATGAACTTAACGCTTGTCGTGTCTCTGCTTCCATAAAACAATTTTCAAAAAATCATTTCAACATACTCGATTCTTAAGCGACCTTAGATCACTGACGCCCCTGGGCTACAGCCCATTTAGCCTACTGGTTAAGGAGGCCCTGGTGCTTCCACTTCCTTAAATAATACTAATTAAAGAAATATTCCCGTTTATATTTTACCCTTAAATATCTGTTTAAAATTATATGATCCTCTAGAACTTTTATTAATCGAACATGAAGTTACTGTTAAAACAGAACTCTTATGACAGAGTTAAAGTGTTAACGTACAAAGTTAACTTAAATCCGAATAGAATTTACTTAAAAGTTAAAATTTCGATAAATAACTTTTATTTATAAAACTTAACAGTTTCATTCGATCCCTGATAAAACCACGTTGTAACTGTACGCGTTAATAACTTATACTGTAAGGATTTTTTTACATAAATGTAGTTATTCTTCAATGGTACGAATCGCGCGTAACGAGGTCGATGGGCGAACACTGGATACGAAACCGAGCCATCCGATACTGTAACGCGAAGTTTCATTTCACTTTCTAGCGACATCGATAGGCTACGGAGGAGAGTCGGACGTGAGAATACACGTATAAGGGGATATAGGAGTATAAAAAAATGTTGACAACCATTTTTTAATCTCTGAAAGATTAATAATGTGGTTCGGCCAGAAATAGTATTATATCTCAATTTTCAATTTTCATAGCAATAGATTGTACCTGCCTTTATCATTCAAGGATAACTCGCGTTAAATAATCTATGTAGCGCGTGACGATAATTTTCTTTGTGCTCTCGTTATTCCTTACTTTTCTCGCTTTATTTGTCCAGAGGCACTGTAACGTGTAACAGGAGTGAAGGTAATTGTCGCGTGAAAATGTAAACATATTAAATATTCATAACTGAATATTGATCTTCCAGCTTGAAATATAAATGAGGAAAGTCAACAGGGTAATAAATTTAACCAATGATGTCATTCCTCTCATTTGCACAATCGCTCGAGATAAATTGGCGTCAGACATTCTGCTAATTGGTAAATCATCGGGCTTTCCCATTTCGCTTTGGGTATTATTTCGCGATCGCAGTTTCTTCAATGACGGATTAAGACCTTTAGGGGCCCTAAGCACTTGAAAGATTTTAAGACCCCCTTATTATGTATATACAGGGTGATCAACGGAATGTACGATTTTTTTAGCATTTTTGATAATTTTACTAAAAACTGGGTAATTATTTACTTTAGGGTACATTTTGAGTAATTAATGAATATCTCGGAAACTAAGGCCAAGTGGCAATAATATGTATAGGAAAAAGTTATTCAGAATCATGCCCCCACCAACATATCTAAATTCCCTCAAAATCGGTGATGAAACCGTGAAGTAAATAATCAACAAAAGTTAGATTTTAGAATTGAAAAAATGTATATGGTTCCCTCCTTTCTCCTGATACCCTAAGCACGTGCTTATTTTGTTTATTGGTTAATCCAGAACAGAGTCTCTTCCTACCACTTCCTAGAAGAATTCATTTAAAACAAATGTTATCCCTTTATATATGTATGCCCGTATACTGCAAAAATTCCATGGTGAATATGAAGAGTTTCGTAACTGCATCCTCACATAGTACTATCGAGCGCACGCGACGCTGTTACGATTTCAGTGAAGGCGGCTCGAAAGGGTCACCTTCGATTCAAACAGTACCGAGTCGGATTCGTAGGAAGTTTATTTTGAAATACGCCTTTTACGGTGATTACCTTTTACGAACAGAATTAGAACACGACCTGTTTGTCAGGGTTTATTGCCTGACACGGGGTTGCGTGCAAGGGTTTTTACTTTTTATACTAATACTAAAACTAGGGATGGGTTATTCGAATCCTGGAAAGTCAAGTTTCGAGAATTGGAAACTGTACTTTTTTCGTGATTCGAAACTTTCGAATGCCAGGAAAGAAAAAGTATATATCAATGAATGAAGAATAATTGTTCGCAGAGTGTTTCGAAAATTTGTATATTGTTATATCTTTGTTTGTGTTTTCGGCTGTACTGCGATATGACTCAACCACCATAATGAACCGAAATTTTGAGGGGTTGAGCGGAAGGGGGTGAGGACCTCTAATATAAAATTTTAGCTTCAGCTATTTGTTAGTTTCCGAGATATTAATAAACAACTTTCGGTATAATACATTGAAATCTACCTATGCACACGTTACTAAGGACAATCATCTTCTGGTCGCCGTCGACTGTGTCACAGCCGACGATAATATACGATATCGACCTCAAAAGGTATGTATAGGGATTCGGTAACAAAAACTGGACGCGAACGGTCTTCACCAAGCCAAGTGCGATTGTGTCGAGGTCTTTGTTCTTTTGTCACGTACTTAGTTTCAATATTTATTACAATGACTTCCCCACCAAGTTACGATATTGCCCTTCGCATTCCACTTTACGACTTCTCCCGGGTATTAATATTGGTTGGGACTAGAGTTTGGGGATACTAAAAATGAGACTGTAGTAGGAAACGCAATCTTGTAAAATGTACCTGATCTAGCTGATTTCCAAGGGTGTTGAGTAGTAGGGCGAAGCGATGCTACATAGGCAAAAATTTAAATTCGAATTTTCAATTGGCCTGGGTGCGGGATAGTTGTCTTTTGATAAACCAAACACAACTGTAAAAACAATTTGGAAAAATATTCCTGTCTGTAGGTTCCTTTTTCTCTTAAAAATGTACAAAAAAAAGATTCACATTGTGTTCGAGAAATGTTATATGACATGTGAAATCTTTCGTGTTATATAGCACGTATACGTTAGCCATTAAGTGGTGGTAAAGATCAAAGAAAGTTATAAAATATTTTTATATGACATGCTGCAAGTCGGTGTAAACCAGTTGCGCTCATAAAACATTTGCCATTTATCGTATGCAAGCGGTTCGTCATCTCGGTTTAACTGTCCCCTTCGGTCGTAAAACATTAATTTATTCTCTGATATCGTATTTCACAATTATGTATTAAGTGCAATGGATGTCGGACGAGAGAAAGGACCGCTGATACATGGGCTGAATTATGCATAGATATGGAGGTGAATTCCACCGAAGACAAAAAAATTCGATTGTTGATTAGACACTTTCAGCGAGAGTTGAAAAGAGGGAAAAGTGCAAATGAAAATGGACTTGCAACGAGTTAGAAGAACATGTTGTACAACAAGGTTACAAAACAATTTGTTATATAACAAATGTTATAAAACACTGTTTTATTGGCGTCTCTATTCCGCGAAAGATGTATTACATAATTTCACACGTTTTTAAAAATTAACCAACCATGTGTAGGGAATATAAGATTCTGTGTAAATTCGGCTTAAATACTCCAGCTTTACTCTTCCACATTCAGTGTGGATGAATCATCCGCGATGCACACCCAAACTAAAAAAATGTAAATTCGCCTTTAGACCCAAGGTCAAGGAGGGCCTTGTAAAAGAGAAAGCGCAGATTACCCCTGAGGGTGCTATAAACTTTATATATTGCCATAACCCTCAACTATACACCAATAACTACAATTATAGACAGTGACCCGAGAGACCTTCGTGGAAGTATCGTCGACGACGTCGTTTTTCCTCGTTGAAATATTCAATATAACGTTTCCAAACGATATTTTCGTATTTTATTCTTTAATCCTTTTAATTAGTCTTACACAACTTGTCGAGATTACTTCCAAGAACCAGATCGATAGCTTATACAATTTTTCCAGTTTATCGTTACTCATCCTTATCGCAATAAGCGATAAGAAACTGATACGGCATTAGCTTACAAACGGATGTATAACTGTAAACTCTCGACGAGTCACAGAAAACGTACCGAACTTGCACCAACGTATCGACTTTACGCTTCAAAATTGACAAATGAATTTCTGTAAAGGGCACGACGTTATCGATCGATCGAAACAAGACACGCGATCGTGTTTACGTACGCACGGAACGTAGAGTGCGCGTGTTTACAATTCACTTTTCGCGGCTATTCGCGCAGGCAATGCACATTTTGAAAACTGATATCGTAGAAAAAAGCGTCACGATAAGAAGTAGCTGCGGCTAGGATTACTCGTATATACCGAGAATTTATACACACGACTGTTTTGCACTTTGTTTTCAGTCAAATAAGCACGAATCGTAAATGATGGAACGACAGTTTCGGAATAGTAAAAATATATTGAGCGTGCGTACTACCGACAGCTTGCAAGCTCGGTTTTAGAGCCTGGTTTTATGTTTATGACACACTAAATGCGATGGAGGAAGATTTTGCAGGAACTAGTTAACGACAGCAATATTTCGGGGTCGCCCTTTTGGTTTTATATTTTCTTGGGATTAATACGCCTTGCGCCACGCCTTATATGAAATACGAATCTGCTGGCAACCGCAACACGAGTACGATAATTAAAAATGCTGGAAGCTAGTAGCTAAAAACCTACGTGCGCGAACTTCATACTATCGCATACGTAATTAAGTAGTGTAGGTAGTTATACAATTGCAAAATGTTCCACTGGGAATATGAAACAATTCCTCTCCCCTCGATTGCAACAGTGCGGTCTAATGCAATAATCCTGTTTTGGTTATCACTCTCTATTATAAATGCAACGCGAGTCCACGCCGAGAAATTTACACGTCTCAATTGCTTCGTTGGGACACTTTTTCCGTGTCGTGACGCGTAATGTTTCACGTGACACACGGTACCACCTACTCGGCTAAAGCGTTCATTTGCAAACACAAATAAAATGTAGCGAAAATATTCCTAAACGGTCGTTGATTCAAGTCAAAATAGAAGGGAATCCCCAAATCGTTAGTCACCTATTAAGAACTTCGTTAAAGATATAAACACTTCACTAATTTGTCACGGCAAGAATCGCTCACGCCAAAGAAATCTGATATCGTTCATCAGTTTCGAAAGTTGGGATTCGGTTTTGGATAAATAAAATTATTCCTCGCGGTACATAATTCACTTCTGGTGTCCACGTACCTGTTGCGGTTACGACGACTGTACACTATATGTAACTTGTAGCGGCCGGCGTGATGGTAGCACAGCGAAATCCAACTACTGACTTGCGTTCACGCCGCTTTCACACTCCTCAAATTTTCTAACCGTGCATACATATACATATACCGAAGTGGGCTCGTTGCGGCGAAGGTGGGAGAGTAGCGACGTCAAACGGGGGACTTCTGAGAAGTGACGTCTCGAGCACGTAAGTAATCTGAACGCGATTATCGCCCCATCGTTTCGATATGGAACAGTTCTCTTCTTTATCAAGGTGTTGTACAGAGAATTCGAGATGCTTGGAGTATTCCGAAAAGTTGTTTCTTAGAAGGCAATCCGCGGCTGAAAACTGGAAGAAATAATCTAGAAAGCGAAATTATTAATTATTTGAGAACGATATGTATCGGCTGTACTACTTAGCATGAATATTCAAATGGATAAGACTGTATCGTTACATGGTACAGTCTAGAAGAGGAGGGATGCCTCTTAAGGAAACAAGTCGAGACTAGAATAAAATGCGTGCGGACATGACCTTGCGTTGGAGGAAATTGATTTCGGAAAATAAACTGGATATGCGTTAAACTGGAATGTTCATGTATGTAGATGTTTACCGTGTTTGCATCAGGATACACTGAAAAAATATTAGGATATTTCAAAAGGCTTTGCGTGTGTTTTTGTTTGAACTTTATTACGAAAAGAAATAAATAACGAAATAAGTTTAGTGATTAAGTTCCTTCATTTTCATTGACATATTGCTATCGATTTACTGGTCGGTGCTCCGTTTAAAAAAGTAAATTGCAGTTTTTATTACTTATCTATTATATTAATATCTTCTTTTAAACGTAAATAAGTCAGTGAAATTCAAAAATGAAACGAACAAATACAGTTTAGTAATATTAGCAGTCTGCGTAGCATTTACGGATTTGTTACATGCATGAAGCATACATTAAGATAAATTTCGTTCACTGTTGAACGTTGATACTGACCTGATGCTCGAAAAAAGAAGGCAAACGTTGGAATGTCTTAAAAAGAAAACAGGCGGATGGAACGTCACAACTGCGTTCAACGAAATATGCAGGGCCGAATTTAGCATATTGGCACCCCCGGCATGATTATCATGCCCCCTCCCCAAGGGCACGAAAATCAATTAGCAGTTTTCTGTTTAACCCTTTCGCTACGGCGTACATTTCCGCGAAAGTGCTTTTAACTCTTTTTTTTATTATATTTTTTTTTGTTTAAACTGTTGGTGATGCCGACTGAAGTCGGCGCTAGGATCGGCGGGTCGTTCCGTGACGTCGGATATATCCGGCGCTCGTACACACAGGTCATCAGATGGATGCCGTATATATCCGGCGCTCGTAGCGAAAGGGTTAATGAATCCAAACGGATATATTAAATGAATGAACGCATACATTGGCGCCCCGGACGGTCGCCCTACCTGCCGTACCTTAAAACCGGCCCTGGAAATACGCAGACTTTTGAGATAACCTGATAGCTTCTACCTATAACAATTGCAAGATGGCGGCCGGAAGATGAAATATAATTCGTGAAGAATTAATTAATAAATATAGACTGAATTATACGAATCCTTACGTTATAATAAACCGAGCAAAAAATATCTTACAGCCTTTCACCGGAAATGTGGTTAAGATAATGTCCTATTGAAAATGTTATTTTTAAAACTCCAGTATATATACAGAGTGTTTATAAATATGTGGGACATTTTTTCAGAATCAGTTCTACTCACGAAAATAATTAAAAAATGTTATTACCTACACGCCTATGACCAATAATGCTTAGTTTTGTAGTTTTAACTAAACTACTATTATTTATTAGTTTTATTTGTTGTATAAGCATTTTAATATTTCGTAAAACACGCGCCCGAAACGTCTATTAATGTGGTATTTAATGGTCATATCCGTATAGCAACTTTTCTTATTATTTTGATGAGTAGAACCGATCCTGAAAAAATGTCCTACTTTTGTATAAACACCGTGTATACACTGTGAGACACATGTATTAAGTCCGGACTTTGTGCCGGCCATTTTAATACATGACCTCTTCTTCCACCTACAAAAAGTTAACAGTTTTTGCTGTGTGCTTTGATAATCATCGGCTTAATCAATCCGGGTCTTCCGGACTTAATAGATGCCATCGAAATACTGTGGATTAATCTAAATAAAGCAATAAGACTAAAAACAAATATCAGTGAGAAATAAACGTTGCACGATTATTCCCGTTGACCGATGTGTTCGTTTGATAAAATTTCCGCACAGACGTTGCGCTGTAATTAAACAAAATATTAACCTGACAATGACATGAAAAAAATATTTCATCTAACATTCATTCTGAAAAGTAGTAGATACCACTATATTGAAAAGATTTTGTTCAGATAAGTTTGTGTCTGTACCAAAAAGAGATGAAGCTACTATTATTTATGTTACCTTTTCTAATATTCAAGTTCCTTCAAAATTACTTTGTTTTTAAAATATATAAATACGTTAAAAAATTCATCGTGAAAATGGTAACTTGGAACACTGATCTTGCCGAGACTCCGCGTTATTTACACTCCTGATCGAGGATGACACAACTGCTAATGGCCCACCGGAAATAAGGCACATCAAAGTTTTATATCTTCCACTTTATAATTACGAAATTCTTTTAATCGTATTACTGAGGCTCGCGCGATGAAAATGGCACCAAGTACGATAATATTTGAATAATTCTGAGTCAGACGTGGAATAACTCTGTCTCACTCGCTCTCAGTGTGTCTGACTCTCGTCCCGGCAAACAAGTTGGAGAGAGATAAGCCCAGCAATTCCTGAAACACCTACCTCCCTCGATACTGCGTGCGATTATGTCCGCGGTCTGCGCCAACTAACGGGGCTTAAGTGACGCATGTCCGCCGCTGATTTTCCTCCTGATGCCACTGCAATGACGCATATGAACGCTAGAAACGCGGATACAGAGTTTGGTGAAATTGTCATGCTGTATGCAAATAATAAAAATGTGAATGAACGTAAGTCTGATGATTTATCAGAGCTCAATGCCGGAATAAACGTGAAAGAAATTATGCGGACAAAAATACGATATGTACGATATCTTGGCAAGACGAATGTAATCCTGACATTGATAAGGATTTGTTCATGAGCGATAAGATATGAATGATAGGGCGTTGTATGTACTTTTTCAAATGGCATATCAATCAGCTATTTTTCATACAGCTGCGCAAAACTTTCCTCCATTGTTCAACGCGTATTCAATTTCAGTTAACAAATAACTTTATTCGTGGTGTGTAAAAATTTGAACACGTTCGAAATCTGTTGAAATCATTTCATCTTTAGTCGATGCAAAAATTTCTGGAATTACTGCAGCAAATTCTAGGATTCCAAGGAACACGAGATTAACGATAAATGGCGCTAATATTTTTGTATGTGCCGATATCACTGATCAACTAAGTAATACGCTTCTTCTACGCGTTACTGCTTTGCCAAGAACTTCCATGATTTTTGCATTAACTCATACATCCAGGTAATCGTTTCCTTTTATACAATCTGCTTCGTGAATTCGTAAAAACTATTGTATGGAAATCATAAATAGAATATAAAAAATATATACAAAATATACTGTAACTTTTTACGGGTATAATTTATAAAGGAACCCAGCAAGCATTGCAACCGAAATATCCGTCTAATAACTAAAGCGATTGTAAAATTAGGGCTCTGAGACGGTGCGAAATTTATTATTACCCTGAATACGAAGTTGCCACGCGCCCGACAACTGTTTATTGGTCATACATTTAAATGCAGATTAGACGCACGTTAATATTTCTCTGTAACGCATTCCAATTCCTGCATGCAACATTTCAATTCCCACTCTAAACCAATCTTTCCTATTACGCACGCATTGCGTAACACAACAATGATTTTTCAGAAAAAATTCGTCATCCTCGAGTTAATGTTATCTATTTGGTTTCAACGTACACGTATACCATCGTATACAAAAACACTGAAGTACAGGTGATGATTCTGTACTGCGGAAGGAGGTTCTCCGAATTTTTCTCGACGTCGGACAGAATTACGGTTATCAACGTTCGTAGCTCTACGATCTATCTAAGAGGGATCGAATCTTGATCGATTACGTTGGAGCGCGTATATAATGTACTATATTCTTTGGCTAATGAGACAACAGTCACCCTAACAACAACAGTACAAAGACAACAACCTAAAACGCGACAGGAACAATAACGTCGTTTATAATGTTTATCCCGATTGGAAACGAATCGTTTAAAGGATCTCGCAACGAACTCCGAAAATTCATCAACATATTTCGTCTTTTTCGCTTCAACTAACAATGTACCCGCCTAATTAATTCGATTTACAGTTCAATTCCTACGTAACGTCGTCTGTCTTAACGGTAGACAGGGTTAGCCAAAGTGTATTACATACGGGAGGGGAAACAAACTACTAACTAAAAATGATCGCGGGGATCACTGTTTGCGAGGATAAGTTTCTATCGCTACAGCTCGAAACCTGTGGTCGTTAATACGTTTTTAAGTGGACGCTATTATACTAGGAAGGTATCCAACGGCGTTGCGTTGCTATCAATACGGTGGCAGTATCGAATCGGTTTCTAACTCTCGACGATATAATTCTCGTGTGGAATGTTTGGCCGATCTCGAGAAGCCAACAACTTCGACGGATCAACGGCGAGGGCCGGAGAAATGGGGCGGGGAGGGGAGGGGCACTAAATTTCACGGTGATTTCGCACTACGTGTTTCGTGCACAAATGCCTCAGCTTTGCAACGCTTCTCAGTCTTCGTACGTTCACGAGGAACGGTCCGGCGTGGATTTGTTTTTCGGCTTCCGTCCGAGCAGCTTGCGAAACGACGACGTCCACCTCGATCGAGTGAGGCCCGGCGCGCTCTGCTCGTCAGCCTCGCTGCAGCTCAGGGACTCGCTGATCTTCCTGCTCTTGCCGCTGCTGCTGCTGGTGCTGCTGCCTCCATTCTCGTAACATCTCGATCTTCGGTCCCCGATTTCCGAAGAGAACCTGTTGGAATACTGATTTTTAGTCAAGAAATATATGGTACTGTTAGGGTTGGGAGGAACATTACGGGACCGGGTTCCAAAATTGTGCGGGGTAAGAAAAAACGCGTTTCTATGTAAATATGTATGCATAGGGCCCCGCGAAATGTAGGATTAGCTTTTGGTGGACCGCGGCGCTCTTTGAAGAAATTTTATAATAATAAATATCTATGCATGGGGCCCTGACAAAATTTCCAATGAGCTTTTCGTGGACCGCGGGGCCTTTTAAAACGTGGGCCCTCTGAAGAAATTTTATAACATGTAATAAATTATGGCATGGGGCCTCACAAAATTTATGACGAGCTTTTCGCGGACCGCGGGGCCTTTTGAAGCGCGGGGCCGGGGTACTGTTCTTTTAGCTCTGCTACAGCTACGTATAAACTTGATGGATTAACAGAACTCGCGAGTTCCACGACTTTTATAAATTCTACTACTCAGCTGAGTTTGGATCTACGGTTGTAGAAGATTCTACAGTGTGTCAAATTTTGTTTATAATGCTCCCAGCGACTGCTCTAAGCTACCAGAAGATTCACACGGACCCTGAATCAGAAGAGAATGCTCTAGCCGTGGGCGGAGCGGTAGAATTGGCCGATGAAAGCGAGATTTCAGCGACAGGGGTGCTCGGATACGCCTCGTCGTCTGATGCGCTGTTGCTGCTAGTTGTACTGCTGCTGCTGCCGTTGCTCCCACCAGCGCTGCTGTCCACACTGGAGTCGTCGATGTAACTTATGTCGCGATCGGCTAAAGGCGAGTTGGTCCTCTGTCCACGCGAAGATGATGCTGCCGCGGCTGTGCTGGGTCGCAGCCAGGTGCGCAGATCCTGCAGCGGTGCTTGAAGGCACTTGAAAAGATTGCCGCTGAAACAATTACAAACGAAACAGTTAAAAGAGCCCACAAAGTTTTCTAGAATCATGTCTCACGTGAAACTTTAATCTCACGAGACAATTATTTCATTATTTTGTTTATTAGTTTCGTGAAATTAGACTCTCACGAGACAAGTTTCAGAAATTTTATCGCTCGCGACTATTTACATTATTTACATTCAGTTGTTCGGCTCGAGCCTTATTAGGCCCTAGGCGAAGTTGCCAAATTGCGCCCCAAATTAACCTTCTTAACGACCTTACTCTGAATTTTTATTAGTAGCTTAAAATATTTATAGTACAACTTGTAATAGTTCATTTGAAACTGTATTTTCAAAAATGCCAACAATGAAAATACCATTTTGCGCCCCTTCTTCAACTTTAAGTGCTCTCAACTAGACAACTGTCTAATTTTGTCTATAGCGACGAGCAGTGCTTGGTTGCTGAGATTTTACCAAGATTTTACTGACCTTAATAGGTGAATGATAGGGAAAGTAGCACAATCTGATAGGAAATATGTACATATATATCCGAATCGTACGAAGACGGGAGATTTCTCAGATTAGATGAGAGATACCAGCTTGAAGAATTGTGTGTAATTCTATTCCTATATACACAGGAGAATATAATTGTTATTGTTAGGCTTTTCGTTTATCATTCTGGTAGGGTATTTAATTCCCAGTGCCGGCTTTATCATATTGGCATCCCCGGGCAAGATTATCATGGCGCCCCTCCAAGGAGACAAAAATCAATTAGCACCTTTCTGCTTAAGGGTAACTGCCCCTTTTCCAACAGGCAAAACGTCAGATAGTATAAACATATAGTTTTTGTTAAATAAATTCCCAAAGATGGCGTTGAAAAACGAGCAGTCACACTAGAATACCCCCTAACGAATCTCAACGGATAAAATGAATGAACGCATACAGCGGCGCCCCTACAGATTTGGTGCTGCAGGCGGTCGCCCTACCTGCCCTACCCTAAAGACGGTCATATTAACTCCCTTTCTATATAAGCCTCATTAAACTTTACAGGCATTTCAAAATAACGAGTTATCCCATCATCCCCTATTAACTGGTTAAGATTCTTAAAACCTTTTACGTAGCTGTAAACCGTGTCCCTTCCCGAAAATTATCCCAACTTTTCGCTACCACTGACCCTACTATTGACCCTCCCCCTACACAGTTAAAGCCACGGTAAAAGTAAGGGTCGCGATTTACAGCCATGAAAGTGTCTTTCAACAATCAGTGTTTGTCCTCAGTGTACCCTGAATAATTTCTGAAAGTCGCTACTCAAGCCTCCGATAAATCGTTCCGAACCGTTTGAATAATTTCCTAGAAGGACGAAATGCCAAACAGAGCTGCCAAGTACATATAATCGACCTACTCGTCGCGGTAATCGTCGATCTCCGCAAAGGTGCGTCTCGCGTACAAACAGACGGAACATCGCCGGCGTCGCCGGCAAGACGTGGCGTGAAGAGTCGCGGCACGCAGATGTCTCGCGGCATGTCTCAGCGTGATCGTCTCCCGTGTCAGGGCCTCGACGCCCTCCTCTCGTCTGCGTCTCTCTTCGCCTAGTTCTCCCTGCTCCACGCGTAGCTTCTCCTTCAAGACTTCGTTCTAAAAATAATAGAGATCGATTAGATGTTTAAATCGAAGAGAAATGTCGTGTCGACTTTGACGCTTTGGGGGAAGAAGCATTTGTTTGAAAAGAAGGCAGAAGCATTCGCTTACCTCCCTCTCGAGGGCATCTCGCTCGGCGCGAATTACAGTGGCCTGCCTGACGACGTCCTGTCGGGCTCGTTCAAGTGTTTGCCTCGTAATCTCGTTTTGCGCCAGTTGCATCTGCAGCCGGCGCAAAGCCACCTCTCGTTGCCTGTCCAGGCAATCCCGCGCCGCTATGCAGCTGTCCCGTTCGTTCTTCGCCCTCTCCGTCTCTTCCTCCAGCCGAAGACTTCGCTCCAATTGCAGAAACAGCTCGTCTTCCTTGCTGCGGAGTTCCGCCTCGCAGCCCTCCAGTCGCTTCTCCAGGACTCGGCGGGTCTCTTCCAATTTGTCTCTCTCGGCCTGAAGGAAAATAGAAAACGTGAAGAGTAAATAGCTTGGAACGTTGCCCGGAAGGGTAGAAGCTTCCTATTTGGACTATTGCAAATATTGGAATTTGTGATTTGAGTAATTATGAGTATTCGAATATTTGAATAATTATGAATATTCGAATGTTTGGGCTGATCGAATTTCGAATTCGAATACTTATAATTACTCGAATATCTGAATAATGTTTGAATAGTCCAATTATTCGAATAATCGAAAATATTATTCGTATTCAAAATTATTCGAATTATTCGCATATTTACAACTTTGCTTCCTATCGCAAGATATTTCAATTTCCCAAGGCGCGTTAGCAAATAAAACACACAGAACTGATATTATCATACTTTGCAGTGGCGCACCCAGGATTTAATCTTGGGATCCCGAGTTGAACGAATAAAACTTTTTTTAACGCAAATTCAATAAAATTTGGTGATTATACAAATTTATTTAAAGAATAAAATCCAGTTTTCTTTCCTTTTTGCAAAGCCCTTTCTTTGGGAGATGCCGGGGCCCCTTAACCCCCCCTTTGGGTGTAGCACTGATACTTTGTGTAGTAAATTCCATTGGATACCTACTACTCTCGACTCAACTCAAAAAATTTTCCTATCTTTGATATTTGGAGTACCTACGTATTGACGGAGTGAAATTGAATCCAGTGGTTGTCAACCAGCAACACGAACCTCTAGTTAACGTTAACCGAGATAATAGAATTAATTAAAAATGTGGATGGAACAGAATACTTCGAATATTGCATCTAATTTCATGGCCATTGCGTCAGGATTCATGTACCACACTTGTACCTCGCGGAGGATGCGTGGGCATTTGCATGCAGAAATGGTCCCTGCTATTAGTTTCGGAAGCAGTATTCTAATTCGGAATTTATTGAAAACAATGTAACAGCGGTGGAAGTGTAAGCACGTATTTAAGGTGCTTCTATTCAATGAATCATCTGGATGCCTCACACGTAGAATCATGATTAAAATACAATCATATCGGTCTTACGTCATCCAGAGTGTACTATACACTCTATACAGGGTGGTCTGTTCAGAACGGAATAGTTAACACTATTCCTACCACGAACCGGTCAAAAGACCGTTTTTAAAATATCGATTAGAATTTCCTATATACAACGTAATTGAATCGCCTTTAAACTTCACGATTTTGCCTCAAATATACGTATAATAGATTTTTGAATATTCACTTCTTGTTTTATTGTTTATTTTCTGAGAAAAATTTATAGTCTGTCTTACCTAACGCGGCCGGTCAAATGACGAGAAATGTGTCGGTAGGAATAGTGTTAATTGCTTTCTTTTCGATTAAAGATACGAAAAAAATCATATTTGATGGAGAAATTGAACTGCTTTGTTGATCGATTCACCTCGACTCAATTCGCCAGAGCTTTAGCAATTATATGAGAGAACCTATAGGTATATTCCTTCGAACTTTTCATTCCCGTATCTCAGTGATTTCCAACCAGTGGGTCGCGAAGTGTTTAATATAGAGTCGTCACGATTTTTGGAGTTTTTGTTTCTAATATTACAAATTGGAAGTTACAATTATATTCCGAAATACCTTTTTTTTTATGTTTTCTTGACTTTATTAAATTAAGAGGAGAGGGGTGGAGGGTTACAGGCTGTGGCGCACCCAGAACGGGGGCCAAGGGGTTCCGACACCCCCAAAGTAGGGGCATTGTAAAACTAAAAGAAAATTGAATTTTATTCGTTAAATAAATTTTTCTAATCTCCTAATGAATTTTAATGAATTTACATTAAAAATATTTTTATCCATTCAACCCGGCTCCCCCAATATTAAATCCTGAGTGCGCCACTGGTTGCAGGTTATCTGAATATTATAAAAGTTGATCCCGACTAAAAAAAGATTGGGAAACACTGCCTTATCTAAACAAAGACTAACTTCGAACCTCGTCACCTTCATTCGGTCCCTACTTTTTCTACGCTCTATAGAAGATAAAACCGTCGATGAAATCAACGCGTCCTCAGTCGCGTCCTCGCCGTATATCCGATCCTAATCGCGCAGAACTTGTTTAGCCGATTGCGTAAGCGATTAATCATAAAACACCGATCGGTCGCGTGTCGTCTCGCGCAAACGACCATGTTGTCATTGAGCATACCAAATCCCCTCTATAGGACGTCATCGACACGTCTTCACGCTTCAACGAAACACAGTCGAATGACGCGCACGTTCCCCGCCGATCCCCGGCCCTGTCCCGTCTAGCATCGCGCCAGATGCGCCATTGTAGGTCAAGCTAGGTGGGCAAAGCCATGCACGGGAGGTTGTTGAACGCCATCGCGAGCTAGATGATCGGCGCACGGCGAGGGCGGAAAGGGAAGGAAGACCGAAGAAAGTCGCAGGGAAAAATAAAAAAGGGAGAAACGACGAGGGAAGTAAACGAGACGCGACGCCGCAGAAGGAAAAGCGGAGTAACGAAACGTGGCCGCTTGTTTCTTCTAGGCAGCTTTTTGCTCTTTTTCTCCGTACACGGCTCCCCTCGGCTTCGCTTCTGCGGTCTGCTTCTGCCGCCGGATCACGGCAAATCCTGCGGCGGCCAGCGAACAGCAGACGTATAAGTGGCCGCGCGGCCCCCGGAAGGCCAAGGGGAGACCGGTGTACCCACGAGGGAAACTTTAGTAAGGTAAATGACTCAATACGTTGACACGTCCCAGTACTTCGATACTAGTGCAAATAATACTGATTACTATATTTAATATTCGCTTTTTCCATAAGAGAACTATTTTATTCAATTACTCAAATATTTAATAAAAGATATTCATATATATAGTTTTCTAAGTAAACTTGTAACACTTGTAAAAAACATCAATTTTCTTGAACTCTCCGGTTTATATCATTTTAGTATTGTTCTTATCTGATTTGCTAAATTGTCTCTGCTTTGTCTTAAGCGAACATTATTAATAATGTTTTGGGTTTTGGTATAACTAATACACTTTTAGAAAAATGGTACCCTACATAATTATATTCACATTAATTATTTATATCGACTGTAATATTTCTCTATTTTGTTACTTTTGGAGGAGGATCACCCTATCGCCCCCCCCCCCTGAATCCGCTGCTGGATCATCTAGCTTATACAGGGTGTCCCATAACCGGTGGTACAAGCGGAATAGTAGTGATCAGGGTTGTGGATGGGGTTGCCACCATATATTATATTATATAGTAGGTATTGTACTATATTCCGCTAAATTGTACGATATACAGTTTAAACAAAATATAGTACGATGAATACTATATTTTCACTTCATAGATAATTAAAAAAAATTTAATTACCTACCTAACTAAACCTAATTGCAGCGAGCCGCAGCGCGCAGAACGCACCCCTAGCTATTAATGTCACGCGACACTTTGCATTATTAGAAACCTTTTATTATTTATTGATAAAGGTGCAACTTATCTTAATAACTGGTTTCATTTTATACTTTTGAGTAAAAAAAAAATGTTTTGACATTACGACAAAACTTCATTCTATATTTTCTAATTTTTTCACATAGCGTAGAATCAACACTTTTCCGCCTGTATTTAGCACCGGTTCCGGGACGCCCTGTTCACGTGCCCTTCCCCAGCTGCCTTGCCTTCTCTATTCGCAAAAGGCTTCGTGCCCCGATGGCCACAGCTTCGCCCTCCCTTTTACTTTCCTCGATCCTTTTGCAGAGAGAGTTTTAACCCTGCAACCGCACGCGACCGGTCATTTCTCTTTAAACTACTTGCTGCCCCCCTTTCACGATTCTTCGGGTAGGGTACGACGCCCCGAGGTGTGGGCCTCGTAGTAGGGAGAATTCTTAACGTTTAGCGGATAATTGTACCCTCCTCTGCCAGCTGTTCGCCGGTTTACCCTCGTCCAGGTAAGTCTAGAAACTTTTATGGGGCCATTTGTGCAGATCTAGAGATTGCTCAAAGCTGTAATCTTCCTTCATGCCCTAGGATAAAACTTTCTCCATCTGTTGTTCACATTTATGTACTCTGGCCTCGCAAAGGACAGTGGTAAAAATTGGCCATTTTTGGACCTGGCTGGCCACGAAAGTTTTTTACAGGATATGCTTCTACAGGTCTTAAGGAATCCGAAATGCATAATTGTTTACCCCGGAGGCGATGGGAAAGATATAAATAATAAACGAATATGAAAAAAAAAAAATTTCGAAAATTCTCCCCAGCAGATATATAGACCTTCAGGAACGGTATAATATTTATTTAAATGTTTTTTCGATATCTTTTGTAATTTATGAGTTGCAAGCGCATAAGTAAAAGGGCACCTAAGTGAGGAAAGGGAAATACGACTCGAATTTCCACGCTGCTGTACTCGGAAATTATGACATTACGGTGTTTCTTAATATTATTATTATTTTTCTGGCAAAGATTCTCTGTTATTACGGATATTTTTACTAACGGAGTTTTACTAACGGTGACATTCCGAGCTTTACGCTCATTTTTTATAACTTTCCCATCATCTCCAGGGTAAACAATTATGCATTTCGGATTTCTTAAGACCTGTAGAAACATATCCTGCAATCAACTTTCGTTGCCAGTCAGGTCCAAAATGGACCAATTTTTACCATTCCCCTTTTCCCTGTCCACAGGTATAGACAGATTCGTTGCCATTCCGTAGACCAGAAACACGTGGACTTTATTAAAGGCAGACGTGCGCGGAGCAATCTTTCTTTGATCTAGATTAAGTTAACCGTGTTAGGGGGAGTAAGGAACGAAACAGCGCCATTATCCGTTTCCGTGGAGCAGAGAGTTACCGTCGAATTTCTTTGTAAGGAGTGTGTGAAAGCCCCAGGAAAACGTTGCGGACGTTTATCGCGGTATGGGAAACGTTCCCCATAGGTCCACGGTACCTGAGTCGTGTAAACCGTCGGAGAAGAAGTAGGCGCGTGGTGACTGTGCAACGCTTGACTCACGATGACAGAAACTCGAGGAATCCTATTCTAGAGGCACACGAAGGTTTCCAGAATAGTGGAACAAACGTATCCTAGGAAAGGAGAAAATATCTTTCCTCTGCCATCGTTGAACCTATTGCTCTACAGGTGTCCCATATAAACTCTAATATCTCTGACTTGGTCTTGTTTTTATCGTCGGGTCGTCGTCGATTGCGCGTATACAGGGTGCTCCGGAAATCGGAATTTCTACAGTGGAGACAAAAATATTGAGACCCCTTTAAAAGAGAATAACTTTTTTAAAATTGGTTCAAGCGACTTGTGATTTTTTGAGAAGCTAGAAGGATTAGTTTACAGTTTTGTTTCGAAAATATTGCAATTAGTCGGAATAGCAAATAAAATACTGAAGGTCGTTTTTTCAACTTTTTTTAGCTGATTGTACGCCTGTAATGAAAATTTAACAGAATTTATGTAACCGATTTACATAACAGCATTTAAAGTAACAAAAATGCTTCTGATTTTCATGCACTAGTACAGGAGAAATTAGGCAAAAACCTGATTTTCCATTTTTGTCATTTTCTACCCCCCAAGTCGAAATACAAAGTTGAAACTTGTCACAAATGTTTTTTTTTTAATAAGCTTTCGAATGACGCATCGCGAGTCGAATTCGTTTCATCGTAATTCTAACCTTTTCAGCATGTATGCAACTTACCTAAATCTCCAAGGGGCAATTTTTAAATTCTCATTACAGGCTCAGATAAAAAAGTTGCAAAAATGACCTTTTACTATTTTCTTCGCTAAACCACGAAACACGTCACCCATCAAACGAATCCTTCTAGATTCTCAAAAAAAACTGAAGTGTTTGGGCCAATTTTAAAAAAGTTATTCTGTTTTAAGTGGTGTCCCAATGCTTTTGTCTCCCACTATATCTTCGATTTACTTTTTCTCGAAGAATCGCTTCTTCCAGAGTCGTACTACGATTTCTGAGTCACCCTGTATTTGCAGCGCGAAACGACCAAAGACTAAACGGTGACAGCAATCGAAGTCGTCTCCTCTGTCCACCGGAAAAGTTTCTCCTCGGCCTCGACAATGGGAGTGGCATCTTATCGATATGTTTCTTTCTTTTTCCTTGCAGACGATCTCCCGCGGATAGCGCCCGTCCGTTTTCTCTCGCACATTTTTGCGGCTAATATCGCGCGAAAGGCGAGACTTGATTTCACTCCGGGCGCAAAAGCTCCCTCGGCCAGATACCATCGGTCAGACTAACGAGATCGCGGAAGGACTCCGTCATCTCGGTTACAATCGTCTCGTGGATTAATCGCGTCGTTACGTAGCACTTGTACGAGTTTACGTACAGTATTTACGTCGGCGGTTCTCAAGCTCTGCTTCCCGATACACTCCGCGAATCCACACCTATGTATGTGCGCCGATTCCATCTTGCGTTTGCATTTTATCGAGATCCGAAGTAACGTAAACAAATTATCTTTGGCTGGGTTTTCTTTAACTAGAGGTTATGCTTCTAGCTTATGCTTTTGAATCTGTCGTTGCAACCGTTTGCTACTTACTGTTAATTTTACATGTTTCTATAATCTATATTATATCATTTTTCTCTTTCTTGATTTTTATATGTATTTGTGTTCTCTTTATCTTCAATAAAGAATTAGTATTGCTACTATTATTATTATGCTTTTAACAGTTTATGTTAAAATCAAGAAATCTAGAAATCCAGAAATCAAGAAATCAAGAAATCAAGAAATCAAAAATCAGGAAATCAAGAAATAATTATTTTTAATTTACTAAAATTACGATCGCGAATTCGTTTGGTTTGCAATAACTAGGAATCCTCCCAAAAGCTACAGCTTCGACGTAGCAACGATCACGATATGCACCTGACTTGGAGCTGGGTCACAGCTTGCTCTAAAGATAAGCTGAAATTGGAATTCAGAATTGGATTTACAGTGAACCGAATTAGAATCGGATTAGGATTGAACTTGTAACTCGGTAACACGATACTATACTGACCAAGGTAAAGGGTTCCGAGAAGCTTTGCAGCGAGATTGGCGAAGATAGATGAAGCCAAAGATTTGAGGAAGTTGTTTTTTAGTTGGCGAATCGAGTTGGACAGAGACTACGATGATTCACGGTGCTAGGATGACCGAGGGACTAAAATAACAATGTTTAGACGCGAGCACAATTTTGTAGTTAAAATGAGACGTTTGGTCTAGAGAAAATCGCATAGCTATCGTAAATGGGCGCGATCCAAGATTTATCTGAGTTTACGAAATACAGCGAATTAAACGACGTGACTTTCTTGCGAGTGGTAGTTTACGCGGACGCCAGCAACGATCGTCGACGCTTTTTTGGCTTCGTCGCGTTTCAGCATTTACCAACACGGTTTCGACATATCCAGTGTCTGATCTTGCAACACGCGTCGCTTTATCTGCCGGCTAGACGCAGTAATTGCGTGGAAATTGGGCGAGCAATGTATTACTCTGCTGCACTGCCGTTCATAAATGTTAGGACACCTGCTGCATTTGCAGAAAATGTGATATTTGGTGCGGATTATTATTATTATATATTTATTAATCATAGCAAATGAAAGAAGTAATACATATAAAAGAAGAAAGATTATATGCAGACTGCGGATGGTTATGCACGTCACATACGCCATGTCTATTTTTATCGAATTTGTTAAGGGTAGACCGACAGTTCCGAATTTCTTTATTGGGGTCTAATTATAATTACAAATTTGTTACATAGGGTCATTTTTTACCATTTTTACCATTTTCGTAACTTTAAATCTATCAACTTTTCAGTGTTAATTGTACAATCGTAATGCTCAAATAGTCGTTTTTTACAAATTAAAATTTTGATATGTTGAAATTTGTATTTGACAAAATAATTGTGGATAAAAGCTATTTCATTTCTTGTTAAAATTCCCCAAATTTTCGAATTTTATTATTAAGGTCTAAGAATTTACAGAAAAGTGGCAAATACATATCCTGGGGGCATTACACCTCGTGTGACCACGAAGGGACAATAGTAACAGTAAATCTAAATAGAATAAAGGCGAGGCTGCAGAATATTGAATACTCTCTACTGCTTTTATTTTAAAATACCAAATAAAATCAATTTTATCAGAATTCTTCAGTAAATTTGCAACCTTTTTCACAATAATAATTATCATTCCACACAGGTGTCATAATACTTATGAGCCGCAGTGTATGCTACAGTTCAATTGTTTTGAAGGAGGAAATCCTCTGTATCGTTTCGTTCACTTCCCAGAACCTTATCTGTTATTAGTACAATCGCACCGATAATGCCACGCTTTGCCGATTAGATTCGAGCACTTTTTGAGTGCCTGGCCTTTATTTGCAAGAACGATTCGATCGACCAACACCTGGACAATTTTCACGTACCTTGACTTCGTGATAACGCTCTTCTAGGTAGTATGCGACACCCTTGGCTTCCTCGTACTTGGCAGACAAGGCGACGTACTTGTCGTAGTGGCGCTTGAACAACACGAACCTGTAACCAGAAAGCATTCGGATCGTATTGCATATTCTAGATCGTATTTTTCACTCGAGATTCTTTAGGAACATAGCGCGCACAGATCGGGTGAACAGAATCTGTAACCCTGCTAAACATCTAAATAACTTCAAATGATTGTAGGAAGTGATTTTTTATTCTGCGTAAATTTAAATCTACTGTGACCATGCTTGGGGATAATTAATTTTTAATTTTTGTTTAGTTTAATTGGTGTTTTGATGTCAACATTTATTTAGGTAGTTTACCGAAATTTTTATTTTGTGTACGTTGAATCTCGTTAAAATAATAATAATATTTATGCAGTGTGTATTAAATAATAATCTTATGCTTACGAGCCATATAATGATAAGGAGAGAGAAATACGTAAAAATGTAGTTAAAATTGTAATAAAAAAAGTGTAAAATTCTGGGAAAAGGAAATTTGGTGTTTTTTATTTGGTTTTTCTTTTTCAATGTAGTTACCATTTTTCTTTAATGCATTGCGTAGACGTGGGTTGATGCACAGAGACATCGAAACACTGAGCAAGTGTGACCGAGTGGTTGGAAGGTACGAATTAAAGAAGGCGTTGATTGGTAATGAGTGCAACGAGCTATGGAGTCGGTAATGAGAGTTTAGAGTGGGTAGACGAGTGTGTCCCAAGAGCAAGCCGTATAATTTGGAGTAATTATTATTGACTCGGTCTTGTCACACTTATTAATATAATTGCGTATACTGTTAGCCATTGTGTCTCTCCCTTCTTGATCCCTCAACCATTACAAATCTCTATATATTTACTTCTCAAAATACTGAGAATAAAAAAGATGTTTGAAATGGAGGGGGTAGATGAATCTTATATTTGATATCAGTGCAATTTCAGTTCTACCAAAATTCAATATCAGTTACTCAAACATATACAGATGCGGACAAAAAAGTGACCATTTATTCGATTCATTTTATTTTTGCTATTTTTTAGCATCAACTTGGAAATGTGGTATGTGTTTAATATATGTACATGTTCTAATCAACAATTGAAAGCTGTATAAAACGCATTGAATTTATTTAACTAACAAACAATAGTTTTATATGGCCTTAAACGGAACAAAACATTTTTGTAGCCAACAAAGGAGATACCCTTTTTGGTAACTTTTTTAAAGCAAAAGGTGCCCCCGTGTAGTACATTGCAAAAATGGTAACTTTTTGTCCGCTAGTGTACTATTATTATACCTCATTTCACTGCTGCATTTTTTATTAATCTACATAATTTTGAAACTACATAACTGCGCTCAGAAAATAAAAACCTTCAAAGAAACCAAAACGAAATCTCTAGATACCATTCATCAAAACTTTGCAGCAAATAATAGCAAGTCTACTACAGTGTACCCCTACAAGGTACATTCTTTAACACCTCGAAATTTCCCCTCCCCAGAGCCACCTAGTCAAAACCCTCCAAGAATACTGTTAAAACCACCTCGCAAACTAGAATCGCGATCGCCCAACCCCCAATTTTCGCGGTAGCAGAAACCAATTACGTATCTACACCCCGAATTAACGATGCCTGAAGTAGCCTCTACGTCCCATAATCTCGCCCCGTTCTCACTGTACGCGACGAGTTCCCATATGAACCGTCGCAAGCGCGACTCTCTCGTTAGAGATCTACCGTTTGGAGACCGGAAACGCTCTCGAGTCCCACGCGATCCTCTCTGCGGCGGGCAATGCCGAAGCGGCTGGGAAGAAAGACGACCTTTCGGCCATGGCGTAGCTCGCTGGTCGTTCGCTCGCTGATCCTCGGCCACTCCTCAGGATTTCTCCGTGTTCTTAACTGTGCACGTCTCCAAAGCTTCCTCTCTTCCGCTCTCTTCCTCTTCAACTGGCTCTCAGTCGCCGACACTCGCACCGACTGGCAGACGCTCGTCCATTCTCTCTGCTCTGGAGACTTTCGCTTTCACGATTCCCCGACGCGAGCTGCTCGCCACTCGAGATCCATCGATGATCTTTCGCGTCCCTTCCGGGTGACTGTGACGGCTCTGCGGACCTGGCACAGCCTCTCCATTCGTCCGTCACACCTTCCTGGACCCGAGAGTCTCCTTCATGAGGAGAAGGAACAGGTTCCGTGTAATTCTAGCGTTGTCGCGAAGGTGACGACGATCGATGCAATCGATAGCGGCCGACGCTGCGCGCACGGAGTCGATCGACCGAATCTGGGCCTCTACTCGCGGAGCTTTCGGATTCAGTCTGTCCCCGATAGGCGTGATTGGAAAGCGGACGCGAGCTGATTCACCCCGATCAACCGTGGACTACTAATTTCGACTAGCTGCACAGCGGATCAATATTTGGGCTGGACGAGCGCGAGGCTGATGGTAATCTTTCCGGGTCGAAGACTGGGATAGGCAGAGTTGTCTGGCGATAGTAAAGTAAAGTGACTTGTAAGTAAAGTGTGGATGAAACGAGGGGCTTTTTGAGACAAGATCGATCGAATTGCCGCGGTGAAGCGATCTTCTTCTTGAGAATTGTGTGTATTGGCTGATGGAATGTATTGCTTTTAACAGTTTTTGGTGGTCGCAGATTTTGGGCAAACTTTTATAATATATGTATGTAACTTCACTGTGGATCTGCTTTAAATTTTTTAAATATGTAGAAAGGGGTGTCGTAATTTTTATGTTTTAAAGGAGCCGCGGAAAAAACGGCCTCGGGGGTGGTGGGATTCGAACCTACGATCTTGCGAACCCTCTGCGTACTGGGCAGCCGCCTAACCAACTTCGCCAATGTCGAACCTCCAAAGTCTTTTATTCTGGGATTCTTCTTATGGGGATTCCTGATTCCAGATATACACTGGTTTTTGAAAACTATGAAAATGTCACATTGTGAGTAAGATGTACATCTTTGAAGGGTACTAACCAAAAATGAAATTTACAATATTTTATCATGAAAATATAAGTCCACAGAGAGTGGTGAATTTTAGACATGTTTGTTTTGGAAGAATATTAAAAAACGTTCGGGTTTTACGGTTAATCAAAGGATTTTCCTTAACCCTTTACCATTTTTCTGGTAAAATTACAAGTACATAGGTGTAGTAAAAGACTTTTATACAGACCTAATAGTAAATCAAAATCAAAAAATTACGTATACGTAATAGAAGCTGTCAAAGTGTTAATCATATCATGGTAAATTCGTGTTCCCCCTAATTTGGTATGAAGCAGTTGCGAGCAGGAAATATAGAGACCTGCCTACTGTATAAATCTTAAGAGTAAGTAGTAGATCAAATTATATAAGAGCTCTATCTGACCTGTCCATGACAGGTGTCGACTTTAATTCTTTGTAACCGAGACCAGCAGTCAACTTTCTTTTAATTCTGTATGCACGTAGCATACCAAAAGGCACTGCCACACTGCACGCTTCAACGCTACAGTTTGAGCAAAATCAAGTGCCCACTCAAGATTATTCATCTGAGAAGTATGTACTTCGAACGTTGAGGATAGACCCTCAGTGGTCTTGAGCGGTCAGTTGATTTAGCCCTTGCTTTTTAAGTTCGCCAAGTAGCACTGAAGTCCGCAACGCGCATGTCCAAAGAGGGGACATTCTGGGGGAATATCCATGACTAGATTCGAGGCGTGTTAACGTATCTAGTATCGAGGCATTACTCGTTAATAACTGGGATAACTTTTCGTTTCCCACTCGCTCTCGGTATACGTGTAATTATCTAAATTATCAGAACTGAAAAATTGAATTCGGTGCGAACAACGATAACCACAGATTTGAATCGCGATAGGCGATTCAGTATCTTGCCATTAGTATATCTGGCGCAAGGCATAACTCTGTTTCTCGTAAGAGAAAAGAGAAAAAATGCGCATAATTTTCACCAGCAACTCTGGATTACATGGCGCGCGACTAACACGAGAAAAGTAAAATTGATGTGCGGCGATAAATATATCTGTCAACGATCGCCGTGGGATCGTTTCTCGTAAATCAGACTGTTCATCAGCAGAGAAACTGGAGCCGAGTCGGTTTCGCAATTCGTTTGATCCTCTCTCGGTAGAGGACCAGGAGATTTTCACTAGGCGTTGCCTTAAATTGTCTCTCCTTTATTCTGATCCACTTTCCTTGATATTTTATACTTCTTAAGAGAGAAATTCGGTCACCCGAAAATTCGGATTATTTAGAAACTTTGTAGGTTTGTAGGGAAGCTCAATAGAACTCGTCTATATGTATTACATCATTCAAATTTCTATGAGTAATAAATACGTAATAGTAATAATAAGTATCAGGACATTTTTATTTTCTGCTATTTCACAGAGATTCTAGAGTTGAAACATCCCGAAATGTTCTAACTCTAAAGCACCAAAGAGTCACTAAAAAAATACAATGATACTTTTATTGAGGTTTCCTAAAAACTAGCAAAGTTTCAAAGAAATCGAAATATTCAGTTTACTTCTGTGTACCCTTTAACTTCAAGTATATCGTTACATTCATAGGGTTACGTTTGAAAACAGCAGGAATGCTGACCTCGCCCATTCATCACTCGTGTAATTGCTCGCGCATTTGAGATCTAATAAAGTCGTTACTATCATTATTATCATTATTTGCAGGCAACTTTCTAACTCGAATTCTCCCGGCGAAAGGGTCAACGACGGTCGAATAATCGCGGTCAAACATGGATGCGCCGACTACAAAAGGGTCTGCCCCGTTTATCCCCGCTTCTCCCGTCACTCCTGAACGCGCGTCCATTTCATTGCAGAGAGATCGCACGGCGGACGCGCGTAAAAGAAAGCGAAGACACGCGCTTCTGGTCACCTCTCGCGCGCGTGTTTTCGGTGTAAAGGTGAAACTTTTCCAGGCGTCTGTAACGAACTCCCCCATTAGCACGTTCAATAAACCGAGCCTCGGCGTTCGCTCGCCCGAGCCTCAGGAATTTAGCACGCGGATTAAATAAACAACCCACTGGAACCACCTAATAAAAACGGTAAACCGATAAATCAGCGATTAAACAGCAAACTATCAATTTTACCGAATTCCCTGCACAATTAATGCTTTCCCTTCTACTTAGAAACCCCTCCGCCTCCATCGTACACTAATAACCTAAACCAACGAAAACGAAACAATCAAAACAAAGCCACGGAACGGCAGTTGACTCGCGTGACCTTTACGCGACACGGGACGCGTCCGCGTATGAGACGAGCAGTCGAGATTATTTCGAAAACACGCCGTCTAAATAAAGCGACGTCGCGTCGCCGAGGGCTTCCTTGCTTCGGGAGTGGAAAGGTTACGGGAAACGGAGATGGGGACTTAGACCGACTGTCCATCGTGTATTTCGGTTGAGGTCGTGTACAATGGGTGGCATCGAATGAAAGGAGCGGAGCTGACGTACAATTCCTTTGTCATATCGGCTATCTTTAGCTCTCTTTCTACGAGGATAGACGACGAGCCTATTCGTCCATCCAAGCGGCGGTAGCAGCTGAGAGGGGCGCGCCCGACACTGAGCGTTCGAGTCAATGGTCACGCGTCGCGGAACACTTTGATCGACGGGGCCGATTCGGTGGCCAGACCGACACGACGCGGGATCATAGTTATTAGCTGCTCGAAACCGTCGTCGACGTCGCGCGACGGCCGCGAAACGATGCCGGGGGAACTGGGACGCGCGCTTTCCTCCGAGATTCCCGTTCACGAGCAAAAAAATTTCACGTCGATTCGCCGGAGAACCGATTCGCGCGGTAATTTCGAGTGGCCGAGGGGGAACAAGCGGACGCGGTCGAAATTCGTAATCGCGCAGGCGCGCTAGTTGAATGGTTAAATACCCTCGGGCCGAGTAGAGGCTTTTCTTCCTACCTGTGTGGACTGAGGGGTTAATAAGCCTGCCAATTATGCTTGCTCGACTAAATTTAGGGCGTACGTGGATTTAGAACGACTTTTGTGATTAGTGATTTGGGTTTCAGGAGTATTCTTAGAGTTTCGGGTTTTTTTTAGCCTAGGCTGAGTTGGTATGCGAATGAAGAGGATGTTTCGTTTTAGGAATAATACATTCACTAGTAGTGTATTTTTAGTAATGTGTTGGATATATGACTAATCTTCTCTTTTATTCTCATCCCTTCTCTTCCCATATTTTCCCTTCTCTAAATATACAAAATAAAGTGCACGTCTGTCTATTAGCTTATAACTCAAGAACTAATAAATCAATATTGATGCGTTTTTTTATATACCGCAGAATTCTCAGGGAAAGTTTTAGGCCATTTAACTTTCTCATTTTACCAGCGGGGGTGCCTTCTAGGGCCAAAAACAAGGATCGAAGATGGCCCGTGACTGTATCGAGTTATCGATTGTTTTTATTTCTATAACGATGGCTGTAGTTGTGTTGTAGCTTTTACTGTCTCTATATAGTTGTAAATTATTTTACCAATACAAACCCCTATGCTGCTTATTTATTCACAATATATTATACCTATTAAAATTTCATTCGCAACTTAAAATTGCCACCGCCAGAGCGTGTGCTGTAGCATCAACTAGTAGTTTAGACATATTATTTGTTTATAGTGAACTGAAAGGTACTTTACCCATGGAATAATAATTATAAGAAAAGATTATCTATGTGTTGAAATTCTGAAATATTATACAGGGTGTCCCATTTCACCCATCCGAAAGATTGGTTGCAAAGTCAACCATGTTTTTTTAAGCGGAACTCTGTATTCTAATCGGGGGAGCATCATAATGGTCATGTGGACGAATTCAGCACCTTACTGTAACAAGAGCTGCAAATGGTGCTGAGCAAGCAGCTATCATCTGACAATTACATACCTAGTTCATTCTTCGAAATACTCATTGTCAGTCAAAAGTCAAAACATATCCAGGCCCGGCTGGAGCAATTTTTGCGCCCTAGGCGAACTTGCCAAATTCCCCCTTTATTTACAATACACTTATTTGAGCTTTTTGATGATCTTTTATTCGTAGCTTAAAACATTTATAGTACAACCTGTGATATTCCATTCAAAACTTTATTTTAAAAAATGCCCACAATGAAAAGACTTTACGCCCTAGGCAGCTGCCTAATTTTGCTAATAGGGACGAGCCGGGCCTGCACTAATCCCAAACTACAACGTACCTACTTGCTCCCATCGCTACCAATAGAAGGCCGAATCCCGAATGCCGTCTTGCCAAAAGCGAAAGCTATTTTTGGGTCACCGGTGAACTGTATTTTTACCGTTCAACGTGCACAGCAATTTTCTGTATTCGATTCGAATCACGCCACGTAAACGAGCCTTCTTCCCCGAAACGCATAGAAAAGAAAAGAGAAGATGCTTCCAAGCGTCGGTGGAAAATGGCGCTCAACTCACAAGGGACGTTCCGCGCGTAAAAAATTAAAAAACACTTGGAACTTTACAGGAATGTACTTCAAGTGACGCTGATAACGCACGCTTTCTTATTTCGACAGTGAAACCCGTCTGGGGGTTGGAACACCCCCTAAAAAAATGCAAAATTTTCATATTATCGTGAATATCTGCGAAACCGTAAAAGATATCGAAAAACAGATTAATTCAAAGTCTTACATTTTCCGACGCTCCACAATGTGGGGATAAAGAATTTTCGGAAAAATGATGGTGGAGGGTAGATTTTAAAAAATTTTTTTTTTTTTTTAATTTCCGAGTTGTCGAAGATCTGTCAGTTATAAAAATATTTCGGTTTAGCCCGAATTATCGCAACGCTGTAAGGAAGCGCGGTTATCTCTAATTACGAACAAAATAGCCGAGTTGCTGTAGCAAACGCGAGCTGATTAATTGCATCGATTAAATCGCGTTTCAGATGGACGAGGCGATGGCCACGGAGTCGCTGGTAATTTCCTTTGCGGCAGCCGTTTTCATTGAGAACGCGCCGACCACGCTGCCGCGGAAGCCGCTCCTTCTTCATTAAAAAAATGAAACGCACGCTCTTCGCTTTCCGTTTTTAAACGCGCGCAAGAGCGCCGATCTGCACGCGCACCAGTCGGAATCATTTGTCAATGATTCAACGTCACTGACTAAATCAAACTGCACGCGAGAGGTGCACCGAACCGGAAACCACGCGTCCTCTCCTAACGCCTCTATGGCACACCACGCGCCATCATTTCAACACTCAAAGCGTTTCGTGCCATAGAGATATTCCATGTTTTTTGGTAAGTGCAAAAAGGTGTGCAAATACTTTGCCTGGTCTATTTTCACTTCAGTGTGGAATTTGAAACGAACGCTAGTTTATTCGATGAAGGGATAATTATTAGGGATTTTTATGGTCAGTTTCAAAATTTCATTTGACTGCACGTCTTTATTTTGCAATGGTGACGATTAGATTGTCTTAAGGGCAACACCACGATGATAGGACGAAAATGGTAGGATAACTTTGGAGGTGACTTTAATGAAATTTATGAACTTTATTAAAAATGTAACATAAGATTCTAATGATGTATATAAAAAAGGACAGGTACTGTACCGCTGTAGTCGCTATTTTTTAATTAAATTAAATGCTAGGGAAGTACACAAGATTTCGAGAGAAATATTGATTTTTTTATGGAATGACGAACTTTTGAAACCCATTCTTTCTTTTTTTGCTAAAAAATTTCTTATAGGAAAGTTAATTACAAAAAGAGTGCTCAATATTTTGCAAAAATCAGGAGTAGGTACTTCTCTAGTATTTAGATTTTAGTCTGTAAATGACAAAACGTTGTTTTTTTTTGTTCTAGGTCAAACGTACATTACTTGTGACAACAAATCAAATGGTACCATTTTTATCTCATAAATCCAATGAAAACTGAAGAAACGACCTTAAACTTAATGCTTTCAAGTCAGTGAACAAAAGAAACTGGTAGGAAATTCGCATCTGGTTAGAAAGACCTTGGTCACACACTGGAGGAAAAACGAAGCGGTGTAAGCGATACCCTTGCAAGTCAAGACGCCAAATGTGTCTCTCGTTCTTAATTACCCTGACTCATACCCTGGAGACAATTTTTTTAGATCCTGACCTGTCCCACTATTCTCGCCGCTGCTCCAAAAAACTCTCATTGGCAGCGTGGCATTCGAGCACAGCTCCGGTCCCATACCAGTTTATTAGTCCCCATTCTTACCAGTCCAGCCTCGAACCAGTTCTAGTTCAACATTGATTCAATATCTCTGCACAGTTTCCCGCTAGAAACTAAAATACTTCCACGCAGGGTTTGGTGGTCTTGAGAAGCAGCCGAACCTGTGTGCGCTCGAGCTGGCCGTTGCATATATGTATATGCGCGCACTCGGTGCGTTTTACAGAGAGGCGTAAAACGCAAAGAATCATCGTAAACCCACGACGCACGTCCGCATTTACGGTCGACGTATATGTTTCAGGTATCCCGGATCTTCAGCGGCACGACTTGCAAATATCGACTTGGAAAGGAGCTCTCGAGCATCGTAAATTATCGATAGAAATAGTACACGTGTCTGTATCTTGCTCGATCGCCATCCCCTCTCACCCGCGGACGATTTCATCGAGGTTTTATCGCTGCGACCATTTACAGTCGAGCAGATTACCTGTACAGGGTGTTCGCGAGATCGTGGTGTAAATTACACTGTGCAAGGACAATATGTAAATAATAAAAATAAAAGTAAAATGTTATAAAATATAAAAGACAAAATTTACAAAATATAAAAGTAAAAAATTAGAAAATTAAAAAATTGAAAATTAAAAAAATATTATTATTATTTAATATTGACGGTTATGAGATATTTAAAGATATGCCGGAGTTTCATTGCAAATGATATATTAGTAAAGGAGGAATGAGGATTTGCGTCTCAATATTGGGTCAAAATGGCCCAATTTCCGTGTAAGGGTAAAGTGATAAAGTGGTAGGGGGTTACCAGTGACCCTGATTTCTGCCTGACTATAGTAAAGATTGGTTCAAGAACTAATAGCTTCCAAAGTATAAAACAAGTCTTTTGTGTCTTTCCTATTGTCCGTATCCATTATCTCTTCACAATTCGCGGGAAGTGAAACAGCACAGACAAGACTGTTGTTGGGAAATAAAGAAAACACTTGTGTTTTTTTAAATCCGTGCCATCTGTTAGAAAGAAGCCTGCTAAACTATATACGTTCAAATGGAAAACACATCGAACGCATTCAGCGGCGAATAAATACGTGTTTTTCATCTTTATGACCGCTACATGTTTACACAGTCATACTGTAAACTCGCGCATATGGCTAAGGTCAGGTACAGACGTCAGTAATGCAACACGCACTCTACATATAGCGAAAACGACTCACCTTAGAAATAGTGGTCAACAGAAAATTTAAACTGCAAACGGCAACATGAATAAAATAGATAAAAATATTCATTGGAAATAAATCCATCTTACAATTTATATCCCATAAAATGAGAGGTTGCTAAAATATGCCAGAGATACCAGCAGAATACTTAAAGCCTAGTATTAAATTTGTTATGCAACCACGCAAAAATATGAGTTTTAAAATTGCATTTCTACCACCACTGTACGCTGCAGTACGCCCACGTGTACCCGGCTTAACCGCAGAAAAGAAGGCGTACCGTCGAGGATTATCCATCCTTCGCGATATATTCACCGAGGATAAGCGAACCGACTCGAGGAAAAAAGATAAGAATTAGTATGATCGACCTTGGGAACTCGGAATAATGTCCGTTCGAATCGGCATACATCGATAAAATTCGGTGATCTCAACGCAAATATGTACCACGTTCTATCACGTGGTGAAGTTAAAATATCAGGGTTTCAGAGAAACAAGATACCACAGCACGTGGGTCAATAAAAAGCATTTACGTCTGCAAATAATCGAAAGAAGTTGGAAAAATCAGCCAGAGATTGTTACTTGGAAAAGAGCGGTAGTGCAGCTGTGAACTGCCAGTCAGCTTTTCTTTTACCGTTGCACGAATAAAATAGTACCTAACAGTGAACAGATCGCAATCGTAGGTGGAACTCCTTTCCGCAGTTGGACATCATTCGAATACCCACTCCAAAAAATAAAGATTTGTCTGAATAAATTGTTCACAAAATTACGACTCTATTGAATATTATTCATGGATAACGATTAATTTCTTACTCGACTTTGTCTCATGAATAATTTTTAGTGGCAAAAAGAAATACCTGTCAGCGAAGCTATTTATTCCTCATTTTTTGTAGCTACTTAAACTTCCTTTCAATAATAATACATATTCAACCGCAATTCAAACTTAAGTTTCTTCAACGCTACCTTCCCGTCTCTTTAAAAAGAAACCGCCAACTCTAAAGTAATGTTTCCCTGATAGAATTGCGAAACAAGACAAAATAAACGAAAATGTAGAGTAATATGACTCTTCGATTTCTTCGGCCTGCTTTTACGACCACCAATAGCAACGCCACATATATAATTAAACAAATAACACGGTAAAAGCAAAGACAACTATATAACGACTCCAAATCATTCAGCCTTGACTCTACTTGCTCGCGCATGTTCGATCTTAACCTCAAAGATAAAGACTGTAAAAGCGTTCGAAAATTTGCTCCAGATACAGTGTGAGTCACCTCGAATAACTTACGAGTCCACCACGAAAATATTCAAACGAAAACAACTCCCTTCACAATAATAATACCTACATATACTAAAACACATAGTCACTAAAAAAAAACCAGCGACAAAGGTGTAGCAAAGAAAAAAAAATATAAATTGTTTTACGAACCTGTATAGATCATTCTCGGTGACGATGTCCCGGATGGAATCTTCAGGATCAATGCGATCCGCCGGTACGCCCTGCGGTCCGGCGACCCTCGACGATAGCAAGGGACACGGCGGTGGTTTCGAGTCAGCGGCCTCGTGGAGGGCGCTGGCCGCGATCAGGTCGTCCTCGGACGCGGTGCTCGGCAAAGGCAGGACAGGGCTCGGGGACCGCGAGCTGGATATCACACCGAGCAGATCCTCGCTCCTGGAGTGCCTCATCTCCATACCGCCTCCGTACCTCCCTGTAGTCGCCGCCATCGCTCTACCGATCTCGCCGCAGCTCGCGATTCTTCCACGGCCCGGTTAAGGAGACGCACACTGCGCGTCGTCCTTTTTCCTCGCCTCGTTCTTGCCACCAGCGGATCGACGATCTAGCCGCCGCTGCTACTCCCATCCGGACTAGCCCTCTTCCACTTACTACCTCTCATTCGACTCACTCGACGCGCGATATACCGATTTTCATCCCGAGGTATCTCTCTCTTTCCTCCTCCCTTTCGCTTCCACTTCCACCGAAGGCGCTCGGCGTTATTCTTCGTCACTTCGTTGACAAACTAGAATCCCCGACTACAATGATTATTCTTTCGTAGAATTAGCTTTATTCGTATTCGTCTTATGTTCGTTCGAGGTGACCGGTGCTCCAGCACTGCGTTCGCCATTAAGCTTCTGAATTCCTGGATGGTTGAACCCATTCAAGCAGCGACCGACCTGTTCCACGCGCTACCCTAACCGTCACTTCTTACGTTTTACCTCGCTATTGGCCTCGGAGCGCGCGACAACACGCTCCTGCCTCAGGCGATCGTAACACCGCGATCCACGGGCCTCGGTAATCCCCGCAACCGTTTAAGTAACACTCGATTATCGGGGGATCGCCGTTAAATCGTCGCCGCACACTTTCTCGATTCCCGAGCGGTAGCACCGTGACGTCGCGCGGAGCACAGAGGGTAACGGACCTTTTTCGTTGGCTCGCGTGTCCGCACGCATTACCGTTCGGTATCGCGGATCTCGTCGGCTGCTCTCGGCTCCTTAAACGCTTCCCCGAAGCGAGTCAGGCGTGCGTGCACAGGTGCATCGGTGGATCCCCGGGCGAGCTGTGGTGTCAGGATCAACAGGACCTGCTCCGATCACGGGCGAATCCACATTTCCATTCACAATCTGCCGCCACTGAATAAGGCCGACGAATCCAATCACCAACGGAGGATCCACACCGCCATTTTTGTCGGTTGATTCTGTGCGAATGCGGCGGCCTCGCACCTCCCCAGGAGCACACGGGGCAAGGCACGCATGCACGTCGCCGCGGGTCCCGTCTCTTCGCAATTAAAGTAATTAGGAGGAGTAGGGTGGCTCTTGTCGACGGACCATGCGCGGTGAACGACGGAGCACGGAGACACGCGCGAGCTACGGCACAGTCGTCGACCCGGAATCGTCCACTATGCGCGACGAGAGCACGCGAGGGACTGGCGGTCCCCGCGATTTTACCACTGTTCGCGGCAGATTTTTCTCCGTCGCCGTTCCGCCTTTCTTTCGCGAGCCACAACCGAAGTCTGCCGTAACGGGAACCAGCGGAGCCGCTTCGTCCTTTCGCAAGGAAGGGGCACGCTAGAAAGGATACACGTATACCTGCGCGCTGCAGCCCGTTCCACGCAGGTATACGCCGGCATTGACCAATGAACGTCCCTTGGACGGAAACGGGTCACAGGTAGATCCTTCGGCCCTCCCCTTTCTGCCTTCTCCTGAATAAATGGATCGTACACCTCGGACCACTGCTTATGAAAATAACACGGCGCACCTTTAATCTCACCGAAATGAACGCGCCGGGAAGGGTACTTGCTTTGGGTCGATTTATAGACCAAAATCGTTCGCCTCTTCGACGAGAGAGAAATGCTTTTAGTGAAAGAGAGGTTAGTTGGAGTTTAAGTGGAGCGAATGCCTCGCATCGCACGGTGGAATGGGAGACCGGGCACTACGACTGACGAGTAGGAGAATATGCGAGCGAATAATCGGCAGAATACGATTTAAGAACGATAACGAAACATCGTGATAGTAGAAACGTCATGTGCACGCCGGTTCCAAAGTTTATCGGGAGAAGATAGGAGAAGAGGAATCTAGATAATGTATGAAGTTTTGATCTACATTACCGACCGCCAGGGTAGACAATGTTTTGCACGCAATTTCCCTAGATTTCCTAGAATGTTGAGCTTACTATTATTGGTTTACGAAGCCGTTGTGTTGGGTAAAACACGGTAGACCACAGTCGTGTTTGTTAGTCGTTTATTCACTATTGAAAATTTCAGATTTTAGGTGGAATTCTTGGTGGTTATGTCCTTATTTAAATTTCGAACTCGAAGTCGATCAGTATTTATATTTTATAGACAAATATTTTCTGAATGATTGAATTGAGTAATCACTGCTTTATGAACAATAGCAGAAAATACACGGCGATCAATTTAGAATTTATAACTAATATTTAGAATTCCATCATTATATCGATAAGGAAGTTAGCGGGTTTGATAAGTTTGTTATTCCGTACCGTAGATGTCGCTACAGTTTCCATTTATGTGTTCACAAAAATGGATTTAAAGACAATTCTGTCAAATGGTTTCAATGCTTGCGGACTACCTACATCCATTCCACGGTGTAAGAAGGAAAGGTGGTCCGACTCCATCCCCACTCTTGTGATTTAAAGTGTGTAGTTCCGCCAAAGCCCGCTATGTGCGCTAGTGAGAACGCGTAAACGTCGGTGAGAGGTGTTACTGATGTGTGTAGAGCAACAGCGCCCCCAGGCTGTCTACAGTATGTACATGTGTATATACGTGAGTCTATGCACACAGTAACACCTCTCACCGACGTTTACGCGGTCTCACTAGCGAACATAGCGGGCTTTGGCGGAACTACACACTTTAGATCACAAGAATTCAGTAGTGGGGGTAGCAGAGTCGGACCACCTTTCCTTCTTACACCGTGATCCATTCGCAATAGACAAATTAAATCTTACTAAGCTGTTTATTCATTCAAAAACAATTACAATAAACCTATCATAAATCAAGAACCGTCGCTGATACAGTCTTTTGAGAAATATATTAACCCAGATACACTGAAGCAATTTCGAGCTTGTGAAGTTGAAAAATGGGAAGATGACACAACTGAAAATGGGAACTGATGACACAAACCTCTATCATGTGTGGAAAAGCATACATGCAGACTGTCATAAAAATAATGTTGAAGTTAATTTACAATTCTCTGTTCTAAATGATGAAGGAAATGTTTATTTTCCTCTGCTTATAGATTTATCTGAACAAATACTTCTTAATGTTAATACTAGTTCAAATGTACAGCATGAACATGAAACTCCTGAAGATCATGTTAATAATGAAAACAAAGTTTGTCATAATAGTGTATTGGAAAATGTTGAAAATTCTAGTAATGTGATAAATGTTTAAGAGAGTACTAATATAGCTGAAATTTCTGCTTCGACTTCAAATGCAAATACTGTTTCTCAATCTCAACAGTTTTTATATTGGCCTATAGAAAAAACTTCTCCAAAGCCACAATATTTTGCTGGCCAGGTACATGACGGATAACAGTCGAAAAGTGGGTGATAAAATCTGTCTGGCCTAACGAGGCGAAGCCTTGTTTAGAGTTTGCTTAAAAACATATATAAGAGGTTTGTGATCAGAAAAAAATAACAATTTCACCACCTTGAATTAAATACTTAAAATACTTAATGCTTTCAAAAATAGCTAACAATTCTCTATTGTAAGTACTATATTTCCTTTCAGTAACCCTAATTTTCTTTGAGAAAAACGCAACTGGCTGTACATCACCTCCGCAAAACTGCTCCAAGGTCGCACCAACAGAAAAATCTGAGGCAACCGTCTTCAAAAATAAGCAGAGTCAACAGGATGGGCCAACAACGTTGGATCAGAAAGTTCATGTTTACAGTTCTCAAAAGCTTTGATAGCTTTGGGAGTCTAAGGTACAGGACGCTTGTCCTGCACCTGCTTGTTCCTGCTGTCCTTAATGAAGTGATTCAATAAAGCTTGACTTTTAGCTGCATTCTTAAGATGCCTTCTATAATAGTTAATCAAACCTAAGAATCTTTATAACTGTACAATGATTTTCCGTCTTTCCAACTCTACGATTGCTTTAACTTTACCTGGAAGTGGCTGAGTACCCTTTGCTGATACAAGATGACCCAAAAATTCAATTTTTATAACTCCGAAAACACATTTCGTATGATTGATACACAACCCAGCATTATCCAAGCACTCAAGTAATTTACATAAATGACTTAAATGCCCTTGTTCATTCTGGGAAGCGACCAAAATATCGTCTAAATAAACGAAACAAAAGTCTGAGCTACATTCCTCAAACCAAAAGGCATGGTAACAAACTCAAACAAGCTAAAAAGAGTAGTAACAGCAGTTTTTGGTATATCATCTTTATGGACAGGACTCTGATGATAAGCCTTCATTAAATCAATTTTTGAAAAAATTTCCTTACCATGAACTCCCAAAGTAAAATCATGAATGTGCGGGAAAGGATATTTATCCGGAATCGTCGCCGCATTAAGACCGCGATAATCGCCGCAAGGTCTCCAAACTCCAGGTTCTTTCTTAGGAGCTATATGTAAAGGGGAAGTCCAAGGACTGCTTGAAGGACGGTAAATACCCAATTCCAGTAAATGTTGATATTCCGCCTTCGCAATCTTCAACTTCTCCGGGGTAAGTCGTCGAGAGGTTGAATGAGTGGGTATACACTATTATGATTGATGGCAAAAAGATTAATATTTCCGTAGACAGACTCAATCCCGTTTTAATCCCTACTGCGGATTATGTACAACCAGGACGCAAACCATGTATTGTTAAGCCCATTGTTCCGTTACGTGTCTACCCCGGCGCAAAGAAAAAAGTTTCGTTCGCAGAACTGCCGTTTTTTTCTAGGAGGAGAGTAGTTGTGGGGTTTTGAGTTTGAATGTGGTACGCCTGTATGATTGTTTTGCGCCCGGCTTTGTAATTTATGGAATGAATGAAGTGTGTTATTAATGTTTTATATTTAATTATTCTTGTTGTTGTAAATATGTATTGGTTGCTAAGGTTTTGTTAAATATTTGTAAAACATTTAAAAGGGCCTTATTTTTGTTATGGTCCGAATCGATCGAAGTAAACAGACGGACGCGCCTTGTAAACCACAGACGAGGTATAGAAAATAACTTTCAACCAATGCATTTTTCTGTCACCGGTTTGGGGGGGGGGGCCTAGGACCACCATACCATTTTAGTGTCGCAAGCAACGTTACCGGTGAAGTCTCGAAACAGATTGTCACGCTACGAGTGATCGGAATTAGAATTCAACACGTGTAAAAGCACAAACGAGGTATAGCTATACAATCGACGAAGTATAGGATAGACCTTTTTTTTTTTTTTGGTTACCTGGAGAAAATCCCTAACGGATACCCCGCCCCCGGGGGAGGGGCGGGGTTATGTGGGGTTTGCACCCACTAAAAACTCCAGGGTGGTCTCCTGACTGGGGAGGACCGCACGACGGGGAGAGTATAGGATAGACCTATCACGCAATGTAATTTTGTGTCACACGCTCGGGGGGCTCGTGAGCCCCCTTACCATTTTCGAGTCACACCCAACGTTATCGACTCAATCTAAAATACGATTACAATGCTACGAGTCGTAGGAATTAAAATTAAAATTTATAGTGTTATGACTAATTTCAAGAAATATGTTGTACAATTCCATTCACTAATAGATTTTCGTACATAGCTACTATAATAGACAAGTTAGGCTACTAAAAATATTTTTCTTATTACAGGTGAAACTTGGGAATATTTCGACGTGGAAAGCTACTCTATGGGGGCCAAATGGTGGAAACCTCAATAATGAACACAAGAAAATAGTGATTTTATATAATTTATACTTTATTGTAACGCTGTAAAGGCCTCTTATAGATGCCGCCACTAGTGCATTTATTTTCTTGGCGTCAGTGACAGCAGAACGGAACAAGATCTTTTAATTCAATTTCTTCCTTACCGACACAATTTATTATTCCAACAGACGACCTATAGAACCTGTATTTCGATTTTTAAATGAATCACTGGATGCATGTTCTTCTACATCATGGTATGCCTCGGTGCAAAATATAATTCAATTATATAAATCAATTTTTAATCGTAAATAAGAAGCTGATCGAATATGTACTCGAAGTGAAAGTAATTCAAACGATCAATTCATCAAATACTCAAAATTACGTTCAAATCATTTGTTTATCGAATAGGTACATCAGCGCTGATAGAACCTTGTACATTCAATTCATCTTAATATTAACACAGAAAAAAATACTATATTGAGTCATAAACGAAACCACCCAAGTGCCTAACTGATTAACTTTCACGCGTTTCGTATGCAGTTTTCACAAGATTCATTAAGCGCAAGATGAACAATATAGAATCGAAGTGTGACCATAAATCATACACAGAATAACTAACAGAAAAACACTTATAGGAAAAAGAAAACAGAAAATAGAGTCAAATGTTGTGATAAATTGAGGGCTATTTTGTTTCATTTCTTTACTAAAGCATTCATTTGCTCCGATTCTCTTGCATTTCCTATTTACTGCCAGAATAACCCTTCTGCGACTTAAGATTTAATCAGCGTTCAAAATAAACCCGGAAGAACAGCGAAACTGTCTGTACTGACTCGAAGAAGCATATACTTTCTTCTAAGGCCAAGTTCCATATTTAGAACGCTCTTAGAAGCGTAGGAGCACTTATGACTCTGGTTCGAAGCTCTGGTGAATTCAGAATGCTGCTTCGACAACATAGTGGTGGAAATTTTCCTACGCCGGATGTGAAACAGTAGTGTCTGAATTTGTGCCAGGGATAAAATAAAAATGCAGATCTAGAAAAGTGGTTCCTTTTAATTTTTGTCATAGGGAATAACTATGGATATAATCTACTATAACTTCCCCATCACACAGTGCGGCACTTGAATGAGAATTTGGGACAAAAATAAAAGAATACAGACAATGTGGTAATAATTCACATTTTTATATTAAAATTTGTTCTAATTAAGTTAACTCATTGTGAGATTTATTATATAACTATAGTAATTTTAATAAAAATGATATTAAATTATAATAAAATAATAAAAGGCATTATTAGTATTTCCACAACATTTATATCCCGTATTGTTAGTTACGAATTATGTAATGATTATATAGGATAACTACTTAGATTAAAATTGAATATTGATTATTCATGTGCAATGGTTCTCTGATATACAATTATGTATTGATTTCAGATTCCTTAGAATCTAAAGAATAATTCTGTCAAAGAATTTTCCATTTTCGATCAATTTCAAAGATTTTTAGATATCGTATTTAACTACATACTCCTTTCTAAATATCAGACATTCGTGTGTAAACGTTCAGTCCTGAGTTCCCCTCATTTCTCGCTGCTAAGTTCATGAAATAAAAATTCCTTCTTTCCCTCTCAATAAAATTGGAATGGGTAAAAATCATAGACTGCGATGTAATGGCCGAAGCAGGGATCGTAAGGACGATGATTTCTCTCCACCGAGTTCTGACCATGATTATTTTTTTCCTTTTCCCTTCCCGCTGGAGAACTTGGCACCGTTTCCCATCCGTTTCTGCTATCTATTCAATTTTCGCCAAGTTGGCGAACTCGTTGCCAAGAAAACCGACGAAACGTTTTGTCTTTTCCTCGAGCTTCAGCGGGTGCAAAGTGGAAAACACAGACGGGGACGGACGGCAGGGGTCGGGAAAAAATAATTTAGTGGGATCCTCTTTGCCCGGCGACAACGAGAGATCGGCAACGTAAAAAAGTGGGGGCGTAGAGCCTTTTCACGATGGCGGCAGGGATTTTCAGGTGGAACTCACGAAAACTGCTTACCTTCTGCATTAAAATCGAATATTTTAAATTCAGCGCGTTTGTAATGTTTCTCTTTAACATTTGTCCCTTAGAAACGAACACTTATTTACCCATTTTTTGTTATTAAAAGCAACGGGGATAGTTTAGATCTTTAGGCAACTTAGGGAATGGGCGAAATTTTTATTCAAATAAAATTTCGAATAGGGAATAAAAGTTAAAAAAATTATTCGTCATCTGTCGAATAAAGTCGACTCGGGTTAAATTTATTCGACGCTGAAGTTGAAATGCTTGTCGCATGAAAAGATTAACTTTATTCATCAAATAATCTGAAATTAAAGTAACTTTTATTTGACCCGTTATTTAAGTAATTTTATATTTAATTAATGCCCAACTCTGCCCGAGACTGCGTGAAGACTGGGTCCTTCGGGTGTTCGTAGTGCGAGTTCTTTCTTGTTACCGCCGCTGCGCCGAATCTTGCTAGACTTCGCGAAGCTTGAGTGGGAGTAAAGCTTTTACTAACTATCTTTTGCTCGGCGAAGATTTCGGGCTGAAACAGGGGAGTTCGCTGGTTGGCAAGGATTAGAGCGTGAAAACCAAGAGAATTTGGAGACTTGGTATAGGTAGACTCACCGGGATCTACGAGGTACCTTAGTTTAGAATTTGGGCGACGTTTACAATTTAATTCCATGCACGTGTGGAGGCTGGGCTGAAGTAATCCGTTTTAATTTTGACCTGAAAACAGCACGTTTCAGTTTGCCACGTAAAAAAGCACATTCCATCGTTTCTGACGAATATTAGCACGTTCGGCCTTCCGTCGCGAAGACTAACATATTTGACTGTTTCATCACGAAGAATAGTACATTTCGGATTGTTGCAGCGAAAACTATTAGTACGTTATACTGTTTCGCCACGAAGAATAGTACTTTTGAGAATTTGCGGCGAAAAAAAACATATTATCCGGTTTGGATACGAAGAATAGCACGTTTTGGATTATACTACAGAATGCAGAAACTATCACGTTTCAGCGCGTGGTCAGTTTAAAAGAATTCAACTGTTGAAAATACTGTTTAACAAATAATAATTTCATCTAAGTAATCTCCAAAAGACAATACATATGAAAATTTTAATCTGAATAATTTAAGTACTGTATTTTAATGTTTAATAAATTACCGACCTAAGGACGAAATAATCACACATTCTATTACACAATGCCTCGCATCTCTTTGATTCTAAAAATAAAATTTCTAAATGAATCATTCTCATTGCTTTACTGTCGCAGCCTCCCCTTTGGAATCAACGCGCGTTACCCAAATCCATGCCGCTGCCATAAAATTGGCAAATGTTGCCCGTCTCATCGTCGCACCTTATCAAAACTTTCGCACGCGACAGCGCGCAACGACGATGCTAATCGGCGATTCGTGGCTCGTGTTGATCCGAAAGGAGGTAAGCAAGCGTGTGAGTCGCGAGTTTCGGCTGGAACGATGGATAGGGTAGAAACGCGGACGCGGTGAGCAGAGAGAGCAATCGGGGCAGTATAGAGGAAGGTACATACGAAGGAACGAAATAGATAGCGTCCCATGGGAAGAGGGAAATCCAGTTCCTGGCAAACTGGCTTGCTAGTAGTCCGAAGATAGTTTCGAATTCAGATTCCCAGGAGTTAGGCTAAACCGCCATCCCGACCGAAACGTTCCCTGTTCTCCGCGGAGACGGCTCTATGCCGACTTTGAAACGAGATCTTCCAAATGCTGAAGGTATGCGTTGGCTTTTCCGCGGAAGCAATCAAAGGAGCTGCGTCAAATTTCTTGCACGGGAGCATATTCCGTTTAATGTGGCAGCATGTCCGACATTCTGGTCCCTGTGATCCGTGGGTGGCTTGGTGATTTAGGTAGGGACTTACTGTGCTCGTGCGTACAGCTTTGGAAGATCGTATTTTTTACTTTTCTTCCTTTCCGGGCGATTGTTAAGTAGATTTCGGTTTATTAGTTGTTTCTTGGGATAGTTAGGTGTTTCGTAACTTTATACTGGCCATTTTCTGATATGTATTCATGATATTATATAGTTGTGCGCAGAGGTTTGCTGGGATGTGTTGGAAAGGGCATTAAGTATATTTGAAAGCTGTGAATTTTTTAATTTAAAGTATTTTCGAATTGAAAAGGGAGGTGTGCCTTAAGAATAATTGAGAATTAAATAAATTTAAGGGAGTTAGGGGGTGATGCACATATGAAATAATCTCAGGTAAAAATGGCCTCAACATCTTTGATTTCTTAGCTTCAAAAGTAATTTCAATGGGATTTTCAATTATTCTAATGCTTTTTGAAGACGATAGTGGCATGTAAAGGGGTTCGTTAGCTTTTGTGCTCATGAATGTAATTTGGTACATGGGTACAGAAAAGTGAATGGACGAGAGCAGTATTGGTGTATGTTGCAAGGAATGCTAGGGGGAGCCTCGAAATTGCTCTGAAAGGCAAAGTTACTACGGTGAGATACGACTTAAAATATTCCACTGCAGTGGAAAGCCTCGTTCGTGTCTCTGATATATTAATCAGCGTTCAGCTGGCCCCGTGAATTAAATAGTCGAGTTTCGCGATAATGTGGGATTGCCGAACTTGTGCGTGGTCGCCATTGAACCAGCAATCTTCTTTGATAACTCGCAGCTGATCACTTTGCCCTACGAGATGTGAATGCAGAAGCGAAGCGTTTTCAGCTTTTCTTAGCGAAATAAAGGGGTGGCATTGGCTTGGTTGCTTGAAGCGTTACAGACTGCTTCTTTTTAGGGAACTATTAACCCGGTTTTTTCGATCGATATTTAATATAATGCGAAATGACTTAATAAAATTATTAAAATAGTATACATAATACAGTATAATATTATCTTGACAACTTTCTTGCGACAAGAAATCTCGATATTTATCATAGTCACCCATGATTCTCTTTTTGTACGAGTGAACAAAGTATCGCCCCGCGATGTGAACTTTATGATAGTATATACAAGCGAGGAGATTTTTAAAAAAAATGTAGTGGAGGAAGTATTAACATCGATTTTAAATTATTTTGAGTGTCCTTGGAACATCCAGATAGTAGCATTTCCTGAAAATTCGTTTCTCCACGTCTTACAAGTTTCTAAAGCAATTTGTTCTCCCAAGTTTAAAGTTGAATACGAAGTTCAGAGAATTATATTCACAAGGGGAAGCTACGATAGGGACAAAGGTTTTTCGAACGAACTGGAGATCAGACTGCAGGGGGCGATAAATATAAAAAGAATTCTGAGACATTAGCTGCTAACACTTATCAACTTCTACAATAAAATATGTTTACACGCGAAAAATTTAGAAGTCATCGAATAATCGATGTCTTTTTTTATGTTTCAAAACATATTAAAAGTTAGCTATAACATTAATCAATTTTATTTAAAGTATCTTAAAAAATATATTTACGAAATATTTACAACTATGTAATAACTTTAAACAAACAAGCTAAATGCAAACTAAATTTCCGCTTCCAAAATTAGCAACATTCTTTTAAATTTCCATAGTAAAGCCAAATAAAACAATTTCTCCGCAGAAATCCAATAAAATTCCTCAGAAATCCAGAATTCTACCATTCTCGGATCCTTGGTCCTCGAAATCGCTCAGATCATAATTAAAAAAAGAGACTGTCAGGAGGAAGTCGTATTTGAAGAATCGTCAAGTCGTTCCCCGCGAGCGAGATCTTTGGCCCTTTGAAGATCAATTAAAATTCTCCATTAACGAGCTGAAAGGCAAAAGGCACGATGTAATCTGTCGTAAGTAAGCGGGACATAACTGGAAAGTGACAATCGCCACCGCGGGAGGGACGAGGAGAATAGGAGAGAACGATTTCGACAAACAGGAGTTCGATTAAACGAACGGCAAAGGAATGGGACGGGAAAAACCAATCTACAAAGCGTTTCGTTCCAGCTTCCTGAAGCGTTTTCAGCTGGAGATCAAAGGGTCCAGTTACGGTACGCGCGCAAGTATCAATCGGTTCCGGTAGAACGGCGACACTTTTGGTCGTTATATCCACGGCCATTATGTGTAGAGGTGTATCATTGAAAAACGTGAAACGACGTATTAACGATTGACGCCCGAGCCTTCAACGTCTGCACGTTTAACTGATAATCTGATAACCATCGGTCCTTCTGTGGTATTCAATGGACGCCCGCTATTCAATCTACATAAATCCCATGCGAAAACGTACGCGTCATACCACACGCATTCGTACGTTTTTTCCCTGAGTAAAAAATATTCAATAAATATAAGCCGTTTATACATTATTGTGAATTTTTATTTCTATTTATTGCGGGGCAGTGCGTAATGTAATATTGAGAAATCTGGTAGAATCATGAAAATTGAGTAGTTAGTAGTTTACAGTAAGATACTTTGCATTCATGAAAATTTAAAGGAATCGAGTTGCTTGAATTTCATTTAAAAATATATAGTTGCACTGTGCAAGTCTTTTCTCGCGTTTACTAGAATAAAGTGACACCACAGAGAATTAAATCTCATTGATGCATTCAGTCTTTTTGTGCGTCACCTTTGTTTAACTTTATTCGAAGAGCATATGCAACTCGTTTTTATTTTGTGATTTATCTTATGCAGCAAGTACTTCATTCTACCAGTTGAGGGTGAAGTGATTATTGCGTAGAGCAGAGAGAATTCTGTGAGTAAAGTCCCCACGCACTCGTTACACGTGACGTGAACCATTTAATAGGGTACAGAACTATTGAAATCTCAAAAAATCGAATATTTTATTATTATTAATTCTGAAAGTGTGATCCTTTGTGAACATTTACAACAAAGTTTCATGAAGAAATTCGAATAATTACGGAAATTATAGCGCTGAACGTAACTGAGTACACCGCCAAGTAATGGCCTCGAAGCGCGGTATTGGCGTAGGGGACTTAACTTTGAAGTCATTTATCTCGAAACTACATTTTTAAACACCGTATATCACGGTGTACATCATAACTTTTGAACGAATGAATATTTTCACTTAAAATTTCAACTGCAGGTGTAGAATTCCTTTCTCTAAACTGTACAATGTCAAAATGTAATAATTCAGTTTATGATCGAGTCTTACTGTTACTATTTATTATATTATAAATATCAATTTCAAACGCCAGTAAAAATATGACAGAATTTCTGGTTTATTGCGGGGATTCGGGATTTACATATCTTTAAGCTAGAGTGTTCCAAGAATTTTACTATACCCTTATAGGATAAGGAGTGAGTTTTTATTATATCACTTGCAGTATCTTCAACCTCAGATATTCTCTATTCTGTATTTCTTCGATACAGGCAAAGAAATAAAGGTACAAGTATTTTTCTCAAAATTTAAACCATATTTTTCATTACATTAATTCATATCATGGCAATAAAAAATGTTACTACAACAATTTTTTTGAAAATCTTTCAGCACCGTTTTAGACGCCTCAAACCTTTCAGTCAACAATTTATTCTAGTCGTTTAAAATATATTCTCTTTCCTCTATACCTATCATATCACGATAGCTTTATCGTTATACATGAGGCTAATCGCGTCAGCCTTTCGCAATCATTTACACGTTAATGATGTTTGAATGACGTATGCCCGCTAGTAAATGATATTTTACCGGCGATGGCGATAACATCGACGCCCCAGCGACGTGGATTCGGCCAAACACCGTTCAAATTCAATCAGCGAAATTATCGTGACGAAACATCGAGTCGGATGCACGTATGTGCATAAATGCATTTTCGACAATGTTTACATCAGCGGTTTCACGTCAGCGGTCGCCTGATAACGTCACAATCACGTCGCAATTCGCGCGTAATCGTCGATTACAGGCTTACTGTTCTATTTTATTGCGAATCAAAAGTTTCAGTTCTCTAATGATTGGCGAAAATCGAGCAATTTCGGGCGTCCATGTGGACGCTTCAACCCTTGCAACTGTGTAAGGCTTAAATTGCGAAAATTAATTCGTTCATTAAACCATAAGGTTCTCCTAATCATCTGTCAATTATTTATTTTATTCTCTCTAATTTTCAGCGCTCTTTTTTGAAACGACGATTACTAAATTCATTTACACGTTCTCCAGACACTCTTTTTAAAATTCACAAAACAGAAGTTACGAAGAAGTTTGCCTTTTTCTTTCCTTTTTATACGCAACATTACATAAGTTCACGTGCTCTACATAACACTGAATTTTCTGTCACTAAACTTCAATTTTACAATCTCGAGTTATTAAAATGTTGAAAGTGGAAATTCCAGCGAAACGCGAATTACATTCTATAAATTGCGCAGAATGTTAACGATAATCGAAAATGTATATTATAAAATCCACGTCGAAGAGCGTGTGTTGAATTCAATTCATAATTCCCCGCCCCGTTTTAAATGTATTGTAATCTTTTATTTATCGACTGAGAGCACGATCCCTCTTTCTAATTAAATTCGCAGATGTTCCCGCGCCGAGCCGCCCGTCGCGAGTATCTCCAGGAAATTGCGTTTTCATACGGATCAGCTCATAATTGAAAGCGTGTATATACAGAAAATCAGATGCAATTATCCAAAGATTTGCGCGGAATCCATTAACCGACGTTTACATTTCACTTAAGCAAAGTATTTCACGAATCGCTCTAGTCTATGGGATCAAGTGTTCCCGCAAAACTGGGCCACGTCTCGCAAAGGGGAAGCCCCGCTCACTCGCCGTCCTTCAGTTTCATTTTTCCCCTCACACTGCCGCCTCTTCCTTTGGGAGTGTCGCTATAAAAGGGAAGCTGAAAGGGATGGTCCATTCCACGTCAAATCAGGCTTCGATAGGATTCCATTGCATAGTCAATTCTTATGAAACACGTCGCACGCAAACGTAAGACTGAAGAAAATAATTCACTTAAAGGGGTAGCCGAAAGTAGAAATAAAATTGATTCTTTGGGAATTTATTTCAGAAAGTACATGCATATTTTTATGCAATGGTGTTTGTATTCAGATGAGGGACACTTTAACAGGTTATCATATTATGTTTTGGTATAAAAATATTTATTTATTGCACAATTATAACTGATTTCCTGGAAGCAGTTTTTAGAAACACGTTCAAAAGTTGAATTTTACATCCCAGACTCCACACTGTTTCCACATCTGGGTCGACTTGAACAGTGCAACTGCCGTTCCGCGGATTCTTGGCAGAGATCTTGGAAACGCAATTTAACGTGACCTTTGGAAGTGGGTTTCTAAAGACAAATTTGATGAAACGCGCTTGCATAGATGGGTGAATTGGTCTGGAGAAATAGAAGGGGCGACGGGTGTAAGCTAAAAACCAAAAGGACGCCGGGCGCCACGATGCCGCCGTCCAGACGGCGACGTCGACGTCGAATGACGTGCGACAAGGGTGTAGGTGAAACGTTGTGACCAAGAGTGCGGAAAGTGAGGGAAATGAAAAACGCTTGGGATCAGATCGCTGCTTCTCGTTATCCGATCTGAATAGTATGGCTATTAAAATGGAAATAATAGAAGGACTTTCATTAAGTGAAATAGTAATAGTAACTTAATTGCTATTAGAAGAGAAAGAATAGAAATAATTTCATTAAGTGAAATAGTAATAGTAATTTAATTGCTATTAAATAGAAATAATTTTATTAAGTACAATATTAATAGTAATTTTAAGTTTGTACATTACAAATTAGCCCTTCGTGGTCACACCTTCTTATAATCACAAATTGGTTCACATTTACCATTTTAGAATATTTGAACCTTTTAACATTTGAATCGACAAAATTTATAATTGAAAAATAATTGTTGAAAAATGCGATTTTTTTGTTGAAATTCACCAAACTTTTCAATTTTAATATTTAGGTCCAAAAATGTACACAAATATTGGCAAAGAAAAAATGCTTGGGGTGCGATACACCCCGTGTGACCACGAAGGGTTAAGTATTATAAATTTTCTACGTGTTGCAGAAAGAATGCAGAATAACAAGAAACGAACAAGCTCCTCTGAGAAAGCGTGAAATCTCATGGTTGCAAGCGGTTTTAAGAAATAGCAATAAGAATTCTTTCAGCTTTCGTATCAGAAACTCGAAGATCCGAAGATATTTAAATTAAGGGAGAAGCTGTATTAACGACTGGCTGGACCGAAATATTTCATTGTTCGTGGGACAAGAAAATAGGGAGACGCAATATAAGGGGAAAGATGCGCGTGTAGTAATTTTATAAAGAACAGAAGAAGTTTGGCCAGCGGAGGAAACAGCAGGAAGTCGTTAAAGAAAGAAAGTAACTGTGGCAAAGTGAGATTTAACAACGCGATGCACAGGATACTGGCTACTCGCTCGTAAGTCCTGTGCTTTAAAGACTAAAGTGTGATAAAATTTTGAACGAGATCGGGGGCGAAGGGGTGAAAGTGCGAGAGTGGATGTTTAAAGGAGTGATTCTAATGATTATTGAAAGAATGAATCGAGACAAGATAAAAATAGAAATGCAACAAAAAGGATACCATTATTATCGTTCCACAATGATGAATCATAGAAAACCAAAGAGAAGCAAAAACATAATCAACATGTAATACACATTTCAACGAAAATATTAACTCGATGAAAACCGAGCATTACATAAGAAAACTTGGAAGAAATTCATCCATCAACTACTTTAACACACCAACCACCGCATTAATAATTAAACACCCTAAAACATTAATTAAAAATTCCTCCCAACAACGCCGCAGAGTTCCTCCACCTTGGATTTCTTTAACGAAGGATCACGGGAAAAAATTCTCCCCCAGTCATCAAACTATCCAGAGCGGTGGAGAGTGCATAGAAAAATAACGATAATTACTTTACTTCGCTGGGTGATTATAACGGTGTGCAATTAAGCAAAATATTCAAGGCTCCCTGAAGCACTTAAGTCGATTGTATCGAGCCGTTTCAGCGTGGGCGGCGTGTAGGGAAACAACAGGCCATTACGCGGCCGTGCTTTTATTATTCCGGTGCCAGGGAAGCGACGATTTACGCGACATTCGGGGAAATGGGGCGACGAGGAATGTAGGAGGAAGGTCAACTAGCCTTTGTGTTTGTTCTTCACCCATTTTTACCCGGCGCCAATCCCGGCGAGACGTGACGTCTCTCAACGACAGAATCCTTGGCCCTCTGCAACCCCAAGACACCGTTTCCATTATGATATTGACAGAGGAGTGCGAGCGCGACGGTTCTGACAGTTGTATAAACACGGCAGGTCTACCGTGAAGAATGTCACTGGCTGATATCTCGAAAATTGGGGGTGAAAAGTGCGACATTTTCTTCCCGAAGGAATTATTTAATATTGCATAGATATCGAGTGATTCAGATTTTTCACGCAGTAAATTTTTTAGGATGTTTTGTGTGCTACAATTGTGTAGCAGTTGGTGGCATTCTGGTAGCGCAAACCAATTGAAAGTGTGAAAGTTATGTAGGCGTATCTACATTCTATACTCTGCTGCATGGACATTGAACGATTTAACTCTGTCTGATCGCGCACGGGGTGATTCTACTTATTCATCTAATCTAGTGCAGAAACAGCTTACGAATTGAAGTGAAAGAAAAATTCTTTTTTATATATTTAAGTACTATTTTCCTCATTCAAGAAATCAAGTTAACTTCAAGAAGAATGTTCTACGGCAGGCTTGAATTTTAAATAGTAACATGTGACCCTTCAGATACAATCGCAGGAATGAAGGAAGATTTCCCACAAAATTTGTATTAATCAGAAATCACAATTGCAAAGCACTTGTATATTTATATATTAACCACACCCGAGACTGCACATGTAGGCTTTAAAGCTACCCCTCGATAATACTACGAAGAAACAGCTTGTGAAATACTTTACACGCGCCACCCAGTATATGAAACGTTAAAACGGTAATTATAACCAGCCAATTGTGGCGAATATTTGCCATTTAACGACGATAAATAAATGCTTTATCGCGTCCAGCATCGGGCATCTGGAGGACCCGTGCTCCGAAATACTTTTGTGCAATTGCGCCGCGGGAGTACGCAATCGTCGTGTGGTACATAAAATTAATTTTCACAAATTAATTTGTTCCGGTAGCAAACAAATAGTATTTGCTTCGGCTACGGGGGAAGGAATCCTTTTGATCGTAGCCCCATTTTAATTATTCCCTTTCACAACTGCGCATCAATTTCTGTTGTAAAAGCGGAACAGAGGGTGGCGGGTTGGGTGGCTGTAATTACTTTATTATTTCGACTGTTCAAACACTGCCCTGTGATTTTATTGCACCAGCACTTGTTAAGTACGCCGCAGCTACGTTAATTTGTAATGTCTACTTTACCTGGAGAATGCATTTACATATGCAATTAATGAGTCGCAGTAATTTCGTGGAGGTCCAATTTCGCAATTGGAGGCTCGTGGATTGTCGGGGGAGGGTGGAGGAGACGGAGAAAGGTTGGCGAATCGTGACACGTTGGGAAATTTTATTGGTCGTTAAAAAAATCTGGCGAAGTTTGAGGGTAAACGGGATTGAAGTTGGTAGAGCTGGTATAAATTCGCGTACACGGATATTTGTCGAATAAATGGTGCTATTTATATTACAAGCAGGAAAAGTGCCTGGAGTATTCAGAAAAATTTTGCTTGATCACTTTGCAACTGTACCTATAGAGTTATCGTTATTATCTTTCAATGGTGTAAACGCAGTAATCCTTTGAAGATGAACGTAAACAGTAAATTGAGCAGCAATAGTAACAGTTTATAATAATGTATAATATTTATAAAATTCCTAATAATCTATATAATGTTTCATAATTCAAATCAAAATAAGAGATTTCCAAATTAAAGGTGATACTCATGAAACGAAAAAAACTGTCGTTAATAAAGCAGAAATTTCAAAAATAAATGACAGCAAACAAATGTACCAATTAAAGAAATATATGATTCATTTTAATCAAACATGAAATCAAACAATTTAAAGGAATGGAAGCAAACGTTATAGAAAAAAAATAGTAAAACATTTTGCATAAATAACTTTTTGCGATAATCTAAATGTGTTGATATGGTGATTAATCAATTATCTCAAGTTTTTGCTAATCGGCAAATCCTCCAACGCAAATTATTATACGTGACACACTTCTTTTTTATCGATGAGTATGTCAGGTGAGGTGAGCCCACAGCGAATGAGCAACGTCAGTATCGTACGATCGTGTTTACGTAAACCGACGATCGCAGTGGTGGTGGACCTTTCGAGGAATCGCTTGCTTTCACAAGTTCATTCACATCGCGTCACGCTATGTAATTCCTATGGTATGACGTAATGTGGTAAATGATAAACATGTTTGCTTAAAACGTATATGCACTTCTAATCAAAGTACTCTGGGAATGCTGCGCTTCTTTATTGCAGAATAATATTATTCAGATTAGCACATTGTTCTACTTGCGAACATTTTTGCAATAAAATTACAGACGCACGGAGAAGTCGTTTACTTTAAAGTTTGACGTCATTTGCGTTTAGAGTTGTTATTAATCTATTATAAATCTTTAAACCGAATGCATTCCATTAATTAGCAATGACATTGTTAAAGATTGGAAAAGCGACGGGTTTTTTCTTCGCTATTATTGAGCTTCGGATTTTCATTAGCGCGATTATTGAGAAAATTCTGAATCCCAATTATAACCGGTATTTACCCTTGGAGTCTCAATAGCGATTAACGTATCATAAACGTATCATATCTGAGTAAAATAACAAAGTACTTAATTCAAAGAGGAATGATTTTTTGAATGAAATTGTATCAATGAAATAATTTACCCTTTAAATAATTACTTTTATATATTTTATTCAAATAATGTTCTGCGTAGACGCATTTTATCATTAAGTCACAGTAAGTACTACGTGCAACACATTCGAACAAAGCGTAATAGCTTCTCTCGTATCCATAACAACGAATTTTCAAGCTTCATCAAAATTAATGAATTATTTATGAAAAGCTAGATCGCACAGCTAAACTCTCTGTAAATATATCTGATATTGCTATACTACAATAGCGTAGAAACATCGTTTTACCCCACGTTATAATTAATTTGAACTTTGTGCGTCACATCTCTTTTGCGTTCATACTTGGGAACCCCGTCAGAACACGTGTCAACTTTTTACGAATTTGACCTCCGTTTTTATGTCAATTTTGTGACTTTTTTTACCAAATCATTCGAGCGTGTCAAGCTTACAAGTATTATACATAAGTTTTTCAAATTTATCGCGTGAAACATTATTTGCATACCTTTCTACGAAGAAGTGTTGCTGTCTACGTTCGTCATCGCTCTTGCTTTTTTAATCGTTTTTTTTTTTCTAAATAAATACACTTCTTTTTTCGACTATTCCAAGATGCATATGTAAATCTAAAAGACAATAGTTAGGCGGGATTAAAGGAGCAGTAGATTTTTGGCAATTAGAAAATTAACGTAGAATGTCAGAGTAATTTTACAAAAATGAACCTTAAAAAAGTAACGTAAAAAAAGTAGGCTACAGTTGTACTTCAAATATAATAGCACTCTGTAGATACATCGTTGCACATACACGGGAGAAAGAGGTCATAGAAAAATAAATTACATTCCACCACTCAACTTTTCCGTCCATCACCGTTCTGTGCTTCCATCAAAATATAAAGCACGACCTGTCCCATCCAATATCAGAAATCCAAATACAGTATGTAATAGTGTGGTCCTTATATGTATGGTAAAAAATGAAAGTTTTTAAAAATTCCTTTTGACCCTCTCAGAAGTTTCCAAATAGTTTAAAAGCATTTCGTCTAAAATTTCGTTAAAAATATTAAGGATTATAGGTCGCTCAATCGATATAAAATATTTCTATTTTGGTATAAATTGATAGAAATTTTTGCAATAAGGACAAATTAATATTATTAACTTTTAAGTTAGAGTACGGCCCCCCCTTTAATCCGGGCCTGAGTCAGAGTAACAACGGACTAACCCACATTTTTTCGAAATTGAATTAGTAGCAATAACATATTTCAATAGGCTGTACTCACCATATAAAATAGGAAAAAAAAATTGTTTAATGTGGGTTGGTCCTTTGTTGTTTTGACTGCCCCATATAGTCCTTCAGCGACCTTTATATATCGAAATATACAAATAAAAAACACAAAGATATTTTTTTTGTCGAATAGAAGATTTTAAGAGGATCAGACAATACAAATTTTAAAGTTGAAAAATAAGGACCACCCTAGTATGTAATGGTCAAAAGCTACCACTGACCTACGACCTACGAAACATAAATTTTAAGAATATAATTCTTTCTAATGAGAATCTTATCTTTTTTATACTTAACTGTTCAAACTTTTTTTTTACCATTGCCGTGTGCCAAGCGAGGCACTAATGTCCTTCAAATACTCTACAGACTCCACTAATACACTTCAACAATTTTCCATTTCAAGCCTTTGAACCTACGTTCACTTCTCTCTTAAACGACAAATTTAAGTCTGAATTTTTTGGTACTCGCCGTTCGCCCAGTAACTATATAGCTATCCTTTCCTTAAGGAAGAGAATTACACCCTCTTTCCGTTCGATTTTCTCGCCCCCCCCCCTCGATTTTCAAGCATCATACGTTGTTCGCGTGTGAACCGTTCCTTTTTTCGCGAACGGGTCGGGATTCGCGTTCGTATCGTAAAACTTTACGAGCTTCGTTCTCGCGTCGATACACCCCGCCTTGCCATAGCGGCTTTCTGATGCGAGAACCTGGTCGTCCTCGACGCGCCAACGTTCTTTGTTCCATTTAATCCTTTATTGTCCTGAATGGCGTGTACGCGCAGGCAGCGGCTGCTGGTCTCGCGTCCGCCGCTGTTCCTTGTTTGCTTTTGAAATTCGTAAATTGCACGCTTTTCCGGCAATATATCGTTCGATTGAAAATTGTGTGTTTAATTTGGACCGCACGCTGCTCGACTTGCCTGCCCGCTGTTACAGCTTTACTACGCTTGTCGCAAAAATACGTTTCGGCGTTTGTTATCAGCGCTACTGAATTTAAACGAGACGGTGAATGTTGTTTATGCTTGAATCCGGATATATTTATCTCTGTGATAAAGTTGAGCCTTCAGTATCGAGATTCATACGGAGACACGATTGCCTGTTTATTTGATTATTCATCATTGCATACAAGAATGGTTGATCGGAGATAAAGTTTATATTTTTTAAATTACTTATTGCAAAGGATTATTTTGCTGACGTACAATTGTGATCACATCTATTTGTACTAAAATCGATGTTGTGAGGAGTAGGTATATTGCAAAGGTTTGTGTTATATTCGATCAAATATCAGACTTGTATTTGATTCAGCGGAAAGATGAAATTGAAGAGATGAACTCTGTGCAGAAAAGGAAGTAGAGTGAAATATAAAGTTCGAAGAGGGAAATCAGTAGAATCGGTGGTAACGGTTTACACTTTCTACAGGAATCCCTAAGCTTTTACCACGGTAAACGAAGTATGGTCATAATGATGCACAAATTAATGATAAAACAGGATGAAACTGTTGACCTAAATTGTGCGCAACAATTAACCATGAGCAACAGAGCTTCATTATGTAGTGCATAAAGGGATGCTATAGGATGTCTAACACAGTGGAAACTCATAACATGGCATACGTTTCAATTAAGACTCACCCTCTGCCTACACGTCAAGATTCAATCTTGTATAGACCTGATTATAGCTTCTAGAATCGTTAACTAATTTAAATATGAATAATAGTCGAGCTAGTGAAATTAATTCCATTAAAATATTTCCAAAGCACACTTCGTATTTTGTGTATGGCTTTGCGGTGCCTGTCTTCCTCGATGGTAGATTAATAAGGAAATTTTGCTTCGACCTTTCAGTGAATTAATTAAAATGATTTACACAGTGTGACGCTTAACCATATTTTATTTGCGTAACGGGACATATTTTTAACCGGAGACTTTCCTGGTTGGGTTGATTTGCAGATCGGAATCCATTGAATTTACATTTTTGGGATGATTTGGAATCAATTATTTATTTACAGAACACTCGTTGAAAACATTGATGAATTTCTCGAATATATTGAACAAGGTTTCCAAGATGTTCCAACAATTCTCAGAATATTTGAGTGATCGTTCTGAGCAGTCAATACGATGACGTGACAAACATAAATCGCTGGAACACAAAAATAGCTATAGGTACCTAATTCGGAAACAAAGAAAAATGGATCCACATGTCCCCGTGAATTTTTCTCTACTTTTTGATGCTATCTCAGAAGTGAGTCCCGCTCGTTAGAGTAAATTTCATAAGTACCTAATTCAAGTTTTCTAAATCAAGAAACAAGAAACAAAAGCTCGCTAAAAATAAAGGCACCCAGTGCATCTTCGATACTTTACAAAAGAAAATATACCGAACCTAAATAAGACATGGAGCATCAGGGGCTCCACAAACACGTTTCCGACGAAAACTACACGCTCCATCGATCTGGGCATGGTCAATCGGCTAACCCCTCGAACCCCTAAAATATTCCCTTTAAACTCACTCCGGTGCAGCTCGGTAATTCGAATTTCCGGACTAGCCGGCAACGAAAGCTTGCTGTGTTTCGTAGCCGGGATATTATTTTCGTGGATCGCGTAACGGGATTCGAGGAAGCACGGCCCGCGGTCCGAGAGCAGAAATTAATCTGCCAGCTAAGTTACGATTTGCTCGAATTATTTCCCGAAATTATTCCGTTCCCCGCGGACAGAACTCGCGGTCCAGCCCCGCCTCGGTCACCGGCTTGATGTAATCAAATTGGACATTTGCATAATGCAAATCCGACGAACTAGAAAAAACAGCGACCGGTGAAATTTCATCGAAACGACGAAAACGTACGAGGTAAGGTCCACAGGGGAGAGTATCCGCGCTCAATTAAAGGAGCAAGTGGGGAAACGTTGCATGAAATAGCCGCGCGATTCAAAGAGGTGGAGGGGGAGTCTTTTGTACAATGGATTTGGAAAGGAACCAAAGAAAAAGAAGTGTCTCGTCTGTTTTTATTAGATTCGTCTTTGAGCTCTGTCTTTGAGAATGGAAAGGGGTAAGAGACTCCCCTCGTGTTCTTTTTGCGCTGCTTTTTCTAGATCCGCGATACCCCTTTGTACGCGTGTTAACGCTCGCTGGTTCACACTCGTGGTCGAATGGAAATTATTTCCAGTAATTTGGATGGTCCGGCGATTGCGCGGAAGAGGAAATCATCGCTAGCCGCGTCCAATAATTTCCGAGAAGCTTTCAGCGCGTCGAATACGCGTCACGTATCGGTCGAGTGATATACAGGGTGAGGCGATTTAATTTGCGTGTCAATAATGTCAGGCGGGGGTATTTGAAATTATATTCCAGCTGCCCCTTTTCCCGCGACATTCGCCTTTTACAATAGACGGTACGTAGAAATTTCCGCCAATAGGGATGTGCATTTAAGTGCGATGTGGGAATTCTTTTTTTTGCAAGGGGGTTTTAAAAATTGTTATCTTCTGGGGGTTGAACCAGAGGATTCAGACATCGTGCTAGGGGGTGGGGTATTTGATACACTTGATTAATCTGCAGCAGTGAAATTGTGTTTTTTTAATTATTTGTGGGGTGAGGTGTAAAGGATTTTTAATTTTTATCAGAAGGATTTTTATCAGATAAATGGAATTCTTGTTTAGAAAAAATAGGTGTAAGCAAATAATTTACATTTTTATAATCATGGTGTTTGTTGAATGTATATTTCAGTAAGTAAAGAAGATTAATATAATATAATGTATCTGGAGCTCTTGCAGCTATAAGTTTTTTCACATTATTCTATCAGTTATTTCAAACAAAGGACTGCCTAGTATATTATTGAAAAATTTGATTTCTTCAGCGTGTCTTATTGATGTGAAACTTCAAAAGAAATGTAGGTACTTTTGCCGTTTACAATTTTAAAGAGATGATCATACTGCGGTAACAGGCATCCTGTTTCCTTTGTAATTTTTCTGCAGTCCGCTCCCTTTAATAGTATTGCTTAAGCAGAAAATCCAGGAAACGTGGGAAAATCGTGAAAAATTCGTATTCGACGAGCGTACAAAAAGAATCTTAATTCTTTGCTTCAATTTTAATTTTACAGAAAGGAAGCCGTTTGTTAGTCAGCACACTTTCCGACGTTTCCATTTCTCAAACTATTTTCCCTTGTCTTTCTACATTAAACATATTTTTCCTTTTCTAGTATCAGGGGGCAATAGTGATTTTTAATCTAAACTCAAATTCAGTTTTTGAACACTCTGCAACTGTCGTGTGTACGATCTCATCGCGTGTTCATGCGCAAGTCAGTAGAACGTACCTACTCGCGTTTCTGTGGCAAACGTAATCTACTTACAGAGGAAATCCTCTTATCCCGTCACCGTTAGGAATCTCTATTTGCCGTATCGGTTCGAATAACGTATTCGTCGCAGTGCTTCGATTCACAAGCCTCCCTGTCACCACACGCATCCAAAAATTGTATCGCTGTGCTCTAAGAGACGCATCCTCGATTTTTGTTCGGACAGCTTGCAGTTGATTAAACATTAGCGCAACTGATGGCAGGAATGACTAGTTTCCTCTTGTTTTACAATAAGAAATGATTATTGCAATCTGGGCACGTGTTATTTACATTTTTTACAGGATTACATCGGTAATCCAGCAATTAGAACCACAGCGGAGAAGAAAGTACAGTAAAAAAGGAATACGTAATGGGTAGAAGAGTAGAGTACATAGTACTGTGCGTTGCTGAAAAGGTGGCAAGCGGAAGTAATGCGGGTAGAATGGTCCGTTATTGGCAAACGCTGTAATCGGATCATATAGCACCGGGTGGTAAAAAGTATTCTAGACATCTTCTCAGCAACGCACAGTATGTATGAAATTATTTGTGCTCGTAACGATGAGTTAAACTACAGAATGTTTAAGGGGAGATTCTCGTCTAACAGCTTCAAAAGTAACTGATATTTAAGAATTTTATTTTAGAAACTGTTGGTCATATTGGATTAAACTCTTTTGGGATATAAAGAGGCATCTTTAAACTTGCAGAAAATGTTTTTCTAATTTAATTATTAATTATTGTGGAATCTTGACCACCTCTTCGACGATGTAACTCCGGTTGGCGGGATGTGTAGCACCTATCACAGTCATTTGATTTAGGAATTGCAAATTTACCGACTTTTTCAATTACCGGTAATTCGGTAAAATTTTCAATCAAAACCGGTTCACCAGTAATTGACCGGTATATAAGAGTAAACAAAGTAAATTTTTCATATTATTCTTTATATCGACGAAAAAACTATTATAAATAAAAACTAAAATTAAAATGTTACACACAGTCCCAGCGTAAATTACTTAAATTTAAAAATATATTTTCTTCTTTTTGTAATCAGACGACAGTGACAATTTCAGGGGCTGTTACACGAGAACCCCCCTTAAATGAGACACTTGTTTATTTGATTAAATGAACTTAAATAAGGTTAGCTAATGGAAAGACTTCAGTTGCATTTATTATTCGTCATTTAATTCTTCGCAATCATCGTTGAATACATTTTTACTACCCCAATAAAATTCACTCTTGAATAATGCAACTTACCAGTATCATTCGGAAATCCAGAATAAATGGTGATCATACTTTACCTGTCGCTCATCGATCACATTAAAATTCGCCCAACTTGGCCCGCGCCGACGTCCCAGCATTCCACGCGACGCGTCCCGTGCCAGGTGGAGGGGGGGGGGGGGGGGGGGATCCGTGACGTTTGCGTTGCAAAGCGCATCACCAGACGTGCCCGCATTTCGCCCGAATCCGCTAATTACCTTGTCACCATTGTCCATTGACAATGAAACCCTGTTCTTAATTAAATTCCATTCGTAAGGCGGTTGGGCGGGGGTGGACACCGTCGGTTGTTCCGCGAAGGCGTTCAATTAATGATGAAGCTCGTCGCTTCGTCGAAACCGCCCGTAATGATGCTGGCGCCAAGGCGCGCAGTTCGGGGCAAAACAGCGGCAGCCGTTAACAGAGAAAACGTGGAAGGTGCAGCGAAAGAGAAAGAAGCAGTCTCTCGCTGTGCCCCACCAAACAAGTCCGGTGGCGTGAGCGATTCGCGCGTGCGCGCTCCGCGCGCGCCTTTAAAGCTTCGTGCCGCCAAAACGCATTCCCCCGAGTCAGTCGTGCACAGCCGGTCGCGTAGTACATGTCGTACTGTTACCGAACGAGAACGTTCGACTGGTTCGTGTGAGTTCAGAACTTTTGTTCGTCGTGCAGACTAACACGCGTGTGACGCGCCCGATCGCTTTCTACGCTACTTTTCCAGAGACACACAGTCACCTTCGCGTTTCGACGAACGTTTTTCCCGCCCGCTAAGCGGCCGGTTACTCCTACAGTGCTTGAACTTAACTTGCCGTGCATTCGGCACTGCGTCTCGCCTAGTGAGGAGAATCTGTGACAGATTCACCGAGGGCCCCTAGAAATGAGAAATCTGGTGGAGAAACAGCTGTCCTGGCTTGCCCTGCTCGTCGCCGCGTTCTATTCTCGTGAGTAATTTTATACTTATTTTAATTGGTATTCTCGTGCACGTTGAGGTGAACGTTTCCCGTGCAACGTCGGGGATGTTGAATATAGTTTATTCTAATGGAGAAGTTTCGCGTGAATGGAAGAAGTTGGATTCCACGATGTGTATGATTTCGCCAGCAGAATTCTTGCAGGACTGGAATGGTTTTTGGAGGTTAGAAGGTTGCATTCGAAGCTCGTTGAAATCGAAATGCTAGACGAATGTTTCGATGCAGCATCGGTGCGCTATGTTTAGCTATTTTCGGTCTATTCCTGGCGTGTTTCGCGCGGGCGATTTTAATAGCCCCGAGCATCGGATCTCGGTAGATACTGCGCCTTCGTGAATCTGTAAGCCTGTTTACGTTCTCAACGGCGTGTCTCGGTGACTAACGATTACCTGACCTACACAGTGGTTCGCCTGTCCTTGTTTTCATTCAATCAGACACATCCAGAGCGCGCGCGAGCATGATCTGCTCGTTAAGCTCGTAAACAATCCAATTTAGTCGTTTCGACATCGGATTGTTATCTCGAACGTCAATGATCACTATTTGCGTATGCAGCATTATCCCTTCGTTACTTCATCCCTTTTCGTAATATCTCGGTTCAAAACATCGCGTCGATGGAAATACCAGAACGCTGGTTGTAGATAACGCCAAGATCATTGTTGTGGCTTCCCTCGCGTTTAATTGGCCAGTTGAACGGGATAGGGTGCACAATTGTAACGAATTGTAATCATTGCACATGCCATATGCTGCGAGGTGCAGTTGCGACAGCGCCGCGAGTTTACACCGTTCTCGTGCGATCGAAATGATGCTGGAGAATAAAAAATTCAATTTCATAACGGGGAGAATTCGTGTCCACGTCGTTAGCTCGGGCGGAGGCAATTAGTCGTCGTGAAATTCTAGAATGGTCGTTGGTGGGAGAACAAGAGGCGTGCGATCGGTAGATTTTCTCGCGGTTGCGATACTAAAATAGCGCGACGCTTACCACGTGGGTGAGTCTCTCCGTTACATCGTACGAGATGACGTCGCAGCCGCTGATTGGCCGACCGGATGGGCGTGCGCCTGGCCTTACCTCGGGCAGCGAATAGCGATGGGACGAATCCTCTCATGCTTCGTAACGTTTGAACAATTTCGTTTGGTTTAAACGGTTTTTTTCCGGGAACATGATGTAAGAAATGATTTCACTTTAACTTGTTTCACGGAAAGACATTGTTTGTGTAGTTTGATGCGGGAAAGACATTTATTTATCTGGAACTGGTGATCGGAAATAGTGATAGTTAGTCGATTTTTCTGATCAATGCGATGTAATTTTATTTCGCGGTCATGGTAGAAATTATATTTATTATTTTTAATTAGTTTCTCATATTTTAGAATTAAATAACTGGTTCCTCCGGCAATTTGGAATACTTCTTATCAGAATTTTAAGTTGTTGGGAATATATATCCTTTATCATCCTATTTGTTATCTATTTCATGACGGAAAATATAATTCGTGTAATATTCAAGTGAAATTGAAGAAAGTACTAATAAGTACATAAAATGCGTTGTGTAATATTTGTATACTACTTCCTGTAGTTTAGTTTCCCCGTCATTACTGTAATGCTTCGTTTATGGGTGACCTTTCAAGGATAGTTAATTGAAAAATGTTAGGTCACTTGAGATTACGTAATGCATATTGTTCAATTAAACACATATCTTAAGTAGCATCACAGATATTTCAAAAGATTATATTCGTCTCACCACATAGTATACATACCACATGATACATACCGGTTTTCTTTACTTTCAAATCTGTACTACGTGCAGACTGCAGTAGAAAAAGTTTGAAATGAATATAAATTGAAATGGGAACAAGATTTAGTCGTTGTTGAACATAAAGGTGAACGACCTCATTATCTGACCTTCGAGAAGGTGATCACTGAAAACTATGTATAAAAATATTTGCAGTGTGGCCCAGAATTTTCACAATGTTGATCTTTTATCCTTTAATTAACTCAATTTTCAAAATTACATTTGACTGTAAAATTTTAACGTTCTGCTCTATATATTTACACGTAACTTTTAATAGAAAAGCAGAGAAAGTGGCGCATAAAGAGGCCAAATTCGGTAAAATAATAATATTTGTCACAACAAATATCTGTCACTAGAAGAATATTTTTTCAATATACAAATAACTTTTTCTTCTTAACTAACGTTCAATTCGAATTAAAATAAAAAAAGTATATAGATCACCTCTGAAACCCACACCCAGTAGGAATCAGTTACCATACCCTAGGTTTTCAAAATTCCCCACCCTTCTGAACTGCACATTAAAATCACTCCCGCTTCGCACCTCATAGGTACCCCACTCTTATTCAATTACGATCCACAGAATTTCACAAAAATTAGTCCGACAAGACATAAACGCCACTTTACGCCAATAGCCTTCAGTGCCATTTGCCTCGAGTTAATGGGGATCGCCCATTACGGGCTAAGAAAGATAAATTGGATCGCGAAAGGTTAACTGCAGCGACTTGCCCCGGCCAGTGATGCCAGAATCGTGGGACGTGGGACAGAACGCTTGCCCCCACTATGACCTACCGTCGTCTCCCACTATGGCCTACCGTCGTCCCCCACTTTCTTCCCACCGCACTGCACACAAGCATATCCCTACCCTTGTCCGTGTGCACGGCAGCCATGAAGTAAGAGTAAGGAGACTCATCTCTATATCCCAGACAGAAAAAAAGTGGTCACAAAAAATGTTCCGTATAGCGGGATGTTCGCCAAATGGAATAACTTGAACTTTTTCGTCGCCATTTTGAATATTCGTCTCATAATATATGTTACGTACAGTGCGTTCTGTTCAGTTCTGATACAAATTCTGTACGTGTAAGATGTGTTTAGTGCTTTGGTTGCAGTTTTTATAATAAATTTTAAAGTGAGTATAGTTTGGTTACAATATTATTTCTAATTACATGATATAATAAAAACAACTTAGTTATTATTTATTTCTGTTATATTTTGTTATAATTATTAAAAATGTTCATTTTAAAAAATAAAACATATTTTTACTTTTTCATATAATATATGTCGTCTTCAATTCAATTTCTGCCTGTATATAATAATACAATAATTCATATACTGCATCCAATTGAAGGGCGTCCGTAGACTTTTTTCCAGGAGGTGGCAACTGTGGGGTGCCAGTGATGAAAAATATAGTAATGAAAAAACGAGTAGCCCGCTTGCTTTTTTAAACTCATTTAAATAAAAATTAAAATCAGAAATTTAAAAATATTCACTTTGTTAGTATAAACTTAATAAAGATCAATTTTTTAAAAAAAGCAATTTATAAAGCCAAGGAATGGCAACTGCCCCTTTTGCACCCCCTTCCGGACATTCATGATCCAATTATATAATAACAATCCACACACATATATATATATATATACACACTCAAATATATACATAATTCATAATTGATTAGCCTGATACCTCATATGGTACTGTTTATATCGCATAAAGAGCAATAAGATTTTAAAATATTGTATGAATTAAAGTATTGAAATATCTATTACATATTACAATCAAATTTAAACTGCCCTCACTTAATAAATATCTCATTTTTTTAGAATTCATCAACGGTTTTTAAAAATTCATTTAATTCCTCAATATTAACGATTACAAGAAATTTTGAAAGAGAATGAATTTTATCATCTATATAAATATTAACCTGTCCATTTTGCAAAAAAGCAATTCTTTTTCTTACACTATAATCAGTTTCTATTTTTTGGAAACCAAAAAACATTTCATTTCCTTTTGAATAACTCCATTCGGCAGAAGGAAGTGTACACAACTTTAAATTTTCTTGCAAGTATTTAAAATTATTGCGTTCCATAGTTTTTGGTTAAATTGTTTCTTTGGGGGTTTCTTATTTCTTTTGTAACTCCTTGTATCACATAAATATTTTGCCTTTCAATGTCGTTACTTCTTTTTCACTGCAACAATGTATATATTCATTTCAATTTTGATTTTGTTGAATATTGATTATATACCTCTATAGAGATGTATCCATATCTATAATATATTTAATTATATTAACTTAAATTAATGTAAACATAGTTGTTACTATAGAATTTATTTCTTTTAAATTTAATTTATATATATACGTTTTCTTTTACTTATATAATGATTATTTTACTCACACTGTAGGTTATGATTTTTTTCTTTTAAAAAATTATATTATTACTTTCCTTTCACTTTTTCATATTCACACGTCCTACTGCAACCAAGTAATAGTAATATTTATTGCACCATCCGTACATTATTTTAGGTTTTCCGGATATGTGTATATGTACATCTCCTGTAATGTAACCATGTATTTCTAACCTTTTTGTCTCATCACCTGTCATTTACAATTTCAAGATGGCGACGAAAAAGTTCAAGTTATTCCATTTGGCGAACATCACGCTATACGGAACATTTTTTGTGACCACTTTCAATCTAGGCAGATGAGTCTCCTTACTCTTACTTCATGACGGCAGCCCAACAAGCAGCTCACACGGACAGGAGTAAAAATATGCTTGTGTGCAGTGCGGTGGGAAGAAAGTGGGGGACGACGGTAGGCCATAGTGGGAGACGACGGTAGGTCATAGTGGGGGTAAGCGTTCTGTCCCACGTCCCACGATTCTGGCATCACTGGCCCCGGCGCGTCTCGGTTCCGTCACTATTGGCGACGAGTACGCGAACGAAATAGCGCGTCAAGGATATCTCGAATCCGCGCGCAGAGGATGGGTCACATTCACGCCACGAAAACATCTTCGAGCTCTTTTCCTCTGCGTTTGCCGTTCCCGAAGCGGTGCGGGGAGCCGGTTTCTTGCGGCACATTCCACCGAGCTTAAGTTCTCCTTTCGTAACCAGCCGCGTAGGTACGCGCGCGCCTGCGCGCCACAGTCAAGACAGACGGACGTCCGGTCACCGGTCTCTTTCTCCTTCCGCGGGGACATTTGGTGGAACGCAAGGCGAGCGTCATGCGATCCTCAGACTCGTTTCTCTTCCCAGGGAAACCAGTTTTTCCATCACCTCGTTCAATTGTCCCTCTCGGTGATGGGAAATTTAATTTCAGCGGTTGCTCAATGCATACGTATCCCTTGACCTCCCATTGGCAAATATTTGCGGTGCCCACGTTTAAGTGGCTCTTGGAGTTGATCATTTTCTGTGACGAAATGTTTTATACCCGATTTCGGACTTGTGGGGGAATTCGTGTTTCGGTGATTGGTCATTTAGTGAAATTCGCCTTTGAGATTTTGAGATATGGGAGTGTACTTTGAGTGATGAAATAAATTCGTTCGGTATTTACGAATTTCCAAGGATTTTTACGGTGGTCCAATAATATATTCGTTCACGTGGCATTTTAGAACTACTTAGGCGGTCTCCACAGGCGAAAATAACTCGAGAATTATTTGAACCCGTCATAATTAGAGGAAGCGGAAATTGTTGCTTTTCAAAGTTTCTCTGCTGCGAAGGTCGCACAGATATGTCCGAGTCTCCCGCATTCTGTGAAATATTCCGCATAATTTACTGGTTCCACGAGCTTCGCCGCGAGTCATTTAACTCTTAATTGGCGGGACACGCTTTTCAAAGGAACAGAGCCAATGTGTGTCTTAAAAAGGTTTCCTGGAAAGCTGCTAGCAGTCGCTTTTAACCGCGGTCTATCATAGAATGAACTCTTGAGGCGAGAAGGGGTGCCGTTAACCCTTTCAAAGGTATTGGAACTGCGAGGTTACATACACCACCCAGCAGGGGTGAGAAATAGGGCCATCTGTTACATAAAAAAGTTTCTTGGAACCTTATTACAAATGTACTATCTTCGACTTACCCCTTTTCGCTTTTTACGCCCCTATCGCGACCCCTCAGGTCCATCGTCTCGAGGGGCTCTTCGCTCGCGATAAATTACCAAATTACTCCCGTCTGTCCTAACCAGTTGGCTTCAAAGAACGGCGAAAGAAAACTATATCTGGAAGCGAGTAAAATGTTGCTCGAAGGCGTAGCCAGGATTCCTTTGGCCGGGCAAGGATAAAGCAACGTGCGCTAAATTTAATCACGCTGAGAGGGTTCCGCAGCAAACCGTTCATTAGGGAAGGATATTAGGCTAGGTCAGCGCACCGAATGAGCCTTTCGCGTCTCGTCTGACGACTGTTGCCCGACTTCGACCCTAGACTCAGAGCTCTGCGAGCTCGTCAACCGCGGGAACTTTAGGCCCCCAATTACATATGTTTATAACTAACCGCGCGGTGAGCCTTCACTCTATGTACCTATCCGTAGAAATTGTTCGCGCAGCGGGCAATATTTATTTCCATCCCCCCCCGTTCAAGCAGCCGTTGCTTTTGTTTACGTTCGACTGGTTCACAATCAACGAGCGCAGCGAGAATTCCCCAGCGAATATGGAAAACAATAAAGTCCGGGAATGTCGAGGCATTCGACCTCCTGATTTCGAACGGTGGCTGTTTGTATCGCTGATTCTACTGGCGCACCTTTTCCTCCAGATCCAGGAGGATCGATCAGATATTTCGATTCCTCTGGTTCCCAGCGGTCCTGCGGTATGCTGGCTCTTGTTTTAGAAGGTTACTCGATTCGACGTTCTAGTGAAACGAAACGATCGGGCACTTTGTTCTTTGAGTACCTAAGCTGAATATTTGCGAAATTCGAGCTGCGGTATTCTATATAGTTGAAATTTTCTGACCATTCCACGCCACTAAAGGCATCCGTAGTCGAAGGTAGTGGAATACACAGACCTTTCTTTCGTCGGGGGATGAGAAACGCGTTATATTTTTCTCAAAAATTTTGCAAGCGATCGATTCTACCAAAAAAATACCAATTTAACTCTTTGCAAGCAAAGATTCTAGGATTGTCAAACACTACTTTCAATACTTTTCAAACTATATCGGCGTGAAAACACGTCGGCGCCAAAGTGTTAACACTATTCCTACCACGAACCGGTTAAAAGACCGTTTTTAAAATATCGATTAGAATTTCCTATATAGGTACAACGTAATTGAATCGCCTTTAAACTTCACGATTTTGCCTCAAATATACGTATAATACATTTTTGAATATTCACTTCTTGTTTTATTGTTTATTTTCTGAGAAAAATTTATAGTCTGTATTACCTAACGCGACCGGGTCAAATGACGTGAAATGTGTCGGTAGGAATAGTGTTAAGGAAATTATACTTTAACTCCAGAGCTGTTAATGCCGATCGCGTTCCTCGTGTTATATCGGTGAAGTTCTATCGCGGGTTGTGAATTGTTCCTCGGTTTTTGTGGAAGGTCGTTGGTACAGAGCCACTGTGTTTTACTATCAGTTAGCTAGAATGAACCCCAGCCAGGTATTCCACCGGAGCATAGGGCTTATAATTAACTTGAGAGTTTGCGCGCAACGTGACCGTTTCGATGGGAAATCGCGCGGCTAGGAAAGTTTTGCAACGCGAAAAGCAGGGTCGCCTGCTGGCACAGTCGTGCATCTGCTTCGTCGTGATATCGTTGTCAGGTGCCAAGAATGACGAGGAGCCTCGATTCGATGTTGGTCATTTCACTTATGAGAGGCTAATGAATTATACATAGGTATACTTTTCACCAGAATCGCGGTGAATCCATGCAATTATTTCGTGGCTCCTCGATGCGTTTAGGTAAATTTACACGGTTCACTTTGGTAAAACAATGCGGTTGATATAATAAGGGGCTAATGGTGTAGTTTTCAATTATGAATTCTAAAGTTGCGAGCCGCAAAATGGGGCGATTTTAAAGTTGTGGATACTAACATAGGGTAATTCTAAATAGTAAACACCAAAATAAGGTAATCTTTAGTAGTGAATTCCAAAATAAGGGAATTCTAGATAAAGAACTCTCGAATTGGGCTTTAATAATATCTATTCTAATTAATATTCTAATTAATCTAATAATATCTATTCTAATTAATTCTAAATAATATCTCAAATAGGGCAACTCTAAGTAGTAAGACCTAAAATTGGGTAAACCCAAATACTAACCCCTAAAATCGAGCAACTCCAAATACTGACTTCTGAAAAGGTCTCGCATTAAATTATCACGTGGCCATATCCGAAATTGAAAAAAATATTCTGACGACGATGGAAAAGTGCACCTTTCTTTCACACAGAATCATTTATCCAGGCGTGGTTTCGATACTATCTACTGATACAAGCGTCCGTGGCAATAAACGTGAGAGGGTTGGTGTGGTTTTTCCGAAACGTGATTGCGTAACAGGTCCATCACATCTCTCGGTGGACACGGCACAATTTGGTCAATGAAAAGGTCATCTCTCCTATCTGGTCCGCGCGTTATCACCATCATTACCGGGTTATCATTAAACCCATGCCAGCGCGTTTCGAAGTATATTCGGCTGACGCGCGGCGGGGCACTGTCACCGTACGATGGCAGCGTTGTCGTCGTCGTTTTGTCTACTATGCGGAAGATAATAGACGTCCCTTGCACGCCGGACGTTGTCGGTGATCTGGTAAACGAGACATTCATGGCCAACTTTACAAGGTTTGATTAATGTGGCCGTCGATTTCAGTTACATTGAATCAGGGGTTGAAAATAGTTCTGATATCGGTTTTGGTTCTCGAAACAGTTATGGGAGCTGAAATAATCTTGAAACAGTTACGAGTGGAAACGGTTCTGGGCTATATCGGTCTCGGTTCCGGTTCTACAGAACCGAAATTATCTCGGTTCCGCCTTTTAAATTATGATTAAATTATAAATCTGTGAAGAATAAATTGATTATCAAAAGTAGTTTGAAATCAATTTTCTTTTTAAGTTACGTTTAAGGTAAACCTTTATTCATGTGACGTGCCCCTTAAGTGTCTAAAAATTTAAACAAAGTAAATTGTAGGTATATAGGGGAGACCGAGGATAAAAGTTCCGATTTCGATAAAACATAATGAAGGTACATCGTTTTCTTATATCTTCAAAACCGCGTAAAAATAATTTTCGAAAAGTCCATATTTTTCAAGTTACCCCCACCACCAACCCTTAATATTAAGGTTTTGTATTTTGAAAATATATGCTGAAATACCTCTGAATAAATCTCTATTCATACGTATAAATAATTTATGTGTTATATTGTTTTTTGCAAACAAATAAAACCCCTATTGCCGAATTTGAAGTCCATTTTAGTAGTTTCCATTAATAAAATGGTGTCTTGAATCCTTATTTAAAGTAGTATTTACATAAAGTTTAAACAACCTTCAATTATATTATTTGAGCAAGACAGTACTTACCTAAAATTGTATCCAACGTAAAACTAATTAAAACTAATCAATGACGTCCCATGCATCATTATGATAACAGCACATTCGTTACATGAAGTGTTATCTTAATTGGTCACCTTGGCACCTACATAATAAATAAATTTACGAACGTCCCTTGTCAGAACCGACATAAAACAGTTTGAAACATTTATTTTTGGAACCGTTTCAACTCCAGCATTGAATGGTTTATAACACAATGATTTTTCTTTCTCTTTGTTTTTATTTTCCATGAAAATTGTACAATCATTTTACTTTGTACTTTTCTCATCTTAATTCCAATATCATGTCAGTTCGTTTATTTTTTTTTTATTTCTTTTATCTGCGGCGAGCATTCAAAGACGAAAGGTACTTAGATGTCTGAATTTCTTTCAGAGAACTTTTCGAATCGTTCACCGTGTTTTTAAGCCCCGTTACACACTTGCGACCAGTCACCAGCAACTTGTCGCCAGTGCGTAACGGGGCTTATACATTCAACAAGCGCGAAAGTTTTTGGGATAGGTATCTGTTAAAAAGCTCGAGTCCATTAAGCGAATGTTGTACATTTTACAGTGAATAAAAAATTTGGCATCTAAATCGCAACGGATTCTTTCATGTTGTCGAAGTGGAATTTTTAATTAGCAATTCACTTTCACCATAAAAAAAGTCGCTCAAATATTACAATAAATAATGAATCGACGGGTAATGAGTCCATTAATTAAAATGGGTCAAGTAGAAGTTCGCAGTTCAATCCATGTAGTTTTCACGAATTTGCTTTGCAATCTGGAATTATGCATGGCCCTATACACCAATGAATGCCTCATCCAATGACATTAAAGTTGTTTTCAACGAAGAACTCTGAACACACTTCTGTTTCGTAGTTCCCGTCGCAATAATGAATAACAGGCGCATTTTCCTGTAATTGTGCACGTCGACGTTTCAAACTACAGAATTCCATTAATGTATACGTCATTATCAACCATTTCGTATGTATGATTCGATGCGCAACGATTCCATTTTCGCATTGTTTTGTCTGCATTAATGTGACGTTAATTCTCCTCGTCATACTTCCAGCTGTGCTTTATCGAATTTTGTTTTTAATTCGCGCCTGATAAATGAAGCACCCTCGAGTTTGACGACATGCTGGGACCGCGCTATTTTTTAAACAGCTTTGTTGCATGGCGGTCGGACAAGTTTATGAACGTCCGTTGCTGTTTATGGTTCGTAATTTCAGCGGATGGTCTAATTTTCTTGGAGCAAACACTGCGGCCGTGTTGGCGGCTGAGTGAATTGTTTACGTACATACTTCGGTCGATCTTTCGATGAAACGACTAACTATAAAATGGTTAATAAAACCGTGTGCGATCTGCAACGGTATTGTACCTACGTAATAATTATCTTCATTGCCTTCACAGTCTACCCTCCTTTTGTTCTGCTGAAGGCATTGTGTCCTTTTATGCGGAGGGTGTCGAATGACAGGGCCATGAAACATAACCAAATTTATTATGTATGATTTACGTAGATTGTGTCTTAATTAAGTCACACGCCATTTAACGCATATTCAGACTCGATTCTGTGGCCCATTGTCCATCAGACTCTCTTTAACTATTTAGTTGCCTGATTTTCAAGGGATTTAGCCTCTTTGAGTGTTACACGATTTAGTACAGGTATTGAAAAAAATCGGTATGCTATTGGGACCATCTGAACTAAATTTCTGTAAAGTGTCAAATTTTTTTGAATTCTTGGCCCCGAAATTGTGATAGAGTGAACTGAGGAAATGCAGTACGTTTTGACCGGAACTGTCAATGAGATTCCTTATTATTTATAAGCATCACCGCTTTAAGAGAATTAGAATTTTAGGTCATAAAATGACAATGTAAGATGGAAAAGGTGATACGTAGATACGGGTGATTACATATGTTACAAGTCTATGATTCCTCAAACGGGTGAAGCACTTTCACAACACGAGGGAAAGGGTTTCCCAACGAGCAGTATTTGAATTAAGGTCTCCATTGTGCGAATTCAATTCAATTAGTTTATATATTCGGTACACTAAAATTAGCGGACTGCCACGAACGGCCGAAGGTAACACTAAACACAGTTGTCATTCTAATGAAATTAATCATCTCTGACGAGTACCACCTAATCTCTAATGAGTGATTCATCTCTAATGAGCTTTCATAGTCATAATTGTATAATGAATATCGGAGGAAGAATTAAATTTCTACCGCACCTGTTGTCATTTACTTAGTCATAGTTTTTTCCTGGTAATTGTTGAAACTTTCAAAGCGTGGGAACGTTACACGCCTGTCCTCGCGAAGTCTCGGAAAACGACGTTTGGAGGGTTGGTCTGTAACACGCTGGGACCCCAGACGGACCATTACGATGTCATTAACAGATTTCATTAACCTAATGCACTTTCGTGGCCCTCATCGACGGTATTGTTCGACTAGTAATCGTGCATGCATGAGATATTCGCCCACCAACCACGTAGACTTGTTATTGTTACGCCGTTGATACACATCGTCGAGGTCACGTAAAAGTGAAACGGAATTACGGTTCTTATTATTATTGTATCACTCGATGATTCCTTTGAAAAAAATCTGTCGAACAGATAGAGCTATTTCTATAATTATTATAATATATCATGCGAAGTTCTGATCAGAGCTGCATTAATAGAAAAATGACGATTATAGGTATTACGTTAGATTCAAAATAAAAATTTACACACAACAGTTATCGAGCATGCTTATTTCTTGTTCACGGATAAAAGGGTTCAGAGCACTCTGGGGCCATTCTCCCGACAGAGCTGACGAGTCCCATACATAACACGAGATTACGCGTATCTCGGACACTCGTCTGCGTTTAGTCTACTTCGTTGGAGTGATAACGGACAGTGAATCCCGCGTGAATGATTTCACAGGCCTTTGATACGTTTCCACAACGCGCCATCGCATCTGTGGGGTCTTGCAAATTATCTAATCGACCTGCGTCGAATTTTCTGATATGCACTTATCGTTTATGTCCGATGTATGCTAATTGCTCGTTACCACGGTGTGTTTATGATGCAGACAGAAATTGATTTAAGGGAAGCTATTGGAAGGCGTGCATAATTACGTGTAATTCAACAGCTTTAGAATCTTTGACGTGATATGCAAATACATGGTAATTGTTAACCGAAGAGAATTTACACGCTTCTTACATCTAGTCTGACATGTAATTTGGTGATTGGTCAGTGTAATCGTCGCAGAGAATTGGCTAATAAGCTTATCTCGGAGAGTAAATGGAACAATTATTGTATTAAGGTTTTTTATTGGCTTATCAGATTAACGTTGCGTGTATCATGTGTTCTATTTATAAATTGCATAATAGTTTGAGGTATTGACTCGTTTAATTATTCGAGCTTAACTTTTAAGGGCTTTGAGGAGTTTTTAGTGAATTTTCTGCTAGAAGAAAATTTAAAATAGAAGATGCGTTTTCGATATAAGATAACCCAGATCTGGTTACCAAATGAATGCAACACGAACATTTTATCCATCAGAGATTCATATTTATGTAATTACTCGTATCGATTGTAGCTTGAGTTAACGACGTTATCGACGATCCGCGCGATCTAGTAGCAGATCAGCCGGTGGGATCCACCGTAATAAGATTTCATTAATTTAATGAAGCCCCTGGATGCCTGTCTTATAAACAAGCGCGCGGTGCGCTCGTTTGCGAATCATGTTCCACCGTGCGATTTACCGCCGAAGTTTCCGACCGAGTTAACAATTAAAATGAAAAATAATATTGGAAATTTTCAAACAACCCGAAACTTCTTTGAAACTTTATCCCTTTGGTAGCGCGGAGTTATTCCTGATACCAATTCATATTGTAAGAACCTCTTAGTTGTTTTAGGTTTATAGTTTTCTTTTTTTATTAGCACAATTCGCGAAGATATCCTTCGGGAGGTCTGCGTCGTGACACGCCTAACGAACGAGTGTCTCCTCGGCCCGTTCTCTGATTCTCAATCAACGTTTACAAAGTGGCTGGGGGTCTGTTTACTGTTATCGGGCCTTGCCATAAACTGTCCTCGACGCCGAACTTTGGCTTGTCCGACAGCTCGATTGCCTTATTTATTCTGTGCTAGTTTTACAATACACAACAGCTTTTGTACTGACACCATTTAGGGCCCTTTCACACGAGACACATTCCGTCGCTTGTCCCATATATTTGGGACCTACAATGGCTCACACCAATAATCGTACATTTTTTAAAATCGCATAACATTTTTAAAATTGATCCATACGATTTGAGTTTTTTTTTTAAAAGCTAGAAGGATTAGTTTGCTAAGTGACGTGTTTCGTCGTTTTGAAGAAAATTGTAATTGGTCCGGAATAGCAAAAAAAAAATAGTAAAGGTCGTTTTCTCAAAGCTTTTTTTCTGAGCCAGTAATGAAAATTCAAAAAACGCGTTTGTAGATTTAAGGAAAATCGCGAAATTCCCGCAATCTGTGATTTTCGGCCTTATTCTGCGATCTTTAAACGTTTGTAGCTCAGAGCAACGTTAACCGATTTTGATGAAATTTTCAGCATGTATACAACTTACTTAAATCTACAAACTGGTTTTTTGATTTGTCATTACAACTCAGAAAAAAGTTGAAAAACATATACAGCAATAAAATCATAAATGAGTCACATTGACTCTCTCCAGAAATCTCGTTTTAACAACTTGTGTACCCGTAGCAATCAAAAGAACTGGACATCGAATTTCGCCACTAGACCGAAGGCCCCATAATGGCCCCCCGAGGCGCCGAGCGACACTTGCAGTTCGGACCGAGCAAACTCACCTCAGAACTGGCTAACGATAGCCTATCCGTTACCGATCAATCGATGCACCAAGGCATTCCCTGAGCGTGTCCCGTTATCAGCTGCAAGCGGAAGCTGCGGGACATCAAACGCGCCAGCGACACGAAGACTAGGACCTCGCGTCGACTAGAAAGTTTCATTAACCCGATACACTTTCACGGTGTGTTATCGTCGGCGGGCCGCAGCGTGGGCCGCCACCTCGCTGGTGGCGTGCTGCCCTCCCCTCCTTCAGCGCCTCTTTGTCACCACTTTTCCCGTCAGCCCGAACACACACGGGTCTACGTGGCTGGTGCACGTCCGACGTGTGTGTATCCAGGTAAAACGTACGCGCTGACGCAGCGATACGTGGCCAAAGCAGGGGAAGATGTGTGCGGGGCGGGGGGTGGGTAGTGATTGTCGAGGGGGCAGGGGAAAGGTTCTTATTTATAACGAGACGGGACCATCGTACGATGCAGCCACGACCAATAGCAAGGCATCTCGTGGTCTGGCCTTGCGGGGTCCGCTTCACCGCGCACTTATGTGTACGCTCGTACGTGTATGCGCATACACACGCTCGCAGCCGTTATTCGTCGACACGTCACAAAAGCCCTCTTCTAACCTGTGACGCGTGCCGTGGCGAGACCTCGTCGCGATACCTCGATTTTCGTCATCCTCCCCTCCATTCTTTTTCGATGGTACGTTAGCGCTACTTTGGGTATCGAGGGCTCAAAGTATACATAGTGATACATAGTTCGCAAACTTCAGCTACATGCGTAGATTCTGCCCTTTATTTCGTGGCGGATTTGATTTTTACAATTTCTTTTTTCATGCAGAGCTTGTCTGTGGAAATCGTTGGGTTGTGTTAGGATAAAATAGAAGGTTCGAGGGACTCTGTGGGAAATCTTCTATTTTATTATCTTGGTGGGAATGGGTCAATAGGAGTTTATTGAGATGGTCACTGGTGATTATTGATAAGATGGTTTGATAATTCCGATGATGCAAGACGGATCGATGATGTAATCTGGGATTAGGGAAATGAGATAAAATACGAAGTGTACGTTGACGTGGCCCACTCGCCGGGCTTGAGGCTTGTTTCATGGGTGATTATTCCTTGGGAGCATGTCCTCGGGATGGGTATTGGCGAGACCATGCAAGAAGCTCTACTGGGAGCATTCCTAGAGCAGCCACCTCTATTCAGACATTTTAGGAATGTTACAGTGTTACATTGCTTCGCGTAGGCATTCTACCGAGAAATGGGATGGGTCTTTCGGGTGATGAGACTTGAATGATGTAGATGATAGCAACATGTTGGAATATAAAGGGTGTATAAATAAATTGTAAGTATTTGCAGTCAAAGCGGAGTATTTACTTGCATGGTGATTTTTTATGAATACTAAACAGAAATGAAGTTTGAGATAACGCGAATTTAACAACATTCAACAAAAGCGATGCCCGGTTTATTTGAATTCATAGAATATTGTAATACTGTACCTATTATAGTTTTTGCGGCTTATTTAGATTTCACTTTGAATTAGGGATGAAAGAGAGATGGATGAAACCTCTAATGTCATTCATTTTGAAGGTATTGCAAAATTTTCTTTCATGTTATGGTATTGAATCATCGAATGGACAGCCCCCACTCTCAATTTAAGATACCTTTCCCTTTTGTAATTCTCTACATTTTACAATTATATATCATACTAGCTTTGCTACTCGGCTTCGCCAGAAATTTAGATTCTGATTTTATAAATTTTTTGTGAAAATGGTCACATTCATTTGGATTAATCAGGCATAATGAGTTGAGCCACATTCCGTGATCTCAGAGTTTACTGTTCGAAAATTTTTAGGCGACAGACAAACACACAAACATATCGAAGCTTTCTGCTTTATATATTAAGATGAAATCGATCGACAGTTCGTGAATGTCTGAAACATTCTTATCTCTAAACACCATTTCCTTAACCTATTAACTAGGTCATTTCTCGGTCTCAAACGCATCCTCAAGATTCAAGGAATGTACCTATATTTCAGAACTGTTATTGACGAATCAATTCATTATACTGATATCACTTGATCCACACGTCGTGATGCTATAATTCATTTTCTGCGCGAGCATGATTAAACTTGAATAATAAATTACCTCGTCTTATCAGATTCACAGGTTATTCCCAAACAACGAGTTGATTCGTCCTCCTCACTCAACAGGTTAAGTCCCTTGTATCTTCAATTCTACTTCCCTAGCACACCAATGCAGCAATAAAATGCAAGAAATTGTACTACCCTCACAACCCAGAAATTTCTTTCCATTACTCTGTAAAAGTCCTACATTTTCCTATATTACCTTCTTCAAAGAGTGTCCACCAGTTTCCACAATTAAATCTTCACAGAATAAACGTTTTCACAAGACTCGTGAATCCAAAGAACATGTTCCAGAATTTTTCAGAGTTCTTGTATGTCCAGAATCATTTAACCATTTAACCGTCCTATTATATTTCCGTCGATTGTTCCTGTGAAAGATGAGATTGGTTAACGTCCCTCTACCATTGCTGTTCCTCACTCTCACCGCTGTTTCAGGTCCCCGATCCCATGTCCTCGAGCTATGCAATCAGTTTAAGCTCATTCTTACTTAATTCCGTGCGTATATTTGGTACGTGCATAGACTCGCGCGATCGAACGTGATGCACACACGGATGCAAGTGGTTACGTCTGGTATCAACCACTAATTACACGTCTGGTACGTGTGTCTACCGCATCTGGTCCCCGTAATCGGCTCGAAGGACGTCCTCCGCTATATTTGCGCTCATGCCAGAAGAGAGTGCTCTCCGCAAAGTAGTACAAGCACAGAGTTCTGTCCTATAAGTTCTCGAAGAACTCGTGTGGACACAGGTGTAGTTTCTAAAATGCTCTTTGGAATATCGAAACTTCGCCACACCGACCCAGCGATCGATATGCAAATCTCTTTTGAAAAGGCTTGTATAGATGCATATTGGATTATGCAACTAGTATTATCCACGTGTTTCATACGTCTGTGACGTAATATTCTGTGTCTGTACTAGTTTTTGTGGTGAGGAATAAAAGTATCTATCATTTATCATCTTCATCCTTGCTGCATAACATGTAGTGATTTCAGGGGTTTATTGTAAATGGTGTTTGCGGGGATGGTCACTTTTCTTTAGGCTTATGAACTCTCTCGTAATTTTTCGACGCTTCTGTGTGAAAGAAGAAATACTGTGGTACGTCAATATAATTTATCAAAATGAATAGTGAAAGATAATAAAAGTTAGATATTAATATGGAAGTAACTCAAGATTATTCAAACTATGTGGTGTTTGATTTTATTTTCATCAGCAGAATCTCATTAGTATGTTAAAAGCACTTTCATAAAAGTAATTAAAGAGTTTAATAAAAAAAATGTAGTCCATCTTCTTGACAGCTAAAAATATTTTATCTTCAATTGTTTTTCATAGAATAAAATCATGTTTCTTTACAATGCCAGGGATTCTTCCGCGTTCCAAAATGTATGCACGATTGAAACGAAGCGAAATTGTGCTGTCTCCACGCTACATATTCCTCGCCAAACCGAATCCTCGGCATGGTAATTGAAACAGATGAAATTTAATTAAGGTCGTGATCCCCGATCATTCTAATTCAACATCTTGATAATTACTGCGCTGGGTTAAATTGGAAAATATACCGAGTTCGGTTCTCGTTAAGTGTGCGATCGCCCACGAGGCCAGTTATTAAAGCAATTTTAATAATTATGCAGCATTGAGTAATTTTGTTAACCTCTGAATCTAGATTTTTCTTTTGTGAAACAAAATTCTTGGAGGGTTTCCTTTGTAGGGATAATTAGTGGCCTGAAGTCTATGGCCACAGTTTAGAAATTTATTGGCGCAATAGTGTTTAATATCGCATTATGTAGTTAGTAATTGCGAATGAAGGTTCTCAAGTAGTAAAAGTTCTTTATCGATTTATTCAGAAAGCAGAGGTTTATTTAACAGTACTTACAAATTTTATTTATACCTTATTGTGTTCTTCTTTAGCCTAATGAGATTACAAGTCAAGGAGAACTGTTACAATTAAACTAAAAAAATAATTACGCAAGTCAATAATTACTTAAATCCCTTTTCCTAAAAGCAGCGAAATATCCCAAGCTCCAGATTAAATATTCACCACGCCAGTCAATGAAATTTAATTCCTCCGTAATTAGAATTTCAATTTCAAACCAAATTTCCTTCTATTCTTATAATTCCGATTCTATCCCATTACAAAGTCAGTTTCTCAACCGTCCATTTAATCATATCGATTAATTTCTATACGTAACCACGAATTTCATAACATTAACCACTTGACGCAACTATTTAACATTCAACATATTTGAGGGTCGAACGAAAGCTGCCTCGTGACGGAAGTAACTCCAAATGCAAATTTTTCCCGCGCCCTCCGTGTTCGAAGTGGGTCAAAAACGGCGACATCAGCTTTCCACCATCCCCATGCTCCACCCACCCCAACCCTCGCCTTTACAGAGCATTAAATCAACCGACGAAACCTCAAACAAGGTGTTCCCAGAAATTTCCCTCGCGCAGCGGAATAATTAGTCGGTACTTGGCCAGGATTCCGAGTCGTGTCAATGGAGAAACGGGGGACGATGGTTCGCCGCGATGTTCTCCTTCCGTCTGTGCGCGAACAGATTTGAGAAGACGCTCGAACAAACTTAACGAGAGCGCAACTTTCCTTCGTTGGCGTATTTCCCTCTCGCGGGCCGGCAGAATATCCCGGCCAAGGCTTTATCCAGAGGGAGAAGCGACTGGAATTTTGCTAATTGGTCAAGTTCTACGCGTTCACGTCGAATTTTCACCGCGTTTCTCGTACGTGGTATGTATACACACGTGCCGGTGCAGTGATGGGCTTAACATGATCTACCCACTGAAAAAAAATCATAGGAGAGACGACGCAGGCAGCTCTCTGGGGCCAATTAAGAACACTCGGTTAGCATTCGTTTAACTCCGTTGCTAAACGGTGATTTTTTCTCGGCGTGCTTGCTGCGTTATGTAATCCACTGCGATCTGTTTGTTGGTAGTGGATGGCAAGAGCATTTTTGTTATTTTGGATGTGACGATGTAATTGAATTTTGCAGTTGGTAGGGTAAACCAGTAATTAACCGCATACCAGTGAATGACCATTAGGCAAAGAAATGTCAATTTTGAATTTAAAAATATTAGATGTTTATAAATGGAGTGTAGTTGCATTTTAATATCCCATATTTTTAAGCAAAGTATTAAGCAAACATTAATAAGTACAATTCTTATTAAAAGTATGCAGTCATTTACTGGGCTTCTACACGTTTCGCATTTTATAATCGTTTTTTTAAAAATTATCATAAGAATAAGTAATTATTTTTATAGAAATTTCAAGAAAAATAAATTTAAATGCAATGTCAACAGTTGTTTTGTTGTTATACATACAGTGGCTCTTAAAAATATTCGGACACCCTTTAAAATCGCATAACTTTTTTAAAATTAGTCCAAACGACTTGAGTTTTTTTGAGAAGCTAGAGGGATTAGTTTGCTAAATGATATGATTCGTCGTTTTGAAAAAAATGCACTTGGTCGGAGTAGCAAAAAAAAATAGTAAAGGGCGTTTTTTAAACTTTTTTGTGAACCCTTAATGAAAATTCAAAAAACCCGTTTGTAGATTTAAGTAAGTTATATACGTGTCTAAAATTTCATCAAAATCGGTTAACGTTGCTCTGAGCTACACACGTTTCAAGATCGCAGAATAAGGTCGAAAATCGCTGATTTTCGGGAATTTCGCGATTTTCCTTAAATCTACAAACGCGTTTTTTGAATTTTTAATAATTCTTTCCACTGTTTTTATGTTTATTGCTTTGATGCAAAAACTGGTAGCTTTTAAAGCCTCTCCAGAGAGGGAATGCTGAGAAGGGGTTGGGCGATTTATTTTGTCGTTCGCCGAGGAAAGGGATGATTCCGTGTTTTGCATTTTTACGTTCCTCGAATCGTAAAGTTTAGCTTTTACTGCCGCCAATTCCAAATTGAACACAGCTCTGGCGTTAATTTAATTCCGCCGAGTCGCATCAGCATCGGCGAGAGAGAGAGAGAGAGCATGTATTCTTGCTAATGTACATACACCACATGATTATAATAATCCTGGCAGTAATTATAACGCGTGTGTGTATTTCGTAAACCGTAGATTCTTTTGAAAATTTCAATCTGATATTTCTGTATTTTGTGGCGTTAGTAACATATTTAATTACAACTCTGTGTACCTGTATATATATATGTTCTTTTTTAATTAAGTTGTAGGGATTATGTACCTCTGGCGTTGTTAACACGTCACGTGCCTCTGTGCCGGCGCAATTCACGGCCACAGATTTTTCGGAGCGGCGCGTTGCATTTGGCCTCGTGCAAATAGAACGCTTCAAAGAGCTTCAATTCTGTTTCTGGTTTTGAAAGAGATCCCTGGGAAAATGTGTTCCGCGCTCGAAAAATACTGGGCACATACACTCGTGGTTCGTAAATAGAAATGAGAGAATAATGGTGATAACAACAATATTGACTTTTTTAGAGAGAGTGTTGTAATGTTGGGCACTATTGCGAATTTTTAGAGGGTTGCAGTGGGCTGTTTGAGGATTTAACGAAAACATGGAATGTTATTATTTCTTGGATTACTGCAAAAATATTCTGGAATAATAATTTAAAAGAATTTTCGAAATAATAATTTCGCAGAAAATTCATGTGCAATATTATATTCCCTTTCCTGTCGATCTTTGTAATTATTTTTAACCGCCTGTAGTAGTAAAGCGCGAGTTCTGTGACGCACATCCGGGATTCTAGGAAAACTGTGTTGCTTTCAGTTTTGAACGGCTAACACGTTTTACTCCCCGAAATTAGTTAGGAAACAATAGTTGACGAGTTTTCTCCAATTAATAGTTTTCGAATTAACTTCTCTTGTGGCACCCGAGCTACCTAAACCTTCAGGATTTGGATTCAAATTTTAGTTGTGTATGTATCATCGGAATGCAGTTGATAGCATGGAGAATAAAAGACAAAGAATATGATTAAAGAGTGTTATTAAAAAACTCGTATCACAAACAAGGAATATTTACATTAAATCCTTCTTGCTAAAAACGCACTAAATGTTAGTCGTCGAAATATTCGAATTAAAAATATTGAATTTACTAGACAGAGAATATTGAAAATATTAGAAGAATATTGAATTTACTTATCCATAGAATTAATTTCGTGAAAATAGACTCTGGATCCGACAGGGTAGGATTAAATGGACAAACATTTAAGCAGAGTCAGTTACAAAAACATAAAAATACCACAGAATTCACTAAATCATATTTTCCAGTTTGACTTATTAAATGATTCAAGCGAGTTCCGATTTCCCGATTAAAACGCACGAAACGAAAGCCTACGTGTTTTAATTGGTATCACCAGCAGCCCGGTTTACGACTTCCCCTAAAGGACGAAGCACGCTGCATTGACCCGAGCAAATCATGCCAATTCAAAGTTTCACGTGTGCACGGATATTGTCTGCTGCGCGGAATTACGGTCGTCGGTTTATCCGTTTCGCCTTTGACGCGTAATACATACTGAACTGAACCTGATACAGGCAGGTCGTTTATGTTCATTGACTCGCGTATTGCTCTCGAAACTTTGAAACAGTGAGAATTGCTTTCCTCACGAAGTTCCAGATCCCCTTTTAAGCATCAGGCAACTTACTATTGTCCCCTATAAATCCTTTGAAAATTCCATTGGCTGGAACAACTTTAGCTTTCTGTTTTACTGATTACTTTTCGCTCCGCTGAAATCTTTCTGCTCTTTCTTCTATTTTGGAGCGCAAAATGTCGCCTTTTTGGACACCTGGGATGCATCTTCTTTGTATTGCTTGTGTGTTTTGTTGTTATTTGAAATATTTAAATTGTAGGGTAATTGTGGGAGAGTTGCCGCACGTTACGCAAAATTGTCACCGTGTCTAAATTTTGCAATGAAAATGTTTTCCAAGGATATATCTTATTAGTTCAACATCTTGTGATTCTATTAGCATTAAAGAAAATCAAAATTTTAATATTTGTCACCCTTAAAAAAATTGAAACTAAAAACATCCTTTGGTAGGAGAGACGCCGCACATGCGGGAGTGGTGCCGCATTTCGAAACACGTTTAATTTTCGATTTAAACTTGTTACTTCTAACTTTTTATATAAAAAAATAATAAAAACAAAGTAAAATGAAACATTTTTACTTTATACAATTATAAAATTGGAAAATTAAATGGGCACAGTAGGAACAGATATTATATCTGCTTTTCGAAATTTTTTTTATATTCAGTTGGCATCTTGAGATTAGAATAAAAAAAAATGTGAAAAAAGAGTACATAGTCCACAAATATATTTCGATTATAAGATTATTCATTTAAAAATAAATAATTTGCCTTGAGATACCACGTTAGCTATTTTAAAAAACTTTTTCGGTATTTTAAACATTAAAAACATCATTTAAATCGACTTAGTTTCCGAAACAGTACAGTATCAAAGTGCGGCATCTATCCCAAATAAAAGTGCGGCGTCTATCCGAAATGCCTGGGAGAGGCGCCGCACTTTCGTATTTCCACATGCTAAGTCGAAAGTAACCCATTCTGCCAAGGAAATATTCTACATGGTCCCCTTAACGTATTACAAATGTTATATCAAGAAAAACTATGAATTTTTAGCTACTATATTAGTAAAAATAGACGCGCCGTATAACTATTCAGGCAAAGTACGCTAGGCTTACCTCGAAAAACAGCAAAATCTTTAACAATAATACAGGAAACAGGCTCTGGCTTGACAAACTAACCCAAATGAACAGCCTTAAACAAATAAAATCGACAATGATGTGTTTTATTACCGATATCCTTGAAATACCGATAGTGCGGCGTCTCTCCGAGTGCGGCATCTCTCCCACAATTACCCTAATCAGAGAATGAGTGATTCAGCCTTGTGTATTAATTTTTATTTCAAATCTGTTGGAATGTGTAATGAACATTTTCACTAATCGTTGCCTCTTGAAATTTCACTGAAGAGTTTAAACCCTTATCTAACCTGATTTATGTGAAATGTGATTCGAAACTCACAAAACTTACAATGAATATGTTAAGCATAAACATATTCAAATACCATAATATTTCTCCCCACTTACTCTAAATTAGAACATATTTCAACCCCCTTTTCCCTACTCTTCATCTTGTCTTCTCCATTGAAATAAAATAAGAAAACTAAGTAGATAAAATCACAAACAATTACCACAGCTGCTACTTTCCCACTACTGCCCCCATTTAAATCTCCGCAGTTCTACCAAAATTCAGAAATCCCACGCTAACACGTGAGAAACGTGTTCAACCCCAATTTCGTTACAACAGCAACAGACCAATACTTTGTCCCATTCACACGAGGTATGTGGGATACGTTCTGAAATACGCGAGCAACCCCTCGTTTCGCTCGCTCCAAAGGTCGCTACAGAAATTTTCTACGTCGAAGACATCCCCTTTGCGCCACTCCAGCCCCACCTTGCCTAGTCTGCCGCAAGGGGGTCGAAGTGGCAGGCTAACCAGAGGGTGCGAGCCGCGCCAGACGCGGAATTAACTAATGCTTGGTCGCATAATGCGCTCGTAATTTTGGCCCCTTTGCCAGCGACATAACACCCCCTGCTTTAAATCGCCTCTGGACGTTGCTCAGAGGGTTGTAACGCGTGGTGCGCAGAAAAAGAATGGCTCGGTTTCGATGCGAACCAGAAGCTCTCGATATCAGGATCGTTGCCTAGTTACAATAATCTGCGCTGTCATGCGCCAACTTAATCTCGTGAAAATGGTGTGATATTCAGATAAGGGGCCGGGAAGACGATAACGCAATTGTTATCTGTTTAGTTTGCACGAGGCACTGACACGCACTGTATTGTCATCTGTCGCTTTTTTTTCAGAGGTACACATTGATTTTGTGGAAATTTGCGGAGGATTTGGTGAGACTTGTAGGGAGAATTGTTTTGCTTGATTGTGGTATTTAAAACGTTTATTAGTTGCTATATGATTCTGCAGGGTTTATTGTTTACTTATGTATATAGGTATTCTTTATTTCTTAAAACTGACTTAAAAAAAATAAAATTGCCCTAAGTAAAAAATAATTTTTTCCCTTATTTTCTTAAATCTTATTATTAGTGCAAGAGTGACGTTTTGTAATAACTACATCCAGTCACCAAGATGTACATATAACCCACAAATTTGAAATATTATAAAGAATTCGATTGTTTTGGTAATAATGATGAAAATAGGTGTATATAGACTTCTATGAAATTCGAGAGAGCTGTAGAGGATTGCAAAAGATGAGTGCAAATATTCTTAACGATATTTTACAGGCTTATAAATTTTATATAGCAAAAGATGTACACAGTTGTTTACCGATATGTAGGTGACAATCAGTCCACGCGCGAACGGCAACGAAACACCACGATTGTTCCGGTTTTTTCACCCTTCTCGTTTTACTTTCATTCCTCTCTGTGATTACGTCCTCTTTCACTGGCCTCTAATCGGATTTCACATCGGAAATGGACTATTTTTGACCGAGGGGTTGACGGCTATCTGTTTCGTTTCTTCGTGGTCGAATTTCGGCTCGCCGGAAATAGTTGACGTCGTTCGTCAGATATTAATTGAAGTGGGACTCCAGGGAACTAGGGATTAGGTGATATTGACGAAGGTTTCACTTCATTCTGATTCTGCAGTTAAACGATTGGTGATTTATTAATAGTATTAGGATATAGATTTGGATAGCCAATGGCAGAACAACCATTAGTGCAATCCGATTATGAGGCAGCTTGTGATGGATAGCTTGATTAACAGAAGGGAATCAACTGATTTTTTAAGAAGAATTAGGCACATTCCACTTTTCCAACAAAAATTATTTCCCACAAAATTTCCACATTCGAATCCCATAAACGATTCCTATGAATTTATTCCTTGAATTTATCAAAGTCGATTTTCTTGAATTTGGCAGAAAAGCGCGCATTACTGCTTTGGGGAATTAAAATTAGAGTGAGAATCTTCACGTACACTAAGTATCAAAATTTTCTGAAATTGTAAGCCATTACAGACACATTCCTTTTCTAAAAATTTCAACAACTTGCAAATTGTATGGGCTATCCCCGAAAATCAGTGTAAAGTTCAACGGAAATTATACATATACATCATTGAGGAAGATAATTGCTCCTTCATCGACACGACATCTCCCCTGTGCGAAACGTTTCCGAGGTTCGTTCTCCGCGAACGATAATCTATAATCGATTTCGCCTCTGGACGCCGATCCTCGACGGTCGTACGTTGCCGGGGCGATCTCATCCCCTCGTGAAAAAGAGAGATAGGTGGATTAATGACGTCGACAGACGGAAATTATCGAGCACCGAGGGAAAAAGAGGATTCGACAGTGTGACTCGTGCTTCGACAAATACCTCCACGGGCCCTTCCGATCCTACCGTTCGATTTTTACACCGCCGCACTCCCCTTCTCATGTTGCATTCAGTCTCGTTTTCTCTTCTTTTCGTTTCATCGAGAACAGTCAACCCTGGCAAACATTAATTCCGTACGCTGCGATAGAAAATAGATGAGGGAGTGGGGAGGGGAAAGGAAGGGGTGAACTGGGGAGGATAGAGAAGTGGAAGAGTGAAAGAGAGAAATAAGGGAGAAAAAGAGAGGACTAAGGGAGAAAAAGAGAGCACTAAGGGAGAAAAAGAGAGAACTAAGGGAAAGAGAGAACTAAGGGAGAGAAAGAGAGAACTAAGGGAGAGAAAGAAGGAACCAGGGTAGAGAGAGACCTAAGAGGGGGAGGTCTAGGGGAGAGAGAGAGAGAGACTTGGAGAAGAGAGAGAAGTAGTGGAGACGGTGTCCTAAGGGAGAGGGTGACCTAGGGGAGAGAAAGAGAGAACTATGGGATAGAAACCGAATTAGAAGAGAAAAGGAGAGGAGAGATATAGGTGGGGGTATGAAGCACTGCTTCTGCTCGGGCACGATCATTAAAATAACGAGTGAAAGGATCCTCTGGAGGGCCACCCTCGAAGACGACCGCCTTTCGGGTCGAGCTGGGGCTCCATCTCAAAGGGAAACTGCGGCGGAAACTAGGAATTTGTATCGCCGAGACGACGGATAGTTCCGGGGTAGAGGGATGCCAGATAATCATAAAGGGAAGACGTACGAGGGGAGCCCTGATAAAGGACGGTTCAAGTAATCTGGCCAGAGGGATCAATGGGGAAACCGGAATGAAAAGTCGGTTCCCGGTGTCCCATCTCTGTGTACATCCTGACAGTGGTTTTTATGGTGCGTAATCTGGCTACCTCTTTCGCCCTATCTCGCTGGATACGAACACATTTTCTGCCATGAATGCGAACCGCATTTTAACATCGCCCCGTTCGCAAGTGCTGCAACCTGCACTTGGTCGACTATTGAGAAAATTGACATGTGAACACCGCTTAAGACTTTCCTTTATTTATTTATGGTGGCGATTTTACGAATCAATTCATGGGCTGAGAGGTATTCTGCTCTTCTTAGTTAAACTGACCTATCTAGTATTTTTTCAATTTTTGAGATATGTTGAAATATTTGAAGTTCCACACTTCTTCTATATTTTAAGTAAAGTTAAAAAAATCTACGTGCCTCGTAAAGATTTATAAACAGTGTAATGTATTTAACCTAACTTCTTTCAAAATGGTTAAAATATCTTATCTAAAACAATTGATTAATTGGTACGTTATTGGTACGTTAATATAAAAAAATATATTAGGCTATTACGAAATAATGACAAAATGTTTTAATTTGAATGATGGAAAATAAGGACGATACAAAGTAAATAATAAAACTTCAGTTTTCTCGGTTGTTTCAAAATGCTAGATAGAACATTTTAAGTAAAGAGGGCAGTATTGATGTACTGTCAGATACAATTTCTCCTACCCTGTTACTATTTTAATCCTAAAATAGTGACAGGGTAGGTTTCTTCTTTCAATTAACGCGTGGCAGATATTTCATAGACGTAACACTATGAGTGGATGTTCCAGTCGACTTTAATTAAATCTACAACCTCGCTTACAAACATGCGTTCGCTCTAAACGACGCATTAATACTCAGAACGGAACAACGTGATAGAGAGTCAAAAAAATTTCACATCAACACTATTTACCGATTCCGCTTAAAATTGTGACAAAAAATGTCAGATCAAAACCCAGCATTGTCACGAGAACACCTCGACTGTCGCGAAATTGTGACTATTTAATTTACCACGTGTGCCTGGAACTCAGGAAATTGAATTAACCCGCGCGAAAGTCATACGCCACGCGCACAATTGAAGAGAAAAAATAATACCGTTGGACCCGATCCGTCTGGCTGTACGTCGATGCAACATGGGAGTCATGTAGTTGGCGAGTGCATTCCCCGTGATGCATCAGGGTGTCACTATCCAGCTCTGATGGAAGCGAAGCTGCATTCGACGCTGAAATCGTGCAGCTACAACCTCCATCTTCCGCCAGCAGAAAAAATATTGCAACGGTTTAGTCTTCACTTAGAATTGTTTCTTAATGAAACAATTTCATTCCTACTTAATGATACTGTACGCAGTCGATTGCTTCAAACAGATTTCACAGTATCAAATTGAAATTCCGCTCGAAATTCACAACCGTTCGTAAGTGCTTGCACGTGTAATTTCGTTTGCCACGCAATGATAGGACACCCAATGCCACACGGTTAACCATTTAATCACTCGAGTCGGCTGATCGATCGACGATTAATCGACCGCCTAGTTTTAACGGTGAATTACCTTTTTCGCCCTGTATATGCTGTCGTTTCACTCAATTTTCAAAGCGGACCGATCGATTTGGACAATTTAAGTGAACAGTATTTGCTCTACTGTCGCCGTTTAATTCATGTTAAACGTCGATTCGCTACGCCCGTTGCGAATTCAAACGCCCGTACCCTTAGGGACAAGGAAATTCCGGGAACAACCAAGCCTTTTTTGTGTTTAATCACGAGAAATCCGGCGATGGGACGTGGACGGCGGTGTCAGGTTAGAATAATTAATCGCGTAATTGACTAATTTGCTACTCGAACGGAGGGAAGTCTCGAGTGAAATGCACTTTTCGTTGGGTGCTCGACAAAGGACAGTTGAAAGTGCTTTAAACGGGGGAAAGAATCGTGGGATCCATTAGGGCCAATTAAGTGTATCTCGGCCAGTACGGATAACTGAGCGTCCGACCGTCTTTCTGTAAAAACTTTTTTAAACCAAATCTTTGCTTAATGAAACCGGGCAACGCTGTCTGCTAAAACGTACGCGGTTTCCTCGACGCTGGAAATTACGCGAGGCCCCAAGTGTTTAGAATGCCTGTTAGCTAACGCGCGGTGTTTATCAGTGGCTAACAAAGAAGACGAAATGTAAATTGAAACCACAAATTAGCGTGATTCTGCGTGGAAATAATATTTTCTATGCAAAATTATTTTCCAAGCATCCGCATGTTTAAAAATCGCTTTTCAAAATAGTAATCTATAATTTCGAATTCTATATAGTTCAATTCGTGTAGGTACTAAAAATTATTTCCTTCTTTGCTTCATGGAAGCAGCGTAATGTTGTCCTGTTTCTTGTTTGGAGGAGGAAACAACAAATTTGATTTGATCGAAGGAGATGGAATCGACGAAAAATCACGCGACGAGGTCGTGCGCGAGCAAATGGCGCAGAAATTCGCCGAGACTTGGCGATGGGCGATACATTTTCCGTGCTCAGCTCTATTCGACGACGTGTTCGGTTTTTCACGGCGATATAGGCACAGCGCGTTATTCGATAACAGTCAATCTCATGGAAAATAGGTGGGAGGCTGAAATTTACATTCAAATTCTGTGGCTCCTCCTTTTCCAGTGAGATCGAATATTAAACCGTCATCGCGTGTATGCGTGTATATTTTTTCCTCCCTTGCGCATTTCGAGACACTTTTATACCAGTAGCACGAGTATGGTAAAAACACAATTCAGCTTCACGTCGCCGGAGATTCCTTTTTGTTTTTGTACAGTATCTATGAAAAATTCCAGGACTCTGAATTTAATAATTTATTGCTGCGAAGTGAAAGACAGTAAAAAGGAAAGCATGCTACCTATCTTGAGAATGGCCCTTTCACAGCAGACACTGAAAGTGCCCACCGTTTTCTTGAAGGCAAGAAAATCGCACCTCAATAAATTATTTAAACTCAGAGTCCGGGAATTTTTGATATGCGCGGTACAATGACAATTTATTTTGCAGTTTCAGTAATGAGTAAGTAGTAAGAAATAATGATGAGAAATTCTACTATTGCAAATGTTTATTACATCGTTCGTCATGAGAACGAGAATATTGAGTAAATTATTTTGCCATCGAAGTAATCACAATCAGGGCTACTAGATCAAGTTTTCCACGTTTTATAAAACTTTTCCAGCGATTACATTGGCCAGCGTGTCCTTTGAGAGAACATGGCTTTTAAATTCCGTTCGAAAAAACGAACGAAAATCAGTGAACGGTCGATCGTATCTTCTGAAATCCTTTTTGTGTTCGGGTCATCGATCTCTGATCACCAATTGCCCCGGCGAGCGTTCTCTGAATCGTTTGTAGGGCAGTGGACGAAAAATTCAGTGGTCCCAAATACACGGAACACAGGAAACGCATTTCGGCGATGGTTAATGATGACGGACGAGCGCGGTTATTATCACGGGGGTTGCTTGTGGGTCGGCGGCGGGTAAAAAACCATTCGTTCAAATTAAGAAGTTGATTCGGATTTAATGGTGTTTTGTTTGGTCGGTGGGCACTAGGAGGGCAGGCCACAGGGTCGGTTCTCCGTTGCTCCTCGCCATTCAGGCTCCCGCCCTTTTTTGTCGTTCATGTTTTTTTGCGCTTCGCGCGCCACAGAATCGGGGTAAAGCGAAATCGAGCCGTATTTTGCACGCCGCCTTTCATTTTCAATTCGTTTTTACTTCTAGGCTTCTCTGCCCCTTTCTACGGACTCTCCGTTCCCTGCTCAAAATTAAATCAACAAACTTTCCTCCTTTTTTGGTTGCTTCGACGTTGCACTGATGGTAAAAGGAGCACTGCCAGAGATGTTTAATTAATTTGTCCATTGGCTAGTCTTCGTCTCACAGGGAAGGAAATTTCAATTGACTTTCTGCTTCTTATTTGTGACGTTACCGTTTTGTGTACAGTTGTAAAGTATCTAAACTGAAAATATTGATAACTGAGAAACAAAAGAAAATTTGCTTCCACAGCAGTTCCTATATTTTTGAGAATGTAGAGGGTGTATCAGAAAAATTTGCTCAATACTTTGGGCTACGACTTCCATGCATTAAGAAGGAAATAAATGTGGATCAGAATAGACTCGCAAGGGAACATCCCGAACCCAGAAATTCAAAAATTCTGAAACTGCGAATATGTAGCGGATTTCCTCCTGATTACAACGCAATTTTTGTTTGCTGCCAAAATTCACTCGAAGCGGATGAAATTAACCCTGAAAATTCGGCTATTTTTCAATTTTGTGTTATAACTCGGGAACTGAAAGAGATAGAAAAAAAGTTTCAAGTCAAAAGTTACTTCTTTTAATTAGATCTATCATTTGGTAAAAACATTATTTTATAGTTCACGAATTATAACACAAAATTGAAAAATAACCGGATATTCAGGGGTCAATTCCACTCCCTTAAAGTAAATTCGTACAATAAACAAAAAATGCGTTATAATCAAGGGGAAATTCCCTACATATTCACAAAGTTACAGAATTTTTTGAATTTCCGGCTTCGGGATGTTCCCTTGTCAGACACAGTCGTCCAAGAGTTAAATCTCATGCAGGACACTTTGAGCGCTTGTTGTAAATCTCAAACATTCCCAGACACATGTACACACGAGCTTTTTGTTCTGTGTTTTGACACACAGATTTCGTCCTCAATGTTCTATCCAAGCTTTTTCATACGTCCCCTGTATTTGCTTCCTTCGACGAGAATATGTTTGCCAAATGACGAGTAAGTCAGAGGACCTCGCTACAAGATCCCACGTGTGTCACACACGTGTATTATTGTGTAAGCGCTGGTTCAGACACGTGGGAGTCGTGTGTGCCATGTTAGGTAAATTCGTGTTAGGCCTGGTAGCCGTTGGCCACGCGTAAGCTGGCTTTAATCCTCGCAAAAAGACGAGCCAAGGCTCAAGTGGATCAAGCACGGCACTGCTCGGACGCTCAGTAGTGCATCCATATGGACGCAACCCCATTACTCGGCGACTCGATGTCCAGGGTTAGCGTGGATTTATCCCTCGTGCCTGTCCTCGTCTGCACCGACGGCGGAGTCCGTGTTTTATGGGATTCATCGATTGGTTCGCATCGTAAATTGGTAATGATGGAATAGTATAGAGGTGGAGATGAATTAGGGAACAGGGAGCGCTTGATTGTGGTGTTAGTATGGAGCTTGGGAGTTTGTGAAACGAAAGATACTGATGTTTTCGAAAATATTAGCAATAAGTAAGGTTTATTTTAAGGGGCATTGTTAGTTTGCGATCTAAGGAAGTCTAAACCATAGCTAAGATTTTCTAGAACTTGGGTTTTATACAAATTGTTCTTAGTTGCATTGCAATTAATAACAGTTGGGGTTTCTTTGCGTTTTTAAAATTAGCAGAGTTGATAGTTCGAAAATGGATAGGATTATTTTATGAACAGAATGCAAATTCTTATTGTGAGAGAGTGTTTTACATTCATATCTTTAATTTAAATCATTATAGATGATGATTAGGGTGGTTGTTGATGCTCAAATTCAGTATGCGAGGGATATGGAGGTTTTGCTGATTTATCGCATCGTAAATTGATAGTAGGCGAATATAGTAGGGGATGTAGATGAAATAGGGAATTGGGGGAAGTAATGTACGTTATTTAGTAAGTACCACATATATATTACTAGCAAAAATACCCCCGCGCTTCGCTTTGGGCCTAAGAGATATTGAGGACTCCATAAAAATACATTTCACCACCCTACTTGAAGGTTGATTAGGGCAAAATCCTGAAAATTTTTTTTTTGCCATTTATGTGGGTAATCTTTGTGAGTAAGAACCAAGTTGATATCTAATCCAGTGTAAGAAATATTAGGGAATAGGGAATTCGAGAAAATACATTTTACCCCTTTTCACCCGCTCTGGGGATAGAATTTTCAAAAATCCTTCGCTCGCCCGGTCGCCGCCTGGCGACTGTTATTTAAAAATTATTATTTAAAAAAAATAAAAACGTTAGAATCTTCCAGATGTAACACACATGTGGCTACAGTTCATATTTATTGAAAAACCGCATTTCAAAGTATGCAATTTCAATTTTATATAATAGTATAGATATAGATTTTGTTCTTTACTTCGCTAAAAATTGTTTTGATGGCAATAGTATCCTAAGGCAATAGTATTAGCTGGTGGCGATGGTTTGCGCGAGGTCAAGATCGACTTTTCTATTGTAGCCTTGCCTCTCGAAGAATAACGATAACTTCCGAGGTACACGATGACGGAAGCGATTAGCCGGAAGTGCCACTCTTCAGATCCAATTGAAGCGTCTGAAGGCTGTGTGCACAGCGTTTTGTACGCCTCTTCCTATATATTTTCATTCTTGTCTCTTCTATTTGCGGACAAACTCATTTATACATTATTATTATGTCTCTTGTAAACATTTCATGGTCGTTTCCAGAATTATCTATTATTACGATGAATCTTTGCAAACTCGAATTATTTATACTTGTAAATTAATTTGAAATTTCCCGCAAGGGAAACATTTGGAAACGTGTTAACTGATTCAGAGAATCGGCATAGGTTGTTTAAAAAATAGTAAAACAAGTTAGGACAATAAATTACGCGTACTGGCGAAATTAAAAACTCTTCCGCTAATGAATCGTTCTCGCGCCGCGACATAATTACTAAACTTTCAACACTCCCTTTTCTAACGTCTAATTATTATGAAATTAAATTCGAAAGATAAAGCCGAGGAAAGAGGTAATGAACATTTGTAGACATTTTTTACAATACCTAGTAGGTGATAAAATCGACGAAAAATTCCGCGGCCATTGCTTTCGTCGAAGATCGATTCATAAAATATTAAATTTACGATGTGCACTCTAACTTTATTATATAATAAGAACTTCAATTATTACACACTGCTGAAGACAATTACAGAACCATCAATTCCAGTCAAGTATTAAAAATTAAAACATATTACACATAGTATTTCTGTTAAATTATGTCTCAATGTTATTTTACTTATTAATTGTTTATACTCGAGTTTTCAAAATTGAAAAAGAAACCTTATTCCACATCTTCAGTTTACTTTTCTGTGAAGGATCCCCTCTTCAGGTTCCATCACCAGTTCCATGCCACCCCTTGCATTCCAGTCGAGACTCTTCTAGCAACTTAACGACGATATCGTGTTTGTTTTCCAGTGCTTGGCATTTGTCGCAGCCAAGAGTGTGGACACGAGAGGCTGGTGAACTGCGGCAGGCCCCTCGAGAAGATCAACACCAACGACTTGGGGTTCGCGATTAAAAAAGAGACGCTACAGCAAATGTGCCAGTAAGTTTTCACCTGGCTTCAACTCGTATATTAACCGAGTCGTTTAACCCTTAACTGGTATACAGTTTTTGGCAAACGTGACTGGGGTCGCAGCAGACCCCAAATAAAAAAGGACACAGAAATTTGTAAAGTCGACACTAGATCAACCTCTATGAATATTTTGTTCTTAGGTAATTTATAAAATAATAGAAACGTAGAAAGTTAAGCAATTATTATAAAATTAATTAGAAATTCAATTTACAAACTTAAACAACCAACAATTTTGCATCGAACTTTGCGTGGCTGGGGTTACCACCCCAGGAAACCAGTTAAGGGTTAACTTCGTCGTGCGTTGCCTTCTTTCACGTCGCCACCCCGGGTTTTCAGCCACTTAGAAGCAACTTATTACGCAGGTAGGGTAAGACGTTTCTGATGAAGCGATCTTTCTCGGGGAATTCAATACTTCATTCGAAGGGAACAGTAACAGTGGGCCATTTTTATGAACGTTGAAAAGTTTCATGCTGAATTATTCTTTTGGATTCCCAATGGGGGATGAAAGAAGGCAAGAATCGAGAACGAATTTTCTTTCATCGTAGCAAGTCGTTAGGCTGAATAAATACTCTGTTGTCCTAAATTGGAGATTTGACGTTCCACGTGGATATGAGTGCCGTTTGAAGTTTTGTAGAAAGACATACGTGTATAGATAGTAGAATAATTGGTACGTGGTCCGCCTGATGATTTGTGACTCAAACCATCCAAGGATTAATCACGAATTAATTTAGTTTAATTTAGTTTAGTTTGTTTGCAGTGAGGGAAGTTTGTGAAAGTTTTTTGATCGAGTTGAATTTCAAAGGTGGAGATTCTTGTTCACTGGATTTCCTTTCGAGTTTCGATGGCTCCCAGGAATGGAATTTTCGTCGATCGTGCCCATAATTAGATCGATTGCTTGAAGCTTTGATACCAGTTAAATTTTTTTTAAGCGCTCGCTTCGACGGCTTTCACCGATTCGTGGGTTTATATTCGCGACCGTGGAGCTCGGTGGAACGGGCACGAAGGCTGAAAGAGAATTCTAACAAGTCTGCCCGCTAATTCGCGGAAAGTTTAAGGGACCAAGGACTCGGCATTTCTTCAGAGTTTTAAATGGCCTTTTAGATTGCTTTTCCTGGTTAATTTTTTAAAACTTCGATGACTGACCCTTTCCGGGAAGAGATTTTCTTCTCCCACTTCGTCTCCAGTAATTTGTATTAATTTAGTGCAGAAGTGTAACCTTAAGTGTACGGCGAACTTGAAGAATCGAGTAATGTTCTACTTCTTACACAATAACTTTTGCAAATTTAATAATGAGATTGATATAAAAGTTATTACGGTTAAATATGATATTGAAACATCGACGAGCAGTTGATATAGAATTTTATATACATTCTTCTCCTTAATGAAATTTTTATTACCCTCCGGTAATTTTGGGGGAATTAAATTCTGCGCGCAGAAATACGAGTTTCTGCGTGTATTCAGCAATGTTTAGCGCTCGTCGATTTTTATCCAGGAAAATAAGTGAAATCTAGCTATCCCGGTATTAACAATTATTCATTCATTTTTTAACGATCGACTGAAAAATATTTGGCATAGAGTTAATAAATGCTTCAACAAAAATTTAATAACTGGCGAGAGGGTGTTTCTTTTTTATTCACACAATTTTTTCAATCGCTTGAAAACATTATCGAATTTACAAATTCGTAAAAATACGAATGAATCGAATTATTTAAGACCTTTTAATTCATGAGTAAACTGAAAGGGAATCTTTAAACTCTTCGTCCTTTTGACATGAATAGATCTTAATATCCTTTTTCTTCCCCGCAATATGAATCATTAAACTGGTGGCAATAAAAGAGGGAGAAAAAAATTGTTCAAGAGTCTAATTAATTGGATTATTTGTCGAATATACATTTATGGTTGAACTCCTTCAAACTTCCTGTTCGAGCTACCAGATTCCTTTGGAAACTCGAAAAACACCTCACGGGTAGTTCGCCTTCTTTTAGAGAAGTCTTATCGAGGAATTGGACTTATATTGCGAACTGGATGCTAGCTTTAATACGAATTTCTCGCGTGATCGATCAGCCACGTTTCGTGGCAGGCTGCTTGGGACATTCAGTAGATTGAGGTTATAGTACAAACGAGACTGTCGTTTCTCAGGATACAAGGCTGTGTCGATTGGAAAAGGTATTGTTGCCTTGTGATGTAAAGAAATCCAGGCTAAAGCCTGGCAGTGGCAATTTGGGTGACTTAAAACTAATGGATCTTTCATTGAAAACACTTTGGGCAGTGAGATACCTCAAACTTTTTACTAAACACCATGATAAACAATCTCAGATATTTGTGCCGGTTATTATAAAAGTCGTGTAAGTTGAGATATTTAGACTGTTGCATTTGGACATGTTACAAAATATTTTTTCATTATTCAGCAAAATGTCTCCCAAATTTAGAAAGTATTTCTAAAGGTAGTTTTTCGATTTTCGCAACTTAGGGCGAATTCCACTTACGCCCAAATCGCACGCGCCCAAAATACAGCGAGTTACATGCAGAAACAATCTCGAATAACATTTTTAATTTTGACGAGTAATAGCAGTAATGTTAGAAATGCAGAAAGCGATATTACTCGTGCAAAACAAGCCCCGTGAAAGACAGACGATTTTGTGCCAAGATTCGAACGGCGTCGTTTAGAATCACGGGAGCTTTTACCCGAATATATCGAATTCGCCCTGGGGTCGGAAGGAGACCAATACAAGTGTTCGAGTAATGTGCAGCGAATTTTGGGAACCCCGGCGAAATCGGACGGTGGAAAGATAACGTGCTCACGTGTACGTAAAACGCTCGAATGTACGATCGCGCGTGATTTTCGGAGTCGCGCGGGGCTGTTTCGGAAAACCATAAATTTCCCAGTGGCTGCTGGAAATTTCGCCGCGATTTCCACCCCTGCCACCCTCTCCTTTCCGCGGGACCGAGACTCGAGAATAGTAATCTCGAAACGGCGGGAAATAAACGGAACGGGGAGGAATTTAGGGCTGGTATTAGGTTTCGAGTATTTTCCCTGAGATTGTTTCTTGCCGAGCAGCATTTCTGATAGGGAAATTTTTTAAATCGTATTGGCGGGTTTTAGCATCGTCTATACGCGTGGAAAATGGGAAAGTGGGAATGGGAATTAACTCTTTGCTCTCCGCTCACCACTATCACGTGAAAAATAAGCCTTTTTTAAGAGTTTTTTTTAAGAAATATTAAATGTCTTAAGGGGGAGGAAAATTCGTTTTTTTTACAGATAATTTATGAAATTATCTAGGCGCTATCGGGCCCGATTTTGGAAAAATTATTTTGAGACAAAATGACGGTTGTGCAAAATTGAAGCATCGATATTTGATAAAAATTATTCGATTTTCGAGAGTAAAAAAATCTAGGCAAAAGAAAATGAAAAGCTCTCGATAGCGCTTAGATTTGTAACCTTACAATAAGCCTGCAAAGCCTCGAGTAAATCGGTTCATTAACTGTTCAGTTATGTGTGTCACCGACTTTGAAAATATGATTTTGAGGAAAACGCGTTTAAAGTTTTAGGTCTGAGCACTACACCGAGGAACACTTACCTACTTGCACGCGTATAACTTTGTCAATTTTGGTTGGATTAATTTGACACTTTCAGGGAATATTTTCAAGATGTTGTATTTCAAGAAAATATTCAAATCGATTTTCCGAAAATTTCTAGGTAGGCCTAGAAAACAAAAATGAATAGAAAAACATACTAAATTTTAATATATTAATTAATCTTCTAGAGTCTAGACCGCTCACGAAAACATAGTTTGCTGGCGGGGTGTGTAACTGTAGAACAGCAGCTCCGAAATCAAATTTTTTTTTTTTCATAAACTACATGGCTGTAGTTTCCGTTGCACGCATGAATTTTTTGGGCCGAAACCAAATTTTTGGAAATACCCTCGAAAAACTGTCCATGTTTTTGCGAATTTTCGGAACTTTTTTTTCTAACGCGCACCATTTGTACAAAAATAATTTGTTTAAAAAAATGGTACGTGCAACGGAAGCTACACGCATATAGTTCATAAGAAAAGATTTAAATTTGATTTCAGAATTCCCATTCCAAAGTTACACATTGTAGTAAAAGTAGGTAATACAAATTTTATATGAAAATTGTAAATTATTCCTGAAAAAAAATGTAGTTCCGTAGTAGTATTATTGGATCTCGTGAAAATGAATGAATTCATAATTAGTAGATCCGGCAAATTACTGGTTCTTTAATTATGTTATAATACTACGACTACTGACGAAGCGCAGGGCGGAAGTTGGCAGAGGGTAGAACGAAATGTAGTATGAGAAAAATATTACTGTAGTATGAGGAGAATATTGCTCGAATTTCTAATGATGCACGGCAGCACAGTACATCATGTAACCCCCATGTTACAATCCTTCAAAACGTTATTATTAGTTTATCGCGATGCATTATTTCACGCGCTGAGTCTCCGTAATCAGGCTTCGAGCGACCGTACGAATAAAAGGCGGCCCAAGTACAGCCCACTGCAGCTTTTCACATTAAAATTTCAAATTTCAATTGCGGTTCGAGCTGTGAGAAAGCGCCTGGATTCGTTTTACTCACGCCACCGCGGGATTACTGGCCTGCTTTTGTGAAATCTAAAAGTCTGGGAAGTTTTGTTAACTTCTTTGAAGCAAACAGAATACTCATCCACCATTCCCCCATTTAGCACTATCAGTGCATTTGTTTATCTCATTGAAAATATTTGTAAAATTCTATCGTGGTCTGACTTTTAACAACCCTTCTTTGTTAGTCGACAATGATTTTTTTTTTACTATTATATGAACGTTAATATTTTTATAGTTAATATTTACACAGCTATGCTGCAGATTCTTTTATTTTTTTTTAACGTGGCTATGTAAAGTCGGTGTTAATAGGTGATCCCAGGACTTAGATAATTGCAATGCTTTTGTTGTCTCTGGTATGGGCGACACTGGAATTCTCGCGGAGGAACTAGATTCTCAAATGGTGGAATTTCAAATAATCGCTTGCCGTAGTACTTTAGATTATTTGAAAGCGATCGATTTCTTCCTACGATAGTTACTACGCCTTCCGGGAGAAGAAAATGCTATTTAATAGATACGAAAGTACTAAGAAATGCAATTTAAAGTTTGAAGTGGGTAGGTGCAATCGGTGTGCAACAGCGTATTTCGATAAAATGTGGAGTGGATAGTTTGTATCGTTATTAAAAAGTTTCTCTGACCTTTCGCTGAGATTTTCCCTTTAATCAAGAACCAGAATTATTGCCATAATTCGAAGGCTTGTTAAAAAATACAGTCTCCTTAATTCTGAGATATAATAATACTCCAGTAAATTATGGGAAATTATTTTTTTCTTGTCATGTCTAACACCAATTATTATTTCTGTATCAATATTATTCTACAAAATATATTTCAAAATCTTAACCACAGAAAAGTGTTCCACTTCAACATCGTCTTATCTCCAAATCGTTACAATACAGATAATCAAATACCCTTAATAAATTTCACCCAGTTCTAACGATACAAGTCAGAATTAGTGATAGAGTGAAAAAATACGACTTCGGTGTTTCAATGTCAAGCAACGATACCTACAGGAAACAGCCCTAAACACAGAAGTTTTCTTAACGACCGTTGTTTCACGCGGTTACAATTCGACCAATCTTCGAGGTTGAAGGGTTCTCGGTGGTGGAGCTCGTTGCCACAATTAGCTGTCGCGAAAAACAGAAAACTTGTGAGCCCATTATGCGATATTTTTTACTTGGACGAAGATGACGGAGCCGCACTCGACAAGCTGAAACCGTTTCCTCGTCCTGCAGAACAATTTGTATCCTCTGGCTTTCGTTGAAAACGAATTCACGTGGAACGTCTTCCGTCCCTTCTCGTTATATTCAATCTCCGATGTCTCCTCGTTTCTAGCGTGCGTGGCATTCCAGATCCCAATTAGTATTGTGTCGCGAGACTCGTATCAAGTATTATTTCTTGTTCTTGCAGGAACTTCCAGGCTGGCATGACGTGCATCCAGACGTACACGTTCGACTGCATGCAGGAGAAGCAGCGGGAGCACTTCAATTCTCTGTACGTTGGCACCAACAAGGTGGTCATGGAGCTCTGTCAGGACGGCCCTTATCAAGACAGTAAGTCGAACAATCGTATTCCTCTATTTTACATTGTTGAGAGATTGTAACAATTCAAGTATAAAGGTATTTCGCGAAGACGAGTTAACTCGTCATCTGAACATATTTTCTATTCGAGTGAGACGAGTTAACTCGTCATCACGAAATGATTTCCCTTCGAGCAAGACGAGTTAACTCGTCATCACGAAATGACCTTCCTTCGAGTAAGACGAGTTAACTCGTCATCATGAAATGGCTTCCCTTCGAGTAAGGCGAGTTAACTCGTCATCCTGAAATGACTTCCCTTCGAGTAAAACGAGTTAACTCGTCATCGCGGAATGACTTCCCTTCGTGTAAGACGAGTTAACTCGTCATCGCGGAATGACTTCCCTTCGAGCAAGACGAGTTAACTCGTCATCGTGAAATGACACCCCCTTCGAGTAAGACGAGTTAACTCGGCATCATGAAATGACTTCCCTTCGAGTAAGACGAGTTAACTCGTCATCACGAAATGACTTCCCTTTGACTAAGGCGAGTTAACTCGTCATCACGAAATGACTTCCCTTCGAGTAAGACGAGTTAACTCGTCTTCATGAAATACCTTTACACCTTCTCTTCGAGTAAGGCGAGTTAATGCTATTTGAAACTTTAGTAATTACACTTTTGCAAGGGGGAATATATAGTAAAATGTCAATCGAGAAAACATCGTTTTTGTTATACTTAAGCACACATTTTAAAGTGTACAATCTCTAGTAAAAAAATGAGTTAAGTGATTACGGGTAAGACCAGTTGACAGGTTAAAGAAAGACTGCTTTATGTACTCATGTACATTGCAAACAGTGTTATAGATGGGTTGAGGTATCATACAAGAAATCCTGACGGATTCTCAGAATTCTAGCCAAGAAGTTAGTTACGTCAGTTAATAAGTTTAAGGCTCAGTTACTCGAGATAATACAGGATGTTCGATTCAGTATAAGACGGTTTGGTTGCTGTAACAGAACTTGGAACAAAACTGGATTTTGGTCTTAGAAAGGAGTTAAAGTCTAGTTCCGGTTACATTGAATTTCGACAAGCTTTTAATTAAGTTTAAGTCGTATTAAGGTAGAAGCTTGATTAACAGCTCATGATAATGAAAGAATCAAATTCACAATTGCTTAATTAACTCCTTCACCTTTCCTTCTCTTGGAAACTTGCAATTTCACGCTTAAATGGCGGATATTGTGTTAACGAGTAGGTGAAGTCTACTACTGTCTTTAGATTTCAGCTTCTTTTTATCACATTTAGCCTCGTTATAACGTAGCGAGCTTCGTTTGTTCAGTTTTTCGCCAATCAGTGTCTTGATTTGATCGCGATGCAATGAATTTTATTGCAGACGACTCGTTATCGAACGGAACTTCTTTTTTTTAACCGCATCCCGCGTTTCAGTTCTGCATTTGGATGTGAGTATTTTTATAGGCAGTCGTCTAAACTCTCAATAATCGATTTCATATGGACTGAGAATCTAAAGACGGAAACAGCTACGATATTTATGTAATGTCGAAAGTGCAGAATTGTAGTATTGAGCCAGATTCATTCGGGTTCACTCCTGTTGACTTTCTGATATCCCTAAATTCGTTAACCTAGTATCGGAGGTCGTGAGGATGCCTTGTATTTCGGTTGACAGGATTAATTCGAGGAGTCTTACTTTAGCCTGCCGATATATACGTCGAATTAAAACTCTGAATACGTGAGCAATTATAAATTTACGAAGTCGGTGGGTAGGTATAGCGAGAATATTCCGCAAATAATCCAGTTGTTTTACTTCTTGATCCCTTTGTGAAGTATTTATACTTCTTTTGTGGCGTATGTATAATAATGTTTGGAAATTTAAAAATAATTGGAACAAATTAAACTCTCCTCTTTTCTTAAAAAAAAATCTTATATGTGTAAAGGAGATATAAGAATTTGGATATGTAAAAACATCAGTTGGCCTCGTCTGAAAAAGAACCACATTGTGCTTTGTGAAAAAAATACTGCTACACGTAATTGGATTTTCCATTTGTGTCAATTTACTTTGTATTCCAGAAGGAATGAATACAATATACAAAATATCGAAAATTAATTGTATAAGATCGTCATGGAATTCTTATTTTACTCTTGACTAATTTCGTCGTTCAACATTGTTTGAGCATATTATCATTTTTATCCTCATAAATTCTAGCAAATTAATGTGACGTTAAAAATACAAAACTGTTTCTAATGATAAATACTCCACCACTCTGTCAACATTTAATAATTTATTCTATATTAAAACATTCCCAATTTACTGTATAAATAGTTTGCTTAATCACTGTCATAATATCAAATCGTCGTCGCTGAGGATTTCTACTAATTACTTAAATCGAACCATCAGGGGTAGTCGGTTCGCTGTCAGTCAAATCACTCAAATCTCCATTTCTCATTCAGCTCATGATAGCTGCTTAATTTTATATCAGCCCTCTGCACCTCAAGTATATTTACCTCTCAGGTTTACCAAAGTTTAAATTGGGGTTACCTAGTATATACTGACGTCGTTAAACCTTGTGAAAGTGGAAGGATTCGTGATTCGTAGAATTCAATGAATTATCACTACGAACATCCCTTACCTGTTAAACCTACATCTACTACTTACACTCTTCCATTTTAACTTGTATTACAAAACTTACTCTAACATCTTCTTCCCCTCTTTCTCTCTATCTTTTCCATTCCTAGTTTCTATTTAGCCTATTATATTACTTATCCTATTCCTACTCCATTTTTTCCCACCTCTTTTGTAACTCCTCTGTCCACTTCTTTTCATATTCCTATTCTTTTTGTATTCGTCACCCCTCTTCCAATCATTACATTACACATTTTCCTATACCAAAGTTTTGTATTTAATACTAAACTACTACTTTAACATTAAATACTAACTACTACTTAAAGAAAAGTACAAGGGGTTGACAGCCTGTATTATGCAACTACATCACCTTATATTTTACAGAATTACTACAAATACATTTATGCGACTACCCAGCTTATACAATACAATACATGTCATAGCGAAAGGACTTACTATAGCCATTCTTGAACACTAAAGACCACTAGATTCTCGATATAGTACCTGTAATCTCGAGAGTGCTGAATACATTATTGACTGTAATGGTCGATGGGTTTACCCCCGACAGATTATGCACGGGGCCACAGACATACCGCGAAATTCACTGCAATAATCACGCGAAATGCATCTTCCTTGGCCTCCCAATCTGACAGCTGAATTGCAGCCTGTTCCTCCGCGAAACGGTTAATCCCACACACTTTACAGAATTTTGTATTTTCATTCCACCACATTCTCTCCAGTCTGTCGTTTCAAATTGAACGCGCGCACTCCTGGGAAGCTGAGCAGCGCATCCTTGCGAGTGACGTTCATTTATCTGCTCAATTACACGAGGATTTCTCCAGATCCTGGAATATTTATGCTGATACCTATTCGTCCACCCAGTACTCGCGTTTCCTCTTACCTTCTTTTGCTATCTTCTGTATCAATGTTCTTCGATTCAGTGCGATATGCACTCCCATTTAAAATTCAGAGTGTCAAGAAAATCGATATCGCCGATTTTTAATTACGTTCTCTCGAAGCTTAATATTTCGAAAATGCTCTTGCACAATTTTATATCAGAATTCAACAAAAAATTGTGCAAATTTGGTACGTTGAATCCGGGGGGGATTATGGATTCACCATTAATTTTACAAATATACGAGATAATTAACAATTTTTCTGTACTTTTTTGAAACCTAAGTAAATTGAAAATTCACAGAACAACGCATCATATGGATATACATACATACCATACCCCTTTCGGCACGTGTGAGGTCGTGGAATTCGTCATTGAATGAAGCGATCATCGAGCTGCATTGGTCCATGGTTGCATTGGCCGATCGGTCTATACATCTGGAAATCGGTTACGCGATTAGCCCCTCGTTAAGAGCGATACTAGGCAACGCGAGGCGTAATGAGCCCGATTATCGATATCGAACCGGGGCAACGAGTTTATACGCTGTTCACGCGCGTGGCCGCCTTCGCGCGTCCGAGTTAAGTCTCGCTTTTAATTGTTGCGTGGTCATCGAGACTCGATACACCAACGGGAAGAATATACAAACGACTTTGTAGGCGCGGATGTTCTCTTTGTCGAGGGTTAATATTGGTAACCGACTTCAGAAATGGTTGGTCCACTCGCTTTTACGTTTGACGCCTGTTATTAGCGTTATTATGTTTGACTAAGCCTCCGATCGGCGATCATGCCGCAAGTGAACGATGTGGAAAATTACAGAGCACCGTGAAATTAATAATGTAACGATGAATGAACAGCGTTGGTCATTGAAATGGTCGCTCCGTAATTATGTATCGAGGGTAGGGCTACTTTGTGCTTTCAGTGTCATTATTTTATTTTATTTTTATTATGTTTTCTGGTTCATTATGCTTCTACATTTGACATGGAACAAGTCTAATCAAACTAGCTCTCTAGGATTAATTTTAGAAAGGATAATTAAGGGTACTTTGAAGGGGGTGTTAAATCTCCTTCGTCTGTTCGTCAGTAAAAACGAAAAATGATGTGTCTAGTTTTTTTTCAATTAATGTTCTGCAAATCCACTTATGTCGAGTCAAGTAAAAAATCGATCACAAACCTACTTGGATACCACATTCGGTTGCATCACTTTAATCTCCTTAAATTAGGGATACGCGCAATAATTTATGGGATTCTGTGGAGTATATCTGTTGGCACAGTATACGTTCGCAGCTATTCAAGCACGTCTAGGTTTCAGGGAGATGGCCGTTCGGCGAAGGTTTAACGCTACAACCTAGATTAGGACTAAGTGGAACTCCATAAGAAAGTATACAGAACCCCTGAGCTCTCGGAACTTTAACAGAACTCATTTGGGCTTGATGCAGACCTCATTCAAACTTCACTAATTCTACTAAGAATTGGACCAATCCTTTGTACTTTGTATCAGGAGCATTTGCCTTTGAATACGTTTGGTCTTTAACCCCCATGAAATATTCACACGTGCCGGTCGTTTGTTAAATCATTATGGTCACTTCAAAGTGTCCAGTAAAATAGTAGTACCTGGCCATCTATTGTATACTCTTCGACTTGAAATCTTTTGGGAACCTTAAACTGGAAACATGTTAGATTTGAACAAAAGAATTGATTTCAAACTTACAGTTTCGTATGATCAGTGTCCGGGACATTTACAGAAAAAAGATTATTTTCTTTTTGTATTTTTTGCACAACCAGTTCATCAGCTGGTGTTCTTTTTTTATTTACAGAATTCCTGAAACACGCACCTTGCATGCAGGAAGTGCAGTCCGAATATGAGCTCTGCTACAAGAAGTACCAAAAAACCACCCAGGAGATCGAAAGAAGAAACATCACCGAGGGCTCACGCGATTCTTTCAAGTCCCTCTGCTGGTGAGCGAAAAATTACAATCCTCCGTGGACTTTTCTGTAACTCGTTAAAGCTAGAGTAATTTCCCGGCCGAGAAACTCTGCCGCGGAGAATTAAGTATGAATAATTCGGAATGTCCTCGATTTCCGTAGAATCATTGCCATTAATTTAATTCGACTCGTGTGAACTGAAACAATGCTGCGACAATACGAGGCAGTAGATAATAGAATCTTTCGGAATAAAGTTGCACCTTCAAATAATTCTTGGATAATAAAGTTACTATAATTATCACTATATTTATCAATTTTACGGAAGCTTAAAAATATCATTTCAGTAATTATTCAGAGAAAATGTTGCTTAATAAAACTGATCCTGGAAATGAATTCTTATTCCAAAGGGAATATAGTTGGAAGGTACAAGGAATTATTAATCCAAATTTATTGTGTATTTTTACTTCTCTAACACTATTTTCACAAGTAATAAATACTGCTTTTTTGCTTGGCAAATTACATTTTTATTCAAGACTTGACAGGATCATTGAAGAATTTAAAATTGATGGAAATTCTTCTCGCGACACGCGCCTCTTCCTTTTCCCTTTAGTCTTACCTTCGAGGTTAAAAGATCCTGATGAGACTTTCGTCTTGAAAAGCAAGTTTCAAGACTCTGCCATCCATCCACGTCTCGGCTGGAATTTTCTAACATGCAAGACCAAAGTTGGGATCTTATTCTTCCTCTGCCGTCTTTATAACATCCACTTCAGTATACTCAATACCATAAAATGAGGCTGTTCAGAATTATCATAACCTGTGATTTTCTTTAATTCCGGAAGGTTTTGCAAATTTATTTTTTTATGACAATTTTTTATGTCATTATTCTATATATTAATTATTATTCAGCATCAAAAAGTTTATTAACGTGTAAAATATTTTTCACCCACCCAGAGTTCAGGAATCGAGCATTTTGTGTAATTCAATTAATTTATTCGGGTAATTTTTCCCAAGTGAAAAGATTAATTAAATGGAATTTATATTTCTATGCCGCTACATTTATATGACATTGAAAAAGTTCGATCAAATTCCCGTGGCTCGTGTATCGATATGCAGAACCCGGAAATCATTGTCGGAAGGAAATATTTCATAACAGATTGCCCTTTACAATGTAAAGTTTACATCGAACGCATCTGACATGACTGAAATACTTCCTGTCACCTTAGCATGAGGCATTCCTTTTCTGTCGTAATAATTAATATTAATGCACCTCTACCGATGGCGTAGGAGAATAAAGTTGCAGAAAGACCTTGACTTTTGTTAATATCTCAACTGCATGCGCTATTTAAAATACCGCTCCTAGTATCTGTACTTAGCCGTGTGCACTAATAGATTCGCTGGGAATTCAGCAGAAAACATTAATCATTTCTAGAGTACACACTTCTACAATAAAAATTGGTTTTACAATAATCCTATCGAGCAGACACTTCGTTAGCTGAAACAGTTTCTCAGCTTCTGCGTGGAGAATTTACAGGGGGATTATTTCATTTGTACTCCCCTGGCAGGTAAAGTTAACTTGTAGGTATAGGGATAATGGTTTCATTAAGCATTGAGTTCAGAAATACATTCGTCCCGATTTCAATCCCTTGGTAATAACTCCCGTACCTAGTATGAACTTTCATTTCTTGACAGAGATTATAAGCATAAATCACGGATTTTAAGTTTTAACTATATTAGACTGAATTATTAAGATTCAAGGTACAGTGCATGGCAGAGATATAGTGATTAATCTGGGACCGCCTCAAGTGATGTGCAAAAACGATATCCTTAGGGGTGCGAATCAACAAATTGTGTTGCACTTGTTTAGTAAGATTCCTACAGGCCCCAGAACCTCGGAGTAACAATTTCTAAAAAAGTATACCGAATATACACTATTGGGAAATATTCTGAGAGGGCCATCTACTAAACTATACCATGAATAAAATGTTCTCACTCATCACTCACCTTCTAGCAATTAATTTCCGAGTTTGAAGTCATAGGGATTTTTAATTAAGGTACGGTTAAGACGTCTTCTATTACTGTGTTCTCTTTGTAAAATGTATTTCGAGGGAATATGAGTGTTATTGGTCACTCACGATTTGTCAGCGAGACATTTGCACCCCCTCACCTCCTTCTGCTTTTACATAACTATAGCAAGGTATTCTGTTTGAGAAGTCAGAGCTTATAGGTAAAAATTAGTAAAATAGCGTATAGGTCAAACAGCTGTTTTACAGTGGGATCATACATGCTTCGGTAATGGTCATTTAACCCGGCGTTATTTTAACGCACCCATCTGTTTTTTAACGCGCCATGAATTAAGAAATGAAAGCTGGCCGGCCAGGAGCTTGAAAGCATTTTCTTTGACCGAGTTATTCCATTAAGCACATTAAACGCAATAGGACGTGCACAAAGATTTAATATAAAAAGAGCGCGTGCAGCTGAAGGAGGGTGCAATTGAATTTGCGAGATGAGAGTGTTAAGAGTGAGTCGTGTTCATACACAGCGGATGTGTTTGAAGCCTCTTTCCCCCTGCTCCGTTCGCGTGTTCAGCCTTTGCCACTCTCCCTCTACACTCACTTTCTCCTGTCTCCCCTTTGCACGCCGATTTTTCCCCTTTCTCCACCCACTTCCCGTTCCCATTTTCCTCGTTTCTCTCATCCCTCGCTTCATATTTCCCACCACTGTTCCCGCCCCGTTTTTCCTCGCCTGTGACTTCTGCCTCTGTCTGTTTTATTACGTTGCCATTTTATTTCCCTGCGGTTGTAATTGTATTTTCCTCCCATTCCTCTTTCACACTCATCCGTGCTTTACATCTGCCAGCTTTCACTTCCTCTATTGTTTCTCCTCTCTTTTTATCGCCACGCGTAGTCCTTCCCTAACATCAAATCGATTTTTCCCCACCCTCTTGTTTTAGTCTCACTTCTATTTTGGCCCTTTTTTCTTTATTTCGTGACTATCTTTCTGTCTCCCTTTTCCATTTCTCCAAGTACTCGTCCTTTCCTTTCTATTTCAATCTATCTTTCTATTACATTCCACCTCTTTCGTTCTACTCGTTTTCATCCCCCATTCATTTTTTTCTGCCCCTCCGTACATTATCCTATTTTCTCTTTTTTTATAATTTTGACTTATTTCCTATAATAAACATACTTCCTCTGTTATCATCCCCCTTTTTCATTTCAAACTACATCCCTCCCCCATTCTCTCCCCCATTCACTCTCCCACGTCTGTCCTTATTTTCTCTTTGTCCCCTTTCTGGTTACCTGTCTTTCCCCTATGTCCATTTCCAACACTCCCCTGTCCCTCTTCTTCTCCACTGTTCTTTGTGCCTTCCTCCTTTTTCTACCGGTTAGCGCATAATTTCAAAAGCTGCAACAGACCGTAGCGGAGATAAGCTAATGACATTACGTCCCATGCGCGACCGCCACCGTGAAAAGCTGTCTCTCTCGTTTCGTGTTTACACGAGGGATCGTCAAAAATGGACTCCGCGGAAAAACGACAGTCGCGAGCACGTTACTGCTGTGCGGGTGGACGCGCATCGAATATTATTATTCTTTATGTTTTTTTTCTTTGTTTTTCCTCGCCCACATATCGATTTATTTCTACACCTCGCGGTTTACGGCCCCGCGCTTTCCCATCGAGCTTTTTCAAGTCGCCACCTATAAAACTCTTTACCTACTCCCCTTTTATATCGTGATATTATCTATTGTTATTGCTGTGGTAGAGAAAGGTGTCCATGTTTCACGTAGCTTCGAAACAGAGGTATAAAATCGCTGTACCGTTGAAACGGGGAGCATCGAAATTTTTTATATCATCGCAGAACACGCCACGTTAACGATTTTTCATTTTTAATCTATATTTTTTTTCCCACTGGAAAAGCCTGTTTCGCGGATCGAAGTGAATGCGCGCGTAGTATGTGTACTCTGCTTTCAAATAACAATTGATTATTTACAATCCCAGCAGCGAATATTTGTTTGCTCAAATGTGGGAGATTATTGGAATACCTATATGAATTGTTTGGAAATTAGTGGGGGTTTATTAATGCAGATTATTGTGTATCTATTAATAGATATTGTTGTAATTCGTTGCGTGTGATTGTCATATATATTTATTTCGTATTTATTTCGTATTTCGAGCACTAATTTTAATAATTCTGTTACAATTTTAGTTTTTATTGATTCCGCGGATGTAGCCAACAAGAATCACACCTTGAAATTGGATTATGTCACTTTTCATGACTAATACCTATTTCCTGAAAATTACAGAAGAACGTTAAAATATTTACCAGTCAGCACCGTTATTTTTAAAGCACATGTATATTTCATACCAACTTTTTTTCAATCTCTATGATAATAATAAACATTGGGTAAAAGGATATATTCAGATTTGCTTTAATTTTTTTTTTATAAATACATTAAGGACAAAGTTTCTTTCACGGAAAACGACAGCTAGTTCCTTTAAATAAAATTTCATCTTTTTGATCGGCACGCTTGCTCAATCTTCGCCATTGAAATCAAAATTTATTATCACAGGTTTGATCTGAAACCTTCAAGCCATTATTTAAGACAACACGTACATAGTTTGTAAACGACGATTGGGACGAAAATCTTCGGCTCGCTGTCCGTCTCACGTTGCACGGTTAAACAATAGAGGCTGCCCTGTTCAATCTGTTACACTTTGATAAATGGCGCGCGCCACGCATTCGGGAACTCTGACGGGAAGTTTTATTCCAAGGAAGGCTGCATTACAGGGTTGTCTCATTGTGACGTCGATTTATGGCACCACGGACGACTCATGTATTATACCGACAGCCTGCAGATCCATTTTCAAATCAGTCTACTTTCTATCTCCCGCGGACAAGTCCACCATAGTTTCAGACTTTAAATGGAGAAAATCCATCGTATCCGGATCGCGGGAAAAAATTCTAATTCCTGTGCTTCCATATGGTCGTCCGATAGAAAATCTTGTAGAAAGAATGTAAAAGGACTGGAAAATATGGAAAAATGAAGTATGCATCGTGGATGAATTATTAACAGACAGAATTTCATTTAATGAGGAGCAATAAATAATAAATTTTACTCATAGAGGGGTAATAAATATTGAAACAAATTTTGTCATTATATCTTACGTGTAATTACATAAACAAAGAAATCTGTACACAATGTGGAATTACTTCAGAATTTAATTTATTTTTATTTTTTAATAAGTTTATTTAATTTTGGACAAATGACTAATTTATTATTTTTTTCCCTGTGTCAGGGGAGGCAAACGCCTACTCCTGCATACTGACACGTGCAGGATCTTTAACTAATACATCCTGAAAACGTGGAATGAACTTAGTGTAGAAAATGATTCGTACCTATGGAACGTAATGAAAGAAGAGTTGTGCATGTCTGTTGCAGTGGCTTCAAGGGGTATTTGGCGTGCTCGCATCATACAGTTCGCCGGCGATGTGGTGATGACACAGCTCAATTTACAAAGGAGTTCCTTGACAGAATGGCGAGCTCGCTTTTGAGGGTAAATATTTGCCACTCCCCGTTTGGGGAGGAATTGTTGTTACCGTAACGAGATACGTCCGGTTATGTAGTGCTTTACAGCGTTCGTCAAATCGCTTGATGGTACTAGAGGCAGTCGTTTCTGTCGAAAACGAAGCATTTCGTTGTCTATTAATTAAAAACAAGTAAAGAGAAACTGAGACTTGTCCTATGGCACACAGTTTATTTTCATCATAAGCAGTAAAAAACATGTTTGTTTAGTAAAAAGTGTGCATTATATGTGACGTTACAAATGGATCATTAAGGTGGATGAAAGAAATTAGATTAATATCCGATTGTAGAGAAGCAGCGGTTTTCCCCTTGTTTGTTTCAATGTCACTTTGCAAAATACGCTTGCTCGTTCCACGAAAATTTCATTTCTGATAAATATCGTGGGTCATCGGTGACCCAGGTGGCACTGACTATGTTAATATTGTTCTGTATACAAGGTGATCAGATAAGGAGATCGAAGAATTTAAGGGAATATACTAATCAGAAGATATCCAATTAATTTAAGTCCGTAAATTAATCTTTTTGGCGTTCCTTGCGGTTTTTAGTTTCAGTAAAGGAACTAACGCATTTGTTTTTATTAATTAAACATTGCATCAATGCTAGGGTGATTATTATTAGTTACATTCAATTTTCGTACTGCTCTATGAGGCTACACTTCATGATAGTAATTAATATCGAAAGGTGTCTGATCGCCATTGTTTAATTTAATCCCACATTGGCGGTGCACTATTCCGTGTGTTTATTATTTTCCGTTACCACATGATCAACACCTACGTGTAACCTCAGTATGCCCAAATTCGATGAATGCACTATTCCGTGTATTTATTATTTTCCGTTAACACATGATCAATACCAACGTGTAACCTCAGTATGCCCAAATTCGACGAATGCGTCGAAAATGGCGAATTATTTGAACAATATTGATTCGTGAAATAACCAACGTTATTTGAACATATATTTATCATTACTATCACTACTAAACGCTCCCGAATTCTTCGATCTCGTTTCTAATCAAAATAAATTCTTGACCTTACGTCGCTTTAAACTTTAACATACCTTGTTCATCGAAAGTTACTACAGATTTAAAAAAATCGATATAACCAATTACGTTACATATGAGAAGTAGCCAAACTTTGTTCCCTTCCATTTTTCTCACACATACGTTGGATAGTATCAACTCGAACTGCCCCGCTCTATATAAGCCTCAGACTTAATCGTGACTTAAGGTCGAAATCCAGCTAATAATCGAATAAACCGATTTGATTACAGGAGCACTGCGAGCCGTACACCGAGGAGGTGTGCGCGATCGGCAGCGACGCCAGCGTCTTCAGGGCGCGGACAATGGTAGCGTTGGCGCTGGTGCTGCTCGCAAGGTACTTCACGTAAGTGGTTAAGCAGCACTCGTAGCCGGAAAAAGGGGACGATTTCCGTGCAGCCACGAGCGCCGTGCTGAAAACCCGGGGCCCTCCGTTCGTTCTCCACTTCAGATCCGCCAGAGCACTTTTTTTTTATTTCCCAAGAGAAGAGAACCGCCCGAAGGGGGACAAAACGAAAGAGGCACGCGGCGTGCCAGCTGCGAGCAAGCATATTATCTCGGGCATCGAGAATGACGGAGATGGAGGCGAAGTGAGAAGGCAGAGGGGTAACAGGGACGGAGAAAAGTTGGTGGAAACAGGGCTAAACCAAGGGAAGAAGACGATCAAAGCGACGACACACTCTCCCAGCAGGTGAAAAGAAGAAAGTTTGTCGCTTTGCTCCGTACGAACTTCATCCCTGCGCTCGTGTAAGGGGGGCGTGTTCCTCTTTGACGCGAGACCCTCGACTCGCGCGACGAAAACAAAGCGGAGAAGCTTTCAGCCGGCGTGGCGAGCTTAATCAAGCAATCAGAAGGCCCGTCGCGCGTCAACGTGTCCGTTGCTCCACTACAGCTCCGATACACTTGGCCCGGCGAGATTGTCTTTGTTCTATCGTTGGTCGAGGGAAGATGATGCTCAGGGAGTGGATGAAAGTTGTGGGCTGTTGAAGACCTGTCGTACCTTGGCTACGTTCAGCTTTTATTTACCAAATAATTATTCCAATGAAGTATTCGTCATCTACAGGAAGAAATTGAAGATGTTGCTGCAAACGTGCGTCTAGCAAGCCTAGTGCTCATCAAGACATCTGTGAGAAACCGTTAGTAGCGGTCCAATGGGTACCGGGATGGTGGATCTTCTACTCTGAAGATCATCGTTATCAAAAGTGAGGAATATATGACACAGTGACTGGATAAATCTAAGTCTTTGTCCAAGTATTCAATCTATGAAGAAAACTGACCAATATTAGTATCTAAAGAACGTCATCAACGATCTGTATTAGTTTCTCGTACGAGGTTCCTGAAATCGAAGGAGGAAGGCTTCGACGAAAGAGTGATTTCAAATATATCAGGGAAACTCTAGGGAAAAAAGGGCGCAGAACGTATCTGTTGACAAGGAGGATCAAGGAAAGCTGAGTCTTCCTTTCGTCGGGCGGCGCAGAATTACGTTATCGATTCGCGCGCTCGAGTCTGAAAATTCCAGCGATTCGCAGGTTTCCAGGGGAAAGTCCTGCGGGCGTCGAACGTTTGGCGGAAGAAGAGATGGAATTATCGATTCCTGGTCTTCGGGGATCGATCAAAGTCGAGTGGAGATGTTCGCGTGAAAAGTGTCATCGTTGGAAATTCGACGGGTTGCTGAAGCAATCCTGTCTTCCGAACCTGATTTCGGTCTGCTTGATCGAACTGAAGATTCAAGATGGCTGTTTCTCTCCAGCATCCTGTGGACCTCAAACACGCGGATGCCTAAACCAAGTGCAGCATCCTAGGGAGTGAAGCCTTTCGTAAGGTGAAAACATAGATGAACGAAGCAGAAGAAAGTTGAAGGGAAAAGTATACATTATATCTTCGAGATCACAGCCAAAATGTATTTCGCCGGGACAGTTTCATTTCCTGCCTCCCAAACAGAATATTCCCGACAATGGATGTTTCAAGTGACGGCGAGGGGGTGAAGGCATCCGATATCGATGAAAAGGAAGCCGAAACAGTGATCGAAAGTGAAGATGTCCTGCTGCAAGTGGCTCCGTCTTCGAGAAACCCTTGCGCGCCAAACAAACTCGCCAAACGAAGCTGGCATCGTTACAATGAACGCCCCCATCTTCTCTGGTAACGAGAACGGAGCCCTTGTCGCGGCGAGTAGCCTCTTCAGCTTCGAACAAACGCTCGAGGAACGAAGCAAAGTGTTGGTCCATTGAAGGGGTGAACGGAAGAGGGAAGACACGTTCCTTCGAATCGCGTATGGAGAGGTAGGAAAAGTGGCTGGACTTAGTGCTTCCAAAAGAGGAAGAAGAGGACCAGCTGGTGGAAACGCGAAAGGGATATTCATTTTACCCGTCTCGAAACACCTTTCGACTAGTTAGAGGTGGCTTCGAAATAAAGATGGCTAGGCGAGGATTGATGGCACGGTTCCCTCGATACGTGCCTTCCTGCCCTCGACAAAGTGAAGAACTAGAGATATGAGAGCGGAGACGAGACTACATACTTCACATGCAAAACGCTCCGAGCCTTTCAGTTCCTCGATCGCTTATGCAGTCGTTGGGTGAACACGCCGCGGGCGGGATAATCGACGGGTGGGAGGAGGATGACAAGGAACCAATAGCCTACAATCTCGTGCAAAACTATTTCTATGGAGATATTCCCCTTGGAATCGTTTCCTCCAGACCGTCCTCTGTCGCGGAAATATAACCTGGATGCTGCTTAATGCGACGGTACGCGCTTAAAGACACCACAATTGTGGTGGCTTTGGATTCAGAAAACTCTTGCGAGTCCTCTTTCATTTCCTTGGAAACCAGACTCAGTTCTTCCAACGCACTTCCCACGTACGTACGTTCGCTTGAGTCATCGTTCTTCCAAGCTGCTTCAGTCGAATTGTATCTACAGCAAGAATCCGGGATCAGTGTTAAACCTGAGCCGCTAAAATCACGCAGCAGGTGGGAAGGTCTCTCGGCGTGCCAACACGCTCACGCCAGTCTTGTTGTCTAGTTGCTGAAGACTCTAACAGGAATGCCGATAAGCACCACTTTGTTAGCCAGTGCCCTCGACTTTATCGTTCGTCCAGAAAACACCCTCGAAGAATGCTGGTATCGAAAGGAGTCTGTCGCTATTCTTTATGTGCTCGATGGGTGTGCATCGTGCACGGCAAGCGAACTGGAAACGTGGAAGAAGAAGCCGCGGCAAGAAGAGGACAGTGCTCTTCCGGTACGTGCGCCGGCTATCGTCGCGAACGGGGGTAGATAGCGGGTCGAGCTTTCGAGAAGTCGATTCCAAGCGCTGAAAAGGAATTACTTCCAGCGCGGTGGCCTCGCTGGAAGTTGGCACCGAGGGGAATCTGAGGTGTCGGAAACGGGTCTGATGAGCTTGTGGCCGTTGTTGTCGACTTTCCAGCTAGACCCTCGACAGAAGCATTCGAATAGATTTCTTCTATTAATGAGCAAGAACAGTATTGACTCGGAGGTTCGTAGAGCTCTGTTAAGAGAAGCGGACGTGACGTTGCCACTTTTTCTTGGGATTTGGTGGAATAAATCGGACGCGGATTACGGGAAGAAAGTATAACAGATGTTGGATAAAGAGGAACCATCGGATCCTTCAGATTCTGAAATCAGCGGCGTTGAAGAGAATTGTAGGGTGACGTTACAGAGGGGCGAAGAATATATCTGAAAGAATAATCAGATTTTGTTGTGAGATTTCTGATAAGAGGGATTATCGTGTTCTGAGATCTTCTTGTCAATGGTGGATGACTGGTAGAGGTCGAAAGGAAGAGGCGGAAATGGACACTGAGAGTGGGTAAAGGGGAGGGAATGGATCGAGTGTCAGCTGCTTCGACGAGGTCTGATTTTCCAGCACGTGCCGTTTCTACTTCGACTCGAAACGCGCCCTAAATGGCCAAGCAGCGCGCGGCTCTGAGAAAAATCACTTTCGACGCGGAGATCGCGCGACACACGTGCTACGCTCGCGGAAAAATCACAGCCAGGAGAGGAGGGAATCTGCCCTTTTGGTACGTGTCGTTCCTATCTTAACAGGAAACGTGGTCTGCCCCTAACACGGGGGAAATATTATCGTCCTCCATCAACCGACAACCACCTATCCGTGAAGCGATTTCTCGCTTTCCCTCCCTGTTACTGTGACGTGGTTGCCCACCTCTCTTTAACCCCTTAACGATTCGACTGACGGGCGAGGGCTGCCAACTCGAAATTTCTCGTTTCCATAAAACTGAGTGAATGCAGGGGGTAATGAAGTATGCAGTGCACAAAGTTTTTGTTTGATAGTACATATTCATACTGAAAGGGTGAAACCAACCCTTAAAATTATCGTGTTTTCAAAACACTGTTTTTTTGTATACTTTGCATAAGGATTTATTAAGAACAGAATTTTTGGGTTGGGAGTCTCCCTTGTATAATTCCAAAATTGAAATATTTTCGAAATACTTAAGGTTTCCGAGAATATGAGGAAAGGGGAAGTGTATTAACACCAGAAGCGCAATGTTAAAAAATTTGTTCATGGATCTTCGTAATATTACGTGGATGGTATAAAAATACTTTTAAGAGAACGTAATATTACGTCGGTGGGTTAATTTGTCCTAGTGATTTATATGCTTCAATTCCCTTTAGCTGAATCAACTTACTAGTGCTATCAAATGTTCATTTCTCACATTTCGAAGAATCATAGAAACCAAATGTAACATATGAAGGATTTCATATTTTCCAACTTTACATAAAATATGTCAGCCACACTTTAATTAAAAATGATATTAACGAAATTTCAAAGGAGGGGTGTATCTGTGTTTTCATATGCGGGAAGGTAGTTTCAGCGGGATCTCGAAGTGATTGGTATTCTGTCCATTAATCCGAATGTATCTTATTGGTGAAACGAGACCGCGTCGGTACGCGAGATGTCGATTCTAGCAGCAACTTCTCTGTCGATGGCACGTTTGCATTTTCTCGGATAGGAGCAGTGTGCCGGTGCCGTATGTTCTGTAAGCTGAGTGATGTTCCACTTTGGGTTTCGATTACTTATGCAGTCGTTTGAAAAACGGCCGAGAATGGACGGGTGTGACGAATTTGAATGCGCTAATGGACGGGTTGTAGCTAGCTTCGGCCATTTTCCCATTCCCCCCATTTATTATTTACAAGAGGAATTTAATCCTCTCTTTTTTACGACATTCGTTTTTGTAGTATTATTTTTTTTAGAATACTTAGAAAAGTTTCAGGGATTTCTTTGAAATTTGTATTCAGTAGATTTCGATGTTACTTTCTATGTTTCCCTATTTAATCAATATGTAGTTGATTTTCTGAATAGTTAGTCAGAATTCACAATTCCTTGCTCAGTTATCCCAATTTTTTGGTTCCTTTTTCTGCAATCGATGGAAACTAGGTTAAGTTGTAAAACAGTCTCGGACTGAACTTCGCCTTTGCTTTTTGCTGTTTTTTTTTATATTCTCTCTGTTGTTCTCTGCTTGTTATGCAATAAAGACGTTTAATAATAATAATAATAATAACTTACACACTGATTATTAGATCAGTAATCAAATTACTCGCATTTGTATTCTTCTGAATTCAAATTCACTATTATTCGCATTGGAAAATACTTAAAGCAACAACTGCATCAGTAAACTACAAAATATTCATTCTCTCACTACAAATTTGCATAAAATGCGACTAGAAGAAATGTCCCGATAATTCTGTGTCAGTGTGAAGTTTCTATATATACCTACCCTTTGGAGTTGAAGTTGCTAAATAAAATGATTTCTTTTAAATATTAATAAATTCCTAATATAAAAAGTAGAGACAGCTGAAAAATTGGTGGGTCCTCATTCATTATGATGTTGCACCTAGAGCCTTCAAAAATATAAATAGTCTTGCTCCTCACAAACGTTCATACTACAATAGCGAAGTGTTCGAGTTGCAATGTCTATACACCAGCTTTCGGAGATGCGGGATGCACGAGTGAATCCGACAGAATCAAGGATCGAGCTCCGGTTCACATCTCGAAACGGCGCAAGTTGTATCTGGTGCGTGTAATTTATGCATGCTTCCATCACGTGATAAGCCTGGAGATGTATCCTGTAATGCGTGACGAATAGATCGTTGTCTTTGACACGTTACCTATTGTTGATCCGACGGCTCCACCGGGAAGTCGATACTGAAGTCATCCAGTCGAATCGAGAAACGGAATCCCGTTCATATTTGATCTGTCTGCAATTAGAGAGCGGATTAAACCTTGATCCAGTTGGAGTTTGTCCCTTAATCGTTTCTCGAAACAAACTCCACACACAAGAAAATAATTCTCACACCCGTCACTCTGAAGTTCTAACAGCTTTCATTGTTCCTCCGTTCCAGGCATTAAAAAATAAGAACACTCAAACTCATCTTGATGTGTAGATTTAGACGATGACTAGAATCCACTTTTATTTACTTAATTATTACACACGTTTCGACATCTCGTGGAATGGCGTAAAAATAGGGAATGAAAGGAAGAATGGGAGAAAGTGCTGGTCGGCTGGACTTTCATTCAGTCATCAGGGCTGTAATTAAGTGCCCACACTCGTGGACACAGCGGAGTAATTATCGTGGCGGTAAATTGACGCGAACAATGCGCGGTCTGCGAGTCACGCGAACAGCGTCATAACATTGGAATCCAGAGGCTTCATCGAGAGAGTCATTTTTCCAGGGCGTCGTGTTTATCTCTCATTAACCCCCTTTTCAACCCCCTTCACCCCGTCTATCAGTAATCGATGGAAATTCCATCCAAGAATGCGTTAAACTCAGTTATAACGCGATTGCATATATATCAGCGTCGAGAGTTGGATTATAAAAGGGTGAATTATTTTATTATCCAACATTCATTCGTCATCAGATAACACTGAGCCAATGCTTAAAACACATTGCAAAAACTCGTACTATTAATCTAGCAAAATTAATTTAACGCATTTGGTAGCACTAGTAATTAAACATTCATGAAAGAGAAAAGTATCCGTGTCGGGACTATTCTCTTTTCATCCTACACTTCCCCAAATGTTGAATAAGTCCATTTGATATAATTTTTGTATAAAACACGAAAAATCCTCTGTCACAGTGGCGTTGCATTATTCCGTGGCGGTGGTTGTCGTAAAAGAGGACGTTTTCTCGTTTCTCCGTTGGCTGAACGACGTCCCGTTTGTCGGCGACGTTATCGATTTACGTTGTAATTGACTTTTAATCCCGCAAGATATACCGAGCGCCTCTATATATTTATTTTTTTAAATTATTATCTAAAAACTGCTAGTCAAGTGTCTCCCGAGGTTTTTCCTCGCTGATAAATACGTTGGAGCGCTTTTTAGTCTGAAGAAAATTCGTGTAATGGAACTATCGTATCATTGTTATCGTTCACAGATTAATCTTTCTTTCGACCACTACTGTAAATAGTATCTAATGCAAAAAATCTGAAAAAATTAATTGCTGGAACAAAGAGAACGTCGTCCAGAATGCTTATAGGAATCTTGTGAGGTTGTTTGGACCGTCTGCCGTTAAGTAACTAATAGGGATGTTAACCCCTATTTATAGAGAACGATAACCTGAGGCAGAAAATACTGGCTACTAGAAATCACTTCTCCAGCTGTGAATTAGGCTTTTTGTTTGAAAGACAGAGTAAGTGTGTCTGTGGATCAAAGACGGGCAAAATTTTTATTTCAATAGAAGTCAGTAAAAGTAATCGTCATGTGTCGAATAAAGTTGATTCGGGTTAACTTTATTCGTCGAATAAAAAAATAACTTTATTCGTCGAATAAAAAAAATAACTTTATTCGTCGAATAAAAAAAATAACTTTATTCGTTAAATAATGTAAAGTTAAAGTAACTTCTATTTGATCCGCTATTGAAATAATTTTTTATTTAGTTAATGCCCAACTCTGCTGTGGATTAACGTTTTTTGTGTTTTAAATTCAGTGGTGGGGGAAAGAAGAAGATATGAGGTAACGTGATGGGGGATATCCCGTCAAAGATCTTGAGCAGCCAATATTCTCTGCCTATACAGAATATGACTTACCCAGGTTGTGTCCATTTGAGCGCATGAATTATTGATCTGATATTATATTTACGTTACGAAAGCTTTTTCTATACAAGGAATGCTTGTGTGCGTTAATGTATCTTGAGCTCACCGATTATAAATTAAGGATGGTAACAGGAGGAGACGAATCTACACAGGGTAAGTTGTGTAATTGAGATTGAGTGGTGTCTATCACTTGACTGAACAGTTAAAAATAGTAAGAAAGTAGTAGTATCTTATTACGACCTTAGTTTTTATTGTAAACGTATTAGTGTGGTTGCAAAGTACCTGCAGTTGCTAATTTTCGGAATACCATAATTTTATTTTCCAAATATTCCGTGGATGAAAGTCGAAAAGGAACCTGAAAAGCTTCATACTTCTCTGGGGATGTTCAGATTATTATGAATTAAATTCTTCTGTAGTCACTTCATTATGTTTTCCCTTAGAGAATTGAGATTGTTAGGTGGGATTTCGTAATTAATTCTAATTCGTTGTTTTAAATCCTCAACGTTAACAAGTGGGTTTGAATATACTTCATATGTGAGATTCTAAAAAAACTTGAAATACACCGTGGAGAAACACAGTCCGAATACTTACGACCAGAAAAGTCCTTTGCGACAAAGAAATTACGTAAATTTTATCCACGAAATATTCAGAAGAATCGATTTTACACAAAATATGTAATTCCATAAACAACCGTGCAATCACGATGACATTATAAAAATTATGGCCATGAGAAGATACTCGAAGCAAAAAATTCGAATTATCTCTGTTGCACAATTTGTCCTGAGTACGAGTACACCTAACCATGTAAAACAAAAACCGAGAATGTGACGAAGGAGCATGCATTTCGCAAGATATTCGACGGTTGCACAATTAAACAAACTGCCGATCGTGTATTCGATTCCCCGTGGAAAAACAGTGAAACCGAAAAATACGTTATTTTTCTCTGAGCGAGAGATCAAGCGCGAAAACTTCCACGGGACGGAATCCAAAGCTTTAACAATTAGTTTAGATAATGCGATTCGTGGCTTCCGAACGAGAAGGGGGCGCCAACCCTTAACCGCTGGCGGTGAATGTTTACCGGAGAATTCCGCCGAAACGGGGTAAATTTATAAAGTTTACGTTTAATTTATTATTATACATATTTATTATTAACTGTAATACTTTACTAGCTGCCACTAAATCGAATAAATTAGACTTCTCTTAAATATTTCGTCAAATAAATTAGACGAGAAAATTTACGAATTTTAAATAAAATTTCATTTCACAAGTATTATTACTGCTAAAGCCAGAAACTATAATGCACAAAGGGTAACAACCCAAATTTCCGTACTCTCATCTCGAGATTCATAATTGTCATGTGCACAGATATAAAATTCTTCATTGAACCTAAATTATACTAAATTTTATAAGGGAAGCCTAATAAATATCGACAGATATTTTATTCGCTACCTAGTTGCTTCAATAACCACATTAATAAATAGAAGCTACAGAAAAGAAAGTAGCACGTCATCGTAGATGGAAAGAAAAATAAGGAACAAAATGGCCCGAATAAAATCATCGCGAACAAAGAGAAATAAATTCTAGTCGCAAAATTGTTTTTAGTGGCAGGCTAGTAGGGAAGGGTTGAAACGAGTGGTACAGGGTGGTCCTCGACTCTGACGTTGAGAACGATCGCAACTATTCTAATTATTTTTGTACCGTGTACATATTGCATACGAAGATTATTAAGTACCTAGCTCCGAAGGATGCTTCCTCGAAACTCGGCTATTCTGCTATCAGGTACTTGGTACCCTTCGTCGTCTTTTTTAACTCAACGTTCCTTTTTATGGTTACTGATCATCGTAGGGGGTGATTGGTGGTTTCCGACAACGGGAACCCATCACCCATCATCCCCCACGCCATTCTGATAGTCTCAATGGTCGCATATGGCTGTTAATTATTAACACACTTGTACATAGTAGACACGCGTCGATTCGTTGATGGAAATGGGGACACGAAACGGAGACTACAGTTGAGTGTCCTCGATTGATATTTTGCAGTTTAGTAAATGTCTGTGACAACGAACGAGTTGGCTTGTCGAACTTGAGTGGGGTGTTTTAGGGACAGTGCCCAGGTACACAGGTTTGTTAGGATGAAAATATTGGGTGACTTTGGAAAGTATTATGTGTAGAGGAATAATGATTGCAAAATTGTAGTGATTGTTGTGCAGTATACAGGTTTGAAGATGGGTGAGTATTATTCTAAATTCATTACCGAGTATACACAAGTGTTCAGTTATGAAGGATGTGGACAGTGATCTTGCTGATGATTGTTCGAACGATTCTGTGTATTGGGACAAGTGGGCATTATATTTTTAGTAGGATGTATATGTTTTATTTTTTACTCTATGCTTGGAAAAGTGACAATTGATAATGTGGTACCTAATAATCTGGGAAGGAAATATTTACTTACTTTTTTAATTTTCAAGAAGTATCTTGATTCCTCACGTATGTAAGTAACTGTTCAAAACTATATTCTCCTGAAACGAGTTATTGAAATAATACGAGTTCATTTATACTAGCTACTTAAGTAGTACATCTGTTATTAGCTAATTGATGTAAACTTCTCGGAATAGGCAAAGATTTTTCATCCCCGGAACAGTGAATTTTTTAATCAACTTTTTGAGTGACCCTAAAGAAATCCATAAACTCTACTTCTAATATTTATAAATGTGGTATCTTTTCAAGCAAATATCATCAAGATAACAAAATAAAATTTTATTAATTTCCAATCTCTAGTACAATCAGAGATCACTATCGTTCGAACGGTTATGAGCTACATTGTATACGCGTGTTTTAGAAAACCGAACGTTCCTGCCTTGAGAAATGTGTAACGCAGGAGAGTGAATCTATAATAACGATGACGCGTCAGAGCTGGGTATTATTCGAATCAATGATTATTCGAATGATCTCGAATGAGAATTGCGAATAAAACGAAGTTATTCGAGAATAACGAATAAACATTTTATACGAATAAATTTTTTATTCGAAAGTGCGGCTCGTGCCATGCGAAACCCTTACTCGCTGCTCCGAAAAATTTATTCGAATAAAAAATTATTCGTTAGTTTTGAATCACTTTATTTTATTCGCAATTCTTATTCGAGATCATTCGAATAAAAAATTATTCGAATAATGCCCAACTCTGCGCTGCGTTCACTTATAGGTGTGTATATGCACTCTAAGAAGTTGGACTTCACTTTCGAAATGTTTCTGATCGGGCAAATTGACGTCAGTTCGCAAAGAGCGTATGTATACGTACGAAACGAAATTGCACACCTTGCAAAATTAGACGTTTATGTCCTGGAAGATAGAAATACATATCTGCGGTGCTGTAAAAAGAAACAAATGATCATTTCTGATGGTTAGATGCACTCCGAGGAAATAGAACACATATGCATATTTTAAAGATGCGAATATAGAATTCCGACTGGAAGAAAGTTACACATTTTACAAGACGAATAAATTCGACTCTGAAAAATATGTGTACATCATCCTTCAAAGCAGGATAATTTTTTTATGAATTCTGTACACGCGAATTTTAAGTAAATGATTCGAATAGCTCGTGCACTGCGAGTTACACGTGTGGGACCACCATATTTTTGAATTGAAAATTCAATGTCAATTTGAAAATTCAAATATAATCAAAGAATGTATAATCTTACAATTGTTTTACTACAGAAAGTAGAGCAGAAGATCCAGTAAACTTTTAGCATGATTCTCTACTTTTCACCCGTTTTTATTTTAAAAATTAGTTACTTTTCGTCTTTTATCGCGTAGTATCTCAACGTTTTACTTAACATTACATTATGTCATCATTAAACCTTCTACAAATCTAGCAAAACGACATCAATTAATAATTTTGAAATCACTATTCCAAAAGTTTCTACTTGATCATTAAGCAAAAGTGTCTCTAACAAATCAACAAGCCAGTAAATTGGAGTGCAAAGGATAAAATTACATCTGGAAAGTAATATCCTTTTACTCTCTCAAAAAATACAGTGCTGCAGCAGTTGCGTCTCTAACTTGTAGCCTGCAGTGCGTACGCACGTCCACGAAATTAAAGCGAATGAAAGGAGCTATACGATAACATGAATATATTCGTTCTACGCCTACGTGCCATCGAAAGTCTGGGATTCCTGAAAAGTTGAGGGAGACGCGAATACATGCATCATCGAAACTTGAATTACAGTTCCTGGGCAAAGTTGAAAGTGGTTCCCAGCCCCGAGAACTTCTTACAGCCTCGCCAACTTGTTCCGTTCTTGTCACAGACACGTATTTAATCATTCGTAGTGTTCTGTACATAGTAACATGTTCGATCGTATGTGAGAAGAGTGTTAAGAGAGAGAGAAAGAGAGAGAGAGAGAGAGAGAATTATGCATATTAATATTTAAGAACACACATCGTCCGTGGACTTCAAACACAAATGTCGTTTATTCAACCAAAGTCCATATGGCTGAGGCGATATATGATATCGTAAACACGAAGCATTATCTGTATCATTAAGTTTTCGATATCCGTAGTTTATCGTTGAGATCACTCTGCCGCGGATGTATAATGGCTGATTAATCGATACAACGTATATCGATGGATGTTACTCGACAGCGGTCCTTGAATTAAATAAAGGGTTGGGGGCTGGGTGAAGGTGGCTGTGTTGTTTTCGTAGAAGAGGAAACCGATCGAGGGTGATGTAAATTATTTAGCGAGAAGTGACGTCGATGAGTTTCTATTCGAAAGCAGGGGGCTACCAAAATGGCAGACATATCGGAGGATTCAAGGATCGCTGTAACAGTCTATAGAATAAAACTGACGGATAAAATTCCGCGGCGGATAGTAAAGGTATTTATCGTATGCGTTAATCGTACATGAATTATATTTAACGATCGTTGAGATGGAATTCTTTTCAGAGGAGTGGGTGTGCTGCCGTTGTGTTGTATATGCATAGTTTGTTTTTACGGACAGTGGAGTGAATCGCGTGTATGTGTTCGTATTTTCAGCAACCGGAGGTATTATCGTTCGCGAAACTCGTCCGTTGTATATTTTACTCGCATCGCCGTGTTTTAGCGATAGAAGTATAGAATGAGAGAGAAAGAGAAAGAGAAGCATGCTTGTCGTTCCGTTTCCCCCGGGGATAAGTTTCCCGAGTGGGAGAAAGCGTTTCGTTCAGGCAGAACTGAAATTAGACACGGAGGAGCTCATTGAAATCCTTTTAACGCGTTAAGGCGCGGGGAGGCGGAGACGACGAGCATGGAAGAGAGAATATTTATTTGTAATATAGTCGAGAGAGAAGCCGCGTCTCGTTCGCGAGTTCGAAAGCTCCGAACGGAATGTAAGATAACTTAATACATTCGCAATAAAAGTCGACTATTTTTCTTTAAACCGGCGTGGCTCATTTTTCCTTCCTGGGGGTTGGCGGATGGATTTACTCATATGATCGAAGCAGGTAATTTACATTTATCTATGTACATCAGTATTACATCATACCACTTCATTAGGTATATTAAATGTACATATGTTCAAGTTGGTGTACTTCAATTCATCATATGTTCTATCATATATTTTGAGATATTTAACGTGTTACAATCGCCCTCGGTATACCCTATCTTCGTTTTTATTTAATCCAGCGTCACAATTTTACTACTTTCCAACGGATTTATTTATTAACTAGAAACATTTAAATAATCGATGCACGTTTTAATCAGAACAAGGAAACCAAGCTGATACCACTTTGGCCTTATGAAAACATATATGAAGCATTGAGAGCAAAAACGGACTAACCCACATTTTTTGCGAAATTGAATTAGCAGAAATAATGTATTCCACTAGACTGTGCTAATCATATAAAATAGGAAATTGTTTTTCAAGGTGGGTTAATCCATTTTTATTCTCAATGCCTCATATTATTATCTCTGTTCGGTCAGTCCATGCGGAGAACGCCCATAGGCGTGGAGCGACTATGGTTGACAAATACTACTGGGAGATTCCCTTACACAGCGCGCGTCGAGCGCTTGAATCTCACGGGATCGACCGCGTGCAGTGTTGCAGATCGATTTTATCGAATTTTAATAGATAGACAAACAATCAAAAATATTAGGCGCACATTTGATCGTTTCCATAGATGTTTAATAATTTATAAGCGACTAAAGAAAACAGTGCGTTTCTTCGCTGCTGCAGTACCTAAATGCTCTGCAGCTTCTCCCAAACAAGGCGATATCCTAGTGGTTAGGGTGCAAGCTTCATGGCTTGGCAGCTCCAATTTGAATGCTCTGCTTCAATTTGTATAATTTATAGATAGGTAAAAAACTCAAGCTCAGCCGAACGTAGATCAAATACTCTTGCAACTACATCTGTCTACAATATTTCGTTAAAAATCACGCGTGACACTTCACATGCCCCATGGGCACCGAAAGAAGGGGTAAGTACAAGTGAAAAGAGAAAAGTGGAGAGGGAGGGCCAGGAGAAATCCTCGATGAAGCACGGTACGCAATAATTTCCCAAGCGGTTTCGATGGCGGATTTAAATCTTTCCGGAAACGTCTATTTCGTGCTGCTACTAAAAAACAATATCCGCGGAAAAATAATGACGAGTGGAGGGGGACAAAGCAGAAAAACTGTTTGCGCGGGCGGATAAAATACGGTTCGCAGGCGCTCGAAACCTGCCGTCGAAATCGGTTTTCCTGTGTGTTGTTACCTTTTTCCCAATCTCCATGCTCCCTTGCCCCCCGGCCTCTCTCGATGTTTCGTTAAAGCGTCACGGTTTATCCGTCGTTACACTGACGGGTGCGACACCGTTCAAAAGTCGGGGACGCTGTTAATTTACGAGTTTCCCGGAGGTATTACAACAAAATCCGACGGCGCGTGATCGACGGACAAAGGGGGCGCGCGTGTTCCACGATTTTCACGCGCGCGAGCATCAGGAAATCGCGGGGAATATCGATTCGGAGTGGTGTAGTTAATCGTTGGTATTGGTATTCTCGCGGGTTGTTTGATTCAGATCGCGCTAACTTGTGTATGGGATCTTGCTGACAATGAAACATGGCGGTTAATATGCGATCCACAGTAGTTATTTGCGGGGTGAAGTTGTGTAAGGTATTTCAGAAATAGGTGGGCGAACTCTGCCGTGTTAATTCGAAAGGGCGTATCTGGTCAAAAGGTGGTTCTGAGATAAATGACATTTAGTATTCTGTGTTATGCCATCGGTATGCTATATAAATAGGATTAGGTTAAAAATTAAATCTGGATAAAAAGGTAGGTATCTATATATTTGTGATAAACCCGTAAAATATTTCATAAGCTCCAAAGGAAACTTTGGCAAATACACCCAAAATCAGGTATATATATTAGTTATATTTTCAGTTTTAATACAGATATGACTTTTTTATTTAATATACATATATAGATAAACTATTTTCCTGCTATCTGGCAGCTTAACTCAATTTAAGCGAAAGCTGCAGAAGAAAAACAACGTTCAACGAATAAAGAAATTAAATTTAATCGTCAAATAAATTTTCGTGGAACAAAAAATTAACTTTATTCGTCAAATAAATTCTCGTGGAACAAAAAAAAATTAACTTTATTCGTCAAATAAATTCTCGTGGAACAAAAAAAATTAACTTTATTCGTCAAATAAATTCTCGTGGAACAAAAAAAAATTAACTTTATTCGTCAAATAAATTCTCGTGGAACAAAAAAAAATTAACTTTATTCGTCAAATAATCTAAAGTTAAAGTAACTTTTATTTGATCTGTTATTTAAATAATTTTTTGTTTAAGTAATGCCCAACGCTGGCTAGACTTTACTGACGAGTCCGCTATTAGGTCCACGGTCCACGACGAAACTCTCCACTTCCTTAATTCCCCCCATTTCTTTTCCTCCCATTTCTCACTCTGATAGCTCGCGCACTTGAAATTACGAACTTCGAGTTCATTTTTCAAGGGTTACTCATTTGAATTTCAGAATGAACTGGGATCGACTTTATTCTCTTGACGACTACTGTTTAAATTCTGCATAGTATCTAATCGTGCTCTTCAGCCATTTCACACCATGGATTCAATATCACCTTTTCTCATTTTCTGCTCATAACAAAACGAATAGCGTAACGTGGTATCATGTATTGGTAAGTAATAACGCTAATATTAATTGTTTGTCGATCCACGATAATTAATATCTTTGACAAAACTCGGTAACGTTAGACGATGCATGGAAATGATATGTAGAATCATTAAATTTAATCATCATCATGCCAATATGGTTACTTGGTTATATTCAATTTAATTCGCGATCCTGAGCCTAACAATCCATGCGAATGGACGAGCATGGAAATCAATGTTAATATAATGCCACCACGTGTAACATTCGACGTAGGATCATGTTCCTTCATTTTACGTGTTTCGCATGTCACGAACCACCCCGTTAATATTGATGTATAACCCATATCTTCTATAGAGAGGGTAAATGCAAAAAAAAATAGACGTTAATTTACCAAATCGACGTTTCATCGGTGGTAGTAGCGGTATATTATTCTCCAATTTCAAATATTGGAATAGTGAGTATTATATTTTAATAAGTTCTCTGGAAAGTGGAAGAATTGGAACGATGAAAATTGATTGCCACGCTAACTTCTGTCTGTTTCCAATTTAAAATGATCAAAAACTAGTTCCTTAACGGTATCAGCTCTTTATTAAGAATATCAATCGTTTATTAACAGTAAACAGTAGTAAATCGTTTCAATTAAATCGCCATACCTAAGTAAGCATGCATCTATTCAATTGGACCGACGAACGCAGCTGTTCGATATTATCGTTTATTTTGCTATTCATTGGGAATCGTTGCCCCTTTTTGCTCGTCCGTTTGCAAATATTCGATCGCGTGATGCCAGCAGCGATAAACACCGAACTCGCAGAAATTGAATAAACTCGCGGCGGGGAAGGCCGGTGAGTTTAGACTCACAGATTAAGGCTTTTGAAATTCAAAACCGCAGCGCCTTGGATTATACTCCGCGGGGGAAGAAAAAAAATTCATTGCTTTGTTTGCTCGTCGCGTTAAAATATCCTGCCGCTAACTTTCCTTCTACCCCCCTTCCCACCCCTCTTTCAACGGACGCGCGAATAAATTTAACGTGCGCCAAATGCATCGCGAGAAGCTTGCGGAGAATGCAAAATGGGAGAACGCTGTCGCGAGCATTTCATTCCACGCATTTCCATCATTTCGATGTTTAAATTGTTTACTCTCTGTATGATCTTTTCCTTCAGCTTGCACCACAATTTACTCTCATATTAACTCATTATTTATTTATTTTATGCTCGGGGTAAACCATTTGATACGAAAGGGAACAAGAGAAGTCTGAAGAACAAAGAGATTGTGTATTGTAAAATAAAATGTGCTATGATTACGAGAAGGAAAGGTAATGCAAAAGAAAAAGCAGAAATATACAACAGATCTTATAAATTGCATGTAGTAGAGAGTACAGAATGCTTAAAGGCTGGGAACGAACTACTTACTGGCAATAGCTGTGTATTTACTATAAAGCGTTCGATAAACAGTTAAAGAAATGTTAACTAAAAGAGGGAAATAAAGTAAATTATTTTAGTTCAATTTTTAAAGGAAAACATATTTATTAGATTTCTGATATTTCGTCTGTTTTACATTGCTTGTTAGTTATAAGTCAAGTTTGTCTTTTCAGATCTGTTTACTATTTTTTTGTTATATAACCGAGGCAATTCTTTGGTTTTGAGGCTAGAATTAATAATTATTTGTCTACCTGTTTCCGTTTTTAATCATTCTTGGAATTGGAAAAGTTTCGCTGAATGGTTTCTCGTTACTATATTAGAATCTCTTGTGAGAGTAAGGTATGATACATTCATGTCTGACTAATGCTTGAGTTGTACTACTTGACTTCTACAACTTCTGCTTATACTACTGGCCGAGGTCTCCATGGTGCCTGAATTTTCGTACAACTTTAAAAACGTACTTTTTCGAATTTGTTCTTCCTGGAGAAATAACAGTGACTCTAATAATTACTAAAATATTTAGTATAAGAAACACTGATAAACTTAATTTTTACTCTTTTATCTGAGAGATTAAAAAGAACAGTGTTATAGAATGCCTGTATATTAATTACAGAAACAGGTAGGACCAAAACCTCTATTATTTCCTACAAATAGACTTTGCAATGAAAAAGAAGTGATAAAAACTGTTAAATAAAAAACGCCCCGAACATTCAATGTTTCTCTAAAACATGTTTCAATTCACAAATCCTCACGCTTTGAAGTTTCTAATTAATATTACTGTCATCAAGTAGAAATGTAAATACTAAAAGCATTACTAATTTATCAAATGCTCTTACGTTTGACTATTCACATTGGAATAAATACGATCAAATGGTAAACATAGAACAGTCATTTGAAACCAAACCCGTTAACAGCCCACCAACACTTTCAATTATAAAACCACCGCGTGCTTTCACACCCGTCTAATACACACATTATCATTCACAAAATTAATTACCAAACCTCCCAGCACATATTTGCCAGGGTGCAAGTCCACAGTCCTGGCGCTCCTCTCGAAAACTAAAAACTGATCGAGCATGCAGATAATTCCGCGCGAGCTCATACCTCGAATCCATCTGAAACAGTGGCCTCCTTCGCCGAGCGCATTGCGCGCGTTAGGTTGAAATCACGCGTGATAAAAGCGGCGCGCGATGTGATCCGCGGCTGAATGGAAACTGGCCGTATTACAGCTGCGCTGGATCTCCACCAGCCCGGTTCCGTTTTTAAAGGGAAATTGTGGCCCAGCCTCGCTGCCTCGATCGTTCATCGTGTGTATTTTCGAGCTCAGCCGCCACCGGTTACATTACATCGTGCGTTACGGCCTCTTTTATACGCGCCAGCGATCGATGGATCAGCAGCATTGTCTCCGGGCTCAGGGCACGTGAATAGGGACGACGGTATCAATTGGGGCGCCGGGGAAAGTCGATCGGTTCGGACATGGTTCTTCATCGCGAATGCGAGTGGATGTTTGATGAAGAGTAATCCCGCGATGGGATCAGGGAAAAAAAAGGAGCAGGATTGGATGAGGCAGAGACTCTGCGAAATTAACCCATTCTTTATTTCTTTGACCGTAGTTGGGGCGGCGTTGGTCCTTTCAGTGTTGCTTTCCTGTCTGTTATTAGAGTCCTTTTGTGTTTCGGCCACTGTTCGTTTTACTTTCACGAAGGGAGGTGAAAAGGGATGTTGAAAGATGGTTTTTCGATGGAGCTGGAAGTGGTAAGGAAGGTGTAATGGGGGATGAAGGAAATTGGGAAGCGGTGAGTGAAGAGGTTATACAGGCTAACCAGGGTTGCATCTCTTGTACCTAATTGGTGGATAGCGATAGAGGGGGAAGTTTAATGGTTAAAGGAATATTTTTTATGATCGAATCTGTTTCACAAGTGTAATGATATGTGTACAATATGCAATTTAGATGATAAAGGAAGTGATTTAGGTGGCTCAGGTTTTATATCGAATTGGATATTCTATAATAAGCTAGTGGCCCCGATATGACAACTGAAGTCTTCTGGTATTATGTTATTAATGTAGATAGGTATATAAGGGAATATTATTTTTTAACTTCCGTTCGATTATTGTCGCAGGTGGAGGTTGGTAATTTAATAATCATTTGTGCGAAAGATTCATCGAAAATATTCCAGTGATTTCGACGAAAGATTAGAGGCAACTTTAATTATTCAAACTTCGACTTCGGTATGAGAAACCAGTTTTAGAATTTATAGCGCATGATAGCTGTTCGGTAAAATGGCGGGCAACGATAGGAGATTTGCCATTTATCGACGGTTTTTAATACATCGTCAAGCACTTCCACGCAACTGGCTCGGCGAGGCGCGGGTTTTTTTTCGATTTAACCCGTACATATCGCGGGAAAAGTAACGGTATTATAAGTTTACCGGTTTTATGAAGCAGGCCGCAGGTGGAATCGTTTTTCCGTTAAATTATCGGGGAACGCATTACGTAAACCGGTCGAAACAGCAAATCGCGATAATATAAGGCGTTCCGCGAAATTGGGGTACATTTGGAGTTGGATATCGGGTAAATTTTTAGACGAAACCCGATTGAATTTTCAAATGAAAATTAACCAAATTTTCGAGGAAAAATTGGTCGAATTTTCCAGCGAAATTGGGTCGACTTCTCTAAGAAAAATTCATGAATTTTTCGAAATGTGGTTGACCGAGTTCTCAAATGAAAATTGATCGAATTTCCAAAGGAAAATACATCGAATTCTCGACGGCAAATCGGTCGAATTCTTGAACGAAAGTGGGTCGAATTCCTGAAGGAAAATTGACCGAATTGCCGAAGGCAGATCGATCGAGTTCCCGAATGAAAATTCATCGAATTTCCAAACGAAAATTAGCCAAATTTTCGAAAGGAAATCGAAAATTCTGGAATGAAAATCTACAAAACCTTCGAATGAATATCAACCGTGTTTTTCAACGAAAATTAATTAAATTTCCAAACGGAAGTAAACCAAATTTCCGATGGAAAATTCACTGATAATTAGTTGAAAATTCAGAAAATTCCCGAACGAAAACTACCCGAAGTTTTCAACGAAAGCGAACACGATGATTTCGTGTTTGCGCACGATTATTAATCATTAGCGGTTCCAATGGCTCACCGCGGTTGGCAATATGTAATGAACTTCGTTCGCCCACAGCGTGTATCGTATTGTTCGATTTTAATAGACAATTTATCGCGGCTTGTATGCGTGCCACGTTAAATCTTGATTTACGCAACAGCTAGCTTGAAATATGTTTTCGTTTGCACCGGCTATTAGCCGTTATGGGCACAAAAGCTTTAGAAACAATGAACGTGAAATTATCGCCACCAATTTATTATCAATTCAGAAACTTTTAAGAATTCCAGACTGACTAAATAAATCAGCACTGTTTTCAAACTTTCGAGCGCCAAAGGGTCTAGCAGGGTAAGTATGGGCAAACGGCCCCCACGCCGATTCCTGGAGGTGTTATTTTTTAAACAATGCTCCTGGCCTGAAACACCATTGTGTAAAGTTTTAGATCGCTACCCCCCCGTTTAAGGGTAATACGGGGGTGAGCGCCCTTAACGTTATTATTTTTTATCTCGGTTACTACTTAAAATATTTGAATGAGAAAAATATGAAAAAAAGCTACATACTAACTGTACTTCGTGTATTTTTCTCGAAATTGTAAATCAATTATTAAGGGTAGAAAAAAAATAATTAATTTTTTGAGGGTGGTTTTTCGAAACAACCCTTTGAGTGACAACCTCCAAAAAAATAAAAAATAATGCTCTATTATGGTAGTATTATATAAAAAATCCTGAAGATGATCGAGTTGGTGGAACATAGTTAAATAATTTAAAGAAGATCATTATATTATAAAGGGTCTAGCAGGGTAAGTATGGGCAAACGGCCCCGACGTCGATTCCTGGAGGTGTTATTTTTTAAACAATGCTCCTGGCCTGAAACACCATTATGTAAAGTTTTAGATCGCTACCCCCCGTTTAATACGGTAATACGGGGGTAAACGCTCTTATATTTATAATTTTTTTTCTTGGTTAAAGATATTTAAATGAAACAAAAGCGACAATATTTTTCCGGATTTGGAAATGAATTATTACGGGTAGAAAAATATAATTTATATTTGGGGGTAGTTTTTGCACACAACCCTATGAATGACAACCCCTTGTCGTGATAATCGCTTATATTTGTTTGCACATATCGAAGGGATAATCCGTACTTAGCCAGGCGTATTTTGCTGTCTTTCTGATTATATAAACGCTGATAACTTATAATCGATTAAAGAAAAATTACAAATAATGCAGTTATCACTACTGCTTTCAGGCATTTTTCTAAATAATACTGGTGCTAAATAAAGCCCTCAAACAATTTTTATCGTAATATTCATGATTTTCTCTATTAGTAAACTCGCAAGCAAAATGTCGATAAAACAGCGACGGTTCCGTGCTGTCGGCGGACCGCGACGTCGATACGTCGTCGTATGGTGAATAGAGGGACGCGGCCGCCTCACCGCGCCGCGCCGTCCGCGTAAAAATAATATTGGGACGCAGTCGCCGTCGTTGAGGGGTTATTTAAGTATGTTTCCACCAACGCGACTATTCTACATTTTTATACATGATAGTTATATAATAGAGTATTATTCTTAATTTTTTGGTGGTTGTCACTCATAGGGTTGTGTGCAAAAACTACCCCCAAATATAAATTATATTTTTCTACCCGTAATAATTCATTTCCAAATCCGGAAAAATATTGTCGCTTTTGTTTCATTTAAATATCTTTAACCAAGAAAAAAAATTATAAATATAAGAGCGTTTACCCCCGTATTACCGTATTAAACGGGGGGTAGCGATCTAAAACTTTACATAATGGTGTTTCAGGCCAGGAGCATTGTTTAAAAAATAACACCTCCAGGAATCGACGTCGGGGCCGTTTGCCCATACTTACCCTGCTAGACCCTTTATAATATAATGATCTTCTTTAAATTATTTAACTATGTTCCACCAACTCGATCATCTTCAGGATTTTTTATATAATACTACCATAATAGAGCATTATTTTTTATTTTTTTGGAGGTTGTCACTCAAAGGGTTGTTTCGAAAAACCACCCTCAAAAAATTAATTATTTTTTTTCTACCCTTAATAATTGATTTACAATTTCGAGAAAAATACACGAAGTACAGTTAGTATGTAGCTTTTTTTCATATTTTTCTCATTCAAATATTTTAAGTAGTAACCGAGATAAAAAATAATAACGTTAAGGGCGCTCACCCCCGTATTACCCTTAAACGGGGGGGTAGCGATCTAAAACTTTACACAATGGTGTTTCAGGCCAGGAGCATTGTTTAAAAAATAACACCTCCAGGAATCGGCGTGGGGGCCGTTTGCCCATACTTACCCTGCTAGACCCTTTGTAGAACTTAATAATCTCCGATTCAATAACTCTATAATGCTTAGAAAATTTGTGTTCACGTGAAAATGTGAATCCCAATGACACCGTTAGAATTAACCAGTCAAAGTTGTTTAAATAATATTTTGTATTTTGTATTTCGGAACAGTTTCAAATAAAGAAGATTTAAAAAATTTGCTCGCCTCGAAAGTATATTGTGCAAAAATGCTTTTAATAATTCAGACAGAAAATTTCATTCAATGTGCAAGCTACGTTTTGTGAGACGCCCCGTATATCCCCGACGTGCATTTGAATACGTACTCGACCATATCACGGCGAATTCTCGTTTTTTAGATTGCTCCCAAAGGAAAATCGTTTCCGACTCGCTACGCTGGGGTTTTCACCTTTTGTTTTCCCGTATTAGCATCGGCATTACGACATTTCGCCGTCCGTTTTAACGATTCGTTTTTGCACTGCGCCAGTTTCGTCGCCGCGACACATACAGGGTGTATCGTAGCCGATGGTACAAATAGAATAATCGTGATTTAACATGGAAGAATAAGTCGAAAATATAAAATAAAATGTTTCCGTTTTCACTGATGGTATTTTGAAGATTTGCTAGAAGTTTTTTTAAATAGAAATATCATTGTTCTTATCATAAAATTATCATACTAGTTACAGGTTTGAATTATTCCATCATAGTTCCTCATGATAGTCAACTTTCGTAATTAGGATTCTGGATTACAGTGTCGATCGATTTTACGTCCTTCATTTTAACATCGCGTAACTTTACAAAATTCCCTGACTTGAGAAAAGCTCTTGTTTTAATTAATAACTTTGATTATTTAAAGAACGATCCCGCGATCATAAATATCGATCCAGCAAATTACTACACTCACCTAATTCAAGTTTTCAAATTCAAATACAGTACATATTAGGACCCTTCATACCAAATAGTTCTGCAATTCGTGACTGCAACTCGTACTCTATATTTTAAATTTTAAATAAACTATCTCTGTAAAGCGAACAGAACATTCCATAACCCTTTATAATTTTCGAATACGTGCACATAGATCGTAAGCTCCCCATTTCATTGCACTGCAAAAATAAAAAAGAAGGGTGGCCATTTAAAAGCTCACTACTGTTCTCACTTGTTTCTAACTCTTAAGCAAATTTAGCATTCCAAGATTACTATGATCACGAACACTTCGTTACCCCCGACAATATTTATTTCATTACGTGCACGTTTTTCTACGCCAGCACTTTTCACGTCAACTTAGCCCTCCAACCACCATCCTCAAGCAGGCCATTTTTCCCAAGACACGATTACCAGCGGCACGAAGCCCTTAAACCCCCGGTCCCACGCAACCCTCCTTACACCGAAATTACCGTAAAACGCGCATCCTTCCAATCCAGCTAATCGCGACGCAGAAATCGGCGATCACCGCAATTGCCGTGTAAAGCACCAGGGAGTGGTGATCGCGGGATGAGGCGAGGTACCGTAACGCGCCCCTATCTTGTTTCCTCGTTCAACCCCCGCCGCCCCGTCGCGACCAAAAACCCGTGGAAAAGCCTGGCGGCCCCCAGTTTCGTCCACGCCTAATGAAAATTAATGGCACACCCTGCCCAGCCGCCGCTGGCGCGGGCTAAAAATCGCGCGAACAAGGGGGAGGGGGCGGGCAGCGATCATGATTTAATACGTCCCAGCAGCCACCAACCCCTTCTGTCGCCCCTTCAGGGGGAGGGAGTAATACGCCGTAAATAAAGGGGCCACCCCGATGACGTATGAATATTCGACGTCGTACATCTGGCGAACGTGCTTCCCCACCCTACGAGGAATTTCGCCCCTTTCCTCGATTTCCGAAGGAGGATCACGTTTCCGGCTCGAGTGCCTGACCGGATATGATGCATCGAGCTGTTCTGGGGGACGGTGATCCTCGAGAAGCGCACCCTACCCCTCTTTTCCTTTCGCAAGATATCGGTGGATGGGATGGAGCTTGAGACATGGGGGTCGCGTGAAGGGGAGCTGGTTACCGATGAGCATTCGATTTGGGATGTTTTTTTTATAGTATTTAGGTATTTATTCCTGAGCATTGGAGCGGAGGTAGGGGCAATGGGGGTATTGCCCGAAGCACGGAAAATTTTTAGTGCTCCAGATACTTTTTTTATTATTTGAATTTTTTTTTATTAAGGGGTAACACCACTCTAGAGGCAGAAAAAAATACCTAAATTTGACAATTTATTTTGGGAGTGTGACAAACGGAATAGAATTTCTTTTCAGAGGGTTTATTTAACACACATTGAAGTACGAAAAATAATTTTTTTAGTGTCATTTTCATACAAAATGGCGACGACAGAGCCCGTCGTTGAAAACAGCTTTCGTGAAAACACCGCCACGGGAGGACGGATTTCTCGGCATGTATGAGTCGTGGAACAAAAAATAAAAAAAATTTATAATCTATATACAATTGGCTTTGGAAGTACGTAGGGTTTTTTTTTAATCAATTTTTGTGGAAGTGGTGCAGTTGTTAAGAAATAAATCGATTTTTTGCCCTAAAAATGAGCATTAAATTGGTTATAAAAAAGAAAGTTTACATTCAATCAAAAAACGGCTACGTACTTCCAAAGAGAATATTGTTGTAAAGCTACTGTAAAAATTTCAAATCACTTCATGCGATAGTTTCCGAGAAATTCGTCCTCCCAGTTTGAAAAAAGTGGTTTCGAGAAAAACGCGTTTAAAGTTTTATGAACATTTTAATCCTTTAAATTTTTGTTTATCTTTAATCTTCGATGCCTGCACCATACATTTGGCCAACTAGGTCGATGTTCGTCTCCTCCTTCCTTTCTAAAGTATGGTTTAAGCAAAAAAAAAACATCGATCCTAGAGTGGTGTTACCCCTTAAAGTAGATGAGTGAAATTTCTTTAAATACTAATTCGTAATCTTTCATCATGCGGTTGGTGGCCGAGAATCAAATGTGTGTGGCAATTTGTTGACCCGTCTATGAAACTCTCATTAGCCGTTCTCCTCTGTACCTCTTCAGTCTTCTTCGTACCAATCTTTCATATCACTCCGCTATCGCGCAGTCTACCGCTCCCAGTCGGTCGTGTCTACTTCTTCTCATCGCACCTCCAAATTTCAAGCCTCCTTCTCCTACACTTTTGGGTAACGCTGGTTCTGTATCAAACCCTATCGTCCTTCTAACGTGTCACTAAAACCTTTATTTTTCACCACTTTCGCACCTTTTGGTCTCAATTTGTTTTACGTTTTATGTCAATATTTTAGTACTTTAGCTTTCGTCTTTAGACTCAGTTTTCTTATTAATTTTCAAAATACAATAAAAACTACAACCCAGACTCACTTAAAAGAATTTTCAAAATTCAGCCTGTATGCCTAATGAAATTTGTAAACTTTTGGTATGCAGCAAGTCAACAATATACCAATGGTCTATTTATAAAAATTGGAAATGTTCAAAATTCGTCAACTAGTCTCCCCTACCAATTCAAAACCACCCCTCGCAGCTCTGCATTCTTTTTCTGCCACCCCGACGCCACCGAATGAAAGCGAGAATCCAGCCGTGCATACATCCCGATTGATCATTTCGGCGTGTCCACGGGAGTCTGTCAAAGAGTTCGACGCGGCCTGTTACAGCAGCGTCATTCATCGAAAAAGCTGCACTACGTGAAACGCGACGATATCTTTCTGTATCATACGGTTGACAGGATAATTGTCACAGAGCAACAGCCGCGCCATCTATTAATAAATCAGTAACGGTGGGTGCTCGCTCGTTGCCCTTTGATTTCGCGAATGCCCCCAATTACGTTTAATCAGGGCCATTTCGCAAAACTTGAATGCCCTGGCTCATCCAAACGAATCGCTCTCGTTGCGATCCTGAAAGGACCTCGACCCAACGTGTCCGTTAGTTGAATTCAACTGGAAAAGCAACGATTCGAACGCACTCGCTGATGGCGCAACATCCACGCTCTAATCAACTGGCGCGACTTTTTTAATCGACGATGACGATCAAATAATTTTACAGCGCGCTGGTAGTACGGGCTCAAATGGACGAGGGATTTTTACGCGCGCGCTGGATGATACGTCGGGTCGACGGTGGATCTTCAATTTTTGATTTCATGGATACGACTTTCTCGTATTTCACTTTCCGGGATAAAAGCGTGCTTTTTAGTGTACCATGAAACGTGAAGGGTTTGTAGAAATATTTAAAGCGTCTGAAAGTGGAGGTACATCGTTTGTGGGTCTTAGGAATTAGATTTGTTATTGTTATATATAAGTGGTTTGTTGCTCGATCAAATGGAAAGTCGAACAATGTGCCTAGGGGGTGAAATTGATTTCTGTTCGAATTGTAATGCTTATCTGTGGTAATCAAATTTGAGGGCTACTGATTGAACAAATATAATGAATTCTTATTTCTGTTAAATAGTCTTAAAGATTTAGGATCTTAAGGTTTATTACGATCTTGACTTACAGTCTGTTTTTATTACACTTTAAATATTTTAAGATCGTGAGGAAGATGATGGAAGATATGGGTTCAGGGTGTGAAACATTGTTAGACACAGTAGATACAAAATATACGAGGGCTAGTGCTTCACGTTATAAAATATTGGAAAATTTTTTAATTTCTTTTAATTTCTTTGTATAAGGAATTCTGTATATCTTAAATGAATATTTATTAATCTTCTAAGTTCATATTCTTATAATTGTTCGCCAATAATAGTAACTAAATTCAATTTTTCGAATTCTAACCTTCCCAATCTAAAATTACTGAATAATGGTGCATCGAAGTATGATTCCGCGATAATTCTGATACAATTATCAGCACAGGGCTATTATCAATGTTTGCATGGAATAATATACATCTTGTAACACCGGAACTCCCTTGTTCAAATAGCTATCTAATCGATACTAATTGGGCTGCTGGCCAAATTATAATCACGTACTGACAGTTTACATATGTAATAGCTAATAATGTATGTTTCTTTCTCTCTCAAATTCAAATATTTACAGTCCATTTCAATGCATGCATCATGCAGAATAGAAGCACTACATGGTAAATCATAATTCGCGCTCAAATCGAAAAGTGTCTCTCCCTCTAGAAAACAAAGCACAAAACGCGAATTAAAATCTTCATAGAAAACCACTCCATTTTTAAAAACCAACATTACGTATTTTCTGGATACATAAATCGCTCAGAATTTATCGATCAAATTCGTAAAATCGTCTAATAAGCATTAGATAGTTCTAAATCGAACGCACGCTCGTCGGGCAGACAGTTCAACAATTTCGTATTCATTCAAAGTCCCCAGCTGCTGCTTAACATTCCCGCGTCTTGAATTTCTTGTTGACGCGTAAGACTATCGCCTAATTCAGCTTGGAAATTCCGCGCTGCAGCGGTGCCGCATAAACTGCAGGGGCAACATTTCACAAGCACCTCGAGGGTTAGCTGGTGGCCTGGAGCTGCCACGGGAGCGCATAAACCGACGATAAACACCGTCCTGCCTGTGGTCCTTGACGAGGAGTCGCACGGGAATTAGGGTGCAGACAGCCGACGCTTTATGACCTCGTTCCCGTCTACGAGCGTCTCGATCAGACTATAAGCGGGGCATCCGTATGACTCGGTGACTTGGAATTATTCAGAAACCCTTCATTTAGGGATACTTTTTCTATACCGATACGGGGGTTAGAATATTTAGAGGATGAGTGTTTCTGTGATGTTTAGTGTGGTTCGATTGGATGGAGTTACTTTATGGTTTAAGCCTTGGTTCTCATCTAGAAGTGTTTTAATTGCACTTTAATGAAGGGAGGGGGACTTATTTGACTCGTTAATTATTTAAGATTTATTCAGAATATTTTTGTTATACTGATATGGGAAGATTAAAAGAATTGAGAATTTTAAACAATGAGTGTTTGTATAATGTTTGGAATTGGGATCTCTTTGTTCCATGTATAAGGGGAGACCGGGGCAAGTTGATACGTTTCTCAGTTTTCAATTTTTTTAATTTTATTTGAATTAATTATATAATAACAAATATGCTAAAATATACTTTGGTCCTTCCTCTTTAATATATTGTACATGAAAAGTTGAAAAAATACATACAAAATGAATGAAAAAATGTTATTTGGACGAAGGTAAAATGTATCAATTTACACCACTGTGGGGGAAGTTGATACTGTTCTGGGGCATGTTGATACATCTGTAAAATGTCCGTTTAATGAGTAAAGGATGGATGGATGGAATATCCCACTTTAACATGAGGCGCTTGCTTTTTTTTATAAATGTATCTTAATAAAGATATTTTATTTATTCCGTATATTCTCGCGCTTTGACGCAACGACATTGACTTCTTTTCTACACCGACACACGCTTTTTGAAAAATATTTTGCAGTATTTTGGTGCGATTCGTTTTTCTGACATAATTTTGTATCATTTTCCTAGAAATAAAAAGAAAAATCCAATTAAACGTAGTCGGGCAAAATTGTTACACTGTATCAACATAATATAACAACCTAATATAAACAGTGGAATTTGGATTCACCAAAATGGTGTTGTCACCTTTATATTGAACTCTGTTAATGTTCATATTTAGACACTCCTTTGACAGTCTATTGATAAAGTATTTTCAGGTAACTGTAATGAATACACCGGATGTTTCATTCACCAGCATCGCATTGCAGACCTTTCTAAATTCATGTTATGAATTTTCTCACCCCCTGACACTTTTAATTGCACACTTGTCAAGTGTGTCTTTTAATAAAATCTTTGCGAGCTTTTAGCATCCCTGGAAAAGCGGATCGTTAGCATGTTGGAATATTTTTTAAGTGAAATATGTGGAAAGTTGAGCAGATTTCCCGTGTTAGAGCAGCGATTTGAGAAGTGCAGAACAGGTGGCCCGCAACTTTGCTCTCTCTGTCTCTTAAATGAAACCCATTTTATTTCAACCTTTTTCAAGACGAGTGTATGTACCCACATAATTCAGCAGAAAATTAGAACAACGTTAAAAATACGAACACTATTACGCAAGAGAATTTTATGTCCATATAAAGAATAATTGCTCTCACAATCTGAACTGCTCCAATTTCTTTCATTCTGTATTATCAAAAATAACAGAGATCTTTAAGACGATCAAAACAAGCTGATTACTCTGTATAAATCTCATTTTTCGATCCTTAAAGTAGTCGGTATATTTCACTGTCCATGATTCTATCTCTGCTTCGGGCTTCATCCCTGTTGTTTGTTTAAAACCCGTTTTCACCATTCATCAACGGTACTAGTTTAATCTTGTAATTCGTTCGTGTCTGTTTGTAGTTTATTTTCTGTACCATTGTGTTTTAGTTTCATGCATATATAGAATTTGTTCAAATAACTTTTCCACTTCATATGCAAATAGGTACAGAATTTTGGTGATGTCACGAAGTGATTAAGAAATTAGATTGCGATATTCAATGATAGAAGAGTAGCAGTTTTGTTAGATCCTTCATTATAACCAATTATTTTCACTTCAACATCGTTTTGAAGAATACGCTTGTGTGTTCGATAATAAATAATATTTTTAAATTTATAATTGACATTTCTTTGCCTAATGGTCATTCACTGATTTGCGGTCAATTACTGGTTGGTTTACCCTAGTTCGAAATCATTCAGTGGAACAGAATATCCCCTTGTTTTCCATTTGCATCACTGCATTCTTATATAATATTTATAGGTACTGTCCGTGTATCTACTGCTCTCGATAGCTTCTTAGACTTTTCAGGATTCGTCAGCACGCATAAGCTAAACCCAGTCAAGTATACAGGGCTCTCGCAGCTCAACTGTGAAACTGATCTCCTCAGATTTTAGTAAATACAATATCTGAGATATATTCTAGGAGAAATATTTCCTTCCTCCGAGTTCCTTCGCCAGTAATAACAGAACAAAGTGAATTCCCCTGTTAATAATTATAATTTAAACCAGAGTAAGACACAAAAGATGTGCCTCTGACAGGAAAATAAGTAATCCAAACAATTCTTTGACATATCCTTGAATATATAAAATAGTAGAAAGGGAACACAGTGTGGAAAAGCCGGATATAATTATCAATGCAGTTTTAATTGAAGTGGTGTCACGATTCAGTGCTTCTATTCGGGTTTCATTTGAAGCAGTTGTTGTATACTTCAAGGCTGCATTATCTTTTTATCGTAATTGTTATTTGAAAATTGGGAATTGTATTTTATACCTCAGAGTTAAGAAACAAGTTTTTAATATACGCACAATGTTGTTTCTAATTGAAAGATATGCCCAAGTAAGTGGATCATTTTGGAAAATATTAGTGATTAACGATTATGTCAATTCCAGAAAATTTTATAATAGGATAAATATGGCGTCCGATTAGAACTTAGTTTTCCTTGGTCACAACACTGTCACGTTTACCATTATTCACTTATTTTTACAAATTCTCCTCACTGAACTCTCCAATCAAATATTTGACTTCCAGTTTATTACGAAAGAGAAAGTTCTATTTCAAGAAACAGATATTGGTTATTTGACGCATCATAAACTGTCTCAAGCTGCACATTAATAGGAACTAGTCCGTGCCACTTAAGACAACCTGTTTCCAGTTATTCAATTAAAGGTATATCGGAAGTTAATTAAAAAAGCTCAGTCGACGTCTAGCGTCTCGGGGTTTCCACTGTCTTCCTTCCTGCTAGCTTTTCTGCTTCTCAGTTCCGTTGTCTCCCTCCCTCCAGTTCAGGCTTTCCTCTTCCCATTACTCTTACACCTTCTATTTGATTCTCTCCCTGTGTGTTTTACACTCTGTCTCTTAATCTCCGCGGAACTTCTCTACTCTCTTCTTTTAGCATCTTTATTTTTCCTTGTATTCCTTTGCTCTTCATTTCTCTTCCCGAAGATTTATCGGGGAATAATGTACTCTGGCGCGAAGATTTAAAGCAAACCCGAACTGTAATACACTTCTCGAGTTAACTGCTCGTTGTACAAGTGTCAGAGGGTTCATAGAAAACTTTATTCGCACACGTAGCCAATGGAAATTCTTATCGATGACCATAGAGATTAAGTAGTTAAGAGGGAGACACATGATATTCATTCATAGTCGCGGCACACGGCCAAATATTTTGAAAACAATGGGGATTATTTCGAATATTAAAATTTTATTTGATTCTTGGACCCATACAGCACACTTCGTTGCAGCTGTATTGCAGGAACGTTGCTGCAATATTGCGTTGTTGCAGGTTGCATTGCAAAATTGTAGGAACGTTCCTGCAATATTGCCGTGCATTATTGGAGTGGCAATGATCTTACAATATTGCAGCAATATTGCAAGAACGTTGCCGTGCAATGTTCCATTGGTAACGATCCTACAATATTGCAGCAATATTGCAAGAACGTTGTCGTGCAATGATCCATTGGCAACGATTCTACAATATTTCTACAATATTGCGCGCTCATCGACGTGCAATGTTCCAGTGGCAACGATCCTACAATATTTCGGCAATATTGCGCGCACATCGATGCGCAATGTTTCAATGGCAACGACCCAGCAAAATTGCCTACATATTGCCGTGCAATACTGTAGTGGAAATATTGCAGAAACAGTACAGCAATATTCTGAAGCAACTATGACTTTGACGAAATTTGAAATATGACGTCGAGTAGATTCTACAGCATGTTTCATTTAACTGGATATGCTAGAATTTCTCGTTGGCCGTTGAAGATATGAAAAAAGTGTTATTGTGAGAGTTGTTTGTACATGAATTTAAATTATAAAAGAGATTTGAAAATGAATTTAATTTGTTTAGATAGAGTAGATACTATATATTTTAATGTGTGTAATTATTATTATTATTAAACGTCTTTATTGCACAAACACATATATACAATCAAGCAAGAAAAAAGAGAGATGAAAAGACAAATGCAAAGGTTTAGTCTAAAGACTACTTTCCAACCTAACCTGAAATGACACCGGGTTATAGTTAGAGTCCGCACCTACAGTGTTAAAAACCCCTAATAGGTTTGTCAAATGAGCCTTCGTTTTTGAATAATTTGAGTTTAAAGTTTTGCACGGTAGGAGTATAAGGTCGAATACGTAAGCAATCTTATCAATCAGCGGTTGTAGCTGCGGCGGTAAAGTGTTCGTCTACGATGCTACAGGTCCCCTCGGTTCGAATCCCCCCTGGGGTAAAAATATTTTCTATGAGAAAAAGACACACGGGCGTTATACTACTACGATTCTGCACACATTCATTTCGTCGCGTTCCTCACGGCTTGAAACGTTGCGGTGGGACCATTGCTGTAAAATTTCCGAAACGTTGCGGGAATATACTCCTGCGATATTGTTAATGTGGACATAGGAGTGAACCTGCAACTTCTCTGCAATGATACGGTGCAACATTACAATCTCACACTGCAATATTTCCGAAGAGTTGGAGGATCATTGCCACAATTTTGCCGTTTCGTTGCAGGACTACATGTTTGCAATGCTGCCGCAACATTGCAAAAATACACACCTGCAATATTGCGAAGGCGGACATAGGACTGAACCTGCAACGTCTCTGCATTGTTATGGTGCAACATTGCAATCTTGCACCGCAATATTGCAGAGACGTTGCTGCAATGTTATGGTGGTGTTTGGGGAGTTGAATTTCATGAGAAATGGCACCGAATTAATTTTTACACTTTAATTCTTGAGAGGGGTTTGCGCCTTGTTGAACCGAAAAATAGGTAATTCTTTGTGAATTTCTGGTGCAAAAATGGTTCGACAAATTAATTTGAGGTTTGGCAGGCCAAGATGGAAAGTGAAAGACACTTGAAATTCTTGGGTCCCTGCACCCAACTGCTTTACGGACTACTTGATTAAACCTCGGACAGTATCCTACATCTGCTCGACCAGTCGCAACACATTCCACTGATTTCACCCTCGACTAACGTGCATTCGCCAGGCGTTCAAGGATCATCAAGCTCCATCCACCAACTCCTAGCCCCCGCGTGCATTTCGAAATTCCCCTCTTCCACCCCTCAGAAATGTCCAACCAGTGTCCCGTAATTTATCGGTATCCTGGAGTATCGCGAGCAGTATCGCCGGAAGTAATCTTCTCGCAGAAATCACCTCGTATTTCAATTTCCCATGCAAATAACTGGCATTAATCGTGGAGCATCCCCTGATCGTGTCTACCCGGAGAGGGGGCAGTCGGCCGGCTCCCTCTTTTTATAATCGAGAACTTTACCTTGCCCGCTCCACGTTCCTAGCCAGAGCTCTGGCTCTTATCTCGCGAACATTTATTCGTCGAACAATTCTTCGGACTTATATCGCAACGGGGCCGTTTCTAGACGTCGACATAAATATTATTCCTGCGTATTCGGCTTGGCATCGCAGCGAACGATAACTCATCGTGGAACGTTTCGGTTTCTGATAAATTCCCGAAGTTTCTCTCCTGATGCCCCTTCTCTCCTCTTCCGTCCAACCCCATCGAAAAGTTCCCCACGGTTTCGTTCGATCCTCCTCCGTGATCCTTTCCTATCAGTTGGATGATATTCTAAGCGAGGTACGATAAGGAAACGACGGAACGTATGCGAAAAGCGTAACGGGAAACTCAGTGGACGCTTGTGCTCTTCGAAACGCTGTCGCGTGGTGGAATAGGCGAACTTAAATGCTATTTCAGTTTCATTGGATAAAGGACTTTATTCGGAGGACACCAGGTCGGGATTATACTGTATAGATGCCTCCGTAGTTATTTTACCTAAGACATTGATAAATAAATTGAATAGTACGAAATATCTTGGGGCAGAATCGTAACTTTTTTTTGAAGTCCCACCAATTTGCCAACTTTTAACTTTTTTTCGTTTCTTAGGTTCATCGATAATGTAATTATACTAGAAATGGGAAAATCCTTGGCTTTTTATTTCAGGAAAGAAATGGGGCCACCATTACAATCGCCAATTTGCAACTCCAGCGCGCGAGTCCTAACGAACGTGTTCATATATCTTCATTTCTACCGAACACTTTGTAACGTAAAAATTAATTTTTATTGTTTGAATGTGAACTAAAATACCCTGAAAGTTTGGGAAAGATCCGCTTAACAGTTTCTTAGAAAAAAATTCCCAAGAATCACTTTATTCCTAGAGTCCTAAATAGGGCTCCCCCTAATGGATTATTTTACACTTTTCACTTTGAATGTGCATCCCGGATGATTCATGCACAGTGAATGTGAAATGTGGAGTAGCTATTTATGTGGAAAGCTGGAGTAGGTATTTAATTCACTAGTTCTCGAAATTTCGGCGAGTAAATTATTAATGGACACGTTGGAGTATAGAATGTCATTCAATACATCGAAAGTAGGGCAGGCGAATTTTTAAACTATTCACTTTGGATCTGCATCGCGGCTGATTCTTCCATAGTCAATGTGAATCCATCAAAACTAGAGGCTAGTTCTACTGTGTTCACTGGTCACATTGGGTGAAATGCAGATGAAAATAATCTTTACATCTGTCACTGTGGATGGATTATCCGGGATGCACATCCAAAGTGAAAAGTTTAAATTTACCTTCAGCATGACAAGGTCGGGGTCACTCAGAGATTCTTCTATGTGCTTCATTATTAATTTCGGTAGATATGAACAGAATTCAAAAGAAAATCAGCTGGAATGATTTTTGCAAAAAGATGAAAAACATTTAGGCACTTCGCAGACTCTTAGTACCCACACTATCTCAGTTTCTCCCATTTAGTTTTGCTACTTCCAGTGATGAATTAATATTGTTGAGATCCAACGTATTATCAAAAAATCTGGAACCAATCGGTTTGCAATATGTCTTGGTTAAATCAGTGCTTCAAATCTTCAACAAATGCGGACACAATTGAGGGCAGCAAGAGGGTGCAGATCCACCTTTACCAACTTGGAGTAAATTAGAAGAAGACTGTTTACAAAATTATTGCTTTGACTTAACATCAAAAAGAAATAAAATTACTAATTGAAAAATATATATTTTCACACAATTAGGAGTAGTCATTGAGTTTATACATTTCTATTTCTATTTTTGGCGAATTTTTCAAATCTGGAGCATTCGTATTGCACAAAACAGTAATACATGCAGACGTGAAATTTTTTGACATAATATGCTACACTTCATAACTCAAAAACTGACAAAAATGGAGCTGAAACCCTCTTGCTGCAGGTGGGGTAGGGAAGATTCGTAAATGCAACGTAAAAATTCGTGTTGCATCTTCTCACACATGTCGACATATTTCAATTATCTGAAAACTCATACGACGAGTGGAAGTTGCAGTTTCGATAATGGTAACAGCGAATACCTACATATGGCTTTTTGCAAAAGGAAACTCCTTTCGGTTCGTGGACACAGGTACCGAGGGCGAGGATCCCGCAATCCGGACACGTATCGCGCAACCGTATCGCCGCGTTTAACAGGTTCGGGTTACGAACGATACCGGGGACGCTCGATCCCCTTGACTCTTCTCCCCCAACCCCCTATCGACTCCTCGTTACGGTCCCCGGGACGTTGCTCCAAGGCTGGAGGGCCCTCGTAAACTGCTTACAAACTCGTCGCTCTTATTAAGAGGGAAAACAGTCTGGAGAAGCTGTTCCAGATTGTCGGGATTCGGGACGAGTCGCGTGGAGACAAGATCAAAAGCGTCGTTATAACGTTTGACTCGAGGTCGGTGCTGTCTGCAGATATCGGTGCTGGTTAAAGGACGATTGGAGGCTTGGCTCTCACTAACCGACTAGCCAGAGACAGGTAATAGTATATATAGAAACATTGGAGTATTCTGAAGCAGATTTTACATGGTGGTGTTTGTAGTAGCTGTTACTTTTTTTGTGGGAAAGTCTTGAGAAACTTACTGAAGAATAAGTATTACCCCTTTCCTTACGCAATATTTTTTCAGTTATTAAGATCCTTTTACAGGTTTATATAATTCATTTAACTCGGTTTCGCGTGTGCGACAATTTTTTTTTGTAGCCTACTCACATTAGAAATCAGATTAAAAAAATATTATCTAAGACGATACCTGACACCCTCTTGTCTCCCCTTTACCCAATATTTCAATTACTATGTCAGGTAATCCTAGCTTTATAACAAATATTTCTGCTCCCATATTTTCCTACCACATATCTTCAGGTTCCTAGCAGACATTCTGAGTTCCACAGAAAATATTCTTAATCTAAACGTAACTTTTCCTCAGCACTACGCTATACAGTGAACCCGTGCGATAAAGCCCTAAGAGACCGGGCAGCAAAGTGCACAATCGAACGGGATACGGTCGGTCTGCGGTGAAATCGAAATTCGTGTCCGTGGACCAGATTGGTCGGGAACTTTGCTGGAGGTCCGCTTTTACGGCTGACTCGCGGGTTGCGGTCGAACGCGCTCGGTTCATTTGCGAATGGAAATAGGCCGGCAAAATTGGCTCAAGCGGGCGCGGCGTTTGGGTTCGCGCGCGGACGCTGCGTCTGCTGAGGATCTTTCCAGAGATTTCTTTTACAGCGGCCGGAATTGGAGATTCTGTGTTGCCTTTGGCTCCTGCTTGTAGTCTTATTTTTCAATTCCTCGGAAACAAGATAGGGGACAGTCGTATAGTACCGATCAAAGCTAGATCTCTCTTCGACTGTTAGTTGACTGCACTATCGATGAAGAAACGAGTGAATACTATAGTCATGAGCAATACATTCCGGCGACGTTTTTTTTTCTGCTGTATTATCAGAGTTCCAACACGTTTAACGTTTACGCTGGTGTTCCGCAAGACAAACGATAATTTATTTTAAAGATTTCTTATTTTTCAGGTAATTCAATAGTTTTGTCAATAATCGACTATTAGGTATACAGTCGGTGTAGAAAGTATTCGTACAGCGACCAAGTTAAAGTAAAACTTTGTATATCCATGTCAGTAATAAAATTTAACGGAAAGCAATGATTAATCAATATTCTTTGATGTTTGTAGAATAGATTTTGTATAAACAAAATTGTATTCCCTTTAACATTTACAAAGATGTTAACAAAAAGAGATAACCGCGCAGAAATGGACGCGCAAAAAGTATTCGTACAGTTGAATAAATAATTAATAAACAATGAAAATAAACTAAATATATAATGTTTTAATAATTTGTGGGATTGCCTTTTGATTTTATAATAGCTTCAAGGCTACTTGGTATGGAATTTACTAAGTTGGATGTTATAGCAGGCTGTATTTTACTCTACTCTTCTAGCAGAATGGCTTTCAAGCTTTCTTTAGATATAATATTATGATTACATATTTTTTTGTCCAATTAATCCCATAGATGCTATATGGGATTGATATGTGGTGATTATAGCGGCGTTTTAAAATATTTTGGTGGGTTATATGAAACCCTCTGCCTAGTATTATATGCAGAATGCTTTGGATCATTGTCATGGGTAAATATAAAATTGTCATTAAGTCCCATTTTGTTTGCACTAGCATGGATGTGCTTGCTCAGGATGTCAATATAAACTCTATAATTTATAATACCATCGATGAAGTGTTGAGCTTCCACTCCAGCTGCACTCATACAGCCCCAGACACATACAGAACCCGCCGCCGTATTTCATCATGCATCGCAAATTTTCTTTCCTAAACTCTGTATCCTTGTTTCTCCATACTGTGAAGTCTGTTTTACAACCAAATATTTTGAATTTGTTAGCGTTAGTGAATTCGAAATATTTGGGTCCAAAACAGACTTCACAGTATGAAGAAAAAAGAATACAGAGTTTAGGAAAGAAAATTTGCGATCCATGATGAAATACGGCGGCGGGTTCTGTATGTGTCTGGGGCTGTATGAGTGCAGCTGGAGTGGAAGCTCAACATTTCATCGATGGTATTATAAATTATAGAGTTTACATTGACATCCTGAGCAACCACATCCATGCTAGTGCAAATAAAATGGGACTTAATGACAATTTTATATTTACCCATGACAATGATCCAAAGCATTCTGCATATAATACTAGGCAGAGGGTTTCATATAACCCACCAAAATATTTTAAAACGCCGCTATAATCACCACATATCAATCCCATATAGCATCTATGGGATTAATTGGACAAAAAAATATGTAATCATAATATTATATCTAAAGAAAGCTTGAAAGCCATTCTGCTAGAAGAGTAGAGTAAAATACAGCCTGCTATAACATCCAACTTAGTAAATTCCATACCAAGTAGCCTTGAAGCTATTATAAAATCAAAAGGCAATCCCACAAATTATTAAAACATTATATATTTAGTTTATTTCCATTGTTTATTAATTATTTATTCAACTGTACGAATACTTTTTGCGCGTCCATTTCTGCGCAGTTATCTCTTTTTGTTAACATCTTTGTAAATGTTAAAGGGAATAAAATTTTGTTTATACAAAATCTATTCTACAAACATCAAAGAATATTGATTAATCATTGCTTTCCATTAAATTTTATTACTGACATGGATATACAAAGTTTTACTTTAACTTGGTCGCTGTACGAATACTTTCTACACCGACTGTACATAAATGCCCGGTTTATGTAATTTGTTTTGAATATTACTTATCAAAGGTAATACTTTTGCACGTGCTTTTAGTGCAGTACGGTCAAATTTTTTTAAATTTGTTATTCCTGCGAATTATTAATTTTTATAATATAAAATTTAAGAAGAACGATTCGTTCACTTTTATTAAGGACCATTTGTCGCACAAATTACTTTTTTGGAATTTGATTTTTACCAACCCAAGTTATAGTACAATAACTTAATTTAGAGTGCCCAGTACTGTATCACTCTCCCCTACACACTACTGGAAATACGTATCGCGGATATTGAGTGGTTGTAAGCGCGTTAAGGGTACTCTCCCACCACAAACCCTCCGAAAATGGGTCATATTCGGGATTTTATTTAAAAAAAAGTATACGTTATAAACTTTAGTTGAAAAACTTTTCAGGCTGTATTTGGACACCTTTGAAGATAATACAACAAATATTTTGCATTTTTTATCTATTACTGCTGTCTGTAAAAAAAAAGTTCCGCATCTGCGAAATTGATAACTTCTCGTAGAACTATCAGAAATCCACAAACCCCGAAAATTCTCAAGGTTTATAAGATTCTTCATACAATCATCGTGGAATCATCACACCATTAACTGTCTACACATTTGCCTCAATCCGAGTTCTTGATAATTCGAACTGAATTACATCTCATTTACTTTCAAAATAACTCATTATAATGTACTCAAGATTGAAACAATCATTAGGTACTATTTTTTAAAAGCGAGCATTCATTATTCCCTTTGAAAGAAATTTTTTTAAAAAATTATCTTTATCTACTTTGAATCAAGCCAGATTGATTGAACATCTCGAATGTTCTTATTCAATCAGCATCCCCCAATTTTGCTAAGCCATTCTTCGTATAAAACTAGCTTCTTTTTTCGTTCGAAGTGTGTACTTTGAAATTAAATATATTTTCTTTGGCGGAACCGTCGTGATACACTCCCGTAAGCAGTTGGCGGAATATTAAGTCCGTGCGGTGGTGGGAAGAGACGAAAGTCACTTTCCAGTGGTGGGAAAATTGAAAACGGGGAGATCGATTGTCCCTCGAATGGTACGCGCGATTGAGCCTGTGAACACAGTGGGTGCGAGGTCCGCGGCGATAAAGCCGCAAAAATACATTTGATTCGATCAGCGGTGATCGACGTTTTGGGATCGTTGGCCGTGGCAGCGAAGCCGCAGTTCCGACGCCCGTTTACAGGCTGGAATTCGAATCAGAGCGATTGTGACGGGCGAACCACGGTAAATCAGACGATATTCTTGTGCTAGTCATGTATAGAGTGTCAAATAAAAGTATACTCGCTTGATAGGAACCATAATTTTGAATAAAAAGTGACATTAAACACACTTTCGTAAATGCTTTCTGAAAAAAATTATTAATTATTAATGAACTGTGCACCACACCTTTCATATTCAGGAGGCTAAGGAAATTTTAATTAATGAAACTTACGAGTATTCTTAACTTAGAATTTTCTATCACATCCTAAAGGGTGTGCTTTGTTTCGAGGACCCTCTGTATACGCTTATTTATAAATATTCATTTCAATTTGTTACTTATCGATCATAATAATTAATCAGCAAGCAGCACTTGCTGGTTGCATCCCATTAGGAAACGTGTTTCGATAATTATTACGAACTCCCTATTTGTGATTACACTTGTTATTAATGTAATACCATGGTAACTAATTAATTTCCGCACACGGTGGATCACGAAATGGCGCGATGATACGGCGGTATGATTCGAAATACTCTTTGCTTTGATTCGAAATTACATTTGGTGTATTGAATCGAATTTTTACTGATCGGGAATATCACAATGGGAGAGTAAATCTTCGGTGTATTATGTGTATTAGGCTTGCTTACTATATAGGCAAGTATACATTGTTATCATGTTTTAATATTTTTTATTTGAAACTGTGGTAATAACTTCATCGAATATTTATTCCAAAATTCTGAGTTAAATGAGTGGCTTTGGGGAGTTTCAGAATGAAATTTTTAAAGTAATATCTTCCCCTGTGGATTTGTCCACAGTATTAACTGCTGATCAAAAGGGAGGATTGAAAGAGGAATTTATAAAACGTATTTATTATTGAAAAATAATAAACACGATGCACCTACATGAAAAGCCACCCACGATTGTGTTGTTAATTAAAGAAAAAGTTATACAAGAGTTTAGAAAAGTAAGAATAATTAAAAACCACAAATTTTTCACTTTTTAAATTTTTAGAAGCTTTATTAATCAAATATGTACAACTTATATATCTCCAAGGAACCTAAGTTTAATAATATTAACCTTTTAACTGCAATTAAAATTCCTACTTAATTAAAAATTGGCACTATTTATTGCAAAAGAAAACTTACTTATGACAGTGCAAATCCTTGTCTCTTCCATAACCTTGCGAAATTTTATCACTGCTTTCGCGTGGATACGCTGAGCAGCGAAACAAATTAAATTTCCGATTAGAGATGACTTAAAGCGTGTAATGCGAGCTCCAGAAACGATCTGTCTGACGTTTGTAATTACCGTGAAAGCAATTAATTCACGAATTGGCACGTTGCACGCGTCAGGCAAACAGTGAATTCATATTCACGCTATCACTATTGCCCCGTGTATAAATGCGCCTGGGGAAATTGGCGGATATTATATTTTCGCGGATCGGCGCGGTGGAGAAATGTGATTTTTCTGTTTCAATCCTCCGCGCATGCGGACAATTAAATGATTTCGCGGTCGAAACGTGGGTATTTCGTTCCTCTGTTTTAGTAACAGTCGTGAAATAAAAGAAAACATTGATAGTAGCGATGATGTTCGAAGCCCTCAAGCAGAACATAAATGATTAATGAACAGTTGAAATTTATCAAAACGAGAATTCAAACCTCACAACGCTTGTCACGTTTCGCGATAACAATAGCGCGACGGAAAAAATTGGGAAATTATCGAAAACCATGGGCGGTCGAGCGTGACTGGCCAGATAGTGGTAAAAAATTTCTGTTTCGATGCCCTGGTGATTCGCACAAGGTCTTCCTCCGCGCATTTGTTATCTCGGTCGATGGACCGTGAATGCTGCAAATATTTCCCTCGTCTCTGCCACGCAATTCCACGCGAGCTGCTGTTTAACAAGTCCGTGGAGACGTTTTTTGATGCATTCGAATAAACGTTACCGCGGTTGTGTCGGTGGCAAGAAACGCTGATCGAAAATAACGTCTTCGTTTTATATGCGAGATCGAGCGAAAGTGTCACGATTTCCATGATTTCTCTGCTGGAATTTGGCAGTCTGTTGACACCTGAAGGTAATTTCCATCGTTACGCGAAGGCTCGTTGACGACCGCCTTAAAATAGTCGCGGCTGCGAGCGATGGGTCCTTCAAGCTTTACGGCCCAAGTTTCGCTATCTTTCGAACTACGACCCGCGTGAAACGTAGGTATTCTTATCCCTCCCCTTTTCACGTTTCTTTACGACTCGTGCTACGGACGTTTAATATTTACGGATATTTTCTCGAATTCGGAACTTGACACCGGGGTGGGGGTGTACGGAGTGGTAAAAAGGGGGTTTGTTTTAAGTGATGACTTCTACACTTCTCTAACTTTTTTACCAACTTTTGTACGATTACGATAGTGACGGTGCCTACTTTCAACAGAGCAGTAAAATTCATTGCCGGGACGAACTCGTTGATGGGTGAAATTTATATTTAACGAGTAAGTGAAGGGAACCATTTCTGGAAATAAGGCGACCAAAATTTGGAACATTGGCCACTCTTAAGGGGGGACCTGGTGTAATCGGCAGAATTCAAGATTATTTTAGCTAAAAGGTTATCATTTGATATATATAAAAAATAAATAAAATTTTCAAAAAATATATAAGTGGCGAAAAAGTGTCTACAATTAAAAATTTTGTGAATCAAATGTACCATCGAAAAATGATCTTATTTCATTTTTTTATTAAAATTGCAATAAACTTTAGGTGCATACAGTAATAATATTGGGACATCTATTATATTTTCAAGCTACTGTTAAGTTCTTGTCTGATGTTTAAAGGGGGCCATTTTTTCCATATCCTAAAATAACCACATCCCCCTAATTTAAAATTTCCTCTGAAATTTGACTGTTGCCTAGCGTCAAGTTTCACAATCTACAAACACTTATTTCTGTCGCGATAGCTGCACATCACACCAGTAATACAACGAACCATATATCACACTAATGAGGAAAGCATTTTGCACGCTTCTAAATTCAATCGCGCGCCCATCTCTGCAGTTCGGAATCGAACGGCCCGCGTAACGCATTAATCACGTTCGTTCCGCGTTGCAGAAAATTCGTTTATAATTCGAAACGTTGCTAGCTAGACGCCCGCGCTAATTTCTGCCGTGGGATTTATCGCGTTCTCGTTTGATTACGGGATATGAATATTTACGCTCCTGGTTGCAACGGGTGGCGGGCGAAGAAAAGAGCGCGGATTGTGTCATTGTGGATGGCGGTGGACGAGAGGAGGGAGGAAGGGGCGGAGGATGGGCGAAATAAAATTACAGTTTCAATTAAGAAGTCGGCAAATGGAGAAGTAAGATAAACGGATGAAGTAGCAGGCGCTCGCGTTAAATTCCGTTCTAATCCGCGGGGGAGGAAAGTTGCCGCCGAGGAGAAAAAGCAACGACGAACCTGCGAAATACGGGTCATAGTCGCCTGACCGCCGGCAAAGATAAAGTAATGGTTATTTGCCGCTCGAGATAAACATTTCTTGCGCCAACGAGCTGCCAACTGATGCTGTTTCTTTGCTAATCCGAAACAAGGCGCACGTCGAAAGGGATGATCGTGTTGCAATTTCTGCATACAAGGAGCAATTAGAAACGTCTTGTAAATATATCATCTTCCAAATAGGTGTGTGTGTGTTTTTTATTCTGCTTAAATTGTTGTTAGTGAGCAGATCTCCTTGGGCTTGAATTGTGAGATTAAGAGTCCTCGTAGAAAACTAAAATAAAATTATATACTATAGTGTTACCATTGGCACGTAGAAAATTTTTCGATAAATCTTTTTCTGTTTAGATTTTGGCAGTTGTAGTGTTTTCTACAAGGACTCCTCAGATGTGGAAATTTTGCTATGTGGGTGTGGTGATAGAGGGTTGAATGAGTTTAGGATTATTTTGCACCCTTAAAATTTCAGGACATGCTGAAATTTTAGTGAAACACTTGTATTATTATTCGAGTAAATCTGTTTAGGGTTTTTTTACGCATACTGAGTTGGCTGCCTTGTGTGGGTATAATGGCTCTGTAAGGGTTGAAGTCTTAATTGATTGGATGTTTCAAAGAAAAGGTCACCCAAGCTCGGATAATAAGTTGTGACTATACGAAACAAGCCAATTAAAATTGCTTCGTCTCTGCATGGTGTTTCAGTGCAAAAATAAGAAAAATGTTGTATAAACATAGGCTTGTAAATGCTTTATTAAAAAGGTATAATAAAAATACGAAATAAAACCGGATTGATCTTTTATTCAGTACAGCGTGGAAATAGATTGGTGATATTACCGAATCCATTTGTACAGGCTTTGTTTACTAATTGAGGTCGTATTGAACGCCGTATCAAAGGAAAATCCAGTTTGTTGTTATTTCGTATTTTTGTTATAACTTTTTAATAAAGTATTTATGAGCTTATATTTATGTAACTTGCGTATCTAGAGCGACATGTAACTATAGACATAAGAAAACTTGCTATGACAAGGTAAACAATGTAATTCAAACACTTACGTAAGAAATGAAGCTTTATTATGGTTAAAAAAAATCCCCTCCATTTAACCCTCCGTGGTCGAAGCTTCTTTATAATCACAAATTGGTCGCCTGGGTTTCACGGCACCCCAGCATCATTTTTACTTACCATTTTCGCATTTTTAAATCTTTCAACTTTTGAGTGATAATTGTACATTCCTAATACTCATACAATCATGCTCTAACAATATTTTTCTAGAATTGTAAATTATGATATATTGAAATATGTATTTGAAAGAATAGTTGTGGATAAAATCAATTTTTTGGGGTTATTCACCAAATTTTTAACTTTATTTATTAAGCTCTATAATTTTACGGAAATATTGACAAAGCCATATCCCGTGGTGCGACTCACCCCGTGTGACCACGAAAGGTTAACGGAACAAACTTCCCCACACCTTTTTAGCATCCACTACCCCCTTGAACTCCCTCAAAAGTTAACTGAGAAACCTATAAAACAAAGTACACCTTGTCCAGCACTTAGATTCACTGGTTGCTGCTGCAAAGTCACCATTTTTCGTCACGGAAATAAGCGTTCCTTGCTTCGAGTTGATACGAGCAAGCGTCCTTCCGAGGAGCCCAGAGACCCCAGCATTTGTCGTACGCCACCGTGTTTCTATGCGAGCGGAAAGGTACAGAAAAGGGTGGAGACGGATCAGGGGGAGGACAGGGAGACTCTAAAATATTGGCGTACCCGTGCACGCAACCTTGCATTCGTTCGTGGAGCGAGAGAGTGAGCTGAGTTTGGTGTGTCTGGTAACGGGGTGCGGGGGTGGGCGGGTTTTTCCGGATTACAATAAGTTCACAAAGGACGAGCTACTACGGGGTTGACTGTCACGGATTTAAGCGCGTTTTGTGCCTGGAGATTTTCGCCGCGGATTTCCACGACGAATTAGAAATCGTCGGGATTAAAAGCGATGACGAGAGTCACGTTGGAAATTGCTAGGTCAACTCTCACGTCCTCGCCAGACTCGAGGTACTGTGGAGATTCAATTGCTGGTGGGCTCTGATTTCATTTTACAGTCGCTCCGGAGACTATCATTTGACAAGTCCTCGAATTATTTGTAGTGACAGAATTCCATTAAATCGTGGGATTAATGGAAGTATTGATTTTGAAATTATTCTGCTCTGTCGCTGATATTCCAAAGTTCTGTGTTTAATAAGCGTAGAATCTGTGATTGATCGATGACCGAATAAGGTGAAGAGCAAAGGGTTCAAAGAGTGTTAAGGGCGTGGGAAATATTTAAAATTTGTTGAAGTGAATAGCAGATGATAATTCTAACCTGATTATAATATTGTGAAATAAATACATAATTATTTATTTAACAATTTATTCAATTAGCGGGGCGATACTTTTTTGGTGCAGGTAATAGAAAATGCTCGTCAAGTATAAATTTATTATATTGAAAATGGAGCTCAGGATAATGTAAGGTGAATAATGAAATGCTGTACTCAAGGGCAATATTTTTAGAAGCGGTGTTTATCGACGATTTTGAGAGCATGTTCTGTACATATTGGAACTTCAAAATTGTCTCTACTTTTACGCGCGCCCATGACGGTACATAAACCCACCTATATAAGGTGGATCGAATTTAAAATTTAATTCAAAATTTCATAAGGCGAGGATGAAGCATGGGTTACCCTTGTTCGTTTAACAGGAAATCGATATCGTCTACGAGTTCGCAAAGTTTACTTTGTGTAATGCTTTCGATACACGTTCAACAGCGCTGCGTCGATTTTAAGGGAAACGCGACGAAATCTTTTATATATATGGTACAACTCATTTCACCAAACACGGTATAAGGGAAATAGAGGATGATTTTTGTAAAAAATATATTCGGATGCATTGCATTTTAATTTGCACGGTATTGCATTTTAGAAATTTCCTCGTGGCCCTTGCATTTACGTACAAAATTTTCTGGCGGAAAATTATGATTTTTTTCACAATAAAGCCATTACTATGTAGATTGGAGTTCGTCAAGGAATGATAATATGAGGGGGCCGAAAATTTTAAATTTACGAAGCGGTGAATCATGGACCATTGATTTTTGTCATCATTCGCTATAAACAAAATTAAATAAATTGGTTGGTATTAAAATTCATATTTATAAAAAACTATAATAACATTTCAGTATATAAAAATTACTAATACTCCTAATCGACTATCTACCAACTTGTATATATAAAAAGTAAACAATAAATTGAAAAAAGTCATACTAAACCACGCTCGATCTTAATAGGCAAAACAATTACAAACACACAAGTGTCAAACCCCCTAAACTGCCTCTCCACTCACCCCCTAAAAAAAAGAAAAATATAAAATTACAAGAAAAAAATCAGTCAACGAAACGAACAAGCAATTAAAGTCCAATTAAAAACCTCTTCCACTGAAAATTCCAGGAGCGCGGAGGCGCGCCTCGATCCAATAAAGAACCTGACACGTACGAGTCGCCATATTTCTCCCTTATTCGTCGAAACGCTCGTTCGTCCCGGGCGAGAGAGAGAGAGAGAGAGATAGAGAGAGAGAGGGTGGTAGCCGAACGGTGGACGCGGGCAAAAAAAAGAGGGCTGAAAAAAGTCGACGGTGTGTATCGGTTCGGGAAGGGCTACAAACCCGATTTCACGGACGCGTCTAAATATTTAACGGGCCGAGATAAATCAGATTCCGTTACGTTCGTAGCGCGGCCTGGCTTTTTCCGTTCGAGTTGAAATGAAAAATCGCGGCCAACGGAGCAACATTAATTGCCTGGGAATTCGCCGAGCACGAGTCGTGACGGTCGAACGAGGAATCGGGGGAAATGGACTCCCGCACGCGTACGGGGCGGAAAAATTCTGGCGGGCGGGGGCGCAGGGGGTGGGTGCACTGACGGTGACAGTTCGACGATCAAAAAAGTCTTTCGCCCGGCCCTCCTCTTGCCCTGGCAACCGTCCACGGGCCTCTCGGGCCACGGACGTCCATTCCGATCCGCCAGGATTCGATCAGGACGAGAGAGCGGATATCAATCGACAACCGTTTAGGGAAATCGCTGTAGGCGCTTGATTTCAATTAAATTACCTTCCGGTCGGTGTTGGTCGAGAGAGCTTATGCTCGGTTCTCCGGCTGTGGAGCTTCCGCCCGATAGGGGTGTTTGATTCCTTAAAGTCCGTTTCCCTTCGTTGTACTCTTTTAATTAGATTGTTCGGCGGTGTTGTTATTCGATATAGGTAGTGGCTGGGTTGGTAGTTAGACAGATGATGCAAGGTTCGGGGTTCAGTTGGTTACGTTTTACTTTAGAGTTAGAGGTGGGAGGATGGGGTGGGGGAGCTGAGTCTATGATTTGGTCAAAATTTTGTATATGGTTAATCAGAGATGGGCAAAATTTTTATTTAAATAAAATTTAGAATAACACCTTGGTTATTTTGTGGGGTAGGTAGATATAGGGTGGAGGACCCAATTATTGAGACATTAAGCGTTGACGCTGAGATTATCTTATAGTTTTGTACTTATAGACTGATAGTATATATTGTTCTTGTGATTTATTATTGTTTAATATGTTTATTTGATGAAAAAAATTTGGTGGGTCTTAAAACTTCGACTTTTATGTATAAATTCATCAATTTCAAAGATATATTTCGGGATCTACTGCTATGATAGTAATACCAAAATGTTTGAAACGCTTGTGCCAATCAGTGTCACCCAATTAATAAATAAAATTGTCGCATGTTAATTTTGATAATTTTTCAATTATTCACTTTCCACGGAACATAATTTGGGAAACTCTGCTGTACACTATATAGCGTAGACGCTGCAAGTTCAATTCTACTCTTCTGATCCCCTCCGCTAACCGAATCTCGTTTCAATTCCTCTATTTATTTCTTTATTCTTTCTCTTTCTCAAAGAGATAAATCCCCCCTCCCAATCCCACATCCTCCATCTCTTCTCTTACTTTACACTTTTAAACCTCTCTCGGCTCCCCGTTCTCCCTCCTTCCCATTTCCATTACACCCTTTCCTGCCCCTTTCATCTGACAATTTATCTTTCATTCGTGTCTCCGCCGTCTCCCCCAGTATCCTCCATTTTCCACTGTCTCCCCTCATTCGCGTTCCCCCGTTACCGTTGTCACGAACGTAGCCACTTAGTGGTTCGATTTATTATACAGGTGTCCCAGAAAGTTCGTGCGGTTTTCACAGCATCGACACGGCGGGCATGTTTTAATATCCTTTCGACCGCATTACATTCGGCAAACCTGTCCCCAACGCGACACAATCTTGTACACTTCCTGTTTTATAAAAATTTGTTTTTTCCGACGGAAAAACTGTCGCACCGTTCATTTCATATCGTCTCCGTTTGTAAATGTCTTACTATCAAAATAGTTTTGCATGGACCAAAGCAGGTGTCAAAGCACGAATCAAAGTTTCCCAATCAAGTAGGTACCGAAATTTTTTCCAGTGTGGCTTTTGTCGTATGTGGTCTCGCTTTGTCTCGCAGAAATAAGACGCCTGATGGTTTAGCAATGCCCCACAGTGCGTTGCTTAATGGACAAAAATCAATATTTGTTTGCGATGATTTTTAACATAACGGTAACCCAGACTCTTTTAATTTAATTTAATTGTTATTTAATTATTATTTTAATTATTATTTAATTATTATTTTAATTATTATTTAATTATTATTTTAATTATTATTTAATTATTATTATTATTATTTATTAATTTAATATATTTTTATTATAAAAAATAATGAAACACCTGGACACCAAGTGTCAGAGTGATCGGGAAGAACCGCTCGAACTTTCTGGGGTATTTAATATTTCCTCTTTCACATCCCTCTTTAGTCTCTGCGAGCATTTCTTCTTTCTTCTTCGTCCTTTGCCATCCTCCAATCCTTCTCAGTCACTCCTCCGTTTCCGCGACGGATCGTTACCGAGCTGTGAAAACGCTTGTTATTGTCGTCGAAGGTTCCAATGAAGGGTGGTTTTTCCTTTGGAAAAACTCTTCTCCGTGGTTCGAGTTTTTTCAAAATGAATGGAGGCGCAGGGGAAAGTCATGCTAGGGGAGTTTTTCGATTTCACGAGCGAGGCGTTCAAAGTGATCGCGCTCGCGGGGAATCGTTTTTCAACCCTCTGATCACTGTGCGATCTGGTAGTATTCGTTGCTCGTGCTTAATGGAGCGTTTGCTATGGAGAAATCTTCTTCGTCTTTTGCGCAGAGAGGATGATCTGTTCGTAACGAAATGGTCGAAGGGGGAAGAAAATGGTTGGTACTTCATTGGTGAGGATTTTAGTGATTCAAGGAGGGGTGATTAGTGGGCTAGTGAAAGTGATTGGTCATTAGAAATACCTATTTATATATTTTATGAAAAAAAAGTTACAGTTAAATACATACGCCAACGTATTCATATCATCGATGACTGAAATCTATTCGCCATGCGATATCTTTGTGGTCTCTCGATTAAAAACCTATTAGCCAGGCGAACTTCTAGCACAGAATCAGTAATGGCTGCCAGACGCGCGAGAGATCGATAAATCGTTACTCGCCGATGGCGGTAAGGAGGAACGAGCGGCGTAATTTAATTAGTAAGAGAAATCACGACAATGGATTAAACGCGGGAGTAGTGAGCCAGTTGATCGAACGATCCCGTTGTTTGTTGCTTCTGCCACGAGATCGACACGTAATGTTATCTAAACTGCTGAACTTAGGTACTCTCCTCAGGTTTCCTATTTGCTAATCAGTGTTCATTCTGCGTTACATAACTCTTTCGCCGTGGATTTAAATTTTCGGACGATTCTTGAAAAGTGTCAATTTTAGACGAATAATTTGTTTTTGAATTTTCAACTTATGGATACCGATCGAACTGTCTCGTTGTTAGAGGGGCGCAAGAATGAAATCCAAGAAAAAAACAGTCGACCAGATATGTCAGAGAAAAATTACTGAGTAGGTACCACAGTACAAGAGAATACATTTTTTAATGTGTGGATTAAAGTCGAAATTCGCAGCAAACAGGAGTGTGGTGGTGTTCAACTATATAGTCGAATACAGCAGCGAAACGGTTGAGAGGAAAATGTCAAGGGAATAGCAATCGTGAATGAATGTAGAAGTATATTAATTAGCAGATACTAGGAACCAGCAATTAGGTTTGCTAAAAATAATGTTTTGATCTATTGGTGTCGTTTTAAAAGCAGTTAGACGAGCGACGAATTTGTAAATGCTATAAACAAATTTCAATTATCCAAGTTAATAAGATAAGACATTAATTATCCAAGTGATGTGAAAGGAATAAGTAGATCTTATGAAACAATATTTAAATAATGTATCAGTGTTGCTTTCTTTTATAACTGGGGTAAAGTGGTTGGAAATCTGTTTGTAGTGAGCTAAGAATGGTAAATGTATAGAAGAACCGTTTTGTTGTGAATTCATCCATTCGCAAATCAATTTCGATTCAATTTCAAGTTAGGCGAGGTTTCCCGCTCGTGTACACATATTTCTCTCCGAGTTATCTCTGCTTTGTAAATTCGATGTAACGAGTAAGACAATTTTCGAACTGGAGCCGTCTCTGAGGAGCAGCACTTTCTTGAAGTCACTCGAAACACGAGAATTTATTTTACGAAACTCGGTTGCATCTCCATTCCTGCATATGATTAAGAGTGGAACAGTGAGAGGTGGTATTTGATGTGATACGATTTGCATTTCTCATGAAACTGGAAGCTGCGTGATTTGTTATTTGCTTTCTTATTCTACTGCTTTTATTAGGGTTTATAAGTTTGTGTGAATAATATAGGTGTTTATGCAAATCTCTGTTACAAATTTAATCGAATAAAAATTATTAAAACATAGACATTATCTGACATTATCAGGAATTTAATAAGTAATACTATTTTTTTAAATCAATTTTATTATATTATTAATAAATAAAATATTTTCTAAATGTATCTTTTATTATTCAAGATTTCACTTGGTTTTATCATCTCTGTGTATTTCTTACGAAAATTTATTATTCTGAGAATTGCATGGTGAGAATGCTTGAAAATCAGTGAAACAGGTCAGTAATAGTGGCGAGAAATTGCATGCGAACGTACTTAGTATGTCTGCTGGTATATTAAATGGGTTTAAAGTATGTATAAAAAGTATAGGATACTATGTCGTAAGTATTTTTTGCAAGTAGCTATTGCAAGTAGCTATTTTTGCTCATATTAATTATAATAAGAATAACAATTATAAAACATAGATTCATATAAGTGTTTATATCTAAATTATCATATATTAAAATTCTGAACTCGATTATTGATCAAAAAAATAATTCCTTGCTTATGTGTATTATAAAAAAATACCTAAGAAAAACCATTCCAAATTAATTAACAAATTACTTACTGAAGAACACTCCGAAAGTTAAGAAACCGGAAGGAATTGAATATCCCACCACTAACAAGGTAAAAAAATATTGTACCTGATTAAACAACTGACCTCCCAAGTTTCGCAAAGACGAAACAGTCATACGGCCGTGCGAAATTGAGAAATATCGTGATAGAATGTACGCAGTTAAATAATAACCTTGCTTTCACAGGTCGCGTATAGTCGAGCGCGCGCTCAGCGTTAAATTGTAGCCCGCAATTCGTTATCACAATTAGCAGCGTTATTATTACAAACGTTGTGTAATTTCGATCGCGCGGCTGTGAAACGCGTGCGGCACATGTGCTGCGAATTATAACGCTCTACGCGTCTAATCATAGGAATGCCTTCGGTGTGAACAATGGCGCCGAATTGCGTTCTGATACGAGCACAGAGAAGTCGTAGGTTAATGGCTTCCGATTACTCGAATTCCATAGAGGGCGAATTTAATTGGGATAACGGGCGAGAGCGATTAAGCAAATCATTGAATTTTGTATTTTTCTCTCTGTAGAATTTTACCTGAATTAACTTCGATTCGGCAAACTGAAAATTGGAAAATCATTTGACACGTTTGGTTAGCAGTATGTATAGGGAAAATTTCAAAATGGCTACTAGTTGTAGCTTTCGCAAAATAATTGCTATTCGTGTATACTTAGGTGTGTAATTGGTGTGTTTAAGAATCCATTAAGGTTTACAATTAATTATAGATTTATCGAGCTCAATACCGAGTTCTTTAATTGACTATCCATCCCCTTCAAGAATAATTTATTGTCAGAAGGACATTCTTCCCCCTCAAAACTATCTACTATAGTAAACTATAATAATAAATATAATAAAGTATGGGATAAGGAATAAGAAAGTGTCTTCACAGTATAGAATTATCAACCAAAAATTGAGCTCCCAAACAGAAATAATTAATATTAGTAATCATAATGGTCGGCGAAAGGAAATGTCGCGTCAGTGTCACTGTTTTCAGCCATCCTGTGAAGAAGATGTACAAGTCGAGCTGCAATGGTTCCAGTGTTGATGGAGCACCAACACAAGCGAGCAGGAAAAGCGACAACGCGTTTCACTGTGCAACTCGGAAAGTTGCTTGAATATTAAGGAAGGTGATACGACAGTCATGGACACGCTGACGAATTTCTTCCCTCCGGATGGTTGGTAATTTTCTTATACGGCACTCAAAGGTTGAAGGAAGTATCAGGGACGAATGCATAAACATCCAAGTGGGATTTCCAGGAGTGGAATTTTAGATTCTGTCGATTTTTATGGACCATTAAGAGGTGCAACTATGGATAAGTAATTATTAGTATTAGTATTATTATATGCGTTCATTTCATAATAATGAGTGTACGACGAAAGCATGAAAAAAAGAAGAAAAGGAGAATTGCAAACAGAGAAAAATAATCTCCCTTTATACAAAATGTACTAAACCATTATAAAAATATATGGTTTCATTTAGAAAACACAATGGTATCTCTGAAACGCTGAGTACAACCATATTAAGAGGCATTAAATTACTAGAAAACTAGTAAATTATATATTTTAACAACTCAATAAGATATAAAAAATATTACACAATAAATATACAATATTTAAGCTCTGATATTTGATTAATTTCGCGAAAAGAACTTCCCAATTACTGGTTTTCTTTATTTTCAATAATTTTCCCCACGAAATTTCAAAGTACATTGTTCATCATTATTTGAAACATTCGATGCATACCGAAACGATGTTTCGCCAGATAGAATTCTTATTTGGTATTGCAATATAGCGCTGCTTACCAATTATAAAGTTTCCTCGAATCGGGTCCATTTTGGACGATATAACGAGAGTAATGAGATCTTCATTCAGCGGATATCGGTGATCCGCAAGTTCTCGACGAGGAAAGGTAAATCCAACGCAACCAATTTCCTTCGTCGGATGATTTATTCTTATCCTTTTAGGACTTTTTTGTCCATCTATAGAATATGTATCGGGGCAGGGTTTTCAATTAAGCTTCACGTGCCGGCTCTCTTGAACTTTCGATGATTGCAGCACGCGATTTGTTGTTCGGCATTCAAAGAGGTTGTTAGCATTTTATCCAGGAGCTTTCGCTATTCAATACCGTAGCCCAAAGATTCCTGAGGTCTCGTCATTATTCCTTCTTCTCTGACGGGTATATGGTACAAATAAGTAGAGATAGAAAATTCTTTTCCGTCTTTTCTATTTAGGGCGGAGTGTCTCTGTAGAAAATTTAAGCTTGTGTCAAGAAACGGATATGACAGTTGGAATAGAATTTTCTTAAACTGAACAGAAGTGTTCCTTGGACAGGGATATAATAATCCTTGAAATTTGTTATAACTACTTTAAATTTTAATTTTACACATTTTCACAAAATTTAAAAGAAAAGGATGTTTAACCCTCGCATGTTTTTAACGAGCTGTCGATCCTAGCGTCGACTTTAGTATTAAAACAAATTTATTTGAGAAAAAAACACTTTCGCGGAAATGTACGTCGTAATGAAAGGGTTAAGAAAATAAATATTTTACACCAGAACAGCTTGATGATCTAGCCTTACAGTTTATTTTGAGCATCGAGTGAATAAAATTTTATTGTGGGTCAAAATGGACCCCGTATACCTTGTCGACATTTAAGTTATCCGTCGTCCAACGGTTAAACCACTCAAGACTCACTGACATCCCAACAATTACCATGTAAATGTGCACCGTGGTCTGCAGAAGATATTCTGCGGTAAATAATGCAAAGTAACAAATACGTAATATAACTTATTTAAAACGTAATATGAGTTTATATTTCAATGACAAAGATGACGAGAGAAGCAAACAAGATATATTAATATTAATACTAATAAATATTTGCGAGCAAAGTTCTGGGATGCTTCTGTATTCACTGGTGTTATACAGAGTGTATCTAAAATCGTGGTACAAAAAGGAGGTGATGTCTCATGGAAAAGTTAATTTTCGAGAAAATCGATTTTCAAATCTCGTCAAATAGTTGTGTAAAAATAGTTCGAAATTGTGGAATAACTTTTGATCGAAAAACAATTTGCTTTCAAGAAAAGCGATATGGAAAATTTGAACTAAGAATCGGTTCCACCTTCAAATCGATTTTCTCAAAAACAAAATCATGTTGGAGAAAAAGTTCTTTCGACAAGAATCCATTTCACTCGCAATTGTTAACCGCCCAATTTTTACCCAAGCATGTGCATACTAAATGAATTTTAAATTTTGATTTTCTCACAAACGGTGGCTCACATAAAATATCTTTATTCTATACTTTCCATTTATTTTTTTATGAGAATTCTCTCCTCTTTAAGATGTATCGCGACTTACGATACACCCTCTATACAGTCGTCTGCTTCTTCCATCTGTAATAATTGCCGTTGCAGCTGTCGTTATTACGATGGATACATGTAATACGTAATTCGTAACGTAGAAACACGCTTGACACGCACGCAATATGAATCGCGATGCGGCCAGCTACTGCAGATCAACATGTTTCCTCGTAGAAGCAAACTGTCTGCTGGCCCGATCGTAAATTCCAAATTAATAGCACGCACAGCTATGGGATTCGCTTACCCTCGCCGTACAGCAAATCCTTATACTGCCAATGTCGTTGTGACCAAGTATCTATCACGCGAGGAAGTTAAATGTTCATTTCGAGAGATTAATAAATGGAGTAAGTAGCTGGCAGTAACGTGAAATACGACCTGGGGCGAAACTAACGTAGTAACAGTATTTAATAATCTCTATGTAAAACGAGTAAATTAACGTAACAGAGGATTCGAGAGATATTAAACATCTCTTTTTCATCTTACACGAGTTTCACGAATGCTACAATGACTATTTAAAACTTTATTATTATTTTATTATTATTATTATTACTTTATTATTATTTAAAACTTTCAAGCACGATTTGAATTGTATCAGGGTTCTTGTGTCGTGCATTTCCTTGTCCTCCATTCTCCTGTACTTTTTTATTGCAATAATGTCATAAATTCGAAGCTCTAGGAATTTACTCAAAACAGAATTGCAGAATGGTCCATCACCTCAACCCATTGTGTTATACAAAGTTGCCGGATATAGTGTACGAAAAGTTACGTAAAAGATCTCGTGAAACATGTAATGGATAATTGCCGGAAGCAAGTAGTGTGAAATTAAGACGTCAGAAGGGTGATTGGCTTGACAGGACAGTGATGTTCGTCATAAGGGATCACGCGTCCTGTTTCCTTCGTAAGTTTCGATCTTGATGCACGGTCTTGCGGAACTTTGAAGAGCCTCGACTTTAACCGATCCTGCCTACATAACTTTGAAAGGCTAAGGGCGAATAGAAGCTAGTGACTAAGACGCCTTAATTACTCCTGCGCTGTACTTGAATACGCAAACTTGCACCTTACTCTCATAATACTACAATTATAGTTTCTCGCTTCAACATAGTGCAAACAATAGCTCAGCACGTGTCGATTAACTTATCGAGTTTTGCAGAACACTGCGCAATCGTTAAAAAATGAAAGTGGAAGAATATTTATGAATGGAGTGTTTAATAAAAGAATTTATTTGTAAATCTAGTAGATAGTCGAAATGTGATATTGCCATGTTTCGCAATAAATAATTAGCGAGTAGGTAACTTGGAACTTAATATGCAGTGTAACATTGTTAACACTTATTTAATATCTTAGTGATTATTATAGCACCGTGGTCTTGGAAAGATTTGGAATGATATTAAATAGTGAATAATTTCGAATGAGTGCAAGTGTATCACTGGAGACCGATGAATCACGAGTGATTTTGAATCTCATTTCCCTTGCTCGTTTAATTAATATTTTTCCTGCCGTTTCAGCGGTTATTGGACGGAGATAGTTAAATTAAACATGGATTACTTTTTAATAATTCCTCTTCAATCGATACGATACTCATATCATTAATTATCATACTCATATCGATAATTCATATCAACACAATGACATATTCTCTAATTTCCAATTAAATTCACCACAAAATTATTTAGTTTTCAGTTTTAATTATGTTAAAACTTCCTTATTACTGGAAGACACACTCAGGGTGCGAAATGTTAATCCTTGAACAGCGGAGTTTGACCACATTTCGGACTTAGGGTCTACATTGCCCCACAATTTCATTCGCATACACCTCGGGATAAGCTTCCAAATTAGTTTCTCACCTTCTCGTCCAAAATCCTCATCTTTTTCAAGAAATAAAACACCCACAATAAGTAACCCTCGGAGTTTGACATTGAGGACGTATCACCTCAAAATTGGCCCCGTATTCGTCAATACAATAAATCCTGGAACGACACTGTGAGTGTCCAATTCAAGTACCTATTTCGAAATTCACTTCGTGGCACTTTCCATTTCGGAAAAGTGCCACGGTCTAAACATATAGGGGAGAGTTGCCAATATCGTACTGGTCACCTAAATCGTACCTCATCAATTTCTAAGTAATTAATGAATGTAAACGACATTTGATAACAAAAATATCAAGTAAATGCGAAATAAGAAATAGAAACAAAACATTTTGAGCTTACACCCTATTTTGTGTGTGCTATAAACATTTAAAAAAATCAGGTATGATTGATGTAACTTTTTATCAGTTTATCGTAGCTGATAATAATCAAACAATACAATTTTGTCCCGTATTTTTGTGTTTTTCTAAAAGCAGGTTTAAGGGGTAACACCACTCTAGGATCGATGTTTTTTTTTTGCTTAAACCATACTTTAGAAAGGAAGGAGGAGACGAACATCGACCTAGATGGCCAAATGTATGGTGCAGGCCTCGCAGATTAAAGATAAACAAAAATTTAAAGGATTAAAATGTTCATAAAACTTTAAACGCGTTTTTCTCGAAACCACGTTTTTCAAACTGGGAGGACGAATTTCTCGAAAACTATCGCATGAATCGATTTGAAATTTTTACAGTAGCTTTACAACAATATTCTCTTTGGAAGTACGTAGCCGTTTTTTGATTGAATGTAAACTTTGTTTTTTATAACCAATTTAATGCTCATTTTTAGGGCAAAAAATCGATTTATTTTTTAACAACTGCACCACTTCCACAAAAATTGATTTAAAAAAAAAACCCTACGTACTTCCAAAGCCAATTGTATATAGATTATAAATTTTTTTTATTTTTTGTTCCGGAGAAATCCGTCCTCCCGTGGCGGCGTTTTCACAAAAGCTGTTTCCGACGACGGGCTCTCTCGTCGCCATTTTGTATGAAAATGACATTAAAAAAATTATTTTTCATATTTCAATATGTGTTAAATAAACCCTCTGAAAAGAAATTCTATTCCGTTTGTCACACTCCCAAAATAAATTGTCAAATTTAGGTATTTTTTTCTGCTCTAGAGTGGTGTTACCCCTTAATGTAGAATATTTGACATTCATTTTAAGTGCATATTACATTCATTATAAAGTTTAAATTGATATTTATGAATAAATTGATCATGTTTCCTAAATCGTACCACTACAATCCTACTAGTAGGATTTGACAACTCGTATGTTTATAGGTTATGTACATATATCATTTACATAGGTTATTGCGGCCTGTGTGTGATCCATATACATTTGTATATGTAACTATATAATAATCATTACTTTATGTTGAATATTTTCTTCTCTATTTGTTATTTATACTATTTTTTAGTGGAGGTACGATTTTGGAAACCGAGAGGTACGATTTAGGAGACCGGTTGTCCGAATCGTACCTTTGACAGTATGTGACAAAAAGATTAATAACAAATTAATTTGTTCTGAACAAAAGGCTAAGCATATAATAGTAGGTGCCTAAAAGATCAAGCTACAATATCCAATAGTCATTTGCGTTCATATGAGTATCAAATATGAAATATAACGTAAAATGTCTTAAGTGGTACGATATTGGCAACTCTCCCCTACACTCTAAAAGTGTTGCAGCGTGCCTCTAGGGTCAATAAGAAAATGTGATTGATGAAGCGAATAGATTTTTGTATAACAGAGAACACGGGCCTGTGTGAGCGGCACAGATCATTGATCACTCACAGATATCGTCTAGACGTAACGAGACGCGAGCCGATCGGACGGACACAGCGATATCGGTCACTTCATTTTGGAAGGAGCGCATTTTGCCGGCCGTCAACGGTCGTTACCCGCAGTCACGAAGCTAGTGGCCGGATCTATAGGGTGATGAATCGACACGCGAAGGGCCAGGTGGACCGAATATAGGTTGGCACGCCGGATGACGAAAGACGCGTGTAAATCACACACGTGCTAGTAACTCGAACGATGACTTCCTGGAGCCCAGCCAAATGCGAACGACCAGCGACGACGCGAGATAGAGTGGAAAAGGCGAGGACACGCGGGCCAGTGTTTTGCGCGTGTTACTCGGGGACAGAAATGGGAGAAGAGAATGGACCAGTGGGCGGACAGCTGGGGACGTTTTTCGGCGCAACGCTCCGGGAGGCTCCTCGCATTTTATGCCTTCGTAGATACGCCACCAGAGCGCCCCTGGTTCGTTGGATCCTTGACAGAGACGATTTCAGTGCTCCCGGAATTTAATTGTAATTGCAAATTCCCTCTCAGCAGGGAGGACCGCCTGGGCCTCCGAGCTTGATAAGAAGATTTCGCGTAAAGAAGGCTTGGCGCGTTTTGACACTGGGATCGCGAACTACTTTACTCGACCGTCTTGATTTTAATACCACGGGAATTGGTGTTTTGTTAGCTGTTCTAGGAGCACGTATATGTATTGGAGAGATTCGTACGTGACGTAGTTTCTGGCGGCAATATCGCATTGGGATTGTTATATGGCCTTCATTCTTGTCTGTTTTGTCTTCCTGATCCACCTTTGTCTGTTGATCCTATAATTCTAAGGGTACGTTTATGTTGGAGCTGCGATGAACGATCTGAGCGACTTTTAGAGCGAGATGACTATATAGATGACCAACGATAAAAGCGTCGAGAAACAAAAATTTCTCTTTCTTCGCTATTATCACAGCTCCAACATAAACGTACCCTTAGTCTTTTGAAAACAGCTGGAATGCTGAACCTCGTCGTCTATTTGTCACTTAATTAACGCAATATAGATTTTGTGTCAGATTTTGAAAATCTGACTTTAAATTCTGAACCGAGGGCCAAAAATCTCAGAGATACTGATCTCCGAAAAGTGCTGTATAATTCGCTGAATATAAAAAAAAATCAGCAACGAATTTCAAAATTTCGACTGGACAGATCGATAGAGAATGTGATTGCGAAAAAAGAAATCGTCAAGTTATCTGAAAAATTACGACCTGTGGGATGATTTGAACAAAAAATGTCATCATGTACCACTGTGCACCTTATCAACGTCGCGAAAGCCGACCCTCCGAAGTCTCTAATTCCGGGCTCCCTCTTCTGGGGGTTCCTGATCCCAGATTATTATTTTATTATTATTATAACTAGTATTTCACGAGCTCAGCTCGGTGTTTTCAAGATATACACCGAACTTATGATCAAGCTGTGATCTTCGGCCATTATCCATCTTCAGCTATTATCCATCGTTGAGGACGGTCTCATTTCGAAATTTTCTTATCAGTGAGCAAGTGTCTATCATGATAGATTTTTGCAATGGCAGGTATGTGTTATATACAGTGGCTCTTAAAAATATTCGGACACCCTTTAAAATCGCATAACTTTTTTAAAATTAATCCAAACGACTTGAGTTTTTGTTAGAAGCTAGAGGGATTAGTTTGCTAAATGATATGATTCGTCGTTTTGAAAAAAATGCACTTGGTCGGAGTAGCAAAAAAAAATAGTAAAGGGCGTTTTTTAAACTTTTTCTGTGAACCCTTAATGAAAATTCAAAAAACCCGTTTGTAGATTTAAGTAAATTATATTCGTGTCTAAAATTTCATCAAAATCGGTTAACGTTGCTCTGAGCTACACACGTTTCAAGATCGCAGAATAAGGTCGAAAATCGCTGATTTTCGGGAATTTCGCGATTTTCGACCTTATTCTGCGATCTTGAAACGTGTGTAGCTCAGAGCAACGTTAACCGATTTTGATGAAATTTTAGACACGCATATAACTTACTTAAATCTACAAACGGGTTTTTTGAATTTTCATTAAGAGTTCACAAAAAAAAGATTAAAAAACGCCCTTTACTATTTTTTTTTGCTACTCCGACCAAGTGCATTTTTTTCAAAACGACGAATCATATCATTTAGCAAACTAATCCTTCTAGCTTCTCAAAAAAACTCAAGTCGTTTGGATTAATTTTAAAAAAGTTATGCGATTTTAAAGGGTGTCCGAATATTTTTAAGAGCCACTGTAGGTCCATTAATTATTATTATTATTATTATTATTATTATTATCATTATTATACCCCATTTATTTCAAAACCCACCCCTTCGCGACATTTCCAACATCGAACCCACCAAGATTACCAGAAAAACATCCCCAACGTCCCCGTGCCCGCGATAAACAATTCATCCAGGAACACCGTCGGCTACCTATCATATTTACTCCAACCACCCCCTCCCCCTGTATCCCCTTTAACCACCACTCGAATTAAGTCAGGACGTTCCTGAAGCCCCGCGTCTGGACGTTTAAAATTCCGTAAGCGTGCCGTCGGCCACCGAAATAAGGAATCAAGATAATTCAAAACCATGCGCGCGCGTGTACGAATACAAAATGCAGAGAGAAGACGAGGGGCGCGCGGTACCCCTGCCCCCCTCCCCCTTCCGCCCGAGGAGGACGAATGAGCGCGAGCGATGGGAAATTCGAGTCGTTCGACCTTAAATCGTAGCAACGGGGCGAAATGCATCGGGCAGAGGGCTGCGCAGCGCGGCTGGGGACGGCGACGCGACGGTGAAAGAGACTTTCGTCGACGCTGGCAAGTACAGAGGCCGGGATTTTCGGTCGAGGATAAAGGATTTTCCGCGTCTCTCGCGGGACACGTGCACGCAGAGGGGGGTCGAAGGAAATTTCGTATACGTGTTTACCGTGGCTGGGTTCGCGTACGTGCCAGCAGACGCGGAAACGGAGGCGCGACTCAGCACGTACGACGTACGGTATCCACCAATATAAACAGACGAACGGCGGAATTCGCGGAAACGGCGAATCCAAATTCCGTTTCCCCGGATCATCCTCTTTGGCCCGTTGAGTTCCACTGGTTTTATCCCTCGGCGCAGTCGGGCAACGAGCCTTTGTCGCGCGAGGGTGTCGACGATGAAATTTGGGTGAAAATGGGGGATCATTTGGGAAATCGAGTGGGGGTAGACGCTGGGGGGTTGGTGATTTTTTTGGGGACTGTACTAGAATGTATTGACTGGGGTGTGGAAGTGGTACAGTAAATTCTCGTTGTATTACTACTCGGGACTGGGTAGAGTCTTACAACTTACAAGGGTTGAACAGCTCAAGGGGTTAGCATCTCATTTTGGCTGGCGCTGGTGTTTATTATGTTTCGTTGATAGTGGCTGTCGGCAGAAGAGGACAGTGTGTGAGAAAGAAGTTGTCTTTTATGCTTACCGGGGTAGGGATGATCTTACAACGAGCAACATCTGGCGATGTAAGGCAATGTGAATTTACTGTACGTACTTTCATTCTAGTGGTCAAGCTACTGAGAGTTTGGACATTTTTCACACACGACACTGTAGGACACAGAAAACTTTCCTCGTCGAAGAACGTATCTCTTAGTGAGTGGACTGTTTGGTGGGAAGAACGAATGTTTGGAACGAAAGAAATACCTATCTGAAATAAACTGATTTTTGCTATTTTTAACTGTTTGTAACTCATAGCTACGTTAACTGATTTTGACGAAATTTTTAGCATGTAGGGTAAACCAACTAGTGAATGACCAGTTGAATTGATGCACCTTTGAAATTAATACTTGAATATGTTTATGTTTAACATCAAAACAACTGTTGGGATTTTTAAATTTTCATTACAGGATCAGATAAAAATGTTCTTTGCTATTCCTGCCAATTGCAATTTTATCCAAAACGATGAAACACGTCACCTACTCAGTAAACTAATTCTTCTAGCTTCTCAAAAAAATTTAAGTCGTTCGGACCAATTTGAAAAAAGTTATTCTGTTTTAAAGAGTATGCAAATTGGTACTTATTTTATCCACTGTATATTCACAAAAGTACCTACATCTTTTCTGTTCTTTTTGAAAGCATCATTGTGTTGAAGCTCAATGACACAATTTATGACGGAATTTCCATTTCCTGATAGTTCAGGAAAAGTTGCCAAATTGCTACGGATTCTCTGTTATTAATTACTTTACTCAGTTCAGATGCTGAACGAAGTAGGTCAAATTGTTGAACAGAAACTCGATGATACTTCTTAGAGGGTAATTTCAGATTAACGTAATTACTTCTTCTGTGCTCTAGAACAGCCTAGCCACATTCAATTATTTTCCATCAAGTAACTTTTCGTTCGGTAAAAGTTGTCAGGAAAATTATTAAACAACTTCGAACGGCTTATAATGCTCAATTTGCTTCATTCAAATTTTCGGGAAACTCGGAAACACTACCGATGCGCAATTAATTATAACTTTATCACGTGGTTGAAATTAAATTAGCTTAACCCACAAACATAAAATATCGCAAAAAACTAGAAAGAATAGCCAAAAATCTGATAAATAACTTCCAAATATTATCAAAATATTAATTTCTCACATCTCTAGTTTTCATCTAACATCTTAATAGCATTTACCGACAGTTTCGATTGATTAAACGAGTTCAGTGATTTACCACAGGTTTAGAAACAAAACAAACCCTCGGATAACCAAATATCTATAAATTATTATTTTAAATTATCTCCCTAATGTCACACACACCCCTAGCGAAAGATCATGATCGATTCAAAGCTACCTCGAACTCAAGGTCCGAATTCACTCTGTCCCCGAATCTTCGTTATCGTCCGAAAGCTCTCTCATCCGATGCACCGCAACTTCGCCGCTATGATTTATGGTCCAGGCCGTTCCACGGTTAAATCACCATCTTCCATCGTCGCGGAACTTGGCTCGTTCTGCTACCATACCAGCCATCTTCTGCCCGACGATCTTCCCCCGTGTCCTCAACAGTCCCAACAATCTTCTGCCCGCTAGATATTTCCTGGAACGAGGAATTACGGTCTACGAGCTCCTCGTGCTGGCCTTATGCGGCTCTTTCCACGACGAGCGCGTCTCGATAACCCACCGATTCTGGCGCGCGGATCGCTTCCTCGTATTCATCAATGTGTCGTCGGATGATCGAGATCTCTGCAATGTGGCCTCGCGCTGGAACCCCATTTTGTTTTGCTGAGAGGTGTTGCAACGATTAGGCGGGATATCAGAGGGGTCTCTGGAAGATTATAGGGAATTGTGATTTTTAATGAATTGTTTTATTTATATAGGGGTGTTGTACTTGGTTTATTCTTGACTGGGAAAAGTGTTTTTTTTTGGTAGAATATTCTTTTTCAGTGTGGTTATGTTATTGGAAATGGGTTATTAAATAAGGTGAACTATTTATATTTTATATTTTAATTTTTATTTCACGGCTAGGAAAGAATGTCTTTTTAGAACGCAATACTGTACAGAAGTGAGCTCTTCTTTGACAACAGACTGTTTTTCACGGTGCCGGGTCTTTTAAGAAAAAGGCAATATTATCAAACGCAATATTATCTTTTACACTTTTGCCTTTTAATAATAATAGTAATCCAATATATGTTCCTCCACTTCTTGGATTGAATCATTGTGGAATATGTGCGAGGAAAGTTCAACCCTCGCGATAGGAGTTACTGATCAATTACTTGATATCGTTTATTTCTATGGAAACTGCGCCTCTGTTTCTATATGCTTCATTGTTTTTATTGTTCTGTACGTTTTATTGATACTAGAATGCAACGACCACGATGCATATCTTTCGTTTAATTTTTATAGCCCGACATTCAAGTCTGCCTATGTATATAGTGACTCGTGATTCATAAAAGTAGGAAATGACTTCTCAGGCAGTTTGTTTTACTAAGGAAATTGAATACATAAAAATCTGTTGAGACCTACTATATTTGATAGGTATAACAACACGTTATTGTGAACGATCTGAATTGTTTGAAATTACCAATCACCGCTGGTTATACAAGTTGTGGCCGCCATGATGATACAGCCGGGTATGGGGTGATTTTTCGTGCAAGAATAAATCGAAAACTTGAAATGAAGACTTTTCATACGCGTGTCCATTTTCGAGAAAATTGGTTTAAAAAATTCATTAAGTACGCACGCACTTGATTAAGGATCGGTTTGGTGTTCCCGTATAAATTGGCACCCTTGCTTCTAAATTGGAATGGGAATTTTTAATTCTTTTTAATTAGAATGTTAATTCTCGAAAAGCCATAGTAGATACTATGTACGTCACCGGCCACGAATGTATTAAGGGATTACATAAGTCAGTCCATAATAGCAACATTATTTTATAAGAATATCATTTCATTTTTCAGATCCATCGATGTTTAAATGGTGACCAATTTTTCTGCAGTGATCTAAAGAACCTCAAAAATCATAAAAAATTTAGCACAAAAATTATTGTAAATAAATATTTTCGTGCACTTTATGGACAAATAAATCATGTGTAATAAGTATTTTGAACCTCTAAAAAAATTCCTAAACCCATTCATTTTCGGCACAGCTAAACTCACATTAACACTACATGGATATAAAAAAATAACGCGATAACTTCGAGGGCTGATTTCACCCTTTCAAATTGAATTCCCGCAGGAAAAGAAGTTAGTACCTATTCCTTGCACACTCCAATATGCACTACATTCACACGAAGGTTCATTAAAATAAAAATTACTGAAATTGAAAATATTCCCTCGTTAGACAGCAGTGTCTAAAAGTCTCGTCGCACGACGAGGTAGTCGAAATCATTCAGTGGCCCCTCGAAGCTTTCAGCATCGACAGCGGTGCAGTGCCGGCTGGCTAGCAGCGAGGGGCTGAAATTTGAATTCCGCCCCTCTGTGGCGGGTCTTCTTTGAATTATTATCGCGCTGTGAATTATTGCGGCGTGCTTCGGCGGGGCTGCGTCGTACCGCGGGACTCGAGCAATACCCCGCGAGTCCACCCGCCATCTTACCTCCCCCCTCGACCAATTCCTGCCGCTAGGTAAGACGTTCTCCCCTCGGCGCCCACCTTTTTCGCTTTATCCGCGCGAACGTTCGAGGGGAGTTTGCGAGCGGCACGATAACTCCTGGCTGCGATTTATGCAGGGACCACGCGTTAAAGCCGCTCGAGCGTGTAACGTATGTTACGGCGGTGTCTATAGATCGGAGGGGGGGTTGGAAAATTGTGGGAGGGTATATCCGATTTCGATGCAATAACGTCGTGCCCGACGTAATCGTTTTCAGACGAGCGGGATCCGGGGGCTTTGCTTTCTAATACGCGCGAAAAAGAATTATTGACGAGCTGTTGGTGATCTACGGATCTTCGGTTGCCGGGTGGAGAAATCAAGGGTACTGGGGCGTTTCCTAGGGGCATAGTTCTGCGTGTATTTAGGGGTGAAGATTGGGTATTTGACGTTTTAGTTTGGACTTTTTTTAGGATTGCATTGTCAGAGTTGAATAAATTCTTCCGTTTTCACTGAATTAAGTTGGTGGGTGAGAAAGTTCTGTGCTTTTGTAGGCAGAGTTCAAGGTTGTTTTAGAAAGAATACTTTATAATAATTCGGGAAGTGTTTGTGCGTTTGTCTGTCGCTTAAAAACTTTCGAATGGTAAACTCTGGGGTCACGAAATGTGCCCCAGCTCATTATCCCTAGCTAATCCACATGAATGTGACTATTTTAAAAAAAAATAAGGAGAACAAATTTCTCTTTATAAAATCAGAATCTAAATTTTGGGCGAAGCCGAGTAGTAAAGCTAGTAAATGTATATACACTAGTAGGTACTCCCCGGTTTTCTGTTTCCTATCCATTTCTCCAATTTGTCTCGATCATCACCATTGTCGGACACAAAAAACAGTAATTACGCATGCAAATAATTATCTTACTAATAGACTTTCGTCCAAAGAAACTGATGAAGTAACCCAGCAATTATTCATGCTATTATCATAATTACATTCTTACACTTATACCTAGTATATCATTCCCCTCGCTTGTAATAAAGTAAATAATTATTCCCTTCCAATTTCCTGGACCATACACAATCACACCGTGAAAGAATTTCCCCTTCCAACCACCCCCAATAGTAGTTTTTAGATTATATTTCGACCGTAAATCTTAAATAAAACTGGTATTGGCGCACTGATTCGGTCATATTTTTTTTAAATTGACCTTTCCATGTTGTGTGTGTCCATAATGGCAATATTCAGTAATTTTTTTGAAAATCTCCTATGTAAATTTTAACTTTCCAGATGCTGAAGCAGAAACGGTAAAAATGTTAAAGCTGTTCAACAAATTATTAGAAATGAAATTAGGGGTGATACTATTAGATCTGCATTTAAGTAGAAAAATTTTTCGGTTACTTATCTTGACGGAAAAAAATTTTTCTACTTAAATGCAGATCTAATAGTATCATCCCTAATTTAATTTCTAATAATTTGTTGAACAGCTTTAACATTTTTACCGTTTCTGCTTCAGCATCTGGAAAGTTATTGAATTTACATAGGGGATTTTCAAAAAAATTACTGAATATTGCCATTATGGACACACACAACATGGAAAGGTCAATTTAAAAAAAAAAAAAAAATATGACCGAATCAGTGCACCAATACCAGTTTCACCCCCAATAGTGTATATCCCATTTTCTACGATTGTCCTTCCTATCCCTCCCACATTACACTTCTGGAGTCAATATCCCCTAATCCCCACCCGGCCGATCCTCACCCCCTGACTTTTCACAGACCTACCCTCACCTCGATCCACCAACAAGCAGTCTACTTCCTGCACCAGACTAAATCTCCTTTTAACGTAAGCTGGAAGTACATATGTCTCTATATACTCAACCAGGAACCGAACAACACTCCGAACTTGACTCATTCCCACCCTGTAACGTGCTTGATATCCCTTCTCCGGTGTCGCGCCACCCTCCCTTGCGACCCGGCAAGAAACTGCCCCACCAAGAAATTTCACAATGTTACACCATCGAAAGTTGGCTCATTCCGCGACTCCTCTCAGATCCAATAACGCCGCTCGAAATTGTTCCAAGAAGCTCGACGAGGGACGAAAGAGAGGGCAGGCGGTACTGCATGGATAGTTCGGCGAAACCCTCTTTACGAGTCTATTCAGCAGGCAAAGTGCGTGCACGGTCGTGTTTCGCGGGCCGGAAATACACGGTAGAACGACGATAAGAGGATGAGACAAGAAGAGAGAACGGAGAAAGCGTTCCGTAGATCTATGTAGATAGCGTAAAAGCCCTGAAAGGGTTGCACCCCGGCTTCGAGGCTGACGGGGAGGGGGACCACGACTTCAGGAACCTTTGCCAACTGCGTTTCTAGATCGTAACCGGGAAGTCTGGAAGCTTTTATTGGCCACGTACACTTACGAATAACCCCGTAACGAGTTGCAACTTTAACTCCTTCCCGTCCGCCACCCCTTCGCCGCTGTAGGAAGCCCGCGTAACGGGACAGGGTCGGCGCTCCCGCGAGAAGAACAAGGAAAAAAGGGGGCCACCGGTGAAAGTGGACGGGGAAAATGGGACAAATTCATGGGGCGCGACTAGCCTTCAGAACGGTGAATTCTTGGCGCTGTTCTGGGGAAACTATTTTCTCTCTGCTTCTGGCGACGTCATATTCGTTAGGAGAGAATGTATACTGGGAAGTATGTGCAAGGGAACGTGGGAGTGAATGCGATGAACTATAGGAGCGTATATGTGACGCGTGAAGATCGAGGGACGGTCGAAGTGGTGAAGACCGAAGAACACGTTTTCAGTTCTTCCACGGAAAGACGTAAGTGCAATTTTTTTTGCATATTTTCATCCCACGTCTCAGGAATGATCAAGTAAAATTTTAGAACGAAATTCCTAACGGTACTGATTTTACAGGCAGTTAAAGGGGGAGCAACAGTGTGACGGTTTTAAAAATAGGAGTTTTTTGAAGATGGGTTGTGGCGCAGGTATAATGTGATTGAATTAAAAAAAGTATCAATTTTTGTTTTAATCGAATAAGCACGTGGAAAATAGGGCGCTCGTGGGCAAGTCTCTGTCATTTAATGAACGCGCTCGTGGTCAAATTTTAAGTACGTTTTTCGTAAAAAATGCAATTCCTGACCGAATTTAAAAATACAAACGGGATTCTATTTGTAATTACACTCGTTTCCACGGCAAATTCTATTGCGAATTCTCATGCACTCCATTTTTTTTACAGACACTTTTGTGCAAAGAAAATCCATTTTTCAGGACACTATCATTTAAACATATAGCAATCATAGTTTAATTGTTTGTTAACAATGAGAAAGTGTAGCGCGATAACCATACATGTGTAATTAAGGAATTTCTTTGCTTTTTTTTATTTTGGATGTTCCTGTTTGGAGTTATCATGACGATAGTTCAGACCTTTTTTTTTACAACGATGCAGCATGCGATGCATATCAGACGCAAGAGTGGGCAAAAATGCAATAAATTTTTGGTTATACTCTAAATTTATACCAGAATTATGTGCAAAATTTTTAGACCCTCACATTGTACACGTTTTTCTAAAAAGGATCATAAAAGTCGTCTATGTTTTTGTGCGATTTAACCGGAAAGTGCCCATAAAGCCCCGATCTTTCAAATCTAGATATAATATTTCAAAAGTACACTGTTCAAACCGCAATCTTCAGAAAAACAAGATAAAAATTATTTTCCTAATTCTATACATGTGATTACCCCTTCAAACTACTAAAAACTTCTTATTCCTTTCCCTTTACGAGTACCTACGCTTAATATTATGAAAGCTGCTTTCGAGGAATGCTCATTTAAAATGTGTCACAGTATTTCGTCATTTAAGAATATTTAGTTCGGCGAAAGGACACCCATGTAACGAGTTACTTTTAAACCACAAAATTCCAGGCGTTCCTTGGAAAATGGTTTCACGAGCTTAATAATTTCGTGGTATTCCGTGAAGCTTAAGTATTTATTATGTAAGAAGCTGTAAGCTCTTCCCAAGAGATAACGATTCCTTGTCTAATACTTTTTTCCAGAAAAATTGTCGGTGTAAAACGATGCTGTTGCACTCCGAGGGAAAATTCTCCGCGGTGATATGTTGCCCGCGAATTTTCGACCCTCTCGGAATATTCCGCGGCGGTGTTGCGCGCTCCTCCCTCCTCCCTTATCAATAATTCCCCCGTTTCTTTTTTTCCCCTTACTGTGGTTGAATTCCAGACGAAATACGTCGAGGGTCGCGTTCCTGTCCTTGCATTATTAATGGTTTATTGTCCCCGCGAAACGAATGGAACACGGACAGGTCTACGGTGAATAGAATTTCGCGGCGGGGTTCTCGTGGCTGTGCACCGTTTATCCCACGGTAGCGTAATTACTTCAACGTAATTCGATACCAAGCATTAACAACGAAACGCAATTAGGTAAACATATTGCCAAGTATTGAATAACGTGGGCGAAAATGAAAATTAAGAACCCTTAGGGTTAGAGTTATTGAATAGATACAATGGAACTGACATTATGCTACTGCTCCAATTTTCTCTGATTCGAAAACTGTATTTTCTTACATTTAGATAGGCGACTTTTATCGAAGCAATCTTCCGTCAGTGTCCAAAATCATTTTCGTCGTAATACTTTGGTATGAAGAGGCATCAACATGGGGGAGGAATGTAGGAATAATTATTGGAAATTTAATATGGAATATTTGAAATATAGGGGGTGGTTGAAGAGTCCTAAATTTAGCAAAAATATGTGATAATGTTAGGAATGTCTAGGGTTATTGGTATCGTAAGTATTTATATCAAGAATCTTTAATAATATTATAGCGATCGATATTTAATGAAACATGTCACGTGTGATATTTTTGTACAATTTAATATTATAATTCTGAATGAGTTAATTTGAGTTTTCAATAATTAGAATCATTTTCCTTTCCATTTCATATTATCGCGGCTCCACATTATCGAACTTCTACTAATAAATTATAGACGTCATCAACATCTACCACGTTTAATACATTACATAAACATACGCCTGGTACTTACATTAACAAACAGAAGCCTCTTCTCGAATCTTTCTATACACACAGAAACAACAGCTTTCAGAAAGACACAGTGGTGCTCTAATGAAAACTACCTTGTGGCTGATTAAACTCTGTTCGCGCTACTTAGGGAATTAATTTCCTCGCTTTTCCTCGACTAAAAGCGTCGTTAACGTCTCGGCAACTCGAGTACCAAGTCCGTGTCCCAACAATTAGCAGTTTCACGAGGGGGGTCGAATCGAAACGAAAGCAAATAACATCTGTCGACCGAAATTCCGATTTTCTCCACCGCTTCTTCCAAGACGACCCGTCGAGCGACGAAAAAGCAGTCTTCCTGGGAGTAACGCGAAGTCGAGACGCGAGGAGGACCGATACAATAAATTTCAGGAGAGCACGATCCCTGTAGAAGAGAAAACGCGGCGTTGCTGGGACTTCCGGTCGATCTGAGCTATCTTCGTTCTTACTGCAGTCGATGAAATATGGTTGCGACTGTGGCCACTGCGAACGCGTGCCAGCTTTCTGCTGTTCGAGGCCAGCTTCGAGAGAATGCGAAGACACTCTGAAACGAACGAAGTCGCGATGTGCCAGCAATGTGGACTGAAGTGTTTTTGCGAAACACGATGCGTCTTGGAGAATAATGTTGCTCGTGTACAGTCATTACGTTCTGTGCCACGTGGTCCACTGGTGGCTGATGGAAGGAGTTGAAGAGGTTATTTTGAAAATGTATGGAAGGTACCAAGGGTACGAGTTTTGAAATAGGTTTAATAGTCTTTGAAATTCTGAAAGTCTCGATGCCTATGCTTGAAATTGTTCAGTTTTTAATTATTTACAAGGAATGTAGGAACAAGATTTTTATCAACGTCTTTTAAATTTTTTTTTCATAAAATAGTTCACAATACGCATAAAGCATTCAAAATCCTGAAGTCTCATGGCTATTAACACTTCCTAGACCGTCGAGATTTCATCAAATTTACAAGATGATACAAGACTACCAATATAAGAGTCTTACAAAAGTAGGAGATTTCTTGAGATTTAGATTTTAACTTTTTAATTGAGAATTGTTTTGAATCGCGTCTGCACTGGTAGCTTAAGATATTTATCTGAAATGTAGTATCGAAAATGTGATGCATTTGTTTTTTTTTCATAACGGGTGGTAAAAGTGAGAAAAACGAGTCGGATGTTGTAGAAGAAGCTTGGTGTTCGAGAAAATTGATTTTAATTTAATATAACTTGCACTGTGTAATTCGATTCTAGAAGAAACGGCAAAGGAAACAGCGTCTACAAAAATTAGTATTTTAGTTCAGGAATATTAAATTTCAAGAGAAAATTAGCAATTCTGTCTTGATAGCAAAGTATTAAAACATCACGATAATTACTTATACTAATTTTGATTTATCGCATGGGATTAAGATAAGTTTGTTAAAGACACCGTAGAAAATTCGAATGAAAAGCTGGGAAAGCACTTTGCGTTTCACGAAATTATGAGGAAATGGTTCTAAGAAAAATACCAGCCACTCGGTTAGATCCGCTTTAATGGCGAACTCTTTGAATACATGTAAATGTTATAAAACGCAGTATTAAGCCGGAAAATGGAAAGTACGTAAAGCCATTTAAGGCAACCAGGTTTTTCCATTTTACGCGTTGAGGGGAATTGTTTGAACCCAGCGTCCCGCAAATTCTTTCTCCAAATGTCTTTTTCATTTTCTTGGACGTCGAGACTCGAAGGAGGGATTAAGTTTTTGTTGCAAAATTATACCACTTCTTTTACTGTGGTGTGCAGTATTCGTAAATATTATCGAACTGGATTGTTACTTAAGTCTAACGGTTATTAAAATTATACATTGATCTTCAACACGTTACATGTCATGGTGGAAATTTAAATTTTTGTTGGGACTATAAAAAGTGATAAGAAAAATAGATTACGATGTTCAATTATAGAAAAATAGTAGTTATTTTATATTCGTCATAATTTCAAATCTTCTTCGCTCTATTTTGATTTCGATATTAAATTGAGAATTTTTTTTCCCTATGAACGAAACGTATCAATGCAAAATTAGTATTATATTACACCCCCTTAGAATGGAATTATTTTTAAACGAAATCTGTTCGTGAAAATTCTATCTCTGAATCTTTTCTTCGACTTCAATAGCGAGAACAAAGTAATTAATGCTAATAAAGTTTAACGTTGTACCACGGATTTATAATTCTTTTTATAAGAAAATTTTCCATGTCCGTCGTATACAAACGATATTTCGTTACAGAAGTAATTAGGGTGATTACGACCAGCAACAAATTCTGAATTTTTAAGTTCGTACAGGCTTTGTTCATTAAAATGAATAGAGTTGCAGGTAAAAATCTGTTAAGATGAATGGAGGGATAACGAGGCATCTGTGTAAATACGAATAATATATTTCGTTAAAATGGGATATGCGCTGCACATTTTTTGTGGTATTAATATGATGCACAATACTGGAACTGGAATATCATTTTCATGCTTTATGAAGAATGTCTGCCTGTATGAAAGTATTGAAAGTGTATTATCATGGAATCCTATCTCGCTCCTTAACGTTTACATTTATTACATTCTACTCGTTCATTAATATTTCAGTTTGTAATATTAGAACTTTAGGAGATATGCTTTGTGTAATGAAACTTGATTCATGGCATAGTTATTACGAACAAGAACGAAATGTTTAAATTATGGATGATGCTGGAATAAAATAATTCGAGTAGCTAGACTCTGAATCTGTAAATTTTAGTTAAAATTATCGACGTAAACGTGTTAAAGTTAGAAAGCAAATTTCACATTCTAAAATCACCAGTCAGTTTATTACTGTAACTTCCCGAATTTGCCGTCGAGAAATGACAATCGATGAATTAAAGTTTTCAAAGATTGTAAAACTGGATTTAAAATATCCAGCTGTTCTGATTGACGTTCTCATAAAAATTGAATTACACTCGTTGGTTCCCGAACTCGATGTTAGAAACTTCGCTGTATAATTCAAGCGATTCGTATATGTATAATAGCGGATTCAGCGAAGTTTAATATTTTTCAAAGGAAACGGGAGAGCGAATGGCGAAAATGGTAGTTGGAAAATCGATAAAATGAACTTTTCAGGGAAGGAAATAAACGGCATGGGGATGAAATTTCACCGCCTCTCATAACATAATGGAGGAAAGTCAGAGCTTAGAGATTAATGGTGAAAGGGGCAGATACCTATTGTTGGGATTTAATAGGAAGCAAATAAAATTGCCAACATTATTTACTTCTTTCACATTGTGTTTCTATTCCAACTTCTATTTCAATTTCTGTCGTTCTCTTCCGAGGTATTTCAACACCGCGTGTATTCGAAATTAAACAAAGTTTTAATGAGGATTAGGGATGACAGCGAATGAATTTTATAAATCTTTAGTCTCAATTTTTCTATAAATTATCGAAGTGTTTTTAATTAAATATTTTTTATTCTCATATACTTTTATTATTCTGTGCATTCACAATAGAAATCTTTGTATAAGCTACAGGAAAGTTATTTCTATTTACAATCACGTATTCGTAATCAATGTTTAAGGACAAAATTAGTTTTCAAGTAATCGACCATCGAATGCAGGCTATACGTCATTTCCTGTTTACTGAGTCTTGAGTTCTAAGCTACCAAAGTTCAGGATCAAACTCGACATCACCCCGCAGGAAGCCTAAGTAATATGAGGGCCTTCGGGGGACGTGGGTGAGTAAACAGCCCTGTGTTGGAACACTGACAGAACAATACTTATTCTGTCAGTGCAATACGGAAACTGATTGTTGCACAGCTTTGATAATTAAAGACGACCTTTTCATACCCCCAGAATCTCGGAAATATACCAACTAAATCCAGTAAAATTTATAATAATAATATATAATTCTCATTTTCTTCATTAGATTTGTTTAAATAAAAATCACCAAGATCAAGCACAGGTGTATAAACTAATATCGAGAATTAATCGCGCCATTTTATCTATATCCTTTAAATTACCATTCATTATTTTTTTATTATCGTTGATGCACGATAACTGTTTTAAAGGGGGAAGATAATTATTCTCAAATCCGCAGAATGTTTCCTTTACTCGAAATTGTGATTAATAGTTTTGAAAATGTTTCTACTGCATAATTATCACTGGAGTACCGCTAGAAATGGTAAATAGGTCTCGTAGCATAATACATATAAATCACGGGTAACGGAACTTATGCGAAACTTTTCCGAACTCAAAGCATACATTGTCACTTTGGAATTCATAACAGATGGGACATTTCCAGAGTGGAGAAATTTTACTCGGGAAAAAGTCACGCTCCAAGTATGTCAGCGTAGATCAACAGTCGACTCATAATCAATATTCATTTCTCGAAGGAAGTAGACATCGTCCCCCTGAATGTTAACATCAGAAATATTCCTCGAGGGTTTGTGAATTCAATCTACGAAACGGTACTTGGTTTCTTATAACTTCTTTGCACGAGCGTTCCCTTCAGCTTAGCATTTATACAGGAAAAAGTTTAAAAATATAAATAGATTCTTACATAACGTCCAATTTTTGTATTTAAATATTTATAAGTCAAGTTTTTGTAAAACTCCAGACGAAATTAAAGCATTGCAATGAATCATTACCTAAAAGAATATGCAAATATAAATTAAAATAAAGGAAAGCTTATTAAGCGTCAAATTAGAAACGGTTACTTATATTATATAATAAATAATTTCTCACGTAATATGCTGTAAATTTGAATTAAATAGTCCATTTAAAGAAATACCTGTAACTTAAAAAAGTCACACATCCAAGCAGACAGTGCTTTCTATCTTAGACGCAGTGACGAGTGAAATTCGTTTCTCATGATTCTGCGTTACTCATCAGACAGGTTCCATACAGAAGACTGGCCAACGAGAAGAGAGCGGAAGCGTCTTTCAGCTTAAAGAAAAGATAGGGAATAAATCGATGGTGTGGAGTTAGCCGTCAGGAAAGTTCCAGCGAAGAGGAACCAACTCGCGCAGTAATATACGAGGTGACCTGAAAACGGAGTCGAAAAATTTGGGAGCATATAGTATCTACTCATTAGAATAAACGAAAACTGTCAAATATAACATAGGTTCACAAATTAATCCCGAAGGACATGTACAGTGGTGGTAGAAATAAAGTTTAAAACTCATATTTTTATGTGTTTGCATAACTAACTTAATATTATGTTGGTACCTATTCTGGCAAACCCCAGCTATCGGATATAAAATATCTGATTTTTGTTACATTTCGCAGCTTAAACTTCCTTTTGACCACTAGTGTACAAATACTTTATTTTGTCTGTTTAAATCGGTTGTGTACAAGCTACTATATGTCGCGGTGCATGGATTGATCTGCAATGTTTACTTGTTTTATTGATATTGTTGTGTATTTAACATTCTAATATTCCAACAGAGCTCTCCCTGGACTCCAGAGTAAACACCAGGTCACCGACTGAGGTCACCCAGAACCATCGTCAAGTAAAGCTCAACTGTTTCAATAATACACAAAAGACAGACTTCATTCTGGCTAGCTTACAAGCAAATGTTCCCAAATCGTAAATTTCTGATTTCAATGAAGCTTCGTGTGAATATAGAGTATATTCTAGTAGGCAAGTAGCAATTTTTTCTGCAGAAATTCAATCTGAAGGGATGAAATCGACTCTTAAATGTATCGTGTTTCTTAATTTTTTTAATTTTATTTTTATTTTGGTAATGTGAAAAAACTGATTAATTCTTATATTTAAAGTTTTGTTCTATCTCGTATTGTTACAAAGTGTAATATTTTAGAAATATACACAGGTCCTCCCCACATTTACATAAATGCTAAATTTGCGTTAAAATAGAAGGTAGAAAAATAGAATATCTTTTGTGGTGAACTGGAATGAAAGTGTGACCTAAAATAGGTGCTCGTTTTAATCACCTTCAGGATTAATTTATGGACTTATTTTAAATGCATGTTTTCCTCTCGTTTTAACGAGTATTATATGATCCCAAATTCTTTGACCCTTTTCCCAGGTCACCCTGTAGATTCGTTACGTCGAGGTCAGGCCGAGATTTGCGGCTGAGGCGGATGCTCAGTAGTGTCAGTCGTTTGTAGGGCAGACAGATGGAATAGAACTTGCCCGATCTATGGATTTCCTCCACTTATTCATTTACCTCTCTCGTTCTGAACATTCTATAATTCGAGGGTCATTGTCGGGTAATTCCCGAGTTGCTGGGATCGAACGGTCGAGGCAGTGCTGGAAGATAAATTGAAATTAACTGAAACGGAAGGCAATTTTCAAGTGGCCCGATAATCCCGAGGGTGAACCACGGGTGGAAACACTTTCCAAGGATCAAATTGTAGATTTAAATTAACTTATGCTACTGTTCATATGGAACCTTCAATTTATGCAATTTTAAGGGATATTTTAAACGTATACTAAAAAGAAGTCTATGATCCTTTTTTAAAAAAATGTACAGTTTTATTTGACCAGTAGCTGTTTGTAAAGATACTTTTGATTCTGGATGAAAAAATACTTTCACGGTCTTCGTGACAGATTAGAATTACCAAATCCATAAATGAAATTAGAATAACTAACGGAAAACATTATTCGCGGAATAAAGTTAAGTGGGCTCAACTTTATTCGACACATGACGAATAATGTTTTTAATTTTTATTCGTTATTTGAAATTTTATTTAAATAAAAACTTTGCCCATCTCTGCAGCGAAGTCTGTTCACCGATATCTCCGATTGCTAGTATTCCAGATTTTTGAGAATAGCATTAATCCACCAAATGGTTGTTATATAAGTTATTAATTGCGAATGAAGAATAACCCGTTTAGTATTGCATGGGCTGTTGTCGGAATTTTACTGTCAATTTTCTCCGAATCCAATAAAGTGCCGCGCGCGGAAATTAACTCCGCCGTCGTAACTCCCTCCACGAGATGAAACCAGCGAGGCTAGTATCGGTATCCCGTCTGCAGAAAGCCGTATGACGGAAGTGGCGACCTATGGTAGTAGAATTTCGCGTAACTAGGCAGAGGCAGATGATTAAGGGGGGAGACCACTGTCTCGGCCCGAAATGTAAGGGTATTTTCGGGAATTTATTTCAACTAAACAACGCAAGTAAATCAATTTATTGCTTAGTATAGTCAATAGTGTATATATCGAAGGGTAAGAAAATTTTTTTTTTAATCAAATTCATAAATCTGTTTTCTGTATACACTCCGTCAAAATTTGCGCTCCGGAAAAAACATGCTAGTCGCGTTGACAGTCCCCAGACCATATGGTTCATCGAAATTCAAAAAAACAATAATATTTAGAAACTAGAAGCCTGCCTCTATTACGTGACGATCGCAAAATGTCGAATTTGTAAAAAATAACAAAATGGCGGACCACTGAAAAAAAGTCGGATTTTCGGGGTACAAAATTGGGGACATGTTGCTAAAAAAATAGAAGCAGATCGAAAATTGAAAATGTCTGATCGTCACGTAATAGCGACGGGTTTTCCGTACAATAAATGTCCTTGATCATGCCAATTGGACGTATAGTTTTCTCTGTAGACTGTCAACGCGGTTGAAAAATGTCATTCTGAGGAAATCGCGTTCAATGTTCCGCGTGGCTCAGTCGCGCGTTTGACACCGCTTCACGAAAAACACCATATCTCCGTCAATTTTGCGAATTTCTTCATCAAATTTGGAGAGAACATTCTTGAAACATACGCCTTTCCGAAAATGTAAAAAAAATTCAGATTTGAGACAGTGGTCTCCCCCCTTAAAGAGGAATCCGCCGCGACAGTGGTGTTGATTCAAGGTGGCACCGTAAAAAGTAAACTTTGGAAAATCTTTCGGCGAAGAAAAGAACAATCGCTAATCCTTACTCTATTTTCACAGTCAATGAAACATCCTAACTAAAATATCCTTCCTGCCAATAAATGGGGTCATTGAATCGAACACCTTGACGTCGAGTCCAACGAAAATCTGTTTTTTCGATGCTACTATCCCCTGCAAGATAAACAAGCCGAGCAACGAGCAGCTAAATTAACAGCTTGTATTTCCATTGAAATTAGAAGTGCATCGATCTCAGTAAACCTCGCCCACTATCGTTCGTTTCTCATCTATTTACTTCCAAGAAAAAAAATACCTTCATCGAAAAGCGAGTGCCAAGTAATGCATATACTTTCTAACAGTGAATGCTGCAATAAAAGCATTTTATGGCGGGGGCACCGAGAGCACGGTGTCGTGGAATTTTCATAACGAGGAAACCAGGTTGCGCTAGTCTTTAAATCGAAATAAATGCAAGAAGGGTATGGGGGCGTACCAAAATGGTGGCAAACGTTGGGTGAAAAGATTCCGAGGGTTATTTGATTCTGAATACTAGCTCGACTGAACCTTGCTTGGTTTTGAATTTTTTTATTTGACGAGGTGAATTTTGTTTTTTCAGGAGAACCGACAGAATGATATATCTCGCATCGAATTGTGCGCGCAAATGCAGTGAGAGACATTTGTAAGTTTAATTATCTGTCTTCTCGACGACGAGCTTGTCTGTTGTTTAAAATAGTTGTACTATTCCATAGAATACTTTCCAATGGCGTTGGTCAATTGTTTGTGCGAACTGTGCTCCCCTCAGTATATTTGTCTAATTAATATTTCGTAGTTTAAGCTAATTATAAGCTGTCGCGGACTGTGAAATAAAATTGATTCAAAATTAGAAATTAACTTTCCACGGGCTATGTTATGTTTCCAGCTCAAAAAAGTTTTCTGTTCGGATTGTTATTAACATTGATTAAAATTGTTTGGAAGAGGAATCCATTGAAATGAAATCTGTTTCAGAATTTATCGAATGTGTTGCCATACGAAGGGGCGTCGGGTTTGGGTTTCGCTGCTAGATTGAATTTTTTGTTGTTGAAAAGAATCGATGGGCTGTATTTTTTGTTAGTATTGTGTTTATTGCTGTTTGATGCAATGGAATGGATTGCATCCTAGGGCGATGGAAGTTATTACTAGTTATTTAAAATATATGAAACAAAGAATAGGATAAAAGATATTGGTAGTACAATTTACTGTTTTTTGCTTAGTAAAAGATATAAGTTTTATAATTAATTTTTTACATGTTGTCAATGAATACTAAGTATCAGTAATGTTAATGACAATTGAAAGTGATAGAATGTAACCAGAAAAAAGTTTTTCCGTGGATATTGGTTAACGGTAACCAAAAATTCTGGTCATTTATATTGGTTACTGGTGGCCAAAAAAAAAGAATTTAATTTAAAAATTAAATTTTTTTAATAATTTCATTTTTTGAGAAATTTCTTTGAGATTTAATGATAACTGGCTTCCATTTAAATAAATATCAATTCTTATTGAATGATTTTTCTAAAAAAATTAAAAATAATTGTTATTTTGGATCTCTTAACTTATAAAGCAAATATAACTTTCTTTTGCTATAGTTAGCTACGTGTACATCCATGTACATTTTAATTCTCGGTTTTTTTACTTCACCCCGAGTTGCGAGGAAAGCGTTCTCCTTAATTCCTTCTTTTATTGTACTTCTGAAGATTACTAATTAAGAGTTTTAAGCGAGGTTCGTTTGAAACGTAGAATCATTCATAAGCAGAATATTTTAAATCTTGGAAATTCAGCAGTCTTGATAATAAAAAACATCCTCGAGATGATAAAAATCTTGAGACCCTTGGAAATCTTAAAAGTCCTGAGTATTTTAAAGATCATTGAACATTTGAATTCTCTGGGGATCTCGAAAATCTTGAATTTCTTGGAGCTCTTGAACATATCGAATTTATTGGAGATGTTGAAAATCTTAAAAATCGGAAAGTGGCATAGGGAAAAGGCACGCAACATAGAAACGGGGATGGGAACGGAAGCTGGTGTCGGGTTTGCTCAGCTGCAGATATTGGATTCATAAACCCGGAAGTACGCGGCATGCTCCGCCATAAACGAGGTAAAGATCGCAGGGAGCGGAGATAAAGGGATTCAACGCGAGCAGGAAACGAAAGTAAAACATTTGGATTTTCATATGCGACAACAGAAATCCTGATATACGCACGTTTCTTGAGTCGACTGTAGAAACACTCGATCAACTTTCCCCGACTTTCCTTGCTCCACTCAACTCGAGTTGAGGTGCCGCGTTACTGCGCATACTTTCAACGAAACTCTGCTTCAAAGAATCTGCCTGACGTAAACTAAATTTTATAATGTAATTCACATTGGATGGTAGTACCATATAAAACGTTCCAAAAAAACTGCAATATTTTAAAAGAAGTACAAATATTTATTTACTATTTTATTTATATTATTTGTTGTAGAAAATCGAAAATCGGTTTAACCGGTTTTTTGGAGCTAGTAGAATTCGAAAACTGGTTCATTCAAAAGTCGGTTTTTGTATAAACCCTATCATGGTGTAAAATATTTTATCGCTAGAGTTTGAAGAATTCAGAAAATTATTAGAAATATTTCATCCACTTTTTATGCAATAGCAAAGAATATGATTTGTGTAGGTATAGGAAATTTATTGAAAAAGATTTAGTGGTTAAATTAACGTGAGGTTGATTTGTTGAAATCGATCCAAGCATCTCACGCGACTGATAATAACTATTAGCAGTTGAATATTAATTAAATTATTGATTTAATGAGATTCACTCGTCTCGTTGAAGGCAGGGACGCTTAAGTATGATGAAATTATCCTCCGTATCGATCTAATTAATATTTTCCAATTTCCAATAATACCCATTGTGCGACTAAAGCTATTCCGTGTATGCAGTAATTGGAAACCAAAACTTAACATTTCAAGTACTTTACGAGCTACATGAAAAATTTGTCCATCATTTTATAATATTGTATGAGTGAAATTTTCTGTCGTATTTCCATAAGTTATGTAAATTTTCGTCATTAGAACAAATGAGAAATCGATGTTGACACTTGAGCATTCCATAAATGGCAATAAAAATCTGTACGCGTATATTTCTCTGCTGCGATTTTCCCTGCCAGATTTTTCACACATTCCACAAATACTCAAAGCTGCGGGGCGATTTAATATGGACAGATGAACATTATATTTCATATTTTGGAGTGATTAATTGGCACAATGCAGCTGTTTTCCCAAATTTTCGATATCTTATTTTTACTTCATTAACGTTTGTTCGAATATAACGTGCGGGAAAGGTTAAAGTTTATATCAGTTCATACCCATCTGTATATTGTATTACCCTTAGTACATTGTTCGTATTGTTTGAAAACAATACAAAATTGTTCTATCTCTGAAATTATTAATATCTGCTGTTCACTAACGAAAGAGGAGTTATTTATGTTCTGAAATTATGTCTGTGCTGGAATTATAAGCATAAAATGAAATGATTGTCTACGTCTAACTTTTACAGCTTCTGAATCTTTGAAAAGCATTCAACTCCCGAATTTTATATAGAAAGCTTGTTACATTTTTCTAACAATAAGTACAAACTACTTTCATATGATACCATCATGTGAAATCATATCATTAGTCATATTTTAGTAATATTTATCGATATTTCGTGAAAATCTATGCTTCGAAAAACATGACCTACATTTTTTTTAACAATCGGAAATCATTTTATTCCTCTTTCCTGGGTGTCTCATGCCTAATAGTATTCAAATTCATACAAATCGATATTTAACACATAGAAGATATGATTTCTCCCCTACTTTAACTTCAGACCACTAAAAAATCTCAAACTACCTCTCCCCACCAAAATCAACATCTCAAATATCCCCCGAAAAAAGCAATCTCAAAGTACGCAACCACCCCATACAAGTACACAACCCAGCCCGCTGCGGCAAGTTCGAAAGTCGAAGGAAACGTGACAATGACGAACGCAGGGTATGGCGGAGACAATGAAAGCTGTGTCGTGGATGGCGAGGAAAAGCGCGCAGCTCTTGACGTAGAGGGAAGGTAAAGCTTCCGCCGGCCCTAGGGTGGATTTGTCACTGGGAATCCGTTAGGAAAAAAAAGCAGGTAGAAAAGTCGAGGAACAAGGAGAGGGCGAAGGCGAAACCGAGACGAGAGAGTGGGAGGCCGAGCACGTAGCTTGTTACCACTTGTTTATCCAGCGGCGTAGTCGGGTTGTTCTCCGCCAACCTTAGAAAACCAAGACCCGTTTCCCTTCTTCTGAGTCACCCCCTCTCTCGCACACACACCCCCAACGTTCTCGGTTTGTGCCTTTACTCTTGAATGCCGGGGACATACTGAACGTACGTAGTACGTGCACTCATTAAGCTTCCTCGAAGGCACTCTCTTTCCGCCTTCCCCCCTTTCCCCGCCTGTGCTTTGTACCGTCCAGCCCCTTCGTCGATCCACGTATCCATTTGTATCCGTTGTCTCCTTGCCCTTGCGCCGTCGCTTTCCCGTCCTTCGACTCGCTTACTTTCAGATCGTTTCGTTCCTTTCTGACGACCAGTGCCTCTTCTCCTCGCCCCGTTCCTCTCCTACGTTCCTTCTCCTCGCGTTATTGCCTTCTTTTCCCTGGGAAATCACGAGCCGCTGGATCGTGGCCCGCTGCCTCCTTCGACGGACGCTTTGCGGATCATTCGCGGGGCTGAAGTGTAGCGAAGCTTCAGTGGGAATGTTGCTTTCGGCGTGGGAAGTTTCAATGGAATTGTTCGTGAGAGATTGAGGCTTTGGTGGTGATAGCCATCTCTCTGGTACTTAGAGCTCGTGGTTTAGAAATTGTAGGTGGAATATTGATTGGTTTAGAGGGGTTAGAAATGGGAACGAATTAGGGTAAGTGGATGTTTCTAGGGTAACTGTTGGTTTTGGAGAGGTGAAAGATTTTTTATGGTGGAGTGAAGGTATAATTGATAGAGTAAAGTTGATTTTGATGATGCAGTGGATTATTGACTCTAATCATATTCGCTGTAGACTCAAACTGTCAAGTAGCGTTTAAACGGTCTGTAGAAGGTCAATGTTATTGCGCAATATTCAATATTGTTCAATATTATTGACCGTCTGTGGATCATATTGGAAGGTTGTATAATAAAAATGAAAGGTTGCGCAATAATATTGAAAGGTTGTATGTACAATATATTGCGTGAATGAAGAAGAGAATCGGCCCCTAGACGCTCAATATATTGTGCAATATATTGCAATATTCATATTGCACAATAATATTGAACGTCTGTGGATCATATTGGAAGATTGCAGAATATATTGCGTGAATCAAAACGGTTTTAATATTTATTGCGTAATATTGAATATTGCACAAGAATATTGATCGTGTGGGGCACACAGTAAAAATATTGTGCAATATATTGCACAATAATGCATGCACTGAACAAACGCATGAATCTGAATGTATACTTCGAACTCTTTTAACTATCAGAATCCTTTCTTGATTAAAGAAATCAAAGTCATTTCAGTAAAATGCAGTATTTTCAGTTTTAGATAACGATCATTAGACAAGGAAACGCTTACGCATAACTTACAAGTTACGTTATTAATAGTTGGCATTTTGCCGTCTTCTTGAAGCTCTGTAATACAGTATAACGTTACAGCAGATCAGTTTCACGCCTCACCAGCACAAGCTTAGTAAAACAAGAAGCCGAAGAAGTGTTTCATATTGCAGTAAATTTCACAATTCAGCTGAAAACAGTCACGTTTCAGAATACCTACGTGAATAATCAAATTGCAACGAGAATAATCAAAGATCCACGACATAATATGTCAAAATTTAATATGTTAGAGTGCAATGGGATAATTTCTGTTACTTTTTATTCATGAAAATTGTAGGTCGAAGAGAGACTTTTAATGCAATTATGAAATTTGTAATAAAATAGTTAATAATCTGAATAAAGTGCTACATGATTTAAGATATCCAGCAGGTCATAACACGAAATTGTATTCGTGTTATGACCCAATAATCGAGGGAACATGGAGCAAGTAGTATGACTCAATAATTCAGGATGAAGTATCGCGCCAATGTCTGACTGATACTACTTGCGCTTATAATTTCATTGGAAGCGTCCAACATTATCTTTCCTGGATCAAATTTTAAATATCTTCGTAGTGTTTATATTTTATTTTAACTTAAGCTAAATTTTTATTCAATTACTCCTGAAAAAGGGTTTAGAAATTTACATTCACGTTCATACTTTACTACTTTTTGACAAAACAACATATGCCATCAATCTCAAACCACTTTAAATATTATTCAAACACAATTTTAAAGTATTTAAAAGCACCTCGTTTTTACGAGCATGCAACAACACACTCTTGAAAACTTTAATGGTATTTCCATTGACCACTCGAAGTTATAAAAAAACTCACAATCAGTTTCCATCAGCATTCGAAGTATGTACTTCGACCTGGATAAATGCCTGAATTGATTCAAAATTTATAAGGCAACATCCTTCACTAATTAGAAACGATCCTTGTGAGTTGAATCGAATTGTAATTAATTTTTTACACTCTCATTATACTCATTAATACTATTCTACATTTTATCATCCCTTGTGTCCTTTCTTCTTCAATACCTCGACACTTTTAAATTCCCAAGAAAATAAAAACCAGTAAACACAATCAAACACCCCACCATGTTTCCATCCCCTCGAAAATTCTGGTCCACGTCCTTTGAATCATCATCCATTAATTCACGTTTAATTTGGCTCCAGCATTAATTAGGATTGCGCGAGAAATGTACACTGCGTTCCGGGAAAGGCGAATGTATGAATGAACGCAGACCGCAGTTCAACGAGAAACAGAAGGCCAACAGTGGCGCGAGGCAAAGGCGTGGGAGGGAGGCGGCTGAAGAACCAGCAGAGGAAAGAAAATACAAGGTATGTTGTCGAGTTGTACCAGCCATGTCGGGGTATTTTTGTTAGTACACGGGTCCACGACACCGCAGACGTCCACGGTGCGCCATAGAAATGTACAGAGAGCTACCGTAACGCGGTTAAATACCAGACGCGGCTCGTTTATAAAATTCTCACCCCTGGAATGGTTGTTGTTGGACTTTCGAAGCCACGATAAATTCCTGCCTGCATCAGGTGTGTCGTTTCTGCTGTTAAAAACTGAATTCGATTCGCGACGACCTTCCTGCGACTATGAGGGTTATTGCAGATTTAAGGCGGATTTACACATGTCAGTTTCGCGACGGTTTAGTGTCACGCTTTGTGTCAGTATCAAGTCAGTCTCCTCCATTTCAAAACAGGAAAACGATCACGGAACCATCACGAAACTGACATGTGTGAATCTGCCTTTAGTCTGATCAGAGATGGGAAAAAGTTTTTATTTAAATAAAATTTCAAAAGAAGTTAAGAAAATTATTCGTCATTCATCAATTTTGCGTCGAAGTTAATTTTTTTATTCGATGAATAAAGTTGATTTTTTTATTCATCGAGCGTTGCAATTAACTTTAGAGTCGAATAAATTTTTCAATTTTAACTTTATTCGACACAAGACGAATCGTTTTTTTAACTTTTATGAGTTATTCGAAATTTTTATTTTAATAAAGTTTTTGCCCATCTCTGTTTTCACCTGCTGCATGTTTTTCACGTGTTTTCACGTTCATATTTTGTGCAAAGCATCGAAAGTATTTGTTCGATTGTTCACGGCCCCTGAAGTATTGTTAATTGAATTTTGGATAAACTAAAATCAGGAGCAGACGATTCCTTCACAGTAAACGATGCTGTTTTCATTCATTCCCAATTAGTTTCGCGAGGTGAGCAGAGTTCGAACTAATGAGAAGAAAATGCTTTAATGCAATAACGCAGGTCCCTGTTTCTGGTATACGATACGGAGGGAATCAATGAGCTTCATTAGCGACACTGATAACATGAGACAATACTTTCGCAAACTTTGCGAAACACAGTAGGCGTTAATGAAATGTACGAAATAAAGATTGGAGAAAGGAAGAAATAAAAGCGGGAAGGTGAAAAGATATTAAACAAGCGAAAGAAAAACATGGATTGTAACAGAAAAGTAGAATGGAATGAACAGGGTAAAAGTGTGCAACAGAAACTGGACCAGACAATGATGTTCTTAGAAAAGGATTGTAAGGAAGGAGGAGAAAAAGACGGGTAAGTATGAGAAAGGTAAACATTGCTATAACAATATAACTGCTTCATAAAATCTTTTTTAAATTTCAACGAGATCGTTGAAAGAAACTTCCAACAGAAAAGTTTCTTCGTTACCTTAAGGAATTGACGACCGGTACTTTGGGAATGGTTCAATGATCCTTTTCAATTGTTATTCCTATTTGACACGATTTTCATAACGTTGTTTCTCTTTCTTACACAATAGTCTTCCAGTTTCCTTCAATAAAATTTGAATAACAGAACGTCCCAGGAATGCAATTTTCGAATAGTAGAACCTTCACATAATAAAATATTCGAATAGTAAAACGTTTAAATAATACAATATTCAAATACTGGGCCGTTTAAATACATAATACAACATTTTTCTAAGAGAGCTGAATTACATGTATAGTATCAAACATAACGCCTCAATGTTTCACTAATTTATGATTCTCAAGTAGAAGAAAAACCTTTCAAGAGGATACGAAACCATTTTGCACGGAAGCTACAGTTGCCCGGGTATTAGAGAACCGAAATCGGAAATCAACCACGTACACGAGGACGGTAATTTAAAGTTTAACGAACTTCCCCGTTGAGCATTAATTACCCAAGCAAATACAACTTGGACATTTCAGTGGAATCTCTAGCTGTTGCTAGTCCCAGAGCCGAACGGTGGTATCACAGGAAAAGAAATAACTTTCGACATGAAGGTGTCAATTTATTTCGATACACCACTTAATTTCTCAGCATTCGTTTCATTTAATTCCCTAATGATCCAAGAATTTTAATTCCACGAATGCACTCCCGAGTTTGACTTCATTGGTTATACAATAATATATTTCCACAGGAGACTATTTAAAAGAAAGTAGAAAATCTTTGAATATGGTTCAAATACTAATCTTGAGCTACCGAAATATTTATTTTGAAATGGCCCTCAGTTTCGAGGATCATTAAATATTGAGCTAGACAAACACTGCATATTTTTTGTTTCCCATAATTTTTCAACCACACGTAAGTACATTTATTTATAATTCTGTTATGTATACTGGACCTTTTTCCTTAAATTCGAACTGACCATTTCCTTATTAGAGTTTCACGCGCGCAAATAAAGTTCGAATGTTGTCTCGCAAGGTCATGAAGCCACTCAGTATAACGCAATCGATTTAAGTATCCAAGAATTTTGGTTTTATACATAAAGTTACGAGAAAACTTTGTGGCCAATCTAACAGAATTCTAGCAACTTTACGGCGACAACCGCAGCATATGCGGTTGTAGCAAATTCAAATTCTGAATAGGAAGTCCGCTGTCTGCAGGCCACAGATCTGGAAATTCGTGAATAACTCGACAGAATGCCTTGCCACAACGTTAAGGAGCTTAGAATCTATTTGACCGGCTGCTAGATTATTCACGAATCGGGTGTCTTTCAAGTTGGAACAGAAAGTCCCCCAAAGGCTCTTTCTTTCCTTTTTGTCAAGTTCCCGCTCCAGGCATCCACGTAAGCCGTCTCCGCGACATGAAAGCCTTCAGATAACCATGAATAACCAATTCATTTTCACGACTCTCAATGTGTGTCAACCAGCCCCCACTGAAATGGCTTTAGTGGCTCTCACCGAGAGAGAATCCGCTCGCGATCCACTTGAATAGTTTATTAGCGGTGGAGCACTGTCTGGATTAGCTGGGTGCTCGTTTCCCATTTATTCCCATCGTTCTTTAAACTTTGACACCAGCCCCAAGGAAAACGAGAGGCAGAACAAGAAGGAAATGTTGGTGTATGTGTACACGGATTTTCTCAAGAAAATTCTGGTGTCTATAAATTTCACGAAGCAGATGGCACAGTTATGGATTTTTTTTATTATAACGTCGTGTTTTTTTCAGAGAGAAGTATAATTTCTTGGGCTTGATGGTCTGCTTATAGCAGGTACAATAAATAAAATACTCTTTATACAAGTCTCTTATTTTGTTATAAAAATTTAATGGATAAACAAGGATTTATAATAATTCTCAATTTTAAACCGACTTGTAAAAAACTGCTTCTCTGGTAGCTCTTTTTATATGTATAAGATCAGTATGCTTTCATAAAAATCGAGTTTTTTATATTAAGTTTCGCGTTCGCCCGTGCTGGTTGTAGCGCTTTGATTAAACTTTCTAAGTTCTTTCAGGCAGTTCCTTAATATTCAACACATTTACATTTCTGTAATAAGTAATAACACAACTGCATTACAGACTTTGCATATAATGCAAATTCTGTGGGGGACGAATGAATATGTCCTCAGAATTTACCTTGCAAACAATTATTTATTAGGAGCCTTATTAAATATTCTACGATAACGACATCGACGTAGAATTTTCTCAGTTCTATGCGATAACGTTACTTTACTTTGCCGTCGATTTTTCAAATAGTTAAAGGAAATTTCGAAGTATCCTTTTTTTTTAAAAAAAATCGAGGTGAACGAAGGGGAGGAGTGATTGTATTTCCCTGACCCCTTAGAGAGCGTTAAATTATCCGTTATCTTCATAACTTGGACACATTCATTCTCTGTTATCTCGCGGTCCTTCGAGCCGCGTTCTTTACGGGCGGCTTTGCTCCAACTCTAAACTGGAATACTTTAATTTCTGCTCTTTTAGTAGCTTCACCCTGTCAGTGGGATCTACGCGCCAAAGAAAGTCCTCGAAAGACATGTACAAATTTGCGAATCACTGTTGATAAGAGGCTGCTTCGAGGGCTCGATTCTCTTCATTTTTACTACGTATTCACCACCTTTGTAATTCACCCAGACGCATTTACATACCATCCCCTATTCGCAAACGCCTAGAAGTTTGCATTCTACTTTGCATTTTCTCGTCTCTGTGGTTCTCGACATTTCTGTCGCATTTTTTATGTGATCATTTGTTGAGACGTGGTGCAAGATGTTAAAATTGACAACTTAAATAGTAATTCTTGAAAGTTTTCGCTTGGATCTCATTTTTTTCATTTCATTTAGCTAACTAAAAATGAAAGCAAACGCTTGTGAATCTGTGTTGCAAGAATGAGATGTACTCTCTTTATTTTCACATACAGTGAAAATCCCTCTCCCCCTTTATTTTCACATACAGTGAATCCCCCCTGATTCTCAACGAAAAAGGGGTGTAAAACAGGAGACCATCCAACTGAGAAAAAAAGGAGATAAACTGACGAGAAAGCTCGGTCTCGCGACAAAGGTGTGCAAAATCGGGGGGATATCTAGTTCGACAGCCTAATAAAGGGAACGTACAAGCGGAAGGACGAGCCCTGGCCAGTCGAGTTGTCGTGTTCCTTGGGAAAGTTTCTCGGCTGACGGATAAACAAAACAGGAAAGGGTGGAAACGCCGAGCCGTGTGTATGCACGGGCGAAATTATTCCGCCCGCCTTGACTTCTCTCGGGGCACGCGCGGGCTCCTTTCCCCGACGACATCCTGAATAAATCGACGGGGGAGCGCGAGACGACACACGTAACAGGGCCCCACCACCGTCAATCGATCCTCGACGTCAAAGGGGACAGGGCATCGGCTCGCGACCCCGCGTTCTCAGGAGGACTCGGTACACAGAATCACCTTCCCTAAGCTATGCTTAACCCCCGCCTGATATATACAGGCTTCATTTCCAACTGAGCTATACAGAATGTTCTGTAAGGATACAATCGGGGTGACATAGGCAACCCTCCTCCATGTGCGATGTCTGTATAAAATATTATGAAACTATATTTGATAATAGCGTAAAACTATACAATACGCCCCACTTTTAAAGAAACATCTATAAAACCTATATTTTTTAATAATTCTTTAAATTTTTTGTGTAAACACATTAAGTGTTCATTACTCTTCACAACTACACCGAAATTATGATAAAAACATAACTGGAAATAACTGTAAATAATCATTTTCCTGAACCCTACATGGGGCGTTTTGTAACACAGTCGTCAGGTAAAATGCCCCATCTATGCGACAAAACGCTCCGACATAAATAAGTAAAAATTTGCCAACTTACCATGTGTTTGAGACTGCATCTTGGTTGCAATTCAATGGTACAACGATACATATTTGTAAAAACACGTGGCATCTCAAATTTTGACAACTTACCTTATTTAATACTCGTCAGGTTATAACCTGACTGTAAGCTGTCAAAATTTGGATTAGATTGCATAGTGAAGATAGCGATTGACGAACGAAACATGTGTTAGTTTCGCCCGTAATGTAGTCTTTATATGTGTATGTATATTTATGTGACGTTTCTGTTATCCAGGAAAAAGAAAAGAAATACGTTACTCATGAAAAATATGATTTTGAGGTGGGGCATATTGTAAATTCTTTGCTGGGGCACATTGTAAATTCTGGAGTACGAAACGTCTCGGTTTTAATTTAGCAACAACGTAGTGAAAAAAGGTTCGGGCAATAACGATTTAAAGAAGTTAGTTTGTCTACTTTCGAAATATATGTGTGAATTTATCGCAAATACAATAGTGACTTAGAAAATTGATTTTCTCACATACTAACCGTAAATTGTCTGAAGGCCGAAAATATAAATTCTTGTACATTTTTTTAAAAGCCGTAATATTTGCTGGTATTTTTATTGCGGCAGTTATGGCCGACTGAGGCAAGTTCGAATCTGGTGATCGCGTTGATGCATCCTGGTTTATGTGCGTAAAATAATGGTGGGGTGTTTTGTCAAATGGGGCGTATTGTATAGTTTTACCCTAATCCATTACAGCTGCACACAAAATCTTTTTTTCTTACCCCATCGACTGATAAATGTAGGCTGATTCAAGCAGGGGATGTATTCAAAGAATGTTCAAAAGGGATCATTTTCTGAAGTGTTTAAAATATTTTTTACAAATATTTCGGTCCATATAAAGAAATGGTCTAGAAATGACTTCGGAACATATAGAGAAATGAAAGTTTAAAATATTTTCAGGAGCAATGCGAAATAAGAAAAACTGTGTGCACCGTCGAGCATCACAATTCATTTTACTATAATCCCCGTGCAAAGGAAGAAATTGCAGTGACAATTCTCACGTATCCTCGTATCTCTCTTTATGACGGTTCTTCGTCTAATGTCATCGTTTCAAAGAGTCAGCTAAAACGTGTCGAGAGTGACGATCTCGTAACTGCCATGTTCCACGACAGGCGAAAAATTAAACGACCATCTGGCGAAGCGAAATTTCTGACACGAGAATAGAACTTCTCCCCTGACTTTACGAAGACTAAACTTTAAATATAAAATAATAGTTCAAATTATTGAACTATTTAATTTGTCGAGTAAATCTATATAGAAATTTATTTTGCAAGGAAGAGGCACAAGTGAAATGAAATTCGTATTTCAATTTAATTTCTCGACAAACTTCTTTCAAGTATTGGTGCAATCTGTCCTATCCTCTGATAATTCATTCTTTGGAATAAAAACGCTTGTTTTGTTGATACCTAATAAAGGTTTATTCGTGTAAGCAAATTCCTATTCGAACAACTTTCCTTCTATGATCTTCTTTTCAACAATTTTCTTGAGCCAGATCTCCAAGCAATTTTCTTACGCGCAGGCTCAGAATACCAAATATACAAGGTGTTTTACTAAATTCGTTACACGAAGTTTTCATGAATGCATTCATGATGCTGGAACGATTGTTTTGTAAGCACCATGGTAGGAAGAAAATTTTAAATAGTGCAAACGATATAGAAATTGGAGAATTATAGATAAAACTACTGGCAAATATATCGTTATTCATGCAGCTTTTGCTAATTCGGAAAACTTATTCCCTATCTCTTACAGATTGCGAGTTACAAAATAAAATCCGGAAATAGCCGAATTTTCAGGAGTTAATTTCACCCCCTCAGAGTGAATTTGGGCAGCAAACAAAAATTGCGTTGTAATCAGTAGGAAATCCCCTTCATATTCTCAAAGTTTCAGATTTTTTTTAATTTTCGGGTTCGGGATCCTTGTTAGTAATGCGCTAATAAAGGGTGTTTACAAAATAGTAAAAAATTTAGTGCATTCAATATCGAGGGAGTGTAGAACTACAGAAATATGGAGGTGGATTGTTGATAAACGACAGAATGTAACTATTCAAAATTCTTATCTAAAACACGATCGAAACACAAGTTCGCTGTGGCTCAAAAGTAATACGAAATTATCGATTTACACGATTCTATATTATTACTTTCGAATATACATAAATTCCATCCCCAAACTGGGTTGCACATATTACCTTACACCCTTGCATATTTATAAAACCGTACGTACAGCGACCCACGAATCACGAATGAAACTTCTATGGAACAGCGATGCAGGAGAAAAAATTAATGCAGAACTTCGGTGGGAGCAAACGCGAGTCATGTTTCCATCTAATATTCAAAGATTAACGCATGAACCATTAATGGTGGCGTGGCATGCGACGAAGGGCCAGAAACTATCGGAAATAAACTCGTGAAATAGGTCGGCCAGGGGGTGAATATAGCAGGGTGGTCTCTCTCTAATTGTAGCTGTAACGGGTAGCGTGGGAACGATCGATCATAGACATAGGACAGGGCTGCAAATTGTTCGACGAATTTCTCTGTTTCTACTTTGGAGTAGCCCGCGGAAGAACTAATTCTGTATGGCAAAACGATCTGCAATGGCACGGGGTCGGGAATGTCGTTCATTGATCGCATAACATCAACTTAACCTTAATTGGGGTAGACAGGTTACCTCGTTATTTAATGATTCCTCTCCATTAAATTACACGAGCTGATTCGTCGCGAAAATGGAAATCCTTCAATGCTATGAAACGAGTAAGTAATGTATTAGGTCGCGAATGGCATTTACTGTGGAAAGGGGTTAATCCCTCTGTAATCACTTTTAAATGTACAATTTTAAGCGCACTGCAGAAGCGTCTAGCCGAGAGATGATATATTTAACAGGTTAAATCGTCCATCTTCTGGAATTAAGGCGAATTAATTTCTAAGTGGGGATGATAGAAAGCACTGATTGATAAAATGGGAGCACGAAAGTGGTGTTTTTCAATTCCGAGTTCGTATTGGATGGTCGACATTGCTCGGTTAATGGTAACATAATATGTAATCTAGTCTGTGGATGTATTTGTCACTGAAGAAAAGAGGGGAGTAAAACTTGTAATTATAGAGTGATAATGTAATGGCGGTGTCGACTTACATACTACTTTCAAGGAGAGGTTCCCAGGTACCCGCCTCTGATGACTTTGGTTTTTGCAAATGTTTTAGAGGACCGAAAAATAAGAAATACGTGTTTTTATAGTGGCCCGTTTTCATATTTAGGGGGTGGAATTAATAAAAAAATTCATATTTCTTATTTTTCGGTCGTCTAAAACATATCCAAAATTCAAACCAATCGGAGCCGGGCACCAATTATTCTTATGAACTTTGGGGGGTGGTTTTACCCCCTAAATATGAAAACGGGTCGCTATAAAAAAACACGTATATCTTATTTTCGGTCATCTAAAACATATCCAAAATTCAAAGCAATCGGAGGCGGACACATGGGAACCTCTCCTTGTTATTCATAAATTTCATTCAAAACGAAATTTGTTTAATTTTATTAGTAAAAGGATTATTCTTTCCACTAATATATTACTTTTTTCGTATAATGCTTTCATTCCGCTATTTGGAAGTGATTTGTTCATTAAAAATCATTATAGCAAATGATAACAATGTCTTTCTGAGCATTTAGTGTTTTAACAAAATAGCAAGAATACATAAACTACAGAAGGAGAAGTAAATACAATTGTAACGATACAAAAATATGAGAAATCTGTCGAATAGGTGCCTCAAATACTGTAACTATTAATACATAATTTAAGATACACCTAAAATGTCGCTCATAACCGCAAATACCTGACGAATTACAAGTTTTCGTTAACAGCAGCGAAAATACAAACATACGAAGGATAAATATCTCGCGGTAAAATTGAGGGCAGCTTTGCCCTCGTGTTTACGCGAAATCAATTTCCACGGGAGATTATAGAGTGTACACCTACGTCATATTAACAGAAACAGAGGAGCGCGCATAGGTAATATGTAATTAGTTACAATAATCCCCGACGTGGTGCATTTAAACACGAAAAACCTTTCATTAACGACGTTACACTGGATAATATTCATCCCACGCCCATTAGCGGTCGTTAATTATCAGTCGCTACAGATTTACACACGATCAAAGATTAGCATGTAACATCCAATAACCACGTTCAATAATAGTGCTCCGTCTATTCAACTGACACAATATTAAATACCCTAAAATGGCCCCGAGTTAGAACCCCAATTTACATCACCGGTTGTACCGAATTTCTCAAGAAAGAATTCGTGAAGGGTAGGTACCTAAATGCTATAATTACCGATTTCATACTCGTCGAAGTAATTTTACTAGTCGACCGATCGCTCGTTCCTCAGCACCCTGCAACTTTAATGAATTTTTCCCCAGCCCTTATGATTCCAGCATTTCTCTTGTGCGGGTGCACGCGCGCGGGGGAGGGGGATAACTTTCAAGGGAAGTTTCCACTGGAAAAGGTGGCGGGGCGAGTTTTCCCACGTTGTAGAACTTTTCGGTTTCAAACGTGACCGGTGTGTAACACGACGTAGCTACTCAATGGTACACACCTCGACGCCCCTGTTCAGTTTGTATTTCGAAAAACTTGCAGACGACGACCGGTAACTTCTAACAGGACACCGTGGCCGTCACGCTTCGGCCAGCTAGTTCGGACACGCTTTCACACATTTCCGCCCCGCCCTTCGTTCTTTGACTTGTAGTTGGGTGAGTTTGAATGCTATGGAAGCTAGTGACATCGATCTGACGCGAACAGTTTGTTTAGTACGTACCGAGTTCGGCGTGACGTGGCAGCGTATAAAGAGTTCAGAGAGCAGCTGATTTATTGAATTTTTCTTTGTTTCTGGGGATCACCTTTCTTTTATATCTATAGGGTAGATGTCCCAATTACTGCCACATTAAGCTCATCGCGTAACTTTCGTTAATTATTTCAGAAGTTATTTAGCCTCAAAATCATTCCAAGTTGCAGCATATTAATGCTTAAGAACTCTTTTATCTAAGAAATTTTTTTTATTGTATAAACAGTATGTTTTAATTGCTAATTAATTGAAAAAGTATAAGGAAGTCCAATGTCCCTAAAACTGTCATTCACCTTTTAATATTAATTTATAAATATCAGTATGCAATGCTTCTCTATTATTATCTAACCCGGAAACCTAATTTAACATTAAAATTTTTTTCCCTTACGATTTTGCACGCATTATTTCACTATTAAGTAAAATAATTAAAGTGACAGTAATAGGGACACTGTCAGTAATTGGGACATCTACCCTACGTTGAGGGAACTTTTGCGAAGGCCACTTTGGTGAGTGCTTGACAGCTTTTGGGAGCCAATTACTTTTTAGTGCTTTTTATTTCTCCTGAAGTGGATTTTTCAGTTTAAATTTTCTAATGAGTATAGGTAGTCGAAATTCCAGTTTCACTGAATGTCCCTAAGGTCGTCGTATAAGTAATTCTAAATAGATAGGGAAAAATATCATATGAATCGTTTATATGAATCCATGTATGTAAGGACATTAAAGTCTAATAAGAGATTAATGAATTCAGAAATCACTAAATAGTAAATTTGTTCCCATAGTCTTAGTATGTAACTCCTCAAACATGGCACAATAATTGACAATCAAGTATCCTTTTTCTCAATGTATAATATCATAAATTTCAAAATTTAGAAGAGCAAAGATTTCAATCAGGTACAGGTTCCATATCCAGCAACGAATACACGGACAATCTCACAGAAATGTTTCAATCAAAGAATGGGGTTCGTCGAAACACAACTATATGCAGCAGCAGGCGGAAAAATGGAAATATAGCTGGTGCGTGCCTCGGAGATTCTAGGTTGCGTTTTGAAAAACCACTGTCCCGAATATCGATTAGATTCAGTGACACAGCTGCGTCTGCGAATAATGCATGATACTATAACAGTGAGTTCGTTTTTTCTTATTCCTTCCATTCAAACCGCCAGCAGAATTTGTGATGGAGATCGACTGGTACTAAAAACAAAGTCAAGTTCTTACAGGATGTCTACAATTCTGGCGAGAGAAAAGTCACTGGAACGATAGAAATTTCGAGAAAGACAAGTTTTAAAATTTCACTGTTTTCTATGAAACTCGAAATGCACGAAAAGCAAAAGACGAGGGTCTTTTTAAATTACGTCCTCACCTATTTTCTTTATTTTATAAATGTGTTTACATTTACAGAGAGGCGAGTCACTGAGAAGAATATATAATTTGGAAGATGTACAATATTTTGAAAAAGTTAAACATTTTGTGAAAACTAAAGAAGAAAACCAAATTAAGTTTCCATTGCATATGATCGAATGAAAAACTCCTGTATTAATAATATAAATACGTTTAATTAAGGACCTGTTCATGGTATACGGAGGTTTCTTTGGAAACGCGCAGAAGTTCCACGGAAGTAGTAATCGATTCTACAAACTACTACTGCTGCGAGCTCGTATAAGGAACTTTTGATTACGAACGTTACCGCGTAAGCTCGATTATACCACCAAGTTCTCCACTTTGAATTGTGTCACGCAAAATCCTTCGTTATTAGCCATTAGTTGATGAAATTTCGTGAAATTTGTGGCAAGTTTCCAGGCATTTCCCAGTCATTTTCCAAGCTACCGTGGTTTATTGACGCAGGAACCCTTTACAGTGATATTCGAGTTTCACGCAACTGTATTCCCACTCTTCCTGGTCCTCAATATGTAAAACACGTTACTATGAACTAGATCGTAAGTATTTAGACAAAAATGAAAAAAAAATAAAATCCTGCCTTTAATTCTGTTCTAAAAATTATTGAAATTAGTGGCAGAATATTTATTATTATGTTTACATTAAATGTCTGCTTCAAAACTGATTTCATGGAATTAATCTAATATGTTAATTTATTAAATAGCTGTACATTTAATTAAGTAATATTCTCTGTAGCTAATATTCATGTTTCGAGGAAGTCAACAAATTTTAATTTTGACATTTCTGCAAGTCCCAACATCGTTATTTATTAAAAAATATACAAACAGATAGTAAAGAAGGTTTCGAGAATTTCATTAAATTAAAGTAACATGTAATTTCACTCCTAATTTCATCTGGACTTTAAATCACAGAATGCTGCATTCATTTTTTAATGACTCTCGCAGAATAAATATAGGAGAAAGTTTTATGATGTATGAAAGCTCCAACTGATTTGAAAGACCAACAGAAACAGCGACCCTACATTATTCACAGTTAATGACGACCCTTCTTTGTGACGAGGTCGAGGTCGCGCTAATTACCGATGTGCTAATGAGAGGTCAAAAGTACACACAGCACTAATTGCTTGACCGACGCGTGCACGAAAGATAACCAGCTTCCAATCTTAATGAAACGTTTCCTCGTGAAATTCACTATGCCATTCTTTTATTCATCTCCGCCAGCCTGTTATAATTAATTTTGTGCCAGTAAAAGTGACTCACACGCGTTGGTATTTCTCGAGACTCTTTTCAACGTCACGCACAGCTGACTTTGCGAGCTGACAGTACTAGAAGGAAACTTCTACATTATCATTAGAAGCTTAACAAGTATTACGAGCTCACTTGAAACCACCAAACCCAATGCAAACTTACTTGAGACGAACTTGTTAATTCAATTACACAGGACCACAAAACTTCTTTTTTTAATTGTCACAAACTAGACCACGTGTCCTATATGCATTTTGGGTCGCTGAAGTCGAATCCGTTTTCCGTTTTGGTCCATCGCATCTATGTTTTTGATAAATTGCAAAAAAACTGTTGTAAATCCGTAAATTGCAATATAAACACAACATATGCTATTTCCACAAACATATAACGTCAAACTCTCTAACCTACTATCCCCAAGACCACAAAATCTTCTAATCCTATATTTCGTTAACCCTCTAAACCCAAAAACCGTATTTACACATATTTCCACAACCTACTATGGGGCGGTTGTATCTCAAACCCGGAAATAAATATTTTAAAATGTGCTCAATCTTCAAACTCGCATAACTTCGCTAAAATTAATCCAACTTGAATGAGACACAGACCAATTTAAAGTTTGGACATTCTACTTCTCGATGCTTTAAACCACTTTTATCGAAACGGGTATCCAGGGCTAAAATCCGCCGGTAAAGAGAAATGTGACAAACTATAAAAATTTCTTAATGTTTGTCAAGTGCTACGGAGTGCAAACAATATATTTTTTGCAGTTTCTTTGTATTCTATTGGAAAGTGTGAACCTTTGTCTTTGAGATAAGCCAAACCTCATCGAAATAGGGTGGTTTTTAATAAAGATAGAGGTATTTGAAGAAATCCTGCTAAAATCATACGATCTACTATCATAGGACTTCTTTAGGGCGGACGATCCGGTCAACCAAAAAGTTACAAGAAGTTATCTTCTTTTTTCTATGCAAAAATACTTCAATATCTTGAAAGTTGTTTTCGAAAAAGAAGGATTTCTGAAAATGACTATTTTTTACTCCCTTCTGCAAACCAGACACGCCGGTACCGTGTCTGACACGCCGGTTCCGTGGCAGTGACACGCCGGTCCCGTGTCCGACACTCTGACACGCGGCGGCGTGGTACATAATGACATTTTTTGTTCAAATCACCCTACAGGTCGTAAATTTTCAGTAAACTTGACGATTTTTTTTTAAATTCTTCGCAATTAAATTCTCTATCGATCTGTCCGTCGAGAATTTTAAATTTCGTTGCTGATTTTTTTGTATTTAGCGAAATATACAACACTTTTAGGAGATCAGTCTTTGTGGGCTTTTTTAATTCAGTTCCGAATTTAAAGTCAGATTTTTGAAATTGAAGATTCGAATCCAAATATGTTGAAGCGAAATTTCGGAAAATGGGCTTATTCGGAAGAAACTTAGTGCATATATATTTTCGGAGACGCTGAGTACGTATAAGAGGTAATCCGGTAAAATTCCGGCAGAACAGATCGATAGAGAATTTAATTGCGAAGAATTTAAAAAAAAATCGTCAAGTTTAATTAAAAATTACGACCTGCAGAGTGATTTGAACAAAAAATGTCATTACGTAATAGAAATAGTCATTTTCGGAAATCATTCCTTTCGCAATTACAACTTTTTTGCAATTAGAATTCAAGGTACCTATTGAAATATTTTTACATAGGAAAAAGAAGATAACCCCTTGTAACTTTCCGATAAAATGTTTCTGTTTTTAATTATTGCACTGTGTTCTCTACCAGGACTCTTCATTCAACCCCGTGAGTCGACCAGTTCGTTGCCAACAGCGCCAAAGATACCCAGCTTTGTTTTCATCCCATGCTGAGCCTGCTTTCCGTGTTGGATAAATCGCTTTCAACTAAAAACGCCAGTATTCTTGTCAATAGTGAAGGCATAAAGGGACGGAAAAAGAATTGAAGCCTGATCCAGCGTTGTTGTCACAGCAGCGTATTTAATTAAAATTTCCCAGGGTGGGATTAATAATTCCACCTCCGCACTCGTTTTTCCTCTGTCGGCGATCCATGTTTCTGTTCCCATGGCTTTCGGGTGTAATCGATTCTCCTTGCAATACCGATCGGGCGCTTTGACGTCTAAAGGAAATGAACTGCACCGTCCATTCTCCAGCTTCTTCGATCTTTAATTACGGTCTCCGATGGCGGACAATTACGAGGCCAAAGCAATACCTCCCCCGCGCCCACTTCCTCCCCTGTTCCTTCGCTTAACTTCCTCCTTATGCCTTGTCATCGTTTCGGCATCATCCATTGAATTCGCGACACGTGACCGAGGGGGGGCTGAGCCGAGCCGTGGCGTTTTATTTCACCGGGTCGTGACTGGAATTCGGGGGTCCGTCTCATTAGAAAGAAAAATGATAGATGGTCTTGTTTCGATATTGAAGGGCGGGCTAACAAGGTAACAAGCGTCGCAAGTACGCTTCCTGTTGCAATGGCGTATCTATTGGGATGAAAATCAGGAATTTGTTGACTGTTACAGAGGAGTGGTTGATCCGAGGAGGGTTGGGTTGTGAAGGGTAGAAGCTAGAATTTTTCTTCTACTAAAATGTCTCTGTAGAAGCTAAAATAATCGGAATTTTTCCATGAAAATTTAACGGTACTTTGTTGAGGATATGTACTTTCGAAAAATGTTTTAAAGAAAATCGATTTTTTCAACCCGTCTAACCCGAATAGCCCCTTAAGCTATGGTTCTCTGAAAATGTATCCCCACATTTTACCCGTTTTATTAGTTTCTCAATCTGCGTTCATTAATTTTCAGAATTTTTCACAGAGTTTACTAATTACTCTTAAGTTTGTAAATTTTGCACCATTTTTGCCTCAACGCTCTGTATATTTGAAATAAACATTTTAGAACTGCTTGTAAATTGGAATTCATTAAGAAATATTTTTATCAAACTTGACACATAATATTGTCGAACTTTGAAATCCGATTTAATAAATTCCGTGGAGATTTGCACGTTTCAATGTGTTCAATATCTATAGCTACGACAGTACCTGCCGTTAATTGTCGCGAGTAGTCATTAACATTGCAATTGCAGCGCGATAAATTCTTACAGCTTCTATATAGTGCTTGGTTCGTCGCAACAATATGACGTTCTAGTTACAAGCGCAATATAACGCAATTCAACGAGCTCGGCACGCAACTGTGCGGTTACAGACGATGTGCATTAGGGAAACTTGGTGGAAATATAAGTGGATGCGGTGTGTCCCAATACATATTGTGTTATATCAAACCGCGTAGTATGCAATTACATATCGCGCGATTTGCGCACAAGCACGGTTACGTTGTTCTTTCCTTTCGTGCTAATAATTCACTAATTTGCCGACCGTTTAACTCTGCGAGTATCGTAATCGCTATGCACTTATTACTAATCGTACCAGCAATAAGAAAGAAAAATTAAAAAAATTCTAGTTTCATTTTAAATCAATTCATATTTCTGAATTTAGAGAACCATGTAGGTTTAAGCACTGATCCTTTGAATTTGAATTTTTATAATTCAAACAATCGCGAATTTTCAATTTGAACTTTGACGGAAACAAAACTTCGGCAACTACTGAAAAACACCCCCAGTAGTCTAAACAGGTGGTCGTTTAACCCTTAGTATCATGATTTTTTTATTTTACCCAGAAAAATTCTTATAACACCCCCAGTAGTCTAAACAGGTGGTCGTTTAACCCTTAGTATCATGATTTTTTTATTTTACCCAGAAAAATTCTTATAGGTCTATTTTTGTCTACACTTCATCCCAAAAATAAACAAAAAATTCCTAGTATAACAATTTTTTGTATAAATGAAAAAATATGAATTTAACACCAGTGTTAAATCATGCATAAAGATACCTATGTATTATAATGTTAAGCTAATACTCAGTTTTGCAGAATGTTTGACTAGTGTTACATACATTATTATGTTCAACATCAAATTTATTAACAAAGGAAATCGGAAAGAATTGAGAGAAAAATTAGCATTTACGTGGTATTTTCAGTAGTCCTGGCGAAATTAAGAGACGTAATCAATAATACGAGACAGTGTATCACAGTAGAATTTGTACGGATGTATTTCTGCCCTAAGGACACTTGTTACATATGATAATAATAAAGTAATGCTTTAAACTTCATGAAAAAGGCCCAAAATGGCGTCCATAATTTTTTTCATTCGTGTAACACGGGTGTTACACTATGATACTAAGGGTTAACCCAGTCACAATAAAAATTGCTGGAGGTGACTTTTTTTAAAAGTCTCTGTGCGAACTTCTCCAACGATCTTACTATACCTCGTGTCAGGAGGATACGGCTACTAGGTTAGGACGGTACACGCAATTGCATTGATGCACCGTTGATGCATGGTGAGCAGTAGACAGACTTTGCATAGACAGCCGTTCGTGTACCTCGAAGCCTCGCTCGGAGCTGAGTCGAGGGGATCTAGATTCTGCGTGCCACGACGGTATGTGTGCACGTTGCTGGCAGCACTTGCCTAACTTGTACGTAACATCTCGCCCTTCCGTAGACTCTGATGTCCTCCCTGGAGGGTCGTACCTCAAGGAACAGGGGATGGCCCCGTTTGTACACGAGGAACAGCACGGACTCGATACCAGCTTGTTTCGTTAGCTGTGCACGATATCGTCCAGAATGAAATCGGCATTCCAATGTTTGCTTACAAATAATGAGTTTAGGTTGCCACGAATCTCCGGGGGATTTGACCGATAGCTCAACGTAGTGGAGGAATTTGATTGAGAAGAATTTGTGGAGGAAGAAGGTATGATACAGAATTCTCTCGTTAAAAGCTCGATTTGTCTACCATTTTTGGTATTAATGCAAATTGAGGAAGCTGTTGTCTTGTGGGGAATGAGAGTGAGTAGAAATGTATGTTTGTCACTGGGTCCAATCCGCGAGCTTATAACGAATTAATTGTGTACTTTGGATTATTTTTTTGGCAAGATGATTTAATTCGCAATGGGGAATTAACTTTGTCAGGAAGGCACGATGTATCGGAGCAATTTGATTAGAAAGAGTTTATGAATAGAACTTCACTTTTGAACAATTTTTAGTTGAAGGGCATCTCAGACGGGTAGAGCAGGCTGAAGCATGTAATTTCTGTTAAAAGTACTCGAAGAGCCCTGTTAGATTTTATAATTGGAGTCTTCGTTTCTGAGGTACAAATGATTAAAACTTAGGTATGTTGAATGGTATTAAAGTTTAAATTAGGAAAAGTTAAAGTTTAAAGTGTAAGAAAGAGTTTAATTAGTTCTGGATTATGAAGATTGAATTTCCATACGGTGCATTGAGAAACTCATTTGCGTATGCTCTTCCTCTTTATTCAGGCAATTATATTTCTCATTCATGCCTTTGTGTTGCATTGCTGCTGCACATGTGAAGAAATAAAAAGAAAAGAAACAAGAGTGGGAATAATACAAGCGTGATAAAGGGTGTGCCTGGACAATGCTTTAAAGAAATGTTGGAGGATATTAAAATAAAAAAAGTGGAAGGACCTACGAGCCTGGGGGCACATAAATCGTCCCCAGTGGAAATTAAGTAGACTGATCATATTCTCAAAGGCAAGGTAAGAAAGTAAGGTAATCGACCGACGATGCAAAATATTCCACTTATGCAATGTTTCTAAATAAAAGATTCTATCATTTAAATTTTAATCCAATAATTTGGGGTGAACTATTCTATTGCAACTTTGTGTAGTTCAATTGTTCGAGATGTTAATTATTGAAATAAAGAAATGAATAATACTGAAGTTTTAAAATCGCGCGTAAATTATTAAGCTGTAATTAATTATACATACATGTTCCAATTAATATGAATGTTTTGTATGAAATATGAAATTAATATGTTCTACAAATTACATTATTCAGGATTTTGAATAATTAATTAAGCATTCAGTAAGTTTGACAGCAAAAAAGAGCAAAATGAGTGAAAAGATGTGCCATTATTCAGCGTTCATAAATTCTAGGGTGTTCAATACAAGTCTTTCCTATTTTGTTCATGTAGGACGTAGGTCATGAAAAGCTTTAGTAAGTGATTAATTCTGCTGAAGACAGATCGATACAAATATCTAAAATAGCATCTGCTCACAGAATTCAAATTCCACGGAATAAATAATAATTCCAAAAGTCAAATGCTTAAATTTCTAAAATATTTCTTGCAAATTTTCTACATTTACGTTCATTCAAATTTCGTCCAACCTCATACTGCCACAAAATTAAATCCAAAAACACGAAGAAACGTAACTTCAAGAGTTGTTCAACAAAAAGAATATTTCTTCCATATTTCATCGTGATCTGCTATCACGAAAACTTCCACCAATATCAGAATTTTGGAATTAGACACCACCTTTTGTTATTACATAATCTTTTACAGTTTGACGCCACCAACATGTTGTTACAATTTTCATGAATATCGAGCGGTGGCTCAAGCATCCTTGCATATGATACGCGATATTGATCACGGACACGGGTCTCAAGGCGATGCTTAATTTGCTGGCTAATGCGATAGAATTAAATTAATCTTTGGAAAATTAACACCCCCGTTACCGACCGAGCTACTGGTGGCTCGTGTATTACGTAATTCAATTTATAACTTTGCCCCTTCGTATTAATCTACGTCGTTTTAAGTCACCGAGAAAACTGTTCGCGATACTGTGACGGTTATCATCGCGAAATTATATTCGAGCTATAACTATCGTGCTTATTAGCGTCGAAAACGAGAACGCGGAAATTGCGACCACTTCGTTAATCATGTACGGTGGCAACAGTGATTAAAACCATTGTAAGAATAATTGCAATGTTAGGTGGAACCAGAAGCTGGTAATATTTTAATTAGCATTCAGTCTACAGCAACTTAGTCGCTGATTTATTTAACTTGCTTACGGACCTCATTTGTACGTTTAATTAACATGCCATGAAACGAAGAATACACATATATTAAGAACGTTTTTATATATTCCTCAAAATTAGGAAAATGGAAACGTAATTGGGTCGGAAATATCCCGGTGGTTGTAATTGGGTTAAATAAATAAAAAACACGATGATGATAAGAATTGAAAATATTGTAAGAAGTGTTATGATGTTAATAAGTTTTGTGACACGTGAGTTATAGGTGAACCACAATTCTTTTCGACACAGAAAAATTCGTACACCCAACAAACGTATGTACTTTTTAAAAAATATTGAAATCTATGTAAACAAGAAGAAGATTATATTGTGAAGAATTTATCATAACAGCTACATTTCTATAATTAAATATAATAATCCAATGTTTATGACACTTTTCATGATTCTGCAGGTGGGGAACGTAATAATTAAATATGAACCTCTCTTAGAAACTTATCCCATACGGTATTAAATATGTATTGTGCTACTTTAGAATAAAAACTATCGGATTCACAGAGCCAGGAAAATAGTTTCGTCGAGTTGGAATTAAATTCTGTAAATGAAATGCCTCGGTGCGTCGTAAATTCGCACAATTACGTCGCCGTTCCATAGAAATCTTGTGAAATATCTCCTCAAGTACTCGGGTATTATCGAAATCCGATAAAGTTGTATACATGGAGCACGTGTAAAATTTCCTGAGAGGGAGGGGTGGGTTGGAGGTAAGCTACCACGAGTCAGCTTACAGAAGTATTTACGAAGTTCATAAAATTCTATTGAGTTTCTCTAAAGTGTCGAACGATCGTAGGAACCGTTGACGATACATGCACGTATTTTATACGATCTCCACGGGGATCGTTCCGAGCACCAAGACTGTAAATCACGCGTCGTTTTTGACAGTCGGAATGCCCGTCGCGAGATGCAAACGGTACGTTTATTTAATCGGCGATAGGACAACAAGGAATTTAGGAATTTCCATATATTTCACTTGAAAGCATTTGACAACACCGAGTAAAATAATCAACGATGTCAGGGAAAAAAATATATTAATTAAAACGAAACGTTGACAGACAACGAACATGGAAAATGTTTTTCAAGCGAAGTCGTGTTTCGATTCGTGGAAAAAGTGAATTTTATAATAATGTTAATCAACAGACGCGGTCGCGTCTGGTAGCTAATTCCCCCTTCCCCTCTACCCATAGGCACACTGAGCGACCATGTCTCTATACACGAAAGATAGCGAAATTGACAGGTCGTCGGAGCTATTTTAGCCTTATTATCTTATTTTATGACATAGTGCCGGTGTTTTTACATGATTAAGCGAATCATTTTTTTTTTTCGAACCCATATGTCGTTTTACTTCATGTATCAAGCTATTTGTCTAAAAGATATAAGATTTATTCTGAATTAATAGTTATAAAAATGATACTTTTAGGATTACGAGGTATGACGTCACGTTTTCCTCCTGCACTTGACGCCAGTAGGTGTCGCCTCGAAAGCATAATTTATATAAATGTCATTTGGCTGTCATTCAATTATAACCTGCTAGTTGTTAACATTTGTGAAATGTCACGATGGTAAAGAAGATTTCGCGCGATTATAAATTGGGTATTTATGGAACTCGTGATGCGACTAGCGGCTTTTTGTCTTTTTCGTAAAACCGCGAGTGACTGATTACAAGACGTTTGGATTTGTGGTTGTGGGTAATATTTTTATAGATTATTGCTGACAGGGTACAATTTTCACCCCCTCGGGGTTATTTGGTTTTTAAAATATCGTATTGTCATCAGAAGTATGCACGTCTTCAAAGTTTCAAGAGAATTGGATTGGTGGAATAGGATAAAATTAGAGTTTTCAGATATGTAGCAGACGTTCGAGAAACAAACAGAGGAATCCAAGCTGAAGAAATTCGTTTAAAAAACACGATTTATTTTCAAATTTGACGATACAAAAACAGAATATACACATTTTCAGCGTTTGGGGACCTTTCGTTTGATTAATTTTGTCGTTGACAATACATTTCTATGCTGATGTACCATCATCACGTATCTTGCATGAATATGAACTGCTTTGAAGATGAAGACCATTATCAAATAGAGCACTTAGTAATTGATAACAAATTATGAAAAAAGTGATGAAATCCCCCCCCCCCCCCCAAAAAAACATGACTCATGTACGAAAGAAGCTAATTCCCTTTAATTCACTAAAAAAGTTCACCAGCAAAGATTGTGAAATCATCTTTGCTAATTCCAATTGTACCTTTAATTCACGAAAAGCATTAAAAAAGTTCACACGCAAAGATTGTGAAATCAACTTTGCTAATTCCAATTGAATTCTCGTTCTCCGTTCGAACACTGATTCCTCTGTCACTTTTTAAATTAAAAAAGTTCACATGCAAAGATTGTGAAATCAACTTTGCTAATTCCAACACGAAAAAAGTTCTCACGCAAAGATTGTGATCATCTTTGCTAATTCCAATTGTACCTTTAATTCACGAAAAACATTAAAAAAGTTCTCACGCAAAGATTGTGAAATCAACTTTGCTAATTCCAATTGTATTCTCGTTCTCCTCTCGAACACTGATTTCCCTGTCACTTTTTATACTTGATATTCCTTATTGGCCACAAATCAATTCAGTGGTCAGATTTTCAGCTTCGGTTTTAAGGAATTAGCGGGCCGTTGTGTTTTTATTATCCCCCCCCCCCTCCCCCCTATAAACATGACTGATGTATGAAAGAAGCTAATTCCCTTTAATTCACGAAAAAAATTAAAAAAGTTCACGTGCAAAGATTGTGAAAGCAACTTGGCTAATTCTAATTGTATTCTCATTCTCCGCTCGAACACTAATTCCTCTGTGACTGTTTATATTTGACAATCCTTTATTGGCCACAAATCAATTCATAAAAAAACTTTGCGTGTGAACTTTTTTAATGCTTTTCGTGAATTAAAGGTACAATTGGAATTAGCAAAGATGATTTCACAATCTTTGCTGCTGAACTTTTTTAGTGAATTAAAGGTATTAAATACGGGGCTCGGTGGCTTTTAACACAGTCAGTGAGAAGTTGATTTAAGAAAATCCAGAAAATTAATTCTGCAGTATTAAATTATTCAATACAGGAGATGATGAAAGTTACATAACAAAAACTTACATATCAAATCCAGAATTTCAGGATAATAATAATTATTCTACCTACGCACCATGAAATTAACCAGAAATCAGATAATTGAGCAGAATTCAATTTTTCGCTTATTCAGCTATTCTGTCGGTAATTCCGAGGAACTGCAAGCTGTTCCGTTAAATCGAGATCTCAATTAATTCCCATCTTCACGACAATGAAGAAAACACGGTTGAAACTTTCGACAACGTCACCACATCGCGCCGTGGATTCGGTAGAAACTTTACCGTCGACGTCGTCATCGCGACGTCCCGGATATGAAGCTCCGAATCGTGTTTACAAATTGAAGACAGGAGCTCACGGGATCGCCTTAAAACTTACTCAAGGACCGCGATGAATTAATTAAGACGATCCAGCTGGCAAAACGATGCATCTTCCGTCTTTCCTTGACGACATTACTCCCCGGAATACCTTTATCGACGTTGTTAAAACATAGATTCATCTCGATGGGAACATCCAAACGAAGCTTTCGGCGACTTTGCAATTTAAATGTCTCTGATTGCAAGGGTATGGGATGTCTACAGAATCGAATTAAAAATTTATCTTTATTCATTTATTTAGATAGAGCCAGGATTTTATGCAGAAATATCTATTAATTCTCATTGAGTAGGTATGATAAAAATAGTTGGGTGTTAAATCTTCAGTCATCACTGACTCATCAGTTGGATATTAGTACTTAACGAAATTACCACTCATTTTGAAATTTCAATTTTGTCGCAAAACTTGAAACGTCAAAGTTTGTTTAAATGATCTTGGTCGAAATTAAAACATTGATAATACCTTCTATTTATAACACCTATATTCTTTTTTACTTTGGGGAGACCTACCTAGAAATTTTCGAAAAATCGATTAAGGGGTTAGGCCACCTTGGATGGAACAAAATTGCAATAATTTTTCATGAACATTCATTTGTCTCGAAATGGTGAACATGCGGAGAAAAAAAATACGATTCTTTTAGAGTTTTACAATAAAATGCTTCATATTGAATTTTCTGTTTATTCCATTATCATAAAAAAAAATGCCGAAAATGACTGCAATTTTGCTTCGTTCAAGGTGGCCTAACCCCTTAAGAAAGTGTCAAGTTAATCCGACCAAAATTGACAAAGTTATACGCGTGTAAGTAGGTATAGGTGTTCCTCGGTGCAGTGCTCAGACCCAAAACTTTAAACGCGTTTTCTTCAAAATTATGCTTTCAAAGTCGCTGACACACATAACTAAAAAATTAATGAACGGATTTCCTCGAGGCTTTGCAAGCTTATTTTAGGGTTAAAAATCTAAGCGCTACCGGGAGCTTACCCTTTTTTTTTGCCTAGATTTTTTACACTCGAAAAACGAGCGATTTTTTGCTAAATATCGATGCTTCAACTTTGCACAGCCGCCATTTTGACCCAAAATAATTTTTCCATGTTGTTTTTTAGGTAGGTCTCCCCCCTTAAATATTTTCTACTGAAATGCGCCAGTATAATGTAATCTACTTAGAACTTGCAGTTTTAATAATTCATAATAAAGAATAGAACTATTTTTTCCCAAATCGACGAATCGGAATTATTCTTTAAATTAGGCAGCTCTTTCGTATAAATTCGATCAAATCGCAATCATATCTAAAAGCTTCCCTTGTCATTTCAATTTCGTATCATAAAATATATTTTAATAAGATCTTCGATTCCAGACTGTTTCGATAGGGGATAATTGAACTTCAGTTACATACATGGATTTCCTCGTTGAATGGCAAGCTCGCAATCGGTGAACATTTGATTACTCGGACCATTATTAATTTCCCGCTGTGATCGCGAAAAATGTGAGTTGAATCTTTCCAAGCGCACACCGGATAACTGGTCCGTGGATGAAACGGAAATGATTAATTATCTCGAGTTGATTTTCATCTATTCAGATCCGTGTGGATCGAGGCGATCCAATTACTGTCTTTGATTAGAATTTAAATGAGCTCCCTCAATGGACAAATGTTAACGGAGGAATGTTTGAGCGTAATGAAAGTTTGCACCTGAGTTTTATACCTAAGGGAAATATTTGAACTTGTTCTCGTACTAATATGATAGGCGATTATTAACTTTGCCTGCGGTGGATATCCTTGTCGAGATTTATTCTATCTTATACAAAAATAGCAGACGTTTTGCATAGCAATAAATTATGTTAATTCACGTCAATAATATACGATTCATATTACTTCTCTTATGTTTTAATAAAACATTCTGATTTTTATGCAAATGTATCTTGTTCGTTAATTTTTAAAATTATACACGGAAATAGTGAACGATGAATATTGAGATGCTGCGTTGCATTGAGATCACAGAGGAATCCCATTCTGCCAAGCGGGAATTCTATACGCACGCAAATTAGTGGCGCTGTCCTCCTTCCGTCGCCGTCGGGTCAATTCCCACTGACATTCAACGATGTCAAGTGGTGTTAAGTGTCACGACTATCGTACGATCTTCGTTTCTACCAATGGAAAGCCTCTGAACAGACGATCCTCCAGATCATCATTGTGGACCACGTGGGACTTGTCAATTCGTATCTGAGCGACGAGGAGGTCAGCCATCAAATCTCTTCTCTCAAAATGTTCGCGCTCGAATTTTTTATTGTATATTATTTAAAATTGAGGCCTTTACTATACATACACAATTTTGTTTTTTTTTTTCATATTCGTCTGAGTTTTTCATCTAATGTCATCCTATAAATTCTCTTTGAATTTTTACTGAACACTTTGCATATACATGAACCTTTGTCATTTTTTTGTGTACAGAATTTATTCTAGAAAAATGTCTAATAGTTTCATTAACACCTTGCACAATTAAAAATTATCATTATTCGTATCAACAGAAATAAAATTCAGCGCAAAAATGAGATAAGGAAGCGTTACAAATAACACGTCTGTAGGATTTTTTATTATTTACGCCAGCGAATCGATAGAATTTCGCATTATTTATGTTGGCGATTTATGCTCGTATGAGTTAAAAATCGCGGTCGTAAAACAACGTCGCTGATACGCAGGGGCATTTACATTTTTACTGCACAGTTCTTCTAGGCTCATTTTTACGTGTGAACAAAATAGGGGGGCATCGATTATCTTTTACCCTTTCCCGCGATTAATATGTCCAATTATTGTGTAATATCGAAAAAGCACGCGAACGACTGTTATCTCGGAAATAACGACGCTGAAGAGCATAATCATATTGTTTACGAAACGACCCACCGGTTAATTTACAATTTTGCAGAGCACCGAGAGCGAATATCTGGGGCAAATGTATGAATGTTAATTATATGAAATAATTATGATGCACTTAATATCGAGAATTAAGTTGTGATGAAGGGAAAAATGCAAATTAAATAGTTTCCGTGGAAATGGACGCGTATTTAATTCGTGCCCATGTGGTGCAACACATTTTAATGAAGTTTTTGCAGTGTGTAGGTTCAAGTAATTCAATAAACTCAAAATTTAATATTCACTATTTCAATAACTATTAGCACGAATGTTTTTTCTGTAATGAATAAAACTGTGAAAATTACAACGAGAAATTCACTTCTGACCTTCGCTGCGTCACGATAACAACCGAGTGTCGGAAATAAGCACAGTGAATACTAAATTTAGAAGATACCTATAACAAAAATGAAGTATGCGTAAAAATTACGTAAGCTAGTGATTAAGGGTTAAATTCACGAGGCGTCGCGACGCGACGGTCGACCTCGCGCGTCACGGAGGAAGCGTGCTAATGTTCTCGTGAAATCGCGCGAAATGGTCGCATGAATTATACACGGGAGGGGGTGGGAAATTTCATAGGCGGCTGGGTGCCACGGTGGCATGAATATTCCCCAAGAAACAGCACAAGACAACAGCATAAAGCCCGCGAAAGCGCAAGTTCAGTGGTCGGCAGGGCTATTTTGCGAATGGCTTGGCTGTTAACGACATTTTCGAACTCTCCCTTGGATCCCGGCTGTTTGGCAAACAACGAAATGCGACGAGTACCTACGATCAAAGTGAACTGCAGCTTGTATTTAGCTTTTAAGGCTCCTTCTTTTTTTTAACACAGCCCACTCTGCTTCGGGATTTTATAACGTACAACTCCACGTCCACGGGCTTTGGGAAACTTTGTCCCTCAAAGCTCGTTTTCATATCGAAATCCTAAACTCCTGTCCAGCTTCGAACCACGAGCATCACCCTTTTCTTTAAGTACCATTGTTAGATGACAAGCTTTCAGCTAACAAATCAAGAATTTCTGTATTAAATTAAGTGATTTGTTATAGACACCCTTCGTTGACACTTTGGGTGTGAGACACCCATATGTTGATTTTGACACTCTGTACCCTTTCTAATAAGTAGAATATCATGGATATTCATGAAATATCTCAGTTTTTCAAATACCGAAATAGTCTACCTTCTATATGTATAATAAATACCACTTTTCTAAAGCCGACCGACAAATTATTATTTTTTTCTCAAAATATTATATCTGAATAACAACTCTAAAGATTTTTAGCTTCAAATATTGAAATTTGTAAAAGTTACAATTTTTTGAAGATTTTTTTCGTTTTTTCTCGACATATGGTAATCCAGAATTTTTTTACCAAAACTGTGATAAAAATTCAATAAACTAACTATTGGAATACATTCTAGAGACTTTCAAATTGACCCAAGATTTTTTTCATAACGATTGGATTCTTTAGATAAGAATGACAGTGGTTCAAAAATTGTTCCCCAGTTAATTTAAAATACTTTAAATTCAGTTTCTCATGAACCATAAATATTGACTTAATGTGTTTTACCAATACACCCAAGAAATGTTCTCTCTGATTTGTACTAAAATTCATCGAACTTACTACTTTATCGACAGCACTCGAAGAGTGGACGGTACTAAAGAATTTTCAAACTCGGAGGAAACAATACACATATCTGGGTGTTAAAAGCACAGAAATACGTATCGAGAGAAGCCATAGACTTTATGACCACCGTTTTATTTTCTTACAGGGGTTTACGTGGTTGCTGCATCGAGTCGATAAAAAAAGAATGTGTAAAAAGTGCGCTGGTTGCACGCGATGCAATAAATTCACGTGAAACGAGTCGCGTTATTGTTAGCCAGCCGAGATAAAAATCAAAGTGATGCGGTAAGCTGCCGCGGAGCGATGTTTTATAAGCCGCGCGGGTTGATACAGGTGAGAAGAAAAATCGCGGCTTTTGGAGACTCTCGGGGGAACGATATAAAACGCCTGAAATAGCGTTCAGTGTCGAAATAAAAAGATCCACTGAGAGATCTTTCGCGGCTCTTCCTAGCCACTTGTTATCTGGAGGAAACGGAGGAAAATTGTTAATTCTCATGGAATCCCCGGCAGGAAACCTCGTGACCGATTACACATTGACGATATAAAATAGTTTGGTGACGATTAGAAATTTTAGCGCCGGTTACAACACGATTTAGCGAGACGTAGAGTAATGTGGGGCAAAAGTACGCACTTAAAGTTTAGACTTCTCTAAAATCCTTGGTATTACACTGATAGTCATATCCTTTTGTGAGAAATAACTACTATCCCTTATTATTCGATAGGCAGTGACTTTATGTAAATTCACCTGTCACAACTTATATAAAATAAATATTTCCACAAAGTGTCAAATGCGAACTTTTACCCGCTATGTGGGGCAAAAGTGGGGCAAAAATATTGCGGATTAAAAATTAATAACTAAAATCAAAAGCTGATATCAGCGTGGCTCAACTATCATAAACTCAAAATTTAGCAAACTCTAGAATTAAAATAAGTTTAATGAAGGTATTACACCCGTCAAATTATTTTGGGGCCAAAGTTCGCATGCCAACTCTTGCCCCACTGCATTGTGCGAACTTTTGCCCCCACAGCTACTTTTACATTGTTTAATCAATCCTGTTATCTGTGAAGCGAATTGAAAACTTCTATTAGCATTTTTTAATAGAAGAATTTCCGCTCTTTCAGACGACATATGAATTAAAATATTTACTGATCAATTTATAGGAATAATATTGATTCCCAAACATGAGAATATTACATCAGAACTAACGAATTCAGTACTTACCGCATTGTAAGATAACAAACCGAAACACAGCCACGAAATTCGACATTAGTGACTCTACCTTGATTGACAATTGACTGCCAATCACCATTGGCAACTGCCACAACTCAAACCATGAAATTCCCATGGTACGTACTTTTTCCCGCTGCGTACTTTTACCTACCTTTACTCTATATTATTTAAGATCAGGAGGAGTGAATTTTTTTTCGAAATATTGCTGCATTGGCGCACCCGGGGAGGGGGTGGAGGCAAGGGGTACTGGCACTCTCCAAAGAAAACAAAAAAAGAAGATTAATGTAACCAAGACCGAAGTAATTCAAGAGCTTTGTAAAAACAAACGAAAATTGGATTTTATTCTTTAAATGAATTTGTATAATCACCCAATGAATTTTGTTGAATTTGCATGGAAAATATTTTCATCCGTTCAACTCGGCTCCACCAAGATTAAATCCTGAGCGCGCCACTGCGCTGTTATATAACACTTACAATTAGCCATTTTATCAGAAAAGGCTTTAAACATTACAATTTACATGAGTTGATGGCCTACTACTCAGTGGCAGTAAAAAACGCGTTGATCTTTGCTCTCCAACTTATTCGCTGATCAATTGAAGGGTCGGATGCAATAAGGGGACTAAAAAATGGGAAAAAATATTATCCAAACGCTAAGAAAGATTGGAAAATTAAATGTTATTAAACTAAATTTTAAAATTCTTAATTCTTTCGGTTCCACGAAAGAATCCAATCGCAAATTCGTATCACTCCGAACCTCGGACAGAAGGAACAAATGAATTCAATCGGCAGACTCAGCTTCACATTGCTTCCAAAATTTTACCTCCGAACGTCGCCGCGCTGCTTGGACGAATTCTGTGTCAGGTGTTTCTGCGACAATCTCAGTTTCAATTTCGGTGATTCCGCTCCGCGCGGAATCGTCTCGGAGCACCACGCACGGCTAAGGAGCATGTGGAAAAACTGTACGAAGCCCGCCGCGACGAGCACAATGCTTTTTATCCTCTGGTTAAGAGCTAAAAAGAGCATGCTCGATCTCTTAGTTGGCTCGTTAGCCGACGAGAGAGTTCTTTCTTCTCCCGCGGACTGCTAATTATCCGTATAGCATCCAGGAGGCCGCCATCCCAACGCGACAGTTCACCCCCTACCGCGCACCCCCGTTCGCAGCCAGAAGAACCAGCCACTGCTGAGCTTACGAGTTCGATAATCGCTCCTGCTGCGATAAGCCCTGATTTATAGGGTTCTCAACGCTCCTGGGCCCACGACTCGGCTAACTTTCGGACAATGAAAAACACTGTTGTCCGCGGTTGTTCATCCGCGACGACTACTTTCGAAACGAGACGGCTGGAGACACTTGGAGGATTTGCGTCAAGCCGCGCGTTCGAAATCTTCGTTGTGTTTACCTCCACTGAAGAACTTTCAACGTCCATTGTTTGGCTCCGCAGAAGCTAATTTTCTGAAGATTTGGACTATCTTCTCACACTGGTATTCGTAAAGTGGTTCCTCGTTACAGTAAATGAATTTATTGCTACCACCGCTCTAAAACAGAGGTGAGCAACCTTTTGTCCGAAGTGGGCCAAGGGTGGAAATCTACTACTCTACGCGGGCCGCAATATTAAATACATAAATATAACTACTTAATCCAAGAATTTTAATTTATGGGCTGAATTTGTTATTTCTGACATTGATTTACAGTAAAACGTCTTTTTTTTAATTAGATGCACTGTTTATCAGTAATATATACCTACATATTATAATATAAACAGGTATATGTATGTATATTTTTCTAATTAAATGAACTTAAATAGCCATTGAAATTTACTTAATGAGATACTTGATTCTGTTTCTCATAAACGAGCTTGAAAATATTCGAAACTGCTACTCTAATACAATTATTTAATAATTAAATTTTAATCGTTCGTCAGATTTTTAGTCGATTACGACGATCACTTTTTAAAATTTTAGTTTGCCGTTCAAAAACTTCCGCGAAAATCACACAAATTTTAGTATTTTCCCATCGTCCTTTAATATTAATATAAATGCTGAAAGAATTCCCGAAGAATTTCAAATGGAAATAATCGATTTACAAATCGACACAGAATTAAGGAATAAATTTCAGAACGCTAGTCTTATTCAGACTAAAATTATACAACATATAAAATATAAAATTATACAACATTAGAAAGGGATAATTTTATCCTAATTTTTGGCGCAAAATTCATTCCGATATCTTTTACAGTTCAAAAGATATATGCAAATGTTCAGGCGGGCCGCAGGTCAACATCTGACAAGCCAAATGCGGCCCGCGAGTTGCTCATCACTGCCCCAAAATAAAATTGTCGAAACAATCAACGTCAATGTCTTGAATCTCCTATTCCCCGAAATTCTCTAATCCACTCCACATTTCCTATCCGTTTCAATAATCCAATTTAACTGCGTTTGGAACAGGTGAAACTGAATTCAGACGCAACTGCACTCTTGAAAACGTTAGATCGCTGCGGCAGGCAACGCGAATATACATAGACCGACACTAGCATCAGTCACCATCTACGAAGTAAATTCTGCTCCCTGAATATACCGTGAGATCAAATCGCGCACCGACTGCCTCGGCTCGCCCGAGTTCGATAATCACTTTGATAAGTCTTGATTTATTTGGCGCTCGTTACACCGATCCCTTCTTCCCCCTCTTTTTTTCCAACCCCGTCTCGCAACGATACCCCGCGCTGTGTCTGATTCCTTCTCATGGAAATGCGATTACCGCCGTCACCATTCGCGATATTTTGTTCGTCGGCGGCGATGAATTATTAACACGCTCGTGGACCCGCGATATCCTTCAACGCCAGTCAAGCTCGCCTAAATTAATTTCGCGATTAACACGTCTGCGCCGGCAAAGCGAGATTCCATTTCGAGATTGAAAAATCCCGGACAATTCGTCCTTCCCTTTCCACCGTATTTAAAGCAGATATTTAATCAGGCTGAACAAAGGGACTAATTACTGAGGTGGGGGTGCGGATGGATTGCTTAATTTAATATCGTAATTCTTCTATTGGGAGAATGTAATTTATTATAGGAGGGTGGCTGTGATGGCGGGCGAATTAGATTTTAAGCGAGGTCTTCTCTCGATATAGGTACATTCTTTCTCTGTTAAATGACTGTATGTAAAGGGAAAATCGATGCAATTTTGTGGCTTAAATAATTCTTTTATGCTTGATACAAAAAGAATTTCTATTAGCACGCGATTCGTTGCAGGAAACAATTTTTTTTTAATTTGCGAATATTGTTCGTGCAAGAATATTTATTTTGTAATGGAAAGAAGGGAGAAGTTATATGCGGGGCTTCCACGAATTTGATGTATTATAATTTGATAGATTTTAATTAGTAAGAAAAATGAATACAATTTATTAGTTTCACCAATAACATTCCCTCGTCAAATTATCATAAATTGTTCACTTGTCGTGATATCGTTATGTCGAAATGGTAGATTCTAGAATTGGTGTAATTAATTACACCAAAAATATCGAATTATGCGAGTAAACGAGACGTTCAAACAGAAAGAGCTCATCACAAGCCGATAAACGAGTCAATATCATGTATTGGCCAGCCCGCGGATATTTCTATTTTCTATTAAGTACCTACTTCGGTAGGTCGAAGGAAACGCGCGTTCACTTCGTGGCCCGAGTAACCTACTTAGTCGTGCGGAAACGTAACGTCGAGTGGACGAGTTCTGCGGGGAGAAAGGAAAATAGGAAGAAAGAGAAGAGAAGTGAAAAAAAAAGGCAGCATCGACCGCAATATGATTATAATGATAATTGAAGGGAAATGAAGAGAAATTAATTCAGAGAAATCCAAATACGGAATTAAAAGGTCCACTATACTACTTTTAATTAAATATTGCACTTTCAAAATTCAGGTCACATTTTCTAACAATTCTTTTCAATTTTCCATATCAAATTCGACGAATTACAATAAAAATTGCAAAAGCACTGATTGGATGAAATGGATTTAACAATGGGATGTAACACACCATTGCAAATAGCCAACCTGCACAAGTAGTTGAGCGTGTTATATCCCTCCCCATAAAAGTTGCAATAGCCTGCTTGTCACGCTAATTCAAGCAGTAATTGACAAGAACTAGACGCTGGTGGTCGTGTTCCAGAATAAGAAAACCACCATTATCGCGCTGGTATCTACAGCAGTTGGACGCGACTGTATTTTAAAGATACATGAGGTCGGTCTGTCAGTTATGCTTCAAACGATGGATGGGGGCAGGCAGAATCGGAAACGAGACTGCTCGGGATTTCTGTTTTCAAAACAATCCATAAAGTGTCTGCGACAGTTGCATTAATAATATGTGTAAAGGACAGGAATTATTTTTAGTATGCAAGAGATTTGTAGTGAAAATACAAGTCTGATCTTGTAATTGATAATTAGAAAATCATAAAGTTTATTTTGAAACAAATTAGTTTCTGAAAATTCTAAATAGTTCAAGGGGAGCCAATTAAACTGAATCAATATTACAATCTTCCTTCCATGTTGTAGATTTCTCTAATGAAAGTAAATTTTTTCTACAACAAACTATAAAGTACGTCAACCATCTGGGTGCTGGAAATTGAAACTCAACATATCTCGCGTGCGGAACTCCTTTACTCGTATCTCTTACACATAGTCGCTGAACGCCCATGGGCGTTTTTCGCACACACAGAGTACACAGAGTAAACGTATACATATATGCCTCTATACACCTCGAGAGTTAATATTACTGTAAAATATTTTCCATTCACCATGTAGGTACCTGTTTGTTTATATATTGTTACATTATTGAACAAAGTAACCTGTTATTATGAATATTATGTTGCCACTTTATGCACAAAAGGATGTAGATTCACAAATCAACATTTATCAACTGCACAACCGTACTCTATTGGCAATAAAAGTTGCCGTCAACTCCTCATTATGCACAGACGTATTTTCCTAAATATTCATTTCTTCTTACAACATTTCCACCTACCCCGCGCCAACGTAATAGTCAAACGCGTTGCAGTTATCATCTCATAAATATCAGAAAATCCCGTAAACAAATAAATAAACACCACCAGCGAAACAGAGGCGTGAAAAAATTCGTTGTCCCAGCGTCCCATAGGAATCGACCGAATCGCAGGCGTCACGCAACGCTCGTTTTCCTTTTCTATTTTTCCCCAGAATGAAATTACATAACGCGCTTCAACATCACACGTTTCCATTAACACCTTCAGTGGCGCAAGCTTTCGAAAAATGCCGTTCCGAGTTGACCAGGCTTTTCCGAAACATCGCTGCTAAATAAACACCAATGCCACTCAAAGTGCTTGTCTCTTTCTTTTAAACGAAAATAAGATACAACCTCTATGGGCAATGAAAGCATGGTGATAATCGTACAACTATGTCGCGCGTTTTCCCGGTCGAACATTCGCGACCACCGCGCAGATAAAATCAGCGGATGGTCCGTGCAGAAAGCCACGGTTACAATCGCCCGTCGATTTGTTTACACGTGCAAACTGTTTGCACTATGGCCAATGGCCGACGCGGCCCGATACACCAATTTCCATTTGCGCTCGACGGAGCGCGTAATGCCGCGTGTTTGACGGGCTGGTGTCACGCTACTAACGCGGACAACGAGTCCCGTTTTTGTCCAGGTTGCGTATGACTCGCTGGAAAAAAAATTGAAACTGAAGAGGACCGACGATCCCTGGGAAATCACTAATTCGATTGGAACGGTTCGCTGCTACGCTGTTCAGCAATTTTCGTAGCGAAGAGGCGTACGATCGGCTGAAAAGTGTCGTTCCCACGACCGCGGACTGCATAATCAGGTATTATTAATAATAATAATTACTGCTTATTCGGAATCCGTTGACGCTTTATCCGACGTTCTCACGCGTGCGTGATTTCGGGATTTTGATTTATTATGAGAGTGTGCCTCAGAATTTGATCGAATTTCGTGTTTGTTAAATAAATAATATCGATGTTAATTTTGTGTATTGTATTTGTCACATTCCCGTCGCGATTGCCCATTTTATCATGTTATGTTAATTGAAAGCAGTAGGTCATTTCAGTGGTAACTGAAATTGTAGCAAATGAAGTAATCTTGCAATTCTTTCATTGCGTGGGAAAAGGTTCTTACTTAGGTAATCGTTGAATCATTTTCTTCAGATTTAACAAAGTTAAAGAGGAATCATGATGTAGTAATGGTGTTTCAATAACACGTAATAATGTTAATTGTATTAATTATTTTAAGTAAATATAATCCAGGTTTAGTAAGCTGCCAGTTTTCCATAAATAATAATGTAAACAAAAACGTTCTATAGAAAGTGGATACAACGTACCTACGGTACATAATCGTGCAGATCACATCGCGTGTCTGAAAGTCATTTTTTCCCTCAAAATCATGTATAATTAGTATGCGACTGATAAGGAACGAGGTAAAGGTACCTACACTTAATTATATGGAATTCAAGAACCATAAAATACTTTTCGATAACGAATCCTGGCGTGATACACGATTTGCAATGCTACATGCTGAGAAACAAAAATAAACAAAACCTGAGTGATAACTAATGTTAGAAATAATATAAGACGAAAAAGATTGTAAAGATATTTAGTATTATTTTTTAATTTATATGCAGTTCATATTTTTCAGTATATAATGCACAAGCATTCTCTTTTCAAAAGATTTCAATTTGTAAATAAATAATTAATCAATTTACCCAATCACATTCATCGATCTTCTTTTCCCTGATTAGCTACTTTTTTAATCACTGTAAATATATTATTTCGATGATATAAATGGCACGCACAAATATATCGATGCTAAGGATAAGATATAAAGTAGGCCACGACGGACTCGAAATTTCGTAAAAATAATTATTATCCCGCGTGTGGAGCACTGCTCCCTAATGATTCACAGCGCCCCTTTTTACTTTGCCACGGTGGGTATGCAAATGGAACGAGGCGTAATTAACACTAATGTAACTCACCTGAATGTGGAATGGCACTTGAGTGACGCTTACCTCTGGAGATTCAGCTACGTCTATCCAGGAAGGATATCCTCTCTTGGTCAGAATCTGACCATGCTGCCTCCATTAACCATCTACGAGACGTATATAGTATTTCCAATTACCTATCGTGGCTTAGAAATGAAAGAGCAGGTAAGCGCTTTAAATGCAAGCTTTCAATACATTTATCGCGAATGATTAATTATTGATTTATTCCACTAGACTACTTTTAAGGAAGTGGAAAATTTAGAAATATTACATTGATCAATATTTTATAATTAGAAATATAACATGTTAGATCTTTTTGGTCACCGGATATATAAGTGATCGATAAAACAATTTCAATGAGACTAATTAGTTTTATATCAAATTCTGTTATTTGATTGGATAATAATGTGAATTATATATAATATGCTAACGTTGCAATAAAATTTAATTTCTATGTTGTATGTATTCTAGATGAGTACAATTGCGGATAAATTTACACTTCATTAACGTTTCGAGCAATACTTTGCTAATAAACATACAACCAAAAAATAAGTGTCTTCGAAACGTGGAGACTTGTAGGTATAAGTATAAATGAATTCTTTATTAATATCCTTTAAAAGTACCTACACCAGCTTTTTGTGGCAAACTTGAAAGAGCATTTAATATTTTAATCTCACCTCTCCAAATTATTCAGTTACAAAAGAGAAAATTTATTATTCTATCTTGCTTTATTAATTCATATTTGAATAAAATGGACAATTCATTGACTTTAGCAATAGTGTCTATTTTCCTCACGAAGCAATAGAAATCAAATAAAATCAATGCTCTTCGAAACGCGGTCAGTATTCTTAAATTGTATTGATAGCAGAGAGGAGTGAACTCGTCCACGAACATTTCGATTATTCGCCCGTACGTCAAGCTTTTCTGGCACGTCTAATAGAACCGAGAACATGATTATGCAATCACTGCGCCGAGGCGCGCGTACCTCTTGTAATTCCATTGGTCGATCGGTTCCTGCGCAATTGTAGAACTTGCCCGATTGTTCCATAATTGAGACGTTCCTGCAGCGGACTGCGCTAAATTGATTCTACAAAACTTGCCGTGGGATACTATTCTTCTTGACAAGTTGAACGCACAGAAAATTAATAAATTTTAGTCGGCGAAACCTTTGCAAATTTATGGTAGAGAAACCTTTATATTCAATTCAATGTTATTACTATGGAATAATTACAATGATAATTGTTTGCTGCAATTGTTTATTACAGTGCTGGAAAGCGTATAAGGTTGCATAAAAATAAATTTATCAAGCCACGAAAGATGCAAATAAGAATAAATAATAGAAAACGATTCATGCATCGGTTTGAATTAAATTAAGTGTACACTTATGCCGAGTATACATCAAAGGATATACTTCAAGAGAACGTGTCTGACCATACACCGACCAGTTTCCCTTACTCTCATACACTTCGCTTCTCCTTCGAGCTCGTTTCACTTTAAATATTGTTTCTAGCAAAAGTTCTCAGACTAACAACAGCTATATAAGTTAATGACAATTAGAACAGTACATTGCTGCAAATTGTTGAATTTAACTTCTCATCTTCTACATAGTCGTGTCATAAATTCTACGTCTAATAAAAATGATTTTATGTAGTGGATAAATCAAAACAGAGACTCATTCTTGATATCCTTCATATGTAACTACTCCAAGTGGTCACTCTAAAAAAATATCTGTGACTTTGGAACCTCTAAAAAAAGAAGTGAAATTATTTTTCTAACACTTTGAGTCCCCTGCGAACAGTTTAATTTATTTTTAAAAATTTCTTTAATGTATTCGTAAGCAGAGGTATTTATGTGTTTCTATATAAATTTCCCACTATATGTATAAGTACCTTGCATTATCAAAATGCAAATCTGAATGACAGCCTTGATTATCACCTTTCAGTGGCAATTTGTATTCCGAGATTCCTTCGTCATCGTCCAAATAAGATTGAGCACAAGGGGGGCGATGGAAGGAAGAGACAAACGCTTCCAAGGAATTTCGAGAATAAGTAATTTGAAGGTCTCTGTCGGTGTGCATGCCCGTCGGGGTAAGCGGAAAATATTCCACGGGCATCGAGCTAATTCCTGCTATATTCTCCGCCCCTTCAGGGATGAATAAGGTTCGTTTGCAAAGAACTGTAACTATGCTGCTGCTTCGGCAAGGCACACGGAATTATGCAACCCTCGTTGATAATCCCGAAGTTCTAAATGGACGTGAAGTGGCTCGTTTGGAGTTGAAAATAGTGCAGTGTACACTCCGGTACACGGAAAGGAGAATTGAGCGTAAATTTGGCTAATCGTTGCAGCTTCTCCTTGCAATCGACCTAATTGAGTCTTGAACGCTGAATCTTTGTCATGAATCTTAGCTTTTTATTGTTATTAATTGTTCCTGTTTATATGGAATATAGACGTATAATAATAGTGATATTATTATACTACGTTTTATTATGCTACATAAAATGTACAGTGTAGTATTTTTAGTCGGGCGCGATCGCTCGATTGCTGTTTTTAATCGGTATGCCACGGGGCGACCACGAGGGTTTCGTTATGTTACGAACAAAAACACGCGAGAAGGGTGGCGTTTTTCGTGTGGCAGTTAGCGCGAGGAAGCGGTCATCACGTTCCTCACGTCGCCTCTTAGATTTATTTTTACCTATTACGCTCGCGATTAACACTGTACCAAAGTAAATATACTACTGTATTCACCCATCTACATATTCATATTCATATTTAAATAAATTATTTGTTTCTACTATACCACTAACAGGAAAACAGAGAAACCGTGGCGTTAACCCTTAACTGTTATATTATCTTTTTCAAACGTGATTGGTACACTAGCGGACAAAAAAGTTACCACTTTTTCGATTTGTTCTATTTTTGTTATTTTTTTTAGCATACATTTAGGACTGTGGTATATTTAATATGCATATTCTGATGGAGAATTTAAAGATGTATAAAATCCAGTTAAAGTTGAATTTAATTAACTAACAAGCAAAAGTGTTGTATGATATTAAAGGGGGTAACACATTTTTGGGGCCGACAAAGAAGTTACCACGTTTAGCAACTTTTTAGATTGTCCCAAAAGCAAAATGTCCCCCCACAAAATATTAGATGTTTTTATGATGTTCAAAAGTGGTAACTTTTTGTTGACTTTAAAAGTGTGTTGTCTTGTTTAATGTTATGTGCGGTTTTTTGATTGTTAGTTAAATAAATTCAACTGTAACTGGATTTTATACAGCTTTCAAATCTCTTTCAGAATATGTATGTTAGGCATATACTACAATTTTGAATTGATATTGAAAAGTAATAGAATTAGGGTGGGCCGAAAAAGTGGTAACTTTTTTGTCCGCTACTGTATACTGGGGTCGTGGCAGACCCCAAATAAAAAAGGACACAGAAATTTGTAAAGTCGACACTGGATCAACCTCTATGAATATTTTGTTTTTAGATAATGTATAAAATAATAGAAACGTAGAAAGTTAAACTATTATTATAAAATTAATTAGAAATTCAGTTTACTTCAAAACTTTGCGTGCGTGGGGTTATGAGCAACCCCAGGATACCAGTTAAGGGTTAAGTAAAAATAGAATAATAGAAGAAGAGAAAAACATAGAATATGTCCATTCCACCTAAAAATCCATACACCATGTACCCTCCCATTTCCCATTCTCCAAAAGTCCTTCAACAAAAGACCCTCAAATCACTCAAAACTATCCATCCTCCTCAAAATACGCTGAAAAAGATATTCCTCTTTACAGTAGTAGTGGAAAAGAAAGTTTAAACCGTGAATGGTAACAGACCCCAGATACTTCCATTAGAAAGAATTATATCTCAAGACTTATATCCCATAGATTTTAAGAAGTCGTAAAATAAATCGATAATACACATGTAGCTAACACGTGAAGCCTAGTATTAACTTCATTATTCTGTCATACAAACACGAGTTTTAAAATGTCTTTTCACCACCACCGTATCCCAACCAGTTCTCAAGAGAATGCCTCGTAACGCTTTACGCGCCCCATCCTGTATGATACCAAAAGAGGCGAAACGAACAGAAAGCGACTATTAGATATCTCCGTATGATCAGGGCTGTACTGCATTGAAAAAAAACTAGAGTCCGCGCAGCTACGAGCGATACGGGATCGACTTCCGATCGCTGGCGAACGATCGACCCTCCTTCCCCAGCGTTATCTCCGTGGAGGCGACGTTCTTTCGATCGGCCAGACGACTTTCGACCCGACGGAATAATAATTCGAGGCATGCAACGGAACGCAGCCGTGGACGGCGTTGCCAGAAGAACGGATTTGCACTTGGCAAGGGGGACCGAGAGACAACTTCCTGAGAAAGTTCCTCGAGTGGCCGGCCGCCGGCCGCCCATCTATCTCTTCCCCCATTCGAGCACCCCCCAACCCCCACCCCCAGCGTCTTTCTTATCTTTGTCTCTTTCCATTCGGCCTTATCGCCCCTCGCCTCTTCGTTCGGAAGCTCAAAGAGCCGAAGGTACGAACGTGTCTGGAAAAATTCCCTGGGAACCGTTTCCCCCTTAGCTGGGAAACTCCTCGCTTGGCCAGGACTTCCGAAAATGGACATCGCGCGGAGGTAATGCGTTCCCTTAGACCGAGCTCTCTTCCTCCGATGAACTTCTACAGCGATTACGCTTTGATACGCCTCCGCCGAGGAAAATTCTCGGGGACTCGATCGGTCAATTGATTAATGCCTTCGGTGTGGTGGAAAATTTTAATGCGCGGGAGGTTGGGAATGGGTGGGAGGATGGATTGGAAAAATTGAAAATTAAGGGTGAGCTTAATTTGAGTTTGGCTTTGGTGGAAATGAGCGGGGGTAGTTTTTGTGGGAGACAGAATTCCCTTTTTTCTTCTTTAATTTCACTGTTCACTGTGTTAGTAGGATCTATTCCAGTGATAGATTGTATTAAATAGAGCATGACACAATTGGATTTTTTTGAAATTAATGTGATATAATGAGAAGAGTGTGCGACGGAAGGATATCTAAGTAAAAATGTATTTACTCCTCGAGATATATTGGTGGAATTATTGGTAGATATCTGATAAACAGTAGCTCTTTTCAGCTTTAAGCGAGGGAGGCAAAAAGTGAGCGCAGCATGGGGACAAAAGATAAAAATCAATAGATGGTTGGGAATGGAGCCTGAAAAACGTACACAACAGGGGATGGAGTAGAAAGAATTAAAATGATGAAGAATAGAATGTGGGAAATGAAAGTAATATAGCAGAGTGTGGAAGGTAAAGGTATCCAATGGTTGAGCGAAGAAAATAAAAATAATGGAGCATGGAGGGTGGCAAATGGCAGTAACGGATAACAGAATAGCAGAGTGTCGGGACATGTAAAACTGCCAGCCGAGTGTTAAAGCGTTGAAAATCTAGAAAAAAATGTAGGAACTGTTAAATTTAACCACTGGCGCTGCAGTACTCCAATTTTTATTATACTACAGGTAGTGCAACGAAGAATTTCGCTGCTACGCAGCAAAAAAATTATCTATTACAAAACAGAAATTATCTACGTTGAACGTCGTGCGAATTATAAACAAGGAAGAAACCACTGCACCGCACCGTGTGGTGAACGAGATGATCAAATTTTTAGCAACCAGAAACAATACAATTTTTAACACGGTATATTCAGAAACAATTAATTCAAGTAGAATTAATTCCAAATTGAAAAATGAAACCAAGCAAATATAACTTCTATGTTCCATAATTTCAAATAGTTCAAGTTTTAAAGTGAAATACCTATTCCTTCGCGTCTTTCGTTCGATATATATTCACCCACCGTCCTAGAGTAAATAAAATGTCAAACGCTCTACAGAATTAAAGTAAAATTGATTAAAAATTGAAAAATGAAAACAAGCAAATATATCTTCTAAGTTCCATAACTTCAAAACGTTCAAGTTTGAAAATGAAATACCTATTCCTTCGCGTCGTTCGTTCGATATATATTCACCGTCCTAGTGTAAACAAAATGGCAAACGTTATACAGAGTTTGTCGTTAAAAGGGAGAATATTAAACCCCATCTTGGAAATCGTATATCACTCGAAACTTCAAACGTGTATAAATTACTTTACACCCTTAAACGTAACAAAATTCTTTAATTAATTGCCACGTTTAATTACACGAACGAATATCCACATTAACCTGCGCGAGCCAGTCAGCCTCGATACTTTTCACCGTTTCGTTCAATTGCCTTCATTTCCAGGTCTCAACGAAGGGGTGCTCTTGTCCAGGCGTTTCGGATGGATTCTTAAGGGACACGAACTGTTACGATTTCAAAGACACCGTTACCCAGGAAACGATAAATTTAATAAACTACCTGCAATACACTTTTTTTATCTCCGTACCTGCACGTTTTCCCAGGAACGTTTCCCAAAGGAGAAGCAACGACGTTTCCTGCTTGTTTAGACGATCTCGTGGCATGCAGGAATCGGGGGAAAAAATAGAAAATTCAGTATAAAAGACTTCGCCATCAAATCAGAAATATTTTTAAAATCAGAAATCGAATAGGATTCGAGAATTTCCCGGCCGTAAATCGCCACAACCTTAGCCGTGGATGTTCATTTTATCGAATCTCCATGAAGATTACCGTCGCAAGAATCGTCGACGGTTTCGTCGATATGAAGACCTCGTTCGTTTTACGGTCGATCGTTTCCCGTGCCAATCCGATTCAGGGATATTATTGCAAAACGTTTCTCACGAGGGAAATCCCCTCGCTGGTTGGACGCCCCGGCCGTTCGTTAAATCCGGAACGAAATTAGCCTAGTTTGTCGCGACTCTGGCACGCCGTAGCATTCGATACTGGATTACGAACTACCTCGCCGAGCTGTCACCGTGAAACCGTTTCTTCGTGGACAGAATACCTTGCTTGGCTTTATTGGTCAAGAGAAACGATAAAATCGCGCGCTCGTAAATTGGGCAATCGCCTGGGGCGTGGGGGAATTTTTGTTTGGCTGTTGAACTAGTTTTTGGTAATGTTTAAAGGCGAAATTGCGTGGATGAAAGACTGAACGGGTTTGTTTTAAGAACTGTACATTAAAGAAATTGGAAATCAATGTTCTCGAATATAAATGTATGTTGCAAATTTGCGATTTTCAATTTTAATTACCTACAAAAGTAGAGACAGTAATAATTAAAGTTACTGTCATTAGTGTTTGAATATTACAGTACCTCTGCACGTATTTACTGGTTTTATCCATTATTGAAGCAATATTTAATTACATTTAGTTTATAAAGCTTGTGTAAACCCTTAAGTACAACATTCGGTTTTCCAATTATTTTAAAAATCAGTACAATTTCACGTTTCTTTTTTCTCTTCTTCTTCTTTATCTCCATTCCAAAACAAGGAAACGATATTTTTTGTCACTCTCACTGACGCACTGAACCGTCACGGAACTGATATGTGCGAATTACCCTAACAATTTCAATCAAAACAAACGACTTACCTACCACGACGAAAAAGAAGACCCACTTAAACCACGATAAACTGATTAGCCATCCTAGTAAACCCATAAAGACTCACCATTATCTCTCAAGTCCTTCAACTCTCGCGTCCAACAAAAGGACAACACTCGACCACGACTTTCGCTTCACATTCATGCAAATGGCGCTCAATTATTACAACTAACACGCGTCCAGTGTTACGAGAACTCGCGGACACCTTCCGAATCGATGGATAATAACGTCGGTTAAAAGCAATCGACGATAGTACAGTTAACTGAGGCGTTCACCATTTCAGCGTCCTTTTTTCTTCTCTTCTCGCGCGGGGGGCATAGCTATTAATTTCAAGCACGAGCAGAGCTCTACTGCGAGGTTGTTTCCGAAACAACCGAAAGCCAATTTCGCTTCCGATATATAATTGACCGCGCCAAGCTGGGGGCATACCGATTTAAGTGTCATTACGGTGCACCGTGGTAAAGATATATACGTCGCTAAGGAAATTGCAGTGACTCGCTTTCGACGGTAATATCGACGCTGAACCATGAGGCTGATACAATATCGTCACACTTACTTACGCGGAGCTTCGGTTTTGTTAAGTTACACCGTGGAATGGCATCGGGAGGTTCGGTGAGAGGCCTAGGCTCTTTTAATCTTTGACAAGACTTTCATTTATGCAGAAGGAAATTTAACCCTCGGTTGTCACGCTGTGTCAAAATGGCTCAAAGTTTGATTTTTAGTGAAAATATATTTGGGCATCCTTGAAAATGGTTCTACTGGCGCCATGTAGTGGTAATTTCATGTATCCTCTATAAGGTAGAGATGTGTTCAGAGTGAGGGGATTTTTATTTATTAAATTGTTTAATTATTTTCATCAAAGTAGCATATCTCAAGTAGGGCTGGTACTATTCGAATACTTTAATATTCGAATAGTATTCGAATACTTTTGTTCGCGAAAGAGCTCGCGATGAGCGTGAGATGCCGGTGAGGTTATGTAAAGAACGCACAGTATTTATGAGCAATGTGTAGTCAATGTTTATTGTACACTCGCTGAGTGAGTCAGAACATAAAAGAATTATGAGTGAGAATGAGCGGATGCACGTTGTGCAGAGAGTGTACAGTTCCTGTCTCGTTGAGACGAATCGCAAAACTACGCACACGTGGCCGCGTAACTGACCACGATCCACAATCGATACACGACGAGTCTGAGCACGAGATATTGAATTGAGCGGTGAGATACAAAACGGTTGAGCGTTAGCACGAGCAGAACAATGAGCCTTCACGAGTTACATGAGAAAAACGTTCAGTGAAACCGACGCGTCTACCTTCGTACTCTGCGTGAACAAGAAGAGCAATATGGCCGATCGATTTCCGTTAGTCGTCTTCTCCAAAAGTCTGGAGGATCGAGCGACGTGGGGAAATGCGATTGGCTGAGCATTCTGTCGCTGACACCTGATTGGTCGATCGATTGTGGATCGGGCTTGTCGATCCGCTGTTCAGGAGGTGCTGCGATGAGTTGGGTGTGGCGGAGATCGGAACTACCGAATCTCAAACAACTTTAATATTCGAATAGTATTCGAATACTTTAATATTCGAATAGTATTCGAATACTTGGATATTCGAATTATATTTGCCAAATAATTGAGCTACTGAAGTATTCGAATATTCGAATACCGAAAAATCTGACAAATGATCCCAGCCCTAATCTCAAGTGTATAATTATTGTTAAGTTAATTATGAGTACTGTATTGCATTGGATATTAAATGCTATTATTATTTGTTTCAAATCGTTTTGAGTAAAAGATTAGATCCAATGAATTTTCATATCAATTACATTATTTGTTTTTAAAAAAGTGGAAGTCAAAAATGAGAGAAAAGGGAAAAAGTATCAATTGGACGAAAAATTTAACATTTCAATTAACAGATTTATATGAATTACCCACTTTGTGTCCTTTGTGGGATATTTCATGTGAAAATGATAAAAACAGATCAATCACAGCGAGATAAAATTCCCACATGAGATGCTGAGAGAGTTGATGAGAGACAACGTTAAAATTTATCCATTAATGAAAACACAACGTGAAATAATTGTCTCATGAGATTGTAGTCTCGTGTCAGACACGATATTTTTCTCCCATTGTGGATTTGCACCTTTAAAACGTTACTTTTCACAGCGAAATGGAATTCGCTGGTCGTGGAAGTACCTAATAGTCGCGGGACACGTCGTGTCCGAAGGAAATGGCGGTTTTTCGATAGTAACGACTGCGCAATGGTTAATTTAGCGCTCCCAAAACCGGATCGTTCGGTTTTATTGAAAGATAATTTTTCCCCAATGCTTATAACAGATATTACCAAGGTAGCAGGGAAAAGGGAGGGACTGGGTATCTTTAACTGTTATCGTACGGGGCTAAAGCGTCGTGTAAAACGCTATTGGCCAGGATTGCGCGCCGTTTAAAATCGTTATGGAATATTTCGGATTTTCTGCTGGGTTATCAGCAGTAACGCAGTAAAACAGGCACCGGCGATTAAGCGGCCATTGGGAATTGTATTTGGGGCAAGCTGTATTTGCTAAATTATGAATATACGTATTTTACATTACGTATTGCACGATAACCTGCATTATACACTTAATATCGCTTTGGAGTAAAATTGTAGAGTACCAATAGGACTAGGTGCCAGAATTAGGCAGATTGGAATTTGTCTGTAAGTATGTATTGCGTGGCATTACCAATAAATAATTAATCCTACGAAAAGGTAATGTATTAGCAACTTCCTTGTGATTGAGAATGATGTCTATATTTTTCGTTTCTACTGTGATAGCAATTTAAATTAAATGTTCGCTTATAATTAAGGAACTATTATTTGAAACTTAGGTGCTTCAACTCTACAGTTATGCTTATGATTCTTACCATTAGTGTACCTAATCGAAAACAGTGTAATTCATTTAAATAAAAACGACTCGAAAATTCCGAATAAAATTGTTCCATAAGAAGCTTCCTTTCTGTGGAGAATCAGTTTAGAAAATCTGTTGAGTACAGTGTTGAGTAGGGGAGACCGGGGCTAAAAGTTCCGGGGGTAAGTTGTTCCGACGGTTCTATCTTCAAAAGGAAAAGAGCGTTGTACTTCAAAATATTTTTTCCGTGTGAGCTGATCGCGCTACTCACACGGAAAAAATACTTTAAAGTACAACGCTCTTTTCATTTTGAAGATAGAACCGTCGCGTCGGAACAACTTACCCCCCGGAACTTTTAGCCCCGGTCTCCCCTACCTATGTAGAAACGAAAGTTTTAACAATTGATAGTTGGTCCTGCGGAGGTTTTGAAAAAATTTCAACCTTTATTTATATCTTTCGAAGCAACACTCGTAATTAAAAAAATCAGAAAATGACAGCCAAATACCTGTATGAGAAATAATGATCAAGATCAATCAATATCAAGCAAGCAAGTTTTCGTATGAATGGACAAAATAATAAATGCATCACGTATGTACGTGCACTTATGGTCGCGCAAATACGGAGACAAGAAATTGCTAGCTACGGAGGTAACGATGCTCGTATGACAATACACGAGCATACACTGTGTGTGTACGCTAAGTGGTATCAATAATGATCGCTTTTCTGATTGAATTAAAGAAGCTCGAGAGCAGTTGACGGCCGGATCGTTTCCTTGAAACATTCAGTGAATCGGAAAGGAGGCGCATTAGACGCTCGAACGTTCGTTCCTCGACACTGTGGAAACTTGTCGAGGCTTTCAACAGCGAAAACACTGTCAGTGAGACTTGCATTTTTAAAGCTACGTATCAACACCACGCTAATTGTGATACTAAAGTAAATAGTCCTGGTCGGTCCACGTTTACATAGTTTATACCTATACACACTCGATTTTAATAGAGTGTGGATTAAAGGGAATCATGGGATGGAACTACAGGCGTCCGATGACGTGTTCCTGTTACTTTATAGTCTAGAAGCAACCTCAACACTCTGGACAAATCGATGATGCCTCGTCTAACAGGAAAACCGGGAATATTAATCTCCTTTATCGTCGAACCTGTTGGAATTTTTCGCTGAACAAAACTTGTGCTAGATTCGCAGGGTGTTTACGGCTCCTAGGAGAAAAAGAAATGAAAAACTTCCATACTATCAAACACAGGCTGTTATTTCCCGTTTCTTTTATGCCAGCTTTAGGTTTCCTTGAAAGGAAACGTTGTTTACGATTGGTTTTTAAAATTTTTGTCGCACTGCAAAATAGTATTTTGTAATATTTCTCTGAATGGGGCTAATTAAAGTTCTGGAAAATTAATATTAGAACTTCTCTTTGAAATATTGAAATGTTGGTGCAAATTAATGTGCCAAATTCAACGCTCTGATTACGATTCTAATTTTCACGAATTGCCTATATTTTACTGCTTTCGTCACTTTCAAAATTAACGATTCGTGTATCTTTCAATTGAGCAAAGGTATTGTAGAAATTATTCACGGCATATGATTTTAAATGGTTCCGAATCGTTTAGCGAAATTAATTAAACAGCTAATTAATTAGCTAACTAATGCGTAGGCTTTGCTTGGTCATTGCAAACAGAGAGGCAATTATCGATTGTGCTCATGAATTTCGTGCAGCATCAAGGGAAACATACTTCTATCCACAAACATGGACAGTTCGTCACACAGGTCTTATGCAAGGCACTCAACTTGCTATTAGGAAAACATTTTGACCAGCAGAATTTGAGGAGTTCTGCATAAAAACCGAGCTTTTCAAATGTCACAGGGCGATGAAAAACCTTCCAATCCATTCAATGACCAGTCTATTGTGTGGACCAAAAGGTCTTCTTGTATTTCGCAGTATGGCATTTCAGAGTCGAATCCTGATCTGAAGAAAATGAGTTCGTAACAGTAACTACTTAGGGGAGCTATCGTCACGATTACCTTATTGCATTTACACATGTTTGCTATAATTTTCATACCACATTTAAGATAAATGATTACTGGTTTCTGAATCCTTAGAGTAGAACTTAAAAAATTTACCATTTTTTACTGCTGTGCTTTGAAAGTGGTATCCAGAGTTTGAGGTGATACTTAATATATCGAAATCCAGTTAAATATATCAAAAGTTTTATTTTTAACACGACCCAATAGAAGCCACCAAACTTGAGTAGTTATTGAATATAATAAAAAATATTATTCTATTTATTTATTTGGAGTATTAGGTGTATTATTTATTTGGAGTATTTAGAATATTATATGGAGTTTTATGTCACTTGAAATTCGTATGAATTCTCATGAAGGTAAAAGAATTCGTATTAATTCCTTTACCTCTATGAAAAAAATTATTAAATTATTAAATAATTCAATTAAAATTCATGAATGTAAAGGAATTCATACGAATTCATACGAATTCTTTTACCTTCATGAATATTAATTTCAACGCAATACTTTTTCATCCCATTCAAACGCAGATACTATGTGTCGTTTCGTTTTGTTGAAGCTCCGTTGTCACTTGTCATCCTATAAACGGTTTCGATTTCTCCGAAACTCCCTTCTCGATACGGTGTTCCACGGTTCGCCGTAAAGTTTCACTGTCCAACTTTCGCGGAACTTCATCAACTCGTTCCGATCGCATTCGGGAGTCCAACCGTACTTTATTTCCCTTGGACGTTATAAACGAAACAGCTTTGTCATACGGCGAAACGTTCGACGAGAACTGACTGCTTCCACGTTGGTAAATATAGTGGTGCGTGTAATTTCTCATTTTCACGCGGCGAACATACTCGTGTAGATATTTAAAAAATTATAAAAATATGGTGTCTTCACAGAATCAATAATTTTCCGTGTTGGATGTATCGAGAAAAAGTTCGCAATCTCTTGGAGCTTATATCGCTGATTTAAACAAGTGAAAAATTTACCATTCACTTTGTTGAATATAGTAACGCGTGTAAAATTGTTTCCACCTACTTAATCGTAAGCTAACAAACAGTTAGTAAGTTCTCTTATCCGCCAAAGTCGCGATACAAGACGTCGTGTCTACTTAGTTAACGCATAGCCGTGTCAATAGAGTTTTTGAAGGAGGTCAGACGAAGTAGAAAGGGGCGACGGTAATCCCGATGGAAGATTTAACTGTCGCTAGGAATAGTTGGTCGACCTACGTGGAAACTTCTCTCGTCGTTTGCTCCACCGTGCCCCAAAGGAAATTATAAATTGGACAGCTTGCTCTCCCCCTCCCCCCAACATCGCCCCCAAGAGGCAACGAACGGCAGAGAGAGCTCAAAAATTTTGGGGGAAAGTTATAAAGGTCGATCTCGCTCCACTTAACTTTTATCTTCGTAGTTGTATTTTCTATATACTACTAAATGGGGGTAGTGAAAAGTTGCCATTTTGCATACGAGTTGGAAATTAAAGATTCGTGTGGGATATTTTTTAGTAAATTCTTAGGGATACAGGAAAGTGTAATTATTTATCTAAATTGTGATGGGAAGGTTACAAGAATTAAGTGGAAATGTAAACGAGTGATGATTAAAATCACGTCATACTTTTTAACTTCAACCTTTTTGCTTTCCAGGGACTTAGAAATTCCGTAACCGATGGAGTTTGTAGCTTATATAAGGATATTTTATCGAAAAAAAATCGGTTGATGTTTCGATTTCAGAGGGAAGATTCTTGGGTTTTTGAAAGGATAGTTTGCAGAGGCACTTGCTTGATAGATGGGACACCTTTACTTGTTGGTAATATTTCACGAATCACGGAATACTTCAGCATCTAGATTTATGGATTCCGTGGTCACAGAGAAGCTTGGGTTTTAGCTGGTTCACAATCTTGTTTCCCTTTGGGGTGACTCGGAAGACGTGGATAGATATTCTCGAAACAACATTGAAGACGTTATTGCAATCTGTGCTTTCGAGAAATTTTGAGTTACTTATTAGTTCTGCCAATTTCAGTTCAGATTCACTCGAGAAAATTAAATATGAATTTATCTCTCTTCTAATATGATATTTGCAACACATAGTCTCATTTAAGAACCAGAGGTGAGCTTGATCATAGTTTTTACACAGAGTATCTATATACACTGTTATAGTAGTCTCATCATACACCTGAAATCAATTTATTTATTTTCTTCGCTAAACAAGATTTTAGATTTATCACAACACACCATGTCAAGTGTATTCTTTGCTCACGCCCGCCTTTGTAATAACTGAAATACTGGACCCATCCTCTCCAACTATTGACACAGCATCGCTACTAATATTTATCCCAGAACGATAAACAACGTTCCCGTCGAGCTACATTCTCATAAAATCAGCTCCCATAGAAACCTTATTACCTACAGAATAGCCCAATAAATGCTTCATATAAAAAGACCAATTCCAAAGTAACATCCTCCAACAAATCGACCTGTGCAATCTAATTTTTCCCATACTATATCCTTCATAACAGAACTTACAAAGCCCATAAAAAAACTCAGATTCCTTTTTACAGTCACAAACGGACGAGGCGGACAATAATTTAACGCAATTCGAAATCGTATCCAGTATCTGCACGAAAAAAAGGGGGAGGGTAGAACCCCGAAAGGGGGCGAGAAATAAAAATGGAAAACGGATGTGACGATAGTCGGTTTTTATATTTTAGTTGCCCTTCCGCCAGGCAGGTGGAAGTTTCGTCAAAGGCGGTGTACGTTCAATTTTCCGGCAGTGGGAAATCGTCACAGAAGGTCCGATTTTATCGTATTGTAAGCAAATACGAGCGGGGCGGACCGGCACGAAGCCCAGCTTCGGCTTTTATATCTTTCCCGATATTTATTCGTCGTATTTATCCGTTCAGAGGAAAAAGCGCCAGCGGAATTCGTTTCTAATGGATTCCCGATGAGTAATGGCTGACGAACTGACAAACGGATACCGCGGGCGGAACGCCTCGTCCCAGCGGGCCGTTAATTAAAGAAAATAAAGGCTGATGGAGATCACGCCAGTCGGGTCTAGAAATGTTACCACCATCTCGCGGAAAGAGATACCCCTTTCCCTGGTTCCGCCACTTTTTCTGTCCCTTTATGCCGATTGTTTCTACGCTGGCCGCCACAAAGGAAGCTTCTACCTCCTCTGTGGTCGAATACGCATTCGATACTTCATGGGTGACTTGGTCGTGAATAGCAGCACGCTGTGCGATCTATGATGGAAGGTTCCTCCAAATGTCTGAAAAAAAAACGTTCTGATGTAAGGAAAACTCGTTGGGAGATGGTATGTTTCTGGTTGAGTGAAATGTATCCGTCATTTAGGGATATATGTAGTAGAACGTCGAATTATTCGAGAAATATCTGATTGTTTGTATGTACAGTAGAACATTCAGTAATCAGTATCGGAATTATTAGGTAGAGAATTTTCAGATAGCGGAACATTCACAAGGGAACATTCCGAACTCGAAAATTAAAAAAATTCTGAAACTTTGTGAATATGTAGGGAATTTTGTTGTGATTACAACACAATTTTTGTTTGCTGCCCAAATTCACTCTAAGGGGGTGTAATTGAACCATGAAAATCCGGTTATTTTCCGATTTTGTGTTATAACTCGTGAACTGTAAAATATTTTTTACGAAATGATAGATCTAATTAAAAGAAGTAACTTTTGTCTTGAAACTTTTTTTCTATATCTTACAGTTCGCAAGTTATAACCCAAAATCGGAAAATACCCGAATTTTCAGGGGTTAATTTCACCCTCTTCGAGTGAATTTGGGCAGCAAACAAAAATTGCGTTGAAATCAGGGGGGAATCCCCTACATATTCACAAAGTTTCAGAATTTTTGGAATTTTCGAGTTCGAGATCTTCCCTTGTCAGTTTCATTATGCTGGTTATTCTATATCTTAGTAAGAATAGAAAAATAATATAGGTACGTATATTATTATAGATTCTTCAACGTTGTGTTAAACGACATAAGTGTCAATATATGTGTGTAAAATCTGTAGTAAACAAATATAAAGGATACACTAGTTTTTATGGAGTTGAGCTTCTGTTTTAGATTTTCAATTTTTACTTTCTCGTTTCGAAAAATAATTGTTTACTTGTGTGAAGAGTCATGAATATACAGCAGTGAAAATGCTGTTCTATAAATGGTGAGGGGGAGGGGTCTGAATTTTAATGAAAATTGAAGTTTCCATTGATGCTCCTCGGCACTGTTAATTCCAAATGAAATTCAGCTTATTTAACTCGGAATAAAGCACTGTGCATTTCGTTCCCGAATCAACGCGAACTGGTTTAAAAATAAATTATTCTCCGTACGAGACAGGGTTCTACGAAAATGGAATTGTATATCTGCAAATTGGTTTTAAAAGCCAATTTATTATTGAAATATATTTTTCCATGTCTATATGGTGAATATAACAAATTTTGTAAGAAACGAAAATCAAAGAGGACTGCAAACAATTATTCATATTACTTTTCGTTTCTTTTTTGGGGCGATTTATTTTGGCATTTGACAGTTTGTGAATCCGAAAAGGAACGACTTATTGAAAGTGTACAGTGCTTTTATTTTAAGGACGTTTGCGTCTCGATTGTATATTTAATAAATGAATGGATCGATTCATAATAAAAATGACTGCTTCTGTTTGGATAAAGAAAAGTTGAAGTTGCAGTTTTGAAACTAAGAGGCAAATTACAGAACTGTGTTTGTTAAATGTTCTTTTTTACTGTGATGAGTACTGGCCCTTTGAAGTTTGTTGAAACATTTCTTACGCCGCCTCGTATCTATGTACATTTCACGGTTAATTAAATGCTACTTAAGTATGTAAATATATTCATTTAAGGTAATATCGTATGTACAAAATGAAAAACAAGAAACTCAGAATACTTCTATAATTAATCGATCGATTCAAACTTCTTCAATCATCAATAGCTGAAATCATCTTATTTCAGGGAAGAAATGGGGCCACTATTATAATCACCAATTTGCAACTTCGGCGCGCGAGTCCTAACAAACGTGTTCATATATCTCCATTTCTACCGAACACTTTGTAACGTAAAAATTAATTTTTATTCTTTGAATGTGAACTAAAATACCCTGAAAGTTTGGAAAAGATCCGTTCAACAGTTTCTTAGAAAAAAATTCCCAAGGATCACCTTATTCCTAGCGTCCTAAATAGGGCCACCTTAATAGATTTGACGAACAACAACGCATCGAGCTGGCATTGCTAGAAGTTCCAAACATTCCGTGGATCGAGTTTCACTGGATCGCAGACAACTGGTAGCAATTAATTCGATCTCCTCCTTTCTGACTCCTCCCATCCCCTGCCTCTGTCACTTTCCACCAGTGTTCTTTGATTTCGTCCTATTGTTTTCCTTATTCGATTTGTCACCTTTTCTCCCCCTCTCGTTTTTTTCCTTTCTTTCGCTGGCGCCCACCCTTTATCACTTCCTCTGCCTTCGGGAGATTCACACTTCCCTGTTTCCCCTTGTTCTCGGCTGTTTGTTCGTTTACAGTGCTTATTTGTCCTTTTTAATTAAAAATTCCGTTCGCCTGAGTTGCCCGGCATTGAAAAGGGACTGTTTGCGTCGTTGGCATCAATCAACATTCAATCATGGTTGAAACAGTGCGGGAAGTTACGACTTTAGACTGTTTGAAGACTTCTTAACAATAAGAAAGTAAATAAAGCGAAGCCACAAGGAAGTTGTGCCGAACCAGTTTCGTTGGCGTCTGACCAATGCGACGCTGTACCACTAGGATTCAATTATTGCTCTCGATACTGACACGCGTTACGATTTCATCTTTCCTTCAAAGTAACATTGGATCGAGAAGTTTCAAATGGAATGAAATATTGCGTTTTAGTTATGTTCTGCTTTCGTATAAAACCTGTATGAAAGAAATGAATGACATATTTAGATGCTTGATTAACGGGCTTATTTTCAGGAAGTTTTCAAATAAAAAAACTAGAGCTCGTCCATGTTTCTTCATGTACGGGCTGAGTGACGAGATATAGAACAATGTGTTAAATTGTTTTACTCGAATTAAATTACATGTTTAAAATAATATCCTTCTGCGTTAGACATACAAAAATATGAGCTTTAACCTTTTTTTTTAACTACCAGTTCTGTATCTCGCGACCCACCAAGTATATACTTACTCTTCACCTTTTTTTTCCACACGAATGACGATTCGCCTCGATCGTTACCGCTCGTTCCGTTTTAATTGACACGCGATAAAAATGGGAACCATCGCTATTGGTCGGAATCTCGCGACGTATCGACCAACCTCGCTCTTTTTCGACCACGTTTTCTATTTTGAGCGCCTCTTGTTACAGCCACGCGTAATGGAGCCGGCAGAATGGGCCAGCCTCTTGTCAAAAATAAAAACTGCTGATAAAAAAACGATGGGTCGACGATCGATGAATGCAAGTGGCACCGTTAAATTGTTTCGACGTTCCATCTCTGTTCCCTTCTGCCATCTCACTCTTTACCTATTTGAATGCATAGTTCAAAATGCCAAACTTTGTAAACGGTTCGCAGAAGAATAAATGAAGGTAAATACTAATGAAGGCAATTTTGCAGTAGTGGGAGTTCCCTTAAGGGGCAGACCACTGTAACGGTCCGAAATATAAGGGTGTTTTCGGGAATTTATTTCAACCAAACAACGCAAGAAGGGTAAGAAATTTTTTTTTCAATCAAATTCATAAATCCTTTTCCTGTATACTTGTCAAATTGTGCGCTGCGGGAAAATCATGCTTGTCTGTTGACAGTGCCCAGGCCATATGGTCAATCCGAATTCAAAAAGACAAAAATATTTCGAAACTAGAAGCCTACCTCTATTACGTGACGATAAAAAAAGTAAAAATCGCAAAAAATTACAAAATGGCGGACCACTGAAAAAAATCATGTTTTCGGGGTACAAAATTGGGGAAATGTTGATTAAAAAAATAGAAGCAGGTCGTTAATTGAAAAAAACTGATCGTCACGTAACAACGACAGAATGTCAACGCGATTGAAAAATGTCATTCCGAGGAAAACGCGTTCAAAGTTCCGCTCGGCTCAGTCGCGAGCTTGATAACGCTTCATGAAAAATATTATATCTCCGTCAATTTTACGAATTTCTTCATATAATTTGGAGAGAGCATTCTTTATAATTTATTTTAGATCAACTGGAGGGTTGTTCACTGAAATAAATTATATTGTCGGGAGGATATTTAAATTAAATTAACTTTAAAAAATTTATCCAATTATTTTTGTTTAAAAAGATAGTTTACTATAAATTGTTAGATAAAATTACCTTAGGGATAACAGCGTAATATTTTTGGAGAGATCATATTTATAAAGCTGATTGCGACCTCGATGTTGAATTAAGATATAATTAAAATGCAGGAGTTTAAATTTTAAGTCTGTTCGACTTTTGATATCTAACATGATTTGAGTTCAAATCGGCGTGAGCCAGATAGGTTTCTATCTATATTTAAAAAAAAAAACAGAATTAGATTTTGACGCATTCCAGTCGCGTGTGTGCAACTAAGGAGATTAATCTAATATCATATCTTTCTTACACTTGAGAAAAACTTTAACCGTCCGGCACTAGGAGAACTCCCCTAAGGTTACTATTTTTAATAGTGACCTGAAGAAGGGGTCGAGAAATATTGGATCCCAAGGGGTCCATACGAAGTGAATAAATATTACGACGAGCCGATCTAACTTCTCCTAAAATCACTAGACCAATTGAGGGCGATGTGCAATAAATATCGCGTGCTAAGGAGATACATACATAATTCAAGAGCGTGCAGCGGCTACGCGGGGACAGTTAATGGCCCGCTGTCATGCTTTGGGGAACAGCGGGCTAATCTACTTACCACTGATCAATAATTAATAAACTCAATTTAGTCTGAGCTTCGGGGGGACAGGACTATAGTCGCGAGATGAGTGCCAAAGCAACGCCAGCTTTGATGTGCGAAGCATTATGTATTCGTTCAGTGTGACGGGACGAAACCGTGAACGAGGCACGATAACCCGAAACGGAATTTCTTAAAAGCAACCCGAATCCTCTACCTTCTGTGTTCCCTGTTAATCCTTTAACCATGAAGCACAAGGTAATTTTTAATTCGAGAACACGTCGAGGCAGGTCGTCGCGAGGGTTGAGCTCTATAAATTCATGAAGCATGACTTTTTTTGTATATCTGAAAAGAAATAGATTGAACGAGATGGAGACGCGCAGTCAGCGATTCGGCGTTCCTAGCAGCGTGAAAGATGTTTTCTGACGTAGAATAAGAGCAACGATAGCCATCGATCAGAATATCAAGTTTCCTGCGCGAAAATAAATGCCCATATTGCTTGGAAGCTGGATGAAATGGATTCCTACGGGGGATGGTGTAATTCATCGGTCCACTCAATGCATACAATTTTTCCACGGTTCTCTTTTCTTCAATGCTACTTTTACGGCGCCTCGGAGCTCTTTTATTGTCATGCACGCCTTTTATCGAGACTTATAGAGACTTGCAGAGATGTACAGTAGTGGTGAAAAGTCAGTTTAACCTGTGAACGGTAACGAAATTGAGATAGATACATTAGAAAGAATTATATCTTCGAATTCAAATCCCAAAGATTGAAGGGTGCTAGAACAGGCCAATGGTACCAACGTAATATTGGCTGAGTGCAAAAGTTTTCATGGGTTTTGCTATAAACGAGTAGATTGTGCTATCTGTGCAGCCGATCAACGTTCAACCTTTCAGTAACCTCTTCTGATAAGCCTCGCTGAAAATGTATTCCAGGCAAGTAGAAGTTGAATATCCAAAAAATTTCCAATATTCCTTTAATATCGATTTTTTCCTATTAAATGCGAAATCACGTTGCACTTTATCAAAATGTTGACTGTACTATTTAACGTTTAGAAACTTGCTTCTTTAAAGGTAGAAATTTCAGCAGATTTTCTTAGTGTCGATATGGGTACCAAATATTTTCACATTAAACAGAAATGAGATAAGAACGTAACGGGAGAATTCATTGAATTTCTAACGCGAGATTATTAAAGCACCGGCGCATTCTTAGGTTCAGGAATGCTTCATAACTAGTTGATCGAAAACGCGGAAACTTTCGACAAAAGCGTTTATTTCCGTGCGGAGGACTGAAGATTAGAGAGAGCTCTGTAAATTACAATACGCAAGAGACGGAACGGCAGCAATTCCGTCTGTCGTACAAAGGCGCCCGTATTAGACGTAACGCGAATTATGAAGTGAAAATTGCAAATATTACATGCAGTTCGAGGCGACGGAACTTCGTTGCAGTGTAATGAGACTGGGTCCTTCTAAACTTCGCTTTGTCTGCCGGATAAAATACACACGGCTACCTGCATCACGCGCAATAATTTCAGAATTTCAGATTCGAGTAGGTACAATATTAAATGGAAATATATTGCTACACGCGTTTAATTAGCATTGATTATTTTTGAATTATTTAAAAATATTGATTGTTGGAAACTTGTAATCTTTTTTAGCGAAATGTGCTGTCTGTCAGTGTTAAAATTGGGATTCAGAACAACTTTTATTAATTCAAATTCCGACTACATACGAAACTACTATTTAAATTTTTGGTTGCGTGTAGTGTTTGTTCGTTTATTAAAATTATGGAACTGCAAAACGTTCGTCGAGAATGTATGATTTTTTAAATCAAATATCATTCCATGAAAATGAAGAATTTCAGACGAAATTATCGCAATATGTATTTATACACATTATTTTCAAAAGACCCCACTCATTTGGAATAACTTCTATTTAAAAAATAACACCTGCAAAAAATCGCAGAACGACATATTTCCAGTCAGAGTTGGGCACTAACTAAAAAAATTATTTAAATAACGAATCAAATGAAAGTTACTAACTTTAGATTATTTGACGAATAAAGTTAATTTTAAAAGTTAACCCGGTGTAACTTCATTCGACACATGACGAATAATCTCTTTAACTCTCATTCCTTACTTTTCATTTAAATAAAAATTTTGCCCATCTCTGCTTCCACTAATATTGGTCAAGAAAACCGCGTCCGACCATAGACAGACTACCTCCACTTAATCTGCCTCGTACTCCTGTCGCTAACTATTTCCCGAATATTACCTCCTCAGCGACGAATAAACGACACAGTGGCACTAGCAAGAGCCAGAAAGCTTCTTCAAGCGGCCACTAGAACTCAACAATTGTCAATTTCGCGTGGCGTATCTGAAACTTGCGAAAGTTTCCCAGGTCGCCGCGGCGTTATACAGGGCCGACATCCACGGGCGCAGAACCGAAGCGTTCCCCTTAAAGCGTCCTCAATTTCGCAACAAAGGATATCACGGCTGGAAAGAAATGCAATTAATGTCAAAGGGCGCATCGAGGGAATCGAATCTTGGAGAGCAGCCACTTGTTTGTACAGGGGGTGTAATTTGCGCGATATCACCGGACGAAAGGCCCCGTTTAACCGTCGGCCACGTCACAGGACAAAGCGTTCATTAGTGTGGCCAGGGCAAAAGGAAAGGGGTGGAGCAAGGGCGGTGGGAACGTCCGCGATGGTTAAAGCGAGTCGACCCTATTATTCGAGTGGAAGAAATAATATCTGAACCGTCATCGAGACGCGCCATGTCTCTTTCTCCTCGTCCAATGTCCCTTAGTTCCACTCTCTCTTCCTTCTTCGTTTTCTTACTCGTCCAGATACAGTTCCCTTGATACGGTAATTCCGAATTCGTCGCAGGTCTCCCAAACACGAGATGCAATGAAATTTCGTGACGGCAGGGAAGAAAGGAGATGGAGGAGCGAGGGCATCTCGCAGCTACCCTCGAGATACGATCTTTCGTTGAGTCGACCAAGGAGGATCGCGTATTATCGTAATTATATCTCTATCCAATGGAGGCACTGGCGATGAGTAGGAGAGAAGACGGCGCACGGGACTTTCGCGTTCTTGCCATAATTTACGGCTAATTAGGGGATTCTTGCAGTGAATGAATGGGGTTTTGGGTGGTGATATTTGCTGCACGGATTGTTGGATGGAAGGAAGCATCGTGAACATTTGGTGTTTTATGTATTGTTTAACGTTTCCTTTCGGGGTGAAATAGAATTGGGAATTTATTGATGAGGATCAATAGTAATTAATGAATAGCAATAAAGAATATACGATACAGAAATTAACTGTTACGCTATCTGCGATCGGTAATTATATTACGTACTCACCCAGTGGAATCTTCTTCGGTTATAATTGATGCTATGTATAACTTGAAATTTTTTGCTGGGTCCCAACCACGATTGGTTCGCGACTCTCTGATTATTAAGGGTACATTCTTGTGTCATCCCTTCAAGAATTTAGGATTTTTTTAAAAGAAAACTGTAAGAGATAAGGTAAAAAAGTTTTGTGGTATTGATTTATATGTATTTTGAAATTATACACTATTTTATTTATTATTTCTTCTCCGGTGTAACCTTGAATAAATAACTATATCTCTGGCGGTGATAAAAACACAATGTACATGATATTTAAAAAATGTATAATAGATATAATAAAAACTCTTCTGTTATCATCTTAAAACATGTATAAATTAATACTAAAAAGACTTTTTACCCTGTGACTTACAGTTTTCTTAAAAAGAAATCTTAAATTTTTTAAGGGATTATACGAGAATGTACCCTTAAGACTGTTTTCCATATTCTAGAGATATAAAGTATACCTATAAATTCTGTAACGCTTCTTTACACTTTGTCAGTCAAGATCTCTCATCATTCAGATTCCATCAATAAAACTATGAAGAATTTCGCGACGTTTAGCTTTCACAAAATAAATTCTCACGTCGCTTGCCTGTCGCAATCGACAGTTCCATGTGTTTTCGGCTTTACAAGACAATATCTCGTATTGTTTGAGCTTCGCAAATTAAAATCTCCCGTGGAATGTTACCATGAAACGTCTGTCAAAGTGTACACATCGAAAGCACCATCCCCATACGAAATGCCAACACGAGAAGTGGAAATTCATATTTCTCCTCGCGCAAATAAAAAGTTACTTTCGCCGCGAGCTTTATCCTTTACCGGAGCCCGAGAGACAGCCTCGTAAAAGAACAATGCAGAAGAAGGGAGCAGAAGTCGCATATGCTATTCTGCCTCTGGGGCGCGGGCATATAGGCAAAAGTCGCTCGTCGCCCTTTATTTTTCCGATAGTAGCTAACGGGCTGTGTGGGATCAACGCGATCGAAGAATATGAAAGTAGAAGGGCGGCTCGCTGGCGACGTTCCGCTTGTGCTTGCTCCCTTAACGCTCGACGAGTCGGAATGAATGACTGATTCAGTCGAGAAACGAATAATTCGAGAGAACACCTACAATTTCCAATCCTTTGACTGTCCCACTTCTCGAGAGCAGGAGTTTCGAGTTAGCATCAATGAGATATATTGCAATTTTACTACACAATAACTTAATAACAAGGAACACATCTACCCGCGTACAATATCTTTCAAAGAATCTTATTTGGATGGGTTCCTTCGCATACAGGGAATTGAAGGAAACGAAAAAGCTGACAGAATTGCAAAAGGGATTGCAAATTTATTTTATGGTAACAGAAATATACCTGCCTACCACAAAGAGATTCTGAAAAGGTTCAACAAAATTCTTAGAGAACTTTGGAACATTCCTTGGAAAAATTCAGATAGTACAGGAATGATATTTATGAATAAAGTCCAGTATTATTGTTTAATAGAAAACACCAAGTACTAACAAAACTGAGAATTGGTCAGACAACCTCAAACATGCCTACCTCCTGAAAAAGGCAGGTCAGCAAATGTGTAACAGAGGCAACACAATAAATTTAATTGTACACTTAAATTTATTGTGTTTTACATTTAATTGTACACACAATAAATTTAATTGTACACTTAAATTTATTGTGTTTTACATTTAATTGTACACACAATAAATTTAATTGTACAATCATCACATCTTGCCTGAAATATCAACGTGAATGAAGATTATACCAACTGAACGTACATTCTACAGAACTGACTCGAACTGCAAATTCATGCAAGAATAATGGGGGAAAAATAATTTCCATAAAGAAGACCAGACGGGGGAAGCAAGGAATCCAACACTAATTCCAAACATTACAAACGTAATAATAATAAGTGGCGGTATTTTGTTTTCCAAAATGATCATAATTGAAACGATTACGAGACGTAAGTCTCACGGAGATAACTTTCGCACGTACTAGGCCGCGTTTCAATTTTTTAAACATCTCCAACAAAAACCCCGACTGATAAGACGTTTTTAAACCGACTCGCCGAACACGGAAAGTTTTATGAGAAACCGCTGCCTCAAGAATACTTTCTCGTGTAAACATGCAGCGGTGATCCTTAGCCTTTCCTTTTTTCATGTCTGCCTCGACTTGCTGCTGCCACGTATTTGCGAATTCGTATACCCACAGATGCAAATTGTATTTTTGGAGAAAACAGGTGTATGAAAGATAATACCAGTAAATGTCATTATGCAGTTATTTGCTATTCTGCATTTTCATCCTTTGAAATCGCTAACCCTTTGTTCCACCCGTCCCCTCCTCGTGTTTCGAAAGTCCAGGTTCTCTTGACTCAAGTGGCGTACAGATAGCCAAACGTGCTCGTCAATCATTCTGCTTGCACAAACGTTTCGACTGTGGGGCGATACGTTGGGAGGCTTGCGCAAATGACAGAAGAATGATTGAACGTGTTTGATTTTATCTCGTCAAGATTGACAGTTGGGGAGTCACGTCGACAGTGGATATCAGTGCCTGACAGTATTCAGTTTATTTGGAAGGTGTCATAAGTAAAGACACTAAAGCAAAAGGACTTTGGGCTGAGTTTATAAAAATGTCCAGACGCACCGATTCTTCTGCTTTGCAAAAAAGTATTCTGACATAATTATGAAAGTGAAGGAGAAGAAGTTGAATGTTATGAAACCCTGGTTGAGATATTGAAAGCAATTATGTAAACTAAATACTTATCACAAAATAGTTCATTGGTGTCATGACAATTTCAGTAGGGAATAAAATAAAGTTTGGGTAAATTAGAAATTTTTAACTGACGCTACTGACCGTAATGGAGAATATAATTTAGTATCTATGTAGAAGCGAAAGTTTGAGATATATCAAATATACAATAAGGGAGCGTGGGGTAAATACGAACGTGGGGTAATCGCGAATGTGATGTTACGGCGTTTTAATAAATAAAAACGATGTTCCCTCTTCACTAGCTAATAGTTTAGGTGGTATTCAACGCCGGGCAGAAAGTAATAAATACAGACCGCTTATGCTATTCAAGATAAACACAATTTATTATTTTCATCATGTTTCAAGTAATATTTTGTCCATTTCAATTGCATGTAATTACTGTTGAATCAATGATACAATTGTTTTTTTTTAAGTTGAAATAAATCACTTTTTTACCAATATTTTGTGACCAAGGCGTTGCTTGAATTATGATTCTAACCTCTGAAATAAATTCTTTTTCATTTTTTGATGTCGTGGGGCATTGACGAACAACTCGGATGGGGTAATCTCGAACCTTCGGGATTAGCAACGATAACCGATTTTGATGAAATTTTCAGCATGTATAAAACTTACTTAAATGTACAAAACGGATTTTTGAATTTTCATTACAGGCTCAGACAGAAAAAATTTAAGAAACGACGTTTACTATTTTTTTTATACTCCGACCAATTGCAATTTTTTTCTAACGTATAAGAAGAGGAATGTGAAAAATACATTAGGAATAGGTTGTAGCAACATTTTTTATGAGTTGACTATTGCAGCCGCGCTTTCTGTACGACTTCTGCGATATTTAACACTCGGCAGTCGAGTAATCACGAACACCAAGGGTTTTGTTTTTTCACTATAAAGTTGCTTTTTATTATAATTTTTCAAAAAATCGTCACAATACCTTAGAGAGGAATAGTTTAAGTATGTTTGTAAATAATAAACAAATTCATTTCTCATATAGTTTTCGTTTTGTTTGCTTTTTTGCTTAGGTGTTCGTAATTCCCCCACTCTCCCTTAGTACTTAAAAGGAAGTTTATGAGTATGCCAAAAATATGGTAATTTGTTGAAAAGGAACAGTTCCTTCATTCATTTCGTGCAGGGTAAAGAGATTTCACAAAATAAACTAGCAATGCTGGAATAGCATGTATATACAAATTTCAATTTTAAATTTTCTTTGATCATCACTGTAAATAATCATGATGTGCCAAATATGTTTGATCGTCTATGAGACCATTTCACTCTCTGTGTAATATAAAATATAAAGTATAAAATTATTAAACGTTCCTTTAAATATTGAACCTTTCATTCTCCATAACGTTTAATTAACTGATTAATATCGTCTGGTGCTCTCCTCTCAACATGTGCTTAAAACGAAAAAATATTTGATACCACGTGAAATTCATATTCACGCGAATAAAGTTTTCACAGAGTGGTCTATGGCCCACAATCGATACTGTGCATGTAATACAACTGCATCCTCGAATACATTCGCAATGGCAGAAATGGGACGTCTAAGCTGCATCTATGGGCTTTCCATGGAAGCCATTTAATGCATCCGAGAAAAGCGTTGTAATAGCGAGGCCACGACTGTCATTTCATTCATCTATGGTGATTCCAGACTAAAGTGCCGGTATCCGCCATTTACCATATCCGCGTATTGTTACATGGAAAGTTGCTACATGTGTTAAAATGTAAAATGTAACAGTTTACGTTATTTCTGAGGTCGAGAAATATATGTTTTGAAGGTTACATTTGTGTTTTAGTATCTGGTAATATACTGATTAAGAGAAAAGTGCGATAAAATATAGCAGCAGACATTAATATGACTTCATTTTCTATTTAATGTATTTCTTGATAATTAATTTAACATTTTAAAGATCGTTCTAGATATTAAGTTTAGAGATTCTTTAATGGGATATTCCTATAAAATATTTGTTCTATTTTAGGAAGCTTCAATTTCACAACTATAGAAATGTCTCGTTTACATTCAGGCCAATTTTCATTTTTACTTCAAAATGGGTAAATATGAAAATTAAGATGTAGCGAACAACGGCGGTTTTTCTTTGCTTGTAACAATTAATCGATAAGTTTGAATTTCCGAACATTCCAGAAGACTGGAAGTGTGTATTCCACATAGGCATTATCATCTCAATTCCATCCACAAATTCTTCACTGATTCTTCAAATGTAGTCCATCGGTTAAGTAGTCATGCAAATGTATCTTTTCTCTCAACATCGAGAAAGACATTTTCCTAGCAAAAATAATTCGTCACTGTTCAGAGGAACTGTCCTTCGTCTATTGAATTTTTCCAAATAAAAAAAGGGGTAAGAAGAAGGAAAAGAGGAAGTGAGAAAGTAGAAGCCAAGAGGAACGAAGATTACAGAGGCCGGAAGACTTTGTGATTATCTGGCAGAAGTGAATGTAATTTTCGCCGACTTTCGCGAGCCACCGGATCACGACAGGAAACGACCAGAAATAACTTACACTGCACATCCGACGCCAAAAGGTGGGGGAAATCGAGGGTACTCGGAAATAGATTTATCAAAGATGAAGTGGTTTCTATAGTCGCGCATCACGTGGATCGAAACTCTTGAAGAAAAAGTGCAGACGACTAAACACAGATGAGGATAAGCGAAGTAAAAAACACTGTAAGTGCCAAAACTCAAATTTCTTTCTTCAACTCAGGAGAAAAATAAACTTCCCTGACTTTAAATTATTTACAAAATGTAATTTGTTTTGATTGCAAAAAATTCTTAAGTATACAATAACCCAAATGCATCACAGAATTTTCTATTTCTTAGATTAATGTAATCCAAATTCACGAAAAAAATAATCGTATTTGTAGAAAACCATGTATGTGCTACCTCTTATTTCAATCACTGTAAGTGTCAATCCTGCCTTGTCCCTAGCTAATTGTATCCTACATTGTGTTCTACAAGGAAGTTTCTACAATGTTTTCTACGCGCGTGGAAAAAGTAAAAACGAAGTTGTAGATACCTGCAAGAAAGAGGAACATAGTAGTTGTTTACGCAGGTGTTGGAATCAAGGCAGAACCGGGGATCGAGTTACGGCGGTGTTCCTCGTTCATCAGTGATCGGTGGATCGTGGACAAGAAAAGGTGTGAACAACTGGTTGCAAGAAAATGACGGACGAAATCTTAGACGCGTGGAAGAAGGACAAGCGAAGTTGTTTACGCCGTGAGGGAAAAAGGGTTGTGCCGAGGCTTGACTTCAGCGAGCTAGTTTTTTCTCTGTGCCGGGTAGGATGGTTGGAGGGTAAAAAGGTGTGAAGAAGCTAGAAAAAGGGGTGACGGCGTCGCAGATAAGTGCAAAAGATGGACAAGGCCGTAGACGAGTGGGAAAAGGACAGGCGAAGTCGTACAGGCTTGCAGAAAAAAATAGATACACTCGTAGACACGGAAGAAGAAGGCAGAGCTGAGGATCGAGTTATATGGCGGCCTTCTTTATTGTCGGTGCTCACTGAGCCGATGACAGAAAGGTGTGAACAATTAAATACTTTAAGAAGAGAGGTAGACGAAGCTTTACTGTGTGTATAAAAAGGAGAGACGAAGTCTTAGTCCCTGTAAAAAGGACATACGAGGTAGTATACGCGTGCAATGAAGATGAACGAAGTTATACGCGCGGCGGACAAGAAGGTATGGATGTTTGTGAGCACATTTCTTATTAAATAAATAAGTAGTATCGCTGCAAATGCCAGATGAGGATTAGAAGTCGATTACTCGTGCACATACCTCGCCAGGGTACAGTTTTAGGCAGACGTTCCTAAAAGCTTACCTAGCGAAACCTTCACATCGATAAGTAAAGAAATTTCCCGGTAAAAGCAATCCGTGTCAATGTACAAAAATACTCGAGCAAAATACACGTAGCACGAGTTGTGTGTAATATGAGGTATTGGGAACAAAAATGGACTAACCCACATTTATTGCAGAATTGAGTTAGTAGCAATAATGTATTTCAATAAGCTGTACTAATTATATAAAATAGGATGAATTTGTTTTTTAATTTAAAACTATGCGGCATTACAAAATCGCTTGTTGCATTGAAATTTTGTGGTCACATCTGTGTGCAACACTTATTAGATTAAATGGAAAATTAATTATGTCTTCATTAGGAAGCATTTCGAATAGTACCTATCAGAAGCTAAAAATTATGCGTGCACTGGCAACAATACTTCCAAAACAAATGATTTGAAACCCCACTTTTTAGCTCGCCTATTTCTCAGTTTACTGAGTACTAGAACCAGTGCTGGATTCATCAATAAGCAAAATAAGCATGTCCTTGGGGCATCAGGAAAAAGGGGGGCACCATAGAAATTTTCTAATTTCTAAAATCTATCTTTTGCTAGAAACACTTTTTGGTCAAATTATTGAAAATTCCTACGAAATCGTACATTGCGTTGAAGTGATCACTCTGTATAAAAGAATTTAAAAATCTTGTAATTATTTAGAGTCTCTAAAGGTCTTAATCCGGCCCTAGTCTAGGGTCAGTCCGTTGTTACTCTCAATGCCTCATACAGGTACAGTTGCAACTGACCCACAGTCTCTAAATTAACAAAAAGTTTATCGAAAAGTGGGGGCATGTCAGTTCGCCATTCTCCTCAGTAAGTTTTCCATAGCCACGTTTCGCAACAGTGTCTGCTGAGAAGCGTGAGAAACGTTACAAGCCAGATCCAGGTTACAAGTAGCACAGAAGTGGAAAGAAACCTGGGAAATAATGGTGCGGGAGCACAGAGACGAGCCAACAAATTCGAAGAGCGACTGGAGCACGCGAATGCTATTGTGATCCAGGACATAATGGCGCATCTACACGAAAATGTAACTCTCTTAAAGAATAATGACACAGTGCTAGGTGCCTGAGCCTTAACGCCTTGATTTTCATAATGTCAGAAAAGATGACTAAGTAAGCTGCGGCGCAACGGAATGGACTATTAAACTCCTAACCCACCGTTCACCAGTAGTTTCTGCCTTTGAAAAATGGTACCCAACACTTGAAAGCCCAGAGAAGAGACTCTCGAACAGACCATCCCAGTTCTGGGATAGAAAACCAAGTACCGCTGGAAACCGAAGACAGATGATGATCAAAGATCATCCCCCGTGCGTTCCAGGGTTCCGAAACAGCAATTCAGTGAAGGGAGAAGGAGGAACTCGTGTGGAGCAGCGTTCTCTGGTCACCCAGGGTATTCCTGAGAAGGAAAGAGCAGAGGAACAAGGGTCTTCCCGTTCCTCGATGCAATCACGACTCTTTACCCGCGCGGCTTCGCCGTCGAAGCTTGAAATTTCACTAAACCTGAAATCCCGCAACGATCGTAGACACCGGCCGAGACTTAAGAGCGGCTTAACTCGATGGCTTCGGCGCGGGGATCGAGTTGGTTGGTTGGAAATGGGACGGAGGATCCGTTGGATGAAGAAGGAACGGGAGAACGGCGAGATCATTGTGAAGTCGCTTGTTACTGGGCCAGGTTACTTCAAAGGAACGGAAGTAATGAAACGGCCACGGCAGGAGCGCTGCGCAAACACCGATATCCAGGGTTTAAGAACTTCGCGCGGAGACGGTGGCGTTTAGGTGGGTAACGTGTGGATTTTCTCAGAGGGAGAGAAAGGGAACTAATTTCTTTTTGTCGTTGTTTCTTGGGTGATGAATGGAGGGAAAGAGAAGGTTGGATTTTTTCAGCTTATTTGCGTTGAGGGTGGATATTTTCCACGATTCTTTTTATGAGGACTGAAGGATAGAGGTGAGGGGAATTATCTGTGTATTTTTACTTTTTTCTCATGATTCTTTTGATGATAATTGATATGTAAGGGAAATTATTTGCGCGAGGTTCCTTGGATCAGAGCTCGGCACTATTCGAATAAATTTTATCGAATGGTCTCGATTAAGAATTGCGATTAAACTGAAGTTATTCGAGAATAACTGAGACAATTTTTTATTAAATCCATAATTATTCATTTTACGAGTTTCATTTTCTGTGCAAACTTTGAATTAGGAATACATTATTTTCCCTTCAGTAAATTAACTTACCGAACTAAAATTTGAAAATACACTGGACATGGCAAAAGATATTATGAAGCTTTCTTTTAGTCATGTTTGTGGACTTATTTTGCACGAATATAGATACATATAGTAAAAAATGTAGATTTCTAAAGGAGATTCTTGGAAAATGCGAGCGGAGAATCTCTATGTATATATTTATGAGTCTGTAATGAGTACTGTTAATTGTGGTTTATTCGGTTTGTTTCAAACGTTATACGTTTCATAATACGTTAACTCAATCTTGCGACACTGTGATATGACGTATCCCTTGCTAGGGATGCGTTGCTACGTTACCTACTTTGAACCGTATGCTGTTTAATTTTATTCATTTAGATTCCGTTTCAAAGGGAAGATCACTGGAGCCAGCTTAAAAGGTAATACGGTCACCGGGAGAAATCCCTTTGCGAGATCCGGTTCTTTAAAGCTAAAAAACGGGTGACCCAGGCAGTTGAATCCGCGGGAAAAAATGACTTGGATACCGTAAAAGAGCCTTCAGATTCTCAGAGAACCTAAATCCACAAAGTGGATATGCAAACGGACAGAATACCAGGGAGATGTGCGGATGGCAGATTATTTCAGTAGAACCTAATAACAGAAGCCTATTATTATAACAAATAGAGTTCATTTGCATAGACCAACCATACCCCGAACAGCCAAATCGGTGACCTCAGCGTCATACCAAAATAGATTTTGTTTTCGTACACAAGCTTGCCACTGTTACACCAACATCCTTCTAATAAACAATTTTGCACATAATTTTTTACCTAAAAATGAAACTTTCTGTTCAATCACGCACCATTCTTACACAAACGATATTTTAATTTCCATATGTACTTCTCGAGCTGAAAAATTATTGCTTTTTGTTTCAGGTCAAAAATTGAAGGAGAAATTTTTCCAGCCGCAAAACAATATCTATCAGAAGAAGCCTCCTTTTTTTTTATCTGTGGCGCCTTCGTTTTATACTAAAAAAATTAAAGAAAAATTGTGATCATACTTCAAAGTATGTACAATGTACATGTTTCTTGTAGCGAAGATGGAGCAAATTGAACGAAGCATCTCATTTGTTTCCCAGCGGGCAACGATTTTTAACAACAGCAACAGGGGATTTCGATATAAATCCAGGTCGGTGGGAACAAACGACGTTCGGGCAAACAACTCAACTAATATTTTCCCGCTAGCGTCGTATAACCTTGTCTCTATGGAGTCGCGCAAAACGTAGTGTACCCTTTCAAATGGATATTGATTTTTCCCCCGCCGACACATGACGTACCATTCTCGACGTACAAATTCGTTTTGCAGATTGCTCGAACTCGTGTCTGTCGAAATTCATCATTTTGTACTTTGCCTTGCAGACAGGGGAATCCATGCAGACATAGGCGGTTTATTTGTATTTCAGAATCGAATCGAACGGGCAACTTGTCCCCATAAAATTTCAACGAACATTTCATAGATCCGTCGATAGTGTAGGATTCGTCACAAATATATGCTGCGAGTCCTGATTTAAATACGTTAGTTTAATTTGTGTTGATCCGACGATGACAGATTGCTCGTTGGTTGCAGGATCCAGGGTAAAATCATTGTCACTCATGCTCGATCGTTACTATGTCGGAGCCGAACGTTTTGAGTGACACGCGCGATGGTGTAACGTAAACTGCGTTGATAGAGTTGGTTCAGGATTTAGGGAGAATTTAGTAAATTGATAAAAAAAAGAGGAGTAGTCAATGACAAAGGAAAAAGTAACAAGTTTGGGATTATTAAGAAATCTAAATTAGAAGGAATTAAAATTATTAAGAAAGAAGGATAATAGTAGTATTATAAATAGTAAAATATAAATATTGTGAATATTTTTACACTTTAGAAAAGTGATTACAAACCACTCCTAGAGAAATAATTACTACGATAACTCCACATTCTATTTCCTCAAAATATGTTACATTTATAATAATAATAATTAAATCATATATAATCAATAATTAAATTATAATTGAATCTGCATTGAAATAAACATAGCAACGCTTCCACTCTCATCTCATCCACGAACAAAGGAAGCCCCAAAACTCCATTGCAATATGTACATCGAGTAGGTACCTACTATACTTAACCCTTCGTGGTCACACGGAGTGTATTGTACCCCAAGAGCAATTTTCGATTTGAAATGTCGCACCTTTATGTCTTCCAAAGGGGATTTATCGCAAAAAAATAATAAAAAAAATTTTAAAAAAATCGGTTTTTCCCACAACCATGGTAAATCGCTCATTTTCAACTACAAATTTTATCATATCAAAATTTATGTTTCTAGAAAAAGACTATTAGACCATGACTGTATAAGTATTACGAATGTACAATTATCACTAAAAAGTTAAAAGATTCAAAAATACGAAAATGGTAACTCAAAAAATGACGCTGGGATACAGTGAACCCCGTGTGACCAATGTGTGATTATAAGAAGGTGTGACCACGAAGGGTTAATCTTCCCTAAATTCTTACATGAAGCCCACATCCAAAAATGAAGGAAGCTCCGAAACTCCGTTGCAATTAAGGGGTCATGCTCAGTCACAACTTTCAAAAAATCGATTTTTCAATTTTTGTATTTTCTTTAAGTACAACATCGTAGAAATATTCTGTAAAAATTTTAAGGTAATCCGAATAAAATTGGCCGAGATATAGGCGTTCGATGTGAACCCTCCCTTGAGCCCGCCGCCCGGGTATAAACTTGACTTGAAACTTCAAACGCGTTTTTCTCGAAACAGCATTTTCAAAATCGGTGACCAAGATATTTCAAAAACCATTCAACCGATTTACTTCAAATTTTACAAGCTTACTATAGGAACAATAAACTAGTCTTTGAACGAAGGATTTTTTTTTCCAATGCTTAGTTGTCTTTTAATTGACGAAAATCAGGCACGATTTATGATGAAAATTGAAACTTTTACTTTAAACATCCGCCATTTTTTCCCAAATCAATATTTCGAAAAATCCTTCGTTCAAAGACAAGATAATATAATATAATAAGTAAATTCTTTTGAATTTTTTAATTTAGATGATCGACTTTCGAACAGCAGTGGTCACCACAGAAGCCTTTTTTTTAGAGGACCTTTGAGAGATGGACAATAACTTTGTTATTAATAAATATTTTTAAATAAAAAAATTACGATATACAATACTAGATGCAATCTTTAAAAGGGAAAAAGAATTTTTGAGAAATGTGGTATAGCTTTCGAGTAAAAAATTCCCAAAGATCACCCTTTTTTCGGCCTCCTGACTGAGCATGCCCCCTTAAGCGAGTACGAAACTAAATCTCTCTCAGATCCGTACATTCGAGCAGGACTCTTGACTACTAAATCTTCCTTAAAAACAGAGACAAACAACCCGATAGAAAATGAACGTCGCCCGACAGCATAAAAAACTGTTGACTATGTCGACCTTAGAGGAACCTAATTAATTCCCCCCAATATGTCCGATCGTGGAGTATTAAACTGGATCGATGAATCGGCGGAGGTAGTCACGTACGAAGAATCTGGGACGCTGTTGTACCGTAATGCCGATACGTAAGGGGGAGGTTAGTAATGACGGGGGTAACAATGGTCGGTTATTATGCGGAGCCTTCCTCGTTTCTACGCTCCGCTTCCTCAATACACCCTCGGCCACGAAACTTAAGCGTGTATGTAAACGATTCCTAATTATCGGTGCCGACGACATGGTCCACAGCAGTGCAGGTTCTTAAAGGACGGCCCTTAAACACGCGATAAACCAGATGCCAGACCATTGTACCTCGGGGAGCAACCTGAATATTGGCCAGGCTAGACAGGGAGGAAAGTGAGCGATGAGAAAAGGAGAAAGGAGAATGGGCACGGCTGTACAGGGTGTTCTAAGAATAAGTCTCCAAAGGACAATGATAAGCCTGAGGGGTTTTGTTAGAAGAATCGAGTGGTGCTATTATTATATTAATAATTAGATGGAATCACCTGGGAAAATGGTTTTAAAGTTCGTGACTTGGAGCTTTTGAGCTAAATGGAGTAGTAGCAAAATTGAGTCCGGCTTGAGGAACCTTATTGGTGTAAGTGATGTCTTTCACTCAAGAATCGTAATGGCCTGCAAGCTTTGCTTGCCTTGGTGAGTTCATATCCTTTTACTAAATTCCAAAGATATGATTTCCTTCTAAAGTTCTAATATAGTATTGTAGTATTGGTGTTGCTGGCATTACTAGGATTTTCTTTCGAACCAGATCTGACTTTGCTACCAGTTTCTTTTCTTCCAAAGTGCGAAATCACGAAATGTAACATTTAAAACTCCACCGTTGAGTGGGGAAGGATATAATACTTCGTTCCAGCTCATTCGGAAATGCAAAGGGTTTGAGCCATTTATAAATATTTTCTATCTGTGGAGATTTGACTTGGATAGTTTTTAAATAACTTTTTGAAGTTACTTAGAGAGATTAGTTACATTAAAAGAGGTATTATGATCGTGTACCTACTACTAGTAGTACAAGAAAAATGTTAACAGTGTGTGCATTACCGTGACATGCATTCTGATGAAATTCACTTTGTAGGTAATTCGAAAAGCAAGTGTCTGTAGGCGCATGATCGTACAAGCCCTTTTGATCCTTAATAGGGTATAGAATGAGCTCCCAAAGTAAACCCACTTACCACTGGGACACCGTGTATAACCACAATTACCGCGAGCAGTCGATGCGAATTTTGTGGTTGCTCGAATTCCATATTGCAGTTGTGGTATATACACAGAAATTTTTGGTCAACCGACATAATGCTCCTTAATTCAGTAAATAGAACAGATATCTAACCACTGTGACTATATTATAAATAAAAGGATTAAATGGATGTAGAACTTGAAAACGACACTTTGAAGTAACTTTCAGGACACCCTCCAGTCAAATCCTTTAAAAAATGTGACCTTAATGAATTTTTTACAAGAAGAGGTTATAATATATCCTAAAAAATATTTTTGGCATTAATTGATACACTCCTTAGTGTGCAAAAAAATTTTGTTTCATGTTTTCGGTCTTGATGCATTTTCTAGGTGGCGCTTAGAGTCAAAAAGAGATGCCAAAATGGTAACTCTGGTATCTCTACTTGATTTTATAAACGCTATTACTTACATCCAATTGATCTTTATTTTTCACAATATTTGCCATTCGATTCAATTTATTAAACGATTTCAGTGAAGTAATTGATATTAGACGGAACCACAGAAAACGATCCGATTCGTACATTTTAATATCTCAAAGAGCACATCTCGCAAAGTTCATTAAGTTGAGGCATCATCGAGCATTCCGACCAATTTCCCAGATGTCCTCCTCTGACCAGTATGGCGAAATTCCCACGAGATCATATTCGAGTTATTCAATGAGCCGAATTATGCGACTTAATTAACGGCCAGCCAGTGTGGCACGGACCCTTGAAGTAGATCCAGTCGACGTATGGTCAGACGGATCAGCATGGCCCAGATATTACTCCGGTGGCGTAGTCGCACGCAATAGAACGGCATGTACGGTACATGGAAAGCGTATTTAGGAGTCCAATGCGCGCCCCGATTCACCGCGCGTGCAGCTATGTCTCAACTATTCCGTGGAGAGACGTTATTATTAAGTGAGTGTATTAATTCGATACGCACGTGTACACGCGTTATCGTGGCCTGTACTATCGATTCGTTTGCAATGAAAATGTAAAAAAATCTATTGATTTCTAGTACTAACATCTTAAGTGACGCAAGGTTCGACAAAATAGCGTTTCCAACCATTAAGGATTTCTCGAATTGTTCCTACTACAGTTTTATAAAGTAAAAAAAATTTTTTAGAAACAAAATTTAATTTTCTATTTTGTATTACATCTTCGAGGGAATATTTTTAATCTATGGCGCGATGTTTTTTCAATATAAATGTGTGCAAGTACGACCGAATTTGGACTACTTTTAATTACGTAAACGAACGTTCGCATTAAAACAAACCTCTTCCATATTTTGGTAATACCTACTAGCAGGAGGGTCTAATAGAAAATATAGAGTTTCTTCTCAATTCGTTATTGAGACGAAATAGATGGAAATATAAGCTCAAATTATAAAAATTTCGTGAGTACTACCAATTTGAACGCTCAGTGTATGTCGTGTGCGAGACTCCTCTAATCGTATCTCTTAACCATACACGTCGCACGCCCACAGGCGTTCTCCGCACACTACATACAACAAACAAACGCTTTTATTTATGCGCCCATAGCACGCAAAGAGTTAGGATCTTAACGAAAACGTGAAACTCCACGGTGACACGAAACATATTAATGCATCTTTCACTCTCTTTCCCTTTTCCTGTCTTGAACCATACATCCTTCACACCCTTCTTCTGTACTCACACTAAAATATTCTCTTCCAGCATCGAAAATAAGGTCGTGCCAGAATAAAAATAAAGTTGCTTGCAAGCATTAACAAGCATCAGGATATGATACATTTGCTTTCCGCTGAATATGCACACCGGAGTTGTAAAAAGATGCATGCATTCTCGAAAGTAGAGCTATCCGTTACGGGTCAGACATACTTCTCGCGAATAACAGTCGCCGTCATCGCTCACGTTGAGCCATGTGCAAGGCATTACAGGTATTGCCACTTCATCTAGCCCCGTCAAATTTAGACAATTCTCGCTGCAAAATGTGGCAGCCGCGTAATGTAACGTCTTCCAGTTGCCACCACAGTATAATTCACAAGCTGGTTCGTCGTTAACTTTTATTAAGCATAATCGAAGAATGGAAGAAAAATTTAGGTACTGTCTGAACGAATTTCTTTTTTGAAACTGAAGGTTACGAGTACGTTGCTTGTATCGTCTGACTTATTTAAAAGACAGTTTTGTAAATGTCTTTTTTTTTTTATAAAAGAGACACTTCTTTTAGGCAATTTTTTGATATATTTGTTTGGTTAATAGCTATCTACTGATATTCTAGAGTGGTTTGTATTTATTGACTTCGTTATTTTCTTTCATAGTTGAATAGTAGAATTATTGGGTACAAATATTCACTGAGGCACAGCTTTCTAAAACTCGATCGAAAATTTCGTTTATCGAGTGGAAATGTTTTCTCGAAATTCCTGGAAATGTAGTAGATGTACAAAGTGGAAGAGAAGTGCCAATTTCCAGGCAGAGTGGATGTAACAAATTCCTACTTCGAACCATTCGAATGCTGGTACTTTTACAAAATGCACTTTTTTCTCTTGTGAAGTAGTAGTTTTATATATTTCTAACGCTACTTTAACAAGTACTAGTTTTTTGGTATGTAACATTTTTAACACTTTACAATAGTTTAACTTCTTAATTTACCCTTACAATAAAAATACTTCCTTAAAACTTAGTTTACTATTAATACTTCTTAGATTTATCCATTCTACTTCACATCCCTTTAAAAAGAAATCAATAATAATTACGTTGTAATAATTTAAAAATAAAAATCTGTTCGTTTCTCTAATTTTCTGTCACAGCTTATAGCACTATAAATTTTAAATTTTAGAAGTAAGTATGAACACAATAATTTCTTCACTAATCCTTTCAATTTTATAATAAACCATCAATTTCTTAGTCCCGCTATAAACGAAAGAATAAAGCAAAACTCAGGAGATTTGTGACAACGTCAGTGAACGAATTGATACAGTAAATCCAACGAATTTATCGACTGACATTATTTCTGGAATAAAGAGGGATTAAATAAATATAAACGTTGAGTGCTCTTTGACGTCTGTCCCCGCGAATTAATTCTAAACGATGATGGTCTGAAGGTAAATCAGACAAATGATGAAAAGGAATAAACGTTAACAAGACGAACCTGATCGACAAGAACAATTAAATCAGATACTAACGTTCAAATCAATCGACAAACTGTACAAAACCGATTTCCTTCAAATTTATTTTTCCACTGAGAAATTTAAGCCCTACTCCTGGAATCTTGATACGGGAATTAAGGGAAAGGCAGGATATTTTGTGGTATTTAATTATTCTTCTAATTTTTCAAGGTTCGTTTAAAAGTTAATGTCATTTACTTGTAAATTTTACTGAGTAATTTATTAATTCTTCCCAAAATGTAATATTTGAAAACTTGGATATTTCTACAGAGTGTACCTACTTTTCAAATTTTACAAAATGCTGACTTGTGTTTTTCTTTTGTAACCGTAGAATTTTTTCCAAAATAAAAATAAATCAAATCAGATTTCGCGCCACAAACATTCACTTACAATTCACACCATGTCGTCGTAATACAAAATGTCGTGGAATAGGAAATCGAATGATTAATTCTTTCACAAATAAAAGTACGTTTGAATAACTAGAAGGCCTCAAAATTCATTTCAACGGTCAGATATTTCTACATAGTTCGAAGTGCCAGACAAAGGCATATCTAAAAATATCCTTTCAGATAAAATTAGCAGCCTCGTTAACTTTCAATTCCTTTGATGTTAAACGAGGCAGAAAGTAATTCTCATTCAATGCGACGCGACGCTCTGATCTGAAAGTAGGTACTCGTTTCATACAAAATTTAAACATTCCACTGAATATTCATTAATTAATGCCTGATACTATCAAACCTACTATTTTCACGTATAAAAAGAACCTTCCATCAAATTACGAGCTTCCAACTTACAAACACTACCCCTCCGATCTTTGATGTGTATGAAAATTCATTAAAATCACTTGCAAACAATCGATAGAGCAAGCCTCTCCGTCTCATACTAAAACAGAAATTTCGTGAGGTTTATTATCGGTAGTAAACACCAGAAAGTGAAAAGGAAGGGGTGGAAAGCCCTGTGCGCGAAAGTAGCTCGTATAATCGATGCGTACGAACCCCATCAACGTCGAGTATTGCTCGAAGCAATTTCATCTGTTAAATATACAGAGGTAATTTCCCGATTCTACGGCGTGCTAGGTAAATAACTCCAAAATCTATCTAGGGTGTAAAGTAGAAAATATAAAACGGAAAATGTAAAATTTTATTTCTGCCCTCTCAGAGATAATATTTGGAGGTTCTTCTTTGATGTTAGGTTAGAAGGGATGATATGCCTTTTTTGTGTATACTGGCACGATAGAGTAATTCAACGATGGGGGTTATATGGAAGGTGTTAGAAGCCCAATACATATTTGAATAATTAATAGATAATGAGTTATTCGAATTCAATAGTTTCCTAGAATTTGTAGTGTAAGCTAGATCATTGATAAATGTTAATATTTGATTCACACTGTAGATATTTGTGTATAGAATAATCACCTCAAAGCATTTTGCTTTCAGATACACCACCTACAGCGGCGCGCCGCGCCGTACAGAACTATCTTCAACGATTAATAACTTCGATAATTTTATTCATTCCGACGATTTTTTTTTGTAAATATTCGCAAACGGGCCCACAATAGATTATCAAAAGCCCGACTATAACGATTGTTTGGTATCAAAGTAATTTAGTGTTAAAGAAACTAACGATTTTACGTGTCCAATAATCCACTACCCTCTTAAGCTTCTTATACACAATTGAAAATATTAAAAACACTACGTTGAAGACGACCTGCATTCTAGAAGAGGACCCTGAGGACTCCTGAAGAGGACCTACATCCACGTGACATCTTTTGTGTCCAATTTTCAATATCACTAAACACTTCGAAGCGCTATACAACACTCATTCCCTTATCTTCGGATTTCTGCACGAAACGAGCTTGAAAACCCTTCCTACAGCAAACCACAGCCAAAAACACAAACAGACAGAAAATCAATTCCCCAGTGACATACCCCTTTTTCACCCTGTTTCACCACATTTATTTAACTCAATGTTTCGAATAACATACTTGCCGCTCCACACCACACGGAACGAAAACTCGTCTACAGAGGAAAGTTGCTCGTAACAGGGCGCAAAACGAACAGCGTTGAAACGAAATTTCAATCGGAAATTTGCGCGAATCGTAGGCGATGGGGGAGAGGGGGGAGAAACGAGATAACCGTACAAAACATTTGTTTTCCATTCAGTGTCCATTTAAACACTCTGACGGTCGATTATCGTGGCCGCGTACGTAAAGCACAGTGTTTGCAAAGGGAGTTAAATTAAAATCCAATTTAAAGCGATAGTTGCCTAGACACTGAAATAGGTCGGTTAGGGGATGGGGGTGTCACGGTGAAATTGGTTTCCATATTTGGGACCGAGGGTGACTCGTTTACGCATAGATTGCCGTTTTGATGACTAGTCGCCACTGAGTAACACTGCCTACACTCTCGTTTTCTTCCTGCATGTGAGTTTTCCAGGACATTTCACTATTCCAGGCATCAATACATTCTGATATTCAAATCGTGTTCTCGTTTCGTGACTCTTGTTTTCCCTGTTGCAGAACGGTTCCTTCCTTTTGAGTCTCTGTTGCGAGGATTGGCCTTCTTGATGATGGAAAGATATCTGGATAGAAGTGACGTTTTTCTCGGGGACGATAGAGAAATTTAGAAGATGAGGTTTCATCCCCTTTCTACCGGTTCCCACACAGCACCATAACATTGCAGCAACGTCTTTGCAATATTGCGGTGCAAGATTGCAATGTTGCACCATAACATTGCAGAGACTTTGCAGGTTCAGTCCTATGTCCGCCTTCGCAATATTGCAGGTGTGTATTTTTGCAATGTTGCGACAGCATTGCAAACATGTAGTCCTGCAACGTTCCGGCAATGATTCTGCAACGAAACGGCAAAATTGTGGCAATGATCCTGCAACTCTTCGGAAATATTGCGGTGCGAGATTGTAATGTTGCACCGTATCATTGCAGGGAAGTTGCAGGTTCACTCCTATGTCCGCATTAGCAATATTGCAGGAGTATATTCCCGCAACGTTTCGGAAATTTTACAGCAATGGTCCCACCGCAACGTTTCGAGCCGTGAGGGACGCGACGAAATGAATGTGTGCAGAATCGTAGTAGTATAACGCCCGTGTGTCTTTTTCTCATAGAAAATATTTTTACCCCAGGCGGATTCGAACCGAGGACCTGTAGCATCGTAGACGAACACTTCACCGCCGCAGCTACAACCGCTGATTGATAAGATTGCTTACGTATTCGAACTTATACTCCTACCGTGCAAAACTTTAAACTCAAATTATTAAAAAACGAAGGCTCATTTGACAAACCTATTAGGGATTTTTAACACTGTAGGTGCGGACTCTAACTATAACCCGGTGTCATTTTAGGTTAGGTTGGAAAGTAGTCTTTAGACTAAACCTTTGTACTTGTCTTTTCATCTCTTTTTTCTTGCTTGATTGTATATACGTGTTTGTGCAATAAAGACGTTTAATAATAATAATAATTACACACATTAAAATAGATAGTATCTACTCTATCTAAACAAATTAAATTCATTTTCAAATCTCTTCTATAATTTAAATTCATGTACAAACAACTCTCACAATAACATTTTTTTGATATCTTCAACGGCCAACGAGAAATTCTAGCATATCCAGTTAAATGAAACATGTTGTAGAATCTACTCGACGTCTTATTTCAAATTTCGTCAAAGTCATAGTTGCTTCAGAATATTGCTGTACTGTTTCTACAATATTTCCACTACAGTATTGCACGGCAATATGTAGGCAATTTTGCTGGGTCGTTGCCACTGAAACATTGCGCATCGATGTGCGCGCAATATTGCCAAAATATTGTAGGATCGTTGCCACTGGAACATTGCACGTCGATGAGCGCGCAATATTGCAGAAATATTGTAGAATCGTTGCCAATGGAACATTGCACGGCAACGTTCTTGCAATATTGCTGCAATATTGTAGGATCATTGCCACTCCAATAATGCCCGACAATATTGCAGGAACGTTCCTACAATTTTGCAATGCAACCTGCGACAACGCAATATTGCAGCAACGTTCCTGCAATACAGCTGCAACGAAGTGTGCTGTATGGGTTAGCTAAGGCAGAGACAGTCACGAATAGTTATTCCAGCGCGGAAAATTACTGAGCACCATGCACCCCCGATTGCCTGGGAAAATATGTGAAACCTGAACGTTCACCACACAGCACTCCAGGATGGCGCCTTGTCGCCGAAGTCCCGAGACACTCGAAATCATTGAGAGTGACAAGTCTCTGACTTCGAATTTTTGGAAAGCTGCGACAAATCTAAATGGCCCTCGCCTGCACTATGTCAAAATAAATGGTGGAGCGCCCACGAGCTGTCTTCGGGTGTTTGCAACATTTTAGCTGACAGCGCACCCTTTCCTTGTCCCTATCGACACCCTTATATCCTTTAAAGGGTGTTCGTTAAGAAAGTAACGGGGTCTTATAGTGGGGAGTAGAGAATTGGAGAAATTATTAAGGTAGGTAAGGAGAGAAATGTACGCAGGAATGTAAGTTTCTAATTCTTAGATAAAGTGGAAGAGGACTGTGACCGAACTCAGGTCATGAGGTCACAGGAAAGTATGCAGAAAATCTATGCTAAATCGGTTACTGTTGATCAGTTTAACCTACTTCTGTCTGTCCATGTCGCCTCGCTTAACTTATGGGTTTGCTTTTTTTATAACCTCGACTAAAATTGAATTTGAATATAGGCAAGGTAAACAGTAAATATATGAGTGTATAACGTATGTACACAGAAATGACAGTTGTAGATGTGCTAAGTATAATACAGCTCACAGGTTTGAAATTACTTGTTGATTTTTATTAAAATTATGAGGCCTGAGAAATATTCTCCTTATTTGAAGTTGACGTAATGTTTCATATTTTTTAATTGCTCATTTTATTATTATACATTATCATGCGAATAACGTATTTCTATTTATTTGTTTAACGAGAAAATCCCTGCTTTACTGAATTGACATACACATGTCAAATTTTTGGCTTCCAATGCTATATCTGCTCAAGAAGATTAGAACTCAGTCGTTTATTTAGTTTGACAAATTCTGACATAGTTATATAATTCTAATGTTGCTTGACAAAATTGTAATCCAATGTAAGAACAGAATTATTATTTTCGCTAGTTTCTCCCTATAAATTAAACTTTTTATTCGTTCCTCAAAAATGTTCAGTTTCTTCAATTAAAAGTCTGTGGTTATATTAATATAGGCAATCCATGATACTAAAATACTTGCAGCATAATAAATTGTAGAGTGAGTTAGATCAATGATACTCTCATAAATAGTACCACATTTCAAAGAATACAAACGATCAGTTCCATATTCAAATTTAAATTTGAAATGAGTTCCCAATAGTACCCCTCAATTTTCTGCCATATTGCCTCGTCTCCACGCAATCAGACCTTATAACAGTACAACGAGATTCCCTTACGATTCACTATGCAGTGGTAGCCATTCCCCTAAACCTATATTTAACCCAGAAACATCATTGATCTCCCACTGCAGATTTCAATGTGCAAATTTTAGCAACAATTCCCAGGCTGAATTCCAGGCTAATACAACCAATAACTATCTAAAACAGTAATCTTCAAAGACTCATAAAAAATAACTGTTGATAATAATCCTCGCACAGACCATAATTTCAGCACAGCATCGCAGCAAAGCCAGCCAACATCCCCATTCTCTTCCCCTCGACTTTTTGTCCCCATCAAATCGATAAGGATCTCTAAAATCTCCGAAAGACTCGAAAGACTCTCAATCTCCTCCCAATCTACGCACACCTTTGTACCCGGTGAACGTCTTCCATGATCATCGAATTCGATTTGTGTCCTAGGATTGAATTTATCGAGTTCCTGGATCAACAGCGACGTTTACCAGCCCTGGCGAATGAGTACGAGCCCCTTCCCTCCTAGAAACGCTTCCACGAGTTCTTTAACCCTTTGGGTACTGAATTCCAACACAAGAAAATAAGATTGCAGACCGACTTTTTTAGTAATTTTAAGACGCGGGATTTTCAGAGCCTACGGCTCTAAGTATATAATTAATAAATAATAGTATAATAATACCTTCAAGTGGTAAATGAGAGTGATCTTCTACAGAACTGCTGGAGGGTATAGAACTCCTGAAGGAATCGCTTGTGCCCGTATGGCAGTAGTATTTACAGCGTGAAAATGGAAATGAAAATGGCACGATCACGGTACTCAAAGGGATAAAGGTCCAAACACACATATCCGTTCCGTGTCAGTTCCGTGTTGGCGTGTCAGTGGTAAGAAAAAGATACCCTCTACGCCCCTCTTCTTCTTACCACTGTCACGCCAGAACGGAACCGACACGGAGCTGATAACTATGCCCTGACGAAAGTGGTCGTTATTTCAACCGCGTCCTCTAAAAATTTGTCACGTTCGACTGCTTATGCTTCGTCCACGATTTCCAGCTTGCCTGGACGTCGGAGCACGCAATTTTCGGACGGTCGTTAAGGGGAAACCACGGTCGACGGTGGACGGGGCTCTTCTCCTCAGAACGCCTCGGCGAGCTTTATAGAAGCTTCCTTATTTTTCACCGTTGACGGCTAGTGCTTCGCGTTTTCCGCATCGTGAAGTTTTTCAGCTTGTCCGCTTTAATTTGCCTAGCTCCGGAGACGCGGCTACGACGGCCATTTGAATAACGATCACTTTGCCACGGCACTTTCGAAACGGCCCAGCGGCTCGAGCGGTTGCTCTCTTCCATTGCTAGAATTCGTCGTCGTTCGTGCTTTGTCTCTGTTCTTGGTCCTTGTGGCCTGCCAAACAGTGGTGCAGCACAGCGGAGGAACGTTTGGTCGTAGGGCAGGTGGTGTGGAAAAGGCGCTGCTTTTAAAAAGTACAAGCGCACCGGCTCGTGTAACCTTGGAATGACCTCTGTCAAGTTTGACTTCTGTAGTTACATTTTATATACTTTACATTGCTGTAAAATCTCCGAAACGTTGCGTGACCATTGCTGTAAAATCTCCGAAACGTTGCGCGACCATTGCTGTAAAATCTCCGAAACGTTGCGCGACCATTGCTGTAAAATCTCCGAAACGTTGCGCGACCATTGCTGTAACATCTCAGAAACGTTGTGCGACCATTGCTGTAAAATCTCCGAAACGTTGCGTGACCATTGCTGTAAAATCTCCGAAACGTTGCGCGACCATTGCTGTAACATCTCAGAAACGTTGCGCGACCATTGCTGTAAAATCTCCGAAATGTTGCGTGACCATTGCTGTAAAATCCCGAAGCAATATTGCAGAAATATCTCCTGCAATGTTGCACAGAGGCGGACATAGCGATTCACTTGTAACGTTTCGGCAACATTCCGTGCAATGTTTCAAATATTAAACCGCAACGTAACTGAGACATTCCTGCAATAAAATGTGCTATAGGGGTAGGTATAGGGAACAAAATCCTTATTACCCCAATAGTTTTGTGCCCCGATGGTGGTACGCCTTGTAATATAGGGATTCAGTACCTACTTACTAGGATCAAAAGTTGATAATCCTACGCTTTGATCCTACGGTATATTACTCGGACTCACAATTCTTTACTCTATACTCTAGAGCCTGTAGTTTATGACCCTCTAGTTCCAGCTCTGTCGATACTGTCTCAATTCTCCAGCGACTCATTTGCGACTATCCGTGCTTTCGATCCCCAATCATGCGACATTCTTCACGATCTATAATCTATAGTATACTCATATCACACACTCCCTCCCGTGATACGCTGCACCTGATGCCAGCGATTTAGGTGAAATTGAAATATAATCAAGAGACACGGTAGTGTCTCGCGCCAAGTATATAATATATATGCGCAGCGCGAGACACAGAGTGGCTCTATTACGCCACGACTCGCTATCAAGAACCCTGAGATTTCCGAATCTCAATAACGGCTGATCCGATTAGATTTTGAATGGTCTTAATGGATAGCTTGGGTTTGATTTACATCAGAAAAGTGCCTTCGTTTTGTTCCTACGGGCCTTATGAGCTGAGATATTTCGATGTAAAGTTGCAATTTGCTGAATTTTATGTTCGTAAAATTCAGACCGTCATCGTCATCGTCCTACACTTCTGGGCAAGAGGGGAGTATGAAAGGGTGAGGAAATGTCTCTCAGGCACGTCGTTCATTGGATGCGGGTTTTGGCCAATCGCGTAACAAATAATCTGACAGCTACATAGACAGAGATAACCTACCATGTGCTTAGTGTCAAATAAAGTAAATTGTCCGAATTTGAAATGTCATGAGTTTTTACACTAAATAGGAGACTGAATTATTGTCTCAATTAACAAGGTAAGTCGCTAAATTTTTTTAACAGTTTCTTATGAAGAGTCGCAGACTTGAAAGTTGTTCGGAGAAGGTTCGACAGAGAAGCATCTTCTTTCGCACAAGTTTCTAGAAATTATACAATGCATGCACAAAATAATATATTGTTTTTATACCAGCAAACTATTTTTTAATTAGAATTTTTATGTAAAGCTTATAGAAACGAAGGGGACGCAGAGGCTCGGATAGAAATGAAGGGGACGCACAAGCTTGGATGGAAATGCAGGCGATGCACAGGCTTGGAGGTTATCCGGAGAAGGTCTGAGTTAGATCTCTGTCCCTGATATAGACAGAGAAGCATTTTGTTTCCCACAAGTTTCTAAAAATTTGTCAAATAAGGTAAATCGACAAAATTTGTCAAATTAGCATTGCATTAAGAATTAAGAAAATTATGGCGGACTGTTTGCAAGGTAGAGCAGGTCACATTAGTGAAGTAAGCACACTGAAAACGCATCTCCCTTGATACTTTTCAATCTTTTGTGAAAGATATATTAATTATATTAATTAAAATCCACAGTCGTTCCCACACTATTCATTAATTTTATTAGTTTCCCATTAACAATATTTCAATTCACCAATAAACATCTAAACCAACACCAATAAAAATATTGAAAATCTCTTTGTTCATTTTCGCTAAATTATCATTAGAATTTTTTAAATTTCTTGCAACAAGACTTTCTACCATATGCTCTCACCTCCTTCGGACACATTATGTAGTCTCTACACTTACAGCAAAAGGCCACTCTATTTCTATATATTTTTATATAATTAACTAGTAGTACAGTAAAAGATAAGATGTTGGGCATGTTTAAGCTTATATTCTATTCTAACTTATAACGCCAACGTGTAGAAATATCAAACATCTGAGTTGAACGTAACGCCAACGAGTAGAAATATCAAACATCTGAGTTGAACGTAACGCCAACGAGTAGAAATATCAAACATCTGAGTTGAACATATACGAACATGTAATAAACTACAACATTATGAAAGTCTTTGATAGGCAGTTTGTCTATGTTAAGTATCAGTGGACGCAACAAGAAGATATTGGATACGTAGAAGCATGTTTTAACTCAGATGTGCTTGATATTTCTAATCGTTGGCGTTATAAGTTAGAATATGCTTCAACGTGTTAAATTTTAAGTATCCAATATATTCTTATTGTATTGCTTGTTATATACAGTAAATATATATATATATATATATATGCTTCATGTTACGCAAATGCAGTTATACAATGTTTAATGCATTTGAGTGCCATTAGAAAACAATTGTTTAATTGTAATGAATCATCAAATGTTTTGAAGATATTAATGCATCGATATGAAAATGAAATGCACAATTTAAATACATATACAGTACGGCAAAGTTTAGGAGAACATTTTTCAATAATAAATAATTCGCCCGAGGGGGTGAAACAATTATCCAGTCATAATAAACACTACAAAATGTGTGAAATCCCCACAAAATTACCTTTTTTAAAAAAAGGTACAAAAAAGGGCGCCAAGTATATAATCTCATCAAAAAGAATCCCATTTAAAAACATTGTCGTAAATTAATATAAATTTATTAATGTGCTATATTTAACATTACAAAAGTAATGATATACAATTGCGCCAAATATCACAATGGCTATTTATACAAATCAATATTTTAATACGAATAAATATTTTATTCAAAATACTTGGCGCTGCTCTCCGAAAAAAAAGTTAATTGTCTTGATTAATAAATAAAACAAGACAAGACACCACAGAGACAAGAAAGAATGAAAAAGATTTTAATGCAATTTATGCATATTTATTCAGTTTAGCATCACCAATTGGGAGAGCAGCGCCAAGTATTTTGAATAATATAGTTCACCCGAAACAAGATGAGGTTTAAGTCATCCTTTTGCTCATTTTGAATAGCCTCCGAAAATATGCGATATCTATATGCTAGGAATGTTTATTTCCAATTACAGGAAAAGTGTGCAAAAAATACACAATCTACCAACACTATTTCTTGGTGTCCATTCTGTGAAATTTTATTTACATTTATATCACGAACGGAATATTTCAGATTGGGGGAAATAAAGTGTCAGCTTTCGGCCAGAGTTAAAAACTAACCCGCCCACAGTTTCGCGTTCTGCAATTTTGCATTAAGCTTCGTAATCACCACGCTCGCCGTTTCGCAATTTACTACGCCAGTTAATGCAATGAAAATTTACAGGAAGTAGAGGGAGGGGATGGCGAATTTTAAACCGGTAAAGAATGCTGTTCCTCCGGCGAGGGTTTTCCACCGTGACTTAAAGCGGAAAATAGAAAGCGGCGAGTAATTTGCAACTACGCCAGGCGTTCGTGATTTATTAAAATCGTCAGTTTTCAACGGGGACAGGGAATACCATCGAAACGTTTCTAGGAGGGAATAAGGAAGAATGGCAGCAGCGTGGTTTCCTATTGGGAAGATATTGAAAGCAGAGCCTCGAAATGGTTTCCCCTATGGGCCATTTTTGTCGGCTATTGCATGGCAAAGGCGGCGCCTTTTATTGCTTCCATTTGCCTCGTCTGACTTTGTTTCCCTCGCTTGTCCTCGCCGAATTCCGTCGAATTAACGGCTCGTGCGCAATTCCACCTTTCACTGAACTTTCTCCGTTAAAGTCGATCCATCTGTATGATTAAAAACGATAATTTCTCAGTGATACATATCAACGACGAGGAATAAGCCTTGGAGCATAGAATATTTTCAAATAGTTTCTGTATTTTTACGAGTTCGTTCGTGATCGAACCGCATCTAATAATTCACCAGAGTGTAATTAGTATTTTATTCATAATTTTCTTGTTACTCGATTTAAATGAATTTTTCTAACTAGATCTTGGTGAATATTCTATCGTTTTATGTGTGTTATCAAATATATTATTCCTGAATAATATATTATATCTGATTGTTATAATAAATTTTCCTTCAGAACCGATCAAATACTTTAAAGTAAACAATTCCCAATCTTCCCCATTCCGTTCAACCCACATAATCCACGAAAGGATAAAAGTGTGTCGTGAGGATGAATCATTCCAAATAAAATAATTTCAAGGAGACGTGAACCTTCTCGTTTGTGTCTAATACGTATTTTATTGTTGGCCAAGCAAGTACTTAGCTAACAGAAACAAACGAGACTGTGTGTCGTCTCTTTCCATTCCTCATTGTCGTCCCAATTTCTTTTCTTCTCCCCGCCTCCATAACCGCAATATATTTTCTTCGGTACCACGATCGAGCACGCGTCCATTATCATTATGTACAAATCGTTACTTCCGTGACTCGACGTTCACGTAACTCCATCCCTTTCAATAAAATCCGCCAGTATTGTACAATATAAATCTTCTCACACACACATACACACACTGGATCCTCCCCCCTTCACCCTGCCCCCTATACATACACGTTACACCTCGATCAATCAAAGTTGCTTTTGTATCGAGGACAGGCCACGATAGATCGATCGTTAACGCTAAGGATAGTGGATAATACCCGGCAGTAACGCTATTTTATTACGCTGACTGACTTCTCTAGAAGCATAATGTGAGTTACATTTTAAACCACCACTCTCGTTCTCTTTCATCGCTTACTTATGCCCGACGGCATTATGCAGTTCTTCTCTTCCTTCGGCGATCGATCACGCACACCATACACACTTTTCAACCCCTCTCGGTCTCTCGCATTTTCCCCTCGTTTGTTCCCATAGTGTACATGTCCCTTCCTCTTTTCCCCGCTTCCCTTCATTTCCGCGTCGGCTGTGAGGTCGGAGTACAGCAGAGGCGAAAGAGGCTGGCTGATCGAGGTCACGTGAGTGATCAAGAATTCTGTGAAGATGGACTTGCACTTTTGCAATTTCACTGGGAATCTGACAAGGGATGTTCGGTTACATGATCGCTCCGATTTTTTTAAACTGTTTAGGTTTGTAGAAGACCTCGATAGAGGTATCAAGAAATTTTTGGTTTGTGCCAGTTTTTGGCTCTTCAGGGTGGAAACATCCCCTGATTGTGAATTAGTCTTTTCCTATTTTCTAGGATATCTGGAAAACTGTAGTAGATATAACAAAAAAAGTTATAAAGAAATTTGAATATTTTTTATGCTGTATATATACAACTGTGTAATTGAATCATTTAAAATTTGCGGTGGGGAATATTTTACTGTTTAAATTACAAATTTTTAAATTACACAGTTTTATAGAGAATAAAAAGTCGTTGAGTTTTCATTGTAATCATTTTTTTACATCTACTACAGGGAAGTAGGAAATCACACATTAATATTTAAGGGGTGCTTTTACCCTGAAGAACCGCTAACGGGCACAAACGAATAATTACCTGATACTTCTGTTGAGGTCTTCTACAAAGCTGCACAGTTTAAAAAAAATCGGAATGTCTCCTTGTGAGATTGTCTTGTGCTTGTACACTGCACATTTCGTAGACAGGTTCTTGATAGAATATTTTAATGTGTGTTTGAGTGAGCCTTCGGGGAGATTGCTTCAGTTATATCTTCGAACTGGAGACATGAACGAGGATTGAGTTAATTATCCAGAGCTTGAAATCTAGATAACTTGATATTCAGTAATTAATAGGTTAGTAGATACTCACGTTGGACCATTTAGTCTATTAATAAGTTTGTTATAAATAAATGCTTAAATATATCTGTCCCAGATTTCGATTCCCAATGAGGTAATTGAATTTTCAGGTACCTTAAAAGGTCTTCTAAATCTCTTAAGGTAAAGTTAAATTCAACGAATTTCAGGAATTTACTGCGATGACAAGAATTATAGTAAGGAAATAAAACTTTTGTCTATTTATGAAACTACATTTCTACAGTAAATAAAAAATATAAAAGGAATACAATTATTGCATTTAAAATGCTATTGAAAGCGATTTTGATGACATGTTTAAAAATTTTAGTTGAGGATAAAAGTTAAAGATTTCAGCTGTCAGACTTACCTACCTGAAACCAAAAATCCAAACAGATTCTTGATCAGTATGATTGTCGCTATCGTTCGAACTATAATTAGTGATTTATCTTCAAAATTAGCAAAATGGCAGCAAAATGCAAGAAAAATGTTATTCGCCTTTTTTCTTTGCTATTTCATATTTAAAAGTAGGTTAGGCTCAATAAAAATACTTGGCTCAATAAAAATACATTCTACAATAATTATGGAATCAGTAAGTAAAGTGAATTATCTCGAATCTTTATTAACAGAATCGATGGAGATTTTTTATGTGTGATCGAATAGGGAAATTGAATATTTCGAAAATCTGTCACGTCTACGTAGTCAATTATAGTTCTAGAATCTTGCAGGGAAAAGGTGAATCTTTTTTCAAATACGCGCTTCATTCCCATCGAACATGTTTCAGAAGTTATTTCAGTTCCACTCCCATTCTCTGTAGGTGCGTTGTAAGTTGGACACGTGACACGTTTTTTAAGCATGCGATAAATATTGCAAATCTCCATAAAAAGCCAAGGAAGCATGTTTTGCTGAGACCAGCAGGTCTATACTAAAATTAGGATTTAAATAAAAGGTTGTGATAAAAGACATTGTTATTGTTATTATTTTATGTGGGAAATATCGAAGACATCAGAGAAATATTTTACAAAACGAAAGAGGATGGGAATTGAAATATTCAGCTCCTATTTCGTGGGATTTTAGCGGTTTTGGATATAAGTTCATTTGCTTTGGCAAACTGAGTGTTCGTTAATATTGATTTTAGCATTACAATGTAACAGATTATTAAATTTAATACATATGATTCATTTAAATGTGTGGTTTTGTGTAGATTGTCCATTATTGCTCTCCATCACTCTAAATAATAACTGTACCCTTTTATTTTATGAAAGTTTTATGAACCTTCATTTTTAAACATTTCAAGATAGTCTTGATTTTTTTATGAAGATTTTGTATGAATTTCTCAAAACAAATACCAAGGAGTAAAACAATTTAAAGCACCTCAAACTTGTCTTTCATTTAATTAAATCCAAAATTGATTATTCAGAGATATTAATTCCACTAAACAAATCAACCTTCTTTCTCTAGTCCCTTAAACAATCCAAATTAATCTATAATTTTACTGCACGAATCAAAATCTAATATAACAAATCGAATACAGCTCTTTTCATAACACTAACCAATTTAAATAACACCCAATTCGAGTACGTATCAATTCAAAACACTCCATAATATGTACTTCAATGCACAGAATTAAAGTGCCTTCGTTTCAGAACCAACCAAAGAACATGCCTCGCAGAGAAATGGGAAAAGGCTGTTCCCACTTCTGCCTTTTAAACAATCAGCGCTTCGTCTGGTCCCTCAAATGAGTACTCCACGATTTAACGAGTACAGACGAAGTTCATCGACCCACTGTGACGTTCATTTACACACGAAATCGAGGTGTCGCCAACAATTTCCCGAATATTCGATATTGGGCTATGTGTGTCTGTCACAATCACTGACATTTCGCATAGAGGCACAGTCATTCATTGCCAATTTCCAACCGAAACATTATTTTCGAGGTCGAATTCTATTAAAATCGTCAGGTTCCCTTTCCGTTTCCCTTTTGTAAAAACCACACTCATGGAAAATATTGATAGAACCAAACGAAACGTAGTGAAACTCGTGTGAATTATAATTGAATATATTTTTAACTGTCTTTAAATGTCTAATAATTGATGTTAAGAAATATTAATTTAATTGTAACACAGGTCAGTAAATGTCTTGATAAATCATTTTTTACTGAAACAGACAGAAACAAATCTGTTTCTCTGGTTGCATTTGTTGAGAGACGTCCCCCTTCTGTATGAAATATATATATAATGGAAGAAAAATGATTTCTTCAGTGCTGAAAGGCTTCGACAGCTCAAGGAAATGGCACAGGTCACTCTTCAACGGTTGCTGATGATTAATTTGAGACATTTCTCAGTCGACGAACGTTCGTTCAATCGACAGACTTCACTGTTTGTCAATAATATTAAATTGGAAAACAACCCTTCGACAGCAGTTTCAATATCCATATAAATGGGAATTTCTCCAGAGTAACGCGATATAAATATACCTATAATTTCCACGTTTATGTAAACCCAATTTATTAAAAGTGAATTCCGTGGAAATCGTGAAGAATTTGATAAACAATATTCGTTATCGCATCAAGGTAGACATTCAAACATTGACGTACTTGAAGTTGCACTGGACATCTCGACTGAAAGTTCTGTTAAGTTGAAAGTAAATATTAACTTCGCGTTTATGATGAAAATATTATTTATAATTGTCGCTAAAATTTTATTTGAAAATTATAAAATACCACTATATTTTTATTTGATATTTTATTCTCAGCAGTATTATTTTTAAAATTATTTCAATCAAATTTAAAATGGTCAAAATCATTTGAATCTCCTTTCGTTTAACAATTTCCTGAATTATTTAAATTGACTCGCGAATTATTTAAATTGATTCGCGTAACTTCGCTATCAACATTAAGTAACATTTAAGTTACCATTTCAATTAAATACACGTTTAGTTTGGCTATTATACTTCGCCTCCGTATTCGTGGGTCTAATTTTTTAAAAATGTGGTCATCAAAGTGTTTTTGTCACTTAGAAATAAATTCCCAAAATGTAGTATTCCTTGACAGTTAATTAATACTTTGACTGGCTTCGGCGTGTTTTAACGCCGAGGTACTCCAGGAACGAGATGGACCGAACTCTCAGCAAAAGTGTTCGCTCGGAGAGGCCCAATCGCCATGAAACGACATTTCTCCAAACCTTGCGCCGCTCGAATTGTTAAACACGCAACAAAACCAATCGCCACAGCAGGGTGAAATCGCGCACTTCGATAATCGCCCCAAAACTCCAGCGCAGTCTTTCCTAAAACTGTGATCTCCCGTAAAAGGAAATGTGTCGGTGCAGAAGACAAGGATTCCACCCGATTCTCTTACCAAGTCCTCGAGGGACTGCATTTATTTAAACTGTCCCCAACATAAATACGAGAGTCTTATCAATATCGAGTAGAAAAAAAAAGAAGAAACGTGTGCAGCGTGACGAGAATGTCATTTGCTTCGCGGGAAAACGTAGCCGGCCTGGACAAAATACTGCTAAAGGACGAAGCAAAAAAAAAAGACAGAAAAAAGAAAAGAGGAAAAGAACAGTACTTATGTACACGTTAACGCAGTACGTATCTATATCCGCGTATCGCTACCATTCCCTCTCTTCCTCGTAGCACGCACCAGCGAGACCTTCGATTCATCAACGGCATTCCTGTTACGAACGAACGAGACTTGCCCCCATCGCAGCCGCACGCACACACGCCACTCGGCATACAAAAAGTGTCGCGTAGGAAAATATAAATGAAACTTTTTTTTTCAACACGTATCTGTTCTCTGTTTTTCCTGAAATCGTTTCCTCAGACTTTTGGGTTCGAAACAGTCGTGCGTCTCTCTATGAAGATCCCTCTCGCTCTCGCATCATCCCCTCGCGCTACAACCATTCTCTCCTGTACACGTACAATATATCATATACATACACACATATATATACATATATGTATATATAATATATAATTTTTTTGTCGTTTTATTCGCTCCTTTTATTCATTTTTTTGTTCCTCTTCTACGTTTGCTTGCTCCTTTATTCCCCAACTACTCGTTTAAATCGGATATCCGCGCCTCCGTTATTAAAATATAATAATTTCGATTCTCTAGAATAAAATATTCTCTTCTTCTTCTTCTTCTTCTTTGTGTTCGCTTTCTCGCTCTCTCTCTCTTTCTCTCTCAACCTATCACTCCTCCACGCACAGAAGCACACACACACACACCCACACTCACACTCTCTGTCTCTCTCTTAACCCATTCTCGCATCGTTACCTCGTAAAATGTACAGGCTCGCGTATCTCGTTTAAACCCTATTCGCTATCGCGTGTACGTTGTCGTTCCGTGATTTTCTCGCGCGAACGATTAACAAAAAAAAAAGAAAAAAAAAAGAATGGCAATCGAGTACGCAACGTGACGAAAAAGGGATCCTTTTTCACGGCGTTGGATGCACAACGCGCTCGCGCCCCCTCCCCTAGTCCTTTAAAACATGGGGGAAAAGAAACAAAGAATTACGAATAAAATTTCGCCGTTTGAGAGCTGTTGCTGTTCCGGAAAACGAGAAAAAGGACGAAATATAGAACGAGGAAAAGAATGAAAAAAAAATGGGAATGAAAGTTCCACGCGTTTCGGGTTCTAACGTGAAGCGGAGACGCGAGTCTTTTGTCCATCCATCACCAGGCGACCGCCATGCACTTACAAACTACCCTTACGTAGCGGCTAGACTAGCTCGAACGGTATACGCTTATATCTTTTACAAATTTCTTAGCTCGCTCTTGCTTCGCCGAGCCCCAGCTTTCAATTTATCTTACAACAAAGGGAACATTACGGTTTCCTCGCCTCTTTGCGCGAGAAGCCGTTCCATCGACGTTCGATGGGGTCCGTGGGACATCCTCCAAATCGTAGCCCCTCAATTCCACGTGAATCAGAAGAAAGAGATGCGTCGCTGCGAGAAATGTCGGCGTCTCTTTTCAGCAATTCATCCGCGACTCGTGCGTTTATGTACAATATGTAGGGTGACCAGGGGAAGTGCGAGCATCGTTAATTCCAATTTCATGTCCCATGCGGGTGGAAATTGCTCCATGTATATATATAATCAGTATTATGTGAGAGCTTTCATATGCTGTGGTGTAACTGAAGCTGTATCGCACGGAAAACTTATTCAGATTTTGATTGTAACTCAAAGAAGTAAATATTTTTTAACGCAAAATATTGAGAATAGATTTTTGGAATTGATTGTATATAAAAATTGTTCCAAGAGCCAGAAATAGCAAGAATATTTTGTTGCAATTTTCATTTAATTCTTACGAATTTTTCGAATAATTTTTCCGAGCGATGTTTCCATCGATATCTACTGTTTTTTGTTCTTTTGCTCGTATTCAGTTTGAGATTTTTTGTACTTCTAAAGGTGGTAAACATTCTGACGATAGGTTCATTTTGATTAATAGCCACAAAGGAATATCTTGATTCGTATTACATCATTTGGAGACAAAAAGATTTATCGTCTTCGAAGAAGATCGAATTAAATCGATTTTAATAAGGAAATGTAGCAGCGTTTATTACACAATTCTAATCAAACGTTCCGTGTTAAGCACATCATGAAACTTTACAATAGTTCCACGAGGTATCAAGCTTATTTTAAAATTCCTGAACTTATAAGAAAGCAGCAATAATGGTTCTTTTCACAATTTGCATTTACCAATACAAATGGAAAACAGACTAAAATTGCACTCCAAAAATATACTATGATATACTGATCAATTTAATGCACAAAGAAACTAGTCGCATAGTGTGGATTAATTACAAAAATATGCCAACAAAGATCCAACAATGATCAGCCGTAATTTATCAATAATTGGACAAAAATTATCCTCAGTACGTCTTAACTACTACCTACAATGAAATATTACATAAATCATATTTTTCAGAACACAACACCTCTGCGTTCTTAAAAACAAAGCAACGAAGCGAAGGAAAGAGAAACTGGTTTCAAAAACGACAGACTTCCCTTCGATAACACCACATAATACAAAGCTACCCCTCATTTACTTCCCAAATGCAAAAGCACAAACCTAAATAGTCCCATGATCACGTGCTCACACTTCTACCACCCACTCTATACTCATTAACTCTCTTTCATCGCGACAGAATGTCATTTCAACCCTTCCTCCAAGCGACAGCCGCGAAGTCCGTGCCAAGTGGAGGAGAGCAGTCAGTGAAGAGGAAATTGATCGGAACGTATAAAAAAATGACCGAGTACGCCGACATTCCCTTCGATCTACCTAGGCTACGTACGTATTTACAAATCTACAAGCGAACGTGCCTCGTCTACTTTATCTATGAGTAGGCTACTTCTGATTGAATCGAAGCATCAGAAAAACGCTCATCATCATCATCCGGGCAGTGGTTCTCAACCAATGCTCCACGAGCGTTCCAATGCGTTTCAATTAAACAAGCTCCGCCTTATATGTACAATTTTATTCCAAGCGTTCTCTGGAAAGTCTTCCGCGAAACGGTTGAGAACCACTGACCCCCGAAGAACCGCCAAGATATCTCGACCACGCATCCGCCTCTGTTGCGCCGTCTTCGCTGCGTTTAATGGAAAAATACTATGCAATTTATACAGACCGTACGCGCTGCTCGCGATCGAGTCGATCGATTCCCGATCGAGAACGATCCATCGGTTAACTCGAAGGAGTTCCACTCCGCCAAGGGCGTGCCCTCGATAACGATAAATGTACAGGTAGAGATAGAAATCGTAATCTAAGCGGATCCGACGGTGGTATCTAAGACACGCGATCCCCGCCAGAGATTTACACTTACAGGTCCTATTTACACGCGAAGAATCACACGCGCCACGATATAAGTACTCGCTTCTTTCGTCGCGTACCCGCGAACACTACTGGAATAACGTACGCCCGATTATTGTATCTGCAGTTTGTACTAAGATCGTGCCTCGTCTCCCTACGAATGGCTATTCTTCTTCTCCTTCGGTATTTATCGGACAAGTTGCCCCAGGAATGGGTGGTTAATTTGCGGACACTTGTGCGCTGCGTATCTTTGGAAATGAAGAAAGGTCACGCACTCAGAGACCCTTCAATATCGAATTATAAACTCCACGTTCACTACCGCGTAACAAAACCTTAAGTCGACTTATTTGATTACGATGCTTGTATTTATAATTTTGCTCTCTATTCAGAGAAACGAATATTCAGGAAAATAATGTCTTCAAACTTGTGGCCATGCGTTCTTCCTTCATTTCCAAGGTAAACAGCTCGCAAGACCTGTCCCATTCCCTTGGACACTCCACGTGATTTCGTTCGCGCGAAAAGCAAGAAGACGGAAACAGGGTGTGAGAAACGAAACGACGCGTCTTTCGTCTAAGTAGCTCGAGTCGCGTTCGGTGGTCGGTGACGCGGATTCTCGATCCAAGTGAACGGAGGTACGATCAAGCGTGCCCCGTCTTCGAGGAGCGCTGTCCAAATATAAAGTAAAAGCTCCTCGGGCTAGCGGGAGCGCGCTGAGACCGGTAATCTCGCGGCACCGATCAACGAACGCCGCGAAGAAATACAAAAGTCGCCGGATAGAAAACACCTTAATCCTAAACAGGCTTCGCGCGATCACGCGCGACCGCGGGAAACCAACGCGTCCGAGTAAACTATCAACGTTAACTTAGAAGAAAATAAAAGAGAGAAAGAAACAGTAACATGCGCGTAGCGGACAAAGATGTATGTGTAGCACCTTATCTCGTATCACCAGCGGCGACTCCTCGCCGTGGATTCGACGCTTCGAGCGCCGAGACCACTGAAATCTCTTTGCTTCGTCGAGAAATAAAAGGAAAGGGTCTGCCTCCTCGCGTCCACTCCCGTCCGGGTCGTTGCTGAGAAGATGACTCGTGGGAACGCCCAGCGAAAGATGCTTGTTACGACCAACAATGAATACGTGTGCCTCTACGATTGTATTAGAGAGACGGTGGACCTAATCCAGCCCGTTCCTTTCACTGGCCATCTTCTCAGCAACGCACAGTACTTACATATGCCTGTGGCGCGCACGGGACAGCAAAACGGGGGAGGAATGGACGCAAGGAAGCGATTCTTAATCTAAGTACATCGTGTCTCGTATGCGCCGATCGCAAGAGTATTGGAAAGAATTTCTACTGGAAAGCTCGTGGCTTGTCGACTGGGGCGATCGAAAACAGATCGATTTACCCAGCTCGACGCCCTCGATGTCTCTTTTTTTACTGCTCTTTTCTACAACAGTCTGCATGACAGGGCTACAAGGTTCGAGCGAGATCTCGTTAACCTTTGCCGTTTGTTTCTGCGGTTAAACAATAATATTAACACCGGTCTAACGATTAACAACCAGACGCCCGTCTGGTCGTGCTTAGATACGCACTTAACGTTTATGTACAGCATATACTATATATGTATGTATATATATATATACAGTGGATAAAACAATTCAAGAGTTTCCGTAATTTCTCTTCGCGTCTTCGTAATGCCACTCGGTATACTTATTGCATCTCTTCTATACATACGTAATATATATATGTATATATATATTTGTTTTTATATATATTTATATGTATCTGATCTGTAACTATTTGTCGTCTCCCCATCGTCGAAATATAAGCGTGGCAAACGTATCGGTAACCCGCAGCTCGCTTACGAAAAACTCTTGCATATTACGAAGCTGCGTTTAACTCTGTTACACAAGGCACAAGCCTCCTCCTCTGTTCAATTCCAATCTCTGTATCGTTCTTCACCACGAAATATCGGAATAATTCTCGCTCCAAGCACACTTCGCCCATCCACGATCGCCGCCGTGGAAGAAAATCGTTCGAACAATCGCGTGCGGTTGCCTCGACCGACGTGTCGTGTAAATCTATCACAATACCGTAATAATCAGGTATTCCACTTGAACAGCGAAACCAACTTGCCATTGCACGCGTTCGGTAAGACGTCGAAAAATCTCAACAGGTATTCCAATCACAACGCCGAAGAAAGACAATCTAAGAAGATCCGTGTCCACTAGAACAGTGCTCCTCGAAATTCGTTTCGGAACCTGTCGTTCTAGAAAGCAAAGGGTGAAGTGTCGCCTCACCGAAGCGAATGCAGCACACCTCCGAAAGATTCGAGATTCTGTGTGCGAACCATCAACGGACCACCTTTCGACCACGCGAGCGTTCTGCACTGGTACTAGAAAAATATACTTAAATCCTGATCCTTCGTCACCTTCGCTCGGTTCGATCAGATGAAAAACAACGATCACAACAACGTGTAACCACAGAGAAAGGAAAGAAAGAAAAGTTGATCAATCGGTCAATGTAAATAATAGCGCACCTCCACTGCGATAATAAATAATGCTTGTGCCTTGTGGTGACCTTGTCGATGATTCTTGAGAACCTAGCGACACTGTTCGCGTCGACGTCTGATCGAAAATACTTGGTAATCGCCATGACGTATTGTACAACGTGATTCTTCAATGTTCTCCAATGTCTATGAATCGCGGAGTTCCACGCGTCCATCGGCGCGTCGTTTCACGGTTCGTGCTCGTTCGGGGTCATCCAATGGCCCCGAGGCGACTTGGAGCCCAGCAGAGCGTTAGCTGCAAATGACACGCTCGAAGCGTGGCGCAAATAGAGCCACTCAGGTTTCATTTTATTTCGCAGTAATTGTTGGCTGACGACAATTAAGTAATACCCGTTAACTTAATCGTCAGCTTAAGCTGTTCTCAAACAACCCCAGGCTGCATGGTCAACAGGTACGTGGTGGGGTCGTAGTAACCAGCCAGATAGTAAATGTCGTTGTTGTCGTAAATGGTCAGATACCTGTGCGGCTCTTTGCCCAGCTTCTCGGTGTACTCTTGAAGAGGCAGCACTTCACATTTGTGGGAGATCGTTTGCACGTCGTTCTCATCCATGTGGGGGGACTCGAACAGTGCGCCCTAAACAGTCAGAAAGAGCAGCTTGCGTTAATGGGGTGATGGGTAATTGTCGTAGAAGTTTTAGCAGTTAATAATTTACATTTAGCGGAGTACTACGAACAATGAATGAAATAAAGTTAGAAAGCAAGGATAAATAATTGACGTTCGCAGGGAGCACTTAAACCTATTGAGGTTGCAAGATTTAAGGGTTACAAATTACAATATTTCGTCCCCTTCAAACTTAAAAACGAGAAGTCTTCATACGTATGTTCACTAAGGTAATTCAAACTTTGGGATATGGATGAAATCTGGATTTTTGACGCTGGTAATACTTTCAGATCAATAAATAGTATTCTCTATCACGATTATGATCTCCACGAATACCACGAGAAATATAAACTCTTCTTTAAACCTTCAAATTTTTAATCAGAAGCATGAAAATAATTTGCAAAATATGTAATAAACAACAAACATTTAGTCTTATTCGAAACAGTAAATCGTATTCTTACCGGATATTTCAAATTTGCGGGGCACCCAACGGTCTCTTCAGGGTGGTAGAACCATTTCACCTTCACGATCATGTTGGAGCTCGAGGTTTCCCACATGGATTCGATACGCCCGATGTAAGGTCTGTCCGGTCTGCCAGTGGACAAGAAGACAGCACTGTCGCCGATCTGAATCGTCTCGCTTCCTCTTTGAATCGCCCTGAAGAATTGCTTCTTGGCGCGTCCTTTAGCACCAGGTCGCCTGTAGCCTTTCCCAGCCCAGCCCCACAGCTGCCTGGCCGGCAGGAACGCTGCCATTTTGCTTCGACTCTCCACCGACTCCTGACGTTCGCGCATCTTCGACTTCTTGTCCGATTTCTTAGCTTTCTCGGGCTTCTCTTCGCGAACGGGCTCATTAATCGGCTCTGGAACAACTTCTTCCTGCGTTACTGTCTCCTCCTCGGCTTCTGCTTCCTCTTCTACAACGGCAACTGCTTCCTTCACCACTTCCTCCTCGCTCTTCTGGCCACAGCAGCTCTCCCCACTGCTGAAAAGTATTTAAAAGCGCTCGAATCAGGGGTAAGTTGAAACTTTGATAACACTGATGCATAACTATCTCTCCAGTTATTTAAAAAATATGCTTCATATGATTGAGACACCAAAAAAAACCATAAAAATCTATAAGTATAATCTTTTACTAATAATAATGAAGGATCTCGTGCAAAAGTGGACTTATACAATGTAATCATGAAATTTCAATAAGAACACAAACCTTATATGACTTCCATCGCTATGGCTGCTGTGGTGGCTGTGCTTGTGCTTGTGCTTGCGGTGTTTCCTGTGCTTGTGCTTTCTGTGTTCCTCGCAGCACTTGTGCCTTCTGTGCTTCTTCTTCCCTTCCTGAGCTTCCTGCAACCTTTTCAGCTTGTCCCTCCTCTTCTTCTTCATGCGCTTCCTCTCCCGGTACTCCTCCAGGTCCTTCGCGTCCATGTCGTCCGACTTGTGTCGTTCCAGCGATTGCCCGTCAGACGACGAGACGTAACAACAAGTGGTGGAAGAGACAGTAGGTGTCGCGTTGCTCACGTTCGACGACGTTGACGGCTGCGTGCTGCTCATCAACCGTTTGTCTTCCGTCGACAACGACGTCTGCCTTCGTCGTTTGCCCAGTGACAATAGGGGATTCGGGTCGTATTCTGTAATCGGACGTAAAATTCAGTATGCAGAAATATAGAAAAGCCATGGAGCTTGTTGACGATTCTTAGCGCTGTGTTTAGTTCGAATCTTGCAGAGTATATATTATAAATGAAGTGCAAATGTTCTACGTATTTCCACTCTAATTAGTTTGAAGCATTTAGCTCTTTGTGAAATTTCGAAAGCAAATAGTCTAGGGAGTAATCAGACACTGTTTTATTACATTCTTTCTGTACTTAATTAAAAATTCATCGGTTTAACAACGAAACTCACCAACGACAGGATAATCGGGCTGCAGCAGTCTGATATCATCCAAAGCAATTCTCCCACTATCTCCGTCATCGAATTCCACGCTGACGAACTTCTCGTCCAGCTCTGGATCCGGTTCCGTCGGCTCGACGGAAGTGCCTGGGTACAAGCACCGATATTGCTGGCTCCAATAGGCGCACAATCTCGTACCAGGTGGCAATTCCTTCGTTGAAGTGGGACAGACTTCCACGATCTGCAGCAATGAAGTAGAAGCGGAGATGAAGATTTATGTTGGAACAGTGCGGAGGAAACGAAACTAGCTCAAACTCTTGCAGGAGAATGGAGTCCAAAGGGCGATGTTAGGTTTATAAAGTAATTTTCTATCGTTGGAATGATCTCATCAAGATAAAGCGTGTGAAACCATTTTGAACTTCGAAGTCAAATAGAGCCACCTTGAGAAATGGTTTTAAACTTCGCTATTTTGAGCTTCGGAAGAAGAGAATCGCATCTACAATAATTTACCGCGTCCCGTAGAATCTCCTCTCTGGAATGGATATGAGGCCTGTTGCCCCGTTCGCCATCCAACGTGATGGCGTAAACGTCGGGCGCTTGAACCGCGTTGAGTCTTCCAGCGTAAAACAAGCCACCCATCGCCGTAAGAACCCTCAGCTGTTCGATGGCCAGGTGTGCGGAAGTTAACTTGCATTTGTTGACCACCTCGGTTTTCTCAGACCTCGCAGCCTTCGCGCACTCCTTGCACTCCTTGCACTCGAGCGACTTCCGCCGTTTCGACTCCTTCTTCTCGCGGTCGCTCGACTTGCGCCTCGACGGTGACGACGAGCTTGACTTTCGTTTCTTCTTCTTCGATTTATCATGTCTGCTCTTCTCCGCCTCCTTTTCCACGGCCTCTGGTGTCTCCGTGGAAACTTCCTGTGGTGTCGAAGCATATAATCCACTTATAGTGACGAAATTAGACGTGCGAAGAGCCACGGAGATGAATGGAGGAGGATGAAAGAACTAATTGCGGTTGAAAGCGAACATATTTGTTATTAAATTTCAATTAGTCTGTCGGCTTTCGCATTTTCTTAGGACTGGCAAGCAGATGAAACTAATATAATTCATATTCAGAAATTAGGAGCTGAGAGTTCAAAATACAATTAGATTGTTGGCAATCGAAATGAAAGATTTTTCAGTGATTTATTAGCGCATTACCTTCACGGGCTCCTGCACAGTAGATTCAGGCAGCATTGCTTCTACGACAGTAGTAGCTTCATCATCTTCCCAGGTTTTCACCTTCACCTCCGCCTTCAGCTTCGGCTTCATCTTGCTCTGCTTCTCCAGCTTCACTTCCTGGCTGAGTTTCGCTTTTTCCGCGATGATCGAGCTGATGACGTTCTTATTGTGCAGGGGTGTTTGCTTGGCTGGCTTCGACTTCGACTTCGACTTCGACTTCGACGATTTGTGGCTCTTTGAGGACTTCATGGAGGACATACTGGTCTTGAAGGGCAACGGAGTATATCCAGCTTTGCCCACGTACTATCGAACAAAAGTCACGCTGTTACAGCAACGAATCGTGTTTACGTGTGCTTCTAGTTAACCCGGGTACCCACTTTAGCCTGAAGATGTCTGTTCTTGGAGGACAAGAGATATCCAACGAGGGAGCTCTTGCTTTTAGGCTTCTTCGCGACTATCGTTTCAGTTAGATGCCGAACGCTTCCTGACGTGCACATCAGCTTCCTGGGACGACCCACCTTTCGTTTCTTCGAGGCTGAACTGGAACTCGCGATGGTGGGTGCTGGCGATGACGTGTCGTATCCCAGCTGATTATTTAAGGTTTTATTTAGTCACAATAAAATCACAGGCTTTATTACACTGATCATTGATCACACGACATTTTTTACTTAAAAATGCTCCACTCAAATAAACTGTCAGACTTTTTCTATGCAATTCAGGCAAATAAATTGGTATCGAATTCTTAATACTGAAGTTTTTAAAATTATATATCTTAAACCGTAATTAGCAGGAAAGTTACAAATGTGATTATTTTTTACTTATTTATTACTATTTATTACGCAATTACTATTTATTACTTAAAATATTATCCATTGTTTAAAAATGAATACTAATTAATTTCACGTTCACATAGTGTACACAACATATTCCAAAAATCTGCAAATCGCATCACAGTTTTACTACCCCCTCCGTGATTCATTCTCCGATCGATGGACTCAATGGAAACTAAGCAAAGTTACTCACCCTTCCTGTGCTCTTCTCATCGTCCTCCTGAGGCGACTTGCTCGGTGGTAGAACTGTGATGGGCGAGGCGACTGGTGGAACAGGAATCGGAATGCTCGGTATACTGTCCAACAGTTTGATGTGACTTCTCGGCTCACCTAGTTTCACCAAGTTCACGTTACACCTGGGCATTGCCAAAACAGCGGAGGCCAGTGGCGCCGGGGCCCCGTCAGTTGAATGCGATGGGGACTTGTGCGGAGAGGATACCGGCTCCAACATCGGTGGCGAGGAAAGAGGTCCGTGCTCAGAACTGCAAACATTGTACACCAACATCAATCATTCCTCTGTCAAAAACTCCTTAACACATTAAGTGGTACTGTGAAGAGCACCTCTGACGGAAACGTTTAGTACAAAGGGTAGAAAAGGAACTCCTTGGTTCGGATACAAAGTAAACATTCGAGGGCTCTCAAATAATACTTTCGACGCTTTCTAGAAAGTTTAATCACACGCCTAACCCGTACACAGACTGCAAATCCCGCCACTCAAAGTCTTACCTTCTTAGATTCTTTTAGGAATTTCAGCTTTTCGAATCTTAACCCTGTGGCGACTTTTAAGAGTTTTACTATCGTCACGTAAAAATAACCTCTGAATCGTAAATTCATGTAAAGTCTTCCAAAGAACCTCCAATCAATTATCCACGTCTGTAATACCTTCAATCTTATCCACAAAACTATACAAAACTCCATCCGCTTCAAAATACGCTAATCACAAGGCCTGCAGACTAAAAGATCCGCACTTGGACCTTCCCACAGCGAAGAGATAAAAAATAAATAAAAGAAATTCACCTCGAAGAGTGGCTCTTCTTCCGCGGCCTACCAGGGCTCTTCTTCTCGTCCTTCTTCGGCGTCAACTTAGACAGCTCCCTCTGCTTTTCCCTGTACTGCCTTTGAATATCCGCCAATCTCACCCTCATATCCAACTCCATGGCGTCCATATTGGGCCAGTCAGCCTCGCTATCCGCGTGCCCCTTTCGCGCAATAAACTTCGTGGCGTCTAATTTCGCCTGCAAGTTCCTGTAATCATGGCAATCGCGCTGCTCTCCCGTAGACAACCTTCTCTTAACAGGTCTACCATTCCGCGCCATCATCATCGCCTTCAATGAAATCTTCTCTCTGTACATTTCCGAGTCGGAGTCCGAAAAGTTGCCCTCAATTTTCTCACTGTACGCCCCGTTCATCTGATACTCCTCGTACTGCCGATACTCCTCGAAGCTTTCCCCCCTTTCGTCGTCAGACTCCTTGTAAGGGCTGCCCTTCCCAACAGGCTTACCCTTCACTGATTCCTCTTCATCATCAACACTCACGCCATTTCTCTCGGAGAAATCAATGCTCCTTCTAGTCTTCTCCTTCACCCCAAACACCACGTCCTCCTCAACCCTAGCCTCGTACTGCTCGCTGGGTTCTGTGTCCTGGTGGCAGTGGACAGTGTCACACTTGGACTCGTCATCCTCAAATTCATCGTCGATCTTGAACCTCTTCGGGCTCTCGTAGTTCTCGCCATCTGCCTCCACCAGCTTCCTTTTATCAGACGTTTTGCCTTCTTTTTCCATGTGGCTGGCTCTACCCAAGTTCAGTAGCAGCCTGCCAGCGTGCGATATCTCCTCGGAGCTCTCGTGGTTCAGTTTCCTAGGCGCCTTACCCCCTACCTCCTCCATGAACCTCTGCTCAGCGAGGGCGCACAGCAACCCCAGAGGGCTGTCCACGTTATTATTATTACTCTCACCCTGCGGAGAGATCAGCTTGCGTCTGACGGGCGATTTCTCCGGCTCGCAGACAGTACCTGCGCTCTGGGCGTCTGGCTTCAACTGCTCCAGCTGCTCGATGCTGTTCGACAGCAGCTCAAGTCCACTGATGTCTACCGTGGCCTTCTGCTTGGAACTGGCCATAGCTCTTGACTTCGGGGTCTGATTGTCTGCCATGTACGCTTCTTCTGCAAGCTTTCGGTGCTTCTTTGGGGTGACCGTTATTGGCGCCCCATCATCAACGAATTTAGCCTCCTTCTGTAAGCAGCCTTCCAAAGACGATGCTCTCTCCTTCTTCACAACCGGCTCCTCATCATTGATCACTTTGATGTTGTTGTTATTGCTCCTGGTGTCGTTGTTGTTATCGTTCAGGAAGCACTCCCTGGGCAACGGGTGCTTGGCCGCGGGGGGATTCTCCGTCGTTGCTGAGTATTTCGAGAGATCCTGAGTGTCTCCCGCGCGCCTGGTCCCCTCTGATGAGGAAACCTCCGGCTCTCGAGGGATCTCGTGTTTGTCAGCGTACTGGGCGTTCTCGCAGGACCTCAGAATGTGCTTCTTCAAGCCGTTCTCCAGTTTCCTTGGCATCGTCTCGGACTGCCTCTTCATGTATTGGGTCTCTGCGCTCTTCTCCTTCGAATCCTCTATCTTCCGCGGAGCTGATTCCTGCAGAGCGGCTGCCGCATTCTTCTTCAGCTTCTCTACCACGTTCTCGATCCCTGGGTGAGACTTCTCCGCCTGGTGTCTCTTCATCGACTCCTGGCACTTGGGCTTCTCTGTCGTCGACGTAGCTTCGCACTTGTAGGCGTAGTCCTCGTACGCCGCCTCTTCTGCTTCTTGTTTTATCACCACCTGCTCCATCTCTTGCTCGTCGTTGTCGATGCTCGGCATGTCGAACGACTTCACCGTGATCTGGGGATGAGTGGGCTGCTCTACTAGGTGCGGATGATCGTTCTGCGTCTGGTTGCAGGCATCGTAGCTGGGATCCACGGACAGTTTTGACTCGAAGGCTTGCTCCGGCTCATTTCGAGCGTCTTCTATAGGACCCTCTGTTGGTGGAAAGCTCGACTGGCTGTGCGATTCTGCGGCTCTAGCGTCTTCGTTAGCGGCTGACTCAGTCTGAAAAGCATTAGATGTAGCAGATGGGGAATTGTGTTTGTAGGATTTTGAACCGAGAATGTCACGATTGCCATACCGAGTGTTCGTTAAACAGTAACAGAAAATGAAATGGGTAATTCTACGTGACAAAATAAGACGAAAATCAAGCGCAACGAAATTGTGGTGGAGGCTTCAGTTCTTAGTTGTTAATATTTTAAATTTCATAGCTAATAATGAAACTTTCAAGCTTCCGGCGTTTCCAACCCGAATGAATTGAGAGGTGCTATTTTTAATTTCACAATCATTGAAAACAACCCACAAAGTGGGAGAAATTGAATTTCTAGATTTACTCGTGATAAGAGATAGCAATGGTGAACTTACGCGTGCGTGATAAATATAAAATGCTACATCTTCTTTTCTCCTATGTGTCGAGAACCGACTCTGAATCTTTGAACAAACATATATATTTTTAATGGAAACTGCGCCCATTCTGTCTGTAAACATTTTTACATATTTGCACACTCCGTGTGTTTAACATGTGTTTTCATGTTTCGTATAACAACATACATGGTATCCACTTTACATATTTACATGTTTTATAAATATTTTCCATATCACGCGTGCAAAATAATCCCCAGATTTTCCCATCCCATCTAAAAGCCCCAAAATTAAAAATTCTCACCTCGCCGTTTTCCCCGGCCTTCGTGTCCTCAGCCTCGTTCTCCTGTTCACCCTCGAGGAACTCCACGCTGTGATTCCTCTTCCTGCCCCGATGGCGGTCCAACGAGTGATCCCTTCTCCTCCCGAAGAACTCCAGATTCTCATGGAAGCTATCGCAGTTCTCCTCGGTGATCTCGATGATCCTTGGCCCGCTCCTCATGTCCCTGCGCGACATACCGTCGTCCGCAAACGTGTCCTCGGTCTCCTCGTCCACGTGCGCCCTGTCGCTGTGCTCCATCTGCCTGGTGACCACGTGCTCGATGGTCCTGTCGATCGACGTGACGCTCCTGCACTCCTTCGTGATCGCGTATTTCGGGCAGTCGGCCATGTTGATAATCGTGTTCTCCGCCTTGTCTACCTTGCCCACGATGCTGCAGACCCCGGGGTTCACGGTGGTGGTGGTGGTCGTTATTCGAACGACGTTGCACACCTTCTCCGGCGAGGCAGCCACGATCTCGAAGTTCGTGAGGTTGGTGAGGTTGGTGGTGGTGGTGGTCAGGTTCGCGGAGTTCTGCAGCTGGCAGGGGCTCAGTGTCTGCTCCTGCTTCACGCAGGTCTCCACCAGAGATGCTTGCTCCTGCTCCTCCGCTTCCGGCGCGTCCGTCTGGTTCGAGGCATCCTGGACGCCGACGATCGGCGCCATTTCCGCTGGCTCGATCGCGTGGATCGTCGTCACCTCGGGCGGCGGCGTCAGACAGGAAACCGGCGATGTCGCCTTCGACAGAAATGAATTTCGCTGCTACGCGCAGGACATTCGGGAATCACATATCGGAGAGTTAGGTGGCGGTCGGAAATTTCGACAAAATTGGACGAAGTGATGGGGATGTAATGTGGTCTGTTTATGGGTTTTGGCGGAAGAGAGATTGAAGTGGACAGATTTAGTAATTTCTCTAATTTGTTAGATGTTTAATAATAGAATTGAATTTTTGTGAATTTTAAACTTTCTGAAGTGGAGCAAATATTTTTTCCGAATCTGAATTAATGGCTAGAGTTGAAGCTTTGTAACGGAGTAGTGTCAGGTTTAAGTTCCTTCCTGTTCATTTTACTTCATTAAAATTTATACTGTTTTCTAAATTATTAGATGTCTACCGCAGATGACCAAATATGAGTGAAATATTTTTTGGTTCTGTATCCACCTAGAAAGTTCCATCAAAATCCATGCATAATATTGCTTTTTAATTTATCGTTTGTGAGGACTTCTTTGTCATGTAAAAATTTGTTAACCAAATCAAGTTAGTATACCCTGTAATTCGTTGTGCCACTGACAAGGTGATGATTTATCTACTAGCCAATATCCAATAGTAGGTAAAAAAACAAATTAAATTTCTTTTTCAAGGGCTAATATCCACAAATCGAACCCTAAATAAAATACCTAATTATATCACTTTGAATGATTATTCAGTTAAAACTAAACACACAGAGCAATTTCAATAACATCATAGGAATTTCAAATGTATTAACTTTTTTAATTAGAACGAAGTTACAATTCAAATGTACAAAACATAATACAACATTAATTACCTCCAAAAATCATAGAGTCACCCAAAATCTATTTTACTGGCTTCGAATATACTAATCGACATCGCCTGCTACGACAGTTGTAGCCACAAGCGTTACACGATAACATCCTAACTGTGCAAATCAATCTCACTACCCCGTTGCTTCGATAATGACTGGCCGAATAATTTACGCGGTTTAAACAGGCGCTGGTACCCTGCAATACAAACATTCTGAACGGATAACAAAGAGAATAGAACTCCCTACTGTACACAGTGTGTTTCATTAACACTGTCACAAAGAGTTCTTCGAGAGTGTAATAACTAAATTAGCATGATCCTTTTATTAAATTCCGTGGTACACAGAAGTTGGTGTAGTATATACGAAAGGAGACTTTATAATTCTTCTAAATGGTAAACGAAAGAATATCTCTGAAGGAATATTAAATGGATTAGACATTAAATTTCTGCGTGTACCGGGAGGTTTTTAAAAATTTGAACAATTTCTACTCGAAACCGTTGAATATTTGATGATTTTCGTTGAAATTATACTGCAGAACAAATTCTGGCCTGATTTGAAATTAATATTTTCAGTTATGACTTGTTTGTTTAACGAGAAAGTCTTAATTAACTGAGTGATCCTTTATTCATTTTCAAAGTAAAACTTAATTCACAGCGCGATTGCAAACTTTGATCGATATTGAAGTTCCAATGACATCGATTAGCAGTCCGCGTCTGACCACATATAGTCTACATTCCCTTCTTCCATAATTCTTTTCTCTCACGCGCTTTAAGTAGTACAAGTCAATTATAGTCTCCCATACACAGCTAAACCTGTTAACCGGGCGCAACAAATTGAAAATGAAACTGAATTTGAAAGTGTCTCTAGCCAGCCATTTAAAAAACATTCCACTTAATAGGTTAAACATCGTCATGAAATGTCTAGTATATCGAAAATCGTTTCCAATAAAAGTTGCTTACACGAACAAAAGCTTCGTAGAACAATATTGAAAACAGATCTTGTGAAAACCAATGAAGCAAAGATACACCCCCAAGTGAATAAAAAAGGAAACAATAGAAAAACAACAAACCGGAAGTAATAGGAAATTGTCTAATTTTTAAACGCGATACAAGAAAATCTAATACAATAAAATACAAAAGGAGCGTGATATGAGACAAAAAATGCTATTAAGAAAATGAAAAGAAGGAGTGAACAAGGAAACGAACATAGGAAAACAGGAAAATAGAATGGTGGAACGAGATAACTCGCCGTGGAACGTTAAGCGTCAGAGTTGTTGGTGGGTTGGTGCGCAATATCCATGCAGATAGCGATGCAAATCGGTTCGTGCATGATTAATACAATGTGCCACAACGTTCCTGCATTATGCGACCGGCTGAACCGTGCCCTGAGCTTGGCATAATTATTGCCGCCCCTCCTCTGCGCTTGTGTCGTTTGCGTTTCTTTGTCAGTCTGTTTGTCACGGGGTGGGGGGTGAATTCGGTGCGCTCGACGAACGCGCCGGGGGGCCAACAGTTGTTTGGGAAGTAGAGGAGGAAAAAATTGAACTTACCTGTGATCTGCAGTGCGTTGGCTCCGCCTGGCTGATTTGGACCAATGCAGGCGCGTGGGGGTAATAGTGCAGGGTGGTCACCAGGGGTGCATCTGGAACGAGGGTGCCTGTCATCGAGGTCACGGTCTGCAAGGCCTTCGTCGATTCCGTTGACGCTACAGGATTTAGGATTTCCACGTTATCCAGGGGACCATTATCGTTAGGGATCATTGAATCTCGATATGCACGGAATGCTTGCTTATCTCACTGTTCTCTGATTACTATCAATCGTGCTTCGAGCTAGTTCGATAATTATTGCTTCGAGTTAGTTCGATAATTATTGCTTCGAGTTAATATTCTGTGGGGCATTGTTTTTATGTAAAGCATTGTGCATTGTGTTTGTCTAAAATTGTGCGTATTTCAATCATCCTTTTTCATATATCAGAGACCTGAGTATAGAGATTCCCTACTGATTAATGAAACGGAAAGAAAATTTGAAAATATAACACTCACTGATGATGGTCGTGGGACTGGTACCACAATCAGCCTCTATCTTGACGATGGGCAGAGTGCTCTGTTGTTTCCTTTTGCTCTCGGTGAGAACCAGCCTTGCACCGCCAATGTCACTCAGAAGCTGAAGAGACGGCGGTGGCGGTGGAAGTAGAAGAGGTGGCGGCGCGACGTGCCCATTATTGTGATTCGAGTAATTTGGCCACACCACTGCCTGCTGCATTTGTTCTGTCGGTGAAAAATTGCAATTTTTCAAAGACACTCCGCTGTAAACTTACAACTAGTTTCAAATTTCACGTGGACGAATATTTACGATATTTTACGAGTAAACATCGACAATAACGTTTTCTAGTCTGTCATTTAGTTAATGAAGGTTAATCCACCTTCTTTTGAGAAAACGAAACAATTATTTGAATATACAAATGAATATGCGAAATTGAATATCACATATTATCATGTATTATATTTATCGATGTTTCTGAAGATCAAATTTGTCGAAAACTAAACGCCACGCAGGCTATGTATGATTTTTATGAAGATTGAAATTCTAGGAAAATTTTCAGCAATTTTCGTACGGTTGGTTAAGTTTTATTGCATTATGTGATTTTTAAGAAGGCAAACATACCTGCAGCATGAATGAGAAGAAGATGACCTGTTGTTGGATCTCTGACCAATTGCAGGCCACCTTGAAGACCGACACCCATCTGTGGGAAACCGACTGGTTCCATCGGCATCGCTGTAACATCATAAAAAAAGATAAATCAGTACAGGACAATTAAAATATCAGTGAAGCTCCTACTAAAACGTAATCATAAAGTAATGTTTTTATGTAGAATACTAGTGGACACTCCAGGCACCCTAGTTTAAATTACCAGTTAAAAAACCCTAATTTCAAAACGTGCCTTTAAGTTATGAAGAAAAGTCAATAATTAAAATTCCCCCTTATTTATTTCTCAATAGAACCAAGTTATGTTGAACAGTTTACTCAATAAATATAAACACACATCTATTCTGTTTTCACAGTAATCTTCTCTTGAAGCACTTGTCTGGCAAGGGAAGATCCCGAACCCGAAAATTAAAAAAATTCTAAAACTTTGTGAATATTGTAAATCCACAAAATGCATCTACAGGAGTAAGCTAGTAAACCTTTTAGCTTCCCCTTGTTATAAAGCTCTTACTCAAAGATAAAGATAACAGCAACAACATCCATCTTCCTCGCCCAACTGAATATTAAAAATTCGTACATCAGTCAGGACAGAATTACAGGAACAACATTTCCATCCTCATCGATACCATATTTCTCTGCAGCTTTAAATCATCCCCGGTGCATCCCCAATTTCCAGAAATGTGCTTCAGGAAACTCGACGAGCCTCCGTCGCTCCGAATTAAAAGCTATTTTTTACCGAAGCGGCCAGAGAAGATTTTCCATGCCGCCGTCTCCTCAATCATGATCAAAGGATCGACAGGCAGGAGAAATAAATGCACGGGAAGAGGTGGAAATCGACAGTTCGAATGCAGCAACTCGTGAATGATTTAGGTATCACGAGAATGTACGGGCAACACGGATATAGATCCTCGTTATTCGGCTAAATGTCACTCGGTCACCGTGGTAGCACAGTCAGCCTTGGGGCACGGGGGATGATTCCACCCCGAAAACTCACTGAACGTTTCGAAAATGTTACGCAAAGGACATAGGTACTCCACGAAACAGAATTTTTAATACCTACCTCCTCGTTTTCCCCCAAGACAGTTACTTATAGACAGTGGTGTAGGTTCTTGGAAAATTAATGGGAATTCGATTATTATTTATTCTGAGTGATATTTTAGATTTTATATCATTTTATTGTGTGAAAGTTTGTTCATTCGAGCACTGAATTCTGGTGATATTAATGGTGGTATTTTATGATACAGTTATATGTATACAGGATGTGGCCGAAAGGGTGGTACAAGCTGATAGGGGTTGATTTCTCGTGCAAATATAAGTCACAAGTATAAAATCAAAATTTCTCATCCAAGGCTTTAATCTTTGATAATCTTAACAACCATTTGGACTCTAACTACCACAGGATCCCCAAATTTTGAATTTTAATCGGACATCCGAATTCTACAGGACCTTCGTTCAAAGAAGAAGGAAAAAATTCTTAACTCAAGAAAAAGACATTCAAAAAACATCTTACTCTGGAACGTTTGAACCGCCCCAAAAATGGCCCCAGTAAATTTGCCTCGGTCCTCTTCGAGTTCCATCGACTACCTGTCGTCTAACGGAATAAATCACGTTGCTCGAAGAAAGTAAACCGGAAGTGCAGGGAAGCAAACGTAATTTTCTTGATGGAGGTATTAATAGAATACCAGGTACGCTCGTTTGCCCGCGATTCGTGGATTTGCATGGACCCGCCAGTAATAATTTATGGAGTCGTTGAAAAGCAACGCCCGCTGCCTCGAAATCCCCGCACCGTTCGAATAAATAAGATCGACCGGGGAAAGGGAGGGGTGTTTGGGAAATATTTTCGGCACCACACAATGGCAACGCATTGGGCGAGCAGACCGACGAACGCGCGCGAAAGATTTCCCGCGGATTAACTAAATGACGGTCACGGGCGTGCAAATAAATATCCGATTAGCGGAATGATTTATTCTCACGCCGCAATCCACCGGAGATTTAACCGGAAAAAAACGATCACGCCTGTTGTAACGATGCTAATTCGCGGAATTGAACGAAAGTCCGGGGGCGCGTGCAATAAATTCGCGGGGCGGTAAACAGGGACATTCTTCCTCTGTTAATTGCACGGTGTTAACTTTTAAAACAACGTTGTGTGGAATTTCAAATGATAGGGCTATTAGAAGAAGAAAGAATTGAAGAGTGTATGTAGTGTTTATATTAGACACTGAGGAAAAGGGGGCAAAATATGGAATTAATGTAGGTTTGCAAATCAGCTACGGGAAAATAAAAAGGGATTTTTTTTTATTTATTATGTTCGTCATAGAGGGATTGCTCTTTGTATGGAACATGCTTTGTGAGTGACTTTTGAGCTAAAAATAGAACAGTATTTTAATTTCGAGTAGCGAGAATTATTTAAAGGCAGTTTTTTTGGAGTTTTAATTTAGAATTTTGATATTTGCAGGAGTTTTCGGGGATATTGTACAATTATTGAGGTTCTGCTATAGTTTGTAAAATTTGTTCAGCTATCTTAATGACTCCTTGGGCCCGAAACGTGACTGCAAGGTTGCGCCTCATTGTTGGAATTTTCTAATATTATATTTGAAGCTGTCTTATATTATCCCTTTGTGCTCATATATTTTCTATTAAATTCCAACGCTATTGAGAATCTTTTAAATATTGCATAACATGGGCGTCCGCACCCGGTTCAGTTTCTCTTGCTTGAGAAAAAATCACTTACTTTTAAAAAGTAATCTTTATTAAATTTATAATAAAAAAGAGAATATTTTTAAATTTCAATTTTATATTTTTAATTAAATTGGCGCTACAAAGGGGGTTCAAATAAGCAACCAATCACCTGTCAAAAAAATATGCGGACGCCTTTGATTGCATGGCACAGTGCAATAAGGCCTCTTTGCGCAGCAAAGACTTAATTACTACACCACGCCAAATTGCGTATTGAAAAGAAACTGATAGTTAATACCAATAATAAACAACCCACGCAGCGATTCAACCCAAAGAAATCAACAGAAAATAATAGTTACCTCCAACAGAATCCATTACCCAAAAATTCACTCAACCACGCATATTGGTATACCAAGCAACAGCGCGGTCCCCAATGCGCATGCCCAAACAGAAGTGGAAAAGTGGGCGGGGGAACATCAGACCCCGCCCCTCCACACAATTCCCACAGAGTCTCCCATATAACTATCAATCTTCCCCTCGTTGCTTTCAGTATCAACGCATCCAGGGGTCTGCCACTCTCATTTGCGATTTTGTAACAGTGTTTAAACTACCACCTAGGCAGTTCCAATTTTTTCGAACTAAAATTCAATATGGCCATCTACCATAATCTGCGAATTCAGTAATGATCTATTAATTGCTGGAACATTTGTTGTACTTTAATCGCAAACCATACTGAGACTGATAAGTCCCGTTTCTTCGAAAGCTTTTACAACAGTTTTGATGCAGTGCATCAACTGATTTGAGGACGTCTTGCATTTTGTGAAATAAAACAGAGCAACAACGGACTAACCTACATTTTTTTCGAAATTTAATTACTAGCAATAACGTATTCCAATAGGCTCTACTAACCATATAAAATAGAAAAAAAAACATTTTTTTAATGTAGGTTGGTCCGTTGTTGCTCTGACTGCCTCAAATAATAAGCAAATGGGAGTTTCCAGTTCGATGTGATACCTCTTAGCAAAAACACTATTGCATCGTCATATTGAATTTTAGTTCGAAAAAACTGGAACTGCCTAGGTGACTGTCAAAACACTGTCCTAAAATCGCAAATGAGAGTGGCAACCCCCTGAACGCATCCCAACATCACTACAGAAACATCCTTGACCACCCCTACCAAAACCACCCCCGAAAAATTCGCAACCCCCAAAGAAGGATCCAAAGTTACAGTTCCTAAGGTGTTTCGCCGTAGCTAAAATGAACGAACAGAAAGAGAGAGGAAAGAAAAAGAGTAGAAGTCAGTCTCACCTGCAGCCGCAGCTGCAGCGGCGGCCGCCGCCGCAGGGTACTGCCATAAGGTTGGCGGCCATGCGGCCGTAGCCGCGGCTGTGGCCGCGGTGGCCGCGCTCGCCGCGGCTCCGATGCTGCCCAGCGTGGAATTCAAGCTGGAATTTAGGCTGGAATTCAGGCTGGAGCCGAGGGCAGCGTTCAACGAGGGTGCCAAAGCTCCCGAGGGGATGGCGAGGTGGGCCGGACGATCCTCCCCTCCAGGTCCTCCGCAATGCACCAGGGTCGCACCGCCTACTGCCATGGCCGTGCTCGATCCTAAGAACAGACCCAATTCAAACACGTTTCTACACCGAGCAGGGTATTGAATTCAGCTGGACGCGAAGCAATACCGCGGCTACCAGCGAGTCTGGAATCGATCGGTCGACCAGATCGCAGCCAACTTGGTTTTATTCGCTATCTCGCGCCACGATCGAGCCTGCTTTTGCATCTGGATGTTCGTTAGCTCGCGGATGGTTGGGCGGTCTGTTGCCTTGCTTAGAGTAATTGGGGCCACTTCACTGAATGAGTATCTATGAGGGAGTATCGTAGTGTTTTGAAGACTGATACCTAGGTGGGGTAATTTGGGTTCTGTGGTAAATTTTTGTAACATGGAGCTCAGCGGGAAATATATCGAACCCTTATACACGGTTTTTTGTGATACTCTGCAGATTTGCAGAATGGTGGAAAATATTTAAGACACGTATAATGATTACTTAGTACCTCAGCAAAGCAACACAAAAGAAACCATCTATTTTACGTGTTCAATAGTCCTGTACCCCTTAAGTCACTAATCCTACAAAACAGATTTAAAGCATATTGCATTTTCTCCAACCCCCTCTAGAATTCTCTACAACTCCAACGTTGCGTTGGAATTTTCTAAACTCCGGCGCCAAATGATTCGTTGGAAACAGCAAACATTCCTCTTTATAAAGGTTTACGCTCGTCGTTAACATTGATCTTCATCAACGATCCGCAGGATTTACTAATTTCATGGCGAAATATTTTCCCTGTGAACGCAGGGTGTATCATTAATAAAGGCGAATAATGACGATTAGGGGAGCGATGAGGATAAATAGCGTGTTTTCTCTGACAGGACGCCCCCTATTTTCATCCCCCACGAGCGTTGCCATTTTATCTGGCTCGTAAGAATGGAGCGGTGCGCGCCGTGGGTATCTACTTACACAGCGACGGAATACTGTGCCACGGATACTATTTCAGCCTCGTATGACAAGGAACAAGTGACGGGTGGACGAAGATTCCTGTCGTCCTGTGTCAGACATAACAGCCGTCTTCATAGCCATCTATCCCCGTCTGCCTCTATGATTCATACCCAAATACAGAGTCACAGGAGCACTGCTTTCCACGATTTGATCTAATAGCTACATGTTTACTAAAAGTGTTTCTACAGTTTGCAAGCTTCAGCTACTTAATGACATCAGTTGGCCACCCATGTTAGCGTGTTCAATGAAAAATGGGATGTTTAACGTTGCTACTGTTGAAAAAGATGGGAATTCACGTTCGAAATTAAAGGGACACTGCAATTGATTTGTAGTTGATTTGGACACTGTAAACTGGGGCAAAGAAACGTTTTAGTACATTTCATTCGAGATTATAAATTGATTACAATGTTTGGAAATTCTGGATTGAGGAGTTAAAATGGTAAGCGATGCCTAAAATAATTGTTTTAGTAGAATAGGATGTGAATTCCTTGCGGAATACGGTGGCAAAAGTTGTGTGCTAGAATAATTTATTTCAACGTAAGTGTCAACTTCGTTGTGGTGAAAAACGATGAAAGTGGCAGTGAAGCTGTAAAGGTGGTACACGCTGAAAGTCCATAGAGATAATAGATCAAGTTGACCTGCGTTTTTTGTTTCCACTGGAAATTTTAACGTTTACCATTTCAACTCCTCAATTATCTGTGACGAGCCGTTTCTCAACTGAACGGTGATGGCGAGGGTGTTAAACCCGTTTTCTTCGAAAAGTTTCTCCGTTTATAATAGATCTCGAATTCTCCACCCGGCTGATAATACCAGCGCGCGTCAATTCACGACTCAAGCGAAACATTCTTCGCGAGAATCCAGCGGCAACCCCTTTCCAGCCTCCATTCTCTGCTTACCGATCCGTATCGCGGCTCAGCTCACGCGAGAAAGTATCGATATTCATCGCAACGATTGAATATCGCCCGATGGGGAGCGCAACTCCAGTCGATCCCCATAGAAACACCAGGCTGCTGGATAATAACGACAGAGCGATCTAGTCGCTGAAGAAGACGAGACAAGAGGAACTGGAAGCAGATGGGAGCGACGATTGCAGGCTCCGGTAGGCAGTTTTTCTCTACGATTCACCGATCAGCGATTCGTGCTCGCGCGTGCACGTACTTCCACGTAAAGAAGCAATGGTGGAGTTACGAAGTACACAGGAGGATGGGTATTGATCGATTTTGAAGCTTCGATTTAGATTTAGATTTAGTGTTCGTGGAATCAAATTTTTTGGACATTTAAGGAACATTTTTCTCTGTTGAAGAAAGGATAACGTAGTTGTCGGTGTTTAAGGAGGAACCTAAATGTAGCGGGTCGAAGAAATCGATTTTTTTTTGCATAAATCAATAGTTAAATATAATATGGTTATATAATATAGTTAATTATAGATAATATGTTCCCAAAGCCGCAAAACGAAATTCAAAAAATTAAAGCGGATATAGCCGGTTTTACTACGGAGCGTCAGGGTACCATAAAACTTTAAATGCCCTGAAAGTTTCAGAAAGATCGATTAAATACTTTCTATAAAAAAATTCCCGAAAAATGTCTCGATTTTCAGCTAGTTACACCAGGCTCACCCTTAATACGTTTCGTACTACGCAGGCCACCCAGTGGCGCACGATATTAAATACGATACAATATTATTTTGTCGGAAGCGAAACGTTTTTGAAAGGAGAAAGATATTTTTGAAAATCAGGCGTCGAATCAAAATAGTACGAAAGGAAGATAAACTTGAATATGTATCTACTTTTCTCGTTACTTTTGCTATCAAAAAATCAAAATTTCCATGAATCTCCACCGGACGTGATATACTTAAAGCTTTAAGAAGCATCCTTGAAAGATATTGATCTGGGAAATAAAAAATGCATAGGTATTCTGATGACTCGATATTATGTATTCAGTTTGAAAGATCTTACTTCAAATTACAGTTACGGTTGAACAACTGAGAAAAAGAGAACCCACGAGCAGGCCGATTAAAATGACGAAACAAAGAAAAGGAGTTCATTCTCCGACCAGCGGACGAATACCCTTACTTACACGAACCGTTAATGAATTTATTCTGGCCGGCACAAGGTACACGACACACGTACAGTTTATATCAGAATCTTCATTCTTTAAGCTTCTGAAGTTTCCTTTTTACAGGTTTATCGCGACTTCCGTGTCGTTTTGTACGTCACGTTGCAGGGAGCACCTTGTATATTACCTGCCCCACACATATGTAACCTATCTCCTTGAATCATGCACCTGCCGTAAGAATAGCCACTCCTGGGCTCCTCGTACGATATGGAAGAGAAATTCTTCATGCAACCACGTATTCGCGCCTTTGCATGATCTCGTTTCGTGACATACAGTTTTAACATGTTCACTTGCCAGGGGTATTTCGATAACGTCACTTGTGTACCAAATATGATACACACTGGGACTTATGTATGGAAAAAATATTATAGGATATAAAGTATAGAAGGTAGTTTGTTAAATAAGTATTACTATTGAATCGAAAATTATATAGTTGCCTCAGTATATCGTATTGTAACACTGACAATAAGTAGTAGTGTGTACGGGGAGTGGTATTCGTGACAGTCACTGTGACGAGGAGAATCCACTTTCAACCATTCGTGCTCTTATTCGTTACTCTCTAGTCGATCGACCAGAGTTACTTTTGCACAATGCTGCATTTATTAAAATACATAAATTTTAGAACGGGAGGAAATATAGAAGCTATAATTATTTTAAAATTAATAATTCATTTTGTTCTACGAATCAACATTTCTTGTATTTTCACTGGGTTTAATAACATTAATATCAATTAAATTTGGAGTAGTACAAAGGTTTAACCGCCCTTTAGTGGGTATTTGATCCACATGGTAGCAGCCACTAAATATTTATGTTTCTTCTTGTTCATAGACTCCAGATCATAACGAGATAAAAATTTACCATACGAGCGTGTGTATTCTGTAATGCGTATGAATAAAATTCTGGACCAAAATGGAGTCTACTGTTAACAGATTTTCGAATAAAGCCTTAAAGCCATAGTGACGATGCATCTAAAATATGCAACGCGAAATACAAGAATCCTCTGAAGATGAAACTGGTTTAATTAATATGCAGACGAGAGCGCGTACTACCTATCTTTTTATCGTATACATTCGACAAAAAGATCAATCTCTTCCGGTGTGTTTATTTTACATCGTACAGAACGCATTCAATTCGATTTGCAATTGAAACGCAGGGCCGGAAAATAGGTGCTTTAATAAATTTCATTCCAACAAAAACCTGCATATCTCTCGAGCTTTATAATTTAGCGGAAAATTGCGATGCGCGAATCGCTGCGTTTCAGAGGAAACCAAATCCAAATTCACGCATATTATTAATTACATAAAAAAGAAGAAGTGATAAAGGAAGCAATAACTCGCAACTTCTCTTCCGTGAAATTCGATAATTTTTTAAGTTTTACAGGTTTTTCCGACCATTCCCATTTACCACTGGCTAAGCTACTTCACCGTGCGTCGTTCAATAAGCAGGAAAAAGATGGGAGAGGAAGAATCTATTTGAAAAACTGCGTCTCAAAAACGCTCTCCAACAATGAATCCCGCTTTCGAGCGGTGATGGATTAATTCGTTTACCAGCAACGCTTTAAATCCGATTTTCCGCTTCGCCGTGCGATAAATCGAAGGCCCGTGAATTTTCGTTTCTCTGGCGATCGGTGGGTCACAGTTAACGGAATGAAATGAAAGCGTGCAGAGAACAGTATTTGGTACACGGAGAGATTTTTCAGCAAAAAGTAGGATTCGAATCCTGGAGAACTTTGGAGACTTTGTTTACTTGGTTTTAAAAATTCGAACAATTCACAACTTCATTCTTCTCGACATGCGACCAAAGAAGAACACAAAAAGAGTTACACAAAAATTCAGAACAATAGTTCAAGATACAATAAAACAGCCTGCCAAACTTCAAATTAATTTGTCGAACCGTTTTTGTACAAAAAATTCTCAAAGAATTACATATTTTTCGGCCCAACAAGGCACAATCTAGAGGTGGAGAACTATCGATACTGTTGACTATCGATATTATCGAATGTGATGAAAATTTAATAAAATATATATGCTTTAAAATATTATGTTTGATTTTTGTATTTCATTTTATTTTATATATATTTTATTAAGTTTTCATCACATTCGATAATATCGATAGTCAACACTATCGATAATTCTCCACCTCTAGCACAATCCCACCTTAAGAAGAATCGAATGGTGACACTTATGTAAGTACATATGTATATTGAACTCAAGCACCTTAGAATCTTTAAAATCTTTAAATTCTTCAATTTCAAATGTCAATTTAGTGTTTCATTTTTCTCCCTCTTTAGTTCTCTTCCGATCGCACTGAAATATAAAAATGAGCACAAATAAGGAAGGTATTGTACCTGGACACAAGTCGCCAGGAGACTCGGAGTGTTGTACAAGTATTCAAGCACGCTCTTTAGTCACATTAATTCTACAGAGTTAAAATTGGCCTGTCCCTCGAGAACACGAGAAATTACTCGCAACTCGACGACGCCGGCACGCACGACAGGAATTTCGACGGGATGTATTCGATCGTTGACGCGTGGAAAGATGATTGGTTTCGAGCCCTTGGAGCGACGGAAGAGGAATTTCCAAAGAACACGGCGCTGGCCCTTCGCTGGCCCTCGTTAATATTCCGTCCAGATGTTTCTGGTCGCTTTTGGAATGCCGATGGCTGCATGATGGCCTCAGACGAAAACGAGCCGTATATCCGATAAGGCTTGTTCCCGTGTGCACGCAACCGCGTAGGAATATACCTAATGTTCCACAGGTGAGGCTCTCCCAGTCGTCCACGGAACAAAGGAGAATACCGTGCGCTGGTAGCAGAGCAAATCGATAATGACAATGATACCCTCATGACCAGCATATTTTTATGGCATCGACAGCTTTCGTAGAGAGTAGTTTACCCATTGGGAGCAATGGGAGCGTAACACTGGGCACGGTGGCATTTTCGATCGATGGGGGTATGTACCCAATTTTGGTCATCGTTCGATTCTGTGGCATTATTTGTGGTAAATTTTATTTGATGAAATTATAAAATTTATTTTGTATATTTATGAAAGGGGATTTATAGTTTATTCAATGAATGGAGATAGGTACTTTTATGGTTGCAAAGAAACTTGTGGATGGGTTGAAATATATTATTCGAGTGATTTCTATTTATTTAAGATGATTACTTATTTAATTTGATCCCAGTTGGAAACATCAGGTCTATTTTTTATTTTTTAAATGTTTTGGACGGTTTATGTTGAAAAATAGAAATAGTTATTTCTAAGATGTGGATTACTTATATTGCCTCCAATATCATTGAATATATTAAATTTCTCAGTAGGTACTTGGAGAAAATTGGACTGAAAATGATGGAGTGAGGGTATAAACAAATCATGGGATATTACATACCAAGTGACTATTTCATGAAAAATGACTTTAAATACAAAAATTTCGATCAACTTCGTTTCCCTTGTAAATTGTAAATATTAATGAAAGCACTAAAGGAGCCCTATGCGACAATGTTTCATGATCAATAATTTATCTGCAGTAATAATGTTTTCCTTGCTAATTATTAAAGAGAAATACATATCTCTGCTAATTTCAAATATAATTTAACATCACCAGGCGAATATTCCGTTGCGCCCCAACTGCAAATTCTTAAACAATAATTTTATCGATCCCGGGACCAATCAACATTTACGCATTCCCCACTTCATTCCCACTTTTTCGATACAATTTCTCGTTCCATGAAAATCCCCGCAACCATTGCGATCGCCGCACCACTGAATCACATTTCATTTAACCATGCAATACTAATTCCATGCACCTGATATCAAAGGAGCATGTAAAACTCGATACCTTTTAATACGCAATCGGTTACCATTAATCCCAAGGTCCACCCTGCACACTACCACGAGCGCGTTCTTCAAAATCAAAAGCGGAAAATACCCAAAGGTATCAAATAAACCGGTAATCCTTTGATAAAACATTACTCTTGTAAAACCGTAAAACTACCAATCTGCCTGCACAAATACCCATCATAAAAGATAAACACACTTCTCCACGATCGGTGGTTTAAAATCCAGCGCGATTGGACGAGAAGAAGTCAAAACCCACGAAATATTAGAACACATATCGAGAACCAAGCACAAAGGAACTAACCACTGACACCTTCTAAACAAAGATCGTTATATCGTTTCACAGAAAACATAGCCACGAGAAAAAGAAGGATTTGGCAATGGGTCTCGCTTTAAAATTGCTAGAACGACGCACAAAAAAGCTATAGATAGTGTAAATCCTTAAAGACCCGAGTCACAGTATGGTTACAATGGAATAATTACGTTACGATTAAATCGTAGAAAACGGGGCACGGGCACAAACGGAGGCGGTGCTCAGGAATTTTCAAAGGAACAATACACGAGTATTTTCATTCCAGCGGGCTGCACGCAAGAAAACGTTTAGCGCAGATTAAAATTCAGCTGACAAAATAAATGGTGGCTGTAACAGTGAACCGCCTAACGCTTGCAATTATTTTCTTTCGATATTAACGGGTAACTCGGTGCAGAAACAGCGAATAGACGATTCAGTATGGAAACTTATGTGGAAAATACGTCCAGGGGTCGAGCGGACGGAATGGTGAGTGGATGTTAACGCCAAAATCGGGAGCTGCGGTGGAAAAGTTCTCCTTCGCGGCTTTTATCCGCTTTTGATACGCAGTAATGCTCAGGGTCGACTACATTCGCGTGTACGGTGCCTCGTCGAGAAAAACTCATTCTAGGCTAATTACTTTTCATACCTGTTCAACTCGGTATCGGTATTGTTCCGCGCGCTATGCTTAAGGCGCGCTCGTTGCGTCACCGTTTCTTCTGACGATACTTTTTCCACTGGCGGTGCTGTTTAAGAAACAGCGTTGCGCTGCCATTTTCTGATTATTTTGAACAATGCGCAGGGCGATGTCGATAGCTAAATCGAACAATTGCTCGTTTTTCTAGGTGGAGGGAAGGGAAAATATTAATGATTGTTAGAATGTCCTTTGATATTTTTTTTTAAATTCAGTTTGCATTGTTTCCTTTCGAGAGATTTAATAGTTTGCATAGATCTGTACCTAGATGTATGGGAAAATGAAGACAGTTGAGGGATAATTTTTCAAAAGGGCATATCACCATTCTTGACCTTGGAAATTTTCATACCATCGCCTTACAAATGTTAAATTACATCCCCTAGTTGCGCAAAACACTACAAAATAGGTTTGATTTGAAGTGGAAATACATGTTTCAAACAAAACGTTTTATTTCCAAGCTTGTCCGATGACATAGTGAAATCATTTTTTAGTCTGAAACAAAACGGCCATGTTTCGAAAGAAGAAGAACTTAATTCCATAGAGTTACCGAAACATACATTAAATTAGTTTAAAAATGTACCCACTGTCATGGTATCTTTGCAATTAAATATGACGAAAAAAAAATAAGCATAAATATTATATTATATTTTGAAAATGGCAGAAAACAGTGTACAAGTCCTAGGGCTAATTTCCAAACATTTTTATTAAATAAATATTAAAACAATGTCGCTAAATTTAAAACATTAGGTACCGCTATCAGATGGAAGAATAAAATGTAGGTGTACTAATAAAAAAAAAATTTCTTGCGGTTATTAAACAATTTTTCTATGTGGAAATGTGCCCTTTTGAAAAGTCACTCCTCAGTTGCATATTTTAAATCCATCGTTGCGTCTTTTGCAAAACAAAATGACCACGAAAAAACAGAACTTGATAAATAGTACCATTTTGCCTATATCCAAGTAGCAAAAGGAGCAATTGTTCGACTTAGCATTTGATATCACCCTCAGAGATGTTCCTTGACTCAAATTCATTCTCCTTGCCATTCTGTGCATACTGGCAGTAAATTATAGGGATTGAAAACTGAATATTTCACGAGACATCTCATCGTTCTGAGGTTGGGAAATGGTTACAGCAAATGTTCAAAGATCCTATGTGAGATGTAGGAACGCTGGATATCGTATTTACTGCATCGTGTTCACAATTTACGATCGTGCCCTTACATGGAGTTTGCATTTAATGACGCTTGAAAGTACGCGGTTATTAACCGAGTTTAGTATTGAGTGAAGTGCAGTGAATACGATATCGAAGATATAGGTGTATGGGGCATGATAAAATAATATTCTGACCCAGAATATGAAATGCGAACGACTAATTTACAGATGTTAATTAGACAGTTTGCTTTTAACTTTGTAGGTATTCTACGCATCTAAATTCTTTGGCAGCTTTTTTTAATCACTCTAGGTGCAGATTTAATTTACATCTCCGTTTCAGTAGCAATCGTAAATTCTCTATACTCTACGAGAACTGTCAGATAATTAACAATTCTACCGCCCCAGTAAATTATTCGTAACGAATTTAAACCTTCCTGTGAATCATGCGTGTCGGGAATATTTGATACTAAATAATGGAAATTGGATCGCCTGCTGCAATTTATTATTGCCTATCGATAGAACATACATAGAATCGAATTCTATTGGGCTGCCTCGAAATTAACCGTGGACTTTTAGTACAAAGTTATGGGTCGCGAAAATTTAAGCGAAAATGGTTTGTTTGATCGAGATGTGCTTCGTTAGATTCATTCATTTTTCTAGGAAATGTTACGAGTAATTCGAGTTATTATATTTCAATGTGTGAACACCTTTGTGCTTTCGAGATAGCTGAGTCACTTTGATTTTTTAACAGTCTCATCATTTTTTTTAATGTCCTTTTGGAGTGGGTGTAAAAATATGAAGAAGACAGTTATTTGGAGAATGATTAGGTTTATATAAAAGATGTAAGGGAAGTTGAAACTTCTAGTCTAATTTAAGTTTTAGTATTAAGTTTCTTTGTATAAAATTCGAGAAAGTACTTCCACTTGTTAACATTGAAACTTTCTTAATTTTTCTAAGTGGTACGACTTTAAATGGCTGTTCTTGACAAAACTTGTCTGCATTAATTAGTTCACGTGACTTAAAAAATCGGAGCAATAGTATATATATTTTTGGGGACAAGGGGATTTGCACATGAATACCAAATTTTCATTCGAATGTAACTATACATTCCAAAATACCATTCAAATTCGACCACATATCTAATACAGGAAATCCACCACGACTTCTCGATAAAATTATCAAACACAGATGACTTTCATTAAGTACCAATGATTACCCGAAGAATCTCTTAACAACGCAGTAAAGAGTTAATTACAAGATCCAACAAGTACCAAAGTAGTCGATGAAATTTCCTTTAGATGGGTCCATAAATCTGTTCAGTTTTCGACTAACTTCCATCAATCATATCTCTATATCCAATTCTAAATCTACTAATAAAAAACAAAAATCGACAGTTCAACCTACTATAATCTACCACTGAACACGATCTATGACCACTAGCATCTACCGGAGCAAAAACAATGACAAGTTCGAAGATCCAAGGGACCTAGGTGTTCAAAAATTTTCATCAATGGCTACCGATGAAAGCACGAACGAAACAGAAACAGAAACATGTCTTCTAGAGGCTGGGCTTGAAAGAACTTCGTAGTTGGAAACGGAGACCGTAAACTTACCCAGATTGTCAGGCTGGAAGTGATGATAGCTCGCGTGATGCGAGGTGTGATGACTCAGGGAAACATTGCGCATCGAAGTAGAGGTTTCCTGGTGCTGCAATCTCTGCCTGGCCACCGCGATTCCAACTGGTACACCACCAGCTCCTGCATTCGACACAACGATCCCTGCAAGACAGATATACACGCGTATAAATTTTCGAGTTCCATTTTGCACCGTTTCACCTTCACCTCAGCGACAATGAATACGGAATGAGAAACTCTGTAGATATACCCAACGATAGTAAGGTCTACGTGCGGAATCAAGGGGAGGTTGTGGGCGACAGAAAAATTTATGAACTTTTGAAAAAAGTATTTGGTTGCTGTATAATCAATTATATAATGGCAATGCTTCGATATTAGATTGCTTGGAAAATATCGATGTAATCATGGTTGGTCCTAAGAAGGTGAATTGCGGAATTCTCTATTCCTGTTTCTCTAGTTCTGTATCGACGGACAGCGTTGCACCGTTGCGTATGAAAATTGGATGCAAAGATACGCAACAGCATCAGCGATGATACGGGAAAAAGTCACACACCGTTGCAACGTATTGTATCACTGGGTGGCACGCAACGGCGATACAATACGATACAATACGTATGTAACAAGTGGATACCCACCTTTAGGGACCTCACTATTGCTTGGTATAGGATAAAACTATACAATACGCCCCATTTGACAAAACGCCCCACCATTATTTTACGCACACAAACAAGGATGCATCGACGCGATCATCAGATTCGAACTTGCCTCAGTCGCCCACAACTGCCGCAATAATAATACTGAGGCAAGTTCGAATCTGATGATCGCGTCGATGCATTCTTGTTTGTGTGCGTAAAATAATGATGGGGCCTTTTGTCAAATGGGGCGTATTGTATAGTTTTACCCTACCTAGAATACAGATACGTTGCACGTGATATTGCTACTTCAACTTAATGAGTTACAGGGTGAAAATAAAGATACGACGATTTCACCTATTGTTTGAAAAATACTCCATGAATCATTTCGAATCAATCATAGTACAGTAATGCCTCGTTATAGTCCCGTTTTTAGCATGCATAGTACGCCCGGGGACTATCCCCACCATTTCTTGGAATCCTTCAGTCGAGAGTGAAAGAATGAAAGAGTCGACGGCAACTTCGTGTCAACCGTTTCGTTCCCTCTCGCTCGGCTCTTGGGTTTTCTCACTCGCGGCATCGGCTGCAAGGAATAGTCATTAGAGCATATACTACTGTAAGGGAATAGTGTCCGCATCACGCTGTTCGCACGGCGTCAGTCCGGTTCGTCGGGTTTATTACGAGGAATTACTGTATATTGATTTTACAAATAGCAAAATACTTTAACATATACAAGGAAACATCGATGACCCGAAAATTGCAATATTTTTAAAACTGTATAGGTTCGTAGGGGCCTCGATAGAAGTATCAGATAATTTTTTGTTTCTGCTACTTTTTGGTTCTTCAAGGAGAAAATACCCCTTAAGGGGGGAACCTGGTGTAGCGGGTCAAAGAAATCGATTTTTATTTTTTTGCATAAATCAATAGTTGAACATTACGAGAATACGTTTCCAAAGCCGCAAAACGAAATTCGAAAAATTAAAGCAGATATGGCCGGTTTTGCTACGGAGCGCCAGGTTACCAGAAAACTTTAAGGGGGGAACCTGGTGTAGCGGGTCGAAGAAATCGATTTTTTTTGCATAAATCAATAGTTAAACATCACGATAATATGCTCCCAAAGCCGCAAAACGAAATTCGAAAAAATAAAGCGGATATAGCCGGTTTTACTACGGAGCGCCAGGTTACCAGAAAACTTGAAACGCGTTTTTTTCGAAACGACAGTTTTACAATTTGCGGGCAATGTAACTCCAAAAATATTCAACCAATCGACTTGGCCTTGTGCACGGATATTTGTGAACATTTTCTTTACAGATCTAAGCTATGGGTATAATAATATTGTTTAAATAAATAACTTTTTTTTTACACATTTAAGGCAAAATTTCGTTGGAAAGAGGGACCTTTTTTTCAAGAGGCCGCCATTTGTTCAATTTTGCATCTTTTAAGAAATAAATTGATACGATTCATCCGTACACTCATAAACTAAATGAAAATTGTTCGATTTTTGGTTTCATCTGAAACCAAAAAACGCTACGTTGCCCGCAGTGTACCAATTGCGTCGCCAACGGACTGGGCATAAGCACTTATAACTTTGTTATTTGTTGCTCTTTCTTAATAAAAATTTTTTTTTACCTACCTTAACCTGTTAATACAATATCCTGAAAGTTTCAGAAAGATCGATTAAATACTTTCTTTAAAAAAAATTCCGGAAAAATGCCTCGATTTTCAGCTAGTTACACCAGGTTCCCCCCTTAAAGGTTAACGCGTGTTTCCCTATTATTCTGTATATCTTGAAAACTATATTAGATTTAAAAACTTGTGACAATGAAAGCATAATAGTTTCTATACTTCATAAAACCTCATTTTTAGCAATTTCATTGCATAGTTTTATAAAGCATAAAACCTATAAAATTTTCATTCTAATAATTTCTTTACATCTACCATACTATTCAAGATACACATTGAAAATACAAAAGCACACATTAACCTTCAAGGGTTGCTTCCACCCCGAAGAGTCACAAAGTATCAGAAAGAAGGAATTGTCCTCCAAACTTTGAAATAAAAATAAAAATAAAAGTACCAAGCTCCTCTAATCTAATCCACCGATACCCAACACTCGAGATTACCAGCGTCCTCAACTTCCACCGCCCTTACACCCTCCCTACATCTGTTTCGCCAGCGGTGCCCACGCTCGATGCAACAGCTTTCCATCGGGCGTGCACGCGGTTGGGCCGCGACGACGGCGCGGCGACGGAAAGCCGCGAGGAGGCAGTTGCGGCCCCAGGAAAAAGAGTGAAAAAGAAAAAAACAACGAGGAAAGAGGAGACACGGCCAGACGGCCCCTCGACGCACGGCCGACGATCGATTCCAGCCGCGTAAGTACTGGAATCAGATCTACCAAATGAGTTCTCACGGCGACGGCCCTCCCAGCCTCCGCCGGCGCTCTTTCACGTTCTACTCGTCGTTACTCGCGTGACGTAACCGCGTGCAGATAAACGTGGGCCGGTGATCGTTCCATTCGTGGGTGTCATGTGCCAGCGGGTACCAGGGATAGACATGGGGTCGAGACTCTTTCGCGCCACGCCTTGTGTTTGCGTCGCCATGCGTGCCACGCACCTCCTACTTAACAAGGTCGTTTCTCTCTTCCCCTCGTTCTCTCTTCGCCCCTCTTCACCCTCTCTATATTCCTCTCCTCTCTAGGGCGCGCGACCCTCCCGGTGTCTGCTCTTTTTCGTCCTCTCCCGCTTCTATCTCCACTGTCCCCCGTGTCTGTAGCCAGTCTGCCCCCGTTGCTCCCTCCGCTACGCACTTCCTTAATTCCTTTTCACCCTTCCCTCGTTTCCGTCATTCCTCTTCCTTCCTAGTCACTCGCGTCTTGCTGGTCCTTTTCGTCATTCCATCGACTACTGTGTCACTCGTCGGACGTGATATCGAGGGGCAACGGGGTGTGATCGTTGTGACGCGGTGATTTGTCGTTTTTAGAGGCAATTCTTGGGTGGTTGGTTCTCCGTTTTCTTTTTTGGGATGGGGTGGATTTTTTTGGGACGTTGGAAGGTCTGGTAAGATTCTTGGTTTATGGTGTTTTTTTTTTTTGGTAATTTTGTGGAATCCTGGTGCAACGGGTTAATTATTTAAACATTATAGCAAAGAGAGCATTTATCAGTGGCGCAGTTAGAGGCACCAAGGCAGAGATGGGCAAAAAGTTAGTTGAAATAAAAATTTGTGTACACAAATTTTTATTTCAAATAATTGTTCGCTCATCTCTAGATCAAGGAGCCCTGGCACCTCCCAAAGAAAAACGTAAAAGGAGATTAATGTAATCACGACTGAAGGAATTCAAGAACTTTGTAAAATGAACAGGAAATGGATTTTATTCTTTAAATAAATTTTCCTAATCTCGTAATGGATTTTATTGAATTTGCGTGGGAAATAGTTTTATCCGTTTAACTCGGTTCCCCTCGAGATTAAATCTTGAGTGCATTTACTATCAACTTTTCCTCGATCACTCCATCCACGATTTGGTTATTTTGTCGATTCGATGAGCATGTGTGCTCCCATATAAATTCCATACCATTTACGATAGCAACTAAATTTGTCACCGGTGAAAATGTGTAATTGAAGAGTCTATGGAGAGTTCGAGAGCTCGAAAAACGACGGCAGGCCTAAGTGTGCTTCGAAACGTGCAACGAATAAAGTGTGAACTCGGTAACAGCGTATGATATCGCTATTCTGTTGTAAAAACCTGACGTCATATCACGGGCGATGAATGTTCATGATGTCATCGTTGGTATTAGTCAGACCTAAACATCTTACAATCCTCTCTTTCGCCATTGCAAACTTAAAGTATTGCTTTTTAGAAGTGTCAGTTTCAAATCGTTTGACATGGTGAATATTTTCTCTGTTTTATTTGTTAATCCTGAGAAATCCTTTTGGAATATTAACTAACTGATACCTTGGCTCCATTTATCTCTAGAGTGTTTATAATTTACGTTCCTTCTGCTAGTACTTCATTCCCAGCTTGTAAATTGTTACATAGATTCTGTGGTTTAATAAAGTATTATATTCTAGATTCTAAAAGTTTCGATTGAGTAAACTCAACAGATTACCTCAAAGGAATGAATATTTTAGAATAGACTTTGAAACTAAATAAAATCAAAAGTTTAACGAACAAGGGTATAACAATTTTAGAGGCAGTTTAAATTATAGCAACAGTGGTTTAATATATGCCTTAATACCTCAGAAACGATAAGCTGAAATGATTCTATATCCTATTGCTAGTGGAAGTGGTTATCCGTCGGATAAAACGTGGTTCTGATAGTTCTAATGAGAGTGTCATTAACGTTGATGAAAATAATGATGACAATTGATATCCTAGTAGCGTAAGAATAGCTCAAAAGTGTGGTTCCTATCCACTGTCTGTCAACTATTTCACTTCTTAAAACAGTTTACGCTTCATACGAGCGGTATCGCCCTGAAATAAGTCAGACGTGCTGAATCGATTATGTGAAACGATTTCATGAGACTGTGGAATGATTAATTTCGTTTCAAACCATAAGTATGATAGGTGCGTTGCTTAATAAAAGATCGTAACGAGTGATTGGTTAAATAAAAAATTGAGAATTTTGATTTATATTCGAAGAATAAATAAGTTTCGATAATTAAAGTGTACCTATTAACGATAAATGTATCTACTTAGTTAACTGTAATCTGTTTTTGCAATTAATGATTATATTCTGCATTCCTTGTAATTTTATATTTTTATTGCTACATTTTAATTCGCTCCATTTTCTTCTACTACTCTTACCTTTCTCAGTTTCTACATTTACTTTCGTTTAATTTCTTCCTTTCATCGCTGAATGCCCTCTTTTTCAACATATAAGTATTTTCTATATTCTTCATTTGTCTTGCTACCGTCCTTCATTTTTCTCTTTTCTTTTGTTCCATGTTTTTTACCCCACCGCTTTCTCTCTCCTTCTGTGCCAGCATTTTACTTCGAAATTTAATGGCGAAGGTCGTTTCGATATTAAAAAGGAGCAAGTAGCATTAGTGTGCTCTACTTTGGAATGTATTTATGTATGTTCTGTAAGTTCACATCGTTCCTTTGCCAAGAAATCAAAATTCGGGCCAAAACAGTTTTCGAAAAACCATGTATGTTCTCGTTGAATTGATGCGCTGAACTATTTTGTCTGATCTTGTGAAATATCAGTAGAAAGGAAATAAAATTCTACAATGCTGATTACACTTTCCACAAACATATATTACACTGTCGTGTGACGTAAAATTTTAGATGGACATTATTTTGGAACAATCTAAAAAATTTGAAGTGACCTACTTTTTAGTATCATATAATTACTTAGTTAATTTTATAACGTATCAACTAGTTCACCATTTTTTGGTTGGTATACAATGTAAATAAAAATGTAGCTGTCGTAGTGCAACACATCTCTCATCCATGTAAAAATTCAGAAGGAATTTCAGAATACCAATCTTCCGAAACATTGAAAAAATTGCTGAAGGAAACAAAATATTCTGGTAACACTGGTGCACCAGTTTAGGAAGTATGTACTTCCTGATAACTGGACTTTACAAATACTGGAAATTTAAAAAATTCACCGAGTCAGACGAAACTTCGTCACACACGTGTCACAACATAAGGCATGATCGAACGTCACGCATAATAAATTTCCCCACCTAGCCCCTGGAAAGGCACGTCAGGAAACATTCTCCAAACAGGCATTGCTTTCAATAGAAAATTTCAACGAATCACCACTGTCAACCTTTTCCAGCGATAAGTGTCGTTGTTCTCCATCTCGCGTAAAAAGAATACAAAAAGTTAATCCCTCAGCGACGGAGGACGTGATTCACTGTTGCTTTCACACTGATAAAGCATCACACGTTCCCATAAACTCACACTAATAAACTAGCAAGGAAAGTACGCAATAAATAACTTACAACTCCGCAACCTCATTTCTTAGTAACTCAACCAATAGGAAGAGTGCATGCGATTTGTATCGCTGATTTGGCTAAAACACTGCATATGGTGAATCGATGCAGAATAAAACAGTGCGTTGAAGGTACGGAATTCTGTTGTAGAAAATTCAGAACTGCGTTAGGAAGAGGCTAATCTTTTATTAAATCGTTTTGTTAAGTTGGGATGCTCCTGGAAGATTTCCAGGAAAGATATTCGCGTTCTAAGAAAACAACCCTCAATGTTGCCAAATTTTGCAGCGTGATTAGCAGAGTGACCCCTGAAGCTACAACATTCTACTGTCGTTTTATTCGTTTATTCCTTAACACAACGCAACCAGCAATTCTCAAAACTACAGCAAAAAAATCAATATTCTTTACCATACACAGAAATCATCAGCAAAGAATATCAATCAACCGATCCACAATCGAGTAATGCAAACAAGTATAAGTACCTATACACTTATCGACTACTTATGACGAAATGAAAATCGAACGATCCTGAAAAGGTTGGACGTCTCAGTAAAAAGTGCGCCGTGAATCGCGAGAATGCAATCTTTGTGCGATTAATCAAGAACCAAAAGTCGCTGTTAAACACTTCCCGTGGCTCTTCCTCTCTTTTTCCAACCCTCTTCCTGCACTACCACCACCCGCCCCTTCAACCCCTCCCTCTGTGTGACAGAAACGAAACGACCAGCCACACGCACACCCTTTTTATCCCAGGGGTTCCACGCACACGAGGCGCCGGAGATACTCGAAAAGGGTTCCACTCGACGAGACCGCCTCCCATTGGTCGACTGCAGTTAACATTCAACCCCCTTTCCGTGCTCTTACTTTCCTACCCGCGGCCACGCACTCGCCGCAAGAAATTAATCGGCGCGCACGGGACACGATACGCCTGGGCGGTGCTTTTTTCTCGCCCTTGCAACCGCAGTTTTCGCGGCGAGAACCCTTTGACTGGGGGCCATTCGTCGCTTTTCAACCCCCTCTTTGTCTCAGTGCACGATACATTCCCGTTGTATGCATCCTTCTCGTCGAACTTCGACCGTATTTGTCGCAGGACAATAATTGACGACCTTGTAGCACAAAGGGTGCAACTCCATTTTTTACTGTATTCGAGTTATGACGTTAGTTTGATGCAAACGCGATAACAAATCAGCAATTTATTGCAAATAAATAAAATAGAAGTATCAATATTAATATTAATATTTTTCTTAAGAATATTTTTTCGCCGAAAATAGAAATAAAAACTTATCAACTCAATAATTACTACTTATTGTGTAAAATTGTATGTTTTTTAATTAGGGTTCTGTTTTTAATGTTAAGTCAAGGCAATAATTTTATAAACAGTTTCTTCTAATTCACTCCAAGTTGGTAAAGATGGAGCTATATCTCTCTTGCTGCAAGGTCCTCAAGGGTAAAATCAGCATATTAATCTCAATGAAAAATCTACAAAATTTCGCCTAAAAAAGTCAATTTAAAAAAAAAATCCGTACCTACTCTCCGAAATACGTGAACCAGCGCGTTCTCCACGGATTCCGCTCCTTTCACACCGCGAACAATTTTCGCCAATGGAGAACGGTGCAATATCAAATACGAAATAATTGTAAATTTCGCGGCGATAGGCACGCACTAACGCCTCGTGCTCGTGGTTGCACCGTTGCGTGACGTTACGCGGCAAATTTACGTATTTTCCTCTATCAGTCGATATAGGAGAGCCGTAGCGCGCGATCGACGAAAACAGGGAGCAAGAATTTCGCAGAGAATCGAATCGAGTATCGAGAGTGTCGTCCGGCGATAACAGCGCCCGGAGATTCGAGGGCCAGAATTTTCGTTTCGCGCGCTAACGACGACAATTAAAACGTATGGGGCCGATAAAACGCGACGGGAAGCGGTTCTGTCTGCACGGTCCCCGAATCGAACGGAAATTTGCCAAGTTGGCGATATTAAGAACGGGCTGCGAAACGGGACCGTGTTGATTGCTTTTCGCCTGCAAGTGTTAATCTTCGCCTGATCGCGTATTGAGTAACGTATTAACTGATGAAACAAATTTCGCCGCTTTTACTTCAAGTACGCCTCTTGGGACCAGAGAGGGGCAAAACATTTTTTTAAATAAAAATTTCGTACGAAATTTATAAAACGAAAATAATTGTTTGCCCATCTCTCGTACGAAATTTTTATTTAAAATAATTGTTTGCCCATCTCTCGTATGAAATTTTTATTTAAAATAATTGTTTGCCCATCTCTGCTTAGGACACATCGAAGTTTAGATTAATATTACATACTGATGTTAAACCTTGTAAAATTGCTAGAATTTGCGATTCGTTGAATTAAAGGATTTATTGCTTTTAAAATCACTATGATATCGAGCATCGTTAACTTATCGAGGCCGGATAAAATTTTTATCCCAAATTTTCATCAAAATTTAATGTCTCATTAATTCCTGTCCCGCGGCTTTCTGGGAGAAAAGGAGCACAGAATGTACATGCAAACAACAGTAAATTTGTGATCCATTTCTTCGTCCACGCGTCACGCGAAGGTTTAAAAATATTTCGAGTCACGAGCGCGCCTTTATTCAAACGTCGGAGCCCCCATAATCCCCTGCGAGGGATAGGACATGGAAAGTATCGGCGAGCACTTTAATTGGCTAGTATCCGGATCCACGATTTATGTATTTCTCGTCGTTTCACGTTTAAATCTCACCAACGGAGCGACGCTTCTGTCATTGGAGAAAATACTTAAAAAATCGATACTTTCCTCTCGGGGATCTTGGGACAGGTCCCTCGAAACGCATAAATTCTAGTTCAAATATTCGAACTCCGCCATCTCGGCGGACCTTCCGCGGCACAAATTCAGATCGAGATACTCTATGTATATTCTGCAAAAACATTTGCATTCGAGAAGGTAAAATAATTTCTTCGTTCGGATAATCGAGATCGTGAAATTTGAACTTGCAGGTTCTAATTTAAAATAGAATTGGAAGGCTGACTCAATGAAATTTGATTTCCTGCAGAGAATAACTGAGAGGAATATATTTTCGAGGGGAAACTGTTTAATTAATGAGATTAGTGATTAAGAAGAAATCATATTACAAAGTTTTCTGTTCTTTTGTATATTAACGGGGTTCTCTATCTTTTATTTTATAGTCGTTCCGTGAAAATGAACTATCCGAATATTTCTCCTATTTTGAAACTTCTGAATTTTAAGAAAATATAGATATTTGCGTTTTTCCGTATTCAAATTCAAGATTTCAGGGCAAGATAAGTATCAATCTAGAGTAAATTATCCAATATGCTATAATAAGATATTCAAAGAGGAATTCTTTAAAGCCAAATTGCTTTTTAGCAGTCGACAGGATGCCAATTTCGGGAAGCGGAAAGTTTTATTTAAATTTTTAAACAAACCTAAGTAAAGCTCCCAGTGAATGTAATCTTTCATGGTATCGCGAAGTCGTCCTTTTTTGCACTGTGTTGCGTTACTTCCCTTGTATTTTATATTTATCTTCCGACTAATTAACGTCAACGTTGACAGGCCCCATGCCTCGAATTATTAATGATCCATAAATTCCACGAATTTTAGCAACCCAGTATATTTAACCCTCGACGAACGTTGCACTCATCCTGAACACACTTTAAATTATCGCGATTTCATGTCACGCTAGATGCATTTTCAAGAATTCAATCATATTTTATTACTTAATTAAGTAGTAAACCATGAATTTCTCTTGCATTATATTAAAATTCTATGAGGCAAGGTTGCTATATTAATCCTCTTCTGTTCATTGCTAAGGTCGCCACTTTCTCATATTAAAATGATCATAAATTGTGAAACAGTTAATAGGGTAGTGTCGAAAGTTTTAACGAAGTGTATGTAATATCGTTTCTTGTGATTAAGTATTACATTTTATCACATAAGTCTTATTCAACACATCTGTTGCAAAAAAATTGATGCGTTGGTGATCAATTTTAATTATTCACTTTCATAAGTGACTTAAAATAATTATACATATTGTGCCCTTTGAAATTTCTAATTTAAATATTATCACTCTAAATTCACACATTTTAGTCGAAATAGTGTGTCTCGTCCACATAGCTGGAGAATTACACAATTCTGGAAGGAAAAAGTTGCTCGGTTCAGCGACTAATTAATTACTTAACTGCAGCTGTTAAGGTTCGACACCTCGACACGGTCAGTGTGATAAGAAACAGCAACTTTATGTTCAATTATATCATATTAGAGGACATCAAATTACAGAAATAATAAGACCAGTAAAGCCAGCAAATAGTGATGCGGAAGTAATTTGCAGGGCAGAAGGGCTGACAGTTATACTTTCAATCATGTTATGCTTCTATCTACTAAGCATCTCACCAACTATAAATACATGTTCCCATATTCTGTAACACTTATTTAATCAGCGTCCAATGCTCTATCGAATTCCTATATAAAATATAGCACCTTTCATTTAAAAAATGTAATCAGCATGGTACCACCACAGTAAAACCAAAAAAACCAAAAAACCAATTACACATCCTACCTTATCCCGAATGCCCAACATTTCTTACGAACATTCCACCAATGCACAAATACCTTAACAAATAACCATTCGAATTTGACAGAATTCTATATAACCACTACAATTTTCAAAAAATGTAGAAGTCATCGATTAATTATCAAAATTAAATTATCCATAAGATCATCAAGTCAAACGATCCACCCTGTGCAACTTGACTCGCAAACTCCACAAAAAAATCTGAAGATCGTACATTCCAGTGCGAGCAGCTCCAAAATCACGTTCCTACAAAACCACGAACTCTTCATGCTCGTTTCCACGCTACGCTGCAGCGAAAAAAAGGAAGAAAGGGGTGGCAACCTTTCGATAAGTGCAACCGATCTGACCTCCCGTTAATATGTAAATCGCTTAATTACGTGCTCGAACAACGTCGCCGCGAAATCTCCTCTCTTCCCCTCTTTCTCCACACGTCCCTCGCCCATCTCACCCTCCTCCCCGTTTAAAAAAGTCGCCATTATACATCCACGAGCACACGTCAAGCATTCCCGTCCTAATTGCTCTAATCGATAACGCTAACAACGTCCGCGAATCCTTCGGCGAAACTAATACGGCGCCGGCGTTAGATCCTATCGTTCGCCTGGATCTTAATTTCGATTATTAATAGCCGACGCGCGCCCGTCGAGGATAACGCGCTCAAAAGATAACAGAGCCTGAATTGCAATCGTTAATTACAGACGCAGCGACGTCACGGCCCGTGATTTCAGCAACAGCTGCCCGTTCACCTGATCGCGCTGGTGGACGAGGAAAGTCACGGGGAACCATTTAAATTTAATGAGGAACTCGCGGAGAGTTGCGAAACTCTTGACAGAGATGGATTTTTTTTCGACTGAGCTGCTGGATCCTAGTAGTTTGGCTCTCTTTATGGTTTTATGTAACCGTTTGGTTTTGGAGTGTTGCGTTTATTTTTAGAGGAAAATGGAATATTGTGCGGGGCATCGGTGGAATTTTCTAGGCACGGTTTCAGAAATTTTAATGGTTTTGCTGGGATTAACACGTTCAAGGAGACTGTGTGGTTTCCCGAATGCTGCCAAATGCGGACGGCTTGCTTGGGCCAAGCGACTCGATTTTACTCATTAATTTTGTAATAATGATCATGGGCGTCCGCAGTGGAGGGCAACCTTAACCTTTAGAGGCTTTTTTTAGGCTTTTTAAAAAAAAAATAGTGGTTTTCAGTTTCCAAAAATATATAACGTATTTGGTAATATTCTGAGAGCGCCATCTACTAAAGTAAGCTCTGTAATCGGGTCAATCGCGTTACAAGACTGATATCACACAAGTATTGAAATATTGCAATAATGTTTTTGTCATTAAGAAAGATAGACATTGTACAGACAGCGGAACTCAAAAGTGACCATTTTCAATATCCCATACAGCATACTCCGTTGCAGCAAAGGTTGCAGAAAGGTTGCAGTTAGGTTGCGGTGCAATGTTGCACGGGGGCGGACATAGGAAGATTTCTGCAACCTTTCAGCAATGTTGCGGTGCAATATTACTTTGCAACGTTTCTGAGATTTTACTGCAACGTTTCTGAGATTTTACAGCAACTTTTCTGCAACGTTTCTGAGATTTTTCAGCAACTTTTCTGCAACGTTTCTGAGATTTTACAGCAACTTTTCTGCAACGATCCTGAGGTTTTACAGCAACTTTTCTGCAACGTTTCTGAGATTTTTCAGCAATTGTCCCGCAACGTTTCTGAGATTTTACAACAAAGGTCCCACAGTAAGCAAGGCTCAAAAACTATTATAATATCGATTTAGTATATAGATTTAGTACAATATCGTAGTATACCCACTACACAGTGTATATTAGGTTACGCTTTGTTCATCCGTAACGTATCAGCTACATACCTGCAACTAACCGCATTGAATACGGTCTTACATATTTTTACTCGACAATACGGAACTTTGTTATTATCTATAATGAATTAAATGGCAATAGTAGACACAGTGGCAGTAATTGGCACATGGAACACTTTTTTAAAAATATCTTTTGTTGCTGTATATAGTTAATGAATTTGGTTAAACCCTATAGTGTTAACTAAGTAATTGTATTAATTACTTATATCACATATGTCGACAAACAGAATACAATGTTACATTTCACAGGCAACCTCCGAGGGAATATATGTAAACACGGACAATATGTAATATAAGTAATTAATACAATTAGTTAATTCGCACTATAAGGTTTATGGAAACTGTTAAACTGTATACAGCAATAAATGATATTTGCAAAGAAGTCTGAGCTGTGAAATGTAAATCCACAAACACCAAAGACTAGAAAATAAAATAAATGATGTTAATCGATTGTATTAAGAATCCGCTAAAACTAAAAAAAACATTATTTTCTTGTACTACGCAGGATATTTCATAACAGAATATGCATCAACTTAATACAACATCAAGCGTCGAAATTAATTTGTTGTGAAATATCCGACTCCGCGATTAGGGTGATATTGGGTGTAATTGAGTTTGTCAAAACGAATTTCCGTTTTTGAATAATTTGAGTTTAAGGTGTTGCTCGGTAGGAGTATAAGTTCGAATATGTAAGCAATCTTCTCAATCAACAGTTGCAGCTGCAGCGGTAAAGTGTTCGTCTACGGTCCTGTACAGGTTGCGGGTTTGAATCTCCCTGGGGTAAAATAATTTTCTATTTTTTCTGTTGCGCGCATTCATGTCGTCGGCCCCCCTCGCAGCGCGTCCGATATATATAAATATAAAATACCGTAATTTTTATTTTTGGCCCTACTGCCCGAAACATTTCTGCAACATCTCAGAAATATTGCCTGCAATGTTTCAATGTTGCATCGTAACGTAACTGCAACCTTTCTGCAGCCTTTCTGCAACGTAGTGTGCTGTATGGGATAGAATACATCCGTCCCAACATGTATTAATGAAGGTCTACTTTGTCAATTTTCAATGCTGACAAAGACACTCCGGCAACTTTTGATTCCACTGAAGGGACTTTGACAAGTATTGATTCGTTACACTCGAAAACGTCACGTGTCTTGCCACTTCTCCGATGTCAGTGGGGCATGCTTCAGTTTTTACGGAAACAGTGGCGTGAAGACATAACTATTGCAACTGTCGACTCTAGCAACCTTTAACATCAGTGGAAACTCTTTGTTCGTTTTCCACTCTGGCAACTCTCGAATCGAATGAAGATTCTATGGAAACTTTTCATTCCGTACACGTCGCATAATCAATGAAGATATAAAGAAAGAATAATAGTGGTTCGTAAAGCCTGCAAAGGCCGCGTGAAACTCACCACTTTCCGATTTCGGCGGGACTGGCTCGATCTTGACGGAAGTGGTGGTGGCGTGAAGGGACGTCGAGACTTCGGCGACCTGGCAGGGCACCGAAGCCAAGGGCTCCCTTTTCACCAAGTTGCTACCGCTATTGTTATTACCATTGCAACTCGTATCCTGCCCGTTCCAGGACGACGCGACTGGCAACGTCCTGCTGCAGCCCGCGTCGGAATGCACCGCCTTCGTTTTCCCTGAAATTCCCATCAAACCGATTGCGTTAATCAGACCGTATTATTAACGGAACGACCGTTTCCTACACTGAAATTTCTAATAAACCATCGCTCTTGCACCGTGAGGATTGAGAGTGAGTTAGTTCTTCAGATCTAGTCGCGCGTTTCCATTCAGCTGGTAAAAACGAGCAAGGAAAGAATGAAGAGAAATGAAGGAGGAAAGAAGATGACTTATTAATTCTCGTTAAGAATGTTTGGTGAAGCGTATAAATTAATAATACATAGGTACCATTTTCTGTGATTGAACCCCATTATTTTTACAGTCTCCTCTTTTACTTGCTTGTAAATAACACATTTCCATGTGATCTCAAAAAGTTTCAAACTAACAATGAAACTCTACAAAGAGAGCAACTTCAGAGATCAGTTTCCCTTTGCTTCCTACCTATTATCTAAATAAATAAAAACTAGGTACTTCCTGCCAAGTAGAAGCGAAATAAATTCAGTACCAGATTCCATATCCCCATTTCATAACTCCTGATCTCTTCCATCTCTTAACTCTCTCGAACCATTTCTTCTCTGAGAAACTCCAAACAAAGAGCTAAACTGCTCCCCCGAAAAGTAACCCCAGAATATCATACCTCTCCATCGCTTCTGCCTTCCTCGCGCAGTAATTGTCAGAAAAATGCCCCGAATACAAGAAGTAACCTACCACAGTGAACGCACCTCGTTCTCCTCTACAAATTTCACCGAAGCTCGGGTCGCGCTCGGAAACATTTTCGCGACGTCTCGCCGACCATCGCCCGGACAAAAGGGATTCCCAACGAGGTCAATAGCTGCGTGAGTAACGCCGACATTAATTCCGCGGGCGACGGTCTCTATCGTGGAAAAAAGGACCATCTTGATTTTATCGTCCGCTCGGCGAGCATTTATGCCAGCGCGCGCGCGCGCGCGGCTACGTGCACACGACACGAGCAACATTTGCGTTACAACGTACACTTGCCCCGCGGCCGTCGCTCGTTCAACGACAATGAAAACATTTATACACCGTCCAGCACTTTGTGCCACAAAGTGGAGGGAATTATGACCAGCGAACACGTTCTTTCCGGCGAGGCTTCCGAGAACCACGATGGTTCCCAGCGACAGCGCTACGCAAGGCTCTTTGTATTCCGTTGCGACTATCGCGGCCGCCAATAATTTTCGCGGATAGGAGCGAGACTTTTACGGGTGACGGGCGGCTCTGACAGGCAGACACTCGTGAAACGTCGCTGCAATTAAAAAATGTCACACCAATGGCTTGCGTTACTGGCTCGTGGCTGACGGTGAAACGTCACGTGCCACGTGAACTATCGGTGGCCCACGATATTCATTTGGGGCGGAAGTTTCAGTCGGGGGTAGCGGTATTTCTCAATTCAAGGTGGAAGAGGAAATGAAACGGGAAAAGCTGAAATTATGAAGAATGTTACACAACTACTTAAAAGGACAGTATTTTAGGTGTCCGCCTCCGATCATTTTGATTTTTGGATATGTTATAGAGGACCGAAAAATAAGAAATACGTGTTTTTTTATTTTTCCCCGTTTTCATATTTTGGGGGTGAAAACTGCGTTCAAAGTTAGGGTTGAAAAATCATTTTTGTGGAATATCTTGACTTTTTGAAAATCTGGTGAGTCAGTCATATTTCGCATTCAAAGACACAAAATTCGTCCATTGACACTATTCCCCTATCTCTAATAGTTCTCGAGATATTCCACAAAAATGATTTTTCAACCCCAACTTTGAACGCAGTTTTCACCCCCCAAAATATGAAAACGGGGAAAAATAAAAAAACACGTATTTCTTATTTTTCGGTCCTCTATGACATATCCAAAAATCAAAATGATCGGAGGCGGACACCTAAAATACTCTCCTTGTTAGTGTCTTTTTATAATTGAACGTCCCAATCCAGTGGCGCACTCAGGATTTAATCTTGGGAGAAGCCGAGTTGAAGGGATATAAATATTTTTAAACAAAAGTCATTAGGTGATTATAAAACTATATTTAAAGAATAAAATCCAATATTCTTTCCTTTTCTTTTTACAAAGCCTCTTCTTTGAGGGGTGCAAGGGTCTCTTGGCCCCCCTCTGAGTGCGTCACTGTCGAAATCTGTTCTTCTTATCATTTTTCGTAGTATCTACTACCAAAAATCTGAATTTCTGCGGTGACATAGAACGGTTTAATTCTGAGAGGACTTCTGGAGGCTTAAAACAGGGGATGGTTAGGGTTATTACGGTGGAAATATTTCCACTTGGAAAGGAGAATTCAAAAGAATTTGCAACTTTGCAGAAATGTGGTACAAGCGATGCTATTAATGTAAGCATTTTTGTTTTAGCAATGAAATGGTCCCAGAAGTGAAAACACCCCCTCAAAGAGATCGAGTTTTCATTTTATCGTGAATCGTTGGCTGGCTCTGCACCCGGGCTATCCTTTTGCTACAGGACTAGAGCGTTCGTCAGCAACTTAACGCGTCGAAAATAGGGACATTAACAGAAACCCAGTTTTAGATAACAGCCGTTCCAAGTCGTCAAGACGATGAAGCGAGCAAAGCAACGGAGGATAGAACGGCTAGTCTTACCAGAAACTCTAACTTATTTACGGGTTAACTAGCATCCAGAACACGTTTACCTGTTTGTTGCTAATCTTGTTACTCGTCATGCGCCGCGCCGAAGGATGAACGTAACTAAAACCCGTCTCCGCGTGGAACACCGTGTGCCACGTTAATTCGACAATTGAAGGATTTGCGAGGAGGGGGAAGCAGTTTAACTCCTCGTCAATGTGCACGTTAAGGATTTAAAGTCTTAACGCTTTATCGGGAACCAAGAGTTTTCGTAGAGAACCAAATTGGGGTAAATGCCACTAAATAGCATCCACGACTTTTTCATTAAAAATTGAAATTTAGAATATTCTGTTTGGTAGAATTCAATGTGCCAATATTATGATAGAGTATCCACAGCTTTTATCAATATAAATTCTGGGATACTCGTTGACGTCACAGTAGACTGTAGGGGGATTTTAATATAATGCAAAAGTGTGTTATTTTTAAATCGCTGTAGTTACTGTTAGAAGCTTAGTAAACCATAAAGTTATTGAAATTAATAAGAAAAGTACAATTAAAAAGTAAAAAATACGTAATGGAATATGGTAATTAGTAACACACGCAAGTGCATTGGTGAAGGGGAAGAAATAATGAATGCACTTTCCAATGTAGCTATTTTAAAAATTCCCCACGCTTAAAGAAAAATATAATGCAAAGATGAAGTAGGTATTAATGACAGATTATTCTATTGTTTCTTTGATTCCTTTCATTTACAGCAAATTGGACTTATAATTAATTTAAGATTCTTCACACTGCGATTCTACATTTCTCGATCAATTGAAAACTCGAAAGTCTTTATTGGAAAATCAACGGTAAACTCGAAAACATAGCAATGTGCCCTTGACTGAATTTTGTATACGGTTTAACCATTGATATCCTTCACTCGCCGCAATATTGATTACAAATCGATTGAAAATTGCATTCAACGATGCTTTTCAAAACTCTCTCGACAAAGAGGGAGGCGGTCAGGGGGGGTGGGGTTAAGCATTAAACGAAATCAATCGAGCCATTCGTTTTTCCTCGTTCCATAGTTTACTTCTCTACAATGGGGAATATTGATAAAATAATCGGCGTGCATCGAGCAGGGAAGCAGAGGAAGTGACCAACAGCGAAACACAGCGTTCGACTAACATTGATTTTCGCCACTACCTACAATCCCCCAATTATTTATCGACGAGCTCGCGTATTTTGCAGTTACATTGGCTTTGTGTTGCACAAATGGCAATTATCCGAAAGCGATGAATTCGGGGGAAATATTAGCCCGAAGTCATTTGAATTTTTATTTTTCAGCAGAAAGTTATTTTCTTCGCTTTTTATTGCCTTTTAGTGGCAGAGTGTGCTGGCTATTCTGAGAAAATAAATCAAACGTCATTTTTTTATCAAGATATTGACCATCATCGTTGAGGTCGTGAAATATTGCAATTTTTCAACGTCGAAGCTAATTTAGTGAAATGTTAAGATTGTTCAGATTGTTAGGTAATATTTAAATAACAGTTATTGTGAAAAGGAATTGATAGAATTAATAGACTTTCACGATCTTTACAGCTGATGGCTTTGACGTCTAGCTATTAGGACACCCTAAAAGCTTATCTGCCAATAATTTGCAAGTAAGTCCAATAAAAATTACAAAATCCCAGTAACGAAATGTGAATGAAACTACAAATTCTGCAATAACTGTGCGATCTCCGTGACGAAATACTTGCAAAAGCACAACAACTTTCTAAATCGTCCAATCCCTTGGGCGTTAAACATTCAACGTGTTAAAGTTGCAAACGCAAAAGATCATTTATTTTTTAATAAGATTCGTATAGCTTCGATAACAATTTAAGATATAAAAAATATCAAGTGTACATAACTAAAACCCTCAACAAAGCCTAAAAAATTTGTGATCCTTTTTCATGAGACATATGTACATTTTACATCCCCTACTATCACTAATACACGAAGCATTCAAACTTGCATACTACTAAATCTCTGTTTTTCTAATCCAATCCCAATTACCCCTATTTTTTTACATACCTAATTCGAACTAAAATCACAAAGAAAATAAACTCAAGCACACTCGAAGCTGTGTATCCCTATTTAAAAGGTTAAACACCGTCGGATTGCGTCGCGAACAAGTCCTCGCGACCGTCGGATTACGATGTAAGCCCTTTAGCTTCCACTCCACCATCATCGATGTTCCCCAAACAAACGTGTCCTCCACTGAATTTTCGTCGCTGTGAACACCTGACACGTGATTCTATTTTCCTAACGACTCAAAGACTCAAAAACAAAGAGAAAGCAAAAAAGAACAAAGTGAGCTAAACACCTAGACGACGAAGAATCGTAAAAGACAGTGAAAGACGAATGGTTTGGAGACACTCGTCGATGATCGAGGAAAACATTTTCGTACAGTCTCGTGAATTTTCGTAAGGAAAAGAGGAACGAAACGAGCCACCGAGTGGGTTTTCAAGGGGAACAGAAGGGAGAAAGGGAAAGAAAGGCGAGGGTAGACGGAAATTTCGTTCCACTGAAATTAATTCACCGTACCCGCGGCGACTCGCGCGAAACTACGAAAATTATACAAGTTATTTAAAATACACGTGCGCCGGAATATGGATGGCTCGTTTAAGTTTCGTGCCACCGCCTCGCGCGCCCAACCTTTTGAATAAATGAAACCATAATTTACCGGTCATAAAACCAGCCAGCCGATCCTGCTGTTCCGCGAATTAAAAACTTATTAATTGTAAGACGCGTTTCCCGCCCGTTTTTTGAAATTGCGCTAGACGGGGTTTGGCGAATGAAATGGGGAGTTGTTGGAAGTGTGATTGTGGTAAGATGGAGCTTGGATATTTTTAAATCTGATTTGATAGTTCCTTTCAGACCACTCGAAATTATTGTTAATTAAGTAACAGTAGCTTCGCTATTAATCCCAAGTTATCCTAAGGTATTTTAGAAAGTCACCACTCCCATTAATTTCTTCTTCATCTTTTATGATCCATTAATAACAAGTTTGTCATTTATCACTGTACTTTTATCGTATCGTTTTTTAAAATGGCATATATTGATTGCGTCTTACTTCCCCATTTTATTACTCGACTTATTCCCAGATAAAATACACAGCCGTAGAATTTAATGGTACAGTAAAATGATCATTACATAATTGCCCCACGTCCAGATAAATGATAATTGCTTACGTGTAGATGCAGCTAAGTGGTAATTGCGGTTGCTCTCTGTTGGAAGCTTATGATGATCCATGGGATATTTAACAACGGTGGAATTTTGAGACTGCTAACCTTTTTCATACGGCACCAGCATCTTGCAAAATGTTGGTTAATCCATTCGACTAATCCCTTAATTACATCGCGCGGCGGGTTTTATCTCAACTAATATTTCTGTTTAACTTCGCTCCTTCTCGTTAATGGGTAAATTAATACTACATTATCTTGCACGTAGTCGTTTTCGTTTGCGAGGATTACAATTACGAACGCTGCCAAGTGTGAAATTATGAGCAAAAAAACGGTTTGAGACAACTAGAAGCACGCTATCCAATTAACGCAAAGTTTGTAAGTGGACTAGTAGGAATGCATCCGCATTTAAATTGAATCGATAGCATTTTACTTTAGGTTTCCACATAATTTTCCTTATATGAAATTGTAAGAACTGAAGCAAAATTTTGTTTCTTAGATAAAGACCACAGCGATAAGATTCAAACAAACTAAATGATATCGTTCCTTGCATAATTTATATAGAAAAATGTAAAACGAGAGTCTAGGAGAAATAGGAAAGGTAAAAAGTAAAATTCAAAGAGTGAAGCGACAGACTGTGGTTAACAGTAAAGCTTTTCGGCAATTCTCTTAACTTCAGGAGCAGAGCTTCATTCTCGAGGTAGTTCGCCATGTAACAACTTCGTCATAAGAGGAACTTAAAACTTGAATTTACTTGAGAAGTTATATTTTTTAACTGTCGCATAATCCTGCCTTATAATGGCGAAACGTTATCAAGATCAGGAAGAAGCTACTTAAAACTGTGCCTCGATAGTCGCTCCAATAAAAGTTTCTCAACATCGGGGAATAAAATAGTAAGTGATGGCGAAACTTCTTGAAGACATTACTCGAAATTTCACGAGAGCCATCGGGGGCTTTAAATGAAATCAATTTTGAGATTTAAACGATTCATACTGGAAAAGTATATTAAAGGTATAAGAGACTAAATTTCTCAAGTAGGTAAATAAAATTATTTATATCATTTGGGTGTAAAACAATTAGTCATGATTTTTCTTTGAAAAGTGAAGAAGCATTAAAAATATGAATTTCCTGGAGATTGTTAATACAATAGCTTTAGATTATTACGAAGTGAACTTGGAATAACATGCTGGAGATGGCAGGCTATTTATTCTGCCAAAATCTAAAATCTTTAAAGAACTATATCATAGGCACCATACATAAATGTTAGCTTCTTTATCTTCTTTGCTATAAAACTGAATGTAATTCTCATTATATTCTCACCAAAATCTTACAAAATATTCATACCTACTCCTCAGTGATCACTATCACAACAAAATTCGAAGACTATTTCCTTCCCAGTATCCATTACTGAAAAAAAAAACGTTTCGCCTACAATATTTCCCGAAACCTCTCAGAATCTCGCCATCGCCCAACATCTCCATAAAACTACCCCGATGTCAGCGAAACGGGTGTCGAAAACGCGACAAGAAAGCCACGAAACAAGCTCCTTAGTTTCCCCGTGCCGCCACTATCCAGCGATTAACTCCACTTTCCCACTGACGGAAAAGGGTCCCGCGTCGCCATTAAAAGGGACAACGGGACGGACGATCCTCAATTTCCCATCCTCAACGTCTCATTATCACCGCTAACGAGGGTGACTCAACATCCAGGATAGCCGCCGAACAGCCCGAGCAAAAAATAGCCCGGCCGCTCGAAATCGGCCAGAAAGCGTCGTTCCGCGGCATTCCGTGCGATTCACTCGCCGGCCGGTCGTGGCGAACGAGCGTTGGCCTACAAAAGTCGTGTCGCGGTCGTTCTCCCGAGCAAAGTAGCCCGCCGTGGGAAGCATATCGCCCGGGCCACGTGGTGGACACGAATGAATCATGAAAACGAAGCGTAAAACTGGCGTCGGGGATACCAAGGAGAAACTGGGAGAGTGGGCCCAGTCAGTCGGGCTCTTACAGTAAATATAGAAGCGAGAGAATCTTGCGTAAGCTCGCCCCACCCTCTCTCTCTCGCGCGGCTGGTCCTCGCGTCTCCTCTCCATCACCGTCTCCCTCCCTCGCTCGCCACCCTGTCTCGTCCCCTGTTCATCCGTTTCTTCCCTCCTTCCCCGTCTTCTTTCCCCTCCGATCTTCTCTTTTTCCAAATCCTCTTCCCCGCTTTGCTCCTTTTTCCTTCCGGCTCGTCGTTCTCTGCTCGCCCTCCAAACCCCCTCCTCGCCCTTTTTCATCTCCTTCGATTTCACGTTTTTTTCTTTTACTCCCCTCTGCCCCTCTGTCCCTCTTCGAGATTCCCCTCGCTCTTTCCGTCGTTGTTCCTCAGGGTCTGGGCTACTCCCCTCGCTTCTGTTCCGCGTCTGTTTCAGGCGGTCGGTTTTGCCCACCTCTCAGCCAGCGCACGGCCAACCCAAACCGCCCTCCCACCTCCTACTTCTCCTCGCTGTCTAACTTCCACGACCGACACGACTTCGTGTCGTGGAACGCCCGGAGGGAGTCGCTGCAAGGTCGTCAATTGCATCAGCGACGGTAGACTCCGCAGGCTTCCTGCTTCTTGCCCGCGCCCACAGCCGCGGGGACCGTGCGCCTCCCGTGCGACGGGCCCATCTCGCGGACCACGGTGCGCAGTGGGGACTCCCGTAGTGCTTCGTCCGCAGAGCCCCGTAAATGTTCTCGAACTATCCCCACCGCCGCTCCGCACTGGCCCGTTCACGGTACTTTACGTCGAAGTTGGTGAAGGGGTAAACTGTTTATCAACTTACTATTTAATAAAGGGCTACGCGATGTCATTCGGGGCAACCCAGTGTTTTGGATAGATTTTTCGGGTAAATTTGGGGGCCTGGTGTGTACAACCATTGCTGGTTGCGGGTTCGTTGGGAGTTCAACTGTTTTGTGGTTCGCGAAGTTGCGGTGATGTACAAGTAGCGAGGGGCGAAGTCGACACTTCTCTCGAGCTATCTTGGAAACAAGTCAAGGGCTCTCGGACGTCATCAGCATACTTTTTGGACACTAGTAGTGTAAGGTCTTGGGGTGTGTGGGAATGTGATATGTAACGAGTGACTTGTACCGTTGAAATATTGTCTTGCATGGCAAAAGTCTCGCTTGAATCCCTTCCTTTGACACCCAGACGTCTGCGCTTATCCTACGAACCTCACTTCAACTCGGTGTAACTAATTTCATAGGTGAAGCATGATATTTTGACACTTCTGTAACTCATGATTGGAGTTTGAAATAAATTCACTTGCCATGAACAGCGGCGATTTAACCCTTTAGCGCTCGCACCTAGATCTCGTTGAAGGAAAAATATCCCGTTTTGTTTTTTATCGATAAAAATGGTCTGAATTTATATATTTTTATACAAAAAAAAATTTTTTTTTTAACTTATTTTAAAGAGGTCAAAATGCACAAAACCAAAGACTAAAGGGTGCAAATAAGTCCAACTGTCTTCAGTGAATAAAACTACACTAAACAGGTATCACTTAAACTGTTGCAAACAGCGAAATGTGAATGCAAACGGCGAAACGGCATAAAAAAGGAATGTATCATATATGATACTTATGGCACTAAAGGGTTAAAAAAGACAGAATGATTGTTAATATATCCAAGATACCAATCAAGAACCTTAGAAATGTCTTCATAAAACAACATTGCTAACCCTAACATTGAAATTACTACTTCTACTTCAACTTGAATTGTTAATCCTCAAACTATGAGGAAAACCATAGTCAGGTCTTTTTATCGGCTTGTTAACAGTCCAACAGTGGCCTTCACTCGGAAAGTACGAATTAAAGCAACAGAACTCGGCTGATACAGATTCCTTGAATCCCGCCACATTTGTCTTCGTTATCCGAACGCAAGAACTTCGATAGAAATAAACGTTTTCCGGGAAGCAGATGCGCAAGCGAATAAGAACCGCCTCGCAGAGGCGGACGGCGAAGCTTACGCTGAAGTTTAGCGGACGTGCACCCTACAAGGAAGTCGCCTGCCACGTCGTCAATTGCATAAGCGGCAGTGAAGCTCGGAGGTTTGCCGCTTTGCACTTGAATACAGCAGGACGGTTGATCCGAAGATTTTATCTTGCTCTAAGCTACGCGGTCGCTCGGTTACTTCGAAGAGTCATAGAACTCCGAGGAACACTTCTCCTACTGGCTTTTAAATGGCAAAGCCAGTCTACGAATTTACATAGTGCAATATTTATCTATGTGTAGCTAAAGCTAAGCTTGTAAAATGAAAATAATAATGTAAGAGAATACTGATATTCAAAGATAGTAATACGTAAAAATAATAATATTTGGAAGTGATAATTTTTGGAAATAGTAATATGTAGCTTGTGTTATGAGGAACTTCAAAGTTGTTCCTCATTTGTTACGAGTAATGAACGGATATTCGAACATTTTTGGGATGTTGTTGAATGAAAATATGCAAACAAAAATTTTTCGTTTTTTTTTTACTACCGGATGCCCTTATTTTTGTTGAAGACCAGTAATATTTTTGTGACTTAAATAGAATTCTTACAGATTGTATTAACTATAACAAAATGTCGAAGAGAAGACACGAAATTAAACTAACGATAGTCTAGCATGTAACACTAATCAAATACCTAATCGAGGTTCTATTATACTCGTATCGTACAGTAGCGGACAAAAAAGTTACCACTTTTTCGACCCACCTTAATTCAATTACTTTTCAATATCAATTCAAAATTGTAGTATATGCCTAATATACATATTCTGAAAGAGAATTGAAAGCTGTATAAAATCCAGTTACAGATGAATTTATTTAACTAACAATCAAAAAACCGCACATAATATTAAACAAGACAACACACTTTTAAAGTCAACAAAAAGTTACCACTTTAGAACATAAAAACATCTAATATTTTGTGGGGGGACATTTTGCTTTTAGGACAATCTAAAAAGTTGCTAAACGTGGTAACTTCTTTGTCGGCCCCAAAAATGTGTTACCCCCTTTAATATCATACAACACTTTTGCTTGTCAGTTAATTAAATTCAACTGTAACTGGATTTTATACATCTTTAAATTCTCCATCAGAATATGCATATTAAATATACCACAGTCCTAAATGTATGCTAAAAAAAATAACAAAAATAGAACAAATCGAAAAAGTGGTAACTTTTTTGTCCGCTAGTGTATATATGACGTCAACACAGAATTTTCTAAAACACCTTTTTCGCATTCCTAACAGTCCATATCTCATCATTTTAGCCAGTCAAATTAATCCCAAACGACATCATTACAACTATTCTCAGGCGTCTAATATCTTCGCAATTAACGACTACTATTAAAGAAGCTTCCCCGAACAAAGGACCGTCTCATCTCCTTCTCCCCCTCCCCCATCCCCCGAGGATCCTCTGCGACTATGCAGATGCAAGGAAAACAAGCCGCAAGGTCAGCAGTCGCATCGACGCTTCTCCGTGGCTCTGATGTAAGAGCGCCGTTTCCACCAGCTCCTGGCATCTCGGTCAGCTCTATAATCACGATGGCCGGTGAAAGGAAACCACGGAGAGTTCCGAGAAGTCGCCTAGCTCTCGCCCTCGAACCACGACCCCAGATCTCTCTCCCCCTCTCTCATCGCGAGTGAAACAAATTGCCAGCGCGGAGTCCGCCTTTAATTCGACTGAAAAGCGTCCGCTCGAGCCCGGCAACCAGACGATTCCTTCTTTCCACGAGCTGGCGGACACGTTCGGTCGTTTAACGTGTTCATTCCGGGGAAAATATGCGAGCTAGACGCCGAGCGCGACCTTAGTTTTGGCAACGAACTGCGGGGCCGTTGATTTATCACGATCTCTGCCTGTCGACTGAAGCGCTTCGACAAACCTACAGCGTGCAGGACTCGGCGCGGATTAATTGAACGGCGACCCACCTGACGCGAGGTTCGGCCAGATTTGTGAACGCTTCGGGTTGTTTGTCGCGGGAAATTGGGAGCAAGCAGCTTTGGGAAATTGAAAGGTTTTTTTATGCTCTGGGATATAATTGGGAACTCTTCGCAGGGAGATATTTTGTGTAATGAAGCGAGTGTGTGATGTTTTGGTCATCGACTTGGTTAGAAGCTTGAATATAGTTAGTGTGTGTTATGTATAGTGCTGTGTTAAATGTACAGTGGTGGTGGAAAGAAAATTTAAAACTCAGTTTATAATATAGCGTTTTAACTAACTCAAGAATAGGGTATCAAATATTAAGTTGCTATCGCTGGCCTATTCTGGCAACCCCCAATTTATGGGATATCAATTATAAGATACAATTCTTTCTAGTGGAATTATCTTATTTTGGTTACTATTTGAAGTTTAAACTTTCTTCCGATCACTACTCTATGAGATGCTGTTCTCAAAATTATGTTAGAAAATCCAGTGCAATGTTCCTCCACAAGCTGTAAGGTGGTGATTCTCTATGCTCTATAGAGAAATAAGTGGAAAATATGGAGTAACATTTTTTGATTTGCAGATTTGTGTTTCAAAAAATAACATTGAACATCTCTTAAGTATAAGTTCAACTGATGATCAGGACTCGGTAGAATGTTATAGTAAATATAATACCACTACGAATTGAAAGAATGCTTATGCAAAAATAAGCCAAAAGTGTCAACTAACTTTTTTAAAACAGCCCTTTGATTTCAAGTTTCCAGTAGTTAAGTAGTTTCATTCCACTAAGCTCAGTCAATAATTACTAAGAACACAAGCCCACAGCGCCCATTCACCTCAACTTTTCTACCTCCCCATTTCCCAGTTTCCAATAATCTATCCTCAGCAAACAAGAAAATATCCCACCTCCCTATTATACGTAGCTCCCCCAACGCAGCGCGACAAACGAAAGTAAAAGATCCTATTGCCACAAATCCCGAATCACCGCTAACGAAATCCCGGCGAAGCTGCCGTAACAAAACCTCAGGTATCAACAAGCGAACGCAACATGTGCCACATAAAAAGCAGATTCCCTTCGTAGGTCTATTCCCTCAACACCTATACCTGTCACCTAAAAACACTCTTACACCGTTTCCAGAGGATCGCGTATCGATCACCCGTCCACGCAGAAAACTTCAAAAGCCTCATCTTTCGCAAGCTAGAGCCGCTAACCCTACCGTCCCTGTACCTCCGCCGAAAAACGACAACTTCCCTGACACCAGGTCTCCCATTCCCCAGGCGGAATCTGTATAGCCAATCCACTCAAGGATTCGCCTGGTGGAATCCCCTGTAAACGGCTCGTTCGAGCGAGATTCAGGACCCCTCCCCCAACCCCTTGATCATAAACCCCGTGGTTGGATCGTTAAAAGCCGCGTCATGTGTAGACGCAGGGATAGAAGAAGACGAAAGAAAGGTGATCAGAGGTATACGTACCGTTGCTGCTCCTGCAAACGCATGGCTGCCTGCTTGATTTGTTCTCCAGTTTCACCGGCTGACCTTGACTGGGCAGGAAGGCCTCCCGCTTCTTGCCAGTGGCCTGCACGACCTGGTTGCTCCCGGTCTGGCCACCCTGCATCACCATCGTGCTCGTCGTAGAGCTGGTCGGGCACGAAGTGGTGCCGTTCACGGTGACCGAGCATCCGGTAGTCGAACCTGTCGGCGACTGATACTCCTGGAGCAGCACGCCTGTCGTCGGCACCACGTTCCCGGCGGAGTTCGGTGACGAGAAGCTGTTGATCGTCAACGTCGGCGCGTTACCCGTCACTAGGGACAGCTGCGGCGAGAAGGTGTTCTGATGGAGGCCACCTAATCGCACACACAACTTCGGTTAGGGATTTTATTCCGGAAGAGCGTGAGATCTGTGTGAATTTACTAGATTTTTGCGATTTTTGAAGATTTGGGGAGGTTTGTGTTTGGGTCATTTTTGTGAGATTTGTGTGAGCTTGGGAGAGTTGAGGAACTCTGCGAGGTATAGGAAACTTTGTGAGATTTAGATGATTTTATGAGATTCTGGAAATTTTGTGATATCAGAAATATTATGAGATTCAAACAGTTGAGGAACTCTGCGAGGTAGGGTAAAGACACCAGTAGTCGACCATGTATCAGTAGTCGACCACTTTCAGAAAAACATGAAAAATAAGGTTTTTAGAAGTCACGATCTTTTGAATACAGTGCAGTTCTCTAACCGCACTCTAACTGCGCTCTGTTCAAAAGATCGTCACTTCTAAAAACCTTATTTTTAAATACATGAAAAACATGAAAAATAAGATTTTTAGAAGTGACGATCTTTTGAACAGAGTGCAGTTAGAGTGCAGTTAGAGAACTGCACTTTGTTCAAAAGATTGTCATTTCTAAAAACCTTATTTTTCATGTTTTTCTGAGAGTGGTCGACTACTGATACATGGTCGACTACTGGTGACTTCACTCTATATAAACTTTGTGAGATTTAGATGATTTTATGAGATTCTGGAAATTTTGTGATATCAGAAATATTATGAGATTCAAACAGTTGAGGAACTCTGCGAGGTATATAAACTTTGTGAGATTTAGATGATTTTATGATTCAAGCATTTTTCTTGGTTCCCAGGGGGTGCTGCTGTTTATCGCTGATAATTCACGAGATTTTCGTTACTTGCAGTGGATGGAAAAAAATGCAATAATGTTGTAAAGAGAGTAGGGGTAAATTCGTGGCTGTTAAATGTTGTGCCCGGCAGTAATTTAATCGTATAAACGATTTGAATTTAATTTGTAGGTATTTGATTTCAGTTGAAAAGAAAGATTATAAGTATTACCTTCTACGCATTGTCACTACAACGAGACACGATATTCAGTAGGCAGTGTATTGTTTACAAAAATTACACAAATATAAATCATTCAGACTTATATGACTTCAGTTTCATTATTTTCGTATCATCTATCCTTGAATAATTTGAAAGACGCATAAAAAGGGGTAGATACTGTACGAAAATATTCTACCGGGATCACAGTTTGCATAGAACATGAAATATTATTAGATTTACGAATTATACGCAGTCATCCCCTTGTCAGGTGGAAATAAGAAGCACAATTGCGGGACCACCAATCCAATAATATTAATTAAAGCGCCTGGCTACCGAATATCTAGCTAATTATTAACGCAGTAATGCAGCGAACGTGACGAGTTCGCGCCACAACAGCGGCGAGTTTCGAATTTCAACAACTCCATTTTGCGCGCTCAGGATTTTATAACAAACGTCAGTGGATTATGCAATTAAATTGCGTAACTACCTCGATCCACTAATTCCTACGTTACACCCGCAGTAAGGAATCCATTATCTTCATTCAAATGTTCGTCCAGTGCAAATTTCAATTTAAACCAGCACTTCTATCTACTTCAGGCCTGCCCCATCGGGTGCAAATACCTCCTGAATTTCTGGGACCCGGGCAACAGCCGAGCGCGGGACTTTAAAGTTGCTACACATTGCGAAATTTGTAATAAGAGAACTGCATGAGTGTGCGTCCATGTAGGCTCGTACCACGACTCTTTGCGATTCTGGGCGCCGGGTCAGGAGCCAAGCATGGAGCTATTTCGTTGCTCGGTTTCACGCTCGGCTGTGCTATTCTTTGCTACTATAGAATTATTTATTATGGTAAGGAACCCCGGGATGATGCATATGTGTAACAAGCAATAAAATCGAAAATATAGAAACGTATTATACAATTTCACCGAAACATAACATATTTAGAATGTTATTACTATAAAAATAAATAACTTACAAAGATAAAGAACAGAATTTTATTGAACGATATATATACACACACATTTGCAAAAGTTAAAAATTATATACTAATAAATATATACATACATATTATATACTATATAATTATATATTATATATTATATATTATATATTATATATTATATATTATATATTATATATTATATATTATATATTATATATTATATATTATATATTATATATTATATATTATATATTATATATTATATATTATATATTATATATTATATATTATATGTTATGTTTCGGTGAAATTGTATAATACGTTTCTATATTTTCAATTTTATTGCTTGTTACACATATGCATCATCCCGGGGTTCCTTACCATAATAAATAATTCTATAGTAGCAAAGAATAGCACAGCCGAGCGTGAAACCGAGCAACGAAATAGCTCCATGCTTGGCTCCTGACCCGGCGCCCAGAATCGCAAAGAGTCGTGGTACGAGCCTACATGGACGCACACTCATGCAGTTCTCTTATTACAAATTTCGCAATGTGTAGCAACTTTAAAGTCCCGCGCTCGGCTGTAGCCCGGGTCCCAGAAATTCAGGAGGTATTTGCACCCGATGGGGCAGGCCTGATCTACTTCGTTTATTACCTCCGTTTAAAAACGTTTTGTGCAGAAAAAAACAGCAAAGTGATTAATGAGATTTGACGAGACTGCGAAAAGTCTGCTGCATCCTGTCGTTCTACTTTCGATTTTGTTTTAATTCTATTTAATTTCCTTTGTATTTTAATTCCATCCCTTTCAACACACGTGCCTTCAATTTCTTTTGCTACGCTCAAACAACGTGCTAGTATTATTTATATTATTATAAATGTTCTATTAAGATTAGGTTTTATAACAGCATTCATTGCCAAACTTGAGCTATTTGCCATGTTTTATAGAGTGAATCAGTCTTGCTTTGCAAATGCAAAAATATGTATTCAGATATTTTCAAGGGTAGAACATGGCGAACGAAATCTTTGCTCTCTCAATATTATGTTTTCAGAGTTATAAAGATCATCAATGTTTTTGTTAATGGAACCTAACTTCTAAAATAATGTTTAAGTACTTACGTACCACAGCATAACCCTTAAATGTCCCTAAACTTAAAATCTCCATCTAAGAAATAGAAATATATAATTTTATTAAAAAGGGACACTGATCATCTTGATAACACTGTGAGATAATAATCTTCAACTAAAAAAATTTAAATATCATTATCCGATTTATCCTGTATACATACCAACAGATTTATATTGACACTATCATATGATTCTATTACTACTACCATCATCATCGCCAGCGAGTATGTTCGACTCGAAATGAGAATGTTGGAAAAGTATCTGGAGGAGATTCGTTACGCGATAACCATTAAGCACGGAAACGTTCGGACTTGGAATCTCCTCGAACACCCATTCTACTTTCCAACATTGTAAGCTGCTTAACGGCGAATCCACGTTAAACTTCGACAGCGAACGGGGTGCAAAGGATACAGCTTTGAAAAGTGCTCGAGAGGGCGTTGAATAACCCTGCGTCAAACTTCCGTAGCAATCGGAAAGATTATTCCCCGACGTTTACGTCGAATTAGCCGGCAATCGTGCCAGCGATTAAACTCTTTTCGAACTTGTTGAATGCGTAACTTTAATTCGCCCATTTACTACGGGGACGCGATCGATAAAGTTAAACGAGAAAAGTTCGCCGTCGACTACGGGATATTCGAGATCATATTTAGATTGATGCGTCGCGCGATCGGAATCAGCCAGGGAAACTTCCTTCGATCTTTGCTTTTTACCCTTGATCCGTCCGTCAGTTACGAGTCTATAATTTGTTCACGAGAGTTTCTATGTATACGCTCCCCTTACAGCTTTGCACAGAAATTATACTTCTTGTCGTATGTTTTCAGCGCTATTCACTTTGCGATTCTAAAGCGTACGTAAATGGGGAAGTAATTTTCACGAAATTGATTTTGAGGGATATTAATGCGATGGTTTATGAAAATTTTGTTGAATAGAAGTGTCGATACACATAAGCTGCCCTGCACTTCTGTGAGAAGTAGCAAGTGAAAAATTCTATCCCCTATCAGACGCCAGTGGAAAATTACAAAGGTGCTTCTTCCAAGCAAAGAACGTGACTTGACAATGCAGATGAATTAAAAAACTAGAACGTAAGACGTTCTATCTAATTTCTACATCATCAACGTAATATTATTACATATATGAATAAATTCTCACTTCACAAATTCACGTGTAATCATTTAATTATCCAAAAAGAATTTAGTAACCAACCATCGAACTTATATTCCACCATCATCCTCATCCTCACTCGAAATCAAACTACGATAATACTAGCAATCTTAAATAACATTTACATGGAATTTCTCCGCCAAATATGCAACTTTGAAAACTTTTGCAGATTTATCCTGAAACTTGTTGGCCTTTCGATTACCAATACAACCAACAAAACACATTGACAAAGTTCAATCAAATATTCCTCAGACTTCCCACGCACTGGGAGTCTTTTCAAATTACGTGCATCAGTTCGTATCCCCAAAAGGGACACCAGAAATTCATGAAACTTCGAAGTCTACCAATCTCTATTTCTGAGATTGTCCCGCAGCTTGACGGACGGTATTCTCTTAAAGCACTCACCATGATGAAGATGATGAAGACCGGTCAGGTTGAGGGTGTGCTGCGTGTGCTGGGTGTGCTGGGTGTGTTGCGCGTGGTGCAAACTACCGACGTTCACACCGACACCTTGAAGACTGAGCGCCTGCTGACCCGGAGGAGCCAAACTGGCCAAATTCTTGGCCAATAGTTCGAGCTGCGTCACAGGCACAGGGCTGTATGGTGATCCCGGGGGTGGCGTGGGAGCACCCCAGGTGTAACCACCCACCCCGACCCCAACCGCCGCGGAAAACACGCTCTCTGAAACTACAGAATCCCGCGATTAATCGATCTGCTCCAATCGTGCCCCTCTAATCAGAGCAACGGGGTTTCAAGGGAACTTTAATGGGACTAATTATTCTTGTTATACATCTTTGCAGATATTGGGTAAGTCGAAAAGCCTTTTCGATGTTCATTTTAATATAGTGTCTGGGTTAGGCTGGGTGAGTATAGTTTTCTTCGTCCTCGTGCAAATAAGATTTGAAAGTCGATTTTGTTTTAATCGGTCATGCGGAGTCGGGAAGACTCTTGCAGAATTATTTTTCCTATATTTTCGTTCTCTGCATTCGACCTTGTTTGACAATATGTTGCGTCATTAAGGCAACTCTCAGTGGTTTTGAAGAAAGTATGCAAAAGTATATTTTCAAATATGTAATAAAAAAGTCCAAAAATAAAATAAAAAGTACCACAAGTTTGGCAAGTGCGACTTTCTAAAATTCTCACGTGTCAATTTTAATAAAACGGGCCCATATTTATATACCAGAATCCGAAACCTTGTTTTTATCCAAGTGTCAGAAGTGTTTTATCTAAGAGGGTCAGAAGAAAATATTAAAAACTTTGATTTTTTACCATACATATAAGGACCACACTAAATTTTATCTACCTTTCCACGATACTCGTTCATCTCGAGGATCAATGAAAAACCCAGAGCATATCTAAATTCAGAAATACCCTGCACAACAATGAAACGCAGAAGGCCAAACTTATTCCGCAGCCAGTTTAGATTACACCGAACATGAATGGTACGAACACCCTACTGGATGCTGCGCGCAACAGCAGAGGATCGAACAATGAAAGGGTACTCTGTACTGATGATCCAAGGTGCCGTCGTTAATGAAATTCCATCGGGGCCCGAGCCTCCGATCGGTATGTCTAACAAGCAAGGGAAAAAAGCCGCGGGACACACTTCGGTTTGAGGGAAAAACGAGTAGGAACGCAACCAGCGAGTGGAACCCGCTACAAGCTCGTTCTCGACTTTCGATCGTAAATCAGCCAATCGCATCCTCTCGCGGATGGACCGTTCTCGCGCCTCTGTGCACGCGTGCACAGGATGTCGGCTTCTCTCGCGGCCGAAGCCGCTTGCATTTCCTGATTTCGCGAACGACCGGGGCCCGTGGCTCCGCAGCCAATCGAATATACGCCGACGCCGAATGAATATTAAAGTCACCGAGTGACGCGCGTCGCCCGATGGGCTTATTGAAATTTATCGCATTAGTTGCCCGCCGTTTTCGATAAATATGCAATAAACGGCCTGTAGACGGATAAATGGAAAATCTATGCAAATTCATTTAAATCGAACCCGACACTCTCGTTGCGCGGGAAAAGAGAAACAGGGAACGGACTGGGGGATAGGGGAAAACGCGGCTGACTTTCTGTCCCATCCTACGAACCCTGTCAACTTTCTGCTTCAACCTGTTAAGCGAGGATTGCGATCTATTAGGTTGCTGCAAATGAAATGGCCGATTTCTACAATTTAAACTAAACTTTCCGGATTTGCAGCTTAGCTTATTCTGTGTAGTCGATGTTAAATTTGTACTATTTGAAAAGCTCACGTATTGGTGCAATTATTTCGGGTTGGGGAAATGTATTGAAGTCGATGGTGACTATTTTGATTGATGAAATACGTATTAAGTTTGGCAAATAAAAGTTTAATCCTTCGTTGACACGCTCGGTGTGGGTAACCCATAAGCTGATTTTGATTGATTTTCAGGCTCTGTACCTTTTATAATACGTAGAATATCGTGGATATTCGTGGAATATGGAATATTCTATGTGCAAAATAAATACCTTTTTTCCAAAGCCGACTTATAAGATATTTATTTCTCAAAATATTATATCTGAACAACAACTCTGTAGATTTTTAGCTTCTAATATTGAAATTTGTAAAAGTTACAATTTTTTGGCAGATTTTTTTCGTTTTTTCCTTACATATAGTAATCTGGATTTTTTTTACAAAAACTGTGATCAAATTTCAATGGAAAAACTATTCGAATACATTCTAGAGACCATGAAATTGGCACATGATTTTTTTCATAACGATTGGATTTTTTAGATAAAAATCGCAGTCGTTCAAAAATTACACTGGATTTGCGCCACCCAGTATGTCAAAGTTGGTCGGAAAAAGAAGTGTGTCAACGAAGTGTTAAATTAAAAATTCAAAAACGGCCATTTCAGTTGCAACAACCTAATAACTCATCTCGCGTGAGATATCAGAAATTGTATAGATTAAGATATCCAATAATTTGTTTGGATACCATCATCACGAGACGAGTGTAAAATTTCAATTTCCAAAGTAACAACCATAAGTGGACCATGGCTTTAATTTGATCATTACTGTTCCTTTTATAAAATGTAACAAGAGAGGCCTCATACAACCGATCAGTGTGATATTTCTAAACAAGCAAAGTGCACATCTCGGCTAATATTTAGACCACGGACTAATCGACCTGAATCTATCAGCCACGTGATAAGTGTTTCACCCTGCACAATGGAAAGTCCGGATACCTTGCAACGTTGCACTCACCTGTTCGTTCTGCAAACAATCCGCAGCGTGGAAAAAGAATGAGATGCAAGAATTGTTAATTAGCGATTTTATCGGAGCGATAAATTTATCGCGGGCGTTTTTCGTTCGTGGCAGGAATCGAAAGCCGTTCGACTACCTGTTCCCCCCACCGAATCGAAAAAAGGCGATAGTTTATAGCGTCTACTATCGGATTGTGGCGATTAGAATGATTGGTGGGTAGTTTCAGGGCCGAATGACAGGATGAAGCCTTATCCTTTGTCCCATGCACGATATGCAATGAAATATTTGAAAGTATCTAAGCTGCTGTTAAGGGTTACAGAGAAACTTCCAACAACATTGTGATTTCGAAAATTATGAATAACAGGATACCTCGATTTCTCCGTTTGGAGTCAAAGATACAAAAGGTCATATAAAATGAAATTTAAATAATAAAAAGGACAAACAGAATTTGTTGAAAGTTTGGATACAACGAGGAAGTTTCCACGTTTGAGTACTTTTTAACTTTGTTATGCACATTTCTGTCGTGAGAGCAATATTAAGTGAAATATCAGACATTTCATAGTTAGCACACCCCATACCGCCCCTCCCTGACAAAAAATTTGAAATGCCACTTAAATCCTAAGTTGGACAAACCACATATAAACTCTTTGCATTTCACCGCGGCAGCTCCAACCATTTTCAGTAACGCAGTCAGAAACAGAATGATACATTTGAGGATCTTGCAGTAAGAGGGGTGGAGCTCCACTTTTGATAGTTCTTGAGTTACGACGTGTAATATATGTAATAAATTCTACAATTTACTGCAAATTTAAATCTACTCCCATTACTGTTTTGCGCAATACGAATGCTCCAGATTTGAAAATTCGCCAAAATTAGAAATGAAAACATATCAACTCAATAACTACTTATTGTTAATGTTAAGTCAAATCAATAATTTTATAAGCAGTGTTTTCTAATTTACCCGAACTTGGTAAAGATGGAGCTGCACCCCTTTTGGAGCAAGGTTTTCCTTTGCATTTTACTTATACATATTCTCCACTTTCCACCCTATAATAATCAATCAAGCTCCCCCCGAATGTATTACTTCTTTTACTGTCGTCAAGCACCTCGTCAATATCGATGTAGTCAAATCCAACTGTCAAACACAAGTGATCCCCGCGTTTCCACCCGGAAGTAGCGATCGAAAATGAAAGCGATAGAATAGGGGTAGGGAGGGGTTGAAGTGGACACGCGAGGGGCTGGCATGCCCGACCGTGTGGATTCGCGTTGCGGCGGGGATAATTGAAATCTCGCCCGCGGCCCGAGATTCGATTTTAGACAAGGGGCCACGGCGTTAAAGGAGGAATCGACCCGCGCTCCACCGAAGTGTATTTCTGCCCCCCACGCCATCGCGTCTTCTCCTTTTCTCATGCGTACGGGCGTTTTGGATTACACCTCGGACAATGAGGTCGTTAAGAGGGCTAGCGAGGGAGGTAGAAAGTAGAAAGACGAGGTTCCTCGCCACCCTCGCGCCTTCGTCTCGCAACCCACCGCGCCCCCTCCCCTCCGGCACGTCGAGCAGTTCGGCCGACCGCGTTCCAACGCGAATTTCGTCCTTCCTCCCTTTCGACGGCCGACGAACTGGCCAGTGCACATGGCGTGCACGTACGACGGGGGAGATTCTCTATTTAGCTCGAGCGTCCCCCTCCCCCTTGCCTCGCGCGCTCGACCACCGGGGCCCCCTAATTCACCCGCTTTAATTGCATAATTGCGCCATTGTGCCCCACCGCCGCGGAGGGGGCCCCGTGAAAGGCCAGTTCGTCGACACGGGGGCAGCTCTCGAGGTGAGAAAAAATGCCCGGAGAGGGACCCCCCGTCTATCTGAAGGAGAGAGGGGTTGCCGCTGGGTGGAGGTGGCGGGCCAAGAATTTCGGCGTGTCGTAGAGAACGCGCGAGTCTTGTTAGGCGGGGTAATAACTTCCGTCATCCGCAGCGAAATATGGGGTATGCACCCCGGATATATGAACCACTGTTATCATTCAAATTATCGAACCCCTTCATCGAACGTTCGGTGATCTGAAAAGTGCCATCTAAGCGGTGGAAATAAATGTCCCATGCTCGGGACACTTTGGGCAAATATGCGGGATCTTGTCTAAATGTTTGGATTTCGAGAAACAGATTTGAATGAATGGTAAAGTGACTGGCAAGTGAGTGTTTAGGGTAGATGTCCTAATTATTGCCAATGTCCCTATTACCTATTATTTTATTTAGTTTGCTTAATAAACACGTAACGTAGGAAGAATAGTGTACCAAAAATTATTATTGTAGCATGCAGAAAAAGGCGGATGAGAGACGCTGACCAACGAGACGTTTCGCGAACACGTTTCTCGCTGGACGCCTCAGTAGAGTAGAATCGTTAGAGTACCAAGTCCCTTTCTTAAATACCCTATCGTTGAGAGAGGAGAGTACGGGAGATTATTCCTGGACGCCTGTTCGATATGGAGAGTTCGGCGACAATACCTGGACGCCAATCGAATAGGAGAGTACAGAGTAAACTCCTGGACGCCTCATTAGATTAAAATCATGTGCCATATGCACCTCGCCCATTAGAAACAATCAAAATTGTATAAATTCAGCGAGACGCAATGTCTGATTTTATGAAATTTGTAGCCCCTTTCTATCAACCAAACCATGTATTCCTACCTATCCAAATAAACCTTGTCTGTCCAGAAATTATCCATATCTCCATTTCCTTGCGAAACCCAAAAGGCTACATTATTAAATTGAAACTGTTCTTCCTCTTCTTCTTATTATTATTATTATTAGTGTACACTATTCTATATACGTTACGTTTTTAGTAAGTAAAATAAATAAAGTGGCAGTAATTGGGACATCTACATCTATTATTGAGAATGGAAACCTCTAGTGCAACGAAATACCAAAAAACTCAGAGTATGATAAAGTAATAGTAACCTCGATTAATCAGGATCTAATTAAATCCCCAAAATTTCCTCTTTCTATAAATGAAATACACAATTTCCACTACCCTCAAATTCTACCCCATTTCTCCTCGTCCCACATCAATTTCCCATAATATGACTCCTAACTTTTCCCTTCTCCGGCGACCTTCTACCACCTCCTTTGCTTAACAAAGAAAAAGCTAATTCCTACGTTTCCACGGTCAAGAGCGAGAAGCGTTCCCGTTGCCCTTAATTTCCTACCGAAATTTCCCATTATTCGTAAGCAGCTGCAGCAGGTGATGCGCAGCCTGCGCCCGACAATCATTATTGCCGTGCGGGTATTATTTCATTTAGATCGCATCTCGCCCAACGAATTATTGCCGCGCACGTGCTTCTAGAGTCGCCAGGTAGAAAGCAAGCTCCGAAGTTCTTCCAAGTTCGACGTATCGAGGCGCCTGGAACAGCTGGCCCCAGCGGTGGAATTTATTTCGCGGATCGACGTGTCCGATTCAATGTGGACACCTTCGCTTTATTAAATGATTATCCGTTATCCATCTTACCCGGCCATGTACACGGCAATGGGGACTGAATGGCGATAAGTAAATAATGTGTCGTTTCTGTTTACGATATATGATTTCGCAATGGCGTCAGTAAAATTTGTCAGCACATCCTCAAGCCGCAAGTAAGTAAAGTTTATGTGTACGTGAATGGGCAAAAAACGTCAACTCTGGAATTTTGCACTTGATGGACGGTTGCGTTTGTTGGAGCAATTTGTCTTCGACTGAGAAAAATGTGGGGTAAAGTTGCCAAATATGATACCATAGGTTATCTCCGTTATAGAATTCTTGAGTGTCGTAGCAATGCTATTTCTTTCCTAACTAACACTGTATTTGTTGTTTTGTCTCTGCACGGTTGGGGTTGAAATTAATTAAGTGGCTTGAGCAAGCACAGATTTTCGAAATACTTGGCAGAAAGTTTTTGAAGTGGTTCGATTAAATTACAAATACGTCTAAAATGGTAAGTGTATAATGATTTTCATAATTACTGTTGTATAGTGCTTGCAATGGAGTTTAAGGGTTACTAATAGTATATCACTAAATCATGAAGACTTCACTTTGAATCACTCACTTTTCTCTATCTGCGTATTTGTATAATTTTTGGTTTTATTTTATTATGAAGGAAGCGAATCTTTTTTACTTTACTTTTCAGTAGGTTGCAAAAGAATACTTATTCGAGAGTTACGATTTTTTAAAGAAATGGGTTTCATATTAGGCGACTTTACCCTACTGGTTACTAAATATATAGCAGGCGAATACAAATTATCACTTTAGTGCAATGTAACTTGACACAAATGGATTCTTAAACCTGTGTGGACTTATCATTTATGTAGGTATAGATAGAATTCAATCATAAACCTTGAGAATAGTAGCAAATGCAAACAAGCGTATAGAATAGTAGCAAAAGTTTCTCGAAATACCCTTGCGTACTGAAAATGAAGTGTAATTTTCCAGGATGATGGAGTGTAGGAAGAACGTGCACAAAGCCAACAAACAACCCGCCCAAAAATGAATCGATCGCTAGAAATTGACGTCATAGCGTTCGCGTGACATGGAAATCGCGGAGCAAAGAAGTCGATGGGCGTCATACAAAGCCGAGAATTTCGCGGAAGCGAAGGGAATGCTGGGAGCAGAGATAAATAGAGGTTCTTCAAGTACGAAAATCTGTCCCAAGCAAAAATCAGCGAAGGAACGAATGCGCCTGGCAGAGAGAAACGTTGGCACGTTTACTGTAACACGCGTAAATATGCCGGAAGCTGTGTTTCATGGAAACAAATCGAACGACTCGAACCTCCGAACGAACTGTGTAATTTTAAGTGGAATCAATGAGGAGGCTACAGACCAAAGCAATCTGTGTGATTACTGAGACTTCGAGTTTCAGGGCTTTTATTTGCAGAATTGGAAAAGGCTGTAAAGGATGCTGGACTTTCTAGTTATTTCTGGGAAAAAAAGAAAAAGAAATCGTGCCCAAGATGCAGTAAGAATTTTCATTTTGCTCGATTAGTTAACAATTATATTCGATTGGTCCGGGTAACGTTATAATTTTGGAATTTCTGAAGAGTATTATGTTTAAATTTTAGGCAGGGGTACATAGTTTGAGGATGAACAGAATTGCTTCGACCATTTAGTATTTAACTCTGCTGTGATTCTCAATGCAAGTCTTTAAATTCTTTTCAAAGTCAGAAGAATCTTCAAAGGAATGAGAGCACTAATGGGTTAACAAAAACCCCCAGGGACGCAGAAATAAAAACTAATCGTTTTACAGTTAATATTCTAGAATTTGTTTGTTCTGAATTTAATGTGAAATCGTTAGAAACCAAGAAGATTGTAGAAACCACAATACTTATAGTCTTTTTGTAGTAGGTATACCTACTGGAAATCCTGAGACTATTAAAATGATTAACTCGTATCGATCCCTATTATTCATCCCCATCAAAGTATTCCCTCCTTTTAGGTCTGGGTCATTCACCTTACGCTATGGTTATAAGGAGTTAACCTCTCGTATTTGCAATCTACCTATTATTGCAATTTTCTTATAGAGCTGCGTCTACCGCATGATGTCTCAGCAAGTTCCAAGTTGCTCTGCTCGTACTGTTCTTGTACTTGTTCAGATTTATGTCGTTAAGCAATAAACGAAATCAATAAAATACGTTGTCTAATTTACAATTGTCCCCATACTTATCATAAATTGCTTTTATTATTAGCCCTTGACATCGTTGTTATTGAATCGAAGGGAAAAAATATTTCCGAAAATCATTTCAATTGGAATGCCAACGATGTTTGTAAATTCATTTATATAATTTTCAAATAATTAATTTAAGTTAAATTTTCCTAGTATCTTTATCTATGTATTTAAAAACTGAGTAAAATATAAGCACTGCGCTCAGAAAAGAAGAAACTCAATCAAGATATTTAGTTCAAATAATCGTAAATTAATATTAATCAATCATGTTAAATAAATAATCATTTAACTAAAATTTATAAACATACCTCTGACAGTTCCCTCCACTACTGATCACAAAAGGAGAATGAATGGAAGCATACTGACCGCGATGCAAGGAAATAAAGCAGGATATCCCCAGACAAAAGAAACGTTGATTAAGTCCCTTTTCACTCGAGACACTTCAGCGGCTCACGATTGATATGTCATTTTAATTACATAAAAAAGAATATAGGGTAGAAATAGTTAAAGAATACAACGCTGTCACAATACTAAACCTCAAATATATTCACTTGCCAGAGATAGAACCGTTTTATAAAAGATGAAAAAATATATATAAAATGTTTGAATACATCCGAAATTCCAATCGAGATGCACAAAAGTGTCTTGCGCGAGAAGAGCCTAATTGAGCAGAATTAATTCTATAATACATTCACAATATTTCGACGGGTGATATCAAAAGGGACGCACAAAACCAGAAGCACGAGAAACACACACACACACGTGTCCTGTTGCTCAGCACGTGCTTTCGGAGGGCGTACCAATCTGACCGCGAGAGAAGCACAAAGCAGACTGCTCATGAGCAATGAGCGAAGTGCCAGTAGCCTAAAGGCAATGGAGTTAGTAAATATCAAATTTTCAACGACGAAATTACGTGGGCCTCGGTGTCCATGAAAACAAGACCCTAGCAAGGTGATAACATCGTAGATAGTTCTACGAAACTCACTGTTGCCAACAGTTCTTGGAACGAAGCAAGTTGGAAAAAAGGGAGAAACGGACGACAACATGTGGTGGCAGCGGAAACCATCGGGCATTCCCGATTATGTAACTACTCTAGCTATCTTAACCATGGGATTGCAATAAACTATCCCTTCATTACAATTCTCACAAACGAATTTCGTATTTCTAACTTGTCAATTGCCAATAATCGGAATTTTTCGGCGTGCAATATACTTTCACATGTAGGTATAATAATAATGAAAAATTGTATAATTGAAGAGGCTATAATATTACCATTAACACGTAGAACATTTTCCAATAAATTTTTTTTTTTAATTTTGACACTTACAGTGTTTTCTACAAGGACTCTTCAATTAAGTATTATAAAATGAATAATTAACGGTAGTTTCAATTACCACCCTCTTTTTATTTCCGAGAAATAAAAATGCAGAAAATTTGAAAATATTCCAAGCACTCTATTTATACTACATATGAAAGAGATCTGAAAATAACATTTTTCTTCTTACGATATTCTTTTATTTTTCGGATCTCGAGCAATGAAGGGTTGGAGGCATAAATAGTCGAACGCTTCTTTGTTTAAATACCGATACTGAGGCTCCCGCGTATCGAAAAGAGTTGAACTGAAAATAAAACGCTCGGGCACAAGCGTTAAGGAGCTGTGATCAAGAGAGAAAACGAGGCAGTGACCGAGGGACAGGAAGGGGAGTAGAATAAAGTAGAGATTGTTGCAGACTTACCCTTGTGTGTTGTCGCGTGATAAGCTCGTGCTGGTGTAGGTGGCCCGGGGGTGGCAGGAGTGGCCGCGACGTAACTGCCCCCGCCACCCCCAGGGAATAAAGAGTACAATCCGTAACGACTCACACCTGTAACATAATTAAGATAGAATTTACTTTTTATAGTTGTGGGCTTGCATTCACTGGCGGAGAGTGGTGGTAGCGTGTATCGATCGTTGGACGTGAATAATGTAAAATAAAAAAAATATTTGAATGTATTTCGACGCTGTTTATTCAGAATTTATTATTGAAATTAAAATATTATTATTCCTTGTAATTAAAATGTGCTTGCAAGGAAGTGCGTCACAAAATATTAATTATTCGCAGGACTGTGCATGACACTCGTAAAAAAGGAGATAAAAGGGGGTCAAAATTTATATAAATGAGAGAAGGTATATATTTCTTAAAGATAATCTTAACATTATAGAATTATTATTATTGGATATTGAATTGGTCAGAATAAATGGAATTTCTTTCATGAAGTAATAACTTTTCCAACGTAAATATGTAAATGATTTTTTTAATAATTGTAAACAAAACGTGAACTAAAAAAATTAAAATTCGGATGGCTTCAACAGAAACATTGATTACAACGGATGCAAACAGCTACCTACTATTCCGCAGCGGTGAAATTCGATCGTAATAAAAATTTGTTTTTTATTGAAAATTAATTTTTTCTTACACAAACATCTACAAGAACTTTTATGACATTTTATAAGAAAAAAACATTTTGTAAAAAAAAAGAAAACAAGCTGCCGAAACCCGGGATTGAACCGGGGACATTTAGATCTTCAGTCTAACGCTCTCCCAACTGAGCTATTTCGGCTGTTGGAAAACACTGCCTCATATATCGTGAATCTCGCTAGATTCACAGGTAGAAATCAGAGGAAAAAATGAAAAACGCTTGCCGAAACCCGGGATTGAACCGGGGACATTTAGATCTTCAGTCTAACGCTCTCCCAGCTGAGCTATTTCGGCTGTTGAGAAAAGTTGCTTCATAGGTTAAGGAGTACAATGGTTGACCACTTAAGTAAGAGTGTCATATAAATAATAAATTATAAATGTGAATTTAGTAAACTTGAAATGGAAATCAATATAAATAAGTACAAAAAAACCGTAACAATCTAAAAATAAATAGAATTTATAAAAAAAAGTAAGAATGTATAAAAATATACAAAAAATTTGTTTCCTACGAAGAAATATAGTTATTGGCATGATCAAGACAGAATTGTCCAATCGATTCGACAGTGATTGGCCGCGATTTGACACATAATATAACCTAAAAAAAAATGTTACCTGATTTGATGATAGAAATAAGATTAAAATTATTCAATAAAAATGGATATATTTTATTATGCATGTATTTGTTGTGTTTGTTTCTGTTTTTAACAGGGAGCTAATTACTCTTTCAGTATAATGAGTGGAGAAATATTGATTACATCCGAAGCAAGAAAGTACAAGGAATATGAATATGTTCATTTAAAAAAAGGCATAACATTGATATTTCTTTATACTCATTTATTTCTCAAAATAAGGCCAATTACTGTCAGATGGCCAACCACTGTACTCTTTACCCCTATGCCGAGCTTGGTAGAAATTCAATGTATAAAATATCAGACAGAACAAAAAAGCCAGGACCTGCTGCCGGAACCCGGTATTGAACCGGGGATATTTAGATTTTCAGTCTAACGATCTCTCAGCTGACAATGAGCTATTTCGGCAATTGTAAAATTTGCCTTATATATAGAATTTATACGATAGGTCACATATAAAATATTCTAGGAAAAAAAACGAGATTGCCGAAACCCGGGATTGAACCGGGGACATTTAGATCTTCAGTCTAACGCTCTCCCAGCTGAGCTATTCCGGCAGTTGTAGGTCGTTGCCTTATATGGCGCACTTACTCAGAAAGTCACGGAAGATATCAACAAATACGAAATATTAGGTATATAATTTATAAAATATCGTAGAATAAACAGTATCTTGAAATAAAAAAATGTCTGTTGTCGGAACCCGAGATCGAACCGGGGACAGGACAATTAGATCTTCAGATTAAAACTCTCAGCTGAGCTATTCGACCTTAATGCCCTTTGTACTGCACTTGAAATGAAATGTGCACCTCGTTATTCAATTTAACCTCCCCTCCCTTATACTACTTCAATTTTAAATACTTTTAAGCAACCTGAGACTCATATATTTATGAATCAACTTTCGAGTTTACTGGGTTACTTAAGTTTACAAGGGTTGTTTTTTTTATATGCAGTAGTTTTTTTATGTTGTTGTTTGAAAAACTTAATATGATAGAGTTGTTGGAAAAGTTATGAAAGCAGTTAGAAGAGGAAGTTTAATTTAAATATACATTGAAATCTTTTAATATTTTGGGCAGAAATTGTTGACTTACCCTTATTTAAGGTTTTTTGTTTACAAGGAATTCGCTCTTGATTTTCATTCAAAAGTGGGAGTTATGTAAGGACACGTGTGTATCACGTAAAAGTATGTGTGAAAGTGTAACATATATCATAGATTGCAAGTAATGCATCATGCCTGACGTTTTATATTAACATTGCTTTCTGAATTGTGATTCGTATTTCGTGTAATAGGATTTTCGTTATTCCCCCAGCGTGAAAGCTACGCGCTTACAATTTGTGACGTGAATGTTCCAGAATGTCCAATTTAATAAATATGCATTTTGCGATCTCCCGCTGCCCCTCGAAATTTGAAACATTTATAGGGATTGTTGGCAATATTATCCATCAACTTCTAATGTCATTTTATAAGATATATATTTATATGTACAAGTCCGTAATATTAAACAAGAAAATATACCCAAATTTTGAAAACAATAATTTGAAATTTTACTTAGCAAATTTTAATCTATAGGTAACTAACAACCATTGATAATAATTGTAAGTGACCTAGAGAAAAATGAACGGTGATAAATATAATTTTAAAAATTTCTTAAACACTGGATTGTTTAAAACAAACCAAATCAGATAAATAACCATTAATTAATGTTTCTCCCCGATTAATATTCCAGAATGTTCATTAAATTATTGACATTTATAATATATAAGTACTACTGCAACACAAATAAGATAATAAACACTAGATCCCTAGGATTCCTACAAAATGATTAGATTTAATGCGTCGAGAGCCTCGCCCACAGATAAGACTTTCTACTATCATACAAGAAATTTCATTTTTGAATGCACGATGGAAAGATATCAGCTCTGGTCGATAAAACCGTGTTATACCTTACACATTTATTATCAATGCTCAATACGAAATAAAAATATACCCCAGGGCTTACAATCTTTGTTAAAAGACAAAAATCACGAACTCGTCCATATGTAGAAGTAAATGATGTAATCATCACTAACCAAATAATTTGCTAAATGAAAATTACAATACTCCTACGCTATAATGACTAAGTATTTGGGAATCAAAGCAGTGCATATCATTCCCAAGATTAACAATTCACGTAACTTACAATTTTATTGTGTATTAATAAATAAATATTTTCACACCAGATTTATAAACTCTGATTATTATCATCACGCCACATTTTTATAAGCTCTGATTTGTATTTTGCAAGCACATTTTTCTACAGGTCCCAAAATGTATACATATTACGAATGCTTGAATTTGTTCTGAAAAAATTGCGTTTGATTTGAAAAAAGTGAAGGGCGTACCTTGATTGTGAGCCGGCGCGGGAGTGGCGGCCAGAGGTGGTATGCCCTGGGACTGTTGGCTCGGAACCTGATTGGATTGTGCAGGTGCTAAGGGCCATAGGGTTGCTGCCGCGGCAGGGCCGGACGTCTGTTGGGCCCGGGAACCCGTGTCGCCCACGGGACGATCCCCAGTCCCACTTTGGGCCACGGGAGGGACCAACATCGAACCTCCCCCTCCCGAGGCTGAAATCAAAACGAGCAAAAATGAAATCAGTATAGAGCACAAGAACAAATGCGAATAAAAAAAATGAAAAATATGACGATGTATTATAATAAATTAACCATCTACGTCCTTTGATACGTCCATATTGTTTTTCCCCTGTTTTCGTTATTTTATGTTTCATTACGAAGTCACACGCGTTCGACATTTTTCACATGAAATTTCTAGGTGTTTTATATAACAACTTTAGATTCCCAATGATTTACACTTTTAGGAATGCGTTTGTACTAAAGTCGCGTTAATAGATAAGACAAGATAATTCTTATTTTTCTTTGTAATTACAGTTTATCTTCTTTTTTACAATATCACACATCCGTCCATATAACTCTCATTTCTTTCAGTACCCAGTGGAGCCATTTTTAAAGATATTATTCTGCTTCCCTTCAACTCATTCTTTTTCTTATTTTGATTTTATTTCTTTTCCTTCGATCTTCCGTATGACCTTTCGTTATCTGCATCCCTAATCTTCCTTTATACGACAGACACTTTTCGTATTCCGTTTTACACGTTTATCCCACATTTCTGTTCACCACATCCTCCCCTATTCCTATCCTCCCTCGCCCTTACTTTGTCTAGCCAAACGTGACTGTCAAATTACCCCCCTCCCTCGCCGTCCGTGCTTCTATCGCCCCTTTAATACTCCCCGACCTATGGGCACAAGTGTGCAGGGAGATTAACGATGAAAAGTTGATTCCGATCGCCAGATACGGGCATCTGCTCCACCCTGACCCTTCAATTCGTCGACTAGGAAAATGATGAACGGAGAATAGCATCCCCGAGTATTAATACGGGCAAATGGCCGCTTAAATAGCGGAGGGGTAGGACGCATTCACTTGATTCCCAATATTACAGATTTTCCCTGCAGTTGTTAACATTTAATGGGCATAATCCTTCGCAAACAAAATAAAGGAGATGGATAACGTAGAACGAAATAATACAAATATAATAAAGAATATATAACAACTTATAAAAAAAATTCGTCCATTCCTGTTCTTCCCTGTTCACACCCTGAAAATGGAGAAACCTACCTAACAATCGAAAGAAAGATCGAAGGAAAGAAGATCATAACGACCCCCTCCTTCGAGCCTCGTTTCCAAGGGTGGATGAAAAAATTGAGGAAAGAGAAAGCTGGAAAATGCACGAGACCGCGTTTGTGACGTAGGGGTAACAGAATCGTTATACGAACTAACGTATCCACATTCAGAAAATGAGGGGGAGGGGGGTAGAGGTGATAGAGAGAAGTTGAGATAGAACGTGCAGCATTTTCAACGGGGTGAACGGAGCAAGAGCGTTCCATTTCCTACCAAGGGGTGAGTCACTGAAGGGATAGCCACGGAGGGTTGGGAAGGAGTCGAAACAGGGGGGGGGAGGGGTAGCAACAGGTCGCCAAACATAATGTAGTCTCTTAGATATATACATTACACAGGAACGTCGCAGGTTCGACGCACAGATTTTTTAGTCGATACACGCCTTGAGGCACCCTGAAGTAAAGGGGGCTGTAAAACGATGTCTCTGCTTCTTTTTTTGTTTGCTCCTTCTTCCAAAAGAAATCCCTTAATGGCAGGATACATTAATGATGACTGAAGCCATCAAGTTTGCTTTCGTTTTTCCAAGAAACTAATTTTTTGAGACTTCGTGTACCCTCTCGCAAGAATGGTACGTAATTAGGGGTTGGGTAATCGTCGGGATGATCGTAAATTTAAGAAAACGCTGGATTACATGCATCAGGTGTATCCACGTTGTACATACAAATTGTATTGAAGGAGTCGATAAATTTTTCGGCCAATGTAAAGTTTAATGACATTCGAAGAACTTGTATGGGACTTTGATGTAATGAAAGAGTAGCCTTTTGGACTTTGATTAAGCTTTCATGGATTTGGTACCGCTTGAATTTTTTAACACCGGTGAAAGTAGCCCTATCATTACGATTATTTGCTGTGTTCTGAAATTTCTTAATGGCTAACTTGGTTAAGCATGGTATTACGCGATTTCCATAATTAAGACTCTGCTTCTGAACATCTTCCGTCGATGCTTCCTCCACCCTGTATATCTTCATCTAAGAAGGCAGTGTCATCGTGTTAATTCAACGTATTTTACTGTCCCTCGTAATTGCTTATTTGTGGGAACAATTATATACTTAAAATCCACCCAGAGGTTTTAATATCGCCATTAGTTTATAAGTAACTATTCGAATTGAATATAATTTTATCTCACAAAATTTTCTACAAAATCAGATAGGGATTTTCTACAAATCAGACGAAGCATTATTTATAGGTACTTAGTGTCATTCCGGTAACACAGAATCTGATACGAAAAATATACAGCGTCTCCCGGATTTACCCTATGTACGCCCTGTGCCACAGCGAACGTGTTAACAAAACTGTACAAAAAAAAAACAGAAATTTTACGATTACATCCCAAACACCAATCTTGAGCCACAAAAGTGTCTCGTGTGAGAAGTTCCGAATAAATCCGCCCGACAGAACAACTTTCGAGTACCTACATATGTAAGTAAGTACATAGGTACAAGTTCCCCCACAACGCAGTCTTCCGCCCAATTTCAACCCTCTCCCCGCGACACCAGTCGCTCCAATCCTTTACACACGCTTCCCACGTGACGCCGTAACAAGATACGAGCTGCTAATTTTCCTCGCACTAAAATATTACCGCGAGCCGAAACACGTATTCTGAGCACACGCAATTAACACTTACCGAGAACTCCGCGAGCCCCAGCTCCTACGACGTTTAATTATTATAATCCAGCGGCCGGGCCGCCATTACTCGCCCCGTTTCACCTTCTCGCGTGCACCCTGACAAATGTGTACCCGCCGATTGACAGGCCATCGACAGTTATTACTCATTACCGACGCGTTTAACGAGGGCATCTAAGACGCTCTTCCACGTACGAGCGCGATTTTACGGACTTCCCGGACACGCGACATATCCGTTCCCCGATCCAGCTGGAAATTTTGTTGCACCTTAGATCGACACACCGGGCCTATTACCATTCACCGTCGCCTCGAAGGGATCGTGATTTCTTCTTCACTTCTCGAGCCTCTCGAGGCAATCGCGCCACAGGGTGACCTCGCGGAATGATTGCTAGGGACCTCGATGAATATGTTTTTACGGGGGAGAGGGATCTAGTTTTGTCCTTGCTTCTTCTCGTTTCGTCGTTTTGCGGTTTACTGTACCTACGCCAATGTCGAAGCTGATTTGAAAATTTGGTATTTAGATTTGTGGGAAGAAGCTTGTTATTGTGGGGTGAACAGTTTTTATGGTTGTGTACCAGAGATGGGCAAAATTTTTATTTAAATACAATATTGAGTAACGAATAAAAGTTAAAAAATTATTCGTCATGTGTCGAATAAAATTAACTCGGGTTAAAAAATTTATTCGATGCTAAAGTTGAAACTCTCGACGAATAATAAAATTTACTTTGCTCGTCGAATAAAGTCAACTCGGCTCTGACTTTTGGTAAATTAAGGGGGTACTCTAGTGTAACTGCCCGTTTTTCAACGCTATTTTCAGGAATTTATTTAACTTACAACTAAAACTTTAACCTGTTACAACTACGCGAGTATTAAAAACAGGTTTCATATTCACAATGACATTTTTCATTCAATCAAACAATCTGTCAAATTTTCTTACATTTCTTCCAAGACACCCTATATACTCCTCACCTTTTCGAAATGCTCTAAAAAATCTAGTATACCTACTTCTAAAAATTTCGTTAAAAAATCCACAGCCTGTGCACAATAATTAAAGGCCCTCGCCAGTCGAGGTCCAAGCCACTCGACCTCGTAATTTGTACCGAGGGTGGAAAGAAAGGGGAGGCAAGAAAAGTCGAAGGCGTCAGATTTTTACGAGCACCTGTTCACCATTTTCCAACGGTGAAGGGGCCAGCTCCGCGTCGTCAGGTAGTCACGATTCGCGGCGGCCCTTCTCGTACCCTACCGACCTGAAAACCTGTTCTACTATTCCTTCCCCTCGTTCCACGATCCTTCGTCCCTTCTTCTACTCCCTTCCAGCGGCAGGAGCGAGGGAAATTAAAAATTAAGCCGCTGTCAAGACCACCGAGCTTTCTCCTTTCAGCTCGCAATTTCTTCGGGACGAGACTCGAGATATCCTCACTTTCAAATTGCTACTTTTTGGGAAGTGAAGGATTGACAACGTGATACAGTGTATACATAGGGGAGAGTTGCCAATATCGTACCTCATCAATTTCTCAGTAATTAACGAATATAAACGACATCTGATGATAAAAATATCAAGTAAATGCGAAATAAGAAATAGAAACAAAATCTATTGAGCTTACACCCTATTTTATGCGTGCTATAAACATTTAAAAAAAATCAGGTATGATTGATGTAACTTTTTACCAGTTTATTTTAGCTGATAATAATCAAACAATGCAATTTTGTCCTGTAATTTTGAATTATTCTAAGAGCGGGTTTAATCTAGAATATTTTACATTCATTCTAAGTACATATTACATTCATTATAAAGTTTGAATTGATATTCATAAATAAATTTACCATGTTTCCTAAATCGTACCACTACATTCGTTTTTAGCGGAGGTACGATTTAGGAGACCGGTTGCCTAAATACCTTTTACACTATGTGACAAAACGATTAATAACAAATTAATTTGCTCTGAACAAAAGGTTAAGCGTGTAATAGTAGGTGCATAAAAGATCAAGCTACAATCTCCAATAGTCATTTTCGTTCAAATTAGTACCAAATATGAAATATAACGTAAAATGTCTTAACTGGTACGACATACACAACCCTCCGCTATATATCCATGAATAAATTATTTAAAAACCTGAGCCCCTTCGTTTCAGACAATAATACTGTACACAGCGACCGAACGCATTATTTCGTTACAATAGAATTGAACGGCAGTTTACCAGAGACATTTTTATCCCCCTGCACCGTGAATTCTTGCTTTTGTGTCTACCTTTTCACTGGAAAAATCATCTTTACCATTGTGCCTGTGTAGCTGCTGCGCAAACATGTCCACAGTGTCCCCAAATCAAGCCAGTATCGAATAGTATCCCCCTGGACGATACCTGCACTCCCGAATGCTTCGAGCGTTTAAGCCAAGCCACGTTTCACAAAAAAAAGAAAGAAAATAAGAGATAAAAAAGAACACCTAGCCTCGTGTTTTTACGATACAGCCACTTTCGTTTCGCGGTCAGTTGAAAGAGTTAGCGAGACCGACCGCTCTGTCCCCAGCTGACCTATATTCGCAACGCTTCGCCGATCGCGACCGTCGTTCGGCAGCTGGATCGATGGAAAATTTAACGAGCTGCCCGCGAAAACGCTCGTGAACCGCAGAGCTGCGTAAAAGACGCACCCGCTTCTTGCGCCTTATCTGGGCAAGCCGACTTCCTGTCCTCTTCTTTTGCTCGATTTGACGAGGCCGCCGCGCTTACGCAATCCTGTGCAACCCTATTCTCAAGCACGCGCCATCGCTCCTCTGTGTTGGCCCACCGCCGACACGCGCGCGTGCACACGTATACGTGCATGTACGTGCATATCGATTTTTGGTAGCCCAGGACGCGGCGCAGCTTGGATTTCGAGGCGAATGCCGGCAGTTCCTCGGGCATGCTACCCACTTACGCGGGGGAACGTGTTTCCACGAGCGTTTAACGGGGGCGTAAGTTTCAATCTTGCGCCGTGTACCGGTCGAAAAGGATCGAGAGGCTTAACAGGCAGTAGTTTTTGTCAAGCTAAAAGTCTCCTTTTTATACGTACGTCGATTAAATTAATGTGCTTTTTTTATTGTTGAACGTAGTTTAGAAACAAATCTGGGTTGATATTATCGTCTGAGTTGCTGTTTGTTGATTTATGTGGATGGTTGTTGGGGGCGAGTGTAAGGAATCGAAAGAGATACGGCTTTTTGGGACTATTTTCTGGGGGGAGCTATAAAGGTGTCTGCTTTCAACTCTAATGGGGAAGTTAAAGTTGGAAGCTACTGTTGTTTAGTAATAACATCCTACATATGGATGATTCAACTATAAAGTGTGAAATTGACTCTTTTTTAGATCCTCAAAGAGTAACATAATCTTTGAAACTTCAGTAGTATAAAGGTGCGTTTAGATCAAACGATCAAATTCGTGATCATTCAGTGTAAACGGTAATCGAACGATGTTCGCATCGAATGTGCCAGCGAATTATAAGTCTGTGAAGTAGGGGGTGCCAACTTCACAGACCTACGAATTATTTATTACTCGCCCCTACGCGAACGTCGCAAGAACGATGTGTGATGAAGAAATTGTAATTGCGGCTGCAAGTTTCGTTATTCTTGAAGAAGAAAAGAAAAGAAGAAGAAGGAAGAGACGTTGGTGGATTATGAATTTATTACGAAATTGGACACAAAATAATGTAGGAAACTTATTTTTGGATATGCGTTCACAAGAAGAAAGTCAACAGTTTAGAATTTTATTTAAAATGGCTTCAGAAGATTTTGACTATCTCTTATCTTTAATTAGCAAACAAATTAGTAAGAAAAATACAAATTATAGAGAGTCTATTTCTCCAGAGCATAGCTTTACGGGTTTTGGCGACGGGGGATTTATCCAAGTCTTATGTATTTTTTTAAATAAAGAATTTCTTCTCGCGTGAAGTTCTTCTCAATATTGAGTCCACATGCTACGTTTAATCCGAATTCTCGACGATTTAAACCGGTTTGCGTACCGCGCACCTCGGATTATCGGGGCTCCCCTGTACAATACTTCAAATGATTGCAACATTTCAAACATTATTGAAAATTTAACACATTTAAGCCATTACAAAGACGAGTATATTAGTTAAAAGGAACAGAAACTTCACGAATCTTCAGAAACTTCAGTAAAAAATATACGGTGAAGTGGTAATGAAAATTACCCCGTGTCTGATTAAACTCAGTTTGCGCTACTTGGCGATCAGTAACCAAAATATGCATCGTTGGACATTTCTTTCTTTCAATCTACAAAATTCGTTCAACCTACCACTACACAATCAACAACCTTGCCATTCGAAAATCTACAAGTAGCAGTCAAAAGAATGTTTAAAACTAATATTTCTACATGTCTGCATAACAAACTTAATACTAAAATTTCAGAATCATGTTGCTACCACTACCAAATTCTGATCACCCCGAATCTATGAGATATAAATTTTAAAATCTAATTCTCTGTAATGGAACCATCTTATTTTTCTACAATTCACTGTTTAAACTTTCTTATACCACCATTGCAATATCGTGGAATCTACATTATAAGCTTGCAACTGAATTACAGTCACTGACTAAGTTTACGCTAAATCAATCCCCATTAATTACAAAAGGACAAGTCACAAAAGCCACAAAAACCATACCACCCCTTTCCAAAACCCCCACCCTGGGTTTTCCCCTCAAATCCAACATAAACCCATCACAGAACTTCTCGATCCAATCGAGTCCAGCTCCTAGCGCAATTCCCAGGTGTCCCCATCGTAACTCCATCTTTCAATAGGTCCTACCATTCCCGCAGTCCGCGAAAAACCGTAAATCTGACGCGCGATCGGCGTGAATCATCCTTGGTTCCCAGTAACCTAAACGCGCGGCTGGTTTCGCGAGGAAAAGCGCGTCGGAAGCAAGCGACAATCCTCGCTGAGCTGGAGCGCGTTCGCGCGCGCTGTAGGAGCGCACGTGCACGTTGGACGCAACAATTTATGTAGACGCGTGCGTGAATGGCGTAGTAAATTCACGTTTGTACGCGAGGGCGCGGCTCGAACGGGCAGACTGCTTTGGTCGAAGGAGAAAGATTCGGCCGCCTGCAAACGATGTGATTTGCAACCGAACCTTCCCCCCTTTTTTTCCACCGACTGGCTTGGTCGTGTGAGTCGTCGTCTTCGCAGGGACGTAGGGCCCTGGCGCGCGCGCGAAACCCGCCCCGCAGCGGCCGATTATTCCCGAAACTGTATCGCGATAACCGCAAGAACGCACGGTTCCTGGTAATTAATCCCCCGATGCACCCTGCAACGCTGGACTTCCACCCCTTCCCCACCCTTTCTCCATGCCTACCCCTCCTCCTCATTTCCCTCCCCGCCCTTCGTCCAAGCCGTTTTTCGAGATACACACGACGGTAATTAATTTTTTAACGCCGACCTGCAACCAGTCCTCTCTCTAATTATCGTTTACTCTCAATAATCTCGTGGCTGTGGATAAAAGCGGATTGACCGGTTTTTAATTAATGTTAACGGACAATTAGTCGGCTGACTGATGCCCTAACGGGGATCGCGATCTGGGGTACTGTGGCTGATGGCTGTATTCCCTGAATCTGGGGTGCTGAGTGATTTTAGTTGTCGCGAGGGAGGATCAGGGATGGGGTAGGGAGGATTTGAAATTTCGGGTGATTTTGTTGGAGATCGGGATTGCGATTTTGCTGGTATTATTGCGATAGTGTTGATTCACTGAAAATAGAATCAGTGAAGTGTTTTTATTGAAGGGCTGAGATGTTAAATGAGAATGAAGCCAGAAAATAGTTTTTTCTAAAATCAGTTTTCTTTCTAAACTGAGAGGGGTAGGTACTAAATATATTTCTTAGTGGAAGTGAATGCCTTCTGGCTATGGAGAATTAGAATTTCTTTAAATATACGAGTACCTAAATGAGAAAATCTATACTGCGTGAATTTTCCATTGTTATCTCAATTTTAGATATACACTGGCATTCATAAGTATTAGGACAATTGATGTCTTTGCACAAAACGTGATATTTGGTACAGATCGAATACTTTTCACTGCTTTTAATTTAAAATATCAAATAAAGTCAAATTTATTAAAATTCTCCAATAAGTTTGTCACATATCTCCACAATTATTTGATATTGAGTAGGTGTCCTAATACTTGTGAACGACTGTATATGTATATATAATGTTTTTCACTAATAGTTTTTGGGCAATAGTAGAAATTTTAAACACGATTCGTGCCCCGATATTAAAAAATATGATTAGCAAAAGCTGGCGCTCAGTTGATCGCAAAAAATTGCCGGTCGTAATTCTCCATAAAAACGCGCGTTGGAATTGAATCCCGTTTCGTTTACATCAAGAACTTAGACGGCTGGTTTGATGAGCGCATATTACATTTCGTTCGGAACAGACGTTCCTACATGGGCTTTTTATTCCTTTTACTACCGTCCGCGATTTTAATGCGAATTCAATTTTGCTGGAGGATTTCAGGCCTGAAACGCGGCAAACACGACGTTTCGAGGAAATAATTCCAACAAAAGTTGAATTATATTCCGTATGGCTGAACGGACAGACAGAGTTGACGTGGATAATAAGCGATTATTACAGAACTGTTATAGCCAAATATCTGCAACGACTTTTTCTGACAGAAAAACGTCGACTTTAGAATATGTACTCTGTATTGAAGGATATTAATTTATAATAATATGAATAATATCGACAACCTTGGGCAATCGTTATTAAATGACAGCACCATGTGACAAGTAAGTAAGCAACAGACTGAAGCATAGTTAAAAGACATTCAGAATAAGCTATCTAAAAATTAAATGATTTAGAAACAGATAAATTCCACGCAAAAAAATATTTCAGGAGATAAGAAGGAAGAATGTTAAAAATAATATAGATACTTTCTTAGAGAAACATTGGACTTCTGACAGTTTAGCAATGATGAAAGCTGTTGTATTAATTTCTCAGCAATCACGGCTGACATAAATACAATGCATCGAACGCACCTACTGCAGCTAATGAATAATACGAATGCATTCATTCCACAACATTATAAATAGAACTCGTGACAAAAATGAGATATATTCCATCAACTCGCAACTCTGTTCCAGCTTGTACATTCCTTCTACACTTCTAACCCACCTTCTCCTCCACCTTCTAAAAAGAGTTTCGACGACGCACGACGAACGAAAACCCTCGGAGCAAGACAGCGGGAAAAGAGAAGGCCGGAAAGAATGAACCGACAATACAGAACGCCTTCGACGATGACACTACACGAGGCGAGGTGCGAACGAAAGCGCAGACATCTTTGTGACGGGCGCAGACATCTTTGTGACGAGCACGGCCCCCAGAGCAGGCAACCCGTAATACGATTTAATAAGAGCACGGAGCCAGTGATTATTAAGAGATAATACGAAGCGAACGCAAAGCGGCAAGTTTTCACGGCGGACGCGATTCTTCGTTTATTTCTCGCTCTCGGAGCTACCCCGGGGAGGGAGAACGTTGAAGAGCGTGGCTCGCCCCTGAGAGAAATGCATATTAAGTCTCCGACACAACAATAGACTCGCTTAGGCAGTAGCCCCTCGTCCTCACTCCACTTCAGCTTTCCGCCTCTCCAGAGCCTACTAGTCTCTTTCTACATGACATCACCCCGATTCCGTTTTCCTTTCCCGGCGCCGTCGGCGTCGCCACGATCATCAATCGAGTCGATCGACGCACGCGAGTCACGTGATCGACGTAACGGAGGGGGTTTCCGATATTTACAGTTGGAATGTTTTATTGGCTCGATTGTCGACAAGTGTCGAGAACGTTAAATCTGATTAATTTTAACGATTCGAGCGAGGCATGTTTTTTTGGGGAATGTTCCTTTGAGTGATGGCTTCCGCCAAAAAAGTTTTGGACAAAGCTTAGAAAGCTAAGTCCTTAATTTGCTATCGATGCTTTCCAGGAAATATCGACTTAGAAAATTGTGCAAATAGGATGCAAATCCCTTGGCAAGGGCGAATTTGGAGATTTAGAGATTTTGAAGATCATCAAATATTTTAATTTAAAAGACTTGAGGCAATATTAAAATTAATTCAATATGACAACTCACGTATGAGTTAGTACTTATTGCTAACTTGCTACATGAAAAAAAGGGAATTGTTTTTAAAGTTGATTCAACCCTCTGTGTTTAAAGATCACTTGGGAATAAATCACCCCAAAATAAAAATATTTTGCTACCTTTTTCAATTTGATTCGCCCAGAATTTGCCACCCTCAAAAATTTACCACCCTATATTCAAATTCGCCCCTGTCCCTCGGAGTGAAAAGACACCCACGACAGTCAAATTATTAAATAGATTTGAAAGATAAAGTGTAAGGGCTGGACAATAGTAATAACTTATAAACGAGAAGATTGAATATTTCGAGAATGTTCGGTTCACTGATTCGTGTTGATTGAGATATTTTTGTTTCTTTTTCACGAACTTTATTGACTACTTAGATTGCTTTTCACTCGTAGTTCAGAAGCATTCTGTATGTGTGTACTTGTTACCGGCAGCTATCCTTAACAAGCCCTGTGAGGATCGTATTCTCGCCATTTTAATTGACTAAGCCGCGTTGATTATCGGAAGATAGCAGACAGATAGCTTGTAGTTACGACACTGATATAGAGATCGGCTTACCCTCGGCTGTAACTCGTGTTCATGATAATCGATTCACGTTTTACGAGCTTGGATACGATTCCTGTTAATCGTAACTCAAACGGTATCGAGTCTAAAAAATTTGTAAGAAATTTAGTGCAGGCTATAGTTCGTTGAATATAATACTCCTAATGATTCGTTATGGAATTATTATTTTAAGAACAACCATTAAGCATGAAAGTAACTGCTGATTAATTTATTCTGATTAGATTGTAATTCTAGAAAAATACGGTAATAATAAAAACTCTATTATGAAACAGGGCTGATATAAATAAATTAATTGCAGTTTCATTTTAGATTTGAAAAAAAGCTCTCCTAGCAAAAAGTTTACTCGATCCGCCAATTACTAACTCCATAAAGCAAGTTTGTAATCACAAAACCGCTTTTCATGGGTGTGAATTTTATTGCAAGAAAGACGCTCTTCAAAACAATGAAGCAAACAATGCCGCACATTTTATGTTGTATAGCTTGCCAAATTATATCCTCGGGTCTTTCAATCGTCCGTCTATTTCCTTTGGAAGCCCCAGAGCGCGTCTCCTTCCACGTATTATTGAAAGGAAACGGAATCTGTAACTCGGGGAACAGGAGTTTCTGAAAGAACGACAAACACCCACCGTTTCTCCTCGTCGATGCATACTTATGCAGACGGTTGCGGGAAACAGTAGCAACGAGTGTCGCAGCACGAAACAGATGCACATTTTTCAATATAAACACGGGCCAACCACCGAGAGACACCCATAACGATAAATTCCTGCAGCGTCACGTGCCTCGAAGTTTTCGATATCGATCCTCGAGGACTTTATGCTTCCAGGTTCGTTCTATGGAATTTTAAACGCTTATTCTTCCAAATCGTTCGACGTTGTATGCTATATCGAGCATTCAACATTAAAATTTAATAATGGATAATCATTTATTTGCAGATTAATAATAAAAACACAAAACAGGAATATTCAGTCGTAGTAGGGTCCTTTTATATGGGACAGTTTTATGAATCACGACTAGTATATGAAAAGAAACTTGTCAATTACATAATATAACAGAATTTTTCTTATGGCAGTTTACTCATTTGCAGCACATGTCAATCACAACATTTTCTCCTTCACAAAATAAAATCTTCAACCTCGCTTAACACTCTCATAAAGGAATCACGTGAGCTGTTATGCACAGAACTTAATGAAACTTTGTAGAAAGATAGAGAACTGAAAAATATTTCACCCCTGTTCAGTCGCAAACACCTTATAATTTACAAAATATGTAACAATAGAAATCCCATTTGTTTTGTTGGCGTTAAGTGCCTGAAACTTAAAGAGGCATTTTTCAAAACCTTGCACGACAGTATTAAATTATATCTTTGAAACTTCTTGACAAAATATGATTCAACGGAATAGAAAATACAACCATTCAGAAGCAAGAAATTTCGTTTCACAATTTCTTCTTGACTTGGTACGAACTGCATCGACTTGCTCAGCTTCTCTTCGCACAAACATCACGTTGAATCATTCGCCCGAGCTTCATTGCTTCGTAGGGCGAGGAGCTTGCTGATCGTGAGCCTCGTTTGAAAGTATTCGATGATTTCGCGCTTCACGATTTTATAATTTACGACGTCGCCCCGATAATGTGATTTATGGGTCGACTGGAACTCTTACGGCATTTTACTTTCATCGCCGGAAAAGAGGTCAATTCATTCGCGTGATGTTCAATGACGTATTTTTATTACGATGCTGGCCGATCAGATACGCGGGTGCAAGGGAAAAAATGAGAGCTCGGACGCGCGCTTTTTAAAAAAAATGCACACACATACACGTGGGTCCCGCAGTCAGCCCGCACGAATTCAGATCAATGGGTATGTGTGTGTGTGTATGGAATCGCTCGCGTGAAAAATTCTCGCGTGACGCTGGTAAATTCGAAATGTCGGGGAAAGAAAAAAGGGAAGGAACCTCTGACGTCTGCCTGTCGGAATAAATTAGATGGAAAGCACGAAACACTTGGATTTTAGGTGGACTGAATTCGTGGAAGCTCGCATTTTGGCATCTTATTCCGCGATGCTAACGATACAATTAAAGGCGTGGGCAAGAAACGTTCGAAAAACTTCGGAGGAAATATCCAAAGCGTGAATTTACATATGCAACTCAATATAATGCACAAAAACAGTGTGTATATGAAAAATAGATTTTGCACCGCGTCGAGGAAATCAAATTCGAGAAGAAGTACAGTAAAACTATTCCAAGGAACTTAAGTAGTTTTCCTAATACTATAAACACCATATATTCGGTGGATAAGATATTAACTTCGCGATGAAATACTTTCTATTCTGCTATCAATGGATAGTTTTACTTGTCACTTTCTTTTTGCACTCTGCGAAGGTAATAGAATAAAGCTATGAACTTGCAAAGGGATACGTGCTATACTGGTTTCGTTTTTTTTAATTCCCGAAAAATTAAGTTTTCTTTAGCAAACCTTTCTCAGTTCTGCCCGACTTGAAAGGGCATTTTTCAAATCCTCGAGCCACTCAAAGTGTTAAGAAATTTATTAAGAAAATAAATGCATTTAGACTGATTACTAGGAATTGTGCTTCTTAGGAAAATTGAAAAGTTCTATCCCTTAATTCGACGACTAGTGCCACCTCCATCTTAAACCGTTTTACATTAATTGCTTCGCAGGCAGTGCTAATGCAAGCCATTGGCAGAACGAGGAGGGGAAGGTCGTCTTTTAAAAAGAAAAACGCGACTCCTAGCTATTATTTATTGGAATTCGTTCTCCGCTGGTGCCAGGTTCGAATAGTTCAAGTGGGAAATATAACAAAGGTTAAAACGGTGTTGCGTCGTAATAGCCAACGAATATTAAGCAAGCTTTAAGACCTGATTGCCTTGACGACTCATTCGTCACGGAACGATGTGTTTTTCATTCTCTAATGTACCGATGGTGATGGCGCATTTATTTGAAAACCTTTGCTGTTATCGTCTTCAAAGCCAATAAAAGCTGAAAGGCTTATGTCAATCGACCACGCCGCTGTTATTTCGCCGTTGTGCTTCTTTGCAAACGCTACGATCACCATCGACTTTTCGAGGGACAGATTTCTTTTTATCCCGCGTATTACGTCAAGCACGGAGAATTCGTGACCATACAAGTCGCCAGCGAATTGAAAACGGAAAATGGACGCGTGACCTCTCAATACGGCTGGAAACTGTCTCCCGTTTTTCGCTTCTGCGATCGTGGAACGCGCCGAATAGTGCACAGTAGCAATCACGCGATATTGATCGACAATTTTCAAACTACTATTTGGTGAACGTTTTTTGTATGCACACACCGACAATTTTTTAGATTATGGTATTTCGGTAAATGTTATCGATTGGGAGAAAGGTGTGAAAGATTGGTAGGCTCACCCTGTTGCATTTACTTTTCCGTAGTATTCCAGTTTAAGTACAATAGATACTCGATGCCATTATTGAATCACCTAAATGAGTGATCGTCTGCTCATGGCACAACAAGATATTTAGTACTGTATAAGATTCAACCGAAAGAGTATTTATTCTGCGTGGAAAACTGAGTAGGAACTGTGGAATAAACTTTGTCCCCAAGAAACTTCCCTTTCGAGGAAATCGATTTTGAAAAACCGTTTGGTACAGATACACGTAACTAAAAATTGAGAGAATACAGAATTAAATATCGTATAATTGTCAATGAAATGAATTCTAGCATAAAAATAAACCGAAATTGTGAAATAACTTTTTTCAAATGGTTTCCAAAATAAAAAATGATTAATAATTTATATCGATTTGTACTCGATGGATTTTCGAAACAGATTTCCTAGAGAAGAAAGCTTTCTATCAGATTTAGAAGGTACCGTTTCAATGGTACCGCTTAGGAAGAAGACCTCTGTTTTTCTAAACGTTCCAATAATTCCAAAAATATGGACGTTTAATCGTCCGTCTCGCGCAAGGAATTAAATGGAACGCCAGTTGACGAACGATATGGCCATCAAGGGCCGCGATTGGTTAACAGAAAAGCGACGGACGCCGACTATCATTTAAACAGAAAAATATCGGACGGTTTTCATTTCAGCGAGATGAAACGCGGTAGCCCGATGGTTTCTGCAGAATATCGAGCGAAACTGCAGTCGCGAGGTTTTTGCATTCCATCGCTAATATAATTGGTCGCTGTAAAACGGAATCGACGGCACCGGCCAATACGGGGACAAGACTGAAAATTGGAGAAAGAGATGAAAGGAACGTGGACGCCTTGTGCCGAGAGGGCTTTTCATGCAATCCAAATAGAGCGCGACTGTGATTTCTATGAAATCCAATGGCTTGCTTCGAATGTAATATACAGTTACTCGCAAAAGTATCCAGCAACTGTATTCGTATAACATATTTTATTTATTTAAGGGTGAACCTGATGTGATCGGCAGAAATCAAGGTTCTTTTTGAGAATTTTTTGTAGAGAAACTATATAAGCAATCTTTATAAAACATTCAGGCTGTATTATCACATATTTCAAGAAGTGAACAAATCTTTTTTTATACAAAACTAACGCGGTAATTCTAAATGGCACAAGTGTTTCGGAATGGAGCCCTTTCAAGTCGATCAGGTTTTTCCTGGAAAAATTCGATACAGGATATATTTCCCGAAGTTCGTCTTAAAATACAAAGTGCACTCCGAATTTAGTCACCTTTCGCGCGAAAAGGTATTGAAATTTAGCTAAAGTGCTTCGAATAAATCGTCCTGGTAACGAACACCTGCGACGTTAAACAACTTTTTTCTTGCGTTCGAACGAGTTGAAGGTGCATACTTCGGTGTTAAGGCGACCACTTTTTAATACACACGCAGGATGTCCCCGCGATGACAAATTACTACGAGGCTGGCGTAGAAAAAGGAAGAGCAGCGTTTTCAACGTGACACTTTGATAGCTGCCGGTTCTTGCGATTCTCTGAAGAGTTAGCCAGCGTGGTTACACCTTTTCTTGGAAACCAGTTTACGGTGCATATTACGTTACGAGTCAGCGTTTCATCTTATTAAGTTTCCACGAAACTGTCCTATCCCGATAAGTTTGGCCAAGCAACAGCTTACTACCGACCAGTTCTGTTCGCTTTGGAAGTTGTATTTTACGGCACGAAAGACTCGAAATATTAGACACTGAAGTGGATAGATCATAAGTGTCTCGTAACTATTTTCCGAGAATATTACGGACCATTGTACTCACCTTCAATGTTAAGGTGTCATGCCAGGGTGACGGATTGGGAAATAGTAAAAAATGCGGCGAAAGATTTTCCAATGGATGACGTCTTTTTGAAAAAATCAATTCCGAAGTTCCGCGCGCCTGATTGAGTACGGTCTGGCTAGTACGTCTGTCCATGACTCACTGCTTCTACTTGCACGTTGGCATCAGCCATGATTTACGAGTCAGACCTAGCTTATACGGCATTTTTGAGCCGGTTGTGCATGGTTGCGAAATTTGAGTTAAGTATCTAAAGAACGAAAATACAGTATGGCGCCTATTCTACTATACTGAAACATAATAATGTCGTAAAAGTCGCAGAGAGTGAAGTACGATTCAAACCCTCAGGGACAGATTCCGCATAATTTTTTAATATTGAGTCTGCAGAAATGTAATTAAATAAGCGTAGTCCTTTAATGAGCGACGAGGAACACTTTTGGTAGTTTGCACACTCAAGGATATTGTTCTACTATCACTTAATAGGATCTCAAAGCAGTTACTATATCTTGGTTGGACACTTTAGCCTGTACTTCACAAATGTTAGGCTATAAAATTTATAATATTGAGTAATTCAGTGTTTCCCAACCTTTTTTTGAGTCGCGACCACCTTTTATAATATTCTAAATAAGATAAATTTGATAAGGTAGAAATAACATTAAAAATAGGTAATTGAAAGTATAATTCTAATTTAATAATATTAAAAAATGAATCTGTGGCGCCGCCCAGGAAACATTTCGCGACCCCCCGTTGGGAATCACTGCACTAATTAGTAATACTGTGGTGCTTCTATGTAAAATAAGAAGCAATAGAGAATAACACTGTATATAAATTATTTCAATCCTTTATTCTAATATTATTTATTAAATATTCTAATATTATTTATTAAATATTCTAATATTATTTATTAAATATTCTAATATTATTTATTAAATATTCTAATATTATTTATTAAAGCTTGCTAGACATAGCGTATACTATCAACTTTGCCTCGAGCTTGTCTTCAACATTGACTATTTCATCAAGTCGAGGAGCAGTCAACGATCATGCTGTTATATACCTACACAAGGACCCAAAACAAAGTTTATAACTAAACTGTCCATCGACAGAAAATCGATAGTATAATCTACGCCTTATCCCATTCTATGCACCCCCCGCATCCATCAGCGATTTCCATCCCCTAGCCCCACAAAACACTTCAACGCTGCCACCATTAGCCGCGCACTAGGAAGTCAAGGAAAAGGGCAGATTAAACGCAGAAAAACAAGGAGAAAACGCAAACACGAGGGTGGAGGGGACAGAGGACGGCAGGAACGTGTCGACAGCGTGCAGTCGACTGTTTGTTTCCCGGCAATATTTCAGGAACATAATATCGCGTAGCAGAGAGAGGCGGTTCAGGCGGGTGGTGGTCGGAAGGGGCTGGTGGACAGAGGTTGGGTGGAAATGACAGCCAGTTTGGCTGTCCCCTGCTGGAGGCACACGCGAACCCTCGAGTCGACCCTATGGCCTGGCCACGTATATACATATCGACCCATCGCCCGCGACAGGGAGAGGAGTCCAGGACCTCTGACACGCGCTCGGTCCAGTGTGCACCGCTGACAATGCGCGCTACTTCAAAGACACTTGAGCCCACCCATGTAAGAGGGAGAAAGGGAGAAAGAATTAAATTGTCCTACTTGTTGACAGAGGTCCCATCGTTGCCATCGATAGGGATTTTTCGGTGGTTGCTAGGGAGGTTTGACCTGACCATAGAAGATGCGAATTGCTCGTGTGTTTGTGAAGATTCATGTGGGGTAGAGATTTAATTTTAAAGAACTGGGTGATCCTTGATATTTGGGGAAGTTATAGAGAAGAGATGAATTTTGGTTTGGATTGTGTTGATGATATTGGTGCGTTATGAGATTGAGGATAAGGTTGTGGGAGAAGCAATTGTAATTGTAATATCATCAGAGATAATTCGTTGATGTTGAAGATTGATTTAAGTATTGTGATTAATCATCAATATTAAGTGGAAGAATATATTAGAAGCTACTCTGGAAGAATACTGTTTTAATAAACAACCCCTGGAGAATCTTAACGAAAGAGAACACAGAGTATTTACCAGATTCAAAATATCCTGTATCAAATAACACAAAGTGATAACGGCGCATTAATTCGGTCAGTTAAACTTTTTTTTTTTTTTGGTTTTTGACGTTTCGGTCTGTGTTTAAACCTTTTTCAAGGAAGATACAATAAATACTGTTTTCGCTTATTAATAAGTCACACGTTTGCTAAGTACGTGCAACCCGCGAGTCGGTTGGAACGTGACTGAAGTTTACTCTCCCTTTACACATTTTTGAAAAATTTTGTTCTTCTGAGGAAAAAAAATACAATAGATTATTCAAAATTCAAAAAAACAAATGCATAAAAAAATTCAACAATTTGATAGATGCCAAAAATAACAATTTTAATAGTGATCATAATGGTTTTATTTCATTCAACAACTCTACTTCTGATAATAACAACTGGTTTAAAAATCTTTCGAATGTGGAAATTCCACAGAATGTTAAAAAAGTGTTGACTTTAGGACCAAAACATGCATTATCTGTTCCAAAGAATTTTATTACCTCTCCTAAATTCATTGCTTCAATTGAGGCAGGTTTAGTAAAAATTAATGATGAGAACATACAAACCACGACTAGATTAAGATTAGTTGACAAAATTTTAAATTACACCACCAATTTAGTAAAACCTAATAATGAATTATTGTCTAAATCAGAAATTATTGAAACGAAAAAATTCTTTAAGGAAAATCGTAATTTGCTGGTCTTGAAATCTGATAAAGGTAACACCACAGTTTTAGTCTCGAGTTTTATATCTCGGAAGTGTTGAAATTATTGAATGATGAAACCACATACATTGTCAGTAAATTTGAATATACGTGTACTTTTGAGAGAAGATCGAACTCTATTATTTCTAATATGGTAAAAAAGAAACAGATCAATGGTTTAACTGACCGAATTAATGCGCCGTTATCACTTTGTGTTATTTCTACAATTATGGTCGATATCTTAAATACATTATCCTGTATCAAAGTTACACATGACAGTCAAACTGACTGGTTTTAGATTTGATAATAAATTTACCATTTTCAATCTGAAAATAACTATAATCGTTAATTATTATACATTATTTCTGACTCCTCTAAAATTTCCAATACAATACTTCTTTTAAAGAATCCCAAGTTGTCGCATGAGTCAATATAAAAATCCACAAGTATCGCTAATAACCACTCCATCAGCGGCTCATTGAGCGTTAAACAGCTACAAAAAGAGAAGATTCAGGACACGCGAACCCAAGGCCCACTAATGCCACGCAGGCTGCATCCCATAAGCTCTAGCCATTCACTGGTCCCCGAATATTACCGATAAAAGTCACGGCCACCGTGAATCCCGGTCGCGCGGAACAAAAGCGCATGTGAATACTATGCATATGTCGAGCAAGAAACCGCAAGGATCACGGCGAAAATATTCGCAGCCTGGTTGGGCGTTTAAGCACGCACGTGCTCCAACTCGCGCCTTCCCTCGGTGATAAAAATGCGCGCCACGTATAATGCCGTCGCTGACAAAGAGGCCAGAAAGCCACTGGCGTATACACGACGAACTGTGAGAGGGCTGTTATGAAACCAAGATCGAATTTAAGGGGTTACAAGCATTTGAACGGTTTATTAAACACAGGGGTCGATTAGAGAGTTTCTTATTTCTAAAGAACTCTGTACGTCTACTCTAATGGGGAATGTTCCACTCTTTTAACTTACAATCTTTTTCTTCAACATAATTATTATACTTAAATTAACTAGGTCCTTAGACTTGTAAATTTGTAAACATCACTATTATCAATAGGTTACGAATAATACACAATATTAAATGGAGCTTTGAACTCGTGAAATATTCTTATCTTTGATAATACACATTGGAATCAGAACAAGTGAATGAAAAACGTATGATACTCGCGTGGCAGTAAACGTGTTAACTTCTCATGGTCGGATCTGAGTTTGTTAAAAAATACAATCAGTTCTTTCAATTCTGACCTCTCTAACACAAATGTAGGCACTGCAGAGGGTGGCCTAACTCCAAACGTTTGGCGCTCGTTTGATGAACGCTTTTACGATGTTTCGTCAACATGCTACTAGCGCAGAGGCTGTAGCGTGGCTTTGCCCTAGTAACATATTCACGAAATGTAGTAAAAGTGCGCAGGAAACAAACGCCAACTGCGGGAAGTTCGGCCATCCTTCGTTATATGTTTGTGTTCGAGAGAGCAGATTGAAATGGATGAGCTAAAAGTATTTCCAAATTAAATTGTGTGAAGAAATTCTTAGAAGTGTTGAAGATATTTTTAATGTATATTTGTTTGGTTTGCTGCTTTTACTGGCTTTCCCATTTTGTAGTGAAGAGACTTTTGATACGATGTTTTTTTTTCATTTAATGGCATTCATTTTAGTGATAATTGAACGGGAAAACTGCTTCGATTATATTGAAAAAGTATAAAGAAAGTTTTAACTAATTTCGCAGAAAGAAATTTATGATTTTTTGTCATGCATAAGTAATTTCATCGATCTAAGTAACTTTTGCATATTTACGGTTCTGCGAGAATTTTGTAATTTTCTTTTTTAAAGAAGAAGCTCTAATGTCACCCTAAAAATTCATTTCTGCAAAGTTTCGCGATGTTCTTGCGAGATAATTACTCTTTCCAGTAGGAAAACGAAGGAAATATAAAACCGAATAATAGAATGCAGCTGAAAGCAGAATTTCCAAGTTATATTTCTTATTTTACTCTTCCTCGTTCTTTGCGGGAAACCGGACGCTTTGTTCTCGAGCTAGCAAATTGCGCGGGGGAGATTATCGATAAAATGCATCGATACTGTGCGAGCAAATGGATGCAAGATTATTACGGAGGATTTTTATATACTCTTTTACTCATTATCGGTAATAAAAGCTGGTTGTTAACCATGGAGTACAGACTATATGCGATCTTTTTCATTCTTGCTCATTGTTCGTTATAAAGACGAAGAAATATTAGAAACTTGTGATAATTTCTTACTAGGAAGTGATTTTGTTAGAATATTACATATTTATTCTCGAAGAACATTATTCGATTACTTGCAACGAACTTCTTTATATGTAGCTTTGAATTATAATTAATCCTTCGGTAATTAATTTCTGCTCGTTTAAATACTGCAAGACGATCAATTTGTTTCAGTATTACTATTTTTGACAATAAATCAATGTATACAGAAAATTAACTAATGAAATAATTACGTATATTAATAAGCGGAACTAGGGTCGTCATCTCTCTGGCATTCGGACGGAGGCTCTCATTTTACTAGTTCTGGCCTCTGGTTAGGGCAACGTACATGCATCTCACCTTGAATAGAAAAGTTTTTTATTTTCAGGGCATGGGAAATCTCGCGGGAACATTCATTGCCACGTGGAAATTCCAACAATGATTCCTTTGGTATTTCATGTATACGTTACAGACAAAACCAGAAAACCACTGAAACCTAATTTCACTAGTTCAAACTAGTGCTGATGAAAGGGCTTTGTAGGAACCAGGTTTGGCTAGTAAAATCAAGTTTTAACGGGTTTCAAGTTTACCTTGTAACATATAATACGTATAAGACAAAGGGGACTGAAATTTAGGGAATATCATTTTGCAACATGTTGTGAAATATGGTGGACATATGTATATGAACAGGATGTGAATAAGCTACTGGTAACAGTTGCAACTTATTGTCAGAAATGAACTACAGTGCGAGGGGAATAGGAGTACATAGTTATGATAAATAGCCTATGAATGCCATTACTCGAGTGCCCGTACAGGGTGGAATGAAACACAACTAAAAAAGGGGTGATAATAAAACTAAATAATTGAAAATGCGAGTGTAATAAAATGTCAGAATCACTATTTGGTTACTCTTGAAATTGTGTCAGAAAACGTAGTGCAATAATCAAACAGATCTGCTCCGAAAATAATTTAACAATATCGAACAGACAGAAGGAACAAGATCAAATGACGACGAATTAAGGATAATTAAGACAGATCAATTTCTTGAAGCGTTCCTTCGTCCCAAGAGCACAGCTATCCTCCGAAGAAAAGAGAAATCTAGTTCTCGTGTTTTCTACGCTTATCTCTGTCTCACCCATCGCGACTTATCGAATCAAGACGTTCTACGCTCGCTACCTCGAGGAGAATCGCTCCTTCCGTCCGCCAATTGCGCCTCGAGTTAAAGTTTCATACCTTCCCACTGCAACTGCACGTTGCCGATGATCAGACCGAGAACAGAGACGCTTCGAGGGCAAGGGAGATGTGAAAAGCAGGAGTTGGATGGGACAGGGGGAAGGCAGAGAAACGGGATGGAGGAAGGCACGAGAGGACCCCCTGGAGATTGATCTTCCAGATGATCCGATCCATAAATATCCATGGTAAGGATAAATTGTTAAAGGGAAAGTTGCCGAGCTCTTTCCACATTATTATCGGATTATCCCGCGAATTATTGCCTCCGTTGCTCCGACGTCGAACCCTTGATCCCCCCACCTTTGCGAATCGTGAAAATAATTGGAGACACCGAGCAACCGTCTCCGAGAAATGACGATTTATCCACGTCCGAGTCGGTGTTGGGTGATTTTTAAGCGCGCTGCTTCTCGGCAGTTTGGATTACCAGTGGTATATAACGAGAAAGAAGTTTCACGTTTGGATGTTATGGGGTTAAAGTGACGTGGGAGTAGAGGTTGTATTAAATCTATTACGCAATATCCTTTTTGTCAAATCCTAGTTCCCATACAGCACACTACGTTGCAGAAAGGCTGCAGAAAGGTTGCAGTTACGTTACGATGCAACATTGAAACATTGCAGGCAATATTTCTGAAATGTTGCTGTAAAATCTCAGTAACGTTGCAGAAAAGTTGCTGAAAAATCTCAGAAACGTTGCAGAAAAGTTGCTGTAAAATCTCAGAAACGTTGCAGTAAAATCTCAGAAACGTTGCAAGGTAATATTGCACCGCAACATTGCTGAAAGGTTGCAGAAATCTTCCTATGTCCGCCCCCGTGCAACATTGCACCGCAACCTAACTGCAACCTTTCTGCAACGTTTCTGCAACGGAGTGTGCTGTATGGGTTAATATAATTGATCCTACAGATGTGTAAGAAGTGAAAATAATTTGTAATGGTTAAAAATTAAATTTTCTTATGGAGAAAAGAAATGTTTAATTGCTTTATTTTATGGTGGAATTCGAAGAGATTGATTGGATGGTAGTGATTAGGATAGGACAGCAATTATTGGAACAAGGTTGGGTTTAAAATAGGCTATTCTGTTACTGAACATCCCCTTTTACATCATCCCTTATGTCATCCCATATTTCTGTCGTTAGTTCTTCTCTGTCACATTGTTACTTTCATCGAAGGCTACGCTTGTGTAATAAAGACGTTAAAAATAACAGTCCAGGATTCACTGTCACAAGATTTTAAAAAGCATGATATTTACGTAGAAGTTTTAATGGTCGTGGCTAGTACAGAACAGCGCATCATCGCTGAATGCGCTAAACGAATAATCGAATATGTTAAATAATATAAGTGGATGTATTAATCTTGAAAATGTCAAGGTGCAAGTGATCAGTACAAGCTTATTATAAGCAGATAATGATATACTTTTGATACTAATGATTCATAGCAAAAAAGAAAACATACCTGGTCGTTTTCTTACACTTTAATTAGCTACTCTTTCGTAACTAATTTCTGCCGCACAATATTTTTAAAAAAAATAGCACACGAATTTTGCGTACCTTAGGCGAACTTATTATTGACGGAATTCTAGCGTAAAGAAACGCCCCGCAAACTTTATAATTAAATTTATTCCTCGTGTTACGCACTGTTTTGCGGATCCTTATGAAAGATGAACAAAGTAATGAGAAAAGGGGAAGTGATTAATTAATATTACTAAATATCAAGTTTCACAACTCGGTATCCTCGATAAGGTTTATCCTGTTAACTAGATTATTCCCCGATCAAAAACATCACCACATTTAAGTTTAACCAGTGCCTAGGGGATGTAAAGTTTGGTCAAGAATTTGAAATCGAAGAAAAGGGGGAGGGTAAAAATTGATATTATTCTCCATTTCAAAGCTCTATATTTGATAAACGCAGCACTGAGCAAAAGCATCCCTAGTCGATGAACCAGCGAACAAGTTGGAGCGCAAAGGGGTTAACAGGTTACGACTCTGAAACAAACTCGATCAATCGCTTCGTTTCTCTCTGCCTCGCTTCCGCAAAAGGGTAAAGCGCGAGATTACTTCCGCCACGTTTTTCGTGTGTTTTTAAGAGAATTAGCCAGCCCGTTTCGCCTGCTGGCTCGTTGCTGGCCTGTTTATTGACTCAGGCCACGTTCCAAGTTCGCAGGTGGAACAGGGCTTCGTGAAACGAGACGCGAACCAGCTTCGATCGAGAATCGAGTCGAAACCAGAGCGAAATAGCGTTTCGATTTTTAATTACTCTTCACTGTATCGTATCTTCTCGATTCCCCTTTCATGATACACCGCGGCCACGAATAATTGCTCTCTGGAGAACGATTTTTAATAGAAGTTTATCGAAATTTTCAGCCAATTTCGCAATTTCTGGTGCATGCTTTCCATTCGAATCATCCCCCTTTCTATGCTAGTACTTCACAATGGGTATGTTATTATTACTTTCTTCTAATGTAAAAACGTATCTATGACAGAATTTATTAACCCTTTAAGGCACAGACACTTTTCTCAGCGGAAAAAAATGATTTCTTTACAAAAAATTATATAGGTATATAAGGGAGGTGGTGCTCGATGTTATAATTTCCTCTGTCATGAGTGTACTTCTAGTATTCAGTAATTAAGTCATGACATGGTTAGTATATTATTAGAGGTGAAATTCAAAATTTGGCGTGCTATTATTATTTTTCACATTTTACAGGAATTTGATAAGAAACTTTAACTTAATCTAAAACTTGGTATACATAAGGTAACTATTTCCACGGTACATCAAATTAACAATATGTCATTGATAATCCATGAATTACTATCAATACGTGTTGACCTGTTATCAGTTTCATAAAATCAGATGACTTCATAAATATGATGTTGCGTGCAGAGCATCTATGGTGTTTTTAGTGTTCAAGAAATTTATGAGCTTACAGTGTTGTGTGTATGTACAATCGAACGGTACACGCGTCCACGACGCATGAGCGAGTGACTGTGCTCTTATCAATGTTATCAGAGCGACTGACATTCCCCGTGTCCAAACGATAAACGTCTGAGTGCCTAACTTCTTCCTCATCGCTGTTATAAGTTATAACACTTCATTCTCGATTTCTGTTAAAACCTGCAATTTATTTTGATCCTCATTCAGTGGGGAATGTTTCTTAATAAAATTTGTCTATGTAAAAATCACATCAATTCTATAGCCTACGAATTTATTTTTCCAGCAAAGTTTGAAGATTCTTCCTTAAATTTGTATACATCCAAAAATACGAAAACGGCGCAATGAGGAATTTTAAAAACATTTCGTCGACTTTTGAAATGATAAATTTTGTGTATTATAGGGCCATGGAAATTTTTGTAAAATACAGTCTCGCGGGTCCTAAAAACGTTCAATACCTCCGCACGACGTAAATCAATACATTCGTATTTATAGTCTGTTTTGTACGTTGTTCCTGGAAAAACAATTGCAGTCCCTCGAATATAATTTTCTACCAAATTTCTGCAGATATTTAAGGCCCTTTACTGTTCGCGATACAAGCAAAACCAATATCCCGTTCCATTGTACGTTTGCACTGCTTTCCCGTAAATATACACTGTCGTTACCTCTTTTTACCTTTTTCTGTATTTTACAGATTTCACGAATTATTAATGTTACACTGCACAGAGAACAATGCGCGTAAAGGGTCCAGAAATCCACGATATACAATAAATAATCGAAATTAATATCAGCCCGAACGGTGAGCAAAAAACAGAACACCGAGCTATTGAATTGTCATTTTATTATACGAAATCGAAGATATCGTTGCACATCCATATAGTTGTTGGCGTTCTTGGCATAATTGCAATTACCTGGATGATTGATCCCGTTACACTCTTCCTGGTACGACTGCAATTTACGCTATCTTTGTCATCGAAACGATGCAAAAAATCTCGCGGAAAATTTGTATTGACATCTGGCATTTTACAGCGCAGAGTTTTTTGCTCTGCGGAAAATGTTTCAAGTGAAAGTATATTTTTTTTATATTTTTGTTCAAACTCAGTGCGTGAAGTGCGTCGATCGACAGAAAATCGTTTGCTGCTTGTTCCTGTGCCATTGCATTTTCCGGATAGAACGATTTTGACATCGCTTGCTGACTGTGCTTCGGACGGATCGAGTTTACACGGCACTCGTATGATTTCAGTTTCATTAACTTAATTAAATGTCGTTCCAGGGAAGAATTAATGTCCTTTCCATGATTTGCAATATTATGGGAAATTTCATTCGTGACTTGTAAAGTCTGTCAATTACGCGACGACAATTCGTAGAGAAGAAAATTTATTTTGTGAGTACAGGTTCACCGAGTGACTTTTGAAAATGAGACTAGCTGTAGCTTGGTTCTGCGCTGAAGTAAAAGAAATTGATCGTTTTTTGGTATCTCTTCACTTGCCTTATGGTAGGTAAAGTAAACTGCGATACTTAATTTTAGAAAAATAGTAATTGTGTTATATTCTCCATAGTTTTAACTTTTTCGATTTCGATACTAAATTAAAGAATACCTACATTTTTATCTAAGCATCAAAAAGCAAAAACAAGCTAGTAGCTTTAGAAATTAGTTACTCTCCTAAATTTATTTGAACGAACTTGTGAGTCACTGTATGTATATCTGTTTGGACGTACAGCAGTGTATCGAAATAAGGACGAGGTTTCTGTTTCGAATCAAGGTAGTCTGTCCCCTCCACTTCTTCCATTGTGTCCACAGTCCTCTCAATCTCTCAATATCCACGACGTGTGATAAATAATCGAAATTAATATCAACCCAAACGGTGTGCAAAAAATAAAACAGAACACCGAGGTATTTAATTGTGATTTTATTACGCGAATTCTACTCGAGCCTGTTTTGCACCCTAGACGAACTTGTCAAATTGCGCCCTTTATTTATAATACCTACATTTATTTAAGCTTCTTGGTGACCTTACCCTGAATTTCCAACTTAAAACATGTATAGTACAATTTCATTTAAAACTTTATTTGAAAAAAATGCCAACAATAAAAATACGATTTTGCGCCCTTCGACAACTTCACCCCTAGGAAGCTGCATAATTTTCCCCACACAGACGAGCCGGGCCAGCTGATAAAGCGATAAAAGCAAGCCGAAAAGACTCCCTGTACCAGGCACCGACAAATCTGCGCCACAGAAGCAACGAGCTGAGAATCCTTTCGTTTCCCAACGAAGGAACCGTCATTATGGAACGACCAGTAGAACGCAAGGAGGCGGCTGCATGGGGAGCGAGCACGATGCACACCGTGGGAGGGCGCAGCGACTTTTATTGCATCCGCAATAAAACAGCCGGCAGAGTTGCTCGCGATTCGCCGATCGTGTCGCAAGATGCCCGCCGAGAAAAGCCGCTCTTTCGAAATGCACACATCACGTGGAAATAATTCACGCGGCGGAGTACCGCTACGGGCGCAGCTCGCGTGCACGGAAACGCGGGCCGGCCAATTAAACGAATACACGGTCGAGTTTTCGCCTGTAATTAAACTTCCCCCCCCGGCCGAGACTTCGATACTTCTCGCCCTTTTATTTCCTTCGTGTTCTTATGCCGCTGCCCGTGAATTATACACCGATAAGGAGTCCAAAGTTTCGTCGAAACGGTATGAGCTTTGAATAGCACTGTGGGAGCCTGATGTCTTGATGGAGGGGGAGGATTTTGAAGGATGAGTTTCGGGGAGGGGGAGTGATAGTGGATGTTGTATGGAGAGGGGGTACATAAAATTTGATCTTCTCGATTAATTGAGGCATTGAGATAAAAACGGACTAACACACATTTTTGAGGAAATTGATTTAATAGTAATAATGTATTCCAACAGACTGTACTAATCATATAAAATAGGAAAAATTAATCTTTTTCTCAATGTGAATTTGTCCGTTTTTGCTCTCAATTGTATTTTATGCATTCAGCTGGATCATGTTTGGATGATATCGATATAAAGTGAATCGCAGGTTTGTTTACGTAAATTGAGAGAAATAGCTAATTATGAAAGCTACTACCTTGCTTGTGCTTCTTGCTGCCTGGATTGACGTCAATTGATCCACAAATTTAATACAAAAAATAATGCGAGTGATTGTACTTTGATAAGGTTCGTTAAATACAAATTTGAAGATATCAAAATTAACATTTCTGGAAAAAAGACTATGTATTAGAGTATTACAAATGTACCTACAATTATCACACAAAATTTAAAAGATTCGGAAATACGAGAATGATAACTCAAAAGTGACACTGAGGTGCAGTGAACCCCGTGTGATCAATTTGTGATTGCAAGAAGGCTTGACCACGGAGGTTTAACCGAGGAATTCGAACACAGCGTAGCTATGAATAAAAATTAAACTGCAAGATTACATAGAAATTCGTCCAGAAGTTTCATAAGTGGTAGAAAGCTCGCGAAGACGGAATCATTGAGAGCCGCTGAGTTAGGTGATTAACTTTCCATCTATCGTCGCGCGCGTTGCGGCTTTAATGACGGCCAGCAGGCGCACAGGATGTCTCGTAAAAAATGCCTTAATCTAATGGCGGCGAGTGCGTACATGCCACTAATTTCAGCGGAGGATCCGTCCGGATCGTTAACGCGGCACCGTGTACTCACACGCGTCGAAAGTTCCTACACCGCGTACCTTCTAATCGCTGTGGAATCGGCGGAATCGCGAACACCGTGGAAGCGTGCGTCGGGCAGCTGACAAATTGCGCGTCATAAATTTCGCTGTCGATCTATCTGGGATCTCTAACGCAGCTAACGGTGATCATCGATATTCGATTAATCTTGATACGCGACGATACGTCTCGAGCCTGGCTAGTAATATCCACTCGAGGAGGAGAAAGCAAGGAAGCCTGCAAGATCTGCGCTTGGAAAAACTTGGAGGACCCTTGACTAATCGACGAACAGTGTATTAGAACTTATAAAACTATGGGGTCGCGGTAGCTGTAGTTGATCTGCTTCTTTAAACATGCTTAGGTACTCCTCGTATAATTAATCGTTTGCTAAGTGTGAATCGTAGTAAGAAGGAAATGCGAATTAAAATTGTTGATCTCAAGTATGATACTGAGGTGTTAGAAGGTTGAAGTTAGTGGGCAGAAGGTAGGACAGGAAAAGAAAGAAATTAAAAGTGTGAGTGACGTAAGGTTTTGGAAAATAACCCTTTAAGGCGACTTGGTTGTTCCAAGTGAGCATTTCTGTTGTGAAAATTCTTGCTCGGTTTGTTTCTTAGAATAAATATCTTTTCCAGAAAATATCAGCGTGAAAACGCGCCGACGACAGTCAAAGTGTCAAAGTCTTAAAGTTACTAAATCGACTTGTCAGTAATGTTTATTTAGTAGATTCTGCTTTACAATGGCTCCACAGGCATGGTAACGAAAACTTGCCAATTTTCGCGAATATATGAGACCAAATATTTGTGTACGATTATTTGTCAAACACAGCCTCTGTACGTTCGTTCTTTGACGATAATATTCATTATGCATATGTATTACATTCCTCGTATAGGGAAAGGAAATATTCGTGCGCTTTGATCTGCGCGAATTTGCCGCCTCGAGTCAGAGCAATATTCATACACGAATACAAATATTGTAACCATACTTGAAGGGTGAGGGGAAAAGAGAAGGATAAATAAAGTCACAAAGTGGCTTTATTTAGAAAATCAAGTTTTAATACTTTATTCCATCAGTAAAAAAAGAAGGTTCAATGAACTTAACTGTATTGATCGTAACGTGAACAATTTATACTGTAATTAGGCACAAGAAAAGAACTGAGCGAAAAGAAAATTGTTAGCGGTGAGCACAATTTCGCAGAGCCAGATAATCTGAAATCGAAAAGTGAAGAAGATTCTGTTAGTATATGAGTTTATCTAGTTCGTGAACGAAGGATTTTTGTTTTCGATAAAAACTCTATTTTTAATTTAAAAAAAACAATTCAGACATCGAAAAATCATAATTTTGCGTTTATCGGCCGCCATTTTGTCTGAAATTATTTCTTTTTAAAATCCTTCGTTCACGAACAAGATAAACTCATATACTAACAGAATCTTCTTCACTTTTCGATTTCAGATGATTCTGCTCTAAGAAATCGTGCTCACCGCAAAAAAAAAATAGCTTCCGGAAGAGTGGTTGTTATTCGTTCATTTTTTAACATATTTCTATAACAAAATTACTGAGAGTTGCAGAATATATGTACTTTTAAAATAAGAAAATAGTTGTAAAAAATATACATTAGATTTTCCACAAAAAATTCTCGAAACTCACGCCTGTCAAACTACTTAGGCATGATTCCTTAAGTAGTATACACACTCTTGCCAAGCAAATAGGGTAAGTATGTATATACAAAACTCGACACGACAACATTTCTCCATTAATCAAATAGCCAAGGAACGATCTGTACCTATTTACAACCATCTAAATCAAAATTATCAAATTGACATTCCTCGACGAGGTTTCACGGACCATCGACGCTGCCCTACAATGCAAACAGCGGAGGCAGAGAATTTGCAACGATGAATTTCTCTATTAATCCAGTCGCGAAGTGATCGGGAAGCGATTGCAATTTAATCGAATCAATTTGCAACGAAATTACATGATTAATCCCCTCGTTACTACTCGCATTGCTACGCTGCGCCATCAGGGTATTTCTGGAACAAAGTGAAAAGCTCTAAACAGGAACAGGGTGCAGATCTGCGGAACTCTAGCAGCAGCGGGACGTGTGTACGAATATCGGCGAATGATCGTGCAGACGTGCAAGAGACCTTGTTAACACTTTGAGTGGCGTCGGCGTGTTTCCACGCTGAGGGATGTTCCCGCCTGCTGCATATTTTTTTTCGTGTTTTTGCGTTCGTATTAGTCGTATCATTCGTAACTAAATGAAAGATTATTTAAATAACGGATAAAATAAAAGTTACTTTAACGTTAGATTATTTGACGAATAAACTTTATTTGACACATGACGAATAATTTTCGTAATTTTTATACGTTATTAGAATTTTTATTTAAATAATACTTTCGCCCATCTCTGGTTCTGTATCTTCTGAAAATTATCGCAAGTATTGTCCGAGCATTCCCGAATGTTTATTCGGGGCGAATCGAAAGTTTCTCGGCGGTAACGATCGCTCGGAAAGGTCTGACCGACTTGAAAGCGGTATTTCGCCGAACCTTGCGCCACTCAAAGTGCCAATGCGCAAAAGTCAAGCGGCCACGGTCTCGCGAACCATCGAGCGGGCCATTTTCGGGGGCTCAGCCAAAAAGAATAAACGTCGAAAAGAAAGTAGGCTCGAGATGATTATCGAATAGAAGCGAACTGCTACTCGTCACGTGTGCTCTCTACAAATCGATGGTAATAAATGCGACTCACCAGAAGTCAGAAAATCGATCGAACGATCTTTCTTTCTGTTTTCCCGGGGTTCTTTATAGTCCAACCGGTCTGATGGAACGGAAGATTGCACCTCGGTACCGATGATTATACTTTATCTGTTTCCCCGTTTCTTTCTCTCTTGCAGAGTCTCTGAACAATCAATATATGTATTCGGTTAAACAAGCAGCGATGACAATTCTCGGTTTGGGTTTAGCAGAAACAGTAAATGCAGAGAAATCTCAGTCGAATTCAAGCTTTGCCAAGGTCTCGAGTATTCGAATATTTCGAGTTTTTGCAGAACTTCAATATAGGTATTCGTTTATTAGTATTATTATTATTAACGGGATATAACCCTCTTAGTACATTATAGTAACATATCTACCCTCCGCCATGGTTATGTAATAAACGGTTTTGACCCGTTGATAGCAAATAAAAATAATAATAAGAAGAAAAAGAATTAAAAACTAACTTACTGCTAGGCTTTATGTATTACGTTTAACGTTGATTACTCAGATTACTGTGTGCAAAGAGTAAATGGTTCTGATTTCAAGAATAAGGATTCAAAACGTCTTGAGTTAGGTAACGTTCGAAGCCCAAGAAGTTTCATAACCCTTTGCAAGAGAGTTGGGTTTGATATTCTTATACAATCTTACAATTTTATAAAGTTTTGAAGGTCCTGAAAATTCTAAATTTTGTAGTGTTTTGAATGTTTATTATTCTGTATTTGAAGTCATTCGCGATTACATGAATCTGTAAGATAAACCTACTTCTAAATATAAACCTAGATAAACCTAGTTCTTCAGCATCATAACGATATCAAGAAGCAATATAAGGATTCCGAAATTCCGAATATTTTTAAAACCTTCGAACCTACTTTCACCCCCATTTAAATTTAATAAAGCCCCGCGATAAGACTCGGATATATAATTTCAACAACCACAAATTACACAGACGAGATATTCAAATATATGTAGGTATGTTATTTAAATTAATTAATATTCATTCATCAGGCCAATAGAATCCCAAATTATAGACTTGACCCAGTATTAATACACTCTGAATAACTAGCATCTGATTACGTAGTTTACGGTCGGTGAGGCCATATTTTTCAGCAGATTGTATGTTAAAGAACATTCTTCCTCATAACGAGTGACGCAAAAGTGGTTGAACGTCGATTTACGCAAGCCAAATGACACAAGTATTTGCATTTAATTAACTCGCGCGGCACATGCCCCTGTCCGTCACATCCGACACGGCTCGATCGAGGTATGGTACAGGGATTGTATTTCGCCCCGACATTAGGAAATCGCGTACCCCCGGGAATATTGAACGATCCTCAGGGCGATGTCGAACGACTGAGCCGTGCTGCTATAATTTTCAACCGACATTCGCGTTGTCGCCTCTTCATATTTTATATCCAGCCGTATGAAACAACTCGCTCAATATACAGAACGCAGGAAATAAAATTTTTAGAACTTGAAAGATAGGTAATAAACCGACAAGGAGGTGCACATTTTGTATAGGTACTAAATTTTGCATACTATTAGTGCACGCTATGTAGAATTAAGCAGTAAACGCACAGAGGGGGACATCCACAATTTTTTTTACTCCTCTATTCTAAAAATTCTAGCAATTGGTTAAGCAGTAAACAAATTTTCAAAAATAATTTTCTCTGTATATGCACCTACTAGCTTTACTATTCGGCTTCGCCCGAAATTTAGATTTTGATTTTACATAATATTTTTTCTTTTTTTTTTATTATGAAAATAGTCACAGTCGGCTGGATTAGCTAGGCATAATGAGTTGTGACACATTTCGTGATCACAGAGTTTACCGTCTGAAAGTTTTTACGCGGCAGAGAAACACACAAACATTTTCTGCTTTGTATTTTAAGATAGGGTAGACCAGGACGAATCGGATCACAGGGCGAATCGAATCGAAATAGAAATTTAGTCAATATTTCTCACATCGCCATAGAAATCAACATTTTGTTATGAAAATTTCAGTTTTTTTTTCAGAAATTTCTGAATCCCAAATTTCAGGTCGAATCGGATATTTCTCACTTTTTCGTTTTTTGCTAAAAAAATAAAAGATTCTTATGTTTAGTTTCAATTTTTATATATTCATGTTCAAACCAAAGATGTACTGGTCATAATAAAAAATTAGTTTCTTAATGTTTGACTATTATTTTTTTACCGTTAAACACAAAATGATCCGATTCGCCCTGGTCTACCCTCCCTGTTTCGTCCTACCTCCTAACATCCCCCGCGTCTGCCGCGTAAAGCCTCACCCAAGAGCCTCACTAGCAGACGCAAGACAAAAACGCACACTTCCTTCCTTTTCTCTTTTCCTATCCTACCTTCGAGTCACAACACCTTCTACACTTTACTTCCTCAATTGTATTTCTGCATTTCCGTAAAGAATCACCCCTTTTGGTGATTGCGTTATATATAAAGGAACACCCTGTATATGCGGGGATGTATAGGAGGGGCGGACTCTTAAACTGGGCTGCAGCTAATGCGAGCAGATGCCGCAATTTAGCCAGCGTCTATTATCCCAAGTTGCGAGTACTGCGCGCCGCGAGCGTCGTAAACTTGCCGCACGAAATTTTGAGCAATATTAATACAGTCCGCGGGGCTTCTCGTTCGCGGCCGCTTTTGTTCCAAGTTGCCGCGAAACGGCCCCCGGAGTTATAGGTAATTCGGCTGGAACGACCGGGGGCGTAATTAGACGCGTGAATTATACACTTCTCGATTGGCGTGCCCCTGTTCCGCGGTGGCGCTAGAAAGAGGCCGATTTGTCAAACGGGAAGTCGGCGAAATTGGCTAAATTATTAGTGTAATTATGGACTTTGATAATTAGACAGCGAAGGCTGGTCATGAAGGGGCAACGGCGAGGGTGCGGAGTGATTTCAGAGGAGTCGAATCGAGGATCAGATAGGGGGCTTAGAAGATGAAACTATTCGTAATTCTGATGTATAATTTCGGACAATCGTTAAGCAGAATCGGATAAGAGCGGTTTATATAAATGGAGTAAAAGGATTCCTTGAAACACATGAGTAATTTCAAGAAAATGTAATAAATTTAGACATTATTTGTGTAAATATATAAATATAGTAGCTTAAACAATAAAGCGGCAGAGTTGGATAAATTATCAGTGGGCTTGTGGATTTTGACAATTTTGATAGGAAAGGTGGGTTTTGAAGGGGCAATATTGAAAGTGCAGAATGATTTTGGTCGAAAGTGTTGAACCTTGTCGAGGGAAGTCGAAGTAAAAATCAAATAGGCTCAGAAAATTCGTGAATAACACCATTTTTAGATTGCCACTGTCTCTATAAACGGATTCCTAAAAACAGATAAATAATTTCAAGCACATACGTATAAAAAGCTTAAATTTTCTGTTCCCACTACTGTACAATTAACAACACCCAATCCACTAAACGATCCTAATCGACCCTGGCAAGTGTATAGGAAAATTAGAAGGGACAAATTTATCTGATGCAAACGTCGCATCGCATCGACTGATGCGTCGATGAATGATGAAGGGTAGAAAGGAATGACCCCGTCGAAGCAACGTGAAAATATTTCGAAATTATGTAGCGAATGCATATCGGTGGAATTTCATTCGGGAGATTAGAGTTTAGCCCTCGTCTAACAGGCGTTACTCGCATATCTCTGAAACACCCTGCGCAGAGAAGTGCCTGGACCCTTCATGCGCAGAGGGTGACAGCGGCAGGGAGTAGAATATCATCCGAAACACACCAAGGGGTGACTCGAGGCTTATCGGGATAGACGCACTGCTGCCAGGACGCGAGTCCCTAGGGACGTTTGTTGTTGCAACGGAAAATGAAATGAAAAGGTCCTGGTCGAAGGAAAAACAAAAGAAATCTCGTCGAGCAGTCAACTTGATTGATGATTTAACAAAGAAACATACTCTTAATTCCAGGTTCCTCAAATTGGTCAAAATTTCTGCACTTTGCTTTTAAACTGTGTTTTCATTTTAGAGGATATTGCTGGATAAACGTAATTTAGTATTGCAGGGCTGATGGAATAATAATTCAAAATCGAGAAATGTTAACTGTTATGCTTATTGTTAGACACCTATTACTAACAAGTGGAGGGTTTGTTAATTTTAATGAAACTCTGTAACGGTACGAGGTAGAACAAAACTTTAAATATAAGAATTGTGTAGTTTTTTATGCTCTATCGCACTATGGAAAGAGAAATAAAATTATTGAAAGCAGTATGAAGTGTGATATTTAAAATAGTAAAATCTCGTTCAATTGATCTATTTCCTTTAAAGAACAACAGGATTAAATTGCCTAATTCCAAGCAACTCCATCATGGTTCTACCGAGACATCCACAGCGTACTGAATCGATCACAGAGAAGATACCTACAGCGAAGCGATCTCGCGCAAAAATATAGATCATTCGATGACAAAAACTCTGAAGCCAATCAATTTCGAATGGCACGCCACGATTGTTCCGAAGAGTGCTCCAACGCGCTGTGGACTTAAAAGAAGAAGAACAGAAAAGCATCGAGCAACGGTAAATGAAATTCGAGTACTCGAAAGCATCGGTAGTCTCGAGGAGCGCCTAGTTGCCATCGAGAAACTGAATGTCGAGTATGTACTTGGCATTCGTCGCCTGTTAAACAACTTATTGACTCTTTACCAGTTTCACCTAGGTATATACGCGTTTCATACGCGAATGAACTTACATAATTCGATTTCTGTACGGGGAATATTTTTTGCGGTGCTCTCGACTATATTTATCGAAGGTGTCGTGTGCAGAACAGGGAAGGACTGCAGATGGCGTAGGGAAATCGACCGATCCACCAACTCTGCGTACGAAAAGCCTGACCGTGGCGAACGATACAGATTTCTGTTTCATTATTTCAATTAAACACTTCTTTGATCCGGCCAGAGTTGGGCATTAACTAAATAAAGAATTATTTAAATAACGGATCAAATAAAAGTTACTTCAAGTTTAGCTTATTTGATGAATTAATTTTTTATTCGAAGAATAAAGTAAACCCGGGTCAACTTTATTCGACATATGACGAATAATTTATTTAACTTTTATTCGTAATTCGAAACTTTTATTTAACTTTTATTCGTAATTCGAAACTTTTATTTAACTTTTATTCGTAATTCGAAACTTTTATTTAACTTTTATTCGTAATTCGAAACTTTTATTTAACTTTTATTCGTAATTCGAAACTTTTATTTAACTTTTATTCGTAATTCGAAACTTTTATTTAACTTTTATTCGTAATTCGAAACTTTTATTTAACTTTTATTCGTAATTCGCAACTTTTATTTAAATAAAAATTTGCCCATCTCTAGGTCAGGCCCTTTCCAGTGATCTCTAATATAAAACAAGTTTTGCTTAATTCCCACGGAGGCACTCGAATTGTGGGGGCAAATAAACAATCTCCCTTTGATACCATATGACTTTTGTTGAAACATATTTTCATATAACAGTTTACCAGTAATTTAAGGTGGTAGAGTCAGGTGGTAGAGGTTAGGTGACTCACCCTATATATTATATATACATTAAGTTTTTGATGAGGAAGGATAAATGTAGCCCGTATCAGGGCGATAGTTTAGTAACTAAAGAACGTTAGCAGACAGCTAACGTTATCTAACAATGACTACTAGCAACTTTGGGCGTCGTGCTATTCGCCACGTTTAGAACTGAAACGCGAAAATGACCCTTAACAGCACGCATCACTTGTTGCTGTTACGCAAGACTGATTACGCTTTCTCCTCGCGCCTGGAAACTTTATTACCGCCACTTTTACCTGATTAACCTAGAACCTGGAGCTGCGAATTAATTCCAGCCCGTGACCACGTGCTTTCGATTGTCCTGACATGCTCATCGTAAAAAATGATTCTAAATCGTAGCTCTCGTTTTATTTTCTTTCTATGGCTTTCCTATCGAGGATCGTGTATCCCCGATCCAATCGTCCAATAACGTTCGAGACAACTTGTCCGAATGATAGTAATCAGGATGGTGTTTTTCCACTTTCACGGTCGTGCCGCCTAGCCCCATCGAAACTAATCGGCGATAGACTTGAGTATGGACTACGCGAAGGGCATACAAAATTGTCTCTGACAGTTCTCAGTACTATTTATTCCCCCTTTCACCTCTAGAATGTGTGATTCACTACAAAAACTATCCTACACCAAATCGTTCGCCATTCATAATGAATCTCAGAGATTTAAATAAAAATTGAAGCATGATGTATTCCACGTGAAATTAGGGGTGGTTTAAGTCATCACTTCCCTGCCATTGAAATCCTTAAAAAAATACACACCCCCAAAGATCAGCCCTCCCAAAAACCCCGTGCAAGAAGCACAAATCTACCCCTAAACATTCACCACGTGTACCATTAAGTTCACCCACAAATCGGAAACACCCAGTATAACTCAAACGAGCGAATACGTTAAATCTGCGAACGATACTCTTCCGTAACCGTGTCACGAGCATCCAGTTTCAATCACGGCTCAGCGGCCCCGAGCGCGATGTAAATAAACGTTATCGTAAGCTTGCCGCTCGGAACGAACGTAACGACGACGATACCCTCCCTTCCTTGCCTTTTCCAGCCCCCGTTCTACCCACCCCCGGGTGACAGCATCGACCAACCCTAACCCCGAGCATTTCCGCGGCGCACACGCGTCCGCTAGCCCACGCGCAATTGCTGTCCATAGCCCCGAGCTTCGAAACCCCTGGAGTCGTCCCTGAACTCACGACTCACGTCGTGCTATGGAATAGCCACCACCCCGCACCATCCTGCCCCACTGGATACTGTTACTCGCTAATTGAGCGTCTAGGGGATTTCGCAATTTTCGTACGCTATTCTCGTACCGCGTGCCTTCTCCCAACCTGACCTCTTCTCAGATCTTCCTACCCCGCGTATCTGATTTCGAAGTGTCCGTTCACCGCACGCTACATCATTTCAACATTTTTTTGTCCGCCGCTACCCCTCGATCCCTGCTACACCACCTCGTTTAGTACCCTCTTCGTCCTATTACGACATTATTACGCTCTGTCCCCGCGACCTACGCCGTCGCCTTTCGTAACGTAACTGCGACGAAGGATGCCATGGAGGACGTTCGAGAATTGTTGGAGTGTGGGATTCGGTGAATGTATACACCGTGCAGGACGATGGAGATTTTTGTTGGGTTGTATGAACGTGGTATGTGTCACTGTGGATTAATGTTTAGTAATAAAAAAATAGTGGTTGTGTTAAATTCTTTTGAATTTCGCCATCTTTTTCTTTCTGTCCTTCTGTTTACCTCTTCTTCTACTTTTTCTCCAGAATTTCAATATTCGAATGAAAAATGCGCTTGTTCAATGAAATTTTCATTTTTGGCCAATACAGTCGCATTGGAAAATAAGTTGACACTCCTTAAAATCGCATAACTTTTTTAAAATTGGTCCAAACGACTTGAGTTTTGTTTTAGAAGCTAGCGGAATTAGTTTTCTAGGTGACGTGCTTCGCCGTTTTGGAAAAAATGCACTTGATCTGAATAGGAAAAAGAAATAGTAAAAGTCGTTTTGTAAACTTTTTTTTGTGAGCCTGTAATAAAAAAATCCGTTTGTATATTCATATAAGTTGTATACATGCTCAAAATTTGGTCTAAGTTGGTTAACGTTGCTCTGAGCTTAAACGCTTAAAGATCGCAGGTTAAAGTCGAAACTCGCGAAATTCCCGGAAAACAGGCTCGCAAAAAAAGTTTAAAAAACGACCTTTACTATTTTCTTCGCTATTCAGACCAATTGCAATTTTTCTCAAACACGAAACACATCAATTAGAAAACTAATCCAGGTCCTCAAAAAAAAAATCAAGTCGTTTAGATCAATTCTAAAAAAGTTATGCGATTTTAAAAAGTGCTCAAATACTTTTTTTAGTAACTGTAGGTTTATACGAAAAGCAGTACTTTTAGCCCCACCCTACCCTACCTCGTACTATTCAGTTCTTTTAAACGGTATTACACGAACAATATACGAAAGTTCTAACTTCTACAACATTTCTCCCAACGTATGGTACATTTTCATATGGTCGTTCTTCATGCTCTATTTACTTGGCTAACTTCTTCTAGCTTACTGGTTTCATGTAATAGTGCTTTTCCCTTCATTTCTCCGGCATTCCCTGTTCTTTTCAGAATTCCAGGACTTCCCGCCATCTCGTAATTTCTTACTCCTCGGATCCTCCGTCTTTCCCTTTTTCCTTCCTCCCGATCTTTGCACTCCCCACTTTCGTATTTAACGTCGACGCGTTTATCTTTCTCTTCTTCCTGCGTTGTCCTCTCCTTTTACGGAATCTTGGTTTGTTTATCTCAATTGTGTACTCGTTTCTTGCACCCCTCCCTCTTCACCTCCCCCCCAACGTGTTCTTCCCTTTACCTATTCCCCCATCCCGTGCTCCGCTTGTTCCTCCCCGAGTACTTTATTTTCATCCTCGCTTCTTTTACGCCTTTCATCCCCGTTTCCTCTTACGTCCGCTGCGTTCTATCCTCTTTACATGTAATTATCCTTTTACCGTCTTATCTCCTAACAGTCTTTTTCTTATACTCTCAAACGACCCCTTCCGCTTTATCTTCTTGATTTATTCCAATCTTTTTTGCACCAACCTTCACCGTCTTCTTCCCCTCGTGAGCTTCCTACGTTTTGTCTTCACTGTATGCACGCGCACACGTTCATCTTCTTTCTCTATCATCAGCGTTTTTCCATTGCTCTATCCGCTTGATGCATTTCTCTTGTTCTTTCTTTATATGCCTTCTTTATACACACGAACACACGTTCGAAGGGAACTCCACCATTTTTGCATTGCTTCTTCTGCCAGTGATTTCTTCTGATCTGTCTTCTTGATGTTAGTTTCTTTATTCCTTTCTTTGGTCCCCAAGCTGTTCTCTTCATCTGCATCCCTTCAGCTAGTTCCAAATTGTTTCCATCGAGCTCCTCTATTTTATCTTGTCCATTTAGTTTACTTCCCTCCATCGTATACCATCACTCTTCGTTGCGTACAAAGTGTTCCAATGGGAATATTCGGCGCTATAAAAAAGGGTGCGTTTTACAGCATGGGACGAAATAAAGAAAAGTGGGTCGTGCGAATATGTATACGACCAGGAACGTCGCATTTACCTGCTAGGGGTAGATATTCAAGATTTTGGATATACACATATTGTAATTAACTATATGAAGGGTAAGGGGAAAGCGGGAATGTCCATTTAGACGTGATTTTGCGATTTATAGCATATTTTTTTGGTGGCAACTGGGACTACAGAACTGTCGAATCACAAATAGTTATAAAGTTCAAATACCCGCGTAAGATAACTTTAAAGATTTGCTACAGGTACTAAATAATTAAAAGCAGGAAATGTCGACTCTGCACTGGAATAAAATATGGAATGTCCCCAGTATTTATTAAAAATTATTTTAAGAAGAAAATTAAATTCATTGAACCTTGTTTCTTTACTGATGGACCAAAGTATTAAAGCTTAATTTTCTCGATAACAGTGTTTTGTGACATTCCCTGTTTTCCCCCTTACCCTTCATACCCATAGAAATGTTATTCTATTAATTTCTATATCCGATCTTTATCGTACCAAAATAATTGTAATATAAAATTCAATACAGCAAGCAAGTAATACAAAGCCTGTAACTATTTTATTATCCACTTAAAAACCCTTCAAATAAGTATATATCTACTACCGAATCTCATCACATGACCCGCAAATACAATCTTTTCAACCCAGTTTCCATGAAATCCCGAATCTTACACTTCAACTTCATTTCATTCCTGCAATTTCCGTAGCAACTTATTTTCAACCTTTCATCGATATCCCACTTTTCGTTTCCCCAATCCCACTGGTCACCCCCATTCGTTCTCCCTTCAATGGCTAACATTTCACGCCCTCTTCCTGTTTCTTTTCTGCAATCGACTCACCCGCGACGACGTCACATCCCCTGGCTATTCGCGATCGCAATCTCTCCTAGCGTGTTCATAATCCAAGCGCTTCCCCCGTTTTTATTTCCTCCAGGGCCACTTGTTTCCCCGTCTAGCGCGCCAGTATTTTGCGTCCCCGTCATCCGTCTTTCCATCTCATTGACATTGTTCGTTACGTTTCTTCGTTCTGGCTTCATATTTTATTCATACAGCGTAGGAATCCGTAATTGATCTGGAAAGTGGGCAGCGCAGACGCTACAGCGACGTCGCCTCTGTTGCGCCTAATTAATATCCCGAATTTCCATACCTCGTCCGCGCAGTGACAAATCGCGAGCTCGCCTCTCCATATAAATTTACCGAATCCCGCCGTGAAAACACCGACGTCCATTAATTGAGTGACTCTTCAACTCCAATGGCCATCCCCAACGATACGGGGCGTTTCATAAATGCAGCGGCTAGCAAATTTCTTAACAAAATACAGCAACTCTATTTTACTCACCGAACAAATACAAATACAAAAGCGAAATAAAAATAAAAACTATTGAATAGGGTAAACCATCCAGTGAATGACCGAATTGTTGAATGAGAAGCCCAGTAAATGACCGCATACTTTTATTAAGAATTGAACTTATTAATGTTTATTTAATACGTATAACTAAAAATATGGGATATTAAAAGTGCAACTACACTCCATTTCTAAATATATAGTATTTTTTAAATTTATAATTGACATTTCTTTGCCTAATGGTCATTCACTGGTATGCGGTCAATTACTGGTTGGTTTACCCTAACAATAAAAAAAACCTGAGGAAAAAACGCGATCATTTCCTGCGCAAGGAACACTTCGAACAGTAGCACCCTAACTCTGTTAACTAATCGCCCGATTTACCCTCTCTAGCGCAGAAACAAAAACCGTAACGCCCAGTTACAAGACGGAAACGTAAAAGGAGAAAAGTCGGCGACAACCTGTAGCCCGCTGCGCGGAAATTCCATTCATTAATGCGCAGGCAAACCGGTGTCCCCTTCGTCCAGGACTTCTTAGGAACGTTTGAAACACGTCGTGGACCACAATACCGTCCACCCACGGCTCTCCCTTTCGCCTGTCCATTATCCCAGCGTCGAGTTTTCCTTCTTCCTACTCGCGGCCGCCGACTCGCTCGTCTACACGTGGCACACAATGAGCTGGGGGGATTTCTCTCTTTTTCCTCTCTCATTGTTGCGGCCCGAGACGAGACCTTGGCCAGGAAAGGCTCCTCACAAGGAAGAGCCTTCGGGTGCCGCGGATGAGTCACGAGGCCGGAACGAAATCGATCGCGGCCGAGTCCTGCCTTTTTCCTCCTTGATGGATTGCGAATCTCCAGCCCCCCGCGCCCTCGATCGGGGAACAGGTGGGCTCTGCAGATAGAGCTTGCACAGCTGTAATTCGATTGTGGTGTGCAGTGAGGGAGTTTGTAAAAATTGCAGTTCACTATAGCGGCTATCCTGTTTTTTTGTTTTCGGTTTATTCGAAATGTGGAATAGAATGTTGGTACGTTGTTGTAATTTGAGGCGGAAATAGACTTATCACGTTGACAAATTTAAACCGTGATACTATGCTTAGAAGGGAACATACCGAACCCGGAAATTCAAAAAATTCTGAAACTTTGTAAATATGTAGAGAATTTACGCCTGATTATAACGCAATTTTTGTTTGCTGCCCAAATTCACTTTAAGGGGGTGGAATTGGGCTCTGAAAATCCGGGTATTTTCCGAGTTTGTGTTATAACTCGTGAATTGTAAAATAATTTTTTACCAAATGATAGATCTAATTAAAAGAAGTAACTTTTAACTTGATTTTTTTCTATCTCTTACAGTTCGCGAGTTATGACACAAAATCGGAAAGTAGCCGAACTTTCAGGGGTTAATTTTACCCCCTTCGAGTGAATTTGGGCAGCAAACAATAATTGCGTTGTAATGAGAAGGAAATCCCGTACGTATTCACGAAGTTTCAGAAATTTTGGAATTTTCGGGTTCGGGATCTTCTCTTGTTAGAAATATACTATTGTCATGACATATCATGCTACAGTATTTTGGTAATTGTTTAGTGTATTTCTCACCGATTTCGATAACCTTGAAATATGTTGTCGGGGACTCGATTCTGAACAACTTTTTCCCATACAAGTTACCATCGCTCAGCCTTAGTTTCCGAGATATTCGCAAAATATATTGTTTACGAGGTCACGTGAGTCGAAATTGTGTGGATTTACAGGAAATAAAGAACATACTATCACTCGCGAAGATGGTGATATGACGCGTTCAATGTGGTTCTAATACATTAAAATTCCAAGTAAAACCCCTTATACAGAAAAGTTTTGCTTACAGCATCCTATGTACCATTTTAACGTTTCAGTGGTCGAGAATGGTGCAAAATAGTCCTTGCTCATTATTTTAACGCGCAAAAAAATAGATTAAGTAGTAATCTCGCTAACTGACCACCCGCGTCACGCAAATTCAAATGGCGCCATTTGAAATTATTCTACAAATGTATCAGGGTACGTGAATGAATGTATTTTATGAGCCACGAGCATTGCATCATTTCTGCCTGATCGATATGTATAATGTAGAACATCTCTGCACGATTAAATGAATAATTAATGCTAGATGTGCCCGTGTCCATGTTCAAACGGACACTAGATACTATCCATCGCAGCGGTCAATCCATTAGCAATTGATCCAGAGCAGTTACAAGGCATTCAGGGGATTATGAATCTAAGGAAAGCAAGATAATTCATCGTACTCTGCACCGGCGACAATCGGCGCTATTTCATGTGGATTTAGAAAACAAAATCTTGGCCACGGTTCAAAAGGGACATCAGTGAATGTACGTCCACGAGAATCATTTCTGCGTGTACTTTAATACGTGCAATCGGAAGTCGAAAACAGTATTTTCAAAATACTGGTAATATACGAAGACAGGAAGAACTTCCATGCACGTGGATCCCATTAACGAATCACAGATCGCGCAAATGATTAATCAGGTAACGAGAAATTCAATTTACACGTATTTTACCATTTTAACTGTAGCACGTAAAATTTATACAACGGATGAAACAAAACCTGGGATATGGAATCGATTGTATTTTGCATTTGCAAACACCAAAGGCTTCCAATTAATACAGTGGTGTGAGAGTGTTTGTGTGTGATGAAGAACTGGTGGACCCACCCCTTTGGTAAATACAGAATCCACATTCAGCGAGTTTTTCAAATATTTTCCATCATTCTTCCGTACAAAATTTGTGCTATTTTACAAGGCAGAAGAAGAATATGTAAGGTAGGTCTGTGCTACGTTTTATCAATGATGGTTTAATCTGCTAGAGGGTAGCAACAGAAGAAGGAAGATATTAAGGGGTTAGAAAGATTCAAGAATTTAATATCAAAGGTGGAGATTGTGTGTCATTTTTCTAGATATTACTGGTACAATGGTACTTTAATACTTGTAATGTACTAATAAGCTGACGAATCTACTCAATTTGTAAACACTAAATGAATTCTGTTTTCAGTAGAATATTTTAATATTGTGTATCGCCTCTCCAAAGGATAGCAGAAGGATATTATTTTCGTAGCAATCTTTTGTATACTATATGCTTGCTCCGCTACAAAGGAAACAATACAATGCCCCTGTTTTTAGGAACCCCAATTCATCACTCCAACAGGGATTAACTGCAAGAAAAAAGAGCCATCAGAAGCACATAAGAACCTAGACAATCTAACACCAAAGACGAAGGCTACACTGATTGTTGTTAGATGAGCAGTCTTCTGTTATCCCAAGGGCATTAAAGGGTGGTATAATAATGAATGTCGTCTAGCAGCTTAAAACATATATTCACGCATGTGCAGCGTGCTGACTTTCCATTTCAGGATTCAAATTCCCACAAATCATACTTACTCGTCCAGTAACTAATGGCTAATGTGATCATCTCTCCAATGAGCACTTTTGCATATATATTACTGAGAATTTCACATCGGCTCGCAGAGAAAGCACGGAGAAGACCACTCAATAATCAAATTCGCTTGGAACTCGATCCAAACTAAGATTATTATCGCAGTTCAGTACTCCAGTTCGTTTTCTGCGACCGCTTAATTCGCATCGTGTCAGCTCGATTTAGCCTGTTGCAACCCCCATTATGTACCAAGAAACTATTGTTCAAATATATTACACTGTTCAATATAATCTAACAAAAATTTCTACTGTTCTCATTTGGGTACCAACATTATTCCCACCTGCTGTTAACGCTTGATCAGCAGTAGGTACGTTTTGGGGGCAGAGCTAAATCCTAGTATTGTACCGTTTAGTCTAATTATATCGAGATAAAATCGAAAAAGTGGAAAATTCTCTTAACCGGCGATTTGCGAAATGCTACTGCATAAGAAATCAGGCACTGTCCCAAAGAACCAGCAAAAAGAAAAATGCCACACTCTTCATGATTTAATCACGTTCACCTCGATAATAGTGCCTAGCATTACAAATTGTAATTAGGTGTGACGACAGATCATAGAAACAGTACGATCCTCGTTACAATCGCGGCAAGAATGTTGGCTAATTGTAAGCAGACCTCCTTTAACATTTGTTAACCATGTAGCTAGTCAGTAGGTACGTCACCACACTTTCCATCCCAACATTCAAATTCGCAACCCTGTGCACAGTGAGCGAAGTAGTGATGTGCGATATTGATCCCAACTATCAATATATATTTTTTCGTTCAATCTCGATACATGAAAAATATTATTTAAACAGTAGCGATATTAATAATATCGATACGAAGATTGTATTTATCAATTTACCAAAAAAGTTACATATATATTCCAGAGAATATCATTTTGGATTAAAAGGAATTTTCTAAGATAAAATTTTTTATATACCGTACCTATTGAGAAATGATTTTATTTAAATTAAGATTCAAAGTATTAAAATGAAAGAAGGTAATTTACTTTTCACATCATATTTATAAAGGAAACTAGAATTTATACTTTAATAAGAAACATCATAGGCATCATTCAATATAAGAGTATGAAAAAGAATTACTGAATTTTACTCACACATAGTAGGGTAAACCAACCAGTAATTGACCGCATACCAGTGAATGACCATTAGGCAAAGAAATGTCAATTATAAATTTAAAAAATACTATATGTTTAGAAATGGAGTGTAGTTGCACTTTTAATATCCCATATTTTTAGTTATACGTATTAAATAAACATTAATAAGTTCAATTCTTAATAAAAGTATGCGGTCATTTACTGGGCTTCTCATTCAACAATTCGGTCATTCATTGGTTGGTTTACCCTAATTCGAAAATTATTAGCTCGAATTGGCTTGAACGAACGAAGATGCATTAAAAACTATCGATACTTTGACTAAAATTCTCGATACCTGTAATTATTAGTGTTTGAAAAATCAATATATCGACAGGCAAATATCAATATACACAGTTATCGATAACTAGGGCGAAGCCCCTCGACGAGAAAACACCCAAACCAGTCCAATCAATCCCCAACATTTTTCGCGTGGGATATCAACAAGAATCGCGTCAACAACCAGCGTCCACCCCTCCCGTAAACCTCCCCTTTCCCAAAAACAACCCTCCATTGCTCTATTTAGCAAAGAACAATCTCGAGAAAGAGTTCTGTGTCGAAAGCGCGGAGCAAGCCAGCCCCAAACGTGGTTTTCAAGGAGGAAGCCCGCGCCGACGGTCCGTACGTGCTAAGCTGGCCAGAACGCCTCAGAATTCCTGGTGGCTCTCTAATTCGAAACGTCCGGGGCCCCTGGCTACGTAACTCGGGAACCACCGATTGTTATTACATTCCGGTCGTCGCAATCTTCGCCAGCGGCCACCGAGATCGCTACGTGATCAGGAAAGGGAGAACTGGCCGAGCGTCCGTGTGGTTGCCGCGTTGCTGCGTTAGCGATGTCTCGCTAACAGTCCACTTGAGTCAACAGACGACTGATTGTTAGGGCAAACACACACTCGCCAGTAGATAGGTCCCTCTCACTCTGTCCCCCTCCTATCCCCCGTCAGCCACGCCATTTCTCTCTCTCTCTCTCTGTCCTTTGATACGAACGATGACGTTCGTTCTCCGTTCTATCTACACGCGTCCTCTTTGTGCGAGCCTCTGCGCGGGGTTTATCTACGAGGTTTATCGTGGCGTGAGTCGAAGAGGCCACGGGACCCGTTTCTTCCCTCGGCTGTCCGCCGACGAGAGTTTAAGTCGAAAAGCAGACGGTGCTACGATGTAGGAAAACACTCGTGCTTTTAACTAACAAAGATCGTTAACCAATTGGTGGTAATAATTTCATTTCAAATCAGGCACAGAAGTGGTGTATTGGAAAGTATTCGATATGTGCTTTTTTATGTTGGTTGATATTCGTGTTTGGGGGTGAAAAGAGGAGTCAAAGTTGGGAATGTCACGTGTGCTCAGGGAGTTTTTTCCAAATGTTGCATTTGGCGGATTTAGATGGACTTATTTTTAATGTTGTTATAATTCTACTAAGGGGAACGGTCGATAAGATTACAATTGGTCAAAGCGGAAACGGTTGTGGGTTTTCAGCGGTTTTTAGGGTAACGCCAGTGGAGGCGGTACATCCTTGTTGACACAAGTGAGGATCCTGGTTATAGATAGTGGTGGGCTTCTTAACAACGGTCGCGCAGCGCATCCTGGCTGATATCTGCTCCATTCCGATCCCACTTTCGGGTTGTTTTTAGGAATAATAGTGGTGATGTGTTTCTGTGGCGATGGAGATATTAATCATTCGGTGGCTGACGCTTCCAGCAGTCGTGACTGGGTCAATTTAGACCCGTATATAAGTTTTCTTCTTTTTGCATCACTTAGGAACGTGATTCCTTTCTTATAGAATTTTTCCCTATTTTTTCTGTATAGTACACTGAAATGGCGTTGCAACCAATGTGAAGTTGAGGTCTGCAAAAGTGTGTTGCTGCTTTGTGTTTTCCCGGAACACAGCGATGTTGTAGAGACAATCAGAGTTGGGCAAAGTGTAATTTAATTACAACTTACAAATTACGATTAAAATGTAATTGTGTAGTTGATTACACATTATTTTCTGCAATCGTTTATTTAGGTAGTTGACCACAATTGTGTCACAGTGTTACAGAAAATTAATTGTAATCAACTACACAATTGCATTTTAATTGTAATTTGGAATTTGTAATTAGATTACACTTTGCCCAACTCTAAAAACAATGTGGGGTGAAGTTGGTAGCGTCTTTAAGTGTATTATAAACAAATTAAGAGCCTGAGGATGTGTTCAACGTCGGTTTTTGAATATTGGTGTATTAAGGTCGAACAGGAGAATGTGATGAGTAAACCAGAAATGCAATTTGGTAGCTTGAAACCCTCAAGAATATTGCTTTATACTCCATACTTAAGTGGATGTAGAATTAGTTTGTGATTTGAGAAATTCGCAGTGGGTAGTATCACTTACTTCCTAGAGAAAATTTAATAATTACACCCATGCAAAGTAAGTATAAATGTAGCTTTAGGTTCTATGTAGACTTTATCCTGGGCAAAACGAGTTGATTCGCCTTCTATCATTACCAAATGCAAACTAATTGTTATACGTGAGTTTGCCAATAGAGTAGAAGACAAGTTCGCGTCGAAACGATAGCAAGCACATCCAATAAGAAAAACTGAGGACGCGTTATCTTTGCTTTAGTCGCCATATCAACTTAAATCTTTGCTTCAACAACAACTGAAGATACACCTTAATCTCTTAAACTTTTCGTTGCATAGTTCCAAACATCGACGGACTTTCAAACCGTCACTAAAACAGCTTTCATCCCCTTTCTTCAACAATAATCCTCTGCGACTTGCAACAAAAATCGTCGTCCCCACTTTCAAGCATCTAAAATTCTAAACCAACCACGTTCTTACGTTTCACTGGAGAAATTCCAGCAATTCTTCCTACAAATTGAAAATTCCCCGATCGCAGAAAGCGGCTAAGGAAAGAAAGCAATAACACTCCCCTCGCACAGGCTTATTAATTACAAACGCATACGAAATCCCAGCAATCAGCGACTTCTCGGCGCGAAGCTTTGCGGAATGCTTTACGATCTTGGATCGGGAAGCCATAACACACTCTTCAATTCCACCCACAACCATAACAACCGACGTATTTACAGCTTCTCGGCGTATCCGTCGAGATTGCGATTTCGCAAGCGCGAATCCGGAGGAGAAATAACACGCAACCTGTTCCACCCCGACGAAATCCCTCTCTGCCTCGCAATCAGGAACAAGGAAAGAAGGAAATGAAGAAGCCTGAAAGAAAAAACACGATAACCCGCTCCGAAAAGCTACAGTGCGACATTTTCTGTAACGAGACAACCCTCGCGGAGAAGCGTCTCTACCTTTCCAAAGGATTTTTATCATTCAATTTCCATTCAACGCGTCCTCCGTCGCCAAACGATGTTCGCCCACAGTTCTCTCGCGCAAACTCCACCCCTTTTCGCGTCTCGCATTAAATTCCACCCCTTTCGCGGTGGAAACAGCCACGGGGATCTTTTCTTCGTGCCTGAACATCGGCAATGCGTGCCGCTCGTAGAATGCAAACAGAATCCGTCGTCTCCTCGGGCTTGTAAAGGCCTTGCCTTTCTCTCTCTCTCTCTCTCTCTCTCCCTCTCTCTCTCCCCCTTTCGTTGTGCCGACCACATCCCCCTACTCTGTGCTCGTTGCCAGGTGAAAGCTGAATTTCTCGCGAACAGAGGGTGACGTGTATGCAGGCGAAGCGGCTCGATGACTTTTCCAGATAAACCGCGGCCAGGGGATTGAAATTCCTCGCGGTGCATCGACGCGTCGCGCTCGCTTCCGTCGCTCCTCGATTCACACTGCTCCTTCGCAGTGGCGGATTTAAGAAAAAAGGCCCAGGTGGCAACTCTTTTGAGGGACCCATTTTTGGGGGAAAATGAAGAGGTAGTTTACTAAAAATGGGCTAAGTGTAGTAGTACAGAAAAAAAATAGTGTTTGATTAAAATCATCATTTTTTTTAAGATAGGGCCCTAAGGGGCCTTCTGGGTGGGGCCCATTTTTAGGGAAGATGAAGAGGTAGTTTACTAAAAACGGGCCAAGTGTAGTAGTATGAAAAAAATGTAGTGTTTGAATACTTATACGTAATCGTAATTTTTTTTGGTCACGAGGCCCTGCGGGGGGCCTTCTGTGCAGGGGCCTAGGTGGCAACTGCTCATCAGCCACCCTGTTAAATCCGCCACTGCTTCTTCGTCACTTGTCCTCCGTTGCTTTCGTTTGTCCACCGAATTTCTTCAATCCGCGTCGGGTTTTCTAGGCCATTTGTTACTCTCTAGCCTTCTAAATAGTTCTTATAATAACTGTTTAAGTAGTTTCTCGGGATAGATGGGATTAATGCAATTGTTTGATAGCCATAAACAAAAGCATCTTCCTTTTCATTAATCGGAAACTATGTACGTACTATCTAATCTGTTAACGCGAGGATAAATTGCAAAGGGAGACAAGGAACCGCCTCGCATGTAACTTCGACTGCGTTACGGAACGACGATCCGTCAATATTAAACTTCGAGAACAGACGCACGCCGGCGGGGTGCGTAGCGAAAAATCTAATACACATCAAGCTGTCAGGCGTTTTCGTCCCGCGGGCCACGGCTGCTCGCGCTTCGACCGTTCCGCGGAATTGAGGGCCCGCGTTTCACGATAAATCACGCGCGGCGAACTTTCCCTTCGCTTTTGTCGAACGCGAAACGGATTTCCAATCGGATCCTCCGCTCGATCAATTTGGGCAAACGGGTCCCCGCCAAAGGGAAATAAATCAAATCGCTGGCGATTGGGCGTTTCGCGTGCCGAGCGCCGATTCGACATCTTCCACGGCGCTTCAGTTTTCGCTTTTGTGAGCGCCATGGAAAACTGCGGCCCATCCTGCTTCTCGACCGGAGTCGAAAGAACGCTTTGGAGGGTTTTTGTCTATTTAGGAAACCCTGGGATTTCAGGGATGCGCGTTAGGATCGTGTATACAACGGTGGGTCCATTCAGGATGGACTGTCGTTATTAATCAATTCCGTTTGAGTCCTGGATTTTGCTGTATTAGATGAAATATATATTTTGAAGCATTCCAAAATTCAGGCAGCGTGCATTGTGATTTTTAGCTACATGGTAGATAAAATGGTTGGTGTTGAATTTATTTTAGGTATTAATAATACACTAGCGGACAAAAACTTGCCATCTTTATCGACCCACTCTAACTCTATTAAGTAAGTAAACTGGGGGAATATTGGCAGCACGGGGGTAACATTGGCATACGCTGGAGTTACGTTGTTTTATGTCAGATTAGTAAAACTTAATCTGTTAATGCTATTTATATGATGTGCCAATGTTGCGAGTTGATTTTAGTTAAGATGTAAAAAATAAAATAAAATAAACTAATTTAAGTTTACTGACCTCAGATTAGTGAAACTTAATTCGTTAATGCTATCTACATGACGTGCCAATGTTACCCTGGTACAGTAACGTTTTTAACGTGTATTAAAGAAGGAAAGGACAACAATTTTATGCATTTTGACACTTGTAGTACAAGCACAAAAGATGCAATGTTATGATAAGATACTTAAAGCAAATATAAACATGTTAATTTTTACGTTATATAACAAAATGTTTCAAAAACCTGCCAATGTTCCCCCAGTTTACGGTACTTTTTACTATCAACTCAAAACTGCAGCATATGCCCAATATATGTGTTCTGATAAAGAATTAAGAGCTGTGTAAAACCCGGTTAAAGTTGCATTTATTTGACTAACAAATAAAAACCTTATATAACACTAAACAAGGTAACACACTTTTAAAGCCGTCAAAAAGTTACCACTTGTGAAAAGTAATAAAACATCTAATATTTCGTGGAGGCACATTTTGCTTTTAGGACGGCATAAAAAGTTACCTAAAATGGTAACTCCTTTGTTCACCCCAAAAATGTGTTGTCCCGTTCAATGCCATGCGGAACTTTTGTTTGTTGGTTAAATAAATTCAACTTTAATTGGGTTCTGTACAGCTTTCAAATACGAAAACAAATCGAAAAGGTCGTAACTTTTTCGTCCGGTACTGTATATCGAGGTTGCATATCCAATAGAAGTCTCTATTTCAGGTTTACTTAAAGCCAGGGGTACACGTGTTTTAATGTGTTCGTATTTTAATTTGTGCAAATTTTGCGAAAACATTTATGTGAATAATTGCGCGTTTGCATAACGATTTTTACGTTTTAATACACACGCGCTATGGGGTACAAAAACACGTGGCTCTTAGCGTTGCAGGTAGCAAAAAAGAATTCCAATATAATTTCTCTTAATAATATTATTTCGTTCACATAAAATATTAGGTCGGTGTAAAATTTTGTTCGCCCACTGTTAGGTAATGTTAAATAAGTATACAGAAATGTATTTTTTGTTGCTATACCTACTTGTACTTTAACCAGAAAAATGGCAAAAGATCATAGACAGCCGAGGAAAATACTTCTTTTTAAATAAACATGTACCTAATATATATTTACTTTTAATAAAGATTGATTCGATAAAAGCGAACAAAGCTTTACACCAACCTAATACATATGCACACTCGATTTCCTTGAAGCTGCATGTTTAGTACTCCCAAAACAATGACTGCAATGAGCTATTGTGTACTCTTTAGCGTGCAAAGCTTAGCAATGATATACGGGATGACTCGCTAGTAACTGTCATCCATGGTAACTTCTTGCTTGTTGACTTGTCCTGGGGATTAACATCGCATCAGAATCACATTATGATACTTCGGTGACTTCGTCTTTTCATCGAGTGTGAGACCTCATATTAAAAAAAAAAGAAGCATGTAATGTCGTTTGACAATGTTCCATGCATCGCGAAGGATCTTGAACTTTTGTCGGTGACTTTGTACACGACCCAACGTGTACCTCTATCATAATAATAATACACCTTCATTAGGCTCTAATGACGAGATGTAAAATAGAAAATATGGGACCAAAAAATTTAAACTAAGTAGAATTTTTATAATAGTCAAGGTTTAGGAAGAAGAATGTAAATTTCTACTCTAATCTGTCTTTAATTAGTATATTCCTGTATTTATGAACGAAATATAATTAGTTAAGGACGTCGTGATAGATATCGTCTTAAAATAACAATTACCTTTAAAGTTATTATTCTATCAAAACTTCTCCTATTTCTCCTATTTCCTTATTCGACAATAGATTTCCATTTCTTTAAACATGTGCTCCACTTTCTAAGAAGTAAATTGCTCTTGAATAAAACGTCCATGAAAACAGAGTTCCAGCAGTTTCTAGCGTTTGAAACTTTTGATTCCTACCAAACTCGAATAACAGAGTTGCTTCGTTGATAGAAACAGTGGAGAAGTCTTACAGAATCTGTTTTCCTCTAACATACGTAATGCTACGAAAACTACTTGCTGTGTCTCTAAACACAAAGTGTGCAAAGAAAAAATTTGTCGATATCTAACAAACCCTTTCTAGCAGAAATTCTTTCACTCTAAATATTTATTCTCAATAATCCATAATAGCACACTTTTTTTAGATGATTATTTATAGGACAAATAAGTAGCTTATCCTACCGAAATAGATAATTTGTAGAATAAATAGATTATCCAGCGCAAACTGCGTGGCTCGAGAAAGGGCATACAGATGCTACGTATCGACTTTCGATATTAAGCACATAACTATGCAATAGACGACGCGCAAAGGCATCCAGCACGCAATTTTACCTGCTAAACAACAATTTCAAAGTTAGGTTCAATAACAGGCCAATTTATCTTCACTAAAAGCTGCCCTTCGCACCGCTATAAAATCAATAATAGAAGCAATAGGTCTCTATTGATTGCCTCACTGCCACATACGTATTATATAATAATAATTAGACCAGTAACAGATATAAATAGGCACTTTGGAAAAACGATCTACAGCAGCTTAGTCTTTGTTAAAATTCTCAACCTCTTTATTTCCTCAACTTCTGCTGCGATTTTCTGTTTTATATGTTGTACCCAAGCTACAGTGAGGGACAAAAGTATGTGGACACTTTTAAAATCGTATAACTAAAATCATGAAATTCCCGGAAATCAGCGATTTTCGACTTTATTCTTCTATTTTCAAGCGTTTATAGCTCAGAGCAACGTTAACCGATTTTGAAGAAATTTTAGGCGTGTATACAACTTACTTCAATCTACAAAACGCATTTTTTAAATTTTCATTACGAGCACAGACAAAAAAGTTGAAAAAATGATCTTTCCTATTTCTTTTTCCTATTCCGAGCAATTGCAATTTTTATCAAAACGACGAAACACGTCACTTAGCAAACTAATTTTTCTAGGTTGTCAAAAAAGCTCAAGTTGTTTGGACCAATTTTGAACAAGTTATACGATTTTAAAAGTGTCCACATACTTTTGTCCCCCACTGTATATTATTATTATTATTATTATTTAGTGGTCGATTCCTCCCTCTGCTCGCACGATAAATCCCAAGCCACTGACCGAAACTTCATGGCAATTCACGCGAGCTACGAATGTGTGCAGAAATAACGAGTAACTGCGAGCGCGAGCCAGCCAAAATTTACCTTTCATCCAGACGCGCAATCGGGGGCACAAATTAGCCTCATTATTCAATCAACTCGAGTTATATTACGCGCACGCATAAACGTTACTCTCGTTATATTTAACGCGACGGCACACACCGTTAAATTGAACGGAGGGGCCTGTGTATCGATTCTATATCGTTATTAGATTACAACGGCCTAATTCCGTTAAAAGGTACTCTCCTTCGTTAACGAAGGCAAAGTAAACATTAAAGTAACTTCTTCGAGCCCCTGCCTTACCACCCTTTTCCCCGGTAGCCATCGCGATTCTAATGAAATCTCACCCTGCCCACTCTACCAAATAGAAATTGAAATCCAGGTAAATGATTTCTTCAATCGTGCATTTGCATTTTATAGAAGTAGCTTGCTACGCAGGTTTTGTTTGTCTGTAACAGAGTTAGTCAAGTTTTTCTTCTTCTGAGTATTAAAATAAGGACAGTGCATGCTAATTTAGATAAAATTTTCTTTGGACTTTGTAAGTGGATAAGTAGATTCGAGTGATTAACTTCGTTATACAATTTCTTTCACAGGTTCTTTTTTTTCAGTTTTTGTATATGAACCTTCTGCTTAGGTACAGATAGGGTTATATTAATCTTGATTCGTAAACTTGAGGCTAAATTAATATTGTAGGTGCTTGAATTTGTTTATAGACTCTAGAATTGTGGAGACTTCTTTTGTTTGAATTAGTAGTGAGGGATAACTGAACAAGGGATTTTTTAGATAAATAATGAAACAGAAATTACATAAATATTCGCGTGATCAATTTGTCTACTCTATCTCTGCTTTGCCACCAACATTACTTTTATTAAATTAGCAACTTCGATATTCAAACGTACTGATCTTACTTGTGATAATTGTAAAACTGTAAAACTTTCGAAATCCACCGCAACAGGAATAACCATCTATTCCAAAATAAAACACAAATGCCAACATTACTCGACCAACCAGGACCCCTACTCCCTTCTCGACACATGCTGTACCCTTTTCAAACCTGGATCATTCACTTATTCACTCCGAAATGTGACTGTGCAGATGTTATCCGTCACGCTTACAATAATTCCAACCATTACATGCATACACAACTAGGTCCACCAAAATCAACAACATATTAACTCGAGACAATTTTCCCGAAAATTTTAACCAGATAATAAAGCTGTGTAAACTGAAAACCTCCGCGTCTCCATTACACGCAACTCGTAAATTCGTGAGCATTTCTTCTACCAACACAGAAACGAGCCGTAGAAGTGGAAGCAGGAATTCGTGATTGACACTCGTGTTTTCCACGCCCCGAGGAAATCCGGTTACGACTCGATAATGGAAAACCACTCGATTCGGTGAGGAATTTTCCCTCCGGTGGACAAAGAACACGGCCAGCGCGGCCGAAAATACGCGGTCTGCCACTGACGAGAGCGAAATACGCCGTTAGAATGGTGGGCCCTTAAGCCGGGGCCTAACCAGGCCCACGGGGACCAGTGGCCCCAGTGGGCCCTGAGCAAAGAGGACGTCGAGGAGGGCAGGCCACTACCTACGGGCTGAAACACCATTCTCCTTTCCTTTCTAACCGATTATTCTACGCTCTTCCACCTCCCTTCCTCGTGTTTCTTGCTTTTTCTCTCTGTCCTTCTCCCCCGTCCTTCTCTCTCGTACGCTCGCCCCCTGGTCATGGATCGTGTGTCCATCAGGGGTGCTCATTCCCCTTTGGGACCTGGATCAACGATAGAAAGAAAAGCCTGGATGGAATTGCTGGCATTACTCGGGATATGCAATTGTTATGTGTGTGTAAGTACTTTGTGTCGCAGAGGGTGATTTGGGAAAGAGATCTAAGAACTTAGGAGCGTCATTTGTGTAAATATATGCAGTGTAAGCAATTCCTGTAGCTACATAATATTTTCTAAAAACATTTCCAGTAGTTTTTAGTACTTGTGAGAATGAGTACAAAATTTTTAGTTGATATAGGAAGGCAGATTAGATTTGATGGAGATAGGTAAATTTGTATTTTATAGATACTGCGTCGTTATTGTGTCCGAAATGAATTAATAGCAATTAAAGAAGCCGACGACTTCTCCTGCGTGAAATTTAACTCCGTAATAACATCAGTTAATTTTCGGTGACGTGTTTCACACGAGGACCAATGACGTTCATTGCTGCAGTTGTGCGGGTAGTTACAGAAGGGTTGAAATACGTCATCGACCGCGAACCCTTCACTGTCAGTTGTGCGAATTTTATGAACTTTAAGTTGAAAAAGTTTAGTTTCAGTGTAAGGTACAGCAAAAATAATGTCGACTCGAATTTCTCTTCAAAACATCACTCTGTCAATTTGTTGTTAATTCCACGATATTCCCTGACTAAATCTATATCCCCTCGATCTCACCATTGAAAATAACACAAAATTCCACGGTGCTCGCCTCGAAAAAATGCAACCTCACGGTTTCGCTATCGGTGATAGTCGATTTCCGCTTAACAACTATGGCCTTTTCCCACCGAACACTTTTGTAACTCGTAAATTATATTCGACACGAGTTCAGACATTTATTTCTGTTAACCAATTTTGAAGCAGTATTATCATATTAGTTGTGAGCCACAAAATATCCTTAAAGCCTTTCCACGCGAGACACTTTTGCAGGTCAACAGTGATATTTCACATAAATATCCACGAAAGAGAGAGCTCATACAAAAAAAATCTAGCAAACGGGTGAATATGACCGAAATACCAATCGCAATCCACAGAAGTGTCTCATGAATCGCAAACCCCGAGAATTGCCTAGGGTAAACCAACCAGTAATTGACCGCATACCAGTGAATGACCATTACGCAAAGAAATGTCAATTATAAATTTAAAAAATACTATATATTTAGAAATGGTGTGTAGTTGCACTTTTAATATCCCATATTTTTAGTTATACATATTAAACAAACATTAATAAGTTCAATTCATAATACAAGTACGCGGTCATTTACTGGGCTTCTCATTCAACAATTCGGTCATTCACTGGTTGCTTTACCCTACGAACATTGCACAAAATCTACCCAGCAACAATTCCACGCGCTCCTCCAAGCAGAGTTGCGTAAAAGTGAAACTCGCGTTTGTAAACAAAATGAGAATCCCCCAGGACGAGGAGAGGCGAGCGTGCCTTGGAGCTAGGCGAGAGGAGAGATCCTGATACGATGACGTGGACGTAGATGCCTCCAACCGAGAAGATAGGGACCAGTACCAAGGATACAGCGACGCTGCAGGGAGAGCGAGAGAGAGGGGGGGGAGGGAGAAAGAACGAGGGAAGTTAATAAACGAGAAAGAGTGAACGCGATGCCGATAGAGCGGGACAGAGGATCGCGGAGGAGGGTGAAGAGGGTGGAAAATGGTGGAGAAAGAGAGGGGAAAGAGAGAAAGGGAGACGGAATTGGGAGAATACGGCGAAAGTGAAAGAGACGAATAGTGGTGGGGTGGCGAATAAGGGGGAGAAGGGGAGGGAACAGCCTGAAGCTAGACACAGCATTCCAAGACCCGGCCTCCTCTTCGTCCCTTTGCCAGGATCAGGGTCAACATCAGGATTGTTCAATGGATAAGCGGACCTCTAAGCATCCCCTCGCTGCATCGACCGTACAAACAGCTCGATGCGGGCCGAATCGCATTTCGTCGATTATCGTGAACGTAACAAGGTTACTTTGCCCAATCGCGCGGGTGCGGATAGTTGCGACCGAATGCAAGAATTTAATCACGATGGAGGTGATCTCGATTTTCAATCTCTGGACGAATTTGAGCGGACAGTTCGCTGGGCTAAGTTTAAACTTGGTTGCTTAAATTGTTTTAAGGATTCTGGTCGATGGTAACTCTGTGGCACTTTTAACGAAGTAGCACGGGGGTAGTTTTAGCGTAAGCTGGGGGTATAAAAAATTGAAATAGTTTTTTTTTCGGTACAGTGTGTTGCTCGTAAATTAGTTACGTGACATATTCGCAACGAAACACGCAAAGTTTACGTTGCAAATGGCAAGCCAGGGCTGCAGGTCATCGATTAGCTTCACGAGCAGTGTTTGCCAGCTAAAATCTCGAGCTTGGGGAATTTTTTGTCGTCGCTTTTCTTCTTCTTGGGGGTAGCTATTTCTGATTTAGCACGCGAGTAGGGGGAACTGAATTGATTCTTTTGGTGAGGCGAAAGTGCGAGAGGGTAGGAGAATCTGTGGAGTTAAATCATCGAATTTGGGGTATTTGTGTGACTTTATAGAAAATTTTGTGTTTTCCTGGGCTTCCATACCCAATTTCGTATATTTCCATGACCCTACACAAAATTCCCTAGGCTTCCATAATTCTACACCAAATTTCGTATTTTTCCGTAACTCTATATCTCCATTGATTCTAAAATATCGGATTTTTCCATGACCTCGCGTCAAATTTTCTACATTTCAATAATTCTACACAAAATGACACAAATTTCCTATGTTTCCCCAACCCTGCATCAAATTCTCACAATTTCCACGACGTTACACCAACTTTCGTATAAATTCCCTGACTCTACACCGAATTTACCATGACACTACACAAAATTCCCTATACTTCCATGATCCTACACCAAATTTCGTATATTTCCGTAACTCTGTATCTCCATTGATTCTAAAATATCGGATTTTTCCATAACCTCGCGTCAAATTTTCTACGTTTCTATACTTCTACAAAAAATGACGAAAAATTTCCTATATTTCCATGACTGCACCAAATTTCCTATGTTTCCACAACCCTGCATCAAATTGTCAATATTTCCACGCCGCTACACCAAGTTTCCTATAAATTCCCTGACTCTGCACCAAATTTCGCAACCACCGCTCATCCGTTGCTCTTTGCAACAATAAATGGATGAAGTGTATTTGGCGGGCTGGGCGGCCAGTATCGTTCGCCTACAAATTTTTCAGGCAAACAATGCTCGCGCAACTCTACCGGAAACACTTGTCGAAAACGGAACCGCGAGCAATATAATTTCGCGTTTGAAAAGTTCGCATGTATACGGCTTTATTGCGAAGATGAAATGCTTCGAGGCGAGCCTCGGCTGCGGATGCTCGATAACGAAACGCGTGCACGCCGCTGGGAGCGGGGCAAAAAATCGCAAAATTCCGATACCAACGTGGAAATATGTACCCCGGTGTATTTGCACTCGCGATACACGCGCAACATTCGAATAAAAATTGAGTCCTCGAAGGCTGATCGATAGGTGCGACACTCGCGACGAGTAAATAATAATGAATGTTGGTAACGAGCGAGAGAAGGTGGAGGGTGTGAGAACTGTAAAAGTAAGTTTCCGAAGGCCTGCGAAATGATTGGTTTAAATAATTATGTATAATCTAATGCAATATTTATTTCTTTTATGCAAGTGAAATTTGGAATTTTTTTAGGCAAATCCAATGGTAGGTGCTGCGAGGAATGAAGGGATTTTAAGTGGAGAGCTAATTCGCCTTCCTCATTTAGCAGGTTAAAGAAAAAGTCTTCAGAATAACTGAGTTTCTAATACCACTCGTGGGTCACACAAGTGTCTCATCCTTAAGAGCACTTTGTGATTCATAACTGACTAAAGTAGTTATGATATCGACCGTATTTGTAGAATAAACGAAAAGTGTTTTCGGCGCACTAGTTCGGTCAGTTAAATCCAAAAAAAAACTAATTTGCAATTTTAAAATTTATAAATTCCGACGTTTCGGTCTGTGATTTAGACCATTTTCAAGGAAAGTTATCAAGAATACTGCGTTAGCTTTAAGGTAAGTTTAAGGTATTCTTTATAACTTTCCTTGAAAATGGTCTAAATCACAGACCGAAACGTCGGAATTTATAAATTTTAAAATTGCAAATTAGGTTTTTTTGGATTTAACTGACCGAACTAGTGCGCCGAAAACACTTTTCGTTTATTCATAACTGACATTTAAGATGTATTAACTTGACACAGATAGTGTCACACTACTTCAAACAGTACCTACTTAGGTGGATCCAGAAATACAAAACGTGTGAATTTATCCGAAATGTCATTCGTGGTTCACAAAAGTGCCTCGTGCGAAAACTAAGCCTCTTAAAGGCTACCGATCCCTTTTCGTTCCCCGATGGATTTCCAGACCAGTATTCCGCCAGACGCGAAGCCGATAAGCGTGATCTTATCGCTGTTCAGACACGTGAAAAAGAATAGCGTGTGCTGTTTCAGCGATCGCGCATAAAAACGATAATAACAAGGACCGAGCGAGATAAAGATAATTATTGACAACGATCACGAGCGATAGCCGTGCGATTGCGGGCCGCTCCTCTTTCCACCACGGCCAAGTGAAAGTTTCCTTCGGAAAACCTGGGATCCTTGATCCTTGATCCTTGAAAGGTTCCAGAGGGGCAACAAAGCAAATGAAAAAGTCGTGGTTGTCTCCTAATCCCCGAAAACTACCTCACTCGGATTTTCGACAGTGTCATGTTGGACACGCAACTCTGAGAAATTTCGCGGAAAAATATTAGACAGAAGCTTAATTACTGGAGTCAATCTGTTAAGTGCGGAGGGTGAAGTAGCACGTTGTTTGAAAAAACCTCTGCGCTGGACAAAACTTGGCAATTCATCGCGAAAATTTTGTTATTTAAATAATTATTATAAGAATTAGAAATATTATAAAAAATTTTAAGGTGAACGAAATTGTCATTTTTATTATAATTTTTCAAAAATTCGTAAGAGTACTTTATAGGTGAATAGTTTAAGTATGTTTGTAAATAATAAACAAATTTATTTCGCACACAGTTTTCGGTTTGTTTGCTTTTTGGCTTAGGTACAATTGTTTAGGGGAAGTACCTACGTATAGTAATAGGTTGCGTGGAGTATTGACTACAGGAAAGATGAGTTATTGTGCTTTTCATCGTGACTAAATACTTATGCATTTTTTAGTGAAATTATAATAATTGTATCCACTTAACTAAATACACGTATCATTATGAGTACATACAATAATGTCAAACCAATTCGTTTCCACTACGTTAAGTTTCACAATATATCAGACACGACACCGCAGAAAATAAAGCGAGCCATTTAATCCCACCCCACTCACCGAACAATAATTACAAATTACTTTTTCTTATGATTTAACTACCGCGAATGTTATTCTACACAATTTGACTTACGTCCGCGAGATCCAAAAAAGTCACCTTACCTGAAACAGAGAAACAACGCACATTAGAATATTCCGCAAACATTGCAAATCCAATGGCTATTTTAAAAAATTCAATAAGCTTAATAAAAAATTAAGCCACTGTCACTGGAGAATTTTCAAGATCACGATAATACAAGAACTACGGTGAAAAAGCATCGCGTGAATCGATAGACGGGTGTGTAGCCATTTGAAAATTAATCATCCATACTTCCGCTAGATTTAATCACATCGTGATATAGCGTTAATTCGAAATTTAGTTTACTTGAAGTGTTCTGAAAATGAGAATTTCGAGTAGCACACGAAACGATACGAAAGTCCACTCGTATATTCGAAGTGATTGAACACATCGCTGACGATAGTTGCACGGGGTGCACCCCAAGGGTGCTACGGGGGTTACTAGGGCCAGTCGCTAGGCAACTGGCGCCCCCACCCTTAAAGGGCAACGTGCTTTTCCGCGTTACCCCCTATACAGGGTGGTCCGTCAGAATGCGAGCGTTTCATCGCACACGTGACGAATATTTCCAAGATGACGTCTGGACGTTCTAGGGGAAGGTATCGACGAGGGGTGCATCTGACACCCAGCGTCTGAATGATTCACGAAGGCTGGGCAATATGTAGTTAACGAAAATAAGACGAAGGGGTTTGTTAAGCAACTGTCAATTTTAGTATGAGATTTTGGACAACGTGGAAGGAGTAATAAAGTAGTAAAAATCGTGGATTTTTAATTAATTTTGTTATGGATGACGATTTTCATTTCTTACTTTCTGGCACTATTAACTATAAAATTGAAATACTTTCGATCTAGTACCAATTATTCAATGTCAGAATATTTATATTATTCAAGAAACTTTTGGACATGAATGAAAATATTTAAGATCACCGTGAAGGTATTCAAAGCACTGATATGAATCTGACGAAAAACCTGGCACGTCACAAAACGGCTGCATTCTCGCATTATTTAATTTCACGAAACGTGAACAATGTCTTCAAACTCGAACGACTCTCAATCCACGGATAAATTTTCCATTCCTTCCAGCAAGAGACCCCGTCTTTGTGAATCTCTGCGACACAAAGGAGTTCCACGAGGAGGTTTGATCGCCGATAGTACATTCTATCGCTGCTTAATGAATACCCGCGAGCTCTACGCTGTATTTTTCATGAAAAATTTGTCCTGAGAATGTTGGTCCCCGATCAAAAAGGATTAAACATTTACTGTATTAATCGTTTAAAAGTATCTAATTTTCTTCAACATTATTCACATAATTATTAACGTTCTTCGAATTCCTAAGAACTTTTACTAAATAACTATGCTCTATTTTCCATAAAGAATTATCCAAACACCAAGTTTCTGTTGTCGTTATAGATTCGTTGAACAAAAGTGGCTCTTATGTTTCCTTTGAATTATAGAGGTTCGAACAAAGTCAGAAGAATGTGATATACCTACCTAAGTACATAATATATATCGAATACAGTTTTACCGCTGGCACTCCAAGTATTCCTCTGAGACACATGAAAGTCGTGAAAGTAGACAAATTTGTAGTTCATAGAATTAAACGATTTTTTAATTTCTAAATCAATACACCATATTTCTTCGTATTCCAAAGTCCTTGTATTCAATAAGTGCAGTATTCTCTATATTCAAAATTTTCAATATTGTTCTATATTCAAAATAAATGCCTTTTTTCCCAACCCCGCTTACAAATTATTTTTTCTCTCAAAATATTATCTCTGAACATGAACTCTGTAGATTTTTAGCTCCTAATATTGCAATTTGTAAAATTTACAATTTTTTAAAGATACGAGTTTCTTCATTTTTCCTCAACACTTGGTAATCTAAATTTTGTTTACAAAAACTATGACAAAATTTAAATAAAAAAACTATTGGAATACATTCTAGAAACCTTGAAGTTGACTCATGACTTTTTTCATAATAATGAGACTAGCAGTCGTTCAAAAATTGCTCTGGGTGTGAGCCACCCAGGCATGTAAAAAATGATCGAAAAATGAAGTGTGTCAACGAAGGGTTAAAGATCTCTGATCGATTAAAAAGTGAATGCATAAGTTAGAATGCAAGGGTTTGATAATTTCCCGTGTTACGGTATTCCAATAACCAGGCGAAGTAAGTCGCTTGAAAGTGGGCGATTGGGTGTGTTGATACGTTAATAGCTACTACATTTTCATACTCGATATCTTTCCTAACCGTACGTCGAAAGACTCCTCCTCGACCTGGCTCTGTCTCTTCAGGTTTCGAGATGCATGGTCGTGGTACACAGAAAAATATCATCAATTCGATCCAGATTGATGGTTCCGCTCGTTAACACCTTCTAAGTTATTAAAAACAGTATCCAGCTCTAGTGGCGGATTCAGAGAAAGTCTGGGAACACCGAACACTCGCTTGTTTCCATTCATAGAGCGGGATTCCTTCTTTCGTCGGCCAAGTGCCAATTAACTGGTTGTAACGCCGGCACATCGTATTGGTATGGTGCAATTAAAATGTACTGCAAGAGAAATGCAAATGTCGCGGTGTTCCGCCGTGTATCGTTCGACTGTCGCTCGTTAAAATTTCTTGCACTTTACGCGCCAGTTTTCCCATACACAGGGTGTCCTGTAACATGTGGATCTCACTTCAGGAATGATTCATTATTTGAAAATAATACAAAAAAAGTTTCTTCATAACAGGTTTTGTGTTATAATAATTCATTTGATAAATGAAATTCATATGTTCCATCGGAGAATTGAGAAACTTTTCCACCAAATCCGAATGACAGCTGAAAGTGTTGAAAGAGCAACAAGAGATCACTGAGCATCCCCATTGTCAACATCTGTTGTGGAAATAATCGATTGCACATTGGCAAAATACAAGAATCGTTATATATTATAAATAAGGTTAAATAGAGCACGTGTTTCTTTTTTTTTATTGTTATGTTACAGTACTGTATTCATTCCTGAAGTGGGTCCCAGATATTACCAGACACCCTGTATAGTCCTCGAGGGGAAAACGTTAAGAAAGTTGGCACTAGATCATTTAAAGTACTGCTTGAGTTGCCATTGCTTTTTCCGGTTTTTTTTGCGACATACAAAATTCATGTCTCAGTGGAGTAATAGATTCTAATACTCCTGTTTAGCGATAGTTTTACTGAAAGTGGAGGATATGTACGGTTGCAAAATACATTCAAGGACAGATAGTTTAGAAAGGGTATAAGTAAAACTATTTCTACGTAAAGTAATTAATGACAACCAGAAAGTGAAGTTTTGGAACTGCAATTAAGCAAGAGAGCGGAAATACTATAAACTCTTGATTCAAAATAGATTTGAGCGGATGAATTTTTTTATAAATTCTTAGTCGACTGAAATTTTAGTTGTTTCTTAGAAAGTAATGTATAGATGTAACTTTCTTCCTCTAGTAGCTAATATATAAAAGTGATGAGTAATCATTTTTCAGTGATCGGAGAATGAATTCCATTTGTACAGATAATTTTTTACCTAAATAATAAATCGAAACGTATTGTCATCCCCTACTATTCAAACAAATAATGAAAAATACTTATCAGGCGATAAGGCAAAAATAAATTTAATTAAATTCATGTTTCATTAAGGAAAATTGTTATATCAATGTTTCATATTGCAGACTACTGTATATTTCAAATAAAATCATATTTTTATTTTCACTACAGTTCCAATAAAGTTTTAATTTGTTGCACTATAGGTATCACAGATTTTATGAAAATAATCTGGCATTGTACTTGAATTCTAATAGCTCAGAGTTTCGTTAACCATCGAATGTAATATCGTGGCGTTGTTCCACAGCCTAACTAAAGAGGAGACCGTAAGTATAAAAATTCTAATCTTAATAAACTACTAGCATATTCATAAAAGATATACACCTTATTATCTTTTACGTCATAAACTAAACCCTAGGCCTGTATTAAGACCACTACTGTCGCAAGTATACCGTTGGGAATATTCCGAACGTTGATCCACAAAGAGGCCATACATCAATTTAATAACACGTTTCGAAACCGTCCAGGGCTGTTCTTCCGTCGCAAATTTTGCAATTCACTATACGCAGACTAATGCCAACACTTCAAAGGAGAACGACGTCTGATTCAACTGTGAAATCTCATGTGCAAAATAATTCTAATAACTCGGGTGGGCTATAGCACTTCTCTAAATGGATATAGAATATTTTGCTCTAGTAAAAGGCTGCTCAGACTTAACCAGCTCTGCTATTATCCTGATTCTATATTCCTTCACATGAATGCCATTTTTGAGCTTTGTTAGATGGAAGTGTAATTATAATTTTTTACATTACGCGTGTAGTGAATCAACATTGCAAATCTTTTTTTTTACACTTTTAAGAGAAAAGGGAACCTTGCAGACATGAATATTTTTCAAATTTTTTTACAGTTGTGTTTGGTTAATCAAAAGACAACTATCCCGCGCCCAGGCCAAATGAAAATCCAAATTTAAAATTTCGCCTATATAGTTTCACTCCGCTCTAGTAATTACTTAAATGTGAATGAGATTATAAAACAGATCAAACCCTGCGAGATCAAACAACGAAACACGTCCTCTTAACAATTCTTTACTTAAAAACCCCATCAGATAAAAGCGATTTACATCCCATTTCACTACTCACACGCAGTGCCACCCCGTATATCTAAATCACAGATTCCGAACTATATTATAACGCAGTTCCATCAGGCACCCTCGCGCGAATCTGCGTCATAAGGGTTGCTCGAGGGGCGTCTGATTTTTCGACAAGTTCCACCCCTCCGCCACGGCTCGTTTTCCCTAAAAACGCTTTGAGACGAGGCCATGAAATATGTAAGTACTCACTCGGCCGCCTCAGCTTCCTCTTTGTCGCGCGAGCAACGCGCATAGCGTTCCGTGGGAAGCAGAGCCGGGAGTTTCCGACACGAGAAACAGGGAGCATCTTCTCCCCATCCACCCACGGTCATCTTAGCGTATTCAGCGACACGCGCTAATTATATTGCTCATTATGCAAATCGAGGCCCGCTTTAGCATTTGTATCGCAGTCGCGTTTACGTTCCTCGCCATTTTTAGCCGTTCCCGTACGCTCCACGCCTCGAATACCAACTAAGGACGCATCTTCGTGTATACCAGTGTTTTGCGCGCCGCGCCGTGTCTGCGAAGATCGAGCTCCCTGTTGCTCAAATCCCTCAATCTTTTTTGAAAGCCCTTGAACGCGACTTATCTTTTCTTCGGTTCTTTCGTCGGACTCCAGTTTTCAGAATTTAGAATTTCAGTCTAGTGTTTGTGCGATTCACTTCGAAATAGGTTCTTCTAGAAGTTTAAGTACAAAAGTACGACCGCTTATGCGTAGTATCTCGTGAACAAATCAAGAAGACAGAGTTTGGAATTTTGGAAATATTCAGATTAGTGGAAAGCTTAACCATGCTCGTTAATATAGTTATGGTACTGAAGAACTTGCTTATTTATCTCAAAAATCAATATAGGTAATCTGGAGCGACTCCGAATTAAATGACAGCCGAGCATTCAAACGTCAGAAATTTCAAACCTCAATGGACAAGATTTCCAAGACTCAAGATTTCCAAGATTTGAAAGATTGCATTAAATTTTTAAAGTTGTACAAAGTTACCGAGTAAAAATAACTTGCAAGTCTTTTTCGGATTTCTTGACTTTCAAACTTTAACTCCCGACGTTTTGAATCACCTTGCGTACTCATGCGCAAAATTTATAATAATATATAGTAATAACAATTCTTTATTTCAGAGTGGACATTACGAAAGTCACAAGAAGATATAAAAAAAAATCATAATAGTGGCAGAGAATTCGCACCACTAGTAGATTCATTTCTTTTTTCGAATTTCCCTCTTTTCACTGCTGTTCAGAGTCACGTACACCGTGTATACCGTTCAGCAGTGACAACGCGCAGAAAAGCAAACAGAGGAGACGAAGTACGAGATTTTATTCCATGGCAAATATTGTACACTCGTACCACGCGTCCACTCTCCCACGTTTCTCAACTACTTACTTCAAATTTTCCACGTATCCTGGATTTCGATATAATATCCTGGATCTCCCTCGGCTCCGTGACATTTAAACAACGCGCACAAAAACTCCAACTCCCACGCTTTAATCGCTCTGCCCTGAAAACGAACCTTCTACGATTGCGGAATGATGAAAGACTCTTCGATTTCTTTTGCCACCAGGAATTTGCATGTTTCTGTTTTGTCGAGGGATAGGCGAGATGCCGCGTATCCATATTTATTAAACGCGCGTACGAATACCGCGCAGCCACGGAAAAACGATTCATTGAAACTAAATCAGTTATGATTAATGCATAACGTATCGTGACTCGTGCAACTTTGTGTCGTTGGGAAAATGTTGGTCCAGGCGAATAAAAAGATTGCGAGGAATTCGAAAAATATTTTTACAGATAAAATGTTCATTTTTTATAATTGATATGTCTTTGTAGAAAGCACTGTAAGTGCTAAAATTAAAAAAATATATATTTTTTTTATCGGAAAATGTTCTACGTGCCACTGGTAATATTATAGTATAAAATTTAATTTTTTGCAGTGACAGTGACTACAAGATTTTTTTTCTCAATTTTTCGGTGACTTTTTGTGGACTTTGAAATTCTGATTTAAATTATAGAAGCTGCAGAAGAAGATATATTTACAATGGACATTTTATTAAAAGAATTCCTCGACTCATTTGGAAATACTCCTTGATCTCTGAAATTATTAATTAATATCGGAAAACTGACTTCCAAGCCAATGCAGTGGTTGAATTCTGAAATTTCGATGTTCCATTGTTCACCTGTACATATGTATTTACGTCTGTTCGATAAAGTTATTGTTTTGAACAAAGAATAAGCGGTATTATTCGTTCTCAACGAGCGCAATTAAAACGATCATTTAACGATTGGGCAGGAATTAATTCGTCGGTTATAATTGCAGAAGAAATTTGCAAATCAGATGTAAACTAAAGGAGGAAGAAACGGTAATGAACACTCAACCCCGCTGAACTCTTTCCACTCTTTTGGCTCGTCGCTCGCATCATTAACCACGGAATACTAATGCACGCAATTTTTCTGCATCTTTTCACAAATTATGACGCCCGACGCCGCGGTAAATTATTACTTTCAAAAGTGTACACGCTACGTGGTTATTATTGTCTTTAGTAGTAAATATTACACGTGATTATTTCGAAAAATTTTTAATACGATATTCCTCACAATATTTCCTGAATAAATGCACAAACGTAATATTGCTAAACAACCATGCTTTGAAGAATGTTATTTCGAATATTTCAGCTTCCAAGAAAACTGATTTAACAAGATGTAGTTTTTATTTTACAGATAAAAAATGACCGATATTTGTGGCGAAAATCGATATTTTACTTTGAACAGCCACCATTTTGTAGCAAATTAATTTTTCGGGATAATAAACGATTAAGGACAAGATAATTTAATATACTAACTAAATTCCTCCGAATTTTTTACTTCATACAAATCAGGTCAAAATTAGAGTAGTCACCACAAACTACTGAAAAAAAATCGCTGCCAGGAGATCACTGATATTTCTTTTATTTATTTATATTTCTGTGGTTGTAAGGAAAAACGACCCATGTCACAATTTCAAAAAATTTGAGTTTATGCATTAATTCAACTGTAGAATATTGGATGTGTGTTTCTATCAGAAAAAAATGCATGAAAACGAATTTTATACGTTGAAAAAATAATGCAATTTAACCGAAGTCCAATATTCAATTAATACGCATTTGGCAAAACAACCGAAGTCCACAAAATTTGGAGAATACGACGTATCTTTCCTTTGTGATCGCTTTTTATTTTCTATTTTTACTTATCTGCATATACTATAACGTATTTTGTGTAAAATAAAATGAGCAAAATTATATTTCATATTTTTATTTTACTAGAAACAGCACGTTATGAAATGCCAATAATACATAAATGTGTAACTTGTATTTTACAAAAAAACAACGCAAAGCACAGAAGAAAACGAAAGAAGACAAAATAGAAAGTAAAAGAAGGAAAAGTAGTCAGAAAAACTACTTAACTGCGACACGTTCAAGCAGAACAACACAAGTCCAGTGGACTTGTGTCGTTCTGCCTAAAGTGTATGTAAATTATTACTATTTTGTTTATTATTATTTACGTTAATTATACGAATATTGAATATTATGCAAAGTGAAGGAAATATACTTTTATATCGTAAGAAGAAAACAAGGAAACATTGCTAATAAGAAGATTTGGTGTTTGGAACTTTCAACGACAATATTTCGAAAGTGAAAACATGTGACATGGGTCGTTTTTCGTTACAACCACAGATTTTTCATTGGAATAATTACTACAACTAGTATAAGATTTCGAATGCATAAAGTTTCTTTAACAAAGCCTTCAAGTTTTTCCCCCAAAACTTACCGAATAAACATGTTTTTTAAGGGATACCGAATAAACAGGTTTTTAAGGGATTATGCCCACCTCACAGGTACCCACAGTGTACCCTTAATTCGACGAGTACAGTGCTGTCTCAAACAGTACCTACTTACCGTTATCCGCGTTACTCCTTTCGTACTGACTACGTCGAGTGAGACGTGCCACGAGGGATCTATTCCGTCTTTTTTCGATAGACGCCGCCGCGGCGGTGCCGACTATAATTTATAGCTTATCGCTGTCGCGTGCCCTCTAGTTCGCTCTCAGTCCCTCTCACTCACCACTGCAGAGAGAACAGAGCAAAGGCAAGCCGAATAGACTACCCGTCTCAAACAGAACTCGCGCCTGGTACCGAGCACCGAGGTGCGGCTTCTTTCCGAGACAGTACTGTACCTGAAACCATAGTTGGTCAAAATATAATCTAATTACAACTTACAAATTACGATTAAAATGTAATCGTGTAAGTAGTTGATTACACATTATTTTCTGCAGTCGTTAATTTATATAGTTGACAAGATTGTGGTCAACTACCTAAATTAACCATTACAGAAAATAATTTGTAATCAACTACACAATTACACTTTAATTGTACTTTGTAATTTGTAATTAAATTACATTTTGCCCAACTCTGCCTGAAACCTACAAGTTCCTGGGCCAACTTTCAAAAACGCCATGCATTATAAATCGATGTGCCTCGAAAGAATAGAAAGTCAGCACGCCGATCCTTAACACTTACGTGCATTTTTGCAATCCACTTTTCCTACCGCGGCGGCCCGTACCCTTTCAAAATGGCGTCGACTCGCATTCATTCGCGTCACACCCTGTGCTGCCCATTCGCATTCACCTCCACTGTTCTCGTCTCCCTAGCCCCCCCTTCTGCCCTACCCTGCTCTTGGTTTTTGCTCCCTTCTTTTCCCACCTTCCTCCTCCATTCCCTCTCCCCCCTTTGCTCGCGACCGATTCACCACTCACGATCCTTATGTACCATCGGTGCGCGTTACTCCCCTCCGAGGACGTGCGACCACGCGTGCCCTTTCGAGGCACGCACCCCCGGGCACCGTACCCCCAAAACCACCGACAGCGACCACTCGTTTCGCGGATTAATGATCGCGATCCTTAGATTCGCGTGTCTGCGATTCATTAACCAAGGCACACTGGCTGCAGGATTCCAGGGGAACCACGGAATGCAGAAGTTTCGATGTCGAGGACTAATCGAGTCGTTCTAGCTCGGGAATAAGTAAGATGTTGCGGTGGTTGGACGAACCAACGAATTTGATTCGGGATCTTCTTGACCGTGGAATCGAGGAGACAAGTGGATCTGCGTTCAAGTAACTCTCCTTGCCTTTTGTGGTTCGCTAACTTTATTTCTTATATTTAATGTTTTGGGGTTTGGTTGCAAAACAGCAGATATGCTGAACCTCGTCCATTTATCACATGATGCATGTAACTTGTGGTGAATAAAGACGAATTATTATTATTATTATTATTATTAAGTGGGGGCACCTCGACTCGTTAATACTTCTTCGTGGATTTTTTTAAAAATTTAAGATCGAAATTTGTACTTAGATAGTATAGAGATTATTGGGTGGTGTAGTTTTAGGGGTGATAAAAGTGGATTAAGATTAAATTTTTGGAGTTAGCGTAATGATTGAAAGTAGTGAAGGGGGTGAATAAAAATCAGTTTGTGGTTTGGAAATGTTCTGATTCGCGAGGGCTGTAAATTTATTAGGGTCTACATCGCAATATTTTATAATCTGTTTTGGCCCTTCAACTGTAAGTACTTATGATACATAATAAGCTTTTCGCGTGAAGATAAATTTGAAAATCAGAAATTCATTTATTCCTTTTAGCAGTCCTAACTAGAGACCATAGACAGTACAGTAGAGCGTCAATTATTCGAACCTCGATTAACCGAACGATCGATTATCCGAACCAGTGCTGCATCATCGCTATCCGCACCACTTCTTCGAACCAGTGTAGCGGTACCGATTGATTAATTGACTTTTGCGTAATATAAATGAACGCAGTAGTATTCTTGTATTTAATAAGTAGTTTTAGGTGTAATCCCTATAATTATAACCTGTGTAAAGTACATGCATGCTTCATTCTCCGAACTGTTCGATTATCCGAACAATTCGACTTTCCGAACCACCTCGATCCTAAGCAGTTCAGATAATTGACGCTCTACTGTAAACCAAAATATCGATTCCTCCACGAAGCAATAAACATTACGACAATTCCAACAACACTATACATTTACTATTACGTTCCCAACTTCCACGTAACTAAGACTTATATATGCAACAAAAACGCCCCTAGTAAAAACATTCACGTGTCCAGTATATCTACCAATCCCACCAGCCTAACTTCTCCAAATGATTCAGCAACTCCTTAATTATTTCAAGCAACATGCACTGCAACAAGCAGCATGCACTGCTACACGCAATATGTATTCCGAGCACGGTCGAGTAAAATCTCCCGTCTACCTATTGTTTATTCACCAGTCATAGCCAAAGAAGATGTTAATCTTTCACCAAGAATCTGGAATTCCTTTACCGAAACGGAGCCGAGCTTCGCGCGGAGTCTCGCCAGCCCCACGGGACTCGTTTCAAAGTGCATAGATAGCGCGAGTCGCCCAGAACGCATCAAATAAATAAGCTGCTCAGGTCTTCGTCCGAAAGGAAAATTGGCAGCGTAGCCCGCGAGGAAGCGGTCCAGTGTAAATTTAAAAACCATCGGTGCGAGCATCGCGGCCGTCGTTACTTGCGCGAAACCATTCATTATCGTCCATTACGGGGCCCGCGCGAAATAGTAGATCCACGCGAAAGTGTCGAACGAACCGGGTCACCCGGCGTGCACGCAACTTTCGACCTGTTTCCGTTTCCCCCGCGCCCTATCAGTGAGACGAGGAAGTAGTTATCGTAATCCATATTCCTCCTCCTTAAACACCATTTAAAGAACCGCCGCGATTTTTCGCGCGATAGACGCATGCGATGAGCGAATTACCGAATCGATTAATGAACGTTTTGTTGGACTAGCGATGGGAGTGTGCACGGCTCGGGTCATCGATTTAGCACAGACTTTGCATATAGCTTGTGCAGAGCGTGTATGATTATGCAGGATGATTCTTTGATGGCGTATACCTACCGCATTTTAGTCGATATATTATTTTTAAGATTGTTCATGGTGATTCTGGCTTGATTCCTGTGTTTTCGACAAATTTAATGATCCCGCTTTCTTTAGTAAAATACAGTGTACACCACCAGTCGATTTTTATAATGTGAAGGGTATGGTGCAATAGTCAGAATTTCGTGAGCACTGGGCTGAGGTAAGGAGTACGAAGATAAAAGTTTAGAAACAATTGATGATCGAAGTTCAGTGACAATTAATTAATTATTATTAAGTTTTTCGATTCACTTCGCCGCGCCGCGCTTCGCCAAAGTGGTGGGAAATATTCTTCTTACTTCAGTGGACCCGTTAGGGGTTGGAAATTATTCTTTGGTGCACCCATTCTCGGTTAAAATTCGAAGTCAATTTTTTCGATAAAAAAGTTAGATTGAAAAAATTTTATTCTATGTTTTGGATTTATTTTTTTATGATTCATAGGTCAAATACTACATAAGATGGCGTTACTTGCCACAAGAACTTGCCACTGGTCCACTGCTCCACCAATAAACCTAGAAATCAATTAATACATGTCGCGCCTTCGATTCCTCTTCTTTTTTTATTAAAAGGTAAACTATTCGCGATAACGCCCAGCGGGTTTAATAAACGTTGAAGCGAGTTACACGGTGAAATACGACTCGTTTATTACTCGCATTTCAGCTCCGGCATCCCTTCTCCGCGCGGTGCGTTTTATAATGCAACGCGTGCGTGCGCGAACGGACGATGCATAGCCCTTTGGATCCGAGATACGCACGCATCCGAGAATTACATCATCGCATGACAGCGATGAACTCACCAACGATACGCGCGTCCATCGTGCGCCACGAGGCAATAGTAGATTCGCCGGAGGACGAGAAATAATTAAGTAGCTAAAAAATCCAGTCGAATGAAACGAATCTTCCTGAAATCGGTGGAATTACTCGGTCTGATGAATTTGCAATTGGTTGCTTCAAGCTTTCACAGTTGCTTCATTTTGAAACTGTATACCAGATTAGTATATAATACTGTTAATATAGTTGTTGTTAGGTAATTTGTTATTGTGAGAGATTTGTTATTATAGAGTCGCAAATATTGCTGCCGATTAAAAAACCGTGAATAATCGACAATAAAGAGGGGATGTCAAGTTCTGGCGAATTGAGAACGTTTCTTTTAATCCTCGGTTGTCGAAACTATTTTTTCAAACGTAGTTGCCACACTGGGTCAATTGGACCCAAGACAATTTTCAATCAGCTGCTGTTTAAAAATTATTAGTTAAATTAAGTCGCAAAAATTCTGAAATAAAGTTTGAACATTGTAAACTATGCATAAGTATGTTTATCGTTGAAAATTTACAATTAGAGTATCATGATGTTTAAGCAGTAGTACAATTTTCAATGATTGCTCAAAGATATTTTACCTCAAACTCAATTTTTGGGTCATTTTGACGCAGTATGACAACCGGAGGGGTTAATATTGTTCGATGTCGACATTGCTGTAAAACGCATAAAAATTTCACCTGTTTCGTCATAATTAAATGTTAGTCCTGAAAATGAATATTTCTAGCCGATCCAAATTTCACAGTTCCCCGGACACCGTGATATTCCAGCTCTGGTTGCAGCTACTGGCATAGGGGTCCTGAGCTATCGATTCTGAGTCATGCACTGAAATAGAATTTCCTAAACCATCCCTTATCCTGTCACCCTCAATTCTGCTCTAAAATACCCTAAAAGCCCACTGCAACGTCCTGCTCCAACTGTCATTCAATTCGATATCAGTTTAATTCCTGTTCATTAATAACTTAGTATGAATTCAATTCTTACTATTGGTAAGCCTAAAAATATCGTTCCAAGAACTATAAACCGTGTGGAGGCACTCCCTCGTAGGCGAATTAAATGGATGTACTTACGTGTATATTATCAAAATTCATTTATAAAGCTTTATTACGCACGTAGGGCTGCTAATTATAAACCTAACGAAGTGTTAATGTTTTAGGAATAATTTATAACTGCTTACGTGGTTAATGTTGAGTGGGACGATATTTTGGAACTGATCGTGTACTGTGAACGTTATATGTATATATATATCTTTCATAAATAGCTTAATAAAAACTTTTTTAAAGAAGCAGGAAGTTCGTTTTTTCTCCTGTCCCTTGAACTGCCTTGAAAGAACTTTCAGAACCTTGACTAACGCGCGACAAAAAAAACAGCGACTTCTTTCTGTAAGATGAGCGGCCATGTTGAAGGTACGTAGACCTTCTGAGGAATGCAAACTTTTGTTTACACTTTCCTGTGGTGCACGTTCTTTGACGTTTATTTCATTTTCGAGCGATAAAGATTGCATTACCTAAGCGTCGACTTTTCAAGAAGAAAATGAAATTGCGAAAGCTCTGATAAATACCAGTATTTTAAAAGAAATAACTCCGTACGAATATGAGTGAGAGACTTAACTCTGAATTACTAATATGTGATTGACATTTTCATGCAAAAGATACTTTAAAATCTTCTCTCAACTGTTAATCTCGAAAGTCCACTGTAGTTCGAGAAAATAATATAAAATGTATACGTGAATTAAATAAATTTATGCAATTTTAAATAAGTAAGCTAAACTTCCAGGTTCACATCTATTATAGAATTTCATTTTTCAATACACTTAATTCTGTCAAGGTACCTGCCAAACTAACTCATTTTTATGCCCTCCAATTTCAAGTATAATTTAACTTACTTTTTTGAATTTGTTTAATTTAAATTACCTTTATAGCGAATTACTACACAACGAATCGCCAATATAATCTATGATAGAAACTTGCAAAGTCACATGGAAGTTAACCTTTGGCTCGACTCGTCACAAAAGAATTCAGTTCATGAACATTATTTAGGTGCATTATAACGAAGCGCAGAGAGTGAGGCTAAATTTCATTCCGAATATTATGTCACGTTAAGCAACTTTTAATCAAATTTCCTCGCAATTTAATTAACCACTTGGCCACACTTCTTTGCACACCTAATCCCTTCAATTATAATACACATTACGGATATCAACGGAATACCCGCGAGATATCCGTGCGCCCTCTGGAACAGGGGGAGCAAAAGTACCGTAGAGGTTGGGCGGTGGAAAATTCTGCGAAAAATGGGTGGAGCTAATTAAAGCTTTCCCGGGAAATCGCGGTAACAAGGCTTTCACGAAAATCACTGATCCGCTTACATAACGTCCGAGTCGCTTGTTAACAGGTAGCTTCGCCGCTGCCGGCCACTCTTCCCGTGTAACTTATTTATTTATCGCGGCTCACTCGGTCGATGTCTAAAACGCGATGAAACATAGTCGAAACACCGGCCGCGTCTCGCCTCGAGGCTTACTTCTTCTTCCTCTTCATCTTGTGTCTACAGTACTGCTCAGAAATATTTCACTACTCCTGCAATCATGATTTAACATTTATAAGAAGTCAACGTGAAAGCTTGCGTAAGGATCTCCTGGCAAAGTTCTATAAAAAATTGACAAGTGCAGATCAAATATTTCATTTAAGGGGAGGTGCCACCTTGGACGCATGGAAATCATGGTTTCTGTTTAACAATTATTTTCTTTTAAATAATGAAATCAATAGAAAATCTGATTAGTGGCATTTGTTATGGTGACATTATTAGTGTAATTGAATATCAAAGCTGCCTTAAAAAATGAGATCCAAAGAGAATGTCGAAAATATAATTCAAGAAAGCTTCCACCAAAACCAAAGGGGGTTCGTAAAAGGGAAATAGAAAACTTACTAGAAACCTGTGACCAGATTGCAAAAAAATAAAGAAAATAAAATATATGTTCATTCTCATCCAACGTGTATTTCAATAACTCCGTAGGATTTATGAGATCACCTAACCTGTACGTTCTTCATCTTACTTTTTTACCACGCGTTTGCCTTTGTAACGATCTTCCCCGTATCTCCCTCGAATTGAATCGACTTCCCTGTCTTCACCTTCGAGTTTGACTGCTCGTCCTTCTGCCACATATACCTCCTTTGCCAAGCTATATACATCGGTATGTATGTACGCGTTTCCATCGGAAAAGTTCGCGAGCACTAAACTGCGACGTAGAAAATCGCAGCAAGTTAAGTGGTAGCACCGGTTACTTCCGAGAGGTAAAATGTGATTCGAGTTTCACGGAGTTTTCAGGCAACTCGTCATTCCCCGCTAGAAATTAGGAAACTTTATTCCGTTAAGCCTTTGAACCGCGATTTTCCCTTCGGATGGTAGTTGGAATTTTATAGAACGTAATTATGGTAATGGGTTATAGGTTAATAGAGACTGCGTAAAGCTTGAAAATGTATTTAATAATTTATATTAGAGATGGTAATTGGTTTAAGCGCGAGCAAACTCTTTTGAAGAATAAAGGAGACTCGTGAAATTTCTCTTTGGGAGTTGTCAGATTTGTAAATGCTCCAGACTTATGTGGAAACTGTACATAGATTGCATTATACATTAATTAATCGATAGATGCATCTACGACAAAGGCTACACTGGTAACCATAATTAAATAACAATAATGGTTACGCGGCGTTCATAGCAGCCTCCCTCAACAGGCTGGCATTATCATTGACCCAATTTCGTATCGCTGTAATTCAGTAGCTTTTCACCTCGTTCGCACTTGATACCGATTACATTTCCTTCTGGTCCGCACAGGCCGCCGATAAATAAATCTGGACGCAATTTTTCCATTATCGCTGAAAACCACCGTTGTAGTTTCAATCGCACGGGGTGACACACGAGGATGTCAAAGTGAGCATCGGCGTGTAATATACATAGGTACATCGTTTGATGGCAAATCGTTCTATCGGAAATAGAGGTTGCAGGCCACCGAAACGCAAACGGCTGCCTATCGATTCGTGCAAAATTATCGACCCTCCTCTGTGCAGATAGCCAACACGTATTTGTTTCGAGTCGACAACGATTTTTCCTCTTGGATTCACACTGTGAAATATTGTTTTCTTTCCCGTGGCACTTCAGACGCATCTACAATTTTCCCCGACGCTTGGCGTATCTCAGGGGAAGGTGTCCATTTGGAAAATTTGCGTTTGATTCCTCACGGATTCCTTGGTGATGACATTCGTTAGCTTTGCGGTTTTTGTTGCTCCATTCTGATGGGCACCAAGGGTTATGAAGGGGATAAATTTGCCTAGTGACACTAGTGGTCTATGTAGATGCAATGGGGATAATAAGTAAGTTGAGAGACTATTTTTTGGAGGGTGGGAATGAATAGGCGAGCTCTGAAAATGTTTTAAGGGCACCCGCCGCGCCGGTGAAATCGCGCGAGAACATAGATGACTTTTATGATTTTTTCTAGAAAAAAGTATATAATGTTGGGTCTAAAACTTTTTGCACTTTATTCTGCTACAAATGTAGAGTATAATACAATTTTTTTATTTCACTTTTGCCCACCCCTGCCTCTGATATGTATTGTGTGCTGCAGCGTTGTAAAAAAACTGGCCTACACTGGCGCCACGATAACTTTGGACAGGATCAACCAAAATCCAAAAACCAAAGATATTCCTTAATTACACATGTGTCGTTATTGCACTACCCTAAGGCAGTGTTAAGAAACAACTGGGCGATGATTGCCAAATGTTTTAACGATGGGGTCTCCGAAACATGGGTTTTTTCGCACAAAAGCGCGTTTCGTAAAAAAAATTGAGTGTATGAAAAATCGCAACAGAGGGTAGCGCGGAAGCCAGTGTAATTACGGGGAGAATCCTGTTTGAATTTTTAGATTCGGTCCAAAATTGCATTTTTTATCGTGACGTCAGTGCGTGAAAAATTGTTTCGAAAAAAACGTGTGACAGGAGCGTCCTATTTTCCCTGCGTTTTTTCGATTAAAAAAAATTGATTCTTTTTTAGATCAATAAATGTATTATTAATTAAAAGAAAAATCACATTTCTGTCTATTATCCCTGCTTCACAATCCATCTTCAAAGAATACCTATTTAAAGGCCGTCACACTGGTGATCCCCCTGAACTGCCTATAAAATCTATACCGTTAGGAATTTCCAATCAAAATTTTAACTGAATATTTTTCAGATGTTGTTGAATGAAAATTTGCAAACAAAGAATTTTCGATTTTTTGACCGGCAGGTGCCCTTAACATAGAGAAACTGATTTCCATTTAAATATCACCTAAAGCAGCTTTCCTTCAACTGTTTAACTATGAAGATGACAAAAGTGTGGTTTCATTCCCGAAAATCTCTTAATTTATCGGCGCGTAATGACCCCTTAACGCCATAAAATTAAGAACTGATCATTTTCTCGAGCGTTGGTAAAGGCGCGCTATAATCAAACAGCGTTAAACAGAGGAACCAAGCTCCTGCTGTATTAAAAAATATTCTCAAACATGCATACTCTTGATAAAAAAAAAATCCTACGCTCCCCAATTTGATACTGCGGTTGCATTACCTCTGGGAAAGGGCATGTAATTTCGGCGCGTTAACTGTGATGTATCCCCTTAAATTGCCACCCAAGAACTATTTCACCCGTGGCTGGCGGAAAAGCGCGTTGCAAAAAACGGGGCGCATCGAGTTACCCGAGCGAGCGATTATGAAACTCCTTCTAACTCGTTTCCTGCAAACCGCGTTAAAAGCCCAGCCCGCGCCGTGCGGGAGCAAAGAAGCGAACGTCGAAAAAGGAGCCGCAGAGGAGAGCATTTCGCCGTTAAACCTTGCAAACGAATTAAATACGATAAAGAATGTGATGTCAGCCACTAGAGAGTTGGCGGCGTGCAGAAGTGCCTGCGCGTCGCTGTCGCGTCAGCTGGGGACCTGCGCAACGTATCCCGCCGATAGTATTGTCACGGATAGGCCAGTAAAGAAAAATTAAGCGGTGCTACGGCGGGACAGCGCGCCCAAGGGGATAATAAAAATTATTTCTTCCCGTCGACCGAGCTCGGCCTCGCAGCCGCCACAGCTCCTAACCAATTTTCTCATTGGCTTCCTTGGGCCAGGCTCGTGTTTAGTCTACGCGGACCACCACGTGGCGGTCGTCCACGTCGGGAACCTTCATGTTTTCGACGTGAAACGACCGAGCGAAGGGATAGGGAGAAGGAAGAAGTTGAAAGATCCGGGCGAAGCTGGTCTGCGTACGTTCGACGACGCGCCATTTTACTTTCTGTTTTCGTCGCTATGCGGGCGCGTTTATTTCTTCTGCCCTTTTTTAGGGGACGTGAAACTGCTGTAATTAAACGGGAGGAAATGGAGTTAATGTGTGGTGGATAATCGTAGTTCCGTTGGGAGGAAAGATGGCGAGTATTGGATTCGAGTGATCGTGGTGGTGTGTGTGTCTTGTTTGAAAATTGGGGTTTGGTTTTGGATGCCTGCGATTCCTGTGCAATAATATAGTGGTTACGTATTCCGAGCGATAGTGAGGACTCTGGTGCGCATGCGTATGCAGAAGAGGGGCTCGCAGAGGCAATTGTGGGGGATAACGGTGACTAGTTTCGAGGTTTGGCGGACTAACTATTGTTAGTGGCTTTTATGTTTCTTATGCCCTCCTCTTGACACCACATACAATCCACACTATTGTTTGTTGCAGTTTTAATTATGGTGTGACAGTGACACAAATGATCAATTTATATAGCAAACGTCGCATATATAATCCTTTTACTAGCAATGAAAATAAAACAAATGCTTGGTGTTTATACGTAAATAGTTTTACGTATAATAGTAAGGAAATGTATGTATTGTTTAAGAGAATAAAATAATAACTGATAATGGTACCAAGTAAGATCTATAACCATCGTGTTAATATATTCACTAACTTTATCAACCTAAAAAAACTGAAATTGCTTACGTTTCACTTATTTAAAGTGTTCTAAAAAAAGAAGTACGTTCCTTTTCTAAGAAACCCGCGCTGAATATTAATTATTAAGAAAAGATGAAGGAACTGCTCGCAGGCTATAAATTATACCTCTTTATCAACCTATTAGTTACAGACATAGCCCGAGTGCCAGTGATAAGAAAATCGATACACGTTTCGCGACAGTAGATTTCGAAATCGACTGCTCGTGATGCAGGAAACAGCGCGTGCATAATATGTACGTACATAAGCTTACAAATTCGGTGTGGGTTGGGTTTCCTACTATTTAAACAACTACGGGTTTCATCAGTTGTCTACATTGATGAGTGATCAATTAGGGTAGGGTGGGGCTAAAAGTGTAGCGGGTAAAAAGTCCCGAATTCAAAATCTCTATTCCTAAATAATATATTGAGTTTCGCAGTATACTAATTGTAAGTAAAAGGCGAGAAGAAACTGACGTGACCACAGAGTCGCCAGTCGTTATTTTATATGTATCGAGAACTAAAAGAAATACGTCGTCTTTGTTATTTTATACGAAGTAAACCATAGTTTAAAAGCGTATCAACCAAGTACGTTAAGATTGTATGTTTCTTTAGTAATGTGTGCATGATATTATTTATTGCTAAATGATAATATTTTCTAACGTATATATCGCAGAAACTATAGAGGTACCATTGGGGCAAACAGTCCGTCAGACTGAAAATATATATTTTAATATTTGTTTTCATAATAAGATGGCCAAAGTATAAAGAAATGATGCCAAAACCTTTAAATAGTGTTTTTGTTTTAGTTGAGCGATTTTTTTTTAATTTTTAGTTCAAAGTGAGCCCCCGACTTATATTTTTTTTTTTTTTTTGTTAAAGAAGTCATGCATTCCTTTCAATATTGTATACCAAAAAGAATTAGTTTAATAAATATTTATTAATTTGAATAGAGTTTTGTACTTATTTAGTTTAATATTACACAAAAAGTCCATTTTGCATTGACAAACATTTTGTGATATAACTCAACAGAAAATAACAGTATCAACAAACGAACTTCGTGAACGTAAATCATAATAGTTATAGTTTATACAAAATAACACCAGATATCTCCAGATTGTTAGTACTAAATTTTACACAGATTTATACGAAAAACGGGACCTTTAGCCCCACCCTACCCTACCCTACAAATTATTATTTGACAACGACAGAAGAACATGCCGCAGCAGATCGGACATTCCACAAGGCCGCGCTCCATTCGGATAACAGAACACATTCATCCCGCCGTTGGTGCAACGTGGCATGTGGATAACAGAGATCCCACTGTGTCGATCTTCAGCATCCTATCCCGATGATCATTGTTTTACGAAAGCCCGACGCGGAAATGGGCGTAAACCAAGCACGATGAAACGAGCAAAGGTTTCCCTCTATCGCGGAGGAATGCCCCGAAAGCGGAGTCGACAAAAGCCTCTTTGAAGCCGTGAAATGTGTAGGAAGGAAAGGAGTGTATTTCCGTGTCAAGGCGAGGTGTTCCCGAGCACCACGTCGACGCACGGCCCTCCACGTGCGATTTCGAGACCGGGTGTTGATCGTTACCACGAGACGACGTTGACGTCATCCGTTAAACCATCACTTTAACTACCGGTGCAACGACCACGACCGTGGCAATAGCAATAGACGCTTATCCAACAGTCGCCAGGCCACATTAACAATATTAACATCCCACGTATTGCGGTTTCTCGAAAAATTGCACTAGTCACGGAATTTCAACTTCAACACGCTGGATTGCAAATATTTTTCAGACTGGAATATATTCAGACTTCATAACGTTACGATGCGGGGGAATTTGATAGAAATAATTTATAGTAAAAAAGTTTTGTCAGAAATGAGCTTTTATTAAAATGTACTAAAAAGGAAGAAATTATTTTATGCTTTTTAGTGAAAATATTGTATTGTCATTGGAACTAACAAGTGAAGTTAGATGTGAAAGCTTGTTTTTAAAAAATAATTTTACTATAAATTATTTTATGCTTTTTGGTGAAAAGTTTGAAGTCGATCGGATATGTGGAAGTGGATCAAAATTAATTTACAAAATTTCACCCTAAATAGCTTGTAAAAATGGAAAGCAATAAAGATCAAACATCAGTTAATTTTTAATATTACTTTTAATCAATATGTGAAGAAATTCAGAGTATCCACACGAATTGTTATGTTCAATCATTCAAACCGTCTTACATTTAGAATGAATGCATTAGAAACACCAAATTGTCGGATAATCAGCCCAGAAACTTTATAACCCTAATATTATCCTATATTTCATATCACAGCCGTAAGCTCCGTACAAACTTTCCACAATAAATCACTTACAAAAGCACGTATGTAATTACTTTCAGAGATGACGTATTACCACCCCTTCCACGCTTACTTGACCACCCCATCGAGTTATATCAGATATTTCAAAACGCCCCGTGCAAAAGAAGCCAAAAAGTCTCACTTCCTCCAATCAAACACCATCAAAATTCCACACTCCGTTTCACTGAAAAGTTTCAAAGCTTTCGTCGTCCGGGACAAGGAAATTTCAATCACATAACCCGTTTCGCTTGATCGGGCGTTGAATCGCGGCCCCAGCACCACAGCGCTAATTATCATACGAGAATGCGTCATCTCGGCAGTTTCACATAATAAATCATTTTTATCCTGTACCAGCGACGTTGCAACACGCGTAGGTACTACAAAAAAACACCAGGCGATCGCTCGTGTATTGGCTTTAACGTCAATTACACGGCGCGCGTAACAATTTGGCGTGGAGATAACCGTACCACGTGTACGTGATAATTACATACGTATTAAGCAACAATAATCCCGATGCATATATGAAACACACCTTTGATGCTGAATATGTAGGTATATTTACAATGCGAGCGGGTGAATGCGATTCCTTTTTTTAATCGTCTCGCGAATTATTACTCATCTACGCTAACAACCATGGATCAAGTATCTACTGTTTGATTCTTTGTCTTTTGGAGAAGCTTCATTAAAATTGATGCACAATACCTCACGTGGTCTCTTTGTAAGAACCTAGGGTAAAGGCACCAGTAGTTGACACTTTTCAGAAAAACCTTATTTTTCATGTTTTTCTGTGTAGTTGACACTTTTCAGAAAAACCTTATTTTTCATGTTTTTCTGCTGTAGTTAACACTTTTCAGAAAAACCTTATTTTCCATGTTTTTTTTTGTAATAGTTGTCAGTTTGACACTTTTCAGAAAAACATAAAAAATAAGGTTTTTCTGAAAAGTGTCAACTACTGGTGCCTTTACCCTACCGTGAACTGGGAGAACATTGACAGTTACTTGGCATGTATTAAAGAAGGAAAAGATGCAAGGTTATAATACAATATTTCAAGCAAATTTAAAATTTTTAATTTTTTAAAATTTAAAAATTTTAATTTTTTAAAATTTAAAAATTTTAATTTTTTAAAATTTAAAATTTTTAATTTTTTAAAATATAAAAATTTTAATTTTTAAATTATGTAAGAAAATGTTCCAAAAACATGCCAAACTTTCCTCAATTTGCGGTACATTTTCCTCCTTTCTTGAGAACCACAGTATTCTATAATCGCCAAACCTGTGTGTGTAATATTCGCAATATTTGCAACAATAGTTATCTTTCACTAAGAAAAAGTAATTTACAAGTCCTTGCCTAGAGAAACACTGTTAAAAGAGCCTCAATAGCTGTTTTTACAGCGTTCTCGCCTCGATACGGTGTTCGGGTGGCGGGAATCGCTGGCCAGCGAAAAGGAAAAAGCTTTGAAGCCCCTCTCGCCCACTACCTACTCGACAGAGCCGCGCTACGTTGCCACCGTGAATACAAAGGGTCTGGGAACGGGGCAGGTAACGATCCCTGATGGCAAGAAGAAAATTACGCCTAGACCCTCTTTCCCTCTTCAAGTTAGAGTCAGCTGGCGGAGAACCAGTCTAATAGGTTCGACTGTGTTTTACGCTCGGACGTAGCCTTGACACAAAGCGCGATCACGGTGTCAAGTTTCGACGTGGCTGGCCTTTGCTAGTATACGATCATACGTTAATGGTTAATTCTGGCTACCCCATAAGGCAGTGCTCCCACAGAGGCCCCTTTGGAGCATCCAAGGCCCCTGGATCGTTGGGACTTAAATAAGAAGGTATAGGATCAGGGGCGGATTTATGTGTCCCAGGAGCAAATTTTCAAAAGCGGCGAATTTTGGGGAGCGACGATTTTTGACAGCGTTAAATTGGGGAGTGCGGCAAATTTTTGAGAGCGACAAATTTTCGGGAGCATCAAATTTTTGGAAGCGGCAAATTTTGGGGAGCGCCAAATTTTGGGAAACGCCTAATTATGAGGATTAATATTTAACATATCAATTAAGCAAACGCAACTAAATTAACCAAGACAGACAGCACTCTCTGATAAAATCCGTCTAATTATATAACTCATTCTACTTGATTAATTTCGGAGGTCACGATCCAGCAAGAATTCTCCACGAACAAATTTCCTTTTCTATTCGCAACCCTCATTAACGAATTAGAATTTCATATCAGCCATCGTTTACCGCAAAGGCAACGAGTACAATATTCACGATTGAGCATAGTAAATCAACCTTGCAGCCTGACGTAATAACAGTTCCGAGTAGTCTAGAGCCTAGATAATACCTCGAATCGATTAGAAGAAGATATCTGAAATACATCCTGCACGCATGTAACATTAATATACAGAGCTACGAGTTCTCCTCATCCTCGTAACTGTACCTTCAACTTCGCGTGGGCGTCGGAAATGATCAGGAAATCTGAATTATCGAGCGCCTTTCAAGGGACGTATAATCGAAAGAGTTGACTTCAAACTGGTCCGAGCAAGTGTCGCGCCAACTTTTATCTCAATAAGTCTCAACAGCCACGCCATCTGCTAAGCATCAGCTCAGGATCATGCCGATCTCAAGGAATGTGGAAGCAATTAAAGGAGAGCAAGTTGATGAAGGGGTGAACCGAAAACGAGCCAATACCGAGCTCCTCGTCGTTTATCTATTTAAAAAGAGGGGAAACGACGAAGTCTATCCTATTCATCGTTCGCCAACGAACGAGTGGATACCCATTTCTAGCCGCTGGTCACCAAGCCCTCAGAAATCCCGCCTTCTTAACCGGCTAGTCTCCCATTTGCATATAGATGACGAACAGTAACGTATAACCTCCTTAGAACTAGCAGGCTTCGATGCTTTTTGCGAGATACAGATCGAAATGGTCGAGGCGAGAGACGCCGAAGGGGAAAAAGAAGCGCAAAGACCGACCAAACAGAATCGGATTCCATGGGTCAGTTCGGCGGCGAGAAATTACCACGTCAATGAGTTACAATCGGATTCCATCATTGGATCATCTGGATTCGATAGTCTAGTGGGAATGGGTGAAATTGTGGAGTGTAATTCGTATAAATCGTTTGAGGGGTGGTGTAATGTTTACGTGGGCAGGTGAAAGTACTTTTTGAAATTCTCAAATTTGAGGTTTTGGTGTGTTTCTTTTGATAGGGTTCGACTACAAGTGTAAATCGAAATACTGGGAGAATGGAAAACAATTATAATAGATAGGGGAGACTGGGGCAGATTGTAACAGAAAAAGTTATCACAGTTTCTTCTCGAAAGTGTTTTCCTCAATCAGGAAATAATTTACGGGACTTAATACTTAAAAAAAAGAAAGTTTAAAACTCATATTTTTACATACGTCCGTGACGACCTGAAGTTTTACACATTATGTCGATATCACTGAGCTATTTTAGGCAACTCCCAATCGTTAGGACAAATTTTAAGATATATAGGGTAGATGTCCCAATTACTGCCACATTAAGCTCATCGCGTAACTTTCGTTAATTATTTCAGAAGTTATTTAGCCTCAAAATCATTCCAAGTTGCAGCATACTAATGCTTAAGAACTCTTTTATCTAAGAAATTTTTTTTATAGTATAAACAGTATGTTTTAATTGCTAATTAATTGAAAAAGTATAAGGAAGTCCAATGTCCCTAAAACTGTCATTCACCTTTTAATATTAATTTATAAATATCAGTATGCAATGCTTCTCTATTATTATCTACCACGGAAATCTAATTTAACATTAAAATTTTTTTCCCTTACGATTTTGCACGCATTATTTCACTATTAAGTAAAATAATTAAAGTGACAGTAATAGGGACACTGTCAGTAATTGGGACATCTACCCTAGTGCTCGACACTATTTTTTGCCGAATATATGATTATGTATACATTAATTGAAACATAACTGACCACGAAAAGGCATATACAATCTTCTTAAAAATCATGTAAGAAGAAAATAAGACAGAGAAAACAATTTGCATACACGAAATTTACGTACAATTTTAGAAAACTTATAACGCAGGCTAATTTATTGCGACACATTTTTTGACGATAAAGTTTATCGCTTTGAATAATCACTTGTTTACTGATTCTTAAATTTGAAACAATACGTCATTTTCTTTGAACTAATAATTGATAATTTAAAACAATGCCATTTATGTATCAGATGATATACTATTTATTTTACAGGAATTTCGTTTAACTGTTCGCGTGACCGATCGGCAAAAAATAGTGTCCAGCACTATAGGTAATTCTATCAAATTGAACTATCTTATTTCTGTTACAGTCCGCAGTTTAAATTTTCTATAGACCACTACTGTACATCTCAATTCTCGTCGTCGAGCTCGCATGGGATTAATCCCTTAAGTGGTGTCGGCGTATCACTTGGACGGACATTTCTCAAACTCTGGCACCACTCAAAGCTGTGACAGTCAAGTTTCATATTTCGATCCTCCCGACTATTCTAACCTCTGGATCTAAAACTACAAATTTAAACAGAATATACAACTTTCTTCCAAGTCTCTTTCTACCAATGCTCGTTTTAAAAATGAACCGAAGAGATCGATGCATCAGCAGGTGGACAACGACGATTTGAAAAGCGTAATTGAAGGAAATCCATGCCAAACTGTCGGCAACTTTGCAGGAGAGCTTGAGCCGCGACAGTTTTCAGACGTTTAACCGAAGCCATTCAAGTGAAAAAGAGAATTCCTCGAAGGTCCCATGAGAATCGAATGAATTGGCGGTACGAAATGCACGATTCATGCCTCCGACGATACTCTAGCCTTCTTGATCCTTGAGACGACTAATGGTATGCAATGAAAAATGAATCTTGCGTGATAACTGATGATCAATTCCTCAATGACTGGACACTGATGAACCTCCAAGGCCTACGCCGGAGCCAAATTTGCATCCTAAAAGAGCGATGGTGAATGGTGGCTCGTGACTGGAGTTGGTCGCCATTCCTCCCTACAGCGAGGCGAATTAACCACTGAAGACTTCCACCGTAGCAACTGCGCAAAACTCTTACACAGAGGAGCAACGTGCACCGGTCGATATAAAAATTCTTATCTTTTTTCCTCGCAATTCTCCAAGAGGCACACTATATTTAACGCTACAAAAAAAGTACCATAGAATGTACTCGTCGTTACATGTATACGCAGCTCGATGTACGTGTAATTCTTATCTGTGTGTCCTGTAGAGATACAAAGGCTCTTCCAAACTGGGTACTCTGTAATGAATTTACGACTCAAAGATAATGAGAAAAATTCCTACGAGCATGTGCTCTGTGTGATTATGTATTCTGAGTTACAGACGTTTTTGTGTTTCAATCATTCTTGATACAAAACGAGCTACCGTAACATCTTCCTAGAAGAACGCCTTCGAGGAAGGTATCATCAAAGAGATCATTTCAGCAGAAGCCTAGAAACGTTTTTGCAGTGATCTCGTAATATGTTCCACGGGTTTAAAAGTGTTGTTCATATTCGTTAGCAACTTTGTTATATAATAGTATATTACGTTATAATAAAAAAATAAATACAGTATTTCGTATGTGGCTTGCAAAATGATATGCAATTTAAAATGAAAAGGACGAGGTTCAACAAGAAGTTTGTCGTTATTAGAACGTTGCACGCAGCGTTGGAAATTCCGATTTTTAGTAGGATTGTAAAAAGAGACGAGGGAAGTAGACTGAGATATTGAAATATTCAAAAACAGTAGTTGCATCCTATTTTCCATAATTTGAGAAATTCTTTTCTCCTTTAAATAAAAGTTTCATTCCCAAAAAGCGTGTACCACGTGTGTCAAGCCTAATTCTACATGCCAAAGTTACCCAATGCAACACCGTGAATCATAGACTTGATTTAGGTGACCCCGTGTATAAAAATCATTTAGGTACTTCTTAACTGGCTGCAATTAAACCAGCTGAATTTACAATACCCACTATCTTACACGAGACGCCTAACAACTGGTCTTACTTCCCCGCAATTCCATACATTGAAACGATCCCCGTTTCCACCATGCGAATATCTGCGAAACGTCAGCCGCGAGTCGCAGAGGTGAGTCGTGTGGAGAGGCCCTAAGAGTTAACGAAGTCGGAAAGCGTCAGTAAAACGAAGACAAAGTCCCATCGACCAAACGTTCGCACGAACATTCTTCGTCGTTTCTGTGTGCCGGTTTCAACCCCTTAAGTTACAACCATATATCGTGAAACAGCCTGTATAGGAAGCGGAAAGGAGAGAGGTGTTTCGATGAGCGTAAAGGGGATAGAGGCAGACGAAGCTCCGGCGTGGATGGTGGCGGCGTTCTATCTGCTTTAACAACGAGTTTCGAAGCGCTTTCCGTTCCTCGTCCTGCCCTTTCGCCGCCTCTTTTCCTCCACTGTATAGCTTCTCCGCCTCCGCTTCCACCACCACCTCAATCTCCAGATTCCCCTTCGCCTTGCGGTTTTTTATTTTTTTTTTTTTTTTTAAATTTTTCAGCTACCCTCCCGCACCGCCACTGTCTTAGCCACGCTCTAATCGTTTTTCTTTTTCTCCTTACATCCCCGTTCCTATCACCTATCTGTCTCTCTGTCTGTCACTCACTGCTTTCCTCTTCTATTGCCGCGCTGTTTTTCGTTTCTCAGTTTGTTACAAGCCACCCTTCTCTCGTCCCCCACTCCTATCCACCCCTCATCCCAATATTTGACCCTTTTTCATCGGATTGTCCTGCCCCGCGATTTCTCCCTCCTTTTCTTGTTTTTTTTACGCGGTTTCGTTCTTGCACGATCACTTTCCGCCTTTTCTGGACGAGCGTGGGTCCACTTTGCGCGATCGGGAATTTCCTCGGCATTTCTCTGGGATTTTCCTTGGTTTAGTTTTCGGTTTAACTTGTTTGGATATCACTCCCGACTCGAAAGTGGAGATTTTTCAACCCCCTTTCTTGTTTCCAACAGAAATTCTTAGCAAATTACGTATCGCGCGAAAGTGTTAAGAGCAAAGAATGCTATCAAGAAACTTTATCCTTCGATTTTCTTCTCAACTTTCAACGTTTTCGACGTTCTTCCCCGGACAACTCCACTTTGTTGTTTCACCCTTTAAAGTTTCCTTCCTCGACCGTTTTCCACCTTGTTCCCAACTTTTCCTAAGCACCGTCCACGTTCTTGCCCCGACTTGGCGAAAAAGTTAATCGATCTGGGAAAGAATCGACTAACACGCTTACTTTCGGAACTTACTTTCTCCGCTTAATGATATCGAAGCAAAATACCTGTTACTACATATCTGATACGATAAGCTTGAGAACGTTCAACTAAATCTCAATCGTTTTATTCGTTCATCCTATGAAACACATTATTCTTTAGAATGCAAAGTATTTCAGAATTTTAAGTATAAACTTGGTTACTTAATAAAATCCCGGTAGTTCAAACAAAACAAATCTTAAAAACTAAAGTGACAAGTGACGATAAGGTGTAAAGTTTTACAGATAAAAATATATGCGAAATGTGGGAGTAATTAATATGCATTACTTCTAAATTTCCCATTTATTATATTCTGATTGCAAAATCATTTCCTTTTCAATTGCACTGCAAACTATGATTATTGTACCTAAATACGAATCGAAATTAGTTATCCCTGACTCAGAAAAGAGAAGACCCATAAAGAAGGAATCCAAAGAAGAAAATAAAGACCGATGTTAATAATCGTACAATACATTGGAAAATATATGGCGACTCCAGCGTGACTGGAAATTTTCGATTACACCCAAAAGGAAGCACGGTCGCGTTTTAAAATCAGCATGACGCGGTTTGGGTGATTCCATGCTCGAGGAATGCGTGAATCACGTAAGTGGGAGTACGATAATTACAGGGGGTCGGTGATTGTGATAGTTTCAACTCAATGCCTTGTTGCCCCTTATAATCACGAGTTCGAATTATCGCCCAGTTTCGAGTTCACGTCCTGCATAAACAGTCTTCTGAGGTGATTGTTTCCTCTGAGCTGTGCGCTTTATAATTTCTCTGACTTGAGCGATACATCGAGGGGTACAAGTAGACACACCACCGTGGATGTACTCCACCACACGAAAAGATTAAGTATAAAGATTCCTAAGAAACAGTAGACAAGTTTCAGTTTCTTTCGCTAGCCAAGCATCTTAGAATATTCTTGTCATATATTATTTGCATTTAGGTGTATATATTATTATAAATGTCGTAGGACAATTGCCAAATCAGCCTCTTTGTAAAAAACCCAGCTGCTTTGTCGAGAAAAAGTTTTTACCACGATTAGACTGGGGAATCATAGCTTTCCTGTAATACTTTTCTACACATTAACCCTTAACAGGTATCCTGGGGTAGGTCATGACCCCAAGCACGCAAAGTTCACTGCAAAATTTTCGGTTGCCCAACTTTGCAAACTGAATTTCTAATTAATTTTATAATAATAGTTTAACTTTCTACGTTTCTATTATTTTATACATTACCTAAGAACAAAATATTCATAGAGGTTGATCTAGTGTCGACTTTACAAATTTCTGTGTCCTTTTTTATTTGGGGTTTATCACCACCCCAGTATACCAGTTAAGGGTTAATATATAACATATAATACTTTAATAGTCCTAATTGTCGAACGTTTCCATTACAACACTGGGATCTCTAGCACGATCCATCTTCTTAATTGAGGTACAAACATTTCCTCGACAAAAAGGCTGATTTTACAATTCGACTGCGACATATGTATACATATATGTAATCCTTGAGAAACAAATAGTTAATCCTCTGTAACGCCGTGAGGCGCTCCGCAAGAGTCACTGTGTGCTCCAGTCTTAACTAACTTAACTCGTGCTAAGTTAATCCCGAGGTCCTTCACTTCACTTCACTTCACGACAGTGTGCCAATAAGTTTCTCGTAACTTTCCCCTCGAATTCTTCTACACCGTGGCTTCGAACCGTCCAAGTCTCATCGATGTCGATGAAACTTGACGCACAGTGCTCGGAGATATTAGGGCTGCCCTGTTAAATCTCGCCATGACAATATTGCCGAAGCAACGATAGTTGAACGGTCGATATCAGAAATGATTTTCAATAAGCAATTCTGACTGTCAGCTGTCAATAGGCGATTTCGATCGTCACTAGGTAATGGCGTAACTTGGACGTGCTTTGTCCGGTGCGGTTCCCACGCTCTGCAGTTAATACGCCTGATTTGCCATCGATAGAAAATATACGTTGACAAGCGTTTCTGGACTGTTAGAGTTTTTTTGGTGCTTTGCAGTGGGAATTGTGGGATGGCTAGAGCGAAAGTACCAAAGGAGTTACGCGAAAATTAATAGTTCTTTAATTATGAAAAGGAAACATTTAATTTATAGATGACTTCGTGACATGGTAACTTTACAACGGTGCGAGATAGAAGAAAACTTTAGATATAAGAATTATTCCATTTTTTCATACACTATTAAACTACTAAAAGAAAAATAAAGTTATATTTAAAAAAAAATAACTTTATGGGCTGCTTTCATCCTTTAAAAGTTTCATTAAAATCAGAATTTTTCAGGTTGGAAAGGTTTCCTTGCAAGACCTTTAGTTACGACAGAATTAGGCAAAATGTAATCTAATCACAACTTACAAATTACAATTAAAAAGTAATTGTATAGTTGATTACACATTATTTTCTGCAATTTAAGTAGTTGACCACAATTTTGTTTGATTGCTGAAAATAATGTGTAATCAACTACACAATTACATTTTAATCGTAATTTGTAATTAGATTACATTTTGCCCAACTCTGCATTGCGAAAACAAGATTCCATTCGAAACGGAGCCACGTTATCGCTGCGAACACAGCTCCCCTGTCAGCGTGCGTATATTTTGGAATTCACGTTTCGTAATTTCGAAGGCACGTTGCCCAGGAGATTTAGACGCGGCAGGGGCTTAAAGTCAGCCAGACACGGCCGCCCGTGCACGCGAAAATTCGCAAACATTTCACGTCCGCTCGTCGCCACTCGTGAACATTCGTTCCGGTGTGTACATCAAAAAAACTCTTTCCCTCCGTCGCGTTTTCTGTCTAGACGCGCCTCCACTTACTCGCGAACCGACACACACGGCCCTTGTCATCGTCGGGCTGCGGTACAATTTACTTTTAATTCTCATCAGCGTGTGCCACGCGTTGCATTTAACGGGATACACTGCCAACCGAGAGCCCTGTATCCGCGAAAATAACATTGTGAGCGTTCAATCGATGCTCCTTTAAATTCTACAGGATTTGCGAAACGTTCACTCGCGTTATTCACCCCGCAGTAAAATCCTATTAATTCCAGCAGAATTTTCTTTCAGATTGAATTTCATTTTACGTGCCTGTGCATTTAGGCCATTTAGGGAGATCCTCGTCCATCGTACACATCTCAAGATCGTAGTTGGACGTCGAGTGTGTGCACGGGGAACCGCAGCGAAACTTCCTGCTGACTTCGCAATGTCAACACACAGCTTTTGCAAGAGTGCTTCTTTCTGCAAGCGTTCTTTCCCATTTTTCTTTTTTATTTCAAACTGGAAGAAGAATTTGTGACCTCCATCTCCGAGGCTGGACTGGGACTAGGTATTTGTCGATCTTTTTCTGTATCCCAATATTCCAGTAAACTTTGGATTTTACCTTACTCGGGTATTTAAATACTGCAATTATCGAGTATCATCAGAATCTTGAAATATATTCCAGTATTCTGAGAACGAAATTTCTTGTCATTTGAATTAAGATAAATTAAGGTACCTATACAGAATATTATAAACTGTTATTTGCGTCACTTCCAAACTATTTGTTGAATCGATAAAATGTTTTAGTCAAAGTTACTCAGTTCTGAATGTAGGATTATCTCGGGAAGAATTAATTTCAGTACTGGAATATTGGGATACAATTTCAATTCGAATGTAGTACATATTCAAATACTGCAATAGTCGAGGAATGTTCACAGCATTCGAGCACATATAAAGTATTCTAAAATTGTATCGGTCGAATACTTCCAACCCCACTCCAGGCAACTGACGTTGATTTGTTCGTTCACGACGCGGAAAATACTGTTCACGCTGCCGCGCCCCCGTTTCCCGCGCTTTTATTCGCAAACCCACTCGCTAGGCGGAGGATTTCTTATCGAATGAAAAAAAAAGGAACAGCTTTCCGCGACGTTTCCCAGCAGATGATCGTTCGATAACTCGCTTCCACGAGCCTACATATTCATCGTATGTAAAGAGAACGTTGTTGGAACGCTCGTTACACAGATCCTATCCGTCACATAAATAATAGCGCTTATTATTTCCACCTCTTGCGAAGCGTCGACTTAGAAACCCGCAGTCCTCGATACTATTAGAACAAAACCTAAAGCAGAGAAATAACGGTGAACCCATTTCTTCGATCCTCCAAAAAATACAAATCACAAGGAAACTCCTCAATGATAACAATAATATCGAGATAAGCCACGAAATTTGAAGATAAAATTTACCTAAGCTCTTTACAATATGTAGGGTAAACCAACCAGTAATTGACCGCATACCAGTGAATGACCATTAGACAAAGAAATGTCAATTATAAATTTAAAAATTACTATATGTTTATAAATGGAGTGTAGTTGCACGTTTAATATCCCATATTTTTAGTTATGCGTATTAAACAAACATTAATAAGTACGATTCTTAATAAAAGTATGCGGTCATTTACTGGGCTTCTCATTCAACAATACGGTCATTCACTGGTTGGTTTGCCCTATCTACATAACTCGACTCCCCAACTTCTCAGCACAAAACAACACACAATGACTAAAAAAGGAGAAAGGAGGAAATGCCGTCTATGAATTCCACGATTGCCGGATCACTCGTTGCGCAAACGTAATCGATTAGGTGCACCGATGAAGACGGCAAAGGCGTCGTTTGTTTGCGGGACGATGGTCGGGCCGGAAGCGGAGATTGTCTCGGGGCTGTCACGGTGTTTCCTGGGCGGTGAGCGTCGTTTTTACCGGCGCTACGATCATCCGTCGATTTGCGCTTAAGTTCTTCCTCCGTGGCTATCGAAGGCCAAGGGGAAAAAAGCGGGGTGGCGGAGGAGCAGGACTCGCTAAGTGACTGAGTGAGCCAGTGAATACGGATGGGGGGAGTCGGCAGGGGAGAGAACGGAGAGAGAACGGCTGGGGGATGATCGAGATGAAGGAAGACAGAGTTTTTGTGTGTCCGAGGGACGGAGCGTCTCTGCGCGCGCGGAGCGGTTACTTTGATTTTTCTTACTCCTCTTTTCCCTTCATCTACTTCTTCTTACTCGTTTTTCACCGCGGCTCACTGGCCCTCTCCTCTCCTCCCAGCGGGTACACTTTGATTTTTCTTCTTCTTGTTCGCCGTCTTCCTGCCCCTGCCACTCTTCCACGTCGTTTTCTCTCTTTCGTTTCGTTCGTCGCTGCGACTTTCTAACTTCCTTGCGGGGTTTCATATGATGTCTCTGCTTTTATAATTCTTCGTTCCTTTTCTTTTAGTTTCATTTCTTCTTCTTTCTAAGTTTTACTATCTTTCTCTTAGTCTCCTATTGCGGTATTATTTTTTCTCATTTTCTAAATAACTTTATCTTCAACCTTGAAAATTTCCTTTTATGCTGATTTCAGTTACGTTCTTGCACTTCATCAACTTCTTTCTATCCTCCTCTTGTGACTTTCATATTTTTAGTTTTGTTCGTCTCCACCCTTTCTAACTTATCTAGTCCATGTGATACTTCTATCTTTAATGTTACAATGTTTAATAATCGTGATGTTGGGTTTTAATCGAAATCCCTTTCGCTTTGCTTCTTGTACTTTACTTTTCTTTCAACTCTCTTATACACCCCTCAGCTCATCTACCTCTAATCTCCTACCATTTCCTACTAACTATTTCTACAATTCCCTATCATCAGGATCCTTCCATTATCTTCTATCTTGATTTACTATTCTTTCAGTACTCTATTATCTTTCCCTCACATTTCCCCCCTCAGTTTCTTCTTCTCTATTTTCATACGCCCCCTCTTTTCTAACTTGGTACCCCTATTTCTGATGTCTCTATGCTTTCTCTTTCAACCATTCCGAATCCTGCCTTTTCATCGTGTTACCTTTCGTTTCCTCGTACTTTTTACCCTATCATTTCCCCGCCTTTTTTCTGATCTCATTCATCTCGAAGATATCTATGTATTTTTATATTCTCGAGTTTCGATCCCTTTCTAGTATCTGCTACCTCCTGTCAACAGAATCCTCCCCTATTTTCCTGCACCCACATGTGAGCCATTCTAGAATAACATCATTCGAAGTGTCGTTTCAAAAGACACATTCTTGCTGCTTTCATTCTGATTTTCCTATATTTTGCTCCAACAAAGTTATCGTCCTTCAGCATTATTTTTCACCACTGAGTTTTTTCACCTTCTTCCCTTCTACCACCCCCAAACACTTGGTGATATCTGTTCCTTCAACTTCCGAGCTTTTTGTAGCCTCATTATCCTTTAATGTTAAGGATACCACTGGCGTTGACGAGTTTCCACGTGGATATTTTTTAGAGACCACCCAAGTTCACTTTAAGAACAAACTAAGCAAGAATTTAGCATTCTACGCTTCGTGAAAAATTTTCCCGACGGAGGCAAACGCTTGGAAAGGTTAGACCGACTTAAAGAGGAACGTTTCGAAACCCCGCGCCACTGAAAGTGTTAATCTCCTTTCTTCCCTTTCATCCCGAGTTCTATGCTTCTTCCTCCCCACCAACCCCTTTCTTATTTTTCCTCGAAACGCTATGGAACACGCGCGAATCGCTCTGCATTGTATCGTTCCATGTGTAGAATTATTCGATCCAGCGAGAGCTTTGAATTCGTGAAACGAAGCACGAACAGAAACGTGACGGCATGCAAAAACATTGTCGAATTACAATCTCTTGGTGAACTCTGTTTGCCGACAACGGCGGTGTTTTAACGCGTCGATTCTGGGTATGATTAACAAAGGAGAAGCTGAGTACCATTTCCTATCGCTTCTTAGCGTTTATAAATCCTAAGGAACGCAAATTCTGTGGCACAATATTTCTGCGTAAATCTTTCGAGGGTTTCGTAATCTCGTTACTAAGTCCCATTGAGATTCTTTTCTTTGCTTCTGCTTTCTTGAGCTGCCAATGGGCAGGTGGACTGCGCGTAGGCTCCAATTTTCTTAAATATCCAGGTATCAACCGTTTCGTAATAGACAGAACGTAAAGTGGTAGTCAGGAATGTGCAGTTCCCAGCTCCTGAGAAGAGAAAATCGACTTGTGGGTAGTTAGACTTTCTTCGTCGAATTTTCTTTGGAGGAGCAGTTTTATGTAGTACGTCCTACTTCATGGTTTCTTTTTTATACTCTTTGAATGTTGACAATTTCTTAATTATATATGTCAAAGCATTAGTTAAATCTCTGTGAGGCTGTTCTTTAAAGAAAAGTATAGTAGAGCGTCAATTATTCAAACTCGTGTTGCATCATCGTTATCCCCACCACTTCTTGGAAGTTTATAATAACTATGCATTGTACACATATATTTTGTGTAATATAAATTACCTTTCAAAACACAGCAGCAGTACTCTTGTATTTAATAAGTAATTTTAGGCGCAATTCCTATACTTATAAACTGGGTGAGTACTTGCATGCTTCGTTAGATTTCCCGAACCACCTTGGTCCAAAGTAGTTCGGATATAATTGGCGCTCTACTGTATTTAATATTTGCTTGATAAGAAGCAGAAAATCTAAATGCACCAAAGATATTAGACGCCAGGGAACTGCCATACGAATTGAGCACGTCACTACAATAATTCAATCACACTTTCATTATCACCAGAAGAGGCAAACTTCTCAGTTCGAATTTTCCCAGAAAATTTTGAAAAAAGCACTTACTGCGTTTAACGCAGAATTCTCCACACGCGCACTAATAACGTACAAAATTTCAGTCCCCTCGCTGACCCGAACCTCGCGCACTCCCCTTAGTGAACGCAAAGTGGTGAATTTCGGTGAAACAAGGAAGAGACCGTTTTTTTCAACGTTCTGCAATCGACGTTCTACACACGCACATTTTTTTGTATATCCTCATAAAATTTTTTAATAATACTTAAAAGTACAATAAAACAACTTGCCAAATTTCAAATAAATCCGTTCAACAGTTCTTTTATAAAAAATTCGCAAATATCACCTACTTTTTCTGACCCGCAAGGCAGAAACCCCCATAAGGGTGGAAAAGCGAGACACATCGTGAACTTGAGGGGATGCAGGAGTAGAAACAGAGGAATCTGCGTGGGCTCGAGTAGCAGGATCGCAGAATGAATATCATCAGTCTGTGAAACGAGGAAAGGAGCACGTGCGCGAAAAGAAGGCTCGGCTCGGCGGGGAAAACGGGGAAAACAGAAGGGAGACTCACGCTTTTACTACAAACCAGAGGGGGCGATAGGACTTGAAATCATCGGTGCGTTCATTGTAAAGAGCAACGAATCGAGAGCAGTGATAGAGTCGACGGAGGATCGTTTCGTAGAACAAGCTCGTTCTTTGATATACCGACGGGGTGGGGTCGGTTTTCGAAAGTCGTGCGCGACGGTGCTTCCTGGTGCCGCGACGTCCAAGCCCGTCTGAAAGGGAGAATAAATTGCAGGAGGTGTGCTCGTTAACGAAGCACAAGGTTAGAGTGTTACGAGCGTGTCTGATCTCGCCGCTATATCGCTGTTAGTAGCGGCGTAGGCAGGCGACTCGTGCACTGCCAAAATCTGGGAAATATTTCTGTCTGGCATGCAGACGTCGCAGGTGCGTGTGTCTAATTTCCGAAGGGGAGGCAGAAGCTTTGGAAACGGACTTTAGTAGAGTTTCCGTCTTCTGGTCCGCTCGGGCGACGTTCGAACGCAGAAAGGGGATGATGGATCTACCGGCAACGTTCGTTCGGGGTGTTTAAATCATTCAGATCACACTTAACGCATTCGTTTAGGGGAACGAGCTATCTCGCGCGAGTCTTCATTTTTTAGGGGCGCAAAGTGATCTGCGAGCAACTCGGACGACAAAATAGTAACTGCGAGGTAATTGCGAGCGATTGAAGAATTTGTGGGTTGCTTAGCTTGGCTGGCAATTTAATATGCGCAGTGTATACTGAAATTTGCTTCGTAGGAGTATTCAATGCTGTAAGCTATTATGTACAATAATGTTCTGAATATCGATGTAAAAGAAAATCGTGGAAGATTGGGAAAAGGGGATGGGGAAGTTAAAATTACTTCTTACGACAATCGACTTTTTATCAAATTTTTTTACCAAGGACAGGATACCTAGGGTCTGTAAAAGGAGAAGAGAACAAGAAGAGGGTGCGGGATTAGATACGGGTGGGAAGAGTGGCGCGTGTATGGTTTAACAGAGAGAGAGTGATAAGAGAAGGAAAGGCGCCGATTCGTTGTTGAATAAAGAGAGAGAAGGAGAGGAGAAAAAGAAAAGAAAAGGTTGAGGGGAAGTGGAAGGGGAAAGGAGGGAAGGGGAGAGCACGCGCGGCAATGTAACTGCGTGGAATAAAGAAGAAACTAGGGGGAGGACGAAAGGAGTAAGCGAGAGAAACAGGCAGCGAAGGCCGACCGCTCGTCAAACGTCTCTTTCGGCAATTCTTACTAAAAATTTTATCGGTCCCACGCGCCTCTCCCGCGGCACACCCTCTTCGAAACTAGCGAAACACACCTCTGCTATTTTCCACGTGACAGCAACTTGAATTTCACAGGCGAATTCGCCTGGGGATTTCGTCGACGGCATTGAAAATAACGCAAACCAAAGACAGTGTTGTCGACTTTCTTTTTATTCCACCCTTGTTTCCCTCGCCTTATATTATTGTTGGGGAAGGGATAAATTATGTTACGAATAATACTGAAACTTGATAGGATGTGCTCGACTCTGTGTGATTTTTTGGAGAATTGAAAGCAGAGGTTATAATTGAATCTTAATAGAGTGTGTTTGTCTGTTATAGGAGTAATTTGCAGTTCGAATATTCGAATTATTGAGAGTATTCGAATAATTAAGAGTATTCGAATATTCAAATAATTACAGCTCTACTGAAGAACTCCTTTCTATTTAAGCTCACGCATTGGAGATTTAAGTAATGCTGGGTACACCGATAGTGCATTATTTAGCTGCGCTTCTTAAAGTTTATAGTGTCTCACCGTCAGAATGATTAAAATTTTTAACTGATATAATCCAGTATTATAGTTATCATGTAACTGGTGGTATGGAATCAATATGACACTGATGCACAAAAGTTGGTGGCATGAAAGTTTCAAAAATAGTGTAAGACACTTTGATTCCATTCTACCAATTAAATGGTAATACTCTATATAATGAATTACCTTTTCATACAATTCCTTTCCCACGAACCCGTTTTTCCAAATTCAAAGCTACTTCTATTGTACAAGCTTTAATTCCAAAGAAGTTATCCTACCTGAAACAGAAAAATACACACATTAGAATCTTACTATAAACATTAAAATTCTATAAAGCTCACACAGTGTTAACATGGACGAAAACAATGAATATTTTTATCGCTCAACAACAATATCGTGGCTCAATAAATCATCATAGCAAAATTCGCTTCGTTTCAAATAAAATCAAAACCACTCCTCCTACCACGACGATCGATGAGTTGAAATGGAAAATGAAGTGAAAATTTTCATTATTTTCTACTCAACCACAGCGACGTTGGTACTCATGATCTCACAACTCTATCTTGGAACATCTCTAGAAACTAAACTAAATTATCCCAGCACTTACAGCGTTTACCACCGTATTCATCATGAAATATCATATTCATCATCCTCTTCTACTAAAGACTAATTTTTGATCCCCTCTACAAATTAATAGATCACCACCATAAAAATTCTGTCCCATGTCCCTTCACTTCCTACATATCTATACTGAAAATGATTTTCATCAAACAAATAAACAAATGGACCTACAATAGGTACCACATACCGCGAATAAGAAACAGCGTCAGGTTCAATAAAGATTCAAAATTTCTCCAACAAAAAATGCAGGAATTTCGATACGATATTTCTACGCCAGAAAAGTTTCCATCGTATCGTATAAGAGCGGTGCGTTTTCAAAGGAAGGACGCCTACTAAAATGCCATCCCGCCGTTCGGGCCAGGTACGCGTCGAAAGGGAACAAAGAGGCCGTTCCAATGAGGACCGACCGCGAAAAGGTGAGCTTTCCTACCACCTCTGGGCGGTGCTCGCGAAAACGACGGGCACCAGAAGAAAAACGGCGATCTATTTCGAGGATTTTCGTGGAGTCTAGTTGGCAGCATGCGCGAGAAGCACGCCGGGTCTCGGGATGGCCCGTTAAATACTGCGCGCTTTCGTGGAAGTGCTTGATCAACGTGACGCTCACCAACGGGTGATTACTTATTTTTGCGATTGTAATTATTCGTGCTGATCGTGTGCTCTCGCGCCCGACTCTATCTAGGGATTCACCGTTCTGATGATTAATGGCGGCCGGAGCGGCGACTTCGATGAGGCGAGGAACACGGATCAGCTCTTCGTGTTACAATATCGAGTGTCGATTGGGTTCGAACTTGCTAGATGCGGGCCATTTTCGATAGAGAAGACGCGCAAACACTTTCGACTTAGGAATACCATTGTGGAATATCGTATTTTCAGAGCGGACGAAATTCTTGGCCCTTAGATGATTTTTTTTTTTTTTTTTGAAATGTGTTTATTTTGCCATAACGAATACATAACGGTTTTATAAATGATTGCTAGGTAGTATCAGTCTCTCACGAGCGCTCGTACTTAACCCTCGTCAGGCGACATAGGTACAATTGTAACTTTTGCGTTTTTTTAAATTGGAATAACTTTTTTTCGAGAAGCCATGGAGAGCTGATGTTTCGTGTCTTCTCTTAATATTTGGTCTAGATTACATAGACCAAATTTCAGAATAATATCTCTACCCCCTTCGGAGATAGGGGATTGAGTTCCGGATTGCAAAAATTGTGCCGCCTGACGTGGGTTAAAAAAAAATAAAGGAACTTTTTTTTATAAATGTTAGTTTGTACTTTGTTTGCTTTCCCCATCTTTTCAGTGATAGAGCAATTGTACTTTGGTTTCCCTGGAAAAATCGGCTCTAAACCAGGGACCCTAAATGATGATAAATGGTACACTAAAGGCGAATTTAGACTTTACACTTTGGGGATGTGAATTGTTCACGGGTCACTTTGGAGTTTGGATGAAATATCTCCACATGGAAACAATCTGTACACCTTTGTGTAATTTAGACTTTGCGCCTTTGAATGCACATTCGAAGTGTAAAGTCAAAATTCGCATTTACATACGTTATTTCAACATATCGATGGCTCAGTGCTAAAATATTATGTCTTTCATTCCAAAGTGACTTTTTGTGGACAGTGAATTCTCAACCGATTTTCCTCCTTTGTGCTCGTTTTATCGCGGATTAAATTTGCTAAAATATCATACAGAGAGTTCACTTTGGAACCACTGTGCCTACAGAATATTTTGGAAACGTTATACGAAGTCACCTATCGATTTGAAGCGTGCAATATTTTTCTGATACCTCGCCCACACTGTTCCACAGTTACGAATCGTACGAATCCGTGTCCCAGTTCGATTTACGCGTTGCACGATTTACAGTGAATCGAAACGGCCCGATTGCAAACAATACAGTCACGTTCAACGATAAAACAGAAATTGGTGACGTTAATCCCAGGGCTTGGAGTTCTGTAAATTCATGCTACAGAAGCGTCCCACACCATCAGTGTGTTTATTTTTGAAGAACTACAGCGAATATTTCTCTCCCTCTACTAGCAGGGTAAAGAAATAACGCTTTCAAAAAACGTGACTTACATTAGCCTAGCTTCTGCGAAAGTATCGCATGGCTTTGAAGAGTTAAAACATCGAGAGGATAATAGAATGTATTAGGGGAACTGTATCGGAGCAGAATCGTTCAAATTGGAAATTTCTGCATCAAACTTTTGCGCGTGCTACGTCCACGCAAAACAATATTACCAATTGCAAATTCAACTTAGAGGTAGATGCGACTTAAATTAAAGGAAAATATTAGAAAATTTGTAAGTTCCTTCGTCGGTTAATTTTACTTCCGTGAATATCTGTTCCAAGTGTTTTTCACGAGCGCCGTAGCTCCAAAAATTGGAAACAGAATTATCTCGACCATAAAACTCGCACACCGAATGCTATTATTTTTAATGAATGCGACCTGTTTCGAGGGGAACAAATTGGATACGACAGACTGTCGTTTCCAATGTTAGACCTCTATGCATTCTTCTTTTTACGTTTATCTATTCCCGAAACCGGGTCACATTTAAATAAATCTTCCGAGGTGCACGCTTCGTAATGCACTGTTATTTTCAGGCCGCCGACTTAAATCTCGTTTCATGTAATTCCATTGACATCTGGCTGCTGCAATCTCGTTCACCATATTTCCACGGAAATTTCAAATAACTTCCTACGTTGATGAATGCTATCGTGCAGAGGTAACGGGGACCACTTGTGAAAATTCGTTCAACGTTCCTCGCTTTTGACACGTGAAGAATGTATACATATGCATCGTTACAGTCTCGCGTTTTCAGAGAGTAAACTAAACACAGTCGAAGGGAAGCTCGAAACTCGAAACAGACATACTTAAAATAGATAATTTGTACGTGACAGTTGAAATCTCCCGAACGAAAATCAAAATGGGTATGTACGTCCAAAGATTAACGACTGAAAATTGAAAATTTAAAACGGATGAACTCGTTTCACCCAATATTTTACAAAGCTGCTCCCAAAAGGTCACTCAAGCACTTCGATGCACGTACCTTCGAACGAAAACGAATTCGATCGACACCACAGTTAATAGTTTACGAAGGAAACGAACTGCAAAGATCGATCGACCCATTTTTTTTCTTTTAACCATTCGACCGTGTGTGACGCCTGAAAATTGCTGAACACCACGGTGGTTCATGTGTCGTGTCGACAAAACGGAAAAGCGCCTTTAGAGGCGGCTTGAAAGGAGCATCCAGCCACGCGCATTACCACCCTATCTGACGCGCTCGCCACGGGGTGGTTAGCCCTTATCAGATCGCACGTTAAGCACAGGTGCGAGAAACGTTCATGCCTGTACGTGTGTGCGTGTCTTCGGCGACATGGGACCCGGCGGAACCCACCACCGGCAATTATTGTACCTTCGAAACGGGCGGCGAGGCGACTCGCCACGGAACATCGTGGTATTTTCAGTCGATCAATATAAGTACCCTTCCGAGCCGGCGACGAGATTAGCTGCTCCAGCTTCCTCCGCGAAAATGGCCCAGCCAGTCATCTCTGTTTGCACTTCGGATTATTGGACGTTGTTCTTGCGCCATTCAAGTTCGCAGCTTTGAACTTGCACGTGAATTTGTGTCAGGGAAGGAGAAGGGGACGTTTATGGGACGAACGTAGGGGTGCTTGAGGGGTATTCTTCTTTGCGAATGGAAGAGAATGGTGTTTAGAGAGATTTTAGAGAGATAGGGGAGGGTTGCTAATATCGTGTCACTTAAGATATTTTTCGACACAGGTATTTTGTATTTGGTATTAATTTGAACACAAGCTATGATTGTGAAATATCTTAAGTGGTATAAGATTGAGGTTTCAAGACAGGGTTGTGGAATATAATTAATCAACTTTGATATTGTTTTTTTTTTCAAAATAGGATGGGGATGCTGGAGAAACATCTTCGAGTAAATTATTGTGTAGTATTACTATGAGAAGGTCGAGTTACTTGACTTCTAATAAGTATTGGAAGTTGAAAACTTTCGAAATGGCGTTGTTTAAAAGTTAGAAAACCGATATTTTAGGGGCAATAGGTTCCTATAGTAGATTTTTGTGGTTTGAAAAAAAGTATTCCGTATTTTCAGTTGACTCAGTTGTAGGGAAATATATACTTATTCCCTAGAAAGGGAATTGTAGAAAATGAAGTATACTATAGATATGCTTGCGATGGAAGTGCAGGAGGTTTAAATAGGTCACCAATTTACGTTAAATTTTGCATATAGATAGTGTATGCTATGTATATACATGTATCAAATGCATATATGTATTACTAAAATGTACGCAGTTGTTCAAAAGGTCAGTGAAAATTCAAGGCAGAGTTACTAGAAAATCACAGAAAAATCTTTGTAAAGAGAAGAATTCAAACCCAATTATCTCACAAAGTTTTGAGCAAATCACTGTATGCCTTTGCCACATTATTCCACATAATAGCCAGCAGCTACACCCCAAATTTCAGTCAAATCGGTGACCCAGAATTCATACACACCCCTCGTCAGTTATTCCAACACCCTGCAGACAAAAGAATCTCAAATATTAATTTTTTTAAAATTTTAATTACAATAAACGAGTTGGACAGCCCTTTGGTACAATTAATTACAAAATGAGGTAGAAAAACGGACGCACATTAATACTTTATGATCACTACTTACATCGACAGTAATCGTCCATTCCTAATATTACCAAATAATACATTCATTCACCTTCATTTCGTTCTTATTACAATCTCTAAACATACTCCTTCATCTACTAAACGTGCAAATACGACTCATGACGTATGATTAAAATCCTACGCGACCCATAAATGAAAATTAACTGCACAATGATCTAGTAGCAAACAATCCAGTGTCATCTATTTATCTCCCGCAAGCATTACCTTTTACAGAGCCGCTTACCATTAATAAGTGTTATATTTACGAAATATCGTTGACATTTATCTTCGAATATTCAACGTTATGGGAATATTCATCGAACGAGAAGTAAGGGTAAAACGCTCGTCATTTCAAACGCTAAATTGTGATTGAAAACGACCGTTTACCCGTCACGTAATACGCGACCGCTCGAGGTGTTGGTGGTGAAGAGGGGGAGAAAGCAGGGTGCGCTCGGGGCACCGTATGCATTATTAAAAGTGGGTGAATAATTGACGACAGCATAACAGTCATCCTCGTCCTTAATTTACCTCGACGACCATAGCATAATGCATTGGACGAGAAGCTTGACGTATGTACCTACCAACGTTCGCGGCTCGTTGAAATCAGCGAGATGAAAGCCGTCCGGCGAGCACGCATCGATTCCCTAAACGATCGATAATACGAGCGCGGGGTCCCGAAATCAATTTCGACCGGCGATATTCGCGACACGCTACTACAACGGTGCTCGTAATAAAATTTTTACTCGAGGTAGGTACGGATGTTGAATCGGGCGCGAGACGATAAAAACAACTTCCCTTGTTCGCGATTATTGGAACTTGCGATAGGTAACTCTGGGAGGTGATTTTGGCGCAGGTTTTAATTTTGCAGGAAGAGAACACGTCAACTGTCTCGACAACCACTGGTTACGCTTTATCTCTTGCGAGTCTCTAGGAATTTCCCGACTCGATTCTCACGCGGTTCGCGCGAATTTCGCACGTTCAAGAAATCTCTCTGTTATGAAAGGCTTGGGGCAGATTGTGTCTAAGGACCTGGAGAAGTAAATTCACGAAAATTCGCGATCTTGCACGTTGATGGAATGAAAAACAGCGGAACACGGATCTGGGGAGGATGTATCGAAATGGTAAATATTTAAAAAAGTGAAAAATTTAAAAGAAGGTACCTAATAGTACTGCAAAACCTACTTATACATAGCTTCATAATTTGGAGTCTTAAGTTTGCAGAAAAACACCTGTAGGTATTTTCTCCAAAATAAGCGAAACGATTGGAGGAAGGAAAAAGCGAAGAAAAAGGAGGAAAGCTACCACCACGAGGACACGAGGGAAGTAAGTCGATGGTTGGACAAGGGGGAGCGATGAGGGTGCAGGAGCAGCGGGAGTAACAAGAGGAAAAGCGATCAAAGGGATGAAAGGAAGGGGACACGTAATAACGGCTGGACGAGAGAATGGATCGGATAAGTTGCTCAGGTAGGGGAAAAAAAAAGATGGCGTCAACGAGATACACGCGTTTCGCACGCCACGTTACCGATGGGGCCCGATCTGAGATAAGGTGCAACTAGGTTACTCCACGCCGTTGCGCCATTCCGGCTTAATTGGCCGACGAGGAGGAAGGTGCTCGTATATACGCCGTCGGGCATGCACGTCGTCGTAACTCGGATGATTATAAAAACGTGTAATTAATCGAATCGCGGTGGCAGCGGTAGCTTCCGCCTGGCTGACCGCGGTTCCGCGAAACTGGGCCCCTCACGCGAAAACAACGCGTTGCGTCGGGCTTTTTTCACGTGGAGGACAGTATAAAGGTGTGCGAGGTGATTTCAGAAGTACAGGGTCATCGTTTAATCCTGCAACCCGCGCGCGCGCGAACTTGTAAAATGGCAACACCGCCTCACGGACGCATTCCACTACAACCATGCACCGTCCCCGCGTTCGGAGAGCTGCAAGCGACCGCTGGACAGCAGTGATGCCCGAGCTTCGAGAATTTTGGGCTGGTCCCTGTCAAATTAACGTTGCAAAGAACTATTCAGAATTTCCCGGCCTCGATTGAAAATTTTGGGGTCTTTTTCGTATAACTTTTGAACTGTAAGACATATCGGAATGCAATTTGCGCCAAAAAAATGAGGAAAAATTAATCCCTCTTAATGATGGATAATTTAACATATTTTACGTTTACTTAATTTTTCTTTTATCAATTTTTTAACCATAATTGTTTAAAAAGCTGTTGGAAACTGTTTATTTGATAATGTATTTAACGCTGTTTTTAAAATTCGTGGTGTTGATAAACAATAGGCTAGTTGATTCTGTATCATTACATTTATAAATTGAGAAATTAAATTTTTATTCAATTATGTGTTAGTTCTGCAGACCTCAGAATCTACTGTTCTGGTTTTCTTTTTTATGATTTTATCCTTAATGCGGTGCATACCTAGATCAGACGTAAGGGGTAACTAATGCGACGTGTCTTTGATTGTAGCGGTGTTTGAATTTTTTTTCTAAAATTTTTGTGTTAGAATGTTTTAGCTACTCAACGCCACGCCTATACCGGCTTCCGTTAATGTCATTTTTTGGAACGATGTGCCGTTACTGTGGTTTTTACAAGCAGGTGGCGAAGAATCTCTCCGTACAAGGAACCGTCAACCCTGTCGTGGCTAAAATTTTTGAAATTGAGACGGGTACGAGATCTGTTGACATTATTTTCAAACCTCATTACAGTGATCTGGGGTGCGAGTGGTAGACCGATCATAAAAGCGGAGCGCGCGGCTCGATTACCTGGGTCGGGAAATTCCCAATACCTAGCTCTTTGCGACGCTAAAATTTTCGAAGCTCGGGCATCACTCTTGTCCAACGGTCGCAGGCAGCTCTGCGCTGGGCCGGTGCATGGTTGTAGTGGAATGCGTCCGTGAGGCGGTGTTGCCATTTTCGTCTGTTCGCGCGCGCGCGGGTTGCAGGATTAAACGATGACCCTGTATAGATGGAGAGTTTTCTTCGGCTGCGAATGTGTATGACGAGCCTCGCTAGACTTGATTGCATTAAGCCGGGAAGAGATTGTGAAAAATTTTTTCCGATTTTTTTGTGCATTTTCTTAATGCTTTGGGTCTCAAGATTATGCATTTGAGCTGCAGAAAATAACTTCTGTCGAAACTTTAAACGCAACTATCTCGAAACGGCATATTTCAAACGGGCGCATTAATAACTCAGTCAATTTTTATTGGATTCACTTGAAATTTTCAAGAAATATTCGTAATACAATTATCTTCAGTTAAGCGTACCAATTTTTTGATAGAATAATTCATTTAATCGTAAGATTGAAAACACATGTAGATTTGTTATACTTTTTGTTCCAGATTGCTTCTAATGTCCGCCATTTCTTCAAAAATTAATATTTTTTTAAATCTGTAAGCTTAACTAAAGCTATTTTAATATACTTTAAGAAACCGTTCGAATTTTTAAATTCGGAGCAAATGTTGAAAAGTTACAGTAAATTATGTTAAAAATAATGCTGAAGCATATGTAATAATAAGATTTTAATTCGTGAAAGAAAAATGGGAAAGCGTTAAAGTAATGGGTGGTGGTGTAGGAAAAGGTGCATCAAACTTAGATGTGTAGTAAGTACGTGTAAATATAAAGTTGGTAGAGATAGGGGTGGCTTGAGGAAGCTGGAAAATACGTGAATATATCTAAAATACAAATGACGGAAATGTCCCGTGTGAAACAGTCTTTACTGTCTTCATTGCTCTGCATTCGATAGATCACCAATCAAAGGAGTAAAAGAAATGAATTGAAGGCTCCCTTTCTCATCTAAACTAACACCTGCGCAGTTGACTGAAAATCGATGTTCACAGAAATGAAGTTCGGCTCGGAAAGAATTATTGCACGAATTTAATTATTTTCACTGGAAAACTCGTTTCCACCTCGACTGCACCACGACTCGCTCGTTTCGATTTTATATCCCAGGGAGATTATATTATGCAGTTCGTTGGATTTTGTTCGGTATAATAGGAAATGTATACCGAAAATTCCTATATATAATCTATGAAAGAAAAAGTAATCTTGGGGGGACTGGTATAGAAATTCCATATTCTCGCCGCGAACGATAAATCGTTTGCCTGCGTTATAAATTCTCATCCAGCCAAGGTTTATGGATACGACGGGTAAAATCGAGATCCGCGTATCAAAACCCTTTCCACGTGTTATGTAAAAACTCACGAGCCCGCTTTCGGCATTAGGAAAGCTGTTCGAAAAGATAAAACCTCGCGCCGGCTGCGCTATTAGCGCACGAAAAGCTATTTCAAAGCAATAAAAACTCTGCCAGCCTGAGTGTGGAATTTCTGTCGTAAGCTAGGCCAGGCTCTAACTTCTTTTATGCCACCTAGCAATACACTAGGACCAACAGATTATTCGCCATCTTCAAACAGGGAATTTGGCGCCGTGTGGTGTGTTTTGAAAGTGAATTGCGTGGCAACGAATAAATCGTTAGCCCAGAATTCTTATCCCAATTCTCGTTCCTTATGGATGGCATAAACGACATCTAAATTTCCATACTCGTAGTTATTCGTATTAGGAGTCTGTCGCAAGAAGTTCCTGCGAAACAGATCCACGGGATATTTTAGAATTGCAAGTATACAAATAACTCGCACGTTAGCTAACAGAACTCGCGAAAAGCAGCAGAAAGGATTTAATAAATGTAGGCCATAAACTGATCGTTTTTTAAGATACTCTACGCTTTAGGTCGTTAGTCCATACTTCTTCGTGCAATAAAATTAGGTATGGGTATTGCAAACTCGGTGTAGAAAATGTTTTGAAATTTTACCGTGTCGGAGACTAATTGGGGACCTGAGAACTAATATTCAAGCTGTAATAGGAATTACTATGGATTAGTTGTATACTATGCATTTTCAGAAATAGAGGTATTCGCTCCGAGTAATGATACTTTATGTACCTATGTGATCACTAGTAGTCCATGATTTTCACTGCTTCCCTTGCAGCGATCATCTTCGCTTTTCTCGAACCTATCTTTATTTAAAATAGCTCCTTGTGCTCGCTCACACGCAAACACGACGAGCATTCGATTTTACTCTTGGATGTGGCAAACGATATTAAATTGGTGGTTATTATTAATGTATTAGTAGAAATAGTGATTACTCGCATTTTGGTACCTGCTTTAATAGCAGTCATTATTATTATATTAGTAAGCTAGCAGGAGTAGCCAATATTAATACTAGTATATTAATAAAATATACTACGTAGATTTAAGAAGCGTTATCACTGGAAAATTGAATATCTCAATAATTCCTGCACTCAAGTTGGCCAGACAGAATTCTGCTGCTTCTTACGTCTCGGTACCTACCCAAGTGTATATTTATACTTCTGAAGCGATCTGCATAAAAGTGGTACACAAATATCGACGCGAATTGGGTCGCAATATTGGAGCAGCGTGTGCAAAATTAAAAACAGCAAAATCAAAGGACGCTCGATAGCGCGCGATTCCAGCCAGCCAAGAATAATAATCGATACTAATTAGTAATAACAGTGATTCGCGGTTATTCCCAGCACGCCATCCAGAGTTGTTAATCGAACGCTCTTATCGAGTCCATGGAAATTATCCGATCTTTTAAACGGCCCATTACGCGATGGCTTTCAGGTTTCGTTCCGTTGATGCGATACCCTTCGACGGCATTAACATATAAGAAAAACGAACGCATGAATTAACTCGTAATTAATTAAGCCGCTGTAATGAAGACGCGCATGTACAAGCACCCGCGCGCACGATATGGACGAAATTTTAATCAGACCTGGATAGGAATTATTTGAAATACGAAATTAAAGGTAGGTAATGCCTTGAATAATGAATCGTTTCAACCGTTTCATGATTTCTGTTTGTATAAGCATAATTTAGGAAGGTAACGTTATTTTATAGTAGCGCCAAAGGAATTGTTTGGAAAAAATTTCTTAGTGTAATTAGCTGCTAGATAAGATCGTTGGTAATAGAGCGTGTAGAATGAAAGTATTGCCAATTATTTAGGAGAACTTTTCGAGAGGAATTTGTTTAAATATAGAATGCGGGAAGAAATTATTCGAGCGGGAATTCATGAAAGAATTTGAAACAAATTATGTCACTCGTTTGGATGAAAGAATGCATATGCTATTTCAATAAGCAGTATTAAAATGTTTAATTGAAATTCCACCTAGGTGTGTATGTAATCTAAATGATTGATAACGAGTTATGAGAATATTGATACATCGGGCAGAATGAAAGAAAATTTTATTCAGAAAATGAATGAGAAATGGGTTTGAGATTTTTCAAAAATAGTTAATGCGAACGTCACACGGTAAGCCTGTTACGCTGACAACGAGTATGAGAAAATCGTAGAAGCGTGAAATTTTCCCCACTTACGTAACTTCAACGACTCAGAATAATAATCGCTACCTATATATACATATGTAGTAAGAGCAATTATCAATGCATGAGTTCATAGCGGAACGAATGAATTATAACAGAACTAATTAATTACGTCGATATTGGGAGCATTTAAATATACCAGGAATGTGTTAATTATGCAAAACGGAAGATAATTATAGATACGTGGGTGCTAGAGTGATATCATGTATAGAAAAGTTTGATGGGAAAAACCTCTGTAGGTAATATAGATCAATCGTTTTTAATTATATTCAACTTCCACGCTGTTCAATTTTAGTCTCAAACAATTGACCTATTAATGTACTATAAGTAACATTTTATTTCAATGATTATTCCAAGAAAACTTTTCCTTACTATTGAAATCTAGTTCTGCTTGTATTCACTAATTTCTACAAGATTGAACATACACCGGTTGTTCTGTTAAAAATGTTTAATGTTCAAACAAAAATGCTTGCGATGCGTTTAAAGCCATCGCTACTTTCACTAAACGAGGCTCTACTGTAAACATCCAAATCGTCAAGTAAGAAAGGAGGTAAATAGATTCCATTCACCAAAACGATTAGTCCCCGTTCAAACAAAAATACTCTTAATACGTTCTTGCCCATCACTACTTTCACCAAACGATGCTACAATCTGCGCATCCAAACCATGGATCAAGGAAACAAGTAGATGAAGAAATCCCTTCATTAAAACGATTGGTGGACGGTTTCCCAACTTGCCTCTTTTCCCAACCCTAAGATAATTGTGTATTGGAAAATAAATTTTTAAACCTCCACTGTTTACGAGCATTAAAAGCTCGCCTCGATTTCAATTCCTCGAACGAACAATCATTCGAAGAGGAAAGCTATTATGTTGCGAATCGACTTGGAAAGGGCAATGAAAATGCGGTTTGACGAATCGCATGGGTATTCGTGTATTGGGCCAATGATACAAATAGGTACCTGTAATATCCGCAAATTATTCGCCACGATACCGCCCACACCGCATTATTGGGATACGCGCGCTATTCGACAGTGCAGATGCTCGTAACTTGGAATACTCGTTCGCTGATAAGCAGATTATAGATGTCAGTAGCGCGATCGTTGGGACACACGAGTAACGGAACAGCCGCGGTGGCAGTCATCGTTATTATATTGACTCCGGTACTGAAGCATCGCCCTCGTCGTTAATAAATAAACGTGCAATTGGTTATTTGCGGCCGCTGGGGTTGCAACGATAACGCAGTGAAACGTGACAACAGTTGTTGATTTCGGACAATCCAAAAAGGCAGAGAGTCGTTAGCCACCGACTGGCGACAATGGGTATTTCGTTTGAGGAAAATCGCAGAGTTATAATGCTCTGTTTTTATGTAGTCTTCTTGTGGAGCTGTTTCTTCAAATATAGGATTCAGTAAACAGAAGGGGCGACTTTTAATGAACTGGCGAATGGGAGAATAGATAATCGTCTTAATCGATGAAAATGGAAACTTCAGAAATCAAGAAATTATATCTACGAACTGTAACAGGTTTGTAAACTCAAGGCTGTAGGAGACCGTTGACTCTTTACTTGTAATATTTCTAGGCGAACTGAATATTTTACTTGAAATCTGTTCTGCCAATGTAGAGTGTATAGGATCAAAATATACAGTGGTTGACGAAAGAAAGTTTACAACTTTCAAAATTGAAATTAATCCAAACGAGTTGAGTTTTTTCGAGAAGCTACAAAGATTAGTTTACTAAGTGACGTGTTTCGTCGTTTTGAAAAAAAATGCACGTGGTCGGAATAGCAAACAAAAATAATAAATGTCATTTTTTAAACTTTTTGTTTGTAAGCCTGTTTTCCGGGAATTTCGCGATTTTCGACCTTATTCTGCGATCTTTAAGTGTTTACAGCTCAGAACAACGTTAACCGATTTTTATGAAATTTTAGGCATGTATACAACTTACATCAATCTACAAACAGGTTTTTTGAATTTTCATTATAGGCTCACAAAAAAAAGTTTAAAAAATGACATTTATATTTCTGATTGCTATTCCGACCAATTGCATTTATTTCAAAACAACGAAACACGTCACTTAACAAACTAATCCTTGTAGCTTCTAAAAAAAAACTCGTTTCGATTAATTTGATAAAGGTTATGCGATTTTAAAAGTTGTAAACTTTCTTTCGTCCGCCACTGTATACTCGTGACATCGATGGCTATCGACAGGCTTAAAAGAACAGACAATGCAGTAAGAAAGGGCCTTGTAGCTATGAAAAATTATTTACAAGCCAATGACAAAGTTCCCCTTACTTTCAGTGGAAACCTATAATTACTTACAAAAGTATCTGTCCACTGTCCACCCCACACGTAACATATTTTAGGTACATGTTTAATCGATATTAAACTAAGAATTACCGATTATTATCGCAAACACATTCGCCCTAATACAATATTCATTTTATATGAGCATAAATTACAATAAATGAATATTTTTTCGAATATCCCTGCGATCTTATTACAATTTATAAAAACTAATTTTGTGTGAAACTCGGGCTAAGCATACTTAATTCTTCTACCAAAAATTGTTCGAGCATTTCCTTAGTAGATGATACTCGTTAAAAGTAAATTAGTCGAGGTTTACACTAACGTGAAATAGAATTAGTAATTCCACCTCCGACGTAACTAACTGTATTTAACGCAAGTGATCAATCAAAAGTCGCACGAAGGAACTGAAAGATCACCGCGTCGTCGAATTGCAAAAGAATATTGAAGAAACCAAGGTACGGCGGCAACACCCATGGTAATTAAGCTAGCCGTTGCCTTTTCCAGGAAGGCTGCGCGAATAGGAATAACGCAATTGGTTCCGAGGAATCGAGCAACGCGGGCACGAACGATCCCCATTGAAATTCATGATTATACAACCCGCGCAAACCTGCGCGACACGTAAAAAAATACCGCTCGCGTAACTCGTGCATCTGCCGCGGAAGTTAATGGCAGGCGGGCATGAAATATTTACAATCTGCATTCTGCATACCGCGAAAATGGGCGCGTGCCGCGATCAGATCGATTTAATTCTGACCACCCGAACTGGGTCACACGAACATCCCCACTATTTTCTGTTTCCCCCCCTCTGTTCTTTCAAAGTGACGGAAAGGGTACCTACTCTACCGAGGGTGATGATTTTTTAAGAAAATTTATAGGACCATTGCACCCCGCGACGTGGACAAATGGTGGAGTTGGCCGATCTTTCGGCGCATTCTCAAACAACCCAGTAACGAGTGGCGCGGTTTGGTCTGTACACGAGGGGCAGCCGATGCGACGCGACGCGGAGAGCAGTAAAGATCTCGTCGATTAGGCCCCTTTCTACCTTCGTTAGTAGTCTACAAACGTTCGTTAGTGTCGCTTCGAAAGGACTCGGCCCTTTGGTCGCCCGAACGGCTAGTATTTATCGGGACGAACAAAAAATTTGTCCCTGAACGGGGGATCGATGACGCCTTATAGGAGACTAGTTAGCCTCGTTAATTGATGAACTCCGCAGGGTTCGTATTTCATTCCTAGCTTCGCTGCATTATACTTTGAGAACAGGCTGCATAATTGCTGTGAGAGTATCAAACAAGGATACGAAATTCGCTGATCGTAGCATCGAATTTCGAGAATTCTTCACTCTTTTCTAGCGTTACGTACATTGTGCTCTGCTCAAACTTTTGATACTTAGGAGAGAATTGAGAAGCGTTTACAGTTTCACTCCGGACGATGGTGTTCGTCAGTATTGATTTCTCTAAATTCAACTTTTGTCATTATTTAAATAATTTAGGATCTTACTAAAATTATTATACCCTGCTTATCAAACCAAACTGCGTTTATGGAAGCAAAGATGCTCGAATAATAAGCAATTTTCGACATTATTCTACGATCTTTAAGCGTTTATAGCTCAGAGCAACGTTAACCGATTTTGATGAAACTTTAGGCGTGTATACAACTTACTTCAATCTACAAAAGCCATTTTTTAAATTTTCATTACGAGCACACACAAAAAAGTTGAAAAAATGACATTTAGGGGAGACTGGGGCTAAAAGTTCCGGGGGGTAAGTTGTTCCGACGGTTCTATCTTCAATATGAAAAGAGCGTTGTATTTTAAAGTATTTTTTCCGTGTGAGTGGCGCGATCAAATCACACGGAAAAAATAATTTAAAGTACAACGCTTTTTTAATTTTGAAGATGGAACCGTCGGAACAACTTACCCCCGGAACTTTTAGCCCCGGTCTCCCCTACTATTTTTTTTTTGCTATTCCGACCAATTGAAATTTGTTCAAAACGACGAAACACGTCACTTAGCAAACTAATCCTTCTAGATTCTCAAAAAAACTCAAGTCGTTTGGACCAATTTTGAACAAGTTATACGATTTTAAAGGGTGTCCACATACTTTTGTCCCCGACTGTATATTATCACTTAGAAGAGATTTTCCAGTTTGATCTCGTTGCTCCCTTCGCATTGCTATTACACAAACAGTTTCTCACTAAAGAATCTTCATTCTCCTAACCAAAGAGGGTATACAAAATTTTATTGAAAGTATGCGCCACGGTATGTTCCCTCCTGGATGATAACAAAGTCTGGGCTACGCTGACAATTATTATCTGTCGACACGTATCTGTCCGTATCACCGTTACGATACACACTATCAGTCCGAGGAATCATAGGTACATGAAATTCCAGTGTTCGTCGCGCGACGATAAAAGAAGAGAGCCCCAGTGTAGGTACTTACTCTTATGAAAATGGTCGCACTAACCGTCGTCGGAGCGTGACGATTACTTACCAACAGCTAGATCGGCCATCGATCGCCGGGATATCGTCGCTTTCCAGCGTTAAGCCCCTTTCACGCGAGAAGCTTCTGTGATTCACGTCTGGTAACTTCGTATATGTATAATCACTTTGCGGAGGCAGTGCTGGTTTAAAAATGTGGAAACACATAGAAAAGTATGAATACGTCTGAAGTACCAGACGTGAGCCACAATAGTGTCTCGTGTGAAAAGGCTTTTACTCTTGTCTTTGATCTTTACGCGATGGGTCGCCAGCAATTAACCTTTTTGCACTGAAACGAGTCGAGCTAAAATGTGTACAAAAGTTGGGAACGTAAGCAATGATAGAAATTCCACGACTTGATAAACAAGCACCATACTCCTATCTATCTCGCATAAAATGAGGATGCTCTTCTGTATAGGCCAGTGTCTCCCAACCTTTTTTGAGTCGCAACACCCTTTTATAATATTCAAATAACGTGCAACCCCTCACGCCTTCATATAAGGTAAGGTAAATTTAATAAGGCAAAAAAACACATTAAAATACATATTTTAGAATATAATTCTTAATAATATTTCATTTTCTAAACACATATATTAAATATACTTAAAAATATGATGATGGTTGTGTGATGGTTGTGCTTACATTTGGGTAACCCGCTTTTTTCATTTTTACAAATCAGTGTTACATCATTAATAGAATATGACGATGTAAATATATCAAAATAAATAACTGCTAAGAATCGTCAACTAAAAATAGTCTCCCCCAGAAAATCGTGCAAAATTATCGTTAGCTAATTTAAAGATGGCCTCAAACTAGAATAAGTACCTACTTCGATAAGTCGAATGAACTTCAACGAGTACCACAACCAATTAGAAAAAAAAGTTTAAACGAATCTTCGCTGTCCTATCGACTTCTACATATTTGAAACGCTTCCCTGTCCCTTTCGCAAGTCGAATACCAATCTGCAACTGAATTGCAGTCCTGTCGGAGGGAAAAGATTCGTTACCTGTGCGCGTATTTGTAAAAACTGTCGCGCGTATCAGCAACGTGTCCGGGAGATCGCGAAATCCTCGGAGGAAGCGGTCGTAACGATGCAGATCGGGCCCGTCTCGTAGAGGTCACATTTACATTTGCACGTGCAACGACGCGCCAGAAAGCTCGAAAGGAGAGGGACAATGGCGACCCGCGTACCGACGTTTTCGTTTCACCCGAGGATCACGGTTGAAAGGGTGGGGGCAGCCACTCTGTTAAACAGCTAAATTCAAAGAGGAACGGACACCGAGATAAGGGAATTAAAAGGCAACGGGTTTGGCCGGCGGAACCGGAAGACTCGCTTCCGGGAACAGAATATTACCTTTCCAGGGATTCGACCCTGCCGGACAGCCACCCCGCACTCACGAATAATTTATCATCGAATTTCACGCACGGTCCACGTATGGAAAAGGGACGTGGAATTATGCCAACGATTAGGTACGTCTTACTCGACGCGTCCGTAACGTCACAGATCGCGTAGGTACCATTTTTGTAGCACTCTCGTCGTCTTTCCCTATTTTCGTTTTATATTTCATGTTGCTGCGAGGAATCCTCCGGAGTAAGCGTAATATTATATGCTGGAGCAATGGGAAGCTGCGGGAAATTTAATTATTTTGTGCATACGGAGGGAAGAGGATATTACGTAGTTTCATACTAATTGTCAGGTCACAATGAAAAATAGGATTATAGTGTAAAGACTTTCTGATAATACTAATCCACTCATTCTTTCTTTGTTATCATATTTATTTTGCTGGAGGGAGAATTAGGCATTTTAGAGAAAACGTAGTATGTAATTTGTTTGGTAGGCACAGGCAGATTGTACAAAAATCACAAAATTAGTAATAAGTAAATTCAAATTCAAATTACGCGTTTGAGATGAGAAATTATAATAATTTTAGGTAGGTAGGTACTAATTTTTTATGACCTGTATGCAGCTCACTGAATGTTTCATAATTAGAGTAGAGGTATGGAATAAAATTTCCATAAAATTTTACCAACATAGTTCCGATAGTAGTGTCTTATCGTAAATATAAAAATTCTTCGAAATTCTCGGTTTAATATACTTATATAAATAAAATTTACTAAAATTTCGGAGTGCAAGCATTGCAATAAAAAGGAAATTGTGAAACTTGTAAACAGACTGCACGTCACAACACGATCGAAATAGTACCAGCTGAAAAGAATAATGTGTCTGTTCCACGAGCAAATTACGTAAAGCAATTAACCCTCTGCACGCGAACTTATTACCTGGTCAATCGACGAGAAATTTCTTGCTAAATGTTGCGCTTTAATAAGTAGGTACACAAGTTTCGAATGCACAAAAGTGTGGTATAGTGAATAATTCATTTGATTCTGCGGAGCACGAGTTCATCCAATTTTACAAAGTTTAATGACGCCAGTGTACACCATCGATTTCAACTTCGGTGTGCCTGAGAGGAATACTTTTAGTACAAAGAGTAAAGAGTATCGTAAAAACAATTGATAAAAGAGAATGCATAGCCATTTCGCAACCTTTTTTAGCGTGTTGCACAGGTGACATTGTAAAGGAGCTCAGAATTGTGTTCTATTGCAACAGTACAGGATTTAGGAGGACACCAAACGTACGAGGCCAAGTTGCATCGTCTATAACGTCGCTCTGACACTTTGGTAATCCAATAATGCTCGCACTTCGAAAACTTTGCCACCCTTATAATCCGACTCTCACCATCGCGGTACGTGAGATCAATTTTAGTCCACGTACCTACGCAACTTGCTTAAGTAACAGTCGCCATTAATCCAAGGGAAATTGAATTTGCTATTTTAATTTTTCAATTGATATGGGCGTCCGAAGGGGGTGCAAAAGGGGAAGTTGGCCCCCTCGGTTTGAAAAAATCGCTTATTTTTTCAAAAATGATCTTTATTAAGTTTATACTAAAAAATGGAGTACTTTTAAGTTTCGGTTTAGATTTTTTAATTAAATTGGCACTACAAAATGGGTTAAAAAAGCAAGAGGGGGTATATTTTTCTTTACTATCATCCCAAAGTTGCCCCCCTCCCCCTGGAAAAAAGTCCTCTGTATGTCTATGGAAGCTTAAAAAATATAGGCAGTCGTTGAAGAATTCAAATTGAATTTGGATCATATGAGGATGAATTTGAGATCATTTTATAACAATTATGAAGTGTAAGCAGTAGACTGTTACCTAAATAACATCACTCATCGCATTCTTACATAATTTACATCATTTCACTTATTCCTATATGTAGAAATTTATTCCAAAATTCCACAAGAGAATCCTTTTTACAGCTTTAAAAAAGAACAAACTCATATATACAAAAATACTATCCCTCCCCAAGCAAAGAAGAATAATAAAATTTGCCCGCGGAAACGAAGCCAAGAGTCAACTGAAATTCATTTTCTATACATTTTGCCACACTTCCGTCTCACTTCGATACAACACAATTTCTCTCATTTGCAATTCTATACCCCGCAACAGCACTCCAAAATTTCAAAATTTGTACCCACAGCAGTAAACCAAAGACCGATAATAATCGACAAGCAAAAATCCTCCAAAACTACGAGACAGTTGACAGTAGCCACAAAGAAAACTGCACAGAACCTGTCAAGAACCGTTCATCAAACGAAATTAACGATCCCAGGGAAGCGCGAGTCCACCCCCCGAGGAACGTCAACTCCCGAGTGATCGGCGACAAGAATCCATTTCGTTTTCATCAAACATCCGCTGCTTCCGCCGCAAACGTGTTCTCCCCTGGTCCTAAGGACGCACCCGCGGACGAGAACGAATAAAACGATAAGTATCGCCGTCGGTTTTGCGCACCGAGCCGCCACGATGCGCTCCTTGAACACTGAAGAGAGACAACACAACCGCTCTCTCCTTCTCGCGCGCCGCGGCGAGGTAGGAGGGACGAAAAAAAGCGGCAACAAGGAAAAGAGACGGGAGGGGGTTCGGAGGGGAAGGAAGGGGTTCGGAGATAGCGAAGGCATGCAACAAAAGTATAGATACCACAACGTGATATCGGGTGCTCCCCCCACCGAGGACAGACGCGCGTGCACACACGCGCTCCGGCTTGGTTGTGTGAAGGGGAGGGTGGAAAAAGGCGGGAGAGAAAGAATCAAAGGAGTAGGGAGGAAAACAGAGAGGGAAGCGTAGCTCGTCGTGGTTAAAAAAAATAGAGCACGAGTCCGTGGACGAAAGAGTGACGGCGGAGAGCGGTGGAACAAAAAGGAGTTGAAGCGAGAGGGAGAAGGTTGCGTTCACGCACGTAGCGTGCGCGCCCGTTTTCGCACACGAGCAGCGAGACGTGTGTACGGTGTGGGAGGCGCTTGGATCCGAGCCCTCCTACGCCGAAAGAAAACGGGTGACCGAAGAATCTCGCCGGTGCTCCGTGTGCAGTGCACACCGTGCACGCAGTCACGCACCCACGCAGCCGCGTGTCACCTATACATGCTCGCCGAGGATTCTCTAGCGCTCACGTCGTATCTCGCACCCTTCTGGGACGCTTTATCTTACTCGGTCACGTACCGCCTCTCCCTCGTCTTTCTTCCAGGCTGGCTCTCTATCAGCCTCGGTTCCTTCGCTTTGTCCTACGGGGTGCTCCATAACATGCGGGCATGGATGCAGGGGCGAGTTTCGGTGGGGTAATGTTGGGGAAGGAACTCTGGCGAACAGGTTTCTATCTAGTTCTTGTTTTAGAGTTCGGGTACTTTTGTGACTGAGTGGGATAGTCTGGGTTCTGATTGTGGCGTTGTGGTGTGTAGGCTGCGGTACTGGTTTGTTGGTGGGGCGCTGTTGCGAGGGTCGGTGTGAAGACTTTTGAGATTTTGTGGGGGAATCGTATTTGAGATCTGTTGCGAGGAAGAAAGTGCCACTGTAATATTTTATAGGAAATTCTTTGTATGGTACTTGTGGAAGTTTTCATTAACGGGAATGTTTCACTAGAGAGATTTGTAGAGGTAGAAATCTACGATGAGACAAAAATATCGTGTTTCGCGTGAGACTTTAATCTCATGAAACAGTTATTTAATTATTTTGTCATTGGTTTCATGAAACTAGACTCTCATAGGGCGAGTTTCGTGATATATTTCCAATGTTCTTTTCTATTATTTAGGTGCATGTAGAAGTTCCAGAGGTTTTTGTCTCGTGATAGAAAAGTCTCGTGTAAAATTAATAACGCATTCACCGAAAGTGACCGATCGCAGCGAAACTATATTTTTCGTTACGGTGGCGCTAAAAACTCGCGCTACGTTCAACCAATTCATTTCCAATTTTGCATTCAGGATCGTAATAAGATTCCACATCGTCCTACGAGGCCTTTTTTTATTCCGATTCCCCGTTTATTATTTATAAAGAAAGAAGGTGGACGTTTCTCTTAGAAAAATGTAACTTTACCTTTGATCTCTCACCATTTCTTTATTTTTCAAAATTTTAACAACCGGCCGCGTTGGACAATAGCTATTGACATACTTTATAAGAAGATTTTATTGTTTTTTATTTCAGACACGACATACAGCTATTTTCAGGCCCACCGTTTAGTCGTCTAAAATCGAGAGATTTTCGGATATGTATCCATAACTTCCGAAAAAACAAGTTTTTTAACTAAAACATTTTTTTTAAGTAGTTCATAATACTATGTAAAGATAGCAAAAAAAACCAATAAATCTTCATCAAGCCGTCGACTTGCAAAAAAATCCACAAAATGTACACATTTTCCAAGGATTCAAACGGATATACCCCCTTAAAGTCAATAATTATCCACAGTTGGGTTCAAAATATCGTAGTAACTCCCCTTTCCCTTCCCACGCCACAAATTTCGTCGTCCACGAATTCGAGTGACACAGAGAGTAGCGAAAATTGCCTTCACCGCTACCTACCTACCCACATTGCTCCTTTCTTCCCTCCACTCTTATCCTCGTTCACGCGACTTTCTCGTTTCACTCTGTGATTATAACCCGATCGTAGCTCATTCTCGATCACTATCATCCCTTCATTCCTCGTATCCTCCAACAGTCCTCTTCTTCTGCTCGCATGGCTCGTTTGCTCACTGGCAAACCGTCTCACTTCTATCACTCAATCTCCCCTTCACGGGTAAGAGCATCCTTCGCTGAGCCAAGGAGGCAGACTGTCAGTGGCACACATGTGTCGTGTTCTTATGCTAGCCCATTGCCAGAAGATTATACTTATCCAGGGCCACGCGATGTGAACGGTTACAGCGCGCAAGTTTAACTGGCGGCCGCCCGCATACCCTACGCCCTACCTACGTGCTCTTTTGCACGCGACGCTCATGTCGCGGGTGGAAGCGCGTGGATCGAGGCGGCTAATTCCAACCAGGATTCATTACAGATACGACTCTTACGACCATCGTCTGAGTTCTACTTTCCAAAATTCAATTTTCAGGGATTTTACTATGGGAAAATTTGGTCTTTGAGATTCGTCTGTTGTTTATAAGAGACTAATGCGACGTGGGTTACGAAAATTAGCACATTTCTATTTCTTTTACAAAGGGTAGTACACTTGAATCTATCACGAGAACAAGCACGTTTCAATGTTTCTGCTGATAACAAACATGTTTCGAATATACCACGAGAACATCACGATTCACATTTCGCCACGAGCAGTAGCACATTTCAAACGCTACAGCGAAAAGTAGTACGTTTTATTTGTTTTCTGAAGAGTAGAATATTTCAGTTTCCAAACAATTCACAGTCGACGTTGATCATCTATGAAACGTGATATTTTTCGCGGTTAAAGGCAAACGTGATATTTTTCGCAGCAAAGTACCGAAATGTACTATCTTTCGTTGCGAAAGAACATAAAATGCTATTAGTAGTTAATTCTACTTGCTTGAACGAAATTTCACCTCAGCGAAGTGACAAGGTGTAAGCGATAAAGGTAATTACGGGATTCAGCAAGAGCAGAGATAAAACTAGGAAAAAGCAACGCGAGCTGAAGCCACTCGTAAGGGAAACATTTTTCCGAGAGAATCGCAGAGACGACGTCTATGGCGGAAATAATCACTGGGGCGGTTATAATTTATCGATTTCAACGGGTTGCGAAATTAGAGCGCAGGAAGTTGCATTCGCTGTCGCGACTAATGGCCACTCAAAATAGAAGAACGTGACGAGCGTGACAAGCTGTTGAACCAAAAATTCATAATTTTCCTTCCTGCCGAACCCGTGTGTGCAATTTGTTCTGCGTCGAAGGATTACAAAAACACAGGAGAGACATTTAATGGCCAGGCAACACCGTTAGATTAGTGCACAGGATACAATAAATTTACAAGAGAGTAAATACAGAAGTTAGCTTGCAACTTTCGTCCCTATCTGTTATTTAAAAAAAAAAAAAAAAGAAACGAGTGTCTTAACGATAACATTAAACTGACTTTCATGTTTGCCCGAGGAAATGGGCAACAAAAATTCCTATAACGAATCATATGGAATATTGATCGCTAAATTAACCCACGCAAAGGCACAAATTCCCTACTAAAACAAGACACATAAAGATCAAGATATGATATGGTATCGAATAATAAGACAAACATTATTTCTATTTCTACGCCATTAACCCTTCAACGTCGACTAGGTCGACATTGACCTAAAATTTCATTCACACATATCAGGACAGGCATTTGTGTTGGGTTCTAATCTCGTCACATTCTAAAATACTTATCTCCTTCAAGAATTGGCGCTGATAAATAGCAAGCAACGTAAGTAGTAGCTTCACACATCTGCGGGTCAAAATTGACCCAGTATCCGGTAGGCAGAGGTTAAACAGCTCCAGAAGGGACAGCAAAAAATGTGCTGTGCCCACATGTTACTCCAATTTAAATACTTTCACGCATCCTTATGTATTGTATCATTCAATCTACTTAGTAATAAAGACGTAATAATAATAATATTAAATAATAATAATAATCGTAATAATAATAATAATGATAACAATCGTAATAGTAATAATAATAATAATCGTAATAGTAATAATAATAATAATAATAATAATAATAATAATAATAATAATAATAATAATAATAATAATAATAATAATAATAATAATAATAATAATAATAATAATAATAATAATAATAATAATAATAATAATAATAATAATAATAATAATAATAATAATAATAATAATAATAATAATAATAATAATAATAATAATAATAATAATAATAATAATAATAATAATAATAATAATAATAATAATGATAATAGTATTACGAGTGACGGCACTGCGTAATGTGAAAAAAAAGAGAGTTAATATTCTCGGAATTTTCGATGAGAAATTCGACCACATAGTTTCCACGGCGAGATACGCGATTGAGCATGACACGGCGTTGTATCGGCGATGAAATGGGTTGCATGCGTTTCGAACAGCCCGGGAAGTTATCGTCACGGATCGCGAACGGCTCGCAACGGTGGCCACGTGGTACCCACTCGCGATAATCCTCGCGGTCGTCCCTCCGTAGTCTCCGTCGAGTTCCTCGATCCCCCGCCCCGCTTATTATGCGGTGCGGCGCGCTTGCATTTCTACGCGTGCTTGTGTGGGGAACTCGATACGTGCCGATATAATGTGACGGTGAACGCCAGCCAGGCAACACTTTGTCGGGGCAGTTCTACCTGTACGGCTGCTACCGCGAAACCGAGAGTAACGCGATGCTTCTCTGCCGTTTCGAATACCATGCACGAATTTTATGCGGACACTCGCTGATCAAGACGCGTCACGACGGTCCCACAGATTCAGCAACTGTGTACGAGTGTTCGGTATTCGCGATAAGATACGTATAAGCAGGCAAGAGGGCAGCTACCCCTTGGCTTGAGAGAATATAGATTTTTTTTAAAAAAGTGATTTATTAAGTTTGGACTAAAAGAGTGATTTTAAAATTTTGATTTTTAATTCAATTGGCGCTAGATAATGGGTTCGAAGAAACGACCAATCGGCACCTGCAAAACTTGACCGTTTTCAAAGTTGCCCTATCTGGAAATAAGTCTGCGCACGAATTTGGGTGTGGGCGAAGTATTCGTGTTCGTGCGTGGATGCTCGTCATTCGTACTGATCGAGGGATACCTACTGTTACGATTTGGTGAATTAACACATGCCGGAGCATACGGCTAATCGCTTGTTTGAGTCACGCGAGGTATCTAAATACACTTGATGGCGAGCATTCAGTTGTGCAAGCGACGATCGAACATGTGGAGTAGTGTAACGAGACTGTTTTACTATTTTTGGAAGCCTCGGCAAAACCATCCATATCGAACCCCCAATCCTAAATCATGTCCACGAAAAAAGGCCAACCATATGAATTAATTTTTCGACAAAGTGCCTTGGATAACGTATTATCAGAGTTGATAGCACATTCATTGCGGTAGACAATATTTTTCTATTTTACAGCATGAAAGATTACTTAACACAAAAGTCACAAACGCACATATGATTACTTGCAAAAATAAGAGAATTATGAAGACACAAAAACTAAAAACGATAAAAATAACCGTTACGGCGGTTCTAGTGTTAACAGATCTCCGCAGATTCAGCCGTGTCTACAGAATTGCTTATGAAAACCGTGAGAAATAATTTTTTTTACATCCTGCAGGTACTTCTTGCCTCCTTAATTCAACTTTTAATTAATCCACTTGAACCGCACCGCGATCCCAGATTTCCATTCGAGTCCCCATGGTCCCCGAGCAACGGTCGACTTGGAAAGACGGTTTCTGCAGGTGTGCCCCGAGTTGCGTGAACCGGGCCACGAACTTCGGCGAAATTCTTGTTGCCGGAGCAAAACCACGGGCGAATGAAGTTCAGGAAAGGGGCTGTGCACGCAGACGGAAGCGCATGAAACGCAACCAGCTACTTTTTCGTGCACGCGCGGGGAATGGCAATCCGTCTGCGAGAATCATTTCCAGAATTTAAAAACGATCGTTACTTCCCGCGGAGGATCCCGAAGTTGAAGAGGAATGAACGAAGAAAACGGACAGGAGATAGAGGGCGTACTGTGAAACGGGCTGAAATATGTAGGGGAAGAGAGCTGGAAGTGCACTAGAGTTCGCGAGGTTCAACGCCGCGAGTTACGTCGGTCCCGTGTTTCGTGAGAAGGATGATGATAAAATTTGATTCTGTAGAATGAAAAAAGGGGTTTATATGTATAAGAGGGACTCGCCTTTTGACCTGCTTTCGTCCGCAGACGTGGTGTTATTCTTGTTTAAGGCTTGGAGTGGTGGTATTTGAATGTGCGCTCTGAGTAGTTTAAAGATTTGAAAGAGCTTGAGATTCGAGCCGAGGAAAATTCGTTTTATGGAAATCGTGAAATTCTAAGCATGATTTACCTAAGTGCCTCGTAGGATCCATAATAGTGCGAGTGCTTTAAAACGGTTTGAGTTCGGGATAAATTTGGTGGAGGTTGAAGAACTTTGATTGAGTTGAGAGAGATTTGAGTGGTCTAATGAAACTTGATTAATATTTGAATAAATAGGAAATGTTAGAGTGATTAATGTGATTAATTTGAGGTAAATTCGGGTGGCTTGGAAAGCATCGACAAACAGAAAATTAAAGGAGCTTGAGGAGTCAAGAAAAATAGGAATAACAATAAAAAATGCGATTACCTTTTCCTGACAAAATTGAATAATATATTTGAATAATCGAACTTCCTCAAGCTTCAAGGACACTCCACTCGGATAGAATATTCGATTGTTATTCTTCATTTTTGCATTATTATAACCATATTTCCATTTGATCCTCTAACAACGAAAAATTGTCAAAAACATCTCCTGCAATTTTGAACATTCTGTTTCTCGCAGTAATACCTTGCAAACCATTTAATAGCGTGCCTCGAGGAAGCACACCGAGAACCGGCGAAACATTTCGAAAGCACGATAGAGCCAAATAAATCGAATAAAAGTAAACTCCGTTATCGCGGCTGAAAATCGTCGTGTTTCGCGCGCAGCGAACTCCGTTCGCTCGAAGCTTGAAACACAGTTTCGACTAACGCGGCTCGAAAGCGACGTGATTTCGTGCAGAGCAGCAATTTCCAGAAATACTTACATAATTACTTATCGCGTAACGACTTCTTTCTCTCGATTTCTTGACTCGTACGTGCACGCGAAGACGCGCGGTCGCCGCAAACCGCATACGCGCGTTAATAACGAAAACCAGCGATTTACGTGCACGCGTGAAACGCTACAAAGGGGCCAGGTGTAGCACGCACTTCTTTAAAAACAGATAAACAAAGAATCAAACACTTCCCTCACACTGTTACGGCAACTTTACATTCAGTTGAATTGAGGGGACGATTCGATGCAGTGAGTTTTGGAGAATCTGTGAAATATTCAATATCGGGAACAATAAAAATATATATTTGATTTATAGGTGTGTAAAGGAGCCTCCAAACGCTCATACATGTCGCAGTGAAACATTGATACATGGCTGATGAGCAAAATGCCAGTTTCATGAAACCTTTATCACATTTTTTTCGAAATTGAATTAGTAGCAATAACGTATTCCAATAGGCTCTACTAACCATATAAAATAGGGGAAAAAATTTTTTTTAATGTGGATTGGTCCGTTGTTGCTCTGACTGCCTCAATTCTTCATGCAACATGTATCATTGTCTGGAAGCCCCTTAATAATTTGGAATATTTTTGTCCGATGGCGCTTGGAAGAAGAAATATTATTTCTACAAATTTTCAAAGACAGAAAATTGAAGTCAACACAGTTACAAGAAAATCCACGTGCAAGCAAAGAACGATTGAAATTGACAATACAGCCAGAGAATAATACAGTTCACGCTAAACTACTTAGCATATAGTAGAATCATCATTACACTTTCATTCACGTAATCAAGAATTTTTTCAATACGAAACGTAAATCTTCAAGGTCCAGTCTTTCAGATATAAAAATTCATACAAAAAAATGTTAGCTACATCACGATTGCACCGCAAATCACCCTCCACCTCCTACAAAACGAAGAATCATCACACCTTCCCTATAAATTCGTGATACAAGTAAGCACGTCTCCATCGAGTGTCCCAGATGAGACTCGTAACCGCTTAGCTGAACGTCCGCAGTGCTTGCAAAAACTGCGGGCAAGGAACGTGCTCGCACGCCAACGGCTCGTCTCAAAGGACGTTAGATCAAGAACGACACGAGGATACGGATCTTAAACTGATCATGACGAAAGACAGCACGGGCTGAACCCGAATCCGTTCGTAACGAAGCGCTGCCAGATACAAACACCGACCGTATGATGAGCCATATCGATAGCCATAATTTTCCTGTTTGCGTAGGACGAGCGTGTCATCCAGTAGGATCATGCCCATCCACACGATCTGGCAAATGAAACCGACGTATCCCACGACACCACGATATCCGTCATTATGCCGTACCGCGCCTTCCTACATCGTGCTGTTATTACTTGGCCCCGTTCCACCAACCCTCTATCCCCTTGCTAACAAACCCGACCCGCGTTAATGGGATTAATGAATAAGAGTTTATTCAGTACTTTATATCGCAATGTTTTTTAATTCCGCCGCACCACGATACTTGAGCTACCGATCGCGAAGAGCTCGGATAGGCATCGACCCAGCGGCTTCTTCCTAACCTCTTGCGTCCTCCTATTCCCTTTTCAGTTGTTGCTTTAAACTTCGGAAGGTTCGGTTTGTCTTTAGTCTTAATATAGTTTCTATTCAAATGACATTCTCAGTCTTTTATACTATTATAAGATTAGGCCTAATAACAGCTTTAGCTGAGCCTCGCCTTTTCACATCCTGTGTACCTACTAAATTGGTGCAATAAACACGAAAAATAAAAAATAAAAAAATTTTATCATCAAAGCCACTACCGCCCCCGCCAGACAAACCCTTCGCTCGCACCTTCCTCCTCAACTCGTGGAAGCGCGATGCGCACCGAGATGAGCATACACCACGTCTCCGTTTCCGCGTGCACGCATCCACCATGGTTCAAACACATTTCCATCTGCAACGCGATCCCCGATCCACAAATATTCCCCAACCCGCGTTTACACCCCGTGCTCTCCCGGTTCAAACGCACCGGCCGGCCGCCCCGTCAGACAAACATCCCTTTCGTCCTTTGACCGAGCGTCGCAACGCTCCCTTTCTAATATCCTATCACGTCTGTGCGCGCGTTTGCCGCGTTCCACAGGTCGCGCAGCGGCTTGCCACTCTCGCCAGCCAGTTTCTTAGAAGAGAATCAGCCGTGTGTCACGATGGAAGAGGCGGCGTCGTGGAACAGCGGAGCGAAGTTCATTTTCAAGTAGTTAATGACCCCCTCTGTCATCCTCGTACCCTCATACGCGGCCATCCCCCAGCGTCTGTTCCACCCTCGTCACCCCCTTCACTTGACTCATCCGCTGGGCTGTTAAGATTCGACGTACATATAGCGGAACAGAGATTCCTATTTTAAGCAGTATAGAGAGTTGTACTTAGAATAATAATCGTAAATGTTGGTACACCGAATCATGTGCTGCGCTAACACTTCCGCCCAGTATATATATATATATATATACATATACCGAGGCCGAGATCCCTCGGGCCACCGCCACAACAGCCTCCGTCGAGTCTTCACCTTCCTCCTTCCTCCTCCCGCTTAACACACGTCTAAATCTCCCCTCCCTCGCCCCCTCTCGACCGTCAAGATTTCAGATTAATTGCTTCGACGTTAGTTGCAACTTAATGAGATGGTCGCGGTCTGAGGAGTGAAGGGAAGGGTGGAGAGGGTAGTTGCGATGGTTTCCGCAGGGGAACGATGATTTTCGAATTTTTAATGTTCCGGTGGGCTCAGTGGAGCGCTGATTTCTACGAAATTCCACTGTTTTGGGAACTTTTTTATGTGATACGTGCAATTTTTTAAGGGACTGGTTTAGATAGTTTTATCTCAGTGGACAGTTTGATTCAGTTTAGGGGTCGTGTTTAAATTATTTAAGGCTTGGGGGGTAGCGAATTTCTTATGTTTTCTTAGGAAGAAGGGAGAGGGAGTCGGGTAGCGTCTTACGTAATATTTTTTAACCTAATTTTCATTGTGAGTAGCCTGAAAAACGATGTTTCGTCGAATTATATAAACCTTTAAAAGAATTTTAATGACTGAAAGAATGCAATGTAGCAAAGATTACGTGAGGAAGAAGAAGGGTGTTGGAATATAAAATCTTACGAATTATTATACTGAAAGAGGGAGGGGGTAAGAAATCGCCAAAACTATCTTTACGTAATTTAAACTGCCCACTTATTTAGTAAAGTGTCGGTGAACGATTATTATATAGGAACTTTTAGATATATGAATTAGTGTTTATCCAGAGTTTCCAGAGTGAATTATATTCGTTGAAGGCTGACGTTACGAGAGTGCTACTATATTCACGCTTTTGATGTTAAAAATAGTCACATTTTTAGGATCTTCCATCTACAATCATTCGAATAGTTTTACGATCTCCCCGTATAATCCCACACTATTCTTATACATTTCGTAGACTCTTTTCGGCACCTCCAAGAACTTCCACAACAGCACAAGCCGGATAAAACCCGGAAGATAACATTCGAATCTCAAAGCCACGTCAACAGAAAAGAATTCTTATCCCTCAATTTCGTCCACTCTACACCCACAAGATTCACCGACAAGCATTTTCCACCTATTTCTTTTCTCAGAAAGACAAGTGTCTCCAGTGGACTCGTCTCGCTCAGGAAGCAACGCCAGGTGCGAAAGCATCGCCGTGCAATTTCGCGACCAACTGCAGCCAAAAAGTGGGAGACGCGAACCGGACGCTATGAATAAATGGGAAACTTGATGGATCGAGGTCATCCACGGAGAAGAAGGCTCTGTAATACTATACGTTATTGGACGTAGCCGGAGACGGTTAAGGGACGGGTAATGAACGATAGACAACCGAGGACAGGCAGAGGGAACAAAGCGAATTAGCAGGGGTGCTGGACTCGGGGTTTTAGGACCAACAAACCGACGCACTCGAGCACTTTCCTACGACCCCAGTGTCCGACACAAAGGATACAGCATGAACTGGGATACTTCGATTTATATCTCCTCCATTTTATATTTATTACCTTTGGAAGCTTCGACAAGTCTTTATACCTGCTCCTACGGAACTCCAACGCGAAGCCCTTGCCTCCTCCGACGTTGCATTTATTTATTTACAAACGACGTGCCGTTGCCACGAGTGTATTTAGATAATTCGTTGCACCTTCTAATCACTATCTATAAAAAATACTACGCAAGTTAACACGTCCAAAGGCGTCGAAAGGAAAGCTACTCTTCAAGAGTCCCCGGAATCTTTACTTTGGAAATAAACGAAGCTTAAACTTCGCTTTGCAGGCTGCGCAGAGAACTCGTCAATTTGAACCGGCATTTTTCAGAACCTTGCACCACTCGAAGTGTTAATGAAGAGTTCAGTGCAGTCACGAAACGATCGGATAGGGGACAGCGCGGGCTACAGAGCCTAGAAAACTGAACCGACAGTGAACATAGATAAATAACACGTTTGCAGAGAGGCAGAGGGGCGTCGTAGACCACGCGACGATTCGTTTACTCGTGTTATTAAAGTAACAAGCATTAGAGGCACGGGGGAGGAAGGATCTATTACCATTCTTCGAACGCGTGTATAACTAGCTGCCCTATGGGTAGCCGACATTCCGAGAAAGTCGAAAGGAGGGACGGTATTATAGGGTACGATCGAAAGGGCGAGGGAGAAGGGCCACGGGAAGGGAGAAGCGTGTCCCTTCTTAAATGATTGACGGCCAGCCAGGCCGCAAGCGGTTAGAGGATGGGCCAGTGGTTCCCAAATGATCTGAATGGAGTCCTCATGCTGCAGGCTAAAGTCTGCTGATAATCGTGTTTTAGGGAGGGACGCGATGGAACATGCGTGCACAGACTTGGGCTTTATTTGTACGAAATATCTTGTAAAGGATTATTTAAGTAATACCTATGTTGAAGTATTTGTGCGTTAATCTATTTGAGCAAGGAGCTTCCTCTGAATTTTACCCTTTCATTTCTAATTGAAGGATGTTTTAGTTGAATAACTGTCTCCTCAAATAATCTAATACGGTTGCCTTTTAGGCAAGATATTTGAAGTATAACGTTTCATGGATGACATTGAACATTATTGATATTTATTATTAAAAACAATAACGGAACTAAAACTTCTTCAAATACGCATAAAAACGTGGTCTAAATTTCAGATGAATCGAATCGCTAGTTCCTTAAAAAAATCCTAAATTGTGCTGTGTTTTTCATCCAAAATATAAATTCCCTCTTAAGAAAAAGTGCAATTTCACTCTACAAGTGCACCAATGCAAATTATACAAAATCTTCACTTACAATTAGAACAAAGCTATAGCTCAATCCAGTTACTAGAACTCACGTTACACATTCCAATATCCGTATGAATCATCAGGTCCAAATTTTCGAATTTCTGTAATTTCGTTGTTCCGTCGATTTTTCGGTTCAAAGTCTCAGGAACACATTTTTGAAATATTCAGCTGGGAGGGAATATAATCTTGAAAGAAATCGATTTTTACGACACTCTGACGATTCTGCGTGGGAGTAGCCCTTGGGAGACGCGCAGAAACGGAGAAGTCCGCGCACCGAGTCGCGTGGCTTCCGTCTGTGAGGGTCAAGGCCGACGACACGCGGGGACTTAGAATACACATTTAGATTCTTGGCATCGCGCTAGCTAGCGCCCCGTACGGACGACGACGATCGTGCCCGACGAATACGGGACGGCTGCGTCGCAGCTTGTAGTCGACAAACATTTCCCCCATTTCCCACCGTTTTCTCCTCTCTGCCCGCCCACCCCCTCGCTTCTTCGGGTTTCTCAGAGTTCTTTTATGAAGGGCGTTCGAACTTTCCGCGGACGAAACTCGAGGGTGCACGGACGCATCCAAAATGAGGGGAGAAGTTCATGGAAACGTAGGTTCACTGTTGCTTCGTCTCTGAGATGCACTGGTGTAAAGTCACTTGTTGATTGTCTGCTTATCGATCCGGAAGCATTGCAAACTGCGTGGCGCTGAAAAATAAATGCCACGCGGCTTCGAACTTTGGAGACACCACTTCAGTAGTTTTTTCTTTTGCGATGGATGTCGGTGTGTGTTCCAATTAAAATTTGCTTTTGAAAATTGAGAGGAGCAAGGCGACTGGTTTACTCGTTTTTTCTACCAGTTTGGAAAACGTGGTTTTTTAGAAAATCGTTTAGTAAATGAGGCAGTTAGAGGAACAACGGACTAAAACACATTTTTTTTTTAAATTTAATTAGTAACAACAACGTATTCCAATAGGCTCTACTATTTCTATATAAATTAGGAAAAAAAAATTTTAACGTGGGTTGGTCCGTTGTTGCTCTGACTGCCTCAAATGTGATCGGTTGAAATAGTGACGCAGCGCTGGGGCACAAATAATTTACCGCGCACATTTCACATGTGCACAAGCTACAGCAGTTTATGCATGCACTTGTCAGAGCAGTTATGATTGTCTTGAAATAGGGTGTTTTTATAACTGAACGAAAATGGACTCGGACTCGTTTCTCCCTCTGTGCACCGCTCTATTCAACAGCTCGTAACTTAGCGGTTATAACTATTACAGACATACTTTACACACCTGATACATACTGAAAAGTGTGATAAAATTTCGACTTTCTTGAATCGCTAGAGTAGAACACATTGACTATCGCGAGTAGCGTTTCTAATACACACTAGGCTTGCAAACCAGATCTACTAGTGTGGTCCTGGGTCCAGGATGAAAGTGGATGATCAACTTTTATGCATTATTAATCATATTTTACAGCGGCCACGTACACAGATAGGATAATTATTTACTATTCCGGGATTGGATAATAGAAAATTGCAATAATTAAAATGATTAGTTGTGTGTTAAAATTCTAAATCTCTATTTAAAGTAAACAAACTTCCTTTCTATCATTTGTCTGGGCCATAAACTAAAATCATTTTCAACAATAAAAACAGTAGAAGAATGAAGGACTAATAAAGTCTGAATAAATAGGCAATATGAGTGAACCATTATGAAGATTTTTGGAAATGTGAACAAATAAGTAGCGAAGCATCTAAAGTACCATCTCCTAGCCGACTTCTTAATTTGTTTCTAGTACAACCGGCCGCTGAAAAAAACTAGCTCTGATTCAACGCTTGTAGGAGGAATCGACTAGAAATATTCATATGCCAGTTTCAGATGATACCCACGGGTTCCACCATCTTCAAAGAGTCTTATCTCCTTTTTTATGCTTGTTAATAAATAAATATATTTGAAACTTAACATTATTTAAGTAAATCATTATTATTACTTATTATTATGAAACGATTATATCTATTTATTCTGTTTATATTTTATATTTTTCAGTTTTTCGTAAAGTAATTGGCATTTCTAAAAAATCCGGAGTACTCGGGATTAGTCATATCAAATTCTGGGATTTTTGAAAACCAGAAATTGGGATTGTATGTATTCTCTATACACAGATCGCGTGATGGCGGGACGATGAAAATACTCCTAGTATTTGGTTAACATGTTAACACAGAGACTATTGTTCAGAAACTAACTAGAACTAACAGAACCCGAGGATGACGGAACAGACGATTCCTCTTTAACCCGAATTCCCTTTCGCTCTTTCGAATAACTCTGATCAGCGAGAGGCTCCTTAGTTAACCGATGAACACGAGGACGAGGATGTCACAGTTTGTCGTCGGCTAATAACTATGCTTCCTAGTGGTCTTCTTTCCTCTCCTCGTACGCCACCCCCGCGTTCGCCGATGGGGGCCGAGTCACGGATTATTTGCATGCAGCCTCGGTGTCGATTATTTACGCTGACGCCTAGACGGCCGGCGTCGGGTAAATGAAACGCGAGTGTTCTTTGATGCTCTTTTTGCCCACACGGCCTTTATTTTACGTAACTCGTGCGTTGGTTCACAGAGCGCTTTAGTGATTCGAAAGTGTATAGGAAAGAGAATAGAATTATACAGTGGAATATCGACTACCTTAAAAAGATGAGAGTGTCCGTGACTATTCGTACCAGAAATTAAGATACTAAGAGGTGATTAAGGAGCTATACCCAGGTTGTAAAGCTTAGAAATGGAATAATTTTTGGAAATTTTGTTTAAGATGTTTTGGAAGTTTTATGAATTTGCATCTGCAGTATAAAATACCGATAACATAATATATGTATTATCACGAAAGCACAATAAAAAATATCGAAATACAGAAAAGTTATTACTTGAGATAATAATCCGATACAGGACTTCTTTTGCCCCAACCCAGCATGGACTTTAATAGATGTGACAGGGATGAAATTAAAGCGATTTCAACAAATATGCACGCGAGAATACCACAAATATTTGGGATTCGACGGTGCAATTAGCTGTCACTTGGAAAGCAAAGTAGGTTACACATTTATAGATTACTAGCTTTACTACTCGGCTTCGCCCGATATTTAAATTCTGATTTTATAAAAAAAAAGGGTATTGCTTTATTTTTCTTTGTGAAAATATTCACATTCATCTGGATTAGCTAGGCATAATAAGCTGGGAAGCATTTCGTAATCCCAGAGTTTACCGATCGAAAGTTTTTGGGCGACAGACAAACACACAAACACTTTCTGCTTTATATATTAAGATTAGGATAATACAATTATTGTGGAACAAGCGAATTTTCGCACGCGCCGATCGAAGGATTTGTTTAAAATCTTGTGAGTCTTGTTGTCAAGTAAAACATACAATATTGGATTTCGATGAAGGAGAGAGCAAAAACAAATAAATATTAATAACCAGTTAAAATATATTACTAAGCCATTATAATAATATTTTCCAGTTTTCAGTTTCATCGACATTCACGCGGCCCTGTACAGAAACATCGAATCCATGCAAGAGTACAAACGGTAATTAGGCTGGATGTTAATTGATAAATAATTTCAATGGAAATGGGTTGCATTTTAATCAGCCGTCCAGTTATTATCAGCTCCCGATGAATACATTCGTCGTACTTAATGGAATTACGAATATTTATCGACTCGTACATTAATTAGACGTTTCGCATAAAGCACGCTTTGGAGTTAATAGTGCCTGTTAAGTAATAATCACGAACGTACATTTCTCTTGAAACAGTATAATCAAATTGTAAAAATCGAATGAAGAATAACTCGTTGTTTAGAATAAAAGAGGTCGTAATTATTTTTTTGTTATTATTTAAATCAATTTTTACGTTTAGCCCCTTTGGGACATCCCTTTTATAATATAAGACTCAATTTGACATTGCAGAAATGAAACAAGTGGTGGAATTTTCACTGGATAAGTTGTGATAGACAAATGGCCGTTACGAAAAATAGGGAAATTGATTGAGGGCAAAGTATATGTATGAGTAACATTTTTCAGCTGTTAAGAAGAATGTTGTCTCGAGGCGTCTCGTAAATCGGCGAGTCGCTTATAGGGATTGCTGTTTACTTTGCCGTCAAGTTGCACCGCCTACAGGTACATTTGTCTTCCTTCGTTGCGATATTCCGCTAAGCTTTTGTACAGTGATTTGTACATGTAGCAGTTTTTGTTTTCAGAAGGATCTTTACTCGGGACTCAGCGTTCGAAGTACAGTATTATTAGCACAGACAGAAGTTTGAAAAAGAAATTTTAAATATTATAATTTCCCCTTTGGAAGCTGACAATTTCATAAACAAAAAAATAGGAAAATGATGAAAAGGAGCTCTAATCATACAAAATGATCAAAATAGAAGTATAAACACAGAAAACAACAGAAAAGAGTTCCAAACTTGCATCAGGAAAAAGTCTTTTACTACAGAAAGTGAAAAAGAATCCTATAACTAAACTCCTAAACTGAATACAACATCCCGAAAAGAACCGTTTCGGACGAAACACCACTCACAGCATTCTGAGTGCCCTCTTACAATAATTGCATTGCCAGACGGAAACCATACGTGGGTATTCTTAATAGCAAAAGACAATTACAATTTGGCAACAATACAAATAACATTTCACTGATCACCAACACAAACATTCCACCTTACAATAAAAGTAGTTACGTAAAACTGCAAAAAAACTGAACAAAGAACCCATCTAAAAAAAAAAAACAATTCTGCGCCAATGAGTTCCTGACTCACACCATCTAAAAACAACACTCTTTTCTTTTCACCAATTCTACTTCCCACTTAACTTTCCACCTACACTTTCCAATCACCGTGCATACCACAGTTTTACCCATTTCCACATGAGCGTCGCAAGCAGTACAACAGGCCAGAGATCAGAAACGACATTACCCCGCCGACCAGACATCCGACGCATCGTAATTCACTGAATTACATATCCCAGTGCGCCCATAAATTGATACATTCCGAGTCGAGCCTGTGCACGCCGGGGAGGGGTATTGAAACCGTGACAAAGAAATTGTTTTAATGCCGTTTAGCCATTCTGGTGGAAGCCACTCCCGTGAACGGCCGGCACAAAGCTATCTATCCCCGCGCTCAGCTTAGAAACAACTGTGCGGATCGGTGTGCAACCCGTTTATTAAACGTCAATTCCCTTTGATAGCGGACCCATTGGCACTAGTGCGTCTCTCGCCGGGTGTCGCGGCACCGTTGCACGGTCGCACCGTAGTCCGCCGCGCGGATGAGCGGTTTTTGTTGTACAATATATCGGACACGACGTCGATGGAAAAAGAGACCGCAGGTCGACGGTCGTACACCGGGGTCGGGTCAGAACGAGCAAACAGGAAACGAGACTTACGTCACAGTCTATGTACTTCGAACAAGTCGAACAACGCGGTTCCACGATTCCACGCCCCTCTGGACGGACCCGCGGCACAATAGCCTCATTCGAAGCACTGGCCACGACGAGGGAATCATTATCCGGCGACTGGGTGCTAGAATGCGGAGAGGGAATTTTCGGAGATTTCTATGCGATGCTAGAAAAGTGGACGGACTAAGGGTATGATCTACTTGTGAGGCTAGTTTTTTTTAAATTAACAAGTATTGAGGATATTTGTGTGCGAATACTTCGAATAGATTAATTCAGTTTGACTGCTGTTTAGTTGAATAATATGAAGTCGGGGCTGGTGTGAGAGGTGACTATAGTTGTGGTTCGCTATGAGTTATAGCAAATATTATATGATTTATAGAAGTATTGAGGATATTTGTGGGCGAGTACTTCGAATAGATTAATTCAGTTTGACTGCTGTTTAGTTGGATAATATGAAGTCGGGGCTTGTGTCAGAGGTGAGTATAGTTGTGGTTCGCTAAGAGGTTCAGCAGATATTATATGATTTATAGAAACATATATTTTCTGTATATATTTATCGACGTCGAAAGCGTTTCAAGAACCTAAGATGTACGGAGTACCTACGAGGAAGCAGCAACAGTGAGCATTCTCAAACTTATAATCAAACTTACACCGCAGAACCTAATCTTTCAATCCCAGTAGGTAAGCAGGTACTGTAAACAACATACTATTGTTTCCACTTTGATTTCTTCGTTTTCATTCGAAATCCACTTCGTCCCCCACGACTTGATACCTACAGGATAAGGGGAAAAATGAGGGATGCCTATTTTTTGTGATTTTGTGATTTATAAGATATTCTGTTGGTGGGAACTGGGACTATAGAACCGTCGAATCACAAAGAGTTGTAAAAAATACACTCGTCGGATAACGTTAAATATTTGGTATAGGTACTGGTTAAAAACAGGAAATGTTCACTCTGCACTAAGCAAAGTAGGCAAAATGTCGTCAAAGTAAAATAAGAAATTATTTAAGAAGAAAATTATATAAGAAAATTAAATTCATTGAACCTTGCTTCTTTACTAGTGGACTAAAGTACTAAAACATAACATTCTCGATAAAGCTGTTTTGTGACATTCCCTGCTTTCCCCCTTACCCTTCATCTATCCTCCAAACACATAAACCCCCAACTATTTCGAGGCCTACACATTCCCTCCGAAATACACCATTAGCGGCGCCAGCGACCAGCAAGGTGACAAATCTCTTTGAATGCGAGCCATGCGTCTCCCATTAGATCTTTTTCCTCAAAAGCTGCGAGTAACAGAATTAACGTCATACAGCCGTGAGTTAGCAGACTCGTGGAAGCACCGTAACACCGAAAAGTATTCTTTGTGCCTATTATACTAACGCACAAATTAGATCGTGTTTCGCCAGGCAACGGTCGGACACGTTGGCCACAAAGTGTGACGTCGCGTGGGCATAAAGCGAGCGGCCCCGAATCGGTGGACCGTCATTGGTAGCATTATTTACACCGTTATTGTCAGCTGTCCAAATATCCTGAAAGCTGGTGCGTAACAGGCGCGTGTATATCTTATCTAACGCAGTTGCGTAAAAATGACAACATTATTCGGCTGGTGGGAAGCGGCGAGGCAGCGCACCCGTTAATAAGCCCGCGATCGAGTGACTTTCACGTGCTAAACGAGCTACTGACAAACGCGGTGGCTTAATTAAACGCGACTCTTAAAACGGCGCGGCGTTGCGGGCCTGCGTTCAACATCCCGCGGATCTAATTCCGACGCAGGGACGACAACTCCTACCACGTGAATTCGATGCTTTCCACGCGGCTTCGAGTTACAGAGGACACGTAACTAGAGGGCGGATGCTCTTGGAAAGGGAAAACGCATTTAGGGATTATCTGAAGATGGATAAGAGTATTGCATTAGTGATTAGAGTATTGAAAATTGAAAGTGTTCGTTAGTTTGTGGGTTAAAGTTCAATAGTTTTATTATATAGAATAGAGTATATATCGGGGGATAAGACTATTGATCGGTTAAAGTATTTAATTTTTTTGTTTGTTAATAATTTTAAGACCAAATGTTTTAAGAATTCTTTTGAGGTGAGACATTCCCATAATCTCTATCTTACTCTAAACAAGAAATTCTACGACACCCGATGGCTAGGAGACCCAACGTGGTCATCAGCCATCGCCCGTCGCCAGGTCTGTTTAGCCTAGGGGTGTTCGATTCCGATTCGATTCTTTAGAAAATCGATTCTTTTGGTTAAAAGATCGATCTTTTGAATCGATTCTTTGGTATTAGATTTTTCCCAGAATCAATTCTTTGATGTAAGAATCTAAAATTGATTTTTTGCTCTCTGGGAGAAATACTTGTCACTAGGGAAAAGACCAATTAAATTGCTTGATGCGTAAGTTTTCCTGGACTTATACGTTTTCTGCCATTTATATGCGATTCCCGTCAAATTTATATAGGTACACTGCACATTGAACGAGTTGTGACTGATCAAGGATTAAAGCTTTACTGAATACAACAAAATAATACAGAAGTTACTACATATTGAATTACAATTAATTATTGCATAAATATTTCTGTTTGGGGTGGGTTTGTTTATTTCGATTATTTAGAAGGATCGATTGCTTTATGACGATTCTTCCAAAATCTTTTTTCACATCGATTCTTTGATTTCGATTTTTTAGAAGGATCGATTCTTGAAATCCGATTCTGAATCGATTCGAAAATCGATTCTTTGAGGTGTATCGAACAGCCCTAATAGTTTAGCCCCGTTAGGCACTCGCGACAAGAGACCAGAAACCTTTGTTGTTCACCGGGACCAAGTGCGTACGAACTCATATATCCCCGTATACCTCGTGATCCTCGCAACTTGTCGCAAGTGCGTAAGGGGGCTTAGTCTCGCGTACCCTCAATCAATATCACACGCAGGCTAAGTCCCTGTCATAAAATCCTTGAAGCCAAAACAGCACTGAGCCATCCGCCTTCGACCACCTTAAATTTGGTGACGCTAACACGTAACCCTTTAAACCCCACTATGACGCAAGAGCCTTAAAGCCAGCACTTCCTCCAAACAACATACATCCAGCCCATATCCCTACAGCGATCGTCGAAACATTCCAAACTGAAAAGGAGCAAAGTGACCGTGACCCTCTGCTCTACGCGCTCCTCTACATTTCGTCAAAGTGCCTCCCCCCGTCCCCCAGCTGCGGTTCGTTTCGCTCGAGGCCAACGACGTCGTCGAAATTCACCTGAAACGAGCGGCTAACGAAACTTCTTTTAATCTAGATTTATCCCCGCGAGGACGCCCCAGGCTCCCCGGGGCTCTTCGTGGGCGCCCTTCGAACGGGGCGAGTCCACGCACGGATCCAGCTACACGTGTAAGGATCGCGGTGGACGTTGCTCGCCCGCGCGAATCATGTTTCGCGTAGGACTAATGTCGTGAGTACATTTTACGTACTGGTACCTGCTGGAGGACGTGACTGGCAAAAGCCAGGGGGCAGCAAGGCGGAGAGCGAGAGAGAGAGAGAGCGAGAGAGAGAGAGAGAGAGAGAGAGAACTCGGTGATGCGGAGGGTGAGGAAGGAGGGAAAGGAAGAGCAAGGGAAAGAGAAAGGAGGTACTGGGCGAGCCGAGCGAGAAGGGACACCTCGTCTTCCTTTGTGCGAAAGAAGAACCGGTCGGCCAATCTTGCCGCCTTATTGCGAAATTTTGTCCAATCAACATCGCGGCCCTTCCTCCTCCGCCTCCCCTTCGAACGTGATTTAATTATTTATTTACGTTGGCGAGAAACTGGCGATGCCGCGGTGCCTGTGTCCCTTTTCCTTGATACTATTGCAACATAGGTGCTGTGGGATGATTATGGAAACCGTATGGTGGGTACAGTGTGAGTTTTTTTTATTGGGATGGGCGTGCTGTCAAGCTTCGGGGGGTTTTGGAAGACCCAGTCTGGGGATGTTGTTTACAGTAGGGTTCAATATATAATGGACAAGGTTTTAGGAATAGGTATCTAGAGGTTTGAGATTTAGTTAGGAAATTTGACAATATAGTTTCGTTATTAGAATTCGCATTTCGATTTGAGATTAAAGTTACGAAACCTCCGGAATTTGAATTTAGCGGTAGGGTGCCATTTTTCTTAGAATAGAGAATAGGTATGTAGTGGGGATTTTTACTGTTACGTGAACGATTATTTGAAATATAAATTTGTTTTCTTGATCGTCTCAGTGTAGATGCTGTTTAGTTAAATTCAATCACTTTTGGTGGAAGAAGTCACTATTTTGTTTTCAATTTTAATAAATATTTAATGTATACGGGATAAAGTCCCATTAGTGTACGAGAGAAAAACAGAGAAAAAATAACAATACTTAAAGCCGGTAAGTCGGTTTAAACACCATAAACTCATGACTTTATGATAATATATTCTACGTACCTATCTATTTAATAGCAACATACCCTTTTCGGTATATATTCTTCCTTGATTTAGAAAGTGCCCCTTAGCAAAGGAATTTAAAAAACGCTGGAGTGCAGAGCACGAAGAAGGCTACTTGAAAATAAAGTGCTCGAAGCAATCAGGTGATTGCCCACTACGATAACTTTATCCCTCGATAGGATATTCGATATTTTGGGAACTTTGCATGTTATAGATTGTTATCCTAGAAGTAAAGTTACCGTATAGTGCTCTCTTCCAAGCCAATACAAGAAAAATTGATAAAGAAACACAGTGCACAAATTCAACGTAATTCGTCGCCTCTTCTCTAAAGTTTTATTAAAACTATTTCAAGCTTTAACTACCAAACAACTAAACGATTATAGAATTCCAGAAAAAGCCTCTTGTTTCCCACAAAATATTAAAATTTCAGATGCTTCGCGCAGACTTCTGCGATCAACCACGAAGCTGAGGAACATTTATAAAGGCAAACATTACGTAACTTTAATTCATAATCCACTTCGATCAACTCGAGCAACTCTGAGCGTGTTTTCACGATTCATCTGATTCTATTATCCAGACTCTGAGCCCCAGACTATAATTTGCAGACGATGAAAACACACGAGATAAGGAACCTTCGACCTTTTCCCATATATTTTCATCGTCTGCAAATTATATTCGCAGAATTGTTCCTCTCACGCCTCGCAGGGTTATTTAAACTATTTCCAACCTCACCAACCAAACAATCTAAACCTGCACAGCATTATGAAAACTGTTCCCACACTATCGCAGATTCAGCAGCGATACGCAAACTTTTGCCACCGACTGTCCACGCCCGTTTGAGGCTTAAACTTCGAATCGCTGACTTGTAAGTCCTGTTTACCAGCTCCGCTAGCACTCGAAACTGCAAATAACGCAAATTTTCAGAACACGTGAGCCGCTTAGATCGCCGAGCGAGTACAAAGCACACGGCGCTACTCGTTTACAGTGCACACTTTCCACCGTTGCAGGTTCCTGCGTAGCGCACCGACGTTCGTTTCCATTTTAATTATCGAGCACAGTTCCGCGCGATCTCCGCGTTCGAAATTCAAAAATGCTGCAATGAAAATTCCCCCGCGAATAGGGAGGAATTTCCCGTTGGAAATTTTCTTTAACACGTCAGCCATATTTTTCCCTACCAACGTTTGAAGCGCGCCGTGACGTTCTGAAAGCGCGATATTTTCGCGAGAGCGGGCAAACACGAAGGTGACGCGAGCTCGATGGGATCGACTGGCTTCTCACTTCATTTTAAAACAGAAAAGGGGAAACAAAGGATGGGGGAAAGAACGTTGGACAGTTAACGCGCGTTCGCGCGCGGAAAAACTCCTTTAGTTATCGTTGTATGAGTTGTTTGAGTGGCGAAAATAGGCAGTGCCCAGGTATGTAACTTTGTAACTTTAGGTTGTATCAATGAACAAGGCTAGCCGGGCGCTTTTTCACGCCGTCATCGTGTCGAAGTTTCGACCGTAGCTTTGAACTATGACGAAAACTATCGGTATTGAAATACGCCTCCGGAAAAAATAGCAGCGGACGCGGTCGTGCCGCAGCTTCGAGTTCGTTTCACTGCAAACAGTTTTCTGTCTGCACACTTTGTTAGAAAATGGGGGAAAAAAGGGACTCCTCTGCTTCGAAAGTTTTCGTTAGCGTTACATGGAACTGATGCGATGAAAAGTGGAGTCATAAAGAGCGGGGAAAATTCATATTCCGGGCAAAATGTCCCAAGAAATTATGTATACGCTGTTGTTTTTAAATTCTCAGTTCTCCGAAATGTCGCTGGGAATGCATCCGAAAATAATGGCTGTGTCGATTTCCCGTAGGACAGGAAGTAACTGTTTAACAAACGAGGAGAAGTATTTTCAGCCCTCTTTAATATATTCACACATTCTTTACTTTTCTATGTATTAAAAATTTAAAATACCGAGACAAGAAGGGAGCGAGTTATTAAATACTCATAAATATGAGTAATTCTACTTTTAGTAGAATACCGTGTTTAAACCTGAAAAACTTTTATCTAAAAAATTCTTCAATTTGTGTAATAGCTAGGGATTAATTATGAAAACCCTATTTCAACCGACAAACTTTGGAAGGGTGTCTCATCCCTTAACGCTTTATTTAATAAAAACCCTGAAAATAGTTTCTCATATAGATGTTATATTTACAAAAAAATCCCCTGTAAGTTTACGCTTTTTCGAGTTTAATACAAGAGTATTTAAAGATTCAAATCCCACGAGATGATTCAAGTGTTAAAACGAGTACAGCCCTAATATAACCACAATATTGGAATTTTATTCGATGCATAATGGAAAACTGGAATGGAGAAAGATTCAGCAAATAGTCCCAGCTTCGCTCGAGACCCGAGGAGCCAGCATTCAGCAATCGATCGGACAGCAGAGTTGTGCACGTGGGGGCCGCAGAATTTTCGCAGCGATTTCACAAGCAACTTTCCTAGGTCCGAAAGAGGACGCAGGTCGTGGGGAAAATTCGCTGTCAAAGGCGCGACAGAAATACACTGTGCCTCATCTTTTCCAGACGAGCAGCGCGTGCACGCGTCGAATGATTTTCGTGGCTCGTTAGCGATTCGTCATTAATCGGCGGGGATAATCGGCTCGGCATCCACCCCCCCGGGCCCCTTATTCTCGTATTTCACAAAGCTCCAGCTCGCCAGAGACAGGCATTAAGCTGGGGGCAAACAGCCGTGAGGCCGCGAAACCTCGTCATTTCCGAGGGAGCGCTCTCCTCGAGCCGAAACGTCGCTCTCTCGCCTCTGCTCGCCTCGATGTTTCGTCTGGCAAAACCAGAGGACCGGTTTTTATAACCTTTGGAATACACGCTCGCCAGTGCCTCGCCACGGAATTCTCTTAGCCGTGGCCACCACGGAATTCGTTAAATATTCCGCGTATTACGTTAACCTACCGATTTCTGCAAATACACAAAAAGTCACAGATGAAAGAAACAAGATGCCGGGGTATTGCGGAAAAAAGATACACATAGCGTTTGCCCCTTCCGAATCCCAACAAAACAAGACATAGAATTGCGTTAGTTATTTCGCATTTGCATCTGTTTCGCTAATTTCGCTGCTAGAACAAATTTCAAATTTCTGTGTTGGCCCCGAACACTAAAGCCACCTAACGCTAGGGATATTTCCCCCAGTACTATTATTATCTCTGTTAACTAAAGCCTCAGAGTCTCAAAGTAGTATTATAACCTCTATTAACTAGAGCCTTAAGGTATGTTTCCCTATACCCACTTGAACAAAACGCGAACAACTTCAAAGTCGATTTTCTCGAAAATGAAGCGCAATATCAAAAAATTTTATTCCTTTTCCTCGACTTACTTACTTGTTATAAGTCGAAAAGAAACAGTAACTTTTTTTGATATCGTGCTTTATTTTCAAGAAAATCGATTTTGAATTTCTCAATGTTGCGTCCAGTCGCGTATAGATATAAATCTATCTTCCGAATTGACTCCAAGCGTTGACACGATAATAAATTAAAAATAGAAAAATAGAATACAACATTGTGCCGGGGTTGAAGATCGAACCGACCTGGCCTGTGCTTTCGAAATCTGTTTCATCGGTTGTGGCGGTCGTCTACCTGAAACCCTGCGTTCGTCTAAAATCGACGAGTTAACGGGCCCAGTCGGGCAAGAATGGCCATTTTGGAGACTTCTAGGAGGCGAATAAACTTGTGGAAGGCTAGGATATGAATGCTGTGTAGGAAGCAAAAGCAGAAGGAGGGCAAAATATATTTTTTGTTTGGAATAGAACGAGGGGAGAAGTGCTAGGGAATGGAAACTCGATTCTGTCGTTATGGAGGCTGATTCTGCGCTAATCCTCGACTAGGAATGTAAGGTTACAATGACCCACCTCTCTCTTCCGTCAAGGTTTCGCGTCTGATTCGTTCTAGGAGCCGTTCCTCTGTACCTTTGTGTGCCCCGGTTGCAATATTTTCGCGGCGCGCACTTTTAGCTGGATACCAGTTGGTATGATTTAATCTTATTGCAAGATTTTATTAATGTTACTGGCCTTCTAACGCTTGCTCGGGCAATCGTTGCGCGATGTAATTACTGAGAGAGATTACCGGTGGTGGAAGAAGCGTGGAACGATCGTCTAATTTGATTTCATGACCAGTCTGAGAAGAAATATGTATATGACCCTTACGTAAAACGATACAACCTCTACTAGTCCTCTATTTACATCTCACGTACCATCTTTGAACGTGACTATACGGTTGCGAACAACACCTGGCCAGCACGGACGCAACGCGTGCTCCCGAGCGCTCGAAAATTTAGCGTACTTTCCTGATGGACACCTCATGATGTCACAGTGCGAGGGAATCCTACACGGGAAACTCTGGCATCCCAGAAACATGTGTAAAAATATAAAATGGCCAAAATCAGTGTTTCAATGATTTTTATTTAATTATATTCATAAAGATTATCGAGAAGAGCTTGGAGTACAAAATGTAGTCACCACAAATGAGTTCAAACTTGTCGAACGTTAGTATTAATTAATTCTACTATAATTCCATCAGAAGAAATTCTCAAAATTCCTACAAATCCGCAAGTGAGTCTGAACGCTTCAAAAAACAGTGTAAACAGAAAGACTTGAAGAAGCAAATCACCTCTAGATTACTCCCCTTTGCATCAAACACCACGACGCAAACATTGAACTTCTTCAAACCACAAAAAACATACACAATTCATTAATGCTCGATTCTTAAAAAATCGACTACGCACTGTTGAGCCGAAACTAATTCAAGATCACACGACGAAGCTCCTAGATTTTTGGTTTGAGGTATTATTTGCCATAAATCCAGCAAAATCGCCGCTATGCCAATTATTTGAGGAAACAGCGATCGTTTCACGCTCGAAGAACTGCCGAAATCGATTGGAATAAGTACCGGGATACGTGATCTATAAGACGAACGAGGCTCGCTTCTGCCCGTAACGTGAAGTATGTATTTCGAGGAGCTAGCGTTTGGCAATGCTGACTCGAAGCGACGGCAGTTTCCGTCGAATAAAAGAACCCAACGCCAGCCGCTGTTTACTGTTTATTATGCTGGAGAAGACAGGAAGACCGTTGTAAATACACCCCACCCTGCTGTAAATGCTATTCTATATTTACATTCACACGATTCCCACGTCTTTATAATATTCCAGTAACATAATATAAATTCTTTTCTCATCCACCGAACAACTTCTCCCAGAAGCATAAATTCATCCTCCTCCAAACTTCCTTTCCTTACTCAATTTCAACTTTCCATGTAAACGATTTCTCTACGAAATAAGTTCAGTTTAGAGATAAACTACGCGATAAGCTATCTCACGTACATACGATTACGCGATTCCGATCTATTATCACGTGCCAAGCTTCGAACTCATTCCATATTTATCACACGGATAAAATTACACCATTGATAGACTTCCATTGTGCTTGCAAGATCCACTTGCGAAAGTTTTCGAGCGGCGAGCGTTTCAAGATAGACAGCAGAGATAATGCGTTAACGTATATAATCGTCCAGTTTTGTGCCTCCTCGGAGATTCACTTTGCTCCTCAGTTTACAACTTATTTGCATAGTCGTGGATCGTTCCGAAAGCGTGCCGAAGAATCGAAAACAGCGAAACTTTTGGGTTAAACTAGGGCTGTTGACTTCGAATGAACTTCCCCGTTTAATTTAATTCTGCTCACTTCGAGCGCGACCGTATTAACTTTAAATGGAGAAGTTTGAGCGCGCAGAATCGCAGGATTTTCGCGTTCGCTCCAAGGAAAGAATTCTAGCCGCTCTGTTCTTCGCAGCGCACCGTTCGAACTTTTCAGCTAGCCTCGTGCTGTGCCCGTTCACCTCTGTGAGAACGCAGCCTGTTCGTGTACGTGCGAGATCGGCGGAATACATTTAAAGGAAGAAGGGCAGCTCGGCGCGAGCTGGCGAGAGTTTGAGAAAATTGACCTGCGTGTCGCGGTCCCGGGCATTGCGAGAACTGGGACCTTGGGCAGTATTCTGTATAGACAGATTTATGGCTGCATGCATCGCTGTTAATCCGTTGTAAATGCACGGGGTACTTAGCCGACTATTAGAGCTCGAAAAAAGAAGAAGAATAAATTAGACTTAATCAAGGGACATAAAACGACTAATCATTTTAGGGATGCTCGGTACTTTAGTTAGCGAGTTCAAGGGATTATAGTATAAAATTCTGAATATTGTTTTAAATAATAGGTTATATCCTCGGAGGGCGTTTTAGTTATCTGGCTCGAAGGAATTTTGAAAATAGCAATTTTGTCAGTGAATTAATAAGATAAGGAGATAAACAGCTAGTGGCTTAATACAAACAGTACTTTTACATAGTGATGTTATCATATTAGTAAATGCAAGCTTTATTTATAAGAAAGCGCTGTTAGTTGGTTGAGTTCAATGATATATTTACGAAAGAATTAATCATAACAATTCGAATTAGTGTAAGCTACTATCGTGAGACCTAAGTACACGGGGAACAAAGAAATTTGACGAGTTTATTCTTAAAAATTATAAATTCCTCAGGTTGTTATGTCTTATGTCCATTTCAAATCAAATTTGCCAGCTCTGCTTACAAACTTCGACGTCTAAAAACGAATAGGTACCCTCAGAATAAATATACTTCCCCAGGAGTTAATTTCATTTAATTTCATTTTGGGTAGCAGAATGGCCAAAATAAAGAGACGAATACACGTCTTCTTTGTTCCAAAAATCAAATAGGTACGTATTTATCAGAACCTTTTCATTCCCCTTTATAGACACTGCCGGGCATTTAAATTTGTCCACGCGGTTACAATACATCCACTATACATATACATATACTGTCTCTATATTACACATTCGCCAATATTTCCCCACCCTTCCTGTCGTTTCCCAGTGCCCCGTAAATACGCTTCCGAATCCAGCAAAAATAGATCGATTCCTGCAGACCCGCTTCCCCAAAGGACGTTGCTCGGGAGCAAACAAAGCTGGGCAGCTTTCAATTCGCGTACACAAGGATTACGTAAGTGCACAGCAACGATAAAGTCGTCCATCGACAGAAGGGTGTGCATTCAAACGTCCTTCCGCGATAAAACAAATTCGTTCGTTATCGATAATGCAGGCAATCGTTGGGTTCGCGCGAGCCGAGGGGTGCGAGGCGGCGCGGAAAGTCGCCGATCGCGAGGAAAAATGCGGAGGGATCGATAATCGATACGTGTAACGCCTCTCGCCGGAGATTAGAGCGGTACACGTCTCTCCGCGAAGAAAGCAATCATCCATTTCACCGAGATAGTAAGAAACCGGCGGTTTTGCCCGATCTCTAGGTGAGATCGCGATATTCACGGCTATTTTTGCTAAGGAGAACCTTCGCGAGAGACAAACTTTATATGAAATTTTGTTACGATCGGTTAGAGAGCAAGGAACTGGCGTGGATTTACAGAATTTCGTGAAAAAGCAGTGCAGCTCGAAAAAGAGGCGATGGATTGTGAAAAAACACCTCGAACTGAGAACCTCTTTCTTTTTTTGAAATCGGTTGAAAAGTAAATATGTAGTGGTCCTCTGACGTACGTGCACCCGCCTCGCGTCTCTATTCGCGATAGCAATGCGAAAGTAAATATGTAAATACTGAGCTTACGTGGACTATTTGGAAAATTGAAATGCTGAGTGACTCTGATTAGAGGAAGGAGTTCCTCCAGTGCGGGGTACTCAAGGATTTTCAACAGTTCAGTAATTTATGAATGAAGTTCAATAATCACCTAATGAACCCAATTAATCTTGCTTAATCAACTGTATCAGCAAATATTACGCTACGTTCTCGATTTATTTTGTCGCGGGAATCGCCTTCTCTTGGTTCGTGTCAAACAATTCCCAGTTCAGAATCGTTAAAAATCGTTCGAAACACATTGTCATTGATACTCTTGAGGAGTTACGTATTTCCTTTTCTCACACTTTTATTCGAATAAATTCTTGCGAAATATTTAAAGAATAATGCATCCCTTGTTCATTTATTTATCATTTTTACGAGTAAATCGTCAAGTTTGGTGCGGTACACGAAATAAATAGCAGTTCTGGTTCGGAGAACATCGCTGTGTATCGTTAGAGATCTCCAAAAAAATTTTAAGTCCATTTTTCAAAGTGTACCCATCCGATCGTCAATAGAAAATGCTATCATACAATTCCTCTTGACGGGGGTTTTCGATCATTACACGCGTTGGTCCAAAATCACCCCTGAACGCTCAACATTATCCTTTGCCCAACGCTGCTGAATGGCAAACCGATCATTTTGGGACCAGCCCATCTGCCTATCGACAGGAGCCGCATGACTGGTCCCCTGTACCGATCGAAGGTTAATGATTTAACGGGGGAATCACGTGGCCGCGAAAACACGTGACGATTACAATCGTGCATCTGTAAATGGTAAATCGTATGTTGCGCGCGAATAAAGGAGCGATATCGAAGACGTCGGGTCTCTCAATGTGAAATAGTACCTACAGCGTGCTCGTTGAAAGCATGCTCATGTTTACGTGATTCATGAACGCGGATATTATTTACTTTTACGTCGAACGAACCCATTAATGAAATAGAGGAGTAGTAACACATACCTTACGTGAAATCTGTGAGAAGAAACTATCCTTGCACGACCTCTGATTTAAATTTTAGTGATAACATAGGAAACTTTTTATACCATATCTTGACTAGCACATAGTTATCCATAGATATATAAAGAAGTAATTTTTTTACTAATACCATTCCAACAGTAAAATCAATTCCACGACAAAAGCATTTCAAGAAACCACATTCTCCATCTTCCGAACGAAATATATTGCTTCCTCGATATTCTCGTAAAACTCGATGCGTTTCTCCGTCCTAGATACCCTAACTTCATTTCCATCCAAGCAAATACACCTTTCCCATATTACAACCCAACACAACGCCCCCACTCAAATTTCTCAATACCAGAAAACAAATAAACAACGCGCCATTTAAAAAAAAGCGCGAAAACTAGGTGTCACGTGGACCTGTCGCCAAGAATTCGCCAAGCATCGCGATTAAATTATTTCGAAACGTCGAGCAAACGTCTGTTTTCGGCTGGATAACTCGTGGACGTTCTCCCATTTTTGTGGTTAAATTAGCTTCTATGGAAAGCTCCACGCGCAAGTAGCGTCTAGTGACGTGCATATCGGAAACATTACCTGCGATTAGGCAGAACTCCACTGTGACGGCTAGGCGGACGATAGACGATGACAGGCCCCGGTCATCCTGGAGAGGGATCCCCGAGAACGAAGAATATCTGTTCACAAGAACATCCTCCTCGGAGGGAAGAGAAAAAATCCAATCGACCGTCGCGAGAATGTAGCCGTCGGAAGTCGTAAGCTCCTCTAGCACGCCACCGCAACGCGTAACTCACTCGTTCCTTCGTTCACTAATCACAACAGCGCCGATCTTCACTTCGGCACACGGAAACGGACGAACCGAGCACCGAGATCGGTAAGCAGAGTCGCTGGCACTTTAAACGCGACATTCACCGTGCAGCGAAGAGGCTGGGGTTCGTAACACCGAGTGCTGGAATCGTTAGCATCCCGCGGCAAGAACGGCACGTACGCGTCTCCAGGGATCGATCGCGGGCTGATCGATTCTCGACAGCGTAAACTTCGCTCGCTCAGTAAAGTAGATCGAGGAACGTAAACAAGTGTCGGTCAGGCTCCCCATTCGGAGTGACGACCTTTTCTGGGAAGCTGCTACGAATCACGATTGTCGCGGTAAGCTACATTTTCAGGCGATGCCTCGACACGCGCGGCGGGTAACGATATTCGTGGGCACTCCGACGATTCCGTACTCGGACCGCGGCGGGTAAACGATCATCTCGGTATTTGGAGGTTATGGCATCGCCGGGGCGCGCGGATCGATACTCGAGAATCGACGTTCGATCGCAACGGTGGAATTTCAGTGACACTGCGACGCGGAGAGGCGAACTTAGGCTGCTCGAACGCTTCGGATATATTCCCTTTAATGCGGGCGCCGGCCGGCTTAAAGCTGCGGCCTGAACGAGCCAGACCGTTCCTTGCCTGGTATCCTGGCTTTGCGGATTTAAAACTTTTTCAACACTCACTATGGACACGCCGCGAACCGACTCGCATTCCGCGTAAAAGAGTACCGAGACACTTTGCGGAAGCGTTTGTATCCAGCTTGCAACTCGACGCGCTCGCGACTCGTTCGATTCCTCGTTAAACGGAGAGTTTTCACCGAACGACGCGACGTCCCCGCGCACGTAGAACTGTTAGGCGAGACTCGTTTGGAACAGTCGCGTGTTTACGTTACGATTCAATAGACGGGCGAGCGATCTTCGTTTCCGGTAAAAGGAGATCCACCCGTGACGCGGCACATCTCGCGCAACATGCTCACCATCGAACGGTTGAATTGTGACTGAGGCTAGCGGAGTTCGATGCCGCCGCCCCCACTACCGCGCTCTACAACCGGTTTGGGAACGCCCCGAGGGCGGGGATTCCTGGGCCACGCCCCCAGTCTCGGTTACGCCTCTATCGGTCGCGCCTATCTTTTTCGGTGCGACTATATCGAACACTCGCTTCAAGCCCGTCGATGCAAGTTGAATAGTTTCCCGCGCTTTTTTTGGGGACATTACCTGTATCCGGACAGACTTGAGGTAATAGTGGAATGAAGAAACTCCGCGCGGAATACAATGGAACGGGGCTTGGAAAAGAGAATGTGTATTCGCCCCGCGACACGGGCAGTCTTTCACGCTTATCAGCGTTCGAACGCGAATCGGATAAACACCGGTGATAAATTCTTTTAGCGATAAAATTCTGACGTGTACGCCTCTTTCAGGAATGTTGTCTTCGATCTTTTCTTGGGATGGTAGGTACGATGTTTACGGAGTTTCATAAGGTTTCTTTCCATCAGAAAAACAGGCATTAGATGGATGATAGCGTTTCGTGTTTATCAAGCGTTGTTTCCACCAGGGCGATAATACGTCGTAGTGGACGATGTTGTGTTGACTTAATGTCTTATGTTGTCTTGTGCGTTGCTGAGGAGATGTCTTGCGTGATGAAACGGAGGTCGAAGATGTCCGTAGACTTTTTTCCAAAAAGTTGCCCTAACTTTGGGGTGATGGTGATGGAAAACATAGTTATGAAAAAACGAGTAGCCCGCTTACTTTTTTGAATTCAATTTGTAGTGCCAATTTAATTAAAAATTTAAATCCGACATTTAGAATTATTCACTTTTTTGTATAAACTTAAGAAAGACCAGTTTTTAAAAATAAGCGATTTTTTCTTAAAAGCCAGGGGGGCAACTACCCCTTTTGCACCCCCCCTCCGGACGCCCATAACGGGGTAAGGGGGTGCCGTAAACTGGGAGAACATTGACATGCTTTTGGGACACTTTGCTATATAATATAAAAATTACTTCTAATATCTCCAACCAGTTAGAACAAGCTGTAAACTGCACCCAACCTTCATTCAATTTCAATGAACCATATGATTCTTGGACATAAATGCAAATGACATCACCATTTTTATCACCACTGTTAGTTATCATTATCCTTCGGTATTTTGTTTAATTTTGTGGTTTCCTTTCGCTTTATTGTAGTCCTTTATTAAGTTTTAGTTTTAATTTTGACAGCGTCCTTCTTCTCGTGAACAAGTGATATTATTCGTTTAAAAGGTGAAAAATTTATTAGAAAACTTACTTAACATGATGGATGCATCCACGAGTGTTTTTGGTTGGAAGGCACAGTAGATATGAGACACGAAGGAAGTGAAACACAAACTTCGATAGCCCGACTATAAACATTGGAACAACAAGCGTGATCGCGGTTACAATTCCTAGAAACAAGGAGGCACAATCGCGCTCGCACACACAGGGGCGTCCGCAGACTTTTTTCCTGGAGGGGGGGGGGGCAAATTTGGGATGATGGTAAATAAAAATATACCCCCCTTGCTTTTTTTAACCCATTTTATAGTGCCAATTTAATTAAAAATTTAAAATTGAAATTTTAAAATATTCCCTGTTTTAGTATAAAACTTAATAAAGATCAATTTTGAAAAATAAGCAATTTTTTCCTCAAAAGCCAGGGGGGCAACTGCTCCTATTGCACCCCCCCCCCTGCGGACGCCCATGCGCACACATGCCTTCTGCACAGCGAATATTTCATTTATGAATAACCAGCGGTAATTTTATTCAGATGAACTGTTACTTCGGAGCGAATATTACCATTCTATATAACACAACAGTATTCTAATACAATATTATTACATATAATGAAACCCTTATCAAATACGGAAGACTTAAATGAACCATCCTTTGATCCGCAGCTCGATAGACGCAACCTTTTATTACTACGGAAAAGTAGTAACTTTATTTAACATATTCACAAAAGGATTTTAATAATTACATGTCAATGGTGTCAATACTTATTTAGATATGATTACCTAAATATGTTAACAATTCATTTTCTACGTATTTTCAATGTATATATACCTATTGGAAAAAAATTGTGAAGATAGTCTTCAACGTGTTCCTATCTTCATTTACTGTTCGTTCGGATGAAATAAAAGAATCCAGTTGACGCAGAATCTTCTCTATAGTCTGGAGATAAAAATTGCTGAGTTTCAATAAGTTTCTTGTCAAATTCATTTCATTGGACAGTTTACAAATAACGCTTGACATATTGATATCCTGATAACGTTTGATTGATTGGACGGATGAAAGGGTCTATGATAAGATGTCTAGAGACTATTATATATACGAGTATATGATGCGCATTTGGAAAATTTTCAACCGCAAAAGTAGATGAATAGCTCATGGCATAAGAATAGTGATTATTATTTAGGAATCAAATGCATCAATGCTCAAATTTACAGGAAACTAATTATTACTTTTATTTAGTATAATAGTGACTATTAGAGACAAATCACTACTAGATTATTATTTTACAATTTTGTATGAAATATCTTGGCATAGAATAAAGAACGTGAATTATTCAACAGGTAGCTGTACGTAAAGACAACTTAAATCCTCGTGAACTACTTGTTCTACCTATAAACAAAATCCAGTAATTAATTGTTCATTAATTTACTTCATTATGGATATACGGTAGCACATTTTCAGTTTTTCCAAGTGACGTTCGGGGCCGTTTTAAAAATTTGGGAAAAATATTCAAGGGAAAACTACTTATTTTAATTTGCAAACTATTTATTTTAATAAGCAATATGGAAAAAATATGATAAATTGATACAAAAGAAAAATATTTTTTCATTTAGCAGGAAAATATTATCGGGAAAGGTCCCTGGTTTATTTCTCAGACCTACGCCCCCCTCCTCAAGAAAATCTTGGATTCGCCCCTGCGCAAATTGTGTTATTAACAAATTGTGTTATTAACAAATAAAAATGATTGTAGCCACAAAAGCGCAACATTTCCTACACGTAGATATTTTAAACCTAAGTGTGTTTATGTTGTTCCTGTATGTGTATTAACGTGTTTTATCACCCTGCTTTTCTAAACAATTCTCGTATAATGTTCAATTAATACTGAATCGTTGCAGAGATATACTGATGTAGAAGCAACAGGGAGCGAAGTCGATGGCACCCTTATAAGTGTCTTGTTGACAAGTCAAGAGCCCGAGGACGGGAATATTCAGTAGGTATAAGTACCACCTAAAGGTACCAAGTGTTACATTTAACTTAAGTGGAAGAAAAATATAGTTCCACAAATTATTCATTTTTGGAACACTCAAACTGTATTAATACATTAACAACTACTTAAGAATCCTCTTATCGCTTCTTTTCTTTCGTTGAATTCAATCACACAACATCTGTTCCAATATACCTACTTACCTAAGGTAAACGCACCAATAAATGAACACTTAAGGCTAATGAATGAACACTATTATAAAATTATGTTTGCAGCGCGATTGATTCCACGTGCTGCAAAATTTGCTTGGATATGAAGCAAGAAATTAAAAGATGTCTCTAATTAATTAATTCCTTATTTGAATAACTTATTTTACACATTTTATTAAAAAATTTACGACCATTCACTGGTACGTGTTCATTTACTGGTAGCCTGACGACGCGCGTGACTTATTATAACGCAAGGGGTTAATGCTCCAGGGTGCGTATAGATGTGACCAAATAAGTGTAATCTTGTAACGAGTGGCAAAGAACACATTTGGTGGCTTACACCCTCGGGAGTATCAGTTTTCAAGCCACCTGAGTGGGTCTCGTGTTACTTCCTATATCGCAGCAAGACATGCAGGCATATGTATGCATTGCTACACAGTGAAACGGATATAACGAGCTCGTAAAAGTAGCAGGAATCGAAGACGTTAGCGACCTTCTGTGCCTTGTATCGACAACCCACTCGACTTAAGCTGGGTTTACACCTGACGAGTGACTCGGTCTGCTACTCGGCCAAGTGAAAATTTTGACTCATTTCCCGTCGGATTACTCGGTCGAATACTAGAATATGCGTTCAGACTGGATGAGTACTGGACCCAGTGGACTCATTCGGCCGATCACTCGTCAGGTGTAAACTAAGTATTAGGCGCACCAGGGTTGATAAGCGTTTTGAGTCTCCAGGGCCTTATAGTGCGGGGTGAGAAACACATCTGACGAATTTTACTTTGGAGAGTAGCTTAAAGGACACAATTACTGCCACCCTAAATTGTTTTACGTAAAATAACGAATAAATCTTCTTGTGAAATGATGTGTGTGGAAGTTAAGACGGAAGGAAAAGGAAGTTGCGTTTTGTCTCGGGCCTTCTGCTAGTGGACTCATCAGTAAAGTGTATCTAGCAAGCTCTGCCTTAAGGTGGAATCAGACGGCACGTGGAACCGGCACGATCTTTGCGTGTGAATCGCCGAACCCACGTGCCGTGTGATCGGTCACGGATCGCTGAGTCGTACTCGCCAAGCCGAATCGCCGAGCCTGGGGGAGCCGAGCAAGCTCGTCGATACCTGACGTGCCGTGTGATCTGGTCGTGGATCGCCAAGTCGTGCTCGCCAAACTGACTTTTCCGAGCCTCGACGAGCCGAACAGGCTTGTCGATTCACGTGACGTCTGATTCCACCTTTAGACGTTAGGATGTTATATAGGAGTAGGACGAAACGGGTACATACAGTGTCCACGGGAAAAGATCTGACGCTAGAGTCCCCTCCGTAACGCATGCGCGATGATGCGCGATGATGCGCGATGACGTCAAACCAATCAACACCAAGATGGTAAACGAAACGGCGCCACCGTCAAGTCAAGCCAAGTCATCCAAGCCAATCACGTTGCTCACGTCGCCCCCGGTCTACCGTATGGTACGATTTAGGAACATTAATCTTAAACCGTACTTTTTTCATATTATTATTATTATTATAAACGGGAAAAATCCCATAGTTTACAGAAATGTACAACCAATCGAACTAACACAGTCTCACAAATTATCTTAATTTATACTAAATCTTATATTACAAATAAATCGCTCTTATGAATAGAAGTTTATTACTTTTTGCTGCTTGAGTTTAAAAAACAGTTTATTCTGTGAATAAAGATTTGATTAGCACTAATTTTCTTTCATTTCCCCTGTTATTTTTCATGTACCTAATAATCATTTGTCCTTAAGGGGTACGATTTACGCAAGTTTAACCTATGCCATTACCCACTATACCTATAGAAGTGCGTGCGCGCGATCGCCAGCATGGCGCTTCCCGGTGCTTCCCCGTGGCGCCACGGCTGCCCCGACTTCCGTCCTGTCCCACGAGTCGTGGGCCACTACGGGCCACGACCCACCCGTGCCCCCTCCCTGTCCGAGACACCAGAGAAGCGAGTGGTACCATTTCCTGCGGTTTTTGCTGACAGTGATGCGGTACCACCCGGTACAAGTTGGTTCTGGATACCGCTCCGCCTACCGACACCATCGCAGTCGATCTACCCGGTGTGCGCGTGCGCGGCCACCAACAGGCTATATCACGCGTGTTCGAATTACCCTCCGCCATCTTTCCACCAGCCGGAATCAGCGGTATACAACTCAACGTGACTCTTCTCCCTCCTCTCTTCCCATCATGCACTCCGACTTGCCCGCGCCCGTTTTTCGTCTTCCTCTCCCTCTCTCCATCCAGCCTCTTTCTTTCACTCAGACTTTCTCCCTCCCTCATTTTCTTCCCTCCCCCTGGCCCCCGGGGCAGATACGGCCCGCGTGGGAAATCCGATGCTACCAGAGGAGCTACCAAAATGGCGGCCCACCGCCACCTGCCGCCTATCGAGACCCGAGACGGACTTTTACGTTAGAACCACCGCTCGCTGGTTTATTTGGGTTTTAACGTGGGCGCGCTCGCTGCTGGGCGGCGATACGCGGCGAATTCACGGCCGCCACTGCTCTATAGGCAATTAAGCGGAATGCTGCTCTAGAGCCACGCCTGGACACTTTCCAAACGACGTTATGTGCAATATTCTTTTGTGTTGTCGCGGTACTGTAACAAGCGATTTCTCTTCGTTGCGAATTGTCAGATGGGATTGTTCGTTTCAGCTCGTCTCGCTCACTTCGATTTCGTGCGTTCGGGTTTTAGGTGTTTTGTACAACGTGTTCGCGGCACAGGGCGTGTATGACAAGTATTTTGAAAGACTTCAAAGAGAAAGAGGTTTTATGTTCGATGTGTAGGGGAAAGGTGTCTGAAACTATACCTCGGGGTAAAATGGTTTCTGGCTGTTGTGCGGCTATTATTGGGGATATTTTGTAATGTTGATGTACAAAAGCTTAGCCTGTACGTGGACAAGTGTTGCGCGAAGTGACGTGTAATATCACATCAGCGCTGTGTGTATTATAAACAAGAAAAAAATATAACAAAACATTTTTATTAAAAATGCAGAAAAAAATTAAATTAGAATGCAGTAAAAAATAATTCTTTTCTTGTACTACAATTTCGATGGTGTTTTTTCACTTTAAATAAAATCGTGGGGCACCATGTGCAAGCTGAAGTCGAAGTATCAGTTGGGATCAGGGCCGTCTTAACAAATTTGAACGCTCTGGGCTAAAAAATTTTGGCGCCCTAGCCCACAAGACTGGAATTTTGTTCGCAATCGGTGCAAGGCAGTACATTACAACCCCGGGTCTCTACCAAGGCAAACACGAACAAAAATAATGCCCGCGAACGCCCCCGCCGCCGCAACATGAACAAAACTCACCGAACGAATCGTATGTGAACGTCTTGTTCCGTTTGCGGCGGTGTGGACACGACAAAAACAGACGAAAACGCCCGCGAACAACGCCCCCGTTCGTGCTCGCGTTTTCTCACTGTCACCTGCGGATTATGACGCAAGGATGCTCCAGATAGAAATTTTTGTCTCCAAAATTGAAAAGAAAAAAGCATTTCAACATATTTGATTCTTAAGCGCCCTTGAACCACAGACGCCCCTAGGCTATAGCCCATTTAGCCCATTGGTAAAGGCAGCCCTGTCTCTGATAGGGTAAAATGATCCCAGAAATCACGGGGGTGCAGGAGCGAATTTGAGTCTGTGAAACTGATCTGATTTTCTTATGTTTGTTAGTTGATTTTAAGTAGGTATTTCTACTCATTGATTATGTACCAATAATTAAGCTAAATAGTTTACAGTCACTTGATGACGGAGACTCCGCTATGAAATTTTTATGTAAGATGGTCCCTTAAACTCGAAAATCGACATGATACGAAATCCTAAGGATACATTTTTCAGATATCGCCCGATGAATATTTTGGTAATTTTTTAAGAAGACGATTTGACGTTTTTGGCCAGAGCTCGCATTAGAGTTGACCGATTTGTTCGCGACAACTCTTAAATTAAAAGTAATTAAATTGCGAACAAATCTTTTATACATTGCTTACCAATCTAACCAATAGTTTAGGCGGAATCGAGTGAAGCTTGAGAAAAATGTAATCTTTTAGGGCCGAAATTGAAATTGAAAATTTCCTACACAGCCTGGAAGACATAGAAAGGTGGTAAAAGCGTCACTTTATTTTTGTCAATCGAAAATAGAAATTTGTTGTGAAAAGCAGTAAAAGGTATCACTTACAAGACGTATTTGTTAATTATGATTTTCTGTCATTTAACGATTTATTACAATAATATTGACTTCAGAGCACAGAAAATTACAAAAAAAAACATCGTGTTGAGCATTGTAGCAAAAAGTAATCATATATATTCAAATATAAATTATACAGAATATAAAAAATTCAAACTCCTGAAACCGAGTATCGAACTCCGGACGATTGGATTATCAATCTAACACTATCCTAACTGAGCTATTTCATCATCGATCCGATTATTTTCGGTGATTAATAATTGTACAACTCATAGATTGTAAAAGGCCAGTCACTGTTGAAACTATAATTATGTATACTATTTATCATAAAAGAATCTTAGATTGACGCAGTAAGCAATTGCGATTTTATTAGAGTAATTTACGCGGAAATGATTGTGACGCTTAATACTATATATTCACTATGTAAATAGGTATTACCGTTAAGTTGCTTTCGAGAACACACGATTGAAGTAACGTTAAGTGCATCGTCAGCGATTGTTCTCTTCTATATACTTATTACCTACCCTAATTATCCAACTGATAAACAAGCTCCTTTAATTAAAGGTAACCGTATCTCGCAACTCCACGTGCGTTACAGCTGTTCCTATTATTTACTTCTCCTTCAACTAAATACACTAAATTCAGTCTCTACACGTCCATAATATTGCTACAAAGAATTTGAAACAGTGCACTAATAGAAATATTTATTTTCCACTTTACACCTGCATTTTCGTCTGAAAAGCGTATTCTAACCACATTCCCCATAGTATATTAAAAAATTGTTTACAGCGGGTGCGCAATATGCAGCGTGCTATGCTAAAGTGGAGCGGCGTGCCAACCCAAGTGATTACGGAAGGTCGTTGGGTAGAAGAGGGCCTTTCGCAGTACGGTAAAAAAGACTTGGTGGTCGTTATTCCAGGCAATCCTGGCGTTCCAGAGTTTTACGATGGATTTATAAAAACCATGAAATCTAGACTTCCTAGTGAGACACCTATATGGGTGGTTGGTCACGCGGGGCACGTACAACCACCGAGTAACTTATCACTCACTATGCCGAATGATTCGACTTGGAACGAGAATTACAGTTTAATGGCGCAAGTGCAGCACAAGGTTTCTCTTTCCTATCGGTTGTAGATTTCTATTGAATGAACTTTCTATTCACTCTCTGTATACTTTGATCGTAGAAAGAATTTATAAAGAAATATGTACCGGAAGATGCGAAACTGCATCTTGTTGGCCATTCGATAGGATGTTGGATGGCTTTGCATTTGTTAAAGGACGATTCTATTTCTAAAAGAGTGACGAAGTGCTACTTGCTGTTTCCAACCATAGAACACATGGCTGAATCACGTAATGGATTGTTTTTTACCAGGATTGTAAGCCTTTTTGATATGTTCTATTATGTTGCACGAGAGATATTGATAAACTGTGTTGTATATCTGTTTTAGGTGTCGCATATCGCGTTTCTCCTGACATTCCTTTGTTGGATACTCTCTTGCTTCCCAGTTTACTTTCAAAGTTTCTTAATTAACACTTGTGCGCCGTTCTACGGTATTCCCTCAAAGTGTACTAAAGCTGTACTCCAACTTTTACACCCTCGTAGCTTGAAGAAAGTACTTAAAATGGCAGACGAAGAAATGTGCATTGTAAGGGAACGAGACGATGATACGATATCGAAATACGCAGATAAATTGTGGTTCTATTATGGGAACTGCGATGGTTGGACTCCAGTTAGATATTACAAAAACCTGAAATCTGTTCATCCCAATATGAATGCGGAGCTCTGTAAGCATGGTTATCATCATAGCTTTGTTTTAGAGTATGATAAAGAAATGGGTCATATTTTAGGCGACTTAATTAACGAGAGTATATCATAACGCTAAGTAAGAAATAATTTCTAATTTCAACTAATTGTTTTCTTTAAACGTTGTTGATATTGTTCACTTTGTATAATCCGTTGATGCTGCTGCTAACGTATTAATTACTAACAAAATTTAATGACTTGTCGCATATAATGAATGTGAATGAAAAATAGGCGCAGTATTGCAATAATAAATTTAGCGAATTATATTGTTTATATTATCCTCGCATAATAGAAATGGGAATATTTATTTATTACGATAAATATACACACGTATTTATTTACTTATTTTTTTAATAAATACGTTTTATTCAGCAAATGTGTTCGTTTTTTTTCATAGAAATTATCAAAAATATGAAACAAGAACATAACGAGTTTCATAACTTCAAATCGCCCGCCAAAATTCAAGCGAACCGTTCGGCTATATTCGGCAATCCTCGAGTGACGCAAGCGACAAAGGTGGCATCTTTCGAGTCATACCCGTATTAACATTATATTTAACAGTCAAGTTGCAGCATTCCATTCGCGTTAGGTGGTGGTGTTTGAACACTGAATTTATTTATTCGCCGTATAAGTTGTTACCAGTTAAGTTGTCCAGTGCGATATTTTCACGTTCGTCTCTTCCGTAATATTCTAGCTCCGCGATTTAGTGCTGGAATCCCTTAAAATGTCGCGTGCTGTCGCCTTGCTACTGTTTGTGTCCCTTAACGCGGGGTTATCCCACGGTGAGTATAAGATTTTAACGTGATCGAACCTCGTGTAATATATAAAAGCTTGATCTCTAAAGTTCGGCGTGTATAGTGATTCCAATCGCAAGTTTCCACTAGCAAAACTTAAGTACATCATACTTTAATTCTTCTTAATACATCGGCATTGTTCGCCCAACCGAAAATCCTTTCTCTTAATCCCACCTTGTACGTATAGCAAGTACGATAAGTATTTTTCGGAAACGATATTTACTTCAATTGCACCTTCTTTCGTGGAAAGTGTTCATTCTAAAGGCGTTATAGACGTCATTGGTTTGCGTTCGTTTACGTAGCACATGTAAACAACCCGTGGTCGTATTATCTACTTATATTTTTGAATGTTTTACCTTCCGTACCGCGTATGAGTCAGTGGTGCCCAACACAAGCGCCGCAGTTTATATATCTCTCTGTTCCCACTCTGTTCCGTTACAAGTGTTTCATTGTGTACGTTCTGTGAAAATAAGATACGCCGTGCAGAAATGGACGAAGGTGTTTGAGGGGTTTCTGTGGAGAGTAATAATATAGATTCATTAGTGGATTCCAAATACTGTACAAAAATCATTTGTCGACTGTTAGTCATTCATGTAATCGAACTTTAATTCAGTTTTAAATTCTGGTACATGCTCAAAAGTTGGTACATGCTCTGGACAATTTTCGTTTGAATTTAAATCGTTATTGCTTGGTGTTACTTGATCTTAGACTTGTATGTGCAGTGAACCACCTGAGGCGTAACGTAAGCTGTGTGCTGAGGGTCATTTACGCGTTATGAATTTTTGATCGCATTTGCAATGCAGTTAAAAGTCTGATTAAATATGGCTGTGTTGCCTCAGCTTTCGTTTAAGTACAGAATTGTAATTTGTTCAGCTTTTCTAACTTTTCATCCCTCCTTTTGTAATTAACATTTTCGAACTGTCTTTCAAAATTGTATGTAAGGAACATCGTACGGTTAATGTGAACGCATATCGGGACTACAACGAGATCGGGTGTTACAAAAAACGGACTGTGACTCATCTTTAAAGACTAGGGATGGGTTTCTCGACGCGTCGAAACTTCGAAACCCAAGAATGTTTCGAGTTTCGAGAATCTGAAACTTTGCACTATTTTCATAATTTGAAACTCTTGATAAGAAAAGAGATAAGATAGATAAGAAAAGGTATAAAAGAAATGAATAAATAATCGTTTGCAGCGTGCCTCGACAATTTATATATTGCTATATTTTGTTTAACTGTGATCTTAGGGTAAATAGAGATTTATGCTAGAATTTTGTTGACTTCAGCTCTTAAAGCAAGACACTTACAAAACAGAATCAGCAGTTCATGTTTCGAGAGTTTCGAAGTCTTACAAACTTTCGGATTCGAGTTTCGAGAATTTAAAAATTAGGTTCGAACCCACCACTACTAAATAATACCAAACGGCGCTCGCTGTCGCAGTTGGTGATGAATCAGAGTGCTTCGATCCCGGTGTGAATTCGGCACATGGCCCAATCTTCGGGGGGCTGTTATTGCGATTCGCGAGCGGCTTTAACGTATACGGTTATTTTCGTGCGATCAAGATTTTGTCAAATAATTTTTACAAAATTTTTTATATTGTTTTTGGATTCTGAATTTAGAGTTCGAGCGATAAAGAGATATTTATTTATATATCTGACGAAAATCTATTTAATTAAAAAACATGGTCACCAGTTATAATCGTTTAATGTATTTTTTTATATCAGACACTGCTACTCGGAAAGATAGAATTATCTTTCGTTTCCACTGTACCAAGAATCATTATCTGTTTCCTCTCTTCTATCACATTATTCATTTCCTCTTAGGCCCACGACTTTCAAATATCATTCTACATATGTGTATTAACCCTTCGTAGTCACACTTCTACAAAGTTCCGCGGTGGTTAAACTGGGACCAATGAACCCAGGCGATTTTTAAACAGTTACCATGCGAACTTGATCGGTTTAATCGAGTCCCAAAAATTGTAGTACACACTTTGAACATTGTAAAATATGGAACAGTCGCGTTTTAGTAAGAAATAAAATAACATGTTGTCTAAAAAAATGTCGGGGCTATTTGACTCACAGTGACCATGAAGGGTTAATCAGATAACATAATTACAGCATACCTGTTACTAAATAGTAATTGCATAACAGTTCCTGTTATAGAATTAATGTTTAAAATTATATGAACACTTCAAAGATGAAAAGATAAATGATTGACCAAAATTCACATTTATTCCTACTAACTAACATTAAGCCTCTGTCCCTTTTCACCTCCGATTATGTTACACGAATTAATAAAAATTGATTTACCTGCACGTTGCAAATCCTCCTTTGCATATAATATGAATCATAAGTGTATGACGTTCGCTTAATTATCTTTTTATTTGACCGTTGTATCCTCGCTTGAATTAACGTGACACCACCGGTTGGTCAATCTGACTTCAATGTTGTTGAAATATTAGAGCGGAAGCTGACGTTATCAATAGCGCCTACTGTGTCTATGTGATTAAGATACCGAACTGAAATTTTAAATGAAGCAAATCCGCGGTAATATATATATTATATATATATTATATACATATGTGTACATACATTCATATATCACAATATATACGCTCTAAAACCCACGATAACAGGAATTAAAATATATCATCCAGTTAGTAATCTTTGAATAAAATTTGAATAAATATTATTCCATTTGAAATACTTTCGGACACAAGAATTCTAGAAGTCCAAAATTCGAGTAGCTACCTCGGTTATTCGAATAGGGAGTTACTGGAACTACTATCTAAATTCTCGAGAATTCTCTTACATTCGATAAAATTTGTTTCTTCCGAGCTCAAATTTCGAGTGCTCGATTACCTCTGGCCTGCCTTGTTTGATGCGTCTCGATGATGAATCAGACACTGATATGTTCGATTTCGTCATCGTCCGAGTGCTGATATAATTAATAACAGTTATCATATACATTTCTATCTGTGGCTACCTCCTGAACGAACTATAGCCAGAACGAAATCATATGACCGTTCAAGGTTACTTAACGAAGTTTACTGTACGCAGTATAAAGGATCCAGATGCCTAGACCATCGACGGTGAATCGAATCGTTGCGTTTATCTCTCTCTATTTATAATTTGAATGAGCTCAGTGTACGTTGCGTGCGGGACTTCTCTAATCGCATTTCTTAATTATGGTATTCAAACGCCTATGGGCGTTTTCCGCACACCCTGCATGTACTAAACGAACGCAAACGCATCCACAGCGCCCAGATTAACTAAACATCCGATTATTTTGTAAATTATTATAAATGATGTTTACAGGAATGGAATGCTCGATCGGACACAAGAACTTCCTCGAAAAGGTCATGGATTCGTGTCCAGGATTATTGGACAGTTCGGATAAAGCTTACTGTTGTTACGACTTCGAAAGAAACCGTAGCTACTGCTGCACTGCTGCGGAATTTGGACTGTCATCATCATGGTAACGAATTTTATTACACTCTAGCTGAAATAATCGGTGTTACCCAGGTTAATGCAACTTTTAAGATAAAAGCGACAGTATTATATACGGCAAAACAGTTGATAGCATTATTAAAGTTAGCGAGAAAGGTAATAGTAAGTATTTCTTCATAGTTTATTTGCTGTCGATAGGACAACAAATTAATCAGAAACTCATGTCCACACAGAAATTTTTCTAAACGTTAGAGTGATGCACGGACTCGCGTGATCTTTAACCAACTATATTTACTCAAGTATCGATACGCACGATACGCACTGTGTAACTTAAGATTAGAAATTTCTTTTCACTAGGACATTCCTTTTCCTATCAGGATTGCAATTTTCGAGATTTTTAGATTTATCGATTTTAAGAAATCCGCTCAGTATACTCGAGTTTTATGAGTTTCAGCTCACACGGTCACGGTAAAATCGTAATTCAAATTTGAAATCACTGTGTTGTAGGATTATTCTAACAGGGATCGTCGTGGTAGCCATCGCGGTTTCGTTGATAGTCTTTTGCGTATCGTGTTTATGCTGCCGTTGCTGTCCATGGTATCGCAGACGTCACCGAGGAACGGTTTATGGAAGTACGTATCTGAATTTGATGTTTAAGTTCTGAGAATATTACTTCATATCGCTGGACGGAAATTTAACGATAACCACCCCTTTAATTTAACCCCCTCTTTTCAGTGGCATAAAAATTGCTCTATTTTGTATAGAAACACTGCAATTCATACTTCAGAAGCAACTTTCAATTGCACAGTCCCATCAATGAGCCAGTTTTTACGCCACTGAAATATTAATAGTAATACATCATACCTCCCAAAGAGAAGCATTCATTAAAATCAATTAATTCACTTTTCGATCTTATATTTCTCCTTACACAGTAACTACCCTTATAGTATTCGAATACTTGGATATTCGAATAATATTCGAATACTTAGATAATCGAATTATATTCGTCAAATAATTGAGCAACTGAAGTATTCAAATATTCGAATATCGAAAAATTCGATAAATAGTCCCAGCCCTAGCCTCAACTATATACTGATCGTTTACCTTTTCAATTTTATATTTCCCATCAACTTGTACAGACGAGTTTTTTCCACATAAATTCATTTTTAAATTTCACGACAAAAATCGCGAGAAAGGAAATTTCATCCGTTGACAAACGTTTAATTATTATTATTATGGTTGGACATGGAAGGCGATAGCTAATTTCGTCGTGTAATTGTTTGTAGGACCAACCATGGCCTGATTCTATTTCATCACATCTTCCAATCTCCCGACATTGCTTTACACATATCTAATGTTTCCTGTACTTGTACGTTAGGGTACACGTATTTTTTATGTATTACTTTCTCTCTATATACTTATATTCATTCTTGCATGGAAGATGGTAGATTCTAGTTCTATTGTAATTGTTTTATACTGTGCCGTTTACCATGCGCTAAAAACTAAAAAAAAAAATCCAACGCACAAAAACTGATCCGCTGAAGATCAATGTCCGGAGAAAGCAATTGCGCCAGCTACTTACTGAACGGCCAGTGTTCATTTTTTTTTGGTCCAACTATTTAACAAACATCGATGACAAACACTTACAATTAGAGTGCATCGCGCGGTATAAAACTGCTTGCATATTTGCCTTCGATCCTTTGCGTACTGATGAAAAACGCACGAACTTAATCGTAAAAAGGCTTTCAATATTTCGAACGCTTGAAATGACGAGTTTAGAGGTAAGCAGAGGGGTAACAAACATTCCATGACGAGAGCTTTTTTCTTTTTTATATAAGTAAAGTGTTTATATATTTTTATTTTTGCAAAAACGTGCAAACGTGCAGTGGTCAAAAGAAAACTGAGAGTCGGTATTTTTAAACGTGTATGTAAATAACGTTAGTACTGGGCTCTATAGTGTTCGCATCACTGGTCCACTTCGACGGGAGCCCCTCGATCTATGCAGCCCGGAAATTAATTTTCATCCCCCGTTTGTACAATTTTAATACTTTCTTTATCGCCCACGCATCAAGCTTTCTTTTCACGACCACTGTACCTTTTTTAAAACTATTTCATTTCCTTCCATGAATTCTATTAGTTAGCTATTAGTTTGTACCTACATTTCTGAAGAACTCTGTACACATGCGCGCACACACACATTTACGCGCAAATGTAAATGTAAGACGATCACTCGATAAAAAAAAATCTATTTAAAGGCCGCATGTACAGAGTTCGTACATGTTCGTGAATCTGAGAATTCTATTTTTGTCAGAGCATCCGTAAAAGTAGGGCAGCTTGCTTCCAACCTCAGATTTATATACATATATAGTTTTGTATGCATTTTTACATCGACCATACACAACGTACTGTATCGATAATATATTTACTTTGCGATCAATTAATTTCGCTCACCAGTCTACTAACGATATAACGCAATGACTATAAAAATTTATATGAAGAAACAAAATTGTAGGCTTAAGGTACATAACGATTAACGTTCACGTATAAATAAGGCGCTTCCTATTGTAACGTTTGTGTAATAAATAACGTTTTGATGTTTCAACACGAGCCAACACTTTATTCCCACTACTGCGATAAGAGTAATTCTGTGTTCTGCGTTGTTATTAACGCTGGTCTGCGCGCAGTGATTTAAAAATAAAGCGGCACGCCGGGTCGCCCTGGAATAAAAAATATCACTGGGCTCCTTGAACCCCTCTTTACAAAGTGCTTGCAAAGTGACTGTTTCTTTTTTATTCGGACTTCAGCTGCCAATTAAAGAGATCTGTCTGTAGGTGTACCAACCAGTAGTGAGGTCATTCACTGCGCATGCCCAAATAGGAGGATGCGCTATAGTCATGGGCGTCTGGAGGGGGGTGCAAAAGGGGCAGTTGCCCCCTGGCTTTTGAGAAAAAATCTTTGGACGCAGAAAATGGGAGAGCTAAAAAGTTGTATTTTTTTATTAGATATTCTTCAACTCGGTGTATTATTTTTGAAAAACACATTTTGTAGAGAGGGTTCCACGGATTTGTATTTCTTATCACGGAATCCTGATCTGTCTTAGCTTTGAAGATATTCACAGTTAAGTACTTTGAAGCTTCTCCTTGCTTTCCTTCAATGTTATTTGAATCATGCGCTTGGTGTTTCTATAGGAATACTGGGCGTTTAGTATTCGGTGGCACCAGCGGAAGAGTGGTGATTCTACGTGAAGAAATAACTAAAAAATGTAGAATAAAAGTTTGTCATAACTGGCTTCGCTTTCGAGAAAATTAACTTCGAATTTGGGGCACGCCGAGGCAGGGGAGAAACGTATCCTTTACCTCGGCGTGAAACTCAAAGTTCATTTCCTCGGCAACTAATTAAGCGAGTTATAACAAATTTTTTCCCATATTTTTCACTTAGTTTCTTGTCTAAAATCGTCATCCTTACGCTTGTATCACCGGATATGAAACACTCTGTATGAAATATCAACAATTTTGAGTGTCAAGATCGCTTGCGGGAAATATCTGTTCCAGGAGTACAGGGACCTAGGGTCGTACATGTAATTCAATCGTCAGTGGACGTTCCACGACCAACCCCGTTTTATACGAACGCTTCGAATGCTACGAATTCAACAGGTGATTATCACATGCATCCAAGAAATCAGCACGATTATTTAATTAAACTTTTATTTACTATAAAAAAATATAAAACTATTAAAAAATTGTTACATCATTTTCAATCAGAAATTTGATTTTCTCGACAAACGAAAAACTTCTTCGCGGAAAAATTCCACTTCACTTTATTTTATTTATCTTAATTTTCATCATTACTACAGTTCAATGTAATTACCCCCTTCCCCCTACTGTTTGCGTTTTTATTAATTTCGATGAATAATTACGCATTCAAGAATTGTTTCGATGATCGGAACTACAAGTCAATTTACCTCTTTCAGGAATAGTGCAACCACCGCCATACACAGCAGTGTCGAATGAAATGTATCCAAAACAGGCGCCGTATAATCCGGACTACGTTTAATCGAGTGAATGATAACGTCGATCGAATTTATTGTTCAAAGGTTTCGATGCAATTGTACTTTCATCGAGCCTCGGTGCTCGTAATATCATTTTTTTAAACCATAAGTTAGTCGGTCATGATCAAATCGTATTCCGTTATAGGAAAATTTAAAAGCGCGGCAAAACTCGCGTGTGCGCAACAGAGATACATATCTCACACAAGACGACGAGCGACGCTCGCTTAGAGCACAATTTTATTCAAATTATCATGGCACAGTGCGGAACAAATATGATTTCTCGCTGTCAAAAAACATTGCTCATTCAAGAATAGACTTTTTTTTAATGTAGTTTCCATCGCGTGAATGCTTTGTGCCATTGTGATTCCACTATAAAATGTGTTCAGATAAATTTTCCCAGTTATCGATATTTTATCCACTTTTATATTTCATCTCGAATTGAGATTATCAATTACGTAAAATCAAAATCCCTTTTATAACGCTAACGATATATTGTAATTAGACAAAGGAAGAAGTAACGTACCTGAAACAGCCAATTTACTAAAAATCGGTATTGAATTACTATCAGCGTCGCATGTATTATCAAAGCACAAGAATTTTTTTAAAACTTACAAACTTCGACAAGCTAATGTGAGATAAAAATAAGATTACTGTATTTGTACTAGAGTTCTCCAAAAAGTTCCTAATATTGTTTTTACAATATGTTAACTGTGAATATACTGTAATGTTTAATCTTTTAAATTTGCCATCGAACTTAAGCATAGGCTTCCTTTTATTACCCTTATTCTGTTGTATAAATATTAAGTGACGTACGCCAAAATGTATTATGTAAGTACATACATGCATGATATTGTTATACAATATATGTAACGGAAAGGAAATTATAAAAAAATTATTATGTTATAAGAAAAAGCGTTTTCGATTATTTTGCATGTGAAGTCATTCACCTTTTTTTTATACAACTTCAATTTATATAATTTTATAAAACTTGTCGTTGTGCATGATTGGCCGCGAAGAATTCCAAGTTAGAAAATTAAAAGTAAATACCACATAACTTATGAGAAAATATATATTTCTGAATATATGTTACAATATATATATACATATATATTATAAACAGTTTATTAGTAGTTTCACAGTTCTCTCTATGAGTTAATTAGTATTATTGTAATACAAGACCACAGCGAATATCGATTGCTAGATTTCTTGAAATTGAATCTACGATTAATTAACTAGTTGAAAGGAGGTTGTACATTTCGTTCAATTCTACGTATAAAAAGGGACATGCTACATAATTTCTTGGAACTACAGAAACTGTGAAACAATGGATGTATAATTATCACTACTTAGGCATTAGTTTCTTTTATTGATAAACCATTCTTCCAATTAATATGATTAGATTTACGTTAATCTGGCATAAATACTTATAAATAATTTTGATTATTGGTTTTTGACTGGCAATAATGAGCTAACATCTTCTTCCAATATTTATACCTAAAAATTATTTATATTTAACGTATCGAACATTTTTGCAGCGATGACATCAGAGGATTACATATCGGTAAACATAATTAAAAGACAGTTATCAAATTCAAAATATACCGTTTGTATAGAATATAAAATAAATATTTTCATCTCCTTATAAATAGAGCATTCAATAACGTCTCTCGTGTAGATTTCTATTTTTTATTGCTTAACAAAATTTATTGCTAATGTACTTGAGAAAATTTAATACCACACTTTCATTGACATTGATACGTTATCTAGTTTGTTACAAATCACTTCGTTAGCACATCAGCTTGCAAATTAGATATTAAAATGTATTGCTTTTAAAATTTTGTATGCAAAATAAATGCATTGTTATTCCTCGTTACAGAATTTATTTTATGAGTATTAACGTTCCCTGTAAATATAGCGACTCTTACGTGTTGCGAACATCTAACAAAATATATTACATAATTTATAATTCTCTATGAATAGAAGTATTTAGCAGTTGTTTACTCATTTACAAATCTATATTATACAAATTACTATTCACCAACGGCGTCCGCGTTTACTTCTACATCATTTGATACAGCAATTCTTAATACGAATAAAACCAATATCTACAGCAATATCAATTATAAAGTTATTGACATTAGGTTCGCATAGTAATTTCTTTTCCATTTGATTATATAAAAATTCACTGTTTCTTGTCTTTCAAAAGAATCTGGATTATAGGACGGTCGTTTTATTTAATTCGCTATTGCACAAACAGAACTATACTTTGCCAACGTCAACTTTTATACTACGATTCTTTTTAAAATAATTAAGATATATTGAAATAGACGACAATTCGTGCAAACTATTTTTTCGCGATGAATTCAGTCAATGTAGTATTGCAATATATAAAATATTAGAATCTATTGTTTTCATTCCTTTCATAATCAAATCTACAATGTACCAACACCAATTGCACTCACATCAGTATTCATCACTTTGTGTTATATATTGTCTACAAAGAAAGGAAGAGATAGTATCAGTCGTTTTTTGATAGTTCCTTCAAACTCTATTAATCTTCTCCTAAGTATTTCAAGAACGGATCTAAAAATATGTCCACAGTACCTTTCCTATCACATCACTAACATATTTACATGTATGGAAACACTTGAAAAATGACGATCAACTTGTTAAAAATTTCGAGGATATTATCATGTACGTAGTTGTCGTACAATATTCAACCAACATACTCTACTTACATCACGATGAAAAATTACTAGATTTCCCTTTGTATTACACGTGTAATGCACTTTTTACGCACGGAGTTCAATGCTAATTAAATCTATCTCATACTATTTTACTGAAAACCTTAGTACCAAACGGTGGTCTGACGTATTTTATACCAAACAGAGTGTATTAAAACCAGTTTCATAGAAAACTGAGAAAATTCTGGGGAAACTTCCGTGTCTACTTACTAATACTAGATACCTACGGTACAGTACCTGTGAGTTCTGAGAAGACAGCATTGCTTTAAGAAATTACACACGCAGACTGCGAAGAAGCGTGTTCCGCGCCATTGAGATTACTATAATTATTTCGGAAAGCTGCTTCTTCGACGTTCATCGATAATTCGTGGGATCGTTCTTCCTCTAACGGGGCAGTCGTTGAAGCATGACTGATGGACGAGTGACGGGAACGAGACAAATTTCCTCGTTGATTACTACCAGCTGACGGAGCTGGGCTAGGGGAGGGACTCTCAGGTATCTGTTCCTGCTCTTGTTGTTGCTTAGTTACGACAAGTCTGTTCAACAGCGAAATCTGACCCTGGATGCCTGACATAAATGGCCTGTACCCCAAACTGAAATGCAGAGAAGTCATTGATTTCGCGTGTTACGTTACCTTCAAACAAAACATCATCCATAAGACACCCACCATTCGGATTGGGACCATCTGGTCAATGTGTAAAGGCCGTCTCTTAAATTAATTACGGAATCGAAAGTTTGATTAGGGGCGTGCGCTGTCCTGATAGTCCTAGCCATAGCAGGCGCGTCGCGCAAGACAGTTGCTAGTACCGCGGCCCATCCTAAGCAACCGCCTTCGAGGAATAATTGTAACAAATATCTAAGTTGTACTTCAGCTCGACTGATCGGCGCGCAAGGCGAAGCATTGTGGACCTCTGTTTGCTCTACCGGCTCGGGCGATACCCAACACACTGTTCCAACTCCGGTACCAACTATGGACTCGGTATCGTCCCTCCAAATGGTACTACTATCGCTAAGAACGCTATTAGCATCTGGAAATGTAGACACGAGATGTATACTTTCTCCATAGAAATTCATATAACGTAATATTATTTTAATATACAATTGGGAGGAATCAGTACCGTGCAACATGTTCGCCGTTAACTTAGTTTCAGCAACAGGGAACTGGGTCTCCAAGCTTGCAACGGGGGAAACCAATGTAGTGTAAGGTGGCCGACCACTTGGCAAACTGGTATAACCACTATCGGGCAAGTCAACCGCAAAGCTTGAATTCAACGGCTCGTCTTCTGGACTTTCCAAGCTGACCGATCTTATGGATCGTAGGGACGTGAGGCTGGATCTTCTGAATTTTTGTAAAATCGGAAGCGATAGCACGGGGTAAGCAAATGCAAAATCTTCGTGCACTGCTTTCAGTGCTGTAACATAATCGTCGATCTTCGCTGCTCTATCGCGCTCCCTGCCGAACCACGTGACCAGATGAAAATCCAATCGTGCGGCAAATCTGCCTAAATCTGCGAGCCGCTTCGCTGATAGTAACCGGCGAGCGTGACGCTGTAATATTACGTCGATGAAGAATTCTTCGGCTGAGCCCTCTCTGAAAGGCAGTTTTAATATGATTATTTTAACAGCTCCAATTAACCAGCACGTTGAAATGGGATACGCAAATAAGCGGAGCTTACTTGTTATCAGACTTCTCGAGTTTGGAGATGGTGCTCGTGGGCACCGACTTCTTTCGCCTCATGACTACGTTTCTAGTCTTTTCTAGCATCGAGGAAGGAGCTATATCTTTGGCTACCGTTTCAGATTGTACTTTGGGAGTCACCGTGGTGCTGTAACTTCGACTTCTAGAAACCTGCATAGTACCTAATACTAAAGATAAATCATCTTCGTGGGGTGAAAGTGGCGGTGTTTGAGGAGGTCCTCCTAATTTTGATGTTCCACCCCAAGATGTACGCGGCGATTCGACGTCATTTGGATCTGATAAAACAAAAGACCTACACGTGAAATTAACGTCTAATAAAGTAAGTAGCTACATTTAACGAGCCTTTCGTGCCATACCGATCGCTCTCAGAAAACGGACGAGGTCTTTTGAAAGTTCCCATCTTCCCTGTTCGAGAGCAGCATCTAATAATAACGTAGCGTGTTGTCGACTGACAGTAGATGGTTCTAAGTTCTGTAAAATTATTAAGTAACTGGCAGCGGTATCGAGCTGCTGGCGTTGCAAGCAATCCTGCAACAGTTTCTTCGGTGGCCCAGCGACGGAGAATAAATAAGGCCAGAGTGCTATTTCAGTCTTTCTAGCGCACTGCACCACCGCCCTGGCCCACACTCCTGGAAATTCCCGGATGAATTCTACCACAGAAGGCAGCTGAGCATCTGGGATCGGATCTTTGCTAGTCGCTTCTTCTTCCAGTACCTCGTGGAGCAGGAGCTCCAACGAATGCGGGAAGTATGGCAGTGCGGAACACGAGCGAGCGATCTCCCAGGCGTGATATCCCAAGTTGCGGTGGATCAGTTGCCGTAATATTTGATGAAGATAAACTTGGCTCTAAAATTCACATCGTGTGTAATGATTTCGAATTAGCCGATCGATGGTATACAAATGATATTATATTTACTGTAAGCTCCAATAAACAGAATGGCAATGAAAATGGAGAATTGGTATCCGAAGTGAAAAGTACTGTATCATTCTCGGCTCCTAGCATAATAGCGTCCTCGAACAGTATAGCCAAAGGATAGATACGTAAATGGAAAGGCAGCATTATCCTTTTGCTCATGAATGTATGCGCCTTTTCTTGATGATTCCTCGGGAATAATGGAAGCCAGACGCGCATACCATGAGCCCCGCAAAATAACCACAGAGCTTCTGTTAAGTGTGGCTTATCTCTTCTCGATCTCCATGGTACCCAAACGTTTTCCACGTAAGAAGCTAATACTGTTGGAGCACTACACGTAAACAGCTGCAACGTTTATTATATAATTAATCTGAATAATAGAAAGAAATTGACGACTAGGTTAATACAGTCTTCACGTACAACTTCTGGATTATCAGTAGAATGTTCTCGTTGAACCATAAGAAGGCGTCCAGACACATTTAACAAGAGACTCTCGGGGTGCGGATGACTTCCAGCAGTTTCTGCTCGTATAGTAGTCAAAGTGGCACTTACAACACAAGCAGGATGAACACAAAGACCGCTAATATCTACGGTCTGTAATCTCGTTAATTCTATACCTCCGGCATCTGAAACATTGATATTTAAAGCATACGTTCGTCGCTTTCAGTCCATTAATTTCTTATAGTTCTGTTAATTACCATTATTGCTTTCCAGTACCATATCATAAATGCTTATTTGCGCGTTGGCACAAAACGTTAAGAGCCTGTCCTTTAGCGTATTCAGCAGTAACACTTGCGATGGCATTCTGACAGTTCTAACGTGATTATTATCTAAGCGTGTGTCACGTGGATATATCCTAACTTCATCTTTATCTTCTAATATCGAATAACTACTGGCTATTAAGAAACCTCGATGCCATAATAATCCTCCAGTGACAATGAAATCACGCTCCTGAGTCTCGTTACCAAACAGTTTCCATTTACGCGTAGGTAAAGAATAATGTGCTAACCCTGTTCGTCCAGCTACAGCGATGCTTATCCCTTCGTTATCAATAGCAGTGTACTGAAATAAAATCGTTATTATTACTGTACTCCTGCAGAGTTTCGATTACGTAGCATAAAATCGTACGTACTCTTATTGGCCAATTGGAACCGCTATACGCAGTAGGGATAGGAACAACTAGCCACTGCTTGCAACCCGCAAATGTTTGCGTTATAGAATCATTAGGAATTTCGCTACTAATGTGAAAACCAGAAGTATTCGTAGAAACTCCACCGCCAAGATTTAAATACAATCTATCTTCGCCTTGTAAATACAGATGCCCATGATGACCCTACAGAGAAAATCACTGGTAACAACAAATATCTTTAGTAAAAGATACTTAATTAAATGGTAGTTCTTGATATTACCATACAGGGATTGATCGTCAAAGGACTCTTTACAAAATCTAACTGTATCAAAGAACGCCTTAAATTAGTCGCTTCAGTTTCGTTTTCCTCGGTTAACGAAGGATCTGGGGATTCTCTTAACATCCAAAGCTGATATCCCTCCGCAGACCATTCCTGTTATATGCAAGGGATGTGTCTAAATAAGGAAATAATATTTAACACAGATAGGCAATGTCGATGAATTTACCAACCATTGTATGGATGTGTAAAGGATTATCGCGAGTCAAGTCTACTCTTAGACCGTAATCCCATTTTAAACTACACAGTAGAAGAGCACCGAATGTACTCCATACTGCTAGGCCACCACCCTCCCAAGCTAGCGCAATGGCACAACTGTCTGGGGTCCACCTTAAACATCTCACGCGACCTGGCTTCCCCGGGTAGTCCTTCGAGGACAAGCTTAAAACATGCGACATCTCCAGACTCCCTGTTGTTTCATCGACATAATACACTACACCTTCGGAACTAATAACAGAAGCAGAATGAGTATTAGTTGAAATACACGTTCCAGACTTAAGCCGGGAATCCACTGCGAAGCTAAGCTAAGCTATGCGGTGTTATATTTTAACATAGCTTTTGGTGGAAACGATTCCATAAGAATGTATTGAAGCTAATTTCTTTAAAACGTAGCATGGCACAGCATAGCATAGCATAGCATCGCATAGCATAGCATCGCATAGCATAGCTTAGTTTCCCGACTTTATATGAGAAAAAATGGAATGGCATACTTTTGTCTTCCAATCGCGATAAGTCGATACTTATGATTTACAGCCGCACAAGTTGCATCGTCAACGTCCCTGGCCCAGATCCCTTGAACTTGCTAAAAAGAAATATTATCTAAATAGAATTCTTGCCTAGATATATATTCAGAAACCTATCGACATACATTAGGATCAAATTTCAGCGACTGCGCTGTGAGAAATGCTGCTTTGCCAGTGTTAAGAACGATCGCAAATCCACCGACTAAAGGGGAATACTCAATATCAGTAACATGTACATCCTTCTCTGTGAGTGGCACAGCTACGGTGGATATTTGTTGATCGACGCTGAATGGTATTCTCCTTAAGTCAAGAGAATAATCTCTATTCACTGTACCGTCCCATTTGTGACGTATTATGTGACTTGTCTTCGTAGCAACCATAAGCTCGTCGCGTATACAAACTAAAGAACTGATTCCGCCATCTATCCACGCCGACTTTTCCTGCAAGCAATAGAGTTTTCTAATCGAGGTAAAAAGTTAGCATAGAAGATTAGCGTATCTTCTATATAGACGGAGAGAATGTACTTATACGTTCGCTTACAAATGTCAGGACTAAGGAAGGGATAACTTCTTTGATAAAAAGTTCAGCACTGTCCCTTTTCAAGCTCGTAACTGGAGAATCTCTTTGCTCGTAAAGACCTCTCCCTTCTGGACTAGTATCCGACAACCGATAAAATAAAAGGTAGCTATCCGATGTCTGAAACAATTTAAATAAAAGTAACGCTCTGCGTCGTGTCGCAAATTAATGTATCACACAAGTTCTCATACCGCGATGACCATCATACTCGAGTCTGGCCTCCATTGCACCAATATATTCTCCCCGTGTTTCCTTAAAGAATCTGCGGTCCTTCTGATAAATACAATGGGTACGCATGGCTGCAAAGAAAATAAATAGTATTTTTTTAATCGTATAGTAAAATATTCTGCAGTATCGTAAACTAATTCCCAAACATGATTAACACATGTGCGTGATGAAAACTGTAAATATATACGATTTTAACCACAGAAAGACTAGAAAGAGAATTATGATAGAAAAATTGAATATAAATAGAGTAAGAGTGATGACCAAATGGAATTTTTTTTTTTTTCGTTTGATTTGTACATCGACGAAAGACAAGAAATAAACGAATGCTAAATGTTTGAAATAGCGGTGATTCTACTTTAATCTTCGAATAATGATATCGCGTTTGTAATACGTGCCTTGCAATACCAAATGGTGAGAACATCCGTCGTCAAGACAGCAAAAAGTATCTTGTCCCTGTTGCAGACCACCGCCGTTATCTTCTCCGGTTCTGTTGTGTTCAGAACCCGTGGCCATCCGATAGGGAAAAACATGATTCCTGTTTAAGACTGTCCCCCTTTTGCTTTCACATCCCTGTTATGTTTAATCTGTTTCCGTGTTTCACCCCTTGCACCGTGGAATTTGACAAGTAAACATATCCTAACCTCACCATCTTACGTTCACCGTAAATACTAGGTTAAATCGTGTGACACGAAACGAAGCGGAGTCCTTCCAAGTCCACGTAGCACGAATGCGAAGCACGGGGATTGTAGAGTTCGCGCTACTTATCTAATTCGCGATCGTTTCACACCGTCATGCGTAACCTTTAACATTTTCCCATTGGCACACGCGACTCCGGAACATTTATTTGTATACAGAAATTGAAGTGAATATGAAAACTATAAAAAAGAAAGAAATGTAATCCAACTATGAGACTATGAAACAGCGATGTAGGTGTTTATAACTGTATACGCCGCAGCTCGCGTTCCGGCTTTCATTTAAACGCGCATGGATAGCAATTTAAAATAATTATTTTCATTCGCCTTGGAACGAGGAAATGTAGTTTTAATCGTTGAGACGTAGAAATTGCATGTTTAAAAAAATGTGGACGAATGATAGTACAATAGTAATGTAATAATAGCAGTTTTATTTTGTAAGAATTTTTCGGTGTTCAAATTATATGATACTCGATATATATCGATACGTAACAATTATCGCTTCGATGCTATTTGGAACGATGAAGTTTCACCATTGAATTTGAGCATTGTTTCGTCGAGTGTTGCTTATTGTTAGAAGAGCGTTTGGAATAGCAACAAAGGGCATTATTTATTTAATTCGATAAATGTGTGTTTGACTAGGTTGGAATAAAATAGGAAAAAAGAAACGGAATTAAAACAGAATGTAACGCAACAGCTACGTTTGTATGATTAAATATAGCACTCTGATTTTATTATCGCTTTCGAAGGTTCCGCTGGCAACCAGAAACTTCGCGATAGCATGGAACGTGTTCAAAATATAAAGTGAAGGTGGAGCTAGCTTCGAGAGAACAACTCGTTTTTTAAATTAAAAATTAAAGTAGATTAGCGGGAGAGATATATTAGAAGTCAAAGTGGAACCGTGATGTAACATATCAATATATTTCTTTACAATGTTTATATAACGCCTGATATGTATATTGTCATAGAATTCGCGAAATAATCGCTCTTATTGCTGGTTGAGTATCATAAACAGCTCACAACTTAGAGTCTGCTTCACATAGGCACATTCTACAATTAGGATTCCGAAGTCTGTACATTATTCGCCAATATCACAGAACCTCATGATCGAACGTTCTTGTAAATAACACACAATTAACAGAAACGGATAATAATATGCATTGCTTCCAGCATATCCTTTGCAAAATCGACGTCTTATCACAATTACAGAACCATTACAATTCTACTATGTACATTTATATTTGTTGTTTGTATAAATCACTTATTGTTAAATACGATGTTACACAGAGAAGATAAATACGTCCTCATAAATATCATTACTTACATACACTTTCAGCGATCAGTCCCGAAATTCGAGGACTCGAATGCACCTCGCATAATGAAATACAAACGTCGAACTCAAAGAAACGAAATAATAATCGCTGCAGTAGAAAACGTCAATACGTTTGAACGACCACTCTTGTCACGCACTTGATCCATCTTCGTTTCTTGTAATATCATGCGAAAATTTATGTCCACAAGAAATACCTGCAATTCATCAATTTTGATACCATCATCTGAGATATCATTTTATTCTACTTTAAGTAAACCATGCTGATCGCACTCCAGAGGTCACTCGTCACTAGGGCTGGGACTATTTGTCGAATTTTTCGGTATTCGAATATTCGAATACTTCAGTTGCTCAATTATTTGGCGAATATAATTCGAATATCCAAGTATTCGAATACTATTCGAATATCCAAGTATTCGAATACTATTCGAATATCCAAGTATTCGAATACTGATGTATTCGAATAGTATAGTTTGAATTATAAATCAAGTTCCTCAGGTTCATTTTTTTACAAACTTTTATTTAGTTTCAGTTGTGAGTTCGTTAGTTTGTCAGGGTGAGATCTTGTAAGCTTATAACTTGATTTATAATTCACACCATACAATTCGAATAGTATTCGAATATTGAAATATTCGAGTAGTATTCGAATACTCACATATTCGAATAATAACATTCGAATACTCAAATATTCGAATAATAACATTCGAATACTCAAATATTCGAAGTTTATTCGCAGCATTCGAATACTTATAAAATATTCGAATATTAAATTATTCGAATACCCCCAGCTCTACTCGTCACACGAAGCCCCCCAGTTCCAGTCATTACTCTCTGTCTGGAGGGGCATACAAATTGGTCTTCGACGACCAGAACGGAGAATAACGAGTACAGCAGCTGGAAAAGTTACAGCGAGTTGGTAGCGTGAAAATAAAGATATCTCAAGCGTCTGAACAAAAGAATTGACAAAAGCACGAGAAGATCTATTGCATTAGAGTAAGTTTATGTCGCGAACAGACGATACCTAGGAAATTCAATACCCATACTGTCCATGAACAGTTCGCGAACGCTGATGGAGACCCACCTTTACTTAACACTGCTGTATGGTACACTTTACGACCTCTATACCTGTCCCAGTCGCTGTACCTCAAATATCACCAGTTAGTGGTCTGCATCAAAGAGTTTCTCCAGAACCGATTGGCATCTAGCAGGTGGGTTCCATGTGTGGTGACATGGCGTTCATTTTGGGCGGTCGGCCGAAGCCGCGCGTGCCGTCCGGGCCAGAGGGCATCCTGGTCACGTTCTCCGGCAAGTGAGTGAACGCGATACCGCTGTTGCTCCTGGGTCGGCAGAAACCAGGCTGCTCGGATCCGGAAGAGCAGAGAGACAGTCTCCTGGCACCTGTATCGAGGCCCGAGTCGCGGCTGCAGGTGGACAACCGCCGGAAAAACGGTCCGTAGTCCGCTGACCCGCGGCGACCAGAGTGGTAGCAACCACCGTTGCACTCGGAACCAGAACTCGAGCAGCAAGAGAAACGTCGATTCTCCTGGTAATAGTAGCTCGGCGGATAAGCGGGGTGACAGTAACCGGTCTCGGAGCCAGTGGAACAGGCGGAGTAACGTCTGCCAAAATTTGCTGTCTCTGAGCCGGAACCGGAGCCGGAACAGGATGACAAACGGCGGAGGATGAAGCCGTTCTCCGAGCCAGACACGGAGCAAGAGGACAATCGGCGGGACAACCATGCATCTGGCGATGGGGGTCCTGAAAAATACAACTGAATCTGTGGATTCTAGAAGTGACAATTTTTCATTGGCAATTCGGCTAATTCGGATCGTCGCATAATTGGGATTTTATTGAGATTTGTGAATGAAAGTGTTAATGAGAGTTAATGAGAGCGCTAGACTCGACTCTACATGACACCTCACAACTTTTTATGGGTAAAGAGTCACGAGACTCGGCTCAATTTTTTACATGAAATGTTTTTGATGGGATACGTTGTTTTTTTCTGGCCAGAAAAGATTAGATAGACTTACGAAAGTTTCAATCCTCTTCTCAGAGAGAAGGGAAAGATTATTTTGCACTGTACCTTGGAAGGGATGGCCCGGGTAAGCGTGATACATCGGGTAACCGTGAATAGGCTTCTTGTGTCTGGCTCTTCCATCTTCGGCCTCAGATCCACTGGGGCAGCTCGAGGAGTTGTAAGCTTCCTCTTTCGCCAACCTCGTCAGGGCACTTTTCTTCGCCGGCTGTTGTTTCCTCTTCTTGTCGCTGGATTGTTGCAGCTCGAACACCTTGGCATCGCCCAAGGTCATCTGCAAAGCGACACGAGCGCACGCGGAATCCGTGAACTCGACCATGGCGCACTCCTCGCTGGATGCCAACTCTGGCCTCTTAGCGATTGCTTGTCGTACCTGATAATCACAAACATTTCACACTTTCATTCATCGCAATTAGGGACTCCTCAAGATAAATTCTAATTCAAGAGTATAGCATCTTATTTCCTAAATACAGTTACGCTAACGTTCTTAACGCTTCGACTGGCGTCGGCGTGTTTTCACGCCGAGGAATTTTCTATCCTATTTTGCGCGATTTTCACGTGTTTGATACGTTCTGCAAGGTATTGAAAATATTCTCCGAGTGCCCCCGAATGTTTGCTCGAAGCGAATTAAGAAGCGATTGCTTGGAAAGGCCTGACCAACTTGAGGGGTCATTTTTCAAAACATTGAATAACAGCGGCGGACTTAAGCGAAAACGCCCAGTTGAACAGAATTAAAAATAAATTTACTCGGGTGTAATTTTGAATGAAAATTATGAGAACTAAAAAAATTACAGTGTTGGGATAAAATAATAATTTCTTTTTTGGAAGATGGGAACCCTTCTAGGCGCTAACTGCTCATCTGTTGAATAATCGAAAAGGTTGTTACCTCGGCTGGTGCAGGATGCCCAGGTCGAAGAACCCTGATGAGCGCGATCTCGCCACAGGGCCTAAAGATTTCAGCGACAGCTTCGACCGACAGCTTCTCCACAGGCAGCCTAGCAGCTAGAATCGTCCTCGAAGGAGTAGTCTGATCAAAGAGCGGCAGAGGATCGACTCTGCGTAGCTTGGTGCCCTGAGGATTCACTTGGAGTCTCTTGGACTTGTCCAGAGCGACGCCAACCACCCTCCAATCTCTACTGAGGTGTTTCACCCTCTTGAAGCTCGAGATAAGCTTCAGAGATACGTACCCCTCTTTGTTCCTCTTCACATGTTTCAACAAGAACGCGTCCTTAACGATGTTCTCATCAGAAAAGTAGAATTCCACTTGGGCACATATCTTCTCCGCCAGTTCGTCGCTCGGTGGAACGAAATCCTCCTGATCAGCTTTACCCCCTTCAGCCGCTTGCTTCTTCTGCTCCTCCTTAACGACGGTTTCCTCCATCGAGTCCGCCCCCGAGTCGCGATCGCTTCCCTTCTGCTGTTTCGTCATGCTCCTCGATTTCCTTTCGTTATCGGAGCTGCCGCAGTCGGACAGATCAGCTTCGTCTCCCTTCGAGCCTCTTCGATCGAAGGAAAGGCTGACATCGCTGTCCACCGAAGATATACTGTCCCTCGTGTCGGACTTCTTCATCGGCGGCGGCGAGAATATCAAGCTGCCCACCTGGTCCCTAGACTCCTGCTGAAAGTCCACCTCGTCCATGGTCCCGCGGCTTGATCTACACGGGAAGCCACCAAAGTGTCCGGCTATCTGGGCCTACCAATCGCTGATCGAACACACAAGATCAATCTCGCGCGCGTGTATCGTCCGAGTTAATCCATTTGAAACGTTTCTAGCCACGGTGTCGCCTCAGCAAAGCCACCTTCGAGGTGCCTCGTTCCTATCGCAGCCACGACTCTGCTCGCGCGGTTAAACGGACATTGTACCCTCCGCGATAGAAATCGGCCGCCAATGAAGTCTTTGAGGACAGACCACCTTTGTCTCGAAGCGATGTTTAATAGATCGATGGATTGGACCGATCCCTTCTTCGCCCAAGGTATTGTCGATTGCGATGATCTTTCCCGTCGCCGATCCGATGCGTTTGGCAGCACCAAATCAAATCTGCGGAGACAGGTCGGCAGGTCTATTAAACGAACCGATGGCACACTAACGATCCTTCGGAGTGGGAAATCGCGGAGGACGAGTGATCCTAATGTGGACTGAGGGATGGGTAGGGGGTGGAGAGGAGGGGGCAAGTATCGCGGGGTTACGGCGGCTCGGTGAGGGGTAGGGGGGAGGAAAAGAGGAGATTAAAAGAGCCGATCTTCCCGCTCTGGTTGGGAATACATGCTCGTTCACCTCGGAAGGGGAGGAAAGTGGGGGGACGTTGCGCGATTCGTGACAGTTCGGGGAATAGTGGCCTTCCCGAACACGCGTCCACCTCTTTAAATACTTTCGCCCGCGGGTCGCGCATGCGTGATTAACTCTACCGCGACAAACCAACCCTGAGGTCGTGACCTTCCTAAATACCGGTCAAGAGTGAGACACCGGGAAGATAGGAATCGCTTGAAGGGCATCTGGCTAGGACCTTGGCGGAGTAAAGGCGTGCAAGAGGGTGGGGCGGGCGAATTTGTAGGGGAAGAGGGAGAAAAGGGCGGATTCGTGTGCAAAAATCAGTCGAAAGTGAGAAATTAAGTTCTCGTTTATTGCCTCAAACGGCCTTCGTTTTGTCATTCGTCATTTTTATTTGTGATATATGTTTGCAGACATAGATTTTCCAAAATATTAACGCTGTTTGGAAGCATCGATAGATTTCCTTTAGAGCTGGGACTATTCGAATATTTTACAAGTATTCGAATGCTACGAATAAACTTCGAATATTTAAGTATTCGAATACTATTCCAATATTTAAGTATTCGAATTCTATTCCAATATTTAAGTATTCGAATACTATTCCAATATTTAAGTATTCGAATACTATTCCAATATTTAAGTATTCGAATACTACTCGAATATTTGAGCATTCGAATACTACTCGAATATTTGAGCATTCGAATACTATTCAATTAGTATGGTGTGAATTATAATTCAAGTTATTAGCTTACAAGATCTTACCCTGACAAACTAACGAACTCACAACTGAAACTAAATAAAAGCTTGTAAAAAAATGAACCTAAAGAACTTGATTTATCATTCACACTATACAATTCGAATACATCAGTATTCGAATACTTAAATATTCGAATAGTATTCGAATAGCATTCGGATACTTGGATAATCGAATAGTATTCGAATACTTGGATATTCGAATTATATTCGCCAAATAATGGAACAACTGAAGTATTCGAATAGTCGAATACCGAAAAATTCGACAAATAGTCCCAGCCCTAGTTTCCTTCGTGTATAAATATTGAGTTAAAATGAGTTGAGAAATAAATTAGGCTTGTGAGATCACCTGATTTAATTAAATTTCAGTTTCGCTTATGAGTCACGTTAAAGCCATTTTGCTCCCGGCGCTTGAGACGGGAAATTATTGAAGGGTTTCTAGAACTTAAAGCTTGAGAGACGTAGTTGGAATCTATGTATCTTTTAACTCAGCAGCTCATTGTCAGTTTTATTTATGTCAGTAGAGATAGCATTCTCAATAAATTTTTAGAAACGAACGGGCTTTAACTGTTCAACTTTGTTATTTACAACACAATACAAGTGCTATCTAAATATGATACTCACTTCTACTTTTTTCACTTTATACCTATACAAGAAGATTTTAAGTAGATCTATTGAAAACTATTCCACACATGAACAATATGAATTGAATTTCGACCGTAAAAATTCTTCTAATCAGAAGAGATGATTTGCGTCGCACGTTCCCAGCAATGAACGTGATATTCGTTTAAAAGCATCTCATCTAATTATTCCACACTTGATACACATCGTGGATTACAACTAAACCACGCGTTGCAGAGCGTGCTAAATATTTATTTCTCTAGGTAAATCAAAAACATTTGAAGGATACTAAGTCTTTATGAGATTTCAATAAAAATACTACCTATGCAAACCAAAATTCTGAACTAAGAAAATAGAGAACTGAGAATCCATAGCTGTATCCCATTCTATTCTAGCAATCTTGACTACCTCTATATCCTCGCAAGATTTTATTACGTCCAAGAAAAAGAAGTTAGAATATGGTTTTCCACTCAAGGCTACACCGTTTCGCATGGAGCCGAGATATGGACTGCTTAAAAAAAAAGTATTGTCTCTTATCCAAGGTCCCTTCATCCGCGGCGTAACAACTAATAGTTACGTTTAACATCAACACCGGCTGACAAAACATATTTCTATTACCTACAAACGTAACGCGAGCAACTTGTCCCTCAAATACATTATTGCAACCACTTAACCTACTAAGATAAAAGCCTACCATTGAAAGTTTCTAAGAAAATTAAATCAGAAAAACGAACCATGCTAAAGATAATACATCAGGTAGTTACATAATTGCGTAGCTAATTAATCAGCGCAACAAATCACAATTAACAGAATTCACGAATCTCGTAAAAGCATCACTGCTAGTAAGCACGAGTAGTTAAAATAAAAAAAAAGTATATACTGCTGCTAACAACTAACAACCACTCACCGCAAAAAGAAAACTGCTGTCCGCTGCAATATCTCGCGCGACAAAAGAGAAGGGCTCGAGGAAAGCGAGTGGAACTGGCTGGAAGAAAGAAAAATGATTTTCATTGAGGATCGGTACGCGGAGCCAGTTGTGGTATGAATGGGAGGAACGTGCGGCTAGAAGTGCGACGCGAACTCCTCGACTACTTGGGCCTAGTCTGCGTGTCTCACGGAAGCTGGGACGTCGCGACGTCCGCTACAGGAAGGAAGGACTTCGTTATGGTGGTGGTGAAGCTCAGCAACCTCGAGGAGGCCCGCCGGGCTTATTCACAAACGCTTCGCATTGCATCCGGACGCTGGCAGCATAATAAGATATAGGTCAAGTGCGGCTGGTACCATGTATGGCCGTACCTGCGGCGGGGAAGGACGAACATGTGCGCAGGTTATCGTTGTCGAATCGAAAGGGTTCATTCTCTGTCCTCGTCCTTCCACCTCTTCGTCTATTTCAGATACCACCTGTCGGACTAAAACTTGATCTTCGACGTGCCTGGACACTGACGGAGTAACATTCTTTCGAATATTATTTTGACCATTTTTTAATAGGGCTGGGACTATTTGTCGAATTTTTCGGTATTCGAATAGTCGAATACTTCAGTTGCTCAATTATTTGGTGAATATAATTCGTATATCCAAGTATTTAAATACTATTCGAATATCCAAGTATTCGAATACTGTTCGAATATCCAAGTATTCGAATACTGTTTGAATATCCAAGTATTCGAATACTATTCGAATATTTAAGTATTCGAATACTATTCGAATTTTTAAGTATTCGAATACTGATGTATTCGAATAGTATGGTGTGAATTATGAATCAAGTTCTTTAGGTTCATTTGTCAGAGTGAAATCTTGTAAGCTAATTTTGACCCACTTCACACCATACTATAAGAATAATGTTCGAATAATAACATTCGAATACTCAAATATTCGAAGTTTATTCGTAGCATTCGAATACTTGTAAAATATTTGAAAATTAAATTATTCGAATAGTCCCAGCCCTAATTTTTAACAGTTGTTTATGTGTACCGTTGACTGGGAGCAACAATATAATGATACCGCTTAATACCTACCAGTCGATTGTAAATTGATAGGATTATTAAGTTGTGTGTTACAATTTGAATTATTTAAATTTCACTTGTTTGGGAATAAATAATATGTTATAGTGTTTTTTTATTTATAGAGTATTTGAAGTTAGGATTGGGAAAATATTTATTTTTTAAAGCTACGAATGTCTAGCTGTTAGTGTCTTTTTATAGGAGGAATAGTAAATGCAGAAATCGATGGTATTATAAAAAAAAGGAATTGGATTAACATTTACGTAAAAGTATTTGAAGGATCGGCGCATAACCCTCTTAGGTATGGCTTCAGACATTGCGTAAGCTGTCGTTCTGAACCTTTCAGCGCGTAGATTGTTCAAGCAACGCCCTTTCTGTAAGATCGTTATTGGCTGGCTCTTGCATGATAATCATTGCAAATTCGCCGGCTTTCGTTGTGATTACGAGAAGGGGGAACACGAAACAGAAACGAGCTCCATAATACCTCATTGCAAATAATTCTCTCGAATATCACTCGTTATCACTTATACCTCTCTCATTAAATAAATTTTCCTGCAAAATTTATGGCAAAAATACTACTTTGGTCAATTTGATCATTTTATCAATTATACCTATTGCTATGAAAGTTATGCGTGCTACGTAAATTTGAGTGATGCAATAAATATTTCCAGTACTGTCTGAACAAGTAATAATATAAATAAAATATATTCCATATTCTAGTCTTTATAATGTTATTAAATTTTTATTTCAAAAAGAGAAGCGTCACTGCCGTTTGCTGAAGTTTGACTTGTACAACGAGGTCTTCCGAGAACTAATGTGCTTAGCATCGACGGGTGTATTAAAGTGGCTCTGTTTAACATTAACAATCGCATAGGTGGCGTATAAATGGAGAAATAAAATTCTACGCTCGGGTTCATTCAAATTCACCATATGAGCTGGTGTCTGCGTTTAGTACTCGATGCGTGCTTCGAGCGTTCAACAACCCTGAGGCGATATTTCAAAAGAGCACCTTTTAAAAGGCTAGCAACACAAGCAGAATGCAGAAACCCGTCGGGAATAATATTTGTAACGACGAGATATGCATATCATAATTGAAATAATTCGCCGTATTCATCGTAAATTGGCCATTAATTCTTCCTATTAAATGAATCTGCGTGATGCAGCGCGATTACTATTGGCACTCTGCGATCGTCCCCTGTCATTAAAAACAGAACAACGAATTACAATGAATATATCGTAAATATTGCGACAGCCCTAATCCTCAAATAAAATTCTAAGAAGATTCTACGAAATACTAATTACGCGAAAATTGTATCGAACAAATTTGAATCTATAACGAAAATTTGTCAAATTCTATTGTATAGAATATTCTTAATACAGAGAAGTTCATATACATATCACATTGCTGTAAATAAGTATTGATGAATTATTTAAGAAACATTACGGACGAAAATCAAAACGCAACGATACTTATATCATAGTAAATAATGATTTATTTAGTAGATACTCTGCGGTCACTAGCTAAACGAAGAATAGCTTAATGATCGATGTGCAATTGCAAGAGGATAGGTGTTCAGTTTTATGATTGATTTCAGAGGCATGATGAAAGTCAAATAATGTTCTTACTTATTACAATCAATTGTAGCTGGAGGTATTTGCCCCGAGGCTTTCGCCAAACGTTCTATCGCCAGAAGCGAATATTGGCAATGAATGACACGAATAAAAATAATCATATCCTGTTGCTAGATGGATTATATCGAATGATCTCAGTGGGTATCATAATATCGTTGCACAGCATCGCGAAGGCATACAGGCTGGAACGGTTTCTCGATGCGATCACACGTGTTAATAAAATAAAAATTAATAAGGCGAGATACAGGAGTAAAAAAAGATAACAAATATTCTACTGACAATAAAACACCCTTATGGTTGTTGAAGATCAGTGACCCACTCAGAATTCAATCTGCGGGGAACCGAGTTGAACGAATAAGAATATATTTCATTCAAATTCAATAAAATTCATTAGGGGATTATAAAAATTTATTTCAATAATAAAATCCAGTCTTCTTTTCTTCTTACAAAGCTCTTAAATTACTTCAGTCGTGGTTACATTAATCTCCTTTTTCTTTGGGGTGTGTCAGGGCTCTTCGCCCCCCTCCCAAATAATTTATTCCTGATTATTGCTCTTCAGTAAAATTATGGGAAGTATCATGTGCAGGAATGATTAATCGGTCGACGGTTTAAAAAAAATCTGAAATTGGTTTATCGGTGTGCATTTCATTTGCCATGATAAAATTTCCATAATTAATGATGAGTGTCGCGCTGTGGATTAATTATGTGCAATTGCTAATTCGATTTCAAGAGGAACGAAGACGCTGATGCTAATGATCGTGGATCTATCGCGGCCTCTAGAAAGAATCTTAAACGCGGACAAGCTTTTCTCTCACACGTGTCCTTGTCAGGCTTAGTGTTTTTAAATAACAATTCAAGAAGGCCCATCCTTGTCGGCAAATTCTCCATCTGAATTCTCAAAGGAAACACGCCGGTGACGCTGACCTCGCACTTCATCATTGCGCGTCATTCACTGTCCGACCTTTGTCGATCTCAATTCGTACGAAATCGCTCTGTTAGCTCTGGCTTTCCTTAGAATTTTGCGAGTTACGAGATACGGATGGACCTGACAGGTCATCAAATTCTGTAATCGTTTATGAAACTCAGTATAACTGCTTGAGATACTTAGGACCGGTTTAGTTCACATTGTGAATAATAATAATATTGTAATAGGTACTATTTTTAAGAAATATAAAAAACCTACTTTGGCAAAATTAAGTAGTTTTAAGTTAAATAATTCTGATGCCCCTTTAAATCTCAAGGTATCTTTTTAGACGAATAGTAAGCTTCCTAAGAAATTCTAATCTCTGAATAGAATTTTGAACATTTTTTAATACACTAAATTATTCAATTTATACAACTATCTTGAATAATAATGAATCTCTGACCGTGTGTGTATGTATATAGTTGTAATATATACGCACATTAATACCAGCGTAATCGAATGAATTGAATCCAATGGAAGATAAGAAGACGATAAAGCTGCGAAGCCTAATAAATATTGATCTCAATTTATATTAGATTTATGCGCTTTCAGAACTTAAAGAATTTGTAATCCTATTTGTAAAATAGCAATATCGCCCGCGATACCTTTTTCTATTGTCAAATAAAAAAAGAAATCGGATCGTTAAAAGTCAAGGTAGTGCCCGCGATTTTTTTTTATTTCTTTACAAGCCCTTGATGTCAGCAACTGGTTACCCAACACTTCATCTTGCTTTTACATGTCACCTTTCTTTTCTAGAAAGATCCATTTTAATGGCCGTGCCGAGCAAAAAAATGTAACAGGATCTCGTGCGTCTTCATCATTCTTAGCCTTCGAAGTATTCCGAGTGAAATGAATTTTCATGAAATCGTGAGTACAGATAATCTTGCTCGCGTAATCGCGATTTCCTTTCATTGATTCCCTCGCCGTAATTTATTGCCGTCAGAGAACCGATTTCATTAACATTATTCCAGTAATTAACGCAACTTTCTTCCTCGCAGATAGTAAGTTTATGTAGATGCTTATTACTAATTATTCAGTAATTAGATGTAATAATACCAAGGTTCTGGAATTGACTATCAGTACTTGACAGTAACGCACTCGGGATTTAATCTTGGAGGAAGCCGAGTTGAATGGATAAAAATATTTTTAATACAAATTCAGTAAAATTCATTAGGCGATTATAAAAATTTACTTAAAGAATACAATCGTTTTGTTTTCATTTTATAAAGCTGTTGAATTATTTCGGAATTGGTTACATTAATCTTCTTTTTCCTTTTTCTTTGGGGGATGAAGCCCCCTCTGGGTGCGCCACTGGTATCGAAAATAAAAATGAACGAAACCCTTCGATTATTTAAAATTCCCTTCACCTCTCAATAATCTATATTTCCATTAATTCAAAATTTAATTTCATATCGTTATTCCCTACTTGGACCTGAAATGAAAGCTCAGCTCTAACAGCTACTTAAGGATCTCGCCTCTGCTTTTTCTCGCCAAGTACCTATCAATATTAAAAGCAATTAATCGACGCAGAAGTGTGCCAGAAGGCGTCGAGAGAGACGTGGACGCTCGGGGTGCTCCACAGTTCGCCAGCGTTCGCGACTTGAGGGCGGCGATTCCCTGAGGCGATTCTCGGTGCTCCGAGCAGCGTCGTCTTGTTCTGCGCGCTGGAGACGGGAGCAGAACTCGAACTGGGTCAGGGCAGCGCGCCAAATGGTTGGATCAATTTTATTTTAAATTTATCAAGTCCGCTTCGGCTCCACGGACACGCGTGATCAGTTCAGATTTCCAGACTGTGCATACCGATTAAAATGGTACCTTGCCCGTGTTACGCGAACACCGCCAGTCCTTCGTCCACTCTCATTTCTTTTTCCACGTTTCACGATTCCCCTCGCGGTACACATCTGCCGAACCGAGAATCACTTTAATAATTCTGCCTTTCATAAAAAAAATCACCACAGAAATTAATAATAAAATGCCAATAACGTAATAACTGGGAGGATTAATTTGAAATAAGATTTGGGGTGTCGATATATTGGAGAATAGTTTGTAGGATCTGCTGATCATCTTATTGGTCAATTTTGTTTTTTATGGCAAACGGAAGGCGAGGTGTGATGGGAATAATATACGACTGCTTATCGTGAATTGTAATTGTACTTCTTCGATGAACCTCGAAACCAAGGAACATCGTTTTAATGTTACGTTGTAATCCGATTTGCAGGAGGAAGTCGCGTAATATATCGCACCTGCGTCGAGGGACCTTCCGCTGTCCTTCCTCTTCAAACAGAGAAGCATTGAAGTTTCCAGATAAATCTTCAATGCAATCGAATCGTTTATTTTTTTCCTCTCATTGTTCTGCCGTCTGCGGTTATTCATGATCGGCGGACCATCGTTTACTAAGGCCGTATATCTTTTACTGTGATTTTTCGTTACAACGTCCACATATACTATCGCGATAACAACTGGCAATAGATCACAGATTTATTTCTCCTAGTCCTACCATAGATGGGTGAATTAATAATTACGATATTATTAGTTCTATCTCTACGATCTCTGCTCTTGATGCGAGCAATTAAAACACTATACTTTTACTTAATTACGTGATAAAGTACAGTGGATAATAAGCAAGGAGAAGCCAAGCCAAAAAACAACTCTGTGTTAATGATTTTCTGATTCACTGTGTATATCGTAACCGATCGTACATATTAATCAGAGGAAACGCGCAATGAACCACGTGGAATAACCGACAGTGGAGAACCACTGGAACTGTGTGAGTCAGGCAGAGTAAGGTCCAGTGTAAGGCCCTGGGGTGATTCGCCTAGACGGCCATGACCATATTACAGGCCAGAGGCCCCCAATACCAGCCAGCAAGCTCACTTCCACTAACAATCGGCGAAATCGTTCCCTGCAAATCACTTCGCATGTTTACAGCAATAGAACTCCAGTTCGCAGGCTGAATTTGTTTACGAGACTGCGTCGACAACTACGTTCCTCCATCGTCGCTGGCATTTAAACACTCAACTTCATTTTATCTTCATCCTCTTCGTTTGTTGGAAAAATTGTTTCAAGGATACCCCGAGCGTAAGCTTTGCCGTAGAAAATAATTATGGCAGAATTACATAACGACAGCTATAAAATGCACGGATATAAAGAGGCGAGATGGAATTTTTATTTAAACACAATCAAATGTGTACATCCTTCGTGACGAAAGAATATTTATTATTAAAATACTTGGAAGTATAAAATGTTATTCTTAATCATTGATATTGTATCGAAATATTTGTTATGTACAAAATTCTGAATGAATCTGTGTCATTTGAAGAGACGAAAGTAATTGTTACTGTAGAAGAGTATCACAATATTTATTAATCTTTTACGATATACTCGAAAAATCCTGCATTTTATACATTACACATTTATTTACATACGCAGACGCGTACAATTCATTTACATTTACGAAAGGGAAATTTACACGAAAATTCAATTTTATCGTACTCAGTTTTTAAATATAAAATTTACCGTCAACGGTACTGCGGACAATGTTGCTTTATTATTGACCTCGAAATATCAGCGTGACCTGTAACACGAAACCAAATGCAGTCATTGTTAGGTAAGCTTTTCTATCGACGCTATTTAAAATCAAGAATATTATTAATTTACCTAATTGTAATTCTATATATAAAGCTAACATTATTACATGTATAGGAACATCGCAATCTGGGCCTTTAGACATCCAAACCTGGAAGAAATTATAACAACTGTTAGTGAAAAATACTGATATTCCAAAAATGCTGTACATAGAAATTATAAACTTGCTAATTACCTGTTTTAAGGTTTCTCCAGATTTGTCAAGCTCACCGCGGATTGCATAAGCTACAGCTAAATTGTAACGGAGTATAGCGACGCCAGTCGGAACAGTCGTCGGGTACCACGCTAAAAAGTATAATTATTAATCCCTTCATAAATGAGTATCGCCAGTTTTCTCACAAAATCCTGTATCTTAAATCTTACTTTTTATCGGTTTTGAAATAACTTCTTCGATCTTTTCTTTATCTTTATCCTGGCTTTCAGGAATAGGTACGAAAGTATTCAAATCTTGAATATTTTCTGGTTTGAGATACTCAATCGCTTCGCTAATTTTGTCGAGAAATATCAAACTTTCCGCAGCATAGAGATTCCCCAACATCCTGTAAGCTCCGGGTAATTTATTGATACTTAGCAATGATCTAGCATGTTCAAGCGCCACAACGTAATCGCCTAGGCATAAACATACATAAGCACTCGTAGCCAAGACGCTAATTTTTAAGTTTAACGCTTCGACGGTCGGAGCTTGTGACATTAAAGCCGAGTGTTGAGCACCTGGAAAGTATTTCCTTTAAGCGTTAAAGATAATAATCAGGTTTGGCAGTCGTCGGTATTGCTCTAGTGTAAAGTTCTAATACCTAAGTTATGACCAGCTGTTAACGACAAAGGTACTGTCTGCGCGCTCGCAATTGTCGTTATTGGCACATTAAGTTCATTGCTATTTGGCAGTAAGAATAACGCATTCTTTAAACAGAGAGATGCAAATTCTAGAGTTAATTGTGGTATGGCGGAAGGGAAGCCATCGGGGTCGTACTTTGTGTCTTTGGAAAGCGACGATGTCAAAATGATCTTTCTATAAATTCCAGTGCCGACAACTTTTTGCACCAAATCCTTCCTTCGCTTTGGAATGTTAAAGTCAACTTCGTTTGTCTGAAAACCATGTGAAAGTTACTCCCTTACTTTAAAAAATGTTACAACGTAACAGCTGCGCTTACTGGTTTGTGATAATAGATACAGCATTCTGCGATCCTTAACCAGAGCTTGGGATTATTATGAAGCTTCTGCGCAGCTTCCATGAAACAATCGAACGCAGCTGAGGCTTGACCAGCGTGTAGCAACGACACACCCAAGCTGTACATTAATTCGTAGTGCCTGTTCCCACCGAGTGTGTACAATGGTTGCGAAGATAAAGGATCTGAATGAAATCACTTCCTTTACAGAAATTATCTTAGATATAGCATTCTAACATAAATATTGATCTTTATAAATACCGCTATCTTTTGCTTGTACACTCTCCAACGCACACTTATTTTCATACAAAGCTTTTCGTAAATAGAAGCACGCTAAATTTGGTTTACCCATAGCAAGGTGTAAACACGCCATATTGTTATAATATAAAACGGCAGAAGATTCTCCAGAAGTCCTAAGAATAAGAAAAACCCATAATCACTGCGATACAATAATAATTCTAAATATTATCAGAATATATAATTATAAAACTAACATACTTGAAGTCTAAATTTTCTGACTGTACAGAGTTCAGTAGCTTGATAGCCTTTTTATAATTCCCTCTAAGGTATTCAAGATTGGCTTTTAAAAACACGGTCGACATATTCTAAAAAGTGTGATTTTAAAAATTAAACAAGTGATTCGATACACATAATAAGAAGAGAAACAGTTTGAATATAGTATTATCTTACTACAGGTGTACCCAAGGAAACCAATGTTTTCCATTCCCTTTTACACAATTTCAACTGATGCATAGCAATATATATTCTAGCTTTACACTTCAACAGCTTAACTTTGAACGCGTCGGTAGCAGTACTAACTTCCTTCTTCTGTTCTTTTTGCTCTTTCATCGATTTGATTATACCTTCTTTATCAACAGGCGCGATTTTAGAATTATCCGTCGATATGAGCTGACTTTCTATGTAATTAATCAAAGACAACGCAGCATCTGACTGATCCGTTACTATGTGTAGCTCGATTAAAAGCAGGCAAACTTTGTGCGCCAACGATTCTTCTAAAATAAAAGCAAAGCAAATTAAAAACATATGCGTCTTACATATATTAAGACGTTATAATACAATCTACAAAGGCTTTCGTTAACGAAGGCTCTTTCCAAATAGAAAATAATAAAGACCATCGCACGGTTGGACAGAAAATTTTCATAGGCTTCATCATTGTTTACATACCCATTGGTTCTATAAAAGCAAATAATCTATTCATAATTTGAAGTGCGGAGCTATATTGTCTTGTATGATACAATAAAACTGCTTGATTATACCTCATAACACACTTCTCAATGTCGTCTATAGTTTCAGTCGTGTCATTCGTAGACATCTGGCCGCATATTGCGTTCAGGCTTTTCCTTAATAATTCTGTTTTCTTCAAATCGTTTTTGTAACACTCCACCACGACCTTATTGTGCATCACCTTCAGGTCTTTGGGCCTGAGGGTTTCTAATTTGTTTAAGAACGACAGACAATTGGTGTATGCCCCTTTTTGGAATTCGGCAAGCGCATTTTGAGCTAACTCGCGTTCCTGTTCCGTTACGACTGCTGGACCGATGTCTTTATTTTGGGTTTCGGGGGTTTCGCTCATTTTCATATATCACAGAATAATATTTATCATATCATACATAAGGTCTCAGAGATTTGTCACAGGGTTTACTTGCAGTGGTTTAATGTTGAATACTTTCTCGGAGCTCCGCATTTGTCAGTTGTAGAGGTTAAAGTGGTGTCAAAGAATCGTAAAGAGCGCTGAACTTTTTAAGTAAAATTCACTAATATCTAGTCCGCGGAGATGATATTGAAATGATTATGAATTGAAAATAATTCTGCACGCCTTTCAAACGATTCTAAAAATTTGCCAAAACTCTAATAATTGCTGTTTTTTTCGTATTAGTGTCGGCTTTGCGCGATAGATGTCGTTACAAATCAAAGCTCATGTAGGGTTTTGGGTTGGTTTGTTGCCTGTATGATTGGTTTGCGCGCGAATTTGTATTTATGGAATGCATGAAGTGGGGTACATATTAATGTTTTACATTTACTTGTTCTTTTATTGTAAATGTTTATTGGCTTCTAATAGGGCTGGGACTATTCGAATAATTTAATATTCGAATATTTTACAAGTATTCGAATGCTAGGAATAAACTTCGAATATTTGAATATTCGAATGTTATTATTTGAATATTCGAATGTTATTATTCAAATATTTGAGTATTCGAATGTTATTATTCGAATATTTGAGTATTCGAATGTTATTATTCGAATAGTATGGTATGAATTATAAATCAAGTTCTTTAGTTTGGGTTAGGTTATAGAATTATATTAGCCAAATAATTGAGCAACTGAAGTATTCGAATATTGGAGTACCGAAAAATTCGACAAATAGTCCCAGCCCTAGCTTCTAAGATTTTGTTATCAATATTTGTAATTATTTTGCTCGGAATATAATTTGTCCTCAATTTAGACGTGTTTTTTCTTACCTTCTTAAAAATAACGATTGGGCGAAACAAATCTGGTGTGGGTATTCCAATTCCTTATATCTAATAACTGCAATGCTAAATGAAAGAAAAATAAACAGTTTCATATTTCCTCCTACAACATCTCTAAATTAGAAATTCAGTGTACGCTAGCAGGAAATTTAAAAGAAGCTAGGAAATAGCTACAAGTTTTTGAAAAGGTGCAAGATATTATATTTGCATTCGTAGGGATACAAATTATACTAAAAAAAAGTAAAGTAGGCATATTTCCTATGTTTAAATAAGTAACCCATATTATAATTGAGATGAATTTCCGAATAAAAGTAACGAGTTTCTACAAACGCTATGGGTAAAACTTGTATTCCAGATGGTACTTAATATTACAAACATCAATGCTCATACATATACAAGACAATAATATCATATTTGTTAACTATTCCAATAAATAAAGCTCGTGTTAATATCTAATATTTAATAGCCTGATAATTTCACAGAATATTATCACATTTGACTGGTGATGTCAGCTTGGTATCTCATCGTCAAATATTCAGCAGCCAGCGTCATTTTCTGAATACTGTGATGAAGACCTCGCAGGTGTTTCTCGAACGATTTAGCAATTGCATCAGCGTCGTATTCGCTCCCCAATACCGTTTCCTCGATGCTAGTATCAGATTCAGAATCCGAAGAAGTCCAAGTACTCTGCACACTCTGTATGGACGCGGTACTCGAGTACCTAGAGTTCATAGATTTGCGCGCAGTGACGAAGTCTTCCTTTAATTCTTGGATATCAATCAGGCGCCTCTTCGACCACAATAACTCGATTTTCATTTGTGTGATGATATTGTAGAGACGGCGCAGGTCCATATCGACCGATATCATTTTAACGATGGAACCATGCTTCCCTTCGAGATTCACTCTATCGTCAGAGTCACCCGCAGTTAGATCTAGAAGCCGGCTTGGAATTAATATTGTCTCTTCCATCTCGTTCACCCTCCGAAGAAACCGTTCCATGCTTTTGAAGATGGAGGCTTTGCTAAACTCGGGCTCATTATGCCGGATTAGCCTTTCTAGGTTTTCCCTGAAACAGTAATCTAATCGTTTTAATGATTTCCTTCGCACGCTTCCGTGCGTAAATGTTAATGTCATTTGCTTATTAAATGTCGCGGCACTTTGTATTGTTTTGTATTGCGTTTTAAATTGATCAGGTGATAAAGTATAAAACTATTTGCGAGATTGTATTTGTTTTTAAAGCGGAGATTCGAAGACTTTTACGCCAAAGTCACTTAACGTGCGGAAAATTGGAATGCATTTATATTTTGGTAGAAATTAAGGAGATACGAATGGAAAATACTAATGCACTTGGATTTTTGTAATATTATAGATTTTGAAGATTTATTCGCGAGGAAAGGGCGGTTGGTAAAGTAAAATATAGGTAGAGGAGATCGGGGCAAAGTGAACCTCGGGGTAAAATGAGCTTTCTTAATTTATTCTTTAATAATAGAATATATTTACAAATTTTGATGACGTAATAAATGTGTGTAATACTACAATGATAATTATGCACATTCAGATATCGAAGAATGGAAATTCATTTAAAAAATTCAAAATGAAGTTTTAGAGACTTCCAATTGGTTTTCTTTTCAATTTAGCTTTTTGGATAAATGAGTCTTAAATGTGTTATTTTAACTCCAATTTTTTTCTGCTTTTTTATAACAAGCTTATAAACGTACATGTACACGCGTTTGAGAAAACATTAATTCTAACATTATTAAATAATTAATTTTCCACAGATATGAGCATTACTTTTATGTGCATTATTATTTTTAACACACATTTTTATTGAAGGGGAAAAATTTTATTCGACTTCAAACTTTTTTCGTCTCACTTTGCCCCGGTCTCTCCTACTCTTCGAAAGAATAATGACTTCACACATTTGAAATTAAGTTTCATAAGAAATAATTAATAAATCATTCGCACAGATCATTTTTAGGAAAACAATATGCGTTTTGAAAGTAATATTTGCGAATTATTCAATGTGGTTTCACGTACACGGACCACCTTATATTATATTATGTAATACTGTTTATATATAATAATTATTGTTACATACCCCTTACATAACATATTCCTTATCAACACACCCGAAATAGAAAATTGGACAAATGATAGTATTGTTTAAATAGCGTATAGAACTGGTGCATTCGATAAGGCGTCAAAGACTGATAACGTAAACTTACGAACCCCCTTACCATAGTGGAATGATAAACTGAATTCCAATGAATTCGTTGAGGACACCAGTTAATGAAGTAAAGGCTACCAGGGCACGATGAATATGGAAACTTCATTTCCGATCGGGTATTATTTTGCGTCAAAACTCTTGTACTCTATGGTAAATTCCCCTCTAATGTTTGCTTCGGATGCATGGAACATAATTGAGAAAAACAATTTCTTGTTTTCCGTTTTCAAGTAGGTACATTTTATTTCATTGTACTCATCAGCTATACTACTTCATGCCATAAAGGTTCAAGGATTCAGTTTTATTTCAATATTATTAATTTTCGTTATTTATACTGATATATAGTTGTTTTTTACATTTATTAGGTGTACATATGATTGAGTACATTTGTCAGAACTGTTTATATGTATAAAGTTACATGTCACATTTTATAATCTTTAAAATAGATCGAAAGAAATATTTAATATTCATTATATATGTTGTATACTGGGAAAATAAGTAGATAATGCTTTAATAACAATTTGTGACTTATATATTAGATAATAATTATTGTTATTTATCAATGATTTAGGTCCCAATAGTGTTCACCATAGCCGCCGTTTACATTTGCCCATTTCACCTGTGTAAGCACAGTTTCTTGTTTAAAAAGTAATAAAACTAGATTTGATTAAAGTACACTAATTTAAAAATTTGCCATCATTTACCAGGAATTAAATCGGCATAACATTACCTTGCCTCGATGTCGATTTTCCAAAAAATCCTTCTCTTCAAATCTTTGCTCCCATCCAATTGGATTTTCACAGACATGACCAAATTGCACTTTATTATCATTTTGGCGCTCTAAAAAAATATCTCTAAATTCTTTTAGTACGCAAACTATGAGTTGAAATTAAAATTATTTTTTTTTACCATGTAATTTAATTAATCACTGAATAAAATAAAATTGTAATCTATTAATTGCCACAAATCAGCTAGCTTAACACTGTTACTATTATAGACACCCTCACCAAATGTTTGAGTATTATACTTACTGATAAAGTTGTTTTTTCATCGCCAATCTATCGAAAATTCCATCAGGGAACTTATTCCGCAAATTTTCAATTACATCTGTAACGATGGCATAATTTTCATAAATTAGCATATTATTAGTATTAAACTGGCCAACTAACTTATATAACACATTACGTGTATAATTTGCTTTCATGATATATCAAGTTCTCGATCGTTAACCACATCTGTCCATTTATTCTTCTATTACACTTTAATTCACTAAATATAAAATTTATAAACATTTCTCGTTTCATCATTACTAAAAAATTTTCCAACTAATATCTACGATCAATGGACAAATTAATTCATTTACCTGGAGATGATTTTCGTCTCTTTTTCTCCGCGCTCGCAGCAATAATAATAATAATTATGAAAAACTGTATATTAAGCAACTTAAACATATTTCACTGGTGACTTGATTTAGCGACTCCAATATTAACAACTCAAGACTATTAGTGAAATATGGAAAAGAACACAAGAATGTCACCGATAGAGTTTCAGTTTGAACTGATCGATCGCTCGGGGGACAGATCGAGATCTTTCAACGCTCTGATTACTTCGGCACTTTTGAACGTGATGAAAGTTAGCAGCTGCCACCCGCGTGATTAGAAATGTTTTACTTTCATGGCCTACAAACGTGTCACGCATCATTGTATATTGTTCCAGCACTAATATAATAAGTAAAACTTAACTGAAATAAAATCTGTATCAGATTTGATTATAAAATGAATTAAGTGGCAACTTACTCAAAATACGTTAGCAAAGAGTGTAATTAAATTACAAATACTTGAAATTAACTAGAGAACCGAAAAGAAGCGCGAAATGTGATTAAATATTCTCCAGATATCGAATTAATTTGGAACTAAAAATGCCTGTAACAATACGTAAAAAATTTGCGGAACAGGTTGAAACTTCGCGAGCTTATAAAGTACCGAATTCTACACAACTTTTCCTTATAACATTTTTTCGTACGTCGTCGGATAACGGAGATATAAGCGTTTCAAAATTATTAGCAACCTGCGCCTGTATGCAGGCAACCCGCTAACACCGCGCGTCACTTCAAGAACTTCAAAGAACTGTAACTTTGTTATAAGACATTTTACGGAGCAATTTCATGAGAGAAACTTGTTTAGCAGCTCGCCCCCTACAATTATACCGAGTTTGAACGCGTTAGCACGATTTTACGGGAACAAACTCGACAAAATCCCGGAAGTGATCGGAACGCGTTCAAAAACATTAAAACACTCCTTTCAGACATCACGTTTTTACCAGTGAATAAAATTCATTTTGCGTTAAATAAACTGGAATAGAACAGCAAGGTTAAAAGGCATATGTGTTCTTATTTTGTTGTGATCATTCTTCCTCTGTCGTTGCACGGAATACGTTTATAAAACGATCTTTAAATTGTTACTCTAACAGAATCATTTGTAAATCGCGGGTTTCAAATGCTCTAAGTTTTGCCCGTGTTGAATTCTAATTCCTACCACGCGTAGCGTTACAATCTTATTTTAGACTCAATTGATAACGTTGGGTGTGACATGAAAATGGTAAGGGGGTTCGCGAGCCCCCCGAGCGTGACACAAAATTACATTGCGTGATGGGTCTGTCCTATACCTGGTCTGTGGTGTTGGGATTCCACAAACCCGGGACAGAAAAATGCATTGAATATTCTATTTACTTTATACCTCGATCTTTTAATGCATTAATTCCTTTATCCTTGAACATAAGAATTATAAACGAAATAGCAATATTTTCAAATATGCGCGCCTCCAATCGCGCACGCGCTATGGTATTTCACATTCAATGAGCTGCGCGGCGCGGCCTTTATTGAATTTTCGATTTACAAAGGAACGTAATGTTTGTTGAGGATAATATTGACGAATACATTAGTTTTTTGTCATACACAGCAATATCTTTATTAATGGCGCAATCAGCGTACAACTAGTTGCAAGTAGATACGAGATTCGTTAGTTCCACTTACAAAGGCATGTATTTGTCAGGAAAGATTCAGGCTGCTTTTAAATTAGGTTTGGTTTAATTATCGAAAGACATGCTGTAGCTAGTTTTCACGCACTTCATTACTGACTCAATTAATTTCACGAAACCAGTATCCTTTGGCTTCTCTAATCCTCTTAGAACTCTGTTCTTCATTACAGCGACGAATTCTTTGTTACTTAATTGGCCGTCCACTAGAAATTTACAAAACAGGGATATAGTAATTATGTTACGTTTTCTAAACACACTAATAGATAGATCCATAACGACTACTTAATAGAACTCGGGGAAAAAAAGCCAAATAGTGTCTCTTTTCCCTTTTTTTTCTTTAAAAGAATAAACTTACTATTCTCATCAAAAATCGTGTAAACCACTTGTATAACATGATCGCTCAAATCAACGTGCGCTACTGTTTTTGCCACATGCTTCAGTGTAGCTGCGAAATTTTAAAACATATGTTAATTAAAATTCGTCAGGCACGGAGTGACAAACTGGACTTGCCAGCCGAGAAATCTAATCATTGACGAAGGAAATGTCTGTTTAACGCTATTAAATACCTTGATCAATTGATGCTCCTGCAATATGATAGAATGTCAGAGCAGTGTCTACATCATTAATATTGTTTAAGAAGTGAAAGAATTTGAGATATTCATCTTTGGTTATTCCTTTTGGCTTCTCTTTGAAGCTAAAAGTAAAAACAATTTTATATTATATACTTATCTGTATCACCTATTTAAAAATCCTCGATCTCCATTCGTGTACTCACCGTTTCTTTAGGGTTTTTAAAATTCTTGTTTTTTTCTTGTCAGGATACCCGGCGTAGGCCAATAATAATTCTGTGAAATCCACTTCTGTTATCCGACCATTTTCATCGGGATTTCTTCTCTCGAACTGCAATAGTTTCGTTAAATTAATTTGCAGAGACAGTCTCCAGCTCGTCACATGCAAAGACATGTCTCAATAAAATTTACCTCCAAACTGAGAATCTCCTTTTGTAGTTGCTGCTGAAAGTCAAGGAACTTCTCAATCGTCAGCTTGCCTTTCATGCTTGATCCAAAGAAATAGGTAGTTAATGCTGAGTTAACACCCTGAACACACATTTAGAATTATTAGTTAAAAAATAATAAATAAAAGAATAGAAACATCGTCTTTTACATTTTAAAACATTTTAAAACGAAAATAAACACGGTGAAATGTAATTCTTAATGCAATGAAAAATAGGAAGGGGGTGAATTTTCACGTACAAGTAAATCAAAAATTTGGAATAAAATTTTTCACATGAGGCTTTCTTTTCGAGAATTTCAATTTAAAAAATGTATTGAGTACGCCTTGTAGATCGATTTTCTTGAAAGCAAAGTCTCGTTCTAAAGAAAGTTATTTTTAATTTGGATATATTTTTACACGAGGTTTCATTTCAACCGCACTTGTGCTATATTCACTATTACATTTCGTTAATTCTTAGCAAATTTCCAAGTTTAACAAAATAAAAAATAAGAAATGATGATCAAGTATATAATTAATAATTTTCGATACCTTGAACATATTACCAGTGGCAGCATGATCGCGATGTCGATTTCCAATACTAGTTTGCTGTCGAATCAAGGTAGCGACTTTTCCAAATTCATCAGAATCCACATCACCGTCTCCATTAAAATCGAACATTCTAAAGGCAATTTCGAAGTGTCTCCTAGATGCTACAACAGGAAATTATTTTCTCAGACTACAAATGATGGCGGATATTTCTTTAAGAATCTCAGTAACTTTTAAATTTTCATGCAAATGTTATTAGAATTATATTACACATTAAAGAATACTAATATAAATGTAACTTACTGGACAATACTGTGAGCAGGAATATATAATCGGAAAAGGTGATTAATCCAGCGCTTCCAAGCTTGTAAAAAATGCTATCTTCGTCTAAAGCCAACTCCAATTTCGTATGAATATTCTGTAGGTATCACGTGCGTGAATATTATAATAAATTTGTAAAACTTCATACTATTATTAAAACAGTGTCGCTAAAAATGATATTAGGAAAGTGTGTTCGATTATTATTAATCGTCTTTATTACTCTAATGGAAAAAAACACGTGATTTACAAAGGCGTTATGAGTTAGGATTTTACAGAGTTGTTATCTATGTAATAATAAAAACGACGTTACAGTCATCGAAATCCTCAACAAATTTTTTAAAAATTACGCCAGAAAAAGAAATTAAATTATAGAAACAAGTCTTCCTAATATCAATAATAACAGAAATGGAGTGCTTTAAACAATCAACTCACCTTTGGATCGTAACGTTTATATTTATCGAGGCCAAGTCCTAAAACGATTATATAAATTAAGAACACCCCCAGTTATTTCTCTGCACAATCTGTAACTTCGAAATTTACAATAATCCTCCACTATAAGAATTAAGCAAATGAAAATAATTCAATGTTATGTTATGCATGTAACAACAGCGCTGACATAATTGCAAGCAAGCATATATATACATATGTACGCATGTATATCTACCAAGCAATAGAAAATGAAATCTGTGGGAACAGTGATAACTAGAATCGAAGTTTGGTAGGCGATCTAGTATCGAGGCATTAGTACTAGGTCACTGGTAATCGAGCTAGAAGTGAAATAATGAAATGCTAACTACAATAAATGCAGGTATTACTTTATTCACTTGGCAGAGACGTTGATTTAAAAAAGAATAAAAAAAAGTGTAAATATATCCGAAATACCAGTTGCTAGTTAGAAACTGTCTTGTGTGAAAAGAACTCTAATTACTAATTAAGATTGATCGAATTATATTTTCAGTATTTATCACCTAAAAGATTGTAGAGTGTAATAATGGTTGATAATTAACACCATAATATAACAGTGCGATTTTTCTTAATTTATATCACACAAGAGGAACAATTCCGTTTTAGCATTTCACACTTCGATTCTAATTGCCACTGTGGAATTCCATTTTAGTGATTAATGTTTGCATGGAACTACATAAAAGCTTATGACTGGGTGCACGAAATCGAAAAATAAGCATTTAATTCATTGTTAAATCGGATTTAGTTAGTAAGATGAGTATGTGATGTTATGTGGATCACTGATTGAAAACTCAATTATATGTAGATTTAAAACTGTTACGTATAAAATATACCGAAGACTTTCTCAAATTCTGTTACAAGAAATTCACACGTTTTTGCTTGAAATTGAGTTTTGAAATGGTGGTACCTGTATGCAAGGAATTTTAATTAGCTGTGCAAAGCTACTGATTCTTCATAACATGTGAAAGTTAAGTGCTCAAGAAATCATTAACATTTACATATCGTACGAATAGATTTAAGCAAAATGCGTCAGTATATGTTTGCTTACAGTATTTAATAACGAAGATGAAAAAATCGGTTGCAATAATTAAACACGATTGAAGAAATAGACCGAGCTGACACTGCAAAATAAATGTTTAATTACTAAAACGATGATTCATTAAGAAGCACGTAGGAAAACAGATCATAAATTATATATATATCGTTCCAAAGAATAAATCATACACGTATATATCGCAACTACCAGAACAGTTTTTTTTATAGATAGATTTTGATATCGATTTTCAAAATTATCTTAAATAGCACATAGCCAATAAAGATATAACGAATTATAAAATTTCACGATAACAATATTAAAATTCTGTTTGGGTATATCGTATGTTGCGTTTTTTTTTAAAAAGAAAATTACCATCTGGCTGTTTAACACCAGGCGTAATCGACCTCAGGAAGTCATCGGGCGTCATGAATATTTCATGTATGTCGTTGTTGATCACTTGCAGTGTAGCAAAATATCGAAACACTTTATCAGGAGTGGAATAATGCCTCACGCGATTTTCATATTCTATTATCTGCATTGCAAATGTGTTGTTACGTTTTAATTGGACGCATTCGCATCTTATAAGATTCATGCAAAAATAGTTATTTTTTATTTAGACAGAAATCTGTAAAGGGTGAAACCTAAGAGGTGCTAATTTCCTTCAGAGAAAGACACAATGAAAAAAAATTATTTAAAATTGATAAACATGTTTAAGAAGGCATTTTAATTTTATATTAATAATCACGAATGTGGGCGTTAAAAATAACAACAAAAGAATTTAGATAAAACGGAATAGTAGTAAGGACTGTAACTGCTTTTTTCAGTGTATTTAAAAATATTTTTACTTGATTAATCTGAGGAAATCGAGGGATTAATGCTGCAAATTACAATATTCTTGATTATTTGATCAGTCAACATTTTAAACTCTTTGAATTTCTCTGCCATTTGGAAATTTGTGAAAGAGTGAAGCCCCAGAACATCAATTTCCGAAAATCTGAAATGCACTTAATCCGAGCTCTGCTTAACTTCTTTTCATAGATAAGTTTATTTCTCGAGTTTTTAAAATCGCCGTGAGTCCACAAGTAAATCAGTGCCCTTCTTTGAAACTAGCGTGACCCTCGGCAATATCATTAGTAAAGGGAAAATCGTACAATATTCTCAAAGCAAAAGTATCAAGTGTTAGGAAGAATTTATTATAATTGTATTAGAATTGGGCTCAACACGAACAGAAGGAATGGATGTTAATCAGATAGCAATAAAGATAGTAGAATACATTATGAAAATGAACGGATTATACCATCTGGTTGTCTCATGCCAGGAGTGATTGCTCTCAAAAAGTCGTCAGGAGTCATATAAATGTCGGTACCATCTAAGCTCGTCACTTTTACGGTAGCAAAATAACGAAAAATTTTGTCAGGTGTGGAATATGCCCTCAAACGATTTTCGTATTCTATGATCTGCAAACATTTTGTTATTTATAGATTAAAGAATATTCTTTTCATCTGGCTAAGTAAGTAAAAATGATTTTGCTTTGCATTTCTTATATTTTTGTATTATATCACAATTATATATTTTTTTTAGAAATAGACTGAATTAATAATAAAGCCAATAGAATTGTTGAAAGTGTTGACATCAAAGTAAATATAATATAATTGATGACGTTATAATACAATTAATTATCATTATAAAGTTAGTTTATTTACAAAGAATATAAAATTAAAAGTTATGGCAAACAAGTCTCTGAAAGTAAGCGAGGTATGATATTTTTATTCTGTGGAGACAATTTGGTCTGTAGTGGGATGATTAAATTATACAATCTGTTCAAGTTTTTATTCTTCCCACATTCGTATCATTCTTACCTTCTGTTCGGTTTTTAGGGAACATCAGGAGATTAGTACATGCAATGTAACATGGATACATAGTTCTGGTGAATAATCACCAAAACCGGAAAGAGGAATTCTCACGGTAGTTGTTTCCAAGTCAGTCCACGAATAGCAGTAATAAATACGACTTTCATAAAAATTGAATCTTAATGGATTCAAAGGGCAATACACCGCATTGGATAACAATGCAGTGGAAAGAATACAATCTAAAATTGCGTGTTCCTCACATATTTCGAAAATGAATATACTAATCGTAAATCTGATAGAGCTAAGTGGAAATTATAGATGCAGATTATTTGAATGAGAAATGTGTATTACGTGTGAAAATTAGGACTGGGACTATTTCTCGAATTTTTCGGTATTCAAATATTCGAATACTTCAGTTGCTCAATTATTTGGTGAATATAATTCGAATATCCAAGTATTCGAATGCTATTCGAATATTTATGTATTCAAATAGTATGGTGTGAATTATGAATCACGAACTCACACGAAATATTCGAGTAGTATTCGAATACTTAAATATTCGAGGAGTATTCAAATACTCAAATATTCGAGTAGTATTCGAATACTTAAATATTCGAGTAGTATTCGAATACTTAAATATTCGAGTAGTATTCGAATACTTAAATATTCGAGTAGTATTCGAATACTTAAATATTCGAGTAGTATTCGAATACTTAAATATTCGAGTAGTATTCGAATACTTAAATATTCGAGTAGTATTCGAATACTTAAATATTCGAGTAGTATTCGAATACTTAAATATTCGAGCAGTATTGGAATACTTAAATATACTTAAATATTCGAATACTTAAATATACTTAAATATTCGAATAATAACATTCAAATACTCAATTATTCGAAGTTTATTTGTAGCATCGAATACTTGTAAAATATTCGGATATTAAATTATTCTAATAGTCCCAGCCCTAGTGAAAATATGTAAGAGATAACGGACAAAGAAGAAGATGCACATTTCTTTAATATGAGTGTGAAGAATGGAGGAATAATGATGGGAATAAAAATCAGTTTTCAATTTATTAATTATGTAGGAGAATCAACCGATCAGATTGCTAAATAGGGATTCAAATAAGATTTTTACTTGTCTGGTGACTACTTTAACAGACTAACTCTTCGATTGGCACTTGGCAGAGAGGTGGCTGAAATATTATAGTGGAAACAGTATTTTCAAGTTTATTGCACGTGTTTGTATTACAAGTCTATAGTTGGCAATGGTCTTAAATAGACTCAGAAGTCAGCCACCTCCTTAAATAAGAATATCATGTTTCACTCTACTTTCTTTTATATTTCCAATGTGCAATCTTGACACGGAAACATGTCAATGCCAGTCAGAGAGTTAATAGAAGCATGAAGTGCGTATTAATTGCTGAAGGACCAAGCAACTACGATGTTTCAATTACAGACCTTTCGATCTCGGAAGCCAATTTTCTCTTTAGGCTTTTTTTTCTTTTGTTCTCCTGCATTCTCGAAGTTTTCATCTTTTTCTTCGTTATTGTATTCTTCCTCAGTGATCATCTCGGCTGCAGTTACAACAGGAAAATATTGTTTTTTTACACTGAAACAAAATGTATACAAGAAATTTACTATCACAACTAGGAATTAAATTAAACAAATAGAAGATTTTTAATCGTGTCTGGATAAAAGCATTAATACTGTGACAAATTACGTTTGTGTCTGTTTGGAATGAAATTAATTTATATATATATATATATATATATATATATGTTGAAACAGCTATAGTCAGTTACAAAAAATATTAAGCTCCAAAGTAGACGAAATTATTCTATAATAAAGAACTTACCCTCTCCAGTCAATAATGCCCACAGCGACACAAATTGGTATAAATAATGATAACAATGAGTAGCATCTCCTGCGCTTCTCTTCTTCATATGAGAAATTTGTGAAATTTCTCCGAATTAAATGTTGGAAGTTATTAACATTACACATCACCAAAATTGATTTTGATGTTCTAATACTTCTACCCGAGACATTTTGTCTCACAAAGCACATAACCTTTCCAATAAACATTTTCAAAACTTAATGAAAGAAGTCAAAAGTAAAAAATATTGTTTCACTTATATCTATAACAGTCGAATCTTAAAGTTTTCAACAAAGTAAATACACTTTTCAGTCAGACTTATTTTTCGATAGCACTTTTTTACAAGTTCATTTTATTCTGTCTTAATTTTTACTACCACTTGTCGACCATTGTCTTTGCCGACGACAGTTGGCTTAGCTTCGCGTTGACCTCACTTAGCTTAACTTGGCGCTGGCGTCGATTAGTTTCCCATCGTTTTCCCATCACGCGCATGCGTGGCGTTTCCCCCACCGCCAAAATAACTTCGGATAAGTTATTTCCGCCCCACGCTGATATTTTGTTAATTACAAAATTTCTTTAGATACTATTATTAATAATAAGATAAATTCCTATTCGTCGTTACATTTCCTCTCCGATATCGCTTTATTACTTAACAAGCGTTTAACATCTTTGCGCTGATTTCACATATTTAGGAGAAGAAATAAAAATGGAGTTCAAATGTTCAAACATCCGCTTCTCTAACTGTTTTCAAACCCCTCGGACTTGTGCTAACAAGGTGCTAACATCACTTTTGCTTCCCTTTTCTATTACATTTGTGTGGTCTGATTCAAACTTCGCGCCGGGAAAATCAATCCACGATATCTTTGGTTACGATACGATCTTCGATTCGATCCCTGTTTTGAGAATCGATTCAAAAAATCGAAAATCGTGACAGGAAAGATCGATCTTTGGAAGATCTATTTTAAATCGGCACCCCTAATCTGCAATTGCTGCATCGTTTGTGATAGAAGAAAGGAAAGAGTTCCGCGCAATTACACTGAATTACATCGTGGTTTCGAGTAAACGAATGGCTGTGTTTTCGGTTGTCCTCTTCTAATAAACGCACAGTCTCTTAAAAAGACAGAAGTGCGTTTATAAATACATTGGTTTTGTTTATACGTAGCACATTTGTGTGATACATTATTCACCATGTCTACGGATTTCATGAATATCGATGGTAATATAAAAAGAGTACAGAAAGAGACTTTAACACCGTACAAAATAGCAACTGTCATTTTAATTAAGGAATATTGTAATGAAACAACAAAAGGTAATTTCTACTCTAACGTTATTTCCGTCATAACAATATCACACATTATATTTATTTACGCATAAGCTGTCAACGTTAATACATGTATTTGTTTTGCAGCGATAGTTGAAAGACGCGACTTTTGCTTAGCTGCATTAAAACTGATTCAAGTAAGTGCCTTTATTTGTAATAATTTGAAAGAGAGTTACATTTCAAATGAGTTAAAATTTTATTACTAAGGATAGGCCACAGTGACAGCATTGTTAATTTTAACTAAATTCTTTCAGCTGAATCTAAAACAAGCATTAGAATAATATCAAACAACCTTTGTAAACAATGTGCAACAGTACGAACATTCTCGCATGTGTTTATGTAGCTTCGCTCCAGATTCGTCAGAAATATTTTGAGTGAAATTTGGGATCCCATTGCTGTGGCCTTTCCTTACGATTGAATATTTTTTACCACCAATTATTTTTCTCATTTTATCCGTTAGTCAGCAGATATGGAGTTCGGCGCACTCTTAAATGTACTCTATTCCCCTGAGTATATTCTACATCGATTTGCACGTCAATTGGAAGTGCAGCTGAATGTGTTAATAGGAAAAGGAGTCGAAGGTTTATTAGATTTATTCGATAGCATCGGGCGTCTTATGAAACCAACGTTAGATCACTCGCTCTCCTTGCCTGCATTAAATAAAAATTCTGTTCTTGGATTGTATATAAGGAGAGTGATTATCTTTTTCGAGAAGTTACCTTTCGATCAAGTAGTATCGCTGTACGAAGGTCTGAAAAAGTATTTAGATGGAAGAGCCAATAGCTCGGAGAGTTCTGACATTTCTGCAGGCTCTAAAGCAGAAGATTTATATTCAAACGAGTTAGTATTGTCTTACGTAGAGATTATAATTCTAGTTTATACTCCTGCGACACTGTAATCTCTGTTGTGTATTACTAACAGAATTAGGACAGTCTGGGGAGGAAGGCAAGCCGAGTTACTCGTCGCGCAGCAAGCGCACGCACTGCAGACTGACGAGCATAAAGCAATGTCCCCTGCGGAGTTGCAGGCCCTTGTACGAGAACTTTTAAGTTGTAGTCCTTACTATGCCGAAGCTGTGAGTACTGTGTGGTAAGAAGAATATTTTCTACGCTTACAGTTTAAGGATGCGATTGAAAAATGTTTCTGTGCTACTTATATTTCTTTATCTGTTTCAGCATTATTTAAGTTACCTGAATTGCCTGAGAGTCAATGAATACTGTGGAGCTATAGACAGCCTTTACCATTGCTTCGATAGATTGGCTCCCTTGGAAAATCGCTCTGCACCCGAAGACAGATCTCGCATTTTCAGATATGCAGCTTTGAACTTAGCAGTTCTACATGCCCAATTTAATCATAAGTATGTTTGTTTGTACATATGACAATTTTTAAGCGAATATGTTAATTGCCAAGTGGGGATTTGTGTGAATGATTCTCTTTTTTCTTCGTTTCAAGGGAAGTAGCACAAGCTGCTTTGAAAGAAGCTATTATGATGGCTCAAGAAGCTGGGGACAATGTGTGTTTACAATTGGCACATGCTTGGATGTATCATCTGACCATCGATCAAAAGTAAGTCTTAAACTTCTGTAACACGTATCGATATATTTAATTTATTATATTTGCTAGAGGTGAGTTTAATCTAATTTTTAAGTTCTCGAAACTCGAATCAGAAAAATTGTAAGGTTTCGACGCTTCGAGAAGCCCATCTCTAATATTTGCAATATTTTCTAGGGGAATACTCATAGAAAAGTCGGTTGGCAGAGCAAGCATGTTGGGAATAACTCACACGACTGGATTGGGTCTTATCGCATATGCTCACAATTCTGCTTTGGAGGGTAAGGGTCCGTCGCAAGTGTTCGAGGTACGAATTTGCATGCGACTGTTGCACCATTAGTCACATCGTCCGTATTTAACATTCAATAATAGCCTGACCGTTGAATTCTAGACTCTGATGAAATCTGACGTTTTAAATTGCCAACATTCCATGATCGATCTAATGTCAATGACGTATGCCGAAAAATCCGCGTTATGGGCGTATTACGGTAAAACCGAAATGTCTTCGGTTTGCGCGCAGCTACTGCTTCTACACAATACAGGGGATAAGAAACAGCACATGTTCAATGGGCCGTCTACTTGTCAAGCTGTTGTTAACATAGCAAACATTTTAGTCGAGTTTGGTGAATATTCCTTGGTCGATGTAGTGCTTGGCCACGCTAAGGAGAGATTCCCGAATGAACCATGCAACAAGGTAATTACATATGTATTCACAAATCGACGGCAATCTCAAAAGTCACGATCCAATGAATATCTACGTGATTTCCATTATATCTTTCAGATATGGATGTTAAGCGAACAACTTTACGTATTCACGCAGCTAATTAGACACGAGAAGTGGAGCGAAGCTGAAACGATAGCGTTAAACATTTCAAGTTTGGACCACTTGGAAAGTAAATTCAGGTACAGCGATCTTTCAAGGAGTGGCTAGTATTTATTATTCATGAGCGTTAATTTTACATTGTAGTTGGGAACTTTAAATTTATAGGTTGGCAGAAGTTTGTTTAGGAAAAGAAGATTACCCGAAAGGCTTGGAATATGTAGACAGCATAGAGGAAGAGAAACAAATAACACCGCAGAATAAAATACGAGCTATGATACTCTCGAGTCAAATAATGTGCGCGTCTGTGTCGCCGGCGAATGGAATTGGAGTAAATTCGTTGGTGCTTCTTAATACAGCCTTGCAGCTGGCTGTACAAAATCATTTATCTTATTACGAAGCACTACTTAAAATGCATCTTGCAAATATTCAGGTGATTAAATTCGTTAGATTAGTTAATGCGGACTTTCGATCGATTAATACCATTACCAGAGATGTTTCACGGATAAATTCCTTTTAAATTGTTTCAGTTGCTAATGGGGATGCCAACGTTAGCATTGAAGTTAGTGGAAGATGTGATTGTCCAAATTCTGGCGCACGGTGGCTATTACGATCAAGGCAGAGCGTTTGTTTTGTACGCGAAATGTTTAGTCGCTACTGCCCCCGCGTGCGGCAAACCGCGGAAAGAAGTGATTTTGAGGGCCATCAAAGCGCTCTCCAAAGCCAAGGACTATTTCACGAAAGTCGAAGCGTATGGAAGGCTGCGGGCCACGGTGTGTCTCGAGGCTTTGTTGTGTCACGAGGTCGACCTTAAAAATGAACGAAATCAATGTGCTTTCGAGTTTCGTCAGTTGGACGAGCAACTTCTGACGAAGCTAGACAACTTGTGTTTGTATTAAAGCCAGCAAAACTATAAAAAATATAATCACCGCGTTATTTTCCCCATTGTAATACGAATGATTCGAAGAATATTTTTTTATAAATCACGTCTCTACTTTATAATAATACAGCGGATATCGATGCTAATAAAACCAACGAAGTACTGCGCTGTAATATTACAAATACGAATGTTTGCAGTTTATAAAAGTTAGAATAAACGAAGTATCTTCAGTCGCCGAATAAATCCGTGCATTCATTACTTTATTTATGCGCAGCAATCGAGGACTGATCGAGCGTTCTGGAAAGAAGGAGGTCAGGCGAAAGAAGTACACGAACAAATGACAAGTGTACAATAGAAACATTTATTCGTAGAGTCCGCTGCGGAGGTAACAACGGAATTTTTGATATTCTAAAGTTTTTTCTACCCCGTACTCGAGAGTCGGGTAGAATCCATGCGAGTCGGTTTCGTTCTTCATCCCTGTTTCACTTGTGGTAGGAATAATGCTCCTCAAAGTCATGCCGAAGAATCAACTCGCACGGACCACGTAATAAGTGCACACGGAGACACAGATAGGTGAACGGTGTCGCGCGGAAATCGCAGGGTTGCATTTTCCTGTACCATTTTCTCTCGCGAGATTACTTTCGAACAGATCGCGACCAACCCCGCAGCGATTTCCCGCGACCCGTCGAAGACTTTAGATGATGCATTCGTTTCGAGGAAATTTTTTTCGGTGCGTACAAGTGATAGGTTACACCCGGTACAACGATTCGAGAAACACGCACGTTAAGTTACGCTTGGATTACATCGGTGACGTTCGTTCTCTGTGAGCAACTTGATTTTTATCCTACCGAATAGCCGTTTGCCGGCGTCTCTTCTTTTACACGGTCGATTCTCCTTCCTCTATAGCGCTGAAGGAAGGGGGGGTCTATCGTTTCGCGCGTACAGTCTCTGCCAAGTCGGATATGTTTTCCTCCTGAAACTTCTTCAGCTGCTTGTTTTCGGATAAAGCTTTCTAGAACATTGGCTGCTCACACATTGACTCCTCGTGTTTCAACGCTAAGGTGCACGTGTTTTCTTCGGTGCAATGAAGGGATGGGGAGGGAAGACGTAGGAAGATACACAGCCGGGTTCACACAGAATATTCTTCTTCTTTTAAAATACGAGAGTGCCGCAGTTTAGAAAAGACCTCTATATTGTCAAGATCGGTTTCTTTGCTCGATCTGGATTGCCTGAGTCAGCGCTGCCCACAGGGAGCATCTGAAGTGACATTTATCCCTTTCTACACGGAATACTGTTGCGCAGGATGTGCGCACAGAACGTTCATACGCACGGCAACGAAACCAGAGTGGAAGAAGCTTATTAGATCGGGCAGCACTGACCTAAATCATGTGTAACTAATCTTCGTTTGATCGATGTTAGCTTTGTCAGCACAGGAAGTAGTTTAGGATTCTATCAGACCACGATACACGATTCCGCAGAATTTCTTGCTCCAAATGTGACGGAAACGCTTTGTCAGAATTATAATCTCGCGTAGACGATTTGTAAATAATAGAGGGTTTGATCTTGCCTCTTTGTAGCGATTACTTGGGGAACATATAGTACTGCTCGTAATTGCTCGAGCAAAAGCGCAATTTAATGTTTCTCGTGTCGTGTAGTTTGGATTAACAACTTTATCTTCGAAAGATGAATCCTAATACTGCATTACAGAAACATAAAGTGGAACAAGGTTTATTCGAAGAATCGAAAATGTCCAATACTTCGAGTCTCCAAGAATAGTAGAGGTAGTTTCCGAAACTTCCCCCTACGGCGACAAATCAACTCTCTCTCCAGCCCCATAGTAAAAGTCTGACGATGTGCTCGAGCAATTGCGAGTAGCGCCGCGAGTCCTTAAACGTTCGTTGAAAAATAATTTTACCCGCGCTCTTAACGATAAAAACCTGCTGTCGAGCAAATTGGAAATTCGAAGCCGTGTGTCGTGCTCGCGAGACTTCGTTCGAGGTAGGTTCCTTTCTTTAAACGTTATTGTGATTGAGCATCTGAAGAGGGGGGTGCAGCCCTCGCGGGCAGATAGATGGCGAGTATTCGAGAATCTCGATCCGTTCTCGTTCGCCGGGCTTCCCCGGCTACGATTACCGTGCCCGTTGTCGAGTGTAGGACGGCGGAGGGGATCGTAAAGAAGCAGTTCGCACGTCCATCGAGAAACAGAGGGGGATCCCGTAGAACGATCAAACTTCCATGACTCTCTGCACCGAGTTGATGTCGAGGGCACAGCTGCCGCTGGTGTCCGGGGAATCCTGAAGGTATACTTCGGATGGCGTCACTCCTGCCGTTCGCATGTCGTCCCTCACTCGTTCCACCTGAAACAAAGTTTCCTCCGCTGAATTGTTTTATGTCTTATGGTAATTACACGGGGCGACGCCGTTTTTCTTAGGGCTGGGACTATTCGAATAATTTAATATTTGAATATTTTACAAGTATTCGAATGATATGAATAAACTTCCAATATTTGAGTATTCGATTGTTATTATTCGAATACTGATATATTCGATATTTGAGTATTCGATTGATACTATTCGATATTTGAGTATTCGATTGATACTATTCGATATTTGAGTATTCGATTGATACTATTCGATATTTGAGTATTCGATTGATACTATTCGAATACATCAGTATTCGAATAGTATCCGAATTATATTCGCCAAATAATTGAGCGCAACTGAAGTATTCGAAACTTTCTCTCTCGTCGGGGCGGCGACCGCTCTCCAACTCTATCCCCGCCTCGGCTGGCTTCACAAACAATTTCGAAGTTCGCCAAGAACCGTCGGCGCGGCTACTTTCATATCTTGAATGGGGAATAGGGGCCGTCCGTAAATTACGTAAGGGTAATTTTGATGAATTCTTACCCCCTCCCTCTCCCAGTATACAAATTCGTAAGATTTGATAATCCAACCCCCTCCTTACGTAATATATTTTACATTGAATTTTTTCAGGTATTAAAATTCTTTTAAAGGTTTATACGATTCATTTAACTCCGTTTCGGTAAATTTAAACTAAACATACTTGTCTGGAACATTAATGGTAGAATTTGTATTTATTGAAAATTAGGTTGAAAAATATTACGTAAGACGCTATCTGATTCCACCTACCCCCCGTAAGAAAATATAAGAAATTCGCGACCCCCTCACCCCCAAAAAGCCTTACGTAATTTAAGGACAACCCCATAGCGCGTGACACGTAACAGACTGGTACAGGTGACTATTTCAACTATCAAGTTAGGATCCGTTGTCTTTCTGCTTGTGGGGGACAATTTTATTACAGCGTTTGTACGGCGGTAAATAGGTCCGAGATTAGGTTTAGACGAGTTCCCAACCTGTCGGAGGACCCTCAGCAAATTTAGACCAGCGACTTTCTTTAAATCGAGCACGTTCCATTTCCCACTTCGAAGGAGTTCGGCGAACAATTCTGGATACTTGGAGACATCCTCGAGACCTCGGGGTGTTCTGTCAACAGAATCGATTATATCCTTGTGTCAAGTGCAACATCGACCGAGTTTGATAACAATCGTCCTGGAAATAGCTTTTCCCAAGATCCGCGGGGTTTTCCGTTCCGACGATCGGCCTCGGGTCGGAAGAGTCTCTGCTGCAAGCAGTTTTAATCGTTTTGTATCTACTTATTTCTAATATAACGAGACTGCCGTTTGGGTGGAAATCCAAATGACGCTAAGAAACCTACAGTCTTAATGCAATCATTTTTGGAAGTCTTTAGCAATCGGTGGATTTGGGGAATAGCCATTTCCAATATCAAATAGTATAAGATTAGATGCCAGAGGTTACATACATCTAGAATCGCGAAAAGAGGGGACTTTTTATGATTTTGTTTACCTATATCTAAGTAATTTTGTTAATCCGAAATCGTAATATGCACTTGTCGTTTCGTCGATTCTAGGTGTGTGTAACCCCTAAAATAAATAAAGTAATTTCTAAATGTAGGTACAGACTCAGCAGCCTTCGCATCTTCGTTTGGAATCCAAACGAGAAATGTACTGACCAAATGGACTTCGTTACTCGGAGATAAAGCGGTTCAAATGACACGATGTGCCCCTCCCCCTGTCGTTATTAAAAACCAGCACAGTGCCCGCTAAGTGTCCACGGCGTTCTCCATCAGGAAGGGGTAGAAAAACGAAAGGAATTTACGATCGTATAATTAGATTTACAGCGCCATTAATTTCCTGTTCGCTGGTTTACAATAACTTGTATAGACACGATGAATTACGCGACGGGGCCAGTAAATTCTGTCCACAGGAAGGTGTACGTTGGTCCCGTTGCAGCCGCGCGACGATAAATCTTTTCGGCCAACACTGCCGCAGCGAAAAGGTTAATTAGAGCCGCGCGCGTGCTCCCTTAATTAAACGTACAGCTCAAATTTGATCTCGAACCGTGATGGTCCGTATCTGATTGTTGCAAGGCAGATTTACTTCCCTGCACCGACCAGTAGCCCACGGTTTCTGGACTTGGAATGCAGCTGACCACGCGACAGAACTTGCCACGAAAAAAGATGGATCTCAATCGTTTTAAATTGACTTTTACTATCAACAGGTAGCAGAGAGCACAAATAACTCCACTACATTTAAGCTTATTCTTCCCATGCTGTTCTTATGCATTTTGACAATTTCACTCACACTACGTTTCGCCTTGGTGTTTCTCTCCTCGAGAATATTTTGAGGAAAAGAGGCGAGGCGTAGTGTGAGTGGCTGCACCGAGGCAAGCTGAAACCTTCAGGTAGTCCAAAACTGAGGCGAATTTAAATTTTAAATGCGAATGAGAAAAGAAGTTGCGTCGCACACAGTGAAGAGTTTGCACCAAAACTAGGTCAAACGTCCAGATACAAAGATTTTAATTTGCCAGATCTAATTAGTGCCATTCGTTTATGACCTATCTCTGCATAATTTATTGTTAATTGCAGAATTTAAACTGCAACTCTTTTGAAGATAAGTCAGTTCAAAGTTGACGATTGAAATTTAACGAGCTACCTACTTTACAAATTAAATGTGTAACGTTAAAAAATTACATTTTTATCTTCTTAGAGTCATATTATAATGAAATACCCCAACGATTTACTTTACAATTGGAAATAAATATTATACTTAGCCAGGTTTTGTGGCCAAATTCGCCACTGTGCATCGGGGCGAGGGGTGGTGAGAACCAGAAGCTACTTCTACTGACCTACGCAACGTGTTTCAGGCGTTCCTGAACTCAGGCTTCAATCATTAATCACTAAGGAACGAAGCTTTCGCTAGAATTTCGTTACTCTTGATTTCCCTCTCATTTTGTCACGTAGAATCAGCCAATTTCATTTTCTACTGTCTGTTGCCAAACGTTTCGTCTAACCCCGGAGTTGACGCGGTAAGAAAGTGTTGATGTTTCACGGGCAAAGCGTACATACTTGTTGATACCGTCGAAGTCGCCGCCAACGCCGATGTGGTCCACGCCAATTAGGTTCCTAATGTAGTAAATGTGCTCGGCGACGTCCGAGACGGTTGCTTGCGAGCCGCACTTCACGAAGTAATTATAAAACGTCACCATCACCAGTCCACCGTTAGCAGCCTGCAAATAATGTTTTCCAACTTTTAATCAACTTCCCTATCGGTCTGACCACGCTTGGCGCGCATTCACGTTTCGCGTTCGCCAGTCCTGTTTGGATATCACGTGCGTGGTAATATGATTTGGGAATGATCGATCAAAAAGCGAATCAGTTCTCGGCCAGAAGCCTCAGACATTAACCGCGCTACCTGTTCGCCGCAGTTCCTGACCGCAGCTACTGCGGCAGGTTCTTCGACCGAATCTACTGCAATGTTCCCTAGTGTAACCGCATTTCCTCTGGTCGCCTCGCTTCTCGAACGATGTTGAGCTACTCGTCGAAATTCAATTCTGGGATTCCTCAAACTTAAACTCTTTTATCATTATGAAACAGCGAGTGCCGTTGACGAATGCGTCTCGAGGAATTTTGATTGAGGGTTAAGGAGTTAAGGGTTGAAAGCTAAAAGGGTTAAAAGGTGAGGGTTGAAAGTTGAGGGTTAAAAGTTGAGGGTTGAAAGTTGAACGTTAAAAGTTAAGGGTTAAAAGTTAAAATGGTTAAGAGTTACTGGTTAAAAATGATGGATTAAAAGTTAAGGGTTTGAATATAGGGACTGAAAGGGTTGAATTAGGCGTAGAAATAAACACGTGGTTGAGTAGACAATTTTGTTTAGAAGTATTACACTTTTGTAATTCTGTAAGATGAATGTAAGATGAACTATACTCCTCGTTGATCTTATGTCTACTCGATCAAAGATTTTCCACTGGGGAGATCAACACAGAGAAGTGGTCGTTTAGCAGGAAATCCCTCAATTTGCAGAGAGGCAGGGGCACGGGAAGTGACAGGGGACAGTACTAGATGGATCTCTTAATTTCGCGCCCTGCTAATTTGTCCCTTGAGGGTAGGGTTCTCTATAATGGAGCGCAACACTCGGCAATAGAAAGGAATCGTCGGTGGTAAATGTTTCGAGCCATTGAAAGCCCAGCCACCGAGTCGAGATAATTATCTATCCTCCAGAGGGGAAGAGAAATGGGACAATTCGGGGGAAAGTATGGGGACCATCGGGTTTCCTTTCGATTTCACGCAAGCGTGCCTCGGACAGATCTTTCTACTTATACAGGATGGTATAAACATTCTGCAGCAAACATGATTGGAACAAAATTCCCTCTAAATATTAAACAGCTGAACTACTAGGTACACTGTTTCCCATGAACTGCATTAACAAGATAACACTGAATTATACCTACGAGGGCGGATGCACCATTTGTGGCCACTTTAAGGTATTATCCCTGTTTTGGCCATTTCTTGAAAAATATAATATTTTTCCGTGTAAGCAATAAATGTAACCTTATATTATATATTTTCTATACTAAACAAAATAGTTATGATATGTAATTCTCCACATAATATTGATCAGCAAGCAATTTAAAATTAAGATAATTATGCACGTGGCCAAAAACAGTGTAATGGCCACAAATGGTACATCTAGGTTCAAGGGGAATGACTTTTTTTAAGTATTTAAGCAAGATCGAGGTGGATTAACGATGTCAGTGGTGCCTTTGGTAACATACCAGCTGCTTTAGGATGTCGTCGGGAACGTTCCTCGAGGAATTGCAAATGGCAAAGGCCGAGGAGTGAGAAAAAATGAGGGGTGCTCTGCTGGCTCTCAATGCGTCCCTCATGGTAGCCCTTGCTGTGTGACTAAGGTCTATCAGCATCCCGAGCCTATTCATTTCCTGGACCACCGCTTTACCGAACGCTGTCAGACCGCCTCCTGAAACAAAAGACCACCTCACGAACCCGACTCTCGCTCGCCACCGAAACATTTACCCCCTCTGGCACAATGAAGCCCGCGATTATTAACGATTTTTCAACGTACACGGTGCAAAAGTTTTCGGTAGCTTACTTCATTCATACGTTATCGATCATACTTTCTTTCCGGGATGTTAGTCGTTGGGGGGGAGTAAAGATGGTAATTCTATCGTTTCACAGTACTCACCCTCCTCATCCTCGTCCTCCACCGACGAACTTTTCGCCCACGGTGTGTTACAAGTGTGCGTGAGGGTGAGATACCGTACACCCAATTGATACAGTGTCCTTAAAACGGCTAAACTACTTCCTAGGCTATGGCCACCCTCCACTCCGATCAGGGAAGCTATCCTGCCCCTTGCATGGGCCTCCAAGATTTCTGAAAACCCACCGTTAGCGATTCAATCGTCAACAAAAGCAATGACGTTTGTAAATATTGTACTCGAGTCTAAATTCTTTGCAAGATTGGAACGTAAAATTTCACCTGACAAGGGATAGTTGAAAAGTAGAGGAAGTGGTCTAAATTTTTATGATGGGACACTTGAATCTATATGTTAGATATGTTTACTTTATGATATGGTGTTGAAATATGCTGAACAAAAGTAATGTTTGTTTCAGATACTATATTTAAAATAATAGACGGAATCTTCATTTTTGAAAGTGTGTTCTAAATATGGGCTACTATTAGAATATTACAAACGAACAGTGAAACTCATTACTACGAGAAGCTATTCATTACAAAAAATTATGCTAAAACGAGCTTACAATATCAACAATATAGTGCTCATAGCAAATTAACTTTTAGTTCACCAGATTATTGTTAAAAAAATAAAACAATCATACCTGTAAAATCTTATAAGATTCGTTCGTTCGTTCTTTCTTCAAAACACAACGCGTTATCCAAAACAAATGCAAGCCATTAAGGTAAATGTCCCAATACCTGGACATTTAAGGTACGCCGGACACTCGTTTGAGAATTTTTCGGTTATACAAATCGATTTATATACAAACGATTATGCAATTACATGGGGCATGGTGTGTACTTTATCATTAAACAAAGAAAACATATTGTAGGATTGAATAATTTGGTAAAATATTGCAAATTCGTAGTCCTTACAATGGCCCAATACCTGGACAGCTTAACTAGTATGTCCCGGTGTCCCGATTTTACTGTCCCATTACCTGGACACATGATTTTGGATGTTTCCTAGGGAAATTAAATAAAAAAAAAAACAACACAATAGTTTTTTCTTTTAGCATATTTGTCCTGTATAAGAAATTTATTCAAATCAGTAAATAAAGTTAAGTAAAAAGAATCTATTAGTGAATGACTAATTTTAAGGTTATGTGTATTCGTGTGTTACACACGAATTTTACACATGAATGAAATATTATCATTAAAGCAAGATACAAAGAATACAAAGTGTTTGCAGGGTGCAAATTATTTTTAAGGTGTTAAATAATTATTTTATTATTGTGTCAACAATAACATGTACTTATTTCACAGTTAGTACACGTGGTCAGGTTTGGGGACGTTCTGGGATTTCACTGTACCAGAAGATAGACACGCGAATAAAAAACTAATGCGAACTTTAAGTTTAATTTTCCAATAAAAAAATAATACTACAAGGTACCATTTTTCTAAAACTGTATTAGTTGTACCAATATACTAAACATTATTAATAATATTCGCTTAAGAAAATATAGAGACTGTTTACCAAATCAGACAAGAGCAATATTAAAATGGTGTAAACTGGAGAGTTCAAGAAAATTTACTTTTATTACGATTGTTACAAGTTTACTAAGAAAAATATGTATATGAATATATTTTATTAAATATTTGAGTAATTGAATAAAATAATTCTTTTATGGATAAAGCAAATATTAAACGTAATAATCAGCATTATTTGCACTAGTGTCCAGGTATTGGGACGTGTCCAGGTATTGGGACATTTACCTTATCTGTTTTCCACAGCTCCTTTTCTTTCTCAGTCAAACTTTTACACCTTTTCCAATAGAGTGAAACACCCACTATGACCCAATACTTCAACTAGCCCATATTTAGACCCCAGCCTATATACATTTGCCCCACTTCCTCTAGTTTAACTCGACGATGATTTAGTCTGCAGACACCCAACGATTCAGAACGTTTTAATCGCGGAACTGCGATTCGTTCAAAGCGTCGATGTTTAATCGAAACGATGGGAAATACTCGCGGCTATCGAAGCGGAAGCACGGCATCGCGGTAAAAAAACAAACTTTCGCGTTTCAGCGGAATTTACGAGTCAGCTGTAATGGGGGATTTTCGCCCCCGCCGTTCTCTCGTCCTCGAAGGAAGAGAGGAAGAAGAAAAAAGAAAGAGGGAAGGTTTCCGTGTCGCGCGGTCGAGGCTTGCGCAAGCGGGTCGCTTCGGATAATCGCGAGAGATATACCCACCCCTTGATGATGCAGCGAACTGCATGTGTTGCGAGTACTTCTCTATGAGCCTCTTAATGAGGTCCACCTGCTCCAAAGTCAGCTGGACCGCGTTGAGATGCTGCGACTCGCACGGCACGTAAGCAGCCCAAAACTGTGGATAAAAAAGGAGCAGCAACGTCAGATTATCCCTTGGCTAATTAAAACAAACTGGGTGAAAAACGAAACGCGAGATGTGGAGGAGCTAAGCTTCCTTGTTTATTTGGATAAACATTGCAGTTTCTAAAAGCTTGTACCTATGCTTAATTCTGTTTTTACAGGATCTGTGTTGATCTGACACGGTTAATTAAATTTGCCTCATTAAAAACATTCGTGGGAATATTCCTATTTATTTTCTGGGAAATTGCTCTCAATTAAAAAAAATCTTGGATGTTACACAATCTCGAGTAAATATTTGTCTCGTTTCTACGACTTGATTGAACGTGTGGCAACAATCGCAGCGACGTAGTCGGAAAAAATTCAGTTTGTTCTTTGACCATCTGTTTGTATGATTGCGGTTTGTAGGTATACAATGTTCTATATGTTCATGGTACCTCTTTTTATACGGATTTTTATAAAAACAGGATTCAGTGTGTGTTGTTGCGGTTTGAGTATTGTACAGTCGAATGTCAATTTATGGTGTATATCAGTGATTCTCAACTGGTGGGTCGCGAAGTGTCTTGTGGAGGGCTGCCACGTTTTTTTTTTATATTATTAAGATAGAGTTATATTCTGAAATACCTATTTTTAATGTGTTTTCTTTACCTTATTAAATTTACCTTACTTTTTATACGCGGGAGGGGGTCGCAGGTTATCTGCATATTATAAAAGGGAATCGTGACGCAAAAAAGGATGAGAAACACTGGTGTAAGTGAAAAGTGAAAATTGAAAAGATTGATATTACAATCAACAATCTATAAAGATTCTTCGGTGTCTTTCAATCTTTCAATTTTTCTATTTTTTCTCTCTTCCTGCAAAATTTTCTGTTATCAAATTCGTTGCATTCTTCCTCTCGTATTTCAGTGTAGTATTTAATAACACAGAAACCAATGTGAACCACGAAATTATACCCAGCCGTGCGCGCTCGAATTTCGGTTCATTATTGCAGTTTAATAAGATCGCTGTCCATTATTGCTCTGAAATTTATTACACATTATTTCACTCCCCTCCCCCGCGAGCAACCATGACAAATTTTATGATCGCGGTCCAGGTTTATGATTTATCGTGCCGCAAATATGGTATCACGTAGCGTCTATAAATAATACTCGGCACGAGAATTCGCTGTAACTTACAGTTAACGGGGCTGATTGTAACGCCGCAGTCGAGCGCAATTCTTGGAACTTAGAAAATTATATACAAAGGTAAAAATTGAGAACCACACCCATAACGCACTGTTTTATTAACTCCTTTCTCTACGCGAGGAGATTTTCGACATTGCAACGGAACCAAACACAGTGACATCTAAATTTTGTTTCTCAGAATAGAGCACCATAAGCTGTAAATATTAGAATATTGGAATATTCGAACATTATTCAAATATTCGAATAATTGGGAGTATTAATTATATTTTAGTGTGGAATTATTCCTTTTTCAAATGGTAAATTTGAAACTTTATTAATCTTTGGTAAATGTTTAGCTTCCTACAAAAATGTCTGTTTATACTAATGTTTCATAGTTTATATTAAAAATGGAGTCACGAAGATCGACTGCGAAACAGAAGGTATTACCAAAGATTAATAATGTTTCAAATTCATCGCCAGTATGAAACAAAATTCACGATTAAGTGTAAAAAAAATATTTCATGTTCAGATTCCTATTCGGTACAATTCGAAATTCGATCACTCCGAATATTCGAATACCTACTCTTAATTCTTCGAATATTCGAATACTCCTAATTCTTCGAATATTTGAATACTTCTAATTCTTCGAATATTCGAATACTCCTATTTATTCGAATATTCCCAAAGTCTTCAAATTTTCGTATCTTAAATTCGAATTCTTTGGTATTCAAATCTTCAACTAATAGAGCCCTACACCGTACTCCTTATGCAATCTCCAGCCTGAAAATTAGCACTTTAAACGACGTCTGCGTGTTTCCACGTCGATACCTTCCGTAAAGCATCGAAAGTATCTTTCGACTGTCCCCGAATGTTTGCTCAGGGTGAGTTAAGCAAAAGTTTCTCGCTCCTCTGAGCATTCAAAGAGACTTAGCTGACTTGACTATTCATTGCTCAAAACCTTGCGCCACTGAAAGTGTTAGGACACCGAAGAAACTCGCGGAGGATTCGCGTGTAAGCGTCGTCGCGGACATCCCTCTCTTTACTGACCGAAGATGTTTCCCGCGGCGATAATGGTGCATCCGGCGCGAGCTCGGCGCGTGGAACAACGAAAAAGGGAAGCGCGGGGAAGAAAACGGAGGGTTGGCCGAGGGATGGAAAATAAAGAAACGGCCCAGAAAAGCTGGGGAACCGGTAACGAGCTTGCGGTCGAAAGCGGGGGTGGAAGCATCGAGCGTGCCCGTGTTTGTGGAACGTAATATTGGAGCGTCTCCGTGGCTGTTTCTATTTCGCTGCTGTGCACAATGTCGTCGTGCTCGCGGAGCTCTGCGTCCCGCTATGTGTGCCGTCCTCGGTTGTTACACGGTTACGTTCATAAAGAGAGAACCGCTTTCTGTGTCATCCCGTCGGCGGCGGTGTCTTTCTTAATACCACGGCTCGCTTTGCGGGATATCCGCTCGACCAGGTCGGGATGAGACAGAAGGGATGGAGGTTGCAGATGGCGCTTTGGATTTGCGGACGAATAGTGTGTAATTGGTATGCGCTGCTGGAAAATGAGTCCAATTGTTTTGAATATCAAGTGGGAAGGTTCGTGTAAAAGCTTTCGTTCTAAAGGGGTAAACTGAGACGCGAAAGACTCAAGTTTAGAAGTATTTCTTGCGGGGAAACCTGAAGGAGATGGAAAAAAGGGAAATCAGCAGTTTTATACCTTTATAACACTTTGCATGATGATTTCATTTGATTTTATAAGTGATATTAACTCTTTGTGGTCACACCTTCTTATAATCACAAATTCAATGCACCTCAGCATCAGTTTTGAGTTACCATTTTCGTATGTTTGAATCTTTTAACTTTTCAGTAATAATTGCACATTCGTAATATTCGTACAATCATGTTCTAATAGTCTTTTTCTAGAAATGTAAAGTTTGATATGATAACATTTGTAGTTCATGAAGAGCAATTTTCTACGATTGTGGGAAAAAGAGATATTCTTTTTACTCTTTCATTCTCGAATTCAAATCACGAATATTTAATTTTAATTAGATTAGATTTTAATTAGATTAATTTTCGTTTAAATTATATCAAAATTGTAATCCTCCACTTAAATTGTAATATAATCTATCAAATTACATTGATGTTTCTGGAATTCATATGATTTGAACTCGAAAATTGGTCTTGGGGTGAATACACCCCGTGTGACCACGAAGGGTTAAATAGATCACAGATTTTGAAATTACTCTGCTTTATTGCTGCCATTGAGTAAAATGATCTGTATTCAATGGATTACTAAATAAGTGAAAGAGTTAAAATAGTAAATCTAATATTCTACTTTCAAAACTCAAATGAGCTTAAATTGGCTTAAATGGGCTTAAATAAGCGTCCATAAAACTGGAGACGCGTTAAACCAGGAAAAACCTAGTGAGGAACTCATCTCTCCAGAATCTAAAACACAGATTTCACGTGCAAGAAAAACTGAGGGAATTCCCCATTTGCTAGCTACTCTACATGATCCACTAATACAATTATATTTGCAGATTTATGGATTAGTATGGTAGACTTCGTGTAAGAACTGAGATTTACATTCCCACGGTAGACAGGGTGCTTGATGAATCCACCACGGCCAGGAGTGCGCAGGATCATATCGCGGCGCGAGACGAAGGCACCGAGAAGTAAAGTAAATTACCGGGAGCCTCATGGAAATTAGGGAGCGGCGTAACGAGCTCATGGTCAGAAGCTGGCATCTGGTAGGCTCGGCCCACTTGTTCCCCGTTCCATTCCGCTTTCCATCGTGGTTGCACAGTAGCAATACGTGCCCTTAATGCACGCATGCACGTTTGTCCGTGCATATGTGCGCGCACACACTTGAGGCTTCAGGATCATATCGATGCATTAAATCCGGCGGGGTCATGGGGCATCTTTGATATGCCCTCACGGCCGCGATTACTCCCCATAACGTGGGATTACGTACGCGCACGGAGCCAATATCCCGCGGCGTGGCGTAAATAATCCGATTCGGTAGGATACCGTTTAATGGGAATTTTTATATGACACCGATGAATCGATCCTGCTCGGGGATTAGAGAGACATCCCCTTCTGGAAAACCGCTTCAAATTGTTGTGCAGTGGAATACGAGGGATGTTCTCTGAAAAATGGGTTGATTGGGTAAGAAAAATTATAAGGTGCGATAATTATACGGGGTGCTTTATAGAGTGAAAGGAGAACAAAGACTTGGCAATAGTAGCTTGGTATTATTGGAAGAATAATTTCAATGCTAGGAATTTTGTGAAACATTTCGTAGGGTGACTAAGTAGTTTCTCAAACGTAATTTAGAAATGAATAGAAGTCTCTGCTTTGGCGAAACAAGTTTCGGGATGAACACAAGTGATTCTTCCATTATATCAAAGAAAAAAGCAGAAATGGTTTCCTTTAAGGATTTAATTTTAAAATTAATTTTCGATATTTCATTCACATAAGGGGTGGTTTTATATCGAATACAGAGTTAAGCAGATGTTTGTAGGTAATGTATACCGTAAGATCGATGAGATAGATTAACGAAATTACGAAGCACTTTGTTGAAATTGATATCGAAGCGTCTTAGGAGGATCAGTTTCCTTCTTCGCGAGTTTTACAGTCTCTTCTCGCTTACCCGCGTCCAATACGCTCTTTGTAGCGAGCGGTTGTGCGCGATCGCGAGACTTGTAGCGAGAGGCTGCGCACGACCGCGAAAGAAGTCCCAAATTAATTTCACCGTTGCTTCTAGCTGGCTAAATAAAAAGCTAAGTGAATTTCATGGCCGGCGAGCAGTTCGCCTTAGCAGCTTTGTTATTTCGCTCTTTACCCACCCCGTCCACGTAATTTCTCAACTTTCGCGAGAAGTATGCGCGGACGTGCCGTGAAAATATTTCTCCTTTAATTTTCCTTAACCCGCCGGTTACGTGGACGCGAGCACGCTGGCTGCCGAGGCTATGTACGTGTACACGTATACACGTGTGCGGCGGTGTCTCTAGATAAGTACCACGTAAACCACTTGCTAAACGTTACGGGGTGCAGAGTGGTAGGAGAGAACTTAAGACTTTCCATCAGCTACTTAATTCTTAAAACAACGTCTATCCTTCTCTGCTTTTCGAGGTCACGTTTAGATTACACCGAAGACGAGTTTTTCTGCTATTTTTCATTTTCTGTTAACAATTCCTACGCAAGGTAGTTGTTACACAAAAAATGATGAGTGACGCTCTTGTAGAGTTACATTGTTGTAATCTCAGTTTTCAGAAGAACCTTATTATTTATGGGACGACTCTTAGGTCCATTTTTCAACTTTTTTCGAGCGACAATCAATACTTTTGAAATAATTTTCATTTACGTAGATGCGAGAAAATTTTGCGCGTCGAGGAACGTATTTAAGTGGACTGTTTGGTGCAAAGAAGGTGATACCGAATGCGTGTATAGGTTTGCGTGTCGATTATAGGGCTGGGACTATTCGAATACATCAGTATTCGAATACTTGGATATTCGAATAGTATTCGAATAGTATTCGAATACTTGGATAATTGAATAGTATTCGAATACTTGAATATTCGAATAGTATTCGAATACTTGAATATTCGAATTATATTCGCCAAATAATTGATCAACTGAAGTATTCGACTATTCGAATACCGAAAAATTCGACAAATAGTCCAAGTCCTAGTCGATTACGAGTGAGAATGATTCTGTGCGTGTGTGATCTTAAAAAGTGCGGGTGTGATCGAGAGCGGAGCAGAGAAGATTGCTTCGAGCATCGAAGAGAGTAGAGTTGACGAGTTGAAAATTGAAGAGTAGATTAGGAATAGTTTTAATACAGGCACACAATTTTTACTATTACCAAAAGTGGACTATTCTTTCACGCCTGTCCAAAACACCTAATCCTCCTCCACATTTGCCGCGTCCCAAAATTACTGTCGTCGCAACGTTTCTTATCGCCAAGACACTGAAGAATTACCTGACCGCCGACCATGCCCTGGCGAAGCCTGACCAGGTCGGTCTGACTCCAGGCGCTCTTGCTCCAAGGTGCGACCTGTCGTAGATCCTTGTCGAAGTCGAACTCGGCCAGCTGATTGTGAACGAAGTTTCGAATGTTCCAGGGCAGGTCATTGTGCCCGTCGATCAAAGGCACCTCGGAAAGAACCTGCCTGACCGTCTCCAGCCTCTCCCTCGGTGACGTCAGGTGTGCAATCTCGCCATCGGCTGGTCGTGGCCCAACTTTGCCCACCCAGCTTCCAATTGACAGTATGATCACGCTTGCTACCCAGACACCGCTCTGACCGCCACACTGAAACATCGATCGTTCGCGGTTAGTTAGGAATTACCGAGGAGCATTCCCCGTCGGAGCTAACGCAAAGCTGGATAAACTACTAGACTATCTTTTCGCAGAAGTTTCAACAGCCGTTCATTGTGTACCGTGGAGAATGGGGGTGGCACGGGTTCAAGTTAAATTCGCGTTACTTGCTGAACAAGCGGGCTAACTTTCAACTTTCATAGCCAAAAATTAGCCCGACTGAAAGGCGGGCTGCTTGGATATCCAGCTGGGGCAAAAGTGCGTTGCTATCAGATTTAATCGGTTGAAAGTTTGGGGAAAGCTTGGGCGTTCAAGAATTCACTTGGAACTCTGTAAGATGTGGTTCAGAAATCTGTTTAAACGAAACATTGATTTATCGCATAATCAAAGGACTCTATTTTTCAATTATTATTATTCAAGGATTTATGTTATAGGTATCTTAACCCTTCGTGGTCACGCGGGGTGTATAGTACCTCAAGACCAATTTTCGAGTTAAAATGTCACACCTTATTCCAAAGGAGATTTATCGCAAAAAGAAAAAAAATTAAAAAATCGTTTTTCCCCTCAAACCGTGGAAAATCGCTCACTTTCAACTACAAATATTATGATATAAAAATTTACATTTCCAAAAATAGAATATTAGACGATGATTATGATTTATGTGAGTACCCTATCGAACTTAAAAACCAAGTTGATATCAAATCGAGCCCCAAAAAATTTTTTAGAAATCCGTGAAAACACATTTCATCCCTTAGGGGTGGAATTTCAAAAAATCTCTTCTTATCCACCACCTACGTCCCAAAGCAATATACTGACCGGTGATAAATCAGCGACAAAACGATTATATAAACCTAGATCTTTAATATTTAACTATTATGTTTTTACCATCAACCACAAAATAATTCGGTTCACCCCAGTCGACCCTACATCTAGAAATGAAGTCTGGCAGGCTCGGCTCCCGCAAGCCACGATTATCCAGAAGTTTCGTAGCTCGGAGAAGCTCGCTACGCTGGAGCTTCATCCGTCCAGAAATTCACTTATCCAAAATCTTGCTCGACTACAAACTCTGACGGGCGAAAGCTAGTTTAATCAACCGGTTAAGTGTGCAGACGTCGCTGGTAGCTGCGTCGTAACACGCCGCGCACCAACGACTTTCAAAAGGAGCCATTCTGCACGGAGGAAATAAGTTGGCTTGGTATTGCATATGCGGAGGGTTATTAAGTTATGTAATACGTTTCGTATTAGACGTTGGATGCCCGTGCTCTGGCGCGCAACGTTATCCAAAGGGGACAGGCGAAGACGGGGCAGCTGAAAGCTTTGGCGCTTCTGTCTAGAAATAATTTACTGTTTCGTCCTGTGAGTTGCAAATGTCGCTGGGGCAGAGAGCGACTGTCATCACAGGCCTGAAGGGGTTGAATAGTTTATGATCGCCGTCAAAGGAGCACGGCGAATTCCTTTCGAGGAGAACGATTGTTCGGCGTAAGGGCGCTCGGTTTTCAAAGCGCGTTTGGGAGCGCCGGCACGAAGAAGGAATCGTTTTACCTCCGTTCCGAATTACCTCGTATTTCGTGCTGGGCTTTTGTGGAACGTAACTTTGCTTTTCTTTGCTGTAACGCACGATGAAATACGCGGATGTCTGATTTATTCGGAAGTCAGGTGGAGCTCGGAGCCCGGGAATCTTTTAATATTGCATGCGAATTGTAATATTTAATAAGCAATTCGAAGTGGACGATGCTTGAAGCGACGTGTAATAAGTTTTACGTATCGAGAGGAAAGCTTTTACTTGACTTATTCAGACTCGCCAGTTCCATTACGGAGTGTTTCACCCTCATACTTGCGTTTTCTCCATCAAGCTAGATCATGTCGCCGATGGCAATTCGTCGCAAGGGTGATGGATCGCTTCTTCCCATCAGAGAAGTGACTGATCGGCCTGCCGGCATGATTAAAAAAGAGAATCAGCTGTCAAGCTCCTTCCAACGGCGGAAGACAAACTTCCCTTTCTAATGCAACCGTCGGGGAAATACGTTGAATCGAACGGAGGAGAAACGGGGACTCGAAGGCGGAGAACGGGCGGCACCGCGCGCAAGCCGTACGTTTCACACGTGAACGTCCATTAACAGATTCCTTCGCCCAGGCTTTCAGCCGTTTCACCCTCGATACAATGAACCTTCAGTCTTTCGAATTAACGGAAAAAGTGGACGCCGGAGAAAGTGTGCCAGAAAGTTCGGAATCTGTGAAACTTGGGAACGAACGATTCGATAGTAACGCGTAAATAAACCAGTTGATCGAAATGCTGCTTTTAGGAAGCATTTAGATTTTCTTTTTTCAAGTAAGATGTAAAACCTTGAAGAGTATTTTGAATGTCTTTAAATTTTGGTTAAGTGTCAAGGATAACTTATAAGCTACTAAACTTTGGGAAATTTAATGTGATTATTTTGTTACAAATTTTGAAAGAATATTGAAGAGAATTCAGAAATAAAGTGTGTAAAGTATAGCTTGAAATGTTGGATGAGAAAAGTTTCAAGCGACGAGAGAAAGAGAGTTATGAAAGTGTTGAAAAGTATCGCTTTATCTACTGTCTGACTAAACCGTGATCTATACTACTTGCCCGTTGGACTGCAGTAACATCGTTACGTCTGATCCAACACGTGATATTCTACTTCGCGAAGATGTGTAACGTCACGATAAATTCGTTTCCAGGTTCAATTTTCCTGTAAACAGTTTATCGAGCGCTTTTAGTAGAGCACATCCATCACAAAGTATATGGAAACGTCACCAGCACGTGACGTTGCTGTAACATTCAATTTAACGATTAACAGAAATTTAGTTTCTCTCTTTGTGACAGGGGATGATTCACGTTGCGGTACTTATTATAGCTGTTACCGTAAACTGTTACCGTAATGTTATTATACTAGCAATAAGAAAATCCTTGGTCTTTTTATTCCAGGGATGAAATGGGGCCACCATTACAATCGCCAATTTGCAACTCCGGCGCACGGGTCCTAACAAACGTGTTCATATATCTCCATTTCTACCGAACACTTTGTAATGTAAAAATTAATTTTTATTGTTTGAATGTGAACTAAAATACCCTGAAAGTTTGGAAAAGAACCGCTTAACAGTTTCTTAGGAAAAAATTCCCAAAAATCACCTCATTCCTAGCCGTCCTAAATAGGGCGCCCCCTTAATTTACATGTATTAAAAAAAGAAACGGACAAAATTTTTCTGTAAATTCACACTTGTAGTACAGTCACGAAAGATGCTATATTACGATAGGATGCTTAAAGCAAATGTAAAAATATTAATTTTTATATTACATAGCAAAATGTTAGAAAAACCTGCCTATGTTCCCGCAATTTACGGTACCTACTTTTCTCATCTACTCCATCAAATTTCTCGCGCACAGTAGCCCGCACCTCCTACAATTACCAAAGAACTTTAATCTCAAACTTCCAAACCTCCACCTACTTCGAATAAAAACAAAATTTCCTTCGCGAAACAAACTTCAGCTAAAATTCATTACCATTCCTTTGACGCAAAAAGGACGAACCCCGCCGAGAGCCCTAAAAAATTGCCACGAACGCGTCGACGAAACATAACTAAAATTTAATCAAAGTTTCCAGCGTGAACGACGCGACGTCCCCAAAACGAATTCCAGCCTGTACTAGCTGCCCTTTCGATCCAGATTCCCGTGTAACACTTCGCTCATCGAAAAAATTCCAATATGGCCCAACGTTTTCGACAACGACCAATCTCCTCCCCCTAACACTGACGCGAAACTTACGATTTCCATCGCGACGATTTTTATCAAAAGCTTATAAAAGGGGCCTAGCATCGACCCCCGATTTCTTGCGATCGTCTTCGATGCGGTGACGAGAGGAAAATGCAGAAATCATGGGGGTCGATCACGGTTGGAACGCTGGTGGGGGGAATTGGCCAGCATCCAAACGTAGGCTGTAATAAAAGGGTCGTATTAAAAAGAATGCTCTCGAAGGCAGTCTGGGACGGTGGCAACAAAGGCCGATCTATCGATCAGCGAGTGGATCGACGCGTTCGTACGCGTTCGATGGAACCACAATGGGGCAGTTACAACGTTCCAAGTCGCTAAAGACCGTCGACCTTCCTCGTCTCTGCCACCCCCGTTCTCCGTTGGCGCAGTTAGATTTCGATCGTTCCTTCGGCCCACTTATATCGTTACTTCGAATACACGGCGGAATTTAATGCGTTCCCCGGATTTATCACCGTCCCTGCTCGAGACAGCTACTTGGAGATCCGCGAAAGGAGGCGGAGGGGAAGCCGCGGCTCGGCTCGGCCCTAGGAGATATATATTTCTGGACGCGTGGGCGTATTTTTGTTTTACCTCTGGCGTGCTTTATGCCGGCGTGTGCACGCGGCAGAAGTGTCGCGTACGTTCGGAATTTTGATCAGTCCGCGGCTTTTATCCCCCTCGCTTTACATATTTCGCCTTTTATGCGACGATGCTGCTGGCCTGCTGTCTGTTCGAGGAGATTCCAATGACGTTACAGTGTAACGTAGTTGCGAAGAGAAATACACTGTGCCATGGTTTGGAGGGTTGCCCATTTATGATATTTTTTATTGTAATTTAAAAGTTAATGTTTGATATTGTAGCTTCATCTTTTATGCACCTACTATTAGATGTTTAAGCTTGTGTTCAAAACTCATTAATTTGTTATTAATGTTTTTGTGACGTACTGTAAACGGTACGATTTAGGTATCGGTCTTCTAAATCGTACCCCTCGGTTTCCAAAATTGGAGCTCTTCTAAAAATACATACATTTATAACATAGGCATGAGTTCTCAAATCATACTGGCGCGATTGTAGTGGCACGGTTTTGGAAGCATGATCAGTTCAATTATGAATATCGATTTAAACTTTATAATAAATGCAATTGGTATGTAAAATGAATGTAAATATTCTACAAGAAACACGCTTTTAGAAAAAAACAAAAATGCAGGATGAAATTACATTGTTGGATTATTATCAGCTAAAATAAACTAGTAAAAAGTTACATCAATCATCCCTGATTCTTTTAATTGTTTATAGCACCCATAAAATAGGGTGTAAGCTCGAAAGGTTTTGTTTCTATTTTTCAATTCGTATTTACTTGATATTTTTACCACGTCGTTTATATTCATTAATTATTGAGAAATTGATGAGGTACAATTTAGGCGACCAATCAGATATTGGCAACTCTTCCCTAAATGTGCTCTGAGCAGGATGTGTACGTGGGCATTTTTGGAGAAATGGAAATTGGGAAACACACTGTTTGCTACTTATATAGAAGGTAAGAGAAAGAAAGAAGATATCTTGATCAAGTTTTAGTACTTCAATGATGGGTTCTAAATCGGCGAAGAACTTTACGCGCAACTATTCTAATAGGTACAAACAGTGTTCCTCCACGGTAGGTTAGTATTTTGCTCGAGGATTAGATTCTCCTCGCAATCTTCAAAGTTAACAGCTTTAGATACTTTTCGCCGAACAGCACTGCACTTGCATTACCTTCTGTGAAGGCTGTGCTTTAAATGGATTATTCGAAACTTAATTGAAGGTTTAAACGTCTTTATCCGAGGAGCACTATGCTTAAACTTTTTTCTTCCAAATCTGTGCTTTAAACTACACTACGTGCTTCGTACCATCTAGAGAATTTCCCGATACCACATTGGCGCAGTATCATGAAATTTCTTAAGTCCTCTAAGACGCAGGTTTAAGGAAAAGAGTGGATCGTGCTTAAGAGGATTTCTTCAGTTTTATGGGAACACCTATGTGTAGGTATGTATACTTGCGCTGGATTTCGTGCAAAATCAGAGAGAGAGAGAGAGAGAGAGAGAGAGAGAGAGAGTGAGAACGAGAGAATGGATCTCGAAGAAGCCCGTAGGTACCATTCGTCACGAAAACAACTGTTTTCGAGTAATAGTTTATCAGTACTTAACCCTAGATTAGGTACTGAACTATCCTGTAAGTGACGTTGTTACTAACATAAACATTTGTAAAAAATACGACTTAAACCCGGCGTTGGTAACATCTCTCATCGTCTCCTTCCCGTTTCATCGCGTTCTTACCAACTACTCGCGCCAGAAGCAACCGCTTTTATAAATTGAATCAAGCTTTTTAGACACGGCGGAAGCAACACGCTTTCCATTTTGACGCGTTTTCGTCGATAGTTTGATACAACTCCGGCGGGGGAAGAACTCGTAAACTTCATCGCGTCGGGCATCGAGTTTAAATTTCGTTTATCCCCGGCTGGGGACGCTTAATTAGCGTTTTAATGGCGAGCAGGGAAGATCGAGTTATCGCGTGAAAATCGCGAGCAGCTCGCACGAAATAACCGCCTCGACGTCAAGTTACCGCCGCTCCTGTCCCCGAAGCTCCAGAAATTCGAGGCGCACGGAAGCACCCGTGTTTATCGCCGAGGGAAGCGCACGGGTCACCAAGCACATTTATAGAATATTCCGATCCCGCCCGGTGCGGCCCGATATTGTTCGTTTCATAATTGACGAGGCAATTTTGCGGATCGCGCAAAGCCTCGATCAAACGTTTACAGAGAAACAAGCAAACGGCGGAGCACCTCCACCAGCCACAATCGAAAATTTTCGCGTGTCTGCCCGACAGCTTGACCATCCTCTGACTTTCAAAAAGGGGAACGGAAATTCGATATAGATACATAGTTTCAACGCTGGATTCGAAACTGAGTTCAATTCACTACTACATTTACATTTTGAAAATTGATCGTCTATTGGAGAGTTATTTCTGTTAAGACTTTGCGTACTCTGCGTTCTACAAAATAATTTTTTTATTTGACGTGAATTTATCCGACGGCCACAAATAATTTTTTTATTTGGTGGAATTTATTTTAACCTTCAAATAACTCTGGGAGTTATTAATTTTTTATTTAAATAATGCCCATTTCTGGTACTGGCCAACTGCGTTACCAATTCCCTCAACGCTGATTTTCTGATGTTACTCTTTTCTGAAATGTACAAATACCGAAACCAATGGAGTGCCACCTACATATGTGCCAGTCAAACCATAGGTCGTTCCCAAACGCCGAGTGCCTGCACTCGCTACAAGAGAGCACTTCCACCTCTTCACCTCCACTTCCACCACTTTCTCTTTTAAAGGGAATCCTATTTTTGGGACAAAAAACATAGCAAAATTTGGGACTTTTATCCATCTTTGAAAAAGTTGCAGTTTTCTTTTTTAAGAATTTATGTACTTCTTTTTAATAAGTTATATACTTATTTTGTTACTTAAGAAAATTGGCGCAAAATTGGGTAGCAAAAATTAAAATTTCAGACATTTCAGTTTGAAAACTCACCACTTTCCTCAATAAATTTTTTTGTTTCATTTTTATTCACCAAACTGAAGTTATATATGTGTAAATTTAGGGAAATTAGAGTTTGAAGGCGGAGGAGGAGGGTGAGATCGATAGATATTGTGACGACGAAGCCAGAGCTCTTCTTTTGGAAGAATATTGGAAAACAGAAATGATATTGCACGAGAGTGAAAAATATTTTCTGTGCCCGCGAATGCTAGTGAAAGACCAGAAATTAGAGTGACCCGGAACAATGAATGTGTCTTTTAGCAGCGTGAAAAAATAACACCTATGGAAGCTCGGGATACCGCCTACACCCATTGTTTGCCAGTGAATGTACCAAGTTGTGCGGCTGCCACTTTGAAACACCGTATTCATCGACGGCTCTAATGGCATTCCACTCGAGAAGACGCTGAAAGAGTCGTTCACGGGAGCGTGGAAATGTAATTTTTACGCGTCCCTTTCGCGGGCATCGAGCACCATCGCGTAAAGAAAGGGGGAGTAAAGAGGCTGGGGGTACTTGGTCGTGAAACAGCCCCGTAATGCTCCAAATTGCGCGGCTCTGCGACCTGATCGTAACAAAAGGTGAATTCTAAAAAGCAATTCCATTTTTAAGTGAGTTCTTGTATTCCTACGGCGCTGTTCTCCTGAACTTCGAAGTAACAGCGTAATTCTACATTTCGAAACGCGAAGTAGAATGGATTCTGGAGTGCGCTGAAAAATAGTAAACTCTGAAGCCAGAGTATATTGAACAGAATTACTGTTTACATAGTGTTTCCTTGCCACGTAAACGAACAATCATTTTTCTTAGCGAATTATCTAAACTTCACGAACGTTGACGAAAGAATTGCACGAAGAGGCATTACGTAAATCGAGGAAACTTTTCTACCCTTACAGCTTGCCCCCATTTGTCATCGTTCCGCGCCGATTCTACCCTCTGATATTTTCAAATTATCGAATCACGTCCCGCTCTCGACTTCCCCGATAAAGTGGATGCAAGCAAGTGGAAATCTAAGAGTAAATGCTGGGGCCATAAGGGAGGCGAATTGGAAATTCCTTCGGTCGCGATTCACCGTTACGTGACCGGCTAGTGCAGTATATTTCATGGAAATTTCTCTGGGGACGGGGCTACACCAGGTGAAGACGAGGTCCGGTGGGCGAAACGATGATTCTGCACGCCACCGAAACACGGCCATCCATCCTTCTTTTCGAATTTTCGATCGCTGCAGACGCGCGGGCGAGGATGAACGTTGGGATATTTTTAGGCGAAGAGTTCACTCGATTTTTTATTTAAATTTCGAGCATGCACTGAAAATGAAAAATTGAACGATTTTATTTAGTTTGATCAGAAATGCACTAAAAATAATTATTTCCTTTTACAATTACGATAGTGATATCATTTTAAATAAAATCGTCGGGACAGGATATTTCATCGTTTTTCATCGCTCATTTTACGACGCTTGATTCTGTATTAAATTGATTCATATTCTGTTATGAAATATCCTGGCCCACGATTTTATTTAAACTGACATATCACCATCGTAATTGTAGTACAATAATTTTTTTAGTTTCCACTGCATTTCCAATCAAATCAAATCAAATTGTTTAACTTACTCTTTTTTATATACCTACTTCTTTATTATTTACTTTTTAGTGTTTCAATTTTGCAACTAAAAACAAATTTGAAAAATTGAACTACTTGTACGTGACGGATCATTTCTCGATAAATTGTTTATTTACGAAAATCGCGATGCTACACCTTCGGTGGTGTTTCTTTTTAAATTGTGTATCGTCAGCATAATTATTAATTTAAACCGGTCTGTATTGTTTGTGTAATTTTTTTATATGTATATGTACTTGATAATTAAAAAAATTCTCATCGGTCTTGCTATCTTCTTTGTGATGTCTGACAATATGTACATATACTATTGCATTACGGTACAGTAGAGGAATGGATGACAGAAATTGCACAGAAAATACGACCAAATGGGAAATACAATCTGACCCAACTAGAACATCTCTGGAACGCACGGATGTTGCCGAAGAACGACACTGAAACGACAGATGGAACTAATAAATCGCGATAGGTCGCGGATGAGCGAACGCTGCGCGGGGCCATCAGGAAAATATACGGGGACTCAGAAAATTATTGGCACGGGCAGATTCTATGCTGCCGAACTTTTCGTTCGGTTTCATTGATTTACGTGATGATTCCATCTTCAAAAACTGAATTCGCTTGTGTGGTGAAATATAGCGTTGTACTGAACGTCAGTGGACTTTGGGATGTAGTTCTTGGAAAAGTTTAATCTTTAAAAGGAACTGAATAATTCTTTCATTTGCCTAACTTTTTTGCAAATGAAGAAGCAAGTTCAAAAAGTACCACGAAGAATCCTTTTATGAAATCAAAAGATTATAGGGTGTCGTTTAAAAAATTGAGAGTCTCACAGCTAATTCTGCAACTCATTGTATACTTTGATCTTTCACGCTAAACAAGTGACACAGAAAAATTCCATTATTGGAAAATATCAGCGAAAAGGGAAAGCTTCGGCCTCTAACGTTTCTAGCCGCCCATTTCGTTTCCGTTTCCCCTATTTTATTCCTGCTCTGTCGGTGAGTTTCGCTCGCAATCGCGGAATTCAATCCGTTTCCTGCGCGATACAGGTTTCGACAAGATGTCATTATAAATTTGGCAGCCATTGTTATCAAATTTGCCGTGTTCGTTTGTTCCTCGTTCGAGCGAAACTGAAGTCCAGAGTTTCCAAAAAAAATGTCTGTTTTTCCCCGTGGATAGGCTATAAATCCGTTGCTCCTTCTACAATTTTGTTTTTCAGTTTTTTGTATTTACGAGTTCAAATGGAGCAGCCATGAAGTTTGCACGGATGCTATAATTTTGAACTGCACCGACATTTGTGTTTTTTGGTCATCGCGTTGTTTTACATGCATAGTAACGTCGCCGCTCCAACGGCACTGTATTCTTTTTTAGTGAGATTCGCGTCACGGGGCGATACTTTATTCGCGAATGTTTTGGGAACCTGGTCTGTGATTTGCATTATATTTTTGAAATTGCACCGCTGAAATGACAGGCATTAATTATTCCAGTTCTGTTTGGAGGTTCGCCGTTGATCAACGGAGATAAATGCGCGGGGGAAGGGGCGTACATTAGCTTTATAAAATATGTGCATAAGAATTACTTTTATTATAAACATCAACATGCCTGATGTGTACCTTCCCGTGGAATCACAAAGCCGCGTTTTCATGAGAAATATGTGTACAGACTGCCATCGGCAGCGTGAAAGCACTTCGTTGGAAAGCGCTGAAAATGCAGGCTTCGTCCTGAGCACTGACATGATACATAAAAAACATAAACGCGAGTAACTTTCAGGGATCTAAAGTGCATCCTCCTAACAGCATTATTACTTTATGTATTTATTGGTCTTGTGAGAACTTATTTGTCCTCCACGCAGGGGCAAATTTCTGTGTCGACTAACAAAGAATTTTTTTGTTGGTGCCATAGTGCACTTTAGGTTGAAACCACCTCCTGAAAAAATGTAGAAATTTCTTTTTCCTGGAATATTTCGAGAACGGTGGGAGATAATGGAAGAGAGTTTAAACAAAAGTTGCATCTTTTTTTATATCTACAAAACTGCATAAAAGTAATTATCGAATTAAGGGTTGGTGGTGGGGGTAACTTATGGACTTTTTTATTATTATGTTCACGCAGTTTTGTAGATCTAAAAAAAGATGCAACTCTTGTTTAAACTTTTTTCCATTATGTCTCACCGTTTTCGAGATATTCCACGAAAAATAAAATTCTGCATTTTTTCATGGGATGATTTCACCCTCTAAAACCGCACTATGGTACCAACTAGAAATAGATTTGTCTTACGCATGAACTAAACTACTCTCCTTGCACACAAAGTTGCATAATTTTCTGAACTTCCGGGTTGCATAACTTCCCTTGTAACTTGTAAGTTGGCTGCAGCCTAGGGCAGCAAATTTTAGAGAGGGGTGGCAAACTATATGCCTATTTGCTTAAGATGCGAATAAAATATTAAACATGGTTTAATCGAAAGGACTAGTTTTTTATTTTGGCTGTTTTGACTAGATGATCTTTAAACACAAAGGCTTGAGACAATTTCACAAACAATTCACTTTTTTCAGCTAACAAATTAGCAATATTTGCGATGTCATATTAAACTAACTTTAAATTTGTCCCAACTCTTTTCAATTATAATATTTGATCGTATTTCTCAAAGAAGAAAATATTTGGAAGTATTCAACTGCTACTCATTTCATGTTTATTAATCTTGTTCTATAGGAAGATGAAGATCTGTCACAACGACTGTAGGAGAATTATATAAAAATTAATTGACGAGAGGTATGTTAGTGCCAAGCTCAAGTTCCCGGAGAACTGGCTTTTTGCGCGACGGGGGTTGGAAAAAAGCCGCCGTCGGTGTTCATTTTTCGCGCTGTTCCTGTCAAGCCATCCCGACGAAAAACAGAGGGGAACAAATGGCGGGGCTTGGCGTGCAATCCGAAAAAAGTATTGGTCGTGTTGGGTGCCGTTTTGTGAGATAGCATCGCGAGAAACAGTGGTACGAGCTGGCAGAAGGAAACGTTCGCTTCCTCTTTTCTCCACCCCCGACGTGGTTCCTCTTGTTTTTTCGAGACCTTTTATAGCGATTGATCGCCAAAAGCACATCTCCCTATGTGACTTTTGCATTCACGTACAGTGGATTTTCTTCGAAAGTCTATTGGGATATTGAATGTTTAAATATTTAAAAACGAATCAAGAACAGGATAATTATGGCATTTTCGGTATTTCAGGGTTGTCAGGAATAAAATACAGCTCTGTCGATTTTATTTGTTTTAGGCTCTTGATTTGGGTTAGATTAGTAAGCGAGGATGTGTTTCCCTTACTACTTTGAAAGATTTTGCTGTTTTTCGAGGTAAGGCAACCGCACTTTGCCCCAATAGATATGTGTCGTGCTTAGTTTTGCTATCATAGTAGTTAAAAATCCATAGCTTTTCATGACATAACTTTTGAAATACGTTAAAGAGACTCTTTGAAATAATTTTCGATAGATGCCGCACTTTTAATCGGGACAGAGTCGATTAAATGATGTTCTTAATGTTTAAAATATAAAAAAAGTGTTTTAAAATAAATAACTCAAGGAAAATTATTTATTTTTTAATGACAAATCTGATAATCTAAACATATTCGTGGACTTTTTACTCTTTTTCCACATATAATTTTTATTTTATATATTATGAATGAAGAAAGGAAGAAAGAAGAAAAGACAGTGTTGCGTATGACGCGGCAACTTTCCCATAATTACCCTACATCGAAGAATACATGCCTCTTTCATGTTACGTTCACACACATTAATTCACAACACCCCCTAATTCTCCACCCCACGCAGTTCACACTACTCAACTTTTATACCGCGAAGAAGCAGAACCTGGAAAACCAGAATTAAACCGACGGAATATAACGGTTCCCCTCCTCCATTTCAACCCCCTTCACCAACGCTCCCGTACCTACATATGTACATTCAGCAAGAAAGTTTCGATCGGTTGATTTACGAGAGGCCATGTAGAAGGGAAACCTGGACGCGCGAAAAGGATCCAAAAACCAGGGCGGGCCACGGGGTACGGAAAAAGGGGAGCGTCGTCCACGAAATATTTCCAATCTCGAAGTTTCACGCCCGAAAGTTCTATCCTGCCAAGCTCCGTCACCGTCGGTGCCCTGGCCTCGCTCCACGGCTACTTACCACGTATGAATCTTCCCAGCCAGGGAAATAACAAAGTTCCCGGGCTCGCCTGCAAACTTCGCAGCAGTTTTATCATTTTTCCTGGGGCATCTCGGCCTCTTTGTTTCCCTCGCAGCGTCGCGATCCCTACGATCCACCCCCGCATCCCTCTTCCACCCTGTTACGCTGACGTTTACTCGTCGAGCCTAGACGGGGATGAGGGCGGAGTCGCGTGATTCAACAATGAGCGAGGGCGCCGCGGAATTGTTTCACGAGGGGGAAAAACAGGTCCGAAATAAAAAAGGTCTCGTAGCGACAGGGGTGGTGGTGGAAGCCCCGCGGGGTGTCCATGCGCGGTCGATGCTTTTTATTTCCCTCCCCCGAGTCGAAAATTAAACGGCCGCTATTTTTTTGCGTGCCCCCAAACCTACCCCCTTCTCTGTTCACTTCGATCCCCGCTCTCGCTGGTTTTTCGTTCTCTCCTCGCGGTTCGCGGTTTTATGTTTCGGCGATGTGCGTCGCGTGCCCGTCCTCGTTAGTGCGAGTTAAATCTTTTTGCAGTGACGCGTCGTGGCGGTGCGTCGATCCGCCATGTGGTGCTCTACTTGGTGGGATGATTTGCGCGGCAAATTATTCGCGAGGGTGGAACGCGAGGGTTCCGGGTTGGTGTTTCTTGAGGTTCAGAGTTGATAGGGGAATGTGGGGACACTTGTGACAGCGCGGGACTGGGTATCGATAAATTTGCGTGCTTTTATACTGTGGGGGAGGAAGCTGAGGGTACTGGCACAGGGGGCAGTGAATTAACTAAAGTGTATAGAGGGTGCGAAAATATCTAAGTAGCAGGAAGTGTCATCAGCTAATATATCTGAGGTGGGAAGGGAGTGAGAGGCGTGAGTCGAAGGCAGGACTGGAGAGGAGAAAATGAAGGAATTGTGAGCAATAAATAATATAAATTGAATGGGGTCATGCCAGAGTTAGGTTATATGCGAACAAATTTTTATTTGAATAAATTTTTATTCGAATAATCTCTGAATAATATTGTGAATAATATTGTGAATAATCTCGTGAATAAATTGAAGTTATTCGAGAATAACGAATAATTTTTTATTCGAAATTATTACTTCATTTTATTCGAAATTTGTATTCGGAGATTATTAAATATTTATTCGAATAATGCCCGACTCTGTATCGTGCAACCAATGCTTCGTTGCCGAATTAATTCCCAAAATATGAGTGCTTTTTATAACCCTCTGTATGTCGATTTTCGCGTAGGTACCAACAACTACATACGTACGTTTCGCTTATTCGTGGATCTCTTTGAGCGCGGCAGAACGTCGGGACGAAATCTTTTCTCGAGGCGAACCGATTACGTACGCCCATCCTCCCAACGGTGCGGTTGCGAGTTGCGCGAGTTTGGAATCGGGCTTGGTAAACCGCGTCTTCGAAGTACGTATTTGGTGATTCAAAGTTCTACGGATGTGGCCGCGGGCTAAGGGAACTTGATTTCCGATAAATTTGTGGAGTACAGTTCCGGGTCGAAGTACCGCTGCTTGCAAGCGGGCCGGAAAAACTGATAAGATTCCCCTCACGGCTCTTTCTTTATTATTCATTTCCCGCCCCCTTGTTCGTTTCTCCGAATACAATATCGGTTAAAACCGCGGGCAACTCTCACTACTTCGGCGTCATTCCTCGCGAATTATTCCATCTCGATTGCACTCTTCTTGAAACTTTTCTTCTTCTCGATACAAAGTGTAGGTACCAGAATTGTGGCACGAGATGAAACATGCAAATTCTGCGTGGAAAAAGAAACTGTAATGTCTCTTACCAATTCGCGATCTAAGGCGTTCTTTTCATCGAGTGGGGTAGTTGTGTGTAGGAGTTTGAATTAAGGACCAGCGTCGAGATGGTGGATCGCTGTATTAAATTAATACCGTGAAAGCTGGAAATGTTTATGGAGGTGGAGTGTGTTAGGTATATTAAGTTGAATGAGTGAGTTGGGATTACACACGTGGGGTATGGAGGGAAACGTAGATACGTAACCATATTCCAACTAAGGGCATGGTTAAGGGTTAGTGTGGTCCTTATATGTATATTAAAAAATCAAAGTTTTTTCAAATTTCTTCTGATTCTCTCAGAAGCTTCGAAATAGTTTAAAAGAATTTCGTCTAAAATTTTGTTCAAATATATTAAGGATTATAGGTCGCTCAGTGGCAATGAAGTATTACTACTTTAATATTAAAATTCGGGCACACATCGCATAGACGAAACGGGTTTATAACGAATGTGTACTGCAGATTTAAATTTCTTTCATCAGCAGCTCAATAGAATTTCGTCTAAAATTTTGTTCAAATATATTAAGGATTATAGGTCGCTCAGTGGCAATGAAGTATTACTACTTTAATATTAAAATTCGGGCACACATCGCATAGACGAAACGGGTTTATAACGAATGTGTACTGCACATTTAAATTTCTTTCATCAACTGCTCAATAAAGCTAAAAATCTAAGGAGTTGTTGTTCAGACACAATATTTTGAAGAAAAAAATAGTTTATAAGTCGGCTTTGGAAAAAGGGTATTTATTTTGCATGTAGAAGGTACAGAGCGTCAAAATCAGCTTATGCGTGGCTCACACCCAGAGTGTCAATGAAGGGTCAAGTAACTTCCTACTCTAGCTATCTACGAAAGCCTCTATTTTATTCCGACACCATATCTTTCAAAATTAAAGGACTTCCAGGGGGAAGATACTCTGACAAACATAGGCACAATCTTTGAGGTTTTCGTTAGAAGAATTCGTAGCAGCGTTTTCAACTTCCCTCTTAAATGAATTACGAATTAATACTCTCGTTTGGCAGAGTGATTAAACGATGACAATGGGAAGGCCGCGCAAGGGTCCTTGGAAAAATAGAGGAGGGAAGGTTGAAAGGGCGCCAGTGCTCCGAAACCTCTCAGCAAACACTTTGAACGTAGACCACTCCGCGGTTCGCGTGATCCGTTCAAAAATGCATACGGGTCCTGGTTAATATTAAAACCTTAATTAACGTTCCGTGGTCTGGCCGATAAATTCGCAGAATCTAAATTGAACGTACCATGGCGTCGATCTCAATAATGCAGCTCTATTTTAGAACCACCCCAGCGATTTCTAAACGCTTAGGGTAAATAAAACGTTAAAACAAATGTAGAGGCAGCAGAAAATATACTCTGGCTGCAATATGGGCATTATAATGATTGCGTCAATATTATTTCTAGACAATGTAAATTGACGAGGTTGTATCCTTAAGAGGGTACAGGACTATTGACCGACTAGAATCGACGGTTTCGTTTGGGCTAGATTGCTTAGATACCAAACATTCACCATACAGGTACTTTTTATTTACAGTTTTTTTATGCTCGCTTCTACAAGTAATTTACAAAAAAATTGTCAGAATGTTGAAAATTATGGAAGTTATTTAACGCTAAAAATGCTCTTGCGTAATTATCTAAAAGCAAAATGCATTGGGGGTGAGTTATTCCTACACTAAAAACTACAGAGTGGAGCTTTACTGGCAAATTCAAACAAAACTTCTTTAACAAATCAATTTTCCCCGCGTTTTTACGGAAAAAAATCGTCTTTAATCAGTTATAAATTTTTTTACAAACATCCAGCGTTGTTGCGGAAGATCCACACTGTAGAGAAAGGAATTTTACGGCCCCAGTTAAAATTTCAAGTGAAAATATTCATTCGTTCAAGAGATATGATGTACATGGTGTTTAAAAATATAGCTTCGAGGTAAACGGCTTCAAAGTTAACTCCCCTACGCCCATACCGCTCTGCGGAACCGTTACTCGACGGTGTACTCAATCACGTTCAGCGCTATAATTTCCGTAATTATTCGAATTTCCTCGTGAAACTTAGTTGTAAATATTCACAAAGGATTAATAATAATAAAAAACCCTGTTTTCCGAGATTTTAATAATCCTCTACCCCCTTAACAGTTACATCCCTTCTTCACAAATTACTCAAGTATCATTCATCTTCTTTTCCCTGATGTATTTTTTAATCAAAATTACAGACTATATACTATCACTAAAACCAGGCATCAAGATTTAGCAACACGTTCCATGTATTGTAACAAAATAAAAACTACTACTCAGTGGCGACTTTAAGAAAAAAGGCTCAGGTGGTAAACATTCTGGGACACCCTATATACATAATAGAATTACAAATAAATTTACGTGCGTGTGATATGAAAATTACAAGAAGTCAACAAAAAACATAGTAGTGTTTGGATAGAATCATATCTTTTTTGAAGATGGTCAGTTAAATCCGCCTCTGTTACCTTAAACCCGACCTCCTTCAATAAACCACGAATCGATCCTCTTATGGAAATCCAACGTGCTATTTACACAGAGTTCTCTCACAAGATTCAAGACTATGATTAATTTTTCATCGAAGAATGGAACCACTGCTGTATCATTTCAATCATAAAGCACCCCTTATCTCATCAGCGGCAGAATCGTCGCGAGAGCCGCGTGTATCGCGACGTTTCGCAACGTTAGCCTGAACTACGTCGATTCGACCCCCGCCCACGGGGGAAGAATTACACGGTCCCAGGGGACTATAGCCGGCCTTAAATTTTCCTTAACATTATCTGGCATCGGCTGGCTGCAGCGGCGAGTCGCGCGACGCCGTGCACTCGCCGCGAAGTTATGCACAGCATTTGCCCGCGAGGGCATAACTCCCAGCGCAAAGTTGGCATAGAACAGCGTTGGAATCCCTTCCGCGCTGGAATAACGCGAAAGCTAGAATAACAAACCACCTATGTTACCGTCCGCTCTCGCTCTCCGCTCCAGCTCTACTTGCGAGAGCGGACGTTGAATTCGATTTCGCGGCAACCGGCATAGCAACGTTCCACGGAACTGCCGCGAGCGTTTCGAATCCCTGGAGCCCTGGTTCCGATTCTTCACAGTTAGCGGTGCGTTTTTAAATGCTGCCTGGGAAATAAGCGGAAGAGCATTGGATAGGTGGAATTCATTTTAGTGATTGCGAATGTCTGAGCTGAGATCATTTTTGCCGAAGGCTTTTGGAAAGCTTTCTCTAGGGGTAGGTTCGAGGGTTGCCACGTGGGTCACTGGTGGACCATAATGATCAAGACATAGACTATTTGACATAGGCTTTCAAAATTCAGTATACTTTGTTTTTGCAAGGTTATCGACAAATGCTGTAATTTTGAAAAGAATCGGTGAAACTAAATTTTCCCTCGATTTGTTTTGACGTGGAATAGCTCAAAGGCTTGAGACAACTGTAAGAACAATACACTTTTTTTATATCTTTTTTATATCTTAATTTATATCTACGTTATCATATTGAATTAATTTCAAAAATTTTGAAAGTAATGTTCTTTTTTGAAAGTATATTTTTCCGTAAAAATCAATTTTTCATCTGCAGTTCTCTAAGAGATAATGCTCCCCCAAATCAACGCGAATATTCGCGGCTGCAGCGGATCAGACGGATCATCTATTTCAACAATTTAACATAGAATTGAAGATATTAAATAGTTTTGGCCACGATGTCGAGCAAATTCGCCACTGAGAGACGCTTGTTAGCCTACAGGCGCCAAATCTGAAAATCCGCCCTTGCAGCAAGAGCATTCATCAAAGGAAGGAGCAAGAAGCCCAGCCTTTGATTCCGTGTGGAATCGAAGCAGAGGAGAAAATAATTTCTTCTGATTCAACATTCAAAGTTAATACTAAGAACTTCAAATCCCACTGTGGCATTTAAAGTGCCATTAGGAATTGAGGAATTATCCCCCTTTGGTTAAGGATTTTACCATATTCTCATTCGTTCACAGAGAAATATCCTTTAGTCACAATCATCAGCTCGAAATCATGTAGGGGAGACCGGGGCTAGTTGACTAATTTTTTATATTTCTAATTTTTATAAATAGACCAAAAGTTTACAAATTTCATTAGGTATACAGACTTAATTTTGAAAATCGTTTTAATTGAGTCTAGGTAGTCTTGTACTTTTTATTGTATTTAGAGTAGGGAATCGAATAAATCAACACAGTATAAGCATAATTTATTCCATACTACAACAATTAAATAGAATTAGTCAACTAGCTCCGGTCTCTCCTACCCTGACAAATTGTCTGTCTGGCAAATGTCCCCGATATTTAAGTAACGCCCGGCGAAAGCTAATTATTCGTGGACCCTCTGAACATCTCGTTCCGATCCCCCTACCCTCTCCAGTAATGGAAAAGTTTCTTTGCCACGGCACGTGGTAACGTGTGGCAGCGGCGGCCGCGTACGAAACTTTTATTTACGAAGCTGGGTAATAAAGACGATAATAGAATATTCTATAAATGGAGAGACGCCTGGCCGGTGGCGTGCTTTTCATAACGTATTCCATTAGCGGAAGTTGCCTCTACGAAGTTGTAGAATAACCCCGAGCCCGGAAAAATGATAATGGAACGCAGGGGGTCCCGAAGGGTTTTCGTGGCCCACCGACCATTGCGAAATACAGAGGGGAAAGCAGCACCGATATAATCGACCACGCTGCGATCGCGATCGACCATGCCTTTTCTTCCTCGAGAGATTTCGAATTTTACCCGCGAAAATATCAATGCAGAAGCTCCTGGCCGTGAAATCGATACAGAAACACAAGGGTTGAGGTTCCCAAGAGCGACTCAAAATTTCTCCCACGACGAATATAATACGCAAGCACGCAGAGATAAATATGCTTCTCTCTTGCGGGCGAGGCGGAAATTTTGCAGCGGCATTTTTGCGAATAAAGATTGCTCGGAGAGACAGAACGAGGAGTGGAATGTCTGCGTGTCCGTGGGAAATATTTCTCGTTTCTTAGATCGCTTGAAGCGCAAGTCGTAATGGAGCTAGCGCGCCTTTGTGTATCCGACGGTTTTGACTTCTTCCGCGTTTGGGAGAAAGATACAGCTCGCATTCTGGCTTCTGTATATTCTCCACCTTTCGTGTTTATGCGTATGGCGTAACGACTCAGCTCGCTCTGGACAAAAAAATTCTGTTCCGCTCTCTGCTGATCCTCTTCTGTTTACCATGTTTCTCTTCTGCTTATCTTTTCCGCTGTTTCAACGCGCTATGTCTCTCCCTCTTCTTCTTCTTCGTCCGTCTACGTCTCACTTTTCTAGTCCTCATTCATTACCCTACACTCCGTTACACTTTTCTTCTCTCGTTACCCCTTTGTAGCTCCTTCTCGGCTTCAACTTTCCTCTTTTACCCCCATCATTGTTCCCCAGCTCTCCCTACCTCCACCCTGAATTTCCCACTCACTCCTCTTTTTCCTTTCGCCCTCTCCCCGTTCCAACTGCCGTAACACTTTTTTGTTTCGCCGACCGCCGCCCGTGGCTCTTTCTCCGCCACAATTTTTCACCCTCCCGGCCAGCGGAACGCCCCCTTCTCTCCGCCGAATCCGCCCGGGTCGCTACTCACGGCCACTCGAGCACTTAATGCAAAAGTCAGCGGAGCTTGGTCCAGGGTGAAGTGCGGCGACGACCGAGATTCGCGGAATACGTCGCTAAGCTGCCTTCAGGCGGATCTTCTACCTCGTTACTGGGTTCGCTAACGAGAAATTTCGCCGCCGACCGGGGAAACCGGTAAGAAGCCTTGCTGAGGAGAGGATGGTAATCGAAACTGGGCTGAGCTCGGTCAGGGAGAAACATTCGCTGGTTGCGGAAGAAGTGATTCAACTATCCCAACAACTCGGCCATGGTCGAATTCTGTATTCTGTACATATAGAACTCCACAACTGGATCTTGGCCTGGTCACTGGCCTGGAAAATTCCATCGTGCTCCGACAACGATGTTTTTAGTATTTATATGTCTGAGAGAAGAAAGCTCCGATTGCCTAATTGGCAAAGAATCGCGTAGTGTACAGTGCGGGAAATATTTATTGCATCACTCGAATAAACACGTTGACATTTATACCTCTCTTATTATTTGTAGGTACTAGGAAAATATAAGTGAGGACCTTGCAGCAAGTGGGGTGCAGCTACATTTTTTACAGTTTTTGAGTTATGATGTGTAGTATATGTGAAAAAAGTATACATCGTTTGGGAAATGTTTGATGCAAATCCGAGAGCAAATGAACGATTTATTGCCAATTTCTTGACCTGCAACCATCACTGTTTTGTGTGATATTCTTGCTTTGGGCAGCTCCGGATTTGAAAAATTTGTTGAAAATAGAAATAAAAACTTATCAACTCTATAGCTACTGCTAATTGCGTGAAAATATATATTTTTCAATTAGTGCTTTCTCTTTAATGTTGAGTCAATGCAATAATTTTATAAGCAGTTTTTTCTAATTTACTTGAATTTGGTAAAGATGGAGCTGCATCCCTTTTGGCCTCTTCCGAATAAAAACAGATCATAAAAATCGGTCCATATGCTGTAAAGTTATGGGTTAACAAACACACAAGAAAAATACAAACGGGTCAAATCTATAACCTCCTCCTTTTTGAAGTCGCTCAAAAACTCAACTCTCCATCCCCTCCGTCAAAGATAAACACACCCCGACTACACCAATTACGCTATTCATTATTCCAAACAAACATTAACCGTGTTTACAGCAATCAACGTCCCATCGTCCCGCTAAACAGTTCCATAAATTCCAATTACTGGCTCGACATCTCGTGGCACCGAATCGGGGGCGCATCACCTTTCCCCCTAACCCCGCCCCATCAATTTCCCAAAGAGGGCACGATGAACGTCTCATAGAACCAGCCAGCCACACTAACCCCCGTAACACACTCCAAACAATCTCTCCCAGAGGATCATCTCGCGACCTCGATTTTCCATCGCGGCGCCGGGATGGTGCCGAAGTGGTACCTTGGAGGAGAAGCGCGGAGTCGATCGGCCGTTCATAAGGGAGGACGTGCTGCCGCATCGAGGAATCCGAATCGTATTAGGACGACGGTGTGCGCGCTTGTACGTGTGTGTATGTGTGTGTGTACCGCGGAGGGTGTTGAGGAAGGGGGATGACGGAAAGAAAAACATTCGTGCACGGTGTGCAGGATGCCGAGCCCATTGTGTATTCCGGCACCGCGGCAATATTTCTCCGAGCAGAATCCTACGTGCCTTTCCCGCGTTTCTGGACCAATGATACCAACGGCGGCAAGAACACATAGCGCGGCCATGTACGGAAACGCGGCGGCCGGGCTCGGCGTCTTCGGATTCCGGTCACGCAAGGTAGATCTGCCGCGGCAAAGGGGTTACGTTCTGCCGCTACACCCTCTTCCAGGTATTACAAGGGTATTACACGGGTTTCACCTGCGCGCGCGTGACTGACGCGCGAACGGATCGCGCGTGCACGAGGCCACGGCGTGGGGTGCTCCAACGAGAACGCGCTGCTTAGTTCGAGTGGGAAAGGGCTGTGGAATCTGATGATGCTTGAGGATTTATACGGGTTTCTGGGAGTGTGATTGATATAATGTGGAGGGGTTGCTGGGGGTGGGTATGGGTCGTGGAGTGGATACGTATGAGGGAGTTGTGAAAGCAACGGGGGTTGGATAGGTAAGGGGTGTGTTAAGGTGTTTCAATTTTCTAAAGGTGTTATTTTCATATAACTTTGCTCGCACCCTTGATTCTATTCATCTAAGTGATCTGTATGCCAAATTTTAGACAAATTTAATAATATTTAGGGGTTGCACAGTTTTATCACTAGGCTAGGCCTGGGGCGGTAGTAACAGTTTGACTTGGGAATACGATTGCGCAGGAACTATTACATTTACAACAAAAACCCTTATATGGAAATGTTACTTACTTATCTGACGTTATTGAGTCACAACAGTTTCACTGTATGTCAAGTAATATTCCAAATGTCATTATTTATCATGTGTATATCTAGAATTGATGCCAATATTCATTATATGTTTTGAGATTCAACACAATTTATATGTGTTACATTCGCCCCCCTGTTACTACCGCCTCCGATCTACCCTACATATTTTCGCTTTTCCAGGATTTGAAAATGCGGGTAAAATAGTAACGTACAGAATTTTTATAGGTATGAACAATAATAGAAAGTAATAAAATGTAAATTTATCTAAATGTAAGTCTTCTTTGAAGTTTAATTTCAGTTTTAAGGACTTGAGAGTAAAAATAATTATCATTGGAAATCGTGTTTCCTTAGCCTACTAAATATTATTTAGTGTGCAAAGTGTGCAACCTCTAAATATTACTCAATCTTCCTAAAATTTGTCGGATATTTTTTTTTTATTAATAGGAATCAGGGCATGCGCAAAGTGAAATAAAAATATAATATTTTAATTTTACCCCTATAATATGAAACACCCTAGGGTGTGTTTAGTATTGCTTTTGGATATGTGTATTGTAACGTCTAATAAGAAAACATCCGGAACCCGGAAATTCGAAAGATCCTGGAAGTTTGTGAGTATGTAGGGAATTTCTTAGTGATTACAACGCAACTTTTGTTTGCTGATCAAATTCACTCTAAGGGGGTGTAATTGACCGCTGGAAAGTCCGTAATTTTTTGATTTTGTGTTATAACGAGTGATCGTTAATGCATGGGAAATATATTATAGTTTAACATATTTTTGGGGTTTTTGTTACAGTTCTTCTGATTTCCTGGAATCTGGCCCACCAAATGGCAAACCGGATAAAAAGACATTTTAAATGGAGACATTGCACGGCGTACAAATTCTATTTTGCAAATATTATATGCTTTTCTTATAGTTAACTAATATAGTAAACTAAAACACAAAACCTTATATTAATCGATGGTTTACTTTTCTTATTATCGTCGTCTAAAAATCGTTTGCTTTCTTGGCCCGTTACTGTGTCCTAACCCCTTAAGGTGGGTGAGTGTTTTAGGATTCTTGGAGTGTGTATCAGGGGCTGAGAAAATCATGTGAGGGTTTCGAATTTGAAGGGTGTCGCTTCGAGTAGACCTCGGCATGCCTTTCACGACTCATACCTCGGGTTTAGCGAAAGGATGGACTTGAAGAGGTCATGATACTCTGCCAAAAGACCACGTTATATATTTGGAAGCCTGCAGTAGCCATCCAGATTGAAACGTCTGAAATGTCTTATAGAACTGTACAGTGAGAACAGGGGAAAGTTTCAGATTCTTAAACGGTGCTATTGGTTTTCATTTCCTCCACAGTTCCCTGGTAATCGAGTTTCACAGGAACGCTTCTGCACCGTACTAATTTAGGGATCGATTTGGCAGCGAGCAGATATTTAACGTACGCGTTTCGACTCGATTACTTTAATCAACGTAAAATCTGCCAACCGTTCACCGCCGCGGCGCAAGCCCGCAGAAATATTTCCTCTAGGGTCGCGGCGCTCGCGTATGATATTTAATGCAAATGAAACAATCTACGGGCCACCCTTTACGTTCCGCGACGTTGCGTTAAATAACAACGTTAACTTCCAACCGTAATTTCTCCCTTCCCCCTACGTTACTATTTCCCACGCATTCCTCACACCGCGGCGCACCTTCTCCCGCGTAATTCAGTTTATCCCAAACTGTGCCACTAATTAAAATAACAAACATTCGCGTAATATATTGAACTTCCCCCTTTTGATCTCCAAGCTTCCTTCGACTTCCAGAGCAAAATGTATCTCCGCCTTCGAATACCTGAAATCAAAGCTTGTCTACGAAGACGCGTGTAATATATTTTCGTTTCCCTTGTCTGGATCCACAGGAGACACTTTAACATTCGCAGAACGATTGAAAGCTTAAGGGGCCATTCTTTGATCGGTTGAAAAATTGAGGCGCCATTCTTTGATCGGTTGAAAAATTAAGGTATATTTAAACACTTTTTTTCTCAGCAAATATAACATATAATGAAATAAATCTTTTTGGAATTTATTAAGCTACTTTTATATTATACCAAAAAATTTCAAAAGAATTGTTTGAATTCGTGTAATTGAGGTGCCACATTGACGCTATAAAATAACGTTTAAAACAAATTAAAAAAATTATATTTAAATTGGTTTATATAATATACGAGCGTAATTAACCCTTCGTAGTCACACCTTCTTATAATCACACATTGGTCACACGGGGTTCATTGTACCCCAGCGTAATTATTTGAGTTACCATTTTCGTATTTTTGAATCTTTTAACTTTTTAGTGATAATTGTACATTCGTAATACTTATACAGTCATGGTCTAATAGTCTTTTTCTTGAAACATAAATTTTGATATGTTAAAATTTGTAGTTGAAAATGAGCGATTTTCCATGGTTGTGGGAAACCCGATTTTTAAAATTTTTTTTTATTATTTTTTTGCGATAAATGCCCCTTGGAAGACGTAAAGGTGCGACATTTCAAATCGAAAATTGCTCTTGGGGTACAATACACCCCGTGTGACCACGAAGGGTTAAGGCCGTATTTCGAATAGTATCAGAAGCTAAAAATTACGACTGCACTGGCAACAATGCTTAAAAAACAAAATGCTATTGAATCCCTATTTTTAGATGGCCTATTTCTCCAGTTACCAAATACTAGGATTAGTCCGTTATTGCCCTCAAAGCCTCAAATCATCATTTCACCCCCGGTTCATCGACCTTTCCACCAAGTTCCTAAGCGTCTAATCCTTCGACTCTTACCTAGAACAAATTCTCCACCTTCAAATCCTACAAAGAAATAGAAGAAGCTAGCGAAAGCTTATACAATCCTTTTACCATTCTCCGCTGCACAGGGGACTTCCGTACCCCCGCGCAATCAAGACGCGGAATCGGTTGTTCCGCAGTAGCTCGAAGGGAATTGCGGGATAAGTAAGACCGTGTTAGCATTAAACGCAATGAAATTGTTTGTAAAAGCCCGGCCACGCGGCACTTGAAACTTCGTTTCCCGCGATCCTACCATTCCGCTGGCGTGCGCGTTGCCGCGTTACGCTTAGCGCTCGTTGTCCCTCTTCGTTCGCCGCGGCGCGGGCGGCATTAGCAGATAACGAGACATTCGCAATAACGAGCCGGAAAATACGGCAATTTAGCAAAAGTTGCACGGAAGCGGCCGCTAATACTGGCGGAGCGAAAATGTCTGCCACTCGTTGGTCCACTTTCGCGGCTGTATCAAGCGGCATTAGGCCGGGGCGGAGGGTAGGAACGGGCGCCGAAGCGGCGATAACAGCCATTTTTAATGACACGGACTTGTAATTCCCGTTAGACCCCCCTGGAAACGCGGTCGTCGAAACGAATTCGCTCCGTGCCCACCGTTGCCACTCTGTAATTCGAGCGCTTCGTGCTGCGGGACTTCTCTTATTGTTCGGGCTCTGCATCTTGTTCTTGGGGTGCAAGCAGAAAGAAGGAGCTTAAGAGGGTAACGTGTCCGACGGGAACGAAGGCAATAACGCGTTCGAAGGTGGAGGAAATGTTAGACTTGAATCTGACTCAACTCAGAGTTTGGGGGTGAATTTGAATTTTTGAGGGTAGGTATTTGTTTAGGTGTTTGTGTAGTGAAAAATTCATGGCAGAAACTGAGAGCCGATTTCTGGATTGACTTGGGAAACAATTAGGTGTGCAGGAAGGTTCTTAGGTGACACTTTTTGGAAATATTTATTTTATATAAGTTGCGATAGGTAAATTTATATGAAGTCACTCTCCTTCGAATAATAAGGGATAGTAGTTATTTCTCACAAAATGATATGACTATCAGTGTAATAGCAAAGATTTTAGAGAAATCTCAAATTTAAGTGCCCACTCTTGCCCCACAATACTCTACTTTCTAGAGATGGTAGAAGTAAGGTAAATGTCCCAATTTCTACTCATTTAAGAGGTTACTCGTCATAAAGAATGTGTAAAAAATATGTTTGTGGTCAAAATTTGCAGAGAAATTGTTTAATACCTTAATAATATATCAACTAATTAAAAAAATATTTAAAAAAGATATTTCATGATGTTTAATTATTAGTAATTTGTAATTAAATACAATGCTCCAAATGTCCGTATTTCTACTCACGAGAAATACCGATGTCCGTATTTCTACTCACAATTTGTACCAATTTCTGCTCACACAATATGTTGCCGTTTCAGCTTAGAATAAGTTACATCTTTTATGGAGAGGTGTTATAACATAATAACAAATATAACTATTTATAATTTGGAAAAAATATTTATTAAAATAAAAATAATTCAGATTTTGTGGTGTACGTATAGATAATTCTGGGTGTCGTTGTAAAAAGCCTTCCTGGTCTACCACCATTAAATGGATTTTACCTTTTCAACTGTTTTATTAACAATGCGACACTATCCAACAGCATATTCTTGGTTAATGGAAAACCTTTACTGCCTACAAACAAAATCCACTGAACTAATCGTTCTTCTTCGTTATTTGTTAATATAAGTAGTCTGTGGACCGCTTTTCTTCCCTATTGGGTATATTCCTTTGTATTTGCACCTTAATGTTGAAAATGGTATGTGATATTGTTTGCTGGCAGCCCTAACTGATACAGCTCTAGAAACAGCATCTATTGCATTTCTTATGCTTTCATCAGTATACTGATGCTTCTCGTCTTTTTTGTTGCCATTTGTTTTGTTTTTAAATTTTATCTTCCATATTAAAACTATGAAAAATGTAAATAAAATTATTTTCAGAACATAAAAGAATGATAAAAAAAAATAACATGCCTTCGAATAGATATAGAGGTTACTACATTACTTTGATTTTGAGGTTATCTTACTAAATTTTTTGGATGAGTAGAAATACGGACATGACGGTATTTACTTGACCCCAAACTTACTCACCTGTTTTCTACTTCAATATATTAGAAATCGTAAAAAATCTAAATGGAGAGCACTGTATAATCTCTGTATGTTTTACTAAACAACAATTTTCACTATAATGGCCACCTTGTGCCTAATTCTCAAATGCCAATGGTGGCGCTGTTCCTTAGCACAAACAGCTAGAACATGATCACAAAATCATGAGTCTCTTATTTTACATTTTTTTCGTTGCTTAGGCTGTACATAATTTAGCCCCCACCACGTGCAACACTCGCGTAAACGTTCAAATAATTTAAAATTATTTTGTTACAACTATAGTACAAACGTAACATTTACAATAATGAGAAAAATACGAAATGAGTAGGAATCGGTACATGAGCAGAAATTGGGACATTTACCTTAGCTGCAATTAATTATTCGGAAACCACTGGAAGGGAAGGAGGTTGCAGTTCATTCAAGCATCGTTTTTCGAATCGTTAAAACTCCCAGCAATCGTGGCTGCCCGTCTGTATGAATCGGTTCTTCTGCTCCTTTTAAACTCGTCGAAGTTTTAATTTGGTCTTAACGAATCGAATGATCTCTTCGCCACGGCGACGAGGTAATCGCGACTAGAGTAAACGGCGAGGAACATCCGTCGCTCGATGGCTATTATGTTCGCCCAGGGAAACTTCCGGGACACTTCTAATCCACGCGACGACGACGACGGCGGTTGAAGGTGTTCGCGGAATCTCTCTTCACCGGCAAAAGTCATTTCACCTCTCATTATACAGGAACCGTCGAGTATTTCTCGTTACGGTGAAATAACTCGACAGCTCTCGCGAGTTTCCTGAAAACACTCCAACTTGGCGGCGATCGATCTCTCCGGATTCGCGCGCCCATTCGTTCGAATTAAGTGGCGGGACTTAATTATTCAATCGCCCCGCGGCTGTAGACGAGAGAAGGAGAGGGTGGCGGAGGGAAAGAGAGCGGGGAAGAGAAGAACAAGAGGGTGGAGTAGGGAAAAACAGGGAGAGGTGTTCGAGTTAATGGAAACGGAAATAAAAGTTGTACCTGGAGTTGGAATGCGGGCGAGGAGAGTGAAAAGGAACGCAGGAGTGGTTAAGTGGAAAAAAATGACAAAAGAAAATAGAGATATCAAATAGCAGGAATATGGAAGACTAGGAGGAACAGGTGTAACGTGGACATGGATGAAGAGAGGTGCAGTAAATATTGGTTATATGTTCGTCAGAAATATTCGTTATGACTTGTTCACATTAGTCAAGTTTACTCGCTTCAAGTCGCTCGAATTCAAGTATATTGACTTCAAGTTGGTGTTCAGATAGTGTCAGCTGCCTTCAAGTTACTTTCAAGAGTACTTGGAGCTTGAAGCTGAAGAGTGAAGCAAATAGATTAAGATATCTAAAATGGCGTCGAAGGAGTTGGTATTTGTTGGTTTGTGCATAATACAAAACGAAATTAGGAATGAATAATTGAAAAGTTTTAAAAATAATAGACAGTCGGCTTACCTTTGAGACTTAAGTTGTATTATTTCAAGGCAAGAAAAATTGGAACAACCTCTACTCCGCTTGAAACTTGAAAGGATATTTCAAGTGAAGTGAAGATTAGGTTCACATTATCAAGTTTACTAATTTCAAGCGATTTGAGGCAGTAAACTTGACTAATGTGAACGAGGCTTTAGTAGATGGAGGTACAAGTTCGCAGCGGGTAAAAGTTCGGATCATGCGAATATCATTGTTTCAGTTGTGGCAGCTGCCAATTGTGATTAACAGTCAATTGTCAGTCAAGTTAGAGTAATCAGTATCGAATGGTGTGCTTGTGCTTCGTTTTGTTATGCGGTGAGTACTGAATTCGTTAGTTCCGATGTAATATTCACATTTTGAGGAATCAATATTATTCCTATAAATTGATCAGAAAATATTTTAATTAACATGTCGCTCCAAAGAGGTGAAATTCTTCAATTCAAAAGTACTAAAAAAAGTTTTCTGCTCCCCTCACAGATAGCAGGATTGATTAAACAATGGAAAAGTAGCTGTGGGGGCAAAAGTTTGCAGAATGCAGTGGAGCAAGAGTTCGAATGCAAACCCCACTTAAAAATCAGTTTGAAGCAAATGAAGCAATGAAAAGAAAATCTGAACGCGAACCTACAAAGAAATAATTAGAAAAGCAAATAGATAAAAAAAATAACATCTACTTCTGAAATTGTTTGAAAGGAACAAAACAAATCAGTTCCAAACAGAGAATAACCCAACCATCAACGTCTATAGAAAAAATAATTTGTCCTGCGTGTGAAGAGGAATACACTCTCATTCGACTGTCGATCATTCTTTCTCATTCGCTCTCACTCTTTCTCACTCGCTGTCCTTTTCATCGACTGCCAATTGCCGCGGTCGGCAAAACATACAAGCGAGCCCGAGGCTCGACGATATCAGTTGAATAAACAAGCCAGTCCGAGCAGAAATTCGTGGTCTCCTACACGCTATATGTTCACGAGCGGTGAACATGTAACGAATATTTACTGTACAGATTGATCCATCGCAACGTTTTACTCCGAGGAAACTTTTAAGAAAAATATTCATGTGTTCATTTAACTCTGACATAAAATATAGCACCCTAAGAAACGCCCAGGAGAAACAGAGCCAAGTATATCAAGGGGATGAAGGTGGAAGTATTAAAGTTTGAGAAGTTGCAAAGAAACAGTCCCCGTTTTAGAGAAGAAACGGAAATAGATAGAAGTAGGGCGAGAGGGTCGAACGTAAAGTCAAGGGTTACTGGGTAGTACAAGGGTAATGGAAAAAATTATGGTGATGGGAAAGGGATCAGAGAGAATGTACATTTGGAATACCAGAAAGGGGTGGCAATATAGGCGGAAAGTATCGGCGAAGGGGAGAAATTATTCTAGGGACTGAAGAAGTCTGTGAAGTGAAAAGAGCGAAGCGAGGGAGGAGTAGGCGAAGAATGCGAGGAGTGGAACGAAGAGAAGGAAGGCGACACCTAGCTACGAGATAAAAGAAGCGTAAACAGAACACAGGCGCAAGGGAGAACGAGGGAGGAAATAAAAAGAGCAGAGGGAAAGCGTGGATCGAAGAGTTGGCAGGGTTGTAGAAGCGGGGCTATTAACCGTCACCGTGTTGGATTTCGCAAGTCTGGGAGTGTCTATGTTAATGGAGGACGATTTTCTAATAACGGCAGCCAAGTTCTTTTGCCTTTACGAGTTCTGAAATGATTCCACAGAGGGAAAAGGTGGAACGAGTCTTTCCCCGACCAATTAATTGTTCTTCCTTAATTGCCGTATTCTCTCAGTGGGTGAGTTCTCGCCAAATACGGAGACAGGAAGACGATCATACCCTCGCGAGTGAAAATTTGAACGCATCGGAGAATTTCATTGCCCCACTTTTCCTAACCGTTCGAGAAAAACAGATATTTCAGTATTCCTCAAGACAGCTCCGCGAATTCTGCTCGAGTCAGCTGGAAGTTTGAATGTTTCGGCAAAATCGTTCTCGTATTCACAAATTTTACAGATTGGAAATCGATACGAAGGAGAAGTTCAGACTTCGGGGAAACTATTGAAAATGTTCTCGAATTATGCGAGCTTTAATTAGAAACCGTAGTAGTTGGTTGAAAAATATATTGGTGGATGAAATGGATGTCGAAACGTTTTTTAAAATCGACGCGTGACAGGGACGTTGGGGACGAGAATAGAAGCGTAAAGGCGACGAGGTGAAATTCGTGAGCTGGGTAAATTTTAAGGGGGTTACGAGGTCTCGTTCGAAAAGTCGTTCGTGGGAGCCACCCTCTCTCCGGGATATCGTATGGAAGCTCCTTTTTCCTCAGCCACGGAACAGCCCAGATCTTCAATAACACTCGACCCTTCCTCGTGTTTCAATATTTAAACAACGTTCCACTGTCTCCTCTCCACTGTTCCACGTGTATGGCTCCCATCGGGACTCTGATAGCTCATGAAACTGTTTTCGATTATCTGACGAGTCAATGAAACTCTAGAACCACTTCCGATGTCTTGCAATCATCCCCTATCTCGCGTGTATTTTAATAATTCGTGAAGATCTTTCATCCACGAGGACAAGTTGTTAAATTAACACACAATCGGTCTACAGAAATCTTTCTTCACAATACTCCTCATCATGGCACTTTCTAAACAAAGGGTATAGCCGGTTAAAATGGTCAAATGTGCCCCTGAAGCGAATTCAAATCGCGATGAGTCATTCGAAAGCTTATAAAAAAAGAATGATTTCTGCCAAGTTTGAACTTTGTATCTCGACCCGGGGAGTAGTAAAGGGTAAAAATAGAAAATCAGGTTTTTGCCGAATTTCTCCTATACCAGCAGATGAAAAATTTTGCATGTTTATTTCGTTTGATTCCTACGCTGTTTTGCTGCATGTGAAGACATTGAAGATTGCATGAAAGACTTATTCCATAAAGTATGTACGAAAGTTCGACCTATTAGTTACTCTGACACGGAAAAAACGGCGAAAAAATCGGTTTTTAATTTTTTTAACTGCGGCGCACCAAATTGAAAAATCTGAAAAAAATTCAAGACAATAGTAACAATGATGCGGACTTACAGTAAAAATATAATTATAGTATCAAGACTGCTTCGAAACAAAACCGGCATTTTTCAGCATTTTTGGGGTTTTTTTATTTTTCACAGCTTGGTTTTTGAATTTAAAAATCTGACACGATTCCCTAATATGTGCACCGATAACAGACATGCCTATGAATTTTTCCAAAATTTTTCATCTGCTGGTATAGGAGAAATTCGGCAAAAACCTGATTTTCTATTTTTACCCTTTACTACTCCCCGGGTCGAGATACAAAGTTCAAACTTGGCAGAAATCATTCTTTTTTTATAAGCTTTCGAATGACTCGTCGCGATTTGAATTCGCTTCAGGGGCACATTTGACCATCTTAACCGGCTATACCCTTTTTGACTAAAATCAAACCTGCTCCAGCATTCCTGAATCTCTGGATTAAAATATTTGCGATCGATCGGCACGCTACTGTCATTATGTCGCTTTATCATTTCTTGCTTTTGAATAGGTGCAAACGGGGCAAAGGGTCGTTTATCGGCTGGCCATCCCCTCGGGGACAGTAATTGACGGCGTGATTTTGTCTCGCCACCGATCGACCAGCCCCGTCGTCGCATCTTGCTGGATTAAATTATAACGCCGCCCCTGATTTACATCGATAGCGCTGGAAGCTCGCGCTGGGTACGCTGGAAAGTTCCCCGGAAGTGTCGCAGTTGGCGTGCTCCCGGCGCTGGCACCCCGGAGCAAACCATTCCCATGCAAACATCCTCGCGTGCACAGTTGCGCACACCGACGGCTCGCCCTTCCAGCGCTATTTGTTTTCGGTTACTTTCCTGCGAAAGTTGCGCGTCGATCCCCTCTGATTTACAATTCTCCGTTCCCCTCGGTGCGCTGCTGTCCAGCCATGCATATTTAACCGCTGCAGGACCATCAGCGGGACAACCGGGTTCACTCTTTTCGATAAAACTTCAAGGGCTTGTCCCCGCATTGAAACTAGAAGACACCTCCCCTATCGCTTCTTTCTTTCCTTTTTTTTCTTTGAAATGTGTTTACTTTGCCATAAAGAATACATAACGGTTTTATAAATGATTGCTAGGTATAAACACAGCCGAATTGGCACCTCGTTTCAATAGCAACATAGGGTAATTGTGGGAGAGATGCCGCACTCGGAGAGACGCCGCACTATCGGTAATAAAACACATCATTGTCGATTTTATTTGTTTAAGGCTGTTCATTTGGGTTAGTTTGTCAAGCCAAAGCGTGTTTCCTGTATTATTGTTAAAGATTTTGCTGTTTTTCGAGGTAAGCCTAGCGTACTTTGCCTGAATAATTATACGTCGCGTCTATTTTTACTAATATAGTAGCTAAAAATTCATAGTTTTTCTTGATACAACATTTGTAATACGTTAAGGGGACCATGTAGAATATTTCCTTGGCAGAATGGGTTACTTTCGACTTAGCATATGGAAATACGAAAGTGCGGCGCCTCTCCCAGGCATTTCGGATAGACGCCGCACTTTTATTTGGGATAGATGCCGCACTTTGATATTGTACTGTTTCGGAAACTAAGTCGATTTAAATGATGTTTTTAATGTTTAAAATACCGAAAAAGTTTTTTAAAATAGCTAACGTGGTATCTCAAGGCAAATTATTTATTTTTAAATGAATAATCTTATAATCGAAATATATTTGTGGACTATGTACTCTTTTTTCACATTTTTTTTTTATTTTAATTTCAAGATGCCAACTGAATATAAAAAAAACTTCGAAAAGCAGATATAATATCTGTTCCTACTGTACCCATCTAATTTTCCAATTTTATAATTGTATAAAGTAAAAATGTTTCATTTTACTTTGTTTTTATTATTTTTTTATATAAAAAGTTAGAAGTAACAAGTTGAAATCGAAAATTAAACGTGTTTCGAAATGCGGCACCACTCCCACATGTGCGGCGTCTCTCCTACCAAACAATGTTTTTAGTTTCAATTTTTTTAAGGGTGACCAATATTAAAATTTTGATTTTCATTAGTGCTAGTAGAATCACAAGATGTTGAACTAATAAGATATATCCTTGGAAAACATTTTCATTGCAAAATTTAGACACGGTGACAATTTTGCGTAACGTGCGGCAACTCTCCCACAATTACCGTATTCTAAGTATCAGTCTCTAATGAGTGCTCGTACTTAAAAAAAAATTAAGGAACTTTTTTTATAAATGTTAGTTTGTACTTTGTTTGCTTTCCCTATCTTTTCAGTGATAGAGCAATTGTACTTTGGTTTCCCTGGAAAAATCGGCTCTAAACCAGGGAGCTTCTTTCTTTCTAACTCGCCCAACAGAGGTTTTGCTTGGGTTGTTGGATTCTTTAAAATAGTTGGTGGAATGAGATTACTGGTGGAGGTATTTGTTCCTTTGAGAAATGGGATCAGACGCTCTTGTTGATTGGTACCAACTTCGTCGCAGTTTAGTCTTCAATGGAGGAATTTAATACATATACTCTCATCCAGCTTAGAACTCTATTCCTCAGGGGTGTGCGCCTTATCTAGTCTTATTAGTGGCTTCAAGATCGTCACCCAATCGCAATATCGTTTTCAAGATACACTTGATAGGATCAGAGACGTTAGAAGCTTGCTTAATATCCTGTGAATGCAGTTCAAGGGCTCTTGGAACTTCAGCATTTCTTGCTTCCAGTTACGAATAGTTTCACGTCTTGCAAGCAGGGGGATAACTGAATCGTCTTAAAATTAGTAATCTTTGCATTGCGATGACTCCCTTCGTTCTTCCTTCCTCTACGAGAATACGTTGAGAGTAAGTGGATTATCTAAATTCTAATGGATCGTCGAAAATTTCTTTTGCAGGGTAGAACACTCGACAGGGAACAAGTGGGATAACTGGTCCCGCTCCAAGCGTCGATCATCTCTTCGAAGTCTTCCTGCTGGCCATTCAACCGATCGTATTCTGTATTCGCCCGAAGGCGGTTCCGCCGACGGAGTGAAAGGGGCTGAGCAAACCTCTCCTCTCGATCGGCGGCGCATCTTCAATTCGTAATCAGGCTGGATTTGTCCTCCGCTTCCTCCTCGTTGGAACGAGAGGAGCGGGCCTGTCTCTTATAAATAAAGCAGAACGAGCGGCGCAGGCGACAGCTGGTGAACTTCGGGGCACACGGTACGCCGCGAAGACTTCTCAAGCTACTCGGGGTTAAACGTGAATCGGCGGGGAGATCCTCGATGTGGAACGAAGGGGATCGTTGTTTCACTGGATCCAGCGTTTTGATGAATCTTTGAGGATTAAGCGGTCTGTAGACGCTCAATTTTTTTGCCGTGTGCCTCACACGATCAATAATATTATGCAATATTTAATATTGTAATACCAAATACCAAAATCGTTTTGATTCACGCAATATATTGTGCAACCTTCAAATATGATCCACAGATGGTCAATAATATTGTGCAATATTGAATATTGAGCAATAATATTGAACGTCTACGGACCGCTTTAGGACCGTCTTAATATTTTGGATTTAGGTATTTACTCGATGAAGACAGCGTATATAGGGGTATTTTGGTGATCTGAGCGACCAAAAGTCGATTATAAAAATTTCAACGCAGATAAAAATAAAAGGTCGCTATATAAAACTGATCCATGTGTCAATGACGTACAACACTCCCTCCCCCTGCACACACACACACAACCCTAGTGCCCGCACGATCAATCGAAACTTGGTCATCAATGTGAATGTACATTTCGTTTTCGGCGTGGTTTAGTAGGTATAGGGTAGATGTACCATTTGTGGCCACGGCACCATTTGTGGCCACTGTCTTATTTATTCCGATATATTAAGTATTCTTAGTTCACTTTCATTACAATAAATTAAGGTGTCTAAGGATGGGTTGTTGGCACCATTTCTACTGTTTTGTTGTCCCGTTTTATTTAATAATCATACGTGGCCACAAATGGTGCAAAACAGTCCGGCACGATAATATAATGATTTTTTAAATAATTATGTTTAAAACATTGTTCAACGTAGGATATTTCAATTATCTGTAGATTTTGGATTACACTGATATATTCTTTATTTTTGTGTACGTATTCTTTTGTAAGTTATGTATCTGTGAATGGTACGGAAATCCTTAAAGTGGCCACAAATGGTACATCTACCCTACGTACATTTGAAGCCATTATTCTTTTTTTTTTGGTGTACTGTTAGAAATGCAAGCCCTGGATTCTGATGAAAGAGGTGAGTGTGACTACTTTTCCTGGCTTTTTGTTGCAATAGTTTTCATATTAACTAAAAAATGACGTTTCGAATAAATGCAATTTTATAGTATTTTTCCTATTTTTTGTACTTCCCGAATTTTCCCGGCATTGAATTTGGATTTAATAGAAAGTTAAGCTCTTATTCTTTGGGATACTTAAAAAGTTTTTTTGCGGCATTTTTCAAAATAACACTCTTTGAAAATGAGTATAGAGAAGAACAGAAATATAACCAGGTGGTTGCTTGTCAGAGTTATCACGCGGAAACAGATATTTAATATCATGTACCAACAAGATTCGAGTAAAATAAGCGAAAAATTAGAATTTATGGAAAAGTACGTACTACAATGGATTTCTCTGACGAGCATACAGAGGAAATAAAGCATAATTTTTCGCATTTCAAGTCGGAAATGAAACAAAGATTGACTGAAAAAGAGTCTTTTTTATCTCTTATAATACTGTTTCTGATGCCTTATATTAATTGAATTAGCCTAAGAGCATCTTTGTAACTGATTGAAGTGGAAAAATAATTTTGACCACCCAGAGCGGTAAAATACCCTTATGTGCAGCATCTGGTTTAAAATATTAATCAAAGTATTTTCAAAATTTTAATCAAAGTATTTTCCTCGAATCTCTACGAGCTTCTCACATTTGTGGTGAAAGTACAAGTAGCACGAATGTTTGCACTGACTCAATATTTTGAGGCTTCAAAATCATGTACGAATGATAAAAACAATGCGTGGGGCAAGTAAGTAATGTCTAGATTTCAATTGACTTGAAAGGTTGACGAGGAAGTATTAAAATCGGGTTTAGTCGCAGAATTCTTGATTGCTAAGATTGATAATTATTAATGTATCATGAATTATCGATCGTTTCGAACGCAATTTAGCTTCCCTTAAATATTAACAGTTTAGACTCCATGAATTTTCCGATAGGCAACGGTTTTGCATTTTAATTGCCATTCCGCGCGTTTTACAAAATCCGCCGCGTTGTACCCACCGACGTCATTAACTCGCTCTTTGATATTGTAATGGGATTCACTTTAAAAAATTGAACGCCATTGCAAAGTGAGATACCATTTCCCTTTAACCTTTTAATGGCACAGGATGTTATTTGAAATTCTGCGCACATTCAATTGCAAATGATGTAATTTTAACGAGTTTAAAATAACACAGGCTTTATTGTTGCTTCGTTAACATACACTTTGCATCGAAGGGTCGACTATACCCGAGGACACACATACGGAAATTTCATTTGCATTGGTAAATAGGAATGCGAATATCCAGGAAGCATTTTTTCACGCGTCGTATGTGTATTGCTGTTATCAGAGGCAAGATCAAACATTTCGATAAAAATTATTCTTCGTATCCATTCCTCTACAAACATTCAAACATGCATAAGGTATTTACCTCTTAGCACCCCAATTTATTCTTTGCACTTACTAAACACAGATTTTTCCACAGTAATTTCAAAATAAATTGTTCACTTAATTCTACTCGCGAGTTCAATGAGCATTCACAAAATTTAACAATACGAATAGGTGTGTAAATTTAAAGTTTAGTGTGCCTGAGAGGTACTCGGAGTGAAAGGGTTATATTTTGCTGACCCATGACTTCAGGAAGCTGTATTATCCGTTCGAAAAAGCGATGTAACTTCTCCCGAGATTTTTCGCGGCATTCTCGCGCGATTCCGTTAATGTAACGCGCGCAGCTCCCAGCACGAGGTCGTTTATCAAGGTAAGGATGTCGATTCGAGTGGCTTAACGGCGCAGTTTTGTATAGCGCTTTCTCAGAGGATAGCAGGTAATCCTTTTTAGCGCGTTTGTCAAGGAATCTTCCGCGGGCCACTGGTATCGTGGTCCTTTAAAAGGAAGTACCCTCTTCCTGGCTACGCCACCTGCAAAGGTAATTCTCTTAAGGACCTCCTCCGCGCCCATAAATCTTGCCGCACGCTCTTGTTGCGTGGCTGTGAGAACGTTTGCATCCAAGGAGCCGTGGGGATATGCGGCCGGCTACAGGAGGCGAAGGAAGATCGAATATCCTCGTGAATAATACACGCGGGAGGAGGCCGCGCTTTCTTCTTGCTAAATCAGGAAACGCGCATGGAAATATTTTCCATAAGAATAGCGGTCGCCTTCGAGTATAGCTACAGTATACGCATAAAGATGCTTCGACTATTTTCTCGACGTATTTTACGGGAATTCTGCTCACGCAGAGGGTATTTATTAAAGGGTGGTCGTAATTCCGTTATTCCCATCAAATATAATATTTCCCATCAAATAATAAAACACCTTTTTTGCATTTCACGGAATATTTAAGAATTTACTTTGGAGAAAGAATGGAATGTAGTGCTTACAAAGAATTTTTGAATATGTTTTAGGGGACCGAAAAATAACAAATAGGTACATGTTGATCGGTGGTTTCATGCCTTAAATATGCAAACGGGCTAAAATAAAAAAAACAAGTATTTGTTAAAACATATCCAAAAACCAAAACAATCGGAGGCGAACACCTGAAAGTCTCTTCTTGTTAATATGTAGTTACCTACCGATCCCAAGACTGTGTTTAAGTGTCCGCGTTGAATGATCATTCAGTTTAGAATTAATAGAAGAAAGGGGAGAAGTGGTGATTATGAGGCATTTCTCTAGTGTCTTCTTTTCAAACGTAGAATATGACGACGAAGGCTTCCAGACATTTTCTTCGTTCAACGACAATTCTCTGAAACGTGACTATCTTTGGAGTATGAATCTGACTGAAGAGTTGTCGAGCATTGTAATGATAACTTCTTCGATCACGTGAGTGAATAACAGCTCTGTTTCTGAAGGGGCGTGGGTGGCACAAGTGGAAAGTCATTGTTATGTTGACTTGTACTACTTCGAGGTCAGCCACACTCATGAATCCGGGGTTGTTGCTACCGATTGGGGATTATCCCCACCAAATCTTACGATTTACGGCTCGTCACAATTAACTTTCATGACTGAGGAGTCTACCCTCCATTTCTACGATTGCAGGTCCCCGTTAACGACTATCACCAAGCAGTAGTCAATACTATCAACTCGCTAGGACGCAGTTGTGCTATCGTGCTGCATGTCCGCAGGATAATCACTATTGTCTCATGACTTGGTTCCCAATAGTGAGCTCCCTGAATGCGTTCGTATTCAGGGTATACACCAGTTAACTGGGGAATATCGATTTCTATTCTGATCTTGGTTAAATCTTCGCTACCAATTCCCATAGTCAATGAAATCACATTTGGTGACTACTTAATATGAAAAATCCTTGTTACGTCACTTCTGAGTCGTGTATTCTGGCGTTAATGATACCTAATCAGTGTCTTATGCAGTGGCAGGTATTCTTTGAATGGCTCGAAGAAATACTCGAAGAGACGAGGCTAAAGAAATTGAGGATCTTACAGCAAGAGGGGTGCAGCTTCATCTTGACCAACTTCGAGTAAATTAGGAAAACTGTTTATAAAAGTATTGCTTTTACTTAACATTGAAAAGAGAACACTAGGATAAAGGCACAAGTAGTTGATCATGTATCAGTAGTTGACACTTTTCAAAAAAACCTTATTTTTCATGTTTTTCTGTAGTAATTGACACTTTTCAGAAAAACATACAAAAATAAGGTTTTTCTGAAAAGTGTCAACTATTGATACATGGTCAACTACTGGTGCCTTTACCCTGATTGAAAAGAATATATTTTCACACAATAACTAGTAGTTATTGAGTTGATAACTTTTTATTTCTACTTTTGGCAAATCTTTCAAATTTGGAGCTGTCCAAAACAAAAATATAGCACATAACAGCAATAGTTGCAAGTTCAAAATTTGCAATGAAGCGGTTATTTGTTACCGAATTTGCATAAAACATGCACCAAACGATGTAGAATTTTTTACGTACATTAAACGTCATAATTCAAAAACTGTCAAAAATGAATTTGCATCCCTCTTGCTGCAAGGTCCTGAATAATTCTATCTTTCCCTTAACTGCAAGAATCTTTTGTCGGTGGGCTGGTGAAATTAAAACGAATACTTAAATCAATTAATAATAACAGTTGCGAAAACGAGAATTACATCAAACGAACAGAAGCACCTTTCAATTTTATGTTAGACTAAAACAGGGGAAACGGATGCTGCAATGGTTAACAAATTTAATACCCCAGTTAACAGATAAATTTCTCCCATCCAAATAAATCGAAGAATCCAACCTCGAAACTGTCGCCATGAAGATCAAACTTGCAAGTAATTACACGTAACATCGCCGTGTCCCCACCAGCATCAAAGATTACGATCGGTCGAAACGTGCGGCGTAGTTTAACGAACGGAGCACGGTGGGCAGCGTTGGTCATCTTTAATTCAAACGACGATCAAATACGGTCCGACTCCTTCGTTCCAGCTCTTTGATCCTTTCCCCGTTGATTTTCCCGCGGGCCACTCCAGCGCGGATCGCTGTCAGAGAGAAAGGATCATGGACAGGCCGGATACGGACTCTCGATTTCATCCCCTAGGCTCGTACACGTCCTCGCGGGATCGATAGTGCGCGCGCGCGCGCACACACACGCCGACAGAGATCTATGAATTTTTCCGGCGCGGCAAGCCCCCGGCACTGCTCGTAGCCGGAGGAAAAAAAAACGAGAAATGTTGTGGACGGTACAACGGGTTGCGTCCAGTTCGCTCCCCGAAATAAAGTCCCCTTTGAAGTGTTCGCACTTTTATCGCGAATTCGATGCTGCTCGTCGGTACGCTACCACTGGGTCCACAACGCTCCACCGTTAAGCGGTACGGTTTAACGTTTCACAGGGATGCGTCAATCTGCTTTTGGTATCGGTGCGTCTGATGCCGATTTGCGGAGATATAATTGATGTGGGATTTTGCTGGAGCTTACTCGTGATCTTTAACGGTCCCCATGATTTTATACGTGATATAGAAGAGTCGAATATTTATTACTAGTTATTGCAAGTTTAAATAAAAATATTTTTTGCTTTTTAATTATTTTATTTATCTTAATTTTTTGAGTTTTGGAAATTCTTATTGTATCTCTTCCATAAACAAAGGAAATTTTGCGTTATCCGCGATTGACACTTTCGTATGCACCAAGGAGAATAGCTTTCTGTAATATTTCCTCTCAAAATTCAACTTCAGTCACAGTTATATTAAAGTAGTTGTGAAAGGAATCAGTAAATTAATAGCAAAAATTTAGACATGAAATGTATATGGTTTGTGTAACAATAAGTCCTGAAATTTTAGGCACAATCGAGTAGTTAGGTCCTACGTAGCACGGAACACAGGTGCACAATATCAGTTCGGGGAGAGCATATTAATGACCGGTATTAAAACGTTACCTTCGTGCCTCGGCCAAAAAGCGATGCAACATTTTTCAACGGACACCTCGGGCGGGCTTAATCCGCGTCGTAAAACGGGCACGTCTGACTTATCGCGGATCCCCTTCACTGAGGTCTCTCTGTCCATCATCCTCGTGAGCTACGATCATCCGACCCACGAACCCAGGCTATCTTTGGCAGGATCTTGCGATAATTCAATTTGCAGACGACGCGGCTAAGCCTGGCCGGTACAGAAATCGGGTTTATGCCTGTGTTTGCGTTCCAGCATCAGATATACAGGGTGTGAAACGAAGAGAGTTACGGCTTAATAACTTCTAAGCTGTAGGGGATAGGAATTTGATCGTTATTGAGTGAGACTTAATAACTGCAGAACAACAAAATATGTATTAGGGTGGTCCTTATTTTTCAACTTTAAAATTTGTATTGTCCGACTCTCTTAAAATCTTCTATTCGACAAAAAACAATATCTTCGTGTTTTTTATTTGTATATTTTGATATATAAAGATCGCTCAAAGACTTTATACTTCGCATGTATCACAAGATTGGCAACTGCGACTTTCCATAATTGTCAGTTGTCAATTTTAATGAAACTTGGGATACGCTAAATGCGTTTTGGGATAATATATCGAAAATAATTGATATAAAAGTTAAATATAATAATATATATCTGCATAAATAGCAACTTTTGACGGACGAGTTATTTTGGAGAATTGCCTGGATAAAGTTGTTTGATTTCATGGAAATTTTTGACACACGTGTGTATGTTATTAATTTTGCAAGGTAACCATCATTCCACCACCTCGATTAATTATTTTAACTATTTAATCGCCATGTGGAGTATAAGGACGCCTTTTGCATCGCACACAACACAATAGCAATTATATCCCCTTCTCGTATTCGAGGTATTCGCTTGTATTAGTTCGCTTGTATTAGACTGGTGGGGCGCGTTGTTACGCGATAATGGAATGCACAGCCGGTGTATATCGGTCCTGAATCGGGCAATCGAAAATCAGGAATTGCTGAATCCCAACCCTCCGGCCACGACACTGTTACCCAGAATCACTGGAACGCATTGCCAGTGGACAGTCTTGGGGTGCACGCTTCTCGGAATTGGATTCTTGGACTTTTCATTGGCCTCCCATACCGAGCCATACAATTTTTACTGTCAGAGATCCAAGATCTCGCAGAGTCAGAGCACACATACCGAGGGACATTACATTTATACACTCCTTAAAGAATTTCGCTTGAACTAGAGAAGTTCCTCCCTAACATTCGTTTAAAAACCCCATCAGAATCAAACTTGCTCCCGATACCAAGTATTGCAAAGTTCCTACCACCAGCATTTAACTTTGACGATCTATATACCCCAGTATCCTAGAATGATTTGCTTTTAGCAGAGGGTAGCACCCCCGAAATTTCTGATTAAACGTAGTGGCTCCAACAAAAGAGAGTAGAACAGGGGTGCAGAAGTTTGTGAGAAGCGGCAAGGGGGATGAAGGAAGGGTTGCAGGTATATAGCAGTGGAGGCCCGTATTTAACTGCATGCTCGTTAAAAAGCACGTTTGACCGGACACACCGCGGAACGGTAAACGATCCCCCGTGTTCGCTTAATCACCGCCACGATATCGGTATTAAATTTCCAGGCGGAACGGGGTGCGCCGGGGCATTAGTTGCAATTAAATCGGTAACTCGTGCCGACCGCAGCGGCGATGCAATCCGTAGTTTGCAACTTCGGGGCAAGTCGTTGGGGGTTCGTGCTGCCGGCTGCATCGTAGTTTCTGGCTTCTCGCTGGGACCTGCAACCAGAGACCGGCTCGTCGATGTCTGCGCACGCCAGCGATGCACATGCATTACATACACGGGGACCGGGAAATCCATCCGATGACCACCGGGAAATCGAGCCAGCTTCGGCAAGTTTCCAGGCGTCGAACTTGTTCCAGACTTACCGGATTGTTTCGTTTGCCTTAAGGCACTCCGAGCCGTATTATGAGCGGCGTGATTCCGCATTTAACGCGCTCGCCGGTCCTCGGGCCACGTTATCGCCGATTCGTGTGGTAACGCCAGCGCTGATGGAGGATCCGAGGGGTGTTGTGGAAAGTTCGAACTCGGGGAGAAGGATCATCGGGTGAGTGGTTCTAGGACTTGTAATTTCTTGGGGATCGACGGTTGTATGAGAGTCCTATAATATTAGGTGATAATTATTATTGTTATTAAGTGTTTTTAATTCACGAACAAAATAAGCAAGGGGAAAGAAAAGAAGAACAAGACTATCGCAAAGGCGAAGTTCAATCTAAAGACTGTTTTTTGACAAATCTAAATAATGCCGAGGGGTTCTTATTTGATTAGAATTTAAGTGTAACGTTTAGTTTACATAGAGGGAGGTTCGTTTACCCCCTCGATATAAAACTGGAAGGAAAGGAATTAAAATTTTGACTCTCCTTTACTGCATAAGAACACGAAAAAAGATTAGATTATTCAGATTTTTATGTAACTATAATTATAACAGGGACTGGTATTTTTTTTTAGCAAGTATATGTATAGATATATATATGTATATATAGTTGCTGAGTGTTTTGAATGTATAAAATTTTATTCGGATAGGAGTTAAGAAACATAAATGTAATAATCAAAGTTGAAGCAGCTTCAATGCTTTCATTGTTTATTGAGGAGAATTATTTATTTATCTCTTTTGTATGGCAATTTGATAAACAATTCTCTAAAAGTAAAAGAAGGTATAATTTTCTATGGATACTGTAAGCCTAGGTCAAGCGTTTGATGATTCAGTACTTTGGAATGTAAATATTATAAAAAGATGTTTGGCATAGTGGTTTTTATTGGGATCCAGATCCCTGTCTGTGTAAGATTCCGAAGATAGCCTTTGTACGTACAAGTAGTGATACGGAAGAACAGATTAAATCGATTAAATCGAGGGGCAGGTCGGGAAGAAGATTCTGGACATTGATAGATTTAAGGCAGGAGCTTGTCGAATCTCGACAGGACATTGATAAATCTAAGTGAAGACTTGGGTGGATCTGGACAAGACGTTGATTGATTCGAAGGAAGACTTCGACAGCTCCGATTCTTTCAATGAATTTCATCCACATGGAAGGTTGCGTCCGCAATTTTATATCCTCGTTTAGCCAATAAAACTTTGAAGATAAGTTAGCAAGCTACGTCGCAACACTCGGTACGGCAATATCACGAAATACTATCAACTGTACCGAATCCTGTACACTTTCATCTCCACCCTTTATTTCGTCCTCCGGACCGGCAACGGGCGGAAGAGTCCTCGCGAATGAGCGAGATTCATTTTCAATATTCCGCGCTCGCGAGCACTCGCACAGAAACAGGCTTGGCACAGTTTGCTCTGTTACACTGATGATCGTCGAGGCTCGCTAATTAGCTTTCTGCGAGGCTGGATTCTTCGTTGCTCGAGAGTCGAGCGGGTTTCTTGAACCTTGGTAACTTTGGGGCGAGATAATTTGATTCTAGAGAGGAGCAGTTTTTGCGAGGGCACTGGGGCAACCGCGGGACCGAATTTTTGGCCATTCGATCGCAGAGAAATTAATACGATTCTCCATGTCTGAACGGAGAACCTTGGAGTTCGATTATCTTTTACTACAAGCCTTTAATTTTTTATTGTAACTGACTTACTCCTGCCATTTTCCTTTTCTTTTTTCTTCCGGAGATATCCGGTTATTCTTGGGTACCTTGCACGGAGGCAAATTGTTTTTTCTTTTTTCTGGAATAAAAATGTACACTTAATGCGAGTCTTTCTACATTTCGTTATCTCTAAGTACCTATGCTTGTTTAATTTATGTAATTTTCTACTTTTCTTCTTTGTATCGAAACGAAACAAAATAACATTTCTAAATCATTTTGGCAAGGTCTACTGATCTCACATAAATAACATTTATCGATAAGTTGACAGATTACTTCAGAAACCTGATTCATATGTTTCACTTGTAGTAACTAATTACTAATTATGTACACTAAGGCGGCCCTTATTTATATGTGTCGATTTTTTTTTGGTATATCTTTGCTCTCATCCCCATAACGGTTCCATTTCATAAGAAAATAGCCCCTGAAAAAGATTATTGCAATCGGACAACATGAAAGGATGCCGACCAGGCCTTAAACTCCTTAAAGCGTAGAATTCATCAATGGTTTCGATTTAAAGAATTTCTCAAAAATGGGAAGACCTATCAAAACTTCATTCAAATAATATTAAAAGTGCATTCAATTTTCTACAATTATTGTATAGGTATATAATTTTTTCGTGCTTCCGACCATTTTTTAGACAATAACGTTAGAATAATATCTAGGGGTGAGAGCAAAAAAATCGCATGTTGAAAATAAAGGCCACGCTAATGTAGGTAGGGGAGAGTTGCCAATATCGTACCACTTAAGACATTTTACGTTATATTTCATATTTGGTACTCATATAAACGCAAGTGACTATTGGATATTGTAGCTTTATCTTTTAGGCACCTACTATTATATGCTTAGCCTTTTGTTCAGAACAAATTAATTTGTGTTTAATCTTTTTGTCACATACTGTCAAAGGTACGATTCGGACAACCGGTCTCCTAAATCGTACCTCTCGGTTTCCAAAATCGTACCTCCACTAAAAAATAGTATAAATAACAAATAGAGAAGAAAATATTCAACATAAAGTAATGATTATTATATAGTTACATATACAAATGTATATGGATCACACACAGACCGCAATAACCTATGTAAATGATATATGTACATAACCTATAAACATACGAGTTGTCAAATCCTACTAGTAGGATTGTAGTGGTACGATTTAGGAAACATGATCAATTTATTTATAAATATCAATTTAAACTTTATAATGAATGTAATATGCACTTAAAATGAATGTCAAATATTCTACAGTAAACCTGCTTTTAGAAAAATACAAAAATACGGGACAAAATTGTATTGTTTGATTATTATCAGCTACGATAAACTGATAAAAAGTTACATCAATCATACCTGATTTTTTTAAATGTTTATAGCACGCACAAAATAGGGTGTAAGCTCAAAATGTTTTGTTTCTATTTCTTATTTCGCATTTACTTGATATTTTTATTATCAAATGTCGTTTACATTCATTAATTACTTAGAAATTGATGAGGTACGATTTAGGTGACCAGTACGATATTGGCAACTCTCCCCTACATCGCAATGAATTTCGTTCGTTCCTAAGCCCTAATTCACCTCATTACAGTCCCAAATCAGACATGACGATCACAAGATACGATTCAGGATAAAGTTACAAAGCGACAGCACTAATTAATAGCCCGACGCAACACCATCGTTGCCGGAGCACTCGGTAAACTAATTAGTTTGCGAATCGACGGGGGTGTGGCACGCGCGTACAGCGACGATTAGCGAAATTAATGCAAATCTCGAAGGCAAACGTGTCATTTACATGGTTGATTACAGCCCCCACGCCGGCCCACTTGCCGCCCGTTCGTCATCGTCGCTGCCCACACGCGGGCCATTGTGCTTTTTCCAAAATACTGAGCGACGGCGCGGAGCGTGGACGAGGTGATTATTCCGCTGGTCGCAGCACTGAAAACGCTTTGGCCACGGGTCCACAGAGCGCCGTCGCTTTGGTAAAATTTCGCGGTCCACCGCAAACAAACGTAATCATGGCCGCAGCCGTGTAAAGGGGAAGACAAAGAGACCCTGCCACGGGTTCGCAAGGGGTTACCGAGGGGTTGGCGGGGCTCGGGTGAGAACCTCGAAAGGGGGAACAGAGGGCGCGAGGGGGGACAAGCCCAAGAGCGGAAGAGACTCGCAAAAGCGGCGGGGAGAGGCAGTGACAGGGAGAGATGAAATTTTACATGAAAAGAGATCAAAATTCAAAAGAACCGACGGGAAGCTTGTTAGCTACAAAGAATAATGAAAATGAAGAATGGGGAAAATGGGGGCAGTTGAAAGAGAGTGAGAACGATAGAGATGCCCGAAACCGGGGAAATAATTAAAAGAAAGATCGTCGAAAAGAATAATAATTGCAAAAGGAGATCCGCTGAAATCGTGGAAAGGGGAGGGATAATTTGAAGAGAAACTACTTAATTTTCGAGCACGCGGAGACTGCCAGGGAAAGCTACTTGCTACGACGACTGATATAACGAGGAAAAGTGCTCGAAGAATATAATTGTTGTCGCTCGGTTAATTACCTTTCGCAGCTGCGCTGGTATCCTCTGTAATTAACGACTTATCCTAACGAGTGACGGTTTTAAACTGTCCCCTTCTCGGAGTCGTTACCAGTCTTGATTGATTTTTAATTGACGCCCAGAATGCAGCCTCGAAAGGCGCGATGGTTTTCGTCGTCGAAACGCCGATTGCTCTCTAAACGAAACGAATTCTTCTCAGGGCGTTACCTGCTTCTCCGCGGCTGGTGGCAATTCAGTTATCTGGCAATTTAGTGTCGCGTAATTAAATTATATAAGCCGGCGCGGCGACGACGAGCGCCTACGGGCGTCGCTTACGCGTTCGAGACTTGTACTCAAGAGCTTCGAGTTTTGTATGCTCGCGTCGAGAATGTTTCAACCTGGCCTCTGAAGCTTCTTCACTCGCGGAACACGCGTTAACAAGCGACAAAAATTTTCCACGATATTTGGAAAAAGGAAGAGAGACAGAAAAATGTAACGAAAACAAACGAGGGAAACGTCGACCGCTCCCTCTGAAAATTCGAAATATTTCACTCTGTAGGTGGAAAAAGATTCTGTTTATATTTGAAAAATGTGAGGGGCGCCGAAAAAGAATTTTTACAAAGGAAAATAGTGCGAAGGTTGTAAACGATTGGAAAGTTAATGATGTTTTGGTGCAGGAAAATTTTTGGAGGCTCATAGTTGTTGGACGTGAAATTCCAGAGATTCGATGAAATATCTGCTGGTCGATGGATTTTGTAAAAATCGCTGTTGATTTTTTCGGTTAAAACGTTCGAACGATCCTTTCCCTCGCGATTCTGGCGCCGGGTGTTCAACATTTCTATCATGCTTGGTTAATCCGTGTGATATCGTCTGCTATTCCGAAAAGCTAATCCGTAGGTCAAAGCAAACTTTGCGCCGCTCGCGGGATTCAATTATTCCGCTTGATTTGTGTTTCAAATGAGGGCGGAGTGGTTGCTCGTCTAACTTTCGTTAGTTCTCGCGGGAAAAATCGCGACACGCGACTCTGAAGGTGTGTATCGACGTTTCGAGGCAGCCTCGACGGGGACTTATTCACGGTATTTAGCTTTTTGTGATTTTCAAGATATACACTATCCTTCGTATTGTTAAATTTAGTAGTACCTATTTCAGAAAAACAATTTGTTCTACGCCTAATAATTCTCGAGAAAATCTAGAAAATATGCCCTCCAATTATCCACTAAAAACCAAAATAAGAACAATTAAAAATTTGACCAGTTGACGTTCCACATTCAAATTAGATTCTACCAACATCTTTTACTCGACGGCCACAATAAACTCGACCACAGCAAACCGCGCGTTCACAATATTCCTAACAATATTTCCCACACGATCTGGTAAAGTTTGCCTTTCAAACAATGCCCAAAATGCGCAACAGTGACGTCGAGACTGGACCACGAAAACTGTATTCCACATGCAAACATGAAAGAAAAAAGCCAGGCAAAAGTTGCCGCGCTAAAGAACCTCCCCGTTCGTTATTCAACCAGGGACGGTTAGGTCATTAACGCGGGGGCGAGAAATTTCATTTTAGGAAAAATACGATTACTCCGAGGCGAGCAGTTACCAAAGTCGGGTCAAGAGACCGAAAGGGCGGCGGCGTAGGAGGACGGGGAACAATGAAAGAGTAACAGAGGGAGGAGGCCGGGAAAATGGGGACAAGGTACGGAGGCTTGGCGGGGACGTTTTTTGATTAATTTTACGGGGACAGGAGGGCTGGGATCCCACGGTAGCATCCACTCGGAGACTTTCGACGTGGGATCTAATAAATATTTTCGGAGGAAATTTAGAGCTGCTCCGGGTTCGGAGAAGGGGGTGAGGGGTTGTGGAGGAGATCTGGCGAGGGAGAGAGTGGTAGTAGATCGATCGAAGCGTAGCAGGTGCACTCGATAATCGGCCACGTCACACCTTCACGGATTCGACGGGCACTGGTTCGTGCCTTAAGTGCTCCCAGTCAGTTGCCCAGGTGCAATTTTGTTCGACGCTCAGCTCTCCCCCGTTTGCTTTGGGTCTCCTCCGCGCAGGGAGGCACCCTAACCCGTCCAGCTTCCACTTTGCAGGTCGCTTGTACGTGTCCCGACTAAAACTTGGATTAGTTTGCTCTCAGCTTCGGATGTCATTTAAACTGGCTATTCACGGTCGAGCCTCTGCGGCCTTTCGTTGTTTCGTTTCGTCCGGGAGAACGCTGCTTGACGGCTCCACCGACAAATTACCGTCGACGGAGAGCGCGCGGCTGGGTGAAACGTGTTTGGATGCGAAATTAGCTACAGGTAAGGTAAATGGCCCAGTTCTTAAATAAGGCCCAATAATTAAAAACTGAAAAGAAATTTTAATAATAGTAACAGTTTTACTAATTTGTAATGTATAAACTGTTCGAAATAAGGTAAATGTACCAGTGCCCGGCCATGTCCCAGTACCTGAACAGCAATGCGAATTTTATTTATTTTTAAGCTGAATTTTTAATATAATTCAAAACAAAAAATAGCACCATAATGCATAAGTATTGAGCAATATTAATTAAATTCATTATTATAGAAAATTAAAAATCGTTAGATAGAAATAATTATTTTGTAACACACTTCGTACGCATAGCAGATTCCGAGAAATTTCTTTAGCTTCTGTCAAGACACTTCTGTCATTTACTAAGCAAAATATTGACAGCATTTCGTATTTGTATATTATAATAGTACATTATTATAATAGTAAATAGATTTAAATTTAGTTTAAGATAGTTAAATTTGCAAGAAAATTAATATTTTTTTAAACAAGACTAAGTTTATTTACTGGTACAAGAATTTCGTGAAAGTAAGTAATTTAGACATGCATTTTTAGGTTGTCCACTTACTGGGACGACATAATTCAAGTATTGGGACATACAGTTTTAGGTTGTCCGGTTACTGGGACATATGCATTTTTTCGTATTTTCATTAATAAACACGTCTATTATAATACATAACCTTTTTTTGCAGTTTCCAATAGTATAATATTGTGTTATCTATCACATTCCAACAACATTTTTTTATTTCATGATGGTTTTACAAATTAAATTAGGAGACAAACTTTGCCGCTATTCCTTAAGCCCCTTAAGCGTCCGGGTATTGGTACATTTACCTTATAATTGCAAAATGTATTAGCTTTATATATATACCATTATAAGTTTGCATAATTGAATAGTTATATCATGCGAAAATATTATTATACCGTAAAGCTCCAACAGTTTCAATCTCGATTTTTACCTAATGGGCTCAAGCAAGCGAGAGAATATTTTAGTTGAGGATGTAATTAATTATTATTTTATAATTTTTTAAATAGTATAGTTATTTTGGATTTATTATATACTGAAGAATTGAAAATTAATTGGAGCTCTTAATAATTTTTTGTTTTTAATATGGAAATTGTTGCGTTTATCCACTAGTACACGATAACATGACACGGACCAGTTATTAAACGCGTGTTTAATGGTTATTTAAACACTGGCACAGGCGTCAGTATTCAGTGAAATTTTAAAATTATTAACATATATTGTACCAAAGTATTTTTTTGTATCCTATATATTTACGTTTATAATAACTAGACAAAAATATAATACTGTTTAAGAATTATTAGGATAATTAATCTTAAACTCGTCATAATATTAACCTAAAATTGTATAATATACTTTTAATAATTTTTTCATGGCGAAGATTTAACACAAATTTATTATAAATAAAATGTTTTTATACCCCCAAATATTACCATATTGATATCTTTTCATTAACTGATAGAAATAGTTAAATTAAATATATATTCAATAATTGGGACACTGATAATTAATGCCTGGGACACGCTACGAATTTCATTTAATTACTGTGCCATATGAACAGTTTCATGTTTTAATTAATTTAAAACTTTTCCTTGAACAAATGTAGATTCTTGTTACGTTATCAGAAACTAGACATTTTACGCTTTGGAATAATTATATTTAGTTCTAATTTTATACTATTTAAATACAAAATAAATTACAACTATCTCAACTGCTTCCTTAATTGTTTCACCACTGGTTCATTTACCTTAAGTGGAAAGTGCTGACACAAGTTCCGGAGTTATTCTTATCACAGTACGATTACTCCTATTGCTTCATATTTCCCAACGGTGCATTTGGAAGACAAAAATCTGAGACTTACAAACTCATACCCTTCATCTGTCGAACACGAAGGAAGTATAACATATGAATCTACCTTCAAGTTGAAGTAAGCACCTACTGCAACATTAAGTACCCTTTTAAAGCAGCCAAAGGGTAACAAAAATTCTGCCACTGTGAGCGGGATGAGCTCCATTAAGATTCATAAAGAAGACCTTCCGATTCTAGATAGGTATCAGAAGAAATTCTAATCCCACGTCTTGTGTTCCCTTTCGTACAGAAGTTTCGTGGAGTTCAAGAGATTTCGTAGCTGATCTCGATTGGACGTCGACCAATCCCTCGAAAGAGGGTAACACTGGGACTGGGGCACTTCTAGGTCTACACGCTGCCTGGATCCGACCGCTCAAGCGTTAATGCATTTCTCATGATTTCCATAATAGCAGAATGCATCAGGCAAATGACACTCGGGATGAACTCCCATCAAGGACAGAGCATGACCCATATACGCAAAACTGGCACGCTAATGCGCTCTAGACAGCTCGGCCTGCCAGGGATGTTCGCCGCGTCCTGGCTGGCTTTCAAATTTTCTTACGATTCCGCGATCTCGCCGTACTTCTATCGGCTTGCTTACGAGGCAATTTAAGTCTCCCCCCGTGGGATACGCGACATTTTCGGCGGATTTGCAAGCTTGTTACCAAAGTTAGTCGCTGGTATAACGCGGCCTCGCTAAACTCGGATTGTCAGTGTTCCAGTTCTGTGGGCATCGCGACTCCTTTTAAAATTACACGCCCGCGGCGCCAGTAACTTTGGATTCTTGTCGGGTGCCAGGAATAGTTGTATCGCAGGCCACGTTGCCATCCAAGTTGCTTTCCAGGAGTTCACGTCTAATTTGTCGAAACTACTGGATCAGTAGGTTTTGGTAAAGAGATATTTATGTATTGTCGTAAATCCTCTTCTTTGCGACGAGGATATTTTTACGAAGGGACAGTGAACAAGATCTAGCGAGGAAATATATGTGATTTTTTTAGAGACTTTGTTCTGGGACAGAAGTTTCTAGTGTTCAAGAAAATTAGAGGTAATCTATTGACAATTCAACTTGCTTTAATCGTAACGAAGGTACTTGATTAAACTCAGCGTCCTCTGATGATGTAACACATCAGTGCGCTTATCTTGGTGATTACTAGCGCCAGAAACTCCTGAGGAGAGATCGGGGTGAGGGAGCTTATTCGGAATAAGGCGCGATCGATGTCGTATGAAATTTCCTGGGAAGAGATATCGGGAATCGGTTAAGGAGCACAATGCCAAATTATAAAGTTTCTTAAGACGTTGTTGGCGCTACTGTTTGTGCAGGTTTCAAAGCACGGCAGAACTTTCCAGTAGCTTATTAGATCCCGAAGGGACGCGTTTGCAACTCGTTAATTAAATGATAGACGCCCGCGTACGGTTTATTAAAGCAAGATTCTATCTTATCCCGCGCCATCCTTCAGGGGGTTGTTAACGGGCGTTTGTTAAAGATGCGACACTGCGGGGATTTGCTGGAATCTGGGCAAGAAACTTGAAGACTAATTTATCTTTCCAGGGTTACGATATATCTCTATCATTAATAGCTGACTGGCGGGACCAATCCAATATCCAGAAACCAAGGTTTCAAAAATACATAGAGGGTGTTTCATTATAGTTATAAATATAGGTACATTACGGTGGTCCTTATTTTTCAACTTTAAAATTTGTATTGTCTGCCCCTCTTAAAATCTTCTATTCGACAAAAAAATCTTTGTGTTTTTTATTTGTATATTTTGAAATATAAACGTCGTCAAGGACATTATATTTCGCATCTACCACAAGTTTGTTACCATAATTGTCACTTGTCAATTTTAATGAAATGGGGCTCATAATTATATATTCGAGCCCGAATTTTAATGTTATACACTCACTTAACAGTTGATAAAATTATTTTGTCATTATTGCAAATACAGCGCTGGAAATATTCATTGCATTACTCGAATATAGTTACGTTTTACGTTATCTCTAAAATATTATTGCAAAAATATGCAGCTCACAAGTAAACATTCACTTATAAGGAATGGAGTTTCCCGATTTGGAATATATATTTTTAAAGTACTTATAGTAACTAAGAAATCCTGAAAATTATATCTGCAATGGACCTATTTTACTCATGTTATCAATAACATTCAATATAGCCTCAGGACCTATGCGAAAAACGGCAAAATCCTCTTATTTAAGAGGATTTTATTAAGAATAATTGGCTAAAACCTGGCATCTGTATGTTTTATGTGGTTCTGTATCTGAATATAATGTTATTGTTTGTGTAAAAAAAATTCCTAAGGTAGTTCTCTTAATAAAAATCGTTTTTTTTTTTTAGATAACTCAAAACGGAAGAGCCGAAGAATTTTTTAAATATTTTTTTCGTATTATTCATACTAATTTACTTGAAAATCCATTTTAACCTGTTTTTAACTCCCAGGGGCTACATCTGGACCCATAGGGCAAGATACCAATTTATAACCAGTTTAGGTTAGGCTGAGAAACAGTCTGTGAGATGAGTATATGTGTGAGTAATGCATTGTTCGATGATCATCACAGTGACTGCTTTAACGTGTTCCAATAAAATTGTAAGTGTTTTCATTATGTTTCCCCATGATAACTTCGAAGTCGTCTATCTAAAAAATTCTCCGATCTTTCCTGTTTGAGTTATCTTCGAAAAACCAATTTTTTATTAAGTGAACTACCTTAGAAAATTATTTTACATAAAAAATAACATCATATTCGGATTCAGCGCCTCAAAAAACATACAACTGCCAGATTTTAGCCAAGTATTCTTAAATAAGAGGATTTTGCCGTTTTTCGCATACACCTTGAGACTATATTAAATGTTATTGATAACATGAGTAAAATAGGTCAATTGCAGATATAATTTTCAGGGTTTCTTAGCTACTATGAGTACTTTAAAAATATATATTCCAAAACGAGAAACTCCATTCCTTATAAGTGAATGTTTACTTGTCAGTATCTCGCCCACAGTAAGTTGAACACGAATCATTTTATCAGTCGTATTCTTATGATAATTCCACGTGCTACGTAAATTACAGACTGATACAATAAATATTTCCAATACCTACTATAGAACCCACCAATTGGATCAGCAATCCTCATCCAAATCAAGCGTCCAACTACCACAGCAGCAAGCGGATCGAATGCAGAAGATTCACGTTTGCACCAGGAATTAAGCAAAGTGCAGGCGAAGTTCGTATTTCCCGTGGGTTTCGGTCTGAATTTCCCAGCGACTTTTCCTGAACGGCCAGCGGCCACGCCATAAATCCGCCCCGCCCGTGCGCGCTTGCGGACCGCTCGCGGCACGTGTCAGCGGCAGACGGAAGGTCGCCAAAGTGCGCGGGAAAAAGGGAAAACAAGCTGGCGCGTGCAGGCAAAGCGCGACAAAGGGATCGCGCGACGACAGGGGAAAATAGAGGAGCAGGGTAGCTGCGCCGATGGAAGGGAAAAAGCGACGAAGGAGTTCTCCGCGGGCACGGTGTTCCGCGTCGAGGGCGTTTTAATTGCACGCCGGCAGAGAAAACAGAGTCGCGGGGGTCGGTGGCCGCGATCGAGCCGGCAGCTTTACGCGGTTTTATTCGAGGCTGTCGACGTTCCGATTTCGCGGCCGATGTTCGATAATGAAACAGCCCGCGCTTCGACGGGGTCGATCAACAGAGAAACACGTTCCCGGTAGGTAAATATTCCCGCGAGAGACTTTCGACTATTCCGTGAAAGATGAAATCCTTTATGCCGTTCACGGTGTTCCGAAAATAAAGAATATTTTAGATATTCCTCGAAGAATGCGCTAGGAGTGGGAATAAATTTCTTGTGGAAATGTAACTGAAGTGGACGATGCTCAAATTTTTACAAGACCTTTCGCATTTTCTCTTTACATTTCGAAAGAATTCTCCGGCGAGGTAGCCTCTCAAAAATCCTCAATTTTACTGAAAAATTCAATTCTTCTCTTCGTCGAGGCGCAAGTGGAGGTACAAATATTTCTGCGCTATAAAATGCCTGATACTTCGCGATACGAAGTTCCGTGACGCCACCCTTGCTAGCGAAGGTATACACATTTTTTGTCAGGCTCGTAGAAACCTTCGCGTTAGCTTCGAAGTTAGCGATGTGCTTTTACCTCTTTTACGAAAGTCCCACCGTCGTCATATGTTTGCTCGCAGCTTGGACGTCGGCCCTTCGTGATATCGCGATAAAAAAGGATCGTGAGAGAGGGATGAATAAGGGTGAGGGGGTGGGAAAGGCGAGTCCTTTGCAGGACGCGCCAACCTCTCGTAAATATTTTCGAGGCAGCCAGAGCAGAGCTAACGCGATTATCATTCGGTAAACCGATACAGGGGCTTCGCTCCATCGATTTCCTATTGGTCCTGGTGTTTGCCCAAGGGTTCTCACCATTTGCATTTTACGCAATGCGTGAACAGTTGTGTCCTGGTTGTCCTTCATCTTTATCCTCCCTCGAGCGAAGCAGAAAGAATAATCGCTAATATTGGTCTTCTTTTTCATTTGATTCTACAAGATTTCTTCGTCTCCTGTTGTTGATTACTTCGACTCAATTTCCGAAAGACAAATGCTCATCGTCCCAGGTACTGACGATTTACGAATGAAACACACCGATACTATATCAGATTCGCGAGTGTTCGTGTTCCCGAGTGATTAACCGTATCTGTAGCACACTCGAAGCGCGCGGGCACGAGTCGAGACTAATTCCATTTTTGGCGGGGGTGAATTTACCTCGATTCTGTCCTTAATTGAGTAAATTAAGCCGGGTTCGGTGCTCGGTCGATGCAGTAAATTAAGCGCTATTTTCTCCGCCGTATTTTTTCCAAATTCTTCCTCCGCGACTACTAGTTCGGCTCGGCTGGTCGAAGTGGGAAACAGTCAATTAGCAGGGAATTGCAGGGTGAAATTAACCTTTGAAAATTCGTCTATTTTCCGATTTTATGTTATAAATCGCTAACTGTAAGAGATAGAAAAAAAGTTTCAAGACAAAAGTTACTTCTTTTAATTACATCTATCATTTGGTAAAAAAATTATTTTACAGTTCACGCGTTATAACACAAAATCGGAAAATACCTGGATTTTCAAGGGTCAATTACAACCTCCTAGAGTGAATTTGGACAGCAAACCAAAATTGAGTTGTAATCAGAAGGAAATTACATATTCACAAAGTAAAGAATTTATAATTTCGACCGTATTTTTAGAATATTAAAAACCAACAAGTGATATCAGCACATAGGTTCGGTCATATAAACACTTAGTAAAAGCTATTTTGCAATTATGTATTCGAATGTACATATGATTAAACAACCAAGCGTAAATCTTAGGTATGAAACACCGAAGATACAAGATTATTACGCAACCTTATTGTGAAATTAAGGACATATGATGTGACCTTTCTAATGGAGTTTTTGGACCTCACACTTCCTTCATATGTTTCAAACAATGTTACATAAAATTTTACATATGTAATTATGCTCCTTTACATCTTGAATGTCACCTTACCACATATATAATAACTGGTGGTATGATTTACGTGGTGCTGTCTGGGTTAAAATTTCTTTTCTGTATAAACAAAAAAGCTTTAAATTGTTTATCTTCTTTCTAATTAAATATAAAACAAACAGACTTTAAACTCATTATCAACAAATATTGCTTAAAAGTCGATTCAAACAATAATTAATTACAGCTTCACTTTGACTATGTTTATGACCGTTATTTTTCTATACCCTTCGGATGTTCTCGCTTGTATACTATTTACCTCAGTCACTCTCCAACCGACTAACAAGGTGCACGTCTTTAGATAACGTGTTTAACGTATTAAAGCAAACGCAGTAGTTTCAGTTTCTTTCTTGAAAAGGGTCTAAATCATAGACCGAAACGTCGAATACATAATTGCAAAATAGCTTTTATTAAGTGTTTATATGACCGAACCTATGCGCTGATATCACTTGTTGGTTTTTAATATTCACAAAGTTTCAGAATTTTTCGAACGTCCGGGTTCGGGATGTTCCCTTGTGAGTGCCGAAGTTCAATCTCGAACTGCTCTCTTAAATTCTAACTAAAGATTCCAAACTACACCCAACCTCTCATTTTACAAGTATCTTAATTAAATACACTCTGAATCGAAAGACATTTACCTCGCATCGACCAGCGATGCCGCCCCAAAACCACCCTCCCCCATTCCCCCGCGGCGGAACGTAAATCCCCGAAACAGTGGTTGTTTATAACAACGCGTGGCGACACGGAAAGCGGCAATAACGCGGAGGTATTCAATTACCGCGGAATAATGTCGCAGACGGTGGCCGCGGCGTCGCGATACCGTACGCCAGCCGCTCGTTAATTCCATTCGTAGGAGCGCCACGCGGGCGATCTAATTAATATGAATCACGACAATAATAGGAACAACAGGGGCGATAATAAGCCCCGGACAAAAGGGCCTGACGTTTCTGCGTTCGTTTGGCCAGCGAGTCGCAAGTTTCGAGCTCCCCTAGGTGGACCTTTCCCGCACTCGTCTTCGCACTGGTCCCACCCCCGGTGGCTTAATTAGCAGGCTTTAATTATGATTTACGTTATTACCGACTGGCAACACGCGCATTGTCTATGCCGGACGGGCCACGCGCACCGCTAATAGGACAGGCGTTAATTGACGGTCTTTACGTGCCCCGTTAATAGCACTGCGCTCGGCATTGACGAAGAACTAATGACGAAGCCCTGCTCCTGCCAACGACAATGTTCGATCGTTGGTCCTGATCAACGGTCCGCCACTGCGTACATGGGGATCGCTGGTGGTTGTCGCTCGATCGAATTCATTACACGCGCCGCTTCGTGTCTTAATTATGAAACAATCGCGCTCCGATCGACTGGACACGTCAATGGGACACGGCGATCTCGGTTGAGATTGATTGAAAGGACTCATCGATTCCGGGAATATTATATTTCGCTGGCTGTTGATGGTTATTGATCTTTCAGCACGATTTTAGGAAGGGGATGGTCGAACGATGTCGTGGGAAATGATGTTGCAGGAAAGGGGATGATAGTGGTGAAGAAGCTCTGAGGATTCTTAGAAGAGTCGGGCAAGAGAGAGGATCGTAGAAGTGGAATTTCGGGGGATTTGTTCTGTTTGGAATTTGTGGGTGCAACAGTATGATAGGGTTAGGCAAATGTTTTTTTTTTATAGATTTTGAATATATTGCTATGGGTTGATTTTACTAAGGGATCGTTCTTCGTGAGATAGAGACTCTGTCCTTTATTTATTTGAAAAAAATTGAACGCATATCTAGATATATCCTTTTATTCAATGTTTATTACTACTAAAAAATGTAGTTTCTTCGGCAAAAAGGTAGATTTTTTTAATTATTCTGTGATATGTAGATTTACTGATTATTGTTCCATGATTGTAAATGAAACTATTTCTTGTTACAAGACAAAGGAGTTTACGTAGATTTAATTATAATTTATAATACCGGTTTTCGCGACTCGGGATGGGACACTAAGATTTATATACGATCATTAGAATTGATATCCCGGCCGAGAAGTATGGTGGGTGTAGTCTTCTACGACCACAGGATCATCAGTTTAAGTTTGAACTACCGGCGGGGTCGTTAATTTAGTTTTTTACGACCCTCGGGTCGGCCATTATGGGCGTGCTTATAAGAAGGACGCGCAGAAAGGATTAAATGAAGTGTACTCTAATTGAAGCGACTATTATGGCGCGTAATGTAATCCTGCCATGAAGATATTAAGAGAAACGACACTTCCTAGATAGAATTTACTTCAAATCAATCTTATCTTAATCTATTATCAATTAGGGAGTTACATTGCACTTCTATATTTTCCTGTGGCATTCAAATTGTAGAACATATTGTCTACAAAGTCACCTCCTCCCCCAATGCGGGGCGGTTTTGTGACAACTTCAAAGTTTATTTTTCACATAACTATACAAGTTCATAGGTAATCACTGTGTGGCGTCCCACTAAATTTTTGCGGACTTTAATAAACTTATTCCCCAACAAAGCCAGTCCATAACTTCAACCCTATCCCTAAGAAACAATCTCAACCCCTCCCAACGACTACGCCATCTAGAAGATAAAGTCTACAAAATCCACCCCTCTTCGCTTTTAGGAGGCTAAGTCAAAAACATTTATGTGCCTTATAAAGAAAGCCTTTCTCCCCAAAACTTCTAAATTGAGATCTCGTATTTTTCCACAAAACCCCTTAAAGCGAAATGTTCATGCTCTTTTCCCAAAACCAAAAGGTGCAATTGCCCTCTCCTGGCTTTTGAGAAAAATCACTTATTTTTAAAAACTGATATTTATTAAGGTTATACTAAATAAGTGAATATTTTTAAATTTCGGTTTTAAATTTTTAATTAAATCTGATTCGTCGATGTCATCGCCAGGGTTCTTTTTTCCTTACTATATATTTCTTTACCGTCACCCCACAATTGCCCCCGCCCATCTCTCCCCCTTGGAAAAAAATCTACGTTCGCCCTTGGCCTTAAATTAGTGTCGATATTGATTCGGGATTATAATGTGATAATGTGATATTTAAAAGACATCAAAAAGTGTCGTAAAATTCCCACCACTTTCGGTACAAATTTTTTACTTGAAAATGTGACTCGAATAGTCACAAAGTCACCCCCGGTTTACAGTATACCTAAATATACTCTATCGACTACCTCAATTTTCTACCCAATTCCCCACATGATCGATACACTTTTGTTACCCTTGGATACATAACCCAAATTTAACCTAAACGATACGAACGGAATAGAAAGTCCGGTTGCAAAAAAATTCTATCAGTGAACCCGCAGCACATAATTTTTTGAGACACTCACAGATCGAACCGCGATGGAATACGTTAAAAAGCATACTACGATTAGGTGGAGTCCCAGTTTGAATAGGCGCCGCGGGAATTTCTGGAGGTCGTCTATAAATATCGATATACTTATGCCGCCGTTCCTGCAAAGGATACCTGTTGGCCCCCTGTTTGAATACAGCCACCCAGAAGTACCGAGCAAAGTCACGGATATCGATTCTGCTCCACGCACAAGTCTGCCCGTCGAAACGCGTATTGCCTCGACCGAAGTTACGAGCGACGATTGTATCACCGCGTGCAGGAATGTCGAGGGCGACTTTTTCAAAGCAGGAACTCTTAATCTTCGGGAGAGTCCCACGTGGAAGCTCTACGTCCCGTGCGAGCAAGATTGCAGAACGTACGACATCACGTGTGGCGAATTACGCGACATGTTCGATGGAGAAACAAGTGAGTTTCAAGTGTATCCGGTTAGAGTTTAGAGTTTGATGCGACGAGTGAGGATAATTATTGGTAAAATTTAATACAAATTGGGAATTTATTTATTAAGTACAGGGGTGAAAAATTGGGGAAGAAATATGATACTTTCAGGGAGGGTTAATATATCTAATGATATTAATCAAATTGGAATATTTCATATTTTCGAGAAACAATTGGAGCGGTAATTAAAGTGATGCAGAAACTCCTACGCATTAAATTCGCGATATCGTGAAACTTTTATTCGTCAGTAAAATATACACCCACTTCGTCATACATCACATTTTGATTAACAGAAGCGTAAACTTTTTACGATTACTCCGCCTTTCTCTCGACCTCTAAATTATAACATTTCCATACAGGTGGATTTTCACCTCGACACCCTTTTAGTTACTTTTTACGACGCGCAGCTGCCATCGCGGCTGCATTTTAACTCCCACGCTCCATTCGCAGAAGCATACTAAATAATATAATATTCGAGCTTTGAAATTATTTAAATGCGTATCCTCATTAAAGAGTAATTACGTAAATACAGCCGCACGTTTTATAGTTCATTTTTTATTGACCACACCCTTTGTTAAAATAACGCTACTCAGGATTATGACGCAGTAGAATGTTGATTACTCAAACGAGTATAAGAAAAAAATACTTTATAACATAATTACTCGGTCATTTCAGTAACAATACTTTCTCTACTCCGTATTTAATCATTCGTAATTATATGCCCGCATAATAGAGAGTGAAATTAGCGTTGAAATGATTAATGTCTAGATAATATAGAACATGCTATGTTTTTAACAGAAATTCTACTAATGACGAATGCAGGAAAACTGACAGTGTAACTTTTGATTTAAAAAGCATTGGTATCTTGAGTGAATTTTAGTAATTTTTAAATTGTCTTGACTTTTTCAAATTTAAATATTTGATAATATCCCGCAGAAAGGGCGGCAAACGCTTGTTAGCCTAAGGCGCCAAATCTCCAAATCCACCCCTGGTCGCCACAGTTATATTTAGCTGACGACTTTTAGCAGTTATTTATTTTAACATGGCTACTTTGCCATATTCTATTAATGATATAACACTGAAATTTCATAAATGGGAGGAAGGAAATATAATAAACATTTAATATTAATATTTTTTTTAAATTCCACCCCCGGCGGACCATTACCAACTCCTTAAAAATAAAATACAGGAAAGTTGTGCGATATATCTACAATATTCTGCACACAATTTGGGATGCGCGTACAGTAACAGTCGATTATTTGTCGACAACGAGGGAGGAATGGACAGCGAGTAAAAAGAGGAACGAAATAGAATCGGATTCTTGCATTGTTTCAAATATCGCGATATTAGATTGCGACTCGCCAGTTTACGTGTCAATAGCTCATTGTTCCCCTGTGCTGCCGATTCATTTTCTGCATCGCTATTATCCTTTTTGTCTTCATACAAAGATAATTTATTTAGGTGATTATTATTTATTTATATTTTCGTTTAGCTTACCTTAGAGATATGAGGGGGCAGGTTATTTGAATATTATAAAAGGCGATCGCGACTCAAACAAGTTTGGGAAACACTGCTTTACACCGTCTTTGTGCATATTAATTTTATTTTGGTGTAATAAAGACGTTTTATTATTATTATATAATACTATGAAAGAGCAGAGGCAGATTTAACTGATGGTGTACCAACGTGTTCCTGGTAAAGCGCCGTTAATTTCCGCGAGAAAGGGCGGCGATATTTATTTCGGTACGGGCGGCAAGTCATCAATCGTCATTCGTTGACGTAACATCGATCACGCTTGACGTGATTTTTGGGAGTCGGCGTGCTGGTCCATCGCACGCGATCTCCAGAGAGGATTCAACGCTGCTCTGAGCTCCGGTATTTCGCTGGAATGCGTGGCCACGATGATGCGTGCACCGATCCATAAATGCTGTTTCCATCAATAGCTGCCAGACCGAACGGTTCGTTTCGGTTTTTCGCCGATATCAATTTTTTCCACCGTCTCGCTCTTTTTTTCCTCCCACCGTATAGCCTCCTCCGCGAACCTATCGGCATGGAGGAACGGAAATAGCGTTGCATCCGGGATAATCTGTATAGATTTCAGGGTATTATCCTTGGGGGAGGAAGAAATTGTTCGTCTTCGTTCTCGGTGTTCTATCAATTTTATGTTTCCATTTTAAGAATTGAGAAGAACCAGAGAGAGAAGTACTGGTTTAAAAGTAAAGGAGAGTGGAGGAATTACGGACGCGGGGTAAATTCGGACACCACGATATTCACAATACCTATAATTAATTATAATTAGCTATGTTTAGTGCAAACCAAACTATCACGACGAAAGGCTGCGCGCAATAAATTGGAACGAAACGTAGGGGCACGATTTTTTTTCTTATTCATGACTTCTAAAACTTAGCAGAAGTTGCCTTTTATACATAGATAATTAATCAAACTATAATCTGATTAGACCCAATACTTTTGCTTCAATTAAACTTCTCCCCTAAGTACCCGCAACCCCCTACTCCCCTGAATATTAAATATATGTTCCTGACGGGTCACTCATTCAATTAATTTAGAAAATCCAACAGTGCCACCCACACCTATCTACACATTCAATTTCGCCAAAATCCGACCACCCATTCAGTCAGGTCGCTCGATTTCACAAACTGCCGCGATATTCCCTCCACTTCAATCAGAATCCCTCCACTCGTTGTTCATATCCCTCGTTCTTTGTCATTTTTTACACACAGTTAGACCTTAGCTACGAGCTTTCCAATTCACCAGAATCCAACGTAGCTTGCTCTGAATTGTTTATATTGCGTGGTAAGTGGGCCCATGGTGGCCCACGTTTCTGAACGAGAGAAAAGTAGTCGCCGCGTGCCGTCTGACCTGTGCGTGTCTGCATATCGTTTTCATTCCCGTTTTCAGAGAGCTTTGGAGAGATCACGGGGCTGCAAAACGCTCACGAGTACCGCGGCGAGGATTATCAGGGGTTGGAAGACGACTTTGAGAGGGATGAAACGGATCGTAGGCGGCCGGAGAGTAAAACCAGGTTACCTTGGTGGTCGGACCAGTGCGAAAGTTTTTCCTCCTTGAGCGAGGCCGAAGAGGATCCACCCGGTACCACGGACCCCTACTTGTCTCACAAATTGTAAGCATCGATCCTAAGCCAACTGGACCGTATTGAGCTTCGCGTCTCCACAACACTCGCGTCGCCTTTGCTTTCGACCCTCGCCAATCAGATTTCATGGAACTGTGTCGCGTCTCGTTATACAGCTTTCATTCCAACTTCCCCCGAGGCGGTATTTTCAACATTATATTCGCTTTGAGCTGCAGCTTTGTAAAGTAGCTCGCAGTTACATCGTCTTTAAACGAAAGCGTGCGAGGAGCATGACGACCCTTTTGTGCATGACTGTATGGTATTTTTCGAGAGGGTACGTTGGATGAGAAGCAGGTTTCTTGAATCCAGCTTTGGACAAGAAAGACGTTTATCCCAGTCACTTATGTATTTCTCTGTTACCTTATACAGTAGAGTTGTTATTGTTAGCTTGTACCGTTAGTTGTACGAGGTACCTCATCTTTTTGAAAAGTTTGCGTAAAGCAACAGCAAGGGTTTGTTATAAGAAAGAAGCTTAAGGGCACATTCTGCAGTCTCAGATGGTTTCTGCAGATGGTTTTTATAATGAATTAAGCACTTAACGTTTTGAAACTTATGTTGGTAAATTCTACTACTCTTGAAATTTAAGAAAAAATCTTTGTGGTTTGTTTATTTCATTTGTTACACCATACTCCTGCAAAATCAAAATATGTTTGATCCAGTCGTCTGAAATTTCAAACTTCAACCACCAGCAAGGGGTCTAATTCCGAAGATGCCAACTTCATTGCGAAATATTTATCTAAACAACTGAAATAGATACAAAACAAAGATTTATTTCTCGACTTTCAAGAGTGGTAAAATATACACCAAGTATTTATTTCGTTATAAAGCCGAAAAAAGGCCGAATTCTCAACCAAGATTGTACAATGTCCCCTTAATTCCTTGCGATTTCCTGAGCGAAAGTTAAAATGGTACACACTACGCTCATTTGATGGCTAATATTCCATGCATCCACGCATCGCTGGATATTCCTGGCCACGTGGCAATATATCCGTTTCGCCAACGTACGAATTCATAATTCCTATTTAGTTACCGCATCGTGCCCGACCTGGCGCGCGTTTGAAACACGAGAGCGACGAACGAAGCGGAAGGGGAACATATTAAAAACCAACCAGAAAACGCGCCGGCAGTTTACCATTTCGGGCTAATGAAACAAACACTTGGCTGAAAGTTTAACGGGCGCGATAGGAGAAGGGAATTCAGGTTACGCGATTTTGTTCGCTGAAATTTCATCTAAAATTCGAAGCCAGCCAGGTGATCGCGGTGTACATGTGAAACTAAAGTACCAGCGTCACCCCCGATCCCCACCGCTGGCCCAGGCGAGGCCGTGATAGTTACTTTCCCAGCAATTTCCGTCCAATCACCAGCTACCAAAGGGGCCAGCAAAGCGGCAGAAAAGGCAAACCCGCAGCGTCTCCGCACGGCCAGCCGGCGTAATTGAGAGAAGCCGTCGCAGTTACATTTCCCGCAATTTCCGTCTAGTCGCCGCCTACCAAAAAGTCCAACAAACTGCCCAAGATGGAACCCCATAATCTTTTCCAACGGCCACTGCGGCCAGCGTAAATGAACGGAAGCCGTGACGCGTTGCCCACCTTGGTGGGTCTCGTTTAACGGCGGCCACCTCCTCAGGGGTCTCTTCGTATATCCGCAGGGAAGCTCGTTTCCACGAGGAGGTAAATAACGGCGAATTAAAAGCCTGGAGTCTTGTTAAATAAGCGGGATTCCCACTTAATCCGTTCAACTGGCCACGGTTCATTTTCTCATATTAATGTTCATCTAACTCGCTTTCTGTGGAATCGTTTAGCATGCTGGAATGCTTGCGTGCCTCCGTGGTTGAATTTGCTACCGTTGGATTTCGAAATTACTTCTGCGGGGTAGAGTTCTAGGTTTATTTTCTTTTTTGGTGACTTTGGATTTAAGGGAGGACATTAGGATGGACCTGTTTTATACGTTTCGATTTTTCTTTTCGTATTTCTTTGCTATCATCCCCTGGAATGGTTCCATTTCATAAAAAAATAGTCCCCGAGAAAGATTATTGCAATTGGATAACGGGGACGGGTGCTGATCAGGCCTTAATGTTTGGAATTTATCAATGATTTGAATTTGAAGAATTTCTCAAAAATGGTAAACCCTATCGAAATTTTGTTTGAATAATATTAAAAGAGCGTTCGGTTTCCTGCAATTACTGTGTATATAATTGTTTTGTGCCTCCAACCATTTTTTAGATAATACCATTTGAATATAGAGAGGTCTGCACTACACGCGTACCACCTCTACAACCAACCTCTCTATATTCAAACGCTATTATCGAAAAAATGGTTCAATGCACGAAAAAATCATATATACAGTAATTATAGAACATTGAACGCTTGAACGCTCTTTTAATATTATTTGAATAAAATATTGATAGGGCTGGTCATTTTTGAGAAATTCTTTAAATTCTAATATATGATTTAAAGTCTAATCCACTTAATTCTAAACTTTAAGGCCTGGTCGGCACCCTTTCATATTGTTCGTGATTATTTTCTCAGGAAACGGAACCATTCAATATTAATAATTTCTTAAAAATCAATTCTAGAACATATGTTTGTAGGACTCTCTACAATATGCACACAGGGCAAGTAGAATAAGCGGTGTATAGTCAGACACTGTTCACAATTTGTTTTGATCGCCTCTCATGAAGCTTCGAACGTTAACTTGCTGTTAGTATGAGCATATTTGGGGCCCAATCCAGCGACCTCTTCCGCTGCTCTGGGCAAAAATGATCTTTGCCACCCTTTATACTTAATTATATAAATAATTATTTTAAAATATAATTTTTGACAATGAATGAAATTTTATGCAGGTACAATTTCTTGAATAATGAAACCCTTTTGTTTACTATCCATTATATGAGTGATTTAAAAACAATTTATATTACTAAATTCAAACATGTATTACCTATTTTTTTACTGCCTTTCCAAAACGTTCCAAGTTTTTATTGATTTTAATTTGCTCTTTCTACCAATTTTACCGCTCTGCGCAGCTGCTCTGTTTGCCCCCACCCCATAGGCCCTGAGCATATTACAGAAGATTGTAATTTCCTCCTTTCGTTTGTTTAATTTTCCAGGAGTATACCGTACAGTAGAGCACCGAGGCCAAGATACTTCAAGTCTGTTAACGACGACGCCGAATACATATCAAAAGCGTTACCCAGGCGTCCTAGGTCACCCGTTAGGTTCGTAATCCTTGATAGAATTTCATTGATCGAAGAAAACCTTCTTTCGTACATCAAATACTCCCCCTCAAGCTTTCCTCTCGGAAACACGCGATATTCATCTTCCAAGCTCCTACCTCCAGATCCTCATTCCTCCCAACTTCCTTTCACACTGCTACGATCATAAACTAAACATTCGCAGGAACTAATTAATGAACCTGATCCGAGAAAGCGCGGCCTCGCTAGTTTCTCCATGTCCTTTCCTCGGCGTTCCTCCCACCCTACAAATTAATGAGACTTTATTTCGTGAATATTCTCGGAAGGCCAGCTCGAGGAAATAAATTATTCAAATTTCTCGCAGGCGTTCGCTCCTCTAGTTTTTCCCTTTCACCTCGCTTCTCCCGGTAAAAAGCAAGGCTCGTAAATTTTTTAAGCGTCGCACAAACGTAGGGGGGTGGGATTCATTATCAAAAGAGCTGACCCGACTCTCTCACCCTCGCCCCCTCTTCTCCATTTTCGCGAGCCGGCTGGTTGTTTTTAATTGCTTCTCGAAATGGGCAGAGAAATTTTGCCAGGCAAGTTCGATCTGAAAGCCGCTTACGAAGAATGGAAGAATCAGCGGCAGGTCACGGAGACAAGGAAGCATTTAAGGGAGTCCAAGGACCGTATTTCGCAGTCGATAAAGCAGCTACCCACGGACCAAATGGACGGCGACGGACTAATCAGCACTGTGGTTCTTCAAACGATCCTCGAGCAGGTCACCTTGACACTGATCGGCACGAAAATCGCTGGGAACGTTCACACGTTCGTTAATATCGCGATGGCCTGGGTGCTGTACGAGCAGGGCATTTTTAACAGCGACATGCTGCCCACTGAGGAATCTAGACTGTGCAATGAGCTGGGATTGTGCAATGAAAACGGTATGTTACCACTACTAGTATTAAAGGAACCCTCCCGTTAAAATTTTTCACAAAATCGATTTTTTGGTATTTTTTTATATTTTAGTAGCACATGCTGTGAAAAATGTACAGTTAAAATTTCGCGTCAAAATTTGTGGCGATGTAGAGTCTACAGGTATACAGTGACACGTTTGTATCGACAGCAGTTAAACTTTAAAGGCGTTTTTCCCAAAACACGTTTTTTTTAAACTGCGGAAGTCCTAACAAAAAAATCTCACTTACAATCTCACGTGAGACGATATTTTTGTGTCACCGTGGATTTGCACTCTTATAATTAATCTTGAAGTGTGTTCACCATGTTTGGGTGCTTTACTGTCTTCTTAGTACAAACAGTTTCTGTGCAATCAGGTTTGTAACTTCCTACTTTAATTACATTTTCACATTGTTATTTATGTCTTCATTAGAAAAATCGAATGAAGAACATTTTCGTTTAGGGGCAGGCTCGTTGAAATACGAGGAAAATCATACCCTGCCGGGAATTTTAGTTCGTGGTTTAAATAAACCGTGAACTGTTTATCTGGAAAAGGCTGTAAATTTCTGTTACGGGGTGCATTAAGGTCTGAGCTCTCCAGAGTTCCCATTTTGTCAGGATGTACAGTAACCGTGTAATCTTTGAATAATTTCCTCATATAATGGCGAATACTCTTCCTTTTAAGTAATAAACCGGTAAGAAATTCCTTGCACGTGTACTCGCCGACCGAAGTAGCTTCAGAAGGGAAATTAAGTTGGGTAAAAAATTGTCGAAATACTAATTTCATTGAGGACCTTGCAGGAAGAGAAGTACAGCTCCATTTGTGACAATTTTGGAATTATGACGTGTAATATAAGTAAAAAAATTCTACCTCGTTTGGTGCACATTTATCGCAAAATTTATTGCAAATTTTGAACCTACAACCATTATTCTGATGCAAGTAGGACGCATCTCTAAATTTGAAAAATTCGCCAAAAATAGAAATAACAACTTATCAATTCACTAACTACTACTTATTGTGTGAAAATATATCTTCTTCAATTAGTGTTCTGTTTTCAATATTAAGTCAAAGCAAGAATTTTATAAAAAACAATTTATAATTTCCTCTAAGTTGGTAAAGATGGAGCTGCGCTTAACCCAACCCTCTTGTTGCAAGGTCCTCAATTAAACTTTCATCTACGATTACAATATGTCTAGTGCAAGTGTTTATTTGTGCTTGATTTTTCGGCACGAATGCTTGGTGTTTAATAATCATTTTCTCTTTTACACAGAAGTCGACGACACCGATACGATGGAAGACGGTGGTTTGCGCAAAACACTTTTGGGAGTTTATCGTCGACCGTTCGGCCGCAATGTCCACACGACTTTGCATCGCCGTTTGCCGTGGCCTTACTTGAGCCCCTCTCACGAGAGGGGCCACGCGAGATTGTACCCAAACGTGCGCGAGCGAATAACCGAGAATCTTCCGAAAGTAAACGACGAGGAAGAAGGGTCGACCTACGTACCTGATCTCAAGTGCTTCCACCTGAAGGAAGTCCTGGACAAATCTTACGTCGCTTACAAGAGGAAATCCCATGTCCCGCCGACTTCACCGCCGGACGAAGTGAAGGAAGAACTGCTCGCGCAATTACTCAGCTTTACATGACGCATTCTGTCGAATGTACGACTTTAGAATCACCACTGTGCTTTTATTTTATATTGTACATGTTTAAGGAGCAACATACACCTAGGAGATGAAAAAGTACTAAGTAGGATGGATTTAAAGTTTTTTTGCTGAAGAAATGTTTTTTAAAGAAATATACACATTAGAAAGTTAATACTTTTGTCTACAAAATGTGAAATTTTCATTTAGGAATTCGGAGAAGAAGCTGCGCGGTAGCTGTTTCGGTACAACGGTTTTTTTTGGAAAAGGCGTCTGCAAAGGTAACTGTCATATTCTCGCTGTTTTTCTGAAACAAAAAGGAAAAATTATTCTTAAAGTAGACCAACAAAACTAGTACTTGTCGTAGGGGAATTTGTTTTTTTTCAATTGTTCACAAATTGGCGGGCATTTGGACATAGTAGTCGACTTTTCACATTTTCAAATGCTCGCCTTTTGGTAAAAAATTGGAAAAAAAACAAATCGGGTACAAGTACTAGTTTTTCTGTCTACTTTAAGAATAATTTTTTCTTTTCTGCTTCAGATGAAAAGCAAGGAGTATATGATGGTTACCGCAAACGCCTTTTCTGAAAATCTGTTGTGCGGAAACAGCTGTCCCGAATTTCTCCATGAAAAGTCCACATTTTATAGACAAAAGTGTGATCTTTCTAATGTACCTAATGTTTCTTTAAAAAACATTTATCCACTGAAAAAAAATTTCTCAAATCCATCCTACTCTTCCGCTTTCGAGTTGTATGTTGTCCCTTAGCACACGTAATCATTAGCCATCGTGTACACCCACTTTGATGTTTCGCTGATTAATTCCCAATGCACATATTTCGCGGCACGATATTCAATAAAACTGTGAACCACCTGGCCGCCCTTCCAGTTCAATATATCAATCACAACGCTTCACTCAGTGAAACAGAATTAATAATAAAATGATAAATTTCCCACCCCCCTCAATGAAAACTTCAATTTCACCCAGCTTTCATATACATATTCCAATAACCTCGTATTTGTAGACAAATAACGCACATTTAAAGTTCGCTGCGAGGGGGATGTTTCACCATACAACCCGCCCCACCGCGATATTCCAGCTTCCCCAGCCGTGGGCTGGCTTTCGGAAATATTTGCAGAGCCTCCGAAAACATCTCGAGGCAGCTGGAAAAGAAGCAGCCGAGAAATTTATTCTTCCTCCATGCAGCGAAGTTTTCGCCACCCCTCTCGACGGGGCGTCAAATTAATTTTTAACCAAAGTCCGTTGTAATTGTTTGATCTAGAACTGTCTCTTTTGTGTCCCCTCGTTTAACCCTTTACCTACGCCGGAGGAGATGGAGGGATGCCAGTCGTCGGGCGTCGCGAGAAAGTTAATGTTTAAATAATACAGAGTTGGAACGAAATCTCATCTAGAGAGACTATGCTCCGTTTTGCGGTGGACTTTCCCGTGGCTAGTTGGCGGGAATCCACCAGTCATCCCGCGGAATCGAGAAAGAAATTCTTGCCCCAGAACGAGGGTTGTATCGAGGCGTATCGACCGAGGGTGAAGCTCCCACGCGAAAGATTTAACCCGCCGTTGTTTTTGCCTCCTTCTATTTCCTGTTCTTCCATTTCCCGGGCATTCGTCTTCGGTGCCGAAGCCACGTTTGTTGCTCGTGAAAATAACACACTGTCCGGGGGGTAGAAACGGGCCCGAGGAGGAATAAGGCGAGTCAGTGAAATCGAATTCCGCAACAAACTTCCTTTTTCGGCTCGGCTCGCTTTAAATCGTCCCCCGAGTGGCTACGGGCGATTTTCCGCCTCGCGTCGAAACCGCCTTTGAAGCTTCGGAATCGTCGTTGCTCTATTGGCCGGTTTAATCGGCTATGGTCGGCCCAATGGTCGGCAAACCGTTTGTGAACGTAAATAATACTGGACCAACGTGGACACGTCGATGGGATTTTTCGTGAAGATTAATTAGGTCGTTGGAGTATTACTATTTGTTGGGCATGTAAAATAGAGCTGTAATTATTCGAATAATTTCGAGTACGAATAATTTCTTCGCATATTCGAATCATTAAGAGTATTCGAGTTTTGCGGTATATTAAAAACTGACTTTGCTACGGACACTTTTATACTCAATTCCTAGGTAAAAAATAATATCCTTTTTTCTAATATTCAGCATTTTCACAAAAATCTATATACTAAAAAATCCCTAATTCCTTGGCTTAAAACGTAATCATGAGGTTCATGGCCAGCCTTCTCTATACAGAGGCCCGGGTGCAAGAAATATTTTGACGCCCAAACATTTTTTCAACGGTGAAAAAGCATAATATCTTTTCACGGAACGAAATCACGAGAAAAGGGGGAATAATAACAATACTAAATAAAATAAAATAATAAAATACAATAAATAAACATATAAACATTAACATATTTAAATATATGTCTTTTTCATTGCAGTATCATAAATAATATTAGATTATTATATTATTATATTTGAAATTATGTTCTAATTTATATTTCTCAATTTTGATTAAATAAAAAAATTTCGTTCCCATTTTTTCTTTTTATTTTCACTTTTCTTCGTTTTTCCTCTTTCTGGGACCTGCCCTCTGTGTCCTGCCCTGGTAAGGTTATTCTTTTAAATGGGCATTGAAATCGTTCACTAACAATAAGTAGATACGGTTGATTTCGCGTCGAAGATTATTTCGCAGGAAAGCTTCGACCGCAAGTGTTTAGTTTTATTCTAAAACCCGGTAGACACGTTCGGAATGGATATAACTCGCGGATAAATGGAGAGACACGTGAATGGGCTACAAATACGAGAGCGGAATGTAGACAATGATTCCGAACACAGCGAACTATTTGTCAATCAATCGGACCATCGCATCAACCGTGGACGCCGTCGCGTCGGTCGTGGGTTTCCCCGCTCGATCTATTTCATTTTTTGCCTGCATAGTGTTCTTTGCTCGATTCATTTGTTCTTTTTCTGCGTTTCGTGCCACCAGAGTATTTTTAATCAAGAGAGTGGGGCGATACAAAAAGTACAGATACGAAGCAGAGGACGCAGAATCAATTGGCGACAGTGTCTGTGATGAGCTATTCAAACATCGCTAGCCTCCTGTGATACAACATATCTATTGAAGTTTTATCACGTGAAGCAATTGTTTTGTATTCCATTTAGTAGCTCCATTCATCCATGATATCGATTGCTTATGAGTTATGACTACCTTTGTGTCAGGTGAAACATCACTCTCTGTTGTTTCCAGCTTCTGTCATTGGCACTCTGACAACTTATTCCATTATTATGAGCAAGAGAATTGAAGGGACTTATTATAACAGGATAGTACTACTGATAATTAGAAATAAAATTTTTAGAATTATACTGTTGGATGCAAGGAGAGTCTCAGTGCTACAAGTTAATTTCGAGAAAAGTATCTGTAAATATTACGAGGTTAGATATTATTTATACGTAATGTAGTTATTGTAAAAGTATCTATAATATTTAAAAATTTGAAATATCTCAAATTCTGATTTAGAATTTTCTTTGTCGTGGAATATCTCCAGAAAGGTGAGAGATATCGAAAAGCAGTATAAACAAAAGTTGCATCTTCTATCTAGTTATCGAAAAATCTATACTCTTCAAGTTACCCCCACCACCAACCCTTAATTCAATAATTTCTTTTACGCAATTTTGTATATATAAATTATAAAACAATGATGCATAATGATTTTGCTTAAAAAATCATACCGGTTTTGATTTTTAGGTAAAAATTTACAGTTACTTAAGAAATCCTACTTTAATACAAAAAAATGAAACAATTTACTAAATAAAATTCCCCTAGTTCAGGAAGCGTCATTACCTGTAGAGCCCACCCTACGATCATTTCGTTTACCAATTACGTTCTCGAATGATGACGAAACGATTCCATTCGAAGTAACCATCGCCGAACCGAACTCTTCGCGCGCCAGCCCCGATTTTAACCGTGCACGAGGTTTTCGCCTCTCCGCGATAAAGTCGCCTGTTATCTTTAATTGAGTTTAGAGTTATCTGCTCGTTCACCGTACGTGAATAATTCATGGGGCCGCGCGTGACCATTAATTATTACTCGATAACCGTGTTTCGGTTCTTAACCGGGCCCCGATGCCCCCGAGGCTTTTAAACAGTTAATGGAACAGCCTTCGAAAACGTGGGGAGGGGGCGGCCAGGCACGTAGAGAGGGGTAAATGCAATTCTGGGCTGAAAAATCACCGAGACGAGAAAGGGTGGCAAAAATTCATCGAGACTCGTCTGGCTGGCGAGGGGAAAGGTGGTTGCTTTCTGGCCTTGAAATCGACTGTTGTCCTGGAACAACTCAATCGAACCGTAAAGGATCTATGCCATTAATCCTCTTCGCGCCAACGATCGATAACACAAGCCTGCTTCACAGTTTGGACTAATGGAGACAAGTTTGTCACTGACTTGACACTTCGGACGGATTTAATCACCCGTGCGTGTTTCTGCATCGCCTATGCATCTCATACGATGAATCCAACGAATTTCTGCGTGCAATCGATGGACTAGGTATCTGTTCAGTAATACTACTATGGTTTGGCAGTTGTTGGTGATAATTTGTTACTTACGGCACATGGATTAAGGCCATGGTGTCATAGATTGCCCGTGGCAAAGTCTTATGTAGATATAAACTGTTCACATAGTGTTCACTGCACCCCAGCGTCATTTTTCAGTTACCGATTTCGTACTTTTGAATCTTTTAACTTTTCGGTGCTCATTGTATATTCGCAATACTCATACAATAACGCTGTAATAGTCTTTTCTTAGAAATGTAAACTTTCATATAATCCAATTTTGTGGTTGAAAACATAGTTGTCGAAAAAAGCGATTTTTTGTTAAAATTTCCGAAATTTTGAATTTTAATATTGATGTCTAAAAATTTACAGAAATATCGGAGGAATATGGCAAAGACCAGAATTCTTTTGCCTAGAGTGCGATGCACCTGTGATCCACGAAGGGTTAAATTAAGATTCTTCTTTCGTATGAATTTTTGCTTGCTAGCAAACACGTAACCATCCCTCGTTTCTCAACAGCGTGTGACGAGCAGAAGAGGAGAGCCAGATGAATTCAAAGAACAACCCCACTTCATCCAACCGTTTCCCATTATTTCCTTCTAATTCGAAAACAGGGAAATGAAGTCCAGTGGAGACATGCCAGGGGTTGGTGTCGGGATTAACACGTTGTGCTGAAGGTATCTCTCGAAGACGCCTTTGCACCTCGATGTCTGGAGTATCACACAACGTTTCGAAGAGCATCGCGCGAAGAGAACCCACCCTCCCGTTACATCAGCCAGGGGCTGCTCCTAATCTTTCCCACAGTCAGGCGGAAGTACAAGGACTCTGTATTATCTTAATGGAGGCTGTAGGAGGCAGAGGAGGGAGGCGGGAGAGAAAAAAGGGGGGCAGCAGGATGTCGGTTAATGGACTTTCCACTTCGCGAGCCGGGCTGAGCCATGGCAGTTGCTGATTCAGCGCTAAAATTACGTCAGGATCCCATCGCAGGTGTCGCGATTCGTTCCTCGTTCCTCCTTGTCATCCATTTTCGTTTATTTATAGCGTCGCCCGTCTCTGTTCTTTCGGTGTCATTTTGGGAAAAGCGACGGCTACGTGAAACGTGGAAATTGACCTTTCACGATGCAGGTAATATCGAGCCATGAACTTCTCGGCACACGCGTTCAATCGCCACGTGTACAGCTCGTAATAATTTGGGGGTCGAGTGCTTGAAGTTGCTCAATTTAGGAGAATGGAGCGAATTTTAGAGGGTGGGAAGGAAATACTCTGCAACGAAACAAAAACGTGCCCAGCTCGAAAATTCGGATTTTAAATGAAACCTCGTATGAATGTAGAGCATATTGGATTATTGCAACGGAGCAATCTTTTTCTGCGGGAATTCACTCTGGAGGGGTGAAATCGGCTCTTAAAGTTATCGCGTTTTCTCGCTTTCTTAATATAACTTTATTATTCCTTCGGTAGAACATAGAATGCTGAACAATTCTTATATTTGAAGTTTAGTTCTATCTCGCACCACTACGAAGTTATATTAAAGAAACGAAAAAACGCGGTAACTTCACACTGAATTTCCGCAGAAAAAGAATTGCTCCTTGCATAAGTATTCAAATGTCCTCTACATTTACGCGAAGTTTCACCAAAATCAAAGCTTTCGGGTTACGAACGTTTCCTTATAAGTTATACACGTACAGAGATTGAATTACTAAATTTTTCTATGTGTCTACAGAAGAAATAACTTATCAATTAACTTCTTCGTGTATTATACTTTTTGTAAGCCACACTTTTTGTTATTTTTCAAGATCGGTCTAACCTCGACATGCGGGTGAGACCGACCAGTTGCAGTGCCAATATTTTTGGTTGAAAATTAAAATAAATATTTGAAATTATCGCACACTATAATTTATATATACCCTAAATTGCTTGGGCTTTGCTTTAATTTGCACAATCCAACAAAAATGCGAAAAATAACGATGCTACAATTTATTTTTCAAAAAGTGGTCTAACTCTCCGGACTTACAATTAATAAATAAATAAATAAATTTGCTTCCTGTGTCCCTAATTTCACTGCAACATTCTCAGCACGCATGTATCGGCGATCATCCAATGCAAGAATTAGTCTCGAACAAACCCGAGGGGTGCGAAATCCGAGATCGTCTTTGTCAAGTAGTACAGCCAAACCCTATGCCGACCATCAGGCGCTCGATCGATTCTCGCTCGTAGCTTGCCAAAATTGCTAGCAGTTAACAGCAACGCCCACTCTGACCCGCCACAGAGTCCAAAGGATACTCCCAATAATTCAAGGATCAAAGTCTCAAGGAACTTAACTCCCCGTAAAACGATTATCGCCCTCCGTTCCCCACCAAACAATGTATAATCCCAGGGGACATCGCTGCGTTTACTCCCATTCTCCCTTTGATAATCCCGCGCAACAATGCCAAATTTCTTCGAAACCAACCGCTCCGCGCGAGACTTACGCCACTAGCCAGCGATCCTGCGGCTTGATAAATATTCATAGCGGCAGAACTGCCGCGCTGCCGTAAAAGGACATGGTCGAAGTTCAACGACAGCCCTTTGACGGTAATCGTGTTCGCGATAGTGGGTCACTTAACCCTTGAACTACCGAAAGCCGATCAAACTGACAGGGTTGTTCCCGTCCGACGCTGACGGCCATCGATTTTCCGTTGCAAAAACTCCACGGCTAACATCAAAGGGGAACCTCTCGGTTAATATCGTGACGAGTGATACTCCAAAGTGCATTTCTGGGTTACTGGCTTGCATCCAGTTTAAAACGCGAAGGAGCCGCCGTTCCGAGGTAATCAGACACGGAAGATTTCGGATATTCGATTTTACCGGGATGAAGGAGAGAGAGGGATGAAGGTGGAAGTGGGGTGAGGGTGGGTCATATGGAATTTAACTTCTCGGAGGATAGATAGACCGCTATTCCAAATATTAAGTTTAAATTGAGCTGAAATTAAGTTAAATCAAGTAGAGGTTAAGCTAAATTAAGTGGAGGTTAAGCTAAATTAAGTAGAAGTTAAGCTAAATTAAATAGAAATTAAGCTAAATTAAGCAGTGGGTAACCATACGTCAAATGAGCTCTAGATTCCACGATTTTATAAAATCACAAATGAAAGACTTCTACTGTATAACCGAAGAAGACCACTAATCTCCCAAAAATAGTTTTCCTCGCAGTTTGCTCGGACACTTTTATAAATACCTATATTCCATGCAAATCACCCTCCAGACAGATAAACATTTACACCATTTCCCCCATTGCTCTCGGTGGCTCTCTCTGTGCCAATAATTGGCTCTCTAGATTGGCCCGATAATGAGGGATCGACTATTTACACACAGAATAATCAGGCTCTAATAGCCGTATAGCCGCCTGTGCGCGGTCAGGATTCCTCGTGTATGCTCTCACGGTAACGTGTTACATTTTAATCCGGTATTACGGCGCAGACTATACATCATAATCTCGGATCGAGCAGCCAAGGCTAAATGCACTGCACGTGTAGCGGCGGTGACTTCGTGGCTGGTCAGCCAACGCGCCCCCTCGTAACCGGAACTAACTGTCGCGGGGGTCGTCAGCCCTCCTGGCTGCTGCACCGCTACGCTCCCGGCCGAGATCCGACAGGATCGAACTTTAAATTTATACCCGCTAGAATCCGAAATTACAGTTGTTCGCGCAACTAGTTTGTTGGTTGGACAGTAACGAGGGTTATTGAAAATTTCGGCGGAATTCGTTTCACGTCCGTGGCCACGTATCGCTTCACTCCCTGTACAACTGTCCTCCCGGCGATGAATCTTCTCTTGAATACAGACCCCTGGGGCTTTCGCGGTTGTAACTCTGGTGGCTAGTAGTGTTTGTGGTTTGTGGCCGCAGATGGTGTTGTTCGGGAAGGTGTTTTCAGGGAAACGGAAGTTTTAGATGCTAGATAAGTTTTACTAAATTTTCTGATTTTTTTGTACTGCCTTCTGTATGTTGAATTTCACTCTTTTACTGATTGATATATTGGAGGGGTTTAGACACAGGGCACTTGACATGTTTCCATTCTAAGTTCGACTGACATGAGAAGATCCCGAACCCAGAAATTCAAAAAATTCGGAAGCTTTGTAAATGTGTAGGGGATTAACTCCTGATTGCAACGAAATTTTTGTTTGCTGTTCAAATTCACTCGGAGGGGGTGAAATTAACCCCTGAAAATTAGGCTATTTTCCGATTTTGTGGTATAACTCGCGAACCGTAAGATAGAGAAAAAAATTTCAAGTCAAAAGTTACTACTTTTAATTAGATCTATCATTTGCTAAAAAAAATTATTTTACAGTCCATGAGTCATAAGACAAAATCGGAATATAACCGAATTTTCAGGAGTTATTTACACCTCTTTATAGTGCATTTGGGCAGCAAACAAAAATTTCGTTATAATCAGGAGGCAGTTCCCTACATATTTACAAAGTTTTAGAATTTTTTGAATTTCCGGGATCGGGATGTCCCCTTGTGAATTGAATCATTGGTAAGAATTAGCGAGAAAGCAGTCCCAGTGAAAAGCGACGGAGTTGACCAAATATGCGCGCGTTGAGCGGTGGCATTTTTGCACAGCCGCAAGAACCAAGGATGCAGAGGCGGCTGAGTTGAACGTGTGTACGCGGAGACTGAGTACCAGTTGGCATAGCAATAAGCTAGGTAACAAATTGCCAGTAATGAGGCTAAATACGTTCGAGCATTTATCATCTTCAAGACCGGCGCTGCCAGCATCGGGAATCTCTCGTTAACAGCAATCGTTCGATTGTGTCTGACAGTGAGAGCTAGTTGACATGAATATCCGATGGAGCAAAGAAGATTGCGAGAGGAGTATGGAATAATTCTATACAGGTATTACTAACGATCCCGGCGAAAACCTTTGTGTTGTAAGAACGTAATATTACAAGCATTTGAATAACTAGACTTGATGTTTGTACTAAGTCTGCTGGAAGTTTGAATATGGTAATTAGTCATTGTTGGTGCACCAGCTTCTTGTAGTTACCACTGAATTCTTCAACTCTTTTGCAATAGTGTTGGAAAGAAAGTTTAAAACTCATATTTTTAATTATCTGTATAATGTTTTAAGTATTATATTAGTATTATGTTAGTTAATGACCTAGTGTGGCAACTCCTCAATTTATAGGACAGTGATTCCCAACTAACGTGGGTGGCGAAGTGTTTTTTAGGGGTTGCCATGTTTTTTTTAATATTATTAAGTTAGTTAGAATATTATTAGTTATATTGTTAAGTTATACTATTAAGTTTAATATTATCAATTATATTCTGAAATACCTATTTTTAATGTGTTTTCTGACTTCTTGAGTCCCTCTTTAAAGGTGAAATTCTTTCTAATGAACTTATCCTATTTTTGTTACCCTTTATTGTTAAACTTTCTTTTCCCCACAACTGCATATAGGTACATATCTCTGTCATTGAATTCGTGATTAGTGGATGCAATTAATTGTTTTATGCATAGAACCTCGTGCTATTCTGAATTCACGTATGTAGGAAAATGGTTTGGGAGCAAGTCCGTCCCATAAACCGAAGCAGTCTGCAGCCCATTGCACGGAATAATGCGGAATATGCACATCCCAAAAGCGCCATACATGTCTGACGCATTTATCATCATTCTTGTGTGTAGACATAACATCTCTGACGATGTTCACGCGCTTGGCATCGTCGTGGGCCGCTTTTAACGCAAACAAACGATTTGCCATGCGTGTGCTAGCACTGCTCGCGACTGAGAATGTTTTCTCAACTAACGCTGCTGCGAATTCAATACAGAAATTCTGCCGGTGGTAAGGTCGCGATTCGAGTAATGAATATCTTTGGAAATATGTGAATGAAGAATCTTTGGTGAGATTTCGTTCATTCCGAAAGCTGTGTGAAGAGCTTCGCTATGTAAAGGTTGCGCGTAGAGCTTCGAAGCTTCAGAGGAAGAAAGTATCCCGAAAACGGGAAATCTTTTAAATTTCGTCTCCAGTATTTCCACTTAAAATCTCAAAACTCGGTAACGCTGAACTTCGAGTCAACCTACCGCAAATTCAGAAGACTTCGCGATGTTGGTATATTTTGGCGATAACACCATCTCGTACAGAGTTTTTATTGCTACAAGATGATTTGAAAAAGGGTAGAACTGTAATAAACCTGAAGATTTTTCATTTTAACTGCTTGCAGCTCTTAGCTACATCAACCGATTTCCAAGAAATTTTTAGCACGTACACAACCTACGTAAATCTACAAAAGGCATTTTTTAAATTTTCATTACAGGTTCAAATAAAAAAGTTGAAAAAACGATCTTCACTATTTTCTTATCTATTCCGACCCATTGATTTTTTTGCAAAACAACGAAACACGTTACTTAAATAGTAAACGAATCGTTTTAGCATCTAAAAAAAACTCCAGTCGTTTGGACCAATTTTAAAAAAGTTATTCTGTTTTAAAGTATATTCGAATATTTTTGTCCCCCACTCTAAGTTACAAATCTATCGTGCTTGAACACGAGTAGTTACTATATGCCCCCAATTTTTTCTATCCTCTTTTTAGATCATGCTATTTACACTATCAGATTCTTCTGCGTATCTACCCTCTAGCCTCAGGTCCATTGTTTCATCTGCTAGAGTTAGATCCCAGAACAGCAGGGGTGCTGAAGCTCGTCCATTCATCACTTAATTTTGTAATATTTTCTGATGTAATAAAGTCGTTATTATTATTAAATTTACTGTGTAATCCCGTCTGAGATGCAAGACAGCCCAGAAGGCGCAAGGAAATTTACCGCGAAGGAGCACAGAAGGAACCAGGTAAACGCGCGAGAAAGAAACACTCCTAGTAGACACTTCGCGTGCCGCTTTCTCCATGAAAATTGTCGACAGTCGTTGCGGCAGAGGCTGCCGTTCCCGTATCAGCGGTCGAGGGAAATATAAGCGACACAGTGTATGAAAGTTCCGGTAATGTTCGCGAGAACGACAAGATTGTCCTGGATATTACTTTTCGCGCTGCGAGCTATCAGCCGCGGAAGCCCGACGTCGTAATTGACATTCTCGGGAACGGCCCACGGTCGGAACACTTTCAGCCGGAATGCGCGATAAGAGGTAATGAAAGGAATAAGGAAATTTCCTTTGGCGTTGCAGCAAAGGCGGGCGCTATCGCGCCGCCAAAGAGCAGAGCTGGAAAGAAGCGAGCCGATCGCGAGTAGAACGGACGGGAGTGGGCTGAGAAATTACTGCGCTCGCCTTTCATCGACCCTGCCTTGGCCCTCTAACCACGACCCTTCGACTTTCTTTACTTACTGCTGCGCGAAATGACAGGGAGGAACGCGATCCTGACAGGAATTCCGTCGTCGCGAATGGAAGAGGAAGCTTTTCTTCTTCTGCTCAGAAACGGATGTCGGGTGTCCAAGGCGTGGAGCTAGTGGCAGAGTAGCTCCTAGGGACAATAACCCCTACAGCACACTTCATTGCAGGAAAGTTGCACAAATGTTGCAGTACATTGCAATGTTGCCGGTGTGTTGCAGGTTGCATTGCAATATTATTGCAAAATTGTGGAAACATTGCCGAGGAATATTGCAATGGACATGTTTGTGCAATATTCCTGGAATATTGTGCACACATTGCCGTGCAATATTGCAATGCCTACGTTTGTGCAATGTTTAGGGAATATTGAGCAAACATTGCCTTGCAATATTGCAATGGCCCAGTTTGGGCAATGTTTCGGGAATATTGAGCAAACATTGCCTTGCAATATTGCAATGACCCAGTTTGGGCAATGTTTCGGGAATATTGAGCAAACATAGTCGTGCAATATTGCGGTACAACACAGGTGGAAAGTTCATGCAACGTCGACCACAAAATACGGTACAACATTGCGCTCGTAAAATTTGAGCAAGATTCCAGCAATTAATTCGCACTAAATACAGAATTACGCGGAGCGATCCTGAAATCTCGGCACGCGTACTAGTCTAAGATTCCACTGGCTTCCTCCGAGGGAATGTATGCGAACGTGGACAATATTTTATATAAATTTCTTAACTAACACATATGGTTTAAACAAATTCATAAAGTATATACAACAACAAAAGATATTTGTAAAAAAGTGTAACATGTGCCAATAAGTACCAGAGTCCCTACTATTGCCATTGAATTGATTACGGATAATAAGAAAGTTCAGTATTGTCGAGTGAAAATATATAAGTCCGTATTCAGAGCAAATTAATTGCTGGAATCTTGCTCCAATCTTACGAGCGCAATATTTCTCTCGTAAAATTTGAGCAAGATTCCAGCAATTAATTCGCTCTGAATACGGACTTAGAAATTTTCTCTCGACGATACGGAACTTTTTCATTACGCATAATAAATTAAATGTGAATGGTAGGGACACTGTCAGTAATTGGCACGTGTAACTCTTATTTGCAAATCTCTTTTCTTGCTGTACCTATATAGTTTATGAGTTTGTTTATTGAGTGTTATATAGTGTTAATGAGTGTTATATAGTGTTATTGAGTGTATATATAGTGTTAATTGAATAATTGTATTAATTATTTATATCAGATATGTCAACAAATAGAATACAGTCTTACACTGTACTTGCAATTGTAAGCCGCGAGTCTGGAAAGCTAACACCGGGCCTGGGTTTTTTCCCTACGCCTGGTGACCGTGTGATCGGTTTGGCGAGCCACCCTTGACTCGCCGAATACGCGGCTGAAGACGACGCGACCGTTTTATGATAGGATAGATAGAAGCGAGGACTATAATGTTTAAGCAAACTGTTAAACTGCATACAACAATAAAAGATATTTGTAAAGAACTCTGATCTGTGAAATGTAAATCCACAAACACTAAAAACTAGAAAATAGAAAAAATATATAAACAAAGTTTATGTTAAACGATTGTATTAAAAATGCGTTACAAACTAAAAAAACATTATTTTTTTGTACAACGCAGGATATTTCATAACAGAATATGAATCAACTTAATACAACATCAAGTGTCGAAATGAATTTGTTGTGAAATATCCGCTCCACAATTAGGGAGATGTAGTGGTGTTTGTCAAAACAAATCTTCGGTTTTGAATAATTTGGGTTTAATGTGTTGCACGGTAGAATTATAAGTTCGAATACGGAAGCAATTTTCCTAATCAAGGATTATAGCTGCAGCGGTAAAGTGTTCGTCTACGGTGCTACAGGTCGCGGGTCCGAATCTCCCTGGGGTAAAGTATTTTGTATTTATAAAAGACACACGGACGTTATGCTACTACGATTCTGCACACATTCATGTCATTGGGCCCCCCTCACGGACACATCCGGAATATATGTGTATAAAATACCGTTATTTTTTTTTGGCCCTACTGCCCGAAACCTTGTGGGACCATTGCTGTAAAATCTCAGAAATGTTGCGCGACAATTGCTGTAAACTCTTCGAAATGTTGCGCAACAATTGCTGTAAAATCTCAGAAATGTTGCGCGACAATTGCTGTAAAATCTTAGAAATGTTGCGCGACAATTGCTATAAAATCTCAGAAATGTTGCGCGAAAATTGCTGTAAAATCTCAGAAATGTTGCGAGACAATTGCTGTAAAATTCCGAAACAATGTTGCAGAAATATATCCTGCAATGTTGCAAAGGGGCGGACATAGCAATTTACTTGTAACTTTTCAGCAACATTCAGTGCAATATTTCAAAAATTAAAGCGCAATTTAAATGAAACATTCCTGCAATAAAGTGTGCTGTAGGGGAAGAGGCACCTGGGGGTAGAACGGAATCTTTAATTTCAAATATGAAATTTTATAATGAAAAGCAAGGAACAATACTTGTTCGTTTATCTCGAGGAGAGAACGCTTGCTTGTAGAACTCGAGGACTTTAGAGGTTTTCTTGCGTTTCGTCTGCCTCAGCTAGCAGACACTTGGTTCGTCAGTTCGCACTTTATAGATTTGGGACTGTCGTAAATTCACTTTTACGGCATGGGAATCACGACTATTAGCCCGAGTCAGGAGGCAATTTCGCAGGGTGGCCAGGATAATACTCAGATGGCTTCGCTCGTTGTGTTTACGCCGTCACCGATTCTCAGAATTTTCCTTTGTTGTATTGTTTCCATGATATATTTTCACATCGCATTTTGACCAATAGCAAATAGTTTCGACCACCACCTTTTACCAGTCACACCCCTAAAGGAGGCTCCATAGGTTTCTTGCACGAATTCAGTCTTCTTCTCAGATATACAAGTGAGGAATGTCTTTATAACACAGTGGTTACTCATAGTTAATAGAGTTATTGTTACAAGTGCGGTGTGTCAATTATTAAAACAACCTCCATTACTCATCATCCTGCATTCATAGTAGTTTCAATCCTCGGACTCCGGATGCTTGAGCAACAAAATATGTTCAGACATATTTGTACATTTTAAAGGGAGGTTTTGTATTCTTCTCCCAAAGTTAAACATGTCTCCGCGAAAGAAGTATATAAATGCCCGCCAATCGATTCACGATTGATCCCGCCTTCTCCCTCAAAAATAAATACACGCAAATCGCACCCAGAATATCTCACAGACCACCCCGTCTCCGGAAATCGCGAAATGACGCGTGAATCGTCTTACGTTTATGGGAAAGCTGGCGTCCCTTTTCAACCCCTCGGAGTAGCTACCTAACTCCGTCGTCGTAGCCACGTTCCATTTCACCCGGATGCCCCGCGCAGAGCGTCAGAAGCGGACACGACGCGTACACTCGCGGCGGTGTTTCGCGAGGGGTCGTTCGCGGCGAAGAAAAGAACAATATCTTTTCTGCCGTCGGGGAGCCGTTCGTAGAGACGCGGGAACAGGGAGGGTCACGGACCCGTGGCACCGAAAGGGCAACAGTCGAACGGCGAGAAGGGGTGGGTGGAAGCTCGCGTCTGCTGCATTTTTCTCATTACTTCCGAGTCTTCGTGGCGCACATCTCCGTGGATCTGCAATGGAGAGGAGGGGAGAGGGTCGCTGTGCGCTGCTGTACGTACACTCGCCTCCTGTGTAGTCTGAATGCCAGCGGGAAGGGCGTCACGGGGGTGGGCAAGTATCGATTTTGATATTCCTCTCGAGAGGGTATCTACGTCGATGCGCGGCAAGTCGAAATGAATTCGCGGGAAATGGTGAGTAGTGCGTAATGGGCGCGTCACCCTGAGCATCCCTGTCAGCTGGACCTCTGCGGCGGATGTACGGCGCGGCGGTCACCCTTGACTCCACGCGCCCGCGGATTTAGCGAGGCAGGTTGTGAGGAAACCTTGAATCTCCAGATGTTTACTTTGTCATGAATCTGTCTATACACCGTAACTCTTAATCAATTTCACGGGGTCGTAAATTTCTGGGCCTCTGACGGTACAGGATGAAGGGCTTGTAATTAATTTGATACCCAGGGACTGATTAAAGAGACACAATTTAAGAGGAGACCTCACCCAGAAGCCACTAAAAAGTTTGGGATTTTTTTGTTCGTATAAATAAAAATATTAGGCTTGGGTTTTTTATATAGTTTTAAAGCAATCTTTGTTTTGATAGAAAACAATTTTTGTTATGGAAAATTGTACAAACTGGCGGCGAACAAAATGCCTTCCCGGAACACTAAAAAGAACTGACCCACATTCCCGGGAATGACTGGAGAATGATCTAAGAAGGAAATTCAAAAGAGATATATAAACTGGAATATATTCTCTCCAATGTAGCGTAGGATTTTATTGATATGTATTTCAATTATTCGAATTTTTACAAGCATTTCAGAACAAATTTTTACGTAAAAAATTAAAGTCAATTCTTCAAACTGCTACAATTTCCAAAATAATTCGAATTTTGAGAAAATCCTATGCTACATTGGACAGAATATATTCCAGTTTATATATCTCTTTTGTATTTCCATCTCAGATGATCCAGTCATTCCCGGGAGTGTAGGTCAGTTTTTTTTTAGTGCTCCGGGAAGACATTTTGTTCGCCGCCATTTTGTACAATATTCCACACAAAATATTTTCTAGCAAAATAAAGATTGCTTTAAAACTATGTAAAAAATCCCAACCCAATATTTTTATTTATACGAACAAAAAAACCCAAACTTCTGGTTGGCGTCCCCCTTAATGTATTTCAACAGACAACAAATCGAATATGGAGCAACGTGTTGTGCGTAACGTGAGTGAGATTGAAGAGAAGAATGGCTGCTAAACCAACCGCAGGTGGGTTCTTAAATTGAAAAATGTGGGGGTGGTTTTGACGACGGCACAATTATTAGCCCCCTGTTTTTGGAATAAGAATGCGATGGAGGTGTCAAGTGTCTCCCATGGGTTGAATTTTTTACAGGTTAAGCCCTTAAGGACTACGAAATTTGGAACATTTCGACCGAGGGCTACATCCATTTGATTTGCGGAGCGCTATTAGGCTTGAACTCTTAAAATAGAACGAAAACTGAAACTCACATAAGGAATTATTCCCTTTCTCTATATTCTCCCAGAAAAGAATATGAATAACATCGATGGGCATTGTGAACCTAGAAAAACTGACGAAGTCATCGGTGTCGGGATTAAGGGAACGAGGAATTTTAATACATTCAAGTGCAAGTTATAACGTTGGTGATATCTGGTATCAAGAATTCTCTTTCTGGTCGTTGGAAGAATCGAAGCTCTCGCCGCGAGTCGTATATTAAAAATCTGAAAGCCGCATTACGTTTTATCTTCTCCGGTGAAGAATCACGGGTTCGACGGCGGGTCGTAAATAAAAGAATTTTCAATTCGCCTCGATCCCACACACACACACACCGCGCCATCCCTCGTGTCACGGTTTCCACTTTTCCATCTGATTTTTTCCACCCGCTCCGGCAGGACCGCGCGTGTCGCGAGATTCATGATACTTTTTTGAGCAACTTTTACGAGCCATCCTCTTCCCCCTCGGTGAAATGAATGGCCGATAATATTTCTCACGGTTGTTTCGGCCTTTACGGTCCCGGGGCCGTGGCGGCGACAGCGACTCGCAAGAAATACGATAGAAGATAATCGACAGGGAAGAAATACGCCCTGGCAGCGTGTAGATACGACGGTGTCCGACGTGTTATCCGTGTTTTGTAGACGTTCTTGCGCTCACGTCATCGGGTAACGAGGAGAACTTTGTCCAGTCGGCGTTTCGTTCGGCTGACAGCTTCCTTTTTGCAAGTTGCTGTATGATAATACAGCACAAAATGAAATGCCTCGCGTGTTACAGTAGGTATTAGAAATTATTAGGTATTCTGGGAAAATAGTGGAAACGTAAGAGGAAGAAACTGAAACTGCATATTCGCTGGAAGACTATTATTATTTTTGGCACCTAACCGTTTGGCGCATAATAATGGCATGAAACGACATGAGCAGAGGACGGACAAATAAGATCCGATTAAAATAAAGTAGACAAATAGCAAAGAAAACAACAGAAAGAGATGAAATAACAAATATCAATATTGCAACTTAATCGTCGAGGACACCTACACAGAACTGAATTTCTGAAAGTAGACAGCGAAGTAGCGAACATCGTTTCACGGACATTGACATCGCTTCACGGAAAATGCTATATCTCCGTCAATTTTGCGAATTTCTTCATAAAATTTGGAGAGAGTATTCTTTTTCAAGAATTTCGTGCGTCTTTCAAAAAATGTGAAAAAGAAAAAATCGATTTATCCGATTTTGTACAGTGATCTGCCCCCTTAAGAATTATAGAGGTTTCAAGCAACAACCCAAATAACAAAATAGCAGGACAATGATGAAATCATTGCCCAAGCTATCAGCCACCAGCCTAGGTCCACCCTCAGCAGCACGCGACCTTCCGAATGATTCCATTCAGCCACCCATTTGAACGTGGGTCCGTCCTTGTTCCGTCGCGAAACACTAGATCTCTATCATCGGCGACACGGAATTTCTCATCCGGCCAGACGCCCCCGTTTAAAAGCGCTTTACATCACGCTGCAAGGGGAACGCGTCCGCCTGAGTTATAGGCCCCCTTCAATTTCGTCTGCGTTACTCGAAGAACGCGTCCCACTCCTCTTTCTCCTATTTATCGCCGCTGACTATGAGATATTACTCGTGTCTCCGCGGCGGCGAAGGAATATCCATGCGCGATAAAGACCAGCCTAGAGCCAGAGTTGGGCATTATTCGAATAAATTTTCATTCGAATACGAATTCGTATACATCCCCAAGATTTATGCGCGAATAACAAATGACGATTTTATTCGACGTAAAATTATTCGTTATTCGCGAATAAATCTGTACCGTTATTCTAGCCAGATTCGTTCGAATAAGAATTTATTCGTTATTCGACCTGAATGAATGACGAATAAGAAATGTGATACCCGGCATCTATCGATGGAAGTCTGTACTGTGACCAACATACGTTTTGACGTGTGTGTCTAGAAGTGTGCGTATACGTCTGAACGAACCGAGGAAATCTCGCCTTAAAAAAGTATTAATATTTAATATTCTTTAATTAAGAATTTGATATGCCATGCTTACTTTTACATCTATATATACAGAATTTTAAACAGTTTTCATTTAAAAGAGTTTCGATTATTATTCTTATTAGTCAAGATTTTACATATAATAAACGGTTTGCAGCCGCCTCTAGGTTTGGCCGCCCAGGTGTGCAGGCACCTTCTGCACTCCCGCCAGGAACGGCCCTGACTCTATGTAGTACCACGGTCTTACACCTTCCTGCAAAGTGCGAGGTATGACAAGAGTTACTTAACCTAAAACATTAGGTCTCACGGGTGTCAGTCAGTGGTGTCATGATACATCGCCGAAATCGCGTGATCATTTTATTCGTCCGTTGAGTCGACTAAATTCTTACTCGAATAAGAAATTATTCGAATAAATTTTCCGTCAAATAAAAAATTATTCGTTATTGTCCAATAATGTCATTTTATTCGAATTTTTGATTCGAAGATTATTCGAATAAGAATTTATTCGCACAAATTTATTCGAATACTTATTCGAATGAAAATTTAGCCGAATAATGCCCAACTCTGCCTAGAGCCGCGGAACCGAAAGCCATCCGCGCTGCTCGCGACTGAATCCCTCTCTTGTTCGTGTTTGAAGATGCGGGAGGATCCAGTGGAGCCGCGGTGGTTGCCGGAAGGGCGAGTGCGACAATGTCTGATCGCGAGGGCCGTCTGGCGACCACCCTGAAAAGGGCTCCGCCTCATTCGACCGGTGAATATTGCAGCGACCATTAAGACGACAGCCTCTATCCCGTCTTCCAACCCCCTGTTTTTTTGTGTGTTTGACAATTTTTCAGGAGACCCGCCCGCCACGGTCCCCCTTTGCGCAATTATTATTAGGCTTCCCGTGCCGCGCTTCAACGATCCCCGTTTCGGTCACCTCTCATTGTCCACCAACGCTTTGTCCTCATCGCCGTGGCCGGGTCGAAACGCGCCACGCGTGCTCCCTCTCGGTTTATAAATATAATTTGCCATCGCGCGGGGAAGCCAGCCAAGGCGACGGGGTTATTCTCCTGCGCGTCGAGTGGAAATTGGTTTCTCGCTTTCGTTACTTATCCTCGGATGAGGCGGCAACGCGGGGACGGGTTGCTGCTGTAATTGTACGCGATTTTTATTTGCGCTTTGGAAACGGTTTGGGGGATAGAGTGGCGCGACGAGGAGATCGGAGGAATTGAAGGTAAAAAGGGGTTATTTTAGAACGAATAGACTTGGGGAAAATGGAATTTCGTAGGTGGGAATAGGGAAGAGTGTTAGAGGGATCGTACAGTTTAACGAGTTCTATCTTTTCGTGGTAGTATTCGCATTGAAATATAGGTAAGAGTTTACTTTATTCTCTCCCATCTTTTGGCACTACAGTAATTCGTCGTTATTGTCCCGTTTGTACCATGCAAAATATTTTTTTATTATTATTTATGACTTCTAATAGTGGGCAAAAGTTGCCTTTTATAATGATATTTAAGCTGCCAAAGTTTGAACGCGATCAACAAATTTTTTAGGTGCCGCAAGCCCTTCAAATATTAATATTTACTGAAATATTACACTATTTACTGAAATACTAATTTTTGAAAGGCTTGCGGCACCTTAAAAAATTTGTTCATCACGTTCAAACTTTGACAGCCTAAATACCATTACAAAAATCAACTTTCGCCCACTATTAGAAGTCATGAATAATAAAAAAATATTTTGCCCCTATATTTCGTTCCACCCTAATCTGCAATGTATGCGTATACGATAGTGCAAAATTGGAAGTGACCAATCCGTACGATCAATAAGTAGACCTGGCCCGAAATATTCAAACCTCCCCCGCAAAGACGCGCCCTTATGCAACGGCGTGGCGAAGAATGATTAATGGGCGTCGTCGAGCGGTTTTTCAGGCAAACACACTCGTACAGCATGGGAGGCAAACAAAGTATAAAATAGAGATAAAATGGCGAACGTGCCGGAAAGGGATAGCCCGAGATCTCCGGTAGGAATCATGAGCGGTGCCAGGGAAATGAATTACAGACAGAGCAACCGCGGGGGAAGGAGCGTAGGGGCTAGAGGGGACAAACGAACAGAAACGACTCCCTCGGGGAATCCGAAGGGAAAGGAAGCTCGACCTTCCCCTTCTGGATCGGGATCCCAGGTCCGCGCGGTGCAACAGGAGATTAGAGCTGGAGAATTCCAGGAAAAGTATATACTTCCTGGTCTATCTTCTCCTGCTCTTCCTGCGGGAACAACGGTTCGGCTGATTTTACGGGACCTCGCTGTGCACGTTCCGATACGAGGCGGAAGACTTCCACTGGGGGTTGATAAGTTTACGTGAGCTCCTAGGAAACGAGTTTACAGCGGTACTACTCCCTGCGATTCGTGCTTCTCAACTAATATCATTGTATCTATAGTGTAGACATTTGTTCGGCGCAACTGTCGACTTTCCGTCGACCCGATTTTTCACTCAAATTCACCACGATTTAAGTATTTCGTCGTATAAATAAAATCATATTTTTGGAAGTTGATATGCTGTCGGGGAAATGATATAGTAGTGGACCACTTAAGAGCTTCAGTTTATGTAGGCGCTATGATATAATAACTTTTAAATTTTATACGTGAAGTTTCATTATACCAGACAGTAAGAGAAGTATCGAAAATAATTATAATACGGTGCTTCATTCTGTATTAAATTAATTAAACTCTGTTATGAAATATCCTGGCCCGCGATTTTATTTAAAATGACATACCATCGTAATTGTAGTACCTACAAGAAAATAATTATTTTGTAGCTTTTAGTGCATTTTAGGTCAAATTATATAAAATCATTTAACTTAAAGTTTTTTTATATACTTTTTTCTTTTTATTCTTTTTCTTCCGTCAAGCGCCGAACCAATGAAAGACCGGAAGTTATCGGAGGTGCATAACCGAAACCGTATAAATGCAGGCCACATTGCAAGGTGCCTCTAAAGAGCAAAATAAGGAAATAATGGATCAACCCTCTCTCTCTTTCTCTCTCTCTCTCTCTCTCTGTCTCAAAGGAACGACTCTCTCACTCTTCCGCGCTCTCACCTCCCTCCATTTGAGAGAACAAGAGTACAACAAAAGACCTTAGTGAACCGCGTGTTTGACACAAGATAAACCAAGTTTTATTATGTACAATAAGATTACGCAAATCAGCTGTCATCGTGGTCTTTCAGCACGAAAATTACGACTGGTGAATAACTTTATTACTGTGCATTATTCGAACCAATTATTGAACAGCTCCCAAAACACAACATAATCACATTCGACACTACTGGATGTATGACGAATGTTAACATTGGGCCCTCGTTACCTATTGTGATCAATTGCATTCATGGCAAACAAAATTGAACAATGATGTTACAGTCATTAAAAAAGTCGGTACTCTAATGATGCTCGCTAAGCCCATACCTTCTTTGAGAGTTGAAATTCTTGAGTCGAAACGCTTGTACTGAAATCGTCCACTGTCAGTTGAAACGTAAGGTAGAGCTGTCTTTTTTTATCAAAACGCATCACTGATGTGAAGACTCGCTGGTTCATTAGACACTGGCGGCAGAAATTCGAAAGCGATTAAAGTCGAACGTTCTAGAAAAGAACCTTCAACTCGCTCAAGGTTTTCGATTGTTGCCAATCGACAATCCCGTAAATTTCCTTCCGCGCTCTCTAGATGAAAATTTAATTACGCGCTTGAACCCACCCCCGCCCACCTGCTTCCGTGTTTTACCCTGTTTAAATAATCAATATTGACGTAATAACGTCGAAACGTCGATGCCCGCCCTCCCTAACCCGAACGGAAGATTTCCGCCGGGGTTCTAGCGCGCGCTGTTGAATAATAAAACGGATATCGCTGAAACTTCCGTTGCGAATAAGGAGAAGAAGAAGAGCCCCGTGTTTCAACTTCAAACATTTTCTCAACCCAATTTTCCAGTCCCGTCAATATTTGACTTCCGTAACGAGTAACTTTCTCCCCTTCGCCCTTAAGACGCCTATAGAATGCTAATCGAGAAAGTTACACGGTGGCTGTAACGCTGAGACCGTTGCTCAAGCTCCAAAAATTTCCAGAAGACCTACGTAGGTCCAAGTGATATTTTCCCGTGCGAGGAGAACGAAGTGGAATGTGGAATCGTGCGTGGTTGCCCGGCATATAGCCGAGTAAGAGAAGGTTGGGCGTAATACCGCCTGGACGATATCGTAAGGTTCAAGGGTTCAACGTAAAAATTAATTCCACCCTCGTTGCTGAGTATTCTCTCCCCTTCGACCTTTGTCTAGGCCCCGTCTAACCGAGGATCGTGAATCACATTCGCGGCTGAAGTCTGAATTATTAAATTCCTCTGCGTAATTCCTTTGGGGAAATTAAAACCGTAGCTTTTGCCCACTTTCCCGCTGGCTCCTCTGAAAAAAGATCAGCGGGGAATTCTGACAATGTCCGTGTAGTTTTTAATACCGAGCTCCCACTCCTGCTGCAAAGTTCACCGAGGCTCGTAGAAATTTCCCTTGGAAATCCTGCATCTCTTTAGAGGTACGCACGCTGCTTGCATGAAAAAAATTAGCGGCACGTGTTGCGTGCAGCGGTTGGATTTTTTCCCCGAGGACAGCGGTCCACGGCGCGGCAAGAAATCTCCTTCTTCTTCCGGTGAGTTATGGGGCATGTTGGTGCATTACGAGTGGTATTGTTTATCGCGATTGAAAGTTTCTCGAGGGAGGAATAAAGTGATTCTTACAAATTTCGCGATTGTAAGATTCACGAGTTAGGAATAAAGTAAATCTCACAAAACTCGCGGTTGTAAGATCGACGAGTGAGGAATAAAGTAAATCTCACAAAACTCGCGGTTGTAAGATCCACGAGTGAGGAATAGTAATTCTCACAAATTTCGCGATATCAAGATCCACGAGTGAGAAATAAAGTAATTTTCACAAATTTCGTGATTGAGAGATTCACAAGTGAGAAATAAAGTAATTTTCACAAATTTCGTGATTGAGAGATTCACAAGTGAGAAATAAAGTAATTTTCACAAATTTCGCGATATCAAGATCCACGAGTGAGAAATAAAGTAATTTTCACAAATTTCGTGATTGAGAGATTCACAAGTGAGAAATAAAGTAATTTTCACAAATTTCGTGATTGAGAGATTCACAAGTGAGAAATAAAGTAATTTTCACAAATTTCGCGATATCAAGATCCACGAGTGAGAAATAAAGTAATTTTCACAAATTTCGTGATTGAGAGATTCACAAGTGAGAAATAAAGTAATTTTCACAAATTTCGCGATATCAAGATCCACGAGTGAGAAATAAAGTAATTTTCACAAATTTCGTGATTGAGAGATTCACAAGTGAGAAATAAAGTAATTTTCACAAATTTCAGGATTGAGAGATTCACAAATGAGAAATAAAGTAATTTTCACAAATTTCCCGATTGAGAGATCCACGAGTGAGGAATAAAGTAGTTTTCACAAATTTCGTGATTGAGAGATTCACAAGTGAGAAATAAAGTAATTTTTACAAATTTCCCAATTGACATGTCCACGAGTGAGGAATAAAGTAGTTTTCACAAATTTCGTGATTGAGAGATTCACAAGTGAGAAATAAAGTAATTTTCACAAATTTCAGGATTGAGAGATTCACAAATGAGAAATAAAGTAATTTTCACAAATTTCCCGATTGAGAGGTCCACGAGTGAGGAATAAAGTAGTTTTCACAAATTTCGTGATTGAGAGATTCACAAGTGAGAAATAAAGTAATTTTTACAAATTTCCCAATTGACATGTCTACGAGTGAGGAATAAAGTAGTTTTCACAAATTTCGTGATTGAGAGATTCACAAGTGAGAAATAAAGTAATTTTCACAAATTTCCCGATTGAGAGGTCCACGAGTGCCAAATAAACTAAATATCACAAATTTCGGGATTTCAAGTCCCACGAGTAAGGAATAAAGTAGGTAAATCTCACAAATCTGAACCTACGCGTAACTTCGAGCTTATCTAGCAGATTTATCAGCAATTTCTGTGAAAGTATATACACTATTACTAGCAGGTGATTAATATTCAACTCATCCCTCAAAATTCAACGTGCAACTGATAATACTGTACTCACCATAACGAGGAATAGAAACAATAGTCACAGTAAATAACCTGAATTCTAAGAAACTTGTGCTACATGAGTCCCGCAGGTGCAGAGAAGCAAGAAGCCCAAGGTATCTCCGTGAAATTATGTCCCTGGTCTCCATTAGATAAGGGATGCCTGGATAATGGCGTCGGAAAGCGGCAGACCTTGACACGCAGATAGTCGACTATGGAGCCAGTCGAGTTTGGATATACATCACTGAGAAATAACGCGGATATCGCTGAATCTGGTACAGGCCCCAGGCGGTTCCCGCTCGTTTCGAGCTCTTGACGCCTGCAAAGGACCTCCGGATTACCTACAGACACTTTCCAATTGCTCATTTTGCGGTCTCCGTAATCCCTGCCGGCGACAGGGGTTTTTGCCCTGTCGCTTCTGTTTACGGCACACGATAACTTCCCCTTTATCTTCTTCGGAGGGGTGAACGCGGACAAGGTCAAACATCGGTAATAGACGTCCCTCCAGACAACGCACGCGGGACGTTCGTTGTAACCAGCTATCACGTGACGCGTTACACGACGTACTATATTTGAAGTATAATATGGAGCTCGAAAGCTCTGTTATTCCATTCGAGAGCTGGATAACCGTTTTACAATATAGTCAAGGCGACTCGCGTTCAGAGTTGGGCATTAACTAGTTAAAAAAATTATTTCGTATTGACTTTAACTTGAATTTTAATTTTCACTTTAACTTTAAATTTAACTTTAACTTTAGTCGACGTCGTTAAAGTTGAAAAATTTATTCGACGCTGAAGTTGCAACGTTCGACGAATAAAAAAATTAACATTATTCGTCGAGTAAAATTAACCCGGGTCAACTTTATTCGACACATGCCGAATAATTTTTTTACAAACGATATTTTATTCTCACAATGATTTATACTGTTTTCTTGGGGAATTAATTTACCATCAATGTAAAGTACAGTAGGACTCCGTTTACCCGAACATGCCCAGGGACATGGCAGTCAGATAATTGGATCGTTCGCATAAGAGGAGTCCAGTGTTTCTCCCTTCCATCGCGTGCTCGAACACGCAATCTTTTGTTTCGCTGATCGGATGCATGGGAACATTTATATGTATTCTGCAGAGCGATACGAGTTCGCATAAGTGGTACGCCGCGGGGTCGGATAAAAAGAGCTCAGCAGCATGTTCGATAAACCAGGTACATACCGGAACAAAATTCGCTTGGATAAATGTAGTTCCACTGTAACATCACATGTCCGATAAAACGAAATATGCAGCGTGTTATTTTGAAACTTACTACTCCATGTTGCTTGAATGACGTACCTGAAGCACATAATTCGGCTTGCCTGGGCAAGGATATTCCATCGCAACCATTTCAATGAATTATGAAATAGGAATGAAGTAGCAAACTGACCATTAATTTTTCAATGGATTCGTCGAAACTTTTATTCGCGGAATATATGGAAAAGCAGAGAAGTAGATTTTCAGGGTGGCTCTCGGGTGTAAAATTAAAACGTGCGCCGCGTCGAACTACCCCAATACAGGGTGAATTTTTATTCTAATGCATCCAATAAACGCGGGAAGAATTAATCCGCGGCCGTCGCTGTTTATTCGTTCTGCTCGATAATCCAGTTACCGCATTAACAATGCCAGTTTCAAATTGGATTTTCCATTCAGACCGAATTACCGGCATTCCCCTCGCCCCATTCGATACTTTAATAAAACGTAAGAAGATTACAGACAGGCGAGTATAATAAGGGGCATTCGGGAAAGCTCCCGGGGAAAATAATAGAGAGGGAAGGGGGGAGAGAGGTAGGGGGTGGAAAAAGTTGGCGCACAGGCTAAAGCAAATGATGGGGAAAGTTCTCTCCCGTCCGCCTACGGTTTATGAAGTCTGATCATGCGCTGGGCTTTACTACTGAAATCTCTGGCTGCAGCATTGCGTACGCACGTATGCATAAATTACAAGGACGCCCACGCGTCTGCGTTCGAGGCGAAACTACTGGATGCACGTGAATTACAGTTCTGTAAAAATAAACGAAGGCGACATGCGGATTTGTGCTCTACCGAATTTGTCCCACTAGTGAAATAGAATTCTCCTCCTTTGATTTGCATTCTGCAGGCGGGTAATTGCAGAGTGTTTATTCGGTGACGTTGATGCTCTCACAGGAGAGCGAGTAGATAAATTATTAAAAATTTAGAATAATTTATGACAGAATCTATTCAAAGATATATCTTTTTGGAGGAGTATCTCGGATTTTGCTTGAAACTTGGATATGCTGTAGTCTTTAGTGATATATAAACATATGTTGAAGGATTCTTCAAAATCTTAAAAATTGTGGAAGGTTATAGGTAGTATACCATCTGGTAGAATTTGTTTAGAACAATTGCAAAATAAATGGTTAAAAATTTGTTTTTTATTTAAGTGAAATAATTGTTATTAGGTACTCTTATGTAAGCACCCCAAAGTTCCTTTTTATCAATTTCCTAGTTCAGCAGTTATAATTTATTGAAAAAAGGTCAATACTATATTTCAAACAGCTATAATATCCACAATTTTTAAAATTTTAAGAAATCCTTCGAGTTGCATTTACATATCACTAAAAACTACAACACATCCAAGTTTCAAGCAAAATCCGAAATGTTACTCCAAAAAAGTGTCCAACTCCGCGTGGAATGACGCCAAAGTAACAAAAAAGAAATAAAAAAGATTTCCCTTTACCCACATCCTATTCATAATTTGCCCTCGCTCAATTGCCTTTTTAATTCAAGATACACTCCCCCAGTCTAGTTTCATTGCAGCGCAAGCCACGATAAAACCGAAACGACTGGCATCCTGTTATCCGCGACAGCGAGTGGCGTCGAATAATAAAAATAACAGTAACAGCGCGCCGGTGCTAACTGATCGCAACAGCGCGCGTATGAGGAGCACGCGCTGTTGTCTCGAAAGTTCGCGAGCATTAGATTACAGCATGGAACGTGGGCAACTTCGCGAAGTCTTAAGCCTCTAGGACGAAGAGCGAAGTAGGCTCGAGGGGACGGCCCGTAACTTTCCACCGAAGTTTCGCACATCGAACGAGTTCGATAAACAATAAACTTCGTAACGCGCACAAACGATGCGTAATTCCATAACGAGTGATAGCGTCCCGATACAGTAGCCTTTAATCCACTGCCCCATTCTGGTCCCGGCGAAAAGAAATGATTAAACTTTGGAAGATTTCGGGAAGGCACTGTCCCGAATCACCGAAGTTCGTCGGGAAAGAGATCGAGTCTAATCCGATCTCGCGCGAGGCAAGTGGCAAGTTTTTCGATTTAATATTCACGAGGCGCGGCACGGTTCGCTCGAACACGGACGGTTCATCGCGCCTGGAACGTATCCAGCCGCGGATCCAGCTGGTGGGCTCTGAAACTTCCGTAACTTCATAAAATAATATTGATGTTGCGTTGTAACTAACGTAACTAACGGAGGCGGAGCTTTTCGGAAGACAAATAGATCCCCGCGACGACCGGGCCGGGGATAATTCTTGAGCATTTCACAGTAGCTCCTCTCGTCTGCGGGGGTTTCTATTTCTGCGGCTGTGCTTTCGCCACCCACCACCCTCGGTTGTACCGCGGCGTCTGCTCCCCTGTTGTTATGATATTAATGACTTGTAAAGTGTAGCAGGCTACACGATACAATAAGCAGTTTCGCGCTTCTTGGCGCGTGAAAAGTGGCCCCGTGCTCGCTGGTGGTTTCAATAAGAACAAATTGCTTCAAACTTCGGGGAATTAGTTGCCCCCTTGTGCTCCATTTTCGCTGGAGAATTTTGATGTTCTACGGATTTAATTCCTCCCGTAAAAATTCAACGCGGTGCTGGGAACGTTTTAGATTCTTTTAGATGGGAGGACATTTTTTATGCTTTTGGAAAGAATTAATTAAGCGAGAGATCGATACAGCAAATTTATGTATTGATTGAAAATAATCTATGCCATTCCTGGCGAAATGGATACCAGACGCAAAATTGTTGTTAATGTACAATTACGGGATTTCAGGCTCGTTTAATGCGTAACCGATAATGTGCTCCGTTCAGTTACATTTTTTACGTTAATGCCAGTTGAACCCGGTCACGCACAGTCTGATATTCGTATTTATGGGTTGCATTTAATACACTGGGGAGGCTCTGGTAGCTCGATGTAATATCATTACACACGGTCCACGTGGGCAAAGCTGTGCGGCCTCTCCAGTAATTCAATAGACTCGTAGACCGACAACGCAACTCGAGTGTTTGCGTACGGACGGGTCATTGTCTTTCTGCGTCACTCGAGTTTTCAATTTCAATGAAATTTTCGCATCTAGGTTATTGTGGAGACAATAAAAGGGATGATTCTAAGATATAGCTTAATACAACTCACGAAGTAAGAAGCGTAATAAAATAAGGGAATGATGAATAGTCGAGGTATTAAGGGGATATTCTCGCCTAGAGGTACGAGATCCTCTATCTTCTTTGAGGACGACGCACGAAAAAGCTACGCAGTTTTTACCGACATGTATTTACTACATTTCAATAAATTATAAAAGAATTTCAGCAATAGGTATTATTATTATAATAATAATTAATGGAGATACGAGTTTTTCTCAAAATGGTATTTTTCATGATGGTACACATGATATCGCAACTTTTAGTGGGCAAATCTGGTCCACCTTTTTCACAGACCTTCAGAAAACAAATACATAGGTAATTCTAGCTGATAACAAAATCGAGGCGACAGAGTTTTTCTTTCACATATTTAAGGCCGATTAAAAACGAAAAAGACGCCAAAAATGAATTTACATTCAAGGTCTCGCCATGTTGTTAATTTTTTATTTTTTTATTATAAATCTGCTAGGGGCTATAGCCACACTCTTACTGATTGAGAATCTTTTTGGTTTTTTGGATTTAAATCAGCGATTCACACGCTTTATGATATCACCTATATCTCTATTAATTATTATTATATATGGCTGAATTCTTTTTTACAACTTACTGAAATGGTAATAAAATATGTGTGGATTACGCTCATGGTTAAAAACAGTGCATTTTTTGGTGCGAAGTCCCAGAAGAGGATAGTATCTCGTCCCTCTAGAATAAAATAGAAACTGAATTGATTCTATTTCAGCGCTCAGTTGAAGAAAGATTATCCTCACCATACTCTGATACAAAGTCAGAAAAATATCTTTCAGTGGTCAGTTGATTTTTCACCGACTACGGAGTCTTCAAATCTATGCAATCCTCGGGAGTCCATAAGTCAGAAGACGGACTTACACTTTGTCACATACTCTTGGGAAGTACCGTCTCGAAAGGGAATAAGGCAGAACTCTAGCTGGAGTTTCAGTACGACGAAAAGTAGATTTCTTAGACTAATGGCCTGCGAAAGGAATATTTCACAACAGTCAGAAATTATATAGTGTCTGGGCGATAAGGAAACCAGAAGAGAATACTATGAATCCCAGTGGAAACTACGACAGATGTATCTACTTCCATCATAAACACCACCAAAAACCATCAGACAATAATAATTGATCAAACGTTTTACTTTAATTTGCTATTAGATCTACCTATTATTATTGCTTTACTTTCTGTGTGAATTCTGTAGGCTTCTAAGACAAAATGCTAACAATTTCATTGAAAAGTATTCGGTTAACTGACCGGTCCCACCATTCTGTACACGAAACGACATCCATTTGTACGTTTCACGCTACAACGTCTGCATTGAAACTGTAACACGACACTGCGGATATTAATAAAAATCGATCTTTACCCACCAACTGTCACACGACGATGGAAGCATTCAAATATTATTTTTCCACCGAGTTCCGTTCGATTCGTAAAAATGCGCGTCGAGTTTTAATGATCGACGACGATTTTCACGGTCCGCCGGTGTTTTTAATGACAATCTGGATGCGGTATGCTTCTATATCGACGATCATGGATCTCGATTGAATGGCAACACGCGCATCGACGATGAAGTCGCTCGTATTGCAGTTTATCCGTACTCGGAATATGTAGAAACGTGGTGATTAACCCCCTAATTAAGAGGTTCCGTGGCAATTCGCGCGAAAAAAACGCGACATCGAACCTCTCGATTTGAATACGGAAAACCCCGCGCGCCGATGAATTAGTGCGCGTTACTCCGATTTCAACGGAGGTGTATCATTTTCACGAGCGACTGGAATCTATCGATCTTGGCTAATTTCTTCAATAATCTTGGATGGTGTTTGGACATGGATAGCTTTTAATTCTATGCAATATATTGATGGCTTTATATGTAACAAATAATTCTTGACTGTTCTTTATGCTGTATAAAAATAATAATAATTTTGTTCATTGTTGTGTCCCTGAATCTTATACACCATTGCATGTTTAAACCAGAGATTGGTAGAATTTTTATTTAAATAAATTTTCGAATAACGAATAAAAGTTAAAAAAATTATAAGTCGTGTGGCGAATAAAGTTGAGCCCGGTTAACTTTATTCGACGAATAAATTCTTGTCGAATAAAAAAATTAACTATATTTGTCAAATAGTCTAAAGTTAAGGTAACTTCTATTTTATATGTTATTTAAATAATTGTTTATTTAACGTGTTACTAAATCTCCTCGTGCTCCGTAGAGATAAGGCTAATGTATTTAACCCAACTTCTTTCAAAATGATTAAAATTTCATATCTAAAACAATTACACCTATCGCAAAAAATTATATTAGTCTATTTCGAAATAATGACATGTTTTAATTTGAATGAAGGAAAATAATGATGGTACAAAGTAAACGATAAGACTTCAGTTTTCTCGGTTGTTTCAAAATGCTAGCTAGGACATTTTAACTAAAGAGGGCAGTATATATTCCTCACAGTAAAATCGTACCAGTTCGACTCGCCTGACTCACGTTCCACCATACTGCCCGCAGTTCGTTGAATTTTTTTAACGATATTTCTAGGCACGTGTCGCCCCGACGTGCACGTTTACGGATCAGCGTTCGATGCACTCTGTAGGTCCGAGTGACGTCGCCATGTATGTAATATCGTTACAATACGCTCGACGTGACCGCAACCGTGCTCCATCGGCGTGTAATTTAATATCCCGTGAATGGAAAGCGAAGCAGAAACGACGGTGTGCATCGACTCCACGTCCATGCATATAAATATGTCCTTGGCCCTTTGGGACAGGGGGTTGGGATCGATTGCCTGCGAAGGAAAGCTGTTAATCCAGCGAGCCCCCTCGTATTTACTCTGCTCGGGTCGAAAAGGGTCTTTGAGTCTCCACCTTTCGCTCTAAACGCTTCGAAAACTTTTATTAAAGACCGTGGCGTAGACGATCGTTTCCTTCTTAGGTCCATTCGCCTTGATCCGGGGCTGCTGAAGGGCGAAATAAGGATCCCCGGTGGTGATCAAAGCATTTGCTTGATGGTCGGTGAAAGGGAAGCCCAATTTCGGCAAGATGGACGCTCCCCAGCGTGGGCTTTTTTGCATACAACCACGATCTCGGGCTTTGCGGCTGGTTAGTCTGAAGAAGTGTTTTCTGGTTGGTCTCGCTCCTTGGGGGAAGCTTCGTTGTGTCTATGCGCGACATGCAGATAGAAATCTGACAAATAGGCCACTTGTGGCGGAACCATGCATTCATAAGAAGGTACGTTACCGTTTTGGGGTAGGTACAGTCTTGAGAGGGAAAATAGAGAAATTTGTTAAACGCTTAGAGTTCGTCATGAATGTTTGCTACGCTAGCTTTTGTGTTTTGGAGATCAGCGTTAGATCCCTGATTCAGTTGTATTCGGTGGGCTAAACTTATGTCACTTTCTTAGACCCTCGATGGGGAGCTCATCGTTAGAGAAATTTTCTATGAGAAAATACCAATTTTCTGAAATCTACTCACTCGGAGGAGTACCTGCACTGCTGCGTCTCAAATTCTCCGAAGGAAGAAGGTAAAACCTTAATTAAAAGAGTCCCTTACCTGAAACATAAAGAATTAATTCTATTAGAACTTCAATAATTTCAGTAATTACAGAATACTTTAATCATCTCTCTTGATCCAGAAAATTCAAGCAAACTTATGAACTATTTAGGTACACTAACGTAACTCCAAAACTTCCACCCTCTACGATCCCCAGTTCCGTTCGCCTTTTCCTCGCAAGAAATACACAAGGAGCAGAGTCGCATAATCCATAATTTGTAGCAGCAACGCTGCTGTGTTCGCCGATCGTCTACGGTTAAAAACAGAGGCAATTCTGTCCAAAGGTTCGGGGCGTTTGCGTTCCCCAGTGTTCGGGCAACGATAACAGGCGGTTTTCTTTTCACGGTACGTTGCAGCGTGAACAGTGATTACCTCGGGAAAGAGGAATTTTTCATTAGCCTGCGGCAACATACTTCGCTCGCCTAAAATGTGCACTGTCGGTCGCCCTGGATAAAAAGCAAATAACCAGGCGAACCGTTACTTCTACACGGCTCATAAAGACCAGTCGCTAACTATTTAATTCCATTCTTTCGGCGACCCTTGTTAAATTTTCATAAGCCACGTCGCCCACATACGAAGGGGGTGGGCAGGGGTGTAGACGTGGAGGCTCCATGAGCTGCATAAACGAGTTTCATAAAGGAAGGGCCCTGAGAAATTGCGAAACATTACGGAGTCTCTTTCGACGGTCTGTCCACGGTGCAGCTTCCTCTTTTTGCGAAACTCTTTCTCGGGGGGATGAGGGGAACATATGTGTGTGCCCTGAAAAATAGGTCTTCGAGTTCAAACGGAATACGCTACGATATAATTTGCCGTGGGTCGAAGCGTCGTTGCGGATCCATGGCATATCGCTAGACTGCGGATGTTTATGCAGGTTTCTGTGGAGCTGAGGGGGAATTTGGTGTGATAGGTTTTCGTTTAGCAAATGACCGCTAAGATATGTGTGTGAACTCCATCATTTGTCATTTCTACGGAGGGTAGTTAGTTAGGTATAGGAATAAGTAGTGTAAACTGGGGAAACATTGGCAGGTACTTAATATATATTAAGGGGGTTTTTCAACGCCATCTGCGGGAATTTATTTAACAAAAAGTATAATCTTATACTGTCTGGCGTTTTGACTGCATATGAAGGTATGTCTGAAGTAGGGGAGACCGGGGCTGGTAGGCCAATTTTTCAGTTTTTGATTTTTAATAAATTATGTGGGCGAAATATCATTAAATCGATTACTATATTTGATAGGGCATACATTTGGCTATCTGATTAAATTATTAATGTTGACTCAATGTGACAACATTTAAGGCATTTTAATGTTTTTCTAACACCTTACATGCTGGTCAACCAGCCCCGTGGTCGGGGTTGGTAGACTAACAGTATGGGGTAGGTTGACTATAGGTGCAATCAGTTAAGAAAATGTTGTTAACTACTTATCTGAGTGGTAATAAAATAGCACAATGTCACAAGAGTTGTTTCATTATAAAATATTTATCACTTTTTAATAATAAATAACAATTTAAACCTTTATAGTAGCAATAAATATTCTATCTGGTACTATAAAAACATTCGCCATCTTCTATCAACTAATTACTATCTTCGCAATCTGATGTGCAATTTTTGCACTCGTAGAAAAGTTCCACGGCAGCTGCATGAATGCTTTTCTTTTCAAGAATTACTTCACGACATGCTTGTTCTATAAGATCTTTTGAGGTTGAACCTCTATTTGACTTTCTTTGATATGTCCTCATTGTTCTGTGAAATAAGTTATTAACTAACCTTTAGTAACGAAACGTTCGTAATAAACTAATATAACAGGGGTTGGTTAACCAGCTTAGCCATGTAACCCCGGACGTTATTACTCAACCAGCCCCGAACGATCATTTTGACTTCAATACTCTATATAACCATTAATTATTTATGTAAAATCAAAAACGCAGTCTCAATAGGTCGTTTAATAAACAAACTTTAAAATAGTCCCTTCACATTTATTCTACTCTAACTATACAGAGCGTGAAAACATAAAATCTTTAAGAAAACATATTTACTTACATAGCCAATTTTTCGATAAACGCTGGTAACTTTTAAAAAACGTGCGATCGCGGAGTCGGACATAAATGCATGTCATAGTAGAAGTGACTTATTTCTACAGAAAATCGCTCCGCGGTAGAGCATACCTCGGTGGAAAGTTATTAACAATTAGTCAACCTACCCCTGGTGCCAACCAGCCCCGGTCTCCCCTAATACTCAGATCTTTTTGAAAGTTTTTTATCCCATATATAGTCGGTGGCGCAAGCTTCTTCAAAAAAATTCTTTTCCGTCAGGCAATGGTGTGGTGATTGTTATAGTCATTCAAAATTGAAAAACTAAGGTTTATTTTCTGTATTATGGTTGTCGCTATGATTGAACCCTCGGACGAACTTGTATCTTGTGGAAAATTAATTGTACAGAACGAAAATAGATACATTTTTAGCAAAAACGGAACAGTTTTCCAGAATGCTATCATCTCGCAAATTTGTATTCTCTGTGGTTCCAACTATAGCGACAACCATAATAAACGTTAAAGAAGTAGAAGCACAAAATTTTTCTGCATTTTCGGACTTGTAGTACAATCACAAACGTGTGAGGTTATAATAGAATACTTAAAGCAAATGTACAAATCTGAATGTTTGTATTATACCTATAACAAAATGTTCCAAAAACATGCCAATTTCCCCCAATTTATGGTATGGTTTATGCGTTGGATGTTTCTAAACAGAACGCGCCAATTCTCCCCTACTCTCAGCCAAGAATATTTTAATACTACTATCATTGCATTGCATTCAGTAACTATTACCTGAAATCCAGTAAATCCTCTAACGTAATTACCGAGCTGATTCAAGTCCGCATATTCACCGCGTATTCCACTAATTAAAATACGTACAACTAAACATAGATATAGTGAGAAGACCAGCAATACCTAGCCAACACATACACAGCACATATTCCATATGTAGCTTTGAACATCGGTTCAAACCGTACATGCTCAAACATCCCCTAAAAATCATGCAACCTTCCCACCCCTCACGTCTCTCTTAATCACGCCATTAACTTTACAAGTTGGACAGTCAATTCCATCTGAATTGATGAAAAATCGAGCACTCGAAACGGGGCACAGAAACAGGACACGAAACTCCGCGTGATAAACCAGGAAAGTGTTCGTACGCGAGTTTGATAATCGCGAACGATTAATTAAACCGTCGCGACAATGCGAGGCTTTTTTCCCCCCACTGAACCAACCAGCACGGGGACGGACGCGAGAGAACCACTTCCTGGGGCGCGACCACTTTCAACGTCCGGTTATTCGTCCCCGCCAAGTTATTAATGGTCGACGCCCGACCCCCGAGTTGCTAACGGCCTTTATTCGGTTGCAATAATAACGGTCGCATGAGAAATGAAACATCCGCCCCCTACCTGCACGAAGAACACAAGGGGCATCGGTTCCCGATGCCCCGCGCAAGTGTCCCTCTACCTCGCGCGCGTCTTGCGCCTGGCATTCGAAATGAGTTCTCGCTGTGGGTTTTGCCGCCCTCACTCCATAATATTCGGGATAGAATTTATGGTTCCACTCTTACGTTTCCCTATTTTCCGCGGGTAGGTACTCGAGACTCGTCAATTTTTTGGAGATTAGTATTGGGACATGTTGGAAATGTTGCGATATGTATTTCGTGCTCACCTTTACAGTGGAATAATCTGGAATTTTTTTGTTTCAAAATTGTAGCACTTTTGATAGGAATAAGATAGAGGGATGAACCTTTTACGGGGTTAGATGTTGCAGAATAAGGGAAAAATATTAAAAAAGTATGACAAACATAGTTTGATATTGGAAAACTATGTCGAAATTGATATTTTTTAAGAAAATTGCGTTTTTTTTTGTTATAATGTGTGGTGATAGTTTGTCCTTCAAATTGAATTCCAATCTGGTCGTAGGATTTGTCTTGCCCTTCAGGATTCTTTGACATAAAATTTCAAGGTCTAAAAAGTTTCCCTTATTTGGCAACATCTTAGCTTTAACCTCGAAAAAGGTTCATCCCCCTATAAGTCTGTCTTATTTCTATCAAAAGTTTCAAGATTCTGACACAAAAAAATGCAGTTTGTCCCTTGTGCGCCAAAAGAGAGCATTTCAACATTTTCAATCGATCCCGCTCCCGCCGGAAAATTCTTACGAAAATGTCAGCCTTAAGAAAGCATCACATCTTGCGTTATTATTCATAGCTCGATAAAAAGAGCGTGATACGGTATGAATAACTTGGAAGCAGCTACATGCGCAGCTCTCATTGTTGTTCCGTAACTGGAATGGCGAGCACGGTTTTCGGTTGGTCGAGTTGAAGACGGTTAACGTACTTCCCGCGGAATATAAATTGTTTTAGAGAATAGAAGTCAGTCTTGACCGCATACAGCAGGAGAAAAACGAATATTTGAGCGCGGTACAAGCGTCCCAGTTTTCTGTATTCCGTTTGTTCGCCCGGCTAAAAGGAATTCTTCCGGGCTTATTGCTCCCCCCTACCCTGATGCGCATAATTATAAGGAAAACACAAAAAAGAGGTACGCTCTCCTCTTTGAAAAGCATCCCGGTGGACTCTGAGATTCATACTGTTAACTTCGCCGATGCTGAGTTTGTTTTTACAATTAAAGGTTACCCAGCTATGCTTGGGGGACAGATCTTGACGTTGAAACGTGAAAAGAATGAAGAATGTCGAGGAGATTTCCATATAATATTTAATTAAATTTATTCGCACAATGATATGATTATTAGCAATCTCGGTACCAAGCGTCCTTTGTGATGTAACATCAGAGGTAACATTTTTCTATATGCTTCAGCATCAAAATAGTTCAAATTCGTGTGCGTTATTATAATTAATATTGTCAATTGAAATACACTGGCTCGCTACTATACTCGATATATGTGTTATTAACTAGGGCTGGGACTGTTTGTCGAATTTTTCGGTATTCGAATATTCGAATAATTCAATTGCTCAGCTATTTGGCGATTATAATTCGAATATCCAAGTATCCAAATACCATTCGAATATTTAAGTATTCGAATAGTATGGTGTGAACTATAAATCAGGTTCTTTAGGTTTATTTGTCAGGGTGAAATCTTGGAAGCTAATTTTGACCCACTTCGCACCATACTATTCGAATACATCAGTATTCGAAAAATAACATTCGAATACACAAATATTCGAAAAATAACATTCGAATACTCAAATATTCGAAAAATAACATTCGAATATTCAAATATTCGAAAAATAACATTAGAATACTCAAATATTCGAAAAATAACATTCGAATACTCAAATATTCGAAAAATAACATTAGAATACTCAAATATTCGAAGTTTATTCGTAGCATTCGAATACTCAAATATTCGAAGTTTATTCGTAGCATTCGAATACTCAAATATTCGAAGTTTATTCGTAGCATTCGAATACTCAAATATTCGAAGTTTATTCGTAACATTCGAATACTCAAATATTCGAAGTTTATTCGTAACATTCGAATACTCAAATATTCGAAGTTTATTCGTAGCATTCGAATACTTGTAAAATATTAAATTATTCGAATAGTCCCAGCCCTATTATTAACCCTTGCCCGGAGGATACAGTTCCAATTGGATTCATCCTAAGTACCAAACTAAGTGCATAGATCATTTCCGCGGTAGATAAGCATTTTAGATCATAACAAGATCAGAATCTAATTTATCGAAGCTTATTCTGAGGCATGATGGGGTAAGTTTAACTCTGACTCAGAGGGTTAACATCCTCCGTACACTATTTACCTTACCTATTAACATATCAGTAATGAGGGAAGGTGAGACTGAGCGGAACGATATAAGTACATATATTGTACATACGTGTGTGTGCGGCGCATAGAAGGGTGCGAAAGGGATGTGAGGCCCGAAGTTTGCGAGAGGGAAGAAAGGGCGGTCATCCAAGAACCATGAAACGCGTCGTTTAATTCATTTTCTCATTCATGTTTATATTACACCTTGTTATATTATTAAATATCCTATTTCTGATAGCAAGCAGCGGAGGGAGTTTACTTCCCGAACCTCTATCCCTTTCTACAGTAATCCAATGCAATTGCTTCCGGAAGCTGAGCCGCGATATAAGAAGAAGCTCGAGCACCTTCCCCCAAGATATTTTCTCGCCAGAATTGCGCGAGTAGCGATGCAATCTACGAAGGGAGATCCAACGAAGAGCACGATAATACGGTGTAAACAATTTGCATAAATAAATGTCGCATATCGAAAGACTCTGCGCGTCTCCAGCGTGCAATAGCGTCGCAAACGAGCCATTACGATCTGAAGTTAGAGGGAGAGCTTTCGACGCACCGCAGGCAGGTTGCAGGATTCGAGTGCTTTCTCCGCCTTTCACCCTGCACCCGATGAGAACTCCACTCAACGTTATCACTGTGCCACGAGGACGTTTCCTACGAGTAGACAATTACGCCGCTGAGCAAAAACAATTCGCGAAGCACTTGAAAAATAAATCTTGAAATTTATAAGCCAGAAGCGCTGCGTCACTCTGGCGAACAAATTTTGTGCGACGTCGATCGCGGGATCAATGAATTGTAACATTGTAATTTACACTCTGGTCCAGGTTTTTTGTTGTCGATGAAATTGAACAGAAAGCATGTAGGTACTCTATGGGAGTGATATTGCATAGAAGATTATTTTCCAAGCAACCTAATCGTTATATAGAAAATTGGGGTCATTTTGACCCCAAATTAACTCACAAATCCTCATTTCTTGTTTAGTAATTATTTACTCATTCGCTATTATTTTGACTGAAACTCCTTTACATCTTTAAATAAGTAACAATCATCAATAATAAACAATACATACCGTAATAATATTTTTTCATTTTTTTTTAATGTGTTTTCATTGTAGAAATTTAATAAGGTCTTAAAATATTAAACCGTCATAATTAAATGTTCTGAGTTTTATTTTTGTATAAAAACTAGCTTAACCCTGTCAACACTACTTAGAGCAAATAAGAAGGCGTCTATTTAACATCCAACTCTCCATGCATCCCTAAAATTTTCGATTGCAGCGCTAATGCGCCCCATTCCCCTCAACTGCGCTCCTCAGAGGGTGGAAATGAATGTTTTCGTGCAACCATAAAATACGCGTTCGGTTGTCATACGTCGGTCATAAATTCAGTCCGAGAGCCCCGTCAAATTGTTACACGCGTGGGGTCGATGACGTCCCTCCCCCGTGTGTCAGACTAAAAACTTTGTAAAATACGAGAAACGTGTTACGTCACCGCACGGACAGGTTACACGGCGCATGCAGCGAGTGTCGGGCGTATTTGCTGAAATAATGTTTGTTTAAGCCGCGGATTTGGCTCTCGGTTATTTAAATACTAAAAATTCCCCGCCTCCCCCGCGGGCAGAGCGTTTCATACCGGGGTATCGCCGGTGTAGTCCGATCATTTATCCTGAATTAAACGAACGATCGCCAGCACCGAGTGTTTTCACGGTAACAACTGGCCGCGCGTGTTAAAGCGACAGATTGTACGGAGAATTCGATTGAAATCTCGAAAACAGACCGAGAGCACATTACCCCGCCCGCTTCGTCATAATTCTTTAAAACGTATTTACGTGTACGCGCTCGCCCGGTGATTGATGATTGTTGACGATGCTGAGTGGTAATTAATCGCTCCCGCGACGTGCGCGGTGGAAAGGGGAAAACCGAGGGAAGTAACTGAGAATTTTTCTGTCGTGTATTTGTCCGTCGAGAAACGTCGATCACTCTCGTCGATGTAGATTGATAATGGGAAGAGGGAGAGGGAGGAAGTATGTGGAAGTGGGAAGGGTGAGATGGGAAATGAAAATTGGTCGTCTTTCGTGACTTGAACTTTCCAAGGAGCCAACTATGGTCGAATTCAATTATGCTGATATATGCCATTTCGAGGCGGGATCGATGCTTCAATCCATGGAAACAGTGATACCTAGGTGAATGAATTCTTCGAACAATTGGCATGAATGAACGACACTGCTGCATTGGAAAAGTAAGAAAAAGGGGGAGAAATTGTGAGCTGTGAAAGCTTTCTACTTTCATAGCGCGCGGAAAGAATTACCTAAGCCTTTCAGCGCGTGTGACTTTGATCAACGATGTAACACTCTTTAAAAGTCGAGCCCCTTAACATTTGTTGTAAGATCGTAAAATTGTAAGATCGAGAAATCAACGTAACAGTAATCCTTGTTGAAAGAGTCTGTCTTTCTAAAAGTTTCTGGACCTTCAATGACAAGAATTTCCTGAATTTTGCAATCTTATACATACATATAATAAATTGAACCCTTATTTAGGTACAATTTAAAGTAATTCAAACACCCCAAAAGGAAGTTCCATAACAGCAATTTTCAACGAGGAAAATTTAATCCTCCACTTTTCTGAAAATAGGTACAGTGGCTCTTAAAAATATTCGGACACCCTTTAAAATCGCATAACTTTTTTCAAATTAATCCAAACGACTTGAGTTTTTTTGAGAAGCTAGAGGGATTAGTTTGCTAAATGATATGATTCGTCGTTTTGAAAAAAAATGCACTTGGTCGGAGTAGCAAAAAAAAAATAGTAAAGGGCGTTTTTTAAACTTTTTTTTGTGAACCCTTAATGAAAATTCAAAAAACCCGTTTGTAGATTTAAGTAAGTTATATACGTGTCTAAAATTTCATCAAAATCGGTTAACGTTGCTCTGAGCTACATACGTTTCAAGATCGCAGAATAAGGTCGAAAATCGCTGATTTTCGAGAATTTCGCGATTTTCGACCTTATTCTGCGATCTTGAAACGTGTGTAGCTCAGAGCAACGTTAACCAATTTTGATGAAATTTTAGACACGTATGTAGGATCGGGATACAGTCAATATATATGAAAATATGTATTTACGTTAAAAATATAAATGTACAATGAAAAAGGTAAACATAAAGAAATCAGCGTCGCGTGCTCGTCGTTCCGCGTGTCGTACGCGCGTCGTTCGTTCTTAGTCTCTACCGTCTCGCGTGGCCCACGTTGCCACTCCGTCGCCGATCCCCACCACGCATTCAAACCCATACGCCCGTTTCACCCATACTCGGACGGTTTTCCGCCACTACACGTATATAACTTACTTAAATCTACAAACGGGTTTTTTGAATTTTCATTAAGGGTTCACAAAAAAAAGTTTAAAAAACGCCCTTTACTATTTTTTTTTGCTACTCCGACCAAGTGCATTTTTTTCAAAACGACGAATCATATCATTTAGCAAACTTATCCTTCTAGCTTCTCAAAAAAACTCAAGTCGTTTGGATTAATTTTAAAAAAGTTATGCGATTTTAAAGGGTGTCCGAATATTTTTAAGAGCCACTGTACCTATATTTCTCAGGAGGGGTGCCATTTTTGCTTTCAAAAAGACGCGCCCAGTACTCCCGTTTCATTTTCTACATCCTCTTGAAGGAAAAATAGGAAAAGAGCGACACGATCGTTTTTTATCGCCGGATATAAAAATATTGCTGGACGAACGCGGAAGTTGGAGGATATTTTTTCCTGGCAACGTTATAATTAACCAGATCGATATGAGATGAACTTTGAAGCAAGGGGAGAATAGTCGATTGTGAAAGGTCGATCGTGACGCACATGGCGAATGACTCGCACGTTCCAGCATCGCGAAGATCTTGCAGTGCCCGTCGTGGATGTTACGTGTTGGTCGTATTTGGCGTGAGGGCGCCATTTGCGCGCAAGACTCGGCCGCTGCCCTCCATTATGATTGATTTTCCATGCAAAAACGCCCGACGAAAATACAGGAAGGATATCCCTGCCGCTTGGATGCCCCGCGGGGGCTTGTCGCCATTAAACGGCGGCTCTCTCTCCCCTCAATTAGTTCAACCTAAATAATCTGACGGAGCCCCGTCTGCCAGCTAAGCGGAATATGATTCGAAACGATGAAAATAGGGCATTTCGATGGAACGTGGACTGTTAATCTTCCATCTGCCAGCGATGCAACGTCAATCTTGCAATTTCATGCAAGATTGCAGCGCAACTATGCCGCAATTTCTTTATTCCAACGAGGGGGAATATCGAGACTCCATGGGGGTGATGTTAGCCCCCCATTGCGTGAAAAATTACTTCATTTTTGTACTTGTTTCGCACCGCGTTGTACCGGTGAGAGTTTTCTAAAATTCGAAACCGTTTTCGAAGTAGGTAATTGAAAAACCAATTTTAAATAAAAAGAAGGATTTTCTCGATGGTCTGCACTGTACTATTTAGTTGTATAATCGAGAAATACGGTTTTTTTAAAAAAGGGGTGAACTTATAAAATTATTTTGTTCACTCAATTTTATACGAAAACGATTTTGAATTTTAGAAAACTTTCCATGGTGCAAACTAGTGCAACAATGATGTTTTAATTTTTCACAAAATAGAGGGTAACTTCACCACATCAAGACTCCACTATCGAACGAAGACAAAGAATATAGGGGCTGTGAATAATCTGTCAAAGTATAGTGAAAATTGGAAACACGCCCCAAGTTTTTAGATAAATAGGCATCACCTTTGACTAGGTACATATTTATACAGTATAATGCAAGTGGATTGAAAAGTATCGTTTACTTCAGTCGAGTAGGCAATCCCTTAGTCGCTTTGAGCAGCCTATGTGACTGGAGTTATTTTAAAGCTGTATTTCAAGATCGAAGTCACGTACGGGTGAATGCTTTCGGAAAGATTGCTTTACATTTACAAGATGCGAGGGAGCTGAAAAGATCGTGTCGAAATCGATTTTTACTTCGTCCCTGATATGTCACAGGCTGCGTTCGGTCTACTTTTGGTGCTAGACGCATTGCGATATCGTCCACCGTATCACTTGGGTATTACTTAAATGTAGTAAAGTAATTGCCACCTCACGATTCCTCGATACATTCTTCAAATATTCAGACAGCATCTCCCTTCTAAGATATACATCGAATTCCATCTGAAATCCAAGATGAGAAATGCATTTCAAGGTACAGGATCCTCGTAACTCGACTGATCAAGGTTCAATCGTCCTTTCTAGGCACGCCTCGATGTTCCTCAAGGATTTCTCGAGCCCTTATCAAACGCTTCGCTCGGTAACTAGCCTCGGTTACTTCATCCGGCGTCGAGAAAGTTAAACACGGCATCATCAGATCGAACTATAAAAGAGCGAGTGAAATGTTCCGATCGTTTCCGAGCTCCAACTGTTCGAACACCGAGCTACATGGTGGCATAAGTCGGAATATAATTTTTTAGAGTGTCCAGTATCCGGAGATTCTATTCTGGATTACCTTGGATCCTGATATATTCCACCGTAGCTGCTCACGATTTTTCAATCTTTAAATTCAGATCGGGGCTGGAAAGTCAGGGGAGACTTCTGTGCCTGCTTTTGAAATTCTGCGATTCTGTCAGCCAAGATGCATTATTGATCTCACGCGACTAGCACCATAGGGTTTGGACTGCGTTAGATGGTTCATCGTTGCAGCGCTGATACGTACTTTCAGTCGTGTCACGTCATTGCAGACTTTCACAAAATCATTTATAGGAATTTATTATAATCGAAGTCTTTTATGTAGGGTAAGTCAGGGTGAGATGGTCGTACGGGAGAGATGGGCAGTGACAGTATCTTTTACAGTATCTCCCTCGATGTGGATGCAAAGTGTCAAAGAAAAGTAACATTCTTAGTTCAAAGTGTTGGAATAGAACGATTTTAAAGGTTTGTAAATCCACTGTGAAATTTAAGCTAGTGGTTCAAAATGTTTGATCAATATTTTGGTCATCTTGTTTGTGTTATTTATGCTGATATATTTTTAATTCTCAAGATGTATTTTCGATAGTGCATTGTTTACAGTGTTTTTAACTTTAAAGAGATAACCAGTTAAGGACCACAACTTGTTAGTCTGAAAGGTACATATGACAATCTTTCCCGGACATTAAGGAAGATATGTGCAATGACACTTTTTTTCATTTGTATATTGAATAATAATTTTTCGTTCATTGATATTAACGGACATGTAGACAAATGATTGAAGTTTTGTTCTACATTATTTTCGTTGCTTTATTTCAAATAGGTTGGCTGTAGCAGACTCTAAACTAAACTACGACCATCTCACCCGGACTTACCCTATATCATGCACTACGACTATATTAATAGCTGCTCTGTTTAATATCTACCGACCAGGTGATTATGAAACGGAGTAAATTAAACCATGATAATTGAATTGTCGAAAAATATGAGATTCGCGAGGTTTATTGTACTCTCGTATCGTAGCGATAAGCATCCCATTTATGATTAAGTCTTGAACAGTATTATTCACTGTGTAATCCGAACAAGGTGCTCATCTTTTAATATTCCTCAATCCCCCTAAAGCCAATCATTGTCATTGGTATTTTAATTTAACCCAAGCTGCGAGCAGAACGTCAGATTTCTCAACGGAAATGGAATATTCTGTTCCCGTACGTAGACCTCCAGACCTCATCCAGAAAATTTCGTTCGGCTAGCCATACCGCAAGACGCCACGTGTCGCTACCCATTCTGCTCGAAGTTGGACCATGGAAAATTGGATGGTAGGATGCGTGTGAGGCGCTCGAGCGAATTTAGTGACTGGAGGGCGATTATTAGTCGCGTGCCAAGAGCTATCGGTCCGCCAGCCGAATTTATCGACCCATACCCGTGATCACCGCCATTCCAGCCGAGGGTTTATGACACTTTCGGCACCTGCTACCCTCTACCCTGGCATAGGGCGGGGTAGCAGAAGAGAGGCCGCGGCAACCGGGGCTGAAAACTTGAATCGTTAAACTTTACGGCATATCTTGCGTATTTACGAGCCGAAGGTTTCTTCATCGCCGTCGACGTCACGGCAATCTTCCTTCGGGAAGCCGGTCGGGGCGACGTAAAATCCCCGGGCAGGTCTACGGCAATGCAGGTGACGCACCGCGACTGCAGAAACGCGGACAGACTTCGGCCACCCCCTCGATCTCGTAAAGCGCGCACAACGGAAAACGGGATCTTCCTTCCTTCGATCCCGCGACGACGAATAATTTAAACGGCTCCCCTAACCCTCGTCGTCCATGAAAAAGTGATACTGTAGCTAGGTATTCGTATCTCGCGTGGGACGATAGCGCAAAGTCATTTCGCGAAAGAAATTAAAGGGGGAAATTTAAGGGTAGTTCCTGGAATTTGCTACCGCCTGGGGATGAAAATGCTTGAACACGAGTAGTGATGTCGCTTTAATGTTGTCACGTAAAGCTTAATTTTATTAATATTAACGAATTGAAAGCGGTCTTCGTGGAATCATTGAGACTTCTCTTCTTTCCGAGTCATCCAAAATATTATCACTTTGCAGTAGACCCAATTAATAGAGCGATGATCGTGGCCAACGAAATCTTTAGCGGCGTTGACCCTTTTTTGGGGTCCCTAAATTCGTTCAGAACATCGTTACATATGCGTATAGAGTAACAAAAATAGGCTTTAACATGTTATCTGTGTTGCTTGTGATGCCAAGGTTGTTCCTCTAATTGTTTTACTACTTAATTAATCTTGAAACACACTTAATACTGTCTAAATATTTGTGCTCAGACTCTGTAATTTTTACTGTATATTAATTCGTATACTATGGGTTTTCCCGTATATTAATAATAATAATAATAAAAAGACTCAGAATTCTTTTTAGTATTGTAACTTAAGGTAGGTATTTCTTAAGAATTCTTAAAGGTCCCTGCGTAGACGGTTCATCGAGAGGCCAATCTTCCAAAAAAATTATGATTTTATCCAAATACTATATACTTTCTGTTTCTCATAATTTTCATACCACACGTGCATACATTTATTTGTAATTCTGTTATGTATACAGGGTGTCCCAGAACCTTTTTTACCTGGACCGTTTTCCTCAAATCTGTTAGTACTACTTAAGGCACTTAAGATATTTCAATTCTCAAGTACTGACATCGTGTGTCACAATATTTATTTTTTAATGTGTGTATTATTATCCTGTATTTTCAAGTAGAAAACTCACAATTAGTGGATCTTTGATTCTGCGTTTCTAAGAAACAGCATGTACCCTCGGTCGATTTCTTATATCGAGACAGGAAATTCAGGAGAGCGTGGCTGCAGGGTCGATTCCATTATCGGTGGCTGGAAAATTTATGCAAGCTCCTAGCGATCCACGGGAATCCCCGATCCCGTGGAATAATTATTTCGTTGCAGCCGTGGCAACGATTAATTCGATCGGGTGATTTATTAAGAATCCCAGCCGAGTGGGGAGATTTATTACCATTATATAAAACTGGCACCGGTAATTATCCTGGGCGAGATTTCTCAATCCGATTATGTGTCCCCCGAGCGACGAAGCTTTTCGAATTAACGTTCAACTACATCGATATTTTCATTCGTACGTGTGTGGAAAGGTGTAAGGCAGCTTTACATTGTCGGAAAGATAAATCTAAATGAATGATACGAAATATATAGGTGTACTGTGTATCATGGAATTAACAAAGAACTTTTAACAAACATTATTCCATACATCCTTCCTACTACTGGCAACACAGATATTTTACACTGTAGCAGGAATTATAAGCCAAACATGGAAACTGTAATCATCAACTACACGCGATCCTCGCTCATCTTTCACGCAGGTACCATGAATAAAACACGTACAATGTACATTGAGAACAAAAACAAACTGCTAGACACTATTTTGTGCCAAATACCTACATGATTGTGTAAACATTAATTAAAAAATAAATGCTGAAGAAAAGGAATATACAATCTTCTTAAAAATCGTGTAAAAAGTAAATAAGATAGAGAAAACAATTTGAATACACGAAATTTACATACAACTTTAGAAAGCTTATAATGAGGACTAATTTATTGTGACACATTTTTTACACGATAAAGTTTATCGATTTGGCTTATAGAAATTTGGCCGATGTTTGAGAGCAACCGTGAACTCTTTGAACACTTGCGGTGAAATGAAGCCTCGAAAGTGGTCGCATGTATCAGCTAAAGCCTCACATTAATCTTAACACTGGACTATGCATGATACTTAATAGTCAATGATGCAGGATCATGTTGCATAAGCAATGAATCTAGATCCTGTGTAACTCTGACGAGCAAGAAATGGCACCGAATTACCCGAATTTCGATTACATCCGTTCGTTTCGAGGCGAGCAGAGAAATCACTTCTTATGCTCGATCATTCTTGCATGCGGGTAGGTACTCGAGATTGAAATGAAAAACGTCAGCGATAAATCATTGCGCTCCGTCGAGGCGTGATCGATTATCGTAGCAGCCAGCGATTAATTGTCGCGGAAATTAATGGCTTCCTGGGCGCTATTGCGAGAATATTTCTAAGGTCCTCCTGATTTATACGTAATCAATACATAAATCCTCCTTGCACGATTTTCCGTTTCCGCGATTTTTAAATGCATTAGAAATATTTTGTTACGACGGATGTCAATCAAGCTGCAACAGTTCCATGTACAGGAAAAATTCTAACTTTTGTTAGTGTAACACTTTTTACTCAAATTATCGGGAATGGTTAAGAAATCATACATTGCGTTAAAGTGATCACCCTGTATTAGGGAGCCTCAACATTTTTCAAGTGCTTAGGGCCTCTAAATGTCTTAATCTGGTCCCAGAAATGGTAAACGATGTAATTGCACAAAAAATACATTTTTTAGTGGAAAACGATGCGAATTCCATGCAGAATACAGTGGCGAAAGTTATTTGTGCTAGAATAATTTATTTCAACTGGGCTATCGCAAGATAGAGCTAAAATCGCAAGTGCCAACTTCGCCGTGGTAAAAATCGGTGGAAGTGCCTGCAATCTTCATGGTTCTAATCTTTTTGTTTCCCTCTAAATCTGTAAAGGTGGTATACGCTGAAAGTCCATAGCGTTCAAGTGATAAACGACGTACCGTAAGTGCCAAAATGAACGGACATGCGTTTTTGTTTCTACTGAAAATTTTAACTACTGGCACTTATACGGTTTACCATTTCAACTCCTCGTTTTTACTCAGTCGTTCAGAGAAATCACTGTCAGCGCGAGTGACAATGGTCACCGAAAGTGTTGGCATTACGTCCACTCACGCTACGGCTCGCCTCTCTCTCTTAAAATATTCTCGAGGAGAGAAGCGCCGATCAGAGTGGCGTCGAGGTGAGTCAAATTGTCAAAATGCAAAGCTCAGGATGAATAAAATGAGCCGAGGCGAGTCGTAGTGTGAGCCTACCATTAAGTATTTGATCCGCAAGCTCGTCGAAACGCAGCTGCCCTCGTGCTTACGCGATTAACAACTGCAACGTTTGCACGATTGCGACAAATTTGCACAAGGACGGATTGCGCCCACCCCCTGGGATCAAACGAATTAATGATATTTGCATGCAATAATCTTCGAAAATGCGATCGGTGTAGCGAAAATATTTACATTGAGCTGAATGCACCCTCCTGCGTGTCGCCCCCACAAACGAGGCGCGATAGGTGGCAAATTTCGACTTGACGTGAAAATCAAGGCACACGGGACAGGGAAAAATGAATATTCCGCTGCCACCTGCCGCGAGCACGATTATTAAGGATTCCACCGTCGAGCCGTCTCGGTAGTTTTCGCGCACTATCGCCACAGTCAAAAATTCAGTTTTTGACCGAATCTAAAAATTCAAAGGGGATTCTCTGCGTAATTACACTCACATCCCCGCTACCTTCGATTTCAAATTTTCATACACTTAATTTTTTATTTACAGACACTTTTGTGCGAAAAAACTCTCTCGGGACCCTCTCGTTTAAACATATGGCAATCATCGTCTAATTGTTTCTTAACAATGAGAGAGCGTAACGCGATAAACACACTAATGTTCAATTCAAGAATTTCTTTGGTTTTTTATTTTAGAGGATCCTGTCTGGAGTTATCATGGCGATACTCCAGGCAACTTGTTTATACAACGATGTAGCCTGCGATGCATATCAGGGACAGGAGTGTGCAAAATGAAATAATTTTTTTTTATACTGTACATTTGTAGCAGAATAAAGTGCAATAGCTTTTAGACCCGTACATTTTATACTTTTTTCTATAGAAAATAATGAAAATCACGTATGTTTTCGCGCGATTTGACCGGGAAGGGCTTTTAAACGGAACTCAGTACGCTGGAGAATTCATTTTACACTTCCAATCGGCGTATACCTACGCCAGATACACGTAGTGATGCCTATCACGCCGTGAATTTCGCTTGCACGCTTTGTGATAGCGACCAGGGCGCCCCGGGCGGCGCCGAAGACCCTCCTTCGACGATCTTCCGGGTTTATAGATGCTTACCTAAAGCGTCTCGAAGGGCTGCTTGTTTTTTCTCCCCGTACACGAGTTAATCTCTCGTAAATTCTCGACGAAAGAGTTTTTTTCCCACCTGCGATACCATCAGCCCCGTTGATCGACGATATCACGCGGACCTCGACGAGCAGTCCATTCGTTTAAGGGAGTTCGTTGGTTATATTTGATAAATTTTGGAAGTGTCATTGTAAATGGTGAGGGTGTTTTATTTTGGACTAGCAGGAATTGTCGAGGGGATTGGATTAATGTGATCGTGACGAGGGAAATGGGTGGGAATATGAGGAAAAAGTTACGTTAATAATAAAGTAGGGTAAAGGCACCAGTAGTTGACACTTTTCAGAAAAACCTTATTTTTTATGTTTTTCTGTAGTAGTTGACACTTTTCAGAAAACCTTATTTTTTATGTTTTACTGTAGTAGTCGACACTTTTCAGAAAAACATAAAAAATAAGGTTTTTCTGAAAAATGTCAACTACTGATACATGGTCAACTACTGGTGCCTTTACCCTAACTTATTGTAGAACTGAATAGTGTAGAAGCCAGATAAGAAATTGAAAATGTATGTGTTCGAATTCGAATAATTATTGCTTAGAGCTGTCCTTAAATTACGTAAAGGTAAGTTTGACGATTTCTTACCTCCTCCCTATCAGAGTAGAAGAATTCGTAAGATTTTATATTCCAACCCTCTCCACCCTCTTGCTTTCAAAATATGTTTTACATTGCATCTGTTCTATTATTAAAATTCATTTAATGGTGTATATAATTCATTTAACTTGGTTTCGTGTATGCAATGAGAAATATTAAAAAAATATTACGTAAGACGCTACCTCACTCCCTCCCCCCCTCCTTTGTAAGAAAACGTAAGAAATTCGCAACTCCCCACCCCTAAAAGTCTTATGTAATTTAAGGACAACCTTAGTTGTATTCAATTCTTCTGATACATATATTTATCTGCAGATCGATAGACGAAGATGGAATTCCAAGTAGACAAGGAGTATAACTAGTCAGACAGTGCCAGAGCGGACGAATACATACTCCTTCAAACTAACAGATGGGAGTTAAAGGACTTTTACTTATTTAAAATAAACTTACTTTAAAGACAACGTCTTATAGAAGGTAGATTAAAACTTCAACAACTATAGTGCAAAAGTTGAGGATATTAAAAAAAGTGCATTAAACCAGATGCATACCAGTATAACCTAATGGCACATTAAAATGGTTAAAAGCTTGTTTTAATCTACAAATTTTGAAACGTCTCAGTAAACTGGACGCAGAGAAATATTTCCAGCGTATTGCTCGAAGGTTTTCGAAGATTTGGAAAGACGATACGTAAAAGAGGTGCAACGTACGCAGGCCATTAATGTGCCTCGACGAGCAAGATGTACTTTATCCATCAGTAAACTACTTCGACGCGGGGGAAATAAAAGGATCCCTTTATCCGATCGATTTCCAATAAACCAACAACATCACTGCCGAGAGATATGCCGGCGAAATAATGGCAAGGGAACAGGCACTCGTTCGAGGAAAGGTTGCAATAAGATAAAATAAGACGTCGGACGGTAGTAGGTAGAAGCGAGTACAGGATAATTGTTATCTCGATGGGAATGGCTCGCGTGTACGTTCGTTTTTAGTGGCGCAATTTCGCGGGAGCGAGCTTTTCTGATACTGCGCCTTCCACCGCCATATTCCCTTGATGACCTTTACTTTTACAAAATGCTCGGCTAAATTACACCCACAATGCAGCTTTCGTGCAACGACCTATTCGTTTCCTTCCCTAAACAGTAAGTTAATATCTTGTGGAAAAAACGCCCCGAGACTCCGCCACTCTGCTATTAAAATTCCCTCCACCCTCTGTGTTTTATCAAGATCCTCGGCGGTCCGTAGAAACCCTTTGCGCAAAGAATATTAAAAACTTCTACGCTTTAATATCTTCTGACCCTTTTCACGTTGCGCGTCAATTACATACCATTATTTACTTCTCCAGAATTAAAGCCCATTCGATTCGATATAGCGGAACGCTTGGCACTGCAAGGGTGTATTGGGGTGGTACTTAGCTATAGGGATTAAAAATTTTTTGAGTTTTTTTCCTTGCCCTCTTGAACTACTTTTATTAAAAGTATTAATAATAAGCCATTTCTAGGGGGTCGGACAAAAAATCGGAAGTTGAAAAATAAGGACTACCCCTAGGGTGTATGCGCCGTTTAATAAAATCTTGAGTAACGTTTGGAGGGAAAAGTATGCGGCGCAGTGTACCTACGCTTATGGGAAACGCGCGGCTGATTAAACAAAAGCGATTCTTCCAGATACATTGCCTCGGTGGTGTGTTTCAATCCAACGTTTACTGTGCGTCGTAACCAATATTGTGGCGTTTATAAATTGCGCGGCTCCTGGCGCTCGTTACGAAATAATTTACGCGATGTAAACAAGCGGTGGTACGTTTCAAAGCGACTCGTTAAATAGATACATATATTCGGGTGATTAATTCGCTGGTGGTCGTTGCGCCGTGTATTCGATGTTAATCGAGACCGATGCAATCGTTCACGCATACAGCGTCAATCTTAGTTTCAATGTAGTCCATCCATGGATCAATTAATCGTGCTTCAAACCGTTCGCGTTTCAGGCAAATACCGTTGAGCACGGATTAATCGAACGATTATATGGAACGACGTAATGTTTCCCTTAATTTAGAACGCGCCATTCGAAGTGACGGAGACGTACCTAGAATCTGAAAATAATTTTTCTTACGTCGTAATATGGACATAAGATAAATGTCCCAATTAGCGATTTATGCGCACGTTCTAACATATTTATATATTAAAAATATTTATCGCAGTTACTTATTAATAGCCTATCATATGGCTGGTTCTTTTCCATTGTGAAAAAGGCTTTTTTATGATGAAATTGTTCGAAAATAATTATTAATAATAAATATATTATATGGTGTAAGTGTACCTATTTTTGGCCTTCAATTCTCTCTTCGTCCCAAATAGTGACCTATTTCGGACCGTATCATTGACTTGTACATAATGCGTGGAGTATCGTGTCATTGATCGGAACATGCAATCTAATATTCCAACTACTAACTGTAATATTACGGTATTTTTCCGTTATATTTATAAAGAAGTGTCGTTTTTGGTATGTCATATGTTTTGCTCACACTTTTAACGTGTGTTGTTGTAATGTAAGTGTTGTTACGAATAGTTTTTTCGTCGATTATACTCTTTACTAAATAGACATTTTCACTTTTTGGGGTTACGATTAGGGTTGCCATCTTTTTTACAGAAAAATAACGTACATTTGTTTTCGTGGGGTATAAAAAAAAGTACGCTGAACAAATTAAAAATATACTTTAATCTTATTAAAGAAAACTCGATTAATGAAAACTCGATCGAGTCATCCTGTGTATACAGAAGATTTACAAATATTTCTTAAACTGATTTTTCAACCTATTATTACAATTCTCCTGCCTTTCACTGATTCACAACCCCCAGCCAAAACTCTATTCTGAAACTACCTTATACACTGGAACACACACTCGCATCCCCTATCCCAAGATACAATATTCGATAACGCTATCTTCGCTATCGAAAGGTTTGCTACAAAGAAATCCCCCGCCCACTGTATCGAAGGTGGACGTAAAAAAGCATAAACATGCAACGAGATCGTCTCGTTCCCAGCGAACCGGGGCTTGCAGTATTTACGTTCGCAAGCGTATCGGCGAGCAAGCTTTTATTGCGCAGCGAGGGTGTCTCGTTGCACAAAGACGGAAACAATCTACGGGGCCGTCAACGATGTCAGATCTTAAACAGGCACTCGAGGAGGCTGCTGCTCGCGACAGGATCAAAAGGCTATTTTCCCTTGGGACGTTGAGCCGCCTTCCGATCAGCTTCCACGCTGCTCTAAGTAAGTGTATCGGCGTATTGCGCTTTACGCGTGACAATGTCGCGACGGGTACTTAAGGGCTCTCCGGAAGGAAACAAAGGACACCCTCGACTAGTCCACCCTCCCTCGTTCGAACGAGCGTTCAGCGCCCACGGAGGTCGCCGTCTTAAACTTCTCCGCTTCGCTAATGCGCGGGATAAAAATGATCCCGCGAGCTTCTCGAGGATTTGACGGGAGTTATGGCCCCGTTAAAAGGATCAGCGTAATGAAAGCGCCAAGCCCCGAATCGAAAAGTTTCCCCAGTCATCGATGGGAACTCGCTCGAGTTGCAAAGCCAGACTCCATAAAGAGTCCCCTTTAACAGACACCGTAAAACTAGGGTTGTCACATTTTTTACAGGAAAATAACGTACATTTGCTTTCGTGGGGTACACAAAAAAGTACGCTCAACAAATTAAAAGTATATTTTAATCTTATTAGTTGTTATTTCTAGCAAACATATTTTCTATTGCTTTTAGCATTACAGAGTAAATTTGTATTATTTTGAAATACCTCAATGGCATCATTGCACTCAATATTCATATTGAAATATATAAATAATTGTTTTTTTGGTTAGATTGAGAGAGGGCTTGTTTCTTTCATCCCGCCACTTCACATTCATGACAGAGAAAACTCTCTCAGTAAATACTGAAGTGGCGGGAACAGATAGAAGATAATAATATTGCGTTACGTTTCACGTAATATCATTAATTGTGAAATAAAGTATTTTCGCGTAGGGTAAACCAACCAGTAATTGACCGCATACCAGTGAATGACCATTAGGCCAAGAAATGTCAATTATAAATTTAAAAATTACTATATGTTTATAAATGGAGTGTAGTTGCACGTTTAATATCCCATATTTTTAGTTACGCGTATTAAACAAACATTAATAAGTACGATTCTTAATAAAAGTATGCGGTCATTTACTGGGCTTCTCATTCAACAATTCGGTCATTCACTGGTGGGTTTACCCTACTTCATTGTTATTGTTATACGTATAAAATATAGAGTACATTTACCTATAATAACGTAAGATACTTTATTTTAAAGTACGGGTGGCAACCCTACGTATAACCCTGCTTGCGTTTCAAGCACCTATCTTCGATTAATTTGTATAAACACTCGAGCGGCAATCTTAAATATCCACAGTGGACGTTTGAGTACAAAGAATATCGCACCTGAATTCCCAAAAGACGTTCCCCATTCAGTAATAAAAATGCGCGAATCCCTGGTGGCAGTGATTTACGTCCCCCCTTCGATATACGACACCCCTTCTCGAAACAAGTTCGCTACGTGACGAGATTAGCGCTGCCAGTCCCGTCCGTTTAATCTCCATCGCCAGCGATACTCAAACACGTGTCCGGCCAGGAGTTTTATTTGGATAAGGACGAAGTTTCGAGCGTAAATCTAACCAGTCCAAATTCCAGCGGTATCGCACGCGGCACATATCGAACGTCAATCGACCATGCTTTTCGCAACTCTCTAACTGAATTACGTAAATCAGTTCCCCTGGCAAGGTAAACGTTCTCCAGGATGGGTCTCAGCTTCGACCATCCAACGTTCCTCGAAGCGGAGGCGAGTTTCTGGGCCAGTGGCCTACTAACTACGCTCTGATTTTTCTACGCTCGCATTCTTCAGGCGTGCAGAGCGTAGCTGGCTAAATTGCTCGCGTTCAATTCCATGGTTGCTGGGAGCTCGCGACTGCCAGGCGCCGTCGTCCTAATTCCTCAAAAATCGCGAACGACCCGATGAGCCAAAGTGCGGCAGAAGTGCCCGCGGCCAGCCCCTTTACGGATCGATTCTCGAAAAGCACGCCAGCGATTCGGCGCCGACCTCGAAAAACCGGGGGCAAACGTAACGATCTGGCGCCGGGACCAGCGGCGCTAAGGACGCCCAGGGGAAGACGCGCACACGTCGCGGGCCATTTGGATGTTCTGCACGTCTCGGCAAGCTACATATGTATGATGTATGTACATTTCGGTGGTTCTGCCGCAACGACGGCCACAGGTACGCGTGTGCATGGTATGCCTCTCGATCAAACGCCCGACGGAAAGAAAAATGTGCAGAGGACGTTCTACTTGGCAACGAATTCGGTCTAAATCGTTTGGGAGCACTGTAACGGTAGTGGCTATTCGGGTAGAGGGTGTTCGGTAGGATAATGGATTTCTTGTGGAGACGTATTTTGTTGTTCAAATGGAATTGAAAGCGGGAGATATAGAACTCTGCACGGGGGGTATTTTGAGGGTAGCGAGGGGGACGGGACTGGGAGGTGTAGAGGGTTGAAGGTGGGACAGAAAAGGAGGAGAAGAAGAAGTGTGCGATCCATTCTGGGTCTGTAGACCAGGTGTCGAATGAACATTTTCAATGAATTATGAAATAATGGTAATTTTATGACTATTATCTTTTCTGTTCCAGGGAAATTGTTATAAAATGAAGTGTAGGGGAGACCGGGGCTAGTTGATACAGAGGCAGGTTGATACAGACGAATTATCTCGACACCGTATATATGTAGCTTCATTTCAATGGGATATGTGAAAATTGTTGATAAATTCTTTCCTACGATCCAGCGTACGTGGGTGTACCTTGACGTTAGCAATCGTTTTTTAACTGTTTTCGTTTATATAAAGAAAAAGTAAATAGTTGTGTTCACTTTCCAATCCGTCTTGAGACGATATAAAGAATTTTATAACCCGAAGTAATTTGGCATCATATTGAGTCTTTTGAAGGTAAGGTAATTACGTTTTGTAATTATGTTTATATGCTCTACATTTTTTTATGGACATGTTTATACATAATGACTTCCTGTGGGGTAAGTTGATACGGTTTCTCTGGGGCATGTTGATACAGTATATTAATTTTCCTCGATTACTTTTAATTGAATTTTTTCTTTATATTTCTTGGAAAATGGTTTGAAATAACAAAAAGAAGAAGACACCTCATGTTAAAGTGGGATATTCCAGACATAAAAAAAAATGAAAATAAAAATGTTTTTCTAGGTATGTTTGTTTAAAGATCTGTTTGATCTTTGAACTTTTGACTGTTGGAAAGGTATTTAGATTGAAATTATATTTTTCAAATTTATTAGTTACTCATTAAACAGATATTTTAAAGATGTATCAACTTACCCCGCAGTGGAGTAAATTGATACACTTTGCCTTCGTCCAAATAACATTTTTTCATTTATTTTGTATGTACTTTCTCAAGTTTTCGCTTACTATATATTAAAGAGGAAGGATCAAAGTATATTTTAGCATATTTGTTATTAAGTAATTGATTCAAACAAAAATGAAAAACAATGAAAACTGAAAAATGTATCAACTTACCCCGGTCTCCCCTATTGTTCCGTTCAACCTCAAATTTTTATTTTCGATTGTCCTTTCTTCAAGTCTGACGAAGGCTGTTAATCAAATTCATTGTCATTCTGAAAACGATTTTTAGAGTTCCAGGATTCGCTCTCCACGAGGGTGTTACTTTATCATACGAGGACGGGCACGTCGCCAGATAAGATCGAACACAGCATTCCATTCGCGAGTCTGTACGAGGCAACCGATCCAGGACGAAGATCTTCGTCCTGATTTATGTGGAGCCACGAAGAAGTCCTTTCTTCGCGAACAGCCGTGGCAGCTCCCAACTACCCCGCTTTCCACCCTTCGTTACCGAGGGACATCGAACTTTTATAAGGCGTGAAGTCGCGTTTAATAGAATTCTGAAACGTGGTCCCGCCGACGCGCTTCGAGGCGTATGAATAATGCCGGGGAGTTCTAAACAACATCGGTCGGGTCCAAGGGTTAGTGTCCGTCACTGCATTATCAAGTCCCTAATTTGACGCTCGAATGAAAAGTTTCGCATCAGGGGTACTCTGAATTTCAAGCAGGAAAGTTTGATAATTCGTTCGGGTTGTTACCAGGGGGATGAGGGGCGCGCGTGACGATTCTGTCCTCAGAAAGAACCGTGATTGGTTTACGATAGTACTTCGTACTATTCTCCTCGACAATCTCAAGACTCTTATACCAATTAAAATTTTCAATATTCAATCTCTGAGCATCTGAATCTTCAGCGATCTGTTACGAAGGCACGATCCAATTTCCCAGAAGCTCAACGGGGCTGTCACGATGTAAAAGACCAGCAACAAATACAGTTTCAATTCTGCTCGCATGTGCTGCTATCGATTTAAGTGGATTTCCAACGAAATTGGAAATGGTATCTTAGAGGGAGCCGGGCTGTCTTAAATGAATCAGATAAACATCGTTCCAACGGATCATTTGAATCGTTCCGGTTCCCTCTATCGGATTTTATAAGTATGCAAATATCGGTCGATGTACTTGTATATAGGTAGCGTCTAGGAGCTCGACGTTTCACGGGGAACGATTTATCCATTTAATCGAGTAAAGAAGTTAAATTGGGTTCGGTCATATTTTCCTCTCCTTTTTTTTTCATCCCTTCCGCTGCAAATCCTGCTTCCACGGGCGGGCGTGGTTTTGCTAGATAAACGTTGAGAAAAGTTACAAGAAGCTGAAACTGTATTATCTCAGAGTAGAAGGTTCGTTCCCCGCGAAGTCTTCATTCCATATAATTCCACAATCGATAGCACGGATAAACGGAATTTCTTATAAAAGGGAGCCTCCGCTTGCGTTTATATTTAAAGGCTAACGCGTAACGAGATACGCTTTAAAACGAGTCGAGCGAAGATCGGCTAAGAACTGTCGCTGACGTGCCTTTCAATATCCGGCTTAAGGTGAGCAAGGGGGTCGAATAAATTTGTACTGTGATCGTTCTACGGTTCACAGTTTCGATGGGGCCAAAAGCCGCAATCAGCTTAGCCCAATTACAGGCATTTCTCTCTTTTAAACATCAAAAGAAGCTAAAGAAAGGGATAACACCGGCCCTATGTGAAAGTTTCTGAGTGCTTTCAACTTTTTTGTTGTTGAACAATCTATTAGTATATCTACGAGGAATCCATTCGATCTTTAGAAAACACGTGAACAAAGGATCGCCAAAGGTAAAGGCAAGGCGGTTTCGAAATCTTTGCAATTCCTTTACTTTTGCTGCCTCAACCAAGGACACAATTCCCTTGGAAACTCTTAATTTCCTCATAAATCGTAAACTTCTGAAGAATCCCGAAAGACCCAGCCCAAGTGAGTCTACCCCAAGATCCTGAGAAAGGGAAAGTCGAAAATAAAAACGCTGTTGAGGGGTAGGTACAAATAGGGTTGCCACCTTTTTTACAAGAAAATAAAGTACAAAAAAAGTACCCTCGAAAAACACTAAAAGTATATTTAAATCTTATTAGTTTTTATTTCTTCCAAACATATTTCTTATTGCTTTAGCATTACAGAGCAACTTTTTATTATTTTTATGAAGGTTTATATAGATAAATTTACGTGTAATAACGTAAGATACTTCATTTTAAAATACGAGTGGCAACCCTAGGTACAGACAACTTGTCCATTGATATTACGAAGTGAGTAAAAAAAAAGTGAATAAAAAAATTGCGTTTGAGCATTTTCGGAATTTGGCAGGCACTCAAAGGATTAGAAAACACATTTTCGTAAGGTAAAAGTACCAATAACTGGACACGTCCCAATACCTGGACACCAATGACATTTATATTTTTACTAAGCTTCATAGAAAGTTTTGAACAATATTGTTGGGAATATATGTTATTTTGCAACTTGATCTCTTATATAAAAAATTAAGAAAGTCCTAGATGTAAAGTTTAATATATAAAACAGTCTTTAAATATCGGAGGTGCATGCATTTCAATTCTGCGTCGATTTCTTAAGTAATTCTTAAGAAAAATACAGTTAGTTGTTAAGGTGATAATCATCGCTATATAACGTTTTTCTGAGAAAAAAACGTATGTACAGAATCTTAAGAAGTTTTTTGTCACATACAAAACAAAACATTGATCGGTTAATGTTGATTTTAATTAAAAATATACGTGTTCATGTACCGGTACATAATAATCTTGCCCTCTGCACGCTGTCCCAATAACTGACCAGCCGTCCAGTTGGTCGGCCTGTCAGCATTTTGAACGGTTAGGTGAAATCCCAGTACCTGACGGCATTGTCAAACCGATAATGTGTCTGCGTTTCCTCAAATTTTTGTATATCAAAAGTGTAAGTACAAGTATACTGTACATAAATTAACAGCTTTCTATTTCCAAGTCATATTTTTATTCAATTGCGTGCTACATTTTCAACATAACCAATAACCATTGACACAAACACTAGTGGCGCCCTCTGCCCCGAGCTTTGCGTCATCTTCCCTATTGACCAGGTATTGGGACACCACAAATGGGACGCTGGGACAAATCAGAATTCTATTGTCCATGTACTGGTACACATAACTACTTGTGTTTTTACTCAATTTAATTAAAATAACGCACTGAAAACAAGGTTTTAGTAGCTCATTTGATAGAAAGAAGTAACATTTATCTCAATATTGACACTTTTGTTCAAAAGGACATTTATTTTGTGTCCATTTTTAAGATATACAACTTTGATATCCTTAAGTGTCCAGTTATTGGTACTTTTACCTTACAAATTACTCATAAAATTTTCAATGATAGATAATTTTGATAGATAATTTCCAACACATTTAGTTCAATAATAGAACAATATTTTTTAATACACCCAAACGCAACAGTCTAAAAATTTCGCAACAAACAGCACACGACTTACATCACTTTCACAGTCACCAGCACATTTGTACTATTTACCCCGTTTCCTCTTTTATTCCCGTACGGTCACAAATTATCCAGAAACTCGCCCCTCGTGCAAAATGGTATTTCGAAGAGGTTGCGCGTGTAGGTACACGGCTGTAACGCGGGTAAATATCACGCGTGGGAATTCGCGGCGGTTCTTATATCCGTGTTCCGGGTGTCGACGGTGTCCGTAAAGAACCCTTCGCGCGGTCCCGCGAGGCTGGCCGGGCATTCTTTCGCATCTGGACCAGGAAACTATAACTCAGCCCCGTCCGAACGAGCCGGCCTCGTCCTGTTTTCTCGCCCTTCTGTTTCGCGGCCCCCTCGACGTCTAAACGACGAGAAAAACGGCCGCGGACGTCCCTTGATAAATCGAGCCTCGGGCGAAAATTTCAAGTTCCAACGGCGCCCCGCCCCGGGGCAACAGCCACCCTTGATAAATAGGATGCTCTTCGCCTAAGCGAAATTAACAGTTACACGGGGAAGCCGGCGCGCCGGTGGGTGATTAATAAAAAATGTACTCGAGGGGGCGCGAGTGTCGGCCGCGCCTCGTTGCGCCAGGGATCAAGACGGGGCTCCCGCGAGGAAGAAAAGGGAACGGAGAGTGATGAATTGCCGAGCCTTCCGGGCGGCGTGTTTTCACGAGGTCGTGTGAAGTTTTTCGCGCGGCTGGAGAATGTTTATTGTTGACCCACCGGGGAGCAAGAGGGGCACGCCTCAGAATCAGTTTCGCGAAAGAGATCCCCACGGGGATCGCGGCAAATTTACGGTGTCGCTTTGACGATGGAAATTGATACGCGCGCGATTGTTAAGTAGACGCAGAAAACGTGGGATCATAAAGCACACGCGAGGCTGTAATTAATCTACGTGGTTAAGTGAGAGGCACGCAGGTAAAGTAGCTGGAGAATTCGCAGGGAAGTTTCAAATTAGAATTAATGCCAGGTGAATATCGATTTTGTGTGTGGTAGAGTTGGCTTTGGACATTTTGGCAATGTACTTTGGTTTTATTTCTTCGTCAAGGGAAGTTCGGTGAGATTTGTGAAGAATGAGGGTGTTAGTGGGAAGAATAAAGGTACTAGTGGCGTAAAGCTGGAATTTACTGCCGTTCGCATGATTGCGAGCGGCACTGCACCGTCTCCAAAGGTTTTCATGGTCGACGACTCGTATGATGAAACTCGCGGTAATTTCGATTTCAGCACGGCAATCAGTGGAATGTTCCACCATCGACGATCCACCTATCATCGCCGAGGATGGTAGAGGTTCCCTCTTTCGCGGCGAACCCGAGAATGGACCGTAAACGTAAAGGAACGCGATCCCATCTTAAGGAACGTTCCCGCGAAAGGGGCAAGGATTTGCTGCTCGTTCAAAAGGGCCATTTTCCTTCGTTTGATGGGACTGCGGGGTCATGGATACCTTGAGTGAATTTTCCACCCAAGTTTCTTCGGCGCTCTCCCCGGGGCCGTTTATAACGGCCCTCGATAGCTCGTTTTATGAAACCAGTTAAATTAACTTACGATCACCGGGTTGGAATCTAGCTTGGGGCCTGCAAACTGACCTCTCTCGATGGGAATTCTTTCTGTATTTTCAGTACGTGATTCGACGCTGAATTTCTTTCTCCGAGTAATATTTTGCCGTTGTACAGGGGGAGGTTCGAAATACATACGTGTGTTACAGCTCTGTTAGCGAAGCAGGGGAGCAAGAATTATTCTGGGGGAATCTGGGGAAAGACTGGAGCCAGGAAGCATTTCGAGGAAGCTTGATTTGACTTGGATGAAGCTAAGACTGTATCTCTTAGTCGAACATTTGTCAAGACAACGCTGAACTTAGTCATACTCTTGATTTATGTATTTATGTAGGAACTTTGACGGGTGGTTGCACCCTCAAATATGCAAAAGGGCCAAAATAAAAAAAAACACGTAGGGTAGATATATTGTTTGTGTCCATTGCACTGTTTTTGCACATGTGCATAATTATATTAATTTTAAATTGTTTGCAGATCATTATTATGTGGAGAATTTCACATCATAAATATTTTGTTTAGTATACCGCTAGAAATATACGGTTACATTTATTGCTTACATGGAAAATATTATATTTTTTAAGAAGTGGCCAAAAATGGTGCATCTACCTTATTTGTTATTTTTTTGCCCTCTAAAACATATCCGAAAATCAAAGCAATCGAAGTCGGGCGCCTGAAAACCTCCACTTTGTTAGAGGTATTTATAACATCCCCCTTTGAAACCAGAACTGTATTGGGTCAGAATATTTCCTATAATTGACTAGATAAATTAGCAGAATGAGCTCGTTATTCACTCTTTTAGAAGCATTTATTCTGACAATTACTGTCAATGTGACGCCCAAAACAACTCGAACGATTTTTAACAAGGGATGTTGATTGAAACGGTTCTAAATAATCCAGGTTAACCGAGGCGATAGATCCACGCCATTGAGTTTGCGCATCCATCAGCCGCCTGGATGTAGGTTTTCGCGGGTACCTGGTTACGGAACAAATTAATGACCATCGAATTTGCAGTATCCTAGCGTATAGCTGCGAATTTGCACACGCACACACCGCCACCGGCGGGATATACATCGTTTCACGTTTGTGCACCTCAATCGACTCACGATTTCAACCCCCACTCGATGCTGTATTTCCAATTAAATAGGTAGGTAGACTGATCACCTTTCGGATCTGAAATCTTCTACATCTCATTTCCACTACACTTTGATAATCGTATAAGCCACCATGACGTTTTCAAATCATCTCAAACATATGTCTAGCAATTTCATCGAGATGCATTCTTCTTAATATTAACTGAATCACATTAATCTGTGAGAATTATTTGGGAATTTGAGTCGAGAAGATAATACCAAGATAACAATTGTGTCTTTAATAGTACATTTGCAAAATTTTATGATTTGAATGAAGTAAAGGCCAAAATAGCAAAACAGTTATTGAGGAGGAGTGTATTGAATAATGTGACAATAGCGAAGTTGGCAGTCATCGATGACCATTCTAACCGCAAAGTATAAAATGACTATGCCACGGTGAATGGCCGCAAATCAATTTGCAACGCAAATACACGCGCGCACGCGGTGAATCCCACGCGTTATTCCACGCTAAATGATGTGGTTTAGCCAATAGTTGTCACGTCATCGTGTCGATTTACCGTGACTCGGGCTATTTTTTGTTCTGTCCGTAATGTCGCTTTGCGTGATTAGCATCGTTCGCGGGTATACACCGCGAACGCAGACGCAATTCACGATTCACCAATTGCGGGAGCTGGAATAAGCGCGGCTTGAAAAATGCTCATTAAGCATCGTCGACGAATATCGATGCATGCTAACTACAACCGTGCGAAACCTGACACTCACTTCCCGCTTTCATCTTCATTAAAATCGTCCCAGTTTGAAAATTAATATGCGTGCCGCGACATTTCGTGATATCTACAATATTTATATACAAAGCAGAAGATTATCAAACAACAAAAAAAAAGGTGTCGTGGAAGCTGTTACCCTTTTCCTGAATATGTAACTCTAATTGTATTTAAGAGATTGTGATTAGCCACAATCGATCTATAATAAGTTCCACTCAATTTACAAAACTCACAAGATATTGAATTGATCTTTAGAAAACAATATAAAGAATAACTTTCAAATTATTATTCAGAAGATAAAAGATGAACTTCTATTGTAAAATTTCAGAAGCTTTCGTATAACCCTTAATTCATTATTAATATGGTAAGAAGTCACATTTTGCACCTTTTTAAAATTTGCTTGTTATCTCGTATTGACATGACATAATTACATTTTGCGATTCGTGGATACATAGAGTAACGTTCAAAGAAAATTCATGCCAATTGCCAGTTCATTCTAATATCGTATGCACCCTCTACAGTCTACAGGAATAAATACAAGAGGGGTGACGAACTTTAGACCCCTTACCCTACTCATTTCCACTTCATCTTTCTCTCTTTCTATTTACAAAAGTTTTTACATATATCTAAATGTTTTTACACCCCGTTCTACTTAACGCATATGCATCATCTTTAATACAACAAATTGTTCTTCCTCGAGCAAATTCGAGTCAGGCCCATTTTCGGGACAGTACTCGCCACTAGTAGTACAGCATACAATGAGGCAGACACGATAATGTTGCGGCGCATCATCGCGCGCATCGATGGACACGTGCAGTCTACCGCTACCATTTGTATTGTGCGACTGTGATTCCACGCGGCTCGCGATGACACGCACATTGAAAACTATTGATGCCCGTTATAAATTATCCCCTGATACATCCACCTGTCAGGCACTCGAATGGTGATGTACGACCACAGCTTCCTTCGAAACTTGGCGGTACATTTTGCGCGAGAAAGCGAGGAGTAATTACTCTGTTTAATTTACTTTCAATCTTCTAGCTTTTGAATAATATTCTTCACCCTTCGCACAAATTAAATACAAAACTTTGGGGTAGACAAAAATGTAGGTAGTATCAATAAGATCTTTAATTTTGTGAATCATAAAAACTATCACTTTTGCAAGTCGGCGGACTTCTGATGTCGCGTCAGAGGCTCATTTTGAACTAAAAACTAAAAAAAATTGCTCAACTAAAACAAAACCACTATTTAAAGACTGGCATCATTTCTTTATAGTTTGGCCATCTTATTATGAAAACGAATAATGAAATATATATTTTCAGTCTGAGGGACTTTTTGCCCCAATGGTACCTCTATAGTTTCTTCGTCTTTTCTTCCTCTATACGCATTTAAATTGTGGTTTACTTCGTATAAAACACCAAAGACGACGTATTTTTTTTAGTTTTCGATACATAAAATAAAGAAGGCGGCGTGTAATTCGCACGAACGTCCAGGACCTCAGTTTCTTCTCGCCTTTTACTTATTATACTGCGAAAGTCAATACATTGTTTAGGAATAGAGATTTGGAATTTGAAACTTTTTACCCACTGGACTTTCAGCCCCAGCCTACCCTATACTTAAAGCGTGAAGGGTCAGTACCCTGTGCAATTTAAAACGCTGATCGCATCAGCAACAGTACTTGTTACGTTAAACTTTAAAGCTTAAAGGCATCAGCGTAAGCCTGTCTTTATTCGCGTTTACCCTTTAATCTGATGGCGCACTTAAGTGAATTCCAAGCATGGAGATTCAAATCGAATTACCTCCAATTACTTTTTAATCGCGTTCGCGATTTCATTGGCGTTCGGCAGCGGGAGCGCCTCCGTGCCGTTGCAGTCTGCTTCCACGTACACGTGCGTACACAGAGGCTTTTGGGTAAAGCCCTTTGCCAGGCATTGAACTGTTCTAAATGAAGAAGGCAGTTTGGCTGCCCCGTGTAATGCTTAGCTGAGTCTGTAAATTGAAACCAAATTCTACCAATCCTTCGCTAGGGAATCGTTACTCACTTCAAAGCAAAGATTCGATCTCATGTACCACTAGGGTTGTTAACTGTACTATACTTTTGTCTAAATAGTGTACTATATATTGTTAGAAGGAAAAATAGTACACGAAAATACTATATTTCCGATACATCGGCAAAATTTTACAATTTTTACTTATTTTTTTATTCCATGGCAGCATCAATACTTTAATTTGCAAATGTACACTTTAACACAGGGGATTTTTTCTGTAATGAATATGAAGTGGCGAGAAGAGAGAAACAGAGCTAGTATAACTCTCATAAAAAATTAGCTCCTCATATGTGTTCATTTGAACTTTTAGTACAATCAAACCCTTAACGTAGGTGCATATTTGTTAGAGGCATTAAATTAATTAAAATGCAATATGCACAAAAAAATATGCAATAAAAAGTGCAATGCCGTTGTTTTAATGTAGTTTTTATTTTGTGCCACTTTCCTCTTGAAAGTACTATATTTTTGTATCACATTTGGCCGTAAAGTACTACATTTTTAACCGACTTCAAAAAGAGAGGATGTTACTCAATTCGATCCGTATATTTATTTTATGTATGTTCAGCCATAACTTCCGCATAGGTGCACCGATTTCTGTGATTCTTTTTTTATTTGAAAGAGTATGAAGTGCCAGTGGTACGATGTTATTTTTTTGTATTATTATGTAGATATTCTAGAATTATCTGGAATTCCAGTTTGAAAGTATGTTCGCGCATAACTTCTCCACTTTTTCAAGTCGTTTGTTTTGAGAATCTTACGTTTCTAGCAAACGATTCTTCTTTTACGAGCAGCTCCTTTTGCAGTTCTGTCCCTTTTTTAGAATAAATGTAGTTATATAGCTTAAATAACTAAAAAGTAAAAAATAAAAAAAATTAAAACCGACTTCAAAAAAATAAAAATGCGCTGAAAAGTAAAAAACATTTTTTTCCTTATTTAATCTACGACACGGAGCAAATGATGAGGCGCCAACATAAAAAAATTGAGAGTTGTACATTAAATAAGGTAAGAAATTATTCTTTACTTTTTATTAAGAAAAAAACTTGCCAACTCTATGTAACACTCTTAATCGACACCTTAAACGTCGAACATCGGTATCCATTTTTCCTTCTAATTTCATGAGACCTTGTCACGACATAATATCATAATTTTCTTCAAGAAATAAAACCGTCAGCGAGGAATTTAAAGTGAATCCAAACGAACCCTGTACCCACTGGACGAAGATTAAGGGGTAACACCACTCTAGGATCCATGTTTTTTTTTTGCTTAAACCATACTTTAGAAAGGAAGGAGGAGACGAACATCGACCTAGATGGCCAAATGTATGGTGCAGGCATCGCAGATTAAAGAAAAACAAAAATTTAAAGGATTAAAATGTTCATAAAACTTTAAACGCGTTTTTCTCGAAACCACTTTTTTCAAACTGGGAGGACGAATTTCTCGGAAACTATCGCATGAATCGATTTGAAATTTTTACAGTAGCTTTACAACAATATTCTCTTTGGAAGTACGTAGCCGTTTTTTGATTGAATGTAAACTTTCTTTTTTATAACCAATTTAATGCTCATTTTTAGGGCAAAAAATCGATTTATTTCTTAACAACTGCACCACTACCACAAAAATTGATTTAAAAAAAAACCCTACGTACTTCCAAAGCCAATTGTATATAGATTATAAATTTTTTTTATTTTTTGTTCCACGACTCATACATGCCGAGAAATCCGTCCTCCCGTGGCGGTGTTTTCACAAAAGCTGTTTCCGACGACGGGCTCTATCGTCGCCATTTTGTATGAAAATGACACTAAAAAAATTATTTTTCATACTTCAATATGTGTTAAATAAACCCTCTGAAAAGAAATTCTATTCCGTTTGTCACACTCCCAAAATAAATTGTCAAATTTAGGTATTTTTTTCTGCCTCTAGAGTGGTGTTACCCCTTAAACAAGTTCCAAAGAAGACTGCCTCCGAAATCCCAAGAATCGTTCATCGAACGCGCGGAACAAGAATCTACCAATCCAAAAGCGCTCCCATGGGCAGCGAAGCGTCCCATAATTCGCTCGCGAAGATAAATCCCGCCAAAGTGGGTCGCTCTTTCGGAAAACTGCATAAGCCATCGGCGCGGAATCACCCACGCTCGCCAAAGTTTTCCTGTAGGGAGGCATGCTTAGCTTCCTCGAGGGCTCTTCCTCCTCCCCCTCGGCCATTTGATATTCCAAGGTATTTTCGTGAGAGCGGAATTTCGTGTAAAACGTTGATCGCGAACGATACACAGCCACTTTGCTTGCGGCTTTTCGACGGGGGTGGAAAGAAAAAAAGAAGCGCGCCGGGGGTTAAAAGGGCGCTCCGTCGATCCGTTGTTTATTCAGTGACGCCGTTGCGGCCCTTTCCTTTGCATAGTCGGTGGAATTCCTAAAGAAAGTTTCCGGATCATCTGCCACAGAGAAGCCTCGCCATTGCCTGGCTAGTCTCACTAGTCTGTCAATATTTCATCGAATTTGACTCGTAACTATCGCGCCACGCGCTCCACCCCCCGTAAAAGTACGGTTCGAGGGCTGCCGTGTTCGATAGCAGAACGGACTTCGAAAGTTCTTGGCTTTCGTGGAACGAAATAAAGGAGCTGCCGCTGTCGCGAAGCTCGTGCACTCGCCTCTGTTTTATATCTCCTAGAAATTACAACGCGACGGTAAAGCTGCCGTAACCTCGGCTGTTATCCCTCGTTATTTCACTCCCTGCTCTTTTCATTAAGTCGCTGCACGGTAATTGGCATCAACCCTGACGTTCAAATACCAGCCGAAATAACTCGAAACATTCCACGTAATATCTACTCTATCTCGATGGTGTTTAAGCGAGACTTGGAGCAACCTTTGATTTGTTTGGGTAATTTTATAGAAGTTATTATGCAATGTAATACAGCTGAAATAAATTTATTTTTATTTCCTATTGCGATTGATAAAATTGCATTTTTAATCTCGTCGATGGAAAATAAATTATTCGTGCATAAAACACGCTCTGGCATAAAACACGCTCATATAAAATATTATTGTAATTATTGAGATGGATATCATGTTCCGCTCGCGAGAAAGAGATACAACGATGAAAGTTTTGTACAGAGATAGCGAATGTACAGAGGAATCGAAGTAACCAGGAAATATAAATTATTCGCCGCGTGTAATTTCGAAATTCGTTTGTATGCGTCGCATTTAATTTATATTGGTTTCCTCTGCACGGTTCGTTCAAATATTTTTGATGCTCTTCGAAGAGGAGGCGACATTGGATATTGGACGCAGTGGAAATTATAGAAAAAGCAAATAATCGAGTTGCATTTAATTATTCGGCTGAGTAATGAGTTTACTTGAAGTCTGAGAACGTGTTTCTAAAATAAATCCTAATGTAAGAGCTGAACTATAGATAGAATGAATCACTAAACCAGGGTACAAACAATCCAACGTCCTGAAATTTGATTTGCACTCCAAGAAACTATTGTTATCTGAATAATAGTGATGCAATTGTCTTTCGTTATTGACTTTTATTAGAAGATTAGAGATTTCACAAATCCTTGCTAGATATTTCAGAGAATTAAGGTGAAGAATAAAGTCACAGCTATCAGTGACAATAAAAGAAACCCGCTCTCGCTAAGCACCCTTCGAAAAGCTCAGCTACCCACAGCAAACACGACAAAAACCATGACAATCCAGCCGGAATATATTTATTAATCCACCCACCGAGCTCGCTGAGCGCAGCTTCCTTGAATTTCCATTTATCCCAAGCTTCGTAAACTTTGCTTAATGGAAAATTATTCACGAGCCCGCGGCACATGAAAAATCACACGACAGACTTCTGCAACGGCGGAAACGAAGGCTTTTAAGCAAATGGAATGCAGAAATGAGTCGAGTGAAACAGCCAGAAGTTACAGAACAGATCTATACGTACACCTTCGATTACACCCGTCCCATCTAAAAGGATGAAGAGCAACTAGAAGAAAAGAAATCCAACTTATTACTCGACCAAATAAATTCCAATAACGTTGCGCGCGCAATAAAACCCGACGAGCGATCCTATAAATCGTAGCCATGGTAACCAAGATTTGCAGCGATCGAACCGTGACCGTGGTCTGACTGAAACGCCGCTGTAAATCAACCCTTAACGCGGATCGTTTGCTTAGAAAACGGGAATGCAGCGTCGGGGGTGAGTGGTGACCCATCAAACACGAGGAAACGAAGACGGTGTAACGTTTACAGGTAATATAAAGCTCGGTGATTCCTCGCGCACCGCGTGGCAATCATTCCGAATATCTCCGGCGAAACCAGTCACCGACTTCACTCCTAGCCACCCTCGGCGTTGGTAACAGGGGGTGACCTTCGACTAATGGACTCAGCGGAGGATTCGAGCTGGTTTCGGTGACACGTAGCTGGCGGAGAGGTCGCGGAGCGTCTCTACACGCTTTCTCCATCGGTTTATCGGTAATTTAATTACGTCGTATAGCGACCGCACTACCAGCAGCATCACGCAGCGCCGTAATTACTATCTCGTCCCTAATAATGCCGAATAATGCCTCGGCACTGACTCCGCGACGCGGAGTAAGTTAGTCTGTAAATTAGAGACGTCCTTTCGGCTCGACTCGTATTCCTGATTTATCGCTACGTGCCCCTGCTGTTATCGTAACCCGCACACTCCCGCTACTCGTTCAACCGTGTCTCAAGGCGCCGTAGTTCAGAGCGACTCGATTGCTTTGAGGAAGAGTCTGTCTCGCGGCCCGCGTTCATGATGTAGGGACAGGCGAGTGTTTTAACTGACAGTGAGTAACAAGGGGCAGTCCTTAAATTTGGTGAGTGTAATTTTGGCGATTTTTTACACCGTTGCATTCTCGATATAAGAATTTATTTATTTATTATTTATTTAAACGGGGATAGACCTTGGTAAGGTAAATCCGGGAGACGCGGTCGACCTAATATAAAATGGCTATTAAAACTAGTATAGGTATTATTTATGTTATCAGAACGAACCTATATGTTTAGAATTTTATGCTGATTCAGAAAAATATTTAACCCTTCGTGGTCACACCTTCTTATAATCACACATTGGTCACACGGGGTTCACTGTACCCCAGCGTCATTTTTTGAGTTACCATTTTCGTATTTTCGAATCTTTTAACTTTTTAGTAATAATTGTACATTCGTAATACTTATACAGTCATGGTCTAATAGTCTTTTTCTAGAAACATAAATTTTGATATGATAAAATTTGTAGTTAAAAAATGAGCGATTTTACATGGTTGAGGGAAAACCCGATTTTTTTAAAATTTTTTTTTATTATTTTTTTGCGATAATCCCCTTTGGAAGACGTAAAGGTGCGACATTTCAAATCGAAAATTGCTCTTGGGGTACAATACACCCCGTGTGACCACGAAGGGTTAATGTAAATTGGGTTGAAAACTGAAGTCATGTCATCTGATCACCTGTCCCGAGGTACCAGGAGAAAAGGTTTTCGTCGTTGGCAGAGACCGCTCACATAAGTATTCATGGAAAATTAGCAAAGGCTAAAGCAAAATTATTTATGACTGAATACAACTATAGATTCATTGATATTTAATTTATTTACGCTAAACAAGTAAAGAATATATCAAAGATAAAGTGAACTACCTACTGGCAAGGCAAATGAATAAACTAAAATACTAAATAAACAAAAATAATAATAAAATAATAATAAAAAATAAAATAGAGTCACAAGAGAAATCTTCATAAGCTCATGTGCTAATAAGTTCCCCCGCTAAAAGAAAATCTGAATAATTACTACAAGTCTGACAAGACCCAGACAGACTACTGATTGCTCCCCTAAGCTGTCTCCCGTTCAGGGGTTAATAGTCGTGAGATGTAGTAGGATATAATTGTATGGAGGTACTCTGCCAGCTGTTTCATGTACTTCATTATACGGTGCTTAAAGGATTCACTAGTTTCGTACAACAGTATCAAGACGCTGGAGATATGTATTAGTTAGGTTGAATGCTCAAACGATATACTGTACTTAATTGGTGTAATCCTGCTTGGCGTTTGATACTTTGAGGCTGGTGATTAAACAACGTATACATGTACACATATATATGGGAATGCAGCCACGTTTTGTTCCACTTGTAGTAAGTGTTTATAATCAAAATTTGTTCCATTTAATTTAGGAATGTGTAGCTGCAGAACATATCTTTAGGTACTTTTCGTTTTACATGGTTACTTTTAAAGAACGATCGTGCCCCGTTTTTTAATTAAATTCTACTTCGCGTCTCGTAATTAAATATGAGATTACACCCGAACGCCATTCGCCTGGAGAGAGATTTTAATTTCGATAGGGATTTGGGAACGCTCAAGAATATAATCCATCCGCAAGTTTTTCAAAATAATGGCGTAGGTAATTGGTTCGTAAGCGGATTAAACGAAGTCACTTCGCTGATGGCTCAGCCATCGACAGTTTTTATTAAAAAAGAACTGTATTAAGCTAATGAGGAACTATTCTTGCGATAATTACATCGGACGCGACTGAAATTACATTTTCGCAGACCATTTGCATGAATGCTTCACGCCTCGACGACTTACTTAATCGAAGTCGTTTAAACGTTTTGTCTTCCCTGAAATTCATAATTTCTCCTGCGCACGGATTCCAAATTTCGCGATAATTTTTCAGCTCGCCAAAGGAACACTATTAGCCACTCTACACGGTTCAGTGACTTGCATCACTCATTTGACTTTTACAAACGTGCTTTAAACGACTTGGAGTCGTCAAAGACTGAGAGATGTAAATACATTAAAATTTGCATTGAAGCGTCCGGAGTTTATCAACGAAACATTAAGTAAATATTTTTCCACCGACTCGCAGAATCGGCCGACTGGAAACGGTCGTTTTAACAGAGCCAAACGGTCAGCTCGTAATCACAGTTTACGATCGATATTATTGCGAGCCTTTTTATCCCCTTTTCGAAAGGTTCCATCTGCTGGAAAGTGATTCTATATAGGTTAAAAGGTTGTGCGGGTCGTGTCGTGTTATTTTTTAACCCCGCCGGGTGATTCGCAGGTGAAAACGATGGAAACGGACATTCGATCGTTTAATTGGAATTAATTGGGTGGGTGGGCGGATCGAGTTGATCGTGATGAAACGGAAGCTCCGGCGACGATGCCATTATCATCGTATCTAGCTGCTCCTCCGCGAAACAATTCCATTAATTCAATTCCCCGTTCCGCAGCCGCTGAAATTCACAAACCGAGGAAACACCGAGCCTCTCCCAGCTCCCTCGGCTGGTGCGATTATTTTCCCGGAGGTTTAGGTGGCTCGTTCGTCCCGCCTTCTGATTGGCCCAGCGCCTGTAAATTTTACAGTCGACGTTCGTTGCCAGTTAAAGAAATTCCCTCGTTTTGCCAGCGGGTTCCCGCCTCGCGGTAACTTACAGCGGAATATAAGAAGGAGAAACAAGCAACCGAGATAAAAGGGGGAGGACTACGAAATTAACGATTAATCTAGTTTAATGGGACAACGACTGGGGATGAAACTGAGACAAGAGGAGCAACCGCCCGCGATATTCCTAAGACCTAAGTGAACTGTAGTAACATTCGAGAAGAGGATCTCTCCTTTCATTCGGCAGCTTCGCGAGATTTCACTTACTACGGGGGTTGTTTAATAAGAACGACAACTTGAAGAATTTTATTTTAGATTTTAGGCACCACTGTCATTTTGGTTTGACGAGGCGAGGTGAGGGATTGGATCAGTGTTTCAGAATGGAATTAGGTTTAAAATGTGGAAATTGATAAGTGCTTAAAGTTGTAAATTGATTCATAACTTCTGATGTTTGAGTTATTAAAGAAAGAACGCTAGATGATTGTTTCCAGTAATTGCATATGGATTTAACTAAATGACTGAAGGCGGTACTGGTCTGTCCATTAACAATCTAGCGAGGCAAAAGTCGCAGGACTTTTAGAAATGTTTATTATTTATTTGAAAAACACCATCGACGTTGTTTTATCACCCTTAAAACTTTCACCACTCAGCCTCCAAGGATGTTTTAAAACAAATATTCGTATTCATATCATATTGGTGTGTGTTTAGTAGAGAATTTTGTTTACAACCACTTTATTTATATTTAGACTGAATTACACATTTCAGCTCTAACGTCACCATTTTTGAAGATAGAATTATTTTAATTAGGGCTGCAAATATTAGTAACTTGTCAATATATACTCTATAAAGCAAATAGAGCAAAACAGCACAACATTTCTAGGTCCCACCAGGTTCTTGGATATCTAGAGCTGTTCCAACGGAAGTCATTGAAAAATTCTCTCATTTTTATGATGATATTTTAAATCTGTGCGTTGAAAATTAAAATACTAATGGCTGAAGCTTAATTTATTATTTGTACCTCTGCAATCCATTTTTCAAAATGCTAACAATTTAAATCGGGATACATCCGAGCACTTCTAATATATAGATGATTCCAATATCTCTGACACAGTAGTTTGCGGAATAACAGAAAAAGAAAAGTTTTTTACTTAAACTAAAATTTTCCAGAAAATACACTTTTCGTTCATTTTGGATGGGCCATGATTTTGGATTTTTGTCCCGCTGGACCACTACTGCGCGGTGCAAGTATTATTCTTCCTGCGTGCCTGATTTAACATAATACGCGAAGTAACGGGAAGTAAGATAAGGAAACAAATTATGTAAAAGAAAGTACCGCTTATAGGATTAAAACGCTAATGCTATCAAGTTGTAATCCGAGCGTCTTACCTGCGACTACTGTACTAAATAGGTACTTGAAAACTACTGAAATTCTAACGCTACTCACCAGACGAATAGAAAGTCCAATATCTAAAACCATTTCCTATAAAACCGATCAATAATTAATCAATAATACTCCTCAACTATATTTTAAACCCCAATCCCCCAAAACGTGCTTATCCATGTTCTGACCCACCACCTTCGGGTTGCAGAGTTAGCACGTATCCACTCACGGGACCTTAAAGCAAACTAGAATTTCTAACACTCATTTACCACAGATGTAAAACGAAACGGATCTACCTTCTGCACTGCGCATTATCAGAAAGTTAGTAGATTCATCGCGCCAGTAAATACACATTTCTGCAGACTCCAGCGTTCTGCAAGTGTTCAGGGTTTACTTTTAATCTCCGCGCAGGTTCCATCGCGCAGCCGCGCTCGTAATTTGTCACGGTTGCTGATCGGCTTTCTGGAGAAATGTGGTTACCGTTACTTGGAAAATTATTTCTCGTTACCCCGGGAGGTGCCGTGAAAAAAGATACGGCCCAATAAACGAGCGGACCCTATGGTCGTGCGCGGTGTTACAGTAAAAATCGGTTTTCCTCGAACTTACCCCCGAGAAGCTTTTCGAAGAAATGTGATTACGGTTTCCCCGATTCGCGGGCATAAGTATCAGCGGGTAGGGAGGCAGTTGAAACGAAAGGGAACACTCGTTTCCAAGCCGGGGCGAAATTTTCGGAAATGAATTCGATTAACGGCTAATCTAAATTCAGAGCGGTTACCGATAATGGAAATCGCCGCGCGAATGCGAGCTCCGTCGATTTTTCGAAATTGCGACGCCGATCCTCTCGGATATCTAACGGAGTCCGTTTGCAAACTGCGATCCAAAGTTTGACTCTGTATCTCGTGTAATTGCGGAGAACTCGAACGAAGTTGCAGGTAGGAGGGAATGAGGGGAGAGCTAAAGAATTTTGCTAGCTCAGTCAGCTTTGGTTAGCCCGCTCTGTTTTTGCTTGTATTCTGGGAGGTGTAAAAATTCTGGTCTAAAAATGCCGGAAAATCGATTTTTTTTATTACACCTTTCGAATGTTCAAGCTTTTAAGAACGCGTGTTTAACAGGTTTTTTTGAAATTCGAAAAATTCCCGAAGTTATTCCGGAATGCGTGGGTAAACTCGACCACTCAGGGCTCACGTAAAACTTTAAACGCGCTTTTCTCGAAACAGTGTTGTTCAAATCGGTGGGATAAATATCTTGAAATGTTATTATCCGATTTGATTGAAACTTTTTTATTTTGAAGAATATACTTCTAGGCAGTGGAGAACCCTCTAATAATTATAAATTTTTTAAAATTTGTATTTTTTTAAGGCGTTCAAAGAACGAAAAACAGGAAAAAAGTGATTTCAAACTTCAAGTGTCATTATTTTCTAAAAAAATGTCATTTTTTATCATTTTCAAAGCTATGTCTACTAGGGAATTTCGTGGCCTTTAATAATCTGACATTGCTTCTTATTTCAGACCAATGATTTAGGTGCTACATGTCCCACCGTTTTGGATGAATTTGATTACGCTTCCACTTCAACGAATCCCTAGTGCCATTTACAATGATTAATTGCAGAAAATAAAATATATTTCTAAAGTTTAAGACCTTCTTAATACAATCCAAAAATTCCCGGTAAATTATCTGTGTTCATTTTTCTTTAATTAATTCCTAAAGATCACCTATTTTTATGGGCTAATGCGCCTCACATGAACACGAAAATTATTCCGTTACCAAACAGCAACGTTTATCGAGAGAGCTGGTACCGGTATTCCGTTTCTGATTTCGAAAACACTGGGTTTCACCCAGAACATACCGAGGATATGAAAAATTAAGTTATTCTTGCCGCTCTTCGGCGAAATAATAATGGAATTAAATCTCGCGTCGCGTAAGTTATGGTTACAAAATTGCTGTAACCCTGCGGAATTCTTATGAATATTTCAGAAGCATAATACCTAATGGTCTATGCATATGGAAGGACACTCAAGACCGCCCTGAAAAATATCCGATCGTGGCCTCGTCTGTAATTTCCCGTTTAATTAAACGAATTTCAGCGATACGAGATTAAATGTCGGTAAAATATCGGTTAACATAGTCGACCCTTTGATAGAATTGCGATGGCCGGGAAATGCCGTGCCCTCTATTCCACGATCCTTTTTAATTTATTAGAGTAGGTATCCTAAATACGTTACGGGTAATGAGGGGGTACAAAATATATTTAACGAGCTGAAACTTGCAGCGCCCTGATGCTGCTTTAATGAAAATGCCAGCTACATTTAACAAATATTTGTCACAAAGGATGAGTTTGCGTGGCGTGCGTAGTTAAAAAATTAAGTAATAACGTTTTAGTGGAGAGAGATGAACTGCATTACGACGTTCTATCATTGAAGCCACCCGTTTCACTCGTCTCGGTAACGATCCCTGCTAATTACGAGCACTAAATTTCTGTTTTATGGATTATATCGGACGCGTGACATCATTTTTGTGAAAGGCTCGTCGTATTAATCTGTTGACTACAGAGACAATTCGCTAGCAGGTGTTTCTCTGGCCAACTTTCGTTATGTATCATAACTCAAATTGTGCCCCGCAACCAGAGATTGAATAAAACTGTTAAAATTTTCAAGTAATTATGAAAAAACGAAAGGACTTACTTTGCAATTTTTTGTTATTTATATTTAAGTTTCATATATAGTGTATTAAATTTAAAGTTTAAAAAATATAAGTTAAGTTACAGATAATACTTTTTATAATAATTATTTAGTTACTATTTAATTTATTTTATGTACTTATTTTACTATTGTTAATAATCACTAGGTTAGCTTTTCTAACTTTATTTGAACGAAAATTTTTAGGATATATTGAAGCTCGTATGAGTCCTAATAAGGTGAAGATTTTAATTAAATTATATAATTACAATTAAGTACAATTTTAATTAATTTATATAATTAAATTATTAAACAATATATATATCTTTGTACATACATTATAACAAAAATAAACTTGAGCGAAACAAGTTAACTCAAGAAATTTCTTAAAGGAAATAGTTGAACCAGAAAATATATCAATCCTTTGAGAATAAGAGTTTGCCAGCAAACATATACGGTTCATATATATTAAACCTACATACTCCTTCTTCTTTTCTTAGCTTTTGTTTTCGTTTCACGTTTACTTTCCGCTTACCCGCCTAACACAACGTCTTTTACGAACGTTCAGTGTTGATTCTTTATAACATTCGGTACACTAAGGACTCCTACCCGCATAACAATCATAATAATAATAAAACATATACCCACACAAGCATCTGAAACAATATACATGTGCATACGTCTGCACACAAGTTCGCACGTACGTAGCTATAATACAAGCTCGAAATGACCAGAGCGTGGCGCGTTCCTCTGTGTGCCATTATGCTGGTTTAGACCGATAAATTACATCACCGTTTATTACGGGACTCTGTTTAAACGGATATCGCGGATGTTCTTTGGCCGGCGAGTATGCATATGTATTTAAATGAGGCTTAGCGTCCCGGAGTTACATAATAAACAGAGGTAATGCAGTTGCCCGGCCAGCATAATGCCGTTCGAGGAACATCATATAGACGTCCTGGACGTTTAGACGGACAATGGGGCATCTCCTGGACATTCTGTAAACGTTTGGGACACTTAGGCGAACAATGGAATGCCCGGGTCGCTTGCCGAGGACCTTTGTGAATCCACAGAGGCAGTCGGGGATCTACGGCGAAGTATTCGCCTTGCTCAAATAGTTGTCGATCAAAGCTGAAGAAACCGAACTGCTCGTCAAATCGCGGGCCTGTTTGATTTGAAGCTAAAACTTGCCGGCTCGAGTGATTCGATTCTCGAGGGCTGTGACTCGTCTCATAGGGACTTATGGGAACAATACACAGATTTCATGCTTCAGAGGAGTAGCTGGTGTGCTATATCGAGCCTCATCCCTCAGTGAATACCTCGCTAGAGGTATTCATGCGCTACAGCAGAGTTAAAAGATACATCATTTTTATCGCGCGAAAGTGAAGTGAAAGCCTGGATGGCGGGACAGCGATTTCGAGAGCAATCGTTTCAGCTCTCTGAACGGGAACCGAGAGCATTTACCCTTGTCTCAAATTTGTTGGCGTTCTCGCGGATCAACGTCGCCCGGCGCGATTGATCGCGCGAAATTACCATAAATTCCGAATATCCCGGCGGATGTTCCAGGATGGATACGGGACGCTCGAAGAATTCCCACCCGCAGAGGGTGTAATGCATTGAAGAATTCCTACCCTGAGAGGGTGTAATGCATTTAGGGGGTGGAGGCGCCAAAGCATTCATAATACTAAAGGAACTCGACTTTCGTTTGGTTTCACTGGAAATTTATGAGGAAGAAATTCTTCCGTGGAGGATGGGTGCTATTCAGCAACGTCCGGGATTTCTTACACCGTGGTTACCAAAAGCGCGGTAGATATTGCATTCAATTTTCAGACATCGAACAATTCGGATGCCACCGAGGGATGATGAAATAGGGTAAAGCTATACAATACGCCCCATTTGACAAAACGCCCCACCATTATTTTACGCACATAAACCAGGATGCATCAACGCGATCATCAGATTCGAACTTGCCTCAGTCGGCCACAACTGCCGCAATAAAAATACCAGCAAATATTACGGCTTTTAAAAAAATATACAAGAATTTATATTTTCGGCCTTCAGACAATTTGCGGTTAGTATGTAAGAAATTCAATTTTCTAAGTCACTATTGTATTTGCGATAAATTCACACATATATTTCGAAAGTAGACAAACTAACCTCTTTAAATCATTATTGCCCGAACCTTTTTTCACTACGTTGTTGCTAAATTAAAGCCGAGACGTTTCGTACTCCAGAATTTACAATGTGCCCCAGCACAGAATTTACCATATGCCCCACCTCAAAATCATATTTTTCATGAGTAACGTATTTCTTTTCTTTTTCCAGGATAACAGAAACGTCACATAAATATACATACACATATAAGGACTACATTACGGGCGAAACTAACACATGTTTCGTTCGTCAATCGCTATCTTCACTATGCAATCTAATCCAAATTTTGACAGCTTACAGTCAGGTTATAACCTGACGAGTATTAAATAAGGTAAGTTGTCAAAATTTGAGATGCCACGTGTTTTTACAAATATGTATCGTTGTACCATTGAATTGCAACCAAAATGCAGTCTCAAACACATGGTAAGTTGGCAAATTTTTACTTATTTATGTCGGAGCGTTTTGTCGCATAGATGGGGCGTTTTACCTGACGACTGTGTTACAAAACGCCCCATGTAGGGTTCAGGAAAATGATTATTTACAGTTATTTCCAGTTATGTTTTTATCATAATTTCGGTGTAGTTGTGAAGAGTAATGAACACTTAATGTGTTTACACAAAAAATTTAAAGAATTATTAAAAAATATAGGTTTTATAGATGTTTCTTTAAAAGTGGGGCGTATTGTATAGTCTTACCCTATATATTGCTGTGAAACAGCCCTTTGCCCTGCGTGCCAATTAACTTCGTTATCGTTCTCGAATTCTGGTGCAAGCTTTCGTTCTGCGGATCGCAATAGCGCACGGATAATCACGTTTGCGTCGACATTTTTCGGGACAATTAAAAAACTCCACGTTTGATCTCGTTGCATTTGACACGCGACGGATTCGAGCAATTTCTGTGCAAATATTTGGGGAGTGTAGGTAGATCGAATATACCCTGTGTTTCTTGTTGCGTGTTTGACGGTTGGGTTGGTAGAGCAATCTAGTAGGCTGCGTCTTTATTGACTAATAAATTATAATGGATGATTTCGCGTCATTAAGAACATCATGTGCTAATCTATTTTTGACGTTTGATTAATCGTTGTGTTGACAAATGGCTGGGGGAGTTCGGCCGCCATAGACCGTTCACGCGAGGTAATTAATCTCAGGCAACGAGGAATGCCAGTAATCTGCAATGCTGAAAAACCAAGTGTACTCAATTCTCTAAATCAGTCCTTCGAGCTGCTTCTTCAAAGAATTCTTGAATAAATACAGCGAATTTGGGTTTCACCTGAACTACGTACCACGAAACTTGCATGTAAAAATGCTGGCCAATTAAATTAAAAGTGTAAGTTGCATAGATTTTGATAGATAAACATGACTGTTTGAAACAGAACAAGTAAAACAGTATTTCGTATGAATCACACGTAAGATTGCTTTCTAAATTCTTGAAAGCAACGTGTAGGGGGCATCGAACACGTGGCCGCGGGGAATTATTCAAATATGCAAGTGTGTAATTGAAACCGTCCAAAATGCAACGACGAACGTGCATGTTCAAGGCTTAAGCAGGCGGATTTACAGGTTCCGTGATAAAGCACCGAAAGCTGATCCGGGATCTCAGCCGCTCGAAGCGTATTGTAAATCAAGACTCGATAATCATTCGTAATAGATGGTTTCCCTCCTTCAGGCTCGCTTATGGCCAACGTCTAGCCACAGCGTCGACGAGGAAGGCAAATATCACGGTTATTCAAGCGATCGCAGAACTTCCTACTCTTTTTCTAAATTAAAAAGCCTTTATACACAACACGAGTCCTGATAGATCGTAGATTATACTTCGTTCTGCGTACTCCATTCCCAACTATCACTAGAACTACCGACGAATAACGAAGGTATAGCTACTAACTTGCACGAATACAGATTTCGTAGAATTCAGTGTTACAGAACATACGTGACAAGATTCGGAAACAAGAAAATCTTGAAGTAATAGCTCATCAAAACCAGAGTTGGGCATTATTCCAATAAATTTTCATTCGAATACGAATTCGTATGCATCCCCAAGATTTATGCGCGAATAACAAATGACGATTTTATTCGACGTAAAATTATTCGTTATTCGCGAATAAATCTGTACCGTTATTCTAGCCAGATTCGTTCGAATAAGAATTTATTCGTTATTCGACCTGAATGAACGACGAATAAGAAATGTGATACCCGACATCTATCGATGGAAGTCTGTACTGTGACCAACATACGTTTTGACGTGTGTGTCTAGAAGTGTGCGTATACGTCTGAACGAACCGAGAAAATCCCGCCTCAAAGAAGTATTCTCTTCTGGAGGCGTCGGCCATCGGTTGTAAGCGATATTTGGGTGCAGGCACCTTCTGCACTCCCGCTAGGAACGGCCCTGACTCTATGTAGTACCACGGTCTTACACCTTCCTGCAAAGTGCGAGCTATGACAAGAGTTACTTAACCTAAAACATTAGGTCTCACGGGTGTCAGTCAGTGGTGTCATGATAGATCGCCGAAATCGCGTGATCATTTTATTCGTCCGTTGAGTCGACTAAATTTTTATTCGAATAAGAAATTATTCGAATAAATTTTCCGTCAAATAAAAAATTATTCGTTATTGTCCAATAATGTCATTTTATTCGAATTTTTTATTCGAAGATTATTCGAATAAGAATTTATTCGCACAAATTTATTCGAATACTTATTCGAATGAAAATTTAGCCGAATAATGCCCAACTCTGATCAAAACCTACTCATAGACACTATACCCCCCTCTCATAATTTTCAATGAACGATGTGCCTCGTTTCGGAATCTCCAAATTACTATCTTCGTCACACGTTTCATTAATCCACGAGCGACAGGATTGAATCACAAATAACGAAGAGTTTGCTCGAAACGAAAGGGCGAGGGGGGATGGATCGTGTCGCGCAGCGCCAGAGAGGATTCAATTTGCAGAGGGGTCGAGCGAAGCATTTAAGATCGACGGTGAATCTCGTTCGCGGAATCCACGAAATTCGGCGTTACAGATGTAATGGATTTCCATAACGAGGCGAGCGGACGGGGGTGGCGGGGTTGGGAGGGTCGAGGAAAATCTTTCTCCGAGCACATTACGCGGCCGGCTGCAGCGACGCGCTACGATTCATGAATAAATAAGAAACAACTTCCGAAACAAGTTGACTGAAGGGTACGAGGGCTCTGTGACCCGTCGTCGCGAGCGCAACGAGGATCCCGGAAATTCACTGACTTCGGTCGCCGCATTGCTTCTCGGGTACCGTGAACCCTCTTTATTCTTCGACCTCCTTTTACCTCCGCGAGCGCAAGTTCCTCGCTTCCACTATCCGCCCGTTCCGCCCTTCTCGATCTTATGATTCCCTGAGAGAGTGTCTTCGAAATTTTCATATATTATGCAAACACCGCATTCTATCCACCCACCTCCTTTTTCTCCGCTTTTATTTATCTGCTGCCTCTCTTCTCACTTTTACCGTTTCCCCCGCGCCACCGTCCAATTTCCTTTCCGCGTATTTCCGCGCGTTTCTTCCACCACGCTGCCCGGCTCTCTCGCTAACGAATTCGTCGGGATGCTGTATGGGGTTGTATGAACGAGTTTGATGGGATCGAATTTTGTTTCCACTGGAGACTCGCTCGTTGGTTTCAACTGTAATTTCAGAATCAACATGTTTTCGCTTCGCGTAATTCCGCGCGACGCTTTTAGCAGGGATTGAATTAGATTAATAAGGGGAATTAGAGCGAGAGGTGGGTAGCGCTGTTTGCTTGTTTTTCATCGCGTTACTGCGGCCGATTCTGCGGGGAATGTACGCAGTTGTGATGGGTATTTTTTCTATTGCAATTGCTGGGTCTGATCTAGGGGAGCGCAAGCGGGGAGCCTGGACAGAGCGGTAAATTTTGTGGAAAGGGGAAATTGAAATCTATAAAAAACACTGAAACGAGTAAAGCTTTGTGGAAAAGAGGTAAAAGAATAGGCAATACATTTTTTAATTTAGTATCAAACATATAAATTGTTTTTAAATCACCCATTGAGTTGCTATTGTACTAGCGTACCTATATTGAAGATCTTTACAAAAGGCTTTTGTTATTCGAAAAATAACTAAAAAAAATTTCACTCACTATCGTATAGACAAATGAAAACGCAAATGTTTAAACTACATAAACATTCTGTTGCTTTGGTGGACGCATGAGAGATGAGTAGGTAAACTAGAGGTCTGAGACAGTGAACGTGTTAAGACTATAAAAAAATTAGCAGATGCAAAACTTTAAAAATATATTTAAAAAAAACAAAAGTTATCTAATATTTTAAAGTTCTTGCGGTATATCAACATTTTTTTCACAGAATTCAGCTTTTGCGGGCTGAAAGGGGGGTCACTGTAAAAGTTTTCATTATTAGAAAACAATCACACAATTTTGACTATTTCGTTCCACCCTGACCTACAAACCTACACAGTTTTAAAAAAAATCAGAATACTCGGGTGACCGAACATCCCTTGTTACTTCACTGCAACTCCAATTCCCCAATTTTTAAATCCAATTCAGTTCAAGATTAATTATATTTTACAATCTGTGTGCCAATAAAAAAGAGTGTCTCCTTCACAACCTACTTCCACCATTAATTTTCATAGAATATTTATATAAAATACCATTTAATAGCCTATTAAATACTAATTACTTAAATAATAAACCACACAAGCTCCTCCCGTCTGCCAGAAAACCAATCATCCTCAATAACTCCTATCGCGATTACTCATCGAAACCTGCCAAATCGAATTTTCACCGATTGGACACCGATTCCCTAGTTGTGCATTCATCATTTCATTCTCCCGCTAAAACCACCACCACCCTCCCCCTCATTACTCTTACTTATTTTCCTTACAGCCGGAGCGCGGCTCGAATCGAGTCCCCGCAACTTTTCAATCGAGTTTCCCGGTCATAAAATTAAAAATGAAACCCCACACGGACATAGTATTTTCTCATTATTCCACAACGCTGTTTCGTTCGGCATTAGTTTCTACTTTGCGCCTCGTCCGCGCGTTTCTTCTCGCGCGAAACTGTTTCCAGCGGCCGAGCAACCGCCTCCAATTAGGTCCCTTATTCGTTTAAAACAGAAAGGAAGAGTTACGGCGTAAAATTCGACGCGGCCACTGTAGAACGGTTCCTCGTCGCTGCGTTGAAGTTTGTCTCGTTAAGCCCCCGTCCTCGAAGCAACGCCTCGCGAATACCGATCCACCATGAATCACATTTAATTTTCTCCCTTGATAAACGATTTCGCTGCGAGGCGAGCTTTTCAGCGCGAAAGGCCCCCAAAATTCACAACTGGAATACGTTCTGTTGAATTTGTCTTTTCAGTGTGTCGCAGATATATACGTTGGAGGGGTCTCGTGCCTAGTTCTTCTTCATTTCTTTCACGTCCCTGGCGATAACTACCGTGGAAGTCGAGGTCACGTTCAACTTTTCAATCGGATCTGATTGCCATGAATTTAAATGTTGCTCGCCCCAGACAGAACTCCCCGTTGCAACAGGAATATTCTGAAAAGTTGCAGCGCGTCGGGCAGGGAACGGTTCCAGGCGGTTACAGGATGCTTACCAGCCTTCAAAGACCGTGCCCCTGCTCCTCTTATAATCCTCCCTCCGCTTCAGCCCCTTCGCCCTCCTTCGCCACGCCGGTGAAACTTTTTCATCGATTAGCATGATTGCATTAAGCATGCAAATCCAGACGGGGCTGATCGCCTCTGTCCCGGCACGAGGGATAACTCTTCTTTCAATAATTCGATCCCTTTACCCTGGGACAACCGTGTCACCGCCTGCTCCATGGAAATTAATAAAGAGCAGCTTCTACAGGGTATCGAGAATATATTATCGGCTGGATGTTACACGGTCTTCTTTGCGTATTATAGTTAATGCTGCACGAGTAATGGAAGCGGGGATACACCATTTCTAACGAAGTTATTCGAGAGAGCTTTCTAATTAGGTAATCCATTCATTCCCCAGGATACTCCGCGCGTTTTTCATACACGGAAGAGCGGAGAAATGTGAAAGAGTTTAAAACGAGAGATCGTTTTATTATAGAGTACTTATACCTACTAGATTAATCAGATTAGAGAATACTAGATTGGTCAGTTCAACATGGGTTAAGACTTAATCCTACCAAAGCTTCTCTCTTTGTACTTGGCTCCTCTTTCCTTCTTCGTACATTTCGTCTCATTATTGTCACACTTGATTCCGTTCAGGTTCATCCTGCTACCTCTATTTGAAATTTAAGACTCACTTTGGATTCTACTCTTTCTCTCGAAAATCATGTTTCTACTATATGTCGGCAAGCCTTCAACTGTCTGCGTCTTCTGTATCCTTCCTAGCATATTCTTTCATCTTCTCAGAAACTTCTTCTATCTCAATCTTTGGTTATGTATATCGTTGTTCGAATATTATGATGTCTGTTCAATGCTTTTTTTTAAACTTTCAAAAAGCCCTAGTCCATGTTGAAACGTGATCAATTTTTACCAGATTTGCTTCAACTGTGTGTTGGCTACTACTTATTGTTCTTTTTATTTAATTTTATTCGTAGCAATTTTAGTTAATTTTTAGTTAAATATTCTCAAGGCTAGACTTATTAACAGTTCCTACTGCTGCATCGCTCTTTACTCTAATTTTACTAATTCTAAGTATATGTATTACATCTTCCATTCAAGGAGTAATTAAGTCGTAATAATAATAATAATATTAATAATAATAAAGTAGAGAGTATAAAGATCGAAACGCTAGAAATTGTTGAAATTCGTTGAAAAACCTACGCGAAACACCTCGCAGAATTAACTACGTACTTCACTCCTAGATTAACTATTTTTCTACACGCTATTCGATCCATATTCACCGCGAGCATTGTTTCCACGCCTAACAAATTGTTTGTGTAGCACAAGCAAACGTTGCGCCGAAGCTGCATCGCTCTGATAAATATTCCAAATATTTGTCCGCGAACTTCTACGCAGGTACTCGCTGTTAGCTAGCATGGACCAGCGAGCAAATGTTTCCTAACGATATGGACAACGAGCAACGCTCCCGTTAATGTAAATTCGATGTTATGGATCCTCCGCTTCAACGAAACAACGATCGCTGCTGTCATCGATAATCGGATAATTTTTATTCGTCCGCAGGATTTTCGGCGCCGTCGTCAGTACCGATTTGTTTTCCAGCTCGCCGTGAACCGCGCTTCTCTACCGTACGCCCCGGGACAGACAGGCGTGAACGCATCGGCGTATAATTTTCCGTCGACCCAGTTAACTGAAAATGTAAGAGGATTATGAAAACGGGAGGCGTGCGCCCAATTTCGATCATTATTTCGGTGGCAGCCGTGACACGACGTGTTTCGCTGGCAAATGTATCAGCGAATCGTTAGATCACGTTATGGCCTCGAGCTTTTTCAAAAAGAAGACTAACGAGCGCCGTAAATTATCTCAAAACTCAAGTCTACTTCTGTTGATACTAATTACGAAATTTGACGGTCGAGATACGAGTATTTGGAGGGAAGTAGATTCACGATGCTTGCAGAAGTTGGGACAAAATTTTTCTGCTTTCTGCACTCTGTTCTAAAGTTAATATACAGCACTCTGTCCCACTCGATTATAACAGGGAAGCTTCAATTCAATCTAGATCATATATGTACTACTCGACTCTATTTTTTGCCCAATACATGATTATGTATAAAAATGCCGCAGAAAAGGCATGTACAATCTTTTTAAAAATCATATAAGAACTGTAAGAAGTAAATAAGACAAAAAAAAACAATTTGAATACACGAAAATTGCATACAACTTTAGAAAACTTATTACGAAGGCTAATATATTGCGATATGTACATTTTTTCAAGGATGAAGTTTGTGGCTCTGAATAGTCACTTGTTTATTAATTTCCCAAATTTGAAACAATAAGCCATCGTTTTTTAACTAATAATTCATAAAGCAATCATTAAAACAAGTGTATCAGATGATAAACTATTTATTTTACACGAATTTCGTTAAACTTTTCGCCTAACCAATCGGTAAAAAATAATGTCCAGCAGTATAGAAGAGTCGTTCATTCCCTACACCCACAAATGAAAACCTGATCAACCAAAGTTCCCTTCATTCGCCCCGATGATATTAGAAAACCTCCCCGCAACATCAATGCATCTCCCCGGAAGACTCTTCCAGCGCGTCTTCGTCGGAGCCTCATTATTCCCGGCTGCTTTAAATGACAATGATCAGTACGAAAAGTTCGAACCCGGCCGGCGAATCGACTCCCCAACTATTACAATAAAAATGCAAATACCTTGGGGAGGGGGGTCCCACATTATTTGTAACGCGTGCATTAACGTGCCTCTCCGAAGCGTATCTACGCTTGGAAATTCAAATATCGCCGTGACTCCACGTATCATTACGAGCGCTTTTTCCTGGTGCGTCGTTACGTCGAGCTTGGTCCGATGGGGAAAAAAAGAGACGGGTGAAAAACAGAGGAAGAACACGATATCCGACATCATTTCGCGACAACTTTTTGCCCATCGAGCCGCTGTCGTTTTCGTTATTTCGCGATTTCCACGTATACCGCGTCGATGTCGTGGGTTTGCGCTCCGGCCGCGTCCCCTCCACTTATACGTGATATTTTCCCTCGCGGGAGAAAAATCGGTGCACGGATTTTCGAACGAGAGCGTAGCGCGTGCCAACGAACCTCGTCTCTGCTCGCTAGGAATTTATGGATGGTCCAGCATCGACGCCGAAGTGCTGTTCCTAACAGCGACGAATCGGCTCGATGCAACTGCGAGCACGAATACTGATCGACAGGGACACGGATAATTAGAAATGGGTATCATTAATTATCGCGGTGATTGATTGTCCGTGGCTACCGACGCGAGCCTCGGCAGCGAACGAGAAACGAGAGTGGAGTTCTGCGCGTGGAAGGGAAAGTGGGAAAGAGAAATTTGCGTGTAAGGTAAATGGCCCAGTGCTTAAACAAGCCCCAATAATTAAAAATTGAGCAGAAAATTTGCTAATAATAACAGTTTTACTAATTTGCAACGTTTAATCTGATCGAAATATAATTGCAAAATGTATTAGCTTTATATAGATACAATTATATGCTTACATCACTGAATAGTTATGTCAAGAAAAAATATTATTGTACAGTAAAGCTTCAACAGTTTCAATCTCGCTTCTTACCTAATGGGCTCAAGCAAGCAACAGAATATTTTTGTTAAGGTTGTAATTAATTAATATTTTATCGTTTTTTAAATAGTACAGTTGTTTTGGATTTATTAAATATTGAAGATTTGAAAATTAATTGGATCTCTTATTAATTTTTGGTTTTTAATATTTAAATTGTTGCGTCTATTCACTAGTACACGATAACATGGCACGGACCAGTTATTAAACGCATGTTTAATGGTGGCATGGTGGTTAGGCACCGGTACTTATTCACTGGGCCATTTACCTTATTTTAGGTTATAAAGTCATAGCTTTTATTTTATAAGCTTTTATTTTTACTTTTTATTGTTTTCGTATTTGTTTTCGAACTTCTTAAAGTTCTGCAATATAAAGAAATGTTAATTATTGTTTTATCAACGATTTTTATTCAATTTTATTTTATGTTCAAACACTGGGACAGCTAAGTTTAATCACTGGGACATGCCGTAAATTCTGTTTAATCACTGGGTCAATTGGACGCTTTTATAAATTATGAATTTTAATATTTTTCTTTATATAAATGATACTCTATAATACATCTTTTGAAAGAAGAAGACTCGGTCTAACGATTGGATAAACATTTAGATCAAATTATATTATTTTTAATTATAAAAAGTCTTAGTAACCGCAACCTTTGCCGTAACTGTTTAAGCATTGGGCCATTTACCTTAGGCTGGAGTGGGAATTATTTTTTTTTCGAGTCTATGGGATGTGTGAGATAAGACTGACGTCGCTGTAGGGTGAATGGAGAGGGATGTTCTGCTGTAAAGGGAAGGAGTTGTTGTAGTTTGTATGAATCTTTTTTTGTTTTGTTAAGAGTTATATGGCCGGTTTATTGACTTATTTTATTCCCAATCCAAATGAAGCCCCCTTCCCTTAAAAGAAGTCGAGGATTGTATAAAAATTCATTAAGCAACAGATTCAGGCTGATAGTCGTGGTTAAATCGTTACGGGGATCGAGGAATTATCACATGTTGGGTAATAAGGATTCGAATGCTTTTACAATCAGATAAGCTCGTATCATTAGTGTAAGAAGATTATTACACATCGATGTTCAGGCTCGAATTATTAACAAAATATATGTAGAGATTGGTGCTCGCTGTAACATCCTGTTATGGTTCGCAGATGAACAAACAGTTAGGATACAGTTAATAGTAATATCTGTTTAATGCATATTCACCGTTCCAGCGCAATAATGACGTAACTGTTGCAAATTTTTTAGATAAATGCGTTACTACTTAACCTCGAACATAGGTATCTAATCTGCAGAGATGGGGTTAATTTTTATTTAAATGAAATTTCGAATAAAATTAATTTTCTTATTTGTCGAACGTTTCAACTTCAGCGTCGAATAAAAAAATTAACTATTCATCAAATGATCTAAAGTTGGGTATCCCTCCTAATCTGTCCACTACCTTCATCTTCTGAAAAATCACATATCTCACTTTTTTTGCAGTTGCATCATTGTTACACTGGAACGGTGAATTTTATGTACGAGTGATATTATTTTTTAGATTCTGATGTAGGCGTGTTCGTAGCGTTTCCTTTAGTGGGTTTGAAAATGAATCGATAAATGAAAATAACTGAATATTAATACACTTTACCAATTCCGTAATGAATTCTGCTATTCGAGTTTAAAATTTATAATTACCGAGCAATCGTTGCTTTCTCGTACCAGGAAATAGGGCACGCGTACAAAGCAGCGGGAACTGCGCGATTTTCTTGGATTCCATTCAGATCCAAAGGTCCTTCCCAACACAGAACGTCAAAGGAGACAAGGCACAAAGGGAAACGCGAACACAATTTTCGTTTCATCAGAACGAAATGCGCTCGCTTCGAGAATTTCCCCGCGGTAGTTTTACCAACCCCCTTAATCCCTCACCCGAAATCTATAATCGCAATTTGGCCTGAAAAAGAAGGAAAATGGGACGAGACGTGGATGATCCGTATCTCAATTGACATTTCTCCTTATGAAAAACTACATATATCTTTCTGATAAGCCAGTGTTTCCCAACCTTACGAACAGGAGAACAATCTTCCCCGCCGATATTTCCTTAATCCATATTCAATTCACCATTCACCTCGACGACAGTAATTTTCCACCCATTAAAGAATACAATCCTAAACCAAACCCAGCAAAATAAGTACCTTTAAAATCACGAAATATATATTTATTATAATTCTAGCCTCATCGACCACAGAATAGGACTTGGTTTAGAGACTTTACTTAACCACTCATCCATCCCTACTTGTTTACGTACATTTCTATTATCATTATATTATTTCTCTCTCTTTTTGTCTTTTAGTTTCTTGTCTAATATTCTCAGCCATTTTATTCCCCTTTCATTCACTCCACCCTCTAACATTTCCACTAACAACCCCCCTTTTTCTATTCCCTTACACTCTTCCACCCAGTGCTTCAAACTTCCTAATCCCCTTTCACGTATCACTCAATTTCTCTTTTCACTGTCCTCCCAATACCTATTACATGATTCCATATTTCCACATCTCACTCTTGCTATCAATTTCTGGCTGTTCTCCCTCCCCTCTGTGATCAGTTACACTGCTATTCTAAAATCCCGAAATATTCAAACTTCCAAACCTGAACGATTAAAGATTCACCGTCGCTGTGCGCCAGGTGGTACCAACGCGCCCAAACTTTCGATTACCATTGTATCCACCAGCGTCCCCCTATCGACATCCAGCTCAAAGGGAGCCGGGGAGAATTGTTTGCCCAGCCGCGAGCCCCGTTTTATCATATTTTCCGCGGGTACGGCATCCGGTGTATTTACGGCGCGCCTGCAGGCCGCGCGAGTTTATGGGCGTGCAAGAAAATTGTTTGAAATGACTTGTGCAAGGGGGAGATCTGCGTAACCCCGTCTCGTTTCGCGGCACGAGAAATAACACGGCCGTCATCGCGGAATTTCTCGGCTGGCTTCGGGTGGGGTTGCGGCGCCTCGTGCCATCACCCTGGCTTCGTTCACGGCCACCGACAGCAATTGTCAGTGAACGTTTTTTTTCCTCCCCATCGTTGCAGGATTCCTCGAGCGGAACACGAGCATCGACGAGACTCGCCTGAAAATTGCGTGCCTGGAATTTTTGCCCAGAGCTTTCCTGGCTTCGCGCAGCCACGCCAAAGGTAATCAAGCTCTTTGAACGCCCACGAACAACGCCCTTTGAACGAAGTGAACGCAAGTGTTCACGGGGCACGCGCCCAAGCGAAGGCCACGATCGACCGATCGTCGAGTTAACAGGCTGCTTGTTGGCAATGGGATGACTGTTAATCGAATTTCGCGGCGAGTTTCCTGGGTACACAGCACTCGAAAAGAACTTGTCCTCGAGCACCGTGAGACGCTCTGCGAAGCCCCGAGTTTACGATCTGCGTCACCAATGGGCGATGTAAAATGGTAAAAATGAATTCGTGGTTTGCTGGGCGAAATGTGGAGGGTTATATAGTTGTATAGGTGGTGGTGTACGTAGCGGTTCTTTTTTTGTGGGGGTTTTGAAAGTAAACCTGTTGGTTTGAGGTTGTATGAGTTTGAAAGGATCATGTGACTATGTGTGAGATTTTTTGGGGGACGGGTTTGGTTTATTATCGAACCATACTTTTTTCAAATGTATTTACATCACGAAATAAGTCGAGATGAATAGGATACGAATTCTGTAGTTTTCCAGATATCGTGTTTTGAGAGAGATATACTATAAAGCTCTTTGAGTGGTGCGTGTATCAGTTTTTCCTCTGCCCTTCGCTTTTCTACTTCACGTGTTTACCTTGCTAGCCCCACAACGGAGTAAAATTAAAACTTAATCGCTCGGAAAGTATAGATTATAACTACCCGTGGTAAACTATCATTGTCATTAATTTTCATTCAACTTTGACATTAATAAAGCACACAGATCCATTAAAAGGTAACAACTCGGTGATAGGCCAAAAATGGTAGGATAACTTTGGAGGTGATTTTAAAGAAATGTTTGAAGTTTATTAAAAAAGATTTGATAACAATCCTTTTTCCTTGCTAGAAATTTCAAATGTTCCCCATTCCTTCAAAACTCAATATTTTTTCGAAATCTTGGGTACTTCTCTAGTATTTAGTGTGTAGATTACAAAATTTTTGTTTTTTGTTGTGCGGTCATTGTACCGCCACTTTTTATTAAAAAAAATCCGAAAAAAATATTTATGTTCTTCTTCATACATATGATAACAACCTTTGTGTTACATTTTTAATAAACTTCATGATTTTTTTTTAAATCACCTCCAAAGTTATCCTACCATCTTTGTCCTATCATCGTGACCCTGTATGAAAGAAACCAGAAACAATTCCCAAAAATATGCTCAGCGTCAGCCACCACAAAGATTTCCAGCTGTACATCCATACCAACGGCCGAGAGGTATTGTTCTTCTGCTTCTTATTAATAAGACGATTAACCGTGTTACGCGGCAGGCGAACACGGAAGTTTCGAGTTTAATTTACAGGCGGACCAGCCTGGATCCCAGCCTCGCCGGCTTATCGCAGCGCTCTCGTCTTTCGGGGCACTTCTCGCCGCTATCTCGCGGCTGACGCGGGGAAAAAGTTTCCGCAAGATTATCCTGGGCGACCCGCGAAATTACGGAGTCGCCCCTGCCGCGTGTCGCGTAACTGCGGCGAGCTAACGCGACTTTTCAACTAGAGGGCCATAGTAAACGGATCGACTCGAGTTAATCAATAACAAGGATCGAGGAAGAAGTTTGCTCAGACTGCTTGTGCAACGAAGGCTACATCCGAGCGGAAGAAAATAACCACCAACCCTTCCCTGGTCTGGAATCGTAACTACGTGAAAATTAGGAGAACAGCACAGACATAGGATTCCATTGAATACAGTATTTTCCTTGGGAAAATACGAATTAGCTGCTCACCTAATGCCTCGCTGCGGTTTAATCGCTTCGCGGTGATTTCATTTGCTCCGCACACATGCCTGCCAATTGAGTCAGGGGTGATTTAATTCTTGTCGATTTTGCGCTTATAAGCGTAGGATAATCTTTATCGAGCTCGACTTGAAATGTGATCTGAAGGTTTTGAGCGCGGTTGACTTAATCAGAGGGCGACGAAACGGAGTTGTAAGGGAGGAATGATTTGAAAGGTAAGATGCAGGATTTCATTTGGGCACTTGTGGTATCAAGTGTCGTTTACTGGCATATATCTGACGCTGATAGTCGAAGTAATGTAGGAGATATAAAGGACAATGTAAAAACAGTATTTCTAAGGATTTTCACACTCCATGAATTGGGTAATTAAAATGCAATTACTGAATACTTATAAGGCGAAATGGGGTACACAGTGCTGTGATCATCTTGGACTCCATTCAAAGTCTGCGTGACATAACCGCGGGAGGCAATCAAAGGAAGTCAGAACAAAGAGGAAAGTAAATCAACTAATCTATTGTTCAAGTGCATAGGGTCTCATTCTTGAGATCCATAGAAAGCATTAGTCATACGAAGAATACGATACTACTTGATTAAAGGGTTGTACCTAGTCAGGAGACCGAAAAGAGGCGAGTAATTGTGATTTTTTTTTAAAAAGCGGAAGCATGTATTTTTACAAAACTTTGTGCACTTATAATAGCAATATTTAATGAACACTTGGTATTTTTTTTGTGGAAAAATATTTATGTTTATAATAAAAATATAACGACATCCAAGAAGCTTTTCTGAAAACGGAGAGCACGATATCTCAAAAACTACTGCACCAATCTTTCTGAATTTTTGTAGACTTATTTTAGATATAAAAATCTAGTGTATGTTGGAAGGATTTATTTTTTCAATGTATACATTCGATTTTATGAACGGAAAACGACCGGCTTTTGTTTGCAAAAATCGGAATCTTAAATTTAAACAGCTGTCATTTTACTTTAACCTAATATTTCGGAAATTCCATCGATTAATCAGAGGATAAACTAGTATACTAACGAAATCTTTTAAGTTTTTTGATTTTAGATAACGCGATTCCGAATGGCAGTGCTCACCACAAAACTACTTTCCAAAAAGTACTTATCGGATATCAGTTGTAACTTTTCTATAGCTGAATATTTTTACACGAAAAATATTACTGAATGTTCCTCAAATGTTACTCTTTCAAATACAAAAAGTTCTGTACCAATATATGCTTATACCTTTTAAAAAAGAATTCTCAAATATTCGCTTTATTTGGGCCTCCTGACTAGGTATAACCCCTTAAGTTGCTCTCATATTTTAATAAATCGATTCAACAATCTAAAACAATCTCCCCAATAATCAAGAAACACACAAATTCAGCTCTACTGCCAAAATCTCCGTGACATACATGCAGAATACATTACATCCCAACATAAAACAAGTTGCGAGCGATCTAAAAACAGCCGAAGTCTATCAAGAAACCGCAAAAGTTTTCCCAGCATTATACCCACCCCGAGCACGAAGGGTAAGCGACGATCGTGCAAACGCGCGCCACCACGAGGCAACGCAAAAACGCGCCCTTCCGCGAGAGAATTTAATCCCGACAGCCGCTCGCGTGAAAATAATTACGCGCACCAAAACGTTGCGCAGCTCGTTGGGCACGCAATAAATCAGCGCACGCAACGAGCGAGCTTAAACGGTAACACCGCGCGAACGCGGTAATACAGAAAATTCCGGCTGACATTTCATCGAACTATGAGCAGCTGGGTCACCGACATCGCTGTATTTACTCTTCAACCAGATTCCACGTTTCGCGACACCAAGACGCTGTGAGTACCTCATCCCAAGTGGAAAGCTGCACAAAGCGCACCGCGCATAAGAGCATCGGGTGGAATGAAAACACTGCGGCAACACTCACCCTCATGGTCGAAGCCTCACATGGTTCCCCCGTTGCCGAAAAACACCTTCGAGCCGCAACGGATCAAGGACCTCGTCTCTGTCACCCATTCGCCATGCCGAGACGACGATTCGTCACCCGAAGCAATCGGAGCGCGGTGGACACTTCGTGGAACGGGTCCTCGCACTGGTTGCAGATTCCGTTTCACTTTCACACAGAGCTTTTCTCCCTGAAAAGGTTCGAACGACGATCTGTCACTGGAGGATCTTCGAAGTTCGGGTAAGAAGGAAAAAATAGAAAATAAAGAACTGAAGCGCGATGAGCAGGAAGGGGTTGTTGGTTATTCGAACGCGTAGTGGATCGTAAGATCGTGGTACTGTTGGTTGCAAGCTCGCGAAACGTGGTCGAGAGGGCACAAGATCGGGGGTGGAAAGCTCGACGAGCTGCTTGATCGTGGCCCGGCAACCGGCGACTGGCTGCTGCTCGAAAGCTCCTAAGCTCGAGCCAGTCGGCCTGGCTAGGCGCAAACTCGCTACTCGGCCTCGAAAACCCCCACCTCGCGCGCGAAACCTCCCTCCCGTTGCCCCTGAATTTCTTCGGCGTGTCACTGCGAAAAATGTTGCGCGCCCTGACACGCGCTGCCAGCTCACACCGCCACTTGGCCGCGTTAACAATGTGTTTTTGTTGCCCTCACCCGGCCCGGGGATCCTCTGATGTTTATTCCGACTTCAAGGGCTGCTTAATCTGTATACGGGGTGGAAGGAACATGGGGGATGTTTCTTGGGCACATGTGATGGGTGTGGGGAAGGGTGGAATTGGGTGTGAGTGGACAAGCGTTGCTTTAGCCGCTTGTTGTGGGGTGGAAAGACGTGATCCACCTGCGGGATAAGGATTTCATCCCCTAACGCTTTTACTTCCTCGTTATGTTTCTTCTAACGATAATTGATTAACGGGAAGGAATATAAAGAGGGGAGAATGTTAAGGGAGTTGATAAGGTGGACGCATGAAAACGTAGGTTTTGTTTCGCAATTTTTTTCTTGTAAATATTGAACTGCATAGAAAATCCGTTTAATGGTGTTTGTTATAAATCTTTTGAGAATTAAAAAAAATCAAAGAAAGCTGGTTGTGCGGCCTTTACAATTGACTTACCAATTAGCATTGCGAGGATGTCAGAGACTATTTATCATGTTTACTTGAAATTTTGCGAGAATCTTCCTTTTATGTTAATCTAATGGAGTACATACGGATTTTGCAATTGCTTAAAAATATTTTTAGCTACAGACATTTTTGTAATCAAATTTTTGATACAAATCACAATTTGTATTGAAACACCCTTCATTTCCATAAAAATGTTTTTTTTAAATATCCATTTGTAATTCTTTTGTTCTCGCCATGTAGAAAATGAAAATTTTTGTTATTTTATTCGAGAGAACACCACGTTGTAAAATCCACGCAACGCAAATTGGTGAATCAAGGGAACGCAGCGCAGCAGGTTTATCGCCGTCATTTTGTTAAAAAAAATTAATAAATATTTTTTGTTAATATTCAAAAGATGTAAAATAAATGTCGTTAATCAGATTTTCCATTGAAATCATTATTTAAAAGAAAAGAATTGATAAATAGATCTATGGTTTCCATTCGTCCAAGGTGACACCACCCCTTATATAAATTCTATTGTGGGTGCAAGTGTTTGGATCTAATATGAGCTTTTAATTCGATTAGAAACTTTCTCTATGTATTTGAACGTGGTTGAGATCTGAAGTCATTTAGCCCAATGCAGACGCATTCTACAGGATTAACAGGTTAATGTACCTACTAGTCTTCGGAAGCTATACAGAATAGAACCCAAAATTTTTTACTTGTGATACATAAATGGGCTTCCATTTTTAACTCTCATGCTGTCATTACAAGCACACTGAATTTCTTCTACCCCACACAGGATAGTATCAACACGTCAACTGTAATATACAATATAGTAGAACAATTTTTTTCAAAGTATATGTTTTTTAAAGACGAATCCAGCTTCCTGCTCAGTTTTTAGAAAATTTCAGAAAATATGTTTACGCCTCAAATATTTTTCACTATTCTGCAAATCTGCAGAGTCGCATCAAAATCGGTGTGTTATTTTAATGTACACCATATACCTAATTACTGACAATAACTGTTCGACGTTGGAACAAGTAGAAGACATTCTAATTAATTGATATTTCGAGTTCGACGTCTTTGAAATTCAGAACGATAGTAAGTTCTATATACAGTGCACTTTGAAATCGACAATATGAAGTTCGTGGTAACTGTGGTGCAGCGTTCTAAATAGCAATATTCGCGATTACCGCGGCGTGCATAGAGACGTCGATACATGCAGTGTAACGAGCGCTATAAATATTAAAATATTCGAATGTGTTTGAATGTTGTACCAACAGAGACAGTCTGCAACACTTTACGAGGAGCCTGACCCTGTGGGCCATGCATTTCAACATTGAAATCACCGACAAGCGCGGTATTATAATCTAGATTATCAGTGAAAACATATTCTACGCGTATGTGTACGGTTAACAACGATATTTTAACCCTATCTGTACTGCACAGTGCACTGCAGTATAATTAGCCCGACTATATCTTTCAGCGTGTATTAGGTCAGTGCAAAAGTTTATTCGCTTTATTCAACCACGTTTTTATTAAAAGTAAACATATATTACATGTTTTTTTAATCAAAGTATTTTTCTCGGCTGGCTATGACCTTTGCCACGTTTCTGGTAAAAGCACAAGTATGTGTAGTAAAAGAGACATTTCGTTACACATAACATCATCTGACAGTGAGCGAACGAATATTTGCACTGACCTAATCCGTACGTGTATGCATGACAGAGACAGACAGAGAGAGGAGGAGGTATTACGTTTTATTTGTGGTTACCTTGCAGTTTATAAAAAAAAATAATCTACAATTACTATATATTGTAACTTATCCCACAGTTTTTATAATACAAAACTTCTCTAAAGTATGCAATTACGCAGGGGCGCATTTTCCACCCTTAGACAAACAACCGTCTGCTTCCGTTAATTTAAAAGAGTTGACACAATTTTAAAATTAATTTAATATGAAAACTCATATATGAGTTTTTGCTAAATTATAATCTGAAAAGAAAGTGAATTGTTTTAACGTTGTCTCAGACCTTTGTGTTTAAACATTTTGCAATTTCTTTCGCCCAAAAATTTCCGCTACTCAAAATTTGCCGCTCCCCAAAATTCGCCCCTGTAATTACTTTAAAACTAGAGATGGGTTTCTCGAAGCCACGATACCTTAAAACCCAAGAAAGTTTGGAGTTTCAAGGATCCGAAACATTGCATTTTTTTGCGATTCGAAACTCTCCACACCCAGATAAAAAAAGTGTAAAATCAACGAATGAGGAATCGTTTGCGTGCCTTGCGAATTTATATATCGTTACATTTTTGTTTGTATTTTCTTTAACTATGGTCAACAAAGATTTATACAAACATTCGGAAAAAACTGGGAATGTCCATTTTTCGTGATTCTGCAATTTATAACATATTTTGTTGGTAGCAACTCGGATTACAGAACTGTACGAGTCACAAAGATTTATACTGTTCAAACACCCCCGTAAGTAAACGTTAAATTTTGGAATCCTACTGAAAAACAGGAAATGTCCACTCTGCACTGGAACAAAATACGGAATGCACGCTTTGCCTAACTTTAATCTTCTGTCGTCAAAGTAAAAGAAAAGTATATAAAAAAATTAAATTCATTGAACCTTGTTTCTTTACTGGTGGACTATTTAATTAATGTATTAAAACTTAATTTTCTCCATAAAGCTGTTTTGACACATTCAGCTATTTTCACAACTCTTCTTTCGTTACCAAAAAATTGTATTCTCATTGAATATTATCATACAGCATCATAAATTATATTTCGCGAATATAAATTCATATTCGGTAGTATCTGTCACATAAAACTAAAACGTCAATACTATTAAAATTAATTCCCCCGACATCTGGTTAGAGCTAAAAATCTCGTTTAATACAAAATGTTCCGCGGCTCCGAAACGCGAAGATTGCACTCGCCACGCGTTAATTATTACTTCTTCGGTGATACGCTTTCGCTTGAAATTCTCATTATGACATACATTATTGAACGTCGAGCATACACACGGGTTGTCTTTCTACCCGAATCTCGCTTAATTACAAGCGTCGCTTGGTTTCGCCCCGCATACGTTACAACAGGCTTTAAAACTTTAAACACGCTCCCACCCGAGATTATACCTGACGTCACTTTTAAATTGAAGAGTCAATCTTCCTTAATTACAACCATGGATCGTTCCAATAAAAAAAAAAGGCGAACTCGTAGCAATTCAGCCAGTGTGTCGTCTCGAAATATCACTCAACGCCTTTCACTGCACCCCATAATCCATAAACTTTTACACGAACCCGTCGCACCGTTCGCTCCGCAATTAATCCGTTGTTTCGAAATTCAACGCCCGCCGTGAATGATTGTTATTACATAATTCCCAGATCTGGTTGCGCGCAAGTCCCTGGATCCGAGCTCGAATGGCATTTACGAGAACCATAAAGGGCTTTATGGCCACGCACGAAAGAGTTAAACTCCACTCACTTAGTGCAACTAATTCCCATTAATTATTCTTGCCGCCTCGTGAACTTTTCACGATGGCCTTCCGAGCGGGTCAGGAAGCACGTTTCCACGATGTTGGGAGGCGGCGAGCCTGCGGCTGGTCAAGAACAATTGCGGTCCCTCGATCGGCCGCAAGGAGCTTTAATGGCGCGCGATGACATCGCCACGGCCAATTTGCAGGCTCTGATTAATTTCGTTGTAGATACGAATCTCACCGTGGTCGCGCCTTGGTCGAGTTCAAGGCGAGAACACGGCGACCGACTGTTTGGCTTTGAATTTTGCGGCCGCCCTACCTCGTGACTAATTCCCGGCGACTCCTTTCAGTGAACGCGAACCTCATTATGCTTGCATCATTTGGTATTTGACAGTAAAGCGCAGGGTTCCCTAACGGCTTAACGTTACTGGACGTGCCGGAGGAATTCCAGCCATGGACTTCTCGTCTGCTCGATAATCAACTTTGACATCGTGTTTCCTGGTAATTTAAAGTTCGTTCGCGAAGTATTATTGATTTTGATTTTACGCGCCCCACGAAAAGCTTTGGAGTAAATTTTGCGGGGCTTTATTCGCAGATATTTGTTATTATAAAATTTCTTTAAAAGGCCCCTCGGTCCACGAGAAGCTCATCTTAAATTTTGCGAGGCACTATGCATTGATATTTATTATTATAAAATTTCTTTAAAAGGCCCCTCGGTCCACGAGAAGCTCATCTTAAATTTTGCGAGGCACTATGCATTGATATTTATTATTATAAAATTTCTTTAAAAGGCCCCTCGGCCCACGAGAAGCTCATCTTAAATTTTGCGAGGCACTATGCATTGATATTTATTATTATAAAATTTCTTTAAAAGGCCCCTCGGTCCACGAGAAGCTCATCTTAATTTTTGCCGGGCTTTATACACAGATATTTGTTATTATAAAATTTCTTTAAAAGGCCCCTCGGTCCACGAGAAGCTCATCTTAAATTTTGCGAGGCACTATGCATTGATATTTATTATTATAAAATTTCTTTAAAAGGCCCCTCGGTCCACGAGAAGCTCATCTTAAATTTTGCGAGGCACTATGCATTGGTATTTATTATTATAAAATGTAGGAGTATGTGAGCTTAATAAATGCGCTTTTTCTACTCCGCAGAATTTTGAAACCTGGTCCCGCAAAAGTTCACGCCCGTCCTGATTTGAAGGTGGCCCTTTTCCAAACGACACACTTCAGAAGTAATTTATCACTCGACGAGTCCACAGCGGGGATGTAAATTTATGAATACAATACGCGACGTAAACGTTATAAAGCTCGGAATGATTTCGACAATAATTTATACGCAGAGATTTATCGCGAGCGATTCAAGAGGGCCCGGCGAAATATCGAGAAAGCGACCATGCATGAGTGCAATCGATAATCGTGTAACCGGATGGAACGAGCTCCCAACAAGCGGCATTCGCTTTTTCGAATTTCCTTTTTATGTTCCCTGGTCCGTTCGAAATCCGCGCGTGTATTGTGGACCTCTCTTCCCCTCCTCGAAAAGTGTACGCACTGATCGATACCGCGTTTAATCACCAAGGCATTAACCGATGGGATTGTGCCGCTGCAACTTCGACCTTTTTTTTAATTACTTTCGCGAGTCTCTTGTTTGCGCGCGAGCATACGGGCACGTAGCTCGATCGACCTAGAGTTCGTTTCGTTATTTTCTTTTAGCCTCAAACCGATACGGTCGAAATTAGTTTCCGCGAAGTTCCACGGCGTCGATCGTGCGACTCTAAGAAATTAAATTTGATGGCGTTCGTGACGAAGTTTATCGGCGAACACTTCGCTCCCTTTAACACTCGGGCTCCTCCATTCAATCTCCATCATCGCATCGATGGAAGTGGAGGTATGTATATGTAGGTACAGATGAATTACAGTGAATCTTCAGATAATCGACGTAACGGAATCACATTAATTACGTTAATCGACCCTCGATTTTCCGGTTAATTAAGAGATCGCGATCAATCACCGAGGCGAACTTCAAGAAATCTGACGGCGGATTATAAGCTTATCGATGTTCTTCCTTGCTCCCAGCATCGATTAATCCACGGCGTTGGATGAATCGCACCGCTTCCGCGAGATCACTGTTAATGAGGCCTTCAATCTTTCTGAGAGTTGTCACCAAACTATACGCAACGTATCGACGTCACTCGTTAAAAGTAATGGCACAGAAAGCGAACAAACAATACCGAAAATCTATCCACTATCTTCAACTTTTGTGCTGTCATTCGTTGTTCATTACTTTGATAGACTGCACTTTTTTAATAATTGGGGGCCCCTGTGGAAAACAGACACATGTCACCGTTTCATGATTGTCGGGGAAAGCAAGTTGGAGGAAAAATTAGTCTCATAGGAAATGCGGTACGAAATTGTAATTATTTCGGACGGTGCTTGAATTAAATGGTGAATTACCTATTATCAAATTTTAGCAGAAGAATTACTTTTATTAGATCACTTGCTCCAAAGGAGCCCAGTGGCATGGGCCCTTTTTCCACTACGCATTTGTTTTTTCTCGGTGTGAAGCTGATACGTTTGTATATATTATTATACATATTAGGAGGTGGTGGAATTACACTGCACTGCAGGAACGAATTAATGGTACAAAGAAACGAGAATTTATGCATATGTGACATGTGCTGGTTTTTCACTGGGACCCTCAATTTCTCTTATACGAAGACTTTTGTGTTGGTAATTATGAAAGTGGCGTAAGTCATGTATTTTTTGTTTCGAGACGTTTCGACTGTAGCGTTAAAAAATATAATAAATATTGAATTAAATTTGAAATATTGTTTAATATTTAATTAATAAATATTTAATTAAAATATTAAAAAATATTTTTCCTTTATTGAAGAAAACGTTTTACAACATACCTACATTAAGGCTGGGACTATTCGAATAATTTAATATTCGAATATTTTACAAGTATTCGAATACTTGGATATTCGAATAGTATTCAAATACTTGCATATTCAAATAGTATTCGAATACTTGGATATTTGAATAGTATTCAAATACTTGCATATTCGAATAGTATTCGAATATTTGTATAAACGAATTATATTCGCCAAATAATTGAGCAACTGAAGTATTCGAATATTCGAATACCGTAAAATTCGACAAATAATCCCAGCCCTAGTCCCAACGCTACGGCGTTCTATACGAAACAGTCTCTTTCTTCGATCAACTATTCATCCTCTTAAAGCTGGCTAATCTTTTTCTGTCTTCAGCTACGGACACCAGCAGACTACGCACGGGCCTACACCCAGTGCTCGCAACAATATTAAAACATAAATCAATATAACCTAAAACAATAAAAATCTCCAGCACATTTAACGATAACCAATATACCTAAACAAACAACAATATTAACACCAAAAGAAACCCTGGTTCTGGACCCGTCTCCCATACCACCACGCAGATACAGAGGAGGCTGTAAAGCAAAGAGAAGTGCCCTTCATCACGGGAGACTGTCCACATCAAAATTCTACGGCGATAAATGGTGGCGTTATACAGAGAGAGACGTGCAATTCCGTCCCTCTTGTATTTCAACCGTCGAGTTTCGCAAACTCCATTCTCCTCGGTTCGCCTTGCATTCTGCGAGGTTAGCCGTCTGATCCAGCAGGATGGAGGGCCCGTAAATATGATCGAGGATCCCCGCGAAAGACGCGGCGGGACGTTGATCCTCTATCATTCGTTCGTTCATCCGGGACTAAACGGGCGAAGGACAACGGGCGTAGGAAAGGTCAGCGGCGAATTTCTTCCACCCTCATCCCCTAGCGAACGGCGCCGGCGGCGTAATCAGGAAACGTCTGGATAGGCAACAGGCCTCCTCCGTCCAAATTCTCTCTAATGACAAATGGCCGACGCCGCTCGCGGAAACTCGATTCAGTTTCTATCGTCTCCGGGGACGATAGTTTCGTAAACTCCATTTTCCTTCTATCCGCCGTCTTGGCAGATCGGCGACGACGATGATCGAGGACCGTGGAATATTCGCGAGTAACCGTTTATCCGTCTATCCGCGGAAGAGGCCGAGGAGGATGGGAAGCTCGGTCGCCGCTCCTCCTTTATTCCGTTCCTCTGTTTCCGTCGCCCGTGAAAAATGAGCGGCACCGCGTTGAAACGCCACCGCGACGGATAAGCACGAGATACGGAAGCGTCGAGCCACCCTTGCTTTCGAATTATAATCTGAAAGGACCCGTTTTATGCAGCGTCCGCATGGAAATCGATCTGCGTCCAACTTTCGCTTGCATCGCGCACTACGTGTGCGTTAGCGTTTTAGTCCAAGACACTTTAAAAATACTGCATATTAGAAGGCAGAGCGTAATGAATGTACACCTCGGAGGCAGTCTCTCGCGAGGGAGCTCGATACGCAAACATTATTACCTCGCCGTTCGTGTAGCAATTTTTTAAAACCGCGAGAAGTTGCACGGTGAAACGGGTTACTCCATTTTACCATAATTGGTCGGAGCCCCATTTTTCCCCGCGAGGGATGCCGCCCTATATATCACGGCCCACCGCATCGACCATGCGATCCTCGTATGCGTGATCGAGGAGCGTCAGAAGACGGAAAATTAGGAAGATTCACGAGCACTCTGGCTTCCCGCTATCCGTTTATCTGTCCCAAGACGAGGAGGGGAACACTTCTCGGGGAATGGACGTGGAAAAGATTCGAGGACGATTCGAAGGGGTGCCTCCGTGCTCGGTGCGTTCTTCCTTTCCTTTCACGTCCGCTGGACCGGAAGAGCATTTTAAAACTGACGCAGCCTATTTGTCTGCGGTGACCCCCGATGGTACCGCGACAACACGCCGAAGCTCCTGGCTACGCCCAGTTTTTTGATATTTTTCAGGATCTTCCTGTCTTCTTCCTCCCTCACCCTCTTCCATTCTGCACGCTCATTCTCCGGCGCCCACCCCAAGGTTTTGCTGTTCGCAGGAGGACAAGAGCGAGTCCTGCGCGCCCTTTCCGCTTTTTTCACCGTCGCGCGATTAATGACGCTCGTTTTCGCTCCGGATGGCCAGAGAAAGGAGAAAGACCCCTCGAGATATTTCTCCTTCTCCCGCGGCGGCTCTTCTCTAATGGACTTACGGTACGAGGAGCTCCGCTGGAGGAGCTGCCTCGTACATACATAAATTCCTTTTTGAAGCGGCGATAATTGGCGCGTCGGAGGAGCAGGCGGCCGGATCTTATATTTCACTCTAGCCTCGTCACGTTTCCCCGCGGAAAGTGGTTTGGAATGGAGTTCGAAACTGGCTAGAATCTGATCACTGGAGTTTCATCTTCTCCGTAATGAATTCTTTATCCGCCCGAGCGAACGAAACGGTTTCGGTAACGTAATTCGTCCACGTCTTTGTAGGAGTATAAAAGGTAATGATTTTACCTGCAAGTAGTCAGAAGTGTTTCCTTAGAAACGTAGCTGTTGCAGGGAAGTATCAGCTTCCTGCGAGGAATATGCTAAAAGTGGATTATCCTCGGCTCTAGGGGTGGCGTCGATTTCCTTCGAAGGAATCCGATCTAATAGAAGTGGCAATTACCATCGGCGCAAGGAGCCCAGTATGCTCCGCGACATGCGATTTTCACCTTACACCCTCGGATCTTCCGGGGTGGAAAAGGATTCCGAGATAATGGCGCGTGGCGCGGGAATCGGGGGGTGGAGCCTTTTATTCGTGCAATCTTGGGTATACGGAGTAGGGAAGCGATATGGGGTGGAGGCGGAAGAGGATACAGGCCTGGGGACGAGGACCACGGCTCTCACGGCTTTCGACCTTCTACCCTGATCGTCAATTTCCATCGATTGCTCTTATTTCGCGCGCCGGAGACCCCATAAACATCCCCATCCATCAAACACACCGGCGCGTGATATCATAACTCTATACACACGGTGTGCTTGCGATAGTTTACCCCGGGAATATTGAGAACTTCCCCCGGAAACGTCGGTGCTTCAGGTTTCGCCCCAAAAAATTCGATGGATCCGCGGGAGGAACCAGTCGCGTTGGGATTCATTCGAGGATGGGTGTAAAAACTTTGAGAAACGAAACACTCGCGGGCTTGATATTTTTCTTTGCAAAGTTTGTTATGTAGGACGGAAAGGGAAACGAGATATTGTTTGCGAGTTACGCGCATTCAATTCTGCGAACTTTGTTTCGTATGGGATACCATTGTGAGCGGGGAATGTGGCAAGCTGATACGTGGGACGTTCGCGGAGCTTCACTCGCGTAGAGGTTTTTGATATCAAAACGTATTAAATTGTGGGTAGGCTTTGGGGTTGCAGTTGATATTTTGTTGTCTAATCACCTTGCTCGAGTTTGAAAATAGGGTGACTTGTCCAGTGAGTGAACACCCCCAGTTGGTGAACGTTGCTGATATAATTTACACAAAAACTCGTCTAAATATGTTGGAAACCTAACCACTGTTATTATCCTGTTCACTCACTGAGGTACCCTTGTTCATTCACTAGAAATTTATGTTCACTCACTGGTCATTGGCCCATTTGTTATTTAATCCTCTGCCAGATTTTTAATGGAAGTTACAACTATCAAACATTGCTAGAATTGTGTTCCGGGATGTCCAACTTTAGTAATAAAACCGCTCGTTTACAGAAATAACATTCAGGGGATTAAATAACGACTTTTGATTACTAATTTTAAGAGACTTAAGTGTTCACTCACTGGACAGGTCACCCTACTTCATTACGGGTAGAATTTAGAGAGAAAGAAGAAAGAAGAACGTGATGGAATATTAGTATATCTATTGTGTATGAGATGAAGAGAAACTTGAAGGGCTTCACAATTTTTCACAATTCCACCCAGTGTATGCCACTACATGCGCGATTGTATACTCGATCGCGCGTGTATGTTTACGCCCACATTTTCCCGCATGCATCTGACTTCACTGGTAATGGAGTGATCGGTGAAGAACTGGAAGTTCTTCGTTCCAGAAGAAGGAGATGGATCTTCTGACAACCTGGCCGTGATTCCTTCGCCAGCGTAGCATTCGGGAAGTACGTGACAGGGGATTAAGCTCATGGGAGGAAACGCTGTTGTTATATTGTTTGCCGAACGAAGACGGAGCTTATTGATCGGTCGAAATCAAACGTACAACGTAGCTCGAGCATGGAAAGCTTTGGGCAAGAATTCTTGAAAATTTCATTCTTCAAATTATAGAACAATAAGTTTATTAGGAATGATGACTGAGGCAGCGAAATTACGGATGTCTCCGTTTCGCTTTAAGTGAGAAGCAAATTTCCGGGGTCGGAAGGAAAGTAAGATATCGTTACAATTTTACAAGCGCATCCCTTAAACGTCCCTCGTAACAGTCAATTCCAACCGAGTAGTTCCCGTCCTTGGAAGAATGCTCCGTGGTTTAAAGTTACTCCTGAAGCACTTGCTGTTACTGTGAAGGCTGTTTTACTTGGCCTAAAAGTTTGGAGAACGAAATCATAAAAACCGCATGCTGAATAAGTAGATCATTCGAAAAGTCTTTCACTTCATCTTATCTTTAATATACAGCGTGCTCGACTACTGCTGGGAGAAAATTTAAGGGATGATCCTAAACACCAGAATGAGACGAAAATCAAGAATAATGATATGGAGGTTGAGGCTTAGGTTGCTAGTTATAAGCGTTTAAAGATACGCCTAAAAGAAGGAAATTTATCTGTTTTTTTTCTTTATCACTTCATCCAAAATTGAAGGGTATCGTTGTCGCGAAACAATGGATTTTAGATAGTAAGGTAAATGTCCCAATTTCTGCTCATGTACCGATTCCTACTCATTTCGTATTTTTCTCATTATTGTAAATGTTACGTTTGTACTATAGTTGTAACAAAATAATTTAAAATTATTTGAACGTTTACGCGAGTGTTGCACGTGGTGGGGGCTAAATTATGTACAGCCTAAGCAACGAAAAAAATGTAAAATAAGAGACTCATGATTTTGTGATCATGTTCTAGCTGTTTGTGCTAAGGAACAGCTCTCCATTTAGATTTTTGACGATTTCTAATATATTGAAGTAGAAAACAGGTGAGTAAGTTTGGGGTCAAGTAAATACCGTCATGTCCGTATTTCTACTCACCCAAAAAATTTAGTAAGATAACCTCAAAATCAAAGTAATGTAGTAACCTCTATATCTATTCGAAGGCATGTTATTTTTTTTATCATTCTTTTATGTTCTGAAAATAATTTTATTTACATTTTTCATGGTTTTAATATGGAAGATAAAATTTAAAAACAAAACAAATGGCAACAAAAAAGACGAGAAGCATCAGTATACTGATGAAAGCATAAGAAATGCAATAGATGCTGTTTCTAGAGCTGTATCAGTTAGGGCTGTCAGCAAACAATATCACATACCATTTTCAACATTAAGGTGCAAATACAAAGGAATATACCCAATAGGGAAGAAAAGCGGTCCACAGACTACTTATATTAACAAATAACGAAGAAGAACGATTAGTTCAGTGGATTTTGTTTGTAGGCAGTAAAGGTTTTCCATTAAGGGGGCATGCTCAGTCAGGAGGCCGAAAAAAGGGTGATCTTTGGGAATTTTTTACTCGAAAGCTATACCACATTTCTCAAAAATTCTTTTTCCCTTTTAAAGATTGCATCTAGTATTGTATATCGTAATTTTTTTATTTAAAAATATTTATTAATAACAAAGTTATTGTCCTCTAAAAAAAAGGCTTCTGTGGTGACCACTGCTGTTCGAAAGTCGATCATCTAAATTAAAAAATTCAAAAGAATTTACTTATTATATTATATTATCTTGTCTTTGAACGAAGGATTTTTCGAAATATTGATTTGGGAAAAAATGGCGGATGTTTAAAGTAAAAGTTTCAATTTTCATCATAAATCGTGCCTGATTTTCGTCAATTAAAAGACAACTAAGCATTGGAAAAAAAAATCCTTCGTTCAAAGACTAGTTTATTGTTCCTATAGTAAGCTTGTAAAATTTGAAGTAAATCGGTTGAATGGTTTTTGAAATATCTTGGTCACCGATTTTGAAAATGCTGTTTCGAGAAAAACGCGTTTGAAGTTTCAAGTCAAGTTTATACCCGGGCGGCGCGCTCAAGGGAGGGTTCACTTCGAACGCCTATATCTCGGCCAATTTTATTCGGATTACCTTAAAATTTTTACAGAATATTTCTAAGATGTTGTACTTAAAGAAAATACAAAAATTGAAAAATCGATTTTTTGAAAGTTGTGACTGAGCATGACCCCTTAATCAAGAATATGCTGTTGGATAGTGTCGCATTGTTAATAAAACAGTTGAAAAGGTAAAATCCATTTAATGGTGGTAGACCAGGAAGGCTTTTTAAAACGACACCCAGAATTATCTATACGTACACCACAAAATCTGAATTATTTTTATTTTAATAAATATTTTTTCCAAATTATAAATAGTTATATTTGTTATTATGTTATAACACCTCTCCATAAAAGATGTAACTTATTCTAAGCTGATATTGTGTGAGCAGAAATTGGTACAAATTGTGAGTAGAAATACGGACATCGGTATTTCTCGTGAGTAGAAATACGGACATTTGGAGCATTGTATTTAATTACAAATTACTAATAATTAAACATCATGAAATATCTTTTTTAAATATTTTTTTAATTAGTTGATATATTATTAAGGTATTAACCAATTTCTCTGCAAATTTTGACCACAAACAAATTTTTTACACATTCTTTATGACGAGTAACCTCTTAAATGAGTAGAAATTGGGACATTTACCTTATTATCTTTAATTTCGACCGTATATTTCACAAACTATGGTATCGGCGCACAGGTTCGGTCATATAAAAATTGTTAAAATTATTTCAACGCTGATATTATTTAAATAACGTTGAATTAATTTTAACAATTTTTATATGACCGAACCTGTGCGCCGATACCATAGTTAATGGATTTTAGAGACTAACAATAAGTAGTGTATTGATTAATCATTTTATGTCCAAAACTACCAAAGCTGACAAATTCATCTTGCGGCGTGCACTCTCGCAATAGTAGATTGAAAATTAGAATATTTGCGTTATTATTTCCCCATTCCAACAAGCTCACCAGTATTATCCGCACATCGTCTTATTCCGTTAACAGCCGTAGAGACGATTAGACCGATACCTCGATGTGCAAGCGACCACAAAGCTCCCGAAGCATCGATATCCATTTATCCGTGTAAATTGCATTGTTGGGAGAACGTTCTTACCGGACCTTTAGAAACTGCTCAACCAAATTCGAACCGTTCCCATCGAATAGTAAAACTACGGTCCCACCCTCTACCCGTATCTCCATACCCATCCCGGAAACGAGTCACGAATTTCGCTCGTTCACTACGCTTATCAAGCTTCTTCGGACACAAAATCAATGGCACCCTAGCTGAAGTAGTAAAAAACAAATTGCTCCTTCGAATCTTGAATTACTCCACCACTCGACTTCGCGAGGGCCACGCGTTCGCATTCGCGACACTAACCCAGCATCGTTTTCAAAACCGATGTATTCACACGTTGCGCGCCGGAAGCCTCCGCAGAATGTCTCATTAACCTTCCCGATAAAGCGGCTCCACGGAATGGGGGTGGAAGTGGCAGAAGGGCTTCGTACATCTGCTCGCGTCGCCGTGCTACGCGATATTACCTACATCGGCCGCGTGCAAAGCTAATAAATGGCTGATCAGATGAATTAGCGCGGCAATAACAGGAACGACCGCCGCGTAACAAAGCGCGCTCGCATAACGAAATGTCACAGTATGAATGCGCGCAGGAGTCGTTAATTAATCAGCCCCTCTCGCCGTGCCCGCCTGTATTGGGTCGGTTGAATAAATGGGGTGGCATTGGAATCATCTCGCCGGTAGGTGATAAATATCGCTGCATTATTCGTTATTCATATAACGCGCATATATGCATACAGGTATATGCGTGTGTGTATAATATACGAAATGTATTGTGCCGGGGGAAAATGGAGTCGCGACCGCGGGCTCGACGGACGGGGATGGTTAATTCGGTATAAATTTACATGTAGTAATATTTCCGTTCCGCGAGACGAGACACGACAATTTTTCCGTGATGCCGCTGGACGAATGATTCCGCGCGCTGTGTTAGCACGGGTGCCTATGTGTATGTGTGGCATGCTGCATGGGACAGGGACGCTCGTCCTTGTGTTGAAATATTGTGCGCAAAAATATTACGGCAGTTGCAGCGGGTAAGAAATACGAATAATAAAAAACGTAATTATGGGGGACGATTGATTTTGGTCAATCAATGGAATTCAAAGTGCAACTTCGCTTTTAGATATTCTCTGGTGAAAATGTCAAGCTATGTCCTTACTTTGGCATTTGGCAATTGACAAGGCCACCTGGTGTGCCAAACAAGCGTAGACTGGGTGGGACTATAGGTAATAATCATCTCAGACGAGAGTCTTGTATAATTATTTTCGAACTTGAGATACAGGTTCGTTTGATCGGTAAATTATACTTCGAATCGAGTATACATCGAGATTACAGATGTAGATTTTAAGAGTGACAAATATATATTTTTTTTTTAATTTGAATATAAGTGCGTCTTAAATCAAGGGTATCTTAACTCAACGCAAAAGGTCGTCGACATTTGCCATGTAGGTAAGCCTGATTCGTCCATGTCTAGACGGTGCTGAAATGTTCAATCTTTCGAATAGTATTCGCTGTGTCAAATTATCGCGGAGTGGAAGGGGTGGTTCTTCCACAATAACGCTACGAAATGGTTTCGCGCAATGACGGGAAAGCCGCGAAGAAAGAATGGCCTTGGAAACAGAAAGGGGATTGGTTAGGTGGCAAATAGAAGGAAGAACGGTGAGATGAAATATCTCTGGAGGAAATTAAAATGCCAGGCTGCCGTGGAAACAGAAGCTTCGCTTACTTATTTATTCCATTATAAAAGCTTCTGTGCTGCGAAGATGTGTACCGGACGTTCCCCCTGTTGATGACGCCTCGCGAGTTTCGTCTTTAATGTCTCATTCGAGGATACATCGACAAAAAGTACGTTTGACGGAGAAAGGCATCATTTCTCGAAAATGTAGATGAACTTTTTTTGCATCAGACGATGTTTAGGATGTGTACAAAAAAATTATTATTGGATTGGGACTGTTTTTTTCTTATTATTGTGCAGTATTCTTTATATGTTATGTTTTCGTTAAGGGGAAAAAATAAAGCAGAGATGGGCAAAAAATTATTTGAAATAAAAATTTCGTACACAAATTTTTAATGCAAATAATTTTTTGCTCATCTCTGAAATAAAGTGGCAGTAATAGGGGCATTGGCAGCAATTGGAATATCTACCCTATATTTCGTCAAATTGTACTATATACCGTTGATACAAAAATAAGTAAAATAAAAAAGTAAATCTATACTCATTATTTTCCTAAGTTTCTCTGAAAATCAGTTAGGTTAGAAAACAGTCTTCAGAATGAACCTCACCTTTGCGATAGTCTTGTCCTTCTTTTCTTTTCTGTTGCTTATTTTCTTTATGCAACAAAGACGCTTCATACTAAAAAAATAAATAAATACTATATTTATTTCAAGATTCCACAAAAATACTATACCCCCCTCAGAAAGGTGGCAACCTCACCCCAAGTAGAGATCAATACACCCTTTAAATACAAATTACATTTAACGAAGCAGAAACGCTGAAATCGAATCTTAATCAATCTCGAACCAAGGAGTTTCTCAAATTCCCTTTATCGAAAACAAACTTTGCTGAACGAAACCATCTCCACAATCCCGACTTATCTTCGTCCACAGAATCACCAGTATCATCAACCCCGCTCGTCCTCGCGCTACATCCATGCATCTCGTTTCCCAGAAGCCTTCCTCGCCGCTTGTCTGCCAACAAACGATTTCTCCGCGGCATTTTAAACATTCGGTATCTCGCATCTTTATTACATTCGCGATGCCTTATTTGTCATTGGAAGAGCAGCCAGGGGAACGTGGCTGAAAAATTGCAGGGATGTCAGCCGCACAAAGCCCGGGTTATTTTCTAGGGGGCAGAGGTAACAGGACAGGTCGTGGCCAACAATGGAGGAGGAGGGTTGGAGAGAGAAGGAGGGGGAGGAAAAAAGATTAAAAGCCCTACATATGTCGCTGGCGCCGCGGCACAAAGGGTTAATGAACAGTCAAGGCGATGATTGAGAAGTCCGCGGCAAGAAAAAAAACGGTAATAGGACATTTCTCGCGAGGCTATGAATTCTCTTTGCCCTGTGTTCCCACCATTGGTCCCCTCGTGCAGCTCCATTTCTTTTGCGTCTATTACGTGTCACCCAGCTCTGACGCATCGCGTTTTGAAATTCTTTTCGCCTCCACACGACTGGCGACCTGGTTCCATTATTTTTTTCCCTCGTCCGTGAAAAACCGTCTACCGCACATTTCTTCGGCCTTGTTCAACCCCCTTGCCTCTTAGAAAACGCATTTGTAAATGTAAAAAAAGAGGGCAGTCGAAGGTATAGCGTAGCCAAGAGAAATCGTTCTACTGTTTCCTCGTCAATCTTTAACTTGCTTGTATTTACAGGCTTCGTAGACAGCAGGGTGAAGATGAAGAACAAGTAATACAAGTATACTTCTTCGATGATGAGGGTGAAGAACCCAGCTTCACTGGAATTCGATAATTCTTCTCTGTAATTTCCTCTGTAAGCGAACTTCGAAGACAGGCGTCGAGAAAAGGTCCATTTTCTCGAGCCCCGTTCGTTCTGATCGACGAAACTTTAAAATTACTCGACAGATGACACCGTTCCCTACGTATCATTCTCGTCGTCGAAGAGAGTGCCGAATAAAATCACTGTTTTTAATGGAATGACGTGTCGCGTGCATCGATGTGCTGGCAAGATAACAAAACACCAGTCCGTCCTGTAAAAACATACGACAAAACGGTGAATTTTATCTAACCACTTTATCCATTTCGCGTCGTGCTGTGTGTTGAAAAAAAAAAAATAAATAGCGGGTGGCATGGGGAAAAAACAGGAAAAAAGTTGTCACGTGGAAAAAGGTCCGCGAACGCGGAATGAAAAGGGGACGTATTTTGCCCGTGGACGGCTGGTCGGGATTGGTTAACTGTGGAGGGCCATCCGATTGGAAATCAGTTTTTCAATTGTTTAATCTGCTGGCGTCGCTTCCCGTGACAATCTAAAAGTTCCCCGGGACCGTCGCTATTTATTGATTTCCGAAGTCGGCCGCTGCCCACTCTTATTATTCGAGACATAGCCGATGGTAAATTCGCGGAGAGGGTGTTAACATCGACTACCCTCCGTTCTCAATTACCGTCGCTTTACTGAACTTCCCGCCCGAGTGTCTCGCCAGCCTACTAACCCGTCACCCGATAAAACTTCGGGAGAGTGTTATTTAAATGCTCCTCCGCGCCAGCGGCGAGTGCTCCGTCGAATCTTGCAGAGTAATGGCGAACGGTTTTAGTCACCCCTCCCACGTTACTTGAAAATCGATCCTAATTTCTTCGCCGCCGTTCGCTCGAACTTGAAGTACTTGGAAGTACAAAACACATGAACGAGCTGCGAATTAACAGTTAGTTTTCTTGCTTTGTCATTTTGCCTCGAGCGGCGTCTTCAGTTTCGCCGAGCTTGGTAGACGGTACTTGTCCCTTGCTGGTTCTTTTGCACTCGTCTTGATTCCACTTGGCTCTACTTGCTTACCCTGTCTTTTCTTGCACCTCTCTGTGAGTCAATGCTTTTCCAAGATTAGCATGCGTCTGCAAATTTTACTTTCCACACCTCTCCCTTTGTTACGTCAGCAAATATGAAATTGAAGTGTTAGTGAAAGCTCTGGTAAGAAATGACGGAGGCGCAGTGTTCCCTGACCAACTATTTTCCTGTCTGATCAAATCTAGAGGCATTTAGTTTTAGTTTGTAGTTTAGGTTTAGCTTAGTTTTATTTTCTTCTATATCTTTCGTTTCTAATGTTATACTCTGACACTTACAAGGCAAGTGTCATGTGAAATTCATTTTTTGAATTTCAAAATATTCGAAGTTTATTCGTAGCATTCGAATACTCAAATATTCGAAGTTTATTCGTGGCATTCGAATACTCAAATATTCGAAGTTTATTCGTAGCATTCGAATACTCAAATATTCGAAGTTTATTCGTAGCATTCGAATACTCAAATATTCGAAGTTTATTCGTGGCATTCGAATACTCAAGTATTCGAAGTTTATTCGTAGCATTCGAATACTCAAATATTCGAAGTTTATTCGTAGCATTCGAATACTCAAATATTCGAAGTTTATTCGTGGCATTCGAATACTCAAATATTCGAAGTATATTCGTAGCATTCGAATACTCAAATATTCGAAGTTTATTCGTAGCATTCGAATACTCAAATACTCGAAGTTTATTCGTAGCATTCGAATACTCAAATATTCGAAGTTTATTCGTAGCATTCGAATACTCAAATATTCGAAGTGTATTCGTAGCATTCGAATACTCAAATATTCGAAGTTTATTCGTAGCATTCGAATACTCAAATATTCGAAGTTTATTCGTAGCATTCGAATACTCAAGTATTAGAAGTGTATTCGTAGCATTCGAATACTCAAATATTCGAAGTTTATTCGTAGCATTCGAATACTCAAATATTCGAAGTTTATTCGTAGCATTCGGATACTCAAATATTCGAAGTTTATTCGTAGCATTCGAATACTCAAATATTCGAAGTTTATTCGTAGCATTCGAATACTCAAATATTCGAAGTTTATTCATAGCATTCGAATACTCAAATATTCGAAGTTTATTCGTAGCATTCGAATACTCAAATATTCGAAGTTTATTCGTAGCATTCGAATACTCAAGTATTAGAAGTGTATTCGTAGCATTCGAATACTCAAATATTCGAAGTTTATTCGTAGCATTCGAATACTCAAATATTCGAAGTTTATTCGTAGCATTCGGATACTCAAATATTCGAAGTTTATTCGTAGCATTCGAATACTCAAATATTCGAAGTTTATTCGTAGCATTCGAATACTCAAATATTCGAAGTTTATTCATAGCATTCGAATACTCAAATATTCGAAGTTTATTCGTAGCATTCGAATACTCAAATATTCGAAGTTTATTCGTAGCATTCGAATACTCAAATATTCGAAGTTTATTCGTAGCATTCGAATACTCAAGTATTCGAAGTTTATTCGAAGCATTCGAATACTCAAATATTCGAAGTTTATTCGTAGCATTCGAATATTCAAATATTCGAAGTTTATTCGTAGCATTCGAATACTCAAATATTCGAAGTTTATTCGTAGCATTCGAATACTCAAATATTCGAAGTTTATTCATAGCATTCGAATACTCAAATATTCGAAGTTTATTCGTAGCATTCGAATACTCAAATATTCGAAGTTTATTCGCAGTATTCGAATACTCAAATATTCGAAGTTTATTCGCAGTATTCGAATAGTCCCAGCCTTACCGGTGAGTACTATCGTTATATCTCGATACGTCTCTTTTCTCATTTAATTTTAGAACACGATTACTACGTAATCATTCAGAAAGTTAATGGTAATGTAAGGTGTAGACTGTAGAGCCTATACTGTGCACTGAGAGAGAATAGCTGCCAGGTGGGCCGCAGGTACAATGTCAAGCTAATAGGCTTGGCAGTGTAACTACTCCTGTAGTTGTCCCGTTCCGTTAATTGTTGCGGTTGCTTTGTAATTTGCAGTTTAGAACTAGCGCGTGGACACAGAGAACAGGAGGCAGCTCATAATGAAGCGATGCTCAGATAGCAATTGAACTTTTGCGAGACGTATCCAGCCATGTGCACGCGCCGAGTACGCGCAAGTGGGCTCGAAGAAAGCGAGTCCGAGTGATCTTGATCTCTTGAAAGTGAAACCAGTTTGAACTTTTCCATCCACTCGACTGGACCGTTTATTTAATCGACGCTAGTTCCTTTTATCGGGACAATCTGTCAGCGTGCTGCGAATTTTAAATCTGAAGACTATTTCGACAGTGGAGTGTCAAAAATTTATATTTACAAAATGAAACTTAGAGTGACGTACATAAAAAAATAGATGTTGACATCAAGATGCCAGTCGAACTACACAGAAATTCAAAGATTTAATTCACGCAAAGAATCTGAAATCATGGTCATTATGAAGACACTGTCTCTCATTTTTAGATGCAAGACATGGAACTGTATTAATTCGTGAATGTCACTGTTGACCTGTATAAAAGATTTAACATTGAAATTCCCACCCGAAAGTCGTGGAATAAATTTCTCCAAATCAAGTGACGATAATTAAGGATCCGCTTAATTCACGTGTTCGTAAAGTGGTTCGAGGGATCGAGAAGCGGAGGATGAGTATTTACAATCTCCTTTTAGAAACCTACGATTTTTTGCGAACGATTTCACGATTATCATTGGTTCGCGCTGAAGCAGAGCTCTCAAAGAAGATTCCGTGACGAATCTAGGCTGTGCAACTTAATGCCACGAGGCAGATTCCAGTGAAGGTACGGGAATTCCAGGTCATCTCGTACCAGGAATGTGGTTGCGTCGAAAGGAAAAAGGAGTCGACTCCCTTCGGCAATTTGGTATTGCGCAAGCAAAAAATAATGGCAAAGGTCGTATCCCGCGTTTCTTCTGTTACGCAGCGCGCAATTAATTGCAAACAATCTTGCGCAATCAAGCTACTTGTCACAGCCGACTATTCCGCCTTCCGCGTCAGCTGTATCTCAATTGCTCGCGATTAATGCAAAATCTCGAGGGATCAGGAAACAGATCTACGCGCCAGAATCGTCAATAGAACTACGATCACATTGGCACTGTTCTTTTCGTAATCTTAAAGCAAGGACCACCAAGAAATCCGATGCAAAATATGTTCATGACTTCTAATTCACCTGCAGGTTTGTTCATCTACAAAATAAAAAGCAACCAATCGTCAAAATGCGTTAAAGTGCAGAACAATTACTTCTCTAAACAGTTGAATGAATAGCGTAATTTCGCTTCCTTCTGTGTTTTTTTTCTGGATTTATAGGCTTTAAAAGGTAATTTGAGGTTACATTTCACCTCTTTTGTCAAACAGCGGTCTACAGAATTGTATTTAAAATATACTTCTAAGTTTATAATCGATTAATGTATGGGATAATAAGATAGTAGAAATATTGAGGGGCAATGCAGTCAAAGTATTTGGCCATATTAACTCTTCCTCTCAAAGCTAACGAGAAGACCATCTCTAGTTGTAGAAAGAAGAGGTGGTCGAGTTTTTTTTTATTATTTTTGTTTATCTAGTTTATTCATTCACTTTTGTATTCATTTGCCTTGCTAATTACCAGTAGATAGTTCACTTTTTCTTTGATGTGTTCTTTACTTGTTTCGCGTAAACAAATTAAATATCAATGAATCTATAGTTGTATTGACTCATAAATAATTTTGCTTTATCCTTTGTTAATTTTCCATGAATAATTATGTGAGTGGGCTCTGCCAACGACGAAAACCATTTCTCCTGGTACCTCAGGAAAGGCGATCAGATGTCATAACTTCAGTTTTCAACACGATTTACAGTAAATATTGTCTTAAAGCAAATATCTACCAGTTTTTCTGAATAAGCATAAAATCCTGAACATCTAGGTTTGTTCTTATAAAATAAGTAATATCTGCATTAGTTTTAATAGCCATTTTATATTAGGTCCCAGATTTACCCTAACTGGTGCTGCCCAGCCACAAACAATTCTTCAGACTCAAGCCTCAAAGAGGTACCCAGGTCCCTGCTACTTCCCCGCTGATCATTAGAAACCATTTTGTCAATTGCTAGGGTCTTTAGAACCACGACTCTAATTATTCTCCGCTACCGATTTCCTATGCGCATACGAGCACCAAAGCGTAGAGCCAAGCCCCCGCGGAATCATTCACGGAACCTCTCACTGTCTCCCTCCCCGAGAGTGTCTCTCCCATGTGGAACCACGGCAGGGGGTAGGTGGGCGGGAGGAGGGGAAAGGAGAAAATCGTGAAAAGCTGGCTCAAGCAGGAGACAGAGTCGAACGTCGGTGAAAGAGTAGCAGAGATAGAAGGCGCGACCGAGGAAGAGGAGAAGGCGAGATCGGGAACAGCAATCCTTTCTTTCTCTTTCTCTGTCTCCGTGCCCCTCTCTCTCCCTCTCATTCTCTCTCACCGGCTCACCTGAGAATCGGGGAATGTCCTCGTAGCGAGAGTGGTCGTCAGTGTCTCGGTAGACCTCCATCTGGAGCCTGGGCGCTCTTCAGGAAACGATCGCCGGTTTGTTCGCGTGCCACTCAGTGTCACGTGCGCTTTCAAGCACGCTGCCTGGTCCCAAGAACGGAAATCCTGACGCCCATGACGCAGGGATCCCGAAGGTAGAGGATTCACGTTGATCGCCGTCGAACCAACGACGCCTACCGATCCGATTCGATCGCGTCTTCTGCGTCGTCTAGTGTTGCTTCGCGCCTCGGCTCATCCACAGTCCAGAGTCCTGGGTAGAACGACTCACCCTCCTGATCAGAATGTGCGTGATGGAATTCTAGAAAACAGGTTCGTCGAACGGGAACCCTTGAACGGTATCGATGGGAACGGTGGAAAATAACGATCTCTTTAAAAAATGCATTCAGTTGGTCCGTGAGAGTAACCTTGTAAATCGATGTAATCAAGGGAAGATACAGTACCCCTCGAGCAATTATCAGCTGTGCTGGGTATCGTTAAGAGGATCGTCGAACGGGACGAGAAGCACGGTATCGAAAACGAGCGAAGAAAGTGAAGCTTGTTTTCCGTCGCCGCTGTTAATCGCTCCCCGTGAACTTTTAACGGGCCGCGATTAACGGGAAAAGAAAGACGCGCGCCGTTAACGACGACAGTTACGGTCAACTGATGGGGACCATTGTAGGGCTAATAGCTGGCTCGTTCGACGTTAAACGAGGCATAACTCTCTCTCGGCGATTTCATGACGTCGCATCAGCGGCCCACCAGCGCGCTTTTGTCGTTGCGGCCGGCCTCGGCACGGTCGCGAAGGAAATCGTTCGAAAACCTCGGGCGCGGTCGGCGATTCCCGTGTAATTTAATCGAACGATTCGACTGAATCAGATCTGCTGGCCGATGCCGCCGCCGCTCTAATCGGGAGGAAATAATTTGTTTGGTCAAGCACCGGTTACGTGGGATCTGATTGGTTCCAGATGATCGATCGGTTTACAGGCTGCGCCGAGGAATTAGGGCCCGTTTACTGGCCATCATCGCTAATCGCTCGACTGTGATTCCCCCGCGAACAGCCAGCCCGAAGGAAAACGGTCGTTGGGAGTTTACGGTGTTTCGTAAATTCACGGGAGCGCGGTTTGTTGATACATAATCTGCTGTCGAGATCCGAGGATTTCACTGCATTACGAATACTTGACCTTAGTCAATGTTTGCAGATCGCTGCTACGGCAATTGATTATCCTTTGCCCAGCGCACTTCAAATATTTGGGTATTAATTGTGTTTATATGTTATACAGTGCATTAGTTGGGGCTTGTAATTCGCGTTTATATTGCGCTAGGATACGTGATTAATCATATCGCACAGACGAAGCAAATTACGCGAGGCAATGGGATTGATGAATTTATGGCTGGGCCGAACCGCGTGCTGTACGCAGTGCATGTGAAACTGAGTACATATCGCGGAAACGGTTTCTTTACGAATTTGTGTTTAGTACAACGGCCTTGTTTTTTCTTATAAGTTTCATTAAGGGGAGGTTCCGATCTAGAGACCCAAAATATAGGTGATGTTTAGGAATTAATTAAAGGAAAACTGCTATATATAATTTAATGGGACTTTTTTCAGTGTATTAAGGATGTATTAAAGTATAGAAATATATTTTTTGTTTTATAATTAATCATTGCAGACGACACTGGGGAGTCGTTAAAATCAAGGCGTCAAAAAATTCATGCAAATCGGTGAGACCAGTATCTTCAAAAGTTATTATCCGATTCGACTGAAACTTTTTTATTTTCAAGAATACAGTTCTGGCTAGGGGAGAAACCAGAAAAAAATACAGAAATTACATTTTTTTTTAGAAAATAACGACATTTGAAGATTGAAATCACTTTTTCCATATATTTTTTGGCCTTTCAACGCCTTTGAAAATCATAAATTTTCAATTTTTTGTAATTTTTTCTGGTTTCCACCCTAGCCAGAAGTATATTCTTTAAAATAAAAAAAAATGTCACTCGAATCGAATAATAACTTTCGGAGATACAGGTCCCACAGTTTTGAGAACACTGTTTCGAGAAAAACAGTCGAGTGGCCGGTTGTTGCCCATGCATTTTCCGCTACTTAAATGCCTATAATTTCGGGAATTTTCCAAATTCAACAAATCCTTTTAAACACGTATTCCTAAAAGGTTGAACGTTCGAAAAATGAAATAAAAAAAATCGACTTTTAGACCGGAACCTCCCCTTAATCAGTTGAACCTGTTAAACAGCATCCGCGCCAAATTCTTTATTTGCTAAGCAAGTGCTACCTGTCACATAAACTTAATATGTAGGTACAGCCTTACTAACAGAGATACAAAGTGATTCATAAATGCATGTATAAGTAAAAACGTCGTATGAACATATTGATTGCTTAGTGCACAAATATTGTACCTCCACTTTTTGTAAAATTTGGATTCTTATATGGAACAAACAGCTCTTAACTGTTTCTTTATGCTGTATAAAAAATCACATTTACAGTGGCAGACGAAAGAAAGTTTACAACTTTTAAAATCGCATAACTTTTATAAACTTAATCCAAACGAGTTGAGATTTTTTGAGAAGCTACATGAATTATTTAGTTTGCTAAGTGAAATGTTTCGTCGTTTTAAAAAAAAATACACTTGGACCGAAGAGCAAACAAAAATAGTAAATGTCATTTTTAAACTTTTTTTGTGAGCCTGTAATTAAAATTCAACAAACCCGTTTGTAGATTGAAGTAAGTTGCATACATGCCTAAAATTTTATCAAAATAACGTTGCTAAACCTGTCTTTCTCGAAAACGTTAAAGGTGGACATACAATATTTGTGCACTAAGCCATCAACATGATCTATATGACGTTTTCCCTTATATTAGCCTGCAGATATGCTCCATGAAGTATTGGCATGCACATTATTAATCACCCTGTATAATAGTAACAGGACCAACCCAACATTCGCATGCCCGAGGTGTCAATATCGCAACAGCTTCCTCATCATCTAACTACTTACTATGCATTTACACACTTGATACGCACCATAACGCAATTCGAATTTCCGTGGGCTGTCTACCTCTCGCTAATAAACTCTGTTTACATCAATTACTGCCTCGCGACACCCGCGTAAATGTTCTCGCGCGTTTTCCACGCTTCATCCGATTATATTTCGAGTATTATACCACAAAACTCTTCAGCACACTTTAAAGATATCACAGGCCAATCGTGAATAGATACCACTCGCAAAAATTTTTGAAAAAAATCTTGAAATCCTTTGCTTCTTGGTTCAGTAAATCGACAAAGGGTTGCGCAATAATCATCTTAGCAAAAGTTCATGATTTTCTTCGTTTCCACTTCGCAAGCACTGTCACCAGTTTTCGCGTTAAGATCTAGGCCAGCAAAAATCGGCAAGTTTGTCAGTTCCTGCTAAAAACAGCTGCGCGATGTTGCGCAAGGTTTCGCTCGGTGCAACCTCTACGCGTGACAGGAGCGGAAGGCTACGTAAGATGAAGGAACTTAGTTTCCTTCTTGATACTAGGAATGCTCCTTCGCTTGAGAATCTACTCCTACGCGACGGTTAAATTCGCGGAAATCTTCGCCGGGAATTCGTTTCGCGTCACGAGACAAACCTTGCACGATTACTTGCTCCTCCGTTGCACAGTGCCCAACTGTTGGATTCTTTCGATTCTTGCTCGCGGAGTACTGACACCCGCTCAGCTCAGCTATGTAGAATCTGCACCACTATTAATAAGTCATGCCGCGTCTTCTTCCGAAGCTTCTTTTCCACCTTTCGAACGTTGTGTCTTGGTAGTCCCTTTGAATGAATAATTTGCAAGTCTTCTTTTCTCTCATAGACTTTTGCCTTCATTCCCACAATGTTTCTCTTTCAGTAACACTTATACTTTTCGTTTTTCACACCTGTCTACTCTGAATATTCCTTCCTTCACATTGTCGTCGAGGATAGAAACCCCCTCGTAATTAAACAAAATTAAATATAACTCAATCTCTAATTCAGAAAAAACATCAAACGAATCTTCCATCTTTGCAGAATAATCTCCTAGTGGAGTTTAAAGCTGCGTTTGTAATACAAAATCTTCCATCTCTCGATTCTCGATCTCGAAGTACCGATTATCGAAGTTTATTTGAATCGTTACATTGCCCGTCCGGAAATATCCGCGGTTGTTCGAGTCTGTCGATTTCCAACCGCGAAGCGTCCAACTTCCCCACCAGTAAACATAATCTCGTTCACGACCTCGGTTTTCGTTCAGACCGCCGTCGATTCGTTCCAGTGTCATTGCGCGCGAGTGCTTTACGGCTGAAAGAAGTGCACCGTGGATTGTTAAGTGACGGTTCGCGGTGGCGCAGGTGCGAAACAGTCTCATGTGTCACGGGCTGCGCCGGCGGGCCAGCTAAGGGAGAAGGGAAGAGCACCGGGAGAAATTCCTTCAGCCAACTCGAAGAAACGGTGAGTCAAGCAGCGAGATAAAGTTTAATGGTTCCTCGCCCCCTCGAAACTTTTGATGCACGGCGGGCACGGGAGTTGCTGCTGTAGTTTTCCGAGCGCCAACTTCTTGCTCCGTCGACGCTCCATTTAGCGTCTATCAATTTCACCAACGCCACGGCGGTCAGTGGTAAATGATGCAGTCGGTAATTGACAAAAGTAATGAATAGACTCGTTGAAATATTATTCTGAGTCTAGACGATGACGAATGACGAGTGGGCGAGGATTAGGGAATTATTTAATTAAATAATCGGGGAAGTACTATTTTTTGCACCTCAGCGATCCTTGGGCTTCTAAAACGGTACTTCAGCGCACGCAAAGATGGTTAAAATTCGAGATCAATATTCTTAAAAACGAAGCGCGATATTGAACAATTTTATTATAAACTAGCTGACCCGTTACCCGGTTTCACCCGGGAATTATTATTATTATTATTATTTATTATTTTAGATAGCATATTTATAAATAGCCTATAATCTAATGTAGGACGTATTTAATGTATATTCAAAATTTCATTGAAATCCGTTTAGCCGTTTAGGCGTGAAAGAAGGACAAACAAACAGTCAACGTTTCATTTTTATTGAGTTGGCGAATAAGTTCGCAGCGTTTTATGTTTTCTTTTATCCTAGAACGATTTGTTTTCTGTTTGGCAAAGTGTTTATATGCATTCGAAAGAGCTCTTTCTGCTCTACAAAACTGTGATAATCGTTGTTTTGAATAATTTAATTTTTTATTATTTTTCAAGCTTCGAAATGGAATTTCCAGGAGGCAAAAATCAACATTTTCGACATCTGCTTTTCTTCGCTTTCATCGAAGTCAAAAAGCTGCCGCAGCCGCTCGGGAGATTTGCGACGTGTACGAAGAAGGTGTCATAGGCAAGTCAATTGCGCGAAAATGTTGATTTTTGCCTCCTGAAAATTCCATTTCTAAGCTTGAAAAATAATAAAAAATTAAATTATTCAAAACAACGATTATCACAGTTTTGTAGAACAGAAAAAGCTCTTTCGAATGCATATAAACACTTTGCCAAACAGCAAACAAATCGTTCCAGGATAAAAGAAAACATAAAACGGTACGAACTTATTCGCCAACCCAATATATATTAGTAAGGAAGCAAGGATAATTATATTTCGACTTATTTTTTTTTTCACGTGGAATCACCACCCTTTCGCTCGTATCACCGTTTACGGGACACTTTGTATCTTAATATATGAAGCAGAAAGTGTTTGCGTGTTTCTCCGTCGCCTAAAAACTTTCGAACGGTAAACTCAAGGGTCATGAAACTAGTGTTCCAGCTCATTATGTCTATCTAATCCAGATGAACGTGACTATTTTCACAAAAAAGACTAGAAGAAATATATTTTAATGAAATCAGTATCTAAATTTCGGGCGAAGTCGAGTAGTACAGCTAGTATCATTATAGTCCAGGGACTATTTATTATCCTCGCGTCGGTAGTGGAGATTCCACGTTCAACGCTGCCTCCCAAAATTCTCACCCCGGCCGCGATCAGGCGGGAGTGATAAATCTCCCAGTTAGTATTTCTCGGGAGCGACTAAAGTGGGCATCGACACCACGGATATATCGAAGCCTGACCAACGAACGAATTTACCGAACGTTTGCCTGCTAATTCACCTATGCAACCGTTGTAATCCGGTTATGTTGCTGAAACCGCAGGAATGTGTGGATACGTAGCTGTGTGGCTAATAGAACCTCTCCTATCCTACGTGACCCCGTGTTCCCGTGTGGCCGCACACGTGCCGCGCGGCCGTGTGACTGGTATGCGAGTCCCCGCCGCGAACAAAAGGGTGAGAAAGAAAGGAAATGGGTCAATGTGATCTCGCCAACTCTTTCCCTCCTCGCGATCACATTCGCTATTTAACTCCTCAAGCCCTGTTATTCCCAGTTGTCCGCCGCGTTACACATACCTCCATTGTTCCTTTCCACCCTCCGCACCTGATATTTTTCTCCTTGCGCGGTATTTGAGTAAAAACAACCCCTAATGGGATTAACACGAAGCTTCCCGGAAGTGTGGGCAGACCAGATTCCATTCACGTTCGTCACGAACCACTGTACCTCGGTATGATTTCATTCCGGTGTAATCTTGGAATAATACGAAAATTTCTGAACGTTGGTTCGAATCTGCTTAGGTGGTCGTTTAGGTGGTGCGATGTGGAAGAGGACCATCCGTTCGTGAATCCATGATTACACAAGTAGCTTTGCCGTCGCTCCAAAAAAGCGTCCGCTAATGAACCTTTGTCTAACGAACATCGTTCGCCATCCACCTCAATCGTTCTTACGCTATCGAAAATTGCGATTGTTCCTACCTAAGTACATTACCTAACACAGTAAAGCAAAGAAAACTTTGCGGGTGCTTCCAGACCCTTGCGATCGAGTTACAAAATCAATTACAGGGGTACAATCCTTTTGGTACTTCAGTCAACATCTAAACTACTTAGCACCAACTAATTCTCAAGTATTCCAATGCCATATAAAAATATCAATTTCGAAGTTTCTTTCGCGCATTAGGGTGTCACGTGAAACGTCCCACCTTCATGGTATCCGCGTTTCTGGTGGTTCCTAAAAGGAGATTTCGCATTCATGAGTTAAAAGTCACCCAAGCGATCGGAGGGCAGCGCCGATGGGGTTGGCGATGGTCGGGGTCGAAGAAAAATCACGAACGGGGTGCACGGGGACCGCCGCTACCCCGGCTCGATTATCGATTCCGCGCCCTTCCCCCCGAACTCCTCGCTACGTGCCACGCAATCGAATTGGCCGGTTTGCCTGGGCTTGCCGAACGTTTGCCCGCCAATTTACTTAGGCACGACGTGCGTGAACCTGCGACAACCTCGTTAATGTTATCGGGCACACAGTAACGCGCAAATGTGCCACGATTATCAGCGGAAATTGCGCTGGGTGCAAGCCCCCCTCCAAGATTCGGATTTTCGATTCGACTTTGAACAGCGTGGCTTCGGCGAAAGTTAAACGATCGTTGATCGAAGGTTCTTGACCTGGATGTCCCATTCGACGTTTCATAGAACTTGAGATCTTTAAGAGGTAGATACTTTCTTCGCGAATCTTTGGGATTTACCATACAGAATTATGATTGAAGACTCTTGCGGAGTGAAAACAGGTGGGGAAGTCTCTGTGACGTCATTCCTGGGGATTTTGAGAATCATATGTTCGATGTTGTTCTGTGAAGGCAATCTTGAGGTGTTTGGAGAGAGTGAAAGTGTAGAGAATTAATATTTCAGGTATAGTTAGCTGTTAGACTTCAACTGGTAATCCTGATTAGGGTTGACAGTTTATTCCTAAGTATCATCTTACTTTTTAAACATTCTGAACTGAAGGAGTTGGTGATTCTTTGTGATAGATTCAGCAGGAACGTTGGACGATGGACAAAAACGCGCAAATCTTAAGGAACAATCCACCTCGATAGTTCACTCTCGGCGCGGGCATCGTATCGCGATTATACGCGGGTGTAAATTGTTCTCTGGACCGTCGGAGAAACGAACTTTCGAGTTCAGACGTCTTGGCCTTAGTTTCGTCGTGGTTACAGCGAATTTAAACAGCCTCTAGGTGAAATAGAGTTAACTTCAAGTTAATTGCACGGCCAAACTGGCGCTTCGTTGTCTCTGCAACCGTTCCCGTTTTCGCTCAATCAGGTCTAAACGAAGTTAAGGGAATATAGTCATGGTCCAATAAATCGAGTCCAAACGCGATGCACGATCGCCATTGTAGAATTTGGAGAAAAAAAAGCTTGCGTTTCGCGCGTATTCCATCAATCATTCCTATATTCCTGTAATAAACTGAATTTCAATTCCGATTGTTTGCCTTTACTAAACATTTACAGAGAAGCCAGTGAACGTACGTTCCTTTCGTAATTTGTCCTGGATGGCGGACGCAATCACCGGCTGTTTTTTTTTTTCATCGAAATGGCGAAAATTTTATTACGAGCTGACCGGCCGGTGTGCAGCGTTGTTCAATTACCGACACAGAACCAACGTTGATCGTCAACGCGAATCGAATATTTTTCTTTCAAATCGAAAATGTGGCTTCATTGACAGCCGTCGATCAGAAATGTTTTGTTAATCCTGCGGCTTCCTGTCTGCCTATTGAAATTGAGTATGACGAGGGAATTTAGTTTCCACGGGGCACAAAATATTGCAGAATAATTCGAGGAAATTGAAGTTGACTGAGCTTGAATTTGAAATCGAGAATTTTACTTTAGATTGGAAAAATGAGAGATTAAACTTGACACAAGTAGGTGTAGGTACGTCAGATAGATATTAATTCATTGATTTCTAATTCTTCAAGCATGTAATCAAAAATCCTCGTATTGATTCTTGCATTGGTCTTTAAAAACATCGTAGCTGAAATGCAAGACAGTTTGATATTAAGATAGAGTACCTATCCGAAAGAATCGACGACTGGTCGAGAATTTACAGAAATAAAGATTAATGGAGAGTCTTTTAGCGATGATCTTTTACGCCAACTTTGTTTCCCCACCACACGCGACAGCGAAATCACAGCTCAGAATTAATGTTTATTAATTAGCGAGCAGCGATACCCACACAGCACCATAACATTGCAGCAACGTCTCTGCAATATTGCGGTGCAAGATTGCAATGTTGCACCATAACATGGCAGAGACGTTGCAGGTTCAGTCCTATGTCCGTCTTCGCAATATTGCAGGTGTGTATTTTTGCAATGTTGCGGCAGCATTGCAAACATGTAGTCCTGCAACGTTCCGGCAATGATTCTGCAACGAAACGGCAAAATTGTGGCAATGATCCTGCAACTCTTCGTAAATATTGCGGTGCGAGATTGTAATGTTGCACCGTATCATTGCAGGGAAGTTGCAGGTTCACTCCTATGTCCGCATTACCAATATTGCAGGAGTATCTTCCCGCAACGTTTCGGAAATTTTACAGCAATGGTCCCACCGCAACGTTTCGGGCCGTGAAGGACGCGACGACATGAATGTGTGCAGAATCGTAGTAGTATAACGCCCGCGTGTCTTTTTCTCATAGAAAATATTTTTACCCCAGGGGGATTCGAACCGAGGGACCTGTAGCATCGTAGTCGAACACTTTACCGCCGCAACTACAACCGCTGATTGATAAGATTGCTTACGTATTATACTCCTACCGTGCAAAACTTTAAACTCAAATTATTAAAAAAAGAAGGCTCATTTGACAAACCTTAGGGATTTTTAACACTGTAGGTGCGGACTCTAACTATAACCCGGTGTCATTTTAGATTAGGTTGGAAAGTAGTCTTTAGACTAAACCTTTGCATTTGTCTTTTCATCTCTCTTTTTTCTTGCTTGATTGTATATACGTGTTTGTGCAATAAAGACGTTTAATAATAATAATAATTTCACACATTAAAATATATAGTATCTACTCTATCTAAACAAATTAAATTCATTTTCAAATCTCTTTTATAATTTAAATTCATGTACAAACAACTCTCACAATAACACTTTTTTCATATCTTCAACGGCCAACGAGAAATTCTAGCATATCCAGTTAAATGAAACATGCTGTAGAATCTACTCGACGTCATATTTCAAATTTCGTCAAAGTCATAGTTGCTTCAGAATATTTCTGTGCTGTTTCTACAATATTTCCACTACAGTATTGCACGGCAATATGTAGGCAATTTTGCTGGGTCGTTGCCACTGAAACATTGCACATCGATGTGCGCGCAATATTGCCGAAATATTGTAGGATCGTTGCCACTGGAACATTGCACGTCGATGAGCGCGCAATATTGCAGAAATATTGTAGAATCGTTGTCAATGGAACATTGCACGACAACGTTCTTGCAATATTGCTGCAATATTGTAGGATCGTTTCCAATGGAACATTGCACGGCAACGTTCTTGCAATATTGCTGCAATATTGTAGGATCATTGCCACTCCAATAATGCACGGCAATAGTGCAGGAACGCTCCTACAATTTTGCAATGCAACCTGCAACAACGCAATATTGCAGCAACGTTCCTGCAATACAGCTGCAACGAAGTGTGCTGTATGGGTATTAGGAACATGGGCGATATTAGGTACAGTCACCCTACACTGCATTCACATATACCACCGGTGACCATAAACGGAGGTCACAAGCATAAGATTCTTTTACACTTTGACACTGAAAAGTGATAAACTCAAAGACGACATCAGTGACAGTTCACAAATCTAAAAATTCTGAACTCCGACTGAACTCTTCTTCCCCACCTTAAAAATCAAATCCACCAGACGGCAAAACATAAGAAACATCAATCATACCACCCCTGACCACCGAATCCCCCAACCTTATCCCAATTCCAAATCCACCAAGCATAAATCACACTCTGCATCATAGATTCCTAAAATAAAAAACGCGTCAGAATAGATTCCAAATTGATTACTCGATCCAATGGTCACCGAACTCGGCAGCGAAGCCAGCAACATCGACCGCTAAAAAATTCACCGATGTGCCCAGTGGGCAGCGGTAAAAATTTCGTCGGAGGTGTCGTTCCCTGGGAAACGATGCACTGATCGCGGAAACAACGGGCGCAGGCAAGTAATTGCTCTGCAATCGTCGTGTACCCGTATGCATGAAACCTAGCAGCGTTTAATTGCGCCTGCGTTACGAGCGAACCTCGCGGTATATTCAATCGCTAATGCTTTCTAATGCCGGACAACGAATCTCCCCCGCCAACCCTTCTTCCTCCTGTCCGTGTCGCTGGGACGGTATAATTTTTTCCGTCGCGTTCTACCGCGCAAATACGTGTCATTTCGCGCGGTCGATGTCCCGAAGAGAAACGACGCATCCGAATAAACGTCCGTCAGCCGTCCGCTTTCTATCGATTCGATTACGAACGTTCCAACGCTTGATTGCTTTACGTTGTTGCCCGTTTAGGTAGGGGGATGCGAGTGGGATTAAACGCGAGAATTTTGTTACTCACTTCTATTGGGCTAATGTAACATAATTCCCCGTTTATCGCGCAGTTTCAACGTTTACACGCAAATTATGCATAAAGTGGGCAGGCTAGTACGTGTACGGGGTTAAATTCACGCGTTTGAAATGGTGGAAATTGGTGGAAACTATGATATCGGCTCTGGGGAGATACTTTTGATGTTTTATTTTTTATTAAGTATTTCGGTTGGGATGCTTTTTTCGGTGGATTTTCTAACGCAGTTTTCGAACTTCCGAAGGGATGTTTCATATTTTCGTGGGTAGTATTTAAATGTTTGTTTTCACTGGTCAGGGAAACAGTACCTTTGAGAGGGATATTTTATTTGAGCGCGATATAGGTACGCGGGAGAGAGTGGGTCTTGTATAAATAAATTGCGTAAACATTCGGCTCGAAGCGTATATAGTTAAAATCACAGTGTTTTATTAATACTTGATGTGTATTAAACCGGCGGCGATTTGCATTGGTAATAAAATAGCAGAGAATTGTGCAGAGTGGTGGCGTCATTATTAATTGCTTTTATTATTCAAGTGAAATATTAAATTGATCGTATCTCTTATTAAAATGAATAAAACTGCGTTTTCTGTTGACTATATTAATGTATTTAATACAGTATTTTTTCTTTCTCATCTACTGTCATCGTAATTCTACATTTACAATCAGTTAAACGTTATAAATATTGCATTGAATATTACCTGAAAATCAACGTTGGTTATGCAGTAACCGACACGACGATGAGCACGCATTGAAAGTTTCAGCAGAAATAATTATACATGCTGGAAAAACATGGATTCAGAAGCATTCAGAATACCAGCCACCGACTGCAAGATTCATTAGAAACATAATTAATTTGGGAAATGCAGATCTGCTAATGAACTCGCTGCAATTTACAATGAAACCAGTGAACCAAACCAGTGAATAATGAGTGACTTCATTTGAAAACTGAAAAGACCTATTTCGAAATCTGCCACAAAAAACCATCTCCGCGCAAACATAGTTTTTACAAACTTGATCCAGTCACGTAAACACAAGCGCACTCAAGCGGATCTCATAAATATAATTAATTAAGCCACAATTGTAGAGACATCTACTTTAAACCATTTTTATGGACCAACCATCATCCCTAGGTTTACGATCAACTCCGAAACAAGCCGACCAATAAAAGCTCAGACATCTCGCTTGCAAATAGAGCGTCGCAGAAAAGTGTACGAGTCTGCAGAACGTTATCTTTTGTTTCGCGTGTTCCTTGGCTCGGTCGCGAAGTGATATCGCCGAGGCACGATTCCGAGGCCCAATTACGCGGACTTAACTGTCCCGATGCTTAACGCTAATGCTTTCTAATGCCCATCGACGGGGCGCACGTGCTCCTTTTGTTCGAAACGGGGAATGTGTCTGTGGCAGCCGCGAGGCGGTGGAAAAATTGCGCACTCGAGGTATCCGCATAGGATTTTGCAACGTTCATTATCCTAGATGCGCGAGATAAGCGACGCGCGCGAACGAGCATCGTGGCCCTCGCGAAGAAAACGGGGCGCGTTCTCGGCTGTCTCGAAAATCGGGTCACCACGTACATTTTCGTTATTTATTGTGTGAGAGAAAAGCTATCAATCTTACAGAAAAGAAGAAAAACAAAGGCGGTCAATGATACATAAGTAAATAAAAAAATAGAAAAATAATAATAGGGTAAATGTACCATTTGTGGCCTTTGCACTGTTTTTGGCCATGTGCATAATTATCTCAATTTTAAATTGCTTGCTGATCAATATTATGTGGAGAATTTCACATCATAACTATTTTGTTTAGTATAGAAAATATATAATATAAGGTTACATTTATTGCTTACACGAAAAAATATTATATTTTTCAAGAAGTGGCCAAAACCGGTACAATACCTTAAAGTGGCCACAAATGGTGCATCCACCCTATATGAATTTATTATCTCATTTCGATTACAAATTAGGCATAATAGTATTTCTTTCGTAGGGAGAACGATTGTATTTTTACATACAATAGTTTATTTAATACAAAAGAAAAAAGTAACAAAAGAAGTGACGTTTGATTGGTTTAGCTTAACCGCACTCATTATTACCATGCGTTTTACTTATTCGTTAGACTTGTTCTTACAAAGACGATGACTGTGCTAACTGACTAACTGCCCACTTGCTACCGGCAAACTACTACACGTCTAAAACAGTAGGCAGCGCGAACGCTGACTTGGACATAAATATAAACATGGCTTAAGGGGGGTAGAAGCTACTAAAAAGTTTGGAATTTTTTTGTTCGTATAAATAAAAATATTGGGCTTGGATTTTTTATATAGTTTTAAAACAATCTTTATTTTCCTAGAAAAATTTTTTTGTATGGAAAATTGTACAAAATGTCTTTCTGGAGCACTGATCTCTTAAATACTCGCCAAAGGGCAGTTGACAAAATTAACTGCGTGTCCCAATGAGTTAACATGTTTGCAAATTCTAAAAAAGGGATGAGAGTAGGGGAGACTGGGGCTAAAAGTTCCGGGGGGTAAGTTGTTCCGACGGTTCTATCTTCAATATGAAAAGAGCGTTGTATTTTAAAGTATTTTTTCCGTGTGAGTGGCGCGATCAAATCACACGGAAAAAATAATTTAAAGTACAACGCTCTTTTAATTTTGAAGATGGAACCGTCGGAACAACTTACCCCCGGAACTTTTAGCCCCGGTCTCCCCTACACGAGATTGGTATAGAGACATCTGTACCGAAAAAGCGGTTTACGTAAAGGCCGAGGCCATACATTAAAATCTATCAGACGCAAAATACACGGATTATTTATCAAATAAACCATTAATACTCTTGCAGAGTTAAAGCAAATCCGCGAAAGAGAGCCGATCACGAATTGTAACAGGACTGAGCTTAACCCTTCGTTGACACTCTGGGTGTGAGCCACCCATAAGCTGATTTTGACGCCTGTACCTTCTACATGCAAAATAAATATCTTTTTTCCAAAACCGACTTACAAACTATTTTTTGTCTGAAAATATTATATCTAAACAACAACTCCGTAGATTTTTAGTTTCTGATATAGAATTTTGTAAAAGTTACAATTTTCTAAGGTTTTCTTCGTTTTTTCTCTTTACAAAAACTATAATAAAATTTCAATAAAAAACCATTGAAATACATTCTATAGACCTTGAAATTGGCCCACAATTTTTTTCATTACTATTGGATTTTTTAAATGTGAATGGCAGTCGTTCAAAAATTGCTCTAGGTGTGAGTCATCCAGGTACGTCAAACTTGGTCGAAAAAAGATGTGTGTCAACGAAGGGTTAAAAAGAATAGACAACGGTTAATATAAAACATTTAGAATCCAGCCGTGATACCACGCTGATTCGCCTCCACAGGGCGGAATAATTTCGCCAAAAGCGTCGCTTTCGACATCGACGCCGCAACGCTGTCCAAAATCCACCGTGTGTTCGTAACTGATTGCCGAAAGCCGCGGAAACATTTTGGCGCATAATTAACTGACCGAGGACACCGAAACGATTCGACGTGACGACGGCGACAAGAAATGGAAGCGGAGAGAAAAACAGGAACGCCAAATGTCCACATCGTTTGCGGGCCTCGCAAATGAACGGATTCGCGCGTTGCTAATTAGTGGGTGTCCAATCGGTGGGGCACAGAATTTCCAGCCGCGAGATTTCAGCTTTTGCTGGCGTAGTTTTTGTTTCAGCGATATTACCGTGTCATTGAACACTCGTATACCAACGGGTAATATCCTGTTTCCTATAGAACGACGTTCAACGTTTAACCTCGTTACGTGCCGTTACGAAACGATTATGTAAGGTCATCGTGTGACAGTGAATGCGGGCCGGGCGGTTTTACTGTTGCATTGTCGAGCGTGTAAAGCCTACTTCCTTTTCCCTGGTCGCTGTGAGAATGCGCGGTTGACGCAAGGTTCCTACCGCCCTGTCGATTTATTCGCCGTCGGAGACGTGAGAAATGCGGTGCTCCGAAGAATAGGCACGCGCAGAGTAAGCACTATGGTATTCGTGCAATGTAACCTGCCACTTTACACCGGTTTCTTACTTAAGATTAAATGTGTATCGCTCGTCCACGACGTACAGTAGCGGACAAAAAAGTTACCACTTTTTCGACCCACCCTAATTGTATTACTTTTCAATATCAATTCAAAATTGTAGTATATGCCTAAGATACATATTCTGAAAGAGAATTGAAAGCTGTATAAAATCCAGTTACAGTTGAATTTATTTAACTAACAATCAAAAAATCGCACATAACATTAAACAAGACAACACACTTTTAAAGTCAACAAAAAGTTACCACTTTTGAACATAAAAACATCTAATATTTTGTGGGGGGACATTGTGCTTTTAGGACAATCTAAAAAGTTGCTAAACGTGGTAACTTCTTTGTCGGCCCCAAAAATGTGTTACCCCCTTTAATATCATACAACACTTTTGCTTGTTAGTTAATTAAATTCAACTTTAACTGGATTTTATACATCTTTAAATTCTCCATCAGAATATGCATATTAAATATACCACAGTCCTAAATGTATGCTAAAAAAAATAACAAAAATAGAACAAATCGAAAAAGTGGTAACTTTTTTGTTCGCTAGTGTAGGTAGCGCGGACGGAAGATATGCATCTGTTGAACGATACGTTGCTTACTAAAAAGGAAGTAATGGAACGAACGCATGTAACAATGTTACGCAAGCGTCGTTATTTGTAACGCTTCGTTATTCGCTTAATTAAGGAACGGAATATAATTCAGTTTCCACGCTATTGGATTGATTCTTTCATTCGTTTATCATTAATTTAATTGACTGTTCGAATTACGATTGAGATAATTGATCGATGTGAGCCTTTGACCTATAGTTGCTCTTTCGCTTTCAGCAAAAAAGAATATCCTGATTCTATCGTCAGTTGTTCGGATTGGGACTGGTTACTGAATATTATTCCACTTAATTAATTACGCGCTCTCGTGTATCAGATGCTGCAGAACAGCGTGGAAGTACATTAATGATTTGAAAGTTGTCTGTGTTGTCGGTAGATTCAATTGCTGCATAAAGTATTTTGTAATGAACTGTAAAACAGTGTACAACTGGGAGACAAGTGAGCATTAAACGAAGTACCGCTGCAGGTGGGTGTTACGTGATGAAGAATCTATAAATCGTTGGAGGAATATTAATGATATCGGTATTGAAGGCTGATCCAGCCTCAAAATCCAAGAATACATCATCCTACGTTTGCATAAATCGTGCTGAGAAAATATCTGAACATACGTGCGACTGTTTCGACAACAACAAACCAGTTTAAATGCTTAAACTCGTTCGATGGTGACAGAACATACCTAGCCGAAGTTGGCATGCATTTATGCCATCGTAAATGTCAGTCAATTATAGGTTGCGCGAAGGTTTCGAAACTCCAATCAATACTATCACTCAGTTGGCCACGTAATGCCGCAAACTTAATTGAAACTGGCGACAATATGATACAAGGAGATTCATTGGGACTCGAAGGAAGTTAGCTTGATCTTAATGGACGAGGCTAGGGACGAATGAACTTGACCAGTCGGGGTAGACGACCAAGCGTTGCAGACACGTTAGGAGCCAGTTGGACCCACCCGAACACCGCAAACGATGGTCAAACTTCAACGATCGCCATAGAACCTGGGTAGACTCACTCGGAGCTCGTTGAAGTTGCCTAAACCATGGTAGACATGGCAGAATTACGGTGTAGGAATACCAGTTCTGTTAAACTTGACCGGACTGCAACCAATTTGGAGTCCATTAGCATTTTACCATTCGTTTTGTCAGGCTGCTAGGATTTGGCTACCCTCTGTGCTTCATACTAGAGCTGTACATATTTGAATATTCGAATAATTTCGAATACGAATAATTTCTTTGAATATTCGAATAATTTCGAATACGAATAATTTCTTTGAATATTCGAATAATTTCGAATACGAATAATTTCTTTGAATATTTAAATAATTTCGAATATGAATAATTTCTTTGAATATTCGAATAATTTCGAAGACGAATAATTTCTTTGAATATTCGAATAATTTCAAATACGAATAATTTCGCATATGAATAATTTCTTTGAATAATCGAATAATTTCGAATACGAATAATTTCTTTGAATATTCGAATAATTTCGAATACGAATAATTTCTTTGAATATTCGAATAATTTCGAATACGAATAATTTCTTTGAATATTTGAATAATTTCGAATACGAATAATTTCTTTGAATATTCGAATAATTTCGAAGACGAATAATTTCTTTGAATATTCGAATAATTTCAAATACGAATAATTTCGCATATGAATAATTTCTTTGAATAATCGAATAATTTCGAATATGAATAATTTATTTGAATAATCGAATAATTTCGAATACGAATAATTTCTTTGAATATTCGAATACGTTCGAATACGAATAATTTCTTCGAATATTCGAATAATTAGGAGTATTCTAATATTGTTTTCGTTTCAAAATTTATAAATTTCCCAAAACTTAATAAAGTTCCAAAATTATCGATTAAAAAGCCAATAAATTTAAAGGCTAATATGAAAAGAATTTTACAAATAGTATTCAAATACATCATATTCGAATAATACTCGAATAATAACATTCGATACTCAAAAATTCGAAGTTTATTCATAGCATTCGAATACTTGTAAAATATTCGAATATTAACTTATTCGAATAGTCCCAGCCCTAAAATCGACGATGTGACCAATATAATATCGGTAACTCTCCCTACCAACTGACCAAACGTCGAGTCCATTCAATTTAAAATAATCGGTGATTTTAAATCTCCCATAATGGCACCACCCAGTATCCGTTCATCCTTCGCAACGTGATCGCGGGCCAAGCGAGTGTATCGTCGAGGCATTCGTTACTGGAAGTCGGTGGAGTGCTCCCCACGTTTTTCTCGTTGTTCCCGACGGCAGCGCCCGGTATCGGGAGCAGTCCCGCCGGCCGATTCCCGAGCAATTTGCAACTAATTGAAACGCACGGGGGCCCGTAGCCCCCGACGTAAACTTTATTAACACGAGCGGCAATGAAAGTTTACGCTGGCCGTTATTCTTTTTAAACGACCGGAGAAAGTTTCCCCTCGCGGGGAACGGCCGTGCTACACGGTACAGTAAAACCTATGCTCGTTACGAAGTCGGCGAGGTATTACAACGATGCGGAAGTCAGGAACTAACGTGTCGCGATATAAAACCGGCTTTCTTAAAACTCCAGTGGTCGTCGGAGAATACGGCCCGCACTCGCTGTTCAACGCACCCCGGCATTAACTTATTCGCGTAAATAAAAAAAAGAGCCGCACGCACGCTGCTCAAAAAGAGGAATAAGAGCAGGCAATTTAAGGAGCGTCCATTATTATCCGCGTTTAACAAGTTTTTATTATTACATTGTGGTAGAAGCTAACTCCTGTCGCTTTCCCTCGTTACGCAACAGATACGCGCGATTTAAATAAAATTTTATCGCAGCCACCGTGACTGACAATTTTACACCACGGTTTTACACGGTGCGGGTGGCTCTGCTTTATCTATTGTTTACGAGGCACGCCCGCGAGATTAATTGAAAAGTATAATCGGGAAACATGAATTGTTATTGCTGATGCAGTTTGAAATGCGTCGCGCGATATTTGTGACGCGCCTGAGTTATAGCATTCAAAGAGGTGACTTAGGATGAATATTATTACATATATATGATATTTATTATTTATCCGGTAGTCGATAATTGTATGCTCTGTTGATTGAATTGAAGACGCCTTGTAGAAAATTTGAAAAGAAATTAAAATCGACTTCAAGAAAGTAAAGATGCAGTAGAAAGTGAAAGATAATTTTTTTTTCCTCATTTAATCTACGACTCTACATTTTTTATGTCGGCGCCACATCTTTTGCACTGTGCAAATCTGGCGCCGACTTAAAAAATGGAGATTCATAGAATAAATAAGGAAAAAATTTTTTTTACTTTTTAGTAGATAAATCTATATTTTTCTGAAGTCGGTTTTTATTTTTTTTAAATTTTATTATTCTTCACTTTTTAGTTATTTAAGTTATATAACAACATTTATTTTAAAAACATGCGGGTAGGCCTACAAAAAGAGCTGTTTGTAAAAGAAGAACCGGTTGCTAGAAACGGAAGATTCCAAAAATAAGCGGAGTGAAAAAGGATATAAGGATATCTTAAATTCATTATATGGAGTCTACAACTCAACGCGCGGAAATACTCTAAAATGCGAGAATCCATGAAATAAAGAGGAAGGACCAAAGTATATTTTAGCATATTTGTTCTTAAGTAATTAATGCAAACAAAAATGAAAAAAATTGAAAACTGAAAAACGTATCAACGTGCCCCGGTCTCCCCTACAAATAATGTAAAGAGGCGAAGTTTGAATTAACCACTACTGGCAAAGTATTGAGCCAATATTGATGCAGTGTAGGTTGGCACCACCAGAGCATCGCCCTCTTTCGAATAAAAAAAAGATCATAAAGATCGGTTTATATGCTGAGGAGTTATGCGCGGAAAAACATAAAAAAAACATACGGGTCGAATCTATAACCTCCTCCTTTCTGAAGTCGGTTAAAAACACTGTATGTGCCAAAAATCAAATTCTACACCTACTATAGTATTACCATTGACACGTAGAACATTTTCCGGTAATTTTTTTTTTTTAATTTTGTCACTTTTAATTTTATCCCAGAGTGTTTTCTACCATGACTCTTCAATATGGGTACCTTGTATTTTCTCGACAAGAATTAATCTGCTTCGCCGTTCAAAATCCGAAACATTTCACAGTGTTCCAGGGAATCAGAGCCAGTAGACAAACACATTGAAATTGAATCCGTGTTTGTAAGAGAAAAATATCGAAGCCGAAGTCTTTTCTGTTTTATATCGAGTCTGCGAATGGAATAAAATCCCGGAAACAGAAATTCGTGGTGGAACGGCGGCTTCGTTAACGACCATTTTCGAAGCACTGTCCTTATTATACACACCTCGCGGCTACCGCGTAATTAGCGCTTTTTATTCCGCGAAGCGTGAAACTTACGAAACATATTAACGTTCGTCTATATAAAAAGTAGAAAATTTTTCATCGTCCACTCGTTTCGTCGGTGATTCCGCCTCTTTCTTTCACAGCAAGCGCTTCAAAGGTGATCGTAGGTAAGTAAACATTCTCCACAGAAGAATCGCAAGTCTCGTGGTAATTAAATCGAATTATAATACAAATTCAGGGTTGCGAATATCTTCGGATTATTTGCATCGTGACGCTTGGTCCGGAGGCTTTTAAAAAAGGAAGATCCATTTAATTATCGCGATATCGAGCACTGTCGTTAGCCTGGCAGCGAGTCCCACGCAAATTGGCGATTGTTCATCGAGGATTCGAGTCGCGCACTGCTCTCATTGGCATCGGCATTGTGGAGTACACAAAAAGTTGCCTGTTACCCGTTCAATTGTCTTTCGACTAATGAGCGTTTCACCTGCTCGCTCGATTCTCTGTGACAAATGGCCCTGCACTTCGCCAGCGTGAACTTGCTTCATTAAAACGCACGCATTAATTCGCCGTGGATCGGCGGAATCTCTAGACGCAGATTCGTCACGAATAAATCCGCTCGAGCTAGTAAAATCCTTGCCACCTTCGCCCACGATTTGCACAACGAGTTCGTTCGCAAGGAAGCCACTCGACATTCATTTGAAGAAAGTGGTAATCAAACGCCAAGAGAAAGACGAGTCCTCGACAAAGGAAGGACTCATCCACGATCCTCTTCCTCGTCTGAACGCCAGCTGCGTCAGTTAAAGAAAGAAGACGTTCATCCGTCAACTCGTTCGAAATCGTAGAGAGGAGAACCTCTCCACTCATCTTCGGCACAAATATCGTGGCCCACTTTCGATAGGAGGATCGATTATCCCGTTACGAGGCGAGGCGAAACGATCGCTCGAGAGATCGAGCTATTGACCTGCGAGCCGAGCAGGCGATCAGCTCTCGCAGGAGATGGCACCGCGCTCTTTCCACCTGTGTCCAGGGGCTTCTGGGATTCTCCGGATTCTTTGTTAGCTGTTTATCGATTTAGGTGGCTCCATCGACTTTTCGTCGTCGATCGGTGACCGCCCCGGAAAACGCGAATCCTGGCTTCAGGTGAGCAAACAGGTGCATTCGACCAGGGGATCAGGTTACGCGAGAGATCGACCAGGTAGTGTTTCGAACCGGTTCCCCGTGTTGGAATCTCAAGCGGACTATAGGTACGTGCGTCGCGTTCGGTTGCGTGGATGGCTGTTTTGAAATGCACGAATTTCGTTAGTTTCCATCGTTTACATTATACTTTGAAGGATGAAGGACCTTGTACTGAATAAGTATAAAGTGAGAACGATTCAAGCCTCCCGCGATTTAAACAAAATTACCATGCACATAGACCTTCAGAAATACCAGATTAACCAGTCTGCGTGGAGGCTTTCTTTGGTATTTAGAACAGCATGTAAATAGTTGTGAGACGATATTCATTGGTCAAAACACTCTTTTTAAGGGGTTAGACTATTTTGAAGGCCCGAAAATCATATGTAAGTTTCAGAATTTTTTTGGACATAACTAGAAAATAAATGAAAAATCTTTTTTAATGATTTTATTCTACATGCCTTATGGTATATGAAACAAAAATTGTAACTATTTTTCTTAAACAAATTGGCGTTCCCGGTGCTCTTCCATTCTTGTAGTTTTTGAAAAGACACTCCCCATGACTAGCAATAGAAGTCCCGTGTACTTTGACATAGGATAAAAAATCGATAACTTTCATTATTTACATAACATTTACTACAGAAGTACATAGCGAGTTGTGAAAATATTGATTTCTGTGAAAATGGTGGATATTTGAAGAGAATATCAATTTTTCCGAAAAATTTGCCTACGATTTTAAGCTTGTGTCTAAGATTGCCTGTAGAGAAAAAAGTTTTTAATGAATTTTATTAATTTTTAATAATACATATAAGAGTTATGCATGATCGACCACGCAAAATTCATCGCCCGCTGGTATGCATGATATTTACCTACCTTCCAGGTGATCTGAAGCAGAAATATGAAACGGCGTTTTACTTTATACATACGTAGCTTCAGTTTCATGAACCAGAATACCGATAAGTTATATACTTCTTTCAATACATAAGAAAATTTGCGCAATATTGAAAGCAAAAAATTAGAGATTCAGATTTTTCAGTGTGAAAACTCACCACTCCCTTCAATAATTTTTTAATTTATTCTGTTCATGCATAATTCCTATATTTATCATTACAAATTAATAAAAAATAAGTGCAACTTCCTCAAAGATGCGTAAAAACATATTCCAAACTTCAGCTGAATGGAATCGCTAGTTTCTTAAAAAAAATCTCCAACTTTACTGTATTTTTGACCAAAAAAATTGGATTCCACCCTTAAGTTCTAAATTGCCAGACAAAAGGGTATCGTTTCTCGATAGATGAATTCAGGCGGACAAAACCTGACCGTGGCTGCCCAGCCAGCGATATTAACCCCGCATATTGTATCACTAACTTGAGCGTCGAGGCGCAAGTGGCCGCATTATCGTGTGAAATATCGTCGGCATAAAGGTTCGCCGGTACTTTCAAAATACGGGCGACACACGGGAGCCGGTGCTAGGCAGTTCCGTTGAAACACGAACGTGAAATGAAATAGGAGAACGACGTACTCGGGCGATCCGGGACGGAATTGCCGCTCGAGGCGAAAGAAAAGTGGGCAAGAACGCAACGCGTGGTCCTCCTCCTACACGCTTGTTGCCCTGATATTCAGCACCTGTTCGCGCACCTGAATCACCTGGAAACGTGCGTTTATCTGCGCATACCATGCGACCGCGAAGCCCTCCTCGCGCTCTTTACCATTCTGGTAGGAGAACTGCCGTTTTCTTTTAACCCTTCCAAACCTACGCTTTCACTTTCTAAATAAACGCATTCGAAGCAGCGCGGTACCGTTTCTGTGACGAAAAATGATCGACTTTAATTTTCATGTTAGTCGCGACTTTTGTGTCGGTGACTCCTAAAATTAGAAATGTTTCCAATGAAGAATGAGGTGTCAATTGGAAGGAAAGTAGGATTCGGGATTTTTACTGTGATTTATGAAACTTTCGATTTTAATCAGGTTTATCCCGTATAAATTTTTTTTTATCGATTTTTACTAAGCTGGCGATGTTTACGCCTGTTTAATAAATTTGGAACGACGATTTTATGGACACCTATCAGCGCCTTGTTACTATTCTTTAGCAGCCGATACGATTAAAAAATTAAGAGTGTAATAATGAAAGATTTACCTATAATTTATACGGATTTTGTGAATAAATTTCCATCTAGTTAATAACAGAGGTGCATCGATTAGATTCCTGAATTCAGTCATCAATAAGCCTCTGGCAAAAATTCACAATCATACTTGCATATTTATAACTGAAAACGATGATTTGTAGTTTCGTCAAGAAAATTTACACTGAGCAATATTTAATATCCTTCGGTTCCGAGTAACCCACCAGTGAAGGAAACTAAATACAACCAATCATCTCTTTCTCTACTCCCTACAAAAAATACTTCCATGAAAATTACAATCCCCAAACCATTATAGCAATCCAAGATAAAGTCACTACAGAAAAGATGTTGCCTAAACACGAGCAATTATGCAACATGAATTTGTATCAATTTCTATAATCAAACGTCGCACAGTGGTTCGAGTATACTACATGCTAGCTGGACAAAATTATTTTTTCGCGGGTTTGGGTTTATATGGGGTTCAAATTGTTAGAAAACAAACCTGATTCGTATTACAGTTTATTATTTCAATAAAAATATCAATAAAATAAAAATATGACTAATTCAATAAAGGAAAAATAACAAACCAACAGTATTGTACTTTAAATATAATTAACAGTTATAACATTATGTCTATTCCCGTAATTTCTGAGTTTCTAAGTTTAAAACCTGCTTTTTGAAATAAGTTTTCCCTGCATCGCTATTAAAATAGTGTTTTACTATATGTTCCACGTCGATCCACGCGACAAGGGTTGAATCTACGGAAAGTAGAGACTTTCTAGTTTATTTTAATCAAACAATCGATCTGCAAAAATTTGCAAAACCATATTTTTCTAATTGTTTTCGAGCGCGACGCTCGGTAGCATCACTCAGTGGATTAAAATAGTGTTTTACTATATGTTCCACGTCGATCCAGGCGACAAGGGTTGAATGTACGGAAAGTAGAGACTTTCTAGTTTATTTTAATCGATCGATCTGCAAAAATTTGCAAAACTATGCCGAGCGTCGCGCTCGAAAACAATTAGAAAAATATAGTTTTGCAAATTTTTGCAGATCGATCGATTGATTAAAATAAACTAGAAAGTCTCTACTTTCCGTACATTCAACCCTTGTCGCGTGGATCGACGTGGAACATATAGTAAAACACTATTTTAATAGCGATGCAGAGAAGACTGATTTCAAAAACCAGGTTTTAAACATAAAAACTCAGAAATTACAGGAATAGACATAATGTTATAACTGTTAATTATATTTAAAGTACAATACTGTCGTTTTGTTCTTTTCCCTTAATTGAATTAGTCATATTTTTATTTTATTGATATTTTTATTGAAATAATAAACTGTAATACAAATCAGGTTTGTTTTCAAGCAATTTGAACCCCATATAAACCCAAACCCGCGAAAAAATAATTTTGTCCAACTAGTATCTAGAGACGCGGTAGCGTCTCGACGCCAAGTACATGAAAGAAAAGACACCTTGTATATGCCTGTCGCTGCCGTGTATCTTTACTCGACGCACAGCTATTCCAACCTAACCTGAAACTTATTTCATTAATATCTCATCACGCCTGCAATATTTTCTAAATTTAAAGGCATTTTTCTTATGTAAACCGCATATAAGCTTTCGAATAAGACCAATTTCAATAAAATCGGTCCACGCATGACAGAGATATCGTAATATCGTCTCATGAATCTGTCGAAAATGGTAAGATTCTTCTTCTGATTCTCCAAGGAATTTTTCGTCAACCATAGTACATATATATATTTTCGTCGTCAAACAGAATATACGTATATACGCGTTACACACACACACATTCAGCCAACACATGTTTCGTTCTTCGTTCGTCGACTCTCGGGATTATTCGGCGGGGATCGTCGTCCGTCATTGTACATACATATATATATACTATTTTGAATTTTATAACCTACCAAGTGCTAAGTGTCAAATAAAGTAAGTTGTCCGAATTTGGAATGTCACGAGTTTTTACACTACATAGGAGACTGAATTATTGTCTCAATTAATAAGGTAAGTCGCCAAAATTTTTTTAATAGATTTCTTATGTAGAGTCGCAGACTTGGAAGTTGTTCGGAGATGGTTCGACTGCGAAGCATCTCCTTTCACACAAGTTTCTGGAAATTTGCATCATGCATGTACAAAATAATATATTGTAGTAAAAAATTACATTGCATTTAAATTGCCAGATACTTGTTTTTGTATATACCAGCAATTTAGAGTTTTTATGTAAAGCTTATTATATATTATAGAAATGAAGGGGACGCACAGGACTTGGATAAAAATGAAGGGGACGCACAGGCTTGGATAGTAGAATTGAAGGGGACGCACAGGCTTGGATGGATAGAAATGAAGAGAATGCACAGGCTTGGAGGTTGTCCGGAGAAGATTAAATAGATATATAGGTAGACAGAGCATCTTGTTTCGCATAAGTTTCTGGGAATTTGTCAAATAAGGTAAATCGGCAAAATTTGTCAATCAAAAGACATAGCATTAAGAATTATTAAGAAAATAGATTATGGTGTACTGCTTGCAATGTAAAGCAAGTCACATTAGTTAAGAAAGTACCCTGAAAACACATCTCCCTTGATGCTTTTCAATCTTTTGTGAAAGACATTCGTAATACTTTAATAAAATCCACAGTAGTTGTCACGCTATTCATTAATTTTTTAGATTCCCATTATTTCAATTCACCAATAAACATATTAAATTATTATTAGTTTTATTCCAACACCAATAAATTGCGCGTTAAAAATATTGGATCTCCTCATTCATTTTCGCTGAATTATTACCATTAGCATTTAAATTTCCTGCAACAAGACTTTCTGCCATATGCTCTCACCTGCTTTGGATACATTATGTAGTCTCTACACTCACTATAGCAAAAGGCCACTCTATTTCTATAAATAATTAATAAGTTCTACGTTAAGTTGTATATAATTATTAAAATGAGGCTTTATATATATATATATAATTTACAGATAATCATCAAAGCAGAAGATGATGCAGTGTGATCTACGTTGGACTATGTACGCACAAATTTTCAAGTAGGGTTTTGCATACGCAATTATTCATTCAATGTGAGCACGTGTGATAATATATTATATATTTACAGATAATCATCAAAGCAGAAGATGATGCAGTGTGATCTATGTTGGACTATGTACGCACAAATTTTCACGTAGGGTTTTGCATACGCAATTATTCATTCAATGTGAGCACGTGTGATAATTTATATAAATAATTAGTAAATTTGTCCTATTTTTCAGTTAACGATGCAGATGAAGAGAATTATTTTAACAGCTGAAAGAGAAAGTAACTCTGCTGCATGAGCAAATGAAATAACCACATTTTTATGTATGAAAATAACGAATTTATTTTTTTATATGTTATTGGTCGCCGCCACGTCCACGGCCCCGCCCCCATCCACGACCCCGGCTCTGGCCACGTCCCCGGCCCCGGCCACGGCCGCAAGCTGCTTCGCGCACTATGTACTGCACACAAAGTACTATACATTCATATAATACATTTAGATCGGCAATGCAGTGCACATTTTTTTGGGGGAAAGTGTTAAACTTACGTAGAATTTATCCTTAATCAAAAAATAATAAAAGTACACTCGTTGAATTGCTTTGCGCTATTCCGAGTATTCCGAGTAAGCTTTACTGGCTACAAACTAGCTTTATCTTCTAACATCACTCGATAGGCTGCAGTGCGCCGTAAACGCGTGGACGTGTAACGAAGATAGATCAGAATTTATAATTTATTGGGATTTCCTTACTTTATCCTTACTTTTAGTACCCGTGACAGGGAAAAATTTGTAAAAAAGAAGAAGCTGAAATTCTGAATCCCCCAAAAAAACTTCAAAAAAGTAAAAAAATATGACGCCAAGAACATGAATTATCTTTGTAAAAAGAAGTGAGATCCCCATAAAAAACTTTAAAAAAGTAAAAAAATTACGCCAAGTACATGAATTAGCTTTGTAAAAAGAAATGAGATCCCCAAAAAAAACTTTAAAAAAGTAAAAAAATTACGCCAAGTACATGATTTAGCTTTGTAAAAAGAAGTGAGATCCCCAAAAAACTTTAAAAAAGTAAAAAAATTACGCCAAGTACATGAAAATGTCGAGGACAAAAAAGTATTATCAAAAATCACAAAAAAAAGAAAATAGTGTACATGAAAAAGTCGAGGAAAAAAGAGTATTATCAACAAATAAATATAAAAAAAAGACAAAGAAACATGAAAAAGTCAAGGACGAATAAAGTATAATTAACAAAAAAATATAATCACATAAATAAAAAATATGATTACAATATAAAAAAAGATGTGAAATCAAAATGAGCTGCAAGTACGTCACAAAAAAGAAAATAATATAATCACACAAAAACAGAAAATAATATATTCACATAAAAAAGAAAATAATATATTCACATAAAAAAGAAAATAATATAATTACAATATAAAAAAGGATGTGAAATCAAAATGAGCTGCAAGTACATCACAAAAAAAAAGAAAATAATATAATCACACAAAAACAGAAAATAATATAATCACACAAAAAAAGAAAATAATCTAATTACAATATAAAAAAAGATGTGAAATCAAAATGAGCTGCAAGTACATAAAGGTACTTTCCAACTGCGCTTAAGATGACACAACTACATATACACAGCTAAAATGCTGTGTTATTCCATTACTCATATCGCGGACATTTTAATTAACCCATCAAAAAGAATCCCATTTAAAAACATTGTCGTAAATTATTATTAGCTTTACAAAATTAATGATATACAAAAATTGCGCCAATTATCACAATGGCTATTTATACAAAGAAAAAATCACAATGGTACAATGAAAAAATGTATTAAATAATATTAAGCAGATATATTTTTATACAAATAAATATTTTAATACGAATAAATATTTTATTCAAAATACTTGGCGCTGCGATCTAAAATACATCATACGTAGCATATGCACATACACACATCCACGAACGCACGCACAGGAAAGAAAGAAAAAGATTATTGCAATTTATACATATTTATTCAGTTTAGCAACACCAATTCGGAGAGCAGCGCCAAGTATTTTGAATAAAATATTTATTCGTATTAAAATATTTATTTGTATAAAAATATATCTGCTTAATATTATTTAATACATTTTTTCATTGTACCATTGTGATTTTTTCTTTGTATAAATAGCCATTGTGATAATTGGCGCAATTTTTGTATATCATTAATTTTGTAAAGCTAATAATAATTTACGACAATGTTTTTAAATGGGATTCTTTTTGATGGGTTAATTAAAATGTCCGCGATATGAGTAATGGAATAACACAGCATTTTAGCTGTGTATATGTAGTTGTGTCATCTTAAGCGCAGTTGGAAAGTACCTTTATGTACTTGCAGCTCATTTTGATTTCACATCTTTTTTTATATTGTAATTAGATTATTTTCTTTTTTTGTGTGATTATATTATTTTCTGTTTTTGTGTGATTATATTATTTTCTTTTTTTTTGTGATGTACTTGCAGCTCATTTTGATTTCACATCCTTTTTTATATTGTAATTATATTATTTTCTTTTTTATGTGAATATATTATTTTCTTTTTTATGTGAATATATTATTTTCTGTTTTTGTGTGATTATATTATTTTCTTTTTTGTGACGTACTTGCAGCTCATTTTGATTTCACATCTTTTTTTATATTGTAATCATATTTTTTATTTATGTGATTATATTTTTTTGTTAATTATACTTTATTCGTCCTTGACTTTTTCATGTTTCTTTGTCTTTTTTTTATATTTATTTGTTGATAATACTCTTTTTTCCTCGACTTTTTCATGTACACTATTTTCTTTTTTTTGTGATTTTTGATAATACTTTTTTGTCCTCGACATTTTCATGTACTTGGCGTAATTTTTTTACTTTTTTAAAGTTTTTTGGGGATCTCACTTCTTTTTACAAAGCTAAATCATGTACTTGGCGTAATTTTTTTACTTTTTTAAAGTTTTTTTTGGGGATCTCATTTCTTTTTACAAATGTAGTATACTCGAACCACTGTGCGTCGTAGAGTTCCTCAGTGAAACGAAGTAGAAATGAAGTATGGGCCCCACGTCCTCGTTGTCCAGTCTGGTCGATCGTGGTCCTTCAATTCAGGTATACAGGCCGATTCCGTATGTCAGGAGAGCAGCAGGCGGAAAGACGCGCTGGTCCGTCGATTAGGCGTGTTCCACCTGGGCCGAGTGCACCTTGGATGGTGCAATGTGTCTTGGTGCAGTCGACGCTGTGAATATCGTTGTAGTGCATCTCGGACTAGGGCAGTATACCTCGACCCATTCGTCGTCGCTCCCGTTCTGTCACTCGCGTTACGAGGCCAAGTCAAATTGGACGGAGGACGTACTGCACGCTTCGCGGCAACTCCGGCTACATTAACTCGCGCAGAAACCAGGAAAAATGGACAGTGGTTTCTTAACAGGCGATTGAACGTTCTATGAGCTGCGTTCAGCTCGACTGTACTTTCGATACTACAAAGGGGAAAGAATTTTATGCTTTTTATAAGAAATATAGATTGAGAGTGTACGTCTTGGTGAGGTTTTCTATAAAAAGTAAGGAGCTCTTAGGAGAACTTAACGCAATTAAGATAAATTGATTTGAGACGTAGGGTAAAGGACCCAATTACTGACACCTAACCAATTACTGTCACCTTAAGCTATTTCACTTAAAATAACGAATAAATAAACTATAGTATATAATCTATAGTATAGATTATAGGTTGAATTACATAATTCTTTTTTTATATGACTTTACAACGTTTATTTATTCGTTATTTTAAGAAAAATAGCTTAAGGTGGCAGTAACTGGTTAGGTGTCAGTAATTAGGTCCTTTACCCTAAATTGATTTGTGTGGCTATTTAATTCCCCAAATTACATACGAATTTCTACTTGAAATGGCATCAGCTACTTATGCGTTTTTTATCAAAGAGATTCCTTAGTGGGTAATAAATATTAAATTAAATCTGGTCATTCACTTAATTTCCTGTTTGCGTTACTTTATCCACGAGGATATCAGGTGGAATGTTAATATATATACATATGCTATCATGACTTTTTAACGAAGCAAGAGAGGCTAGACAGAAGAGTTACATTATTTATATCGAATTGAGAAGGAAGTCACGCTCCTCGCATCTCAGGCCACAGTAAAAGAGGACCGAAGACGCTGGAAACACTCCACTAAAAGCGTTAACAGCCTTCTAACCAGACTCCCCTAAAAGTGTATTACGATCACGTCGCCGTGTTAACAGCTCGTCAAGTATCCACCTATCAATTTCACTATAAACGTCGCGCTCTGAATTTAACACCGCTGAAAAGTCGAGAGCATCCGCGCATACTTAACGGCGGTCGTCGAACACGGGTCGTGAAAGAGAGGACCTCAAGAATTTTACTGTTCGTGAAGGACCTCGTGGCGCGGCTCATGGAACCTAGGAATCCAAGGATCCTAGTGTTTTTAATTTTAGACGCCCTCGAAGGTTCGAAGATTTAATTACAGTTTAATAAAGCCATTGTTAGGAAACCAACCACTACTTATGCACAGGATTCCCATTTAAATCCTACCTCTTCACTGGCGTTACCCCAAAAATGATTGACAACCCCCAAATATTTCTCCCTTAACTAACAAGGGAAGATCCCCTTGAAAAGAAATTTGTTTACCCATCAATATGTACATATTAACTATACTAAGCAATACATTGATTTACTTGCGTTGTTTGGTTAACCCTTCGTTGACTCTCTGGGTGTGAGACACCCATAAGCTGATTTTGACGCTCTGAACCTTCTATATGCAAAATAAATATCTTTTTTTCAAAGCCGACTTACAAACTATTTTTTCTCTCAAAATATTATATCTGAGCATCAACTCTGTAGATTTTTAGTTCCTAATATTGAAATTTGTAAGAGTTAAAATTTTTTAAAGGTTTTCTTCGTTTTTTCTCGATATGTGGTAATCTAGAATTATTTTATAAAAAGTGTGATAAAATTTCAAACAAAAAATTATTGGAATATATTCTAGAGACCTTGAAATTGGCCCATGATTTTTTTCATAATAATTGGATTCTTTGGATGAGAATGGCACTCGTTCAAAAATTGCTCTGGGTGTGAGCTACCCAGGTATGTCAAAGTTGATCGAAAAAAGAGGTGTGTCAACGAAGGGTTTAAAAAATCCCCCAAAAAAACACCCCTACTTTTCAAACCAATACAGTGGTCTCCCCCTTAAAATAAAGTTTGTCATTTACATTAGTTAAAACACTAGTGGTTCCCTACATACTGTAACACAGTGTGTCCGATAAAATTCAGTTACATAAAATTGGAGCCGAGGTCGACCGCTGAAATTAACATAATCGAGCGTGGTGAAAAATTCATTTGCAATTCTGGACCTAAGACCCGCTGTCTTCCACAGCGCGATCTGTCGTTTCCGCTGGGTCCACGGCTGTGATTTCGTGCAGCGAACTGATTGCTATACGTGCCCCAGCGAGCGTGACAATGCGCGCAGGGGATAGTGGAAGGAAAAACGTATACAGATCGCTGTATTCTCCGGCCGTTCGTTACGTAAATAGTAGACTGTCTATTGATTTCCTGTCAATGGAAGCGTCCTCGGTCGAGAATGGCATCGTCGACAATGATGGAAACAGAAGTTTTGACGGCATCGCGTGCCCTCGATGTCTATCCCCTTTTGTTTGCGCCCCGTGTAAATGGAATCAGGAATTTTAGATCCTCGCGCAGGGAAACTTCAATAACGTAGGCCCTGTACGTCGAAAAATCCGTTTTGAATCATTCAGTGGAATGCTAAGGGAATGGAATTCTTTAAAAGTCTCAGTTCCTTGCGAAATGCAATGCGCACTCCGACAATTTTATTCTTTTGAGGAGTGAATAGATCCGAGTGCTGCATAGTTCTTAAGAGTTTACTGAGGTGGATATGATATCGAGATGGTAGGGGATACTATCAGGGGATACCACCAAAGAACATTATTTGGTACATATAAATACTAAAATTGGTGCTGGGGTCGTTTAAACAAAAAATAAAAATCGCTTTATGAATAACAAGATAACAATTTAAACCTTATTAGTCAATCAGCCCCGATCGATCATTTTGACTTCAATAATCTATATAACTGTCACTAATTTATGTATAAACAAAATACTATGTCAATAGATCGTCTAATAAACAAAATTCAAAATAGTCCCTTAACATTTATTCTATTGTAACTATATAGAACGTGAAAAAATGAAATCTTTAAGAAAAAATATTTACTCACTAGTCAATTTTTTAGACAAGCGCTGATAACTGTTAAAAAACGTGCGATCGCGGGGTCGATCATAAATGCATGGCATAGTAGAAGTGACTTCTTTCGACAGTGAATCTTTCTGCAGTAGAGCATATGTCGGTGCAAAATTATTAACAATTAATCAACCTACCACCCCTACGTTTAGTCATCCACAAGTTCTCACTTCGTTTTTTCACGCGTTGTTACGATTATCTTACTTTTAAGAAGTAACCGGAAATTGTTCAAATTACTACTCACTACTATACCAGTCCATACACACACTGAATCCCATACCAACTATCGGTTGTCAACCCAGCGTGATCGAAAGGAAAGTAAGAAATCACCTCGAAAGCGAAACGAGTCTTACCTGACCCATTATACATGCAACAATGCTCTGTGTAATTCGGTAAAAGTCTACAATTCTTCTAAACTCCGTTTTTAACCAACAATAGCGTTACTAACAACAGAATACTGCAGCATAGCTTCCGCAACATTTTCTCCTTTTAAAACCCAGCATCGGTCATCCTGAACGTAGCCATAAACGTTGGTCCATCATTCCCTGCAGCCAACCCCAAGAGAGTCAGTGAAACCTCAACGTAACGTCACGTCGAGTGAATCACTGTTCTAATTCTGATTGTAAAAGGTATCTTACAATTAAGCTCTTGTTACACGTTGACTCGAGAGTCTTGGACCAAGGGGACCTCTCTGGAGTTACCATCCCTTCGTCTAGAAATCCTCTAGGTAGTAATTGGCAAATGTGTCCCGGTTTTCTATTGGTCGACGATATTAATGACCGAAACCGGAAGTACAGAGTCCAAGTAAATAAGTAGAAAAAGAAAGTTTATCTGCGTAATTTTTCCTATTGAGCGAAACAATAACATCTACCAATTGGATTCCAAAAAAGTGGGATCCCGAAAAGTGGGATCAGCAGCAAAACTTCATTTAATACTGTCATTTTTGAACGTGCGAGCTGTTGCTAATCAAATTTATTTACTTTCATGTTTATTGTAAGAAATTAATCTTTCCTATATTCTGCCCTCCTCAGTTAAAATATCCCATCTAGCATTTTTTCATTTTTCAAGATATGTTGAAATATTTGAAGTTCCACACGTCTTCTACCACTTAAGTAAAGTTAGAAAACCCAACATGCTCCATAGAGATCTAAAAACAGTCTACTGTATTTAACCTAACATGTTTTAATTTGAATGAAGAACGGCAGAAGGAAATGGTACAACATCAGTTTTTTCGATTGTTTTAAAATGCTAGATAAGGTAAATGGCCCAGTGCTTAAACAAGCCCCAATAATTAAAAATTGAGAAGAAAATTTGCTAATAATAACAGTTTTACTAATTTGCAACGTTTAATCTGATCGAAATATAATTGCAAAATGTATTAGCTTTATATAGATACAATTATATGCTTACATCACTGAATAGTTATGTCAAGAAAAAATATTATTGTACAGTAAAGCTTCAACAGTTTCAATCTCGCTTCTTACCTAATGGGCTCAAGCAAGCAACAGAATATTTTTGTTAAGGTTGTAATTAATTAATATTTTATCGTTTTTTAAATAGTACAGTTGTTTTGGATTTATTAAATATTGAAGATTTGAAAATTAATTGGATCTCTTATTAATTTTTGGTTTTTAATATTTAAATTGTTGCGTTTATTCACTAGTACACGATAACATGGCACGGACCAGTTATTACACGCATGTTTAATGGTGGCATGGTGGTTAGGCGCCGGTACTTATTCACTGGGCCATTTACCTTATTTTAGGTTATAAAGTCATAGCTTTTATTTTATAAGCTTTTATTTTTACTTTTTATTGTTTTCGTATTTGTTTTCGAATTTCTTAAAGTTCTGCAATATAAAGAAATGTTAATTATTGTTTTATCAACGATTTTTATTCAATTTTATTTTATGTTCAAACACTGGGACAGCTAAGTTTAATCACTGGGACATGCCGTAAATTCTGTTTAATCACTGGGTCAATTGGACGCTTTTATAAATTATAAATTTTAATATTTTTCTTTATATAAATGATACTCTATAATACATCTTTTGAAAGAAGAAGACTCGGTCTAACGATTGGATAAACATTTAGATCAAATTATATTATTTTTAATTATAAAAAGTCTTAGTAACCGCAACCTTTGCCTTAACTGTTTAAGCATTGGGCCATTTACCTTAGATAGGACATTCTACGCAGAGCAGTATTCTTTTAAAATGTGCCCGCCAATTTATGACTTCCGCTTCAGGCCAAAATGGTGGACACATTTGCCTATCACTACCTATATAGAGGATCACTACCTTCGTCTAACTCGCGGCGCCATCCGCCTGCGGACACGCGCGTACGTCGCGTCTTCCACGCGCACCTCGGCGCTGGATACCAAGGAAACAAGACGCCAGGTAACGTTCAAGCGACGCCCAACGATTTCTTGTTAACCTGTTACCTCGTCGTGCGGTTTACCCCTACCATGGCCGTGGGTTCGGTCGTGAAAGCAGTCGTGGTGGATGGTCGGGAAGAAGAGAACGAAGGAAGGAAAACGACGAGGGATAGAAGGTGAAAGCTGAGTGGGGAGCGCGACCTTACACCTTGCCAGCAGGTGTAGCATTCTTCCCGTCCCTGCTGCCCTGCTCGCCCACGCTCGCGGAATTCACCTGAAAAGGAAATCTGAGGCTCCTTTACCTGTTCACGCGCTTCACCCGCGGCTCATCGCGTCTCCGTCTGACGCGGTTGTCGCGCTCGCGAAACATTGGCGCAGTCGCGACACACCGGCTAACTCCACCAGCTACGCTTCCTGCTTCCCTGGCAGCCATCACCCGGGCAAATCATCCAGACATTGCGTTCGCCTCGCTGAGGTACAGGTGTCCGTGTAATTTTCTCGCGACACCACGCAGCGAGGCTTACCTGGGTGGTTCCACGTTCAACACGGACTCGTTGGCTCTTGAAAAGAAGGTGTTTCGGAGAAAGAGTCAATGGAAAATCGTCACTCGACAGTCAGCGAGCAATTTAGCGCATTATATATTAACTTGTTAATATTTACATGTTAATAATTACATACCTAGTAAAGCGTGAACTGCAATACTTTGCTGTATGTAGCGCATGCTGCAGACAGAACTGGGTAACTCGCTTTTTAATCATTTTTAAAATACAGAGGAAGCGTTGGTGGTCGATAGTTGGTCCAGGTAACAAGTTAACGCTGATAGGATTAATTAGGGAAATGAATATGCGCAAACTTTTATATAGTAAAAATTAGAGTTTTCGCATGTAGCCCGGTGCCACGAAAATACTTGGTATAACAGTCCGTAATTTAACCAACATTTTCTGCGTTTCCAGTGCTCGTGTATTCACCGGTGTGGAGCATGTGCGTGTTCCGAGTTCGCTAGGTGATTTGTTAGCGCGTAAAAATTTGCCTGCGCATCGCCAGAAGGATCATCCCCTATACTTGTTTATATAGGTATCCATGAATCACTGTGAAGGATCGTTTAATCGTGGAGGCTTTATAATTTCGCTGAAATATGTGGGTGGGGAGCTTGGAGGTAGGAGGTTCAGAGGTAAAGGTGGGAGGTGTAGGCGTTGGGCCAGGTAAAAGGCTGCACCTCTGGCTGCCCGGCGAGCAGAAGCTCGAGGAATCGGTTTGCATGCAGGCGCAGGTCGGAACGTTATATCGATACTCGAAGTAGTTGCGGGCAGCGCTCATTTCCGACCGATATTGGCCATCATCTGGGAAAATTATCAGCATAAACCCCCAAATAGGCGCTGTATCGTGGTCGACGATCTCGATGGAATCACGATCCTCGTATCGCACGAGCGTTTTAACCCTGGATTATCGTGGATTTCGCCTGTTGCCCTATGATGTTGCTCGGAAACACTTGTAACCTTGCACTCGTCACTAGCCTGTTACCATTTCCCTCGAAATTCGTGCAAACCACCAAAACAATACGTCTGTATCGCCTATTATACACATAGTAACTAAAAACTAGTGAAAGCAGACCTGAAACGTCTGATGGAATAAAAGTCCTCGAATCTAAATTGGGAAGCCCCAAAATTTGAAGCTAATTAGTACTCAAAACAAATAAAGATCACACATAATCAAACCATTATATAGGATTCTACTAGCCTCAGATAAAATAAAATTAACAAGGATCCCACATATCCTCATCAACCTCAAATTCTAGAGTCAAGCCTTTCACCAAACAACCTGTAACAATGAAACTCAAATTCATTCATAGATCCCAGCGTCATCCACAACTCTTCCAAAAATATCAGAAATATCAACCAGGATATGATCTCTCTGTTACGGTGACTCGACGCATCTATTACTTCCAAGCTCTCCCTGAACCACCGGCGCCCAATCACTCGCCATTCACCTCGCTCACGGTTGACATCATTATCCCATGAAAAGACACGCGTCAGGGTCCCAGGCAGCGGGACATTTCCTAACGACCTAACCAAATCCAAGGAACGACGGAGCCCCAGATTCCGTGATGGCCACGTCGCTCGTTGGCCCCGTTAGTACGGCCAGTCATCCAGCATCGATTAATATTCATCCCGCGACAGCAGTTCCCAGCGGACGCCTGCGTAATAATCCCACAGGGCTAGCGCGGTGTCGGGCGCGCTCACGCAGGTGCAAAACACAGCACGTTGCCGCGATCGACGTGCGCAGAGTCGCTGGATATTGGTATCGCGATATCAGGAGAGCAGAAACGGGTCGCGGCTCCTCGTTGGACAGTGGGATAGGCGCGAACCGTGTTCCAGGCGACGCTGTTTCCTCGTCAACGACCGTCACAGGGAGACCTCAGTGTCCAGCGTGGGGGTCGTTGATCCTGCTGGTCGAGTAGTCGCGGGCAAAGAGAATGCGCTCGTGCGCCGAGTAATTATCGCCCGGGAAGGTGGACTGGTGGCGATCGACGAACAAGGCAGCATCGGCAGGTGGAGGTGCCTGTGTTCACCATTGCGGAGCTTTCTTTGTGGTTTCTTAGTAGATAATTTTCTTGGTAACTTTCGTAGACGAGGTATTCTTGGGTATGTGTTTGTGGTTGGGTGTCGGTGATGGAAGGTGCTGTCTGATATTTACTGACTGAAACTACTGATCTCTGAGGATGTAGGTAGGTGATGGGCTTGGGTGGTGTATGGAATTTTGGGAACGCTTTTGGGATTCATACTGTATGCTAAAAAGCAGGAGATTTTATGTTTACATTTACAGTGGCGGACGAAAGACAGTTTACAACTTTTAAAATCGCATAACTTTCTTAGAATTACTCTCAACGATATGAGTTTTGTTGAGAAGCTAGAAGGATTAGTTTGCTGAGTGATGTGATTCGTCGTTCTGAAAATAAAATGCAATTGGTCGGAATAGAAAAAAAAATAGTAAAGGTCGTTTTGTAGACTCTGTTAAAATTATTCAGAATATTATTCTGCGATCTTTAAGCTTTTGTAGCTCCAAGCAACGTTAACCGATTTTAATGAAAGTTTGAGCATATATATAATTTACTTCAATCTACAAACGGGTTTTTTGAATTTTCATTACAGGTTCACAAACAAGTTTAAAAAACGACCTTTAATATTTTTTTTGCTATTCCGACCAATTGCATTTTTTTCAAAACGACGAAACACGTCACTCGGCAAACTAATTCTTCTAGCTTCTCAACAAAACTCACGTCGTTGGGACCAATTCTAAGACAGTTATGCGAGTTTAAAAGTTTTAAACTTTCTTTCGTACGCCACTACTGTCTGATCTTTGCTGGCTGCAACTACTGATTTCTATGGATGGTAGATAGATGATCCAGACCGAGACTTGTCTGGTGTATCGAATTTTGGGAACGTTTTTGGGGATTGATTCTATATACCCAAAAACCAGGGTACTTTAGCTTTACATGTATTCGTTTAGTAAAACCTTGGAAATAGTTTTTCATTGACAAACCTTTTTTAGAAATCATAAACAGAGATGACTAGTACCTACTTAATGATAAACCGGTTCGATTAACAACACTCCTATGTCAATCTGTCTACTCTGTCATCTTTACCGTTAAAAATATATCGTCCCACTGGCGTCAATCCTATTCTCGGCGTATTACGTGAACGAGCGTGTCGGTAAACGCAACGTTCCCTTTCATGCGTTGCCCACCTTTGCGATGACGGAACGTGGTTGCGGTAGCGTGCAACACTCCTGTCATAAGAGGATACCATGAGAACGAGAAAGTGATCCCAGTCGGGGCAAAAATCCTGACATTCCACGCGCGCTGACATGCGACCGTGCTTTCCGCAGTCTTTATCATTCTCGCTGCACAGTCAGCAATTATTCCGCGGAACTTTAGGCAAAGTTGCACGAGGAATGCCAGTCATTTCAATATAAAGGAATTCCAGGACTCCTCGTTCTGCGAAAGGAAAGTGCCAAGATTTATCATAAACCAGGCATTATTACGCACGAACGCTTAAGCAAAATGTCTAAATAAATAGCCAAGTACCTACACACCTGTTTATGGTAAAATCTAGCACTCCATCGAACTTACATAATCGCAATTAGAGCTCCTTTCTTTTACCATTCCACTCACAAAATCATAGAAGCATCCAAGCACTAGGTAAAGGTAGACAATACGATACAAAAAATCCTTCGTATATTCCCAAGCGAAATCTATTCTCACTTTTACCTCAGGCAAATCGAAAGGAATCCCCAAAACTCGCTGCACCGTGGCACGTTTTACGGCACGTTGAAATCCAGATCGACCAGAACAACCCCGCGGGGAATGCCTCCCCCGAAGTCCCATCCCGATTCCTAATCTAGTATTTCATTCGAGGGGGACAGCAAAAGCTTGCAGCGACTCGTGGCGTTTAATTAAATTCCACATTTAGAAGGCTGATTGTAATCCCGGAGTAATACGCGGGCGGTCGCTTATGCTTACCATAAAGCCACCCCTGGAGAAATCCGGGTCCAGGTGAGCTCCCGGGGCAGGTGTATCGATCAGGTGGTTAATTAAATGCCCCGTGCCCTCTCCCTGAGGATCCTCCAGGAACTGGCTGAAGCCCTGCTACTCTCGAGGAGCCGCTTCCCCCGTGTTTCAAAGCGAACCAAAACTCTTGACGAGAGTGGAATCGGTATTTTCATCGATCAACAGGTGGCTTTTACCCGACACTCCTCGGACCATCGTTCCTAACGAAGGATTTTTTCAACCTACGCGTTCCCGAAAACTTTCCTTAGTCTGCGTTGTTCTTTTTTTTTGCTTCAGTCGAATTTCGAACAGTGCTTTCCAGATCAGCGAATGTTTCGCGTTGCCACTGATTACTGGAGGACTTTGTATATTCTAAAATCCGCGCGACGAAAATGTTCTCGCGGAGTTACGTGCGTTCGAACTTTAATAGGTCAAACTGTAAGTATGTATGCATTCGTTGGATTCGGGGCAAATGTTTTTACGAGTGCTAAAAGCTGCTTCGCAGAATGTTTAGGGAGAACGTTCGTGTTTACGGTAAATGTGAATGATGCTGGGAGAAAAATACTTGCTTCAGGAACGGTTAAAAGGTATACGCTTTCGTGGTACTGGGAAAACGTTTCTCTTTATTAATCGGGGGAATAACTGCTGCTTCTGGGAACGTCCTTATGAAATGTTTATCTACCTGTCTACACTATGAATATCTTATATGTGTAGTAGCTTTTGATCTGAGTCAAAAGTGCTTTCAATGGAACTTGCAATTTCCTCTTATTAACTATTTAGTATTTCAACATCTCATACTGATATTAAACTGGGTATTCTAACTCGAATAACTGCAGGTCCGGATTAAAGGAGGGCTGTAACCCCGGGCCCCACTTTCCAAAAGGGGCCCGTTCTAGGCCTTTAGTTTTAAGCGATTATCTCACTCTGTCTTCATTGGAAATGTTGTATCAAATAAATTGTCTATGAGTTCCACAACTTCCAATTTTATGTTTTTATTTTAAAATTTCATTGTTTAAATTTCGCACGCAATTACTGTGAATTCTCATTATACGAGAATTTAAACTCATTATTGTTTAAATTTTTTGACCCCCTCCCCTTCGCTTTTCAACCAGAGGGGCCCTCGAAGGTTTGATAGCCCCGAGCCCCAAAAAATCTTAATCCGAGCCTGGAATAACTGAAATTCAATATATGAATGAAACATGTACTAACAACATGGCGTTCAAAAACAACATCGCGAGAATAACGCTTAATTCTTGCGCGATTAAATCAAAATTCTGTTATGGCCATTTAATACAACACTACTATACATATATCAGATCAATCTTTTTCACAATTCAAAGCAAAAACCTGGGCGAACTAGGTTTTCGCCGGCCCGCGTTATAAACTTAATTGTTGTTGTGGAAGACCGGTTAATTGTTTCCAGGTATGCCTCGCATGAAAACCACTCGAAAATAATCATTTCCGCGCACGTCTCGTATATGGAAAGCACCCCCACCCTCTTGGTTGGAAGGTCGCCGTCGCGTAACTATTTCCCCAGCCGCCTTGCTAATTCACTTTCCGAACTGGCTTTACCTTCGTCCGTGTCGATTAAAATTTCAGGACCCGACGAAATTGCTCGTACGTACGATGGATTCGAATCGAGTCGCGAAGAAACGCGACTCTGCCTTTTAAGTGGTCACGCAACGGACTTTTAATGGGAAAAACGGCCCTTTCCTTTCTATGCTAATCACGGCACGGTCACACATTTCATTTTCGCTGCTCCTCAAGAATTTTAAAACGTTCGATTCGTTTTGACGCGGGAATATACATGCGTTTATCGCGCAAGATCACGTTGACTTTTCGATTTTTTGATTATTTCTATTTAGTACCTACGCTTTTATTGATGAAGTAAATGTGCTCTTCCTGTATTATTAGTATCACTGGAACAAGTAACAAGTAATAAGGATGATTGCTGTGTGGAAGATGTAGCGTGATAATGTGCGCTGCACAGTTTTTAATTCTTGAAGATTGGTTCAGTGTTTTATCCTGCTGTGTATTTTCTGCGAGATCTCCGCCTGTCTTCGCGGAGAGTGCTACTAGAATTTTTCAACGCGCGTTCTTGTCAAAAGAACGGACTGAAATGATTCATAGAGGAACATGAAAGTGTTTACAAATAACCAGATGGTATACACTTTGCTGCATTTATCATTCTTCCGACGTTTATCTCCCGCAGTTGCTGTTTTTCTTGTCACTTAGTCTTCTCACAGAGACTACTTTTTCCAATCGAATATCTATGTAAAGATCTTGTCTAACATTCATAGAACTTCAACTCCAAAATTCAGTGTAATAGAGACAGAGATGGACAAAATTTTTAATTAAATAAAATTTAGCATAACGAATAAGAGTTACAAGAATTATTCGGGACGTGTTAACTATATTCATCAAATAATCTAAAGTAAAAGTAACTTTTACTTGATCCATTATTGAAATAATTTTTCATTTAGTTAATACCCAACTCTGAATGAAATCCCGAAACCTTATGCCTCATTAACAATCCCTCGATTCAATCCGCGAACATAATTGCTCATTAGCGAAACGAAGTACATCGCTCGTGCATGTGTGCCTTGATTTCAACCAGATTACAACTAAATCCGTGTCCGACAGAATGTCACGAAATTAGCAATGCGATTTGAATTGAAACGGGGATCGCTCAAAGCGCTATGGAACTTAAAATTTCATTCCAATTAATCCGACTTCAGAGCGCCAAGCTTTAATAATTCATTACCTCCCCCGTCTTATTGTATAAAATATTAACATCGCGCATCAACGATTCTCCACGCTACCAGAGCTGATCGTGGCAGCTGACGTTTCGCGACTCTCATAATCAGAAATCGAACGAGCGTATCCACCAGTAAATTATTCATCCGCATGATTGACACAGGCGGAATAATTGGATGTAATTCGATTAAAGTTCGTCAAGCAATTATCAAAACTTGAACCGCTGTTCACGTGAACTCCGTTAAAACGATTATCGAAACGGTCCGCCAATCTACATACCACTGATGCAGAAACAGTAATTATTCCGCTCGCTTCCTACCGAAATACATATCGAAAATAGTAATGATAAAAATCATATACACAGCTCGAACGCTACACACGAAGTTGATCTTGTTTTCCCGGAGAACCAAAAGCACGTTCCACGCCACAGTCTGAATACAAGACATCTTTCTTTTTTCCTCTGTTCTCTACAGAAAACAGTAGAGTCGCGTTTTTCCGGCCGGAAAAAAAGCAGACGTCAGTAACAGAACGAGTGTATGTATATCCTATTACCGTCTTTCACCGCCGTCACGTTTGACTGTTTCCGTGTCGAGAACCACCCCGTGCTCTTCGCGGTATATTTATGGAGGGAAACAAAAAATGAATAAAATATCGGGCATAGTCGGCCGCGTCGAGGCTCCTTCTTATTCCTTTCCAGCTGAACCTCGCTTCACTGACTTCCATCCACCGTTCCAACCCCTCCCTTCCATTATCCCATTCCTTCATCCCCCTGGGTGTCTTAAGTACATGTCGATGCGCCCTCTTCTCAGAGAACTTCGAGGCATCTGGAACAAATAAGGAATATCGCCTGGAAGGACGTGGCTCGAAGGGCGAACACTGTGCACGGGAGGGTCGCTGCCGAGCGCACACGTACACTACTTCATCCACCTCGATCTTTCGCGCCCTCCCATCCCTCCTCGCGTAGAAATCTCGCCCTTCCGTGGCTCGGTAAATAAGGGAGTAGGTACTCCTGTAAATATGTGCACGTATTGTTGCTGGAGTCTTCTTCTTCCTCGCTTTGCTCGCCGAAAGGATATACCGGCTGTTTGTACCCTTGAAACGGATCGGTTTGTGGATCCAGCTTGTTCCTTACGCGACGCTCCTGTTTGCACGAGTCTCATTTGCGTCCTCGAATATCCAGAGAAGAATGGATTGGAAGCTGAAGCTGTGAACTTAGAGGGTCTATCGAGCTTGTCCCGATAGTGGATTATTATTGAACGCTCGGGTGGATTTGAAGGGTAAGAGGGAAAACAGGGAATGTCGCGAAACAGCTTGATTGAGAAAATTATTACAAGTTTTAATACATTAGTCCAAGAGTCAGGAAACAAGGTTCAAGGAATTTATCTGCATTCTTTGTAAGATGAAGGTCATATTTTTAATTAGGCAACAGAGACAAATAAGCAATTAAATAATTAGTGTTTTACATTTTTCTAATATTTTTTTTAGTTTCAGTAGGGCGGTATACTGAAAGTAAATAAGAAATTTCCACTTCTATTATTATTAAAGCAAGAGAAGCTACACATTTTATTAATTGTGAGGTATTTTACCCCTCTCTTACTTGTTATGCATGAGATACAGTCTCATAAAATAGCTGAGCCTTAGGATCGCAAAATATTTGTAAGATCTTGAGGGGTTCGTGTTTTGCTTTTGAAATAGGCAGAAATTCTGTGTATGCTCTGTTTTAATAGTGATAAGGGTACTTATTGTAAATATTCGCATTTCCTTCACTCGCTGAATGAGTGTTCACTTCTGAATGAGTGTTCACTTCCTTCACTCGTTAATCCTCAATTGCAATTATTTCTCCATTAGAAACATGTCAAACAACATTAAACATCAGAAATTAAAACAAATATAACCACATTTCACCAGAATACATACAAAGAATTCGCTGTCACACATTTACCCAAGTATCTCCGCACGCAATTTATATTTATCCTGTGTCGCCCATTCGTCTTCCACTTACTCCTCTAAGCGGTTGGCAGTTCCCATGTGGTGAACATTTTAATTCCAACAATGCGTTGGAATGGGGCGTCACGGTTATCCGGCAACGGAGAAATTCCAGCGGCACCGCGAGGGTGGAATACGGTATTCTTTCTTAATCTCGGGGCGAGCCGTCGGTTAACCCCCGGGGGTGCAGAGTATTCCACGTCCAAATCTCTGTACCACGATAACGCGATTAAAGGGAGGAGACGCGCGAGGCTGTCGGATTCTCGTCCGTTTCTCAACCGGTCGCCGTTTCGCGTACGTTTCTTTATAAGCTCAGCCCACCCTAGTCGCTTTATTGCCTCGCGGGCGACGCGACGCGCGGCACAATAAACCGGGGAGGCTCGAGGACGATAGCAATAAGAGAGGCGAAGTAATATTAAGACTCGAAACATACTGCGGAAAACGAAGTGGCGGAACGTTCAGGTGCTTCATCTTCGCGATTCCGGCCGGGGGACGGGTTAAACTTTCATCTTCTTCCGGCTTTATTCTCCCTCGCTATCCCCGACCCTGCCTCCTCCGCAGTACTCCTTAATTCGCGCCCGGTGCTCGCTGGGACGAGGCGAAATGAGAGTTCGCCAAGCCGCCATTAATAACTTCCAGTATCGCCCCGTAGCCCTGAAAAGTCATTTCTGTTTATTTGCGACCTGACGATATTGCAGGATTAACTGCGCCCGCTTCCTTCCTGCTCGGATCCCGAGCACGAAGCATCGTAGTAGACCGATTGTCCGCTGGCAATGAAAGGTACTTGGGGAGTCTTCTTTTCTTTTCTATAAACAGCACGGGTTACAAGTTAATGTTAATTTTCTTTTTTTTTTATTTTCTCTCGGGCTTCTCAGTCAACAACCCGTTTCTTTTTAACAGGACACTGGAATTAAGGTCACAGCGAGGTATAGGATCGCGAACAGTTTACTGGAGACCCCGGTCAGATATTTCACAGTCAATTTTGAGCAAGACCTCCGGGTTGCTTTCATTAAGCGGCCCTCGTCGCTTGACGCGGGGACGAGGTGACGCTAATGAGGGGCTTGTAACTCCGTCGAAATTTCCGCGCTGTACTGGATCCTTCGCGCCTTGGATTTTAATTTTTTCCACAGGCCCCGGTGCGCGGAAAGTAATTTCCCTTGAGCTCCATTCGTTTCCGACCCTGCCTTTGTACCGTGCGCTATTTTAATTCACTTGGAAATACAAGTTTGTATACTTGCCGCTAAGATCTTCAATTTTGTAGGAAGGTTAATTGTTCGATGTCTTTGGTTGGGTCCACCGAGGCGGATTGGATCAATTTGTGTTGGTGGTAAAAGAATAATAGTTAAACGTTAAAAAAATAAGTAGTTTTGTATTATATATTTGTAATTAGTACCCATTGGGCTTGTATATTAATAATAAAAAGTAAATCCAAACTTGAAAATTTTCTTCTGCAAAGAAAACCAAGAAGTGAGAAACATCTGAAAAAATTAAAAGTTTCATAAGAAAATCTTTCGAATGAGCTTAAACAAATCTAATTTAAATGACGGTGAAGTCAAGTGACACTATTTAGCACCAGACTTGCGCAAAATGCAATCTAATTACAACTTATAAATTACAATTAAACTGTAATTGTGTAGTTGATTACACATTATTTTCTGTAATCGTTAATTTAGGTAGTTGATAAAATTCTGGTCCACCACCTACTTTAACGATTACAGAAAATAATATGTAATCAACTACACAATTACATTTTAATCGTAATTTGTAAGTTGTAATTAGATTACATTTTTCCCAACTCTGGGTAGCACATAAATCGCGAGAATATTGTCGTTTTTACCGCCACTGGCACCACAATTCTCATCGCACCACTCCTCACAGACAATCTTCTGAAGGTGGACAGATAAATTTTTCACCACAGTAGATACAATGCCACCTTCTTAAGATCATTAATTTATTTTTTTTTCGTCATTTCTTTAGATTTAATTTTTACCACAGCTTCCTTCAGCTGTTCTAGACACCATGATCCACAATTGGTCTTTTTTATGCACGTACGAACCATCTGTATATAAACAATTGTCATAATTATAATCATAAAAACACTGAAATGAAAAAAAAAGTGATCCATTTCACCTCAAATGACGTGATCCATTTAGCCCCATATATAAAGATTTCAAAGGTTGTAGATTATGTAAACATATTATGAAATAATAGTGTAAAATATATCAAATACTTTTGGACCCCATGCAAACTAATAATAATCAAATTTTCGGTTCATTTGTCAGGGTAAAATCTTGTACGCTAATTTTGACCCACTTCACACCTTACTATTCGAATACATCAGTATTCGAATAATTACATTCGAATACATCAGTATTCGAATAATAACATTCGAATACATCAGTATTCGAATAATAACATTCGAATACTCAAATATTCGAAGTTTATTCGTAGCATTCGAATACTTGTAAAATATTCAAATATTAAATTATTCAAATAGTCCCAGTCCTAATTCGTACACAATGTATGCCAGTACTAAACAACAACGACTTAAAACAATTAACGGCCTATTGCGATAGATGCTTGTTTCTATCGCGATTTAAGAAATATCGATTGAATTCTTCCCTACTTTGTAAAATAAAGAAATCAAGCACCCAGCAATCATTCCTAGAAAGTCAATCACCGACCTCCATCGAGCGACAATGAAACCGTTCGAGAAGTCAGATGCGATTGCTTTACATAAATATCGTTAGCGGCGCTCACGAAGTTCAGCTATCCACGATTCTAGACGGAAGTGAATTTCTGGTCGGTGAATAGAGCCCGCCGGTTTAATCTCTGGAGAGGTATTTAGCGAGGAAGTTTGTTCGATCAGCGGGCTTTCTTGCGGAAACCTTGCCCCACCTTCCCTTCTCGTGCCTTGCCGGTTCCGTGACGAACAGCCCTAATTATCACTCGGTCGGATGTGGCGGGAACCCTACCGGAAATTCCCTCGCAAATCCCTCCATCCTCGTCAGACCCGTTTCCCATTTTTCCTGCCAGCGCGCAACACGAGCGCCAGCATTCGCACACAGCTGGATGCGCGGTGCTCTCCCGACGTTTTTCGCTTTCCGCCGGCTGGCCAAACGTCTCTGTTCCCGTCCTCCTTGAGGACATTTGAGAAATGAGCGTGCATCTCGCCCGTACAAAAACCACCGTTCTCGCCTCGATAATCCCGAGATTTCTGTCTTAACGGGACGCACAGCCGGCTGAGAGACGGAGATTGGGCCTAAACGAGTCACGCCGTTGTCCCGTTCTCCATGGGACATTACTAGACAGTCGTAATGAACATTCCAACCGTAGAATCTTTGTATTTGCCACAGCTTGTTATTCTGCTTTCTAGCTTCACCACAAAACTAGATTTCAAAGCAAATTCTCTCTTGCATCCATTGTATAACAAATATTATTCTGAGAGAAAGGGGATTGGGTAGCTTTAATTACCTGCTTCAAGATGTAACTTATCTGAGAATAATAGTTCATATGCAGTAGATCAGCGCTGTCCAGCGTAGGGGCCCCTCACGCGCCAGCTTCCCCTTCCAATCTTTCTCTCGCACAGCGTGCCTTCCATCGTCAAGGAGACCGCGCGACGCTAAAAAGGCCATGACGGACTAGCGTCTTCGCCCATGTTGACCTCCTCAGACGTTAAACAAAAGACGAATAATCCGAAATTCGCGGGAAGTAGTAGCATTGGCTGGCTGTGACGCTGCGTGTCACTAATACACATGTCGTATCGGGCGTCCGAGCTCGCTCGACGACGGACGCGCTGGTCTGTCATGGCGCCTCTTTAGCGTCGCGCGGTATCCCTGACAACGCGGACGAGAGTGGGAGAACCCCGGCCTTACGCGTAAGCGACCTTGGACAGCGCTGCAGTAGATGCTAGAGGAATTTGTTTTAAGGGAGTGAACCTTGGGCGCATGAAAATCATAAGTTTATTTAGCAATTCTTTTCTTTTAAATAATGAACTCGACGGAAAATCTGATTAATGGCATTTATTATGCATCTCTTGAAGATTAAGAAAAAATTTTGTTAATTTTTTCAACAAAATATTGGTGCTAGAGCCTGCTAAAAATCATCATTTTTGTTCAAACTCTCGCCATTTCTATAAATATCTTTATTTTGAAATATCCGTATGTACTTTTTACTTCATGTTGTGTAGAAAATGAAAATTTTTGATCGGAGATCCGCCCAACCCCGATTGTCGACTAGCGCCGCCACTTTGTTAAAAAATAATTTTTTTAATCTTCAAAAGATGTATAACAAATGCCATTAATCAGATTTTTTATTGAAATCATTAATTAAAAGGAAAAAATTACTAATCAAAACCTCCAACTTTCGTGCGTCCAAGATGTCACCACCTCTTTGTGGTGAAAGTTACCTCATTTGACGACAGATGCGATCAGATAAAAACCTCCAAGCTTATTCTTCATAGTAACATGCACCGACCGATCGTTTAAAAGAATCCCTTCCTCAATACTTGTGGCCCCCTTGCGTCCAGCATGCATGAGCGATTCGTTCCCAAGAAATCAATCTTCTCCATTCGATGGTTGCTCCGTCGAAGGTCTTCCAAGACCTCCTATTTAAACGTTCCCTCCACGAGCTCATCATGCAACGGTAGGTTCGGTACGCGAGATGGGAACCGGCACCGATATCCGCCTATCGATCGGCCCCAAAATCGAGATGCATCCTGTTTGCCTTCACGGCGCGCCATCCTCGTTTTATTCCCGTCTCGGATCAAGGCCCTCCCCCAACGCGGAGGACGGCGGGCCTCTGGCGCCGATGAAAAGGGCCAGAGAGATATTTTAGATCCGGCTAACCGTGAAACGAGATACGTGCAAGTAGCCCGGGCTCACGCCTCGCCAGGTTTGCGCAATGATCGATGAAACGCCGAAGGATCCTCGAAGGTGCTGTTTCCGCCTGGAGTGCAGCCGTTGTCTCGAGCGTTGCTCCGCGACGCTGTCACGTGTCCTCGTGGAGGAGCGCGACCCTCTTCATGCCACGAGGACGACGCTACCTGACGCCCCGGCGCTGGACGATGTTTCCCTCGCTTTGGGAAAAATAGAAACTTTTACGCCGCTCGCCGGAGGATTTCACGGAAAGAGGCTGGGGAAAGGAAAGGGATAAGCCCCGGTGAGAAGTATAGGGTGTGCTGCACAGTCGTCTATTCTTCGGACGCGATCAAAGCCCCCCCGCTCGCTCGCTCGCTCGCGAAATAAGCGCGCGTGGACCGTGACGGATATTGCGAAAGTAACCGTAAATTTATCCGTCCAACTTTACGGGCTCTCTGTTCTTCTCTCTCTGTCCTCGTTTTAGGAGAGACCACGGTTCTTAAGGCTCTTCGTCTTTAATGGGGGACATCTGGGATTCCTGTATGCAGGCTGGTCCACTTAACTTGATGACATCAAGCGAGTCGTGAAGTGGGATATTTGAAATAAATCATTTTGGTATTTTTTATTTTTATTGGAAGAGGACGACTGTTGTTGATTTTTTGCGGAGAATTCTATATATTTTGTTGGTGAGTTTGGAAGAGTAATGGACACGGGGATATGTTCAAAGGCATTTCTCGAAATTCCTATGAGAAATACTCATTCTTCGTTTAAACACTGGACTAACGAAGGGCTACCACATCTGAAGTAATTGGATTTCTGTCCTCTTCAAGGACGGACCCTAATTGGTCCTTTATTCAAATCACGTACATTCGGAGATTCAATAACGTCTACCCTTCTACCAGGATATGCAACATAGCCAATCTGTACTGTCAACGTTGATCCATTATATCTCTAGAATTTTACTTTATAACAAACCGACACGAATATTCTACTTGCAATAATGTGGGAGAAGTCTATGACTTAGGCTTTTGTTACGTTAAAAATCAATATTAAATCGGGAGGCCCTCTAAACTATCAGAAACTAGTTCCTTAACAGTATACCTACGTGGGAGAAAATTTGAAGGGTGATTCTACATGAAAAAATAAGTCGATAATATAGAATAACATTTTTTGATATCGTCCTTCGTTCACGAAATTGGCGATATCGAAATTCGAAGGGCTGTTTCAGCCCTGAAAATTGCGATTGAGCAAAGTAAAGAAATAGATGTCTCTCAGATTTCTCTGCTTCACAGCACATTTCAAGGAGAAAGAAATCTGCGTGTAGATTCCTCGATGTAGATACCCTTGATAGTAGAAGTAAAGCATTCGCGTAAAATTCACATAGAAATCGCGTCTGTAAGTGTATATCGCCGATTCTACAACCCCAATAACAATTTCTCGCGCGTGTCTCTAGCTGTGCTCGCGAAATTTTCGTGGGTGAAAGGCGCCCTTTCGCGTCCCTTTGGCACAGCGGAGGCGCGCCGGCTGGAATCTCGTTAATTTCGCGGATAAAGAGTCGTCGCGCGGACGAAACTTTCCTGTTACGCTTTGCCCCGTATCATATTCATGGAAACTGGCGCAAAGGTCTTGAATGCCGTGTACCCGGGCGCTTCCCGTACACGACGTTGCCCCGCTAAGCTTCACCCCCTCCCAACCCCCGTCGTCCCCTACGAAATCCTCAAAGAAATATTTCATAATATCCCCCGGCTGTCCTATTCCACCTACGACACGCTCGTATTCTCTTTCCCTTTCAGGCGCTACCGTCTAGCTGAATCGTCCGACTCTCCACCCTGAATTCTTCGCTCGTGCGCGATCATCCGCGGCATTTGCACGTAGCAACATTGGATTCTTTTGAGATCTGACGGTGTTACTGTAACTGTTGTTTTTGTTCCATACCTGTAGCGGGGTGGATTTGTGTATAAATGTATAAATAGAAGAAGAAGTTCGATTAAGTGGAGTGATTTCATTGTGATATTCATTTATTTATTTATTTATTTATTTATTATGAGTAACAACCCTTTGGCACATTATAATGAAAAACTTTAAATAATGTTTTTAGATCGGGGGCACATTTTTCTTGAGAATTACTGGACTGATTGAGCTCAAATTTGACACACATTCAAAGTGAATGTGTACCTATAGCCCGAAACCGAATTATATCAATAGTTTCAATACAACCCCCTCTACTACTTGTTTTAGTTCAAGAAAAGTCGAAAAAATCAAACATTAATTATTAAACAGCTGGGATTTCGATAACAATGTCGGAACTTGGTTACATCTGCTTCGGGCGATAACTATACTCACACAGATTAAAAAATCTTTGGTACTTTCGTTTCAGATGACTAAATAGGGCGCCCGCAATTCGTGCGCCCGATGGGGCCGGTGTTTGATAACATAATCTGCGCTTCGGCGTGTAACTTGTACAAATTTCAATATAATGCATTCCAAAAATTTGTGTTGATAGTTCAAACACTACTAAATATGTCTACAAAACCCCTGCCCTGTAGGTGCGATAAGTTTTCCAAAATTAATTTCCAAATATCACCTTCAAAAACGAGTGTCTAGACTAGAATTCTGCGTATATTGGATGATTAATCATCCAATATACGCAGAACCGAATTTCTGAAAGGACATCTCCGTTACTCACTGTTTAGCACTTGAAAACTAGAACCTCCAACTAACGCTCCTACACTTTAATCTAGCTAAGACAAGAATCTACTTCCACAATCGTTTTCAATCACATCTTATCTTCAGTGCCTATACTTAGCCCTCTCATCGTTTCACGTCAAACCGTCCACCATCTTTCTTACAACACCCATCACGGGACACTTCCCGCAACATACATCGTACCCTCGTACCACACCAAGTCCCTGACGCAACAGGAACACAGCGAATCGAACAGCGTGCCATCGACTTTGACGAGGGTCGAAACGATCTACCGTTTCCCGCCTAATCGGCCTGGCTAGGTGCCCGTTAATTAGTTTAAACGGCCGAAGTTCGATCCTAAGACGGCACTTAACGCCGGCGTCCCAAGGCGTCTTCGAGTTGCGTGTCCAGATGCGGCCAAGCCAGGAGATGACACGATGGCGCAGGCTCTGCATTAATGAGCGACCAATCGGGGCCAATAATTGGCGGGCAGGATCTCATCGAACCGGGTCGCTTTTGATTCCTGACAGCATCGGCTACTGACGGAGGGAGGGTGTGGCTTTAACGCTCGACAGTTGTCAATGACGTGAAAGCATTATGACGATCGATTACTGTAGAGGACTTCGATGATTGCCAACCATTTCGCGTACGGTTCTGTTAATACTAACATCTGCTCGCAACCAGCCGATCGCTGAAAATACAGGGGTGGCGCAAATCGTTGCCAGCTTTTGTTTCCTCGTTGCACGCTGGCCCCGCGCGCGGAACATTGTCGCTGAATAATACGATGGCCAGTGCGAGCGCTTTATTGTTCGCTTGTCAAAAGTGATCCACGATAAACGTCACAGAGCATGGGAGCCGATCGCGAGATCCGAGACCTTTCATTCCTGTCGCTCTGCTCGACATCCATGTTTATTTACATTTTTCCTCTATAAATCTGAATGCCGCGAGTCCGATCGTGTCGAGATTCGAGCGGAAACATTTTTTCAAACGCTGGAGAACGCTCGATGGGAACGGGAATGAAATTTTTGTGTTACTTTTACGCGAAGTGGCAATGTGTCTCCCTCGATTCTTCTTTGATACCGATGGAAACTCTGTATATTGTCTCGCAATAGGGTCGTGAGAAGAATAGATTTAAAAAAATATGTTCCTTCGTGATCAATTTGCTGATAAAAAATTATTTGTAGTTTTAAAGAAAATTCCGCTAATTCCTGTTTTTTGTTCACAGATCGAAATGGGGAGGTGTGACTTCGTTGTCTGGCTGCTCCTTGCCTGCCTCGTCGGTGATTCACTGTCGCAGTACAGGGAGAAGAACATAAGTGAGTGACGAGATCTTTCTTTTTAAGATGCCGTTGTTTTTCGATAATTATCGGCGAACACTTTTGGTGAATTTGTAAATGTAAAGGAGCGAGGAGTGCGCAAGGTAGCAGATGAGAATTCTCATTCTAAGGGGGTGGTGTCCAAAAATTTGGCGTTGCTGAAACAGGGCCCATGTATTTCTAGAGATACTTCACTTGGGGCACCTTCAATTTTGCTCACGACCGGCTCCACGACATTACGAAAGATGCAGAGTCCTAACATTTTCTGCTGCTCGGTCGGTGAAACGGTTTTCCACGGGATTAAATCCCTGGAGACGACACGAAGTTAATTAGAACCACGTGTCCCTCCGCCAATAAGAGTTACAACGCTCACCTTCCCTCCGTGTCGTTACCGTGCTCCACGTACTCGCCGTAGGAGCGCCTTACGACGACTCGTTCAGAAAAATTAGATTTGATCAGGATCGTGGAATTCAATTCTGGATCTGGTTAGTCAGCACTGAGTTGCCCAATCTTTCGGTAGCCTTGCATTCAGAGAAATCAAATACCAAACACACGATTACTACTCCGTCTACCTATTCGGAAAAAGGCGAATTTTTTCAATAATTTTTAGCTAAAGAAATGGGAATTTCAGAAAACATGTGAACTCTCAAATTCATAATAGCAAAATAACTTACATCGTAACTGGGAAAATTTATGAGCTTAAATACGTGTGTGCGTTTCCTCAGAGTTATCAATAATTTCAATAACATTTACTCAAACTAATTTCCAGTTAATTTTATGTAACTACATACCAGGGAAGAGGGAGGCGTGGTGAAAACGATTGAGTCGCACTACTGAGGGAGACGGAGCGCTACAGTAGATTGCTTCATAGTCAGACACGCTTTGATCTCAATATCATAATCCCCGTGTTATCGTATATGTACCTAACTGTTGACAGGTGCATTACCTTTAAGATTGCTTCAACTACAAGTTCCTCAGTTTAATAACTCCTTCAGAACCACACATACAAATCCCTATAATCCCAAATGACTTCGAATCTAAAACACCAAACATTCAAAACTCCAAAGTTTCAAGGCCCAAAAGCTTTTAAGGTCCCCTAACACCCAACCTCCCTAATCTTCCCAAATCGCTTCTCACCCCATCACCACTCACATCCCCCGCAATGCTTGCAGCTCACCAACACCAAGACAACCTTCCCTAATCGCTATCAGTATAAATGAATTTACAATCCCCTGGATGGAACGCTCGGACCGTGCGACCGAAGTTTCGCCGTCAAATTTTCGTCTGTCAATAATTCGCGATAAGATCCTCCCCCTTTGCTAGTACAGTCGCGGCAGCTATGTAGGTACATACAGAGGGGGACGCGCATATGGAGGGTACACGGACGAGGATTCTCTATCCGCTCGATAAACTCGACGCACCGAAATCGAGGGGCTTTGGAATTCACTCCCCCGGAACTCAAAAGCCCGACGAATACCCCGTGATATTGGGAGCAGATTGGAAGCCAAGAATCTACCGCGAGATTGAAAAGTTCGCTCCCGGATCCCCCGGTGCCGGGCTTTTACCGCGGACAAGACGAACGGATAGTAAAAAGGGCAAATTAAGTGCGGCCACGTAAGCGGAAAAATCCGGCGCCATCGTCAAAAGCGACCTGCCCGTCGATTGTTACCTTCGAGATGTCGAGCCGATCATGGGTGACTACAGAATTGAAGATGGGAGGGGATTATTTTCTGCCGGCGATTTCGGACGCGGAAACGACTGTGCGTCGGGGGTAATCGGTCGACGAGAATTTTGGAACTAGAGCGCTGTGATTCTGATGAAACTCGATGGGAACCTAGAGCGAGATCGGTACTCGGGGAAAAAGTAATCCTTTCGTTCATGGGAAGTTCGCTTGGAGTTTCATCACTGCGAAAGTGTTTGGTAGATATTGTGAGTTTTTTACGCGGGACCCGTTTCAATTGTCATCAGGTTTTCTGTATTATAACAGTGTCCGAATTTAATTTAAGTTTTTTTCTTAATAGGTACCTCTCTAAACTGTTTATGAACAGGAAGCTTGCGAATTTTCTTCCTAGTAGGGCTAAGACTATTTGTCGAACTTTTCGGTATTCGAATAATCGAATACTTCATTTGCTCAATTATTTGGCGAATATAATTCGAATATCCAAGTATTCGAATACTATTCGCATATCCAAGTATTCGAATACTATTCGCATATCCAAGTATTCGAATACTATTCGAATATCCAAGTATTCGAATACTATTCGCATATCCAAGTATTCGAATATCATTCGAATATTCAAGTATTCGAATCCAATTCGAATATCCAAGTATTCGAATACTGATGTATTCGAATAGTATGGTATAATAAATATTAACATAATAACATTTAAATACTCAAATATTCGAAGTTTATTCGTAGCATTTGAATACTTGTAAAATATTCGAATATTAAATTATTCGAATACTCCCAGTCCTACTTCCTAGTAGAGTGATGATTGAGATGCGAGCAGTAGACGGTCGCGGAAAGCCCTCCCTCTGCAATAAAGCTGCATATCCTCGTTGCCGCGGGGACAAATGCAGCTCGCCGAGGCGGAAAAAAGTATGTCCTTCGGATATAACTGCACGGTGCTCGTCACGCTTCGACTGGCAGCATATAATAGGCAATCAGCGTTGGACAGAAGTAATTAAGGTGGAATCGAAATCGGGGTTACCCTTTAACGGAGGGGGTAGCTCGTCTCAGGAAAATTGGTACTTAATTGATATCCCGTAGGTGGGAAATGAAAATCCAGGCCTAATTGAAATCCCCCACTATCGGTCGCTTTAATGGAAATCCTGTATTTTCATTCGGCGCGCCGCGCAAGAATGATCTGTGCCTCGTCGGGTAGATCAGTCTATTTATTTACAAAGCCTCGCTGTGCAACCGTATAATCCTTCCATTGAAATGAAAATCCGCGCGAGCTGGAAACAGTCGATGTCCTTTGTGTTCCAAAATCCCAGACCAACAGAAATAATCGCATTACTTTTAATGCCTAATGCCACGTAACTTCGTCCACAGGCTGTTACATGAACAATGATCGTACTGGCGATGAATGCCTCGTGGGACCATTGATATTAATGCAAATATTGCCGTTTGTTGCGAATCAGATCCGTTCACATTGCTGTTCAAAAATTTTGTAAAATCATAGCGACGCGGAGGTTTGAATATGCCTCATTCACAAAGTGCTTTAAGAGAATCCAGGTTTCATATTGTTTCAATTGATGTGGGAGAATGTAGGGAAATGTAATAGTAATTGCTTCGAATATTATGTACCTACTACATAAATTTACTACTCGGCTTCGCCCGAAATTTTGATTCTGATTTTATAAAAAAAAAACATTTTTATTTAAGAATTTATTTTTTTGTGAAAATAGTCACATTTATCTGGATTGGCTAGGCATAATGAGCTGGGACACATTTCGTGACCCCAGAGTTTACCGTTCGAAAGTTTTCAAACGACAGACAAAAACACAAACACTTTCTGCTTTATATATTAAGATAATGAATATTCTTCGAATCAACGTTTCATCTTTTATGAAGCACCGTCTCGAAACGATGTACACGTCTCTATTTACAAATTCATTGTTTCGTTTAATAGATATATTATTCCAATTGTCTTTGGCAAAATTTCCACAAACTACCATTTGATTACAGCGATTTCATCCCGGAAAATTCTCATTACAACCGCGGTCGTTAAGATAATTTGCCGCGAGTTCAATGAAACTTTATCACCTGTTGCCAGGAGTAACAATAATGCCCATATGGTCGGTAAAATATTTCAATGGGAGCATTAAAATTAAAATCTGAGCAAACGACCCGCGTCCCACGCAACGGCCACCCACATCCTCCGAAATTTAATGATGCAGACAACTCGAAATATTCGAATAGCACGGTTAAATTGTCGGGGACATTCCCTATTTAGATTCCGATCTAACGAATTTACGAGACCGGACTTACCGGCGCAGCGAGCCAGAGCAGACATTTCTAAAGGGATTTAGAGTCAGAGGAGCACATAAAACCTGGGTGCTTGTTTTTCTTAAAAGTCATTCCGTTTCTCCCGCGGACCAGAGCCACGCACTTTCGCGAAATTAAATTGCAGAAAAAGATTTAGGCTGTCGTGGTGGGACGACGTTTCAACACAGTCGTGTGTCTGTCATGTCCCGTGTGGGTGAAGTCCCATAAACGTTCCATAAACGAGTTCAATCGAGACCTGGCGCCACCATAAATGCTCCCCTGACCGCAACCTCTCTTAAATTAGATTGGGAATTCTTCCCGACATTAACCCGAATCGCAGTAACACGGAAGGGGAGTCTCGAATGATTAGCGATAATGCTTGCAAAAAGGTGCGCGCGCAAACGTCATATAATCTGATTTTCAGGTAGGCAAACGCGGCTTGCGCTATAAGTATTTTTATACATGAGTTACGATGGTTTGGATGAAAAAGTAGGGGAGACCAGGGTTAAGTAGTTGACTAATGGGGTTAATTGACTAAGTTGACTAAAATTCCCTCTAATTGTTGTGTTAGAGTGATAGTGAAGCATATGAATTATGAATGACTAGCTCGCCATTTAATGTGTCGCCGTGACAGAAACTCGCGTGTCATGTCAGTGAGAAAAAAAATCTAAAATGATCGGCAGAAAGTAAATAGTTTGGTTTTAACTATTTATAAATTTTTGACAACTAAGTATTGTTTGATATTTTTCATGAATATTTTGTAGAAATATGAACAAAAATAGAAGAGATTTATTGATCGTATATATGCCTTTCGTAAGGGAGGCTAACTAACTAACTCCACAACCGAAGTTTATTGACTTATTCCTCTCACTAATCTAAATATAATAAAAACTACAACGTAGGTTCAATTAAAACGATTTTCAATATTGAGCCTGTATACTTAAGTAAATGTGTAAGCTTTTGTTATGCAACAAGTCAACAAAATACCAATGATCCATTTATAAAAATTAGGTATATTAAAAATTAATCAACTACCTCCGGTCTCCCCACCTTCGTATACATTTTTCACGCAGTTCCTTTCGTGCTGTACAATCCCTCTTGTTTGCAAAAGCTGTTCATTAATTCACGCCCATGCTCAAGCTTGCAAGGGGTGGCATGCACAACGAAACGTCGAACAGCGGGTGCGCGAATCACGGCGAAACAAAAAAGGCTTCCACGACTAAATCGTCCATGTGCCGACGAAAGGTGGGAGATAAGCAGATAAGAGCATTACGTCGCAGAGACGCTTTCGAGCTCGTCGAAATCTGTTTCGGACGCGACTGGAATCAAGGACTTGACGGGTTCTCTGTCGGGTCACCGAGAAAAAGACCGTCCTACCATCGATCGACGTAACGGCTCCCACCGCCATCGAACTGTAATCGCGAATAGCGTTTTTCCGTAATTTATGCGCATACAGAGTAAATGAATCGATCGCGGGAATAGTAACATCTGCCGCCCGCCACGGAGCTTTGTGTACAGCGCTTAATTGGTAATTAGCCTGGCGTATTTAACGTGAGCAGCGCAGAACAATCGTCCCCTACCCCTCCTCCATCAATCGCGAGCTAACCCACCCCGGCACCCGCGTTTATTCTCTTTCCAAATTCGTTCAGCAAACGAATCGCGATTGTAATGATTACCGAGCGACGCCAGCCAGCGAGCGACGCGCGGTGATTGCCATTTTATTGGGCCATCCTGCACACGTCGATTAAGCTTTTCGTTCGAATAAAAATCGACCCTGGCTCCCGCGAGTCGCGTGTCTCTCTTCGCGATCCTAAAAGGATCTCGTAAATTTTCAACTGGCTTAATGGCAATGACTTGTTAAAACATATCTTCAGAACTCGCAAGTAAGAGACCTCAATTTGTCTTCTTCTCCCTCGAATTCGTGCTACAAAAAAAGAGCTACAAAACTTTCTACGTCCAAGTCGTTAGCTCTGGGTAACGCCTAAGGAAAGATTTATATATAACTGTAACTGCTGTTATTCATTTAGGCTTGTTTAGGTTGGCAACACTGTTTCTGTGTAAAATTTAAAAACTCTGACGTTAGAATCGTGATTAACGATATCAAACACGCTTTGAACCACTAAAGTTCAAATTTAAAATTTTCAGTAGGGTAGATGTACCATTTGTGGCCACTGCACCATTTGTGGCCACTGTCTTATTTATTCCGAGATATTAAGTATTCTTAGTTCACTTTCATTACAATGAATTAAGCTGTCTAAGGATGGGTTATTGGCACCATTTCTACTGTTTTGTTGTCCCGTTTTATTTAATAATCATACGTGGCCACAAATGGTGCAAAACAGTCCGGCACGATAATATAATGATTTTTTAAATAATTATGTTTAAAACATTGTTCAACGTAGAATATTTCAATTATCTGTAGATTTTAGATTACACTGATATATTCTTTATTTTTGTGTACGTATTCTTTTGTAAGTTATGTATCTGTGAATGGTACGGAAATCCTTAAAGTGGCCACAAATGGTACATCTACCCTATATGCCGCATTGTTCGCACTATTGTGGCCACGTAAAAATGTGGGTACTTTGCCGAACATGTTGGTGGTATATATGCATAAATTTTAAGTAAATAAAATTTACAATTTCAATGAAAAAATCGCGGCCCTTTAAAGATTAAAGCTAATTAGATCGCGCAAGATTGCATGTGGTGGCACAGAAAATGATTTGTTCACGACACGAAAGTTGGTAATATGATAACCAGTTCATTTGCGAAAGGAACTCCAAAAGAATTTTTGACATCAGTCAATTAGTTATTTTCTTTTTATGTACACCCCTTTTTATCACCGCTAAAATTCATGATTTTGAAGAAATAATGCACACTGATTCAGACGATGCATCTTAAACTTATTTTTCATTATTTATATACAACTTTTAATTTTTTGTATTTCAAATCGAATGTTATAATTCCTTCTACACTTGTCTCCTTAAAAATTAATAAAATTTTTCTGTACATTTGGGACTGCAAATGCGTGGGGTGTAATTACACCCCTGTACACGGTTAACGTTAAACTATTAGTACGCAGAATGAAGGTTAAGGGGCCCCACTTGCCATCAAGCAAGCTGGCACCCCAACCAGTCCGCCACTGGCGGCAATTATAATTCAGAGGCGTTGTTGGACCGAGTCGCCACGGATCGAGGGTCACGTAATTATGTTGCAAAATCGGGAGACACGGTACAGGCGATCGGTGGGTCGTCCAGATAAGGACCGAGGCCAGATTGAGCCCGTTCTAGCGCTTACGATGGCCATCCGACCACTGGATTCCAGCAGCAGGGGGATTCGAATCTATTTCGAGGTATGATTTACGTTACGCCACCGCGAACGCGTCGCTGTCCTCCTCCTTCCCCGCCTTGTTCTCGCTCGAACGAAAAAAGGGCCGGCTGCGCCCATTGTCTGTCCGATGCATCGCGCCGCATTGTATGCAAATACGAGCGACGGCCACGATATCGCGGATTTCCCCTGGGCTGCATATCTTCTGGCGACCCTGTTCCACTTCTTCGCCGTTGATCATGCAATTAGCATTGCATCAGAGATAGTCCCACGAACTTCCAGAGTTCGTACAACCGGGTGAAACCTCTTGGACAGCCCAGCGATGTGTCGATGTAATGGATGTAATGGATGGACGTCACGTGAAACTTTACCGTTGGAAACGCTTTAGTAAGACTTGGATTTTCATTACGGATCTTATATGTATAGAATTGATCCGAGTACCGGAGTTGGTTACGATTAGGACTGGGACTATTTGTCGAATTTTTCGGTATTCGAATATTCGAGTACTTCAGTCGCTCAATTATTTGGCGAATATAATTCGAATATTTAAGTATTCGGATACTGACGTATTCGAATAGTATGGGGTGAATTACAAATCAGGTTCTTTAGGTTCATTTTTTTTACAAGCTTTTATTTAGTTTCAGTTGCGAGTTCGTTAGTTTGTTAGGGTAAAATCTTGTAAGCTAATAACATGATTTATAATTCATTCATTTAATTATTCGAATACTTAAATATTCGAGTAGTATTCGAATACTTAAATATTCGAGTAGTATTCGAATACTTAAATATTCGAATAAGATTCGAATACTCAAATATTCGAAGTTTATTCGTAGCATTCGAATACTTATAAAATATTCGAATATTAAATTATTCGAATAGTCCCAGCCCTAATTACGACTTTGATTTGGTGGTGTATTATAGGTCCATTCTACTTTGTCGGTAGAACATGAGGCCTATGTATTTTCATGATATTTTTTTCAACAACTATTGTACGGATTTGAATATATTTTTTGTTAGATATTTATTATTTCTTGCTATATAGAATCATATTTTTCATATTTCCAAAATATAATTACAAATGTGAGGATTTAAGTCGCAATGATTATGCCTCAGGCGAGCAAAGAACAAGCAAAGGGCAGCAATGTAGATAAAATTAGCGTACTTATCTCATTTTTATCAAAATTTCACTTAAGTTAACCTGGGCTAACTTATAAAATTTTCCCCATCTCTGCTAACAAGGCGAGGACACGTCCTTCGGGTCACAGATTTAAATGAAGCTTACACAGACGACATACTCCTCTTCACGAACCACCCCCTATACAGGATCAGCCCCTCAAAACTTTTTAGAGTTACTCGTGTTTAAACTTTTCCGTGTACCTTAAATAGAAATTCTGTCGAAGCTGAAATCAAGCAAGCGCTTGCTTGCCACCCAAGTGGCCAAGGTTGTAAGGGTGGGTCCTGGCTAGAGCCAAGCACGCCTAATGCCTGTTTCCCACGCCAAGGGAATCTCTCCAAACTGGGGAACATCGGTAGAAATGTGCGCTTCGCAAGTAGAAGCGTGGCATTACGGGGTCTGGAGTGGTGTTCGACTCGGGGCTCGGCTCCAACCTGGACCCACCCTAAGTCGACGGTGTTTAGGAGGTTTCGGAATGGGAGAGAGGTGGATGGTTGAGGCAGGGTCTGGAGCATATTCTCGCGGAAATAAGGGAGGATTGGAAATGTGAGGGGAATGTAGATAGCGGAAGGACTTACAGAATGTGGCGTTTAGTGATATAGTGACTGACTTTGGAGAGGGGTGAGAAAGGTCTAAGAACTCTAATAGGGGTGGATACGTTATTACACCTTATGCAGAACTATCTGCGCGTCGTCGTGTAATAAATTTATTTTGTCGGAGAAGCTCGTTTTCGAAGAAAAATCGGTTAAGAAATTTCCATCTGCTGGAGTGTACTCGATCACCTTTTGCTTTTATTAGAATTTTTAGATCAACCTGTATAGCAGTTGACAAAAGAGGAAATTTATTAAGAATAATTTGATATAACGCTAGTATCCTCGCGTTCGGACACAACGAACCCAAAGGGTAGTCCGCCTTTAATCACTGAATAATAGTACGGAAGGAATGAAACGAAAACGCTCGGGGGAAACAATCGACGCAGGAAAACGGGTGAGCATCGCGACGAGAAAAATCGCGATAACTTTTTCCCCCGGTTTGAAAGTTTCCCACAATTCTCGCAGCAATTATCTAAAGTTCCGGCGGCCGAGGCTCTCATTCTTATCCCGAGACATTCGGTACGTTAAACTTTTCCCTGTACTACGACCCCGCTGACCCCGTTCCGTTTATTGCTCGCATCGCAAATCGACGGGAGCGGGGCTCGCGAAACTTTCATTTAAAACGTCGGCCTTCCTCGGATACCACCGAACAATGTCCATCCTGTCTTCCAGACAGACGATAGTAAATTACGAGCTTCGCATCCAAACGATTACTCCTCCCTCCCCCAAAACTGAGTAGGAAAAATTAATTCCATCCGCTGGATTTTATTTCCGCCCACGTGATCGCAAGCGAGCTTCGCTGTGAGAGAAGCCGCGTAAAAAGAATTCGCACCGCGGTGCCGTTTTATTTTCCTATACGGCAATGTGCCCTAGTTAGTGGCATAATTTCTCTCACCGCCACTGTATTATAGAAAAAAGATAGCCGCAATGGCGAGCAGCTTGCAAATGAAGGTAAGCGCGAAATATGTGAAACGAAATTACCATTTAAACGAGGGCAGAAAAATTAGCATGTTTCGCGACGCCCGCGAACAAACGTGATATTCATCGTGGCCGCATCGAGCGAGGGGAACTGAAATCGAACGAGCACACGGCAAATTCTCATTGGGGGTGCGCGGGGTGGGACCCTCATTTACCTCTTTCATCGGCGTGAATGCTTTTCGTTAGCCCATTGAAGTAATTATAACGAGTTTTACACGAGCGACACGAGGCGCTGGGATTTTATTCGCGGGGCGACGTAACGTTGCGAATAAAACTATAGAGGTGAGTTTACGGACGGCAGACAAATTTATATTTATATTCCGTCGGACGAATCGCTGCCGGAGCTTTCCATCGGGCCCCTGCCCTCGTTTTTTCTCTCTCCTCTTTTTTTTCATCGTTAACGAGCGACAAACAATTCGTGCCCCATTCCCCGCCGATACTTTCAAATTGTCGATTACACGCGAGGAAAAAAAAAGCGGTGTCGATCGTATTTTGTTTTTTCGTATCAACAAATTTCAAACGCAAACGCGATCGAACGTGTTTCGCAAACAATGCGCGGGGAATTCCGGCTATGAAATCTTTTTTCCTAAATGTCGAGCACTTTGGGAAGTCCACACCGGTTCTTGGTGAAATACATTTGCGTTATAACGAATTCTAGTGTCGTAGAGAGAAAGGGTGCCGATTTGAAGTTCCATTGCATTTGGAAACAGAAAGTTCTAAAATATTCTCAAAATCGGTAGTTGATGACCGTGTTACAGGGGTGTGCATGTCCTGAAAGACGAAATTCAAGTCCTAAGGATAATATCTGCCACCAACAAGCAGCTTTCTCATATTTTTACTATCAACAGTGTGCTGGCAATTTTTACCACAATTTTTTCCCTTTAATCGACCCCGGGAACAATTAACTTTCAATTCAATTTCGTCGGAGTCGACGAGACAACTTTAAACAATTATCGATCGCGGGGCGACGTTGTAATTACATTTTATTTTCGCTCACCAGGGCTTTGAAGTACCGACAGTGAAAATCTGCAGCGGAAATGAAGAATTTTGAATTAAATTTTTAATACGAAGGGCTTCTATACCTCTTTCGCTGCCTGAAGCTCGATAAAAGAGCAATGTAGGTACACACGTTTTCAACAGATCTGAAGTTTCATTTTTCATACTTTTATATCAACAGATTAACTACCTACTCTCTTCTGCTTTCACGCGCTCTCTGCCCCTAGGACAAATAAATAAATAAATGAATTATATCGAAGAAAGGAGGACGAAAATATTGAACAAGGCGAAAGTTGGAATAATTGCTTCCCCTCAATTTGTCATGGCCAGTCCCGCTATGGAAGGATTAATTAAATTTCGATTGGAATGGAAAATAGGCGGGTGTCCTTGGGCCTCGCACGTCGCCCACGAAACGGAACCAGTAGACGGTCTTTTCACGACTTGTCGATCTCATTAAAGGCGAGCGGAATCTGGTATAAGTGCGGCAGAGGGCTGGATCCGCTCCGCGACATTTCGAGATCCTGAAACGGTCGGTCGTTAAATGGAAACGATTCCGGTACACGGCTGAGCCCAGCTGCGGAGCAAGGAAACTGCCACGTTCCGATCCTTCCACGCCGTCCCAAACCTCTTTTCCTATCGACAATTTCTGGTAAAGCGTTTTCAATTGCCCCGTAATAGAACACGACGGCGAAATTGTTGAAAATCCGAGGAGCAGAAGTGCGAATTGGTTCCTCCGCGCGTGGATACCAAGGACCCATTACAAGTATTATGGCTAGCAGCTGGCTACAAAAGACACTGCTTCAAGGATTACAGACTAGTACCTGCGCGGAATCATTATCATTGAAAGAGGCTGTATGGAACTTTATGAAAGCTGTGTGTCTGAAAATGGGAGGAAGTTACGAAATAAGTATGCTGTGTCTATGTCGATCTAGTCTAGTGTTTCCAAACGGTAGCGCTGAGGAGATCTCACTCTAATGAAAGTATGCACAGCATTGTATAGCATAAGTAACCAAAGGACATTTTGCCTCCATTAATGAATCACTTTAAAATTTTAGTTTCTAGTTATTTTATTTTGTTTATTTTCAAACCTAACTTTTCTAACTTTTTAAGCTTCAAAAATGACATCCTCAGCTACACTTGTCCCTCAATATCTCTACTATGTTATCCCATTAAACGAAAATAAACTTTGAAGTATATTTTAAATACGATTCTGTAAAAGGGGTGATTCTGACAAAAGGGGTTAAATGTAACCTCAATTTACAATTTAAAGTCTATAAATCCAGAAAAACACAGAAGGAAGCGAAATGACGCTATTCATTCAACTACTTGGCTTCTAGAGAAGTAATTGGTCTGAACTTTAACGCATTTTTACGTAGAGAGTCTGAAATATATCGATTCAATCAACTCTCCGGTCCGACCGCGTCTCCCGGATTTACCCTAATTAGGAATATCCTCTTTTTCCTTCTCCCCCTTCTCGAAAATTAACATACACACACCCGCAGCGCTTCGATTCCCCAAAAACTCTTAATCAGAAACATCGTTAATGCTCTCTTGCCGGAGCAGCAATTTTCCCCGATGTCGACGTGGTTCCGGGCTCTTTCTCTAGTCTTCTTTTTAATTCTTCCGCGCGCTGTCCAATTCTCAAACTAACCCAGCGTCGTTTTAACGAAATCCCAGCAGAATTCTTCCTCTCCCCCTCTCGATACCGTTTCCAACCATAAAAAGTCGTTTCGTTCTGTGTGCCTTCGCGATTCCTCGATTCGATCTCCCATCCCACCGCGTCTTTTCGATCCGAGATCTCCGCGAGGAAGCTCTTCGACCGCTTCCAATTACCGCGGGGAAAAAGCTGCCAATTAGGGAGCGCGATTCGTGCCCGTGCCCGGATGGCTGCGCCTGCCGTGGAACCGTATTACGCAAAAGTGCCGCTCGGCCGTGGAAAAGAATCGTTTGTTAAAAGTAATGATTCATACCGCGGCCCGTTTTCGTTGCGCGGGGATTTAATTGCTGCGCCGTAGCGAGCTGGCTCGATAAAATAAACGGTTGCGGGGCGCTCGGGGGCAAGGGGGAGGGGCAGCGAGAAGATATTCCACTGATTCGAGCACGCTACGAGGTATTAAATCGAACAATTCGTCGGCAGCAATTAATAACTCGTACTCGGCTGCATACTCGAAGGATTAATGAATCCCCCTCTCCACTAAACTATAGCAATCTCGCTATCGCGCGAATATTAGAGAATCTTGGGGATTGAGGAGCGGGCATCGATCACTGCCGCTGTTTCCAAGTTGCAGTGAATTAAGTTAATTAATGTCTGACGAGGGTACAGCAGTGTCAATAGATTTTCTTGCCAATTAACACGGGAGGCCTGCTTTTCCCATGTCGATCGTTATCGGTACTTTTAAATTCCAGAAAATCTACTTCCATATGAGAGGTTAACAGATTTCGAAGCTGATAGGCTACTACTTAGCATCATGCATTAATTAATTTATCATTAATTTATCATTAATTTACCATTTTCGAGTAAATTAGAAAATATTGTTTGCAATAAATCGCTCATTTGTTATTCGATTTGCATCAAACGTGTACCAAACGATATAGAATTTTTTTAAAATTTCTTAAAAAATGGAGCTGCACCTGTGCTGCCAGGTTCCCAATTGCTAACTGTGGAATCTTGAACGAACAGATGTTCGAGTATCACCGTTAGGGATGGAGTGCAAAATCACTAACAGTGATTTATCACAGTGATCGCAGAATCACGATCACAAACGTGATTGAAGTTAAATCACGACCGTGATTGTGATTTTTTAACTTCAGTGAATTGTTTACGGTGATCGTAATTATTGATCTTGATTGAATTATTTTTTATAAAATACTTCAATATAGCTTGTATTACAGTCAAAGTGTGTTAATTCAGCGAATATATAGTCAATGTATGCACGCACTGATTTGATTGGCTAAAGTATTCACATACTTTTTAACTAAAGTGAAGAAATATTCGTTAATTTAAATAGATCAAGAACGATTACATTGGTTCAAAATATACAACTGAGATTCTATAAGAACAGTGAGGCCTTGAGAATGTTTCGAGAAAAAATAGAAATTGGGGTTATGTGGCGCGTGCAAAGAGCAGTTATGCTCTCCACCAATCAGAAGCGATCACGAAAATCACGGATCACTGTGAAAAATCACCGTGATTGGGAACGAACGTGATCGGCTCACTCGTGATTCACAAATCACGGTTCTAGCCAACACTAATCACCGTACCGTTTCCAACGTTTCAGTGATTATTGATAAAGCCTCTTGCTAGTTCAAGAGACGCTGAATCGCTCGAACAGTGTCGGCGAAATCTCGTCGTGCATTCCCTGCAACGTCAACAAGATATCCTCGTGATTTTCTTATTGCCACTAACAATTTCTTCCCCCGACGTTGATCTAACGACGAGACGGTATCGCGGCGTACTCCGCTGGAAGCTTTGTCGAAGCTCAAGCTATTTGCTCGGTCTCTCCTCGTATCGTCGAACCTCCCCGAACAGGGGTGGATAGAAGAGGCAAGGGGCGCGGAGCGAGAGGCAGGAAAGTTTGAAAGGAAGTCGAATTTCATTATGGAAGAGGGAGACATGTGTTTCCTATCTTCCACGAGACCGCAGCTTGGAACATGGAGAGCGGACAATAGAGGAAATTTGACAGGGAAAGGGAAACATGTGGAATAAAATAGGAGGTACCTAACGAGGGAGTAAAGTGGAAAGGGGGAAGAGGGCGAAATTCGAGCGCAAGGTAAACGAAGAAAGACGTACAAGAGTATTAAAGGAACGTACGAAGCGTGGAGTGAGGTGGAGACGCATAGAAATATGAAACGTAGGATGGAGGAGATAGGAAAAGTGATATAACCACGGAAGGGGATGGAAGCGTTTAAAAAATAATGAAAGAAACCAGCAGAAGAGGAAAAGGACGAGGATGGAAAGAGGCTGTTACGTTTCCCTTTCCACTTTTCGCTTCGCGTGTTCTTTTGCTTACGGAAGGGAGACGTGGATGAGTCTACGGAGAAATGAAGATCGGAAGGTTGCCAAGGGCGTTGGGCGATCAACGGGAGGAATGATCCACGGACACACGGGGGAAAGCAATTTTTGGCAGGATACGTATTAGTCGCGATTAGATCTCGATGGGGCATCTTTGCTTTGCTTTTCGAGTGCGTGTAACCTCGCGACGGGGCCACTCCGGCTTGCTGTGCTTCCGTGACTCTCCTTTTTCTGGGAGAATGCGGACGATGGAGGGACCGGTGGACAATTTCAGATCGGAGGGCTGCCAAGAAAGCTCACGACTCGGGAAAGCATCGCTCATGGACGGTGAACGGGTTGAGACTTTTCGCCGCCGTCATGGCTTCTCTTTTCACGTGACGTCGAAAATAATTACGCCTGCTCCACTTGCCGGGACAGCTTGAATAATTGTATTTTCGTCTGGGCACCGTGCTTCTCTCGTGATCTATTGTTATTCTGACTTTCATTCATGCCTTACTGAGTTCCTTATATACCGGGGTATAAACAGACTTGTCCTTCGTGCGAATATGAGGGGAAAGGGGAAAAATAGGGAATGTCCATTTTTAGCAATTCTGTGATGTATATCTAATGTATTTTGTTGGTGGCAACTGGAGCCACAGAATTGTCGAATCATAATCTATAATTATTATATAAAAAATGTTGCACACGGTTTCTCAATAAATATTAACGGTATTCACAACTGTGTTATATCACTTTGTTCGTCTTGGCAAGAAGGTTTAGCGGTTTTATATTTTAAAATAATCTATCTATAAAATAATCCAAATACCACTGACTGACTGACTTAGTCACTCACTAATTCATCACGATTTCTGTGGAACGACTGATCCATATAAGACAACGTTAAAGAGTTGGTGTAGGTTAAAACACGGAATGTCCCCCCTCCACTGGAACAAAGCAAGGAATGTCCCCAGTCTTTCTACTTGCACTATGTATTTCTGATTAGTGTAAGCTTGCAGTACGTCCGGAGCTCTCGGACGCCACGAGAGGCCATGTGTATACAAATACTACACATCCTTGTTTTGATAATAATACAAGTGGACATTTATTTTCTTACAGTATTCTGCAGTGTTCGACTTGAATGATATAAAAGCAATTTTTTGCTCAGATCTTTTCTGATGCCTAATCAGAATATAAATTGTTCATGTTATGAAGAATACAGTTAAGTTCATTGAACCTTGTTTCTTTACTAATGGACCAAAGCGTTAAAACTTGATTTTCTCAATAAAGCTATTTTATGGCATCCCTTGTTTTCCCCTTACCCTATAGAAATAAACGATCAAGGTATCCAGAATTATTCTTGAGCGTATTCACGAACGAGGTGTTTCGCGGTGTTTCAAAAGGGTTCAGAAAGCCCGCAAAGTGCAAGATAATTTCCCTATTATCAAGGATGTCGAGCCCGAGTCTCCTTGGCGACTCCGGTAAGTGCTTCTGATCGTGGAAAGAAGGAAGGGAGGAAGGGCTGGTACATACGCGTGAATGGCCGAAAGCCCCCGTTCTTATTTCCGGCACGGTTCATTGTGCATTGTTCGCGAAATGGAAATGGAGCTGGCTCGGTAATTTGCGTTTCAATGAGTCCCCTTTTTACCTCCTTATCCTTCCCGCCTTTTTCATCCCCTTACATCGCGAGCCAGCCCGCGCTTTTTGGCCTTTTCCAGCCGATGGGGGCAAGAAAATTAACGGGTAGACGTTTGCGGTTGTTCCGCCGTTATTCAACCCCCATCCATCCCCTGGCAATGACTCATTGTGTCTCTGCAATTGAATCACTCGAAGGATCTCGCCCGGTAGACTTGGCAGTCGCTGAACAATATGGCAAATATAATGGAATATTATCCATGGTTACTTAACGAGGGAAGAGACACTGTTTTTCCTAGAGGTTGGTAACAAAATGTTTCATTCATTCTCTTGATTCTACATTACGCGTTTATGGGATTCATGAAGAAGCTCGTTGCACTGTAGGCACAGCGAGGTAAATCACACAATTAGAGTTATTAACCCTTCGTGGTCACATATTCTTATGATCACAAATTGGTCACATGGGGTTCCCTGTATCTCAGCGTCATTTTTGAGTTACCATTTTCGTATTTTTGAATCTTTTAACTTTGAGCTATAATTGTCCATTCGTAATACTCATGATTTAATAGTTTTTTTTTTCTAGAAATGTAAATTTTGATATGATGTAGTTGAAAATATAGTTCTGGAAAAGAGCGAACTAAGAATTTTTTTCTTTAAATTCACCATATTTTTAAATTTCAATATTAACTCTTTCATGCCTAGCGTCGGATATATTTGACGTCCATGAAACGTTCCAAAATGTCACGATGTTCAGGGGAGCAATATTACGGCTAACATCGCCGCCGCGAAAGGGTGTTAGGGTCTACAAATTTACAGAAATATTGGCGACGAGAAAAAAAATCGCCTGAGTTGCGATACACCCCGTGTGACCGCGGAGCTTTCTCTCACTCGCGCTTTAATTAACCGCGTGTATACTTTTCCAACTGCTTGGCATTAATTATCAAACAGGAGATCCTTTTGAACGTATTTAACGTGAAGTAATTTTATGACGAGCAATAACCAACGTTACTGCAGAGAAACGTGAAGTAGATGTCGATGAATGGTCGTGGAATGTAAGTACCTGGAGCTGGAATTAATTTCACGTTTGCATCGCGCAAAGCCAAAAATAAAGGGATATATAGAACAGTCGGGCAATTTTTTTTAATCGTTGCTACATCACAGTTGCTCGTCGTTAGCCTTCGAAGCCCCATTTAAATTCTACGCTAATTAGAGTCGAGCCCCGTGTGCTACTCGAACGGTCGACATACCTCGATTACAGAGTCGAGGCTGGTCTCTAATGAGCAGACATTAATGGAACGATCGTTGCGTTAGGTTAGAGCTTGACGTTACATCTCCAACGAAAGAGGGGCGCATCAGAAACGAGGAGACGACTTTTTATATTCGCTGCTGCAACTCGAAGCGGCTTAATTTATGCAAATGAACATCAAAGGCCCGGCGAAGGTAAACGGTGTGAATAAAGTCGAATTTGTTTGAGGGACTAATTGAATGGCAGGATTAGAGTGACTGGATGCATATAAACGAGTGACGCTGTGATTTGTGGATACAATTGTTTAGTGATGTATTTGATAAAGAATCGTGGAATATGTGGACACTTTTTGCGAAGAAATAGATTTCTCGCGTAGAAAGGAGAAGTTCTTAAGATATTCACTGAGTTCGTTACATTGGAATTAGTTTGGTCCTCTGTTTCACTTCCTTCAGCTTTACTAACGTTACGCTGTTTTAAAAAATTTAGGGTTAATGTTAAGAAATGCAATGTTAAGTCGATCGCTTTATTGATCCAAAGTCTTTATTAAGGCCTTCCGCACCTACAGCTTATTATTGCAGCGTTGCCGCAATTTCATAGTCACTCAGCTGACAAGCAAAGAAAAACTAAGTTTTCGTGTCATTTTCTTTCATTTAAACAAACCATCGAATTAATTATCCAGAATTTTTGGGACAATTTTGTTCAGTGCTTGATCCTTCTGTACACAAACTTTGACCTATTATTTCACTCTGAATTTTGTAGTTGTATTTCTCAATATTGCATTTTTCTATAACAATATATGTTAGGTAAATTGAAAGTTAAATAATATTAAAATTACTGAATCACTTTTTCTAAATTTTATTGGAGGTTTTTACTATTGCATAAAGATTCATTCCTCCAATTTTCAAAGATTTTCGCTTATTTTTAATGTTACTCCTGTTCATCTTTACAAGTAAAAATATATTACATGTTCTTTTAATCAAAGCATTTTTCACTAGTTTCAGAAGTAAGTCACATTTCTGATAAATATGTGTAGTAAAAAAAACGTTTCCGTACACCTAGCATTACCTAACAGTGCGCGAGCGAATTTTTGCATCGACCTAATAGAAAGCATCAATTATTTAAGTAGGAAGAATGAAGTAACACGGTTGGATCTAGGTTACCTACAGATACATACCACGGATAAATTAACGCCCGTTTTATGCAAAGAAAAAGTTAGTAATTTGGTGAAAGTTAGCTACAAGTCTTTCACAGGTGTATCATAGTACTTTTGCACCAAGTTTCACTTAACGCACCGAAACATTCACTTGACCATGAATATCGAATTCTCGAAAGCAATCGCCCGTTGATAATGATCTTCGTATCCTTCAGCAAAACATAAAAGGACAGCTTAAGCGTAAGAAACTGCTGTCCACGGAATGAGAAATTCCGTACAAAAGCAGGGACAAGCTGGACAAGCCCGACAGGATTTCTTGCTGACCGGTCATTACGTGAAAAACGAACCCTGTTTACTTGTTTCGCGATGCCGTTCAGTGGATCCGCATTTTTCGTTTCGCAGGAAGGCAGTCCCGCGACAGCTGAAGTTTAAACGACAAAAATTTGTGAAATTACTGTTCCGCTACTTCTTTCACGGTGCGTTTGGACCAAACGAACGAAGACTCGTTTGCCCCGCACTTCGACAAAATAAACGAATAAGCATAAACATAAAGAATGTTCCTTAAAGGGTACTCCAGACGCTGATGCATGTTGCATGAAACCTTGATGCATCATGATACAGGTTTCATAAAACTGGCATCTTGCTCTTGGTGGGTGAGCAAGACGCAAGTTTCATGCAACCTGTATCGTGATACATGCATCAAGGTATCATGCATGATGTATCAGTATCTGGAGGACCCTTTAGACTTGAATTTTATCGAAGTGGAGAGGGAGGGCGAACAAGCATTCGTTCGTTATTACTTTAGAGCATATACTACTGGAGGTCTCATTGTCTTATGTCTCCTGTCCTCGAAACTGTCGCTAACATCACGCGAGAGAGAAAGACATGTGCGAGCTGATGCGAGTGAGAGCTGTACACCGGCGCATGCGCATCGCGAGCGATTGGGAGTCCCTTGTTCTACTTCTCTCGCTCGCACCATCGAGAAAGTATCTCTTTCTCTCTCCCATGATGTTAGCGACAGTTTCGAGCTCTCAATGAGACCTCCACGTATATATTCTCTAAGGTTATTACAGGGTGAAGAATTAATTGAAGATTACATCCAAGAAAAACAAAGCGAATGTCTTGATTACTTACAATTAGCCTCTTAGTATAATTTCACATTATCATAGGTTCAAACACTAGCGAATTTCCAAAATGAATTTTACTCTAAACAGTGCCTTCTGGACAGATCTTCATTATGTCCGATGAAAATACATCAGGACCAGAACATCGGTTCACGAAGAAGTTAATCCTCCGAAATTATCACCCTAATGTATTAGTGTACGCTGAGTCACGATTCCATCGATCATACTGTCTGCAACCTATCTCAGAAGGTTATCTTCAGCTATCCATTAAAAAAGCTAATTATCATAAAGACTGGATTCGAGATAGTCCCCGTTGGTGCAAGACGGGTGGCAAATTGAGCCATTAGGAGGCTCCTAATTCTCCAGCGAGATAACGTCGACAGCCATTCTATTTTATAGTCCATCAGTGTCTATCGCGGTCCCGGAGATTTAAGCTTTCGGTCCTCGGACGCGGGCTCCACGCCATCGATACTCGTGTCTCTTCCGCGACAGATTTGTTTTGACATTTATGAAGAGTCTGTACAGACTGACGGCTGCAACGTGCCTCGAGGGGCAAGCTCCTCGCAATGTTCTGCCTCTGTTTGCAATTACTTAGGCCGCTTACCGCGTACATACGACGCCCAGTGTGTACCACTTTAAAGAGTTCACGTTGAATTCTCTTCGTGTGTTTGCCAGCGCGCTATGAATCCCTTGAACGCCTTGTATGTACCTCCGCGGAGAAAACATTGGAAAGTGCGTGGCCAAATAGACGATGGAGACGTTTGCTCGGCGCGTCGATCTCGAGAGGAACTGTGCGTGTGTCCCCCATTCCTCAATACACTTTCCCAGCTGCCGCGAACGAACAGAACAAGCCGAGGGATTCGCGGAACCGGTGGTTTGCATTCGTAGATCGAGGATGAGAGGAGTCGGGGAATCGAACGTCGCCGCGCGTCAACTTTCACGGAGCAAACGGAATTAGTAATTAAAATCCACGGTTCGCGCATCGCGCTGCCAAACGATGACGCTTGATTTCTATTTAGGAAGCACAGAGAACTTGTGGTTGGATATTCGGAGCTTGTAATTTATGTTTTGCAAGGAAACCCGAGACTTCGTTGGGGTGGTGAATATTCATTGTTTTTAATCACTCATTTGTACCTTTTGAGTAGGATTAAGCTTGTAGTATAAAGCTGTATTATAGGCTGAGTGTTAATTCCTCTTTGATTGCCAGGCTATTTACCACTTTGCAGATCCTGTAAATGGGATCACTGTAACCGCAGCTAAACGACCTTGATTACAGTTGACAACTGTAATTTGCTGAGATACTTGTGAGAGATTTAGGGCGAATGGTGGCATTTGGTGTAGCTGGAACTACACTTTGAACATATATACATGGAGGTCTCATTGAGAGCTCGCAACTGTCGCCAACATCATGAGAGAGAGGAAGAGATACTTTCTCGGTGCGAGCGAGAGAGGTAGAACGAGGGACTCACAATCGCTCGCAATGCGCATGCGCCGGTGTACACCTCTCACTCGCACCAGATCGCACATGTCTTTCTCTCTCGCGTGATGTTGCGACAGTTTCGAGGACAGGAGACATCTTAAAGCATATATACATGGAGGTCTCATTGAAAGCTTGATACTGTCGCCAACATGGTACGAAAGAGAAAGACATGTGCGAGCGAGAGAAGTACAGAGATCCCAATAGACCGTAATGCGCATGCGTCGATATCGTGCGAGAGAAAAAGACGGGCGATTGAGAATCTATACTTCTCTCTCTCTCTCTCTCTCGCACCAGTTCACACATCTTTCTCTCTCGCACGATATCGGCACATGCGCGTTACGGTCGATTGGGACCTCTATACTTCTCTCTCTCGCACCAGTTCGTACATGTATTTCTCTCTCGCGTGATGTTGCCGGCAGTTTCGAGGTAGTCAACCTTAGGCAATGAGACCTCCATGTATATATGCTCTAAGGGAGACATAAGGCAATGAGACCTCCAGTAGTATATGCTCTAAGGTACTACATTGGACGCCCTACTCTGAACTTTGCTCCTCGAACGTGTGTTCTCCTTTTATTTCAAGAAACTGTGGCGGTATGACGCAGACCGGGCCAAGAGAGAAAAGGTCACGCGGGCGGTGATCGAAACGGTGCGACGATCTGCGATTGGCAACGGTGGGGCAGACGGGAGATCGTGACGCGACGCGCGAAGTAAAGAAACGTAACGACATCGTATCCGAGTCGAGCGAGGAATTCCAGATTATAATAAACCATCATTAAAACTGATCAGAGCGTGGATTTCGCGATTACCCACAAAATCAAAGTTTTTTAAAACCAGCCATAACACGTTTTATTGTAAATCAGATAAATGCAGTGGATTTGATAAGTAAACGTTTCAATTAAACTCCATCGAGTTTGACGATCGCTTCAGGCGACTGTTTTAGGCGCAAGGTATCTCCACCGAAACCTTTCTGGAGCGGATACATAGCTGGGGCTGCAGCTGCCTTTGCTCTTCTCGTAGATGAGATTATCCGAAGCCTTTCGGAAGATAAATTCCGTGAAATCGCGGCTCGCGTGAACGGCCTTGGAGCAAACTGCCTCGCGATCTGACGCCAGGCGATGCAGCTGCAGCTGCAATGGGAGGCGTTTCTTGCGAAGAGGGCAGCTTCTCACTGCGCGAATTACGTAAATGTGCTCCGTTTGCGTTGATTTGCTCGTGTACTCCTGTTTACGTGTCGCCGATGCTCTGCAAAGTGCAAACGGTCCAATTAGAAAACTTGCAGCAGCAATTAAATCCAGAAACGTTATTAGGATGTCCGAGCACAGATTTCTCGGATAAACTTGACGATCACAGATACTCGGGTTTACAATTGAGGAGCCCAGTGAAAAACACTTGCCACCTTTCAGAGAAAATCATAAAAATCACCTACGTTTTCGCGCAATTTGACCGAAGAGTGCCATTAATGGTACAAAGAAACAAAAATTTATGTGCTTTTCACTGGGCCCATCAATTACTGAATCCATTCTTCGCAAATATTCTCTAATATCACTAGAGCAGATCAGCATTACAATCCGTGCATGTACTACTAAAAAGTGAGAGTAATTATCTCGTAATTGGAGAGTGCATCTGCATCGAGCAGAACTACACAACGCCTCGCGAAAATGTAATAATAATTACGTGTATACAAGAGGCAAACACAGCTTTACGTCACGTTTGCTGTGGGCAAATCGAGTTAATTCGCATTTAATCACATCTCCAGCCGAGCGACAACCTAGTTCAGAATCAACAGACAATATATCAAGACCTAGTTATCAGCCCGCACTTGCTCACGATTATGCATGGCAGGCTTTTTATTCCAGTCTGTAAGCGTTCGCGGGAGTGTGGCTGCGCCGTTAAAGCAAGGGCGACGTAAAGCATTGAAAATTTGTCAGGGAGCAGGGTTCGCAGAGGGTGCGCTGGAATTCTCTGAATAATGAAAGCGGCGACGACGGATGGAGGACGGCTTCCCTCTGTTCTGGGCGCGATATCAAACTTGCAACTGAATTCCCAGCGTGACTCGGCGCTGTTCATGCGCGACATTAATTCACGAACTCTGCCAGACAGTTAAATAATTCGTTTAGCGACATACTTGCCAGCGTCGGCCGACTTTTCCTCTTCAGCGTTCGTCAAGTGTGGCAGATGCACCTTTCGTTCTAGCAGGATGTCCGAATCGGCTGGGCGCAAGACTTCCGTCGGACTCGTTGGATTACCTGTTACGTCATTATTCAAGTGATCCGCAGGTCGATTTGTGGAATCATTCTGTTTCGCCACGTTTGTGTCGAATTTATCTTCCCTGGACCAGTGAGATTTGACTTCGAACGTTTTACTCGGGGTTTCTGGTAGTTCCAGCAAATCTCGGAAGAACGTTCGGCCTTGGAAGTTGAGCGGACCTGTTCTGAAGACATTCAGCTTGTCTATTGAGGATGAACGAGAAGAATGGACGAGTAGTTCCTAACAATCACCTGTTTCTACTGGCGTTCCAATTGCTGGGTGTTATACTTTCAGTGTCGGAATGAGCTCTCTTTAAGGTGGCCCGCTCTTTCTTCTGATGCTTCCTCACCTCTGTGATTATCATACGTCGGATGATGGCGTTCAAGTCTTCCTCCTCTTTGCCGAGGTTAATGGGTACCCTGTTAAACGTTTTAGTTTCTCGATGAAAGTGGCGCATGATTTGTGCATCGATCGAAGGGGGCGGATGAAAGCGTAGGGGATCTTCTTCGATAAGAAATTTAAAAGATGGGTAGTACTAAATTCCTAAGCTATAGTTTCAATTTTCTCTTTTAATATGGCGGGGCTAGAAAGCGTGAAATTATATGTGTACACGAATTGATATCGCACTGCTGTTGTAATAACAGTAATCCTTTGGAACAAATTACTATTTTATTACAAAGAAAATATCGTGGAGCACTAGTGAAGTTCCTACAAAGTGGTGGAAAAATTAATTGTATGGACTGATGTACCTATCATTTAAATTAATTTAGAGGATGCTTTCTGGTTTATTACTACACTTCCATTCAAATCAATTTCGAGTAGTGCTGGGACTATTTGAATAATTTAATATTCGAATATTTTACAAGTATTCGAATGCTACGAATAAACTTCGAATATTTGAGTATTCGAATACTGATATATTCGAATACTATTCGAATACTGATATATTCGAATACTATTCGAATACTGATATATTCGAATACTATTCGAATACTGATATTATTATTATTATTATATTTAAACGGGAGAACCCTTTAGAATACAGAATTTGTACATAAAGTGCATGAAGAATAAAATATAAAGAAAAAAATAAAATATAGATATAGTTAAACAGTAGATATAACGAAAACATACATAACAGTCCAAACAAGCAACAAGACTAAGGCAATGGCCGAACATTAAGGCGATGGCAGACTCCTCAGGAGTAGAGCCCTAAACGTAGTTAGGGAGTCTATGAACAAATCAATATTGGCAGGGCATTGATTCAACTCGCTCATAGCGCGATTAATGGGGTCAGCCGAGAAATAGCGATATTCGGGGACCCGAGTAGCAAAGAGGGGTCTAAGACGCAGCTCACGTTGTGGAGCATTGAAGCAAATCCGTGAGACAAGCTCCTGGCAGTTAATCTGACCATGGAAAGTTTTGTAAAGAAATAATAGATCCGCACAGACATGGCGATTACTAAGAGATAATAGTCCCGTTATTTGCAAGGCAGGACCGTAATCATGGTCAGAGAACTGCATAGGGCTACCTATGCAGTTATATATTCGAATACATCAGTATTCGAATACTGATATATTCGAAATTAATCAGTATTCGAATACTGATATATTCGAAATTAATCAGTATTCGAATACTGATATATTCGAATACATCAGTATTCGAAAACTTAAATATTCGAATAGTATTCGAACACTTGTATATACGAATTATATTCGCCAAATAATTGAGCAACTGAAGTATTCGAATATTCGAATACCGAAAAATTCGACAAATAGTCCCAGCCCTAATTTCGAGGATGCTTTCTGATTTATTCTCACACTTCCATTCAAATTATTCTCGAGGATGCTTTCTGATATATTCCTACATTCCCATCGAAACAATTTCGCAGAATAATCAAGATTAATCGTGCAGGAAGGACTAATTGACTTACGGTCGAAGCAAGGACAGTGTGGAATCAGTTTCGCGGACATTTTTCAGCGTTCCCGCGGCTGGAGGTAGTCCAAGCAAGTCTTTTTCTTCCTCCTCCTCCCGAGATTGCGTTGCGTTCTTACCCGAATGCATTATAGATCTTTCTTCCGTACAATTTGCTCCTTTTTCTGGGAGTATTCCAAACTGCTCGCCGAGATAATCGCCCTCCTTCTGCGAGCATATTTCAGTATCTTCCCTGGAGGGACTTAAACGCTCCGCGGACCTATCAACAGCCCTCTCTGAATGACTTTCATCGTCGAGCGAGGATATTTCACAATCCTTTCCCTTCTTTCCCTCTGTTAATTCGTTTCCTGCAAGAGCTACAGCTCCCTCCGAGGCTCCCGTTTCCAGAGTAATTATTTTTTCGCCCGAACATTCGCTCGATCCCATTTCAAGCTCATCGCTCACGCGGAGAATCGAAGCTGCGAAGTTTTCTACAGAGCACCGACTCGTCCTGCTTTCTGTGCGCTCTTCAATTTTCATTTTCGAATCCGCCGAATATTCCTCCGAGTTTTCATTAGGATTACCTTCCCCAATTTCTAAATGCGTCCCAAATTTATGCTGCGAGGCACCCCCGCACACGCGACGAGGTATATCAACCCCGTTTTTACGATCGCGCCCGTCCTCTGCATATTCTTCGCGTTCATCCCTTGAACCGTTCCAGTTCCCTCCTCCCGCACTCTCGTCGTTGCTAAATTTCTCCTTCGACCGATCCGTATCTCCCGATGAAAGGATCGCGGGGTCTTCCTCAAAGGTTACTGCACCCTTCAAACTCTTTTCGGGCTGGATCGATCGCTGCAGCCTGTTTGTTTCTCCCGCGGGAGCCTTGCACTCTGCTTCTTCGACTGCGTCCTCCGCATTCATCTCCGCTTCGACACCGTCAGTCGAGTGTCCGCTCGAAATGCTCTCCATCCGCGATTCGACTTCGAAGCTCGCCTCAGTCGTGGTCCCATCCGCCGTTTCAAATGCATCACGGTCTCCTTGCCAATCTTCGACAGTGGTTTTCGAGTTCTCCGAGAGAAATTTCTGTATATCTTTGAAGACCTCTCCCAGGATTAGGTCCTCGCGTCGTTCCTCTTCCACGTCGTTATTCATCATCGAAGGATTGCGCACGCTCAACCGGAACTCGTAGATGCTGAAATGAAATTTCTAAAAGAATGATCGGAGAAATCACTCAAATGATCACGTGTGTGAAATTAAAGGGGGATTCTCGTGCAGCAACCCCCAAAAGTAAATGATATTTTTGAATTTTTTTGATAAATCTATTGTTAATATTGGATTAAACTCTTCTGGGATATAAGGAGGCATCTTTAAACTAATTGAATTTTTGTATGTCGATCTTTCTTATTATTTATTAATTATTGTGGAATCTTGTTAACCTTTAAGGTGTAGCACCTGTCACAGTAATCTGATTGCAAAAGGATAACAAATTTCTTAAACTTAGATAGTTTACGCTGCGACTGAACATAAAATATTAATTTTAGTTTTTAGTTATAAAAGGTTACATTTTTTCAAACGCTATAACCTTTTCAATTTTTAATTTCGTTTCTTTAAATTAGGGTCAATCCCAGCGTAAACTATCTAACTTTAAGAAACTTTTATTTTTTTTGCAATCAAATAATGAGAATCATCGACATAAAAAAATATTTTCTGCAAGTTTAAAGATGCCTCTTTATATCCCAAAATAGTTTAATCCAAAATTCTCTATAGTTTTTCCCCCAAAAAATCGTAAATCTCAATTACTTTGGGGGCTGTTACACGAGAATCCCTACTTAAGAAACAAAACAGAGATATGGATCTCAACAAATTTCGAAGAGGCTACCTGATCTCGCACGCTTCTAAAAGATTTCTTAACCCGTGTCTCCTCAAACACAGACTTATTTATATTTATATTATTTAATATTGATTTACACAAGTTAATGGAAAAATTCTAAAATGGAACTTCGGCGTCCCTTCAAACGAAGTCAAAGTCCCCTCCGGTTTCATTGGTTTCACCGCGATCACGAAGATACCGTGAACGGAGCCGAGGGGGTGGAAAATTCGCTAGAGCGGAGGGAGAGCCGCGGAATCGGGGGCGATACAATCAATTAAATTCAATTACGAGGTAGCCACGCGTGCGAACGGGCTTACGGGACAAAATCGGCGTAATTACACTCGTTCTCGGCAGCGGTCCTCGCCAAAAGTTGATTTCCTCCTGCGGGGGTGGAGATCCCGCGGGAATCGCCCCAAGCCCGAGCGACCCTTTCTCGGCTCCTCGATCAACGATCTCGCCGCTCTCCAGATCCACGACGACCACGGAACGTTCGACAGGCTGAGGACAACGTTCCACGCTAGGATCGAAATAAGACACCAGCAGATCAGAAGTGGAATTAAGTCCTCCTCCCGTGGGAATCCTTGCGTTTGCATAGTAGCGCGCTCGTGAAAGAGGTTCGACGATTTTTACGAAAGTCTCTCCATGGCACCGCGAACGAATCGCAGCGACTCGTTCCTCTTGGATCTTTAAACGGTTAATCTAGAAACGACGATTTTGTAACTTCCATGGGGCTGGATTGAACGATTTAGGTTATCGAGAGATTGAAATGTGATTGATTGACAGTGACGGCGATTCTCCTATGTTTCGATTAATCATAGTGTCCCGTGTTCAGTAGATTCTTTGAGCGCGCAAATTTCTGTACCGTTGGACGATAGAAGCGAAACGAACGGGTGTTTGTAATTTTAAACGTTTGACCATCGCACAGCCGCTGTTAATTCCTCAGTACCGTGGCATGACTTTTTTTCTCGGCGAAAATAAATATTCAAATGCATGCAAATTAAATCTGCCGAGCTGCAATGTGGGTTCAACCGTAGCTGCGATTTGTTGTTTCGAACGGAAACCAGAATTTTATGCCAGATTTAAGTGGAGGATTGTTAGAAAGTAGTAGATTTTAATTATCGAAGGGAAGGGAGGATACGTGGGAAGGAAGAAGTAGGGTGAGAAATCAAGGAACGAACGAACGGTTTGCGATTAAATTAGTTTTAATACTGTCACATAAAGTGCAACGTTGAAAATATTTGAGGATATTGAATGACTCGACTTCAGTGCGATAAGTCCATTTCTGATAATATCGTGATAGGTATTTAAGTACAAGTCAATTAATAGGAAGTATGTTTATTGGCCTTCAATAAAAATATTTTGCAGACTCATCAATAATAACACAAAATAAAATCTTCGATCCTCAAATAAGTCAAAAGTGTTCCTTTCATGACTACTTAAGTAGGTAGTCTTAAATGAGACATTAAACGTCATGAAAGGGACACATAAATGAAAATAAACATTAATGAAAATAATGGCAAAGCCCCATTTGGGGCTCTATGCAAGTCCTCTAATTCTCCACTACATATAGGGTAAACCAACCAGTGAATGACCGAATTGTTGAATGAGAAGCCCAGTAAATGACCGCATACTTTTATTAAGAATCGTACTTATTAATGTTTGTTTAATACGCATAACTAAAAATATGGGATATTAAACGTGCAACTACACTCCATTTATAAACATATAGTAATTTTTAAATTTATAATTGACATTTCATTGCCTAATGGTCATTCACTGGTATGCGGTCAATTACTGGTTGATTTACCCTACGTTAATTTTTGGAAACTGAAAACCACTATTTTTTTTTGTACAAAAAAGCCGATCCCCTAAAGATTAAATCCTCGAGCCAATGGTTCTACGCACACATCGGTTCTCATACACAGTTCTCCTTGATACCAAATTAAGAATTACCGGTACCAGATCACCTTGATTTGTGCGTCCTTGGTATTGACTTCCCCAACTAAAAACTCACCAACATCGTCATACATATCTACTTTCGACTTGTAAACCTTCAGTGAACCAACTTTCAACAGGAATATTATCAATACAAAGATCTTCAATGCACAAAGCCCTTAGCACAGCAGCCCCTCAGCTCGCAATTAATTAATATAAAGCAATGCCGATTCAAAGGAAACCATAATCACAACCTCTACGCCGCACAATCCATTTTCGCCCCATTCCTCGCGGAGGATTACTTGCAGCGAATTACGCCTGTGCCAGCGCGCCAACGCCGCTTTTGTATCGCCGGCGCACAAAGCGATATCAAGTAGCTCGTGCACCCTTTCACCTGCGCGCATCACGCATACGTGACGTTGACGAGTCGAGGCCGCCCTTCAACGTCAAATGCATGCCCGCGCGGTCAGAGCTCTCTAATGAAGTGTCCTGCCGGGTGGAGAACCTCCGTTGCATATCATTTGCCTGTTACGAGGGAAACGCAGTTACACTGGCCGTGTCCGCTCCAGCGACCGCGTCCAGCGCTTTTAACCACCGAGATCGCGCGCCTCTCCTCGTAAACTGTCCAGCCACGCTTGGAGGAGACTCCTGGTGGCCAGGCCCCGAGTCACGTCGTAAGTCACATCGCTAACGTGCCGCTCATCCGCGCGTAATCCTCTCCGTATAAATCTCTTTGGCGACGATTTTATGCTCGACGTGATCACGAAGAGTCGAGACGCGCCGATAAATCACGGAAGATGTACACTGACGAGGGGCTGGAATTAAGCTCCGAAGGCAAATAACGCGTGGGGATGGTCTCCCTTTCGGCGGAGCCGCCACGCAACATCATCACGGGGGAACTCCATCGAAGGGGGATCACCGCGACGGAACCATACTCGAGGAGTGGGAGGATTCCCCAGGTGGCGACGTTCCCTTGGAATCAGTTTCTGGAAGAGGAAGAGGAGCCCGCGAGGAAAGCGGGCCTCTAAAGAGCACTTAGCGAGGCGCACGAAAAATTTCATGCATAGGAATGTACGAATAAGGAAGAAAGCTAAATGCGCACGGCCTTCGTTTCGGAATTAAAGGAGGACGGTGGAGAATTAAACAGGCGAGGGATAGAGAGAGAGAGAGAGAGCGTGAGAGAGTGAGGGAGAGGGAGAGAATGGTCCCCGCGAAAAAGTACGAGTGTTTGGCGTGATTACGAGAGCAACATCATTTCTGTCTTGCAGGCGGCGCCGAGACAGACGCGGTTCAGGCGATCTTGGCCAGATACCTTCAGAGGCGTCTTCAGGGCTCTCAGTTGTCGACGCCACCGCCGCCGGCGGTCCTCTTCAGTAGCAATAACCAGGCCAGAGTCAGACAGGCTGCTCAAAGGACTACCAGTAATGCGCTGCAGAGGAACGCGAGCGAGAAACAGAGGCAGGAACACGTGGAGGATTACGAAGATTACGAGGACGACCTTGAGGGCTTCGAGGACAGTGAGAGGAGCAGGACCAGATTCGATCTGTTTGCTGGTAAATCCTTGAGCGTGGGCTCACCTTCGATCCGCCTTTCGGCGATTTTTCCTTTTGCGAGCACGAGTGTTTTCGGGCTACGCGGCTTATCCTTTCGGCGATGGCCGCCCTAGGGAGCGCCGTGATCTTCTCGTGTCTCAGTGTTCATGGCTCGGTGGGAACGATAAATGCGAGTCAGATTTCAGGAAATCGTAATTGGAGGTTTGTAGGAATTTAGGTGATAGGGGAAGTAGGGCATGATGGGGAAGGTAAGGAAAAGTGCAAATAAAGTGATGATTGTACCTGTTAATTAAGTCTTTATTACTCCAGATATAACTATAAGTTAATGATTTAACATTTGTTACACACTTCGGACTAGCTGAGGTCAGGCGTCTAAGTTATTAAACTTTACAGAACAGATGGAAAAAATAGGGCTGGGACTATTCGAATAATTTAATATTCGAATATTTTACAAGTATTCGAATGCTATGAATAAACTTCGAATATTTGAGTATTCGAATACTATTCGAATGCTGATGTAGTCGAATACTATTCGAATAGCAATGTATTCGAACACTGATATATAAGGTATACATCAGTATTCGAATACTTAAATATTCGAATAGTATTCGAATACTTGGGTATTCGAATAGTTGGGTATTCGAATAGTATTCGAATACTTGGATATTCGAATAGTATTGGAATACTTGGATATTCGAATAGTATTCGAATAATTGGGTATTCGAATTATATTCGCCCAATAATTGAGCAACTGAAGTATTCGAATATTCGAATACTGAAAAATTCGACAAATAGTCCCAGCCCTACTCGCTACCCCATCATGCCCCTACTTCCCCTACTTGAGAAATTGCAGGACGGTCAAGGGAATGCGGGTGGGAATAATTTGAGAAGTATTAAGAAGGAATTCTATAGGAAGTAGTAACCACTAAGGGGATGTGATTTTCACAATTCCTTCTTCGATTCTTTATTCTTTACTGCTACAAGATTGGGAAGTTGGCACCGTACCATCCCCTTCGTCACCCACGTTTCTCTAATACTCAGGATCACGAGAACCTTCCAAGGATCGTGCTCCCTCGGTAGGGAGTCCGAACATCAGAAAAATGTCTACAATCTTTTCACTGTTTTATTATACAGCATCGTTCGATGACTCCCAAGCCAGTACATACCACTAAGAGTTTTTACTCTCCTCCGTAATGTTAGCTGTCCTTCGCAACCCTCCCAGTTATCCTCGACCAAACTTCCGCCCCGACGTGTACAGTAATTACTCGTCTGCAATTACCGCGGTTAAGCCGGTTACCTCGTTATTTAACCAGCTATCCCTGTTATTACACGTAAAATGCAAGGTGGACGGATTATCGGACCGCTCGACGTGTAACCGTGGCTCGCGGATAATCGAATAAAACCGGGGGGTAATCGGACAATCGAAGATAACGCCCGTGGCCGATCGAGCGGCGCGGATACCGGCACATTAATTTCGCAATATTCGTTCGGGCCCATTACGAGCATCCAAATAACGCTCCGGCGTTGCCACGCTGACGATCGCTTCCAACGGAACGATTCAAAATTATTGCGGTCGTTCAGGGAGTGGAACACGGTTCGGGGAAAAAAACAGCATGCAATTGGACGCGAGTGTGGGGGGTGATTGTATACGACAGTAACGGAGTAACAGTAATTTCCAATTAATTTAATTTATATTTAACCTAATCTAATATCTAGCTCTACCTTAATTTTTATATAAACTGACGTGGTTGCTAATTATCCAAATGGGTTAATGCAACCTTAATAAAAATAAAAAGAATACCAATATCGTAGAAACTTCTGAATAGTATTCGCGATGAAGCCTTAAATTAAATAATTACCAAAAAGTCATATATTTAAATATGTCAATATTTACTTGTTTATTTCTTCCATTATCTTTATTATTCTTTTTATTATCCCCTTTTCGTGAAAAGACGTTATGCTTCTTCACCGTTGAGAAATTGTGCTGGGGACCCAGAATATTTCTTGTAACCGAGCCCCTTTATACTCACGACCAACCCTTAGTTACTTCGACCCGTGGAAAGGATCTCCCGAAATTGCCCTTGGTTCTTCAGAATACCCTGTATATACTCGATAGCTCAGCATGATCGTTCCCGGGGTAGCCTCGGTTCGCGAGAACATCGGGTAGCCACGGCGAAAATTACCCACCTGGCAGGGTGTAACGCGATAACAAGGGTGTAGAGGAGCGTGCATTGACGTCACGATGCCGCGCCTCGGCTTCTGTTCCGCGAGCTGAACCGTTCCGTGTTGAATCGTTCGACACTGAACAGCAGCGGGGCCAGCCGCGGCGTATTGCCTGCACGCCTCGTATACCGCATGTCGTTCCGACGCAGGCATGCGTTCGCCCGTCACAAATGCCTAGTCTCGGCCACGCTCGTTCACGGTTTCCTGTGCATTTCTCCGTCGAACAAGACGGATTTACGTCGCATCACTTCATCCGCGTGCTCGCTCCCTCCCCCCTCCGATCGCGCCCCATAATCGAACCACCCCCGTTCCACGTTTCGCCGGGAACTGGCGACCGAAGAATTCGGGTCAACGATCACGAGAACCGCGGGAGCAGACAAAAACGTTTGTGCGCGTCTTACTTGATCATTCAGCTTCGAATTCGATGGACAATGAAATTCATCGTGTAGGTACCTACATACTTGGTTTTTAATCGATTGTGCAGGGTTTTCTAGTGGCTTTTATGGATTTTGTGGAGACGGACATACAGCTGTGCCGTTTTAACGTGAAGGAGAAAGAGATTGGAAAATTCAAAAGAAAATGGCCCTCCAACTGTGACGGAAAGAAAATTACGAATACACCAAAATTTGGATTTTAAAATGAGGCCCCTTTTTCGTGAAATACACACCACGTGTAGTCTTGTTTATTTAATTATATTAATACTTATTCACCTCGCGTGCCAGCGCGGTATTTTTTATTTTAATTAATTTGGAATAATTTAGAGAATAATTTTTCTGCTACCTGGAAGCAATAACTCAATTTAAGCGAAAGTTGTAGATTCGTCCTTTCGAATTAACACGTCAGAATGGAGCTCGCCTCAGGGCTCTCGAATAACGATAAAACGGCACTGACATACAGTAGGGTAATTGTGGGAGAGTTGCCGCACGTTACGCAAAATTGTCACCGTGTCTAAATTTTGCAATGAAAATGTTTTCCAAGGATATATCTTATTAGTTCAACATCTTGTGATTCTACTAGCATTAAAGAAAATCAAAATTTTAATATTTGTCACCTTTAAAAAAATTTAAACTAAAAACATCCTTTGGTAGGAGAGACGCCGCACATGCGGGAGTGGTGCCGCATTTCGAAACACGTTTAATTTTCGATTTAAACTTGTTACTTCTAACTTTTTATATAAAAAAGTAATAAAAACAAAGTAAAATGAAACATTTTTACTTTATACAATTATTAAATTGGAAAATTAAATGGGTACAGTAGGAACAGATATTATATCTGCTTTTCGAAATTTTTTTTATATTCAGTTGCCATCTTGAGATTAAAATAAAAAAAAATGTGAAAAAAGAGTACATAATCCACAAATATATTTCGATTATAAGATTATTCATTTAAAAATAAATAAGTTGCCTTGAGATACCACGTTAGCTATTTTAAAAAACTTTTTCGGTATTTTAAACATTAAAAACATCATTTAAATCGACTTAGTTTCCGAAACAGTACAGTATCAAAGTGCGGCATCTATCCCAAATAAAAGTGCGGCGTCTATCCGAAATGCCTGGAAGAGGCGCCACACTTTCGTATTTCCACATGCTAAGTCGAAAGTAACCCATTCTGCCAAGGAAATATTCTACATGGTCCCCTTAACGTATTACAAATGTTGTATCAAGAAAAACTATGAATTTTTAGCTACTATATTAGTAAAAATAGACGCGACGTATAACTATTCAGGCAAAGTACGCTAGGCTTACCTCGAAAAACAGCAAAATCTTTAACAATAATACAGGAAACACGCTCTGGCTTGACAAACTAACCCAAATGAACAGCCTTAAACAAATAAAATCGGCAATGATGTGTTTTATTACCGATATCCTTGAAATACCGATAGTGCGGCGTCTCTCCGAGTGCGGCATCTCTCCCACAATTACCCTACTGGAAATATTTATTGCACCACTCGCATATTTAGCCTCTATATTTAGCTAATTTACTATCAGCATTCAGAAAGTACTTTTGCAAGATTGTTGGCTAGGCATAGAGTGTCTGATAACTGGGTTAAAGTAAGCTGGATATCAACTATGTATTTTATCAATCCTGTAGTTATGAAGATTGATTCATAAGACGTTGACTTCAATAAATATTGCAAAGAATATGCAATAAATATTTCCAGTACTGTACGTGGGCTTTAGATGCGCTTCTCACAGCATCTACAAGTAGAGTTTTTTAATTAGCCGTTGTAACCATTTCTGCAATGCGTGCGTAGATTTTCTACTATTTTTTTTAGACTTCCAAAGAGGGAAACTTTGTAGGTCATGTACACGTTTCGGGATGTCTAGAAAGCAGTGTTTCCACTTTGTCTTTCAAATTAAGGCTTTGCAGGTTCGCAAGGATCGCGGAGAGTCCGATGTTGAAACTTATTTGAACTTGTCAGAACTGCAAGCTAATAACTCCTTTGGAGCACGTGGAAAATACCGAAGCACCCCTTCTGTGAATATTAAAGTGAATATTCAACTTTTCAGTATTCCACTGGTATTCAGTGATACATCCAATTATTGCAACGTTATTAGACGATGCTTGCCCAATACCTATAATAAAATCAAAATTTATTTATTCATTTTAAAACACACTATAATTCACAGATGGTCCGTTTCCTCTGTTAAACAGAACGTCAACGGTGAAAAAAGGAGGCAAGCGTCAAAATGCAGATATGTATGCAGACGTGCACCGCGCCAATCTCTTTTTATTCTCTTTTGTTAACAAAAACTGTGATCCTTTTCTAGAGTCGCCCACGTCCCTCTGTCCCCTCCATCGTTGCCCGCCCTCTGTTGGACGATTAAAACTCCGTGAATCCGATATTCCAGCCGGACCCTGTCGCGGTTTTAATTGAGCGCCGGGGATTTCGATATTCGCCCGATGCAATATGCAATCGATCGACCTATCCAATCAAATCCTCGTGTACCGTCGATTGCGTCCAGATGCAGCGGCAGTCGGGCCCGACTTGTTGATAAGTTTTATTTGTTGCCTCGTGTCCCCCTTTCTTCGCTCCCCCCCTCGGTCTTTCTGCCAGCCCCCGTCCGACATTCGTCCAATTAAATGTTCGCGGACTGTTTCCCTCGCAAACTATTGCCCCGTGATTTTTCCTCCGGCTTTATTGCGCCCGCTTCACGACAAATTGTTTTATCGCGTCCGATCTGTTGATACATCGGGGGACGAGCAGACGTGCTCGACATTAACGGCCGAGATACTGGGAGCTCGTTAAGCGCGCATCACACGTATTAAGTTTGACGCAAGAGCTCGTCTATGGAGTACTTAAACTCACGTCTCCGCCGAGAGTGAAAAACCTGATCGATATTTCTGTATAGGCTTATCGGAATTGCTACGTTTCGAAGCAAACCCCTGGGTTTCCACCTAGTTGCTTCATTGACAAGTATATTGTTCCGGTTCAAAAGTGATGGATTGGTTTCAGATCTTGGGTTTGGGGTTAACCAGAACGGTTTTTGTGAGGAAACTTGAGATTAGGGAAATTAGTTTCATTCAGAGTTGGGAAGTAACTAAATAAAAAATTATTTAAATAACGGATGTAGTAAAAGTTACTTTAACTTTAGATTATTTGAGGAATAAAGATAATTTTTTTATTCGTCGAGCGATTCAACTTCAGCGTCGAATAAGATTTTCAACTTCAGTTTTAACTTTAATTTTAACTTTATTTGACGTCGAATAAAGTTGAAGTTGAAAAATGTATTCAACGCTGAAATTGAAACGTTCGACGAATAAAAAATTAACTTTACTCGTCAAATAATCTAAAGTTAAAGTAACTATTATTCGATCCGTTATTGAAATAATTTTTATTCGACACATGACGAATAATTTGTTTAACTTTTATTCGTCATTCGAAATTTTATTTAAATAAAAATGTTGCCCATCTCTGTTTCACTTTTGATTAAATATATGTCACTTTTATCAATGAAAAGAAGAAATCACCGACGTCAAATGGTGGCGCGATAGCCTCACCGAGAAGAAATGACGCGAGCATCCGAGATTTGTTATTTCGCCGTTTAAATCATACCCGAGCGCGTCCGTTTGGTTCCACGGCACTCCCAAAGGAACTGTGTCAAACGTGTTTGCAGTATTTCGTTCTCCATCGCTTGGATGTTTTCTTTGGCCCGCGGCGGCTCGAAAATTAACAGATATGCAGGTGTGTTTGCACAGATTCGAGCGGGTAGGAGTCGCGAGGAAAAGTGCGGAAGAAGCATGAACTCGCCGAGGTCGTTTAACCCTTGCACGTCTGCTACGTGATTGGAGGATCGTGTTAGTTCTTTCGGAACTTCCTGAGGAATGAAAGGATAAGAAAACAGGGGATGCTGGTAACGGTAACTTTATCAAGAAATATTGATATTTGCTCGAGAACCTATCCTGATTTAAAGCATTAATAAAAAATAAAAAAATAGGAAATGCATTTATAATAGCATACAGTATTGCAGATTCAGGACATAAATGCTTGGAAATTGGTCAAAATATCAGGATTTATTTCTCTAACGCGATTTACACGGTATAAAACTATACACGATATCGAGAATTTAATCGAATTTCCGAAGGCTCGCAGTAATAAAATAATATTCGGACGTAAAATATGAAATATCACATGAGGTTCGAACATTTCGATGGTTTATACGCAGAATAGCGAGGGATTTATGTAAAGAAGCTGTATGGTTTCTGTAAATAGAAAATTCCAATAAATTTGCCGCAGTGTTTCGGCATGCACCAAATATATAACAAAGGACTTAGAATTATTTAAAGTCGATTTTCTCAAATTTGTCTGAAAAGTGCGTTTTACTGCTTTGTGAAATTAATGTCCGAGTGAAGACCTTCACGTGCACTAAGTATAATTTTTTTCGAAATTGCCAACCCTGAAGATCCCCGTGTCAGAGTCAACCAGTAAATAAAACACGACAATAACATATGAAAACGAAGATCTATCGTACGTGTCATCCAAGACTAACTCCTAACAACAGCTAACAAGTGGCACATTCGTTCGTGCTAAATGCTCACCGTACATTAATTTCGCTGCTCATTATGCGACATATTAACATCCGTGCAATACACTCTGAAATGTCGTTTTGCAAATACGCAATTTCCATGGGACGCCTGCGAATGGTTAATTAATGTGACGTGACAATGCGGTGAACATCGGCGCTATTGTATAATATAGGTAATAAAATTCGTCTTCAACATGGTTGTGTAGTAGCAACCAACAATTAATTACCCACGAATGATCGATAACTTATTTCAAAATACAGAATTAAATTCCACCTTGAAATGCAACTTATTAACAGCTTGTACAAAAATTGGAACACAAATCAGACGATCATCGAAGTGTTAAATAATTCCTAGAGCGTAGAACCGAATGGTTCACGTTTCACTCTGTTTCGAGTATTTTTGGAAACGTATCAAGCCAATCTCGCCAGCGAGAAGATATTTCCCAGGGAGCGCAACATCCGATTACGAAATTCAAGTGCAATTTCGCGGTTCGGCTGAATCACGTTTAATCGTATACGTGCGGCACGCACACGCCAAAAGCTGCCTAATCACGTAAAATAGTGATGGAATTGCGAATAGAGCCGATATCTGGTCATCGCCTGTCAACTGGCTGACCTACCATATCGTTCCACCGTTTCCTCGACACTTGGCAGGAATTAATAGTCGTCCATCCAGGCGAGCTTAACGCGCCTTGTTCCGAATTCCTATTCAATCCTCGGGAATAACGATTTCTGTTAGCCCCACCTCGCTCGCGGTGTAATCTAACGAACAATTGATCATCAAGGGTTTGGGGATCGAAGCGTTTAAAAATATTCCAGCCCTTTATCCGAACGTTTCGGAGTAATTCGGGAACAGTAGTTTAATAAAGAATTATAATAAAATGTGCTGGGCCTGAATATTTATTGCGTATCAGATGGGAACACCTGCGACAAAGTGTAACACGTTTTTCATCTCTCCGTAGAAACTCGTATAGGTATATTAAAAGCACGATATTTGATGCGCGAAAAAATTCCGAATTAATTAAAACGTTCGCGATAGCAATATGGGAGGCAGGAAGTTGTTGGTAAAAGTTGGGCGTGTTACACGACGATAGCATTGGTGTTACAGGAAAAAGTGGAGCGTGTTGGGGGTGATAAAATTTCTAGGAATTAATAGTTCGCATTATCGATGCGGCACGTAGGGTAAACCAACCAGTGAATGACCGAACTGTTGAATGAGAATCCCAGTAAATGACCGCATACTTTTATTAAGAATCGTACTTATTAATGTTTGTTTAATACGCATAACTAAAAATATGGGATATTAAACGTGCAACTACACTCCATTTATAAACATATAGTAATTTTTAAATTTATAATTGACATTTCATTGCCTAATGGTCATTCACTGGTATGCGGTCAATTACTGGTTGATTTACCCTACGTAGTTTGTAGCTTTTGTTTTGTGAAAAGTGTCAACTACTGATACATGGTCAACTACTGGCGCTTTTATTTTAAGTGACAAAAAAAGAATCGATTCCTTTTGATATCTTTAACTTTGATAGCTATTAATACCAGATCGAAATTTGTAAAACGGTATATATCGGTATCAATCCCATCGCTAATTATCAGTGAACAATATCGATCACTGCATTTCCTTCAACAAATGAATTTTTATAATTTAAGTGCTTAGATATCATTTTCCATTAAATGCATTCCTCTCGTTTCGCGTTAGACATTAAAACGTGTCTCTTATCCAGCCCCTCAGGATGCTAGTTTCGTCCAACATACATACAAGGATCAGGCAGCAAGACGTGTTTTCCATTAACTTACGACGTTTACGTCGAGGTTGTACGATGGCTTGACTGCCGGCCGAGCAAATGTTTAGCCAAAGTTTAATTCGGTAAACGTTCCGTAACAGGAAACCACCGGATGTATTTTCGCATCGTCCGCCAAATGCTGAGTTTCGAAATTTCTATTTAACTGAGTACCTACATAAATTCCACGTCGAAACACCCTTTGTGTTTAAATAACTCCTTGGGAAAATTAGCAGTAGAGACTTGCTGATGATTTTTGCTCCACGAGGCAGTGATTAAGCTACATGTTGACATGTAGTTTACTGACTAGCTGCATTTGCATGCAAATATTTCCTGTGTCTTGTTTCGATAAGCAGTCTCCCTGGGTGGGTTTCGTTACATTCTAATGTAAAGTATCGTTCTAAAACCAAGTCACCACGTTACGGCGACACGAACATTGCACGCTTTCATCAGGAAGTTCGCGAATAAGAACGCCAAACTCGAGATTTCTATCCCAATATTGCACGCAGAGAGACTTGTCAACAAGTAGATTTCTCTTTGTGGCCACAGTACATTCGCTCTCCCCTGTAGCTTCTATTGCGTATTCTCATTTCAATCCTCAATTATTTCCTTTTGAGACACAAAGACCAGTAAACGAGATAGAAATCGAATCTAAACTAAAATGAACTCGTAGTAGATTAGCTAAACAATTACCCAAAATTCCTAAAGAAATTGTGGAGCAGGATCGATAATGTTTATAAAAATTTGAGTGAATCTCGCTATTGCGAGCTCTAAACCACCACAAGAAGCAATTTTATTGAAACTATTGCATCTATAAATAGGAACCCAGTGCACCACGCACTGAATACATTTCACAAACGCCATCCACTCAGTCACCCGCAAATTATCTCACTGCATCGCGTAAGATGACCAACGCGATTCCATTCACGGGGATTCATTGTATTCGACCGGTTCGCCGCGCGTCTCCATCCTCGATAATTGATTCACGTAAACGGGAACGATTACTCGAGCCAGCCAAGCCGTTCACGAGTCAGATGTTTCGCAGTCATCAGCGAACGGGAATACAATATCGCGCTTGAGGTCGAGCGCCTCAGTTATTGCGAAACTTAAATTACGTCTGCGGCTAAGTCTGCTCGTCGTGGAAGCGGATAATGATTCGATTACTCATTGCTGGCTGACGTGAATCCCAATGGGAGCCAGCAGCCCTCACGACTCCGAACTCGAAGCTATTTCGAACTTTTAATCAGTTCATACGATTCCGCGGAATTGAGGTCCCGTTCCTGTTACTTATAGATGCTAATTAACCCGGTTCGCCGGCGACGACGATGCATTGTATTATAGGTAAATGCGCGTGGGCTGAGCGGCTGGTGTCGAGAGTGTATGTAGCTTTTAGCCGCAATCGCGGAATTTAAACGCCCCAGCTTTAATTAGGGTTACACAGTTTTGCCCCGTCGAAATTAGCGCGCGCGCGCGCGCCGGGCTATGCGAACAAAAGGCCCGCGGAGCTGGTGCGACACACGGACGGTCCTTTATTAAAATTACAACAGTCCGTATTATTAAGAACGTAATGTCGCAGAAGCTCGTGAGCGTTCGTGAACGCTCGTGCTGTGGAAATAGAACATTTCATTTCTGTTGAAAAGTCTGCGGGCCAAGCAGCCTTGCATGTGTCGTGGGGAATTTGGAGCAAGTGGGGGGGTTTCAATCTTATTGTGTTTATAGAAATATTCTGCTGTAATGGTGTATTCATATAATGAAATTCAGTGTAATGAAATTCATAATTGTTATTGGGCTTCTTGGGTCGTTCTTCAAAATTGTTTAGGGACCTGTTTCCTAGGCTGTCTTCAACAGTACCGTAAAATGGGGGAACATTGGCAGGTTTTTGAAACATTTTGTTATATAATGTAAAAATTAACATGTTTACATTTGATTTAAGTATCTTATCATAACATTGCATCTTTTGTGATTGTACTACAAGTGTCAAAATGCACAAAATTTGTGTCCTTTCCTTCTTTAATAAATGTTAAAAGCGTTACTGTACCGGGGTAACATTAGCACATCATGTAGATAGCATTAACGGGATAAGTTTTATTAATCTGAGGTCAGTAAACTTAAATTTCTATATTTTATTTTATTTTTTGCATCTTAACTAAAATCAACTCGTAACATTGCCACATCATATAAATAGCATTAACAGGTTAAGTTTTACTAATCTGACGTAAAACAACGTAATTTCGGCGTATGCCAATGTTACCCTATGCTGCCAATGTTCCCCCATTTTACGGTATATCTGTCTTTATGAACATAACCCTTTAGCCAAGTTGAATTTCAAGGCAAGTTACGTTGAAAGAATCTCCGCTTAGCTTGAAAGTTGAAAGAAACTTGAACGGATATTTCAAGTTGAATGAATAATAGATTCACATTGGTAAAGTAGCTTTAAATTATTTGAAGTCAAGTTGTACTTCAAGGCAAGTGAATTTGAAAGAATCTCTATCTCACTTGAAACTTGAAAGAAATCTGAAAGTATATTTAAATACCTGAAGTTAAGTAACTTGAAACTATTTTACCAATGTGAATTTCTTATTTACTTAACTTGAAATATGCTTTCAAGCTCCTACAAAGTTTCAAGTGCAGTAGGAATTTTTTTAACTCTACTTGCCTTGAAATACATCTTGAATAATTGTGAACGAGGCTTTAGGTCTACGCACACATATCAGTTCCAGGACACTTCAGTTCCGTTAGTGGTCTCATTGTTTCACTGCCATTAAGTGACATGCGTGAACCGCTCCATTGCAAACCAGAGAAACGATAAACTAACATATATAGACCTTAATTCGCTTCATCCCCCATAAAAGTATCCAAATTCTCTGCCACTTCTCTGCCCCAGTCTTAATTCCCTGCCCTCGGAATATCGAAGGCCAAGAAGACGATGAAACATTCTCCCAAACCAATTATAATCATTTCCCAGCTTCCGGCTCGCGGGACGTTCGATTTTCTCTATCGGTGATCCAGCGCCGCAGCTTACAGAGAGTGGTGTTCCCGTTTCGCAGTTAACTCCGATCCCACCAGACGGCAAAACGGAGAACACGAGAGCCAGACCCGCTCTTAATTACACTTCTTGCGCGAACGAGCCCGTGTACCTCCACCAGAGTAACATAATTCGACTGTTATGCAGTCTTTGTCGGAGGCGTCGCTGTCGAGCTGCTGGAGCACTCTCTGCACGCTTTCCCGCGATAATCCGACCTAGAACACATCAGCGCGTGTTGCGGAGTGGTCTGTAGAAGTAGCATTAGCATTCTCCTCCCGGGCCAGCCCTCCTCAACCTTCGCCGGCGCACTTCTCTCGATAGGCTACTCCACACCAGTGGGCCAACTAGCCGAGAAGATTACGCTGCGAGCCAATTAACAAACGCTAGAAAGATAATGCAGCGTTCAAAGAAGGCTTTCTCGCGCGAGCGGCCATAAAGTTCTGTATGACCTTCCTCGTCATTAATACGAAATGTCACGGTAACTACGGTGCAAGTTGAACAAGATTGATAGCTCGTGGGGAAATAAATTTAAGGTGCACAAGTTTTCATTGATTATCAGTCGATCATTAAGGGGGGAGACCACTGTCTCGGTCCGAAATGTAAGGGTGTTTTCGGGAATTTATTTCAACCAAACAACGCAAGGAAATCAATTTATTGCTTAGTATAGTTAATAGTGTACATATCGAAGGGTAAGAAAAATTTTTTTTCAATCAAATTCATAAATCCGTTTCCTGTATACTCTTCGTCAAAATTTGCGCTCCGGCAAAAACATGCTAGTCGCGTTGACAGTCCCCAGGCCATATGGTTCATCGAAATTAAAAAAAACAATAATATTTAGGAACTAGAAGCTTGCCTCTATTACGTGACGATCGAAAAATGTCAAAATTGTAAAAAATAACAAAATGGCGGACCACTGAAGAAAAAAGTCATGTTTTCGGGGTACAAAATTTGGGAAATGTTGCTAAAAAAAATAGAAGCAAGTCGAAAATTGAAAATGTCTGATCGTCACGTAATAGCGACGGGTTTTCCGTACAATAAATGTCCTTGATCATGCCAATTGGACGTATAGTTTTTTCTGTAGACTGTCAACGCGGTTGAAAAATGTCATTCTGTGGAAAACGCGTCCAATACTCCGCGTGGCTCAGTCGCGCGTTTGACACCGCTTCATGAAAAACACCATATCTCCGTCAATTTTGCGAATTTCTTAATAAAATTTGGAGAGAACATTCTTGAAACATACGTCTTTCAAAAAATGTAAAAAAGAAATGGATTTTTCCGATGTCATTCTGAGGAAAACGCGTTTAAAGTTCCGCGTGGCTCAGTCGCGCGTTTGACACCGCTTTACGAAAAACACCATATCTCCATCAATTTTGCGAATTTCTTCATAAAATTTGGAGCGAACATTCTTGAAACACACGTCTTTCAGAAAATGTAAAAAGAAAAAATTTTTTTTTTCAGATTTGAGACAGTGGTCTCCCCCCTTAAAGAGGGGCCCAAGAAATAGCCTCATTTTGGTCCCACGATTTTGGAACTGAATTTTATGCGAAATGATACCTTATGATGAGACATCAATCACACGAAATTTTCAAGTTGAGGTGACAATTAGTTTCTGAGTTATGAGTGGTCAAGGAAGTGAAAATTCGTTAACACCTCATCATTTGCCACAAAATTCGGTTCCAAAATCGAGGCAAAAAGGTCTCATTTTTGGGTCACTCTTTCCAGATCTGTCTCCTATTTTCGAGTTATTATCCACCAACGAGTTTGTAACCCAACACCTTTTATCAATTAACTCCGCCCCAGTTTTCCAACCCGCGTCCTTTTTCCATCTTTTCCTCAGAGCCACGAGAAAAGTCGCGCGCTTCATTTAACGGCGACTTTCGTCCAGAGCAGAAATTAAATTTAGCGAAAGATTTAGATCGCCTTTCTCGAAACTTCTCCTCTGTTTTTAAAATCCAAGGGCCTTTAAGGACCCCATGGTGATTATGCAAAGTCCCCCGCCGAAGCTTTGAGTCCTGGTTGAGCAGGAAACTTTGGTGAAACGGGGAAAGTGCAGTGAAAACCTCCCTGTACCATTCCCCGCGAAATGCGAGGGAACGGTTCGCGAGTACTCTAAGGACATGCATCGCTTCGAAAGTGTTGCAAATTCCAATTAAAGGTTCCTCGATCAAACTCCCCGTCCCTCCAGCAAACTTATTCCCTTCTCCATGGACTTCACAGCTCACGGCTCCCCTTTCAGCTCTTATTCATGTAAAACAATTTTCGCAGGCCGTGGAGAGTGCGACTTCACACTTTTCTCTACGTAGCAGCGTTACTTTCGCGTTCTCCCTCGCGGAAGTGCGACCAAACTATTGAAATTCTGTTGCGCAAGCCACGCAGCTCCTTCGAGCACCGCTCCTCGCGTCCAAGTGCATCGAAACTTCCGTTTCCCTGGCTCCAGCACAGAGTTGGGCATTATTCGGCTAAATTTTAATTCGGATACGCATTCGTATAAATCTCCGTTATTCTAAGTAGTCAGATTCGTTCGAATAAGAATTTATTCGTTATTCGAAATAAAAAAAATTATTTATTCTTTTTATTCAAATAAAAAATTATTCGTTATTGTCGAATAATTTCATTTTATTCGAATTTTTTAGTCGAAGATTATTCGAATAAAAATTTATTCGCACAAATTTATTCGAATACTTATTCGAATAAAAATTTATTCGAATACTTATTCGAATGAAAATTTATTCGAATACTTATTCGAATGAAAATTTATTCGAATACTTATTCGAATGAAAATTTATTCGAATGCTTATTCGAATGAAAATTTATTCGAATACTTATTCGAATGAAAATTTATTCGAATACTTATTCGAATGAAAATTAATTCGCCCAAATTTATTCGAATACTTATTCGAATGAAAATTTATTCGCCCAAATTTATTCAAATACTTATTCGAATGAAAATTTAGCCAAATAATGCCCAACTCTGCTCGAGCGTTCAACAGCGCTGAATTCACAGCTGTCATTATTTACCACTTCCAGCGCCATCAGTAAATAGAAGCAGTCTAACGAGTAATCATCGACAAATACGTAAATCGCGCGTGTATATCTACTTTGGCGCCAGCGCGGTTCTCCTCGCGAATTACGTTGAAAAGCGAGCGGCGAGGAATGCTCCTGAAAAATGCAAAAATCGTTCGCTTTCACTCGCGCGAAACCTGTCACGGTGGCCATCCGACTACTCCGGCGAGAAAACAACGAGCACCGGGAAACTTGTTCGCCCAAGGAGCAGAAAACGAAACGATGGATGATGTTGCTCGAACGGGGAGGAGATCGAGACGTTGCGCGTGGTCCCGAGCGAGTTATCGTACACTTGTCAAGGCGATGCGCCACGAGTGCTTTCGGAGGAGCTAGAGCTGGTGGATCTGCGCGACGTTGATAAGCACCCGCGGACAAAACGAGGCATTATTACGCGATCGCCGGCTGAGCTTGAGCGCGATCGAGTCTCCTCCGCTCGAGGATCAACGCGCTTTCTCGCGGGAGTCACCGCTGGAAAGACGGGAATTATGCCCGCCAGAATGGAGTTTCGAGTTCGCACCGCTGCCTCGAGTCCGCCCTTTAATTAATCGCTCGCGCTTGCCTCCTGCGGAACTTCCTTCCGGCGAGCTAAGGAGTCCAGAGCATCTGCGCCCGATAGGGCTCTTCGATCGATTTAAAAGAAGAAAGAAGGGTAATTCTCGGGGAAGACGTTGGTCGTCGTTGATGAAGTAATTTGGTGTAAGTGGAGGGTTCGGGGGTGAGTGAAGTGTGTGTGGAAATCGGGCTTATCTACTATTAGGTTAAGGTACCCGTCGTTGCTTGGGTAAAACTTCGATTATCACGGAGTGTCAAGAGGGTGAAATTAGGGGGAAGGGGTGGGATATCCGGATTTCATGATAGCGTATATTTTCCGCAGGGTTCGAGAGAGTAATTATCCAAAATTTGGTAAGAATCGGTTAAAAAAGTTGGGATAAAAAGTATCCTATATGTTATTCCTGGTCCTAGACAATGTATGTACAAAATTATAGCTGAAAAAAATTCTTAAAAATGGCTTACTTTTCCGGCCGTCACAGTGGTGTTCCCCCTTAAATACAATTAACTTCTTAAGCTCGCGAAAAGCAGATAGTCAATAAATTAAAATAGAGAAATCTCACATGTATGACAACGGTCATCAAAGTGTTAATGATGTTGCTGCAGGCTTGAGTAAAATGGTAGGTAACGTAAACTCTTCAAACACTTTACGTAAGCTTCTCGTAATCATTAGAATTCTTCCTGGAGCCTGAACTCTGAGCTCCTCGAGTTCATTCGCCAATCACTCGTTTAGAGAAGTTTGTTCGAAGCTGAGGCCTTAAAGTTGTATTTGAAACTGAGAGATCTATCTTAAGGGGGGAGACCACTGTCTCAAATCTGAAAAAAAAATTTTTTTCTTTTTACATTTTCTGAAAGACGTATGTTTCAAGAATGTTCTCTCCAAGTTTGATGAAGAAATTCGCAATATTGACGGAGATATGGTGTTTTTCGTGAAGCGGTGTCAAACGCTGGACTGAGCCACGCGGAACTTTGAACGCGTTTTTCTCAGAATGACATTTCTCAACCGCGTTGACGGTCTACAGAGAAAACTATACGTCCAATTGGCTTGATCAAGGACATTTATTGTACGGAAAACCTGTCGCTATTACGTGACGATCAGACATTTTCAATTTTCAACCTGCTTCTATTTTTTCTAGCAACATTTCCCCAATTTTGTACCCCGAAAACATGACTTTTTTTCAGTGGTCCGCCATTTTGTTATTCTTTTACAATTTTGACATTTTGCGATCGTCACGTAATAGAGGTAAGCTTCTAATTTTTAAATATTATTGTTTTTTTGAATTCCGATTAACCATATGGCCTGGGCACTGTCAACGCGACAAGCATATTTTTGCCGCAGTGCAAATTCAGACGAAGAGGATACAGGAAATGAATTCATGAACTTGATTGAAAAAATTGTTTTTTTTTACCCTGCAATATGTACATATTAACTATACTAAGCAATAAATTGATTTGCTTGCATCGTTTGGTTGAAATAAATTCCCGAAAACACCCTTACTTTTCGGACCATTAAAACTCGGAAAAATCGATTTTTTCTTTTTTACATTTTCTGAAAGACGTATGTTTCAAGAATGTTCTCTCCAAATTTTATGAAGAAATTCGCAAAATTGACGGAGGTATGGTGTTTTTCGTGAAGCGGTGTCAAACGCGCGACTGAGCCACGCGGAACATTCAACGCGATTTCCTCAGAATGACATTTTTCAACCGCGTTGACAGTCTACAGAGAAAACTATACGTCCAATTGGCATGATCAAGGACATTTATTGTACGGAAAACCCGTCGCTATTACGTGACGATCAGACATTTTCAATTTTCGACCTGCTTCTATTTTTTTTAGCAACATTTCCCCAATTTTGTACCCCGAAAATACGACTTTTTTTTCAATGGTCCGCCATTTTGTTATTTTTTACAAATTCGACATTTTGCGATCGTCACGTAATAGAGCCAGGCTTCTAGTTTCTAAATATTATTGTTTTTTTGAATTTCGATGAACCATATGGTCTGGGGACTGTCAACGCGACTAGCATGTTTTTTTCGGAGCGCAAATTTTGATGGAGTGTATACAGAAAACGGATTTATGAATTTGATTAAAAAAAATTTTTCTTACCCTTCGATATATACACTATTGACTGTACTAAGCAATAAATTGATTTACTTGCGTTGTTTGGTTGAAATAAATTCCCGAAAATACCCTTACATTTCGGGCCGAGACAGTGGTCTCCCCCCTTAATTTCACGTTTTAAAGCAACTTTCCAGCCATCGAGTATTCGTCGGGTGCTATAGATATATAAGCCTTTAAACCCGGCCTGGAAAATGTGAATTTAATTTCCGTGGCTGAAAGTGGGAGCGAGGGGTGTCGCGTTTCGCGCCCCGTCTAATTAATTATGCGTCATTTAATTGGCGCGCCCCGCTCGAGGTCAGCTGCCAGGCAGACGGGTCTCTGAAATCCGTGGCGATTTTCACGTCCGTTATCGGAATTTCCAATCGATCGTGAAAGCTGCCATTATAAGTCACAGCGGATATTTACGTAAGATGTCAGGTTTTACCGTAACTGAATGGCTACGGCCAACGTGTATGTTAAATCGAGAGAAATGTATCGTGAAGTGTACCCAGTTCGCTTTGCCAAGGCCGGTCCTTTCTGGAGAAAGTGGCTTCGTGACTGGCGGCCGTATTCAATAGCTGGTAGACCATGGTGCTCCGACATTTTTATGAAACCACCCTTGCTCTGGCCATCTGTCTCTGCATCGCTCGACGTTAGTCACTTGAATCCAAGGGTTCGTCAATCCCACTCAAATGTGCAGAAGGGAATGTACCTACGTCTGAACTGTGCCTACAAATTACCTTATTTTTACCGATTTTTCCTTTTGTTCAAGTTCACGAAATTTTTTAAATTTTATTATTAAGATCTAAAAATTTACAGAATAATTGACAAACACATCCCGAGGTGCAATACACCCCCTCTGATCACGAAGGGTTAATTTTAGTATACGGAGTTAAAGTTGGTGTAGTTAAAGTAGTTCTAGCTAGGGTTGCCACCTTTTTAACAGAAAAATAACGTACATTTGCTTTCGTGGAGTATAAAAAAAAGTACGCTCAACAAATTAAAAGTACATTTTAATCATATTTGTTTTTATTTCTTCCAAACATATTTTCTATTGTTTTTAAAATTACAGAGTAAATTTGTATTAGTTTGAAAAATCTCAATTACGTAAGAAACTTTATTTTAAAGTAGGTGGCAACCCTACTTCTATTCCCTGAATTTCAGTAATCATTTCTTTGTAAAACTGCCATGTTAGATTTCCACTATTATTCAAAGTAATTTCTCTAAACTCTTAACACACAGAGCTACGCAAATAACACCAACTACTTTCCCATTTCTCCTTCCACTTATATTTCTCCTGCCTCCCAATTACAGACCCTATCTTCTCCAACGTCCTCATTCGAGCCTGAAAATTAACGATACCAAGTGTCTAACAAATCATGAAAATCCCCCGGGATCCCCGAAGGACGTGAAACCGTTCACGAAATTTCTCCGGAAAAGTCCGGGAAGTGTCCACGGCGGAAGAATGGCCCGCTGCGAAATGGCACGTCGCTCGTTGCGAGCCCTCCCCCGACGAGTTCGACAGGGGGAGAAATTGCCCGCGAAGGATTCCGGTGATCCCGGCTACGATCTTGACAAGGACGAAGCGGCAACGATCTAAACGGCAAGCCAGGTCTGTGCACACTCGCCGTGTAGGTATTCAAGGTTGCCTAACTCGCCCGTCCCCGCGACTGACGACGCCGCAGAAATTTCGATCGTCACCACTTTAAATCTGGAATGAAAGTCGTCCGAGGGCCGACCAGTTTCTGGTAACCCGGCGGCCGCGGGGCCGATCTAAAAACGGAATCGAACGGAATAACCCAAGTGTGACAAAAGCCAGTGGACCGGGCGTATACGCGGGGCAACTGTGCGCCCGCGACAGCTCCCCGTAATCACGATTTCCCGTCAACCACAATTCAAGGGGCTCGAGTTTTCGTGTGACATAACCAGCACGCGCTTGGAACAATATAAACGTGGGAAATGTCAATACCTGCACACCAGTTTTGCACGCTGCGAGCCTGGACACGACATCGTTTTTTGCCAAAACTATTTGTGCATCGAGGGGTCGAGGGAATCTCTCGAAGACCGGCTGAATTTTTTTAAAAAAAAAGTGTCGAGTGATGCTTGCTGTGAGTTGAGGTGGGATGAGAGAGAGTCTTTAGGAGAGATTGCCTTTTTTGGTAGGTGATGGGTAACCTTAATGTTGTGCGAATTGCGAGAGTTTTTAACAGGAATATTCTTTTTATATTTTTATCCAAATCTCGTTCGAGTGAGTATTTTTTAATTTTACGAGTATAGATTGGGTTTCGATGCTTTCTATGATTGAATTTCAGACGTGATTATACATCGACTTTACACTGCCTGACGTTTCGACGGGACACGGAAGTTGAGCCGCGTTTTCGGAAATTGAGGTCAATCGATTCTTAATTAAAATTATTGACGTTCCGTGTCACGGGGCGTATTCGTCCACTGACGCGAAAATATCGATATTCAATTTAATAATCGGCCTATTAATGAGCCGAGCTTCGCGCCTTGTTATCGGCGTTGAAATTTTCTGATAGCGATTCGCGAGTGAAAAAGAATAATGGTTTTAAACATCTTTCACGATGGCGAATATTAAAGCAGTATTACTAAATATTACTGAAAAATATATATTTATTTCACAAAAATTGTAATTCCACATTTTTGCCACTTATGTATTTTTTAAGAATTATGTTTACGTCTTACAAAAATTAAATCGGCCATTGGCAGTACTAATGCTAATCCAGATTTTCTAGAGAAAGTATACATTAGGTGTTTAACTTTCGACATTTGTCTATTAGGAGATGCAATTAATCAATTAGATTGGAGTAGAGAGGCGACGACGAATCTGAGCTGAGTGAATTCTGGCTGCTTCCAGCGAATGATATTGAAATCACCGTAGAGTCAGAAACTCCGTTTCAATCGGTAGTCGATTTTCACCTCGAGGCGAATCGACGGGGAAAGCGATCTTGTTCGTGTCTTCGTAGATAGCTATTGATCGCGTTAATTAGGAATTACGTTTCCGTGCTTTGCTCGCAGCTCGGATTCAATTTCAAACATCGTCGCTTCTACCGTGTTGTTACGGTGCAGTTAACGGAGCAGTTTCGGCCTGCAAGGAATTTGAAAGTGCAGCAACATTGCGCAGAACCGAGCAGAGTTTATTCGCAAAACGATAGGGCAGAGTTCGCCTCGAAATCGTGCAGTTAAACAGTGAGCGTAAACACTAATTATTCTGTGCTGAACAAGGAAACATTCGGTGAACCGATGTTCAACCAGCAGCCTACAAAAGCATTCAGCGATGAATTACGAGGATCCTCCTTAGAATGCGATAGCGCACGAGCTCGGAATTGCAACATCACGAAATGTCAATGCCTTGATGCTCGTAAACTCTTGATTACCCTTAATCAGCGGATCGTCCAAGTAACGGCGATTAAGTAGGAAGCATAATCGAGGGGCTGCAAGTAGTTACCGTTGGAATAAATCTTGGAGAAGAACATGAATCTTTAGCGAAAATGGGGAACATTCGATATCGAAAACAAGCGCCTTTCTTTCTTCGTTTATTCTCAGTTTCTATCAGCGGCATTCAAACTTTCACTTATGCCTGTTCAATATTCTGTCACCTCCCCTTTATGGATGTTTATGCCGCCTTTAATTTGCAAAAATAAGTGCTATGTGTACGAAGTGTGTTGCAAAATAATTCTTCCTATATAATGATTTTCAATTTTCTTTGATAATGATTTTAATTAATATTGCTAAATACTTATGTGATATGTACTATTTATTGTTTTTAATTACATTAAAAATTATGCTTAAAAATAAATAAAATTCGGGGCAGCTGCCTACAGTTTGAAGTTTAGAAGAGGCGCAAAATGATCCTTTCATTGTTGGCACCTTTTAAATGAAGTTTTAAATGAAATATTACAAGTTGTACTATAAATGTTTTACCTCTTTGAGGCACACGATTTTAAAGAAAATAAAAACCCTAGTTGCACAGAATTTTCTTTATTATAAAAAAAAAATGGAAAAGCATTCATTTCGATTATTTAACACGAAACATTACTCAACTTTTCGAAGTGGGTTAAAATATATCCCACCATGCATAAAAAGCTAAACAAAATGTGTGACAGATTTTAACCAACCCAGGCCCAAAGAGTTAAGCTACGAATAAAAATTCAGAGTAAGGTCACCAAGAAGCTCAAATAAATGTATTAAAAATGAATGGCGCAATTTGGCAAGATCGCCTAGAGTGTAAAAAAGGCTCAAACCAGACTTGACTACATTTGTTCTTTATTATAAGTAATGCATCTTGAAAAGATGAGAATTTTAGTTGACAACAAAATGGGAACCTTTAAAAGCTCATCCCGAGATGTTCCTATGTGACTGAAATTAGGGGATGAAATGGATCCAACTTGAAGATGACCCACGCGGTCAAACTATCCTCCCAAACAAGGGTTAAAGTCATCAACAGCGGCAATTTCAATAATCACCATTTCGCTCATTCTACTTAAACGTGTGCTAAATAAATGATACAATGTCCCCCAAGATAATCATTCGGTGTGTCCTGTTCAATACCAACCGACAAGCGAAACTACACATAAAATTCCGTTGAATTGGGGTCCGACGGGAACGTTGTACGCACTTCGTTCACCGACACGCCATTTTTATCGTTTCCCGATGCCGTAAAATGTATCGAGCCGCCGTAAAACTGTAATTGCGTCGGGTACGATGGGGCCGCGTCTTCGCCCCGCGGCACAACTTGTCTGCTCCGCGCCCCCTCGCGGTTATCGCGCTTATAATTGCTATTTTGGAGCCCGTAAACAGTGCCTGCCGAAGGAAATGGCTGCGATGCCTTTCTAAGCGTGACCCTGGTTACGAAACGAGCCAGCGTGGAATCTCAACTTTCATTTTCTACGCTCAGTACCTCCTTGCGACGAGCTTGGCGCGTGCTTCTGCACGTGACGGTCGACGTTGGTGCACGTGCACTGCGCGTGTGTCCGCTGGCGACAAGTGCATAAGCTCGCCACTTGTACGACGTGGCGAGAGGAAAAGGTGTGAGTGGTCGGTTGACGGTTTGATCGGCGAGTTTTCGCAGCAAATCAGTGTCTCGGTTTAGGGGGGTGCGTGTATGTATTTCATTGAGGATTAGCAACTAGGTGCGAGGTATGAACGGAGCGCATTGGTATGCAGAAACTAGGGGGAACGAGTATTAATAGTATGTTAGTGGCGGCTTTGAGTAAATGCAAGTTGAAGGTAGGATTAGGGGAACTCCGATTTTCTGTATTTTTCGGCTACATTTGCGAACTGAATCAGTGGCTCACTCGGGATATAATCTTGGGGAGGGGGGAGGGAGTCGAGTTGAAAGGATACAAATATTTTTAATGGAAATTTAATAAAAGAATAAAATCGAGTTTTTTTATTTTTATGAAGTTCTTGAATTACTTCAGTCGTGATTACCTTAATCTCTTTTTTCGACTTTCTTTTGGGAGGTTCCAGGACCCTTTGCCTCTCCCTCCCTCTGGGTGCGCCATTGAATTGAAAACGTATACGATACTTATGTATTCCATATTGATGGAGATACAGCAAAGTCATATAAATTCGGTAGTTAAGTCTTAAGTGGCGTCACCGATCCAGGCAGAAAGACTCGGTGGTGCTTACCGAATCCCATTCATTTTAGGCTAACAATAAGTGTGTGCTACGTTGCTACAATCGAATCTATGGGAACTGGACGAGACTTACACGTATATAGAGTAAAGGTACCAGTAGTTGACCATGTATCAGTAGTTGACACTTTTCAGAAAAAAAACTTATTTTTTTATGTTTTTCTGAAAAGTGTCAACTACTGATACATGGTCAACTTCTTTGCGCGTTTCTATCTCTAGCTCCTTCATTGTATAAATACCATCAAATACCTGCGCATCAGAAAATTAACAAGGCCTTGTACTATTTGGTTTTAAAATCACTTTACTATATTACTCCATATTCCAAAGTTCTGTATTTAATCATTTTAATCAGTGATTAAATTAGTAATCGTCGATTAGTAAATAAATTAAAATGCAAAGTGTTAAGACAGAGCCCACTAATTCAGCTGCACGTTGTTTTCGAAAATTCCATTAGTTTTTTGCCAGTGCAAATTTCCTCGATCCTTCGACGCCTGCTTTCAGACCGCAGTGACCTGATCCTAATGGCCTGACCGAGGCCTACATTCCTGCGACGTGTGTTCACAGGTAAAAGGTGTTGCGAAAGAATCCCGCAGGCTGCTTCATTTCACGATCGCTGTACGCGTAGAAATCATAAAACGATATCAATGAATCGCACACTGGTGCCTGTAGCAGGCACCGTTCTAGTACAAAGTAAAATCGTTTCGCAGTGCAGAAAAACTTTGCGAGTAAGTTCGCTGGCGATTGGCCGTTCGTCGCGCCAAATATTATAATCAGAAGAAACTTCGAACGGGGGAAATTCGTGGGCAATTGTGCAATCGATGTTCGTTTGTTCCCATTCAATGTCTCGTCGCGTTTGTTCGGTACAATCGTTCTAATGCATTAGTAGATCAAACTGGAATACAAATGCACTGGAATAAACTTTCGTTGTTCAATTTGTGATAATACAAAATTTGCATTACATGGGAATTTATTTCACCAGCGAAGGGTGCCTTAGCTGAATCAGTACGTGATTTGGATAACGTTAATTAGCGTGAAGAAAGCAGGTATCGAATCATTCAAAAAACACTGAAACCACCCTCTGGCAACCTCGATTGTGAAATTTTTCATTGCACTTCTGATCAATGAAAAATTGATTGATATGCACTCGAACAAAGAAACTCGAAAAAAGAGAAAATAAATAAGAAAAAAATGAGAACGAAATATTTTTATTTGATTAAAATTAAGAAAAAAATAATCGAATGTTATTAATGATATGGCAATAAAAATGTCATAAATTTGAACATGTTGATGATTATTTCTTTATTGCTTTTACTGTTTTATTTTATTTTCCTTATTATTGTTATTATTTAGACTCTTAACTAAACTGTTTTAGCCCTTACAACGTTTACCCCCTATTCAACGTTGAATTTACACTCTTCTCTACTACAAAATTAATTCTCCATATCTCTAGCACTTACATCCTTTACCATCCCAACTCCTCAATTATTCCCCAATATACTATCAGGATCATCACCTCTATTTATCACTATCATTTACAACCCCTTCAAATTCCACCGATCCCAAGGATCGACGACACCAGTCTGCGCTCGACAAACAATACACGCGTGTTGTTCGGGTTATCGCGTATTTTATTTCGACGTATCTGTGCTATTGCCAGACGCGGGGATGGTGTGGAGAAGGGACATAATTTATCTTCGCGATGACGCCTCATCGTGTTCCCCGATCGGAAAGTGCGGGAGGGATAGGATTCTCAATCGCGCCGGTGTCACGCGGATGTCGCCGAATAATCTCGGGCAGGAATCTCGCTCATGAATAATTCGCCGAGTTGTCGATACTTGCGTATTTCCCCTAGAGGCGCACACCGTGGCACGCCTGTCGATACAGGACGTGATTTGAAACGATCTCCTTTGTAAATATCGCCGACACTTCCCTCAGTCCCCTTCGAGCAGCGCGGACTCTATTTTCCGCAGCGCCTTCATCCAGGAAGAAAGGAAGAATTAATTTTGAAGGACCTAGGGCGGGGTTAAAAATAGTCGGGGTGTAACACAGTGTAAACTTCTTGGATTTGGAACGAGTCGTTTCGAAATAACCTTTCCAATAAATTTACCGATAAAGCTTTCAAGGATCAAGAATAGTCCCCCAGTTCTTTCAATCATAATTAAAACTTTATTACCATTGACTAATTTGATTGATAGCTCCGCAATAAGAGGCCATAAAAGTTCAAAATAGATATCAAAACAAGCTTCCTACCACAAAATAATCGGTCACCGAACGTACCTAAGGCTCTTTGAGGTCCCTTAGTAAATTACTAAACGCAATGTCATGCTATTCGCGACACTGGTTGCCTACAACGCGTGCTCAAAGTTCGCGTCGCGGTCTGAACTTGAGAACGCCATCCCTGTCGACAGTTCCAAGAGTTGTCGGTTGCGCGATGCGCTTCGCAGATTCCCCTGGTTGTGATATTAACGAGAGGATCGTGACAACGGTTAACATATCGCAATAACGCTATCAACGATCGTTCTTCCCATCTCTCGGGATCAGTCCCATTCGAGCAATCCGTACGCGAACCATTTGGAACTACTCGCGACGTTAACGAACCCCCGCACCGTTACCAAAGAGGAAATCCAGCTAGGATTCTCGTTACCTTGGCTCTGCGATTTCCACGTGACAAACGCGGACAGACGCCTCGTTCCCAGGGAATTTCGCGAGTCGTCGAATCAAGAGACATTTTCCTCGGGGACGATCGAACCTGTCGTTATGCAAAACCGGTCGGTTTTCCTCGGTTTTCGCCGAAGACCGGGGAAAGGACATCTTCTGACAAGTATGGGGAGTGGTGCAACCGACCGCGTTCTTACGATGTAGGAGGACACTCGTCTTTTAACTAACAAGGGAACACCGAGAACACCGAGATTTGAACGCAACATTCTGGGTTTATAGAGTGACTCGAGACAAGAACAACGGTGTGTTTCATTCGTGCACAATCGCACTTTAAGGGTGTGAAAACTAACCTCAAAGTCAAATTAGGCACTCCCACTTTTCCGCGTATAACTCCTAAAATATAAGAGACAGAAAAAAATTTCAAACAAAAGTTTAATGGCACAATAAGCGTTGCAAACTTGCGTTAACTAAATTTTGAAAAGAGTTTAAAAAAAAATACCTGACGAGATGAAACTTTTTCAAAATTTTGTTAACGCAAATTTGCAGCGCTTAATGCGACATTACACTTTTATTTGAAACATTTTTTTCTATCTCTTGTACTTTAGGAGTTATACGCCAAAAAGTGGGAGTATTTGATTTTGAGGTTAGGTTTCTTGAGTCACTCTATAAACCCACAATGTTGCGTTCCAATCGGTGAGCGCGGGTTCAAGGTGTTCCGTTGTAAGTAACAAGCTTTATATTAAACACACTTCGGAGGAGAAAAAGCGATATGAGTCCACGAATAAAATAATTATGACGTAATAACGCACGAAAATCGAAATCTAATTGTGAATGTCTTGTGGGGCCTTATCGTCTTTATCGAGGCCTTATTTATATGCCCGCATACCGTACCTACTAGAAATTTCTAAAAATAAAAATTTCCTGTGTACAGGAAGTTTCTAGGTATAAATATTCTTAATATTATTATAATTCTCCTACTTTAACCAGTAGATAAGCTTAGTCGAGGCGGAAACACTTTGCGGGTTTTGAACCCTTTGTGGGGTAACGCCAGTGAAGACGGCACACCCTTGTTGACACAAGTGAGGATCCTGTCCATAGGCATTACTGGCTTGGGTTTCCTAACGACGTTACCCCTTGGACAGCGGATAATTTACTCCTTGTCGGAAGCAGCGTCCACGTTGTCCTATAATTACATTCATCCACACCTCGGAATAAGCGTTTACCCTAGATTCTCTAAAATCCTCATCTTCTTGAAAAAGTAATACCACTAACAATAGATATCTAACACAATGTAGCTTGATATTTAGGGTGGATCAAAATGATCCCTGCCTCCGCCACCCAAGGAACGATGACACTATACTCTTGCTATGAACCGCTCCGCAGTTCTCGCTGTTTTGCCCGATTGAAATATTCAAACTGTTATCGCGTCTCGACATTCGCTGACGCGACCGTTCCTTTCACTCCGATCCGTTTTTACGGTTCCACGGGAAGACCGTCCGGGTACCAGGCGGAGGATTACTTTTCCACCACCATTGTCCCCAGACGTTTCCATCGCGAGAGTCGCCTTTTCGAGCGCACACCGAGTGGGTTTAAAATTCCACCCGCTCGAGGACCATTGGTGGCCGAAAGCCGTGGCTCGGTTTACGACACGTACCATCCTCTGGCACGCGGGCCAGCCTCCGGTGAACCAGAGTGGCGGTCCCTGGCATCCCGAGACTCAACGAGAAATAGCGAAGGCCGACCACCGTGTCATCCGATTGAAAAGCGAATGTAGCAGCCGGTCGGCGTTCAGTTGGTCGTTGTTTGCCCAAGTGGGCTTACCAGGAGGCTTCTCTACCTCTCACGCTCGCTCAGGTACCCGAAAATCAGTGACACTCTGCCGGCCGTTGTGCGCGTGTACGATTCGCTTCGTGACCTCCGCGCGTGGCCTTACACTGTAAGCGGTGTTACGCGTGGAGAACGAGTACAGGGTGAGTCATGCAATTCCATCGGGTCAGGCTTGTGTGCTTTATCGCTGAAGACAGAAACAGCGATGGAGGAGAAAGTTGAGTGATTATCAACGTCTATATAATTTCCTGCGATGGTAGTTTTTCGTGGGTACCTATACCGACGCAAATCGTATATTTTGACTAAACAAATGAATCTCGCGCGTAACTCTGCGTGGTAAACTTAAATTTACTGAATAAATTCCAACTTCCCAGGTTCAACCTTCAATACTTCGCCAGTTTCTCATATTCTGAAAGCTTAAAAGAGCTCTCTGAAATTATTAATTACAATATTCTATAAACCAACCACTTGTTCATTTCTAATACTAAAAAGAAGTCCTTAAAGCAAGTTACAACTTCCCCCACTTGTACTTACCTACTTACATGATTCATCCTGTACAAACTTTACATAACGTGGTTCTCCCGAGTCATCCCCGATTTCATCTTCGACAATCGGACTCGTCATTGTACCTTTCTCGGCGATCGGCTCCCCCCGATTCCTCACGACTCACTTCCCATTAAAAGAAAATTTCTCCCCGCGGCGTCAGAGCTCCCTAGCAGTTCTCGAAACCGGCATCGCATTCGTCGAATAACTGGCGAGCGTGTTTTCGCGGCTCGGAACCTCGAAAACGAAAGACAGCTCGTTCCGTTGGCCGATCGCCGATCCCCGCGGCATTCCGCGCTGGTTCTCAGCCTGGCTGCTCGCGTACATAGCCGCGAGAAATTCTGCTGGCACACGTGCGCGACCGTCTCCATTCACTTTCCGCCAGTGCTGGCCGCAGCATCGATCCTTGGATCCTTCGCGCGGTTCTACGTGTCGCGAGGGACCGCCGGAGGGTTACATGTGGTCCTCCTGTTCAGAAGCAACGACGCGGCCGCTGGACTCCGGAGCTTATGGTGGTCCTGAAGCGGATCTAACTGGAAGGACGACACGGAGGGATCAGGGTCGACATGTCGTGGCTGATCCTGCTCGTCGCAGTCCTCGTGGGATCCTTGGAGGCGGTTCCAGGTAGACTGAACGGTACGTGCTCGCCTAGAGACTCTCCCGGAACCTGAAATTCCACCCCCGCAACGGTTCCGAGCGATCGTGACCGATGTGCGCCGCTCTAGTGATCATCGAGCCCCGATGTTGCGCGAAGTAGACCGCGCGTGCGAGCGATATCGCGAGTGATAGGGATTTTTCATCGGGGAATCGTGATCGACGAAACGAGCGGCCGCGAGCGCGCTATCAGCGAGACAAATCGAGCCGATCGATCGCGGCGGTTCGATGGTGTTTCGAGTTTCAACGATTATTCGCAGCGTCCTCGACGGAGAATTTATTCGAGCGGGATAAACTTCCGGCACGGTTCCCGCCATATTTCGCCACGTTTTCTGGATCGTAGCTCGCGCGAAGCCGCGTCATGATCGGCCATCAGCGAAATAAATTCGTCGCGCGAGCTTTTTCGTATATATCGGGCTGAGGTGTTGAAGGTTCTGGGGATTATCGATGATATATGAGGCGAAGAATTTATGCCAGATAGCGTTTCGGGTCAACCTTCGGTGACCATGATTACGAGTGGCTTACTGACCTTGGAAGTTATACGTTGAGGTAGTGTATGAGTGGCAAACTTAGCCTGGGGTGAATTCCTTCGCTTCGATCTTGTTTCCTTTGCCTTCGGCGTTAACGTCGCACAGTGGGACAAATCGCGAATCTAGGTGGAAAAAAATAAGTAATGGCCAATTTTTATACTTTTCAGGTTGAAAAAGACGGGAATATATTTTTGATAAATACAGAAGTATATATACATATTTTTATTGTTTCAAACGCATAGAGGGTTATAACTCGTACGATGAGCTGGCCTATTAAAACTATCGTCATTTTTATTAGAATAGGGATCGTTTAAAATTTCTAGTCCTTTCAGCAAATGTAATGTACCTTTTGGAATAGCTTCCTTCTTTTTACATGGTAATTCCCTGAAAAAAAAGAAGCGCTGCGCAAATTAACTTCAGCTTGTGATACTTTTGCATATAATTATATTTTCAATCCATTAGCACATATTAGCAGTTCAAATTAGCATAAATCGAAACTATCCGTCGTAACCTTACAAATTATAATGGAATTACAGTGGCATTTTGTGGCATTGGTTAGTAATTAAGTTTTAAAAAAAAAAGACCTTTTAAATTTTGCATATTCAATGCCCCATATCTAACATTAATAGAGGTTTTTCCAAGTAACCAAAATATGCTAAATTAAGAATATATATTAAATTTTTATAATATACAAAGGTTTTTAAATATTATACTTACCTTAATGCGAAAAAAGCTCTAATTTCGAAGCAATTTCGTCAGGATTTAATTTTTGCCTTCAAACATATGAACTTGAACGAACCGATTTTCGAAAACGGTGTACATTAAAAAGATAATATGCTGGATTTGCTCTAATTAGACATTTTAGAGCCAACATATCGATTCTTATAAATATTGGTGACTTGAATTTTTTCCACCTAGATTCGCGATTCGTCCCACTGTGCGTCGCTCAGGGGAGCCGACGTGATCGATACCGATCTCGTGTGTCGAACGTGTCAGGTAGTTCAGGGTTATTTCGTTGGCCCGTTGAGCTCAACACTTTCATGTATCATTCAATCTGCAAATAGACTTGTCGTGCTCTACTGAAGGAGCCTCCTGAACTTCAAGGTGAAAACACGCTTGATCTTATTTCCCTGTGTTATAAATACAGCTTGAATATTCAGCGTGGATAGACTGTATTTTTTTTTATTTATGTAATTAAAATTTACGCAAGGTTCCTTTATAATTGAAGGGTTCGATGCAATAAGGGAATTAGCGCTAGAAAATGGGAAAAATTATTGTCCAAACGCTAAGATTGGAAAGTTAAATGTTATTAAACTGAATTTTAAAAAATATAGTGTTGTAAAGCTCGTCACGACATAGGTACATTGTTTCTATTTACAGTTTGTTTATCTATTCATTACTATTCGAGCTAAAAATTATAAATTAAAAAATTTTCATCCGACTTTATTGCATCCGACTCTTCAATTGTTAGATTGATTTTCATCGACGGTACCTATCTTTGGAAAAACGTCCAGGAGTAGGTTGATTCGAAGATCTAGAGTTTAAAGCATCGCGTGAGGAGATAAAAGGAATCGAAGGTTCACCCATTCCGATCTCATTCTTCAACTAAAATACTCGTTTACGAATTCTGCTCCTCCGTAAAACGAATTAGAGGAACTGTTTCGTAAAGCCAGTGAAACGATCGTACGCGTTACAGATCGATCGTGAGATCCGATTGATCGAACGGAGAGACCCGTTCGTATTGGTATCTCTCTCACTTCCTTTCCCACCTCCTCGCGCTCGCTTGCTTCCGGTTAGCCCTCGAACGATTACGCCAAGTTCTTTCCGGTCGCGGCGCGGAGAAGAAGGCGCGCTCGAGGGCATAAATCACGCCGCGCGATAGCGCGACAGTGAAAAGGATTAATGAGGCTATTGTGAGCAGGGAACATACTTTGACGGTGTTACGAAAACCACCACTGGGAGGAATTGCTATTAGGAGCTCGGTGCGTTTCGATTCGGTCACAATAGAGTCACACTTCTCAGGGAAACGTGGAAACGCGAGTAGGTAACCGACCCTTTCGTCAACTTTCCGAGCGTAACGTCATCAGCCCCCTTGAATCTACTTAAACTCCAATCGACTTCCAAAGTAAACCTTGTTACGTCCCCTGATCGTTCAACAATTATACCTACCCCCGTCACGAGTCGTAAGATGGGCTTCGAACACTCGAAGCTCACTATTTTCGAAGCAAATACGAGGCACTCCATTTCTGAGGATTTTCCTCGTTGAGTTGTTTGGTTTATGGACTGTCTAACAAGTTGCCTGATGAATTTAAATGCTAGGTATGGATCTACATGCATTGTGATTCCAAAATTTTCGATATCTACTTGCGGATGTTTGGATTCTGGAGTATAGGGGCATTGGAATATCTAGGGAGAAAATAGAAACTTTAAAGCGCAATGATATCTATCAGCGCTAGTAATATGTACTTACTTCGAAATAACAGTGATCTCGAATAATCAGATTCGAAAGTGATTTCGAAGTTTATTTTAAAAAGTTATTCTCTATACCTAGCTTCTCGATTGCAGCAGAAGTAGTCCCATTTAGAAATTTGATGGAATAGGAGAGAAAGTGTAGTCTAGGCAAATCTAGAGAATATCGGAAACTTAATAGAATTTCGGGCACGAAATCATTCAGTTTTTATATCATCGAACGAGAAACGCGTGGTCGTGTGCCATGTAGTGTAATAGAACTTTCTATTAGCCGATTGCTTTCTATTACTCCTTTCTGTGTCAACAAAAGAATATTGTTACCACTGTATTTTGAACCTAATCATTGGCAACGATGCTGACTAAAACTCCAAGGTAACACTCAGAATTTATATAAGTGTCGCAGGAGAATAGTAATATCAACCTTTTTGTCGACAAAACATTAGATTCAAGAATCATAGACTTTCTATAATCTTAATATATAAAGCAGAATGTTTATATGATTGTGTGTTTGTCTGTCGCCCAAAAACTGTCGAACGGTAAACTCTGGAGTGCTGAAATGCATACAAAACCAAATGAAAAAACTAATATAACTAAAATCCGTACAAAACATAAATTTTAAATCTTTATTTCATTTAGAATTTTTCTTCTGAAAATGTAAACTCATGAAGATTAGTTTTACAGTAAACTGTTACCTACTACAATATGCTTATGTCCGAGGCGATTTCAAGTCAAAATGTTAACGTTTTTAATTAAATAATTAATTCAATTTTACATATTAAGTCTAGTACATAAAACCTTTTTTTTTAATTTAAAACCCGATTTTCGTATTTTACAAATTTATGAAAGAAAACCAATTTTTAAACCCGCTTTTTAAAAACCGACAAACCCTACTACCTACATCTTCGAATTTCCATCTAAATATCTTTCCAAAAATGCCCACAGGCCATCATCCCTTAAACCCTCTGCACAGCTAACCAGCCAAATTAAACATCAAATTCAACCCATTAACTCCATCTTTACCCAGAATTAAGGAGAATTACTCCATACACAGCACTCCAGATATTTTCCCCGCAGCCATGCACCGTTGCCCCGAATACCGCACGCAAAACAACGTTACACCCTCAAATTTCGTAACTCGGCGCATCAGCGGATTACGCGGCGCTGCACTCAGCGGCACGCAGTTGATAGTCATTGCACCGCAATGCACTCGATTTACCTCGCGGAGCGGAAGTGCAGAGCTATGCAAGTCACTCTCTCCTCCTCTAATCCCGAGGCGTTCTACTCCTGTGCTTTGCCCCTTTCCCTCCCCCATCATCCACCGTTCCCTGTTCCTTGATCCTCGTCTTTTACACCTTCCCTTCTCGATTTCTCTTTCCCAGCGTTCTTTCCCGGCGTCTCTCCACCTCTTCATTTCTCTGTCGCTCTCGACACCACGACACTCTCTCCCGCCGTCTGTTACAATTTCCTCTTGCCTCACCCGCTCGTATCCTGTCCCGCCGATCTCGCGCGAGAAACGGCCCGCGCGATTCATTTACAAATCGAGCGGCGGTAAACGGCGCGTCGACCCTGTCCGCTCGAATTCTTCCGCTATCACGTTCGACTTCTCGCGCGAAACGTAAATCAGCGGCTACTATCCAACGCGCAAGAAAGCTCGACCAAGCTTCTTCTGCCCGCGCGAAACCGCTTGGGGATCGTCGAGCGGCGCAGCTAACGAGCTTTTTGCCACGACGCGCGGCGATACCTTCGAACGATTTTGCGTACCGATCCGACATTCGGTACCGTCTCGTAACAGATACCTTTAAACACGTTATTCGACTTATACTCGGGGAGGGGGCTATGGGCTCGCGTGAGGAATTTGCTTCCAGTTTTTTGTACAGTTAACGCATACCTTATATAGGTAATGATGTTTAATTTAAATGCATGGGTTGCAGTTGAGTTGGGCATTAAGTAAATAAAAATGTATTAAAATAAAAGTTACTTTCACTTTAGATTATTTGGCGAATGAAGGTTACTCGGGTTAATACATGACGAATAATTTGTTTGACTTTTATTCGTTATCCTAAATTGTATTTAAATAAAAATTTTGCACATCTCTGGGTTGCAGTGCTCAATATTTTTTTGAGAATAGGGAATTTAAGGTTGTGACTTTCTAGAAGCTCGGATATGTAGATACCCATTTGTATGATGTGACTTTTTTCTTATTTTTATTTAAATCCTTTTCGGTATTAGGTATTTATACGCTGTTATAGATCTAAACTTTGAACTCGGTTTTCCCATGAAACTTTCAGTAATACGTGTTTAATGCATGTTGTCCGTGGCATGTAGCGATTGTATGTCTTCGAGACAAATCGGTGACTCGAGCCATGTACTTCCTCCTGTTAGCAGATTACATTTTGCACCCGTGTACTTGACGGCGAGCGATGAATGCTTCTCTTGATTTGACACGACCGCGGTGATTGCCTTCCGCCACGATCGCGAATTAACCAGTCATATCCTAGAACGTTTTCTTGCGAAACTCTCGCATTCGTTACGCTCCAGAAGAATAATTTCTTAATGAGCCGGATCTAACGCTGGCGCGCGGAATATTTCCACTATCGAATAACATTATCAGCGTTTTCCAAATGTTCCCCCTTGGCTCGCGGATTTCGGCATTAATTCGCAACGGTGAACGTAGATCGACGCCGGAGAAGGGAAAATCTTTTATGTTCTTCCTTGAATATTTATGTATCACTGCGCCGAGCTAGATCGTATTTCGAAGGGAAAGAATGTGCGAGAGAGGATGCGAAGAGCTTGCGAAATCGTTCTTTGAAATGAAACCGATTTCAGCATTACACGATGCCAGTGAATGGAAATTGATGTTGCAGTGAAGGCTCGCAAATATTTCACGGCTCACCTTGAGTCGCCGCTTTCCATAATTCAAGATTAAATCTCATATTCGTGAGGATAAATGTATTAAAGCATTGAAAGTTGATCCCCCGAGAAATTCGTGTTTCGAAATTTACTTCTCCAGTGGCCCTGGGAGTTACCACTTGCACGTCAGCTTCGATTTCAATTATGAAATCTTCCTTGATCCATTTCTAATTTTCTGTATCATCCTGTTGAGGCGCTGGGTTATTAGCGCGTCGTTGTGTAATGAGACTCGTACGTGTATCGGAATATCGGAGTATTGAGGTATGAAACTATTTTGAATATTGGAAACTGGTCCATCGAAATACCAAGGTATTGGAGTATTGGTTTACTGACCACTGAACAATTCCACTAGCCGCCAGCCAGCATCGCGATGGGCAATGAGAAATCTCTCACATTTTTCTTCGAGCGTTGTTGCTTCGGAATGCAAGAAAATTACGCGACACTCTGCAATGGTAGATTCACGGCTAATTAAAAATTTCAACGTAGGTAACTGGTAAGAGAAAAGTGACGTTTTCTCTCGACGCGCAGTTATTTCTTTCGTCATTCGACAAACTCTAAAACTAAAGAGGTCGAAAGGGTTGCAGAAATTTTGCCCTTCGTCACGCGGCCCGTTCGTAGGACTAATTGCAGCGCGAGTGTATCTAAACGAAGCTGACACGCGCAGCCGGCGCGCTCATTATCTAATGATACACGTTGAATTCATTATAGTTCCATCATCGGCAATTAGAACTTTGTGAAATACGATCGCGCTAGCAACAACGGAGTAATGTAATGTGATCCTCGGTAATATCGCGACGAGAAAATATCACCCATTGTAGTTTGCACTCTCGCCTTCTGTGTAGTTAGAAGCTCGTCATCCTCGCAAAGCAATATATGTACCGTCAGATTATTTCCTTTCCTTCGCCACGATGTCTGGCTGAATTTAAAATATGTATCTGCCCCTTTCATTCGGTACGGTAGGCCCGAAGAATATTGCTGTGCGAGGTTTCCACTTTAGGCTAATAGTTGCCGGAGTAATACGATCGCGGGGTATTCAATGCGCGAAAGCAATGGAGATCGAAATTCTTTGAATTTCCTGGACGTCGATAAATCACTCCCGATGATCACAAGCTTGGAGAGGGAAGTTGCTCGATAAGCTTCGCAGACGGAATTTCACGCCCTGGAGAAACTTTGAGGCACGTACGCACGATAGTGCATCCTTATTTCCAACGGTAAAAGCGTGGAGTCATATTATACGACTCTTTGAACTTTCCGACATATTTTTCCTCTTTCCACTCGCACCAGCGTTTTGTCTCCTGATTCTTGAAGCCAGTGGGGGATTTAACGAGCTGATGAGCAGTTGCCGCCTGGGATCCTGCTAGGAAGGCCCCGTAGAGCACAATTTTTAAAAAAATGCACTAAAAACTAAAAAATAATTATTTTCTTGTACTACAATTTCGATGGTGTTTTTTCAGTTTAAATAAAATCGTGGAGCAGGATATTTCATAACAGAATATGAATCAATTTAAGGCAGAATCAAGCGTCGAAATGAATTTGTTGTAAGAAATCCTACTCAAAGATTTGATTTAAAGTGAAAAAACACCATCGAAATTGTAGTACAAGAAAAGAATAATTTTTTGTCTTTAGTGCATTTTTAATAAAATCGTTTAATATAAATTTTTTTATATATTTTTATTTTCTAGTTTTTACTGTTTTTTGCCAATGGGGCCTTTTTCCTTAAATTCACCAAGTGACTTACCGATGAAATAATTCCTCACGCCTCGTAATCAAGTGTTTCACGGAGCCCTGGCCGCGGAAACATGCGCAGTGAAATGACCGATTGCGAGAGAAATCGAGCCACACTTCGAAGCAGGTGAAATTTCTTCGTCTGTACTCGTATTGCTCGATCTACTGAAGAGCTCTTGATCGACTGAAACGCGGTAGTGGCTCCAGTCTGAACACGTACGGCTCGATCTACTGGAAAATTCTAATCCCCCCTGAGTAATCGATCAACGGCGCTTCCAATCCATCTCGGGAGGTAGCATTGAAATTTTCAGCGAATTTGTTGCGGTATCTGCAAACGTACCCTTTCACTATACTTTATCAATATTTACAAGACGGTCGACATAAAAGGACCCAAGCTATAAATTTCATTCCACTGGAAATAAGCCAAAAAATTAGGGGAACTGTTACAAAATGGACCCCAGTGGAGATTAAAATGTTAAGAAATCCTTCTTTCTCTAGCTCTGACAATTCTTCGGAACACTTCTATGGCATACTTCAGTTTCTTCACTCCCAGCAGCCATTTATCGTAATACTTTCTGACTATCGGCTGACAAATTACACAAAGCTGCTCTAAAAATTCCCCAAAGCTGCACGCCGACGAGACCCGCCCGAATTCTAGGTCGAGCAAATCTTCTTACAACTTGCGCCAACTTCCGACGACATCCACCGCCGCTCCTCGAAACGTTCCCAAGCCTTGCACTCCGACGAACCAATCGCAGTAAAAGTACGGACCGCGTTACGGGATAAGGATAGAATCCCGCGGCAGCAGCGAGGCGAATAACAGGAGATCACATCGTCTCTCTTCCCATTTCTCAGCTCCATCGTTGCGTGCGCGACTTTCACGTGTCCGTCCACGTGGCTTTCGTTACCAGTCGTCTTCTCCACTCCCTCTTGTTTTGCAATATTCCAATGCAGGGAATATTATCGAATAAACCGTGGCATTCGACGCAATGACGCGACACACGGACGAAATTATGGATCTTGCAAGGGACATTGTCGAGATGACCGGCGCTGATTTTTTTCTCCTTGAAATACAGCGACGAACTCCTTCAAGCTTTCAGATTTCTCTAGTCCTCAACTCTCATGGTTGTGATTTTTGCAATTGAGCTCCATTTTTTAGAGTTTTTGAGTTATGAGGTGTAATATGCGTAAACAAATTCTACATCGTTTGATGCACCTTTCATGTAAATACGATTACAAATGAGCGATTTAGTGCAAATTTTGAACCTGCACCTATCTCTGTTTTGTGCATTATTTTTATTTTTAGCAATTATTTTGGCATTATTTTTAGCTGCAGTTCGAAGCTCCCGTAATATGCTACTGTAGCTAATGAATCGCCAAATACTTTTGATAAATTGTGAGTTGTAAACTACTAAATGCGAAGTAAGTAGAGGCAGTGGTGTCGATACTAGAACCAAGAAGAAGGAATTCAGAGACGATACAGCTACTTTCGGTGTATTTTGAATGCGTTTAAGCCTTTCCCCTTCCTTTTCGTACAACCTGCCTCACCCCCTGCCTTCCTGCCCCTCTAATAATGCCTGCACGGTGTCGTTCGCCGTGCAAAGTGCGCTAGAAGCTTGCCATTCTGCTTAGCCGAGCGCATGAGGAATACAGGATGGCAGAATGGAAACGTTCCGGTCCCAGGAGACGCCAGCAACACCCATAAAATGATATCGAATTTGAGATACGCACCGCAGCGAAGACACGGGATCGGGTTCCTGATAAACGGGCGCCTTGTGTGTTGCCGATTGTCTCCCGTCGATATCTTCTTATGGAGGAGTTTACGTAAAGGTAGTCGAGCTGGGACAAATACATCTGAAAAAGAACTGCTCGATCCTTTTGCTATTAAATTACGATTCAGTTGTGTTCCTTCAACGATGAATGGGTATGGTTCAACGATAAATGGGTACCATTATTTGGAACTTCTTTTTGTCACGAAAAGGACGTGTTTACTAAATTGAATTTTTTTATATTTATTAATACGTGTTTTGGGAATACAAAGAACATTTTTTCATATTTGTTAATGCTTGCTTTCGCCCCAATTTTGGAGGAACCCCTCGAGGGACGAAGTGTTACCTTTGATAGCTATTACAACTACTTAATTCCGTTATAAATAAATTTGCATTCGTTGAATTTTGGCAATGTTGCTTCCACGAGACATTATACATATCAGGCATTGAGGCCAAAACGGGATAACACACATTGAAAACAAATTAATTTTTTCTACTTTATATGAGTAGTATATAGCCTGTTGGAATGCGTTATTGCTACTAACTCAATTTCGCACAAAATGTGGGTAAGTCAGTTTTGGTTCCCAGTGTCCCAATTATTATGTCTCCTCTGATACCAAATACTTGCAGTGGCGGACGAAAGAAAGTTTACATCCTTTAAAATCGCATAACTTTTTTAGAATTGGTCCAAACGACTTGAGTTTTTTTTTTGAGAAACTAAAAGGATTATTTTGCTAAATGACGTATAGCATCGTTTTGAAAAAAATGCAATTGGTCGGAATAGCGAAAAAAATAGTAAAGGTCGTTTTTTAAACTTTTTTTTCGCCCTCGTAATGAAAATTCAACAATCCCGTTTGACATGCTGAAAATTTCATAAAAATCGGTCAACGTTGCTCTGAGCTCCAAACGCTTAAAGATCACAGAAAGCAAAGCCACTATAAGTAAAAAAAACTCTACAATCGCACAGATGGTACTCAATTTCGAATTATACAGAAATTCATCAGATACAGCAAGCACTGCAAAGCCATTGTTGCCATTAATAACTCGGGGAGGGTAATGAAAGCACTTGCGAGTGGAATAGCTATCGTAACCAGGAACGCTAGAGCAATAGAGCATGCCGATTCCGTGCTGACTTCGGTCGTTACGTGTTCCTGCGAGCGCAACAATCTGAACCGCACGGGCAGATCCGGTTGTAAGGCAATACCTAGAAAACAATTGGAGGGCATGGCGAAAGGGACACACCTCTAGAAACTACGAGCGCTAATTACTCTGATACCACAAGTACCGCGCTGCTTCTGACTGCTCGATTCTATATAACCAACCCAGTGTTTGATTCATCGAGCTCCGTGGCCCCAGGGTCGCTAAAGATTTTGTCGGCGCGCAACGGTCCTTGATTTTCGCGAGCCACGATCGAGGAAGGTAGCAATTTAGTATTCACGGTTAAGAGAGACGTTTCTGTTTACCGTGAATTCGGGGCGCCGGCGGCAAGGATAATGGGCGCGCTGTTTCGTTCTGTATTTTTTCACGTGACAGGTAATTGTGGGATGTTTCTCAAAGGGGCACTTAATTACCCTGTCTCACGCGAAAGGTCATTGCGGATTGACGCGCAAACGCGCCTCCGTTGGCTGCTGCTTCAAAGTAAACACGACAGAGAAAGTTTCTGAACCGGTTCGCCTGTCCCGCCCCGACAAGGCTCTGTTACGTGAAATAATATAAGGGGATCTGTGAAACGGGCTCCTCGGTCATTTCAAGTTCTTCGAACAATTTGTACGCCTCTGCGTAATCGCATTACGCTCGAATTCTTCCTCTAGTGTCGTGTACGGGAAAAGGGATCGATCGGGAAAACAGTGCTGAGAGTATCGTTGCAGGATTATTCTCCATGCTTTGGTAGACCGAAGGATTCAATGTTTGCAATTTTCATTCGTCAATTTACAGTGGCGGTGAAAAGAATATTTGAAACTGACTGGTCCCTTATACTTGTGACTAATATTCCCCGACACAAAGTTTCTTTCTTTATACGGATATGGTTCGATAAATATTTGTTAAAAAATTGACAAACATATTCTACACTTTAAAATTGAGAAAACAAGCTTAAGGGTAGGCAGACGTTTTTGTCTAAAATGAAGCATTTCTTTTTTAAAAGTATAATTTTAAAAATTAAGGAAATGACGGCTTCGTAAAGAAACTATTTTTGGTTCACTGAAACAGTTCGGCTCTGGATGTTTATAAAATTTGAACAAATTAGAATATGATAAAAATCGTACACTACATTGAAGGAAATCTATTTCTCTTAAGGTTGAAATAAGAATTTCCTATTTTTTATATTCCAATCGCCTTTGGTGCCAACTGACTAGACATGTCAGTAGATAACGTTGTATAACTCCACCATTTTAAAACTTTAAGTAAAAAATAATGTATGAGAATAAAATTAAAATGGGTCCTAACATCTCCTAAAAAAATCGATATCTCACTAAAAAATTACCACAGAACACAAATTTTAAATTTACCCATTCTTTTAGGCCCACAAAGTGGTGTACCCCCATGTTTCTGAGGCACAACAACCTCGAAGCCAGCATTTCAATCGCTTGAGGCTGTTTCCGAACGCAGATACTTTCGAATAGGCCGATGTGCCTGCACTTAACCGTAAGTTGGAAAGTTCGTCTCCCGAGCTTGCTACAGAATAATCTTGTGCGCGTCGAAAGAATTTCCTGGGGGCCTTAAGAAGCCCGCTGCCGCCCTTTCAGCACTCGCGCACCTTCTCGGGAGAATGTTTCCAGCGGAGTTGTCAGATTAAATTTTCCACCCCATGCATCTTCCAGGATGCACTCTCGCGCCCTGGTTCCACGAAGAATTGAGATAAATAGGCGGATAAATGCCTCCTCGCCGAAGTTAACCTTTACTAATTAAGCTGCAGGATAAGGAGATCCTAATCTCTGCGGCCCTCGGGCGGAGAACGAGCTCGACGAGAGCCGCTAATCTGTCAAAACGTTTCGAGACTCACGACCCTGCGCGGTGGTTGTCGTGCAATTTAGGAAAACCCAGTCGCAATGCACATTGCTGACGTTGCACATATGGATTTAAACTTTTAAAAATAAAATACTGGCACTCCGCTTTTGGAAAGATTGTAGTATTTTTTTATGATAATGATTTGTAATTTTTAATTTTTTTAGAGAAGGGAAACACAATAACCGTACCTATTCCAATTTTTTTTTTAAGAGACCAATTGGACAAATAGTTTTGGAGATATTTTATATATCACCTTTGAAAATGTAGTTTCGAGAAAAACGTAAAAGAAGACAAGTAGATTCCGCGCCTCGTTTAAAGTCTATAACTCGGCTATTTTAGGGAATTTTTGCGTCTGCCATGACTTAAATTATTCTTAAAACTTCATGCAATAAGAAAAAGCCAAAAAAATCGATTTTCAAAACTTTCAGGATGGCTTAACCCCTTAAGCTTCTTCCTCCAAAAAAAAAGCTTAATTCAATCGATCATCAGGGATGTATTTACGGCCAGTGCAACAAGGAAATAATTACCACAAATTGGTAGTCGAAAACAATTGATTATGGCATTGCGTCACAGCGGCGGTATAGGTGCCTACCGCAAAGCCGAAGAAGGAAATGAGTTTGCGGTCAGCTTGGTGCAACCGTATTGCATAGATTGCAACGAAATGATCGATTGATATTTCGAAAACCTAGGAGAGTGATTTTCATCGAGGATTTATGGCTACGTTTACATTCTTCGAGAAATATTTTTCCAGAAATATCAATTTACTTTTACCCATTCATCTTTCTGCATCTTCCACTGGCTAACAGAGAAATAGTTGTTCCCCCAAACAACTAACTCTTTACGAAACTCGAATAAAGCTTCTTATACATTACATCTCGCGTGGATCTCGATCACGCGTTTCCCCAAAATTCGGCCCGATTTGTAATCAGACTTCAAGTCTCACATTTCGAAATTAAACCACTGCGGACATGCAACCAATGCCTTAGGCGAATTTCTCAGCCTCTCAATTCTGTAACTCAATTCCGTCCCTTGTAACGTCAGATGGAAACTTGTCTTTTCCATTCCCACGAGACGATTCAGCGATTTTCTCTCTATCAACGTCTGAATTCCGCAGAATTGTCTCCGACCGGGACGTCTTCGATCGCTGCGTGCCCTCCAAATGAATAACGACAGGCTGTACGTTTGACGTCACATTTCATCCGGCTGGATTCATGTCGTCGCGTGTATCGCGCGATAAGAACAGCTCGAGGATAAAGCGGACGAAATTATACTTGGAGGAGCTTAGAATTGCAACTGCTTCGAGTTAGTACGTTTTTAGTTAAGGGGTAACGCCACAGAAACTAGAGCTGTTTCGAGACTCGAAACAACCGAGCCGAGCCCGGCTCGGCCCGAATATCCGAGCCGAGCCGAGACTCGAATGGTTTCGGGTAACCCGAATGTTTCGAGTAGCTCGATTTCTTCGAGCCGCTCGAATGTGTTCCGGGTAGCTCGATTTTTTCGAGCCGCTCGAATGTGTTTCGGGTAGCTCGATTATTTCGAGCCGCTTTAATCTGTTTCGTTTAGCACGATTTTTTCAAGCAGCTCGTATGTGTGCTAGCTTGGTATAGCGTTTTGTAGGCACCGAGTATAAATTAAGTTAGATGTATAATATGAGATATCTAGATGTGAAAACCATATCAAGTTAACCCTAAGTTCTCGCAGGAAAGAAGTCGGCTCAACATCAGAGAGAATTTGAACTTAACCTTGAATAAGTTTGAAAATATCCTGAATGTGATTAAATTTTTCAAAGAGATAAATTCGCTTGATCTATTGTAATGGAGCACTAGGTAGCTCTATGTATGGTCGAATTATGTTATGATTTATATTCTACACCTTCTGGGAAACCAGATTCAATCCAATTACTGCTCTCGGGGATATAATAAAGTGAACACTTATATTATATATAGAAAACTTTACTAAAGTTTATTTCGTATGCAAGAACAAATGTGACGAAAGTGAAAACATATATGAGAATATATTATTATTATTATTATTATTATTATTATTATTATTATTATTATTATTATTATAATATAAACGGGACAAAATTAAAAGATTCAATGTCATAGTATAATATATTGTATTATATACAGTAACATTCACGCAAACGCTAAACTATATACAATGTATATAAAAACGCTATACCAAGCTAGCACACATACGAGCTGCTTGAAAAAATCGTGCTAAACGAAACAGATTCAAGTGGCTCGAAATAATCGAGCTACCCGAAACACATTCGAGCGGCTCGAAAAAATCGAGCTACCCGGAACACATTCGAGCGGCTCGAAGAAATCGAGCTACTCGAACCATTCGGGTTACCCGAAACCGTTCGAGTCTCGGCTCGGCTCGAAAAACCGAGTCCCGCTCGGTTCGAACTTCAAGCTACTCGAATGTTTCGAGTCTCGAAACAGCTCTAACAGAAACCTAGTGTACCTTTGAAAATATTTTGTGGGTAAATAAAGAAATAAGTTGAAAATCTGTTTAGACACCTTTATTATACACATCTTAAATAGTTTCAACCTATTTTTTTCTTTTTTTTCAAAATGACACGCGTTTTTCTCGAAACCTTGTTTTTCAAATTGTCTTGCCGTGTAACTTGAACATATTTTATTCGATTTACGTGAAATTTTTACAGTAGCCTCTAAACTACATTCTCCATAGAAGTACATACCGATTGTAAGATTTTTTGAAAACTTTCAACGTTATAAACAATTACAGAGTGAACTTCGTCTTCAAATGCTTACCATTTCTAAGAAAAACAATATCTTGCAATATCGGTACGCTAAATTCTTTTTGCAAACTTTTAAAGTTCTATGAAAATTGACAGTGACAACTTTTGCAAATATGTTGCACAAATTTCTAGTCGTTTTGACTTGAGTCGATGGTAAAGAAATCATAGAATTTAATAGATAGAAATGATCAGACGGAGACGTTCAAGGATTTCTCATATTTATGCCTTTCAAGTATCGGTTTCTCTTTTGTGTTTGAATGAAAGATTCAACAGGCATCCAGAAAATAACTTGTTTACTCTTCCTATCCTATTCTATTCCTTATTACTTAGGTCATCCTCTCGGATGAATCATTAATCATTAGCAGGAACCTTTCTCTGCCACCTCTAAAGTTGTCCACAATCAAATTAGCATTTGCGATTCCCCCTACATTCTCCATAAAAATACAACTTAATGCGTTGCTTGTAAGTTTAATCCGCCGTAAAGCTGTCATTGTGATCAGCCATAGATTTGTTTAATCATTGCTCATAAAATTATAGGCCGATCGATTGGACACGTTCCAAACAGCTGCCAGCCGAGTTGGATTTGCGAGAAGATCTCTAATCAGTTCGTTGAAATCGATGTACGCAACGTTTTATAACGCGCCCATGAATTACCTCAATTATTTGCCGATTCGAATGTACCTACTTACACGTTAACGGCAATTACTCCGCGCATTGTTTAAAGACACAGAAATTTAATAATGCAGGTACGTTTAATAATTCGACGACTGTTAGGTATACATGTATGTACTTAGTTCTCAATCAAACATTGTCCAGACGATTTCGCGTTCCTAATTGTGACCTTATTCGCGTTAAATAAATATTAGGGGTTGAATCAATGAAGATTTATTGTTACAATCACCGTCAAAGGGGATTTCATACAGGAATTTTTAAATTCGATATCGCAAATAAAATAAAGGTTTCCACTAGCTGCATTGTTATCGGACCATTTTTACAATTTACGATTTAAATTTCTATCGCGCAGATGCTGAATGCACTGCTCCTGAAAATTTCACAGTTCAGTGAACGCAACAATGGTATTGTCAAGCGAGCCAGTCGTTCTTTGTGCTAATATTTACATTGCAGATCTGGGATTAATGCACTTTTTTCAGCAATTTCTGAATCGACGATTGTGGTTTAAGGGACTGGAAAGGGCTTCCAATTTTCCGATACCCCGGGCGTTTTTTCCGCTGCCATTTCAATTTTAATCGCAAAAATGGTAAAAATGGCCTATTATAAGCTCCGCGCTAGGGTCACGGAAAACGGATCAGTAAGCATTCCACAGTACTGCTTTCGGACAGTCTCGAATAATTGGCAAACATCGACAGGCGGAGAACAAAATACCATTGAAACTCGCGTTCTTGACGTTCCCCCGATTCCTGTGCGCGCTGAACGAATCTCTGGGCGAGACAACGGGGCGAAAAGGCAATACCTTCGATTCGAGTATCGCGAATCAATAGCGGGGTCTCGCTTTTGCAAATCCCGTTCGTATTTCTACCAACAAAAGCGCCCCGCACAGGCGACCTGTACGTATCTACGGCTGCTTTTAAGGCCAGTAATGGCCACTCGCGGATTTGTAAATTCACGCGACGGATTTCGTGGATCGCGCGCCTAGCGTTGTGCGAAACAACTCGATCGCCTATTGCTGACCAGCAAAATCCCACGGCTTGTCGCCCGCGCCTCGTTAATTGCGCTGTGTAATTTTTATCGCGCTACCAAATGGATGTGTGCGAACGAGCGTTGTCCGTTTCAAAGCTCCCGATATGTGGTAACGCGAAGAGAAATGTTTATAAACAATAGATTCTCATGGGGCAACCACAATTAATTAATTATTATTAATTTCTTCGCTTCGCTAAAATATGCGACTGCTTTGAGCTGGAGAGGAATCATTATTAATAAGTCATTATTTTATTTGGGAATCAAAGGATGAAGGGGTGACGAAGTGAAATCAAAGAGGGTGAAATTTACTTCGGATCTATTCAGGTGTTGGAGTATAGTAAGTAGTGAGGTTTAGAGTACCGAGGCGTTGGAACGATGACAATGAGTTATTGAGGCATTGGAATATCGAGCCGCTGAGGTGTCGGTGTATTATGGTACTTGCGTGTATTATGTCACAGCACTGGAATATTGGTATATTGAATCACCGGGATGTTAGAATCTCAAGGTACTGAAATATCGAGGGAAAGGGCATGCACTCCCCGTATCAGTGAAATTACCAAAGTACCTTCCCACGAAAAGGAACCCTCAACAGAGTAGAAATTGCATTCCCCACTCTCGACCTGCTTCTGGAATGACCTTTCATGCAACTCATCTACAAACTGCATCGCACATCACGCGCCGCGTTCATTGGACTAGGAATAGGGAATACAATGCCGGCCATTATTTATAATCCCAGAATTGCGAGATTTTTTAAAGTCTATCTCGGGATTCCGAGATTAATCCTGGGATTGGCTAATAGAAAATGCCACTAATTAAAATGATTTATTATGTGCTGAAATTCTAAATCGTTATTTAATGTAAACAAACTTACTTTCTATCATTAGTCTGAAACATAAAGTAACATCATTTTTCACAATAAAAGCGGTAATGGAGAATAATTGCATTTCAATAAGTACGAACGAAGAAACAACAAAGCACCTAAAGCACTACGTACATGTCTAAGTACAATGTTTCGACTTTACGTGATCAGACAAGTTGCGATCTGCAACTCGCGCGATTTCGATATAGCGGAAAGTGAGAATATCATTGTAAAAATAAATGTGGGTCAGTTAGTTGTACACGACTTAATATTATTATTTAAATAAATCATTATTATTATTGTCCTTATTATTATGGAATGACTATGTTTTCTTATTCTATTTATTTTTATATTTTTCGGGTGTTCATAAAGTAATTCACATTTTTAAAAAATCCCGAAATTCTCGGAATTAGTTATACCAAATCCCGGGATTTTTGGAATCCAAAAAACAGCCGGGATCGCGAGATTCCGAGATACCGTATCCCGGGATTGTATTCCCTAACTAGGAAGTAGTGAATTCTACGCACACAATTTAATTCTACAGAGACATTACTTCGTTCGCTGAATTTAAATCAATCATTCTTAATGCTGCGCGTAATCATCCCTGCTCCTCTCACTTTTCCACGTTTTCCCTTACGTCATTTTCCAACGGCATTTTCCATCGCGTAACGCGCGAACATTTCCTCGGATCGATAGGAGTCACGGTTCTATTATGTGCAAGTAGAAAACTCGAAGGAGTGGCGAGGAACGCACACCTGTTTCCGCGGCACGTATTTCATCCGCGATAGTTTATATCGAGGAGCGCGCGGGCCGATGCGGCCGCGGAACGCGGCCAGACTGCGATTTCTCTTCAGATGATTGTTCCGTGTTGGATTCAAGGTCTGCATTAATTTACAGCACGCCTTGGATGCTTGATTGCTTCGAATGCTATTTGTTGCGTTTCTTCGCACGTGCTACGTATCCCGCGCAGTAGAAACTGTTTTATCGTACACATTTCATTAAGCGCAATGCTCGCAAAGGAGCTTCGGTATCCCGAAAATTCCGATTGTTTTGAAACTTTGCAGGTTCGTAGAGGACTTCGATAGAGTTAATTTCTTTTCCCGCCACTTTTTAGTTCTTAAGAACGAAAACGACACTTAAAGTTTACTGTTAGGATTTATAAAAAAACCGACTTTTGAAAAAACCGGTTTCCGAATTCCACTATTCTCCAAAAACCGGTTAAACCAGTTTTCGAATTTTCACAAAAAATATAATTAAAATAGAAAATAAATAGCAGCTTAATTCGACCGACGAATAAGTTTTTAAACTTTTATTCGTTATTCGAAATTGTATTTAAATAAAAGTTTCGCCCATCTCTGATTTCACAAACTACAGTAAATACCTGTAATAAATTGTTGGAATAAAGATTGAATAGTTTTTTGTCTGCATAAAACTATGTACTCGAATTGTTTCGAATTTGTAGTGGAGAACAGTTTCTGTTCGAACTACAAATTTTAAACAATTTCGTTGTGTGGTTTCACAGGGCGTAGTAAAATCCATTAAATTTTCATTCCGACAATTCTTTGATGTCTGAAATAGGAAAAACACAGATTAAACTTTAAGGTGTGTTTTCATCTTGAAGAATCAAAAAGTAGAGGAAAAAATAAATCGTCTGGTACCTACTTCTACCGAGGTCCCCTACAAATCTGCAAAGTTTCAAAACAATCGATGTTTTCGGGTCACCAATGTTTCCTTGTCAGTGCTGCTTGCCTAGTCGAAGAAAATCGATGCGACTTAAACTCTCCGACCAAGCCAAATACTTATAGACAATGTCCCTCCACGTTATTCGAGTAGCTCTAAAGATACACCACTTAAAGCATCTCAGTCGTAGTGGCCCGGGCAAGTAGACCTCTGCCGAGGCACTGAAACGTTCGTCGTCCACGTCGTTTCTTCCCTATGTTTGACCAACTCAAACACCCAAGGCATCTTTGACGGAAGGTTCGGTCTAGCCCTGAAATAGTCAGAGACTGCTCTACGACCCTAACCGCGATGCAACGTGTTAAGCTAACCACCGCGTTGCGAAACAATCGCCGTGGGCGTTCAGTGAAATTTAATAACGGCGACCAACAAACGCGTCCCGCCACATCTCCTACGGGTACTTAAGAGGGGAGGACTATGACTGTTCCACGTGGATATCCAAAGCCGGACAGGATTGTCCAGAGGGGCGAATTTGGGGGCGGCGAAATTCGTAGAAAGACAAAATTAAAATCAAGGTAATTATTTCCAAAGGGCAGTCCTCACTGATTTCGATACTAATTTCAAGGTCATCGAAATCGGTGAGGACTGCTCTTTTGGAAATAGTTACCAAGAATAAAAACAATGAAACTTTTTGAAGAAGGGTAAAGAAGTAGATAATATATATTTGGATGCAGTATCAAATTTATATATTGTTTTCAAATCACCCAGAAAATTAATATTACACTAGGTAGGGAAAGGTGTTTTCCTGTATTAAAGATCTTTACAAAAGGCTTCTGTTATTCAATAAATAACCACCAAGACTTTCACTCACTGTCAAGAATTATATTTTGAAATAATTATTTATTATTAAGGGGGGAGACCACTGTCTCAAATCTGAAAAAATTTTTTTTTTCTTTTTACATTTTCTGAAAGACGTGTGTTTCAAGAATGTGTGCTCCAAATTTTATGAAGAAATTCGCAAACTTGATGGAAATATGGTGTTTTTCGTGAAGCGGTGTCAAACGCGCGATTGAGCCACGCGGAACTTTGAACGCGATTTCCTCAGAATGACATCGAAAAAATCGATTATTTTTTACATTTTCTGAAAGACGTATGTTTCAAGAATGTTCTCTCCAAATTTTCTGAAGAAATTTGCAAAATTGACGGAGATATGGTGTTTTTCATGAAGCGGTGTCAAACGCGCGACTGAGCCACGCGGAACATTGGACGCGTTTTCCACAGAATGACATTTTTCAACCGCGTTGACAGTCTACAGAAAAAACTATACGTCCAATTGGCATGATCATGGACATTTATTGTACGGAAAACCCGTCGCTATTACGTGACGATCAGACATTTTCAATTTTCGACCTGCTTCTATTTTTTTTTAGCAACATTTCCCCAATTTTGTACCCCGAAAACATGACTTTTTTCTTCAGTTGTCCGCCATTTTGTTATTTTTTACAATTTTGACATTTTTCGATCGTCACGTAATAGAGGCAAGCTTCTAGTTTCTAAATATTATTGTTTTTTTGAATTTCGATGAACCATATGGCCTGGGAACTGTCAACGCGACTAGCATATTTTTGCCGGAGCGCAAATTTTGACGAAGAGTATACACGAAACGGATTTATGAATTTGATTGAAAAAAATTTTTTCGTACCCTTCGATATGTACACTATTAACTATACTAAGCAATAAATTGATTTCCTTGCGTTGTTTGGTTGAAATAAATTCCCGAAAACACCCTTACATTTCGGACCGAGACAGTGGTCTCCCCCCTTAAATATAATGGGCGGCAAAAATCTTTTTGCTCAGAGCAGCGGAAGAGCTAGGTCGGGCGCTGACCAAATTTTAGGGGGTGCTAGAGCTTTAGTTTACCAGTGATTACCGTTTTCGAGAAGATGAAGGTTAAAGTGGACCCATCATTAACTAGAATATTGATGTGGCTCAGGGGCAAGCAACTTTAACCTTCACTTTTCCAAAAACTAGTGGCCATCTGTGGCTAAAATAATCGCCGAAAATCTTCATTGGTACAGATCTATGAACCCCCAAAAGTTTAGTTAAAATCCGTGTGGGGTAGTCCTTGTGAAGGGCGTCCGCAGATTTCTTTTCAGAAGTGGCAACTTTGGGGTGACTGTAGAAAAATAGAGTAATCAAAAAACAACCCTGGCGATGCCATCGACAAATCAGATCATGAAATACGTGGTGAGAGTGTAGTTGTTGCTTTCTCGAACCCATTTTGAAGTGCCAATTTAATTAAAATTTTAAAACCGAAATTTAAAAATATTCACTTTTTTAGTATAAACATAATAAAAATCAGTTTTTAAGAATATACTACTTTTCTTAAAAGCCAGGCCCTCTCCGGACGCCCATGGTCCCGGTCCTCCCTTATTCGAATTTAGAATCAATCGCGGAACGATTACAGGTCCGCGCACACGTATCAATTCCGCGACGGTTCAGTGGCAGAAAATATCGTTTCCCCGTTTCGCAATGTAGCAGCTGAAGCTTGTTCGTGTCAGTTACCGACGCCGAAACAAAGGGACCATTGACACTGACGGCGCTGAACCGTCACGGGACCAACACGTGTGCGCGAACCTTAACGAGAAGCGCCGCTTCGCCGGCGACCGACGAAACTGTCTCCGCTAACAGCCCCTTCATACATATTTTTATTGAAACTCCGCGGGGGTGGGCCTGCCTCGTCCCGCGGAAGGGGCGTTTTTCTGTGGAGAAAAAAGTGGGACAGGAAGTAAGAGCTAGCGGTGTCTATTAAGAGATCCGTTGAATATTAATGCGAGCCAGCGTATTCTGGGGCGTAGTGGACCGCGCCGCGGCGATTAACGAAGCTATTATTAAAATATGCAGAACGCCGTCCTAATTAGTCCCGCAACGAAACCGAGAAGGCGTTTTGCTCGACCCTCTCCCCCTCACTCTCCGATCGCTACCCCTCAGCCTACCCTTCTTGCCCCCTGCGCGATGACACCACGAGCAACTTTCTCGCCACGCAATTTCCTGGCGTTATCGCGCTCGATTATGCCGCTCTTCGCTTTTCGTCCAATCGCAGCCACCGCGACGATGCCCACCGAAAATTTTGGAATTTCTAAGTAGTTCCTGAACGGATTAATCACATCGGCGTTGGGGAACCCCACAGTTGGCGGATGGGATCGAACCTGAACCCTGGTGAAATCTATGTTCGCTTTTGCGAAGAGTTAACTGCCGGATTCTGGGAGATGGCATTGGGAACTTGAAAGCTTTTAGTAAGTTTTATGGAGCTGTGAGGAATGTCTACTTAAAAAGAATGTCTCCGCTTATGTCAGATTGAAGATATAAAATCTGTTTTAATGTTATCTTAATGAGGAAGCTGGCTGCAACTTTCTCCCAACTGTGACGCATTTGCAACTATTTAGTCATTGGTGTTTTAGGTGTATCTAAATTATCTTATTTTACTTCTTAATTAAAAGTGCATGTATCTATAATTATTATTGTTATTATTATTAGCTATTATTAATTATGTAGATATAAAAATAAATTTGCAACTTTTAGATTATAAAGACGTTATACCTGCTAAAAGAACAAAATGATATTAGAGGTCAACTTTAGCGTAAACAATTTTCAAACATTTTATAATATTTTATAATTCTCTCCTTTTGTTGTCATTTTAATTTTGAAGTCAACAGTCCGCGCTGCGCTTTGTATGTTTTCACATGCTTCATCAAGGAAGAAATGTTTTTATCCTTGATCATGTTTTATTTCGTTATCAAGATAGAAATCGTGACTGCTGAAGTCTTGAGGGAGGAACGTTAGCCCATGCATTCTTATATGATATTTCTTCGTCGGATGCGATATTCGCAATGAACGGGGCACGTTTCGAAAATGTCTCATTTCAAGACTCGGAAGTTCTCGTGACAGTAATAACGTTTATATTAATAATAATAACGTTTTATTAATGCCACTCGACGCTTACGAAATATTCAGCAAAATTATCAGTCCCGTTGCTTATGTAACGTGAAACGTTGGTAAACGAACGTAACGAGCTGTAATCGAGGAAGAAAGATCGAGGCATTCTCCAGGAGAAACTCATCAATCGATCACAGACACCTGCCTCCAAAAATTTCTCATCGCGATTGCGTAACTCGAGGTGGACTTCTGTGTTTAAACGAGTGACTTATATTTACGAACCTCCGTGGACTCATATTTCATTGCACAAATGTGTCTCTCTTCAATAAGTGGTCGAACTTTGCAGTTTTTATAAATGTCAAGATTATTAGCGAAGATATGACTGATTTCGTAAGATTGATTCTTAACTCTGGTACGATCTTTGGTTCACCTTTACATTAAACAAACTATCAAGGGGCGTTGAACATATACTAGGTACTATATAATTTAGAATTTTTTAGAAATTTAGAAATTTGAATTTTTTTTTAAGAAGTCAGAATACGATTAGGTAAAAAAGAATCCGAGGGTCACAGTAAGTTTAAGATCTCCAGAGTTGTGAAAATTTTCTACTGTTTTGTGATTTATTTGGATTAGCAATCGGAATAAATCAAATTTCGTAAATAATTCAAAGTCTGGGAAATTTGTTCTGCCTTCTAAAAAATTTGATTATTGGCACTTACAGTGTTTTCTACAATGACTCTTCACTATTTCAATTGTTTCAGAAAAACATTTATATTCATTCTTTACTAAAAATGATCTTTCGGCGGTAGTTTTTGGCAACGGGGGTTGCAGTGGAGGAAATCCAGCGGATTCAAGGCGATATTACTCGCGCGATAGAACGGCCTCGGAATCACGTTCATTTTACAGTCTATATAATCCCGAACTTCCCGTTAAGTTCCTCATTTCCATAGGCATGTTTTATCGCCGGGAACATTAAAACTTTCGCCCTTAGCGGGAGAATTATGCCGCGAAATAATGGTTCGCGAAAGTACGGCCAAAAGCGCCACCTCGAAACGTGCCTTTAATAATGGAATTTTCACTTGTCGCGCCGCCCCGTTTTTCCTCAAAGGCATTACGCGAATCCCGATGCACCGCCGACTCTTCCGCGTTGCATAACGCGCGGGGATCCCTGTGCTCGACCGCTGCTGCGTTTTCGCAGGCCACTGCTAATCGAAAGAGCCCTTTGCGTCCCACGATTGAAAAGATAACTGGCGGGAGGAAAAGGTCGGAAAAGTGGGACGCGACGGGCATGACTTATTGTCAGTGGCATCCTAGTAGAGAGGCTCTTTCCTCTTTTTATAAAACATATACTCGCTTTTCAATATTCAGCGTTCAGGTCATACGTGTGAATTGATTTCAATGGAGGGAATGCCTTCAATCAATTGCTAATTGACAGTGTTAGTGCGCTCGCATTGTTGAATATGTGCTAAATTGCTTTGATTAATATGGCATTTATTGTAATATAATTTCGGTTTTTATCATTGAGTATTCTATTTTGTACCATTTCCATTGCATGTAAGCGTGTAATTATTGTTGAATGATATAACTCTAGTTCCCTTGCAAGCTAATAAGATGACCGTGCAGGGTTTTCAACCAATAACACCTGTAGAGCGCTTGTTTGCATTTCCTGAGGACACAGTGGGCTAAACCGTGCTTGTAGTGCGGGAAGAATATTATGTCTCTAACAGTGTATTGGTTAAATAATTAAATGTATTTGAATGATAGATATATACATTATATTCGGAGAAAGTTTCGTATCTGAAAAAAAATGCACACATATCCAAAATCTTTTTACAACTGAAATATTTTCATACTGTTTGAAAAGATTATAATGAACAAATACTATTTACTATTTGCACTCGGATTCGAATATAGAAAATAGGAGATACAAATTTAAAAACCAAACAGCTACCTTCTTAAGATTATATATATTCAGGAGATTATATATAGGTATTATATGAGATTACGTAGTGGCGTGATATTTTACAGAATAAAAACGCAGATCCACCAAATTAAATTTTTATTACCAAGAAATACTTAACTAATTAAACATTTTTAATTTTCAACAGAAATTGTTGTTTATGGCGTCGAGTAGCTGGTTAGAGAAGGGGAAGCTACACTGAGGCACGACTCACTGCAACGCGTTGTTAAAAAATTATAGTCAATTTAAAATCTTTGGGGTCTGTAAGACCCCACCTTAGCAACGCCGGGTTAAGGACGGTCCCTTACACGGTGAAGCTTCGTATGGGTAGCTGTTCACAATTGCGCAACTGTTATCTGTCTGGCTAATACATGTTGATTTAGACTGTGTAGCTTGTACGAGGGATTGGTTCGAAGTGTAGTTAGCGCGATGTGTGAACATGCTCCTCGATGGTAGGAGGTGTGGATTTAGAGTGTTGCCTGTCTTCCTCGCTATATGCTACCAAAACCCCCCAAAAATTCTGAATATTACTTCAATATGAAGGCAAAACGCCAGACAGTATAAAATTATAGTTTTCGTTAAATAAATTCCACAGTGACACTAGAATACCATCTTAAGACACTCTGATTTTTACTCTAGATTATATATCAGCTCTCAAGACTCATTTCCTGCTCTAAGACACACTGATCTTCATTCTAGACTCTCTACCGACCCTTTCCTCTTTCCTCAACTCAACCCTACAATCTCTCATACAAGTGAAGACAACACCTACACATATTTAAACGTTTCCCGTTTCTCTGTTCACAGACGACTGTCCAAATTGCGTGGACGAGCACAGCAGCAGCTTAGCCGCCGCGAGGTGGACGATGCCTCTGCTGAAGCTCGGGGAGAAGAGATACTACCTTGGGATCTTCTTCAAGGTACCATCGCTGCCAGTTGCTTTGATTTATCTAGCTGTCCCGTCGACGCCACCCCCCAGGACTTTATCAAATTATTTCCGTGCCCGTAACTTTCCGACTCTCCGTCTCTGACACTATACGGTGCATCGAATGCGAGACCTGCCTGCTATCGATCCTTTTCACCTGACTCCAAGCACACCTCCGTGTAGATATCGCTTTGTACCCAGCGGCGAGACACAGCGGAGCAAAGCGACCCCCGTCGATCGCCATCTAGCTCCCCAGATTCCCACCGCCAGCCTTTCAGGCGCGAACTCTCGATCGCGTTCACGACAGCTTCGTTTCTCGTTTCATAGGCAATTCAGGGAAACAGACGTGTAAATATTCTTCTTTGAGTGTACACAGAGAAGATTGCACGAGGAGCAGCGGTGCTCCTTGGAAAACAGTTCGGTTCCATTCAAATTCTTGCTTGTACGTGTAAGAACAGGGAAGTCTTGAGATTACTACCCTTCGAGTGCAGCAACTAGCTCAAATTCTGTATTCAGTAAAACTATTTTATCTCTCCACATCAGTTCCACTTTCTATTCACCCTTCGCTTACATTTTCGCCCGCGGTTTTAGAAGCCTATTGATAAAAACCGACTTTAAAATAATAAAAATGCTCTGAAAAGTAAAAAACCATTTTTTCCCTTATTTTATCTACGGTTCTCTTATTTAAGTCGGCGCCAGATTTACACGGTGCAAATGATGAGGTGCCGACCTAAAAAATAAGAGAGTCGTACATTAAATAGGGTAAAAAATTATTTTTTTCATTTTAGTGCATTTTTATTATTTTGAGGTCGGTTTTTATCAATAGGTTTCCAAAACCGCGGGCGAAAATGTAAGTGGAGGGTTAATAGAAAGTGGAACTGATGTGGAAAGAAGATTGCGTTTTTCTCTTAAAAACATAAAACTCAATGCCTGGTAGAAACCCACAATAAGATAACTGAAAAAAATATCAAATAAACGCCATATTACTGAAACACATTGCCACGTTGCCCCATGAAAAAATACAAAAAAATTATTTGTAGTCAAATAAACAACACTCTAATAAATATCATAAATCTACACTTGTTCCTGAAACACACTATACCCCAAATACAATTCAATCGTTACACTAAATGCCCCTACTGTTCCCTGGAAACAAGACCACCGTGTCACCTTCCAGCTTTCATCGATCACCCACAAGTGCTTTTGACCCTATTATCAAGTATCCCCGCCCTCTCTAAAAGTGTCACCTAGTTTCCACGCGCTCTTCGCTAACCTAGACCCTTTGTGTCGCCCATCGTGGCCGCGAATTCTCCCGTGGGCGACGTTCCTCAATCGCAGCGGTGTTCCCGAGCCGTTGACCGTCACCTGGCTCGATGGCCTCCCTAAAGTGGCGATCAACCCGGATAAACCCATCGAACAACTCTCTCTTTACTCTCCCGCTGGCGAGTCACCCACTTTCCTCAGCTCGCACGCGAAGGGAGCCGCATTATTAAGGCGCATTTCGCAATGCCAGCCGACTGCCTGGCCCTGTCGGAACGGGCGAGCGCGCGTGCACACGCGGCCTTGCAGCGATCTCTCTCAAAGGTGGGTGGAAGTGACGTAAAGCGTTCCTCTAACGATAAGTGGGCTCCGTTGCGCAACGCAGCAGCCGTTCCCTTCATCTTGATCCCCGTTGTAATCGGATCGCTGGAGCTTCACGAACGAACGTTCCCCTGGAATCTCGCTTTTGTTTCGTCGGTGAATAATGGCGTGGCTCAACCCTATATTCCTGCGAATTTTTGGCCGCATTACCATCGCAATGGGAATTATTCTTTCACGGTTATTCATGCCATATTGTATTTCGGTTAGCCTTTGTTTCGGTGCATGCAGTCGTGAATCGATTGTTCGGAAATGGGAGATATTGTTTAATATATTTAATGTAGAAGGTCGTTAACAATATATCAAAGAAGCTTCCCTAGACTTCGAATCCAGCTTCCCATAGTTATCGCCGATTTACAAATTAGGTAATTCGCAAATTAGGGCCGCTTACAAATTAACCTCGGGTATCGCGCCGCGACGAGAGCTGTGCACACGCGATATTAGGAACATCCCGATGGCTGCGCAGTTGCGAAATATGCAAATGCACCGCGCAACCCCCGCTTCTTTCGCGCCCACCCTGTCCTGCGTGAAATGTACGGGAATGGCTTGTCGCGCGGTCATTTGCCAGATGTAATGGAGCACCGCGGTGAATTTACGCACCTCTGTGCTCGCATTCCTGACCCTGTCCTCCCGCGACGACTACGGCCGGCAACTTTCTCGCGGCTAAAAGGGGACGCGCGTATTCCCGAAGGGGATCGTGTCGTTGATAAGCTTGAACTCGTGACGGGCCACTAAAATCCAGCTAGATTTCTGCGCCGTGATATTTCAACGGATTCATAAGGAATAGTGATGAAGCTTTCGTTATTGCAAGTGCGAAGAGAATTGAAGGACGTTGAAGGGAGAGGGGGATGGTGAAGGGTGGCTACTGAATATTCAAATGGACCCAAACACTTCGTTCTCTCTTGTATTGCGGGCAGGGCAAAGGGTAATTACGGGGAGGTAGAAAAAAGTTGGACGCTCGGATATGCGGTCGGGAATAATTCTTTTCACGTTCATCGATTGCCATGGGTAATTTGCTGGACAGACCGAGTGGCCGCGTTGCCCTCTACCCGTTACAAAGAACCCGTATTCTCGTTGCGCTCGGTTCGGGACAGTAATTTGCGAATCAATTCAATTACAACGGTAAAACATGAATCAAGGGGATATTCTGTTAGGCGGATACTATAGTTCCCTGGGGCTATAACCATCGGCCGTGGCCATTCTGATGGCTGGATGGCAAGAATACATATATTACGAGAAAATCATGCATAAACATTAGATACAGTAGTTATCTATTCGATATCTCGTGCTTTGCGATGGAAAACGTGCATTAAACTACTTCTGTGATTGCAAATTAACACTTTGAAACCAAAATTATTCACACTTCGTCGCGTGCTGTTCTTCTTAAGGGGTGATACCACAATTTTTTACCTAGAACAAAAAATCAAAAATTGTTTGGTTCTATATAAGATTATCTCGGGAAGTGCACGAGGAAATTGAAAAATACTGTTTTTTGTAAGAATGGTACGCAATTGAACAATTTCGAGGTTTTGTGTTTTTTTCAATCACGCGCCATTCTTATAAAAATCAGTATTTTATCATTTCTTCGTGTACTTCCCGAGATAATCTTATATAGAACCAAACAAATTTTGATTTTTTGTTCGAGGTCAAAAATTGAAGGAGAAATCTTTCCGGCCGTGGAACACCGTTTTTCAGAAGAAGGTTCGTTTATTGAGCTATGGCGCCGTCATTTTGTAATAAAAAAATTAAACAAGAAATTGGGATCATACTTCAAGGTATTTACAATAAAGGCCTTCAAATAAATTTTGTATTCCATTCACAATACTCGCTTAAAAAAATTCTCAAAATCAGGATAAGATACAGTAATTTCGAACGTAATAATTCATTTCACTTTACCATCGGTATGGGGAAACTTTAGAGTGCTTGTGAGAAGAGTTGGGCATTATTTAAATAAATTTTTGTTTGGATAATGCCCAACTCTGCTTGAAAAGTAGGTAGGTATACCTGTAAAGGGTTGGGAAAGATAGAGAGTCTATATTAAGGAAAAAGAAACGCGGTGCAGAGAATCTGGGAGAACTCAATGTTGCAGATTGGAAGAGCAACGATAATGCATGAGAGTCGGGGAAACGGGAAGGAGGAAAAGGATTTCGGGCGACATCGTTGCAATCGCAGCAGCGCTCTATTTATTGCGCTTTATTTGCATTCCCGCCGGGTTACACGCGATTTTTCCTCTCCCTCGTTCCCCTTTTTTCTGTTCTCCTTGGTGCACGACGCGGCGAGGTGAAACGTGTTCGAGACCCCCCGAGTCCACCGACCACGATGAAAACATTCCTCCGCAACGACACGAAAATCGCATTCGGCCAGTCGCAACCGAATTTATGACGCGATGAATCTTTCGCCTTACTTCCGCGAGAAATATTGACAATCATCTGACACTTTGGAAACGAGGAGACTATTTAAACACAGATGGTCCCATTTTAATTGATCCCCGATGATTAGGCAAAGGTGCCTACATGGTGGGAATCATTAACGATAGTTACAGGAGAACGTGTCAAAGGTGAAGTGATTTGAATGAAAATATCAAGTAAAGACTGATGGTTCCCTTTTTCATAATTAATTAAAAAAATAATATAAATTAAAAAAATTCTTTAATTTTTTTTGTATAATATAAGAGCAGCGTAATAAATACCAAAAAGATTTATTGCATTATATCTTGTATCTACGTAGAAAAAAATCTTTAAAAATAGCTTAACTTTTCGATCAAAGTAGAATGACCCCTATTAGCAAGACGATCGCGAATCTTGAAGCTTCAATTTCTTCCTCCGATTAGAATAAACCAGAAAATATCCTCCCCCTCGCGTTTTATAAATAAACGCCCGTTGAATGCCCCATGGACAAAGTGCAACAGCCTGCGCGTATATTTATAAACGAGGGGGTGAATCCGTCGCCGTGTTCGTTCATTTTCCGGTTCGCGGTAAAGGTAGCAATAAGAGGAACGATCGTGACGAACGAGGCGGCCGAAGGAAAGAGTGCTAGAGACAGACGGTGAATTCCAAATGCGCCCTTAATGCTTGCTGAGCGAAGTTTCATTCGTTCTTTCATTTCGCCCGGCGTGTTTTAGGCCAACTGGTACAGGGCGTCCCAATACTGTCGGTATCACGGGATGCATCTGGCGAGCATAGCGTCCCAAGAGGAAAACGATAGGCTCGAGAAGCACATTAAGGACTTTGGCCTGGGACACGAGCACTTCTGGACTTCGGGCACCGATCAAGCCGAGGAGGGCACGTTCTTCTGGATGGCCAACGGCAGGCCGATCACATTCGAGAACTGGAACGTCGGGGAGCCGAATAATTTCAGGTGAAATCACTCAGTAATCGTAAAACAGACAATCACTATTATTCTAACTGACACAGGTGCCACGGGCATTTCCTCTTTTACGCTTACTAAAATCTCTACCGCAGATATTTTATTGGCATTTTCTTATTCCCGCTATGTAACCTGGTGGCGAAAATTAAAGCAGTCTAATCGGGTTAGCTGCACATGTAATAGGGCAGTATTGGGAATTTCGACTGTTTGATGATGGATTTTGTAATTAAGAATTTTCTTAACTTTTCATTTACAATATATTAAAGAGGAAGGATCAAAGTATATTTTCGCATATTTGTTATTAAATAATTAATTCAAATAAAAAATGAAAAAAATTGAAAACTGAAAAACGTATCAACCCTGTCTCCCCTACATACAACACTTGTTTCTTTTTTTAATTCCCAAAAAACTCAGTGTTTTTCAACCGTCACACTAGGATGACCCCTTAAGAATGGCCCTTTATGGTAATCACTATTACAGTCATTATATACCGCACGAAGCCCCGCACTCTACAAAGCTCACCCAGACATATAATCATCGCTAGATTACTAACACTAAAAATCTAAGGCACGCTCTCCCAGTAACCCCTAAAACACGAGAATATATCAAGTGGCATTGTTGCACGAAGGATCCTCTGTACCACGGAGCGCGCCCTTTGCATTGCAGATACGAGAACGGCGAGGAGGAGCACTGCCTGGAGCTGTGGAACAGAGACGGCAAGGGTCTAAAGTGGAACGACAGCCCTTGCAGCTTCGAAACGTTCTTCGTCTGCGAAGTGCAGTGATCGATCGCTCCGACACGATAGACGGGAAACGGATTCGAAAGTCATCGTGCCGCGCAACTCGATTCCAACGGAGACAACAGGGGCTTGCCTTGACTTACACGTCATCCAGGGGTCTCGGAAAAGCGTACGGGGGGACCGCGAGCGCGGCAACTCGGCGCATCCATTCCCTCTCGCTTCTGTTCGACACCCACTCACCCCCTCGGGAAACACCGGATGAAAAGTGACTTTGTGTGTGGCGACCGTGTGCGTAAGTGCGTACATTTCACGGCCGTGCACGCGGTAACGTTGCAAGCGCAATTAACCGATCGACGATGGATCGCTGCTCCTCATAAAAGGTTCGCGACAGGACAATGAACGCGCGCGCCTCCGCCGATCGATCAATTTATTTAGAAGCCGTTAGCGAGACTGGAGTCCGCGCCTCGATGAAGTCGGGGCTGTCTGATCCTCGCGGCGGATCCGTGTCGGATTTACCTGGCAACAGCGTGCCGTGCGCTGCATTGCCACGCGAAGAATGATTCCCTGTACTGCTGGAGCAACAGCTTCGTATTAAAGTAGAGTAATAAAATCGGGAAGTGTGTTAGAAGTGGATAGAGTGATAATATAAATGATGTCGGTAAGATGTAAAGCGAAATTATAGGGAGTGTGTCAGTCGTGAATAAAAGCCGTGGGTTTTGTGAATCAGGGAGAAAATTCTTAAAGGTCCTACGCACGCGTATCAGTGCCGGGACGGTCCGGTACGGTCAGTGTGAACGGTGGCTGTGTTTCAATGTTAGTAGGTGACGTGGACAAATGGGTGGCGTGAACTGCTCCATTCCAAAACAGAGTACAGGGGAACGATACTCTTTGCCATTGACACTGGCGGCACAGAAATTACATGGAACTGATATTCGCGCGTAGACCTTAAGTTTTAAGTTTATAGGAATTGTTTGTACTGGTTAAGAAGTTGGTCAATTTTTATCAGTGAATGTAGGATTAAGGGGATCTGCTACTGGAGGATCCAGGCAACTGGAACTCGCACGTTATGCAGGTTGTATCTACCAGAAAGATAGAAACCCCAGATTCAATCAGAAGTACGAAATTTTCGAGAGAAATGTTTTAGAGGAAAGTTTTGGGATTTGGAAAGGGGCGTTAGGGATGATTAGCGTCTAATAGTTACTACTTAGTTTAAGAGTTACTGGAGTTTCCTAGAGTTTTCCCCTAAATTACAGGTTGTTAAGAAGTGTTACTCTTTTTATAATGTAATAGTTGGTTGCCAGGAAAGAATTGATTAAGAAAGAAGTGTATTTTATCAGTCTATCGTTGGCTGCATACCAATTCTTTATTTAATAATTAATGTTAATTTAAAGTATGGTAATTGAGTTGGGTGTAACTGAATAAATATTAAAAATTGGCACTATGACAGCCAAAGTGACGTTGGCCAGGACCTAGGGGTAGTAGTCGAAAATAGAAACCGAGCATCCGTGAAAATTTAAATATCAAGCACGCGGCTTAAGGGGGTAGGTTACCCTCAATAGCCCTAAAACAGGCCTTTTTCAAACGAAAATTGTAAAGTGATAAATAACAGTAGAGAGAACGTTTTCTTTTCTAGTTTTAATCGTTATTCTATGAGCTTTGACACAAAAAATGAAAAGTCTAAATATCTCTATGTGCATAAAAGTGATTAAAAACGTAAAGGTGTCACCGTTTAATGATGAACATAAAATCTCGAAAACTAATCCAACGATTTGGTTGAAAATTTAATGAGAGATGCAGAAAACCATTCGCTACGATGTTTCGAGAGTAGAATTTCGAGAAAAATTCTTAAAAAAAGATAAAAAAATATTTTTCACACAAGAAATCGATAAAATCGTATTTTTCAACATCAAAATTGTATTATTTGTTTTCGGAAACTTTACAAATTGCGTTTGAAAAAAGGCCTGTTTTAAGGCTATCGAGGATAACCTACCCCCTCATAAATATCGAACCACATAGTAGAACGTAAAGTTTTCCGTTCTTTTCATTTCTGGTGTCGAAGATAGGTGTTCCCATTTAAAAAAATCAAGTTGACCCTTAAGCTATGGTCAACGTCACCATCGGATACCTCTTCCCAAACCCTAAAACTTCCGCCTGAAACATTTTCTTCAAAAATATTATGCTACCAAGTTAATCCGGGGTTCCCATCTTTCTGGTACACAATGTATACATGTTTGTCGGAAGAAATGTGGTACTGTAATAGTACGATTACTAACAGTTCTAGTAAGGATAAGGATCATTTAGTAATTAGTGGAGAATTGAAGGATTTTTTAATTTTCTGAACAACTAGAATGGCCCACGTTGTTTTGGATGGAGATTGTTTATCAATAGGGTAATTATGGGAGAGTTGCCGCACTTTATACAACATTGTAAAAACAGTGCTGTATTTTATTACCGACAACACTGAAATACCGAAAATGCAGCATTTCTCTCAAAATTACCCTAGACCCTTGCTTCTTAAAAATTGGATATTAACTCTATCAATTCACAGACTTCCCGATTATTTGCTACAGTTTTCCCATTTGCGTGTTGCCAGCAGCTCAGTGGAAGCACAGAGAGACGCGGGGAGAAATCAAAAGACTTTACTCCGTGTAAAGTTGTTGCGTACAGATTAATTAATTACGGCGACTTAACCGAATAACATAATTCTTACCTTATTTTCTAATTACTCGAAACTAAAAGCATTCGCGCCATGATCTTCTAAAAATTCGCGTTGCATGTCATGTAATCTACGGTCAGTAAGTACATCGCACTGTGCTTGAATTTGTTCGATTGGAATCTGTGTTCGAAATGTTCCATCTTTCTTTCGTGCTCGTCGGAATGGAAAACCTCGACGCTGGAAACAGTGCTGTACATGGCATCATTTAGAACTATACAATAAAATACAAGTTACATTTAAGTCAGAAATTTCTTTTCTTTTTTTGAGAAAACGGTGCGTTAAACTTTTTCTCTTTTCAGCAAGCGGAATGTTTTAATGTAAAAAAAAATGAACTTTAATTCTTAATCTTATAAAGAATTTGGCTGCAAGTTTATTTTACAAATCTCCAACAGGTCCGAGGTGCAGATTCACCCCTGAAAGCAGTGTTCATCCCTTTTTTAACACCCTGTATGTCCCCTCGAATTTTGCCGAAAAAAGCACAGGACTTTTCTTCACCTAATATCTCATATTACATTTCATTTTAATACCTCGCGTGGGAAATCGTACAGAATAACGGCGGGATGTTACTGGTCGCTGCCGAACTGTCTCCAATTACACGTTTCAGCAATTCGAAACAAGGGTTCGCGTTTCGAATGTGGGGAGGCTGCTTCATTTCTCGGGGTTGCTACCGTCGAAGCGTCGAAACGTGCAAAGCCACGGGAACGCCGGGGCGTGCTTATTGAAAAAGGCAGAAAAACCAATAATAAAACGAAAAATCGGCCAGGGACGCGCGCAACTGTAATGAAAGTTGCTCTGCCGGAACGTTGTATTCCCGTAACGAATCTTTCCGGTCGACGTGACCAATGGCTTCGTCGTTTCAGCGTTCTTCCGCCCTTCCGCCCTCCCTACTACCGTCCTTGCGTCCCCTATACAGGATTGACAGAACCAATTAGTGGTTCCGTCGATTTTTCGCCATTTCTGGGAAACAACAATACCCCGGAGGGAGGCAGCGAACTGGCAAAAGGGAAAACAGCGAAAATGGACGGGCGATGATGCGACTCTAAATGGGGTGGAGGGAGGGAGGGAGGCAAGGTAATGGTAATGGAATCGATGGTGTACCGTGATTATCATTTAACATTTCCAATGATATTTGGTTCTTGGAAACTCGAGCTTCAGATTAGGAGACTACAGACATTTGATAGTGAAATTAATGTTTAGAATGAAAACTATTAAAAATGATTACTGAATGACATTGTGAATACTAATAACTTATAGTTATAGTGGAATAATTAAGAAACGTAGTTATTAAGGGGAGGTGTCGGTCTAAAAGTCGATTTTTTTTTTATTTTATTTTTCGAATGTTCAACTTTTTAGGAATACGTGTTTAAAAGGAATTTGTTGAATTCGTAAAATTCTTGAAGTTATAGGCATTTGTATCTGTATCTCCAAAAGTTATTATCCGATTCGACTGAAACTTTTTAATTTTGAAAAATTTGACCCCGGCGAGAGGGCGGGGAGGGCAGAAGAAATTACAAAAAATTGACATTTTATCATTTTTCAAGGCGTTGTAAGGACGAAAAATATAGGGAACAAGTGATTTCAAATTTCAAGTGTCGTTATTTTAAAAAAAATGTCAGTTTTGTATTTTTTCTGGCCCCCCCCTGGCCAGAAGTATATTCTTAAAAATAAAAAAGTTTCAGTCGTATCGGATAATCCCACTTTCCAAAATTCGCGGCCTCTACAATTAGTAAAGACATCGACGAAATATAGGATAGACCTATCACGCAATGTAATTTTGTGTCACACGCTCGGGGGGCTCGCAAGCCCCCTTACCATTTTCATGTCACACCCAACGTTATCGATTGAGTCTAAAATAAGATTGTAACGCTACGCGTGGCAGGAATTAAAATTCAACACGGATAAAACCACAGACGAGGTATAGAATAGACCTATCACCTAATGGAACTTTGTGTCACCACCCGAACTGTGTTACCGACCCATAACTCGAGGACTGAATGTAGCGGCCTCTGCTCATGAACAGCGTCCAACTCAGCAAATATGTATATAGTTGCTGAGTTGGTCCTAAAATTATGGGTCGGTAATACAGTTTGTGTCGCAACACGACATCCATAAAGTGATAGGTCTATCCTATATCTGTTCTGTGGTTAACGTTCCTAAATAGTCAATTTCTGGATCATAATTGAATGCAAATCTTCCGGTAATATTCGCTCTTATGTGTCCAGGATTTACATTCTGCGTTGCTCGGCCTGTATCTTAATACATAAAGCAGAAAGTATTTGTGTGATTGGCTGTCGCCTAAAAACTTTCGAACGGTAAACTCAGGGATGAAGGAATGAATGAAGCAGGTTGTTACTTGTTACAGTTTTATATTCATGGTTTTAGGTTAGGTTTATTGTTTCTTTGGTATAGTTTACAAATTAGAATATATCTGTATACACTTTCCCAAAGTGGCATTTCAAGAATTGCCTTCTTATATCAGCCAACGAACTCTAGTCCCTCTTTTCGTGGTTTTATTATTAATATTTGTAAATCAACTATTTTATTCAGAATATAATATGTCCTCAAACCGAATAGATGTGTGTTTCTTAAATTCCTAAACTATCGATTATTCCTCAAAATTGTGGATTCTTTGATTTCGGTTTATTAGAAGGATCGATTGCTTTATCCCGATTCTTCCAAAATCTCTTTTCATATCGATTCTCCCAGAATCGATACTTTGGTTTCGATTATTTGGAAGGATCGATTCTTATAATCCGATTCGAGAATCGATTCTTTAAGTGAACTTCGCTATTTATTATTCGACCGCGTGCCCACAGCTCAATGGCCATTCTTTCACTTCCGTTTCCGCCTTCAGGGGTGATGCAGTCACGAAACATCTATCCTCGAAAGTAAAGCACGTGTGTATAAAATGGTAACTTCCCGCAATATCAAAAAACGCAAGGAATCCGTGAAGGCATTGCGGAATTTACATGGAAAGAACACAAAACTAAAATTGCGCCAAACCTCCGAAAAATTGGGTGCAAAAATGAAACGAGACGCGAATACACATCCCCAAACGGCACACATTGACGACGACTTGAAAGGTAAACTTAAAAAGGCCCAGTTAGGTAACAAAACCGTAATAAAGAAAGGCGACAAACAAATAAGTACAATTAATAAATCGACAGTTCAATTTCCAAAGAAAAGTAATCGCCAATCTGAGAAAATACTTCTCTCGAAATCTGAGAATCACGTGGATAGTAATCACAATTTGAAATCTGAAGATGGAGAAAATACTAAGAGATTGAACCGTAACGTGTCAACGAAAGGATTAAAAAGGAAACGTTCTAATAACGACGACACGAAAAGTAGTAAAAACATCGCTTCCGTTGAAAATGTAGTTTCTAAAACTGTTGGTCGAAAGTCATTGAAACGGCGGAAACGGAGTAAGGTAGAAGAAACTACAGATACCTTTAACTTGAATGATTTATCAAGAGAACACATACTACAGTGCATTAGTGTTATTTTTCATTTAACCGAGGAGCAACTGAAAAGTAAAAATGCTTTATTCGAGGGGGAGAGTCAACCAATATTTATGCAGGTAACATGCATAAGAGTACCGAAAACATCCAGAAGAAATATGAGAGTGTAAGTATAACTCTAATTGCTCATTGTTATCACCTTTGCATACATAGTCTCGTTTAAATTATTAAATTAACAAATCGCAGATGATTATACTTTTATAATTACCAATGGATCCTTATGAGGAACCGTGATTATCCTTCTAAGAATGATGTATTCTTCATTTTACAGCAAATGCTTTTTGCCTCAACAAAATGTACTTATTATTAATCTATTTTGCAGATTATTGCCACATTCAATAGTATCACCAGACGACGAAGTTGCGCTTTTCGTTGGCGATTTACGAAGAGGCAGAAGACAGGATTTCACCCCAACTATAGAGCATTACGAAGATTTACTACGCAAACACAATTGCTCAAGGGTGAAATGTGTAATACCGATGATTCAAGTGAAGACTGAGTACGACCAGTATGAATTGAAGAGAAAGCTCGTGGGGAGCTACGATCATTTCCTTGTGGATGGGAAAATATCTGGGCACCTATCACATTTACTGGGGAAGGAGTTCTATAAGAAAAGAAAATTGCCAACTTCGATTAGAATGCACAGTAAAGATTTAAAGCACGAGATAGAATATGCTTTGAGAAAAACCACCATGCAATTGCATTCCTCTGGCGACACTCATATAATTCAAATTGGACATACATCGATGGAGGGAGAAGAAATATTGGAAAATGTTTTGGCAGCGTGTAGCCACTTATCTAAACATTATCCAGGTGGCTGGGCTAATATTCGCTCCGTTTCTATTAAAACGGCCACCAGTCTTGCTCTTCCAATTTATAAGACACTTAGTATGTTTTCCTTCTTAATTACATTAAACCAGAATAACTATCTTCGCATGGCTGCTTTATTAATACGAACACTTATTTTCAGAGATGAAAAATTCTGTTCAAGTGCCGGAGATACCGCCTAAGAGGCCAAAGGCGTATCGCGATGTCCAAGGTGAATTAAGTACTTTCTCTGAAGATACTGTTGTGACTATTACCCCCGAAGGAGATATTACTGTCGATAGGAAAGAAGTGGAATCGGACGAAGAATCGGATTCAGTGAATTAACAAATTGTAACATTTTTTGTATTGCTTTATTAAATCTAGTAAACAAAGTTAAAAAAGTACTTTTCTACTTATTGTTAAGTTTACTTAACAGATTTGTAGAGCTGTTCGAGTACTCGAATATTCGAGTAGCTCGAAATTCGAGTCGAGCCGGGACTCGGTTTCCGAGCCGAGCCGAGTACTCGAATGAAGCGAGCGGCTGGAAACAATCGGGTGGCTCGAACGATCCAGATGTTTCGTTCGTCAATCGCTGCCTTCACTATGCAATCTACTCGCTTTTTAATCGAGCCGCTCGGATCGGTTATTCGAACCGAGTATATCCCGGCTCGCTTGTTCCGAGTACTCGAACAGCTCTACAGATTTGTTACACAGTAATTCGTCGTTATAGTCCCGACGAACGGGGCTGGCGGCGGGACAATAACGTAATGCGAACACTATTCCCTTAGAGTAGTATATGCTCCAAGTCTATTCCGTGCGGCCGTTGCCGTAAGTGAAAAAACCGAAGAGCCGAGCGAGAGGGAACGAAACAGTTAACACGAAGTCGCCGTCGTCTCTTTCGTTCTCTCACTCTCGACCGAAGGATTCCAAGAAATGGTGGAGATAGTGAGCGGGACTATTACGCATGGTAAAAACGGGACAATAACGACGAATTACTGTACTTATTTAAGGCTAAAATTATTATGCTCTAAAAACTTCATATACCTAACTGCGTGTATAGTGTGTTTTCATTAAACGCTAAGTTTTTTTGTTTGAATATATATGCAAAGAGGAAACGAAACAATAATTCTAATAATTAATACAAAATAGTCTGGTCTTTCTTAGAGATACTTTGGTAACCATTCGCTGGCAACGCTGGAATGTTGCTCGGAACACCATTCGCATTCTGCGTGTAGTTATACGGGCTAACAGCGTTTGTGATAACTTCGATTTCTTGGAAATTCTGAAGTCGTTGGATATCTTTGTCTTTCCTTAATCTAGTGTTGGGCAGTTTCCTTAATTTTATGATTTCATTGGGATCGATATTTAACTCTTGGCCACATATTCGAATTAGTGTCTGGTACGTTAAATCGCTTTGAGGCAATTCAATTTCTATGAAGTCTGGGTCAGGAGTATCCGCCTCCCGAATCTTTAACACCAATTCTAAAATACAAAGTGTATCGATATAATACTGAATTTTGCTGTTACATTGATTTATCAACACGTTTGCAGTTTCAGCTTCCACTCGTATAAAACAATAAAGTGGTACGAAGTGCGAGTGAAAATTATGTTGACCTGCGTAAGAGTCAAAGGACTGTGAACGTGTTAATATTCAATATCGAAGCTGACTACAACGAATTCCTCACCATCTTTATATAAACCACTGCTTCTTACTCTAGGAATTCCTGAATCTACGTTTCCATGCGTAGGATCATTTTTCAGGTACTTAGGCATCACATTGTGCGCCGTTGAATCGTTTACAATCTGCCGAGGATCCATGGAGCAATCGAGAAGCTGCAGAATTTGTCGATTGGTACACAGAGAGACTGGAGTTTCTTCTCCGGTCTCGGACCTTAAATTCTTGTCTGCGCCGTTCTCTAAGAGCAATGCAGCTATGTCTAAATAACCCTTCTTGCATGCCCAATGCAGAGGAGTCCTCAATATGGAAACAGCAATTACAGGATTATTCTGAGATTTCAAATACGAGATTGTTTACATTTATCATTTCTATCGTGAGAAGAGAAAATATGACTCTGCAATTAGCACTGCAAATTTTACGATTAATGGTAATAAGAAAGATGTAGAGAATAAAGGTGGTAAGAAATTTTAATAGAAAACTACCATCCCCGTAGCCCGTTATTGTGCTGTGGCCGTGCATTCACGTCGACGCCTAAGTCAAGCAACTGTTGAACCGTATCTATGTCACCGGAATAAGCTGCTCTTTGTAGGCGTTCTTCTAATAGATTCGAATATAAGTCTAGGAGTCTCACATATTTTTCCATTTCGAGTTTATCTAAGGCATTTTAAAAGGAATGCGAAGAACAACATTAGATGACGCAAACTTGGTTACGATTTAAACGCGACGCTATCTAAGCGCCCTGAGTGGTAACATGTAAAAGCTGTGTGAGTATGAAGATTCCTTAATCGAGCATTAAGCCTCGTTCACATTAGGTAATTTTACTGGCTTCAAGTTGCTTGAAATCGGTAAACTAACCTGTTATTCACTTCACTTGAAATATCCTTTCAAGTTTCAAGCTGTAGTTTAGTCGAGTAGCGAATAATTTAGTAATTTTTCGTGTGTGGACACTAAAATTTAGTCGAGTAGCTTAGTAAAATAATGGTAAATTATTAAATTACTCGCTACTCGACTAATTAGTGGACGTGTCTGTTCTAGCCTTCAAGCGAAGTAGAAAGGGTTTCAACTTTTCTTGCCTTGAAATAATACAACTTGAATAGTGTGAATGTACTTCTTAGAGCATATATACTCTAAGATGTACTTACAAGTGTGAACTTAAAGTCATGAAGCGACTTAAAGCCAGTAAACTTGACTAATGTGAACGAGGCTTTAAACGCACCAATTGCGATTCATGGTTTTTATTTTAACCTCTCGGAATATTTAAAAGCTTATTAACTCTTCTTTTCTCGTAATACATAAAAGTTATAATAATAATGTATATAAGTTACTAAATAAATCAGTGCCATATATATAGTTATTTTGTTTCTCAAGATTGAGTATTAATTCTTCCGTGAGAAAGATAATACGAATATTTTCCGTTGCGTGTAGGGACTTGCGTGAGCAATATCTCTGGCTTTGTTCAATTATTCTTTATTAATCGGTATATATTTTACTAAAGAATTTTATTTCGACTAATTCGTTATTTAACCCTGAACCTAAGTAATTTCACCTAAAAAGGAATGCGTTCGTGTAACGTAACTCCTTTATGAACATAAACTCACATTACCATAAATTGTAAACATTATTTTGACTTGATGCCATCAGCCTTTAGTTAAACAAAAAGGCACTACAATCGCACTTGTAGCCAGAAATAATTGATACCTAGTTCAACCACAATTGCGCATTCTTTTAACATTTCTACAAATATTAAGCCGTAAATGTACAATGTCACATCACGCGTGACATAATGTAATCGGGGTTTCAAGTAAATTAATCATATTTATATAAATATTTGTTATAACAATCTTTCACAAAGAGGATCAATTCCGGTTGCATTCGACGCCACCTGGAGGCGAGCATTGTATCAGGACTTCATTCGCTAGCTAACATCTACCTAGCCTATCGCCATTTCGGAATAAAAATTTAGTTTAAGAACGATTGACATTTGCCAGCCTCGTTAATCTTTATATCGCTCTCCTATCGGGCAGAAATTTCTCGTTCCAGGTAATAAGTAGGAAAATGGGCGAAGATTACAACGGAGGTAAGCATTCTAATAGCCTTCAAAAATACTGTGCTTCCCGTCACTATTCCCGCGTTACAGCCAGGTAAATAAGTCTGGTGATTGTAATGGCCGGAGAAACATACTCGTGAAAGTGATAAACACGTCTCGAAGCGTTTCCCTCTGTAACTCCAAAACCCCGGACAAATTTCTCGCCGCGAGTCCGCCGTTATTAATTCCAACGTAAATTAAGCAACATCCGAGCGCGTTTCGCGAGATCTAGCGCGTTTATCGATAACCTGAAAAACAAGCATCCACGAAGATTGTTCTTATGGGTATATTTCTCATTACGCGTTGGGAGTGATGCATTATGTCTCCAACCGTATCATTCCATCCACTACTTTTAACGCTCATTTAGTTCCTCCTCGTTACACGCAGCGATTTTAATTTTTGAGGTTTAGGTAATGATGCACATAGTGCATTCAAGTTATATACAGGGTGTTTCAGAGCTATGGATGCAAACTTGACTGGTTAATGAAGCTTGTAAAAAGAAGCCAAGTACTTCTGATAAACGTGGCTTTGGGAATTAATCAATTAGAGATATTAAGTTCCCAAATGCTTTTAGGTCTTTATACAATTACGTTTATCGTGGGACAAGTGGTATTTCTCAAAATTAAATTTCTCCATAATTAATGGATTATCTCGGCATGAATATATATTGAATAATAGCTCTTGTTATGAATAAGTTTTATTTACATCTTGACTGTATCTTTCTTAAGCCGTCGTGAATTCATATTTCTAATTGTTTTTTGCTCGCAACATTGTTCCTCATTTTTTCCCTAGTTTCAGGGATAAGTTAAAATCAAAGTAGCTCCTTGTTCTAAATATAGGCGAAATGAATATTAGTGTCATGTATAACTGTGATTGTATCATAAAGTCTTAAGATTTTATTACAAAATTGAATGTTCCAAGGACGAGTAGTTTGCGGACCAATGTTTAAGAAGACTTTTCTATTCCTTTCTATGAATTACATTACCCAGTTGAGTTTATTATGTAGTTTCGAAATGTCCAGTATATCTGTGCGTAAATAAGTCGCAGGATTATTCACGAATTGCATGAGATTCGATAAAAACTTCATACGCATGCAGATTACAAAATCACAAATAAAATATATTGTCGATGAGAGAAATTAATATTTATACCTACATATATTTTTAATAGACCGAGATCGCCAAGAACGTGAAAAGGATAGGGATAGGGACAGAGATCGTGATAGGAGACACAGGTCTCGTAGTAGAGATCGTAGGAAACGGTCACGCACACGATCCAAAGATCGAAGAGATAGGAAAAGGAGTAATTCACCTAAAAAGAGCCGTAGTTCTAGGAGGAGGAAACCATCTCTATACTGGGATGTTCCGCCACCTGGATTCGAACACATTACGCCCTTACAGGTAAATATCGAAGCGTTAAAATTTATAACTCGGATAAATGAAACATTCGAGGGGCGGTTATTTATTTTTCCTGTTAACAGTATAAGGCAATGCAAGCTGCAGGACAAATACCTGCGAACATTGTAGCAGACACACCACAAGCAGCTGTACCAGTCGTCGGTAGCACGATAACTCGACAAGCGAGGAGACTTTATGTAGGAAACATTCCATTCGGGGTGACTGAAGAAGAAATGATGGAGTTCTTCAATCAGCAAATGCATCTATCCGGGCTTGCGCAGGCTGCTGGAAATCCAGTATTAGCGTGTCAAATCAATTTAGACAAAAACTTTGCGTTCTTAGAGGTATAATTGAGTTCGCTTGAAAATATAAGGTTCTAGCGTTAATTGTTCGTGCGACTACGTGACAAGGTATTGATTAAATTCTTCTTTAGTTCCGTTCGATAGATGAGACGACGCAAGCTATGGCATTCGATGGTATCAACTTCAAAGGGCAAAGCTTGAAAATAAGAAGACCGCACGACTATCAGCCAATGCCAGGAATGACTGACAATCCAAGCATGAACGTGCCAGGTACGGTCCCTGGTATGTTTTATACATACTCTTTATATCCTTTTCTGAATATAGGAAATGTAATCCTGACATAACGTAAAATATAGTTCAATGTTGTATGATTCCAGACTCCCCACACAAGATCTTCATTGGTGGTTTACCCAATTATTTGAACGAAGAACAGGTATGCAGACAAATCTGTTATACAGTTTTATTTATTGCACACCTTTGGATGCAGTTTTTACTCACCGATGCCTGTTCTAAATTAAAGTATATTCGATTGTGTTTATTCGAAAAGATTCACCGAGAGTCGGTTAAACTCGTAGTGCATTCTTAAATGGCATCGGAGATTAAAGTGACCGCATCGCTGTATAACAATGCTGTAGGATTACATTGAATATATGCTAGTTCTCAGCATTGTGTGTTATACCGAAGGATTAAATTATGACATAGGTATTTAGCTATTTAGCGGAGATCAAAGTTACGAAGATGTGTCAACTACCCAAATGCCATAGAGGTATGTATGTTGTATCCATTGGATTCCAGCGTCGTTTAGGCTTTACAGAACTAGGTGAATCAGGTTTTAAATTCCATTTATATGTCTGGTCAAGCGTAGGCAACGTAGCTTCTCGTCTCATCTCATTTCTTCTCGAAACACCGTCACTGGAATAGCGGATAGGAATATTAGGTTTCTAAGGATAGAGATATTGCAGCATTCAGGCGGTTATGCAGTTCTCGGCAGCAGTCGTGTTTCTTTTACAGTCTTTCTAGGATCATCGTGGACCCAGCCAAGGGAATACGAAGTTTTTTTTCTTTAAATTTAGGAATATTCTGACAAGAATCTCGAGTCAGGGGAGGTGGAGGCGTGGCTATGTTTATAGCGATCATTCGAAAAAAAGCGAAGACGTTTACGCGTACGTATCTTGAAGTCGTTAGGCGCAAAGAAAACTGTCTTCAGAAACAAAGGCTCTTTGTATCTTTACATCTGGGACACTTTTGCAGAGTGAGCCTGCTCTCACGTGGAAAAACGAGAAACCTTTTTTAGGACCACAAGAGATAAATCAACGTTTTATCTAGTGTATCAGCTTTTTTTTTCTTAATGGGATTACAGGGTCAACACATAATCTTATGTGCATCTGGTAACAGCTCCAAGTCTTTTGGCACCTATTCTTTTCAGGAGTATCTTTTTTCTCTTGCAGCTGTTTTCTTTACAGGCTTTACAGGCTTTACAGCTCTTCGTCCTTGTGCCTTGTTACGTTTACAGGTTACGCGAACGAACTTGTGTTCGAGTATCAGTAATGTGCATTTATACAAAGACAAAGTGCAAAGAGAAAGTAAGAAAAATATAAAAGTCGGTAAATGTGTTTACATTGAACGCCGGAAAAAAAGGGACGTTAATACTGTGTTCTTACAGTGGTACCTTGTTGGAATGATACGAATCAAAACGAACCGAAAGAACAAAACAAAGTATAACCATTTGGTTAATTATATAGTAAAAACTGTGGACTGATACCAGTGCCCTTTCTCCCCATTTCTTAGCTTAGGGTCGCGCCGATCAAAAGCATTTGCTTACCACTACCACTACTTCTACCACTACTACTACTACTACTGAACATGACAAAATACCACACTGCCTGGAGAGAGGCTAGCCCAGTCCCTCGAGGCAAGTACTTATATCATTTTCATGCCTTCGTATTGGGCTTATGCGACTTTTGCAGCCCCTTTTCCGAAGATCTTGGTTCTTCTATACGAACGGTGCGTTTTCTAATTCGATAGTTTTTCATTGATAATAGCGTGTTGCTTACACATACAGACATTAATGATTCAATAGGGAACATGGTATAAGGGATAGTAGTTCTAGAATCTTTATGGAAGTTTGACACTTCTGTAGTCACCTAAAAATACTGGCTTAGTCTCTGAGGTGGTAATAATATCTAAAAATCAAATCTAATGCATTCGTGAGGATACAGCCCTCATTGGAGCATATGTATACAGATGCTTGGGCTGCTTTGATTAAACCATACATCTTCTCGAAGCAAGCTGTAAATTAGTATCGTACAATGTATTCCACCATAGACGGGATATCCAATCGTCTTCTTTAGTTATGACAATGCCAGGAATTTGGGAATTATTAACTTCGGGAGAAACTTCCTTTAAACCGTGCTTGAAATACTTTTTCTTGTATAGTCATAATTAACGGGGATGATTAGATGATTTGGTGGGGTACCTTGTACAATGCTTTAGCCAAAACACGTCGGGCTACATGTGCTTCGATGAAATGAATCGAGATGTTCGTACAAGTTTTATTACAAAGCTGTGTACATAATTACCTGGAAGCTTTCACTGTCAGCAATGACAGTAAACCTTCGTTCAATGCAACATGCTGTTATCTCTGCTTCAGAGTTTTCAGTACTTCTGGGGTATGGAAAGACGTAAGTAGATTTAAGGTACACTTGTTTTTAAAGAGAGAATGAAAGTGTACTTGGAAGAGATCCGTGCTCGAAGAGCAGCAGTGCGCTCTTGAAACATTCACAAAAATCTGTTCCAGACTGGAGTAAAACTTTTGTATGTAAGCAAGACATTGTGCGTAGATGTTAAGTGGAAATTGAGTAGGAGATATATTCTATGATAGACATCTATGCAGAGATATACATCTATGCATTGATAGCGAATTTATCATTTCAAGATTGTGCAACTTTATTCCAAAGTTATCATTTAACGCGTTGCTTAACATTTCTAAATTCTCAAAAAGGAAATCGATGATATACTTCAAAATTGTTTAAAACTTTAATTTTAAACTTGCTATTAGTAACTCGAGAGTTATCAATCGCTAAATCAATTTTAATTTTAAAAAATCGGACAAAGCGTACAGTAATATTTAAACTAATATAAAGTAATGCAATTGTAAATAGAAATAACTTATATAATTTGTCGTACAAGCAAAGAAGTTGCATAGTCTAAATGGATCTAGATCATATTGATGGCACACGAGTAAATAAGTAATGTTATTTTTACGATACAGGTGAAGGAGTTACTGATGAGCTTCGGACAACTAAGAGCATTCAATCTAGTAAAGGATTCAGCCACAGGTCTATCCAAGGGTTACGCATTCTGCGAATATGTTGACGTGTCAATGACAGACCAAGCAATTGCTGGATTAAATGGGATGCAGCTGGGAGACAAGAAACTAATTGTCCAGCGAGCTAGCGTAGGTGCCAAGAATCCTATGATCGGTGCGCAAGCTCCGGTTCAAATTCAGGTGCCTGGGCTGTCTATGGTGGGCACGAGTGGCCCGGCGACCGAGGTAAAACAATTTCGTTCGCGCCTTTTTATAATTTACATAAATCGTGTGTAAATTGATGCGCTCCAAATGAAATCCACAATAATGATTCTCTATTGTCTTATAAGAGACTTAACGTAACAACGATTATTATATATAAATAATGTGTAGGTGCTGTGCCTGCTGAACATGGTAACTCCCGAGGAGCTAATGGAGGAAGAGGAATACGAAGATATTTTAGAAGACATTAAAGAAGAGTGTAACAAATACGGCGTAGTCCGATCCGTGGAAATACCAAGACCTATAGAAGGTGTTGATGTACCTGGATGCGGAAAAGTATATTTCATATTAACATACAATTCCAAATTAGTTCCACTTGCTCCGAGAAGCATATTATTAAAAATATATTCCTGTGTTTGTTATAGGTATTTGTCGAATTTAATAGCGTGATCGACTGCCAGAAGGCACAGCAGACCCTTACAGGACGAAAGTTCAATAATCGTGTCGTTGTGACGTCATACTTTGACCCCGACAAGTATCACCGCAGAGAATTCTAAAATTGATAGATTTCTCCTTTCATACCAATTAATAATTGACTACCAATGTGTAATATATATATTGAATGAATAATCTAACGTGCCCGAAAATTAATAATTCTCTTTTATCAGAATGTACAAAGCAAAATGTAATTGATTTCCGATCGTACTGTGCATTGGAGAATGATTGTTGTAACTTTTTGCGTATCTTTCGATTATATAATCATATATAAATAACGAGTAATTTATGACACGGGATATTTCGTAATTCGCAACTAGCAATGGAAATAAAAAGAAATAGTACGACGGGTGCGGTTATACGAGAAATAGCGGCATCATGAATTTCGATAATGGATTAGTGAGATTAAAATAATAGACGATTGTCAAGGACAGAATTACATGGAAATAAATAACACATTGTCACTGTGTTTATACAAAATTTCTTCTGTGAAAATACTTCTCACATTTTTCTCTTGTCGGAGTATAAAAAGGAAGCGATGTGTCGAGTGCTGGAATCTTGAAATGTTTTCATATTTTTCTATTTATGTTTAAGCTTCATTTTGCAATGCAGGTTGGTAGCCTGAATGGCGTTCTCCAGTATCAGCATTGTCGACTACGAATTTCTGTAGCAATACGTAGAGCCCAGCACCAGCAAACAGCATACTAATTCCAATCAGGAGTACTATAGACCATGCAGGTATCGCAGTTCCCCCTAAAAAGTTACGAATACACTTCGTTAATACCCGCAATATTAGTTACCTCCCCATCTCCCACTTTTATAAAATATTTCAGACTTACAGTAATAGCGCCTCGTAATTGTCTTGCGACCCCTTAAAATCTTGCGCCTTGCTTCAACTCCTTCCATAAAAATCCCCATGATTACTGTTTGAAATTCATCGATTAGTACACACGAAGAATTTGTAATTTATTTTTCCCTGCACCATTGCAAATTATTTACATGACTCATATGTGAGTCTTGTAAGGATTATCAAACTTTTACCGAGCTTGTATCATTGCAATATCAGTGCAAAAATTTATATTTGTGCAATTACTTTATTATACTTTCTGACGATTAACCTTTGTAAATCTTTCACCACTTTAATAACATTCTACATACGTATTACCAGTTTTTTTTATTCCACACAACTACAATTTCTGCGAGGAAGGGGAATAAAACTTATTTGTCTTTGTGCACGTATTCATTGTTAATATTATTTTTCTATGAGTATCTCATAATTTTGACGACGAAAATTGTGCTTTTAAATATCCGGTGTGATTACACTTTAAAAGTCAGAAAACATGCGTCATATAAGTAATTGTAAAAAGTTCTGTCAAGGTTATTGAGTTTCAAATACTAGTGTATATACTTACATATACCAATGGCCATGTAACACAAAAACTTTTTGGACCACATTTTTCTCGATTACGAAGATGTAAATCGCGGAAAACTATACGATAAAACGTAGCTCGTAGTTGGTACGAATAGGTGAATAACGTTGGAATCGCGTCTGGATACTCAAACGGTATGGTCGTGAATCCGTAGTGAATCAGCGGCATCAGCGCTTTGATAAGAGATATCCGATAGCAGGTGGAAAATGCACCTTATCTGTTCTCGCAGAGATAAAAGACATTCTTATTATGGAACCCTATTGGGCTCGCCACCATAGCGAGCATACTTTCATCAACTAACATCCTTTGTTCATTGATTTCTCCGAGCAGAATACTCGGCATTATGTAATTTCGTTCTAATATTTCCAATACGTGCAAATGAAGAGAATTCGGATCCTTCAGCCTCTAAATATATTCTAAAAAAAGCAAATTGAATATAAAGAAACAACTTAGTTTAGTTTAAATGAATGTATAATATAAAGTTAATAATGTTTATACAAATTTATATAAAATTGTTTCATTGGAATTATAGATTGGACGAGTTACAAAAAAAGGGTACGGCTTCGTTTGTATGCTTCTCTTCTCGTAAATGTCTAAAGAAACGTGGGAACCCCGGGCGCAGTTGGAATTTAACAGCGCGGATACGAAGTAGATTATCGGGAATGCAGGTCGATGATTCAGGGAAGGGTGGGATCTATTAAACACAAGAGAAATGATAGTATCAGTTAATATCCCGCAATTGTATACTGACTTTTTATTAATTCAAAATCAAGGAAACCAAGTTACAAGTATAATATAACTTATTACACGATCGTTGTAATATCAGATTGGTCGATGCCAACGAGCAAGGACTATCAATGAAATATGAAACCAGTGTCCTTTTCCTAATAATACAGTAAATACGATAAAGTATAATCCTTTGAAACGTTTATTGAACAAAGCGTTGCGCGAATGTTTCTATTTTTTAGCAACCATGTAATAAATGGTAAAAATTAAATTGGATATTTGGAATAGATAAATTCACAGCGGTGGTAATGTTTCAAAGGATTGGGAAAACTCGCAGGCCGAAGCATATTATGTTAAAGATTGTTGGCATCGACATGTTCGTATGCTGATATGGATAATTAAGATATATTCCCTCTGCTTTTATATAACATTAAAGTAATTACGACGAAAATAAAGCTTTATGCAACTTACAAATATAATTACCGTAATAATATAAATAGAAATAGCTGGCACATATACAAGGCATTCCAAAACATCACGTTTCACGTAACAATTTCCTCTACCTCAGGCGGCAGTATTTGCATTTCCCTCCCCATCCATTAATTTTTTTTCTTCATCTAATTTTCCTACCATTCTACTTATACATTCTCTCTCACCCTCTCTCTCTCTTTCTCATTCTCGCTATATTTTCCTGAAACCGTAGTTCCCTCCTGTGTAACTGTTTCTCCTCAGTTCTTTTGTTTTTATTCAGCACCATACGATTTCAAAGAAATCTTCGCACTAGCACAGGCTTGTTATGCTTTTCATCTGTGCTCGTGTTAAACTGCGCCCCTGCGGCGCGAAAATTCCATGGTCGCCACGTTTTAAAGCAACCCCTTGACGAAACTGCAATACAGCCCTAAAGAATACTACCAGAACTGCTTTCATCGCAGAAGAGATACGCTTCTATGATCAACACTTGATCGTATCTCATCCCTCGACACGCAAATTCCATGCTTATAGATAGACGTCTCATTTCATTTAACAAATAAAAAAAGGGAAGAAAATGAGAAACACGAATGTTGTGCATTAAAATTTTCAAGCTTCGCGCATAAATTTGAACCAGTACAGTTCATCAATTTCAATTTTAATACACTGCTGGAAAATTAATTGATACGATGAAAAACGATCTATTAACAAAAACGTCATAACTATTTATTAACATATATATATGTATATATAACGGCGTACAAATAAAAAAATGCAGTACACAGTAAGCCACGTTAAGGAAAACGTTATTAATACAAGCATATTTTTTTGGAGGGGGAATACATTCCTCTAACAAAACGATTGGGCCAGTTACACTAATGATTATCTCAAATTATACATTCATAGGTTTCAGAAAATAAATAAAATATAATCGCGACGTAGATTAATATAAATAAAATATGACTGTACTAAAACAATCGAGAAAAAGGAAAGCAAAGAAACACGTTGCTTTTAATACATTCACGTGAATACTCATTGTTACTTGGATTAACGTAATACTCTTTCACAGTGCATGCTCCCACAATTTCAATTCGCGCGTACCGAGCTTTCATGTATCAGTTCTGTGCACTCGTTTCAAAATATACAGAAACACGGACCTCCCCGTTGTAAACAATTATACTGTACATTACGCTAGGGAACTGTTTGGAATCAAATAAAAAAATAAATATAAATAATACTGTAAAACGCGTGTGTTATACAGTAAGTACTGACGCTCTTCGCAACTGTTTCTTTTTGTGATACAACACTAAGTACATTACCGTATCGTTTATGACAATATCGAAAGGAAAGTTGATAGGAGTCCGCGGAGACACTCGAATATTTTCCAAAAACGTACCGAACAGATTGCTGGCAAACAGAAACTTTACTGGTAGATGATAGAGCGTCTATAATATATTTTGCTATAAATTACAAACTACGTTAGAAGTGTCTAATAACATTCGACTTAGCCGTCATAGGTTTTCTTCATCTAAATACGAATCTTTGTTTCTAAGCTACAACCTATTTGCAATCAAAGTCACTTCGTAATTTCGCTTGGAATACTGTACTTAGTGGATGGCATATAATGACTTTAAGATAGTTGAAGGATAATGAATTTTCATTTTTTTTGTTGTTATTTGAAGTCTGTGGCATTATTATTCGAAATGTACTCACTGAAATGCGTTTAGAATTAATAACTATTATTATCGTGTCCCTTAACTCTATTGCAAAGTGTTTCCTTACGTTGGCTCGACGTATTGCTACCGGTTACTTTACCATTTTCATTTAATTCTTATCACTTTTTTTAATACGATGTTCTTTCGCCTACCCGATACCCGAAATTTTTTTTTCATTTTTTTCTTTTTAATTAGTCAGTCAAGTTGTTATTGCGCCTTCGAGGAACGCTCTATTCTCATTGCAGAATTACAGAACTAAATGCACGTGGTACCCCATGTATTTTTGCTTTTACCCCCTGGTCGAATATTAACTCCACATCAATTAATATTATAACATTACATATAACTGATTATTGTACAAGGTGTCGCTGGATAAGTGCTGCGTAAAATATTCGTTAAACGGCAGGGGACACAAAGGAATCGTGATATTTCACTGGTATTTCTACTAAAGTTGAACGTCCCTTTTTCGTGTCTTTGGCAAAAATGTAAGAAACTTGTAGTATTCAATTTAAACAAAGTGATGGTATTGATAAATTTCGAAAATAAGAAATGATGAAAGAAATCTTACGCTCCTTTGTATCGTCTACCGTTTAGCAATCATTTCGTACAGCAGCCATCTAGAGACACCTCGTACACTCTACATAATATTATAAATTAATCGTGTAACACGCTCAGGAATTTCATGACATTGTACACAAGAGCAGGGATCCCGTTTGCTCCCACGCGATGCCTGTGTATGATTGCGTTTATTATTACGTTACTATGTGGTTACTCTATAGTAACAAGTATCTCTAGCTGCGGAGCACTGACAGCGGCGTTTCTGTTAAAGTGTTATCGCTTGTTAGTAGTGGTGTTAAATATTAATAAATAGATACCGCGATTATCATTGAACATACTTTTCCTTTTTAATATCTGTATATAATAATAAATTAATCGAATATATTACCGCATAATCGTGTACCTGGTACGAGCTAAATATTTAGGTTTAAACTTAGGTTTACCTTGTGGCTAGCTGATGGTACGATCCGAAATGCTATGTTTCGTTTGGCTTAGCGGCGTGGCGGAAATATTCGTCGAGGAAGATGAGACACAGTCCTTCGATGGATTACTGCTCGGGATTAATTTGCTGCTCCCCTGGCTGTTGCTCCTTTTACTCTTGTCGCGATCCACCATGCTAGAATCGGTGACATTACATGCTTCATGGCATTCGATCTTAGTGCTGCTCGTTTGCCCTTTCACGTTCGCGCTATTCTCTCCGTCGATGCTATCCTCCATGATCCCTTCTATAATCAGTACCCCCTTGAACGTGGCTAAGGTTTTACGAAGCGTTATGCAGAAACCTTTAGACGCTGGTATAAGTGGGAATTCCGGAAGGATCTTTTTGTCTAAACAGAAACCAGGTTGTCGGTGTAGAGATTTCTTGCGTGTGTACATGAAATTAGTAATGAGTTCGAGGCGCACCGAATCACTGCGAATATCCCGAAGTGTTTTGAATATTATTGGAAATCAAAAGTCTACCTGTGCGACAATACATTTATCCACAATGGAAAAGAGAAATTTCGAAACAAAATTCAAATTGGAACTCTTCAACTTCTCAAAAGGTTCAAGAATTTCTGGCTTCACATCGGATCGTTGTGAAGCTTTCGAGCCAAAGATTCGAACCGCTATTACTAAGTACAATTAAAAGACAAAATAACATACCAACGTCAGATATTTGTTTAAAAGTAGTAGGCGTCACTGGAGACAATGGATGTTGATTATTGTGTTGCTCGGATATCTCCATCCACAGGTCCAGTCGTTGCAGTAGTTTCTTCGCGTGCCTCTTGAAATGTTCAATGATGATATCTTTGAAAACAGGCGGTGGATGCTGCAGCAACTTGGTCTGCGCTTGAACCAGCTTCAGCACAACCATTTCATTGTACATCCTCGAGTTCTCTCGTCCTTGTTGAGAACCCTTCTGCTTTTCAAATCCTGCCTCGTTGAAATACGGTTCGGGCACGAGTATAAGGCCCTGGATCGATACTATGACTTGTAACAAAGTCGAGGAGCTGGTCCACACTTCTGTTCCGCGGCCGGACCACGTTCCGAGCAGGCTCACGCATACCTTTCCATCTTCGTAGAGATTAGGGTTCAATCTATCGTTACAATAAGAAATGTAATGGCAAAGTGGCGGAGCGGCCGGATAGTCGGCGGACAATTGAAAGTCGAAAAGGAAGAGTCCGTCCTCGTACGGTGTTTTCTCAGGACCACGAAACATTACAGAGTACAGGTCTATCCTATCTTCAAATCCTTTCACCCATATGCCGGGTGGTAGCGAGCTCTTTAAGAGTTTCAGTTCCTTGGACACAGTTCTGAAGAAATTCGTTGGGTCCGTGGGCTGGAACATTGTTAATCTAAATTTATGACTGTCCGGCGCTGTTTCCTCTATGGAGAATCCTTCCCCTTCGGTATACACCGGCGGCGGAATCTCTATCACGCACTCGGACGGCTCCTGTACCAGTTCTACGCGTTTCTCTTCCTCTTTCTTCGGCTTCTTCGAAGGGGACGATCCTTTCTCCGCGTCGGACAGCGACATCCTCGACAGTCCGAATCGTTTAGATACTTCTGCGTGCGCTAATACGAGTTGAGCTTTTATCAGGGTACAAAGTTTCACGCACACTTGGGAACCGGCTACGTAAGAGCTCGTAATGTATATATGCGTCTTGTTAGCCTTGTTCGCGTCTGTCTTCTCTGCCGAGCGATCTGGTACATTGTTAGCGTCTTCACTTAATAGAAACTCTCCGCTCGACTCACTCGAGCCCGATTCTTTCTTCGAGTTCTCCGCGGAATATAATCCAGAATCCTCGGGATTCGGATTAACATTGATGAAGAGTCTATCGGTCGATTTCTCGTCTTTCACATTCTGCTCTTTATCGGCGTCTTCGTCGTTCTTGTCATCGATGGATTCTGTGGTGTCAGTTACTGTAATGATCTTCTCGGAAGGGTTATCGGAGTTTTCTGCATTTAACTCCGACCCGTCGGATTTATGAGTGAACAATCTGTTCACTTGATCCGCCATACGTTGCGCCACATTCGCCCGGCCCCCTTGCCTGACTCTTTCCAAAAGCCCTTGGAAGTGACTTTCGTGGAAGAAAGAGGTGCCCATAAGTTTGTCCATGTAACGACAATCTTTGTAGACGTCTAGTAATTTCCTCATAACTTCAGTGGTTTGGAGAGATGGGTTCTGAGTAAAGATCTCTTCCAATCTTGACATAGCGATACGAGCTTTCTCGATGTGGGCGGCTAGTTTCGGCTTTATATTCTCTAACTCCGTTTGCTCTGTTCCGTCATTGTCCGCGATAAAACAGTCTTCCAATTCCGTCTCCCACGACGCGTCGGACGACACGTCATCCCACAGTTCTCCCTCGTCACTGTCATATTCACCTACTTTATACAAATCTTGAGGCCAACACATACTTACATGTCCATCGACCCACCACACTTTCACCCGACCTTCAGGATAATTATCTAGCACTTGACCAGCAGTGCACCCAGCATCTTCCCCTTCAAAGTTGGCTATACGAATCACCAACGTGCCCGGTCTGTATTGAAAATCTGGGTGATCCTTCAGATCATACACACTGACCTCGCGCTCTTCTAGTAAAGTTGGTCTAGCGAATATTTATTTAGATTAGTGCGACAGGATTTACAACGAATTCAATTGCTCTGGATCGAGAAATTACTAGTCACTTACTGCGGACTTTGACTAGAAGTGTACGTTTTGAACCATTTTATTTTAGCCGTTCTACCTTGGTGATCGACGCTTTGAACTACGCCGTACATTCGAGATTCCTCTTTTTGATCGACCACAAAATCACCCGGGAAGAACTCTTTATCGTCTAAGTGGTGAATCGGGTAAAGCTGTGTCGATGGAATGCCTGCAAGAATAGTAATGGACAATGTACAACTTGTATGCTATTGACAAAGATCTGCGATTAAGAATGTTACGTAATAAAGTACCGAATTCTACCGAGCCATCCTGCCACACAACGTTAGCTTTCGTATTTGTGGATAACGTTTCCACGACAATTTTAGTTCCAGGTATAAGTGGTACTGGCGGTAACTTTTTCTTCGCTTTACATAACTTTTTCTTCTTCAGTACCTTAGTCATTAAAGCGGGGCCCTTTTTCTTTTTGCCCATAGACGACATGCTTGAACACCCACTGGACACCTGTAAACGTTAGAATGCTCTTTAGCCCTATTTCCTGAGCGATGATTAGTAACGGAAACTCTTACCGAAGCACTGTCGCTCTGCGAACCAGTGTCCTCCGTATCCCAATCGTCCGAGCTCTCAGTATTTTGATTTTGCGCTGGAAGCATTAAGGTATTATTGCTTGTCACATTTTGCAAATTATTAATATTATTTTGAGCATTCTCTTCTAACGCCTGCTGTTCGTTAACGTTCTCCTTGTCCTTCTCTTTCTTCTTATCCTCAGCCGGCTTAGTGACGCTAATATTCGGACGTGTTTTCTTTGGACTATGTTTAGGAACTTGAAAAATGTCTCTCTGATGCTTCCTCCACTGTTCTCGCGTAATAACGTTCTCGTCGCCTTTAATTACATAGAAATTTCTATCTCCGACTTGCACGGTAGAAGGTTCAAAGACATTTAATAATTTCAACTTCTTCAAATTCTCCCCTTCGACTACAAATTTCGGCGGAGCTTGGTCCGACCAAGCGCCATCCTTGGAGTACGCTCTACACTGCCAATGTACTCCGACCCATTCAGTCTCCACTTTCTCCACGATTACTTTAGTCATTTTCTGCGGCTTGGCTTTCCTCTTCACTTTCATTTCCTTCGTACAAGTGATCCACTGTGCATCTTCCAGGCTGTGAATCGGTCCCCACAAACTTTGCCCAGGATAGAACTCGGAAGAGTGAGGAAAATTATTGTCCTAAAAATAATCTTCATTGAGTATCTTCGAAGAACAATTTTCAATTTGATTCTTACATTGTCTCGCTTCTCCTCTAACTGTCCCAAGACGCGATAGTCCGTCTCGTTTATAACGCAACGAGATCCATCGGGCGTACTGAGCCACAATTTAAAGTGAGCCATCTTTATCCCACCGACCCATGAATCCATACAGACAGCTATATCCGTCGCGAATTCCTACGAAACGTCGCTATCAACTATAACATACGACTTACTTAAAGAAAATTAACTACCATACACGCCTGATTACATACTTCCAAAGGAACCAAATCCTCGCTCCTAATATTCGTAAGCACCTGCTTAGTACCGATCACTTGAACACAAGCAGTGAGTTCAATATCCCTGCAATACCCCCTCTGTGTATCTTTCCCCTTTATCATACGGCGTACAACATCTCCCGGCATAAGTGTTCTGTCTGCCAAGTGGACCTATAAGTAGACATAAAAATTTCCCCCGAAAGAAGAAAGAAATCCTCAATAATCTACGAAAAAAAAAAAACACCAAAGGGTTGGAAGTTGTTAGGTCGGAATCGAATTCGAAAATTAAGTTCCAACAGTCAATCGCGGACACCGTTCTCATGTCAGGTGTCGCTCGCCGTGAAATCGAAAACATAAATACAAGGGGAAAGGGATAATACGGCGAGGCGTTATTTATTGTTCTGCGCAGCGTTGATTTTGTGTGCGGTGGTATAGTTTGATGGGATAAGAGAACGTGGGATACCTTTTTCGGGGTGACTAGCTCCTCGACACCGGAGGGATGCCAGACCACGCGAATCTCGCCCTTTTTCCTCTTCGGGTTCTCCTCGCTGTCAGAGCTCTCGTCGGACAGCTCTTGGTCGTCGTTCTCCATAACGATCCCGAACACAACGTTGCCTTTCTTATCCACACGGTAGACGACATCCTCGTAAAAGTACTGACACTCTACCCCCAAGTTCGTAGCCATCTTTCCTCTGATCACTGTGTGCTCGCTCTCCGCCGACGACGGCTGATAGAAGGTTACACGGCGCAACGGTTACGACGCACGTCGCAAAGCAGGGATACCTGACTCCCAACCCCGAACCCTATCCCAACCCCGACCTAAGAATCCACCGATTCGAGATGCCTCTTCTCTGCTCCACGCCGATCGAGTAGTTATCGACCTTTCTCAAATCGAGTCTCGTTTCTACATTTTTCAAACGTCGCCCCGGCCTACCTGTCAAAATATTTTGATTTAACGTCGTGCTACGGAGCGTACGCGTACTTGAGTATATACGGGGTGTCTCGTGCGAAACGCTGCAACCGGTACTTTCGCTAGCTAGGAAGAATGGCGATAAATTATTGTTTCTCTTTTAAATTTCCGGCTTATGGGATCCTTCGGGTGACGTGTGCGATGCTACCGTCGGGGGATCCCTGTTTTTCTTTTTGTATCGAATGGGACATACAGTGGCTCTTAAAAATATTCGGACACCCTTTAAAATCGCATAACTTTTTTAAAATTAATTCAAACGACTTGAGTTTTTTTGAGAAGCTAGAGGGATTAGTTTGCTAAATGATATGGTTCGTCGTTTTGAAAAAAATGCACTTGGTCGGAGTAGCAAAAAAAAATAGTAAAGGGCGTTTTTTAAACTTTTTGTTGTGAACCCTTAATGAAAATTCAAAAAACCCGTTTGTAGATTTAAGTAAGTTATATACGTGTCTAAAATTTCATCAAAATCGGTTAACGTTGCTCTGAGCTACACACGTTTCAAGATCGCAGAATAAGGTCGAAAATCGCGAAATTCCCGAAAATCAGCGATTTTCGACCTTATTCTGCGATCTTGAAACGTGTGTAGCTCAGAGCAACGTTAACCGATTTTGATGAAATTTTAGACACGTATATAACTTACTTAAATCTACAAACGGGTTTTTTGAATTTTCATTAAGGGTTCACAAAAAAAAGTTTAAAAAACGCCCTTTACTATTTTTTTTTGCTACTCCGACCAAGTGCATTTTTTTCAAAACGACGAACCATATCATTTAGCAAACTAATCCCTCTAGCTTCTCAAAAAAACTCAAGTCGTTTGAATTAATTTTAAAAAAGTTATGCGATTTTAAAGGGTGTCCGAATATTTTTAAGAGCCACTGTATGTATACGTTTTTGTGATTCTTCTAAAAACATGAAATTTAGGAGGGTCTATATTTTATGTTTGTGGAAATACGAGGAGATATCGTTTTGTGTTAGGAGAATTTGAAAATGAGACGAGATGCGGTAGGATTAATATGGGATTGGGTTATTTTTAATTTAGGGGGAGTTGGGGCACTTTGGTTCAAGGGGCATAATGGATTAATATTCTCTTGATATCTAGAAATAGTTAGAAGTTAAAATATGATCACAATTTACAAGACACCCTATAAGCTATCACCTTAATAGATTATATATGGTGATTCCGTATAGATATCAAGATAATATTAAAGTTTCATTGTGCCCCTTGCAGCAAGTGTCCCAAGTCCCTCTAAGGTCTTCTTTTATTTTGATTATGTATTGAATTGTGTGAAGTTTAAGGGGTCATGCCGAAATTGTTGGCAGGTGAAAAAGAGTGTGATATTCGGGAATTTTTTGTGGAAAATCTAATGTATATTTTTTGCAACAATTTGCTTATTTTAAAAGTACATATATTCAGTAACTCTCGATGATTTTGTTATAGTAAAATATTAAAAAGTGAACGAATTGCAACCACTCTCCCGGAAGCTGTTTTTATAATGGCGCTGAAATCAAAAACTGAAGATTCTGTTAATATATATGTTTATCTGGTGCGTGAACGAACGATTTTAAAAAAATATTATCTCAGACAGAATGGCGGCCGCTCAACGGAAAATCATGATTTTTCGATGTGTGATTTGTTCATTTTTCGTGAATTAAAAATAAAGTTTTTATCAAAAACAAATATAATTTTTTCACGCACCAGATAAACTCGTATATTAACAGAAGCTTCTTCACTTTTCGATTTCAGATGATCCAGCTCGGCGAAATCGTGCTCACCGCTAAAAAAATAGCTTCTGGGACAGTCGCTGTAATTCGTTCATTTTTTAATATTTTTCTATAACAAAATCACCGAGAGTTGCTGAATACATGTACTTTTACAATAAGCAAATAGTTGAAAAAAATATGCAGTAGATTTTCCACAAAAAATTCCCGAAAATCACGCTTTCCACAAAAAATTCCCGGAAATGGGATAACTAAAGGTTGTTTCTGGAACACTGTCTGAAAATTCATACGTCGTTCTGTTGAAATAAGGCGGAAACCACCCCGATCTTTTAGTGACTTGATAAGGGTTTCGCATATAATGTACATTTTATAGTCATTTATTGTAACATATTCTTTTAATCATATGTACAACCGATTGTCTGACAAATACATTTATACTTATATTGAATAAATATCTAAAAATATAGCGAAAGATGAAGTATCTCGTTCAATTAGGAATTAATATCACATAGCCATATGTTTATAAACAGATATGTCCTATGACTAATGGGAAACATGTTTACGCACGATATAAACTGTAAGTTTCACTTACATCTTTCAGAAAATATGTACCTTCTTTATACGCAACATATTTATTAAACTTCGTTTAATAAAGGGGTCTAGTCATAGAATAAAACAGACTAAGAATACAATTAATTTACACTGACTAGATACGCGAGGGTGAATGTTTTAAGTGTTTTTATATAATTAAGATATCGTTTCTATCATGAAAAAATAATTTCTCAGACATTGCATTTTACTTAAACCGATCAAACCGCAAAGTGAGTGCGTTGGAACCCTTGGCCTAGACTTTGCAATATAGTCTGCATCTCGCTTTCGTTTTCATGGTAGAATACATAAGCGTCGAACTTGGTCGCCAAGTTGCAGTTGGTGTCTCTGTAAATTGAGTTAAACGTACATTCCAATTGTATAACTAAAAGAATTTATATAATAATTATTTATATTACCCTGCAATGAACGCAAAATAATTAGGAATGTTTCCAGTTCGACCGCAAGAAGAGATTTCCATGTAACTTTGTTTACATATTACCTAAACGTTCAAATAGACTTTACTGTTATGTTACACATTTGTAAACACTAACAGATATATTTACGTACCTTGTCATCTGCGTCCTGAGTCACCCTGATTCCAATTTCCAGACATTCAAATTTCACGGGCACCAGCTTTAATTCCTCCAACTTTAATACTTGTACGATTGCTCTTTCGATTTGTTTAACATCTCCTTCCGTACCGATATACATAGAGCCACAGTATTTAACACAAAATCCAGCATTTAATGATTTGCTCGCTGATTTAGGTATCTCGGCTTTTTCTTCGCCATTGCGCGGCTCTGAAGCAAATCTCTTTAAAATCTTTTTCAAACCCTCAACACCCGAGCTTCTTATAAGATGCACTACTGGGGCATACAATTCATGTGTTTGTTTATTGCGATGCTGAAAAGCCATGATATTACAAATGCAGTCATATTTAATTAAAAGGAAATGTTGCGAGACATACTTTAATTACGTGTAGACACACTGGTTGGCCTGTAGTCTTTTTCATGATTCTACGTAGCTGTCCCTTCGTACTAGATGTTATAGCATTTCCATTTATCTCATCCAACACGTCTCCAATCTCCACTTTATCCTAATAGAAAATCAGATAAAGAATTCAAGTTACATTAATATCGATAATTTTCGATGCCGAGACTTTTAATTCTGGTTCGTATGAAAATTTAAGAGAGAATATCGCGCTTCTTACATCTTCTGCAGCCACAGAATTTTTATCCAGATTGATTATTAAAGCCTTCCCTTTGATGAAACTGTAAAACGTAAAGAAGTGTTATTTACTACGAGAATTTCCTTTTCATAATTTATATTACTCACCATACAGAGATACCTAGACATCTACAAGGAACTAATTCCAGAGCCACGCACTCTGGTAACTGCCAGGACTCGTCCAAAAAACTAGAATTCCGTAAATTTAATTTAAAATTCAATTTACTACTTTGCAGTAATACCGATAAAAATATTTCACCGAGAATGTCATCTCCTAGGATACTGTTTTTATCGTAATAATCTGTAGCCATTAATGGTGTCCTGACCTATAGAATTTTTTGCATAGTTACTGATGCATTGAAAATTATAAAAGAATCGTTGCGCTTTGCTTAAACTAATAAATGTATTTTAAGTATACCAGCATTTCAATCGGAATATGAAGGCACTTTCGCGTCAAACATGTTCTAATTAAAAGTCTAAGATGTCCAGTAGGAGTATGCACTTTTGGATTGTCTCTCACTTGTTCAACTGCCAGAGAGTAAGTGCAACAGGAACTGAAACAGTGTCATGTTTACTTTTCAAAATACTTTACGTACGTTTAACATGTTGATCGCTATGCGATTCTCCGATGCTTCTTAACGACAGCTATATTGTTAAGAAGTGTACAAATCTAAGTCTTAAGTTTGAAGCACCTGGCGACTCTCACAGCAGTCAATATGTTAATTAATGAAATCAATAAAGCAACTGAATCGTATTTCTTGTTCCGAATTGAAATCTCTTTCGTATACGACTTTTCTTTATATTAAAGTATACTTTAGAAGGTAACGTATGTTTCGGTATAAACCTAAAATGTTTTTCCGCGATTTCTTCCAAACAATACCAAGCGTCAGGTAACTTCGAAAAGTTTGTAGTATTCAATCGCATTAGTATGCCTTTTTGCAAGCATTTTTCTAAGCATCTACAAAAGGAAGACAATTCTATATTTCCATCGTCAATCTCTGTGTCGCATTCTGTTAATTTTCTTGTCCAACCTAAAAGTAAATTAGTAGTGTGAAGAAATATAGACTTAATGTATACCAATAAAATTCAAAATAATGCATCCACATTACTCACAAAAAAGGGGATCAAACACTATATATATAGGGTGTTCATATTATTATCGTTTATCATGTCTGATAAATTAATAGTACAGCGAAAAACAAAAAAAGTGTGAGGGAAGTTCCATCATTTTTTTATAAAGCATACACATTTAACATCTTCGATAAATTTCAAAATTATATCATGTTATAAAAATATGCATAATAACACAGCAAATACTCTACATGTAGGTGTTTAAAAGTAAATAAAAAAAGTTTCGTGTGTAATGAAATTCGTTAATACGTAAAAATGACAAGTGGAATGCAGATAATCGAAGCTATAAATATTCTTAAAAAGGAGAATCGCTTTCTGTTACGAAATTTTGACTTACTATTTGGGCAAAATAACTCTCTAACCTTAAAACATCTATCATCGCGTAATTACCTTTCAGTTCTTTGATAAGAGGATTTGAGACCGTCATCGCATTATCAGTCAGAATTATTGTGTCATAAATTGACAGTTACTCTATTCAATAAACTATACCATCGGTTAAAAGCTCGTAGTGACTGAAGCAGACATCGCTGCAAGCGTACTTAAAATCATGTATATACATATCATTGTTTTAACAGTGTGAAGTGTAAACGTGTACATACTGTTCATACATCAAACTGCATCAAACGTCACTTTTTTACCGACGGTGTTGTGTTTGTGGCGCACATGTTTACTGTATACGCGCCAAGCGTATTATTGCAGACGAAATACAGGATGCCCTTGCTTGGGGCGTCAAATTTTTTTAGCCCAGGGCGCTAAAAATTGTTTAGACGGCCCTGAGTATCATCACGCGAAAGACAACCGTGTGTTCTTGCACACATGCAACCATTGTACCCAGTGCTGGATTTAGCCCTTAGGCTAACAAGCCTGAAGCCTAGGGCCCCGTTTAGCTGGGGGCCCCTCATTCTAAATATTTTCTTCGAAAAATTAGCATTTTTTTATATTATCTTTATTAACTTGTATCTTTAATGTTTATTTATGTTAATGTTATGTATAGTTCTGATATTCAATGTTAATTTTTAAAATTAAATTCTTATTTAGATTATACGAGTATTATGATAAAAAAAATCAAATCAGCGTCATTTTAGTTTTTACTTTTAACCGAGGGCCCACCAAATATTCAGCCTAGGGCCCCCTGAAACGTAAATCCGGCTCTGATTGTACCCAGGCCCGGATTAAAGGGGGGCTAGGGGGCTGCAGCCCCGGGCCCCACTTTCCGAGGGGGCCCCGTTCTAAGCGATTAGCTCACTAAACACCCCTCCCCTCCCCCGCTGTTCAACCACGGGGGGCCTCGAAAGTGTGATATGTAGCCCCGGGCCCCAAAAATCAACCACGGGGGGCCTCGAAAGTTTGATATGTAGCCCCGGGCCCCAAAAATCAACCACGGGGGGCCTCGAAAGTTTGATATGTAGCCCCGGACCCCAAAAATCAACCACGGGGGGCCTCGAAAGTTTGATATGTAGCCCCGGGCCCCAAAAATCAACCACGGGGGCCTCGAAGGTTTGATAGCCCCGGGCCACAAAAATCTTAATCCGGGCCTGATTGTACCTACTCATAAAACAATGTTCGATTGATAACGTGCACTTTGATATTAACTGTTACACGGTGATCATTTCTGGAGTATCTTTCATAGATATCCTTCGTACACCGTGGATTACGTAAAGCGACGAACAATTTTTCGTTTATATTCAGGATTTCGAGTAAATAAAGTTTCCTTTCATCGATTCAAGGAATACTAAAAATCGGTTTTTCAGCTCGATCACGCGTATTAAGTGAAGCCAGTTGTAAAAGTTTGGCGTAGTGGTAGCAGATACATAGTTAAAGAAACTGGGAAAAATGGCAGTGGCAGTGCCTGACGTGAATGTGATTAAGTCGCAAGCTTTGGAAGCTTTTGTGAAGCAGTTTGGAGTGAATGCAGATGTTTGTGTTTGCGCTCCAGGTCGCGTGAATCTCATCGGAGAACACACTGACTACAACGATGGTTTCGTTTTGCCGATGGTAAAATTCTTGAAGTTTAAAGAAGCGTTGCTGCTTTTTCCATTGAAATAAAATATAAGCGAATCTGCTGTTGTTTGCTGTTACTAATTTGTAATTATATTCCATAGAACACTTAACGTGTATTTTGAAAGAGACAATGCCGGCTGCAATTCATAGTTTCTTTTGATTCTCGTAGTTCTTTTCGAAGGCTTCATTTAAATTCAAATCATCTCTTAGGATTCGATGATCTATACTGATTCAAATATATTTTATATTTGAATAAGAGTATCGTTGTTCAATGTACGTTTTAATGCAAACGTTTATTAGGAAATAAATCGAAGAGATAAATTTTTTTGATCTGTAGTGAATTTGATTTCATTTAATATCAATGATGTTTAATTATAGAACGAGATATATCTAATCAAAATTTTCGCTTTAATCTTGATCATATTTATCTGACGATTGCGTAATTATATAATTTTATATTTTTGTAAAACAGGTGATTTTCATGTACAATTGTGTCAAGAATAATAGCAGGCGCTTATTATTTCCAAAAAATTCATTTTTTGAATCACTATTCCAATTAACTGCCGATTAATTTAAAATATCATTTCGAGATCTGAAAAATCATTGAATTAAACACCTGTAGTGTCTAATATGTTAATAAATTATTTAAATTTTTAGGCACTACCTATGGTGACAGTTATAGCTGGAAAACTTAGTAATACGAAGAAACACAAAATTGTGTCTCTTAGCGAGGCAGTTAGTTCTGAAAATCAGGTTGAATTTGACGCAGGGACTCGTGATAGTATAAAACCAGGAGAACCAAAATGGGCAAACTACGTAAAAGGATGCATAGCAAAGTTTACTTGTTAGTTGGGCGCTGTGTCTACTTTACTGAAGTTGCACAGAAATATAATTAATATCGTAAAATTACAGTGTATTAATTTTAGTTAAACATCAATTTTAGGTGACGTACCAGCATTTAATGCTGTAATTGTATCAACAGTACCTGTTGGCGCTGGTCTTAGTAGTTCAGCTGCTTTAGAGGTTGCTACTTATACATTCCTAGAAGCGTTAACTGGTTCACAATTGAACACGCCAGAAGATAAGGTATAATTACATAATTATTAATTTGCCTTAATTCGTAAAAGAGAAACAAGAATTCAAATAAGAGGAGATGATTTCGGCGCACTGGTTCAGTCTATTAAATAATAAAACGAAAGCTATTTTGCAATTGTGAAAATTTCTATCAAATTCCAATGTTTCGGTTATTAATTATGACCATTCTCAAGGAAAGTTAGATAAAAAGAGAAAATACTGCGTATGCTTTTATACTAAAATTTTTTAGTAAATGCAAAATAAATTGCAAAATAGCTTTCGTTTAATTATTTAATAGACCGAACCAGTGCATCAAAATCATCTCTTCTAATTAGAACAATTTTTACGGTCGAAATTCAATTTATATTGTTCAGAAGCAAGAATTGATACCCGTTCGTTTTCAGGCTTTAGCATGCCAACGCGTGGAGCACGAGTTCGCTGGTGTTCCATGCGGTATCATGGATCAATTTATTTCCGTGATGGCGAAGGAAGGGTACGCTCTTCTCCTTGACTGTAGAGATCTTACTACCAAGCAAATCTCTATGTCGCAGATAGACGACTACGTCTTTCTCATTACTAATTCAAACACTCCACACAAACTAAGTTCAAGTGCATATTGCGAGCGTAGAGATAGCTGTTACGCAGCTGCGAAGATGTTAAATAAGAAAAGTTTACGGGATGCGTGTATAAGTGACGTTCAAGGTAAAAGAGAGACAAAGTATTGCAAAAAGGAAATTACTCTTTTATTGACATTATATTGAATACTACTATTGTTTTGCATTTAATGTCGGCTTGGCCTATTCTATTTTATTCCCAGCTTTGCAATCGCAGATTGTACCTGAAGAAACAATAAAAAGAACTCGCCACGTGATCACAGAAATTCAGAGAACAACCGATGCCGCTGCTGCTCTTGGAAAGGGTGATTTTAAGAAGTTTGGGCGATTGATGAACGAAAGCCATGACTCGTTGAAAAATGATTACGAAGTTTCTTCTGTGGAACTTGATATTTTGGTATCAGCAGCGAGAGAAGTAAATGGTGTATTAGGGAGTCGTTTGACAGGTGCTGGTTTTGGGGGTTGCACGGTAACTTTACTAAGAAAAGATGCAATCGATGAAACAATCGTGCATATAAAGGCTAAGTAAGGTTTCGCTGTTCTTAACACTTACGATTTTTCTGTTCGCAAATAGTATTTACAAATACTGTTTCTCTTTTTATAGATATCCTGGAAATGCAACATTCTATATCGCGAAACCTGCTATGGGAGCAAGATTCTTGGATATAAATTAAATGGTGGCTCGATAAAACAAAAATGAAAGGTTACCTAATCTCGAATAGCAAGAGTATGTACAAATGATCGTGCTTAACTAAAAACTTAAAGATTCTTTTCGTATTTATATTGAATAGATCGTTTTAATTTCAGGAAGAGAGCGATATGTACAGTATCCTCTCGCTATTCGCTCGCGACACGAGGCTGGCGCTGACGTGAGCGCTTAGCGAGTAGGGGAGACGATTCCGAGGGGCTGATGACGCGAGTGAGAGAAAAGGAGTGCGAGAAAGATGACGAATGCGAGAAAGATGACGAATGCGAGTCCATAGTGAGAGGATACTGTACTTCTAAAAAAGGAGGCGTATATCAATACGATTTTACTGAAATTTCGATTTTTGTATAACATATCATCTAAGCTAAACGGTCACAATATTTCCTCAACACTTGTTAACACTTTTTCAAATAAGGTACATTTATAAAACACATCCGCAGGTTATTAAAAAGTGATTACTACATGGATATGTATAATGTATATGTATAAAAAAATATGTAAAATATCATTACCATATAAAAATATGGGCTTGTGTCGATATATTCATTCGTATGTACATCATTTTGTTACTCTAGTCATATTTCAATTAACTCCTTTGGCGCGATATTGGTGCAGCACAGTTCTTGTTTAACGGGGTATAACCGTTTGAAAGTGTTAAAGAGGGGATTTTTTCTTTTTACATATTTTCATAGATTGTTGTTTTAGGAATATTATAAATCAAGTCCTATGTAAAAATTCTGAAGACTGACTAAGTTATAGGCATTTGAGTGAAACTGTATATCCCCTTAAACTTTCATAATATGTTTCATAATAGCTAGTTTACTATGCCAGTTTCTATGGCATCACGCTTAAACGACCGACTGCTTCTTATTTTATTCTCGTTTATGAATGAATCGCCAGCGTCACGTAAATACCCGTTATGTTAGAGTTAATTATTACCTCGAAACAACTATGATAAACATTACTTCCTCTTAAAATTAGTATTGTCTATGTTATCGTCTGTCTTCTTGTTGATATAATACTGATGCTTACAATATAAAGAAAAGTAGTTGCGGGACGGAATTTTCATGTGCTCGCTCCACGAGCATTCTCGATAGTGGGTGGGTGCTTTTAGTATTGTCAGCACCTATTCGTAGTAGCCGCCGGACTATTTGAAAATTCTGCAAACACAAATAAAATTTGTTTTATTATATATGCTTGCACTCAGAGATGGGCAAAATTTTGATTGAAATAAAAATTTTGAATAACGAATAAAAGTTAAAAGAATTATTCGTCATGTGTCGAATAAAGTTATTTTTTTTATTCGACGAATAAAATAAATTTTTCAGCTTCAACTTTAACTTTAACTTCATTCGACGTCGAATTTCTTAACAGTGAAACTTTAACATGGAAGGGTTAATACTAGACTTTCAATACATTCTATCAATAGAATGATAATTCAGTTACCTTTAAGGCAGTCATTTAGCTCAAGTTCGTTGGAACTACACCTCAAACCCGAAGGTTTCACGCCTTTGAAGATTTCGATGACACTTGGTTTTAAGTTATGAAAGATCAAAGGCTGCCCACGTTTGGAGAAATCCTCCGTTAGATTCTTGACACCCTGAATGATTTATATTAACTTCAATATAATATTAAAAGATAAGCAACACGGAATAATACCTACTGCAGTGTTTCCCAATCTCTTTTTAGTCGCAATTCTCTTTTATAATACTCAAATATCCTACGACAAATATAATTCTAACTTAATAATTAAAAAAAATAAGTGCTAAAAATCGCCAACTAAAAATAATCGTGGCGATCCCCTAGAAAATACTTCACAACCCATAGATTGGGAAACACTGACCTAATGTAGTTTATATGACTGATAAATTCTGTAACTCTGATTACTAAACACTGTGTACTCTGCACGAACATACCTTCGCAGCTGTAAAATCTGCTGCCTGAATATGCGTAGAATCTATGACAACAGGTACCGCGGTTCCCTGCTTCGTACCCTGCTTACTAATTACCGCTCGCACGTACTCAACGCTTGGGAAAACGAGACTTCTGTCAGGCGTTATGACAAGATATTCACAGCCGTTGATACTCTGCAACAATAAAGAGTCTTACTAACACTACATTTTCGGAACATTAATGGCAGAATATCTATTGATTGAAAATTAGGGTAAAAAATATTACGTAAGACGCTACCTGACTCCCCACCCCTTGCAAGAAAACGTAAGAAATTCGCGACTCCCTCCCTCCCAAAAAGTCTTACGTAATTTATGGATGACCCCTTAATAAATACGCTGTAAAAAGAAAGTTGCCTCACCGTATCTTTATGAACTCGTAACGACGGCCGCGCTGAAGCGTAAAGTAGGAACAGCACGTTTATACCGATACCGATCACTATACCTAGTTCGAGCCTTATAAAGAGACAGCACAAAAACGTGGCTATTGCGGGTATGAGATCAATTTCTGAAAAAAAAAGAACGTATCATGAATCGTAAGAGATAACGATGACTGAAGAACATTGATTCATAAATGTGATGAACGGTTGAAGAAAGAAGATCGTACTTTTAGTTCGCCATATGGGCTTGATCACGTGTAACTCCACCATGAAGATGACCGCGGCGATGATAATCGCTGCGAGGGCGGCGTTTGGGATAAAATAGAGGTACGGGGTAAGGAACTGAAGTGACACGAGGACTAAGAGGCCAGTGTAAACACCACCGAGCGTGGTCTTTACTCCAGAGGAATGGTTCACAGCTCCACGGCTGAGGCCACCGCTGACGGGCATCGAGGAAACGAAGGCAGACACGACGTTGCAAGCGCCCAACGCCAGCATCTCCTGTGTTGCATCGATCGGTTTACCTTCGTCTGAAAGTACACATTACTGAACGTGAGCGTGCGAACGAACATCGCGTTTCGTTTAAACTAGGGGTAGAAACAATTAATTATGGATGTAGCAGTGGGAGGAAGATAGTACAGTGTTTATTCGCTAAGAGCTCGGTTTGGCCTACACGTTAAGAGCTCGACACTATCTTCACTTCTGGCTCACTCCTGTGACTTTAGACACTCACTCCCGGTTTAAAATCGTACGTTAAATGCTCACCGCCGGTTCCCGAGCCGCGAGCTCTTAACGAATAATTACTGTGATGGCGTTAACAGAGATGGCGCGGGCTTACTAAACACTTTGGCGATAGAGATGGTTTCCAACAGGCTCAGCAGAGGAATGACTAGACACCCAGAGCCCAGAGCCGAGATCATGTCGACGAAAACGTAGGTTTCATTTTTGTGGCTCGTTCTGAACGGTGGCAGTTGAAATTCCGGAAGTCCTTGTTTAACGTGGCCGGTCAGTCTGACCGGTGAAGAACCCAAGTGGCTTTCCAGAAGCCAGCACATGACACTGCAGACGAGGACCACGAGTATATTACGCGACGTGGAGAGCAACCAGAGGGACTTCTCCATACACACTTGTACTTTCGAGGGCATTTTTACAGCCTTCTGCGCCACCGATATGTCCTTGATTTTCTGCAAAAAACGCCGAAAAAGACAACTTTATTTACAATCACGTGTGGGTTAGTTAAGGTAAATAATGTTTCGGCAGCTGACATTGTCAGAAACTTGAGAGATTCAAAACGCAGGAATAAATTTGAATACATTTGAATAAACTTTAACCATTCGGTGCCCTCGTGTCTGAAGGATCACGGTCTCGATGAGTGGTGCTTAAGAAATGTTAGGCATTTGTTTATTGGACGTGTGACCATGTTTAGGTGAAATTAACACCTGCAGCTGCGCGAGGACAATAATTTATGGACAAAGCGATTTGGCGAATCGTTGATTCACTCATGGAAGCATACAGGTGTATCGGGATATACAGTGGAATTTTTTAATTTATTGTGTATTATACTTATAAAATTTAGACACTCACCCTAAGGAGAAGTAGGACGATTATACAAGTGATACCAAGCGCGGTATCCCAAAGCTTCGTCTCGCCGATCTTTTCGAATATATTGTGCCAAACTTCGACGAATTTGCTACCGGTGATATGGATGCCTAGAATGTCTTTTATTTGGCTGGTTGCGATGATAATCGCTGCTGCTGATGTGAAGCCGACCGAAACCGGCCCTGATATGAAGTCTAACAGAAAGCCTGGTAAAAGAAGATATGGGAGAATTTATTAAATGCACTTATTTTAGTACTTTCATCGCTTTTGTGTATTACACGAAGGCACGTTAGAATATTTGTGTGCTAATATTAAATAAATTATTAGATTCTACAAAGGTATTCTTCCTGTATGAATCACACAGAGTTATATAACACTGTAATATAGAATGTCTCAAAATAAATGGTGCAGTGCCAGTAGAGGTGATACTTTTCGAAAGAATTAGTAAAAAATTTGGAACAATTTATTTATTTTGGAACACCGTATATATTTTAAAGAACATAATAATATTTATATTAAAAGTTCAATATCGTTTGCAAGCTGGCACAGGGAATCTTGACGAAATCTAATTTAAGGATCTTCAATGTAATTACCTAATTGTAATATCCCCATCAGCAAACACACGCAGCCAGATACGAAGGTTAAAAGGACCGCAAAGTCGGGGCCCAAGTCGGATTTTTGTAATGTTTCTCTAGTTAATATCGCGATAATTGCTGTTGGTCCAACTGGCACATCTTTGCAAGATCCTAGTATGGTGTAGACGAAGCAAGCCATGAAAGAAGAATACAAACCGTACTGCAAAATAAAACACACCTTCACATGCTTCTCTTTTTTCAATTGCTAAGTTCTTTTTTAGTATTACTCTATTTTCTTAGCAGTGATTAAGCTTAACATCAAACGTGAATTTTAACGACACAAAAAGTGTCTGTTCCCTTAAACAGAAATATGGAAATTTCTTCTTCTTGGAGAAGAAAATTTGTACGAAAGAACGAAATTAATTACCATTTAAATCGAAAAATTATTGCGAATAAGTTATTAAAATTTGAATTACATTTATATAGAACCGTGGAGGTCTAGATCCTCTGAATATCAAAAACACATGTTCCCTTTGAAGGTGAAAATAGGGACTCTTTGATAGGATCCTAAAATTGAGCTCCTTCGACAAGAAAAATAACAGCGTCATTTAGAAAACGGTGAAAGTAACGAAAGAATCAATAATCGATGGAAGATTTCTCGTTTATCGTCATCTTTTATTGCGCACGAATGTAATGAAATTGAAAGTGCAGCAATCAGTAATGGCATCGTGGAAAGTGAACATTTAATATTCTTCAGTGTGGAGAGTAATTTTTCAAGTATAAAGAGGTATATTTTTTCTTCCAAAAAATTCCCCCAAATTTGCCTTAATTTCACAGCGTCAAACTAGAGAAATCCCTTAAACGAAATGACAGCGTAGTGACATTTTATTCTAAAACTACGAAACTGGTCCACGGAGGATTTGCAAAGGTGAACGAACGTTAATGTCCTTACCTGTAAAGGAAGTCCTGCAACATTCGCGTAAGCTATTGCTTGCGGTATAACGGTAAGGCCTACGGTAATACCAGCAACCAGATCGCTTGCTATGTAGTCCTTGCGATACGTTTGCGACCACGCTACAATGGGCACCCTTTTGTACAGTAACTTTTTCCTGCAAGTCTTTTTGATCCGCTCGTACAGACATTTCCTTCCGAGCGTGCACAGGAGATTCTTTTCTGGATTGTGTGTAACTGAAACAAGTTTCACGGACGTTTGTATACACTTCTTTACTTCTTTTTTTAATACAACTTTTATGAGATGTGGGTTACTAGGATTCTAATTTTACTTGTGGATCCACGAGGTTTCAGAAAAATTTATCCTTTTTTGGGAAATAGAGTTATTTAATTTAATTTAAATTCATAATTATAATGAATTTCATTCATATTGAATCACGATTAGTTGTCTTGGATACGAGGGAAGTAGTCAGGGGTACAATGTGAAGTTTTTAACGTAATTTTGTAAATAGAGGTAAACAGTATTTGGTAGAAAATAAGAACAAGGGTACTTCAACCATTTTTTTTTTAAGAGGAGAACACTTTATAAAACAATCGAAAAATTGAAAAAAAAATTCCATAAAGCGCTTCTAAAACGTTTCAAAAATATATTCTCAAAGTTAGAGGTCGAAATTCAACTCCGTATCGATACTATAGCCTGGTGAGTCAGTGCACCCCCAAGCGCCCAACATACTGAAAACGCATTTTAAACGAGCTTTTCTCGAAACCACGTTTTCAAAATTGGTAACTGAAAATCTATTTGACCAATCAACTTCAAATTTTGCACGCTTTTAGTTTATAATATTCTTCAGAATATGAACCACAAGCTTTAAGCAAATTATTAATTTTAAGAGTAAGTGTATTCAGTTGAGAATACACTATCGTTACTTCAACATCGGAGGACGAAGTGTGTCAATAAAATTAAGCCAATTAAGATATCATTCTATCAAGTTCAAGATAATAGCAAGATGGCAGTCAAATATCAGGAATGAAGGTCTCGTTTGTATAGAATATTTGAAGCTTAAGGGTGAAAAACAGGGGACGTCACAAAACAGCTTTATCGAGAATATTAAGTGTTTTGTTCCAGTGCATTACCTGTTTTTAACCAGTATACCAAACCTCTGACGTTATAACCCTTTAAAACCCTTTGTGATTCAACAGTTCTGTAGTCCCAGTTGCCACCAACAAAATATGCTATAAATCGCAAAATCACGAAAAATGGACTAATCCATATGAATGTGACTATTTTCATAACAAAAAAAAATAAAAAAAATTTTATTATAAAATCAGGATCTAAATTTCGGGCGAAGCCGAGTTGTAAAGGTAGCAGCTCATCAAATGAAAATGAAAAAAAAAACGAAGTTTTAATAAATGTATGGAAAAAAGCTAACTGTCATCTCATATATGTAATATACTGGCGTGCATAAATATGGCATTCATAATTTATAACGCTTATACTACCGTCTGTTCGCGTGGAAAACGCTGGACCAAACAAAGAGCCGCGAAACGTACATGCATAATTATTTACCGCGTACGTGGAATTCCCGATGGAGATATATTATAGATCCCTCGGAATGCCTGACGTCGTGACTTCTCAACTGGCAACTTTAGAAAGTACCGCGATTAGAACAAGGAGAAAAATGAAATGCGGAGATAAAAAAGAAAAATTTCCGTCACGAGACATCTACATACGAGATTACCATAATGCATGCAAGTATGCACGTCGCCGGAGTTACCAGATAACTTGGTGATAATTGCATCCAAAAGTGAAGCTAGACAGGTTTAACTGGTCTTTCGCGTTAGCACGTGACGATTAAATTACGGAAAAATTGCTCAATTGAAAATTTAACCCCGCTGAATCCGTTCTACACCTGTCCCATTGGATTAAATCGTGTTTGACTTCGCGGTTACAAATTGTCCTATAAATTACTCTTGACTGGGACTTAACACATTCGCTAATGGAATTATTTAACTTCGCTACGCCAACGTGGTCGCGATTTGGGACTCGTATGTCGTAGAATTTTGTAAAAAACTGGAGGGTAGGTACTCATTATCACAGAGGGCTCCTGAGTTCTCGATATTTTTCATTTCTCGAGAAATGAAAAATCAGATTATATTGCTTAAAAAAATTTAATTAAAAGAATATTGCAAAATTTATATTTCTGGAATAATGTTGATGATATTTATCAAAAACGCAATGTAAACTTTAACTGAATGTTTATTCCTCCCCCATTTAGGTGCACCAAGCTTGTGTAAATGAAAAGGGAGTGTAAGGGATGTAATCGAGTTAAATCGATAAACTGGGGAAGACAAATGAACTCGTCACTTCAAAATGCCTCTGTTTGGGGTAAAATGTGTTAAAATTCGTGAATGTTTAATAATTACATTCCTGCGAGGGCTATTCTGTTATATATAGTATTTGTTGTTCCCAAAACGAGTCAACTTCATTTTTGTCGTTTTTAAATGCACCTTTCAAAATGCAATAATAAGTGGCGTTTCTGACTAAGAAGGAAACGTTCCTAATTGGAAAATTTTGATTTTAATGAAATTTCACAGGGGTAATCACTTCCTATATATAGGTAAAGGATGTAATTGAAGAGGTCATGCCGGGGTTTTAAATGTTTCTTAGGCGTCCTGATTTTAGTATTTAAAAACGTGGACCTCGTTTGTTTCATGGACGAAAATTTGATTGCAAAATTATCGGAGTCACGTATCTGTAACCTGGTCTGTCACTATATATGTAGACATCCAAGTGTCACGTAGCAGCGGACGTGTTAATAAATATAATCAGTATTGATCAATTACACAAGTAACATGATTTATAGCATATTTCCCAACTAAATCGTCTGTCAATGATTTCGCATGGCTTGCGAATACTTGATGCTTCGTTCTCTGTCAAATTGTTATTGACATTCAAAATGAAAAAATTTCTCGTTGATTATTATAAATAAATTATTGTAAGTAACTAACAAGTAAGTGTTACATACACATAATCTTCTTATTCCTATCTATCATCACATTTTTATTTTTCTTTTTAAATTTACTGATTACACTTCTAAATTATTACAATTAAGTTTCACAATAATTATTTCAAATCAATACAATTTAATTGAAAAAAAGCATTTTTCACTACAATGAACGCACATTCTTCGATTGTTTCTATCAGCTAACGATGTGTAATTTCTTCCTCAAATTTTTCACACAGAAAGGAGAAATCAACAGTTTCCTTTCTGCTTTCAACACCTCCAACTTAACCGTACACTTCGAAGGAAGCAAATGTAACAAATATATATTGCAAAATTGTTGTAAAAAGTACTTTATAATGGTTTGTCACGGCTTTGTTACCAAATATATTAGTTTCATATAAAAAGGGAAAATTCTCCCGTATAAATATAAATAAATAAATAAAATTCCCAAGAAGATTGATACACATATTTAGGACGTCGAGGGGGGTAAAGTGTAAAGTAATTGCAACACATTAAAAATGTAACGACGTCAAAGTTCCGCGGGACGAAAATTCACAAATGGTGGATGTAAATAGTTCTCAGGTTGAAAATATTCCAACGATTGACCCATTTTCACAATTAATTAAACACAGTGACGTCAATGGCGTCTCCAAAATTTCCAATTTAATCGTCATAGGTTGCACGTCCTCTTGTCTCCCAATTAACCGCATGGTTTGTTTCACATCCTTGCGTAAGAAGCTGCTGCGAATTCCCAAATTCGACCAGCGTTCGTAAAAGAGAAAGGAAAATACGTTTCACGAATTTCCAACAAAGCAAGCACACTAACAGGAACAAATTAAAACAATGAATTTGCCTAGATGGTAATCAGTTTGATGAATTGATTCTTTACGATAATAGCTTCGTGTAGTACAGAACATGGTAATTCGGTATAGGTACGCAAATAATGAGTTACATAGATGCAGCTGCTTAGCTGCGAAAGTGAACGTCCGTTTCGGAATACCTTTTTCTGCGTTTCGATCTGTTTTATCGGAATTCCTCCTCTGTATTAATAGCAACGACGTACTTCCCCCCTTATATTTCCTCGTTACACGTTGAATGGAAAATCTTGATGGAAAATCTGTGGCTCGATAATTTCATAGACCATTATAGTCTCACTGGTTACGTTGTAACAGCTTATTATTCGACATATATGATATAATTTGTGGAATTGATAAATTCATTATCATTATCGTTTCATTTTATAATATTATGTAATCATTCTAGGCGATTATAATTGTAGATTAAATTGTTGGAGGCTTGTAGCTATATGTCTGAAAACATTGACTCATAGGTTTGTTTACGTTCCTTAGAATAGTATAATTCTATAATTGCTATCTATTAACATTACTCTGTTATCCTTGTACTTATCAAAATCGCAAGATGTAAATATTATCTCGTTGGTTTCGTTTGCTATCTTCCATTCTATTATTCGTTTATGTGTTTTGCACTACACTTGTGTGCTAGTTAAAAGTAAAAAAAAAAGTAGTAAAAAGGGAATAAAGTAGGTGGATTACAAAATATAGTATGTATAGGTAGATGAGTACTGTTATTTACTAAAGATCGATTTGCTTTTATTAATATAAAATATGAAATAGATAATTATAGAATGTAATAATATTGTATAAGTACATAAATGTTAAATATATTTCTATCGTGACTATCAAGTGAGGAAAATCTACTTCGTGAATCGCCTTACGGCGAGGCTACCCTTATTATCAGCTTAATAAATATAATTCATCAAGATTAAAATTACATCCCAAAATTAAATCCCAGCTATTAAACCGTCAGTATTGAAAATGGATTTCCGTTTGCAGGGTACTCTTCAGAGATGTGGAGAATGATAACACATAATACTGAGTGATCAATGAATTCAGTCGATCAATCAAATAATCATTAAACACGTGAAATGCCTGGGGACATCTAAATAGCAACTTAATTAAGAGTGTCATCAATTCCTCATTCATAATGACAGGTCAGGATATCTTTACACTAATGCTACTGGGTTGGTGGTTACTACTATTAGCGCCCATTCATTGGTAGTACTCTCTTTAATGTCTAACAGAAAATCCAAGATTCCAAATTTTCATTATTATCACATATGTTCAAAGGACAAACCGAGCTGAAGAAAACTCTCCCCACAGAAATAAAGATCCTCAATCATCATACAATGATATTTTGCTAAAGCTAAATTCAGACTTTGGTAGGACATTAAAAAGCGATGAGAAAAGTAGCCTGCGATATTTACATCAAAAGAAATACTAATTCTGTCATAATATTCATAATTGCATCTTCTGTTCTATTTTGATCTCGACACTGAATTGAGAAACACCTTTCCAATTTGAAAGAAAGCTTCAAATTCCTGTGAATATCATGCGCCACCGGTGGCCCACTTGGCACGGAACGCGTTAACATTGAATAAATATGTGAAATGTGAAGAACTGTACTCTGTAGAGAACTCTGTACATATAAAAGTGAAGAACTTCTTTCACACCCACCAATTTGCAATACAACTCACCATCGTTGTTCACAGTTTTATCGTCTTTGCTGCAGTCGTTGATGCTGGACAGCCTGTTTTCGAGGTGGCTAGTCTGATCAGGATTATTGTTGTAGCTCTTAAGTGGATCTTCGAAAGCGGCATTGCTGTAGCCGGTCAGCCGGACCTGCTTCCCCGTTTCGAGGTCGAATTCTTGGATGTTGTACTTCGACATGTTCGTTGCAGAATATGACGAGTCGGATAAGGGAGAAAGTTTGGGCCAGTTCTTTTCGATCTGGGGGAGGGACAGTGGTGGTTAAGGGTAGCTAAGCTGCTGTACAACTTCCGCTCAGATAGACTCCATCGTTACGACCCTGAAACAATAAAAATACACAAATTGATGCTTTTCTGTCTATTCCCACTGCATTTGTTTTTTTTTATTTTCTATACGCTGTTTTTGGTACGATGCCTTTTCTCGTTATTCATTGTTGCTCGTTTTTGTATTATACTTTCAATTCATTCGATTTTTCGCCGACGATTTATTTCAATGCTTCCAATTTTCGTAGCAATACGATTCATAAAATAATTTGTATCAAATTATTTTGTCCAAGATGATGAGCCTCACATTTTCGCAATAAATAAATTTTGCAATAATATTTGCAGCACTGTAATTGTTGATAAAGTCTATATAAAGTCAAATCGAAAGTCGATAAAGTAAAATTTCAAAGAAAATCCCAACTAATATAATAAGAGAAACGTTGTCTGTTTGTTTGTTCTTCTTTAACTACTAAACGGTTAAACGGATTTCAATGAAATTTTGAATATATATTTAATTATAGGCTATTTATTTATTTTTTAGGCTTTTTTATTTTGGAAACATCATAAATAATTCCCGGTTGAAATCGGGTAGCGGGTCAACTAGTGTTTTCTACATTACTTTGAAGCAGTTATACTTTGAGCTTTGCTTTAGCTAAACATTGAAGCTAAATATGATGTAATTTAATAGTTTACACGTTTACAGAATTATTCCCAACCACTATAAACACCTACAAAATACTTTCCATATAAACAAGACTTTTATAACACGAATTGATAACGTAATTCTTTCAGATCCGACCCTCAGATAAATCCCGATTTCCCGAGCAACAGTGTAAAGATGGCGCGTTGCATAAAATTTCGCTGGCACGCCAGGATTTCGTAACGTGTTTTGCGAAAACTGATACAAACGTTTCGCTTTCGTGGTAAAAATTACGCAGCTTATTGTACACGTAACGCATTTTTTTGTCCACGCAAGTTTGCCACATGCAATCAGGAATTGTTGCGCTTTTTTCGCAGCCACTTCCTACAGTTTCCTGTATTAATCACAAAATTGCGTCGACGTTGCGATTTTATGTGTAAAAAGCGGCACACATCGCTGCAAAGTATAAACATTGCAGATTATGGAAGACAATTTTCATTAGAATTATGGAATACAAATATTCTACAAAAGTTTGCAACAATGCAGACAAAGATAATAGTTTCATTTAAGAAGGATATGCAGTTGCATGTTGAAGATGTCGGAGCATTGTTTAAATAAAAATATATTATTGTAGGAAAGTATACCATACAGTGTCTGATATTTTTTACAGAAAGCGATGAATATATGATAAAGGATTACGATAAATAATTTGACCAGTTTCATACGCGTCAGGGGCATAATGGGGATTTGAAAGAAATAATAGATATATTGGCGGCCGTTCATTGATTAATTAACGCCATAACTCTTGTGGCACTCTGCGAGAGATAAGATGCGTATAAATGATACTTAATATGCTTCTCGATTGGAAATTATACATTTATACAGTCTAATGTAATCAATTACCTAGTGCATTGTGGTGTCCGTTCGCCTGCAAACGACCAAATTGTAAAAAAATAATTCAGTTTTTCGAAGAATATTTAGATATTCTTGCTCTTCTGACATTCACACAAGCCATATTTTACACGTGATGACTTTCATTTAATTTATCAGAATATACATATGTATTGGAATTTATACAAAATTGGTTATTGTTCTCGCTAATTATAAAATTTTGCATGAATTTATATGTAACATTTAGATACACGAATAATTAAAGTATGACATTGTTTACGATACCTTTATAGTGTGATATAAAATACACATACGAATTTGTATGATAAGTAAGCGATTAATTTCGTATTAAAATATAATAATTAATATCAAGATTCCATCAATATTGAAAATTTAGATTAACGAATAACAATGTGTGACAAACCCAATACGCGTCGATGGTGACGAGATAATGTTGACACAGTAGATTGTAATTAATCTTGATCTGTGAATCATTTCTGATGTCGATACTAATCATTAATAAACTTTTAAATGAAAACACTGTATTTAAGTATACTTAAAGAATACTCTGCTTATCCTTGCAACGTAATAGTAAATCCAAAGGACTTAATATTTCTTAAAAATTAAGACATTGAGGTAATTTAATCTTTCTTTATAAATTGTTATAATGCCACTTTATAACGCATATGTAATTCATTGTAAAATAACATTGTAGTAACATAGGCATTGATAACGACACTAACGCGACACAGGAAACAAATATTGAGGTTAACAAAACAACTCGTGATTGTGAATTTTGATGAGCAATATCAATATCCATATGGGCATCAACACGTGTCCCAATTGGCACACATATTACCGGTCACGTAAAAATAAAACGTTACATCATCCTATGATAAAATATACAGGTCTATTCCTTGTAACTCCTCCCAAAAAATATTTGAAAAATAATCAACTTTTAATACTTGATAATCGCGACATTTGGAGTTGCCTTATGTAAGATTTTTTTTCTGGTGCTTTAGAAGTCCCTCTACAATTTTAAAATATGGAGTTTGTAAAGAAAGGTTCAACACTTAGAATGACGTTTATCACGGTGATGAAATGTTGGGAACAGAGCTTGGAAGAAATTGGAATTTAATACTCGAAATTCGTAACCTTCGGAACTGTACTTTATGGAGTACAGTATGCAAGTGTGATTGAATTGTGGGCATTGTAAAAGAACATCCAAGAATTAAAATGATATGTTTTTATGAGGAAAAATACTGGGAATAATGTGCCTGAAGCATTCAAGTTTAATTACAAAACAATGCAAGTTTCAGTATTCATATTTACCAAATAGCTAAACCTTGATAAAGTACAAACTTTTCATAAGGCAGTTCAGGTTTTATTGCAGGAAGTTTCACCATTATTAAAATTATATAAATACTATTATGAAAATTGGAGCAAAATTTACAGAAATTTCAATCTGTATTATATTTCTATTGCGCAAGAATACCGAGAAGAACATTTGCCTTATGAACTTGTCAACTCGAAGATAGACTAGAAAACTTGCCCAGAAAATTGATTTGAAAATTGAGCTTCATTATCATTCAGATAATGAGCAGCCGTGTGCCCATCATTCTCAAAATCATTAAATCCGCTCATAACATAATAAACCTACTCTGAACAACTAAAAAAGCAACTGAACCTTAAGTTCCGCACAATACATAATGCAATCGAAGCAATACGATATCACTGGTAGTTCCCGAAAATTCCAGAAGAACGTGACCTATCACGTTCATCCGCTCTACATCCGGCTTAGTCGCCATTTAACCGTGACTTATTCCATCGGGTAATTCCAAGAATTTTTCTCCTCTTTTTTAAAGAAATAACAGCTCTTTGCGTCAGACACTCTGTGCCTCATTTTTTTTGCCCGCAAATTTCAAGCTCAATTAGAATTCTCATTCAGCATTCCCGATCACGAGCGTTAGTCCATAAGCATGAAATTATGGTTAAGATAAACGTACACGTGGCAGCCGAGTGAACGCAATTCTCATGCCTGCTGGCTTTTAATCGCGTGTCGCGGATAACGAGTCCCGCGAGTCCTCTCGTACAGGTATTTCAATAAGATCATCATACGTTTATCGGAAGCATTGTCATGCACGCAATGAATTTCATCGCGGGAACATGCCCGTAAGTATAAATGTAAATTCTCGATGGGAAAAGAAGCTGGGATTCTTCAAGTTAAATAGATTTAATAACAGCGCAATCGGTCATTAAACTTGTATTAAAATCCTCTGCTTTGTTTCTTCTCTATATTTCAATCATATTAGCATTTTTCTATTTCTTTTTTAATATACCTTTCTTATGGCGTATTAAACTCGTATTATTATTACTATTTATTTTTCTTAATTGCTTATAATTTGTAAAATTGGATATATTGTATGTTAAATCAGTCCACAAATTTTGTTGGATCAGATTAAATCCACGTGAGAAGTTAATTCACTCTGTTCCACTTGGACCAAGTTCACTTCCGTCCAAGGTTAAGTATTCCCTAGCAGTTCAAGGTCCTCAGCACCTTGAGTGGCGCAAGATTTTGAAACATGCTTTTTTAAGTCGACCTGACCTTTCCGAGCGCTCGCTACTGTCGAGTAAAGGTAACTACTTTAGTGGGGGAAATTCGTAAAAATTTTTGGATTTTTTTTTCAAGAGGCCACCATTTATTCAATTTTGCATCTTTTAAGTTACGAATTTATACGATTTGTGCGTGCACTCATAAACGAAACAAAAATTGCTCGATTTTTGGTTTTAGATGAATAAAGTAGACGCTACGTTGCCCGCAGTAGAGTAATTGCGTCGCCAACAGACTGGGCATAAGCCCGTATACCTAACTCTATTATTTACTGCTCATTTTTAATAATTTTTTTTATCTACCTTAATCTGATAATACAATATCCTGAAAATTTCAGAAAGATCGTTTGAATACTCTTTTTACAAAAAAATCCGAAAAATGCCTCGATTTTCAGCTAGTTACAACAGGCTCCCCCCTTAAGGGGGGAGACCACTGTCTCGGCCCGAAATGTAAGGATATTTTCGGGAATTTATTTCAACTAAACAACGCAAGTAAATCAATTTATTGTTTAGTATAGTCAATAGTGTATATATCGAAGGGTATGGAAAAATTTTTTTTAATCAAATTCATAAATCCGTTTTCTGTATACACTCCGTCAAAAATTGCGCTCCGGAAAAAACATGCTAGTCGCGTTGACAGTCCCCAGACCATATGGTTCATCGAAATTCAAAAAAACAATAATATTTAGAAACTAGAAGCCTGCCTCTATTACGTGACGATCGCAAAATGTCGAATTTGTAAAAAATAACAAAATGGCGGACCACTGAAAAAAAAGTCGTATTTTCGGGGTACAAAATTGGGGAAATGTTGCTAAAAAAAATAGAAGCAGGTCGAAAATTGAAAATGTCTGATCGTCACGTAATAGCGACGGGTTTTCCGTATAATAAATGTCCTTGATCATGCCAATTGGACGTATAGTTTTCTCTGCAGACTGTCAACGCGGTTGAAAAATGTCATTCTGAGGAAATCGCGTTCAATGTTTCGCGTGGCTCAGTCGTGCCTTTGACACCGCTTCACGAAAAACACCACATCTCCGTAAATTTTGCGAATTTCTTCATAAAATTTGGAGAGAACATTCTTGAAACATACGCCTTTCAGAAAATGTAAAAAAAATCGATTTTTCCGATGTCATTCTGAGGAAAACGCGTTCAAAGTTCCGCGTGACTCAGTCGCGTGTTTGACACCGCTTCACGAAAAACACCATATCTCCGTAAATTTTGCGAATTTCTTCATCAAATTTGGAGAGAACATTCTTGAAACATACGCCTTTCAGAAAATGTAAAAAAAGAAAAAAAAATTTTCAGATTTGAGACAGTGGTCTCCCCCCTTAATTCACCCCTAACATTCAAGTAAAAAACACGTCCAAGGAATGCAGAGCTACCTCGACGTGAAAGCACGTCCACGCCAGTCAAGGTACTAAGTTTTTCCTCCAACTTTCTTAACAAATAATTGTATAAATGAATTTACAAATTAATTTTGAAAAATACCTTCAAAGTTACAAAAATTACTTCACCAAAGCTTCAAAATTACCATTACCATTACTATCTACTGTTCTTACTTTCAATTTTTGTTTACATTTTCAAATTCCGAAATGACAGTCGCCTTTATCACACAGCCTTTTCCGCTCCTTTTAATTAGCGCGGCAACAACAAACGCAGGCGGAGAAGGATAGCAACACATATGACTTTGCCTCTTCTTTTTCCCCCTTTTTTTTGCAAAGAGATTAGCGAAGTATCGAGAGGCCAGATCGTTCCAGCATTGTATAAGTGGAAGATGTAAAAAATGGGGCATTGTATCATTCGTTTGATGTGGCAATATTCACACGAGAATTATCGCATACCATTCTGAAACTGGGATAAACATCCGCGCGTAATGGGAAGGATCTGCTGCTGGGAGGAGCTTTTTGCGCTGGTTGTGGACAGTGAGTTGGAATAAGGGGACGCTCATTCATATGAAACGATTTAGACGGTTAAAGAATTGTGTCAACGTCGTAATTAGATACCGTTAGTTATTACTACACTGCCCTCTTCGTGATCGACGACTTACGTTCGATCGATCGCGTTTAGCAGTGTCGCGGACGGGGCGTAATAACACCGACGTGCTTAGAAGCGAAACATATTTCATACGACACTTTGTACGCTGAACATATCTTTCAACAACTGATAGCCGTTGTTAGACACGATAAACGCTAAAAATTCCACTGGTGAAGGATTATTTTTTTGCACTTTGACGAGCGCAGGTTTTCCAGCGAAATTATATCCGCTCGCGATCGTTTTCGCATTTCCCAATATTATTAATTGATCTTTGTATAATCATGTCGTAAGCAGAATAGAAATCTTTGAATGATATCGTTTCGTCGGTGACAAGTATGTAATGAAATATTGAAAGTATCGAAATCGTGAAATTGCGCGCACGCGACAGCGACCGTCAAAGTTTCGATATTTCGAGCGAGAAATTATCGAAGTTATCCATTCTTTAAGAAATTATTTTGTAATGAGTGGTTTAATTAGTAGAGGAATAAGAATGTAGTAGCTACTGCGGAAATTTTTTTGTGTGTAGATTTTATGTAGGTATGTCTAAATGTCGAAAATGTTTTTGAGTAGATGGTATGGCGAATAAGGGAGTGGCTCTTTGTGTAAAAATTAATCAAAAATGTGGAATCTAAAGTTTTGATAAGTGTATTTGTCTTAAGGAAGTCGATTTTGAAAATTATATTTAGGTGTGTGTGCACCTGATTGTAAAAATTGACACGATGCAAAAATAATTTCTTTGGACGAGGCTTCATTTATGAAAAAGTCGATTTGAAGATGGAATGAATTTTTACAAATAGTGGAGTGTAGCTAATAAATTCTTAGAATTGATTTCCCCAAAACTAAGCCTCGTATTTAGACTTTTATTCCACATTATTTTATTTAATTTTGTAAGAAGAAACACTCCCTTTTTGGATTGTACCATAACTTTAGTAACACGTTATATAAACATATAAATATATCATTCCCAATAATATAAAAAGTATATATTTTATATTTTTTTATAACCACCAAACATTCTACTTTTTAAAAAATGGGAAGCGAAATATTTTCTGGCTACATGCATCACCCGATTTTATTAATTGTTCTGCCGTGATTTGCGCTTTCAATCATCAAATCCTTCGACAATATTTCAATCGTGATTACACAAAAGAAATACCAAAAATATTTCATAAAAAATAGTTTATAGCCTTAACAAGGCGCATTGTGAGTTCCTTGAGCACGCCTCGCGGATCAGCTATACGCTACAAGCCTTAATCGCATGCAAATTTATTAACTAAAAATGTTTCTCCTTCCCCTCGACCATATCAGATGTTCCACAAATTTTAATTGCTTCGTGAGCCTTGATGGAATGTCGCGGGTTATTGGCACACATACTTTGCGGACACGTAATAAACTCACGCGGGAGGCGATAATTTCGTGAAAGTGTTCAATAATTCATGCCTTCTTGCTTAACGTCCGAATTGATTTTGTAAACAGTGAAACGTTTTCTAACCAGTTTTAGAGAGCAGTGGCTCGACTTTATGCCGTCTCATCCCTCGTGCACGTGTTTACTATTATGTGCATCGCCAATTTGTGCGATGCAATCAAAGTAAAAAGAAAAATAGGCGGGGTCGTAATAAAAGTCTCATTTTGGTCGTTTTAATATGTGCGCGAGACGAGACCCATAGTTGAGGAATTACGAAACTGTCGTCTCGTGATGCCACGTTGCTTTCTGTCACGTGCGTTTAAGTATTCATAAAGTTGCGCGTTGCAACTAAGGAAATTAAAATTAGATAGTTAACCCTTTCAACTCTAAGTTCACCCCCGGGCATAGTACCTACGTATACTGAAGTCGTAAAAGCTGGGAGTTTCAAAGTTTACAGTTTTGAGCTTTCGCAACAAGAGGTCTGGAAACCTTGCCACCCCCAAAAATGCCAAACCTCTTGTTCCAAAAGCTGAAAACTGAAAACTTTGATACTCCTTCTCGCGCAAGTTTAGCTTTCGGTGGCGGTGGCTGTGACATTGAGGGTTTGAATAGAAAGATATTTTTCCTGATCGCGTTAACTTTGAGAAATTATTTATACTGCGTGGAAAAACGCGTAATTCGTGGGATGAGTAAAGGGCGGATTTTGAGATTTGGTGCCCCTCGGCTAACAAGTCAATCGACTAGAATTAAACTCGAATAAGATGGAGACTAAAGGGTTAAATCCACAGAGCTGTAGAAATAGTAGCACAAAGAGACACTTTACGTGTTTTGAGTACTCGCGAGCGTGAGTCAGTTAGAATGCTACTAATGCATTAATTTCTTCTTTGATTTACCTACAACAGACCGCAACTAACGGAGCGCAATTCCTGGCAGCGGGAAATCCCCCGCCAATCATCGTACCTAATTCTCGAAATTGGATTCGGGAAATGAATTCTGTGTGATCGCGTATTTCCACGAATTCGTGTTCACGTTTCGTGAAGTTGAAAATATCGCGAGCGATTTTTCGTTGCATAAACGTCGGCGATGGCGGGGCAGTTGAGTTAATGATTATTTTTTAAGTTTACGGCTCTAATTAGGCTAGTCAAGGCGGCATCGTTACGTCTTCTCTGCGCTCAACATTTTCGCTATGGAATTTTTTGTGTTTTCACGTTTCCAATTTCGGTCACGGAACACTGGGTATCGCTTGTGCATCAATCAATGAAGTCATCGATATTTTTTTGTATTTCATTTTAATGATTCTTTCTGCTATCCATGGAGGCGCTAGATGCTATTTTGGAAAAGCTTCTGGAAATTTAGTTTTCAGAGGGTTTACGAAGTAATACCTTCTCTCTTTATTCATTCTAAATAACAAGACATAACTTTAATGAACTTGAGTAAATATCAATGCATTAAGGGGTAACGCCACGATGTTGGGCCAAAAATGGTGGGATAACTTTGGAAGTGATTTTAAAGAAATTTATGAACTTTATACAAAATTTTCTCAAAACGACCAAAAATAGAACAACAATTTCCTTATACTAGGAAAAATGAATATAATTCGTATTCCAAGCTTCGTATCGTGTTAAACAAAAGTGAAAGTTGAAAGAAATAAAAAAGAACAATATAATGTACTAGTTGGAAGTAATTACAGTAGCAAACGTGTTATTTAATTTATGTTTGGATTCATAGAAATGGACTAGCTAAACCACCAGACCTCACTCCATTTTAGTTTTACTTGACGAGATCACAGTAAAGAAGTAGTCCATTGCTATACATTAATCACAGTGAAGATTTTTTGCAATTATAGAGAGTACACTTACAAGTCATTGGCCTTTAAGCATCAGACGGATCATAAATGAATATTAGTGTCTGTTGAAGCGTCTGTGATTAATCAGGCAGAACTTTATAGCCTGTAGCGTGAGGACATTTACAGCAGTTGTTGAATTAATACATACGAATGGAAGATAATGTAAATAAATGTATTACGAAGACTTGTATTTTACGATCCAGTCCACGTTCGTGGATGCAAAGCTACTATAAATGATAGTCTAGACTACGTCTGGTGATCTACGTTCAGATTGTCCTTCAAAACTGCTTTCCTCCAAAGTACACACACAGAAAAAATTAATTTTGTATTTATTATTGAATAAGGAATGCTTTATTCAAAGAATAAGACATGGATATATTATGAGAAAATAAAAGCAGACCCCAAAAACACAATTTAGATAATATTTGAAGAAATTTATGTTATTTCCTTCTTTTATTTTCGAAATTATGAAGTATTGGATTATGAATCTTGTACTGTGAATATTTTTATTGGTAAACAGAAACTATACTCCTGCAACTAGAAATTTTAACAGTAACTTTAATATCAGTGATATTAAAATTAGAAATTAATTAATAGACCCAATTAAGAGGTTGTATACAATATTATACAACACTTACGGATTAATTAATTTCAATATCCAATTCCTACGATTCATTCTTGTTTCATAAGTTTTATATCCAAAACAGCTACCGAGTTCTAATAATTGAAGAGTCCTTGTAAAAAACACTGTAAGTACCAAAAATCAGAATCTATACTACAGCATTACCATTGGCACGTAGAACATTTTCCGATGAGAATTCTCTTTTTCTAATTTTCACACTTACAGTGTTTTCCACGAAGACTCTTCAATTACAGTTCACGTACAGAGTTTTTTTCACTTGATTCCTGTCGTTCGTTTCACTTGCGTACGCAGTTGCACCTAACTATGTGCGAAAGTTTATTAGAAGGCCTATAATCCTACATAAAGGCGGATGATGCTTTCTCTGAGCGATTTCAACGCGTATTACGAGGCGATCAATGATCTGACGTGACTCGTAAAATTTTTGCGTGTAAACGTGTAGGGGTAAATGAACGACAAGTGATTGAAAGAGTAGCTCCCCCTAACATTTTACCATAATCCCATATTTCAGTGGTATTTCTATGAAAAATGATTTTTTATAAATTCAGTCATTTTTTTATTACAAAATAAGTACTATATTTTATATTAGAAATAAAACTCCTTCTTGATTGAACTAACTGTTTTTTTGCACGGTCGGAATTGGGTGACTCGAAGATTCATTAGTAAGGAATCTTTTTTGCATGCATGATGTTGATAGGCAATTGCAGTTAGCTTCAGTTACGATGATGATTCTCAGTGCAATGATGCGCATTTGGCAGTGATATAGTAAATTGCAACAATGGAATCGTGTGGGAACAAGAATGGAATATGTAATTTGCTTGGAATGAGGGAATCGCTAAGTTACTGTAAATTGCCTTTTGATTAAGAGATAATACCCAGATTGTTCTCGCAGCGGTAGTAATTAATTACGACTCTCTCTCCAAGTCCGCGGAACTCGTGGTTATTTTAAGAAAGGACACGTGTCCTCCTGCGACTACATATTCATGCTTGAGTTATTCCTGTTTGCATAGTTTGAATTTTATTTAACAACAGTTAAGCTGATTTTGCGCCGCGTTGGCGGCAATTAATTTTTGCGATTAAAAGTCTGGAACTAAATACATGTAATGTATTTAACGAAATGATACATGTGGATTCAGAAAGTAGCACGAAAAACATTTCTGTGAAATTTACTCTCTCTCTTTGTTGTTTCGCTTTTTTCTTTCGGTTGAATAATGTATCAGATGTGCTGATATAATTATTGTTTTTGTGCAAATTTATTTTATGTCCTTTTGATGGCTTGTGTGCTTGGCCAATTAATTAATTAATGAAAAGCTGACTACTCACAACTTTTAAATTGTTATACCAGGCTCGAGTATAGTGTTATATGTTATTAATTGTGTCTTGCCTGTGTTACAATATTTATATATGATTTGTTAAGTATTGAATATTGGAAAGAAATGTATATGGTGATTTAATTCTATCCGATTACTATTTACCACTTATTTATATAAATTTGTATGTCTTATGTTTGTGGAGAACTATTATTTAGAATTTATGCGTGTAAATCTATCGAATTACTTTCTTCAAGTTCCCTTTGTCAGAATGTGTGGAATTATTAGTAATCAATTTTTGTGAGCCTCTTAATACAGCTTAACTACAATATAAATAAACTAAGATTATTCCCAGGAGAATTGATATTAGGAGTTCAGATAGTGTAATCTAACAAGCAAAATCGATAATTATTATTTTCAGCATTACTTAATAATTTACTGTTTTTATTATAATTTTAATGGAACTTATTTTTACTGCGTTCCCTATAGCACTACCGCTCCACCTTTGTTCATAAAACAAAAAGATGCAACCGTGTCATTCAAAACATAGCGAAACTTCGTTCCTCTAAATTTCAAAATGGCCAGAAATTTTAAATTATCATTTTCAGGAGCAGCAGAATTTCATTCCCTTTAAGTACCAACTGTATATCGACGTGCGTTACGAAAAGTAGCACGTTTCAATTTTCTTACGAAAAGTAGCACGTTTTGGTTTGCCACGAAAAGAAGCACGTTCCATCGTTTCTGACGAATATTAGCACGTTTGGTCTTCTGCCGCGAAGACTAACACATTTGACTGCCTCGCCACGAAGAATAGCACATTTCGTACTGTTGCGACAAAAACTAGCACGTTATACTGTTTCGCCACGAATAATAGCACGTTTGGGAATTTATGGCGAAAACTAACATATTATCCGGTTTGGCCACGAAGAATAGCTCGTTTTGAATTATACTGCAGACTTCAGAAACTATCGCGTTTCAGCGCGTGGGCAGTTTAAAAAAATTCAACTGTTGAAAATATTGTTTAATAAATAATAATTCCATCTAATCTCCAAAAGACAACACATATGAAAATATTAATCTACATAATTTAAGTAAGGGAGGGTGCGGGAATTGCGAACGCGGGGTAAACGCGAACATGCTACTTTTCATGGCAAATGTTATTTTTCGTGGCAAACCGCCCAAACGTGCTAGTTTTCGTAGCGAAAATCGAAACGTGATAGTTTTCGTGGCAAACCGCTCAAATGTGCTAGTTTTCGCAGCGAAAACCGAAACGTGATAGTTTTCGTGAGAACGAAGGCAAACGTGCTACTTTTCGTAAGAAAATTGAAACGTGCTACTTTTCGTAACGCACGTCGATATAATACTAGCATATATTTCTACTTCACATCTAAAATCTACTTAAAACATTGGTAACGCCATATTCTAATCTGCCATGGAACTCAGCCGATTTCAATATTATCCCCGTGACGTAGCCAATCGAACAAACGAACTTCATGGAAATCTCACACACATAAATACCTCGTATTAGTGTCACATCACATCCAACAATGAACCTCGGTACTTATACCTCTCGAAGCCATCATGATCAGTAGCGTGCCTACTGGTGTACCGTTTACGCTTCGAACGGCACGAACGTTCCCGTTTTTTCGTTCTGCTTCTTTTCTCGGCAGGCACACGCGCGCGCACGATTCACTAGTGTTACGACGGAGACCGCGACACTACGTTGTATGCAGACTTCCAATGGTAACAACTCGAAGCACCGCGTGCGAACGTTGGCACCGCGAGATTTGTTTCGAAGACGGCAAAAAAAAGGAGAAAGATTCGAAACGGAAGAAGAAGAGGAAGAGGAAGACGAGTAATAGAAGGTTATGTGCGTTTAGAAACTTGTTTTCCTCTGGAAAGTTGAGGTTACGAACGGACGAGAAAGTGAGACTCCCGGCGGGTGGTTTCGTTCTATTCTTTAATGGTACTCGATTCGCTAGGAATCGAACGGAAAGCTTTTCAAACGTTCGAGCGTCGCTAACTCTCGTCACCGTGTCACAGCGAGGGGAACGCTCACCTGAGCAGAAACTTGACAGCCGAGGGAATTCGCCTTTGCGCGGTGCGCCTACGCGTCTGCGCATTAATACCCATCTCTCCTAAAACATCGTCACGTGTTTCTGAGTCAGTCCCACGCGGTACACGCTGCTCACCACCACTTGTTTGTGCGTTCGGGCACGAGGGAAATAAAGTGGTGTCCTCCATTCCCCCGGTAGTATGGATAAATCATTAAGAAATTATTTATGAACATACATATGCATAAGACTCTGAAAAAGTGATTAACCCGGCTCGGCTAGACTTTCCTTACGAAATTTCTTGGGTAAGTCCCCGTCCCTCTAACGCGATACGGTAAACGGACTCCGACGCGGTGAAACCTGTTCTCGGCCACGTGATAAACATATCTTTGTTTCTTAGAAATTTTAGAATCTCTTCTGTCTCGGGGAATTAATTTAGCAGCTGTACACTGTGGTGGGTTATGGTTTGGGAGCGAGAAGCGCCTGTGGCGCTTCGACACTGTGGGAATCCCCCAGAAAAAAGGAGGGACAGATTAGTTTCTTTTTAATATCTCTTTGGCTGACGAAGAGGTTATTAACCTAGTGTTGATAAATTGGGTAATTTTGGAACAAACAAATTCTGTGAATATAATAACAAATGAGTAAAATATTTTATATTTTCTTCTACAGATGTAATAAATTTTCCGTGTTTCAAAATTTCAAATCGTGGATTTTATCCAGAAATTTATCGCGTTTTTTTCGTTTGTTTAATAGAACTTTGTAACGGTGCGAGAAAACTGTGCGTTTGTTATGCTTTATCACACTACCAGAAGGGAAATAAAATTAGATTATAAAGAAAAAAACGCGAGAACTTTATCTAAGTGAATTTTCGCGGGAAAAATACTCCCTGCTTACTCCAATTAAAATCAAAATTTTCGGGTTTGGAATGTTTTCTTGTTAAAAGACAATTTTTTACAGAAAATATGACAAAAAATGTAGAAGAATAAAATAACTAAAAACCAGTTCAACCTCAAGAAATCTCCTTGTTCCGATAAGTTTGCAACTACTTAAGTGTGTTTACCACAAAATTAGCATCGATTACAAGATTTATACGCGCTATTATATCGGTTAAACGATTTCAAAATTATCATAATCGCTAAAGATGGCGTCTGTGATGTACCTGCTATACAAAATTGCGATACTCGTGTATCCAAGACAGGGATCACATTACTAAATAGATTGTGTCGGTCTGGAAACACGTTCCTGAGTGTCATTAACGAGTAACGTAACTTTTTATGGATATACACGTATAAAACCAATTACATTAACAAAAAGGCAATACGAACAGTAGTAAAACAATAGTAAAAAGTATCACGTGCAATGATAATTGAATCTGTTTCCTAACTTTTTACAATAATTTCCTTGTCCCTCTGTTTATACATATATTCGGGAAAATTGAGTGATAAAAGTAAATACATGGTAATTTTATCCATTCAGAGTTTTACAAGAAAATTCTCAAAAACGCATTATGTGATGTGCGATATTGGTTCCAACACTCCCAACTATCGATTTACTAATTGAAAAATAAGCTACATATATTCGAGAGAATATCATTTCAGATTAAAACGAATTTCCTATGATAAAATTTTTTGTATAGTATTAAGAAATTATTTTATTTAAATTAAGATTTGAAGTATTAAAATGAAAATTAGTAATTTACTGTTCAAACCATATTTATAAAGGAACCTAGAATTTTAATAAGAAACAACATGGACCACATTCAGTACCTATATATAGAATAATTCGAAAATTATTAGCTTGAATTGGTTTGAACGAAAAAAGGTGTAGTAAAAATTATAGATATTTTTACAAAAATTCTCGATACCTGTAATTATTATTAGTGTTTGAAATACTGATAAAAAATATTGATATATCGACAGGCAAATATCGATGCATACAGTTATCGATGAATATCACGCATCTATAGATTGTTATAACGAATTGAAATAAGAATATACTGTTTTTCATAGTTTCAGGATATGTTCCGACGAAATTAAACTATTTAGGTCTGTGCGTTAAATCGCTTCGCTAGCGGTGCCCATCCTTTACTACGCAGTGTCTCACCCACTTATCTAAGGTGTTTTATTTTTAAAACCTGTTTCCTGTTAAAGAAAAAAAAACACTTCTGAACATACATGTATATGAGTCCTGTTGCTATATCACACGCTCGAATACAGTAAGGTTGTTCACACATCCAAAGGACGCGTCTTTTTCACATAAGTTGCATTGGCAGTTGCCTTGAAAAATAGAATTATGACAAGATAACTTTACCTACTGCACTTGGTGAAACATTTTTACCTATAACAAATGATGATTTAACAGACATTTATTTAACTGAAAATCGAGTAAACTAGATGCATAATAAAGATTTATTATCTGTTTCACCTTCAATATTTCCTTCATGCTGCAGATTCTCACATTCGATATACAATTATCTGTTTATTTTAGGAAATTTGTGTTAAAACTTTACGACACCATAGCGATATAAAAAATGCAGCGTATCTACTAATACCGGAATTCTTAACCCAAGAAATCTTCTCAAGGAATGAATTGACCGAGCCATCCGTGATGATGAATTCTATGTAAACTCGTGAGAATTGATAGTGATTCGAGGAAAATTTTACAAGGTGTTAACGCTCGCTGATATTCGTGAACAATAAATTACATATCTCTAAAGCGTCGAGTTATTATTCAAATTGCGAAGTATGAACACGGAAAGGAAAAGTCGTAGTTAGATAGTAGAGGTATCTTGAAAAGACTGGAATGTTCTATCATCGAACGTGCGATTTTTTTGATAATTCTTTTACCAGGATTAATTACTGTTTACCAGTCAGTGCGTTACATAATTTCGTTGGCAGCCGTGGATGGATCGTTAAGGATAAGCTCAGTTGCCTCCTTCACTAGTCAAAGATCTTTCGTACGTGCCTGCCTTGCTATCTTGCATTTCGTTTCCGTTTTCTTACGTCACGACCATTAGTACACTGGCGCATATTTGCCACAAATGGAATCCACGTGAATTCATATCTATTGTTAGAGGAATCGAGCCAGAGACTGGAATCGCCGCTGAGCCACGTCGTAAATCGAATGGGCGAATAAAGAGCCACTTACGATTTTACCGATTCTGCCCTGGTGACTCTTTGTGGGTTAGCATCCGGTTGCATCGTGCGTGGAACGCCTGGGGGGAACTTTTTGGCAGGATGAAACGTTTCAGTGCGCCGTGGTTTTCTATTTGAAACGAAAGTTGCGGCGGTGTTTAGAAAAACGAACGGAGGAAAATGAAGTGCAAATGTTTCCCATTCCGTTGAGTAATGCCTTTAAGAATGACAGGCAGGTTTCTCGGTGAACGTAAGGGGATTACCCTAAAGTTAACTCGATAAGTGGCTGTTGCATTACTATCAAAACCCAAGATCAGTTCCTTGAACGTAAGGATAGGAAACTTCGTGGATTTCAAGAAACTACTTGCTCATTCCTCTTACCGTGTATTGTTACGCCTTTAATTAGTTATATGCATTCATTATCTTTAATAATTGTAACGGTTCAAGTATCGGTAAATTTTAAGTAACATAATTCTTTTTAAGTGGTCTTTTTTAAAAAATTCCCAAAGTTCGCACCATTTTTTGTCCGTCAAGCTAGGGAGACCCCTTAAGTTAAAATTTGGTGGAAGCATCATTGTTGTGATACGATTTCTAGCAAAATAAATTTATATTATTTGTGTTAGGTCATTGGCAAATGAAATTGTTTATGCAAACGGTTAAATAATCTTCATTATTCTGAATGAGTCAGTAAATTATGTAATACATCATCAACCTCGTTTGGTTGTCCAGACCTCGGTTTACCTAACAGATCTAATTTAGCTCGTCACAATTTTCCGAGCCATCGTTCGACAGTAATTTTAAGCTGGATTAATTTGCTATACCAATTGTAACCGTGGTTTATAGTAATCGTTATATTTAAATCTAGAAATTCGTTTCGCAATCATCTAAGTTTTATTTCCTTCCAAATATTAGTTTCACTGTTTTTCAAAATCCTGATAAATACTGTGTTTTCATTAAAAATAAAGCAAGGATCGTTTAAATATTTGATTAATTTAGTTTATTATCTTGGACGGAATTAACTTGAAAAATTCCAGTTTAATAATCATATTAAATACAATTTTTAATATGTGTTAAGGATAAACAGAAAAGAATATCTCTTCTAACGCTGTTTGCAGTATTTATAAAACTCCACTACGAGCAAATAATACTTATAATTCAGAAAGAGAACGTTCATTTTCTATAATTTCTTGTCGTGTACTTTTCTCAAGATTTCTATAACTCGTTTTGCCCCTCGAGGCGTGCAAAATTTGCTTTTAAAGTTTTAAACTGTGAAGCTTCTTTTCATCCTACTTCCAACTACCACGCGAGTCAAATTAGATACGAAACTATCTCAGCAACGATTTTAAACACCCGTCTCCGATATTCCCAAAGCCATGAATCTTGCATTATATAAAATATTATCTCCTCCGTTCAATAATCTCCTAAACGAAACGGCGAGTTCTATTCACTTCGAAGGAGAAAGAAGTATGTAATTCTGAACACGTTCAGGTGTACTGGCAACGAATGTGCAACGGAACCTATTCACGTCACATGAATTTCATTACGAGGCCCTGCGATTCTAATTTACCATCACGGCACACACCACCACCGGGTCAATATTTGCTCAAAATTTCAGTAACTCTATATTACCTTCCGGTCACTTAATTTCATCCTTCATTGAAAACACCAAAACAATTACCACAACCAAAACCCAAAAACCACAAGCTAGTTACGTCTTCTCAACACGAGCATGTAACCAGATATCATTGTACGTAATAAAACTTAAACGAAACGTGAAGGATAAGTTGCAATGCCATCATTATTACATAAAAAATAATCTGCAGGATGTTCGATTTCGAAACACGAAACAGAAACGGTATTTCCTAGATCGTGAAAGAACATTGTTCTAAGGCTGGTTAGAAAGCGTTCTGGTAACACGTGAAGTTCATGGAAATGATGCGCGTTGGCTCGAGCGGTAACCATGTGATCGAAGGAATTCTGAATTTCTCGGCCGATACGTATGCAAGCCCGAAGCACGTGATTCCCCGTTATCTGCGATCGAACCTGCATTTTCTCCCGGTGGCAGTCATCGCTTGCATTCTTCGTAGATTCTTAGAAAACATGCGGATATCTAAATCCGTTATTCCACAATTCTTTTTCCAGCCCCACATTCCCTTCCTTTGCTCTCCGTATTTTCGAAATTGCTGACTCAATTATGTAACGCGCTCTCCGCGCTGTATCCGTGTTTTTTGTTCCGCGTCGATATTGCAAAAAAAGGCGTCATTATTGTATCGACGAACGGGATCATTTCCGTATGTCATTCATCTAACTACAGCGAATGTTCAATAATTAATTTTACAGCGGAAACTATATTTTTATTTATGAGAGTATTCTGTTCTCATCGCTATTAATCTATTAGAGTAATTATGTGCTGGCAAAGCTGCATTTAAATTTATACACAGTGCATCAGTGTCGACGAGAATATTCGAAGTAAATGTAGTTTAAATTTAAATGTAATTTTAAATTCTGTCGAATGAAGAGTGTTTATTATGTAATTAAATAGACTATGTGTTAGATTCATGAAACCCAACAGCTCATTCTGGTTAAAGCTTGCTTGATCGCTTCGATTGATTATTCCTGTTCAGTGGGTCGAAACGATCGAATCATTTGAAGAACTGCGAACAAGTATAAGCGTTTATGTCACGTAAGTTGGAGGATATTTGGACAGCGTCGGGGCTAGGTTAATGATAGACTCTAAGTCTAAAACGTGTGCAGCAGATATTTTGCATTAGATTGGGAATAATGTGCCAAAAATGGAGTCAATGGAGACGTGTTTGCTACGGGACGAGGTGGCCGAGTGGTTAAGGCGTTGGACTGCTAATCCAATGTGCTCTGCACGCGTGGGTTCGAATCCCATCCTCGTCGAATTCGCTTTTTGTTATCTTACAAAGATGTGCCCCAGTTATGTCATGTCGTGCAAGGCAAGGTTAAATAAAAAGGATCGATGAGTATCAAGATACATTCCAAGAATTCGGAATAATTTTCGGCGGATAAAAATAAATTATAAACGTAAGACTCGTCCTGTAAGTACTTTCGCTAACGTGTAAGTTCAGTCATGTAGAGAACGTGTTCAGTAATAAAAAGTCCCAAGTCGGTTCGATTATATTCTAACGATGAATCTAATGTTGTATACAAAATGAATTAATAATTTGATTAATGTATGTGTATTTTCAATTACATAACAATCAAGATTCTAAGTATTCGGAACAGAATATTTAAAAATGGAGAAATTCTGCGAAGACGTGGATTTTGTTTCTATAACGTTATTATATATAGTTCTTATCTGCGATTAAAGAGTAATATTTACTCATTAATTTTTCAAGTATTTCTTTCGGATATAGGCATTAGTTACACGTTGGTTAGTTCTAGCTGTTGTACAATCGATTATGTAAGCGTGGAATGTGCTTTACGTTCGATGATGAATTTTCTTTGAGAAGCCCTCGTGACGTGCTTTGTCTCGACTACAATAGACGCTCGGATAAATTTAGTATAAAATATGCAACTTGAAAGGCATCAAGTGTCAACAAGCACAACATTCATTAATTAGTAATCAGCACAAATTTCCTGTGTTTCGCTCGTTCTTATCGATCCTGTATATCGGAAAAAAGCAATCGGAAGTGTGAAAGCTTAGCCCAATAAATATTCTCATCGTCATAATGTATTCATGACGTTAACTATTGCGCATTAACGAAACACTTGTTATGCATCTGTATTATGTGAGCAACGATCTACTTGTTTGATGGAGCATAACGTGATCGCAAATGATTTCTCATTCTTATTTTGTAATTGCGAGTGTTATAAACTCTGCGTGTGGGCACTATTTTATATCGAATTCGTTTATTTCGCGTATACTTTTCGAAATATACATAAAATACAAGTAATTATAAACAAATCATTTGGGACTAGAAGGTCGATGTAAATATTGATTAGGTATTAGGGTAAAGGCACCAGTAGTTGACCATGTATCAGTAGTTGACATTTTTCAGAAAAACCTTATTTTTCATGTTTTTCTGTGGCAGTTGACACTTTTCAGAAAAACCTTATTTTTCATGTTTTTCTGTGGCAGTTGACACTTTTCAGAAAAACCTTATTTTTCATGTTTTTCTGTAGTAATTGACACTTTTCAGAAAAACCTTATTTTTCATGTTTTTCTGTAGTAATTGACACTTATCAGAAAAACCTTATTTTTCATGTTTTTCTGTAGTAATTGACACTTATCAGAAAAACCTTATTTTTCATGTTTGTCTGTGGTAGTTGACACTTTTCAGAAAAACATAAAAAAAATAAGGTTTTTCTGAAAAGTGTCAACTATTGGTGCCTTTACCCTAATGTTAAAATATATAATAAGATGTTTATTAGAACGAAATGTAACGTGTTCTCGTAGAAGTGTCAGTCACCTTTGTCATTCCCGCCAGGTGTACATAAACGAATGAGTAATGATGTACCAATGAACGCAAGTTAAGTCGCTATAGTGATACATTGGCATTGGAAACGCTCCTGTCACTCGCAACGATAACTCTATACGGGTAATGAAATCACTATTTTGCCTTACTCAAGGATATACCGGTATACTTTTACTTTATTTTAACTACACTTTTACTTAGAAGTTCCTTGAATACAGAAGTATCTATCATAAAACCACCATATGATAATTTCTTGTGTGAAAAAGAATGTAACATACCTCGTGCACCGTAGGTTAGATTTACATAGATGAAAGTATTATACTTTCTCGAGGAAAGGTTTCATTTAAAACGCCTAAAGAAACCTTGACGCGGATATTTATATTTTCATTGTATCTACGCACGCGAAAAATTCAGCAAACGTGTTCTGGATCCCCCTATCAGATACACACACAACAGATAACGTCGATACAATGACACGTGATGCATCTGTATATACATTTCAACTACTTTAGATTATACTATAACCTCAAGCACGTTGTACGACCGTATATATCTGTCCCTTAAAAAAATCTCCCGGCACAATTATTCTGCTAATCTCAACCGAAGAGATTATTGAGATACACGTATTGACCAAGGCTATCGAATCTATAACTTACAATTACTAAGTAGTAAGATCATATGTTGTAATCCCTTATCAGCGTTAGATTTATTTCAGAAGTATGTGACGCTTCTGAAATAGCTATTGATTATCGTTAATCGAAGTGGTTTCTATTCCTGTTCTTTGTAAAACGAAATATTCCTCGTCACTTTCATTAGTCGCCTGAATTTTTATTAAATATCTCCTTACCATTTTTCTCTCACAAGTATAAGCGATTTTAGCAGAAAATGTCTATTACCAAGCTCTGAAAATTATCTCATTTCGAGTAACCTGTTCTTTCGATCCGCCATTAACGAACGGACGTTGAAAAATCAGGAATCGTCAGCGTAGATGTCATCCCAGAATAGACGGGGCGTTTCTATTACATATAATGCCCATGGCATTGTGCACACATGTCCGAGTGATAACATTGCATCACGATCATGCGTCGTAATCACGCTCTGCCTTATCGACATCGGCAGCTCTTGAATCTGCTATTTTGCGCTGGGATATGTGACGCTTTTGTGCCGAGCGTACGTAGGTATACACGGAGTAGTTGCCTGATTGTGCTCGATTATGCAAAAATGCCCCACGAACGAGGAAGCATCGGGGAAACCACGCCGTTATTAAGTAAGTTGCTCTTTTGAAATTTCAACCTGTCCACAGTATTAATCATGTCTCAATGACATAACTCGATTCGCCCGTCGTTTGTCATGTTTTGTATATGTTCCACAACGGTTATACACTGTTCGTTGAAACTTAAGGGCCTTTAGCCACGCACAGTTTACCAGTCATCATTGTTATTGAGCTTCGATTTAGTTTCGCGCAGAAATGTTGGATTAGCGGAGCAATTGGAGGTTGTAGGTAATTGTACAATGAAGGAAATGTCATGACAATTCATCTTTGCTATATAATTTCGTGATGTTAGAATGTTTTTTGTATCGAACGGCCTTTTCTGGTCGACGAGGACAGTTGTGGACCGTAGCAGTTGTGGCCGAGTGGTTAAGGCGTCTGACTAGAAATCAGATTCCCTCTGGGAGCGTAGGTTCGAGTCCTACCAACTGCGGTGGAAGAATTATTCTTTTTTTTATTTTAGATTAGTTACATTTTAACCCTTTTTTAAATTTTCATATATTATTCCGCTGTGATAAGTTAATTTCTAATTTTTTATTAGTACAGGAAACAAATTAATAACACTTAATTTTGAAGAATAGTAAGAAAACTTGTTTTTTTATGTTTTTTTTATTAAAACACGCGGATAGAAAAAGGAATAGTAATTGTGATGGAGAATTTAGAGAAGTTAGAGTGTTTGATTATTCGATGTAACGATAACTGCTTTAGTACGCTTTCTTTTTGTGCGCCGGCGACGATCGAAAATTAATAATTATAATAGTTCAATTTTTGTTAGAGCGCGCTAATTATTTGCAATGCACAGAAAACTTGTAAGCACATGTGATCGCGATAGCGCGCGAGACTTCCGTGCCAAACAATCAATATAAAGATAACGGGGTGCAAGTATATTGTGTCTGGCTGTTTTCATCGACTTCTTTGTTGTATTTGGAGCCGTAATCGTTTGTCAGTAGCAACTCGTGCTGGTCAGTTCAATTAAGCTCATTTATCTTTGGTGCACATGTAATATTGTGATATGTTTCACACATATACTTATTTCGCGTGCAACAGGGATCAATAAACTCAATTGAAGGGAATTCCATGAGTTACCATTATAGCGAACTCAAATACAATCCCCGGTTAAAAGAAAGGGAATATTACTAAGAAAACTTCATACTCAATTTTGTATTAGAAAGTGTTTATGTATAAAACGATTATTGTTTATATATACGATTATTATTTGGAAGACTCAGTTGTTGTTGTAATATTTATTACTGGGCCCTTGTCAATTATATTTGCATTATTGAGTGTTTTAGAATTTAAAAATGTCTGTCAGAGTCTCAGAGTCTTCCAACTGACGAATACACGAGATTCTTTATCTTTCTTTTTGTTCTATTGGTTAGTCGTAATAAAAAAGAAACAGAGGTGAAGAATTTAGTGGCGCCATAAAACGATTGTTAAAATATTACTCTGTGTTGAGATAAGTGGTAATTGTACTAATTTAATGGCTGTGTCCCAAAATTATACTGGCGAAAGACATGATCCCGAATTTATGGGCAGTGTAGGTAAGTACATAGTGGGATATAAATCTTTTTTTCTTCTTTTACTTAATCATCGCATTTTACAAAAGAATTACAAGTAAATTTCTAGAACAGTAAATTCTAAGATGAGTAAATAACAAGAACTTTATACAACAATTTGTTCCCAATAATATTTGCAGTGTAAAGCTTCTGAATCTTCTATTTAAACGATTTTAATCAGCTTCGATCCTCTGTTTGTCTCTTGTATGTTTTCTTCAAATCTAGAAACTCAATTTTAACCCACTTCCAACTATCCAATAGACTTGAATCTCTGTCGGCGTACGTATTTTGGATGACAATACGAAATTATGAAAAAAAACCCGAGTGGTTTAACAAATTACCCGGTTATCAATAAATATAACCCATAACGACAAATCCAAATGAATTAAAATCAGCCTATAACCACAAATAAAACATAGACACTAAAAAGTAAATAATAAAAAAATATGTAAAAAATTTTTGTTAAACGATTTTATTTAAAATGCACTAAAAACTAAAAAATAATTATTTTCTTGTACTACAATTTCGATAGTAATATGTCATAACAGAATATGAATCAATTGAAATAAATTTGTCCACGATTTTACATAAAGTGGCATATCACCATCGAAATTGTAGTACAAGAAAATAATAATTTGCCGTATTTAGTGATTTTAAATAAAATCGTTTAACATAAACTATTTTTTATCAACACGTGTCACTATTGTAAATAATGACACTTTGTCCAACAATTGTCAAGTATGTCAAAAATGCTCCACTTCGTAAATGTGTCAGATCATGTTTGCTCTGATATGTATGTTTGTTTGATTCTTATCCACTGAACAACAGGCTTCATCGTTTTAGTGACCATTGTCTACGAAATTCAATCTACTTCCCCTCGACGAAGAATAAAAACTGCTCCCTTAATAATTCTCCGCCCCTACTGCTAGAAAAATCGCATCTGCTTATCATTTAATAACAGCGAATATTTGAACAGAATCATTCCATCACGTTTCTATCCTATGATGTATTAAAGGATGGCGTTGCGTGCTCTAGGATAATCTGTCTCGAATTTCTCATTCTATTAATAATGTTACCGACCGACATACTTGAGTGCAAACAATTGCGTCATGTTCCGTCTTGCGGAAGAAAAGCAGGTTCAACGCGAAGCAAAAATTCAGCCGCTGTTCCACGGCGTGCAGTTTCTTAGTTTCCGAAGAACGTTTCGAGGACATCTGCTTGCCTTATTTCTAAAGGCACCCAAGACGTGCAGGTTTTAAGAACGCCGACATTCTTTACGGCATTTTCGACCTATATCGCCGTGTGTGCAGGTGCTGCACGCGGTAACTTCGGGCCGATCAACTTGGTTAATTTTTCGGAGCCAGATGTTCGAATTTTCTCGTTCGCCTTGATCCGAGAGGTTTTTTCCTCAATTCAGAAATATTCGACATATTACATTTTTATCGCCTGATAAAAGATCGAACAGTCCACTTTCCGAACTTTGGGGAAATTAGACAGATACTCTCGTTGCGATATTCAGAGGCGAAATATAAATTGACGAGTCTTTGTAGAAAGCACCGTGAGTGTCAGAATTGAAGAAAGGAAATTTTTATCGGAAACTGTTCTACGTGCCAGTGGTGTCTAATGTTATAGTATAGAATTTAATTTTTGGTACTTACTTAGGTACAGTGTTTTTTACAAGGACTCTTCAATTTTTGTCGCGAAATTCAGATGGACTCCAGGGAATTAGATTTTGTCTATCACTCGAGAAACGATAACACCAACTTTGGTATGGTTTATTACTTCGCTATTTCGAACTTGCTCGACCACACTTGCTCGCTTTATAATCAGTTTAAATATTAATTACGATCCATTAACTAATATGACATTTATTAACTATATAGTTTTAAGTGGCTATGTTAATAACAGCTGACAGTTGGACCTCGTCTTTTACACTCTACTTCTACTTTGACATATCCTAACCCTTCGTTGACACTCTGGGTGTGAGCCACCCATAAGCTGATTTTGACTCTTCCATTTGTAATGTTAATAAATCTTTTAACCCTGCATCAAATATCATTATGTAGACTTCTGACAGTCTTGGTCATTATTTGACTAAAATCTTCTAGAAATGCTTAGGTACTTATTCAAATAATATATTATCTTGTTCGACTAAAAGTTATCTTCAAAAACTCGTAAGTTAGTTTATTCGAACGAGTTTCCTCTGAATTATTTCGTCATTCTTTTACTAACCAAATAATTTCCCATTTTATTTTATATTTGAATAAGTACACGTGGTTGTCCTTCATACGAAATGCTTGGATCAAGAATAACCGTGAAAGCTTATGCCATTATTCTCGCCCATTACTGTACTTACAACAATCAACAAAAATAGAATCTCATTTCCAAATGACTCATCTACTTTTTCCTCAAAACACGGTCACTGTTTTAAAATTATTTTCAAAACAGTCATCACTTCAAACATCTTTTAGTTTCACCGTACTTGAAATCATTCCCACCCAAGTCTGATTTCTAAGCGATCCACGGCGGATTGGACTTTCCGTCGAGCCTTAATCCAATAAATTAAACCATGAACGTAACAAGTGGACGCGGTTTCTTTCGGTTCTAGTTTTGCAACGTGCAGCGAAATTATCGAGCCATCAGCCCGCGATATCCTTGCACGCTATTAAACGCGAAACGGAATGTATAGCCGGGATTTCATGAATTTAAACACAGTACTACCGTTGTGATTAATCATGTGACTTGTTATCAAGCGGCATTAGCGGGATTCCACGATAAAGCACATTTTACGGAGGCACGAGGTATCATCGCCTGTGCCGGAGATCAGACGGTCTCAGGGAATAAAGAAATTCTCTCTATGCAGTGTCAATATATCGCAGAATCGAGCGGCCGTTATCTGCGGAGCCCTGTAATCGCAAGTCAAACGTGTTATCACTGCTTGATCGCGCGCTTGCGAGCCTATTCCACCCGTGCCTCCCGGACGCCGCGTTTTTAATTGCAACTGTGTCTTGTTACACCTGCCAGTGTGTCCGAAAAGCCACGGAGGGAAAGTGCGCGGGGACCGTAGTGCGTAGAGTCTATCGGTGGATAATCGTGATTTATCGTTTTCGTAGCAGAAGCAACGTGACTCTCAGTTGGAATCCACTTGTGACAACTGCCCACTGGGATAACGTCGTTTCAACGGATAAAAGATTGTCGATATTAAAATCATGGTGATGTGTAGGTAGATGCATGGAATCAGTATGTAGATATATGTGCATTTATAAAATATGTGAGTGTAGGTGCGCACGGTGGTGGTCACAGGAATGTTCAGAATAATTTATATTTCTGTAATTGAAGAGTTCTTTTTTGGGAACACTGTGAGTGTAAAAATTAAGAAAACAAATTTCTGATTTCGGGGAAAACTGTAAGTAGCACTTACAGTGTTTTTGACAAGGACTCTTCAATTAGGTTTCCCTCTGAATGTTGGTGCCACTGTGGTACTTTGGGGATCTTCAGAAAATTGAAATCGATAAAAACCAATAAAATGCATGTCTGAATTTTTACCAAACTTATAAATTGCTTTTTTTAAATATTTTTTGAGTTGCGTTCTTTTATATTTAAAATATTGGTATCCACATACTACCTATATGTATATTTCATCTTGTTTCACAACCAGGCATCTCGCAAAACAGTAGTATGAACTATGAAGTGTCAGACCCTTGTGCCGGCCACTCAATCCAACAACCAGTGCAAAAAAAAACACGAGCAAACATGTATAGAAGAGGCACGTCTTTCCCTTACTTTCGACAACTTTGGCTCAGCCTGAGGCATGCAGCGAATGTCGCTGAGCCACGTCCATGCCTCAAAACGACACTCACACTAAGCACGAATTAATTTTTTACAACCGATAGCGTACGGCGAACAGCCCCGAAGCAATTCCAGGGCTTGAAACGGTTCCGAAAATAACTGTTTGTTTCCATAAAGATTTTGTAAAACATATGCACATATACAGTAATCTTCAACTATAATAATAATTAATGATATCAATTAAGGAAAAGTCGATGCAAGAATTGATTCTAGAACCGTTTCGGAACCGATATAGAACCGGAAAAATAACGGTTATGGAACCGATAATAGTTTGGAAATTTCGGTTCTTCATAACAATTATTCAGAATAAAATTTCTTCATAACCGTTTGGAGAACCGAAATCGATGTTATAACAGTTTTCCAGCCCCGAGCAATTCACCGACGTGCAATAATTGCATACTCATTCTGTCTCGGCTTGCCCCATTCGCGTTCGTGCTCAAATCTGTACGAGGCCTAAATGTGCGTAGGGTAAACCAACCAGTAATTGACCGCATACCAGTGAATGACCATTAGACAAATAAATGTCAATTATAAATTTAAAAATTACTATATGTTTATAAATGGAGTGTAGTTGCACGTTTAATATCCCATTATTTAGTTATGCGTATTAAACAAACATTAATAAGTACGATTCTTAATAAAAGTATGCGGTCATTTACTGGGCTTCTCATTCAACAATTCGGTCATTCACTGGTTGGTTTACCCTATCAACTCTGCGAGGCGTGCCTCGCGAGCAAGCCTCGCAAAGTCGATACGCACCTTTAGGTTTCTTAAGGCTATTTATGTATATGGCAAGGGTGGTATCGTTATTCGAGTTTCCCAAGAGGGGCGCTGATGGCATACCCCTCCTTTCTTGAAAATATAATTATATATACAATATTATACAATACTATAATATATATAAATACTTAAAGACAGACCAAGAAAAACAGTATCAGTAATTCTCCGCATCTGTTAAATATTGATCCTTGATAATTAATCTTTATTACCCATAACGATGCAGTACTACACGCAACATTCTTGTCTTCTTTCATAGCTACATTAGTTATACTCGGGCGCAAGAAGATAGCCAATAAAAAGTACACGGTTACAGGATTTTTTACGGTCCGCATAAATTTATTCGCGGTTCTGCGAGCGTCGGGGGGTTTACGAAACATTAATGTTTTATGCCTTGTTTCGCGGGAGGGAACGATGTCTTTATCCGTGTAACGTTATGTGATTAAAGTATGCAATTTCGCGAAATACGCTGACATCAGTGGGTCATTAACGATTTAGAGGCTGTAGTCAATGGCTAGAACATGTTGCAATATCACCTATTTAAGACATAATTGCAGTTCTCTTCGTCTTTCATCCGGTGTTCGTTGCTCGAGGCTCCGAGTCTTGTTTCATTCGTCTCGGGGACGGAATACTCGATGCAGCATAAAGGTCCGTGAAATTCACGTTCGATTCGGTGTGATCATAATCAGGAACACTTGTTACTTAACGGACTTGTATTTCTAAGAACATTTACGCAGTCTCGTTGTCAAGGATTTAATGAACATGTCAGGAGTGCTGTATTCCCCAGTGGTGGCAAGTAAGAGCGACGCTATGTTTGCAAATGTGTGCAGATTGTTTAAAATATTGCGAAGTTCATTAGCGGTAGACGCCTGTTTATTTTTCTCGTGGTGGTAACAGGGAGGGTTTTTACATGATTTTTAATATAACACATAATAGAAGTACTTTAGATTAGTGTTCATTGATTTCTTATCTATTTTGTCATTTGATTTGCTTCCCTATTATTTATGTTTCTTATCATCCAATTAGATCTTTCTTCAATATCCTTGGGAAATTTTTTATCCCGAAAATTTACTTTTCACCCCGTTAATATACGTATTAGGTTTACGTATATAAAATTGCAGCTTCATATAAAGAAGTTTGAATGAAAATATTTTTTGCTTTTTAACTATTTTATTTATTTTATTTCTTCGAGCCTCTGTGACGTTAGCAATTGTTATTGCACTCACATCAAAAGCAAGGGAGCTTTGATCGGCAATTTTATATGCACCAACCCAGTAGCTTAATTGATTCACATACAGTAGGTTTACACATCTGTAAAGAGTAGAAATAAGTGTCGTCTATCAAAGCACAACTTCATGATCATTAACATATCCCCAGTTAATTGGCTGTTTCACCAATATTTGTGTCCATTGCGGTACACACGCGCATTATTTTCACAGTCAAATTAGCGTTTACTCGTCGCGTTCTCTATTTATCCACTAATGTATGTGTCAATCACGGTGTTAACAAGAGTGCAATGTTTACCGATGCATCCTTGTTTATTCGGTGAATGGACGAATTAGCTGAAACCAGGAACCTATGGACACTGTCATTTCCCTCAGTCGTATTTCACCTACCTTTGATTAAGAAATATTTGTTATCCATCACCGAAGATTTATTAACTTTTTATTTCGATCGCATACAGAGAAACCTTCGAAAAGAATAATAGAAACTCGATTTGTGTAAAACAAAAATTAATTTGTAATTTACTCTGCCCCACTTTCGTTGCGTCAAAAATAAATGATCTGGGTGAATTCCATACAGGGTGGGTGAGTTACACAGGGTGATTTCTTTTTACGGACTTTCGGGGCTTCCCAGAACATCGAGTTTTAAAATTCGTCCGGGCACTTGATTAAGAATTTGTCGTTAAAATATGAATACAACTGTGAATGAAAAAAACCGTTGCATACAAAAATCGGCGGAAATTGTAGAATAACTTTCTTCAAAAGAGGCTTTGTTTCCGAGGAATGGTATTCTATGGTGGAAATGAATTTTACTCCAGTGTGTGCGAAGTCAATAAATCCGATTCAATTTTCTAGAAAATAAAGCCTCCTTCAAACAAAATATTCTGGAAATTCAATTTTATTTCTGCACAAAGATTCATGCTATTCACGGTTGAACCACAGTTGTTCCTAAATTCTGTGGATTTTTAGTCAGCTGCTCGCGTGTCCGACGAATTTTTCAAACCTAATTTCGTTGAAAACAGAGTTGTTACGAAATTTGGTTCCACATTCTCGATTTGCTTTTGCGCAACGGATCGCTCTGCTGCGTTGTACCACACTTTGTCACCCACCCTGTATAAGTAGGTAATTAGTTGCGAAGTAATTAATTCCTGTAAATAAATTCACGAACTTGGGTTGCAGGGCGAAACGTGACTTCGAGGTTGGTTTTAAAGCAGCTTCTATTGCGAAGGATACCGATCCTGGCATGGCTGCCTCTGTACAGCTGGTCCAAACTTCTCCAGGACATTTTGGCTGGATTGACAGTCGGTTTGACTGCCATACCACAGGGTATCGCTTATGCGATTGTAGCTGGGCTTCCCGCTCAGGTATGTATGCTTGCTCGGCTCTCCACGAGTTTCTTTTTGGAAATTTAAATAAGATTAGGGGGTATACTTGGAATTGAAGGAAATGGAAGTAGAAATTTAGTTGGGGATTTCTTCGATATTGCCAAGGGCGGAAAAAGGCACACAAACGCTTTGGCCTCTCGATTTCAGTTGACAATAAGCTTTTACCTACATTGAATTTAAATTTATTTTGAAGCGCTGAATTAAAAATTTAGTGTGCCAGAATAGATTGACATAGTTTAGTAGTACCTACTGAAATATTAATATCTTCTTTATTTTGGTTCAGAAAATGATTAACGTATAGCAGTGAATTGCTTTTATGTAAGTTTGCTGTGAGAGAAGTATTTTTTTTATGGAAATTGGTTAGTTTTGGGGAATGTGTTTCTTAATAATGGTCTCCTGTTTCTTTGTGAAATTTGTTTAACATGTATTTTTGCATTTGTAATATTAAATTACCCTAAATACGTTAGAAATTAAAAATATTATCTGACAGGCGTACAGAATAGCTTCCATTCAAGATAGTTGGGTTGTTTCTTAAATTTTTTAAAAAAAAGTGATTCTTCTTATTTTAGTTAATGTATATTAATTAGTTACTGTTAGAATATAAAAACCTACCATTTTATGGAAAACTTCAATTCATTACACGCTATATTATTCAATTACAACTCAGAAAGAAAACAGCTTCAACTGAAACATAACAAAGTCCTACAATTTTATTTGCAACCACAGTTTTCTAAACTCTCTAAAAACGAAATATCTTTATAACAGCTATGAAAAGTTTTATTACAAAAACACATAATTCAAAGTTTTCCTTCATAACGCGAGGGCTTAACGTGTCACTAGAAAAAGTGTGAGAAAGAAAAAGAAATAAAAGTTAGAAAATAAATTCTGGTGTTCGTTACTCCTTGATGATTAGTGAATTGAAATAGAAATATGTTAGTTATATTGAATCGACAATAGATGGAAAGCCGATTCTTGTTAGGTGAACTTTTGAAACCTTCAGTATGGCCTCTACAGCAGTTTCATGGGATGCTTCGTCTATTTGGTGTTCGGTAGCTGCAAAGATGTCACGGTGGGTCCAACAGCAATAATGGCTTTATTGTCGCAACAGCATGTTATGAGACTCGGGGATGACATCGCCGTAAGTGCACCTCTATGTTTTTTTGCTTCTTTTCGCGTCAGGCTCCATCGCCTTCCTTCGTCTTAAACCCTTAAAACCCCTTTTACCTTACGAGAAAATGATGAGATACCGTTGTGCGGCGAAATGAATTATAAAATTCTTTCCTCCGAAGCATATATATTATACCCTGGACGTATTATTAAGGATTTTTTACAAGGGAATTTTATTTTTAATTAATGAGTAGGTACTCTGCAATACGCACTGTCGAATGTGTATGGAGGGTTGAGCTGCTGCAGGGTTTTTTGCAATGTTTTTATTTTGTATGGAATACAACAAACAGACTTTTTGATTTTTCCTTTGCAAATGCATTATCAGAGGAGATATTTTATAGGTTTCTATTTTCGATAAACCAGCATTGCCTCTATTAGTTGTGACCAGAGTTGAACATTAATTAAATGAAAAATTATTTGCATAACGAATCAATTGAAAGTTACATTAACTTTAGATTATTCGACACGTGATGAATAATTTTTTTAACTTTTAATCGTTATTCAAGATTACACAGATCGTTGCAGTAGAGATATTATAGCAAACTTGACATTGCACATCGAAGGCTGTTTATAATGCTAGCTTTAGTGAATTGTAGAGGATAATTCTACTCTACAAGGCTACTTGGAAATAAAGGCTTGGGAATTGCACGGTTAAATTAAAAAATGCTGTCTCATGCATCGTACTCATCGGATTTCTCTTTCGCAAATCATCACCTGTTTGAGGACAACTTTCTCAAAGAAAATCAAGTGATTCATTGAGAAAGTCTGGACTGTACGTTCGCACGGGTTATTGAACTAGAAAAACAAACAGTAGGTAGTTTGAAATTGGCGTTCAATAAAAGTATTACTCGTTCGTGGTAAACGTAATTTAGTTCTTCAGTAATATATTGGCAAAGATCTCTGCAGTAATTAAATGGACCAGAATTACTACAAACTCCACAAATTCAACCATAATAAAGTTACATGAAATAGCCACTACAATCTATAATCAGTTCAACAGTATCGTTTCAACGGCCACAAATTTCAAAATTATCTATTAGCTATTCATACAATCCATGGAAATTAGGTTAGGCCTATAATTAGGGGCCCTTTGTGCCTAATAAATAAATACAGATTAATTTTAATAATATATTCATACAGGGTGTCTCGTAATCCATGGTAAAAATTTGACCTATAGCGGCGATTCTACAGGAAAAATAAAATCATTTAACTAACAATGGAAGATCCCAAACCCGGAAATTCAAAAATTCTGAAGCCTTGTGAATATGTAGGGGACTCCCCCCTAATTACAACGCATTTTTTGTTATTTGCCCAAATTCACTCTAAGGGGGTGGAATTCACCCCCAAAAATCCAGTTATTTTCCGATCTTGTGTTATAATTCCTGGACTGTAAAATAATATTTTTACCAAATGATAGATCTAATTAAAATAACTAACTTTTGTCTTGAAACATTTTTTATCTCTTACAGTTCGCGAGTTATAACACAAAATCGGAAAATAGCCGAATTTTCAGGGGTTAATTTCACCCCATTCGAGTGAATTTGGGCTGCAAACAAAAATTGCGTTCCAATCAGGAGGAACTCCCCTGCATATTCACAAAGTTTCAAAATTTTTTGAATTTCTGGGTTCGCGATCTTCCCTTGTAAGTTTTAAATGTATTTTTGATTCAAGTATTGTGGAAAGTATAAAGTAACAGTTTCAAGACAAATTCAATCACGATTTCTTTTAACGAAGTGCAATTTGTGTTGTCCCTTTCTCAGGTGTTCATGTGTTTCATATCGGGTTGCGTAATCCTGCTTATGGGGCTGCTCCACTTGGGATTTCTCTTGGAATTCGTTAGTATGCCAGTGATCTCTGGATTCAGCAACGCGGCTGCAATAATAATCGGAACATCTCAGTTGGGCACGCTTCTTGGCCTGAGTGGTAGGAGCGATTCTTTTATCGACGCTATTATCAAAGTTGTCGATAATGTCAATGATATCACGCATTGGGACACGCTATTGGGAGTCTGTTCTATGATCGTACTGGTTTGCCTCAAGGTAAGCTTGCCTTCTAATTTGTTAACTTGAATATACAACGGGTAGATGGTTTTATTATTCAACGTGCTAAGCACAATTGAGTTAATGCTAGAAAAATGTTGCTACACTACTGGAAGTATTGGTTGCATCACTGGAATGTTTAACACGTTACTACTTCGACGTCGTCTAATATTAGAATTGAAAAGATATTATGTGATTGTTGATTAGGTGCAAAAGTAAGTTCGTTAGCAGTCATTTTATCAATCATGTAGCTCTGAAAATTGTGCACACTATGTGGACTTGTGGGTGATGAAATGAATACCTTGAATAGCGTGTAACAACGAATACAAGGCTTCTTTAATTTACTTTTCGAATATGAAATGGTACCTACAATCATTTAATGTGATTTACAATCAGTTTTGGTATAATGGACAAAGGGTGCTTACAGATTTGAAAATAAGTCGAGAATGTAGAATCAAATTTCATTGCACTCCGTTTTTTGTAAAAATTCATTTAAGGGGGATACCACCCAGAAGCCACTAAAAACACACCTTAAGCTTTCAAATAAAACAAAAAATTTGAATTTTTTAAAAATTTCTGGGTGGGATCCCTCCTTAACTGCTCAGTTGAATGTGGACAAAAGTGACAGTCGAACAATTAGTGCGAATCTTACTCAGTTTGATATTTTTTATTCGTGAAGTCGTATGAAACAAGTGGTCTACATTACTCAGCGATAGTTTCCCACAGTTGAAACGTTTTCGAACATTTGACCAGTCAGAGCACATTAGCGTCTATTAGAACGTTTGTGATAAACAAAAAAGGCAACACTTTCTATACTGCAATGAAGTGGACGTTTTTAACAGTTCTTGAAGTGTCAAACGTAAACATAAAGTATCTCTACTAATACATAAAAGTGAAACGTTGTCTGTTTGTTTGTTTGTCCTTCTTTCACGCCTAAACTGCTGAACTGATCCAATTGAATTTGGAATATACATTGCATATATCCTATATTAGATTATAGGTTATTTATAAAGAACGTGGAAAACATCATAAATAATTCCCGGATGAATCCGGAAAAGGGGTCAGCTAGTTTCAAATAAATTTATTAGAGAGTCTGCTATTGTATCTTCTTTTCTATTATTTTCACATTCTAACAGCAATTACAAACTAAAATTTACGAAAATATCTACGGTTTTGTTCCAGTTAGTCGATTTTCTCGGATGAAACTCAGTTATCCGTGCTCAGAATCCAACAAATTTTCAAAGTATTTTTTTCATTTTATTTTTCACATTTCATTTCATTCTGATGATTTATTTTGAAACACAAAAAATCTACTTTTCGCTTTATACCACAATTTAAAAGCTACCCTGTGTATATTCGATTAATTATTTAGTTGAAGTATCTTTTCACGAGACTTCGTTACACTGAAACGCGCGTTTATGCATTGGAGAACAGAATCTACCTGGCAAGAAAAACGGGACAGCGTTACAGAAATGCCTGTGGGTCGTGTCGTTGGCTCGAAACGCCGTGGTGGTCATCATTGGGATAATATTAAGCTATTCGCTGTCCTCTTATGGCATTAAACCTTTCAAAATTACGGGAAATATTACGGAAGGCTTACCGTCTTTCGGTCCACCGCCATTCTCTGTCGTAAGCGGGAACCACACGTACAATTTCGTGGAGGTGGTCAGTGAACTGGGGAGCACTACCATTTCCGTCCCGCTGATCGCCATTCTGGAGAGCATCGCCATAGCAAAAGCTTTTGGTACGTCTCTAAAGTCAGCTAAAAAAATCCAACTATCATGTAATAGCGCGTGGAGTAAATAAAATTCGATATAGATACATCACCCTACAGTCACCCTAACTAAGAAAAAACAAATGATAAATAATATCGATATTACATATTTTACGGGCATTTTTCTTACATCTCCAAACGATTTGCTTTCCGTATAAAATAATTGAGAACCTTGCAGCAACTTCGAGTCAATTAGAAAAAACTGTTTATAAAATAAATTATTGCTTTGACTTAATATTAAAAAGAGAACATTAATTGAAAAATATACATTTTCACATAATAAGTAGTAGCTATTGAGTTGATAAGTTTTTATTTCTACTTTTGGCCAAAAAATATTCTATAATAAAAATATTAATATTTCTATTTTTATTTATTTGCAATAAATCGCTCATTTGTTATCTGATTTGCAGTAAGCTTGCACCAAACGATGTAGTATTTTTACGCATATTACACGTCACAACTGAGAAACGGTAAAAAATGAAGTTGCAAGGTCCTCAATTATAAAAAATAAAATTTCGCTTCACTTTCAACGGCGCCGAAGCTCAACGATTAACTTAAATCGTCCAATATTATTTTTACACGAAAGTGTACGCGTAACGTAAACTGCAATGTAGTTAGGGAAGCTTTAATTGTTTTGATCCACTATTCATTTGTTCCAGCAAAGGGAAAGACAGTCGATGCTAATCAAGAAATGCTGGCGTTGGGGTTCTGCAACATTTTCGGTAGCTTTGTTCGATCGATGCCCGCCACAGGAAGCTTCACAAGGACCGCCGTAAACAACGCTTCGGGTGTAAAAACACCGATGGGCGGTGTAATTACTGGATGCCTGGTGCTTTTAGCCTGCGGTCTCCTGACCTCGACTTTCGAGTTCATCCCGAAAGCAACGCTCGCCGCAGTGATTATAGTTGCCATGTACTATATGTTTGAGCTTCGCATATTCGGCGTGCTTTGGAGAACGAAAAGTAAGATCCGATTAGTCAGCAACTATGCTCGACATCGCATCATCCTAGTTACACTTGAATCTCTCGCGTTCGCGCGCGCGCACACACTTGAAACCGTAGCCACGTCCGTGATGAAATTTTCGACGACACATTTCGCAGTTCGTTCACCTCTAATGCGAAAATAGCGAGGGTGCTTTGTAGTATCGTGAAATGATTTTTCGAGAATTCATTATCGTCATATTTTAGGATATCAAAAGTCATAAATCTTTGAATTAACCCTTCTCTTGACACTTTTTACGGTTTTGCAGATACTCGGGATAATATGAAAACTCGCAATTTTTTTGAAGGGGGTGTCTTCACGAAACAAAAAATGGTCACGTTAATAGCATCACTTAAACTAGTGGCGCACACAGGATTTAATTTTGGGGGTGCTGATTTGAGTGGATAAAAGTATTTTTAATGCAAATTCAATCAATTTCATTAAGTGATTATAAAAACTTATTTAAAGAATAAAATCCAGCTTTCTTTGCTTTTTACAAAATTCTTGAATTACTTCAGTCGTGGTTATTTTAATCTTCTTTTTCTTTTTTCTTTGGGGTGTGTCAGGGATCGTTGTCCCCCCCCTGGGTGCGCCACTGACTTGCCTAAATTTTTCTAATGTTTCGATTTTTTTTTAATTTTCAAGTTGCCGAACATCCCTTATAAATAATAAACTTCAAATTTAGAGATAGGTATAACTGATTTCGTGTCTCTTTTTGAGAGGCGAATTCATTTTTGAACGGGTATAAAGTTTTTTTTAACGTCGGACAAATGAAGATAGAGATAACCATATCCACTGATACGAAGAAGAATTGTCTTTGTGTACACAAGCGAAATTTCAAGTGTTTCTATTGTGGATTCATTTTTTGTATGTCGAGACCTGATTGTTAAGCGATTATTCTTTAAAACTTCCAACGTGGGTTATTAATTACATACTACCTCAGAGTAATATCTATACTATTCTATAACAATTATCCATTTCAAGGTATATATAATTCTAAAGAAATTTTCAAACCAACCATTTCCACTCAGAGAATAATCCATATTCTAGATGACCAATAAAATATTCAAAATTGACTTTGACTGAACTCCTCAATTAAAGTAGAAGCAATATTAATGCACCACGATGTCCAAGAAAAAGTACAAAAAAAACTGTTCCCTGACTGGTCTCGACATACGACACGGTGCACACAGTCCACCAATGAATTCTTTAAAAATGTATGACAAACATGCATGTCGAGACAAAACTTTCCCAGCGAACCCACGCGATTCGCTGTCCGCGACGGAACTCTGTTTCGCTGACAATCCACTGTTCGCTACCGTGCCAGTAATTCGGTATTTGTCTCTGCTCGTAGAGATCGATTTGATACCTTTGACAGTGACTTTGCTGAGCTGCCTGGTAATCGGCCCGGAATACGGCATGATTGCTGGAATCGCGGTAAATCTAATTCTCCTGCTCTATTTCGCGGCCAGGCCCGGTTTATTGATCGAGGAGCGTGTTGTCGATGGCCTGACGATTCTGTTTGTATCGCCGAAACAATCGCTCAGCTATCCAGCCGCTGAGTATCTCCGTGAACGAGTGATGTCCTGGTGAGCTGTATTATCATTCATCCTCTAATTGAACCGTTCACAGTCTGTATCAAATTAATAGGTGAAGTCTTCTCTAGCTAATGGAATCCACAGAAACAAATGAAACGAATACTTTTCGAGATACTCGGCTTTACTTTCTTTATTTTAACTAGGGGACCATTTTAAGGTGGTGTTTTGCCTTGTGGGACCGAAAAAGTAGGTGATATTTGCGAATTTTTTATAAAAAAACTGTTGAACGGATTTATTTGAAATTTGGCAAGTGGTTTTATTGTACTTTTAAGTATTATTACAAATTTTTATGAGGCTATACAAAAAAATGTGCGTGTGTAGAGCATTTTTTGGTCCCACAATGCAGAATTCACCCTTAAGTGTTCTTGCTCAACTGCGAAAATTGGTTGAAACAAATAATAAATTATATATCGTAGAATATTATATTAAAATTAATACCTCGCAAGCCTACGTTCACGTAAACTTCTTTATACGTTTTTATAAGTTCCATTACCTAGGTAAATCTTCACTTCCACTTTGCTAGTTTTGCTACATACTGTACCAGCGATTTTCTTTATTTAATTCTATTTAACACGCGAGGGCACCGTTGTCTTTCAGGTGTGACGAGAGAACAGAGACTATCCCGGTGGTGGTGGAGGGCCGTCACGTGCTGAGAATCGACGCGACCGTCGCCAAGAACCTCGCGCTGCTGTTGGCCGACCTGCAGACCAGGGACCAGAAGCTCGTCTTCTGGAATTGGTGCGAGGAAGCCAGGCGAACTTTGATAAGCTACGACGCTTCCCTGGCGATGTCGTTCAGAACCTCTGGCAGCATAGCTCAAATATTTTCAGGTAGAATCGCACCAGCTCACGTCCCACGCGAGTGAAATTCGGCATCTAATGAATGCGCGGAACACTTTCCTTGGAATGCGGCCCGAGCGTGTACGAGCGAGCGTGCCGCTCTTTCGCCCGAATCTCGCGTCTAATGAAGCACCGCGAACGTTGAGGAATATTCCCTCCGACGGTAGGAGCGTTTTCTAGTGCCGAATCGGTTGTTCGCCAGGCGAGCTTTCAGCTCCTCTCTGGGTGTACGCGGTTCTGTGTATGATGTTCCTTTGAATTTTTCACGGTAATTCTTGTTAGTCCTTTCAGAAAGGGAAAGAAACGAGAGTCTAAGAAAAATCTCATTTTCATTGGTTTGATAGTTTAATCGACAACGTGTGTATGGAACGAGGTTCGTAATTGAATGATTACGGAATCGTCGTCTCTGGGTTTGAGTTCTCTTTTAGCGTTGTTATGAATTTTTTTTTCTATAAGTATTTTAGTTAAACAAAAATCGTAATATACACATGAAAGCTTGTACTTTAAAGTATATTTTTTTTAACAAAAAATGTGTAGCTGCTGTTGACACAAAGCAAGGTCGGCACAAAAGAAAAAAGGAAAAATGTTCGTTAAAGTACATAAAAGAAACTATTTAAGTAGTCTTTGTCATATCGGTTTTTTCTCTAACAGCCACAATTTGGTTTTAATCATTAAAAAATTTATGAAATGTGTCTCAGAAATTTCATTACGAGCTTGAGTTTACGTTCAAACACTCATATTTTCTTTAAAAATAAAAAGAAAATGAAAAATCGCTTTAAAAAAGTCATAAAAAGTACTCTGTTTTCAGGGTTCTATGTGTATGTAACCCCTTAAACTTGATGACTACTTAAACTTTAAGTAGTTATTACGTTGCATGGAGAACCTTGCAGCAAGAGGGGTGCAGCTCTATTTTTGACAGTTTTCGAGTTATGACGTGTAATATATGTAAAATAAAATTCTACATCGTTTGGTACACGTTTGGTGCAAATCCGATAACAAATGAGCGATTTATTGCAAATGAATAAGAATAGAAATATTAATATCAATATTAATGTTTTTATCACAGAATATTTTTTTGCCAAAAATAGAAATGAAAACTTAGCAACTCGATAACTTCTATACCTAGTTATTATGTGAAAATTTATCTTTTTCAATTAGTCTTCGCTTTTTAATGTTGTCTCTTGCTACAAGGTGCTCAATTAAAGAGTTGGATTCTTTATTTAAACATTTGCATTTCGAATATGGCTTGCAGGTATACCGAAGTTTAAATCGACGTTATATGACGATTTTATTAATTTATTATTTGCTACTAAATCCTTCGAAAACTACCAACTTAGTGGTGTGTTAATTACGGATCACGATATTGAATCCTGTTCAATGAATTCTTCTCAGTTAATTCGCGTGGAATTGAAACATTCTAAGGTAAATTATTTTTAAATCCTCTCCTTACCGACCACGTGACCTCAATCGATCAATTTTACTTGATTAAGAGTAGCAAATGAACAGGAAAAGCAATATGCAATACATAATAGAATAACAAAGTTAAAGAGTGAAATTTTTTATCTATTCCTTTCAGTTCGTAACGTTTCGTATATTATCGAATTCATTAATAATTTCAATGAATTTAAAGCTGCAATATCATTCAATGGTACAAGAGTCGTCTGATTTTAATAAGCTTCAAATGCACCATTTAAGTACCTGTATTTGATTTTAGAAACTTACTAAGGCTCTAGAAGACCTCATTGAAATTAATTATAAAGAACCAATTACGAAAGCAATTAATATCTACGAATAGTAAGCAGAAATATGTGGATAAAAAGGACTAAATTACTTTTAAAATCGATATAATTTAGAAACTACAACGAGTAACGTTCTGCATAATCCATAATAATTATTCGCGACTACTCTTCTTACACGTGAATAGAAATAATTACTTTTAAAAATCTTTGAAGTAAACTTTCTTAAATAGAATCGAAGCAGTTTCTGAAAAATGCTTAACACCCTCGCAATATCCCGGGCCGTGCATCATAGATTATCTTCAATTAACGTGGGTATATTATCACCATTAATCTTGATTAGTCCCGCTTTCGTTTCTTTGTCTTCTAAACTGATATCACCACTTGTAAGTTTCTTCAGCAATTTTGCAATCGCGAGTCCGTTAATCATTCTGCCATTCAACATAATATTACACAAATCTAACTAAATATTACATTTGCTTAAACTCGAACGACCTAGCTTTCTACTTAAATAAACATCATAATAAAAAAATATATGTATACATAATTTTACACACTTCTGATTTACATTATCACGTAACAGGTATCTATCCTTCCTATATTAATCAGAAATCTCAGATTCTGCATTTAACCACGTCTACTAACGACCAATATATAAATTATTAACAATACCAAACGTGCATTTAACTTTAACGTTTCAACGTTTCTCCAGTGTATTTATTTATATGTAACTGTTAACGCAAAATTAAAAACGATTGGCTAATGACGAGGGCTAGGTCGATTACAGGGGCGTCTACCCTATTTGATTTTAGGCCCGGAACTTGTCGCAGGGTGAATACAAAGTTAGCAATATCATCTGCATTTGCAAAGGGCCATTTCTACGTAACCGTTTCTGTATTGTGCCGTGCAACGATAAGTAACGGAACCATTTCCGTCTGCAACACCAACGTTGCAATACCGCAATGTAAACAGAGCGGGTGGTATTGAAAGATCTCGATTCGTTTTTGCAGTAGCGTTTGCATAACAGCGCCGCTGTAATTGCCGGAAATATCGTGCACGGAAAATGAAACTTTATTCGCTCGTTTCCGCGAATATCTGTCGGGAAGTTCTGTTCGAGGAATTTTCATCGTTAGTACGTGATTTCGATCGAGAATCGCGGCGATTTACGCATGATTCTGTCATCACGTATGCGCATATAAAATTACCGTTACGAGAGATGCGCGGGGATACTGAACCATGGCCGAATCAAATGACGATGATAATGATATTAGCTCGGTGCGGAAGCTCGTCGCTTTGTTCGACCAAAGTCATTATTAAAAGTACAGATATATTACAGACTTTTTTAATCAGAGTATTTTCCTTGACTATATAGCTGTGACCTTTTGCCAGTTTTCTGGCAAAAGTACGGGGAAGTGTAAACAAAATATTTTCGCACACTATTTGCATTATATGCAAATACACACATATTTGCAAAATATTTTTGAGCGAACGAAAGCACACAATTATTAATATGTCTCTTTGATGGGTGTCTTGTTATAGGATATGTAACAAATAAGAGGGAACGATATATAAATTGGAGGAAGTTGGTGATAATTGTGGTGAAAAGGGGCCGAAATGCAAGGATTAAATAATTTGGCTTTTTTTAATTCTGATACTTGATTTTGTTTTCTCCGGGGAGTTTAAATAGTTCCTTTTTATTTTAAATTCTGATGCTATCGAAATGTTGTTTACGGTAATTTCGATGGTATTTCATTTGTAATTCATCGAACGATAGCGAGTTTTTTAGCGTTACATATTCCATTCCTGTAATTTCTGTTTTTCAATTAATAATTGGGCTTTGGGAAAATTGGTACCTGTGAGTTTTAACACTTTAATGTTAAAAAATAAGTTTGTAGTGTTACAAAAATATGGACTAAAGGAGAATCTATTCTGAGTTTCTTTCGAAATTTGTCTTCAGCAGGAAGATGTTATTATATTGATATTAAAAGATATTAAGTTTTGCAGGGCAGAGTACTGGATTTTTAACGTTGAGTAATGAGAGTTACTTCGGGTGAATAATGATTGAAGTATCAATGAAGGGTAAGGGGAGAAGCAGGAAATGTCACGAAACAGTTTTATCGAGAAAATTAAGTTTTAATACTTTAGTCCATCAGTAAAGAAACAAGGTTTAATGAATTTAATTTTCTTATATAATTTTCTTCTTAAATAATTTCCTGTTCTACTTCGACGACAGAAACTTATGCTTGGGCAAAGAGTGGGGACATTCCGTAATTTGTTCCAGTGCAGAGTTGACATTTCCTGTTTTTAAGCAGTATATCAAATCTTTAACGTTATCTCACGGGGGTATTCGAGTTTTATAACCCTTTGTGATTCGACAGTTATGTAATCCGAGTTGCCACCAACAAAATATGCTATAATTCGTAAAATCACGAAAACTAGACATTCCCGGTTTTCCCTTTACCCTTCGAATAGCTGGGGCATAAATATATTAGAAACAAAGGCAGTAATATAAGTACTACTTAGATTTAGAATTTTATAATAAAATATAAGGAATCACGGCTCCACTCTTTTGATCGTAATATAGTGTTAATTTTAGTGCATTTACTTTATCTGATATGTATAATTTGTATATATTTATTATTATTCAAACTGTAATTACAGCTGAATATAGTGTCTTTATATTTCTTAATTTTAGCCGCAATAAAAATATTGAAAATCATAGGGCTTGTCACTTTTGATATAACACCCCTATTTCATACTTAAATAGAGGAAATATTAAAAATTGAAATTACTAAAAACAGAGTATGCCTCTAATTTAAAATAATAAAACACAATGGCCAGTATAGTAACAGAGTTCTACATAAAGCACTGTTCATCATTTGATAACATCATAATTATATAACACCACAATTAAATATAATAGACTGTCATCAGCGTTGGTTCCTTGTTCAGGTGTTTTAATGTTACTCGTAATGTCATATCTTTAAATCATATCTTTCATTGCGTGTCGCTCTAACAAAACTCTATTATTACCTAAGATTATACGCGCATATAAGTTTCAAACGATGTCTTATCGAAAAATCGACGCATTACATAATGTGTAACGAAAAAACGGATATCACTTTCTATAAAAGATTATTATAACAGGTGTTTTAATACCAGGAACTCTGTTCTTAAAAATATTTTTGGCATTGCAAAATATACTTCTTTTTAGGATTATTCGTGTTAATATTCCTTTATATCTTCAAATTGTAATGTAGTATAATCATGGGAAAGGCGAAAGGGTAAATTTAGTACACGAAGAAGAGTCTGTTAACGTAAAAAATGTTCAACATTGGATTTAAAAATTCAAGAATGGTAATGTGCCATTGAAAGTTCAGTCAACAGCAAGATAGGAGATAGGATTGTTAAATGATGAAATTTTAAAACAGTTTTGGAACATAATAAAATAACTTCGCAAGTGGCTGTTAGCCATTCCACGATCTTTCGTAACTGAGCAAGGCCATTGATAATACAAGGAAGGTAGATAAGTGGGTTCCGCATGAGTTAAACGACCTTCGAAAGCTAAGTTGAATGCAACTAGTCGTTTCACATCCCCCAAGAAACAAAGAAATTTCATTTCATAAATAGATTATTCCTTCTCAAGAAAAGAGATTCTATAGGCCAAAGAAACTAACAAGGATTTACCAAAAAATCTGATAAAAATTTGGTAACTTATACGGTATTAGGTATATCTTTCGATGAAAGTGGATCTGACATCTGCGGGACAGGAGAGAATGGAAAAATATGGAGGAATCCAAACCAAGAGTTTAATCCACTAAATCTGTCCGTGCCAATATATTTATAACTCTGTATACATTGCAAACAAATTGAAGAAATGTATTCAAAACTAGAAACTGTATTAACGAATATGTAAAAACCAATTTCATTGCATGACATCGCAATACCTGCAACAAGATCGACGATAAAAAAGAAACATCATTAAAGTAGCCTATCAAATTTAATTACACCCTTCCTGCATCCATTAGAAAAAGATGTTACTATATCATTCTTCATAAAATAATATATCCTAAAATTACGCCTCATTTGAAAAAAAAGTGTGCGAAGAATGTGATCATCATCCACAACATCCTTCCCTCATCAAACATTATCAACAAGTCAATATATCTTCCACAGAAATTCCTACAAAATTACAAGCAAGTTATCCCCAGTACGGCTGGGATTATTTGAATAATTTTATATTCGAATATTTTACAAGTATTCGAATGCTACGAATAAACTTCGAATATTTCAGTATTCCAATATTATTATTCGAATATTTAAGTATTCGACTACTACTAGAATATTTCAATATTCGAATACATCAGTATTTGAATACTATGGTGTGAATTATAAATCATGGTATTAGCTTACAAAATTTCACCCTAACAAACTAACGAATTCACAACTGAGACTAACTGAAAGCTTCTAAAAAAATAAACTTGATTTCTAATTCACATCATACTATTCGAATACATGAGTATTCGAATACTTAATTCGAATACATGAGTATTCGAATACTTAATTCGAATACATGAGTATTCGAATACTTAATTCGAATACATGAGTATTCGAATACTTAATTCGAATACATGAGTATTCGAATACTTAATTCGAATACATGAGTATTCGAATACTTAATTCGAATACATGAGTATTCGAATACTTAATTCGAATACATGAGTATTCGAATACTTAATTCGAATACATGAGTATTCGAATACTTAATTCGAATACATGAGTATTCGAATACTTAATTCGAATACATGAGTATTCGAATACTTAATTCGAATACATGAGTATTCGAATACTTAATTCGAATACTTAATTATTCGAGTACTTAAATATTCAAATACTTAAATATTCAAATCCTTAAATATTCGAATAGTATTGGAATACTTGCATATTCGAATTCCATTCGCCAACTAATTAAGCAACCGAATTATTCAAACATTCAAATACCAAAAAATTCGACAAATAATCCCAGCCCTAATCCCCACTAAACATCATCCACGAACAAAGCACCAAGCTCCCGATATTTCCTCAAACAAAATTGAATCATCCAACATTCAATGCGCGCCAAAATAATCATTCCATGGGCAAGGGAACGCGCCCTTTTTCTCCACAGCGATGCGCATGCGCGAGACGTACCCCGCGTTCACAGTTGCGCGCGCAGCCGATGATCGACCAATAAGACTAGTCGGGTAGTAGAGGGTGCTTCGATCGATGCCTTCGCCCTAGGAGCGTGCGCCAGTGGGCGAGCGTTTACAGCGCGATAAGCGTCGCGGTGCCGTGAACCACGGGTACGACCGAGGACGTTCCGCTGTCTCCGTCTTTTTTTTCGTTCCGCGGCGGCTGATCGCGCGGTTTCGGCGGTGTCGATTCGTCGAGGGGGCCCCGTAGACACGGTGCCACCTGGTCGCCGGTGGTCGCCGCTGTCACGCATTTTGTTTACACCGGACTGGAGACGCGAGACGCGTCCGCGATGGGGAAATGAAGCAGACGACGGCCACGAGCAGCGACAACTGTCAAGAAGATGCCGGTAAAGCAGTCGCGCACGGGCGATGCGGGCCAGCTGGAGAGTGTCGAGTTGTAATCGTGAGTAACATTGAATTTCTTTTGTCTACGGTGGAAACTCAGTTGTCGCCGTGTACGTGAGTTTGTGTCGAACAGTTTCTTATAGAGGTCAGTGTACCTGACGTTTCGATTTCTGTCATGATTAAACGACCAACGGAACAGGAAGTTGCGCTGCGGTCCCGAATGCACACGTTTCGGGACTCGTATCCTTGTGGCGGACGAGAGTTCCAGGATCGTTCGTAGTTTCTCTCTGGACCGGTGACTTATTCTCGACATAACCTTAGCGCTCACCGTCGATATCGTGACGTTTGCGTTTTATCAACCACTAGCTTATCTTAAACGAAGAAATGCAATTATGTCTGGAGGCTTAATTAGGTTATATACCAATCCCGATATAAAATCCACGTTTCCGGTACGATTCGATATTTGTCTGGAGAATTTTTGCGCATTTGTATATAGTTCGTAATCTGGATTTTGTTATGTGATTATGTGGGTTGTATAGTGCGTGTTGGTAGACCTTGCTGGGAAAGTCAGATTAGCTTGTTGGAGTTGTAATTAGTATTCGTATTGGATGCATGTTTATATTATTATGCGCATTAATATACATATTGGTAATAGTTTTAATATTGATATCGATGTTTTGTATTAATATTCGTGTTATAATTTAGTAATATATAATTCACAGTGTGAGGGGAATAAAAATTAAATTTCGAATTGCTTTCCGATTGAAGTGAATCATTGCGATATGTTAGCGTAGAAATTAATGGTCCCGCGAACACGTAACGAATTAAATACGTAACAGGTAACAACACGCGTTTTCGCGTAGATCGCGTGCAGTCGATTTTGATACTTGTTTTTAATTATGTTGCAACCGAGGAAATCCTATTAAACGTAGGTACATACATTCCATTATGTTTAAACGAATGACAAAGGCGTATTCGGGACAAGATTTAATTCAATCGGACGATCTTCGTGACCTCGCGCATAATCATCAAGAGAATTTGCACGCGCTTTCTAAACCTTTGTCAAACCTCCGTTACCTTTTTCCTTTTACATTAAACTACACGCTTGATCTACTTTCTCAAACGGTCCTGTGCTGTTCAATACAGATTTAAATATATCTCCCATTGATTATTTCTACCTTTTTTAAATTTAAATTTAGATAGGAATATTTAATGACCATTACATAGTTTTTCTATGTCCAGGTTGGGTAAAAGCTGTATATTTTTGTCATCTATTGTTCTCATTAAAGTTTCTTTTATTCTTGGCTAATGAATACTGGGCAATAATAATATACTCAATGTTAAACAATTTATACGTTCAGCTTTGTCCATGTTTTCTCTCTCGAAAAATTCCCCCGTATTTTTTTCGTATTTACAATGAGTTTAGATATTCGAAAAGAATTATATCAATGATAATATGGTGATTTAATATTAATACAGTGACTTGTATATAAAGTCTCTGTTAATTACTGAAACTAATTCGTTATTGCTAACAAGGTCTCCCCGTCGCGATAGAGATTTACGGGTGCTCGTCAATATTTTATGGCGGTGATTTACACACTGAAACACATAGCGAAAGTTATATGATCGTAGGTCGAACACGCTATAGTTGCTGCGTTGTAGAAGATTAAAGACGCTCGAATGGGAGTCATAAAATTTCCGAAAGCACATAAAATATCCAATTTGCAATCCAGCCAGAATTCACCTCGTAAAATTTCACTTTGGCGATGTATAGTTTAATTCATATTTAATTAGGCTCCCGTTTATTCTCCATTTTCCGTTATCGCTCGCAGAAATGTTTCCGGGTTATTATTACAGTAGAGGATATTCGAGATAGGAATTACAAATCTAGAATCTACTTCGATTTAGAATAATTTTTAATTGTATAATTGGACACTTATTTACCTTCTTCTTTAATTACCTCTAATTTTCGATTAGACTTTCATGATAATTTGCACTATGTCTGAAGTATGTAGGTTTTTTATTATAATAATTTGTATCGCATTCGTTTAACGATATTACTACCTAGTATGTATCTACGTAAAGAGGGTCAACTCTAGAAATCGAAATCTTGAGATATTATTTATAACACTATACCTAGAGTGTTCAAAGAAGTTTAGTGTACGTTCTACCAAGTACAGCAATGTTTCACTCTCTATAATGGGGTCAAACGCTTTGAAATTGGAAAACCATTTACGTAATGGAATCTAGCTTCTGTACTTATACTAATCCAATATTCTCCGTTCCACAGAGAATCTCTAAAAAATAAAATTCATGCAATTTATTTTAACATCCAATAGAAACCATTCAACAAACTGCAAACATAATCCACTTCTTCACCCCTCAAGCTCACACTCAGCTAAAATTCCCACAATCAGTACGGACCATAAAAAATCCACCAATTATTTATCAAGAACCGCTTAATCAATCCAATTTTGATTCACACGAAGTTTGAATTAAAATGTCATTTTCCACTTTCCTCGTATAACTGTTTGATTCCAATATTATTCCAAACATTTCACGAGTTTCTATCGAATTCACCAGCATTAATTTATATAGAAAAAAAGTGGTTTTCCATTCGATTAAGAGATCGTCCCAAAAATACACGGCCGTTTCGCTCGCAGCTTCGCGCAGGCTGCTTCCTCTTCTCGTTGTTTCGCAGCCGTCAGCGGAAGCGCAGTTTTGTTTAACGCCCTCGTTGCTAAATTAGAAATATTCCGATCTGGATGTAACGCGGCGCGTTAGGACGCGTTCCGCGTCCGAACTTCCATCGCGCAGCCCAATTGATTACCGAGTTTCTGCGGACTTGCTTTCATGCTTATTACTAGGTATGCAAATAGGCGTGCTGCATCGCGGCATGTACGATACAGTGTGCGTTATGTTATTCATGAAGGTGCATCGCTGTTTTCAAATGAATACAGAGCGGGGCGTAAAACTCGCGGCACGGCCGTAGAGGAGGTGATCCGTTGACTAAAAGTAGGGCTGATGGGCGAAATTAAATTTGCTCATTTGAGATTGCGTTTTAGGGAGGTGCATTGAGTTTCTCGGGCTCGTGTGTTCGATTAATATTCCGGATGTAGTGATGGGTATTTTTTATGGTGGTAATAATAGTCACTCAGTTTTACAAGATAGTAAAAAGGCAATAATAATAAAAATTTTAAGTACTGAAACTTATGAAACTTCGAAAGCTGTTTCAGATATTGATGAAGACGAGAATAATAGGTACTGATAATATGGTTTTATTATTCCATATAAGAAGTGTAAAATAAAGCAGGAAATTAAAATTAGAAATAATGAAGGAATTTAGTAATCAGATTATGGTGTATCTAGTGGTCCTGATTTCTCGATATTTTTCGCATCTCGAGAAATGAGAAATCAGATTATATTTCTCGAGAATTCTTAAGAAATTAAAAAAATATTGCAAAATTTATATTTTTGGAATAATGTTGTGATGTTGAATCCTCACACAATATTTAGAATACAGTTTATTTGGAATTTCAGCAATATTAGAATAAAAGCACTATAATAATTTGGATTTTCTTCCATTCCACATTTGGGTTTCTCAAATTTATGTGATTTTACAAGTAAACGTAGAATGAAAGATATTTGTTGTGAACGGCACGATTGTAAACATATCGATAGCAAATTTCGCCCGTTTATGAGAGAATACGCTGGAGTTCGAAAATAAATCGTGATATCTGTTAAAATGTGCAGTTCATTTCTGTAATGTGGCGTCAAAGTTAAATCATTTAGCGCTCGGAGCGGCAATGGTGTTTAATACTACTTGCCTGGAAGGTAGAAATATATTATTACGATATTATTATGTAGCAGTGTACCAACAATGAATAATTAACGAACGTGAAGGTTTTAATCACTTGCCTGTACTGTATAGTGTTATTAATGTTCCATTGTAACTTTGTTCATATTTTAATTAAAATTATTGATGCATACTGCGTAAAGGTAATTGGACTTGATCTTTCGACAATAATTTTATGCCAGGTACATTCAAATATCCTGACACAGTATGCAAATGTGATGTGGGAAATTTTGCATGGATTCCTGCTAATATACCTAAGTGGCAAGATGAAAATTCATATAGGGAAAATTAAAATGGCAGTCCGTCCCGTTAATATTTCATTACTAATAGTTAATAATTCAACTTTTATCGATGTAATTGCTATTAAATCATTCCATTGATTTCAATCGTAATTATCTTGGAAACGTGCGCAAATGCCAGTGCCATTTTAGTGAATTTAGACGAATTTATTTTTAGATTATAATATCATATTAAACTTGGAGGGTAGTGCTAGGGTTTCCCTTTATTATAATAAATGGAATTCAATTCAGTCGAAAGTTATAATTCATCCATTTAATAAAAATTATATGATATTTTATAACCATAAAAAGTATTTCAATGTCCAAGTTCTTTCGATCCTTTCGAGTGCGTTGGAAAATTAAAGTGAACTGTATTTCTTTTGTCTGTATTTTTTTATATTTATTTATGTCTCACAGTATGCATTTCAATGAAATATTAGTAAAAGACTAATTTGAAAAATGGCGTTTCTGCAATTTTTCCAAACTTAATACTACTTTTTAGTTGTAATTATGCATGTTTATTTTTAACAAATTTTCAGTAACGCCTTAGATTTTAATAATATTACTTAATATCTTAATATTTTGAAGAAATCGTTTCAGAACGATGTAGTTCCTTCTCATATTGCCTGAAAAATGCGTCTGACTATTGGTAGACTGCTTCTCCTTATTACAGAGTTTGGCATTACATGATATCTAGTTGGAAAGTGAAATAATTCAGTCATTCATAATTAGAAGTTTTATTTCTTCTTCTAATTGGAAGTACAAACATTCAGCTTTAATATTTCCCCGAAAATAAGTTCGTTTCAAGAACAATTTTTATATTTTAGATGTTTTCCAAATTCAATCATATACATTCACTGTAAGAAATATATATCGCATCATTTGAATATTTAACATATTACCTTATGAATTATGCAAATTGCGCGCATTATCCGAAGTTGTCGATTATGCAATATTCCCAGTGTTGTATAACGATGTTCCAATATTTTCTTAATTTTTTTTTCAAATCTAAAACGTTTTAATTATTTCAAGTGATATACGCAGTGTATTCTGTAATTTTTTGTACGCCCAAAAAGTGCGTGCTTTTTATCCTAAAACGATTCGGAAACGTGGAATCGAACTTCCTACGTAACTTAAGTGTACCTACGATTTCTAATTCTCGCACAAGCTTGGTCTTCAATTAATCTTTAAAGTATACAGAGGAGCATACTAACCCGCGGGTTACAGTAGCTTGAGAGTTATAGTAACTCGTTGGCTATAGTAGCTTGAGGGTTACAGTACACGTATATCGAGCAAAGTAGCTTCCAACAAGTTCCACCGAGGAACAATACTGGCTAGTTACGTTCCTCCGGCTTTATCACTATTATCATTTCGTAGGATATGTTTCACGTTAAAACCCACCCTGATTTAAAACAGTTACAAGTTATATAATACCACGAATAGTTTAATTATAATTTTCACTAACTTTTTTCTTCGAAAAAAATAGCGAATTCTTTTCTTTAACATCGACACGTTTGAAATACTATTGAAAAAGTTACATTATCAGACTAAAATATTCTGGGTCAATCAATCAGTGGCTTAATTTTTATTCCATTCAATTTTTTCACACTGTGAATTTATTGTATGCTGCCATTCCCCTTTTATTTTACAAGTTGATTGCAATCAGTCCAGCCTCAAAATTCAGTGATTCGAAAATGTGCTCGTTCGAACCTACCGAGGGGGATATTAAATTTGTTATCTTACACGCGAGCGACGCTTGCTGCTGTATCGTCTGCTTTTGTTAAATTTAACGGAAGCTGCGCAAAATGGAAATTAAATCGTCCCTAATCCCCCCCGCTACCCCTCCACCGTTAGGCATTTTAGAATCGTCGAATTCACGCTTTGATTCGTTTACAGTTCGGTGCCGATAATTACAGAGAATACAGGAAATTCGTCCCTTTTAGGGAAGCGTTTCCGAATTATTCCGAAATTGCTGCTGTTCGAATTCCGGGACTTCCGTCAACCATTTTACATCCCCCTACAGGAATGCACGTTTATCGAACGTGCACGTACACAAAGATAACTCTCTGTATTTCGAATATGTCGAAAATATATTTTTTTGAGACTGGCATGTTTTGTCAGACCTGGTTTCCTACTTTTGTTTATTATACCTGCAGGTGTATTATAGATTCTAACTGGTGCAATCAGCAAGAGATTCTTTTCAATTTTTTTTAGGTACCTACCAATTTCATTTTTGCTAATTTTTATTCAAATATGAATTCGACAAGATTCGAAAGTCTCGCATGGGGACATTTTATTCTAAATTTTCAGCACGCTTTTACACGAAGAAACACACCCCTTTCGCTCCTACAACGAATTCTGTTGCGCTCTCTATTTATTTAACAGGAATAAGACATAATTACTATGGAAATGCGGTTTGCGTATTCACAGTGGTATCTATTTCGCGGAAAGGGGACGTTTCTATGGGAGTACCAAGGCTGCTTGCGAAAACTGTGCAACTGTGCATCGTTTCCCCTCGCACTGTCGTTCCCTTTGTGCTGTTTGACAGAACTAAATGCCGCCATTCTCGAAAAGTAGCCGCTTGGCAGAGCAATTAGAACGACGATAAATTCCCCGCGCGTGCCGCCAGCTTTATTGTTTTCTGTCGCGCGATCAGCGATCCTCAAGTGTCTTTCTTAATTCATTATTCGTAGTTAGCTGTTTAAACGCTGATTGTAGGGGATGATCCTCGAGATCGGGGGTATATTGGGTGTTTTATAATAGGGGGTTGTAACTGAAGGGAGCAGTGATTTTATATGAAACAATAAAAAGGAAATGAGGACTTTGCAGCAAGGGGTTGAAGCTCCATTTTTGACACTTTTTGAGTTATGACGTGTAATATACGTACGAAAAATTCTACATCGTTTGGTGCACGTTGGATGCAAATCCGATAACACATGAGCGATTTATTGGAAATTTTTAAATCACACGCAGCTGCAAATTTGAAAAATTCGCCAAAAATAGAAATAAAAATTTATGAATTCAATAACTACTAGAGGAAGTGCCGCATATTTGGAATACTGTTGGTAATTTGGAATACTGAAGTATCTAATAAACTAGTAACGCTATCTAACTCGCAACACGGTAGATAATAGTCTAATGGCCTGTTATCTAATGACACTTGTGGATAAACCGCTGTTTTCATATTTTCGACTTACTTTGCAGAATAAGAAAACGTGAATATGCAAAAGTTTTTTTAGTAAGTATTCAATCGTTTTAATCATGGTTAAAATACGTCGCAAGATTAGAATTAAATACTTAATCGCCTCAATTGCATGTTGCTTTTATGGTTCCTTGTCAGTTTTGCGATAATTTCGAGATTACAAAGTGTGACATGCAATTTTAGTTTTCAATGATATATTGCTAATCCGGAATACTGAAGGTACAGATAATTTGGAACATTCCAAAGCTCAGCGATTGCTTTTGTTTATATATTCCTATATTGTGATTTTTTAGCCTAATTAGATCATAAAATAATTTTATTATCTATATGTTATTAAATTTATAAATTAAAATATGCCCATTATATGTTGAATTTTCATAATTTCTATAATTTTTAACTCGCTTGGGTGTTTGTATATCTAAAAGGAACAGACTGGTAAGACTTATAAAAAAATATTTTTCTTTTAACTTTTAAGCTCCACCCTAAAAGTCTCCACGGAAAGTAACTGGAAACAACTGGAAATTGTAGAATAGTTTTCTTTTAAATGTAGCTTTGATTACGAGAAAGTCCATTATTGAGATGAGTTTCTGACTAAAATTTAACAAAAATGTTATTCTACAGTTTCAATTTATTATCTATACACAAGGCTTTATTTCGTTCATCGCTGCAGCATATTTGTTGATTAATTTCTATTGATTTTTATTTACGTGTCCTCGTAGCAGAAGAGTTTCTAAAATCAATATTCTCAAAATGACAGTCTTCTATAGCAAATTTTATTCCAAATTTCCTCTTTCCTTTTTTCATGTAAAATCACTACCGTTTAGATTGCACCATCTGCTACAAAGCACCTTGTATAAAGCAACGGATAACGGATATCCATCAATACTTTTGATCAATAACCTAGTTGCAAGACGAAATTGTCGAATAAAAAGTTGTATCGCGTCATTCAATGAACCGACCATCGAGATAATTGTATCGCAGTGATTTTATCGCCTGTATCAAATTTGTTTTATGCAAAGTGTTACGGAGTATCATGGCTAGATCTAAAGAAATCTTTCAGTTATAAGAAATGACGCGATTCTGCAATAAATGCTGTAACGTATAAAAAATTGTGTTAATTATTATTTTCGTTTTGCTTGGCTGCAGCCAAGATAGGGATATTTTCGGGGAAAGAAATTCAATAATGGTTAAACACAAAGTCTCGAGGCAGCTTCAACAACAATTCACTATTTTTGTTCATGTAGAAAATTAGCAATGCACGATGCGAGTTGTCATATTGAATTACTTTTAAAATTGCCTCAACTTTTTTTAAATTAAATGATGATGTTTCGCAAAAAGGGTGGGAGACGCTTGTTAGCCTAGAGGCGCCAAATTTCTAAATCATCAGAGTATGTTAATTCGAAGTTATGTATGTATATAGACCGTACCGAGTCAGATATTACGTAGAAAAAAGTCACATGTGTTATTTAATACAGAAAATTGTGTTGAGATGTTACGTTTCATTTCGTTGCAGGGCTGGCACATTTCATTTTTGTATCATCAAATTACATCAGCGCTGATTTACACCGTATAACATTCCCGGGAATGAGAATTTTCAATGTCACTTCTATCCCCGTGCTAATTGTGAATTGTGCGCTCGAGCGCAAAGCTAATTTCGTGTTTTGCAGGGCATGACTTGAATAATTCTGCTGTTTTATCGCCGCGATTGTGCCATACTGGAGCCGTAAATAAATGGCGATAAACGATATTTGCAATGGATTTTATGAAACCCGCGATTCGCCTCAAATTCTTGTATATGAACGCTGTGAATTTTCGCATTTCTGTTGCTTTTTTATTCCCGTTTATAACTTGCACGCGATCATTCTAATTATGTAATGTAAACAAAGCATTTTGCACGAAATCGGGCGCGCTTGAATCACGGGCGTTCTTTATGCGCTATAAATTCTTATCGTAGCGCAAGATTGAAAGGTAATTTAAGAAATAAAATATTGTTATAATACAAGATAGATTTATTAAGAAAAGACGACTGAATACAGAGTGGGAGAAGTGACTTATAATAGCGTGGTAACCGACGACACCTAGTGTGCTTAAAAACTAACGAAAAGATAGCTGTGCGATCCATAGCTTGTTTTTTTTCAATATCCAAACAGTTTCTTACACGTTTGCCAATTATAACAACTTCTTCATCGCTCTTTATTCTGACGTGTTCTACAGTGTATCTAGTCTTCATTAAAAAATTGAAATTGAAAAATTCAGAGTCTCCGTATTTCACAGTTTGTTTTGTATTTTACATTGACAAATTTACGTCAAAATGGATCAATAATCTAGAAGAAAAACGAGTGAAAAGTGACTACTACTTGGCATGGAAAGGAGTTTCTCTCTGTTTTCCAATTAACGACTCTCCAGCTGATGTCCTTGTGGATTTGGGAATTCTAGTGGAAGACATTTTTATATCTGACACAAAAACAACATTTCTTTTATGCTATTAAGGAATAATATACACTTAATTGTGTACAATAATGTTGCAAATCATAGCGCCCTCTAAATATGATTCATATGGGCCAGTTTTTTATATTAATTTACTAAAAATCAAAAACTGAAAAACTGGCCTACCAGCGCCGATCTCCTCTACACTTGTTCGACCAAACTTAGTTAATACCACTTTCTCGACCACGTGGACTCTCGGTCGATTTACCATGTAGATTGTAGGGGAGAGTTGCCAATATATCACCTTTTTATCAGTTTATCGTAGCTGATAATAATCAAACAATACAATTTTGTCCCGTATTTTTGTATTTTTCTAAAAGCAGGTTTAATGTAGAATATTTGACATTCATTTTAAGTGCATATTACATTCATTATAAAGTTTAAATTGATATTTATGAATAAATTGATCATGTTTCCTAAATCGTACCACTACAATCCTACTAGTAGGATTTGACAACTCGTATGTTTATAGGTTATGTACATATATCATTTACATAGGTTATTGCGGCCTGTGTGTGATCCATATACATTTGTATATGTAACTATATAATAATCATTACTTTATGTTGAATATTTTCTTCTCTATTTGTTATTTATACTATTTTTTAGTGGAGGTACGATTTTGGAAACCGAGAGGTACGATTTAGGAGACCGGTTGTCCGAATCGTACCTTTGACAGTATGTGACAAAAAGATTAATAACAAATTAATTTTTTCTGAACAAAAGGCTAAGCATATAATAGTAGGTGCCTAAAAGATCAAGCTACAATATCCAATAGTCATTTGCGTTCATATGAGTACCAAATATGAAATATAACGTAAAATGTCTTAAGTGGTACGATATTGGCAACTCTCCCCTAATTTGGCTCGCGAACGAGCCGTGAAAAGAGCCAAACGTTTAGTTGCAAATCTGTATCCAGGTTTTTCTAACGAATCACCCTCTCCACTTGTGCGTACTCGCTAGCGAGTCGCTTTCACGCTCTCGTGAGGATTGCTGTTTTAACGTCGCTCGGCCTACGGTGCCGGTTTAAAAGATACGCTTACGGTCCATGGATTATTTTATCCGACGCTGAGGGGCCCATTTAAGCCGAGCAGACGGATATAAAACCAGCGATTCACTTTTTAAGCTGCCTAATCCCGTTCCATGGGGACGAGAGGATGACTCGAGCGTTCGTTACGCGCGTTGCTACCCCGTGAATCTACGATTTTATCAATGTTCTGCGACAGGGTCTCGGTTTCTCTGGGTTAACAATGACCTACGGAAGCCCTCCAAGCCGCGTGGTACGAAATTCTGCACGGTTTCCAGTGGATTCCCGTTCCATTGATAATTTCCACAACCCTCTGTGCTCCTATATCTACGTATCTTTCCCAATCTTGTGTCCCAACGACTCTGCATTCAATTAAAGCAAATGGCTTCGTTATCGACCATCCTTTTATTAACCACTTAACTTCATTTGTCCATTGTAGGAAACAAACAGATAAGCGTATTCAGCGGAATACTCGACAATTAGAATTGAATGTATAATGCTGTATTGATTAGTGCATTGTTGATTTTATTTATCATTGATTTCGTTAATTGTTTCAACGAATGCGAGATTGCGAGGTTATTCTTTGACGATGATAAACAGACGTCGAACGAGGGAAAATATTGTGTAGAAAGTAGAATTTTTCAGGGTGAAATCTTGTGAACTAATTTTGACCTACTTCACACCATACTATTCGAATACATCAGTATTCGAATAATAACATTCGAATACTCTAATATTCGAATAATAACATTCGAATACTCTAATATTCGAATAATAACATTCGAATACTCAAATATTCGAAGTTTATTTGTAACATTCGAATACTTGTAAAATATTCGAATATTAAATTATTCGAATAGTCCCAGCCCTAATTGGATCCACTTCTCTCTCGAACAGCTTTCACTGAAAGGGTCAAAACAAACCAAACATAGACAATCATTATCATTTGGAGAATTCCTATCCTGTATGCTAATTTGCTCACCCAAGTAACATGTTACTTTCGTCCCCATAGTAACGTGTTACTTTTGTCCCAGCTATATTTTTCAGAATAGAACTATTATAACATACAAACTATACGAGACGTGTTGAAATCAAATACAGAAACTTATAAAGACATTAGGGTAAAACTATACAATACGCCCCACTTTTAAAGAAACATCTATAAAACCTATATTTTTTAATAATTCTTTAAATTTTTGTGTAAACCCATTAAGTGTTCATTACTCTTCACAACTACACCGAAATTGTGATAAAAACATAACTGGAAATAACTGTAAATAATCATTTTCCTGAACCCTACATGGGGCGTTTTGTAACACAGTCGTCAGGTAAAACGCCCCATCTATGCGACAAAACGCTCCGACATAAATAAGTAAAAATTTGCCAACTTACCATGTGTTTGAGACTGCATTTTGGTTGCAATTCAATGGTACAACGATACATATTTGTAAAAACACGTGGCATGTCAAATTTTGACAACTTACCTTATTTAATACTCGTCAGGTTATAACCTGACTGTAAGCTGTCAAAATTTGGATTAGATTGCATAGTGAAGATAGCGATTGACGAACGAAACATGTGTTAGTTTCGCCCGTAATGTATTCCTTATATGTGTATGTATATTTATGTGACGTTTCTGTTATCCAGGAAAAAGAAAAGAAATACGTTACTCATGAAAAATATGATTTTGAGGTGGGGCATATTGTAAATTCTTTGCTGGGGCACATTGTAAATTCTGGAGTACGAAACGTCTCGGCTTTAATTTAGCAACAACGTAGTGAAAAAAGGTTCGGGCAATAACGATTTAAAGAGGTTAGTTTGTCTACTTTCGAAATATATGTGTGAATTTATCGCAAATACAATAGTGACTTAGAAAATTGAATTTCTCACATACTAACCGCAAATTGTCTGAAGGCCGAAAATATAAATTCTTGTATATTTTTTTAAAAGCCGTAATATTTGCTGGTATTTTTGTTGCGGCAGTTGTGGCCGACTGAGGCAAGTTCGAATCTGGTGATCGCGTTGATGCATCCTGGTTTATGTGCGTAAAATAATGGTGGGGCGTTTTGTCAAATGGGGCGTATTGTATAGTTTTACCCTATCTAAGAACGCTCTAGCAAATAATTGGCTTAATATCTATAGTTTAACTATGAATATTAACAAAAAAAATCAGAATAGGAGACACTTACCTCAATGATCTAAATAACAATATTAGCTTACCCACAGTATACTATTCGTGTTACTGTTCAGCGTTATTCAGTACAATAAAACAGACACTATACACATGTAACTGTGGAAAACAAACGTTTTAGAAATGTTTGTGGAATAGGGGAGAATTCGTGTTACTTTCATGACGCCGTTACGTTTGTCCCCGCTCTCCCCTACCCATTCGCAGGATTTGAATCATGAACGCACAGCGGTTTTATCTGGAACACCATTACTGGCTAAAGAGTGAAATGGTTGCGTTTGAAAAGAGTTATAGAATCGAGCGTGGAGGACAAACTGTTCCCGTTTTACTTTCAACTATTCTCATTTTTAGTGGTATTATTATGGAACGACTGGTTTGCAGTTTGTATTGTGAAAAGTTTTCTGTGAGAAGTGGATCATTAGCGATCTGCTGCTTCCATAATATATTTTAATCAATACCAACGTGCATTCTATACTACATTATTATTCTCTCTAATACTTTTTACTGTATTAACCCTACTTGTTAAAGTATTACATAAATGATTTATAACAAGATTTAACTATAATGGTTTCAATTTTCTTTTCTACTACAGATGTTTCATTCTTGTATCAGAAATATGAACTCATGCAATCTTAAACTTCTTATATTATTGCAATCAGTAGAGTTCTAGAATTACTCGACTTCACGTATCTCACTGTATTATTGTCTCGGTTCAGGTTTGCGTTTATGAACATGCTCTGTAGTGGTCCTACTACAGTCAGTGCTCAGTAAGTACTTACATTCACTGTATCTTACTTGTTATCTTGTTAAGCAGAAATGTGTATTCGGCAGAATGGGCGACACATGAAACCATATCCCGTTTTATTATGTATTCTTGATTAGGCAGTAGAATAAACACAATTCTGAACCGAGACAAGAATTTACAGCGAGATATATTAAGTCGAGATGTACCTATATACATAGTCAAGAACACTCGCACCCGGTGAATATTTAAAGTCAATTTTCTCGAAAACCAAGCCTCGTGTGAGAAAATATTATTCTTTGTTTTCGACATATTTTTTTCTGCAGAATCATCCCCTTCCCTGTTGTATCATCAGTTACCAAGCACTCTGTATATACATAGCACTTTATTGCATTTACAAGAAGGAGAAGACATGCGAGGCGTGTTTCGTGGCCGAATTAGTTACAGGTCACGTCGCCAAAATGCGACGGAAACCTTGGAGGATCGACGATAGTATAACCGAGTCACGAATCGATTCGGTGCAACAGGCGGAAGGGAATAATATCTGTTTTGGTCAGGCTGGCCATATTGCTTCGAAATGTTACATCTTCCACCTCCTCGATGGAACGATGTGCCAGAAGTAACAGTGGAAAATCGTCTGTTTTAATCTTGGCTTTGCATTCTGGCTTAACCATCAGTTAACGGAAGCAGGGTCCATTTTGACCCAATCCTTACTTAACCTAATCCAAGTGGTGTAAGTGTATTTTTTGTTTCGAAATATTTAAGAAATATTTTTCCATTATTGGTATATATGCTCTTCTAATGTCAAACTTATCTATCATTGTAAAATTTTATGAATAACTTGTAGGTACGAAAATGTGTTTTTTAAACCTCTGAATGTTCCCCAAATTGCAAAAGTGCTGAAACGTAGTTTTTCGATCTTTACGATTTAATACATTCAAACATTTTTCGAACAAAAGCAATTTTGCTCATATTTTTAGAATAGTTAAGTATATTTTGCGTTTTCTTTCTTTTTTTCTTCTCTTGCCCCACATCGAAGGAGAAGACATAATACAAATATATGTAATTATTTTCGTTCTCACAAATTAGTTACAGGGAACAATTGACTTACACCAAAATCGAAATGAATGTGAAACTGTCGCGGTTCATTATGAAAATGACACTATCGTGTCATTACTTACTTGACGGGTATTTTGCGACAATTCTTTCATAATATTGAAATATAAATCAATATATCATAAAATGAGAGAATTCTCAATTTTGTTGATTTTTTTATTTACATCATTTTCATAATCACCGACACACATTTTAGTATCACCGTCATAATAAAATAAAAATTGTAAATAATTGTAAGATCAAAGTCTCATATCTATAGAAGCTTGTGTTGAGTTTATTTTTAATTTCAGTTAGCTCCCTTGCCCAAGTTTCGATATACAGAATGTTCTCGTGAAATTTGCAACTATCTTTTGTTATTACTCGGCACGATTGCATCCATGGCATGCTTACTAAAATCGTGCAAAAATTAAACTTTCGTTTCTTAAGCTTGGCAAGAATTTAATATCGCTGAGACTCACGGAAGTATTATTAGCTGAACGTCCACTAACGCGAGCGACAATAAAAAAATGCAGAAGCGTCATACTTTTAGTTTATCAAAGCGAGGAATTCTCGTTTTAATTACCGGGCGCTCGATGGGGAACGTTTAAATTTAACCTGTCCGTTGGTGATGGGATCAAGTATATCGCGAGCAATATCGATAGTTGATGGGACCTGTTCGAATCCTCTATGAGTATCTAACACCATGCATTCATGTCACGCTTTTAACGCTATGGATGGCTGACGTCTATTATGTCACGAACTTTCTGTTAAATTAAAATGATTTCATGGTATTAAATCCTATTCACACCTTATTTCCATTAAATTTTATACTCAAATTTTAGTTTATTAATGTTTAATTAATTACGTTCGCACAAAAATCTATTTTATCTGCAAATTCTTAATCGGGTGCTTATGTGTTCGACACTTTTTTTGTAAATTAAATTTCGTACAATAGAACTTTCCTCTATATTTTCGATTCATTTTTGTAGGAAGAATCGTCAATTTTTCGATTCATTTTTGTAGGGAGAATCGTCAATTTTTCGATTTCACGTATTCCAGCGTAAGACGCTCTTTTTCTTACACAATCTTTGGTATTTTTTTTATAAAGCATCTATACAACCTTTTCCCCCACAATTTCATTCATATATATATCCATGTTTCAGTAATGTTCAGAAATATTATTACGGAGAAATAATTAAAATCTGGAGCATACATTCAAACTAGGCAAAAAAAAAATTGAAACTTCGTTCCCTCCGCTTCATCTTGATAAAAACAGTATTATAATGGATGAAAAAACAAGTTCAGTCCCTGATTCAAAATCTAGAAACTGCAAGCGTTAAAATGCTTTTTTTTTTACAGTAATTTGAAAGTGACCAAAATTTTTCGAAAATTATAGTGTTCCTCTAACTGTGACCAGCAGTTTATATTCTAGATATCTCCAACAGAGATGGGTAAAATTTTTATTTCAACAAAAATTCCCAATAAAGAATGAAAGTTAAAAAATTATTCATCATGTGTCGAATAAAGTTGACCCGGGTTAACTTTATTCATCGAATAAATTCTCATCGAATAAAAAAGTAAACTTCTTTCCCCAGATAATCTAAAGTTAAATTAACTTTTACTTAATCCCTTATTTAAATAATTTTTCCACTGTTTAATTCCCCACTCTGCTCTCCAACCACAGAAGCCATCAAATTTATCTCCAACAGATCCAGCCTTTCCTAAATTATAACCCACCACCAAACTTCCTACGTCCACATCACAGATTTCGAATCCAGTCGAGCGATACCAAGTGTCTATTTCGCAAACACACAGAGGAGCATTCTCATCGGGGCACTACCCAGTCCTGACCGAAATGAACCTCAGGTATTAAATCGATCGATATTCGAGAGCACATACCGAGTGTTTGGCTCTATCCCCGCTGTTAGCTGAAAGGGTAAACGCACGGCGCGTCGATTGTTTCGCCGTGGACGATCCGACGCAAACAATCCAGCCGTGCCGTTTATTAGCAAATTAACGGTGGCCAGCGTTCACGAAGAGTCCACGAAACAACTCTGCCAGGTGCATCGTGCCCGATGCGAGAATAGTTTCCGTGCAACAGGCGGAGATAAGTAACGCAGCTCGCAGGCGTGAACGGTCAGCTGCACGGCTACTTAGGGTTTCCTTGAAGGGTGGTGTTTGAACCCCGTGTACATCTCGTCCAACTCGTACAGAACTCCTGCCTCCGCTTCTCCTATTGTGCTCGCAAATTTGACCACATCTCTCCCCTCCTGAAAAAATCCGGCTGGCTCCCAATGAGACAGAGATGGATTCTCCATCTCTGTTGCATTATCCCATACAGCACACTCCCATGGCAGGAAGGTTCCATCAATGTAGCAGGAAGGTTCCGGTGATGCACCGGAACCGTCCTGCTACATTGATGGAACGTACCATGAAGAATCCTATGTCCGCCCTTTGGGAACATTCCACGGAACGTTCTGGACATTCTCTGGCAATGCTCACGGAACGTTCCGGTCATTCTCTGGCAATGTTCACGGAGCGTTCAGGACATTCTCTGGCAATGGTCACGCAACCTTCCGAACAGTAAAGCCAAAAATAAAAATATCAATATAGTGTAGTATAATGTGTGCAGAATCGTAGTAGTATAACCTCCGTGTGTTTTTAAAAAATATAAAATTCTTTTACACCCCAGTAAGATTCAAACCCACGACCTCGAGCACCGTAGACGAACACTTTACCGCTGCAGCTACAACCGTTGATTGAAAAGATTGCTTACGAATTCGAACTTAAATTCTTGTCGTGCATAACTTTAAACTCAAATTATTAAAAAATGAAGGCTCGTTTTGACATTATTATTAGGGTAAACCAACCAGTGAATCACCGAATTGTTGAATGAGAAGCCCAGTAAATGACCGCATACTTTTATTAAGTACTTATTAATGTTTGTTTAATACGCATAACTAAAAATATGGAATATTAAAAGTGCAACTAAACTCCATTTATAAACATAATAATAGTATAGATAGTATTTTTTAAATTTATAATTTACATTTCTTTGCCTAATGGTCATTCACTGGTATGCGGTCAATTACTGGTTGGTTTACTCTATTATTATTATTAGTATTATTATTATTATTATTATAAACGGGAATAGTCCCATAGTTTACAATTTACATAAAGCATACAACAATTGACCTTACATCGTCTACACAAAGCGTAACCTAATATACAGGAGAAACTTTGAACTTCCTACTCGGAATAATATAGTGTGTGTGAATGTAAAAAATGTGTAACTGATTTATTTAACAAATCAATGGTGTGTATAAATGTTTCTCGTTTTTCCATAAGGATTTTGCAAAAAAATATGTACATATACAGTAATCTGCACCTACAATAATTATTATTGATAGCAATTAGGGAAAAGTCGATACAAGAATCAATTCTGGAACCTTTGTTGTAAAATGTCCGAAAAGTTGCGTGATCATTGCCAGAGAATGTCTAGAACGCTCCGTGACCATTGTCAGAGAATGTCCGGAACGTTCTGTGAGCATTGCCAGAGAATGTCCTGAACGCTTCGTGAACATTGCCAGAGAATGACCGGAATGTTCCGCGAGCATTGCCAGAGAATGACCGGAACGCTCCGTGAGCATTGCCAGAGAATGTCCGGAACGTTCCATGAAGCTGGCAGGAAGGTTCCATGTGGAATGTTCCACCGCAACATGGCGGCAATGTTCAGGGAAGGTTCCTATGTCCGCACCGAGGGAACATTCCACGGCAACCCCCATGGAACCTTCCTGCAAGCTTCGGGCAACGGAGTGTGCTGTATGGGATCTATAAAATCCGTCGCGACCGCTCTCCTCCTTACTTGTTTAACCTTCTCCCTACCAACGCTTCCTTCCATACAGCTCACTCTACTCGTTCTCAAGACCTGCTATCCATCCCCCACCATCGTACAAACCACCTTCGTGCTTCCTTCTCATACGTAGCCCCCCATTATTTTAATTCACTCCCTCCTGAAATTCGCGCTCTTCCGACTCTCTCCTCCTTCCGATGTGCGTGTAAATCTTCTCTGTTGCTTCACCCCTTATAATGATTCTTAGCCTACTGTGCGATCTGGTCGGTATGTTCTGTTTTCTGTTTTCTGTGTACTCGTCTATATTTAATTTTCCTGCTTTATTCTAAGTCTTGGTTATGGTTTTTATATTATATCAGCCTAGGTTAATATATTCTGTCTTCCTTTCTTATTTTTCTTTTCTTTCTCTGTATTTTTAGAACTAGGTTAAGTTACCGCCTTAGGTTAAGTTGTAAAACAGTCTCGGACTGAACTTCGCCTTTGCTTTTGTCGTTTTTCTTATATTCTCTCTGTTGTCCTCTGCTTGTTATGCAATAAAGACGTTTAATAATAATAATAATAATCTCCCGCGAAGGGAAATTGGTCCTTTCGGGGGCAGAGGAAAATCAATGCTCCGTCTGGTTCGTTGCTGCGAAAGGGACGAAACAGCGGGCGGAAAAGGAAAGTTTCTAGGGAAAGGGAAGAACAGGTAGAAGCGCAGGTTCGATGGAAATAACGCAGCCTGGCAGGTGGATAGATTACCTGTCGCTCGTGCGCGCTTATCGTTTCCGAATAAAGTGACGTTTTATTGATTCATACACCGACGTCGATCGAGTTTAAAGTTTCATGTATCAGCGGAACCGACACTAGGTTGGATTCGCGAGCATGTACACGCAGGGGGTGGTTCCGAAGATACCATAGTTCAGGGAATCGAAAAGGGTGGCAGACACGTCAGTCAATTTATTTCTCTAGTGCACCCGCTTGATTCCTTTCGCGGTGTTCGTTTTTCAGACGGACAGCGCTGGAGGGAAATTTATGCGCTTCCAGATTATTGTGCTGGACGAAGGTTTTGTAGTGCTTTTTCTTTCACCGTTGCTCGGGCCGCAATTTGTCGTGATGGGGGGTTTCGTATGCAGGAAGTGGGAGACAATTGGGCTTGGGCGTTTGGAACTTTGAGGAAACTTTGCGCGTTTGCCGGGATGCGGGAGGGGATCTGTGATTTTGGGGTGGTTGTTGCGTGTTTGAAAGTACGTCGGTGAAATTCTCTCTTCGGAATGAACTGTTTGCATGGAATTTAGGATGAAGATACTTGGATTTTGTGAAAAAGATTTATATGCAAGGAAAAATGTGTTGAAATTTTGTTCGGTTTTTTGAGTGAAGGAGTTTGGAACAAGCTGAAAAATTTGAACAAATTAAATCGATGTATCTTTTAACCACTGAGCGCGGTAATTTACACTTTTTGGAATGATACAAATGTTTTATTTCCTCGACTGTCTATTTCGCTGACTACTGAAAACTTCAAACATTTTTTTCGCCCACAGTAACATGCTCAAAAACTGAAATAGAGGAGATCGGGGCAAAATCAGGACGTTAAGGATAAAAGCTCATAACATTGATATTATTAATGTAAAAAAGAAATTGCAATTAGGATTTATTAGCATATATATCTAATATATCCAATTCGTTTAATAGAAGAACAAATACAAAAAAATAACGATTTAAAATATGATTCCTTTTTTACCGAGACTTATACTAGATACTGGCCCTAGCACCTATAACAACGAAACTCATCCAATTCTTCAGTCTCCAAACCAGTTAGAACAATCTGTAAACTGCACCCAACCTTTATTCAATTTCAATGAACCATATGATTTTTGGACATAAATGCAAATATCTTCACTATTTTCATCACCACTGTTATCATTATCCTTCCGTATTTTGTTTAATTTTGTGTTTTTCTTTCTCTTTACTCGTAGCCCTTCATTAAGATTTATTTTTAATTTTGATAACATCCTCATTTTCGTTTCTTTCATATACACAGCCGGTTTTACCCCGTACGGTTTTGCCCCAGCATACAATTTTGTAAATATTACGAATTATCAACGATACCATCGCAAAGTAAAAATAAACCTCTTAATTATTTATACTTTAATATGCAACAATTAACATAATTCACACCAAAAAGTATCTACCTGTACAATGTCAACAGTGTCGAAGTTTCTTAACTATCGAAAATTAGATCAAAGTCTTCAAAAACACACAAGACGTTATAAATAACCTTAATAAGCACGCTTGTAACACGATTATCTTTTGTCGATGAAATAATGGACATCCCTACAATATATCACTGCAACGACGCGGGAAAATTTAAGGCAATTTAAAAAATAATAGCACGTCCCAGTTTTACCCAGCTACCCGGTTTTGCCCGAGTTTCCTCTAAGTAAATTACCTTCAAGAATCTGAAATCTTGTCCCCCTTCTTTCAGCTTCGTCCCACTTAAATTTACCGTATTTTAAAGAAAGCATTTCCAACAGAAACAAAATCCAAAAAAACTCCCCAAAAATGGACTTCCTTCCTTCCGACGTCGCGTCACGTTGCTATAACGCGTTTCCCATGCGCGGCGCTCGGCGTCGAAGGCCATCGTGCAAATTGACCTGGAAATTGAATTTTTTTCCCGAGTGGCGCAAATAAATGAATTAAATATTGCAAACGCGCGGTGACAAGGACTCGGCAAATCCGTCGCCCCTATATGCACACAATTTTATTTGACGTTGCAATTTGTAGCGTTCGCGCTTCATTTCGTCGCGGGACGGGCTTAATGGGGGATGGAGGGGGTGGAGAAATGATATATGTATAGCCGTATACATATGCAACGGTCGCTTGAACGTTTGAACGGCTGCGATAACGGGCGTGCTGGAGAGAGGGATGATGAAATTCGAATAGCTTGGAAATTGCAGTGGCCCGCTGCAATCTTCTTCGCGGACAGGAGTCGATGGAATGTGTTCCAGGCTCACTCGTGTGTGCGTAGATAAGACACGAAAATAGAGGAGAAAGTGCCGACGTTCTTTCCGTTTTGCCAGCGGCTTCTTCTCGCCGTCGTGCCGTCAAACACCAGGAATATTTATGAATAATTCAACGGCTCGACGTGTAGAGCATTCTTCGCTTCTATCGTCTTACGTTAATAAGCGCGCGCGATGGAATTCCGGGTCGCTCTCGTTTCACCCTCGACCTTTTTACGTGGCCTATCGGTTGAAATTAAAGTTTCAACCTGGGCATCGGCTTAAAAATACTCGATCCAATCTGTGCAGATCAATACCGCGGAAGTATAACGCGGACAGAATTCTGATGGAGCTACGTATTCCTTCTATCCTGTTTTTTTTTTATTTGTCACACAATTATGTACGGTGACTCAGATTTTTTTTAGCGAAGTGCTTTTACGTTCTATTCTTTGTATTGGAATAAGGAAAATTAGATGATAGTTGGTGTGGAAACTTAAGGTGACATAGGAGAAGCATATAGGCAACGTTAGAGTTTTCGCAATTTATTTTTCTTTGCATTTGTGTGAATAAATTTGTGGGTGACTGTATATGTGGATGTAGAAAAATTTTAAAGTCAGGGAAATTTTTCCCTCTCCTCAAAACTTTGATTTTTGGCACTTACAGGGTTTTTACAAGGACTCTTCAATTCGCTAATTGTACATCAAGATTATTTATTATTTCTGATTTTAATTTAATCAACTCTGATACAGAAGGTAAAAAAATAATTCATTTTATGAAGTCTTAACAATAATTAAACATACAACGTTTTTACAAAATAAATATAGGGGAAAGGTGGGATAGTTGATTACCGGGGATACATGATCACATCAGTTTATATCACAACTCAAATAATTAAATACAAACAAAGCAAACCATTATTATTATTTTAATAAAAAAGAAAAACTGTGATCAACTATCCCACCTTTCCCCTACTATTGAATTTTATCTCAAACTCACACGACGTTTTAGGGATGCAAAACTAGATTCTCAAATTTACTTACTCTTATAGAAATCAATCAATGAATGGTCAGGACTGTCGATAAAGCCAGCTTGGACTTTACTACCAACGGCGTCCATTTCCATGAAGTATGCACGAGTATGCAAGCGAAACTTGCAGGTCTTTTTCCTTGGTCTTTCAGCGCTCTAGGGACGGGGAATGTGGACAAAGCGCTGGCAAAAAGCATCGTCCAGAACTTATTATACGAGGAGGCAGTCGCGCGTGGCTGACCATGCACCGATTTATTCACTGTCGCGTGTGCCCGCGAAACTGTGGTACACGTGGGCGCTCCTGTGCGAAACGGTAGTCGGTCAATACTTTACCGTTGGTCCCTTTGGGACTTGGCGGAGAATCGTGTAATTAATTCGATCAAAAATTCAGGGTCTCTTCAAAACACTTCTTTGGTAGCCATTCACCAGGCGGTGTCGCGAAGTTTCTTTTGACTGGAGAGTGTGAAAGTGTAGTAAAAATTGAATAACTTCGCGCACGCCCGAAATGGCCATTTCAAAGACGCAGATATTTACGCACGTGAATTATTTTACGTTTTCTACGTACACTACCGCTCAAAAGTATTTGGGGTGGGTGTAGCTTCGTTCACATTAGTCAAGTTTACTGGCTTCAAGTCGCTTCAAATCAGCGTTTCTGTTATTCACTTTACTTGAAATATCTTTTTAAGTTTGAAGCGAAATAGAGAGAGTTTTCCAGCTTTTCTTGCCTCGAAATAATACAACTTAAATAGTGTGAACGTAAGTACAAGTGTAAACTTAAAGTCAGGAAGCGATTTGAAGCCACTAAACTTGACTAATGTGAACGAGGCTTAAGGGTAAGGGGAAAACACTCGTTGCCTAATGTAAGCATAAGCTTCTGTCGTCAGGGTAAAACAAGAAATTATTTAAGAAGGAAATTCTATAAGAAAATTAAATTCATTGAACTTTGTTTGCTTACTAATGGACTAAATTATTGAAACTTAATTTTCTCGATAAAGCTGTTTTGTGACATTTCCTGTTTTTCCCCTTACCCTTCAAAGAGGAAAATAGAATCACTTGGCTTCATTCTGGTTTGTTTCCAAATTGTTTAATTCTGAATTCCATCCATTGGCACGTCTTAATAAGATACTTCAAGCCTCATTTATTCGTACACCTCCATCTTAAAAGTTGATACAGCGCGGAAAGTATTGCATTAAGTCATTAAAGTAGGTGAAACTCGTAACATTTTACTAAGTTTGCCTGATATCATCCTTAATGCATCAGATCCCGAGTTAACATACAGCAAGACTGTTTTCCATCTATTCCATAATGCAAGGTGCTTTTCTGTTAATTTTTCATGCATCTTTTCAGCGAGCCAACGAAATGACTGTCGCTTTATTCCCTTTAACTTCTGAACGTCACTCGACACGTTTCAAACTCACTTAAGCGTCTTCGTTATTCTGCCAGGCTCTGCTGAGTGACGAAAGATCGCGGAATAACCAATATCCCTGCACGAAATTGTCCGTCCTGCACTTTGGCGTGGATCATTTTCAACGATACCCTCGAAAATTGCATTGCTTACAATTTTCTTTGATCCTCTTGACCTCATATTCAATGCCAAAGTAACTGTCTTTGTATTTTAGAAACCAACGTTGAACGTTTCTTTATTGTTTGATAAAAACTATCTAGTTTCAAAAAATTAATGATTCAAGTCCGTGGGTTTATTTATTTGAGAGATATTTGGTATCACAAATAAAAGTATATTTAGTTGTAAAAGTATATTAAAAAGTTTTAACTTGATAGAATGCAAAGGACTTCTCATTGATACCCCTTTTCATTTTTTTCAGAATAATTCTCAAAGGGCACATGTATTTTTTAATGATCTAGCTCAAAACTTCCCCTTTATCAATAATCCATCTATTTTGTCACAGACTGGGGCAGAAAAATATTTTTCTGTCGCAGCATCATTGGCCCAATATGAATACAGATGATATATAAACTGTATCATTCATAACAATTATAGTTGTAACTTATCCTTCTACTATGTAATTATATAATTTTTCATCTGCGCCACTGCTTAAGCTTTGAGACCAAGAAAAGAAAAAAGTGGGACATTATAAACATTATAAACTATTATAAAATATCACTCGATTGTTCGCAATGCGAAACAGGAGATGTTGGGCAGCAAAGTGAAGACCTTCTACGAAAATTATTTATTGCACGTGTTCGAGTATCATAAAGAGAGTCCTCCATATTGGTCAACGGCAGCTGCTTCGCTGTCAGTTTTCGGCGGAAAATTCTAACTGGCCCCCGAAATGACTGTCAGTTAGTGATTGATTCGCTTCTCTGTGAAAGAGAATAATGGATTAAACTAACAATAGACTACCTACCCTCCACTATCGGTCTTTCAAGTTGCCTAGGTACTCAGTTATATTGAATTCGAGGATTTACCAATATTGGCCGAGTGGAAAGCTGATCAGTTATATCGAATTCAATTTTTGTGACATGTTATTAGCAAATTCGCTAATTGAGGAGTCCCCGTAGAAATACGTAGATTTATTATTCATCTAATTGATAGTATGAATAATAAAAAACTGGCGAAAATGTGGACGTATGCCTGGTATTTCTGTATGCATAAAGTTGAGTTGCCAGTGCAACTTAATTACAGTTTGGTTGTTACGTATGAGGGCATATATCGAGCGTGCGGAAAGGGCAAAACTTTGAACTCAATTTTCCCACCAACTATTAGGCATCTAGCGCACCCTGTGCGTTTAACACATTATTATACATGGTGTGCGCTAACTATATGCGAAATTTCAAGCAAACCGGTGACCCGAATCTCGGGCAGTTTAAGTTTAAATTTCCCATGGAAGAATTGCAGGGATATCGAGTTTGACGCAAAGGGAAAACGCTGCTAGCACACAGTAACTTCATTACAGAACTATCTTCGAGAGGATATCAAATATATCACGAGCTAATCCGCGGTTGGGGTTAAACGGTTGCCAGGTGGTATGTGTGTGTGTGTGTGTAAACCGATGCTGCGCGAATTAAGCATGCAAGGGCCACGAAGACCTCAGAACCTCTGAAATTACTATATTACCAGTAACATCATAAATTGGTATCCTTGGTTAGCTGTATACCACATTTGCTCGGACTTAACAGAGTGCTCCTTAACACGTACACTTAGGGTTGCTATCTATTTTTACAGGAAAGTAACGTAAATTGGCTTTTGTTTAGTATAAAAAAGGGTACGCTCGAAAATTCAAAGTACCTACATTTTAATCTTATTAGTTTTTATTTCTTCCAAACATATTTTTTATTGCTTTTAACATTTTACAACAACTTTTTATCGTTTTTAAATAATTCAATGTCTTTCTTGCGCTTAATATTCATATTAAAATGTTGAAATAATTCGTACTTTATTAAATTAAGAGAGACCTTGTGTCTCTCATTTTGCCTGTTCATATTCATGACAGAGAAAACTTTCTCAGTAAATGCTGAGACAGCAGGAGCAGACAGGAGATAAGAAATTACTTTCAGATGAACATGGTTTGTGTACATTTGGAAACTACGTACAAGAATATTGCGTTACGTTTCACGTAATATCATTTCGTGAAATAAAGCATTTTCGCATACTTTATTATTATTCAAAAGTATAGAGTACATATAATAGCGTAAGACACTTTATTTTAAAGTGCGGATGGCAAGCCTATGTACACTACTGTCCATAAATATCATGATTTATCATTATAAAAAGTCGACATGCAATATGTCAGCTAAACAAAACTGCAGTGTAATATTTGTAAATTTAAATGTCTTTAAAAACATTTTTCACAATTTACTATCGTTTGCATTTAGTATCTTTGTTTTTAATGACAGACAAGCATTACTTATTGCTTCCATTTATATTTTTTCACTTTCCTTCTTGTTGCTTTTTATCATTTTTCTGGAAGAAGAATCCACAAACCATTAGAAATGATATATAGCAATCGTACAGCTGTAAAACAATTTCCAATCTTATTTATTCTAACTCTTTCTTTCCCTCTAGGACTCCCTAAAAACAATCCTGTATAATATTTGCCCAGAAACCCTTACCCTACTATAAAAGGACATTTTCCAAAAGCTGACCTCCCTTCGAAGGAACAGAATAAATACCACGCTTTTCTGCAAATACAACACAGTACACTTCTCGCAATAAAATTAGGAATCCAGAAACTAAGTACGCAGGTCAAGTAAAATTAAAATACCTTACCATTCATATAACCACAAAAACCACCCCACGTTTTAATCAGTTGCTGCAGCGAACCTTGTTATACGCACAAAGGACCAAAAAAAAAAATAAAGAATCAGTGCAATACAGATCTCGATAACTTTTTCCTCCCTCGTGTTCGTGTAAACTTATTAAAGTTAAATTTGCTAGGGCTGTCTTGTTTGTATCGGGGAAGTTTCTTACCCCCCAACAACACAGTGATATATCTCGCAGCGTAGGGGCGCCAGGGACCGTTATTTTTCCTCGGTTTAAAGTTTCCTGTCTTAAAGCACCGGCCACGAAAATTAAGCGCCCGAAACTTTCCTCTCGGCTTGATAAACCGAACGCGCTAACAGTTTCGCGCTAGGCCAGCGAGCTCCTCGATATCGGCGAACTTGGATGATTCCCCAGGATCGTGTTCTCCGCCATTGTTCAGGGGGGCGAACACGTGATTACGGCACGAAAGGAAACCCAGCGCCCGCCGTAACCGAGCTGAAGCTTTTTTTCTCTCCCTCGCTTTGAAGCTTCCCAGCGAGGCGTGAGCCGATCTTCCTGGCGCAATCTGCGGAAACTTCGAATCGATTCGAATTTTAAACGCTCCAACTCTCGCTCCATTGTATTTAACGATAAATTATGAGTACAAGGTGACTCGTTGTTCGCGGTACAACTGCGAGAGAAGCGACCTTTTTGCCCTTGCATAACAGGGAAAATGTTTCACGACTTGGGGATGTTGTTTGTGGATGAAGTGACTTTGTAGATTTGTTTAAATACGGACTGGTGGGTATTATTGATTTTACGGGGATTGTTTGTTTGGCAGATTGGTTTGCATGGAGCGTGTATATTTGTTCATTGCTCATCGAACTGGTGAAGTGGTAAAATGGACGGTGGTTGGTTTCGGAAAGAGTGTAATTGTGTTTTCTGTAAAATCTAAAAAAAAATAAAATTGCACTCACTTCAAAAAAATAATATTGCACTAAAAAGTAAAAAATATCTTCCCTTATTCAATCTACGACTTTCATATTTTTTTAAGTCGGCGCCAGATTTACATAGTGCAAATGATGAGGCACCGACTTAAAAAATACGAGAGTCGTAGATTAAATGAGGGAAATAATTATTTTTTACTGTTTAGTGCAATTTTATTTTTGTCATGTCGGTTTCTATTTTTTTTAAATATTTTTATTTTTAACTTCTATAACCTCCTCTTTTTTAAAGTCGGTTAATTAAGAATTATTGGTAAAATACTGAGGTAAATATGGTACAGCTATGGATGAAATGCATTTTTCTTTAAAACTTTTCAAAATTGTAGAATAACCTTTTTCGAAAAGAGGATTTGTTTTTAAGAAAAATCGATTTTGAAAATCTGTCGAGTTCTTCGAGTACTGTCGAATCGTCCCTTAAAAAAAATTATTCTACAACTTCGACTAAGTTTAGCACAAAGATTAATTTGCCTCGCAGTTGATTTATATATGCACATATTTTTGCATTCTGTCAATAATTAGTCGGATGCATGCGTGCTGAAGGATTTTACGAAATTGATTTTCTTCCATACCAATTCTCACATCGAGAAATACTCTTCTAGATTTTCCACCTGTGTTTTCACCAAGCAACACTACCTCTCGCGTTTTACCATTAATAACAGACCATCGTGTGTATATATAACCTTTCGTAAAGCACGAAATAAATAGCTGACGCTGTTATATGGAACGTTTTATCGGGATTCATGCACCTATTCAGTCCACGATAATGTGTTTTTCTGTTCCGTTTCGTGCGTGCGCATTATTTTTGCACGTAGCACGCAACCACTCTGTACGACCACGTGACCGACTTAAATAATCTATGCTTGGCTTTTGAAAATTCAGAGAGCGTTTGATACGAATCGCACATGCATACACGTGGTTGAAATTTAAGGCTTGGATTCAGGCCTGACGCAAATTTGCATGAATTCTGAATAATTTCTGGATGCTGTTTGCGTAAGCGACTTTTGTAGGGTGATGCAAAATGTTACTGGACAGTTTTTTGCTGAATAGGGTATATCTTGATGATTATCGTAGAAAATAGTGTTTGTAATCTTTACATTTCAAGATAGATTTTATAATCTTTTCAGATTAGAATATTTCTGGTATTTCCTGCGTTAGAAGACATTTTTCCTATTTTTTGCGTTTATTAAAGGCGTTAAAAACAAAACAAAATATGTATTGTGCTTCACGTCAGATATCCACTGGAAAATTTGAAAGTCCTCGTTATTTTCTAACTCAACTTCACTATTTACTGAAAATTCCGAAGTAGGATCTTAAAAGCATACATTGATATTATCAGAAATTTAATATTACAACAACTTTTTTAAATAATATGCTTCACTGAGTTTTCTGTTGAAAAGGTTAAATTAAATTTATCTCCACTAAATGGTATAAATTTGCCTATAAATAAAATTATACTTTACATAGATGTTTACTTATAAAGTAAAGTATAATTAATTTAAAAATTGACTTATAAAGGAAAATACAATTTCACTAGTATACATATTTTATGTAAAATACCTATATACAGCTGGAATGAAAATATACAAATTTCATGACCATATGACATTACATTTTCATCGACGCGGTGTGGGGTTGAAAATCAAATGAAATTTGCCCAGTAAAACGCGACGTTTGCCCTCGAGTAGAGAGAAAAGCCAATTAATTATTTCCATTTCTTCTTTGTTTGCTTGCAGAACGAACTACCGTCCCCATGCTTGGCAGTGCCTTTCCTGGGACCACTTTAGGTGAGTCATACGATGTAGTAATCGAGATTTCTCTATTACAATTTCAGGCAATAAAATTGTTTGCCTTCCATCTTCCACGCTTTGCCGACCTCGATGTGATTCAAAGCACTCCACTCATGTTTCTTATTGAACGATATAGTGCACACTTGCATTTTAAAGGGAAATCGATATCTTGGTCGAGGGTTGTTGAGTGTATGGACGTTGGAGAGTTCGATACGAAGAAAATTATTTTGCGCCTGACAAGAATAAACAGAATCCAAGCTCCTTCTAAACTTTACAAAATTAATTTACATCAAATAATGTGACTCATGTTTATTAAGGGCAGCACGAAGAATTTGCTATCTACATATTAATTACAGAATTACGTGAAAGATGTGTTTTTTTATGCAGAGTAGTTTAAATCATAGATGAACATAATTTAAATAAAAATTTATTTATTTGTAAAGTTATTTAAATCATTTAATTCGGCGGGAATTCATCCGACGGCCAAAGATACTTTGTTTATTGGAAGGCCTTTCATCTTGGGCTCCGAATAATTTTTTATCTTTTATTGTATCTTTATCCTAGAAGCTCGAATAACCGGCGAGAACCAGTTACTTGAATTAAATTTTTGAAGGAAGTAATTTGAAAATTATTATTACAAATAGAAAGGAGTAATATACCAACACTTCTCATATCCGTGGAGTTAAGATTTTGCCATGTTTGTAAAAGGAGGGGATTTTATTAGTTTATTAGTACAATTAAATAAAACATACCAATAGCATGGAGCACAGCTTCCTCAATTCTCAGATTTACTCTCAAAGCAGGTATCGTTTTTCTTCCCCCGTTTCTCCCTCGAATTTTATCTCCACTGTTGCAGACGATTCGATAAGGGGAACTTTTTACTGTGTTACACTTTTCAATGGCGGGCGGGCGTGTCGTAGATAACAGTGAAACAGTGCGAAACTTCGCTGTTCCTGAAATTTAATTCCAAGTTACCTGGAGATCGACGATTTGATCTAAACCCGAGGGCGTACGTAGTTCGCTCTGGGCTCGCTTTGCACATACATAAGTAGTACGTATATTTGTTCACCAGCCTGCCCCACGAGTTCCTTCATCTGGTGTATGTATCAAGTGAAGGCAGAAGTTTCCACATTCCCGATATCGTTCATTTTTTTGCAGTTTTCTTCGTTAAGTAATATCAGACTGCTGCGAAAAGTCTGTCTACTACGTAGTAGAATTTTGCGTGTGAGAAATTGTGTTGTTTACTTACAAAAAATAGTGAAACTTTTTCCTCTTTCATACATTTTTCTTTTTCATGCACTTGCTATTTAAGGGAAAACACTGTATACTATAATATAATAACAGTAATTAATAACAGTAGGTATAATAATTGTATCTAATATCTTTCACGACTGCTTGATAAACACTTTATTAATCGAAAATATATTTACTTGGGTCTTAAGTTCTGTAGAACTTAAGCACTTAGCTTCGTAAGTACCTAAAAAGGTACGAAGATTATCTTTCTATAATTGTCAACGGTACTTACGAACCTAAGTATTTAAGTTCTACAGGACTTAAGACCCAAGTAAGTATCTTTTCGATTAATATAGTGTTTATCAAGCAGTCGTGAAAGATATTAGATACATTTATTATACCTACTGTTATAAATTACTTTTTAGTGCCGCTAACGATAACGTTATCAGTAACTGTCATTAGACGTTGATAAATGATGTGTAGGCAGTAAATACTTCCTTTTCAAAATTGTACATTGTTGCGTAATTTGTCGCGCGTGGATTCGCTTAATCAATACAGAGACAATTATTCTATCATTTGCCTGTCGCAACTATTTTATCAAAATGTAGATCATCCACTATCGATTTCATTATCTTGGTTGATGTAGTCGCCTTGCTAATGCCTACCACAGAGAAGCCTAACATTTGCCTGCTGCTCCGTTATCGGAAAACAATTTTTCCATGCTGTGCAGAAATCGAGACTAGAATCGTCGATTCGACTATATAATCACGATGTGAACGGTTCAACTGGATGAGTGATAATACAACATCGTGGGTAATACAACATCGAGCTCCTGTTTTCTTTGTGTTGAATAAAGTGTCGCGTGGGAGATTGCTTTTCCCCATCTGCGATTTTAATTATTAGAAAAACATGTCATTTTTTCAGTATTTGAAAAACATGTAATTTTTTCAGTATTTGAAAAATATGATCTCTTTTTCTGTTTAGAAAAATATGCTCCGTTTTTCTTCAACTTCTGTGAATTAATGAACATAATTTTGTAAACATTAAATGCCGTTTTTTCGAAAGTGAAAAAATAATTTCTCCCTGTATCGTCAATAAAAGTATTTTGAATTAGGTTCAAATACATGCACGACTGTTTATTTAGTTTGGTTTCCCAATTGGAATTCGATTACATTACCTACTTGGGTTTCTATCTATAGTTTTGAAGCACTGAATGACACGTGTTACCATCAAAGAGTATGCTATAGAACAGAAAGTAGCCCAGTTCAGTGATCAAAATTAATATTGAAGTCAGAACTATTTCAGACTCGAAAGGGTCACAACTATTCTAGAATTTCACTGTAACATTCATTGGACTGCATAGTGGGCACACTTGAACTTTGCAATAGGACATACGTGGACTTCTAAACCTTACATACACCTACTTAGCTATATACATATGGAACGTATCCAAATTCTGTACACAGCCAGTTTTAATTACATACGAACGTTACTGAACTTAGCAATCTCACTGATTACTATTTTGAATAAGGTACTTATCACTGCTCAAGTATAAATGAAGAGTGAGGGGAAAACCGGGTATGTCCATTTTCCGTAATTTTGCGGTTTATAGCATATTTTGATGGTGGCAACTGTTATAAAGTTCAAATACTCTTGTAAAATAATGTTAAAGATTTGGTATACTGGTTAAAAACAGGAAACGTGCACTCTGCACTGAAACAAAATACGGAATGCTCTCACTTTTTGTTTAAATATAAGCTTCTGTCGTCAAGGTAAACAAGAAATTATTTAAGGGGACTAGGAAGTGAAAAAAATCGATTTTTTAATGTATTTTCCGAAAGTAATATCTTTTCTGAATAAAATTCCGTTTGGTTTATATTAAAATGCGCAAAATTGTTGATTTGGCAGCTAAAAAGGTCAAGCGGTAACTTAGCGCCGCCTTTGCGCAGGAACTTCAAACGCGTTTCTCTCGAATCTTTATTTCCCTTGGTTTGCCGTATTTGCGAATGAACGGAGGTTCAAATCGACTTGAAACGATTAAAGGATCTGTAAAACATGTGCCATTTCCCGCCCAACCTATTACATGGTCCGTAAAAATTCGAGATCTTCATAAAAAAATTAAAAAGTCGTGGATTTTTAGCTCGTGTTTGTGCGCTTCTAAAAATCCGCGACCTTTTACTTTTTTTATGAAAATCTTGTTCAATCCTCCGTTTATTCGCATATACGGCAAAACGAAGAGAAAAAAGATTCTAGAAAAACGCGCGTTTAAATTTTCCGGGCAAAGGCGACGCTGTAAGTTATCGCTTGACCTTTTTAGCTGCCAAATCAATAATTTTGCGAATTTTAATATAAACCAAACGGCATTTTATTCAGAACATATATTACTTTCGGAAAATGGATTTAAAAAAATCTATTTTTCGACTGCCTAGTCCCCTTAAGAAGAAAATTATATAAGAAAATTAAGTTCTTATTTTTTACTGATGGACTAAAATATTAAAACTAAATTTTCTCGATAACACTGTTTTGTGACATTCCCTGTTTTCTCCCCTTACCCTTCGAGTCAAGACGTAGAAATTTTAGCAATTGGGAATTTGCTTAATAATAGCTAGTATCGATACTTAATGTTAAGACTATTATTTACTCACTCACATAAATTTATGATTAAGAAATCTAATTGCTATTTGGATTTGAATTTTTCTTATTCATAAACGAAATTACCCACAGAAACGAATTGAAACCCGCACTGTCACTAGTGTTTAATCTAGAACAGCATAGATGATAGCGAATCATTCATCATTAGCATCACGAGGCGATGAAACAGATACGCGGATCACGACACAGATTCTAGTTGCCGATCTAAAAGCTGAACGTCGTTTGTCGACCAAGCTGTTACTGACTAGTGCCGACAATATAATTTAAACTGGAGCGTGATATTTTCAATTCGTCAGTGACATACAAAGTGGTCATTAGCTTCATCATTGCACGTGTTTAGCCGTGGTGTGTGGACCATTGAGTAGAAAGGAGCCCTTTTTTCGTCTCTGCTTTTATTTTTCTGATTGGAAACTTCTGGCATGACATTCCGAGCAGGGGATGTAGAAATTAATGGGATCTACGGGGAATTGCAAGGATTGCTAAATCCTTGCCTATGCAGTTTCGTATTGCGAAGTCACTCAAGAACTAAACTAAAACTGCGCTGAATTGGATCTGGATATTGGAATAGGAAGTTGTACGTAGATATTGCGCTGGTATTGGATTGTGTGACATACTAGCCTACAGAGAATTGCGAGGATTGCAAAATCCTTGCCAATACAGTTTAGCATTACGAAGTCAGTGAAGAACTGAATTGAAATGGGAAGTACGTATGTAGTAAGTAGAATGGAACTGCTAATGGATTAGGTGTGACGTACCGGACTAGTGTGAATTACAGGGATTGCGAAATCCTTGCGTAGGGAAGATCGGGGTAGGTTGTTGTAACACGGGGTAAATTGTAACATAAGTAAAATCTTTTGAACGACAAATCTGCGGGCCCGGATTAAGATTTTTGGGGCCCGGGGCTATCAAACCTTCGAGGCCCCCCGTGGTTCGAATACATCAGTATTCGAATACTTAAATATTCGAATAGTATTCGAATAATTGTATATTCGAATAGTATTCGAATAATTGTATATTCGAATAGTATTCGAATAATTGTATATTCGAATAGTATTCGAATGCTTGTATATTCGAATAGTATTCGAATGCTTGTATATTCGAATAGTATTCGAATGCTTGTATATTCGAATAGTATTCGAATAGTATTCGAATACTTGTATATTAGAATAGTATTCGAACACTTGGATATTCGAATTATATTCGCCAAATAATTGAGCAACTGAAATATTCGAATATTCGAATACCGAAAAATTCGACAAATAATCCCAGCCCTACTCTAGACGGCAATCTTAACACCGCCCGAGTGATTACAGCTAATTAGATGAAAGTTTCTCGTGTGCCCGGCTCATGCGTGCCCGTATGAAGAACGCTTTGTCGTGTCATGCGCCGACAATGGGGGAGATAGCACCTAGACCTATTCCAACATTCCTTGCTTTCCTATTCCTTTTTTCAACTGCCTCTACTTAAGTGGCCGTCAACTCGCTCTGTACACAGTACTATAGGTTCTAGAAGGAATACAGCGAGGTCGTAAAAGCTGCGACAGTCCCAAAGTTCACTCACAGCTTTAAGGTCTGGCAACCTTACCTCTCCCTAAAAATGCTAAACTTCTTGTTCCGAAAGTTGAAAGCTGTAAACTTTGGGACTTCCGTAGTTTTTACAACTTCGCCATATCCCTTCTAGGTATAGTGCAGAGGTGCACACGGAGCCGCTTTCACCTCCTCACGATTCTGGGCGCCGGGTCAAAGCCGAGCGAGGAGTTGTACAACGTACTATTTCCCAGAGTTGGGCATTATTCGGCTAAATTTTCATTCGGATACGGGTTCGTATAAATCCTCAAGATTTATTCGCGAATAACAAATGACGATTTTATTCGATGAAAAATTATTCGTTATTCGTGAATAAATCTGTACCGTTATTCTAGCCAGATTCGTTCGAATAAGAGTTTATTCGTTATTCGACCTGAATAAACGACGAATAAATGTGATACCCGACATCTATCGATGGAAGTTTGTACTGTGTCCAACATATGTTTGGACGTGTGTGTTTGAAAGTGTGCATATACGTCTGAACGAGCCGAGGACACCCCGCCTTAAAGAAGGCTCTCTCTTCTGGAGGCGTCAGCGTCGGCTCGCTTGTCGTGCGAGCTATGACAAGAGTTAACCTAAAACATTAGGTCTATGGTGTCATGATACATCGCCGAAATCACATGATCATTTTTATTCGTCCGTTGAGTCGACTAAACTTTTATTCGAATAAATTTTCAGTCAAATAAAAAATTATTCGTTATTGTCGAATAATTTCATTTTATTCGAATTTTTTATTCGAAGATTATTCGAATAAAAATTTATTCGAATAAAATTTATTCGAATACTTATTCGAATAAAAATTTAGCCAAATAATGTCCAACTCTGCTATTTCCACGCTCGGCTCCTCCTTTGAGGTAATAGCGACTCCGCGTGCATCTTTGTATGCTTGCTACTCAACGAAGATTAAGAGGAAGAAACTGAAGCATGTCCTTCTGTTCTCGCCAGAGCCTCTCGAGGATGGGTTCCCGAAGGAGCGGGTCCGGGGGAAGCCGCGCGAACGCCGGCGTCCTGAAGGAACGCGCCAACATGTCGTTCATGCTGGTGGTCATGTTCTTCGCCGTGTTCGGCCTGATCGTCCTCACGGAGATATTCCTGATCGACGAGAGGCGTGGAGTGGGCATGGGCGGCACGGGGGCCCTAGGAGGTCACAGGAGCGGGCATCAATTGCCCGCCGCGCCCGATCGTCCGGATTATGGGGAAATCGGAGTAAGTACGCAATTAGGGCCATCTGTATCCACTTAATTAAACGCGCTGCTTGATATGAATCTGCCCCTCTCCTCCCCTCCCTGGCTTAATTTAGCAGGTGTATGGAGCACATAAACTGTGGAGGGTGGTAGATCGGTTCGATTGTACAGGGTGTTTCATGATGTAGGTGTTTGACAAACTTTATCAACGCGTTTAGTGTTATTCTGAATAAAAAATATCAGACGCACTATAATGGGTCAGACTCTAATTAAGTTTTGTCATTTTTATACTTAATGGGATTATCCCGTGAAATAAATAAATAATTCTATTTCGTTCTGTTAGCCAATTATATTGTAAATAATACGCTAACAAAATACTGATTTTATAGAATGATTTCCTGAACGCATGGGAAAAGTTTGTTGAATGCATCGCGGAGCACCCTGTATAACGGATTGAACGCGACAAAAGTGTTTGACGATTAACGCAGACGCGTTTAACGAATTATTTATCGTGACCGTTCATTAGCCAGTGTTTAGATTTCTTGCGTTTTGTTGAACGTTGTAATTGCCTCCCATCGCGTGCAAGACCTCCGCCCGCTGGGGTTTTGGTCGCTGCATGTTCGGTGGCAAAAGTTTTCCTCTCCGGCTGAATTTCGCCATGGATTTCGCCGGGCCTGTGATCTGTGTTTTTGTAATAGAAAAGGGAGGAAAATATGCAGAATGTGGTAATTGGTACGCGCGCTGTTCAGTGAAAGAATATTGAGGGGAATGTTTTGCATGGTGTAGGGTAGTTTGAGAACTGATCACATCAAGTTTTGCCTCCTTTTTATGAGCGCGGGAATCATTGGTTCAGTTTGTTATTACGATTCCGCCTGGTTATGTAAAAAAACACCAATCCTCAACATGACAAAAAATTAGTTAAACGCAGTATGGATCCCATAATTTTGTGATCTTTATTTTGCAAAAAATTACCAATCTATAGAACAACTCTTACATTATACAATTATTAAAACTACCAAGAAATAGTTGCATTTTAGGCTTAAAAACAACAGCAACAGAAAATTTAAATTAATATTAATTATACTACTCGCTATTAAGTAACCCATTAAAAAGCGTCGTACTAGGAGTTTTCTATTCTGTGCAATTGTGTGATTTGTCTTTTGTCTTTCAGGGTTCAAATACTACTTTTACGAGATTCGATTCTTTCGAACGTCAAAGTACTTAAAAATACATTCCCGAACTCTGGAGGTACTGTTTCTGAGGTTCGAAATAGGACTGGGACTATTTGTCGAATTTTTCGGTATTCGAATATTCGAATACTTCAGTTACTCAATTATTTGGCGAATATAATTCGAATATCCAAGTATTCGAATATCTAAGTATTCGAATACTTAAATATTCGAATTTTATTCGTAGCATTCAAATACTTGTAAAATATTCGAATATTAAATTATTCGAATAGTCCCAGCCTTAGTTCGAAACCAACTTGTATAACCCAAGTAAGTACTTTAGAAGTACATAGAATAAAACGTCACCTCTTATGAATAGTATTTGAATCCCATGGTGTGAAACTTTTGTATCGAAATTGACTCAGTTTCGTGAGTACATATTGATCTTAATCCCCTCCCTAATATTCAGTCAAACTTTTTAATAAACCTGTACTTACCACCTGCAATTTGAACTGTTCGGTTGACATGCGCAGATTCCGCTGGAGTAAGTGTTCTCGAGCGTATCACGAGCCCGTCTCGTTAATATTTCCATTGGTCCCGTTGAATAAGCGTTTTTATTGCCGTGATGATGGCAATTGAAGAGGTATCGGTGGCTCGTTAAGCTAAACGAATTGCGTTCATTAATTCGCTGTTGGGATAAAGAGTATAGTACATACTACGTGTATCTTGCCCGAGCTCAGTGCGAAACGAGGCCGGGCTACATGTGACGTCACTTTGTAACGAGCCTGTATATCAAATTATGGTCTCGCGCTGTGTGTGCGCGCACGTGCACCTCGGCCGCATCAACGTTTACGATAACTCGTTAGGTGGGCAATGATAACGCTAATACAGCTATCGACGTGCGGGCATGCGCGTAAGATACGCGCAAACAGATGTGCGAGTGAAAATTAACGCTAGTAAATAAAATGGACTAAATAGCTAGCATCATTTCCATTCGCGGACCCTGCAACGATGCAGGCAAGGAAACATGCCTCAACCTTTAACGACCAGGAATTCAAATATTCTCCTGGCTTCTGCAAGCTGGAATTTAATTTCGAGCTGCGTTTAAACGCGGCTTCCACATTCTAAATAAAATTAATTTTTTCCCGGATACTATTGGCCTGAAATATTCTCCACGTAAATTGCAGTTCTGTGAGTAAAAAGTGGAGCAGTAAGGATAACAACATTGAATATGTACGATGAGGAATCTACTGTAGATTCTCGATTATTTGAACTAACGAGGAGACATAATTGCTTCAAATAGGAAATTCTTCACTCTTCTGAATTTCTGATATCTTGGGTAAAGTTAGGGTGACCGTACCTAATATCGCCTAGAAATAATTAAATCACTGTTAATTAAATAATAATTGATATTTTTGCATGCAACTCGTTTCGAAGTAGAGACAAATTATTCATCGTTCATATATCTTTTCACATACTAACATAACCGCTGCGTGATTTTATTATAGTTTCAATTATTCACATCAATAAATACCCGGGCATCATACGGTGCTTCTCGAAGCATTCGTCGAGCAAAAACCATAGAAGCCACTATATTTCCACGTTCTCATTACAAAGCGCATGGAATCTTCAATTAGTAAAAGTGGCAGAAGTTGATAGCTAATCAAGGAAAATACTTCATATATTTACTTTGAATAAGGACCTCCGTTCAATAAAGCGAACGAACTTCTGCACCAACCTGATAAAATCACGCAATATGCGCGGCGTATAATAGTGGCCATGAAAGCGTTAACTGCGATGGCGATATTAAGAGGGCAATTGCGAAACAACGGTATAAAGTACCAGGTCATAAGTGAACGTTCTCCTTTGCAGCAAGCTGGGAACCATTTTAATCTCCGCTATAAAGTTCGCAATCATCGCGAATAAAAGGGAGCAGATTATGACCTAAAATCGCGGGGCGAGAGGACGCTTTGGTGACCCCCTCCTTGGGAGTTACCCTCCGGGAAATTAAAATGTCTCGATGGCCGACGGCGATCCTCGACAACCAAGTTACTTCTTCTGACCGCTCCAACTTTCCAACGGCATCCTCCTTTCTTCCGTTCTCCAACTGCGCCCTCCCTTCCGCTCTTCCTCTTTCTCTCTGTAATAAGCACAGAGATATCTGGCGAGTTGGTCGAACGCGAGTTCTCCATTTTAAAGCCCCGCCATGCTCCACGCGGAGGGTCGATAATCCTCAAACGTTTCCTATTGGGAGCAAAAGGGAACTGGTAAAAGACTTTCGAACTAATGGCGGGGTAAGGGGGGGCCTCAACTTTATACTCGATCGCTCTTTGTTCGTACAAGCTCGAAGGAAAGTGGAGACGAAAAACTTTTCCATCCCTGTCCCATCGATTTTCCTTGTCGCTGCTTTCCTACCCTGCCGCGCTCCTATTTTTATTCCCCCCCTTTTTTATTCCGCGCTCCCCCTGTCGCTGCCCCCGTAGCCGCCGTTCTTCGTCCCGACGTGCTTTGGGTGGTTTATATGAACCCCCGTATCGTTGCTGGACAATGCCTCCGCGAGGGAAAACGTCGGAGTGGTGAATAGGAGTTTGCAAGGCGTCGATACGCTTCGATCCTTTTGTCGCTTAGGACGATAGCGAGACGGCTGGATCGATTTAAGTGTGCTTCGGTTTTGTGGTATTTTGGGCTGTTAGGACCTCGAGGCAGGTGATGGAAAGTGGATAGTGCTGTTGATAAGGATATTCGTGGGTAAATTTTGACACGGTTCATTTAGAATTTAGGTAGTACGGTGGGGGTGGGTCAAAATAGACCCGGGGGTGTAATAGGATTAAGGGGTTACGTCACCCTGTGACGCTCGAAACAGCAATAAACTAGACGAATTTTTTTGCTGATACTATGAGGTTGAAAATGATTTATTTTCTTCTTATGTGTAGAGCATGTATTAATGCATATATTGTATAAATACTGTACAAAAATAATAAAAAGTGACCGAGTTATTTGTTGTCTCGTGAAACTCGTCCGCCGTTACACGCGTGATTGATATAACATATTATAACGCCCAGGTTCATCTGAAATGAAAAATATGATGATTTTCGTGATATATCACCGTTGAAAATGTAGTTTCGAGAAAAATGCAAAAGAAGAAAAGTAGAATGGTCGCTACCTGCTGTGGAGTATCGACATCCGCGCCTCGTTTAAAATCTATAAGTCGGCTGTTTTGGGGAATTTTTGCGCCTACCATAACTTAAATTATTATTAAAACTTCACGCAATAAGGAAATTCGTGCAGTAAATATTTTGAGTAATGTATAATATTATAGAAGATGGATATTGAAAAATTGAAAAATAAATGAGCATGAGCGTTCGAAATTTTCGAAGCAGTGTTTGTGTGAAATATAATATTGCGCGAATCCATTAAAATTGAGATTTTTTAATTTTTCGTATTCGAAGTTCTAATGTAAATAGGTAGTTCATCTTATTTGTTTTTAAAACGAACAGAATACGCCGTAATAATTCTGCAGCATAAAGATAAACAAATAAAAATTCTAGATAAAGTTTTATAAATGCGAAATGTATGGTCGACGTTGGAGAAAACTGGGTCGAGAGCAAAGGGGGTTCTTTTAAAAGCTCATTTTTTGTAAACATTTTTTTCCCGTGCACATACGTTTCCCTTGAGTAAAGAGACGTGTGTCGAGAAAATGTGTGCAGAATGCACCTTCCATACGGGTAATTAAATTTCGCCTTCATTTAGCGACGAGAGTTGAGAACGGTAAATAATAATCAACAGAAGTTCGTGCTAGACAAAAATTGCAATACGAGAGGTAGGTAAATAATGTGAAACGCAAACCGTAAATCCGCCCCTATTTTACGTTAATTAATCGCCAATAAATTTGGTCTCCATTAAACTTCGAATTTGATTTATAAATTGATTGTAATTTTAAATGTGATTAAAGCAATGGGGTTATTTATCTCGAACTAAATTGGATCAAAGTTGTTTTTCGTAGAGATCATATGGCCTGCAAAATATCTCCATATTTTTTCACTTTCAGCCACTAATCACTCGGGGCTCAGAGTAATTTGATTTATCAATGATTTTCACATATTATAAAAATATTAAAGCGAAAATACCTTTACTGGATGAACATGTTACAAACTCATTTATAATTACGATTCTACATCAATTATATTTTGATCTCATCCAATATTATGGCCACGATTTTATGGAAATTCAAAAACAAACTTATAAGAACGTAGAAAAAATTGTTTAAAAAATGTGGAGGATTTTGAAATAGCAAAAAATAAAATTAAAATAGCTTTAATATTTTAATCTTTTTAAGTGTGTTTTTGATTCTCCTAAAAAGCATCCGATTAAAGTGAAAGAGGAAAAGCAGAGGGATTTTTCTGGACGTTGAAGTTGTTCCTAATTAGTTAACGAGGTTATTACAAGATTTCACTCGACCAACATGTACTGCACCTGTTTATTTTGTTCCAATGCTTTTACACCACTTAAAAGCAAAAACCGTTTCGATTAAACTTTGCTTTACCGCTTTTCTCGCCTCCCCTTTTCTCCGTCTGCAGTTCCCCCTTTGCTTCGAACGCCAATTCTACATTTCCTGGTTCCGGGATGTCTGAAAAAGCGAGTTTGGGGAGTAAATTGGTCTCAGATGATTTCCGAGATGGAAAAGCCAGCTCGCGCCAGCAGGAAATAACTTTCGCAGGAATGGTACACGCGATTCTACTGGACCGTTAACGCAGAGGCATTTAGAATGCAAACGGGAATTCACCTGAGCCAACATTTCGAAAAGTGCGGATTCATTTCGTTCGATCGGATCTGTAATTTCACTCGATGCAATTTATGTAATAGGAATTTAATGGATATTAAATGAATTTCGCGCGGTGCCATTCTGTACTCCAATTCACTCTAAAGGTGTAATAAATAGCCAAGTGGAGGAAACGGCGAGAAAAACAGATAAATCATGCACCAGGAGAATATCTAATTTACCACCCAGTTATTTTTCTCCGGAAATGGGCATATTTAATTTACAGTTAAAATAAGAATGAAGAAAAATGTCACTTTACTTGAGATAACAAGAGTTTCATAAAATACAATTTAGAAGATATATATTTTAATTCCAATTTCGATATTGATTATAAAAAAAATGTCCCCCATAGTTTAAACAAACACCTGAGAAACAAATGAATCCACAACACTGGAAAAACAAAAGAAGTCAATTATTGCCTCCTCATATTCCACGATAATCCACCAAAAGTGTGTATTTCAAAAAACAAATGAAACCAAGGCACATGGAAACTACCCAGTCAAAACCATTCCCTTTAATAACAGCGAGCAAGCACGCGTGTCCGTGGCGTACTCAAGAATTAATATCGAAAACGGATCTAGGGCAACGCGAATAAAAGCCGCCTGGTAGCGAATCGCTGCAAGAACAAAACCCTCGACGATACATCGAGCTGCCATCTTGATGAATAACGCCACGCATTCGATTCCCTTCCGATGCGAACGCCAGCTCGATAAACTGCTTACGAAAACTGGCCGCGGCAGTAACATGCTAACGAAGCGACCGTTTAAACGTTTACTTGCCAGCTGGTAATTACCAGCGAGGCGGCTGTGATTTATTCAAAAGGTATCAGTGGTTACGCGGACACAGAGACGCTAGCCGCAGAAAGTCGAGGAGGAACTGTTTATTAACCGTAAAAAGCAACTTCTGCTTTCGGGGTTTCGCTCTTTCGGGCGTTCGTAGTTTTTTTCCACCCTTTTCCGTTTATTTCGCCAACTTTGCGGAGTTCAACCGTGAATTTCTACAACTACCGCGGAAAATACCTTTTTTCCGCGCCACGTTAATAAAAGTACACAGACCGGCATGCTAAGTGTATGAAACGTTGCATCGTTTTAACGTGACATCGTGGAAACGCGGAGCTTGATACTTTGGAATCATGCGTCAAATAAATGTCCCCGTATGGCGTTCGTGTGGATTTAACAGCGGATATTAAAATTTAAAATGGTTAGCAACATTTTGCCGAGCTTTTGAGACGTGACTGTTCGGGGCACTGTTTTGTCGTTGAATTGGGGATGGCTGGGTGGAATGTGGATTGGAGTATTTGCATGTCTGTTTTTGTCCTTTTCAAAGGGTTTTGGAATGGTTCGTAGGTAGCATACCAATGCATTCTTAGTTTTTGTGGCTAATTGATGAATTTCTCTGCTTTTTATTCGGGAGGTGTTTTGAATTTATTCCAATTAAATAGTTATTGCTTCTTTGTTTGAATAGGGTTGTATGTTCTGTGAAAATATGGCGGAATATGTATTCTGTGAGTTTTTGGAGAATTAGGGCCTGTTCACACGTGACAGTTTATACATCTTCTATTTTGCTTTATGTTTTTGAAATCAGCGATGGTTTTGGTAAATGAACGTATTATTAGTCATTACTAAAGTAATTTTAGTTATTTTAGTTAGATATTTTAGTTTTATATGTAGATATTATTGGGAATTAGGCCATGGAAACTCAGGATACATTGATAGTTTTGAATCCTGATTTTATTCAGGACAGTTGGAAGGAACGTCTTTAAAGAACAAAACAATTTGGATTAGAATCTCGGAAGAATGAATTCTTGAGGAGAGATCTGTTAAGCACACGGACTCTATCGGTTGGTCATGCTATCGCTATAAACATCCTGATATAAACATTACAGCCTTGTCCTCTCATGCATTCCAGAGCAGTAATATAAAAGATAATTTTTGCATAAATAAACTTTCATTAGTTAAACAAAGCCAACAGATATGTCACTGGGCAATCATCCACGATTTTGAATTCAGTTTGAGATTCTGGCTTTCCCATGGCAAATAAAGAAAAAGCGGGATGAAGAGAGTAAGAAAAGTCTCGTGCACAATGAATTGGGCCCCAAAGGGAATAATGAAGGTACGCAGTTGGAACTTTATTGCTGGAGTCTCACAAATTTACCCCCTTTCCTGTGCTCGATGCGCGGAAATGTGGAAAATTTGCATTTCCCAAGGTTTTTTCTCGGTTTCGTTATTAGCGCGACGGAAGTCTCCTCCTTATTTGCTTGGTATCCTAATTAAGAGTCTCAAAGGCGACGGTTCTCAACCGCTTCGCAGTGGTGAATTATTTTTATCGCGATCTTTTAATGAATTTTCCAAAAGAGGAAAAGTACACGTTATGCTTCGGGGTATTAATTAAGGAGCCCTTAAATTCTGTTGAAATGTCTGCGAGGGTTTTGTCTATTTGTGGCTGAGAACCATTGCTTTAATATTCCAGAGAAATACAACATCTTCGAAGATTATGTATTAAACAAAAAAGCAGGAGTATTTACTAGATTCTATCGATAAGAAGGGAGGGTACAAATTCTGTGTGGTAGAATGGTTAAAGTAAAATCGAAATGGAAAGAATTCACAAGTTTCGAAATATGTTAAAGATGCCATGGCATTGATAACGCTTGATAACGCTTTGCTAATCAAACACACACCAAAACTGTAATAAAAACTAAGTACTTTAATAGATAACATAGGTATCAATGGCTTAGTGTACAAATATTGTATGCCCACTTTTAGCGTTTTCGAGAAATACAGGTTTAAACGTGTAATGGTACCTACAATTTTTTGACAAAATTTATGAAGTAGATATAAATGCGATTTTTATACAGAATAAAAAAACATTCAAGAACTGTTGTTGCATAAAAACTCCACAAAAAGTGGACATACAATATTTCTGCACTAAGCCATCGACATGTTTTTTGTATCATAGATGAAACTGTGAATATTTTAAACCACTCCAAAAAGCTGCCATATCGATGTGCCATAATCGATAACAGGAAGCTGTAATAGAGGGTCAAATGGCCTGTATCGAGGGCACAATTATTCCTATATTGTTCTAAATAATCAAATCAATTCAATTTAAAAAATCATTTAAAAGGAAATTGAAATTGTCGTCTACAAAATTGCGGATCGAGGTTGAGTCTACTCGGTTCGTTGCAGTAGAATAGTCAATAACACAGCCGTATCTATTTGCACGAAAGTCGTTTGCGTGTTTGGAGCAACGTCGTCGTTAATATTAATTCACCCTGTAACATCCCCCGCAAGTGACGTAAACAGATATGTAAGCTGTTCCAAAATGTGAAGGCGGAAACTCGGTGTCAGTGTAATATTCTTGCCCACCCCACGAAGAGAATTAGACGCGAGCTGGCTCAAAAGAAGACACTCTGATACAACGCGGATATAAATTCAATTTGTCACGTGTCACGAGTCGTCTTATACCTTAGTGTGCTTCAAAAGGAATAAACTTGCAAGGTATTAAGTGCACCATGAACGTAGCTTGAAGGGGCATGTATAATAAATGCCTGCAGTCTTTGGTTCACTGGAATACGAAGGAATGAATGTGCCACCTCGACTATCGTTGTGCGCTTCTTCGCAATTTTGGTTTCGGGATCTTCCCTTGTCAAAATTGTGAGGGTTGAAACATTGTAAGCCGTCATACATGGAAATGGTTACTCCTACGGAAAAACTCATACAACCTATTTTATAGAGAATTTACTAAGCTACGAATTTTGTAATAACTATTTCTGTCGTAAAACTGATGGATAATGGAATATACGCGAAAAACTGTTCTTTTACCTTTGACCTTCTGTAAAAATTTTAAAACTGCTAACTCTGTATAAGTCACACGCCGATTTTACAAAATTCTACACAAACTCTCGACCAATTCGCTAAATTCTACATAAACCCTGAAGCAAATCTACAAATTCAACATAAGTCGTGTCCAACGCCTCATAACATATTAACAGAAATATACCTCGCTTCAGATGAATCCCTCACTCATCAAGCTTGCTTAGCAAGAACCTGCAGTGTGCCCACTCACAAAGCAGACATAGGTATCCTACGTTACAACCCCTCGGGGTATATTTATTACTGTTTCTCTTCCCGCAAGCCAGCGAGAAGATTAATACGAATACGACCCTCAAGAGGAACTACACGTAGATCATTGCCACGAGGAAAGCAAATATTTTTCCGCGAACGTCTTCGCGAAAGTAAATCTGTGCTCGAGTTTCCAAAGTCAATACCGCCAACTTCGCGGGGGCACAGCGTAACTTGTTGCAGAGATACGTGTGGGTGATAATCCCCCTGAGCTTTTTCAAGGGTGAACGTACACGTAACAGCTAGACGTACGCAGTGTTGCGGCAGGAATTCTGTTTTACCATCGTCAAAGCGCGGTACGTGATGACGTTTTTAATCAACCTTCATTAATCCTCGTCCGTCATTAAATATTCCTCGTAATAAGTAGGTACATATGTAGACGCGTGCCTGGCTGAAAAATCAATGTCTCTGACTCAGTAGAATGGCACATAGAAACAGTTCTGTGCAGCAATACAAATAAAATGGAACAGTATAGTAGAGATTGTTAAGCTAATGAAATAAAAAGAGCAGATTAATAGCTTCGATTAAAACAGCACTGCTTCTCCGAAGCAAAGGCATCTATTTATGGTCCCCGGTTGTGGTTATTCAAATGAAAGTTTATACCGAAGTGGTGCCATTATTCAAATAAAAAAATTCATTCCGCCACGATATCAGTAGCCCCTGTATCGCTGCACCACGCGCGAAATGAGAGGAAAATTTTACCGTCAGCCATAACCGAAGAATGATGATGCAATTTTTCATGCGGCCATCTACGCTCGCAATCCACTTGGTCGATCGATCATTGTAAAATGAAAAAAAAGAGGCACCTGCAGGGCCGCGAGTGCACGCAGATGACGATTATTGCGTGTATACAGGGTGCACTCGGCCGTCTCGCATGGTAATCCAGTGGAGGAGGATGGGAGATCCACGAAAAACCGTGGGATGAAATTTCTCCGGGATCAGCGGCTGGAAATGGTGCTCGAAAAACTCATAGCGGATCGTCTGTGAAGTAAACGTATTGTCTGCTTCTCTTTTAACAGTATCATACTCCACTTGTCTCTAGCGTGGTTGTTGTATCCCGAGGTATCCGACTACTCAACCCTCGCATGGTTGACACTGGATCCATTTCGACGCATCTTACACAGCTGGCTTATATTAGAGGAAGTGCAGTATATTTTTGGAGTATCAGTTTGTTCAGGACGAATAAAAAAATTGCGACAGAGGATGCGAACAAATGAAATTGCATAATTTCATAGGGAGACTCACTTTTAAAGCTCTCAGTAATAATGAAAAATAAAAAGTTGGTATCTGAATCTTCAGTCTAATTGGAAAATGACAGAAAGTAATGATTTTGTTAAGGTGTAAGTATTTTGGAATGCTGTTATTCCAATTTACCGGTATTCCAATTTACCTACTTTCATTTTACAAAATTAGAAAAAATAAATAGATAATAAAATTATTTAATTTTATGATCTAATCAGGCCCAAAAATTACAGCACAGGAAGAATCATCTTTGGTAAATATCAATTCTAAGTCTTAAAATTTAGTTGCAGTAGACACAGGTGTAACTTTCAGAGTTATAATCAGAACATTCACAGTGTATGCACATTTCACACAATAAAACACTACACCCACTCTTTTCACTCTAATTCACAATGCAGAAGTGGCACACACAGTGTCTTTTTTGTAATTCCAAATTAGCAACATGGCATTAAAACCTAGATTTCATGCCACGTTTTGTATTCTCGAAATAATCACAAAATTGACACGAAAATATAGAACTAATATGCAAATGAGTGTATTAAATGTTGAACTCTAAAATTTTGACATATTTTAACCATGGTTGGAACGATTAAATATTTGCTGAAAAATTGTTACAAATTGACGTTTTCTTACTCTGCAAATTAAGTCAAAAATCTCAAAGTGGTGGTTCGTCCACAAATTTCATTAGTTAACAGGTCATTCACCCTATTATTTGCGATGTTACAAATTAGATAACGTTAATAGTTTTTTAAAATATTTCCGTATTTCAAATTACCAACAGTATTCCAAATATGCTGCACTTCCTGTACTCATTACAACACCTTTAATGGAACCAATGTGGTCAACTATATCAATCCATCCGCCATTCGAGGTTTAAAAGTGAGAAATGGGACATTTGAAAGACAGTTTCAAATACTAATTTCTGTGATTGTAGAGTAATGTGTAGATATTACATTATAGACACAGTTTCTCTCTCGCTTATCCTAATCAAAGTAAACTAGAAACCTGTCCTTTAGCTCCGCGTACGCGTCGAGCGCCTGAAGCTATGTGTCCTGCGATGCACGCGTGCATGGCTGAAAGTCAAACTTAATTTTCTGGAAAACGAAGTGAGTTAGAAAAAAATTTGTTCTACATTTTCGACTCAATTTTTTACATAGAATTACTATCCTCTAACTTGACCACCAGTTATGACGTTACGAACAACGTAAAGTGAACTATCCTGCATTAGTAAATTCGATAGTAATCAATATTAATTAACTTGGGATACGACAATTCAAAAATCGAGTCTTGGGTCCAATTAGTGGACTTTGAACGACCGAGCAAATGGATATCAGTAGACTTCACCGAGTCCATTCACTTTTCAAGCTCGACGAATCGAATACCGACGATTTCGAGATGATACACGATGATCTGAATAATCTCTCTTTGAGAGACCTCCCTTTGATCTCTTTCTGGAGATCCAGGGAGTTTCTATATCAATGGCTTCAAAGTCAAAGCGAGATCGACAAGCCTGAAATAAACCTGCACGGCGGAACGCTGCACTGGATTACCGTCTGCTGCCGAGGCTCCTACCAACAAGCCTCCGCATGCAAACAGAGGTATGCAAGTCAATCCCTGATAACCCTCCGTGTCGTGGGATCCGCCCCGAATCCTGCGAGTCGATACTTACAGTTTCTGGGTCACGACTCGGGTGACTTTTGGAATTACGGGAGGATGGATGAGCTGGAAACGGCCAATTATAAGCCGAGTGTGTCTTGGTCATTTCGGAGTAATTCATTCGAAAGGCTTTCAGCATTGAATAAGAAATTTCCTTCTGTTTTTTAGAATATGAACAGAACGGAGTCCTATTCAAGCGATAAATGCACTGGCAACTCTTTATGGAGGGTATACATATTCAGATTCGACAGCTATTTAAATTATATAAATACTATTCAGGTATCCTTAGACGATGTTACAATGGCCAATGACCGGTAACAGGTTTAATGCTCTGTTCAAGTGCTTGTATTATAGTTATGCTAATTCTGTGAGTTCTTAAGGGGGTAGACTACTGTGAAGGCACGAAAAAGTAGGTAATCTTCTGATGCAAATTGTAGAAAAACTAATCTGCCGATTAAATTGCGGTTTAGCACTTGATTTCGGCATATTGTAAAGCATTAAAAACTTTTACATGTTATTCTAGAGATTTCCTACCCCAGTGCAATTTGCTAAATCATTAATTACATGGTTGAACGAACTTCTTTATCTTTGCTCTGAATTCCTCTGAGAAAAGTTTCGCCGGCTTTGAACGGATTAGTCTACTTGCAGAACGACGTTTGTATGTTCTTTAGGATGTTGGATAGCTTTGCAGCAATATTTCCCTGGTACTAATAATAAGAGAGATGTAAGTGATAACTTGTTCATTCGCGCGATGCAATAAATGTTTCCAGTACTGTATTTTTTATCAGTTTTTCCTTCTTTCGATCACCCTGTAGATTCGGTATGCATCGAGTGTATCAGGGAATAGCTGTGCCCGACGCGACAACAGTTACTTGCAGCAGATGGAAATTATTATACCGTCTGTTTGGCTTCCGCAGGCTGAAGATTATATCGGATTGAAGGGCAGCTTTGACGATCATATCGGATTATTGGTGCGCGGGGAAGACGGGGGACAGAAGACCGCGATACAACCGGACCCGAGGGGTTTGCCGAGCTTACCACCCAACTTGGAAGCTCGTCTACCACAACTCGATCAGAGCTTGAGGATCACGCACGCCGAATGGCTGCCAGTCACGAAAACCAGGTGTGTCCACCGGCTGATAAGGCCTCCTTGAATATTTATTGGCCGTAATTGTTCACACTTAATTTCGATTGACCCCCTTTAGCTGATAACAGCTCGCTGTACGCGCACAGAAATGCTAAAGAAAACCTGCTTCTTCGTGTGCGATCGATTAACACGTTCTGTGTAGTAGAACCTTTAAAAAATGATGAGAATAATTATTGGCCTTCGCTGTTGCCATGGAGACGTAGTAGATGCGCGAAATTCTCTGTAACTTTACTTTGGCAGATTCTTTTTTATTTTTTGTCAAAATCGATTTGAATTTCCGATAGATACCTACCGTGGGTCAACGTGCTGTTGTACGTGTTCAATAAATGATTGGAACAATTTGTTGGAACGTGACGAGAGTTTCATTGTGGCGCGGTTGGAAATAAAGTAGTGACGTTTTATTCAGTTGGATTCGTTATTTAAATGCTAAAAGGGAAATTCGGGTGGAAGATTAACGGTAGGAAGACACATGAAGAGTTAAAGAAATTAGAACAGAACCTAGTACACCTCTGTTATTAATAATATTCCACTAATATTAATAAGCAAATAATAAATCATGTTCTTCATAAACAAATTTCAATCGATTAAATTTTCTCGACTACTCTCTGCACTGTTTATCCGGAAAAGGGTGTATAAAATATTTAGGTGGTGCATGAATCGTAAATAATCCTAAAATTTTGGGGGCCATTTTTCCTGATCCCCAGATTCAAATTCTTCGTGTATTCGGCGTACTTCGACGACAGGGTTGGTGGTGCAGGCACACCGACAGGCAAAAGCCAAGGGATGGTACGCGTAATAAGCGCGACGAAGACGAGAGGACCAGAGCGTGTTTGGTGTAGATTTTGGTATCGACCCGAAAACGGGGGGAACGTTACCGCTTCCGTAACGGTGGCTGCTAAAGTGAAGGTGTGTATTAACGAAGGTAAAAGAAGAGAACCACTTCCGCAGTGTTTCCCTTAAAACGTAGGCAATTATTTTTGAAAAAGGAAAACAAAATTAGAGAGGGGAGTGACTTTCGTTCTAACTTACTAGCGCGTTATTTTTAATACCCTGAACAAGTCTGTCCTGGTGTGGCGGGTAAATTAGAGGCGACATAATTTTCCTCGTGCATACGCTTGCTGCGAACAACTATATTTTACTTTGCACGAAAGCGCTACTGGATACTTGGGAAATGTTTAATTTTATGTTAGTACGTGTACGTCGCCGTCCATACATCGCTGGATACTTGAAAATAATTAATTTAGGTGTATTATTAAATTAAAATAATATTTAGTAATATTCTTTATGCTGTGCAAGAGTTGTTAAATTGATTTATATATTAACCCTTAGCATTCGAACTTATTCTCTTAGTAATTAATCGGAGATTTTCTGCTCCATGGTGCACTTTTTCAATACATAACTTTGGAATGGAATGAAATATAGTGGAGTAATTTCGAAATTAATAATTCTCTTGATTTTACCAATCGCGGATTCCTTAAATTTTATTTGGTATACCGACGAGTAAAGTTAATTTCAATTAAAAATTTTACCAGCAAGTGAACGTAAAAGTTAAAACACTTTGCGCTCTGAAATATAAACTTCAAAATTCATATCCACGCTGAATTAAGTCATTTTTTATCAGCGAGTTTCATAGTTCCCTGTATATTTCTATTAAATGGCTGAGACTCCGTTGAATGTTAATAAATTGAGAAGAAACCTTTAATTTATTTTCTTTTTAAAAGGTTCCTCGCGTCAAAGTAATCTAAAATAAAACTGGAAAGAAGGAACCAACTAATTATTCTGAATTGATTACTAGAACGTAAATGAATAAATTAACGACTGTCGAAGAGTCCTCCAACTTCTTCTTCATTAAAATTTAACGGCATAACGACGTCTACCAGTACTTGGAGCGTAATCTGCGTCACAGCTGCGACTCGTCATTTTATAATTCATCGTTCCCATTATTGGCTTGCGCCAGGGGATTAGGCCACCCCACAACGTACAAAATAAGCAAACTTGCAACAAGTGTAATCAAAGCATCGTGCTTGCGTTCAACATTGGTCACCCCACCTTTATTTAAATTATTAATAACCAAGTTGGTAGTCGACCAACTTGGTTTCATAATTCAATAATGTCTTTGTATAGATAACTGTGGCAAAAGAAAATATTATAATCACTGCAGAAGACACTATTTGCGAGACAATATAAATTGTTTATTAAATTATAACTGTACTTATAGACAGTAGTGTATGTGGCATTTTCTTAAGCAGATACATATTCTCATTCGTGAGCGAGAAAAGGTGTTTTTCCACAAATATTTTACAGTAAAAGTATTAGTGCGAATAAATTGAAATTTTAACACGATGTCGAATATTTATATAAAAAACAAAACCAGTTTGGAATATAATATTAAAAATCGTATATCGTTTTGGGACAATCTCTTGACAGTTTCCCTGGAAATTGGTAAAAACTGTAAACTTTGAGGGCTTGTATGACCAATTTCGAAATTAGAAAAGTAATGACTTAAACCCCCCCTAGTTTCATATATCCTACAATATATGTAAATATCATCAAAATCCTCGACATCGGGGTACAAAAGTGATCGAGTTGTCATGTAATGACCCACAGTTCATAAATAAATTGCAAACTTGAACTGTACAAAACTTTGCCGGCAGAAGCGATCGCTCAGGAAGGCGTGACCGATTCAAAGACGCACTTTTCAAAATATTGCACAATTGAAAATGTTGATAAATCTAACAGCTATATTAACCATCCCCGACAGGTGATCAGGGAGAACTGGAACTTGAAGTACAGTGCCTGCTTCGTGATCTGCCCGTTGCCGAAGGAGTCACCGACGTCCGACAAGGTACCGGAAACGGTGAGCGTCGTGGCCAGGCTTAAGGCGGCCCCGACGAACCGCATCCTCGTGCAGAACCGACCGGAGAACAGGTCGAAGGACAAGGAATTGTTGGCCGTTTGCGTGAAACCCCTGCATTACGATTATAACAGAGTACGTTGAAAGACCTTTCAGGATTTCAATGGGAACACACCGAAGAGAGGCATGCATTACGGTTAACCCACTCGCCCACTCGTTGCCCCCGCGTAAATCTTGAATAATTCAACGAACGTGGCCGTCGCGGTTGCGCTCCTTCTTTTCTCCGTTCCCCTCGACGAGCAATCTTATTTATTTTGTTGTAGATGTAATTGCTCTCGATAAGAAAAGGCGAGGGTTGCGCGCTGATGGTGTCGAGTCACGATAAGCCCCCCGAGTCGAATCGATAGAGAGAAAAGAGTGTGGATTAAAGAAAGACGTCATAGTTGCAGGTTGCGCGTGTCTGTTGTAACCGGGTGAAAATTTTATAGGTGCTGCAGCTCGTGGAGTTTATCGAGTTGCATAGATTGCTCGGCGCCAGCCATGTGACTCTTTACAATGACACGGTTGGCGCGGAGGCCGGATGCGCTCTGAAGTACTATGAAGCTAAAGGTCTCGTCACCGTGCTACCTTGGCATCATTTGGACATGATCTCCCAACGAGAGATCCGCACGGAAGGACTGTTCGCTGCCCTGAACGATTGCCTTTATCGATCTATGTACAAATACGAGTACGTGGCGTTGGTGGACCTCGACGAGTTTATTGTACCGAGGCACAACGACACGATCATTGATCTCATTAGGTGAGATTTTCTTGATGCACCTCGTGACGCGAAAACCTGTGCTTCGAGGCGTGTGCCGATTTTATGGCCGGTTACTCTCCAAGAAAATTGTAGCAAGTGTTTGTATATTTAATAATCCAACCGAAGGAAACTTTGTTTTTCACTATTTTTTATACTTTTAATCACAATCTTTAAAACAGATTTCGCAATTTATAATCATTGGGAAGAAATGGAAATACAATACAATCGAAATCGATAAGTTCGGTACTGAGACTTAAAACGCACAGGACTGAAAGATTCCATGTTTTCTATTTTTCATTGCGTCTTCGTGAAATTGGTACCAACGAATTCCCGAGATTTCCCTGATAAAAATGAGTTCAAACACGACTTTCGAGAAAAGATCGCTTATTTTTCAAATCTGATCTTTATTAAGTTTACACTAAAAAAGTGAATATTTCTAAATTTCGGATTTAAATTTTTAATTAAATTGGCACTACAAAATGAGTCTAAAAAAGCAAGCAGGCTACTCGCGTTTTCATTACAATATTTTTCTTCACCGTCACCTCAAAATTGCCTCCTCCTGGAAAAAACTCTGCGGACGCCCTTGCGCACAAATCCGCCTCTGCACGTGTCCAAGTCACTCTGCCCATCGCCGCAGAGCCCCGCAGCAATTCCTCTGCCACACCCGTGCTGATCTGATTCAACGTGTTCTAGGTGGATGAGCAGTCGTATAAACACCAAGTCCACCGGGGCGTACTCTTTCCAAAACGCTTTCTTTTACCTGCAGTGGGCCGACGACCCGTTCACGGTGATGAGTCGGACGCCCGTGGAGGCCGGTTTAATTACATTAAGAAAAACGCGACGCAGGACGAAGCTGCACCCGCACAAACAGCGCTCAAAGTACGTTTGCAAGCCTCAGGACGTGGTCGAGGCCGGCAATCATTTCGTCTGGGAGTTCATCCCCGGGCACGGGACACTGAACGTGCCCTCCGATGCCGCGATCCTGCATCATTACCGGGTATGCGAGTTCGGCGGCGACGACTGTATAAAGACACAATCGGTAGTCGATAGAACGGCCTACAAATACAAGGACAGATTGGCCGACAACGCTGGCAGAACCTGGGCGGACCTGAGCGCCGAGTGCTCCCTGCCGAAGTTGGAGCCGGTGCCAGCGATGACGCCGCGGATAAAAGCGAACAACGCCCCGTTGAAAGCGGTCAGGTAGCAAAAGACCGTCGTCGACGTATGGGATATTGGTAATTTCACTGGTACACCCAAGCTAGCGAGAACCTATTTCTATAACTACGGCGGCGCTTAAGTTTCTCGGTGGGAATCGGTGTCCCGCGGGAGCTTCCATCCGCGGCGTGGAGCTATTGTTGGAGAAGGGTGGGTTGGGGTGCTACCGTAACACGTTTTTTCTACCTTTCGCGGTCCACAGCCTGGACATGTCCCGTTTCTCCCTAGTTGGGGAACTATGCCAACGGGGGTGGCTGACGTTGAAGAGGGTGGCGCGACGCTCATCGAAAAAGCTGACGAATAATATTTTTCTACGTGAGAAGGACTCATGACCGACCGGGAAAGTACAGGACGACTTTCCCGGCCGATCCTGCAACTCTTACGCTATGGTGCTTCTTTCACGATTTTATACGTGTATTTTACTTACAATTAGATTTGTTTCCGTTCGAACCGAAGCCGGTCTACAGTGGTTGGTACTAGTGTTCAGGCACCGCGGTACCTTGTAAGTTAGCCCTGCGAGCACGCACTTACTTAATATGGGATTAACGGGCTGGTCGGTGTTTAATGAGCTGAAGTACTTGATCCTGGTTGGCGAAAGGCATGGAATTTAGTTGCTCGACGCTTCAAGGAGGAATATTTTTGTATAGAGTGTACAGTTGCATTAACAAAATTGTAGCGATTTTAATATATCTTCTGCCAAAACCTGTTCTCGACCCCCCAAGCATGCTGGGCTAATCTGCCAGCTTATCTCCTGGGATATATCATGTATAGAGAACTATACATATAAGTTAAGTGACTAAATATTATAGTTATCTCAAATAGAATAAGTGTTTTAACTCATTGAAGCAATAATCAGTTCATTAACGCCGAGGATACAAAGGAATAATTTACAAGGTATAGGTGTACCAAGCAACAGTGAGATCTCTAACGCGCTGGCAGCGCTGAATCTTGAATATATAGACATCATAGGCAAATATTGGGAAATTAGTGATCCTCTAGAGAGTGATCGAAACAATGTGTATCGTCGCTGATTGGTTGCTGCGATTTGGAGCAAAAGCGGAAGTAGACAGAGAAAGAAACTGTAAAAAAGAAAGAGACAGAAATACTGATAGGCAGAAACAGAAATACTCATAGAAAGAGATAGAGTGAACGATTAGGTTATGTTTATTTCCGGTTTTACTCCAAATCTTGACAAATGGCTGTGGTTATACCGATCACTATGAGAAATATTCTGAGAGTGCCATCTACTAAAGTAAGCCCTGTAATCGGGTCAATCGCGTTACAGGACTGGTGTTACACAAGTATTGAAATATCGCAATAAAGTTTTTGTCATTAAATAGTCTGTTAAATTTAACAAAATCGATCATCAAACAGTCGGAATTCCCAATACTGCCAATTACATGTGACAGCTAACTCGATTAGACTGCTTTACTTTTCGCCACCAGATTGCGTAGCGGAAATAAGAAAATGCCAATAGGGGTAATGAAGTGAAATGGTTATCAATGTTTCGTTCGAACCTGCGCGTTGGGGACCTCCTCGTTGCTCGAGATACCTGCAGCATGGTGTTCGAATGATAATACGAGTGGCTGTACGTGAAACTAAGATATTTAGAGATTAATTACGCAGGGCCTACAGTTCGGTCTACGTTGCAGGCTATAACGCGAGATTTGATATTAGTACATCGTTGTCTTGTTGATATATTGTTTTGAACACACCTTATAAATCCGCACAACAACGTATAAACAAAACATACGCATATCCATAGGATCAATACCTAGCCGTAGTTTATGTATGTATAATATGTATCTAGAACATCTAGTATTTAATCTATAGCGAACGCGTAGAATGCGTAATGTTTTTGAACCATCGTTTTACATCTAGCAGTTTGTATCGGATAAATTTGCGAAGCTGTACCTTGGTTCGGGGGAAGGATTTCGTTCACCTTTAGTTTGGACCGCGGTCAGTTACGTTCGGCAATCTTACGCGTTGCCGACCAGTCCTCGCGAACACTTTTTATTACCCAGTGAAAGTAATTGCGGACACTGTTGTTACTTATAATGGTAGACGTGTTAGGAGGGAAGGTGATTGTTAATTGTGCTCACAATGGCGGGTAGAGAGGGGGGGGATTTACCGTGTCAGCGAAATAGGGGATTACAGATCTGAGCGTTATGACAATGAATACGGGCAAACTGTTTCTATTTCTTTCATAAGGTCACATTTTTTACACGCACATACATTTATGTATATATGTGTATACACGAGTGTGTACGTGTATTTGCGTACGCAGCATGTAGGATAGGTGAAATACATACATGTGATCGGTGCTGAGCCACGTCAACATGCCGTTTGGTCGTGTTGAGAAAGTTAATAAATATTATACGACGACAATATGTATTTTGATTCCCTTGAAAATATATTTCATTACGCGCGTCTGGGATACATGCGAAACTGTAACGAACAACTGAATTCGAAATTATATTACAGAGACTATTTAGAGGCCGTACATGTCCGGCTTAAGGGGGTATACCCGTTTGAACCCTCGGAAAATATGTACATTTTGTGGTATTTTTTACAAGTCAACGGCTTGATGAGGATTTCCAGTTTTTTTTTTACTATCTTTGCATAGTATTATGAACTACTTAAAAAGAAAGTTTCAGTTAAAAAAATATTGTTTTTCGGTATGGATACATATCCGAAAGTCTCTCGATTTTAGACAACTAAACGGTGGCCCTGAAAAAAGGTGTATGTCGTGTCTGAAATAAAAAAACATTAAGATTTTCTTATAAAATATGTTAATAGCTATCGTCGAACGGGACCGATTTTGAAAAATAAAGAAATGGTGAGAAATCAAAGGTAAAGTTAGATTTTTCTAAGAAAAAAGTCCAACATTTTTTTTTATAAATAATAAACGGGGAATCGGAATAAAAAAAACTTGTAGGATGATAAATTGGTTGAACGTAGCGCGAGTTTTTAGGACCACCGTAATGAAAAATATAGTTCCGCTGCGATCGGCTGAGTCGACGTGCCTCGCCGTCCCCTGCTACCTGAGTGGTTCCATTCAAATGCCATAAACTTTGTCAGTCTTCCGAATTTTTACATCGGACTTGATTTATAATATTCCTCAAACATCAATCTATGAAAATATATAAAAAGAAAAAATCCGATTTTTGACTCTTTCAAACGGTTATCCCCCCTTAAGTATTTTCGACTGCCGTCAAAATTCACGAGAAATCACGAGGAACGATAACGTATTACCATTTATTAATACCTATTTACAGTTATTGTACACATCTGCGATACAGATCGATAAATTACACGGACGGTATATTTTCAATGTTTTTGTAAATTGTTTTTTTATAACGCTGTTAGAAATCCTCGTCCGAATGATCTAGCTTGCTAACAGCTCGTTTCTCTTGTCCAACTTTTAAATCGAAACTCCCAATCTCTGGTCCCACGGAGTCTAGAATATCGTCATCTTCATCGTCATCGTCGAGATCACCGTCGATCAGCAAATCACTGTCACTATCCAGCGAGCCACCACTGTCATTCGATTCTTGAATCGTTCCCCTCTGACGTCCAGACATACTGCCATAAATTCGACGCTGTGATATCTGCATTCTTGACGAACGGCCTGCTATTTTTTTTATATGTAAGTTTACGGGATAATCTTTGTATTTCATTAAGATATTTAACAAATAAATTGTAACAGTCCATACCTGACTTTAGCCGACTGCTTGGAGTTGTTTTCTCAGTATTCAGTTTTTCTATGTCACTGAGTGGAGGCGGAGGTTCTTGAAGATTCGTAGGTAGTATAGAATCATTTCCCTCCATCATGCTTTCGAAATTGGCATCCTCTGCTTTCATCTTTTCCAGCTGCTTCCGCGTCGCCTCTTGCCTATTATTAATCAGAAGTTATTAATCAAAACATTGCTATTCCACGTCGTCACTAAATTCTATTAGTCAAAGTTAACGTACCGTCTTTCAAACCTTTCCTGTTCCGCTTTCACCGCATCTTCATGCAGATGTTCTAGGTACGCGAGGTAACGAAATTTTTGTAGGTAATCGTCGTATAAAGATCTTAATTCAACTTCAAGCTTCTCAAACTCTTCCATGAAAGCTGGGCGTACTTTCTTCAATGTCTGCAGCCTCTTTTGATTTCTATCGAGTTCCGCGCGACGCCTTTCGATTCTCACATCCAGATTTTGTTCTGTGTCCTTTATGAATGGCCGTAGATTACATTTGAAATCTTAGTTATTTGAAGAGTAAAAGGGAAGAAATATTTGGTACCTTAACGTTATCTATCTGCTTTTTGGTGTCATCAATTTCTTTACGCACGCTGTCAATAACATTCGTCAATGCTGTTTCAATCTCTGACGTGTCGAATTGTCTAGCGACTTTGGAATTACGTATTTCTCGAAGATCAACTTCACGTCCTAATAGGTCAAACAACGATGCACCAGTGACAGTTAGTTGACTAGCCAACTGCCTAGTCGATTTCAACTCATTAATTTTGTTGGAGATATCAAAATTAGCTGTATGGAAGTTGTCGTCAGAAATTATATCACTGTTGCTATTGCTCTGAGCGTCGTACAGCAATGTGGCTATTTTTAATAATTCTTTCACAGCATAGCCATCTGCTTGATACAGTTTCTTTGTATTCAACTTCACATTTGTTTTCAATGCCTATATTAAATGAGTTACGTCTATCAATTTTTAACATAAAAATTGTAAAGTATTTATAATCTTTTCATAGTTACTTTTTAACAATTCATATTAATATTAACTAAACTTTCTTTGAAACATTCAAACCTCCCAATGGATGGGTTGAAACTTTATTTACACTGTCGCAACTAAAGAAACCACTTAAGCAAGCCACTTTTTTATCGGAGTAGCGAGTACGCTAGTCTTATTTGAAAAAATCGCTGTATGTACGTACAACAAAACTATTTCAATCTTTCCCTTATTTCTAATTTCCATTCATTACCATGAACTCAGCGACAGCACGTATCAATGCTATACGTCCTTCTTCGGTAACATATTCATCAGGTATATCAGCATCGGGATCAAATCTTTTCACCAGCCATATGAGAATTTCTGCGACCAATGGGAAAATCGGTGTTCGAAAATTTCCAACAGAAATCAGCCTCGGATAACCCAGTACTCGCATCATTTCTGTAAAATCTGGAAAGGAATAAGTAACAATTACTATGTCCAACACAGTCGCCAGACTTGCAATGTACGTAATGAAAAATAGTTTGTTTATGTACTTCTTAAGTCGCGAAACGACATGTTTCTGAGACATGTAAATACCACTGAACCAAGGCACTTTTCTTCAGCCTCCCCAGCTATGTTTTCATTCACGCGCGATGCGTTACCAAGGAAACATGTCCAAGTATATACATACATAGTTCAAAGTGAATCTCTTTCAAATCCAAGAACAAGAAATGATCTTTCGCATTTTCTAAGTGTATGGATTTCGTTTTTTAAACGCGATTACTGCTGCAGTGTTTTTTGTTAATATTACAACATAAATTTTTCATATAAGAATTATAGATATCTGATTGATATTAATTGCAATAGAATAATAGTTTTAAATTTCAATAGCGATCGAATTTAAGTGCTTTGTAACATTTGTGTGAAAAATTTCAGAGGAAAATTGAAACTATCAGTGTCGTAACATAAATTCGAGTATGTTTTACATTATATTCCATTTATTTTAACAGTATATTATTCTATATGTAATGTACAAGTACAATTGTGTAATGAATGTCTAAAGATCATCGCAAGACTGTCTTCTACTTTGCTTGATTTCAGAATGTTTTCGTTTTTCAAGAAGTCTCTTCCTCGCTGCTCTGAGTTGTTGCTTCCGCTTCATTTCCAAGGTCTCAGCAGTCACCTCTGGAGGAGGCTTTATAGTCTCCCATATCATTGTTCTCAGCTTTCTTAGGGCATCGGCTAAATTCAATTGTTGCGATCTTGTTAATTCTGATTTGATTACTAGACAGCCATCCTTGTTTAGTTTATTTTTATGCTGCAAGAGATATAACGTCAATGCACGTAATGCTTTTTCAAATTAACCATGGAAGATTCTGAGTTACCTGTTCTAATATCTTTTCTTTAACTTCTTCCGATAGCCATTTAGCATTTTGTACGTTAAATCTCAAATCTACTTTAGTGTTTACACGATTTACGTGCTGTCCTCCTGCACCGCCGCTACGGGAATACGTTATATCGAGTTCCTCCAAAGGTATATACCCAAGGAATTTTGCCTTTGGATCTTCTGGACTCTGAAAAGATTTAACATTGTAACTATTACCATTATAGAAGGTTGTTTATCAAAATTCACCGCAATTATAAAATACCGGAAAACTTCATTTTCCTTCGAACGAAACAATTCCGTGATAAATGCTCATAAAATTTTCTGCTACAAATCAGCAATACATAAATTACAAGACCGACAAAATATGTTGTTTAAAAACTTGCTCTCTGTTTCTCACATGGGGTATATAAACAATAACAAACTTACGAAAGTTGGCGTGTAGAGGTTAAGGTTACTCGTTGGGTATAACTTGTCGAGGGAGAAGGCACTTTTGTAAGCAAGCGCCCTTCCAAGAAGGCAAAACTGATTTTGCTGCGTTACATTATTTTGTAAAATTTTAAGGCATTGTCTGCCGACAACATTCATCTTGTCTCTTCTTGTCTTCCCGAATCGTGCAACTTCAGTTTTCAAACATAACCTATATCGTAGTAATAACAAACTTCTTGCCTGAACATCGCCGCTGATATTCGACTTTCGAGGATCGAAAGCTTTCGAAAGAATCGTATCGATATTTTAAATTAGATTTAGTCGTTTCCCGTAGACAAGCAGGAAAAGTGAACGTGATTTTTGCTCGTGATTTTAAATCGCTTTAATTGTTACTTGGCGCAGAAAGGTGTGCAATAATTAATTGGTACATACTACGAACAGATCTCATCACGATGGAGATGACACGACAGTTTCACGTGAGTAATGAAATGTTTGTTAAATTAGTCAAGCAAACAATTGCTTGTGTGTGATTACTTTATGTGTCGCCATTTTCACATGTAGAATAAGTCACACTTTTCATCAGGAAGCAGATTTTACGTCTTGACATAGTATACTCGTATTAATTTAGGTAGTTGACCATTTGGTTTCGTCAACTACCCAAATGAACGATTACAGAAAATAATGTGTAATCAACTACATAATTACATTTTAATCGTAATTTGTAAGTTGTAATTAGATTACATTTTGCCCAACTCTGTGGCATATTTAGTTACCCTAGCACTTGCATAGGGTGGTAGAAAAATCTATTGATAGTAGTGAATGCTATTACTCATTGATTATCATCAATTCCAATTTGTATATGGTGTTTCAGACTAAACTTACACAATTAGGCTTTCAGTGTTACAAATTGCGTAATATGGAATAGCATGTTTGAGTGACATTAATGAAGTTGCTAGAGCTTATCTAATTAGCTTGTTAATCGCGTGATTTCTCACTCAGAAACGCCTCGAGTACATTTAGAAGTGATTAAAGACCACTTAATACATTTTGCCTACAGACACTATATATTTACTCCCTTCGTACGAATGAAATTTTCAATGACTCCTAAATCATTCAAAACTTTTTGGCAGCAGCGTATAAAAGCTAACACTAACAGCTTAAACCTGACTAAAACGTATTATCCACGAATTTACATAATTTGTTAAAACTATAATTTGTTCTTCATATATGCAGCTCTTATTTACGTCTGTCGTAACTCTTAACACGTTCGTCTACGTGACGTAACGCTCTTCAGTGGCAAATAATTATTTGGCGTTGAATTTCGCAGTCGGTGTTAACGACCGTCTCGTAAACCCGCGAAATAACCGATATACATTTTCTTGCGGTTATGCTTTACTGCTAGGCTATAAGAGCAATAAGCTATGCTCGAGGTTACTTTTGTTTTGCAACGATTTAAAATAAGTGACCTTTGTGATTTTCTTTAAATGCAAGGAAATATGAAATAAATCTTACGAAAATTGGGAGAAATGGCAATGAGTATCTACGAATTGTAAAATGGCGTAGTTTCCTCTATACTATTTAATAAAGAAGCTGCTTCAGAGAATAGGAGGGAATCGTGCGGATTTGAGAAAATTATGGGGGCGGCAAATTTTGAGGAGTAACAAATTTTGGAAGAGCGACAAATTTTGGGGAATGATAAAGTTTGGAGCTCGGCAAATTTGGGGGAGTGTCAAATTTTGGAGCGCGGAAAATTGTAAGAAGCCGAAAATTTTGAGGAGCGGAAAATTTTAGGGAACCCTAAAATTGTAGGGATTGAGCGACAAATTTTTAGGAGTATCAAATTTTGGATAACAGTAAGTTTTAGGGAGTGGCAAATTTTGGGGAGCGAAAAATTGTAAGGAGCCGAAAATTGTGGGTAGCGGAAAATTTTATGGTGCGACAAATTTTGGGAAGTGGAAAATTTTGGAAAGTGCTAAATTTTGAGAAGTGGGAAATTTTGTAGAACGACAAATTTTGAGCAAAAGAAATTGGAAAAGATGTATCTAAACAGAAGCTTGAGACCACTTTAAAAACATTTCACTTTTCTTTTCATATAGCGAATTAGCAATGACTCAGATATAGGTTGTTATAGTGAATTAATTTTGAAATTGTTTCGATTCTTTTAAATTATTATATTTGACGATATTTCGTGGAAAGGGTGGCAGACGCTTGTTAGCCCAAGGGCGCCAAATTTTCAAATCCACCTTTGTAGGGGAATGATTGAACGAATCACAATCGACTCGATCAGCGATACTGGAAACGGCGGAGGGTTAAATGTACGCATTGTTGCAGTATATACACAAACTATTGGTGTGACGGCGGTTTTGCAATAGTCCGAAGGATTGCACAAACGCATTCTGGAAAAGACGGTAATAACCAACGAGCGATCTCCCGCAAGGACGCCGAACTTCTTAAAGCCGGCTGTGTTTTCCCTGGCAAAGTACTGTGACAAGGCCGTGGATTTAACTTCTAGCTACATAGTACATACTTGGAATTAAATGCAATGGAAGTAAATGCAATGGAAGAAAGGGAGTAAAATTAAATGTAGAGGAAGGAAGGGAATGAAATTAAATCTAAAGGAAGAAAAGGAATCCAGATCAATTTAAATGAAGAAGAGCGGAGTATTAAATCCAAAGATAGAATAATAAGAAAATTGAATCCTAAGGCAAAAAGGAAGCAGAATTAAATCTAAAGAAAGCAAGGAGACGAAATTAAATCCGAAGGATTTAAAGTGCACAATCATCAGAAAACGTGTTCATGTACTCCAATGAAGTATGAATTGTTTAAAAATTTTCTAACGAAAGAATTAGATTTAGAAATAGAATTACCTGGAACGATTTCTGATTTAATAAGAATCGAAGAGGTTAATTTCAAATTTTCAAGTCGATTGGATTTGCGGTTATTTTTTAAAAAATTTGTATTTTCGTCATAACTAGATACATATGCCTACAATGTTTCAAGTCTATTGGTGGAAGTGGGTAAAAATTGAGTTACAAGATTGAACTAAACAAACGGACAGAAGAGTGAAGCTGAATAAAATCGTTTAAAAAGAAAAGGGGGGAATACTTTTTTTCTGAAGTCAGTCGTCTGCGCAGAACAAATATTGTGACAAGGCTGCCACTGATTTACGCTTTGTTGCCCCCCGCGAAAAAACTACCGACAAATAAATCATAAAATCGACGACTGTCCTGTCGATTATGTAGGCAGAACAATTCTCCTCGACACGGTTCTTCCACGAGCCATATCCGCGCAATCGGCTTTTGCGAAAGAGATTCTATCCAGAAACATGTCCTGCTTGCTTCGTCCTGCGCCGTGCATCAATCCTTAATTTTTATGACAAGCTTTTATTTAGCTTCGCTTGTGAGTTTGTTCGTTAGTTTGTGAGGATGAAATCTTGTAAGCTAATTTTGACTCATCCCCACATGTCCGATCGACATGAAATTTGGCACACATACTAAAAAGCATAAAATAAATTTAAAGGACATTTCAATATTTACGCTCCACGCCTTTATTGTTGGTGATATGTGGGAATTCATCTAAGACAGTCATTTAGCCCGGAATAAAAATTATTTTCTTTTTTTAGTACATTTTAATAAAAGCTTGTTTGTTAAAATTTTTTTATTTCAATTTACTCCTAGTCGAACGACTATAATAATTGGCTTTCATCTCGGTTTATCACGAACGTAAGTGAGTATTTGAAAAAAACAGGCCTAATATAGGGATGAATTTACCACTCAAGAACAACAAGTAGTTTCTCCTTCAAATAAATTTTAATTTCAGTAAATCTCCATTCATCTAAATTCAAATCACCTCATCGGTAGGAGAAAGGATTTAATAAACGATCCATAAAACCAACCCTTTGAATTATTTAGAATTTACTCCTCTCCTTTCAAATAAAAAATAGAAATTTTAATAGAAATTGCACATAAAAAAATTCTACACACCCCCCTCCCCAATATCCACCAACAAATTCTACCAAACACGCGATACACTTTCCTTAAAACCGATCCTCGCACAAACAGAAGAAGAAAATTGTAATTTCAACAAAAAATTTCTTCCGCCCCCACGTTCCTTCCCAGATTTCTCAAACTTTCATCGCGATCCAAAATAAAATACACCGAATTTTGGTGGCACTAGCACGGAGCTGAGAAATCGCCGATGCTCGCGGCATTACCGTAGCGAAATCTGTTCTTCGGCGAGGCATCGCGCGGTAATTCGATTCAACGACCCGCCGCTTTCGAGCGACGATGACGAAAACGACTCGTGACTATGAGTCCGCGCGGCTGTTGCAGCATTGACACAAAATCGTAATTATCGTAATGGAAGGTATTACACGGCTGATGTGCTTTTATATAACGTTCGATTTTTCAAACATGCCTGTGACGTAATGTCGCGAGGCGCGCGCGCTCCCGATGGACTTGCCAGCAAAGTGTCTCGCAGCCGTTAGATAACGCTTACAGCGCGGACACATACGCCCCTTTTCGAGCGTTCGTCATCTCGTGGAACGGTGGAGCACCGCCGACGAAGGTGAAGCCGTCGAAGAGGCGAAAGAGGAGCACGGAGAATGAACGGGGGTAGAGAAGATGGCGAAGAAGAGGGATTGCACAATATAGCGCGTGATCGCAGCTTGGTGGAACGCGCGCGCATACAAACGCGATTTATCTCTCGGTGTACTCGCGTGCCATCGGTCTATCCCACAACGACAGTGTAATCCACGATACGGGTATTCAATTAAAGTATCCTTACGGCACGCGACCTGTATCGACGACATTTTTCGATGCGGCCTTTCTCAAATTGCATGGTTTATTTATAGATACATTGGCTTCACCCTTTATAACGAAATTTTTAGAACGTTTGTAGACATTAAAGTTATGTGAATTAAGGTAAGTGCGGGTAATGTTACTTGTTATTTATTCTTAGTAGGTCAATCTACAATACTGGTAGTGTCATTCATTGCTTTTACTATCTACATACGAAAATGACATTCGAAGAATTTCCGCGCGATTAATATAACATTTGTCGGCTGTAAATTCAAGAAATGTTCCGCCGGCAATTAGCGTTGCTACAATTATTAGAATTACGTCGATTTCTTGGCTTTGTATTGGGAGTTTGTAAAGTTAAAACTTTACTTCTCTTTGTGGTGGAAACGGTCTATTTTACGACTTTTCCCAAATTTTCTGGTTCTTCAGGGTCCTTCTGAGTTTGTGAAATTTAGGGGTGATACAGAGTGAGAATATGTCACTGTTGTATCAGCTGCTGATAGCTTAGTTTGTTAATCAAATGATACACTTTAAATCGTCTTGTTAACTGGGGAAGACGAGTTGACCCGTCAATAGAAAATTCCGAAAAGTCGCGAAAATGAAATAATTCCACTTGCACGAAATGAATAAATAATGTCTCAGGACATGTATTGCATTTACTACGGATACGAAGAATTATTATCTCGCTTATAATAAGAATTCAGCAGGCGTGGCTCTTTGTACGAAATTCTGGCTAATATCCCTTATTTTTCCACTCAAATTTTTATAACATTTTATAACCAGTATGGAGAGTACAAGAAGGAGTAGCAAAAAGTTTGAAAGAGCATGGTCAGTAATTGAAGCGTTAAATGTCGTACTTATATCTCTGAAGTTTTCTTTCCAACTTCTAGTTCTACGAACTTGCAATTACGAGAACAGGTTGCTCAACGTAAAGTAATAACATTATTATAAAGCTGCGTTCGTAATAATATACCGCGTGGGCACAGCGTGTATATAGGTAAATAATATAATTATAATAGCATAGCAGGTCGCCAATATTGATCTTAATATGACGTTCCTACTTGTTGGACGTAGCCATGCATTACGTTTATCCTTTAGAGTTTGCTAGGGTGTACGTCTCTAGCGAGGTATGCGAACGACACGTGATCTTTGGTCTTTCTAAAGGCATCGGGGTTTCCCACAAAATTATTTTAATGAAGGAGTACGATCTCTACGAGAACAGCCTATCGAGAAAGTCAGCGAAAGTCGAATTTTATTTTGCTCTCGCATACTTCGGGATCATCGTTTTGCGTTTAATTGGGATTTAAAATTCGCAACCTTTCCGCAATGTTTGCCGGTAGATGTGACTTTCCAAAATGATGGATGTAAATAGCTTATTAATATTACTTTTGATACTATCGCCTTCGAGGAAATCTGGGTAAAGTGAAATGTAGGTAAGAAGTTCAGATTAATGCCACTCGAATGTAAATTGAAGTATTCCAGTCAGGAATTATTCATTGATCGTTACTGTTGATTATTAGTTTAAATAAGATTCCAAGTAACAGTCTTCCTGATTCATGTATCATTTTCTGTAAAGTCGTGTAAACTGTTCTGTGTATATATAGAAATCTTTAAGAAAGGATTAAGAAAATCTGTGAATAGAAAGAAAAGGGAATTGAAATGAACATGTTCGGCGAAGAATAATGCAGATGCCAGCATGGGAGATAGATCGTTTACGGAGGAAAACGGAAAATGATCGCTAATGATCCCCTGCGCGATGTTCCTCTTCATTACGTGTACACTCGACCAAGACGTATTCCGCTCGGATGCACCGGTATTTTGCTGTTTTCGTAATAAATTATGCAGGCATAGATGTGGCTCACGTGTTCTGCACGCGGAACCGGATCTGAATTATTCTCTTCGCCCGAAGGGAACACGACAGCGCCATGGAGAACTTAATCATTCCCTCTCTGGGAAGAAAAGAACACCGGCGGGAAAGTTCATTTGAAGGGGGAAAGAGGAAAAACCCGCCGGTGATACCCGCGCGATGATGAACTTATAATTAGCCGTCTTTCCGCGAGCTACGAAAAATCATGGTTTTATCCCATCGATACGGGAATATGACGTGCACCTTTCATCCTTTCATTCGTTTCACGAGTGTTGCAGAAATAGAATTGACTATCATCTAACTTGGGTAGTACCCTGCAAGTGTTACGCATGGATTTTAATGTAAGTTCGTGGGTAGATAAAGAAGCAAAAAATATTTAATCGTTGCTTGGTCTTTTTTGTAGACATGTAATAGTTTATGAGATATTTAACAATAAAGATGGTGATGTACTTGGTACTTCGCTCAAGTGCCTGTGACGTGAACTTTCTTTCCAGCAAGACGATACAGGCTAGTGGATGGGGTCGATGTATTTTGTGATTTAGAAATCTTGAGTTCGGAGTTCGTTTTAGTACGCCGTTACTTTTTTATTTTGGTTTTTTATTTTGGAATGGTATCTTATGATGATTTATTTCGCTTTTGAGGGGTCATTCCGGTTAGACGGGTTGAAAAAGATCAATTTTTTTTAAACATTTTTCGAAAGTACATATCTTCAAGAATGTACTGTTAAATTTTCATGGAAAATTCCGATTATTTGAGCTTATAAATTTTAAAAACAATAATCTTATTATTTTTATCTTTTTTATATATGGTAGAAATGTAGTTTAATAAATAAAAAAAAATAAAAATAAAAAAAGTTTTATTCCATAACTATAATTATTTTCGTCGCAATAAATTCCTGAAAATCGCTGAATTTATCGGCGTGCTAACCGAAATGACCCCTTAAACATGCGAAGAGAAATTGGGAAGAGACATTCATACATTTTGCTGTGTGAGCCTTTGTTACGCGATCTTTATTATTAAATATCTTGCGAACTATTATTTAATAGTAATTATTTTCAAATTCTTTATATTTCTTTACCTACTTACAAAATACCACGGTATCTCGCGGTTCACTGATTCAAAGGTGAGGCAAATCAGCGATCACTGCCAAACTCGATCAATGGAATTGTTGTTGCCTTCGGCAAGCACCTGTAATAGTTTGTTCGCGCAGGATGCTCGAATGCGGACACTTATCTAGCGGATTTGCATCTGTAACTTGACTTGAGATCCTGGAAAGCGCATTTCAATTGACGCTCGGTTTACGTAATTATTTTTTATCTAATTCACGCATGATTAATGTTCAGCGATTACGTTGACATAGAGGAACTCTGTTTGTCCGTGAACTTCAACAGCTGATCGCGCGAAGCTTTGCAGCATTTTTGAAAGTGTTTTATCGTATCCTTGATGGGAACTTTGCAAACATTTGCGACAGAGGTTTGTGGTTACATTCCTCTTTATAGATCTTGCGATCTCAGACAGGGGCGGATTTTGAGATTGTGCACCCCTAGACTAACAAGCGTCTGCCGAACTTTCCCCGAAATCCCATAAAATATTTCAATTTAAAAGAATCGATACAATTTCAAAATTAATTCAATATGACAACCATATCTGAGTCATTGCTAATTTGCTACATGAAAAAAAGTGAATTGTTTTTAAAGTGATCTCAAGCTTCTGTTTACATCTTTTCCAATTTCTTTCGCTCAAAATTTGTCGATCCCCAAAATTTGGCGCTTCCCAAAATACTGCTTTCAAAAATTTGCCGCTTTTCGAAATTTACTGCTTCCCAAAATTTGCCGCTCCCCAAAATTTGTCGCTCTCCAAAATAAGTCACACCCCAAAATTGCTGCCCAATTTTTTTTCTAGCAAAATAAACTTTGCTTTAAAACTATATAAAAAATCCAAGCCCAATATTTTTATTTATACGAACAAAAAAATCCCAAACTTTTTAGTGGCTTCTGGGTGGGTTTCCCCCTTAAGCTGTTCATGTTTTTTATGATTTCTTGCACAGTCAGACACATCATAGCATAACATAGCATAGCATAACTTTGCTTAGTTTTCAAGTGGATCCCCGGCTTCACACTGAACTGATACGTGCGAACCCGCCTTAAATCTTGGAAACAACAATCACCACAACGTTTTCCCTCTCGTAGATGCTCCATGGGAAACGTATGGCGGCAGAATACATATCGTTGGCTTCTTTTTTAAACGGTAAACTATAATCGTTGCAGCGTTACTTTCTCCTACAATGGCCGGACGAACGTTTATACTTAAAGAGAATTCGTGAGACGCGTGTAAAGGAGGCCCGATAGCGCGCGTCCGACAAATAGGCGTGTATTCGGGATTTCTGTGCCCGGAATGCAAGTCTGCAATGAATTTACCGATCCAGGGCACGTATACACGTAGAAAATTCAATTTTTCCTTTGTTGCCTGCTTTTATGCCGCTCGATTTCGCAAGAACTCGCTCCACCCGGTAGCTATAAATACGTCGACGCTAAAATGATATTCGGTTCGAATTGTGGTTCAATCCGAATTTCAGGGTCAGACGTTTAGAAATCCTTTTTGGGACGAGAAAAACTGGTTCGTGGAATGGTCTCCCGTCGCGCGACCGCGTGTCTGCGGATTTGCGAGTCTGCTCAACTTTGCCTTCGACAGATGAATCGCAAGTTAAACGATTCTCTTGTTATATAATGTCTGCCGAGTGTGCAAATGCGGTAGACTTTTTTATAGGTCACTAGGTGAAGTTCGAAGTGTAGCAATAATAGGGGATTCCAATTTTTGTAGGATTTGGTTCGCGTGTAGTTATTTAACCCCTTAAGACCCACCTTCTTAATATTACGTTTCTTGCGAATAGTCTGAAAATTCCACTTCCGTAATATAACGTTCTTTAGAATAACAAATAAACGTTTTTTTCGAAAAACAGTGTTTCGTCCCAGTTTATGAACATTTGTATAGTAAAATAGAAATATTAAAAAAGCTTGTAAGTTTTTAACGTTTTTTCAAAAATTTAGTGTGACGTTAAAGGGCAAACTTTTAGAACTTACTCCAACTTTTCCGACTTTCCCTTTCTATCTACTGTTCTTTCTCACATCGGAGTCTATGGTAATTAGAAATTGTAACATGAATTCTTGAGTGAACTGCAGGCATCGCACATAAAGGAACGAAAATGTGAGTTAGTGGCGTAGAAGGAAAGGAATTTCTAAGTTTCTAGTATGCAGCTTACGTCACATGCTAACAGGAAACATTTCTTCAGGATTCGATAATTTATTTTTTAGGATCAGGGGTGAATCACGTAACGATGTATACATAACTTTATCCACGTTTCCTATTTGTTGCTTCGTGTAACGGTTGTTGCCAGGGAAATTTTCAATATTATTTTTATCTTGACCATTTTACCAGTCGATTCTGATATACATATTTCTAATTGCAAGCCTCTGGCGCAAATAACTTTCGCGGAGGAACGTTTGTGGCGCCAATCACTGTACACGTGGAAACGTTTCATTAAACGGTCGTGTATTTATTAATTTCGTCGTAGTATAAATAACAATACGTAATTAAATGTTTCAATTACATTGAATTTGGGTAAAAGTGTTTTCCGTAGTTCGTTTGCAGTATTTTTGCCAGTATGTGCTATAGCAGAATTTTGCTGGCATATCAATGATATCATTAATATTCGTATATTAATCGAAAATAATTGTTATATGCTTAGACATACTAAAATAATTTTTGGTCAGTTTTTACTGTACGACGACGTTAAAAAAAGTGCCTAATATGTGACTGCAGGATGCTACACGTAACCAGAACCACTTTGGCAATCCGTAACCGAGGAATCGTAAAGTAATTCAATTTTTTTCTATTACCCAAGATTGCAGAGAATATTTCAGGTTCAACAAACTCAAATAATACTTGTTGAAACAATTGCTATCCAATTTACTGTACTTTCAGGAGAATTGTATATGCACTTTGTACATGCATATTCCCAATTCCTTTCGGCCCATAACCGCCTCCTTCGAATTCCTAGATCAGAGGGATTGCGAAAAAATTCTGTGACCCTCAAACAAGTTTCGAAATCGTTGTTTCGTCTTGCTCGTTTCGTTGAACTAGCGTCATAGCCTCTCTCAGACATGTTTCTTGGATTCTTGATGAGTGTCGTCTCCCATCGTCCACTCGAAATTTACGCGCACCGAGACCGTGACCTGGCTTAACGAATCGTTTGCAATCGTTTCTCGATTTCCACATGTTTAGAATTATCGAATAGTTGCACGACCTTCGATACGTCTTTATTCCTTTTCGCTAAATGAAACTTGTTCTAGGCTTTTCGACGTAGTTTGAGTGTTTTGATTAATCAGTGAGAACAAAATTAATAACTCGACGTGATTTAATTATTAAGTCGGTGCAAAAGTTCGTTCGCTCACTGTTAGCTGTACGGAATTGTCTTTTTACTACACCCATTTATACTTTTACCAAAAAGGTGGCAAAAGGTGATAGATGGCCACAGAAAATACTTTGATTAAAAAAATGTAATATATTTTTACTTTTAATAAAGACTTTGCGTTAATAAAGTGAACGAACTTTGTCAAAGACCTAAGTAATAATACGGCAATTTTTTTATTTTGTGTACCTACATATGAAATGAAAGTATGTAGAATCATTGAAACTTCTATTTCATATTCAAGAAGTAGCTAATCGTGTGCAAAAGTAAAGTGTCTACGTGTGAACGACAGTAAGGTCAGTTTCTAATTTCTTCGACTTCAATTTTCTCTCGCCGTTGCGCTGCTATGATTAACGTGCCCGTTTGTTAGATCAAATCAAGCTCACAGTTGATGTATAAGGTAGCAAGGTCGCAAATCTCGCTGCAGGAACGATAAAATCTCAGACACAGCTTCAGGTAACCTCAACCCTGATTACTTCGTGTCCTTTATGCGTGAAGTAGTCACATCCGAAATTGAACACTGTAGACATTAGAAAAATTCCTTTCTCCATTTATTGGAAACTACGTTAATTGTAGGCTTTTTGTATTACTTTAAATGAAGGGTAAGGAAGAAAACTGGGAATATCACAAAATAGTTTTATCGAGATAATTTTTTACTACTTTAGTCCACCAGTAAGGTTTAATGAATTTATCTGCATTCTTCATAACATGAAGCTTATACCTTAATTAGGCATCAGAAAAAAGTAAGTAGAAAATAATAAATGTTTTACATTATTTTAATATTTGTTTAACACAGCAGCAGATTCAAACAAAAAGATGAAAATTCCACTTCTACTATTATCAAAACCGCTGTCTCATAAAATCGCTGAGTCTTAAGATCATTAAATCTTTTTAAGTCCATGAGGTGTTCATATTTTGCTTTTGAAAGAGGCAGGAGTTCTTTGTATGCTCTGTTGGGAAGTTCGAACTCTCTTTTTTTCGATTACTCTCTCGTCTTCTTTTTTTTATGGTGATGAGGGTATTCAACCAACCAGACATTGTAAATGATTCGATAAAAAATATCACTTAATATTCGCATTTCTTTCACCTACTGAATGGGGAATGGGCATCTGTTAACAAATTTTTCTCGCAGCAAAGATCTCCATTCCCTTATCATAATTTCTTGTCTTACCTTAACTGGTGTTACCGTCACTGGTGTAAAGTCTCGAACAATCTCTGCTTTAGTCAGTTGGGAATAAATTTATCGAGAAGTGTTTGTTACTCAGCAATCAGGTACACTTGTGTTAGTCATCCATTCGTTGAACAATTTATTCGATGTAGCATTTTCTGTTTGTCGATTGATCGATCCGACAATTTTATATATATGGCATTCTAATTATCGGTGGAAACACCTGCGTTTTCCCACTTGGGGATCTAAGTACAGGCAGCTTCGTGTACAAGGTTGCAGGTATACATCAGAAAAGTGTATCCATGAAATGGATGACCCTGCCTGTAAAATTGGAACAGCCACGTCAGAATTTCATAATTGCACGTTTCGATTGATGCATTCTCCTGTTTAGTAGAATGATGTATTGCAGTTACTTTCTCTGAAGCAACAAATTTAAATCATCAGTTGTGAATTTAAAATCGATTTGATTATACGCTCGATTCGATTAGATCAATCAAATGAAGTTAAACAAAATATCTTTTGTTTGATGATAAAGTGTTAGACATTTCGCAAGATAAAAAAGAGGTGGACCTTCAATTAGGTATTTTCAGCAGTTTATTATATGGCACCATGATGTGTATACAATATTCGATCTTTAAATAGCTAAATAACAGCAATGATTAAAGCAAATAAAAATATCGAAATGAATACAGATCCCAGGTAGTTGAAATCACCTGAGAATTACAAAATTCTCATTGCAATGAGTTCCACGACCCCTGCACTGCTCCCGACACTCAGCATACTTGTGTCGCGTTTGTGTAACACCCGTAATGCTAAAGTGTTTCGCACACAGACAGCATTAACACTATATTCGTCAAAAACCCGCAGAAGTAGAACGCCTGGCTCAAAGAATTACATTTCATCGCAAGTTTCTCGAATTAGAATGGTCGAAAGATGAAGGACACAGATAGTTTAAATTCATACCTCTGCCATTTTGGCGAAGGATAAACGTGTAATTAATTGTAATTAAGAATAGTCATCGTTTTAATTTTAATGAGCCATAAGGCTATGACACCATTCTGTTTACGACCCCAGGTACCAACAGCTCGAGTCTCGTTAACGAGTCAATGTAACAGATGAAATAAAAATAAAAATTCTACGAAAAGTGAAAGTTATAAATTTCCCCGAAACCAGCGGGGTTAGGAAATTGTCTGGTACGAAGTTCGAAGCACAGCGTGGATCTTCGTTGCAGTCGACGACGAAATCTTTTTAAATGTCAGAAATACGTTGTGCGGTAGCTCTTGAACTGTTGCACAACAAGACACCGTGCGCCTTCGTTACGGAGACAATGATCAACAGAGGGATTCATTTTCAAGGGAATGAAGCTGTTTCGTATCTGTGTAGTCAGCTTCGAACAAGAATATTTAGCGTGTAGAATCTACACTGCAGATATTCACTTCCACATAAGTTACTGTTAGTATTCGGAAGGCTGCAGCCTAGGACAGAAAATATTGAGGAGCGGCAAATTTGGGGGGCGATAAATTTGGGGGTGGTAAATTTGGGGGGTGGTAAAATTTGGGGAGCGACAAATTTTGCGCGAAAGAAATTGGGAAAGGTTTACACACAGATGCTTGAGGCAACTTTAAAAACAATTCATTTCTGTTTCATATAGAAAATTAGCAATAACTCATATGGGAGTTCCCATTTTTAAATTATAATATTTGATGATATTTCGCGGAAAGTTTCGCGCGCCAAATTTCCAAATCCGCCCCTCGATACCAACTACTATAACAGTCACGTACCTAATTATGAAGACTGTTTCATGGGACGTAGATTTGGGGGTCACATAATAAATATTTCCAGCACTGTAGTTAGATTCAATTAAAAGGACTGCTTTATCACTTCGCATCGAAGGCTTAAAGAAACAAGATCACGATTTAATTGAATACTCGCACGATTTAATGCGGGAATAAGAATGGAAGGAAATAGTGAAATACGCCGAAGATGAATGGACAGCGATAGCTGGCGTAGTTTCTTCAGAAGTGAATACCAATGAAGAAGCAGGTTGTGCGATTACTCTAGTTTATGTAGTACAAAGGAATCAGACCTCGATGTACCTTCAATTCCTTTAGCTGAACTGGCAGGAATTTAACAGGCAATCAAATACGCTTTCATTAAAAGGGATAAGAATTACGTTTTCTGCGGAGTCAGATGTGAATTTCTGGCTAATCATTTATTCGTTGTTATTGAAGTTTCACACCACAGGGTGGTATTAACTTGTTAATTGGGTCATTTCTTGATTAGAAATGTTCCCAGTATATTTAAAAATGATTATAGGTGAATTAACTCATTTTTCCTATAGTGAAAGCGATACATGACCTATTTATATTGTACATACAGTTTTCAATCCTATTGTATGTAGACTGAAATTTCTTAATTTCCACCACGAATGAATTCATCTTACCAATACAGAAGAATTTCAGAACGACCACCAGCATTGAACATTAAACTAACGCGCGTTACGAAAAGTAGCACGTTTCATTTTTTCTACATGCAATTGCTCGTAAGAAAAAATTGAAACGTGCTACTCTTCGTAACGCGCGTCGAAACCACCAACCGTCAATGCTGCTAATTTAACCACAAGACCGAGCAATTTACCGAAAAATAGAAGAAGCAAAATTTATGAACCCACAGTGTGGCAACGTTCCCTTAAAGCAGAGCCGCGTTACTCGTTACCCAGCTAATTAGGTGTAATCAGTGGCTGGTTCCCAGGAATGTGTCAAGCCCCGCGGAAAGGGGATCGATGGAGGCGTAGGAACATTGTGGAAAGCGCAGGATGGCCGTCGATTCGCAATAAATAACCGTGGCCGCAGAATTATATACTTCGTAAAAGCAGCAAGTGCTCGGGTCATTAATGTCTTTTAGTGTTTCGATGGCAAGTCAAACAAAATACAAGTTACTTTTGGTAGCGCCCCATCAATATTTGTGCGTTACTAAAATCGGGTGACTTCTTAATTTTTTTATGAAAATCTCAAATTTTTACGTACCATATCAGAGGTTTGCGCCGAAATGGCACATGTTTTACACCTTCTGTAATTTTTTCCATGTCTATCTGAACCTTCTTTTCCTAATTCGTTCGCAATCAGGAATAAATGAAGGGAAAAATATATTCGAGAAAAACGCGTTTAAAGTATCTGGGATTGCCGCTTGACGTATTTAGCTGCCAAATCTACAATTTTGCGAATTTTACTATAAGCCAAGCGGTATTTTATTCAGAAAAGATAGTATTACCCATACAACACACTTCGTTGCGGCAAAGTTGCAGGATGGTTGCAGTAACCTTGCGATGTTGCATGGTTGCAGCGCAATGTCGATGTATGGTTGCTGCGACGTTGCCGTGCAACATTGCACGGGGCGGACATAGAATTGTTTCTGCATAGTTGCTGCATAGTTGCGTTGCAATAATGCACTGCAACTTTGCCGCAACTATGCCGCAACTTTGCCGCAACTATGCAGCAACTTTGCCGCAATTATGCCGCAACTATGCAGCAACTTTGCCGCAGCTTTGCCGCAACTTTGTCGCAACTTTGCCACAACTTTGCGGCGTTAGCAAATTTTAAAACATAATATCTCCAAAACCGGCTGAAATAAAGTGTATACATTATACTTTATTGAATTCGTCTTGAAACGCACTATCAAATGATCTGTTAAAAAAAAGAGTTCCGTAGTAAATTTGCCCCCTCCAACCATGCAATTTCATGTAAACAATTTCTTTTATATCTCCAATACGTTAGGAAATATCCAGGTGTTTACTGTTCCCGCGGACATCCAGTATAATGAACTAAAATATAAAATATATGTCGGAGAAGGCAACCATTTAATCAGTTCCAAGCATAAGTCAGAATCTACTTTACTGGTGGCACGTGCCAAGCTGATGTTTTCGTGAAGGCGAGCACGACGCACAGTGCTTTTGGAACGACAATATATGGGGGTAGTACTCATGTAGTATAAAGGTTTTTAACGTACGGAGTAATCAATATATATACCATCTACAGTACTCTACATCCAAGAAGGTTCCGTGGCCACAACGGTAGCGCGTCGGACTGTCATGCGGGCGGTCCGGAGTTCAAATCTGTCGTAATCGATAACTTTTTGTATTTTTTTTTAAACAGTTTTTCGTTACCTCAAAGTTGCCGTGCAAAGTTGCCTCAAAGTTGTTGTGCAACATTGCAGCAGGCGGACATAGAATTATTGCTGCATAGTTGCGACAACGTTGCGTGAATCGTTGCAATCTTGCACCGCAACTATACTGCAACTATGCTGCAACGAGAGTGTGCTGTATGGGTATCGAAAAATGCAATAAAAAATCGAATTTTTAACTGTAACAAGCAGTAAAGGACACATTTGGAGCTTCCCCACCCTTAATGGTACCTATTGCATACCACTTGAGTGGGCCTCGGCTTGGTCACTATTTCTCGGCGAGGCACTGTACGTCCTCGATCATTGAGGACCGATCCTACGGAATGGCTGGAACGCATCTCTCCAGCTCGTCGCGGCCAGAAGCTGGTTGTAACCGGCGAGCAGGCATGATTGCGCAAGGTGGCCGTGTCCCGAGTCTCGTCCGTTGTTGTTGGTGTTGCTCGAGCACCAGCCAGGGGAGCACGCGTTGACTAATGCACGAAGATGCATCTCTCCTGGGTTACAACGTCGGCCCCCTAACCGTCGTTCACCGGTGGATATTATGAAACAAGGATGTCTGTGGCGGAAAGCGGGTCACTGCACGGTTCGTTTATCTTGCGCTTGGTTCCTGGATCGTTTCACCTCGACCAAACTCTGCTCCCATTTCCCCGATTTCCCGAAAATCGTTCGGCAACGATCGACCGAGATACGGCTCTACGTTGCAGGCGGTATACACCGCTGCCTTTAACCTTTGTTGTTTTCAAGCATCGTGTGGGAGGATCTTGATGTGGTCGCTTTGGGACCGAGTTCTAAGGATGATGGATTTTCATGGGGTAGAGTGATTGGGGGATAGAGATTTTATATAAGTATTAGGTGCTCCGGAAAGATCGTGCGATTTTCGTAGATTTGAAACGGCGGCGGCTTGTTTTAATTCTACTAATATAATAAATGCGAAAGTGCATTTAGATGTTTGTTACTAAATCACGTCGCAACTACGCAACGGATCTTTCTGAAATTTTGTATATATATAGTCTGGGACCAGGAATAACATGTAGGATACTTTTTATCTAGATTTTTTTAACCGATCTGAACCAAATTTTGTATAATTAAAAGGTAGAACCTAGAACCTAGAAATTAGAAACTAGAACCCTGCGGGAAATGTAGGCTAACATGAAATCTGGATATCCGATCCCTTCCTCCTTATTTCACCCTCTTCACACTCCGTGATAAATGATAATCGAAGTTTTACCGGGGCAACGCCTGGTACTTTAAGCTAGTAGGGTAATAAAATGACTATTAAAGCTAATACTGATATTATTTATTTTATTGGAATAAATCTAAGTATATTCAGAATTTTATGCCGATTCAGAAAAACTGGTCGATATTGGCTTTAAGCTTTAACTCTCATCCGTTCCTCATTTCACGATCTGAATCAGTCCCTCAGTGTCAAATCGACACAGTGGTATAAAATGGATGAAATGACAAGGTAAACAGTCACATTTCTATATTTTTTTATTTAAATTCATGGGTCGACATTTACATCTTAGATTTTTCACAACTTTCGCGTAAAATAAAACGATGTACAGTACATACTGCTTATTTACAAGAATCACAAATAATAGAACAAAATAATTTATTACGGCAAAACTGTGTCAAATTGACACGAGGGACGACGGACGAGGGTTAAGAAAACATTTGCTCCCGAGGTGCCGGCAAAGATGATTCACGTCATATATTCCTTTTGATGAAAAAAACTGCCCCAGTGTTGATCTTACATCGTCTTCATTTATACATGTTGATTCTGGTAAATCATTTTCTTCTCCTCCCGTTTGTGCCCCTCTCGCCGTCTTCGTAAATCCTCCAGCTCCCAACCCACTCAAGAAACCAGGGATCAAGCATTTTCAAACGATCCTCGAGGGACAATGAAATCGTCAACGCTAGTATGCGCAGAGGAACATAATATACAGCCGCAAAACGATCGTAATTTCTCGTGCACGCGATTAAATACAGTGCGCAAGAAAAGGTGTCGCACGTGAGATAACCGTCCTTGATACAAGTGCACTTTACGCCGTCGTGAGTCGACACGTCACTGAATTCAGGGAAGGATCTTTTTTTAAAAAAAGAAATGTGCCCTTTAGCGCCTCGCGCCGCGCGACCGGCCGAGACGATCGGTTGGGAGATCCTTGCGACTGAAAATAATCCGTGTCCTTGCGAGACACGAACTCGTGACACGCTGGAATCGAGTCCTTTCGAGAAGCTATTGACCCCCTTCCATCCGAAGCGATCGTGCTCGATAGCCACGAGACCTGGACTAAACATTTTCCAATCCTTGCGCTTCTTTTACTGTCGCCAGGAACGTCGAGCATGCTAAGCATCCTGTAATCGGATGTACTTGCTCGTTCTAATGTGTCCATTGGCGTTCGTTGCACTCGGATTTTTGAAATTGAGTAACGAAAATATTCGGAAAATTTTTAAAATCGCATAACTTTTTTTAAATTAATCCAAACAACTTCAGTTTTTTTAGAAGCTAGTGATTTAGAAGTGATGTGATTCGTCGTTTTGAAAAAAATTGCAATTGGTCGGAAAAGCGAAAAAAATAGTAACATTAAAAGTAAAAATACCTATGTTAGATATTTTTTTAATCGAGCCATTTTCCTGAGCTTTCACCAGTTTTCAGGTAAAAGTGCAAAGAGCTGTAGGGAAAAAACATTTCCGTTCACCTAAGATTACCTGACAGTGGGTCAACAAACTTTTGCACTGACCTAATTTACCGCTTTTGTGCTGGTGAACTTTTCAAATTTCCCCGTTGAAGCAACTCGTTTTCTACAATGCAGAGGAATTTTTAAATCACGAGTTAACACGGCTTTCCTTTTAACACTTTGGGTGGCGCAACATTTTGATAAATGCACCTTTAAATCGACCTGACCCTTCCGAGTGATCGCTTCTGCGGGAAAATTTGGTATACCTAGGAGTGAATAATTTTCTTTTTTGAACTTCAGTATAGAAAAATTAAGGTTCGTCCCAAAATAATATAATAATTCTCAATACTGTATTCTTAAAAGAATATAATGAGGAATTCAAATAATATAGGTGTATTACGAGCCAGTTGTGTTTGCAAACTAAAATTTCGAGTCTCTCGGACAATAATTTCAATGCTTTCCAGAAAATATCAAAGCGAAAACACGCTAAAACCGTGCACTTGCGTTAAGACATGCTGACGCCTTCAAAGTGTTACCTAACAGGTTAAATTTGGTAGCCGATAATATGAAACTATGTAAAGTCAGTGAGCAAGTGACAAATATAGAGCAAGTGTGTTCAAGACAGTGGGTGTTGAGAGCACGGTAAGATATTAAGTCGAAGCCATCAATGGACTTCAGCATAGACATTTATTATGCTTAATGTGATTCGCGTGATTGATATCATAAAATCAGTCACACTTGAATAATTCCCCCGATCAATATTCATTAAATCCACGCCACGTTGACTGGGCAAATTTGCCCCCTCCCAGTTGCAGTTGCATTCCAGAATAATCCTCTTGTCGTAACGAGATGTAACGCAAGTAGGAGAAAGTTGTTATGCTTTTAGCGCGTATTACCTACCATATTTGACCGCGTCGGCTCGCCAAATCTCTGCACGCGAACGCGTGGGTGCTATTGTCGCCGATCAGCGTATTTATCAACGAGGGATGCAGACGAGCTGGACATATAATCGTACTTTACTTTTTTTCACTGGACACGCCAAAACATCCGGTCGAACGACTTATAATCGTTTAGGAATATATATATGAGTCGGGCTGGTTCTACTTGTCGAATGTATATATATTTGAATATTTTAATGAATCAAATATTTGGTGAATATAATTAGAATATTAGTTAAATACTCTGTGCAAGTTCTAGTATATGGATATTTATAGTATTCGAATTGCGTGATGTGGATTGTAACTCAAAATTTAAGCTCTTCAAGTCCAGCTTGCCTTTTTTGAAGTTTAGTTTTCGTTATGATATTATATTTAGATACAATACAGTAGGTACTTTTATTTTAGTATAGAAAAATTAAGGTGTTTGTATTAGATTCATAAGTAGAGTTGTAATTATTATGTTCGAATAATTCGAATAATTTCTTCGAATAATCAGGAGTATTCGAATATTTGAATACTTGAATATTTATTAGATTATTTAAATATTCGTTACAGCCCTATTCACAAGAGATCTTCACAAAATAATATAATAATTTCCAATATTATCTTACTAAAAAAATATAATAGGGAATTAAAATAATATAGATTTATATGTACAAATTTTTATTGCAGGTATAATATATTATTTAATCTTCGATCACATTCATCATAATGATTGACTGGTATAGATGTGAACTCAATATAACTAAATATAATGTGCAATATATCAAAATAAAAAAATTGCGCAAATACCTATATGAATACCTACTTCTTTGAATAATACATTGAGTAATACATCTAATAAGTAATCAAATACTGAAATATTCTATATTTATTTATGGCATTTGAATACCTATACCTATAGAATATTTAAATACTCCCAACCATAGTCGTGAATGTGCAAAGAAATTTTGAACTTCTGAGAACTCGGCATGCAGGAAATGATTTGTAAAACTTTTTATATTCCTATTTACCAATCACTATCATACATGTCGGTTAGTTGTGTAGAATTTAACACATGAATTGCGTTCGTAATCTGCGAGATATATCGGTGAATTCTTACGTAATAGGAATCTGAGAAGCAGGAACTCCAGAGACAGTAATCGCTAAGTAGTATTAAGTTTACTAGAAACTGTTGCAAGCGCTTCCTTCATTGATTAGATACTGTTTTCTGTTTACTACTGGACTGACTAGACGATATAAATTGGTATCGAGGATGCAGATAAATGCTGCTAAGTACTCGTGACTAGCAAATGGCATTAGTCGCGTGTTCTCTCGACAGTCATGAGAGAAAGCAAATTGATGGTGAAAAGTGAGTGAACGTATCGAAGATATTTGAACTATACGCTAATCAAGCAGTTTGATCTATCCTTCGGAACTTGATTTCCAAAATTTACTTCTTTATGACTGAAATTTTCGTTTCGATTGGGTACTCTTTATCGATTAACTTGCCGATGTGCAAATTAATAGAGTAAAACTTTATTTACGAATTTGCTGGAGATATTGTTTTCTATCTTAAACTTTGCTAGATTTAAAATATTTGATATTGCTTAGAAATTGGTCAGCTACAATTGGGCTCCAAGTTCTTTCTGCGCAATTTTCTCGAAAGCAGCTTTCCACAGAAAAATGCCATTCCTCGTTGCCGCTGTAGTTTTCGTTTTTTTTCCAACTTCAGTATCTCCTTTAAAATGCACGTTCTTTAAAAAATGTTATATCTCAGGATTTCACCTCTCCATCAAACTTTACTTTCAATAAATTTCATTCGCAGAGATGGGCAAAATTTTATTTAAATAAAAATTTCGAATAACGAATAAAAGTTAAAAAAATCATCGTCATGTATCGAATAAAGATAACCCGGATTTTCCGAGCCTGAAATAACGAATAAAGTTAAAGTAACTTTTATTCGATACTTTATTTACATAATTTTTATTTAATTAATGCCTAACCCTGATTTCAAACCCTAATAAACTTCAACAATACGAGATCCCCTAAAAACGACTGAACTGACACAGAAACTTGAACATCTGATCTTTCAATGAATGAACGAATTTTCCTATGCCACCTGTTCGACAAAAGCTGTCGAACGGGTGGTCTGGTTAAGTCAGCTTTATTTTGAAGACCTGTTACGTTTGAAACACTAGCCAAACCTGGATTGGGAATGCGTACGTGATGGTGGTCATGTGGCGCTTCCGTTTACGAACGGTTACATTCCAATCGTGGCGTGAGTTAATCGGTGATGAATCCAAACCTTGAACCGATTTCAATCGTACGTTACACACGAATACAGGTGACGCCATATCCTTCGTCCTCTGTCCAACATTTCGTAGACGACATATTTCAAGGTTCTCTTGCAGCCCGAATTCGCTAATGCAATACGGTCCGTGGCAACGTTACAATATAGCCGTGTGACTTGTGTGCACATGAAGCATCATTGAGAAGGATTAGTTTCACAACTTTATAACGATAGGTTTTCTGAAGTGTTAGATGCCTAATTAATGAAATTGTTACAAATTTGTAGTTTATATAAAAAAAGTTCCCCACTACGAATTTTAAACAATTCGATCACATAATTTTATAGGGCATAAAAAGCCGTTTAGTTTTCATTTTAATAATTTTTCTATATCTACTATAGCTTTCAAGTTATACAGGGAAGTAGGAAATCACGCATTAATCTTCAAGGGATGTTTTCACCCTGAAGAATCGATTTTCCTGATTTTCTGAAATCCTGATTTTTTCGTGCAAAAATCACGCAAAAAAATCAGGACTTCAACTTCAAATAGCCGCCGTTTTGTTTGAAATTAATATTTCGGAAATTCCCGCCGTTAATCAGAGGATACATTAATTTTTTTTTTTTTTATATTAGATAATCTGGTTGGATAAATTTTTAAAAAGGCTTCTTGTAAATATTTTTCTATGAAAAAATTACCAAATCTTCTTTAAATATTGCTCTTTTAAGTGCAGAAAGTTCTGTAAAAATATATGCTTCCGTTTTTTAAAAAAAAATTCCCAAACATTCGTCCCTTTTCGGCCGCCTGAATAAGTGGGTATAAACCCTTAAAAAAGCGCCCAGGTCTCATCGACAGCCAACCCATAGATATACTTACGCCAACCCCGCTAAAAATAACTCTCACTAAAACGACATGAATTACGCTAACGACTAGCAAATGACAGCCCGTGAAAGCAAAAAATATTCACTCTTGTCGCGTAACGATCTGCTAAAAACCGTCCCATAAAAACGTTAAAGAAAACTATTAACCGTTTAAAGTATCGCTAACATCTCGTTGCCTTGTAATTTTCTCCTGTCGTGGGTGTCTCTCACAGTCAGAAAGACGCTCGTTCTAGTGGTCGATTAATAAGACTCCTGGATCCAGGAAGCAGGTTCGGAGGAAAACCGCGATTATACGTTGGCTGATTTAACTTCACTTTCTCCCGAGGCTCAGCGAAGATAATAATGATACCATCGATGTTGGCGGATAACGAAGGCGGCTCATGCAGTTTGAACGAATATCAGATCGTCAAGTTAAGTCGGGTACAGACGGGTGTAACGCAACGTACTCTGTAATATGTAGAGCAAACTCTGCTCTATGGACGCTGCACCTATTTATGTGTTATGAGCCTGTTTGCGAATCGTTGGAATCTAGGGTGTGCTACAAGTTGCAATGAACTGATGCTTCTTCAAGCTTCGTGTTTATTGCTTAAAGAAGGGGACGCAATACGATATCACAGCAGAAGGTGGGAAGCTTATTAAAACGGTTAGTTCTCCCAAAAGGGAGAAGGTACTCAACCTAAAACTGTACTCAAGTTACTCCTAATTTCCAATGATAAGCCCTCAAATAGTAAAATAGGGTTGACATATCGATATTCGCCTCATAATGGCGCAAACTCATATTTTCAAACACGCTGAGTGACGTAAAGTTTTGACAAATGTTCCTTCAAGTTGGCCAGGCTTTTTAGAACACTCCTCCTTGAATACTTTTATACTAGAAACGCGGGTTACAGGATACAAATCCCTCGGCGTGATAACACGCCGACGTCAGTCAGTCATGAAATCAATGAATGCACTTGTTCTATTCCCCGAAAAAATTGACTGGCAATTGATTGTCGCGAATTGCTCGCTAATTGTTGCATACGACACCTAGAGATTGTTTATATTGCGTACTGCGTTGTACGCTGCGTGGCATCAGTGCGCAGCCGGCTTTAGGGTGCGCGAAAGAAGAGGATTACTGGAGCAAAACCGTCGTGGCACGCGCAGGAGCCGCTAGCGCGCGAGTATGCTCGTCACACACCAGGATCGCTCATTGAGTAACGCTCGCTCGCGCTCACTCTCGCTATTGATACGAACCCGTATGACACACTGACACAGAAATCGACTTATGCCGGCTGACCCTTGTCACGAGCAACGGGAGGAAAAAAATTTGAACCGTGAGGGGAGAACGAAACACGCGTTATCTTACTGTTAGGCGGCACTTCGGTATTTCGATCGAGGTGGTAATTCTGTGTTACGGTTACGTATTACGAGATCCCCTCCGAGATCTTGTCCTCCCTTTTGTAAATAAAAATTCATAAAAACTGACAATTTTTCTCTAGTATTTAATGTGTAGATGACAACACTTTTTGTTTTTTTTTGTTGTAAGTCCCACGGTGTGGACGTGAAAAATTCCACCGCGGAATGACTCAGTCAGTGGAAATTACATACGTATCGGTTGTGTGGCTATTGTGCTGCTATTTTTTATTAAAAAAATCTGAGAAAAAATTATTCTTTGTTATACATTTCATAAGAACTTTATGTTACATTTTTAATAAAGTTCATAAATTTCTTTAAAATCACTTGCAAAGTTATCGTACCAGTTTGAGCCTATCATTGTGGCGTTAGTTGTTACCCCCGGAGGAATAACTTTAAGTAGAATCTGATAATATGTGACAGACAACTCTCCAGTGATCGTTGGGATCTTTTCGCAAGAATTATTTCGACGACTGGTATTTTTGGTATATACTAGAAATATTTATTACATCACTCAAATAATCAGGATATCACTTATACCTCTCTTAATATTAGTATGTACTAGGAAGATAATTGGGATGCGAATCATTATATCAATCATGTTGCAATGAAAATTCTACGTACCACGTGAATTTGAGAGTGATGCAATAAATATTTCCAGTACTGTATGTACGTCTTCACACGTGTCGTATTTTTTTTCTGTATTTCTTGTATCAGCGCTGTCTGCTAGGTAAATGTATCGGAAATACCAGTTGTAAGAGTTGCTATAACCAGTTTCATTCTTGAAATATGAACACACAATTATTCATAATTATATAATGGAGTCTATATCTCAAGTATGTGACTAAAAATTGATATATGAACTATTACAAAATATTATACATATTTTTGACATTATATAACATTTTACAGTTGACTATAATTGTTAATAATCATGGGGTTTAGGGTAATAAAACTCGTGCTCATAAGATTCAGAGGATATAAAGATTTGCGTCAAGTGGAAATATTCGCTTCGAGGAAAAATATTTAATTATAGGAACTGAGGCGACAGGATATACAGAATTTTGTAAGGATAATTCGTGAATCAACCAAGAAATATGTGATTCCTTATACAGAAATAAATCTTACAAATATGGAATATTCGTTTCACGAATGAAGCTTAGGTTTCTTGGAAACCAAATTGAAGATCATTATTATGCAAGTACGTAATCAACCAATTTTCCAATAAACTATTTTCGTTCACCTTTATTTAAACGCTAACAATACGATTGTAAGCCCTAGCAGTCGATTTATTATCAAAGAATGTATATTTTGTCATCTTATATGGCCAAGAGAAGTCTAGTAAAAAGATCATCTCTGAGGAGGTGGTCTAGAATACAGGTAAAGTGGAAAAAAACACCCATTCGAATTTCACTCTTCCACTTGCCTCTTGTTTGCCATACAGTTGCCTCTCAGAGGGTCTGGAGGATTTGCTCTTTTAGTTTTAACATTCCTCAAGTTTTATAGTCGTTTTAATAAATTTCAGAAAATGTTTATTGATCACTTCGGTTACACCGGTTGGATCTTCTGTGGTTGATTAACTGTATAAAATTCTTCTGAAAGGAAGAAGAATATTCTTGACAAAAGTTCCCACGAAATGGACTTTTGACAGATTCCAGCATTACAAAATGCAGTTGAGGAACTGCTTATTTAGGAAGATTAATGTCTTTGTTGCAGGAGGTGCAGTTTCCGTTTTCGAGGTGTATAGAGGTGTATAACTCGAGAAATAGAAAGCCAACAGTAATATCATTACAACGATTTGTGAGTATTAATCAATATTCGTATTTAAATATACTGCGAATTCATGCGGAGAGAGAGAGAGAGAGTCATAAAGTCGTAAAATTTAGTGAATTAAACGGCAGTTGGAGTCGCCTTTTCTAGGTCTTCGTTTTCTTTTTTCATTTTTATAATTATGTTTGATGAAAATCGATTTGTTCTACTTGAAATTTACTACTACCATCAATATCCAAATTGTGGATATTTTTATAAATATCAGTATAATATATTCCAGTATAAGAAGTATACTTGCTGAATAATATTTCGAAAATAACTATATGTTTGAGTTTGAGTATACCTACACTTTTTCTGTCATTTTTTTATCGATTTACTTTTCTTAATTATATCTTTTAACGAGTTAGCTCGCATTAGTATACGCAGCAAGAATTAAAATAATGCATAGAACAACGTTTGAATGAAGCATACATCTGCAATTGATCAGTAATGCATTAAATAATGCAAATCTAATTACACGTACGTAATAATTACTTTTTTTAAATGAGCTGTTGAAAGTATCCTGAACAGTTTCTCTTTATCATTAAAGTTCATTTTGAATGATCGTAGAGAAAGCAATGCTAGTTCAATCTCAGAAAATCTTGTAAAAAGTAACGAAGCATCTTGAGTACTTAAAGTTAAATGGAATGCACTACACAAACTTCAATTTTCATTTCTAAACTACATTAAGAACATTTTAATCATCAGTCGTACATCTTCTATTACCGGTAAACTATTTAATTCTTCTTTATTTTAAACAAAAATTACGTTTGCCATAGGCTCAAATAATTATTGAAATCACAGATAATTACTCAAAAAACCCGACAGCGCTAACGAAGCTTTGCTTTCCATTCTTCCCACACAAACACGCACACATACACGCGTTGTTTGCAATTTTTGATGAGTTTCTATTTCTCGACGCATTATTAGAATGCGGAAACGATGGAACCAGTGGTCGTGCCTCATACGCGTAATTCAACGGTCGATCTTTACCAATTGCAATCCTAGCCTGGAAAAAATATGACAACTAAAAAAAAAAAAGTTTAAAAAGTTTGACGCCATAAATCACGCATGCTTGTCTCGATTTTCGTGACTCCATAAATAATCTCGCATTTTTCTTCTTTCGTTTTTCCCTTTAACCCGCCGCGTATGCTTGTTTGCTGTTGTTGGCATCGCGAAATGAGAGACTGGGGGAGAGAAAGAGAGAGGAAGAGAGCCCGTCTTACCCATCCTTCTTTCTCCACGAGCAACACTTTCACTGCGTGTCCCGTGACTCTGATCCCCTTGCTTCCCTCTACGCTCTTGTCCTCGTTACGGTACGCACGTGCACGTGAAAGTTTCGTCTGGCCGCGGTGTCCGTTTTTCTAATGGACAAGCGGACAGTAGTTTTCCCGACGGCACTGGAATGAGGAAAAATAGCGGCGAGCCATTTTCAAGATCAGCATCGGCGATCGTGATCGACCGGCGATGAATTCGGAAGCTCGGCTGAAAACGAAACCTCCATCGACTTCCGGGACGAATTGGGCGTTCCTGGGCCACTGGGCGACCCCATTCGCGAGTTTCGCGTTAAGGTTCGTTCACAGCAGGGTTGGGACTGTGTATCGAGTTCTTCTCTAATTAAATATTCCAACAGTCCCAGTATTTGAAAATGGATCCAGTGAAATTCGTACATGCATCGAATTAAATTCGTATACAGGGTGTTTCGTCTAACTTTGTCACCTGGAATACATATATGTTATATTTGAAATGTCAGAAATGTTTCCTACAGAAACATTAGTTGCATAGTTAATTAGTTTGAGGGGTTGTGCAGAGTTGGTCATTATTCGAATAAATTTTCAATCGAATACGAATTCGTATACATCCCCAAGATTTATGCGCGAATAACAAATGACGATTTTATTCGACGTAAAATTATTCGTTATTCGCGAATAAATCTGTACCGTTATTCTAGCCAGATTCGTTCGAATAAGAATTTATTCGTTATTCGACCTGAATGAACGACGAATAAGAAATGTGATACCCGGCATCTATTGATGGAAGTCTGTACTGTGACCAACATACGTTTTGACGTGTGTGTATAGAAGTGTGCGTATACGTCTGAACGAACCGAGGAAATCCCGCCTTAAAGAAGTATTCTCTTCTGGAGGCGTCGGCCATCGGTTGTAAGCGATATTTGGGATAAAGAATTATCAGATTATGTGATTGTGTCTCCTTTTATGTGATGATTCCAACGTGTTTCTCCTGGACGGCTTAATGTGTGCCCCAAAATAATATTTACTATGTCCACTGATTTGCGATGTGATTTCGAATTCCACAATTGTGAAAATTTATATAGGACTTAGGTATGCATTATAACAGATTGACTATTTTTTTACCACGGTCTTACACCTTCCTGCAAAGTGCGAGCTATGACAAGAGTTACTTAACCTAAAACATTAGGTCTCACGGGTGTCAGTCAGTAGTGTCATGATACATCGCCGAAATCGCGTGATCATTTTATTCGTCCGTTGAGTCGACTAAATTCTCAAATAAAATAAAAATTCTCAAGTCAAATAAAAAATTATTCGTTATTGTCCAATAATGTCATTTTATTCGAATTTTTTATTCGAAGATTATTCGAATAAGAATTTATTCGCACAAATTTATTCGAATACTTATTCGAATGAAAATTTAGCCGAATAATGCCCAACTCTGGGGTTGTGTATAATAAGGTGGAACGAAATATAGGGGCAAAATATTTTTTTTGTTATTCATGACTTTTAATGGTAGGCAACGGTTGCCTTTTATAATGGTATTTAAGCTGTCAAAGTTTGAACGTGATCAAAAAATTTTTTGAGGTGCCGCAAGCACTTCAAATATTCATATTTACTAAAATTTTAATTGTGCTCCAATCTTGGGATCTAGCCATATGTCAGTCGCAGGATCTAGTTATAGTCCTAGCCCAGCCTGAGTGTTTAGCCTCGTCTCATGATAATATCTGGTATTCCAGTAGGAGTGTCACGGTCTAGTCAGTGTCTGGTGCAGAACCAGTGGTCCCACCACTATCATGTGGACGCTCAGGGATGTGATTTTAACTGTGAAGGGAGCGTGACAGGACCGATAGTGTGGATCGGGCCTTAGAGGGTCCAAGATAGTCGTGATCAAGGAAACTGATAATCATTCTTTAGTCTACCATTTTACACTAAACGGTATAGATAGCGGAAAATCAAATGATCGAAACATCATTGTAGAAAGCTAAGACACTGAAGTAGTTTGAGAAGATGTATTTTCTTCAAAAATGAGGTACGTGAGCGAAGCCGGAAGTAAAAGGTACCTAAGGAAATCTGAACTCAAAGTGCAGTCTCGAGGCTCGTGTATCACGAGTTCAAAGCTCTGAGTGCAGAAAGTGGTATTCGCCCTGGGGCAACCAGTCACCTTGGTTTTAGAATCCCGGATTACTTGCTCGCCTTCCTTTCTTCTTTCTCCTGTTCCCTGGGGCTTTCCACCTTACCTATCTACCTGGCGAATCGATTCGGGGTTTCCATCGTATCTCTTGAAACAAAGTGGTGGTTTGTAATAAAAATTTAATCTTGAATCTCGAACAGATTCCACTTGCCTAAACTCGTAACTCCTTGTCGGATACATGTGCAGAATGAACTTTGTTCTCTAACGATAGGATGCAAATATTATATTAATATTAATATTTAATTTAGATATAATTATGTAAAAAGATGAATATGTAAAAAGAAGGTGGGAGACTGTTAATAATAATTGTTCAATTATATATTCAAATTGGTTGGGTGGTGAAGTAATAAAACATTAGGCGCACGGGCAACTTCCGATCGGGCAACGAAATCGAAGTTTCTCTGTCGATGAAAGTGGAATTGTAAGCAGGATTTCGACTTATACTTGCAGTTGTCAAGGTCACGACACGGTTTCATCGCTGGAATAATTGAAGTTGAATGACGTCGGGAGGGATCATCGTGTTCCACTTTATACCTTTGTGTGGCCTCCTTTCAGCCGATTCATAGACTTATCGAGAGCCCTTTAGGTAAATCTCCTCGAGATCTCACTGAAGCATCAGTTCGATCCACTCACTAGTTCAAGGTGACATACTTTCGATTACCACATGATAGGAATTTTCTGAACGAAACACTACGATGTAGTTTTAGATCAGGACACTTAATGTTTCTCGAATCCTTTAAATATCATTTTAGTAACATTTTTTCATTTTTATTATAATATTCCTTTATTTCAAATACATACTTCTTTTACTGCTAAATATTTTTCTGGTTTTAGTACCAACTCTACTGCTTTATGCTGTCTACGTTTCGGAGTCAGTACCTTTTATCCCGATTAAGTAATTGAATTAGTTTTTACGAATATTGCATTTTGATATTTAGTAGCGAGTAGCGAGTAAAGCTAGGCTACCATAGTAAATCCTATATTTCCTCTTCAAATTCACAAATTCTTGAGATTGTATGTTTAATGTGTTATGAGGTGGAAGAAATTTGAACTTTCGTTAGCTGTTTAACTAATTGTCAAGTAAATTGATGTAGATAAATATTTAATCGGTGAAGGAAGCATAAAGAATCAATAGGAAGTCATTAACCAACACTTAACAATAGAAATGCTAACGTCAGATATAAAAGGAGTACGTATAGGATAAATAATATTATGTTACTGTTATGTATAGGATAAATAATAATCACTATTATGTATAGAATGGTGAAAGTGTCAAAGTAAAAATCAAGTATCCGTCGTTTAAAAATCGATATATCTATTTTTTGCATATTCACATATACATTCATTGCTATCACGATAGTATGATTTAGGAAGCATTGGACCATGTATAAATCCCACGTATCGATACTCAGTACGTTCTCTTTTAATACATTTCACTTCTCCTAAATGCAATGACTCACAAATTTCTTCACCAATTATTCATACATTCACGTATCCAGTTTTGAACTTTGTGTCAGAATTCGACAAACTAACTGACAATTCGGTATCGAAACTAAAGGCAAGTCAGATAAAAGCACACCCAGTGACTCAAATCCCACCCAATCCTTGTAGAATACCTTGTATTAAAAAAAAATTATCGAAAATTGATCTACGTGCCAATAATAATACTATAGTATAGAATTTGATTTTGGCACTTACAGTGTTTTCTACAGAGACACCAATTATTTTTTTGCATTTATACGAACAAACCCGTGAAGGACACAGTGAAGTTAGACACGAATAAAAATTGAGATAAATATTAACAACTTTATTCCAAAAATCTAAATATTACAATATTCTTTTATTTCCTTGAGAATTCCCGAGAAATATAATCTGATTTCTAATTTCTCGAGATGCAAAAAATATCGAGTAATCACGAACACTAATCGTGAGAAAATAGTAGATCAGTCCCGCCGCTAACTTCTTCACACCGGAGCGTTCTCCTGCGCGCTCCGAGTCAGCCATTATCCAGACGCCAGTGGAAAAATCAGACGGGGAAAGGCTGGAGTAGCTGGAGTGGCCCGATGAAATTGCTTGGTGAACGGTGTTAGATCTATCGTCAGTCGAGTCCTTTCGACGATCACATGACAATTACGGCATTCTGTTCTGATCGGCGGGATTCTTCGTTCGCTGTTTCTCAGAATTTTTGTGATCCTCGGCTTACCGGCCGTCCCTCCCTCTTCCCTGAACGCCTCACCTCTCGCGCGTCGATCTGAAGCCTCCCTCTCTCACTGCCTTCAACGAGCATGCGAACAATACGAAAGACAATGGGCGATAGTCGAGGAAGATGCGCGTAAGTGCATCCGTCACCTCGAAGTGCTCGCGTGACGGAGTAGGCACGATAAGGTGATGTGGTCAGAGCTGGGCCTTATTTGAATACATTTTTATTATTGTATATGTATGTTTCTTATTTTTTTCTTTCCTTTAATTATTCTTTACTTTGTGGCTGGTCGAAAAGTCCGCAGCGATTCTGACGGCTGTCAAATAGACACAATTCGAGAAATTTCATGCTTTGTCTTTTAAGGGGACTAGGCAGTCGAAAAATCGATTTTTTTTATTGCATTTTCCAAAAGTACTATCCTTTCTGAATAAAATGCCGCTTGGTTTATAGTAAAATTCGCAAAATTATAGATTTGACAGCTAAAAACGTCAAGCGGCAACCAATAGCGTTGCCTTTGCCCAGAAACTTTAAGGGGACTAGGCAGTCGAAAAATCGATTTTTTTATTGCATTTTCCAAAAGTACTATCCTTTCTGAATAAAATGCCGCTTGGTTTATAGTAAAATTCGCAAAATTGTAGATTTGACAGCTAAAATCGTCAAGCGGCAACCTATAGCGTCGCCTTTGCCCAGAAACTTTAAATGCGTTTTTCTCGAATATTTTCTTCTCTTCGTTTTTACCTTATTGTGAACGAATGGAGGTTCAGTTCGACTTGAAAAAATTACAGGATGTGTAAAACATGTGCCATTTCCGACCAAACCTCTGATATGGTCCGTAAAAATTCGAGATTTTCATAAAAAAATTGAAAAGTCACAGGATTTTAGTAGCGCACAAGCAAGAACGAATTTTTCTCGGAAAAATCGCCGTTTTTCGGCCACCAATCGTATAATTTTGATTTAATTTCTGTTTTTATAGGTTTGGTCGGAAACTGTGAATCCAACAAACAAGAATCACACCTTTAAAATCGAATTACGTCACATTTTAAGACCGATATTAGGGCAAAACGACGGAAAACCGTTAAAATGTTTACCCGTCTGCAGCGCCATTTTTAAAACACATATATATTTCTTACCATTTATTTCTCAATCTGTATGGTAGTAATAAACATTGGGTAAAAGGGTACACCTGGATATGCTTTCATTTCTTTACAAATAAATAAAGGACAGAGTCTCTTTCTCACGAAAAACGACTGCCTAGTCCCCTTAACTGACATCATTTGAAAGGGAAACCATTGAAATTTTTTGTGTTACGTCTGTTCAACAAACGCGCGAATTTTTTGAATAAGATGTTTTAACCCTTTATAACTCCGCGTGACTCTGAGGCAACGTGTCGTATGATCTGTGCTTTATATTGCACGGACTATATAAATCACAAAAGTTCTATATTGAATTATTGTTACATACGAATCACAAACGTCGATTTTACAATAAAACGTGTATGAGATGAAGCTAAATTGCACTTGTTAATTTATGTGCGATCTTTAATATTCTAAAAATTTTAAAAAAAGAGGGTTAAATTCTACAGAATTCATTGGAAGTGCAATTATTGTAACATGGGAATCGCAGACATTTATTTTACAATATGATGTTGGTAAAATGAAATTAAAATGTACCTACCTGTTACTTTCATGAAATATTTATGAAGATTCTAGAATTTCAGTTATAGAGGGGTATGTAAATAAATCTGTGGTTCTCAAATTTTTATGGGCGCTTGTTTATTGTGCTGAGAATAGTTAGGTCCGGGTGAGATCATTTTCTGCAAGGTGGGATGACTAAAAATAATCTTGAATACGACTTGACTCAAGTGACTTGAGGATCTTTGTCGCGTTTAAATTTATGCAAAAGAGACGAAACTAAAAATTGCTGGGATCAAAAATGGAGGTGTAATAATAGAAAGGCTATTTTTCTCAAGTTCAACGTTTTCAAGTATTCAGTATCATCTCTTTTTAAACGAAGCTGTGCAATTTCTTAATACATAGGGAGAAATTGAAGCGGATATTTATTTTAAAACAATTACATGAAAATTTACATCTGCGGTATCTCTTCACAGTATCGTTTGGTATTTTTGAATGAGGAATAATTGTTTATTTGTTGCTCGTGATATTTGTTTCGTTCGTTAACTGGGAGAAACTTTATTTGGCTAAATCTACATTTCTAAATCTCTACTTATCGGACTAAATATTTTAATATGTTTCCAATGAAGGTTCAAGAATAATGAAGAAACACTTATGTAAATTCGAGCAGATGTTATCGTTTAAATTGATATTTCCTAAATATATTTGGGATTTTAAGATGTTATTCTAAATTCGAAATCTATTGTGGTACAGAGTATAAAGCACTGGGTTCAAAGAACAAGTGCTTGCAGTTCTATGATTCTATCGATGGTGTTCTGAATTTTGGCAGTCGTCCATAATTTGGAAAAATCAGTTCACAATTCTCGAATACAATTCTGGCGTTCTCGTGGGATCGTGATACGTCAATCGTTGTTGAGAGACAATTAAACACCCACAGTAGTACTGGAAATATTGATTACACCACTCTGAAAATTATCTACTTAGCACGCAGAATTTTCATAGCAATATGTTTGATAAAACGATTCGTATCCAACTTATTTTGGCCAAGACAGTAAGCTACACATTTTGTGCAATAATATTTTTCTATTACTGATAATAGGAGGTATAAGTGATAACGTGTTTGTTCAAGTGATGCAATAAATATTTCCAGTACTGTGTAACCTATAGTGCCTTCCAGAGACATAGCAACGTCGTAAAAGTAATGAGGAGTGAAGTTGACTGTCTTGCAGACAAATTAAGTCCTGGAGGTGTGTAGAAAGCTTACCAAATAAATGCAATTTCCTAATACACATATTTGGTGGTTTATAACATCAAAGATGCGTACCACAACATCTTTACATACCACATAAGTGAGTACTAGGTTAGTCATTACATTTCTGCACGGCACAGTACTCGAAGATTCCGCTTAGAATGTCAGATTCTCCCTACCTGCGAACGTGCAACGCGAAGTTGACGGAGTAAATGGAATTCTTTTACATGACTCTCAATTCCTCGAAATTTAATTTATTACTTTCCCCAAACCATTGATAAAAGGTCGATCTCAGTTTCTGAATCAATAGGATCACGGAAAGGAAAAGAAAAGAAAGTGATCGAAGAAAAATGTTGACCAGAGACGATTTCTTCACAGTGTCGCGTCTGAAGTAGGGTTGGGGTTATTCATCAACTTTTTCTCTATTCGAATATAACATTCGAATTAGATCTACACTTGAATATTTGAATAGTCACAACACTTATTGAATTATAATTCGATTAGTTATGTACATACAAAGAAATATTCCGAGGGAGAATATTGAAATATTCGAGTATCGTCACCCTTTGACAGTCTAATAAAATTTCAAATTTCGATTTGAAAAATGTAGGTATATTTTTGTTATGTCCTAAAATGTCTTTTTTATCTTGTAAAATATTTTCGTTTATAATAAAAAGTGTAAAAAAGCATGTTTTACAAGTACCAACCCTTTTTTTCTCTTTTCTTCTGTCCATGCCCCTCACGGGATAAATTGTTAGGTAAGTACCTAGCGGTTTTCCCGTGCTTTGCAAACTGTCGAAGGGTTAATATCCGAAGAATATTCCTTACATTAAAGTACTGATGACATACTTACAAAACATTCATTACATTCAACTACTTGTAACAAATTCCAGAAATACGCATTACATTCAACTACTTTACTTATTCAAATAGTGTAAAACTATACAATACGCCCCACTTTTAAAGAAACGTCTATAAAACCAATATTTTTTATTAATTCTTTAAATTTTTGGTGTAAACACATTAAGTGTTCATTACTCTTCACAACTACACCGAAATTGTGAAAAAAACATAATTGGAAATAACTGAAAATAATCATTTTCCGGAACCTTACATGGGGCGTTTTGTAAGACAGTCGTCTGCTAAAACGCCCCACCTCTGTGACAAAACGCCCCGACATAAAAAAGTGATTACTTTTTATTATTCTTAACAAAATGTTATAGAATATACATTATAAAAGATATTATTAACAAAAATAGAACAATTTTGATTAAAATTATTACATTATTTCTTATTTACATTTTCTCGTGTTCTACATTCAAAGTCGAAGAACGACCTAAAGGAATTTTAGATATTCCTGTTTGTACGTGTCTTCTTAGGGTCCTTGAAGGTATGTTATACATCCTGCTGCATTCATTAATTCCCATTTTTTTACTTTTAACTTTTTCCATTGCTTCATTAAGGTCATTCTCTGACCAGGATGCTCGTAATGTAGTCCTTATATATTTGCGTGACATTTCTGTTATCCACGAAAAAGAAAAGAAATACAAATTCTTTGCTGGGGCATATTGTAAATTCTGGGGTATCAAACCGCGCGGGCTTAAATTTAGCAACAATGTAGTGAAAAAAGGTTTGGGCAATAGCAATTTAAAGAGGTTAGTTTGTCTACTTTCGAAATATATATGTAAATTTATCGCAAACACAATTGTGACTTAGAAAAATGAATTTCCCACAGACACACCGCAAATTATCTGAAGGCCGAAAATATAAATTCCTGTATATTTCTTAAAAAGCCGTAATATTTGTTCGGATTTTTATTGCGGCAGTTGTGGCCGACTGAGGCAAGTTCGAATCTGATGATCGCGTTGATGCATCCTGGTTTATGTGCGTAAAATAATGGTGGGGCGTTTTGTCAAATGGGGCGTATTGTATAGTTTTACCCTACAGATAAGTACATTGAAATGCACAATTATTCAGATACTCCCAAACCCAGTAGGGTGGATGTACCAGTCAACGAACCCTAACCAGTGCATAGCCATTTTGTACTAAAATAACTAAAATAAGTTATCAAAATAATCAACTAATTAATTAAATCCCCCTTTTAATTTCTTGCTTCGTATCCAAACAATTTTTCCACAACGTGGAATCAATCCCGCAACCATAATTTTACAATATCATTCATTCACTATCCTTAAGTGTTCATTTATTGGTGCATTCGCCCTACCCAGAAGCTGCGAGCGGTCACCGCCAGCCGAGAGAGCCGCGCGAGATCTCGAATCCGTCTGAAAAGCGGGCGAACCTGGCGCGTATCAGCGTGTTCCTTCCGCGTGGTGCTTTCGCCGTCGTTCCACTCCCCGTCGTCGCGACTCGTTTGGCTCGGTTTTCCTCGCACGTGACAGGACCCGTCGTGCTCCCCGGTCGCTCGCGCTCCTCCATACCCCCATCCTTCTCACACCGTCGCACTCTCCATCTCTACCCCACCTGCCAGCTTCACATAAATGCCTCCCGTTTTTCACGTGACCGGCAGCATCGTGCTTTCTCTCTCGCTTTAAATCATTCTATTGAATCGCCTCACCGGCCGCGAGAAGAGCACCGTTCTCGCAGCCACCACCACCTACTCCCACCCGTTCTCTCCCTGGGCCCCCGGTTACACTGTTCTTCCCTCTCGGAGCGTAATTGCAACGTCGTGCTTTCTTGCTCGCTTCAATCAGTTCTCCTCGTTGTCCTCCCCACGTAACGGAGGACCAAAGCGTCATCGCTCCTCCGCCGCACACCACCGTCTGTCCTCCACTTCGGCTCTGCCACCCGCCAACGGGCCCCACATAAGCGTCTCCTTGTTTTCACGTGACCGAGGAATCACGCTTTCTCTCTCGTCCCCCTCGATCCTCCGTCTTCCTCTTTCCTGCTCGGGCTCGTGACTCGTCGTTGTTCGCCCGGTGCCTCTCGCGGCACCTCTCGCTTTCACTCGTCCGTGTGAAGAGGCTATCGCGGGCCCCGAGAGCTCAGTATCCGCCGGACCGTCGCGTGGCTCGATGTCGTGCACGCTGCACGACTGGTGCATCACCACCTGAACAACGACGATAGAAGAAAGTGTTTCTTCTTCTTCCTTTTTTTTTTCGTTGCCTTCGCACGCCAACTTGTCTCCACCCGTTCGCTTCTGCACTGTTCCCAATCTTGCAACGAGGAACCGGGGCTCCTCGACACGCGCAGTGATCCCTTCAGCGATTGCAGGGGATCCGAACGTCCACGGTGTCGTTGTGCAAGGGAAGCTGGTGGAATCTTGTTGACCGAGATGGGGAGGATCGAATCGTTCAGGTAAGAATCGTCCCCTTCAGCCACTCACTCTGAGATGATATATCGAAGCCTCGCGTGAGACTCGCCTCCCCAGCCACCTGTTGCGCATAGCTTGTAATCATCCTCGCGTTGCTCAAGATTCGACGTCCATTCAGGCGACTCGGCGAGTCGAACGTGCAGGCGTTTAACATGCGCGAGCTTAGTTAGAAATGTCATGTATATATGCTTCGCGATGCAAGCGCGCGCGGGGTATCGGGATATTTCTGCTCGTCCCGGTATTCGCTGGTCGCGCGTGCGTGGAATGAGAATCGCACGGTGATCCGACTGCACGGCAGGAAGTGGATGGGTCTTAAAAGTGAAAGTTAATGAATTCGTTTTTCAAATTTTCGAGTCACGAATCGCTCGACCCTTACCGAGCGTCGTTCTGATAATGTTGCCGATAAAGGAGGGCCGTGTACGATGGTGGAAGGTGAATTGTTTACTGACAGCCATCGTGTAGTAACTGTTCGCGGTCATGAGAACGGGAGGATGATACGGCCCGCATAGCGAAACGATTTCGGTTGTCAAACCGGCCGAGCAGTCGGCGCTGCACTAGGCGCGTGTCGAAAGGAACAGTGTTTCTGTGAAGAACAAAGCGACTCTGATTGACCCACAAAACCATACGAAGATGGACGACGCGGAGGAGCGACCCGAGCGTATAAATGCATCGAAAGTAGCATTGATGATTACGCGGGTAAAGTGATTTCTTTGTGATATAGTTAGTCGAGCTTGGGTACCAATTGTGAAATTAAATTGGAATGACTGGAGCGTAGAGGATGTTGCCAAATTTTTATTTGATGATAGGAAGTCTTAAATTGCAGTTCTATATACTGTGAAGATTATCTTGTTACTTTAGGAGTCTGAGGAGTGCGGTTTGCGGTTTGATTATTTTCTATGGGTTGAAGTTTTTTAGCTTAATTTTACTGAGGAAGACCTAGAATTTATTAAATGGTGCTTCGTACAGCTTAGGAAACTGTGTTTTCTTTGAATACTCTGGTATTATTATTATGTCTTGGAATTTCATTTATATAAGCATGGATTAATTCTTGAAAAGGTTGAATTTGAATTTTTAAAATTTGTGCCAACTAAGGTGGGATGTTGAATACTGAAACGCGATTATAATTATGCGTCAATATTAGTATAGGCCAATGTGAAATCAGAGTTACGAGTCCTGCCGTTTCTTGTTAAATTAAATAACAGAGTAATCAAGTTTTTACAATTTTTAGAACTTGTTCGGTTATATATTCTCCAGGAAACATGAAACCCTGCTATCATTTTGTACAACTGTATAAGTACCCAAGTATGAGTACATTAAATCCAATCAATAGAGTATATTATGTAAAACAAATTTGTTTGTATATCGCTTCGACTTTCTCATCTTTCATTGTTTTGAACAAATCTAAAAAAGCACTAACCAGTTAACAGCAATAATAATAATAATTTGCTTTGTATATTTCATTTCCTGTAGAAATCTCTTTTATCATCACAATGACAATCCCAAAACTTTGCAATTCCCTTTGATTTAATAAAATCTTCGGGACAGAAGTATAATGCTTCCATAAATGAATATCTCTTGTAGCAAGTTTCCGGCAAATTATCTTGGATCGAACACCAAGAGAATTGTCAGTGGAGTTCCCGCGCGATAATCGCTGATCGATTACGCATCAATCGGTGTAATTGAATCATTTAATCGTGCACAGACGCCACGTAACACTTTTCTAAATTATCAATGGTTAATTATCGTTATTACATTATTATTTGCAAAAGAATGCAAGACAGAAGTGTTTAAAAACACAATTGAATTTCTACATAACGCTAAAGAGAGCAGCACTAATTATTCCCCTGCTCCAAGTGATAAAGTCGGACTTCGAGTGCAAGTAGTACGAGCCGCTATTGGTCAGACGCGAGCGACTTGTCGTAGCCTACTGGAACACTCCATATTTCGAGGATTAATTCGTACAAGCATGCGTGGAAATTTATTGTTGACTCTATACAGTATTCCTCGAACTTTGTACAATTAATTTTTAGACACAGAATCATAATTGTTTTCTATCAAATAATATCGCTTAAAATATTCTTCCAACATAACATTTAACTGTATTCTCAGAGGTTACATATAAAATTCTGCATTTCGGTGTAGAAAGTAATTTTGGAATTATTAATGGTGCTGACTTAAAATGTCGATAAATACAGATGAATTAAAAATATTGAAGACTTTCGTCTTTATTGTGCTAATAATACAAAATAACAAAGAAAAAAGAAGAGGAGATAGAAAGAACATGAAGGATAGTCACATAGATGTTAATACTTGGAATTTTAAGTATGTACTTGTAATAAATTAATGCTTTGCTTAATTCCAAAGACTATCGTTGTAAAAGGAATACTGGAATGCTATTTCAAATCGTGATTCACTCGTTTCGATTTCAAATGAAATTTGTCCGCCTTTGCTAGCGCGGGAGTTAATTGATTCGTAAATGGCGGACGCAAGGGAAGATGAACGTCGAAGCTTTCATTATGCAGCGCCCATGCATTTGCGTACAAATACATCCGTTAGATCGTAAAAGTAGCCAGGACTTGATTAAATGAAAAGGATTCTCTCGTTAGAGGGAATTACACTGGCTTGAATCATGCGACTTTCCGAGCAATAAATTATAATAATTGGTAAATAAGGATTCTTTGTTCGACCGTGAAATGCATGGCGGGGAAGTAAACACGGTGAACGGTTAATGTTCATTACTGAAAATAGATGGAATTCATTGAAGTTGCTATTAAACGACTTAATTTACGCGCGAACTGTTTGTCACTTCAAGGAAAGAAATTGTTTGATTCAAGGTGCACATGCGTGCATTTGAAAGTGATCCTAGTTTAGAAATTTTTATTTCTCATACTTCAAATGTTACTAGTGTGAACGTATTATAAATTTAAATATTCAGTATTATAATTCAATTTTTTCTCTAATTAACAGGACTGTAGGAATGCTTTGGTAATGTATTAACCTGTTAATTGAGTTATTTCTCGAACAGAAATATCTCAAAGTAATGTGTTCAACCCTTGAAGAGTCGTGTCTGGATCAATTTTGACCCATATTTTCAATGTTTTTAATTTATATTGAAAATCCATCTCTAGAGTTCGCACTTTGAAGTATCAATTATAAAAAAAAGAATCACGTTTTTAAGTGATAGAGAAAGAAAAGTGCGTATGAGTCTCGGTTGCCATAAACGTGGGCCTTCCGAGGGTTAAAATGAAATATTTAAAAATGAGTAGAAGTGAATTCATTCAAATGTAACGTACATAATAATTATGATCTAATACCTTAGGTACTTCTGTTATACAAGATTCTTTTTTTAATTTTTGTAATGAATTAATGTGTGTAAGAATTTTTGAACAACGACTTAACTCGTCTTCCCAGGTTAATGGGGTAGTAAGTTTTACTAATTTTTTTATCAAGCATTTAAATACAAAGTTCTTTCACAATGGTTTTACGTTTGTTTACCTTCGTTTCTCAATTAAATCCACTGCCTAACGTCACGCTCAAGTGATCACGAAAAAACGTATAATTGTTTTTCTCGAATTTCTTTCTTTTCCGTGCCCGAATTACACAATGCATCGATAATTACAAGTTCGACTGCGTTAGAAACTCGATTTATCGTAGGAAATAGAGTTTCAGGATTGGGCACAGTCACTCGATTAAAATTCGCAATTAAAAAGAAAGGAGAAAATCTCGTCAAGTTCGTATAGTTTTCCAAGAATTTTAACCGGAAAAATCACAAGAATCTAATAAGAAACACTAAATCTCAGGGTCACGATGTGCACACGATGAGTAATGTGAGCTGAATTTTTAAGGTCAGTGCAAATCGATGACTACGTTGCAAGTGAAATACTTGAAAACAAGTACTGTTCCCTGAAGACACTTGTTTTTCACTCTGCAGTGCTAACAAGACACATTTATTAATAAATTCGGAAAAATTTGAAGAATATCGTTTGGCATGTTTTTACCTTGCACAGGATTAAATATCTGTGTAGTAATAGTAACTGTATTGTTTTCTTATGAATTACAATGACTTTCATCATGTGCTTCTTTACCTTTTTCGACATTTAAAATGTAAAATTTGTCACATTTCGATGAAAGTTTCTGTAATGCAATAGGTATCTCCGAATTTTATTAATATATACAGAGTGTATAAAAAATCATGGTGTTATTTAAATTAATCGGTTGAACCACCATAAAATTGAAACTCAATCTAACAATAAGTAACTTTAGGAGCTACTGATTAAATTTATTCACAGATATGATAAGAAGTAGTATTAAGTAAATACATAGTATCTTCATATATACAAAACGATGGCTTACGAGGAAAAGGAAATTACATGTCATAGGATGTTGGGAAGAACAAAATTAGCGGAAGTGATTTTATACGAAAACGAGTTGACATGAATATACAGTTTTGGACATCGTATTAAAGTATTACATTTAAATCAACGCTATATTATCTATTATTCTTGTTACATAAATCATTCAAATAATTCCAAGCGACTAATATATGCTATTACAATTAATATATGCTATTAAAAATTCCATTTACCATCTGATTTAAACCTAATCTTTCTCCGTTTAAGGGCTCACTTATTACTCTTAAAAATAATTAAAACTGCATATTGTAAGTAAGATCAAGGTGCTGCAATTATATATTTCTGTCAAACTTAAACGCGATAACAGGTCCAAGGTCATGAATTTGCACATACATTGACCAAAACATCGAGATAATTCTGTGTATTAAGGAAATCAGTGATTCCCTCTTCAAACAAACAAATTTAAGTAACATATTGACATAATGATATATTAAAATTTATTAAAAACAAGAACAATGTAATCGTAAGTGAACAGTGTCAACTTGGGGCAGTTGTCATACGGTGTGATTTGACTAATAATTGATAAGTAATTGGAAAATTTTAGCAGCTGTTATACCTAAAACCCGATTACTCGTGCGATTCTGTAATGATCAGCGTCCTTTCGTTCGAAAGCACTGCATATTGAGAGGAAATGGTTCGGCACAAAGGAAGCATGAAACCACACTAACACATAGTTCAACGAACCGACGGTCGATGCGTGATAAGTGAAAAAGACTGAATTCCGCGAAATGATTAACGTGTTATCGCGGAAAGTTGCTTCTTTTTTTTTGCAATAGCGCGCGATTTAACCGCAGCACGGTACTGTTCAACGACCATCGAGTTCCGTTCGGTAAGATGTAATTTTTGCCCCGCGTTTTGCTGTTGTGCCGTTTGAAAAATTTCCTGTCACTGGGGAACAGTGAAACCCGAAGACGCCGTCGGAGGAAACGAGACGGTCGAAGGACGTTGCACTCGGCTAAGGATGCCTGTGTTTACAACCGTAGTGGATTTACGGTAGAACGAGCACGTGCATTATTAGATTACTAATCGTCATAACGTTCGCTATGTGGGACAGTAACCGTAACACCGGTGTACGGGGTGAGTTTCTTAGGTTGACCGTGGGTTAAGGGGGAACACCACTGTGACGACCGGAAAAGAAAGCCATTTTTAAGAATTTTTTTTCAGGAATAATTTACAGTTTTCATAGAAAATTTTTATCATCTATCTTTAGAACGCCGTCTTAAGAGACTATACAAAAAAAATAAATAGAAAAACATGCATAAATTTTAATATATTAATTAATCTTCTAAACCTCTCCACGCGAGCTGGTCGAATGTGTAAATATGGAACAGCAAGTCCAAAATCAAATTTTATTCTTTTTTATCATTTGTATGAGTGTAGTTTCCGTTGTGCGTACCGATTTCTTAAACAAATTATTTTTGTAAAATTAGTGCGCTTTAGACGAAATTTTTTCGAACGTATTTCAACAAATTTGTTTTCAATCAAAGAATCCAGAGTTATAAAATACAATGTAATTGGAAAAAAATAGGTACAGATATTGTTTCTGCTTCTCTGAATTTAATTATCTTTTCTTCATTCTTCCACATACATTACCAATCACATTACACATCTATCCCAAATGCCATGCCGAAAGTAACGCCCCCTTAACGTATTACAAAATTTATAACACGAAAAATTATGAATTTTTTAACTACTATGATAGCAAAAATAAACACGACGTATATCTATAAACACAAAGTGCGGTAAGCTTACCTCGAAAAACAACAAAACTTTAATAGTAATAAAGTAACCACCAGTCGCGTTTGCCGATCATGCTAACTGAACGCCTATCGGTGTGTCCCGCACACACTACACGCGCTGAACGAGTGCATATACGTGCCCATAGCATTTAAAAAGTTAAAGGGAGAAGCTGGTGTAATCGGCAGAAATCAAGCTTCTATTTGGAATTTTTTTCTAGGAAAATATACATGCAATGTTTACAAAAGTTTCAGGCTATATTATCATGTATTTCAAGAAGTGAAGAAATATTTTTTGATATAAAAATAACGCAGTAATTTCAAATGGCGCAAGTGTTTCAGAGCCATCCAAAGTTTATCATCCTATAAGCTCATTTTAGGAAATAATGTTCAATGCTCTTTAAGCCAGTTAACGTGCAACCGAACGGAATTTTTTGTAAGCTTCTATCAACGAGGACTAAGCAGATACAAATACATTTGGCACGACAGTACTAAACGACTTACTTCCGCCATCCTTCAAATTTCTATTTCAGAATTGTCATTAGGAAGAAGGCTCCACTTCTTCACGAATATTACCGTGCTCTCGCGGAAATGAGGATAGCGCAAGTTACTTTCTCTGTCGAAGGTGGAATCAACGCGACGCAACCTGCTCCTTTCACGTTAAACATTCTCGAATGTGTGCTCTTCGGAATCCATGTGTTTCGACGTTAAGAAAAATCGTTTAAAAAACTGGCATTACATTGCCAAGAACGGCTGATAACGAATCGCGGGCTGAGATAATTGCGATTCGGCGAATACCTTCAGGAATAGGTCCTGCTTTCTCCTTCCGTGGCCACTGCCTTCTATGGTCTTCCAACGAACTGCCTCCAAAGCGTTCGATCTTGAAATCTTCGCTATTAGGCTAATGAGATACGGATGTCCGGGTACAAGTACCTACCGTGGAGGATAATTAGAAATCGAAGGGAAACATGGTGCATCGGAATATTGGGCTAGTGCATATGAAATTGCTGATCGAGGATAACGTAAAAGTTCCCTTGTTTATGGCGAGGACACAATAACAATTTATAACGCTGCCTCGCGAGTCTAGAAATGTCGTAGAAACTGGAAAAAAATAATATTGTTAAAAAGTATAAAGCACAATTACACGATGTAAAGATTAAGAAAGTAATAGTAGAACATACTATACGAGATTCGTTGTAATAAACAGAATTAGTATTCATTCAACATCCGATTGTATTTAATTCTTACAACTGACCCGTGCCTTGCGACTAGGGCGACCTATCGCGCGGTACTTGAAGAGCAACGAGGATTTTTTTAACTTGACTCGTGATAGGTCAGTGCCACGGATAAGTATTGTCACCGTGATCAAACATCCGGGATTAACATTTGGATTCGTTTTAACTATTGTTAAAACGAGCCACCCTTTCCAGTTTCACTTTTTTTTCTTCCATGAAAATTTCGCCCCCATAAATGAAAAGGGACATTTTTATTAAACTCCGCTTGATACTGATACTGGGAAATCTGTTTGTACATGGAAGGTTTAAATTAGGGAATGACAGGAGGAAATGAAGAAATAGAAAAGATAATAAAAGATGTTTCAATTTGAAGGGATTGATTTTCTGGGCATTGAATAAATATTTGCAGATAGTGTTTAACATAAAAATTCACGGGATGGACAACATGAGAAAATAATTCGTTATGTTTCATAACTGAAAATGAAGAAAAGTATGCTATTTTATCATTTTATTATTCGCTCTTAGATCTTCAGAAGACATGTGGCTCTAAAGAACAACGACTTCGTCCAATTATGTGGAGGAGAGAAAAAAAGAACGGGGAGAATTACGTAAATTATTGTCACTCCTGTATCTCTTTGCATGATTATGGTAAGAAGCGTGCGTAACGAGGATAACGATGTTAAAGATGATGAAGTCAAGGAGAACGACATTTAACGACGATCCTTCCCTTTCTCGTTCCCATGTTCCCGACACTTTTCAGCTTTTTCTTTCTCACTCTTCCCTCCCCATTTCGAATTTTATATAATTTACCCTGATCACTCGTTTCGGAGTAATATTCACTTCTGTGTACCAACAATGTTAAAGAAGAATTTAAAAAATAATACATAGCATTGTTTCCCGTTTTGCTTTCGTTATTAAGGTAATAACAATTTCTTTGATCGTAATTAATTCTTCCCTTAATTCTTACATAAATAATTCAGATAACCAAAGTTTCTAGTTTATAATCCATTTTTATTCGAAATCTCTTATCAATTTCAATTTCTATTTGATAATGCAAGAAAATCTCGTATCCCTTTTTCATTTCGAAAACACATTTTTAATACGTATTCACACAAGCTGTGAAGACAGTTTGCACTTCTTCCTAAGCTTGCAATATTTTTTAATTTCTTTTGTCTCGATGACTCCAGTTCCGTTTCCTTCCATCGGAACGTCTTTGTATTCACTGCTGCATATTGGATGATAATTTATTCTGGTTAAATGTCGGTGTTGTAAGTGAAGCAAGGCTGGAACACAATCGATGGGAATTAGAAAAAAATGATGTACACTGAAATTATCTGATTGGATAGGTCGATAATACAGTCTATTGTTCAATGGAAACATTTCGTTCGATATATCCTCGATCGCCAGCTTCGAAGTGCATAATTATTAAACGGAAAGGGAAGGGTGAACGTAACGATTATAATTGTATTATAATTGTTAATATATTAAATTAGAAGATATTAAGATCGCATACTTATTTTTGTATCAAATATTCCATTTTAATTCATCCAGGTAAATGTCGAGATTATTAATGACAGAAATAATTCCAATGCAAATTGAAGAGTTTTTAGGGAGAAGTTACATAATTTACATATTTCATGCATTTCAAGGTTACTGCTACTTTTTTATTTTATTTTTATGTTATTGGTTTTTATTTTATTTACTAGGATAGCAAAAATGTCAAGGTACTTTAACGTTTCATTATTTGAAATACGCTTATTTTGTGTTTTAAGTAATTTTGCCTGAAGTGAATTTTCACACAATCCTTTTGAATGTTTTTCGACGTCTGTGAATCTGTAAGTACCTATACGCTGAAGGACATCCTTTCGATTATCACCGTTAAAAATAATTCATTCACATTAATTTTATTGAGGAAACGACTGTGAAATCTCGAATGGTATAGGTCATTGGTTGTGCTTTGCTGAAATTGCAATGCCATTCCAAGAAGTATACGATTCCATTTAAAAGAAATGACGAACGACCTTCAAATATCTGAAATGCTGTCATTTGTGAAGATGCAATATTCACCGTGCTATGTCTTTCTTATGATCCTTCAAGTGTCGTTTAAAATATTTTTCCATATTTCTATGGATGAATTAAAATGGGACACCATATTGATCTATTCTCTGTTATATATATATATATATTTGTCTTATTTAAGAAGCCTGCCTGCAGATTTGAGGTTTAAGAATTGATTTTTAAATTCTATTGGAAAATAAATTTGGCGAATACGAGAATAATTTTAATGCCTCCCGTGCTAAACGACTCTTACCCGTTTATCCAATTGCGTAATCGAAATTCGATATTCCCGGCAGCCGTAAAACCGCGGTAAAAAATCCGCTTATAATATTCAGTTACATAAAAATTAACGAACGTGGTGAATTTTCGATTCCCTCGCTTTCACTTTTATTTGCTCACGCGAAATGTTGTAACACTAATAAAAGCTTCGGATCAGTTCGTCAGGATCAATTTCTTTATCTCTGGGATTCATATTATTCCTGTAGAGGTAATGACGAAGTGAAAGAAGGTCTTGTTATGTTAAGAAATATTTATTAAAATTGTTGGTAAAGTTCATTTGACGAACGCAATTTATCCAGTGCAACTGTATTTTCACGTCTGAATTCTTACACTTTGCATAGAATGTATATTTTCAGTAAAATTTAAAATTGGTAGGAGGAAGGAAACTATGGTAAATAGAAAATGAATAGTAACACGTAATGTACTAAAAAACTAATAACAATAGTAAATAAAAATTAATAACTCTAATATTACTAAATTTAGTCTCCAAAGAGGAGTATAATACTACTAATTGTAAGCGAAATCTATCAAAAATTTATCGCCACAATACAAGTGTCCATTTAGTGTCCATAAAAACTATGACCCATAATTTAAATCAGAACCACCCCTTAACCCATGGACAAAAATTTGCTCCAAACTATTCTAATCTAAAATCTGTATTTCCTCCAAAAAGAAATACCAATATGACATAACGTATGTAAATAACATTTACAAGTAGTTTGATACATATCCCAAAATTACCACCGTCCACAAAGGACAATAGAAACATGAAATATTGAGAAATCTCACGCTCTATTCACGTCTAAAGTGATTGCAAGCGAAAAAGTGAAATAACCAAAAAAAAAGGAAGCTGATTGGTTTCGTTGTCTCAGCAGTTGCACGCCGCGATTTGCACAACGCGGCCTTGTCGCCCCGTTCTTTCGCGATCCAGAAGAACGCGCGCGATTCTGAAAACGCCGAGGCCGCGGGGCCGCGAGGCTGCGAGAAGAAGGGCGCCCTCATGAATGGGCATAGATAGAGGGGCGAGAATTGCCACGGGCGATCCACGGCGAGAATAAAATCGATGCTCTCGAGGAAATGACCGCGGGTGAAAGTGCTTCTGAGACATTCGTCGAGAGCGGTCGAACACGTTCGTTCAGGAGAAAAAATGGCTACGCGCCGTTCGACACGCGCACGAGTTTTTACAGAGGCGATCGAAGGTCGCCACGATTACGATAATCGATAATGCTCAGTAAAAGTTGGGCATTATTCGAATACTTTCGAATGAGTGTTTTTGGGTCGGTGCAGAAGTTTGTTCTCTGACTGTCAGGTGTACGAAAATGCCTTTTTGTGCTACACCTGCTTGCACTTTTTCAAGACAAGAGGCAAAATACTTTAATTAAAAAGATATGTAATATATTTGTACTTTGGTTCGATAATGTGAACGAATTATTGCATTAATTATTAATAAGACAATTTTCTGTATGCATATTTCATTTTGATAATAATTCTTCGTCGTTCGTAATAGATTATTCTACAACATTTTTGGAATGATTTATTTGGGTTTGTGGGAATTTGTGGGGAGGAGTTTTAGAATAATTTAGATACTCCAAATTAATGGACCATGTGTAGAACATTCAAATTTAAATCTTGGTCCCTTTAATTCAACAGGCTATTCATTGTTCAAAAGTCGATTTTTTTCTATTTATGCATGAGTTTATTTTAAGCCTGTCGCATAATGCTGGAGTCACTAAAAAGTCGAATTTATTATATCTTTGTCTTTCTTTTTTTATGTTCAGGTACCCCGATTGCCAAGTATCGTTCTTCTAAAATACAGACATATTTTTTGTTAAGCTGACTAAGATCTATATGTAGCCATCATTTTTTAATGTTTACCTTGGAGACTATGAATATATTAATGGCTCATATTAAAGTAGTAGGTAGAGCAGTAATGGTAAACAAAGGCTCCAGATTTGAATTCCACCCCAACGAGCTAGGAGACCAGTTTTTTCTCTCTCTAAATATTCAAAACCAAGATTCATACCTTTTTCTTTTATTTTCATGCTACAGCTATACGTATTTCAATTTCGCATAGCTAGCGTGACTAGAAAAAGTGACAACTTTTCATCATTAGCCTAGGGGGAGAGAAAGTACCTATATGTATTCAGAATAACTGAATTCCAGTACACTCGATAAACAAAGAAAATGGAACCTATCCTGACCTAAGCAGAGCAGTTTTTCTCTTCGAAAATTCCCAAACGCGTGTATTTACACCGTTATGTGTTACTTTCCCATTATTTCTAACATGAAATTTTATGTCCAATAAAAGACGATCTCGCTTGTCGAGACGATCAAGCTGTAAACGTTCGCCATGTTCCAATATTAGTTTTAGAGAGAACGAGCTCGTTGGTGGCCTGAATAGCTCAATTAATGAGGCAGCCATGCGGAAAATAAAGAATTCTACTTTGAACGCCAGTTCAGTAGATCCAAAATATCTATGTTCATCTCTAAACACTCAAAAATGGAACATAACCGCTTCGCTAAGGGTGATCTTAGTCACCTGCTGATATTCTAAGAAAATAATAAAAAATAATCGTAGCAGTAATTTCTTTGAAAGAGTAGATATAATTTAAACACTTCGTCAAACAGATTCTAACTACTCTTGCACTCTATAGCATTAGATTTAGCTACAAATCTAAGATTTCGAAACAAAAAGCCAATTAATAGTTTGAATACCTTAATTCCTAAATTAATTATTCAACTAAGAAAATACACACGAGTTGCATTCCCAAATCCTTTTATTCAAATTCCACACAGCGGACAGAGCGATGCAAAAAAAAAAAATATGTAAGACACTCCTCAACTGTAATGATATTTGTATGTTTATAGAGAATCACAAAATACTGAAGTACTTATGTATTATCATTCACGTCGGTTTACTATTCACTTTTTACACCTTTCTCGTTAACCACGAGGTAGCATTCGATATTATCAGATAAGGGGCAATCAAAGAAGCTATTTCTAATGTACACGGACCCAAACGGCGGAACACTAAAAGTTCCTTGCATCATTTCTAAAAAAAAAGTTCTCCTTTCTAAGGCAAGCAGGATGCTAAAACTGATGATCGGGGCACGTTCACTTTTCGTCGCCTCGCTCGGACGTGAAAGTAACAGTGGAACGTCGAATAATATCGATTTGAAGAAAGAGAGCGAAGAGGAGCATGGCTACAGAAATGGGAAGTAGTGATGGGCGTTCAATTCAAAGTTTGAAGAAATTTCCGGGGTATTAAAATATTCAGATCTTTCCAAAACTTTCAAAGCGTACAGTAGTAGTCAAAAGAAAGTTTAAACTGTAAAAAAATGAAGATAGTTCAATTAGTAAGAATTATATCTCATAGAATATGGGGTTGCCAGAATCGGCTAATGATATCAAAATAATGCTTAAACTCTATAGACATATTATGTTTGTACAAAAATATAAGAAAATCTTTTAAACTTTATTTGACGTCTTCATACTTGATTGACTGTGATTGAACTCTGAATAAAAATATATTTATAAATTCAAACTAGTTGCAAGCAACGAAAGCAAACTAAACCCTTATCTATTACACATTCATACATCGCGCATTCCTAAAAAAATATGTGTTTTAAATTTTCTTTTCACAACCACTGTATAGACACTTTTATATATTTCTTAAATTCGAACCGTATTCAAATTGATTCGAATATATTTACTCGCGTGTTCGAAGCATGTTTAAGCCCATCACTAGTGAAAAGGAAAAGTGGAAATGTAGATCTATCTAGGCAGGTGCACGGCTGGAAAGATGGCTCGGCGTACCGTTAAGGAACTAGTTTCTGATCAGTTTAGAGGGCTTCCCGCTTTAATATTTATTTTTAACCTACTAAAACTTTCAACCATAGACTTTTTTTATACTAAAATATGAATTAAGGTTTACACTTTAAGGAAAAATTTTAAAAAGTTGAAAATAAGTATAATTTAATTATTTATAAGGTACGGAAGAATAAAATGACTGGGAACTAGTTTTTGATCATCTGAAAATACATGGAAACTAATTTTTGATCAGGTCAGGAACTAGTTTTTGATCATCTGAAAATACATGGGAACTAATTTTTGATCAGGTCAGGAACTAGTTTTTGATCATCTGAAAATACATTGGAACTAATTTCTTATCAGGTAACGAACTAATATTTGATCAGATACTAATACTAATTAAAAAGAAAGTACCAAATAAACTTATTTTTAGTATTAAACCATCTAAATTTAATTTTTTTTATAATTTTATAATGTTCTAACCTAATTTTTATTCAGGTGATCAAAAATTGGTTCCATAAGAAAAAAGTGGAACTAAATAATGATCACTGACTTTTAAAGCAAAATGATACATATAATACTAAAATTCTTTCGCTACATTGTAAAGTAAACTATTGTAAGCAAAATGTATGGAAATAAACTTTAATACCACAATCACCAGTAAAGAAATCGACTGTGGCGTCGATAGTGATCTCTTAGTTCGAACACTAAGAGATGGCGTTCAACAGAGGCTTCCTTCAAGTGAGCTACCTTACACATTTATTTTCACAAAAACTAACAATACTAACTGCTTTCACAGACAACACGTATATTTTTGAATTATCAATTTTTATGTTAGTAATTATTTCAAACAATTATTTAATGACATAAACTGAAAAGAACGATTTATTTCATGAACTGATCAAAAATTAGTGCCTGATCAAGAACTAGTTCCTTAACGGTATTCCTATGTTAACAATGTTTTTGCAATACGTGAGACAGATGAGTCGATGGCCCGTAAAAATGTGAGACGCCCGAGGGAGAGGCACGTGTGCAGCCGTGGAGAAAGATTTCTCCAGTTTCCGTTGACCCACTGACACTGAATTTACTGCTGCCCGTGTACCACTCGTGGCACGGAACAGCAAGAAAATTTGCCTGTTGCCTTGTCTGCTCGCTGAAGGGCCACGAATATCGAGGTGGTCGTGAACAATCCTGACGACCAAGATTATTATTATAACAATTTTATTAGAATGAGAACACAGTAACTGTACAAGATTGAACACCACGAGTGAAATTGTGAGTTACAGCTGTGTGGTATCATAAAACTGAATCATATAAGTGGTGGTCAAAAGAAAGTTCACAATTCATATTTTAACTATTTTAATAGATACTAAGCTTTAAGGATAATAATAATAATAATACTTCATTTAACTCTACAATGCACACGTGGGGCCTAACAAACCCGAGCGAACAGTTCTCATGATATTGAAAACGATTCAGATAACAATGACTCGTAGTGTTAAAGAGATATTTGTTCAGTATTTCATTTTGTTATTAAATATTTTTGTTAATAAAGATTGACTGCAATAGCTTACGTGCAGTCTAAAAATTCCTTTTTTCCAAAGGAAATAGTTGGTGTCCCTATTAAATTCATTCGCAGTTGGTATTGGTATTATGCAAATTTTAAGTTAAAATTCTTTTTCATGGAACTATCTTATTTTTCTTACCGTTCACAGTTTAAACTATCTTTATACCACGATCTGTGATACACCCTGTGTCTCGAACGACACACCGTTACGTGGAAGCAATTGTCATTTCACTGTTAATTTTACTGATAATTGATCTAATCACGAGAAATGGAAAAGCTCACGACAATGTAATTTCTTTACGCGAGTTACTCGCGCACAGTTGGCCTCCAGAGTGGCTACGCAGAAAAGGAAACGATCTGGCCTGATTAGGAAGCAGTAATACGACTTCCGCGGAAGAGCCATGTAAGTCTAGAGCGGAAAAACAGGGAATGAAAATCGGTACCTCTTCCCGGCTTAATTGCAAGTCGATTGATATCTATTAATCGCAGGCGTGGCGATTCCAAGGCTCAAGCGAAGTGAAATCCGTAAACCGTGGCCATAGATAGAAGATTGCCCAGCACGTGCTCAATTCCATTAATTGTTCGCTCTTTTTTTAACGTAGTGATTCTTTCGAAATACAGTTCCATTGACAAACAACAAAAAGAATATACAGTGCCACTAAAAAATGATTAAAGTCACTCAAAAAGGAAGACTTCCACAAAGAGGCTTTACTCTTCATTTTCAATTCGCATTTACATGTAAAATCATCTGCTTCTCAGTTGCATTACTTATTACTATACACCCAGTATAATACAATGAAAACACCAATCAGAATTCACGAACTAATTAATTACAAAGCAGAGTATTAATTGAGGCAAGCAGCAAGTGGCTGAGAAAGTACAACATTTAATGACAATTCAACTTGATTTCTCAGCTGGAGGACTGAATACCGCCGACGAGCAATGAAGATTGCTGCCTTCCCTTTCGATCAAACTTTCACAGTGACCGCCGTGCCCGTTCAAATATAAATCCCGGATCATTATCCACGGGTTTTGTTATTCGCAAAATAGTGGGGAAGGGGGACGGCAATAACTTCAGGAGCTTCTTTGCATAAGAATGTGAAAGTGCCGCGAGATAGGAAGCAAAGATGAAAATTCCCAACAATGCGACTGGTTTCGTTGGTCACTGTAAACGGTTTAGTCGCCGAGCAGTAGCGACGGAAACCGGTGACCGCAAAAATTTCGAGCGTTCGACTGCAGAGGCGTGGAAATTGTTCGCCGCCAACGATTTCCTGACATTGAATCCGTCGATCGAGGCGGCAGGAAAGTTTTATGCCTCGGCGAGCAGAGAAGTGAGCGTCGAACGTGGTGAAGGTGAACAAACTGTATAAAAATACGAAGCCGCTGTGACTGTCGATTGTGTTAACGGTATGGGAGAGAAAAGGAGCGAAGGCGAGGAAATTTAGTTAACGCTTTGAGTGGTGCAGGATTTTGAAAAATATGGTCGATCGGGGTCCTTCGAGCGAGTTTCGTACAAAGTGAATTCTGAACTTTGTTTGTTTTTAATGTAAATATTGGGGAACTCGAGGATAATACTTTCGATGCTTAAGCAGAAAATATCGGCGCCACACACATTAAAAACACGTTTCGTAATGGGTGGTAATCACGAAGAAACAAGTGGAAACGAGTGTTGATTCTCGAGAAAATCGATTTCGAAAATTAATTGTGAAAATCAAATGGGGTAGTGAATGTGGTGCAGAAAAGACTCGTGCAGTACCGGTCACTGTAAGTTTTTGAATACGTTGCTCAGGACTATAGTATTCATTTCTTCATTGATAGTACAATCAATTACCTATGTAACAGTAGAAGCGAGATCTAGCTTTGGCTTGTACTCTGCGACTCTTCCCTATAAATATAGATGAAACGACTTGTGCAAAAATAAATTGAAATTGTGATATGACTTTGTTTTCAAAAAAATTGATTACAAAAATGGAATCTATTGAGAATTCGTGTTCATTCCAAAGTGAACCAATTTTAGCCAGTGACTCGTACTAAAAATTTCGTTCTACTTCTTCGACTTACTTTTATACGAGGAATCACTTGCTCCTCGGTTTTACCACGATTTCTGAACCAAACTGCCTATAAAAAGCACCGGACACAAAAGAGTCTCGTGTGAGACGGTCCTAAGGCTTAGAAAGAAAAGTGACAAGTTCAACATTCTTCCCCACGCTGGTTGTAAGCGATTCGGTCGCGTTATGATCGCAATTAAACCCCGAGTATTGTTCATCTCGTTATCGAGAGATCGATAAAGCAGATTACTCGTTGAGAGCGCGAAACGCAGCGGTAACACGAGGAGCTAAAAGCAATCATCCATATTCAAAGGAGTCTTCCCTCGTCTTTCCCAGGCACTTAAACATTTCCATACAAACGAACGAAAGACACGTGGTTCGTTGGAAGAAAAATAACGTGTCCTTATTAAACAGGTTCTCTTTTCAAACAGCGACTTTCTTACGCTTTCGAAAGCTGTGAAAGGAATTTCATCGTCGCTCGATACCGACCAATACTTAAATTTTGCCTTGGCCCTCGTGCACTGGGAAGATCGATACTTTATTGCCCACCAGCTGATAGCGGTGAGGCTGTTGGTTTATCGAGGAATCATAAAGATCGTTACAGTTATGCTTGTGAGAAAAGGGGGTGTGCGTTAGCCGCGAGCTTAGATTGGTTTTCGGTGATCCTGGAGTTTGGTTTTCTCTGGGCTGGTTTCGCCAACATGGCCCACCGTTTCCTCTGTCCACCTACATAAACGATGTCGCTGAAAGTCGAAATCGAAAGACCCCTCGACCAGTGTCTCTCAATCGGCCAGCGCTTAAGGACCGATACTTTTTGAGGGATTTTAATGGGTCTATTTCGAGGGTGTGTAGCTTACAAGTGGAAGTACTTTTGAAGCTGCTAGGAGGATCCTTAGCTTAGGTACAAGTTGAAGTACTTTCTTCTAGTGAACCTGTTAAGAGGATCGTTGGCTTGCAAGTGGGAATAGGTACGTTTTCTTAACCCTTCGTGGTCACACCTTATAATAACAAATTGGTAACATGGGGTTCACTGCACCTGAGCGTTAATTTTGAGTTACCAATTTCGTATTTTTTAATCTTTTAACTTTTCAATCATAATTGTACATTCGTAATACTCATACAATCATGTTCTAATAATTTTCTTTTTCTGGAAATGTATATTTTGATATGATGAAATTTGAAGGTAAGAAAATAGTTGTGGAAAAGAGCGAATTTTTATTAATATTCACCAAATTTTTATGTGAAAGTCTAAAAATTTTCAGAAATATTGGCGAAGGCATATACTTTGGGTGAAATTTTCCTGGGGTGCGATACACCTCATCTGACCACGAAGGGTTAATGGGAATATTTAGATGCATAGTTTCGAAGTTCGGATATGTTTTCTTATTATGAATGTGGGGGTGTGCCTGGTTCAGAAGTAGGAATAGTTTTTTTAATAACTCTACTAGGGGGTGCCTTGTTTACAAGTGCTTAATGGATATATGGAGGGGATGCTTGGTTCAGAAGTGGGAACACGTTCTCTTAATGAATCATACATCGAAATATAGGTCACGTTGAAAGTTACTTTTTTACAATAATGTAGTTCTGTGGCGCTAAGCGAAGATACTTGGCGAACTATTGTTATGCAAAACTGTAGTTGAAGGACTAGCTCAGAAACTCAGCTCGATTGATTCTAGAATCCACCATTGTTTGCAAAGTGTTAGAAAGAATTGTAAATATGGGCAACGATCACTGAACAATCTACCAGAAATCAATAGTGTGCAGAGAACAAATTCGTGCTACTACCCAAGTTAAAAAATGTGCCATTTTTAAGTGAACTGTTGCAAGAATGAAGAGTAACCGCTTTCGCGGTTACGTTGAACACTAAAAGTGATAGGTAGGTCGTGGCGAAACCTTAATGCATCAAGCTGACCCAGGACTAATTCTGCGGGAAACTATCTCGTCTGTTTGCTGAAATATATAATTATTCCTTACAAACTATTATATCGCAATCGAATAGTAACTGAAAAGTTTTATGATGACTAACTGGATCATTTCAAGATGGTAATAGCATAAAAAGTGACAAGCTTTGTGACTCAACACTATGCATTGCAAACAATTTGATATATTTTTTACTCCTGCAAATATTTAGATACGAACTTGCAGATGTTTACTTAGGTTCAGTAATATTGTTTATTAAAAGAATACAATTTGAAAATTGAAATTCCCAATTTCATTATATCCTGATTTCCATTTCTTTCAAATCTTTCGTAAAAGAACTTAAGAATCGACCATGTAATTAAGAATCACGATTAATGACGTTTGACAAAATTTTTCACACCAATGATATTTGCCTCGATTATTATTACGATGAAGATCCGAAAAAAAGAAATAAACGAGTTGTTAAAAAAAGAGACAAGTATAACAAAAGACCGACGCAATGCGATTTATAGTACGAAAGGTCAACGATTACTTTTCCTCTCTTGGAGATCCTCCTCGTTCATCGCGTCTCGCGATCACCCACAGATCCTGCTCACTTTCGAAAAATTCCGCTCAATTCAGTCGTTCTCAACTCGTGATTCTTTCATTTATTCAATGATAATTCATTTCCCTTTATTTAATGAGAAATTTCTCAAGCCAACGGAACTGTACACATAATTCTGATTAAAAGTAAAAGGCAACCCGATTAAAAGTAAAAGTTAGGAAAAGCCTTAGTTCAAAAGTATCAGTTACAAAGGTCCCCTAAAGGCCTAAAACAATGTCTAATTAACTATCGTTAACCAACTAACTTTTACACATAAATTTGATTTCTAATTTTTCTGTAGATTAATCTTTTTCAAAATCCTTTTAATTCGTGCAGCTTTAATGTCCCTTAATATTTATTAACCGCAACACATTTACTACCACTGAATGCTATACAATGCGGAAATTTAGATTTTCTGTAGTGTCGTAAAAAGTGGTGAGGAAATTAGACTACGGTATTCAGATACACAGATGTCCCAGTTACAGTGGTGCCACAGGATTTAATCTTGGAGGAGCTGAGTTGAAAGGACAAAAATATTTTTAATGCAAATTCAATGAAATTCATTAGGTGATAATAAAAATTTATTTAAAACATGAAATCCAGTTTTCTTTTCTCTTTAGAAAGCTCTTGAATCACTGCATTCGTTGTTACATTAAGCTCCTATTTCCTTTTTCTTTGGGGGTTGCCAGAAATTCTTGGTAATTTTAACTATTCTTTTCTTTCGAGCAGAGTTAAGCTTTGCACTATTAATGTAACATTACATAATGATATTATTATACGTAATAAAAGTGTAAGAATTCGTAATTCATAGTATTAAACTGACCGATTTTGAAATCGATACACTAAAATATTCGCTATTCCGAACTTTCCTGCATTACTGAGGAAAAGATCTCCGTTTTATTGATAAACGAATAATACTTCACTGTAAATAGTTGAGTAATTTATTATGAAATGAGTGTTTGATCTCGACCCGCACGTTTCCCAACCGATCACCGAAATACACTTTTCTTGTTCGGAATTTTTCGACGCAGGAAGGAGGTGTTTCGTTAACGGTATGCGTAACACGCTCGCGATGTTCTGCATGGTCTGGCGACTCTACTACGAAATGAGAGGAAAAGTCGCGGTAGTAAGCGAGGTCCCCGATGCGTAACACGCGTGGAGATCGGGACGGACGTCTTTCGAAGCGATGGAAACCGTTCTTCAGCTGGGTTCTCGGGCGAATCCGTTCGCCTGCTCTTGATCTTTCATAGCCTTTCTCTCTTTCTCCCTCTTTCTTTCCCTTTCTTTCACCTTCAGCTGATCCTGCTTCCTCTCGCAGAGAAAGTATGCGGCCTTTTCAGCGGAGACATTCTCGAACTCGCATACCGACGATTTCAAAGATGCTTGGGCGCACGCGACTGCCGCGGTTCTTCGGTATAGGGGGAGTTGCTATGAATAATGACGTTCATCATTATTCATATAACTCTGGTTATTGAACATTTAAAAATATACAGTTTGCACCAAAAGAAAGTAAAGCTGTTCGAGTTTATAATTTCTTAGGGTAAATTCGGGGGTGTCGGTATAGCAGGGTGGTTGGTACAGTTGTTATATTTCAGACTCTATGCATAGTAAATTTAAATAAAAAAACAATTTTTTTAAAACAAGCTTTTATTAAAATGTACTAGAAAAGAAAATAATTTTAATACCAGCCGAAATGACTGCCTTAGAAGTATTCCCACATATGACCAACAATAAAAGCGTGGGGCGTAAATATTTATATTAAACGACATTTCAATATTTACCCCTCACGCTTTTATTGTTGGTCATATGTGGGAATTCTTCTAAGGCAGTCATTTAGGCTGCTTTCTTTTCTGGTACATTTTAATAAAAGCTTGTTTTAAAAATTGTTTTTTATTTAAATTTATTTTATGCTTTTTAGTATGTGTGCCAAATTTTAAGTCGATCGGACATCGACATCTCTTTGACAGTCGTTGCTTTCAGATAGAAACAGTTTTCAGTTTGTTATGGAGAGGAAACAGTTGTTCTGATTGGAATTAATTTTTTTGTTTCAGGTGCAGTCTGGGACTGCTGTCTACTGTGGTTCTTGCGGGGTTAGCGATCACGACAGTTCATCAGTTCAATATCTCGGGTAAGCAGAAACCACTGGTGAACAATTAACCTGTCAATTATCATGCAATATTTTTAATTATATGCTCATTTCGCGCGTTTTACTTTGAGTATGTATTTTATATATGTAATTTGTAGAAATATAATGCAGAAATTTAGAGAGCAGTTTAATATATGAGCCGTTTTTGTTCAAAGTGGTAGGTATAGACTTTTACCATTTTTTCTTGATTTGAGACATTTAATATTTTGCATCAGTCTGTAAGTATACCTAGCTTCAGTTCATTTTTTCAGCAATTTAATTTGCACTACTTGGAAAAGCACTACTATCGGGAAATTGTAGAATTTTAATAAGCTTCTTGATAACATTGGTTGAGAAAGGTAGAAAATATTTAAAAAGTATGCATCACAAATGTGGTGGTTTCACAGATAGTCAGTTCTGTGCTCTGCGAATTTTTAGCTCTTTTCTGAGAGTATAATTGTTATAGAATTCGAGAGACGATATTGTTAAAATGAAAAAGAATGGCAAATTTGATCAAAGAATAGCAAAAATGTATGCCCTACCTATATAATCATCAAAAAAACTGCCAATACCAAAATTGAAAGATGGTCTATTTTCCGGTCTATTATTACTCTTCTCACAAAACTTTTTCCTTTTTTGCAATGAGTTCCAATCAGCTCCTCAACTTCGCACTCATAGTTTATTCGCTCACTATTAATTACCAGTATACTTTAGTATACTTTATAGCAAAAGATATATCAATTTCAATGAACCATTCTATAGAAAAAAAACATTTTCCATAAATCATATTTTTTAAAACATAAATATCCTCATGCAATGAACATCATTTACATAATATATATGTCCTTACAATACCAATACCAATCGGAAACTAAATTTTGATTAAACATATCCTTAGCAAACTTCTGTTAAAATATTTTCAAGTGACCAGGAATATTCATAATCGCTTAAAACTACTTGTTTTTAAATTTATTCTGCGTTACTTTCGAAAGTCCTTGATATTTAAGCGCTACTGTGACATCCTCCCTGTCTAAATAAACGTTGCGCAACGAAGATGCACGTGACCGTCGGTGTTACAAATTTAAGGTGTACATACTCGTGGAAAGACAATAGTGAGATTCCTCTCACGTCGATTGTGGCGTTGGCGTGGTTACGTCACAAAATCGACTAGCAGAGAATTTTCTCGTTAAGGAGCTCATTAGCATAGTCATCCTTCGATCATTCAGTATCAAGCAGCATTTATTTGATACCATTGGTGAACTTCAAGTCTCGAATTTTTCCATTTTTACTTGAAGTTTAAATGCGCGCAATTTTGTTAAATTTTGTCTTACGTGGATAATTATGGCACCTGCGATAGTGGTACTCATAGTGATTACGAAACAGTTTGGTTTTTTTGTTTGAGATGAGTCTGTGAGCTGAAATCACTCCCGCCATCTTTTCAAAGGCGCGATTTTTAACTCCAGATAACATTGAAAAAACACAATTAAAAGTATATTTAAAAAATTGTTCCGTATACATTATAACTAACCTAATAAATGAAAAAAACGTTTGACATTGTTATTCATTGTATTCACTGAGAAAAAAACCTGAAATTTGTCGAATTTTGCGGCGTGATTGCTAGAATCATCCCTTAACCCTATCGTCAGTCTTATTATCTTGTTAACCCTATCATCACTCTTATTATCTTGTTAACCCTATCATCAGTCTTATTATCTTGTTTATCTGTTACCTCTTGTGAATCTTGTTATCTTTTAACCAGATCTAACTTGTTACTACTTGCAAAGGGTGCTGTATATATATCCTACGATTTTATTTTCGTTTTGTTCGAGTGTTTACTGTAAAATCTCAATTTCATTTACAGATTATGTCTACGGGGTGGACCATGATCTACAAGCGAGAGCACGTGCAGGGATCGAAGCTGAAAGGTTTACGTATGAAACGCGTGCCAGGTGAGATTGCTTCCCCGATTGCAATATATTGACTATTATTCATCGGGGTACAGGTTGAATATTAATTTCAAATGAATGCCCAATCGAATTGAAATAGGGTTTCATAAATGTCAATTATCGATGTAGGTAATAGCCTATCGACGATTGGAATTATTTCACAAGTGATAAATCGTACACTAGGAGCCTTGATTTATTAATTATTCGATACATTACATTCCGTTCGAGGCAAAGACAATTTCGCTTGACTTATTGCAATTACCTAATCCACGCCTGCCTCTCTGGCTTTACTACGCCAGAAATATCGAAGGTCGTTTACTGTCTATAATGAAATTGGTTATAGCTGTGTTAACGTGACTTCTCAATAAAACGATAGTGCAATCATATTCCTACGCATTGTGGAACGTTCATGGAACTTTCTCACTTCCCATTCATACGCTATTCGTTGCCGTATCTTACAAAATACGATCTATAATTCCTTCTTGGCAGACATCATTGAACTTATCTACTTTATGCTACCACTTGCTTCGTGGAATCTGAAGTAGCTAATAATAAATGATCATTACATGATCCTTCTGTATTGAAAACATACGTAGTATACAAGGCGAACTCAATATCAATTCAAATATCACATGTATAAGGATTTGTTTAATTAAGTGATGATACCACAAGCCCCACTATTTCAGAACAGTGTTCAATCTAAATTCACTCACGACACACTGGCAAAATGACGTCGGCGTAAGTGACACACTTTTATGGGAATATCAAAATGTAATTAAACGAAAACAGATGAAAGTAAATCTAGCATATTGATTCTTAACCCTTCGTTGATACTCTGGGTGTGAGCCACCCATAAGCTGATTTTGAATTTTCCAATACGTAGATTCTACGTAGAATATCGTGAATATTCGTGGAGTACCTCTATTTCTACAATTACCGAAATAGCCTACTTTCTATATGCAAAACAAATACCTTGTTTCCAAAACCGACTTACAAACTATTTCTCTCTCAAAATATTGTATCTAAACAACAATTCTGTAGATTTTTTGCTTCTAATATTGAAATTTGTGAAAGTTACAATTTTTTGAAGATTACCTTAGTTTCTTTCTGGACATATGGTAATCTAGAGTTTTTTTACAAAAACTTTGATAAAATTTAAATTAAAAATCTATTGGAATACATTCTAGAGACTTTGAAATTGATCCATGATTTTTTTCATAACGATTGGATTCTTTAGATGAGAATGGCAGTCGTTCAAAAATTGCTCTGGGTGTGAGCCACCCAGTATGTCAAATTTGATTGTAAAAAGAGGTGTGTCAACGAAGGGTTAAACATGGGTATGCATTAGTTTACAAATGTGACTCGGTCAATTTACTCCCTCGCGATTGACGTTTCGAAGTCAAAAATTCGCTTCAAAAAATTAAATCTGTATTTCAGTTCTAATATAAATACCTACTTACCGGTTTCAATCTGCCAATGTGAGCTATGGTGTTCGAGGAGTCTCTTGAGAACGTGGGTCAAAATAGACCCAGGTTAACGTGACATCTGAGATCGATGTAATAATTCATACGTGTAGAACACGATTCCTTGCAACTGGGTGATTAAGAAGCACAGTGTTAGATACAGAAAAATGTACACAATTCACCCTCTTTTTCGGCTGGTTGTTTAAAAATCGTCACCAAATACGCCACCCGAAAATTACTGGGGCGGTAAGTCGAAGCAACAGATTAAAAGTGCATCAAGCTGACGAAACAGGGGCTCGTTGCAGCACGAATCCGCGAGTGGAACTGTAACTGTAATTACGCCGAGGAGCGTGATACTTTTCGCCGAATCAGAAGACGGGCTCCCCGGTGCGGAAAGTGAATCGCAATTACCGCGAAACGCAAGCTATCTCGCACCTCTGTTACGAAATCACCGCAATCAAGAGAAATGGCGAATGCGCGCCGCGGGTTTAGCAATATTCAAGCTTTTAATAGAGTCTAAGCACGCTTGTGTTTAACGAGCTGACCGGTTCTGTCGATGCTAATGCACCAGATACCGAGTATTCGATAATTTATAACAGAAAAGATGTTTCGAATTGTGAATAAAGGGGATGTGACGAATTTGGGCCAGGAAGTGAGCCTGATTTTAGATTCTAATCGAATATAGAGCTATTCCGGTACAGATGGACCACGTGTTTAAAATCGTTTCAAACTTCAATAGTTTTAAAATACTGATTATTAGACTTATCAGTTCGTATAGTGTGACTATACCTTTTCTAGGACATGTAATCTTTATAAGTAGCTACGAAAATAAATAAATAAAATTTTGGGGTGTTGTCCATTTCTCACTACGGGTGAGCTAGACCACTTCGATAAAAGTTATAATCTTTCATGAAATTGAGTTGTAGCAATTATTTTCATCGGAAATATTGTTACAGTAAACAAAATAGGATTAATTCTAGTTCTAATATTATTGTAACTACTTAAAACTTATTAATTTGTTTCCAACAATAATCACAGATGTTTTCATTGCAGTCTTCATAATCACTATTCACTTGAAACATGCGTCTCATTTGTTTCTTCTTCATAACTTCTTCAAAATCAATTTATTTTTCCTTAATTTATTTATTTTTTTATTACTTCATAAGAACAGTGTAAATATCTCTTCAAACAACAGAATTATACTAATTCTTGCGACTACGCAAGAAATTATCATCCCTTCCAGAAATTAAAATGTTGATTTTCGTGAAGATTTTATAAAACTATGATGTAAAATTCACAGATATCCTTGATTACAATCATTGTAACGAAGGAAGATTGATACATTGCGCATTGGCGGATAGATTGAAAAATATTTCACTGGTCCGTCTCTCCCGGCGGTCCATCTCTACACATGCATATGTTCCGTTTTAAGAAAGTAGTCCAGTTTTGTCGTTTGCAGTACCTACGCCGCATATTAAACACTTGACAAACTGAAACGGATGTTTCTTGCTACTTCGTTCGGTGACCGTTTTCTTCACTTTCTTATACGAAAAGTGTCCAGTATTTTGGATACAAGAGAATATGAAGGATCGCAGCTTTCTTCTGCTACTTTCTCCATCCAGAACTTCAATTATTCCATTCCTCATCAGTTATGGACACTACTCAAGTTTCAATAACTTACATTTACTAAGCACGCTTTTCATTTAATTTCCCGATAAAAAGTGTTTAGAGCAAGAAGCAGTAAAGAGGCAAAAACTCATGTAAACTGAAACATTAAGTACCATTACAGAGGTTTAACCTGTTCATTAAGAAACACAAGTGAATTGGTCACCTAAAAATTCACTTAGAACGAAATGTCACAACTTCATTGTCGCATCAGTGAGAAGGGAAGAAGAATTTCAGGAAATCACGCGCTGTCCTTAAAACGAGCTAATTCGCGTTCCATCGCTTTTGATTTAGATTTGAAAATACAAAGGAACGTTTCTGTTTGGGAAACTGCCCGGTTAACAGGTTAACAAACCCATCACAGTAGCCACCCCCTCGAACCATTACCCTTAAAAAAAAGCAGAAGACCAATGCCCTTCAATACCCCACAAATTTCCAGCAAAACAAATCTACTGAAGAACGAAGAAAAAGGGAAAAATTTCGCTCCCGGGATGTTCCCTTGTACGGTTTCTTAGCAGGCGTCGCGCGGCACGCACGCCCGTCGACGGCCAGTCCCCCGGGCGTCCTTCCTGTTCCATTTTCTTTCTTTTTCTCGCCGGTGAGCCGCGAACTTTTACTTTCATGGCCGAGAAAAGGAGCCCGACGGCCGGCCTGGCGTCCTTCCGTAGCGATGTTTCAGTCACGAGGAAGGTTTCTCGTCCGACCATTAGCGGTGCTATCCCCTTTCCTCAACCTCGGGGAAGGTTGGCGCGCCGCGCCGTCCGGGCCCTCTACCACTGCCATAATCGACGCCACCGCTGCGGTGCTTACGGGCAGCCTCTTTCACGCTGACCGCTATCACCCGTCGAGAAACGTCCGACCATCGCCCCTGGGGCCTTCCTTCCTGATGCCCGGCCAAAGCATTCCATCGTGGACATCATTGTTTCTTGCCTCGTTGCTCTTGAACAGCTTCTCTTTTTTCTTCTTCCACTTTTTTCTGCTCCCGTCTTCTTCTTTCTCTTTTCTGCCAGATAGAAAGTCGCCACGGTCGTTGCGATGGGCAGGGTCACCTTCTGCGTGGTTGGCTTATGTGTAGACCCTCGAGGCCCCTTTTGGAGAAATGGGGTACAGTGAGGTGATTAATCTCTGCGGGGTTATGTATGTAATTGTTGTTGGGTGGAGTGGTGATTTTGATTGATGAAGATTGCTAGGGATGCTTGTGTTTTTAGCATTGCAAGTGGGTGGTTCGAGGTCTGCTTTGAGGAATTGGGAAGATCTCGGTGGCGGGGGAAGTGGTGGATTAAGGGAGAAATCCTGGGTGTGTTTGTTCTTGTTTTTGAGGGATGGTTTTAATTGGGGATTTGAGAAATGGGTGAGAATGTAAATGCTGGGTGTGTTTGTCCTTGTTTTTGAGGGATGGTTTTAATTGGGGATTTGAGGAATGGGTGAGCAGATAAATGCTGGGTGTGTTTGTCCTTGTTTTTGAGGGATGGTTTTAATTGGGGGTTGAGGATTAGGTGAGAAGGTAAATGCTGGGTGTGTTTGTCCTTGTTTTTGAGGGATGGTTTTAATTGGGGGTTGAGGATTAGGTGAGAAGGTAAATGCTGGGTGTGTTTGTCCTTGTTTTTGAGGGATGGTTTTAATTGGGGGTTGAGGATTAGGTGAGAAGGTAAATGCTGGGTGTGTTTGTCCTTGTTTTTGAGGGATGGTTTTAATTGGGGATTTGAGGAATGGGTGGGAAGATAAATGCTGGGTGTGTTTGTCCTTGTTTTTGAGGGATGGTTTTAATTGGGGGTTGAGGATTGGTGGGGGATAATTGGAAGCTTGGGTATTCAGTGAAGATGATATGGTTATTATTGTTGAGTAATTCGTGCCTGGTATATTCAATTTTCTATTGTATTTTGGAACACGTTGTTCCCTGTGCCATTAATTAGATATGGTACCTTGTTTATTCAGACTTGAATCAAAGGTTCCCAGGTAATCGAGTATGTAATGTTTATTTGATATAAAGTAATAAAGAAGGAAGCAATTTGGGTTGCATAAAGTTATCATTAATAAAATAACCGAACACTCACGAAAGTGTTATTAATTTCTCACAGAATTTCCCATTCATCGTAGTTTCTGTTCAATGAAGCCTAATTACAATTTCTCCCCACTACTACACATGAAGTGTATACATTATTATCAGTTTGTTGCAAAAGATTAATTAAGAAGCAGAATAGATTAAACATCTTTTCTCCATACAGAGAAACTATAATAAAGCTCCTGCACGCAATTTCTATAAATAAAAGCTACATCGGACCTATGTGCTTTCATTCTAAACTTTCTTTGACAAATTGAAGAAACCTTTCCCGCCACCCTAACAGAACCTACAAAATGGAACGCAAACATTATCGTTCATTTTACTTCGTCTGTTTACTTTACATTTCAAACCCATGGTGCCCTGTTGTTTTAATTATACAAACAAGGAAAGCGAAGGAATGATTCCATTGTTTCCTATTTGCAAACGGCTCCGTAGTATCTCTAATTGATACCACTTCCAGTCTTTGATACAGCTTCAGATACTGTTCCCGCGGAGCAATTTGTACGTACATAACACGCAATCTTTTGCTGTGCGAAAACAATTTGATTTATAGGAGTGCGTGTACATGCATCGCAGACAGCTGCTTATTGTCAGAGATTTTACAAGGCGCGCACGACTCATGCGTGAATTATACTTCCTCGTTGCTGGTGCATCGCTAATTTCTGTGGAACAACTACGAGATGCATAGACATGTGCTGTTCAAATTCTAGCTTTCTTATTGTCTTCCATGGGAGAAAAAGTTGTAGCAGTTATTTAAATTGCGATAGTTAACGTTTGGATTTGGAGGCGGTGAAAAGTTGAATGAAATAATTTGCAATCTCCTTTGTAGGAGAGAGGGGAGATGGAAATATATTAGAGGATAATAAAATTAGTTGAGAAATAATAATAATTTAATAAAATTGAAGATTCTAAATAAGAGAAATCTGATTTTTCTTCGAATTTGTATTGTTAAGTTAAAATAGATAATTACTATTTACTAATAATATTCTTATAACTATTATGAAGATTAAGTGATAACTACTCCCACAATTTTCTAATTCTCCACTCTACTTTTTTAAACAAAATATCTATCAATTCTAAAAAAATATAAATTCTATATTCAAGAAAAATTATTTCAACTGTAAAACACCACAATAATCAGAATTGCATTCTGATATCTATTACATTCTGTTCCCGAGGAAGAAGCTGCCCGATTACTTTGCTTGGAAGAGTCCTTTACTGTGGAATCCACTTCACGGAAACTTTCTTTTTCATTCAGGTTTCCAGATAGGCCGGAATCGAGGGATTCTCCCTGCAGGATCAAACCGGATGGACCTTGCCCGCCCAGCAAGTATAGAACACCTTCCGGTGCTTGCAACAACGTGAGATATCCTGTTTGGGGTGCTCGTGGTGCGCCCTTCCTGAAACTGCTCCCGCCTGAATATTCTGATGGTAAGTGATTATCTTATCACCTGTTCAAACATCTAACAATGCAAGTGCATATCTAAGATTCGGGTCATCGATCCGAGTAAAACTTCGAGCATAGTTAGTCCATTAAGCTAACTAGTTAGAAATGAATATTTTAATTAGTTGGTGGAGTAAAGCAAAGCATAGCGTTGGTTGCTCTTGATTAGCCGTAAACAGCAACGCGATTCACGGATGCTGGGTCGTTCTAAGTATCTAAGAATCATGGAAGAAGGGACTGTGTTAAAAAATATAAACATTACATGAATATATTACTGAGTTTATCAAAATTTAGTTAGATAATTAATTTGAAAGTTATGTTACGTATCATTGGTATTATTTATAAGGGAAGATAAGAATTTCAAATCAGAATCAAATTGAAGCCTAAATTATTGGTCAAAATGGACCCAAACCCCATGGAAAGAGTTAAACAGTTATTTGTAAAAATAGTGAAAAATTAGTGAAAACATATACAAATCCCCGAAATTATTACACGGATTACAGTTATGCTGGCAATATAACTTAATTACATTTTCTTGAACTCCATTTTCCCGCCAGAAATCTCAAACAATTTGCCCCATGCGTTTAATCGATTATAATACACACCAGTCGAGTGATTAGAATCTCTTGCAATACACTTTTCTGACAAATGGTCATGATTTTCGGAATGGGAACGGGAGTTAGAAAACGAAAGGTACGAAGATGGACCTCGAGCTGACGTAACAGAATCGATAGGCGCGAATAGCAAATCGCTTGCACGAAGATTCCACGCGCGACAACCTGCTCGCCGTCGTCCATCGGCGAATACGCGCTTCCCGTATCGAGAATGGAAAGTGAAAATTGGAACGAGCCAAGTACCTACACGGAGCTCGAATCCATTTCGACGAGCACCGCGCCGCGCTGGCACGCTTGCGGGGATTAGAAACGACGGATTAGCATGCTAGGAGGCGCGCCAGTACAACGAAATAGAGAGTCTCTCGGCGAGCATTGATTGCGCCATCGCCCGCGCGAATAATAAGCGAGTCCATCTGTGATTCCGTCCTCCTCGTCGATGCTTACTTGCTGATCGTTGATATAGATACACTGGCGCTCGTATTAGAACACCTGCTGCATTTGCACAAATGCAAATATTCGTGAGATTCGGTACTTTTCGCTGGTCTTGTTTTCTGGTTTTAATTTGGAGTAGCAAATAAAGTGGTATACATATATAATATAAATTTGCAACTTTTCTCGCGATTATTCTATATAAGTAGGTGTCCTAATACTTATGAACGGCTGTGTATGTGTCGCAGACTATTGTAAAATCAGCCTTTTTGTAGAAAGCTTCGTTTTTTTACAAATCGTCGACTTTAAATATTCATAAATAGTAGATATGTGCTTTAAAGTATTTTCTATTTTTTTTTACAACGTGCTACTCTTCAGGAGGAGGAACAAGTATGACCACTAATGTGTCACGATGCCGTGAATATGTTAATGAACGTAATCTGTGTTCTAATTATCCAAATGAACGTTATGGGAGGGAAGGAAATATTAAAGAAATTATACCGAATAATCTTCCCATGGAATGCATTCTGAAACAGTAACAGATTAGATACAAGGAAGGCTGTTAATGTGGCTGTAGCCTAACTGAATGCTTTGAATCAAGAAACTTCCGCGTTCAATATTCACTTCCTGAACGATCTCAAAGTAACTTAGGTCACTAGCTTTAGACGATGCACCTCCTTTAAGTGCATATTCTCGCAAATATGATTCTGTGCACCATCTATCGTTTGCTGTTTATAAAGTCGGTTTAGATGGTGCATTAAAGAGGTAAAGTTCAACTGAACTTGTCTCGATTGGAGTTCATGATATATGAGGGGATGAGTTCGGTGTTAATTAAACGCAGAAATTGTATCGGTTCATCTATGGATCTGTTGGAGGTAGGGTAAAGAGAGCGCGAAAGGCAGCTGGCGCCTGTCTCCCGCAGAAAAAAATCCAAACGAAAATATGAAAGTGAAAAGAGTGAAGAAAGCGACTCCGATGTCCTGGCCAGTGGTTCCCTGGCTCCGGCTTGCTAAATTCGTTGACCCAAAATACTGGGACCGTTTAGTAAGAATATTATTCAAGAGATCGTTTCCTAGACACAGGGGTTAAAGAAATATTGTAATTTATTATTGGAAATGTGGTATGGGGTGTGGATCGACTGAACCAGGCTGAATATAGGCTAAGTAGACCAAATTTTGAGGAGTGGAAAATTTTGGGGAGTTGAAAATTTTGAGCGAAAGAAATTCCGAAGGGTTTCAACACAGAGGTTTGAGACAACTTTAAAACCAATTCACTTCTTGTTCGTATAGCGAATTAGCAATAGCTCATATGTGACTTGCTATATTGAATTAATTTTGAAATTGTCACGACACTTGTAAATTAAAATATTTGATAATATTTCGCGGAAAGGGCGATAGACACTTGTTCACCTAGGGGCGCCAAACTCCAAATCCACCCATGGACTGAGCAAATGACAAAAGGAAACTTTAGTACCTAATAAAAACATAATAGGTATATGTAGAAAAAGTGTCATATAAAATACGAAGAATGGTGGCGAGGAAGAATTAGAAAAAGCAGAAAAATTGCATAAGAGCTTCGTAGAAATATTTGGAACGATCATAGATGCGCCGGTATGCCTGTCGCAGCGGGAAGGATTTACGAGCAAGCAGAGATCTTCGTCCGTACGTTTACGGTAATATTTAAATGGCGAGATTCCCATGCTTGTCTCTCCACACGTACGCATGAATCAACTTAATTAGGGACAAGGACGGGACTTGTTAAAATACTTTCCCGAACTGCTCAGCCCTTTTTCATCGTTAGACGAATATCCCTGCGATTCGTCGTGGATAAACGCGAATAATGATCGGCTGTAACTGCGTCGCTATCAATCTTCTACAGCTGCGTCCACTGCAGGAGTTAGTGGAGGAGTTAAGTCTCTTTACGAGACACGCTTAAGTGATGATCCTGGTTTAGTCGGTTAAAAGTGACGTTATTTGTGAAACGAAAAAGAATATCGATATGGGAGTTTTTGCATTATATCTATTAACACTTGTAATTTAGGGTCTTGGAACAAGAGGGGTGCAGCTCCATCTTTTCCAACTTTGAGTAAATTAGAAATAACTGGTTATGAAATTATTGCCCCGATTTAACGTTAAAAAGAGAACATTAATTGAAACATATATTTTTTCATGCAATATGTAGTTATTGAGTTGATAAGTTTTTATTTCAATTTTTGGCGAATTTTTCAAACCTGGATTTGCTCGAAACAAAAATATTGTACGAAACAGTAATCGGTGCAGGTTCAAAGTTTGCAATAAAACGCTCATTTGTTATCGGATTTGCATCAAACGTGCACCAAACGATGTCGAATTTGTTTACATATATCTTCACTAAAAAACTGTCGAAAATGGAGTTGCACCCCTCTTACTGCAAGGTCCACAGTTTCAAATTGTATTTTTCTATATGAAAAACCATTTCATGTCCGTCGTCTGGGTGAATTCTAGTTGGGCCGTGTAGCGCGTAGCACTTCAAATTGGCGGGAAAAATATTTCTCGAGCGAGGTATTTCTAATATTACTTATCATTTGAGTGTCTCTCAAGTTAATTACTCTATCAGCTTAACTATCTCTATAAGGCGTGGTATATGTATACCAATGTCCAAAATCTATGCTGAAAACGTGTCTGAACTTTGACTTGGAAAGAAAGTAGAGGGTGGTAGTATTATGGTTACTTTAATCTCTACTGCTTTTACGACACCGCTACATCTTTACAAAATACAATACCTGTGTACCCGTTCGTCGAATCGAAAGATGACGAAGATGGTCGCGTAGGAAGACGCTGTGTGCAATTCATTAGCAGCCTACTTTCCCGCGGAATTCACCGAATACGGATACGTCGTACGTAACCGTGACACGGAAATTTGTCATTGTACTGCAAATTTAGAAGCTGGCCCCCTATTTTGTGACAGTCGTTAACACTGTGTGGCGTCAGCGTGTTTTCACGCCGAGGGACTTTTCACGTTCTATGCGTGTGTTCCAAATGAAAGATTTAATCTTAGGGGGAGCCGAGTTGAAGGGATAAAAATATTTTTAATGCAAATACAATAAAATTCATTAGGCGATTGTATAAATGAATTTAAAGAGTAAAATCCAGTTTTCCTTTTTTTTACAAAATTGTTGGCCGAGTTGATTGTCCGAGTATTGTATTCAAATATTTTTGTAGTATATTTGTTACTATAAATTCTCCCAAGGAAACGTTTACCGTCTAAATTGCATTGGTGTTTCATTGCTAAATGATTTTATTCTATGTCAGAATTCACCTAATTGCAAAGCTACAAATTTTTTAACGGCCCCGCATAAAGTAGCCTAAAACGACTTTCTACTTTGTGATGAAAATGATTATTCGCTCTCAAATGCACCTGATGCTAGTTGTTACTGGGGATAGCGAAATTCATCGCAACTTTCTAGGCCAAGGATCCATGTCTCGACCATTCATCTCTCGATTATGATCGACATTGAAATCAAATACCGCTTATTAGAAATCGAAAGCGTTTCGTCACGATGATTTCGAGCTTACTACAAATTTGCGAGCAAATACCACAATTGTAGACACACTTGTAACGCGTACAATGTTTCCACAATTTTGAATTTATATTTCGAACTTGTCTTTCAACCATTAAATGTGTATCTCGTACATTTTAATTTTTCCCAGCCTATTTCGAGGGAAATAAAATCGATTGTAGATATTTGGAGTGATATTTCCCGTTGAAGTAAGAGTTTTTTTTACATAATACTGTTACGACTGGCGAGCTACGTTATACAACGTTTAATTTAACGCGTGCTCCTGCGATCCTAATCTTCAATAGACACCTGTTTTCATTCAAATTGCACACCCTCGGGAAGTAAAAGCGGGGATCATACTGATAAGCATTCATCGAAAAGGAATGCTCTTTCGCCTGTTAATGCGGTTGGAAAAGAAGAATAGCAGAACGAGGTGTGCGTAGAAAAGTATGTTTACGTAAGGATGTAATAGGGTCGTACACATTGAAATCGATGGTTGAGTGTGAACTCGCGAATGGGCAGGATCATTTGAAATGCCCTCTTGTGGCGAGTGCGAATTCCGTCCACTAAATATCCGCAATTAACCCCGGAAGTCCCGGAACACAATCCCACTAAACAATCCCCGAAAAAGTGACTAAACAGTGAACATCTCTTTATGCTTGATCGCCAGGTATCGCGACACCCCGGCAATCGGTAGGCAGCCACGTGCTCCCAGCACCAACCAGAGCAGTGTCGATGGTGATCGACCACCTGCAGCCAGTGCCAGAGGCCCACGAGGGCCTGACCAGCTTCTCGGGTGTATGGTCGGAACTAGTTCTCCAGGACATCGCTTCAACGGTGCACCCATCCAACCAACCCGGCCTCTGCTGCTCCGGCAAATCGAGGCACCCCGAGTGCTACGAGATTCGCGACGAGCAGGGCGGCTGCATTGATTACTGGCGATCGGTGCCAAGCCTGACCGTGTACAAGTGCAACTTCGACACCAGGGAGCAGATGAACGCTGCGTCCGCGTACCTCGACGGGTCGGAGATTTACGGCGCGGTCGACGAGAAGCTCCACCAACTGAGGACCTACAGCCGAGGGAAGGTGGATGTTTCCGTCTGCGAGGTGTGCAACAACACTGAAAACAGAGCACTGGGAATGATGTATGCTGCGATATTGGGCGAGCACAACCGCGTGGCGGAGAAGCTGGCCGACGCCAATCAACATTGGGACGACTCGAAACTGTTTCTCGAGGCACGCCGACTGGTAGTGGCGCAAATTCAGCACGTCACCCTGAATGAGTATGTGCCCAGCATCCTCGGGGAAGGCGCTCGGACTGATCCTGAGCTGTTGCCGGTCGCGAGCGGTTTCTATAACGGTTACTCGTCGTCGAACGTGGGGGGCACGTACGATGCCGTCGCGCTAGCGGCCCTCCGCGCTCTGACGTCACTGCGCCGACGCGGGATCAACGACGCCACGTGCTTGGAGGACCACGTGGCCGCGTCAGCCAATCGCGTGAGCCTCGATCTTAATCGATCCGCTTTCGAGCCCCGGCTGGACGCGGACGCCCGTTACGTACACGTGGGCCGCGATCACGGGATCCCCGGATACACACGGTTCATCGCTGGATGTTCCGGAAACAATGTTACGGTAGGTCGTCGTGATTTCACGAATCTTTCTTGAGGTTATGTTGACTTACGATTTGCGGTGCAATTGGAAGCGTGCTTAGGATGTGGAGAATTATATCAGGTGGTCCCATAATTAATGCGGGGTTTTCGATGCAAATTTGCAAACTTTTTCAATACGTTTTAGAATGAGTCGAATTCTACTTCTGAGCTAATTCTTCAACAGCTATTATTGGACTTTGTTCAGCAGTAATCCGCGTTTTCATGGCGTTAAAATCCCTAGAAATTCGTTTGACTCTTGCCAATATTGTCATCAACATATATTTTTCATTCAACTGTCTCAGGTTCACAGTTTCAAGGATCTGGAGCGCTTCATGCACCCCATGCACGCAAAAGTGCTGGAGTCTATTTACTCTAGCGTGGAGGACGTGGATCTCCTTCTAGGTGGAATCCTGGAAATCCCCACGAAGGGTGCAGCAGTCGGCCCAACCTTCGAATGCCTCCTAAAGAAGCAGTTCGTCAAACTAAGAAATTCTGATCGCTTTTGGTACGAGAACGACATCCCCCCGTCCGGGCTGAGTCCAGCGCAGCTTGCCGAGATAAAGAAAGTATCTCTCGCCGGGATCCTCTGCGCCAACACGAAAATCCAAAGGATCCAGCCGAAAGCGTTCATCCAACAGGACCCGTACTTGAACGCCCGGATCAACTGCGATCAGCACAGCGTGCTGGACGTGACTCCGTGGAGAGAGGAGCCTTTGCCAGAGCCAGTTAAGGAACGAGTGACCAACGCACCAGAGACCCCGGAGCTCATCCCCAACCTCAGAGCCAGCTTGATAGCGGCAGCTGTGAAAAAGGCTGAGGTAGAGTTGATCGAGAGGAAGCAATTGGAATACAACTCTTGGTTGGAGCAGAGGATAGCGGACCCTAAATCGCCGACCGGCACCGCCGCCAGCTTCTCCAAGGCTAACAGAGACGCCTTGCTGCTAGCTAACTCGTCCATCATGTACGAGCTGGCTACCAACGAGATCCTGAACGGTGCCTACGGCCTAAGACGCAGGAAACGACAGATCTTCGACACCACGGACAACATCCTTGGTTTCCCCAATAACGACTTCTCCGATCTACTGCAGAACGTCGACATATCTGGCTTCCTATCTCAGAAAAAGCCGACGAACCACGAGGAGGTCGAGTGCCCAGCAGACGACAGCCCATGCGACCCTACAAGCCCATACAGAACCCTCTCTGGTCACTGCAACAATCTTCGTAACCCCAGTCTCGGCAAATCGCTGACAACCTTCGCCAGATTGCTACCTCCTGTCTATGAGAACGGTGTGTCGAAGCCAAGGATGACGTCCATATCAGGGATACCTCTGCCGAATCCAAGAGTGATATCCACGGTGCTCCATCCCGACATCTCCCACCTCCACAATCGGTACACGCTGATGGTGATGCAGTTCGCCCAGTTCCTGGACCACGATCTCACGATGACGCCGATACACAAGGGCTTTGCGGAGTCCATACCGAGCTGTCGTCCCTGCGACTCTCCCCGCACAGTGCACCCGGAGTGTAATCCTTTCCCGGTGCCGCCCGGCGACCACTACTACCCCACTGTCAACGTAAGCTCCGGCGCGCGAATGTGCTTCCCGTCCATGAGATCGTTGCCAGGGCAACAGCACCTGGGCCCGCGAGAGCAGATCAACCAGAACACTGGTTTCCTAGATGCTTCTGTAATATACGGCGAGAATACTTGCATATGCAACGTTCTACGAGGCTTCAACGGTCGCATGAACATCACACAGAACCCACATCGCGGGAGCAAAGATCTCCTGCCACAGTCACCTACGCATCCTGAGTGCAAGGCGAAATCCGGCTACTGCTTCATCGGCGGTGACGGTCGCGCCTCTGAGCAGCCTGGTCTGACCGTTATGCACACGTATTGGGTGCGGGAGCATAATAGGGTAGTGGAGGGCTTGAGGCAAGTGAACCCGCATTGGGACGGTGAGAAATTGTTCCAGCAGACTCGTCGTATCATCAGCGCGATGCTGCAGCACATCACGTACAACGAGTTCCTGCCGCGAATCCTCGGTTGGAACGCTGTCAGTCTATACGGCTTGAAACTCCTACCTCAGGGCTACTACAAGGAGTACTCGCCCACTTGCAATCCCAGCGTGCTCACCGAGTTCGCCACAGCCGCATACAGGATAGGACACTCTCTTCTGAGGCCCCATCTACCCAGGATGGACCGCAACTACCAGAATGTGGAGCCGGCCATCTTGCTGAGGGATGGTTTCTTCGACCCTGATCCGCTCTACCAGCACGGCATGGTGGACGAAATGATGCGAGGGCTGGTGGCCACGCCAATGGAGTCACTGGACCAGTTCATAACCGGGGAGGTGACCAACCATCTGTTCGAGATCCGCGGAATCCCGTACTCCGGCATCGACTTGATAGCTCTCAATGTTCATCGCGCTAGGGACCACGGCATACCGTCCTACAATAATTACAGGGCTCTGTGTAACTTGAAGAGGGCTACCACGTTCGAGGATCTGTCCAGGGAGATGGCACCGGAAGTCATAGCACGTATGAAGCGTATTTACGCTACCGTGGACGATATCGACTTGTTCCCCGGCGGGCTGAGCGAGAGGCCGCTTCAAGGTGGTCTCGTGGGGCCGACCTTTGCGTGCATAATAGCCATACAATTCAGGCAGTCGCGGAAGTGCGATCGTTTCTGGTACGAGACCGACGATCCAAACATTCGGTTCACCGAGCATCAACTGGCGGAGATTCGTAAATCCACGCTTGCGAAAGCGATGTGCGACAATATGGACGAGCATGTCGACATGCAGCGAGCTGTCTTCGATTTGCCCAGCAATTTCCTGAATCCGCGCGTCCCTTGCAGCTCCATGCCGCAGATAGACCTCTCCGCTTGGAGGGAGACCAGGCACGGTTGCCAGATCGGCGGGAGGAACGTCGCTTTGGGAGAGTCTGGTTTCCCTACGCCTTGCACCAGCTGCGTCTGCACGGCGGAAGGTGTAAGTATTCAGTTCACTATTTGCTCGTGTCGTGTCCGGGGGCGGATTTGAATATAGGATAAGTTGGCAGCACATTTTGGAAAGCGATAAATTTTGGGGAGCGACAAATTTTGCGAAACGATAAATGTTAGGGAGCGGCTAATTTTGGGAGAGCATCAAATTTTGAAGAGCGATAAATTTTGGGGAGCGGCAATTTTTGGGAAACGAACCAATGTTGGGAAGCGGCAAATTTTGGAAAGTGACAAATTTTGGGGAGCGCCAACTTTGGGGGAGTGTCAACTTTGGGGGAGCGTCAAATTTTGGGGAGCGTCAAATTTTGGGAAGCGTCAAATTTGAGGAAGCGGCAAATTTTGATAACAATTTGGATAACAACATAATACAGTACTTAAAACATAGTTATTAAATTAACTTACGCAGATATATAAAGATACGAGTTTCAAACTTGCTTTTGATCACCACTGTACCTACAATGATTTCCAGGAGATTTAAAACGTTTCTTTTAAATTCGGATATTTTTCTTTCAGACCCAATGCGCTTCTCTGAGGATCACGGATTGCAACCAACTTCTGCGCGAGGCCTCCAGAGAAGCAATATTACGCGACGACGTGTGCACCGCCCAATGTGGTTTCGTTCTAGCATCCACGGAAGCTACCTCGAGACTTCAGCAGTTCACCACGCCGACCAGCTTCCCCGGTTTCGTGACGCACAGGAACAGTTTAAGAAGCGTGCCGACGCCTGTCTCCTTCAACGGCTTCAAGCTGCCCGATCTCTCGCAGTTCGTAGGCTGAGCAATAGGAATAAACAGAGACACGCCGACAAAGACTTTTTTTTATACAACTCGTTGCTTAATTAACTATTGTAACATGCAAGAGACACACTGTCTTCCTTCAAGAGACTGTACAACGACAGTAACGTTTCACTAAAACGGGCTCTGCATTAATCCACGACAATTGGACAGACAGATGTTAGAGGTGTCTGTGCACGTGCCCCTTACGTATTACCTTTGAACGTTATCTACGAGGAAAGGTCGAGAGTAATCGCAAACGCAAAAGTTACACCAGAGTGTACAGAGATATAAACGTATCCGTGATTCGCCAATTCGAGGTAAAACGGAATCGTATCGGTGACGATATCATATATTGTCATGTAACGAATACCTCTGATATTTCTTTTTGTTATGTTTTTTTTTTAGTGCTATTACTGTATAGATTGTAAGAAGTATTTAATTTACGAAAGAAGACGTACTCTCGAATGTGGTCAGTACACGACGCGTCTATGTATAAGAGCTGTCATTGCCAGTTTGAAGGAAAAATTGTACAGTGATCTCGTAGTACATAATTGCGGTGTGAAAACAATAAGGACTCCAAATAAATCGTCACGGCATTAACGGTGATGCCGTGGCGCTGCTAGGAACGGGGATATTAAAATGTGAATATCGTCACGGGGCGGATGAGTGATATATGTGTTTTAAGGAGTTGCGCTGGGAATTGTACCAGGCAAGTCGTGTTTTTTTATACTTGTATAGTAATTATTGCGCGAAATAACAGATACAAAACAGAGAAATTTTCATAATGAATTGTCTTTCTTTCTGTCATTACACCTTTATCTAATTTTGTAGTATAATAATGTGACATGTATAACGTTAATAAATGTTAATGTTTCTTTTTTTTTCTTCTTTACAATAAATAGCGAACGGCGTCCCACACTTCCATCACCTATCAGGTCTACAGTGAAGTTTGGTCCGCTCATCTATTAGTATTCTCCGGAACACCGCGGTTAACAGGCCGAATAGGTGGAGCTTGTTTCTCAGAGATCCAATGATGCGTGTATATATATACAAAGTATTTTGGCAGCCGTCGCCTAGCGAAATAAAATTTCGACTCAAGTCACCATAGAGATTCCTTCTTCTCGCTGCCTTGCTCTCGCATCTACCCACGAACCGTCCCGCTCTTCAATGTCAAAAATACTTTACACTATTCATGAGCTGTTACATTCTTAACTGGCAGGAACTTCTTGTTTGTTGTTAAGCACGGCGGCAGTGTCTTGCAATGCGGACGACTGCTCTATACATCGCCAGAGGCCGTAAGTTTTGCCGACAGTCGTTTGCCATAATCTCAAGGTGCCGTCCTCCGAGCCGCTTGCATATAGCTCGCCGTCCGGCGAAAAGTGTACGCTGTGTATTGGACCGAAATGCCCCTTGAACGATTCTGAAAATAGTTTCAAACGTTTATAATCACTCTGTAATTAAGAGGACATTCTACTCCCTCGGTCGAAAAATCCGCCACTTTTCGGTGATGGTTTTTATAATGAAATATACACTTAACGTTTTCGAATTTCGGGGGAGATATTGTACCACTGTTGAAATACAAGAAAAAACTTTGTTGTTTGTTTATTTTACTTGTTTACTTAAATATTTCGCAGTGAAGTTGGTGCTATCAGAATTTGACACCATCCGAAATTTCAACCGCCAGTAAGGGGTCAAATTTTGAAGCTGCCAACTTCACTGTGAATATATATTTATGTAAACAAATGAAACAAACAACAAAGACTTGTATTTCAAGAGTGGTAGAATATACCCCAAGAAATTCGAAAACGTTAAGTGTTTATTTCATTATAAAAGCCATCACCGAAAAGCGGCCAAATTTTCGGCCGAGAGAATGTCCCCTTAAAGGAAAATATATTCCTTCCGCGTTGATTTTATATCAGAAGAACTCACCGATCTCTGTGCCCGTACTGTAGTCGAACTTGTACATTTTCAAGTCCTCCCCTCCGCATACAAAAATACTGCAATCTGGATGCAAGCTGGCACTATTCATCTGTGTCGGTACAGTGTACTCGCGTAATTTCGTCAAACTACGCAGACGATAAGTTACATTAAATACACATACATCAAACAGACTGTGAGTTAATCAAATGTGCTCTTTGATTGTGCAGCTTGGCGCGAACATATGGGACTTATTGAAATGCAAGGAAGTATTCCCTGGCGAGCCGAGGTCGACTTAAGGACGACTATGAGGGATTTACAAATTCGTGGTCGGGATGTTAATTCGTTGGTCTTAACAGACGCATACCAACTAGGGGTGGGACTATTTGTCGAATTTTTCGGTATTCGAATACTTCACTTGCTCAATTATTTGGCGAATTTATTTCGAATATCCAAGTATTCGAATATTAGAATATTTAAATGTTACATCAGTATTCGAATAGCATTCGAATACTCAAATATTCGAAGTTAATTCGTAACATTTTTGTTTCCTGCCCAAATTCCGGGATCCGGGATCTTCCCTTGTAAGAATCTCAGGTACATTCGAATATCATGAATTCTTTTCACAATTCTATTATCTCGTTAGCTCTTCCAAAATTAGAAATAAAAATGTGAACTTACTCTTTACTGTTCCAGAAGGTAACTATATTTGAATGAGTAGTCGTGATGATAGTTCCATCTTTCGATACCTCCATGGAATTTGGAATTGTTGGAAAATCTAGCCTGTTCACCTCTTGACCGTTGATTATATCCCAAACTCTCAGTGTCTTATCGTCAGCGCAAGTGATTAACTGAGTGTCGTTATTAAAGAAAGTAACATGTCTAATACCGTTCTTGTGACCTGAGAAAACCTGTTGGCATCATTCATTAAATAAAATGTTACTTTCATGTTATCTATCGAACATAATATCGAACGCACAGATGCGAATACATGCCTGTGGCGCTGCCTCTGGTTTGTTCAAATCAAAAATTCGTACGAGCTTCTCCGTAGAGCCGGTACACAAATAATTGGAGTTGGTGCTGAAGTTCACAGACTTCACTATGTGTTTGTGTTGAAACGATTGTATTTCTTCTCCACTAATGGCGTCCCAGACTTTAGCGTTGAAGTCAGCAGCACCTGACGCAGCTCTTGTAGCATCGGGGTTTAACGCGACACCCCATACCGCTCCTTTGTGTCCTACAAATGTTCCAATCCAGTCTCCAGTGTCGCCTTGTCGCAACATAGGCTTCCCATCTAAACAGGTATTAAATTCACCTTTACTTTACAAATTGATTACAACTTTTGTTTAATTCTAATGGTTCTAATGATTCCGATGATTCTTCCTATGATGTATATTCAAATACTGTAACCGCTTGTGGCTGAGCCACATAGAAAGCACTTGAAATAATCAAGAACATCTCCCAAACTTCCTTGGCAATAATTAATTATTTTTTTGGTGCCAGTTTTGTAAAATTTTAGGCATATTGTACCATATTTTTTATCATTTTCGAATAATGGAGCTATGATTTTGAATTAATATAGTTTGAAAAATCGAAATAAGAAACAAACTGAAACTACTTATAATTCTGCATTAGATTATTTCGGAAAAATGTACGTTGGTATATAAATATTTTATAAAATATCATTAAGCCTCTCCATTTCACTACTCCAAATTTCATTAAAATTCAAGGTCTACCAACCATAGAATCTCTCACTTTAATATATTTCAACAAAAAAAAATTAGGGAGCAACCTTGTCTAATTAAGGTACTATACAGGGAGTCTCAAAATACATGGAGTGATCCAAAAGGATAATATACGATTCCCAGTGGAAAAATTAAGCATAAAACACGGAATAAAATCCTTTGTTTCTGAAATAATCAATTTTGAAATATAGAACATTTTTTCAACAAAGAATACATTAATATTTCGTTGTTTTGCTCAGTTAAATGGCAATCTGCCAACAACACTCCAAAATGAGAGACACACGAACGTTTGCATACTTTAGCCTAAATCTACAATTCTTCGAGCACTTGAATAGCTATTCCTTTTAATTGATGTTACAAAAACAATATTTTAGAGCCTACGATTGCCATTTCCATACTTGGGACTACAAACACGACGAACATCTGCAATGCGAGCCCCAGCGCGGAATATATTGCGCGCGTATTCCAGGCGCATTCAAATTCAGTTACCTCAAAACCCAAGGCTACTGTGCTTCGTTTCACATTCTCGAATTATTCTTTAAAAAAATGAATCGTCTCGTGTCAAACAAGACCACTAACTTCAGAGCAGCCAGTAGATACAACAATATAATAACGTACAGCCATGAATCTTAACTCGTTTTAAATGCATCCCGAAAATAACCCGACGCGATCAAAATGTGCCGCGAGAACAAAGGAATTGGACGGGGAAATCCGTAACATCGCGAGCATGCGGTGTCTAACCTCGAAACCCGTGGCTCGCGAAACCTTGGTGCCCCGAAGGAACTGGGCCAAGGAGATCAAGAACTGAACGCGTCGAACGTGACAGAAGAAAAATTGACCGACACGGAACGGCGGCGAGCTTTCCCATAAGACTGGAAAATCGGACGTTCAACTACCTTTGCACGCAGAAATTAGGTAGTATCCAGAATCCGTGACATCGGAGAATGCAAGATGCACCACAGGCCTGGTGTGCCCGCTACACGTCAGCGGTGTCTGCCTCAAACTCGCCATAGTGCCCGGTCGCAGACGTGAACGATGGAATTTCCACCCTTTTCCGCGATGCCCCTACACCCGGTAGGGCGTGAAAAAGAAGGTGTGCTCGCGAATTTCCCTCGCTCAGCCCGTCGCGAATCGGTTATTACGCTCTCGGCTACCAACACGTCCCTCTTCCAGCGAACCGTCACCATCTACGTACGACGCGACACTGAACGTCGTGAACGTAGCGGGCGCACTAGACTGTGGGCCAAGTTCAGACAGGAAGAACGTTACGGCGGCCTCGGCAACTTTTTAACTCTCTTGTAAGCCGTTTCGAGGACGAAACGCGCGTGTTGTTTATTCCTGTTCTTCCTTTAAAAGACAACCAGAAGATTGCTCCTCGGCGACGGATTACCGTACAAGGCAATCGATTTATTTTGCAACCGCGAACTTGGAGAGCAGCGCCATCTGCTACGCCGAAATTATTGTTTGAAAAGTGATGAGTTACATTTGATGATGAATTGAATATTACGGGGCTGCCTGGTTATGATAGGTTAATTAACAATGCAGGGAGAGTGTATATATATAGTGTATTATTAAATGAAGAATGGATGAATGGATTTGCAGAAGGTAATATATTAGGATTAAGGCGACTTCTATGAAATTTCAATTTCGAACGTGTAATTAGTAAAACTTTTGGAATTCTTTTCTAAAACTTTTTGCTAATCTTTGTTTCCTTATAATTATTCGGTGAATTGAGAAGATATGATGATTTCAAGGAAATTTGAAAGAGTGTATTATTTGTGGTATTTAGGAATAATGTTATATATAATTTGATGGTTAATTTCGGTTTCATTTATTCTTTTACTGGGGAGGAATAATAATTACAGGACGTATATAGACAGGGTTTAAATGAACTTGCATCTTTGTCCTTGACTCTCTCCCTTTTCTCCGCTCTCTCCCCTCTCTCTTTCTCTCTGTCTCCCTCTGAAATTCGTGGTTCGTTTTCGTAGTGACTGTATCCATCTCTGTTTGTCTACCTATCGGTTTCGCTTCTCGGCCGTGAGTTTTAACCGATCTCGTTCCTTTCGAATAACCTTAAAGCCTGTTCTGAGAAATGTAAACTTGTGCATCGTGCAGAGACTGGCAAGCAGCGGGATATGCGAAATAATGTGATAAAAGTAGGTCGAATTAGAGAACAAAGAGACGGCTATGAAGGTGAATACAAAAAGTTACGTTGAATAGGTTTGAAGTACTTTGAACTTACAATTACTTTTCTGTATTGTTTGGTTTTTAAAGGATTATCGTGTTTAATATTTTCGTTTTAACATTGCGAAATATTTTGTCATTATAAATAATTAATAAGGGAAAATAAGAAGAGGATAATTAATAAGAAATAATTAATGGATTAACTATAATAAATAATTATATTAATTATATAATAAATAATTAATGTTTTTCCATTATTTAATCTACGACTCTCTAATTTTTTAACTCGGTGCCTCATCATTTGCACTGTGTAAATCTAGCGCCGACTTAAAAAATATGAGAATCGTAGATTAAATAAGGGAAAAAAATATTTTTTGTTTTTTAGTGCAATTTTATTTTTTTGATATCGGTTTTTAGAATACACATTGCTTATAGTGATTGTGCAGAATAGGGAATAGGTACTTCGTAATTTATGGAGAAATTTTGAGAAGATTTGCATCTGTAATAATTAGAATACATAATGGATGCATGAACAATTATCATTGAAAACTCTAAATATGAAATAAGTCAGTGTAAGTGTGCGTACTTTTACTTGTGTAAAAGAAACACTAACACCAGCCGAAATAGCTCAGTTGGGAGAGCGTTAGACTGAAGATCTAAATGTCCCCGGTTCAATCCCGGGTTTCGGCAATTTAAGAGGTTCTCTTTTTTTCCTCAAATTTTTGTATCATTTCAAAGCAGACATTTACAATGCTTACAATTTTATTTCACAGTGGAATAATTATTAAAAATATACATACTAAAATTTATTATTATCAAATCCTACTGATACGTGTTAAAGTATACAAAATATAAACTTCTTGGTCTCTTCTTTTTCCTCAAATTTGTGTATCGTTTCAAAGCATACATTCGCAATGCATAAAATTTTGTTTTACATTGAAATAATTATTAAAAATATACACATTTAAATTTATTATTATCAAGTCCTATTAATACGTCCAGTATACAAAATACAAGCTTTTTAATTTAGTGTTTAAAAATTTTAAGCATATATTTATAAGTGTAACGCAAAAATGTTGTAGAAGTTGTCTAATGCTGTTTCCCACAAATTTGTAAAAACTAGAAATATTTTGTTTTTCCCAATCGTATATATTTTCAACATATGTCTGTGTTTGCTGTTAAAAAAATATTGCTCTTTAAAACTGATGGCTTGCTCCGTTGAGTGCATCTGACAGCCACGATTATTCTCATGCGGGTAAACATTAAACAAACGTTTTTTCGACGAGGAGCAATTCTGTTTGGAATTACCATGCGTGAATAGTGCACGAACGAACCGAACTACCGACGAAAATTTCTCATGCAGCATTTTCTTGCAGTGTCAAAAACGGAGAAGAGATGCAAACATTTATCTATCATTCAATATTCATTCCTGACCATCAGAAATTAATATTTCCAATTCTTAATTCCAATTGTATATTAATTTATTTAATGTTCTTCCTCACCTTTTATTCAGTATTCTAATTTTTTATCAGAATGAAATTTGGTTTAAATAATAATTTTGCTTATGTCTATCATCAGACAATTACGCTGAAAGTAATAAAATTAATAATATAATTAATAACATCAGGAATCAAACGTCTGTGAATTAATTTTGTTTTAATAGTTTTGCTCCATTTCATTGTTTAGTTATATGGGATTTTTAATCCTCAGTGGGAGTGTCGATTGTAAAAGTATTATACAAGTCGGGCTTCGTAAGCACCGTAATGATTTTATAAAAAAGAATGAACATGTAGGAATAATTCGGTCAATGTTGGCAACATGAAAAATTTTTAAACGTTGGGAGCAGTATTTTTTACTCGCGCATCTCTTTTTTATATAAAAAAAAACATTTCGTAAGCTAAAATAACGCGTCAGAAACTTCTGTGCCCCCGAACAATTTAATTTTCGAATGAAAAGAGGTAGTTTTGCGTAGGCCGCACTTTCAGAGCCATCAACTTTTTAATTAAATCCATTGAGGAGAACGTAGCTCTTGGAAGATGAATGAAATCCCCAATGCGACCTTGCAACGTGTGTATTCTTTATCTGGATATAACAAATGAACACTGGATTTACAATCATTAATTTTCGAAGTTTTGTACTGATTTATTGCTAGAAATCAGTTTAGGTACGTGATAAATGAAAAAGATGATCACAACGATGAGCAAAAATATTTTTGTATTGCTACGTATATTTATTGGATAATTTGTCGTTGCGAAATGTTAACTGTTTTCATTTTTATATTAACTGTGTTTCTATGTTTATTGATACATTAATTAACATTTTTAGAAGAGGAGCATGGAATGGTAGGAAAACGTAAATAAAGAATTTATTACTTGCTCGTTTTGAAAGAAGCTGCCTTTGACGATCACAAGATAACAATAAATTGAGGGATCGATGGTAATGTACCTTATTAATGTTTGTTAATCAATCTAAATCGATTGTATACATGCTTCGCTAAAATATGTGTGGTTGTGACATCTCTTAATTAGAAGATATTATTTTGTTTGTTTAATAGACAATATTATATTAGCTATTTTATAAATCAAATCTGTTTAAAAGTCATAGAAAATACGCAATTGCATGATTCTGTTAGTACATAATGTACAATTTTCGGTAAGTATTTCTGTTTCCATCCGAGTTTAAAAAATAATATGACATTTTTATAAATTTGCAAAATTGTTACTGATTATAACTTTCTAAACGCTTTTAGTTGTTATTCTTTAGTTTTATTAGTTCTTTAGTTTTGTTCGATATTTAAGGAACTTTAAATACAGTAAAAGTTTTTAAAAAGCAGGTCACTGCATCCATCATTTTGGAATAAATTGTTTCTATACAGAAAGCATTAATTTACAGAGTTTTGAGTCAGCTTATCGACTTGAACAAAACAGAACTAATGGTTCACATTACGATATTATTTCAAATGAAATTATTATCATTATTATTACATTCCATTAAAATATGTATTTCTAAATATTCAGATTTATTTCTTAACTAAAATAAACAGGGTAAAAACAAACATTCTTCAAATTTGACAGCTCTACCATAGAAGCCTTTACAAAGAAAATCGTCACGTGACTTTTATTAATATTCATAAACGTACAGGATTAATATTCTTAACAATGCCCAAAGTATCATTCTATTTCAATATTTCGATTAAAATACCGAATCCCATTGACATCATCATTAATAAACAAGCATACCTGCGCCAACAAATTGAACTCTCGAGTTCAATTTGTTGCATCGTGAAAACTTTAATTGCTACTTAATTACGCCTGAGAAAAGTTCAATTGTAGCTGTTAGGATTCTTTATCCCCTCGCGTCCCTATAATCCATTATTCAATTCCCTCTAAAATGTATCTTTAACGAGTTACCGAAATTCACAACAAATCGAAGACGTACAAATATATATTCCCAAAGACAAACTAAAACCAACAATTCCATAAAAAAAAGTATCGCTAAATTCATTCGCCCGTTCGACGACCACGCGAGCCTGTTGCACTATACTGTAGTGGCTATATATTCATGTGTCGCTGCATCTATACCCCCACACGCGCTCGCGCGCATACACACAGGTTTTGACACCGTTGTCAGTCGACACGCGTGTTACACGGGGGTTGTGGGGTGGGGTCAAACTGTGGAAGGAAAAGAACGCCGGATGTGAGAATTTCGCGGCAACAAGATCCTGCGGAGTCTGTTCCCGAGATATCCGCGGATCCCGGACGCGAAAAACAGGGAAAGGCACTTTTTAAATCCGACCAAAAAGTCGCAGAACGTCGACTGCGGTTACCGATGGGCATTCGCGCCCGCTGATTCGCGGGCGGCGGCGCATGCGCACAACCCCTGCCGCGCGGGGTGCGTGGTAGGACTCGGCGCACCGTGCTCAGTCGGTTCAAGGCGCTCTCGGAGGGAAGATGTTGGCCGCGGTTGCTCGCCGGCGACGAAACGTCAAACGAAGTTCCAGTTTCATTTGAAACTGCCGTGTGGCCGGTAGCACACCGCTGTGAGCTGAGAACAAAGTGACTCGCGTTGCTGTTGGTGAAAAGACACCGGCTCGCGTGAAACGAACTCTCGGTCGCGGATGTTTACGCGGTGAGCAGCAGTGCACGGACAGAAACCAGAGGGCACCTTCCCGCAGTCGCGATCGTACAACAGTCGCACGTGCGTCTCCGGCACGATCGTAAATCGATTCGGTGGTTCGACTGACAACGGGACTGATCGCCAGTCGGAGGCTAAGTGAACAAAAAAATGAGAACTACATCGTTGCTCGCGCTCGTTGCCTGTCTGCAGTGTCACGTCATCGCTACGCGTGCTGGTAAGCCTGCACGGTTTTGTTCCCCCTTCCTCGATTTCCTATTTTAAATCGCTGTAACGGCTGTCGCCGAGTGACGGAGCGTCGCGATCTTTCACGCGGAAGTGACCGTACCACCATGTTTGCTGTTGCCATCGCGCGGTTAGGGAATACAATATTCATATTCTTGTAGCGTTTCGGAGACGCGGAGTGGCAGGATTTGAAGCTTTGCTTGGAGTAATTTGCTTTTTCAATCGATTCATTTGACTGGGATTTATTTGGAGATACTAGGTGACGTTAAATGTTGAAGTTTCGTAGTTGATTTAATAATGTTTCGGTGTTTTTAATTGTTCATATGGCGGACGGGTAATTATTAGGTGTCTGTTGAATCGTTCGTGTGCGGTTTAAGTTCGTGGTAGAAATGGCAGAACGTTATATCGAATTGACCTTGACACTGGATTATAGCGATTTAGGAATTGTTATTCTTTTTATAGGGAGATTGAACATTATTGTTTGAATGAATTGAAGGTTGAACTTGCGTTTACGTTATGATATTGTACAATTATAATACTGTTACATAATATATTATAATATTTTGTGGTGTTAATATATTGTGTTATTTACTATAATATACTATAGAATATAGGATTGTATAACAATCTTTTATGAGAACTTGTATTACTAATAATTTATTACCAGACTTCACATGAATTTTGATTAGTAATCCTCCCAAAAATATAGAAATTTGTAAAGAAAATACTCTTTGGAATGTCAACACAGGTTCCTATTTTAGGAATTTTGATTGTTGATCTGCGTACGTAGCTGTTTGTCGAAGCAGTGCATATTAAACGATATACATACACGAGATAGTGGCAGATATGATTGATCCGTACCACTGAAGTGCCAGAGGGATATAAATATGAAAGCAGGGGAAGGCGGACGGTGTATGATTAGGCGTAATCTATAACCAATTGTAGTCAGAAATATATTTCTCTGTGAATTGTATTTTTACTACTTAATTGCAATTCGCGTCGTTTTTATCCTATTTTAACAGTTTAAATAAACTCTGATGGTTAGAAGTATTGGGAAATGAGGGATGAACCAAATTTTCTTTGTTTATTTAGGTCTTTTATTAAAACGCAAATAAAATTCTTCATACAGTTGCATTAATTTACCCTTACGGTATGTTTGTTAGTGAATTTCATATCAATTTTGATATTCAAAGAGTACATTCAAAAGAAAATTCAAAAACCTCTTCACATCAAGACAAAACATTAATGACAAACGTTTAACATTTAACAAACGTTTATCGTAAAACGGTTTCAACGTTAAACAATGTTTTATCGATTTTCCTTTCATAAACATAACATTTTTCGTATTTTCAATACTTAGACAATTATAATCTATCACATATGATGGTCCCCAATATTGGAGTAACTTCTATCGAATTCGACCATCGTCCTATCCGGTAAAATTGAACTCGAGGCCATTTTACCTACTTTTATCGCCATTTCTAAAACTCGAAAATTGAAACCACTTTCAGAAATATTCTGCAAGTTGTATCCCGTCGCGGTTAGGATCAGCTAAGCTCGGTATCAGCCTCTTTCAGATGGTGATGTCAGCTCAAGTAGTAGTTACATATCAGGACGGGGCCATTTTTCCGTTTCGAGTGTCATAGCCAGTGAAATCCACGCGGTGCTCGCGGCCGTCTGCGCATCACAGATAAGGTGCTTAGTTCGTTGGTACAATGCATTTCCACTTGTAACACGAACATTCCTCTCCCTGAATAACCGATCTACGATTAGACCTGGAGGAAACTCGTCAGGAAAAATACGCTTTCGCTTCTCCCGGGACCATTCTTCTCTGACACGCGGGTTAGAATTGCTTATATCTTTCTCAGGTACCATGCTACAGTTACTCACAGAAGTTTATCAACGTTAAAGTTAGAATTTCCAATTCTAATTTATGTTAGTAAAAAGTGCGATTAATATACTTCTAGTGAGTATCATTCCTAAAAATGAGAATATTACATCAGAACTAACGAATTCAGTACTTACCGCATTTTACGATAACAAAACGAAGCACAGCTACACAATTCGACACTGGTGACTCTACCTTGATTGACAATTGACTGTCAATCACCATTGGCAACTGCCACAACTCAAACCATGAAATTCGCATGGTGCGAACTCTCAAGCTGCGTTTGGACCAAACGAACGAATAATCATTCGCCCCTCATTCCGACAAAACTCGCGCCCACTTAGTGTAAACGGCAATCTTCACTTGCAACTTTTCATTATCTCATTACTTGAATTTGCGAACTTTTACCTACCTTTACTCTATACTTAACTGAACCATCCATACTAGAGGTGGAGAACTATCGATAATGTTGACTATCGATATTATCGAATGTGATGAAAATTTAATAAAAATATATATGAAATATATATAAAATAAAATGAAATACAAAAATCAAACATAATATTTTAAAGCATACACATTTTATTAAATTTTCATCACATTCGATAATATCGATAGTCAACATTATCGATAGTTCTCCGCTTCTAATCCATACTACCCACTGCACCAAAATCCCCTGTATCTACCAAACGTCTCAATATCCCCAAAACCCCAAAACTCTGCATTAACATCTCACCCAGTACACTGTGAAGAATCTCCAGCAAACCCTCCCGCATAAGCATTCGTCTCTCGCCCTCTGTGTCGTTTATAAAATACAATCAACTTAACGAAACGCCCCGTTCCCTGCCCATAGAACTCCACCACGCAACATCCTGCTGATCCCCAGTCAAAGCACGGAGCGCAAGGTTTCGCGAAATGCCTAAAATCCCATTTAAAAATCCCCCGACTCTAAGTTCGTTTCCCTTCCCGAATCTCGGCTGCACGAGGCGCTCGGGGGTTCGCGCGCGCACGCTCCATAGTCTTTGGGATGAGAATTCTCGCGACATACCGTGAATCGAAAATTTAGCCAGCTGCAAAGTTTTACACGGCTGAGTTATACCGTTCGAATAGTCCACGGAAAGAACATTTCACTCGGTATAGAATCACGCGGTACATACGTTTCGAGCGTGGTATGAAGTTGGTTGTAACAGCTAACGAGTGGGGGATGGCACCACCCTCCGCCCTTGGTTTCTTCCACTGTGGCAGGTTGCAGCCTTTAAGGAACATCATTGCGCCTGTCGGTGTTGTGCTGGCTGTGGCCATCCTCTGAAACGCTTGTTTCAAACCCCTCGACTGGAAAGAGCGGAGGAAAAAGAGTCGAGTAATTTCGAGGGAAATTTTTGGAGCTGAAATAATGCCCCCCGGCACAACTTCCAGGGACAACCTTTTTTTTTTGTATGTTTCTCTCTTCGTCTTTTTTTCTTCTTCTTTTTCTGACCGACGGGGGATTCACGAGTGTCATTACGCGACACTCGGCTGTAGACAGGGATGGTGTTGCTTCAAAGAAATTTTCCGCAGGTGTAGTGTTTGTTATGGAAGTATAATTTTGGGGAGGTTATTGCTGAAATTCTGGATGGTGGTTGGTTTGTGTTAAAGCCTTCTCTTTCCTTTCAAGGTCCCTTCGGGGTTCCTTTAGAGCGCTGCTGCTGGGGGGTATTTGATTCTCATTCTTGAAGCAGCTTACGCATTTCGAATGTCTGGTTGTACTGACTGTGTACTGAAAGATGAAACGACTGTTTGAGGAAGGGAGTTGGCTTTGAATGTTGCGTTGTAGATATTTCAGAAAGCAGTTATATTTCGTTCTTTGGTTACTCAAATGAAGTTACGTTACTTTAGATTCCATTTATAACACTGAAGTACCTACTCCTTTGCGATTCATTTGCAATTTAGTATATGTACCTATTCATTGCTCGTTTCGGTTCTCTCGTTGAGGGTACGTTTTCAGAATCTCGCCCTGGCGTTTTAGACTTGACAATACGTCTTTATAATACTCAGAAATTACAATGACAGAAATAAGTAGAATAGTTATTCTTTAATTAATGGTAGGGTAAACGCACCAATAAATGAACACTTAAGGGGGTATATTCGTTTGAATCCTCGGAAAATGTGTATATTTTGTGGATTTTTTTAGAAGTCAATGGCTTGATGCAGATTTCCCGTTTTTTTACAATCTTTACATAGTATTATGAACGAGTTAAAAAAAAAGTTTCAGTTAGAAAACTATTGTTTTTGGGAAGTTATGGATATATATCCGAAAGTCTCCGGATTTTAGACGGCTAAACTAAGGTTTTGGGAAGAAAAGTTTGATACCTTTTCTATGAATCCCCCAACACTTCCCTTCCTATAGGATGGTGAAAAGGTATTAAGGTAAACTTGAATGTTTTTCTTTCGAGCGGAACGATGAATATCTCTTCGTTATCTCTTGAAAGGCGTCTGCGAGTGTCTCAGAGGACTCGAGCACGGGAGGCGGGGAACGTCGATCGAGGTGAAATTGAAAGGAAGCACGAGGAATTTCCTCTTTGAGATTCGGCTCTAATCGCCTGGAGTGAATCTTAATTTCCCAAGAATATATTGTCTGGCGTATCGTGTAACACGAACACGATGTTATTGCGCGTTGCGTTGCGGGGTATCCTCGTTTGGAGGATGTTGGCGAGGCCTTGATTAAATTTCTTCATTATCTTGATTTCCCGAGTGCGCGGACAGCCGGCGGTTTCAAGGCCAAGATTCACGGTTGCCCGTCTTGCTACGGACCATCTAGTCAATTAGTCTTCCTTAAGGGATCGTTGAAATTTCAGTGCAGATATCTTTTCTATTTCTATTTTGCTGGCAGTCGTATTGTCTGTCGAAAAGTACAGTGTTTATTTAAGGTATTGGAGTTGCATAGATTCTTATCATTGGTTCATACATGATTCTAAGTGATGAGACCAAGGTGGATAAGCACTTTTGAAACAGTCTTTTAAATACCTAAGTTTCATTTTGTAAAGCCTCGTTCTCATTAGTCAAGTTTCTTGACTTCAAGTTCGTGTTCAATAGTGTCAGTTGCCTTTAAGTTACTTTAAAGATTATTTGAAGCAAGTAGATATCTGAAATGGCGTCAAAGGAGGTGGTGTTTGGTGGATTGTGTGTAATAAGGAACGAAATTGCGAATGAATTATTAAAAATATTCATCATTGATCATAAGAAGTAAATATGTGTACTCGTACAAGATTTGAACGCGTTCGATTAACATTTTGTTGTCTTACTCTTTCAAAAGGTTACATATTATCAAATACTATCACCATCTTCTGTTGTGATAGTGAAGAACGAATGGGAATTTTTTTAATATGCAATGCAACAAGTATAAGCTGATCTGTATGTATCACATCAAACGTGACTAGACTTTTAAGTGGAAATATCGATGCAAAGTCAGGCGGGACATAAAACTGTAAGTAGTGATGGTTGGATTATACTTGCAAGTATTATTCTGCGTACCCAGGGTGGTCGGATAGAATTCCCTTATGTGTGGTCTCAATACTAATTATAACACGAATTCTACATACAAAATTTGAGTGAAACAAGATTTTTTTTTAAAAAATTTTTAAAAATTTCTTCTGACTATCTCAGAAGCTTCCAAATAGTTTAAAAGAATTCGTATACAATTTTATTAAAATATATTAAGGATCATAGGTCGCTCAATGTCAATAAAATATTACTATTTTGGTATAAATTGATAGAAATTTTTGCAGCAAGGACAAAATAATTTTATTAACTTTTACGTGAGAATATAACATTAAAATTCGGGCACACATCGCATAGACGAAACGGGTTTATAACAAGTGTGTATTGAATTGTGATGTGATATAAGGCTTTATATGGACATTTAAATTGCTCTCATCAAACTCTGACGTCCATTCTATTCATGCTGTTAAACGCATATATAAAATCATGATTTCGGATTCTGATATATAAATATGATCCCCGTTTCATTAAAATTGACAAATGACAATTATGGAACGTCGCAATTGCCAAACTTGTGGTACATGCGAAATATAAACTCCTTAAGCGACCTTTATAATCAAAATATACAAATAAAAAACACGAAGATATTTTTCATCGAATAAAATATTTTAAGAGGATCAGACAATACAAATTTGAAAGTTCAAAAATAAGAACCACCCTACTAAACTTGTTATTCCAGCAAATCGCAATGCCCATATAAAAATCAAGCTCCCAACATACCTACAAATTTTTCTCCTACCTAACCTCCGCGACGAAATGAACCTTCAGGCGCTCAGAGACGCGAAAAGTTGGCGAGCCGCGGGATACTTCACCACACGTTAGTGGGCCGCGACCGAGATGCTCCGCTCCTCGGAGCGTTATATAAAACGCGACCAAGTATCAGAACTGTGCTAGCCAGCCGGCGACCTTCGCCGGTTATTAGCGCGAATTTAAATGTCCTTCTCGCAAAGCGAAGTGGAGAAAATCTCTCGTTATCTTTGAAAGCCGCTTCGCCGGCGCAAGAGGCCCGAGGAGGTTGCCTGGCCGAGCACTAAGAGGACGTGGAAACGCGCGGGGCGGTTCGAGATATAAAGTGAAATTGAAAGGAGACCCCGAGGAGCGTTCCTCTCCTCCCTCGCTTCTTCCCAGTCTTCCTGCGCCTTGATCCCTGGCTGTAAGTACGCCTGCTGGATGCAAGGCCCGTGCAAAGCCCCGGGCTTTGCCCGTGTTATTTAAGCAGTGGTAGAATCGTACGTACGGCCAGACGTGCCACGGCTCCAGCCATCCCTTATCCTTTGCCTGTGCTCCTTCGCCTTTCTGCTCCGGTCTGTCCCGATCCTCGACGCCGGTAACCCGCAACGTGTATTTTTGACAGTGACGGATACTGTTAAGACTTCTCGAATGTTTCCGAGGGTTAGCGTCGTGAAACGATCGTTGGGGGCTATGGGCGCTCTCGAGGGACGCCCGAGCGGTGAAAGCCGTCTGGGATTTTAGGGTGACGTGAGGAGTTGAGGATGTGGGTATCGATTTGGTGGAAAAGACGTTTCAAGGTTTAACATTCTTTGGGTAATAATGAACGTTCTTTATGATGATGTGGTGGTAACTGACGGGTGTTTTGTATGTTAATAGAGGGATTTGTTAATAGTTTTATTACAATGGAATTTGAGATTTGTAATGAGTGTCTGTGTTTCTGTTTACAATTTCTGAATGTTTCGTAGTTTTCGCGCTTGTACCTCTGTACTATCAATATTTGTTTTACTGTTAGATTATATGTAGTACTAGCTTGAGGGGATTAGAGACAGCCTATAGAGACAGTTTATCTCCCTCCTTCCTCATATCCATTCTTGCAGTCTTCGCTATTATCTGGACCAGGGTTGTCTAACTGACGACTCACGAGATGCCGGGGGCTCCTCCGCCTTGCGGCCACGCTGACGATCGCAGTAAAATTCGTCCGTCCCTACACAGACATAAATACATTCGATTGCTACGGCCGGCCACGGCCGTACGTTGGCCGTGTATTACATATAATTATAATTAATACGACAATACGAACTGATATATCCTTAACAGCGAAGACCAAGAAATGTATTATCGAGTTGCATTGTGTAATTTGCAAGCAGATCCGTTCGTTCATCAATGTTTGGTTCTACATACAGATGCGAAAGTGCGTTTTCCGTTATGACAAAAATAAAAAGTAAATATCGGTCAAGATTAGCGGACCATTCATTATCTTCGCTGTTAAGGATACCCATAACAAAAATTGATGTGGATATACCATCCCTTGTCAATAATATGACGCGGCCTCAATGGCACGTTCACATTCACAGAGACGAGTAAAAGTAAGTATATATCAATTCGTATTGTCGTATTAATTATAATTATATGTAAACGTATGGCCGTAGCCGGCCGTAGCAATCGAATGTATTTATGTCTGTGTAGGGACGGACGAATTTTACTGCGATCGTCAGCGTGGCCGCAAGGCGGAGGAGCCCCCGGCATCTCGTGAGTCGTCAGTTAGACAACCCTGATCTGGACAATAAAAAGAGCACAGTAAAAACAGAATCCAAATAGTACCTACTTGAATTAAATTTATGAATAGTGATAGGAAATATCTGAAGTGGAATTCTATAAATTCTATACATTTTACTGAGTATAGTTAACCTTTCCTACTTCAAGATTACCCTACACTCTGTATCTTAATCCCTGCTAATTATTCTATTTCACACTATGAAAATCTAACGTCAGAGGCGATAAAGATTTCAGCGACCCGTTTCAGCGACGAGTCACGAACGGGTTCGCAGAAAATTACCGGAGATTGTGAAGCAGCGAGGTCTGACCACCTGGATCCGTGCAGCACGTTACGGCTTTCTCTGCCAGTCGTAAACTTATGAAACAAGCCCCTAGAGTATCTCTCCGGATGTCATTGCTACCAGTGTATAGCGCCGTTACTTTTGCCATTACGATGTCTTGCCATAGTACTCCCTTTTGGGGTCTTGTAGCTGCACGAACCCGTACCTCGTTTAAACCCTTTACAGCTCTGCTATCTCAGGTCCTGGAAATCCTGATGTTAAAGTTTCCAGCACGGTTGCTCGAAAATAGCTTAGCTAGCGAAAATTTACTTTAAATTCGTAAAGAGCCGTAGTTGCGTCGCGTCATTCAAAAGATTCACAGAGGAGAGGTGGGATGAAAGGGGCATTTTTGTTCAAGGGGACCCTCTGGTCAAACCCCTTAAAAAATAGGTGATCTTTGTGAATTTTTTACAAGAAGAGGTTGTAACATATCCTGAAAAATATTTTTGGCATTTATTAATACACTCGTAAGGGTGTAAAACAAATTTTGTTTCATGTTTTCGGTCTCTATGTATTTTCTAGGCGCCACTTAGTGCAGGCGCTACAGAAAGGAGATACCAAAACGGTAATCACGAAATTGACTCACAGAATCTTCCAAAAACAAAAATTCAAACAATTTCTTAAAATTTATTTCAATGGCTATCGCAGCACTCCTTGTTGGGGCAAAAATGACCAAAACTACGATGTTGGTGCACGTTTGAACGAAGTAGTGCAAAAAAACGGGTAATATTCCGCACAAATGTGCAGATAAAAAAACCCGTGTTTCAAAAAATTATGTTATAGGGTGTTGCGGTAGCGAGTCCAATTACAAATCAAATGCCTCAAGGTTTTTTGAATCGGTTCATTAGTTCTTCTGAAATCGTGATTACTGTTTCGAAATACCATGTTTCGAGAAAAATGTGTTCAAAGTGTTCTCGGCTCATATCTGCGTTCGGAGTTTGAATTAGTTATGTGACTGTAGAATTTATACCGTCACAAATTTTTGTGTGAAACTTTCGCAGGGTATTTTCGGCATGTTAGTCTACAAAAATGTATATATTAAAAAAATCGATTTTCTGAAAAGTTTTAACCGGAGGGTCCCCTTAAGACAAGATAGCAATAGAACTAAAGCACCATTATATTTCTAATTTATAATATTAGAAATTATTAAGCTCTTCTCTATATTTACCTGGCTTCTTCTTCGATTTTTAAAAAAGTGTATTTCGACCCTTTCATAAATTGACTATATGTCTGTACTCAATGGGACAGTGTAATAAAACAAGGTAATAGGTATATTTCTTTAATTCGTGCCTACAAAGCTGGCCACCCAATACACAGCAAGACCTTTTTATCCACCATAACGAATAGCACAATCCTTGAGAAATTAGTGCAGCATTTTTGGCAACAGTTTCGTAGAATAATTTCATACGAATAATAGTCCTTGCGGTATCCGAGAAAAGTTATCGCGCGTGGCATTTTTCACTACATTTTACGTGCTCGTTAGTTCTAGTGGAGCACGATTTCGACTTGCTAAGCTTGATAACGCGAAACTCTTTGCTCTCTTCGCTCGCCGTTCGGTTCTCGCCTCGGTGCGCTTTCTTCCAGCTTAACTGCCAGCTAGATGCGTGGCCGCTTTTTATTACCGCGAGGATAAATCGTTAGCTTCCTTTGTGGAGTCCTTGCGTCGATAAAGAATACACGAGGAGCAGTTTCTCTTCTGTGCCAGGGTAAACTAAAGCTGGAGCGATTGTTTCCGAAGAAACACTGTAGCATTTATCGTTTCTGTTTCGAATGGAGAAGCTTTATGATCCTCTTTTATTGTTCCTTGTTTCCCCCATTCCCGTTTGCAGCTCACCTCTTAATGGAGTCTTATGGTACATACTTAGTGGAGTGAAAATATTTTCATTATGTGAGTTTATATCTGATTAAACCTGTACCTTACTTTCAATTATAAATTGTACCTCCATAATTGAAAAATAAAGTTCTGATGGTGTATACGATATTAATTTGGAATTGTACTAGGGACTGACTGCAACTTCGAATTTTAAGGGATTTTGGAATCGGGAAAGGGGTAAAAAAAATTGAAATAAGGCTCCAAGAATATTTTGAAAATTTCCCGTCACACCAGGATCAAAGAAGATAATTTGGGGACATCGTCTATGTGGGACACCCCATATATCAAATATGTATATCTCAAGTACAGTACTTCCTCTCTATAAGCTTAAGGGGGAGCCCTATTTAGGACGGCTAGGAATGAGGTGATTCTTGGGAATTTTTTTCTAAGAAATTATTAGTATTTTAGTTCACATTTAAACAATAAAAACCGAACACTTTGTAACGTAAAAATTAATTTTCATTGTTTGTATGTGAATTAAAATACCCCGAAAGTTTGGAAAAGATCCGCTTAACAGTTCCTTAGAAAAAATTCCCAAGAATCACCTTGTTCCTAACTCCTAAATAGGGCTACCCCCCTAACTTGCCCAACCAAGCAAGCTGTTGCTTAGCCAAAAACGAGAGTGAAAGGCAATCTACCTCAGAACCGTGTCCCCTACGCGTTAAATGCCCACGCCACTTGCCCAAATCCACGAGCATATAGCGAGTGTATACTCCATTTTCATACAACCCCTTTTTCCACACTTGAGACGAATGGAAGCCTTAATTCTCTCGTCCCTAGACTGCCTTTCGCTTCGTTCGGCAATCATTTGTCTGCTAAGATCGTGTCCACCACAACCACTTCATCCCCCAGTGGGGTAGCTTCCCCGATGCACATTGGCCACGGCGAAACCAGGGTATATACAGTCTTCGACGGGATAAATGGCGCGGTGTATAACGGTAATTTAATGGTCGAGAAGGCAACCGACCCGGGGTGAGGCCATTCATCTTTCGGCTGGTATTCGTTTTCATTCCGACGGCGAAAGAAAGCCTGGGAAATATTGCTGGGAAGAATGAGAGGGCGTAAAAAGGGGGACCCCAAAGGTGACCGCTGAAGAAAAATGTTGGCTCGGCACGGGGAATGGCAAGGGAGAAGAAAGACAATAGCCGGTCAGACTCCGTATTGTAATGCGCTCGTTACGGTAAACGGTTCGGTTGGATTCCCGCGTTTCGATTCAGCTGGTCGCTGGCGAATAATTCACTGGGCGGTCCTCTTCTTTTTTCGCGGCGACGTAATCGAATGATCGATTTCGTTGCGTTAGAAAAATACACTGTTGCGTTCTTTGGAGGGAAAACCCGGCAACTGTCGGCGAAGATTGATTATTCTGAACTGGCACAGGGCTTGCACGCTTTCCGTCATTTCTCCTCTGTTGCGCGTTGTTTCTGTGGGATTCAAGGAAATCAGAGGGCTGTGGTTGAATGAAATATAAATGCAGGGTGTGCTGTAATTAATGGCGCAATTTTGAATATGGTGGTTTTATGGGAAACGATAAGAAAATTTGAAATAAGATTTCTTTTAAAGGTTTGAGCTAAGAAGGGAGATTTTCCAAATGTTACAAGCCGATTTTGACGAGGTCTACTTAGATTGTACAGATATTCTGTGTAATGAATTTGAACGATCTTTCTTACCGAAATAAACGGCGCTTGAATGCTTTATAATTATCCAGTTGTATCAAGAGATAGATTTCTGATTAAACAATCCTATGTATAGAATCAACCATGAATTTTTTTACGAAAGATCGTCACACTCGTTTGACCACATTCTGTCTGTAATCATATTTTTCATATTAGAATTATGGATCAAGTGATATTAATCTGGATATCAAAAAGCAAAAGCAAGGTAGTAGCTTTGATAATTAAGTTATTCTTTTTAATTTATGTGAACAGATCTGTGGTTCATCATACCTATATTAATTTATACTTAAAGATGAAACGAATTAAAATAAATGATAATCGCGTGTAGGTATTATAATAGTAGAACAGAAAGTTGACTATATGGAAACTGTAAAAAAATATGTTGAACCCGATTTTCTCACAAAATTTTAAGTAGTATTTCATAGGGTGTGTACTAGCTGTCTGCAAAATTTGAGCCAAGCCAGTGACTCGAAACTTCGTAAAACACTGAAAGTAGTGCATAAGTCTCGAGGTTCTCCAAGTGCCTGAAACTGTCTTCAGACCACACCTGTCGATAGTGAAATGAAAAAAGAAGGGTAAGCTAGAAGAGAGTGGTCGATAAGCTTCTGTAGTAAGCTCCACAGGACCTGCGAAGGAGCAATACGACAAATAGTCCAGTAGAACCTTCTTGCAGGTACTTTGGAGGGACGACACGGTTTCGATCACAGAGAAGTTGTTTCGTTTGGCAATGTATCACGGGGTGAATGGGATATGAGCATAGCTACAACCAAGTTCTCAGAGTCGATGAACAGGGATGAAGCAAACTTGGGATTTGCTTGAAACTCTGCTCCAGTTATAAGTTTGTAGAATGCTTCGGTTGAGGGATAATTAAGTATTGGATTTTTGTTAAGGTGGATCTCGTTTTACGTTTAGCTTGTCAGACAAAAAGTTGTTTCTGTTAAAAGTATAAATAATAGACCCTGTTCTTTTTTTTCCCTTCTGATTTCGAATAAGGTACCAAAGCAATATGTATTCTTCGTATTAACTTAAGAAGCTGCACATCGAATTCTACGCTCTTATAGTAGGGGAGAAAGTGTTATAAAAGGGAGCGATTTTTCACCTCATCTGTTAAATATTTTCGTTTCAGTTGAATATAAGGTAGTTGACCCGGTTTTCGATCAGAACCCAATTGTCGATCACTAAAGTAAAAAATACTATTTTAAAATATTTTGTGTGTCGTAAGGACAAGAAATAAAATGTCATTATATTTATAAACTATTTAACAAATAGTTAAAAAAATTTTAGACGTATGAACAGTGTCATCTGTGAGGAAATAATGATAATACTCGAGTAGTATCAGAGTTTCAACTTTTCTCCTACTTTCTAGCCATATTGCGTCTATAACCAAAAAGAAAAATGATCTCACTGATAAAGAAAACGTTAATTCGAATTAATTTCTTTCATTCGTTTTGTATTGTTTTAAATTATAAAGTATTTGAAGTATTTTCCTTATTTTAATGATAACAAAATATTTCTTAACCAACATTACTACATTTTTTTAGTGATCGAGAATTGGGTCTCGCATATATCGAGAACTACTCCCGACTCTAAAATATTGATCGACATTTGCGTTCCAAAGATATATTTCTTTAAACTACTATATTAACACAAATTTTCGACTTAAATGTTATTTTTCAATTTAATTTACTTCATTAATACGTAAACTTATTATCGTAACCAAATTTTTGTCTCTTTTCCACTAGAATAATTGTTTTAATCTAATACAATCTCAACTAATCACTAAGCGATCGAGAATCGGGTCAACTACCTTAGGCACTTTTAATGTCAACCGCTGATTACTATTCTGTCGCGAGTGAGACCACAGTGATGTTCACGTCAAATTACTAATTGTCAGTAAGCACTATAATGTTGCCATTAACAAGAAAAAAACGCGCATGTGTAATGCATTTAGAATTTTGTCAATATTCTTTGTACCATTTAAAACTTGTCCTTTTAAAGCACCGCTCCCCTACGCTCTACAATCCTGTCTACCAATCGAATCTTATACTCTTCTATGCCGATACTGTTCGTGGAAAAGAGGGCTAACGCGCCTTCAATGCGCGCTTCGCCGAGAAGCTTTCGCGCGGCGGTTAGATAAGTGCAGAAAGTAATCAAGCAAAATGTGAAATATTAACGGCAACCAGCATCCACCGCTTCTTGGCACTTGAGCAGATACCGAGGGGGCCGGCGCCAGTGCCGTTTTCACCTAAATGCTCTCCGTGGCTGGCCGCTTTTAGCGAAAAAGCCCTCGGTCTTGTGTACAACCCTTGGCGAGCGTGTGCGCCTTGCGTTTTTATGCAACGTGCACGCTCCCCGGCACACGCTGAGGCTCGCTAATGCACGCTACCACCGACGGCGAACAAAAGGCTCGACACGTTGAGGTTCGACAGACCGTGTGGACCTTCTTGAAACGTGCAACCACTGTCCCATCGTTACTGGAGTATCAAGAAGTTGCGCGACTCTGTGCGATGAAAGGAGACGGCTGATTATGGAATTTTTTTCTAGTAAACTCTTAGACATACAGATGGACCATGTTTAAGAGGGGATTATACTTTACGCAACGCTAAAACAGGCCTCAAATTATGAGGAGGTTGATAAAGTAAAATAATGGTTTCATTTCGGTGGAAGTTATCGCAGTGATAGTATGAATATTGAATAATTAAAGTATTCGAGACTTTGGAAAAAAGGGGCAGACGTGATTCGAGGCACAACAGGCATGTAAAAATGAATTGAATTTGCTAAAGTACTTGTGTGTGTAAAATTTTGTACTTCAATCTGAATTAAGCAACTGAAAAATTTTGGATTCTTACATTTTTCAGCCAGATCGTGTTTAATTTCATTAGTTCCATTGTTAAGCAATATCATGAAATAAGTGATCCATTATCTGAAATTAATTTAAATTAAATTCATTCATTCGCACATTTATGTTCACTAATTAATTTGGATAATCAAGATTTTACTGTAACAGCTGTTGCATCGATCAAATCTCTGTTCAGTTAAATTTTATACTAAAGTAGCAGAGATATAACTACCACTGCAGGATTTGTCCCCTTCTTTTAGCGTTTTGTGGTGGATACGACGGTGCTTGAATTTTTCAAATGAAAAAAGGAAATTAAATAAATTTTCAAAGTACCTATACTAATGTAGTTGTAGCTATGTTCATAGAAGTTTCTTTTAGTTGAAATAATGTGTTTGGATAGTGTTCATGGTGTTACGGGTAGAAGAATATGTAGAGTGTAATCAAGAAATAGTTGAAAATATAATGAGATAAAGTTCAGAACTGTTAGAAAAGTTAGGTCGTTATTTTTGTATTTATAAGCAAGTGAAAATCGCTTGGAATCAAATAATCTCGAAGAGAACAGCGGGGTTCGGGAAACTTTGTACTTGTTCATAGAAAATTACAGAACTTTTCCTTCGTACTTTATGGGTTGGTTCACAGATTTTCGATTATCGAGGTTCCCGATTGAATTTCAAATTTTTAGGCGAGAGAAGAAATTAGCGCTCGCAAAGTTTGCCTACTATAATTTGATAATTAATTATGAAATATGGCACGATAGTTGTTTGGTAACATTAGATTGCTAATGACTCAGTGAATATTCTGCTAATAATTAAACAATTAATGATTCTCTAGTACACGTATATAGAATATTGTTAATTACAGTTTTCCCCTCATAACGATTTTCACAAAACTGTGCAGAACGGAAATTAGTCGACGCTTTGCCGGAGATATTGTACAATCGCTTTTTTCTTTTCTTTCTTTCTCCTTTTTTTAATGGGACAACATTCGAGCATGCTGCGCAGTTCCATAGGAAATGAGAAAAGCTCACGTATCAATTAAAGCTTTAACGTCATCCAGATTGTTGCGTACTGTTGGAGAGAATGAAACTTTTTTTTTCTTTTTTTTTGTTCTAAACTCCAGGAGAAAAACGTTCAAAAGCTACTCACATCGCGTATCCGCGCAATTGTTTCGCCTCTTGTATGGCCACTATTGTTTTACTCTTATATCAGTTACGTAATTGTGCCTCGTTGAATTAACCACGGAAATTGAACGAGGGGAAATTATGTGGTAATAAAATTAGAATTGCGTAGTGGTAGTAGGAAATTTTTATTTCAGTATTTTTTAATGCTACTGGATTGACTCGGTTTTACAGTGTTATCTTAAACTTTTCATACTGTATTCTGATTTTCTTGTTTCTCCACAATTCTTCCTTTGTTTTCTGCCTTTATCTGTCTCATATTCGTTAATATAACGTTGTTACATATTTCATTCTTTTTGTCAAATTAAAGCCCAACTTTGCGAGCGTGAAATTAAAATTCGATAATGTGCACTATCTCATATGTGAAAGTAATAAAAGTTGTCGGCGTTTAAAAGGGCACCAATTTCGAGCGTAAAAAATTATACTTTCAAAATTATGGAGGGTATAACGAAAGTTAGCATCGTTAAAAAATTCAAATTTTTAGTAGATAGATTTTTCCGCCGAGAAAAGTGTCTGAGCCTTAAAGAGTTAAAGATACGGCAATGAAATTTAGAGGGCACATGTAAAAAGAATTTCGAATCATTTTATACAAAAAGGGCCCGAGTGTCTTGAACTCGTTCTTGCATCCAACAGTACCTACAAACTAATACTAAAGTACTTATACTTACGTACATACCACCAGTTTGGTAACACCCTGTATACAATGTCAAACATCCGTGTAATCTTCGCCACGTTTCTCCTCCACCATTTCTCTCGTTCCGAAAGATGTCCAGCCAAGATCAGTTAATCGCCCGAAAATGATTCGCCGTCGTGAAAAAGTAAAACGCGCGAGCTTTAACACTGCCCCAAGTGGGTCTGATGTATTATACATATAAAAGGGCACTGTATCCTCCTTGCCCGTGGAACGAGGTTATACGAGTGCCTTCCAATTACAGGCTCACTTGACACACATTGCCGTGCCTCAAAGTTCCCCGTTCCTCTGACTTTAACTGCTACCGGGAATTAGTAAGCGACAAGTATCACATGGCGGTCCTCACCTTGCAAAATGCATTAGCGGCGGTTGCATAGTTTATGGGTGTCGCGGCGCTTCGCTCGAGGAAAATGTAGTTTAATCTGCGAGCGAATAAAACCGTGATCAACCGGGGGAACTCGTGTTGTCGAGCTGGTGACTGTCGCCGTGCGATTCTCGAGAATGAATCGCGGTGATAATACGTCGCGGTAGTTATGCAAGTGGCGTGAACTGTAGTGGTGACTTTATTGTCAATTTGTGGGTTAGGATGACTTGTCTCATTTGTAGATGTAAGTTTATTTACAAAGTAGTTGATGTTTTGTCTAATCTCTTCCTGCTATTTATATTGTCACTAGTTTTAATACTCGGTTTCGACGGAATTTAGATTTTTAATTTTATAAAGAAACATATTAATTTTTTTGTGAAAATAGTCACATTTATTTGGATTAGCTGGGGATAATGAGCTGGGTCACATTTCGTGACCTCAGAGTTTACTGTTCGAAAGTTTTTGGGCGACAGACAAACACACAAACACTTTCTGCTTTATATATTAAGACTACCACCGCGCTGACTTTTAATTTAGAATTGTACATCTTCTCCCTCGGTCTGTTCAAAATTCTTCTTCCACTTTAATTTCCCTTCCACTTGTTTTCTTTTTTAATTCTTCGTCTACTTAGCTTCTTATCGCCTGAAATTTCCTTCACATTCTTCGTACCGGTCCCCTTTTGTATTTCTAGAAAAATCCTCCCCTCATTTCATTTGAGTTGAACACCAATACTCTTATTATTTTGCTTAGCTGTTCCCTGCGAATAGTCTGCAATGCTTTAAATGTTGAATCCACACCCGAAGTGTAATAGAACACGCGGTATACGAATTTATCAGTTTTGCATGTATCGAAATAAGAATAAATCGATCGTTGAGTTAGAAATACGAAATAAAAAATACTGTAGTCCGTCGATTTTCTTGGACAATATAAAAACATTTCTGACAACCGAATTTTTGGATGATCGATCAAGGAAGACAAGTTTTGTGTTTTATGAAACAGAGATAGAATTTCATCGTGGATTGATTGATGGATAATTAATCGATTAAGGAATAATGCGATTAATTTTCCATCATTTATCAGCGACTAAATTGATAGTCAAGTTTGCCAAACAAGCAATGACATATCGTGGAGCTGGGCTGCAAATCAATCTTGTATAATGTATACATGCTTCACATCTACCACGGTTGATCTAATGCATTCTCATCAGTTTCAGTGGCAGACCACAATTTCCGTCGGTTAATGGCGGACACCATTAATTGGGACAATTTTATATATTTAATAATATTGGATTTATTCATATCACACGCTGTGCAATAGCCTCTTCCATTATATGGAATATGGGAAACGTAAAATGATAATAAAATGTTGGAAAACGTTCAGATAAGCAAAAAACAAAATAAGGAAATTGCAATTATACATCATTAGAAAGGGATCATTTTTTCCTGTTTCTTTAGCGCAAATTTCATTCCGATATCTTTTATAGTTCAAAAGTTATACACTGAATGTCTCCTATTACCCCTATTCCAACCACTGTGCGCCCCCTGCGCCGAGTTTTGCATCAGCATCCCCATTATCGAGGTAACCGATCAAACGCATCGAACTAAACTCTGCACTTCCCCTTGCACCATCACTTTCCTTTATTTATTCTCATTGCCAAGCAATCCCGCTTTTCACTTCTCAATAGAACACAAGAGACGTCGTTCGTCTGCAAGCGTCGGGGTTCGTCTGCACGCCTGAAATAACTGTCACGGGGCAGAAAAGTGTCTCACGTAAAACGACCCTTAGCGTTGAAATTCGCAGTTTCGGTGAAAGAAGGCGAGGCATTCCCGGAACTTTTCGCATTTCCGAGCTGTCCATCCGAAACGGATTAGCCAGCGCAGACACGTATAATACGAGCGCAATTTAGAAGGGATTTCGTTGGTAGCTTATGAGCCGACAGCGTGGATTCCTCTTGTTTTTTCCGCTTTGTCGCATGGCCAAAGCGACCGAGGAAATGGGTCACCGTCGCGTCGCGAAATCAACGGGCGTACTTTATGAATCGCTTTGTGAATTTCTGTATTACGTCTCGGCGCGAGCTCGACGCTCCTCATTACGGGAATTCGCCACCGATTGCAAACGGTTTGGACTTCTGGCACAGATCGGGCCACCTTTAAACGTCGGCGAAAGGGTCTCCTTTCCGAAACGTCTTATATCTGTCGCTTCTGTCAACGAAAAGAACGAGGCGGGTTGTAGCGAATGCTGAAAGCAGCGTTTTATGGGAAGGGACCTGTTCAGAGTCCCTACGCAATTTCCTGTAACGTATTTGCTTTAAATTTTGGGTATTAACCCTTCGTGGTCACACGGGGTGTATTGTACCTCAAGAGCAATTTTCGATTTGAAATGTCGCTCCTTTACGTCTTCTAAAGGGGATTTATCGCAAAAAAATAATAAAAAAAAAAATTTAAAAAATCGGTTTTTCCCACAACCATGGAATATCGCTCATTTTCAACTACAAATTTTATCATATCAAAATTTATGTTTCTAGAAAAAGACTATTAGACCATGACTGTATAAGTAATACGAATGTACAATTATCACTAAAAAGTTAAAAGATTCAAAAAGACGGAAATGGTAACTCAAAAAATGACGCTGGGGTACAGTGAACCCCGTGTGACCAATGTGTGATTATAAGAAGGTGTGACCACGAAGGGTTAATGGAATAGGCTGATAAAGTGTGCTCGATGCTAGGATTTACTTATTTTTACAGTTCATATTTTAAGGAATATAGCGGAGATTATAACTTTTGTTTGTGAAAATATATTGAAACATCCCTTTTTTTAATTTTGAAGTAGACTTATTTCGGTGTTTTTATAACCAGTCCTGTAACTTTTTGAATTATTATCGGATAACACGTATTCTTTGCTAGTGGAAACTTGAAATGTGACCGATTCATCATTTTAATGATCAAGAAAAAATGTCGAGATCCAGAAAGGATCTTATTTTTTTAAATGTCTGTATCACTATTGGTTTCTACTTCTTAATGATATCCGACTCGTTTTTGTTCAAGTAGATACAGTGCTTTGTGAGAAACGGTTTTCGATTGTACGTGAAATTTAAAATAGGTAGGTATATATGTCAAGTATATGGAGGAATTCAAACATTATGTATTTTCTGCATACGACATTCTCTCAATGAAATCTGATTTATGAAATATTCAGAGGACTCGGTAATACAGTCTGAGGAAGTAATTGTGTTTCCTGAATCAGGAAACACGTAAACGTGGATAAAGGAGTAGGTACATCATTCCCAATACGGTTATTGGAAAGTCTTCACGATGGAATATTGTTAATAAATAAAGACGCATAATTCAATAAATTTATACTGTTGCAGTATTGTGATAATTCGAGTAAACACCATTAAAAACAAATTAGAATTTAATACACAGAGTGGTCTACGCAACACGGTCAGGTGACATCTCTTTTCTGATTGCAATTAAAAAAGAATGTTACAGAGAAAAGTTGAATGGTCCACAGAGAATCTGAGAAAATCTTCCTACAAATTTTTTTTTTGCAAGTGTCACGGCGAGCGTGCAACACGCAATTCCACAATTTTTAAATTTAATAATAAAAAAACAAACCAATGCTTAGATAACACAGAATAATAATATTCCTATGTAAGATTTCTCAGATTTTCGTACTTCGAAGTTTTGGAGAAAACAAAATTTAACTTAAATCATTGAGTGATAAGTCTACTCGCGATACTAAGGCATAAATTAACCGATATTTCATTATCATTAATTACATTTTACTTCCCCCTTTTTCACCGAGGAAAGTATCTACAGCAATCTGTCGTTTCTCTCGCGAAGTATGGATACTTGATTCATCGCCTTCTTTAATTCGCCTCGATATTCATCTTCGAAGCTTTCCCATCGTGATTCTCCCCTTTCCCACTTAACCGATGCTCGTTCGATGCCTCTTATTAAATCTTGGCGAATTTTTGCCCTGGTTAGCAAAAAATAATCGCTGCGTCAGTGCAATCAGCCTCTGGCGGTATTGGATCTTTGACCGAATATCCTAATTAACTCAATTTCGTGGCGATGGCGGCGGTGGTCGCCGCTCGACCGGCGATGCATTGCGGTTTAAGTACTGCAATTTGTCGATGGCATCGATTTGCACTCGAAAGTCGAGTGAGGTTTCGGTAGCACGGGACGACCTCCACACGCAAACATTGTCGCGATACTGCTTTGTGCAATCTGCAGGTTGTTGTGCAGGAAGTGCATTCTGCGTCGCTCCAAACACTGTTTGCTAGCTGTGACAACGTCTACTTCGACAAAGGAGCTCGTGCAAACCCTAAAAAGAATTGCAAAGGACAATGGTAGAAAAGGAGAATCTTTGGAAGAATGGAGAACGAGTCTGCGTGTTCTAAGAAATCAGAAACTTTATAATAATTAGTAGGTATACTGGTTTTAGTACCAAAGAAGTTATTTGTGCTCCTTTAAAAAATTTCGAGTCGCTTTTATCGATTTTTAATTTTAGTACCTAAGAAGTTATTTGTGCTCCTTTAAAAAATTTCAAGTATGTTTTATCGATTTTTAAAGTTTTATAAATTTGTTTTAACAGATAAGATTTATTGGTGTCTGATTTTTTAAATGTACAGAGTCGAACCGTGTTTCAGTGGTTTTCAAAAATGTTCATTTTCCATCGTTTTTCATCCTTCGTGGTTTTATCTGTGAAAACTGAAGGAATTATTAGTTCCTTTTACCCTGAACTGGTAGAGTGAATTAGTAAGCCTGGTAGAGAAAGGAGAGAAGAAAAATCGTTCGCGCATTGTTCAAAGCTGAATGGCAGAGTGTGGATGGAATACGTAAATGTACTTTTCAGATACTTTTTAGGTAGCTCTCAGTTCGAATACACCTTTGGGCTCTACTTTTCCGTTCTACCTTTATGGCTTTCAGTTAAGATCGCTATTCGTCTTTCTACCTTTCGATTCCGTTCAGGTCAAATCCGCCTTTAGAGCAGAGGATTGGTGTAATGGGTGGATACGATGCTGTAAGGGAAGAGTTTGGATCATTTCTACCTTGTTCATTATGTTCAATTAAGGGTTAGAGTTTTATGAGGAAATATGAGGATAGTATTTTTATGAAAAGTATGAAAGTGTGAGGTAAGGGATGATAATATCAATTCTCGAGCGAGGAATATTTATAAATTGGGAAATATAGATGACGACGAGTAGCACCGTCAGATATATTATTTTTGTAATTATATTTATATTGCAATAGCTATCATCGATATACATTTTCGGACTAATAATCAAACATATTTTGTTCATTTCTTGTCTCCTCAATTTTTGCACCAGTCTTATCGAGATTTTATTGATCATCGTGCAAACTATAAATAACTCGCAATGCTTTCGATTTCTTTAATTAAAACTGAATATTTTCCCTGCTCGCTCAAACAATAAATAAAATAAAATCACAATTGAATTTGCGCGCAACAAGTATTCCAAAAATCATGTAATAATCTTCTTACAAACAATGTACCTACATTTTAGCCCAGGCTCGTCACCAATTAAATTCGAAATGATAATTTTTAAATACTGTTTCAACGTTCTCCGTGCGAACGCCCACGTTTCCTCGAAACTGTTTTTTTCCACCGAGTCAGGGGTTTATCGCCGACATTCCAATTAAAAGAATCGAAGCATTATTGCAGCGTTTTTCCAGAGCGGGAAAAAATTCTGCGGAATCACTTGCCATAAACTATATGCATTAGCGTCCATCGACACAGAAAGTTTTCTCCTTCGTTAATGCTCTCACGGGCTATTAATTTCGCAAGTTCGTAATTCTTAGTCAATTTAATTAACGCGGGCTATATCTTGTTGCCAGTTGCCCGTAATTAAGTCATCACGTTGTTTGTCGTTTGATACTTTCCTGTAGCTTCTATTAAAGTCTCTTTAAAGAAAATTCTGGGACATTATCTTTATTATGTTATTGATAGCTTGGACGCTTTTCGCAGTTCTCCTTTTTCTTGCACAAGCATGCTTCACGGAGAATATCCAAGTTTAATTTTTAATGGAAAGGGTTGATTAGCATATCACTCGCGGCTAATATCAGTTATCTTGTACTTTTACTTTTTCGTTCCCCGGAAATTAATTAGAATTAAATCAATTAGAATATCTTTCGCGTGTATGAAAAAATAGTTTTCCTGTTTGAGCATGCGCATTGGAGATCTCGCTATCGCTCGATTTTAGCTACACCTACTATATTCTCTTCGAAAGTTAGCATTTAATAGAAAATTCACGCGCAACGTGAAAATTATTTCCAATCCCCTATACCATCTGCAATTTACAATGAAACTTTTTAGCGAGCCTTTACAATTCTCAGAAATATATTAATATTAAGGGGTCATTCTGATAATCACGCGAATCATGAGAAAAAAAACCTGAATGTTGCCAAATTTTGCAGCGTGATTACCAGAATGACCCTTAAATCACTAGTGACATATATAATCGTACAATCATGATCCTCATTTTCTTGTCGTTTCTCGTGTAACAAAAAGCGTGTAGAAGAACAAAATAAGGGAAAGAATTTGAACCATCGTACAAATACATTTTCACCACGGCTACCACCCTGCACGCAATATTGGAAGCCAGCAACTATATTGGATGCTTGATTAAATAATACCAGAGTGATAGAACTCCCCTTTTGCATCATTCATTACGCCATACTCGTTATAAAAAGGGAAAATAAGTTTCCTCGTTAAATTCGAGTGTGAACGATGCGTGCTGTGAAAGCGTGAAAGGTGAATGCGCGTTCGCGAGAATTCCCTTCCCTTTGAGAAATCACGGGAAATTCGTGTCGCTTACAGACAAGGGGACACTTCGCAATGGCTGAGTGAAAAGAGCTATTTGTCTAGCGATTCTTCCATCTTCGCGCCGAGATTTCTTATCGAAACCCAGACGTTCGGGTCGTCTGCCGTAAAAGTTACACTCACTTCGAGCCTGAAAGTTTCACGGTGCCCGCTGTCGTCTCGTACCATCGATCAAATCGAATGGAACGAGCAACTGTGAAGGAAAGCATTTGTACTCGCGAAAGTTTCGTCTCTTTCTCATTCGAACAGATTGTTAGTAGCGAATTACTTATGAGACATCTTACGATTGGTGTTCTTTTACGCGTTAGGGAAACAATGCTGGGCTATGAATGGAGAAACCATTTTTATGACATTTATTTGGGGGCCATTTATGTGATTCCATACGTAGGGAAAACCTTCGCGTTTTCATTTTTGTTGCTGACTTTGAATTTTCGAATTATTTTTTTGGGGAATGGATTCTGTCAATGTGAAAATCTGATGAAGTGAAGTCTAATAAGGGTGTTTGTTTGAAGAAATTTGCTTTATTAAGCAAGTTTTCGAGGCATTAAGTACTGAGGCTGGTTTAGACACGTCCAGTAATTTAGTCGAGTGGCGAGTAATTTAGTAATTTAACATTGTTTTACTAAACTAGGTACTGGACTAAATTTTAGTGTCCACACACGGTAAATTACTAAATTACTTGGTACTTGACTCAATTACTCGACGTGTCTTAACCAGCCTTAAGAAAGTGTGCTTCATGGTCTAAACCATTTTGTTACGCAATCTCAGTCTTAATATCCATTATTTTAATTTCAATTTCAATTACGCATCAGTTTTGTATGTAAAACCTCAAAACAGGCACATTGTACTCTCCGATTTACAACTTTCGTGCATTGGGTAAAAAAAAGCTGCACAATCACTTTGTTTAACTCAGGTAGTGCAGTCGCTTCAATACTCCACACTGTATCCAGTCCATGGTTTTAATTACAACAGAGATGGGGAAAATTTTTATTTAAATACAATTTTGAATAACGGATGTAAGTTAAAAAAAATTATTCGACAAATAAAGTTAATTTTTGCAAGTATTCGTCGACGTTTCAACTTCAGCATCGAATAAAGTTTTCAACTTTAACTTTAACTTTATTTGAGGTCGAAAATTATTTGACAAGAAAAGGGAAATAATTTTGTTCCCCGCTTCAATGCGCGCCAATGCCAGAGGTTCACGCGCAAACAACTGGCGACCGAAGTCCCAAAACGGTTGCAAGTGTCACGCAGAGAGGGCGGCCGCGTCGAGCGGCCTTTCGACCCTGAATTCGCGCGCAACGAACGCTCCTTGGCAATATAACCATCTCTGCACATCTACACGCTCATAACTCCGTTCGTAAATAAAAAACACCGAGCCTGAGCAAAGCAGCGCTTTTTCACGGACACCGAGTACGTAGCGCGATATTAAACTGCGGAAGGAAGTATTCGAGCGGTAGGAAAAAAATAAGAGCTGCGAATGAGAATTCCTCATTGCCTGCTGCACGAGAACGCTCTTTCTCCTCACCCATCTCTTCCTGCATCCCTTTCTTCCCCGCTCTTCCTCGCCTTCGCCTTCTTTCACCCTATTTTCTGTATCTGTTCGGTGTCCGCTTTCTGTGTTCACCAGTCCACCTGTTCCTTCGTCCATTTTCTTGTTACCCTTCCTTCACTTCCCTTTTTTCGCCACTTCTTTCTGTCCTCCTTCTGCTCTCGTTCTCATCATCTGGCACCGTTTACCCTGCCTCTGCTTCTTCTCGAACATCCCACGTCGCTTTTACATGTGTATAATTCAATTGCATTTATTTACAAAACACGCGTTTCGCTGGCACTTGAACGAGTAAATTGCGCTGACCGTTCCTCTCTGCCTCTCCTTTTTTCTACGCCATTTAGTGGCACCTGTAGAGAAAGCTTCTGTAACGAGGTTCCAACCCTCTTTCCCCTGATGGCTGTTAAATAGGATGGGGGCGAAGTTTCACGTTTCACTCGTTTGAATTTTCGTTGCGGATCGTTAAGGGTGAGTCTTGATGGGGCGTGAGTACTTAACGTTAAACGATTGTGAATTATTAATGATCGTAGTTTCGTGGTGGACCGTGTTTTATTTCTTGTACACGTTTTATCGTTAAATATGAAACTACAATATTTTGAGATCATGGAGATATACTTTTTTAATAATTAACACGCTGATTACTGTGATGCCGGTTAATTAAAAATAGAGATTTTGTTAAAATAAAAAATCCTTGGTATATAAAAGAAGTCTGCAAAAGTTTAGGCCAATCGATACAGCGGTTTCCGAAATATCTTGCTCACCGATATCAAGCCAGCTTTCGCGAGAAAGGCTTTTATTTTCTAACGCTTTTCTATAACAAAATTGCTAAGAGCTGCTGCATATATGTACTTTTAAAATAAGCAAATAGTTGTAAAAAAATATATAGTAGATAGTCCACAAAAAAATCCCAAAAATTGCGTTCTTTTTCGAAAACTGACTACATAGGCATAATCACTTAAATTGGAAAATTAAAGTGGAAAATTTCTTCATGTCCAATTTGAAATTTTTTTATTAATATTTATCAGTGACCTTCGTTCATAACATGGACGCGGTTAATTCTACTTAGAAACTGTAATTTCTTCTTTATCATAAATACATCAATATTAAACAATCTACATTAATTGAACATCAAACTTCTACAATATTAGAATTTCCTAACGTCGCAGGTATATTGGCAAAATTAGAAACTTCTCTATGAATCTCTGTCAGCGGTGTTCCTTAACGTGTACGTGCTTTATAACCCCCAAAGGCGATGGTGAGGGAAACTGATCCAACATCCCTATTAAATCGCTGCTATGCGACATACGTCGACCATGGCTCCGAGTTACAGAACACAATGGCGGCAAGGAACGCAGCTGCGCGTAGTTCGATAATCACAGGCATTGCTCCGTATCGGTCGGAGGAAGCGAACGTTCCCGTTCGTCGGAAATAGATGAAAAAAGACCCTTCGCTCCGAGAGTGGAATGCATTCGATAGATCGCCCTCGCTATAATTTCTTCTCCTAGGCGATTTTACGCGGGGGATATAGGGTGCATGTTCAGAACAGAGTAGGAAGAATTGTTTATTCATTCGTATCGTCTTTGCGAATGCAATTCCATTTTGAGATGTAGAAATGTGACTAAAAGAAACTTTAAAATTCATATTTTTTAATATTTTTAATACTTCATGTATTATGCTAGTATCACTGGTCCATTCTAATAACTCGTCAATCTAAATAAATTTTAAGAAACGATTCTTGTTAATCGGGCCATTTTATTTTTATTAACACTTACAGTTTAAAAGTTTCAACTTCCTTTCTGGAATTATTCAAATAAAAATGAATTTAACTTGATAAATTTAGTAAATTTAAAGGTGAAAATGTTTCTTGTAAATGTTTTTTGACACTTGCATGCTTTCGCAACGTTAGTGTCTTAATATTAATTTTTGTTTCGGGGTTGAAGAGGCGTCTGCTCTCCAAAAAGCTGCGCAATGAAATACCCACTCAAGTTGATGCATTGCCATATAAAAAAATCGAGACAAATTTCAAGAGATGCTTGAAAAGTCGATCCACCACACCATGCTAATATTTTTCATTCGCTATTTGTCCCTTTCGCACAAACTCTTCAATCCCACGCTCACTCGTATCGCGTAGACCACTTCTTCCAATCTCCGCCTTCCATAAAATGTTCCCGCCACTCGAAACTTATCGATCTTCATAAAACATCATTTCCATACACCTCTCTCGACATTTCATACCTCTCCACAAGCAGTTTAATATCTTTTATTTCAAGTCTCCCCAACACAGAAGTAACAAATGATTTACTCACAAATTCAACCAAATGCGTTCACTGTTTAACCCGCTCGATGCTCAGGCCCTTACTATCACCTTACAAAGCGATAAAGGAAAGCTAGATTTCCGTATTGAATTGCCAAGAAGTACCGTAAAATGGGGGAACATTGGCAGCAGGGGATAAAATTGGCACATGCCGGTTTAGGTACTCAATTGTTTCAACGTTTGCGGTTAGATATCTAATAATCGCCTGTCAAATAGATAACTTTGTTACGTTATACATTATATTATTAATAAGTAATTAATGAGTAATTTAGTAATTTACGATTGTTTTATTAAACTACTCGACTAAATTTTAATATCCACACACGAAAAATGATTAAATTATTTACTAATCTATTAAACTACTGGACGTGTCTGAACTAGTCTTTACTGACTTCAGAGTAATAAAACTTAACCTGTTACTGCTATTTATATGATGTGCCAATGTTACCCCGTACCGGCTGGTATTTAACATGTATTAAAGAAGAAAATGACAAAAATTTTATGCATTTTAACACTTGTAGTACAATCACGAAACATGCAATGTTATGATAGGATACTTAAAGCAACTGTAAACATTTTAATTTTTACATTATATACCAAATTGTTAAAAAACCTGCCAATGTTCCCCCATTTTACGGTAGCAGTTGTGTAAAATAGTTCATAACTCGACCATCTTCTTCATTTACCTTCCACCATCCTCTGCTATCTTTTCCCTCGACTCTCTTCCCCAAACGAAGCACACCCTCAAACACCAAACCTAGTCAGCGCAAACCCACTTGATCGTCGAATTCGTAAGGTGACGGCGATTTAAATCGAATACGTCCGCGGGAATTGGTGTCCCGTGCGAATGTGGCGACTAGGAACGACCCAATTTCGTAATTAAAGCGAGCGTTAAGCGGTGTTCCTTCTCGGTTCTGGGCCCTCTGCGGCGTGTATGTGTGTACGTTGCGCATACATACATACCAACGCGACGTCGTTCCGCAGCGATCTCTCGCCCGTTGTCGCCGATCGAGCGAAAGGGGCTGCTAGCCACGTGTAACCGTGTACAGGTCTTCCACTGGATTAAATCCTTCCACCGGTCGACAGGCGGCGGTTGTCGTGAAGCGATTCACTGGCTTGAATAATTTCACTCGATCGACTGCCAGCCCCGCGCTTTCAGTCTCGCGCTGACTTTTGACTCTTGGAATCCTGCAGACGCGGAGATTTTGCCGCGGCATCGCGACAGCGTTTAACTCCTTGACAACGATCCCCGTGGCATACGAGGGTGCAATATTGATTTCGATAAGCCATGAGAGATTTGTTGCCAAGTTTATGGACATTTTGCACAGCTGATTGTATTGATTGTTGTTTTCATTATGGCTATAGTAGGTGCTTTGTTTAGGTATCATATTTGTTATACAATATGGCAGAGAAGTTTGGAGAGTAACTTGTTAATCTATTGATGGAATAGCGAAGTTGAGTGTTTGGCGATTTTGAGGGATTGAAATGTGGACTGCCGATTACGGGGTACTAAAAATGGGGGCAACATCGGCATGTTTTTGGAACATTTTGCTATATAATATAAAAATTAATAGTGTTATATTTGTTTTAAGGGGGCATTCTGGTAATCACGTCGCAGAATTTGGCAACATTAATGTTTTTTTTCTCAGTGAATACACTGATTAACAATGTCAAGTTTTTGTTTCACTTATTAATCTACTTAGAATGTATGTGGAACAATTGTTTAAATTGTTAAAAACAGAAAGGATATATAAACATGAGGCAAACTTGCTTTTTTATAATATTAAAAAAAATAAATAAATATAATATTAAATAAATATTATATTAAATAAATATTATACTGAATAGTACCAATGAAGGATACCGTTTAAAGGGTGTTTGATGTCTGCAAAACACATGCAGAAGATAATTAAAATAATGGCCAACGAGATGAACGAACGATTCCAGTAAACACAAGGAAGCCTCCACGTGTGAAATTATACGTTATACCGGAACAAAATCTAGCTCGCCGCCATTGTTTGAATAATTACCCTGCTCAGGTATAACTGCATCTGCTATGACGCCAACTGCAGAGTTTTGCTTTCATTAATTTCGTAAGCAGATTAGCCTCGTTATGATGCTTCAGGATTTAAGGGGGAACACCACTGTGACGGCCGGAAAAATGAGCCCATTTTTATGATTTTTTTAAGGGACAACCTACAGTTTTATTATAAAATTGTTATTACCTATCTTTAGTACAATGTCTTAAGAGACTATAAAAAAAAAAGTAATAGAAAAACATGCATAGATTTCCATATACAGTTAATCTCCTACATCCCACACAAGAAAACATAGGTCGCTTATCGAAACGATATCTTTGGAACGGCAACTCTGAAATCAATTTTTTTTTTTTTAATATAATCGGTATGAGTGTAGTTTCCGTTGTACGTACCGATTTTTAAAAAAAATTATTTTTGTAAAAATGGTGCGCTTGGGAAGAAAAAGTTTCGAAAATTCGCAAAAAAATGGATAGTTTTTCGAGCGTATTTAAAAAAATATGTTTTCGATCAAAAAATCGGTACGTACAACTGAAGATACTCTTGTTTTAAAGATCCTATCAAAATTTCAAGTCGATCGGATAAAAATTGACAGAGCTATTGATTCGATCAGTTAGAAAAATGTCGTTTCGAGAAAATCGCGTTTAAAGTTTGCACGGGAAAAATCACACTTCCGTTCGTGACGTTCACTGTCACTCGAATGCCCGATCAACGGTTGCATTTCTTCGATTCTCGAACGAACAGCATACCGTGTGTAAAAACGGGAAAAACCCAAAATTTATAACCTTTAACAATGTGGGGGAACAGTGGGTAAGAAAAATGTCGGCGCGCTATTTGCCGCTAACATAGCGCGCTCGGAACGGCATCGTGACGCGTCTCACAAAATGCACTGTATCTTGGTCAATTCTTCGAATATCAACTTGAAATTTTCAGAGAGTATTTTTGAAGAGTTAAACATTAAGAAAGTGAAGAAAAAAAAAATCGAAATTTTTTCAACTTTCACAGTGGTGTTCCCTTTTCTGGCTTTCAAAGTCGGAACTTTATCCGAACGAACTAGATATTGCTTTTGGCCTAGAAGCTCACAGTTGTTAATAAGTAGCAGTAAGCATAAAACGGGTCTTTTAAAAACAAAACGTGGAACATTGCATTGCACTGAGTATCGCGAATATTAAATATAACACACGTTTACAAATACCTTTCCTCTTTTTGCAAAATACAATCCCCATCACCTACAATAATTATTTCCTGCGCGACCACTATTTCTTTTATATTTGAAATGAATTTCTAATTCATCAGTAATTAACAAATTGTGCCATTTCACACGCACTATCCAAATCGTTACTCTACTTTGCAATTTTAACTGTCTATAATATTTATACAGAATCTTTAACTTAAAGTTTCGGTTACACAGAGTTAATATAATCTAAAAGACGGGAATGTAACTAATTTCTTCACTCTTTAATTGATAAGACTTACTAACAAGCAGAGTTGTGCATTAACTAAGTGAAATATTATTTTAATAACGTATCAAATAAAAGTTACGATAACTTTAGATTATTTGACGCATAAAATTAACCCGGGTCAACTTTATTCGACACACGACGAATAATTTCTGTAGCTTTTATTGGTTATTCGAAATTTTATTTAAATAAAAATATTGCCCCTTTCTGCTAACAAGATTTATTTAGTGTTGCATATAAGAAACCACGAAAATATGGGCATGAAGTTCGTTCTTCTAAAATTCTTCATAAAAGGCACGGGTAATTCAGTTTGTTAAAAAAAATAAACACTTTTTAACTACATTCCGTAGTAGCGTTAAATCCCGAATTCATGAGCACCGCGGTCGTTTGCATCGATTTCGCGTAAACGTTTCCTTGCTACTCGATGGCAAGTTTCGGGAGCATCTAAAGCGGCAGTTAGGATAATTGCCGTGTGATGTTGGCATTAGAGGCGATTTAGATTACGTGCGCGGTAACAGAATAGAAAATAGGGTTTGTCTTTGGAGCTGAAGTCGCAATTAAACGTTCCCCCTGCCGTATTGTGAGTGAACATTTCTAACGTTTGCTTAGCGCCTTTGTCTAACTAATTGCCAAATATTGTCCTGATTTCATTTACACGGATCCTGATGTTTGAATACAAAGATGTTGCTTATTTCCAAGACGAAATTGTCGAAGCAAACAGCTGTTAACGATCAATTAACAATATTACATAGTCTCTGGAATTGTTTAACATCTTCACACCAAGCTCTCTATTCCTCTTTCATAAAATTTTCTGAAGGGTGCTACTTAGGGAGTCGTTTTTGTCGAAAATGAAGCATTACTTTTTTATTTCAAATTGAAGCTGAGACTTGTTCTTTGACACAATGTTTATTAACACGATAATCTATTAAAAAAACATGTTTGCCTTGTCAAAAATATGCATTATTCGTGGATGACAATACAGATAGATTATTAAAGAGGCTTTCAAAAAATGTTTCTTTTGTTTTACAGCGATTTTAATGAGACGAAACGAAATTCAGCGACTTGCTTGCAAATTCTACTTGAGAATACCTCTGTTTCTGCACAGAATCTACAAAAGTAGCAAAATGATGAAAATTGCAGCTACGAAATTGTGATTTTTCAAAAAAGTGCGTTTGTCTTTAGACAAAGATAAGATTTTACTTTTTTTTCATAAAGAATAAGAGTTTTAGGTTAATTTTAATTTAGGTTCAGGTCGAATCTACAAATTTTCTGAACATGCTCGAAGTTTATTTGAATCGACTGGAACATCGATTTTTGGGTTATCACTGCAAAATGAAAGAAACTTTTTTAAAAAGCTTTTTAAATGACCTATTTCTTGCGTCATCTATAATGCATATTCTTGACTAAACAAACAAGTTTTTTATAGTTTATGCTGTTATCAAACTCTGTGTCAAAGAACAAGTCTCAGCTTCAATTTATTTCTTCGTAATTAAATGAAAAAGATTTTCGACAAAAATAACTGTCTAGGACTCCTAAGCTTAACTTCAGTTAAGAAAGGTCTTTACTGCTATCCTGACAAAACATAATCGCCTGTAACATTCTAGAATCTAGAACAAAAGTGGCAGCCAATTGAAATCGCGTAGTTGTTTCCGCCGCATTCCGTACAAGAATCACGAAACACTAGGCGCAACGACAATGCACGCATTATTCATAAAAATTCTTTCACCTGTCACACAGCGACTACGAGGACGAATCTTTTGAAGCCAGAAAAACGATACTTCGTACCTTGCTCTCCAATATTCCCCATTTTTCTCTGCCGCTGGCACACCCTACCCTCTTGTTACTCTTCTCCTTTCGCATTCAATCCTTTTCCCTCTTGGTTTTCCACACCCTGCGTCTGTCTCTGTTCGCTCTCCCCTTTCTCTCGCCCACTCTTGCACGCTGTCTGCGTCGATCGACGCCGCGGTTCGCATATGAATCGGGCTTAACGACTTCGTCGGCTGAAAGGGCTCCCCGGCGCCCGGCCGACCCCCGTTAGCTCGCTACCGTGGCCGCTGAGGAGAAATATGAACTCGACCTAAGTTTTTAAGACCGCCGCGACACGACTTCCTGTCGCAAATAACCTTCGTGCCCGGCCAGAAATTTTCTTATCCATAAATTACCGTCCTCTCGGCCGCCGAACAGCCCCGCGCAACGTGACCCAGCGGTACGAGAATTCCGCGCCAAGTGTGAAACGCTTTTAACCCCCTGACGTTCTATTAAAACCGTGCAGTCGCCATACTAATTTCTCCGCGGACTTCCCTAATTAACTCCCTTTGTACGTGATTCGTTTCTTTGCCTCGACTTTTCTTCGTCTCTAAGCAATGCCTGGCGAATATTTTCTAGACTGTAACGCGGACGAGGATATTGCATGGTTAAGTTCCTTGGTTCTTGTCGTTTACAAAGTGGAGGCCGCACCTTTATGGATTGCAGCTCATTTTGATTTTAGATCTTTTTTTATATTGTAATTATTATTATCTTCTATTTTTTTGAGATTTGTTTTATAATATTCTTTTCCGTCTATGACTTTTTCATGTAAGGGAGAGTGGGGGAATTACGAACACCTAAGCAAAAAAAACAAACAAAACGAAAACTATATGAGAAATGAATTTGTTTATTATTTACAAACATACTTAAACTATTCCTCTATAAGGTACTGTGACGATTTTTTGAATAATTATAATAAAAATAAACTTTATAGTGAAAAATCAAAACCCTTGGTGTTCGTGATTACTCGACTGCCGTGGGGTAATCACGAACAGAGTGTTAAATATCGCAGAAGTTGCATAGGAAGCGCGGCTACAATGGTCAACTCATAAAAAATGTTGCTACAACCTATTCCTAATGTATTTTTCAAATTCCTCTTCTTGTGCGTTAGACAAAATTGCAATTGGTCGGAATATAAAAAAAATAGTAAACGTCGTTTTTTAAACTTTTTCTGTCTGAGCCTGTAATGAAAAATCAAAAATCCGTTTTGTAGATTTAAGTAAGTTTTATACATACTGAAAATTTCATCAAAATCGGTTATCGTTGCTAATCCCGAAGGTTCGAGATTACCCCATCCGAGTTGTTTGTCAATGCCCCACGACATCAAAAAATAGAAAAGAATTTATTTCAGAGGTTAGAATCATAATTCAAGCAACGCCTTGGTCACAAAATATTGGTGAAAAAGTGCTTTATTTCAACTTAAAAAAAAACAATTGTATCATTGATTCAACAGTAATTACATGCAATTGAAATGGACAAAATATTACTTGAAACATTATGAAAATAATAAATTGTGTTTATCTTGAATAGCATAAGCGGTCTGTATTTATTACTTTCTGCCCGGCGTTGAATACGACCTAAACTATTAGCTAGTGGAGAGGGAACATCGTTTTTATTTATTAAAACGCCGTAACATCACATTCGCGATTACCCCGCGTTCGTATTTACCCCACGCTCCCTTACTTGACGTAATTTTTATACTTTTTTGAAGTTTTTTATTTTCTGGACTGTAACGCGGTCGCCTAACTTCCCTTGTTAGGTGCCAAATTGTCAGCTGTAGATTCTTTACCCTGTCTGTAATAATTGATTCTTCTAAAAGTGGAAGTGGAATATTATAATTATTAAAAAAATTGATTACCCGCATGTTGTGATTCCCAAATGGGTACTATAGTTCGACCAATCAAGACTCAATTTTGCCAGACAATTTTAATACTATAGCAATCTTATTTAAATAAAATAAAACACTGTCCAACTCATCTATATTCGCCTTCCATTGAAAACACGTCTCAATTGGCAAATCATTCAAATGAATTTTATAATTGATCAATTTGTGGTTTTATTATTGTTTGCAACCACATACGCAAATTAATAAACGAACATATATATACTAGTTTTCATATTACGGTAATAGCAAGCGTAAAGTCGAATTGACTACATGTTGTGTTCATTTTCGCGGGAAAACGCGAGCCCGCCGGAAGTTCGTCCAACGCAGCTTGCGCATTCATAAACGCGACATTTAATTAATTCACGTTATCCCCGCGTTAAATTGATAAAGTGAACGGGATTGTTTTATCAATTACAGCATATAATGTTTGTCGTTGGAAATTGTTGCGCGCAACTTGGCGAGTAACGGAATTATGCGTGCAGAATGTTTCATTATTACAAATTCTCTGTTACAAAGCACTCGCCGACAATATATTAACTACATCAGCGCAATTGTCTTATTAAGCTTTGCCACACGAAAAAATCTGTCTTGCAACACAGAAAAGAACACTTTACGTTCACCTTAAAAGATTAAATGAAGGTTTAAATTGAAATTTTAATAGAATTGTTGCAAAACCTGTGCATAATTAAGATTCTATTATTATGAACAATTTTCAGTCGAAACAATTTTTTAAAACAATGCAGACTTCAAGAATTATAAATATATATGAGTTCCCCAGTCATATTAGTTCGAGAGCGGTGTCTGACCATAGACGGTGTTCCTCCACTTGCTTTCCATACGTTTTAGTTTCCTCTAGCACAGTGGTTCCCAACCGATGAGTTAAGACCCCCAAGTGGAACGCGAAGTGCTTTTTTGTCCCTGAGGGATCGCCACGGTTTTTTTTTAATATTATTAAGTTAAAATTATTTTAATATGTTTTCTTGAAAGTTGAAAAACACTGATCTAGCACTCCAGTACTAAAGCTGAGATATACTTTCTTGCATCTTCCCCTATCGCTTAATTCATGCATTACGAAGAATAAGAAATTCTATTAAGGATTCTCAAGTCACACCATTGTTCATTCTGCCACAAAGCAATTGGAATTTTCTTCTGCTGCTGGAACAAAGAAGCTTTTCTGTAACGAACTTTGAAAAAGAAAGTTATTTGAACGTCACGAAAGCATTCGCGGAAACTGCTCGTAACGAAATCAACAAGACACCCTGTATACTCTTTTACGATTATATCCATTTATCATTTCTCATTTTAACGCCAGGTTCAAATTCGCGATACTCTGATTATTGAGTTTCTCCATACAATCGCAGCCTTTTTTTGTGCCAACGAATCGCGAGAATTTAACGATGCTTCTTTTACAGAAATCGGTGGCCCGTTTTTATTGTAATAATATTTAGCAACAAGACGACCTATGGAGTCTGTTCCGATTAATTCTGCAGTTTAATTGGGATTCAAACTGACATCTAATAATGGGTAAATCTCTCTGGTATCAAATGGAACAATCCACCAGGCACAAAAAATTGTCACTGAAAATACAAACGAAAAACGTTTCAAAGAAAATTTGATATTCTTTATGCAGGGCGAAGAATGGGGCCGGAAAACTAACACTTTTCCATCAGTCTCGTTTATCAGATTGGTCAATATTGGCAATAGCTTTTATTCTGAAAACTTTCAAAAGAACTGAATTTTAAAAAGAGCACTTGCATCATCGAAACCAAAAATAGATTCCAACTCTTATTTAACTTATCTTTTTCTATTCACGATACTTTAGTGGTCCTAGGTAATATATTTATAAATAAAATACGTGTACAATTGTTTAGTGATTTCATTGAAGATTTAGTTAATAGATAAGTTAATAATTTAATGATTCTAAGAGAATTCTGTGTCTTGAGTCCTTTTTTTAAAGCCCTTCATATTACGCAGTTCGACGTACATTTTCTACTTCTATTTTCTAATCGTTTTTACGCTTTTCACTGACTCTGTTTTTCATTACACTGCTCCACGTGACGTATCCTCGATACGTACGGGCTCCGATAGAAATTTCTCGCGTTCATTTCAAGCGCGTCGCGCGAAATTCATTTTTGTTTCATCCGATAGTCAGTCGTCACTCTCAAACCCGATATTTCGCTGGCCCGTGTCTGCATTTCTCCGCTGTTTGCACGTCTGTCCGTTCATTAAGGCCCTCAGGGTCATGCCTGCGAGTTCTGGAGTCGGTGGTCGACGTTTCCATCCTGTGCACAGTCTCTCGGTATCTGTCAGCGTCCACGAAGAACTATAAAAATATAATGGATTTTCATGTCTAGTCTTGCAACATTCAACCGCCTCGTGAAAGAAGTTACACGCGGATGTCTGTTGAAAGTATAAATTACAAAGCCCTTCATCTTAATTTTAAATAAAATCTGGTAGTAACTAACTTTAGATTATTAACTTAACTTTAGATTATTTGACGAATAAAGTTAATTTTTTTATTCGACGAATAAATTTAATCCGAGTGAACTTTATTCGACACATGACGATTCATTTTTTTAACTTTTATTTGTTATTCGAAATATTATTTAAATAAACATTTTGCCCATCTCTGCTTTAATGGAATGGAATTCAAATTCTTCAGTTTTGGTAGTAAACTTACTTGGCTAATGGAATGAGTGTTTTTATTGAGCTGTGTAAGTTGATGTTTTCGTACCAGAGATCATAACCGTTATTACCTAAATTTTAAAAGTCATGACATAAGAGTTAATATCTTTCTTTAAGTGATTTTGGTTATGAATAACAATTATCGTCAACAGAAATATTTTTTGGTTACGAATAACCATTGTCGATGACCAGATCTTTTTTTTGGTTCCGAATAACCATTATCGATGACGAGAATTTGTTTTGGTTACGGTGTAACCAATATCTATCGCAGGAATTTTGTTTGGTTACGGCATAACCAAAATAAATTCTGGTCATCGATAATGGTTATTCGGAACCAAAAAATATTTCTGGTCATCGACAATGGTTATTCGTAACCAAAAAATATTTCTGTTGACAATAATTGTTATTCATAACCAAAGCAGGTAAATCTTAATATTTTTTAATCGCTTCATTTTTCGAAAAATTTCTGCAGAATATAGTAAGGATTGCCTTCCATTGAAATAAAAATGAACTTTTTCTTAATATTTTTTTCGGAAATTTTTACATAATAACTGTTATTTCGGATCTTTTGGTGTAATTTGAATTTTGATATTTGGGTATGGACACATATCGATGATAAAGCATTTCGTTGAACGATGATCTATAAGGTTCGTAATGCATTGGTGTGACATTTAACTAGTTAACGCTGTGAATAATCCATGTTAATGCATTGCACCGCGACTAAACTAACAATGCTGCCAAACATGATATTATTACAGATTAAATTCCGCCGCTAGTTTGACTATTGATTCAGTTGCCTTACCGTGAACCGCCACCCGTTCCTGTTCAACAGAGACATTTACGATTAATACTGTTCGATTTCGGTAAAAATAATACTGTTTGATCCTTTAGTAGAAAATGGTTAATTATGTTTCTGTACAATTATGCTGATCGCCAAAACTTCGAAATGATAAAACTTCAAAAATAAATAGTCAGAAGTGAGTGACGATGTTTATTCGAAGTCACAAGAATTGGTGATACCATTCTGGTAATTTTCAATTTCTACGCATAATATCTTCGTATATATTCCTAGTACTCTAAGAAGTAAATCTTAGCAAGAAGAACATAATTGATACAGAACAGTTTCTCAATTTAAGTTATACGAATACTCTTCGTTCGTTATGAAACAATGGTTGGATTTGGTGCACTGTGGATTTGCTATTTACAAGCAACTCAGTCGCATTCCATTATTGCTCTGATCACAGTTCGTTAAATATTATTCAGTGCCCCCAAACAGTGTTCACGTTTCAAAACAATTGTTTGCGATGTATTGTCCAAAAGCATTCCCTCCATTAAAAATAATATCGCTGCAGCTGAATCCCAGCAACGATATAACGAGAATCGCCAATGTGTACTTCGATTTGATTTTTTAAAATGAAATTAAAATTATTCAGTTACTTAATTTAATTAATTGGAACAATATAAATAATACTCGATATAATTAGGAGATTGCTTATTTATATAGACACAGTAGATCATAATATAAAAAGTGTATCGTAAATCGTGATACAACTGGAAAAAATAAATGGAAAATGTAGAACAAATTTTTTTCCATTTACTTAAATCTTCGTTTTGAGAAAATTGATTTTGGAAACCCGCTTAGTACGCGTACACTTTGAGAAGAATTAGCAGAATATAGTAGTCAGTGTGGTACAATTGCTGATGAAATGAATCCTTATCCAAAAATGAGTCACACTTTTGATTTGCGAGTTTTCATAGTGGTTTAAACATTGTATTTTTGGCAGTTCCTCAGTCACAGTTAGGAAAGTTCTTAAAAAAAGGAGAAATAATTTTAAGGCCACCAAGACATCTTAAATGTGTTTGGACTAGTGACTACAAGTACCACTCAACGCGCAGTGGTTTAAGGAGCATACCGTGGACAAAAGTGAACGAAGAAGCCAGCTGTCCCGTTTCCACGGAACGAAGTTTGCCTCGACGTGCTTCTGTATTTTCCAGAATTTGTCACGCAAACGTCGTTGTAGGAGTTTCTGCTGGGATGGAGTGTATTAGGTGCAACGTGAAAACGTACCATGCTGAAAGAAGTTACATTTCACAATTTCAAACATACTGCAACTGTTTGCAAAATCTCTTCGGACTTTCAGAAAGTACATTTTTAAACAAAATAACGATATAAATGACAGAATTTATCACACTTATACATTCTGACCTTTTTAGTACTAAAATCCTTATAACCACTTCGTAATATCTTCTGTCTGATAGTAGAGGAATAAAGTATTTCTATTCTAAATTATTACTTACATTTTCAAACATTAAATACATAGTATCAGTGAAGAATATCGTTTAAAGGATGTTCAAAGCACATATAGAAGATAATTAAATTAATTAAAATAAAGGCTATCGCAATGGAACAATCCCAGTGTGCACAAGCCTCCACGTGTGAAATTATACGCTATGCGTGAACAAACTCTACCTGGTCGACATTGTTTGAATAATAATCCTGTTCATGTATATATAACTGCATCTGCTATGACGCCAACTGCAGAGTTTCATTAGTTTCGTAAGAATATTAGCCTGGATATGATATTTCGAGATTTAAGTGGGGATTAATTCATGAAACACTCTTAAAGTCATTAATTTTTTACTATTAAAATCCTCCTCACTTCGTAACATCCCACAAAGAGACATCAACGTGTAGAAAAAGTGAAAAATCAAAAAAAAAATTGAGTGAAAAATCTTTTACACTAGTTTTCCAATTGAAAACTGCATGAATAATTGGATAGTTGAAAATTTGGGCGTTTGTTCTCAGCAGTCTCCAGTTAACCCGCCTAATAATTCCCGTCGCGCGAGACCTCCGAAAACTTTTCCACGTTCAGAAGCATTAACTTTTCCGTGCTAAGCCTCTGGATTTTGAGATTGAAAGCAGCCTGATGAGACTGCCTTAAGAGGCACATTCGCGTGTGCTCCGCAAGTAATATTTATGTATATACGTGGCTCATCCTGAGGATCGTAATATCTCGTACGCAAACAAGTTAGCGTGGACCTCCCCTTTTAAGGCTTCAGTTTTGCTAATTTGAAAAAAGCGCCCTTGCAAAAATTCCGCAGTGAACGAGGCAAACCGAGTAGTCAGATCGAAATGTATGAGAGTCGTTGATAAACAAAATTAACTTTATTTCACATTTTTTCTTTCATCTTTCTCTTTGGCTTATGACCTTATGTAATAATGTAATAGATTTCAAGCTTAGATTTTGTAACACCAACTATTGTTGATAAAGACGATATTGTTGTTGAGAATATTGCGAAGAAAGGGTTTAAGGGTATTTGCAAACACTGTGGTATGAATAAAATGGAATTTCTTAAAATCAAATTTCTATTAGTTTAGAATTGTAAATAAATAGAGTTGTTGTTAATGTTAATGTTGATTGAGTTGTAATTACAGTGTTTAGTGGAGATTAGTGAATGTTTATGATGGAAGTGGAAACATTACTAGATAAAACATTATTAGTGTGAAAATCTGGTAGGTACGTTTTAGGTTTAAATGTAGAAGGGCGAAGAATGGATTCATCGAATTTGGATTGCTGATCCATCAAAATTTTGCGGGCCAGAAAACGCATTTGCAGATGATACCATCAATTTGCATGATGGAACGTGTGCCAGTTGCGCGCCAGTTTTTTGCGATTTTTCGGGTATTTTGGTGCTTCCATCGAATTTTCGTAAAAAGGCCTCTGACAGACAGTTTTTGAGGATTTCTAGGGCGTTGTGTATTCTATTATCTTGTGCGAAATTGGTTGCTTGCTTTATGCATTTTTAAGCCCTGCATTGTGTTTTCAGTGACAATATCTTTACACCACACGGAAAGAACAAAATCAGAGAACTAATGTCCAAAATCGTGGGACCAAAAAAAGGCGAAAAAAGGCCTAATTATTGGGTCACTCAATAATTTTGGTTAACGTTAACCAAAATAAAATTCGGGTCATCGATAATGGTTACCGGTAAACCAAACAATTTAAATCATTTATATTGGTTATTCGTAGCCAAAATCATTTAATTAAAGATATTAACTCTCACACCATAACTTTTAAAAGTTGTCTTATAACATTTATGACGTCTGGTAATTACAACACGTCCATTTTTCGCTGAGGCAGAAAACGAAATCGGAACATCGAATGGAAGAGACACATTCCGCTTTCGATAAATCAGCGTTTCTGAGAGACAATGGAAATATCCTCGATCCGCGTATAGACGTGGAATAATGCTGGAAAGAAATATCCCGTATGAGCTCCGAGATACTTAAACGTCTGCTCCTCCTTTTTTGTTCGTCCCGTCCTCCCGCTTCGAAATCCCGCTGGAAAAAAAAGGAACGCGTAATCGCTGACGGGCCTCAATTTCCGCTTTCATATGAACGCAACATGCCATTTTCCGTCCTATTCCCTTTCTCTTTCCGTTTATCCGCTTCCTCATTGTTTGCACGTCCGTCCATGCATCGAGAGTTCCGCACGATCTACCTCGAAATCTCGGAGCTCTCGCTACCCAGACCAGGATTCCTTCGAATCCTATCAACCTCCGTGGAAAATTGAAACGAGCTTCCTTCTGTACCTGTTATCCTGCAGCTTTCCCCCGGTTACACATTTCGTTTCGATTTACGCGTGCGAATTAGATGTCTGGAAACATTGATTTATTCAGTACTACTTTTTTTATTCTTTATCATATATTTATATTCGTCAAATTCAAAGTAGTAGAATTGTGATCTTCTGTAGAGTTAACCAATTATTATATTTCTCTTTAGCTTTCCAATTTTCTTTCAATTTTTCCCACAAAATCAGTTCGTGAAATGAGGAACAGATGAGGGTTAAAAAAACAAATACCCCTACTTTTAGCAAGCTTTTGAAATCAGGTGTTCCATATTAACCCTTCGTGGTCACACGGGGTGTATTGTACCCCAAGAGCAATTTTCGATTTGAAATGTCGCACCTTTACGTCTTCCAAAGGGGATTTAACGCAAAAAAATAATGAAATTTTTTTTTAAAAAAATCGGTTTTTCCCACAACCATGGAAAATCGCTCATTTTCAACTACAAATTTTATCATATCAAAATTTATGTTTCTAGAAAAAGGCTATTAGACCATGACTGTATAAGTAATACGAATGTACAATTATCACTAAAAAGTTAAAAGATTCAAAAAGACGGAAATGGTAATTCAAAAAATGACGCTGGGGTACAGTGAACCCCGTATGACCAATGTGTGATTATAAGAAGGTGTGACCACGAAGGGTTAATACATTTCCCCTACCACTGCTCCAATAAGCACTCACACCGACTTACAGACGCGAGTGGCTCCAAATAATTCCGCCTCCACCAGCCACTACAAACAAGCTTACAAATTCAACAAGACCAGCAGCGACACTTTTCCCCCACTCGTTTAATCCCGGCCGATCATTCGAAATTCAATTAAACTTCAAAGCGATTGCTTAAACGATCTAGATCCCTCATTAATGCCTGATTACGATTATCCGTTAATTCTTAATTACCCGTAAGCGTCCTCGACGAGCTGAACCTGTATCTACTCTCGTCAAATTCTTCCCTGGTCCCTGCCTTGTTTGCGCGTCCGTCCGTTCATTAAGGGTCTCCGCATGTTAGGTCCGGGTTAGGTCTGCTCGGTAATTGCCAGGCCCCACGGACGCCTCGATCAGCCTTGAAGCTTTGTGTGCACGCACACGGGGCCATTCGCGGCTCCTCTTCCTCCACGCTTTTATAGTCCACCCTCGCCTGACCGCGCCGATAGAAAACCACGATCACGATTGGTTAATATCCCGGTATCGTTTCAAGCTTGATAGCCAATCACGTGGCCCAGCCGCGACGTTCATTTGTTTTGCGGCGCGATGTGCCATCCAATTTTCTTCCTCGTACGATCGATCCTCCAAGCCGCGCCAGGATGCCTGTCGCTGTGTGCCCCCTCGTTTATCAGGTGTCCTTTCCTCCGAACGCACCCCTGCGTCAGGATTAGCTAGTGGCCGCTGGTCCATTCTTTCGGCCCCATTTTTTGGCCATTTACAAATTCTGCCGAGAAAAGCTTTGGAGCTTCCAATTTCTGGCGTCTTCATTTTTGGGGCAGCTACACATTTTGTGAAAAAAGACCATCACAATTGTGGGCATTCGATAAGGGGCCATCCTTAAATTACGTAAGGGTAATTTTGACCATTTTTTACCCCCTCCCTCCCCCAGTATAAGAATTCGTAAGATTTGATATTGCAACCCCCTTCTTACGTAATACTTTTTACATTGAAATTTTTCAATTATTAAAATTCTTTTAAAGGTTTATCTAATTCATTTAACTCTGTTTCGGGAAATTTAAACTAAAAAGCTTTTCTAGAACATTAATGATAGAATTTGTATTTATTGAAAATTAGATTAAAAAATATTACGTAAGACGCTACCTTACTCCCCCGTCCCCCCTGTAAGAAAACATAAGAAATTCGCGACCCCCTCCCTCCCCAAAAAAGCCTTACGTAATTTAAGGATGACCCCTAAGTTGCGAGTGTAGCTTTAATCAAACCGCTGGGGAACAATGGTAAATCGGTTTTGGATTCGATTGGGTGAGGTAGGGGTAGGTTATAAGGGAAGGAAATAACGAAATGGCGATGGGGTGCCTTTCAATTTTCTACTCGGGGATATGTAATCTTCGGCGGATTCGAGGGAGCAGGTGAAACCGCACGAAGGAAAAGTTCCGAGCGACCGTAATCCGTAAATCCCCGATGCCTACGGAGATCCTTCTCACGTGGCGAATATCAAGAGGCTGGCGCTCGTGTTCACGCTGCACCAAGAGATGCTGCTCTAATTAGGAATTATGGCACGTCTGCGTCGCTACTATCCGCGGGATCAGACTGCTCTGCTCAGACCTCTCTTCGAAGGTCTGGTTTACGTTTAGGATATTTGCTTGAACCTTCGACGTACACTCTCAGTCTGGCAGTGAGGCAGTGTCAGCATATGCGTTTGGCAGATTTGGGATTGTATGAGGAAGTTGAAATGTGTGTAGGCATGTGGCTTGAAAGAACATCGTGGAAATTTGACAAGGGAACACTGCGAACATGAATTCATCGATTGGAACGCAACTTTGTGGGTTTTTAGAGTGACTCAAAATAAGAGCAACGATGTGTTTCATTTGGGCCCTATCGCCCTTTAAGGGTGTGATAATTAACCTCAAAGTCAAATTGGCACTTCCACTTTTTTCGCGTATAAGTAGATAACTCTTAAATTACAACAAACAGAAAAAAATGTTTCAAATAAAAGTGTAATAATGTAAAATTTTGAAAAGACTTTAAAAAAAATACCTGAATGAAATAAAACTTTTTTCAAAATTTTGTTAACGCAAGTTTGCAGTGCTTATTGAACCATTAAATTTTTGTTTGAAACTTTTTTGCTGTCTGTTTTACTATGAGAGTTACACGGGAAAAAGTGGAAGTGCCCATTTAACTTTGAATTTAGTTTTCATCCCCTTAAAGGGCGATAGGACCCAAATGAAGCACACCGTTGTTCTTGTTTTGAGTCTCTCTAAAAACCCACAAAGTTGCGTTCCAATCAGTGAGTCCTAGTTCGCGGTGTTTCCATGTGAGTAAGGTAGCCAGAAATGGACAGGTTGGAAAATATCGCGAATGGAAAATACGAAAGTCGGATGTTTGTTTTTAATCCTCGCTCGGCGGATACAGGGTCGAGTTTGACCCATCCTAAATGTCGAGCTCAGTGACGTACTCAGCATTTAATATTGGGGAGAGTTGAACGGATAAAAATATATTTAATGCAAATTCAATAAAATTCAGTAGGTGATTATAAAAAATTATTTAAAGAAATGGAAAATAGGAAAATTTTAATTCGTTCAAAATTATAATAATTTATGAAACATGGGAGTATTAAACACATTTGTTGGGCGTTAAGGAAGGCAGAGAATCGGGTAAGAATGGTAAATATAAAAATGATATCTTTTCTTAGTTTCGTTTGTTTTTATTCGCAATAACCAGGGTTTACGAATGCATTATCGTATCGTTGTTCGCGAAATTCTTCTTATCCCCTCGTAAAGGAATTATGCTTACTTTTTATTGCAGCGTCTTAATTAAAGTTCGCAGCGAATTTATTATTCCCGGGGGTCGTTATTCACACGTTTTATGGCAGATCTCTCCCCATTCGTAATCATAAAATCATCCTCGGTCCTTATTACAAAGTTGCAATTAAATTACGTATTAAACTTCAGTTGTCGTAACATAATTTTTTACCATAAAATGTGATCCTTTTGTAATGAAATCGAGGAAGGCTTTGTTATGTGGTCTTTTAATTGAAATTTTTATCTGTTAAAAATTATAAGCAATTAATATGTTTCTGTAGTACATGCCTACGTTAAAAATAGTAAAGTCTGTCTATAATGAATCTTCTTGTGAAATATTATTACGTATTATTACGTTAAGTATTACACTAATTTGTGATTAGGTTTGTGAAACTTTTTAGTTCTATATTCATATTACATAATATAACAATGATAATATTTGTATAATAACATATTATCTTTTAATAGTTGTTGCATTAGGCTGATATATATTTTTAATTGTTTCCACACTGTTCCACGTTATTACTTTGATAACGAATATAGTTAAATTGTTTCTTTCGCAACGCTTAACGAGGCAAATTTATGCAATAATTGATTAAATGCTAACGTAACACAGCATCACAAAATATGAAAATTCATTACGAACTGTAATGTACGCATTCTCACATTTAAAACCGGCTTAAGATTTAATTGTTCTCATTATGCTTTGTAGTCTGATTACACTTTCGGCTCCCCTTTGTACGCGCATCAGATGCGTGCAGAATTCTAAATCAGCAAAATATGACGACGTTCTGCGTTCCTGTGTAAAAAATTAATAACCCTACTTCCACTCGTTTCCTGGTCTCTTTCTTAAAGAAAATTTAAATAGAAAATTTTGCAAAGAAAATCTTTATTTCTTATATATCCAATTTCGACAACTGTGCCGCAGTTAAACTGTCCATAAATCTCGCATAATAAATAAATTTATGACAGTAGCATATTTTCACGTGAAAGTGTTTAAATAATTATATAAATTTGAAGATGGAAAGGGGAGAAAATCAGTGATTTCTATGTAAAAGCAGAAGGAAAAGGAGAAAGAAAATCAGGGATTTTTAGCTGTTGAAGAGAGGAAGGAAACTTAAAATGAAAAAGCACAAAAACGATCATAAAACAGTGACGCAAGAAACAGCAATATTCATTGTAATTATTTATGGATCGTAGAACTTCCTTTTTCGAGGTATCGATTTTCCCGGAAACTTTCGACTCTTGGATTTTCAATTCTTCTCGCGTTAACAAACTCGTCGGATATTGGAGTAAAAAGAGCACTAACTTCGATACAAGTTTCTTATAAACTGTATCAGGTTGTCCAATAAGTTTCCCTCAAACTCTAATTTCGACATTAAGAAAATTTACCATCCACAGAGATTGAAAATTATTAGTTGAAGAACTGAATCACTAGAAATTACCATTTTGATTGAGTGAAACGATAGCTGCATGATTTTAAAATCAACGTAAATTGGATCAGACGAAATTTTTCCAATGATAATAATAAAAAATAATAAGTGAAGGCGTTTTTAAAATGGAACTTTTTATATTAAGATTTTGGTACACATTATTCCAAATGCAGCATCACCTAATTCTCCAGTCACTACTATTCAACTGCCCCATTTTTCATTTATATAAACGTCCAAAAATTTCTAAAGAACGTGAGCACTATAATCATGGTCGTGCTGCAGTTCTTTTGATTCACAAATTATTTCGCCTACTATCCTCGTAACTTTTTATCCCGCATGAATCCCAGAAAAACGAGTTATCCGAGTTTAATCTCTTCAGACGAATTCTTTAACACCCGTGCTAAAGTTAGTAGGTCCATTCTTCTCCTAAGATAGACCCTAATTTACGGAATTTAGGAGTGGAACTCTGTTTACTGTATGGGAAAAATTTTTCCAGCAACTTTTCGCGAACACGTAACACGTTTCGTCTTGCAAACTGTTAAACCTTTGCATCGATATTCTGTGCATTATACAGAGTGGGGCGTTGTCCGTGATGCGATTGAGAAATAGTTCACTCTGCGTGTAAAAATAAATCGAGAATGTGGAATAAGATTTTTGTATATGGAGCTTCATTCGTGATAATCGATTCTGAAGATGTGTGAGGCACATATACGATTGCGAACGATTGTCTGACTATTACTCGCTTCTTCCACTTGCGCGCCGTATTCGTCAAGATGGAAGTTCTGGATGAAATTATACAACAAACTTTTAGAGATTGTTAGCTTTAGGGTTTATACAAAAACCGACTTTTGAAATAAACCGGTTTTCGAATTCCAGTATTTTCAAAAACTTGGTTTTCGAATTTTGACAAATAAATAAAATATAATTAGAACAGGAAAAAATATTTGTACTTCAAAATTTTTCAGTTTATTTAATGTTTGTAGAACTATAAATATGTAACAAAATAAAATATACCCCGTATATAATCAATTTAATAAAAACTAATATAACTAAAATCCGTACAAAATATAAATTATAAATCTTTATTTCATTTAGTATTTTTCCTTTTGAAATATGGAAGTGTACGGCAAACGTTTACTACAATATGTTTGTGCCCGAGGCGATTTAAAGTCAAAATGTGAACGGCTTTAATTAAATAATTAGTTTTTACATAATAATTCTAGTGTCTGAAGCCGGTTTTTAACATTTAATCCCCGTTTTCGAATTTTACAAATTTATCCCAAAAACTATTAAACCCGGATTTTAAAAACCGACAAATCCTAATTAGGTTTTTACTATCCCAAAAATTGTGTTTCAGTTGGTCATGGTCGTTGAATAATTTATCTTCTGGAATCGTCAGACGTCACATCCTTTGATTTTGGTTTAGACGTTTTATTAAACATATTCTTAAAGATAAAGTCTAGGAGAAAGCAGTTGAACATTACTTTTAAATTGAAAGAAAAAGTTTTACATTCGTGTTTTATCAATTTACCATACAGTACTCCGTAATATTTTTAATTAATTTGTAATACACTAAAAGAATTTGTTTTACCATGCCACCAGTGTTCACAATGCCAAACATACCAGAAAAAATATAAAACAATATGTAGCCAACTCGTACTCACGTGACGAATTTTCAACTTGGGTTTTCACGAAACCAAAGCCAGGTTCGCAAATATTTTAACTACATTTTCGAAACATTTCCACATAAATACAGAGTCACCTCTACTTCGTTCGTGTCGCAAATTACGCTCCACCCATTTTTCCACCTTTGTTACTGCATGCCCTTCAATCGTCGATCGTTTTTTGAAAAAAATATGGATTCAAAAATTCGTTAGCGACGAAACTGATCTTCGTTAGAGTTCTATTACTTCACGATCGTTAAGTGTTTCGTGAACACTGCGCGACGTTAAAAGCAGTGTAATAATAGTAGCTACGTAATTAATTCCGAGAACTAAAATATTCCCGCTGTTAATCCGTAGTCTTTCGCTACGTCCTGCCCGGGCCAGATTATTTCCACAACAAGCATTATCACGTTGAAGCGCATTATGCTAATATTACATAAACCTGCTCTCCATAAAGCGAAAATATTAACGGAATCCTCCGACTGCGATTACACTTACGAGAATTTCTTCAATTATGAAAATGGCACGAGCTGCGAATTACGTGAATTTAAAGCACGAGCAGCTCGTTGATTTTAAAGTTGGACTGGTAACGGATAAAGCTGGATTCGTTTTAGATGACTCTTCGGAAGGTAGAATAAATTTTAATCAGAATCGGGTAAAAATCGTTGGCAATGCATGCATTATTGTGTACACATTTATATTTATAGTCTGTATACAATATAATAAGAAATGAGACAAGTATAATAACAACACGTGATTATATTTCAATTAAAATATCGGAGTTGAGTTTTAGTCTTATTTGAGATATCCTATTTGTTATTAAAGTTAAGTTGAAAGAACAGGCTAATTGTTTAGGAATGCCAAGAATAACAGAAATATTTTATATTTATATTCTATGTTCTTTTTATTTCATCGCTTTAAAATATACTTTTGCTATTGGTGACATGAAAAAATATTTAAGGAAAGAATAACAGGGTTTGAAGAAATAAATGATTTGATCCTAAGATCGAAAATATTGTTTTTTAAATAGAATTATCTGAAATGGATGTATTAAATTACAGATAGTAATAAAATTATTACGAACTTTGTAGACATATATGATATTAAGGAAGCTATTTTCAAGTGAAGGCAGGATGCAGATAAATTAATATTTTTAAAATTGTAATTGTATTAATATTTCAAGAGCCAGACGTTAAATGCTATCTATTGGATGAATGTAGTTACATAAGCTTTCAATACATATAACTCTAACCGTGGAAAACTCGTGGAAATTTTATTCTATTTGATTGATACTTCAGATATTGAAGATATAGAATTCTAAAGTATTGAATATGCAAACGGTATTGAAGTTCCATTCTAGTCACTTCAGCTGCCCTCCAGAGACTTCGAACGTCTACCTCCACTTTGCTTATCTCTCAAAATCAGTTTTCGCATAGACTTAATACGAAAAAGTGGATGTTAGAAATCCAATTTTCAACAGAATTATCAAATTTTACATTCCCTTTTGTAGGTTACCTCATTCCCATTATATTTTCATGTGATTCCATTAAAACGGCGAATATATTCTTTATATCCTTAGTAAAAAAAAGTAATCTTCTCACAAATCAATATATAAAAAGTAACACATTTCCCGAAGACCTGTTTCAACAATTAAGTACAGAAACTAATTACGAAGCATTCATAAAAAAGATTTTATTTACACAAAAATCTCACAAGAAAAACTGTTATGAATTTTATAATTGAACCCATGTAAAATCAGAAAATCTTTGCAGGAATATTTTCTTGCCTAAAGTAGATCATAATGCAAACAATAGTAAATTCTCACTTCTCTTATTTCATAGACAAATTAATTCACGAAATAACAACCTCAATTTTTGCAATAACCGCCGTGTACACTTGTAGCTTATACAAAAAGCTGTAGTCGTTATCCTGACTAAATTAATCAGTCGTGGAAGTGGCCTTGAAATGAGGATTTCAAAAGCCCATCACGACAAATGTATCGAAATCGCCTGTGAACAGCGGAGTTGGTCACATTTGGTGCACTTCGGAGTTTAGGATAAGCCAGTTTACCCGAAATTACGAACACATGCGGCAGCCCCGAGTATTGCATATGAATTCGTCTGGTTTACGCAACAGCGTGGCCGCCAAATGCATCTCTAAACGCATGCACTATTCAGAAGAGCAATCAAGAATTTTGTATTCATATTCTAATCCCGCTATTCGTGGCTTTCGAATAGCGTTCGCAGGCCTCTGAAACTGTCTTGAAGGGAAACTATTTAATTTTCCCCGAACTTGAAAGTTAACGGTGCAATTTGCGTACACTTTAGCAGGTAACGTTCCTAAATTCCACCTACATAGTGCAAAAATGATGGATAAAGCTCGAATGTCTAAATTTCTCGTATCAAGGAAATCGGAAAGCCTTTATCGTTTTGCAATTATGGAACTTCACTTTTCATGCTGGGCTCTTTGCCAAAAAGAAGAAAAATTGGAGAGCAGATTTATTATTATACTTATTTGTATCGTATTGTATCACGGTTTCTTTCACGAGCAAGTATATCTAATATACCAGTCACGAGGCGATGAACACTTAGCTTTTACATTCCTGTTGCGTATTTCAACGCCCGAATAAAATCGTTCCCACCTGCCCAAGGGAGAATCTCGTGAGAACAATCTTGAACTGAAATTAGGAACACTTCAGGGTGAAACTTTCGAACACTTTGAACGACGGCACACTGATGAATAAACTTACCTTCAAGCCCGACGAATGTTTCCAATTACGGTCCGTCACAGTCTTGTATTAAGGTGGCTTCGGTGTGAAGCGGCTTTAAGAACGTTACGAGGAAGTTATTACTTACGTGTTTCACCACGTTGCAGCTCGGGGGGTGACGTTGTTATATACAGCGGTGGATAGGTTACTGGCGAAAACACTCGCCTCATTTCACGATTAATTCCACTTCCTTTCGAGGTTTTACACGATTTTTAGCATACAGACTACTTATTTCAGACACTGTATAGAGTGTTTCAGAATTATAAGTCACGACCTAACACTTTGGCTGTGGTATGTAAAAAATATTCCCTGAAAAAGATTATTGCGTTCGGACAACAGGAAGGGGTGCCGAGCAGGCCTTAAAGTTTAGAATTCATCAATGGTTTGAATTTGAAGAATTTCTCAAAAATGGTAAGTCCTATCGAAATTTTGTTCAAATATTTTCAAAAGAGCATTCAATTTTCTACAATTACTGTGTATATAAGTTTTTCGTGCGTCCAATCATTTTTTAGATAATAGCGTTTGAATATAGAGACCCGCGCGTCCCACCTGTACGGCGTGACGTATTGTCCATACGCGCACAGCGCAAATTTCTCTATATTCAAACGCTATTATCTGAAAAATGGTTGGAAGCACGAAAAAATTATATATACAATAATTGTAGAAAATTGAATGCTCTTTTAATATTGTTTCAACAAAATTTCGATAGGGCTTACTATTTTTGAGAAATTCTATAAATTCAAACCATTGACGAATTCTAAACTTTAAGACTTGGTCAACACCCTTTCTTATTGTCCTTCTTTAATTCTATTGTACTTCTAACTATTCTGCTTTTCTTGATTGTATTATTTTGCAGGTTTGTATGGGACCTCAATAAAAATATTAATCCTACTTTCTGTTCTAAACTTTAAGGGGTGTTTTCACCCTAAAGAACCAAAAAGTGGCAGAAAAGAAAAATTCTCCTCTACCAACCTGCAAAGTTTAAAAAGAACGGAACTTTACGCTTATTTTTAATAATTTTCCCATCGCCCCCAGGGTAAACAATTATGCATTTCGGATTCCTTAAGACCTGCAGAAAGATATCCTGTAAACAACTTTCGTTGTCAGCCAGGTCCAAAATTGACCAATTTCTACATTGTCCTGCCTCTTGCAAACTCAATAACTGTCTCCTAAAATAAGCGTTGTTAGCTTGATCTCGATCGAGCCACTGATTTACGTCTTGAAGCTGGCACGCCATGAATGCACGCTCGGAAAAAGCTTCCCGAGTTAGCATCGTCCGGCGATCAGGAAATGAAAAGAATATTTATTAATTCACCGGACAATGGGCCCGTCCGTTGCTTCCGCGTGGCTGGCTAACGCCTTTCCTCGTTTGAATACAGGAAACGTCAGAGTGTTATTTATCACCAGGGTCCCGATGGCAGATTTATTTTCCCCCCAGGGCTTTATGGAGACGCTTATCGATAAACTGCTGCGAAGCGTTCCCGTTTGGTATTCTGGAACATGCTTTTTTACGTCTCCATTCGCGGATAGAATTATCACCAGTCTGTGAATTTAATGTACATTCTTGTTCAAAAGTCTCGGGACAGTTGTTACGCTGGCTACAAATCTGGAGGGAATTGGGTAATCATTGAAAGATATAGAGAAGTGTTATCACATTTGATATTTTTTACGATAAAGAAAGAATAGAGTGCTGATACAGTCAAAAGGAAGTGTTGAAAATGCAAACGATAGCAAACATAAGATAGTTCTACCAGAAAGAATTGTATCTTACAAAGATCTCTAAGCCGAAAATTCAAAAAAACATGAAACTTGGGGGGTATGTATTAGGTCAGTAATTTTTTTTTGCTGTTCAAATTTATTCTAAGGGGTTGAAATTGTCCCCTGAAAATCCGGCTATTTTCTGATTTTCTGTTATAACTCGCGATCTGGTAATTTACAATTATTCTTGGTAGGTATGTACCTATATGTATATCCTCTACATATTCCCAAAGTTTCATAATTTTTTGAATTTCCAGGTTGGGTATATTCCCTTCTCAAAATTTATATTTCATAGATTGGGGGTTGCCAGAATAAGCCAGTGATACTCAAAGCGTGGTATTAAGTTATTATAGTTGTGCTGATATATGTAAAAAATATAAAATTTGTGCGAGGTTTTGTAGTGTTTTAATATTTTTTTAAATGCATCGAGAATGCGTATTTTGTAAACAAATCAAGCAAGCAATTCTCTTTTTATGCTTCCTACAAAACTTTCCAACTTAACATTTTCCAAAGCCAGGGAAATTTGAGAGTGATGCAATAAATATATCCAGTACTGTATCTTATGTGCTAAATGTAGTCGAAAGTTTATTATCAGTAATCTTCCTTAAAACAGCGGATGCCCGGAGACTCTTGAACGAGGCTGTATGTATGACCGCGTGGAAAGTACACAGTCACGAAGAAACGCGCGCTGTGAGAGTGGGAACTGGGCTACGCTATAGCTCCTTCCTAAGAGGAGATAGAGAAAATTGGTACAGGGAAATGTTGCACGGTTTAATGAGATCTATGTGCCTGTGTGCATGGTTTTTTCGAAAGATGCGCCGGCAAGATGCAGCCACGCTTCCTTTACTGGAAACCTCATATTTCTTTACATTTCTTTTCTGTGCAAATTGTATCATACAAAGAGGGAATAGTAGTAAAAGGAAGTGATATCGAGGGAAATGAAGTCACAGTAATAGTGGATGGTCAGATGTTCATACTAAGCAACATAAAGGTCATATTTCCGAGTAATTTTTTCCTCCTTTGGATATTGCGAAGGAAAGTTGCGTAAGAAATCTCAGTAAGGGCGTTTTCGCACGAGATACAACTCTAACTTACGACTGATATCCCGGGTACTTTCAGAGATAGCTCCAGTTCGAAAAGGTTTGAAAGGCGTAGATATGTGAATATGGGGTGGGCGAGGACGCGCGACTTAAGGGGGTAAGTACTCTAGTTTGACTATATTCGGGAATTTATTGAACGAAAACTATAAGTTTATCCCTATAACGTTTTGCCTGCATATTAAGGTATGTTTGAAATGAAACTCAGGATTTGTTTAAGCGTTTTTATTGAAAATTTACAGAGTTATAGTCGAAGGCGTAAGCCTCCATAAAAAAAATTGTCGGGCGTAGCGGCTATCCCCGTCATGTAAAATTAAAAAACCAAAGCTTATTTTCATCCTTAGAAATCAACCTTACGTATTTTCAATCTTAATCTTTATCTTTTAATGAACCAAATTATGACGCCTTAGGTTGCCTTACTTAATGTTGCCTGTAATCAGGAGAAAGGGGGAAAACCATAAAAAATTCTAAATTTTGATATCTAACTATTAGAAACACTTTTCAGTTAAATTATTGGAAAATGCCTAAAAAATCGTACAATTGCGTTGAAGTGATCACCCTGTATAAGGGGGCCTGAAAATCTTTTAAGTGCTTAGGATCTCTAAAGGTCTCAATTCAGCACTGCTCTCAGCAGTACCAATCACGATACAGAAAAGTGTTTGGTGTGAAAATTGTCCAAGGTCTCAGGCTTCACTAAACGCAATCAAAGCCTCCACTGTAATCAGCCTGATCGTCAGCAGCGCGTTGAATCCACGATGATTGCACGATTCTCGCAGAAAATTAGAATATCAATGGATGCATTGTTCGCTTTATTAACACGAAGCTGTCATAAGGCCGTTTGCGAGGGGTCTAGGTTCCCAGCGCGCCAAAACTCGTTCTTGTCGTGCTTAATTAAATTTTCGACGATTAATGGGAGGCTGGACGGGCTCCGTCACAGCCCTGAGAACAATGGGGGTTGATGTCACGCTTGATAGATTCGATTCGAGGAGCAAGTGCTCGGAAACTAATCGGCCAGGCTGGAAAGAAGCTACTCGAACGCTTGAACGTTGAATAAGAACAGTTCTTTGAAGGGGGCGGGGGTCCTTGAGCTGCTCAACCGTGGGTAGAAATATTATTAATCACTTTGAAAAGTCGTGGAAGAATGCCCGTTTTTATTCGTGTTTCAGTAAAAGCGGGTGTGGTCTAATTACGGTCGATCAGTAACAGATAGGAATTGCGAACGAGTTTTCTTCTTATTCCTCCTTGAGATCCTTTTTTTGTGATTATTTGGTCATTTTATCTCTAGGGGCGTCCGCAGACTTTTTTCGACGGGGGTGGCAACTTTGGGATGATGGTAAAGAAAAATATACCTTTCTTGCTTTTTTTAACCCATTTTATAATGCCAATTTACTTAACCAAGCATCCTTGTAAGACGAGACAGGAATAATAGCAAAACACCTTCCCCTGAAATTAGATAAAAAACATAGATACGATTAAAAGCTAGAAGGGTGATTGAGCGGTCGAATAAACAAGCTGGGTACCTAAGTAGTATCCAAGAAATCGAGGTCATTGAAGCTGAATTTCATTTCATTGTGCGCACTCCATGCTGAATGGTCGATTCGCAAAACGTGTCGCGTAACAGCTGAGTGTAAAATCGCGGGGTTCCTTTTTTGTCTTCCTTTATTTTCTGCCATTTTTGCCGACGTTGGCCGACCAACGAGCGGCACGCTGTGTGTCGAGGATTCTCCGTGTAATTCATAAGTTCCTTTTGTCTTGGCGGGCTCGTGACGGAAGCATTTTTAATTATGCCCGTGGCTGCCTACCAGCCACGTTTCTCTGCACGCAAGCTGCAGCTAGAAGTGGCCACCATTTTTCACGTGCACGCTTAGACAATATTTAGACATATCGTTAGCAGAACGATCGCTTTTTACCATTCTTTATACGTTTCATATCGCATTCCATGCAAAATCGCTTTTACTTTATTTTTATCACACATATTTTTGCACGACAATACGATCGTTTTTAGCAACTTGTTGAGTGGTTGCTAGGGGTGGATATTAATCGAATAATTCTGAATAAGTAGATTGAGTTGGAGCAATTGGATTTACCCATCAATAGATACACTATTTAGTAATATTTATTATTGAAGCCTCACCTTTTGGCTGAAAACAAATGCTATAATAATACAATTTCATTCAACATCATTTTTATCAGTTTCTCAAATTCGACAGTATTTTCATGTGTTACCCAATCAATCATAATTCCTCAAAGAAATATTGATATCGGAGAGAAAAGTGATAACAAGATTTGTAGATGACATTACACGTTTTTATTTTGCTTTCGTATTATTTACAATTTACAAAACTGATACTTCTACTAGAAATAACTGAAACATGTACAATAACATTTATATCATTATTTATCCCACACGACTTTTAAGAAAGTCGGGTTTCGTATTGACAAACAAAAACAAGATATAATTAAAACAGTGAAAAAATATTTTTACTTTAAAATGTTCAGTTTATTTAATATTTATGGAATCACAAAAATATAGCGAAATGAAATCTATACAAACCCAAATAAATAAAAGAAACTAAAATAACTAAAATCCGTACAAATTATAAAATATAAACCGTTATTTCATTTAGTATTTTTCCTCAGGAAATATGAACTCACGAAGATTAGTTTTTCAGTAAACCTTTACCACAATACGCTCATGCCCAAGGCGATTTCAAGTCAAAATGTGAACGTTTTTAATTAAATAATTAATTATTTTTTCCATATTAATTCTAATATCTAAAACCGGCTTTTTAAATTAAAAAAAAAAACAGTTTCAAACCCGGTTCTTAAAAACCGACAAACCCTACGAAACAACTTCCAAAGCATGAATCATTCACTGTAATATTACAATCAGTCTAATAGATAATCGCCTACCAGTTTTACAAATTTCACCAATGCGTCTGAAAATTCTCCCCAAGAACGCCAGATAGATACGGTCCACCGTTAATGGAAATATTTCCACGATCCAACTTTCTTATCAGCCGTAATACGAGCCCGCGTTCCACGTTGAAATTACAATTAAACTCCAGTTGAGCCGCAGTTGAAAGGGATCGGGGCATTTTGAATTTCTGGCGGGGGAATCCAGTGGGCATGAAATACTTCATTCTCCCGTGAACTTGGCGCAAACAAATCCATTGGATTTAGGCACATCTGAAGTATTTAGGTTAGTGGGTAAATCCTGAGCGCGGAGTTCGTGACGGTCGATATCGAATCACCGTCCGATCCCTGTTTCCGACGTGACGGTACAGCGGAGATACTGTAAAATGATTACACGTGACTTTGACGTGGTAGACAGTGATTAACCGACGCAGTGACGGATCTCTGTATAACGTGTAACGAAGACAGCTGCCTGTTTCTCCTCCCTCAGCGTGCAAGAATTCCAAATCACCGTTGAACGAAACATTTACAGCGGCGGTTTATAAAACTTTGAACTGCGAACGGTAACGGAAATAAGATTTCCATTTAAATAACGGAAATAAAATAGTGGCGATTAAAAAAATTATATTTAACAATTTATATACCATATATAAGGAGGTTCCCTGAACCGCGAAGTAAAAAGAAAAATAGATTGAGAAATATGAGTTTTAAAATTTATTTTCACCACCACTGTAAGTTAACGTATAGAAGTATACAAAGAAATTCAATTTCATCGGAAAGTGTATGATTCTGCATTAAAATATAATTCGAACATCTTGGAAAATATTTCTCGATTTATTTAGAGTTTCGTTTTGAAGAAAAATTACAGAAATATTTACAGTAAAATTTTCCTACATTACAATCATCCCTTAAAGTGTCAAGTCTCCTTCAGTCTTTAATATTCGAATAATGGTACTTAATATGTTTGTCACCCGACGTGATTTTAATAAAGATCTACCAATGATTCCAAGCTTTCAGCCCATTGTGTGTTTGAAATTGAAGGGTCGTTCGGGAAACGAATTCGGAAGGTCGCTTCGAAATGCAGGATGGACACGTCACAAAAGAGCGTATTAATTTGTCGAATAGTTTGAATCAATTCTCTGTCGATTCCGCCGCTGCAAATGGGCGGCTTATCTCATAAGCCGGATAACGATAACGTTGATTTAACCCCGCGCGTTAGTGCGCCATTGCTCGCCGGGCATAATAAAATATTTCGCGTTTCGATTATCCGAAACGGACGGGCCTCCCCGCTTCATCAATTTACCCGCGCATCGCGATAACCCCTTAAATCGTGTATCGGGTGGCCCTTATCGAATTAAGGGTTCGGTTATTGAATAGTGGGATCCACGGTTATCCAATCTGCGATGGTTAGATCGCGCATATTGCATCCAGGCACCGTAATTCACGATGCAGTAACAACACACCGATGGCAAGATGAATTTTGGTCCGCGACTAATAGGACGGAGTCAACACGATTCCCAGCGATGTCACGCGAAAACCTACAATTTCTGAAGGTCCTATCACCCTGGGGGAAATTAAGTACCAAATTCTTACTTCTCTCAGAATATCTTAAAAACACTGCTCGAGATACAAAGAAGCTTTTTTTAGACAAATAGGTTACGAGTATAATAATGGAAATTAGCATACTGTGTAGTTGGTATAATTAATTTTTAATTAAGGGTACTACTTAGGCAGTCGTTTTTGTCGCAAATGAAGCATTTCCTTTTCAATTAATTACGAAGGAATAAATTGAAGCTGAGACTTGTTCTATGGCACAATGTTTATTCTACAGCTTTTAGCTTGCAAGTGATGAACAAAATTTGATTCTTTTGAACATTCTAGGCATCGAAACCTCTATCTAAGATATTCCAAAATTTATTTTACCATTCCCGAGCTCAAAGTCACCAAACTTGGCTTTATGAAAACAAAACAGTATCTATATCTATTCCGAATCTAGAATTCAATTTTCCTAAACATTCTATGCACAGAAATCTTAGTACAAAGTATTCAAGTTTATATACCAGAGCAGAGTTGACCGTTAACTAAATAAAAAGTTATTTAAATAACGGATCGAATAAAAGTGACTTTCACTTTAGATTATTCAACGAATGAAGTTAATATTTTTATTTGACACGAATTTAACTTTATTCGACGCATAACTATTTTTTCTTTTACTTTTATTCGTTATTCGAAATTTTTATTTGAATAAAAAGTTAGCCCACCTCGGTTTCAGAGTGTTTCTAAATTCTCAATTTCCTATACCATTCACGAGAAACACTCTAACGTTCCACCACCGCACAAGCCAGCCTTAACGATTGCAGATACTAATTGCAAAGCGTCGAGGACATACTCCAGCCGTGACGAGTATTTCATCAATTACCCCGATTTTAACGCGGCAACCAACCCTATATGATATGTTTCGACAGGGCGCGCAGTCCATCAGTCTCGACCAATTGAAGCTGCTTTTAATTCAGTATCCTTTTGTTCCGCGGCAAGGAAACAGGGCTGTTGTCCTGCTGAATAATGGGATGATTATGAGCCGGCATTGTGGGACCGTAAAGCGTTGGTCGCGTTTAATAATACTGGGCTGAAGGATGCGCTTCAGTTGCCATATCAATAGTCCCAGCGTGCACCGGTGCTCCCTCAACCGGGGACTATAGTTGGCATATTAATTATTAAACGCGGCCGCGAAGTGATTGCCGCCTGTCGACGGCAGGGATTTTCATCTGACAGCGATAATTAACGAGCACAATAAGTGTCGCTGAAAGGAATCTCGTGACAATGTTACGCCGAAGCGGGCCGAATGTTCTGGCTGTTTGAGATTCCTCCAGACTGGAACGTCGTCCCCTGCGGAATGACGGCAGATATGCTAGAATTTTTGGTATGGTCACTTCTATCGCAATAGAAGCTTTCCCATGAGATTATACTGTCCCAGATTCCCACCTAATTCGAGTGAATTTCTCGGGTAACCAGTTATCACTTTGAATGACGCGAGCTTTTGTCCGTGTAATAAGAATTATTTAAATATTAAAAGATTCATTGCGTGCGGAGAACTCCGATAGGCGTTCAGTCACTATGCTTAAGGCATTAGAATAGAAGGATCACGCACATGGTGTATGCTGAGCCATTGAAGTTGTCAGAAATCAAAGAGATAAAGCCTGAAAGTGTTTGTTTTAGTAAATGTAGGTACGTAAGATTTTGAACCTAGAAAAAAGTGTCAAGGGTGCTTAAATTGAAAGGGGTAGATATCAAAATTGGGGAAGGTTAGCTTCTCTGATTTATCTTTTTTCTTTTTATTTTATACATATTAATAGATTTTTTTCATTTAAATTCCTTTATAAAGTTAATCCACTATTGATCCAGAATCAGGGAAATTCAGATGTTTAGACGAGCTCCATCATTCCGAAAATGTTCAGAATTCCATTGGACCGCCATCAAGTATCTCGTTATTAACTTACCCAATAGAATCGACCATTGAAATTTACGTGCTGCATAAAATACGATCACTCCTAGCTGCAGGAATGAAGCGAATTGCAATTAGGGGCACGGTTTATTAACGCATGCTGCATCTCCCAGGCAGGATCAACTGACAGTGAAATATTATGCGTAATTGGTCATCCATTTTCACAGCTGAGTGCCTCTGAACGTAATTCGAACCTAATTCGATTCTTTCTGCGATCGGAAGCTCACGATAAAACCGTCGACATTCCGTCGTCGATGGTTTCGTTGCGAAACATCGGGGCACCTTCTCGTTCTATTGTCCAGGTTTAAAATCCGGGAAACTCGGATATTAATTTCGTCCACTTGAGTAGTATCGCTGCAGCGGGAAGACGCGGATTTCGCTTGACAGAAAACGTCTGGGGCAGAGAATGTCTGCGTAGAAATTACGCTCGAAAGGTCGAGGATCGTAAATCACGTCGTTCACGACTCCACCAGCTGGACGCGTGTCATATCTTCAGCCCTGAGGTGACTTTATCATACGCTTACCATATATTCGATACGAGATGCAAATCCCAGGTCGGGAGATGCAGATAAAGGAAGGGGGAGGGCGTGAATAGAATTTCATCGGCTCGATGATGCAGAATAAATATTTTAGATTTTTATAGATTCCGAGGGAATATTGTATTATATTAGATACCATCGATCTGTCTGCTTATCAGAGATTATATTTTTGTTAAATCAGTGGCTGTGTAGTATGTACTCGTGATAATCTACAAGTCAATACTCATCTAACAAATATCCTTAGCTTTGATAAATAATTTTGATAAATACTACTTACACTAGCGGACAAAAAAGTTACCACTTTTTCGATTTGTTTTATTTTTGTTATTTTTTTTTAGCATACATTTAGGACTGTGGTATATTTAATATGCATATTCTGATGGAGAATTTAAAGATGTATAAAATCCAGTTAAAGTTGAATTTAATTAACTGACAAGCAAAAGTGTTGTATGATATTAAAGAGGGTAACACATTTTTGGGGCCAACAAAGAAGTTACCACGTTTAGCAACTTTTTAGATTGTCCTAAAAGCAAAATGTCCCCCCACAAAATATTACATGTTTTTATGTTCAAAACTGGTAACTTTTTGTTGACTTTAAAAGTTTGTTGTCTTGTTTAATGTTATGTGCGGTTTTTTTATTGTTAGTTAAATAAATTCAACTGTAACTGGATTTTATACAGCTTTCAATTCTCTTTCAGAATATGTATGTTAGGCATATACTACAATTTTGAATTGATATTGAAAAGTAATAGAATTAGGGTGGGTCGAAAAAGTGGTAACTTTTTTGTCCGCTACTGTACATGTCGCTAAACTGGCATATGTATCTTTTTTCTAGATCGAACACTATCTTGCCATTTCTTCTTGTTTACAGAACCTCGAGGTATATTATAAAAAGGAAAACGATCATATACACAAGACGTTTGTAAAATATCGAAAATGCCATCGATCGTTGCCAGAGTTGTGCAGAATTACAATTGAATTACTGCATGAATTATAATTACAAAATAATTCAATTACATCGTATTCAGTTACGCTGTAATTCGTAATTCAGATCTCTCATGCAATTAATTTACATTGCAATTCGTAATTGAGATCTCTCATTCAATTAAATTACATGGCAATTCGTATTTTAGATCTCTCATTGAATTAAATTACATCGAAATTCGTATTTGCAATTGAAGTACGATTACAAAGTACACTATAATTACGAATTACGAATTAAGAGGTATTCAAATTGAGGGGTAATAAGGGATGGGGAAAAAATATGTAGGTAAAGGTTTAGAACAGAAAAAAACTATTATGAATGATGAATATGGCATTATTAATAAATTTATAATATATAAAGAGAAATAAACTTCTTTGTTACATTTTTTCCACATTCAAACATAAATGTCGAAAAAGAAACACGTACTTGGTATATTACAACATATATTAAAGGGAAAAATGACTGCAATTACTTAATGCGTCTCATGTAAAAAAATCAATACAGAAATACAGTGAAATACATCTAATAGGAAAAAACTGGAAAAAATAACATTTTTAGTTCACCACTAATCACTAATTGCACCACCTCGACTGATGACAGATTCATTTTAATTATCATCCAACTTTAGTTTTGATGAACACTTTTTTTTCAAACATTTTGTCACTGAGGTTGCTTCGTATAGACATGAAAGATAAATATAATTATTTATCTCACTTCTCTAGAGTTCTGAGCTGTACTTTAATTACATTGTAATTCAATTAGACGCATGATTGCAGTAATTAGGAATTTAATTAATTGAAAAGTTTGAATTATGTAGTTTTCGATTACGTTGTAATTGAATTATTATGTAATTGAAATACAATGTAATTAAATTACGTAATTAAATTACAGTGTAATTCAATTAGCACAACTGTGCTCGTTGCACAAGCCTCTATATTCTTTTCCCGTCCTGTTCTGCCGCGCACATAGCACAGGAAATGTAACGATATATGATTACTTAATACGTAGTTCATGCATATATTTCATTTCCTATAAATCACAGAAAATATATATACTCTGCTGTTCATAAGTATTAAGACACCTACTTTGTGTGCAATAATTATGGAAAACGGTGCAAATTTATTGAAGAACTATAATTTCCCTTTATTTGGTATTTTAAATTAAAAACAGTGAAAAGTATTCAATCTCAAATATCACATTTTCTGCAAATACAGCAGGTGTCCCAATGCTTATAAACCCCAGTTTATATCAGTTAAGTAAAGTGTGGTGTAAAGAAGCCTTAAAACCGTCTGTAACCTGTTCCAACTTCCTCCAATAATTTAGCATTAAAATGAAAATATTGTATTACACAACGACAGACCTGTGTAAGACTAAAAGAAAATTTAATTTCAATCTCATAAAAGTTCCGCTGTATTTCTCATAAAAATTTCCTTCCACACTCGTTGTAGTACATCGGTGTTTCAAGCTTCCAAGGTGCACCTTCCACGTCGTGGCGTGGTCAAATCAAACTGGATACTCCCGAAACCAATAAAATCGGAGAAATAAAATAGAATCTTGAACAGTGGATGTTGTAGTGCCACGACAGTATTGCAGCAAGCTGGTCGTACATAGGGGCTTCAAGCACCACTCGAGAAGAAGTAACATCCTCCGTCCCACTGATTTAATTTTGATTCCCAATGTCTTATCCCCCTCGAACATTTGAAATCACTCCTTGCAAATTCAACCCACAGACTTTGCCATCGGATTCGTCGTGCTTACCTTGCCAGACTCTTCGCAAGTAACTATACATTTCAAACGAATCGAAGCGCCCAGAAACTCATCAGTACCCGTCGTGTTGAAAATAAAAAGAAAAACATTACCCTCTGGCTGCCACAGCAGCGAACTCGTCGAGCACGTTCAACGCCGAAAAATCTCCAATTACCAACGTGCCTCCGTTGATTCTCACGATGGAATCGCTGGGAATTAATGGTAGGGAGCAATCGAACATCGCGTCGAAATGACCGACGTCCCCGGGATATTACTTGCCAGCAGGTATTTCCACGTCGCCCGATTAGGCGGCTCGATAAACAATAGTAGCAGCTGCGTCTGGCCAGCCAGCCAGCGTTTCTACTGCAGGCCAGTGATCGATACACGCGATTGATCAGGCAGATGCGCCCAGCAAGCGGCAGCCTCTCCTCAGCGCGCCCGATCGCGCGGAATTTATCAGTGGCCGTGGTCGCCCTGCTATTTGTTATGTTTATGCACGACCATGGAAATTAATCGTGCCAATTGGGGGGCTGGTCGTCCCCTCGCAACGCGAATTTACCTGAATCGCGTCGGCACGGGCTGCAGTTCGCCAATTTAATGACGCGTGTGCTTTGGTGCGACGAAGTTTGCTTGCCCGTCGACGATGTTTGTGGGTGAGGAGTAAATAAATCAAACTAAAAAATTTTTTTAAACGAGCTTTTGCATTGTCGTTGGAACTACGTATGTGTGCAAAATTTTAAATTGATTGGATATGTGGGAGTGGGTCAAAATTAGCTTACAAGATTTCATCCTCACAAACTCACAAGTGAGGCTGAATAAAAGCTTGTAAAATTCAGCGGATCGTGGGATATTTAGAAGTGGTTGTTTTGGTAGAAACGGTGACGTGATGTTTACTTTTATTTTCGTGTAATTTTGCCCCGCGCAGCCACCTGTCGGCAAAGGTGGGTCAAGTTTCACCCGCATTTCGTTTTCGTTAGTGGATGTGGGATGTGACAAACGTGTACGATATTATTTGTATAATCGTATGAAATCGTTATTTGTAAATTGGAAAGGCGCGTAAGAAACAGTATACCTACTTGTAGGTATTTATATTGTATATTTTTTTTTAAGTAAATGTTAGAATTTTGTGAAAGAATCTAATAAGAGTGACTGTCATTAGGACCTCATCCTTTGCACTTTACTTTTATATATTATGTTATCTAATTTCTATCACTACTATTTTCTCTTTCTGGTATTTTATGTATTTAGGTTTCTTTTATCTTCTTATTATTCTTAATGTCTACTGGTGCAATAAATAATAATTATTATTATTATTATTTGTGCTTCGTGAATGTGTGTACCTCAATATATTCGATTGAAATTCTGAGAAAGTTCATTCTCTGATGTTTAGATAAACAAAATTTACTATGCGTCAGAAATGACACTGTTCCGCGTTTGTTAAAATAGTTCTGTTAGTTGCTTTAAATTAGTATCGCTTAAAGTAATTGAAATAGTGAAATTCTTTCTTCTGCTTTGCGTTGTTAGTCATACCAAATGGAATTCACTGTCGTGCTACGTCACTAAATCACTGATCACTAAATCTACTAACAAATATTTCTCTGAAATTGCAAGAATAAATCCAGGAGTGCTTTTACTCTCAATGGCTACGTTATTCGCTGTTGCTCTTTTAGTTACACATTTTCCGCTTTCCTCCTCTCCCCTCTTTTCAATATTAAGCGCTGGAAGACTTGGGTAGACGTGAAAAGAAAAATTCTGGCCAGCAAATGCGGGCAACCAGTTCGTGTACTGTGTATTTACGGGCCATTGTGCGTAAAAGAACCGCAGAGCAAGCATTATTTGGCATAAGAATGCAAATTCGGGGAAATGTCCTGTGGAAAATGTTGATTTCTGTGAAAACATCCGGAATTGTGTATGCTGTTACGATTTGGCTATTCGTAATGAGACACTGTGCATAATCACCTTCTATATAGCACCTATTATTTAGAAAAATAATACAGAATGTTTCAGAAATGGGACTGCTCAACAAATTATTTTATTTTTATTTATTTATTACGGGTAATAACCCTTTGGTACATTATAATGAGATAGAGATTAAAGTACACAAATAGCAAAGAAAACAACAGAAAGAGATGAAATAACAAGTATCAATATTATAACTTAATCATCCAGAATACGAGAACTGAATTTCTGAAAACAGATCAAGAAGTAGCAAACAAGTCAATCTATTAACGAGCATACACATTCTGTCAAGGCAATCGTATTTATTAAATGTTTTCCTCGAACATAAATACAAATATGTCTTAGCAATAGAACTCGTAGAAAGGAATTAATATTTTTCAAAAATAGTTTCAGAAAATAATCGTTATAAAAATTCGCTATAAAAAATCGTTATAAAAATTAATCAATGCAGTTTTCCATTCTAGTTTTAAGCAATAACTAAAAGAGACTGTTTACTTTTCTTTATCAACAAATGAACTTCTCCTCGAAATCGTTCATCATAAACACCCTCGATCTGTTACCCAAGAAGATTAAAACTAGGCTAAACTGAAAGAAAGCTCGCCGGGGAGTAGGCAACATGTTTCACGAGCGAATCTCGGAGATTCTAAAAGTACCCTTAAATCACGAACTTTCACCGGGTGCAGTTTTTCCCGCGCATCCAATCGAGAGTGCTTTCTCCCCTCGATGGGGAAACACCCCGTTGGATACCTACTCTCGATACTTTAAGCCGCAAGATACGCTTAACGCAAGAACATACTTTTCAGGTTCAACAAGAATGTATTATGATCGAAATATTTGCGATACATTTTTATATTACGTATCAACTCTTCAATCTCAATCGATAGATTAAGAACAGACCCATCCATTAAAAGTTCGAAAATCTCGTGTAATATAAATTCTACAACCAATTTTCATTTCCGATCGCAAAAATACAAAGAAACAACAACTATTATCGCAACGCAAATACTAGCCCTAAGCACAAATACTCTCTGAAAAAAATACATCACCGATTTCTGCGCGTCATGGCTTTCAAATTGGGACATCCACTTTCACGTTTCGACCACTGCTTTGCTCCCATAATGCGGAAGCTCAATATGCAAATCTTAGAGACTCTGAGAGTAGTCGCGGAACTTGCTATTCCTTTTCAAAATCATCAATGGCTCCACCTACTACCAGCTTGATTAACTTTAACTCGCCAGGTTATTCCACAAGAAATCCATTTCAATTCAGAGTCTGCGACCTGGATAATACCTATTTTAAGTACCGTGACTTTTTCTCGGGCTCAATTCGCACGTTTAAAACCAACGCGCATAGAGCTGTCTTGAACGACCTAAGTACGTAGTTGACACTTGTTCATTTTCTTTCTATTTTTGTTGTCTTTACTATATTGTCCTTTTCTAATATACTTGTATTCCTAATTGGTTAAATAAATAAATAAATAAACACAGTATTATCTGAAACTGACATCGAGCCGTCGAAGTCAAGTTATTGATTCGCCTAATCACAGGCGTGTCTGGGTACCCAAGATTTGGGACTCGGGGCGGGTCGAAAAAATTTGGGCAGCACTGGGCGGGATCCCGATACTCTCTTATTGCTCAGAAGAATTTCGGGATTTCCGAGGATATCGGGATTCCCGAGAATTTCTGGATTCCCGAGAATTTCTGGATCCCCGAAGATATCGGGATTCCCGAGAATTTCTGGATGCCCGAGGATATCGAGATTCCCGAGAATTTCTGGATCCCCGAGAATTTTTGGATCCCCGAGGATATCGGGATTCCCGAGAATTTCTGGATGCCCGAGGATATCGGGATTCCCGAGAATTTGTGGATGCCCGAGGATATCGGGATTCACGAGAATTTCTGGATCCCCGAGGATATCGGGATTCCCGAGAATTTCTGGATGCCCGAGGATATCGGGATTCCCGAGAATTTCTGCATCCCGAGGATATCGGGATTCCCGAGAATTTCTGGATCCCCGAGGATATCGGGATGTTGACTACCGACACTCGCGTGAAAGTTTATTTTCCTCCTGGGGTTGTAAGGCCCAAGAGATTCCGTGATACGCGGTGCTGGTGTCTTTATCATTCGCCAAATTAATTTTGAATGATTGTTATTTTTGTGTGACGAAACGAGAGCTTGCTGGTCCGTACGATGACCAGGCAAGATTATGAAAATTTATCGATGATCCCAATCACGAACGTTTTGATGAGATTAATCGAAAACTAGTCCGAACGATGACCAGAAAAAGATATCGTTTGAGTGTAAGTCCTGGACACGACCGCTTGATTAAAATCACAAGAATCGACTGTCGTTGATTTATCCGTGAGGAATTGAGCGAAGGTTTAAGAATGATGGATATGTTCGTTCGAGAGACGATTGAACTCTGTCAGGTCTAGCTTTTTCGCGTCGAAGGTAGACAAGACATTCCACTTTTGGGAGGCGTCAAATTGCTGATTGGCTAGCTTTTCTTCCAAGAGGAGGAACCTTCCTTCCGCGATTTCGGTGGTGGAAGAGGAAGGCCTCTCCTTCTTGGTGATGTAGTGGAGGAAAAATTAGACATCTGGTTAACAACCTAGCTAGGCTAGGTGAAAATGTTTAGCCGGGTCACGATTTATGGCTATATTGCTCGTGCGTCAGCGGTGGACGACGGTAACCGTGTACCGGTCAGAGGTAACCGTGTACCCTCGCTGACAGAGCAATTTAAACGGATTATCTCAGGACGAAGGTAGTCGAAAATATTAGAAAAAACGGCACGATGTCGATTGCCTCTTAGTCATCTGGCAGGCAAATGGTTCCCAAACGAATGCTTCGAGAACAACCAATTGCCCACCGTAAATACGTTGAATTTTCGCCTCGCCCTGAGCGCGCTTTTGTTCTTTAAGACGAAACAGGGATTCCCGAAAATTTCTGAATGCCCGAGGATATAGGGATTCCCGAGAATTTCTGGATCCCCGAGGATATCGGGATTCCCGAAAATTTCTGAATGCCCGAGGATATCGGGATTCCCGAGAATTTCTGGATCCCCGAGGATATCGGGATTCCCGAAAATTTCTGGATCCCCGAGGATATCGGGATTCCCGAAAATTTCTGAATGCCCGAGGATATCGGGATTCACGAGAATTTCTGGATTCCCGAGGATATCGGGATTCCCGAAAATTTCTGAATGCCCGAGGATATCGGGATTCCCGAGAATTTCTGGATCCCCGAGGATATCGGGATTCCCGAAAATTTCTGGATCCCCGAGGATATCGGGATTCCCGAAAATTTCTGAATGCCCGAGGATATCGGGATTCACGAGAATTTCTGGATTCCCGAGGATATCGGGATTCCCGAAAATTTCTGAATGCCCGAGGATATCGGGATTCCCGAGAATTTCTGGATCCCCGAGGATATCGGGATTCCCGAAAATTTCTGGATCCCCGAGGATATCGGGATTCCCGAAAATTTCTGAATGCCCGAGGATATCGGGATTCACGAGAATTTCTGGATTCCCGAGGATATCGGGATTCCCGAAAATTTCTGAATGCCCGAGGATATCGGGATTCCCGAGAATTTCTGGATCCCCGAGGATATCGGGATTCCCGAAAATTTCTGAATGCCCGAGGGTATCGGGATTCACGAGAATTTCTGGATACCCGAGGATATCGGGATTCCCGAGAATTTCTGGATGCCCGAGGATATCGGGATTCCCGAGAATTTCTGGATGCCCGAGGATATCGGGATCCCCGAAGATATCGGGATTCCCGAGAATTTCTGGGTTCCCGAGGATATCGGGATTAACAGGAATTTTAGGTTTCCTGTGAATTTCCGGATTCCCGAGGATATCGGGATTAACAGAAATTTTGGGTTTTCCGGGAATTTCGGGATTCCCTAGAATTTCGGGATCCCAAACAATACGAATGTATCGGGACCACCCCCGATTTTTTCCAATCCGTCCAGAAACTCGGGTTCCCGATCCTCGTGACAACCCGCACACCCCTACCGAATCAACGACGCGATAATTCAGGCGTCACTGCTGTTTCACTCCATCGACGTCAGCGAATCGATACCCACGGACATCGCCACTAATTACCCCAATATTGTTGCTCGAACCTATGAGAAACTCCCATACCAGAATTATTCAGAGAAAACGTTAAACCACTGTCATCTGCGTTATTCGTTTAAAACTCTTTCCCAACACGCCTCGTTAATATTTATTTGTCTCGTAGAGTTCCAAAGTGGCTAAGCTGTAAGCGGGCGAATGGTTCACGGTAGCAGGAAAAATCGCGTGAATGCAAATGTCGCGAGGCTGTAGAGCCGGTAACCGGGCGGGCATGGTTTCAAAACGCGGTCGAGTGTTCCAGCTGGCTGGGACGGCGGATTTTTCAGCGCGGAAAGCGCAACACGGGCTGACTTAACCCGTCGCGCTAAATATTTCGTTATTCTCGTCGAGTGGATCGTTTCTGTGGCCGCGCTGGCTGTCAAGCGGGCGCACGTGGCATCGATTTGCTTCGAATTTTGCAAATAATTAGCATGGAACATGTGCAACAACGCTGCGAATGGGTATTGAGTATCGTTGCGCCGAAATACACGTTTGTTTAGTCCCTGCATTTAGTTCCTGCTTATCACTTCAGCCTGGTCACTATACATGCGTGGAATTAACCCTCGGACGACTGAGTTGTGCCTGTTTTGACCCACGCTCTAAACCTCTCTATTTTGTTTAGTGATTGTTTATGTTAATGGGCAACATACGCCTAGGAGGCAAAAAAGTAGGATAAATTTGAAGAATTTTTTTACGGTAAAAAAATATTTTTATCAAGGAAACATTATATACATTAGAAAGGTCATACATTTGTCTATAAAATATGAAATTTTCATTAAAAAATTCGGCGAAGATGCTGCGTGGTAGCTGTTTAAGTACAGCTTTCTTTTTTTTTCAAAAAAGAAGTCTACGGTAACAATCATATCCTCGCGGTTTTTCATCCGAAACAAAAGAGGAAAAATTATTCTTAAAGTAGACAAAAATATCTACTACCTGTATTATCCGATTTTGGTTAATTCAGTTTTGCAGAAGAGAGCGGGCATTTGAACATAGAAGTCGAGTTTATGACCTTTCACATTTTCAGTCACAAAGTCGACTAAGCTATGGTGTGCCAAGTTTTAAATAATTAGTTTTAATACATTCCTATAATACAGTGCTATGTTTTTATGTTTTATAGCACAGCCAGAAATAGCTTAGCTTAGCTTAACTTAGCTTATCCTCGGCTTTACACTTTCCAAGTATCAATATAAATACTATAAAAAAAAGAATCACGATCCTGAGTGATAGAAGCAGAAAAAGGCATACCTACTACAAATACACTAGAATATGAGACACACGTGAATCGAAAAATCACGCAGGTTTCCGTTCTGTAATTAAAATAGAGGAAGGGACGACCAGCGTTAGGATTTAAACGCAAATGTAAACGACCCGTTTACAGGAGGCGTGCAACAACTTCTATGGCTGGCAGAAATCGATTCTTGGTGTTGGCGACCCCGCGGCAAGAGAAACACAGAGAATACACGCGCGGAATAATGGAATCTAGGATTAGCCAACGGGGAAGAAGGATTGCTTTCTTCCTTTCTCGTTCCTTTTCTCCTGTTTGCGTCCGAGCAGCGTGTAAGGCTACCGCGCACTGCCTAGTTTGCATTTATATATTCGTGCCATTGCTGGTTCGTTCATGAAATCCATGTTGTTTCTCCTTTGCATACACCACGGTCTTGTAATATTCACCCAGGGATCCTCGTAGCTTGAAAGTAACGATGAAAGTCTTATACTGAATACATTTTATGACAGATATTTTAGAAGACAACGGAAGGTAGGAAATATAAAGGCACAGGTAGTGATAGTCAAAACAATCTTTATAATTTATAGTTTGCAGTATTACTGGTTAATTGAGGGTAATCCCCCAATTTTAATTTAAATAAATCGGAATATATAAATCTGTCTTGTCAAATGATAATATTTTTGTTCTCTTCAACGTTTCTTATTCTTTGGAGTAATTATTATTCGTTTTTGCTATAATTATTTCAGCAATACACTGCAGATTATAACAGCTTTCTTGGAACAGAATATATAATAGTCATATAATTACAGTTATTTCACAATTAGTTGAAAATTTTAACAGTTTCATTCGACCCCCGATTTTCAGTAATTACTCGAAGTATTCAACGCTGGGTGACGCGAAGCAGACGTGAAAAAAAGAGAAGTAAAAAGGGCGAAAGCTTCTCTTAATACTTCATCATTTAGACCATTGTTCCGCAGATATCGACGTTTAGCCTCTTGAACGTCTAAAAGTTATTGATTCTTCGCGATAGACTATGCCCAGTTCCTCTAACGCACCATTTAACCTTCTGCTTCTATTTGAGGAACGATTCTATGCTGCAAATATATCCAATCAATAATGCGTTTCAAGAAACACAATTTACATCCAAAATAATATTTCAAAAATAAAATTTCCGGCACTTAATGCAACTTATTCTTAAACTTCTCGTAAACAACAGGGGTTAAATATTTTTCAATCCCCTACCTTTCTACAATATTTCATCAATGATCGGTGCGTAACACCTCGCGCGACTCCCTTATCCGATGCACAATCCTGAAACCAGGGAGGATCACTTTCCTCGTTGTGGAAAAAATTCACAACACTCAGGCGTTGGACTCGAAACAACCGGAATAATCGGTCAGCAAACAGCGTGGCGAGTTTCTGCTCAAACAGAATGCTCTACGTGTCTGTCTGGCCGGAGCGAGAATGTCGGTGTTTCAAGCTAGACGCAAACTGTCTGTGTACCAGCGAGCGTGCTCTCGCGGAGCGTAGAAATCGATTTGTCGTGTTCACGCCCTCGAATCGGATGGATGCAGGAGGTAATGGGATGTAGGATTAACCCGCCGAAGAAGGATTGCTTCTTCCTTCCTTCACCCGAATTACCTTTCCCTTGAGAAATGTTCAGCCTCTCTTACATTTCCCATCGACCATCTTTGCGTAGATGTTACTCTGACCGAGCACACCGATCTTTGCTTCCTTCGGGATTAAGATTTTTACCTCAACGTAGTGTTTCCCAAAGCGGGTGTTGCAGCCCTCTTGGGGGCGTTTGAATTATCTAGGGGCGGATTAAGGGGATGGCATGTGCCTCGCTTTGTAGACACAAAGGGGTGGAAATTGGGGTTATTAGTATGTATATGAAATTTCATGATATCAATCTAGATAGGTACGTATGTAATAGTTTTCGTGAGGCTAAGAAATTAACCTTATTTCGTATTTATTATTAACAAAAATATACCGTTCAAAGATTTGTCACAATATTTTGGTTTGATGGCTTTTTAAAATTTCGAATCAGTGAATAGTGGTGAAATTTGGAAGAGATGTGGCCGTCGAAGTTTTGAGAATGTTATGGATTTGGGTAAATGGAATTCTATGGGTTTAAAAATTGGATAATGAATGTCTGATCCTTTTGTCTCGAGTTCATAATTTTAATTGTGTCTGCTGGTTCACTCTTCTCGGGGCCATTTTTAGGATCCTCCATCAAGTATTGTCACAATGAGAATGAAAACCTTTGCAAGTCATTTAAATTTATTTGTGTTATCCTTGTTTCTACATATATATTTCTCACACCAGGTCCTAATTTTGTAATTAAAATTCATAGCATAATATTCGTGATATATCCTATTAAAAGAAGTTCAGTAAGCGAGGCACAGATTTCGATCGTAGCAAGGGCGTATCACCCCGAGTAAGTCATTGTCTTCTTTCCCGTAAATCTTCACATAGAATCCATTTTTCAACCCCAGTGGCAATGTGGTTTAGAAACGGTCGATTAAATCCTCTTCCACCTCGCGCTCCAAAAGTGTCCATTCGTTAAACGCAATTCACCACTGACTATTCCCTTGGCATCCATTTGCCAAGCTGTGACACGTCCAAGAATTTCGCATTATTCAGGATAAAGTGTACCAGTGACTGTATCCTTTCTATTCTTAATTCCACGTACGTGTGTGTGCCTCGGCTAACTGACACCTCAAGTGTTTTATTGTTGAACCTAACTAAATCATCTGAAAACCAAAGGGGACGATAAGTGATAGGGAAGGGCAAAAATAAATGGGGAAAGACACGAAGAGACTAGAGAGCACCAAGGAATGGCATAGAAAGTTAGAAAAAGATACAGGAAGCTAGGTAGAAACAGGAAAAGGTGAAAGAAGAAAGGTTACTAAGAAGAAAAAGAAAGGAACTAAATAGGAAAGACAAGGGTAGATAGGAAAAGCTAAAGAAAGATGAAAGGTGTTAAAAATAAGTATGAATACCTATTCCTTGTACCTAAAAAGAGTTAGACAGAGCTGGGAAAAGAAAGAGAGGAATAAGGACACATAAAAGTTGACAAAAATAGCTAGAAACGAAAAGGAAGAACTATGAAGAGATAGGAGCATAATATAAATAGCTAGAAAAAGGAAAAAAGCGTTAAGGAGTAATAGAAGAAAATATGGAAACCTAGAAAAAATAAAAAAAGGGCCAAAAATAAGCAGGAGTAAAAGAGAAACAGCTACAAATAGGAAAGGATTCAAGACATATAGGAGAAGATAGTGCGATCTAAGAAATCACAGAAAAAGCCAAAGATAGGCCAGAGAAGATTGGAAGACACGGCGAGAAATTGGACGAAGGCTACGACTGCAACATAAGAGTGCCACTTTTGTAATGAATCAGATATGTACTTGAAACAAAGGTTCTTACATTTTAGACAAAAATTGCTGGCAAACATGGACATGTTATATTGTTGGCATAAAAGCAGAAATAGTATGTTCCGCTTGCATTCATTAGCTCGAGGTGCTTTGTCAGTACCATTAACTCTGCAGCTGAAGAGACTGCTTTCTTCATTAAAATGTAGAGTGTTCGCCCTATTACCAGCCACCGTTTTCTTTCGAGACAAAGGATATGGGAAAAAACATTTTCTTCTTCTCGTCTTTTGAAACGGTAGCGACCATCAATAATGGTTCATTAATGGCATAAATCAATGGTCCAACGTGGCATTTTTAATATGTATCTATTAAACTATATACCTCAAAATGAAAGGGCTACATATGTTTTCTTCCAAATTTTTATTATTTAGTAGCGCCATTTTAAACTTGTGATACTGCAGTACGATTTTAATTTATTTTATTCTACTTATATTTTGAAATATAGTATATATCCATTGGTAGGTGAAAATAGGACACGCTGCAAATCTTTCAGACGTCCGTTTGCTGTCTCAACTTTCGATATCTAGCTCGTGTTTATCTGCTTCTGTCACCAATACCCCGTATCGCCATGCCTCCCTAAACCGATATTTGCTTTCCATTCGCTTTTTGCGTTTCGCCGAGATATCGTTTCAAAGCCGTACAACTGTGGGTTCCAAGTCGTTCATCTTTCCTTGCAGACGTTTTATAAACAGGAAACATGGCACGAGAGATGCTTTGAAAGAAACGAATTTATATTGACAAATCTTTTAATGTGAAAAAAATTCGATGATCGTTTGACAGTCCGCTTTTTTCTAGCATTATTATATGAACTACTTTATCTGAAAATGATTTTATGGGACTACAATTTTTATAAAATTCAAGTAATTGATTGACACAACTCTAATGAATTTTGGAAAAATATTAATTTCACTGATAATGGGTTTTAGAGTAAAATACTGACAACACTGGACACATTATTTTGAGTAATATTTAACAAATTCTATTAACCCTTGGATGTCGGATACTGAATCCATTTCAACTCATAACATAAATGATTCATGAATTCACTTCAATCTTCAGAATAAATTTTTATTTTAGACTTCGATCTTATTATTATGTAAAATTCGTATTCTCTTATAACGTTGATATTAACAGCCTTAGTGAAATATTTGCTACTTGATTGTACAATTATCTACGTTCTAGATTCGTCCTAATATGTTCGTCGTCTGTCCAATAACAAGGAACGACGAAACGTCTGAACAGTAACAGGATTTGTCACTGAAATTGCATTTATTAAATGAAACATTCATACCATTTATACGAAGTTATATTTATTCGTAGTCTGGAAGGTAATTGAAGGTATCTGGGTTCGAGTAAAAGTAGAACTTCGTTAGTTTTAAATATTTCATTTAAGTAACTGGAAGTATAACTTTGCTGTTCCCTGTGCAGAGCACTCTGTCGGATAGCTTCTCGAGAAGTGCATTTCTCACTTTTCTCGGCGAATTGAATTCGTCCTTTGGAAATTCCTTGGCCCACCACAAGGACTCGTGGACTTTTACGTCGAATAGAAAATAAAGGTGGACACTCGAAATCGATTAACCCTTTGCCTTACGATTCCTCTAATCGTTCTATGTGCCTCGGTTTACTTAAATCAAAGAAACATAAATCACTTGATTATTAATCAAACAATTGTTAGAAACGGATTTAGCATTTTGTTTATTGTTCTCCAACTTTCTTTCTCGATTCTTATGCAATTCGATAGATTTACATTAGATCTAGGCCCTAGATCATAGTATAAAACTGATGTTCTGAAACTCGAATTTCTATAATAATTTTGTCTTGCAAATTGTAAAACGTTTAGAGTTAATCTGAAAATAACCACAATCCAATTTTTTTAGCAGAACAGTGTTTGCATACACCATGCTTTAACTGTTAAAAATTAACACACAGGATAACATAATACAATCTACAAGAGAATTTATTTAATTTATTTTATGTTTCCATTTCCAAGGGTCCATATTTAAATCTTCCATTTAATAATTTGATTTTCATATTGTCTTTATAAGAAACGCCTTCAAACGAACAATTAGCGTGCTTGAATGGAATATTCCTTTCACATTAATTATCGCCCGTTCTTTTCGCTCGCTGGCATTTCGGTAATTGAAAGAAAGAACGATTATCGACGTCCAGCCCCTCGAAGGTGGTTCTTGCGCTGATCTGAATAGTCGCTTGAGTAACTGCCTTATTCTTCAACGCCACTTTTCCACACAATGATTATTAATCGTTTTTACCGTTAATCACGCGCTGCTTGTTGTCGCAAATTTCTTTTGTCACCGTTTATTGTTGCACGTAGCTAAAAGGGTTAATGGGACAGAAATTTAAGGGGTGTAAATGGCTCGTTTGTATGACGTTTAGGGAGGCAAAGCTGGAAAACTATAGGCACAGAGAAGAATAGGGAAATTTTGTACAGACGGATACACTTTCTTAACAATTTCCACTGATGGAATTCCTCCAAGGGGTTGAAAAGATTTTCATACAGCTCAAGGGATCGCAGTCACCATGATTTATATCTATACTAAAATTTTCACAAAATTGGCGTGATATTTATTGTAATATATCTGTCGATTAACTTCATGTCTCACAAGTTTTAAATTGAAAAGCTGGTTGTACTCCATTGATTTGAAATAATTTAGATAAATTTCGAGCTATTGGATATGTTGAGTCGAAATGGCCTCGAGTATGTTTAAGAGGAAAATCAACCAGGAAACTTGACCATTCGAAGATGTGATCCTGATAGAAATTTGTGGCATATTTCGTCCATTTAATTATTAATAGGTAATTAACAATGTTTATTTATTAGACAGAATGTTCTACACTCTTCATCATACTTTGGCAATTCAGAGAAATGTCCTAGAAAAATAAGTAGGACATAAAAAAAAATAAGTACAGCAAAGAATGTTTGAAAAACCATTTGTTACGTGAAAAATACTTTTCTAGATGTAAAATTAAGACTCCAACTGTCGTTCAAGTTCCTTACATCTAGATTTACTATGCGTAACACGTAGATATTCCAGTTTTCCAAATTTAATATACTTTTGTCTAATATTGTACGTCCGACAACCTTAAAACGAACATTGCGTCAGGAAAACTGATCAGAAAAGTTTGCTGTAGATGATGCTCCCCTAAAGCTGTCCACGTACGTGGGTGTATGAAAGTGTTTTAACGGCGATCAAATTAAACGAACACACGTGCACGCACGAGGACACAGGTGCGAACACCCTGGGGCAGGAAGCCAGGAAAGCAAGCGAAAGAAGGCGCCCACAATATTGCCGGCGTTTCGACATCGATGTAATCTTGTAATGCTTTGTCCGTCGATTACATCAAACGGTTTTAACCTCTTACGCCGATGAACAGCCTGCCAATATTTATAAAGTATCGATGGGGTACAGGAAAAGCTAAATGTTAAAACAGAGGATGTTTTACGACTGTGGTTAAAAATTTCACTCGATATAACAAATGGCGGAGTATTCGTAACGATTAATTCAAGAGTCCTTGTAAAAAATACTCTCTAATGAAAATCATCACTATTAGTGGGTTTTGCTAAGAGGGAGAATGACGCGGTTATTATGCATTTATAATAAGACCTACTGTGTGCTTTAGTTGTATAATAAATATTCTGTCACCGGAGGAAGGAAAATAAAAAAATTCCCGGAAGCGCATAAATCAGATAAAGCGAGAAGATCGAAGAAAATTGAACGTTCCGGAATATAATGCGACAGCCTGTAACCTCGTTCGATGATGCTTGATCCTTGGGTGTACGTCAACTCTGATTTATACCACCCTTAGTCTCGTGTTTCGTTTCAAATTCCCTTAATTCCGCGTGCCTCGCGCACATTATGCAAATCAGAAGCTGCTAAACTGCTGGTTCGTTTCTCCAACGTTCTTTACGTTTTTAAATCGGTGGCCCTCTGCGTGTTTTCGCCTTTCTACTCGAAATTGCATGGCCGAGCAAATTTCCCTTCAGATTTATTGCGCGAAGTACCACAGGCGTTTTACTCAAGCATTAAGAAAAAATACGAATATTAAATCAAAGATTAAAAAACAAATTTTATTTTTAAAATTGAATAGCGGAAAACTTCGTAATAGCCCCTCATGTGTGGTAATGAGCGTATGTTTATGGTGAGTAAGAACGACGAGAGAGGTCCGGAAAGAAAGCGGAAGTGGTGAGGAAATATTGAAGATTTGAGGAAGGATGTAAAAACTTAGAAAAAGGATGCTTCGTGATACAGCCAGTTTTACTGTGCCGCAATAACACACCTCTGCTAGGACAGGCTTTCAAAGGGCCTGAACATTTATGAGGCCGCAGAAAAGAGAGATTGATGGTATCGCTATAGTGGAGCTGCTCGCCAACTTGCCACTTACGTGATACTTAATCGATGCATTTACCGAGTTCATCCTTGCATCGAGCATTTATTATTCATCGGAACTTTCCTAGCGTCCGCCACTTTCCCCGCAAATGGAAAAACTTTGCCGGGAAGTGGCTGAATGGCTAACCGGGGCAGTAAAAATTAAACAGCGCGCCTATCGGCGCATCGATAACGGAGATTAAAAGCTGGAAATAGAAAACAATAGTGTCTGATATGTTTCGGCGCGAAGTATTGATTTTCTGTTATCTAACATTGTGTAACTAAAATTTCTAAGACATTGGTAGACATTAAAGATTGTGTATAAATTAATAGGCACAAGTTAATTTTCATTCGCGAACACTTTATTGTAAAATAAAGGATGTGAAACTTTTCTGAATTAGTTACCTCTGAAGTTGAAGTTACAGAGGTGCGTTTTAGTTCGTGTTTGTTTTTAATCTGTAAATACCTACTTTTAATATATAGAGAATTTATTATCTTTCATGCATAGACGTAATTTTCATTTACCTTTATTTATGTATATATTTATTTATGTAACAAATGGTCACGATTGCTGCTAAAATACAGAATGTGTTGTTAATAACATTAGTATTACTTGATTATTAGCATTTGTAAAAGGATAATTCTCCCACTGAACTTGTGATTTTCCTTTCTCAGTTCCAGCAAAGGCAACTGGCCAAGTCCTCCTAGGGGAGGTCGACATCGCGATCCAAGAAGATGGCGGCGATGAAATCACGACGGAGGAATCATTCCCGAATAAATGCGTCGTCGACGGAAGCTCGTATTCCCACGGCCAGACGGTATGTAAATAAACGCCCCCATTCTTTTCCTTTTCTTTTTTTAATAATTCACGTTATTATGAAGTTGGAACAACCCATATAGTATCGTGGAACGATGCCAGCTATGTTTGCTTTCGTACGTTATGCCGAATAAAACACGTCAGGCAAGCGTGACAGTGTTTGTGTACACGTGGATTGATATCAAATCCCGTGAACGTTTCTTTTCGATCGATCAAATGTTGACGTGCTCGGTTTGTGCTGAATGTCGAGGAACGTGAAGGAAATACACGTTTATGTATATTAACTACCCATGTGGACGTGGAAACAATTTTATCTCATCGCGCATGATTTCCTTAGCCACGAAAATTGTATAAACAGGATAATAATGAAAATGTGGGACATTTATTTAGATAGACCCACATCAGAATAATTAAAAAGTTGGCATACACACAGTGTCGTTCATAAATATTAGGACACCTACTCTGTGTGGAATAATTGTGAAAAACGTTGCAAATTTATTGATAAACTCTAACAAATTTTACTTCATTTGGTAATTTATTTCTGTCACTTTTGAACATAGCAAAAATATACGCGAGGACAAAGTTCCACTTACACTTGTAATAGGTTCAAATATAGAAAGAAGTAATTGAAATTAATAATTTTCTAGTGATTAGAATTAAATCTTTTTCTTATACAGGTTTCATCAGTCTTTTTTCCATTTCTCATTGAAAATATCTATAAATTATCCAACGCTGGTTTTCGAGATATAAATTCATAAGTAAGTATATACCTACAACCCATTTCCACGAAAATAAGTAAAAATAAAAAAATTCAAGGCCCTGTACTTTTTAAACAAATTCGAAATCGGCAAAATGATGACTAAAACTCCCCTTAATTTCACGAGGACTACCACATATTCCATTTCTAACAAAATCTGTCTCTTCAATCTATTTCTTTTGCATGATAACTTTTTAAAACACTGCATATCAAATTCTTAATTAAAGAATATTAAATTAATAAGTGCGGCAATATCGTTTTTGCATCTGGGCGGCCAAAACCCAAAATCAAGAACAGCCCCAAAATCACGTTCTATTTCCTTAACCCCGTGACAGCCCCGGGCTCACTTTTAACCCCAAACACGTCATCATTTCATTAACAACTCTTCTAATTCTTAGAAAAATACAAGAAACTTGTTACTTGTGCATATATTTGTCGTTCCTTGACGCTATATTAAACGCGTACCTAAACTGAAGACCCGAGCACATTTAAAAGAAAACGTGCAGAAAAGATGTCCCGCAAATGTTTCGCAGACAGTGGTATGTGTACAGGGATGACATGTAATTGCCTCCTCGAATGCGTCTCGCGTGTATATCACAGATTCCGAACAAGTCTGGGCGCTCCGGTAACTGCATTATTGCATTACGATTCGCTACCTTATGGAATTTCGAGTAACCCGTCGCAGCGTCGCGCAAATAGCGTCGAGCAAGTCACGTTTCAATAATGGTATCGGTGTGACGTTGAGCTCCGCTCTGCACACACGTGCAAAGGCGAACGTTGATAATAAAGAAAGAAATTACCCGCTTGCGGGAAATTTTTCTTGCTGAAATGAAATACGTGTAACGTGACGATTACAGCTTTTATTGCGACAACGCATGATGAACGGTCGGGGCTGAGGCCCGGTTCGAGAGTTAGTCCGATTTGTGACCGTGAACGTTTCGATGCTAATACGTGATAGGGGTAGGAAATGGAAGTGTCGATGACGCTTTGAAATATGACGTTAATAGATTTCCGTGCCAATGGGGTCGTTAATAAATGCATTGGCGGGATTCATCATTACTCGTGCAGAGTTTAGAGTGACTGAACATGGGGAGAACTAAGTGGTAGGCCACTAGTGTTTCTGCTTTCTCGATATTTTTCGCATCTCGAGAAATGAGAATATATTTCTCGAGAATTCTCAAGATATTAAAAAAATATTGCAAAATTTATATATTTGGAATAATGTTGATAATATTTATCTAGGTATATCAAAGTTGATCGAAAAAACAGGCGTGTCAAGGAAGGGTTAATTAAAAATTTAAAACCGAAATTTAAAAATATTTAGTTTTTTAGTATGAACTTAATAAAAATCAGTTTTTAAAAATAAGCGATTTTTTTCTCAAAAGCCGGGGAGGCTAACTGCCCCTTTTGCCCCCCACTCCGAACACCCCTGAACGTTTTCAACCCCCCACGCTCTCGACGGACAAAGTTGAGCAGTTTTATTTGGAATAACGAATAAAGTCGTCGGATTTATTCGTTGTTCGAAATATGTCCGCGACGAGCAAGTGTCAGGAATAAACGGCACCGCTTTCGGGATATGGATAAGATTCCGAGGGGTAGCGTGCTGTAAGGGGAGTGCTTCTCGAGATAACATACATTCATACATGCAAGTATACTCCGTTGGTGCGTGCCGACACGCGATACCTTTATCCGCTGATTTATTCGATTAAAAATTCATTCCAAGAAAGGATTGTTCCTTATTCCCGTTTTATTTTACCATTTTTTTTTTAAACTTTCTGGTACGGGCTATAGCCACATACAGATTGAGAAAATATTTTTTTTTATTTCAAACCACCACAAGAGCTTATATCATGGCAGCCATGGAAACAAAGACGCTCCAGCAAATTTACGATAACTTTAAAAATATACACTGTTTGTACTTCAAAAAAATTTAGTATACTCAGAAAATATCAGTTAATAAAACTTTATAAGTTTAAGCTGATAAGTTCGATGGTCTTTCTTTAAAATATTTTCAAAGATTGCCGTATTATACGGCCGTCACACTAACTTAGCCCCTTAAGGAAAAAGGGCACATAGGCCTATGTGTCCCTTTTCCATCAAATGCCTCAATTTCGTACCGCATTTCCCATGAAAATAATTTCTCCTTGCTTTCAACTTGTTTTCCTCTAAAACCACAAAACTGTGGCATGCACTTGCCTTCAACTGGGCCCCTCAATTTTTACGAAGAAGATGACTCGAACAAAATGTCACTCGGAATCTTATTCGAATAATGCCAAACTCTGGCCATGGACACAGCGAAAGTGTCAATGGCGAGCTGTTGCTGTTCGTATGCTGTTGTTATGTGGGTGACGGCCTTCCATTCATTACAGTAGCAGTGCAACGTCGTCGAAACAACTTCGGACCCGATGTTTTATTGTTCCGCGAAATCTCCGTCAGCCCGCAGTGGGCCGTTTCGCCTCGCGTCGCCGGAAGTTCCTGTGGCGCGTATTGACATTGCTAGAAAACTCAATACCCGCCCGTCGACGAAATGTTGCAGACGTACGCGTACGCCGAGTGAAATTTCTATCTTGCCCGTTGTTATCGTATTCGCGGCACGTGCTATTTAAAGCAATACAAGCGTGCGTGCCGGATGCAGGTATGCAACGTATGAATATTCGCGGCAGCGCGGCTATTAATACGTAGACACGGGTGCTCCGCCCGTGATAAGGGTTGAATAAACGTTGGAAGAGACTACAAAGATGGGAGGTGTTGGGGCATAATTGTGTCGTCCAATTTCCATGAGATAATTCACTTGTCGTTTTGTGTGTCTATAATTATTGTTGTCTTCTTCTTCGCGTGCTTTTAACATTATTTCTAACAATAGGTGTCAAAAGACACCTTTCAAATTTTAACTTGAAATTTTAAGTTTGTGATTCTCTGATTAAATAATCTCTAATAAATACGCATCAATGTATCAATATATTAGTGTAAAAGTTATTTGGTGGAATATTTTAGAAAATTTTAAAGCTAGAAAAACTATATTTATTTAAATAGAATTCTGTTGTGTTATAGATATACACTGCTGAGAATAATTATTGTTGGGGGATTATATATTCAAATTATTCTACGTCTTGGAAAGCTATTCAAAACTTGAAAGTCTAAAAAATCCCAAGCTACTATCTACACAGTTCGGAATAATTGAGAACCTTGCAGCAAGAGGGGTGCATCGCTATTTTTGACAGTTTTCGAGTTATGACGTGTAATATATGTAAAAAAATCGGAATCATTTCATGCAAATCTGATAACAAATAAAAGATTTATTGGAAATTTTGAACCCGCATCCATTACCCCGCTGCAAGTAAAAAAGAAATTTAACAATTTATTGCAAATTCTGAACCAGCATGCACTACTGTTTTGTGCAATATTTTTGTTTTGGGCAGGTCCAGATTTGAAAAATTCACCAAAAATAGAAATAAAAATATATCGATTCAATAACTACTACTTATTGAGTGAAAATATATATTTCTCAATTAGTGTTCTCCTTTCAATGTTAAATTAAAGCAATAATTCTATAAACAGTCTTTTCTAATTCACTCGAAGTTGGTAAAGATGAAGCTGCACCCTTCTTGCTGGAAGGTCCTTAATTAACTTCATCTCCTAGGAAAGTATTCAGAACTTTAAAATCTCCCACACACTCTATGCCAATACAAGTTACTATGGAGGGTCTGATCATAGACCGACTCATCCCCCTTGCTCCCATACTCGTTCCTCTGCAGAAATTCAGTGGTACGAGTCAACCATAGTTCTTCCTTGAATCTCCAAATTGATTATCCAGAATATTCTTCACTTAACAAAAATCCCCACCTTTTGCAGTATGTGACCAAAAGATTAATAACCAATTGATTTGTTCTGAACAAAAGGTAAAAATCATATAATAGTAGGTGTCTAAAAAATCAAGCTACAATATCCAATAGTCATTTGCGTTCAAATTAGTACCAAACTCGAAATATAACATAAAATATCTTAATTGTGACAATATAGGCAACTCTCCCCTATTTTCGTCCTCCAGAAACGAAAACGTAGTTCGAAAAACATAGCCATTCCAAGATCGCGAGCACATTCGCGAGGATTCCCAACAGACCGAACAAAGTGCCCTGTACAGCGACATGCACTGCCCCATAATTTCGTTTCGCGATCCCTACTCTGCCGGGACCGTCTTCGTACCTAAGAGAACTACGAGATTCCCGTCACGGCGGAGCGCAACAAATCGATCTTCAGAGGGTAGGACTCGAAAAAGTTTTCTCGTCATGTCGGTGATCCCGTTTTCGTACAAATCTCAGCCGACGTGCCTGCACTTTTATAGATTCACCAAGAGACGCATCGGCCTGGGCTGCTGGCTTTCAGCCTAGAAACTTTCGCGTCTCAGAGAGAAAGGAATGAATATTTACAGGTTTCTTTTTACGCCGTCCCTTTTCCAATCCCCCTTTCGATTCCCGCTCCTTTCGCTTCCCTCCTCGTTTCAATGAAATCAAGCAGGGATCGAGCACCAGCGATGCATTCTGATGGCGATGCTCGAGGAACTGCGCGCCGCGTTGAACAATCTTACGCGATATTCTCGTAGCTTCGCCGTTCGGCGAACGACGAGACAGCGTGGTGGCTCACGAATGATTGACGTAACGTGTACCCGCGCCGTTTTTAATTATTTGCGCTGGAAATTGTGTCGGGTGAAATACGTTTCGCTGTGCATGCGTGAAATGACGTTGGAGTTCTGTCGTCGAAATGCTCGTATCAGGGAAATGGCGCATTGTGCGGTGGAGGGAACGTGGTGCAGGTGTACCTGTGTTTGTTTGCGTTCTACTGTGTGGTACGGGTTCGCGCATTGTAGAATGAGAACGCGTATGTTGTATGTCAGAAATATTAAGTCTCCCCAGGCAGCTCTCTTATTCTTTCTACAGATATTCATGCGCAATTTGGATTCGCTCCACTGGTCTTTAATGAGAAATACACAGTGGTGAAGGGAAAGTTTGAAACTCATATTTTTACTGGTGAACTGGAAACTCCGTTACTTAACTGGCGAGGTCGGGTCTGACATACCCTAGTTTTTATTTCTATTTACACAGTCAAATTTCAAATTTCTCTTCGGAACAGAGCATTCAAGTCTTTCCATTAAGTACTTATATTAAGCAAAGCTGGGTAAAAAATTATTTGAAATAAAAATTTGTGTATGAAATTTGCGGAAGGGTAGGTTAGGTATTACTCTCTTCAGTGAAAAGTCTAACTATACACACTAAGTAGGAAGACCTCTTAATATAAATGATATGAATAGAATCCCATTTTTTAATTCTAAATATTTTTTTATTTACGTGGATGAATCTGTGACTTTATTATTATATTATTATATTGACTTTATTATATATCTATATGTACTTGCTAAATAACTATAGGTACGAACATAATTATTTAAACGATGCACAGTAAGGCAATTATAAAACTTTTTCCCCGCAGCATATTTTTTAAATTCAACAAAAATATTCTTCCACGTCCTCCAACCTTCTCAGACGTCCCGCAGAAAACATCCAAGGATAAAGAATTCATCAACCCCCTTCGCTTTCGAAGTCCAAACACTGGGGAAGCGTGAAAGTTCCAACGAGGTCGCGTAAGAAATGCGCAAGAACCGCGATAATTCAGCTGCACCCGTGTCTCGTAAATATTCCGCATTCGTCATTCATCAGACATCCCTCAACGCGAGTAACAACGTCTCTCGATACAGCGCGGGTGTCCAATTAACAGGATGGCGCGTTATCAGGCAACACCTAACCCAGACTTAACACCAGACCTGCGAGGGCAGATCGAAAGTCGTCGCGTCTCGAATTTCCGCGCTGAAATTAATCACACCGAGGCTTCCCTCTATCTCTCGCGTTTTTTCGCATTTAAACGAGACCACTTCCTTTGTCTCATTTTTTCCGCGACATCCCTTTCAACGCTCAGCACGCGCTTCTATTTCAGTATTTCTCTCCTTTTTCTGTTTCCCTTTTCTTTCATTTTTCGAGGGTGTCTTTCTTTATCGCGCCGCCACGTCGAGCATCAATATTATTAATTAGTGTGGGCCCTGCGAGACGACATCCAATGAATCTCGAGTACCGTCGATGCAGCCACGGGTCCACGTTGGCGTACACTCCTTCGTTACGCGGAAGATATATATTATATAGTAATTAACGATGCGAATCGTCGGATTTTCCACCCCTGTTTTTTCACAACCACAGATGTGGATGGGAAATGTGACGCATTTAGAGACTCTTCTGTCTAATTTAATTCTTAATTTTTTAATTCTTGAATGGTTGCTTTTGGTGCGTCCTGTTAGATTGTAATTTGGAACAGGAATTGGCAAAATTTTGATTTAAGTGAAATTTTAAATAATGAATAAAATCTTGAAAAAAAATTTCATCATGTGTCAACTAAAGTTGACGTTATTTAAATAATGTATTATTTAGTTAATTCTCAACTCTGATTTAAAAGCGTTACGTGTGCCCATCTCGCTGCGAGATGTTGACTTTTGTCTGATCTTCCTGGAGATGGTACCGTTCCAAATTTTGGTGTGAAACTTTCACCACCTTCTCGATATATTATAGTCACGCGACATGAATAAAATGGGAAACCATCAGATCGTGTTCGAAGCGTCGCGCTCTACGGCGACCTAACTTGATTAAAACTGTATATTTTATCACACAAATATTCTAAAATATTGTCCACTACATACACATTTAAACCCCATATCAATGACTTTCCTACGAAGTATGGATATCTAACATAAAATTCAAAAAATTGCACTTTTCTCCGGGCTTCAAGGTGTTGTTCCCCCTTAAGAAGAAAATAAAGGAGCAGAGCACACAACGACGTACCCGAAGCGTGGAGTTCGCGTAGTACATATGAATTTTCTGTTCCCGGTTCCAGATACCATCCTATGACTCGAACTCTCATTGCCTGTGCGTGGCTGGCGAAGTATATTGTTGGTGGCAGAATTACAATCCGAGCACCGATCCATCCGCCGGGCCCCCGTTCCTCCCATCTACGACGATAGAAAGTAATTACACGCCGTCGCTGGAGGGAAGCACGGATGCCGTCGACAGTTCGGAAGCTTCCGGTGATCTGGTAGAGGAGCCATCCGTCGAGCAACAGGGATACGTGGAGATTAACGTGACGTACTCGACTACTTCACAGCCGGCGCCGACTACGTGTCTCGTGATGGGTAATAAATTAGTCGCCTGCTCGTTTTCCGTTGATTCTTTCCGCGGCCGTCACCTGTCGGCCCATCGATTTCCCATGAGGCGGGAGCAGCTCCCCCGAGATAATTAGTCCGCTGATGAAATGCAATTTGAAGAAAAGAAAATTGGGGAGGGTGCTCGTTAATTTAACTTCCTTCGCGGCTGTTTATATAAGGGTAATGAAGGGCGGGGATCGATATCCTGGGGTTAATAGTATTCATTATTATGAGGAAAAGTTGGCATTCTGGTGGGGGTTAATTTTTAATAGAAATGGGGGTAGAGGTATTTCAAGTTACTAAAAATTGATAACGATAGTAGGAGATTACTATTTTTAATCGTGTTTAATCGCCTTGGACTTTATTCAACTAAGGATAATGTAGTTTTAAGATGTTCGACGAATTGTACTGTTGGGTGCGAGAAGATCCTCACTGCTGAAAGTCAGTTTCCAGAAAAGTATCTGTAAACATTACGAAGTTATATATTTTGCATATATAGTGAAGTTGAGTAGGGTAAACCAACCAGTTCAAGTATTAATCTCAAAGGTCCATAAATTCAACAATTCGGTCATTCACTGGTTGGTTTATCCTATAATATTTAAAAACTTGATGTATCTCCTTTGTAGTTGCATTATTGCAGTCGGAATTGTGTAATAAATTAATCTTAGGCCCTTCTTGCATAAAATGAAAAAAAAATAGAAAGGCGTGCTGTTCCTTCACATTATTTTTCATTATTAATTTAATATAAGCATAATTTTAAAAAAAAATATAGTCCTAAAAATAGTCATAGGTCGTGTCATGTTCAGGTTGATGTATGTTTAAATAGTCAAAATCAATTTACAAAATTTACCACGGCTCTGTCAATTTTAAAGATACAGCAATGAAATTTAGAAGTCATATGTAAAAAGGAATGGGGAATCTAATTATGCATTTAATGCAAAAAGACCCTAAGTGTCCCGAGGCCGTTCTTGCATCCAAAAGTACAATTCGTCGAACATCTTAAAAACACATTATCCTTAATTGAATAGAGTTCACGTCGATTCAACATGATTAAAAATAGTAATCTACTACTATAGTTATCAGTTTTTAGTAACTTGAAATACCTACCCCCATTTCTATTTAATCCAACAGTAGATACAATTCTTGATATTACTACTCCACTCACTTCACTTCAATTACCTCCTCTTCTCGCCACCCCTTACGTTCATTTCCACCCCCAACTCATCCTATCCCCTTTTCCCCCAATTTCTTACCGCCCCTACACTCATTTTACGACGAAATTTTCATTAATCTAATTTAAGTTATGTATATTTCTTGTTATTGTTTTTCTATTTCGTTTTCGTTTTTGTTATTGGATTTTTATCTTTGTTTCAATGTACTATATATATTCTAAAGGGCTTTCCCGTAAATATAATAATAATAATAATAATAATAATTACAGGAAGGGAGTACCGCGAAGGCGAGGTGCTGCCCCATTCAACCGGGAACTGCATCGAGTGCAGCTGCGGATCCGAGGGCCGAGTCGAGTGCTCGCCACGGGACTGCGTGGCCCTTCGACCGGAGATACCAGTTGCGCCGGACATCCCGGACGCACCTGACGGCGACTTCGAAGTGTTCAACCTCGTCAGAGACCGGGGGATCGACGAGAGCTTCTAGGGATTCCGATAATAACGATCGTCGCCGGCTCGATCGCGCGCAACATGGCCACGGCCTAACCGCGATCTCCTGGGAGATTCGCACTTCGCCCATTTTACTTTCCCGTTAAGCCTCTGTTAATCGATACCGATCGCTAATGGATATTAGCAGATCGGACTGCTTCAATTTATACTCGGTTCCAACGTAACATCAGTTTCGCCTTGCGATGTTTGAGGGATGAAAATGCGAATGGTGCTGTGAGACGCGAAGGCGATGTCGATATAATTTCGAAGGATATGTTATGTGCTCTTTGGGGATAGTTTTAATGAGTATATTTTTATACGTAGTTTGTTGGTAATTGGTTTAGAGTGGGGGCTCGATAATTTCAGGTAAGTGGAGCGTAAGTTGGCTCGAATAAGTGGGAACTTGGATTAAGGGAAATATGCAGTGGCTCGTAACTTTGTTCACGAAGTACCTACTATTGCATTTATATACCCAGATTATGTTTCATTCTTTATGTTGGAATTGAAGGAAGTAGACAGTAGTTTGGAATGTAGAAACTCAAGGTGACGCAGGTAAATGCATGGAAGCGACGCAGTATTTTTCAGAATTATTTATTTTCTACTTCCTCAGGTTCTCTTGTAGTACCTTAGTTTCTCGATTAATGTCGATGAAATTGGCGAGATATTTAGGCTCAATTAGCGACCTACAAAGGGACCTTCGGGATTGGCAATTTTAGAAAATTTTTATACTTAGTGTACGTGAAGGTCTTCACTCGAAAATTAATTTCTCAAAGCAGTAAGATGCGCTTTTCAGCTAAATTCGAGAAAATCGACTTTGAAAAATTCTGAGTTCCCTTATATACAGGGTGTTCCTCTACCTATGTTCAATACTCTAAGAGATGATTATACTGGCAAAAATAAGACGAAAATCAAGAGTGACGAAATTGCGAGAAAGGCTTCGTTTTCGAGAAAATTGATTTTGCATCTCACCTAAATACGCGCGCATCGTAGGCGGTGGAGGGGCACGCGCTTGAGGGGAACGCACTTACGATGCACGCATATTTAGATGAGATTCAAAGTCAATTTTCTCGACAACGAAGCCTTTACCGCAATTCCGTCTCTCTTGATTTTCGTCTTATTTTTGCTTGTATAATCACCTCCCAAAGTATTCACTATAAGTAGAGGAACTCAAAATTTATCAAAATCGATTGTCTCGAATTTGGCTGAAAAGCGCATCTTACTGCTTTGGGAAATTAATGTCAGAGTGAGAACCTTCACGCACACTAAGTATAAAAATTTTCTGAAATTGCCAAACCTGAAGGTCCCCTTGCCAGTAAGATCGATAAATGCTTGAAAATCAGAAGGCTCTTTCGAGCTGACTGTTATTTATTACCCTCTCGAATTTCTAGTCACTTCACCGCGGTAGACCTAATTTATCATAGCACGGCAGTTGGGAGCGAGCAATCGCATTAATTATTATCGATTCCTTCTGTCTAGTCGTATTACGTTTACGAAACACTAGTGCTTCTTTGTAAAATAGACTTCACCTGTCTTTTAACGAAAACTATTATCTTTTACCGTTTAATGGCATCTGAGGGACATAGAGAATTTTCCAAAGGATACTCCTCCCGCCCTTGGATAATTTGATAATTTTCTAACATCGAAGCCCGTTCGAGCAGACTTCCTCCAAGTCTCGTTGGGAACACAGCGGCTTCCCTCGAGAGCGTGCCTTTATTCTCCTTACGTTTCACCGTGTTTTCCAAGCAAAAATGGAGACTCGCAGCTCTGGGTAAAATGTGTAGCACTTTCTCCATGGAGAGCACAAAGAGGCGATCTGCTTCCCGGGCCATCGCTGCGAATACTCGCGACGATCGTCATTTCATCGTGAACGAGTGAAGACTATCTGGCCAGTTTGGCTTCGCGTTTTCTACGTAGACAACACCCCCTTCATAGAAGAAGACCCCCCTGACGCTAGGTCCCGTGTACTTTAGTTCTCTAACAAGCAGAGTGCACGAGACTCGAGTCGCAGATTTGCCTACAATTTTCTGCATAATTAGTGCACGCTGTATAATGATACAGTAAATTATATTAATCACTGCACTACTGAAAATATTCGCCAAAAAATCGAGTAGAGATGGGACAAATTTTTATTTAAATTTCGAACAACGAATAAGAGTTTAAAAAATTATTCGTCACGTGTCGAATAAAGTTAACTCGGGTTTAACAAAAATTATTCGACGTCGAAGAAAGTCAAAGTTAAATTAGAAGTTGACAAATTTATTCGACGCTCAAGTTGAAACGCTTGACGAATAAAAAAATTAACTTTATTCGTCAAATAATCTACAGTTAAAGTAAATTTTATTCGATCCATTATTTAAATAATTTCTAATTTAGTTAACTTCCAACTCTGATTCAAAGTTATATTCTCTGCAAAGCCTCAATATTTTTTGAGTTTATCCTCTATTTTTTCTAATTCTTAATTATCTCTACGGTCTAATTGATTAAATCAACGTCATCCTTACTTATTTCTCTGTATATCGAATTTAAGAAAGATGATGAAACTTTCAACTCGCCTTTCTTGAAAAATATCGAACAAATCCCCTCACCCCGATTACTATATTACTGTGCATAGTGTGCATCAACCATTCGCAAGATTTTAGAGGCATCGATGAGTCGAGCCTCGTGCACTGGCCACGCAAGTTAGCAGGTTAGTTTCCTCGTCTATCGTACCGTATTTTGTACATGTTTTGGGGGAGTACTTCCGCGCACTCAACAGAGACGAAAGAATTCCGTAGACGTCGGCCTACAACGTACGAATTAATATTTCGGGGTACGAGAACCGGCCTGCAAAGTCGGGGTGGGATCAAGTTCCCGCCTAAGATGGAAGGATAATTCCAGAGCTTCATAGCCCTTGATCTCTAAGATCGTAGATAATACTCCTGTCACCATATCCTTCGTATTCTAAGTGGAATGTAGTCATATCCTCTGCTGTGTACCTCGGCGAAGCAAGAATTGTACGGAGAACGCGTCCTGCGACGAATAAACGAGATTTCGATCGGTAAAGGGTGGTGTAAATTCGAGCGACTACGGGGCGCGAAAAGAAAAACAGATCACGGCTGTTTTATTGAAAACTGATTAACCAGTTTTCATTAGCTCGACTTTAATACCAAATCTTGCTCCCGATCGTCGCTTATTGACGATTGCGAGTTTAATAGTCGACTTTCAAGGCGAGCGAAATTCCCAGCCTCTGTGACCGAGGATCTTGTATACTTATGTCATATCATGAACGAAATATCACCGTGAAATACCAAAGTTTTCAGAGGGACGATTAGGATAGTTCGATATAACTTAAGGATTAATTAGCGTGAATCGACTTGACGAGCGGGGCGAATTCTTTTCAGGGTGATCCTGATAAGTCTGACTTCTGAGCGAGGATTTCAGATTACCCTTTATGATACACATTGGAACTATGTTACGAATTGAATTAAGATTCTGTGGTAGAACGATGCTTCATTAAATATTTAATATTCCGACGCCTGAATTTAATATCTCGGATAGTATCCCGAGCTAGGATAATACATGTACACCCTGACTCACACCCTCTCTCTATTAAGAATAGAAAACCAACAAATCCTGCGTTGCACGGATCAACGTGCACAGTATAATATATACGTATATATATATTCGTATGTTTACATGTACACGTACCTATATACACTACACGAGGAACCAAATATCGCGAGATAATATCGTGCGTACCTATGCATATGATACGTAAATTATACCTGTAGGAGTAGAATATGAGAGTATCGTCAACGTTGTGCACATCTTTTGTAGATAATTGCGGTGACAAATTTTCCTGTTCGTTTTCTGGTACGTTGGCGCACTGCCGCGGCGTTTCAGTAACGCCAGTCACGAGTGCAACCAGAGATGGGCACAATTTTTATCTAAATAAAAATTTCGAATAACGAATAAACGTTAAAAAAAATTATTCGTCATGTGTCGAATAAATTCTCGTCGAATAAAAAAATTAACTTTATTCCTCGAATAAATTCTAAATCTAACGTTATAGTGACTTTCATTCGATCCGTTATTTAAATAATTTTTTATTTAGTTAACTCCCAACTCTGATTGCAACACACGCGGGATGAATTCGAGCGAGAATAGCGCAGAGCTGTTGGTTACATGGATTCTGTTATCACGCAAGTGCAACTCGATTGGAAGGTAGATGGGCCAGTCGTTTGACCAACTAGATGCAGCATGTTTTCAAATTCTGTTGCTCGAGATGAGTTTTACGGACCCAGATGTATTTTTCTTAAAATAATAATGGAATATCGATTTTACGTGTTGTGAAGGTATTCATGTTTCCTGATATATGTAAGTACAGATCTCGTGATTACTCGACAGCATATTTTTAAAAATTAAACGAAAGCTGGTAATAAACTGCAGTAAATTGAGAGCCTCGCAAGCTCATTCGTGTTTTCATAGAATTAGTTGTGTTTACTTCATTTCACTTTTGCAGTTCTTTAGCCTGCTGATGGATCTTAGTAGTTAGATGTTTGAAATAATACCAAGAGGTGCAAGGGTGTCGTAAGAAATAGACTAGGAAGCTTTACATTGATTGTCATTTTTGAATATCTCTCCTGAATTTAAAGATAGAGAAAGAAACAGGGGCGGATTTGGAGATTTGGTGCCCTTAGACTACAATGTCTATCGCCCCTTACGTGAAATTTCATCAAGTTTCTTAATTTAAAACAGTTGAGACAATTTTAAAATTAATTCAATACGAAAACTTGCATATGAGTTATTGCTAAATTGCTAGCTGAAAAAAAACTGAATTGTTTTTAAAGTTGTCTCAAGCCTCTGTGTTTCAACCTTTTCCAATTTTTTTCGCCCAAAATTTGCCACCCTACACTGCAGCCTACTTCCAATTAGCCTATATACAAATCCGCCCCTGGAAATAAATAATTTCGACGAATATAATTTATTTCAAGTATTTCTGTAAAAAAATGAAGTTTTAAGCAATGAAAAATTGAGCCAAGCGTAAGTAACCCATCGAAGATCAATTTTACGAAACTGTGAATTCGATCGAACCGATTTCGTTACTTCGGTAAAATTTTACTTAACATTTACTTAATTTCACATTATTTACAAAAATTTAGTTGGACCAACTCTGAGCAACAACCATTCATCATGCATATGCATATATTACTACATATTACCCTTCTTTTAATACCAACAGAACTGTAATTATAGTGTCTCTGCCAGCGATCCATCTATCTTCGAATTACCGTAGCCGGAACTTTTGATTGTATGAAAAAATTTCGCCCCACATATACAATCAATTAGCTAACTTAAACGTAGTACACCGATTGTAATATCGTGCCGGAGATGAGAAGAATGGAGGGCTGTAACTATACTTTTACGACGACGAGAAGTTAATTGTTTATAGTTAGAGGCATAGTTAGGTAGAGATCCAATGTGATATATACATCCAGAAAAAAAAGGTAACTTTGTCTAAAAGTTTTACAATACCTAGGGGAAGATACGATCCTATCGCAAAGATTGCTGTAAACTTCGGCGAACGTTGGTATCGTAATTAGGGGATACAATAGGGGTAGGAGCAAGAGGTTCGAATAACGGTGCCGGGTTCGCTCGTTGCAGCGGCTAAAATCGTCACGCGCGATTAATTGTATTTTCGTTAACGGGCCTTTGTCCGAGTAACATTACGAAGCAAACATTGCAATCCCTGTACTCGTATTACTTTTAACAATAGCTGACATAGGGAACAGGATGATCACGAATGCTGCGTGCCCACTGTGGAAATAGCGATCGAGACTATTTTTTAATTGTGTCGTTTTTAAAGGAAACCAATGAGACAATCCGTGCATTGTCGTTTCGTATGGAAAACGAAGTCCCTATCGGGTTAGCGAGCACGAAATACACGAGAGAGGGAAAATGAAAACGAAGAAACAAGAATGGTAAAAACGGCGTACCGCGGGACCACCATGGCAGTTCGTTTTTTCGTTGACGTTTACATTTGCGTAACGATCTCGTACGTCTTCCAATCGCCCCACACACTGTTTTGTGTGCCTCCCGTAACCCGTGGGATCTCCTGTCTTCTTAAAAAGGGTTGTGTACACTAAATAAAGGAAGATCTTACGATATGTCGATGATTTATTATTGTTCGTTGATTATTTTCTTAGTGGCTGGTTCCTGTTTCCTTAAAAGGTTGTATACGTTTAGAAGCGGCGGAAGTGAATTATTTTAGGAATTATTTTTAGGGGTTTTATTAGAAAAAATTAAATTAAGTATTTATTATTTAAAGTGCACGAAAAAATTTATTTACTACAATTTTTGTATTCAATTATTTGTGATTTTTTAGGTTCTATAGACTACTGCGAAAAAAATAATCAGTATGATTTCTCCCTTAAGAATTTTCACATCGATGGATCTGAAGATTAAAGTAATAATTAAATGATTCTTGTAAAGTAATGTTGTCGTTATGGGCTGACGATTAACTTTTTTGATATTTTTTTTAATTAGTTTTTATACACAATTACATTGCAAATTTTTGCATGAAAAAATCGTTTAACAAGAATATCATTTTATTTTTCAGATCTTTTTTAGATCTGAAAAATAATTTTCAGAGTTTTTAATTAACTAATAAATTCATTTTTTCATATTAATTCTAGTATATAAAACCGACTTTTTTAATTTAAACGGTTTTCGAATTTCACATATTTATTCAAAAAAACCGTTTATAAACCCGGTTTTTAAAAACCGACAAACCCTACTGGGAGGTGCCGCGAAAAAAATCTTGAAAGAAACATTTCACCAAGCGTACATAAATAAGAGCCACGTGAATACTATAAATCCACAGCTCATAATATTCTAAACTAAATAGTGAAACAATGCCTTTCATTTCATATATTTGAAAGCCAAAAAGTGAACGCACAAATTCTACATATTTCCGAGATTTCAAACTGAATATGATAAATATGAATAAAACCTAAAACTACGATCGAGTGCTACAATGGGGTTATGTGACCGACAAGTGCGATAAATACGAAAGCGAGAGAGAGAAAGAACACCACTAGTAGTACAACTCGAAACTAACTTGACAACACGTGACAGGTAGAGGTTAATGGAGGTTAAGCAAGCTGTCAATAAATGTTGTGTATATTTGCCTGAATACGAAGTTAAACACCGAATGGCACGTTGTGTACTCGCCTCTATTTGCTTCAAGCGGCTTGTTTCGAGAGAATCCCAACAAAACACGGAAGGAAACACGTCTCTGTAAGTATTTTCACAATCAATTACATTAGCATACGAACCTTCACATAACAACATTATCGCACTATTACTATATATTCGTATTGACATTGTTTATACACGGTATCATTTTATCCGCTCCATTCGCGATAAATATATATCACGTTATCCACATTAGCAGCTGCTAGATACCAACGAGAAAAAATTAAGCACGAAATGATATGCAAGTTCCGTTTGTTTCAGAGGCTATCGCCAGAGTAGATACCCTGTCATCATTGTAATTCTTCCGGTGATGTAACTTCAAAGGAAAAGCTTTGTTCTAATGAACTACTCGGAAACTATTTCAAAGTCGCCTGCGAACCAGTGCAAATCAGAATGACGACTGGCAGAACGATGGAGTCGCAACCGTTCCGTAACTTAAAAGAATTGTACGATAATTTGAGCGATTTAAGATCGTGGCCACCGATTAGAGAATTACGGGAATCGACGGATTACGTGTATCGTGGTTCGGAGATAAGCGTCCAGAAATTACGGTTGACGAAAGTTGACAGGGACGAGCAGCCTAGAACGTTAGTCTGCCATGATATGAAAGGTGGTTACCTCGAGGACAGGTAAGAATCGTAGAAGTCGCGACGTTTTATATATTTATGTACCAGAGGGATTATTATTAATGTTTATGCTTGTTTTCAGATTCATAGATGGATCGAAGTCTCACGATTCTTATCTGTTCTATCACTGGAGCATCATCGACACATTCGTGTATTTCAGCCATTATTTTATAACGATACCACCGTTCGGATGGATCAATGCGGCGCACAACCATGGCGTAAAGGTTCTCGGTACTGTAATTACAGAAAGAGAAGGTATTTGGGATACTATACTTGAATCGCAGGAGGCGGTGAGAAGGTTCGCAGATGCTCTAATTATCGTTGCAAAGTTTTATAAGTTCGAAGGCTGGTTGTTGAATGTTGAAAATGTTATTAAGAGCGAGCATGTTGATAATTTAATATATTTCATGAAATACCTAACAGAAAATATTCATGAAGAGATTAGAGATTCTGAGATTATTTGGTACGACAGTGTGACCAATGAAGGAAAATTGCACTGGCAAAATGAGTTAAACGATAAGAACAAGTAAGCTTCTTATCCACTCGTTGCATGATTTTATATTTTCGAAATGTACGTGACACTTAAATCTTACGATCTCTTGAATGTTACAGAGAATTCTTTCTGAATTGCGATGGTATATATTTAAATTACAATTGGACCAAGTCGAAGCTGGAGAACAGTTGTGCACTCGCGAGAAGGCACAATCGAGATGTACGAGATATTTACGCAGGAGTGGACGTTTGGGGAAGAGGTTGTCCTGGCGGTGGTGGTTTCAACTCGACATATGTAATTACAATAGCATCGTTTATTCTGTTAAAATGAAATTTGATTTATTATCTAATTATTGCGTGACGAACCACAGGCTCTGGAAAAGATACGACAACAAAGATTATCCGTTGCTATTTTCGCGCCAGGTTGGACCCACGAATTGTTTGGGCCGAAAACGTTCCACGAATTGGAGAATTTATTCTGGGCCCAACTCTTTCCATACATGTACATTCATGTACCTATTTATGAAGGCGAAGTGTTCAAAACATCCTTCTGCCGTGGAAATGGTAGCGCTTATTATCGCTGCGGTGAGGTAAAATTCATTTTTCTTTTTAATAAATAGTATAATTATATGCGTATAAAAAGAATGCTAGTCTAACTGAAATATAATACATTTTTCGCAGATACAATTGGAGATGCACAACGAAGCAGGCAAAATTATAATCGAAGATACATCATTTTATAACTTAGGCAAACAAAAGCCTCAGATCTCTGTGCCTATTCCACATCTGAAGTTTACGCTCCTTCCTGATATTCCCGAACCGAAGAGCGAGGATGATAGAAATGAATGCGCGAAGACGGCGACAGAATATGTTTACGAGACGAAGAAGCATGTCATTCGAATATTCGGGAGCGTTGTAAACATCGAAAGCAAACCGCCTTTGCCAGATGTAAACTGCTTTGAATTCTGCGATCAATTCTCTTTCGAGGGAGGTGGTTGTTTGAAATTAATTACCAACGACTCGAGGCAATATCACAGGTAAATATTGCATATTTTATGGATAGGAAGCTTTGACTTCTACTAACTGTATTGCACTGTTTTCCAGGCTGTTTTTAGTTCACATTGAATTCCAACAAGACATCCAAGTAACTATAGTCTATCAAGAAACGGAATCGTCTGCAGAAAGTGGTGCCAAAGGCGAGCCAATATTAGTACTGGGGAACAATACAGGCTTGAAATACATCGTGCATTACAAATCGGAGAGGCTGAATTCCAGCTGGAAAAAATGGTAAGTGTGTGATTTCTAATTATATGTATAAATCCAAACTGAAAGCTCATTTCCCCTCTTCGAAGTGTTATAGAAAATTAATATCTTATAATATTAGGAACATTTGTTTCCGCTGATTTCCTATTTCTATCTTTCGTGGACAGTTATCCAAAATATTCTGCTTCCATTGTTTCTGGCAATAACGTTCTATTGCATTACAACTCTGCCCTTTCAAGCAACTAAAGGTCCCGCATTTCCCACAGAAATAGGACACCCAACAAAGTTACAAAATAAACACCTTATCCCCAAGACAGGCATTCAAAACCTTCCGTCATAAAGTTCTCCAAGCTTCTTAAAGTAACTGTTCCCTAAGTCACTCCAATAATTTTGAATTAAAATCACATCCAGCAATTTTCCTGCTGGTACATAGGCAAAAAGAATCAAATATCCAACATCATAAATACACACAGATCCCCAATTCTCAAGATTAACATCAAATCTTTATCCCATTAAGGGGAGGTTCCTGTCTAAAAGTCGACTTTCTTTATATATCATTTTCCGAATGTTCAACCTTTTAGGAATATGTGTTTAAAAAGATTTGTGGAAATTCGTAAAATTCCCGAAGTTATAGGCATTTAAGTGCTCGGTGCTCACGTAAAACTTTAAACGCGTTTTTCTCGAAACAGGGTTCTCAAAATCGGTAGGACCTGTATCTCCAAAAGTTATTATCCGATTTGACTGAAACTTTTTTTATTTTGAAGAATATACTTCTGGCTAGAGGGGAAACCAGAAAAAATTACAAAAAATTGAAAATTTATAATTTTTAAAATCATTGAAAGAACGAAAAATATAGGGAAAAGAGATTTCAAACTTCAAGTGTCGTTATTTTCTAAAAAAATTGTCATTTTTGTATTTTTTCTGGTTTCCCCAGCCAGAAGTATATTCTTCAAAATAAAAAAGTTTCAGCCGAATCGGTTAATAACTTTGGGAGATACAGGTCCCACCGATTTGGATGAATTTTTTGACTCCTCGACTTTAACGACTCCTCAGTGCCGTCTGCAATGATTAACTATAAAACAAAAAATATATTTCTATAATTTAAGACATCCTTAATACAATGCAAAAAGTCCCATTAAATTATATACAATAGTTTTCCTTTAATTAATTCCAAAATACCATCTATTTTTTTGGACTCTAAACCGAAACCTCCCCTTAACGTAACATTTCTCTCTGTCTACAGCCTCTATTTAACCAACATGAGGACGGTGAACGAGATCGGCGTGTCCTGCGCAAGGAATACCGTCTGCTACTTAGGGGAGATCGTTCTGGAGCAGAAACACCGACACGGTGAGTCTGTTTCACGCGGCTTCGCACTGTCGTTTGCATTCCGTTGCCCGGGGCAAGTGTACGTAGCAGGTGAATTGCGCCACGAGAAAAGTGTATCGCGTGGACGAGGGTGTTCTCGGCCGTGTAAAGAGCCGCCTGGTCCTGGACACGCGCCACTCCTTTCCTTTCTTCGGCTGAGAACCGCTTTAGTGAAAGGAACACCGACGTACCTGCCATAGGAACGCCTATCCGGCATAACTTATTCGCTCGATATTTCACAGGTCGGAGTCGCGATCACCCGATAACAGCACTTCTCATCGGTGAGCCCAGTGTTATTGGGTGGGATACGAGGAGTCTATGTTTCGCGCTTCGTGCTCGCATTTCACCTGCACGCCGGGGACTCGCTACCGTTCGCGCAGGCGTTATTCGCGCGGTGCAAGGGTGCCTGCATTCCACGGCGCGGATTTGTTTCACGGAGGGACGAAAAATGCCTGTCAGCCTCTGTGCGAAGGGGGAGAGATGGGAGGGGACGAACGGTGCCTCGCGAACGAGGTCGCGACACCATAACTCGGATGACTTTTTTTTATTCATTAGTCGCGTTTCGTGCTTGAATAACGCGCAGGATATACGGGGTGTCCCGCGAGGTAGTTGAAAACTGGCGAGTTTTCTTGTAGAGCTGGTAGGTCGTCTTTGAATTTAAAAGGCCTCGGGTGATATGAGTTTCATTCTTTTCTTTTTGGAATTAATTTGTTTTGCCTGTTTCGTGAGGATTTTCACCTGCTCGGAGATAAAAATTGTAGCTTTTGTTACCATATTTTCTGGGAGAGGCGATCTTGCTTGACTTTTGCATGCGAAACCGCCCCAGCACCGATTCGAATCCTTTTGTGCTCTTTTGCACGAAATTTGATACTGATTTTAAGCAGGAGACATATTTAATAGGTGATATAAGTTGAGGAAAAAGATCGCGACTGGTTTTTAAATGCATCTTAATCCGTATATAGTTTTTGTGGACACCCTGTAGTTGGTTTCGATTCATGGTTTTCAATTGCTCCGCGGATGCGGTCGCGACCGTGGAGTCGTTAGTGAATCAATGATCAGCAGAAACGACGGAGTTGGATGATCTGAATGATGTTGGTTTTAATGGTGTGTCATCTGCACGTCTCGTTCCTTACTTTCCTATTTTAAGACGTTCTGCGTTGTAATGACTTCATATGGCTTTCTGGTCACTGATGACCCACAGTGACGATCTTATTCTGTACGTACGCTTTTAGCATATAGGACATGTCAAAATCTGGGAACACGTGGCTGAGCGTCAAATTTTGCATGAGAAAGGAGACTGAAAAGTGCTGCGATATTTTGAACGTTTTGAAAATACTGGGTGATTAGAAATTGGAAGTTTTCAATAAGTTATTAGCCCAGCATCTTCTGCGAGTTGTGGTACAGTCTTTGTTTAAAAATATTAAGTTTCACTGATATTTTGACTAAAGTGTCTATTGTTAATTTAAAGCCTAACTTATAGATCTATTGTGAGTGAAAATAAATTATAAGTAGCTACTTACATTTGCAGCGATAAGCGAAGGAAGAACGTGAAGTTTCTATTTGTTGACTTAATATTATGAAGACAAGTGCAGAAATGCATTGCAAAACTTTAACATGGCAGAAAACGGATTAGATAATATGTAGTTGGATTCGTGGCAAAAGTCACATCAGTGGAAAAACGTACTTTCGGATCACGGTTCCCAGTACTCATCGATAATCTGCGCAACAGGCGAGCAGTTAGATTTAAATTTCATGTCACGTTGTATTACAAATCTTGGCAATGCGCGCACACCCACTTCGAAACGAACGATAGTCGTAAGGAGGACATGCCTCTTTGTATTATTTGTGGGTATAGGTGTCGATGACACGTGAAATATCTTCAATTACAGAATGTAACACATACCTAGCATCCCATTTAAATGATAAAGCAGTGATAAATTGCCAACACGCTTCTACTCAATTCATAGAATTACATAGATAAAGAAGCTGTCATAATTTACGCGAATATTTAATTTTTTGTTTTCACACAAGTTTCAATTGAGAATGATGTTGTAGAGATGAATAATCTCTTCTTGTGATTGGTTCTAACATTTACGGTGCAAAGTGAATGTATGATGAATCATCGCTAATTTTAATAATCTATCGCTTTTCTTTGAATGAACTTTCACTTTTGACGAGGCAAAGTGAATGCTGTTAAAATAGAATAAAACTGTTACATACCCATTATTAGTTTTCTCGGGCAATAGCTTTCGAGTGAGGTATAATATTGAGAGAAATTATATTCAGACTAATAAAAAACACAATTTTGAAATCTAGATCTATAAGTATTGATAAAAGAAATTGGGCACTTATCTTCTATCTATATTTATATAATCGTTGTGTCACTGATTCATCACCGTCCAGCCCAAACCACTAGCCCTATAAAAATGAAATTCAGAGGGTAGATTCCTTTTGCGACTCAGGTGCTCGATAAAAAGGGATTTTTCGAAATTCCAACCCGAAGGGGGTAAAAAGGGGTGAAATATGAATATTACACCCCACTACATTTATAAAAAGAACCTTCCACCCATATCTCATATAATGAGAAACATATCGATACAATGAAACCGTCTAAAACACGTATGTAGCTACAACCAATAATAATCGACAATTTCACTGGCCGCAGTGATGAAGTCAGTTGCAGCAATTTTCGGCCGTGCGAGAGTCACTAATGGCCCCATTCATTACAGCCAGCATGCGCGAAACAAACAGCCGAGACCCGGTCGTTTGTTTTAGCAGTCACATCGCGAGCGAGTACGCCAAATTACGTTCACCCCTCCGTAGTGTCGCAACAAACGACAATTCGTAACCGGAGAATGCGACCGGTTCATTGATATTCCTGCGGTTCTATCGGGCCGAGAATTTTTCTGCGGTTCTCTACCTGCCGTTACACTTTGCATTACAAGACTTCATTCTTTCGGCCTGTCCTTGTTTATTCGCCGGCGCGCCAATTCGCCCGTCAGTTACGCCAAGTGTATACACCTCCGTCGCGTATCTTGGTCGACTTTGATTTGCATGTAACCTTTTGGATCGCATTGTTCCGACGCTTTTCGCCTTGCACGTGGGCATCGCGATCTATGCCACTCTCACGCCCTGAGCACGTTCGCACGTTTCGGTGCTAAACCGCTAACACCTCGGGGTCCCGGGCCGTTTCTGACGTTTCGTTCCAGCAGGTCATATAATGACACGCGCAATTCAGGTATTGACACTTAAGCTTATGTGTTTCTCTGTAGGATAAGGATTGAGGACAGTCGGATTACAGAATATAAAATAGTTATTAAAACTAATACTGATGTTATATATTTTATCAGAATAAAGCTAATGTGTTCGGGATTTTATGCTGATTCAGAAAAACTGGTCGATATTTGCTTCAAGTCAATATTTGCTGAAAGTTGGGTTGAAAATTGAAATCATGACGCCTGACCGTCTCTTCTAAAGTGCTACTAGAGATGGCTTTCGTTGTTTTAGGAGTAGGGCTGGGACTGTTTGTCGAATTTTTCGGTATTCGAATATTCGAATACTTCAGTTGCTCAATTATTTAGGGAATATAATTCAGTTCTTGTTAAATTTCGCTTCTTCTTCAGCCGGCATACAAGATGCGAATCTCGGTGTATCATCGTCTGTGGATATACCGCACTTAAATATAGGTCTGTGCGATGTTTTCGAGGCACTCGGCTCGTTAAATGTCAACAAGGGTCCTGGTAGTGATGGTGTGCCTCCTTGTTTCCTTAAATTATGTCAATACGCATTGTCGCGTCCGCTATGGATTATATTTAACCTTTCGCTGAGGTTGGGGAAGTTTCCTGCTCGCTGGAAATCTAGCCTTGTGACGCCCATTTTTAAATCAGGCGACAGAGCTGATATAAAAAATTATAGGCCGGTTACTATCCTGTGCTCGATGTGTAAAATTTTCGAAAAAATTGTAACGAGTAAACTGACTTTCTTTTGTAAGAACAATATAATCTGTTCTTCTCAGCATGGCTTTGTTCCGGGTCGGTCCACTGTCACTAACTTGGTAGCTTTCGGCAACTATGTTACCACAGCCTTGGATAGGCTAGAACAAATCGACGTTGTGTATACTGATTTTTCCAAGGCGTTCGATTGTGTGGATCATGATTTGCTCGTACAGAAGCTATCTCTTCTGGGTTTCACGGATAGCATGGTGGAGTGGGTCCGGAGCTACCTGAGCGGTAGGTCTTTTGCGGTTAAGGTTCAGGGCACTCTCTCGGAAAGTTTTGTAATTAACTCTGGGGTACCACAAGGGTCTCACATCGGTCCTTTGTTATTTATTATTTTTATTAATGATTTAGTTAGGCAATTTTCCTTCGTTAAACCTCTTTTGTATGCGGATGATTTGAAGATTTTTTCGATAGTAAAGACTTACGAGGACGCGCAGCGTATACAATCTGATTTGAACAGTTTATCTTCGTGGTGCAATGCAAATGGCCTCAGGTTAAACATTTCGAAATGTCATGTCATGTCCCTCACCCGCAGGAAGAGTGTCCTGAAATACGATTACAATGTGTGCGGAACCTTGCTGGGCAGGATTGAGTGCATACGTGATCTAGGTGTAACCTACAATTCGAGAATGTCCTTTGCCCAGCATGCGCGAAACATATCTGGTTCAGCCATTAGGTCGCTCGGCCTAATCAAAAGATGTTCGGCCGATTTTATGGGAGTATCCTCGTTTCGTCTACTGTATTGTGCATTGGTCAGGCCTCAGCTGGAGTATGCCAGCGTAGTTTGGTCACCCCATCAGGCTAAATACAGGATATTGTTGGAGAGGGTTCAGCATAAATTTTTAAGACACGCCAGTTTCGTGCTGGGTAGAGTTATGTCCTTCACGGATCATGATTACGGTCCAATGTTATCCTGCTTAAAAATGGATACGTTGGAAGTGCGTAGGTCCGTTTCTGACCTTACCTTCTTGAGGAATTTGTTGCTTGGGGAGATTGATTGCCCTGATATTTTAGGCCTGGTGGGGTTTAACGCTTTGGCTAGGCCACACCGTTTCAGTCGCCTTTTCCATACAGGTTTCTTTAGGTCGAACTTAAGGGAAACTGACCCGTTAAATAGAGCCTGTAATACTGCTAACCAGCTATCGGGTAATGCTGATATTTTTGCCGACTCTCTTCACATTTTCAAAGCTCGGATTTTGTCCGAGTTAAGAGAGTCTACTTAGACTAGTCTCGGAGATACATTGTTTGCGTGACGTGGTGAAACTGCCTCGATGACTACTATTTGTATTTTTGGCTTTATTGCTTATCGCTTTATTGCCTTTTTCTTTGTATAAGTGGATTTTATGTCCGTCAAATAAACTATTACTAAACTATTATTATAATTCAAATATCCAGGTATTCGAATATTTAAGTATTCGAATAGTAGGTATGGTATGAATTATAAATCAAGTTCTTTAGGTTCATTTGTCAGGGTGAAATCTTGTAAGCTAATTTTGACCCACTTCACACCATACTATTCGAATACATCAGTATTCGAATACTTAAATTTCGAAGTTTATTCGTAGCATTCGAATACTCAAATATTTGACGTTTATTCGTAACATTCGAATACTTGTAAAATATTCGAGTATTAAATTATTCAAATAGTCCCAGCCCTAGTTAGGAGGGATGCTAATTGAGTGATACAAACAAGCAGGGGATGATTCCTTACGCAAAAATAAATCAAACGTGTGGGAAAAAAAATTTCTCGACGTGAAAACACGCCGATGCCAGCCAAAGGGTTAACGTTAGTATTCAGAATATATTATTATACGATTATATTACTTGGTATTCAATACTTACTCGCTATCTTGGCCAAAATAAGATCGATAACGACCGCTTTATTATTCATAGCTATGAAAATTGCGCGGATTTGCCAGTGAAGAAATAAATATTTCCAGCAGTGTAGAATATTCGAAGAGTCCTCGATAGGGAGTTTAAATTACGTCAAACGACGATCAGGTTGTACGATTCACGGAACGTATAATCATCCGCGGATCGAGGCTCTGTCATGGTCGATAAAGCGAAAGAATGTCGTCTAGTCCTTAAGGTATTGCTGAAACGTTATAACGTCGTTTCGCAAGTATTCCTTCAGCATCACAACTACGTTTCTTCTGGACGTGCCAGCGACCGTATTTATGAAGGAAGATCGATGACTTCTCCTCTTCCGTCATCGCCGTCGTGTCGGCGCATCCTCCATGGGCGCGTTCCCCGTGTAGGAAGGAACAAAGTGGGTGTTGAACTCCGTTAGAAGTATTTTAAAAAAAATTATCCAGGCCTCCAGTGCCTCTTTCCAGGAATCTTTCTTTCGTTCTGTTATCTTCTCGTGGGCAGCTCTGCTCGTTACGTACCGCGCTACTCTAGAACTTCTGGTTTATAGTATGACCTTGAATGGTAGCTAAAAAATTCAATTGTGTGGAAATATCAGCTGAAACATTTCATAATTTCTGCTTTAATTACCCACAAGCTAAAGTTTCAATTTTTATAAATATCGTTGGTGGAGAATATTAGGTATGGGGTAGAAAGATAGAGTTGTTGATTTCAAAGAATGCCCTCTTTCTTTGACGAATCTTTACAGTTCCTTCGTTAATATGTCGTAATGACGGAGGAATGTTGGTAACCATCAGAGCACTGAGAACTGTGAAATGTGCCAGCCATTAAAGCACTGTAAAATTACACCTGGCAATTGAAATGCTGCACAGAGATGCTTCCAAGATTTCACCGGGATATTATTTGGTCGTTGACCCAACGGAAGTGAAATAGAAATACGTGAGTCGTTGAACCTCCGCGGAAGAATTATGTCATGTCTTTGCATTGAGAAATCATCCTGGCGACTTCGATCCACCTGTTTCTTTTTTTTAAGAATCTCTGTGGAAGCGTTGCTTTCAGGAGCTTATTTTATTAAAAAAAAACAGATATACTACCAAATAGCTGCAAAATAATATTCTAGATCTCTACATCTGCGATCTTAACATTCCTGAAGTCAAAGTTTCTCTCGGTCATTCACTGATTTCAACTTTTTTGAAGATCATCTTCATTAGGAACTTATACACCAATGACTTTACCGTGCAAAAAGCACCACTTCTCGTTGGATCGCTGCAGTTAAACTGCACTAGACATGTTAATGACACGAGAAATGTCACTCACTGATTTTAATGTACCTTCCTAAGTGAAGATAGTCAAGCAAAAAACATCTTAGACACTGAATAGTTTGCACTACTGTGTTTTATTAGTTAATCTGTAGCTTAGGGTCCAATTAAAATGAAGAAAGATCTTTCTGCAATTTCGATTAATTTTTCTGCAAAGAATTTTCTATCTTCTTAGTATTACAATCTGGTCCTCGCCTTTAATGCTCCAATCAGTAACGCTCTCATTAAGTACTCAACAATCTTAACTGTTTGGGCATTCGCGAAAATTCTGTTCCTAAGTAGTTACGAAATTCATTGATTTGCAGGGAGCAAGTGTTGCAATTACTGGTTTAGAATTCCTTCGGGGATTACTAGGTGTTGCTAGGCGAGCGTTTGAAATTCTTTTGACGGTGTCACTAATTACGAGTCTCGTGTTTCTCGCTTCAGAATATTCGCGGTGGTAGGCGGCGACGTGAAAATACAAGTGTGCCTTTTTTGGTATCTTTTTTATGTTTATTTTTCACTCACCCAGCACGCATTTGATGCAGTAGTCGCGCAGGAATGCAATATGCAGATGTTGCATCCGTACATACAGTATGACCTCGATTATCGCAGAAAAAGGAGTTGAAAAGTTGAAACCTCCTTGGCATGCCTATAATTTCGAAAAGCGGGCTTCAAGTGCCCAATCCCTGCAGAAAATTTCCTTCTCCTAGCTCTACAATACAATCACTATAGAAAAACAAAAACACAAAATCCGTCAAGTCATAATTAAAATTCAAAATTTTCTCACCATTCGAAAACACAAAAATTTAATATCAAAGAACACTCAGCTACAAATTTCCAACCAGAGATGGGCAAAATTTTATTTGAATAAAATTTCGAATAACGAATAGCAGTTAAAAAAAATAATTGACCTCGAATAAGTTAAAATTAAAATTGAAAATTTTATTCGACGCCGAAGTTGAAACGCTCGACGAGTAAAAGAATGAACTGTATTCGTCAAATAATCTAAATTTAATGTAACTTCAATTTGCTCCGTTATTTAAATAATTCTTTATTTAGTTAATACTCAACTCTGCTCCCAATAATGACGATTATAATAATTCACCGTAACAATGCAATTCCTTATCCGCTGGAATGCCAAGAATCTCTGCCCTTCGAGGACGAATCATCAGCCTCCAACGTTCGGTACTTACTTCCGTCTTTCGTGGAGGGTTCTCGCGCGTGCAAACCAATCAGAGGGGATCGATGCGCGCGTAATGGGGAACGGGGTATCCGATCGTTACTCTATTATTCCGCGGCGGTGCTATTTCCATAGAATCTTCGGCATTTCATGCCGGCCGCGGCTCGGCGTAGGTAACAAGAGAGGTGCGTTCATATTTACAAGATGAGATCAGACTGTTTTCCTGCTCGGCCAAGGCGACGCGGTCATCCGTTTTACGATACGAGGCGCGGAGTAGAAGAGAGGACCAGCCGGCGGCTCGTGCCCCGGCCAAGGGAGCATTTTCAACGGGACCGCAAGCCTATCCTCGTCCTCCCTTCATCGCGATTTTGCATTCCGCGGTATGCGTTCCCAGCAAACAAATGCATCGCTCGTGTCGCGAAAATCAAACGCGCCTGGTTATGTAGCGATCATCGCCGATTCGATTCTATATCTGCGAGCCTATAGAGTTGGGGTACCTGGCTCTATGAAGAGTCCAACTGCTCCGTACCTAGCTGTGCTATCTTTGAAGCAGGAGTGCCTGTGGACTAAACTACTTCCTAGGATGGCAGAGTGCGTTGAGTCGGATAACATCTGTAAAATTCATTTTACTGGTTATCGGTATGCTGGTTATTCGGAATTCCAATTACAGGGAAAGTAATGGGGGAGCAGGAATGGGCGTACCAGAGCGTTGAGTTGTTTAAAACTCCTGGATGGAAGGATAATTTTACCGCCGTTTGGATGCAGGGTTGTTTAAGTCGCATAATTTTATTCGTACACATCTCTGAATAAGATTTGTATTAGATTTAGACTTGTTTATATTAGCTTTTATTACTACCTTGCTGTGATCTAAGATCAGAGATGGGCAAAGGTTTTATTGAATTGAAATTTCGAATAACGGATAATAGTTAAAAAAATTATTTGTCACGTGTCGAATTAAATTAATTTTTTTACTTTTATTCGGTACTCGAAATTTTATTTAAATAAAAATTTATCCATCTCTGGGATCGCTTAATAAAGGTTCTTGGTGGCTCGAACGCGCGCCAGAAAAAGATTTAACGTTGAATAAAGTTAAAGTGTATGTAAGTTGAAAAATTTAAACGGTGTAGAAGTTGAAACGCCCGACGAATAAAAAAATTAACTTTAATCATCGAATAAATTCTTGTCGAATAAGAAAATTAACTTTAATCATCGAATAAATTCTTGTCGAATAAGAAAATTAACTTTAATCATCGAATAAATTCTTGCCGAATAAGAAAATTAACTTTAATCATCGAATAAATTCTTGTCGAATAAGAAAATGAACTTTAGTCATCGAATAAATTCTTGTCGAATAAGAAAATTAACTTTATTCGTTAAATAATCTAAAATTAAAGTAACTTTTATTTGATCCGTTATTTAAATAATTTTTTATTTAGTTTATGCCCAACTCTGTCTAATAATAAGATTCATATTTTCGTTGGGAAGTGACACTGATAATGAGGAATATGTAATTTAATATGTCACGTGGGTCGAAAAAAAGAGCTGCGCGTTACATTTTCATCCTTAATTTTGAATATTAAATTGTACGGTGGAGATGGAGTGGATTTATTTTTTTGTAATTGCGACTTCAATCAAATATTTCCTTTCCACAAGTAACTCAGCCTCTTTGGTATACACATACTTCTACTTTACAATTCTCGTTTACCTTCTCAGAAAAGCTTAATTATTGTCCCTTCGATTTCACAAGGCTCGTTCCTTTCGAGGCATCGCTTTCGTTTCTATAAACATTTGAGACACGATCCATTTTCAATTAATATGCGACAGATTTCACCGTTGCCTTTACTTTCGGATCGGCGGGTGCGCAGTTGCAAATTAATTTGCTGATGGTTTAAATGGCGCTCGCGAAAACTTTGTCCCCGGATATTTTTTGCCAACGCAAATCACGTCGACGTAAAGGAACGCGTTAATTGCGTTCAATAGAAAGTCACGACTAATCAAGAACTTCCACTGTCTTCACTTTGAAAGAAGTGATACGCGACGTTTGTTGTTGCTTTTGAATAATTTGAACGATTTCACGATCGAGGAATCGCAAAAACTTTGTGTGATTTACCTACTTATATGTAGAATTTATGCATATATGTTATGGAAAAAGTTCGAAGACTAATGAATTTTAAAATTTATCCGTAAATCGTAGCATTTACCGTTATAAAGCGCTAGAACTCCGAAATATCATAAAATATTTGAAACTCGGGCTTAGTTAGATCAACGCCTCGTCTTTTGACATCTCTCGTCTTAGGTTAACAATGTTCTCTGAGATATTTCGAACTTTTACCGCTCCGTAGCGGTAAACGGTAAGATTTGCCGATAAATTCTAAGATTTGCCAATAAATTCTAAGATTCGCCGGTCTTCGGACTTTTACACTGACGTACCTATACACATATTTCAGTTAAGATCTCTCAACAGCTTCTTTCCAAATGAAATGGTGTTTGGAAGAATCAATCCTACCGTGAATTCGTAATAAAACGTTCTCTAAAGAGTGCGCGTAAAAAGGTGCCGTTCCCAAATCTACAATTCAAAATTCTTCATGTAAATTCGGTGCGCGGAATTTCTTTCACAATGCCTCGCACTTAGCAGTTCCCGTTCCACGGGCGATAAATTTCGGTTTAATAACGCGTGCAGAGTAACCAGGCGGAATTATTTCTCGTCACGTACGATTTGTGCAAGTGCACGCATAATTTCCAACTGTTCTTCCTAAGGAATAATGAACTTCAGTGGCGTGCATCCTGCCTATAAAATTAATAAATCACCTAAGTAGTATATCTCTTGCGTCGATCATGCTCGTGTTTTGTCACGAACGAAAACTGATCCTTGACGTTCGCGAATCGTTTTGCGAGAAATGATAATTGAGTAAGTTAGTAAAGACACTGGAACAAATCATCAATTAATCATACATCTTGATATACTTCAACGTTGACAGCAGAGTTGGGCATTATTCGGCTAAATTTTCATTCGGATACGGATTCGTATAAATCCCCAAGATTTATTCGCGAATAACAAATGACGATTTTATTCGTCGAAAAATTATTTGTTATTCGCGAATAAATCTGTATCGTTATTCTAGCCAGATTCGTTCGAATAAGAATTTATTCGTTATTCGACCTGAATGAACGACGAATAAATGTGATACCCTGTCGGATATCTATCGATGGAAGTCTGTACTGTGTTCAACATATGTTTGGACGTGTGAGTCTGGAAGTGTGCGTATTTGTATGTATTTAAAAACATTCAATGAACGCTTATAATTTGAAGAGATTGATTTTTTCATTAGTTTAAATGAATTGACGTGAGCAAATTTTATTTAAAATAAATCAAAACGCCACTCTATGTAATACCGCGGTCATACATCTTTCTGTAAAGTGCGAGCTATGACAAGAGTTACTTAACCTAAAACATTAGGTCTCACGGGTGTCAGTCAGTGGTGTCACGATACATCGCTGAAACCACGTGATCACTTTATTCGTCCGTTGAGTCGGCTAAATTTTTATTCGAATAAGAAATTATTCGAATAAATTTTCAGTCAAATAAAAACTTATTCGTTATTGTCGAATAATTTCATTTTATTCGAATTTTTTATTCGAAGATTATTCGATTAAAAACTTATTCGCACAAATGTATTCGAATACGTATTCGAATAAAAATTTAGCCGAATAATGCCCAACTCTGGTTGACAGGAGGAAAATGGCCTTTCATAGGCAAAGGGAATCGTTGAACGAGCATAGAAATCTGCAACTAGAGCGTTGTGATCGTAATCTGTTACTTACGCGAATCATAGTGAGATCTTAATTAATTTCATATTTCTACGAAAGGATACGAGTCTTGTGAATTTTCGTATAGGTACTTATCAATGTTATTTCTCAGAATAGCTTTCAGACCGTGTCGTTAGCGGAACGATGAGTATTTAGTGCAAATATCTGTTTAATAGAGGGAAAATTGAACTGATATAGCAGTAAGCAATCAGATATAATGTATTTTCATATTATCATATTGTCCGTCAATTACCACGTATGTACTTTAGTGTGGTCCTTATATATATGGTAAAAAATCCAAATTTTTACAAATTTCTTCTGACCCTCTCAGAAGCTTCCAAATAGTTTAAAAGAATTTCGTATAAAATTTTGTTAAATATATTAAGGATTATAGGTCGCTCAGTGGTAATAGAATATTACTATTTTGGTATAAATTGACAGAAATTTTTGCAATAAGGACAAAATAATTTTATTAACTTTGAAGTGAGAGTATAACATTCAAAATCGGGCACACATCGCATAGATTTTGTCGAATAGAAGATTTTAAGAGGGTCAGAAAATACAAATTTTAAAATTGAAAAATAAGGGCCACCCTAATGTACCTTTGTACATACGCGTTTCTTCTTTGCGAAGTAATCTTCTTTAAGAAGTAATTCTGTAAGAAATTCTTGAAGAAATAATTAACAAGTACCTACTCTATTTTTCTGGGGCCATCTCTTCTGAAATAGAAATCATTAATTATAAGATTATTGAAACATCACTGTTTCCAAGCACACGCATACAGCGTCTCATCCGTGACACAGCATCCACATTCGCGATGTTGTACAACTGATTTCCAAGGAAAACTTTCCCCTTTTCGCATGAACAATGTAACCTTGTGCAAACCTCGTTAAATCCAGCTAGCGCATATTTTGCATACCCCATTTTACACAGTACATGGCACTTTGCATAGGTTTCGAAACTCCTTTCGAGACCCACGATTCACTCATGAAACGCAAATTCTCTTCGGGACATTTCGCATAAATACCCACTTCCTGGGGAATGTGCAAGGAAATTCGTAACGAGCGGATCGCGTATAATTAGCAGTCGATACTGGCGCGCAAGTGATACTTCCTTTTCCAACGTTCCTCAGTACATTCTTTTTCTCCGTTACATAAAAATTGTGCAACGAATTCGTGCAAACTATTTTAACTAACTTTGACTGTTTGAAAGCAAGTGCATCGCGCTCGTGCCTGCTAGATATGTCCATAATAATTATTTTTAAATGCGTAAACAACGTTACGGAAATACTTTATCGCCACAGAAGTTGAAGCTTTTTTATTCCAACCATTTTGTTTCGTTTTACTATTCCTTTGAAATTTGAAAATTTCATTGGTAGAGTGAGATCGAAAGACTACTAATTGAAGAAACTTTTCTGCGCGCCACTTTTTCAAATCGCAAATCATTATAAATTATAATCGAAAATTAGAAGCGTGGAGATTAGTGCACTAGCTTCTTGATTTCTCGATAATCATAATGTCTAGACAGAAATTTTGTTATTTCTGCCAATTGTGAAAGGAGTAAAGTGAACCATGAGATGAAAGAAATAATAATGTCTCTTGGGCGATCTCTGATTTACTGGTGGTATAAAAATCAGTTATTCTTAAAATACTCAAAATATAAGAAGATATTTGATTTGGATGAATGTAATATGAAAATTTTATTAGCAGACATTTCAGTCATCTTAATTTTCTATTTTAATCGAACCACATTTTACTAAACCCGTCTTACTAAAGCTTTCCAAATGGATTAATCCAACTATTGCGTATTTATGCAAGTATGATTAGCAAGTGAAACTATTCATTAAAATAGTTATTTAAAATTCCCTCTGTTTCACCAAAATGCATAGTGACTTTTGAATTATCCCGTATTGTTTTCTTTCACACGTAGAATACCACCGAAGCTAAAATATGCAATTTTTTTTTATGAAAGATCAAACTTTAACGAAACGTGTACAAAAATTCAAAGAAGTCAATGATCCAGTATTTAATATTGCAATGCATTTAGTGACTATTTAAAGTATGAAGCATCCTGTAACTTTAACAGTATCCGATGCCCCACCGAGCGGTAAAATCGTTTAAACAGATTATCCTCGGTGTGTTTTATCCAATGTAAATGTATCTTTCGAAAACGAGGTTACAGTTATTCGTGCATGACCGTGCTTACTAACATCGGGCTGACTGAAAAGCTTTTAATGGTCTTAGACGGTCTGTAGAAAGGCTGTAACCGTTAACGGTGGATCGAGGTAAATCAGTGACCCGGGAAAATGTGGGCAGCGAGCCGCTGTTATCCTGCACGTATGATTCTGGAGCAGACGGACTTCATTTGCGGGCAATCGCGTCTCGACGAGTTAACTTTCAGCGGCTGTTAGCAGCGGAACGGCGCAAGTCTCGAAACGATCTAGTACATACGGAATATTTTAGTCTCTGTGAGTTTGCTCCGTTAGAAGGCTCGAAAAACTGAGACTCAGTGGCCAGCAAAGCTTCACGGGATTTAACGCGAGGAAGGAATAAATTAGCTATATAGGGTGTGGTCGAATTGAGTCATTGGATGGAGGTCGACGTATCTTCTGATTGTGAATTGAAACAGGAAATTGTACAGTTCGAAAAAATATCAGATAGAGTATTGTTACATTTGTATGTAAAAAATGTAGGTATATTTATTTTTTAAATGGGTAGTTTTACCAGGATGATATTAAAGAATTACGAGAAATTTGGGAATAGTAATATAGAGTATTATTAGTAACACTGATTAAGAAATGTCCGAATTTTATCGAATATAATTTTCAGTACCTTCGACGTTAGTCAGCATGAAGGGTCAAGCATCGTTTTATTGAAAGGTTATTGGGCATAAACTAAATAAAAAATTATTTAAATGACGGATGAAATAAAAGTTACTTTAACTTTAGTGTATTTGACGAATAAAGTTAATTTTTTTTACTCGTCGGGCGTTCCAATTTCAGCGTCGAATAAATTTGTCATGTTTCCTATTTTTCAGTTAACTTTATTCGACACATGACGAATAATCTTTTTAACTTTTATTCTTTATTCGAAATTTTATTTAAATAAAAATTTTGAAAACACTGTAAGTGCCACAAATCAAGTTCTGTACTATTGTATTACCTATGCCTCGTAGAACATTTCCCGGTAAAAAATTATGTTTTCTCTAATTTTGGCACGCACAGTGTTTTCTATAAAGATTCTTCATTTATGAAATGGCGACATTGCGATTGCACATTTCCTATCGGGGCTTACATTGTAAGGGCCACCTACGCGTTTCAGGAATGTGTTTCATCTTCGATTTAATTGAACCGTTCCATTGCAAAAGATGCATTCGCATTCTCAGGCGTAAGCGCAATGTCCACTTGTGCCTACGTCCACGGTAAGTGGATTTAAATCCGTGTCGCAGGTATTTTCACTCCGGGGAACAACGATGTTCTGCAACAGGGCCCTCCGTTGCGCATCCTGTTGCAACCAGATAGCCATTTGCAAGCCAAGATGCGTGGATGAGGCATTTGTTACGAGTAATGCGCAATCTGGTTGCACCTGTTGCTTTCTGTGAGGTTCAGTGACTTACACTTGAAATCAGTGATGGGTGGCTACAAGCTTCGAATTATACTCAATTCTGTTTTTACACGATGTATATGAAAACACGGAGCATTGTATCCAGACCGCAATCATATAAACAAATTGTCAAACCCCAAGCTGAATTTTTTCTGAAATGAGCCGTTAAAAGCAGGAGTCAAATGAAACTGTTAAAATTTTCAATGAATTATGAATTAACTGTATATTTTATGACTATTATCTTCTCTGTTCAGAGAAAACTGAGTATAGTGTATTAACTGAAACTTTTATTTCATACATTTTTAAATAATTAAGAAATTTTGGAAGTTACAGTTGTGACGAGCAAATTTCCTGAAAATGTTGTGGGGTAGATAGATTTAACAGCTAAGTGACTATGGAATCGATGATTTGACTTAACATGAAAGTTCAAGACGGTGTAAAATACACTTCCGAACACAGGATTAATTTCCAGAATCATTTAACCTTCTTTTTGATAGAAAAACACTGCTTTTAGTGGTTTATTTCCTGCTTAAAGTATCTACACGTTTGATCGTACTTCACATTTCTTATTTCGATCATTAACTCAATACAGGAGAAAATCGATTTGCAGTATAAGTGTATTTAGAAATCTATATATTAGTCTCCTAATCTCGAATCTCTTAATTACACATTCGATTAGACCTTCATTTTTCGAAAGGAACAAGTGCAGCATTTTCCTTACATAAAACACAGCCACGTGTGAGCGTTCCTACTTTCGAATTTATGAAAGGATGTGATTTGAAATTGAAAGTATTCTCGACTCATCGATCTTATACACACATAGTGTATGCTTTTGTGATTATCCTTAATAAATTCAGGAATTTTAGTAAGGGACCTCGATAGGTATACTATTCAATTAGATTATTACAACTCAAGTTGCTGTGCCTTTAAAACGAGTCAGATGGAAATAAGTGACGTTTCACGTTTCTATCTGGGACCCAAAATCTATACATTCAAATTAGAGCTATAATTATTTGAATATTCGAACAATTCGATTATTTTCGAATACGCATATTTGAAGAATTAGGAGTACTCGAATATTCGAAGAATGTGAAATAATGACGAATAATTCATCATTATTTATTTGAATAATTTGTTCCATAACGATTGTAACATAATTAGAATAATAATTGTAATAACTGATGGTTCTTTTCGTTTCAAAATTTACAACATTTCCAAAGATTAATAAAGTTCCAAATTTATCGTTTGAAAAACAAATAATTGTAAAGTCCAATATGAAAAGAATTCCGTACAATCCGAAATTCGAATACATCTCGTAATATTCGAATAATCGATCACTCCTAATATTCGAATATTCGATCACTCCCAATATTCGAATATTCGAATACTTAAATTATTCGAATATTTGAATCCTTAGATTCTTGGAATATTCGAATACTTAGATTATTCGAATATTCGTTAGAGCCCTAATTCAAACACAGGTTCCAGTGAATCACGTGCTTCTTCGATTCTTTTTCCTAAACACACTATTTCATTCCTACAATGAAAATTCCTACAACCACTTTCTTAAGAAGCACACCTAGTGCTTTGCTCTGCAAAGAATTTCATGTGAATCATTCCTTTCTTAAAACCTATTGAAACATACATATAATACCTACCTATCTACCTTTATGAAAACCTTTCGAATTCTCCAAATTCTCTCTTTCCAAATGCATCCATATTCACAAGCTCTTGTATAGAAACATCAGCCAATTTCATACCTATGTATATCAGCTTAAATTTCACCGTAACCTTATGAATAAACATTCATCGGGATTAATTACATTCTAGGATCAATCATGTAGGATCGATGTTTAATTAGGTGGTCGTTAATTAATGGCACGCGTTAATGGTTAGGAGAGTATGCTTGAGTATCTCGTCGTAGGCAGCGTCGAGTGAATCATTAACGAATCGAGATAAGCAGAGGCGATGTCTCGCGAAATTAAGCACTTAGTCGGAGGTCGCAGGTGTACGCAGCCCATTGACCTGTGCTCAAGAATTTCGAGGTGATTATACTGGTTAAGATTGTTACATCTATGTGATTTACAGTGGTCATGCCGCTTTATCGCGAATTATGGGTTACTGACCTCGAGCTGTATACTGGGAACATGTTTTTTTTATATGTTTTACTAAGTATAGCAGTGTTCAGGCTACTGTTAAGCAGAGGTGGGCAAATTTTTTATTTAAATAAAAATTTCGAGTAACGAATAAAAGATAAATAAATTACTCCTCATGTGTCGAATAAAGGTAAACCGGGTTAACTTTATTCGACGAATAAAGCTAAATTTTTTATTCGTCGAGCGTTTCAACTTCAGCGTCGAATAAATTTTGCAACTTTAACTTCAATTTTATGAAGTAGAGAGTAGAAATAATTAGGAAAAGTGAAAAAAATTTTGTAGAATTCTTTCACAACTTTCCGCTAACTTCTTTATCCCGTTTTATAAAATTCCTTTGATTTTGTATGAAAAATTCTTCAATCGCATTTTAAATTTCTCCCTTTTATTTATTACAAACTCCGTTCTTAGAAAAATGGCTTTACTTATGGGATTACCTACTATTTTGTGCACGATTGCTACGCCTCCGTCGGAAAACTAATAGTGGTAGAGGGTGTTGGAGTTGCATAGGAAACGGAATGATGAGACTTCCTGTTTCCTATCGCTATACGTGCAGAGAATTTGCAGCGATAGTTACGAGTAACTTGTGAACCTGCGTATTTCATTATGCAGTGGAAAATCGATTGGAATTATCAATTTTTTAAAAATTTGAAGTTGATTTAACACTTCGACTTTCACACGGTTAGCAACACTTTTTTCTCACTTAAATAAAAGAAGCAATGTCTGCAACTTAAAAAGTATCGTCCGTACTTTCTTCCAATCACAGAGAAGCTTTTTTTGCAAAAAGAGAATTGAAAATTTAGTAGCTGATACCCGAAAATCTGAAAAATTCTGAATAAATAAAATTTTAAATCTACATAGGTACTAAATAAAATTACTCCTACAGCAAACGAAGCAGAACCTCGTATTTATACGAATAAACGATATTTCTCTTTACAAGCAACAAGCAAAATATCCCAGCTTCACAAGAAGCCTTTCATGCGGTCTGCAGAAATCTCACAAAAGGATCTGACTTCGGTTCACCGACGAAAAGAATTAATATCAAGCTCGCGATCGATGGCGTGTCTCGATAGAAATCGATGCTGTCACTGGCGGTAACGAGTGAATGGCTCGGAGAGTCGGTCGACGAACCTCTTGATTGGGTATTAAAAACATGGACGAACAGAATCCACGCTAACGAAAGTCTGGATCAGGTGAAGAACGGTCGTTAACTTGGAATCGGCACAAATCCCGTGTCTCTTTTCCCGTTTGTCTTCCCGTCCACGCGTGGACTTTCACTTCTCCCATCGATAAATTAGTGAATCATTAACTACCAACGATGAAGCCTTAACACAATCCCCATTATTCATACGACAGCCAAATTGCCCTGGGATTCTTCGATTCTATTTATTGTTCATCGACGAACATTTTCTCGTCAAGAATTTCAATGGCACGAGGCTTTGATAAATGGCCCTTTAAATCGGTCAGACGTTTTCAACTAATCGCCTTTGCTGGGAAAATTTCCTACAAAACGTAGGAAGCGAAGTGCTTGGTTCATTTTCAAAGTGAACATTCTGGGATTCTCGGACAAAGCTTTCGATACTTGAAAAGTCCTTCGGCGTGTTTTCACGACGCCGGTCAAAGTGTTAATTGCTCAATCAGTTTCTCCTCGTCCATTCGTTTTTCTGATTGAACATTCCATGGTCGGAGCACTTCGTCGCTGAAGTACGGATCCGGGGTAATTATTCTGATGGGGTGAAGGCAGCTGATGCAGATGACTGCGCGTAGTTCTGGCAAATGCATGAACTGCATTCATTAGGTGCTTTAAATTGGAATCGCTTTTTTATGGTTCCGATGGGTAAAATGTGCGTACAGTGGTGGTGAAAAGAAAATATATTTATTATCAATTATGACTCAATTTTTTGTTTTAACTTGAGGGAAAAAATTTAAGACTTTGCAGCATTATGGGTGCAGCTCCATTTTGGACAATTTTTGAGTTATTTAAAATTAATTTATGTAAAAAAATGTCTACATTGTTTGATACACGTTTGCAAATCCGTAACAAATGATCGTGTGATTGCGGAATAAATAAAAATATAAATACTCATATTAATATTTTTATTATATATAAATACTAATACTAATATTTTTATTATAGAAACTTTTTTCGTCAAAGACAGAAATAAAAACTTATCAACTCTCCAACTAAGTACTTAAGTATTGCGTGAAAATATATATTTTTCAATTAGTATTCTCTTTGTAATTTTAAGTGGAAGGAATTATTTTATAAACAGTTTTTGTCTAATTTACTCAAATTTGGTAAAGCTAGAGCTGCACCCCTCTGGCTGCAAAGTCCTCAATTTTACATCTACCTAAACTAAATAATTGAAATCTTATCGAATCCAGTTTTATAGACACTCCACTCTTGAATCATCTTTCATTTTCCTTGTTTCAATGAAAATTTTCTTACCCAATTCTGAGGCGTTTAATAATACAAATCCTTTAATAGCAACTAAGTAGTGGATGGCGTAAATAGACTGGAACTAAATAAAGATTGGCACGATTTTCAACGACGATGGAGGTAAATAATGCGGGAATTCGAAGTTAATGGTTTCCTTTTTCGCGGAGGAACCTCGCCGAATGAAGGAAACTCGGACGATACAACGAAGCGTGCTGATTACAGTCTAATCCTTCTCGTTCCGTCCGATAAGGAGCCCATGGACGTTTTGATCCATGGTTCGCGTGAACGAATGCGAAAAATAGATCATTACTGTATCAGGCAAGGCTACCCTGGTTTCCTCTTTCCGCTCGAATGGCGCGAAGCATTTTATCGCGCGTTATCGCGTTCGGAAAGGAAAAGAGAACATCGTTTTAAACTGGATTTTCCGGTTGATGGTGTGATTCCATTCCTTCGACGCGCGTTTAACGCGAGCAAAATAATTGTACGATTATTAAAAATATTGATGGGCATGCAGGGGATTACCTTGTAAATGGGATCTAGTTCAATGATTTATGCAAAATAAGATAAAACAAGCAATATTAGGTCATCCTATAAGTAACGTGATTTTCCTAAGACTAATTTTTGCATAATATCACTCCATTCGAGCGTCATTTATGCATTTGGTATAAAGTTCGTGTAGAGATCTCCAAATTTTGTCAAAAGTTGATGAACGTAGATCGAATGTTTTATTTATTACTAACTTATTGCAAATGATTTGTTGTGCGAGTTTAATAAGGGAAACAATGCAAATGGTTGATGATGGTTTAAACCTAACATTCTTTTCATTCTTTCTGACAAAATTCTTCAGTTACATTTTCGACTTTCTCTCTAGATCTCATTGCTTAAAGTTTAAGGAAGAATTCCAGCAAGTGCAAAGTTTAAGGACACAGAAACATATTTATACATTATACAGAATTCTTCAAAGCAGTCATTTAGACTGGTATCAAAATTATTTTCTTTTTTTTAGTACATTTTCATAAAAGCTTGTTTTTAAAAATTTTTTTTTATTTAAATTTATTTTTATGTAATATAATTGGAGATATATATTAAAGAATTTTATGAATGATCTTCGTGATTATGTAGCACGTCAAGTAGATTTTTAGTCCATAAATGTTTTCACATTTCTTTCTTCTATTATGGGGAATTCAACCCTTATTGACTACATGTCCTTTTTTGTCACCCGGTTGAATAAGAAGGCAGTTGACATGGACGTTAGGTAATGGGACACAAGAAACGATTACCATAATGCACACGTGCGCGAAGACCATACGTGTCGTTGAGTTCTTCTGGATTTTAGTGCTGGCGAATAACTCTTAAGTGAACTTGTTTCTTCGTAAATGGCTAAGAGATCACGCAAGATCCTGCACGTTTCCTGTACGATGACTTCATGTAACACGGGTTGAATTCTTTACATTTCCTTATAGTGGCTGGAATCCCCCCTTCAGGACTTATCTTAAAAGAGATAATAAGTCATTTGTATGGGCAATCTCTTTTTATTATTTTCTCAATTGGCATTCTCATTAAATTCTTTCAGAAAATTGTTTTTTACGCATATGTATAGTACATTATCTGAAGAATACTCAGTAAAAGTAGTAACTGTAACTGTATAGATTCTACAATGATAGAAGCGACTCGATAATCGTAGCATTTTCTTTGTAATTCAATTCACTATCGTATCAGAATTCGACCATAAATTTTAGGGGTCACAGTTTTTCGTTATTCACATTTTTAGGCGTAAAATTACTCAACACAAAAATACCCATAACAAAATTAACAAATGCTCCTCGTTTACACCACTCACTGTTATTTTAACAGAGAATTGAAAAATTCTAATTTTATAATCCAAATTTCCCACAAAAGTTAAAAACATTACACTAATTTACGCTGAAAAACTGTCCACTTAAATTCAGCTTGATATTTTTATACAACTTCTTCAACGACAACTTGTTCTTAATTAACTACTTGTTCCTAAATTGAAAGGAAACCGCTTTGAAAATCAGAACTTCTGATAAGAAATCGGGTATCTTTCGAATCGTTCAACTCGTTCGTTCCAAATCGTACCAGGAAGAAAACAGATGCAGTTTCTTGATGCCCAAAGCGTTTCTTAGATTAGACCTGCATTCGCAGGGACATCGAGGAAGTGGTCGGCACGAATCCTAAGAAAGTCGAAAGCCGGCAGTTTAATCCGCGAGCGAGACCGCGCCACGACGAAAGTAAAAGTGAAGCGAGGTCAATTTACTTTTAAGGTGTACCAGCGTCGGTCCATTACACTTGCCAGCGGATAATATCTGCCTATAATCAAGGATCGATTTCATTCCTTTCGATCGGCTTCGATACTCAGTGTCGATAACCGATGGTTTCCATTTTCCATTCCAGCAAGTGCAAATGGAGCTCGGTCGTTCCCCCTCGAATATAATTACTTACATACGTCTTTCTGTAGAATCCAGTAGAATATACGGAAGCCTATACAATTTTTAAACAAATCGTCTCCTTAAAAGCGATATCCATATTTGTAGAATATTCTTTTCGTGATATCTGCGCGAATTAACCTTCGATCAGAGTGGTTGATTAAATAACTCATTTTAATACTGGGTATACCCACTAGTAGTATGTATACAGGGTGATCTACAAAAGAGGATATGGACCGTTTATTTTGAAAGTGGTGTAAGTCCATTTTTGAAAAAAAATGAGATATCACGTAATTCATGCTTAATTTAATGTAAATTTTTTATGTATAACCAGAAAAAATAACAAGAGAAAATGGACTTACACCACTTTCAAAATAAACGGTCCATATATTGATTGTATGATAATAATATCATAATATAAAATTAAATACATTCTGAACTCGTTAAAGATTAAACTAAAATACACCCCCGTCACGAAAGTGGAAGATATTTTTGAAAGTGTAACTAGGGATTACAAATTTACAGACTTCTTCTTCTTCTTCTTAAATTATAAAAAAATATGAATTATGATTGGCACAAATAACATTCGACATAAGATCGAACAAAAAATATTTAATAGGGAATTGCACAAGGACGCAACATGGAAAGATTAAAATCGCGTGTTCGTGACAGCGGCCCTCAACCTTTCAAATTTCCCCCATAACACCTTCTATATAATTAACATTCTGCTGCAACGCGCACGCGATTGAAACGTTGTTGGCGTGAAGATTACGCCAAAGTCGATCCAATTCACGAACGAAAGGATGATGAAACGCGTGGCCTGCGCCACGAAGATCCTTTGTCCGGAGCAGGATAATTACTTCACCGTCGTCGCGTTTCGTGTGCTGCTGGCCGGTTATGTAAATGAAAATTTTGCAAGCGCGCATAATCGTGGCACGGTGTAACACGTTCGTTCGACGTTTCGTCCCGGGAAATCACGGATTCGTTCTGGTTCCGTTCTGCGACTCGCCGTTTCCGCGTCCAATCGTGATCGAACGCGCTTCTTCTTGCTTGCGCCTGCATCGATTTGCATAGATGTTTTTCGCGAACGATCGTTATTCGTTACTCTCAGTTGCATTTCACGGAAAGTTGACGAAATTACGTCGAGCACGGAATTAAGCAACCTGTCGTGTTTCTAAAAGAATTGATCGCGATGGAAAACAGCGCGATTAATTTGTTGGCAATTTCTGATTTGGCATGTCAGGCGTAGTCTAAAAAAAACAAACATATTTTTAATTTGCAGAAGCGCATGGCTATCCGGTTTATGTAAAATATTTTAATTTTTTTTTTATATTTTTCCACCTTATATATCGATTAAATAGAAAAGAAATGGTATTTTCGCTATTTTCAACTTTGATCGACCGGTATTTTAATAATTTCGGTCTAAAATTGTTCTTTCGTGAAAATCGAGATAACAATCGTCCGAAATTTCAACCGTCAGTTAAGGGGTGAAATTCTGAAGACGCCAACTTCACTACAAAATATTTATGTAAACAAATGAAATAACCAAACAACAAAGATTTTTTCTTATATTTCAAGAGTGATAGAATATACCCCCAAAGGTTCGAAAACGTTGAGTGTTTTTAACTGTGTTGAAACTTTTTAGGAAATTAGGTATATCGTAGGACGTTGTATCATAGATTTTGAATTCTCAGAAAATGGACGAGATTCTCTAGGGAAGAAATTAAATTGTCTGCAGCGTTTCCGAAGTACCGATGTGTAATTTAAGCAGAACGCCGGGATAGGCTGCAAGCCTGCTCCGCGCAGACCTCTAAAAGGAACGCAATGCCGATGGAAAAGGTCAGGTTATTGCATCCGGCCAGATTGTTTCTCCAGCGAATGCAGACGACCAGGCAGAATTCTATCACGATTTCTATACGTGACCGTCTCTGTGATTTCCCACGGCCAACGTTTTCTAACTTTCCTCGGCAGCCAGCTGAGATGTGTTATTCGTGAAAAAAAAGTGGACAGCCAAATGTATGGAACTTTCGCCTGTGGCCCCGTAATTGGTGCACGGCGTCCAGCGTTTAACGAATGCGTCTTAACACGATCTGTGCCGCCGCGCTGCTTTTGCGCGTCTTTAAATTCCGGCCATGTGTACCACTGATGGCCCACGTTAGCGTGCTTATTACTAAATAATAAATTATTAGACGCGATCGACCTAAATGGGAAGTGAGTCGTGGGCCACCAGTGGTTCACGCTGTAAAATCGACATGGTTTTGAGGAAGCTTATTCATGCTTAAAATGTATAGGATGGGTGAAGATTAGCGACAGAGTTAGACATTCACTAGCAAGGGAAGATCCCGAACCCGGAAATTAAAAAAATTCTGAAACTTTGTAAATATGTAGGAAATTTCCTCCTGATTCCAACGCAATTTTTCTTTGCTGCCCAAAATCACCCTACGGCGGTGTAATCCACCCCTGAAAATCCGGTTGTTTCCCGGTTTTGTGCTATAACTCGTGAACTCTTAAAATAATTTGTTTACCAAATGATAGATCTTATTAAAAGAAGTAACTTTTGTATTGAAACTTTTTTGCTATCTCGTACAGTTCGCGAATTATAACACAAAATCGAAAAATAGTCGAATTCTCAGGGGTTAATTTCACCCCCTTCGAGTGAATTTGGGCAGCAAACAAAAATTGCATTGTAATCAGAGGGGAATTCCCTGCATACGCACAAAGTTTCAGAATTTTTTGAATTTTCGGTTTCGGGATCTTCCCTTGTAGGTAAATAAAAAATTATTTCAATAACGGAACAAATAAAAGTTACTTTTACTTTAAATTATTCGACGAATAAAGTTAATTTTTTATTTCTTTTTTTTTGAGATTCAAACTAAAAAAATTTTGTTCATATCTTGTTATTCATTAAACTTCAAACAATTTTGCATCAGTTTTTATTATTATGTTCCACTTCTGTCTGTTTAAGCAACATCAGTTTATTTAAAAAAAAAAACATTAATTTGTACAATGAAATGCGAGCTCTCTATTCCATTAGAATTTAAAAGAAATGTAATATAATTGACGCAAATTTGTGGTTTGACTGAAGAGAAGGACAGCCAGTTTACTTTCGGCTGTAAACGTTAATGAATCGTTCGTCGGTCGTAAAACTTTCGCAGGTGTAATTCGATCTTTCCTTTAATCGAGTGTGAAAAAAAAGTGAGCCGCGCTGAAAGCGAATTTTTGAAGATTCACGTGGCACTGGGTTAACATAGTCGAAAAACCGACCCTCTGGCACTTTTAAACGACGCAACTTTCTTCGACCTTCGGTGGATAAAAAATGAAGGCAGACAGCGTGGAACTTTCGCTGCTGTAGCATCTTCCGATTTTCTCGTCGATGAGCATGCGATGGTTAGCGAGTAGAGGATATGTAATAAGACGATGAAGATGATTCTTTGCAAATAGAAATGCTATTTAAAAACATTATATACAAAGAAAATGTTTAAGTTAACCGATTTTATTTAACTTGCTTAAATGTGCACTAAAAACAAAAAAATAATACTTTCCTTGTTCTACAAAATGGGATATGTCATTTTAAGGGGGTATTCACATTTCAGAGTTCCAAAAATAGGTTATTCAGTATACCAGTCACGTTTGCCAAAAACAGTATACCAGTTAAGAATGAAATATAATATATACCAAATTTGATTTAAAAAAAAATCAATACATATGAAGTAACAGCGGTTTGGTCTGGACTGTACATTTAGTGACGGTGAATTTGAGAGACTTTTGAAGACGATTTCGTTTTTCATGTCCATGTGAAATGAAAAACAAAGTTATTTTCACATTCAAAATTGTTTCTATTTTCGTCCCTACTAGAATCATTAATATCTGATAACGTAAAAAAATATGGCAACACGATAAACAAAGGAGTTCAATTTTGTGCGAATTTTTTAAACTTCCATCTGCAAAAAAGTTAGAAGTTGTTGTTTTTAACCAGCACTCCATTCGATCCCACAAATCACAAACTCGATCCTTCTCACAAGAACTCTACCGAACAAAAAGTGTTGATACTTCATAGTGTGGCATGGTATCCGTGCCAGTACTGCACAGAGTTAACAATACTTAGAAACAAACTACATTCATCCTCATTCTCTTGAAACGCCAATTATACGGACGTTATCTGAAGAAGCGTGGCGTCTCCATAAAAATGTGTTGCGGCGTAGAGGAAATCTCGGCACGTTGGACCGAAAGGAGGATTCCGGGTGCTGGCTTCTCTTCGGTGGCGCATTTCTCTTGGGGCCGTTTTAGAAAGGCCGGAGAAACCTCTGGAAGGCCGTACACAAAGACCTCGCCGTCGTCCCCGCGTTGCAATCGACGACGTACAGCCGGCTCGTTCGATTATAAACCGCGTGCCTTCGATTAGTAGTCGACTTCGGTTAGCCTTTTTCCTCGGCCTTCTTCCTCAAAAGAAACTTTTTCAAAGGGCCTCTTTAATGAAATGTCTTTATAAAGCTTGCGATGTTAATAAACTTTGTGTCAAAGAACAAGCATCAGCTTCAATCGATTTCCTTCTAATTAAATGAGAAAGAATTCCTTCATTTTCGAGGAAAACGACTGCCTAAGTAGAACACTTAATCAAAGGGGTGCGGCCACAATCGAATGAGACGGTTGTACGCGTAACGTTTGACGAAGATTTTCCGGGCCCACCGGTGCGCGTCGGTTTCATTCGCCTCGCTTTTCAGAAACCCGACCTCCCTTCTTGGCCGCGCGCATTCTTTCGACGAGCAGATCCGACGATACCGCGCGCTTCGTAATTAGCAGCGCTGCACCGTTGATTAATGCGATCAACTCCCTTATCAGGGCGTTGCTTTCAGATCATTTCGAGTTTTACAGCCGATTGTCGACTTTCGTTTACAACGGATTGTGAAATATCGCTCGTTCATTTCTAGCAGATTTCAGTCTACCTTTATTGTTGCTTCTTAGGTTTATCTTTGGAATGAAGTTTGGACTGATTTCTAGTTTTGTTCCGATTTGAGCGTGCGGTGAGACTTTCTACTGGAATTAAAACGCGTTGAATGAGAAATGAATTTGGGAATTGGCAATACACAGAAATTTGCTGTTCATAGTTAATTAATAAAAATACAGAGGAATTAAATGCATACAAGTTGACTACTAAGCAGACATCATAACTGTTACATCAATTTTTAAAAGTTATGATGTAAAAGTTAATATGTTTAATTAAATGATTTTGGTTACTAATAACCATTACGTATAAATGATTATATTTTTCGGATCACCGGTCATCATTGTCGATGACAGGAATTTTAATTTGGTTACGAATAACCATTATGGGTGACGAAAATAATGGTTATCCGTACGCAAAATAAAATTCGGGTCATTTGTATTGGTTACTGGTATCCAGAAATAAATTTCCGTCATCGATAATGGTTGCTGGTGGTGAAAAAATATTTCATCATTCTTAATGGTTCGTCGTAATCAGAATAATTAAAAAATAATATTTTTTAATAATTAAAAAATAATTATTAATACAGTGATATACAGATATACTGATCTATTGCTATATTGAATAACATTAATATTCGCGAATCATTTATTGATCCATTTTCCTATGTACTTCGCGGAACAAAAATATTGCAAATTTAAACATGCTGTACTTGCAGTTAGTTAACAGCCTTCATTGTTGCACACAAAATTTCCAATCTTCATTACTTCCTTACTTCAATTATTATTTCCCAGTTGCGCAACAAAATTTGCACACATACCCACTTCTTAGTTGAGTATTATAAAAAATGAATAAAACCTGTGAAAATAGTTCTAATTTTTGCTAGAAACTTAAGTCTGGTATTACGCATGAAACACTAGAATTCTTACTATTATAAAATAAAAATTAGCAATTTCCAATATATATCACAAAACTGATATTTAGAACGCCAAAATATATTTCAAGACTAGTCACATTTGTTTTATTAATTTCTCGCACGTTTATTCTCAAAGTGTGATTTTCCAACGATTTCTGAGGATTTAATATGAAACAGTTAAAAGTTAAATTACGCATAAAAAGGCGTGTGTTTGTTACATGGATCCAGTTTAATGTTATTTCAACTAATTCCGCGTTTACACGCCCGGAAGTCGGATTCCTTAATTACAATTGATACGCACTTGTGATTTTTTTCAGACCGCGGAAATATACCGCCGTTTTATACGATTTCTACGGATAGATACATCATCTAATAAGCATTCTTATTCTAAAAGTCAATGAGTTATAACTTCCGTTAGAACAACCGCTATCACTTGAAACTATGTTAACTAATCCATGATTAATCGCGTGGAATGCGGCGTTGACAATCGAGGCCTTGAATATGTAACAAAAAATTGCAATATTTTACATACCTCTCAACCATGATACACTTACAGTTCAGTATACCCTGCGTCATTTTTCTACAACCACTTTCATAAATACAATATTAATACACTCAACGTTCCACCATTTTCAATTCATTAATTCCATTTATGACATATCTAGAAAGAAAGTCAAATACTCTCCAACCTTATCCACTCATTGTTACTGATTAACAAAAATTCTAATCCACTAAACATATTCTCATTACACTAATTGCAATATTAAACAGTAATTTTATAGAATAATAAAAATTGATGAAATTACAAACTCCATAAAATGACAGGTCAAGAAACGTGTCATTAGATCACACTTGAACCCTTAAATATAATAGTGTAATGCTATTAAATAATTCTAGTGATATAGTAATTACGCAAATGGTGTAGTTACTCTATCGAAATTATCAGCTGCATGTCAAGTATTATAAAAAAAGCAGTGAAGCAAAGTGTGAATATTGAAAGCGAGACACGGAGTGGAAGAAAAATGTTCCTGCCTGAGAAACGTTGTAATTAATGATCAGACGAGTCGCTCGATAAGTATGCAATTAATCAGATAATCATGCAGCACCAGTTGCACGACGATTATCGATCTGGTTACTATCACGGTCATCGTTTACTAGTGATCATTATTATATAAAGTGGATCGTAATGTTCGCTGGGAACGTCGGAAGTTCAGAAGTTCCCGGCTGTGTTTATCTGATTCACCTGTGCTAACACTTTACATTCCATGGTAACATAATTAGGAATGGATTAATCAGACTCAGACGCAATCCCCGCGAAAATGAATTTTCGTCGTGATACCGCCACTTCCATCGGCGCTGCGCTATCTACGGGGTGTCTTTTAATTAACGCGTTCAGCAATCCACGAAGTGAATACGTGTGACAGGTGGAGTAGTTAGAAAAGGAGGTGAAGATAGGAACACGTTTCGCTTGAATAGATATCGGCTTTAAGGTGTACATGTATGTAAAGCAATTAAGAAAAAAACAAGGGGAATGATATATGAACAGACGTAATTTTCAGGAGGTAGATGCGCGTAGAGTTGTGGAGCATAAAATTACAAGGAAATTTTCTATAATTGTGGGTATCCAGGTTTAGTGATCCAGTTATAACGAATTAAGGAAAATGTTGAAGGTGATAGCTACGAAATATATTAACACTTTCTGTGGCACGGTGGAAATTCAGATTTTTGCTGGGACTATAAAGAATAATATAAATAGTAGAATTTGATATTTGATGATATAAAATAGATGTATTAGGTATATTCTTCATAATTTCAAGTTTATTTTTAGTTCCTATTTTTATTTCAACGTCAAATTTGGAACAGGGCCCGATCTAGCAAAAATAATTTTTGATCGCGAGTGAAATTCTTGTATAATAGTAATTTTATGTCCGATTTAAACACAATTTATAAGTTTGATACTAAATTCAAACATGCATTACCTACCTACTGTTTACCGCTTTTACACAAAAATTTACTTTTTCATTGGTTTTTATTGATTTTAATTGTCTCTTATTCGTTCAACTGAAACTTTCACTTTCGATAAATATCGTAGGCACTAGTGGCAAATAATTACCTATATCAGATTACAATAACATAGAATAATTAATATTTCTACTTTTCCATATTTGTAACTAAATAAATAATAGGTAAGCAAACAACGTAATTACTAGTACACAGAAAAGCAGGGATCGTGATACCAATAATTGCCTTTCAGTAACCACGAACAACCTGTATACGTTCTTTCTAGGTGGCGTTTATTTAAACGAGCGGTCGTTTCGCCGCTTTTGACAGCACGGAAAAATGGAAATTCAGTAAACGAGCGTATCGTAAATCTCCATTCGCTGTCCCTTTCACGCATCACTCGGGGTGAAATTGATTTCTGATTGGCCCATTACGTTTACGGAGCAATCTCGGCGATCCCTCGCGCCCTCGAGGGTCTCCTCGCAGGGTTCCCCTGGAACACGTCGCATTATACGCGGCGCAACGGAGTGCGGCGAACCCTGGGCCGCAGAATCAACGTTCCCGTGTGCATTCGTGTGCATACGGATCACGCCGCGATGCATAAGCGAGGAGAACGACGGAAATACCGTAAGACATGCGATACGTAACGAAACGGATGACGTCCGGTAGAAAAAAGCCTTTTGTCGCGAGTCGATGGGTTCCGCTGTACGCTCTGCGAGAAATTTCGCTCTGGCTGCAAATGGGTGGCGGACTGTGGTCCAACTTCGCATTTGTGGCGATTGCTTTGCTAACAATTTTATGGTATTTAAAATAATTTTATAATTTAGTTTAGACGTGAGTTTATAGTTTATGTCATGGCAAGCGTGTGTGCGAAATATAGTAGATTTTGCGAAGCAGATACCAGAGTTGAGCATTATTATAATCAATTTTTATTCGAATAATCTTCGATTGAAATGAATTTACTCGAGAATAACGAATAAACTTTTGTTCGAATGATCTCGAATAAGTATTGCGAATAAAATGAAGTTATTCGGGAATAAAAATAAAAAATTATTCGAGAATAAAAATAAAAAATTATTCGAGAATAAAAATAAAAAATTATTCGAGAATAAAAATAAAAAATTATTCGATATTCTGTAATAACCTCGTTTTATTCACAATACCCAACTCTGGCAGATACAAATCGCGTGAAGTTGGGCTATTATCCGTCATGCGACTGTAGCACGGAGATATTTCTTCAGTGGAATGTACGCTGCTCAACATGCTTCCTTGGCTTTGGGAAGAGTGAACGAAGTTAGATGGTTTGGAGATCTCCATTAGTGATAGAGAAGTTGAACTAAGTAGCTCTTCCATGACCAATTTTAAAAGCAATTTGCACACGTTGACATGTGGAAATTGCTTCTAATTGGATGATGTAAAAAGTTTCTTAGATAAGGAATATACATAGCTGACGTATTTATATACAAAAAAATGAATGAAACACAAAGTAGAAAATATAAAATGGAACTTACTCATAAGAGACTTCATCTTCCAGGAAATCGATTTTGAAAATCCTTCCACACAGTTATTCTTACTAAGAACGAAGTTTCATTTTCAAAATTTGCCATATGAGACAAAGTAAAAAATGGCGTATTATTATTAATCGCCTTTATTATTCTGCACTGTATCCACATAGGTATTATATATCATATACAGATAATTGTGGAGATTTACTAAAAGGCGAGGTGCAGCCAGTAGGCTGTTATTAGACCTGACCTTAATCTAATAGTAGATAAAACCAACTCGATCAATGTCCAACTTGCAACTAGTTATTGATAGTAACCTAAATTAAGATTGAAAGCCTATTACTATTACTACACATTACTATTTATTTCTCCCTTTATTTTGATTATTTTGTGTTTCTACTTTTATGTATTAGAGGACTAATACATAAAAGTAGAAACACAAAATAATCAAAATAAAGGAAAAAAGAAATAGTAATATAAAGAAATAATAAAGAAATTTTATTTATATAATACATAAATTACTATAAATAAATATACTGTACTTCCACGTTTCAATGACCACAGGGTACATACTTTAGCATGTTGAAGCTCTCTCGCGCGAGTAATGTATCAAATCGACTCGATCACGATTCACCCCTTCCACCGTACAAATTTTGAATCCCCTAAGATTGGCGCATCATCGCCCGCAGATGGAGCACTATAATCCGTGAGAGTTTGCCCAGGCAAATATGATGGACGTGCATGCCTTCACGATGCACACGGAAGCTCGCGTGTACGCACCGATGCTGTTGCACGGAAGAAGACTGCGTGGCCACTTTAACTAGAAGAGCAGAAGATTGACTGACGATTTAGGAGTAATCCTGATTAAAACGATCTTAATGGATCGCATGCATAATGGATACTTCGAGCTGCAGGAGTTCTGAGAAACTGAATCCAGAGAGCTTGTTCAGATGTTTAAAGGTGTAATTCTGGAGGGGGGATAGATAGTTTCTAGATATTTCGATGTGCAGTTTAATAATTATTTAACTAAAATTAAATTATACATATTATAATTTACTTAAGTTTAACACATTTATCTTTTAATTTCTCCAATAATTAATTTACACACATTTTAATTGACCTAACTTTAACACATTTATAATTTAATTTCTCTAATGATTAAATTACACAAATTTTAATTTACTTAAATTTAACACATTCATAATTTAATTTCTCCAATAATTAATTTACACACATTTTAATTTACCTAAATTTAACACATTTATAATTTAATTTCTCCAATGATTAAATTACACAAATTTTAATTTACTTAAATTCAACACATTCAGAATTTAATTTCTTCAAAAATTAAACTACATATATGATTTTGAAACCCTGTGCATTGACGTTCATAAGCATACATATGAACAATGTTTATGATAATTTTATTTACCTTTTTTATAGCCTCCCTAACCCAAAGAATAAGTTACACGATGTTTGCGGTGATGGTAATATCAGTAAAAAATAGACAGAGAAAAGGAGGACTATTGCTCTCATAATCAGATGTCAGTACTGTCGCAATTTTTTTTTATATACCAGCCTGTCACAAGCTAAACTGATCAACCGAGTCGCTTCCTGCAAATTTCTCAATTTTAATGCTCAAACGCACAATTAGTCCTGAACTTATCAATTCTCTATACTTTTGATTTTACACAGTTAATCGGTTTAGGTTCGAAGAAGCTCAAATATCAATTGCACGGGGTACAATGCCCGTCCCGTTGGAAAGCAATGATGCAAGCCGCTGCATTGTCCCGCGCGAGTCATCGATCAGTGGAAAATCAATCCGCCGTGACGTTTCACTTCGCACCTGCCGCTAGAAAGTATTAGAAACCGCGACGGCCTTTTGTGTCGCCATAAAAATGTCGCCTGCAATTAATTCGCGGCTTATGGAGCGGCAAAAAGAATTCGACGTCGATAACTTCGCGCGTAAATAAAGTTGCGCGAACTTGACGTAAAAATTCGTTCAAAATATCATAGTGACTCCTTTTTCTTCTTGCTTCCCTTTGAATATACTCGTAACACGTAAAACTCCCATTATCAAATGAAATAAGGGAACACAATTATTGAATAAAAAAGAGCTTTTCATTTTAATTGATTATTCGAAATATTAAGGAGACCATGATACCAAAACAAAAATCACAAATTTTCTAAAAAATAGACTAAAAAGAAGAACAGTGGAGAATTAGAGGGAAACAATTTTTACTAAAAATTAGTGCAGTGTATTTTTCCCTACTGGAAAAATTTTGTAAAAGTGTTTTTAATGCCAGTAAGCGTAGCTTCTTAGGCATTATGTATTCATGGTTTTATTATTCTTCTCCCGTAGTCTGCTACTTTATGATTCTTTAATTACCTGGCATTTTATTCATGTATGTAGTTAGTACTACAGTTACTGCTTCCTCTTTGATGCAATTACTACGTGTAAACTCGTCTATTATGGGTGTTACGTTATATTGTTATAATGAAAGCTATTTAGCGTTAAATTTTATTAGAGGAAGGGGTGTTTTGATATGATAAAAGAGCTTTTGGATAATGAAGGTCCTACTGTATTGAATGTCGAGACAACAACCTTCGTTGGTGGATATAGCCCAGGAATAATAAAAGTATAATTGGTATTATTATATTTAATCGGTCCCCTGAGTTTAATTCGAAGTCGTTATTTTCTGTCGAGGACAGTAATTATCATAATCGGTGTGGAGTCGTTATATTTACGTACGATCGTGATTGTTTACAAACTTTCTTACTGCTACGACATTGTCCATATTAATGACAAATATTTACGAGCACTGGATTAATTACTGTTATCATCGAAGTCATGATCTGGAGAAAGTGTATATAAATCGTGTTACACGGAAATTCTAATTAATACGAAGAGGTTTTCAAATGGTTTGAAAGTTTGAGTAAAAAGAAAAGTGAACTGTGAGGAAGAAGCTTGAGGAAGAGGGACTGTCAGTTTAGATAATCTGTTTAGTATAGAATCTTTTGTGATTAGTTTTAGAAGACTAGCAGCCAACAACCTTTGATATACGACGAATATTATTTAGTGCATCTTGATCTCGAAACAATTATAATAAATAAATTAGATATATTCAGGTCTTGGATTAATTTCACATTGACACTAACAAGGGAAGATCTCGAACCCGAAAATTAAAAAAATCTGAAACTTTGTAAATATGTAATGGATTTCCTCCTGATTACGATCCAATTTTTGTTTGCTGCCCAAATTCACTTTAGGGGGTAAAATTAACCCCTGAAAATTCGGCTATTTTCTTACTTTATTTTGTTACTCGCAATATGCAACAGATAGAACAAAAGTTTCAAGAGAGAAGTTACTTCTTTTAATTAGAACTATCATTTGGTATCTTACAGTTTTTACAGTTTGGGAGTTATAACACAAAACCGAAAAATAGCCAGAATTTAAGAGGTCAATTTCAACCCCTCAAAGTACATTTGAGCAGCAAACAAAAATTTCCTTTGTAATCACGAGAAAATCCCCTACATATTCACAAATTCTTACAATTTTTTCACACAACCAAACCCAATCAACATCCACTGCAACTAGTCCAGCAACGTTTGTAACCAGCACCAGAGAACCTTTAATTCCCACGGTGCGGAGCGTAGCAGCGCGTTAACCGCGATTTACCTAGCGGCGAGAAATTGCCGATCGGTCTTGAGCAATTTTCGGGGTGTTCCAAAGGCGCGGAAAGAAGCAGCCGAGGGGGGAGTAGCTGCGGCTCAGCTCTGCAGAGGAAGAAAGAGACGGAGAAAGGCGCGATGAGAGTGGTCGCAACCTGTGCCGCTCGGTGAACACACTCCAGTCACTGATCGGTTGTTGAAGCTGGCAGTCGTGCAGCGGATATCGCGAGCGATCGTGCAGATTCTATTCAGATCCACCGTGATCGGTGGGGTGCAGCCGAAGGCGTAATACAGTGGGTGATATTCGATGAGTGAAGTGAATCCCCTTCGCGGATCATGTGATCAAGGAACAGAGAAGAGGTGACAGCCAACGTCCACCTGGTACGTTCATTCGCGATGCTTCCGCGCACTCTCAGCTCTGCTCGGTTTGCCTATGAAACCCAGGCGCACCGTGAAACCGCGAACGGAACTCTGGATGCTACATTTTCTCAGACATCATAATTCGTGCATGGTATATTTATTGTTTAGATTGGTCAAAGAGTATGTTGAGATTTGGACGCTTTAGTTGTTTTGTACAGGGAGTTCAAAAGCTTGTAGAAATTTCTAGCAAATGGGGTTTGGTAAATTTATTGGTGTTAGATTTTCGCTGTGGTTTGGTGAGAGGTATTTTCAGGAAGATTTTGGAGAGAGAGGATGAAATCGTTTAGGGGTGGCATTTGTTGGTGGCTGGTGCTGCTTGGTTGGGTAATTAAATTTTGTGAGAAGTCAGTTTGATGTATAATAGGTGAATTACTCTGAGCAAGATTTGTATCTGTCGACAAGCTATGCTCTTTGTTTCGATCATGAAATCGTGCGAACGATTGTTTTGGATGTAGTTCGGAACACTTCTGCCACCGTACCCTATTTGTTTCTTAATTTCGTGGAAGAATTGTAGCAGGAGTTAGTACAGCAGGGATTTATATTTGTACTTGGATATTTTATGTTGGAAGGTATTAATAATGGTAATTACTTATAATTATACCAGAATTCCTCCTCTGAAATATTCTTTAACATTTTCTGAAAAATTGAAATATTCTTTAACATTTTCTGAAAAATTGAAATTTTGTATCACAGTAAATAATAAGTATCAGAAAGTTGCAAAGTAGTAAGACGTAATCATCGGTGAAGTATGGTTACACTTTGACCGCAGAATAAAGGGAACGTGCAGCTAATGACATAACTGTAAACCGTACATTTACGCGGGAAAATATTTCATTCGTCACTCGGTACGAGGATCGTTTGAACAGGTGGAGAGAAACAATGTTCCTGTGACCCATTCATATTTCCTGCACTGTAACAGTTGCACTATTTTAGTGTACACCATAAAAGTCGTCCCGTGCGTGTTTCTTCGCAATTCATCGCGAGGCTTCTTCAGACCTAAGTACGCGGAGATTACTTTCCGGTCAGAAATTTACCGTACACGCTGGTTTCGCGTACCGTGAAGTATTCAGTGTAGTGCAGCGTCGCTGAAGTCTGTGATATTTTCGATATTACCACTAGTAAATCACAGTTAACAGGGAGGGAAGTAAATATCCACGTAGTGAGATTAATTAATAGCGTGCAAGTAGTGTCAACATGAAACAACCGTGAAATAATGGATAGTTGTACTGTTTTTATTGGATTTTATGTTGATTTCCTATTTGAGATTTTTAGTGGAACTACATGTTGCGTACTCAATTTGATTCGAATACGTATAAGAAGTAACGGGTAGAGATATTAAATAGTCGTTTATTTGTAAAAAAAAAGCAAATAAGTTCCCATTCGAATAACATTGGCAGGGGAAGAATTTTCATTCGGATAATTATTTATTCATTATTTACATTTATTCCTGTAATGCTATACATAGCATTCATTATTTGTGGGAACAGTTATCAGTTATCAGGCGGCGAAAACTAACAACAGTTGTTCACATTATTATTCGTATAATTTTGAGATAGCTATTCAGGCTGTAAACTTACTCGATTAAATAATAATAAATTTTAATGAGTAATATAGAGTGAAGTTTTATTTAAATAATAAGTATTTACTCTTTGCAATGAATTAATTATTTTATTTATTCGAATAATTCATCATTACTTATTTGAATAATTTTTTCGTATAACGATTGTAAAATAATTAGAATAATAATACTAATAACCAATGGTTGTTTTCGGTTCACAATTTATAAATTTCACAAATTTATCGTTTGAGAAACAAATAATTGTAAAAGCCGATATGAAAAGAATTTCAAGACACAGTGTGAAAAAATATTTCATGTACAGATTCCTATTCGGTATAATCTGAAATTCCATCACTCCGAATATTCCAATACTTCTAATTATTCGAATACTCCTAATTATTTGAATCTCAAATTCGAATACCCCTAATTATTCGAATCTCAGATGCGAATTCTCTGGTATTCGAATATTCGATATACCCCAAATGTAGAGCAGTGAATAACCCATTACGAATAACTGTTATCCAAACAGACTAAAACAGTCGACTAGAAACAATTAATTTGGATAATCATCGTAAAATAAACATTTATTCGAAAGAATTCGAGTAATGCGCAACATTAATTCGACTCGAGCAGACGAGCGTCTGGCTCATCCAGCGTCGAATTCAATGAATGTCCAGTCTCGTCTTTCAAAATACCCACGGAACAAGGACGAGTTCGTGTTACTTCAAGGTCGCTGCGCATCGTGCACCACAGAATTTTTCCGAACCGACCGCCTTAACTGTACTTGATTTACAGGCATTGAGCATTGCGTCGTATTTTCCACGGCCAGCAGACGTAACAGGGTCAATTTACGATGCGTTTCGACTGGCAGCGTTGTTGAATTTATTCACTGGTCACTGCTGATGATGATGATGACGATGATGATGAGAAAACAGAAAAAAAGCGTCTGGCTGCGTCTGGTTCTTGTAACGGCAACCGTTGGGTTTATTTTAAGAAATTTCGATTGGTCTGGGGCTCGCTACAATACTTTTTAGCCATTCGAACATTAATCAGAATTAATCGTCTTGCAATTCAAGTTATGTAAAGTACAAACGTTGGTAATTTATTGGATCGCAAGTGGAAAGCACAAGTTTCGAATTAGAATATTTTTTGTGGGAAATATTCAGGGTATGTAGTCACTTCTTTCACAGTGATCGCAGAATTGACTTTGTGATTGAGAGTCTAGAGTTTTTCGTAGTTTATATGAATTGGATTATGAAGATTGTTTGAGGAGAATTTTACTGTCTTCAGAAATTATAATTTAGGTGTTATTCATACGTGGATGACGTAGTCTTCTATGGAATTCCTTAACACTGATTTCCGATATTGTTTATGTCAGAGATATGTGTGTTTATTCAAATACGTGTTATTTATTTCGTGTGTTAATCCAGAATGAGCACGCGGGACTTGTACTGAAATAAAAATGAAATAAAGCTAAGGAAAAGGGAAAATGTGGTATCATACATATTCAAATGATGTCACACTAACAGAAATATTGCTGATATTTGTAGAGAAATCATGTAGCAATCAATGTGTCAAATCGATTTGACAAATTGATGGTAAAATGGCAAGACTGACGCAAACCAATGTCGAAGGACAAAAATCAAATGGTTTCTGTAGTCAAGATTATTCCCTCTTTCACCGTGTATCTTGTTAGATAAATCGTTGTCCCTTACGAAACGAGCTCTGCTGATTGTAAAACATTCTCTATTTCATAAAAATTGTTACCTCGTTCTGTATTAGCAAAAGTTTACTTTGTGATTCAAGTTTCTGCTTGTTCGACAAGAAATGGATTCAGCTTTCTTGAAGATTCACTTTTCTTCTTCAGAATTTTCTGGACAGAGATGGGCAAAAAATTATTTGAAATAAAAATTTCGTACACAAATGTTTATTTCAAATAATTTCGTACACAAATGTTTATTTCAAATAATTTCGTACACAAATGTTTATTTCAAATAATTTTTTGCCCATCTCTGAGATTTTTATATTTTCCTGAAACAGAGATGGACAAAAATTATTTGCAATAAAACTTTCCTACACAAATATTTATTTCAAATAATTTTTTGCCCATCTCTGTTTCTGAAAAATATAAAAATCTCATCGATTATGAAATGAACCTACTGCAGGTTTCCCTTAATATCGACAAGTGTTCAAAGCGCAGAGCTAGCTGGGCAAAACATTCCCACCAAAAACAATCCCTCGAAAATATCTGACAGACTTGAATGGCCATTTTCCAAAACCTTGCGTCACTCAAAAATTAGGAACTGTTCTCCGTTAAACTGTTCTCGTATCACAATATACATATCTGCCTTCCCGCAGGAAACAAGTGTCCCTGACCATCGACACTGTCGAGCGATTATTTATTAACACACCCCTCGGTTGCTTGATTTACAGATCGCTTGGACTCAACGGACTGTGTCAACCGGATCAGCGACTACAGCGTCTATTGACCTTTACCGAACCGCGCTTAGAGTACAGTCACGAAGAGCCTCTGCGATTGAGCTGGGAAAACGTCGAATCTTCGCAAAAATGCCACTCCACTTATAACCGCCAAACAAGTGCTTACAAAATAAACTCACATTAACACTCTCCATGCCACTGTGCTCCACTGATGGCCCACGTTAGCGACAGCAAGTAAAGCTTCCATAAAAAACAGTTAGTTCAATTTAATTCAACACTGAGATAAAACAAGAAGCGTGAACTACGAAGGATTTAAGCAACTTTAACTTTCCTATGACATTGTAACGCAACCTTTTGCTCACTTTTCAAAGTCCCACCGAGAACTTCGAATTCCACCGTGACAGTCAACCTGTTAGTCCAGTCTCTAGACATTGATAAACACCAATGATAGAAAAACTGCAGCAAATACTGGCGGACTTTATTGGAGTTGTTTGAATTGAGTGGTCCAAGCGACTTGGAGGATTAATCGAGTGAGGAAGAATTCAAGGGGAATAGACAGGAACGAGAAAAGTATTCATGGCAGGCGAAAGTAAATGACAAAACGTTCCTGGAACGTTCGAGCTGAAGATAAAAAGGTGTCGAGGAAGGAGGAGCTGCTGGTAGTAATGTGTTAAAAGGTTTCTGGACAGAAGAAACATGGAGAACGCGGTGATCTCGCTGGACTCGACGGTCAGAAGTCAGGACTCGAATGACTCGAAGGATTCGAAGGACTCGACCGCCTCAGAGTCGAAGCCGGAGAGTTGTCTGGAGTCGAAACACTCGAAGGATGTTCTGATCTCTGAGAAACAGCAACGACAGCAGCAACATCAGCCACACGCGCAACAGCACCCTGAAGAGCGACAGAAGCTGAGGAGCGCTGAGTCGAAGGATGATTCCAACCTCTTCATGTTCACCTCTTGCGGGCAACTGCTTCTCGGTGAGTTCTATTTATTTATATATTTATAAGGTCTCCATTTTGCAGCATAAAAAAATGTTAAGTGAACCGATTTTATTTAACTACAGCAATAATGCACTAAGAAGTGTAAAATAATTCTTTTCTTGTACTTCTTTTCTTGAACACTCTGTGAGTATCGTTTTTAAAATTGATTTGAACAATTCTATAGGATAATCAGAGGGTTTGTATGATTTTATTTGGGGTCACTTATCACCACCAAAATTGTAGTACAAGAAAAGAATTCGTTCATGCTTTTTAGTACATTAATAAATAATTAATAATCTAGTTAAATAAAATCGTTTCACTTGAAAAAATATTTTTATCTATTTTTTATTTTATACCTTTTAGTGTTTGTTTTGCAATCAATTTTTTTCTTGTGAATTCCCCACGCAAACATCCCTTTGAAAACTTTTGAAAGAAATAGATATACCTGAACATTTACAAATTACATTTAATTTTTAACAAATTATAACTCATTTTTAATAAACTGCAATTATTTTTATCAAGTTTCAAATCTATTTGATATGTAGAAATGGGTTAAAATTCTAGGGGATGCAATTTTTCACACTAGAGGGGATAAGTTTTTCAAAATTGTGTATAACTATGGGCGCCTGCGAATTTTTAGGTCTATTGGAGATTGGTGGAAGTGTGTTAAAATTGAGTTACAAGATTTAAAATAAACGATCAAACAAAAAAAGACAAATCATTACAATTGAATAAACAGAACAGAAAGCAAAAGAACAGATATCATTTCAACAGAAAATCATAACAATATTTATCTTTAAAGTTTTGTTTATTGCTAAGAAAATTATGCACAGAAATCTTCTTTATATATATAATACTTTTTATTAATAGAAAGTCAAATATTTCGACATAATTTAATCAAATGTTTTCTATCTCTATTTTCGATGAGCATTTCGGTTCTCTTACGTTTCCTCTAAATGCAAGGCAAACGAATTTCCACTCAGAAGTGGTCATCTAGCAGACATTTCACCAAAGTGCATAGAAATCGGCGTAAAAGTGAAAACATTTCACTTAGAAAGTCATACTTGTGTAACTCTCTTTCCGCGGGCTTGCAAACCGTAGAGAATCGCCACGCAGCGATTCATTGTGATTCGATGTTCAAGCTAGGGCTAGGCGTAATTGCAACTATTACAATGTTTGCGTGAAATCTACCATTCGAATAGAAAATAAAAACGAAGCACACCTCAAGCGATTTCTCCCATCCTAAATGAACGTTCCTCTCAACTTTTACTTCATTTAAAACAATTTCAACATTTACTGCAATTATTCAACCCTCATTCCACTTCTGAACGAAAGTTTACAATAACTCAAATTCAATCTGCACTTCAAAATAAAAAGATTACAAACGTTGAAAAAAATAACAATCCCATAGCTGAATAAAAAAATCAAACCCATTAAAATAAGCAGAGAAAATCTCAAAAGAAGCAAATAACATACAATTTCCCTTGTCAAACCCATTAAAAAGCAAACGCAAAGGGCACAAGGATAAAGCGTGGAGGTCCGTCGATTTCACCTCGATTAAAATATTTTTCTCGGCACACAGGTGTGGTCCTGGTCGTGTTTGGCATCCTAGTGTTGGTGCATGGCGCCTCGTTGGGCGGTTCTGGTGCAGGACTCTGGGCAGGTGTGGGTGCCCTTGTCGCAGGAGCGTTGGGTGTCGTCGCCACGCTCGCGACATCCTCGAGCAAAACGAACTCGAGCTTTTCGACAGCTCACCTCGCCGCCAGCCTTATCGCCCTTGCCCTCTCGAACATGGCCGCGATCACGGCCTTGACTGCTATCGTCAGGGACTCCCAGAGGACACCGGAAGTGACCTTACTCACTGTACCGGTACGTAGCATTTACGCTTCCAACCACCTCCCCTTTTACTGTTTCGCTTCTCAACGCGCTGTATAATTACTCAGGCCTAAAATGAAAAAACTTTTCCCAATATTTTAGCTATCTTCAACGAGTTCTTGGGTGTTTGAAAATATAATAAACATTCCATACCACGTTCTATTTTTCACTACTAATTTCATTCAATCGAATTTTACAACATATAAATTTGAAAGCACAGTGGGGATAAAATTGTAGACGAGTATTCATTACCAGTGGGAGGTCAGCATATCAAGTAAATATTCGTAGATACGAATACAGAGATTCCTGAGAGAGAATATTAATTATTATTGTAAAGAATATAAATAGAGGTAGAGGAAAATAGGATAACAAGATTATAATTCGTTTCACGTTTCATGGAAGAGTATCTCCCATATATCAACAGGTTAAAAATTCCAATGAGAACTTCTAGTAGTTGCAAAATGTAACACTTTCGGGAAGAAAGTGTTCAGACGACTTGGAGAACACGCAATTCGTGTGCGTACTTACGTTGCCATTAAAATCCTTTTCCAGTTCTGGATAATTTTCGCTACCTAACCGACTATAAACATCTTACGCTATCTTCGCATTGGAATTAGAACGTCCACGGTGATAACAGAAACTAGTAGTTCTCAATGGCCATTAGTGGTCGTCGAAGAGACATGTTATAACGCCAGGGTATCAATTACGATTAATCGTTAGCGAAGCGATAAGTGTAATTCCATGCCCGAGGAGATCCTCTTGGCGCGTGCCTGTTCCGCGAAGCTACCGAGAAGTTAACGGTCACTTCATAGGAAATTATTGCCTGACTGCCGCGAATTTATTGCTCTATCGATAGGAAACAGGGAGATGCCTTCGCCGACGGACAAAGTGGCATGAATGTAAATGGACATACAGATAAATCTGAAGCTACGTTTGAATAGAGATGTAACTTTTATTACTCTATAACTCCACCTTGTGGACAAAAAAAATTAATCGCCTAATTTAACGACTTTGATTAAAAAAAAATATTTTAAAGATTTTTATTACAACTCCCCCTTCACTTTCAGAGAAAATAATTTTTAGTGTTTGATGATTTTTAAAATTTGTTATTGTCTATCATTTCCCCTTCAAATCGTTTGGTATACAGCACGAGACTGTTGCGATGTGAAAAGCATTGTGGAGGATATCGCAGAGTGCATCAGACTTTAACTGGGAGGCAAATGACCGTGACTGAAGATGAAAGTATGGAGAATGGGCGAGACCTCTCAAACGTCCTAACTGTGTTAACTTCATTTGCGTGCGACGTGGAAACAATGGAAAATGCTAGGTCGAAAGGAAACTGATTTCTACTCAGGAAAGTGAAGCTGCCGGGATGCACCGGAGCGTCCAATGTGCAATCTGTTCGTTGTGCTTATGGTCATGAAGGGATCACGTCGAGATCCATTCTTTTCTCAGTAGTCAGATACGTTTTTTAACGCTTTTTACCTTTTCATCAAGCTCTACTACTTGAAAATTGGAATAATGCTATTGATAATAATGATTATAAAATTTATTTCTTTAAATATTAACAGTAGATTTTGGTTATTTAAATGATCAAGATCTAAACTCTCAGCGAAAGAAGATTGCATTGCATATTTAATGGCAAACTATAATTTACTGTAGTGGGCAATAGTTTCTTTACACCCTTTGAAACAGAATAACTAACTATCTCGAAAACCTATCCACAGAATTTTTTTTGGACCTTATTTTCGGAATCAGCGGGCCATTTTACATAAGAAAAAAATAGTGACATCTGCTGCACAAAATGGCTGTAAACTAGTGCGTGTAAACATTAGTCATCTCGTCCGAGATTTCACGCCTTAAAATAACTCGGATCCATACACGTGGATCCGCAGGCACCTGATCCTTCTTGAGGTCGACAACTTAGTCAAAACATAAAGTTTCGCAATGGGCCAGACAGGGCGCGTTCCATACATCGTTTGTCCAGAGGCGAAGCACTCCTTGAAACTTCACGACGGTGTGCCCTGACCGCGTTTTAGCCTTGGCATTGGAAACTTTCTCCAGCGGTCAAACGGTTCCAGCGGCCCTGTTCCGATCGGTCCGCCTCACCGAAACTCACCGATTCGGCAAGACGTGAGAACGATGAGAAACGGATCGGGGTCACCATTGCTGCGGACTAATTGGGGGAACGTACCGATCAACCATGGCGGTCGTTAATTATAGCAGGCGGTGTGCCTTTCATCTTACAATTAGTGGGAATTCCATCCTCGTGTTCCCACTTCGCCAATGTTATGCTTGAAACCAGCTGTAATGCTAACGACGCGAATCCTAATAGTACAGAGCCTACATACACCAAAAATCCTCTGACTCTATTGCCTTCAGTAATAGACGACTTGAAACGGTAAATGGTATAGGTGCCAGTAGTGAAGATTTTCAGACAAATTTGAGAGAAAAAAATCTCTCGTTTGTCACTATGGACTTTTAGCGTATGGCATCTTTACAGATTTAGAGGGAAATAAAAATATGACGGTCATGAAAATTGCTGCCACTTTTATCGCTATGATTTTAGCTCTATTCTGCGAAAGCCCCTTAGCGATTTTCAGGAATTTATTGCGACAAAAATAATTATAGTAATGGAATAAAACTTTTTTCTATTTATTACACTACATTTCTACCGCAAATAAAAAATAAAAAGGTAATAAAATTAGTGTTTTTGAAATGCTTTTGAAAGTGGTCTTGATGACATGTTTAAAAATTTATGCCTCGCTCGTAAAGTCGATTTCAGCAGTTAGACTTCTCTGAAACGAAAAATCTAAACAGATTCTTGATCAGTATGACTGTCGCAATCATCCGGACTATAATTAGTGATTTATCTTCAAAATTATCAAAATGGCGGGCAAAATGCTAAAAAAATGTATTCTCGGCTTTTTCTTTTGCTATTTTCGATTTTAATAGTAGGTTAAACTCGATGAAAATACTTGATTGTAGTCCCTGCGAGAATCATAGGTGTGCAGAATAAGCAGTAAAATTTATAAAGCAATCGGTTCGAAAAGATGACTCTCCGAGAAAAACGCTTTCAAAGTTTGCATGTATAGAGCAATACAAACCTCCTCTAGTACCCAAAAAGCAAATTCCCATACCCTCCCGAAGCCTCCAGCACTACCACCCCGTGTGTACCTACAAATAATCTAAGCCACCAACGTCTCACAAAGAGAACACTGTTTCAGAGCGAAGATGGTAGCGTCGACAACGTGGAGGGTGGCTGGGCGGGTCTTCTCGCGAGCATCGGGCTCCTGGTGACCAGCCTAGCCGAGTTGCTGGTCTCCGGCTACAGCTGCCTGACCTTGACCCCCAAGCTCTGCGGATGCCTGAGGGCGAGCAACAGCGACGACGTGGCCAGCGACGGTCGGCTGAAGACCCGCAACATGGTTCACCAGTGGGTCACGGCCCAGACCCACGTGCCGAAGAGCCAGCCCATCTACGTGGTGCAGCCGATGCTGCCGATGCACCCGATGATCCAGGTGAGGCCGGACCCTCTCCCACGACCCGTCCTCGGCTACTTGCTCGACCTCTGCCGGCAGAGGGGGCGAGGGGAGAGGTAGAGATAGGTCAGTGACACAGGCGCGGAGCTAGAAAGTTCAGACGTCGAGAGAAACTCGTCCCCGAGCGTTCGCCCCCGGGCGGCTTCTGTGCCTACATTTCGGAGATGCACGAGCTCGTCGCGCATCTTTCTGTGTCAGGAGGATAAGCTTGCTTCCTGCAACTACCGCCTTTGACTCGCGACCGCTTGGTGTTCAAGGGGCCGCCCTTAAAGTCAAGATTAACCCTTCGTTGACACTCTGGGTGTGAGCTACCCATAAGCTGATTCTGACTCTCTGCACATTCTATATACGAAATAAATACTTTTTCTTCAAAGCAGACTTATATTATAGCCGAGCAACAACTCTGTAGATTTTTAGCTTCTAATGTTAGAATTTGTAAATGTTACAATTTTTTAAAGATTTTCTTTGTTCTTTCTCGATATGTGGTAATTTAGAATTGTTTTACAAAAACTGTGATAAAATTTCAATTGAAAGACTATTGGAATGCATTTTAGAGACCTTGAAATTGACCCATGATTTTTTTCATCACTTTAAGAACAATTCATTTCTTTTTTATATAACGAATTAGCAATAACTCATACGTGAGTTGCCATATTGAGTTCATTTTGAAATTCTCTCGACTCTTTTAAATTTTAATATTTATGATATATTCTAGGGGCGCAAAATCTCCATCTGTACTAATTAAGGCGCAATCTCGAATTGTTTTTACTGATTGAATTTTTCGCTAAATGAATATCGTTCATTACCAAATGACTTCATTGCTCTTCGTTCTTGATTCTATTTAGTGTCGTCGATCACTTTTCTGACACTAATATAAATGATAATTAAGAATCTCGTGGATACGGGACACTGCGTTGCAACGTCTTTTAGATCGTAATCGTAGTGCGACTCTAAGAAAGTATCGAGTGCAAGTCTACGCTTTGAGGAAGTACTTAATGTGCGCGTGCTCGCCAGACCACCGAGAGATTAACGGTGTCTGTGTGTCGAGGAGTCGGTAAACCCGTAAAATACTCATGCAGCCAAGCCTGCGAGCGAAAACTGCAGCAAAATTACGAACTTCCACATCACAGGATGGTAGCTTCTAGCTTCTTGCCTATCCTAGAATTTTGATTATCTTCGTTGAATGCATTAATAGGTTTTGTTGAGATCACAGTGCAACCTTTAAAACTTTATGTGATCTCAAAATATGATGAGACTAAACAGAGTATCTGTCTTCCACAAAATTTCGCCTAGAACTGCTGTAATAAAAGTTAGAACTGAATTCTAATGATAGCAAGATGGAGACTGAATTGAGGACCTTGCAGCAAAAGGGTGCAGCTCCAGCTTTACCAACTTCGATTATATTAGAAAAAGTTGTTTATAAAATTATTGCTTCGAATTAAAATTAAAAAGAGGACACTAATTAAGAATTTTTTTTCACACAATAGGTAGTAGTTATTAAGTTGATAAGTTTTTATTTCTATTTTTGGCGAAAAAATATTCTGTAATAAAAATATTAATATAGTAAAATATAAATGTAAATTTTTTTTACGAATATTACACATCATAATTCAAAAATAGTCAAAAATAAAGTTGCACCCCCCCTGTGGCAAGGTCCTCAATTTGGTATTAAGTGGAGCATTGGCATTAACCCAACCTAACTGTTAGGGGGTCGGGTGGGCCTGGTCCCCAAAAAAGTGGATTGGCCCCCCCAAAACGCGGAATGGGGCCTCTCCTTAGAAACTATCGAAATAAGTAAAATACATTCATCTGTTCGTAAAACCTTATCTTAAAAGAAAGAAATATTTGGGCCGAAATGTTGTGTACAGTGCAACTAAATAAAAAAAAATACAATAATGTTCTTATTACGTTAAATTATTAATTAAAACCGTTAGAATTGAGCTGCTAAATGTAGGTATATGTAGGTAACTCTACATATAAAAGAGAGAGAAGGGGGAGGAGAAAAATTGGGACCTGGTCCCCCAAGACAAAAATCCTAGTTACACCAATGGATCAATACATTTCTTCCTGTAATAGCGATAGAATAATCCAACTAACAAACTTCCATTTGTTACAGTCACCCTATGGAATGCCTGGAGCCCCAGCAAAGTTTCCCGGAGGGTTTATGCCCGCTGGGCCTCTGCCAATACCTGCCTCAGCTTATGGCGCTGTTCCTATACTTCCACACATGCCATACGCTGGACGGCCACCATCCCAAATAGTAAGTGGCTGCCTTAAATTCGCTTCACGAACCCAGGCGACGAATTATCGCCGTGCCAAACGCCTCGTCGATATTTTTATCGTCGATTCGGGCCTCCTCGCTCTTCCAAGAGAGGAATGCCGTTTCTCTTCGCGCACAATCGTGTAACCGAGGGAAAAGTCCCAATAATTTTTGGTGCCACTCGAGCTTCTGCCATTCGTTCTCGTCAAACGGTTCTTGCTTAGAATAACATCGATGCTCGTGAAAGCGAACCATAACGAATCCCACCTGTTAAGGTGTACTTTCTTACATGGCGTGTCTCGTGGGAACTGAAATTTCTAAAACTCTGTTGCACAGAGTTTAGATGATATACACGTAAATAGTGGAGTCAAAGCGAATGGATAATTAAAAATTAACGCGGTTTTCTTAATACCCTGCCCACCTGCGACACTGGTCATTTTCTTGCTGAACCATGGATCAAATATTGAAAGAACCCTGGTATTTGAAATGTTCATGGCTCGTGAGATAAATAGGAATTGAAGTATAATAGATTTTATTTCCCACGTTTCGCGTTGTTGAATGGTATTTTATCAGGTTTTAGTTTAATTTAATATAACCGGAATTGAAAATAAAAAATATTACGCACGCTGTATTAAGTTCCTTGTAAGAGGAAGAGATTGCACAGTGCGTGATTTCAAGCAATCAACATCGTTACGTCCCTCGAGGAAGTAGAATTTATTCGAGTTATTGATGTCCAATTTCAGATTCGAACGAAACAGAAGCGTCATTTGAATATGGAGCAAGAAGGCACGATGGAGAGGAAGAAGCAAGTCGAGGCGAAGGCAGAGTCCTCGAAGAGGATGTCTTCTATAGGAGAGGACCAAGTTGATCTAGCTCAAACGTACACAGGACTGGACAAGAAAATCTCAGAGGAGTTCATCTCGATCGCCATGGATCCAGAGAGGAAGTCGAAAGCGTCGAGCAGCCACGGGAGTGAAATCGGAACGTCGAAGACCAGCTGAAGGCAGAATGTCGTAAATCTTCTGAAGTTCGTCGTATCGCAGTTGCTTTGGAAAATTCTCCTGCACGTTTGTTTCTTCTCTCTAGCAGGGAGGAGGCTTCCCATCATCTACGCTTCGAATATCGTTCGTTCTTTGTCTGGCAAAGGGAAACCGGAAGTAGCTCTCTCGGGTGGCAAGCTTTTCCATGCACTCGCTATCTGTGGCAAAGTATTCTCCAGTTTAGTTCACGATCGTAGCCCTAACTGACCATAGGCGGTTCCCTGATAAATGATAGCTTTTTGATTCGTTTAATTAATTCGGATTTAACGAACGGTAAATGAGCAGTTGCAACTTGGCTCGTCTTCCAAAAAATTATGATTTTATCCAAACACTATGTTTCTTTTCGTTTCCCATAATTTTCATACCACACGCAGGCCCGAATTAAGATTTTTGGGGCCCGGGGCTATCAAACCTTCGAGGGTCCCTCGGAAAGTGGGACCCAGGCAGCCCCCCTTTAATTCGAGCCTGACCACACGCGCGTAAATTTATGTGTAATTCTGTCATGTATATTAGGGTGTCCCAAAACGTTTGCCACCTGAGCCTTTTTACCTAATCCGCCACTGATCCTGATAAAACCTAAGCAGTACATAGTTTATAATGCTTTGAAAAGTCTCATGGCTCATGTTGCCTCGGCGTGGAAACACGCCAATACCAGAGGGTCAATGGTTTTTTGCGCAAAGACCCCTCATTGCCAGGCAAAGTGTTAAATATCTTGTTTATCTCGTCAGTTTCAGAAACATTTGTTACGAGTACTCTAATATGCGCGGTGAGGTGTTCGTTAATTAATTTGCTGTTGTAAACGTTAATTGATTTGGCAACCTTTCACAGCCTGAATTATTCAAGCGTGTAATCTGTTCTGAACGGAGAACGGTACATGCGACTTGTATTTGCAATTGTAAAAGAGTGGCTATGTACAATCTGTATAGGGGTAAATTAATATCTTAAAAGTTAGTAAATTTATTTATTTCTTGCGGTATATCTTGTACCAGTTGTTATTTACTAGCGTTATTTACTGCGTTATTCGTTAGGAACGCAACGTGTACCCACAGAAACGATGTTCAGGCTTTAAAAGGTTAACGAAACACATACCCTTGTGTATTTTGTTATGTAATAATTCCAAAGGAGAACGTTAGTTGTAATATTTCTTTTTTACATAATGTAAGATAAGATATAAATCAATTTATATGGTATATAAAATTTAGAAACCATGTTTGAGAGTGGATGGGAACGAAACTGATACTTTAACTCACTTTGTAATAGTTGAAGAATTAATTCGTAAGTTTCTTACGTTATCTATTTTGTCGATGCATATACTGCCAAAGTTGTCTACACTGCGTTCCATATATGAGTGTACCAACGCCCCTACCGATTTGCGACCGATCTGCGCAGCTCCCACGGATCTGATATACACGATTGGTTGAAGCACTTTCGCAATTGGTCGTACCACTTTCCCTGCCGGTTTACTACCAATCAACAGTTTATCCCTGCACGAAACGAGTACGCTCTAATGTGGAACGCAGTGTAATTCATTTCTTAATGTATAGAGGTGCCCTAAAATTATAGAACAAGTCTCAAGCCTCTGTATTTAAACCTTTTCCAATTTCTTCCGCTCAAAATTGATTACTCCCCAAAATTTGCCGCTTTCTAAAATTTAACGCTTCCCGAAATTGGTCACTCCCCAAAATTTACCGCTCCCCAAAATTTGACACTCCCCAAAATTTGCCGCTTTCTAAAATTTAATGCTTCCCAAAATTTGTCACTCCTCAAAATTTGCCGCTCCCCAAAATTTGCCGCCCCAGGCTACAGCTTACTTACCCTAAAGAATCCACAATTAAATTTTACACATAAAACCCTTTTGCTATCAATTCAAACAGATGAAACTAATTTTGGACATCATACTCAAATTGTTTAAGCTAACTAAAAAGAAATACATATAACTATCGCATGTTGTGACAAAAGGAAAAAAAAACAGAAAGTACGATATTAAATGTGCCTTGAAGTAAGATTTAGAGGACTAAACCACACTGAATCATTTAATACACTTTTTCAAATACCATTCTATCTTGTACAATAAAATAAAATTCAGAGATACCTGATATTACTTAAAGTAGGTACTTAAAATATATACATGGACCCCTGCGAATAAGGATACGGCGAATAGGCAAGGGTGTAAATCACATTATTTCTATTCTTCATATTTAATAAGCTTTAAGTACCAATGTTTCGAAGCAAAGTAAAACTAGCCTACACCATTCTCATTCTCAGGGGCTCGTGCATTACCACGGTAGTTGCAAGTGAGAAACATAATATAATTTGTAATGCATTTAAATGTTCTAAGTCGTTTGTACTTATCGCTTCCCTCTATTGTTTGGCCTGTAAAGTGTTACACGTAATGTTGATTTTATATCGCCATTCTATTGTACAGTCGTAACATTATTACTCGACCCCGCGAGTGGGTTGCTCACGATTCGACGCAGACTCTGTCGTGTATATATTATGTATAACGCGTGTTGTTGCTAATAAATAAATGTTTAAGATTGAATACTGTTACACAGCGTAACGATCGTCGGTAGGCGAAGGCATGCAAGACGCAACACGCTTTGAATTTTAATGCGCGGTACTTTATTAACGAAATATAAGTACTTTATATGCAAGTGTGTGTACATACTTCATTCGCTAAAAACTACTTATAAATACACGTAATCATATGTAGGATATATTGCGCGAATCTCGAGAAAGATATACAACTCGTGCATACTGTATACGATGTATAAAAATATCTGGCATTCTTTCTTTTCTTTTTCATTAGGAATAACGTATCCTTCGCTATCAAAGCCATCGCTATTTTTATAACGAAGTATATTAAAAAATACATGTAAAACCATCACAATCATTGGAATTTAATTACAATTATCTAGTACACTAATTCGCATTACGGTGATCGGAGAGAACGCAATGTAAAAGTCAATGCTGTTTGAATTCGAACTTGACCGAATAAAATCAAGTAATGATTTTCCCTTTCTAGCAAGCTATGAAGATTATTTTCTGCGGTGATTTCTCTTTTATACAAAACATATAGAAAAGGCTTCGATCACTTAATGTCGAGTACAAAGTACGTGTATAGCTTTATATGAACTACTAATATTGGTAACTTATTATTTGTATTACTGATATTACTATTATCGGGAATGAAAAGGAATTCTTCGCATTCTCATTCTTTCGATTCTGAATCAATTGCGTTCGTTCAAAAGTGTGGAAATATTTTAACAAAAATGCTACGGTATATGCAATATTAAGTACTTCACTTATCTTTACCCTTTTAATGCTGAAATTTCAGTACTTGATTTAACGTTATGCAAAGCGATTTTGCAAGCAAATTTACCGTTGTTCATGTGCACAAATAACGGAGATTTCTTCCGTCATAGAGAAGAAAGGAATTCATATACTAGACGTGGCGCTTAATATTGCAGACATCAAACGAAAGAAATTCATCCAACTGTACTGAAATATTCAGCGCCTTATGACTGAAGCTGTCTTTTAAAGTAACGTTCGAAAATGCTATAAAGTAATAAGCGTTTCCTTTACAATGTTAGGCTTTCCCATCACTAGTTGCATCAGCACAGAAGAATGCCCGTGCATTAATTAAGTCGTTAAGTGACATTTCTGTCGCTACTGATGGCTCGCAATTGTCTATAGCTATGCTATAACTTTGAATCACACTTCACTCGTTATATTCCCTTTTCCCTGTATTCAACTATGCATTTACTGTTCAAAATTAAAGACTATACGCCGAACAGACATACATATACATCGATAACACACAACTTATCGCTAGTCGGTTAATCTGTTTCTCTTCATTAATCAATCAGAGGTTGTAAAAGTAATGTAACAGGTATTCAAATTAAACCAGCAATAGATGTGTATGAGAAAAACATTTGAAATCATTTTTCAAAGGCCTCTGTCAAATTAATTGGCTAGCGATAAGTGATGCGTTAAGTGCCTAAATACTTTTGTGGAAGACTCTGTTGCGTAAATATCATAGCACTAAATTATTAAACTCGCAGTTCAACGGAGTGTTCGTTTAAGAACGATATGCAAGGCACTTGTAACGGCTTCAGTAGTACAGTCTTCAATTTTAACAGGGCGCAAGAACAAGACGTTAGTCGTTTACAAAATGTCCTCAGCACCGGCTAGGGCAAAGTACAGATTCTTAGAAAAACTATAACGAATTTGGAATATTGCCATCAGCCACACCCCCTGGTAAAACATTCCATCTACCCTCAACTGGCATTCGATATATCTATATCGATCGTTTCATCCTTGAGCAACGCTCGTTTGTCTTCTTTGGTATTGGCTTGCCGTTTGCCTCCTATTTTACGCTTACCCCTGTTAAGTACACCGTTTTCTTCATCCATCATGCGCAAAATCTGAGTCTGGTCGGAACTTTCTATCGGCGCTATTGATATATCGCGGACCGCGCGGAATTTACCACAGTTGTTTAGATGTTCGTTCTCTAACCGAAAGAAATTCCAAACGAATCTCCTGAAAACAATTGAGAGCGAATGATTCCACGTGTACTGCCTATGTCGTCGGACACTTTTATTCAGAGAAATGAGAATTGCATTAGAGATAGCATCGTCTGCGGTGATCGTATCGTTTAAATTAAACGCAATCTACTATACCAGGTCCACTGCCTAGAACTTGTAATTTGTCTTTAGAACCCTTGCAGCAAGTAAACCAGTTGCGGATTTAACGGGCGATCGCCATCCGTAAATCATGAAACATTCTTATTTCGGACGACACGCATATGAATAAATATGAGCGAACAGAGAAAACGGGGAACGATCACGTCGCAGTCGATGTGTTAAGTAATAAAATACAGTTACTTCATTTTAAATTGAGCGATTGATAATTGAAGTCTTACCTGAAAACCTCCAGAGGCGCCACTACGGATGTCATTAAGTCACTGGATACGTATCCACACTCAACAAGTACAAAGCTAGCAATCCATGCAAATCTTAGGATAAAGTCCTCGATAATAGCAAAATAATAAAATCCCTGTGAGAAAATGAAACGTAAGAAACATCGAACAAAGGAAGAAACAAAGTATGTATAATCTATTTACCGCCGCTGAATACACAACTTCCTCGCGCAAGAATCTGTTTTCGCCAGCGTTGCTATCTAAAAGTCCCCAATCCATTTTCAGGTCCCAGGTCAAGGAATATATGGAGTTGATGACGCAACTGATTACCCAAAGCCACAGCCATGGATTCTCCCAGCGACTTTGATATTCCACTGAAACAAATGGCGCTTTATATTTCTTCGTCTTATCAGAATACGAAATACAAGTAGCATGTAACTTACTAGCACGATAAGCACACATGGTGTTGGATATTACAACGAGGAAGGTTGTTGAATATTTCCCAGCGTTAGCCAAATGCGGGAATGCCTCTTTGGAATCCCGATATCGTCGAATGCATTGCGCGAAACGAAACCATGCAGGTAGACAATTAACGACAGGTCTGACGATCAGGGAGCCAGACATACATTGCGTGGTGTCGTCTGCTTCCAACCAATTCCCGTTAGTGATGTAAAAGCACGACAAGAAATGGAAGTCTAGCAATGCAATGGCTAGGCTGTTCAATTGGTCCGCCAACCAGAAATCGGCGAAATTCACATAGGCGAACGGCGATATTAACACACGTCCCTGAGAAAAAGTTTTTTAATATCGTTTACCTTTTCTTAAGGGAGAACAACACTTTAAAACCCGGTAAAAAGTGCGATTTTTTAATTTTATGCTAGATATCCATACAGTTAAGCATACGAAAATTAAAACTAAATTATTTTTACTATTTTTTCCACCCCAAAATATATCGATTTTGTCCTTAAACTGACTCGAAATTTTAGAACTTTCCCCTTTAAATTATAGTAATTAAATTTCCGTACGCTTAACTCTAGCTATATTAATATAGATTAAAAAATGCTCTCCTTTTTTTCTCAGATGAACGCGACGTGAATAAAGTGGGAAACCATCAAATCGTGTTCGACGCGTCGCGCTCTACGAAGTATGGATATCTAACATAAAATTAAAAAAATTGCACTTTTTTCGGGCTCCAAGGTGTTGTTCCCCCTTAAGCTTTTTGTTACCATTTCACTCTTTTCTACATGTTATATCCGTGGTACTTACGACGATTTTCAATAACCAAAACCGCGCCTCGTGACGAAACATTTTTAATGGGTTCAAGAGAAACGCCAGCATAATGCAAACCAGGGCTAACGGATTTACGTACGGTGAAATACCAAAGCTAGCACTGTATAAGAAACTTAATAAACTGAGGGTCCATATGACTCCGAGGACAGCAGCCAGTTCCATAAGGTGTTGCTCGGACAGGTGATTCCGAGGATCCAATTCGAATATCAGTACATGATTCACACCTGACGATCGCCATCCGTAAACATTCACACCGATGAGAAACAAGAACTGTATAATAAGTAAAGGCCCACGATACAGTCTAAATGCAATCTTTAAGTTCTCTCCGCCATCGTGGAATATTGCTGAGAATGGAAAGAAAATAGGAGTAGACGCTGAATTGTATCGATTCTTTTACGATATACAAATTCATGTTATTACCTGAAAGTATGACTGCTACGAATAGAACAATGAAACTACCGGAGAATAAGCCAACCTTGAAAGTGGTCCATGGACTCTGGTGTTCGCCTAAAGGTGGTACTCGCAGTCGTTTCATAGCACGTTGTCTGTCTCCGCCTTCCAAATCGTTCGTTACGGTAGTTTCTGTATCTTGTATGAGCTTGTCTATATCTTTGGACGTGTAAAAATGTGCAGTCTCGACGCATTCTACCCTCCATTTCGAGCCGGTATCTACCGACAACAACTGAAAGTAAAAATAATATTGATTGTAACTTGTATAATTAGAGAGACAAGCTACTACAATGAAAAGGTGCGCTGGCTTTTTACTTGTACACAATAGGATAAGGGAGTTTAAAAGATAAGTGTTAGTTCTTTCCTTATTTTTTCATTATTGTCTAAACGAACCTGCAAACCTAGAGAAATAGGAACAAATTAAGCATGGGTCTATGCAAGTGTTAACGAACAGAATTTCTCTTCATACGTGCCTTGTCGTGCTTCTTAAGAATCTTCCGAAAGCCAGTGTAATTAAGATTCTGATAATTCTGGAGTAATATAAGGGACAAATAGAATTCGGAGAATGCGAGTTTCAATTCTCTCAGTTTGCGTGTAGGTAGAAGTGGCTTAATATTCGCTTTCCCTTTATTCTTTCCTCCGCCGTGTTGCAGCTCCAACGCAATCTTCAATTCACTTTGAAGAGCTGCATATTTACGCGTCGCTTCTGCCAACTTCTCTATACAAAACAGATGTTTATTAATAATCGTACTCGTCGCTCGCACAAAAATAAATCAAGTTAAGTTTTACCAGAATTCCTAGAATCGCTTGATATTTCTTTAGAAGAATAATACATTCGACTTGTACGTGTACAATATAAACAAAGTTCTCTCACCAGAATAGAAGGTATTAATTTTTTTCAATTCCCGATCACAGAATGTAAAAAACACCTCGTCGAACGAGGCGAAGTGCCGCGATATTACTTCGGGCTCGACGCTTTCAGCCGAGGGTGCTTCCTCCACGGCTGTATACAGCATCGCCTTCATTTCCTATTAACCCAAAGGGGTCGTTTCAATTATTAATCCATTGACGATACACAAAATAAATTTCAGTTTTTATGAAAACAGATATCCGAATGCAGTGTATCTACTCTATCGTTACGTATTACTTTTACATTCTAATGTTTCTCCTGTATCGCAGCTTTAATAGCGATACTCTAAAGTTTGTTAGCGGAACTTAATACTTTACCTCATAACTAATATATTGCTTACGCCACTCGGGCGTAATATGAGCAGACAAATGTTCCGCGAACTTCATTTTCTTTCAATTATTAGCAGACCTGCAATGAACAGAAATTTCATTCATATTATTTTGCGGACAATAGAAATATCGGCACACTCGAGCGAAACCAAGAAATGGAATATACAGTAGAAATATACGTATACACGATCGACCAGCTAAGAATAAATAATAAAAAAGCGTAGGAAATGCGTAAATTCGAATGGAATATTTCGTCGCATTTTAGCAGCTCACCTTTAATGAATAAAACCATAAGGGAGGTTACACACAGCAGATATAACGTTCCGAGATGCTTTGTCGGCGGCACTAATTCAATATTTTCTGCATTCATGTATGTACATCACGACAAATATGTACCACTCGCAAGATAAACGTGTTTATTCTCATTGTAAGTATATGACACATTGTCAAATTTTCTATCGATCATGGTACCGTTGCTGTTCTTCCTTTATGCGAATTATAGATTATAGATATCGCTCGAGTCTGCCGAATGATATTTTCTAATTCGATAGTCGCTTTTACGTTGCTTTTAGTGAAGATGGGCACCTCCCGTCTGTTACCGAATGTAGTATAAGAGCCGAGAATGCAGACGATTAAATTGCTTGGATACACACATCGCCCGCGAATCTGTTTGAGTTAGATAAATTATCTCGGGCGCGTTACACTGGATTTACTTCTATATTTGCGGTTCTCCTTATTAATCTGTCCTGAAGAAGGATATTATTTATTACTAAAAATGAGATATGAACTTTTCGTTTGCGATCGTTCAGCGATTCGTGATGTAACAATAGTTTGGATGTAAATATTTGATCATTCTCGATATTTTTATTGAGTTCTTATGTATGGGCATTAAAAATTAGTACAGAAAATAAACACATTTTGTATTAGAGTTCAGAGAAATAATGCGATAAGCATAAAATATATAATCATGGGGTGTCAATTTTGCAAAAGAATAAGTATACATTATTTCTAGAGGACCTATAATTCATTAAAAATCATATTTACGACGTTTGTCGTTCGTATCTAAGAAGTGTTAATAAATAATTATATGTAATAAATAATGGGAACTATTATATAGGACGGGATAATGAGGTGCGTATATTTACAGATTCAACTTTTAAAGTAAATTTTGGAAAATCGGTAGTTCTTTAAGTTTCCACCCTATGCGCTTGTGTGGTTTGTTTGCGCGCGTTATTTCGTTTTACAGAATATGTGAATTTAGTTAGCACTGTATACAGTGTAAACAGTACATACACTAATCGAAATGTTTCTCCGCCGATGAGATCCTATGTAAATTTTTGTCACGCGGCTCGGTGGCTCCAGAGTTCTTTACCATTTTCGTGTCGCATGCAACGTTATCGATTCAAAATAGAAGACGATTACAATGCTACTAGCGGTTAGAATTAAACTTAAGCTGAACAAAATTTCCTGTACTCTCTCGATGCAAGATCAATTAATCAATTTAAGTTTTCATAATAGTGTCAAAAAGTAGGGCAAGTAAAATTGTCCACGTTACATACTTTTACATATTTCAATATTGTGTCTAAATGTATTGTCAACATTTTTACTGTAAGAAATAACTTTTAAATAAACTTGTATATTACTAGTCTATACTATTACAATATAAAATTAAAATTGCATACTTTGAAATGCGGTTTCTCAGTAAATATGAGCTGTAGTCACAAGTGTGTTACATCACTTTGTTCGTCTTGACGAGAGGAAGGTTCTAACGTTTTTATTTTTTTTTTAAATAATGATTTTTAAAGAATAGTAGATCACTAAGGAAGGATTTGTGGAAATTCCATCCCCAAAAGGGGATGAAAAGGGGTAAAATGTGTTTTCATGGAGTCCTCAATATCTGTTAGGCCCAAAGCGAAGCGCGGGGGTATTTTGCTAGTTCCATATAAACATATAGGGCGGTATTCTCAGTCGTTGTTTATTCTTAAGATCGTCTTAAGCATGCGGCATCCTCTACTAACCTAGTAGAATAGTAGAGGATGCATGTACGGTTTCCTCGTTCAACAAGCATTCTAACATACTCAATCAGTTTCTGAGGGAAAAGGCTGTCGTTTTCTTCCCCGTCGATTACGTCAAATATAAAGTAATCTAGGCAGACATCCAAAAGAGCTTTGTGCTCTCTACTGGCATCTACACGAACCTATACTTTTAATAACAACTTGTGTAGTACTGAACCGCCCGCCAATTTGTGACTTCTGCTTTAGACCAAAATTGACCAAAATGGTGGAGGATCACTACACTGCGTTGCACATTCGAGCATACTGGTTTCGCGCAGGGATACACTGTTGATTGGTAGTAAACCGAAATCGGCAGGGAAAGTGCTACGACCAATCGCAAAAGTGCTACGACCAATCGCGTGTGTCAGATCAGGCCCGGATTAAAGGGGGGCTAGGGGGGGCTGCAGCCCCGGGCCCCACTTTCCGAGGGAGCCCCGTTCTAAGCGATTAGCTCACTAAACCCCCCTCCCCCCGCTGTTCAACCATGGGGGGGGGGCCTCGAAGGTTTGATATGTAGCCCCGGGCCTCAAAAATCCACCACGGGGGGGCCTCGAAGGTTTGATAGCCCCGGGCCCCAAAAATCATAATCCGGGCCTGTGTCAGATCCGTGGGAGTTGCGCAGATCGCTCGCAAATCGGTAATGGCGTCGGTATGCTCTTATATGGAATGCAGTGTAATCGGCCCCACTCTCGTCAGATTACCGCTGGTAGTCAGTTTCCCACCACCCTGTTCGCCACCGTGGTCCTGGGCTCACCTGGGCTGTCCTATACCTCATCTGTCCTCAAATATTAATAATATTATATATAATGTCAGATTAACGATTGTGAAAACAGTTAAACATTTATGAGATAACTTTCATCTGACAACTCGCTATTGCGTAAGAATTTTATGTGAGAATATGATATGACATATCGATAATTATGAATTTAATCATAAAGAATTAGATATACCAAAAGATAAGATAAAGACTTCGGAAATAACACATATAATTTCAACTTTTGATTACGTAGCAGAGTCATCGCATCGTCCAATTTCACATACACAATCCTGCTTCATTACCTTAATACTACGAATGCAGAAAAATTGATGCAAGTGTGCAAAGAAAGAATACAAAAGTCATGCTTAAAGGAAGCACACGCTCGCGCAGTAATATTGAAAATTCCATTGATCTGATAGATATTTATCAATTAATACAGCATTGTTCTTATTCAGTACACAAACAACATTTTTGACAACTACTCCTATAAAGTCTGTACCAATATTATTTTATATTATAATGCTAATGAAGAAGGTTGTAGAGCTAATCTAATAAACTTCATTTAACTACTAGGGTGAAATTTACTCGTACATTAAATTGTACAGCATAAATTTAGCATCCGACCATCAAGGACTTAAAATGATAAGGACGTTTATATTCTTTGACCTAGAAACAACTGGCTTAATTAAAAACAATGCCATGCCAAAAATCACGGAAATGTCATTAATAGCAGTATCAGGAAATAGTATACGCAGTGGCGTGGAATCTTTACCAAGAGTTTTACATAAGTTAATTCTTCCGATCCATCCGGAGAGAAACATTTCCGAACTAATTAATGATATAACTGGTATATTATCTTTAGTTATATTTAACATATACTTCATATTACGTTAATTTTAATTATCAAAAATTATGATCTAAATCAGTGATTCCCAATCCGTGGGTCACAAAGTGTTTTCTAAGGGGTCGTCATAGTTTTTTAGATTTTATTTAATATTATCGAGTTAGAATTATATTTTGAAATATCTATTTTTAATGTTTTTTCTTTACCTTATGTATAGAGAGTCGCAGATTATTTGAATATTATGAAAGTGGATTGCAACTCAAAAAAGGTTGGGAAACACTGATCTAATTCCTCTATCCTTATACATACGATGTTACAGGTTTATCTAATGAAAATTTAAGGGAAACTCAGTCTTTCAACTGTGAGATATACGCATTAGTGACAAATTTCATAAAGCGACTCACAGCTCCAACTTGCTTCGTAGCTCACAATGGGAATAAATTTGATTATCCAATATTTTTATGGGAACTTCAAAATATCGATAAGGTATTTGTATCTTTGTACAACGGTGTAAAAATATTTATACATTTATAGATAACTCAGTGTGTCTATTAAAGGTTCTCAGCGAAGATATTCTCAGCATCGACATGCTCCCTCTAGTTAGGGATTTCTTCTTGCGGGAGAACAGTCCAATAAAGCAAGCAAACGATGCGCAAGATATTAAGCTTCTGTTAAACGATGGTTATGATGCGATCTTGTCTGATGCATTAGATTCTACTATGAATTCAAGCTTTAGTAGTTGCGACAATGACGAAACTGCTGCGCATGAACGTCACAATACTGTACTCGACAGTCCACAAACAAAATATAAAAGTATGCAAGATGCCAATGAAAAGACACCGGAAAGTCAAAAAATTTCAAAATCGCGGTATCGTAATACAAAGTTGCGGAATAGAGAAGAGATTTTTTCAAAGAAAAAGTTAGATTTCACGTCTGGTAGGCCAGCTAATTTTCAATTACCCACCGTTTATAAACACCTTTTTAATAAGTGCCCAGAAAATGCGCATAGCGCAGAGGGAGACTGCCTTAGTATGATACACTGTGCAATTAAGTTTGGTGACTTTTTTCTTGACTGGGCTCAACGCAATGCAGTACCTTTAATTAATCATACCAAATAACAATAAGCGAAATATATTTTACTTACCAGATTTAAGTAGTACATTTTACAGTATACATCTCGCATGTATTTTTATTTACGTATTTAATTATACACAATGTGTATATGAAGGGTGCTAACGGGTTTTATAAAACACTAAATATATACTTTATATGTAGGCAAATAAAGCGTCAAAGGATATGCGAAATGTAATCGTTTTCTCAGTTTGAATAACTGTGTAGTTAGCATAATATTAGTTACACGTACAATTCTACGTTTTAAACCGAATTCAGACTTAATTTTATAGAAACTCAAAATGCAATTATATTTAAGGAAAACTATTTATTAAGGAGGCATATAAATAATGAAAATGAGTGTTAATGTTAAAAAAATGTTCGAAAATTTAATTTTTTTAAATATAAATATAGAAATATTTCACGATATAATATGAATTAAAAGATCAATGCGTGAAATCATAAAATTGTGCACCTTGAATCCTTTCGTCCTTCGTCGTTACCTAAACATTTATTACATGTGCCAGATATTCATGTTTAAGAGTATGTTTCAGGGGGTGAAACGGATCCGAAAGTAACTGTTTCAAACTGTTATACCTTACCGAAGCTAGGCTATGCGATGCTCTTTTAGCTTAGCCTTTGGTGGAAATAGTTCCATAAGAATGTATTGAAGTTAATTTTTTTATAACGTAGCATGACATAGCATAGCTTAGTTTCCCGGTGGATCCCCGGCTTATTTCGGTTCTTATAACTGTTTCGAGACGCGAAATCGATATCAACCGTTTTCAACCCCCGGTATATTTATACTTCATAACTTACTCGTGGGTATCGGTTGCGTTTGATTTTCTCTTCTGTGGCATTCTATTTTTAATATTTGCAGCTCACCTAAAGTCACTGTAATGTGGAAAACAAGTATTTTCTACGCTGATTTCTATGATGAAAGTCCATTTTCATGCAATTTCAAAAGATATACACTTACAGACATGTTTAGCTATTATAAATGTGCCTGACCTCGCATCCTTTCTGATATTCTGTATAATATTGTTCAGGCGGCAAGCTATATTATGCATTTTGTTGCGCCCAACTCTTTCTAATAAATTATATCCATCGTCCCAGAAATACTGTATTTTATGTTGAGCGCAAGCATGCTGTAATTCTATCAGCATCTGAAAATTCAATCTATGTACAATATAACACTGTGCAAGCTCGCGTGTATACATTGTTTACGAATATATTTACTCTAAAAAATAATAGCGTCAAGGGTAATTTGTTCAAATCCTCATGCAAATCTGACACCTTGTGAAGAAACAATGTTTCGATATAATAGCTCGCTATGCTTTTCCAATTCTCCACATCTCTCAATTTCTACAAGCGTAATAAACTTACAAAAGTGTTATACGACACTCGTTAAGATATTTAATTCACTGAGAAACCTTCATGAAACGTATAACAGGTTTTATACGCCCATATCGAGAAAGAATCTCGATTTCTTGCTGGCAAAAAGAGAGCCTCCAATGAAATTTATCATGCATAAAATCAGCGTTGTTTAATGGTAATGGGATTGCGTACCATATTTTATTCCGATACTGAAAAACAGAGCCTTTCGTTATCATTCGCAACGTAAAAATATATCCAAAAAGCACAATGTCGTAATGTACAAACTTTTAGAACTTCGTTTAACTTCGCAGAAGATCCATGTATAGAATATTTATTGAAAGCTAATGCGGGAGCAAAATCAACATGTATGGCTTCATCGTCGTTTGGAACATTTAGCATTATCGTAAATGCTGGACCACTCTTTCTTATTGTAAACCTGATAAAAGTACCATATTCATTCAACACCACTAATTCATACTTATTCTGACACTTCGGTAAATCGCTAACTACTTTACTTAGGATTCCTTCGACCCACTGCCGAAATCTGTCTGGGTCAAGAAAATCATCGCGGATAAGATTTTGTAACAACCTGATAATGATAAATTAACGTTAAACATTATGGTACATTTCTATTACATGAAATTTAAGGTATACGTATCTTCTGTCTTTTTCCCACCTTCTTTCCTTTTCCGAAAGGGCGTATCTTGGTGAAGTACTGTTAAACGCCTCCGTGCACATAGCGATGTTTATATGTACTTTAGTAAACGCTGGTCGAGTCGAAGAGAGCTGCGAATAAAGTATATATACTCTCATGAACGTGCTAATGTTTTTATTAACAAGAAACTATACGACACTTACAGTTATAGCGTCATAAGGAATGGGAAGTTTTAAAATAATATTCAAGTCATATTCGTTTGGGTGGCCCACTTTTGTACCTTTATAAAAACTGCCGCAAAATATTATGTTTTTATACGCCTTTGCGAACAATGGATCCTTTAGTTTCATTTGTTCTATTAAAGCTGCCGTTGCCTATTATATTCACGAAGGTGAATAAGAAAGTTGTTGCTTAATTAAGTTTATTGCCAGATTAAAATAATTTTAGTGCAAAATATATATTTACCTGCTGCAGATAAGTATTATTCATTTTCACCTTATTATCTGGCAACGATATAAATTTCTTACTTATTATATTAAATACAGTATCGTTCGAAAGGGAGTTCCTCAACTGTAAGTCTTCCATCTGTTTGTACATGTAATAATATTAGAGATCGAAGAACCGGGATTTAAAGAAATTATTAAAAAAAAATACAAACCTTTGATTACACTTCTCTCTGAATAAAAGGGATATCAAAACTATGTTCTACTGTAAAATATTATATTACTGTTTTAGCGAATACATGTCACTGTTATGAAAAGCAAAAACTGTGATGTTATAAAAATAATTGAGGCATTTGATGGGAAAAAGGCACATAAACCACTTTTGCTTGAAACTTATAAATAAAGACACATATTATATTCAAATCATGACTTCTGTTTTCAGAACTTTTGAAAGACATGGTACTACATCCATAAAAGAATTGGATTTAATTGCATTACTTTTTATTAAGTGATACTATAATCATATCTTTAAAATGGCAAATTTTTCTATCAAGTGCCTCAATTACAACAAAAACTGCCACTCGTTATTTCGATATGGTACCAAAAGTACGAATTGTAATTCGTATTAAATTGCTAAATAAAGAAGAGAAGAGAAATTGCATATAGATGAACATGATCGAACGTAAAATTAATTTTGAAATGGTACATCTTTCAAGTTATTTAGTTACACATATCGTTTCCTATATACAAGATAATTGCAATATCTTTTCTTCTGCAAAACATCAGGAAGAGCGAAGAAACTAGAAAACTCTGGTGAATCATCAACATCCACGTATTCACTGTTTTCCGTGGCTTAAAACTGCACGTAATCGGTAAATGATATACTTAGCTTTACATATACAGATTTCTGTACCTGATTTATCAATAATGATCTACAACACTTACACACGCACAATTATTTATTGTAATAACAATGACTTCGTATTACAATTTAACAAAATACTTGAAGCACACGCAGCCGCGTGAAGTTGCACGAGGTATCCGTGGGTATCCGGCTTACTGAAACTGTAGTAGGTATCGCGACTGAGACTTATATTCTACAATCTACGTAACAACCACACAGCATACGCGTCGCAATAAAAATCGCCATATGTCCCGTTGCACACGATTCTCTGGACAGAATTCTGGTAAAGTAACACGATCACCTAGAATGTATTTACAAATCTTCTTCAATGTAACTAGACCCTTCTACATATTAAAACAAATTTAGTGAAGGAACAAAAGAAAAGAAAAGCCATTAAGAACTTAGTCTACAGGAACGTTAAACGTCTATTTGAGCGTCTTGGACGAGTCCGTTATATCCAAAATTTTGGCGCAAAGCAACCGTAGTCTCCGTACAGTATTTTCACCGATGTCATTGCTCTTTTTCAACAAGTCAGTCAATTCGTCGCATAATTTATTCACACGTCCATCGAGTTCTTTCGGCCGCGGATCTTCGGTAAGACTTTCCCTGGACTGGGTCTCCAGTCTCGCGAATTTCTCGTCTCTTTGGGCTTCTTCGTAACGATAGCAAACGTGGCAAATGGGCTGGGAATCGACGGCTACAGATTCCAAGTAATGCCGTACGTCCGTGAAATCGCGGAGCTTGTAGTAGGACCTGCCTAACAGATACGAGGGAAGGGAATCGCTCAGAGACGGTTTTTTAGTAACGGCCCCGGCCATTCTGGTGACGAGTTCCTCGTTAGGACACATGTGAGCCACGTGATTGAAGGACTCCAGGGCCTCTTGTTGAACCCACGGGTTTTCATCCTCCAGGAGACGACAATTCAGCTCCGCCAAAGCGCTGATTGTTTTGGGACCGGAGCTACCAAAAGAGTCCACGTTGCTCCTCAAATAATGCGACGCGATTACCTTCACGTGCGGGGGGAGGCACAAAAGGGACGTCAATACTGCCTCTAGAAACTGAAAGTTTTCGATATTCTTTGATGCTGATTGAGCTTTGGAATGCGTGCGGGGGATAAACTTGTAAACTTTACTGAGAAAGTAAAAAGGTGCCTGGAAGTTAAGTTTATGGTACCTATTTGGGGCTGAAGTAACTGGCTGAGTAATTGAGGAGGTGTCAAGGTCAACCTTATTGCTACACTATTTTTAGTTCGAAGTTGTCGCATGGAAACACAGCGTCTTACTTTTAGATGTCTCTGTTACTGACCCTGAAGTCTTTGCTTCGGGTTCAAATGATACAAAGTATCGTAAATTTTTTTAGAGTATACATTGTGAAAGAAAGCTTCCATTGTAACTTGTAATGTTATTCATTCGAGGGTAGGGCTGCCATCCGTAAAATCATTAATCTAGGACAGAGAGCATTAAAAAACTCGGACATTTCCACTTAAAACCCGGACACTTTTAATTATTTCTTATATGAGACAGTGAGAGTAATAACGAAGTAACCCACATTTTTTCCAGATCGAGTTAGTAGCAATAACGTATTCCAATAGGATCTACTAATCAAAATAGGGAGAAATTTTTTTTAATGTGGGTTACGATATCCCAAGGCAAACATTTCTGTAAATTACAGACTGTAACCGTAATCAAGAAATAAAGATAAAATATTTATGATTTTTTGAGCGAGCAACATCGAAAAACCCGGATCACTATAGAAAATCCCCCCGGACCCCTTAAAAAAAGAGGACAAATCCGGGGAACCCGGACGAATGGCGGCCCTATGCGAGGGCAAGTGGCGTTGACCAACCAGTTAATTTTAACCCTTAGGCTGCCGCTATAGCCACTATATTGGCACGGTTCTACCCCCTCGACTCTATGGGATCTATTGACTACTCATACATAAAAATTTTTGGAAAAAAGGACCCCTATTTTTACGAAATAGCGACAGCCTAAAGGTTAAGCCACTTTTCTTGGTTTCTATTCGAATAAATAAAGTTGAATTTAAAAGAAGCAGTGATTGTTCTATTTCCCAAGAATTCTCTTATCCAGCCACTTTTTTCTCCCTATTAATCCGGAGGCTCTACTGTATTTAATTTTGTGCTCCCATCTGTTTAAAAAAAAGCGTGCGTACCATAAGAAAAGTATCGTCCTGAATTTTTTCAGGCTGCGTGGCGCCGAACAGTTCCCCTATAAATTCTGCTAAAATATCCATCTGCCTACCCTCAAGGATTTCAATAGTGTCTGCAATGGAATTCCATATTTGCGACAAGATATCGACAGTGCTTTTCTCTCCGGCGTAATTAAGCTTTCCAATTAAGGACATCAGCGTCGTCTAGTTAGAACGAAAAGGAGAAGTTTTAAAGCATCAAAATTTTCGGGTAAGGAGAACGACATCCCCACTTCAACTTACGATCCGTTGCCAATTTTGCACGGTAGGTTGCCGCTGCAATTCGGCGAACGCGTTTGGGATTTCGTTGACAACACAAGTCAGTCGGTTCTGTAAAAAGGATTTCGTTTTTGACGGCAGAAATCGCGCGACCGGGAGCCACGTAGGGTCCTCGAAATCGTCGAGCTCCGTAACCAGAGAATGTTTCGTCTCCTCGGAGAGTAGATTGTACAGCCGCCCGATTAAATTCTCCAGTATAATAACTTCGAGGCTGTTGCGTCGTTTCGCTAGGGCGCCGTAAACTTTCAATAAATATTTCACGTGGCTGGCGCAGAGGTCCGAGGAGCCAACGCTGAAAAACAAAGGGGTCTTTTAACGGGGTAGACTACTGTGACGGCCCAAAAAGTGGGTACACTTCTGATGCGAATTGTAGAGAAACTAAGCAGCTGATTAAATTGCGGATTACCACTTGATTTCGGGATATTGTGAAGTATTAAAAATCATTATAAAAATTAAGAAAATATATATGTGTATGGCACGAGGTGGCTCCGTGCTGAGGGTTTTTCTTAAACGGTGTACCTTCTTTAACTCAAATTTGGATTGTCTTAAACAAAAATACAAAAGGCGTCTATTAAGTATAATGTTATTCCTAAGCATTAACGGACCCGTTTGTTAAGATTTTGAAAATTCGCTAGACCGGAACCTCCCCTTAACTCAGAAATGTTGAGAAATATAAAGTTATTGCAAGTTAGAAGATATAGTTGGAGGAGAACAGGAGACTTTTGTTATTCAAATACCTGTAAAAAATTTCACCCACTGTCAAAAAACATATTTTAAAATAATTACTTATAATCAATTACAAAGGGCAGAGAAAAATCTTTTTTACCAGAGCGGTGGAAGAGCTAAATCGGGCTCTGGGGACAGACTTGAAACACTGAGACGAATTGTGGTGTCCTTAATCGATTAAAAAGATACCATTAGCATGATCATTATCGTTACAGCGGAAATAGTTCCAAGAATTCAAAGAATTCCGAGATTCCCACACAAAGTGACCATACATGATCTTCTATCACAGTTTATCCATTTCTTATAATCTTATATAATTTTTAACTGTGAAGTCTGTGGTAACGACGCACACCACGGCATAGCGTGAGTCAGTCGGATTGAACGCGATAATCGATTACAATGTGTGTACTGTTCAAGACTTATACTTTACGAACCGTCCAATGAAGCACCAAACGTCTGCGCTAAGCAACGAACTCCAAAGTTCGTTGCTCAGCAGATGTTTCAACAATATCAGCTCGACTGCATGGAATCCGTCCACAGGAACTTGGCTAATCAGCCCACAAATCGGCAGCAAGGTGGCCTCGTACAGTGTGGCCTGTCGCGGTTTTTCGCCAATTTCGTGGGCACCTGGCAGCATCACTTCGCCCGTACAAATCTCAACCTGCACTTTTAGGAGATACAAGCGTATGAGTCGATCTTAATTTCTTTTTTACTTCCTCAACTAGTGGCGCATTACAAGAGGCCCTCGCGCCCCCAAGACGGGGTGTAAAAAGAAAAAAACTAGACCTTATGCTTTAAATAAATTTTTATAATCAACTAAAGAATTTTATTGAATTCGCATTAAAAATATTCTTATCCGTTCCATTCGGGACCGCCCAAGATTAAATCCTGAGTGCGCCACTGTCTTTAACTAATTCTATGAATCTTTACTTCCCTAACTAATTGGAAGAGATTTTGCTTCCTGAACTAATTAGAAGAATTTTTCATTCCTCGGTTAATCATAAGCATCTTTACTTCCTCAACTAATTGTAAGAATCTTTACTTCTCCAACTAATTGTAAGTCTTTACTTTTTTAAATAAAATTGGATCGTCGATTCATTTTGACGTCAAGACGAAAGGCTTTCAAGTTTTGACCAAAGCGACCAAAATAATCAATTTTCCCACAAATAAAATTATTCAACTTGAAACTCAATCCTCAACGTAGAGAAGCAATAAAATATGTATACCTACAGCTTCATATATTACATGATGAATTACATACTTACTGGTACTAATATTCTTCAACGCGACGTCGATAATTGACTCCGCGCCCAATGTCCACTTACAATGTTGTTCGTACGGCATATTGATTAATTTTTTCATGATACTGATTGTTAATAAGTGGTAGCCTAATTTATTTACGCTGTCCTGACTCCTATGATCGAAGAACGTCTGAAAGATTGTTTGATAAAAGCAGATATTAACAATAAGTGTTTGTTCGTACTTCCTTAAAGGGTCATTGTACTTTGATCAGCCGAAAAATGAAGCTATTTTTAATTTTTTTTTCTCAGTGAATACAACATACAGTGAAATAAATCTTTTTGGAATTTATTAAGCTTCTCTCATATTAAACAAGAAAAAAATTAAAAAGATTTTTTAATTTGTTTAAAATGTTTTTCTATAGCGTCAATGTGACACCTTTTTTGTTTAATATAACAGTAGCTTAATAAATTCCAAAAAGGTTTATTTCATTCTGTGTTGTATTTATTGAGAAATTTTTTTTTAAAAATAGCTTGATTTTTCGACCGATCAAAGTAGAATGACCCCTTAAGATAGGTTGCGACGAACGAACCTGCTTAAAATCGGAGATTTTGAAAACGGTGTTCAATAATGGTTCGGACCCCCTAGAGATGTGGCCGTTTATCAATTCAATCACCTTATCCTCGATACCTGAGTTTCGCAAACACGACGGGGAACACCTAGTTGTGGAGAATAGCGAGAAGGTTTTATATCGATGAAAGGAAAACGTGGAAAGTGTGCAACTGGATACCTGAGCATTTGCAGGAGGAGTTCGATGACACATGATAGGCTTTCGTTATTTATACAGGAAGAGTATGCTGCGATTAATCTGTCCAATGTCCTTAACGAATGACTGATAACTTTGACTTTTCTCTCGTCGACTCTGTCAAGGGATTTCTAAACAAGTATACATAATATGTATGTTATGTGGGTGTGAGGAAACTGCGAGTCAAAAAATGTACTTCTCTTGAAGTGTTTGGCAAAAAGAACAAGTGTTTATGTTTAATAGGTTTGGGTGCTGATTGCGGGCAAGAATGTTTACACTCTGATTCCGGATTTGGGTCCCGGGAGATACTCCCCCGATTCACGCTGTGCGATCAACATGTTAATAGTAGATTAGAAGCACGTCACTGATTTTAATTAGGTATATATAAAAGCAATCTTCAGCTTAAAAACTCTTGGAACTAAGGATCCATCAATAATAGAGTAACATAGTACAGTATTGTCTCCCTATGTGCCCGATTTGGTGTACGCGTTGTGAACTTGTAGCTATCCCCACCACTTCTGTCTCACTCTTGTCCGGCGAAGGCGAGAGGGAGATGGAACGAAAGCGAGCGAGACACGTTCGCGTACGTCCGCCGCGCATGCAAAGCGTTCCATCTCGCTCCCCCTTCGGCCAGAAAGAAGTGACAAACGAACACTCGGAATTAGGGATCTGTCCTCTCTGAGTGCCCAACGCCGGTCCTGATCAGCGGGTACATACAGAGACAATACTGTATTTAACACATTTTGTTTCCTCACGATTTAAAATTTTTAGAATATCGTGACCCGACTCCAGCTTAAACATACCTGAAGCGACAGAAGCATCCAAGACACATTTCTCGTCATTTTTTCGAGATGCAAAGTAACGCTAGTCGGTTGAACTCGTATTACATCGTGCTGATACATAATGGCCAATTTGTCAAAAGTTTTGGACACGTCCACGTACGTCTTCAAGTCCAATTCGTGCGCAATAGTGACCAGAGATCCAATTCCATCGATCACTATATTTATACGATATAGTGACAAAATAAATAGGGAAAAATATGTACTCTATCCTGAGCAGTTAATAACAATGATTCGTTATGAAGCAAGTAAGAGCCGTTAAGGGGGTATTCTAGAAAGGACGATATCCTCTATCCTCTAATCATTATTATGTACAGCTGAAAAGTTTTCTACAACTTACTCAAATGTTAATAAATATGCGCGGGCAATGCTCATCGGTAAAAATTGTGTAATTTTTTGTGCATCGTCCCTAAAGAAAGTTAAGATATCTAAACGAGAATACCCCCTTAAATCTCTTTATTATTATTCCGCGTATCATACTGCAGCTGAGTTTTAGACAGCTGAATAAGAAATATGTATGAAAGAAATAGAAACTAATAAGATTAAAATGTACTTTTAGTTTTTCCGAGGGTACATTTTTTGTACGTTATTTTCCTGTAAAAACGGTGGCAACCCTAGATACAGCATCGCTCAACGTGTACAGAAATTCATTTACAAGCTACTAGAAGACTCCTCGAAAAGTTGCACTACGTCAACGACGATTCGTATGAAAGGTTACCTACATCAACTCGAAGGGTTGGTTATTGTGAAAACGAAGAAGAAAACGGAACCGACAGGGCGACGATATCCCGCCTTTTGTATTCGACAAAAGCGCGAGAATGGCTCCGGGTTAAAGAATCGTTAAGACGTAATAGGATCGCTCACCTTTTACCAACAGCCCCGTTTCCGATTCCGTATCCGTGCCGAAAACGATTACACCGTCCAAAGTGGCTAGGAATAGATTCAAGATCGTTTTCGCCTTGCGAAAGAGACCCGTTAATTTCTCCGATACGCCCTCGAATAAAGTTCCGTACAATGCCTGGCTGTAAAGAAAATTCACCCCTTCTGTCACGTGGAGTGGCATCGATTCGCCACCGACTGAAAGTCAACATCATTTCACGAATACCTCGGACATAGTTTCACTCGACATCTATATTCTTATTTACCTGCATTTGCAATGCTGGAATATCACTTCAACCGTGGCAGGCACGCTCTCTGATAAGGATTTCAGATCTGTCGCGGATGTTTTGTGAAGCTTCGACACGCGCTCCACAGATCTCTCCCACACAATCAGCAATCCGTGACAAACAAGCAATTGCCGTTTTACGTCCTCCAAAGTGTCTTGCTCCGCAGTCGCGCGTATGATTTCCTCGATTCGTTTTAAAGCCTTGCAAAGGAGGATAGATTGAGGAACATAAGTTTAGATTGTATATGATGATTCTAGGAGCGATTGGGATACGGTTCTTTGCCAAGTGAAGTTAGAGGAGAATATTGAAAGGGACGTCGCAGTATTTAGGGTATTCTAGTTTTCTATGATTGCACTTCCTTAGAAGCATGCACTCGTTTGCCCGCAACGTGCAAAAACTGTTTTCTCTGCCGCTGAGAAAAGGGCTATAGATTGGCCCAGTTTGTGGAATCGGCTTCTATATAGGGTTGGGACTATTCGAATAATTTAATATTCGAATGTTTTACAAGTATTTGAATGCTACGAATAAACATCGAAAATTTAAGTATTCGAATACTACTCGAATATTTCAGTATTCGAATACTACTCGAATATTTCAGTATTCGAATACTACTCGAATATTTCAGTATTCGAATACTACTCGAATATTTCAGTATTCGAATACTACTCGAATATTTCAGTATTCGAATACTACTCGAATATTTCAGTATTCGAATACTACTCGAATATTACTCGAATATTTCAGTATTCGAATACTACTGGAATATTTCAGTATTCGAATACTACTGGAATATTTCAGTATTCGAATACTACTCGAATATTTCAGTATTCGAATACTACTCGAATATTTCAGTATTCGAATACTACTCGAATATTACTCGAATATTTCAGTATTCGAATACTACTGGAATATTTCAGTATTCGAATACTACTCGAATATTACTCGAATATTTCAGTATTCGAATACATCAGTGTTTACAAGATTTCTTCCTAACAAATAAACCTAAGGAACTTAATTTATAATTCCCGCCGTACTATTCGAATACATCAGTTTTCGAATACTTAAATATTCGAATAGTATTCGAATACTTGTATATTCGAATTATATTCGCCAAATAATTGAGCAACTGAAGTATTCGAATATTCGAATACCGAAAAAATCGACAAATAGTCCCAGCCCTACTTCTATATTGACTTTCAAAGTAATTTCACTTGAGATTTACCTCTATCAGAAGACAATGCGCGACAGGGAGCGTTTCCTTGAAAACTTTCTCGTCCAGCAAGTCGTCTGGACAGGAGGGTAAACAATCTTGCAGAGCTTGCTGCAACAACGTCTCGTCGAAGCTCTGGCTAAAGGTTTCCAAGGCATCGTGAGGATTATAGTGTTAAGGGAAATGTGTAAAAATTGACGATTTGCAGAATACAGTGAAACTATTAAAAAGGATATCTTCAAGTTCGATGGGTAATATTCAACATCCTCGACGATGTCAGCGAACGAATCCTCGAGCAAAGAGGTGAACGTATTCTCACTTGACATTTTCTGCAAATTTAGAAATCCACGTCTGCAGTGTTCACTTTAAATAATCCTGCTAATTGTAAATATTTTAATTCATCTTTGGCCGGTCATACTTTTCGCGTTCTTCTAACTGGTTTCCACTTTTATCTATAGTTCATTGAGTAACATGAAAAGAGAATCGGCTATATATGACTGGAATAATAGACAAAATATCGAATATTAACCCTCCATGTTGACATTGTCAATTTTTGAGTTACCATTTTCCTATTTTTTAATCTTTTAACTTTTGAGTGATAACTGTACATTCGTAATACTCGTGCAATCATGCTCTGACAGTATTTTTCTAGAAATGTAAATTTTGATACATTGATATTTGTATTTGCAAAAAATAGTTGCGGATAAAAGCGATTTTTCTTTTGTTAAAATTCATGAAATTTGTAAATTTTATTATCAAGGTCTAAAAATTTAAAGAAATATTGGCAAATACATCTTCTGGGGTGGGATACACCCCGTGTGACCACGAAGCATTAAAATTGGGTGTTCCAGTCGCATTAGGTAAATAGTATCATCACTTGTGATCCCATTCCTCGCATCACGGGCAAATCGACCGTCCATCAATCGCCTTGATCGCGGAATGGGGCCTCGAAAATTTCTTGGCAAGCATCGCGAGTCGAACTTTCCAGTCCCGATCGAGCACGATAGACAGTCGTTCCTCTATAAAACCGGGCCAGGGATGGCCAAACTCTTCTATCAAATCAGAAAGGTATAAGAACGAACCTTCTGACATACACTGCTCAATCGTCAGAGCTAATTTTACCAAGAAGGCAAAATGCACGGGTGTTTCAATTGATAAAGTATCCCTGCCGTTCGACGGTAAGTTTATCGATGAACGATTAATCGCTTTGTTTGCAACATTTTATTATGTCTTCTGTATTAAAAATACATTATGATATCTTATTATGATAGATAAAAAACTCTCCCAAGATTATCCTCAAGATCATTCCAAAGTCATCGACATATCTTTGCATATTAACATCTGTTTTGTATGATGCAAATCAAAGCGAGTTTGGACGAGTTCATGACTGTGAAATGAGTTGAAACAAAAAATAGCCAGCTCATAGCGCCAGAAGAGTACATAATGTACTGAATAACACATCACCGATAATATCTCCAGATGCACGTCCTCAATTTAATTTAAATTGATTTTAAATTAATTTTAAAAATAAATAATTTGATATAAATTTTTTTAAAAAATAATATTGAAATAATTTATATAATAACCGCTGAGAAAGCGATATATATATATTTTCAAAGCGATTGATCAAATAGAACTCGAGCAATCCTGCACACCAGTTAAAAAAAGGTGTTCCGGAAAATGGCGTCGTACGGACTTAGTAATAAACATTTTTTAAATATTGCAGTATTTTTTTAATACTTATTATATTTAAATAAAGCACAAAATTTCGCATTAATCAGTTGTTTACTTTTTTTTACTGCCACTTTCCTAACTCCTTAATATTAACTCTTATTGACAAAAACAAAGAATTCCCCACAAAGTCTTCCACCATATGAAATCCGCGGGGTAAAGTGGCGCATGCGCAGCGAGGGCCTCGCTATTGCCCAGTACACCCATAAATGCCCACGCGTGAACGCCAGAATACACCTACTAGACGAGATGAGACTATATAACCAGAAGACCGAGCTAAGAGAAGTTCATCAAAACCAGCCAACAAAATAAATCAGAAGCAAGTTTGCAGGTCTTATCGGCGAGTTATCCACCGGCTCGCCCATCCCTGGGCCATTGCACGTCGAAGTCGCTGATAAGAGGGGCAATTAGAGCCGCTCGCGGTAATGGGCGGGCTCTCTTAATTTTCGGGGGCTTCGACGTGGCCGAGTTCCCGACGCGGAGGCGAAAGTTTCACGTTTAAATCCAACCACGGTCAGGTAGAGAGGCGCACCGCGTCGCCCGCGGAAGAACGTGCGAGAAAGAGAGGAACGGGAGAAGCGGATTCGAATGATCGGCGATGCCATGGTAACAACGGACAACAACCTGTCAGATGATAGGCAAAGTTTTGATCAATAATACCGGTTGACTGCCGGGTGGATTCGAGTTCGGTACCCCGATGACACGTTCCCGTTCGAACGCAACCATTCGGCCAACTCAGGCACGCGGATACACGACGCCTGGGACATGTATCTAACTGCTCCCTCTTGCGCAAACCAGCAGCGACTTTAATGCTCGATGGTAGACTGTGGGAATTTCATTCGCGAAGGATGAAGGTATATAGAGTAAGAAATGAGACTTAGAAAAGAAGAGGCATCGTTGGATTGCAGATAGTGTCGAGCGTTTTTATTTGAAACTGGTGGATGGAAGCTTGTTGAGGAATTAAAAAAGCTTCGACTTCTCAGGACTTTGATGCGAGACCGATTAAAATGACGAAGCACGTGTGCAACGCCACTGATCGCAGAGGGTGGTGGTAGTATCGCGGGGGTAGTTCGAATTAAAGGGAGCAACACATCGTTCAACCACCCCTTTCTCTGGCTAGTGGAGGGTGGAAGCAACGGCGTGTTGGTGGCGAACGGTGCACACCAACATGGATACGTAACGCGAGGGTAGTTTGGTGAAATGGCAGTGGTGGTGAACGATCGTGTCAGAGGGCAATGGATGAAGTTAGTCAGTCGGCGTTTGCTCGCGCCGCCACCACGATGCAACTCCATCCATCGCGCCTCCGCTTCAACGGTCATCTTTTGGCTCATCCCAAACACCACGAGTGAGTACTAAGCGATCACTTTCCCAGGTTGGTTAATCACTATTTTCATTCACGCGTCTCTACTCGTTTCCACCCAGAGCCGGATTTACGTTTCAGGGACCCTAGGCTGAATATTTGGTGGGCCCTCGGTTAGATGTAAAAAATAAAATGACGCTGATTTGATTTTTTTTATCGTAATACTCGTATGATCTAAATAAGAATTTAATTTTAAAATTAACATTGAATATCAAAACATAACATTAACATAAATAAACATTACAGATACAAGTTTAAAAAAAATGCTAATTTTTCGGAGAAAATATTTAGAATGAGGGACCCCCAGCTAGACGGGGCCCTAGGCTCCAAGCTTTGTTAACCTAAGGGTAAATCCAGCACTGTTTTCACCCCTCCACTCCTCTGTTCTACGTTTACCTTATCTCGTGATGCGCAATAGGGAATCATTGGAGACTTTAGTGACCATTGCTTTGGTTCTTTCTGCTCTTTATATGTATTTTTGTTACTTTGTCCTGTGTGATAGTAGGATACTACCCGATAACTACCTAAACCAAAGTGAATTCCGAGTTGTTTATTTAATTATTCTTTGTACTTCCATTGTCGTATTAAAAATCTTGAAGAGTCTTTAAGGAGAAAATTGCTATAGAATGTAGTCCCGACGGGTCCCTTCGAGCATCGGGATGTCAGGATCCGGGAAATCGGTGAAACCAGTCAGACAATTGTCCCTGCAACCGCCTGCTCCCCGACGGCAGCAGATCAGACGACAGAGATCCGCGGATGATGAGAAAGCACTGCAGATCTGCGCGAGCCCTCTCGCACGTGGCAAACGTGGAACTAGCGGCAAAGCTGGTTTCGAGAGACCTAAGGTACACTCAAACTATATAGCGAACACTTTAATCGAGCTAAATCGAGTCTAAGCCACTATTACTACGCAGACACAGAAACAAGTAATCGTACTTGGTGGTGGAGCTGTAGTGAACTTAGCAAAAAAACAAAAAATCCTAAAAAAGGAACCTCCCCTTAAGTCTGATTTCCTCCGATTCGAATATTTAAGTATATTCAAATACTACTCAAATATTTCGAGCGAGTTCGCGATTTATAATTCATACCATACTATTCGAATACATCAGTATATACACCGAATAATGTTCGGATACTGAAATATTCGAATAGTATTCGAGAAGTATTCGAATACTTAAATATTCGAATAGTATTCGAGAAGTATTCGAATACTTAAATATTCGAATAGAATTCGAGAAGTATTCGAATACTTAAATATTCGAATAGTATTCGAGAAGTATTCGAATACTTAAATATTCGAATAGTATTCGAGAAGTATTCGAATACTTAAATATTCGAATAGTATTTGGATACTTGGATATTCGAATTATGTTCACCAAATAATTAAGCAACTGAAGTATTCGAATATTCGAATACCGAAAAATTCGACAAACAGTCCCAGCCCTAGTCTAAATACCGCTTCGCGATCTGATTCACCAACGAATTTCAGGTTCGCGTCGCCTGGAGCGAGAACCGCCGCCAGAATGAAAAGAAACTGGAGCAAGTGGAGGTGGTGGCCCGTCAGATCCCCGGGCGATCCAGGCCCGTCACCGGAAGATCGAGGGGTTTCGTCGGTATCGACAAACCCACGATCCTTTACTCCAGACAGGAACTGGCTGAGAGGCTGCGGCTCGCGTGGAAGCAACGCGAGGAGAACAAGGCTAACATCAGCATCTATCTGGCTCACAGCACCCTGAGCGAAAGATGCGACTCCGAGATGTCTAATCAGGCGACTGTCACTGCTCCACCGTCACCTTTACCTAAAGATGCCTCCTCCAACATAGTAACCCCCCTCGACAACGATCGCAGTATAACGGAAGATGAAGAGACGCAAAGATCGAGCAACCACATCCATCTGAATAACAATTATATGGAAACAGGAACCGAGAGCGATGAGATTAAAAAACCTGCGATAGTGTCGCTAGAAAACGGTGATAAGAATACTCCGAAGAGAGATAGTGTGTTAACATCAGGCTTCGAGCGTTCTTTTTACGAAACTAGAGAAATTGATGCGCCGGGGAAAAAGGTGGTTTCAGAACCGAGGAGAAAGGGGCGAGAGGATATCGACGTGGAAATCGAGAAAGGCGAAGTATGATTCCTCTTCAATGCTCCACTCGTGATATTATTATTATTATTATTATTATTATTATTATTATTATTATTATTATTATTATTATTTTAACGGGAGAACCCTTTAGAGTACAGAGTATAAAGCAGATGAATACAAAAAATAAAGATAATATAACATAATATAAAAAATAAATAAAATAAAATAAAACAAAATACAACAGTCTGCATGCAAAGACATAATTGCAGCACCAGTGGTAACGTAAATTACTGAGACTAAAAACAAGTCTATGTTTGCAGGGCACTGGTTTATCTCGTCCTATAGCGCGGTTTATGGGATCAGCTGTCTAATGATAATAATCAGGGACGCTCGATTATTAATATATATCGATATTAATATTTAAACTCTACATTCGTAACGTGCATGCTTATATTGCTTATAATGCAACTCGATTGCTGTTCGATTTATAATGCACGACATGTTTTATTCATGAATCTTTTTATTCCCCCGGAGGGGACTTGGTACATTACGCCGCGTTCTTTCTTTATTCAGATATCGAGGAGTTCAAATGTCGGCGATTGTTCTTTCAATACTAAGAAGAAAACCTCGGTGAACATCGATCGACCTTTCCAAGTCTCATCCGCGACATTGCCATCGATTAAAGCGGAGCACTCGGGTATGGCGAAAACGTCGAAGGAGGATCTATCGTCGGCGAAACAGAAGCGGGCTAGCTTCCACAGTGGCACGAATAGAGCTTTCCTTGGACCAATTAGGTCTTCGGCGGAGTTTAAATGGAATCCAGTGGCAGAGAAGGGTGTGCAGCAAAAGTTAGCGAGTGAGGTGAAGCCGACGACCGAGAGGAACGTGGCCCGAGGCAATTCGGAGAGCAAGGACAATGCGAGCAACAGAACTGTGGCTCCGAAATGTATTTCAGACACCAGGTATGGATCTATTGCCGAGAGAATTGTGGCTCAGAAGACTGTTACAGATCCTAAGGCAAATTCGACGGTCGAAAGAAACGCTCGAGCAAGGACCGCGATCGAAGGCAAGGATGCTTCGGTAGAGAATAGAACGACGGTTCAGAAGACAAGCGACAGGGTTTCTTTGACTATAAAAAGGACCGCTTCCGCGAGTATCATTGCGGAGAGTAAAAATGGTACCGCGATTGATAAAGGTGCACCCGCGAGGCTCGCGTCGGAATTTAGATGCAACTCGGTGAACGAGAGGAATCAGTCGTTGAAGAAGATGGTGGAAACGCAGAGAGTGGATCAGAAATCGAGGAGGACCAACTCGGCACCGCCGCAAAGACACTTGGGTTCTTTCAGCAACCGAGTACAAGTCAGTATTGTGATCGATGCATCCAGCACGTCTGCTTCTGGGGAGAGTAACGATAAGGAAGAGCCGGGTTGCAGAGATAACGCGATGGAAATAATCGATGACATCTCCGTGAAGGTAGAATTTTTTGAGAAAATTGAGTTTTTCGGGGGGAACCACGCGGGGAAGATTAGGCGTGGGTTCGGAGATTCGGCGCCCCTAGGCGGAGATGGGCAAACAATTATTTGAAATAAAAATTTGTGTACGAAATGTTTATTTCGAATCATTTTTTGCCCGAAATTTTTATTTCGAATCATTTTTTGCCCGAAATTTTTATTTCGAATAATTTTTTGCCCGAAATTTTTATTTCAAATAATTTTTTGCCCGAAATTTTTATTTCAAATAATTTTTTGCTCGAAATTTTTATCTCAAATAATTTTTTGCCCGAAATTTTGATTTCAAATAATTTTTTGCTCGAAATTTTTATCTCAAATAATTTTTTGCCCGAAATTTTTATGTCAAATAATTTTTTGCCCGAACTTTTAATTTCAAATAATTTTTTACCCATCTCTGCCCCTAGGCTAGGGTCTTTGCCACCCTTTCCGCGAAATATCAGACATTTTAATTTAGAAGAGTTGAGACAGTTTTGAAATTAATTTAATATGACAACTCACATATGAGTTATTGCTAATTTGCTATGTGAAAAGAAAGTGAATTGTTTTTGAAGTTGTCTCAAGCTTCACCCTTCATTTTCGGTGTTAAGGAAAGTAGAGAAAGATTTTATTTTAAGACGGATATTTAAGAAATGTTTTGCTACGTTTTCAATTTCTTTCACCGAAAATTTGCCTACTTAGCTTATATACAAATCCGCCCCTGGGGAAGATGTTTCATTGCTTCTGATGCGAATAGAATCAGGTGTCATCAGGGCGATCCGCGAGATCGGCGCAGTGGAAGAGGCGATCGAGAAGCGCGAGAAGACGCTTTTGGGGGAAACAGGACGAGAATGGAAAGTCGCGGAACCGGTCGGGTGGTCATGGAAGGAGCTCAATCGATTCCAGAACGATTGATATCGTCACGATGGTGTCCCTTATCAGCTCGGCTGACAGCGACAGCGATACCGAGAATTCGCCCGGGGATGATAAGCTGATCGACGAGTTACGCAGCAAACTACCCACAACCTCGATCATCAAGCCGTCGATGAATCCAGCTGTGAACATCGCGAGAAAGCCCATCAAGTCAGGTACAATGCAAACGAAGCCGTCCGACTTCTTTCAGAAATATGAAAATCATCCCTTTGAAGAAACTACCCTTGGTGTAATTTGAATGTCGATCGGATGAGATACGAGAAATGGGAAGAAAGTAGCAGGAAAGTGGCGGACTGGGTCTAAAAATATTGGTTGCCAGGAGACAAAGGGGGCCTACAACTATAAAGCTACCATTTAATTTTTTTAGAAATAAATACAATTTTCAAAAAATAAATAAGTGAGAAAAAAGTACAATTAAAATTTTTGTGAATAAATGTATAGTTTTTTAGTAATATTGTATGATGTTTAAAGGAGCCAACTTGCCATTCTCACCAGTCCGCCACTGGAAAGTATTATTTCTGAAGTATTTGAATATGCTATCGAAATTATATCTGAATTGAATTACTACAAAAATTGCATTTAAAAAGAGAATGACGATAAGAGGAAGTATTTAGTATTCAGCAGTTATCTTTCGTCGCGTTTCACGATCACGCGGAAGTATATATCTGTGATGGGCGAGTAATTGATACCAGCAATTATTATAGTTATCTGAAACACATCATTCAAAATGATTGGTAATCTGTAGACGTGCGGCTATAATAATCAGTATAATTGAAAAATATTAAGAACGAAAGAAATGGCCACGTCTCAAAAAATTTTATCAATATTAACAAAAAATATTATGGTTTTCTTGACTGTAGTAATTTACTTTTGCAAAAATATTTGTAAAATTCTAATTCGAACGATAAATTAATATCTATTGGACTACTCCATGGACTTTAATTTTTTGATAATCAGATCCGGCATCCGGAAGGATAATATTCTCGTCACGGTGCTCCCATTCCGCTATAAATGGATATTTTTACCTACACAATTTTTTTTATAATCTTAAAAGGTGATAGAATAAAGCTACTAAAGCAATACGAGTATCTTTTTTAATTCCTGAAAAATTAAGTTCTTTCAGTCATCACACTAGGAACATCTCTTAACTTCGATTAAAAAAAAAGAACTAAAAAGAAACTGTTTAAGCTTGAGGTGAAATTCGATTTATACTCGTTTGCCTGCCCACCAGATATATAGTTAGCGGCAAGCAATTTTTCATTGCATGAATGGCGCGATTAGATGAGCATATTAAGTGATACATATTACGAATGACGACATCTGACGCTCGTCGGTGAATATCGTGCCAAGAATTTAATTACACACGCGTACAGAAGCAGCTGTGGAATGATAATAGAGCGAGTTAATTAGAAACGACGCGAGACACGCGAGCTCCAGATGCCGCGAATAATTTCGAAATATCCACCTTCGCCTTCCCTTAATTGTTCTTACGTGGGACAAAAAGAAGGTGTACTCGAAACAACGTTAACTCCTGCCCATTATCCACGCGAGTAGGCTCGCAAGTTTCTATTGCTCGCTGCACTTGGGGCAAATGTAATTTCATTGAACTTTAACCGATTCCATACACATTTCTACGTATTGAAGATTCCGGTATTAAATACTCAATGCCAGCAATCGATTCGAGGTCATGGCCATGTCATAGAAGAAGAATAATATATGAATAAAAGATATAATAAAAGATTAAAAGATTAGAATAAAAGATTTATTTTTATACTTTAATAAATTGCAATTTTATCGCACATATTTGAATTTCACTCTTCTGAGAAAATATCAACGTGGAAATGGTTTGACAATGACTTGAAAACATTCAAATTTATTTTCCTCTTTCAACTTATTTTAAATTTGAATGTTAAAGTCATCTTTAGGATTTTATTTTAAAAAAAGTAAACGTCGTAGTGTTAAAAAACTTTATAGGCTGTTTGTGCATCATTGAAAATAATAAAAAAGTTAATTTTTTTATCCTTTTGGCGCCAAACGTATCATATATGATACATTCCTTTTTTTGCCGTTTGCATTCGCATTTCGCTGTTTGCAACAGTTTAAGTGATACATGTTTAGCGTAGTTTTATTCACTAAAGAAAGTTGGACCTATCTGAATCCTGTATTCTTTCGTTTTATGCATTTTGATCTCTGAAAAAATAAATTAAAAAAATTTTGGTATAAATATATATAAATTCAGACCGTTTTTAACGATAAAAACAAAACGGGATATTCTTCCTTCAACGGGATCTAAGTGCGAGCGCTAAAGGGTTAAATCAAATCCTAAAAATGACCCATTTTGGAGTGCTTTGATGGAAGCCAATTATATTCCGAGTTACATTCTACTTAGCGTCTACACCCCAATTTCTGCAAGTTCTATCATTTACTCGCGTAGCCTCCGATAAATCTTCCCAGTTTCTCTTCGAGCCGCTCCGTCCTCTTTATTTATACCCCTTATCACAGGAAATACTTCTCGCGAGAAATGCGAAGTATGGCCAGAATCCGGTGAATTCCTGATCGTATCTATCACAGCCGCTGTTGTACTTCGTCAACGATAACCCGCGGCGACTTCGTCCCTCTCGTGTTACGTGCACAGCTAATTAAATGGAACTTCTATCGCGCAGCGACATGGAACTGGCAAAGACAATAGGATCGAACGCGTTAAATCGACCAAACTTCTTCCCTGTGTATCACGCCAGCCGACCTTCAAGCAAAATGTTCCAATTGAAGCTCGCCCGCGTAAATTGTTTGCAACAATCCTGCCTCAATCGTTGCTTGAACCGATGACCCGGTTGAAGTTCATACTACAGCTTGAACGGTGGAGAGGTTCAAAGATCGACGATTGGAAAATTGAGTGTCTTGTAAAATGGGGGAAGTTTTAAAAGAAATTTGAAGACAGGTCGTTTGGCGATATAATAAAAAAAAGAAGTCGATAGTTTCTCTGACTTGATGTTCTAGTGTTTCCCAACCTTTTTTTAGTGGGGATCCCATTCTATAATATTCAGATAACCTGCGACCCTCCCCCATAAAAGGTAAATTTAATAAGTTGAAGAAAACACATTAAAAATAGGTATTTCAGAATATAATTCTAACTTAATAATATTAAAAAAAAAAATAAGTGATGATCCCCCAGAAAACACTTCGCAACCCACTGGTTGGGAATCACTGTGCTATTCGATATTTGTTACAAATTTAGGTTTGTTAATAACTGTTTCTCTTCCTCGTTTCGTGATTCTCTCTCGCTTCTTGTTATTATAAAAAGAACGGCAGTTTTCGGAGATTGCAGTAATTTTCATTATGAAGGCTGACGGCCAACGAAGAGGTGCTTGGGTGGAAATAGGAAAAAGTACGGCTCGCGGGAAATATTAATGGGCTCATTTGGTCCCGTGAGACCGAATCGATGACACGAGATATCGCTTGGCCCAGTTTTCGGTAAGCGGCCCTGTGTTGTGATTGCAGGGCCACTAAATCAGGTTACTAGCTGAACACACGTATCGTGACTATAAAATTCCGCGGCCGATATTACCTTGGTTCGATTGGATCGACATTAACGAACCTACAATACGATGTAAAAACGCAATGATTTATTCGAAGGGAAATCGCTCGCGAATATTCAATAGGTACTTTCTATTATTAAAAATTCGTTGGAATCAAATGAACCTCGTTAACCCAATTCAGTGGCGCACCCGGAATTTGGAGAGGGGGCCAAGAGGTCCTGGCACCTCCAAAGAAGGAGCTTTGTAAAAAGAAGAAAACTGAATTTTATTCCTTAAATAAATTTTGATAATCACCTAATGAATTTGATTGAATTTGCATTAAAAATATTTTTATCCTTTCAACTCGGCTCCCCCAAAGATTAAATCCCGAGTGCGCCACTGGCTCAATTAATATACCATAAGTGTTTCAAAGATTACGGGAAAATATTATAATAAATTAAGGGGAAAAAGACTATTAGCCGTAAAAGAGTTTGGTTGCGAAAAGTGTTTAGTTGTCAGCGGATTGATGAAATGAACTGGTTGCATAGTTTCCTTTCAGAGGGATTCCTCCGACGAGGAGCCGCCGAAGGAGCAACAACCCTCGCCGAAGGAGGAGAAGAAAACGACACCAGGTCGGCTGGCGATCGTTAACCACCGTGGAAACGGGGGTACCTTATCGGGCGAGGACGCGGTGCTTTGGAGAACGGACATACCCAGCTTAGCCCTGCCCGTTCTAGCATTAATTCACGACGCAGAGGAAGTCGTCGACGTCCCCTTGACTGATCGCGAGAAGAGATGCTTGGCCGTGCCAATTGGTGATCTACACGACAACAAGCGAAAGCTTTTGAAGACACGTAGCACACCGTCGCGATCGTGAGTACAGAAAATTCTATCTCATTGATTTATAAAGATATGGTGGAATGTACGTTGAGTTCGTAGTAAAAAGTTGTGAGGACGAAAGGTGGTCGAAGAGGAATTTTAGATTTTAGAACGTTAAGGTGTGATCCCCCACTTCTGCTTCCTTAAACTTTATTTTTCTAAAAATAAGTTCTAGAAAGAAGCTCTTCAACTGGTCTTCATTTTATCAACTTCTCTCCTCCACACTTTAATACTTCCCTTTGCTTTAATACTTATTTTCCCGTGCCAACATATTTCGCGAAATGAGTCGCTCGTTAAAGGAAGTTATTGTTCTTCAAATTCACGCGATCGATACGTAAAATATTCTTCAAACTCCACGAGCCATTACAGTGATAAATGCCTTTACGTATCTGACAAATCGTCCCTGCTTCGCGACGTAGGAATAGTCAGGCAAGGAGTCCTGAAGATTGTACAATAAAAGGATCTCTTACGTAACAGCACGAATCGTACTGAATTGCAGTCGAAACCTTCTTGCTGCATCATCATCCTATCGTGCCTTTTTCGCATTAATTTCCATAATGAAGAATGAAAAATACGGTTTTCGTCCGTTGGCTTTCACATAAACTAATTGTATCGCTTCGGGGCAGTTTACATAACAAGGATCCTGAACCGCGATCGATCTTTCATAAACCTCTTTTTTCTCTGGTTTTATTACGCCCGCGTGACGAGAATCAACTTTTTTTCTCTGGTTTTATTACGTGCGCGTGACGGGAATCTTTTCGCCGCGGTCTCATCCGTCTGCGACAGTAGGCACGACGGCAATATTCTAGCGTTCGAAAATCACGGCACGATCCCGATTGTTCATAGATTCATATGATACAAGTATCGACGGAAGTAAAAAAAAAAAAGTGGGCCGATAAGAGGTTATCAGAATGATAAAAACGGAGAGGGAGACACGATCGTGAACGGGATGTATTAATAATCCGCGTCATACATCCTTTTTATTCAAGGACTATGGACACTACCAAACGATGAGGAACTTGTTCGTCGATGCATTTACATTAAAGACAAACGTTGTCCACTGAAACAGCGTATCGTTTCTTTAATAGAATCGTTGAAAGAATAGGGAGAAAGCATCGAAATAAATCACACGTATTTTCATTCCTTTGCAGTTTGACAGAGAAACAGACAATGTCGCCGAAACCAAAGATACAAGAACCACCGGCAACTATCAATCAGAAGGTGGAGGCCTCTACGCAACAACTTAAAACGCCAGCGAATAATCCCGCTACAAATGTAAGGCACACACTTCGTTGTCGGCCACGGCTATCGTGAGATAATTTACGAAATTCATAGGTAAAACAGGGATTTTTAAGAACCGCAAAGGAGACCGTTCAACAAGTACAGCCGATGCCCACGGAGCCGCAGTTCCAAACGAACAAAGAGAAAGAGTGTTGGCACCTCTACAGGAAAATGTGCGACAAAGGCGTCAGCGTATCCTTCGATACAGTTTTGAGGTTTGAATAAAAATTGTTGAGAGTATTCAGATTATTTGAAATTCACTGAATTGTATTATTTTCCAGGGGTATGCTTACACCGACGGAATATCGATTGAGGCAGAGGGAACTCTTCCAGGACTTTTAACAGAGTGTAGAATCGTTGAAAGATTTTTCGTAATGGAATGGTTCGAAACACTTGGAATAACACAACCTTGAAAAAAAAAGAAACCACGTCGAGAATTAAGGTTATAGAAGAAGGTGCTCATGATCGAGTAACGATTTGAGCTTGTAGACAAATAAACGGTGTAGCTCAGTATTGTATCAGACTCTAGACACGAGTCGTCTAGGACTCGCAAAACGAGACTTCTTAGCGAACGAAATATCCGAATTAGTTCTATCGAGTCTTTAGACGTAAGTTACATATGTACCGACTGCCTATTTTTTAGATCATTTATTAACGTACACTAATACGCCGCAGTATCACAGAGATTGAGAGAATCTTACGAGGAAATGAAACTTACGAAACTGCGTTGATAGATCGAGGGAAAGTGTCGCCGCTGTTAATTATTGCACGGATCGAAATGCGTGAGAATTGATCTTGATCCTAAATCCATGGGATACAATGAAATCGACTTCTATCGTATTCTCGTGTAGTCAATGTTTTATATGATGTTTACGACTTGTTCCTTTGTATGGCAATACATAGTTGAATAAAATAACGGACGAAGTATGGGGTAGACTTAACATCTTATGAAAGTTTCCGTCGCGCGAACTGAAGTACCGGCTTATTTTTTAATGTAAAGAAAAACACTAGATAGTCACAATTAGTTTTAATCCCCGCCGTTAAGAGCGCGGTAATCTAATTCCCTGGTGAATCAATCACGCCGGATGCAACAGGAAAATGATAAGAGGCTTCAAAACCGCCAAACAGTGTGGCAAAAATGTATATTCGATGTTAAGCCTGTCCTATACCACACCTGTGACAAAACACAAGTTGTATAAAAAACTAGTTTCTTAAATTCCTTTAATTTTGATCGATTAATATAGGGCGAATTCCATTTACGTCCAAATCGCTCATGATTTTCATTAAGCTAGGTTTTCCTGTACGCGACTAAACGCAACCTCAAGAATTTCAAAGTCGATTTTCTCGAAAATGTAGCGCAATATGAAAAAAAGTTACTCTTTCTTTTCGATTTATAACAAGTAAATAAGTGGAGAAAAAGGAATAACATTTTTTGATATTGCGCTTCATTTTCGAGAAAATCGAATTTGAAATTCTTCACGATGCGTCCAGTGGCGTACGGGAAAACCTAGCTTAACGAAAATCACGGACAATTTCGCCCATAATTTTCTGTACGCTACTAATTGGAGCCAGTGGTGGGTCCGTATTTTACCTAACGTAGAAAAGTGAATTTTCTACGCGTAGAATAAGACGTAGTAAATAGCTTAACTTTACTACGTCATGTATTTTATGTATAAAATCACATTGTTTGAAAAATTGTTGCAGACTTTGGAACGCCATAACCCGCATCGACATATCGTATTCATTAAATTCAGAATTGCAACAACATACTTATTGTTAGATGATGAATTTTTTCAACCATCTAAAAGTAGAACTGCATTTTTGGATTTAATCGAAATTGGTTGTATCTTGAAGTTTTGCGTTATGTAAATTATTCGACAATGTCGTTCGAGTTGGAATTTTATAAGCTGGATGCAATTTATGAATAAAGTTCCTAAAGTGGTCAGATTCAATAATACTAAATGGAATGGTACATCGATAGAAATAATCTGCTAAAGTTTTATCAATTTCTTCAGAATCCATGTTGATATACGTAAAAATTCGAATATCTTTTGCATACCAAAGATATGGCTAAAAAATTTCATATTATTTATAATTTTGTTATAATTATATTCCAATCTTTCTTTTTAAAGTAATTTAAAATATTGTGCAGTAAAATTCAATACAATAGGTAGAGGTTAAGTGTTTGTATTTGAATTTTTGACATTGAATACATTTTTTACATTTTATACAATTATTTACATTTTTTTACGCTTGTCACGTAGTAAATTCGATGTAACGTAGTAAACCCACCACTGATTGGAGCACGAAAATGCATTTCATCGTTAATCTTCTCGTTTCTCTGCATTTAAACAATTTCTTAGCCCAGGGACTTGCAACGTTATGGTCCGCCACTGTTTTCTACATTTCGTCAAGCCACTGTCAATTTGACAGATACTGGCTAGCGGTTTTTAACGAAAACGAATATCACGTGTTGATGGTTTAAGGCAATTGATGGCAGGATGACCTGCACTCGTTACATTCCTCTATTGCCATGATATACGCGATTAATGATGTCTCTACCGAGAAAACATGGGAACAAGGTTAACGTCGATTACAAAGCACGGCTCGAGCACAAATTATACCTGGTACGTTTCTTCACAAATTGAAGGTTAATGATTCATCTCGTTCGTATCATTGATAAACTTCGGTTTTCCGGCTTCGCCCTCTGCGATTTATATACAATAATGCCTAACGCGAAGTATTATTATTTTACAAAGACGAACTCTCGGACATTTCGCAATCGACGAACTGTCAAATATTCGATATCCCTTTTTCTACTACCCGAAATAATATTCTCTCGCAGGCCAGAGAGAATCCTGAACCAATATTCGATGTCTCCGAATGCGCTTTGAAGCACGTACCTTCCGGTATTTATTCATTATGCAAAGTATTCAGGAAGAAGGTGCTATGGATGTACGATAATAAATTGACTTCACTTTCGGGTGGAGGTGCCTTAAGCGATTTGTCATTACTCGTTGTGCTAGATATTCATGGAAATGAATTTACCAGCTTGCCATCGGACATAATGTGTCTTGTCTCACTCAAGGTAAAGGAGAATGCGATCTTAAGTTTCGCTGTTAAACGTTTGAAATATTACATGAAACTTTTCAACCAACACTGCCGATCATAATATATACGATTTCACGTACTTTAGGAACTTTACGTACAAGACAACAATATAAGGGAACTGCCAAATGAAATAGTATGCTTAAATAAATTAACTGTATTGAACGTTGCAAAAAATAATTTGAAACAATTACCAGAAACGTTGGGAAAGTTGAAGGAGCTTACTACGTTAGACATCAGTCAAAATAAAAGCCTTCAAAAGCTTCCTAAATCTTTGGGCTGCGTGCAGCAATTAGAGCAGTTAAATATCAACGGGCTAAATTTGTCATACCCGCCTCGAGATATTTTAAACGGAGGCACGATAATGATCATAGCGTTTCTGGCTTATGAGAGTGGCATAGAATATTCGCCGGAGGAGTCTGGATTAGAAACAGATTTAGCGAGGGACATAAGCTCCGACGATATGCAAGCGTTATATCATAACAAAAATAACGATGTACAGGTATCGCGCAATCGAGGATTTTAATTCTTGATGTCGCATTCGCAGAGTGTGTCTTAAATGTTTTTATTTTTATTTTTAGGCAGCATTACAGAAGCTAGAAAAAATGAAGGCATGTGGATGCTTCTTTTATTTTAGTATGCTTTCAGATATATCTTGCTGCACGTTTGATATTTATTTGTTGCGGGAGTTAATTTCGATCAATGAAGTTTACGTTGTTATGATAAGTTTAAGCAGTTCGCTGAAATTCGCTTGTGTTGTATCGAACTAAGTTGCATTATTGTTTTATTCGCTTGAGAAGCTAATTCGCTTAGCTCGAATGTTATGGTATAATGATCAGTTTCATTTCGCAGGAGCACCGTCAAAACGCGTTACTAGAAGTAGAGAAGAATATCAAACAGCAACAGGAGTACGAAATCGGAATTCAGTCGACGCTGAAGCAGCATAGAAAGAAGGTCTTTAAAAGTGAAAGTTATTCAATTATTACTTTTTAGTTTCATGTAGAATTTCTCATTTTTTTGCACCGAAGTATTTTCTGTTATTAGCTTCTGGAGGACCTCGCTTTGCAACAAACGCAATTGGAACATGAACTAGAGAAAGTACAGCAAGAAAGAGATTCTAACAGAGCACGCCTGCTTTCCTACATTTACAATGGTAATTTGATTCAAGTGTTTGTTTATTCAAGAAATAATACACAATTACTTTTGAAACTAATTATGATTCTTTCTCGGCATTCTAATTACTAATCTTCAATTCCATTTCCAGCTGAGAAAGAAGCAGATAATGTGATTAAAGAATTTTTAAGAAATGGTGAGGAGGACCGACAAAGCCAAGCTGAACTATTTGAACGGGAAAAGCAAGAAGAAATGCAACTATTGTCTTCTTGTCATTCGGAACAATTTATGTTCCGTACAAAAGATACTCTTCGTAAGTGCCAAGTTACCAATGCGCTCTAATTATTCCTATTATCTGAATTATATATTTACGTACGATTTTATAGTTTCAATGGAAAAGTTACTAGAGGAGGAGCTTCAAAGAACCAGGAAGTTGGAAGAACATAGTAAATATAGAGATTATGCTGCGCAATCTTTGCTCACACTGTTAGTAGAACACAGAATTATTTGATGTTATAAATATTTGATACGACGTATGATTCGATCTCGTACATATTTCAGAGAAGTAACGAATAATGATCATTTAGCACAAATATTACAAAGTCAAGAGAAAAACAGACAAAATTTAATCGATACGTTAAGGCAAGATGAAGTTCTACAGAAGGCTGCTGTTGCAGCGTTATTGGAACGTAGCGATGCACGTTCTTGGAGTATCGTGCAGCAAGTGAACTTGGTACAATCGCAGTTAGCTGCGCTTACAACCATTGAACTGGAGAAGAGGAGGCTGGAAATTAACCAGCAGCTTGTACGTACTTTTATTCTCCGATTACACTGACCAACACAATTTTTGGTCCGCAATATCCGCTGAGTGATTCTTGTAGTTTTTCGCCCTGAACACAAATCCGCAAACAGAATTGCTCTATCACCCTCGGTTTTTGTGAAATAGACACAAAAGATGTTCAAAGCCGAAAATTTGTAGTTTTTTCAAAATCGAATTTCTCAAAAACTGAGGGTGATGGCGACAAACGGTTTGCGGATTCGCGTTCAGGGCGAAAAACTGTACAAGGATCACCCACTGGATATTACGGAACAGAAAAAGTTTCATTTCGTTGGACTGTGTTATCGACACTTTATTTTAAATACGTTGTCTACTTTTATTATAAAAGTGCTTCAATATTTTACGCGACAGAATGAAATAGGTGAGAAAAGAGTAACGCTCAGTGCCATTCTGGTAAACCTACTAGAACAGCAGAAGAACAGAAGAGATCAGCTTTTGGAAACAATCAACACTATAGAGCAACAACGTTATATCAGCGTAAGTACAGGTTCCATTTTTGTTCCGCTACTTTTCTACTAATAGCCATTATAAAATTGTACTTTCATTTCCAAAGAATTCTAGACGAAGAAGTCAGTTTTGGTTGATGCAATATCAGTCTTTAATGGAAGCACGACCTCAGGGTTTATTAGAAATGTTAGAGCCTATGCTAGTGCGGCACGTTGCAATAGCAGGAGCGTTACATTGTTTGCCATTTTTAGCTTCTCTACCCTCATTACTTAGTACGGATCTTAGTGACGAGCAATTAAAAAATGTATGTGAAGCATGAATTACTTTACCGTACGTAATATCGATATTTGCTACGTCAAAATAAATCCTGCATTTTTAATGCCACAGATTGGAATACATTGCGAGAATGATCGTGCTGCTATAAGACTTGCGGTTGAAAATTACCTAGCGGAAGCGAAACTCAACGAAACTAGAACACTTGAAACACCCTCCGCACCGCCTGAAGAAGCGTGCACCAGCTCTAACTATCCGGAATATAATACTACACAGAGTATCAATACTGCCGAATGTGTAATTTGCCTTGATTTAGAAGTAAGCGTAACTTTCGTCCTATTCAAAATTTCCTATAATAAGATCAGATATCGTTTAACGCGATCCTATATTTCTTACAGTGTGAAATAATTTTTCTACCATGCGGACATCTCTGTTGCTGTTCAGGTTGCGCAAATATGGTTACTGCAGGTTGCCCGATGTGTAGAAGTACCATAGATCGCAAAATTCACGTTGTAAAGCCTTGAAGCATAAACAATGCTTTTTGTAAATGCCACCATTTAGCTATTTATTTCTAGCACTTTGGTATTCCCACAGTATGCGTATAACGTTTGAGAACTTATACAGAAGAAAGTAGGTTGTGACGTACATCCGTATATTTCAAATGTTTTTTATGTATAAAATTAGCATTCCGCAAAACATAAAGTTTATATTTGTTAAATGAAAGTGTGTTTCCTCCACTTTGCAGCCCACAGTTAGCGTCATCATTTTAATCCTTTTAAAGAGCAGCAAGTTCAGATCAGGTACTTGGATTTCGAAATCCTGATCTCTCGATTTTCAGTGCCATAATGACCGTAATTTATACAATTGAGATAATATAATTGTATTGGAAATAGGTTAAACTTGCCTAACTTTTTTAACATTATCTACGATGCAAATACAAAATATTTGAGAATAAAGTGATAGAATGAATTGCGCTTATTAACGCTCAACTACGGATATTAATTTTTATATGAAGCGGACACTGACATATCTACATGCGCAATAGCCTTATAAATACTGTAAAGATTAAAGCATTTTAATCCGTTGAAGTGGTTGAGAGTTAATGAAGCAAAAGTCAAGATAGATAGCGAGCAAGCTTTTATAAATGATAGAAATCAAATTTTATAAAACGAAATCTTTCTTATATAAATAACAGTATCTTAAAAATATGCATTAATAAGCCATTGACAATTTATTGATCTGTGTGTAATGTTCGAGCAAGAATTGTTAAAATAAAAAGATCACGAATAAAAGGTTCTAAACAAGTTTGGATCGATTGGTTCATTTAGCGAGAAATAATAGAGCGAAACTTTCAGAGTACGAGAGAGTCGTTTCAAACACTTGCATCACTTTTTTTACCAATATATTTTCTTCGTTTAATAATAAATAGAATATGACAAACTTTTCAGACTTATGTGGTAATTATGCAAAATAGAGTGACTCTATTTACTTATTTCTACGCGTACTCTCGCGTTTCATACGCATCAAAAGACCATAACTTCTCTTCCTTCATCTTCCTCTTCTATTACATCATCCTCGTCCTTTTTCTGTTGCTTCTTTTTCGACGTAGCATCTTTCTTTTCCTTCTGAGCTTTACGGAAGTTCTCTAACGATTCTTGCAGCGGATCTATAAACTGCTCGAACTCTATATCGTTCATCGCTTGAATGACGTCTTGCCCGCTTATCGTTTTACGATTTCCCTTCTTAGCGATTATGTTTGCGGACGACGTCAAGTACAATATAAATATTGAGGAAGCTTTCGCTACTGCGGTTCTGGCATCTTTGCCAACTGTGACTCCTTCCGGCAGTGCTTCTTTTATAATTCTTGTTACGACAGCATTTGGTAAATTGAGATCTTCAGGCCGTTCTGCCATTGGATTTGATTATCTATCTGTTCTATGGAAACATAATGTCATTGATCGTGAAACGTTTCGAAAAAAGACAAAAATTAATCATCATATAATTCATGTTATGATCTAAGGTTATGATTCGGCGTGTAGGAAACACGCGAAATGTTGTAGAGAGTCAGAAATGTTGATCGAATTACCTTACACTGAAAATGTCGCCTTAACTAAAACTTTAGTTCCTCGAATCAAGTTAAGATCGAATGAAAGTCGTAAATAATGACTTCCCGACAAACTCTGTCTTCTTATTTCCCGCCAATGCGTCCACTTGTGCAGACATAGGAGGTAAATTGAAAACAATGGGAAACGTTGGACACCAACATGGAACACTTGAATGAAACGTCACTCAATCGTGAAGTTTAATTCGAATAATCGTGCCGCCAGATTTCACTGAGCAATATTAGCAGTCACGCGTTTGTTTTTGAGAGTAGATGACACAACTGTACACAACTGAAATGATTCGTGCCGCGCTATTCCACTCTCACCGTCATGCGCATCACCAATCGGATCTAGAGTGCGCCTAGGAGGGGGTACACGGCATTTGCATTTATAATTGATGGTTAGAATCAATGAAATCAATTCAGCCGGGAATATGCATAAAAACTTCAAACAAATAAAATTGCACTAAAAAGTAAAAAATAGTGTTTTCCCTTATTTAATCTACGACTCGCATATTTTTTCAGTCGGCACCAGATTTTCACAGTGTAAATGATGAGGCAACGACTTAAAAAATATGAGAGTCGTCGATTAAATAAGGGAAAAAATTATTTTTTACTTTTTAGTGCAATTTTATTTTTTAAAGTTGGTTTTAATTTTTTTAAAATTTTTTTATTTTTAACTTTTTAGTTATATATATATTGATACAACTTACGTAAAATAATAATAATTAGGTGACAATAGTTTTTATTATTAACCAGAAGTGGCAAAATATTGGGCCAATGTTGATGCAGTGTAGGATGGGACACTCTTTCGAATAAAAAAAGATCATCAAAATCGGCCAATATCCTGAGGAGTTATGCGGCGATAAACATTAAAAAAAAAATTAAAAAAAAAATACAAACGGGCCGAATCTAGAACCTCCTCCTTTTTGAAGTCGGTTACAAAGGCATTTGCAACTCAAAAAGCTGTGCCGTAATTCCATTTATGGAGCAGCTTCGAGGAATATGTTTGCGCGTTAATTTTAAATCGAGCAAGATTTCAAAATTAACATATTCGCTCAAACATATTCTGTGTGCTGAAAAAGGCATTCCGCGGCGGTATTTATCCGTAGTTTATGAATACTCTATTCGCTTTAGTGTTATTTCTGCATTATTATCAGTATCAGTCGAAGAGATTTTGTTAGACCAGAAGACAGGAATTGAAACGAGTCGATTGCTGTGCCACTAGGGCTACCATCCGTCCGGGTTTCCCCGGAATTGTCCTCCTTTTTTAGGACGTCCGGGTTTCCCCGGATTTGTTCTCTTTTTTTAGGACGTCCGGGTTTCCCCGAATTTGTCCTCTTTTTTTAGGACGTCTGGGTTTCCCCGGATTTGTCCTCTTTTTTTAGGACGTCCGGGTTTCCCCGGATTTGTCCTCTTTTTTTTAGGACGTCCGGATTTCCCCGGATTTGTCCTCTTTTTTTAGGACGTCCGGGTTTCCCCGGATTTGTCCTCTTTGTTTAGGACGTCCGGGTTTCCCCGGATTTGTCCTCTTTTTTAGGACGTCCGGGTTTCCCCGGATTTGTCCTCTTTTTTTAGGACGTCCGGGTTTCCCCGGATTTGTCCTCTTTTTTTAGGACGTCCGGATTTCCCCGGATTTGTCCTCTTTTTTTAGGACGTCCGGGTTTCCCCGGATTTGTCCTCTTTTTTAGGACGTCCGGGTTTCCCCGGATTTGTCCTCTTTTTTTTAGGACGTCCGGGTTTTCCCGGATTTGTCCTTTTTTTTTTTTAGGACGTCCGGGTTTCCCCGGATTTGTCCTTTTTTTTTTAGGGCATCCGGGGGGATTTTCTGTAGTGATCCGGGTTTTTCAATATGCTCGTTTTTTCCTATTTTATATGATTAGTAGAGCCTATTGGAATACTTTATTGCTACTAACTTAATTTAAAAAAAAATTGGGTTAGTCCGTTATTGCTTTCACTATCTCATATAAGAAATAGTTCAAAGTGTCCGGGTTTCAAGTGGAAATGTCCGATGTTTCAATACTCTCTGTCCTAGATTAATGATTTTACGGATGGCAGCCCTATGTGCCGCGGAACCTCGTGTTATAGATGGGAATGCCGGTCTTCGTAGTGTGTCACGGGAGTGCTCGGGTGTCGAGAGTGGGGTCGACAAGTATGTGTGGTATGTGTTGAGCGGTATAGGTTGCACAACACACACAGACGTATGCATTGACAAACCTTGCCTTCGCATCGAAAAACCTGTCGCCTGCACGGTGGTTTCTCCGAAGTTAAGTATTCGTTATCAAAGTGACCCTCGAAGCTGACAGCTTCGCTGTTACCATTTCTCCACTTCAGGGCAGTGAAACGCAGCCACCATTCGGCAAAAAATGTCAAAAATCGAAGAAGGCAATGCTCATATACGGCAAGCCGAGAAAAGGTAACTGTCACCGCGGAATGACACTTCGCCGAAAATTGTATCAACAATCGGGTCGATTTTTATCGGCTTGTTGTGCGAGACATGCAAAGCGCACGGTTCCCACTACAAAAATAGTTCAACTGTTATCGATTCGTCTGACGAAACGAGTAAGACAAATCTGTGTTGCAGCTTAAAAACATCACTGTTAAAATGGAGTCCCGATTTCGACGTCGCGGCCTCCGAATATACTAGCGCAGGTGATAATATCCATAAATACATTATGTTGTAACATTCTGTGTTCAATACAAACTTCTTTATTCGCTTCTTTCCAGCAACCTGCTTTAGAATAGTGAAGTCTTACGAGCAGTGTAAAGAATGCCTGCAGAAGGCTTCTGATTGTTACAAACAGAACAAATCGTATCCTTTTAAAATAAATCAGTTTGTTAGGGAATACTTAGAAGTATTATAATTCTAGTTAGTTCCCCTATACAATGAAAATTATTATTCTTTAACGTTATCTGTACAAAAGATGGTTCCACGCTGCGAAGTAAGTTCCCTTCCGTTCGAATTACACTTTAATTTATAAGCAACGCTATTAACGCATTAAAAATTTTAGGAGCATCGAGCAGGCTATGCTAATTTGCAAGGAGATGGGGAATCTGGAAGACGTGCCGAAGTTGGCACACAGTTCTTGTACTCTCTATCAAATGCATGGATCACCTGAATCAGGCGCCACTGTGCTCGACAAGGCAGGGAAATTGATGGAATCCCGTGACGCGCGTAAAGCGCTAGACCTGTTTAAACGCGCGGCTACCGTTGTTATGGTAAATATCAGATTGCCTTCAATGGAAATATAACTGAGAACTATACATGGTACATTTTTGTAATAAAGGGTGAAGATAGTCCACGCCAAGCGGCGGAGTATATGAGCAAAGTGGCAAGATTGTTAGTGAAGTTACAAATGTACGACGAGGCGGCGGATGCAATCCGCAGAGAAATTGGAATGCATCAGGCGATAGATCATGCGCCGTCCGTCGGAAGATTAACGGTGGTATTAGTATTAGTACAGTTAGCGCGAGGTGATCAAGTAGCAGCTGAGAAAGCTTTCAAAGAGTGGGGGAATTATTGCGAAGTTCCTGAGGTATAAAATTTAGGGGTGATCGGGGATAGTTTAGACACGAGGTACAATACACACTTTTACAAGGCCCCCATTGTGTCACAATTATTGCAACTATTTGTTTAGTTTGGGCTTATTTTCCCTGTTTTTACTAGGGCTGAGACTATTTGTCGAATTTTTTGGTATTCGAATATTCGAATACTTCGGTTGCTCAATTATTTGGCGAATATAATTCGAATATCTAAGTATCCAAATACTATTTGAATATCCAAGTATCCACATACTATTTGAATATCCAAGTATCCAAATACTATTCGAATATTTCAGTATTCGAATACTTATATACTCGAATAGTATTCGAATACTTAATTACTCAAATAGTATTCGAATACTTAAATATTCGAATAATATCATTCGAATACTCAAATATTCAAAATTTATTCGTAGCATTCGAATACTTGTAAATTATTCGAATAGTTCCAGCCCTAATTTTCACACCAAATACAAAACATAGGCACAAACTAAACAAACAGTTGCAATAATCCAGACACTATGTAGGCGATTTTAAAAGTGTCCAATGTATCCCCGTGTCCAAACTATCCTCGATCTCCCCTATCCCTTAAAAATTCAACACTTCTTTATCAAGGAGCTTAACACGTTTATATTCACGCATTTAGGTTCAAACGCTAGAAATGCTGTTACAAGCGTACGACAATGAGGACGCAGATGCTGCAAAAGCAGCCTTAAATAGCCCTTTCATTAAACATATGGATGTTGAGTATGCTAAACTCGCTCGAGGACTACCTTTGCCACAGCAAGAATATGCCCTACCACCTCCAGGAGTCAGAGCAAATGCGGCAGAGTCATATACATCGCCTAACGCCACAAAATTAATTAAAGAGACTACAAACGAAGCTGAAGTATGTAACAACAGTAATAATTTCCTCCTGTTCATTAAATCCTTTAATGATTCACGCTATGCTTTAGAACACAAACGATAAGACACCCGAAGAGAGCGCCAAGAAGCCGACAGAAGATACTGCCAAGAAAGAAGAAGAACAGGCGGCGCCTTCGCAGAAAGCAAAACCTGAGGAAGACGACTACGAAGGTGGTCTCTGTTGATCACCTATATTTATTACAGTCAGTATAATTTATGTCCCGAGACATACGAATGCTTATATACATAATTGTAAATCTTTAACTCGTTGAGCGATTCATTGCACACTTATTGGCTTGGTAAGAACATTCTCAAATCCTTAGCTAAAATAACATATTTCATTATCTGAAGTATTTCCTAAAAACGTGATACTCGCGGAAAGGCTTCACTTCGTTAAGATTGCAGTTACGTCGAGAGTTTCGAGAGCGCTACAGCAGGAAGTACATATGTAACATATATACATTTACGTTTAATAGAAGTACAAAAGGACAACCTTTAATGTTGTAAATTGTTCGCATATTAATATCGGCTTTATGAATGTTATATTTTCTAGTATTCGTAGGACACCTCTGGCGAGAGTCTACATATAATCGCAAGTCTTATGTCAATAAAGAATATATACAAAACACAGATATTTTACTAATCTAACTTCGTGTCTACATAATTCAAACTGTAAAAACGTATGTAACAAAATAAACTGTTATTGCAAACATAGGTAATATACATCGAAGATTCATTCGTGTATATACGTAAAAGAGGTTATGAACACGAAACGTAAACAATTTAAAATAAATACAAAGTTTCTCACTTACGAGCTGTAGATATCGAAGTCGCGAGTCTGGTTTCCTTCTATAAACAATCCCCAAGTAGTAGTAGAAGAATTTTTAACATAACTTTCTCACTTTTCTCGCAATTATTTAAGAGTACCCGTTCACTCGCCGGTTTTTAAACGATTGCCGCGGAATTGTACGACGCAATATTTACGATCTGTGGAGACATAAATGAAATCAGATTATAATCAAATTAGAAGAAATAACTTTTACAGAAAACGCATTTTATATATCGATTAAAGTGATTACTAGCTTAATTACGTTTAAATGTTGAATAGGCTCCAATTTCTAATTAAATGCTTATTATTGAAACACCGAAGATACATGTAATTGATTGAATTTATCGAGTAAATTACACGTTATATTTCTTCCAGCTTCTATTTACACAAAATATTACGTTCCACATAAAAACGAAGTTAAATAGTAAATACCGGTTTAACAGCAAACTCGATATTTTCGCGAGCATCCGTTACGACGTTTTCAAAAAACTAGCGCGCAACAAACGGTCCTCTTATTGCGCAGGTTTTAGTCATCGACTATAAGCAAATAAGTATCGCCAATCGGTTAAACATTCCCAACAAAATAATGATAATATTCGAATACCGTGTATCTACGAAACTCTTGCCCGAAATATGATCGGGGATAAGATATCAATCTTAATCGTTCGCGTTTCATTAGCAACTCTGATTATCGATGGCTAGGGAATCTAGTGGCTGTGAACTCTACTTTAACTGTTGCAACGCGAAATCAATATTAGAATGGCTCTTAGAGAGGCGTGTTTGCGCACGAACGTTAAAATCGAATAAATAGTCGTCTGCAGGAAGAGTCGGGAGCAGACGTCACAATACACCACGACGTCGTGGTAGCATAACAGTGGGGCGCGAGCAAGTGTCAATTTTGATTATTGTCATATCGTCTGCGAGAGCATCGGTGCCTCCTGCCACGATCGCTTTGGAATTTCTACCGATGATCGGCAAATCGCGTATACGTATTCCTGTGGGTGCCGTGAGGCGGCGAGAAAGGCCACCTCTTTAAATTAAAAGAAGGAATGACGCTGGAGAATCCGTTCTTTGTCGTCAAAGAGTAAGTAAATGGCTCATGCTATCGCGAAACATTTCGACTAAGTACTGGACGCTCGAGGCGTGCAGGAGTCGAATAATGTCGATGCAAGGGAACTTACGCGGCTGTCAAGTTCGAACTTCTGTTGTTCCTTTCGCGGACATTACTGTCATATATATACGTCGGCCCTTCAAGAATAGTCGCGAGCCGAAATTATTACAAAGGGACCGTGCTTTTGACATTTCGGAGCGGCACAATTATTTGCACGCTTCTCGTGCACCTTTTACAGCGATCTTTATATACAGAATCTTATCTTAACAGGCATAAATTGCGGACATCTATAATCTTGACTTTTTTACATTCATACATTAATGGAAAATTTGTTGCATTCGCTCGACTCGTTATTTTTATCGGAAGTAGCATTGAACCATTTCTGCAACACTCTGGATATGAATTTTCTCGAGGGGGGTTCACTCGTTCGGGAAATATTTTATAAAATACATAATATATGTAATCACTTTCCTTCTTATGATAATTAGCGTATGGCATTCCGATGACTTGAACCAGAGAAATATAAATATCTTAAGTGGAAGGTGGCAGTGCATGATGAATCGATACTTTTTATCAAAACACGATAGTACTTTGTTAATCCGTATCTCTGTCCTTGTTTCCACTGTTGCAATTCCTTTACCTCTATTAGGTACATATTACGAAATAGCAAATGTTGATCTATAAGCGGTATAAAACAGTGAAAGATAATTTTGAAAAAAAAATAAAAAAATAATTTTTGTATGAAAGATTACATAACTCCGTATATACAGATAAGCCATGTTGTGCTTGTATTTATCCGAAGCATATTTTACGATCACAATAAAAGTCATTAGTCATCGAATTTTAACTTTCGAGGATAAAAGAAACTCGCGGGTATTATTTATTTAAATTAGTATTATTTCATATAAACGTTAACAGCGAGGTTTTTTGTCTATTTTTCAGCGAAGTTTGCAAGGCCCTAAACAAAAATCGCGGTTTATACGGGCGCTGGACGGAATTGCAGGATGTTGTTATCACGAGTCCTAGTGTGAGCGGGGGAATCCCGATCTCACACGACGAGTTAGAGTGGACCACTACCGAATTGAGGAAAGCTTTACGCTCGATCGAATGGGATCTTGATGATCTGGAGGACACGATCCATATCCTTTAATACATATACACATTGCGGGAGATTTACTATTTCACTATTAACTTCTTAGATTTTAACGTACTTGTACGCAAATATTGCGGTTGAAACTTATCTTTCGAAATACTTCTCGTAAATCCTTTAACCCGCATAAATCGATCATTTCATGTACTATACTAATCTTAACACAGTACGTATGTATACGTATCGTAGAGAAGAATCCGACGAAGTTTAAGATAGATAATAAGGAGCTGACGGTCCAACGAAGTTTTATCGAACAAACGCGGGAAGAAGTTAAGGTAACGCTTCTTATATGAAATCTCGACTTCTTCGCCTTTCGCAATAATTTATTATTTAAATTAACGGTTGTGTCTCTTTACGGGGACATTCTACTCTCTTGGTGGAAAATTCGACAAATTTTCGGTGATGGTTTTTACAATGAAATAAACATTTAACGTTTTCGAATTTTGGGGGTATATTCTACCACTCTTGAAGTACAAGAAAAAATCTTTGTTGTTTGTTTATTTCATTTGTTTATTTAAATATTTCGCAGTGAAGTGGGCGTTTTCGGAATATGACCCCTTGCTGGCGGTTGAAATTTCGGAGAAGTGTGAATTTTTAACCCTTCGTGGTCACACGGAGTGTATTGCAACCCAAGAGCAATTTTCGAGTTAAAATGTCGCACCTTTCTGTCTTCCAAGGGGGATTTATAGCAAAAAAAATTAATAAAAAAATTTAAAAATTGTTTTTTCCCACGACCATGGAAAATCACTCATTTTCAACTACAAATTTTATCATATAAAAATTTACATTTTTAGAAAAAGACTATTAGATCGTGACTGTATAAGTATTAAAAATGTACAATTATCACTGAAAAGTTAAAAGATTCAAAAATATGAAAATGGTAACTGAAAAAAATGACGCTGGGGGACAGTGAACCCCGTGTGACCAATTTATGATTATAAGAAGGTGTGACCACGAAGGGTTAATTTGCAGAAGTATACCCTCAAATTTCGAAAACGTTAAGTGTTTATTTAATTATAAAAACCATCACCGAAAAGCGGCCGAATTTTCAACCGAGAGATTGATTGTATTAAATTCTGGCTCAAATAACCGACATTGCCACTAATTTGTTGTAGATCATGAAGGATAAAATGAATTTAAGTAGGGGTCGGGACCGCGACAATACAGCAAGACAGGTATGTTCCAATTACACATTAAATTCTAATTTCAGAACTTTATAGCAATTACGGGAATTAATGACGCAATTGTTTTATATATATTACCGCCGATATATATAGAAATTTATAAAGGAATATAGGAAAAGTAACGAAATGTATCACAACATAATTAATTCGATCAATGAATCCTGGAAATAAGCTCGTGCGAATGAAATCATTCTTTTTGCGTTTAAATTTCGCACGCAAATTAAAATACTGAGCGTCACGACATCTACGAGGGGCTGTCAAATCGCCGATAATGCTAATCAGCTGTTAGCTATAAACGTCCAGGCAGAACAGTGGCGTCAAAAGTGATTCTTTTTTTTTCCTTTATAAAACGTTCTTTATGAGTTTACAAATAAAGTAAGACGAATTTGATCACGGTGCAAAGGTATTAAACCGCCCACGGAAAGAAGAAATGGTTTACTCGGTAAATCAATACTTCTTACTATTAATCGTGTATACGAATCCGTGAAGTATTATTACAAGCTTTTATTTAGCTTCACTTGTGAGTTTGTTCGTTAGTTTGTGAAGATGAAATTTGTAAGCTAATTTTGAACCACTTCCACATGTCCGATCGACTTGAAATTTTGCACACAAACGTAATTCCGATGACAATACAAAAGCTTATTTTAAAAAAAATTTTTTTTTAGTTTGTTTATTTTTACGTTGCTGCGATACCGCGTACGATTTGAGTGCACTCGTTAAATCGTTAATTATTAAAGAATTTTTACACTTCCAGACTTATATGGCGCAATGATAAAATAGATATTATTTATAGCTGGCAATCCTACGGTTTAACACTAAACGTACCAGTACTTTACACATACCTATTCTTACCATAAGAATTACCTTATGAAATAAACATTGATTTTTAGAAAGATATTCTTAATTTATTAAAGGAAATAATTCGCAGGAAGGCGAGAAATTGAATAATCAGATAATATCTAGAGATAAGAATTTACAGAAAGTCAGATGAGCAAAAGAAATAACAATGAATGTACGATTTTAAAGTAAATTTTGAAAGGGGTCATTTGACCTCACTTGGTACGTTTAGTGTTAATTGTTTATAGAATTTCTTAATCTTACGCATTTGTATATTGATCCCACAGCCGCTTTTGGACAACAGTCCTGCCAGAGTTCCCGTCAACCATGGTACAACTAAGTACAGTAAATTGGAGAATGAAATCGATAGCCCGAATAGGCAGTTCCTGGGAGATACGTTGCAGCAGCAGGACGATATGATGAGGCAACAAGACGACCAATTGGACATGATAGGCGAAAGTATTGGAACGCTTAAAACAGTATCTAGACAAATCAATACCGAGTTAGACGAACAGGCAGTGTAAGCGTAACGATTAATAATTATTTAAGCGTCCATACCACAGGTTAATAAGCTGAAGTCTGAGGGAAATGATCTTCGTATGTTTCAGTATGTTAGATGAATTTGGGAACGAGTTGGAGGTGACGGATTCCAAGCTAGATGCAACAATGAAAAAAATGGCCAAAGTTCTTCACATGAGTAATGGTAACTATAATAATTACATTCCTGCTCCTACTACTGCAACGTCTAGTGTTTCTGATCTTGCCTCTAAACCTTCTTCTCTATCATCCTTGTCGAACACAATAACCAATTGTTTTTTATGCTCTGGAGATTAAACAGGCTTTATCATAATTTCACCATAATTATTCAGTGAAATTTACGGAAAACCCGACACACTCTTTTGCCTCACTAATTGCTTTGTCCGAGTTTGTTTAATCCTTAACTGGTATCCTGGGGTCGAAAGTGATTCCAGGCATGCAAAGTTCACTGCGAAACTTTTGGTTGTCTAAGTTTGTAAACTGAATTTCTAATTAATTTTGTAATAATAGTTTAACTCTCTATGTTTCTATTATTTTATACGTTACCTAAGAAGAAAATATTTATAGAAGCTGATCTAGTGTTGATTTTACAAATTTCTGTGTCCTTTTTTATTTGGGGTCCACCACGTTTTCCAAAAAACAGTATACCAGTTAAGGATTAAAAGATTAATTCGTTATTCGCACCTGATTTTTGTACGATATGAGACTAATAACAATTCACGCTATCTACTGAACAATTATGGGATCTTAAATGAAATTTAATTTGATTTTCACGATAACATCGCACACCACCATCACTGATAAACAATTCGTTTCTTTTACACTTCTTGAACTAATCAGAATCGATACTCGGCACTATTGCACTTTTTTTGACTTTCTTTTCTAACAGAACGAGCGTAGAGTTGCGTTTTCATGCGACTAATTCAAAGAGTTATTTAGTGTGAGGTAGAAGTCTCGTTAAAGGATTTATAGTGAAAATTAACGGATTCGAAATATATGTCTTATTTAATCAGTGACCAAGAGTAAAGTGAACTCGATTTTCCGAAAAATTGCACTCCTTCCAAAGAAAAATCTATACTTCTCTTCTTTCATATTATTCGAAAGAAATATTTTATGTGAACAAAGCATATTTTTGTCTCGTTTGAAAAGTACTAGATAATTAAAGTCTTAAGAAAATGTTGATAGTGTAGATAAAATATGTTATGAAGATAGAATAAAAGTAAAAGTTAATACAAACGTTTAGTAGTAGTCATTACCCGAATACTCAAGTATTCCTCTGCTATATTATCTTTAATATTTGAACTATAATATTCCGTAGCAGTTAATATGAATACCGAAAGTTAAGAGACTTGCATTTCAATTCCTGTCTTCTTCATTTTTCACGCTTTTTTTACGTAACAAGCATTTCGATACAAAACGTTATAAACAATATATATTTGCTTACGTTATCCTTACGATAAGGATAAATACGGACAGAGAATAGAATAATTTTTTATGCATGCAATCGTTAAAAATTAATTTCCAATGCGAATAATTTGAAGGGATTTGACGTTCGTACAAATTCAATAAATGCCAAAAATGTAGCATCAAAATGGACCAGTTGCAGTCATAAAAAATTAATTAGCTTCAAGCTACACCTATTCAGTATAATTAAAATAATTGTTAAATCTGTAGCACAGTAGGCCGTTAACAGGTGTAGTACGGTGAAATTCGATAATAATATCAACAAATAAATCTGTAGATAAATAACAGATTATATTTAAGTACCGTATTTACGTATGAATTTTGAAAAGTTACTCCAAACATTGTATGGCAAGTGTCTTTGCAGAAAGAAAGAAATAGCACAGCTAATTGTGCCTAAGAAAATTTTAACGTAAATAGTCTTATAGATACAACACATACCTATAACATTAGAAAGACATTTTCAGTATGTTTTGAAACACCTCTGATACTTCTACTTCCGATGTATACAACATGTGATATTACCATATTAATTGACGCGTAGATGAAAATAGTTTAGTACACGGTATTGTGGAATATTCACATGGTATTGCGAAAGTACCAATCAGTTTATGCGTGAAATGAATGTTAACGGAGGAATATAAACGTTTGAGAGGAACAAAGTGTTGAGAAGTAAAAGAGAGAAAATGTAAAAACAACTATTTGTACGTATGGTGGTTGCTGATCGATTGTTTCACAATGCGAACAGGATTGTTCATAGATACTGCGACAGTTACCAGTCGCGAGCACTCTAAAGCTCCATTATAGAAAGAGTAGACGTAGCAAAGAAACAAAAAAAAAATTGAAAAATTAAGAAACGAAACGTTTATTCCATTGTTAGAAGAGTGTTACTAATATAACGTTGTGAATTCATACAGAAACATTCTTTATTCTAGTATGTAACTAGAGACTAAAGAGGAAAGATATACTTTATTATTTCTCATAAATGACCAATTGTGAAAACAGATACTGATAAATAAAATTTACGACTTTATTTATACTGTACATGTTGCTGTAAAGTACTACAAACTCCTGACCCACTAGAACTATTCAAATATGGTAGTAAGATTATATATAAGAGCTCGTTACATTAAATTCTGTGCTTGAGAGAATCCGATCCGAGGATAATATTATTAAACTTTACGATCTGCAAAGTGTGCTCAGAGAATTCGTTCTCATAATTAATGAAAAATCTCTCAACCATGGAATGTAATAATCTTTCCCACATGAAATATGTTTATGAATGTGTGTCTATAGATATTTCATTTCTCTCGATTTTTGCTTACATCTGTTTGTACGAAAGATAATTTTTATATACACGTTCGTGTAATTACCTAAAGATTGGCATATATAAGAATTATCGTTTTGGAGCTTCTGTGACATAATCGATATTACAATCACTGATCATTGTTTATGAACAACTTTAACTCGATATGCGATTTTTTAGAAATCCTACGGAATGCAAATACATTGATTCTTTGCACTCTAGTTTCTTCATGAATTTGGCACCAATAAATCACTTCTTCAAGTGTACGAAATATGGAAGTATTTAATTATTTAAAAATTCGAATACGTATTATCTTTATCTGATTATTTAACAATTGCCAATTGACAGCTCTGTATTCGAGTGCAGGGTGTCAATAAGAAATATCTAGTGTTGTTATAAAATGCTTGTTGAAAGAGTGCATGTTGAAAATAATGTACAATGTTCACTGTTTGAAGAAGGGCCAAATACATAAGTATTGATTTTTCTTATACAGTATATACATTTCACTCATTCAATTTTATCGTCGTTTATTGAACGGCGATAAAATCATTGGACTCTAATAACATTCTTTATAAGTGACGCATGTGATGTTACTTTTCCGTTTGTTTTAGATCGGAGGCAATGGGTAGCCATTGGAGTGTTGACCGCTATATTGGTGTTTCTAATAATTTTATTTATAATTAAGTGAATCATTTGATTTCTTAGCCTCACTAAGAATTATTGGTTCTTCTTCATAGCGTTTAGTCGAATGTGTTAAATTCTGTTTCAACGACAAATTACTGATAGCGATATTTTATGATCCATTACAATAAATACTTACGGTTATTATATTTCCGACGGGATCTTTGTAAATTCCCTTCCTCAAGGTCAGGGCTCTAATCACTTAAAAGCCGCGAAGTATATATTTCTAAAAACTTTATTTGGGTCTGAAATCTCACAATGTTCGAAGGAAAAAGATGGTAAAAATTACTCTAGAATCGGCTTACTCTCTTCTACACTTTCGCAGAGTCTAATTGGATATTAATATTAATGCATCGCATCACTTATCGTTCGATGACCTTTTTTTATTCGTATTAGATATGTAACAGTATTTTATAAAAGTGTTATCTTATACATTAAAAAAGAGAAAAAGTTTCGTGGTGATATACATTGTAAAATATATTTAGGCTTCTACTGTTCTCCCTTTGATTACTCAAATATTCTTCGGAGGTTCATTACTGTAAAAAGTAGCGCATTATTCTGCTCTTATAAACCGTATAAATAAGTCACAATGCGTGATACATTCGATTTCTACATTGGGAATTAAAATGCTTGCCTTTTTGTCGGAGGAACTCTCGAAGCTCACTTAGAACTTAAAAATAAAAAGAAGACTTAAAAGACATGGCAATTACAATATAAAATGAATGTATATAGATACTATATACATGTTTGTACGTACGTACAAAGAAATTGTGTTAGACGGAGTGAATTATGCAGAATGGTCTGGTAAAAGTATGTCTACTATATAAAGTCTTTGGTATAGTGTTCGTTATTGCAGACGTGTGTCCGTATACGCCCATAAAATTAATATTTAAAAAGAGAAAGAATGCAGCTCTAAATGGTTTGTTAAATAAAACGACCTAAGTATACGTGCCAAATAATCTCATCATCCTGCTCGCCTAACATGTTGCTAGTATGATATGTCTTATAAAATTTCATTACAATCTCACAGCTCGAGTGAGAATATCTTTCAAAATTCCCAAGCATGAGGCCGCAATAAACAGTATAAAATGTTTGCTTTACTTTTTAGTCTCGAAGTTACTATTTTAAACGCGCATTCACACGCTTCAGTACTTCTCTTAGCCCACATTCTTTTTTTCAACGTACGTAAGGCACCTCTAGCGATATGGAAACAAAAGTGGAACGATTGCGTTTTTAAGTATCATATACTTTACCTTACACTAATTACGGCTCCAGTCGTACACGCTTGTGGCAATCGACGGGCAAAACTTTCCGTATGTCACCGATATTCTCAACTTCCATTCTTAATCTACTGACTTCGTCTTCGTAATTCTTCACCCATTGCGTCTGTAAATTCTTCGCGTCAGTCAACGCACGGATCCTTTGCTCCAAATTCGCGTCTGCGATCTCCTTTTCAGCTGCACCCAGGCGTTCCTCGAGGCGGTTCAAGTCAGCGTCGTCTAGGTCATAAGAGATTTGAATTTAGAGGCTCTATTCGAAGAGGGTTGCTTTACGTAGAGTTGATTTACTTTAAGCAGTACTGGATTTACCCTTAAGCTAACAAGGCTGAAGCTTAGGGCCCCATGTTATGTTTAGTTTTGATATTCAATGCTAATTTTGAAATTAAATTCTTATTTAGATCATACGAGTATTATGATAAAAAAATCAAATCAGCAAATTTTATTTTTTACATTTAACCGAGGGCCCGCCAAATATTCAGCCTAGTAAGAGAAATTTACCTATTTCCGGCAGATTGTCGAGCTCTTTTATTATTTCTGCTACTTCAGCCAAAGCTTTGTCGACTTGTTGCGATGCTACAGTTACGTTGATCTTAGCTTGGCCAACTTTGTGATTTGCCTGAAACGAATATTAATGTCAAATAGTTACCGTCGTTCTTCAATTATAATCTATCTTTCTATGCTTCATTGGCGTCTTACGTCTGTTGTGATATTCGTATCCTGACTAATTTGAACTTCATACTGTTTCATCATAGAGTCTGTAGTGTCGACTCTCAGATGTAACTTCTCAGCCTCATTTCCAACGCGAAGTGCTTCTATTTTAGTTTGGTTTGCTTCGGTTCTAATAATGTTCGCTTTTGTGCTGGCTTCTTCCGCGTATGTCTAACACAAAAGTATAATTATTTAGCGATGGATCGCGTTGAATTATGCTGAAACGTGAATGAATTAATCACCTGAGCATTTTGTGCTATTTCACGAGCATACTTGGCGTTGTCTTCAGAGCCGCTTAGTATTTTCTTCGCTTGCACAGTTTGGTTTATGGCGTTGCTTATGAAAGCCTCGATATCTTTTATATATTTCAAGGCATCCTGCGCTTTAATACGTTCACGCTGTACTTCGGCGTCAAATTCTAAAAAGTAACATCACGATTACGATAATAAATGTATCCGTTTCTTTCGGATAAAATCGAAGTGTAATTGAAACGATAAATACCGCCCAATTTCTTCAGTGTTTCCTGAGCTTCCTTCAAAGTTTGATCGCCCCGTTTCACAGCATCATTTGCTTTCGCATTCGCCCCGTCCAGTTCCGCTAGAAGCTCAGCAGTGGCTGCCTGCTGATCCTGAGCTCGATCGATTAATTGCTCGCTTTTCTTTACTTTCTCAATCATCTCGTTTATAAGATCCTCATTTTGATCCAGTAACAGCTGTGCTTGTTCTTTCAATCGTAATCCCTGCAACGACGAGATTTCCTGGCTACTATGCGGGGCTTATTATCGACATTAATCCTTCGTGGTCACACCTTCTTATAATCACAAATTAGTCACGCGGGGTTCACAGGAAAATATTATCGGGAAATGTCCCTGATTTATTTCTCAGACCTACGCCCCCTTCTAAAAAAATCTTGGATTCGCCCTTGCGCCCCCCCCCCCTCCCGAAAATCCCAAATCCGCCACTGACACCCCGTGTGACCACGAAGGGTTAACAATGCCAATTCTCAATCGAAATTTACCTCACTGTTGACATCATCCACCTGGCTCCGTAACTGCTCGATATCAACGGGCGGGAGTGTTAAATCCAGAATCAATAGATCTATTGCTTCCTGCGAAACGGCAGACGATTTAGTGGCCGCTACGCTGGTGAGATTCCTCACCTCGCCCATGCGGTGCTCCAGTAACTCCAATTTATTTTTCAGCCCTCTAATATCTTCGCTAAAAACGGGGCAGATGTTTTAAAGAAACGTGTGTTATTCTACAGAATAATAACTGGCAAGCTTGCTTTCCTAGTGTCCATCGTGGCGCACTGTATTAAAATAATAAAGAAATACGCACGTCATGTTAGAATATTTTGATATAGCTTTCTTTGCGAGATTGTAAGCTTCTATCGTTGTGTTCCGAGCTTGCTCCGCCAGTGCGTGGATCTTTTTAGCTTCGTTGACGTTTCTGTAAATAATGTTCGAGTTCATTTGAAATTAGGACGTCAAGTGCAAATACTAGCCATTACTTATCACGTAATATGAATCGAGATATAGTTCAGTTTTCTTCATATAATTCTATTTTCCTTATCGCCAACCTTTTAGAGTTCCTATTAATTACCATTATATACGATAATTTACTTACAAGTCAGCTAATACGCGTGCTTCTTGGGCGATTGAAGTCATCTGTTTGTTCTGTTGACCAACTTGTTCGGCGCGCGATTTTGCGTCAGCTAGCGCGGTTTGTCCATCCGTAGCTAAATAGTCTTCTGCGTCCTAGCGTTCAAAGAATCCAATGTGAACTTATTCTCATTTTCGCGAGTCTCGCGTAAAGGCATATCAGTGTTTCGCTTACAGTTAACTGAGAGTGTATCTTGTCGAGAACTTTCTCGGCCTCGTCGATGCTCATCAAGCCCTCCAAAGTAGTTTTGTGTGCGTCAGAAGCAGTCAAGTCTACCGTCTGAGAAATCTGACTAATTTCATTTAGCTGATCGCGTAGATCGTCGAGCTGCTCTACCAAGCTCTTATTCTCACCTGTGAAATATCAATTTACAACTCTGCCCGGAATGCGAAGCGAGTAAATAATCAAACATGCTCGCTTACTTCCAGATCCCTGTTTCGCGAACTTCAGAAGATTCCTCACTCTGTCTTGAACGTTCTTCAATTCCTTTTCGAAGTCGGAGTCCTTTATGACGGTTGGGCTGCTGTTAATTTTCCTCAGCGTGTTTTCCAGTTCGCCTAAACGTTGCCTGTGACCGTCGACCGCATCTTGAACGAGATTGTAGCAATCGGGACAATCCACGCATCCGTTTTGCCGGTTGTGTTTGTTCTCCTTGCAACGATCGCAACGTCTTCCTTCCACATTTACGAGACACTGTAATAATAGAGTAAGCGGTTATCGAAGAATTTTGAGGAATCACATGTGTCGAGATTAAGGATGCATTGGACCTATCTTCAGAATGGTACCAAGTTGATGAAAATTTGTGAGATTGTTCTTTCTAATCTCCTTGATGTGTTCCAAAAATCTTAAACGAATACATTAAACGGTTGCTGAGTTGTAATGATTTTAATTTTCACTGATTTTACACGCACTCTTATGGAAAGAGACGATATTGATAGATAAAACAGCTGAAAAAATGTTGAAGAAATAGTACTACTGTTTTCAATTTTTTTTTGCATTTAGTATACGAGTAGATGAAAATATCTGCCGAGTTTCAATTATTTTCACTACACCGTTTTAAAGAAATAAATTATATCTTGTGAAAATTGTGAATTTAGGCATTTTCAGTGCCAAAATTTTAGCAAGTAATGCTTGAAAAACATTTTTGAAGTGAAAAATATCTCTCTAAGAATAAAAAATGGTTCCAACTGTCGTTCGAGTTCCTTACATCCAGATTTACTATGCGTAAGACGTAGATATTCAAGTATTTCAAATTCCATATACTTTTGTCTAATATTATACATCCGATACATCCTTAAAGAATTCTTTGAGCTTACTGGACACTGCCCGCTAGCATCGCACTGCAGCTCTTGAGAGCCGATGTTGTCACAATCGCAAGCCTTGCAGCCTTCCCTGCTGAACCCATATTGGTAAGGAAGGCAGGCGTCACAATGCTGGCCAGTGACACCAGGCCTACACTTGCACTGACCAGTGACAGGCTCGCAAGTACGATTATAAGATCCCTCGGTGTCACAATTACAAGGTGCGCATCCCTGGAAGGCATGTCTATTACTATCACATGTTTTCGAGCATTAAATGTTTACCACGTACTCTAGAAACGATCGTAAAAGCTCGAAGTACCTCTCCACTGAGTATGTGGTAATATCCTTCTTCGCATTTATCGCAATTTCGACCGATTACGTGTGGCTTGCACTTGCAGTGCCCTGTCAATTGTTCGCAAGGTGCCACTCTGCCATCGTCGAGTTCGAGCGTGCCCGGCGGATAACACTGACACAGCTTGCATCCGTCTTCTTTACGGTCGGACAGAGCATCTCCGTAGTATCCTAGCGACGAATACAGAAATACGTTGATAGCAGGATTTCAAGTAATATTTAAGGGTAATGCCATAGTAGAGGCCGGAGAAGCAGCCTGATTTTGAGAATTTTTTAAGCGAGTATAGTTTGAAGGCCTTCATTGTATTTAAATACCTTGAAGTATGATCCCAGTTTTTTGTTCAATTTTCTTAATTAGATTACATTTTACCCAACTCTGCTTTCCGGGCTCTACAGTGGCATTACCCCTTAAAAATCTGTGGCAGAGATTTGTATGCCGTGTACCTGGGAGACATTCCTCGCAATGAAAACCAGCCGTGCTATTCACGCACTTCAAACATTCTCCAGTCTCGTGATTGCAGTTTCGAACGGCGTTCAAGTCGATGTTGTTATTACAATCGCAGGGTCGGCAGGCTATACCCTTCTCGGGGCTTCCGAAGTATCCGTCCGAGCATGTTTCACACCTATGCCCTAAGGATTACAGAACAGCTCGTTACTTCCCTGCCCAGTGGACAGATTTTATGCGGAATAGAATTCCGGCTTTACCTGTTCTACCCAACGGGCACTCGGAGCAAATCGGATCTGGATTATTGCCGAGCAATATACAAGGCCCATTGTCGGGGCAGGGGCACGGTTTACAATCATCAGGGGTACCCTTCAACGGATGACCATAATATCCTCGTGTACACAATTCGCAATTGCTGCCAGCCGTATTGTGCTGGCAAATACACTGTCCTAAAAATAAATTACGAAGGGTATAGGTAAATAGACATATAAAGGCAAGTTTCTGAATAACTTTCTGCCCCGGGTCATCCCCAGATACCTGTTTCGGCTTCGCAAATTTCCGCATGGCCGTTGCAATTGCAAGGGACACAAAGAGCGAAGGGGCCACCGTTCGGCGGGTCATGGTGGAACCCTGGCGCGCATGACTCACAGAATTGACCTACGTAGCCGTGGGGGCACTGACAGTGCTCCACCCAATCAGCAGGTTCGCCTGCTGCCCCTCGATGAGCTGTCTCCAGCTTAACGTCGTCCAGGAATCCTCTGCCTATACAAACCGAGCGAAATTTATTAGAAAATCGGATGCGTCATAAGTACGGTCTTAGAGAATCCTATTATTGGTACCTTGATGGGTGTAAGTGCCGCGTATTTTTATCGCTGTTAGGTTCGACAAGATGGACATAAAAGTTCGGGAAGACAGCCTCGGCTCCCAGCCGTACTGAGGATGCTCGTGCAATTTAAAGTGATATTCTTGCGACTGAAACAATCCACGATCAATTAACCCTTAATATTCTTCATTACTATTACTATTCTACTTACCGTGACGGTGGGCAGGCGATTATTTTGCCCGAAGATCGGTTGCGTGATTTGCTCGCCGTTCCCACCTTCGAGTATAATATCGCGAGCCGTAGGCGCGGGTCCAGCCTCCCCGATTCTCAACGTGAATGATAAATCTTGATTGTAGGATGCACGTTGATCGCCGAGGAATCTATCTGCGGGCAATGAACTGACTATGAACCCCTAATCCCTTTCTTATGCTTGAATGTACTGTATGAAAAGCTCTGCTCCCTTTAATTCTTATTTGACATTGCATGATAAAGATGTGACCCTTCATTGCACGTTTATATTTACCAGGTGAGACAAAGTAGACGTTGTCTCGGTCCAGTGCTGTGGCGGATATCGTTTGAGTAACAGGATCATAATGAAGCGGTATCAGGTTACCAGCCACGGTAGCTGTCCATCGTTCAGCCCCCCTCACAAACATACTCTCGATTACGAGCTTAGAGTAACCAGTCGCTGGTCTGCACACCGAAGAGTGGCCGTAACAGAAGCACGGCGTACAGCCGAATTCGTTCTCCAACGCAAGATTGAAATACCCTGGTCGGCATCTATCGGGATACAGAAATGTAAAATGTAATTAGAGCAAGCTATTCTGCTTTATACCGCTACCAAGGTATCTTTAATTCTGCTAATTCAACTAACACTCTGCATCGTTTCCCCTCGACGTTCTCTTTGCAGCTGCAAGTGCCACTGACAGGGTCGCAGCTTTGCGTATTCCCGATGGAGCCTGCTACGTCGCATTCGCAGGAGGTGCAGCCGTACGAGCCGAAGTTATAATAATTCGTAGCGCAACGGTCGCATTTGTCCCGAGTGACTCCAGGCTTGCACTGGCATCTCCCTTCGCTGTTGCATTGTAGGCTCCTGGAACCTGCAATGGTATTCGGTATTTGTCAAGCAATATTTCTTTTCAGCCATTTGCCAATTCAATTGTGCTAATACACTCCGATCTTTTGTTTGAATAATTATAGTATATATGTAACAAGGGGAGATCTCGAACCCGGAAATTCAGAAAAATCTGAAACTTTGTGAATATGTAGAGGAATTCCTCCTGATTACAATGCAATTTTTGTTTGCTGCCGAAATTCACTCTAAGGGGGTGAAATTGACACCTTAAATTCGACTATTTTCCGATTTTATTTTGTAACTGGCAATGCGTAAGAGATAGAATAAAAGTTTCAAGACAAAAGTTACTTCTTTCAATTAGGACTATCATTTGCTAACTTAAAGTTCTTACAGTTCGCGAATTATAACACAAAATCGGAAAATAGCCGAAATTTAAGGGGTCAATTTCAGCCCCTCAGAGTGAATTTGGACAGCAAAAAAAAATTGCGTTATAATCAGGGGGAAATCTACATATTCACAAAGTCACAGAATTTTTTGAATTTACACTCTCAAGGTGTATAATACAAATTCATTTCTTGGTGTTCGGGATTTCTCTGCTCTCATTGGGGATCTACCTTCCACAAAAAGTCCTCGTTCAATTCGCGACCTCGTTTTGTGACTTGGATTTATGAACGTGGCAGGGAGTGTATAAAATTTACCGATTTCATTGCAGTTGCACGGGACGCAGTAATTGTCTTCCGGGCGCTGGTAAAAATTCTCTCTGCAGCGTTCGCAGTTCGCGCCGTCACGATTAGCTCGGCAATCCAGGCAGTGACCACCGTGACCGGTGTCGTTATACAGGTCCCTATCGAAGTAGCATCTCTCCGAATAACCATTGCAGTTGCAGGCTGAAAAATGACAGGATAATTCTTAAAAATACAAGCTACTTCCTTAAAATCACAATCATTCTTTCTTGTTCACAGATTAATAATAACATCCGTCTAGATATTTACTAGATCCCGAGTACCAAGGAAGATTTCCGTCCCATCGTGATGGCGTAGATATCGTTACGTCCAACAAAACCACGATTAATATCACTTTCAACAAACACTCCATCGCAAGTGTTTTAAATAAAACAAAGAATACAATACACTTCAATTATCCCCACTTTTTCTCTGTGGATATGCATTCATCTCGAACTACATCTACTCGTATTCTTCCAAGCACTTCGCAAGGTATAGAGAAATCATTTAATCTCGCACGACATAATTACAGAATTCAATGGAAGATTAAATCGGAGCATAATTTTGCAATTAGTCTACATTGACTTGTTTGAGTGGAGATCGATCAGGGCTAGAGAGCCGAGCGACGTTAACGAATGATTAATATCAGTGGTCTGACGATTCCATTAACAGCGGGCTCGATCGTTGCGCTCGATCACACGTCACTGGATCGCGATCAGTGTCTTCTTACTGAGTCGTTTATGTATACGGTGATCGCGTAATTGCGCGGCTCGATCAGCCGGATAAATAAATGTTTCGCTTGTAATCGCGGTATCTTGGGCACTGAGCTCGCGGCCTACAGAAAAGCTGCATTGTGTGCCCCTGCATTGCCAACAATCCCCACTTCAGAACGAGCAATGAACGTAAAAGGTAAAGCTGGTTAGGTAATGCCCAGCGTGATCGTGAACGCAAACTCTCTTCGGCCGCTTGGAAAGGTGATACCCATAGTGCCGAAGAAATGATTCGCCCTTGCAGAATCCACTTTCATATTCCAGATGATAGTGACGTAGTAGGTAAAATAGGTAAATTGTTTAAAATTTTTTGAACTTTTTGCAGGACATTTTTTACGTGAAAACTTTTACTTCAGTGCGATCAATGTATAAATATTTTATCAATATATAAAATGTAATTACATGATCATCAGGAATTGCATTTAAAAATTGAGGGGGGAGAATAATTTCCAGTGGCGGATTTAAGGAAAAAGAGGGGCCCGAGGGGCCCGTTTTTTTCTCGGGAAAACGAAGAGGTTGTTTACTAAAAACGGGCTGAGTGTGGTAGTGCAGAAAAAAATATAGTGTTTGGTTAAATCAAGATTTTTTTAGATAAGGCCCTGGGGCCTTTTGGGCAGGAGCCAAGCGGCGACTGCTCATCGGTCGCCCGTTAAATCCACCGCTGATAATTTCAATATTACTCCAATTGATCTTTTAAAATCATTTTTGTGCCTCGAGTTCCACACCTAAAGTGGCACTTATACAGGGGCGGATCTGGAGACTCGGGGCCACTAGGCTAACAAGGTCTGTCGCCCTTTTAGTGAACTATCATAAAATATTTTACTTTAAAAGAGTTGAGACAAATTTAGAATTAATTTCATATAACAACTCACATGTGAATTTTTGTTATGTTGCTACGAACCTTTTTCAATTTCTTTCGCTAAAAATTTGCAACTTTTATAAAATGAATCGAAAGAATAAGGTCGAAAATCGCTGATTTCCGTGAATTTCGCAATTTTCGGCCTTATTCTGCGATCTTTAAGCGTTTCTAGCTCAGAGCAACGTTAACCGATTTTTATAAAATTTTAGGCATGTATACAACTTACTTCAATCTACAAACGGTTTTTTTTCAATTTTCATTACAGGATCATTAAAAAAAAGTTTAAAAAACGCTCTTTACTATATTCTTTTGCTATTCCGACCAATTGCAATTTTTTTCAAAACGACGAAAAACGTCACTCAGCAAATTAAATATCGTAGCTTCTCATAAAACCTCAACTCGTTTGGATTAATTTTATAAAAGTTGTAAACTTTCCTTCGTCCGCAACTGCAAATCTACAAATACGCCCCTGCACCAACATTCTATCACAGTAACGCTACGAATACTTTTTGCAACGTACTCTTTTCTTTCCAATGCTAGCGACGAAACTATCAGTTAATGGTTTCTTTCAACAGCTCTGAACGAAGGATCGGTAAAAATATGATTTATGATAATACCGGGGCACGAGCCTTAGTCGCCGGATATAGAACGCTGAAAAACAGCCGTTTGAAGAGCAGGTTTGCCAAGGCCCACCTACACACTAACCAGCATCTCGAGTCTTCGCAGATATCCTCCCCGATCGCACGTGCAACCAATGCGTACGTTTCGTTGCGGATAGTTAAACAAGAACAGCTACTATTTGACTTTAATTTAATCGAAGAAATTACTCGCGAGTGTTGTTGAACGTGAAGGATTTACTCACGCTTGCACTCGTGCGCGGTTGTAGTAGTGGCGCGCCCCCAGGGTGCGTCATTATAAAACGGCAAACACTCGTTGCAATCAGGACCTGCTGTATTATGCTCGCATCTGCGAACATAAATCATCACGCATAGGTAAGCATATTAAGAAACGTGACTTTCCTTCGTAATTATTGAACAATAAATAACAGTGGCTATTTTAAAAATTACATAAAAATTTTCATGAAAATGGTCCCAAGAAAAGGATCAGTGAATATTAAGCTGAAACTTACGATAGAATATTATCGTCAATTGCTTAGAAATAGATATCACGCTGGATATATCTAATTGCTTCGAATCGTTAAATACAATGGATATCGTGATAAAGCGCAGATGGATTATCTTACCTACATACTCTGCGAGTTCTTCCGTCCACGCTGGTACTATTTACACATTCCCCAGCGTGGCCATTGCAGGCGCAACGTGCCCCAACGGCGACGTCAGCGATCGCATAGTAGTAGGATTTCAGTACGTGATCGTCGCCGAACACCTCGTCGCCGAACGTGTTCAATCTGTCCAGAGTGATCCTCAAATCGGTAGCTTGTACCCATTCCTTGAAACGAGGACGAACGTTCACGATTTATTCAGTAAATTGCGGAGTTTACATCAATTCTCTTTTGTTCCGAGGGCTTTACTTAATGGAGAATGTATTTAGAGTTATAAATTGGATAGTTATATGCTTCGCGAGTAATAAAGTTTTGCCCCTTTGCGAACATTCGATTGAATAGATACACAGTGTTATTGTACCTGCAAAGACGGATTAGTTTCGAAGTAGTAAGCCGAAGGTCGACCTTCCAGAGTTGAGAACGCGACGGTGCCCTTTGTTAAAGGCGATATGTCGGAATATTCCGAGGTGCACAGCACCCTGGTGTCGTCCCCTTTCACTGTCTCTTTCGAGTCTGGCAAGCCGTAATTGTCTCGACAAGACGCCGAATAAAACTGATAAGCCTCCCACGGCGAGTCCTCGTTCTTCCTTTTGTAGATGCCCCAACTCTCCGGACGTGGAGACTCGAAGAGTGCCCTGACGTACGTTATATCGAATGTCTTGCCTATAATCACCGTCGTCCAAAAGTGAAGGAAAAAAGATTGATAGAGCTAAGATTGATACTTGAACTAAGCATGCAACTCTAAGTTATCGAATAACAAGTTCTACGCCATTGTTAGGTTCCTAAAAGCGCGTTCATTTAAGAAAGAATGAAGAAGTAGAGACGGAATTTAGAATTGAATATACATTTATCATGCGAACGTTGTTCTAAACGAATTTTTTGAACAAGAGGAAGAATTTAACAAGCACAGAAATCATTCAGAATGAATCGAGCTCTACGCCAATGCGTTTCTCCACTGTAAAGTCAGCAGGGTGCAAGTGGCTGATTCTTTCGTAAATGAACATGTGGCGCACAGACAGAGATTCTATCCACTTCCCATTTTTAAAGGGGGCCTACTATTGCCCGGATTTTTCGATAATTATTTCTCGTAGAATTCGATGCAAGAATGTGTGTCGCGGTTCTGGAGTAATTTAGATCACTTTTATCCATTAATAACGACTCTCCACGTTGCATAATAAAATAAAAGTAAATTGGTAAAAGCAACTGCAATTGAAACACAACGTTTGAGTCGGCAACGAGTTTAAAACTTGGAAGATACAATATTCACGCTCGAATTCGTGCCACGGCTATGCCCCAGCGCCGTCGCTCATGTTCCGAGAATTATCTCATCGCAACACGCATCCTGATTGATAAGGAAGTAAAATGGGAAAAGAAGGCGAGAGGGGACGGGTGAAAGGGAGACAAACATCGGGGACGTGTTAAGAGTTCATCGCGAACACCGATGAATGAACTCTCATTCTCTATCTGTGGTGTTTAGATTCGCCAACGTTATCTGCGCGAATTCCGTGGAGAATGAACACGGCTGACGTGATCCAAACTAAACCAGAAGGCTCGACAGACCACGGAGAAATTGTGTTAATTGCCTGGACATTTATCAATTTTGTGTAGTTATATAATTGCGGCGCATATCGTCGTACCTAAGTGAAGCGTGAGATTCACTTGATTCGGATATTCGATGCCCTCGAACATCGTTTCCGACTGCCACCAAGTCGCATTGTCGTTATTATCGCGATCGGTAAGAAACGAGGCAGGGTGATCGCCGTACCGACACGCTTCGCAAGACTTCTTTTGAACGCCCGTCTGTTTACAATACTCCGTTGCCCGGTCCTGGCCGCACGTGTTCGTCGCTTCCATGAGAACGTTGAAAGCCGCGTTCTCGAAAGGCGGTATACACCTCTATAACACAGCACGTCCAACGATATCGTTTAATCACACTGGAATTGCAATTCTCGTAATAAAGTGATCGGTAATTGATAGTCACGCAATTTCTTAAACGAGGAAACTGGGAATATTGAGAATTAGAGTTTCGTTTATTTTTATTCTATCGAAAGCAGTGACGGATTTAAGTAAAAAGGCCCAAGTGGCAACGTTCTGAGGGGCCCATTTTGGGGAAAAAATAGAGGTCCTTAATTTATTAAAAACGGTCCAAGTGTAGTAGTAAGAAAAAATATGTAGTGTTTGAATACCGATCATAATTTTTTTTGGTCACGGGGCCCTGCAGACAGAGATGGGCAAAAAATTATTTGAAATAAAAATTTGCAAAAATTTTCTGCAGGGGCCTAGGCGACAACTGCTTATCAGTCGCCCTGTTAATCCGCCACTGATCGAAAGTAACGAAATTAGGGATTCAGTAATAAACTGGTAGCTTTCAGCCGTTACACAGGGCAAGGGCCGTTTCGAATGGCTATTCGTTGTGCTCGACTATCCCGCAGGTAGTTTCGTTCCCTGTCAATTCCAGGAACGATTTTTGCTTGGGAAGCCCTTTGACGACGTCCAAACGCCTCGCAAACGAATTATGCTATACTCCATTCTAATTTGAGATGTTGTAAACTACAGACGAACACAATTTCTGTTTTGAATTGAAATACGACGTTCCTTCGGAATTTGAGAATAATAAACACCGTTCCTTTTGGATAAAATATTATCTAAGATGTGTGTTCATTGTACACACAAATTCTAGTAGACAAATACAATAGATCGATCGCGATATTTACACTGAGGAAACTGAGACATTCAGTACTGTAATTTTCGAATTTTTTAAATTCTTTCACGCTTAGGATGCCCCTCTAACTTTATCTTCTCATGGCTATCGTCAAAAGTTGATGTAACTTCGAACCTCACTTTGATAACCTAATGTAGTAATATCCCACAAAAAAAGGCCGAAACTGCTCTGACTAAGAATAAACGAGGGCCTCTTCTCGCTCGTATTCATATCTTTAGACTAACGCTACTACGTATAGTTATTTATACTAACCACGAAATAAGAAAAAGTATAGACAAAATCAACAGAATCCCTAAGTTCGTCAATAATAATCAATATTCAAAATTTATCCCTTGTTACTTTGATAAAATCGGAATTCCCAATACATATTGAGTTTACAGAAAATGCAAAAATTATAAAAATTCACGTATCAAAAACGTTGCTTGTGACGTTGCACAATAAGAATTAATAATAATAAATAAAGTACAAACCTGTGGCTTGCCGTTGTCATCGTAACACTTGTCTTCTTCCCGATTCTTTGGGAACCGGCTATAAAGCTCATCCGACGGTTCGGGATCCGCAAGTACCACCACTAAGGAGATCGCGATTAACATTAACATCTTCTTGTGTCTTCCTCGCGTCATATTTGAATTTCGTTGGGCAACCCCCTTCTTTGTTCCAATTTGGCTACACTTCAATGGGCACCGCAGGTCTCGTTTAAACAGAGACTTTCACTTTTTCGGACTTCTTTGAAGGTTAGGGTGAGCACTGTTTCTCGATCGGGTCCATCGGCAAACGGGGTGATCCGCAGCAATAATTTTTAGTTCTTACTGTCGAGGCCGCATTCCGCGAACGGTTCTCGCCTTCGTATCTGCCTAACGTCCATTAATCTTAACATTAGTCTTCGTCGCCTTTTTACTTAAAAGGAGGCAAAAAGCAGGGCAAATAATATGACTTGGTTCGATTGAAATGCACATTTAATTCAACGTTACTGTTTTATTGAAATTTCTATTGTTGCCATTGTGACACCGGTGTAAAGAGACACGGTACAGAAATCACATCACTCGATTGGCATAATGCAAAAGAATATGTACAGTCAGTGAAACGAAAGTGTAATTTAACTCTGTACGCTGAATGCTTCAAGCTTATTCTATAATAAACAAAGTAATCTGACAAATACGACAGATCTGTAAAAAGTCTCAATAATTCTTAATTCAAAATGGGACGAATCTGCTTGAAAAATTTATTCCGTAGGTGGCGTTGGTTCGAATAACGTCGATGTGCTTATAGAACATTTCAAATTTCGATAATTAAAGAACAATTCAGTATATTCAATCATATTCCTAATTGCAAACTTCGAATCCTACAAAACCCATACATATATCCAGCTGAACTGTACATACAGGATATAAGATCACAGATCACGAACCACACTTTTCCAAAAAGAAAAACCGTTCACGAGAGGATGAAGCTCGAGACAGAAAGCATTAATTTGCTTGCACGATCGTGGTCGATACGAAGCGGAAAATTTCAAGCTAAATGAAGGAATGATCTCGCGTCGCTTATGAAGGAGGCAGTAAGATCTTGAGGTGATTAACATTCACAGACTGGATGGAACACAAATCGACCGTAAATTGTTCACTGATGTATTAACCATTAAGGCCCGTGCGCCGGGCGACGCGAATTCCCCAAAAACAATGGATAAATTCTCGTTCTAACCTCTTCGACCGATAGAAGACTGGGAAACCGTGAAGAAAGGCTCTCTCCACGCGACAGTTCACTGAGAAACTGAACGAGCGGAGCCGTGGTGAGGCTGTAGGCAAGTCGAGCGTGCCGATGCCGGGCATTTGTAGTGGTAACACGCCGCCACTCGTGGTAGAAAGTGCAGGCTAAGAACAGACCAAGAGAAGCGTAGCGAGGGAATCGTTAGGGCTACATTTCGTATATGGATTATTATTAACGTTTCAGAAGCTTTTAACATTTAACATTTTAAAGTCGGTTTGAATTTTTTTAATTTTTTTATGTAGTGCCAATTTAATTAAAAAATTAAAACCGAAAATTAAAAATATTTCCCTTTTTAGTATAAACTTAATAAAGATCAGTTTTGAAAAATAAGCGATTTTTTCTCAAAAACCAGGGGGTGGCAACTGCCCCTTTTGCACCCCCTCCGGACGCCCACGTCGAAATAGTATCTCGCTAAAATGGAAGTAGATTATTCAGGAAAAAATGGCTTTCTTCTTCGACTGTTATTTAGTAAAAATTGAATATATCGAGGATTAGGATTAGAAGTAATGTTTAAATGTCTGTGAAACGAGAATCTGGTAGAATATTTTTCTACACGACTGTAGACAGTTGTCCGTACAGTATCCACAGTTCCCTGTTCGTCGCTTGAGAAACGCTTCGGCAGTTATCTTTTTACCAGGAAGTGTGAAATGATACCACAAGATCACCCACGCGTTGACTATTCTCCGATCGCTAACGTTTAATTAATACAATTTTGATTAAAACCGATTGAAAATTCTATTTCGAATATTTTTTTTTTGTCAAAGTAACTTAGCACATTTACATGGAAACAGGTATGTATAAGAATTCGGTGTGTTTAATAAAAATGATCGAAAACTGCATGCACACAAAAGTCGTATTTGTATGAAAATATAAATATATCTATTGCATGTATTTTTTTAACATCAGCTTCTCATTGTATTGTTCGCGATAACGTTATTAGACACTTACTATATATGTACAGTTCTGTTTCCTCAAATTACACGAATAAATACATAACTAATATTCCTGATATTCAGGTAAAATAAAAATATATCACATGAATATTATATACCGCTTGAGCTACATTTCCGAAGGTCATCGCCATATTGTTATAAATTTAGTCATTATTCCTTGGACACACTTTATCCGCGAGAAATATAATTGTTGAGCTACAAGCATTATGGCCAGCGCGTCAGCTAATTTTATTCATATTATGTCCAACGATCGAACCGTATCACAGTTTGTGAGTGTAGAATCACAAATGTATATCGAATCATACATTCGATATACATATAGTTTCATCGACCGAAGAAATCGTTAAATCTTACTACTAACATTCATCTATGTTATAACATTCTTTGCTCCACGAACAATCGTTCTCTCTCAAAACGGCGCGTATATATATTACGGGCAAGTACTATATCTCGAATTCCTATAGCAAAATTATGCACATTTCGTTCCATCGCCGAGAAGCGTGGACAAATGTATTCGCAAGTCTCGAAGATTTCCGAAGACATTCTCGTCAGGAACCTCCTTTTTGTTCGGAGCATTGTTATCGCGTTTAATAAGAAGTGCATTCCAATTGGCGTTCTTAGCGCCAACGTAGTCGTGACTGAAGGAGTCGCCGATGTGTATCGCCTCCTGAGGAGTAATATCGATATTGTGCCGCTCCTTTGTTAACCTGAGCGCCTCGGCGAATATCGACGTGTCGGGTTTCTCTACGCCGAAATCGTACGACGCTAAAACGAAGGAAAAGTAAAAGCGTATCCTGGTGTCCAGAAGGATCGCCTCCAATCTCTCGTCGAAATTCGATATCACTCCCAAGATCAGGCCCCTTTTGCGGAGATACTCCAGTAACTCGATCGTTCCTGGATACTTGTGCCAGCACGTACTCGTGCCGTAGCATTCTATCAAACTGGTGGCAACCTAAGGGTCACAACGATAAACAGGGTCACTGATAATACGTACAAGCTCGGTTGAATGAGCCAATTCGGCGCTTATCTTTTTTCGACGTAGGACTACGTCTTTTTCCCCGGTACGGGCGTCACTTTATCGACGGCGGCGTTACGAAATTTCGACACAGCAGCGCGGTCACTGTGGCCGAAATAATTGACACACGGCAAACAACGGCATGTACACAGAGAGATTTTGAGACAGTCGCCTAGATGATGCGATTCTCTCATTTGCGTTGTTAACGCCGTTCTGGCAACGCGTGTGCGAATTTCAGCCAAATTTCAGCAATTTTTGGATCCTATGTTTTCTTACGCGCATTGTGTCTCGGAAACTATGAAACACGCAGACTTGACAGGGGTGTTGTTTTGATGCTATTACAGTGCTTTAAGTAATTGTGGAAGAAAAAACTTAAGGAAAAAGATGAGAAATATGAAAATTCAAGTCTGAGAAGAAGATGATCAAAAATTCGTTCAAAATTCGATAAGAACTATCAGAACCGTCAGAAACAAAAAGTCACGGGTACGTCTGAAGAAAAGCTGACAAATACCAGTGCCGAGCGAAACGAGAGTACAGGAAGCGTCGAAAGGTTATGGCGCCAGGGGACGCGCGCGCCCACCACCGTTTCTGTGCCTCAGCCAACGACTTTTCGCGCTGAACCGCAGTTTGTACAGTCACTGCACATCGAGGTACAGATGTAGAGAAAATTTTGCTTTGTCCAAACAAATTAATAAAGAAAAATTGGAGCCGATGCAAGTCGACTGCACGGAGGATGCCTATATAGGGTAGATGTCCCAATTACTGCCACATTAAGCTCATCGCGTAACTTTCGTTAATTATTTCAGAAGTTATTTAGCCTCAAAATCATTCCAAGTTGCAGCATACTAATGCTTAAGAACTCATTTATCTAAGAAATTTTTTTTATAGTATAAACAGTATGTTTTAATTGCTAATTAATTGAAAAAGTATAAGGAAGTCCAATGTCCCTAAAACTGTCATTCACCTTTTAATATTAATTTATAAATATCAGTATGCAATGCTTCTCTATTATTATCTAACACGGAAACCTAATTTAACATTAAAATTTTTTTCCCTTACGATTTTGCACGCATTATTTCACTATTAAGTAAAATAATTAATGTGACAGTAATAGGGACACTGTCAGTAATTGGGACATCTACCCTACACTCGGCCGAATTGTTACCAACAAATCTACTCGCTCGCTAGCGCGGAATTCGGTAAATTATCAGGACCGATTTCAGCCGTGTCTGCAGCATTTACGATAGACTGTGGTTCAAGAAAGATATGAAGACGATGGGGGTTAAACACATTTTGGATTTCAAAATGTGCACCGCTTGAAAACGGAGAGTGAATTGTAATAAAATTCCTGAGCTCTCTAACGAACGACTTTAAGTGACCGCAGTATCCGTCGCATCTGCCGTCGCTCGAACCGATCAGGGAGAGTTTGATCTCTCCTCGCAGATACGTCGCTTAAGACACAATACCGAGTGCTCCAAAATAATCTTACAAATTATCAATGTACCGGTGGATGTAAAAAAATAATATAGAAAATTAAACATTCGATTATAAGCACGTAGTCCTACGTCGAAAAATCGCGGTCAAGTCACTGACAAAACACCGAAAATTTCTTGTAATTTGAAAAAAGAACCATTATGCATCATTAATATGTATCTTAATATAGGCACATCTGAACTGTGAATTCCAGTAGTTAAAAAAAAATACTTTCCAAGAAAAGACTAATAATCCTAATCTCATTTACACTAAATAGTACATACATTCCAGTTACATTCTGTTGAAAAAAAATATAGATATACCGTTTTTTGGCACTGACGAGCAACAAGTTCGTTTCGTTCGAAATTTAAATTCTCGGTATTATGACAGTTATCACCTTGTCCAATGTAGCATCCGAGATATAATCATGCTGATCTTTGAAGACATTGTGAACTATCTGCCTCCACCAATTCTCCCATCCGATGCCGGTGTGCTTCCCGTAAACAGGATGCTCCAGGCTGAGCCTCCGAAAGTTGTGTTTGAAGCTTCGCGCCAATTTGCGCGGATCGACCGACAGGCCGTGCTGGGATCCGATTGCGACGTAATGCTCCTCCAGCTTCGTCATGAGCAATGTTCCGGTGACATCGAACGTTATCAGTCGCGGTCGAACGAGCTTGATCATCGTTGAATCGCGCCTACGAAGAAAGACACCGGAATATCTAGAACATCTTTTCCACGGCACGGCATACGAGGGGAAAAATCAAGTTTCTTTCGCGTCGCGAGCACTACTACTACCAGTCGACATCTCGCACGGCAGCCTTTTTACCACCCCGAGCGCCGCCAGAAGATAACAACGAAAGTTCGAATTTTAACCGCATAAAAACATCACTCCGATATAATTTCGCGCAATTAATTCTTTCAGATACGCGCTGTTGCATTACTCTGCCTGCCACCGCGACATGTTTGGTTATTAAAAGCGCATCATAAACGATGATACTGTGAGAAACATTCTTGTTATAATTAGCCGAGTTCTTTAAACTCCTATATAGTATTGTGGCATAAATTATCCGTGTGACATGATGAAATACCAGACAAGTATCGTTCTTTGTGTTGGATTTATTTTTGTGACCAAATTTTAGTAGTTTTTACGATTGCCTCCGAGCTTTATGACTTACCAATAAAAAACACGAGGTTGTATGAAGTAAACACAGATTTGTTTAAGAATTAAGCGCGGTAGACAACTCTTTCAACAGCAGCAAGGAATGACGACTATTCTCACGCCGTCGGCACGTGACGTTCACGCGGTGACTGCACGTGAATAATATTAAACATGTGTAAATACTCACGTACTCCCTACTTATCTTCCTTTCAGAAAAAGGGTATCAATAAAATATAAGAAGTATTCTTTCGTAACAATAAGCATTATACTTTTTGATATCACCTCCTTGAGTACGATTAAAAAAATGCAAAGGGTGTTTTAATATACCGTTTGAAACACTGTTTATAATACACGCATGAAATTATGTTTCTGGATACTTTTTTATTATAATTTTGAGAAAAAAAGAATACTATTCGATAATTATTAAAAAAAACTGTACATAGAAGAAATGCATGGAAGCATTAAATAAACGGAGAATTCTCACTATAAGGACCGAACGATGAGAAGCATACGAAATTTGTATTACAATATTTTAATCAAATGTTTAACAAATGGAATAAGTACAGAATACTTTTCGCAGTTTCATCACGGCGCAGCAGATAAAAAAAGTTGCTTCATCGGTATGCAATGTACGCGAGCATTATAAGATTCGTGTATATATAGTACGTATAATATATAACGTACAAATTTTTTTATATACAATTATTCTACCTATGCGTGTACACGTGTAAAGATGTATAAATTACAAAACATCGTTATTTCGAATGTTACTAAAGTATTAATGTAACGTGTACTACTTACAGTGGTAACGGTACTTAATGGTAAATGCAAGGACTTTATTGCATTCGCTTGGTACTCTGTATGGGGGGAAGGTAGAGTGAAAATTTGGCCATTTGAACGATGTCACGCCAGTAATCTTACTTGCAATTCGAACGCGAATAAATTGACGGAAATGTTGCTTTATATTGTTATTCAATTGTATACTTTACTTTTCCTTTTTTAACAACACGTTTATCGTATTCACACCTACCATATTATCGATATTTTGTAATTATTTATATAACTTCGTATAGCTACGTTTCTTTCTATTTTATTTTCGACTCTTTATTGCGATCGAGTGAGAATCCAATGCAACGAGTTTATAGTTTATACAAAAAGCCTCCGGATTTATATAATATTTTAAAATAAGCATTTTGCACTTTTATAATTTCATTTACGTTATGGCTACTGTAATATTACTATTCGAAAATATTCGCTATTTAACCCTCTGTAAGGAATTACGTTCATTTCCACCACAGCGTAATTAATTGCACTTTTATAATTTTTTTAGATACTTACGAAGGGGCTTATCCCCAATCTCGATAAATATTTAATTTTACACGCTTATTAGTCTATTGTAAAAACGTTCCATAGAGGGTTAAAAAATTTTTCGGTCCAGCCTTAAGATTATCGGGTGATAAAACATTGAAATGCAAAATGCTTCCAGTCGATGTTTCAATAAATGTCTTTCCCTTTTACGAGTGCTAAATAAATTTCATATGGACTTTATATGCTTTTTATCGTTCAAATTAACTCGCAATTTCCAGCAATAGCGAATTTTCTGTTCAAAGCAAAACACAAAATTATAAATACATTAGTATTAATAGATATTACACATCCTCTAATAATATGATTCTCTGTGTGTATATATACGATTTATATTATTGCTTATGTATCCATTAAAGTTTGGTATTTTTCAGACTTCTCTATATACAGAGACATGTATGTAAATAACGCGTTATCTTTTTCCATTACATCTGACACGAATTCATCGATTCAATTTTAAAATCACATTGACGCCGTCCGAATGAAAAAAAAATGCATAGAAGGGCAAGAGAAAGTTCTAAGAATAATCAAATCAATTTTGGAACTTAGATCGTTAAAATTGAATATTCGTAATACATAGGCAGATGATTTTCGGTGCAATCATGTACACATCGTATTGTTATTCTGATATAGATTCTTAAGAGTAAATCGTTTTATTACAAAGTTGTACATATAGCTTTAAAGGTGGCATTATTTCGTTTCGCCTGAATTATCATAGAACGATCGTCCCATCACTTGCATAAAACTCCATAGAACCTATGGGATTGCCGATCAGCATTATTAATAATACTTCCACGATCACTGTACAATGATTGGAATCGGTGCGTTAAGTTCTAGATTAACGATAGACGTGTATATATATATACAAATGTATCATACGGTATAATATAGTTATAATCATTGCGATAACGAGATATATTTGTTGCGGCAGTCATCGTTCCCTTATCTCTTAGAATTTCATTAATATGTATGTATATGCACGAATGGTACAATGTATCCTCGCCTATCTCTAATAGTTGTATGTAAATAAAAGTTATCTGCTAAATACATCGATCAGTCTCTCAATCGCTATTTAAATATCGCATGTAAAAGTTTCTATCTCTCTGTTGCTACAGCACAAAAACGCGATGGATTTTCTTTTAATCATACAATTAGACATGTCCTTGCAAGATCGAATCCCCTCTTAAAACACATGTATATAATATGTATACGTATATACATATAATATATTTACATATCATCCTTGTCGTACCGCAAAATCTTTATCATATTATACTTCTTTCGTCTATCTCTCTATCTTTCTTAGTTTTCGAATCAGAAGAATCTCTATTATAACCAGTCTCTGAAACTGAAGCTTATTATTGTTTAACAAAAGAAAAAAAAGAGGAACAAAAGATAGAGGCGCAAATGATAGGTGTACAAAAAACGCCGTGGACTCTAGATTGACGAGGTTGCACCGTAGGATAAATGCAACGTTACATAAATCATATATCATGCCGCGAGTGAATACTTAAAATTACAGGACGCGCGGAATCACTGTGAGAAAAATGATCATCCTTCAGCCAGACGGAGAAGCCTGCGGATCACAGGATCATCATCTACTTTACGAGTATCTTAGCCCCTTAAAAATCTCAGATATAAAAAGTCCGACGTAGAAAAGAAGCTTGCAGGATTACTTTTCGGGAAGAGTCGTTCGTACGTTTCACTTTTTTCGTTCTCCCTTCGTCGCAAAATATATATCGGAATCTGCCAGGTCACTGTAGTAAAATACTTGCACCACGTTTTTCTTTCCACCACCTCCTTCCTCTATTCGTCTACCTGTCCTCTCTCATTCGACGTTTTAATGAAATGATCGTTTATAGACGAGAAATGCGATTCGACGATCAGCGATTGTCCTAAAGTCACGCAAGTCTTGCTTGATCACATTCATCGATATCATAAACTATATATAATATATCCGTTTTTCCATATTCCGAGTACGTTTTGTAACATTTATTAATACATATTCAAACGGTGCATCCGCGGATCTCCGTGGCAATTCATATACACGTTCGTTAAAATGTATATAAAACGTCAGAGCAACGTGTGTCGATCTTCCTCCGTCGTTTGATTTTAGCTTCTCGCAAAAGTTCATTCCTTCGAAGGTATGGAGGAAGACAGTGACAGACTACGAGCTTGGTGTAAATCTTCGAGGGTGCACATCAAAGGGATCTCGCGTGATGGTTTTCATTAATTTCCTAGACACTGTAGGGACGTTTGTGAGATTTACTGAAATTAGTTGAACAGCAAGTTTAAAAATTAGCAATTGCCGGTTTAAAATCGAAACAGAAGCTGTTCCAGTGAGAACTGTTCGAAGAGACAATAGAATGGAATTCTTTAAGTACATCGCGCTGTCTCACTAAGTATTTCAGCAGATCTCACAAAGTATGTCTCCTAAGACTGTGTATTCTTTCGTTATCTTGACAGAGCAGAATATATATTAAATATTTCTCAATCATTGTGTACGATCGTACGAAAACATCAAATCCAAATTACGCAACAGCAATGCACAGGAATTTCGATGGATGTTATTTTATTGAAACAGTTTCGTTATCTCAAAGGACGTCTAACATACTGGAAATGACATGTGCTTATTAAGTCCAACATAATATCCCAATACGTGTAAGATACTTTGATGTTCTTCCACAGCTGTTCGCATTATCCATAAATAGTATTACTATAATAGCTGCACAATACAATATATATCCATTTATATCCTTTCATCGATAAAGTTTTAATTCATCATCCTCTCTTTGTATAAAAACACACGCAACTATTTGTATCGTTTACGTATCACGCAATCATGTTACTCTTCGTCTTCCTCTTTTTTTTTTTGAATATGAGACCACTTTGCATTCGTTTTACAAAATTTTCCTTACGGTAAGCTTATTTTAATGCTTCCAGCGCCTAATCAATCTGTGGGCACCTTTATAATTTTCTTAAGATGTAAATAAATCGATAATAGATATCAATATACATGCTAATTGAAAATAAATAGTTCATCGAATATTGCCAGCAGATTGACCTGGAATCAAACGTTTATCCACACGTCTTTCTTCCCTGGCAGTGGTACAGAAAGTTTATTGCATAAAAAGCAAAAGATTAATCTGTATAAAAATATATATAAATTCATGTAGAAAAGGAATATTATATATATTGCAAGTAAATAAACTTACAAAATAAATAAGTTAAACAAGTATTTCGTATTATTTTTCATTCAGAGGAAGGATCATAGAGAGTTATAAAGATCGTTTAAAAAATTATATTAGCTATACGCTGAACGAGTATAATATAGAAATCTTAATTGTAATTTGAGCTTCTCCCGTTGCAAAATTCATTCCTGACAGTTAAAAGATCAATCTTACACGTTAATGTTAAATATATGGCTCTGCCCGTCTATGATCCAACCTTTTATTCTTGACATATATTAATTATCATAAATCATAACGTGTGAGTTACAACAAAACATAGCTATTAATATTCACAGTAAAGAGATCATAAAGTCTCCTAGTCCAAAGAAATGTACAATTGAAATTTGTCGAAGGACAAGGTGGTGAACGTTGTCCTTGGACAAATTGTGATTTCGATGTTTGATTCCATATGAAAAACTGTTATCGCTTCCTTGTTACAGAACGATTGTCAATGAGCTTAAGCCAGATGGGCAACAAACGCGGCATTTACATCGTAAACCGGGCGCCTCTACGAGGAAAATTTACTATGAAGATTGCGAATATCCCAGAAGTAGATTACTCTCACATTTGGAATTCCTTTTTTCTCTTTTTTTTTCTTTTTAAGTCAAGTTTAAAAATTTTACTTTTTACTCGATACTATATAAGATCAAATACTATGTATTGCACATACAGAACTTTTAGTTTCAATCCCGCAGTCAAATATATATATATATATCAATAAAATTTGTATGATCGACCAAATTATTCGTCTTTGATATAAAATAAATGCATATCTTTGGCTTCACCTTTAGGATTACGTTAACTGTACATTTAAAGTTATTATCGATGTTACTTTTTCAATGATACTGAGTTCATACGTTACTTGGGATGTACCTTATGAATTATGATTTTAGAAAAGTCGTTTGCGACCGCTGTTGGGTCCTTCCACAAACACGTGCTTAAATTTTAATACTCTTTGTGCGTTATAGTATTAAGTATTGACCAAAAATGAAGAAGTTATTCAGTAATAGAAGTGAATAATCCAATGATCACAGTAATCTGTTTTCAACAGGTACTTTCGTGTGCTTTTTGTTCGATCGTGTGCCCATCTCTGAAAACTAGGAACTAACAGTTTTCACTTATTTAGCATTACACTTATCTCGTATGTCAATAATCTGCTGTTAATCGATTCAGTTTCGTTCTTTCACATTAATGCTGCAGCCACCCCTGAAGTATTATAACAAAGTTCGCTGGTCCAGTTTGCCAATCTGATTGCCATATTCTCATTCAATTTCTCTCTCTAGTAATACTGCCTAAATATATCATCATATCGATACGATGCTATTCAACAGACTCCATTTATCGTTATTATAAAGTTACTCCTCGTATTTATTGCTATTAATGGGTCAGGATTTACAGTACCCGAACACATTTCTTCCTTAAGTTGAATTACTTAATTTTAACGTCATGGACACCTTTGCATGAATCATATTCAAATGCATCTGGTACAGCGTAGCTATCGTGACCCCTAAGTGAATTCGTTTTTCATTAATTTTTGGACCCAAATGTTTGAAACGTGATTGGCATCTTGGAACTTCTATACAAAGATTCACATGTACACGATTGCAATGATAGGCAACCCAGAGAACGAAAAGCTATGGATAAGATATTCTTTTTTCACGCCATACGGTAGTTTAATTAATGCTTAGGACGAATATACTATAAACTGCCACTTGCCAAATAATAAATCTTATATCTCATGTTACGTTACAATGTCATCACAGTGTTTTGATGTACATAGCTAATTATTACACTTAGAAAATAATTGATAACTTCCCGCTTGTGTGATACTTTTGCGGGGAGTTAACAATTACCTGTTCATGGCAGTTTATCAGCATTCTTTCTCTCTCACTCTCTCTCTTTCTCTCCCTATATATACGTATATGCTACAAATTCTTTCAGTAGAAACATTGTGCTCTTTCTAAACTATCTCTTTTTAAGGGTCATGTAACAGACATGGAACACTCTTCAAGGACTCGTCCATAAAGATAATATATCATATATATAATCATATATATACATATATCTCCAACAACCAACGAGGACATGAATCCTATCCAACCTTCCCCAAGAGCACTACATATCTACTGTACATTATAACAGTTATCCTAATTACAAGAATTCATTTTCCACCATTCGTAACGTTATAAACTCTCTGTGCTCGATATGATAAAACTTAAACACTCTCATCCAGAGCCTTTGTTATCTGGGATGGTAAATAGTAGCATACTTAACCACACAATTTTCCATCTTAGCATACATATTTTACCTATATATAAGAAGAAAAAAAAATAAATTAAAACTCTACGAGAGACTGACATTAATTAGAGACTGATTGCCTTGAGGAGGCTGCGTGCATGGCAAAGTCGACGAGTGGATTGTTTGGGACGGTAACGATGGAGTGTGAAGTACTACTGCTTAAAGTAACATTGGCAGATGAAACTAATGACAACGGCTTACAAGATAGTTGATCGATTTGTTTTATAGGTACCAATTTAATTGGCACGTCCGTCTTTAACCTGACAGCTTCCGATACTGGTATAGCCTTCAGCTGAACACTTTTCAACGGTTGTATCTTAACAGCTGGCTTTACAGCAACGCTTGCGTTCTGAATAATTTTGGTAATCTTACTCTCGCCAACCCCTTGGTTGGAAGATTCATCGTAGCCAGAGTCTGACGACGAGTCACTAAATGTCTTACTTGTCTGCTTGGAGACCGTCGTCTCTGTACCAGACTCTACACTATGGGCTGGACTAGCAGACGCAGAACTGTGGGCAGGACTGGCCGATGCAGAACTATGCACAGGACTACAACTTAATGCATTCGCTTGCTGTTGTCGCTGTTGCCTAGCTATACAACCAATACAAGGCTTTATTAGCGAAGGATCCACTATTACTTCTCCGTATGGACCTTTGAATATCGTTCCACAACAAATCACCTCCCTAAAACAATGTATACACTTCAGCGAAAAGAGTTGTTAACTCCCCTGCGACTACTTCTCAAGCATCATACAATTATATTAATCGTGGAGCGTAATTCAAGTCACACTGACCTTTTGAAGTATGACAAATCAATGAAGCCGTTAACAGTTAAATCATCCTTTGATTCTGTAATATCCTGCATATCTAACTGCTTTACAGTAACTGGAATATCATCGCTACCTATAGGACTACCAGCTCGGCTCGAACTTTTACTACCGTCCCCATTTAGATACTCTTCTACGAACAGAATAAAAGAAATATTAAGAATTTCACCAGTTCTAATAGTTTTCAAACTCCCAACTTAAAAGTGAAATTCTCAAACAGTAACCTGTTAAATCATCGCTCATCGCTGGACTCTGCTCCCGATCCCTATCTGTCTTCAAATAGATGTGCTTCTTCTTCATAATCTTTTCAAACTTCTCCGGTAAGTCTTTCATTTTCTTTTTATTTTTTGATTTAAACTTCGTAAGCGATTTGATTCCAGGCCCGGCACGTGCGTCGACGACCTGTAAAGCGCAAAAGCTTTCATTCACGAATAATTCTAGGATTAATAGACCGATGTAAATGCAAATTATATTCGCTTATACTCACGTGTCTCCAATTGCGATTGCTCCCTGCGGGTAATTTCTTCCATCTTTTCACCAGGAGTACGCATGCGTTACAAATCTCTCCGGTTCTCCGCTCTTCAAGTTGGAAACATTCCATAAAATCATCCTCGTACTTTTTACTGTCCGTGAACCTCGAACTATTTACGCGCACCGAAAAAGAGGAATATTAGTTTTCGTTCTGGTAATATTTCGTCAATTAATGTCGTCAAGATTGTTTACCTGCTGGACTTGGCTTTGCAGATGCAGCATCCGGTACTAGACCGATACACCTTTGGCTTGTGGAAACTAAACATTTTGCGCGTTATTTTCAGACTCCTCCTGCAAAAGCGAAAACGTAGAACTGAGATTTTTTTCTAATAGAAATAATTGTATCCCATAAAAATTCTTATGAAACCTTACACAAACAAAGCACACCACAATTCATGACAAGAAATTCATAAAAAACCAATAAAAGTATATTTTCCAACCGAATTCATTGCAGTTTCGCTGGCAATCTGTTATCGGCCTACAACTGTAAGTAATTACCTACAAAGAAGAATTGCATATAGGTATCAGGGTAAGATAATCGTCAACCGTATGTTTAACGCGGAACCTGGAAATAAATGGTACCTTCACTGAATACAGCATGTTTCGATGTGACTGCGACGGTAGCCGAAATTAAATACTCTTCGTCCGCACGTGTACTTAAAAATCATGTAAAAACGCAACCGCGATAATTCGCCGCGACGAGAAAACCGCTGATCGTCACCATCTTTATTATACTTGTTTACATCGATTCGTTGCCAGTTCTCTGTAACTAACACCGCGATTTCGGCTTGACAGTGTTACGTGCAAGACGCTACGCGCCGTGCGCACGCATGCTACCAGGGGGCGTCCACAATCTCACGGATCCCCACTTTATATTATACCACGATAAAACTGCAAAGAAAAACAACGTGCTAAAGGAAATCGACACAAACGATTCTGTTCTACATACAATCAGCGAAAATCACTTATGTCACAAACTCTGACTATCATTCGCGATAGAATTGAAATGTATAAATCAAGGAATGAAACTTCTTCGCGAATATTTGTTGGAGAAGTAGTGGACATTTTCTGCAAGTAAATCAAGTTTTATGATTGAATTCAATTGACGAAATTAATAAATAAACAAACGAGCAATTTTGATGCGGAGAGATAAGATTGCTTTTAACTTAAACGGCGAAGTAGGAACCGCTGGAAGGCCGAAAAAAATACGAGTTTAAAAATAGGAAACGCGAAACCGCAACAAAATGCAATGCGAGACTAATATGATGGACCGCCGAGTGTCTCGAAATATCTTTGTGAAAAAAAAAAAAGAATCTTCTGTAATATTGACTGAACCAAACCAGGTGACAGCGATGCGTGCATCTGTTGGTTTTTATTATTGAAAAAGTGTTAAATATGTACCCTGAAATATTCTGAGAATTATTCCACAGTGTCATCGTAATTATTTCGTCCTTCGTCTTTCTAATACGAAGGATGTCCCGATTTCGAGAGCGAGATATTTACTGTAATTATTTGGTCATCCTTTATCCTACGTCGCTATTGATTTAATGAAATTTCAAGAGCAGCCGGCGATGCTCGGCGCATCACGCACGACATCACAGAAAATTTGCAACGTAGAGGGGCGTGATTTGGCTCCAGCAATAGTGTTTTGCTCGCTTCAGTCGCTAAGAAGATTTACACGCGAGGCGGGCTTTCGTTGCTACGCATACGCATCGTAGTAGGTGCAACACGCGGAGGCAAACCAGTTTTCCTTCGATATCCCGAATTTGCTCTCTATACTACCCATCCGTCCTTGTCTTTCTCAAGGATGATTTTATTCGAGAGCGTAACAGCATTTCCAAATAATCCGAACGCGACGACGTTTATGTCACGTACGCCACTGCATTAAATATACAACCGCCCTCCCACCAGAATTAAAGTTTCATATATTATAAACCACCTCTACAAACGTTTAATTATCTAAATGGCAAAATCGGGAAAATATAAAAATCTACGTAAGCATCTGTAATTATCTGTCCCGTAATTGCTGAAATTATAATTTAATAAGAGAACGAGATACGTATTTAATAATTATAATTAATAGAGAATTGAATTTTCTATGAATAATAATTGGGATTAAACCCCTCACGGTGGCACCTAGCTACGGCCCTGAAATATATTAACGTCTTTTTCGATCTCGATGCACGACACATTTTTTCCGGCCGTTTTGGGAGTGGCGCCATCGGTAGTCGAAGCCACAAAACAAGAATGTTGCAACGTACTTACTCGCAACGCAAAAAAATGTAAATGTGCTTTCGCCTGCCTCGTTGCAGTCGATGATTATAGTGGGGGGCGATGTAAGGGACATCGGACAACAGAAGGGGGGAAAAAGAGGAGGGTATAGCGATGTTGCCACGTGGTTGTTGATCGGTTGTCTCTTCATCCCGATACGACTCGGATCTCTGACCCCGCTGCACTCATATTAAATAGTACCTTATATTTTACGTGTCGCACACAAATTTCATTTCAATATCGATATAAACAACGAGGACCGACGTTAATGCATAACACGTTCCGTCGCCGCTGTCGCCCTAACTCGTTCCATTGCGTAATATATTTTTCGTACGATCCCAATAATGTTATGAATTTTAATCAGCCGATAAATGATTACAATTATCGTGCACACGTTGAAAAGAAGATTCGATTTAATAAACAAATTAAACGTATAGGTATTCAGAAAATATCGATGAGATATTTTTATACTTCGTTTACATTATCCTGAATTTTGAGAAGAAAATATATAATGTCAGATATACAGGATATAGTTCAAGCTTTTTGTTGGAAATGACAAGAGAAATGCTTCTTTGTCGGTTTCCTTTTGAGGGTCAAATGTAATGAAAACAAAAAATGCATCGTGCTCGAAGAACGCGTGTCCCTGACACGCTAACTGAGTAGTTCAACTTTCGTTCTCGCTTTTACAGTTGCTCTACAGTTTTAAAAATAGAAGAAGGTGCCATCCCCTCATGTAAATACGTTGCAGCGATACCGTTGCATTCCTTATACATTGAATGGAACGATTAGTTAAGATCGCAACCCAATAATAAAGTTATTTTAGTCCAGGAGACTTCGATTTCGTTCGAGACGATGTTTAACGATGTCGCAAGTATCTGATCGAGATGACCTACATTATGATAAAACAGGTTCCGGTATTTTGGTCAGAATAAAAATATCGAGACACATTTCTCCACCTTCGCGACATGCGAATTCATAAATCGACTCTATCATAGGTAATCGTTGCTTGTGCTCGTCTACATTTCGAGAAACTACGATAACGTCTCGAATTATTCGAATTATACATAATTATTATCGATACTGTGCTTCGATTGGCACAGGGTGTGCCACGTGATGTTTTTACCTTCCGTTAATTAACAATCATGTTTCCGGAGCAAACTGTAATAATCTCCACGAGTTCGTTATGCAAAATGTTACGGCTAAATCGAGAAGATTAATTTCCGAAGGATTATTAAATCGTCTAACGAACATTGCAGGTACATTTAACATTTCTCGATCATAAATATCTCTACGATACTCTCACCAAGTGTCCCCAACAATAAAACCTAAACAATTTCATAGCAGATAATATTATTAAAAACATTGTCAAACAGAGAAGCAACACTCTTCTACGAAAGTATCGTTCTGAAAATTGTCCCTGATCAGAGACTGTTCAGCGGGGGATTCATGAAAAAAATACGTAAATCGGAAGACCGCAATCCCGTCTAAAAATGTCTCTGGTCTCTTTCTTTTACTCACTCAGAGGTAAAAAAGAACCTATCAATTTTCAGCGCATATATACCGCTGAGCATGACTCGCGTGGCTCCCTTTACAAGCACCTTGGGTCCCTACCGAAGATACGCTCGCGACAGGTCGTGTGCCATTTTCACGAACAGGGACAAAAAAAAAAGAGATCCACGAGACAAACGTGGTGCACCGAACGAAGGACGTGCGCGAGCAAGAAACCGACATGGCGCGTGGCACAGTACGGTCGCCGCCATCGTCGGTTCCTTCCCTTCCCTCCTCCCTAACCAACCCCGTCCTGATCAGCACGCTATGACCGCACGAAATACGGAATGAAACGTAACACCTCCATCGCTCGCTTGCCTAAAAATCCTGCGTGCGACCCGCTCGACCACGCCGATTGACACGAGCCTTAAGGGAGCAACAATGAGAAAAGTCAACGATAGGGATACCCGCCGCGAGCGGGCACGCCATGACAGATGATACAGCACGCACAAACAAACAAGTCCACTTGCCAAGTGGAGCACCGCGCAGATAAAAACGCGGGAATCGTTGCCGATCTGAAAGATGAATAACACGTAAAGACCGACGGATCTCCGCGATGATCCACTGGAGATCGGCACTGTACGATACTCGGTGTCCTGTCAATGCATTTCACCAGTGCCGACAATGAAAAATCCGAGAAGGCAGCGCGGGTACATACGACGATCTGGTGAAAGTTTCTCGCCACACTTGACATAAACCACCGTGATTCCGATGGTTACGATAGCGTGCAGCGGGGACGGATTAGCAAGGCGAGAAATCAGAGGGCCGGGGCCAGAGATAAATGTCAAATGTATCGGCGACGACACAGCCAGCAGCCTGGTAGGTTCTGTCCACGGAGACCGAAGACGCTGACATCTCGGAACATATTTAACCACAACACGTGAGTAATTCCCCGTGACAATCCGCCAGGCTGTTGACAACGCGTCGCCCCGTCAATACGTCGTATTTTCGTGGCACGTGCTCGCGAAATTCACATTAAGATGTTGAGATTAATGACAGCGGAGTCACTTACCTTTTCAATACAGGTGACGGCCAGATTTAAGAATTCCTTTGCGCAGGCTCGCGGCGCTAGGCTCTGTTGCGTACTGTAGTCAAGCGAGAGTCTGCTGGTGCTAAATAGAAAATTCAGACTTCTGTGTATCGTTAGCTCTCACTGCTTTGAATATGCATATTTTTTTACGAATAAATCTTGTACGCGTTCTGTCTGTTTTGTTTTAATGATAGATTGGGTTAAAGATACACGTTCGTCCTTAATTGCAGGTATTTGATTTCCGGTAAAGGATTTGATTTTTGTCGGATGTCAGTTCGGTGAAATACCACCAGGGCTCGGTGAGTGTAAAAATTCGTTTTGTTAGATATAAATGCAAACGAATTGCTTATGTTTATCACGTCTTGACTTATAAATCTGTACGCAAGTGATGGGATTCCTGGATTTTGCGGGGAAATATCTTCTGTCAGAGTAATTGGACGAAGATTGCGGTAGCTTAGTAACAACGAACGCAGCGCCATCTTCATGAATAATGAATTATGACAAAAAAGAATGCGTAGATACAGAATTTTTAAATTTAATTCGTATCACTGAGCAATTAGCAGTTTTATCAGTATCGGAATTTACTCGGTATAATTGTGCGAATGTAAAACTGTCGGAAGAAGTGTCGCTTATATCTTTTTTCGATTGCGGGAATGGGTACGGCTGAGTTGCAGTAACATGTTTCGAACCTCGAGACACGAGCCGTTAACTCTGACTAGCATTGACGACTTTCTATGACTTTCTACGTCAAAAGTTTCTATCCATTTCCTGGCACTGGCGTGTTTTCACACCGATGTGACAGGAAATGTATTGACCACGCGTTTGATCTAGGGACATTTGAGACCATCGTTAACTAATCACGAAACGCAATGGGTGTTCATTGGTGGCATAGGTTTCAATTTGCGTAAATATAAAAGAGTATTACAGCGTTATTTTAAAGCGAATCCCTCGTAGTTGAAATTTGGAATAGCTCTCTAGTCGCTATACTCTCGTAATAATATTGCCAAATTCTAGCGAAAATGGGTGGAAAACGTACAAGTTGTTTACCAAAACCTACACATCTATTAGCCCATAGAAGAAGTAAAATTGCATTCTGTAGCCACCTACTGATAAAAGAGCGAATTAAACAAGTCATAAGAAAAATAAAATTCTAAATTACATTTCATTACACTTGGTTAACAATAAAATATCGGAAGCTTTAGTTTTATAATCAGGAAGGAGTACACTTTGCTGGAAAATATAATTCCAACTATGGACCTGCTGGGCGATGCACAGCTGCTCTGGGTTGAAGCGAAAGAAGGAAGGGGCATTGACAATCGATCGCAATCGGCCGCCAAATAAATTCAGCCATCTTGGTATGGTGTTGCGATCCTTTCCCTAGCGGCGTTTAGCGCAAGCTCTTAAAGCGCGAAGTTTGAATTAAATAAATTAAATTTATTAGAAAAGAGTTAAGGATGAACTTTACAACATTCGATATTTATCTTCGCCTCTTCCCTAAACGCTCGAAAATATTGTATTTATAAAACTAGGAACGTACAAAGAAGCTTGTTTCTTCGTTTCCCAATTCATCACCGACTTTGTTACAATCCTGACGTGTTATAATAAAATCCAGTTTTGATCTCCATAAAATATCCTCGTTCTGTTTCTAAATAATTCTGAATCATTTGACAATTTAATTTAGCTCAGTTTAATAAGTTTATTGGGTTTTGAATTATTTGTTACAAGACAGTTAATTCATTTAACTTCACACGTTTCGCGAGCAGAGCCCTGAACCAGTGTTGGGTAAAGACACGAATTTTCGATTTTATACACGACACGTGTCATAAATGTAATAAATGTCGTAAATGTCGTAAATGTGTCGTAAATGTCGTATAGCTGAAATGAAAACAACGAACCTAAAATACATTTTTCGTATAGGTTATGAAGAAGTGCCAATTTATTAATAATTATAATTGTGATTAAAAAAGTTAAATTAAATTAAGTTACACTGACGAAAAATGGATATTGATAGGTTAGTAAAAGAGAAATGCATTGCGAAACCAAGAATTTCGATACGCCAACTAGTGACAGAAAATTGAATTACTGAGAGTAGGTCGAAATCCGTCGAAGTCCATATGATTATCAGTGTTTAAATAGAATAGATATGTTGTGACAAACGAGTATTTTTAAATTTCTTTGAACACTAAATTTTTACTTATTCGAATAATATATACTTATTCGGAATGTTTGGTGGAACCGGATCTACTTTCAATAGTTTGCCAACTTACCATCAGAGGGCTGAAATCTAAGCCACGTCTCCACTAAGTTTCCCAATATAGAATAACAAATATAATTTGTTTAAATTAAAAATTATGTTAATAGAAAGACTATTTTTATTTTAGGAAAAGAAGCAATCAATTAAAATTACAGCACCTTACTGTTCATTTTGTCCAATGGAATTGTATAATTGTTCATATTGTAGATTTAAATGTATTGTATTTAATGTTTTTCTCGATGGAACTACATAGTCCTTATTTAGTACATGCACAAAAGCTTTAAAGTGGCTTAATTCCATCACGCTGAAAGGGATATTGCGCCAAAAAAAGAAATTTGTTTACAATTTATCAATTTCATTTTTTCTGAAACAGATATTTTTATTTACATAATTTTCAATTCAAATAAATTTGATTTTTCATCGTACATTTATTTCTAATTACTTTACCTTTCACGATTCATTTTTTACTAGTTTTATCTAAACAATTACAAAACAATAATTAAGAGTATTAAGACCAAGACCTCGCTTTGGAATACTTTTTTGGGGTTATGAACGCGGCGATTATACGTAGTTTTCGACATTATTGACGTATTCTACAGTATTCTATAGTATTCGCATGCAACCAACAAGCGAGTCAGAAAGAACTATATTTTTCCAACACTTTAATTGTTGAAACCTTAAAATAATGAATATTTCTATTTACGACATTTGCGACAAATGACACGTATAAAATGGACTTAAAAACGACATATTATACATACATTTACGACACGTCGTAAATGCATTTACGACGCGGCGTAAAATACACGACCCATCACTGCCCTGAACCACACAGAAATTCCCTCAAGTCATCAGAATTCCCAGCTAGCTTCGCAACAATCGCAATTGTCCGCCAAGTAAATTCAGCCATCTTGGTATGGTCTACTGGCGTCGCACTCTACAGCCGAGTTTAAATATCAAAAGTGGCGTGGTTTGGTAACGAGACTCAATATGGACAATACTTTCCCCGCTAATAGTATTTGAGCAAAAAGGGTTGCCAGACTCGAGACGTTACTTCGATGCTTCAATCCCCTAGCCCCAGTCAAACAGTTAACAAACACACATGATTTGCCATCTATCGGCGACACATTTTAAGCAGGTACAGATGTTTTCGCCTTTTATTTGACGGCAGTCAGTGAAATGAAAACAGCTGATCGCTTCGTTTTGACGTTACTCAGCGAAGATAAAACTTTTAACTACGCATCGCCGCAGGTCTGTAACACCCTCGAATCGTTATGACCGATACTTGTCGATATACTCTATGAATTATACTATCAACAATTACTCTACATAATTATAAACGTGATATCGTTCTCTAAGCATATATTAGTTACTTGAAAATTATGGCCAGTTCAGTTACTAGCACTGGTAATGGTTATAATTTCAAAGTGGTTTTGCTCGGTGAAGGGTGCGTCGGCAAAACTTCCGTTGCATTACGATACGCCGAAGATAAATTCAACGACAGGCATATCAGCACCTTACAGGTAAAAAACACCGTTCTACTCATCTTATTTTCTCTCTTCCGCAATTTTACACGGATTTTAGTAATATCACAACAGTTTTTATTTATAAGAGTTTTACACGATTGTTTACGAAACTCCTATGAAAAATAAATTACGGAGTTTCGTCCAATATCTGTCCGCAGATTATGTAAAACCTTCGCTCATTTTCAGGCTTCATTTCTAAACAAGAAGCTGACTGTAAACGGAAAAAAAGTGAACTTAGCAATATGGGATACGGCTGGCCAAGAAAAATTTCACGCCTTAGGACCAATTTACTATAGAATGTCCAATGGTGCCATTTTAGTTTACGATATTACTGATGTGGATACATTCCAGAAGGTATAGATTCAAAGAGAAATCCTTCCGCCATTCCCTCGCGCTGACTTTACACCGATACAAATTTTACAGGTAAAAAATTGGGTCAAGGAGCTGAAGAAAATGTTGGGCAGTGAAATCTGTTTGGCGATAGCTGGCAATAAAGTAGATTTAGAAAAAGATAGGAGTGTCTCTATAGAAGAAGCCGAAGAGTAAGCTTTCACGTTCAATTCAGTTTTTTCTAAAGCTGTTTACAAGTTAATCACACAAATTATTTTTTTCAGATATGCCAAACAAGTTGGAGCCATGCACTTTCACACCTCCGCCAAGTTGAACCAACATATCGAAGAGATGTTTTTGGATTTAACACGACGCATGATGCAGCACGCCGACGAGGTCGAACAGAAATCCACATTGACGAGGACAAGCAGTACACGTCGGAATGTTGTTGTAGTCGAAGACGAGGCTGAAGAAACGGAACCAGTAAAGAGTTCTTGTTGCGGCGGTTCTTCGCAAACATCTTAATTTCGAATATTGATTTCGAGATGGATTTTAACGTCGAACAAGTCGTATATATAAATGTATATACTTGCAGGCAGCTGTAATATTTCCTTTTTCTTTCTATCGATACTCTTTTCCTCTATAGAATTATGAAACTATCGTGTAACGAGGTAACGTCGAAGAAATTGTTATGAACTGCATTGGCGCGATGCAGAAAGTGTACTACGGCAGTTTAGTACGGAACCAAATATATTTTTTTGTTTAGACTTTATAGCGTACGTGAACAGTCAACGTTGTTATTTTATATTTATAAAAAAGTTTACTTATTGTGACTGTTTTCATTTATATGTTACTTTGTTGCATTAAATAAATCAATAATCAATCGATAGGCAGACGTTGGAAGAATCTTGGAATATTAAAAGGATTCGGTGTAACGCGAACAAAAATGTTTTTCAATATTTTGTAACTACGATCAAATATCTTCTCCGAAAGTTATTGAATTTATAGGCTTTTATACATGCGTAAGTAAGGAATTATTTCAAGCATCTCTCATAATATTTCAGAAAGAATAGCTCCGATTAGTGTAATTTCATACGCAAGCATCGGTTATAATGTATGTACATATTGATATTGGTAATTTTATTGTACAAAGTTTATAGAAGCAGCGACTGACGAGCTACGTGTATCATGAAATTTTTTAATATCTCATTCCTTTGAAGCGAACGATAACATAGAGTTAACACGCGAAGCCTAAATAATTTAAGCGAAGCGCAAGATAAGAAATACTGATTATATTTTGAGAGTTGATCTTTTATGTATTTCAATATTTCATTACATTGACAGATGTTCGGTTGACTCATAAACCAAATATCTTGCTATTCATATATATCATATGGCCGGAAGATTAATTATAATCACCAGGTGTACGTATTTCTGTCATATAAATGTATGTATATTTAAATACCATTGTGTTTTAATAAAAAGTTAATTAACGTATATAATATAATGTTACTTTTTGGGAATGCTTTCGTTTTATAGCTGACAATTTGGATTAGTTTATAATTAGTTACAAATCAAAGGACTATCGGGAAATACCTTAAATTACATGCACAGTATTCGTGAGACTAAAGTACAATATTCTACTCTATCACAGGTACATACATGGATCAGTAAGTATCCACAGATTCCTCTATTGTAGCAACATAAATACTTTCTCGTGGTGATTTGTTAATTTGCGACACAGCTCCAATCAAAGCTGGATAAAGTAAATTTGCGAACGGGTCGCTCTTAGAGACTCGTGACCAAGAGACTCGTAAATCGGACAGAATAAGAAGTTATGAATTGCGTGTTAACACATTTCACGACACAGTAATTATCCTAGTCTTGTATAAATAATCATGCTTTATTACAGTAAATTTCATTCTATCAATAATAACAAGGAATGTAATTCAGTTGTATCAGTTCTATATAGGTCTGGGTTAGTCTTTTTCGATAACAAAGATTGCGTAGGCGGTCAGCCTCTATTTTATCCCAGAAGCCCATAATGGCAGGACTATTTAAGAAAATGTACAAAGATACTTGATCCTGGAAAGATTAGCGTAGGTCTTTTATCCTTACAGTGACAACGGACACATTATGCTAGACATTACATTACACAATACCCTGACAATGATTTTAATCTAACTGTTAAGTTACGATAATAATGAATAACAATTTTTTATAATTTTCACTACTATTTTCAACTAGAAAATAATCATGCGAATTATTCTCTCTTCCTTTTCTCTTTCCGACGAATCTGTTATGTCACAGGCTACGAGTACGTTGAATGTTACAGGCCAAACGTCACATAAACATGCTAATCACATCGATAATTTATCCCATTGTATTTGGCAGATTGAAATTGAATTTTTCTGGTGTAATTGAGATTTTTTTCGTAATTTACGTAGTTGAGAGGACAGTTTCATTTAATCAGACTAAAATTTTATACATCGCAACTTCGTTTTCGTACTTATGTACATGATTTCAATACAGAGGATGCCATTTACCATGTTTTGCTTTGGCTGCACTAATCAACTATAACAAGATATAATCAATAGCTAAATAATTATGACTTTCATGAGTGTTGTCATGTTCGTTCTCCTTAAATTAATAGAAGTATGCAAGCAAGGCATCCTGTACACCATCGTGTTTCTGCTTCTCTATTTTTGCCATACTATTTCTAAATAATACTAAATTTTACAATAATTGCATGACATTTTCATGTATCTTTGGTATACCATTAATTTCCATATAGATTTACTCGTTTAATTTCCCAACTAGCATCCGGAGTCCTTCATATTATTTAAATACCTAGTATTCTCATCCTGAAATTATTGTACAGAGTACCAATTCACTAAAAAATCTTGTGCAGGCTGTATAATTAAACATTATTTATGACATTAATAGGTATGCAAATATTTCTCTATTCGTATATTCAAATATAAAAATATTTTAATCAACGAAGTACGGATGTTATAATTAAATGTGAATTATTATACACGAATTGTTACGTTCCACTTCAAGTTCCAACAAGTTTGATATGACTTCGAAGATCTAAAATTGATAAATGAGATTTCTTCTCTCTTGTTCTTTTTTCTTTTACAGGCTAAGACGGAAGTCTATGAAACTTGTCGAACGTTTCGTTAAAAATCCTATAAAATTTCTCTTCGAAGTTACTTTGCATTAGTTTATACAATATCAAACTTGGCAGCCAAATTTGTAGGATTTCTTCTCTACAACATACACGTAAAGTACTAATTTCGTTTTCAAATTAGGCCTTCGGCACTTGCCCCTATAGCTTATCCCTTTAAATAATAAATATTTCATCCTGATGAGTGAATAGAAAATCTATGAATTGATTAATAGGGCCTATCGCGGAGAGCGACATGCCGCGCGATGGTGGTGCTCTGACGAGATTTGGACCAAACACCACAGCCAGATTACTCGATGTCATTTTGTTTAAATCACATCTGTCCATTACCTGTAACAGTGTGTTTTAATAACGAATCATAAGCGGTTTAGATTGAAATAATTCAAGATAACAAGTAGAACCACGCCCTTACCCTTGATAAAAACTGTACGATGTATTTTAAGACTTGGTAATTGTCTTCTGGGAGCTTTTCAAGTACTAATATCTTCACTCTTCTTGGACGTTCATCTTTTGATAAAGCTGAAGCATGAGCACTTGAATATTTCTGCGTTACGTTGATGAAGAATAAACAAGAATTGAGAAGCAATATTTACCTTGAAACTGCGTTATTTCATCGTATAATTCATATGTCATCAGAGGTTCATCCAATTCACGGAGAAACGTTTTAAGGAGAACTGCGGCTATGTGTGGATCCCCATGGAAATCGACAGGCAACCCTTGGTTACATCGATGCTGAAGTTCTTTGACTACTGCCACGTTAGCTGATCGCCTAAATATTCCTTCCGTTTCCAGTGCTGTAAATTCACAATAATCCTATTATTACTGTATTACAGGACAGTGTATAATGGGATGATTCAACGCACCGTCGGGTGTGTCGAGGAATTCAATACACTGTCGCACTATCGGTGGTATGGGATCGCCATTGCTATTTTCCTTAATAAATGGGAGACTCGCTCCGAATTGAGTGGTACCAACTGGCGTTGTTACCGTACTCTGAGGTGGGCTTGTAGGCAAATTCTTTTTATTCTTTAACATTAGCTGTTCATTATGTCTGGAAAGTAATACAATCAGTGAATACTCAGTAATTTATGGGGAAAAATTCAGAGTTACGAAGGAAATGCTCACTCTATTACTTGAGGAGGTATAATAAGTTGATCGAGATTAATATATTGTGCTAATTCCTCCAAATAATTCACGTACATCATTTTCCGACCGAACTTCGCACTGAAATAAAAGTAAAACCAATATCAATATATTAAAATTAAGGATATATACAAACTAAGAGCGAGAAGGAAGAAAAGTTACCTAATGGCCGGCTTGAATATTTGCCACACGATTCTAATAAAATTGGTTGGGTGTACTAAATACAAAGCTTTCAAATTCTTTTTATACTTCCTATCAAAAGCTTTATACGCTTGCCACAACCACGATAACGGTGGCTTATTCTTTGAAGTAAGACCATAGTGGAAGTAAACCAAGCTATAATCTTGCTCCACAAATGTATCTAAAGTATGCGTCAGATACCTGTCGAATAAATCATAAATCATCGTTAGAGAATCTGTTGAATTTACAATTAAATCGTAAAGATCGTGCGAACGAACCTGAGAAGTTTAGCATGATTAAACGTTTCCTTCCCAACGGGAGGTAATTTACATGCGGATACTACTATTACTTTACGACCAGCGCTATCGTCACCAACCACCTCTACAATACCATATCTTGCGATATCGAGATAATCCTCCTCGTCGGCAAGCTCACCGTCTAATGCAGCGAGGTCCTCCGCTGCTCATCAAAACAGATTATTTTCACTCTAACTTTCAACGTTAAACCTCGCTTTCAGTTCTCCCCTTCGCCTCTTTTCAAGAAACAAATTTCCCAACATGATTTAACGCTAACAAATGAGAACAACGTCATCTATCCCTCGCTTGCGTACGCGCGTCGTTATACCATGCAATAATAAACTGTACAATGATCTACGTAATTCACCTGCTATGCCCCAAATGCCATGACATTTAGTGGCTACTAACAGAAGATAAAAGGTCACACACCGGATTCGATAACTGGAGCATCTACCAAAGCTTCTTCAAAGTTCTCTTCGATCGTCCCATCGCTTACTGGGCTCTCCAGATAATCTATCCCAGTCCCGGCACCACTGCTAATCAAATCCAATTTTTCTTCTAAAAGCTGTGCAGCTACAAAATGATTATCTTAATTATATTCTACAGTAATTATGCAAAACTACGTTTAAGCTAGTTCTGGAGATATTCGATCAATATTTAAACTGCGATAGAAGCGACGATAGTACAACAGAAAAGGAACGATGCTTTAGAAGAAAATAAGTCGAGAACGTAAACTTTAACTTCCATAATCCATAATTCTAGAAAGTAAGTTTCTCAAGGTATCGTTACCTTTCTGGTTGTATCACAAATTACACTTCGCAGGACCAATATTATTTAAAATTGTTTTTAATTTCGCGCAACGAGCAGTCGAAACGTGATCGACGCTCAAGATGTCTTACCATTATTCGAAGTGGTTTGCAACTCGGTATCGTCGAACTCCAAATTGGGCTCATAATCATGATAGTCCGACAAACTTGGGTAGGGGTCTTCGACGTCATTAGCCGTTGCTATTATACAAACAAAAATATGTGCATTAATGAGTATACCAAATATGCTTGAATGAATCGCGGGCCACCGCCTCGGTGGCCGTGATTCTTTATTCAATCAGTGGTTCATAAACAGACACTAGAAAACTCTCAAGTAACAACTCGAAAATACCACCTTTGCGTAAGAGGTATCACAGCAAATTGATAACTCGTATACATCTCGCGGTTTCTCGTCATATATCATTTTCCCGATCACGTTACGCGGCATACGATCCGCGATAAACATTTCGTCGCTTTTCGCCAATGTTTACAAACTACCGTGACGATCGTTCGGACACTAAGTACGAGCGAAATATTTTTAGCGATGCGAATAGCGATGGAATGTAATCGAGCTACGAGATTGTGTCAAGATACCGATGAATTTTCTATTTCCCGACACGCGTCATCCGTGTCAATACGCGAATTTTATTCGCAGCTTATCGACGCGTTTTTCCTTAAACATCGGCTAGAGATAAATCGTGGGAGGTTCGTTCTCTGGAACGAACCAAGGAAAAGAAGAGGAGAATTCCGATGCCGGGTGAATTGTTTCGATCGGGGTTCTTGCGGCGATATGTAGCCGACGTGACGTTTATTTGACACTTAAGGGTAGCGTCAACAATCGCGACGGGTAAGCTCACCTGTCAAAGTTCGCGACGGGCTAAGCGTCGGTTGATAGTCCGCTTCCATTTTCTGGCAACTGCGCGACAAAACAGTGCCGTGATTAAATCGCGGGGCCCTTTTCTGCACCCTGCGTTTACAAACGGACAACGTTTCTCTTCTCGAACGACATTATCTCGACGCGGTATGGCAAGCCGACGTATTCACGTCACGCTTTCATCTGTGTGTCGCTAATTGTAATTCGTAGTCGCTCGTCACTCCCTTTCCCCACTGCGTGATTAACGAATATCTTCATACTGGCTCCTATTGGCCAATGCCTACACATTCGCGATACGAACGGCGCGCGCTAAAAATACGGGGATCACGTGACTGGTTTTAAACGTTAAATTAAGACAGTTATATATATGTACGTTTATTCTGTTTGCAAATAAATAAGCATTGAAATATAGGTCATTTAGGATGATGCGCATTCGGATTGTTAATCTTGGTAGGAAGTTTGAAATCATTTTCGAAGGAGCTGCTTTCAAGCAGTTCTTTTCGAAGTGTGTTCAAATGTTTGTAGTTGGGGGCTTCCTGAATTTGAAAATTTGAAGTAACGTTCTTTCGTTGGGATATCGTTATGACTTTTCTTTTGAAGGAATTAGTTGGAGTTAATGATTAAAGTGATTTAGGTTAATTAAGTCGAAACTTCTACGGGTTAATGAGGATTATCTACTGTAAGTTATTCTTTAGTTCTATCGTTATAAAAGATAATAATTGCGGGCATTAATGGGCGAATTCCATTTACGTTCAAATCGCTCGTAACGTCTATGATTAATATTCCAAAATTTATGAAAATTTCTTGAAGTATGGAAGAGAAATCTGTGAAAGAGTCATTATCGAAAAATACAGGTTTTTAACTATAAATTACCACTGGAAAACAGGAACATATAATTTATGATATTCATTTTAGTACAAAAATAGAAAAATTTGGGCGGAAGGGGAATTCGCCCAATATCGATTGAAAAATCGAGTGAAAGATTTAACGAGTTCGTACAAGTTTTTAATAATGAATTACATCTGGAAAACACTGGTTCTATATTTTATTACGGTAAATACATGGTAATTACAGATGTACGTATACATAAATTCATAATTTACTGTAGTAAACAAATGCAGTTTCTTTTATGGACATATATAACAGCGCGATTAACTAAAATTATATGTAACATTCTGACGGAATTATAAACAAAAGTTGTAATGATCGAATGAATCATACTTGGTTCAATTTTGCACAAGCTACGATACTATTTAGTTACTTTCTTTAACGAGACTAGTTTCACTCGTAACGCAGTTGAACGGTTTCATAAAGATGGTCGGAGAGAATCAAATTGATCGGACAGGTTGTCGATTTCTCATTCGTACAATTTACTTTCAATTATGTATGTTGCACAATTCCACTTTGTAGGCACGCACGATTATTAAAATCATAATAGAATCCTCGAAATTAAGATCGGGCGTCGCAATTCAGAGACAAGCCGAGGCAGTTAATTATTTTCGTGTATAATTACGAGGCACGTTGTATAAAGTATTTAAACTAGTAAAAACGGTAACTAAAACTACAAGATCTGTTTCTTGCACCGTAAAATCGTGAAATCAACAACTATTGATGACTACTCTCAGTGGAAGAGATTCGAGAGAAGACTAGTATCGATCTTGAAAATATTAAATAAGGATAAATTAAAAAGAAAAACTGTTTAGTTGATTACACGAAGTCCAACTAAATAATACTAGATAATATTATTTAGTATGTTTTAGTCTTCGCTTCGAGTTACCGTTACCTATAGGTACTCAGTTTTAAGGGAAACATGTATTTCTCACAATTCAATCTTATTTCCTTCAATTTCATTGTAGCTTAAACGGTTTACAACTATATATATATATAGCTTATCAGCACATCTTCTACAACGGGGTGTTTTAATATTCTCTAATACACAGAAATATTTTTACATGGTAGATTATTAATTTAAATTCTTATTTAAATGGCAATGATGATTAGAACTACCGCTACGCTTTCTACTTACATTTTGTAAATTTTTTTTCCATTAGAATCTACAAACTTCTTTATTGCAGTTGCGTGTATATTCTATTATTGTGTTTTTACATATCAGTTAATTGTTTAAATGTATAACATCTCGGGCAGAGAAGTTGGCAGCTCGCTTCGATGTATGTAACTGACGGTGTAGATTATTATGAATGTCAAAGGAAATTAAAGGCTGACTTTAAAGCCTTCTTTTCTGATTATAAATATAAGTTCATTTTCCAATCGTAGTTATATTTCATACAAAAACTTTACACGCTCGATGGCTTATCAATATTTCATAATTTCTCGTACATTTTCTTCAGCAGTCTCTTTGTAAACATAAAAATAGATTTATACATCTTATTGAATTACGGGGAATATAGATATTATTCGTATATGTGTATATACGAATAATACATATATCGTAATGCACGTTATTGTAATGCAAAAGATATTTACTATATCACTTCGTCTTTAGTTATCCTATTCGATTGCAAAATACAACATCGTATGCCTGCAATAATCAAATTTATGTATGTATAACGATTACATTTCGATCGATTCACATGAAAAGGCAGAATGTTCTTCTCCGTGATAAATAATTATTTCACAACTATGGTAAATGTTTCGCAATGACAAAATATATATGTATTCACAAGGTTCTTTTTCAAATCCGTATGTCACATTGTATTTCTGTACAGGTCGCACGATATATATGTGCAATAAATTTCATTACAATTATATAAATATTATTAATCGTATAGTGCTGCTCATGATTAGTCTTACCTTAAGTTTTAAGCAATAAAGATTGAGTTTCGTTTATGATACAATTCCATGTGCTCCAGCAATTTCGAAATACAGAATGTATAATACATAAATCATGTATACTGTCAATGAAGGAACATTATTAAAAACCGTGTTGCAATGTCTGCGACTCGGAATAAAACAATTAAGTCTATGATTTAAAACAGAAAGGTTGGTCCGTGTCTTCGAAGATCAATATCGTGTAAGCGTGATTCGTTTAAAAGGACTTAAAATGCAACGTTTAATTCGGTGTGCATTAAAAATCACACGCAAATTACCACTCGAGCCATATTAGTTATCGCTTGCTTTTTATTTACAGTGTCGTTAATTTAGTCATTTCTTAAAATTCGTTAATGAAAAATATAGAATGGAGTATATGTACAGATAATGCGATTCCTATTAAACTGAATACTTAGGACCGCATTTTTTAATTGGCGTTAATCTGAGGCCTTTAGCCAACATTTGAGCTTCAAGGTCGCGATCTTCGTCTTGATACCTAAAAGAAAAGTATGTTTCTATTAACTGCTAGATGTCACATTCGGTTTGTTCATGTCATTGAAATGGATAACGTCTATATTTCGTGCAGGTAAAAGGTTACAATTATCGATTAAACGTAAAAGCAACAAAATGTTTAAATGATCCTTTCGAGTGAGAAAAAGATATTAATCACCATTTATTGAATATCTTTCAGTCGGTGAAAATATACAATATACTTCATTTCTTTTTTTAAATATGTGTTGAGATATGTGTTTAGGAAATAATTACCATAAACACATACAACAATTATATTTTATTCTTCTCGGAGTGTCTGTTAAAAGACAGCTTAAATTTTAACAACATTTACATCACTATAATTCTAATGATGCTATATTTTTTAACTCTGTACACGGCTAAAAATAGTTTTAAGTACAACTAAAATATATTCATTCTTACATTGGCACTACAATACAGTCATGTATATGAACACGCCACTTTATCACGATGCAAAGAAACAAAAAAATTGTAAAAGAAAACAGAAAAGAAAATAGTGTATATAGGAATGACCATGCGTAATTGAAATATGAAAGAGGGCACAAAAAAAGAAAAAAAAAGAATCCATGCTTTCATAACATGCATAATAAATTAAAAATTGCTGGTCAATAAAAAAAACTGTGTAGAGAGCGCTATTTTGTTCATTAGTTCTGATTATATAAATAGAACATGTACTGCATTGTAATGAAAAATAATATTTAGCACTAAATTTCATAATATAATGATACGAGTTATATTCAAAATTCATTAAAAAAACTCAATTCCGAGATAGTATTTTATTGCACTTATGAAATGCGAGTGATGATTAAGTATCACTTTTAAAATTAAAGCGAATAGAAAAGTAAAAACGACTATTAGGATGTGAAAAATGTTAAAGGCTCTTTGTTAACGAAGAATTCTATTACGTTAGTGAAAAAGAAGTATACGAGTAAAATGATTATCAGAGTGAGCACAAGTGAAGTCTCATTGAATTCATGAGAGAAAAGATTAGGCACGTGCGAGGAACAGGCAACTGTATGTGTAGGAAAAGGGATTAATGCTTGGCATGTAGATTTACACCACCTTTGTCGCTCTTCTTCTAAAAGGGCGATCAGCGAATCCCGTTTCGCTACTATCTCCAACATTTCTGTCAAAATTTCCCCTTCCTTTTTCACGTCGGCACTGGTCTTTTTATCATCTGGAAAGATTAAACATATTTTGCAAAATGATGTTGTAAAGACATTTAACCCTTCGTGGTCACACAGGGTGTATCGCACCCCGAAAGCAATTGTCGCGCCTATATGACTTCCAAAGGGGATTTGTCACGAGAAAAAAGTAAAAGAACCGTGGAAAATCGCTCTTCTTGAACTAAAAATTTTACCATGTCGTATATGCATTACGAATGTAAAATTATCACGGAAAAGTTAAAAGATTCGAAAATATGAAAAATGACGCTGGGGTGTAGTGAACACCATGTGATCAATTTGTGACTACGGAGGGTTAAGGGGATTAGGTAGTCGAAAAATCGATTTTTATTCCATTTTCTGAAAGTATAGAGTATATTCGATAAAAACGAGTTTAAAGTTTTTGGGCAAAGGCGATGCTATAGCTTCCCGCTTGACGTTTTTAGCTACCAAATCTGCAATTTTGCAAATTTTACTATAAACCAAGCGATATTTTATTCAGAAAAAATAGTACTTTTGGAAAATGCAATAAAAAAATCGATTTTTCGACTGCGTAGTCCCCTTAAGAGACTTCATGGTAATGCGTTGAAATATTAACCATCATCAGCTAAACGTTCCCGCAATTCTTGCTGCAGTCTTTCGTGGCGATCTTCAAGCTGAACCTCTTGAGCTCGCACTAAAAGCTCCTTCTCGTATCTGCGCAATTCCGTGCGGTCTTTCATGAGATCAAACCACTCCCTGAGTAAATCAGCCTCTTCTCGATCGGAGCACTCTAGACATTAGAAACGTTCTTCGTTTAAATATCTGCATCGAAATCTTTGATAACGACAGCGGTTCATCTTACCTCCCTCTCCACGAAGAGCTTTTTCAACGCTAACACCTCTACCTTCTAATTCCCTTTGTTTCACTTCAGTTTCTTCTAGTTTCCTTTGGATTTCTTGAGCCATACGCAGCCTTTAAAATATCCATAATTTTAATTTTCGAACGATTCTTGTATGAGGAATTATTACATTATTCGGTGTTCGGAATTTAAGATACGCATACCTTTTCAATTGTGCTTGCCTAGCTATACGTTTAGTGGTCTTTGATTTACGAGAAATACTATTGCACGATCCTTCTGTCACTGTGACCTTCTGCATGCACGATGCTGACACTGCTGTCGTCTTTGTATCGTCTTCTGATAAACTATCATCTGCCAAGTTCAGTACAAAGTGTGAGAAACAAATTTCTTTTACTTGATACATATATATGTTATGTATTAATGCAATTAATACCTGATACTTGTGAAGTAGGAATGGTGTAATTAAGTGGAGGCGGTGGAATTGGTGGTGGAATCTCATTTAGGACGTTTCTTGTGAGCATACCCTCGCAAACACTTTTTGGTCTTGCGTTAGTCTTTGGCGAGGCGATCTTGTCAAGCTGAAAAAATAATTTTCTGTAATACTGCTTTTTATGTAACACTACTTTTGATTAAGGCTGGGACAATTTATCGAATTTTTCGGTATTCGAATAATAACATTCGAATACTCAAATATTCGAAGTTTATTCGTAGCATTCGAATACTTGTAAAATATTCGAATATTAAATTATTCGAATAGTCCCAGTCCTACTTTTGATAGATATGAAAGAATTAGCTTGCTTCTGAAATTAAATCATATAGTTTCAACATTGAAAACAGAAACTGCAATGAAAAAAAGACACTGTGAAAAAAGTGTAAGCTCAACCACATAAAGTTAATGCAGTCACAAAACACACACACTTAATTATACATATATGATTATGTCACTAATATAGATCTAGCATTTAACATCTGACACATAAATATCCGATTGATAGTGTAATAAATTGAATTGTACATTGTGAGGAAGCTTAACAAGAAATTAAGGAAATTAATTCTCATTCGCCTATCTTTAAACAATACTTTCTAGACATTGACATTTGTACGCTCGTGTTAAGAGCAATATGATTAAAGCATACAAAGGATGAACGTACTGAAATAAGTAATCTATATATGCTAACGAAAACATGCTTCCTTTCCAGGAAAACGGTTACTACAAAAAACTCAACAACTCTACGTTATAAAGAAAGTTGAACACAGCTTATGCTGATTAATGTGTTACCCTTTGAAAGCAGACGAGAAAATGCAGCAAACGAAAATAAAATTATAGTACCTGCACGATATACAATAGCGAATACAAATAGTGGCATAAGAAAGCTAATACTGGAAAAATTAGTATCAATGACTTATGAGTTGCTTACATCTGACCCTTCCGAATACGATTTACATAACTGAAACATTTTAGAATCCAATTAGTGGAGGGACAGTCACGAATATGTTCGCTCTATACAACGGAAGAACTGTAGACGTGTACCAAACAGAAGAGAGACTATATACGTACTTTGCCTTTCGATTTAGACGTCAGACGGAACATAGACAACTTGTCTTTCTGATTGGACGGCGAAGGTGAGGACTCCTTCTTGAAGAAGAAATCTGACACCGCTTGAATGATGCTTTTCCTTCTCTCTGGATCCTTCGTTTTCTGTTTCTTGTCCCTTTTCAGAACAACAGCAGAATCATTCTTCGATTTCGGAGGGCTACCAGTATGCAGCAGCTCGTCCATCGATTTCGCACTGGCAGCGGTCAGACCTGAGATATTTATTGCCTCCGCTACAGCCTTCATATTGTCCGTGCTCTTACTCGTCTGCAGCTTCAAACCAGTTTTGTTTGCTCCAAAACTATAAAGTCTCGGTCGAGCTTCAGATGGCACATCCTCTTTGCTCTTCTTCTCCTCCACCGAGAGTTGCCTTCGTGCCACCTTCATCCTCAGTTCCTTAATCCTGTCTCCCGGGCTGAGACCCAAGTCCTCATCGCTCTTCAATCTAGCTCTTTCTCTAGCATCCTGCCGCGCTTTCTCTGCTGTTCTCTTTGCCTCTTCATGTTTCAACCTTGGCGGCGCAATCGGCGTCCTAAACATCTTCTCCACTTCGTTATCTGCTTTGATTGATGCGACACTCTCAGAAGGCTGGATCTCACTTTTGCCTTTTTCACTGTACGCGTCCTTTCCAGTCTCCATCTTCCAAGTAAACTTCTGTGGCTCCCGAGGCGTTTCTGTTTCCAGAGATTTCTTGGCCTCAGCAAATGTAGTTCGCAGAGGACTGTTCGTCGGCGTTGCCATGGATGTGGGTAGAAATCTATTAATAGGTGAAGCATTGGGAGCCGGTGGCCTTATCGGTGATAGAACAGGGGTGGAATTGAAAGACGACGCCCTGGCAGCTCTTCTTGCTTTCTTCTCCGCGGACTTCTGTTTATGGGCTTCTAGTTTGTCCATTAACAAGTCTTGTATCACATTCTTCTGCTTGGATCTCTCCCTTGTAATCTCTTCCAACTTTCTTGAGGTAGTTGGAGAATTAAAACTATTATTCGCCGCTGTCTCCTGACTCTTGATTTCTTCAGCTATCATCTCGGCGGTACGAGCTTGTATAGAACTCTTCGAATTTTTCCTCTTTGACTTCCTGATGTCTATAGAGTCTTTGGCGTTGCTGAACTCAGCGATCCTAGATTGCAGACGCTTCACGTATTCCAGGTAATCAGGATTGCTAGAATCCGCGACTGTTTTCGCTGGCTCTTCCTGGATCGGTGTTTGAGCTTGAGTGGGAACTATGGGAACTTGTGGGTTCACTGGACTAGCGAGGATTGTGATTACTTCACTGGTCGTAGTGTCTTCAGCTGGCTCGACGATCAGCAAACTATCTTCCTCCATCGACTGAAATAGTTCCTTGTTCACCGCTTCCACGACAGGTTGATCCTTCTGCCCGCCGTTCAACTTTGTCTCCGTCTTTGCTTCAGCTTCGTTCTTCAATTTGTTCGCGACATGATTTAACTTGTTCATTACATCGTCCATGGTAACTGGGTTTATCTCGATGACGTTTCTGTCATAGTACGCTTCTTCTTCCGAATCATTCTCTAATTCCAGTTTAGCTATAGGAGCGTCAATGTGCAACCTGTCCCTTGGGACCACTGGCATAGGTGTGCTTTTAATGTTCACGAACTCGACGTACCCTCTGTTCTTCAACATCACCATATTCGAAGCGTCCTGCAGACTATCATCCAACAGCGAGTCGTTATCAGTATCCATGAAGTCTATGTTCTCGCCATTAGCTAGAAGCTTCGACGTATTATTCGCAGGAATCTCCATTTTCCTATCCAACTTGAAGGAATCTAAGTCCATGTCTGTTAGGTCCTCTTGTTTCGCTATCGTGATGGGAGTGTAACTCAACTTGGTAGAATCGGATAATTTGCTAGCGTTCCTTCTGGTGGTTATATATTCAGGATTGATGTTGAACTCCACGTCTCGCAAGTCGTCAGAGGCAAGAACCTCTCCATCTCGAGCCCACTCCGAGAACTCAGTCTCGGTAAGTGCCGCCGTAGTTACGTCGTTCTCTTCAGAATCATCGTGCTTAGTAGACACAGCAGAGGCTACTGACGTCGGGCTACTACAATTACTGGCGCTCTTTTTACCCTCGTCCTGCAACTCCAACTGTTCGATCTCGTTCTTCACCAGTTCCAGCTCAAGCGACGTTTTGTTCACGCGAACAATCGAGTCTGGAGCTGCGGTCGTCATGTTCCTGTTCAACTCTTTGTCTCGTAATAGCGAGCACTCTATAGAGTCAGGTTCAAAGGACTGGCCGTCGTCGAAGTCTTTACATTTGTCCGCCTCCTCGTCCAACAGTAGATCCCCGTCTGTACTGTGAATCTGTAAACGCGGAGGCGACAGGTTCGCGGTGTTCAGTTGCTGGTTCTGCTTCCTCTGTTCCGCTTCGTCGTCGCTGGACGACAAGGAATCGCTGTCTATTTCTGAGTCTCCAGAGCTAGCGGCTTCCTTTGTTTTCTCCTTGTTCTTACTCCAGTCCACTTGGGGCACGATGATGGAGGTCTCGTGCAGAGGGCTTCGTGGTCGAAAACCATTAGTTTCGTCTACGTTCGCTGTAAAATTGCTTTCCGCCTTCTGAGAGTTCTTCACGTTTTCCAATACCTCCGAGCTTTTAACCGTCGCGTTCACTTGACTAGATGCCACTTGCTCCTTACTCGGCTCTTTGTCAGCCGCGTTCTTGGACTCGTTAAAAACTATACTAGGAGCGGTCTTTGACTTAAGAATACTTGTCTCCTTCACTAAGTCTGGTAGCTGGGTCTTGGATATTTCAGGCAAAATCCTAGCTTTGTAAATGGGATTGTCGTTGTTCAATAGATTCTGGGAGGAACCGTTGACGGTGCGGGTTCTCGCGGGTGATGCTGAGAACAGATTCGTGGGCGATATCGGGGACAGTTGAGTATTGCTCGATCGTAGTTTGCTCGTTCCCTGCAGGAATGCTTGCATCGTGGGACTCGGCTCTGGAGCTGGGTTCAACAGCTTCTGATGCTGAGAAATGGCATCTGTTAGGTTTCGCAACTGAGTATCCACGTTCGACGCGGAGCCTGACTTCATCACGGAGCCGCCGAAAGCTGCGCTGCCGAGCAAGTATTTCTTTTTAAGCTCCAAAGACAATTTAGACGCAATACCTTCCGTAGAGTGAGTTCGATTCAATAAATAGTCCCCTTTACGTGGGTTTAGTAATGGAGCTCTGTTTGTACTGTTGGACCCTGGTACATTTGAGTTACTTTCCTTCTCTGTGCGAGAAGGATTCACAGTATGGTCCGTTTTTATTAACTGCGGCTTCGCGCCCGGATCTTTATCCTGCTTTAGGTTTCCATTTACCGACGATATAACTTTGCTTTTCACTTGAACTTTCTTAGCTTCTACGTAATGCCCTCTGGTCTTGCGGACGAAGGAATCGTTGATCGTTATTTCCGGGATCTCGTGCTGAGTAGGAGTGGTGCCGTCGTGCTCGAATTCGGAGTCGGTTGATATTTCCGTGGCCGAGTTCTCCTCGCTTTCTTCGGACGTACCATCGTTAGAGGCAACCTGCGGGGAACAGATGACGATTAATAGACGAAAGAAGACAGCATAAACAATCAGGTGTTACTACAAAACAGAAACTCAATTTTAGTGTATTAGTGAAACGAAAAATTAAATGCCAAGGAATACGATGCAGTAGATCAGAACAGTGCTTTGTACCTGAAGTTTATCAACTATCTTTAACTATTTTTGCTTCTCTAAGGTTGATAGCGTGATAGTAAAAGAATTAACAGCGATATGAACTTATTAAAAACACGCACAATGTTCCTGACTCAATAATCACTTCTAATCGATCGTTCGTTAACTGTGAAATCTTCCAAATGACATAGTGAGATTTTTTAATAAAGTATTGGCTGGTGGTAATTTCGAAATTAATATGAATTGGTAAGTTACATTGCCAGTTTCAGCATAAACACTAAATCAAGCACAAACAATTAATCGGTTTGAGTCACTGTTAATTTCAAATTAGTCGAATAGATCACTCCAATCATATATAAAAATGTCTTTACCTTTTTGTCAATGGCCTTGGGTACTTTAAAAAGATACATCACCATCAGCCAACGTATAAGTAATATCTATGTTTTTACTTTATTAACATATCTCACAGTATATCCCTAAATGTAAACCGTAAAACTGAAAAATACACTCTCGCAGAGATATAACAAGCGTGTTCATAGATTGCTTCGCCATACTTAATGCACTCGTATATGTTGTATCAATTAATTGCTCTACATGCGCTAAGAGACTACACATTTATCTTTCCTCGATCGATCATTCTTAGGAGGTATAGGTTTCGTAGATTCACATTGGTCGGGTTTCATTGATGCAAGAGACTTCGCGGGATGAGAATGTTTCTGTTCCACAGAAGTGTTTCCTATTGTATTCGAAAGTTTGTTCGCTTCGTTACTATTGTCGGCTACTTCAACAGAATGTTGTAACTCATTCGTTCCTATGTGTGTTGTATTTTTTTCTGTATCAGTAACTATGTCTGGTACAGTTAATCTTTCATTGCTTATGGTAGAACTTGATTGCACAGTGGAGGTAGATTCTTCTAATAAAGGGGCAACGATAGATTTCCTTTTCGCAGATCTTTTCCTCGCTGGAATTTCAGGAACAGATTGCACACTGCAAATAGGAGATTTCGCTGAAGAACTTAACTCGTGTTGCGCATGCTTTCTTTCTGGTCTCCTTGGAGCTTCGTCCACAGCATCCGATAAAATTGTAGTATTACCTATATTTATTTTGTCCACCTGCTTCGGCGCTTCAATGATTTGTTCAACAACTTTCACTTTCGCGAGCAATTCAGATGGAAAGCTTGTTAACTCGGAAGAAGATTTTGAGGTTTTATGTAACACACCAGCTTCGTTAGCAGTTTCTTTTCTCGTGTTTAGTGTACTGTCGCTTGCATACATAGCGTTAGTTTTATCAGTATGTGTTACTTTAACTTTATTGAGTTGTGGTGTCAGCGTTACTTGTTTCGCATTAGTTTCAACATTTTTATGAGCTGTTTTATCATCATGTAAGTTGACATTCGTGGTGATATTGTCAAGTAATGGAACTGTTTGTTTCGCTTCACTTTTAATATCTTCATGAGAGTCGACTGCGACTTCTGTCTTATCCCCATGTAACTTAATTTCTAAGGTACTCTGTTCTAAATTTATGTTTTCTTCGCTTACAGAATATTTCTCACGTGTAGAAATTTCATTATCTGATCTTTCAAGTGATGACTTACGTTCTTCTCCTTCATTTCCATTTCCTACATCATTTTGTCGACTCGTGTCTTCCAAACATAAATTCGCGGGTGGAGTATGGAAATGTAATTTAGATTCTATATCCTCGGTATCAATTGAAAATAGTTCGCCCTTCGGTTCTATTTGTTCAATCTGCATAGCATCAGTATTGTTGTCAGCCATGCTCAAGTTTATATCATCTTTATTCCTAACTTCCTCGTCGCCAATAGTTGCTAAGTTCTCGGAAGATCCAGCTTTTGGCATTGCAAAATACTTCATTATATCTTTCGCCTCAACCTTCGTAGACAACTTGGGTTTAATGTCTAATTCAACAATTTCCACGTCAGGCGAATTCTTACTTCGAGTTTTCGTCTTTTGTTTCGTCTCCTCTACAAAATACTTAGTCATCTTCTTCTGAGCATTTTCCGTGGACAGTGGTCGTAGTTCAACCAATGGAATTTTGTTTTTCGCTTTCCTTTGTCGCAGGTCTCGCTTCAATTTGTCAAACGAACTGTTTCCGTCAGATTGCACCGGTTGATGAAGAACTTTTTTGGGAACCGTTAATTTAGTAATTTCCACAGACGCTTTTTCTGACGGTCTTTCGTTTGTAGGCGACGGCGAAGTGATGGTTACAAGTGGAATTTGTTCGAGGTTCTTTAAGAACAGTTTTAGCTTATTCTCCTTTTTGTTCAACGCGTCACCCTCGAATTTGCAACAGTTTCTTGAGTCATCTGACTCCAGTTCTTCTGCACTGCTTTTGTCCAAAGTATCAGACATGTTCAATTCATCGTACAAAGTTTCAGTCGACTTGTAAATTTCGGACGAGGAGGATGGCGATGATTCTCGACTGCGACTCGGTGAAGAAGTAATCAGATCCGGTAGTTTCTCCTTGAAACTTCCACTTTCTTCGGTGTTAAGCAGCATTGTATTATCATAACTAGTCTGACTAACTGGAATAGCATCTGGAAGCATAATTCCTGCAAACGCTGTTTGCAGTTCAGTATCCAATGTATTACTTGTTTCCGAAGTTACGACTAAACCAGGAGGTACATCATTCAATTCGTTAGTCACAGAAATTATGTTTCGAGTTGATTCGTCACGGACAAAGTTCATTACACTAGATTCTTCATTTATAGAAATTATTTTATCGCTTAATTCATTGCTACCGATATGATTGAGTTCAGAATTAGACTGGCTACGTTCATCATTGTTTGCCAATGCATTCGAGACTTCCTCGAGATTGGAAGTGCCTGAAGAGGGGCTTGTACTGGCGACATTATTTACCGCGTCATCTGAAATTAAATCTAAGGACAAATCAAGTATTGGAATTATGCTTCCACATGCTTCGCTCCGAGACGTGTTCCCTACTTGTTGACCCGTATCTGCTGTTAATATATCAGTCCTTAGTGTCTCTGTGTTCGTCGAGCTCTGAGTAATTTTAGGGTCAACAATGTCCTGATCGATTAAGGTATCACTGTTAATCGTCTCCTGGGACGTAATTAAATTAGGGGCTTGCACAGAAATGGATTCAGGAAGTGCAAGTGACTCTTGAGTTACGTTATCTACAGAATCTTGTGAGATTTTCACCTCCGTTTCCGAACCAGTGTCCGTGTCGGAACTGCGAGTAGGATGTTTCAGCCAAACCTCCTGCTTTCTCAGCTCCCGAGCTCGTATGTCTTCTTCGTCTTCCGTGGCAGTTGTACTCTCGTCGTCTGTGTAACATCAAAAACAAGCAGAACCATTTAACAATATAGTTATCCCGAAACCAACAAGATCGCCTTACCTTCATTCGTATATTCGTCGCTGGAGTCCTCGTATTCGTTACTTCCGGTGTCAGACTGTCCCATCGCGGCGTGCGGATGAGAGTATCGCAACGTCCAATTCTTGGCAAGTTCAAGAGTTCCCTCAGTGGTTAACGGTTGGTCTATTGCTTCCTCGTACACTTCATTATCATCGGAATCGCTGTTGGAATAATACATTGGTGAATATTTTTTGATATTGCACACCTGTATTTTGTGGAGAAAATATTAACAATAAGTCTGACTTACCTCATGTCTGATATATCATCGCTAGAACCCATCTCTGCAGTGGAAGCACCGAAATTTCTATCCGTCCATTCATCCTCGTCCATTTGACTTTGGGGTTCTTCGGCATCCGATATGCCTGCCAAGTTCTCAAACTCTATTCTCTCAGGCGTTTGGCCACGATCGAGCAAGTCAAGCCCAACAACTCCCTCCAAAGGTATCTTCGCCTGGAAATAATATTCCCGATTTACCCCACCGGCCTCGAGAGGCTTGTACACAGAATTTGAAGTTTGAACTATACCTTATCAGGCGTCTTTACGTTTACTGGCGCGTTTGGTATATTTTCTTTATTCAACGTCGCGAGCTTCTTCTTCTCCGCGCGAGCTTTTATCGTTCCTGAGAAGCCAAAGTGTTGCGTGCAATAGAATCGCCCTCCACTCTTGTCTCTATCGAATGTATGATTCCCTATGATTGAAGAAGACAGTGAATAGAAAAACAGAATCACCTACGTGGCGTATTATTTAAAATATAAGGAGAGCTTCGAACCTATTCTTAATGAGGTAGAACAATATTCACAACGGAAACATCCACGGTGGAAGAATTTCCCTTCGGCGCTAAGTCTCTCCATCAAGTACACCCTCTTGTTACAGAAATGGCACATCTCCGACCCTCCTTGTATAGGCAACGTTATCGTGGGTTTAATGTTCTATAAGAAAAATTTAAACGCGCGAGATAGTAACAATTCACTTCGACACTTCGATACAAAAGAATATTAGTCAGCGCATGGGTTTCTTAAATTCTAATCTTTTAGTGACATGTTAATCGTAACAAAGATATTACAGATGTCTGACGTTTTAGCGAATATTTTAATAGAGGAAAAGGCTGTGCGTATGACATTTATGGGATGTTTACTAATTACCGTACACTATGCTAATTCATCGAAATGCGTTTCTTATGAATCCTATGGAGAAGTAGGGACTAGTATTCACAGATAGACAGGCACATAGAACGAGTCGACTTTCTTCCAACCAATTACTGCACGTGATACAAATGATAGACTTCGAACACCTTGCTGACTACGTATCCTCGAGTACGGAAGTTTCTGGATTGTCGTATTTACCGATTTCTGCATCTTGGGCTCCGTGTCCTGACTTTTATTCGAAAACTGCTCAGCCATAGCTGAGACTTTATTGTACCCGAGCACATTACCCTCTTTGATCTTCCTGTCTATATTCTTCAGGGTATTGTCAATATCAGCGTACTTACTATCTGTATCCTTCTGATCGCGCCCCTTCTTCTCCATCTTGATTTGTCGAGCTAAAAACTGAATTAAGCATATACACATCTGAAAGATCGTTGACCATCGGCTACTATTGATATTTCTGTATACCAACCTGTTCTCGACTCCATTTAGGCACGCGTTCTACTTTGTCGTGTCTGGCGGAACGACCCATCTTACTCTCCTCGATTTTCTTCTCAATCTCCTTCACGTTCCAATCAGTTTTCTCGATTTTACCTGTGGAGTGCAATATTAGAATTATGTACTGACGCTTTTGAGGGAGTATTTGTGATAAAATACTGATGAAATTCGGTATTTAGATACGAACCAATGGCACGCAGAAGATCTCTTGGTTTCTTCTCGGACGGAGCAGACCCTTTCAGTTTATCCTCGATATTTTTAATTCTCCCGGAAAATTCCTCGTCAATGCTGTTTCTACGATGACCAGCATGTATCTTGGGCTCCCTGTCCTAGAAGCAATTCGCAGTGTGATATAAACTGAATTAGTGGATGGTAAACGTGAAGACGATCACAAATCCATGAAACTTATAAACAAGCAAAAATGCAATATAATTTATAGTCGCAGTACATGTATAGAAAAAAAAAGAAATTTATTAATATACATTTTAAGGCGTAGTAAATTAGTATATCTCACTTGTTTCCTGTGTGATATTAGTGTAAGTCTTTTAAAAGTATATAAATTCATTCTGTCGATATAACGAACACCCTCTTTTAGTTAGTAATGTAAATGGAAGTGTTTGTCTCTCCAAGTATTATTGATGTTCGCATCGCATGCACATAATTCGAAGTTCTCGATCCTTTTCGTATCATTAGTTAACACACCTGTCATTAATTTATAGCGGAAAATAACGAACGAAGAAAAACGCCTGTTACAATGATGTGAATTAGTATGTAAACGAATGATACGTACAAAATTGATTGCGTCATATCAAGTACCTATTATCATATCTCCCATTAGTATATTGTTGGATGAGCACGATAATCACATTCTTGGAATTCGCGTGACTGTTTTGTTAAAGGCTTACTTAAAACAACAATCAAAGAAAAAGAGAAAAAAAAACAGATACATTGTGCACTCCCAAAATCATTCACTCTGTCCAGCTTACTGGGTACAAGATTTTCTGTTCTAGATATTTCACTCTATCCTTGAAATCCGGCGCTGTTTGGCGGTACAAGAATATCGAGTAATCTTCGAACGGCTCGTCTTTCTCGCGTTTCGCGTTCGCTTGCAGCATCTGCATACTTTTGTAGAATTGCTGTGTCGCCTTTTTTCGCAAATATTGCCGTCTTCTCATACGCTCCACACGATTCATTTCTATGTCCTCGAGTCTCTTCTGCCTTTCCTCCTTCACATGCACCGCAAAACACGTACAGCGTTGACAATAAATTCAAACATCGGGGATCTTAACGCGCTTCTCTTGTTTGGCAATTTAGTTCTGATTTTGCAAACTATTTACATGTACAGCTTATGTTGCGTGGTTTAACTATCTATTGAAATCGGCACGATCACAAACAGGGTAGACGAAGATCGAGGGTTCTCTGGCTAAAATTCGGCTACGTTACAAGTTTTTATTCAGTTCGTTTGTTTTTTAAAAGAGATCTAGATTTCTTTTCTAATAGGGCATTCGATTATAACATACTGGGGAGGAGTTCTATTACAATCTATCCGGTCTAAATGATTTTAGTAAATAGGACGAATACAAAAGCTGGCGTAGCAAATATATTATTATAACATAAACATAGATATAGATATAGAAAAGGTTTTACAACATAACCGATAGTGTTTCTCGCAATATTTCCACTGATACTTTGGTCGACTATGCGAAGCGATTAGAATGTAAGAACTTCCTTCTGCACCACGCCAATGGTAACTCCAATAATTATGATTAACAACGATATGATTATCCCACGATACATAAGTGCTTCAATCTTCTGCCACCGTGACTATAGGATATAAGCATTGTAAGTCTTATGCGAGTGTATGGGATGTTAGTGTTCAATATGTAACCCCTCATGGAATATCTTCAGATTATTATACTTTATATTCCATAAAGCGTTATATACGTGACTGAACACTTCGCATTTAAGGGGAGGTTCCGGTTTAGAGGGAATTTTACGAATTCCAACAAATTCTTTAAAACACCTATTCCTAAAAGGTTGAACATTCGAAAAATGAGATAAAAAATCGATTTTTAGACCGGAACCTCCGCTTAACCCCGATTCTTTGAATCTGCCAGTAGATCTGGTTCTATCGTATACAAAGAAATCATTAAACCCACAACAATATGATCGAAAAATTCTGGATCAGTGAATGCGAAGTGTCGATCTCAAAATGAAGTATAAAATGAATGCTTAAACCCTGGTCTGCTAACTAAAAGCTTGAAAAATATGTATATGTACTATTAAAAATTTATGGGCAAGAAAGGTATTTCTGTGTCCTGTTTACGTGTGTTACAATACTTGATACTCTGACATTCAATGAAAGAGAACTTACCACTGTCGCTCCCATTTTCTCTGTGCTGCGTCTCTTTCGAGAACGTCGGCTAATAGTGTCCCCCTTCTTGTCCGCGGGGTTTAAATTTTCGTTATGTCTCGATCGCGAGTGTCTCGTTCTCGTCGCACTGTCTTGTCTGACGATACGGTCGAGCAAATGAACCTTTTGGTCAGGCGTTAATTGGCTCAATTGTTTACTATGAGCAGGCCTCTCCTCGTTTTCGGGCTCCTTTATAAAACACCAGCAATATATCGTTATAAAATAACACAAATCAGGCGTCGTTACGGTAATCTAAGAGGAACGGAGATTAGAATGGAATATTGGCTCGTTAACTTTACTATTCCCCACGCGACACCACTTGCAGCGTTTTCTACGGGAATTATTTGCCGGTATGAATATTTTCTTCAAGGACGATGGGAATATGTAACTCCGAAGCTTATCTCTTATCCAGCTTATCAGAAATCTGCCGTCCGTTTCCGAGGGATCTCCTTCTAACGATTCGATTCTATTATTATTACAGTCTAACCACCCGACACTTTCTCCAGAGGCTATTCGAGGATTGGGACATGAGAATGGTTCTGCTCCTCGGTCATGAACGATGTATGATGGAGCACGATTCCTACGGGACGAAGGATCGGGCGTTCTTGGAGGATATGTCTCGCTTAGCGGGATGTGTTCTGGTGATGGTAAACGTTTCGCCCCTGATTTCGAACATGATACCGAATACTATAAAACACGGAATATACGTTAAAAATCTCTGGACTTCTTCCTGTTGTCCTGCGAATCTACTTACTAATTTCGGATGTCTGACGTAGGGGATTTCGCCACGGAAAACCTCGTAAATCTGCGTCAGATAGGAGAACATTGCGAGCTTGTCGGGGACGTCGCACTGGGCCATTTCCTCTCCCGTCATTATCTGCAAATTTCAATATTTAAAATCTCTGAACACAATTCTCACAAGTTGAGGTGACGTTACGATTAAATAACTTACAGGAGGTATACCCAATTCCTTCTCCAAAACATCGAAGGCCACCTGGTTGTTCTTCGTCACGTCGTCCGGCTGTAGACTGTGGAAATCGATCAGATCCGGGCGGTATCTGTGAATGATCGCAGAAATAGCCAGGCCGTTCTTGAAAGAGGCTCCCATGTCCTCTATTTTAACCGAGTCGTACAGAGCGACCTGTTTCTGCAGCCAACGGAGCAGCATATCTGGATGCACTTGACACTCTCCACGTAGGTCTGCGGGATAAATCGTGATTTAACTAATGCCAAGGGTGCTTAACTGTGCCGCAGAATAAATACTCACCGCGACGGCGACGTTTCTTTGGGATATCAATGTCCGATTGCACGGGGGGCTTGATGCTGTCGGGATCATCTGTATCGAGGAGACTTCGCACTTGCATTGGAGTTACAGAGGATACATTCAGATTTGGGTATCTTAAAGAGAAGACAGCCAGAAGACAATTATCGGGGACAATAAATGAGCGCTGAGCATCGAGTATCATGTTTGACAGTGAATGAATAATTGAACAGCTACGACCACGAATTACTCTAATGTGGAAAAATATAAATACTTGGAATCCTCGAATTTAAAGCGGTTTTACAAACTTCGCACGTACGCGTCTTCATTGATGTCACTACCTTTTTTATTTTAATGCGAGTTTACAACTAAAGTGTGCATGCCTACAAATCTCGGCCGTATACATCCGGATGCGGTGTATTAATGTAATACATACAGATGTTTGGATCTAGCGTGACCTATATAGTGCAGGAACGTTACGTTACCAAAGTAGTGCGTTATACCTGGTGTGAGGGTCCAGCGTGTACGCGGCGTAATCTCTGTTTAAATTTTCCGGCGTGGTCTGCCCGAGTAGTCTGTAAATCGATTCTCGCTCCGCAATTACTTCCAGAGGCGACATCGAAGCGCCCCATTGCTTGATCGCCCAGCAGGCGTCCAGCGAACTCAGGAATCCCCTCGCGCAACCGGAACCCGTTGGCCAAAAGGGCTGAAATAATTGTTGCATTTCACTTTCTGACGCTTCTATTACACTGGGAAATTTTTAGCGTAGTTGCTCCGGCATACATCAAGCGATTCAAAGATAAAAAGATAGTGTCAGTAGCTTTGAATAGTGAGCACTGGGGACACCAGTGTGTAATAGTCAACGATAAAGGGGGGAGCCCTATTTAGGACGCTAGGAATAAGGTGATTCTTGGGAATTTTTTTCTCAGAACCTGTTGAGCGGATCTTTTCCAAACTTTCAGGGTATTTTAGTTCACATTCAAAGAATAAAAATTAATTTTTACTGTTTGAATGTGAACTAAAATACCCTGAAAGTTTGGAAAAGATCCGCTGAATAGTTTCTTAAAAAAAAATTCCCAAGAATCACCTTATTCCTAGCCGTCCTAAATAGGGCTCCCCCTTAAGCTTAACATGGAAGTACGGGTGCACAGAGGCGAAGAGGAACTGTAAGATATAAAGAGCGCGTTGTACCTCGAGGAGGCTGTCGCCCACGAGTATCATGAGCAATCTGTGACCGCGACGTTCCAGGATACGACTAGCATTCTCCGCCGCGTACATGGACGTGAAATCGAACATGGCCACGTCTGGTTGCCCGTAGTGATTCACCGCGAATTCCATGTCCATCATCTGGTATTCCGTGGAGAATTCGGCCGCCTCTCGAGCGTAAAGCATCAGTGCCTCGCGATCCACGTTCTCTTTGGCGAGTAGCTTGGCAGTGTCCGCGTGGTCCTAAGCACCATCCAAACCACCATTAACGTTTAATCGTCATCCAACTTGGCGTTCTAGAAACGGCACCGGAGAATCCGGACGGTACGCGTAGAATGTTAATACCTGCAGGATGACTCCCTTGTCGATCAGACTGTGCTTCTTAGCAGTCATCACGAAGTAGTGAGTGTCGTCCTTGTAATAGACGATGTTCTCTAGATCGATGCCCGTCTCCTGGTACAGCTCCTTGAAGAACTTCTGATTGAAGATAAATGCCACGCCGCTGATTTCTTCCACTCGAGCCTCTGCCTCGGTCCGTTTGTTTATAAAATTCGCTGTTATGGCGATGGCTAGCTTCCCCCGAAATTCTTTACGCTTGAAACCCTCCAGGGTGTTCCTTTTACCGTCTGCGCCGATCAGAACGTCGAACTCGTATTGGGAGACTGGATGATCGGCGGGGGTTGTTTTTGCTCTCCAACCGATTTCTGGAAAATGGACAGGTGAGATATTTTTACGAGAAGTGGCTCGAGGTTATAAAGGGATGAATACAATTGAGGACCTTGCAGCAAGAGGGGTGCAGCTTTATCTTTACCAGTTTCCAGTAAATTGGAGAAAACTTTTTATACAATTATTCCTTTGACTTAATATTAAAAAAGAGAACCCTATTTGAAAAATATATATTTTTACAGAATAAGTAGTAGTTATTGAGTTGATAACTTTTTATTTCTATTTTTGGTGAAAAAATATTCTATAATAAAAATAGAAATATTAATATTAATATAAATTAGAAATGTTAATATTAATATAAATTAGAAATATTAATATTAATATAACTTAAAAATATTAATATTAAGATAAATTAGAAATATTAATATTAATATAAATTAAAAATATTAATATTAATATAAATTAGAAATATTAATATTAATATAAATTAGAACTATTAATGTTAATATTTTTATTTATTTGCAATAAATCGCTCATTTGTTATCGAATTGGCACGAAACGATGTAGAATTTTATTTTACATATATTACACGTCATAACTCAAAGACTGTAATAAAAGCAGCTGCACCCCTCTCGCTGCAAGGCCCTCAATTATACCCCGAATATATCCGTACTTTCATTTCACTGTTTCAGAATCTCAACCTAATTTCAACTAAACCCATCGCTATTCGGTAATGTGTGGCGAAACGAAGTGGAAGGCATTACGGGTGAGGAAACTTTCACGTGTCGGAGGGTCGCTTACGCGATCAGAAAGGGTCGATTACACGTTTAAAAAGAGGGAGGTGAGTTACTCACTGCCTTCTTCCTGGTTCTCCGGAGGCGGTATCAAAGAATCGAAGCTTACGTTCTCGTGGAACTCAACACCGAGGATCAAAGCGACTTTGAGCAAAATACACTGAAGCTGCCGGATGCTGATGTGATCGATGGACCCGGCGCAGAATTTCCCAAAGAACTTCTTCGCGCCGAGGCCACGGAGGTCCTGGATAACGAACGGCCACAGGTGGAGGACGTTGTTCCTGGACATGCGATCCCTTTTCTCCACGACCACCACCTTCGCCCCCAATAACTGCGCTTCTATCGCAGAACGGAGCCCGCAAGGGCCACCGCCGATGATCAATACCTGAGGAATTTTGTCTCGTCAAGAAATTGGCCATTAAGAATTAAGGGGTCATTCTGATTAGCGCGCGATAACTTCAGCGATTTTCAGGAATTTATTGCGAAGACAGGAATTATAGTAATGGAATAAAACTTTTTTCTAATGATTAAACTACATTTCTACAGTAAATAAAAAATATAAAAGTAATAAAATTATTGCTTTTAAAATGATTTCGAAGACGATTTTGATGACATGAAGTAGTGCCTACGTATAAGCTGAAATAATTGGATTTTTTCCATTAATATTTAACAGTACATTCTTGAAAATATGTACTTTCGAAAAATGTTAAAAAAAATAATCTATTTTTTTTCAAACCATCTAACCAGAATGGCCCCTTAACGCGAGAAATATTCAAGAAACGCATCAACTTACTCTAGTGTTAGGGCATGCTTTGCCACGATTGTAACACTTGTGGTTGGCCCTCTGATCGAATTTCTTCCACAGGGCTTGGGCCTTCCACGAGCGCAGCTTAGACTTCAGTTTCGGATAGAACTGGCTGACGGTGTTGGGCCGGATCTTCAGCAACTCGCAGAGGTGTCTGAAGTGCCCGAGGATGGACTTGAGCGTGGCCGCGTTGCAGAACTGATCGAACACCTCGTTGGCCATCGCCACTTCCGGCGAGTTCGCCGGCGGCTTTCGACCGACTTGCTGGTGGTCCATCTTCCTGATCCTGGGCTTCCAATCTCAATCAACGATGGCGCCGTCACTGTGTCATCACCTGCAATACGGATAGTTTCATTTTAGGTAAGTCGAACTGTAAGTTGGGTATTATCCAGGCACACGAAGTGCACGGAAGGGTGGTTTAATGGGGAGAGTCTCGGCTCGATTAGAGTTCCTAAGGATGTGCCACCGAGGTAGCATGCAAATTATAGGTTTCGTTTAGCAATTTCTTTCTTTTAAGTAATGAACTTAATAGAAAATCTGATTAATGGAGTTTGTTATATATCTTTTGAAGATTAAAAAAAATATTTTTCAACCAAATGGCGGTGCTATTCATTAGATTGACTTTAATTTTTTAGAGAATCTTCCTTTTATGTTAATCTAAAGACAATATTTTTAGCTACATACATTTTTGTAACTAAATTTCTCGGCTAAAAATCACAATTTTTCTTCAAACACTCACCATTCCCACAAAAATGTTTATTTCGAAATATCAGTAATTTTGGGATATTTATGCCAGGAAACACCGGATCGGTGAACCGTGCAACGCCAATTGGCGAGTCGCCAATCTATAAACAAATTTAACAAAAAGTTTTTCTTTAAGTTTCAAGAGATGTATAACAAATGCCATTAATCAGATTTTTTATTGAGTTCATTGTTTAACGGAAAAAAATTGCTAAATACACCTATGATTTTCATGCGACCGAGGTGGCACCTTCCATTAAATTGGAGTAGAAAGAATCCACAGCCACTGTTCTCTTAAATCCTAAACGGTGTCTCCTCACTGGGCCTCGGAAGCAAGAATATTCGACGGAAATAAAACGCGGCTGCGAAGATTCCACGGGTAAATCTGGTGTCGTGTCGGATGTGGAGGAAAGAAGCGGCACGCGACCCACGAAAAGAAACCGCAAAGAGGCTGATGGAGACAAATAGTATCGATTCCAGTAGGTACCTACTGGCATCCAGGCGAATTACAGAAGTTAGTGGAAGCATTTGCCGCGGGGACGTTTCGCGTAACGCTAGGAAAACTCGCTTTACAGATATTATTTAGCGCAGCCAAAAAAAAAAAGAAAAATTTCTTTGAGATTAATTGATAACTGGCTTCCATTTAAATAAAAATCAATGTTTACTTAATGACTTTATTCCACAAAAAGTTTTAAAGTAATTATTATTTTTTATCTCTGATTGTTGTTAATTGGCATTTGTCCGCTGTCATACCAGCGCGTATCTATACACCTCCACTGTACGTTCTCCCATTGCAAAGCATTTTCTGCTTCGTAATCTGCGTATCCTCCTTAAACAGGCTACAATATTTTCCCTCCTTAGGTACTCTTAATTGTGTGCATGAAACATTGCCCCTTCCGATTCTCCGTTATCGCCAAGTAATCGACAATAAATTTCAATTGGACTCGAGCAATATTGCGTCGCAATGCTCTTATCCATAGAGACTGTTCCCTTTTCTGTCGAGCCATCTTCTCAGAAGAATTCTGCATCATCCAACCAATCCGGAGCAAAACAGACAAAGGACTTCCCTCACAAAAGAATCTTCCATAAGAAATTGCAACGCAATTAAATATTCCACCCCTTGAAACTGAAAGCTCCAAAATAAATGGCCCCATTGAATCATCTCCAACACGTCCCCTTTCACACTTTTCGATCCCAGCTTCTAAGAGTCACCTCCAACAGATTCGCAACCGATTAAATCGCGCCGATACGATCGATACAGTAAAAGATGAAGCATAACTTAGTCGCGTGCACGCGGCCGATTCCGTTTGCCTCGCGAAACGGCACCAGCTCGTTCATATTGATTTTTCATTATCTAAGACAGCACTGGTCGGCGGAACGCTTTGAAGCCAGCCTGCAAATAACTACCTCCCCCTCTCTCCTGGATAAAGAAGACTCCCCGGGGAAAAGAAGGGCCACGTAGCCGGGGCAGCATCCTCGAGCCACTCGAAATGTCACGAGGCGCTGCCCGAGATGCCTTTTGCGTGCCTCTCGCGGCTCGACTCCGGCATATAGATCAGCGGCGCTCGTCTTTCCGATAAGTGCAGGCCAAATGCAGAGAGGATCGTGGCGGTGAACTGACGCCCGTATCGGCCGGGGAAAAAGTGGGAGGGTGAGGGAGAGAGAGAGGGGGGAGAGGAGATTCGGTCACGCTCTCCTATTGATTTACGAATCAATTTAGAAACGACTTCCGCGATACGAGTACCATAATTCAAGCTGATCAGTCGACCGTTCCCTGCAGTTTCTAATGCATCACCGAGCGCGCTGCAGATAGCCTTTGGGTTGTAAAAAGCCCCGTTTTTAGCCGTTTCTTATGTTCACACTTTGCTGATTACCTACTTCGGTAGATGTTGTTGGTTCGTCGTGGATTGCTAGAGAGATTCTAGGGAAGGAAGAGTCTTTTCGTTGTGAAGTTACGGGGAAACTATTCTGGGGGCTCATCATAGACTTTTTATTAGAATATACCCTCGCCTGTGCCATTACAGAAACGAGGTTCCTATTATTTAGTAACAGGATGCTGGTCGCTGGCCCTCTAAACTTTCGTACTTTAAACAAGAATAGCACACCTGATGTTCATGCGACTTTGAGTCACCTCATTTTCTAACGATCATTTGTAGGGGTGCCTGGCTGCTCCAAAATCACATAGGTAAGGTAAGTGTCCCAGTTTTTAGTCATGGGGTACTTTAGTGTATCGGTCTGTTTTTTAACGCCACCTTCGGGAATTTATTTAACAAAAACTATTAGCTTATTGAAGATGCATATTGAGGTACGTTTGAAGTAGGACTGGGACTATTCGAATAATTTAATATTCGAATATTTTACAAGTATTTGAATGCTATGAATCAACTTTGAATATTTGGGTATTCGAATATTATTATTCAACTTTGAATATTTGGGTATTCGAATATTATTTTTCAACATTGAATATTTGGGTATTCGAATATTATTATTCAACTTTGAATATTTGGGTATTCGAATATTATTATTCAACTTTGAATATTTGGGTATTCGAATAATATTATTCAACTTTGAATATTTGGGTATTCGAATATTATTATTCAACTTTGAATATTTGGGTATTCGAATATTATTATTCAACTTTGAATATTTGGGTATTCGAATATTATTATTCGAATACCCAAATATTCGAAGTTGATTCGCAGCATTCAAATACTTGTAAAATATTCGAATATTAAATTATTCGAATAGTCCCAGCTCTACAAGCCAGCGCCAAAAGCAAATATACCACAGTTGTTTTGTCAATAAGAGTGAAGGGTATCCCGTAGCAATAACACCTTTGCAACAGCATCTCTGTTAACATCAGCATTAATTGTCAATACGAACCCCACATTAATATCACCTATTGATTACGAACATCAACATTGACCAGCTATCGATAGCCACGTCAGTGCGAGGCCGCCGCGCGTCGAAGGGACGAAAATCGTTCCTTCCGCCGGCTCCCGTCGCACGATAAGTTGGCCGCGCGATTTCATCTGAGAGCAACCGAGGCGAGAGCGAACGCTAATTTCTCGTCGTGCCGTACAATGACTTGTTGTGCACGGCCACGTCTTCGCGAGCCACCGAGCGCAATATCGCGCCGCGGACACGTCGATATTACACGGCGCTCTTCTACACGGTTCTTTGAACTTACGACTCGATAACTCGCCGACGCATTGCCCCGGGAAAACGGAAGCACGGGAGGAACTTTCTCCGATAGACGTCCTCTCGAAGATCAAAGTACCCGGCTCACCGTAATATCGACACTCATGCCGACGCACGTTCTTTTCCATCCCCGTCGACGTGGAAAATAATTGTTATTTTTATACGTACTTATTTTTGCCCGGCTGTTGCTCCCGTTGGCGGTATAATTAATGGCAAAGGTCTTTGAACGGTAGGGCGTAGGATTATGTAATGGTAAACAATTGCGGGTAGCAGAGTTGGAGATTATTTGAATGAATTTCTATTCGAATAATCTTTGAATAAAAATTAAAAGTAAAAAGAAGTTATTCGAGAATAACGAATCAATTTTTATTAAGGATTATTCTTTTAATAATTATTATTAACGAATTATTCGCTATTCAAGAATAACTTATTCGCAATTTTTATCCGAATGCAAAATTATTCGTTATTCTCGAATAACTTATTCGCAATTTTTCTCCGAATAAAAATATTCGTTATTCCTGAATAACTTTTATCCGAATAAAAATATTCGTTATTCCTGAATAACTTTTATCCGAATAAAAATATTCGTTATTCCTGAATAACTTCATTTTATTCGTAATATTTTTATTCGGAACAAGAATTCGAGATCATTCGAATACAAATTTATTCGAATAATGCTGAACTCTGTCGGGTGGAACCAGTGGCTATTCTTCGTTTTGATTATTACGTACATTTTTTTAATTTAGTACTCTTGGATAAGGAAGGAATCGCAGAGTTCGTTTTGCAATTTGAAGGAGGTAGAATTAATAAGGCACGCGAAGGATTGTGGGTCGTCAGATGTGGGCTGAGTTCCAGATGATGACCGGTAGAATTGTAATTCGTAATTTCATAACTTGTATTAGTTCTAATTGAGCCAGGCTTCTTTGGAGATTCGAGGGAGCCCAGAAAGGTGAATTATTACATTTGATGAATGGATGTTAACACCGAGGAGAATGTATTCTTTGAAATGAAGTTCTGATTCAGGTATGTGGGTCGGCCTCGCAACGTGGAACGCGTTAATAGGATGCTGTGCTACGAACGTGTGCAAATTTTGCCAAGTGAACTACGTTAATAGAACCAATTTGCAAGTCATGCACTTGTACAAGGAATACTTGTTTTTATGTAATCTTCTAATTTATTTGCAGTCTATTACATCGCAGTGCGCCTTGTTCACTTCAGTGCGATTCCCTGTCTTGATTAATTTCTAATCAAACTAGAGATTCCTTTCCAGAAGACTCATAATCGCAGGATTACAGTACAGCAGTGGTTTCATTAATCTTGAAATTTGAGGTCTTCCAGAACTGTAATGTTAAAATTAGAATCTGAAGCTCATAAGTAAAAAGCACTGATGAATCAGAACACAATTTGTACTGAGAAGAACAAAAGAGTGTCCTGACTAAGGAACAAAGATCTTCCGTTGGGATTTGTGCCAAAAAGGTTGGCAAGGAATTTAGCGCCATCGAATATATATACAATCCCAATCTCGAAAGAATCGCGTATTTATTATTGTAAACATAGCTTCAAAAAAATTTATGAACTGTATTAAAAAGGTAAAATAAGATTCTTGTGATATAAAAAATCTGAAAAAATTTATACATATAAGAATGTTATGCTACATTTTTAATAAAGTTCATAAATTTCTTTAAAATCACCTCCAAAGTTACCATTTTTGGTTACCACGTTACCATTACCTCTCATCGTGACGTTACCCCTTGACGCCTGTAAATCGTGATAATCTCGATTAACGGAATTGTACACAAGGTATATGAATCGCGATAGACGGTTTCACGCCAGCAGCGTAGGAATCGTTTCTCGTTGTGAGCACACGATCAGCTGTTCCGGCCATTATCACAAATTGTCGGGGCAAACGAGCGTCATCCGACGTCCACGTTATACCTACGCGCGCATACTTTTCGCCTCTCGTACCTTTGTTCCACCAAGAGGCTCCTCATCTCTCAAGAAACAACGAGGTACTCCACTCATGGCAGATCTTTAAACATTCTGCGCTGCGACGTTCACCAGCGCCGATACTTTCGCCTTGAAGCCTCGGCTCGACAGTAGCAATCTAACGAGCTTAAAATTGGAAGACAGAAAGTATCAGAAGAGTCTAACTCGCGAGTCTTTTTCTTCCCTTTTCAAAGGAAACTGCGAAACAATTATCCTCTGAAACGTCTAACATTTTTTGCTGAATAGACGTTTATTGGTATATTAAAATACCTGTAACTATTTCTCGCAGAGGAAGTACCATTCACTTTAACACAATCAGGATTGTAAGTATATGTTATGTACTCATTTCCAGTGAAACTTCACAAAGTATTACGATTTCTTATTAACATAGGTGCATATGAAGGGTACGGGGAGAAAACAGGGAACGTCATAAAACAGCGTTATCGAGAAAATTGAGGGATCATTCTACTTTGATCGGCCGAAAAATGAAGCCATTTGTAAAGATTTTTTTCTGAGTAAATACAATATATAATGGAATAAATCTTTTTGGTACTTATTAAGCTGCTCTTGTATTATACAAAAATATTTTAAAATGAAGTTTTGCAACTGAATAAAGGTTCCAAGAACAAGATACAATCATAAAATTTTCGATTTACTTCACAATTCTCAAGAAAAAAAACCCAAAAGTGATCAATTATTAGGCGCCGAGAACGTATGCAACCCCTTAACCACGTGCTTATTTTGTTCATTAATTAATCCAGCATTGGACCCAGCAACCGATTTCCGTGTGATTGCTCGACATCTCGACCGTCTAAGGATTAACATATTCCAACATCTGCCACTGTTTTTCGTATGCTTTCCATATCCCACGGCATCTGAGTGGTAGACAACCGATGCAGCTGGTTAACAGTGAAAGTGTTGGAATCGATTAGCGAGGATCGCCGAGAGACACCTCGCAGAGGGACAGTCAAGAAATTTAGCCTCGGAAGTCGCGTTCTATCCGAACAACTGGCTAAGGGGGTCGGGGGCCCGTCGCAAAACGGCGTACAGAAATTTACCGTAAGGTTTGTGCCACCTGCGACGCTTGATCGGGCAAGTGACCCGAATGTTAAGCGTTGAACACGACTGAGGAACGAGCGCAACCGGCCAAGCGGTTCACTGGGTTATCTATTAGAAGTCTAGGAACACTATTGAGCAACGGACCGACGCCGGTGTTAGCAAGGTGTCTGCGATACGTTTTGGAGCAGCTTGGAACGGAGCCATTATCATTCCCTCGTTCCTCGCCGCTGTCGCGGGACTGCGCCGATCCGCACCGAATTCGGGCAGAAAGGGTCGAGGAGGTGGTGAAGACGCGCGCTGCTTAAGGGGTAACACCACTCTAGAGGCAGAAAAAAATACCTAAATTTGACAATTTATTTTGGGAGTGTGACAAACGGAATAGAATTTCTTTTCAGAGGGTTTATTTAACACATATTGAAGTATGAAAAATAATTTTTTTAGTGTCATTTTCATACAAAATGGCGACGACAGAGCCCGTCGTCGGAAACAGCTTTTGTGAAAACACCGCCACGGGAGGACGGATTTCTCGGCATGTATGAGTCGTGGAACAAAAAATAAAAAAAATTTATAATCTATATACAATTGGCTTTGGAAGTACGTAGGGTTTTTTTTTAAATCAATTTTTGTGGAAGTGGTGCAGTTGTTAAGAAATAAATCGATTTTTTGCCCTAAAAATGAGCATTAAATTGGTTATAAAAAAAGAAACTTTACATTCAATCAAAAAACGGCTACGTACTTCCAAAGAGAATATTGTTGTAAAGCTACTGTAAAAATTTCAAATCGATTCATGCGATAGTTTCCGAGAAATTCGTCCTCCCAGTTTGAAAAAAGTGGTTTCGAGAAAAACGCGTTTAAAGTTTTATGAACATTTTAATCCTTTAAATTTTTGTTTTTCTTTAATCTGCGATGCCTGCACCATACATTTGGCCATCTAGGTCGATGTTCGTCTCCTCCTTCCTTTCTAAAGTATGGTTTAAGCAAAAAAAAACATCGATCCTAGAGTGGTGTTACCCCTTAACCCTCGAACCACGGATTGCTCGAGCGATCGCGTAGAAGTCGACGACCTGGGTCAGCTTGGAACAGCGTTAACTATACTACTATAAGCGTTTTCAACGACGTTTAAATTGAAATCTTCCAATTTTTGAAGGCTTCCCTAGAAACCCAAAAAAGTTTTGAGTTTTTAGAATTCGAAACTTTGCATTTTTTTCGTAATTTGAGACTTTTGAAAGCCAGATAATAAACAGTAATTTAAAATAGTCAATAGAGATTTAAATCTCTATTATTATTATAATTGTATTATATAAAATTAATATTATTATCATAATTATAATAAATATAATATATAATAGGGATTATAATAATAATAATTTAAGCTAAAATTATGTTGACTTCAGTTCTTAAAGTAAGATATTCCACTTAAAAAACAGAATCAGCTTTTTAAGTTTCAGGAGTTTCGAGTTTCGAAGCCTTACAAAGTTTCAGACCGAAGTTTCGAGAATTTCAAAATTAGCTTCGAACTCACCCCTAATTGTTACACTCGCTAATGTTACGCTTGGATCCGAAAAGACACAGCGCCGCTATCCGAGGGTTCAGATAATTGAGTAACAGTCTACATCAGTAGAAACTAGGAATAGTAGCGTGTTATCGCGTTGATATTAGTGCTGGGAAAATATTATTGCGTGACTGCTGGCTAGGTATTCACTGACACACTAAATTGGGCATCAATCACTTCGTGAGTCCTGTAGTTATGAGAATTGTACACACTCCGTGCATTTGTGGGTGATGCAATGAATATTTCTATCAGTGTATATGTTAACGGCTCTAGCGTGCTGTACATTCGATAAACAACATGTTGTTTATCGAGGCTATTTAGGCCATTCTTCTGAATTCTTCAGAATGGCGATGCTCCGATTGTTTTACACGGGCAGTGGGTTTAGAGGCAGAGAAATCGATAGGAATGAAAGTTGTATCGTACGATCGAATTCAAATTACGGTTCTCGTGGAAATGATTGGATTTCTATGGCGGTATTATAGTAGACAGAGGTGAAATTCGTTTAATCCAGGACACGATGCAATAGCAATCAAGCGCTTAATGAATATTCAATAATATATATTGCTTCGTTATCTATTAGAATATTACAGTAGCAGAAAATTAAACAGTAGTATAATAATACCATTTTGATCAAACCAAACTTGTCCCTGTACGCCCCCAAAGCAGTTCATAAATATTTACAAAATAGCAATTGTATAAAAAGATCTCTGTTTCACGTGAACGCGCTTATTAACATATCCGTATTTTGATTAAAACTGTTGAAATTTTCAATTAATTATGAAATAGTTGTAATTTTATAACTGTTCCGAGAAAAGTGTTATAAAATCCAGTGTATTAACTGAAACTTTTATTCCATACATCTTTATGCACATATGAGTTAATTCGCTATATGAAAAAGAATCGTAAATTCTTTTGAAAGTTGTCTCAAGCCTCTGTGTTTAAACCTTTCCAAATTTCTTTCGCCCTCCAAAATTTGCCGTCCTAGGCTTCAATCTACTTAGCCCACACACAAATCCGCCCTTAATCCATATTATTAAACACACTCCTCTAATATGCTACAATAGCAGAACCCCTAAAAACCCGTACTATAAGTAGCTGTCGCTAATAACCAAGCAGTTGATGTGACTTTAATCTAATACATATAAAAAAAACTAAAAAAAAAATTTTAAAAAACAAGCTTTACATGAAAGAGACATGAAAATATTGTATTGTCATCGGAACTATGAATATGTGCAAAATTTCAAGTCGATCGGACATGTGGGAAGTTTATGTTATGTTATGTTTTCTCGTTATTTTATATTTTCTGTTTTATTTTATTTTTATGTTATGTTATTTTCTATACTTCTTTTTCTAAACTGTTCAAATTTTGTATTCTAAAGGGTTCTCTCGTTGAAACAATAATAATAACAATAATAATAATAATAAAATTAGCTTACAAGATTTCATCCCCACAAACTAACGAACAAACTCACAAGTGAAGCTATATAAAAGCTTGTAAATAAAAAAAGCACGCTTGACAAACAACCCAACCCCGACGACCGACACCGCGAACAGTGCGATCAGATGCAAACAGCAAAGCGTACGGAGCGGAAGGGACGAGCTGGCGAGAAGCCTCATTTTTCGCGAGCGTCCGCGATGTATGTATCGGCGAAAGAAGCGAGCTCGGAGGGAGCGAGATTCGTCCATTTCGCTTTTGCCACTCGCTTTATCTTTGCGTATCTCTTGCGCCGAAACGAGCGACATCATTGGCGGAATACCTGTTTCTCAAGGAACAAAGTAACGACGGCCTTTATACATAAACGATCAGAGGAACCTGGGGGGCAGTGCTCTATAAATATGTACAGCGTGCGAGATGGTTTCGAGCTAGCGCTCGAAAAGAAAGGGTGCCATCGGCGAAATGGGACAGCATATTTCCGTTGGAAGAATTTCAACGGAAGCTTCGAAGGGATTGAGGCCCCCGCGCTTGTCTTTTTCTTCAGGAAGAAGGCACGTCGGTGCTCTTCGCTGTCGGTGGGGCTCGTTAAAAATTTACTCGGCCACCGAATAATCTTGTAAAGCCCTTCTTCCTCGGATCGATCGACAACGGCTGTCGGTCGCCGCTCTCGTTTGACCTTCTTTCGCCAAACGCGCCCCTTGCGTCAGAATTTATTCGGCGCTGACAACTCTGGCTGGTCTCGGCGTGCAAGCACGCCAGGGGATTCCTACTCTATGCGCAGTTTTCGGGTTTTATATTCTCCGGAAGAACGTTGAAAGTATTGCTTCAGAGTCCCTGAGTTTTTGCGGGGAGTATTTTTCAAGACTACGCGAGACTCGAAGTGTTGATGAAATTTGAGCCTTTATGCAGAAAGATTCCAACCCTCAAATTGACACAGTAGGGATATACCATAATTTTGTGATCTTCATTTTGCAAAAAATTATCAACTCATGGAACAACTCTTAGGTACTTACATTAATTATACAATTATTAAAACTACCAAGTCTCGGTTCCATTTTAGGCTTAACCCTTTGAATTCGGGAATTTCTAAATAAAGAATATGTATTATTTTGATATTAAATATATACGTTGCGTCGATTCAAAGGGTTAAGAAACATAAACTAGAGAGAATTTAAAATAATATTCATTATAATGATAATAATAATTCTTTATTGCACCAGTAGATGTTACGAAAGTAAGAAAAAGAAAAAAAAACAAATACCCACATATAAAAAATCAAGAAAGAGAAAACTAGTAGAGTTAGAAATTATATAGTACCAATATGTAAAAGAGTAGAGTATGCTCCTCACTATCATAAAACAATAATAAGAAATAAAATATACCTAATACAAATGAAGTTACTTTTCTTTAAGAATTAAAATCTTCAAACTAAACTCAATTTCAGATCATTAAGGGTTGGCTAGCTTCCTGCATAACTGGTCTCAATTGAAATGTGAATAGAGTTGAGATGGTGGAACAATAAAAGAAAGACTACCGAAACGTGTCTTCTGAAAATGAGTGCTGTTGAGACAAAACCTGCATAACAGCGAAAGTTGCGTTCTGGCGATGACTAAGGGATGTTGTACGAGAAAAAGCTTCGATATTATTTAATTCAACCCTCCGTGATCACCTATTAACTATTTCATCAAACGTAGTTGTCACACTAGGTCGATTCTATCAATTAAATTAAATCCCAAAAATTCTGAAGCAAAGTTTAAACATCGTAAAATATACATTCATCGTTGAAAATTACCATTTAAAGTACCATCATGTTTAAACCAGTAGTATCTACCACTTCAATGCTGCCTGAAAGATATTTTCCCAGATATTTTCCAAGTCAAATTGCGAGGCATTTTGACCCAGTGTGACTCCCGAGGGTTAAAAGCCGCTGTCATACGAACAAGGTGAATGGGGGTATTCTGCTCGGGAGTAAAAGTTCGACTTAAAATGTACACTCGTAGCCTCCCAGACGCCCCCTAAAAATCAATAACCATTTTCAGCCGGCGCTCTCTCTGCTGCCTCTTGTACGGTTTTTCTTTGACCCAGAATCCTTCGCGCGCAATACTCTCGAATATGAAGAACACGAGAAATCCAATGTACAAATAACGAGGGTCTGTAGCAGTTCTGTACGAGGCAGAGGAAGACTAGACTTCCATAACACGTTTCGATTTAGCTTTCTATATAGCTACCGAAGGGTAGACTTTTTGGCGAAACACGTAACAGTGGAGTGAAGGGGAGGAGCAAGAAATAGGACGGAGGTAACTGAACGATGTAGTGGAGGAATAGATATGCAGTAACCTTGAGCGGTTAATATTTATAGCTAGCATTCTGCTAGAAGTCAATAATCGCTACCATTGTTCGTCGCAAACAGTTGCAATTTCAAATAGATAACGCCAAATAAAGGAATGATATCACGAATTTATTCGTTGACCAAGGTTCGCACAATGATTGAAAAAAAAATGGACAATGCACAGAAAAGAGAGTGAATGTTTCGATGGGTTGGGAATAACAAACACTGTACACGAGTGACCACGGAGGAGAAGGTGAGTGTTCCTCTATAAATACGATGCTCGAGGTGGGCGAGCGAGGGATGCAATCCCGTGGAACTAGAGCGGCCGAGCCGACGGACCAATTTTACAGACTTCGTGGGCGTCGATGAAGAAGCTGCTCGTGGCACCGCGCAACGTATTCCTGGACACCAGTGGTTGTAACCAGTGCTCGTCGAACGAACCGAGCGAATTCAATTTTCTTTCAACCCTGTCGCTACTCTTGGATCTTTCTATCGCCGGAAACTTTTCTTCAACGAACCATATGGTGGACGCGTGGTTTGGAATTGGTATATCAACCGCGGTTAGTTTCTCTGATTTCATTCAGATTTTTTAATGGGTCCCGTTTTGTAGATTTTTGGGTGGAGATGCACGCGGAGACAAAATTTGTTTTATTATTTTTTAATTATTTTGTCGTTAGTTTTATGAGATTAGACTCTCATGAGACAAGTTCCATGATGTAATTTAAAAAATCTCATCTCTCGCGACTATTTCCATTATTTATATTTGGTTTGGTGTTTCCCAAGCTTTTTTAGTCGCGACTCCCTTTTATAAAATTCAAGTAACCTGCGACCTCCTCATATCAGGTAAGGTAAAATTAATAAGGTAAAGAAAACACATTAAAAATAGGTATTTCAGAATATAATTCTATCTTAATAATATTTAATTATGTTAATACATATCTTTCAGTATATTTAATATAGTCAATTATTTTATTTAGTGTGATGATTGTGCTTGCATCTGAGTAACCAGCTTTTTCTTTTTTTTCATTTATGAAAAATTAGTGTTACATCATTAATATGGCATACTACATACTCTGTGAAAATATATATTTTTCAATGTTAAGTTTCTCTTTTCTAATTTACTAATTTCTTAATAATTTTAGTGGAATTATTAAAAATATATTATCGTCAGAAGAAGATAAAGGAACCGCGATGAATAGCGAAGCTCGATTACCCTCGCGGATGACGATCCCTTCCGGAAGAAGAGGTCCGTGTCGGAAAAGTAGAAGCAAGGACCCGTGATCAAAGAAAACTGAGGAGCTTACAGGGAGGAAGAAGTAAATACCTACAAGAATAGCCAGAAGGTGGCTGCGAGATTTATAGTCTCCGTTAGATACGGGAAGACAGACAGCGGAAGCAGGTACTAGAAGGAACAGCAGGGCAGAGAGTACATAGGGTACGCGGCGGAGGAAGCGACAAAGATATTGGAGCACGTAGCGAGCGCATACAACAGATTAGGGGGGCACAAAGGAGAGTGGCAGACCTGTCGGAGGACACAAAGGAAGGACCAGCATGAATGAAGGCAATATTTAGGGAGAGAGAGACGACAGGACGCGGCGAACAGCGTAGGATATTGTGCGCTACCCTTTCAGCATCGAAAAGCATGAAATGAACAAATATATTACAACCACCACGCGATACCTCTATTTCGATATTTCAATATTTCAACAGTACGTTTTTAGCCTGTCTTCGCCAGGCATTAATATCCTATAATAAAAAAACGCCTAAGGTAAACAGAATTTTTGTTGGAAAGCTCTCTAAAAACAATTTTTCCTGCGAAATTTGAAATTTTACAACTTTTGGGTACCAGACGGGAATTTTGAGGAGCCTAAGTCCCATACGTGTCAAGCGGTATTTGAAATCACCCTAGAAACGAAATATCTATTTTTTAACTTTCGGGTAGGAGAGACCGGGGCTCAGTAGTAGATAAAAATTCATAAATATTCGAAACAAAAATATTGTTTTTAGATTCTTCATTCTCACTGATAGAACGCGCAAATTTTTGTCACAGCCATACATTAAATGGCAAGCTGGTCATTCATATACTTCAATATCGCGAATCGTAGCATAATTTATTCCATAATACAACAATTAAAGGGAATTAGTCAACTAACCTCTTTAGTCAACTAGCCCTGGTCTCCCATACTTTTCTTGGGTCATGTCATATTATTTACGAAAAAAGGAAAAGAAATTTACCAAAACTATTGTCTAGCAGTGCGCAAAACCCTTAGGGCGGTATCCACAGTGGCTACTTATTCTTAAGATCAACTTAAGCATTCGACGCTTCTTAAGCTTAAGATGATCTTAAGAACAAGTAGCGACTGTGAATACCGCCCTTAAGGTCCACAAGATAACCAATATAATACCTGATTTAGGCTACAATACTACTACTCCTTTCCAAATTTTCCAGCTTCCAGCATTTTCACGGCATCTTTGAGTACCCAGGACAGATTTTGCTAATAAATGAACAGATGCTTAAAGCGTCTTATTAAGATTTTTCCTGTTCAATCCCACGTATCCTACCACGTCACCCTGGTACCCTAGTCCACTATTTTCGCGTCAATCAAGACATTAAGACTTAGAGAAGTATTCAAAAGGATCTGGGGGTGAATCACCGACTTCGGATGTCTCTTTATTCTTTATCTTCTCTTTGATCCTCGCCGACGCGGCAATAAGAGCGTGCCCTTAATGTCTTTCCTTTTACCGCGGCCAAGGGTCATAAATTTACGGCAATTAGCGGTATCAACGCCGATAGACGAGCACCAGACGATCGTGCAGGTTGCGGACCTCTGTCGCGTTATTAACGGCCGTGCAACGACACCACGAGCCACTCACCATGTGCACAATAAATATGCACATCGTTGCTGAAGCACGTGGGCGACACTCTCGTTCGATGAACGACGGGGCGACCACTATTTTCGTCGCGTCGATTTTATTGGACGAGCGTGTCTAGCTGCCATACGCGAGCCGTCGCGTCGCTGTACCTGCTCACTGGTCTATTATCGTCGTAACCGTCTTCCAACAGACTCCGTTCGACTTGACGAGCGAATTAATTATGGAGATTAGCGCGATTACTCGCACAGCGAAATTCAACGGACGTGGAAAGAAACGTGGAAGGTCGATTAGATTGCTGGAGGTCGAAGTACCTTTGGCCGTGGATGGATTATTCCTTTCTGAGGTCGATATTCGCGAAACGGCTGCCACTTTTAGCTTAATTAATCTCGTGGATTTGATGTAACTAGCGAAGTACGCGTGTTCCGCTACGGTAGACTAATTAAACGGAATTACTTTTGTGTTAATATTTATATGTGTATACCTATGTTCGTTTACACCTACTATTTAAGAATTGAAACGCTCCAGTTCATTGTACACTTGGTAGGAAATGTTGAAAAAGATCTGTTTCTGAATCCAGAGTTGGCTATTTAAGGGTTGATTAGGGCAAAATTTGGAAATTGGTTTTTAGGTATTTGTGGGGGTAGCCTTTGTAATTAAAAGCCAAGTGTAGGTATATCTAATCGGGCCTAAGAGATATTGAGAAGTCCGTGAAGGCACATTTTACCACTTTTCATCCCTTGGGGATGGAATTTTAAGAAATTCTTCCGTAAATATTAATTATATTATACTTAGGGACCTTTCGTTGAATCATCGATTGTCCTCGTGTCAGGGCTAAGGTCTGCTGGATAGCTTTACTGATGGAATCCACAATAGCAAATAGGATCGATTAGCCACTCAAGACCTCCAAGAAGCTATCTCTCCCTGCTTCGTATTTGGCTACCCTATTTCATCACATCTTTCCGTTACTTTGTGCAAACAAAGGCTGCCGACTTGTATCTATATAATAACTGCTAATCCATGGTTACACATCGACGATACAAAAGACACTAACGTTGAGTTGAATTTCTGAAGGTTCAAGTTTAAACGCACTCTGAATCAGCGTTGCAATCACCTGTGAACCGACTCACCATCCAAGGATCAGGGAATCGCTTTAAGGTGTCAAATGATCAATAAAGGGACCAACTGGGAACACTCAGGGGTTAAAGAACTCGACGGTCGACTAGCAATTACGAACAGATGGAAGTGCGCTGGCAGTGGCGTAGAAAGTAAGCGCGAAGGAATTCGCCAGAGCCGCAATTAACGAGACTTCTTAAACCCCCTCACAGACAATTAGCGCGTTTGTCAACGCTGACAGACATCCCCTCAGACGTGGCGAATAAAGAGTGTGCAGTCGCTGGTTTATCAAGTCGTATGCATGTGCCACGAGCCACTCGAGCGAGGCGTGTGGTAGCTGGAATAGGTTTAGCGAGGTGTACAGTGACTGGAAACGATATATCGAGGCGTACAGTAGCTGGAAAAGGTGTAGTATGGTATACAGTAGCTAGGAAAGATTTAGCGAGGTGTTATAGCAGTTGGAAAAGATTTAGTGAGGTGTTATAGCAGCTGGAAAAAGTTTAGTGAGGTGTTATAGCAGCTGGAAAAGGTTTAGCGAGGTGTTATAGTAGCTGGAACAGGTTTAGCGAGGTGTTATAGCAGTTGGAAAAGATTTAGCGAGGTGTTATAGCAGCTGGAACAGGTTTAGCGAGGTGTTATAGCAGCTGGAAAAGGTTTAGTGAGGTGTTATAGCAGCTGGAAACGGTTGAGCGAGGTGTTATAGCAATTGGAAAAGATTTAGCGAGGTGTTATAGCAGCTGGAAAAGGTTTAGTGAGATGTTATAGCAGCTGGAAAAGGTTTAGCGAGGTGTTATAGCAGCTGGAAAAGGCACTATAGCGAGGTGTATAGTAGTTGGAAAGGTTTTAGCGAGGTGTATAGCAGTTGGAAAAGGTTTAGCGAGTTGTATAGTAGTTGGTAAGTTTATAGCGAGGTCGTAATTAAACCATCGCCACCAACTGACATAGCGATGTACGCTGATTAAGACTTCGAGGCTCTAGCTTCTCATATTTCTGCCACTACGTTTGTGCCAACTCTAGAAACACGCCTGTTTACTTTAACGCTCCACCGACTTTACGACCTCGCTATTACCTCGTCCAGCTACTATAAACGCTGCGCACATGACAGATGCATCTGAGCCCGAAGGAAAGTGCGCTGCACTCGCGGCCGTTACACTTTTGCGGAACACTTATGTTAGAAAATCGGCATCGACTTATCCCTAGTCTGTTACTTTTGTTGCGCTGTTAATTAGCGCGCAATTACGGAAGGAACGGCGGTCGTTAAAATGATTCGCCCATCGCGGATCCTCCGTTAACAGACACCACGTAGTACATTAATGTTTCGCTTCAATTAGAAAGTAGCACTTGCAAGGATGGTAGAGCTTTAGGAAGCGATGATTGCTACGGGATTACGAAAAAAAGAGGACTAATTGGGTTATAAGGAGAATCGACCACGTAATACGTACAAGAATTCTGCTTTGCAGACTTGTTAAATTCCTTGTTTCCGTACTGTATATTTAAGGATAGTTTACTTCAACTTTTATGTTCGCAGCTCTTTTTATTATATTGGTTGCACTATTTACTCTTATCCTTCATAAAGTGTAAAGAGTAAATTGATTTACAAATAGAGCAGGAGCCGATCAAGTATTCGATAATTTCTTATGACACTTCTCAAGACCTTTCCGAGCCCATTTGCACGTCACGCGACGCAAGAAATAATTTCATTATCAAATCCATCTATCCGTACTATTATAAATTTGAAGTTGCAGAATCTGACATTCGTTTTCTCAATAAATATTAACTGTACTCACAAGTGTGTTAACATCACTTTGTTCGTCTTGATAAGAGGACAGTTTTAATGTTTTTATTTATTTTTTAATAATCTATCTACATATATAAAATCCAAATACCACTGACTCACTTACTCACTGACTCATCACGATTTCTCTGGAACCACTGATTCTAAGACCATGAAAGATAGGTACAGGTGCTCGCTAAGAAATCTTTAAAAAAAAAAACCCTCCCCTTCACCGAAAAAAGATATCGTCAGTGATGCATTTTACCGATTTTACATGAGGAAGAAAAAACCTAATATTTTACCCATTTTAAGGGATATCTATGACTGAACTTTTTTGGGACAGTTTTAGCACTCCTTGTAATAAATACTAACATCAATGGTGTGACTTTTAAAGAAAGTGAAACAACTTGAAGAAACTTGGTAAACAGAAGTGTTACAATATTTAGTGACCTGTTTCATGTCATGACCATAACTTTTTTAAAAAAAATCACCAACACCTGTAAAGGTGGGATTCCACTGCAGCAACTTTCTGGCAACCGGCAACATCGTCGCATCTTTTTTTGCAACACATGCAATCACTATCGCATGCGACATGTTGCCTTGCGTTGCCTCAGTGGAATCCCGCCTTAAGATGTCATTGCACTAATAAGGAAACGAAGTAATTTTCACAAATAAGTCGCAGGATATGTTCAATTCTAAAACTAACGATCTCGAAGTTAGGCAGCAGCCGCCACGAAGTCGTGGGTCGTTCTATTTGCCGTCGAGGAATCCTCGTGCGTGCTGGAAGGGGGCTTAGGTGTTGCACAACGCGAAAAAAAGTTTGGTTTCGACGAGCCGGGCGAGTACGGACGGGTCACACTGGTTGCGCGTTAAAAAAAGAAACTGAACAAAGTGTTCGCGTAAATTGACTACGAACTGGGGCAAGCGTGGGGCAGCTCTGACCTCGTGCCATCCCCCGGGCGGGCACGTTCAATACCGAAAGCACGAGGAGGCGAAGAGGCATTGATGACGTATTAAGGACGCCAGAAAAAGTCCCGCGAAATTATAAATGCTTTCTTCACGCGACGGAAATGTGCTCCGCGCCACGATAGAATATTCAAACATATTGGCACATGATATAAATAGCACTAACCGCTAAAGTTTTACCAATCTGAACTCACATTCACACTTAAATTTGTATTTTTTTATGTTCAATGCACTCTCTTTATATTTTTTTTGTAATTAACGTTTTTAAATTTCGTTTAACATCGCATCGTTTGTGATTGTACTGCAAGTGTGAAAATGCATAAAATTTTTGTCCGCTTGCTTCTTTAATGCGTGTTAAGTAGTTGTGTAATATTACCCATAATATCAGCTATTTTTTATTTAATTTTTATTTTGACGCTGAATTGAAAAAACGCCTTATTTTCTTCGAAAAAAGTTTAGCCACTGATAAATATCGTGGGCCATCGGTGACCCACGTGGCAGGGAACGTGATAATGGTCCGCTGACGTCAAGGTATTAACATTAGAATAAGATTATAGCACCCCCGAACGAATTTCTAGCATGAAACCCTTAAGTGTCTGAAAGATGCTCCGCCTAGGACAGAGGTTTGCATATCGTGAATGAAAATTGTTACACGGCGACGATAGGTATAATAAGCGCCGTGACCAGAATAAAACGTCACTTCAGTGGTTTCGCTGCCAAGATACGAAAATAGGGTTAAAACTGAATTCGAGGGGAGAAATTGGATACGCTGGGTGATCTTGATGACGGAAGAATAAATCCTTCGATCATGAAGGGGCTTAATTAAGACATTTTGACCTTGATCGGTGACCGTCAACTGCGAGGGATTTGCTATCGGCTCGATCAACGTGCAAGTCTTTGCAATCGACTTACACAACGTAGAAGTAGGGGTGTGCGAGTACCCGGAATTTACTAGCTGAGCTGAACTCGAGCGTTTGAATTTTCCGAGCTGCTTAAAACTGAGGAACTGTTTGAAAAAAAATGCGAACTACTTGAAAAGTTCAAACGGCTCGAATATTCGAGTCCTCGTGAGACTTCGAATTACTCGAGTTACTCGTAAATATTTGAATTACTCGAGTTACTCGTAAATATTCGAATTACTCGAGTTACTCGTAAATATTCGAATTATTCGTAAATATTCGAGTTACTCGTAAATATTCGAATTATTCGTAAATATTCGAATTATTCGTAAATATTCGAATTACTCGAGTTACTCGTAAATATTCGAATTACTCGAGTTACTCGTAAATATTCGACTGGGTAGTCCAATTAGGAGGGTAGTTCTTCAAGCAGTGAAAAATCTGGCTTCCAGTTACGTTTCAGCAGTCAGAAATAATAATTCTTTCCTCCCCGCGACATCACCCCAAACACAAAGGACACCGTTTCGCTTATCCCCGGAACAGAAAACGAGCGCCGAGTGAATTCTGGGAATTAAATTAAATCACGATCGGCGCCACAGAAGAAAGCTTGAAGCGCTATAGGTCACGGGTATCAGGCTGCAGCAACTTTTATCATTCGTTCCACCGGTTTGTAAGAAGCGCGGAATGAGTTATCGGCGTTCTTACGTCCCTGCATTGTTCCGACGTGAAACCGGGACGAAGCATAAAAGGGGCCGCGGGAAAGGGGCAGAAGAGGAAGAAGGATTACACACTTTCCGTGCGAATACTTTCTAACGAGCGCATATTGGAACATTCCCGCGGATGTTTCGCGTATCCAGTGTGTACATTGTCGTTCATAAGTAGTTGTTGTAGGCACGTTTAATAGAAGAGAAAAGAAGACGTTCTTCCAGATATCTGCGGAGCCCATAATCGTTTCATTCTATTTTATTATTTTAAAAGTGGTTTCCGAGCTGCAATTCGGTTATAGTTATTATTCGATTATATTATTGACAGATGTAGCATTCCTCTTTTTGAGATATAACTGTTGATTCGGGTGGTCAACATTTATAAAATGGATGGTGGTGATAAATTTGAAAAAAAAAGAATGTTTTTTCACATTCTTTATCGCCACTTTATAGGCCATAAAACCATAGAACTTTGAATTTTATTTCCACCACCATTTTTTCGAGGGGGGTGTTTTCAGCCTTAGGACCGTTTTATTGCCAAATCAAGAAATAGTTACATTAACCTCACTTGAGCTACATTTCTGCAACGTCTCAGATTTTTTAAATTTTAAAAATTGACGTACTCCCTTCTTAGTCTTACGCACACGCAGTGAGTATCCCCCCTACCCATCCTACAGGCATATATGTATTAAAAACAAGGAGTAGTGATGTGATAACGGCAAGCAATAACCAACTATGTTACGATTTATTCTGTTTTCTCTATAATGAAACATGGGGGCCTATAAATGATCAAATACTTTTCAGCGGTGGTGTAAATCGCGGCTCGGCCGAGCTGTCTGTCAGCTCCAGCAAGAGGTAAAGGCTGTTCCTGATGATTTGTTGCGTCGCCGCGAAGCGGACACGTTCTCGGAATTTATTCCACGCGTATCTGCACGAATCCTGATGCACCGTGTTCTATAACGACGTGACAAATGCGCGACGCTATTTTAACACGACCTAGCAGAAGGGTATCGAAAGTATCTTGTACGTTAATTAAGTATATCGCGGTGGTGGAGGCCCCCCTGAGTGACCGGTTGATTTTCTTCCAACGATATAATAATTCAGCTCTTGGGCTTCTTAGTCACCATAAAGTTTCAATCAACATCAGGAATTGGTATAATTGAAATCAGTAAATGTAGGATAATTTATAATTCGTAGAATTAAATGGATTATTTATTTTTTTTTAAATTTCTTTTTTATTTCTCTATTTCCTTATTTGTCTATTCCTCTATTTCTGTTTTATTTCTCCCTTCCTTTATTTTTCTATTTCTGTTTTATTTCTCTATTTCTTTATTTTTCTATTTCTGTTTTATTTCTCTATTTTTCTATTTCTGTTTTATTTCTCTATTTATTTATTTTTCTATTTCTGTTTTATTTCTTTATTTCTCTTTTTCTCTATTTATCTATTTCTCTATTTCAAAGTCTTATGTTTAATAAGGATAAGATTGGAATGAAAGTCTCCACACTCAATCAACGATCAAACAACGCACACAAAAATATAAAAAACTGGTTAAAATTGAATCCCATGCTCCCTTATTAGACAAAATATGCAGCGACTTGCCGCAGCCTGCAAAGCCGTCGCACGAAACGTAGAAACCGCTAATTGGCGCCGAACTTCGCAAAAACGGAATGCGTATCGTAGGAAAAAGAGTTATCGCGGTGTAAATGCAAATCAGAGGAGCACCGAGTTCCGAGTGGATCGATGAAGCGGGACGATAATCGGGACAAGTTTATCACGCGGTAGCCAAGCTCCTTCGATCTAGCGTAATTAACGCACACGGCCTTGATTACATCCCCAGATAACACGGACGCGACAAAAAACTATCATACCCGATCCGACGTAATCATACTCCATAACGGTCCGTTTAATCATTAACTGCGATAAGCGGGAACGCGAAAGCCGAGGGGGAGCGGAACTTTTACTTATCCCCCTCGATCCATAATCGATAACAGCGGCGAGATTTACGAGCTGCGGCTCGCGAGATCGTCGACGCGCGCTTCACGCTAAATTAACGATCTAGAAAGCTGAAAAGCACGGCGCACACGCGACGGCATCCGGCGAGCAAACTTCCCGCGCCGGGACCATTTCGGTTTATCCTTGAAGGGATCGATAGGCGCGAACATCGAAGATCGCGGTCTAAGATCAGCGAGATGGAAAGTCGCGGAACTAGTTTGATAACCAATTAACGCTTGATAGGTGCACGCGGCTTGGTCACCCTGCTGCCGAAGGATGATTTCTCGCGGAAGTAAATGAACGCTCCGTGAGGAGAAACGAGTGGCGGACGCCGCGAGATAACGGGAATCGCACGGTGGTGACACTTCCTTATCGGGTACGATGTTAGTACAAGCTGAACCGGCGAAGGGCTAATTCAAAGTGGAACGATAAGAGTTAGGCATGACGGTGGGAGGGAGAGAGACAGATAACCGGTGACCACGATAACGCTTATCAGACGGGCTTTCCGTGTCCTTCTCTCGGCGACAGGTTCACTGTTGTCGCAGAGATATCCGATTCGATGATTTACAACGACAGTTTCAAGCCCTTTCTAATCGCATTTAATTTCGCGACGGTAATGTATGTAGTTATATGGCAACGCGATAAGCGGAGCAAGATAAGTCTTCATATTGCCTTTTAAGGGGGTATTTTATTGTAAGCTCGGTTTTACACAGGGATATATGCACAATCGCGAGACGTGTGTGATGGGTACAGATGGTACATTGATCATTATGGAACCGTTCGAAAAAAAATATAAAAATAATTATTTAAGTTAAAGGATTTTATTCAAAATGCACTAAAAACATAAAAATAATTATTTTCTTGTACTACAATTTCGATGGGGTTTTTTTCACTTTAAATGATATTGTGGAGCAGGGTATCTCACAACAAATTCATTTCGACGATTGATGTGGCGAATTTTTCGATATTCGAATATTTGAACAGTTGAGTTGGTCAATTATTTGGCGAATATAATTCGAATATCCAAGTATTCGAATATAATTCGAATATCCAAGTATTCGAATACTTTTCGAATATAATTCGAATATCCAAGTATTCGAATACTATTCGAATATCCAAGTATTCGAATACTATTCGAATATTCAAGTATTCGAATATCCAAGTATTCGAATAGTATGGTGTGAATTATAAATCAAGTTCTTTAGGTTCATTTTTTACAAGCTGATATATTCGAATACTGAAATATTTGAATAATATTCAAATACTTAAATATTCGAATAATAACATTCGAATACTCAAGTATTCGAAGTTTATTCGTAGCATTCGAATACTTACAAAATATTCGAATATTAAATTATTCGTATAGTCCCAGCCAATGGCTGTGATATCGCAACGGTACATATATGTATAGAGAGATTTACACGTGACTCGATTTTTTGCGGCAGCGCGATATGGCAATACTGCCGCGAAAAATTGCGACACGTTGGTTGAGTATTTGAGTAGCAAGATTGAGTAGAATGACGTTCGTTGCGAGTGGTCGAGTTAAGGCTGACTTTTAAAAGTGAAACCTCGACACGTGGTTGTAGAACGATAGTGTCAGGGTTATATGAAGAGATACTAATGTGTGGATGGGAGAAGCCTACTTAGATTAATGATCCATGGGTCACGAGACCTGATATTAATGACCTCCGGAGTCACAGAACTCGACGGTTACGTCAGACTTGATCCACGTTTGTTGAAGGTTGTAATCGGTTCGAACAACTCGAAGGGCGTTGCAATAGGTTTGAAAGAATTAGAAGTCTTCACTATGAACTGAAACAATTTTGTAGGCTGTTGCAGCAGACCAAATCTACCTTCAACTCGTTGTAATGACTGAAACAACTTTGGGTATCGTTGCAATAGCCCATGAGCAGTGAGGGAATGAAGTACAGGGTCATCGTTTAATCCTGCAACCCGCGCGCGCGCGAACTTGTAAAATGGCAACACCGCCTCACGGACGCATTCCACTACAACCATGCACCGTCACCGCGATCGGAGAGCTGCTAGCGACCGCTGGACAGCAGTGATGCTCCAGCTTCGAGAATTTTTGGCTGGTCCTTGTCAAATTAACGTTGCAAAGAACTATTCAGAATTTCCCGGCCCCGGTTGAAAATTTTGGGGTCTTTTTCGTATAACTTTTGAACTGTAAGACATATCGGAATGCAATTTGCGCCAAAAAATGAGGAAAAATTAATCCCTCTTAATGATGGATAATTTAACATGTTTTACGTTTACTTCATTTTTCTTTTATCAATTTTTTAACCATAATTGTTTAAAAAGCTGTTGGAAACTGTTTATTTGATAATGTATTTAACGCTGTTTTTAAAATTCGTGCTGTTGATAAACAATAGGCTAGTTGATTCTGTATCATTACATTTATAAATTGAGAAATTAAATTTTTATTCAATTATGTGTTAGTTCTGCAGACCTCAGAATCTATTGTTCTGGTTTTCTTTTTTATGATTTTATCCTTAATGCGGTGCATACCTAGATCAGACGTAAGGGGTAACTAATGCGACGTGTCTTTGATTGTAGCGGTGTTTGAATTTTTTTTCTAGAATTTTTGTGTTAGAATGTTTTAGCTACTTAACGCCACGCCTATACCAGCTTCCGTTAATGTCATTTTTTGGAACGATGTGCCATTACTGTGGTTTTTACAAGCAGGTGGCGAAAAATCTCCCCGTACAAGGAACCGTCAACCCTGTCGTGGCTAAAATTTTTTAAATTGAGACGGGTACGAGATCTGTTGACATTATTTTCAAACCTCATTACAGTGATCTGGGGTGCGAGTGGTAGACCGATCATAAAAGCGGAGCGCGCGGCTCGATTACCTGGGTCGGGAAATTCCCAATACCTAGCTCTTTGCGACGCTAAAATTTTCGAAGCTCGGGCATCACTCTTGTCCAACGGTCAGGCAGCTCTGCGCTGGGCCGGTGCATGGTTGTAGTGGAATGCATCCGTGAGGCGGTGTTGCCATTTTCGTCTGTTCGCGCGCGTGCGGGTTGCAGGATTAAACGATGACCCTGTATATTGGAAGTAGGTTCGAATCTTGCTGAATAGTTTCGAATAGTTCATGACTATGTACTTCAAAAAAGAAGAACAATATTTTTAAGTAGACTCATAGAGAGTTCAAACCTATCTCGTCGAGGTTCAAGTAGAACTGAAGCTTTATCACCGTCTTTGTGCCGTCCTTGTTTTTCTTCAATCAATTAAAAAAATGTACCGGTGACCGGCAGATAATATATTATTAACGTAGCAATTAATTAAACGTCTCAGATAGGATAATTCAACCATTTGAAAAGTAGTTAAGATAAATAAATTAAACCCTTTCTAGATGTCTACAAAGCACGTAGGGTTTTATACATCTATTTTAAAGGTAAAAGATGTGTGGTAAGGTAAACTTGAAATATTTCATCATAGGTTGAAAAATGAAAAAAATCTAGATAAAGCATTTTAACTAAGGAGGGCGGTATTGGCACTGGAAATTCAATATGCTGTACTAATCATATAAAATACCTACATCTCTTCTTTTCAATTTAAAACCATATAGCATAACAAAACCACTTGCTACTACACGTCCCGGTTTTACCCAGGTACCCAATTTTATCCAAGTTTCCCCTACATCTAATACTTTACACAAACCATTACTAACAAACCAATTCCACTCCTTCCCTTATCAAAGACAACAGCCATCATGTACCACATCACATTACACCAAGCCAGCAAATTACCCGTAGCACTGAAGGCACTAAGCCCATCGATCTGCCCCGTCCCAATCCAAATGCAGCAACCCGCGCGAAAGCTGTTCCGTCTCCAGCCTCACCTCCCCACCCACCCTTTGCGGCTCTATTCGCTTTGCATAAGTAACAAGTTTCAATTAACCGTTGATCCCTCGGAGACGTCGTTCGTTATCCACCGCGGGCATCGTCGCGCGATTATAATCGCCGATGGAGCAGGATTTAATGGACCGACTTTCAGCATATAAAGGAAGAACGAGCGGCCAGAAAAGGGAGCTCGAATCTCGTAATCTCCCGCGGAGCTAGCCGTCGTTCAGCGCGGAGCAAAAGTACGCGCGGGCCGCGATGAGATACGTGCCCGTAATTGCGGGGTAATTGGCGACGGTGAAAATTTCACGCGATCATCCCGCAGGGAAATACTGGTGCCGCGAAGGCCTAACGATACCTATCGTAATTAGGACGGCTGGCAATAACGCGCGTTAAATAACAGCCAACGGCCCAAGGACGCGGGAAACCGAGGGCGTTTTAGCATACAATAAGAGTTGTGAAAAAGAGAGAAAAATCGCGAGCGGCAGGGTAATTAGATGAGAATCTGTTTCCTTCGACGAGGCTCCTGCCAGGGAACGGCTCGTTTAACCGAGCCAATAGGCCAGCTAATTTAATGTGCTCGACGCGTTAGTTGCACACGCGGGTGAAGCAGCCGTGATCGCATCAGCTTGGTAGAATCGAACGTTGCTCGGCTGAATTGGATCGAAGAATTGCTGCCGGGGGTGAAGGAACTCCGCCCGACCTGAACGTCGGCTTCTGTTGAACAAGGCGAGTCGGTGATTTTTGCGTTCTAAAACGGTCAGCTGAGGGGAACGCGTGGTCGAGTTTGGTATGGAGGTGCCACCAGACGCATTAGTTTAACTCGAAAGCACTGGCCGCGATAAATGTCACGGGGAACGTTTATCTACATAGCCGGGGCACGGTGAATCAGACTACTCGGTGGTGGACTTTCGGATCTCGCCCCGATGAGTAATCCTGCTGCCGTGGAAGCGTTCGTGCGCGCGGGGGTTGAAACTGTGGATCTAGCAGCTATCTATAATTCTTTTAGCAAAGAACGGTGGATAGAAGCTTCGCGAGTATTCCGAGGAACGACCGAAGGAAGACAATACAGTGTATATTATTGAAGAGTAATAAATTGGGAGCTATGAAAAAAGTCCCTTTCAGCTTTCAAACGTACCCACTCCGACTTATCGCGTTACTTCGCAGTGTTCAGGTTCCGTTCAACTATTTCGAGGGCCTCCAATCCGTCGCACAGTGTTTCGAACAATGGAAAGAAGTGAAAAAACTGAAGTCCTTGATGCGTAAATTCTTTTATCTTGAAATACTAAGTAGTATTAAGAACTGGGTTATTAATACTATACATAATGTTTACTGAATTTGCCAATTTTATGATCTCGCAAAGCACTTATGTTACTCTAAACATTCGATCCCTTACTTCCAAGTGTTTATAAGATATCTACACCATGACTTTTCCATCCCAAATGTTGCATTCAGTTTTAAAATAGCCGTCCAACGCGATACACATGATAAAAATTATTTAATAAAAGAATACTTCGAACCAAAGGAAGTGAGGAGTCAATTAACACCAAGTTGCAGTAATGCAAATTTATAAAAAACATTTTACTCGATAAAAGAACAATTAAATTATCCCAATTTCTTTAATAAAAATGTATACTTTTTTAAAGGCCAATCAATACAGCTTTGCATTCTGTTTAAAAAAGTATTAGAGTACTTAGATGGAAAATCGATCGGTTTAGAAGTTTCGATTTTCTTTGTAAACCCTGTGCGCCGGTGAGTAACAGCTTGGCGTCCAGAATGACGCCGATACTCCTACGTGTGCAAGCACGAGAAGACGTCAGAAATGCGGGTCTCTGATACGTCAGAGCGCGACGCGTGCCGCGTCGTTTATGTACATACATGCAACGTGCACCAAGGTACGTTCACAAGGAAGGCAAACAGACAGCAAGAAGAAGCTGAAGAAGAAGCGTCGCGCGGGTGGCGAGAGAAGGTGACAGTGGGTAGAGAGAGATATGCTCGCGAGATGTTATAAACAGAAGTTAGAGTGGGCGGACAGATAGACAGTGGAGGGAAGGGAGTAAATTAAACGAAGAAAAAAGAAGGGTCGAAAAGGGAGGTTCGACGGAAAATGAGAACCAAAATGTATGGGAGAGGACAAAGCGGAGTTTCGAGGGAAAAAGAGAAGAACGAGCTATAGCGGTAGTAGGAGGGGCGCGGAGGGAGTTGTAGTATTATGGGGGTTGACGAACGTTTTGTTGGCGGGAGTTTGAGAAGCGTCTCGACGCCTGGCGCCGTCGGAAGGCCCCGTCTATGTTCCCTCGGATATATAAACGCACCCTCGACCAGTAGGAGCTTTGTCCTGGGAAAAGAGTGACGTCAGCGGCAGAGATCGTGCCACCCCCGTGAGAGCGAACGAACCGCGGGGGTAGTTTCGGGATAACAGCAAGTAACAGGCTCTGCCGCGGAAGAATTATTCTTGAATGCCACTTTTTATGCGAACGAGTACTAGCCATTTTATTTCTTACTTGATGAATTTTGTTTGTAGTTAGAAGAATTTATACTGTAAAGGGATTTAAGTTAAGGGTGTTTTTATTGGATTTCCTAGGGAATTGTCATTCTTTGAAACTGTTTTTTGGTATAGAGAATGGTTTTGCTGGGTTGAGTTTTTTTTCTGTTTGGTTATATTTTTTTAATACTGTTTTTTGCAGAGGTGGGTGGGTGTAATGTGTGCTTTGGGGAAAGCGCCCTCGATTGTGCAATTGGTTTTGGAGGAACCATGTATCCGGGGCGGGGGAATCAGGGAGGGTTGTAATCAATATGACTGTCGCTATGGTCTGCACTAGAATCACACATTTTCTTTGTTTTTTTTCTCATCTTTTGCGTTGCAAAATGCTTAACAAATTTAGATAATTTCGATATTTCATCTGTCGACGTCCGCCATTTTGTTAATTCGTCATCACTCCAATAATTTAGTTCGGGATATAGTGACAGTCATACTGATTACAAATCTTTCTGCTTTTTTGTTTTAGTCTTTTTTTTAAAACGCAAATTGCACCCACCAATTTTAGCCAAAGCAAGCATTAATGTGTGTGTGTGTGTGTGTGTGTGTGTGTGTGTGTGTGTGTGTGTGTGTGTGTGTGTGTGTGTGTGTGTGTGTGTGTGTGTGTGTGTGTGTGTGTGTGTGTGTGTGTGTGTGTGTGTAAAAAATTGTGTGCTCGAAGCACGTATTAATAAATAGAAAAATCTTGAATTTTGGTAAACGCATTCCTTTTATGACAAAAGGAAAGTTCCAAACAACGGTCATTTTTTAGACCTCACAGTGGAACGACTCCTCAAAATAAAAATCCTTTCCAACGAATGCTGCCAAGCATCCTGAAAGATTCCACGAATAAGCATGTGCTCGAATTTTCTGCAAATTCCAGTCTGCTGATTGAAACTTCCGCCGATGTTATCGATTTTTCGATAGCAGAGATGGCGATGATTATGTTTCAGGTTCGAGATTATTTTTAATGAAGAGAGTCTGCTGACTCAGCAACGGAAAATCTGGCAGTATTTGATCGGAGAAGCTTCAATGGGGAGGGTACGTATTTATCCTAGCAACACGCGAGGGAGCGAGCGTCGAGACGCCTTTCAGACTGTCGCAATAAAACCGACGTTCCCCGAGAATGGCTGTATTTGCATGAGAACGCCATTGACCGCGTAAAGATGTCCCGTGATGGGCACCGTCATCTTGCAAATACGTTCTTACTCAGACTCCAACACCTTCTTCCCTTTTCTTCGCGAACCTTTGCAAATTACTCCCTAATCTGAGTCTGCGAAACTGACAGCAATGAACTCTGACAGTTCACAGTTAACTTAATTAGAACTTTTAACGTCGACCTACTCCTTGTCGTTAAATTTATTCAGAATATTTCTAAAAATAAGAATACGATATAGAATACTTAAAACACAGCGTACTGAAATGAGTTCTGGGTAAGACTATAATTATATTATGTTTATTTTTGTTTTATTTTCTTGTTATTACTTATTGTAGTATTTATTTTCTATTTTTGTTTTCTTTCTTTGTTTTATTATCTTTGTTGTTATAATCTTTTTATACTAAAGGGCCTTCCCGTTAATAAATAAATAAATAAATAAATAAATAAATAATTTCTTCGATGGTCGTTGCAATTAGTAAATTAGTAAGGGTATATTTATGTTGGATGAAGTAGTTATTAAATTAAATACAACACAATGTTTACGTTTACTGCGTAGCCTTTTCCCGGCGGAGGTAGGGTAAAGGCACCAGTAGTTGACACTTTTCAGAAAAACCTTTTTTTCATGTTTTTCTGTAGTAGTTGACACTTTTCAGAAAAACCTTTTTTTCATGTTTTTCTGTAGTAGTTGACACTTTTCAGAAAAACCTTATTTTTCATGTTTTTTTTGTAGTACTTGACACTTTTCAGAAAAACATAAATAACTAAGGTTTTTCTGAAAAGTGTCCATTTAAAGTACCATTTTACGGAACTTGAAGATAATAATAATTCTTCTTCAGAATCACCCCTGTTTAAATGGCTCATCTTTGCAAAACCTTAAACGACTAAAATTGCATTATTATCACAGCTCTAGTATAAACCCACGAGAGAAAGCTATTTTTGAGTAGCCTTTATCGCCATTTGATCGACGCTCTTATAGCTTCTATCGCAGCTCCAACATAAACGTACCCTAAGGGGGAAGCATCGAACGTTGATCGCGATAACAGTAGCGGGAAACTGTTCGCTGGATGATCTAGATCTAGATCTTCAAACTCACGGACATCCGGCGTTGTTCCACGCGAAAAAGGAATTTTTCCGCGAGACAGCTGGCTTTTCCGCAGACTTTCTCTTCGCGCTTCTTCGGGCCCTCTTCCAGTCCCCCGTCCTCGTTAGACGCGCGTTGCAACAGGAACGCGACGCGAAGAGTGAGCGAAGGCCTCTTCGGCGTCCGTTGCACCGAGTTTTCAGGGTTTGTTGCTCCGTTAATTAGATCGCCCGCGACGGAGACGGTCGCAAAGGCTTCGAAGAGGCCTGGGACTGGCCTCAAGGATCGCTAGCAACCAGACTAATGGAGATTTCAATTCGCTGGGCCGACGAGCCTCGGTGTTCGAAATCGCTAGCCGTCGATCCACGATCGGCCGAAGATACTGCCGACGATAACACTCTTATCGACTGGCTGCCACTGACAAAGGAACAGCGTGGATCTTTACTCGCCAATTGGAACGCAACTTTGTGGGTTTATAGAGTGACTCTAGCCAAAAAGAACGATATGTTTCATTCGTGCTCCAACGCCCTTTAAAGGGTCAATTCACTGTGACGGTTTGAAAAATGAAGCTATTTTTCAAGATTCTTTTCTTCGTAGATACAACATATGATGCAATCAATCTTTTTGGTATTTATTAAGGTACTCGTATATTAGACAAAAAAATATTAAAAGAATTTTTTTAATTTGTTTTAAAACTTTAAACACGGTTATCACAAAACAACATTTTTTCCAATGGTGCAGGTGATTGCAAAAAAACTATTTGACCAATTAGTCTGAAATTTTTACACGTTATTCAGCACTTCAGTGGCTATGGTCGGGACGATAAACGGAAGATAATTGCGTTTAAAGTTTTAAAACAAATTAAAAAATTCTTTTCATTTTTTTGTGTAATATAAGAGTTGCTTAATAAATGCCAAAAAGATTTATTGCACTATATGTTGTATCTACGAAGAAAAGAATCTTTCAAAATAGCTTCATTTTTCAAACCATCACAGTGGACTGACCCCTTAAGACTATGAAAACTAGCCCCAACGTCAAATAAACACTCCCACTATTTCGCGTATATAACTCCTAAAGTACAAGAGAAAGAAAAACATGTCTTAAATAAAAGTTGAATGGTACAATAAGCGCTAAAAACTTGCATCAACAAATCTTTTAGAAGTTTCGAGTTAATAGAATAAGTACGCTTTTAAAGATTAAACGACTGGTTGTGAGTCAAATTGTGTTTGGAGTGCTTGAGAATGTAAAATAGATTATTTCTTTATCTCTGGATGCTTGACAGTCGATTAATCATCTCCCGTTTATTTTGATAATTTATTACAGGGGAATTTCACGAATTTTCGATCGCTTTGCATTGCGTTTAGCATTTGGAAATTCCTATTAATGTACCTATAGAAAATTACGCGCAAGTAGAAAGGCACACGCGCTGTGTATACAGAATGTTGCAGGTAAGTGTAGCGCGCAATATTTGCGAAGAGGGCAAGAGCTATGACGACACTCGAGATTCTCTCCTTCAGATAACATACAAAGAGTGAGAAAAACGTTTCTTCTTCCCTAATATTAAATCTTGAATAAAAGATGACGAAGGAAGGGCCGTTTGTGTTTTCTCGTACCTGAGACGCTCTGGCAAATATTTCATGCGTCACTTGTTCCGTTGAAACACCCTATATACTTAACACAGTAATAGTGCCTACACGCGTCGGTGTTTTCAACCTCATTTTAGAAATAGAACAATTTGGAATAGTAGCAAAATGTTTACGCACAAGTTAACTCCGCTATGTTTGTATTGCAATTTGCGAGCTAGTTCCTTCAAAACAACGCTTTCGCACAAAACATCTGAATACTGAAATACCCCTACAACTACCATATTAACAAAATGGTTCAATAGGACTGAATGGTAGATAAACGCCAAATACTTAACCATGTTAGCAAAAATAAAAGGACCATTAGTCGCGGCAGTAGTAAAATTCTCCACAAAAGACTTTAGCAAAGATTTAAAAATTAAAAAGTGCTTCAATAATTTATTTAAAAACTCCCCAACTTCTTCCGAATCTCTTTATACCTAACTTACTATTTTCCACTTAAAATTTAGAGCAACGAAAATATTCTTTCGAACACTCGTCACTATGGGAATTCCTTGCGAGGATAAATGTCTTTTTTATTAATTAAAATGGAAGAAAGAAATTAAATTTGAAACGTCATCTTTATGATCGATATTTCATTGTTTTCACCATTTGGATAGAACGTGAATCTCTTAAGCGAGCATGAAAGCCACACTGTATCGACGTGATTTCAGGCATCGTGAAACCCTCGGTCTTAATGGCGAGGAGCCCGTATCAAATGGAGACTGCCGCACTCCACGGCGTTAGAAACGCGAGACCTTTCGAGTGGCAAAAATAGACACGAAACACGTTCCTCTTCTTTCCGTCTTTTCCGGACTCTATGCCGCGTCGATGTTACTTCTAAACGTAGCACGGGCCGCGCACTCGAGGCAATTAAATGCGGAGCATGATTCACGGGACGATCTGCGAGAGAGATCGTGATGCAACGATCCTTTCTATACGAACCGTCGAGATTCATCCTCCGCGCTGCGGCTCGTGTATAACTATTCGCTCGTTGGTATAGCGTCTTGCAGAAATATAGTAACGAGTCTGTGAACCTTAGTATCTACTAGTATTTTATCCACCACGTATGCGTGATTACACGATTTCGATCTGTTGCCTGGGGCGAGACTGAAAATTCAATTCTACTTCGTAGTCGTCACGGACAAAGCTTTACTTTTCAAAGGTTTCAAGATTTTCCATCTTAAAATCCTTGAGGATTAATAGAAGCAATTACTTTCTAAGCTTTTCACAACACTAGAATAATAACTATTGGGTCAAGTTATGTAGAAAGTTATGAAGAAGTACCCTCAATGATTTGAAATTGAGTAAATTTAGTTTGAAGTTTTTAATTGTTAAAGAAAAGTAGCTCTATTTCTATTGGGTATATTTTATTTTCTGTTATTGTTTCACAATGCTTTTTGATGGATTATTTAATAGTGAGTAATATAATTAATATTATTTTACATTTTCTCTGGTTTTTATTTTTCAAGCCTCAATGGAACTACTTTGCTACTTGGCTTGGTAGTTTTAATAATTTGTTTAATGTAAGAATTTTTCTATGGATTGGTAATTTTTTGCAAAATAAAGATCACAAAATTATAGGATCCGTACATACTGTGTTGAACTATTTTTTTTATTTTAAAGGTTTATAGGATTCTGCATAACTTGGCAACAATTCATATGAGGAGCGAGTTATGTATTTTACAATAGCTTTCAATTTCTACCTGATTCATCGCAAGAGATTGAGTTTTAAATTTATATTCATCGAAAATGTAAAACCATGTAATATATGTTTACTTTTAATAAAAACGTGGTTGAATAAAGCGAACGAACTTTTGCACTGACCTAATACACACTTCTGGACCTGAACATGTCCCTGGACTCCTGAATAATTGTCGGCGAGATAATCGAGGGTTCTATAGACTTCGCCCTCCGTTGTTTTTACATCACTAAATCTCTGCTAGGCACAGTACAACTACCGTGTGCAATTGTAATGAATCAACAAAGAAATACCTAAAGAAATATTTAACAGCTTCAGTGGCACGTGGGCTATACGTGGTTCACAATTTTTATCGCGAGTACAGCTCCCTTCTTCTCCTTCCAAAGTGAAATGAAACAGGGAAGAAAATAAGTCGAAACAACCCAAGAAAAATCCAAGTTCAATTTCCTTGTAATTGAATACTGCAATGCAACTGTTTAAATCAAATGAGAATACAAACGTTTTTTCAATGCACAACTCGAAACTAGTAATTTCATTTGATATCACTATTATTGCATCGCCCAGTATGGACGCAGTGCTGCATCACAAATTGCACTTCGTGCTTATTCCCACCTTCTTACGAGATTTCCTAGGATCGCGTTACGTAACCCTCCTTCATCGTTGAAAACTTAATTTCTACCTTTGCAGCCACGTCTTACGCGACGAAGAAACGACATTCGACAGAAATTCTTACTACTTCTTTCTAGTGTTCCTTCTCGAAAATTCGTTCTCAAGAATTTCTTGAGAAATTTTATAATTACCTATTTCTTCTTTCTCGTGAAATACTGTTTTTCTCAAGAAACTTAAGTCAATGAAATCGCGAACTTATAAAGTGTAGATATATAAAACAAAAGAACTAACTGATGAATTTCAAAAATTCTTTTGGGATTCTTTTCGTAAATGAACTCGGTATCGTACAGTGTACTAACTTTCAAAAGTTTTGGTCCACTTAATTTGATTTGATGCAACATACAAAATTACCATTTTCAGGTCACTTTTACTAAAACATGTACCAATCATCGAATCATCATTATTCTGAAGTAACGATTGGTAATAAGTTAACTATTCTCAAATATGTAAAAAAAAAACTTTCGATTTATGAATTCAGATGATCCTCTCCTGAAATATCACGTGCACCGCGTGTTTATCACCGTCAGAGTTATAGCAATTTAAGATTTTAAAACAAAATTTTTTTTAATCATTTTAAAATACATATATATAAATCAATACCAAAAAAAACTTTTCACCCTACGTTTTACAGTTTTCGTTTAAAAAAAATCACGATTTTACGCGAATGCACCCTTAACAGTCAATGCTAACACGCGTTCAGTTGTAACTGGAATAAATCACTGCGCGACGAGTGTCGTTTAAATTAACCAGCGGAATAATTATAATTATCGATGTATTGATCACGAGGCTTTCTCGCGGTCGATCCCTCGGCGATGGTTAAATTTTCCATTCGCCCACCCGTCACGATTAAATGGTAAAAGAGCAGCTTCGCCGAGAAGCGTGGGTGTGATCTGCGTTGAAACGTGGGGTGCGTATATAGCCATCGATGACGCTGCTCGACGCCACGATATTTCAATTTATTAATCAGAATCCATCCGCAATTCGGTCATGCGTGGTAGCCTGTTTTATTCGCCGGGCACACAACTACGCGATCCAGTAAATTCCGTCCATAAAACGGCTCTCAATACCACCGCGTCGGTCATTCTTGGGAATAATAATTCCCATGGGTAATAAACCAGGAGACTGGCAAAGAGCAAGACAAAAAGATTCCGTGACTCAAGGTGAAGATAATGCGCTCGAGCTTAGATGCCATTAGTCATTGCGCGACTACTTGCTCGTTGGGTTAACAGAGGCTCTTTCGTAACCATGATCACACGTTGAATGAAAGAGTGCAACGAGTTGTTGATTGATTATTACACGATTACGCATTATGTACTCGAAGGGATTAATAAACTTTCAGATGTATATACAAATATAAAAATTTAAACAATTTTTAACGTTAAAAAGAAAACGGGATATTTTTCTTCAGACGGGATTTAGGTGCCAATATATAAATATACACGTTATTCTTTCTTTTTCTTTTTTCAGAGGTTAAAATGCATAAAACAAATGAATACTGGGTTCAGGTAGGTTCATACTTGTTCAATGAATAAAACTACTCTAATCTGGTACAAATAACGAATTGTGAATGCAAACTGCGAAATAGCAAAGAATGGGATAAGGTTAAATAAGGTTTTTCTGAAAAGTGTTAATTACTGATACATGATCAACTACTGGTGCCTTTACCCTATCTCGAAAAATTCGAAAAATGTGGTTCTTCATCTTCGGAGTCTGCAGAAAAGTTAATTGAAAGCGTGTCTAAACGGTGCCAAGCGATTATTGACAACAGCGGAGACGGGACCATATTCCAATTAGGCAATTACGTATTAATTCATAAAATGTCCTTTTTGACAATATAGACTTTCTTTAAATTGAATAATTCCTTTCGGAGATACGAACGACACACTCTTGTGGACAGCCTGTATCTTTCGTTTTTCCGTTTTACGTTCGAGGGTCACCAGTTCCACGTTCATTGGCACGCCTCCTATAAATTGCCATTTCAATTTATCTGTCATTGATACGCGACTTTATCGATCCTATCTTCGCGGAAAGCTCTGTCATGTTATTCGCTACAGCTGATAACACGTGATGGGCAATGGCAATCCAGATGATTAAAAGTTGAAATGCTTTTGAAAAATTGATGGAGTATCGGAGAACTAGAAAGGGATGATGATACTTGGACGGTTATAAGAGGAGTTTTGCATTTTTGTCAGGCTACGTGGGAGGCGTGTGCCAAGAATAGAGATTAGAACGTTATTTCGGTGTCCCTGTCGACTACCAACGCATACCATAATTCGTACTTTGTACACTCCTTCACTGTGATCAACGATTTCTCACATTTTCTGCTCCATTTGCTCCGCGAGTTATAAGTTTGGGACGCTCCGACCGCGCACGGTTAACGATTCTCCAACTTTCCTTCCCTCAAAGATTGCTTTCGTTGCTGTAGAGTGAAGAGCGACAATTCGTTGCTCGGACCAATTCATTTACCGAGGTGTGGGTTTTATTGAGTATTCCTCGATGAAGTATACAATATTTAATACACTCCTCACATTAATTAAAGGATCACCACTAGGGACCCGAAAATAGAGACCTGAATAATAATATGTATAAGTAACTAGATATACTTCATATTAACCCTTCGTTGACACACATCTCTTTCCAATCAACTTTGACACTCCTGGGTGCCTCACACCCAGAATAATTTTTGAATGACTGCCTTTCTCATCAAAAGAATACAATCGTTATGCGAAAAATCATGGGTCAGTTTCAAGGTCCCTAGAATGTATTCTAATAGTTGTTTTCTTAAAATTTTATCACAGTTTCTGTAAAAAAATTCTAGATTATCATATGTCGAGAAAACAAGAAGAAAATCTTCAAAAAATTGTAACATTTACAAATTTCAATATTAGAAGCTAAAAATCTACAGAGTTATTGTTCAGATTTAATATTTTCGAGAAAAAATTGCTTGTAAGTCGTCTTTGGAAAAAGGGTATTTATTTTGCATATAGAAGCCACAGAGCGTCATAATCAGCTTATGGGTGGTTCCCACCCAGAGTGTCAACGAAGGGTTAAAAAATACTAAAATTATACTAATGCCAGTATAGAAAGAGCATTGTATTTTTATTTCTATGCCTCATAAAATTATCAATAATCCTAAAAATTCAAGACCGATCAATGGGCCTTTTTTACCAACTAATTGCCGTTTATAAAAGTGGCCGATTACTCGGCTTAACCGCCTAGCTGGCCACTAGTCGGCACATTTCTAATAATCAGCGACAATATTACCCAGTAAATATATCATATTCCTTCCACCGTTGATACGCGGTTCATTCCCTTAAATTGTCGAGAAACACGATCTCCTAATTGCTCTGAGCAAGTGGGACGACAGGAAACGTTGCATTTCTATTCCGCGCTTGAATTTAAATAGTGCAGCGCATTAAATTCAGCCCTTAATCGCTAGTCGGCAAAATTCATGGAAATAGAAGTAGAAGCAACAAAGCAGTGAAAAAGTGTGGTTGCGCGATGTCGGGGCACGCGGCACAGGAAATCCGACATACACGTCGCGCAGCGATCATTACAACGCGGTGGAACGTTATCGTCTCGTGAGTCAACCGCGCGGACCGAATATCGATTGTCTACGATCGTGTCTGCCGGTCACGTTTCAATGACATGACAAAAATGGAACGATCGTTCAATAAGGACCCGTGGCCGTGGTTCTGCCGTGGTGGTTGGCCTTTTATGCGACACACACAGCAGCGCGTATCTGCATGGTTTCGCCAGTTAATCGACCGTCGAAGTGCCACCATTATTTTACTTTATTGTCACAAACATTTTCAAATTCTTTTTTAAACGCAAATTTCAAATTCACGAACATTGGATGATTCACTGTAACTTTATTTATTACTTATTAGGTTACTTTATTTTACCGTGATCCAAGGGCGCTTAAGAATCAAATATGTTGAAATGCTTTTTTTTTCTTCAATTTTGGAGACAAACATTTCTATCTGGAGCTAATTTATATATTTTACATTTTGTTCGTGTTTGCCTTGGTGGAGACCCGGGGTTGCCATGTACTGCCTTGCATCGATTGCGAAGAAAGTGTACCCTTGAGGCCTAAGGCGCCAAAAATTTTTAGTTAAGGGTGCTCAAATTTATTAAGACGGTCCTGGTAACGATCAGACTATTTCTTTGCACGCGGCCGTGTACCAAGTGGCATTTCTAGGAGTTAGGGCCTGCGCGCACTAATCAGTTCCGTGACGGCAGAGATGGGCAGGAAATTATTTGAAATAAAAATTTCATACTCAAATTTTTATTTCAAATAATTTCTTGCTCATCTCTGCGTGACGGTTCAGTACTGCCAGTGTTAAGGGCAGTGGCGTACTCAAGATTTAATCTTGGGGGAGTCCAGTTGAACGGATAAAAATGTGTTTAATGCAAATTTAATAAAATTCATTAGACGATTATAAAAATTGATTTAAAATATAAGTTCCATTCTATAACAGGGAAACGATATTTTTTACCACTGCCACTAAAGCGTTACAGAGCTAATAGGGTAGATGTCCCAATTACTGACAGTGTCCCTATTACTGTCACTTTAATTATTTTACTTAATAGTGAAATAATGCGTGCAAAATCGTAAGGGAAAAAAATTTTAATGTTAAATTAGGTTTCCGTGTTAGAAAATAATAGAGAAGCATTGCATACTGATATTTATAAATTAATATTAAAAGGTGAATGACAGTTTTAGGGACATTGGACTTCCTTATACTTTTTCAATTAATTAGCATTTAAAACATACTGTTTATACTATAAAAAAAAATTCTTAGATAAAAGAGTTCTTAAGCATTAGTATGCTGCAACTTGAATGATTTTGAGGCTAAATAACTTCTGAAATAATTAACGAAAGTTACGCGATGAGCTTAATGTGGCAGTAATTGGGACATCTACCCTATGCGTGCGTAGACCTTTATGTTATTCATCCGTATTAACCCTCCGGTACTCGCGCGTGTGCACGGAGTGCACGGATGTCAGTTTTTGGCTGAAAAAAATTGTACCCAGCACACCTATGTATTCTTCCAGCGGACATTTTTGCATAATACTATGTACTTGTCAGGTTAAAATTTAGTTTGGAAGTTCTGATTGAATGAAAACGAAAATATGCCGCGTATCTTGCCGGCGACCGCGCCCGTGTACTCACAAATACGCCTCCAATTGCTTTGGTTTTTGGATATGTTTTAGAGGACCGCAAAATATGATATACGTGTTTTTTTAATTTGCCCTGTTTGTATGTTTAGGGGGTGAAACCACCCCCAAAGGTTTTCAGGTGTTCGTCTCCGATTGTTCTGGTTTTTGGATATGCTTTAGAGGACCGAAAAATAAAATATACGTGTTTTTTTATTTTGCCCTGTTTGCATGTTTAGGGGGTGAAACCACCCCTCAAAGGTTTTCAGATGTTCGCCTCCGATTGTTCTGGTTTTTGGATATACTTTAGAGGACCGAAAAATAAGATATACGTGTTTTTTAAATACAGATAAATGTATATAGGAACCCAATTTTAGCATTATTGCCCCAGCCTAATCATTTTTCTTAATAATACGTCACCGTGCACTCAGTGCACGACGCGAGTTAAAAAAAGAAGGTTAAAAAAATCGCGAATATCACCTTTTTCAGCGTCCTAAACCAGGTTCTCCCTTACGAGGCAAAGGTCCAGAACCGCCGAAAAGAATCCGGACCAATAACTGCACCTATTCGAAGCCCCTTTTCACGAACCTTGGCGAAGATCGCCGCAAACGCACGAAGAGGCCACACGCTTCTCGACCGTGCACGGGGACGAACGCGAAGCGTGCCAAGTCGACGATTCGGCGTCGAATCGAAAGGAACGAGAAAGCGACCGCGAACGATTCCCTGGAAAACTAGAACGGCCGCGTTAATCGAAGCCGCGATGCGATTGTTGCAACGCATTTGTCCCCGGCGATTCGACGTCTCTATCTCCGACATCGAATTCTTTCGCGGTATTCTTTTACGCTTTCTACACTGGGTGGAGAAGGAATGCCCGATAGAGCGGCTCGATGTTCGCACAGCCGAAGTCGAAATAATTATGTGCGCGCGGTAGAAAGTGGCCGAGGGACGGTCGAAAACGAAAGTGGCCCGAAGATTCTCCGAATATGGGTTTTAAACAGAAATCCGAAGTGCACCGTACCCGCTTGCCAGCCCCGCGTCGTTAGAAAGCAATTCGAGCAGCCTAACGTTTCTTCTTTTTTTATCCGCAAGTTTTTTTCCTACGACTCCGTAAAAGTACCGTTCGAGAGCGGCGCAACGCGACGGAACGAGCCTAGTTTCGATCCCCGGTTCCGCGAGACTTACAAAATTTCTGTAAGGATGCCCCGGCTCTGCGCGAGTAAATTTATCGCGCTCGGTCGGAAGGTTCGCGCGTATCGCGGAATTACGCGCGTGACCCTAATTAGACTTTTCCATCGCCGTAGTTTAGCCTAATGCGTGACGACGGAGGCTCGCGTGGTCGACGAGATAGCCGCGAGACTGATCGCGCTGCCGATCGCCCGGATAATAACTGTGCGTGGTGACGAGGAACGGCTCAGAGAGCATTCCACCCACGCACGCGTCCGACTCGTGACGTATTCGCTTTGTATATGTTAATTTTGACTTTCAGTGCAATCAAACCTTTGTCATATTTGTTAAAGACAATAAATTAATAATATACAAAATGCACAAAAAGATATACATTAAAATAAATTTAAATAAAAAAAAAATTAAAAACAAGCTTTTATTATACTGTACGAAAAAAAGAAAATAATTTTGATATCGGCCTAAATGACTGCCTTAGAAGAATTCCCACATATGACCAACAACAAAAGCGAGGGGCGTAAATATTTATTACGCTTTTATTGTTAAATTTATTTTATGCTTTTTAGTATGTGTGCCAAATTTCAAATCGATCGGATATGTGGAAGTGAATGAAAATTAGCTCACAAACTAACTAACGACGAAACTCACAAGTGAAGCTAAATAAAAGCTTGTAAAAAAAAGATGCCGGTGTTTCAATGCAGATCTATTTTATACTATTTTCCTCTGAAAAGTACTATATTTTTTCGCAATTTACTAAATTTGATATACATTTGACCCTAAAGAATCTACTATATTATACTGAAAAAATGTTGAGGACCCTATTCACAATATCGTCGATTTCGCGAATGTCTCGAGGCCAGAGTGAAGCACAAGATGTATTCGGATTGAGTTTCGTTCGTTGAAACCATAGAACGATAACGTATCACCGCGCGCGTATTCCTTAGGGTAGCGTTTCTTCTTTCCGCGAAGTGCACTTGTGCGGTTGGCTAGACAGTAAAAATGGGGAATGAAATAACATTCATAGGCTACCGTGCGTTTGCCCCTGATCCATGAAGATTGATAAACTAGTAAATTCTACGGCGATAGCAAGACCGTCAAAATATGTACCTACTTCTTCCAACGTGGCTAACAAGGGAATCTTGTTTATCTAGATTATTTCGGCTCTTATAACTGTTTCAAGACCCGAAACCAATATCATAACTTTTTTCAACCCCTGATTTTATGAAATCATACTCGATTCCTAAGAATCTAAATATAGATGGAAACCAAGATGACGACTCAATAAAACAGAGTACTTGGACGATATTATTAGAAGCGACTCGCGCCTGAAAATACCTATATCCACGCCAAAATATCCCTTCTTAAGGAAGACCGGCGATATTTTTAATGCTCTGGCCGCTCAACCGCGGAATTTCCCAGTGTTTCCCAAAACAGATGTTTACTCCCTCGAGAATCCTCCACGCGGCGGAAATACAGAATGATTCATCGTTTAACGGGAAGCATGTAAGCACACAAGATGGTTCATCCACTCCTATCGCCCATCTTTATCTACAAGCACTCTCATTGTTTTTGATAATGGGAAAAAGTACGAATGAATACAGTGTACAGTTCTAGAGGGCAGATATTGAAGTCTCTCGGAACGCCACGCTGAGAAAAAGAAACAAGTTAGAAACGGAGGTGTCTAGAGCAGGGAAGACGGTATACTATCTGCAGGAAGCGAACAGTGCTTCGCAAGACCGCGTATGGGGTCGTCCTTAAATTACGTAAGGCTTTTTTGGGGAGGGAGGGGGTCGCGAATTTCTTATGTTTTCTTACAGGGGGGACGGGGGAGTAAGGTAGCGTCTTACGTAATATTTTTTAATCTAATTTTCAATAAATACAAATTCTATCATTAATGTTCTAGAAAAGCTTTTTAGTTTAAATTTCCCGAAACCGAGTTAAATTAATTAGATAAACCTTTAAAAGAATTTTAATAACTGAAAAATTTCAATTTAAAAGTATTACGTAAGAAGGGGGTTGCAATATCAAATCTTACGAATTCTTATACTGGGGGAGGGAGGGGGTAAGAAATGGTCAAAATTACCCTTACGTAATTTAAGGATGACCCCTATTGTTAGCCAGAAAACTGCGATCGGAGGATGTCGCGCCAGGTAGAAAAAGACTGACGTTCAACCGTACTGAAATCTGTTGAATAGAAAGGCTTTGTGGGGGGCGGCAGGAGGATTTCACTGCATGTTTCCTTCGGTTTATTTTCCAGCGAGCTTACAAAAGTGCAGTGGCACAGCTGCGCGAGGAAGGTGCAGCTTACCACTTTGAAGATCGTAAATACTACTTCGCGCTGTGCAAAGTACACAGGCGTTTATCTTGAGGAGCGTTACTGAACTTTTCGGCAGTTCGTATTCGCCCCGAGATGATAGTCAGGGCGAGGGTGGAAGTATTCTATTCTCGGGGCATCTCAGAAATGACAGATTTTTCCTACGAAAAATTACCAAATGTTCTTTAAATATTGCTTTTTTAAGTGCGCAAAGTTCTGTAACAATATATGCTTCCGCTTTTTCAAATTGGACCTATTTTCAAAATGGTACCAAGTTGATGAAAATTTATGAGATTTTACTTTCCAATCTTCTTGATGTGCTCCAAAAATGTTAAATAAATACACTAAACGGTTACTCAGTTACAACGATTTTAATTTTCACTGATTTTATATTATCATCTTGACAGATAAAACAGCTGAAAAAATGTTGAAGAAATGGTACCAATGTTTCTAATTTTTTTGTACATATAGTATAGGAATAGATGAAAATATCTGCCGAGTTTCAATTGTTTTCCCTACACCGTTTTAAAGAAGTAAATTATAACTTGAGAAAATTGTTAATTCAGAGCAATGTTCACTGCCAAAAATTTAGAAAATAGTGCTTTGAAAAAACATTTGTAAAGTGAAAAATACCTTTCAAAGAATAAAAATAAGGCTCCAACTGTCGTTCGAGTTCCTTAAATCTAGATTTATAGACGTATATATTCGAGTATTTCAAATTTCATATCGACGTGCATTACGAAGAGTAGCACATTTCATTTTTTTCTTACAGACAACTGCATGTAGAAAAAATGAAACGTGCTACTTTTCGTAACGCGCGTCGATATACTTTTGTCTAATATACATCCTTAAACCCTATCAAGCTGGCGTGCCCCCTTAAGTGCACAATTCTATCCTGCTCCTGGCAAACGGTCGATCCAGGTCTATCGCGAAAGACGTGGCAATTCAGCTTCAATTACTTAATCTCCATACTTTGCGTCTATGTCTTCACTAGCGGCTATGTCCCGTTTGCAATTGCTATTTAAGACGGGTCTACTCTGTGCCAATGAATCATCGATCGAAGGACAGCTCGATATTCAGACCTCGTCACCGACGGTTAATAAAAAGTTTTCTGCGTATCAGTTGCAACAACTTTGGCGGCACTTGCTAGTGCAAACAGTGACTAACTGCCCGGCAAGAGGTTTGAGCTCGCGTTACGGATTGTTTGGACGATAATCGGTTTGCTCACGACGCGATTCTATTAGTATTGTCTCGAGTGGCCGGCGATAAGTCGTTGTTTAGAAGAAGTTTTTAATGAAAAGTTAGATAGGCGCATTGGGAACCGGCTAAAGTGATCGCCGTCAATGAGCACAAAGGAGGTCAACGATAAGGGGATTAGAATATTTCAAAACAGATCATTTTTCTTGTGTCAAGATCAGTGAATGGGATGCGTGGTTAAATATTTTCTGTTTTAAAATCGGAGAGGGTATCGAATTATGTGGGGAAGGTTACTGATATCGTACCACTTAAGATATTTTATTTTATATTTCGTATTTGATACTAATTTGAACGCAAGTTACTATTCGCTCTGTAACCTCTCTCGCATTTTTCAAGCAGGCAGAGACATTATTTTTTCTAATCAGCAATAACAATTTAGTTCTTAACATTTACACTTGCTATTGTTCAACTACACGCATATGACGTATTTTACGTAAATTGGCTGTCTATATTTGCTCTAAGTGTACATTATTAGTGTTAGTTTTAAGTAGCTTTAAATGGTTAGGTTAATAACAGCTGACAGCTGTACCTCGTTTTTCCACTCCTCTACTGTTATAAGTGTTATTCAAATCTATATTTTCCTTTTCTTTTTCTTCTTTCTCGCTTTCTTATATGTTTTATCTTATAAAGTGTGTTGTGCAATAAAGAATTATTATTATTGGATATTGTAACTTGATCTTTTGGGAACCTATTATTAGATGTTTAAGCTTTTGATTAGAACTAATTAATTTGTTATTAATGTTTCTGTGAAAAGGTACGATTTAGGCAACCGGTGGCCTAAATCGTATTTCAATAATATCAATATTAATTATAAACTGGTTAAAGTTACATCAATCATACCCGATTGTTTTAAATCTTTATAGTAGGCATAAAATAGGGTAAGCTGAAATGATTTTGTTTCTATTTCTCATTTTCTTGATATTTTTACCATCAGATTTCGTTTATATTAATTAAATATTGGAAACTCTCCTCTACTGGATTTAATTAATTGATTCGAAGTTTCTACAAAGAAAACTAGGCATATCTGTTACGTGATCAACAATATTTTCGGGAGATAAGACTGACAAGTGAAAGCGAAATCATAAATTTTAACAGTTCAGTGGAATGTGCCTGAAAAATGCCTCTCTAAATCTCTCAATTTTCTCTGAAAAGTGAATAATTCTATTGTAATTATCCTCGGTAAAAGTATGTTATTTTCGACGGCGATCATTTAAGCTAAAGCCGTAATTGTTGCTTTCACTTTTACTCGAATAAATCATTTTGCCGTGCCTGGAACCAATATTGCAAATTCGTTTTCTACGCGCAGTTCGGTGGAATCTTGGAATCCCATTAATTAATTCCGAATCTCGTGATTACTCCTCGAAGATTAAACTCTAGGCGAATCGGTGCTTTCCCTTGTTCGCGTTAGTTCGAGAGAAGCGAAGTTTCGAACGCAATTAACGAATATTAAGGCCCTATGCGAATTCCCGGGACAACTTTACGAACTTCTGAACTTCGGCTGACGAATATAGATCCCTCGACAGAATTCTAATCAGACGTCGAACATTTTGTGCTCGTAGAATCAAGCAAATAGCAGGTAATCTTCAATCAGATTATCGTCCCAGTCAACGTATTCGACACAACTACCGATTTTCAATTCGTACTGTGATAATTTCGATAAGATTTATTTGACAGATTTGAAGCTAGGTATATTACTGCAAACAATCAACCGATCGGTTACCCTACATTGCGCATTGTAGACAATTTGATACACCACCTTTAAGATCAATAAAAAAAAAATTAAAACCGACTTCAAAAAAAATAATGCACTAAAAAGTAAAAAATAATTTTTTACCTCATTTAATCTACGACTTTCAATTTTTTTTAAGTCGGCGCCTCATTATTTGCACGGTGTAAATCTGGCGCCGACTTAAAAAAATTGAGTCGTTGATTAAATAAGGGAAAAAGTATTTTTTACTTTTTAGTGAATTTTTATTTTTTGGAAGTCGATTTTAATTTTTTTTAAATTTTATTCTGTACTTTTTAGTTATTCCCAGTAAGTCCCAGGATGCAAATCATTTTCATCTATAAATTGTTCAAACTGATGCTTGACACTTTTATCTGAACAAAAATAATAATAGTTTTGTAAAATTTCGTAATGAATAAAGCACGTACATTAAATGTACTCGCATTGCACGATGTAGCAGATATGCTACACGTACATTAATTTCAACAAAAACATACACACGTAACCCATAATTTTTTTATTATTTTCCTCGAATTCACAGGCAAAATCCAAAATTTACGCTAGAAACTATTTTTTTGGTACAAAAAAAAATTGCGCAGTGTAGGTTTGATCAAGCAACCCTAGCTATCAATATAAATGCTGAAAGCATTGTAAAATTGAGTATTAACTTTCGTCTAAACGAGGGGGAGAAAAGGGACCGGGTATCAATTCACGTTTCAGAAATTGACGTAACAATTACCTCGACGTATTTTACTAGGACTTCTGAAAAGGTTCATAGCTACGATCAAGCCATGAACCTCCCTAGAGATCCTCGCAAGGGTCGTACAAAAACATCTGGCCCTCAGGCTTATTTCAAGAATCTCATGTCGAACATTGAGTTTCAATAGGGGATACCAAATATTCGAATGACTTTGACATAAAGTGGTCTGAAGCGTCTGTTGTTTGGGTAGTTTGAAGAGGTGGTGGGGATAACTCGTGAACTTGTACGGAGTTCTTAGGACGAACCTATACAGGGGTTCTATTACAATAATACAATCCATTAAACATACATCAATATTTCTTTCATTTTCTTAAAAATGGTCCAAAAACCTTATTTATCAATAGAGATAAACCATTCGTGCAATAGGAAGTGAAATATGATATATTTAGCCTTAACGTTTCAACTATTTCCTGTATTCCCATAATCACTTCAGACAGGGAATCAAAGTTTGAAGTCGATTATCGAGCTCAACGTTCGGGTTAATCAGTAAAACGGAACTTGCGTGTGTTTAAGTAGGTCCGTTCGCGGGTTTCCAATCTGTTCCCTAAAGCGGAGATCCCAGGCGTGGTTCTCCGACGCGTGGACGACGAGGTTTGAATTTAGTCGACCACGCGAAAAAGGACAAAGGCTGAGCAAGCTTTTATCTATTGCAAAGCTGTGCACGCGGCCCACGCGGCTTGCACACCGGCTGCTTACGCTACCTACGTTACACACAGCGATAAAAATTGTTTGCACGGGCGACAAACTCGCGGCGTGGATTCCTACCGCATCTCGGTTCATAACAGCTGCGGTCGAGATTTTTCCGTGAGATTCAGGAAAGTATACAAACGGGGAAAGTGTTTGGGGAACTCCAACGCTTTCGAGAGAGAAGAAAATTCGATTTCACGCTGCATAAAGACGAGGCATAAGCGTTTCAAATGCCCTTACGCGTGGGCGAACTGTGCACGGTACTTTAAAACGGGATTATTTCTAGGAATTATTAAGCACTTTACCAGGGAGAACAATTCGACAATTTACGATTTTTCAGCGACTCGAAAATCGGGCAGACTAATGTATTCGAGCTACACGCGAATTTACACGGTTCACTTCGATCGAACAATGCGGCTGATTCAACAAAACTGAAAGGAGAATGTTTGCACATTTCAGTGAAATTGATGAAGCTGCGATCAACGTTCAATTTATGCGCAGTTCAAACATCGAGAGTCAAAGTTTAGTAAGTTTGAAGATAAATTGACTAAACACATTTCAGTGGTTCAATAATTTAACAGCTAAAAACAAGAATTTAATCGAGTGCTCGAGCTATAGAAATAATGGAGCAATTCGAATTTTTCCACCCAGTTCCGAGAAGAACGCTAGTCGCTACGTTGAGCCACAGCGATGAAGATAAAACCGAGCTTGTTTATTTGCTAAACAGGAGTTCTTTCACTCTCGCCAGCGTCCTTCGAGGACAGCCAATGCAGGCAAGATCGTGTGTCCCGATCGTTGTGCGCGCGAGAAACGTGCGAACGCGTTCTCCTGCGTGCAAGAAGCGCGTTAACCCGCGCCGTTTATCAATAATTCAATCGATCTATCGTTAAAAGTCACGATCGCTCGAATCGAATTAGTCCAACTCAGGATATCCTAGCTGAAGCCATTTTTCAGACATAACTAAAGATCGTTATATAAGTTCACAAATAGGATTTAACGATTACTCGCTTCGAATTATCTAACTGAATCATCATATCTACAATTTAATCGCTCAAGCCTCTGATAACTCCAATATACAACTCTCCTATTCGTGGTTAGAGTCAATTAAAATTCGACAAGCACGAGGATAATGACCCTCGCGTAAATAATAAACATCCTATATACTCACAGAGTGATCGCAGACCGCAAAACTTATGCTCGACCTTCCTCATCCGGTGTCGCGATGGTGTTACAAGGGTCAAGATTTGACACTTCAGGCACACAAGGGGACACGTTCGAAAGTTTATGACATGGCTGACTTCTCGTCAGCTGACGGACAAGCGATACCGAGATCTGCCGATACGCAGCGATACGTATCGTAACCTAAAAACGGTGCACCGCTAGTTTCATTGCGCAGGGATCGTACATAGCCCCGGCCGCGCTACGAATCCCCCTATCGCATTATAAACACCGTCGACTCATAACCATGGACAGACAATGCGCTGCTAACTCTCGTGTTTCCCTCCGCGACACCGCAAAAGTAAACAAAGAGACTCCCGCGGACATTAGACCCTAAATCGATTAACTATTTTCACGAGTCATTAAAATCCCATAGCGCATTTACACATTCATTCCCAAGGTTTTCAATCTCAGAAGGAATCGCTCGCTTCCCTTTCGCACCTTCTTTGTCAAGAAGATTCTGCGAGCCCGATCGACGGGCACCGTGCAATCGAATTCCAGTAAGGCGGCCGGCGCGAACGTTTCGAGTGTCCTGTTCCCAGCAAGTTGGAAAAGCGTGCAACGCGCTGAGTACGGAACCGAAGGGGGCGCGGTCGTAAATCTCGTGTAAAACGAGGGGAAAAAAAAAGTGCGAGCTACTGCTGGAATGCAGAAGGAACGTCAGAGAGAGAAAGAGGGAGAGCGAAAGAGAGGCGAGACAGAGGGAGAGCCGCCGTGTGAGCCTTTTGTACGTAACAAACGTGTGTGCGATACGTACGTGCCGCTGCCTGTGCGTGTGAATGTGTGCTGTGCGCGAAGGGCCGCTCTGCGTGCACACCACCAATCAAACGTCGAGTCACTGCACTTTTTCGCCTTCCCTCGATTTCGTAGCAGCTCACATTACCGCGCGCGTTCGGATTAATGTAAGATCGTGAACCACATTACGACGGGATTATCACACTATTCACATTCTCTGATGTTTTTAACCGATCAACGTCTCGCGACTCTGCCCACCCACCATTGGCATCTCGTGCGTAGCCTCTACGACTGGCCTTCTTCGACTGACGTTCGCTGTTCCGCTGCTCCACCGCAACTGAACGCACAGCGCGCCCAAGTGGAATTGCCAATCGCAGGAGGCACTGGAAAAGCCTCTTTAATCCAACATTTCTCTAGTACGCCGTTTTTCTCGCGAGATGGCGACATGGTTTTACGTAGCTAGTGGCATCTTGTGGCGATAATAGTAAATGGTGAGGATGTTGTTTGGGAAAATTGGGAAATATAGTGGAGGTTGTTGAATGCTGTGAGTTGAGAGTTTTGTTTGGTGGTAGATTTTGAAGCGCAAAATGCCGAAGGTTGTGTCGAGGAGTATAATATGTTCGGATACTAAAGATCAAGAAGAATATAGTGAAGAAAAACCGCTACACATTTATTATTGTTTGTGTGGCCAGATGACGTTGATTTTAGGTTAGATTCACTTTGCTTTTAGCTACTTTTCATTCAGGGCTGGTTTTCTCTGTAAAGGAGCCCGGGGGTAATAAATATTTTGAAGCCCTGAATAATTTTATAATCTTGACTGTAAAAAAGTATAACATTTTTTCATAGAACGAAATTGCGAGAAAAGGATAATAATAACAATAATAAACAGGGGCGGATTTGGGATCTTCGGGAGGGGGGCGCAGGGGAGAATCCAAGATTTTTTTGAGGGGGAGGCGTAGGTTTGAGAAATAAACCAGGGACATTTTCCGATAATATTTTCCTGCTAAATGAAGAAGTGTTTTTTTTTTGGTATCAATTTATCATATTTTCTCTCATATTGCTAAGTTAAAATAAGTATTTTGCAAATTAAAAAAAGTATTTTCACTTGCGGGCAGTGGTGGGTTTACTACGTTACATCGAATTTACTACGTGACAAGCGTAAAAAATGTAAATAATTGTATAAAATGTAGAAAATGTATTCAATGTCAAAAATTCAAATACAAACACTTAACCTCTACCTATTGTATTGAATTTTACTGCGCAATATTTTAAATTACTTTAAAAAGAAAGATTGGAATATAATTATAACAAAATTATAAATAATATGAAATTTTTTAGTCATATCTTTGGTGTGCAAAAGATACTCGAATTTTTACGTATATCAACATGGATTCTGAAGAAATTGATAAAGCTTTAGCAGTTTATTTCTATCGATATACTATTCCATTTAGTATTATTGAATCTGACCACTTTAGGAACTTTATTCATAAATTGCATCCAGCTTATAAAATTCCAACTCGAACGACATTGTCGAATAATTTACATAACGCAAAACTTCAAGATACAACCAATTTCGATTAAATCCAAAAATGCAGTTCTACTTTTAGATGGTTGAAAAAATTCATCATCTATATAACAATAAGTATGTTGTTGCAATTCTGAATTTAATGAATACGATATGTCGATGCGGGTTATGGCGTTCCAAAGTCTGCAATAATTTTTCAAATAATGTGATTTTATACATAAAATACATGACGTAGTAAAGTTAAGCTATTTACTACGTCTTATTCTACGTGTAGAAAATTCACTTTTCTACGTTAGGTAAAATACGGACCCACCACTGCTTGCAGGAGGGGCGCGCACCCCCCTCTGAATCCGCCACTGATAATAAAGAATATAAAAAAAAACATTAACATAATTTCGAGTATAGATAATAATATAATTAATATTATTAATGGCAATAAAATAGTCATATATTTAAATATTTTCGAATTTCTTTTTTCCGAATTTTAATACAATTTTCGTCCTATTTTTTTCTCTTAATTTTTCCGGGGCCCCTATACACCACTGCACCCCCCTTTAGCCAGCCCTGATTTCATTGCATCAAATACTGTTACAATATATAAATGTTTGTTCGTACATTCTTCCAGACTGTGCTATAGAAAAGTTACCTTTGCGAAAGAGAGATGGTGCACGAGTTATCGATGGAAGTAAGCATGCCCACAAAATGACCTGCGAGCAAGACGAAGCCGTGTATCTGAAACGTACCGAGGGGATAGAGAGGCAGTATCGACAGAAATGTAAAAAGTGAGAAGTATTTCTCTGTATTCCTTTGCTTTTATTCTCAAAGACACATTCGCAAAGCTTCCGTTGTACATATTTAAAAAAAGAGTTTCAAGAAACGTAATTCTTGGTGGTATTTACAGCATTCTTTGCGACGAAAGGTAGTAACTATAATTTGTACGCACGTTTTCGCAGGTGTGGACTTTTCTTGTATTATAAACACGACCAAGGAACGAATATTGTATTTATCGTAAAGGGGGCGGTGATTAAAAGTTCTGGCGAAGGTCCTATGACGGATATATATAATCAAGTGGCGATAGAAAAACCCAAGAAGATAATGGTGACGAAACATACGAAGAATATGGGGAAGTTCAGTTCGGTTACTGTTTCTACGATCGATGAGGAAGAGGATGAAATTGAAGCTGTAAGTTGCATGAATAGCGTGTTATGTTCTCTAAAGTAATTAAAATCAGTAGAATCATCTACTTGCTAAGGAAACTACAGGGTTATTAAAATATTTTCTAAATCGCTATTAGTGTTTAAGTAAAGGAATATACACGATTAAAATATAATGCGATAATTCTTAACTTTTAATTTATCACAGCAAGAAATTAAAGAATTTGTACTGTTCTGCGAAAGAGAGTTAATATTAAAAGTGCATGTTTATACTTTCAGAGAGAAGTCGCTGATTCATACGCTAATAATGCACGAATAATTGAGAAACAATTAGAGAGAAAAGGAATGAATAAACGAAAAGCCATGCCTCCTCCTGAAACTGATCCAAAGAGAACAAGGCCCAGAGGAACATTATTGGATGTATAAATTATGATTGTATTATTATCACCGCGTATTTAAGTCAAACATAATTGTATAGAATGAGAAACATTGAAATAAAATGTTGTACAAATTTGTTTTATAAAGTTCCGACTCATTCTTCGTCTCCCAAGACTTTCTAGAATATAATGACTTGAGTAATTAAACCATCCATTAACATTATATCGAATTATTTATTAACATTACATAAAAGTAAATATTTAAAATATATAAATGACTAGATACAAATATTGCATAGAAATGTACATTGCAAAATATAGATATAAATGTAATAATAAATAAATACAGTAACTACATTAAATTTATTAATAAGGATCACTGGAGGATAAACGGAGTTCTACTTACAATCAGAATTAGTTGATAAGATGGCAACATTAAATGGTAAGACAAGGAATTGCTTTACATATTACTGCAAACTGGAGAAAATTAGTAAATATAAATTCTATGAAAATCAATTTTGGGCGATATGGCTCCTTAATGCGGAAGAAAAGAAGATATCTATCTACATATATCATCTAGCTGGCCATGTTAGATCTACCATCTATGAATATGCTGTGTGTAATACTATGACATATTAATGCGCACATCGGTTGAAAATTGGGTGGGACGTTAAGCTAGCTGCATCCGTGATCAAAAGTGATGTTCTCATCGATATCCTAGTTGTGCAATATAATAACTCAATGAATCGACACTGGAAAGAAAGACGTCTCTAAAACATTTATCCCCACACTCTGCCCGAGATCAGATAATTGCAAAAAACAAAAACGATTTAAATCGAAACTTGTATATACCTAGTGCCATATCTCATTCATATAATTACCTTTAACATTACAACAAAATCATAGCACATTTTCTATAATACCTAATAAATGCATTTCAAATATATTCCCTTTTTTTTGACGATCGCGTCAACTGCAACTTGCGTTAAATTAAAATTATATATAATTCTATTTTTACACATAGAGTACGATTCCGCAATTGGAATTATCACGTTTCGCGATTACAGACGATGGTTTTATGTTATAATTCCGTAAAACTAACGGGCGCGATGTACGTGGAAAACCATACACAGCGGCCAGTCTATAAATTTAAGTATTGATCTGAGAAGATTTAATATCTGGCTTTTTAAGTATCGTGGGCTCGTCTTTTAGAAAGGTTCCCGATCTAGAGCCGACCGTGGGTTGTTTCGCTACTTCCCCATTATGGCACTTATTCTTAACTTTGTCATCGCAAGTGGCCTTACCGGTTGCCCTTTTAGCGGTGGCAGCGGGTTTCGTCATTTTATTAGTGCCAGACGATTTCGGGGAAGATCTTTTACTGGGGCTCTCGGAACCCTGCTGATTCGGCACTCCATCCTTCTTTTCTCTTTTTATGTTAGGATGGTTAACCATGGACTGCGTAAGCGCCCGCGTGGTAGCGGTCTTAAACGACACGTTATTCAATGACTTACTTGGAACATCCGGCGTTTTCGCGGCGTCTAGAAGGTTCCTTCGCAAACTGGGCGAACCGTGGTAAGCGCTTATAGCCGCTGCTCTGCTTCTGCTAGCGGCTGTCGAACTCTCCAGCGACCTGCCCGGTCTTCTCGGCACCGTCAGCGGACTCCGCTGCTGCATCGGCGGCGAGCTCTTCTTCACTCTGTCGTACACCTGCGTCTTGCCTGTCGCCTTACCCAAAGTCGGCGAAAGCTTATTCGACGCGTTCGATTTCGGCGTGGTTGTTATTTCGGTCATTAGACTGTCCGTGGACATCGAAGTGTCCATTTTATTCGTTTTCTTCTTAACAGGCGCGGGCTTGATCTTCGATTCTGCCAGCGAATCTACAGATAAGCCTATCTCCGCGTTCTTCTGCTTAAAGGAGGGCGATTCTGGGCGCGTGATTCCGCAGCTTTTACTGATCGTGTCCTTTTTAGTATTTGCTCTGCTCGCTGCGTTCGCTTCTGTTAAACTGTCCGAGGAAAGTGCCTTCACGTCTTTCTTTATCGTCAACTTTATCTTTGCCAGAGGTTTCTTATCGGTGGCGCGCTTCATCGCGGGACTAGATGTTCGGGATGAGTCTGAGGACGAAATCATTATCCTTCGTCGCTGTTGTACGATTACCTTTTCTGGATGCGTTGGTTGCGGTGTGTCTTTAGGAACGGACTTGTTTCTGGGCTCCAAGTATCTCGATTTTACCTGAACATTAGTGTACGAAAAATGTCCCACAAATTAATATATTAGTAAAAATTAACGGTAATGAAGAAAGTTACCTCTAGTTTGTTCGGCCACGATTTCGGTCTATTCGCGTCCGTAGTAGCCGGTTTATCATCTGGCATTTTACGTTCCAGGGGATCGGTTTTCGGCTTGTTAACAACTTTCTTCGTTTGCTGTGCCACTGTCATCTGTTTCAAAGTTTTATCATTATGCTCGGATATGACCATTTTCACGCGCTTCAAATCCAAACTGCGATTCGTTGTCAAACGAATCGACGGCGGCTTGGGTTCCTACAAAGAATCGCATTTAAACGAGAATATAAAGTTCGCGTAATCAGAAGCAATCCCATAAATTGTGATATATTTATGTATCGTGCAACGTTATTTACTTTCACGAAATTAGAATGCCTTGATTGACGTTTCGACGTTTCGTGAGGTAAGATTACAAGGCAAGCCAATTCTTGTATTCTACGTCGCAGCTCCAAGTCCATTTTCAACCACGTAGTGGTCCTCGCTGCCCGCGCCGCATCCCTAACTAAACATTTCTCCACTCGGCATTGGATCTTCTTCAAGAAATCAATGAACAAAGCACCCCACTTCATTTTGTCTTGAGTCTCGTCCAACTGTGCAGAAGCTAACATTTTGTACAGCTTCGAGTAACTCTTGCACGCTTGTTCAGGAGGCAAGCGGTCTGCTGCTGCCAAGAAATTATCCTCCAGACGACTGATGTTCCACGTCAATTCTCGACCAAGAGATTGGAAGTTTTCATTCCCCAGAACGCCTGAGAAGTTATCCGATAGAAACTTCACTGACGTTTCCAATAAATTCGAAACCATTCTAAACACAGGCTCGGCCCAACGAACATTCGGCAAGGTTGCCAGCAGCTTATCACAGTCCATCATAGTTTGAAGTACATTATCCGTTGACTAACGTTTTGTAACAAAAAGAAAGTGATTGTCGCAGCTTTAAGAAACAGTTGAAGGATACATTAAATGTTGCATACCATGTGCACGATATGCTGGTGATAACATTTCTCCATAAGCTCTCTTGGAAGAGTTGCGAACGCCTTGCAGGGCCATATTCGTACGAAGTGTCTTGTGATCCATCGTAGAGATTTTCGATATACTTCGTCAAGACCATAAGCGGCTGCCAAAGGCATACATTCCAATACACCAACGGCGCATATTTGACAAGGCTGTAACAGAGTGCGAAGAATTATTACGTCACTGACAAATATCTAATGCGTTCTATTATGGAAACGCAGGCAGGGATTTCAAACCGGTATGATTTTGATACCGGTATTACGTCACAAAGCTAAACCGATATCGTACCAAAATAGATGAGTACCGAAACCGTTGTAGAACCGAAATAGGTGAATACCGAAATCGTTAAAGTACCGAAACCGAAATAAATACCGGTATTTTCCGGTTCTTTTTGCGGTGACATGATAGATTAAAGTAATATCTTCATAAATCTTATTAATTCGAGCTGTAAAAACACCGACATAACGTAATATCTTTTCATAAAAATACCAATATATTAGTCTACGTTTAGGGGCCATACTTAAATTACGTAAGGGTAATTTTGACGATTTCTTACCCCCTCCCTCCCCCAGTATAAGAATTCGTAAGATTTGGTATTGCGACCCCTTTCTTACGTAATACTTTCTACATTGAAATTTTTCAGTTATTAAAATTCTCTTAAAGGTTTATCTAACTCATTTAACTCGGTTTCGGGAAATTTAAACTAAAAAGCTTTTCAGGAACATTAATGATAGAATTTGTATTTATTGAAAATTAGATTAAAAAATATTACGTAAGACGCTACCTTACTCCCCTTCCCCCTTATAAGAAAACGTAAGAAATTCGCGACCCCCTCCCCCCCAAAAAAGCCTTACGTAATTTAAGGACGACCCCTTACCGTATAGATCCTTGTCTAAGAATACTTTGAAAATTGTAATAAAATTCGAAAACCGGAAAAATTACCGGTAAATATAAGTAAATAAACCGGTATTTGCGTATTTCGGTTTCTATAAAGATTTTGAAGATGGAACCGAAAAATACCGGTATCATACCGGTATTTTCAGTTTTGGTCGAAGTCCCTGCACGCAGGTGGTAGATACCTTGTGAAACAGATGGCAATATTTAACTTTCAGCGTATATCCAATAACTTCTTTAAGACCCTCCAAGCACAACATATCAGCCAATGTTGCTAATTCAACTATGCTTATAGAATCCGGTATATTACTTTCTCCGCTGTATATGTGGCACAGCGCAAAGTGTACCGCATCGTAAGAGTATCCTTGTAGGGAAATAATATTCCCTGCACTCTCGATCCATCCGCCACTAAGAATTGCTGCGAAGTATTGACAGCGAGAACTCAATATGCATTTATGAGCTCTTATGCGACGACCAGCTACATCGATCGTAACATCCGGATTGATTTCCTCCAAAAACATTCTTAACAAATCTTCTCCCAATCGATTATATGGCCTCGCTCCTGCTAAACTCGACGTTTCCGTTTCCTCCGTGCTTCCTTCTGTAAAGCAAACATTAAATAATATCTCATTCACGCATAACAAGTTTAAATTTTTTTCTAGTGTAAAAAATCTCATACCGGCTCCAGAACGACCCATGCTACTCTGCATACTGCTTAAATCAGATTCTGATATAATACCTTCGCCGTCATACTCTCCTGTTAGGTCTTCTAGTGGCGATTTTTGCTTAGACGGCAAGGAAGTGCTCATGACGGATGTAAATTTCCTAGGAAGCGGTCTAACCGATCCGTTTGTTCTGGACATAACTAATTTACTTTCGATCCAGGAAGTCTCTGGTATACTATTACACATGCGATACGCAGTCCTGTCTTCCTTCACAGTTAAAATATCTGCCGTGTGAGATACCACCGGTGTTTTATCTAAATCCGACAGTCGAACGAAAGTGGATGTTGCTGTCTTTAAAGAATGCCCCGCTGGTCTTTCAATCTTCTTCAACGCTACGCCGTGGTTCTCGTATGTTGCCTCCGGCTTCACGTAGTCCGGGCTCTTCAGTTCACTCTCGATTTTCTTAATCGTTTCATTCAACGACTTGTGTGTTTCAGATATTTTATTACCTACCGGTGGAACTACTTGGGTTCGATCTATATTTGGCACTTCACCGTTCAACAATTCTGACAATTCGTAATCTTGATTATCGCTGTCAGGGGATGGCCCGCTACCACTGCTGATGTCAAACGTTTCGCTTTTACGCGTCTGTCCTTCGGTACTCTCTGTACAGGTCTTCTCCCACGCAGAAGTTTCTGAAAACTCATCTTCATACGCTTTCGCGTCATTAGCATTAATATTTTCCGCGCTTCTTTCAGCCTTCAATTCCGTGTACTCGTGCTCCTTTACACTCACGCGAAGTTCTTCATTAATTACTTCAACGTGAGAGTTGGGAGGTGTATCTCTCACATCGTATTCGAAAGCATCTTCCGAAGATGTGTCCATATTATTCAGCGCGCCGTTCCCCTCGTGGAGAAGCTTGGAATTCCTTTGACTGGTCGATTCTGGTTTTAACGCGTCGCTCAAAGAATGACTCGAGGAACTAGGCTTAGCTTGTAGCTTTTTCAAATCTCCACGATCCACGGAGAGACTGTGCGCGCGTTTGTGCTCTTTCCTGAACATTATTTCCTTCGCTACATGTCCGTTGTTACTAACACTTTGCGTCTTATCAACGTTCCAGGAATGCCGCTTAAAAGCTGGCCGTGAGGAAGATAATGTCCTTCGCCTCACCACCGGAGAATCGGACTCTATGTACATAAACACGCTCGGTTTACTTTTCTCTCTAACACACTTCTGCTCGCTCGACAATTGATCTTCTCTGATTTGCATGCTGTTCTCGCTGGAGTTAACATCGTCAGATTTCGCTTCCACTCGTTTCTCACAGAACGTGGAGAAGCTTCTCCTGTGTGTAGGTTGCGGAGTGCCTTCCGCGTTCTTGGGTGGATCACTTAAATCGATAAACATGGAGAAAATATTCTTCTTATCGCCTGCCTCGCTAAGCTTCTCAGGCTTGCTGTTAGCCTCTTCTGTTTCAGGCTTCTTAACTTTCGGCGCATTAATATTCATATGGGAAATATCAACGTAAAATTCGCAATAAGACTTGCTACTTCCACCCGGTTCCTTCTTCTCCGCTGGGAAATTCTGTTGCTGCGAAATGGGCTTAGAATCCATAGCCTTCAAGTTAACGAAAAACCCTAAGCTACCTGGCTTCTCGTGGTTACTTATTTTTCGAGCAGGTTTTTTAATACATTCCGAAGTCGAGAAACTCTGAGACATGCCTGCGTGGGAATTATTCGTTGGCTTGGATTCGTTCTTATTGCAATCGCTCATGTCGACTACCCAGGCCGTCATCGAAGAGGTCATTCTCGTGGATTTGATTCTCGAGCTAGGTTCGCTCATGATAACCGAGCCTCCGGAAACGATGGGGGTGGATTCTGTCTTCCGTCGCACAATCGGACTATCAGTAGGCTTAGAATAATCCGACGTGCTAACGCCACCTGAAATAATAGGCGTGGTGTCGTCGCATTTGATTTTCTTTAAATCCGCTCGACTGTCTTTTTCTAAAATGCAGTTTAACGTGACAGGCAAACTCTGGCTACAATTGCTCGACCCATTGTCCAACTCCTCGTGGCAGTCTGTGACCATCTGGTCGCTGGCACTTTTTGTCACTGGATATATCATACCAGCTTTAGTGTCATTCTGCGGGGGACTATTGGATTCTGACGTTGCCTGATTAATTTCATATTGTTCGTTGTCTAACGAAAGGTACGGCATTGCATGATACTGCGTGCCAGTTGAAACTTTACCCTCCATAGTGTACTTGCTTAGGACATTGCCGATGGGAATCGAGGGTTCGTCCGTTGGGTCGAAACAGGAATCACCATCGACGCGGTGCCCTGAATACTGAGGTATAGCATTTTGAAACACGAGACTACCTTGTCGCCGTTCATATTCTTGCCTCAACACCGACACCTTTTCGTCGTTAGAATCCAACTCAAACGTATTCCTCCTGATCAGAGAAGGTCGTCGGGTATCTTCTATTAAATTTGTGTCTTTCACGTTGCTTTCGTCGTCGGTCTCGTTTTTATTATCTATCGCGCTAACGGGGGAATCATTGTCGTCATTTACTCGCGATATGGCGTGTCGGTCATTGTTTATATTCTTATTATTGTCGGGGCAAGGCGAAGGATGCGCGCTTTCGCCACTGTCCGCTTCCTTAATTTCCACAGCCAAGGATTCTTTGTTCGTTTCTGCGTTAATCGTTATTTGATCCTCGGATGTAGAATCAGTCCTCTTAATTTTACGCGAGTCCGCGAACGGCTCCAAGTATTCCGTGAGCTTCAATTCCCTTTGAAATTCCGCTACTCTTTCGTGTCCGGTTTGTAAATTGGATGTCTTGAAGGACGTGAATTTATAACACTGATCCCCGGCGAGATCGTTCGACTTGCCTGTAACGTAGTCAGAGGAATAAGGTGTATACGATTGTGCCTTCTCGTCGAAGCATTGATTCTTAATCGCGCTGGAAGATGGAACTTCTACTTCGTCGTTCAGCGTCGATGCGTCGATAAAATAATAATTGCTCGGATTACAGGAACTTTTTTGTTTCGGCGTGTCGCGAGACACCGCAAGTCTTGCATTTTCTGATTGTGCACGCTCGATTTCGGAATAATTGGAATGGCATTTCTCTCCGCCTCGCGACTTCCCAGACTCTTTCTCCACGTCGGTGCTCACGGAAGACGCGTTACCGAGGTCGACAAATTCAAACGACTCGTTCTCGTCGCTAGCGCAGTCTGACTCGTAAAACGGATCGCTAAGTACTTGATTTTCGTATTGAAAGATTTCATCCGTCTGCAATTTTGCTTTCTGAGCAATCTCCGCGGACGAACCGGAGGAGTCTAGCTGCGGCTGTTCCGTATCGAAAGAGGAACATGTTGCGCTGTGATCGTTCGAAGAGCATTCCATTAATCTTGACTCTACCAGGTCCTTTATGTGACACGCGCTGTTGTAATTACTGGGCGAGTCATAGCGCTGCTCTGAGTCTGCCACCGCTTTCTGATCTTTGTCGTTCGCACGTCTAATACGTATCTTATCCGCATCGTCGTTCGCTGAGGTGCACTCTGTTACTTGCAGCTCTTCGAAGTCGGTACTCGAATTCTCAGACGTTGTGTTTTCATGTGGACTTACAGAACCAGTCTCTAAACCAGAATCAGCCATATCGGATAATGTGGGACTCACATCCGCAGCAGCATAATCTCTCACATCTCTTGAATCTCCAATGTTTGTTGTCGGATTGGTGGTTGTTGACGTGCAATCTGCATATCTTTGACACAAAGACAAACATTTATGAATATCTCTTTTTCTTTAACGCAAATGCAACTATCTTTAGCACATGAAACATGTTTTAAAATAAATATAAGTTGTAACCTTTCGTTGATGTCGGAAATGGTATTAACACGGGATGCATTCAGAAAATTTGAAGCGCAAGTAACGTTCAAGATAAGTTGTACCAATAGTTGCTCTTCTTGCGAGTAGTTTGTATCGCTGTATAAAAGCCTGAAAATCCATAAGATGTTGGTAAAATATATGTAGGATGAAAATAGAGAATGAAATATCCAAAAGGTATTAAATCTATTATGCGCATTCTGTGATTTCTATGACAAAAGTGAAGAATGAATCAACGTAGCATGCCAATGGCTTTAATCTATACTATTTATCAGAGTAATGTACATTGTCATATAAACGTGAATACGAGAACACTTAAAGAAACATGTGCACAAAATAAGAAACAATAAAATACATAGAAGAATCAGGTCGCTTGTTGTTTCCTACTGCTAGTAAAATAGTATTTACACTTTCGAGATCGAGAATTCAGGAAAGACAGTGTCTACATATGCTTTTGGGCATTGATTATTAATTAGTGTGATTAATTAGAAAATATAATACAAGATAAGTACACAAATTCTTCGTATGTTGAAAAAATTATAGTGTTTTATTAAATAAATATTTCTAATACAGGATCTATACAAAACGCATGCAGATATGTATCTTTTAATTCAAATAAACAACGTATGTGAAACTTCGAGAATATTAATTCAGGAAAACTTGTCTTCGTTTCTTCGAGTTATTACAACTAATCGCTCATTTACAATTTGTGTACAGCGTAAATTCTCACAAATGTTCCTGAATTAAACAAGAGTCCATGCAGGTATGGCCTGCTGTATTTGTGTGGTAAATAATTTCCATAGATACTGCTCCTAGGCAAGCGATTAGCAATGTGGCTGTACCTCACAAAGCCTTCGATATGATGAAAAATTTCCAGTTTATCAACGACGCAATCAATGCGATTGTTAGCGTATACAAAGTAAGGCTCGAGAGCCTTATAAAAATGCGGAGCTCTTGTTCTAACGATACACTGGTTTGCTCGTATGATATCGTATCCGTGTATTATGTTAAGATCACAATACAAGGAATCCGTAAATATTCTACAATAAAACACTCTATTCAGTTCATATACTTATGAATTTATATTTTGTACACATGGAAGGTTTTATACAAGCATTCTCCTCAATTACAATTCAATAATGATTATAAAGATAAACTCCAAACGGATGCAATGATTATTACACGACGGAATAGAATACAATGGATCCTTCTCGACTTCTTAACTTACTATGAACAATTTTAAATCAAGACTTCCAAATGTTCCATAGTTCTGTACAATGTATGCCAATCATTTCAATATCACACATATTAATTACACAGAAATCAAATGACATGACCAAAACCAATTCATTAGAACTGTAAACACACCATGCAGGACCTCGCAAGAATCATTTAGGTACTCGATTCTATTCGACGATGGAAATTTCATTGCGTCTAAGATAATCGATTGCCGAGAAAGTGTTACTTAACATCGTTTTACATTAGTTACTCATTGAGACTCTCAGCCAATATCTCGTCCAATGCGTTAATGCGAATGAAACTCATTCTCTAATGTAATAATGTAAAATTCTTACTTTACCTCAAAATATTATCTTGCAGATTATTAAGACTTTTCGCAACGACCCGATTCCTTTCTACACGCTGGTACTTTTTAAATAATTCGCTCGAGGGAAGTTCAGGCACGACAGAAGCATAAAGCTGATGGCAACAGAGCCATTGGTGTGTTCTGTCTAAATTTCCACTTCGCTTGTTGTTGCTCCTGCCTCCAGCCATGAGACATGTTTAATGTTTCATACTTGGACACCTTTAATCCATAAAACGTTAATATAGAAACACGCTAAATAAATTCAAACCAGGAATCGTTTAATCTTGTTACATCTATAACTAACTTCGAAATTCATCTACCACATTAAATCAGCTATAATTGGAATCGTTACAAAAACATATAACGCATATCGCTTCGTCATTTTATGTAACGGAGTTCGTGCCCGCGTGTTTAAACATTTAATTGATTAAATATAAAAGTTTAAATAGCCATGCTCGTAATGAAATAAAGTGTTTACATGAATTTAGCAGAACTCTATACATGAAACAACAAGAAGTGAAGAGGTGTGAAGACATCGACAATTCTCTCTTTAATATATGCATCGCTGACAAAGTACATAACAATTTCAAGGTCAACATAGTGGATACCCCTTGCATAGTAATTACGCTTCCTTTAGCGGTATCTTTGATATTTAAACAACGATCGTAATTAACTTTCACGATCCGGCTAACACGCTGCGAACCAAGAGACATCATATATCTAATCGCGGAGAATGTTACATAATATTGTTATTCCGGAGCATTTTCGGAAACACGTTGTGTCCACATCGAAAGCTTGAAACATGTTATCCACTACTTATAACCTTAAATTCGATCGTAATCCCATATGGGTTCGTGAATGAAACATTTTGATAAGTGTTGAACAAAGCCACTCAAAATTTCACGGAATTCAGACAACAAAGTGAAGAATAAACTTCTACGACTCTAGTACACCTGAGGCTAGGAATTCGAAATTTGAACCCGAGCATATTACGAGCGAGGTAAACTCTGCCGATTGATCGATCGTTTTATAGAGTATTACATTACGATGAACGAAGAAATATAAGAAACGTACTGTCAGACAGTCACCGCTCTTTGACGTTTAAAAAGCACCGATCGAACACGCCTTACTGGCTGTCATTCAACGCATCTTCGTATCGGTGCGTCTCGCTTTCCGATATTAAACGGCGCAACGTACACGAGTTGGAGCGTCTCGATAGAACTAATCTAATCACCGGGGATTACAGATAGATGAAGATGCATCCGTGCAGCTTGTCGTTACGTTCTAACATCTCGGCGGATGGAATTTTGACAAGACTTTCTCAATAATTTATTGATCGCGCTCGGTACATATACGTACCTGTCTCGCATTATTTCGCTTCTCGAACACCGGTCCGGCTCTATCATGATTATCCGTGGTTACGAGCCGTAATCGTCTCCGCGCATCTTGCTCGACGCGGCCGCTACAAAATTCGGCGGATATTAACGGCACGGTGCTACGGAACGTTCGCTTGTTTGTTGTTCGAAAGGCGTAAATATGCGACGACTACTTCTCTCTCGATACGAAAGCGTGAGACTGATATCGCGTACTTCTGGTGTCCGCCAGGTGGCGCGCGGATCGCAATCAATCTCTGTCGAGTTTCGTTTTTGAGGTTAGGTTGAGAGATGTTCTGTCAAATCCGTACCGTGGACCATCGCGAGCTCTCGACGATGCTGTTGTGCTGCGGGAGTTATGTTTACCTGACGAACATCGAAGATGAACACAAAGGAAAAGGAGAAGTACATCGAGGAGTTCGACTTTCCTCATTGCGACGAGTCATCGAAATATGAGAAGGTCGCGAAAATCGGCCAGGGCACCTTTGGGTGAGTGTGGCACCGAATTCGTGGCACACGTTTCTAGGTTATGTTCGCGCGTGACCTAACAGGATTATTATTTGTTATCGTTGATGGATTTTTCGTAGGGAGGTGTTCAAGGCCAGAGATAAGAATTGTACTAAAAAATTCGTAGCTATGAAAAAAGTGTTAATGGACAATGAAAAGGAAGGGGTATGTACATGTTCAAATATTTCGTCGTTTAATGCATCTCTTTCCGTTATTTGTCCACATCTTCTGAGTATGTAAATGTACCAGCCGTCTGTAAAGAAACAATAATTCGTTGTATTCGTTTTGTGAATTATACTGATCCTTATGTTTGTAAGGATAGTATGTACTTGCGTTGTAATAAAGTATGTATACAGAAACAAGGTATCTGGAATGTTATATTTCTTTTGGACGTCAGGGTACAATGAGGTGTTATTTGACCTTCTCTTTGCAGTTCCCTATCACCGCTTTAAGAGAAATAAGGATATTGCAATTACTGAAGCACGAGAATGTAGTGAATTTAATAGAGATATGTAGAACAAGAGGTATATACTTTGCTGTGAAGTAGGGCTGGGATTGTTTGTTTAATTTTTTGGTATTTGAATACTTCAGTTGCTTAATTATTTGGCGAATATAATTCGAATATCCAAGTATTCGAATACTATTCAAATATTTAAGTATTCGAATACTATTCAAATATTTAAGTATTCGAATACTATTCAAATATTTAAGTATTCGAATACTATTCAAATATTTAAGTATTCGAATACTATTCAAATATTTAAGTATTCGAATACTATTCAAATATTTAAGTATTCGAATACTATTCAAATATTTAAGTATTCGAATACTATTCAAATATTTAAGTATTCGAATACTATTCAAATATTTAAGTATTCAAATACTGGTGTATTTGAATAATATGGTGTGAACTATAAATCAAGTTCTTTTGGTTCATTTGTCAGGGTGAAATCTTGTAAGCTAATTTTGACCCACTTCACACTATATTATTCGAGTACATTAGTATTCAAATGGTATTCGAATACACCAGTATTTGAATAATATTGTATTGAATTTGAATACTGATGTATTCAAATAATATTGTATCGAATTCGAATACTGATGTATTCGAATAATATTGTATCGAATTCGAATACTGATGTATTCGAATAATAACATTCAAATACTCAAGTATTCAAAGTTTATTCGTAGAATTCGAATACTTGTAAAATACTCGAATATTAAATTATTTGAATAGTCCCAACCTTACTGTAAAGTACTGTGGCGATGGTTTCTTAGGAAATCCAAGGAGTGATTAATATTGAAAATTCTTTTTAGCAACTCAATATAATCGTTATCGTTCTACATTCTATCTTGTGTTCGACTTTTGCGAACACGACCTAGCAGGTTTATTGTCGAATGTAAATGTGAAATTTAGTTTAGGAGAAATTAAGAAAGTTATGCAACAATTGTTAAATGGTCTCTATTACATTCATAGTAATAAGGTGAGTAGTATAATTGGTAGTAGTAATAGCGAGTTGTATGAATGTAACGCGAATGACAGTCTTCTTGTATAATTCCACAGATTTTACATAGAGATATGAAGGCTGCAAATGTTTTAATAACAAAAAATGGTATACTAAAATTAGCTGACTTTGGGTTGGCGCGTGCATTTAGTGCTAATAAGAATGGCCAGCCGAATCGTTACACGAACAGAGTTGTTACTCTTTGGTACAGACCACCGGAACTTCTGCTGGGCGATAGGAATTATGGTCCCCCTGTGGATTTATGGGGAGCAGGGTGCATAATGGCCGAAATGTGGACCAGGTGAGTAGTATCTTCGTAATTTTTAAAAATTTAGCTAGCGATTAGACGCTGCAAACAAAGTTTTTTCAATTTATTAACCGACGGATGTTCTTAAGTCATTGGGCAACTCGCATCTCATTGCTAATTCGCTACATGAAAAAATGTGAATTGTGTTAAAACCTTCTCAATTTCTTCCGCTCAAAATTTGCCACTTCCCTAAATTTGATGCTCCCTAAAATTTGTTTTTGACCGACCTTGCTTTGTTCAACAGCAGCTACATGACAAACTATCATAATTTTTTTGTTGAAAATATTCTTTAAAGTACAAGCTTTCAAGTGTATATTACGATTTTTATTTAACTAAATTACTTATAGGTAAAAAAATTCATAAAAAGTCCCCTGTTTTCACGGTCCTAGGTGTATGTAACCCCTTAACTTAAACCCAAATTTGCCCCAGGCCTCTTCTCATTTCTCAATGTTACAGGTCACCCATAATGCAGGGAAACACGGAGCAGCAACAGCTGATATTAATTTCTCAGCTATGTGGTTCCATAACGACAGAAGTGTGGCCTGGAGTGGAGAATTTAGAATTATTTAATAAAATGGATTTACCTAAAGGTCAAAAGCGAAAGGTAAGTACTATAAATACTGGCAAGCTGGAATATGTATGTCCTTGTGATTAGTGTACTGAAACACACATCTTTACGTAGGTCAAAGACAGATTGAAGCCATATCTGAAGGATCCTTACGCGTGCGACCTTTTAGACAAACTTCTAATTCTTGATCCATCCAAAAGATACGATTCAGATTCTGCGTTGAATCACGACTTTTTCTGGACCGATCCAATGCCTTGTGATCTTAGCAAAATGTTAGCGCAGCATACGCAGAGTATGTTCGAGTACTTAGCCCCGCCAAGGCGCCCCGGCCATATACGTCACCCGCATCATCAAGTACCTGGAGGGCCAGCAAAACCTAGTTCTAGTATGGCCGACAGTGGTTACCAAGACCGCGTATTCTAGCATATTTCGTTCAGAAGAATGTAGACTGCCGTTTATTGTCCATCTTCATCAGTTTTGATAATTTTGATAAGCCATCTGATGCTTTGATTTCAACTTCATCGGTAACACTAAGCATTTATGTTAAAATTAAATGTCTCATTTATACAAATTCTCAGAATAAGATGTAAGATTTTCTTATACATATATATACATACATATATATATATATAAATTTTGTACAAACACAAGCAGTCTCCTGATTTAAGCCTTTTATATTTCCAGAAATGTTGTTTCTTTTCTTCAGTTTTCATTCCGTTATTTGGGCATTATGTTTTACAAACCTTGATCATTATAAAGAGAACAGTTGGATTACATATTAGCCATTATTTTAATTTTATAATCGTTACGCATTCAGAATTAAATTTCTCGCATTGTTATTTTGTCAAAGCGTTCATCTAACTGTTACCTCGAAAACCATTTCGGCAAGCCTGTCGTGTGAAAACAAGATTTTATTTCAATAAACAAATTTCAATTTTACAATTGTCTTCGAGTCGATAGTGTTAATAATTATAAAAGAAATCTTAAACACGTAAGAGCCTAAATCTTCTTAAGTCTAAATTAAAAGATTTCGAGTAGCACTCGTGCAACAAGAGTATGACAATTAGCGAGCTCGATAGCGTTCAATGATTTTTTGCATTTTATTTTCGCGGTCGCATTGTCGTAGTCATGAGAAAAGCAGCGTTGCGAATATCACCTACAACAGAATATTAAATATGTACACGATCGTATGCCCGTAATACTTTGTTACTTCTATCCTTACAGCTCTATCGTTATTATGCTAAAATACACTCTCGAATTACCAATCTGTGAGGTACAGACAAATATAGTCTATATTAAAGTAAAATGACGTGACAGTGGTATTTATCACCGGATACAAAAATACAAATAAAATTCTTCTAGCAGTAACTCGGCTTTCCTACGAAAGTTCCGTTGCGCGTGTTACGATCGTCGTGTTAAATGAATGATCACTGCGACATGTATCGATGAAGTAACGAACACACATTATTTATATCACATATATTCCTAATCGTCCTCGGTTTTAAGAATCTGGTCTAATGGATTCGGACCCATTCTCTTCGGCTTACTCGTAGATGCTTTCTCCGTACTATCAGCTGAAATACATACACAAGCACGAAATAAGTCTCCGTCATAATTAATGTTTACAGTAAACTCTCGCTATAGGCGCGCGCTCAACGCATAGCTTCGACGATTCTGAGCCGCCGATGGTGCGAGAGAAAGGGAGAAACAGACAGAGAATTGGCACGTGAAAGGCGAAGCGAGACAAAGTATTGTGCTTTCCTCTTTCGTCCCCTTTCGCTCGCTCTCGAGTTCTCTCACTCTTGACCGAAGGATTCTAAGAAATAGTGGTGATAGTGGTAGACGTAGAGATGAACGCGCTCTTAGCGAGAGTTTACTGTCGCAATTAAACACTTCTTAAATTTGAAGAAAAGGAGAAAAGAATTACATGACGTAGGGCGTTGAGCATTTAGACAGCTAAGCCATTCTGTCATGCTGATCCTTCTGTCGTTGTTGATATCACAGTACCTGGGCAATCTTTTGCCACATCTTTGAAGCTGTCTGTTACTAGCTACCATGGTGCGGAAACTTTTCCACTCTTTCCTTTCTAAAACCTGCAAGCATATAAAGGATATCCTTGTAACTTTTTATGTATCTACTAGATAGTTTCATGCAATTCGTATTATTGGAGTTCTTTGGTATTATTAAGCGAAACACCTGTACGTGCCTTATTCTTGTTTTTATCGAGCATCACAAAGTGCCAAGTCGCTATCTGCTCCTCCTTAGAAGCTTGCCACTTAGCTGTCGTCTCATCCGAATCTGTACCAGAAGCCTTCATCTTCTTTTGCATTAGATCCATCAAATCTCGCAGAAACAGTTGCTTCTTCTGTTCAGGACAACCTGTCACGTGTGTTAACGTTTCATTCACATTCTATGCTTAAGGTACCAAGAAATTGGGTAGTTTTGTTACCTTTCATGGGTCTGCTAGGGATGGGCACTGGATTACAGTTCGGGGTGCGATCTTTAGAAGACGTTCCTGGGATTGGTTTACCAGTGTCCTGGTACACGCACCAGCAGTAGCCAGAGTAACACTGCACTCGATGGTACCTCCCATCGGGGGTGCATTCTGGCACGTAGAACTTCTTTTGAGAATGTTGCCTCTCGTCCTCTAGTACGGATCGTCTGTCCGTTAGACAATCGTTTGCTGCAAAGTTCATATTCAATACACATTATCAAAATCCGCTGGATTATGTACATTGATCTATTTGTAACTCGATCAACATAATACATAGGGGCGGATTTGGGTATAGATTAAGTAGGCTGTAGCGTGGGCGGCAAATTTTGGGGGCGACAAATTTTGGGAAACGATAAAATTTTGGAAGCGGCAAATTTTGAGGAGCGATAAATTTTGAGACGCGGCAATTTTTAAGGAGTGGAAAATTTTGGGAAGCGACAAATTGTGGGAAATTGAAATTATAGGGAACGGAACTGTTGGAAAACGGAAAATTATGAGGAGCGGGAAATTTTGAGGAGAGATAAATTTTGGGAAGTGGCAAATTTTGGGGAGCAACAAATTTTGGGAAGCGACAAATTGTGGGAAACGGGAAATTTTCGGAATAGATAAATTTTAGAACTACTCTACTTGCCCAAAAACTTGCATAATTCTCTGATTTTTTTTACGTCGCCTAACTTCCCTTGCCAATCAAATAATTTTTAATAAAACTCGCCCAGAAGCGGAACCATGCTTCTACTGTAAGCACGGTTCAAATTCTAGGCCTTCTAGAGCAGTGAACCCGTTTCAGAGGATTAACCGGGTTCATCGCTTCAAACAGCGTGTATAAAAAGAAGCACGTTTACCATCGCTGTCTTCTTTAGTGTCCGTTGGATCATCGTTGAACGTTGGTCGAGAATGCACCGGGGCAGGATTGCCCTTCAGCACTGTGAAATACCAGAGAACAGAATCATCGTAAAGTCTTCATCATCTTCTCGATTAAAGTAGAAGAACCGACCCTTTCACCGGAGACGAATTCTGACATTACAGTCGATCTATGTACAAGGCTTCGTTCCCTTTAAAAATTTCGCCTCACTCCCGACGAGCGTGCGCAGCGAAAACTTCGTTTCTCTGTACAGTTTGTTAATGCCAGCGGTTAATTTAGAAAATAATGATACTCAATCGAAGATATTTACACGGGTGATCAAAACTTTCCACGTTCCTCTCGTACTTTCCCTACAGAATTTTGAAAAAAAAAAAACAAGAACCGTCACCACCCAACAAACAGGATCGTTCACACACACAGACGCATAGGCGTTCGACACATATAGTTTTCTCCTTTTTCTCGATGGTTTTTACAGCACATGCATGATAATTAGAACAGAAGCGTTATACAAATTCTATGGTACAATATCCCGCCTTCGATCCTTGCGCTCCGACTTTATACAGAATCGATGTGCGATTAATGAGTGGGTGGTGACGCACAGCTTTATGGAGAATGATTTTTGGCAAAACGAAAGTGGCGAAATGGATTCGTAGTTTTTATTGCTTCGTTTCCTTCTGAGGGTGCGCGCTCGTGAAAAAATGTTCGCACGATTCCGAGGAGCATCTCGGCTCGAGAAATTCAATCGGGCAGAAAGTACTCGGAGTAGTACGAAGTATACGATGTTGAGTGAAGTAAGAATCTTTTGGATGAAACCATTAGTGTTGAGCCGCTGCAAGGATTCCTGCGGATTCTTCTGCGCGCGATGTTTCATTAACACTTTGACCCCTTTTCAGCAAACATTTGCGTTGCCCAGATACTGAAGGCATCGAGGCTAAGTGGATTTTGTGGAAGAAACTAGTATACTGCTTGACTTCTGTACTGTTAACATCGAATAATCGAGATGGGTCTCGAAGTTGGTTGAGAAGCTGTGGTAGATGGTTGCAAAATATTTATTGCATCCCTCTCAAATTAGCACGTAGAATTTTCATAGCAATATGATTGACAGAGTGATTCGTATGCAGTTTATTTTGACCAAGAGGTACACATTTTTCCAATAAATATTTAAAAAAAAACAAATAATTGTGAAGGCCAATGTGAGAAGAATTTCACAATAACGTGTGAGAAAATATTTCATGAATTCGAAATTCGATCACTCCGAGTATTCGAATACTCCTAATTATTTGAATATTTACAGCTCTAATTTTGGCTCGTAACAATTATGCTACTATACCCATTTTAGACGACTTCCTTGTTATACTAATTCACTTTTTAAATATTTGTAGATTTTTATGCTACCAGTACAGCAAAATTAATAACGTAAAAAAGAAGAAAACAACGTGACTACGTAACAGAATTCATCAACCATTAATCACCCAATTACGATAACGTGTTTGCAAGAAATCCATAGAAAACGTTGCGGCGGCGAAACAGTAGCGACATTAGAGAGGCTCGAAGAAGAGGATTGAAGTAAGGTGACAGTGGTGTGGATGTGCAGAACTGGGACTCACCTTGGTCCGTGGCCCGGGTCCTCTGGGCCTCAGGGACCTCGGGGCGCTCGTCTGCGGGGTTCAGCGACAAGAACAAACGTACTAAATGATAACAATGATGTCACTCAGCCGACCGGCCTTACCTATATGTACAATGTTTTTTGTCATTCGCGCATCGCAGGTTTTTCTAGCAGAGCAGCGAGCGTTGGCGAACACATCGAGTCGGGGTTAACCCCTTCGATGCGTATATTTTCCAAGCGGCAGTCTCACGCACCCCCGAAAAGATTGCGTCTCTGTTACCCGTTCGTTTGCTTTACGGGGCTCTCGATATCCCTTTGCTCGTTTTGAGGGGACGCGTGTCATGCGGTGGTTTAGACCATGCGAGAGCTGCGCGTTAAAGGGGCATGCATTTGGGGAAAATGTCCCAAAGTTAAGAGAATCAAGAAGTTGGCCTTCGCGCGAGTGGACTGGTACCGAGGATTATTATTTGCACTTTGCTGAGAGCATTGGTGATTAGGGAAAGAATGAGGGAGTAAGTTGAGCTTGAAAGAAAGAAAGGACACGCAAGTGACTTGAGGGAGGGGACATTGAAGAATCCTGGCCACGACGAATGACATTACTCAACATGCAAGTGGCCGTGATTCTACTTATGCATCCACCGTTTCACGCGGGATTCTACTTTTACGATTCGGCGTAAATATACTTGGAAGCAAAGTGTGTATATGTACTTCGGAAGGCTGAAGCGCGGATAACAAGCATTCTACGTTGGTTAAATAGACGAAAGTGTCTGCGATATTTCCTAATCTTCTCTTGACTACGAATAGACTAGATAGACAGATATGATGTTGTCTATTCTTCGGTAGGCTGTTACAGCTAAAGTGTAGGGTAAGTCCGGGAGTGTCAGTCGACCTGAGATAAAATGGCTATTAATACTAGCTAATACTGATATTATTTATTTTACCAGAATAAATATAATATGTTCAGATTTTTATGCTGATTCAGAAGAAGTGGTCGATATTTGCTTTAAGATAATATTTGACGAAAATCGGGTTGCAAACTGAACTTGTGACACCTGACCACCTCTCGCGAGGTGTCGGGAGAAATGATTTTCGTTGTTGGCTGAGACCACTCACATAATTATTAATTATTCATGAAAAAATTAAAAAGAAAAAAGGAAAGTAATTTATGAGTAAATACTACAACTGATGAGTGAATACTACACTTCGCCTATATAGTTTCGCTCCGTCCTAACGTGGAATCAATCGCGCTGCAAACATAATTTTATAATAGTGTTCATTCATTAGCCTTAAGTGTTCGTTCATTGGTGCGTTTACCCTATAACGACTCAACCAACTTTCCTACCTGACCGCATCACCCGGATTTACCCTACCCTCGTTTCAATGTTACTCCTAATCCGTTCTCAACGTTTTAAAACTCTCCACCTTCGTTATAGGGTAAACCAACCAGTAATTGACCGCATACCAGTGAATGACCATTAGGCAAAGAAATGTCAATTATAAATTTAAAAATTAATATATGTTTATAAATAGAGTGTAGTTGCACGTTTAATATCCCATATTTTTAGTTATGCGTATTAAAGAAACATTAATAAGTACGATTCTTAATAAAAGTATGCGGTCATTTACTGGGCTTCTCATTCAACAATTCGGTCATTCACTGGTTGGTTTACCCTAGGTATCACGCTTTCTTCCAGTGTGTTATAGCGCTATAGCGAACTCATAAAATCATATCTACATAAAAAAGCATACCGGCAATATTTATACGCAATCTACATAAGGACACACGCCTCGTCCAGTCGCGTCTACTCTCTCAACTCTAAAGTACCCCAACTTGCATCGAGTCCCCACCGATCTCAGCTGACTACACAGAGCCCAAAGGTGTAACTCGACTTGTCCTCCCAAATCGGTGGCACCAATTAGCCAGCAAATTTACGAGCTCGCCGTAGCCCTAGCACCGAGTACGTGTGCCGCAGTTACGTAGAAGCCCGGCACAGCTCGCGGAACGAGCTGATAGTTGGCGTAGGCGCGGATTTACGAAGCGACGGGTCGCGCGGGCGGCCGTTCATTCTCGTAGGCCAAGCCGCGAGTACGGGGCATGTGCGCGGGGTCAATTGCTTCCAATTCCACGGCGGGCAGCCGCGAGTGTGGGCAAACTTCCGGCAGGATTCACGAATGTTAAACGGGGCCGACTATGGAAGACGACCCTTGGCGCGCGCGACATCCTGTCCAGGCAACGGCTCCCCGTAATTTATGCCACGATTTAGACGCCGACGACGGCGACGTCCGCGACGACGGTCTTCCGGCGTTATCCTCGGACGACACGCGACGGCCACTGGTCTTTGTGATATTTTTATTTATAGCCGACATCAACGACGTCGCACACGCGCCCCTTCCTTCACAGACCCGTCGTCGCAGGCTCCGTTTTAACCTCCCCCCGTAGCCTTTCTACCCCGCGGCGTATGCCTCATGTAATATGCAGACAGCAAGTAATTAGCATGCATGTAGTGCGCGGTGCATCGGGATGTTAAGTAATTATAGATTTATGCGGTGGGCGGGTAACGAGAAATGGAATACTCGCAACTGCGGCTGTGCTGGGCTTGGAGATGGAAGAGGGTGTAGTTCTGGTTGTAGAAGGGAATTGGGGATGGTTCTGTGGAAGTCTAGATAGGTATGTGGCTAAGATGGGAGCGTTCTCAATATGAAAATTCTGATTTTAGTGTGACTTTCAAGGGAAGATCCCGAACCCGGAAATTTGAAAAAGTATGAAACTTTGTGAATATGTAGGGGATTTCCTTCTGATTACAACGCAATTTTTTTTGTTGCTCAAATTCACTCGAAGGGGGTGGAATTAACCTTTGAAAATTTGTCTTTTTTCCGATTTTATTTTGTAACTCGCGATCTGTAAGAGATAGAAAAAAAGTTTCAAGACGAAAGTTACTTTTGTTAATTAGGACTATCATTTGGTAACTGACAGTTCTTATAATTCGTGAGTTGTAACACAAAATTGGAAAATATGTGGAATTTAAGGAGTCAATTTCGCGCCCTTAGAGTGAATTTGGGTAGCAAACAAAAATTGCATATTCACAAAGTGTCAGAATTTCTTGAATTTCCGGGTTCGGGATCTTTATTTATTTTGGAGTAGGTAGGGTAGACCGGGGGTGGTGAATAATATTATTGCCTTCTTTGAATTACTTGAATTTTGTAAAATTAAATTTCTGTTACTATCGACCCCATGCAGTGTTACAACGGACCCGGGGTCAGAAGCGGTTGTAACACTTTCTCCGCTTTCCATTTTTTATTAATAACTTGGATATTACTTGACATACAACGAAATTGTTGTGACTCAATAATCTTAAAGCAGAAAGTATTTGTCTGTCGCCTAAAAACTTTCAACCGGTAAACTCTGGGGTCACGAAATGTGTCCCAGCTCATTATGCCTGTCTAATCCAGATGAATGTGACTATTTTCACAAAAAAAAAGAAATATAATTTTTTATAAAATCAGAATCTAAATTTCAGGCGAAGTCGAATAGTAAAACTAGTGTCACATAAGTAAGATTTCCGTATAAGAACCTTTTTTTGTAAATGTAATAGTTCTTGTGTAGTTGTACTCCAAAGTCAAAGTGCTACTACCACCCCCGGTCTCCTACCTAGGCAAGGAGCAATTTCTTTTTTCTGCGAAAATTCACTCCGAAGGGGTGAAATCAATCCTTAAAGTCATCGCGTCTTTTCGATTTTTTAATGCAGTGCAATAAATAAACCCCGTACATTTGCAAGCATCCGAGTGTATCACTATCAACAGAAATAACGTAGAGTAATAAATAAATCATTAAAACGTAAATGTTTGAACGATTGTGAGTGTACTGGAAACGCGAGACAATCGCGTGGCAGTGAACGTCTTAATGTTCTCTTTTTTAATAGAATTATATCCTTTCACCCCTTGCACACTACAACTGTAACAAGGGGATTACGACAAAGTAACAAATTGTAGCCTTGAAACGAGGTTGAAATTGGAAATTCAGGATCAAATTGATGGATGCTACAAGGCGTGAAATATTAATACTCGTTGAATGACAGCTCTAAGGACTTACAGAAGAAATATCGAAGCTAAAGAGACGTCCCTACGGTCTCGAGTGTCGGGAAGTGTTAACAAACGAGTGAATGCATAAATTTCTACGGAAACGCTAGCACAAGGCACAGTGAGGAGAGCGTAGGAAGCTGTACAAAAGGTAAGCAGAGGCACTCGAGGTCCTGCCAAGCAGAAAAGCTCGCGCGCGTAATGTTTATGGAAATACGCAACCCCTTGTGGAAATAAACTACGCGATCCCCGCGGGCCTCCTCTTTGCTCTCCGCTCGTTTCCTCTCAAAATCCTCGAGCACGAGTTATAGCGCAACATGAAACTGTCAAGCGATCGTAGACTTTGAGATGAACGGGGTGAGAGGGCGGGGGAGAAGAACGGGCCACTTTAATTGGAAAGATACACACTCCTCGCATGTAAACGAAGATTAAGAAGCGTTATAATAGCGCGGGGCGATAAAACGATCCAACTACGACGCTTTAGATCGCTTCATCCCAGATCGAGTAAATTATGGCTCCCCCGTAAGAAACGTCCGTTTATCTACTTTTAAAGCGCGATACAGCGCTCCTCCCGTGACTAATAAGCTACGATAGCCATATGCGTCCACATGCTCGTAATTTAATCACCCGTAATTAGAACCACGATGAATTCGTGCGATTCTGACTGCACGTTCCCCTCCTAAGCTGTCGTTTTCGTTTCTCGAATCGTCGGGGTTTAAGGGGGCATTCTCGTCTGATAGTTCGAAAAGTGGAATCTTGTCCACCTCTTTGACGATGTTACTCCTATTGGCGGGATTTGTGGCACCTTTCACAGTCGTTTGATTGCAAAAATAATAGAAGTTTCTTAAAAGTAGATAGTTTAGATTAGTCCACTTCAAAAAAAAGAAAAAATGAAAAATTGAAAGAGTTATAGCGTTTGAAAGAGAAAGTAAGCTTTTTCCTCAGACAAATTTTTCGTATTATTCTTTACACCAAGGAAATAAGTATTTAAATAAAAATGAAAATTTAAATTTTAGGTTCAGTTCCACTGTAAATTATTTAACTTTGAGAAAATTTTCTTCTTTTTGCAATCAGATGACTGTGCCAACATCGTCGAAGAGATTCCACAATAATAATTAATAAATAATGAGAAGAATCGACATAAAAAAATATTTCCTGCAAGCTTAAAGATGCCTCCTTATATCCCAAAAGAGTTTAATGCATTATTGACAATAGCTTTTTAAAAAAAAATCATAAATTTTGGGAGCTGTTACACGAGAATTCCCTCTTAAGGGCCAGAATAAGAAACGTGGACTTGACTTCAACGTGGATCCAAGTTACGTGCCCGCGGAGTAGCTAGGAAGCGGAGCAGCAACCTTCACCCAGGAAACGAGGAAAGAGGTGCAGACTATGCGCGGTAATTGCTCGCAAGCGATTGCAATGCGACACGGGTAGATCGATTAGCACGTGTTAGACAGCGTTGGTGAGTATGAACGGTGGTGTTAATCCCGATTTACGATCGCCATAAAACCTGGTCATAGCCGTGAATTTACGGTCGTGATTTAACGCCACTTGTGCCATCAGTTTGTCACTTGAAGCGCGATGGGTGGGTCAACAAGGTGTAGCGAATGTCTTGTTTCTTTCTTGCTGGTTGATCATTAGATATTAGTGTTCCAGGTGGGATTTGGAATATCGAAAATGTCGATTAAGCATCGGTAAAATTTGACGCAATGACTAAGAATAATGGCATCGTATATCAAGTTTAACCGTATTGTGTCATTCTTGCACGAGGGCGATCTTCGATTCCTCCGTTGTCTTTTTAACGAGAGCCATTGGGTGGAAATATGTTTCTGTGCGGGAATCTGCTACCGGGTGTGTCGGAGCTTCAGGTGTAAAGTTAATTGGTTGATAGAGTTTGTGAAAAGAAAGAGGGAAAAAATTTCGAGTGATCTATTTGGTATAAAAACTCTTAAAGACTTTTAAAGGGACATTCTACTTCGATCGACAAAAAATTAAGCTACTTTTAAAGATTTTTTCTCAGTAATCACCTATAAAAACTTCTTTATAAATTTTTTTCTATAATATAAGAGTAGCTTAATAAATACCAAAATCAGACACTTTTTGGAGTAATATAGTACTATATTTCAAAGAGCTAGAATATCCACAATTTTTACAATTTTTAAAAATCATTGGAGATACATTTATATACCACTACAGACTACAATATATCTAGGTTTCAGCAAAATTCAAAATTTTACTCCAAAATGTGTCCAATTTCGCGTGAAATGACTAAAAAAAAATTTTTCCATTATATATTGTATTTACTGAGAAAAAATCTAAAAAAAACAGCTTTATTTTTCAGTCAATCAAAGTAGAATGACCCGTTAATGATGTTGCACCTGTAATTTTGAAACGTCCTGTATACCGAAACTCAGATCCTAGAGACAATCTTACGTGGCGCAACAGCGTGGCGCCGCTTCGCAAATATCACCGCGTTCAAAACTGATTTATGCACCCAATAGCCTCCAAAAGCGACCTTCAGGACTCTCGCCTACCAATGTTTACAGCTAGAGTTGGCAAATTCGGAGTATTATCTGTACATCTCTATAAAAATGAAACAATCTAACCATGGCAACTGCATATTGCACTGTGAATCATTGCACATTAAATTCCTTGTAATCCCAATATCTTCGTCGGCGTAGGAAGAATTGATTTTAGTGTTCGAAGGAGAGGATCGATGATCGTCGATCGTGCAAGACGTCGGTCCAAGAGGTCCGACGGGCCCCCGAGATCTCCCCTTATCTCGCGTCTAAGTCTGTACGTGTGTATATGTGTGAAGCACGTGCACCACGTGTTAAACTTACGAGTGAAGTCGTTCGCGAGGCAGGCACCCCATTCTTGCCTGGAGAGTTTCAAATCCCGATTTAGGTCGCACGTGCGGGCGAACGTGCGAGCACATTTCTTCGGCCTTACCGCCTTCTTCGCGAGCCGCCGGAGCTCCTTGTACTCCGCCCTGTCCAGGTAGCCGTCCCCGTTCTTGTCCAGGGTGACGAACTTCCATGACAGCACCCGCTCCACGTTCTTGTCGCCTATCGATCAACCAATCGTGGGGAAGCGATATAAGAAATCCGCAAACGTCGAGGCACGCCCCTCGCGAGGAATACTGAAGGGGGTGGGAAAATAAATGCGGGGTAGTTATCAGCCCGAGTCCATCTTTTCTCAATTTAATAATCTGTCAATGGTATTATCTATTCGTGTTCTCGTGCAAAATCGAGGAACTTGGAGCTACCCTTACTTTCTCAGTAGGGTGGAACGAAATATAGGGAAATAATATTTTTTTATTATTCATGAATTCTAATAGTGGGTAATGGTTGGCTTTTATAATGGTATTTAAGCTGCCAAAGTTTGAACGTGATCAACAAATTTTTTGAGGTGCCGCAAGCCCTTCAAATATTAATTTTTGAATATTAATAATTACTGAAATATTAATTTTTGAATATTAATATTTACTGAAATATTAATTTTTGCACCTTAAAAAATTTGTTCAAACTTTGGCAGCTTAAATACCATTATAAAAGGAAACTTTTGCCCACTATTAGATGTCATGAATAATAAAAAAATATTTTGCCCGTATATTTCTTTCCACCCTATTTCTCAGCCCCTTCAGTCGTGCTCTAGGGAGCTTCTGAGAAACCGCAAAGGGGGGATGGTATCGTTGGCAGCTTATTAAATTCGTGAAATGCCAACTCGGAGCAACTGAATTTACCCAACTTCAACTTCACCGCCATACCATTTTCAAAATACTACGGCACAGTTCCGATGATCCGAGGCACGCTGAACCGACTGGATAATTCAGTAGGCCGAGTTCACCGGGGCATGCTCGGATTATCAAGACTCCAGTGTAGGGGAGGGTAGGGGAATTACGAACACTTAAGGGAAAAGTTAATTTGAAACAAAAATATTGACTCTACTCGCATTTACTTTAGAGATAATTGAACTTTGATTAGGGTAAACCAACCAGTAATTGACCGCATACCAGTGAATGACCATTAGGCAAAGAAATGTCAATTATAAATTTAAAAAATACTATATGTTTAGCAATGGAGTGTAGTTGCACTTTTAATATCCCATATTTTAGTTATACGTATTAAATAAACATTAATAAGTTCAATTCTTAATAAAAGTATGCGGTCATTTACTGGGCTTCTCATTCAACAATTCGGTCATTCACTGGTTGCTTTACCCTAATTCTCTACAAAATCAACAGAAAGAATTATAGTTACTTTAATAACAAATCATTTTTTTTGAGACAAAAATAAAACTCGTTTGCAATTCCCCGCTCTCCCTTGCATAGGGTAAAGGTAGGTTTTGGAATTAAATGTTCCATATTACATACGTTTACCCTATCTATCTTTTATCCCACTCTCACCGTCAGCGGAGATGTTGGTCCGCCTGTACTCGATCTTGAAGTTCTCGATGAGGTTGCCATTAAACTTGGACTTCTCCGCGCGGTCGCAGGTGTTCCTGTGATTGCTGTTGTACTGCCTGCGCTGCTTCCAGCTCGGCGAGCGCCTCCTTTGCCCGCTCCTGGTGGAAGCAGCAGATCTGGGACCGGGTTTCAAACATCTTGGTCTTTGGTGTCTTACCGAGGTGTCGGGCAGCGGTCTGCCCTGCGGCGTCACGCACCAGCAGTACCCGGTTTCCTCGTGGCACTGCACCGGTGCGTACGTGCCATCCGGACGACAGACTGGTCGTGCGCCCGGCCTGGCGGTCAGCCTTGCGGAGAAGCACGCTGGTGTCTCTGGATGGGCAGGTCCAATCACATTTTCTTCCGAGTTATACATAAGTAACCGTTTCGTCGGAATGCATAGGGCAGGCCTGCCCCATCGGGTGCAAATACCTCCTGAATTTCTGGGACCCGGGCAGCAGCCGAGCGCGGGACTGTTTCATTGCTACCCGTTGCGAGATTTGTGAGAGAAATGCATGAGTGTGCGAGTGTTAGGACGGCCGCACACTCATGCAGTTCTCCCGCAACCCATGTTGTGGTTAGCAACGTAAACGGTCCCGCGCTCGGCTGTTACCCGGGTCCCAGAAATTCAGGAGGTATTTGCACCCGATGGGACAGGCCTGGCATAGGGTGTTCCTAAATTGCTTGGCCAAACAATCGCTGCGCGCGCAGACTCGTTAATGTCCGTAGTTGTGGAACAACAAGTCTATACAAAGATCGTTACAGTATCCGCCTGGATTGAACGGGCAAGAACGCGCGCTTTCCTTTGATGTGCCGACGCTTATCGAACGCGCGCGATATGGCGCGTTACCGTCCGCATCAGCCGCCCGGAGTAACGTGCCGAGGTTTTTCGCGGGAGCCGCGCTTCGCCTGGGTTTGACTTAACGCGAGCGTTATTTGGTAGGTAGTTAGGTACACCGTTGGAAAGGTGTTATTGAAGGGTATTTGCGGGTTTCAGGTTTTAAGTAGGGCTGGGAATATTTGTCGAATTTTGCAGTATTCGAATATTCGAATACTTCAGTTGCTCAATTATTCGAATATCCAAGTATTCGAATACTGATGTATTCGAATAGTATGGTGTGAATTATAAATAAAGTTCGCACACCGCAAACACCTATCATTCACTTTTTTTATATAATGATATAAAAATGAGAAATTATAGTGCAAACATAGATTAATAAAATGCAAAAAGTTTCATCAAGATATCTGGTACAGTTATTTGAAAAAAGTTCTTAAAAATTGTATCATTTTTAGGCGTCAAATCCGCAAATACCCCTTAGGACGAATCGAGTGATAATTTTTTATAAAATTGCAAATGAAATTGGAAAATAGTCTTAAAATTCACGATTTCGTGATTTCAAATTACATTGATCAAACCTGTCTACCTACCTACTTACCGCATAAACTTAGGTCCACAAACGTTTCCTTCCGAGCTGCGATCTTTTAAGTTGCACGTAGGAGGCTGAACACGTTTCCGAGGAAGCCGTCCTTATCGTTATCTGATGCCTAACTGTGTCTCTTTATATTCTCTTATTATGTCTGAGTAACATCAAATAATATTTACCGACTTCTTTTCTCCAACGTGCAACTGTTACGGCTACAACTCATAGGAAGGATGCTGATAAAATTTGGTCAAACAATTTAGTAGCAACCTGTATATTTAATTTAGTCTAAACGTGTTCTAAACGATTATCCTTAATCTTACACTTGGAGCAAAATGCTTCGCTACTGCAGGTTGCTAATTAGTAGGCGTGTGCGGGTACCTGATATTTCAGGCTCGGGTCGGGAATTTTTCTCGGTTTCGGGTCGGGATTCCGAAAGATTGTCGACACAGAAACATATTCCCGGGGTATCCGTTATTTCGGGACCCGATTTGCGATTTTTCAGAACATAATTTTTCTAGTCTTGTACTTAAACTTTTGAGTTGTGATTTCGCAGTGCGATCAGGTGTAAGATTTTTTAAGCAAGGAAAATATTACACAATATAGGTAACGTGTGAAATAATACTATTTCAATTTATGTTCAAGTGAAGAAAACATAACTGTTACCAAACGGAAAAATTATATTCTGACTCAAGTGTCGAATATCGAATCGGAAAGTGAGTCCCGAAATAATTGGTAGGTACCGAAATATATTTATGTGTCGACAATTTATGTATCGAATTTACCTATAAAAATGATTTTCCAATATCCCCCTGCGCGTCCACTTAACATTCTCCAATAAGTCTCTTCCATAGAACAGTGACGAATAATAGCAAAACCCACTGAACCGTATTTCAACGAACAGTTGTCAATCCTCTGACTAACCGGATAGTGAGAATCGAGCTGGTATTCTCTCCAAAGTGACTCAGAATCGTCAAACAAGCCTAAGAAGCACAAGCATTTTACACCAAGTACACATACACATATAGCTTCTCCAAATCGATTCTCTTTGCCCTGGAAATTTGATTTCGGAAGGTGCAGGAGTCTACACAGGTACTGATACCCCGACCCTAAATTTCTGGGTAGCCGCACGTTCCCATTAATCATTGAGTATCTGGTACCCTGATCCGATCGTGCACAGAAATCAAGGTGGACACGTCTCTGGAACCGTTGTCGGGGTTCTGAGGTTCTGAACGTGGTATCGCGCAACCATCGGTACAGTAACTATTACTAGCACTATCGCGGGAAGAATGTATCAGCCTACCTGGACAGGGGCCAGTGTGTTTGATAAGAATAGACATGCCTTGACACTGCTTCGAAATGACCTGACACTGACTCGAATACGTAACACCGTCGCTCCCACATACCGGTGTGCTCGCACCGTCGCTCATTGTGCACTCGGCTATCCTTTTCCTGCACTCCTCCTAAAACACACAACCCACACGTTACGCGCGACAAGTCAAGATATGTCAGTGAATATATCTCGGTGAAGCGTTCCCTCAACCCTTGACCAAACGAAATTACATCATATGGGGTTTAATCGCTCGTACGAGGTTTAAGCGCTTAATTAATCAAGGTCCGAGATCGGTAAATCACTCATCCTGGAAGGCTCGTGGAAATTCGAGATTGCGTTTCTTAAATTGGTAGTGATTTTAATTAATAGATTGATGCTGACGAGGTTCGAAATGCTTTAGTGATGGTCTGCTCTCTGAGATCTTTGCAATGACCATTAATTGTATTTGATTCAATTATTTATTTACTTGTTTATTTTCTTTTATGAGTAGACCTCGTTGTTTACAATATGAAAAATGAAATACATTACGGCACACGAGATTATAAACCACAAGAACACCAAAGACAAAATGAAAATTAACTGATTGCAACAATTTAGCAAAAACAAGAATTGATTAACTGAACTAGTAAACTTGGAAGGAAATTATGATATCCTACCATAGAGAACTTAGGTTCAGACCTAAACTATATTAATTAATTGTACTCGCGAAAAGACAGTTGGACTGTGCAACTTTGACGAATAATTTGGATGCTGCATTTGTTATTATAAGATGATTGCAGATGGATGCAAGTGAAATTCCACCTTATAGTAAATATCTTCAATTCACGGTGAGTAATATCCATGAATCATTTTAGGAGTACACTTAATCGACTAGTCAAGCACAATGTTCGGAGCGCCGCGTTTCGCCTCCTTATTGGAAGGATACGACGACTCCTCGCACGGGTGTCGACGAAGAAAGGATTAAAATGAGAAGTGACCGGATGTTTCGCGGTATGACTAATTCTTCGACGATTTTCCTTGAATCCATCGACATCGTTCGGTGTTCCAAGAACATTCTGCCAGCGCATTATGCTATCTTTCGTGACCTCTTACGCACGTCTGCGAATCTCATTTCTTGTCCATAATTGGTGGTCGCGACGCAACATTCGAAAAGAATTCAAACGCTTCGGCTTTTAAAACACCGTGCATAGAGGTAATTAATCCTTTTACGATCGTCATTTAAACTTTTCCACGCGTTCTCTACTCACCACTTTACCTTCACGATTTCTGTTTTATTATCGTTTATTATTTTATATTTATTCGAATAATTCGAATAATTAGAATACAAATAATTTCATCGGATATTCGAATATTCGAATAATCAGGAGTACTCAAATATTCATTACAGCCCTACTCCAAAGTGTGTGTCAGATAAGGTGTTACGATGCTGCAGCGTCATTTCCGACAGAATAATGAAGGTCGGATTGTGTTCGTTTGGGGAGAATAACACGGTTTGCAAATAAAGTTTCCTTATTCCCCGACCCTGTCTGGCTGTTTTACAGCGAAAGATTTTATCTTATCGTACAGGAAGGTGAAGACGCGGCAGTAAATCTGCGACGAGATGCGACTACGGCAATTTATTTATTGAACTGGATGACTCGGTGCTAGCACATGCGAAATCCTCGCCGATCGAAAGCCTCTCTACTCCAGAAATGATTCACACGAAACGGCGTGGAACAGAGGCGTCTTTAACTCGGCGGAGGCGCCTCTATCCAGTAAAGAAGGCGCCTCCGATCCATCAGAAGAGGCGCCTGTATCGTTACGTCATGCATTTGCATTGCACGGAATGTGAAACCCGATTTACCATCTTTAATGGGCGGCCGTGTCGGCAATTACTATCGACGAAACTATCGAATGTATCGCCGAGGGCTGCTAATTATCGCTTATGAGATATTGCCCGTCATTCAACTAACATTTCCTAGATACACACGTCCCTCGTGTGTGGTGATTTTGCTACGGCGTCAACGTGATATCTTGATAGAGGTAAGTATATAGTAATTATTAATGGGGGAAGGGGGAAAGGATGGGTTGAGAAGGATGCTAGGTGTTTGAGGAAATTAGGGGTTCGTGAAGTTCTGGGGATTGTGACAATTCTGGGAGGTTTGGAGATCTTGGAAATGATCGTTTCTAGAGATTTTGGGAAGAATCTTAGGAGTTCTAGAGATTTTGGGAAGAATATTAGGAATTCTAGAGATTTTGGGAAGAGTCTTGGGAGTTCTACAGATTTTGAGAAGGATCTTAGGTATTCTAGAGATTTTGGGAAGGATCTTAGGAATTCGAGAGATTTTGGGAAGAGTCTTCGGAGTTCTATGGACTTTGAGAAGAATCTTAGGAATTCTAGAGATTTTGGGTGGGATCTTAGGAATTCTAGAGATTTTGGGTGGGATCTTAGGAATTCTAGAGATTTTGGGTGGGATCTTAGGAATTCTAGAGATTTTGAGAAGGATTTTAAGAATTCTAGAGATTTTGGAAAGGATCTTAAGAATTCTAGAGACTTTGGAAAGAATCTTACGAGTTATGGAAATCCAGGGAAGAATCTTACAAGTTCTACAGATTTTATGAAGAATCCAAAGTATCGAAAACCCTAAGAAGTAGCCAAGGCCTTCAATATCAGAGGATCCTAGGACCTTCTAAACTCTAAAAACCGCGCGAAAAATTCTACAAAGCGTCTAAAAACCATCTTAGAGGGTGCATGCAAAACAGAATTCCAAGAATCCCAAATTCTCCTTTCTCAAACGAAATAGGGACACCACTTGATGTGTGAAAAAGAGCTATGTAAATACCCTTCTACCATAGGTAACAAAATTCCTTTCCCAAGGAAAACGCCATCGATCTATTAAAGATCCATCGAAGGTGGCGCCCGATCATTGCTTGCACACCGACGCACTCGGGAATGCGTAACGCCGTCCGCGATCGATGCAACGCGATGCAATACAGCGTAATACAGTGCAACGTGGTGCAGCGCGCGGTATAATCGAACCGCGCGTCGAATGCTAACGCGCTCGACGATACACCCGACGTAGCTCGCGCTTGGCGCCAGCATGGACGCGTACGAAGGAAAAACGCAGGATGCGACGCGAGAAAATTCTGTACACCGCGATCGATCGAAGGATAGCACGCCAGCCATCCTTTTCCCCAGCCAGTGAAATTCTTCGCGACTTTTTGCCACTCGTCCTCTCCCAGGCTGCTCGTTTCTTCTTCCTCTACGGTCAATAATCGTGGAATTACGGATTGCTCTCATACTCGGAGGAAAAACTGCTCGGTTATTTCCGGATCGCGATCACGCCGCAGGGGAAAACCGTCGATTCAAATCGAGCACACGTGTCGCTCCTTTTCTCGTGACCGTTCGGAGGCTGTCCGTTGCCACTGAGACGAGATCGATCTATCGAGCTGCATACGCAATATAGTAGCCCTCTTTGTGTCATTCTCTCGGCGTTACGTGTTACGACAGCGCGTTTCGCTGGCGCAGCGTGCACGCATGCACATCTACGTGCACTGGTGCACTCGCGCGCGGATCCGAGCGACGCTGCGAGGGCGGCGAGGTGCACCCTTGGCACAGGGTGCTCGATAAGTAATATCGTGGAAAAGTTCAGTATGTAATATGTAATGTAATTCGTTCTTTTATTTTGACTCTTTCAAGCTTCCGTTTTCAGAAGTTTAAGAGTGACTGTGGTCGTTAAAGTGTCAAGGGGGTGATATGGAATCATTCGATTCAGGGGGGTCATTTGGAATCGTTGTTTGCTAATTGTTGTACGATCTTTGTTGTATTAAAAAAATGAGTAGGACGAGGTTTCAACGTTTTGATTGTAACAGATGTTAACAAGGGAACTGTGGTAATCCGAGAATTCCGATTTTCCTTTAGGGAACATTCTCATGAAAAGTTTTCAGCTAATCGAATTTTTGCGAAACGACGCGACACAACCACCAGAAGACCGCAACATAGAGGAAAAAATTTTAAATTTTGCACGTTTGTAGAAGATCTCAATAAAAGTATGAGACCATTCTCTTTTTCTGATTTTGTTTAATGAGATTTACTTTTTTGAGATTTGTTTAAAATTTGTAGTTCGAATAAAAAACGATCCCCACTACGATTTTTAAACGTTTCAATTGTATATAGTTGTATAGAGTATAAGAAACCATTAATGTCCATTAAATGTTTAATATAGCAATTTTTTTGATATTTGAAGAACCAAAACTTAGTGAAAAAAGAAAATTCTTTGACACTTCTATCGAGGTCTCCAAACCTACAAAGTCGAAAAAAAAAATTGCCTATGTTCCCTCGAATCTGGGTGTTCTCAATTGAAAACAAGTTCCCTTTAAAAATTCCAGATAAAAAATCAATTAATTGCAGTCCCAATAAAAATCATTTCCTAATATATATATTCTATGTGCCTATATTAAATCCAATTAGAGCCCTACAAACGTGAGTTAAAATTGCATGGAGGAGCCAAGTTAGATGAAATTCACGATCAGCTGATTCTTCGACACCCTGTAGCACCGTCACAAGCCACTCAGGCGAGCGAGCGCATGTAGCCGCGATGACATAACATGATTAGTAATTATCCACGGTGGTTAAGTGGCGTCACAGCGATGCACCTGCTATCCTATGCTCACAATCGCGCGCGATACGTGCCGATACGTTGTCAGCATGCACTCCCGCGAATAGGGGGTGTGGAAAAAATCCGATACAGTAACGCATTAACGATGGTGAAGAACCATTATGCGATAGGGTTACGTAAGTCTTCATAGGAAGCGGGCAACTCAGGCAGCGCGCTTTTTTTTTTCAATTCGTACCCCCACTTAGGGGCAAGGATAAAGACACGTTGCGGGCCTGGCGTACGTGTGTCTAATGAGGGGTTCCCAGGGAGGCGTTGTTTCTTTCTATAGGCTCGACGACGAGGGAAACACAGTGATTTGTCAGTGTCTCTGATTATAAGGTCGCAAGTGGAGGCGCTTGAAAAATAACGTTTAACGGCCCTGCTACTTGTGGCGTGCCACTGTAACGCGTTCTTCGCGGAACTGTGCTTTACGTGCCAATAAATCCTGGACGATGCGATTTCACGTGAGAGGAAAACTTGATTCAATCACTCACTTCGCACTAGTTTTATATATAATTAGTTAGGGTGATCCTTCACAAAAATATTGGGGATATCCACTAAAATAGAATGAGTTTTTTAAAATTGATGCAGACGATTTGAGTTTCTTCGAGAAGAAGGATTGGTTTACTGGGTGACATGTTTCGTTGATTTGGAATAAATTGCATTTGATTGAAATTGCGAAGAAAATAGTGAAGGTCGTTTTTCCAACTTTTTTATCTGAGCTTGTAATGAAAATTTAAAAATTCCGTTTGTGGATTTAAGTAGGATGTAAAGCTTCAGAATTTTTTGAATTTCCGTGTGTGGGATCTTCCCTTGTTAGTTGAACATACGCCAGTATGTTCTTACCTCTCAGCCAAGAATGAAGTTATAACTCAACCAGTATGTTATTATTTCTCCATCAAGAATGAAGTTATACCTTAATACTCAACAAAAATAAACAAATGGAGCCTTTAATACTCAAAAACTGTTACCAACTCAATTTAGCAAAACTTTTACTTACACCACTATGCTACTCAGCCCTCGATATCTAAAATTCTTCAATCACTTTCAGCCCTCACCATTAACCCAGTTTAGCTACATTTCATATCCAACTGGTGTTTAAAAGAGTCCACCAGAGTGGCATGAAGATTGAAAATGACAAGTAGGGTCCCCTCGAATAGGTTGCAATCACCCATTTGGCACAAATGCCGCATGTAGTTAGTACCCCAACGATGCGCGAAGAATATTTCAATCACTTTCAGCGCGCATAATCGATTCTCGTTCAGCTGCACTTTCTATCCAACTGTTGCCTGGAAGGTAAGGTCAAGCATTCTCGCTGGCCTCTGATAACAACGGATAATAGTGCTAATTGCCAATTCGTATTCAGCCACCTGAATCCCCGCGCATGACGCAACGCTTCTCGTTGTTGTTTAAACATTCGTGGCTGATTATCGGCTTCCAGCCGGCCACAAACACCCGTAGAATATTAAAGGATCACTCTTGCTCGCCCCTATCCTCCTCGAGGATTCCACCGATTCGCACTTATCCCCTTCGTAGCGTTCTTGCACTTAACACCTTCGTCCTCGACATGTATTTCGCTTTGCAATGCAAAGGACGAGCCTCTTCGCGAATATCCACTTGAACCGATTTTCTAAATCCGCCAACTCGACTCCGGGTAATTTAATTCTGATAGCATGCAGGCTGGGTATTAATAGAAACGGTCATAACCGATAATGATGAATGTTTCCGAGGGCTTTTTGGCCTGTCGCTGGCAAACCGGCTCCGGTGCAACAGGATCGATACGAATCCGATCGAAACGCGCTGTCCACGCAGGCGAATCGAGAGCGCTCGCGAAATCCGCGATACCCTAAACGCGGCTGGACGTAGGTGATCGGGGACAGGTGCAACGAGCTATCGCACGGTGGTCGATGCCTGTTTGTATAAATTTGCATTCGCGCGTCGTCGATCAGCTAGCACACAACCGGTGTTCTCTTTCGACGAGTCTGAATTAGATTCGTCGTCGGTAGACCTGATTCGATAATGCATGACAGAAATCGATCGCAGTGGAAACTATTTGTCAAATTTTTCGGTGATATTAGTGGAGGGTTGCCTATATCAAACCACTTAAGACATTTTACGTTATATTTCATATTTGATATTAATTTGCACGCAAATGACTGTTGGATATTGTAGGTATTCTAGTTTAAAACGCACTTTATCTCACAATTTTTGGTACCTATTTTTTTTCTATATAGAGCATCTATACAATGATTTTCGTCAAACTTTGCTTAATATATTTATCCACGTTACAGTAATGTTTACAAATTTTTGTAGAGAGAAACAATTCAAATTTGTGGCACCGAAAGCGGTTGAACGCATTGGTTAAAAAAATGTCTTCCCATGATTGACGTACTTTCGGCTATTCTGTTCGTGTGAAATAAAAAAACCAAAGTGATTCTTAATCAGAACGAGTTGGGATGTAGTTGGTAGCGAACTCAAGAAATAAAATCGACTATTAAAAAAATAGCAGCACTATGAACTTTGACTATCGATTTCTTCATGCTTTTCGTACATTTCGCGGACTAAAAAACTGAAAAAATCCGTTATTATAAATTAATTTAAGTACAGACGATGGAGACACGTGCAGTGAAGGTGCGCAAAAAATCTGGAATCAATCCGTCAAACAGATCTTGGCAACCATTTAAAAAACATGATTTTGAAAAAATCGATTTTTAAAATAGAACACACCCTTAATATCACTAATTACAATATTTTCCCCGCCATAGATTATTATTAATATACGGAAAAACCCATAGTATACGAATTAATATACAGTAAAAATTACAGAGTCTGAGCACAAATATTTAGACAGTATTAAGTGTGTTTCAAGATTAATTAAGTAGTAAAACAATTAGAGGAACAACCTTGGCATCACAAGCAACACAGATAGCATGTTAAAATCAATTTTTGTTACTCTATACGCATATGTAACGATGTCCTGAACGAATTTAGGGACCCCAAAAAAGGGTCAACACCGCTAAAGATTTCGTTGGCCACGATCATCGCTCTATTAATTATAGATAACTAATTCTACTACACCCTTATAACTTCCTAATCTTTCAATATCTCCCTTTTCCTTTCAGTTGTCAAAGGACATTCTGCAATATTTCTTCGACGCTTCATGTCGCAACGACTAGGTGAGTAGCAGTAGCATTCTTCCTTTCGCTCGCCGTCAAAGGAACACGAGATAAAAGCCTCAAGTCGGCTCGCAGCGTGTCCGAGGGCAGCCCCGTGTCGCGAGTTGAAATTTATTTTCCACCTAGGAGGAAACGTCGCGCGCGAACCCGTTCCGCGTGGCACAAAATCGTGTTATCGAATTTTTTCCCTGCGTTCCCGCGCGGCTGCACGCGTCGGGACGAGACAAGCGACACGCAAACGCGTCGAAACGGCACGGCCCGGTGACAATTAAGCGCGATCCCGCTCGCTGGATATTAATTTCTTCGTAAATCGCGAGAGGAAGTTTTTACGGCTCGCGCGCGACACGCTCGCTCCTCGGACCGGGGGCCTCGTTAATTTATCGGTAAACAAATTGCACGCGAGTCGACTGGTTAGCAGCTGGCTAGAATCTCGGGAATGCAGCGTTTTGCATCATTTTCCTGTTAATGGATCGCGTGAGGGGAATTCATCGCGCTCGTTCCTCGAAACGCGTTGACTTTTAAAAAAGCTACTTAATTTCCTCGTACGAGGAAGCAGTTAGGATTCTTTTCATTGACAATCCAAGCGTGTGCGTTTTATTGCTCGTGTTTGCACACACGTTTCCTGGAATCCGCGGTTGCTTGTCGAGCAGCCATTAAATGATCGCACCGAGTATTGGAATAACTAAGTGTTTAATTATTCTCATCACAATTTCAGTTAATGTTCGACTTTGATCGAAGCAGATATGCTTCTAATGGTCCCTAGAATTAAGATGTCATGTCGTGGGGCTTTGAATGTGTAATTTCAATTTTTAATGTGGAGTTGGATGTTTGAAGGCAATAGGAAATTTATACACGGCTTGAGTTAGGTAAATATGAGCGAGAGAGGCTGTTAAGGGGGACTACAGACAGGAGGGAATGGAATGGAAGGAACGTTTTGAAATCGACACACGCTACCGGACAAAATTCTGGGACCAGGTCTTGGTGAAAGCGCGAGGCATCGTTCGATGAAGATTTAGTGTGGCTGACAGAACAAGTAGTTTCGTTTTTCCTTTCAGGCTTTACCTTGTATTTTTGCTCTTACAAAACGGAACGCTCGTGTTTCGAACTCGGGATTATATTGCAAGCTTTATGGAAAATTAAGTTTTATCTGGTTAAAATCGGAGATCCGAGATAATAATTATTTTAATTTTTTGCGGGAAAGTCATTAGGTAAAAGTTGATTTTTATTTCCATGGAAGCCAGTTATCATTAATTCTCAAAGAAAAATATTAATTTTTAATTGTTCTGATCAGGTACTACTAACCATTATTAAACAGACATTAAAACAGATTAATTATAAAACTTATATATTTTATTAAGCAAAAACCGGTAAATTGCACTACAATATCTTTTATCCTATTCTTTGTTGCATATATTTTCATACCATTTTTTTGACTTAATAAAATATATGAGTTTTAATTCTCCAAATCCAATAATACAGTAATCCAAATCGGGTGGTGCAGAAACAAATCCTTAGGTTTATTACAGTTCTCGGTTGACAACTGTGATTTCCACCACTTTCAACTGTTCGTAGCTCATAGCTACGGTAACGTAGCGAATACTGAAATCTGTGAATAGTATTCGAATACTGAAATATTCGTAGTTAATTCGAATACTGAAATATTCGAAGTTGATTCGAATACTGAAATATTCGAAGTTGATTCGTAGCATTCGAATAGTTGTAAAATATTCGAATATTAAATTATTCGAATAGACCCATGGACATACCCCTTAATGCACGCTAATCCTTGTACACGGGTCTTCGAGGCGCCACGAAGAGAAGTGACACCCGATTGGCGAACAAAGGTGGAGTGACCGTTTCGATCGATCAAGCTCGGGAGGAGGACGTTTATTAATTAGCCATGAAGCCCCTCGAATCCACCGCTAGTGGCAAGGAGACGGAGTCCTGTTAACGGGACGAGTGTTAATCACGGAGGCATGTCTTGACGGCGCCGTCCGTCGTCATTGACACGCGCGCCAATTATCAGAGCACATTTCCCGCCGGTAGCCGCTATTAATTGTAGGTTCGCCTGGCGAGCACGTCACGATCGGTAATGACGCACCAGGAATTGGAACGTAAAAAAAGGAGAAGGAGAAGGAAGGAGACAGCACCGCGATTCGCCTGCGGGGCCAAGAGAGAGAAAGACAGAGGACAGCACCGCGGATTGCCAGCGGGGACAAAAGGCAGAAATCGAGAGAGATAGAGGAGGGGGAAGAAATATTCCACGGATGAAAAAAGAAAAAAAGAGAAGTGTTGCGAGCAGCAGCAGGTTGGCGCCATGCCTGTGGCACCGCTCTGCCCCCGTAGTTGACACCGTAGAATTGATTATAGAGTAGCAGGATTGATTTGAGCCGCGATAAACCTCCGTATTACCTCCGCCGATCAACGATCAAGGTCCTGGCCAGCAGCGATACGCCGCCGATTGCTGAAATTACGATCGATCTAATTACTTTTCGAGCGGGAGCGTTTACGGCGCCCGTAATTGGTATTCAAGTCGAAGCGAAATCTGGAATCGGCGCGGGATCGAGCGAACCGTCTCGCGAGAAGTCCAGGTAGTATCGAAAGAATCGGTACGCGAGCGGAGGGAATGGAAGAAATAAAGAAATCGATCATGCCATCGAGGCTCGACAACGAAATATGTGTCGCAGCAAGCTGACTTCGCGCTAATTCACTTTCAGGTGAACGTAACTTGTCGTTTATCAGGGAAGATTGCCGGAATGGTAAAGTTCTTGATGGGGTTTCAAAATGTGTAGGGTAAATTATGGGAGAGTTTTCTCGGTTTTCTATTATAATCGAATGGAAGAATATGCTTCTCGTTTCGGAGGAAGGCTCAGTTGCGATAGGCATCATGGGTCACTAGCCCATCCACGTGGCACAACACGTTGGACCATCCCACAGCAGCAAGACAACAAGCAGCTGAGCTGGTGTTTTGATGTCGTGGACCTAATGGAATGTACAGTAGAAGCTCCATTATCGGAAATAATATGGATTTCCCTAAATCAAACCCCCGGGCATTTCCACTTGAAACCCAGACGCTTTTAACTATTTCTTATATTATGTATGATGTCTCAAGACAAAATTTTCTGTAAATTATAGATTGCAAACGCAATCAAGAAATAAAGATAAAATATAGTTGTACAAATTGAAGAGACGTTTCGAATAGGGCTGAGACTATTTGTCGAATTTTTCGGTATTCGAGTATTCGAATACTTCAGTTGCTCAATTATTTGGCGAATATAATTCGAATATCCGAATACTCGAATAGTATTCGAGTACTCAAATATTCGAAGTTTATTCGTAGCATTCGAATACTCAAATATTCGATGTTTATTCGTAGCATTCGAATACTCAAATATTCGAAGTTTATTCGTAGCATTCGAATACTCAAATATTCGAAGTTTATTCGTAGCATTCGAATACTCAAATATTCGAAGTTTATTCGTAGTATTCCAATACTCAAATATTCGAAGTTTATTCGTAGCATTCGAATACTCAAATATTCGAATTTTATTCGTAGCATTCGAATACTCAAATATTCGAAGTTTATTCGTAGCATTCGAATACTCAAATATTCGAAGTTTATTCGTAGCATTCGAATACTCAAATATTCGAAGTTTATTCGTAGCATTCGAATACTCAAATATTCGAAGTTTATTCGTAGCATTCGAATACTCAAATATTCGAAGTTTATTCGTAGCATTCGAATACTCAAATATTCGAAGTTTATTCGTAGCATTCGAATACTCAAATATTTGAAGTTTATTCGTAGCATTCGAATACTTGTAAAATATTCGATTAGTCCCAGTCTTAGTTTCGAGACCTGATCCTGTTGAGTTTCACTATTTACAACGATTACCTACGCGGGACGCTGTATAGAAATCTGACGTATTGAAATGTATTTTACGCGTTCTTGATGTGCCTTGAGTGTGAACACAACGATAATTCGCGATACCGCGTGCAATTCGCGAGCTTTCCTCGCGATCCTTCTCGTCCAGCGTTCCCTTGGCAATCTGGTTCTGGTGGGTAGCTCGCTCGCGACTCCCGTTTCCTACCGCTCTGCATCCTTTTGCTTTCTTGTAATTTCAATAAATACGTGGATACACACTTCGCGAGCTAGTTTTCGTTTCAGTCGTGCGCAGCTAATAGTTTCCCAGATATTAATTGTCCGCTTCCTTATGATCTCAGTGCAGAGGGTGAGTCATAAGGTATTGCCTAGGTTTCTGCATCCTGTGTTTTTTTCTTGCTCAAGGAGTGGTACACAATTAACAGGAAAATGGGTTGATAATGGCAATAATAACACTCGGCGCGAATATATAAAGCATTATTTGCAATTACTGCTTCCTGCGATCCTCGGGAAAAGAAGAATACAGTGATCGATTGAGTTATTGATTGAGATGCTAATAACTGAGGACCTTGCAGCAAGAGGGGTGCAGCTTCATCTTCACCAACTTCGAGTAAATTAGAAAAAAAACTGTTTATAAAATTATTACTTTGGCTTAGCATTAAAAAGAAAACACAAATTGAAAATTATATTTCTTCACACAATAAGGAATACCTAGTTATTAAGTTGCTAACTTTTTATTTCTATTTTTGGCGAAAAAATATTCTATAATAAAAATATTAAGATTGATATTAATATTTCTATTTTGATTTATTCGCAATAAATCGCTCATTTAGTATCGGATTTGCATCAAACGTGCACCCAACGATGTAGAATTGTAAAATAAATAAAATTGTACCCAAACCACAACGTAAAACCGAGAATCAAAAGAAGAGAAAAGAAACGACAAATTTTAACCGAAAAACAGAAAAGCACATTACTTATTAATATAATATTCATTTCGAGCACCAAGGTCTACCGTAATGCATGAATTTTTATACAACGAACGGACTTCGTTCGCAACGTGTGCGAGTGTTGCTCTGCCAAATTGCACGTTCGCGTGAACCAACGATACCTATCGGTGATATCCGCGATGCGCCCGTTTCGAAGGCTATCCGCGAAGAATCCCCGCGAATGGGCGAAGGAGTGACGGGCAGGTCGGCCGGCGCGGATGCAAAAGGAAGGAGCTGGCACAAAAGGCAGAAAGGGGAATATCTGCTAACACCTGAGCATTCGGGAGAAGCTGCTCGCGTGTCGCAATGCACGAGAAGGTGCACGTGTGTTCGCCGCGGAGAGGAGAGCGGACAAGAAGGGAAGGGAAGAGGAGAGGACCTCGTAAGATATTGGCTCTCCCCAAACAGGTTTCTTAGACACATTCTTTCTGGGCTTGATGCTCGCCATTCGTGCAGCTCACGGCCTGTTATTAATTATTGCCCGCGTCCTGGCCCGATTAACGCGCGAAAGTTACGACGGCTTTGTCGAATTTGGAAATCCCCCGAGTAGGACAGGGAAATTGTTTAATTAGTCTAATCGTCTAATGGATATCGAAGACGGCTGTCTTAGGCCTGGGCTATCGAGTCCTTCGTTGGCAAGCCAGCTCAGTCAATTCGAGCAGTGTCCACGAGTTCTCATCGACGAAGCAGTTTAGCGCAGCAATGTTCGGTCGATCGAGACGTCGGCTCCACCATCGGTGTATAGAGTGTAGAAATGTTGGAGTATTCGAATATTCGAGTAGCTTGAAATTCGGACCGAACCGAGTCGAGTACCCGAATATTCGAGTAGCTTGAAATTCGGACCGAACCGAGTCGAGTACTCGAATACTCGAGTAGCTTGAAATTCGGACCGAACCGAGTCGAGTACCCGAATATTCGAGTAGCTTGAAATTCGGACCGAACCGAGTCGAGTACTCGAATATTCGAGTAGCTTGAAATTCGGACCGAACCGAGTCAAGTACTCGAATATTCGAGTAGCTTGAAATTCGGACCGAACTGAGTCGAATACTCGAAAAAAGAGAGCGGCTCAAATAGAACCAAGTAGCTTGAATAAAACCGAGTACCTTGACTAGAACCGAGAACTCTAATAACTCATCTAATGTGTTCGGCGAACGATTGCGTGGTCGGTTACGGAATGTTTAACCGGGGATATAAAGGGTTAGACTCTAATTAAGGTTTTGTCATTTTTGTACTTAAAAGGGATTTTTCCGTGAAATAAATAAATAAATAAATAAATAAACTCGATTTTTTTCGAGCGGCTCGACGAGAACCAAGTGGCTCGAAGAGAACCGAGCAACTCGAATTTTTTCAAGCGGCTCGAAGTAAACCGAGCGAGCTGAAAGTACCGATAGTAGCGCTGGTCCTCGCTTCTGTACCTCATCTGCGCCAACTACAGTCCTTTCCATAAAGCCTATCGAATTGGTTTCAAAGCTGGAGAATCCCACTATAACATATTACAGTTTAGAGGTTCAAATAGCCACAAAAACGACTCAAATAATAGCCTACAAATCTCCATCTGGAGCGGGTGCAATTTGCTAAAGAAACTGGCAAGGCAGAGTAACGATTTTAGCTGGGGATCAGATAAACGTGAGAGAAAGAGAGAGAAAGAGGGTCGGGGTAAGATATGCCAATCGTGGGTACTTGGAAGCGACCTCGTGTCTCTTTTTCCAGGTAAGACTGTCGGCGGCTGGTGTCGCGCGATGCACGTGTGCACCTTCGACACCTTCGACGCCTGGGCTGGGTACCAGGCTTTAGAGATCGTTTTATCGGCTCGCGCCGGGCCGCGAGAAAGTCGAGATTACGCGGAAGTGGGTAGCTCTGCCGGTGGTGTCGGTGAAAAGAATTTGTCTCGCGATTTGCATACGTTCAATGTTAACGAACGAAATTCCTGGCCGGGTAACGAGCAAGAGGGGGAGAACTCCGGCACGGCAGGCAGGAAAGGGAGGGCGCGTGCACGCGTGAAACGTGTTCGGGTCGCATATATAATGAAACCGAAGATCGTTTGTTCGCTAGATTATGGATAAAGCCGCGAGGATGCTGGCGCGGAGTGGCCAGTCCGCGTCTGTATTTAATTTCGTATCGCCCGTTTTATGAGCGTAATGAGATAGATCGTCGGATAAGTGGAATTGGATGCACTTGGATCACATTGTACCGGGGATTCGCTGCCGCGATGGCGGATGCTTTTAACGTCGTTGATATCGTTACCATCTGGGAATGGCATTAACTGTTGTCCACTGATGGACTGGTATAGATGAACCAGTAGCAACTGGAATGGCGCGTGTACTGTTACGATGTTCGGATCCTTAACGTCGTTAGTAGGTATCGTTATAGTCCAGTGATGGTATTACTAAGTAGCACTACGGGATACTGTGTTTACAACGTCTGTTATTATTGCTAGCAGACAATAGCTCTGGGTATCTTGTTGATACTGATGGATGTAACGTATCTAGTGTTCCTAGTAATTCTGAGTTTCAAACGGACATATCGGGTATATGGAATATTTCAATTGAGACTTGTGTCATTGGACGTACAATATTAGACAAAAGTATATGAAATTTGAAAGAGTTGAATGTCTAAGTACGTCTTACGCATAGTAAATCTGGATGTAAGGAACTCGAAAGACAGTTGGAGTATTATTTTTACTCCTAGGAAGGTATTCGTCACTTTACAAATGCATTTTCAAGCATTATTTGCTAAACTTTTACAAATGCATTTTCAAGCATTATTTGCTAAACTTTTACAAATGCATTTTCAAGCATTATTTGCTAAACTTTTACAAATGCATTTTCAAGCATTATTTGCTAAACTTTTACAAATGCATTTTCAAGCATTATTTGCTAAACTTTTACAAATGCATTTTCAAGCATTATTTGCTAAACTTTTACAAATGCATTTTCAAGCATTATTTGCTAAACTTTTACAAATGCATTTTCAAGCATTATTTGCTAAACTTTTACAAATGCATTTTCAAGCATTATTTGCTAAACTTTTACAAATGCATTTTCAAGCATTATTTGCTAAACTTTTGGCAGTGAAAATTATACAACCCAGAACATTGTTCAATCCGGGACATTCTGCGAATCAAGAATTCCTTCATTTTTGCAAGGTTTAGCAACATCAGTACACAACTTTAAACTTAAATGTCAATATATCTCAGCGATACATGTATTTGAACCGCAAAAGCGCTAATGTCGACGAGCTGAAGCGTGCGCGCAATGAGTGGCATTTCATCGTAACGAAAGAAATTCGCGTGGCGCGAGCGTTACTGATTAATGGCATTCGCGAGCCTCGAATTTCGAAGGCCGATCGAACCAGGCTAAACGCGCCAGAAGGGGAGATGGAGGAGAAAAAAAACGAACATTGGATAGGTTATTTATCGACGCGAGAAGCTGATGAGAACGTTCCGGAGATTCGAAACGAAGAGGCGAGATGGGCGAGGGGGAGGAAAAAAAAGAAGCCTTTCGGATGCCGAGAGTGTGCCCACGTATGAATTCCTATCAGTGGCTGACCTGTGCCCACGTAAATGGTTTCCAGGCAGGAGAAGCCGGGACGAAAAAAGTTTGACACATTCCGCAGGTGTGCTTCCTTCCAGGGGGAGTTCTGCGCTCCGAAACGCTGCGGGTCCGCTCGTTTGCGATGTTTCCTACGATACCGCGAGAACCAGTTTCGGGGAGGCCTCAGGGAAAATGAAAATGGACCTGCTCGCGCGATCGGTGCCCCATTGGGAATTATTTCGCGAAATTTAAAGTGGGAGCGAGGTGGAAGGAAGTTACGAGAAGGGTGGTCGATTTGGTAGAAAAGGGTGGGTCGACGGTGTCCGGGTTTGAGATGTGGATTTGGACGAGGGAAGATGCTGAACCCGGAAATTCAAAAAATTCTAAAACTTGTGACGTACCGTAAAATGGGGGAACATTGGCAGGTTTTTGAAACATTTTGTTATATAATGTAAAAATTAACATGTTTACATTTGATTTAAGTATCTTATCATAACATTGCATCTTTTGTGATTGTACTACAAGTGTCAAAATGCACAAAATTTGTGTCCTTTCCTTCTTTAATAAATGTTAAAAGCGTTACTGTACCGGGGTAACATTAGCACATCATGTAGATAGCATTAACGGGATAAGTTTTATTAATCTGAGGTCAGTAAACTTAAATTTCTATATTTTATTTTATTTTTTGCATCTTAACTAAAATCAACTCGTAACATTGCCACATCATATAAATAGCATTAACAGGTTAAGTTTTACTAATCTGACGTAAAACAACGTAATTTCGGCGTATGCCAATGTTACCCTATGCTGCCAATGTTCCCCCATTTTACGGTATGTAGGGAATTTTCTTCTGATCATAACGCAATTTTTGTTTGCTGTCCAAATTGAAGATGCGCTTTTATTATAGTGAAATAGAGGTATTAGGTATCAAAGTAAATTAGGGACGAAGATCTCACCTCGGACGATCTTCTAAAACGATGCGAAGGAGGTTTCAATCAGAACAATAACGAGAGCTTGAACGCCATGAAAACTTCAATGAAAACTTTAAACGCGTTTTTCTCGAAACAACGTTTTTCAACCTTTCTCACACTATATCTCCGAAACCTTTCATCCAATTTACTTCTTTCTTAAGTTTAAGACACTATTCTCTCCAATGTGGCGTAGGATTTTATTGATATTTCAATTATTCTATTTTACAAGCATTTCAGTGTAAATTTTTATGTAAAAAATTAAAGTCAATTCTTCAAACTGCTATAATTTCCAAAATAATTCAAATTTTGAGAAAATCCTACGCTACATGGAAGATAATATATTCCAGTTTATATATCTCTTTTGTATTTCCTTCTCGATTTTCAGTCATTCCCGGGAGTGTGGGCCACTTTTTTTTGTAGTGCTCCATTCTGTACAATTTTCTATAAAACAAATTTTTTTCTAGCAAAATTAAGATTTCTTTAAAACCATATAAAAAATCCAAGCCCAATATTTTTATTTAAATACGAACAAAAAAATCCCAAACTTTTTAATAGCATCTGGGTAGACTCCCCCGTTAATACCACATCACACAACCAATGCATATAAGAAAAACTAAATCCCCTGACGAAGTAAACTTATTCCAGAAGTGACCTCGAGGGTCGACTGTAATTCCCTTGAAATCCAGAAGCGCCGCTTCAGAATCCGATCGCCTAGCAATTTAAATGTACCCAGTGGCGTGCTGGATCCCCAGCCGCAGAAAAGAAGTTCACTGGAGTTCGCTGGACGAGGATAAGCGTTTCCCCGATACCCCGAAGCGTCGAGCCGCAGAAACGTCCAACGGAAAACAGAGCAACAGAAAGCGCGGCATAAATCTGCTATCCGCCGATGGAGCACTCGCGTTGCGGAGCTGGTGTTTTACCGCGCGAGCGATAGGTACCTTTTTCAGGTCAGAAACTACTATACGTGAAAAGCTATTCTAGAACGTGTTCCTGGAACCGCGAGAGAACAGTCACACGTTATCGGCCGCGAGAGGGAAGGGAAGGTTCTCGCAACGTTCGCGCGTTCCATTTAAGCTGAGATTCCAGAAAATAATTGGAAGCCGACCGTTTATCCGGCCGGCTCGCGGATGAAAAATCGGCGCTATCGCCCGGCTGTCGCTACCCCTTTTGCCTCAACATTGCAGGGACATAGTTTACAAACAATCGGGCCGGGCAGAAAGAACAGACACGTCGCTGGACACTCGGGCAGCGGTTTTATCGTAATTAATTCGATAACGGCGCGAAACGAATGACCGCGGCGTAAATAAATGGCCACTTTCTTATTCCATCGCCGTCCGGCCATGCCCGATTGCGGATATCGCCGCGGAAATTGATTAGACCCAGTGATTTCTGTTTCGAGCAGAGCACACAATCGAAGCACAATGGCTCGCTGTATCTAACCGCGATTCCAGATTCCATCGGGCTCTCGCCTATTGCCGCAACTCTGCACGCAAAAAGAAGAGGAGCCAGAGAACGTATGGATGTTGCGTCGGTGGACTTGCGAAATATTGGGACAACAATGTGCTCACGACTGAAGGTACTGGAGGAATTCGGAAATTCTAATGTTCCGCGCTAATTGGGCTAGCTGTGGTCCATGTAATGAGAAGCTACTGTTTAGAACAGGGTAGTCAGCACAATGGAAAAAAATTTCGTAATGCGGTGGAATATGTAATATTGGAATTAATTGCAGCACACGGTAGTTTGATAATTAATCGAGTGATTACTGTGTAACTTGAAGAACGATCGTTTAGTTACACTATGGCCCTTAAGGTACGTTTTGTGCTTGAATTAATGACAATGAAATATATATTAGAGCGATTCCTTATCACACTTTCCACACCGAAATGGAAAAGTGCTCCGCAACTTAGGGTTGCCACCTTTTTTATAGAAAAATAACGTATATTTGCTTTCGTGGGGTATAAAGAAATGTAAGTTCAATAAATTAAAAGTACATTTGTAATCTTATTAATTTTGATTTCTTCCAAATATATTTTCTATTGCTTTTAGCATTACAGAGTAAATTTTTATTATTTTAAAATATTTCAATAACGTTAGATACTTTATTTTAAAGTACGGGTGGCAACCCTACCGCAACTGAGAGAGAGTTTCTTAAAATTTAAAAACAACGTGGGCTTTCAATATCGTACAATTTAAACACAGCCAATAATCTTCCAAGGGATTTAGAACTCCCATGACTCGAGTCAGTCCGGATTCTCGAAGCTCCAAATTTTTCTAAATATCAACAAACTAGCAGCGATGTTAGTCGAGCTGAACAATCGAGGCCCCACTGCATCATCTCGCGACTGTAAAACCAGTGAGTTATCGGTGCTCCACATAATTAAGTTAGCAGCGAGCACTATACAGTGACTCCCCGATTAATCATTAGCAGGAGCGAGATACCGCGCGTTTATAATTATATTTGTGAAAAAGAGAGGAGAAAGGAGTGCTGCAGCGGATCTTTGATCGCGCGTCGAATACACCCGCTATTTACCTTTCCTCTTTGCCCGGGGCAAACAAAAGACTATTCGTATCGGCGCGGCGGGAAGCGCAAAAAGCCGGTGGCGTTCCGCAGCACGCCGAGCGCTAAGAATTTTTTCTGCCGGGCCGCCGACTTGTAAACCATCCTGCCCGTTTGTTCAAAACGTTGTTACCGCCGCGCTTACCGAGAGACACGTTTAATTAACGAACAACGGAGCCCCGCTAACACCATTCGTAGTGAACTATGAGTATGAACCAACCGGAGCATTCTATTCGCAGCCGAAAAATCGTACGAGGAGACCCAAAATGATCCATGACGAATAGCCATCACTTTGAAATTAGATATCCGAATCACTCGACCCTTCAGAATAGGGTTGCCACCCTATTATTTTAAAATAAAGTTATTATAGGTAAATGTACTCTATACTTTTGAATAATAATAAAGTACGCGAAAATACTTTATTTCACAATTAATGATATTACGTGAAACGTAATATTAATATTAATATCTTCTATCTGTTCCCGCTACTTCAGCTTTTACTGACAGAGTTTTCTCTGTCATGAATGTGAAGTGCCGAGATGAAAGAAACAAGGCCCCTCTCAAACTAATAAAAAACGAATTATTTATATATTTCACTATGAATATTGAGTGCAATGATGACATTGAGATATTTCAAAATAATACAAATTTACTCTGTAATGCTAAAAGCAATAGAAAATATGTTTGGAAGAAATAACAACTAATAAGATTAAAATGTACTCTTAATTTTTTCGAACGTACTTCTTTTTATATTCCACGCAAGCATATTTACGTTATTTTTCTGAAAAAAATGTGGCAACCCTACTTCAGAACCATCATCCAGCGTCCTAAAATTACAGATAGATCCTTACCTTGGCCATGGTGACAGTGTTAGCGACGGCATCGAGGTGGACGAGAACTGACAGTAGCACAGCAACGCGTATCATCGGGTTGATCATCATCGTGCCCTGGGTGGTGGTTAGGTCCTCGAGGGGTCGAAGGGCCCGTGGCTGGCCCACCACGCACGTACACTCCCGCCACTCACACCTACTCACTGTCCCCGGCACATGGCATCCGCCTTTTCATGATCCCTTGGTACCTCCGTTTACGACTGTCCGCGACCGCTAACTGACTTCTTTCTCTCCTTCGGACCCCGGACACTTGACTCGCCACTGGCTTAGCCGGTCCACTGCGACGGGGCTTTACTGTCCCTTCTGGTGGCGCGCGACTCCACGGACCGGACGGGGGTAGCTGCACGCAAACGATGGGGCCCCACGAAAGGACGTGAGTGTATGTCCAGCCGTGGCAACCGCCGGCGAGCAACTGGCAATAGTGATGCCAGAATCGTGGGACGTGGGACAAAATCATACCCACCCCACGGCCAACCGTAGTATATACCCCTCTTTGCTCGTTCCGCACTAACACACCCGTGCCCCTACCTTCTGTCCGTGTGCGCTTGCCTGTTCGGCGCTTTCCGCCAACAATCCACGCTACCGAAACACGAGAGCGCATGGGTAGCAAACGGGAGGTCGTCCGTTCAAATCCCGTTGCTGTGGGATTTACTTTTTTTTCTTTATTATTCTGTAATTTCGCTTTCTAACTTCTTAGTAGAGTAAGTGCTGGGAAATTAGTCATTTGAGAAGCAGTTTTGAAGCTTGACGGTTTGGTTAACGATGCAACTTGTGGCACCGAGAAACGCCGCAACTTTTGCTGTTCTGTAAATGAATGGATATAAACACATATTTGGAAGTGGAATTGGGGGGGATAAAATGTAAGTGTTACTAAAAATTTATCTGGTTTTGTGGGTAAAAATAATTCCACCGATAGAATTGTACGGGAAGGTGCAAGGCATATGGAAACTATTCAGAGTTGGGCAAAATGTAATCTAATTACAACTTACAAATTACGATTAAAATTTTCTGTAATTATTTTTTGTAATCGTTCATTTAGGTACTTGACGAAACCAGATGGTTAACTAAATAAATAATGTGTAATCAATTATACAATTATATTTTAATCGAAATTTGTAAGTTGTAATTAGATTATATTTTGCCCAATTCTGCCGTAAAGGCAGCCTTTTGGTTGAGATTTTCAAGATTTTCAGAATTTTTTATGCGAGCATAGTGAATGGCAGACAAAATTTGTTTGAAGGAGGTAAACGAATGGAGGTAAGTAACTGCTTGCTGATGTAAGATATTGAAATATTGAAACTGGAAGTACTGTAATTATTGTGGAAAGTGTTATACTATTTGGGAGAATGTTTGTGCATAGAGTAGATATCCTAATCTACCCTATCTAATTTTTTATGATAAGAATTTTCTTTTAAATGAGTTTTGAGGTGATTTAGAAAAGCAATTAGAGGATTGGCTATCTAAATGACTTTGTTGCTCACTAAAGTATCTAATACCCTGAAATCTTTGAATATCTTACGCGCGTGATTCAGAAGAAGAATCGGTATATAAAATACGTGGTGTGTATTTCTTTCATCTTCACGCTAGACACGCGATTCTCTGTTTGGAGCAACGTATTAAATTAAATGGCAATGTATAACGAGTTTAACCGTATGGATACGTTCGGCCATAAAATAGATGAGTGAATGACCCAAAGCCTGAGAAAGCAAATATTCTCATTCATTTTGAAACACGCGTCCCGCCTCGAAATTTGCGAAATTGTACTTATTTCACCTCGAAATATTTCTCTACTCAGAATCTTCCATTTGTACCAATATTTCATTCCCTGCACGTAATCTCTTAATAATAATCTCCACCAACTAACCCTAAACTTATTATTCGAATATTTAAGTATTCGAATACTGATATATTCGAATAGTATGGTGTGAATTATAAATCAAGTTATTAGTTTACAAGAATTCACCCTGACAAACTAACGAACTCACAACTGAAACAAAATAAAAACTTGTAAAAAAAAATGAACCTAAAGAACATCATTTATAATTCACACCATAGTATTCGAATAGTATTCGAATAGTGAAGAGAACTGAAGTATTCGAATATTCAAATAAATAAAAATTCGACAAATAGTCCCAGCCCTAATTTGAACTTTATAAAACACTTGTCTGGTCCATTCAATAACGGAGCAGTATATCGCAATTACGCGGTGCATTTGAAAAAATGTCACCAACCAGTTGTTTTGTCTTTAAACAAAATCTATAACATCCTCATAGCCCCACAATAAAAAAAAGCTTACAATTAGCAATGCCAATTACTTTAAAGCCACTTCGTAATTGCAATCGATGCACGATCAAATTTATTCATCACCAAATTATTCCGTGCGCGAATCACAGTTCATATTCGGGAAGTAACTTATGCAACGATTAGTTTCACCTCGCCTCCTTATCGCATCTCGATCCGAGCAACAGCACTTGATATTGCTGCACCAACTGTCAAAGATAAGGCCAAAAATACCGGAGTTTGTTGATTTCAGTGTCGCTCGCGACAAAGTTAATTAAACCAAGTCACACACGGGCACCTAAAAACAATAGAGATCACGTACCCGTTGAACGCTACAAACATCTTCAAAGAAAGAAAGAAGAAATCTAAAATAATTCAACTGTTCAACATTTCCCCCGATCAACATCAGCGTATCGCAAACAATGTACCTTTCCAAGTCTTCTGACCGGTGTTAGTAAATTAGAAAGGGCATCGCTAGAACGCGGTGTCCGGTCGTATCGAGCGCGTTTACGATCGGATCGGTACAAATCAAGCAATTCCGATGCGCTCGGTTTCGCTTTCTTCCACGCGAGAGGCGGACTCCTCCCGGGCAGTTCCGCGCGATCGAAGAGATTCATGAGTCATCGAGAATTCGAAACCGATTCAGAACTGGTTGTTTGGCCGATGGAATGTAGCTTTTAACAGCGAGGGAGCGAGGAGGCGACGCGCGCCGGCCGGGGAGGGTGCGCGAGAGGGTGCAGGCGGATTATACGCGTTTAGGAGAACGGGGAGGGCCTCGCACACCTGTGGCCGTCCGCGTTCCTCATTAAATTTCAATCGGGGCACTGATTTATTCCCTCGCTGTCTGTACTTCGCGCTTCCACCTCGCCCCACGCTACCGATTGTCTCCAGGTGGTCTGCGAAAAGCCTTGAATCGGAGAACAACGCCGTCGTATCCTCTGAATTAAACAGCTCGTATTGTTCCGCGCGAATATAAGCTTCTTGGGTACACGCTCTACTATCGGTCTCGGATCTTTTTCCTGGATGGAGCTCGATTACCCGTGGCACGTATTACAATTTTTATAAGTACACGTGCTCTTTATTAGTTTCTGACACGGGGATATTAGGGTTTTGATTCACTTCCATATTAAGGGAACCGTCTAAAAATCGATTTTTCTTTTATTTCATTATTTTATTTCGTTTGAAAGAATTTTTTGAAATTGGTAAAATTCCCGCAGTTATAGGCATTTGAGTAGCGACAAATGCGTGGGTAAAACCCGGCCACTTGGCACTCACGTAACACTTTAAACGCGTTTTTCTCGGATCATGGTTTTCCTGAACGGTAGACAGTATAACAAAAGAAATTATTAACCAATTCCATAAAACTTGGTGGCATTGTATACTTTTTTCAAAAAAAAAAAAAAAAATCCTGAAGATCACCTATTTCTCGAGCGTTTTGACCGGACGGTCCCCCTAACACTGTAAATACCAGTGATATTAGCATTTCAACGGTGCAGTTTTAATACCACTGGTAGCGCAAGTAATTTATACAATCAAAGTACTAGAAGCAAAATGTTAACGTTTGAATACTACCAGCCCATTATATTACCCTGTATCAATTTATTAAAATAGCATTCTATGTTATCTCTACAATCTACGCAAACCAGTATTCCATTTTTAACCACAAAGCTGAACACCGAATAGATTCAATTTCCTCACAGTTCAACCCTTCAACGAATAATGCAATTTGTATCTGTTCGAGAAATGCGCCAAACTCGCCTGGTTACGCTCAATGATTTACACCATGTAACACCTAGATATAACGCAGAATGGGAGAAGGCTTAGTCTCGCGATTAAACTCGTCGCCAGATTTAAAAGCAATCGGGCGCATACGTTAGCCGGCCCATCAATAATTCCCAACGTTGTCGCGTGCAAGCAATATCTGTCTTCGAGACACCTGCCCGAGACAAGCAAACACAATGGTGCTTAATCGGCCAGAACGATCGAACTCTTCGATTGAACTCGTTCCACTGGTAGGCGTAGCGGAGCGAGATAATAACTTGCTATTGCTCGGCTACCTACGTGCTGCCCGTGCCTGTAATTCGCTCGTAGGGTTCGCCATTTAACCGCCTTCGAGACAGCTTCACAAAGCAGCTTCGTGTTGTGCTTGCTCTCCCCTGGGCAACAAAGAACACTTTCATACATCCCTGGATATTTGTCAATTTTTAACTGGATTTCTGATTGAAAATCGAACAAAAATTACTGGGGATAATATATTGGGTTGGCGCATAATTATCAGGCGTTTTTTAAACAATATTTATTATGAAGAAAAGAAACATAAAAATTAAACAATAACATTTTTAAATGATTATTCCGGAGCGTAGTCACCATCTACTTCAATAACTGCTTCCCATTTGCTTGGAAGACGGGAGAATTTTTAATAACAAATAACCCGCCAATACAAACGCCTGATAAATCTACACCAACCCAATACAAAAAGGATTCTTCCCAGTGGGACGATTTTTATAAAAGACAATGAAACCACCATTAAGATTAGAGAAAGGTGGTGATTTGCATGGTAAGTGCACTGTGAGCATCTGTTGGCACCCAACTGCACTCCAGGCCCAGCTGGAGAAAGTAGAAGACAGCGAGCGCAATTATATCGTAATTGCCTGACATAATTGAACAGGCAAAAGTACCAATTATTCAGAGCTGAGTAGCAATCTTGTGATTCATATTCCATAATTCCTCCTGCTATTCCCGAATCTGATGATCTCCATCAGAGGCTCAGAGGCCCTCTCTTCGACCAAGGTGGTTTGGATTCATCACCTGGATTTCAGCGGTGCTTTTTACTTTCTACAGGGGAATTCCGTGGTCGCGAATTCTGAAATCGACCGGTGATTGCGTCCCTGCTCACCGTGCAACGAAGGGACTTAACAGGCTGCACGTTGGTCGAGCCGCCGGACAGCAACTCACTTCGTCGTCCACTCCGGCACACCTGTTCACTCAGGTATGCGATAATTCCCTCTCTTTCCATCCTCTCCTCAGTCTCTCTCTCTCTCTCTTCCTCCAGCCGGCGCAGCCTCCCCGTTTCTTCTCCAGGTTTCTTTTGTCTCTTTCTTTGCTCCTCATCACGACACACCGACGGTGCTTTACCGTTGTCTCGGTGATCCTGGACCCGAGGGATCGAGCTGGCAACTTTGCAGCTTGACCCTGCAATCTTCAACGATCCTTCACCATCTCCCGCGTGCCACCCTGTGTCGATCCTTCTCGATTAATTTCAATGTTACACCCATGATGGCAAGGCGAATAATGCGAGGGCAACGTGCGCGACGCTTTGGCTCTATCGTTCGCGCGAATGCGAGTGGATGCGAACTGAGCCAGCGTATGATATCGATGGCCGTCTATTGTGAGCTGGGGCTGGTCGCGCGGCAGCTGGTTAAAATTCATCTTCTTCTGGTTCCCGTTCACCGTGTACGCACGGTGCCGTCAAGTTTCCATTTATTACCAGGAGGAGCCCAACGGGGCACCGGCAGCCCTGACAGTTTCAGATTGTTTCGGACCGATTGGAGCGAGTGGTCGGTTCAGTCTATAGGGGGGCTCTCCCCCGGAGAGTCGGCTCTCGACCTGCTCGAGCTGAAGAACCAGACAATAGGACGCCAACAGACGAACCGTCCCGGCACTTGTCTCTTTTTCCCTGTTGCTCGTTTGTCCTGGTGTTTCCTTCGGCGGTTCGCGCTCGCTGCAGGGAGACAGAAATATTGAATTGTCTCCTCGGTAACATTGGGATGCATCTACGCTGTGTAAGGTGTTAAGAGGCTGGAGGTGCTGCAAGCTTGAGTAGCTATTGGGGATTACCGATGTTGACCTGGAGACTGGGTCAAAATGTGCGTTTAAAAAAGGATCAAAAGCGAATTATATTGTTTGCATGCGACGCGGTGCTGTGTCTTTAATTATTAAACAGGGCCCTTCAAATTCTTTGTAGTAATATAGAGGTATTTTCAAATGAGTAGTTGAGTAGTCTTTCATGGTCTACTTGGAATTTCTTAAGAACATGTAGATTAGTGATTTTAAACGTTTCAGTCGGAGCTACAAGTAGTGTTCCTGATTTCTCGATATTTTTCGCATCTCGAGAAATGAGACATTAAATTATATTTCTCGAGAATTCTCAAGAAATTAAAAAATATTGCAATATTTATATTTTTGGAATAATGATAATATTTGGTAATATTTATCTAAATTTTTATTCCTGTCCAACTTAGACAAAACTTGTGTATATGGAAAAAACAGATGTTAAATATAATTCATAAATTGATCTATTTAATATAAAATGTGAGCAAGGCGAAACATTATTTTTTTTATTTAAAATAGATTGAAAGATTGAAATTTTGATTGCCCGGCTCACACAAAGAATCCTCGCGATGAAGTTTGTAGATATACAGTTGTGTCTCCCAATTCATAAACACTCACGGATATTCGATAAAATATTATAATAATAACATAATTATTAATAACAATAATATTGAAGAACAAATACAAAAATACCCCAGAGAAAGTGAACTTACAGCTGAAACTCGACAATTTAATTCTCAACGGAGTCATAAAGGATTTGCTTCAGGACCCTCGTCCCATCTTGAAGTTTACAGTATCTATACGAAGGACAATTTACAGTGGACGCTTCGTGTGAATATTTCTGCAACAATATCGATTTACCGTCCTCTTCGTCCGTCACGTTCCAGGTATTGGAAAAATACATCGTGTAAGCGCTAATGTCGTTCATCGCCAAGGTGGACCACGCGCATACGTACACCTAATCGATCACAGAAATGAATTAATCTCGTGAGAAAGATCCTTCCATTATCTCCCCGGCGCACAGTGGGCCGGATTTAAAATTTCCTGCCATTCGGGTCTTCTTTGTAAGATATCGGAATGAAATTTACGCCAAAAAATAGGAAAAAATTATTCCTTTCTAATGATGTATAATTTAATATTTTTTACATTTAGTTGTTTTTTAATTTTTTTAACAAATTATTTGTAAAAAAAATTTAAATCTGTTTTGAAATTTTAAATCCGACCCACTGTGCGGCGGGGCGTGCATCCGTCCTCTTTCACTGCGCCGCTACTTACGCTAGTTTTCAAGATTTTCCCGCAAGAGTTCATCGTGTCGAGGATCACTGAGCACGTCCTGGCGATGTGCGCCTCCCGCGTCGCTTTCGCCTTCTCGTACTCGTTGATGTAAGTGTCGAAGTCGTCGATCAGGAGCACAGAGGGCAACGTGGCGAAGGTGTGCAGCTCGACCAGCCGTTCCACGAGAGCCTCATAGTCCTCCAAGTACCTGGGATCGTAATTTCTCGCGATCATTCTCCGCTCGTTTCATAATCGAGCACGATTGCCGCAGTGTTCGGTAACGCAATCTCGTTGCACGGTGACTTTGCAAGTCTGCTGCCGCGCTTTGCGTGTTTCAGGAAGAAACTTCGAGTGGTAGGTATCGAATACGCGATATGTACACGTATCGTCGAGTGAAAGAGCTCTTAAAATGTTGAGAGATGTCTTAAGGGGCTGTTCCGGTCTAGAGACCATAAAAATAGGTGACCTTTAGGAATTAATTGAAGAAAAACTACTATATATAATTTATTGGGACTTGTTGCATTGTATTAAGGATGTCTTAAATTATAGAAATATATTTTTTGTTTTATAATTAATCATTGCAGACGGCACTGGGGAGTCGTTAAAGTCGAGGCGTCAAAAAATTCATTCGAATTTGTGGGACTTGTATCTCCAAAAGTTATTATGCGATTCGACTGAAACTTTTTTATTTTGATGAATATAGGTACTTCTGGTTTTGGAGAAACCAGAGAAATTACTAAAATGACATTTTTAAAAAAATAACGACACTTGAAGTTTGAAATCATTTTTCCCTATATATTTCGTCCTTTCAACGCCTTTGAAAATAATAAATTTTCAATTTTTTGTAATTTTTCTGGTTTCTTAAACCCCTAGCCTGAAGTATATTCTTCGAAATAAAAAAAGTTTCAGTCGAATCAGATAATAACTTTTGGAGATACAAGTCCCACCGTTTTGAGAACACTGTTTCGAGAAAACCGCGTTTAAAGTTTTACGTGAGTGTCGAGTGCACTCAAATGCCTATAACTTCGAGAATTTTACGAATTTCAACAAATCCTTTTAAACATGTATTCCTAAAAGGTTGAACTATCAAAAAATGAAACAAAAAAAATACGCCCGCGATTTTACCTCGGAAACGAAGAGTTCAGTAAAAATTGAAGCGACGCAAACGAGAAAGGGGAATTTTCCTCTTTCGCCAGAAGCGGCGTTCAACGAATCCTACACGCGGACACAGAATCTCTGGTTGAAAAAATAAACGGAAGAAGAAGGAAGCAGTTGATTTGCGGCGAACCCCCGCCCGACCGTTTATTTTTCTACAGTTTCTGGTGCCACGATGGATCGCGCATAAAAATTGCGAACCCCGATGTTTACACGCAGCCGAAAGAATAAACCTTTCTGAATTGACTTTGTGTACCCACAAAGTATTAGCTTTACGAGGATTATACAGAAAGAAGTGTGGTAAAGAAGAAATGGATCGAGGAAGGAAGAAGAGGAATCGTTTCCAAGTCGCTCACTTCTAAACACAATCCTTTCCCTCCCAACCACTGTACAGGGTGGCTCAAAAATAACAAAAATTACAATCTTATTTAAAAAAAATATAATTTCTTATTATCAAATTGTGAAAGAAAAAATAGTTTGGAATTATGAATTATTAGAATTATTACGTATCGTAATTACCATATTTGCTTAAAACTAGTACTACATTTAGCAAATGCGCTGCCTCGGAATTTTTTCTATTGGATAATAACACTTTCCAATATTCACTGGTAGATACAGCTCGCCGTGCCAAAGTAAAATAATAATTTTCTGGATACTCACTAAAGAACCAAAGCTTTCTGCGCAAGCACCAAAGTACTGCGCACTTGCCTCTATAATTGTATGAACAACGTTGCTACGGTGATCTACGAGCGTTCAACGTAGCCACTTCTGAAAATACGGTCGCTCGTAAACAACGCGTATGTTTATGCGCGCGGAATGTCAATAACTGGCGCGTGTGATGCGCAATGTAACTAATGTTCCTTGATCGATCGCTTCCGGTACGATGAACAATGTTCTCCAATTATAAAGCCATTCTATGCGCCATTGTTCCCTGGCTGGCAAAATTGCATCATCGTTCAATATAAACACACCCATTGCCAAAAAAAAAAAATTAGGTCAATGCACATGAAATTGCCGTTTCATATTTGGGAAGTTTGAGTGAAAATATATTCTGCTTCTTAACTATTTTTTTTATTACACTTTTTCTGTCTCTGCGACATTTATCGAGTCGCAGTTAGCGATTCTTATTGTATCTCCTCATATTTTTCATGTGCACCAACTTATAATACACAGCTTCTCTCAGAAATTAATATAAATGTGTCCTTCAATTTTCGGTAAAAATGATCACACACCAGAAAAAGAAATATACCACTGAGAAAGAGGTTCTAGTTTGTTTAAATAAAGAGACTATATTTGCAACCTCTCTTCTTTCCACCTGCTACCTCCAAATCCTTAACGCTTCTGTACTAATTTTAATATCTTCATCGTTTCTATTTGCATTCTCTGAAAGTTGCGTGTCTTTCTTTTTGTTCCTATTTATTCTTCCCATTTGTTATTCCTCTTCCTGTTCTTCAGTACTAATTGGGAACAGGTGTGCGATGACTGCCAGAGCTTCTTCCTTCGAGAGACTAAATTTAGGTTCTGCCTCTTCATCTTTATTAAGTAAGTTCATGTAGGGTATGTATTCTAATTCGTCACATATCTGTCCCCATACCTTGATTTTACTGTCTTTTCTACTCAAGTTGTAACATCTCGTGGATCTTCTAAACTCTAATTCTAGTTCCGTCACATCTTGTACGCTCCTCTTTCCTTTCTTTCTAGCTCTTAACAAGATTCTTCTTTTCCTGATAGTTTCTTTCCTCAAGTTACTAATCTCCTCGTTCCACCAAATATTAGGGGGCCTCCAGGACAACGCAGACCTTTTCCACTTCGTAGTTTCCGCACATACTGCATTCACATATTTTAGGAATTTATTAATATCCTTTATATCCATCTCTTCATCTTTGTGCATATGTTCAACTGTTCTCTCATATTCATCCGCAAACATTGTTACGTCAAAAGCTGCTATATTCCATATCACTGGTTCTCCTTTCTCCGTCTGTCTACAGAAGCTTTTATTTATAATTCTTTTATACAACACGCGTAACAGGTATTTTTGTTCCAACTCTGAGTAATCCTGCAGAACTCTGCCATCATCCAGTAGTCTAAACGCTACTCTATCAAACGCAGCGATATCTATTTTAGAAACCCCAGCGTTCCTCTCAAATGTATAACTGCCTGCTGTGTTAATGGGGATTAAACCCATGTTCAAGAAGAAGTCGCTAACATTACTCCTACGATTATTCTTCTTCGAGCCCCACAGGGCAGATTTCGCATTTAGATCCCCTGCCACCAAAGCTCCTGGACCAAGATTCCTCCTTGAACTCTCTACTCTAAACACAATCATCTCAATGTCCCAGAACTCGATGTTGGGAGGTATATACACACTTATTATACAATGTGTTTCATTAATGGGGCCACCCGCGAAGCCATCCTCCTCGATAATCGGATCTTGGTTATATTTGAGTCCATTGAACTCAGTGATCCAAATCGCCGCTTTCTTATCGCGGCTCACGATCCATCTGCCCGGATTAAATAAAGGCTCAGGTATAATCACCACGTGGACATTTTTGTTCGGCAATTGTTTCGCTCGCTAAATAATGCGCCAATCTAGCCACGCAGATGTGGGGCCTGCGGAGCGCTCGCCGACGTTCGGGACTCGAAAGATACATACCTACTCTACCGAGAACGAGCTTGGCGATTTGAAAATAAGCCGGGGTTCAGTTAAGTGGACGTATATCTGACGCCTTCTTTTTACAGGAACGAATCCCGAAGGCCGATGCACGTGCAGAGGCATCGCAAGAAAAGTCTGTTCCGCTTACATAAATCTCATCAGCTTGAAAGCCGCGGGTGCTGGATTACTTCTGTCGTGACAGGACGCCGGCAGGCTCTCCAACGGGGCTGGCGTAATGTAAACGACGCGGCGTCCTTCTTCGGCCCAGTAAATTGCTGCCTGCGAAGGAAAAGCCGATTCCGGAAATGTCAGGACCCGATCGTGACAAAACAGAGGCACCGTAACTAGTCCTGGCCGAGCGCGCGGCAAAGGACGCTTAACGGAGCTTTTACGATGTTGTCACTTGCGTGGCGATATCCACGTCAACATTCGAGAGATATTGTAGTTGGGTGTTGTTGCGAATCGATTTTTTAATGACCTTGAAATCTGTTTGTGATTGTAGTATTTACGTGTGAATTTGGAATTTGGTCGGTTTACAGTGAGACGGAAGTCGACATTGGCGTAAGTAGTTGGGGGGCTGGGTGGGCCTGCCCCCCCTCCCCCAAATGGGAATTGCTTCGCCTCCCTTAAAACTAGGGCTCTTACTATCCGGATATCCGGATACTCAGATCCGGATATCCGGATAGTAAAAGCCCTACTTAAAACACGGAATGGGCCCTTCCTAGAAACTATCGAAATAAGTAAAAAACATTCGTCTGTTCGTAAAATATTATCTTTAAAAGAAAGATCATATTTGGGCCGAAATGCTGTGTGCAGTGCAACTAAATAAAAAAATACAATAATGTTCTTATTACGTTAAATTATGAATTAAATTTAACGTAATAGAGTTGTTAGAATTAAGCTGCTAAATTTAGGTATATGTAGGTAAATCTACCTATATAAAATAGAGAGAGAGAGGGAAGATGGGGCCTGCCCCCCACCCCGGACAAAAATCCTAGTTACGCCAATGGAATTCGATCGCGTCATCAAATATCTATGGAATGTTGACGATTTAAGTAAATGATTTCTTTATTTCAACAAAAATTGAAAATGCCTTGTGAACGCGGTCTGTGAAACTTTTATTCAAACAAAAAAGGTGTTATCGATTCAAAGTCGAAATCAAAATAGAATAAGAGGAACTAAAATTTTTCTATAATTGAATATCGGAATTTAGTTCTCTCGTCGATTTTTATAATCCTACCAAAAATCTGAATTTCCACCGCGACACCGAGTGTGTTAAATTAGTTTTCCGGGAATTAATGAAGATATAAAGTAGCGTTAAAGGGCCTTATGCTCGAATAGTCCGATTAGAGTTCGAAACTTAATTTCTACTGTTCCATGAACTTATTATGTGTACACTATAATAGACATATTAAGTATATATTAACATTTTCTGTTATAATTTACCTCGAACATAAATGATTTGCTCAGTTCTGCTGGCCCGCAGAGTAACGTCGATTTCACACTGTGCGTCGCCGAGAACATCTTCGATATTTGAAATTATCTTTAGGTTATGACGCGTGGGTCCTTTCGTTCCTTCGACAACGATAACTGTGCGTCACGAACGAAACAATACGTATAACGAGTTCCGAAGATTTATTTTAAAACTTGTCGTTCGCGAGCATCAATTACTTTATCGTTACTTCGTACAAACTTTTCGTAAACACTGGCTAGCGAACGAAATTTGAATGGACCGTTCATCGTAAAATTAACGACAGTGTCATCTTTCGACGTTCATGCTGAACTTAAATTGAATGGCAACGACATCTCACGCGATAGTCGTATCACTACTTAATGGAAATGCATGTGTAGGTTGTGCAGATGTAAACACAACTTGACGTATGTTTACAAATTCGTTTTATGCATTGTGCATCACGCGTAAATTTTAAAAAACGAGCTATGGAAAAGGCAAATTTGGAAACAATAACTTTCCTTTCTACGTGCTAACTATTGATCTTCGTCGCGCTTCAGTTGGGAACCGGAATATTAGAAAAATGAGCAGCGAGACGCAAATCACTAATATAGTGAGCGATATTTTGGTAAGTATGCATTGTTTAAACGCTATTCCCCGTGTTTTTCGTATCTTGCGTTCTAGTTTACACGCGTTGTTATTTGCAATGATAATTTCGGAAGATATGCTAGCGAAAATTAATCAAGATTACGATCTGATTTCATAACGCATATATTATCATTACGAGAGTAAGTTGAGTTAATATTTACACATATTATTTGACACGAGCTTTCGAACAAAATAAATTTCCGGCGTAAAAAAGGTTTCCTCGAAAAAAAGTTTGCCCTAAAATTCCAATTATTTTCGAGTGTCAGCACGAACGCTGTTGCGAATTTAGTTATTTACTTTTACTACTCAGATCTAAATTTCATACACTAACACCAGAGTAACAGATTCTATAAAATCATTGCAGAAAGTAGAAGCCATAGAAGAAGCATTTAGTTGCGTTCTTGTGCATCATCCGAATAGCGAGAGTGAAAAAATAGCGGCATGGCAGGTAGAATTGACGTCCGCTATGTCAAATCTGTCCAAAGAACAGCAAGAGAATGCTGTTCGACAATTTCTATCCATGGCAGCAGCTATGACTAATCACAAACGATTGCAGCTGTTATTATCTTTACTTGAAAATTTAGTCGTATCTAATGTTTTACCAGCAAGGTACACGTCGTGATTCTATTACAATATGAATAGACTTGTACGAATTTGTAGTAAACTTGTTGCTTATATGATTTTAGACTCGTTTGTGAGTGTATCTTAAGTTGTGACAAACTACAGTATCAATTAGAGGACTTCTGGGTTGAATGTTTCGTACTTATTCGGCATATTATTGGGGGAGTTGATTACAAGGGTGTGAGGGAAATAATGAAGGTACGTATCGAGGGAAGCAATTTCAGAGCCATGCGAACACGTCTCGATAAATGTTTATCATAATATAGGGATGCAAGGAAAAGGCGCTAACTATTCCTGCGAAGTTGAACGCGTCCGTTCAACCGCAATTGAAGGCTTTGGAAAATGTAATCGAGTACATTTTTGATAGGAATGCTTGCTTATTACCGAGCTACTTTATTGTCAATGAAATTCAGAAGGCTTATCCTGATGGTAAAAACTGGCCGCACTGGGTACGTTGTTTAAAATGCAATGCTTGTTATATTTCATTGGTTTAATGGTGTCTCATGTGACTAACTGTTTATAGAAACTAGCAAAGTTGCTGTCAAATTTTGTCGAAAGCTTCCGTAATACTGCACAAATGGTGTCTATAGTGGGACATTCGAAGATGTTACCAGTTGTAGAACATACTGGATACGCAGATTTGATTAATCCTTGGGTACTCGATACAACCACATTGAAGTTTTCATTGAAAGGGAACTTGCCTTACGATGAGGATTTGCTTAAACCACAGACTGGGTTACTTAGATATGTTTTAGAACAGCCCTATAGTAGAGACATGGTGTGCTCGATGCTTGGTTTACAGAAACAGGTACATTTTTTATTAAAAAGATTAAGGGGGAATTATACTTCACATAATGCTAAAACAGACCGATTTGGGCGAATTTTTTCTGAAGAAATTATGAAGAAGATTAGAAAGTAGAAAGTAGTTTCGAGAAAAACGCATTTGAAGTTTTACAAAAAAAATTATAATTTTTGGAAACTTACAACTATCTGGCGCTAATCTGTTATTCCAAGTGCATAGAGTAGATCCTCAACTTCTTCGAAGAACTCGGACTGTTCTATTTGCGCTTATTTGCGTATTCTCCGAGCTAATAAAGTATAATCCCCCCTTAAGGGGAGGTTCCGGTCTTTTACGTGAGTTGTTGTCCATGCATTTGCCGCTACACAAATGCCAATAACTTCCAGAAATTTACGAATTCCAATAATTCCTTTTAAACACTTATTCCTAAAAGGTTGAACATTCGAAAAACGAAATAAAAAAATCGATTTTTAGACCGAAACTTCCCCTCAAGCGAAACAAAATTATTCCAAACCTTGGAGTTCAAACACGTCACAGCATTATCTTCTTTTTACTACAGCAAAAGCAACGATGTATAGCTTTAGAGGAGCAATTGGTAGAGCTTGTAATTCTCGCGATGGAACGCGCTGAAAACGAGACGTTGCCAGCAGAAGGAACAGACGGAACTGTTGCGAATCATTATGTGTGGCTGCACCTCTCATCGCAGCTGATATACTTCGTACTATTCTCATACGCCTGCTTTCCAAGCATCGTAATGGCGATACATGACAAGCTAGCAGGCAGAGATTTAAGAAAAGGGCGAGATCACTTGATGTGGGTCTTACTGCAGTTTATTTCTGGGAGTATTCAGAGAAACCCGTTATCGAACTTCTTGCCGGTACTAAAATTGTACGATCTTCTTTATCCAGAGAAAGAACCTTTACCCGTCCCGGATTATACACAGGCACTGTGCACTCATCAGATGGCTATCACATGTATATGGATACATTTGTTGAAGAAAGCTCAGTCCGAGCACTCGAACATTCATAGACCGATACCGCACACATTGAAACTTCATCACGAATTCTTACAGCATTTAGTGATGCCCAATATTTCCCTCTGCATGGGTTCAGATTATCGCATCGCTTTACTGTGCAACGCTTATTCGACGAACCAGGACTACTTCGGTAGACCCATGGCAGCTTTAGTGGACACTATACTCGGCACACAGAAAGGCCAGCAACAGCAGCCAATGCAGACGTTACAAAACAACGCGGCTCTTGCGAGCGGCCCTACCACACCTTTATCTATGTCGATCCTGGACTCATTGACAGTTCACTCGAAAATGAGCTTAATACACAGTATAGTCACTCACGTGATTAAGTTAGCGCAGTCCAAAAGCAACATGGCACTGGCGCCAGCGCTGGTTGAGACGTACAGTAGACTACTAGTGTACACTGAGATAGAGAGCCTCGGCATCAAGGGTTTTATCAGCCAGTTACTTCCAACAGTATTCAAGTCTCATGCCTGGGGAACGTTGTACACTTTGCTGGAAATGTTCAGTTACAGGATGCACCACATACAGCCGCATTACAGGGTCCAACTTCTCTCTCATTTGCACAGCCTCGCAGCTGTGCCGCAGACCAATCAGACACAGCTTCATCTGTGCGTGGAGAGCACTGCTCTTCGTCTAATCACCGGCTTAGGGTCTGCTGAAGTACAGCCGCAGTTGTCTAGATTTCTGTCGGAGCCCAAAACGCTCGTGTCCGCGGAATCCGAGGAGTTGAATAGAGCTCTGGTGTTGACGTTGGCTCGATCTATGCATGTAACAGGGACAGGGTCGGATAGCCATAGCGGTACATGGTGCAAGGAACTTTTGAATACGATCATGCAGAATACTCCTCATTCCTGGGCTAATCATACTCTCCAGTGCTTCCCTCCGGTGCTGAGCGAATTCTTCCAGCAGAACAGCGTGCCCAAGGAGAACAAGCAGCAAATAAAGAAGGCGGTGGAAGAGGAATACCGAAATTGGGCTTCTATGAGCAACGAGAACGATATAATAGCACACTTCTCTGTACCCGGCACACCACCCTTGTTCCTCTGTCTCCTATGGAAGATGATCTTCGAGACTGATCGCATCAGCCCAATCGCGTATAAAATTCTAGAGAGAATCGGAGCACGAGCTCTGTCGGCCCACCTGCGAAAATTCTGCGACTACCTTGTATTCGAGTTCGCCAACAGCGTGGGCGGAGGACAGCACGTGAACAAATGCGTGGACACTATTAACGACATGATCTGGAAATACAATATCGTCACTATAGACAGACTGATTCTCTGTTTAGTATTGAGGACTCACGAAGGCAGCGAGGCTCAAGTGTGCTTCTTCATCATACAATTATTACTGCTGAAGGCCATTGAATTTAGAAACAGGGTCCAGGAGTTTGTTAAAGAGAACTCGCCAGAGCACTGGAAGCAATCGAACTGGCACGAGAAGCATCTTGCGTTTCATAGAAAATTCCCCGAGAAGTTCGCTCCCGAAGGCATCATGGAGCAAACCAGCGGAGGGCCCAGTCAATATCAAAGCTTACCAGTTTACTTTGGGAACGTCTGCCTACGATTTCTACCGGTCTTCGATATTGTCGTGCACAGGTATTTGGAGATACCAGCCGTGTCGAAAAGTTTGGAGACGTTGTTAGAACATTTGGGATGTTTGTACAAGTTTCATGGTTCGTAATCACTTGTAATTGGAAGAGTATGATCATCGTAGTCAGGATAACTTTAGTCAATCTTATGAATTACAGACCGACCGGTAACGTATCTTTATAACACCCTGCATTATTACGAGCGGAAGTTAAGGGACAGACCGCCTTTAAAACGACGCTTAGTGTCTGCCGTTTTGGGCTCGCTGAGAGAAATCAGGGCGCCAGGATGGGCGCTTTCAGAAGCTTATCAGATGTACATGACTCGGTCGTCCGACGACGTTGTTACCTGGATGCCAGAGTTAGATTACTACATTCGTTTGGTACAGAGAATTGTAGAAAGTAAGCGATGCCTTCTTGTCAGTCGAAATTCCTGTACTCGTACTGTAGCCTTTTCTGTAAATTTCTTTCGCAGCGATGTCAGGCACAGCTCATTTCCCTGCCACTGATTGGAGATTCAACGAATTCCCAAACCCTGCTGCACACGCACTGTACGTTACATGCGTCGAGCTTATGGCAGTACCTGTTGCTCCTAATCTGGTCGCCAACTCGCTATTAGATGTGGTTGCAAAGGGGTAAGATACAGTAACTCATTGCTTTTTGTGTATCCAACTAGGGCTGGGACTATTCGAATAATTTAATATTCGAATATTTTACAAGTATTCGAATGCTACGAATAAACTTCGAATATTTGAATAGTATTCGAATACTTAAATATTCGAATAGTATTCGAATACTTGGATATTCGAATTATATTCGAATACTTGGATATTCGAATTATATTTGCCAAATAATTGAGCAACTGAATTATTCGACTACCGAAAAATTCGACAAATAGTCCCAGCCCTATATCCAACCCTCCCAAAAATGTCAATAAACTTTAAAATGCACCAGGTACACGGTAATACCATCGGACGAAATTCACCTGTGGATAAACTGCGTGGGTTTACTGTTAGCTGCTTTGCCAGAGTGTTACTGGTCAGCGCTTCACGATCGACTAGTAGAGACTATCAGCAATCCAGGATTAGCCAATTGGCAGTACAGTAATTTAACTCCGTTCCAAATGTTCAATTTTAATAACACCCACAACAGCCTGCTGGAAAATAAATATAGCTACATGCTGGCGCTGGCACATTCCGTGTGGCATCACGCTGGCGTTGGACAAATCACCACTATGCCTCAGTAAGTCTGCAAATGTACGTATCATGTTTGTGGCCCTAATCCAACGTAAATGCAATTTCGCTCAGGTTCATCAAAGAGAAACTTCAGCCAGTTGTGAACAGCGAAGAGCAATTAATATACGCGTGCCACTTAATTGGACCCACTTTGGCACGATTCAATGCCGAAAGGCCGCATTGTGTCGTAGAATTGGCAGTCTGTTTATACGAGATGCTCGAGCAAGTCGATCGCCTCCAGTCCCATTTGAAATACATGGATCCAGTGTGCGATTTATTGTATCCTTTCACTAACGTTTGCTTTTTTCGTTGTACAATCGTTTCAGAGAAGCAGAGATATTTTCCTTAACGTACGCTATCACAGGTATCACATAAAGTACATGTTTGTCGGTGACATGATGAAAAATGAAGTGGAGTGTATCATACGAAGACTAAGGCCAGCTTTACAGATGAGACTAAGATTCATTGCGCATATCAACATAGATGAAATTCAGTCTTCCTGAGACATTCCTAGTACGAACAATGTAGAAGTGAACGCGTGTTAATGTAAAAAGGTTCGTTTGTACGTTGCACTTCGAATGAATCGATATTAGCTTTGTGTAGACAGTGCGTCAGAAATACATATACTGGAACTATTGTCCGAATTATAACGAAATTTTGTTACATGTTTTTTCTACGCGATCAAGGCTACTTGTATATCTTAAATAAAAGAAAGTCGTCTTTCTTACTGTGCAATTATACAGCGCGCATGGAGGCTAGGGCTGGGACTATTCGAATAATTTAATATTCGAATATTTGAGTATTCGAATGTTATTATTCGAATACTATTCGAATACTGGTGTGTATATTCGAATACTGATGTATAAATTCGAATACTGATGTAATACTTAAATATTCAAATAGTATTCGAATACTTGGATATTCGAATTATATTCGCCAAATAATTGAACAACTGAAATATTCGAATACTCAAATACCGAAAAATTCGACAAATAGTCCCAGCCCTAATGAAGACAGAGAGTAGAAGTGTTCTAGCGAAGTATTACAAGCACAACGAAATGTAAGTTGCTTTGTCTAAACGGTATATTTATGACGCTTAATGCTACATTTATTTTCACAGCGCATATGACAAACCAGTACTGATACATTAAACAGGTTCGTAAATGTATATTGTCGCAGCAGAAAGCATAAGTTAGGAAGCTCAAAACTTTTATACATATTTATAAACTCACCGATCCTATTTATTTCGCAAACGCTGTTCGATATGTTTCGGAATTAGTCGTCGCAAATTTTATCGAACCATTACTGTAATACTGTAATCTGTATTGCGTATGTATTACTTTAAATATATAAATTAAGTACCAACATATGCACATCTGTGTGCATGATATATAAAAATTAAAGTGTTTTATTATTGCGTATTACGGAAGTAATTTTGTATGCCTATTAAGATAGTTAAAGTTTGTCGTAGTCAACGTTTCCTGCCTTCAAGTCTATAATCAGTTGGGCGAACTTTTCGTGCGAACACACATTCTCTTGCACGAATGACTGCGCTTTCATCGCGTGGACCCATTTCAACTGAAATAAATTGATGTTAGCGGGCAATATGTGTCTTAATATGCAGAATAATTTGCACCGAATTTTGTGCTTACCGAGTGCGGGAATTTTTCGTTGCTAAAGTTCGTAGGCTCCTTATAAATTAGAACTAGAGCCCTGCGTCTTTCGACCCACGGCCACATCAATATATCCAACATACCAGCTTGAGCTCCTGTAATAAAAAGTGTAAAAATAACAATGTCGATGACATTTACTGCCTTTAAGGGGGAACCCTATTTAGGATGCTAGGAATAAGATGATTCTTAGGATTTTTTTCTAAGAAACTGTTAAGCAGATCTTTTCCAAACTTTCAGGGTATTTAAGTTCACATTCAAACAATAAAAATGAATTTGTAACATTACAAAGTATTCAATAGAAATGGAAATATATGAACACGTTCGTTAGGACTCGCGCCAAAGGGTCATCGACAATGTAATTATACTAGAAATAAGAAAATCCTTGGTTTTTTTATTTCAGGAAAGAAATGGGTCCACCATTACAATCTCCAATTTGCAACTCCAGCGCGCAAGTTCTAACAAACATGTTCATATATCTCCATTTCTAGCAAACACTTTGTAACATAAAAATTAATTTTTATTGTTTGAAGGTGAACTAAAATACCCTGAAAGTTTGGAAAAAATCTGCTTAACAGTTTCTTAGAAAAAAATTCCCAAGAATCACCTTATTCCTACCATTCTAAATAGAGCTTCCCCTTAAGAAACGACTTCACGAACCTCCAAAGAAATCAGTTCCACGCTCTTTGAGTTCTTCTTCGAATTCCACTAGCAAACTTGATATTTCCGTGACAACTTCGTGCAGAGGCCTTTTGTCGTTACCATGTATGCAGTCTGAGAAAATACTAACAATCTAAACACAGCAGACACTCGGTTAATCATTTATTACGATACTTCTCTCTATATATATTTCCACATATCAACTTCTATTACCTTGGAATAATGATCCAGCAGTTCCAAATCTCGAGCCTTTGTCGCTTCATGATATAACGGGGGCTCGGGATACTTTTCCTCGATATAATTTGCTATCGCTATTGAATCCGTAACTACTTCCCCATCAGCGTCGACGAACGCTGGCACTTTACCTTCTGGGTTAATCTGAAGTATAACTTGCAATAAGTATTTTAAAAATCACTACTATATTCTACAGGCAAATCATAAAATCCAAAGAACATGTGTATACCTCGTAGTACCATTCCGGCTTATTTTTCAAGTTGATGTTAACAATGTCATGAGGAATCTTTTTATAGGCAAGTATTAATCGAATTCTGTGAGCGAAGGGACAATATTTCATACTGTACAGACGTGCCTGTCCCTTTACTTTCGCTGGCTGTTCAGAACCTGTGATAGAATTACATGAAAGGCAAATAATGAGAGATTAAGGAACCACAATAAATCGCCAGTTACTTAAAAATTATCCTGGATTTTACATATTTACGCGCGATAAACCTGTAATTGCGCATTAAGTTTAAAAATGTGGGTGAAAACTTAGGGGCTTCCCGTGATGATTCAGCAAGGTACTGACTCATTTAGGATAAATTTTTGCTCGGGGAAATCTTTTTTTACGCCGGAAATTTATTTTTGTTCGAAAGTTCGTGGCGAATAAGTAAGAGTGTGTGTCAAGATTTTCTAACGAGATGATCGTCTAACATTTAAGAAACGAACGATATAATGTACTCACCAGCTCCGAGATGCTCGCTGCCCATAATTGTATTTCTTAGGAGTGACAGGAAATAATTAAATAAACGATATATTCCGAAGAAATGGTGAAGTAGTTATGCTCGAAGTGTTAATGCAATGATTAACTCCGATAGTGGATGGTACGCGATTAGGTTTCGATAATGACGATACGATAATGTAATTATATCCAGAAGATATAGATAGCTGTGAGGTCTGGACTTTCACTCTATTTTTCAAGCGACCGGGCCACTAACAATTTATATTACGCGTTCATCGCTAGCGAAGACGGCGCAGACCACTGACAGTTCCGCGTTGTTTCTCTCTTTTTTCTTCTATTTTTTTTCAAAGAAACTAGGTCGATCCTGCGCATGACCGAGAGTCGATTGATCGAATCGAATTTTTGAATGCAGATAGTTATACGTAACATATTTTTATTATATAACACTAGGGTTGGGAGTATTTGAATAATTTAATATTCGAATATTTTGCAAGTATTCGAATGCTACGGATAAACTTCGAATATTTGAGTATTCGAATATTATTATTCGAATACTATTCGATGTATAAGTACTCGAATATTGAAGTATTCGAATAGTATTCGAATACTGGAATATTCGAATAGTATTCGAATACTGGAATATTCGAATAGTATTCGAATACTGGAATATTCGAATTATATTCGCCAAACAGTTGAGCAATTGAAGTATTCGAATACCGAAAAATTCGACAAATAGTCTCAGCTTTATATAACACTTGCGGATAATGGCAGACTACCATTAATTGTTATGTTACTGAAAAGAAAATATCATCTCAACCAAGTCTCGGACAAATAAAGATTCGTTCTGCGTATTTATTTAAAAATAAAGGGCGAGAAATTACATTACGATCAACATTTGTAAAGTACAATACGTACATACAAGAATCATTGTATAAATCTTCATTTAAATGTACAACATGGTAAATTTCATTTTTCATTCACAACTGGTCAGATCATTCGAACTTCTGGAATATTTTAACAGGTTTCAGTTCGGAATTGTTTCTGCCGTAAAGTTCGTCAACGATATCCTTCATTTATTGCAATATACGTACCATTTAAGTAGATTGCTATGGGGGCATAGTGAAGTCACGTTCGTATGAAGGCAAGCATGGGGCATTGAATGAAGACAAACTTATTTAATATATGATACAAAAATAATTAATTGCTATTGATCTTTAAAAATAAGTTAATCTTTTATGGATCCATGAGATTGACTGCTGAGGGCCGGAGATTTAATTGATACTCCCCAAAGATCATAGCTGCTAACCATTTGTATTGTTCGTCTATTAATGCCCCTGCCAACGTGTAACCGAAATAGGGACTCTCTTTACACCTGAAACATCATTTTTATTGTCACTACTCTGTAGGGTCTCTCAGCTACGTTTCTTAATTAAAGTAAACGAACGATGTTGACTCAAAAAAATTTCATTATAGTTCATCGAGATCATTTCTTTAGATAATGTTTAACTTAATCCTTACCTTGTTGGTTTCTTATTTTTTACTATAAACGTGATGGACCATCTGAAACGAAAAATACACAAGCACACGTATTTTCAGCATTTCTTGAAAGAAGTTTTTCAATCAATATTAAATAGTACGCTCACCCTGTCTGTGGGTTTCGTTTTGGCTCGTGGCCCAAGTACCACACTATATCTTCTATTTTCCACTCGTACAATTTATTAGAGCAGACTTTGTCTTTGTAACAGCAAAGCTTCGCTTGACTAAATTCGAACAGGTAGTTCTTGAAATGTTTCGCCTTTCTGTCGGCGAATTTCAGCTCCCCGGATGGTGTCAACGGTGGTTTCACCTGAAAAATAGTATTGTTAACGTTACTGTGAAGCACGATAAGTAGAACTATAAAACAAAGAGTAGGGTAAACCAACCAGTGAATGACCGAATTGTTGAATTTATGGACCTTTGAGATTAATACTTGAATATATTTATGTATAACAACAAAACAACTATTGATATTGCATTTAAATTTAAGTTTCTTGAAATTTCTATAAAAATAATTACTTATTCTTATCGTATTTAAAAAAAAAAACGATTATAAAATGCAAAACGCGTAGAAGTCCAATAAAAAATGACCGCATACTTTTAATAAGAATTGTACTTATTAATGTTTGCTTAATACGCGTAACTAAAAATATGTCTCCATTTATAAACATATAATATTTTGAAATTTATAATTGACATTTCTTTGCCTAATAGTCATTCACTGGTATGCGATCAATTACTATTTGGTTTACTCTAGGTATATTAATTTCTCCAGCTTTTTCAACCACTTAAAACAATTTTAAACGAGTACTTCATGGAACACATTGTGCGATGTAAGTACGTCGAGGTATATGACGCGGTATTCTTTACGAATAAGCAACTTTTACATTCGTCAAATTGAACTAAAACCAACGGGTACGATCAAGCCCAATTAAACTGCATCCTGTTTGTGTGGCGGGCAAGCATAAATACATCTATCTTTCCCTTCTGACTCACGCAATCTGATCCACGGTCGAGCAGGTCAGTATGGAAAACAGTTTCAGACTTGCACGACCCTGAACCCTTCTAACATGAAACGGTTCCCATGCATTCGGCGCTCGTGTGAAACGAATAAAAAAATTGCAGATGCACAGGGTGTTCCAGAACCACAGATAGAAGCTCGACCGGTTAACAGAACTGGTGAAAATAAACAGAACGATTCTACTAAACGCAAGTTGGCGAGCTAAACATTTTTTCAGCCACGATTCGATAGCTTTTACGCTGATTTGAATTGCTGATTTTGAGAAACCCTCTGCACAGGGAATTTCCATAGGTAGCGCTACAATTTAATCTTTCGCTTCGTTGCCTTCGTGATTACCAGAGGCACTATATCCTTGTAAAGCTGATCCCTTTTAAGAATGAGGACGTTGTCCTTCCTATCGTCGGGATCCCAGTATCCCCACCTTGCCACTGTCTCGAGGACACGCTCGGTGTGATGCAGCGGCCGTTCCAGTGCGCCAGACAACGTGTACTCCTCCAGGCACAGCTCGTGGGGTGGTAAATTAGTTCTCTCAGCCAGCTCTTGGCATATATCGAACGCGGTCTTTTGTGGCCCGATCTACAAATGAAATCACATCCTCTGCTTGTTAAATCCTATATTTTTTTATCAAGCGTCGAATCATGCTTTAAAATTTAACAGTTTAAACACGATTCAGCGAATACAAAATGTGTTAATTTGTTGGAAATTAGGATAGAGAGGTAAAAGAAGATTCTCACGGTCACGTTCACGCATTCTCCTTCCTTGGTGAGCACGTATATCCATATCTTGAGGTCACCGGATGGCGCACCTCTGGGGCCATTCTTCGAAACGTGATGTTTCTCGATAATCTCCAGGATCTTGGCTTCTTTCGCCAGGTCCGCAGCGGTCAATTGATAGAGCTTCGGGTAAAGCCTGATCAAATCGCCGATCACCCTGGTCTCCGCTCTGTTCCATTCCTCGGCGCTGTTCTCGCCGGCGTGCATCAACGTTGGCCCCCAAATCGCGGACAAGTTTTCCACGGTCATCAAGTTCCTAGAGCTCTGCTGACTTAGGCAATAGAGGTGAGCGAGGATCCTTCGAAGCGTCGCTGACGGCACGGGATTCAACGTGGATAATAAATTCCTGTACCTCAACACTCTTTCGCTCTCGTGATTGTTCTCTGAAAACGAAAGTGAGAGGAGGGAGATTGGAATTAGTATTGGCGTCCTTCGAAATTAAGTCTAGAATCTAAATGCCCTACGCGTTCTTTTATATTTTCAAATTCGAAGGAGAGGTCCAAGTAGTCACCTTGTCATGCTTCCTCAAATTTGCCGCTTCCCAACATTTATCGCTCCTCAAAATTTGTCGCTCCCTAAAATTTATCGCTCCCCCAAATTTCCCCCTTCCCAAAATTTGTTGTTCCCCAAAATTTGTCACTCCCCAAAATTTATCGCTCCCCCAAATTTCCCTCTTCCCAAAATTTGTTGTTCCCCAAAATTTGTCACTCCCCAAAATTTATAGCTCCCAAAAATTTATCGTTCCCCAAATTTCCCTCTTCCTAAAATGTGTTGTTCCCAAAAATTTGTTGCACTCCAAAATTTGCCGCTCCCCAAAATCTCCCGCTTCCCAAAATTACTGCTCTCCAAATCCAAACCTGTATCACACACACCTCAAAATGAGTTCCCATTAGTAGATGTTTGTTATCATCTAAAATTCTTCTCTTTTTCAAGGAATTCTACCAATTCCAATTAACGCGGATAGTTTGGTATTTAGGACGAGTCCAAACCAAACCCGCATCCACTAGGCGAGTGTTAAACTGCTTAGGTATTCATCCGATTAGAAGCTGGCATGCATAAGTCGCACGGTAAACGGGAAAACCGATTGTCCTGTTAATCGAGAGATCCACGTTCGTCCCCCCTGGCACGTTATCATCGCTGGCGAGCAATAATGATCGCGTGCAGCGTTCATCGAAGACGCGAGCGTAGTACTCTCGTACATACACCGTTGCTTTCGCCGAAGGAGCACGTAGGCCTCGTAATGAAGAACTATGATTCATCGACGACCTTCGTGCGTTTCTCACGCAACGTTTTGCTGCGAACGGATACTGAAAATCAACTGCCAGCGGTCGCGCCAATTCCTGTCTTCGAGTTCAACGGTCGACCGTTACTCTACTAAATACACAACCCCCCTTTTGGAGCTAACGCGACGTAACGGATAAGTAGGATATCCGAATTATTATTCGCGATGAAACTGTGCTACCGGCAAAAAAGAAAAACATTAATAATCATAATTAGGGCGGGATCCCTAGGGCCGAATTTTTTTGGCGTCTAAATTGGTTAATTGGTAATTTCTGAATACTAAAATTTTAAAAAACAAAATGTTTTTTCTTACGCACAAACACCTGCAAAAAAATCACTCAGAGCGGAGGAAAATCTAAATTCATGGAATATTCTGTTTCTTCGCTCATTTTGGTTTCGTTTAAGCACCTTGGCTTTCCTCAATGCAATCCTCTTCCAGTTACGTACCGCGAAATGTATGCGAGAGAAAAGATTAAAAGAAAGATGTCAGAATGATAAGGAATATATTATCCTCCGCGAAAGTTGGCTCTAATTATCCATAATCGTCGATGCACACGTTGAAAGTCGTTAAATCCGTAAGTGATGGTAGCGGAAATTCAACGATATGCTTCCTGATGAAACAGGCCACAATGTGAGAAAGGACGCGTGGGTGCAAACACGAGCCAGCTCGGCATTCCTCTTATAATTACGTATGCAAATGACTGGCCGGGGGCAAGCAGCGATTTATTTGCACGTACCGTCACTTCGAGAAAATCTTTTATCCTCTTTGTGAACGGGACGAGGCGCTGTTTCTCGCGTGGACGAATAAAATACTTGTACACAAGACCTGCTAAATAAGTTTGCAAAAATCGAGGCACTGTCTTAAGCAAAGGCTATAGATAGTTTCCCACGCAAAAGCTATTGGGAATATTTCACCTAACATTCAAAGTTCTCCAATAACTTCAAGTATTTACAATTTCAAGTACTTTCTCTTTCTCCAACATTTTCTTATCTTCTCAACGAATAAATCTTTCAGTAAACAGTTGGAATTTCCCGCGTCGATGAACTTTCTAACTAATTCTGCAACCTGGGAAGCGCATCGGCTTCTTACAGAACCAATGACTGGTTTCCCAAGCAGAACGTGCGCTACAAGATAGTGTCCGTGTATTACAAAACGTTACCAACGACCTTAATTCTCTCAGTTTATTAGTTACTCACACTTCTCAGTGCACTTGTATTGCCTGCTACGAAACTATCGTTAAATAATACATGTTACTTCTCCGGTGCTTCAGGATATTGAATTTCTCTGTTGTTGAACGGAGTTCCAATCGAATTACGCTCGACCGCGACGAGTCAAGGACACGGAGAGGCTCCTTACCTGAGGTAAGACAGAGATGGTCGTGAATGGTGGCGGGGAACAATGGATTCGGTAAATCACGGAGAAACCTCCTGAGAACCGTGGCGACGTCGTGCTCCGTATACGCGCCTTTCGTTATTTGCGCGGCCCATGCGTCACGACGGAAGGCGCCCAGCAAATTGACCACGGCGCTGTTCGATCCGCTCCGCCGATAAATGCCCTCTGTCATAATACCTTTGAGGTGACATTAAAATTTATAGAATACATGCGACACGTCCGTTTCGCAATAACATCGAGATGAAAACACATTTCGCTATTTATATGAATCTTTCGATACTCAAGTTGTACGACTGGATTGTCAGCTGTCTATTTGTGTTTTAAATAAAAACTACTTAAGTACAATATCAAAGCTGAAGTTAAATCAGCAAAATAGAATAGTCAAGAAGCGAAGCTAGAGACAGTGGAGACTCGGCCTTGATTATCCAGAAATCTTTTCTCTTACTCTCGTTAATCATCTCTGAATTGAATGTTACTCGCGTCGGTATGAGCCACTTCTTCTTACCGTGAACGTAAATAAAATTTATACACTTGTCGAGGATCACAGGGACGTTGTCCTGCGTGAGTTGCTGCTGCTCCAAGTCCGGGCCACAGTTGGTGGCTGCTTGGTGAAGCGCGTGCCTCCATGCAGATCCTTCGTGAGTGCCTGGCGCAGCCATGTGCAGCGCACCGCTGCCGCCAGCGTCCACGAATACCACAGGAATGGTACCAGCACCGGAGTTGGGCCCTTCTTGGTCTTGCAGAACTGTAACAGAATATCCAATTCGTATAGATAATCTATGATTCATATAGAAATTAGAGTGACATTATCTGGGAATTAAAGGGGATTTGCGCCTTGTTGGGCCGAAAACCAGGACCACCCGATTATTTTTCATCGCTCTTTTTGTATCTGCCATGTTTTTTGTTTCACTGCCACACAAAAATTCAGAACAATAGTTCAAGATACAATAAAACAGCCTACCAAACCTCAAATTAATTTGTCGAACCGTTCCTGTAGAAAAAATTCACAAAGAATTACCTATTTTTCGGCCCAACAAGGCGCAAACTCCCCTTAAATGATTCACCGATACGTGGCTATTAGGACATATATCTCTGTAGGTATGCCTATTTCGTTTGTGCTGCTATTCAATCGTTCTGTAGATCTGGAACCAAGTCATCTAGCCATTCAACACTGCACCGACCACTGATTCGCAGGAAATTTAACAGGGAGACAGTTATATTCGTGGGCAGAAGATATTGTCTGATTAAGGTCGTAGAACAGTTACCCTCCAGGATACCACTGTATTGCCTTCTACAAACATCGGAATAGACGGAAAGAAAGAAACGTAGTTGTCAGAGGATCGTTTATACATTCCAGTCGCCGCGTCCGTCGCAACGTCTGCATGTTTGTGACTCCTCCATTGAGCAAGTAGGTCGTACGAAATGTGTCCGCTTCGACAATCATTGCATAAAAAAAGTGAGTTGAACGAGCGAGTGGGTTAACGACAGTTTGATTGATCACTGATCCTCGATTGTTTTCCAATTTGTACAACGATTACCACCACCAACACTAGTGTCAACACATTGGTCTCTGTTTACGTTCTATAAACGTCACGCGTTCTTAATTGCAAATTCCACTAAACGTTCGTCGCGGTAAAATGAATATTAACTGTCTCGGTATTCATTGCACTCCGTTTAATTTCTGTGCAAAACACTGTGGGGAGAGTCCTGAGAGTTACTTTCCATTGGCTGGCCCTCTTTGGTATTCAAATAGGTTGATTGTTTTATTTGCCAGGCTGCATTAGCAAAATAACCGGTGACGCCCTTGCGCGACCGGGTCGAAAGATCATTTTGGCTTTAAATCTTAATACCGTCTGCTGACGGGCTGATGCATCTGACGAGGTCGTAACGCGTAGCCGTGCGTGTCGTGGATGATGAATAATTGTTGCAGTAAGTGTAACTAGACAGCAGTAAGGCTTGGACTATTCGAATACTATAATATTCGAATATTTGAGTATTCGAATACTATAATATTCGAATATTTGAGTATTCGAATGTTATTATTCGAATACTATTCGAATACCGATGTATTCGAATAGTATGGTGTGAAATGGGTCAAAATTAGCTTACAAGATTTCACTCTGACAAATGAACCTATAGAACTTGATTTATAATTCACACCATATTATTCGAATACTTAAATATTCGAATAGTATTCGAACACTTGTATATTCGAATTATATTCGCCAAATTCGACAAATAGTCCCAGCCCTAGACGGCATTAACAACCAAATAAGAATTCTGCAACCTTTGTAACGAGGAAAACATACCGATGCAACGCGCCTTTCGAAGGTCAAGCTCCCCAAATGTGATGGCCATGAGGGGGTCCAGAGATTTCGTGTAAATCAGAGTCCTTTGGTGCAGGAGGACCCAAGCAGGAAACCACGTGCCTGTTACGCCTTCCTGGAACACGCGTTAGTGAAAGGTTAATCGATACGATGTAATATTTTCGTTGCTACTAAACCACGCTTACTGATATCTAACGCATTACACATATGTGCAATGCTGTGCAAGTGGTGCACGCTACATTGACAAAGAATATTGATTTTAACCCTCCGTGGTCACATCTTCGCGCAACTACAGATTGGTCACTTTCGGGCTACCATTTTCGTGCTTTTTGAATCTTTTAACTTTTATGTTATGCTCTAATAATCATTTCCTAGAAATGTAAATTTTGATATATTGAAATTTATGTTTGAAAAAATAGTTGTGGATAAAAGCGATTTTTTTTTGTTAAAATTCACCAAATTTTTCAATTTTAGTATTAAGGTCTGAAAATTTATAGAAATATTGGCAAAGACGTTGCAAAGCCCCTGTGGGATCCTGAAGGGTTAATATTCTATAATTGCAAAGTATGCTGAACCAAAAGTAAAAGATGAACGTACCTTCAATTGCTAAGATAGGTACTTGCAAGCTTGCGAATTTAAAGAATTAGAGTTGTTCTTTAGAAGAGATATGGCACATGTATTTGCGTAGTGTTAGGAATGTGGTGTACCTTTAAGTAGGCCCAACCTGCTCTCGTCAGTTCAGAGATATACTTCTTGGGAAAGACTGGGGTAACGGCTTCCAATATCCTCTGAGCCCAAACCCTTCGTTCAGTGACACCCTTCGCGTAGAACACGTGCACACTCGGTCTTTCTTCCGTGCTAATTGCTATGCAATGTACTGTTTCGCCATCGACTACCCTGAACATTTTAAATTACCTCCGTTATCCCCTGTTATCTTCATTGTATGCAAATTACGCTTCCTCTCCATATTTAATCTCGCCGCGATTCTTGCTGTTCTTACACAGAAAACTATTTCTTAAATATATTAATACTTATTCAAGCTTCTCGTATTAAATTCCTGCTTTAATATAATACTCACCAGACAATGTAAGAACTAGCCTATATGAGGGGTGACGAACCTTTTTATCCGCGCGTGGCAAAAATAAATTTATAAAAAATATTTTATCGAATTGCAGACGTGCCGGGCAGTTTTTAATAAGGGAAAAAATTAGCCAATCTACGTCTTTTTTTTTGGTGACAAAATCTGCGACTGTAGAAAAATTTTGAGAAACGCTGTAATTTGTCGAGAAAGAATTCTTGAGAAGGAACACTAGTCATACCTAGTAAGCAGGCCAACAGGAACGTGATTTTCGGGATTTTTATTAAAAATCTATTGTGTTTTTCTACAAAAGAAATAAAAGAAACTTTTTTAAAAAATCTCTTTAATGATCCAGCTATAGCGTCATATATAATGCATATTTTTTACTAAACAAACATGTTATTTTAAAGCTTATGATGTTAATAACCTGTGTGTCAAAGAACAAGCCTCAGCTTCAATTGATTTTATTGTAATTTAATCAACAAGAAATGCTTAATTTTCGACATAAACGACTGCCAAAGTATTACCCTTGATACACGTTCTTCAACCACGTGAAAGAGCATACTCACTTCACATCCTGTAGCAGATGAATGCTGTACACTGTATCCAGATTAATTTCCTCCTTCAGCGTGGACATGCCCTTGTCGGTGTAAAACTGGAGCTTCTTGCCAGACAGCACCGCTGCCCTCTGAACAAGGTCCTTCGCCCTTTCAATGCCGAAGCCCGTCCTGTAGACGACTCCCCTGTGCGTCGCAGGATGATACGGGCTGTTCACCTTCGGCCTCTCCAGATTCGTCGACTTAACGCTGGGCACACCTGCCCCGTGATCGCGGCTCCTTGACAGCAATTTACTGCCACTCTTCACGAAGCTGATCATGTTTGGTCTGATGCTGTGCGCCCCGGAGTCGTACTTCAGCTTCTTCAGTTTCTGCATCACGCCGCGACGTCTGTGCTCCTCCACGACCTTCCCGCTGGGAGTGCTCGTCGAGCTTTCTTCGGCGTTGGTCGCCGTCGAAGTGATTACCGTTGTCATGGCTGGAATGGTTACACAATGTGGAGGTATTTAATATAATCCATTCGCCATCGAGATGTTCATTGTCAAGTAGGAACATGACCAAATAAAGGCAAAATCAATAATGAAGTAAAGATAACGTGCACCGCCTCGTAAAGGAATTTAGATTAAGGCTGGGACTATTTGTCAAAGTTTTCGGTATTCGAATATTCGAATACTTGAGTTGCTCAATTATTTGGCGAATATAATTCGATTATTCAAGTATTCGAATACATCAGTATTCGAATACTTGAATATTCGAATAGTATTCGAATACTGAAATATTCGAGTAGTATTCGAATACTTAAATATTGGAATAGTATTCGAATACTTAAATATTCGAATAATAATATTCGAATACTCAAATATTCGAAGTTTATTCGTAGCATTCGAATACTCAAATATTCGAAGTTTATTCGTAGCATTCGAATACTCTAATATTCGAAGTTCATTCGTAGCGTTCGAATACTCAAATATTCGAAGTTTATTAGTAGCATTCGAATACTCAAATATTCGAAGTTTATTCGTAGCATTCGAATACTCAAATATTCGAAGTTTATTCGTAGCATTCGAATACTCAAATATTCGAAGTTTATTCGTAGCATTCGAATACTCAAATATTCGAAGTTTATTCGTAGCATTCGAATACTCAAATATTCGAAGTTTATTCGTAGCATTCGAATACTCAAATATTCGAAGTTTATTCGTAGCATTCGAATACTTGCAAAATATTCGAATAGTCCCAGCTCTAATTTAGATAGACGATCGTTTACAACTAGAGCTGTAAGTATTGGAATAATCGGGTGCATCAATTATATTTTAATATATAATTCTTTGTTTAGAGCTGTTTTGTAAAGATTAATAAAGTTTCAAATTTATCGCTTGAGAAACAAATAATTGTAAAGACCAATATGAAAAGAATTTGATTAAAAATAGCGTGTGAAAAAATATTTCATGGTGTTGTGACCTAACCGACATCCGGACATAACGCCCCCGCGCACATTCCGATTGCCACAATCTGGTGGCTGAAATCCGGCACAACCGTGTAAGGAATTTCGGAAGCGCAGCGAGAACCGTCAGTATATGGCGTAATGCCAAAAACGGGCTCGATGACCCGATGACGACTCAGACTCTATACGAGACTCACACGCGACAGTCACAGTGTCATTGTAACCCAGATTGAGCTAGAATAAACCTTGTTCAATCCTACGGCGAATCCTCAGTTTTTAACCGGCCAAGAATCCTACCACCCTCGGTTCCGAACCAAGTATATACCCGTCCCGGCATTCTTCCTTACCCGATTACAACAGCTCTACAAACTCAATCGTCCATCCGTTCCCAACCCCCGCATCCAAACTTGCCAGATCCGAAAGCAGAAGCTTACCTGGTAAAGCGGCGTCGTTGGCCGCCACAGTCACAGCGTTAGGAACGGCTGACGAGGCGTCATTCGAGCGAAGTTTCGCCGGCTTCCGCGGGGGCACGGCAGGTTGCTTCCGCGTGACCAAGTGCGCCAGCTTAGGCAGCAGGGCCGGGTTCTTTGTTATCAGTGCCTTATCAGGCAGCGAGGAGGTCTCGGCGACCTCGTCGTACTCGTTCTGCGGAAGGGAATCGAATCGTTTCGGCGGTTCCGGCGGCACTGCGGATATTTGCGGATGCAACATATCCTTCTCGCCCACCTCGTCCTGCTCTTCTTCATTATCGACGGCTTCCTGGAAATCGAGGATGCTCCCGGAGCTGCTGGGCGAGTCGCTCGTGGCCAGCATCGCCTCCAGCAGCATCAGGTCGTTGTTCTCGAAGTTGCTGTAAACGTTCTCGTCGAGGGTCCTCGCGAATGGGTCGAATTCGACTAGCACAGACCTGCTGTTCTGCTGTCTGGCGTCCGTGGCGGCGGGCGCCGCCTGTTTCTCCTCGGACAGAGCTAGCATTGGGGACAAGTTCTCGTAGAGGGAGTTCTGTACGGAAGCGTGGCTGTCGTTCGAGGCTGACGATGTTCTGTCGAGAAGGGACACGTCTCTGTCTAAGGCGTCCTCCTCGGCGCTCGATATCCTGTCCAACTCGTCGGCGCCGTCCGGTTTGCTCGGCGGTGCCGTGTCGTAGAAGGTCCATGAGTCCGACCTGGACAGCCGCCTGCTGTCGGTCTTGTCGTACGGCAGGGACAGGTTAACGTCTGATAGGTTCAAGCTCTGGTCGGAGTCGCTGGCCTGATAAGAAGTAATAGGAGGTTCATTGATAATGTGGGATTACTTAGTCATTTGTTATAATGATTGCTTTGTGGAATTCAGGTTGTTTGTAAGCAGGGACTCCTACCGGTATGTAAAATACCGGTATTATATCGGTATTTTTCGGTTGTATCTTGGTTACCCTTATAGAAACCGAAATACGAAAATAACGGTATGAGATCATACCGCTATGTGAAAATACCGGTATATTTACCGGTAATTTTTTCGGTTTTCCTATTTTATTACAATTTTCAAGATATTTGTGAGCAGAGATTTAAAACCGGTATTATGTTAGCGAAATTATATCGAAGCCGATATAGTCCCGAAATCGCTGTAATACCGAAACTTGAAATTGAAACATAATGGAATACGAAACCGAAATTTTAAACTTTCTTTTGACCATCAATATTAAATGTACTCGAATAACTCATTAATTCTTTAAATTACAAAAAAATGTCACAGGATAAATAGATTCTGTTTCGTGGAGCACATTGTATGACCGAGTTCAGTGACCTACAATACTATGACCTTCAGATGACTATCAACACTCACTCCGGAAGTGTACGGCCTTACGAAATCCTACCCGCGAACTTTCTCCTACGACGCACCGTGATCGTTGAGCGTTTCCACTCCGCATTTCTTTGCCGTAAATATTCAAGATGAAGGTCATATCGAGCTCATAGGATTCTAGGTCAACTTATCTCTGCATCAGGACCGCAATAAAATCACACCAAGTTCTCAAAATAACTCAAAGCAACCTTAAAACGTTAGCTATCAGCTAGATAAAACAATTAATTTCAAGTATTCCTCCGACATTTTCTTGTACTCCCCTCTGCATACACTGCTCGACACTATTTTTTGAAAAATACATTAATTGAAAAATAAACGCCCAAGAAAAGGAACATACAATCTTCTTAAAATCTTTATTCAAAATTTTTAATCAAGAAAAATGTTTTCGCCTCTTAAAAATAAATTCCCAAAAGAGGCGATAGTTCTTGACCTTTCCAAGGTAGTCTAACCCCTTAAATTCGAAACAATACACCATCTTCTTCTAACTAATAATTGCTCATTTAAACCAGCTCCAGCTATGTATCAAATAATACCTCCATTATTTTCTTTTAACTTTTCGCTAAACCGATCGGCAAAAAATAGTGCCCAGCAGTATACAATCCGCATGACGGACCAAAACATCCATTCCTACTCCATTATACCTATCCCATTACCTGATTCAGCGCGAAAGTGAGGAGATTGAAGGACTCGGGGAAGTCCCTCTCGACTTTGTCTGAGACGGTGGAGCTGATCGTGTCGTATCGGCTGCTGCCTGACGTGACGGACTGCAGCTCATCATAGATAGACTCGTCAGGAAGCGGAGGTGGCGGATAGACCGGGGGCGGCGGGCTGTGCCTGGTCCCGGATAGGTCCTCTTCATTCCTCACGCTCCTGAGATTGCTGTTCAGCGGACTATAGAACGAGATGCTGCTGAATATGTCGTCAGCGGGCATCGACACACACCTCTCGTCCTCCGCGGGATCCTTGAACTTCTTTCCGGCGCCGGTGTTCTCGCGCATAAGCTCGTCCTGGTTCAGCGACGTCAGCCGCCTGGTCAGCAGATTCTTTACCGACTTCTCTAGCCGGATGCTAGCGTTCCTCGTGCTCGAGATCACCGCGCGGCCCTTCATCGTCACCTTCTCCGATATCCCGTCCTTGAGCTGGCGTGAGCTGGTGCTCAGGTTCCGGAAGAACTCGTTGTTCGCGCCGGACCTTGTGTCCGGTATCGAGCGAGTGTCGTCGCTCTTCTCCGACTGGCTCGAGTCGCTTTGGCTGCTGTGTCCGGTGGCTGGAAGCGTTGGTGGTAGCCTCCTCGGCGCTGGCACCGGCCGCTCAGGGACCATCGATCTCGGCTTCGGGATCGGCTTCACCTCCATCTCGAAAGGGAACTTCTCCATCTCGATGGTCTCCTTTAACCGAATGATCCAGGTACGCAGCAGACGCGCCGCATGCTTTGGTCCCCTTAACAATGTTTTCGATTGCTCAAATAGTTGCGGAATAGAGTTATTGCTGATCTTCTAGTGTAGATATCGTTATACTGTGTGTGGCTATTTTGTTTGATGGGCGATTCTGAATTTTTTAGGGGTAGCAAGGTTGAAGAGGTGGGCGAATGTGCTTGGAGTAGTAGCAATGGGAATCTTTGGATCTGAGATCGGTGGAGATTTGGTAAGGAAGTCTTTTGCAGAACTCGGTCTGATTTTAAGGCTTAAGTAGGGGATCTACCTAGAAGCTATGCTATACTATGCTAAGCTAAGCTATGCTAAGCTGTGCTAAACTATGCTATGCTAAGCTAACAAGGGAAAATCCTGAACCCAGAGATTAAAAAAAATTTAAAACTTTGTGAATATGTAAGGGATTTCATCCTGATTACAACGCAATTTTTGTTTGCTTCCCAAATTCACTCGAAAGGGATGAAATTAACACTTGAAAATTCGAACTGTAAGAGATAGAAAGGAAGTTTCACGACAAAAGTTACTTCTTTTAATTAGATCTATTAGATCATTTGGTGAAAAAATTATTTTACAGTTCGCAAGTTATAACACAAAATCAGAAAATGACCGGCTTTTCAGCAGTCAATTACACCCCCTTACAGTGAATTTGGGCAGCAAACAAAAATTGCGTTGTAATCAGAAAGAAATTCCCTACATACTTACAAAGTTTCAGAATTTTTCGAATTTCCAGGTTCCGGATATTTCCTTGTAAACTATGCTAATTGTAAATTTCAAAAAATTAGCTCCAATACCTACATCCTCATGGAACCGTTTCTCCCAAAATCTAAGCTAAGCTGTGCTATATTTTGTATTTTTATATCACAGCCAGACATAGCACAGCTTAGCTTAATTTAGCTTCCAGGTAGATCCCCGGGTTCAAGTGCAACAAATATCTAATTTTCCTATATAACCAGCTGGGCAAGAGGATGAGAATTTATCGTCAAAATTTTAATTCATCAACACTGTGAATATCCCACAATTCAGGGAAAATAATTGAAGCAATTTAAAAAATGCAGAATGAAGTCTTCTTCAGAACTGAGTCGGGCATTTCGCGGTACAATCGCGTGGTCATTAATTGTTCCTGTATCGTCAGCAGCCTGGAGCATAGAATGACCTGATACTATCGCGTTCACTGTAACACGAGACGTCAAGCAAGCCAGACGGAATAAAGAAGCGCAGAGAGGCGGCGAAGTGTTTTAATTTGGTCATTCATTAATTCGCCACTCTTTACTCGTAACAGCCACTCGTGCTTAACCAATAACGGCTGGTTCGAATTGAAGGTTACTACTTTCGACGGTATCCCGTCGTTACGAATTGCAAACCTGAAGATATCTAATTCTTGCTGTTAAATGAATCACGCGTAATGCTGGAATAATCCAGAAGAAATGGAAAATATACTTCACGCTCTATGCAGAAATCTAAGTAGCCATATAATCTCAATTAACAATCCGTTGAATTAACAAATTTGGAATTCGATGCATGATTTTGGATCGACGAAAAGCGTGAACGGGATTGCGGCGCTGCCGCGAAGCGGGTGAAAGTATGCTAAATTTATTGAGCAAATGGATCTCATTTCTGCTGTTGCAACATACACGTGCAGCGTGCTGGCATCTATTTGCATATCAGCTTGGAAACGTGTAAATGAATTTTCTTTCCACGGATCCAAGAGGAATTTCCAGAGGAGAAGAAAACAGAACTTATTGGTCCATGTGAGTTAATAATATATTGCGTGTGTTATTAAACGAGACTGATGCAAGAAGAAACGTTCCAGCGGCATTTAAAAATGGTTATTTAAGCTCCAAGTTAAGATGTTAAGTGTACGCATAGAAATTAGAGTGACTGTATATCGTTTGATCATACGTTGCTAGAGACGAAGGCGATTCCTCATGTTGGGTATCTCGATGAACCGTCGAACTCGAAGAATTGTTAACATTCGCTCCGTACATTACGATAGTTACTTAGGTAATAAAGACAGCTCAGCGCGAAGCACTTCTGCACGGTTGAATCACCGCATCCGAGTCACGTGATTAGGTAATATGCGGTTGGAATAAATCGTGCTTTATAATTTTCGATCGGCCCCGTTTGTCATTTCGGTACGCACCGCTTCCTAAACAACACAATTCATCTACAATCGATTTTCATGTAAATTGAATAATTAAATTTATACTTCGGCATTTGTAGTAAATTTTGCTGAAAACTATTTACACATACAGAAAATATTCCGCTTCATAAACGTGCGAAAAAGACCGATCAGATAATTTCATTCGATGTGATAAATATGGAAATCGAGGTGCATCATTTAGAAAAAACGATTTAAATAGTAATTACGCGCCAATATCCTATTCAGTATTCCGTGCGTGACGCTGAGGCACTCAGCGTCCCCTCAATTTGACTTATTAGCATCCTTAAGGTCAGAAATCCTTTCAAGCAACTCCCTATTAAGAAGTTTGTTTAACACTATATACCTACAGTCCAATGCCGAACGCGTACATGCGTACAATTAGCGCCAAAAATTTACGATTGGTAATACAATGGTTCGAAATATAGGACAACTGGTGACAAATTTAGTTCCATCGACTGTTAATAGTCCAATACCGATCAAATATACTGAATAAAATATTAATCGTTAGTTTATCCTGTAAATACGTGTAAACGCAAGTACTTCGAAATTCGCGTTTCCCGAGAAAAATGACTAATTAAAGTCAGAGACTTTGTCGCGTTTGAATCATCGTTTTACGAACCACGTGACCAATGGCCATACGTCCGACACTTGGAACACTGAAAAACTTGAAATTCACAGTAACAACTGTTTGGCGGCGTCCGAATCACCACCGCAAGGAAATCCGACACCCGATGTATCGAGTTTCCGGTTTCACACTAACCGAGCTATCACGACGTCCACGTTTCCATGGTTCTTCGGTTCCGACTCTAACTAGGCTGGACCCAGTTTCCCATGTTCCTCATTGTCGAACAAAGGCGAAGCCGTTTCGTTGTTCCCTCCACGCTCTCAGTCGAGAACGGAGCGTGAATCATGGTTAAGTCGCGCCAGCAGATCCATCAGAGTTTCTAAAATTATCTGATAGCCCCGCTGCAAATGATAAGTATTCCCTCGTTATCCTCTAATCGGCTCTAACTTCCTTCCGTGACGTTAAGAAGCAAGGACTTTTGCTCTAAAATTGGAGCTACGCTTGGGATGGATACTCTACATTCAACACTCTACCGAATAACTACATTCAAGCTTCAATAGAAGTTAATTCTTTTACTTCTGCCCAGCGTTTCTAGTTTACAGAAATTCTCGCTGTCATTCTATCTATGTCATCGATTTATTAGAGTTGTATCACGCGAGAAACTAGTTCATAATTATTGTCTCGCTATCGAAGTGTTCGAAGGATTTCCCATAAGACAGCGATTTTTAAGTTCAAGAGAAGTAAAGATGGCGCTACGCGAGCATAACGCGATACTCGTTTTTTCTCCGCTTAAATGCCGCAACGATGATGCACCGGGAACGAGATAATCGATACAACGCTGGTATCCTTTGTGCGGCTCGGGCAACGCGAGCAAAAGTGTGGTCAACGCGAACAGTCAATAATAAAAGCGCTCCAATTACTCCCATTAACCGGCTGACACACTTGGCAACCGTTCGCTTCAAGCAAATATTTGCCAAAACGTCAACAGGCCCCCGCCTTTGATACGCTCACGGTTTCGTTGCTCGCGTAACGCATCTGTTTATAGTTCATGACATTGAAAGAAGGCAGCGACGCACCATTTTCTTCCCCTTTGGAACTACCCACGCATCGATACCCAAGCTAACTAAAATTCCATTTACCACTTACTGTATTACAGTTCCCATACGATAAAGCTGTACGATCACAAAAATCCAGCGATCAGCAATGCTATAATAAACGTATGGCAACCTCTGTCACACGCTGTTTACGTGACCCCAGTTGCGCCAGATGTAACCAGTTTTCAAACGATCACCGCAACTACTTGTTGATTCCTGGATGCACCGGGGTGCTAATACCAAGCGAGAGAATAACAAGCACTTACCTGGGAACGTTTTGAAAACGAGCCTTCGGGACGAATTACAGCGATCTGCCTTTTTCTCTCGGGAAGCCAAGCAGAATAATCCCGAGCACGACGCTATTTAAACTCGGGGCCTCTTTATTGTCCGGCGGGGTCAGGGACCCACCTGGCCGATGGACGTCGCCACTGTCATCATCTCGCTTCCACGGTCTCGCCTCTCTTTTTCACCTAAAGGTACACTGCTGTATCCACGGATGCGACGCACACCGCCACGAAATAGTTTAGAGGCACACTGACACACGGACAGAGAGGGGGCACTCACGCACAACGTGGCAACGCACACTCACGGAATCCACGGTTCACGATCGAGCTTCTCTCCTTTCTCTTCGCATTCTTTGACATCTCTGTGGTGTTTCCCCTGTATGCGGGAGAGGGGCCGTTTTGTGCGGCTGGAAGTTATAGAAGCGACGGGTTTGAAGTAGTATTCCACTGCGAGCGAACTGTATGCGATAAGATAAAGGGAGGAGAGGCTGGCACGGTTTCGTTTCAATAGCACTGTTCACGCAAACGCAATAACGTAGGCTTCTTTAAGCCTACGCGAGACGCGCGATACTGCCGCGCGATGCGTCCCTACTCTAGGCATTCTCCTGAACTGTCCTCTCTTCTTTGCTCCCACTTCTCCACCTCGTGGGTTCTGCAGAGGTGGTGGGACAACTCGGGCGTTGTGTGCACGTGCATGCTTTCGGAGTTAGCACGGAATTATTTGCTGAAATATTGGAGCATTAATTATACAGAGAAAAGTATGATTTAGGACGGAGTTTGAGCATAATAAGGTTTAAGTTTTGTGTAATTCTTAATCTCTGTGTTTTTGGATATTCTTTTTCCTTGTTTTTTCTTCTATTATTTATGAGGAAACTGTAGGGTTATGGTCATGGGAAAGTTTAACTGTAAAGTGTGGTTAATCGTTTAAGTTGTTCGGAAACAATGGTACTCGCAACTTCTTGGTGCAGTGCTTGAATCTTATGTATAATATAGATTCTTTAGCCTTTGAATTTTCGTTGTGCGTCTTCTTCGAGTCCCTTGGGTAAGTGTTAAGGGACTAAACTTGACTGGCCATCCGGGCCATGCATGACTCATGCAATTGTCAGCCACACTGGCGAGCCGATAATTTTTATGAACTGTAAGGCAATTGGATACGATCATGTGCGCAGCGTATAGAGACGGGTTCTGTTACAACTGCTCTTTCACGACTGTGCATAGCTCATTCCGGCGTTTATAAACTGCCTTGGCCAATTCGCAATCAATGTCGCTCCGTATGCTTTGATTACCATTCATTCATTGGCTTTACGTTAGCTATTCAAAGAAATAGTCTAATGAATATTGAGGGCTCGTGCGTTGATAATAAATTTGTGCAATCGAATATTCCTGTTCCATGAAAGTTATATTAATGCAAGATCATTGATTCCTGGCATTATCAATGCGACCTTATCGAACAGTGGCTCAGTCGTCATGGGCAAGATACTTAATCGAAAGTTTTTTTCAATCTGACTCATCTCTTCATTTTCGATAAGATAACGAAATATTATATAGCGAATCGTGATATTTGCAAAGTTTATTATGAAATACCCGTATTTCTGGACAGGACTAAATAGTATGTACACTCGCTATATCTATAGCAGGGATTACTTCTAAATTTAGAAGTTAAAAGGCCAGAAAACCCGCATATTCTTCAAAAAATTAGGGAAAAACCACCAGCCCCTCAAAAGGGCTATATACGCTCAGTGAACCCTTTGCAATATTGTCATGTCCTACTGGATTGAACTCCAAAGGATTTATACTAGCTGAAAAGGATAATATAGCAAGTTCCCAAAATCGGTAAATCGTTAAAGTAACCATGTTTCGAACCCCGACACAAAGAAATCGACAGAATATTGTTGGTTTTGTTTAACTAATGAAAGTTTATTTACGCAAAAATTATCTTTTTTATTACTACTCTGGAATGCATGAGAGGACAGGGCTATAATGTTTATACCAGGATGTTTATAGCGATAGCATGACCAACCGATAGAGTTCGCGTGCTTGACGGATCTCTCCTCGAGAATTCATTCTGCCGAATCGTTTCTTGCAATAAAAACGTTCCTTCTGAGTATCCTAAATAAAGCCAAGATTTAAAACAAAAAATATGTCTTGAATCCATGGCTTAATTCCCAATAAATATAAAAAGATAACGACCCGAAGCCTCAATCAGAACCGATTTATCAATCGATGCAGCCGCTCGATAATTTAATTTACGACCTTGATATTGTACGACAGTTTGCGGTCCCAGACGATCAAAACCATAAAATATCTTTGATTAATCATGTATTTATTGTATTGACGAGAAAACTGCTACTGCATAGTCGTGCCAATACAGACCGCCGTTTCGGACCCGTGCACCCAAGCACGGAAATTTTGGGGGAAATCCTAGGGGCGTCCTTGGTTCATAGTTCGAAACGGTGATGTAGCGAACTCGTAAATTTTCCTGTCAAGCGGCGGCAGCGAATCAGGCCCAAAGAGTCAGGGCCGTGCGTAGCATTGCAGTGTAGGGTTCCGCGTCATATATAGATACCAGTTTCTGATTAATAATAACTTATTTACCACTGAGAAAACTATAAATTTTAATCAAGTTTAGTATTATTTGAAGATCGTTTCTACGTTCGAATAACGATTCAAGCAATAAAACTATATAAATGTATATACCTCGTCTGTGGTTGTAAGAAATAGAAGTGGCCGGAATTACCCACTGGTGGAAAATACCCAACTTTTCACTATTCCAGCCCCGTCAAGGGTCGAAAGCCATAACCCTCGGTGAGGCATCGTGGTAAGATCACTATACATTCTAAGTACTTATAATCACAAATTGGTCACACGGGGTTCACTGTACCCCAGCGCCATTTTTCGAGTTACCATTTTCGTATTTTTGAATCATTCAACTTTTCAGTGATAATTGAATCTAATAGTCTTTTTCTAGAAATGTAAATTTTGATATGATAAAATTTGTATTTGAAAATGAGCGATTTTCCATGGTTGTGGGAAAAAACGATTTTTTAAAAAAAAATTATTTCTTTTTTGCGATAAATCCCTTTTGGAAGACTTAAAATGTGCGACATTTAAAATAAAAAATTGCTCTTGGGGTGTAATACACCCAGTTTGACCACGAAGGGTTAATCAATACCGATCAACAAGAGTCAGCGCATTGCGCAAGAAAGCAAAGTACATATTTTAATGAAACCTTTATTAAGACTTTATCGCGCCAAAGTCAAATAGTGACCATTGGCGATACAAACAGGTAAACGTTGTCCCTAAGGGGCCCTCGATGCAGATGCATGCCCGACGATTCGTTCCCCGCGAGACCGCGGCTGAATCGCGAGACTTTCGTCCGGCGAACCACGGGATCGTTCCCAGAGCCTGTATGAATGAAACATTCGATGAAATCGAACAACAGCTGTGCGCAGCGATTACACGTGTAGCCAACACCAATCGGCCACTCTATCGCGAATTATAAATAAAACGGGCCACGAGGCTCGCCGGTCGGAGACATCTGCATTGTCCAGTGAACCAGCCCCTGGGTGAACTCTACTACCTTAAATCACAATGGCGACGACAAGTGTTTTATTTCCTTTACTTTGTTGTTAATTATGTCACTTAGGGATGATCGTTACACGTGTGCACGTCAGCGGGCGAGCTCGCGGCGCGCGCGTGCACGGCCTTCGAAGGTTCCGTATACGTGCGCGTGCATCGAGGTTACCGAGATCCTGACGCCTCTGAATTGCCCTTAAAACGATTTTCAAGAATCTAACTTTTTGATACGTCTAATTATCCCAGTCACGTAGGATGGAGTAATTTAGATTTCAGGGTACAGATGAAGGTGATTATTGGCAGTTCAATTCTTTTCTGTTCAGCACCACTACTACTTTCTGGTTCACAGAAAGTTCGAGTAAAATTTGTATCAGGGTCGGCGTGAGTTGTGTGGAACCACCAATTTTTTCTGTGCGTGGAATATACCACATGCCATTTTTACTATTTTTTATTCTTTGTTCGCGTGCTAAGTATTGCTTTTTAAGCTGTTGAAATTTGATCTTCTAATTTAACACTCCCTCAACTCTCAGGGGAAGATTTGCTCCGCCGACCCTGTTCTATACGATAGGGCTGGGCAACTCGCGGCCCAAGAGCCGCATGCGGCCCGTTCCCCCACTTGCCTGCTCTGCTGGGCCGCAGGAGAACGGCCCCCACCATACTCTACATATTAGCTCCTACACTACATTGGTGGCTCGCGCGCCGCATGTAACTGCGGATGGTGGGGGACCGGCTGACTGGTAGTGGAGACGGTGCGGCCCGCGGCGGCGAACAAGTTGCTCAGCCCTGTTCTATACGAGGCTAACAAAACTTGGATCGTTAAGGGCATTCTTGGGGCTCGCTGTGCAAATCGTCGAGAGGGGCACATCCAACGAACGCGTTATTCAATGTTATTAATCTAAAGTACACGATTAGAGTAGTCGACGAACTTTGGGACGGTGTTAAGGATGAGCGTCGCGGCGCCCCTCGACGTGCCGCGTTCCCCAGCGGATTCGTCGATAATTTAAGGTTCTCGATGCACGGATAAAGAGGTTCGGCGGCAAGCGTCTCGGACATAGCACTTTAGAGATCCTTAACTATTCCGTTGGCGGATTAAGATACGCAAGGTTCCGTTAAAATTCTACCCCCATTCGCTGCCCCATCGGGCCGCGGGACCGTAAAAAAATATCAATTCGCTCACCGAGCCCTCGTTGCCGTGACGTTCTCGGAGTCGCCCGAGAGAAATTGGAAAATCCGTATACCGTCGTCGACGAGATCGCTTGAGGCCGTCCGTCCAAAAACAGATGCACCGTGCACGCGCGTCGTTGCATCGCGGCTGCACCTATTGAGAGGAACGATCGACGGAATATATATATATTATATATTATGGTATAGGTACAACCGGAACACAGAGAGACAATTGTTAAACAACGCGATTAATCCTTGACTGACAACTTCGTATTCTACTAATAAGGAACAGAATAATATGAAGAAGAGAGTTTAATTAAGAAACATTTGGGGCAAGTTATGCAGAAAGATACCAATCCTCGATGATCTGAAATTGTGTGAAAGCTTAAAGATTTTAATTGTTAAAAAGAAGTAGCTTTATTTCTATCAAGGGCATATGCAGAATTTTTTCCAGAGGGAGGGGGCAATTTTGGGGTGACGGTAAAGAAAAATATAGCAGGTAATGAAAAAACAACTCTGGCGATGATCATCGGCGATGACATCCGTACTGTGGTTAACTAATTTCTTGGCACTTTGGGGATTGGTAAGTTCCTGCATAACGAAACCCATTTCTCCCTTTGTATTTGTAAACATAAAACAAACAATAGAGTAATAGTAAAAACACTAAGTAGTTGGTAATAATAGATCGTAGAAAAATAGAAGAAAGGTTGTAACGCAGAAGCTTGCAAGCTTACTAGAATTCAAATAAAAATAATTTCCCGAGACAATTCATCAGTCAGTTAAGGATCAATCGTAGCGATCCACTCTCTCCTCGGTCCCCCGAAAATTGCCTACAATTGGGACACGCGGCAGAGAGCAGAAAGCAGGAAGTATGGTAAATATAGAGTGAAATAGTCTGAAGAGAAAATCTTTAGGCACACCCACACACACATACAAGTACATTTACATATATATAATATATGTATAATATAATATATATATAATATGCGTAGAGCGCAAGAGTCTTTTTTTATCCTTTTAAATTTATACTTATATACGTGAAGCAAATCGTAAATCCGGACTTCAGATTTGCCGTTGCGCAATTAATCGCGCGCGGACGTCGGTGATCAGGCGTGGCCCTTTCTCTGTTGCGCGAGCGAAATCTCCAATTCGTCGTCCATCCCCGGACAACCGTGCGCATCGCTCGGGCAGCGCTTTACCCTACGGGCGACAACTTTCAATCCGTTGATCGGTATTCATCCGTTTACGATAATCGAAAAATAAGTTATCAGAGTACTTTGTACTTGTGAAGAAGCCGATCGATGGTCGCAGACGCGCTTGCCACGGATCATTCGATCTGGGAATGAGAAACAGGAAACCCCGATAACCCCGCCGAGAATCACCCACGTCGCAGCGACTGCCATTTATTCCTCCCGTAGACGGACGCTTAAAATCTCTCCGCACCCTACTCCGCGCCGATTCGCGCGCCTCTCACGTATCAATAATTATAATGTAGTAATTACGTCGTAATTCAATAGCAAATATATTATCACATTCAGATTGTATTAATGTTTAAGACGTTTCTTTTTTTTTTTCGTTTTTGGCCGGACGTCCTTCGACAAATTCAGACACCTGTCCCCGTATGTCCCGTTTCGCGAAGCTTGCGGAGCCATTCGCCTGTACAGTGGACTCTAGTTACACCGATGGCTCGCGGAACTCGCGGTTTTAGTTAGAACTCGGTCCCGGGATTCGTCGTAACCGCGCAACTTTTCCAATTAGGCGCCAATTCCTCGAAGGTCTCCAGGATCGACCAACCCCGACCGCTTTCCGTTGAAGATCGTTCGCGTTCCCCCACTTTGCTCGATCGAGCGGAATGATTTATCTGGCTTGTCGAAAGGATTGGAATGTTAACGATAGAAAATTCGAGTGGGTGTATTGCTTTTGTTAGGGCGCTCTACGATTGGACGATGATCGACGAAAGCTCGTGGTTGATCGCTCGCACGTAAATCTACGAAACATTAATATAGAATATATTATCGTGTGGGTTTATATAAGGTATACGTTAAGACACTTACCATCTACTGCAAAAATTCAACAGTTAAAAGATTGTAACAACTAGTTCGTGTTTCGTGCGAGTCGATCTCGCGGGCCAGCGAGCCCTTCTGTTTTTATGCTTCCAAGGGCTGCTTTGCAGAAGGGAATGCTGGATCCTGCGAGTCGACTCGTCGCAGCCATCGTCTCCACATTCTTTCATTCTCCTAAAACTCTACTCTCGCTCACTCGCTTTCTTTCTTTCCACATCTTTCGTTTAGCATCGTACACTCCACTTTGGCACGCATTATCCCTTACTATTGGCACGACATTTACGAACAATGAGCTTGCTAGAATTAATTAGAGTAAACCTCGGACGCACCTGAGATCGATCGTTCGGACGACACGATTAATAAAAAGACGTTTATCGTACGTATATGCGCCGTATACTGTTACAGAACGCCAGTGGATCTTGTTACTTGGCTCGAGGAGGCTCTACGTCCATTCACGAAAGGCAATTCCTTAAAGCAACCATTGATTCCTATGTCTTCGTGAATGTTTCTCATCGTGAGGGTTTTAACACTTTCGTGGCTCGAGTTTTCGCGGGCGATACTGTTCGAGGCGAGATTTGTATTTAATATTTGTATTAATATAGTATTAAATATCTTAAGATAGAAATCGAGGAAGGTTTGAGCGCAGAGGCTTGAGACAGAATTAAAAATAATTCACCGGAAAATTAGCAGTAACTCATGAGAGAATTGTTACATTGAATTACTTTTGAAATTATCTCGACTTTTTTAAATTAACTTGCACTTGTCGGCGCCCATTTGGAGAACATTTATTTTCTGAAAAATGTGAGCATGTGATTTTTAACTTAAGGATTCATCTTCTTTTTTTAATAAAATACAAAGCAAGACACTAATTGAAAACTCACCCGAAGATTTATATTTAAAGATCGAGCATGGATTTATTGTATACTTAACGAAAGCGACCACTGGTTCAAAAGGTTCCATGACTCTCAGCTGTAATTTTCGAAGCTGTATCGCCCGTTTCCCGTCATCTCTAAAAGCATCCACGTCCGAGACATTTCACCTTTCTTTTTACCGGGAAAATCGTCCTGCGCGACGCGCGAATTGAAAGGAAAGCGACGGGCGCACACAGGGCGTGTGAAGTGCCGTTCGCGCGTGAGAACCTTAACGGCTAGAAATTATCTAAACGCGGCCGTAGATCGATCGTTCTAAATGGAATAATCAATCGAGCGATTATCAAAAATAGAATATCATTACGAGTACAATACATAACGAATTCGTATACCAACAATCAACAATGGCAGTCGCCGCGATACCACCGGTTAGCGGTGTGGTATCGCGGGACGGCCGGGTACCAAAAATATTATCTCACGTAGGAGAGAGAGCATCGCGTTCCGCGTGCATACGAAAGCCTCACGCAAAAGAAAAACGAAAGAGACGACGATCCTCCTCAGCTGTGGGCCCCCGGCTCCGCGCGGCAACGGCGAAACGGAGGTGGGGCCCCGCTTTAACACGCGCACATGGTAAAATCATGCATATATATAAAAAGTCGAGCGGATTCGCTGCATATGCTGGCGGGACGAAACCCTCGCGAATGTAAAGTACCGTTCACATACAATATACGTATATCAAAAGCAAGAAAGTATTACTATATATACTGTACACGTACGCGTATCACGGAAGTACACAGAGAAAAATGCGTATAGCTTCTCTAATCACCCCCTCGTTTCATCCCTCTTTAAATAATGCTCGTGGCCATCGTTACGATTCATCGAATTCTGCAATCACTCAATTGTAAACCTAATTCGAATCCTAATTGGATTCTAGAAGTCGGGGCCGTTCTTCTTCTTGTTAATTCGCAATTAAAGAGAACTTGTAAAAAGCACACTAAGTGCCAACAAATCAAATTTTTTCAGGAGAGAGAAAAAAAGATTCCTGGTTTTAAATTATTTGCGAAATTTGATTTCTTTTGATTGCTATATATGCTTATGTATACAATGGCCCAAGTGCATCACAACATTGACTATTTACTGCGTTAATATGTAATATGTCATTCTATGTGACACCTCTTGTAGAGAAAACTGAATGTGCCATTCATTTAAGCACTAATTAAACATTAATTGACTCTTACAATGTTTTCTACAAAAGTGGCGTTGGACGCACCGGCGGTACTAGGGCTGGGACTATTCGAATACTTCAATATTCGAATAGTATTCGAATACTTCAATATTCGAATAATATTCGAATACTTCAATATTCGAATACTTCAATATTCGAATTTTATTTGGATATTTGGATATTCGAATTATATTCGCCAAATAATTGAGCAACTGAAGTATTCGAATATCGAAAAATTCGACAAATAGTCCCAGCCCTAGGCGCTACCACCTTTTAACACAATAGGTAATTTTTTTACAAAGAGTGATTGCATTACAATTACCCCTTACAGTACTTTCTACAACAGACCCTTCAATTTGAAACTCGAGAAGCTTGTTTCGGAACTCTCCCTTTGTATAAATACGAAACGCAGTGAAGACCCTATTCGACGTTTAGTGGAACTTATCGGGGCCATTGACTTTCAAGATATCCAACATAATTTGGAATTCTTATTCCGATTTGAATTACATTTAGCCGAAGAGAAATGGAGGAAGGTTCGATGTCTAGTTTCGTTTACAGAGTCGATCAATCGCAACGACGCCCTTTCTCACAAGATTCACTCGCTCCGGGGACGTTTTACAGCTTTCTCTCTGAATGCAGATACGAGACAGTCTCGGACGAGAAAAACGAAAGGAAATTCTGAACCGCAACGTGTTGTGCATCGAAGAGCATCGGAGAGCATAGATCCACTTCCCGTGCCTCGCTTAGCTTCCCCTTAAAAATCGTTATTGACTAGAACGTTAGTTATGATACATTAAAAATTGACACCCATTTATGTTATAGTATGCATCTGCTTGGCCTTATCCACCTCCCCGCTTCTCATTCCTTTCTTTTTTCTCCGGCGGAAGAAACGTCATAGGGCAGAATCGTTTCGGGGACGGTCTTCGATTCCTAAGTAAGGGAAAAGAACTTGCGATATTGATTCCTATTAAACGTTCTGCGAGGACAGAGTGAAGCCGAGCACACGTAACAAGTATTTGAAAAATTGTCTGCAAACAATTTTCACATGCCTACTTTGCTCGACGCTTTCGACGCAAGCGTTATATTCGAGACACGTAAAAAGTTATAGTTCGTTGGAAAATCCTGCATTTGGTACTCTTTCTTTATATATATATATTTATATATATATCATATATCTATATAGTAGTACGATTCTTTAAAATGGCTAATATAAAACGTTAAATGATATTAATTGAAAGTATAATAATATAGTTTCACGTAATTTAGGCTAGCGTATCGATGGACGACAGCACAGAAGACTTTCGAGCCCCTTATCGCTATCACTATGAAATTCGATAAAATTCTCTCGACTACCCCCTCTCATCGGTTAACGAGCATATTGTACATACGCTATACACCTGCCGCGATATTCCCGTCAGCATAACACCACCACTGTTACACGCTAAATAGTAATAGTGATAATAATAATAATAGCAATAATAACAATGTATACCGTTAACAATCATAGTATACAGGGTTAAATATAGGAGGACGTGAGAATAATATTACCTTTGTGAAATAGCACCTTTCCTAGACACCGGAGACCTCGCGCTGTTTCGCAATCAAAAAATCAGAGCCTCGGTAATACAGTTTATGGCTCGGTTAGAAGTTTACGTTTGAAATAACATCTTCAGGGCCGTCTTTACCAATGGGTTAAATCGGATATAGCCCAGGGGCGCCCGTGATCCAAGGGCGCTTAAGAATCAAATATGTTGGAATGCTTTTTCTCTTCGATTTTGGAGACAAAAATTTCTGTTGTTTTGGTTCGTGTTTGCCTTGGTACTGCCTTGCACCGATTGCGAAGAAATTGCACCCTTGGGGTTTGGAGCGCCAAAATTTTTTAGCCCAGGGCGCTCAAATTTTTTACGACGGCCCAGAACATCTTGGAATTGGCATTTGCCTGTCTGGCAAGCAAAATTGAGCGGTTCTTATATATTCACAAGGCCCGATCTGTATTTCGAGGGGATGCGTGAGTAGGGTAACTGCTCAGAGCTTGCAAAATTGGTAGATTGAGAAGATTAAAATCAATAGAAACTAATGAAAAAGTGGAACATTTTAAAAAGAGCTACAAATGTTGGTTTTTGTTGTTCAATAAATAGCGGGGAACGGGGCAGGTTGTTACAGAGCAGTTTAAATTCTTGTCGCTTGGACTATCACTTTGAAGATGAAGTGGGTGATGGGATTCAACTATACACCGTTGTGCAGAAATTGGCAAAAAATTATTTGAAATAAAAATTTGTGTACGAAATTTTTATTTCAAATAATTTTTTACCCATCTCTGACATTGTGTATGTTGTTTTTTTTTGTAGTAGGTTCACGCGTTTCTGTGTGTTTCAATATTAATAGTAACTTCTCTATTTCTACTTCAATATTTTCTACCGAACAGTCAGATAAATATATGTAAGTTAATATTACCACGTTTGAATTTGCGTTCCTTTAGCTACAGAAGAATTATATAAGAATACACCAAGGTGGTATGAACTTACAGCATTTTACACGCAATGGTGTCAACCGGGGCTAGTTGTTACACAAGAAAATGGGCATGTTGTTACATAAGAAAAGAGACATCTAAAGGCAGATAAAAAATAAAACAACTGTCGATATTAGACAACTGACAACTGTCAATATTCCTCCGAAGATGAAGACTGCTTTTATTTGCAGTCTATGTAACAACTATCCTCGGTCTCCCCTACCTACAAAAAATTTCACTCACTGTCAAAAATGATGTTTCAAAATAACAATTCGTAATTAGACATAAAGGGCGGCGAAAATAATTTTCGCCCAGTGCAACTGAAGATCTAGATCGGGCCTTGCATACTCCGTATTAAAAACGTCAAACTAGTGGCTCACGAGTACTAAACAGAGAAATGTGTAACATTCTCTCAGCACGAGCGTCTCGCAGTCGTCAGTACAGGATAGCAGTCTTAATAATCGCCGATTCTCCGTTATCGAAGCACATCGATCGACGCAAACTACATAGAAACAAAGAACGATGTCAAACACCGCGAAGCATACCTACTTTCAGTCTTCCTCTATAATCCAGTCTACAATTCTAGCACCATTGCGCAGCTTTATCCTTCGTTCGCCGTTATCTGTCCAGCGAGCGAGTCTTCGTTAATTAAACCGACTAATATAAGATCTCGTTAAAATTCGAAGATTAGATTAAATTATCGACAGTCGCATGCAATTCTCTACGTGTCTCCTATTCGCCAGGAGCGCGGGTATCATCGTCGGTAGCCAAAAGTCGCGCCCTTCTATTCGTATACTTGTCCACGTGCTACTAGGAATAAAATAAGATTACATCAGAAATTTACGACAAATTCGTGGGAATTATTGCGCGACGTTGAGACTCGTGAATCTTCAACTTTCGACTACCTCCATCGTCGCTGATCTTCCTACCCCCAATCAACAGTCCCCAACACCCTCAGAGCTCCCAGAAATCTCTAACGCAATAAACTTGCGCTTTTTTGCTTAAAAATATCACCACCGCTCCTCCAGATGCTTCTCTAAAAGCCAAAAGGAAATAATTCAACAAAGTGACTCTAGAATATTCTGCCAAAGTGCCATTTGAGATTTCGTTCTCGGGGGTGGCGAAGCCAGCGACGACGCGATATTGGCTCGGGCAATGTAAAACTTCCTCCGCGGTTCTAATACCTAAGTCGCAGTATTGACAAAGTTAGGACGTGTGAAACGACGAGGACCCGTTCGACCGTTCGCGATCGGGGACGTTCGATGTACCTTCTGGCCGCGGGCTGCTTCGCTAGTTGGTGGACTCTGAGTTTGAGGACGGCGAGGATTGCGGGCTCTGGGCCACGGGGGTGTCCCTGCCGATCGTCGGCGTTAGTAGCATGCCACGGGGACTGAACGTGTCGCAGTAGAGATTCTCCTTTTTGTGGACTCGTCTCACGTGGCTCCGCAGGTTGTCGCGACGCGCGCTTCTGTACGCGCAGTGCGGGCAGAGATGTGGTTTCTCGCCTGTGTGCATTCGTCGATGTTGGATCAGCTGGAAGAAAGCGAGGAGTTGATCTGAGTCGCGCTTCGCAGTGGAGAACTTTGATGCGCGAGGCGGGAGCGGTGATTATATAACACGCGTTGCTTGAGGTTTTTCGGTCTGTCGCACAGTGGTTCAAGTATACTACATACTAGTTGGACAAAATTATTTTTTCGCGGGTTTGGGTTTATATGGGGTTCAAATTGCTTGAAAACAAACCTGATTCGTATTACAGTTTATTATTTCAATAAAAATATCAATAAAATAAAAATATGACTAATTCAATTAAGGGAAAAGAACAAAACGACAGTATTGTACTTTAAATATAATTAACAGTTATAACATTATGTCTATTCCTGTAATTTCTGAGTTTTTATGTTTAAAACCTGGTTTTTGAAATCAGTCTTCTCTGCATCGCTATTAAAATAGTGTTTTACTATATGTTCCACGTCGATCCAGGCGACAAGGGTTGAATGTACGGAAAGTAGAGACTTTCTAGTTTATTTTAATCAATCGATCGATCTGCAAAAATTTGCAAAACTATATTTTTCTAATTGTTTTCGAGCGCGACGCTCGGCATAGTTTTGCAAATTTTTGCAGATCGATCGATTGATTAAAATAAACTAGAAAGTCTCTACTTTCCGTACATTCAACCCTTGTCGCCTGGATCGACGTGGAACATATAGTAAAACACTATTTTAATCCACTGAGTGGTGCTACCGAGCGTCGCGCTCGAAAACAATTAGAAAAATATGGTTTTGCAAATTTTTGCAGATCGATTGTTTGATTAAAATAAACTAGAAAGTCTCTACTTTCCGTAGATTCAACCCTTGTCGCGTGGATCGACGTGGAACATATAGTAAAACACTATTTTAATAGCGATGCAGGGAAAACTTATTTCAAAAAGCAGGTTTTAAACTTAGAAACTCAGAAATTACGGGAATAGACATAATGTTATAACTGTTTATTATATTTAAAGTACAACATTGTTGTTTTGTTATTTTTCCTTTATTGAATTAGTCATATTTTTATTTTATTGATATTTTTATTGAAATAATAAACTGTAATACGAATCAGGTTTGTTTTCTAACGATTTGAACCCCATATAAACCCAAACCCGCGAAAAAATAATTTTGTCCAGCTAGCATGTAGTATACTCGAACCAGTGTGTGTCGTCTTTATCTAGGCGCGTAGGGTAGATGCCTCTAACACGGTGTCATTGTGTTTAAAGAAGGCGCACAAAAAAAAATCGCATAAATAAATAAGGAAAGAATTTTTTTAATTAAACAGTTAAAATATAATACTAAAAATTTTTTCAAAAATGTAAAAATGAAAATTTCGAAGGATTTATTCAAGTCCTTGTCGAAAATGGTAAGGAACACGTTAAATTGATAATTATCATTATTTGCACTTATGTAAAATGTTAATTATATCATAAAAGCATATAATTTTCTGAAAAAAATTGCAAAATGAGCACTCTTGAAACGTTTTCGTATTTTTTAAAGCGAAGCGACTAATAGGGACAGGTTTTAACGCTTGTCCGTATTGAGGTGCCCTTAAATGCTCCTTCTGTAACTGCTAAACCTAAAGGCCTAAACACATTTGTCAGTTCCGTGTCAGTACCGTTTCGGCGTGCCAGTGGTAAGAAGAAGAGACCCTCTACACCCCTCTTCTTCTTGACAGTGACAGGGAACTGATATGTGTGCGCAGACCTTAACCGTATTTTCCTTCATCAGAAAGAAATGGAACACTAGGGATTCTAGGGAACGCAATTAAAAAAGGCACCGTAATTCGAGGCACAGTAATACTGACAACGCACTTTTCACAGCACCGTGATTGGGACCAAAACCTGTAATTTTACTTAAATTAAAAAAATATGAAAAATTAACATTTTTAACCCGAAAAAAATGCCTTATTAAAGAAAACACTTCAAAAAACCAATATAAATTTTCACTGAGCACAATTAAAGTAAGAGAAGTCAGTAATTCATTCATTCGTGAACAAATCCGCGTCAAAACACCATAATAGGGATGTCTATCCTAGTGCAGGTAAGAAAACTTCAGAGTTCACAAGTTCGAATGCAAGAACCCCGAAGATATTAGTATCCCAGTATCATTTAATTCCTGTTTTTACCGTAATCTGAGCTAAAACAACCCTTACACTCTTCTCACTGGTGGGAAAAGAAATCCTTTTCTACAAACGTATCATTAATATTCATCTATTTAGTCTCAGCCGTTCAAAACACATGTACTTCTACTTGCAATTAGTAAAAGGCTATCGGTAGGCAAAGTTTGATAATCAGTATCAAACTTCAGGTTAAGTACACGCGGGACTAATCGCTTCAAATCAGAGGCCCATAAATGAATGTTGCCACATTTACAGTCAACATCCCCACAGACTTCTTCCACGTTCTGCTAAAATAATCAAGAAACGTCTACCCCACTACACACAGTCGGAACAGTAGCTTGAAAATTTTCAGTTCATTTACATATCTTCTTTGTGAAACTTTTCCGGTCGCAAGCGTTCGAGTACTTGCATGGCCGTATATCAATCTCGAATACATGCGAGGATCAGCGACGCGATCGCAGTCTATTTACATAAACCGAAAGTTTTGATTTACTGGGTGGCGGTAGAATATCCGCGTGATCTACGGAATTCAAAGGGCGCGTAGAATATCGCGGGATTTACGATCGGCCGGGGATTATACGGCATCCGCGTAGCGCGGATATAGAATCTATAACAATTGGAGGGGGGTCCATAGATTCAAAGTTGCTGTGGTGTTTTGAAATTTTTACCACCTCGATACAGGGGCTTGCTTCTTCGCCGCGTGAGATATTACCTTTTTCAATTGGACCGTGCGGAAAATGCAAATGTCACAACAGAAATAACGGTCGTCGCGGTGCCTCCTCATGTGCCTGCTGAGATCTACCTCGGAGGAACGGTCCGCCCCGCAAACAGCGCAGCTCACCCTGGTCTCCGGCGCTGTGCCCTTCGCGTGGGCCCTCAAGTGCCTTTGGAACGCCTTCTCGATGGTACAGGCGTACGAGCACAACGAGCAACGGTACTCCTCCCTTTCGTATCTGCGCAGCGAAAGGTACAATTAGTCGGGATTACTTGGCCACGATTCGACGAAATTGATCCACGGAAAATCGCGTGTCTTTCAAATTTTACGCTGGCTCGGGTGATTTGAAATTATTCTTGGATCGAAGAAAGGATAATCATGTATAAAAGGGATTTTAAGCGAATTTTATTGAATTTCGGGTATGTTATAGAGGGGAAACATTGCATATTGAAATTTTCTAAAAGCTGAGCCGACGGTTGGGTTCGTCTTTAAAAAACTCACTTAAAAAAAATTGTCATACGCCTAATAATTCCCGAGATATTCCAGAAAATATGCTTTCGATCCCCAACTTTAGGGGTTGTTTTCACCCCTTCAACATGGTCGATTGCGTATATCAGAAAATACGTGTCAAATATTTTTCACTATTCTGCAAATCGGCGGAGTCTAATAATATATGATAATATCTTTTATAATATATATTCTATAACATTTTGTTAACAATAATAGAAAGTAATTACTTATTTATGTCGGGGCGTTTTTCGACTGTGTTACAAAACGACCCACGTATGGGTTCAGGAAAAAGATTATTTGCGGTTATTTCTGGTTATGTTTTCTTCACAATTATTGTGTAGTTGTGAAGAGTAATGAACACTTAATGTGTTTACACAAAAAATTTAAAGAATTCTTAAAAAAATATTGATTTTATTGATCTTTCTTTGAAACTGGGGCGTATTGTATAGTTTAACCCTACCTATTTGATAAACGAAGGAACAATCCACGAGCACGAAGCCCCCAAAGCACTTAATAAAAACACAATCCTCTAACTACATCCTCCCCCGCGAAATACGAGTCGGTACAGATAGAAAGTTGCAGGAAAATCTTAAGTACCTATACCTGACGCGTTGCAATGCCAGGGTACGCTTCTTCCCCGTGGGTGTCATCCCCTGTGCCACGTGTGCTGCCACGTGGGTCTCCATCTCGCACCTACTGCTCGTGGTGAAATCACAGCCGGAGGACGGGCAGGTTTTCGTTTCCCCTGGCTCCGTGCTGGAAACAGGCGGATGGCAGTCGACGATGTGCTTCCTCAAAGCCGGCCTCGTTGGCGCAACTACGTCGCAGGAGCCGCACGAATAACCGCGATGGACGTTGCTAACGTTTGGACTGCTCCCACGCGACCTGAAAATCAATCGCAACCATCCGAAATTAACACACCTTATACAACCCCCCTGCAAGCTCTCACTAAAATCCAAACTATCCCACATATTAAACTAAAAAAAAAAATTCAGGAAACATATCCCGAAAAATTCGTCTAGCTGAGTCATCTAGAGATTAAAAACATTCCCCCTGAATTTCGTAATCGGTGCTCGCGAAGCGTCCATAACTCAATACCAGTCGATACCCTGCGAAGCCCCTGATTTACGGGTATCATTTATCCCGGATTCTCGGGGTATTAGAAACAGGCTCGTGTAATCAAGCCGGGCAGGATGACTCGCTCTTGGCGATCGACAAATTTCGATGGCCCGGTTTCATCGGTTCACTAGAACGCCGCGTGGAAATGCACAGGTTGAAATGATTCACCTGGCCTTGACGCGATTCCCTGAGTTCGCGTGGAGAGGGTTGCGGTGGTACCTGGGGCGAGCTTATCTGACCCGCCAGGATAAAGAAGAATTTAAACGCGCGCGTTACATGCGTTAAGTAACTTCCTATGTAAGCTACGCTGGGATGGAAGGGGTTGATAAGTGAATGCATACTTCTCGGTGTAAGACGAATGCTCGCTCTCCGAATCGCTGTCCGAGGGCATGTTCGGGATTTCCGTGGCCTCCAGAGCCGCGGTTGCTGCTGAGAGTCTTCCGAGCATCGCGGTGTAAGCGCCCAGCACCCAGCCATTTAGAACCGGTGTAACTGTCCCCTCCTGTCATTGGAAACAGACATTTATGCGGTTGCTTCGTTTGTTATCGATCCTGCCTGTTATTTTCGGGTCGTAACGTGTTAAGTGGTCGCTTAATTAAATGGGGGTTTATTGATTAATGTTCATCATTTGCGAGTGAAGGACGAGGGTTTCGGGGTATTAACTGGTGAAGTCTGACTTTGTGACGAAAACGGTCGTGTGGAGTCTCACAGACTCCGCTTTAATAATTTCACATTGTCAAGCCTAAATTTAATTTTGATATTGTGTTCATTCACTGGGGGGTGTTGAGCCACTTAAAAATTATTATTTCTATTGATCTTGTGAATTTTATTTTATCGTACGATAGCACTTCTTTTTAAAATAAACTTACTCGCTAGACAACGCAAGTGTTTAAGTTAAAAAAAAATTGCCACGCACAAAACTTTAAAAACATATTTAAAAAAAAAACAGAAAGATTACTAATATACTTCAAGGTTCTTGCGGTACCTCAATTTTTGTTTGACAGAATCAGTTTTTGAGGACTTAATCTGTATCACTAAAGTTTTTTTCACGATTAGAAAACAATCACATAATTTTGATTCTTTCGTTCCATCGTACTGTATAACGTATATAATTTTTCAAAGAAGGCTTTGTTTCCTCAATCAGGAGAAATGGCCTCTTTTAAGGGATCGTTTAAGCGAAGGAAAAAGCTGGAGGCCGGGGGGAAATAAATGTAAAAAGTATGGCGAACGTGGCACAGGGTTTTATGCCTGGGGCCATTGAGTTTTTGTAGCCTTCAACGTGGGACGTTTGATCGAGCACTTTCGCGAACAAGTTCCCCTGTCAATGGAGAATAGACGTACATCTTCGATTTGATCCACAGCGAATAATATTTGAAGCAATTAACGTGCTTATCTACTTCTGCGAATAGATAGGTACTATAAGTCTATTTCTTAAGACGGTATACCCGTTTGAACCCTCGTAAATATTTTGTGGATTTTTTTACAAGTCAACGGCTTGAAGCAGATTTCCCGTTTTTTTACTATGTTTACATAGTATTATGAACTACTTAAAAAAAAAGTTTCAGTTAAGAAACTATTGTTTTATGGAAGTTATGAATACATATCCGAAAGTCTCCCGATTTTAGACGGCTAAACGGTGGGCCTGAAATAAGCTACATGTCGTGTCTGAAATCAAAAACAATAAAATCTTCTGATAAAGTATGTTAATAGCTATCACCCAACGGGGACGATTTTGAACATTTTGAAAAATAAAAAATGGGGAGAGATCAAAGGTAAAGTTATATTTTTCTAAGAGAAACGTTCACCTTTTTTCTTTATAAATAATAAACGGGGAATGGGAATAAAAAAAGCCCGCGTAGGACGATGTGGAATCTTATTATGATTCTGCATGCAAAATTGGAAGTGAATTGGTTGAACGTAGTGCGAGTTTTTAGGCCCACCGTTTAGCCATCTAAAATCGGGAGACTTTCGGATATGTATCCATAACTTCCCAAAAACAATAGTTTTTTAACTGAAACTTTTTTTTTGAGTCGTTCATAATACTATGTAAAGATAGTAAAAAAACTGGAAATCTTCATCAAGCCGTTGACTTGTAAAAAAATCCACAATATGTACTCATTTTCCGAGGGTTCAAACGAGTATACCGTACTTCTTAATATCCAATCGTCTATCTCCGTACCTGTATCTGCTATAAAAGGACCACACATTGTGACGTACGAAATAAATTAATCTAGTTAGATCTGGTTAACTTGATCGGTCCCATCGCGGATAGTGACCATATCACCTGCATTTAAGTGCCCAAAATAGTACCCAAATCAAGCGAACCCAAATTATGAACAGTCACTCGTCGATCGACGTTCCGCTTTATCATCGCACCGATCGACCTTCTCGCTATCTTATTTCAGCCGTGAACAATCGCGTCTTCTCTTACTCCTTTCCAATTGCGCAACATTTCGTTTCTTTTCTAGAAACTCGACGAGGTCCAGCTCCGAGAAACGATGGAATTAAACGAACCTTATCGAATGTGAGGTAAGCCATCGGATCGAGTAACTTCGTGGGAAGATTATTGTTGGCCGAGCGATGGGAGCTGTTTGTACTTCCACTGTCGCTCTCCTCCCCAGCGTCTTCGTTGTCGTTATTTTCCTTTGGTACGGAGGTCTGTATAATTAAGAAAAAAAAGTATTCAACTTAAATCTCGCGCCTTCTTGTGTACTATATATTCGAGACTCTCAGCTGTAACTCTTAAAAAATGATATGGGTATTCAACACCAGCTACGATATCATCAAAACACCAGCAATCCTCTTCAGAAAATTATAGTTACGATTTTCCTACAATTAATGCTCTCCTACCAAATACAAAAGTAGCATTTACTTTAGGGCGGTGCTTATTTAACCACAACAAATTTTTTTCATGGGGCATTCTGTCAATGTATTCACGTTTATGAATATGTAACGTGGTATTAATTTTATTTTTTTCAGTTTCATACTAGAAGTTCCTGCCAGGCATTGAATTTTGTGCCTTTTAAGAATAAAAAGGCTATTTTCTTTTCGAGGTATTATCTTTTTTAAACACGTTTGCTTAACGATGGAGTATTATTATTGAGTAAATTTTTGAAGCCACAACTTTTACAAATAGCCAATGTATATTTACAAAAGTCTAGTAGTAATGTTTGCTAACCAGAATGCGGGAAAGGCTGACAAAGCTGGTTGCCATGTACTATTCTGGAGGGGGCATTCTTGATATAATGAATACAGATATGAATTCGTCTTAAGTAAAAAATAAAATTCTATTTAAAATATTAATAAGCGGGTAGCAATCGGGTACCAGGAAAAGTTTAAAAAACGACCTTTACTATTTCTTTTGCTATTTCAATAAATTGCATTTTTTCAAAACTGCAAAACACGTCACTTAGCAAACTAATCCTTCTAGCTTTTCGAAAAGACCTCATACCGTTTGGACCAATTGTAAAAAAGTTATGCGACGTCGCAAACTTTCTTATTGAGAACAAAAATCTTTAAATATTGCTTCATTTCTCGGCCGATCAAAGTAGAATGACCCCTTAACTAACAAGGAAAGATCGCGAACGAGGAAATTAAAAAAAATCTGAAACTTTGTGAACATGTAGGGGATTTCCTCTTGATTACAACGCAATTTTTGTTTGCAACTCAAATTCACTCTAGAGGGATGAAATTGACCCCTTAAATTCCGGCTATTGCCCGATTTTATGTTATAACTCGCGAACTCTAAGAACTGTAAGTTACCAAAATGATAGTCCTAATTAAAAGAAGTAAAATTTATCTTGAAACTTTTTTTCTGTCTCTTACTGATTGCGAGTTACAAAATAAAATCGGAAAATAGCCGAAATTTCATGGGTTACTTTCAACCCCGTAGAACGAACTTACCTAGGCAGGAAAAAAAATCCGTTGTAATCAGGAGAAAATCCCCTACCTACATATTCCCAAAGTTTAAAATTCATTTTAAATTTCCAGATTCAGAATCTTCCCTTCTAAGCCAACCTTAAACTATCCAAAACCACCCCAACCGAATAACCCAACCGGTGACTCGACCGTTACCACCCCCATACCTGATTATCATTTTCGTCCTGTTTTTCGATGTTTCCTTCGTTGTCGTCGCGTTGTTGGTCATCATCCCCCTCGGCGTCTTTCTTGCCGGCCTGTCCGTCGCTAGCGCGGGCGGCGTGCTTGGTGACCAGCTCCATGGGCCCGTACGGCGGCGGGGCCGAGGTGAGAGGTAACGGCACCATGTCCGGCCGTTGAAGGGCGCTCAGGGCGAACGCGGCCCTCGGCAGCAGCTGCGTCGCGCTCGGTGGCATAATCGGGTGCCTTCGGGCGAGGCGCGGGTCACCCCAAAGTTCACCCGCGGCGTGGAGACTCCAGATCCCATATTCCATCTGCAATCACCGTTCTCAACTGGGTCATCCGATGGATACTCAAGCGGAGATGGCCCCGCGCCGCTCCTCGTGGATCGTAGGGACGAGGAAGGACTTCCAACGAGACGCGAGGACGCCGCTTCCATAGGGGGAGTGTACTATTTAAAGCGACCGCCGATACGATTAAGCCGGGGGAGGAGGGACTGAAAATGGGATCCGTCAGTGGTAATTGAAAAAGCGATACCAGATTCCGCTGCCAGGAAGGTATCCATTATGCCAGGCTAGTCGAATTTCGACGGATGATATGCAGATGAGGCTAGGCACGAGACGGGAATAGAGCGCGGATTAATAAAGAATAAGGTCTCACTAGCTAGACCACGATCTTCTATCAATTACTCCGGAGGAGGTTGAACCGGCGTGTTTGCACCGATTGGATTTATTAGACGAGCCCCTGAAAGTCTGAGTTGTAACGCAATCTTTTCTTCTTTAATTTCTGAGAGAGATACTTGTTTATTGGCCGTGTCATCGAGCTATTAGCGAGAGCGTGGAACACAGAGGGCGCAAGAATCATCGATAATTGATGAAAATAATTCAAAGCAGTACAATGGAAACATAATTATCGCGCGGTCATTAATGCGTTTCGCCCTCGCAGCGATTCCTCCGATACAGAGCGCTTAATAAATTAACGAAGATAATTTTCATAAAATCAGAACGGGCTTTGCAATACCGACAGGCCGCGTCGGGGAGGTATTGTAATGTATTTCCGTAATGAGGTGGCTGTGCGATTCGATGAGGAATCCTGGTCGAACGAGATCAAAGTTTAGAGCTCGCGCTTATTTCGTCAGACACGCAGAAACGTTTGAAAATTTCCAAACGGAGAACCTCGCTAAGTTGCGCGTTATTTCGCGAAGAAAATGGAAGGGACGCTAACATTTGCGCCTAGTTAAATTTCTATTCCACCCATTAAAAACGAAGCTCGACAGAATTTTCGCGCGTGGAACCATCGTGTAATTGCAGCCCGTTTTGCAATGTTTAATAAATAAGTGTACGCGACGAACGAGTCCTGAGCTCGTTATTTATGAAAAGAGAGAGAGAAAAAATACTCCGCCCGCCCTCATTACTCGACAAACTGTCGCGAAACAGTAATCGTCTTAATGACCGTTTCCGTTCCGCGGGCAAAAAAATGGTCCTCGTGTGCGATCGTTCGAAATGAACCAAAAGCGACTTTTGATCGCGGAAGGTGGCGACGCGGTTCGGATTGCCGTTAAAAATAACGCAACAAATGTCCCCGCTAATAAATCCCATCGATCGGCCTCTTCCGCGGAACGTTTCGGTGGCCGCGGTACGAAAATTCCGCGTTACGTTTAAATTAATCTGTATAGTTATGCGCCCATCGACAGCTCGTCGATACTCCGATGTAAAACTAACAAAAGGCGCGGCGTAATGAAACAAATAATTCCGCGGAAGCTAGGGGAGAGAGGGGAGAGCGGGTGGGATTAATTAAAACAAATGACGGGATGAGCATTAAATTATTCCACGGGAAAAAACGGATAGACGTTTCCCAAGCGTTGGTTTTCCTGAAATATATTATCGATTTTTCGCGTGGAATATGATGTTTCTCGAGGAGCAATTTACCTGCGCAATTTATAGCGCAGTGAAATAAGAAGTTACATTACTGTTTATATGTTCGAATGGGAGCGGAGCATTTAATGGATTTTAAAAAACTGCCTATCAATGCGGTAATTGATATATGTTTGAGCACTGCGGAAGAGCACGTGACGAGATAATTTGCCAAATATGTGAGAGGTATTTTATACGATTAAGATCGTATAAAATGTAAGAACCTCGATATTAGGTCACCAGAAATTGGTATACGCGGCGTGATGCTGCGTATAAGCGCTGCGCACAAGCAAGGGAAGATTCATTCGCGCTAGTAGAAGAAGCCGTCCGGGATCAGACACCTCGGTGCCTCTACCCTCGAGAAGCGACGAAACCGAATGCGATCCTTCCCGCCCGTTCAGCAACAAGAGGTAACCGGAATCGCAGGAAAATATTTCTTTAGTCGCCTGACGGGAAATCGTTACGTTAACGAAAAGAGCCTTGGGCCCGATTGCTCCAGGACCAGACATCCCGATCTCTGTCCGCGAGAAGCCCAAAGGCAACTTCGAACATCCCCTTCGACCGTCTCGATTTAATAAACAATCGCGTTTTGTCAGAGTACCTCAGGTAGCTCGAAAGAAATTTAATAAAAAAGAATTCCTCGAAACAAAGCGACGTTAAATCGCGCCGAACTAAAGAAGCCATCGACCTCGTCAGAATCTCTCTAACGAACATGATCCCATGGTGATTCCCCTCGAGCATGCAAACAAAACCGCGATAGAAACAAAGAGACCACAGAAAAGAAGTTGAAGTATGAGAACCGTAACGAGTCAGCCTCGCGACGTAACGCCGAGCTCCCGAAGATTCCTAATTCGGAAGCGAGCTTGCGAAACATCCCAGACGTGTCCCCACCGATGGTGCGTGAAAGAGAGAAATGTAGATGATAAAAAGGATTCCTCTTACGGATGCCCGTCCGGTGGCCTACCGCAATTCAGGCCGATCGTCATTACGGTAAATCATCCCCCGGTCACGGTTGCCCGCGGCGAGCAAGAAGCAGCCGCGATGCCGATCTCCAGCGTTACCGGAAGTTACGCAGCAGCGCTGCGGCGACGAGTGACGTGTGCACGCGCGGACCGCGAGCCCTACGGGAAATACGTACACGTCCGGATACGTGCCGCCGCGGAACGAACTCGCGAGATTCCTGACCATTGGACCGACCCTCGTGCATGCATACTTTAGCATAACGTTCTCTATACAATATCCAGAAAGAGGGACGAGGAGCTGGATGAGGAGGTGGAGGAGGAGGTGGTGGAGGAGGTGGCGGCGGAAAAGAGAAGGACGGGCGGAGGGTGAGGGTGGAAAGAGAGAGGAGGCGACGAGGAAGGGAGGGTCAGATACAGACAGAGATATACACCCCCCTCTCCCCTGCCGCTCCTCCACGCAGTCCTACCTAGCTGACCCCTTCCCATTGCCCTCGCGAATCGATTTGTTATTGTTTTTGTGTCTGCGGTCGTCGCGGCGAGCGGGGTGTACATCGGTGGGTGGCAGCCCGGAGACCGGGGGGGTTCGGGGGGTACTGGGGGAGGGGTGGTCGCAGCTTCAAAGGCTCCGCACGGTTTTCGGGACCAGGAAGGGCGAGCGGGGCTGCTACCACCCTGGGACAAAAGGGGGAAAGGGAATCGCGCGGTAAGAGAGCACTTCGGCCGGCTCGAAAGAGATGGACGAACAGGGTTACGCGCATCCCGGCCAGCGGTGCAGCTTTCACAGTCCCGGCGCCCGATTTTCTCTGACAATTTCGTTCCCGTTAATGAGGACCGATGGAGGGATCCGAAGAAACCAATAATTTCTAATTATACCCAAACTAATTTACTCCTATTCTTTTCCCCTTTTTTCCAATTTTTTCATTTTTAAAAAAAAAAAAAATAATGTTACTCCTCAAGAAGAACATCGAGCGTTCCCGTGTGCCGCTCGATGGCACATCCCCCGCGGAAACAAACGTTTCTCCTCGCAGCCGGGTGGTCTGGCTGGCTACGCCACTGGCTTCGTTTCTAAAAAGAGCGAGAGAAAATGGGCGGGCAAGGATGGAAGCTGGCACACTGATGAGAGAGCAAAACGGGGCGGGGGTGGGTGGGTGAGGGGAGGTTTGGAGGGGGAGTGGAGTGGGTGGCGGACGGAAGAAACGACAGGGCGAGAGGGAGGAACCGCGAGGGTTAAGCGGAGAGGGGGTTAGTTGCTGCTGGGTACTGTGCGCGGAGGGCGTGAGGGGAGGGAAATAGATCGGATTGCGTGGTCGGCACGAGGGTTGGCCCCGGTATGAGTGCAACGGGAATAGAGAGAGCAAAAGTGAGGGGGCAAGAGACAGTGATGCGTTATATGGGGAGGGGGAGGGGGCGCGTGGGTGAGAGGGGTGGACGGAGAGGTAGCGGGAACGGGAATGAGATGGGTCGGAGGGAAAGAGAAAGTGCGGAGGTAAGACGGAGGGACACGTCGGCTTGACAGGTGACAACTGATCGGACCACTGACGTCACAGATCACTCGCCCGACCGTTCTCTACACGTGCACAAACGGCGATTTGTCGCACACATGCACACAGGGGACACACGCGCGTGCATAGAAAGCGGCGGCGGTGGCCGGGCGCGCGGGCGCGCGCGCCCGCGACGTGTCGCGTATATCACGCCGTTACTCCCGCGATCCGTGCACAGAGTACGTCGTACGTAAGCTTTCCACGCCGCGAGAAAAAAAGTACCGCGCGAGAGGCCGAGAGAGAGAGAGAGGTAGGGAGAGAGAGTGAGAGAGTGAGTGAGAAAGGGGGAGAGGGAGGCTGCGAGACAGAAGGAGAGAGAAAGGGGGAGAGGAAAAATAAAAAAAAAGTGGGAGGCACGGCGCCGATAAAGAGACAGGGTGAAACGGAACGGGGAGAAAGAACGTGGAGAGGGAGACGAAATTTTTCGGCGGATGTAAGTAGTAACGTATTTACGATGCTAACCGGCCGATAGCCCCGCGCGACGCCTCTATCTGGTTACCATTACACTCGGATGTATGAAATGCGCCAGCAGCATACACCATCCCCCCACAATAGCCCTATTTATGATTGGGCAAAATTGCTTTCCATGCGCAGAATAAAATCGCGCGCGGCCAGAGGAAAAATCCGCGGGGGTTGGATACACGCGAGTGCCGCGACCTGCGCCGCGCGTCTCCCAACTCGGTCCCCTCGAGCCACCAAGCCGTGGAACATCGTGCCGCCGCGTCTGATTTACTGCAAAACAATCGTCCACTCGGGGACGACCCTCGTTCGTCTGATTTTCTTTGCGGTGCACCCTCGCAAAATTTGGGAAAAATTAAATATGGCGAGTGCTCGCGGTCATGCGCAAACCGGGCTCCCCGGAGCCGGCTTCCGCCTCGCCAATCAGCGTGCCCCAAGCTCATTTCGAGAAAATCCCGTTGGCGGCGCTAGCCTCGTTCGGGGTTGCGACGCGTATCTTGCAACGCTCGCCGAGATATTCTCTTTTTCCGATTTTTCGAACGAAAGAATTATTTTGAATTGTTCCTTTCCGCCTGATGGCGTTTAATGGTTTAATTTCTATGATTACTGAAGGAGATATTTCAATATGAACAATGATGACAATAATTAGTGATGTATTAATTTCCAAAATATGGCGACGTTTACTTCGAATTTACCGTATGTGCACTTTCGTTAGAATAGTGGTGACGTCGTGCCTACGTCAAGAATTTCATGATTTTCACGTGGTATCTAGGATTATACAAAATCTTGCGGAACAGTAGATACCAATTGTGCAATAGAACTCTCACACTTAGTCATCCACGTATTAAATCGAAAAAAAATTAGTTCGCGGACTCGAATCGGTCAGAGCAATTTTCGTTCTTTTCCCTAGTTACACTGCTCGATTCAGTTTGAAGCTACCGTCTTACAACATCCCACATTCGTCTGTCGCAAAAATAAAGGAATTTCAAATTCGATAGTAAAAATGCAAGTTAAATTTTATTGTATATAAATACTAAACATATCATTTTTATGTACAAAACTAACGAGTATTTCTTAATTACATCAAACACATTAAATGTGTCTTACAAGCGATCAAAGTTATCATACGTGCAAACTTACAAGTTCGATATCACAGCGTTAAATTTTTTTTAATATTCCTTTAATCTGGACTTTGCATTAAAGACAAAGAGGCGGCTTCCAGTACTAGAGCTTGTAAGTTGCAGAGTTCTTTCTCCAACCTGTAAACATAATTAAATTATATCCAAACTATTCCGCAATGCAAGAGCCTCGACTGATAATCGTACCTTTTGTGATAGCCTTCGATATCGTTGTACGTGTTCAAGAATTCTTTAATACCGTTGTTGACGCTTTGATAAGATTCGTTCTTCGGTCCGATCAGATCCATAATCGACTTCAAAGTATCGTTACACGATTTTAAGGCCTCGGTTGTTTCCTCCCATTCTTCGCGAGTCTCGGGAAGAACTATATTGTTACAATGAAGCGTGTCCAAGCATTGCAGAAGAGAATGTAACTGCGACAAGATGTTTTCCAAGGTTTTAATGTCTGTGTTCTCTGTAACCAGAATAAAATACAAATTGCTTAGACGTTAACTTCATAAACATAAATTTTTGTCGACATTACTTACTATTATATTTATTTGCATGCATAATTTGTGAATCTATTTCATTCTGTGCCTTGGTTAAATTTATTATATCCCTTTCTCTGGTTTTCAGTTTGAATAACTTCTCTTCGTTGTGTTCGCACTCTTTAGCCATTGCAGCCAGCTGAGATATATACGATTTCTCCGTATCTTCTGCTTTCTTTTTTAAGATAATTTCTGTCATAATATTCTGCAAATACTCGTCGTAAAGGAGCATCAACTCGATATCATTGCCATCGGCGTCTCCGTCCACCGGTGGTCTAATAAAAGCCTTCGACATTCGATCCATTGGAAGCTTCCTTACGGAATCTAAGTTAACGAACTGATGAGTATCTTACACGCAGTGAAGATTCATTTTAACGAGAAGTTTAAGCTGAATTTCTCACTCAGTGGTGTGGCAAAGTCGAATGGAATCATTGTTGACCTGTGACGAGACGTGCCTGCACGGATATTAGATATATTGTCCCCTGTGGTTCTGTTTAGTATATCTTCTGATGTAGAGACCTGATGTCTGAAAGATGTAGGAAAATTGTTATATAAGAAAGGAGGAGAAAAGAAGAACCTCTTTCTTTACCTCTTGACTACGCCGCGACGTTTTGGTGTTCCCGGATTCTGCATTCTTTTACTGAAAATTATCTTTGTTGTATTGATTCAAAACTTACTGGAATTACGGTGTGTGTTGTGATACTACCGCTAATCACTTTTATGCAGTAAGGATGGGAAAAGGTATGAGATGAAGTTCGAAATTAATTTTAGGAACCACAGCAGTGCACAGCAGTTAGAAAATTGTCGGTTGGATCTGTTCAAATCCGTTCGAATTTTTTGGTTTTCTCCTTGGGAGAACCGCCGCGAGAGGCGCTCCCGGCGCCTGGTTTATAGTGATCTTCTAGGGAGTTATCGGAATAACCTGTATCGTCGCTGATTGAATGCGACGATTTGTGGCAAAAGCGGAAGTAACAGAAAGAAACTGTAAAAATGAAAGAGGCAGAAATATGGATAGAAAGAGATAGATAAATAAGCAGCTTGGAAAGCAAGCAATTTTGGGCGAATTCCACTTACGCCCGAATCGTCCATGACTTTCATTAGGGTAGGTTTCCCTATACGCGAATGGACGCGACGTCAAGAATTTCAAAGTCGATTTTCTCGAAAATGAAGCGCGATATGAAAAAAAGTTACTCTTTCTTTTCGATTAATAATAAGTAAATAAGTCGAGGAAAAGGAATAACATTTTTTGTTATTGTGCTTCATTTTCGAGAAAATCGACATTGAAGTTCTTGACGATGCGTCCAGTCGCGTACGGGAAAACCTAGCTTAATACAAATCACGGGCGATTTGGGCGTAATTGGAATTTGCTCTTAGTGAATGTTTAGGTTATGTTTATTTCCAGTTTTGCCACAAATGGCTATGGTTATACCGATCACTCCCTGGAAGATCACTACTGCTATTGTGTTTACAACATTCAAAGAAAGAATAAACGTCTAACAATACGACTTCCCACAACTTCCTATTTCGGGAATAGTGGAGAGAATCTCGAGAGTAACGAGATCTCGCTCGAATTCTTCCGACCCGTTCAGAAGCTCGAGTTCCCGAGCCTCGAGACGATCCGCACACTCCTAATCAAAACTTTCAAGAAATACTTGTTTCGAATAATAGTCGAAGCGATTCGAAACTTTCGTCCACGATTCGAAGCGACTCGAAACTTATGTCTAGGATTCGAAGTGATTCCAAACTTTTGCCCAGGATCCAAAGCGATTCGAAATTTCTGTCCAGACGATCCAGTATGCATAATGGCGTATATGACGTCACTTAGCTTGGATTGATTTGGCGTTGGCATGACGTCATGGCGTGACCAACCAAATATAAGTATTCCCCTTCTCCTACACCGTATTACGTCATATAAACCAGCACCAAAGAGGAGATATAATAAGAGGCGTCACTCGACAAGGACGGAAATAACCTAGGGAAATCACTACACAACCAATTTAAATGCCCATTCGGCCCCATTCGGCAATGATCGGTAAACTTCGGCAATAATTAGCCAATTGCGTTAAGGTACATCTTGTCGATTTGAATATCCCGCTCGAATGTACAACCAATTTAAATGCCAAGGTCAAGTAAGGACTTCAAAGGTTCCGCCCGGAGTGACGCCTCTTATTATATCTCCTCTTTGCCAGCACGCCGCCATTTATCCAGTACGCCTGGCAACCACTGATTCAGTGGTTCGCAGTCGTTCGTCCCCACCAGTTCCCCACGTCCTCGAATTCAGTGTCGCCATCTACGAGTGTAAATATTTTGTATTCGATGCAAACTGATGCAAACGGAGTTTAGACCGTCTTGATCCGATTGATAACAGATGACAAAATTTTATAGATTTTGATAATAATACCGATTAGCAGTTATGTAAGTGTCCGGTGCATATTCATCGGTACAGTAACTGATTAACACTTAGTTAATATTCTATCGGAATAAAACATGCAGACCAACATGGAGGAAGAGGTATAATCATTAATAATTCCATTTCATTCTATTTAAACATAAAAATGGCACTATCTAATGAATGCCACTTGTAACTCTTATCAACACATTTACGATATTACTTTTATTATCATGTGACCTCGATTACATCAAGCAACTGAAACATAAATCAATGATTTTAGAACAGCATTCAAAATTCCTTACCGAATTTATTCAAATCAAATCAGCCAGTCACCTCAATTTATTAGTAACGCTTACTCTTCAGTAGCATGAAATAATGGAAAAGCAAAGAACACATTTTCCACTTGAGATTTTATAGCACGTCTCCGTTTTGGAATTAGAATTAAAATAAATGAATTTAATACATAACTCTAGATTTCTCTTCATTCATAATATACACTCGTTATATTAAATTCTGTGAAACTAATAATTGTATCGAGAAAATACCCTCTCTTTTTTCAGAGCAGTAAAAGAGAAGTTCCACCAATGTTGAGAACCCTATTGGCTTTCGATATTCAGTTTACTGAAAATTTTGTGAAATGGGTGGAGAACTTTATGCCTATGAGGCAACTAAAAATGCATTACACAGCATTGGAGGTGTGTTTACAATTTTTCAACTCGTATAAAACCTTTTGAGCTTGTCTCCTTTTACAAACATTGTTGTTTCTACTTATATAGATAACTTGCCATGGTTTCCTATGGTTCTCCACATTGCTCGCCTCTATATGGGTTTTTAATAACAAAAATCTATACCAAATGCAAGTCAATTTATTGATAGGTGAGCACAGTGGTTTAATTAAGCAACTACATCGATATACACATTGCATGAACTAGTCCTTATATATAATGATTATTCTTGAACATTATTCTTTTAGCTCTAGTTCTGGACATTATTATCATCGGCTTGGTAAAAGCATTTATAAGACGAAGGCGACCCGTTTGCACCGACGATCCTTTCGCAATGGGGCCTGATAAATATTCCTTTCCGTCGGGTCATGCTAGTCGTGCGCTACTTGTCACGTATTTCTTTATATATTTATGGCCCGTGCCTGCGATCTGTATCCCACCGTTATTGGCATGGGTCGTTGCTGTATCACTATCTAGGCTCTTAATGAAGAGGCACTATATTCTCGATGTTCTTGTGGGCTTGGTCCTAGGCTACGCCGAAGGACTCCTTACGAGCCTTGTGTATTTGGATCGTAGTACTTGCTTAAGCTTCATATCTTGGATAACAGACGAGAAAATAGATGGCGCAGAATATGATGTATAGGTGTCGGTTCTTTTTAATCAGTGAATGTTTTTTTGGTTGACTGAAACTGCAATAGTTTGGATTTTTAACTGTTTAAGTCGATTAATGATACCTGAATGTGTGATATTTTAATGCTTCGTGGCGTGGGACTGGTCGTTCAAATTTTCGAGAATACCAAAGCAAGAGAAATGGCGACGATAAAATTATTAACATTATTAACGGTATAATATTAGGCTGCTGAGGAACATTGATATTATCAGTTTGATAATGCTCGATATATTTTACAAGAGGCTGACGAAACGGAGAAAGTTATTTGTATGATAAAAGCTTATATGGGATACCTAGGAAATAAATCGCACTATTTTGTACTATATTCGTTTATTTTTCTGTCACGTGATATAATTCTTTTGACAACGACGATCCACTGTTATACTTGGCTGGTATATCGTCATCACCGGTTCATCGATTTCTACGAATTTCGTAATAGAAAGTACAAAATCTTCAAGGCTGACAGATGAATATAGTTGTTACAGGCGCTGTTCTTTGTTCTAACGAAATATTGATCGTGACAAGATTCGAACGGAATAATAATGCAGTTTACTATTATAAAAAGGAAAGGAATGATAAGTTCGGTCATTTATATGACGAACTTACGCGTTGCTATACTTGCGGTATATGGAAAACGTCTTGTACATTTCGTGTATAAAAATTACAAGCCAGTTTACATATGAATTCTACACGATTAACTTCGGCCGTGTACTACGATTCGAATTCATTCTCCTGTGAAACGTTACTAACAGTTTGAAGGGTACGACCACCCCAAACAGCTGAAATATATTTATTGGATATTCCTAGAATTATATTCGAGAATAAAGTAAGAGAACGAAAGTGCCTCGATAAGTATTTTCTATACATATCCGCCCATTTAATTTAATATCAAGTCCCGAACTAAAGTTTGAGAAAGAAAGCGCAAGGAATTATTGAGCTTTCTCAAATTTCAATTGCTGTGACTTAAATATTAGGAAGCTTCTATCTTTTATTCTGTGTGCACGGTCTAGCGTTCGTTGCAGTCTCACGATAAATAAATTAACAAGGGCCAGTGGTAACGCGCTATCTGTTCGTACTTTTCGTCCAACGTAAAGTAAGAAAGAATTAATTTCATCAACTTGACGCACGCATTCTTTTGTTTCTGTTCAAGTATAATCGTAATATACTTCGCAATTTCTTTACAATCATTCTTTTTATCGTCAGGATTGCTAGTAATAACTTGCCCATAAATATGTTGTTCCTAATGACTGTCGCATATACAAGCACTACAATTTTCCGATACAAATCCTCCGAGACTAATAATAAATAAAGAATAATTCTATCCAACGAAATATCTCGGTTTCAGTTCTTTTACCATAAAGGCGAATGGTAAAACTTGAGATCCAATCGGGTGTGCTGATTGGTACCGGCTACTTCTTGGCTACACGAGGGAGACGGTTTCATGCTCTTCTCAGTTTTCTCTGTTTCCCGTAGAACGGTAGCCAGAGGGGTGGGCTGGTGATCGGGTAAAGCAGGTGTTGGTACCGTGGATAGTTCGCTTGTGCGTTGCTTCTGCTCCTCCTCGGAATAAAGGCTCAACGACCGTGGTCGTTCTGGTTTCGAATGTATAGCAGCCGATGCGGACGAGTTCTCACTGAAAAACCAACTTTCCATGAAATTCTAGCGGAAACATACTAGAAAAATAAAGGCATGCATACTGCGATCATAATTCCTACAGTTTCGAACTAAAGTATTATGCTTGCCCGGCGAGATCGTAGGTTGAATTAAAGATCATGATGCTTAAAATTGCAATAAGTTCTGCTTCTCATGTTTCACCTTTAATTCTATTTTATACCTTCGCGGTAAAACAGATAAGAAGATGGTACGATACGTTTGCGATGTAACAGAGAACACCATGCAGGGATGAAAAGCATTCGCAAGTGACAGAAATGAGATTACTTACTCCGCAAATAAGAATGAAAAGAACATGTCGCCGGTGTGCAGAGGATTTTGGGGATATTGAGGCTTGTGTTTCATGGGAGTTGGATTCGCTTTAATATCTGTCAACGAAAAGGAAATAAATATAAATCCATGCCCAATGTTCAATGAATATCTTTTAATAATATGCACAGGTGCGAGTGGTCGTTGGAAATAAATGATATACATATCACAATAAATAAATACAACGCACGTACACACACACATGCGCAAATTAATCTAACAAGAGATATGATTTCGATAAGCCAAGTATCTGTGCGTTAAAAAATTGTCGTTAGAAATTAAAAGATACGGAGGCATTTGCTCTTCGAAAGTTATTCTCTCTCTCTCTCTCTCTCTCTCTCTGAGAATTGAACCCTTTATAGTGTTTTACAGAATTAACTTTTTATATTACATTTAAATTACTTTTACGATCTCCTACGCTTCATTTTTACAATACATTCGCTATAATATACGCTACAAAGGGATCTTGACTTTATATGTACAATTCATCGACCGTCAAGTCAATCACTACCGCCTCAGAGTCAGAGAACGACACAGTTCTACAGCATCTTTGAATTAGGGCTGGGACTATTCGAATAATTTAATATTAGAATATTTTACAAGTATTCGAATGCTACGAATAAACTTCGAATATTTGAGTATTCGAATGCTACGAATAAACTTCGAATATTTGAGTATTCGAATGCTACGAATAAACTTCGAATATTTGAGTATTCGAATGCTACGAATAAACTTCGAATATTTGAGTATTCGAATGCTACGAATAAACTTCGAATATTTGAGTATTCGAATGCTACGAATAAACTTCGAATATTTGAGTATTCGAATGCTACGAATAAACTTCGAATATTTGAGTATTCGAATGCTACGAATAAACTTCGAATATTTGAGTATTCGAATGCTACGAATAAACTTCGAATATTTGAGTATTCGAATGCTACGAATAAACTTCGAATATTTGAGTATTCGAATGCTACGAATAAACTTCGAATATTTGAGTATTCGAATGCTACGAATAAACTTCGAATGTTATTATTCGAATACTATTCGAATGTTATTATTCGAATACTATTCGAATACTATTCGAATGTTATTATTCGAATACTATTCGAATGTTATTATTCGAATACTATTCGAATGTTATTATTCGAATACTATTCGAATGTTATTATTCGAATAGTATTCGAATACTTGGATATTCGAATTACATTCGCCAAATAATTGAGCAACTGAAGTATTCGAATACCGAAAAATTCGCCAAATAGTCCCAGCCCTACTTTGAATACAATACAGAATCACGATACACTGAAAATACACGAATCAATTTTCTTACAACTTAGTGGCTAGATAAATATTAGAGTAGAAGGTAACAAGTTCGTGGCGGCTCGAGAGCTCTCGAACCGTCACCTGCCGCGGTAAACAGAACGCCGCAGTTTCGAGACGTAAAGAAGAAAGGTAAATAGTTGAAGACTATAATTCAATATTATAACGAACGGCAAAGATCGTTAGGTCGTCGACAAATCCACAATTCAGGAGTCGATCTCTCTCGAACTGCGGACGCAACAGAAATACGTTCAACGCGAGTCTCAGCTGCGCTCATTAGCCAGTTGAGTTTCTAATATTATCGAAGTTAGTAGTCCACCGCTGTACATTTGAGTTGTCAATGGAGAACGTCATCAATAAATTAAAAAGTTGCTTGCTTAAGGCAACTTGTGTAACCATTCGAGTATTAATTGGAGCGTCAACGTCAGACGTCCGAGGGAGGCTCGCCTCTCCAAGGTACAAACGAAGAAATTAACATTAGCTAATTAATTTAAGCAGCTCGCAGAATCATTCAACGATCTGGATGGCTATATCTTTCGATTTTACTCACCCAGTACGCTCGGCGGAGGGACCAAGCACAGCAGTGTTATGGATTATCTAGAAATAAGCGTTAATGCATACTTAGTTGCGTTAGTGTTAGGATTTTCGTTTCTGATTAATGGTTAGTCAGCAAATTCTCATTGCAAAGAATTATCACAATATTCACTGTCGATTCTCTCCTACGCTTTACGGAGATTAGGCAGTCGAGAAATTGATTTATTTATTGCATTTTTCGAAAGTATTATCCTTTCTGAATAAAATGCCACTTGGCATTTAAAAAAAAAACACAGGCTGTGTAAAACATGTGCCATTTCAGCGCAAACTTCTGATATGGTCCGTAAAAAATCGAAATTTTCATAAATTAATTAAGAAGTCATCGGATTTCAATGATAGTGCGCTACCAAAATCCGGTGACTTCTTAATTTTTTTATGAAAATTTCGATTTTTTACGGACCATATCAGAGGTTTCCGCCGAAATGGCACATATTTTACACATCTTGTAATTTTCTCCAAGTCCATTTGAACCTCAATTCGTTCGCAATCAGAAAAAATGAAGAGAAAAAAATATTCGAGAAAAATGCGTTTAAAGTTTCTGGGCAAAGGCGACGCTACAGGTTGCCGCTTGATGTTTTTAGCTGCCAAATCTACAATTTTGCGAATTTTACAATAAACCAAGCGGCATTTTATTCAGAAAAGATAATACTTTCGGAAAATGCAATAAAAAAATCTGAAATAAATTCCCAAAGAATCGTTCTTCTGCCTCCTGACTGCGAATAACCCCTTAATAAAAAGGATTACAGAAGTAGAGTTTCTGCTGTTCCATTTATACAATCATAATGTTTTAATAAAAAGATTGGAGCGTAGTTTAAGTACGTTCGCTGTACGTTATACTCATTCACTGACGGATACCAGCGTTGCATGGTGTTGTACTTACATTCGCCATGGAACAAGGTGGTCGTGCTGCAGCGTATCTGCCAAACGAACTGCGCGTAACAGATGAGGGATACTGAAGGCCATTCATACTGAAAAGACATGAAAGCTTTGAAACTGGTCTCCTCCTTAGCTGTGCCTCCATAACTACTGAATTGAAAGCCTGTTTCAGATAACGGATAGTTCTCAAAACGTGGGACATCTTATTGAGTAATACAGAATCGCTTGAATCGAAGCGATTCCCTAATTATTCGAAGAAGTATGTATCCGTGATTAGTATACGTACCTTGAATTACTTTTTCCAATATTATTGTGAACATTGCTCTGTCCACCAATGTCGATAGTTGTTTTAGGCGGCAAGCTGTATCTGTTTGACCTCACGTCCTGGCGCTCTGCAATACGCAAAATTACAAACACATTAATTGAGAAAACGTGAAGAAAAAGAAATGGAACGAGCTTAATGCTACGTTTAAGAGGGAATTCTCGTGTAACAGCTTTCGAAATTTATGATTTTTATATACCCTCTTAAGTTTTAACTATTGACTGGGAGCCAGAATTTAATAATGCAAACTAATGGGAACACCCAAGTTCCAGAAGAACGTTCCTTATCGAGCTCCACCCCAATTTTCAAGCTGGCTATATCCGAATCTATGATTAAAAGCAGACAAATTGCTGATGTATGGTAACGTCCGGCAAGAGAATTGGGGGCAGCTCATTTATAATGGACAGGAGAGCGAGTCAGGGTGTGTATCGTTTAAGGACAGCTTTCGATCGATCAGGGGAATCGCATAACAGGGCCGTTAATCGTGTATAGGGTGGCATTGACCGCGATTTTATAGTTCCCCAGGTAAGAGTCGCCAATTTAGGGCACGAGGTGGACGAAGGACACGATTATAAGTCGAGCCGACCTTCGCTCCACCATTCTTGTACCTTTAACTCGGAATCAGGCCGACAATGGGCTCATGGACAGCCTTGTACATTTACGGGAAACACCTTGAAGAGCAGACGCGTCGCAAGGTTTAGTACAATTTTTTTTTCGATTGATATCATCTGACCATAAATTTCATTCCACCTTTGAGTAACTCGGTAAGAAACTTTATACACATGGGATACTTCAATGTGCGAGGTCTTCTTGTGAACTCTAACCATTCTGTTTCTTATTCAAGAAAACACTGGCCACGTATCTAAATGCTCTATTCAATAATATATAATAAAGAAGTGAAACGATAAGAGTTTCAAATATACTCGTTGCCTACTCACTCTCACTTTTCCTCTTGCTACTTAAATAGCACGCAGCTGAAGAGTTTAATGAAACGGTCATTTAAGCACTATTCCATGCAGATGAAGAGCAATTACTTATGGACAGATGCAGATGAATGGCAATTACTCATGGACAGATGCATGCGAGTGCGATTACTTATAGACAGATGCACTTGAAGGATAGTCGTGCGTGTCCTTTTTATTATGCATTTCAAAATGCACCGCTTTCTGTAGAAGTTGGTTTCAAACTTATGCCTCGGAGCCAGAGTTGGGCATTATCCGAATTAGAATTGCGAATAAAATGAAGTTATTCGAGGATAACAAATCATTTTTTATTCGAATAATGCTCAACTCTGCCCGGAGTACCCACACTTTCTTATTTTAAATTCAATCTGTGCTCGAATGTTTGATTAATCTAGACGAGAGTAATCTATGTAGGCTTAGTTAGCAACTATTTAAGGGGGTACAAGACTATTGGACGCGTAAAATTGATGGTTCCTTTTGTATTGGATTGCTTAGGTACCAAGTAATCATTATACCCATAATTTTCACAGTTTTTTGTGGACGCGATTCCGAATAATTGCCAAAAAAGAATTGCCGGAATGTTCAAATTTGTTGCTATTATTAAGCGCTGAAGATGGTCCTACGTAGTACGCAGATGTAGTTGGTGTACGTAGTATCAGGTGAGCCAATAATATAAAAGCAAAATGCCTAATGACTAATTGTAAGTAGATGTGTTTACTAGTACCACATCATCAATCGTTACGGCAGAATCTCACGAAAACTGCAGTGTCGTTGTCAGTAACGAGCGCAGCCGTAGGTTCACCTCCAACCGAGTAATTAGGGACAGAACTGTTTAACGAGTTGTACTCCTCAAACTTCGTTTCGTTGCCGTCGCGCCGAAGAAACCGCAAAGACGAAGCAATTTGCAGCGCGGCGCGTGAGAACAAAGCTTCTACCTCATTTCTTCCTACCAGAAAAACTTGTAGCCACTCTTTTACGATTCCCCTTCGACCCTTTCATCGCTATTCATTAATGCCGCACTAACGACCTCCCACAGGTAATTACAAGAATAGATAATTATTTTGAATTTCCCCGCACTGAATTAGATTATTACATCATGGGATTCCAGCAGACCAACCCAGTGGCGCACCCAGAGAGGGGCGGAGGAGTGTTGGCACCCCCAAAGAAAAAGGAAAAAGAGATTAATATAACGAAGTGATGTTATCACGGAAGAAATTCAAGAGTTCTGTAAAAAGAAAAGAATAATGGATTTTATTCTTTAATGAAAATTGTATAATCACCTAAGGAATTTTATTTAATTTGCATTAAAAATATTTTTTCCGTTCAATTCGATTCCCCCCGAAAGATTAAATCCGGCATTGGATTCACCGTACACTTCTATCATTAATTTACTAATACGAGTTTATCGGGGCAAGTGAATCTTCGTGTGAACAAAGTAACAAACTTACTTCCTCCACTGTTGTAAGATTAATTAATGAAGGATTAATATCGAGGGAACGTTGTAAATTAAAACAGCAGCTGTTACCTTTTCTCGTTACAATATACTGGTAATTGTATCTAAAATCACCCCGAAACGGTGCTTTTCAGCCGGAGATTCTGAACAGTTGGAGTAGACTGAGTAAAATGGAGGTACGTACCGTCGTCGAAGAATCCTTGAAAGACCACGAACTTGTTATTCTGCGGGATTATTTTGGAGAGATCGTAGTACTTGTCTAGGAAGGCTAAGAACTTCTCCGAAGGTCTGTCGATCGCCAGCTTCACTGGCCTAATATTCTCTTCCTGCAAATAGAGAGTAATGTCAAATATTATCCTCGCGCTGAGAAACAGCGTAGAAATTAAAGGCCGAGTGGCATTGCCACTGAAATAGACAGAGGAATGAATTAAAGGATAAAATTAGAAGAGATAGAGTTTGTACGACGTTGAAAGAAACAGTTTGAACGAGTTCAGTCACCTTTTCGGTTACCTTCGACCGTAACACCCACGCGTAACGACCTTTTGTCACGCTCCTATTTAAGAGCCTTCACTAATTTGCCACCGTAGGCCTGAACATTGCTCTTTCTTATCGCGAAGCAGTCACGACACCAACTTTCTACGCGAGCAAGTATTACCCTCCGTATCAAACACTTTTATCGGACTGCCCTCGCGAGAACGTTGGATTTTCGCGTCAACTATCGGTGATCTGACCTTTTTAAGGTCCTCAATGTCAGAGGTTTTAAAAAATGGTTCCTCGTATACAGTGACGGACTGGCCAGGGACGTATGGAAATCTATAAACATTGATTTGTCTCGAAATGTGGTGAACATGCGGAGAAAAAGGAATTTTATTTTTTTATTAAAGTGTCAATTGCAAAGAATATGTTCAAGATATCGCAAAACCGATATGTACTTCTCTAGTTTTGGGTATGTAGAAAATAAAACTTTTTGGGTTTTTGGTCTAAGTCAAACGGTATAGCCGTTAGATTGAACACCATGAAAAACGTCGCTTCTCAAGATCTTGGATATCACGGCACTACCGTGACCATTTTGTAGGGGAAAAAATACGATTCTTTCCGCCGAGAGTTGTACAATAACAGGCTTCATATTGAATTTTCTGTTTATTTCATTATCTTCCTAACAAAAATGCCGAAAATGACTGAAAATTGGCACCGTCCAATTTGGCTAACCCCTTAAGGGATCATTCTACTTTGATCGGCCGAAAAATGAAACTATTTTTAAAGATTTTCATCAAGTACCAGGAAAAATAGAGAGAATCGTGAAACACGGGAGTAAGAGACGTTGCATCCGGCAGTGTTGAAATAAAAGACAGCTGCATGTACAGTTACTTGGGAAATGGTGATTAGAAGATCGCATGTACGCGTCTGGTTCGATATACGCATTTAAGGGGGAACACCACTGTGACGGCTGGAAAAATGAGCCCATTTTTAAGATTTTTTTAAGGGACAACTTACCGTTTTATTATAAAATTGTTATTACCTATCTTTAGTACAATGTCTTAAGAGACTACTATAAAAAAAAAAGTAATAGAAAAACATGCATAGATTTCCATATACAGTTAATCTCCTACATCCCTCACAAGAAAACATAGGTCGCTTATCGAAACGATATCTTTGGAACGGCAACTCTGAAATCAATTTTTTTTTTTTTAATATAATCGGTATGAGTGTAGTTTCCGTTGTACGTACCGATTTTTAAAAAAAATTATTTTTGTAAAAATGGTGCGCTTGGGAAGAAAAAGTTTCGAAAATCCGCAAAAAAATGGATAGTTTTTCGAGCGTATTTAAAAAAATATGTTTTCGATCAAAAAATCGGTACGTACAACTGAAGACACTCTTGTTTTAAAGATCCTATCAAAATTTCAAGTCGATCGGATAAAAATTGACAGAGCTATTGATTCGATCAGTTAGAAAAATGTCGTTTCGAGAAAATCGCGTTTAAAGTTTGCACGGGAAAATCACACTTCCGTTCGTGACGTTCACTGTCACTCGAATGCCCGATCAACGGTTGCATTTCTTCGATTCTCGAACGAACAGCGTACCGTACGTAAAAACGGGAAAAACCCAAAATTTATAACCTTTAACAATGTGGGGGAACAGTGGGTAAGAAAAATGTCGGCGCGCTATTTGCCGCTAACATAGCGCGCTCGGAACGGCATCGTGACGCGTCTCACAAAATGCACTGTATCTTCGTCAATTCTTCGAATATCAACTTGAATTTTTCAGAGAGTATTTTTGAAGAGTTAAACATTAAGAAAGTGAAGAAAAAAAAAATCGAAATTTTTTCAACTTTCACAGTGGTGTTCCCCCTTAAATGTCCATGGTGGACGTCGACGAGGAACAAAACACGATTAAAACCAAAGAAAGTTAGCATCGATCGGCGAGGAAGCCAGGGGGGGAAGTCGAAAGAAATACGGTGGAAAAGACCCTCTGTTGGAAGTCTGGCTTTGTGCTCGACTGTGCGTTCCGGTCTGTGTCATTCCCGCTGCACGGAAAAATGAGAAATCCTTCATTTAAACGGCAGTCATAACGGTACTGAAAATAGCGACACGTTGCGTCGAGAATCATTCTAGTTCCCATCTTTCGTACTTCGGATCCGGAAACATCATGAAGAAAATAAACCTTAGTTTTTCCATTTCGGACAACTAGGAAAGTTCCCACACTAACGCCCGTCGGAAAATAATTTTTTTGAAGACTATATGTGCGATAAAAAAGTCCAAAAAATTTCTGAGTATTACTTCAAACATGCCTTAATGTGCAGAAAAAACTACAGATAGTATAAACTTATAGTTTTTGTTAAATAAATTCCCGAAGAGGGCGTTGATAAACGTATCCCTAAGAGGAGCAAAGTGACTTGAATAAAGAAATTATTTTGGAAAAAGATTTCTCCTCCCTTAGGATCCTTTATTATTTACTAATGAATTCGTAAAGTGTGGTGTTTAGATTGAAAAGAGGAGAGGTGAACGGGGAGCATATAGTGTTTACAAAATTATCAAGCCACACGGGAGTTAAAAGAAGAAGATAAGAGGTGTTTGACAAAAAGTTCGTAGCAATGGTTCGTATCCCAGATCTTTCGCCCGACTCGGTTGTGGCTGGCGCGCTATTGTCAGAATCACAGCAAGTGCTGTCGGCTTAGCGACACGTGAATTCACCTCGCGGTCTCATGCACGCGGCTCTCGGCCATTAAAATTGCCAGCCTGTACCGGTACTTTCCCGTAATTAAAGCTTATTAGGCCTCACTTCGCGTCGTTTTATATGCCAGAGTCTGCCATTAGCACGCGAACCGTGCCAGCTTCTTGTGGCTCTCGCTAGAAAAAAGTCAAACTTGACGGAAATTATGGAAAATTATATTAACTTTGGAGGAACATCGCGATACCCTTGGCGCGCTCAAACCGTCGAGAATTTTTCCCCGCCTTTACTTTCTCCCGCATGCCATTCTTGCACAGATTTTATCGACTCCGATTAAAGGGTAAGGCCACGCTGATAGGCCAAAAATGGTAGGATAATTTTGGAGGTGATTTTAAAGAAATTTACGAACATTATTAAAAATGTAACATAAGGTACTTATGATATGTGTACTTATTTTTTATTCAAAAAAATTTTCCCAGATTTTTTTAATAATAATAGCCACCCAGCCGATACGTATTACGTATTTTCTATTTGAGTCATTTCGCGGTGGAATTTTTCACGCCCACACCGTTGGACATAGAACAAAAAGACAAAAGGTTTTGTAACCTACACGCTAAATACTAGAGATGTACCCATGATTTTTGAAAAAATTCTGTTAGAAATTCTCTGTCAAAAAAGAAATAGTTTTCAAATATTCGCCAATCCCTAAAAAATCAATATTTTTTCGAAATTTTGGGTACTTCTCTAGTATTTAGCGTGTAGGTGACAAAACTTTCTGCTTTTTGTTGTAGGTCCAACAGTGTGGACGTGAAAAATTCCACTGCGGAATGACTTACAATCAATAGAAAATGCCGCTATTTTTTTATTCAAAAATCTGAAGAAAAAAATTTAATTCTTATTTATACATATTATAAGAACCTTATGTTACCTTTTCGTAAACTTCATAAACTTTAAACTCACTATCATCGTGGAGTTACCCCTTAAAAAAGCTCCCTTTTCCAAATCTTTCTCTTCCTGTCCCGTTCTAATTTCATTTCTCCAACGATCGCGAAACGACGAAGTTTCGCAACGTCCAGCTCAGCAGGGAACGACTGTAACAGCCTGATTTTGCGCAAGGCTTCCGTGGAAGTAGTTCAGATCAAGATCGCACGGGCGCCTTCTGCTTTTACTCGGGAAGCAATTACGTTTCGTTTACATCGTGGACACGATTCTCATACTACGTGGGCGGATACAAAATTACGTAGCACGTTTATTCGCGCTTGCCGTGTTGGCCGCGAGAGGAATCAAAGTCCTGGAATATATCAATAAGATGTTCCAAAGTGTATTTTCTTTTTCTTTCAATTCAGACACACGAAAACTTAGGTACTTACACAAAGGTACTTAAATATACAATGAAAGCTTTATCAGTGAGTCAGGTAATGCCTGTTGAATCAGTGAAACACACAAATACCTATATTAGGTCGGTAGAAAAATTCGCTCGCTCACTGTTAGGTGATTTTTTATGTACGTAAATGTCTTTTGTTGTACTTTCGCCAGAAAAATGACAGAACTTTATAGATAGTCACAGAAAAGAAGGCAGAGATGGGCAAAAAATTATTTGAAATAAAAATTTGTGTGCAAAATTTTTATTTCAAATAATGTTTTGCCCATCTCTGGCTTAAAGTTATCTGTTTCCAATTATATATTTTCAATAATATCGACTTTTGCCCCGGGCCCAGCGAATTCTAGGAGCGGCTCTGACTTTTGTATACTTCGGTTGAATAAATCAGAGGAGCTTTTGCGACGGCATAATAAGTGTCTGCGGATCACTTACGGAGAGCATGTACTGATAGAGGATATTCCCAAGGCCCATGCGTTGCCGCGACTCGTGAACGTAGAAGTCCAGAACGCATCGAGGCTTCAGCTGGTAATGGGCGCCAGTCTCGTCAAACATGAAGAGATTCTTCGATCCCGTCTTCAGCAAGCCTACCACACTGCCCAGTCCGCTGAAAAAATCGCATAGACAAGGCTGTAACGTAACGCGGCGATGATTCACGGTTTGTGGTCCACCGTTCGAGGTTCTACGTAGCTCGACGTGGATAGAGTGGATGGATGCCTCGGTGCATCTGTGCACGGCTGAGTGACGCCTAGAATTTAATAACGGGTAGGCTAACTGGACCACATTCGTCATCGGGCCGTTTTCGTTGCGAATGGTTCCTTGGTACATAGGTACACTTGCTATTCGCGTTCTGTACGTTCGGATGCTTTAGGGAAGGACCATCGAATGTGAGATAATTTTAGGACTTGGAGGAGATTAATTCAGTGCGGTGGTATTTAGTAATAGAGTAGTGAAATAGTTCAGGAATGGACTGGGTAAATAGTCGAGCTGTTGAATAGTCTGATGGTGAAGCAGTGAAGTAGTTTACCATTCAAGAAATCAAGTAGTTAACCCTCGTTAGGCAGCATTGGTACAATTGTAACTTTTGCGTTTTTAAATTGCGATAACTTTTATTTGAGAAGCCGTGGAGGGTTGAAGTTTCGCGACATCTCTAAGTTTTTGGTCTTGATTATATAGACCAAATTTCAGAAAAATATCTCTACCCCCCTGCGAGATAGGGGTCGAGTCGAAGTTTGCATTCATAACAGCGTCATCGGCACAATTGCGCCCTCATATATTTTGTATGAATATAATGCAAGAAAAAACGGAATACGATTTTTTTTAATGATAATGTTATTTTATTAATAAAAAGTAAAGAATAGATAATTTACATTGTAAAAGAAAATTTAGGAATTTTTTAATTGATTTTCATTGACACTATATGTTGTCCATTTATCGAACAAATTATAAATCATATAAAATTCATATAAAATATGTGAGAGTGAAATTGTGCCTCTGCCGCCTGTTAACGTTGTAAAATTGTGCTGCCTGACGAGGGTTAAATAATCGGAGAACTTTATGGCCAAGTAGTCAGGTATTAAAAAATTGAAATTAAAAGATAAATCAGCCACACGATAATACAGAGCCTGATGGGCGAAATATCTTTTAAAAAAATCACGACAATTAAGCTATGACGTTGCTCTTTCTATACCTTGCTCGTTAGCCCTCACTCTCGCGGATTGCGGGGCACTTAGAAGACCGGAAAACTTTCTCAAAGAAAAGCGACTGACTAACCAAGAAAGTGTGCAGAAGACGGTCAAAGAGATTCAGTAGATAGTTTGTGTGAACCAGATATCAATAAACTTATTCTTTACCAAAGATATATAGAATAAGCTGACAAAATCAAATGATAAAATCAGAATCTAAATTTCGGGCGAAGCCGAGTAGTAAAGCTAGTAATCTAATAAAATTAAATTGAACAGAACGTGCCCATATACAGCACCTGTGACTTGCAACATTTCGTCCATCCTTCGAGTCAATGGATTAAAGATTTTCGCGTGCAAGTAACGCTACCTGACTTCCTAATCTATCGGCAATATCCAAGATCGACCGTTATAATAACACCGCGTTACCCAAGGCAGCTGATTCGTATCTCCAGTGAACTCGCCTCATCATGGGGATGCCCGCTTTAAGTAATTAATGGTGTACATCGTAATAGGATTTAATAGCGCGAGTATCTGGAATCTTAGGATCCAGCGTTTGGCTGAAAGCACGTACGCGTAAGTAAAATATTAACCCTTAACTGGTATCCTGGGGTCAGTCATGACCCTAAGCACGCAACGTTCGCTGCAAAATTTTTGATTGTCTAAGTTTGTAAACTGAATATCTAATTAATTTTATAATAATAGTTTCACTTTCTACGTTTCTATTATTTCATACATTACCTAAGAACAAAATATTCATCGAGGTTGATCTAATGTCGAGTTTATAAATTTCTGTGTCCTTTTTTATTTGGGGTCTGCCACGACCTCAAGATACCAGTTACGTTTGAAAAAAACAGTATACCAGTTAAGGGTTAAGCATTCCTGATCAAGGTGGCTACCCACATAGCACATAGGCGTCCAAAAGATGCCTTGGCTGGAAACAGGCATTTGTAACAATAAGAAGTATTTAAAGGTATTTTTAAAACGCTTGTCGGTATTGGTTCGATTTAATATAATTTTAACGATGTAAATGGCTTTCAAAATAAGATCAAACTGAATAACAATTTATTTAATTTATTCAGTCCCAATTAGATTTAATTGCATTATTTTTATGTATGCAGGGTATATGCAAAATATGCATAACCTGTATAGAACCTGTTGGCAAAAATTCGTTCAAAAACATTTAGGCTTCAAAATGCACGGGCGTTAATATAACACCGTGTTTTCTTCGCCCTGGCACGCTCTGGCACGCTCGCGAAACGGTCAGACTCTCTCGGACGCACGGCAGGCCGGTTCACGGCTGATCCAGCGCACAGTGGCGTGTTTTTTGAGAAAGTGCGAATAAATTCAATTTCCCACTTGATAGACAATGAAAATGTAGGCACAAAGATGTTCTTACGTAGGGCTATTAAAATGGTCAAAGTTTGTTTTCGGTTTAAAATTATTACTGACTGCTCTATAAATGTTTGAAGTTGAACTAAATTTTTGAAGCACTTCTTCTGGTGTTGTATTTCATCTGTGTTTGGCGCATCAAAGATTGCAACAGCGAACATATTTCATATTTCAAGGCGAACAAAATGGCCCATACATCAACGTTTTTAGATAAGCACATTTTATTTCCGGCACTTTTGTATATAAAAAATGTGTCAAATGTGGTACGCAAGTGGAGTAATTCATCCGTAACACAACTATATTTTTTGTTGGTATCATAGTACGGTTTTAGGGAGAGAAATAACCACTAAAAAAACAAGAAGTTGCATCTTTTTTTATACTACAAAACTGCGTAAAAATAATTTTCGAAAAATCCATACTTTTCAAGTTACCCCCACTACCAACGCTTAAAATTCAGATTCTGTACATTGTAAATATATGCACAAATACCTCGGAATAAACTCTTTTCATACATATAAATGAGTTATGTTTTTTTTTTGTAAACAAATAAAACCTCAATTTTTACCACTTTGTAGTTTACAACAAAATCGCCAGGTTGAAATACGTAGGAACAGGGCATAAAGTAATTTATTCAAAACTTTTTGCCCCAAAACACGCCACGGTGGGTCCCCGAAAACCGGCCCGTGCATTAAAAGGCCCCGCGGTCCACGAAAAGCTCATCGGTTGCGCGCGCGACGCCGTACCGTCCGCATCGTCTTGATCAGTACAAGCATCCCGATTAATCAGTTAATAGACCGCGGTGTGTCGAGTCTCGTTTATTCTGAGATCCTGATATATATCCCACGGAGTATCGATCGAGCGGAAAAGGAATCGTGCATTCTGGCTGAGAGGAGGATAAACGCAAGAAAAGGCCCCGGACGCTGGGAGCGTAGCAACAAGGGTCTCGAGGCACCGAGACAAAGCCGTTCACTCTCTCTGCAAAGCTCGCGATAAAAGTACCCTTCGAATCGACCGAATCCAATATGAAGAGAATTATTTCAAACGTATCGGTAAGTAACCGGTTCCAAGGCTTCATTGACACTTCCAACCAGCAAAAGGTAAATTTGTTCATCAGCATACCCCTCACTGATTTGGAGGGCATGATTCTGAACAACTTTTTCCTATACATGTAATTTATATACTACTTAGATTTACTTTCCAAAATATTCGCAAAAATCTTTGGTAAATTTTTTACTCGTGGATTTAAACGGAATCTTTTTGTTTAATCACTTTATCATGCTCCCCCATCTGCACAGTATTTCTGTTGACTTGTTCCAACACAATGCATTCCAGTTTCAAAGTTGTCCCGAGTATTAGTATTGGTTGGGGACAGGTTCCTGCGGGGGGCGCGTGGAGCATGCCGGCGAACCGATGTGTGTTTGGGGCTGCTAAAAACGAGACCACAGCGTGCAATAATTGCTTTCTACCTGTCTTCGTCGTAAACAAACTCTTTTGTTAGTTTTTACCAACCGGGTTTACAAACCGGTCCTTTTGATACCTTTGTAAAATTCGGAAACCGGTTTTTAAATTTAAATTTAAATTAACGGTTATATAAATTAAAATTAATGGGTAATTAAATTTAAATTTAAAAAACCGGTTTTAGATACTGGAATTAATATGTAAAAATTAATTAATTATGTAATTGAAAACGTTAATATTTTTACTTGAAAGTGCCTCGGGCACAAGAATGTTGTAGTAACAGTTTACTATAAAACTAGTCTTTATGAGTTCATATTTCCTGAAGAAAAATACTAAATGAAACAAAGATTTACCTATAATTTATTTTTTGTACGGATTTGAGTTATTTCAGTTTTTTTATTTGATTTTATATGCAGTATATTTTATTTTGTTATGTTTTTGGAGTTCTATAAATATTAAGAAAACTGAAAACTTTAAAATAAGCATAAATATTTCTTTACTGTTTTAATTATTTTTTTTTAAATACGGGTTTTGGGAATAATGGAATTAAAAAACCGGTTTTTTCACAAGTCAGTTTTTTGCATAAACCCTAGTGCCAAGCATTTGGACCCACGTCAACCAACAGCAACAAGTCCCCCAACTACTTGAAGTGTAACCTAAACCACTTCACAAAAGAGTGCACCAAATCCTCACCGACACCTGCCAAATGTTTTAACTGCAGTGACGCAAAACCTGCAAATTATAGCCAATGTTCTTCATTACTAACATACCTGAAGAAACGAGAGAGAGCACTCCCAGAACAAGTCTTCCCAGCTCCTATCGCCAAACAAATCTTGTTCCCACCAAATAATCTCACAACTAGTCTTCACCCCCCAAAATCGACTGGACCAAACATCACCTATGCACAAGCTACGAAAACACAGTTCTCCAACAAATGAATACGCTCTTCAACCTGGAATACCATCTACACATTGCCACACAAATCCGAGACCAACGTAAAATGTGTAAAACCCTCCCAGAACAAATTTTGGCCATCCCTACAATAATGTAAAATCTCCATGCCTATCTTCCTCCACAACCTCGTCACATGGAACTCCAGGCCATCACAATAATTCCAGAATCTAGCGGATAATAGGAAACAGCTCCCCAGGCCACCACCCTTACACTGTGGAACCTTCTCAAAAACAAAAAAAACTCATCTTAAATTTCCCAGGGCCATATGCATAGATATTTATTGTTATAAAATTTGGAGGTATATATAAATGCATTTTTTCTTAGCCCCGCACAATTTTGGAACCCGGCCCTGTTTATCCTATATACAAATCCACCCCTGATTATAGGGCACACCAAAACTTTCGCTCGCCTACGTTTCCCATGGAGGGATTCTGCGAGGATAGTTGAGCAGGGAGTTTCCGCAACCGAGGCGACACCAGACACGAAATATCGATCCGCCCGACCATTTCGCACGCCACGAAACCCCTTATCCTGGGAAATACAGCTTCCTTTCTGCACGCTGCGCTGGCCTCGAGTTACATTTTTTAAAGAGGGTCGCCGCTGGTCTTCCACCATTTACCCACGCTTTCGCGACGGCGATTAAATCGAACATTTGCATCCGCGCCACGAACGTTTCTCAAAGAATTCCTGATACTAAACGAAGATCGCACCTTCCGATCCCCTCCGTCACCTTCCTTTGATGGTCAAAGCTAGGTTTCGCAAAAAGTATCAACTACCACCGCTGTTTGCCTCGACTTCTGCGGGGGCGATTAAATCCAACATTTCCATTCGAACACGAACGTTGTAAAGCACACTTTTTTGGCGTTAAACCAAGATTTCACCTTCAGATTTCTTCTCTCGCATTTCTTTTATGCTTCAGGTTAGATTCTTTAAAAACGCTGTTAGCTACACGGTCTATTAAAGTCTTAATAGAAGCAATTGAATCCAGCACTTTTATATTTGAATATACACTAGCGGACAAAAAGTTACCACTTTTTCGATTTGTTCTATTTTTGTTATTTTTTTTAGCATACATTTAGGACTGTGGTATATTTAATATGCATATTCTGATGGAGAATTTAAAGATGTATAAAATCCAGTTAAAGTTGAATTTAATTAACTGACAAGCAAAAGTGTTGTATGATATTAAAGGGGGTAACACATTTTTGGGCCGGCAAAGAAGTTACCACGTTTAGCAACTTTTTAGATTGTCCTAAAAGCAAAATGTCCCCCCACAAAATATTAGATGTTTTTATGTTCAAAAGTGGTAACTTTTTGTTGACTTTAAAAGTGTGTTGTCTTGTTTAATGTTATGTGCGGTTTTTTTATTGTTAGGTAAATAAATTCAACTGTAACTGGATTTTATAGAGCTTTCAATTCTCTTTCAGAATATGTATGTTAGGCATATACTACAATTTTGAATTGATATTAAAAAGTAATAGAATTAGGGTGGGTCGAAAAAGTGGTAACTTTTTTGTCCGCTACTGTAGATGTTTGAAGATTGAAAGATTCGTGATCGATCAAATTACAATTACGAATGATGAAATTTTTTAACCGATTAAATTACAATAATTAATGCGCTTAATATCCCTTTTACCAACATAAAAGAACTACGGAAGCTTTGGACAAGGCATCTGACAGTCTTACTGAGAAAAGGCAAAGAGACTTGACGCTAAAATCGTATTTTCATAGGTAATGCGATTTACACTGTAAATATCACGATAGAGTGCTAATGTAAAGTGACAGACGTACAAACATTTACCTACATGGTTTAATATATTAATAAGAACTACTACTTAATAACTCACTTGTTAGCCTCGTTGTCCACCAATAAATAAACTACGTGGTCCGTGTCCCGAAGTTTCAGGGCGCTGGTTATTGACTTGTTCAGACCTTGAGCCCTTGCTGAAGCCTCGCCCATGTCGTCGAGGACTCTGCTCAGCTGCCTCTGGCATTCGCTGGAACAGGAATTTTTTACAAATTTACACGGGTAAAGTAAATGTTCCAATACCTGGACATTTAAGGTACGGCGGACACGCTTTTGAGAATTTTTCAGTTATACAAATCGATTTATATAAAAACGATTTTGCAATTACATGGGGCATCGTGTGTACTTAAAAAAAATATTGTAGGATTGAATAATTTTGTAAAATATTGAAAATTCATAGTCCTTAGAATGGCAATTCCTTGACAGCTTAACTAGTATGTCCCGGTGTCCCGATTTTACTGTCCCATTACCTGGACACATGATGAAACTTGGATGTTTTCCAGGGAAATTAAATAAAAAAAGGAACAACACAATAGCTTTTTCTTTTGGCATATTTCTTTTGTATAAGTAATTTATTCAAATCGGTAAACAAACTTGAGTAAAAAGAATCTATTATTGAATGACTAATTTTATGTGTATTCGTGTGTAACACACGATTAAATATTATCATTCAAACAAGATAACAAGAATACAAAGTAATAATTGTTAAGGTGTTAAATAATCATTTAATTATTGTGTCAGCAATAACGAGTACTTATTTCACAATTTGTACACATGGTCAGGTTTAGGGTTGTTCCGGGATTTCACTGTACCAGTAGATAGACACGCGAATAAAAAACTAATACGAACTTTAATTTTAATCTTTCAATCAAAGAATAATACTACAAAGTACCATTTTTCTAAAACTGTATTAGTTGTACCAATATACTAAACATTATTAATAATATTCGCTTAAGAAAAAGTAGAGACTGTTTAGCAAATCAGACAAGAGCAATACTAAAATCGTGTAAACTGGAGAGTTCAAGAAAATTTATTTTTATTGCGAGTGTTACAAGTTTACTAAGAAAAAGATATGTATATGAATATATTTTATTAAATATATGAGTAATTGAATAAAATAGTTCTTTTATGGTTAAAGTGAATATTAAATGTAATAATCAGTATTATTTCAACTAGTGTCCAAGTACTGGGACGTGTCCAGGTATTTACCTTATTTGAATAGAATTGCGACGCGATGTGTGTACAGAAGGAGCTGTCTCTCTCGATTGGTAGGTATCAGAATTATCTTAGTTATGCAATCGCCGCTGCTATTCTCGAGAAACTTATTCGTCAGCCGCAGAGACTAGGTCCCCGCGTAGCGCACGGAGAAATAAACAATTAAGACCACGCTTCCTGAAACTTCGCCGCGATGCTCGAGGACAGCCCGTTAACAATTTGACCTCGATCGCGCTGTTATTTACTAACGTGAGCCGCGAGCCGCGGCTCACAACTCAAATAGCACGAAACAGCTGCTCCACTTTCGGCCCTCCTCGTTTTCCTCCTTTTCCTTACAATCGATTCGCTTTATCATCTCCTTTTAAGAAACTTCTAGGCGTCTAAATCCCTGGCCACGAGGCTGACCATTTGTCTTCGTCTCGGCAAACCTTTGGCTTCCCAAATAGAAACCTTTATCCGTGAGCATAAAGGAGTTTCCAATCGCAAAAATTTAGAAAGTGTTTCTATGCAATCGCAAAGACTAACTAAATTATTCCCAAATTATTGTTGCAAAATGCGTTCGAAACACAATTCTATAGAATTAGATATTTCGAATCGACCTCTTTGCAATCAAATACCCCGATGAATATACTATATTGCATAATTAAACCGAAACTGCGAGCATCGAATTACCGATTAAATTTAAATTCCAAAAGTGCAGCTCTTCGACGAATTCAATTTTATAAAGTGTATTTGCGCTGCGGCGTCTCCGAAGTCCTGAATCTCGGGAGAAAAAAAGTTTCACAGAATTGGAGTTTTTGTAAAACCGTTCCTCGACCGTGGCAAAATCTGAGTTGTTTGTTGGCCGTCGTTTCTTGTTCCAAGAAACAATCAATAGCCACGTCGCCCGCGATAACAAGCTTTTTCCACCAAACACGGTGATTCCGTAAATCGATTACACAATCCGATTATGCTGTGACGCTCCGAAATTAGAGTCTGACTCATTGTCAGCGTCCCAGCGCTGTGCGTTTCCACGTTCCGCATAGGTACCTGTATCCAGGGAGGCTCTAGAGTCGCGTAAAGAATGGACGACACGTGGGACGTATCGTCTGACGCGAACGAGACACTTTAAAATGGTAATAATTCCCGTGATCCAATCCACCGCGCGCTAGGTTCACAAATTTTACATTTTTCCCCTCCCACTTGTGTATTGCGCCTTGCAGAAGATAGTTGCAACCTGAGAGCCACCCAATTGACGCGTAAAAGAATATTCTCATGAACTACGGAGTAGCACTTATTTGTTAGTGGCTTCAGTATTTATTACTTTATTAGTGGCGCACTTAGCGAAGGGGGCAAGGGGCCCTGGCACCTTCCAAAGAAGGGGCTTTGTAAAAAGAAAAGAAAACTGGATTTTGTTCCTTAAATAAATTTTCATAATAACGTAATGAATTTTAATTCAGATTGCATTGAAAATATTGTTATCTGTTCAATTCGGCTCCTCCCAAGATTAAATTCTGAGTGCGCTACTGCACACCAGTGTCGCTCTAAATAACGCACGGTTTTGGAAAATGCCCCTTTAAATTGATCACAATTTTCCGAGTGATCGCTTCTGCCGGGGAATTGTTGCGTAAAGCGTATGAAGTAAACTCTCAGTTTTATTTACTCCGAAAGATTAATTATTCTCAGAATAAATTTGGGAACTTTCCAGCAATAGTTTCAATGCTTTCCAGAAATTATCGTCGCGAAGATGCGCGGAAGCCTTGCGCAGGACGCATGCCCCTCGGCGTGGAAACACGCCGACGCCAGTCGAAGTGCTAATATCAAGAGTGATATCGAATTCGTGCCTCGCTACTTTTGCGACTAAAGTCACCGCATGTATATCTCTGCAGGACACAATAGTGGGTCGCTACTCGAGGGCCGTTTCGGACGCGAATCGATCATAATACCATAAGTTAATGCGTCCTAAGATCCGACCCGATTCTGGAACTGGAATCGAGCCAATAGGCTACTTTGCGATGCAAATTGCGACAGATTAACCTAACGGCTCGGCAGCGAGATGCTTTCGCGAGACGTTGGAACGGTGGCGAACGATGATGGATCATCCGCCGCCACGTGATCGTTTCAATCACCGGCGGACGGTTCACGTGCCGCGAGAACGTGTGTGGTATGTACCGTCTATTGGAAATTTTGGTCTACCTCTGTCGCGTGCCAGGCAGAACACTTGGCTGCTTATCGAGTTTGACCTGTCCAGAGAAAAGGGTAAAGGAATTCTGGGAATATTAGGTATATGTACACATTGTCCCTGGGACGTGAAGATTCTAGATATAGATATAAGAAATTCTAGATATAGATATAAGAAATTCTAGGTTCCTTGCAAGCAAACGATGAAGAATCAGGGGGGAAATAGAGAAGATATACAAATACCACCACATCAAGAAGTTTCACAAAAAGGGAAATGTAGATATCCTCACCATGCCACATTGCACAATCAATTTACCCCAAGTATCAAAGTTGCTCCGTAATAAATCACAGAAAATCCATCGTTAATCATTTCCATTTCCTGTTTATTCACTCAAAGCCACGAGATCCATTGAGATGCTTCGTGGCAAATAAAGCCAGAGCAAATCTTCGAATAATTTTCGCTCGGAACGATAAACATCGCACTCTTATCGAAGATGCGAAACGCGATCTCGCATTTAACAACCTCATCAACGTTCCATCGGCAATATTTCATCGCCCCGAATGCAAGTGTCGCTGGCAGGCTCGGTATTAATTAACTTAAATCCAACACGCGGAACGGAGCATCCTCGGGGACCGGTAAAACGTGAAACGTGCGAAGCAGTCCGGTAAATAAGGGAAGATGACTCGTATACAGGCAATTCAAAGTTTCACGCTACTTTCACGTGGCAAAAAAAGAAGAAAATCATTTCCATGAATATGCATCGAGAACGCAGATTATTACGCGACGAGTGAAATCACCGAACTCGTTTTCTAAAAAGGAGTCCACGAGCGGTGATCGCTCCCGACTATTTCACCGTTTTATTTTGCAGCAGACTTCACAGAAAAAACTGTGCCACATCTGTCTATACCATTTTATAAAAATGTTCGTGCTATATGTATGTTTGAAAGCTCAAAAATCAAAAACTATCTTGGGTTTAATGGAACTGCTATAGACTATAGAAAAATTAAAATTAAGGGGTTACATTCACTTAGCATGGTCGAAACAATCGATTTTTCCAATAAAGAATTCGCAAAAGCTACAACATCTAAGGAAAATCAATTCTATGATTCGGGAATCGACGATTTTCTATAATTTTAACCAAAAAAAATTATCTCACTTTAACCTGTATCTTAAACTTTCAACGCTGCTTTCTCGAAACTACGTTTCTCAAATCAGTGCCAATAATATTTAAAAAACTACTGAACTGATGTGAATGAAACGTGGCAGGATTATTTTTTCTGACATCAAAATCTCGTCTTTTTGTAATAGCCACAGTTTGGTTTTAATCATTAAAAAACTGATGAAATTTGTCTGAGAAGGTGCATTACAGGGTTGACTTCAGATTCAAATACTCACATTTATTTTAAAAATGTAAAATTTAAAAATAGAGTATGATAAAGACGAGTTTCCTTTACATACTTTAAAGAACATTTTTCTTTTTTTCTTTTGGACATTATTGGCACCGCAAACTCCTTACATGACGACCCTGCTTTGTTCAACAGCAGCCACACGACAAATAAAACGAATTACCAATTTTATTTTTGGAAAATATTCTTTAAATTATAAGCATTCAAGTGCACATTACGATTTATAATTAACAAAATTACTTATAATTAAAAAAAGGCGTGTATCTAACCCCTTAACTGCAGTGCTAACCAAAATTAACTGCTCTAATCAACACCGCATCAGTATTTTGCTAGTATCGTATAGAAGTATGAGAAAACAACGCGAATTTGCAAGCGAAATTATTTAATAATTATCATTACCCAGCTAGCGCTGCCAGGGAAACATTGCTCGTCGCGTGAGTCTCCATGATTTCCTCTGAAGCATTCAGCCACGATTACAAGAGGCTATTACTTTGCTGACATAACGCACTTAGCTCTAACAATGCGAGCGAGATTTAAATTGGCACGATAATGTATCGCGCGATAGCAAAGTGATCTCTATCCCCACAGTCTCCCTGCATGGACTTTGTTCCACGAGAACGAAGAGAGAATACATATTGTTCGATCTTTCCTCCGGTCTATTCAATTTCACATGCAGGCAATTTACGTCGGAGAACGTACTATTGTATGATAAAATTCCAGGCAGAGAGCACGTGAAACGCGTGGTACCTACAAGCTTGAAGCGCAATGCGATGCAATTAAAATTATAATTGTAATGGAAGTATCGCGTGGATCACGGGGGAAGAAAAATAGTTTAGAAAGTAGCTGCGCGAGTGATACCAGGAAAACGTGAGTCGAACAAAAAAAATTTGAGAAAGATACAACTAAAAATATGGTTATTAACGAAACTGTTATACCTACCGACATTAATTCTGTTACGTAGCAATTTACGGCATGTACTTTTCACGTTCCGCGGAGCATGTGTATCGATATATGTGGGTTAATGATATGGCTGATCTTCACTCGGGGAAATATTACGTACAAGTTCGACGACGTGGGATCAAGGTAATCGAGGAAGTCGATTTATCGCCCGTTCTCGTTCGACGGAATGCGTGGATGTTAATTGCTCTCTTTGCGCTGGTAGTATCGCACAATTTTTAACAATAATTAATTTTGAAAACTGCTGTTGGCAAGTTTCTTCGAGTACAACGCGAATAATAAAACTATCGATAGAATCTGGATGCATGAATACACTAGTACTTGTTGAACAGATTTTCAAATGAGTGTACAAATATGTTGCCCGGAGAGTAAAAGTGATAATTATTACCTGTATCGCACGCAATCGGGTTGCGTGAGAACAGGGCGAATAACCGCGGCACAATTTCATCACAGACTTCCGCGAACGTTACGAGTCATCGCTCGAGAATTTACAAACGTTCAAAGTTGCGAAATACCCGGCTAATGCGGCTTCAAACGTTCTAATGGAGTGCAAATTTCATGTGAGCCGGTGAAAAAGTACACAGCACAATTTAAACCTAAGTCTTCCAAACTAAATTTACAATCGTAATATTCCACGCGAATGAAACGCGTAAGGTCAAGAAGAATTCGTTCCTCGGTGCATTTTGTTTTCCAGTCGCCCACTGGCCCTGCTCGCAACGCCCACATCGGGAAAGAACAAAACGATCGATAAAAGTCGCAAGGCGAATGAAACCAGAGCTTTTTTACTGTCCAGATAATCCATTTGCCTTGGTAGAGTCTTCGAATAATTAAGAACGAACGCGGGGTCATTTTTAAGGCCAAAAGAATTTTGCAACATGGCGCGTGATACTTTGCGCATTGTTTGAAGAAACTATCATGTAAGTTTTTCTAAACAGATTATTCCATGTGTGGGTGAAAACGCTGGGAAATGTAGTCAGCAATGTGCATCGCGTTATTACGTACACGCTGCTCAGTGGAATGTTAGCCGGTCGTGTGCAGCGGTCGAGCAACTTTAGATTTGAAAATATTAGCAGCATTAGGGGCCAATCAGGGGGCAACTGGCTGGTTTCCTGGAGTCAATACTGGGCAAACGGCTCTCCCCCCACGCGAGTGCGTGCTGGCGTTACGCATTTCACGGCGAGCGAAGTATGTACATACCTAACATCTGGTCCTAACAGGTGTACTGTACTCTTAAATTCAACTCTACTGCATCCCTTGGGCCTTTTTTGACCCAACAGTCCTCTCGTTTCTTAACCTCTACTATGGTCCTTGGGTCTTTTCTGACCCACTCACTTTTTCACTACTTTGAGATCTTCTCCAGGTTTGAAAAGAATATATAAAGTTATTGTTAGCATGCCTCGCGTTCTTTGAGAACAAATCCTAGAATATATTGTACTCAGAACGTTCGATATGCTAAATAACCTAAACAATTATTAAGATACTTCATTTTTAGGAACTCAAAGTATGGCACCTTAACCTGTCATTTAAAATCCCAGTATCCCTTTATAGTGCGAATTAAACAAATCTTTAGATGCGTGGATCAGAAGACAGATTCATTCCACCTGCTATAAGAAAAGTGACTATTTACCTACATCGATACGATAAATCGACAATAGGATTCTCACATTTACAATCTGTAATCTACGATGCAGCAGACTCGAAGTACTATATATTCGAACCACGCCAACGCGTGTGTCTGTTTCATTGACATTTACTTTCGCCATCGATTTGCCGGTAATATCGGTTCACGAGACAGTGTCAACGTGCCCGAACACGTCGGGATACAGTTTATTAACGCCGCCCCAGGGCGGATTATTATGTTCCGGGAAGTCATCGAGACGCAACAATGAGTTCGAATGACCATGCCAGTGTCATCGACGCCAAGTGAAAGTACCGTGCATGTTCCACATTACGATATAACCTTGAAGATGACGACCGCGATAAATAACCTCTTACGTCCAACCGATGTTTCTTATCCCACCACTCGGCGTCTCCTTTTTTGCAAACAATTCAACTCCAGAGACACACTCGCACATAAATAGATACATGCTCATATTCCACTTGGCGCTGAGTGTACAAGCATGTACATATTTAGCATTACGCGTTCCACGCTTACAGCGATAAGTAGTTCTGACGAAAGAAGTCGATCGCGACAACGTCGGAAAAGTTCGATCTGAGGCAATGAAAGGATACTTACTGTAACTCGCGACGATCACCTTTGAAATCCTCTGGGGCGAGGGTGTGCGTGACCTTGTTGATCTTCCTCGGCAAGAGTTTATTTATATTGAACTTGAACTCCATGTCGGCCACGGGTTTCTCACTGCGTCCGTTTCCCCGTTTTTCACGCGTAATACGGCCCGATCCTTAACCCCTCGCAGCTCTTGCTCACTACACCGACCTACCCACCTTCCAGCTTTTTTTTCGAAACTGTATCTCGAACGATTGTCCTGAATATGGCGGTCAATGGCATCCACCGAGGCAACTTCACTGCGCGTTTTCCTAAGGGGGCGAGGAAATCCGGAAGTTCCTCTATCACCGTTCCACGGGACGTGCGACGTTGCCCAACGAAGTCTGCCCAATCACTGATCGACTTGATTTGTTTTCCCCGTCTGTCACGCTCCCTGTCAGATGAATTCCCTCGCTGTCACGTGGCCCAGCGTTATGACTTCTATTTTCGTTTCCCGGTGCCACTTAGCTGGCTTTCCCCAGTACGAGTCGCGCGCGGGATGAAATCTACGAATCTTCTCGTGATAACACAGCTGCGGTCAGTGATCTGGAGAAAATAAGGAGCAACTTGGGCGCTGAGCTGCACACGATCCCCCGAATCGATCACGCAAGTCTAGCTTACTTCGCGGCTCGCAGCCGACTGACATCCATTGTTCCCGCGACGCGCGCTTCTCCCCTACCACGGAAAGAGTTGCGAGAGAAGTTAGGCGACGTGCATTGTTGTGTATATCCGATAATCTGACAGCTAACCGATAGGACTGTGAGAGACTTGGGTCGTGAGGTATGGAATAAGTAACTAGATTCTGGCGAGTGACTTGAGTCACGGATACGGTTACTGTGTGACGTGGGACGGGCGATAATGAATTTGAGGATGTCACGGAGTTTCACCTGACGAATCGCTGGATGTCTCACAGTTTACTGGTGAGCGGTACGTTCAATTTTTTCCTGAAAGCCGCGAGTCGCGCCGAGGTGCGCGCGCACGCGACAGACGCGAGCCGTGATGACGCGATAACGCGCATGCGTTGGGGTTCATGGTTTTTCGTAAAATAAGGAGAACGATTTTATCCAAATAACGTAATTATGTAATTGATAGTGGATGTCTCGGGTTTATAAAGAACTTAGAAATGTGGAAAATGTACGATGAGATTAAACTGTGTATTAATTGTTTTGTATTGTTAAATAGTATTGTAATTTGGAAAATGATACTGTACACGGTATACATACCTGTTATTCTGTCGTTCTATTTCGTTTATAGTAAACCGACGAGGTTAAATTAACTACTGTTTATCGCGATTTTATCTGTCGCTGTAATATGTAGTTCACGATATTGACACTAGATGTCGATAAAATTCAGTTTACTGTTGACACAAATATTGCACACTTCAGACGGGAAGCAGTGGATCGATAACAGTTAAATTTTTGTCTTATCGAGATATCTATTGAAATAATACAAATTACAAACATACAATACAGTAGAATACGATTAACGTCTAGAAACTCTAATTATAGATAGAAGATGTGGAAATAACCTCGATAAAATATGTATTTATTTGTACTTCACGTTATTATGTATCCCCCTTTATAAATCACCAAGTTCTTAATTTATACTTCCTATCCTTCTATCAATAAAATGACAACGGACGAACTACCGAGTATATCCCATGGATGTTGCACGCTTACTGATCGAGCAAGCAGATGCATCGTGCGAAATTTGCGCGCGCATCTATGGGGAAAGCATGGTGGTAGCCAATCTTCATAGAATTCCTGAATCTCTCGAGGTTAATGACAGGAGAGCATAGAGCACTGGAATTAACCTGAAAAAACCAGGCCGATTGAGCGACACATAAGAACGAAGCGCGTGGGAATAAATACAGAAACACCAGGGAAAGATTTTCAATCTAACGTCCAACCCAAAACGACATACAGTTCCTTGCATAGACTGCTTCTAAAGTGTTATGCATATACTGTACAAGTCTTAAACTTAATTTATATAATTTTTTCTCCGCGATAAAAACATGTAATACGTAGTTTGTCGCAAAGTAAACGCAATAAGCACAAATTTGCAAGGATAATACCCGCGTAGCGAAATAGTTGGCAGGCTTCCAAGCTGTAGATCGTGGACTGATACGGGACGTCCCTCGAGCAGCAATTAATTGTATTCGACAACCGCTTTGCATGTGACAAAGACTGAAAACTCAAGAGAATTTTAAGGCGAACAATGAAAACAAAACATACCAATTGCAATCTCAGTTTCAATACTTTATTCTACATAATCGACAAACAGATAATGCACGATAAATTGGCAACACGTAATAACGTACCCATAACAACGAAACGTATTGCATTATAAATTAGCAAGTCTTTAATGATTTTCGACAACTGAGTTGTAGCACGAACAATATCAGCGACACGTTGATAACAGGTGACATTGATAATTATCAGCATACTCATCCGTGTAATTGGCCGCAGACGTGAATTAATGCGATTTCATTTTGTAGAGTCAGTATAAGAGATAAATCGGTCCACGTCACATAATATTTTAGTAAAACACGCGATGCTTGGAAGAATATCGGGAAAGGCATTCCATAGGCGGTTCCATTCTTCGTCTATCTTCCGTAAACAAGCGCGCCCGCCGAAGTATCCCCGGGGTTTGGTAATCAATGACGGAGGAGGCGCGACAATTTATTCTAAGGACAAAGCTTTTCGAGGCTCTTTTATCTCTGCCGCGACCCTGAGGTAAAGGATGCGCGGCCAGGCATCATCTTTGGTGACCGCCTCCCAGAAGCTGAGCGGGAACGATATTGTATAAAGCACGCCTGCACATATTTGCGGTACGTGATCCGTTTGTAAACTGCCCGTTAATAAACCTCGTGAGACACCTCTTGCTCCATTACATCTATATAAACCACTACTGGCCATCAGCGAGGGTTTAGTTGACCGATCACTCTAATCGCGACGTGCAGAGGTGCTCCTGACACTACGCAGCCACGGAGGGCTATGGTATTCCTATGGTGTTCCTCAAGGTGAGGTGAAACTGTTGGCTGCCGATACCTCGGCGCCCGTTTAAACAGAGAGACAGATGCAAATCGAAACTAAATATATTACGCTGAGACAAAGCCTCGCGCGAATAGCGCATTACTTCGCGATTACCTGGGAACAAAGTTAGCAAGTGCTATGTCAAACGGACTTAACAAATGGGCATTCTAAAAACGTCCGGTGCTCGTTCAATTGAAATAGTAGAGCTTCTCTCGGCGAACTACACGATGTGAAGAAAACGGTACCTATGTAACGAGCACGTGTTTTCCTTCGACGGTCCACTAGACATGTGTTTGGTTGCAGTAAGTACTTACTGGTAGCGGTGCTGTAATCAGTCGCGGATTTGAGGAATGAGGCCCATGTGGTAAACGTTCTGGGGGGCCCATTTTTGGGGAAAATGTAGAGGTAGTTTAATAAAAAATGGAAAAGTGTAGCTAAAGAAATATAGTATCTGGATAAAATCATATTTTTTGGAGAGGGTCCTATGGGCCTTCTGTGCAGGGCCCATTTTTCCGCAAAACTGAAAAGGTAGTTTACTAAAAACGGGCTGAGTTTAGTAGTGCAGGAATAATATAGATTTTTTTGAAGATGGGGCCTTCTGTGCAGGGCCCATTTTACCCGGAAAACTGAAAAGGTAGTTTACTAAAAACGGGCTAAGTTTAGTAGTGCAGGAATAAAAAAGGAATTTTTTTGAGGATGGGGCCCTATGGGCCTTCTGTGCAGGACCCATTTTTCCCAGAAAACTGAAAAGGTAGTTTACTAAAAACGGGCTAAGTTTCATAGTGCAGGAAAGAAATAGAAAATTTTTAAATATGGGACTCTGGGGCCCTTCCAGGCAGGGGCCCAGCCGGCATCAGCCACCTGCCAAATCTATCGCTATCTGTAAAACCACTTAAAAGTATAAAATAATCAGAAACGAGTATATCATTTTGAACCACTGTATTTCACGAAGAAGCATCGATATGTCGTCGACAGCGAAACATCGAAGTATGCCCCACGGCTACGCGGTCGCCTCGAGCCTCCCTTAATTAGGCCCCCGTCACAGTCCCCGTAAGAGCCTTTATTATGACACCCCCAAGTGCCTGCCACGCTTTCTCTTTTCCAAGACCCTGAAATCACATCGAAAGACATTAGAAGTCCCGTGGAACCACCGTATCAACGGCGGAGAACGCGAACAATTCGGTATATTAATAATCGTTGACGGCGCGCTGTTAGCACGTGACAAAATACACACGCGTCAGTATAAATACTCAAAAGCGTACGATGTCGGGATGAAAAAGCTTACGCGACTCCTTCATGTAAAGTGTGACGTATTCTAAGTACATTATGGACTTCGGACAAATCTTGAGTGGTCCATGACTGCCTTGGTGGGAGCGAGCGCATAAATAAGCTGAATCCCTATGGGTACGTCGGAGTTCCATGCTCGCGGCTTTAAACATTTCGTCAAAAGTGTGCCCGCGTAACGAGCGAATTAAACGATTCTCGTACGTTCGTTGAACATGGTCGTTACAGCTCAGCAAATAGTAAGTGTCAGAGAATCGTCCGAGTGCGAATATATTGATCGAAGTAATTGTAAGTGAAATACTGCGAAGTTCAATTTTGTGCACGCTGCTTCCTCGCGGGGCTGTTCAACATTTTGCTGGCCCAGTAGTATAGAATCGTTGCCATTATTGTTGAGGAAACTCGGTTTTGGTCAACGAACCTTGCTCCCAGGTGTGAAACATTATTATTCGACAGGGCATGTACGCGTGTCGCTAGCACGTTCCAATAAGACAATTAATAAACTATCCAACTGGAATTGGTAATGAATGTCCCTCGTAGAACTTCGTAGGCAAGCGAATTTGACTCTGCGCTGAATGTCCTTCAACATCCACTGGGCTTCCTCCTTCGGTGTAATCTATAAATATACATTCGTGTTTATTAGCAGGGTTACAATTAGAAACACTTGTTCATTCGAGTGCGTGATAATGTGCCGGAGTAGTTTAAAAATGATTTTGGAAATATTTCGTTCAGACGATCACTTAAACCCAGACACACTAATGATCCTGAAAATAGTGGTTCACTAATGGGAGGGTAAACGTGTGTACAGTTTCAAGACTGATTAGGTGTGCTAACGAGTGGCATTTTTCTTTCGGCCACGAAAGCGGCCAACGCGAAACGGAATCGAATGAAAAGTCATTAACAGAATGGTGATAATAAAAGCAGCATCGACCTCGGTGGGTTCCTTCGTGGAAAATATACAGAAATAGTTTCGAAATGTACGAAGCACGTGGAATTACTTTTTATATCGGAAATTATTAAAATATTAGGGGTGGGTCCGAAGCTAATTTTTAAATTTTTGAAGTGGAAATTTTGTAAGGCTTTGGAACTCTTGAAGCTTGAAGTGCTTATTTGGTTTTGTAAGTGGAATAATTTGCTTCGAGAATTCAAGTCAACAAAATCTTTGCAGAAATCTCTGTTGACTATAATGAAAAAAAAATACAAATTCTGGAGGCGTGCTGCTAATTACCTATTCTTTATTCATTGATTTTATATTTTTCTTATCCGCGTTTCCTGAGTTTCGAATCGCGAATAAAGCGGAAAGTTCTCTAAATTACTAAATTATTACAACTGTAATTAAAATATGTTGAAATTCAAGAAAATGCATCGACCAGCAAAGTCTCCAATTAACACTTTTCTAAATCTATAATATTCTTCGCCGCGATGTTAAAGTATGCAGAGTTATTTAATTATTTCGTACCCTTCACTGACAAGGGAAGATCCCGAACTCGAAAATTCAAAAAATTCTGAAACTTTGTGAATACCTATGTAGCGGATTTCCTCCTGACTACAACGCAATTTTTGTTTGCCGCCCAAATTCACTCGAAGGCTATTTTCGGTTATTTTCCGATTTTGTGTTATAACTGTAAAAGATAGAAAAACAGTTTCAAAACAAAAGTTACTTCTCTTAATTAGATCTATCATTTGGTAAAAAAATTATTTTACAGTTTTTACACAAAATCGGAAAATAATCGGATTTTCAGTGGTCAATTACACCCCTTAGAGTGAATTTGGGCAGCAAACAAAAATTGCATTCTAATCAGGAAGAAATCCCATACATATTTACAACGTTTCAGAATTTTTCGAATGTCCGGGTTTGGAATACTTTATAAAGTACATATCCGTGAAGGATGTTGCTCATTAAATCGCACTTGACTTCTTTAGTGGGACCAAACGCCAGGTGGTGTGTGGGCTTACCTCGTCATTTTGGCCAGTATCTACATCCTATACATTCTGAAGAATTACATCAGGTGCGTGATATTCATTTCGCGTCTAAATGGTCCGAAGACCGTGCCGATCCTCGGGAATGCCAAGTGCGTGCTGAAAGATGACCGTAAGTAAATTTACGCACATATTTCCCAAAGCAATAAAACGATGTGTATTACCGAGATCACGTTGAAAATATCTTTTCACAGTACTGTATAGATTAGCCAACGAGAGCCGAGATTATGGGCGCGTGATCAAGATATGGCTGACAGGATTGCCGTACGTGATGATCTTGGAGCCGGAGGACATCCAAGTGGTCCTCAGCAGCATGAAGCACACGCGCAAGATATTCTTCTATAAGCTGCTGGACAATTTCCTCGGCAAGGGGTTGATCACAAGAGACGTGGTAACGTGGCGAACACACCGGAAATTCCTCCAACCAGCTTTCCATCTTCATATACTCGAGAGATTCACCAGCACCTTCGCGGAATGCGCCCATCACCTGATGAACGACTTCCTTCATAAGGACAACCAGGAGATTAACATCACGTCTTTCATCAACGACTCTGTCTACGACATTTTGAGCGGTGAGTGTCGATGCATTCGCTTTATGAATAGAAAATCCTTAACGGTAAATAGTGTTTCTGATTTCTCGGCAATTTTTATTTCCCGGAGGAAATAAATTTATTGGTGTTAGTGTATATTCTTAACTTCATTTCGATTTTGTTACAAGTGGATATTTAAATAATCAAACATCCATTTATTTAATAAGCACATCCTATGTAATAATAATATTTTATTTAAATGAATATTGACGGAGAAGAAATGTACTAGTAGTACGAACTTGATGTTTGATTATTTTTATATTCTATATATATATATATATATATATATATATATATATATATATATCAAAGAAATTATAGTTGATAATTAAAAAAGATTCAGACGTATATTTAGATGGATTTGAATTTTTAGTTTTCTTTTCAATTGTTTTATGGGAAACATAATTCATCCGATCTTGAGTTGGCCTTTTGAGTTCGTTACTTTGTCATGAAATCATTAGCAACCGAAAAATTGCGATCATATTGTGTGGACGTAGATTTAATTAAAGACAACGCATTCCTTAATAGTTTCAAGTTTGCTGTCCATTTGCCATTCTTTACGTTAAATTCTTGAGTGAGAGTCCGATATTTATCATTAATATTAGATTGCAATTCCCTTAAGTTTTCTGTTATAGACAAATATAAATGATCTTGAAGAGACAATTCTTCTCCTGTATTAGATTTCCGTATTTCGTTGCAAAAATTGTGACGAAATTTTTAGCATTGAAACCGCGGACTCAATCGCTCTCTCTCTCTTTGCATCCCACACTGTTGATGACTACAATAAAAATTTCCTCTAATTTTCAATTGCTTACTTTTCAAAATTTATAGGATATTTCTCGAAAAATTAATTTCTCACTTACACAGTTTCTCGAGAAATAAGAAATCAAAATTTGTAATTTATCTCGAGGAACTCTCGTGAAGAAACACTAACTCTAAATGTATGCAAGCCTTTCTACGCAAAATACTTTCGTCACGCATACTTATCCGCACATTTCACACCTTTTTCTATCTCGTCGACAATTGTGTCTTGTGTGTAATAACCATTTCGTTTGAATTAGATTACAGACTTTTTACGTTTCCAGTATACATATATGCATATATTTGCTTTAAATGCGAGGTAGCTGCTCTTTACATGAACATGGGCGTCCGGAGGAGGCCCTTGCATATAGAAATCTGGATTTTTTTTACAAAAACTGTGATAAAATTTCAATAAAAAAACTATTGGAATATATTCTGGAGACCTTGAAATTGACCCACGATTTTTGTCATAACGATTAGATTCTTTAGACGAGAATGGCAATCGTTTAAAAATTACTCTGAGGGCCAGCCAGTGTGTCAAAATTAATAAAAAAAAGAGACGTGTCAACGAAAGGTTAAGCACGCAGCCTGTGTTCACAGAATCAAAACACAATGTAACGAAAGCTAAAACTATTTAGGCCGTTTCAAATTATTTATCTGTGTTTACCGTGACGCAATCTTAAAGTAGCGCGACGTTTTAAATTATTTGTGTTTACCGCGACGGAAGCTTAAAGTAGCGCGACGTTTTAAATTATTTGTGTTTACCGTACTTTTTTGCCCCCGCCTGTCGTTATTTGCGCATTAATTATTCAGAAGAGAGGCGAGCATTAAGGGAAGGCGCTGCCACTCTTGTTTGAGCTACTAAGTCATCGGTGCCAAGTTTGATTTTCAGAATTGCACGCGAATGCACTCGGCGCATGAGTAGCAGAGTCAACATTATATCCTGCCTAGAAGCATCTAACCTTTTGCAATCCTTTCATCGGAATCGGTAAACCATCATATCATCAAGTTTACTCATCACGAGTTGCCGCGTCACGGCGAACATATTTTAAACAATTTGTAGTCAACACATTTGCATTCGGTTTTATTTCTGCATCTACCTAGCGTTAAACACGCGCCACTATTATTTCATAATATTTGCAGAAGAAAAAAGAGGCCTCATGCATATACATAGAACGTATGTAGCACCGAGGTTGTGTAATTATTTAAACGTTTCGCAAGCATGCAGCTCAATACGGTTGCCTAAAATCGAAGGAGGTGGACTTTTTCATCCATCACACGCGCTTCAACTCTTGATACCTTAATTATACAGTTCCTTTAACGCGTCAATAATATTATACTCAACGCCTGTTTTGTTATTAAAATTGCTCGGCTAGCTTTTTGTTCACCGCAGCGTCTTGAAATCTACTCAGGTTTCCAGCCGCAGAATCGCCACGCTTTCAATATCAATTAGCATACGAATCGAAATCAAATCCGCGCGATTTCTGTCGACCTCCCACGTGGCTGCTGAGCTCTCGTCAAAGAAAACACAACTCGTTAGCGTCGCACAAGCGTTTCAGCCCGTAACAATTTTAATAAAACGCCCGAAGGCTTCTCTGAATAATTTCATCAATACTTGACGTGACCAATTTTGATTGCTGTTCGCAGAGACGGTTTTGGGAATAAACCGGACGGGTCGACGGTCCAACGCAACAATGGAAGACGATCTGCCGTTCAGAAAGTTAGTAATCAAAGCGCATTACATCATAAAACTAATCTCGCGGTGGTCGCAAGACTGAATACTCGAATTTCTCTTTTAGAGGTCAGATCATGCTTCTGTACCGGCTGGTAAGGCCTTGGCTGTTGATCGAATGGATCTATCGATTGACCAAACACGGCAGGCAGGAGGAGAAGCAGCGGAGGGACCTCTTCGACACGTGCTTGAAAATGATGAAAGAGAAGCGTGACCTACTGCGCAGCAAAGATCCCGCCGTTCTTGATGAGACGGTGGGAGCTAAGAAAATGTCTTTGCTCGAGTACATGGTGGAGATGAACGAGAAGAATCCTTGCTTCAACGACGAAGATATCGTGGAGGAGTGCTGCACATTCATGCTGGCTGGGCAGGACTCGGTTGGCACCGCCACTGCCATGACGCTCTTCCTTCTAGCAAATCATCCCGAGTGGCAGGAGAAGTGTAGAGAAGAGCTTGATAGGATATTCGACGATGATTCGAGGCTGCCTACGATGAAGGACTTGAAAGAGATGAGATGCTTGGAGATGTGCATCAAGGAGACCCTTAGACTGTACCCTAGCGTGCCGATTATAGCCAGGATACTCGGCGAAGACGTGAAAATAGGTATGACGTAATGATAAAATAGGTATTCGTTGCAGCAGTATTGCAGGAACGTTTCTGCAATATTGTGTTGTTGCAGGTTGCATTACAATATTGCAGGAATGATGCTGCAATATTGTTTTGCATTAATGGGGTGGCAACGATCCTGCAATATTGCAGCAGTATTGCAAGTTCGTTGCCGTGCAATGTTCCGTTGGCAACGATCGTACAATATTTATACAGTATTACGCGCACATCGATGTGCAATGATCCAGTAGCAGCGCCCCAGCAAAATTCCACCCACATTACCGTACAATATTGCAGAAATATATCCGGTTCTCCTGATTTTACAGTACAACAATTTCAAATTTATTGCCGGAACGTTGCAGGACTACATACTTGTAATGTTGCCGTAACTTTGCAAAACTACACACATGCAATATTGCGAAGGCGGACATAGGACTGAACCTGCAACGTCTCTGCAATGTTATGCTGCAACATTGCAATCTTGCACCGCATCATTGCAAAGACGTTGCTGCAATGTTATGGTGCTATGTGGGCCATAGCCCAATATTTTTATTTATACGAACAAAAAAATCCCAAACTTTTTACTGGCTCCTGGGTGGGGTCCCCCTTTAATTACCATTTCAATACCACTTAATTGCGGTTACGTTTCACAATCGAGCGAACATTCTTCAGGGAAACACCTTTTACCAAGGGGCTGCGGCGTGTTCATCTCACCCTACAGCACGCATCGTTTGCCACACCTTTTCCCGGACCCGGACGCTTTCAAGCCCGATCGCTTTAGTCCGGAGAACTCTGAGAAAAGGCACCCTTACGCTTATTTGCCTTTCAGCGCGGGACCAAGGAATTGCATCGGTAAGATCGCGGCGGGAAGAAATTTCTTTTTACACCCTCGCCAACTATTAATCGAGCGCTCGGTCTCTTCGCAGGGTACAAATTTGCCATGCTCGAGATGAAGTCCATGATCAGCGCGGTCCTCAGGAAGTGTCGCCTGGAATCGGTACCCGGGAAAGAGGAAGTGCGACCGAAGTTCCGAATGACGATCAGAGCGCAAGGTGGACTCTGGGTTAAAGTCGTCGCTCGCGATCAGACCTCGCCAGCCGCTGTTAAAGTAGAAAATTAGCTCGGTGTTTTTGTGATCGCTCGTTTATAGTACCTTAGTTATAGTTTTGATAAAAAGCCTTTTAGGATAATGATAGAACCTGCGGACTGTAAATTATTGAAACTTACACCAGTGGCGCGCCCGGGATTTAATATTGTAGGGTGCCGAGTCGAGCGGATAAGAATATTTTTAATGCAAAATTTAAATTTATTTAAAGAAAAATTCAAGCTTTATCTCCTTTTTTTACGAAGCTCTTGAGTTACTTCAGTCGTTACATTAATCTCTTTTTTATTCGGGGTGCCGGGACTCCTTGCCACTCCCCACTCGCCCCCACTTGGGGTGCGCCACTGTCTTACACTGATTGTGAGAAAAATGCATTTGCAAACTTTTAAATACTTAACTCGGTGAAAATATTTAGAAACGAAGAATCTTTAACAAGGGACAGCAACGTGTGGAGGATTGCCTTGTAATGAATAAACTATTTTTCGTATTTCGGAGTAAAAAGTATGATTGTGATGTATAAGCAGTAGTGGCTGTTTAGCGAGTGTATGCCAAAATAAATGGTTTGGAACTGTTTGCAAAATAATTCATTTAATGTTTATTACGTAGGAATTCCAAGGTAACTCTAAAGGATTCTATTTAGTTGATGAAGGGTTTTAGAATTTCAAGGGGTTCGAGAAGTTTCAGAAATAATGTGCAATGCTAAATCGTTGGTGTCGAGTCTCATGGGTCTCTGAGGTCATCGGTATGAAGTCCCACGAGCCCAGAAACTTTCGGGGTTCAAGGTGAATACAAATTGAATGATAATATTTGAACAATTATTAGCCTAATAATAGAGAGCGCTTAAATAATACAGACGTGACCAACATACGACATTCTGTCATATGCATATGTATGCAAGCGTCTTACGATATACATATAGCGTGATGTTGACATACCTTCGCAAGGTCTCGACCGCACTTTTCAATCGTATTCTCGCATAAAATACGCAGGGCCGCCTTTACCAATGGGCTAAATGGGCTATAGCCCAGGGGCGCCCGTGATCCAAGGGCACTTAAGAATCAAATACGTAGAAATGCTTTTTTCTCTTCAATTTTAGAGACAAAAATTTCTATTGTTTTTGTTCGTATTTGCCTTGTGATGTACTGCCTTGCACCAATTGCGAAGAAATTACACCCTTGGGGGTTAGGGCGCCAAAATTTTTTAGCCCAGAGCCCTCAAATTTGTTAAGACGGCCCTGAAAATACGAAGCTACACACATCAAATAACAAAGCTACACCGTGCACAGAAATGCTACCTTTCCAATATCAAAACGTTTTTAATATTAAAACGAGTCTACCCTACTCGCATTCGCGGAACTATCGTGCAATATTTCGTGAAGTTAACGTCATTACCGAGTATGCATGTGTTTGTGTGCCTACGAACGCAACGCATTGTCTGACGTGGTGTTAGAGCTGTCAAGAAGGCGTAAAAACACATCTGTACGACGAAGAACATTATTTTTTCGAACGTGCTTCAGACAAATTCTTGCGGTCGTGCCGATTGGAAAAATTATAATTGGAAGAATACTTCTGCGGGAAACTGTGAATCATGGTTTACGTAGCGGGAGGTAATAACCTTAACCTCAGCGTACTTTTTAATTAACGTAATATTTGTCGCGTAGAACTATTGTTAATAAACTTTTAGATGGGACCATTTTGGACGCTCCTCCATGGAATTTGAAACGAGTAGGCAAAATTTTCACTGGTATCTTTTTCATGATTATTATGTTGTAAGTAGGTTTGTCGGACGAACTGCGTTACTTCTCTCGATGCGTAAGCGTCGTTGAATAATTTGATTTTCAATTTAGTTTCAGGACAATGTTCAATCCTAACATGAACAAGTATGGAAGTGATTATACAAGAGATTACAGACCTGGGTCTGGGTAAGATTTTCGCTGATTTAAGGTAGTTCCTGAAAAATCTACTAAATTCAAGAATTCTTTGAAATTTCGTTCGAAACTAATTTGGAATACGAGAAATCCTTGTGCAAAATTTAAGTTTTGGAATTTTGCAAATTCCAAAGTTTCAATTTTTTCTGCTAAAACTGGAATACTTGTACCAAAATTGGCACCAAAGTACATCGAAATGTCACGAAATGAATTTATTTCAGTGAAACTGACCACATGGTTTCTTCATAAATGCCCAGAAAAAAATACAATTACGTGGAAATTTTTTAGAAACTACGTAGAGCACTGAACATGGTAACGTCGCACAATCGATATGTTTAGACATTTAAATAGCGAACGAATGTTCAGATTCATATGAACGTTTTTTCTGACATTTTGGTTGTAAAAGCCACTACGCTAACCAATTTAATATTCTGTTTTCGTATTACAATTATTTATATTAACATTGAACTTTTTAAAATATATATACATGATGTTAATAATTATTATTTCCATAGTATCATACTACTTTATATTTATCGTTCATTATCCAACTCTAATTTGATTAACGTAGTTGGTTAGGAACTACTTTAAAATATTTTGATTTCTAGTATGTACTCTAAGAAACTTCTATTTATAATGTATATTTCTGTACAGGCCACCACGACCACCAATGCGTAGATTAGGGAGACCCAACACAGGGGACACTATAAACGTCCCGTTCGGTGGATGCAGTTCGTGCAGTAGATAAATTAAAATGAGAGAAACTGTTCGCAAGGAGCAATGCGGATTAATATTATAAAATTTCTATGCAATTACTTTGATTACATTGTATCGAATATCGTATGAAAAGAGCATACAGAAACTCATCGTTCGATGATACAGGATTTGTGCAATAAGCGAACTAAAGATTTTCGCAGAAGAATTTAATTAACATATTACTTTAATTTTACAGTAAAAATGTTACAAATTATTATAAATATATTACACATTATACACTGGCTAAGAAAAGAAGTGAGCATTTTGTAGCAAATAAACTTGTATGTACATATATGTTGATATAAATTAACATGAACATGACAATTATATTAACATTTGTATAAATTTAGCGGTACGTAATACAACAGTCGCGATATATCCATAGTTCCAGATGAAAGACAAAATTCGTCCTTGGAATCTGAACTCTGAATATGCGTAACTATTCTATCGTTATTTAATCTTTGTTATAAGTCCAGCTGCGACTGTTGCCCCGTCTACGCGTAACATAACTCTGCCCAATTGCTTAATATCTTTGTACAGCTCCATACACACTGGACTTTGCGTTGTAATCTCAATAATGGCGCTTGCATTCTTCGGTAAGCACCGCGGTTTCTTTTTTAAAACTTCGCCAGTAGTCCTGTGGAGCTGGGCTACTAATTTTGTGATAACAGCGGGTTGCACTAAGGATTGTTGATGCATCACTACTGGAAGACCTTTCATGATTGGTATTTTCACTGCGAATATGACTACGTGCGCTTGGAAACATGTTGTTACGGGAACTGGATTTTGCAAATTGCAAATAATATCTCCAATTCCAACGTTTTGTTGGTCGATGCCTGATAATGTTAAAGCAACACGATCTCCAGCAAATGCGTTTGTTACAGACGCCTCGTCGATTTGTAAACCTGAAATTCAGTTTCATATGAAAAGTATTTATTACGTAACAAGTGGTGAATTTATTAAGGGGGGAGTCTTATTTAGGAAGGCTAGCAATGAGGTGATTCTTGGGATTTTTTTCTAAAAAACTGTGCGAGTGGTAACAAACGTGTTCATATATCTTCATTTCAACCGAACACTTTGTAAAAATTAATTTTTATTGTTTGAATGTGAACTAAAATACCCTGAAAGTTTGGAAAAGATCCGCTTAAAAGTTTCTTAAAAAAAAATTCCCAAGAATCACTTTATTCCTAGCGTCCTAAATAGGGCTTCCCACTTAAGGTAGCATACCTTTAATTACTGCAACTTCATTTCTTGGTAGCACCAGAACTTTATCACCTAAAGATACCATGCCTGTTTCTACATGCCCCGAAACGCAGAATCCAGACCCGGTACCCTTGAATATGTCATTAACAGAGAAACGAAACGGTTTATTTATTGGGCGTTCGGGACATTTAAAGTTATCAATGACATTGACTAGCATAGGTCCCGTATACCTACACAATTAAAACATATCGATTAATATGTAAATACACTGATTTACTTGGATATAATAAATTTTTGAAGTAATCATACCAATTAGATAAAGACTCTTTAGGTTTCGTTACAATATTTTCGCCAGACAAACCACTGCAAGGAACAAAAGTAACTTTATCTCTGAATCCTGCTTGCTTCAAGAATACGCTCATTTTATCCACTATTTCGTTAAATCTATCATTCGACCAGTCCACCGTGTCTAATTTGTTTACTACTACTGCTATCTGCGATACACCTAAAACAAATTAATCAGTTTTAACCACAAACGAGACTATAGATGCATTACGTAAATCCTGTACATAAGCTCTAGTACCTAACGAACGCAATAACAATGCATGTTCTCTAGTTTGGCCTCCGCTGTCGAAACCAGTTTCAAATTCTCCTCTAGTAGCATCTACTACTAATAAAGCCACGTCCGCTTGAGTAGCACCAGTGATCATGTTTGGTATGAAGTCCCTGTGTCCAGGTGCATCTAACAAAGTAATAGATTTCGTTTCCGTTTCGAATTTGGAATGGCCAATATCCATTGTTATTCCACGTTCTCTGTATAAAATACATATTAGATGAGCTCGGATACGTAAAATGTGATAGAAAGAAATGTTACCACGATATTACTAGGGCTGATCGAGTACTCGATTAATTATTATTCGAGTAGCTTGAAATTCGGGCCGAACCGAGCCGAGTACTCGAATTTTTTCGAGCGGCTTGAAGAGAACTGAGTACTCAAAGTACATTCGGGCCGCCCGAAAAGATTCGGGTACTCAGTTCTCTTCGAGCCGCCCGAAAAAGTTCGAGTACTCGATTCTCTTCGAGCCGCTCAAAAAATTTTGAGTAGTATTGGGTTCTTTCGAGTAGGGCTGGGACTATTTGTCGAATTTTTCGGTATTCGAATACTTCAGTTGCTCAATTATTTGGCGAATATCATCCGAATATCCAAGTATTCGAATACTTAAATATTCAAATAATAACATTCGAATACTCAAATATACAAATTATAACATTCGAATACTCAAATATTCGAAGTTTATTCGTAGCTTTCGAATATTTGTAAAATATTCGAAGTTTATTCGTAGCTTTCGAATATTTGTAAAATATTCGAAGTTTATTCGTAGCATTCGAATACTTGTAAAATATTCGAATACCTAGTCCCAGCCCTACTTTCGAGCCGCTCGGTTTTTACAGGTACTCTGTTCGGTCGATTTTTCAAGCCGAGTCAGGCTCGGCTCGCTTTTTTCGAATACTCGAACAGCTCTAGTATGTACAAGCTTCAATTACCGTTCTTCTCCTGTTTCATCAAGCACCCACGCATAAACAAATGACTGTTTCCCTATCTTTTTGCTTTCTTGTTGATACTTGTGTATCAATTTCGACGAGACCTGTCCTAAGTCACATAAAAGTCGTCCCAATAGAGTGCTTTTACCAGCATCTACGTGCCCAACCACCACTAGATGCAATTGCTCTTTACAATCTCCCCTTTTACTTTTATATACTTTCAAAGCATCCACCTTCTCTTCGTTAAATTTGATTTTGGAATCTGAGTCAGACGTCGCGTGTCCAGACACAGGAGACTGACACCGTGGGCTATTTGTCCGGGAAGAAGGCAGTTTCTTCTCTTTTGGGACGATATGTTCTTTCCTCTTTACCTCTGGGCTGTTATCAGGAAACGGGCTCTGAGAGCGAGGGCTTTCAATGCGAGAATTCAATGGCTCTGCACTTTCCCCTCCACCTAAATCGAAACCCTTCACAACAGACCGTTTCCCGGCAGGGATAATTTTCACGTTGGAAGGCGTTGTAACTTGAAACGTAGGCTTCGATGACAATTGTTTACCTATCATAAAATTCATCGTCAACTATTTGGTCACTTTAGACGAGGAAGAGAAATTATATAAAAATTGTGAAACGACTGTGTATTGTTGATTTGAAAAAGATACACTTTCATCGCAGATATCGTTAAAATCTAGGTACACGAGTAAAATCCAAGTACATATATTCTTCGACAAAGTATATTACGTTCTATTATATACGTCCTCTTTTTATATTCGTAATTTGTACGAATGTATCATTTAAATTTATATCGATTACAATCACATTTGAACGCAATAACACTTTGTACCTTCAAGAAATTTGTACCTAAGTTCGAGCTACGTATCACTGTACGGACGGTTTGTTAAGGGCGACGATATGGAACTGAAAAGTCGAATCGTTTTACGGTTCCATATTGTTGCTCTTGAGATTTAAGAATTGGTTTCTTCCACTTCCACGACCTACACAGTGTTCTGCCAAACAGAGAAACATTTTGTTTCGTGTAAGGAAGTTTAACGCTTTTCAAGAAACTTAAGTTTAATGTCGTAGGAAGAACAACATATGGGATTTCAAAATTCTGATTAGAAATATTCAAGCTTGTACTAGGAATGTCGTTATTACTGTTTGTTAATACTTTTGCCTTTTTCTGGCTACAGTTATCCGAAACTAAAGACGTGGCTTCTTTCAAAGCAGAGCTCAAATCAATCATCCAATTATCCGGCGACGGTGTCCGAATACCATTTACATTTGTCAACGAATCTTCTTTTGTCTCTAAAATCTGTGAGCTAGATTTAACATTGGTACAATCTTCCGAAAGAGCAAGCACATTCGATATACTCTTCTCAAGTAAATCCATAGAATAATCTTTCTTCCTATCATCTATCGAATTTAATTCCACGTTTCTATCCTTTCGAACAGTAGATAAACCTAATTGTCTATCACTTAAATCACTACTCCTATCCTGCCTGATCGACAATTTCGGTATTAAAAAATTTGTACTAGGCGAGAACGGTTTCTGAGCAGAATTTGTATCGTTAATTAAACTACTAGATTTTTGTAAATGATGAGCAGTTAAATCTGCTAAGGAATTAAATGGTACTGTATTCGAGCCAGTTTGGGATTCTTTTATACTATTTGTTAACGATCTAGCATGATTTGTTATAAGCCCAGATAAAGATGAGAATGTCGTAGGTTGATTACTAATACTCAAGTTCTTTAAACTTTCTAAATTATGTTTAAAAGACGCATTTACAGTAGCATTTTCAATGCCATCTTGCCTTTTAAACGATAATTTAGGTACAATAAATGAGCTAGTTTGTGGCTTAGCAGATGTAGCATCTTACCTTACCGATGGATTCAAGGGCAGCACATGAAACAGAAAGAATTATAGGTCAAGAAATAATCAACTGCTAACATACGAATTATTACAACAATATAATATCTCTCCATAAAGTTCTGTTTCCTAGTATTAGTGTATAACATACCTGGGTAATGTTCTAAATCATCCTTGTCGCTAGCGAGTGGTTCTGAAAATACGATTACACAATATAATATTTAATCCGCGAAAATGTTAAAAAGAGATGTGTAATCTACATACCATCGTCATTCTTCGGAGATTCTTTTAAAACTAAATCCAACGCCACTTCTGCATTGAAATTGGATTCAAGAATCTTTTTCTGTATCTCGGAGTCTGGTACCGTGTCTCCTATTATGTTCTTTATAGAATCCATACACGATACAAGCTTAGCTCTTTCTAATTCTGTGAGCACTTCGTCTTTCTCGTTAGAAGATATTACAGATTCTTCTCCATCCTCGTTGTCCTCTACTATATCCGGTTCCGTAATGAAAGACGCCATGTTCTGTTGTTTGCTCCGATCGAACAAGAACTGCTCCGCTGTAATTGAAATCATTACGATCGTTCCAAAGATTCGCATATGTGAACTGAAAACTAAATATCTACCACTGGGAGATACGCAGTAGTCATCTTCGACCGAATGCCCATAAACATCGTCATAACCTTCATACTCTGGAGAAAAGCGATATTATATCGAAATATGTAACAAGATGTTAAAGGCATGTTCGAGTTGTTAATTGTTTTATAATAACTTCTCTGTTACGTACCTTCCGAGTAGTTCATAGACCGCACGGATCTGTGGCGGGACATTTCGCAAACTTACGTGAAATTGTGCAACGCAAATTTAGTAAAAAGCGATGGTTTTTAATATACTCTGTTATTTACAACTTTCCATGTTGCTCGGGAAAAAAACTGAGAAAAGCCAGAGATGAGATCTGAACAGTTCTGACATGTATGTATGTTGGCAACTGTTGGCAACGTTCGAGCATCGGAATCAATCAGAATTGTCAACTATATTCTTAAGCGCGTAGTTTTTTTTACTATTTCCTACAATTGACTCGGGTTTGTCCGGTTTTGCGAAGTCACGCGTAAGTATTGGTTCGTAAGTTTATACTAGCCTCACCTGTGATTGGATACTTTTTTATTATTTTTGTCGCGACTATATTCCACGGAATTAGTTAAACACCTGTAGGTACTTATACGTAAATAATAATTGACTGATTCCAATTAAAATACGTTTAGATATAATTCTGAAGTAGTATGTATAAATTTTGAGCATAATATTGTAATTATAATATTCTGTAAATGTTCTATATAGTATCGGGTTTGTAGGAACATTTTTTTGCAGCCGGTATAGTTACAATTTAAAAGTCGTTATCTATCGTTTTATGCTTTATCATCTCATTTTCAACATTATTATTTGTAATGATTAAAGTATTACAATTATTAGAGGATAATTTAATTTTATAATACTCATTTATAAACGTAATATGGATTGAAGGAAAATCCATTGTTACTTATTCGTTTATGTACACGATTTTGTTTTCGTTTATTTAGGAGACTTATCAGCAAAGATAATTGTCAGAAACGCCCTTCAACTGGTAAGTAAAGCACGTATGTTTAAACTGAACCATATTTTAATAAAATAGAGGTAAAAAAAATGGGATTTGGACAAAAATTTCTTTCATTTCTTAATGATTTTAAATATACATTTGTTATTTCGCTAATGCTGTATTAATTTTGTGTATTTCTATGTTTCTAATTTGTGTTTTTTTGTGTATTTCTGTTACATGTATACATCTGCAATATCTTAACTAAATAGGTTTATAATTTACTATATTTGTCAGTCTACTGTGCATCGAAGCGAATCTCAGCAGTCCCTCAAGGAAAATATATTGCATACGAGTAACTGAAAAAATACAGAATGGCTTCAGAACTTCCACCAACTTTGAAAAATTTATTTAGGTATTTCTAATAATAATATCTCATTTCCGATATCAAGAATTCATAGCGCAATACCAACGTAACTATGGAACTAATGTGTACTTAATTTTCAGTTATATCGATAATCATAAATCAGAATACATAAACAACTTGCGCGAGGCAGTGGCTATAAAGTCAGTCTCGGCATGGCCAGATCACAGAAATGAGATTATTAAAATGATGAAATGGGCTGAAATAAGATTGAAAGAGCTTGGCGCCACTACAGAGTTAGTAGATATAGGAAAGCAAACCCTTCCGGATGGAAGTAAAATTCCTCTCCCACCCGCTTTGTTAGGAACTCTTGGGTCGGACCCAAAGAAGAAAACCGTTCTTTTATACGGACACTTAGACGTTCAGCCTGCGTTGAAGGAAGATGGCTGGGACACGGAGCCGTTTACTCTCGTCGAGAAAGATGATAAATTATTCGGTCGTGGAAGCACGGACGACAAAGGCCCTGTGCTTTGCTGGATACACGCACTGCAGGCTTATAAAGCTATCAGTGTTGATATTCCAGTCAATCTGAAGGTAATCTTAGTTATACCAATGTATTTAATGGTTCCTTTGTATTAACGTTTGCTTAATAATCATTCTTCGATCGAAGTTTGTGTTCGAAGGTATGGAAGAATCTGGTAGCGAAGGATTGGACGACCTTCTTTGGGCACGTAAGGATACATTTTTACAAGGTGTGGATTATGTGTGCATTTCCGACAATTATTGGCTGGGTACCACAAAGCCATGCATTACGTATGGCTTGAGAGGCATCTGTTACTTCCAGTTGGAAGTTACTTGCGCTCGGAAGGATCTGCACAGTGGTACATTCGGAGGAACTGTGCACGAAGCAATGGCTGACTTGATTTACTTAATGAACACGATGGTCGATGTTAATGGAAAGATTTTAATAGACGGCATTTACGATAATGTCGCCGAGGTCACTGAGAAAGAATTGGAGGCCTATAAAACAATAGAGTTTGATGTACCCGAGTTTAAAGAATCTATTGGCGCGAATAGACTGGCTCATAACGAAGACAAAGTGTGTATTTACAATTATAATAAATTAATACTAAATCTTTGCTGTACTGTTTATCAGAGCTTCGAATATTTTACATGTATTCGAATGCTACGAATAAACTTCGAATATTTGAGTATTCGAATGTTATTATTCGAATACCGATGTATTCGAATGTTATTATTCGAATACCGATGTATTCGAATGTTATTATTCGAATACTATTCGAATACCGATGTATTCGAATGTTATTATTCGAATAATATTCGAATACCGATGTATTCGAATGTTATTATTCGAATACTATTCGAATACCGATGTATTCGAATGTTATTATTCGAATACTATTCGAATACCGATGTATTCGAATGTTATTATTCGAATACTTGGATTTTCGAATTCGAATACTCGGATTTTTGAATTATATTCGCCAAATAATTGAGCAACTGAAGTATTCGAATACCGAAAAATTCGACAAATAGTCCCAGCCCTACTGTTTATATAACGTTGGATTTTATTGCTGTTAGATCCAACTGTTGATGCATCGATGGAGGCAGCCTAGCTTATCTCTTCACGGCATAGAGGGTGCATTTAGCGAGCCGGGCGCAAAGACTGTTATTCCAAGAAAAGTTATCGGCAAATTTTCAATTAGAATAGTGCCAAATATGACTCCCGATGAAACCGTTGAAAAAGTAACAACGTTCTTGAACAAAAAGTGGGCTGCTAGAGGTAGTCCAAATACGATGGATGTTAGTATGGGTCATGGAGGAAAAAGTTGGTCCGAAAATCCTGATCATCCAAACTACGTGGCCGGTCGGAAAGCCACCAAACACGTTTACAAAGTAGAGCCTGACTTATCACGCGAAGGTGGCTCGATCCCAGTTACTTTGACGTTCCAAGAGGTGACGGGCAAAAATGTGCTGCTGTTACCAGTTGGTGCTGGTGATGATGGAGCACACTCTCAGAACGAGAAATTAGATATTCGCAATTACATCGGGGGTGTAAGTATTCTTGTATGAGTAATGTAACATATAATAATCGTTATACATGAATTTAATAATTGAAGGGTCGAATGCAATAAGGGGTCTAGCGCTCCAAAATGGGAAAAATGATTGTCCAAACGCTAAGAAAGATAGAAAAATTAAATTTTATTAAACTGAATTTTAAAAAATATAGTGTTGTAAAGCTCGTCACGACACACATTTTTTCTATTTACAGTTTCTTTATCCAATCATTACTATTCGAGATAAAAATTATAAACTAACAATTTTTCATCGTCCAAAATCATTATTTCTTTAAACATAAATTGCGATAACTTGAGTAAATTATTAATGATCATTTTTCGCTCTTGTTTTAGACTAAATTACTCGGAGCTTATTTGTACGAGGTAGCTCAACTTTAATATAAGTACGTATCCGTGAAGACAAGCATTTACACTGAAGTATTATAAAAAGCAATTTTGCTATATAATATAATCTTAGGATTTTAAAGGGGAATAGGTCACAAAGGTACCGTTTTACAGTTTATACACATTTTTCTGAAATAGATACAAAATATGTTGTGTTTAATAAAACAGGCATTTTGAAAACCATTACGTTCTGGTTTCTTAGACGTAGAACTTTATTTCTGTTTTATTTTTACCACCCAAGCTGGTTGTCCTTTATGAAGTTCTGGTGGCAAACGTATAGACAATTTTTCGGTGTCTTGTACCCACTAAAATTTAACATTCAGTAATAATTAGTTTGCATGCATGTAGTTTATTATACGTTGTGCTTTTAAATGTAGAATCATACTTTAATTGGCTGTGAAGATCCAAGTAAGAACATCTGGGTATTGGCAGGCACTTTAAGTGATCCTAAGTTCAAGAAGCCATTACTTGGCCAATTAAGAGTTATTGCATAAATTTGTGCGTTATTTCTATGTGTATACCACACATTCTCGGCCAGGGTATCATTCTGTACGATCCAAGGTTTGGTACCGTAAATAGCTTCTTTATTTATCGCCAACCAATCACCTGTTAAATAACTTTCTTTTTTATATATTCTAAACATGAATTTTAATCGTATGTAAAAGGTGTTATATCTGCAGAGTTATCTGCACTTATGTAACTCGGAACACGCGTGCAAGCACAAATGCTTTGCTTGGCCTTTTTCAGACAATCGCCTCGATATTTGTCCTCAGACCTGAGCAAGGCGTTGTTACATTCAAAATCCAATTTCTTCTTTAGGATAGAAACTGACTACTTGGTCAATTCATCCGTTTTCGGACGCGTGTTCCGAGTTATGGGGAGAACCCTATTTAGAACGCTGGGAATAAGGTGATTCTTGGGAATTTTTTTCTACGAAACTGTTAAGCGGATCTTTTCCAAAGTTTCGGGGTATTTTAGTTCACATTCAAAGAATAAAAATTAATTTTTACGTTACAAAGTGTTCGGTAGAAATGGAGCTATATGAACACGTTCTTTAGGACTCGCGCGCCGGAGTTGTAAATTGGCGATTGTAATGGTGGCCCTATTTCTTCCCTGATATAAAAAAACATGGATTTTCTTATAAAAATTCCCAAGAAACACCTTATTCCTAGCGTCCTAATTAGGGTTCCCCCTTAAGTGGATAACCCTGTAAAAGGTAACAAATATACCTATTCCTCGAAGTCTTTCTTCAAATATTGGAGAAATGATACCGTCCTTCGTGGGTCCAACATTCATTAACAAATTTCCTCCGCAGCTTACAGTAATTACTAACTCTTTCACCAACTCCGGTAAAGTGAAATATTCCGACAAAGCAGCATTCCTCCGGAATCCCCAAGATTTCCTATCGATGGTCATACAGTTCTCCCATTTATGCGGTTGAAGTACTCCTATTGGTTTTGTATATAAGAAATAGAATAAATTCAAAGAGACTATATTAGAAGCTAATTACAAGAAAACTGAAAATCTTAATAACATATTTACCAGGATTGTAACGATCGGTACATGTATAAAAGTCACCATGGTGACATGGTATATTTTGACCCCATCTATCGTTAACAACAACTGTATCCTTCACAGGACTTTCATTATACAGCCAAGATAAAAATTCTTTCGATTTCCAGTAAGCATCCGACGCTTCCCAATCACCGTCTGACCATATAACTTCTGGTCTATACTTCTCTATTAACTCGTGCAATTCAGGGATTGTTTTCTGGTCGACGAAGACCTTAGTACTGAAATTGTTTCCTTTATCAAATAAGTAAAGAGGGTTGTACCATTCGTATAAAGAATGATACAGACCAAATTTCAAATTAGTCGAATTTCTTATTGCCGTTGCCAGTTCGCCTAAGTTTGAAAATTATTAGTCAGCAACAGAAAATTACGATAGCAAAGTCGAACATCAAATACGATCGATACCTATAAGGTCCCTTCGTGGTCCAACATCCATGGAATTCCAACTGAAGGAGTACTTTGAAGGCCACAGCGTGTACCCTTCGTGATGTTTACTCGTCAGTACGACGTACTTCGCACCCGACGCTTGAAATATTTCGCTCCATTGGGTGGCATTAAAGAATTCGGCAGTAAAATCACGAGCGAAGTCTTGGTACGTGAAATTCGGTGGGTACCTTTGCTCCATGAAATCGCGATACTTAGTGCTGCTTTGTTCTTCTGCAAGTAGTAAATGAAATTTAATTGTTTGCTAAATTGGAGGAGAATAAGAAACGCGTTACCTTGCCAATTATTCCAAAACCATTCGGAACCGAAGCTGGGAACGCTAAAGATACCCCAATGAATAAAAATACCAAATTTTGCATCGTCGTACCAATCCGGAAGCGGGCGCTTGTCCAAGCTGTCCCATCTTGGAAAATATTTAATAACTTCTGTTTCTTCGGACCAAAGAGACTCGCGGCTCTTTCTATCCGCTGTTATTACCACATATTGATTTTCTAGAGTTGCGCACAGTACGAAGAGTGTTGGTAAAATATAAATTGGTAGAATCATTGCGCTGGCCAGTGTTTACTGAAAACAATTTACATTAGGTATTTGTAAAGATATTTATACTCTTATCGTTTGAATTATGATTACGGAAATCTTGGGATGAAGTTCAATCGATTATGTACTCTTTATCTCCGCTATCTCACGTGAAATTAATTTCAATCAGAAAAATATGTAGCGTGAATATAATTAGTACCTATTCCTTGTTTAATTCTCATTTTATTCGAATATATCTGAACAAATTACTATCCACATGCAAGTAATTGAATTCACCATGAAACCGAATAAAATTATTCTTTATTACTTTTTCAATAATCTAAAGCAAAACAAGTGTTTCACACTTATCTCAAAACTTTTCAAAACAACTTCGAATAGAGACATGTAAAGAATCTCAGCAAAGTGTAAACAAATAGTAATAAGTAACTATCACAAAGAAACAAAAAGTTAATAATATGCATCAAATATTTTACCCCAAACAGATTTAATAAAACATTTTACATACACAATATTGCAAAAAAGAAGACTAACTACTTCGTTATCAACTGTTTTGCGATCACTTTAAAGCCTTATCACTGGCCAATAGTGTGCTACTATACATACAGTGCGTCTGAGTAAGATTATACTAAATTCGCCGGGGTGTGGTGTACATACGATCAGTAATACCTAAATTTTGCATACAAGTATTTCTTAATACAACGAACAAATCGCCGTGAACGAACAGAATCAACCGTGACAATTGGTTTCGTGAAAATTTGAGTTATAGGATACTTTAAGTGAATCCTAAATTTGCGAACAAAACATCGGATTTTGCCGGATATTTTCGACAATCAAAATAATTCACGATGACTACTTGGATACCATTGGAATCAAATCCAGAGGTGAGAATTTTCGTCTTAAATCTCTATCTCGCAGCGAAAAGCACTCAACTTTTATCGTATCATTCAATAATTACAATCTTCTTTGTTTTAGGTTATGACGAAGGTAAACCATCGTGACTTTCAATTGTTGATAAATATTGGACTTCGGTTTTATAATCTTTACGTTCCGTAAATATTTTGTAGAATATTTATTCGCGAGAACGTTGATGTTGATCATAGAACGCTTCTATGTAAACAATGATTTCTTCTATTTCGATAACTTCTATTTCGAACTTTTCGATAACGCGCTATATATGGAAGTTTATGTCGAACGTTTATTTTATAGCTCTTACACAAAGTAGGCGTACCGAAGGAATGGTGTATCGTCGATGTCTACGGTTTGGAGCCGGACCTGTTGGCACTTGTACCTAAACCAGTCCTCGCTGTTATTTTGCTTTATCCTTTGGGTAAAAAGGTTGTGGAATTAGTATTACACGATTTCATTTAATGCCGCTGTTTATGATGATATTTAACACGTTTCTGTGTTTATAGAGCGATAACACGCTGGAAGAAGAAGTAGAGGATGTTAAAGAAAGCAAAGAAAGTACTCCGAGTCCACGCGATCCATCGATTTATCACTTGAAACAATATATTCATAATGCTTGTGGTACTATAGCTTTAATTCATAGCGTTGCAAATAATCTGGATAGGTAAGTTCATGGTCGGAAGTACAAAAGCGTGTCTACGTTAGATCGAACGTTATGCTCTATATTCCTTCATCTTTGCAGCATAAATCTTAAGGATGGTTTCTTAAAAACTTTCTTAAACGATTCTAAAAATCTTTCGTTCGCGGAGTGCGGGGAACTCCTAATGAACTCGAGCGACATTAGTACTACTCACAAAGAACTGGCGCAAGAAGGACAAACGGAGGTATGATTCTGAGTTTGATTCTGTGGTTCAATGATTCCCGACTCTCAAGTGGGTCGTGAAATGTTTTCTGGGGGGTCCCCACAGCTATTTTTTAATATTTTCAAGATGGAATTATATTCTGAAATACCTATTTTTAAAGTGTTTTCTTTACTTTATTGTATTTACCTTGCGTTATATGGGAAAGGGGTGTCGCAAGTTATTTGAATATTATAAAAAGGGATCACGTAGGGTTGCCACCTTTTTTACAGGAAAATAACGTACAAAAAAGTACCCTCGAAAAAACTAAAAGTACATTTTAAACTTATTAGTTTCTATTTCTTCCAAACATATTTCTTATTGCTTTAGCATTACAGGGTAACTTTTTATTATTTTTATAAAGATTTATATAGATAAATTTACGTGTAATAACGTTAGATACTTTATTTTAAAGTACGGGTGGCAACCCTAGGATCGCGACTCAAAAATGGTTGGGAAACACTGTTGTGATCGTAGAAATGTAATTGAAAATATTCTGTAGGCGCCAAATGAGGATATACCAGTGTTCCATCATTTTATGGCACTGGTGCATAAGAATGGATCTTTGTACGAATTAGGCGAGTATCTTTATGTTGATGATTTTATCGTGTAATTGTGTAGCAAGTGATATTGTACTTAACATTTGGAATATTGAAATTTTCAGACGGACGAAAGCCTGCGCCTATCAATCACGGCCCAACTAGCCCGGAAACGCTATTAGAAGATGCGGCGCGCGTTTGTAAAGAATATATCGCCCGCGATCCAAAAGAAGTGTGCTTTACAGTCGTCGCTCTCGCTAAGGGTGATCTGGGAGCATTTTGATTTAATGTCTACAGTGTACACATGTTAAGATAATTTTTCAAATTATTTATTCTGTACGCTACATAGACACAGTCTTTTTGTACCGCATTTAATACTATTTGCTTACTATTGCCTCGTAATGTGTGTGTTCGTGAAGTAAACGTATATTCGCAGGTATTCGTCGCGCTACCTTACACGAAGATACAATCTTCCTGTGTGAGATGAAAAGATCGTCGGAAGCGTCACAAGTGAAAATGAGTCTCGAATATCTAGATTATAGTTTCCTCGATGTTTTCTTCGAACTTTTCGTATATTTTTGTAAACTATTTCGATATTAAACTTAAAGTGATGAAGTCATTCGCAGTACCACGTTTTCTTTTATGAATATTCCAGTAATTTCGCGAGATTAAGGGACGCGAGAAAGAAACAAAGCGGGAATAATCGAAAATCCTTATTAAGAACATCCTTGAATCTTATTTTCCAGCTCGGCGAAAAAGAAACTCCACTTCGTTATTATTACAGAATAATGGAGTCAACACCAACGACTTCGAGGCGTGTCGTCGTAAATATATTAAAATAATTCAGCTATTTCCAATTAATTGTTCCTTTATTTTCGCAGTATCTCCATACAGGATCTATTTCGACCGCGGTAAACCTGTTTGAATGAAACTCTGACATCAGCGAACAGCAGCTTCTCTCTTCCATTTTCACCCATTCTGTTTTCGCGGCGATCAAAGCGGATCAGTTTACTTCCACAGCAGAGAATTGGATAATGCCGAAAGGATCCGGATTTCAATCATGTACGCATCTCTGTTTCCCCTGTTATCGGAGGTCGGAAAACTTGTCGGTCAGTGACCAGAAGCCAGCAAAAGGCTCAGTTATTTTCGATCCTCTTCCGAGAGCGAGCATCTTGGCACCACTCTCTAAATAGTAGCTTCAAAACACAAAATAAAACCGAAATTCAGGCCCCCGAAACCAGTCGTTTACTGTGTCTCACGTGCTTCTTATGCAATCCAATGAAGCTTGACAATATCAGGGCGAAGAATGAGAAGCAATCGCTGTTGTCACCGGCCATGTTTCGCAGGGTAGCTCGTGAAAAGCGCGTGAAGAAGAGGGTTTATTGGGGCTGTATTAGTCATCGCTTGACGCCGCTGACTTTCTCGGGTGAAATTTTCCACGTCTTTCGACCGAGGAGTTACTTGGATAGGAAATTTTCCATGACCCTCGCCAGGCAACTGTTAAATTCCTACGAGCTTGATAACGTTCGGTGGATCTTTACGGCGTACATATTACATACAGCTTTTTTCTCCGTATCGGGTGATTTGTCAACGGACACATTACATAAGTGCGTTTCAATAGCGAGGGCGGTACGTATTATGGGATAGTTGAGAAAAACGCATCGCGAGGACTGATTAATGCTCCATGGAAATAGCTGGGAAGGCCAGTTGCATTACTGTTTATCCGTTGCCACGATTAATCTTCGCGTAACGATCTTGAAATTGTAGACGAACGAGGGAAAAATAGTAATCGTACTATTTCTCCCTCCTTCGATTTGTTTATTGTTTCAGGAATTCAATATTCTATTTTCTGTCTGACTTGTGATTTACTACTAGTCACAAGTTTGTTGTTAATTCGTTGGAGGTTAGATGCTTGAAGTTTATCTGCGGTTTCTGGGGATCAAAGAATCTGTCGAGCATATTTTCCATTGATAAGTAACGCGGATTCGCAGCTTGCTTTCGAATGAATGTAGAATTTGATAGTAACAGCCGATGAATTCTACTGTTTATGGATCGACGGAAGTCTGCGTCATCCGAGTGGAAAAGTTTGGGTGTTCCTCGAAGCTCGTTTACGAAGATAAAAGAACCCGTGGCGAAGGGAAAGTTTTTCGGAGGAAAAATAAAGATTCTTTCGTGACTCGTGAAGATAGAATCGTTTTGGTATTTTTTCGTGCAGAGATTATTCCGACTTACGAAGGAGTCTTAGAAGACTTTTCAGAGAATGGGAAAGAACAGGTTAAGTACTGTTCGCGCGCAAAGGCGAGTGGAAGGTGACAATTATTAAGAAATAACCTGTTACTGACCAGAGGGAAACAATGAAACAGTGTGCTAGGCGCAAGTGATCCTTCGATGTATTAACACTTGAGATTGGTAACTTCGATCTTGATTCTTGGAACGACCGATGGATTTATTACTGTTCCCGACGCGGCCGGCAAAAAAGGCAGAGGAATTTCGTTTCACGCAACGTTACGTGTTTCCGTCGTGATCGATGTAGGTGATAACGGGCTAAAAGTAAATTTGCTGATCCGTCGGAGGTATCCATGCTATCGATAAAGCTCTTTACGATGGCAATTTGTTAAAGCCATGCGATTCAGCGCGCTAGATAATCGATGGGAGCTGATCTACACTAAAATCAAGACAGGCCAGAACACATGATGCTCGCGTGCGTGATTATTTCCTCATTTTTTGCCGACTATAGATCTGCGCAATACGGAACGAAGATTGTGGTAATGGCGATTGAACTTGTACCGTATCGTTTAATACCCTCCTTCTTTTAAACACAATGCAAGGAGATAATCTTTATCGCGAAATTGTATGGGGATTATCGAGTAAGAAAGTTGTCTTATCTATCATAATACGAAATTGAATATTCCCTTCTTAATTATCTCTTTTCAAATTATTCAAACTCAACTTCATCCCCAGCGTTCACACTTCGCACGTGTTATTAATGGGGAAGATAACGGGTGGATTCCTCGCCTATCAAAATTCCACGCTCATATGAAGTCTAAGGGGAAAACCAGGGAATGTTGCAAAATAGCTTCATCGAGATAATTTAGTTTTAATAATTAGTCCACCAGTAACGAAACAAGGTTTAATGAATTTTTCTGCATTCTTTATAACGAAAAGCTTAGCCTGATTAGGTAATAGAAAAAAAATAAGTAAGAAAAGAATTATTTTGCATTATTTTAATATTTTTCAAGTTTGAATTTGGGCAGCTTAATGAAACGAAATAAGAATTTTCCAAGCCACTCATTTTATTAATTGTTAGACAGCGTCTCAAAATCGCTGAATTTTTTTAAGACCATGAGTTCTTCATATTTTGCTTTTGAAATAGACAGGAGTTCTTTATATACTCTATTGGAAAAGTCGGACTCTCTTATTTCTTTTTAATGGTGATGAGGGTAGTCAAGCAACAACCATAGTAGACGGTTCGATAAAAAATATCACGTAATATTCGCGTTTCCTTCACTTAGTGAATGGGCATCCCTTAACAAATTTTTCTCGTAGGAAATATCTCCATTCCCTTATCATAATTTCTTGTTTAACGTTGACGATAGAAGCTTATGCTTAGGCAAATAGTGGTGACATTCCGTGTTTTTTTCCAGTGCAGAGTGACATTACCTGCTTCAACGTTATCTTACTGGGGCATTTGAACCTTGCAGTAACAAAATTAATAAAAATAAGAATAATCTTATTTATTATTTCAGAACTATTTTTTTGTAGAATTCTTTTGAACCAATTTTCATAGATCAATCACCCCAAGAATTGAAATCGGCATAAATTGATCATTTCAATTTCAATTAATCAAATATATAAAACTAAAAAGTTAAAAATAAAGAAATCTAAAAAAAATTTAAAACCGACTTCAAAAAAATAAAATTGCACTAAAAAGTATAAAATAATTGTTTCCCTTATTTAATCTACGACTCTGATATTTTTTTAAGTCTGGCGCCGACTTAAAAAAAGTGAGAATCGTAAATTAAATAAGAGAAAAAATTATTTTTTACATTTTAGTGCATTTTATTTTCTTGAAGTCAATTTTAATCAAAAAATACTGTACATCATCTAAATTTCGAAACTACCCCCTGATATTGCCATTATAACCCTTTGCGATTCAACACATCTGTAGTCCCAATTACCACCAAAAAAATGTCCTATAAATCGCAAAAAACCCCAAAAATCGACATTTCCCTTTCCCCCCCTACCCTTCATACATACTACATCGGGCTACCACGTTTCATTCCCCTTACCCCGTGAATTCCCATGCATTAAGTTTTGACAACAAGGTGGGGAATCGATGTCTCCGAGTTAACGAAACATGTCGTGTACGGAGACATTATGCATTCGTCCATGGCTGGTTGAGTTTAAGGTCGTCGCGCGCTCGTAAAAATGTTATGTACACGTACGGCCTCGTTTCCATTTATGGTGCGCAATATATGGGAAGGGTACAGTTCAACAGATCCTTTGTTGGAGTCGAGCGGATCCACTGGATCCGCAATCGATAAATTTGGTCGGACAGACGTGATCCCTTCAACTACAAACGTCCAAGCTATTCAGCTAGAGACAGTTAGAAGAACCGCGAGCGCGGTCTAGTATGATCTAGATACAGCGAGAAGAACATCACGCATCATTAGTCCTTCCACTCTCATTTTCGGATCAGTGTTCCACAGACGGTGGCCCCTGATTTCGAGGAACTTAAACAGCGGATGACGCGCTGACAATAATATATACCACGATAAGAATCCAATAGGAAATTGCGTTGGCCATTACTCGCACGCGAGGTGGTAACGCGCGATCGCTTGGCACGCAACGTCTCAGCGAGCACTGAACCAGCAAGAAGGATTTTCAAGGAGGTCGAAGTGTCATTGATTCCATTCGTCCTTAAACCTACAGCCATACCGGAAGCACCTACAATGCCAACAAGCGCGCATGCTCCTCGAATTATCCACAAATGTTTAAACATCACAACCCGCCGATTCACTTACCCACACCAACTTGCCTTGCAGTTCACCGTGACACAGAAACGAGCCTCCGATTTTTCCTCGATCAATTATTACAAAATCACAATCCACCACCAAGTGATCCAGAACGTAACTCGCCCTTGAAACATTCAACGTTCCAAAAGTAACGCGCAATCGATGTAACTCGCTCTTATCAATTCCATCCGCGAGATTCAGACAAAGACTTTAAAGCCGTCGTAAATCGCCCGTCAGGTCATCGGATGTTGCATCAGAGTGCTGATTAAACCGTCAGCGGCAGTAGCATCCTGATCTTCCGAGAACAGATTACAAGTCTCACGAATGCAGTTCTATCTAATCTAGGGCAGAAAGGAAGAAAAAGGGACGTCGAAATGTTCGTATCAGTACTTATCATTCCAGATGGTATCCAGCCGACAGTCCCATTCCCGTTTACAGGAAACCGTTCCCTCCGGAGGCCGAATTCACCGGGCACGTAATCGGAACGAGCAAACAGGATGCGCCTATATAGTCGTCCGAGCGCGTTCGCGCGAGCTGCGACCCTTGACGTCCGCGTACTTTTCCGTAAAGCGATTTTGCCGGAGGCTTAGGCGCCTCTGTTGACGCAGGGTTTGTTGTCGACGGTGACGAGAATTCTCTAGGGTGGGGGTGGGTAGCCTGGGAAATGAGGGATATATGACCCAGGGGTAGGTCGGTTCGGTGCGCCGAACGTCGGAGAAAAGCCAAGAAAGACACAGGTCGCTAGAGGCGAAGAGGCAAACGGGCGAGTGGCGAACGGTGTTTGGTGGCAAGGCTCGCGTGTACCTCAGTAACACGACTCGGTCTCAGTCGCGCGGAAGCAGCCGACCGTTGCACGTGCTCACGAACGGGACGACAATCGCCGCCATCCATGGGTTACCAGTACCCATTCGCGCATCTGGATACTTTGAATTGACCACGAAAAGGTAAGTCCAATTTCCTGTCGCCCCTTGTGCCCTCTATTCAAACACTCGTCGACAAAATAAATACTCTGTGCTACGAAGCTTCGCTATTGGAATCGTTGGTAAGTTTTCGGCTCGCAATAAGAGGACTGTAAGCCTTCCTCGTGTTACAGCGGTATAGTGTGATTATCCTTTTCGTTAGACTTATTTCGGAGTGATTTGTTCCTGATTTCGACTTATTCTTGAAGCGTTAATTGGATTTGGCTGAGATCGAAGGCTGTGCTCGTGTGTTGTATATAATGATGAATTTTAAGGATGCTTTCTTTTGGTAATTCAATGTTTCCTCGGGATGTTACTCAGGGACTTACAAGGATCGAAAGTTGTCATCGCGCGGCAGCTTCGGGGGGGCATTGTTTTGGTTAATGTGAATGGAAGGCGGAAAAGGGGAAGTGTGCTTCGGAGTGTTTGAAAATTGACAGTGATTATATTTTGGAGGATTTGTCGAGTTAACAGTTCATCGGTTAACAGTTCTGATTATATTGCTGACTTTGGAAAGCAATGATCAGCTCTGCTGAGACTGGCTCCATTGTCTCCGGTTCGTGTTAGCTTGGAAGATTAAGCGAGAGGCGGATAGCGCTGAGTTGGTTTTGTTCAGCGGTTTGATCTACCGGTGGCTTTTAAATAAACTGGTTTGTATCTGGGGACGGTGCGATCGCAACGGATAAATGGTCCTTTTCGCTGGCGTTATTTACGCGTTTCGCCCGCATCTAGCGGGGGAAGCGGGGAGTGATTAAGTGTGTTCTGAAGTCTGCTTATTTCGGTGGCTCTGTGCTTCTCCGTGTCGGGGCGCAGTCAACGTACCCTTAAAATACACGACACGCGAGCAGACGATTCACCCTACGATCCCTGTTCCCGCTTTTGTTTTCGCAATCTTATCGGGCAGCGACTTTTAATTCAGACGAGCTCTCGATACCACCCGATCATGATATTTGAATGACACTGATGAATCGAACCTACCGTGAATTTTTTCTTCGAGCACTTTAGTCCTTATCTAATTCGCTTAAGCTTCACTTCATTCTTTGTTTTCGCGCTTGAATTGACGCACGGTGGTACGTAATGACATTTCTTGTTTGAATTACCCTACAGGTCGTAATTTTTCAGTAAATTTGACGATTTTATTTTTAAATTCCTCGCAATTAAATTCTCTATCGATCTGTCCGGTCGGAATTTTAAATTTCGTTGCTGAGTTTTTTATATTTCTATCTCGCTAAATATAAAAGAATCGTCATGTTTACTGAAAATTCACGACCTGTAGCGTGATTTGAATAAAAAATGTCAGTATGTACCACTGTACGAAGGAGCCCTGCGCTCGATCGGTTCGGTATGGACTACTGTGTTTGTATCATTCTAAATAATAAAGTAATAGAATAAGTGTCCATTAGCCTTGGGCGCTTTGATCTACGACGCTGTGGGGCATTGGTATCGTCATCGTCATTCATGGATACCTGTGTGTTTACGTTTCGGCATGTACACAGTTCGGGTATAGTATCTGAGAGATTTGAGAAGGTGAACGCTCAGATTTTTCGAAAGTCGCTTGAAGCACCAGATAGTTAGGGGATATCGAAGGAATCTGTCATTTAATGACAGTACTTTGGCGATTGACATTTGACAGTTTAGTACAGGGACAGTGACCAGGGTTGTTTCGATACCACGATACCAGTACCGATACTTGTACTCGTTACTTGGATTGAAAAAGATAATATTTAATTAGTATTTAACCCTCATCCGTTCCTTCGCGAACTGAATCTGTCACCTCGGTGTCAAATTGACACAGTGATAAAAGATCGATGAAATGACAAGGTAGACAGTTATTTTTCTATATTTTTTTATTTAAATCGATGAGTTAACGTTTATATTTTAGATTTTTCACAACTTTCGCGTAAAATAAAACAATTTTAACAGAACAGTATAACTTATTACGGGAAAACTGTGTCAAATTGACAAGAGGGGCGGGTGAGGGTTAAATATTGGGAATGAATACATTATTCTTCGTAAAAAAAGTACTTCTGCATTATCCACACTGCCTGGATTCCTGTAATTATTCCCCTTTACACTGTCAACCACCACAAAAGTGTTAATAACCGACAGAAAAAATATCTTTTCATATCGGGACTCTTTAGATGCTGAGAGAATGTTGTGTATGGAAGCTTACGGTGCTTGTGTCAATTTTCCTCCCTGGTCTCTTATTATTTTGACGTGATGGACGATTAAAAAAAAATTTAAAAATGACTTGTCTCGAATACTTTTCTTTTGACATCTCATAAGTCTCGAAACAACCCTAACACAGTGGTTCCTGACGATATTGAAGCTTCGACTAAAAGTCAGTTATAATAACACGAGGAGTCGCAAAATGATTACGAAATCTGCGATTAGGAGATGAATTTGTCGTGCAAGTAGCGCGATCTTTGGCTTGGATACTTTATTATTCAGAGAATCGTGGTTTAAAACTGTGGGAAATGAAGTGTGGGATAAATCAGATACCAAGGGCGAGAGGAATAGCGTGCTTAATACAATATTATTTCCGTTGATGAGTCATTTGGGTAGGTGATCCTTCAATTATCATGTTTTGAGCGATATATCGCATTCCAACGTGAGTGACACGTGTCAAGGCGACCGCGGGCTAAAAATCGCGATTGTTGACATACGTTTTCGATGACGAATCAGAATAATTCCATTTCGATAAGGGGATAGTGGAACTTTCGTGACATTCCCTTTTGGAGAGAGCGCGGTACCAAGAATAGTTAATTACGTTTCTCGGCGCTGCACGAGCGGGAAAAAAAGTGATTGTATCGGCACGCTCGATTCGAGGGGTATCGATAATGTTTTGACTGCGCTCGGCAAACGCCTGGCTACGCTGTCTGCCATACTATTTGTTCAAGGTACAACGATGCAGCAATTTAGATAAGACAAAGTCAAACGCATTACAACTGCAAATATAATTTCGAAAGCTGTTGTTATATTCGCGCTAACGATGCATTGTGTCCTCAGTAAATAACAATCCACTAAGTTCTTAGATTCTCAGATTATCCACTCTGTTTTTCAGATATACAGCAGGCGAGGAAAGTTTTAAAGATTAAAATCTTAGGGTATCGAAATTAATCCGCCCTCTTCCTGTCTTAATTAACTGAGTTTGAAATAGAAAAAGATAATGTTCTATCTGATAGGACACTTGTTACGAGTTTTCGTAACAATTTTTTTTACACACATTCCTATCTATCTAAATGACTGCTACAACCACAGGCCCATCTCGTAATCTTCAAGTACCCGTGTTTCTCGATATGTACTATGTGTCAAGATCGTTAACGGAATGTTTATTACGTCACGTGACGGGGAACACTGTACTCACAGGCGACAGATGTGTTGCAACTATTCCCGTCAATTGCCCGTCATTGATATTTGGCGATTATCCACGTCGGCTGCAGGCACATTAGATCATCCATCGGGTTTGAAAATAAAACGGGACCGTATCCGGTTTTTCGTCGACCAGCGAACTCGTGGATCGGTTGAAACGATTGCCCTAACATTAGCCGTTCGATATTAAGAACGCCCTTCCAGAATATTAATTAATCGAAAGAAGCTACCGATTCGTTGCACTTTCGAAGAAACAATTTACATACCAGTCCTTCCGCGGCTTTCGTTGGCTTTGCTCTCGCCTGCATCCAGAGACGTGCAAAAAACGGAACGGAGGAGAAGGAGACAAATTAGGCTGTCTGGGCAAATATTGACAGGCGATCGGGCGATGAAGCCTCTGACATTTAAATCATCTTGGCCGATGCATAGTGGCACGTGCAGCAAACGTGTTCGTATTGCGCCGCTGCGTGTGTCTGAAGGCAACTTGGTACATTTTAACAAATGAAAAGTACGCGAGCATTGCCGTGAGCTGCTTTATTCGAAGGATAACGAGTGCAATTTACAAGACTACCCACCCTTGTTCGATTAAATGTCAGGCAAATACCGATCGAATTTGCACACCGGTATTCTTTATGAATAGAGAGAAAGTATGAAATTGTTTTATATCAATTTTGAGTTTAAAAGTTAAGAGTTGAAGTTTAAAATTAAAATTCGCAAATTAAAGTTTTGCTGGTGCATAGAATAAAAAAATAAGTAAAAATTGTATTGATGTATCGGAAATATAGTATATAGCTTTCTAACGGTATATAGTACACTAGACAAAAATATAGTAGAATACTATATAATATAGTACGGTTGGCAATGATTACTCATTCGTTCACAGTTAGCTGATGTCAAGTATACGGAAATGTATTTTTTTCCTACGCCTACTGTTACCAGAGAAATGGCACAAGGTTGTAGATAGCCAAAGGAAATACTTAGATTAAAAAACCGCGTAACATATTTTGACTTCTAGTAAAGTCATTGGTTCAATGAAGCTAAGAAACATTTGCAATCTAATACTTGGACTGCTCTGAAAGTTGTGTTTGTTTATCGTGTCTGGTAGGACGGAATAACTTTTCCATTTATCGCTCGTATTGTTATTCAAGGTCCCCCGCAATGGTAACTTCCTGTTCGATTTTTATTCCAGGTCTTTGCCACTGTGCGTCGCACTAGCGCATGGAATTAGAAGATAATTAATTCGGAGCAGTTCGCTGTGGGCGACTGTCTGCCGCCTATCGAAAAATATCGCGCGCGATATCCTAATTTCTTATCGACGCCCTGTCCGCGTCGAGAAGTTGCAATGGATAACATACATCGATCATTAACAGCGATTAACTGTCGTCGAGTCCGATTCCTTATCTTGATGAATGCAAATTGCGTCGCAGCGATTTTTCTTTTGCGGACAAATTTTAGCCCAATTAGATTTATATCTATAAATTATATTATATAGATTTAGATCTATATAATTTGAAATAGAACAGAAAATAAAATCCAAATTATATTATCCTTAAGGAGAATAATTACCAAAGTCCACTAATAGTAAAAAACTTTTCCGCACAATAATTTGCTTCGAAAATAGCGACAATTCTGATATACATCCGCTTCAGAGGTGAAAAAGATTCCTTTATAAATTTTCAACTTGAATTCGTTCGGCCTGTAATCTTCCAGTTAGCAGAACATTTACCGCAACCCAATACTTGCAGCACAGAGAGTGTATCTCAACCGTACTCGTTTTCCTCCGCGTCAGACTTTCATCCCGCATTATGCAAAATTTATCTCAAGCTTTCCCCTTCGTGGCAGAGCAATAGACAGATAACCGAGGCCCGGAAACTTTTGCGCGCCGCTGTATTTTTCTCCGCAGCCGTATCCTGTTTTCATATAACAGATCGCGGATTCCGGTTATCGACTGGTCTGCTCTATTTAATCGAGACAAGATCAATCGCGAGCGAGAGCGGACAATAGTCAGCCTACTACTTATGAATCATTCCGCGACGTTATGCTTACCTAAAAGGTCGTCGCGCATTTTGGCAAAGCACGGCGAAAAAAAGTTTGCTGAGATTTGATGACCGAAGCGCGGTGACAATTATTATTATTATTATTATTATTATTATTATTATTATTATTATTATTATTATTATTATTATTGTTATTATTATTATTATTTAAACGGGAAAACCTTTTAATAGGGTAATTGTGCCAGTAGTCGGCCATTTAAGGGAAAACGGAAATTCATGTTACGCGTTGTTGTTCTTAATATACTATTTTTTAAATGCGTTATTGACAATTAAATTCTTTAAAGTATCGATTTTTTAAATATGTGGATGATTTTTTTAATAGTAGAACAATTTTTATTTAAAATATTTAAAATACCCAGAAACGTCCTTTTTATCAGTAGTCAGCCAGTAAAATTCTAAGTCCAGCCTTTCATATGCCAGTAGTCAGCCAGGTTCTTCTATCAGGTTATATACGTACGTATCAGCCACCCTATAGTATCGAATGTTAAATGGTTCAAAATGCATGTGTGTATCTACTCAAAATTTAAAAATTTATTTTTTCTAAAAATTCTAATTATTTAAATTATAACGGCTGACTACTACCTGTCCTAGACCAATTGTTTAAACGTCAGCCGTTTTCTGTTTTAGACGGCCGACCACTGGTTTTACATTATTTTTGTCGATTTCTTAACAATATCCAGTAGCCAGCCGGGGCGGCTGACTATTGGGTTTCTTTATATTTTGAATGCCAATAGTCGGCCACTTCAAAAATACTTACTAACTTAAGTTTAAATGCAATTATAATTTCACCAAACGTTCATTCAAATGTTATTAATCGCGTATTCAAAATTTGAACATAAAAAACTTCGTATTAGTGTTGTTATACACTATTTCCAAGTGCCGCCTATGGTACTAAATTAATTGAAATTGACGCACTAGTCGTGAACCATCCAATCGCCAACACAATAAAGCTTTCTGCCGTTCATATTTTTACCGCTAGAGGCATGAAACTTCCCACATTCCAAGGAGAGAGTACAGTGATCATTGTTTCGTTTAAATATATAACATTTTATTCTTAATTTCTTATTTCTAAGCAATTTATTTCCGAAAAGGCTGACTACTGGGTAGGGGCCGAAATATGGCACATTTACCCTATACAAAGTATAACGGATTAATACATTAAATAACATTATTATTATTAATTTCTTCGATCCGCTTCGCCACGCCTCGCCAAAATCCACGGCGGCCGTTAAGATCCTCGATCGCGGAAAAGTTGGCGATCCCTTTTCGGCCCGATAACGCCTCGATTTTCGGTGAAACCTTTATCAGAGATCGATCGGACGATCCTATCGGTTACATGCGCGAGAGAACGCTTTTCTTATTGGTCATTGGCAGTTGGCTCGGTATTGATGTGCTCGGCGTTTATTGCGCGGCTTTATCTAGCCGGCTGCCGGTTTCGGTAGCGAGGGCAAGGAAATTTCCTCTGATCTCCGTCCTCGGAATCTCGCTCGAAGCGATCGAGCCGCACAGTGATGTAATCGGATCGCGGCTGATAAAATCGCGCGCGAAACGAGATCGAGATCGAGCGCGTCTTCTATTCTGGCGTTCTGGACTCGAATTCTCAGGTGGGGCGAGCGATGGGCATTCAGTCAGCTTCTCCTTTTTGCGATTTTACTGGCCGATGTGCCATTCTTCGGTTTAAAATCACTTTGAATATTATTCGAATCTTGAACGTTTTAAAAATCGCGATGCGTGTTGAAAGTCTTGTTTCTTTAAGGAGAATAATTACCAAAGTCCACTAAAACTAAAAATCTTTTCCGCACAATAATTTGCTTCGAAAATATATATATTTCACAGGTGAAAAAGATTCCTTTATAAATTTCCAACTTGAATTCGTTTGGTCTGCAAATCCTCCAGTTAAGTCCAGAAAGTCTTTATTTATTTATTTATTTCGTTGTACTTTTGAAAGTATATCTGTGAATGAAGAATACATTTTAAATTATGTGTTGTATAAGAGATAAGAAGACGTTAAAGAATTCAATCTAGATTCCAGATCGTAAAAATGATTTAGATTGATATTTGCAGCGGCTTGCGATCGACGTTGAAGTTGAAAGTGACTCGAACCGTCTTGAATGATCGGTACCATCGCTAAGTGCAACACCTGCACCGTGCAATTGGGTCGTTGAGTGTTGAAACGCAGGAAACCAGCTCTTGCTCTTTCCCCTTTTCATTTCCACTGTCGCAATAGAAGTAAGCACGTGGATCGATCCGAAAATAGAGAGGAGCCCACTTTCGTTGTTTAAACAATTCAGCATCTTGTTCTAATGTCGATCCACAGTACCTCAATTTCCCTTCAACGAAACCTCGTCGCAGGTATACTCTTTCTAAAATACTTTCGTCAAGCTACATACCTCGAACAGAAGCTCTCTCACTGTCCCAGCAATCTACAGCCTCATCAAGTATTTTACACTCGCCATTAATCATCAATTGTCACTTCTACATCCACGCGAATTGATATCTTGATCCTTCGATAGGATGCTGCGCAAACGCTCGTCGAACACTCGCGCTCGCCAATAATCAATGTAAACATACCAGCTGTATATAGGGTGTCTCTTAAACGACGTATTTCGCGTACGTGGCACGGTTCCTGCTCTCGAAATAACACAATATTCTAAAACAGTACCTCTTCATATATCCGAGCTCCCCATAGAGCGTCTCGTGTTTCGCGCCTCGCTTTGATAACAGTTCAATTCCAAGAACGTGAATCATTGCAACCCTTCGCGATAAGGAAAGCGCATTTCTGTAATTCGTTGGTCTGTTAATCAATCTAGTATCGCATTAATAAAATACAGTACATCGAATTGTGAGGCTTAGTTGACGGAGAGATGTGGCGGTTGCGAGGGAACGTTGGAAAATGTTAATTAGAAACATGTATTGGGCGCGCATCAAGAGCAAAGAATGTCAGGCCAATAGAAAGACTAATTCTGGCCAAGACGATGTTCTGGCCGCGGCGACGTGTTCCTTCCTGGTTGCACGTGGTGCGAGCGCGAATTCCTAAAGTTTAGCGGGGCGCCGCGTTATCGAACCCAGGCCCGTCGTCGCAACGTCGGAAGTTCGATGCGAAAAATATCTGGCATTGGCTATTTTCGACTGGGCGCCGTTTATACGCCTGTATGGTCGTAGTTTCGGCCGATGCTACGTGTCGAGAAAAGTTACGATTGTATTCTTAGTTGGAGATACACTACCTCAAGCTGCAACCAGTGATACACTCGTCGGCATTAGCGCAAGAGGTTGCTCGATGTTGGAAAGAAATTTCACGTCGGCTGGATGATTTTTGGATTTGATTAAAGATTGACACTTGACACTTCATTCGTAAGTATGCAAGTCTCGATGTTAGAATTAAGGTGATCAGGAGAGCTCGAAACGAGTGGAGGAGTTTACTTGCTCAATTTGGGGGTGTAGATTTTAGTAGCAAAAAGGGCGCGAATTTTGACATTTTTAGGTCAAGTTGAAGGTTAATTTTTCCTGTTTATTTTGGAATTTGATTCGCTTCGATAGTTGATGTATTACGCTGGCTAGAGCTCAAGACGTGATACACTGCGCAACACGGTGTTCTAGGGGCTGAGATATTACTCTAAACTTTTTGTAATGAGGTAGTAATTTTCAACTTAAATTAAAGTTCAATCATTTCTTCGGGGGGAACCTGGTGTAATTGGCAGAAATCGAGGTTCTTTTGGGGAATTTTTTGTAAGGAAACTATACACGTAATCTTTTTAAATCTCGCAGGCTATATTATTATGTATTTCAAGAAGTGAAGAAACATTTTTTTACATAGAAATAACGAAGTGGTCTGAAACCAAAAAAAAAAACAAATATTTGTGTGTTTTTAACAAAATCACGCTATGGATGCAGCTCGATCGTTGCATTTTGTACTAAAATATTTCACGTTTATTATGCAATAAAACTGATTAAATTTAATGATATTATTCCGGACTGAGATTCATCCAGAGCGCAATTTTATTAAAAACACAAAACTATTCGGTTTTCTGGTTTTAGGCCCCTACAACGGACCACAGACTACACACAGTTGAACAACTTGGTCGCTCCGAAACACTTGTGCCATTTAGAATTATCGCGTTACTTTTATATAAAAGAATGTTTGTTCGTTCCTTGAAATACACAATAATACAGCCTGACAGTTTTAAGAAGCTCGCATGTATAATTTCCTTACAAAAAATTCCCAGTAGCTGGTTTCAATGAGGAAAATGTTCACAAATGTCTATGCACAAGGCCAAGCCAATCGGTTGAATATTTTTTCAGTTACATTGCACGTCAATTGTAAAACTGTAGTTTTGAGAAAAATGCGTTCAAAGTTTTCTGGTAAACCTGCGTCACCTGCTGTACCGTAGCAAACCCGACTATATCCGCTTTAATTTTTCGAATTTCGTTCTGCGGCTTTGAAAGCATATTTTCCCGACGTTCAATTATTAATTTAAGAAAAAGACAAATTAGTTTTTTCAAGCCGTTAGACCAGGCTCCACCCTTAATTTGCCACTTCGTCCATTGCGATATTCAAGCCAGTACACCTGCTACAGCCCCGAACGCAAAACTCTTATCTTCATGGACTCTTTAATTCCCTTCCACGTTATCAAATTTCACTTCCCATTCTTCGAACGATTGTAGTGTTTATTTAATTAAAAGCCGCGCGAGCTATTCGCAGAAATCATTGTGCCGCCGAGACGTGAACCTCGGGCCAACCCTCAAATGGGCCATTATCATAATTGTCCCAGGAATCCCATTCGTGGCCATGCCAGGAATCGTATTAAAGTCGTAATTGAGTTTAAGAGCATAATTCGTGCCCTTTGCCATCGTAATCGTGGGTATGCGCTACTATGAATCGAAGAATGGGCCACTAATTTGTAATTGGGTCCGTATTCTTCTCCCTGGCCATGATAATCTTCATCTTTTTATTACCGCACGTCTGAAATTGCCGGTAAACTTCCTCTGATACTCGTTCCGCGGGCCATTTAAATTGCTAAAGTAAATATGCACTTCTGTCGGCGCTAATAACGACTTTATCACTTCCTTTATTTTCCCAACCAATTTGACCGTGAGATATGTTTCCTGCGGCACCGTAGCCGCGCTCAAATAATTCCGCGGTCTCGAATGTCTTCGCCGGGCGAAGTCTGACTGGTTTTCAGTGACGGATCGGTGGTTTCTTTTCTGCCGTGGATTTTCCACTAATTCCCGGACAAGGTTGAAAACATATCGCTTACGGCTGAGGCTGTGACAGAAATTCGATGCGAAAACGTCACCGAAGCGATGCACGCGGATTGGGAGAGGAAGACACTCTCGACAAGAAGTGTTGCTTCTTGGATCGACACCTATGTTCGTCGCGATGGGACACGCTTTTATTGTCGGCGCGCTAACGTCCCATCGCGGACGGCGCGTTTGCTCCGCGGTTTGGTATCTCGTCCCCAGATAAGCGCTCGTCGCCTATCGCAGAATAATAATTACAATTCGTAATTGACAACAAAAGTAGTAGACATTCAAACAACTCCGCGTAAAAAGATGTGCGCACGTGTGGCGTGGTTCATTGTATTAATCACTCGCCGACTCGTTATCTGGCGGTGCTTGAAAAGGAATTTTGAAAATTTTATCGCGCCGATATACAGTTGATACGCGTGTTAATTGGGGAGGAATAAAATTGAGTTGTTATTCTTTGGTAAGTGTAAGCGGGAATTGAGGGAAATATTGTTCTGTTTAGTAAATTCTATTTTCTTGTCGCAGAGAAAATTAAAATTCATAACAACCAATAATAAAGTAAAACCTTTGAAAAAGTGATAAAGAAGCAGGTAAAAATTGATTTTAAATCACTCATATAATTACTATTATACCAGGGAAATCTGCGTACCTATATTAAAGGTCTTAGACTTTCCCTTTTTTTATATTTATTTTGTTTCATTCGTTAAATCCCTATTTTTAGATTTTAAAAATAGGCACCTACTTTCTACGTATATATTTAATTTTGTTACTTGTTTATAAAGCAAAAGGCTTTTGTTAGCCAACAAATGCCTATCTACTAAAAAGATTAACTCACTGTCAAAAATTATATTTTAAAATAATTCAATATAAAGATCGAGGCGTGCTTGTCGCCGTACTTTGGTTTTCAAAAGAACCAGAGTTTCGCAAGAATTGTGCAAGTATTTCCTGACGGGGGAGAACTGAGATGTTGTTTAGTCTTCAGCGCGCATCTCCCAATCGAGTCTATCCGTAAAATTCTATAAGTCAGTCACGGTTATGAAATCGCTGATAACGCTTATCGCCGTTATCTGCAATAAATTCGTTAAATAAGGGACCATCGTGGCACGCATTTAAAAGTAATGTCGTTGACGCAATGACAACCCACGCTGTCGCGTTACTTGCAAATATCGTTTCCCTGGTCTTCGACAAGATTGTTTGCAACAGATGGCGGAGAAAGATCGTAGGGATTTATCGTTATTAGTGCTTTGCAATTTGTGGTTGTATGGTCATAAAGACATATAGATAATGAAGAATACTAGAGATTCTCAAAAACATATAATAGAGAAACCTTAATTAAAGAAATGTAATTCCCACTGTAAAAAATTTCAACCTTTCTCTCTCATTTCAAAGTATTCTGTTTTGGTGAAGCACTCTCTATGAAAATATTCTGCTTTTCCCTTGCATTTGAAGCTACATACTCTGTTTCCAGTTCCCTAACTGCTACGACGTCTGTTCAGGCACGGTCCAGGACCACTGGCAGATAAGTAGAAGTGGAAGTTACCGTGTCGAACAGTGTAAGGGGCCATCCTTAAATTACGTAAGGGTAATTTTGACCATTTCTTACCCCCTCCCTCCCCCAGTATAAGAATTCGTAAGATTTGATATTGCAACCCCCTTCTTACGTAATACTTTTTACATTGAAATTTTTCAATTATTAAAATTCTTTTAAAGATTTATCTAATTCATTTAACTCGGTTTCGGGAAATTTAAACTAAAAGGCTTTTCTAGAACATTAATAATAGAATTTGTATTTATTGAAAATTAGATTAAAAAATATTACGTAAGACGCTACCTTACTCCCCCCTCCCCCTTGTAAGAAAACATAAGAAATTCGCGACCCCCTCCCTCCCCAAAAAAGCCTTACGTAATTTAAGGACGACCCCTAAGAATCGTCGTTCAAGGGCTGGAAGTCATGTCACAATTTTCGAACAGATATTTTTAACTGCTTCCTGAAGCATTATAGTGTTACGTGACATATTTTGACGATCCCTTTAAAAAGAATTTTTTTATTCAATGCGTTTACCCTGTTAAGTCGTCTCGAGCGTGGGACGTAATTATCGTTGAATTAGTTTAATACGGCCCTTTCCTAGCACGACTGGATGACACCTGGAGTAATTGAGCTCTTCCTCGTTACGAAATCCTCGACCTTGAAATACGAAACGATCAGCGTCCGCCGATCGCGCCGTTTGCCACGCTTCCGGCGCGAAGGAACCCTGCCATTTTCTCTTTTGTCTCGGTTTTTGGCGCCATTGTGCGTCTCGATGCATTGCTTACAGAATTAGAGGATTAGGTCATTAGTGCTTTGAATAGTTGAAAGAGTACCAATTTGGGGGGGATGAAAGGCGTATTGTGCGTCTAAATAATGTACCTACTAAATTATACTTTTACGATTTAGTTCACCCGTGTACCAAGGTTCTTAACCTTTTTTGCGTTATTAACCCTATAAAGCAGTCTCTGCAACGCTCCCTTAGAAATCCCACCATTCCTATATTCATAAACAGTTGCAATTAAATATATCACAAGGGAAATTAATTTTATCGAAGCTTCACTTATGATTTGGGGATTATTGTTATTTTTTCTGATCGAAATTCACAGACTCCCTGAAATTTATCCACGGGCACTCATTATTAGACCACAAGGATCAGGGGCGGATTTGGGTATAGGCTTAGTACGCTGCAGTTTTGGGGAGTGACTAATTTTGGGGAGCGACCAATTTTGGGGGGCGGCAAATTTTGGAGAGCGGCAAATTTTGGGGAGCATCATATTTTGGGGAGCATTAGATTTTGTGGTGCGATCAATTTTGGGGAGTGATCAATTTTGGGGAGCTGTAAATTTTGGGGGGCGGCAAATTTTGGAGAGCGGCAAATTTTGGGGAGCATCACATTTTGGGGAGCATTAGATTTTGTGGAGCGATCAATTTTGGGGAGTGATCAATTTTGGGGAGCTGTAAATTTTGGGGGGCGGCAAATTTTGGAGAGCGGCAAATTTTGGGGAGCATCACATTTTGGGGAGCATTAGATTTTGTGGAGCGATCAATTTTGGGGAGTGATCAATTTTGGGGAGTGATCAATTTTGGGGAGCTGTAAATTTTGGGGAGCGATCAATTTTGGGGAGCACAAATTTGGAGTAGCGACAAATTTTGGGGAGCATCACATTTTGGAAAGCGGCAAATTTGGGGGAGCGACAAATTTTGAGCGAAACCAATTGGAAACGGTTCAAACACATAGGCTCGAGACAGCCTTTAAAACAATTCACTTTTTTTCTTGCAACGAATTAGCAATGACTCTTATATGATTTGCCATATTGAATTTGCTTTAAAATTGTCCCGACTATTTGAAATTAAAAAATTTACTGATATTTCGCGGAAAGGGGCGGCAAACGCTTGTTATCCAACGGCCGCCAAATCTTCAAATCCGCCCCTGACACGGCTAAACTTCGCGATCAAAGATCGACGATGCAGTGAAGTTTCTAAAGCCGCTAATCCTTTAGCTATCACGAGCAGCGCCGTTTTAATCTCCCGAGAGGTTGTCTCGGCTCATGTAATCAGAAAGCATACACCTTAAAAGGATACCTATGTACATTAAACGATCTCGCGTCCCGTGACGCAGCAATCGCGAACCTCCAAAGCAGCGTTGTTAAACAAAGGAATAAAAGGCAGAAATCGCTCATCCTGGTTTCTAAGCTTGCGTAACATTGTCTGCTGCATGAGATGTAGAAAAAGGCGTGGAATTAATTTGTCTTCGCCTCGTCCTCGCCTTGACGGTCACTCGGAACCAAGCAATTTCTGCACCGACGAATTCGAAGAAATCGAACGCCACGCTTCTGGTTCGTGGTTGATTTATCGCGTTCTACTGAAAGTAGAGACTTAGTCGTAACATATGAGTCACATTTGGGTTAACGCGTCCGCGGAAGAATTCGATTAATTGGGATGCTGGCCTGGGTGTCGTAACAAGGCGATTAGAGACGGATGCGAGTGTCTCGCCGCAGATTCTTAAGAAACCGAGACAATTCTTCTGGTTTCGTCGCTCGAATCTGCTTCTTCCCCAATTATGTCAGGCACTAGAGATTAGCTATCTTAATACGCTAATAAAGAGTTATCACGTAGAAAGTTTTCCAGCACGGAACCGGGAGGGAACCGGTTAAAGGTTCGCGGCTGCTGATAACGCGCGACAGCCGGCCGATTATTTTCTTAACTTGGAAAACAGATGAGGGTAATCGCTCTTGGTGTCGTTGCATTCTTGATGGTGCGGCGTTTAATAGCCTCTTGATACTTTCACGGGAATTAAGGGGGTATAGTACTAATGAACGACTGAAATCGACGGTTTCTTGTCGGTTGGATTGTTTGGATAATAAATAATCACCATACCGGCAAGTTTCACAGTTTGTTGTGTACGCTTTTACAAGTAATGTAAAATAAAAAATTGTCAGAATGTTGAAAATTATTCAGGTTATTTGATGGTAAAGGTGGTACATAGTCACAGGTGAACCAATTATCTAAAAGCAAAATGATTTGGGGTGAGTTGTTTCTACACTAATACTTACTGTGTGGAACTTTGCTAGCGAGTTTAACTTTGCTGGCGAATGAATTTTTCTTCACATTTTTGTGAAAAAAAATCGTCTTTAATCAGTTATAAAATGTTTTACAAACACCCAATGTTGATGCGGAAGTTACACACGATAGAAAATGGAATTCTACAGCTGATGTTAAAATTTCAAGGGAAAAGATTCATTTGTTCAAGAGTTATGATGTAAACTAACCAGTGAATGACCGGATTTATGGACCTTGATATTAATACTTGAATATATTTATGTATAACAACAAAACAACTGTTAAAATTGAATTTAAATTAATTTTTCCTGAAATTTCTATGAAAATAATTACTTATTCTTATCGTAATTTTAAAAAAACGATTATGACATTTCTGGTATGCGGTGTAATTACTGGTTGTTTTACGCTACACCGTGTTTAAAAATGTAGTTTCGAGATAAACGGCTTGAAAGTTAAATCCCCTACGACGGTACACTCAATTACACTCAGTGCTATAATTTCCGTAATTATTCGATTTTCCTCACGAAACTTTGCTGTAACTATTCACAAAGGACGACACTTTCAGAATTAATCATAAAAAATTCGATTTCTCGAGATTTTTAATTTCTTTTGTATAATATAAAAGTATCTTAATAAATACCAAAAAGATATATTTCATTATATGTTGCATTCCCTCAGAAAAAAATCTTTAAAAATAGCTAAATTTTTCGGCGGTTCAAAGTAGGATGGCCCCTTAAGTTCTTGTAATCACGTCGGGATTTGAGAAAGTACCTACCTACCGATCTCCATTAACGATTGCACGCCTGTCTTTACATGACAATTCTTGTAACGAGTTGCGTGTCGGAATGTTTAAAGAAGTTAAGCGAATGGAAAGATACTTTTGTCGATTGAAGGAGCTTTAACGTACCATTTGTATCTAGAAATGGCACGCAACTTTGCCGGTTAAGTATTTGAAAAAGAGCAATCAGATCAGACTAGATGAGTCTGAAACTCCTCCATCTGCTGTAGAGACTCCAGGGTGAGTATTAATAGAAAACAATCAAGCCTGCCCTTTCCAATAAACCACTCCGTGCAACGATGCCTTAAAGACCCTTGACAGATTCGATTAAAGAAAAATTGGCCAGCCGGAATGTCAATTATTATCAAGAGGCAGGTCACGAATTCCGCAGACTCCTGATTCGTCGTGCACGTGACTACAGCAGAAAGCAACGATAAATAGTTTGTAGCTGCACATGTGCACGTGCCATTTCTGCTTGGTAGCACGCTCGTGCCCTGCCATTTCTCGCGGTTCATCAGGCTTCTAAATTAACCCCGCTACGACCTTCAGTTGTAGATTTAATGCGACGCTAAAGATCGAGAAACGCACGCATTAGCGGCATATTACTTTATCTTTCTCAAAGTCAGAAGCGCTCCCCGCAGAAATAAAAACGCGATTGGTCGAGGAAAGACGAAGGGAGCGTAGTAGGGTTGAACAGTTAAGAGAAATAAATAATTGCACGTGCTGTTTTTGTGTTGGGATCGCGCGTGTGTCCTGCCGATTCGCGTGGTTCATTTTAAAAGAATCCGTCGCGAGCACGCACGCACGGATTACTTAAGAGAAGTCAATCAATGGCACACACATGGCCCGTCTGGCTTGCTGGTGCTGGTCCCAGTTAGGAATCGGTTTCGAGCGGGACGCGCGATCGGTCGCCAATGGAATATTACTGGAATCTACAGGGCACACAGTTGATCGAGCAAATTTAATGGCAAAGCGCGAGACATGCAAACGAACGCTAATCGTAATTTGCGCGCCTTCGCCGCCACCCCTCGTTTCGTTTGCTCATCCGGCGATCGGTGTTTCAAGGCTTATCGACTGGTTGCTGGTGTCTGTAAATACGAAAGTGTTCGCCGGCGGTGATTGATTATGATTGAGCGTCGTAGTCGACGTCTCAGTGTGCTTGTTGCTGGGCTGGCTCGAGACAGAGAGTGCTGACAATCGGCGTTATGTAGGGGTGCGAAATCGAGGATTTTGTTGCTATGGTTGTTTGGGTTAGGGATTGCAAATTTATTGAATTTTTTAATTACTGGTAATTTGGTAAAATTTTCAAGCAAAATCGGTTTACTGGTAATTAATCGGTGTTTTTTTAAGGTATTATAGGTATGACATAAAGTATAAGAGTAAATTTATTATAAAAAAGTTTTTTGGACTCTAATCGAGTAATATGAAAAATGTATGTAAGTGAAAGTATTCTGAACTTAAAATATAAAATGATATAACACGGAATAAATATATTTGTATAACTGTTGACAATACTTATTAATATGGATCTTCACCAGGAAAACAATGAAAAGAATCAAATTTTACATACATAATTAAATATTTTTTATTTAACAATTCTTTTTAACAAATAATCACGCAAAAAACATATACCATTTGTTTATACCTATTCTCTCCTTACTTTTTCTACTTGAAAATGCATCCATTTTTTTTATCACTTGATTCGGATTCTCAATTTTCTTTTGGATCAGAGTTGATTCTCCATGACATACTTCGGTTTTCGTCTTTAATAGTAATTGAAGGTTTTTTCCACTGATAACATAGTAGATGTGTTTCGAGAGTTTGGAGAGTTTGGAATTTGAGTTTCGAGAATTTGAAAATTAGCTTCGAGTCCACTTTTTATTTTAAGTCCGTTCACAGTGTGAGAGGCACTAGCAGCTATTCGGTTAGAGTTACAGACAGTGGAGCTTAAGTTACAATAATAATTGACTAATCTTCAATAACGAATTTCACCACGATTGCTTCGTTACAATTGTCCAAGGCTTATTTCATCTGCGATGTATTTTACTGCTACCCCATAGTTAGAAAAACGTCAAGTAGTAAACAGATACCAAAGTTTTGCGTAAGAAGTATCACTCCTCTAGTATATATTTATACAAAGTCGTTTTCCTCAGAAACTAAGAACCGATTAAATCTATTTATTCCTCATTCTTCGCTGATATTTTCCCAGGGAATTACCTCTTAGCCCATTGTATAATACCACGATCTACTACACACTCAATTACAAATAAAATCCTACATGCTTAATTCTTACAGGACCATTTTTAGTTTCAATTTTTAATTTCATCAAGGGAAGATTAAACGCAAATATCTTTTGCTTTTTAACTATTTTACTTCTTTGAATTTCTGTGACATTTCTCGAGTTATAAGCCAGCGCTAATTACCACTGTATCCTCGCCACAAGCAAAGTAGTTTTTACGCTATCCGTGCAATTCCATTATGCACCAGCGGAATAATTAAAAATCGTTATTCCCCGCGTATCGTTTCCTCGCATTCCCTTCAATCTGATTTCTTCTTTCCCACGCGCCGCAGTTACATTCCCAGCGACTTGGGACCGAGATCCAGTGATACAAATCCTTTGTTGCTCGCCACCGCCTTTATTCGCGATTATTCGACGGCTGTTTGCCGCGTGGCCGGCTCGTTAAACAGCGGAATAATACAGCGAAGGAAATCGAAGGAAGCCAGCAGATGTTCGCTCGGTCACGTTTCCGTGGGAAACTGGATCGTACATCTTCCATTGAACCCGGCGCGACCTTAATTCGATCGGTCGTTGCTGAAGGAAAGCGAGTAGACGCGGTCGTAGTTGCGGTTTAATTAATAATTCATCTGCCGCTCACACGCGACGTCACGGTTTTGATTATTGCGTGCGGGCCTAAGAATTTTATCTTATTTCGCATTCATCGCCTACAACACGAGAAGCCTGTAATCTAATTGGACGATGGAGACGTCTGAACAGATGGGAATTTAAGAAGAGATGGGCAGTAGGCGTAAGGTTGCTCCGAAAAAGTTTAATTATTATTCCGATGACTTCACTACGTTTCAATTTTTTTTTAGTATCTCACACGAGCCTAAGAGCTCAATGTTGTTTCATATTTGTCATCTATAATTCTGTACGCATGCAAAATTGTCTGTAGATGCGATTAAGAACCAGCGAACAGATGATGAATTTGGGAAAGATGGGCCGTAGGCGTGAGCTCGTTTCGAAAATGGTTAAGGGGACTAAGTAGGTAGTCAGATCGCTCGAAAATCAAGAATTTTTTGCGAATTATTTACAAGGAGATGAACGCCAATTGTGACTAGTACTTTTGAGTAATTTTTAAAAATAAATGTTATCGGCGCACCGGTTCGGTCTATTTATTGTTTAACTGACAAAGGAAAGTTTTTACACGTCGATATTAAGACAATTTGGACAAAAAAAAAATAAATAGACCGAACCGGTGCGCCGATAACATTTATTTTTAAAAATTTTTAAAAAAAAAATTTTTCGGTCGAAATTCTGAATCATTTTACTTTTGGGTAATGTTTATTAATATTATAACCAGTAAAAAAATTATTTGAATATTATATACATACTAACTTTACAAAAAATTGAGTTTCTGACTGCCTAGTCCCCTTAAGTACTTAAGTAGTATTTTGATGACTTCACGGTCACGATTTCGTACTGTCACGTGTGATAAGAATCCAATGTTGCTTGAAATTCGTCATATATAAAACCGTAGGTATACTCGAAGGATCCGAATTGTATTTATAACACGAGATAAAAGATTTCAGACACGTGTAGTAGGCGTAAATCAGCTGCGAAACGTGGTGCAGCTGATGCTTCCCCACTTTCACAAGCATCCTTATCTGCTATCACGAACGTGAAGTTTCAGCGGAAAAATATTGGAGGATGTGAAGGTTTGCTGCAGTCGAGGATTTCAATGAATCGTTCGTGATTCATGAAAGTGACGTGTCCTTTTCACAAAGCGAACATCTTCGGTGTCTCTCCGTTTATCCTAGAAATACTTCCAGTGATATAAAGTCATTAGGGAGACATGGATCTTAATACTTCAGATAAGATTCTGATTCTCAAAAGAACCCTTCAAATCTGGTGCTCTTCGAAATCTCGAGTAAAGAAATTTGCAGCTGGCCGATGAGCTCCAAGTTGACGAAAGATGACAGGCCATGATCTTGGCACAGATTCTTGTGTGTATCTTCCTCGGTCACCATATCGCTCGTGTGTGCTCGTCGTTTTTAATAGAAACACCTGATAAATGGATTTATCAGCATTCAAATATAAATTCGATTGGAGTTTAGTGATGCATAGTTCGTTGCACTCTTGATATCGTAATGTTGATTATTATTGTTTATACAGGCTTCCATGGTGAAAGGGGATTGTATTAATGAATTTTTTAATTGTTTTTTTCAGATGGAAATGCACAACAATCCTAATATAAAGAAGAGTTCCTTGCGTGGTGACGAAATGACGCTGAAGGAACCTCACAGGTGAATGACCATTTGTTTTGTAATAACTGTTTATTTCTACTTGATTATTGCTTAACTGACAGTCCTCTTTGTTAATGGTTCTCTTTTCTCGGTTGGAAAGCACGTAACGATACTCAGCTTCGTAACGCGTGACATAATTACGTATGTTTCATTGGAAGTATAACTGAAATTTAATTACCTGTCACGTGGATGATTAAATAATTCGCTACGTTGTGATCTCGCGTAACTACAGGTTGTGTAATGTTTATGTTGTTAAGTAGAAAGTTATTATCGTAATGCGTCTGCATAATCTTCTACCACCTCATAAGTCTTCTTTTTCTTAAATTAGCAAGAAACCAAGGAGATGGATCGAACGATTCTATGTTATTAAATTCCTTTTCCCTATAAATTATAAACGATAAGATTATGGAAAGAAGTAATGGGAGGATGTGTGGAGGATGTTTGATTTCTCTTGCTAATTTCGATTTACGAAGCCTATAGCTTCTTCACTGCACAGGGGAAGAAGACGTACTTACTCAGACATATTAGAAGTATTCTATTCTAAATTCTTTAATATTTTCTTGTGACTCAATACATAAGTTTCCTTCCATCTAATTCTCTCCAAAGTGTACTTATCTTTTTCATTATATTCTCTTCACCTCTTTAATCATTTTATTTTCATTAATGAACATACAATTCAAAAATGGGAACCAAAACGGGAAAACAACTTTTATTCAATACTTAAACTTACATAACTTTGGATACTTCTTAACTAACTTAACTCACGTCAATTTACTCCTAAACTTTATCACCTTCTTGGCGCTTTAAGAAATTAAACACAGACGCTAAAAATTTTTACAAACTCTGCATACCTTTTCCCAAATTTCGTATTTCTCTACCAAGCCATTTGAAATTTCTCACAAGCCTCATCGAATATATTACAAAAATCCTACCTTTAAAAACACCGCAGAAGCCTTGCAAAAGTACCATTTCCTAAATTCCCTATTTCTTTACCAAGCCATTTGAAAATTTTCAATTTCCTCAGGTACATTACTCTGCACCGAGACATTACAAAATCCATCTCCACTGATCATTATTAATCGTGAACCATCTCGCTACCTCGGTCACCATTTCCACTGGTGTGGCTGCAAGTCTCGCGTGGTTCCTTTTTAGAAAGATTGCGCCTTATTCAGTTCATCGATGCCCGAAATAGTCGTAGGGACAAGCTGGTAGCATTGAACGGACAAATTGCGAAACGCCTTAAGCTTATATACGTGTTCCTGTTTCAATGGCAAGAACGGAGCCAAGACGTGACGTGGAGCAGTTGGCACCCAACGATATTCCTTCGATCTAGCATCGAGGCATAAAACTTCCACGGCATTCGATGCGGGTTTCACCCGCTAATCCGTCTTTCATAAGGTCGGCACGGCAATTACACGGAAAGTGCGGTTGCAAAGGAATCGAGGCTCCCTCCGCTTCTATCCGCGTGGATCTTGTTACATAATCCATATTCTTATCTGCGAAGGATTTATAAACACCGCGAGCTTGCGAGGAAACCAGACGTACTATTAATTAATAAGTAATTGCATGCATCCTTGAGAAAGAACAGTCTTGCTTTGCGAACATTGTTGTGACAACCATCAAGTTGTATAACTGTGAACAGTACCGATTCTAACATTGTACGATTAATTGATAACAAGAAGACGTTTCCAATACGAAAATTCTGATTTCAATGAAACTGGAAATTCTGATTTCATTGGAGCATCCAAGGAGCAATTTTCTTTTCTATCGAAATTCAGTTTCAAGGGGTGAAATTAATCTTTAAAGACTTCGAGTTTTTTTAATTACTTCGTTAATCGTTCGTTTATTCAAGAATACCTTGATAACTAAATTGGTTGCTAGGAAAATGTGTGGAAAACTGGTATTCTTTTATACTTTTCTGTTGCTTCGTTCTGGAGGCTTCTTTATTCTACCAAAGGAAGATCCTAAACTAGGAAATTCGAAGAATTAAGAAACATTGGGGATATGTAACGGATTTATAGGAACGTATTTTATATTTTTTTCCTTCCCAAATTCACTTTCAGAGGGCGAAATAGACCTCTGAAAATCTGGCTATTTTTTTATTTTGAGTTATTACTCACGAACTATAAGAACTGCAAGTCGCCAAATGATAGTCCCAATTAAAAGAAGTAGTTTTCGCTCGAAAACTTTTTTCTATCTCCCACACTTCAGAAGTTAAATCACAAATTCGGAAAATAGCCGAACTTTCAGAGGCAAATTTCAATCCCTTAGAATCAATTTGGGCACCAAAAAAATTGCGTAAATCATTCCTATATATCCTCTACATATCCCAAAAGTTTCATAATTTTTTAAATTTTTGCTTTGGGGATCTTCCCGTGTTAATACTTTTTAAGCAGCCTGTAGCGAATAGTTTGATATTTTAGCGACAATTTAGTCACTCCGAGTGGTTTCTGGAACCACACTTATATTACAGGGAGCAATTTGTACGTGGAAATGGCGAAATTAGTTTAATTATAGTGTACGTTCTCATCGAGTACCGTTGCTTGCTACGTGGCGCGGGCTTTGAAAGGGAAATCGAGGCACGCTGGTCAAAGAATTATAAATAACGCGCGATAAATTCGACGTGGTTCGTGTCACCGTTGCTGCCCGGGAAGGGAAGTCTGAAACACATTGTTCAGGACTAAAGCAACCTTTCTGACGAGCACAGAGGGGGTTCACCTTGATTCGCGTTAATATCTGTTCGCGCATATAGAGCACAGGATACTTGAAATGTAGAACGTATTAGACCGTCACTTTCACCTGCTTGAATCATTCTCATGACCCATGCATTCCATTTCACAAAAACCAATTACCCGTGCAAATTCTTATCTCTCCCTCGAATTTCGTATCTTTCCCACTGAGCGGAGAAACTCTTGTAACACAGTTGGAAATCGATCAATATTTCTTTCGTGATACAATACACAGTGAGTCATAAGTTTCTTCATAGGAATTAAAAGAAAAGTGATAGAAACCACAATCCATCCATGGTTTTCATATTTAACTTTTGTATTCTGCATGGATAAACGTGATAGGGTAGATGTACATTTGTAGCTGCTTTAAGATACTTTACCAGTTTTAGTCACTTCTAAAAAAAAAATATAATATTTTTCCGTGTAATACTAAACAAAATATTTATGATGTGAAATTCTCTACATAATAATGATCTCCAAGCAATTTAAAATTAAGATAATTATGCACATGGCCAAAAACAGTGCAATGGCCACAAACGGTACATCTCCCTAAGTAGTCTTTCAGATTCTCATTTTGCTTTTCAATTTGATCGTGTTCTATTCGGCGATTTTAGGATGAATTCGCAAAAAAGGCAATTTTGAAATATAAAGCACTGTTCGATCTGTATTAGGATTTAAGCAAAAGTGTAAATACCCGCGTTGAAGTAGACCGCGAATGTTGCGTTCGTGAAACTGGGAGAATGTAGGAATGGAGTACATGGTAATGGGAAATACTGCGAGCAACTGGTTCGCGGTTCATGGGAAAAGTCAGACGTAACTTTATACAGAAGTAGGTACGCCAGCCGGTGTACTTGTTGCGTCTATGTAGTCTCGGCTTTCAGTTACGAAGATGCGTTCGATTATTATAAATGTCATTAATACCCACTTGCTGTATCTCCTGATCCGCAGACTTTATTCTTGACTTTCGGGTTTACTGAGAGACTTGCTTCGTGACATTGCACTTTATTCGCACTGATACCGCATGATTTGAATCGTTCGAGGTGACTTTTCAGATACCAGTTGCCATTTTCATTTAAATCGATCATTTATTGACGGAGAAAAATATTTTGAACAATTTTCTGCTGTTGTTTAATATTATTCTGATTCATTTTATATTATCGTCGTTAATGAAACGGGATGATAAGGATGCAAGCAAGAGTCAATATGGGTATGAAAGGTAGTTTGTAAGGTATTCGTATTAAAACAATAATTATGATTGAATTGACGTGTTTTTTCGATTAGCGTTAAAAAAAGAATTTCATGTAGAAAAGCAGCAGTTATTTTGACATACTCGACAGGAAGCATAGCTTTGAAAACAAACTGTTTGTTATGTCACATTGTGCTCTTCGACCCATCTTTTTTTACAGATACATTTCTTTTCTGGCATTGCTCCAATAAATGATGACCTCTTTCCAGTGAACCACTTTGTACAGAAATGATATTTCTTAGCATAAGTTTTTTATAAGGAGCTACACACACCTATCTGTTTTCATAGAATATATTTTTTAATTTTAAAATCTTTATATGCATCTCAAAATACATACTTTAATGTAATAGTTGTATAAATTTAATTCGAAGACTAAGAAGACAGAATATGTAATAGTCCTTAGGCAGTTTTTTCAGACCAACTCCCGTGGTAACCAAATTATTTCTGATAGTTTTGTCCCGAAACTAAAAAAGTTTCGCTTAAAATACATAAAAGAATTTAAGTATTTTTTGCGGTGACTGATTTTAAAAATATCAATTTTTCGCAAAATATTCTATTTGAATACAAAAGTGTGATTTTGCAGTAGAAAATCGTACTTTTTTAATTTACAAAAAATGCACTGTAACGTTTAAAAATGTTCCTACGGCAAGAACTAAATAATTCTATCGAAAACATTTGTTTCAAAATTTCAACGGAATCGATCCACTAGTTCTCGAGAAATATTTAAATACCGTTTTGTGAAAAAATTTCTAATCTTCTTAGTTTTCAAATTAAATTTATCCAATTGTTACATTAAAGTGTCTATTTTAAGATGCATGTAAAGATTTCAAAATTAAAAAAATATTTCCAGTGAAAAAAATTGTCTAAATTCACCCTGGTTTTTCTAGTCTTAGGTGTATGTAGCCCCTGAAATAAAATAAGAACCTTTGCAGCCATCATTTTTGGAGTCGAATACTTGACCTACAAAGTATACACCTATTTTCGAATCAAAACTTTCCATATAATGCAATTTTCTTGCCCACGATGGAGAAATAAATTATTTTATATTCATACAAAATGTGGAGCGCTTGCAATGTTTAAAATATACGATGAAATAGTAATATCACTACTCTATAATATTAATAAATATCTGTTCCACAGAAATGGCAGCACGTACGGAGCCTTCCAGTCGAAGGACCCCATTCTGGCGGTCGAAAAGGGCAACGATATGGAGAACGGGACTAACGAACATGGGATTTCCGTGAACCACCCAACCTCGTAAGTTCCATTACCACGAGCCCGATTTTCCTCCTAGCAAACTCGCGTGACAGTCACTATCTCACGCGCACCAAAATTTATATACACGTCATTCGTTCTGGTCATCATATTTTCCTTGGAAACGTCACTTAAATATCAGTGTACGCATATAAATTTCAAGCGCACATTACTATAGCGATCCACAACGAGGGCGCAAATAAATCTCCACCGCTCTTTGTAGAAATCATGCCTAAATAAATGCAACGATCACCGAGATCGCGATTTGCATTATTAATTTCACTTCCTCGAAAGAAACACTGCTTGGGACCATATTTTCTCATTTTATTCTCCCAGAATTTTCGGACTGACTTTGAGGCGAATTTGTAGTAAAGAGAGTATTCAAGAAGTTGGACGTTCCTGGAATATTTTAAACGAAGAATGCGTTTCGTTATCCGCGTGTGTGCACGGATGCGTTGCTGCAGCCGCAAGATGGGTTTCCCTTTGCGGTTTCGACCGCCTACGGTTACTTTCCGTTCCCCCCGAGTACTTTATTCTCATCTTTTTACAGTACCTTTGACGCATATATACAGCTGCATCGCGGAATACGAGGCCGTCTGACTGATTCTTTTACTTTTTATGGCAGACAGGGGTAATCCGATTAAACTCGTCACCCAGCTCTCTGTATTTAAGATCGTTCAGTGTTTGCTTTATGATTGCAACTAAACCCGTAGATCCACTAGTTAGACCGGTGTCTTCGATACGTAGAAACTGAATCTTTGAAGCTGTGGCTCATGTTTCCCAGAATGTTTATTATAATCCAGAACGATTCATCGTTGCATTTTATGCTGAATATGTTCATAAAAATAGACGTCCGAGGCATCTCGGTTGATTTGAAAGTGTCGAACGACATTTCCCATCGAAGTGGTTCTTTGTCGATTTAGAATAACGGTGCGTTGTAAAATAATAGAATCGAAAAGTAGCGTTTTCTTAATTTTACAATTTTCTTGAAGAGTGGCTTTGTAGCAAGGTATTTGGCCAAAAGTGTGTTTACTGTTTATCCTTTCGGCACCGCATCCATTGCAACGTGTGATGCCAAAATCCTGGCAGGTGTGAGGAACATTTCATCATGTCCCTTGAGCAGTTTGTCCATTCACTTGGTAATTTACAAAATTTTGGGGGAGCTGAGTTGAATGGGCAAAAAATATTTTTAATGCAAATATAATAAAAGTCACTGGGTGATTGTAAAATTTTATTTAAAGAATAAAATCCAGTTTTCCTTTCTGCGGGGGTGTCAAGGACCCTTGGACACCCTTCTTTAGGTGTACCATTGCCTCGAAGCATTGTATTCTCAAGAAGAGTCGCTAAAAATTGGTCACGTTTCGCTGCATCCCTTCGTTCTTCCTTTCGTATTTAAAGCAACAGAATAATTATTCCAGCAACGAGTCAGCTCTGTGAAATTGTCGCTCGTCATTGTGACAGTTAAATCACACCCATGCAGATCTAGATTTCCCTGCCAGCGTAATTGCCACGAGTAATTAAAGTGCATTACACGAGGCCTTGTGGCATCGAGCGTCACCGTACCCTTCGAGAAGATGTTCTTGACCTCGCAACGCGTTCACCGGGGACGTTTAAGATTGGACGATGTCGTGATTTTTTGAAAGGATACCATCGTGGAGACAACAGGAAATATAGAACACTGAATAAATATTTGATTCAATTTTGAATTGTCTGCTGGTGGTTCTTTAAAGTAGATTTATTCTCACGTAGGGTTTTGGAGTATGCAATGGTGGTTCTTCAGGGAGAAATTATTTCTGAGACTTGGAAATTAGGAGTAAAGTGTTCTTTCGTATAGAAAATTCTTATTGAATAACTATTTAATTATTTAAGGGGACATTCTACTCTCTCGGTAGAAAAATCCGCCACTTTTCGGTGATGGTTTTTATAATGAAATACACACTTAACGTTTTCGAATTTCGGGGGGGGGGGGGGTTAGAAATTAGAAATATGTTTGGTTTTTTATTTCTGATGATCCAGTCGTCCGAAATTTCAAGCGCCAGCAAGGAGTCAAATTCTGAAAACGCCAACTTCACTGCGAAATATTTAAGTAAACAAATGAAATAAACAAACAACAAAGATTTTTCCTTGTATTTCAAGAGTGGTACAATATACCCCCAGAAATTCGAAAACATTAAGTGTTTATTTCAAGTATTTGAAGTGTTTATTTCATTATAAAAACCATCCCCAAAAAGTGGCCGAATTTTCAACCCAGAGAATAGAATTTCCCCTTAACTCAATTTTGATCCTCTCCGGTGAATCCTTAGTGTAGCTTTCTTTATTCTCGTGCAGAGTTCTTGAGCATGCAATACTGGTTCCTTTTAGAGACTCCTTACCATATTATGATACAACGAGTTAATAATAAGAAGCTGTTGAGTTTCACGTCTGCCTGATTCTTGTATTCCACGCATTTTAAGTGACAGTTCAGCGACTTGAATATATTTAGCTCGTTGCCCGTCTCGCCTGGCGATCTTAAATTACAGGGAGGACGAAATTATCCACTTTTTTAATAACAACGTTTATTGTTAGCACGCTGAAGCATGCTTCTTCAAACAGCATCGTACCCAGCTTCTGCATTGCGGTCACGTGCACGGGTAATTTCCTTAATTCGCGAGCACGCGCAATATACATGAAAATCACAATGTGCAATAATTTACAGAAATGCAAATGAAGCGCGCATTAACGTACGGTAGTTCCCCGAAGACTCTGTCGTTGTTGCACGATTCTTCAAGCGTCATTGCTTCATCGACGAAATTCTGTCCAATTCACGAGAGACAAGTTGAAACGAGGCACTCGGGATTCGGTTAATCGATCATTTATTCCCTTAACAATACCCAAAATTAAATTGGCACATTTTAGAACGCAAATATTTCCACTCCTTTTTTTCGTTCACATCTGCTTATACAGATAAAGCGGCAACAACGAACATGATTAACGAGCGACATCGACGATAGGCCTTTCCTGCAACCGCGATAGCCGAAGACGAATCTCAAAATAAGTACGTTGGCATAGGCTCTCATTGGTTCGCGTAATTTCCACATTTAACTCTTCATTTAGCGAATCGTCCGTGCTCTGAAATATTAATAGTATTTTAATCGATTGCGTAATTACGAGTTTCATTGAAACGTCAATTCACGATGAAGAGGGGGGGGGGGGAGGGGGCCGATTACGTTTATCAACACTCGTAAATACAAGTGTATTTAATAAATTTCCAATGTCCATTGACAGGCATTTTTTTGTACCATTTTTTCGTGCCATTTTTTCGTGCCATTTTTAAATGAATAATTATTCTTGCACTGTGCTAGCGGATTTGCGAATTTTTCAAGCGAATATCGTTTAAATAAATAATTTGGAAGCTGTAGCTCGGCGATTCATTTTTTAATCTTATTCTCCTTTTCCGGTGGAATATTTGCAATGTGTCAGGAGGTGAAGCATTGCGGTAAAAAACCGTGCGAATATCTATAGATAGGCAAGTCGCATATTTGAAACGGAATCTTGCCTACTTTATTTCGGTCGCTCCGCTTCTATTTCCGTTCATTCCTCTTATTCGAAGAATGATCGCACTCGCGAATGGTCAGCGATATCCACGGATCACACGCTGCACGTGCTTCTTCAAAGCACAGAATCGTGGGACGGGCATGGGCGAACGTTTTCAAAGTCGGTCGGCCGGTTCATTCGCCGGCGATTTTAAATTAGCTCGCGCGGACGGGACACGGGAATGCTTGGAAAATTTGCTTGTCAACCCTGCCGGCCTTTGTGATGCCGCTTGACCGACATCTCGCGACGAGGAATGAATCTCTGCGAGGCAAATTGCGAAGGGAACGTTGAATATTCTCGCGCGAATATACTATGAATAGATTGTTGGGAATTAATTGATTACAACCGCTGGGAAGATTGAGACTTACAGATTGTTGTTTGGTGATCTATGGGTAGGGTACTTGGGGGAGACAAACGATGGAATTGGAAATTTTTAGAATGATAGATTATGGAGGATTTGGGTAACGAAGAATGTGGAATGTAAAAGTTTTAAGGGGTAACACCACTCTAGGATCGATGTTTTTTTTTTTGCTTAAACCATACTTTAGAAAGGAAGGAGGAGACGAACATCGACCTAGATGGCCAAATGTATGGTGCAGGCATCGCAGATTAAAGATAAACAAAAATTTAAAGGATTAAAATGTTCATAAAACTTTAAACGCGTTTTTCTCGAAACCACTTTTTTCAAACTGGGAGGACGAATTTCTCGGAAACTATCGCATGAATCGATTTGAAATTTTTACAGTAGCTTTACAACAATATTCTTTTTGTAAATACGTAGCTGTTTTTTGATTGAATGTAAACTTTGTTTTTTATAACCAATTTGATGCTCATTTTTAGGGCAAAAAATTGATTTATTTCTTAACAACTGCACCACTTCCACAAAAATTGATTTAAAAAAAACCCTACGTACTTCCAAAGCCAATTGTATATAGATTATAAATTTTTTTTATTTTTTGTTCCACGACTCATACATGCCGAGAAATGCGTCCTCCCGTGGCGGTGTTTTCACAAAAGCTGCTTTCGACGACGGGCTCTGTCGTCGCCATTTTGTATGAAAATGACACTAAAAAAATTATTTTTCGTACTTCAATATGTGTTAAATAAACCCTCTGAAAAGAAATTCTATTCCGTTTGTCACACTCCCAAAATAAATTGTCAAATTCAGGTATTTTTTTCTGCCTCTAGAGTGGTGTTACCCCTTAAGTATAAAAATGTGGAACATAAAAGATTTGACAATAAATGGTATCGGCGCAATGGTACAGTCAACTTTAAAGTTGACTGCGCCGATACCATTTATTGTTAAGATTTGCGGTCGAAATTCAATTATATAAAAAAATTTTATAAAAGATTTGAACATGAAAGATGGGGAAGATAAAAGTTTTGAGTATAAAAATGGGGAATACAAAAGTTTTGAGGAAGAAAGACGTGGAACATAAAAGTTTGGAGTATAAAAATGTGGAACATAAAAGTTTGGAGTATAAAAATGTGGAACATAAAAGTTTTTAGTATGTAAAATGGGGAACATGAAAGGTTTGAGCATGAAAAATGGGGAAGATAAATGTTTTGAGGAAGAGAAATGTGGTACATAAAAGTTTTGAGTATGAAAAATGTGGAACATAAATGTTTTGAGTATGAAACATGTGGAACATAGGAGTTTTGAGTGCGAAAAATTTGGGATAGAATTACACCCTAAATCGAGGGATTAGAATATAGAAATCATGGAATTGCAGAATAGAGACTACTGAATCTATGGAAGTGATCTATGAAGAAATATAATGAAAATTGGTGTAGATGCGCTAGAATTGTTTAGAGTTTTTCTGTTGATATCATACATATCTATGCCAGTGATCGAATATATGTAGCGTCTTCAACCGCAGATACCCACAGACACGTCGAACGACGGTACGAATATATGCATTATTTCGGTAATGTACAACGTTACTGATGAACGATATGAATTATTCCAGGTATTTAGAAACAATGATGCACCTGTTCAAAGGTAACGTCGGCTCGGGTATATTTGCGTTGGGGGATGCCTTCAAGAATGCTGGACTCCTGCTGGCCCCGCCTCTGACGATTTTCCTTGGGGTCATCTGTGTTCACGCACAACATATTCTTGTACGTAAAATCAATTTTCCTTCTCCCTTAAAATATATCAAACATATACAAATTTAATACCCCTCCATCATTCCCCACCTAATATTTCCTCCACCCTTTTCTTCCACTATTAAAACAGTAACCAAGTTTTTGATTAAACTGTACTTCACTATGCTCAAGTAATAATTACCTACTTTTGAAGAATTAAAATTCTATTACATTAATTTGAATATCAATTCACAACATCCTTATTACTTTTATAAATCCACGCGAGTCCCAAAGTTTACATCGTTCAGGTTTTGGAGCAAGACGTTTGACATTTTTTGGGGAAGGTAAGGTTCCTAGACATTTTTTCCCAAAGCTCAAAACTGTAAACTTTGTGACTCCTGCATATATCCCTTCTACTTGCTATACTGTACCTCAACTCTCTAAAAACCTCCCTATAATCATACAATGAAATTCAGCGAGATCATTGACTGCAGCTGGGAAAGCCTCTAATGACACAGATATTATTGTTGACCGCAGGTTAAATGCAACGAAGAGGCGACGCGTCGCGTTAATGATCCGAGCGCTACGTCCGGATTCGCTGGTACCGTGGAAATGTGCTTTGCCACCGGTCCTCTAGCACTCCGAAAATACTCTGTGCTTATGAGGTTCGTATGCGTGTCAGAGGAGGTAGAAACAGACACAACATCTTCTATCCTTCTTGGCGTTTAGATCGAAATCCGTCTGATGTCTCCCTTCGAGACTCAACGCACTTAAAACCGAAACGAAAGAAGGGATTATCGACAACGTCAAAGAATTCCTTCATTTCCTTCATTTTCATTCTTTCATTTCGTTAATTTTCATTTCGACATACTCCGTTTAAATTTAATTTCTATTACGTTGTGATTATCGCGCGGGGTGATTCTTATCAAGAACAGATGCGACTACCCCTGAAGCTTCGAAGAATTAAATTGAACTTCTCTCAACAGAATCTATAATCAATCGCATAAATCGCTTTACAAGATTCACCCTGCGCGACTGGTCCAATCAACTTGTTCATTATTTACATTTCCGTTCGTCGCTTTGTTGCAGAAAATTGGTTAATATATTTTTGTGTATCACGCAACTCGGATTTTGCTGCGTTTATTTCGTTTTCATTGCCAAGAATATGAAGCAGGTGAGCGATTCAAAATGCTTCTTTTTCTTTATCGGGTGTTTTAATCCGTTTTTTAATTCTACCAGTGGCACCTCTCTGGAGCCAAGTGGTTTTGTTATCGTAATGGGTAATTGTTTCGGCAGGTGTTGGACGTGTACGGAATCTCGATGGACGTTCATCAGCACATGGCTGTGATCCTGATCCCCATAATGCTCAGCACGTGGATAAGGAACCTCAAGTACCTGGTGCCGCTCTCTTCGCTGGCGAACTTTCTGGTCACCTCCGGTTACCTCGCCACCATGTATATAATGTGTCACGATCTGCCACCGATCCAGGAGAGGCGGTACATAGCTGATTGGCACCAGCTGCCTCTGTTCTTTGGCACTGTCATATATTCTTTCGAGGGTATCACGCTGGTAAGCATCTTGGTCCTCGTCAACACGTGCTTCTCCGCATTTATGTAACCACGTATAAATTTGGCAGCCGGCTACCTCGTCGCGACTCTTTCCTCTAATAAGAAACATCCGTGAACCGCGAGACATTCGCACCGAGCGAAATCAACGTTGACGTGGTCTGTCCCAAGGTTGTACTTTTCCATACGAGGATATTTGTGAGATTCTGCAGAGGAATAAAATATATTTTGGGTGATTTGTTTGACGGTATCTTGAGAATTAAGGGGGAAACAAAATGTACTCATTTTCCGAGGGTTCCAACGGGTATACACCCTTAATGAGGAAATCATAAAGTTTTTAATTCTGAATCTCTGTAGAGTTATACCCTCGTGTGTGAATGTATCTTCTTTGTAGTCATGTCTCGAAAGCTGTTGCAGGAACCAGTAATTTTCTTTGATATTTTTCAATCTTTTGTGCGAGAGTGTTTCTGAAATATTGGAGAAATTGAGCATTTGGTGACTCGGATCTTTTTTAAGATTTCACTGCTCTTTATTAGACACTTAACGTCACACTAAATTTTAGAGAGACGGTAAAAAATTACCTACAACCTTTTTTGTTTCTATTTTACTATATAGGAAAAGTTTATAAACTGGGACAGAATATTTTTTCGAAAAGTGCGTTTACTTTTTATTCTTGGTGTTACGGGATTAAGGTTTTTCAGGGATTAGTAGACAAACTGGAAAACTGAGATGGTAGTTCTGAAAACTGATATAATTAATTTCGGGCGCGCTCTGATTTCAATTATTAATCAGGAGGATTTAAAATGTTAATCAATCCGCGTTGTTATATTCCAGGTGTTACCTCTGAAGAACGAAATGAAGAAGCCAAGTAATTTTAATAAGGCGCTAGGAGTCTTAAATGTCGGGATGGTAATTGTGGGCGCAATGTTCGTCGCGATGGGTTTCATATCTTATTTAAAATATGGCGATGCAGTGGCTGGGTCTGTCACTTTAAACCTCCAGTCGTCAGAAGTGTAAGTATAAACGTATTTTCTTATAATTTTATACATCTCGACATTCTATTTATAACTCAGTTGGAATAAAATTACAAGTCGTGTCAATATCTTTCGGCACAGGTACGTGTTAATCACTCGCTAAATAAATTTACCCACTAAAGGCTTCCCAACCCGAGAATCCTGATTTAATGAAACTTTTTGAAGTATGTAAGGAGCATTTCTTTCTTGGTAATTCACTCTGAAGGGGTGAAATCAGCCCTTCGAGTAATCGCGTTTTCATTAATTTAACTTTGACCTGTGTATAATAGAACAAAACTTTAAATATAAAAATTCTTCAGTTTTCTATGGTCTATTACGCTACCAACAGTTATATCAAAAAGAACAACGAAAAAACGCAATAACTTTAAAAGCTGATTTCACTTACCCCTTCAGGGTGAATTCCCCCAGAAAAAAAATATTTCTTGCATACACAATATCCTCTATATTCACACGGAGCTTCGTTAAAATCTGAATTTTCGGTTTGAGAACGTTTCCTTGTTAGTCTCGATTATAATTCTGCATAATTTCTATTTTGACAAATTTCTCCATTTTCTAATTTCATTTACAATAGCAAGAGAATCCGGCAAGTGATCAGCAACTACTTCGTAGTCCGCTAACATTACCATAGCTTAGGATACTTTTGTCGTTAAGTCGAAACCAATATCCTATGTTCTACAGTAGACTGTTATGCGTTCAGGTCGATAAGTCGCACTGCGTTAAGAAAATAATCGAAATTCTGTCAGACAAAAACGAACAATAACGAGACGCAAAAACCTAGTTAAGAAACCAAAACTCTTTGTAACATAATTTTCTGTTGCATACGAAGGGTGGATGGGAAAAGCGTCGTCGTGCTTTCAAGGTTTCTATCATATAGTGTGTCTTTGTGGAAGTGTTCTACTTTACAAGCATTACTCACTTTAAAGGGAGTTTCGTTGTGTTTCCATTAAACGTATTAACAACCAGAGATTTCTACCTGTTGCGTGCCAGCTTGAATACCGCATGCTGCGTTATTTAACAAATATATAAAAAAATAGCTATAGTCCCAATACCCGGCGAATGACTTTACTCTACTCTTTCGCTATTAAACAATCGTACCATTTCAATTATTCACGAAGTATAATTGTCTTCTTACAGCTTACCCCAGTGCATAATGGTCGCCATCTCGTTGAGTATATTGTTCACGTATGCACTTCAATTTTACGTTCCCGTGGCGATCGTTTGGCCGGGAATCGTCGACCAATTTGGCCCTTTCAAGTGGCCAGTCCTAGCAGAGACTATTTTCCGCTCGGCGTTATGCTTCCTCACATGTAAGTTGAAGTTTCTACGCCTTGAACTCTTAAAATCTTCCTCGTTGACACTGTTTTGTGGAACGAGAGATTTTAAGGTTTCAAGTGACTCCCATTTGGGGTAAACGTATGTAATATGGAACACACGATGTCAAGAGCTTCCCAAAAGTAGGGGATTTTATTTTTTTTAAATTGAATGAATTCTATTTTATTGTGCTATATTTTTGTAGATCCATAAATATTAAATGAACTAAAAAATTGTACATATTTGTACAGATGTTAGTTATATTATTTATTTTTTTATTTATTTGGTTTTTTATAGACAAAGTATATTTTATCTTGTTATATTTTTGCAATTTCATAATATTAAGGAAACCGAATTTTTTAAAATAAGTACAAATATGTATTTACTATTTCAATTATAATTTTTTTGTGAAAATTCGAAAACCGGTTTCACCGGTTTTTTGGGGAATAGTAGAATTCGAAAACCAGTTTAACCGGTTTTTGGGGGAATAGTAGAATTCGAAAACCGGTTTAACCGTTTTTGGGGGAATAGTAGAATTCGAAAACCGTTTTTTTTTTCAAAAGTCGGGTTTTGTATAAACCCTACTTAATTTCTTAATTATTAATGTCCAAAAACTTGGGTCAGAAACACCAACTATATATGACCTCACTGACTCACCCACCGCGCGCCGCTGACTTCGAATTGCCGTACTTCAGGCGTTCCTAATAACTCAAAACCGAAGCTTCGCAATTTCGTTACTCTTCATTCCCGTCTTATTTTCTCCCTTACAATCACTTAGAATTTTCTACTATTTTAGAAATTAATACAAACGAAGATTCACGGTGATTAATCGATTGTTGTTCTGTTTCAGTTGTCCTAGCAGAGGCGATACCTCAGCTGGGATTATTCATATCCTTAGTTGGCGCCGTGAGCAGCACCGCGCTGGCCCTGATATTCCCACCGATCATCGAGATGGTGGTCTGTTGGCAGAACGCGTCCCTCAGCGTCTTCACGATGACGAAGGACATCGTAATAGTGCTGATCGGTTTCCTAGGATTCGCGACCGGAACGTACGAGAGCCTGACCTCGATCATCCAAGCGTTCAGCGCGAAAACGTAAAACCATATGCAGTCGTCGTATAGAATGATTATATTAGTCGTTGCTCGTGCACGCGCGGGAATCGGCGGATCATGACGTCTACGCGGGCACCATAGGCAATGATCGTTGGCAAAGCCGGGGTTCTTTTTCTTCTCTTTTTTTTAAATTTCGTAGACTATTATTGTTAATGTTATTTATTAGCACAGAACGGATCTACCGGGGATCTAGCCGATTTCGTTGATCTTCCTACTATTCAGTGTATTCTTGATTGTCCTGGACCTGGAAGGTAACTTTGTCATCTGTGATCCGTCTACAGCTACGTAATTAGAAGCCTCGTAATTAGTCCAACGAACAGGGTAACAAATCTCGAATTTTCGGGGAACCTCGGTCACAGTTCCCGATTCGAATGTTCTTTCTGTAACTTCAAGCTTGAATGGCCAATAGTCATCTGTTTCCTGCTTGATAGAGATAGCGAAGAGATGGAGAAAAAGATTCTGAGATTGGTAGCTGCAGTCGAGTCGCCACGCGTTGCACCTTAAGCCACGTTCCCACATTCGCGAGACACAGCGCGTAGACACTATCAAGATACTTTGAGAGATCGTTTCTCAATGTGTCTTCAAGTGGCTTTGTGCTTTTGACATATGGTAACGTGGGCTTGCACATGACATCGCCTATACGTAAATTCACAGCGTCAGTTGTTCGTGTCCCAGAATCAACGTTAAACTAGGATTATGTCGTAGACACTTAAGATTATATAAAAAAAAAGAAGGGAAATTGACTGTTACCGTAATTGTACCGTGATACGTAAACTAGTACGACGTAGAGAAGCAAAGCAATCGGATGATGAACGGACATTCTTCTTTCTTTTCTTTCGAATCGTTGTAAATTGTAATTGATACTCGAAGATCGTGTGATATAAAAAGACATAGGGGTGTAGATTATTTACGTATTTCTCGCCGAACGGCAGCCCGGACGAAGGCGCGGGGAATGTCGAACAGCTTTCCGAAGGCTCGCCAATTTCTTCATCGTGATTTCGCGTTCCAGCTGTGAGAATGTCATGCATGTGTCATAGTTGTGTTAGGGTGACCAGCGTTTCGATTCGAGCAAAGACGACGGAACGAGAAATATATTTTTTTAAATACAATTCTTTTTGTACAGCCTGTTTCTTCATTTTTAAACACAAAACGACCCTGGTATGAAACGTGGAGGTAACACAAGAACGATATTGGTCACCCTGAGTCACAATTAGTTCCGCCAGCACTGATACACGTCGCACATCGTTATTTCTCGTTTCATTACGAAATTTTATTATACTTAGCGTTTACCTGCGACGCGATTAAACACACCCCCGCAGAGGGGGTGTGTCGTATCTGTGAGTAATTGATGTGACCATACGATTTAATGTACATTTTATTTATTTCTTCTCTCGCCGCATGATCGATATTTATAAAAGGGAACGACGGAAGGAAGACGACGAGAAGTTGAACATTGTTTGATTGTACTATGTTATCATAGATGAAGGCATCGACTTTAAATACCGAACATTTCTTTCTACGCGTGCAGCGCTGATAAAAAGAAAAGCATATTCAGGGAAAGAAAGAAAAGAAGCAAAAAAGAAAAGCTGAAGTAGTGTGAAACTTCGATACCCGTTTTTAAAGGATAGCTCGATTCTCTCGTGCACCGGAATTGACAATAGATAGTAGCAGAGTCACAGGCACGCTTTCATTTACCTTTATTCTTATGCGCAGTAACGAAGGGAGGATACTTAAATAAATAGAGGGTGTTGTCCAGTATCCCGAGCAAAGAGAATTGCGATGTAAATGATGTTCCATAAAATTCGATAGAAAATAGTGAAAGAAAGTAAACTTCGCTTTTTGATACGTAGATAGAATTGTAAAACGCCACACTGCAGATTCGGTGATATGCAAATAATTCACAGCGATCTTGATCGGTCGAGCGAAATCATTTTCCAAATTTTCTCATCGCTCGAAACATTGTTTGATTTCTGTCTAATGTCGAATAGTGCAGCCCCTCGAGCCGACGGTGGATTTCGATTACCCTCTTGGATCTTCCGTGGACGCATTGTACCGATATAGTATTAATTATTTAAGCGACTCGTCGATTGTTAGGAGGCAGCGCACAAGTGCTTTGCGCCGCCTTGGAGTACAAAGTCTCTCAGGGAAATTTTATATACGTGTAGATACTCAGGTGTTCTTGTTAGGGTTGTTTGGAGGTGTAAAGTGACGATGACATTTTCCTTTTCTCGGAGGTTGATGAACGATAGTCAAATAAACATGCGTGATTGTCTATTCATGTACCACTGTGTTCATTCAGTGTTGGTCGATGGGTTAAATATTGGCGAATAAATTATTTGAAATTTACTGTTTCTACTGAATGATCGTTGGACTTGGAACAGAGCTGAGACGAAGAGATTGATTTATGGAAAAATGATGAGGAAATACTTGTGTAAACACCCAGATAGCACCTGACCTCTTAAATACATCCATTTCACGTCTGTTGCTGGTCTGAACGTCTTACGAACTGATTTGGACGTCTTTTAAGACGTACGAATCGGTTCGTCCTAAAGATGTCAAGACGTCTGTGTGGTATCTGGGCATAGGCGGTTCTTTGGTGTTATTTTGGTAATAATCTACGTGATGTTGCAATTTTTGTGATTGTACGACCTTAAAGTACACCTTACTGTTCGTTTTCCGAAAGAAAAGTCATGGAATTGAGCGTTCTGAATTTATCAATATTACATTATTGCAGTCTGAAGTTTGACGAAGATTTAAATTACTTTTCATTGAAAAGTTTTAAATGACGAATTTGTAAACATCTCATCCGTAGAATGATGGCCTGAGTAATGATTTGCTAAGTTAACAAGCCACTTTGGTCCGCCAAGAATGGATTGCACGAAGGAGGAGGTATATTTTGAATTTTGGCATCGAAAATTTCGCATCTTTTTGCATTGTAATGGTCCATTTCTGTTGGAAAAGGCGAATATTTTTCAACTGAGCATTCTACTTCCGTTGATGAAGATGTTGGATATTCATATGGCCATGAAGCACGAATTAAGCCCTGACGAATTTTGCTTACTGTTGTTTACTAGAGAAGAGACGAAAGAAAAGTGCAAATTAAACGTTGATCCATTTAAGAGTTATGTAGACGATCCTGAAGAGTTTAAGGTTACAAATTTTCATTAATAAACGAATATTAGTTACTAAATAAGAGTACTACGTGAAATGCTTTTACGTTTATGAAGGGTCTGTCAGTTTCTGTCCAAAGTGCAATCGTCGATCTGTTCATGAATATTATTCGTTATGAATCGTTCCTGGAGGCAGTAAGCAAAGATATTTTGGAAAAACAACACTGTCGTAATTACGATGACTTACATCAAACCATGTGTAAGTTATTCGATAAGGAGTCCTTGCAGGCAGTGACTCACCCTCATTAAAATTGCAATTATTCCTTTCACAAATTTACGAGATTATTTTCTAATGATTTTTAAATAAGTTTGTCGTTATTATTTAAATAGTTCAAAATATATAGGTTTGCGCATTTTATCAAACATAGTGTCTGATAATTTTTAAACTGTTTCCTTGATGTCAATCACTCAAATTACTCGTAATCATTTAACAAATTTGTAATTACAGTGCTGGTGTACATTCTAGCATACAGAATATTTTCTCTATTCTTCGAAAACTCCATCGAGTGTTTCGTTCACTTTAAATTAAAGAAAATGTTGTTCCTGGTCTCGTACCTCCTTCGTCCTGAAACTTCCAACATTTTCCACGATAAGGGTTGCTCGACATACGAGGAAGATTTCGTGGAGCAGAAGCTGGTTTTTCCTTTTTTGGAAGCGACGTCTTCCTTAGAGGTTCCCTTCCTTCAATTCGTTAAGGGATGTTTCTACTGTGACGCCCCGATAAAGTACCGCTGTTTGGAACTTTTTTTCGTCACGAAAAGAATGTGTTTATTAAATTGAAGTTTTTTTTCTATTTAATAGAAAAACTTATATTAAAACACATATTAATAAATAGAAAAACTTATATTAAAACAGATATTAATATATAGAAAAACTTATATTAAAACACATATTAATAAATAGAAAAACTTATATTAAAACACATATTAATAAATAGAAAAACTTATATTAAAACACATATTAATAAATAGAAAAACTTATATTAAAACACATATTAATAAATAGAAAAACTTATATTAAAACACATATTAATAAATAGAAAAACTTATATTAAAACACATATTAATAAATAGAAAAACTTATATTAAAACACATATTAATAAATAGAAAAACTTATATTAAAACACATATTAATAAATAGAAAAAAATTCATTTCAGTAAACACATTCTTTATGTGCCAAAAAAAGTTCCAAGCAGTGGTACTCTATCAGGGCGTCACAGTGAAAAGACACCTTAAGGGTACTAGGCAGTAGGCAGTCGTTTTGTCGAAAATGAAGCATTTCCTTTTTTAATTAATTACAAAGAAATAAATTAAAGCTGAGACCTGTTCGCTGACATAATGCCTATTAACATCATAATATTTAAGCTTTAAAAAACATGTTTGTTTCGCTAAAAATATGCATTATAGATGACGTTACAATAAATAGGCTTCCTTCGTTTTGCAGCGATTTTGAGGAAACTAAACGAAATTCAGCAGCCTGCTTCTAAATTCTTCTTTAGAATACCTCTGGTTCTCCACTGAACCTGTAATAGAAGCAAAATTATCATTCGTCAAAAACGACTGCGTAGTACCCTTAACCCTCTAATAAATAACATGTTAGATTCATTTGAATCAGTCATCTCTTGGTTAACATTCGACAGAGGCTTCGCGATCAAATCAAAGAGCAAATACAAAATATGAAACCACCTAAAAAGGAAGTAACTACTCCCATGTTTATGAAAGTTCTTAATCGACCAAGGCTTCAGTTGAGAGCACCTCCACCGTCACCAGCAGTAAGCGATCTTCTTCCCCATAATTTCAGAAACAACACATAAAACGAATAACACAAAGTGCACATATACTGTGACTGCTTCTATTTCCATAAACTAAAGCAACGTGTAACTAACGATCGGAGTCTATCAGAGCCCAACAAGGAAACGTAATTTTTTCTTCTTCCACAAAATGCTGTGTTCGGAGAAGTCGATGCTTTCCGCGATCGGGCCTTGCATTTGTAGGGGAAGTCGGTTTATAGCATACCGAACATGAAGCAATCAGTTTGTAGTAATGGAGGATTAAGGGGTCATTCTACATGAATCGGTCGAAAAAATAAACTACTTTTAAAGATTTATTTCTCAGAATTTTTTTTTATGATTTATTAAGTTACTTTTATATTATACCAAAAATTTGAAAGGAAATTTTGTTTTTTTATAGCGCCAATATGGCACCTAAAAAATATATTTCGTCACTCAGGTTTATCTGAATCAAAAAATTCAGTGCCGCTATCACCCCTACGTGAATTAACAATTTTTGTCGAAAAATAACCGAGAAAAAGGGTGTTTCATCAAATTTTTTTTCAAACCGGTGCCATTTTTTTTATATAATATAACAGTAGCTTAATAAATACCAAAAAGATTCAAAAAATCCAAAACTCCACCCGTAGAAAGTTAACACCTTTTAGAGGAATATATCAAATTCGTATGTAGACACCCTAGGACCTAGGCAACGTAGGTATACATATACTCGAAACGTGTATACTCTTTGTAAATAAATTATTTCCAGCTTTATAAATTTCGCGTTAATTAAAATAGCAACCCTTCAACGTTACGCATTAATGGGACTTAACGCGTCCAAATCGACGTCATTGTAAATACAAAGACATTGACTTAACGAATCCCGAAGGTTTCCTTTTTTTGAAGACCCCTCGTATCCTGGACAGGATTTGTCGATGACGAAATTTTTCCGCCACGTCCCGAGGACAAATTATGTGAAGCCCTCGACGGAGTCGAAACTGCAGTCGTTGCGCGCGGCGAACAAATTGCAGGCTATGAACTTGTTGAAGGACGCAAATGAAAATGCACCGAGTTGTTCGCAGCGTCGTAAGAGCTTGGCGAAATCGACTGAGGATGAGAAACCCAGGGCGACTTTCGTGAGAAAGTCAGCCCCGACTTTTAAGGTGACTTTTTAGAATTTGTAGTTGAATGTTTCGTTCCCGGTCTAGAATCGTCGAAAGATCGGTTGTGTTTTATTTCATTTTCGAGCGTTCGACGTTCTAAGAGTATGCGTTTAAAGGGATTTTTTAAAATTCGAAAAACTTCTGAAGTTATAGAGATTTGAGTATCAGCGAATGCGTTCATTTAAAACTTTAATCGCGGTTTTCTCTAAATAGTGTTCTTCAAACTGGTGGGATAAGTATCTCCAAAACTTATTAACCGATTCCCTTGAATTTTTTTTTTATTTTGAAGGATATACTTTCTCGCCGTGGACAAACCTCTGAAATTTAAAAAAATTTGGAACTTTGTATTTTTTAAACAAGTTGAAAGGAAAAAAAATATAAGGAAAATGATTTTATATTACAAGTGTCGTTATTTTTTAAAAAAATGTTACCTTTGCACTTTCTCTCTGTTTGTACATAGTATTTATTTATTTAACAGCCTGTCGAGGTGAAACAAACCGCAGCTTCGATTTTAAGGGAGTGCGCTCGCGTGATAACCGACGAAGAGAAAGAAATAAAAAAGTAACTAAAAGAATCCTTTTTCATTTAAAAATCGTTATCTTCCTCGTTGTAAAGCCTCGCTCAAATTCTTTCATGAAAACTTCTAGATTGAAAGAATTGGCAGAGGGGGGCCTCGATCCTTCTGCGATATTAAAACTCGAGGAAGAGAAACGGAAACAGAAGAGGGAGGAAGAATTATTGAAGATACAAGAGAAACATCTTTTGGCGCTGTTAACTCGCGAGGGTGCTTTTATCGCTAAGCAATCGTTATTAAATGATGTCAAATTGCACGCTGACAACGTACGGAAAGAGGTATTTGTGCTTTATTTTTTGCAAAATTACGCGTAAACTTTGTTTGCGTGCATGGTGCTCTGAAATTGTTTAGATTAACATTCTATTAATCGTATCGATAGAAGAAGCTCACACAAACATAAATCCACAAATGCTTCCTTTAGAAATTGTTAGGCTTCTATAGCTGCACTTTGAGGGAAATATTTGAAGCAAGCTTCTTGCGAATCGTATACAATTTTATATATTTCTGGAAACAAAAATTCACGCTAAATTATTTATTAGTGGGACTTAGGATATTGCAAACTGTTCTCTTCGTTTGTTTAAAGAAACAGGAACTGTACGAGAAGCTGGAGAAATGGAGGGAGGATTACAATAAGGAGATGATGGAAATTGTTGAGAAGTGCCGTGAGATCGAGCAATCGTCTCGTGAAGCTTTCAACGCCATGATTGATGAAAAACGACAGAGGGGTAAAATATATGTCAATAACCACTACCTATATTTCTATCATTTTCGCTACCTTTTTACCCTATCATCCCCATCATAAACTTTATTCTACCTTGACTATGTGAAGTAACTTTCGATAAATTTTAAATAGTCTAACACTATTTGCAAAAATTTGTAACGAATTTGACACCTTGATGGAATGAAACGAATTAATCGAAATTAATGAAACCCTTATTATCACGATTAATTTTAAAAAATTTCCGTTCATTTCTCATAATTCCTGGAGTTGACACGATTGAATTACCTTGATCAGCTGCAGAAGTTTCGGAAGAATCGCGTCAATTAAAGACACAGCTGCTAAAGCAGAGGGAGGATGAGACCCAAAGAAAGATTAAAATGATCCAGGAGATCAAGACTATCCAGTCATTGCGGGCGTTGCCATTGAAGGACTTCGATCCTACGGAATCCAGTGGCTTGGGTCTTCTTTGTGAAATGTCTTTAGCAGAGGTTCAACATGTTTTTATAAAACTACAACAAAGACCAAGCAAATTTTTCACTTCCATTGAGAACAGGAGAAGAATCCTTAACAAATCTTTCTGTTTTCATTTGATTTTAATTCAATATTTAATTCACCATAATTATAAGTCATCCTGTGGGATATTTTCTTTCCTCTGCACTTCAGTTGAGGGAGAGGCTGTTTTGGATGAAAATGAAATTGAACGAGGAGATGGAAAATCGGAAAGCTGTCATAAGTCGGGAACGCGAGAGACAGAAGAACTTGATCGAGGACACTCGAAAAGCACTCGAGGAATACAAAGCCAACAAGTTGGTTATTGAACTTTTATCACTGTCCATAATCCAGATATTCCGAAAATTAGAGAGAGTTACAAAAAGATTTGAAAGTGGAGATTGCAAGTTTTCCCATAAATTCATACCATAAACGATTAGTGGAAGAAAATTTATTCCGCAAAACGTCTCTCTGTTAATATGTAGTTATCATACAGTAGCGGAGAAAAAAGTTATCACTTTTTCGATCCACTCTACTTACATTACTTTTTAACATCAACTCAAATCTGCAGTATATACATATCTGCAATATATACATATTCTGATACAGAATTAAAAGTTATATAAAATCCAGTTACGGTTAAATTTGTTTAATTAACACAAAACAGGGCAAGACACTGTTAAAGCTGACAAAAAACTACCACTTTTGAAAAGTAATAAACAATTTAATGTTTTGTGGGGGCACGTTTTGCCTTTAGGACGGCCTAAAATGTTACCGAAATTGGTAACTCCATGTCAGTCCCTAAAAATGTATAGTCTCGTTCAATGACATATAAAACTTTTGTTTGTTAGTTAAATAAATTCAACTTTAACTGGGTTTAATACAGTTTTCAATTTTTCATCAGAATATGTATATGAAACATATACCACAGTTCCAAGTTTTTGCTAAAAAATAACATAAATAAAACAAATCGAAAAAATGGTAACTCTTTTGTCGGCTACGGTACATATATTGTAATAATCACCACTTAGAAAGTTATAAATGTAGTTTTTGGGTTTCTCAGACGCGTTGCCCCGTCCTTTAAGCCCCAGCAGCAATCTGCCCCGGTTACATCAGTGGAAATAGAAGCATTGCGGAAGAAGCTTGAAGAACGACGAGCCTTCAGAGCACAAGAAGATATTACACATGGCTCAAAGCTGATAAAATAACGACTCACGTGCCGTGTACTAACATATTATGACAATAAATTGTACATAATCCACGGGTAGTTACTTGCCGCATGTTCGATATTACGTCACGATGCAATTCTGCATATTCATGGTTCACCGCCGATACTCTCCGCGTACTTATACCACGCGCGAGTTCCAACGCATATCACTCACATCCTTATCGCTGTATAAATGTTATAGTTGCTAACAACTCACGTCAACGTATGATTAGAAAACTGGAAAATTACTGGTCAACGATACCTATCTAGCTTTTGTGACTTGCAATTTCATTTTTAAACGATTTTATTTAACTTCTCTGTGTTGTTTGTTTGGTCCAAATCTGAAATCTCAATTTGAATCCATTTCAAACTATCCTATTGACTTGAAACTTTGCAGGCGTACGCAGTTTGGATGATAGTATAATATTATTAAACCCTTAAAGGGTTTAAAAAATTACCCAGTCATCAAACCTCAAACCTATATATATAATAAGACGCTTAAGGGGGTTGTTTATAGTTTGTTAGTACAATCTGTTCAAAGTCTTTTTTTCATACTTCCCGATGACCTACAAAGTTCAGATTCAGCCATGAATGTTTCCTCCGCACCCAAAGGTGTCGTGAAAAATTCAAAACCTGGAAAATTCGATAATATGTAGTAGCTGTGGTTTAAAACACGTGTTATGTACAATCTAGTAGCCGCTACCGCATTGTATACATGTAGACCTGTACGCGGGTCGTGTTTAGAGCTTTGCAGCGACTGTTCCTCGGTGTACCCGACCCACCCGCACTCGAATCGTCACTGTACTATAGTAAGCATTACGATACTAGACTTTTATAAATATGAATTGGCTATTTTCAAGAGTTGCTGGTTCACAAATTTACTTTTTAGCAATATTCCATTGTTAAGTAAACGTGTTTAAAACATATAATACGTCGTAGAAAATTGCAGTTTGCTCTTAAAAACACAAAATTCAATGCCAGACAGCAACCCCTAATAAGTATCTAAAAAAAATGATATAAATACAACATTACTTAGTCGTAAGGGTAAACACATTGACACGGTGCCCCGTGAAAAAATACAAAAAAAAATTTCGGGTCAAATAAACACCACCTTATATATAGAGTAAATCCGGGAGACTGGGCCGGGCCGGAGAGTTGGTCGAAACAGTTTAGTAAGCTAATCGCTTAGAACGGGGCCCCCTCGGAAAGTGGGGCCCGGGGCTGCAGCCCCCCCTTTAATCCGGGCCTGACAATATGAGGGAAAATATGATAAATGATACCAAAAAAGCACTTCTTCATTTAGCAAGAAAATATTGAAAAGGTCCCTGGTTCATTTGTCAGACTTACGCCCCCCCCCCCCCACTCAAGAAAATCTTGAATTCGGCTCTGCGCCCTCCCCCCTTCCGAAAATCCCAAATCCCCCCTGCTCGCGCCGTGGGAATGTACATATGGAGGGTTCAGAAGAGTTCAGCAAAACAGTGTAAGTCTATTAGCATTGAAACCGAGGATTACACTGTTTAACCTGTGAATAATTTTGCCTAGTAATTGTGTGGCTAATATAAGTACCATCATTTATTGCTTACGTAAGAAAGTAGTGACTTAATTGTTTTATCAATTTCGTGTATGCGTTTTGCCAAATATTAATATAATATATGTAATATAATATGATCTTAGATGTTGTTGCCATAATTCTGATTTACATGGCGATAAACTCGATGCATCGAAATTTTTAATGTTTTTCTTCTGAAATTGTTTGTGAATATTTTTTATTTTATACTGACATAAAATAAGTGAAATCGAGCTTCATTTACATCATAAACAGATCGAATACCGAAAATTTCACAAACACATTTTTCTAATATTGGAAATGTGACATTTCTGTCACATGAAACATCACCAAAATCTGCAAATGCTTTTTAGTATTCTTCAGATTTGGATAAAATTTTTAGTGGTCCTTGCTTCCTTTTACGATAAAAAGACGGATTACAATCACATTTATTGATTGATTGATATAATTCATTGTCACGAATAAAACTTTTGTTGCATGAAATTCCAGTTTCTATCCAAATATGTACTCTACTTTTTAAGCGATGCATATTTCCCAGCATTATAATGAGAATGTTAGCGCCGAAGCACTTACTTAGAATATTTGTGTCATAATATTGCAAATGAGTGCTAGAATTCGCATACCTTACCTACTTTAAAAAACAATTAACTTTCTTCCGAGTCAACTTTCCGCTATGCTCTTTACCTTTTTATTAGGAAAATGCTAAGCAATGCCCAGAACAAAAGCAATAAATTAACCCAGAAAATGTGATTGCTGCGATCGGCAGTTGAGGCCGCGTAAGCCACGTACAGCGCTATTCATCGACATTTACCAAGGTTTTATCCTCCACTTTGATGTCTGCCATTATGCATGTCATTCATTAAACGCGTCAACAACAAGTATATGAAATTTCAGAACTGCAAGAATGACGTTATTGCGCTAGAAATTTTAGCTGCTTGACCACCCACCCCTGCTGTTAGTTTCCCGGACTGATGCGACAGACCGGCGATTTCGTATTCAGCAATACTAATCAATCAGTTGTAAATAAGAACTGTGACTGCATTGAGTCACGTTGACCCCTATGTAGCGCGTTCTCGGTCTATTACCATTCTAGTGTAAGTAGAACCAGACGCACAATTGCGGTCAGAAAATCTGCCGCTGTACAAGCCTTGTACTTGACACACTGACCACTTGCACAGTAAACCAAGATTATATCAACTTTTCCCCTTTTGAGTATTAAGCTTTAAGGCATCATGGAAAGCAAACTGATTTTCTTCAGTGTCACAAATTAGACTAACAACAGGGTTGAGTACACCTTTTGTGACATTTCTACATTTTTTTTATCTTAACTCTTAACTGGTGTCCTGGGGGCAGTCATGACCCCAAGCACGCAAGATTCTCTGCAAAATTTTTGGTTGTCTAAGTTTTGTAAACTGAATTTCTAATTAATTTTATAATAATAGTTTAACTTACTATGTTTCTATTATTTCATACATTACCTAAGAACAAAATATTCATAGGGGTTGATCTAATGTTGAGTTTATAAATTTCTGTGTTCTTTTTTATTTGGGGTCTGCCACGACCCCAAAATACCAATTACGTTTGAAAAAAAAATAGTATACCAGTTAAGGGTTAAATCTCCCAAAAGTTTGGCGGTCCCACTCACGGGGGCCGCTAAACCATTTAACCCAAACTAACTACAGATCACAGTTTTTCGCAAATGTCTGTGAAACTAAAGCGAAACAACGGTAATATATACAGGAAAAAATTGTTTAGAATTATGGCCCTGATAACATATGTCAAGGTCATCGAAATCGGTTAGAACTACCGTTTTGTAAATAATTAGCACTTGTTTGTATATCATGAACTGTGAAAATTATACAGCTGACTTGTCTTAAGTGACTCGCCCGATATAATGCATTGCCAATTTACGTTCGTCAAGCTGTTCAAGATGTGCATGCTTTGCAGTGGCACCTAACTACTTCATTAGTGCGTGGTTGCTTTTAAAACGCCTCGAGAATATCGCCTGAAATTTATGCGGAGAAATGGCAAGTGCACATCGCGGTTGCGTTCAAGACCGAATCCCTGTCCGTTCTTGAAACAAATTGTACGTCCATCAGACCTACAGTCGTTCGATGGCAGTCTACCGTCTATTGCCATAGGTTGCGTCGCTTCGTGAATACATATAAGAACATACTTGTGATTTTATCCATCCTTCTCAACCTAGCATCCTAACAACTTACAGTTCCAGGATATATAGTACAAGCTCAGGTATTTCTTCACTTACAAGTTATCTACTATTTCTACTAATGAGAACCATGAAACTCGTATTATAAAGAAACTAACAACAGAGTATCATTATATTCATTTTTTTATATTATACATACTATTTTTATTAGATAAAATTTATATAAAAAGTATGCATATAGAAATATGTGAAAAAGAAATTGAATAGAAAGTCTTTACACATTTTATATTTTACATTTTAAATAAAGATATATTTCTAAATAAAGGGCTGTTCCTTCGTAATGAAACTTGCAGTATTCTATTGTTGACCAAAAATGCTCAAAAAATCACTTTCAAGACAAAATGATGGAAAAAGTTTTGACGTGGCTCTTTCCCTACAATTTGCACTGTCTATTTAGTAAAAAATTTAATTTTAAATATGATGAAGAAAATAAGAAACAAAAATATATATAAAAAAACAATTTTATGTTATACGTGACCAATCGTTGCGATGCGAGTAGCGTTTCGTACGCAACTGCTTTTTGTCATTTTCATAAAGAACGCGAGTGGTTAAATTCAAGTCGTTTGGATTTCTGCTTATATTTATTGATGACTGGGCAATTTTTTCACCCCCCGGCGTTAATTTTATTTTTAAACATTGTATTGTCATCCAAACTACGCACACCTGCAAAGTTGCAAGACAATTGGATAGTTGGAAGTGGGTTAAATTTCAGTTGCCAGATTTGAACCATACTAACAAACATACAAACAAACAAGCAGAGGATCGAAGCTGAATAAAATCGTTTAAAAAGCACAATTTTTCTCTTTTTATTATCGTACATAAACTATCGGGCCATGCAATAGAGAAACATCAATTTTTTTGCTAAAAATCAAAGGTCTCTCTTTTACTTAATATTATCGTATACAAAAATTATTCTACGGGTGTTTATAAAAATGTGGGACACTTCTTCAGGATCGGTTCTACTCAACAAAAGAATAGAAACAGATGGTATACGCATTAGTTCGATAATGCTTAGTTTTGCAGCTGTAAGAAGTTTTATATTCCGTAAAACACCGGTCTGGGCTGCTTGTCAATGGACAACTTGCTGACAGCCACGTTTGTTCGTTGGCGTAGTAGGTACACTATGTTTGTGTCCACTTATATTCTTTCCTGCTTCCTGGCTTTAAAAACTACTAGCGAAATGATATAATCAATATATGGATCCGCGGAAACATAGCTGGGCTTTGCTAAATGCCACTTGAAAAGGCATTCCAGACCGGTGTTTTACGGAATATAAAAATGCTTGTAACTTCTATAACTTTTTTTATTATTTTAGCGAGTACAACCGTCCCCGAAAAACTGTCCCACATTTTTATAAATACCCTGTATAAGTATCGAACAATTTTTTTTGTTTTGTAGATAATATGAATAAGAACAAGTTTGATAAAGAGCCTGAACATAATTTACGTATTTACAAAAATAGAATAAATACTATTCAAGACTATTTCTACGTAAGATTTTTTTATTCTAGTAACTGCAATGAGTGTTTTAATTAAAGGCAATTGTTGTTATTTAAAACCCTGGATTTTATAAATAAAAAAAAATGTATTTTCCCTTATGAAATACAAGAAAGGAGAAAGGGTTAAGGGTAAAAGATAAGAGGGCAGTGGAGGTTGGAGCAAGAGGAGGAGGGTAAATGGAGGGGGATAAGGGAGAGGGGGTTGGGAAGGGGACAAGGGAATTGGCGATGGGATAGGGAAGGAAAAAGGAAGCCTGATAAGGGAGGAAAGAAGGAGGGAGGAGAGTGTGAGCAGCATGAGTAGTTATTGGGGAAAAAAGAGGAAGGAGAGGGAGGAGGAGAGCTAGCGACGGGGTGAGCTAGCAAGGAGGTGTTGGGAGGAAATTAAAGGGAGGGCGAGGAGGGAGAAAGTACTGGGGGGTGGGAAAGGGAAAGGAAGGAATATTCTGAAGAAAGGGGATGAACAATAGAGGGGGTGGAAAGAATTGGGGGTGGAGGGGAATTGGGGGGGGCGGAATTGGTGTGTAGGGAAAGAAGAGTGTAGGAGGAAGAAAGGATTAGAGGATCGGATTACAATAAGCTTTTATACTAAAAAATTTTAAATTTAAACAAATATCACGTCCATTGCTCTCATAACCATTGCTTCGTCCATATTCTTTTTCGACGTCCTGACAATTGCTGTACAGTATACGCACAGATTGCTGAGGAAACATTTCAGTATCGCGTTTTGAACTGAACCAATGTTTCACGATTCTGTGCTAAATGCATCTATGGATATAGATCTCAGCATGAATGAGGCCTTTAAAGGTCTAAACACACTTACCAGTTACGTGATGACACAGTGCCAATGGTAAGAGAAAAGAATTGATCTGTAACGAAACTGATAAGAGTGTTTAGACCTTAAAACGGAACATGGTACACACATAAATGCCTCGAGGATAGTGTGTGCATGTTTGCTGCACAACTCGTGAGAAACTATAGGAACAACTGACTCAACCTTCAAGATAAATCATTGTTATCATCGACTAATGACAATTTCCAATTCGTCACGGAAGCCACGGGAGCGTAGTAACTTTACCCATGTTTTACAATAGGAAGATGGTGGGAGAATGCACGCTAAAATAGAGGCGATCATGAAACGTTCTTCTCACAGTCTTTCCAGAGTTATCGTTAAGAGTGTCCGTCACGTTACGATCGCTTATAAAACAAGCAACGTTCCCTTAAGGATTGGGGAAAGCTGGAAACGTCTCTACAATAACAGATAGCCGTACGTCGTCACTTCGTCAACATGGTAGCCGATAAAACATCGAAAACCGTAAGATTTCTTCTGTGCATCGTTAGCATTGCTCTTCGCGAGGAATGGCGAACGTTGATTGTTCACGGTGTTATTGACCTCAGGATCCAACTTTCACCATCGAAAACAACGTGCTCAAAGGGGTGTCGATGCCGTCCATATCTGGTTACACCAGCCTTGGACAAATGCTGTTCGATGATTTGATGGAAAACTCAGCCTGCGTTGGACAGGTATGTCGAACGATTTGTTTACCATTTCTTATAATATTCTTCATTAATATGAACGATATTAGTGAAAATGATTTGCGTATTGCACACGAGAAAGAGGATTTTTTGCCACGTTAGCTGAGTTGAAGGAAACTTTGCCTTAAATAAATCATGATTTATCCAAATACGAGTTATGACTCCACTGCAATTCATTTGCATTTTACACACGCGCTTGAAAAATAAGTACGATAACGTGATTGGGGGCCTTCATTTTGCACGAAGACAGGAAAGAAGAGAGATATTTTGTACCTTCGGTATATCCGCAATTTGTGCCAGCAATTAGAACAGGCTTATGTAACAGGTGGTTTCCAAGTTCAAGCTCACAGTTTATTGTATCATTAACTCGCTAAATAGCCTTGTCATTCGTCAGCATAAAAGCGATGCTTCAGCCAATAGAGATCATAAAGAAACTAGTTTACGTTCTAGAGATATTTAAAACGAAGATGGATCTGCGGCTATAAACACATGTCGTACCAAGAAGAACGTCTTAAGTACGTCAATTTGCTTTTTAATCATTCAAAGAAGAATAATAAAAATACCTGTTTCACGGTGACCAAATAATTGATCTGCGTTTTCCGCATAGCAGGAAGTTTGTTTACGAGTTTCCACGTTAAAATGGACTTGAACAACTTTCGGCTACCAAACTAAATAGGCTAAAGAAATTCCAAATCTCTAGTTTTAAATCTCTCCTTCAGGTTTTATTTCACAAACAGAATATAGGTATTGCCCTGATCAAAGGATCCGATGTTTCAGGTGGACGTGGTCACGGAAGTGGAGGAAACTTTCGCGGACATAGCAGATCGCGCAATAAAATGCGCTCTGTGGATGCAGAAGCAAGGGGTGACAGCAGGGGACATTATCGCTGTTTCTTCGCACAATCACCTCGATTCTTTCACTCCCTGCTTGGCCGCACTTTTTATCGGCGCTTCCTTCAATCCGTGGGACTGTGAAATGAACACTCGTAAGTCTTGAACCACAATCTCGCGTGCTACTTCTGAAAAACTGCCCCCCCTTTCATGAGTTACAATCTCCCGACCCACACGCGAGTTAAAATAGTATCGGTTTAGGTAAAGTTCGAATAGTGTGTTCAGATCGCGCAATTAAAAGACTTGATAGTGTCTCGCGCCAAATATATTCGCAGCGCGACACACAGAGTGCTCTATAACGCCACGACCCGCTATCGAGAACCCTTTGATTATCGAATGTCAATAATGGCTGATCCGATATGTATAACTGTGCCTCCGAGCGGCGGCTGGGTTGGCCGTGACTCTATTGTGCGTGCACGAGAGTCCGACTGCCACCAGCAATCCTCAGACTCTTTCGCATGCATGGCTGAGTCACGGCTAACCCAGTCGCGGCTCGGAGGCAAAGTTTTATTCCGCGATGGTGTGAATTATAAATCAAGTTCTTTAGGTTCATTTGTCAGGGTGAAATATTGTAAACTAATTTTGACCCGCGTCACATCATACTATTTGAATACGCCAATATTCGAATAATAACAATCGAATACAGCAGTATTCGAATAACAATCGAATACAGCAGTATTCGAATAACAATCGAATACAGCAGTATTCGAATACATTAGTATTCGAATAGTATTCGAATAATAACATTCGAATACTCAAATATTCGAAGTTTATTCGTAGCATTCGAATACTCAAATATTCGAAGTTTATTCGTAGCATTCGAATACTCAAATATTCGAAGTTTATTCGTAGCATTCGAATACTCAAATATTCGAAGTTTATTCGTAGCATTCGAATACTCAAATATTCGAAGTTTATTCGTAGCATTCGAATACTTGTAAAGTATTCGAATATTAAATTATTCGAATACTTGTAAACTATTCGAATATTAAATTATTCGAATACTTGTAAACTATTCGAATATTAAATTATTCGAATACTTGTAAACTATTCGAATATTAAATTATTCGAATAGTCCCAGCCCTATTCCGAAGTATTCTAAAGCCAAGTGTGATCGTGGCTTTATGTAAAGCAGAACACTCTTTACGAAGCGCGCTGCATTTTTGCACAATACACTTATCTTTTGAGCATGAAATTTTGTATCTTCTACTACAAATAATTAACCGAATAAATTAATTGCTTCACGCCCACAAACCGGCGCGAGAGAAAAGCGGTAAATTGTCTCTATCGAGGCGCGAAATGGTGTCATAAAGACTGCAGAGTGCAGTCTGTTTCTGATCATGTTATGCGTTACTACAGTCCTTATCTTTCAGAGAACGTTACAACACGCATGACTGAAAGCTTTTTTCAAAATGTGCGCTGGTTTTATAGGAATTTGAGCTTCTAAATGCACAAATCAACTTGGATCTGCTCTATCATATACAGCTTTTTCGCAGCTTGCTTTGACGTCATTATGTTGCAATAGACGATTCAACAATTACTGAACTCATTTATCTCAATTATTATGTACTCACTTAATCATAGTAGCGAACAATTACTCAACTCATAATTCACTCATGTGGCTTGACGATGCAGTATTTATGGTCTCCTAGAAATATCTAGTAATTTCCAATATTTACCTGCACCAACGTGTTTCTCAAATTCAGAACACGAATATATTAAAAACAGCTAAAAAATTAGAATTTTTTTTAAACTACCACAATAGAAATTGTCATCGTTTCTCAATTTCAGTTCCATTCAAGAAAACCTTGCTCTTGAAATCACATAAATGACGATCTTGAAAGGAACGATACCCTCTATTAGAATCCTGCCATCTTCGCCACGCACGTGGAAACGCATTAAAATGGCCGGATATCACCCTCACGCAGATTCAATTGAACGCAATCAAAGTTTGCTCGGTCGTGCACGCAGAGATGGAAAATACAAAGCGAAGGCCGTCCATTTACATAACGATTATTTATTCGGAATGTGGTAAGGTGCAGTGCGTTGCATAATGACGAACAATCTATTGCGTGTCGATAGAACTTGCCCGTCATTTTATGACGCTGTCCCGGCCGAAAGTCATCTTTGCCAACGAGAAGTCCGTGGGCGTCGCCATAGAGGCGTCGAAAATCGAGGTTTTCCACCCGAAGATCGTATGCTTCGGCGATTACCCTGGTGTGACACCGTTCTCCGAGGTGATGAGTGGCCACAAAGAGTCAGCAGTGGCCAACTTCCGGTGCACGGAGATCGGTGATCCTGAGCAGACGGCCACGCTGCTTTATTCTTCCGGGACAACAGGATTACCCAAGTGCGTGCAGCTGACTCATCGTGGATTGATCAACTCGATGGGAACGCTCGGGTCTGTCGATATGAAGGACAATCTACCTCTGTGGTTCAGTTCTCTATACTGGATCAGTGGTACCCTACTGTCCATAAGGAGCATCCGTTCCGGGACCAGGAAGCTAATCGCTCCTGCTTACACTGCGAAGATCGCGTGCGAAATAATCGAGAAATACAAGGTACGTGTTTTCTCTGGAATTAACCTTTGGTATAGCGATAGATGTGCATTGCGGAAGTGACGCTGGTGAAAGTAGAGAGCGTAGAAGGTTTTACTTTGTTGATGAAATTATTGTTAAATTGGGTTGAGTAAAGTTGAGTTGAGTGTTTTGGCTGGTGAGGGTGAAGTTTCTTGAGGACTTGGAGGCAGTGGCGCACCCCGAGGGGAGGGGGCGCTGGCACACCCTCAGATAAGAAGATTTATAGAAAGAAAGAAAACTGGATTTTATTCTAAATAGATTAAACTTTAGAATAGAATAGAATTAATTTGAACTTTAATTTTTATTAGGGATATGTAGAGGATATGTAGGTATGTACCGAATTTTTTTTGCTGCCTAATTTTGCCCCTAATTTCACTGGACTACATGATTAACTCCTGAGTGCGCCACTCGTTGGAGAAATGGTGGAGTAGATTATATTATAATATCTAATAAATTCGTAATTGCAAGTAATTGTTGTTATAGATCATATAATGATACAGAAGATCGTTGCATGAAAATAAAAATTTGGTATTTTTTTAATAAGGTACTAAAGCTCGAGTAAAGTTATCTTTGAATGTTCACCTTTCATAAACAGAATCTGCTTCTATCGGGTAATAAATTAATACACGATGAATACACAGATTTTAATCGGTAGTAAATGGGGCTAGCAATGACGTTAGCTTGAATACATTCTGAATATGGGTCAGTTAAGCTGACCCAAATATCATATTTTACGTTCTCGTGAAATTCATTAGCGTTTTAAGGTCATTATCTCTACCTGGAATTCTTTTACGATTCATTGTAATTGAATTTGCTGTAGGTATCGTGGATGATGCTGAGCACCAGCATGGCAAATCGATTTGCTCGGTACAACGGTTTGCACAACTATGATCTGTCGAGCGTGGCCTTTATCCTCGTTGGAGGTGCTGCCATGAAAAGCGAATCTCAGGACATGTTGAAGAAGCAGCTGCCCAACACGATGATTATCCAAGCGTATGGTAAGGTGTACAATATCAAAAACCAAAAGAAAAAGAGGGAATTATTCTTTTAAAATGATCCACTTCTTGAACCCCAGTATTGCAATATTACAGAAGCTACTTACGCTATACAAACATAAATAAACGACAAAACTCTTATGGTATCAGATATACCTCCCTAGAGTTGCCACATTTTGGGGAGAGGGAATATAATATTTTCGTGGAATCTTGAAAAGAATATCATATTTTCAGGGAAATTTAGGAATATAAAAAGGACAGATTTATTTTTGTATGTTACTTATTTTGATAAGTGCATTTGCTGTTTGTTTGTGCTTTTAGTATCAAGGAATTACTTTTTACAAAGTAACTACAAGCACATTTTTTATTAATTCAATTGTAGTTTTATTTTTTTCTTCTCGCCATATTCATATAAGAACAACTTAGACATTGACAGAGCACCTAAGCTGGCAATGCACTGTGTCGCGTGATGTTAATAATAACTAAGGGTGCGTTCTGAGCACTGAGACTCGCTGCAATTAGGTTACTTTACTTAAGTTGTTAATTACATTTTTTTTAATTATCAAACACCCAAACATTGATCGTCCTTGATTTACACACAAAGTCTCATTGAAATCGATCTGTAATATTAATATGCTTCTTTGGCAGGTATGACAGAGCTCGGTGGCGTGGTTACTGTTCAATTAGCAGACTCCACGAGCGGATCTTGTGGCGTGGTTGCCGCGAACTGTGAAATAAAAATCATCGAGCCTAAGGTGGGGAGAGCACTGGGCCCGAATCAGAACGGCGAGCTGTGCGCGAAGTCTTGGGCCATATCAACAGGATACTACAAAAATCCTGAGGCAACCAAGGGCCTCATCGACGAAGACGGTGAGTGTGGCGATGTGCTGGTGTTAGGGAATTTTAATGTAGGGGAGACTGGGGCTAAAAGTTCCGAATTCGAGAAAACATAAAAAATGACTGGAAAATAATTTAGTATGCTCATCACTATTAACTAATTTCTTGTTAAATTTATTATATCTTAGGATTTTAAGCTTGTATTTAATAGGTTTTTCATAGAAATTCATTTATTTGTCAAAGAGAAATTTTTTATTCCTTTATGGAGCTAGTTGTTATCGAAATTGGGGTAAGTTGGTCTTAAGATATAAGACTTGCCTTTTAATGAAGTGTTTCGTTTTCTAATGAAATAAAACAGAATTTTATTAATAATGTGTATTTATGATGGATCAACAAAAATGTATTATCTTTAAAAGAAAACCAAAACAATATAATAATCATAAACATTATGTTTGATATAAAACCTATAATCTACTAATCAGTCTTACATTCAACTGTTTGTAGATACCTACTTATTGAGATTTGTACTTGTAGCCTACTGTGGCCTCTTGTCCAGATTGTAGTTTTTTAATAAATCTCGATAGAGTCATGTGGTAGAATTCTCACGAATCAATCAATAATATCGACGTTAAATAATCGAAATAGGCCAAAAAATAATGATAGAAAAATATTTACTTATCCGGTACGCGACTAATAGGTCGATGCTTCAAAATCGATGTTTCATCGTACACAGGTTAAGTCAAATTAAATGAAATGTATAAACCATTAAAAGAATTTTAATAACTGAAAAAATGCAATGGAAAAAATATTACGATACGAAGGAGGGGGAGGGGTTGGAGTATAAAATCTGACGAATTCTTATACTTTGGGAGGAAGGGGGTAAGAAATCGCCAAAATGTCTCTTAAGTACTTTAAGGATGACCCGTAAAATACATTGACCTCGCAAATCAGATATTGAAAATTACTGATTTCAGGCTGGGTGCACTCGGGCGATCTCGCTTACTACAACGAAAAGGGGGAGGTTTTCATCGTGGACAGACTGAAGGAAATGATGAAATACAGAGGAAACCAAATAACGCCGAGTGTGATTGAAGATCTCCTGCAGACTCATCCAGCGGTTTTAGAAGTTGCCGTTGTCAGTATACCTCATCCCACGGATGACGAGCACCCTATCGCCTTTGTCAGTAAAGTACATAACAGAGAGGTAAGCTGAAACAAGTACCCCTTACCAGACCGGCGCCCTTAATTAAGAATTTATATGGCGCCCTAAAGTCAGGGCTTCTCACAAGATCCGTTTCATAAAAGTTAAAAACATTCTCCTTTTGGGCTTAATGACAGGGGTGCATCACACAAAAAAGCACAGAATCCCACTGATCTGACTTATGATGTTTATAAAAAATATACCTCGATTTCTCGAAAGAACCGCTTAATGAAAATTAAAAACTTCTCCTTTTGCGTCTCTTACCTTCTAAAATATAATTTTGTAATCTCATTTAACCAATCTTACGTAGAAAAGAAATGTAGTTGTCTAACATGAATTAAGAACATAAAGTTTTTGCTATTGCGCTGTTATTATCATCCATAAAGACCGTTATACCCAGTTCCCTTGGAAATTTAATCACGATACACCCAAGAATTCGAATAATCATTGAAATCGTTAAGATTATAATCGATTCATTTTGCAGGTGACAGAGCAAGAATTAATAAACTTGGTGGCGAGTAATTTGATGGATCATTATAAATTACGCGGCGGGGTGAAGTTCCTGCCAAGCCTTCCTCACACCCACAGTGGAAAGATTTCGCGGAAGGAACTGAAGGCGATAGCGAAAACGCTCGCGGTTTCATAAATTACTAGTAATAATGATTTAGTATTATGTAAGGTTTATTTAAAGCACTAGAGTAGCAATTAAGTAGCACAGTATATCTGTCACCGACTTGTGGAAACGTTAGTATTACTCTGTCCAATAGCCATTTTGATCTGTAACATTAAATCGCCGGTTCTTATACATTTTTGTGCGCTGAAAACGAATCCGCAAACCCTTTGTCGCCATCACTTTCAGTTTTCGAGAAATTCGATTTTGAACAAAAGTCGTTGTATTCGCGAGGATTCATAGAATAATTGGACGGGACAAGCAATCGAATAACTAATACCGTTTGAGCACAAAAGATGTTCAAAGTTGAAAATTTGCATTTTTTCCAAAATCGAATTTCTCGAAAACTGAGGGTGATGGCGACAATCAGTTTGCGGATTTGTTTTCAGCGCACAAAAATCTATACGAAACGGCTAATGAATGTTAAAAATCAGAAAAATATTTAAATTTTGCTGGGCTGTGGTAGTGTAGGAGCCAATATGGTTGTCATAGATTGTGATTTGTGTAAAACGTCTTTGCAGTACGTTCTTGGTATGTACAAAGCCTTGATTCTCGATGTATAATATATTTATGCCTTCGCGAATGTCTACCAAGTGTGTAATTTATTGTGTATATACAGGGGGAGACGCGCGAATCATGTCAAGCGTGTGCCGCCGAAATTATTTTCGACAATAGGCAATTTGAATCAAGAAATATAGTTAATCAGGTTCGATCTGCGAGACTACAATTACGTATAATTAAAAATAAATAGTTCAATTTAAAAATAAGTGTTCAACGCCCCTCAATTTGTCAATTTGCTCAGAAATTATGTTATCCAGAATTCTTAATCTTGTGGAATAATATTACTATGTAGATACCAATGGTGTTAGAAATACTCAGTCAGCATTTTTGACTTTTCTTGTACGTATATGTATAACTGTAATAAGTAGAATTAAATATGTTTCACAAGAGTTAAATAAAAATAAGAAACTCCGCTTCCTGTTTCCCCGTATTAATAAATAATTCCATGTCGCCACATTAACGACAGAAAGAAGAATAAAAATATTGCATTTTATGTTCAGCCAGAAAGTAAAATCGATATTTTCTTCGAATATTGCTTCTACACTAAAAAATGATCAAGAAAGGGGAGAGAGTGCCAACTTGAATATTTTAAAAAGAATTCAATAAAATTTATTATCTGTATTCGATGCGCATAAATATACTTAATGGTCGTTTCATATACTTATTGTCATATCACATTTCTTAACAAAAGTTCGTCTTTTCAATTATAATCATCCGTTCGGAAGATATAATCATGGTTTATTCGTATCCACGTGCCTTCGCTTCCTTGAACATGCCAATCAAGGAATCGAGGGTTTCCAGTGAAGTGGGAGCAATTTGGTTGGCTGGCAGCAAGAAACCATAACTACCAGTGTCCCGTAATTCGTAGGTGTAAGCGATGGGTGTGTGGAGGGTTCCCTTCACCCAGTCCATAGAACTTCCGCTTGCGACATCTGAAATCCAGATATCAAATATTTGTAAAAAAATCAAGAGTGATCATATCAGCTGTTCCCACTGCAAAATTAATTACTAGCATTTCCTTTTATAAAAGTGCAGTATGAGAATTGATCAGAATGAGATATCGATCACCTAATTGAAAACTATCTGTAGTAACTTGCGATTGTCGTTTTTCTTCTGTATTTTACGGATATGAGAGTATTTATAATCCCGGAAATTAAAAAAATTATGAAACTTTAGGTATATATAGAGGATATATAGATATGTATTAAAAAAAAATTTCGCTGCCTAAATTCACTCTAAGGAAGTGAAATTGACCTCTCAATATTCAGCTACGTATTTTCCAATTTTGTGTAAGAGAGAGAAAAAAGTTTTTAGGCAAGCTGTCCTGATTTTTGTGCTTTACAGAAATGAAAGTGTGCACTCACAAATAGTTTCGGCGATGTTTCCAGTGCGGTAACTAGTTTTATATCGTTTGGCAAGAGCCTGGATAGTCTTCTGGCCGATCTGGAGCTGAAATCACATGGCACGAATTGTTCGTCACTTCTCGTTACGCGTCACGTTATCAAAGTGTAATTAGCGAAGCAATCGGGGCATTCTATCTTTCGATGTCCAGATACAGAATCGTATCGGAATCATTATGAGGCCTCACAAATTTTTCAACCGCCTCTAGTTTTTATCTTTTGAATTTAACGTTTAAAAAGAAGTATTTTACTTTGCAACTATAACTAGGCTATGTTTTATATAATTGTTTGCCAAAGTGCGCCTTATAATAAATGCGACCTTGCCCAGATAAAAGAGCACACCATTCTTCATGATTACCGATCGATAAGAATCGTTCATTATCATTCAAGATGTCCCAGTAATGATCGATAAAATCGGACGTGTTGATAAAATAATACGCGGCACAAGAAATATCAATTAAAGGGAAGCATCTTTCCTTGTCTTTCTAACAGAAATTACACAGATTTCTAACCGAGAAATGGAGAAAAATGGAACATATTTTCTAACACAAAGATGCAAATGTCTATTTCATTCAAGCAGACTGTAAAATGCCTTTCCTTATCTTTTAAGGATTTAGGTGAACGAACTTTAATCGAAGAAAAAGGGAGAAAAATGGCTCTTAATTAGTCTCGTCGTCAGAGAAGGATAACTCGAACCTCGTGCTTTTACTTACAGAGTCGTTGTAATTATCCAAATGTTCCTTCGTGTGGCCGTAGGGGAACAACAGAAGCTGGGAGTAGCTGTGGAACGCGATGTAGGCAGAGATTTTCTTAGAGATCGAGGTGATGTATTCTGACGCGGATTTCGTTTCTATATCAGAGAATGCAGAGCTTCCACCGTATGTTTCAGAGCATGCGCTGCTGCTGGCACCACCAGCTGAAAAATGTGAACAAATCGACCATGAAGGACCTTCGCGAAAATGTTAAACATTACTTTGGCTACAGAAGAATTTCTATCTCATCAAGCGAGAGAAATAAAACGAAACTTGGAAACTTACACATCCATTTGTATCCCCAGTTCCTGTTGGGGTCAGAACCGTAGCAGAACATGCCGTAAGGTTTGCGAGTCTTCCTCCACATTCGGTTCTACAACGAAAACGTCACTGATAAAGTATATCAATTATAATGACGCTCCAGCTGCCAATAAAATACAATTATTTCTGCAAACATCGATATTATATCTCTGGAAAATGACGCAGCAAGTTATCTTCCTCTGGCACTTCGAAACCTCGAGCAGAAGCTAATCATATCTATAAGACATGATTGAAGATAGCGTGTATACTACGGTAAGCGCGTGTAAAAAGGATAAAAAGAGCACGTAATCGCCAAGTTGCAGTACCTATACAACAGATACTGAGGGGAAAAAATAATACCCATACTCCCTTTTAATCCAGAAACATTTCACGATGAACAAAGCGATATTTTTTAAACATTGCTTTTAAAAAACTTCCCATTACCAATCACATCATACAACATTGGTAATACACTCTAGTGGCATTCTGAGTCTAAAAATATTGGTTGTCAGGAGACAAAGGGGACCAACCAACCAGTAAAAAGCTATCATTTAATTCGTATAAGAAATAAATAAAATTTCAAGAAATACATAAGTACCAAAAAAATTGTACAATTAAAATTTTTGTGAATTAAATGAATATTTTTTAGCAATACTCATTAATATTGCCCTGCCCAATCCGCCACTGATAAACTCTATCCTACGACTTGAAGAGTCCTGAATCCCTTAAATCCACCCCCAATCACCCAACGTTCCCCTTAACTCACCGTGGTGTGCGTGTACACGTATCCATCAGGGTTGAAGACAGGGAAGATGTACCAGTCGTGACCCTCAGCGAGCGCTCGAACCTCAAGGTTAGTGCTGTGCAACAGTTCGTTCACAATGTTAAGGACGGTGGCGGGTCCGATCCATTCTCTAGCGTGGATCCCGGCCTCCAGGAAGACTCCAGGTTTGTTACCGCCGAAAGACAGCTTCACTCCCTTGATCTCACGGTTCTCGTAGGTCTTTCCAGCCACGATCACTTGAACGTTCTTTGGATTGTTCTTGGCCAGGCTGTCCAAGTAGGCGTAGATCTCTTCGAGGGTGTGGTAGTTGTTTAGGTCGAAGGCTACCAGGGGCTGCACTGCTGGCCTCTCGTTGTCGATCAGGGCTTGAACGTCGCTGACGTACGTCTCGTAAGGGATTTGGAATTTCTCCATCAGATGGGTGAACTCCGGCACCTTGTGGGGCGCCACCATCACGTCGGCGAAGTTGTCTTTGACGCTTGGCTCTTTCCACATGGAGTACTGTGAATTTTTAAGGGTGTTGAAATTGTTGTCGCGGGGACTTTGAATTGGGATTGAGGGAATTGAAAGGGGTATCGTGTGGTTTGATGGTACCTGGAGGGGCTGTTAGTCCAAGGGCGGATCCAGAGGGGGGCGATAGGGGCAATCCCCCCCCCCCCAAGAGTAATAAAATAGTAAAATATTATGACATTGTGTACTATTCTGTATAAATAATTAATGTGAATTTAATTATTTAGGCTATAGTATCAGATTGAAATATTAAAATATAAATTACAAGCAAATTTTAAATCTTGTAAAACAAGGTTTACAAATGTACTTATGTACTTTTACATATTTCGCCCCCTCCAAGACAAGGTCCTGAATCCGCCACTGTGTTAGTCCTTTTGGTTTAAGGTGGGAAAGAGTTTCCTGGTTTGGGTGGAGAAAGGTGGAGGAAATTGGAATTTGATGGGTTTGAGGGATTACCGTGTCTTCTTTTTTTTTTAATTCTATTTGGTGGAGCTCTTTTGCTCTTTTGCTCGTAAAAGTTGAAATCGATTTCTTCTGATATATGAAAATACTGTTATAGTTTTCCTGGAGGGTAGGGTTTGGTGGATATAGATCGGGGAATACACTCGCGAAAGAAATTCTGGATACTGCCACACATAGACAACGATTCTACTTAGGTTTTAATTTATATAGGATTAATATACATACCGAGTCAGACACATCTTCCAAGGTGCGTACAAGCGACAGCTGCTCCTCTGTTTGAGGTGTCACACGGAACACCTTGTAGTTGTCATACTTCACCTTCTCAGCTGTCGCCAAAGCGAGCAAACCGACGAGAATTAGCTTCCACATGATGCTTCTCCTAAACAAGTATCAATACATTTATTTACACTAGGTTTACGGATATTTCTTCTATACCTATTTCTACGAGCACCCGTCGAATTGGCGGGTAAACGAAAATAAGCATTTTCTTTGAATAATCAATTTATTCAATTTAAATATAACTTAAGTAGGTATATATAATATTAAGTTACACTCTTAAAAGTTAGTGGGCCTAGGAGAACATAAATGTGTGTATAAATTCTTTAAGTAGAATTATTAATTTAGCGTACAAATTAGTTATAATTAATGCTATGGTTTTTTAGCTATTCCTTCTCGAAGTTTAAAATCCGCCAAATTGGCAGGTGCTGTAAACCCAGTGTTAACAATCGAAGCTATACGAAACAAACTACTTAAATTCCCATTATCGAACGGAGATGCAACGTGTCGTTGACGTTTATTTATAATAAACGATAATTCCCCAAGCAAGCTACAAGTTCAACGTATAAAAAATGTCCAATAAACCGTATAGAAGATAAGTTGGTGCAAAAGTTCGTTCGCTTTATTGAGCCGAAGTCTTCATTAAAAGTAAGAATATATTAATAATATATTTTCATTGAAGAATATACATATTTCCTTTACTGTCTATGACCGATTGCCATTTTTCCGGTGAAAGTACAAGTAGATGTAATAAAAGAAGACACTTTCGTACACCTGATATGGCTTAACGAATTTTTGCACTGTTTCAATAATTACGAAGACAGTAGGTTCTATTAAGATGATCGTCTTACCCTGTACTACCACGAGAGAAGTGTGCCTGGTCAGTCTCTGGTTGGTTGTATTTAAACGGTTTGTCTGCACACGGCACCAACAAATCATTTTCTGCCGGATCGTTATTCAAAAATCATATCATCGATCAATTAAGAATCGTACTTATTGGGTCTGAATGTCCGCGTTATCAGATTTGGTTCGAGTGAGTTATCTCATGGATCTTACGCCTGGCCACTCGATGTATCTTCGCGATTGCACAATCAGTTGCAGACGAGTTTTAATTCCGGGACACTTAAGTCTCCTCTGGGACCGTGATTACTGGCAGTGGCGGATTTTAAGGTGCGACCGATGAGCAGCCCATGCAAAGAAGGCCCCCATTAGGGCCCTATCTTCAACAAAAAAAATGATGATTTTATCCAAACACTATATTTCTTTTGGTTTCCTATCATTTTCGTACCACATGCGCGTAAATTTATTTGTAATTCTTTTATGTATACAGGGTGTCTCAGAAGGTTTGTCACCTGGGCCTTAGTCGTTAAATCCGCCAGTGATTACAGGTGCAATGGGATTTTGTTTCATTTGCAATTTTAACTGCGAAATTGCCACTTGACCGTGTGTTTAAGAGACATGAATTTCGATGAAGCGCACTCGAATTGATATGATCTCCTTTGGTCTTCTTCGTTGGAGGGGATATTGAGATTTGTGTTTTACAACAAAGGTGTTTGTATTGTTTCAGTTCGCGAATGAAATTTAGATTTTATGTAAAAATGCTTAAATAATATTATGGGACGAGAATACTCTATAGATTTTTATGATTTATCTTTAGGAAATTTATGTTCACTATTAATCAATTACTTTGTTGGGAGGACATTTAAAGTTATAAAACTTTAAAAAATTATATCTAATCATTTTTTATTAAGTAAGGTAGGGTAAAGACACCAGTAGTCGACCATGTATTAGTAGTCGACCACTTTCAGAAAAACATGAAAAATAAGGTTTTTAGAAGTGACGATCTTTTGAACAAAGTGCAGTTCTCTAACTGCACTCTAACTGCGCTCTGTTCAAAAGTTCGTCACTTCTAAAAACCTTATTTTTAAATACATGAAAAACATGAAAAGTAAGATTTTTAGAAGTGACGATCTTTTGAACAGAGTGCAGTTAGAATGCAGTTAGAAAACTGCATTTTGTTCAAAAGATCGTCTCTTCTAAAAACCTTATTTTTCATGTTTTTCTGAGAGTGGTCGACTACTGATACATGGTCGACTACTGGTATCTTCACCCTATTTTATTAAAATTTGTTCAATAAAATTACCTTAAGATAATAGTGTAATTTCTTTGGAGAGACCATCTTTATAAATATTTATAGAATGGATATTTTGGAGATATGATGTAATAATTTTGAGAATAAGGATGATTTTGCATTAAATGCTTGTGTAAATTATAGGGAATAGGTAAGGATAATCATAAAAAGAAATTGTCGTGATTTTTAATCAGAGTACAGGTGAGTAGGTGGTGGTGCTCGAAATATAAAGATGGAATCAGTAATTGGTAGCGATTACAGGTGATATTCCTGGGCTTAGTGCCTATATTTTTGGACCAGTATCTGAAATCGAGATAAGATGGAAATGCGAAAAGAAGGGAGTCGTGCTGTGTTTGTAATCAAACTTCCACTGAGAATTGGAATTCATTGCTTTAAGTAGTGCTCCTACCTTGACGGACGAAAAACGATGCGAACTTTGAGAATTTTTTAAAACAAAACCATTAAATATATTTACTTCCAGCTTTGTGTCTTCTTTTGTCAATCTTTAGAGAATATGAAGAAAAAAATTGTATGCAAAAATAGTGGTTATATCGGGAGTTATAGTGCTTCAAATAGAGTGCCTTACAAAAGTTGCTGAAAATTAAAAAAAAATGACAATGTCTAAAACAGACATCGATTTCAGCAAAAAAATTGCTGGTATTTTAAGTCGCAAAAGTCTAATTTTACAAAAACCGACTTAGTTTTAATACCAGCGAGAATGGACATCTACTGAAAATATATATTCCAAGTTTGAAGTAAATCGGGTGGCCGTCAAGGTAGGAAGACATTTTTATGATTGCTTCTATATTTACCCTTTAATTTAATCAATCTTTCCAGTATTAAAAAGATGAAACGGATAGTGTAACAGAGCTGATCAGAATGGACAAAGCTTTAACCAAATGATAAAATAATCTAAATCGCCATTAATTTAAGGAGAATACAAAAGATTTTTCAACGTGGCAAAGGGTAATCATCGAAGAAAATATAATGTAGAATCTGTATTATTCTTCATCTTATCATTCCTAATTAACAACTTCAAGCTCCTGTATCATTGTATAATATAAAAATTTAAAAAGTTTACGACACAAGCACACGTATTAATATGTTTAAATGCATATCTGGTAGCTTGATTCGCAGATACGTTCAAGAACTGATAGACACTGGACTCTCTTCAAAAGCAATTATGTATATATTTTTTCCTGTGAAACAGGATGGCGTTTCAAGCTTTTTCGCTTATATTGCCCAACGAACTATAGTCCTATTTTTTTTCCCTCCTCTCTCTCCTTCGAGTCCCAGCAGCAGCGGCATACCAGGAGAAAGGTGGTCCACCCATCTTTCCGCAGTACCCGCCCCGTGATGCTTAACTTCGGTGATCTAACGAGAACCGGTGTTTTCCATCACGGCCACGGCCGCTGGTCAAAAGCAATTAGTGTTACACTGTTGTGGATGCTCCATATCCAAGTTTCGCAGCTTGTTGGAACATGACGACCAAAGAATCCAACGTCTCCTCTGCAGTCGGTATAATCTGACTTGCTGGAAGAATGAAGCCGTATCTTCCAGTATCTCGAAGTTCATAGGTGAACGGTATGGGAGTGTTGTACGTTCCTCGCACCCAGTCCATCGATCCACCGGATGCAACGTCTGAGAAAGGAGGAGAAAAGTGAGGAAGAGTAAATTGAAGCAAAATGTTATAAAAAGTGGGTGGTAGGGATTTTGGAAAAAATTTCTTTATCATCATATTTTAGGATATCAAAGACCATAAAACTTGGAATGAAACTTTCTTTCGACGTCTTTTACAGTTTCGCAGATATCTTAATCTATACTATTATATAAAATTGAAGTTGCATACTTTGAAATGCGGTTTCTCAGTAAATATGAACTGTAGCCACAAGTGTGTTACATCAGTTTGTTCGTCTTGACGAAAGGAAGGTTCTAACGTTTTTATTTTTTTAAATAATGATTTTTAAAAGGGGTGGTGAAAAGGGGTGAAATTTGTTTTCATGAAGTCCTCAATATTTCTTAGACCCGAAGCGAAGCGCGGGGGTATTTTGCTAGTAATATATAAAGCAGAAAATTTATATGTTTGTGTGTTTGTCTGTCGCTTGAAAACTTTGCCTCAGGTCATTATGCCTGGTTAATCCAAATGAATGTGACTATTTTCATAAAAAAAAAACTAAAAACAATTTTTTTTATAAAATCAGAATCTAAATTCCAGGCGAAACCGAGTAGTATAGTTAGTTCAAACTAGCTGATAATATGAGAACTCATAATTTTTATGAGGGTGTGTTTCACCCTTAGGACCGATTCATTCTCGAAACAAGAAATTACTAAGAAGCTATTACCATCATTTGAACCACATTTCTATAAAGTTGGAAATTTTTTTGGAATTTTCGTATTTCTAAACATCCCTTGTTAGCTAAAGGCATTTTGTTAGTTAATAATCTCAACTGAAGAATCCTTGCAGAAAAGACAGTAAGTATCAAAATTAAAAAAAAATTATAGAAAACTGTTCTAGGTGCCAGTGATAATACTATAGGATCGAATTTCATTTTTGCACTTACAGTGTTTTCTACAAAGACTCATCAATTATTCTTTTTTCCAACATCCCCTTAATCACAACTTGCGTTCGAAAATTCTTTTCTTTTGCCAGATTTCTGCAAAATTCTGTCTTTCAACATTTCTAATGAGAACTTGATTAATTTAATCCTTGCAATCCGTATCACTCGAGGCTGCAGCCTCGTCACATGCACACCGAATCGAATATCAAACGTGGACCTTCGTTTTAATCATTCCACTCGCATCCGAATAGTCTACTCACATATAACGTCCACGATATTTCCGACTTTGTATCTCGTTCCGTATCTCTTCGACAGAGCCTGGATGGAGTAATTTCCAATTTGTAGCAGGTCGTCGTAGTTGTCGAGCCTTCTACTAGTATGGCCGTAAGGGATCAGCAACAGCTGACTGTAACTGTGGAAGGCTATGTAGGAGAATATTTTCTGGTGTATGCTGTCGATATACTGCGACATGGTCCTCGTTTCTATTTCAGAGAACGGCTTGTCGCCTGGGTAGATCTCGCTGCAGGGATAGGGGCTGGTACCACCCTCTGAAACGGTAACGATCGACAGAAATTCAATTCAATTTCGTAGTCCTTAACGATCATGCCTGAAATGCAAATTCTAAAATCCTCGAAGAAGAGAATTTATACTTTTTCTCTAAGAATTTTCGTTTCTATTCAGCAGATGAATTATTACTTTTTTCATTCATATGGGAGTTTAAGTTTGTAAGGGATGGTACTTGAAAGTTAAGGTTTGCAGCAGAAAAATTGTGCTGAAAAGGTAAGCAAGTGGGTTTTATTTTGAATTTAACGAATTCTAGCAGAAAAGTAGGTACTGCTGTGGGTGAATAGTTCTTTGATAACAACTAATTCTGTGATTAGTATATTGCTGTGTTAATTCGAAAGGGCGAATCTGGTCAATTTTTCTGGATTTTTTTAAATAAAATCCTAAAAATGACCTATTTTGGATGATAAATTATTTTTGCGCTACCAGTTGGTAATAACTCGGTTTAAGCAAAAGTTGCAGATACGCCCTTTCGAATTAACAGAGAAGGTAATTTAATAAAACCAGCACCTGCCCAGTGAAAGTTCCAATTCCTATTTGGATCCGCTCCGACGCAACCCCTTCCAGTTGGTCGCCTAGTTTTCCTCCAAAGTCGATTCTAAAACAAAGGATCTAACTCTGAACCATCATAATTTCCTTCGCTTTTAATCAATTGATGGAAATGCCCGGGCGATTATCACATCTTATTGATGATTGTCAATCACGAATCACGTACATTTTGATTAAAATGAATCGCAATTCATTGAAGCTTCTTGGCTGATTATAGATAATATACGATAGCCGCTGACCGTTGATAAGACGTCGCGCAGAAAGCCAGACTTTATCAGCTATCGATGTGTATAGAAAGTCAAAAATCGTCTTGTCACGTTTGTGTACAGTCATTATCTCTTTGTACACAAATTAAAATATTTTATTATTAAATTAAATCAAAATCACTGCATTAAGTTGGTGCAAATGTTCGTTCGTCCACCGCGAATCTGATGTTAGGTGTCTGCAAGTGTCTTCTTTTCACCAGAATGGTAGCAAAAGGTCATAAATCACCAATGAAAATAGTTTAATAAAAAAAAACTTCATTTTGACTTTCAATAAACACTTCGGCCTAATAAAATTGAAACATTTTCTTACCGTTGTGTGCGTATACTCGTAGCCATCTGGATTGAATACAGGGAAGATGTACCAGTCGTAAGATTCTGCCATGTATCTGACACGTGGATCCTCGCTAACTATTAATTCGTTGAGGACGTACGTTACGACGGCAGGCGATATCCATTCCCTAGCGTGAATACCACCCTCGATGAACACACCGGGATTACCCTCTTTGTAGGAAAGCTTCACACCACTTATGCTTCTTCCCTCGTAAGAGCTTCCACCTGTTATAGGCTTCACGATTTCGGGGTGCTGCGTTACCAGAGAATCCAGCCAGCGATAAATCTGAAAGGAAGAGCATGTCACTTTAACCAGCAATATAGCACATCTTCCGTGATAGTGCAAACCCGCGTATGAGTAATTTGCAAATACCACGCAAAAATATCAAAATTGAGATTCCGCGCCCACGGTTGCCAAACGCTGTTTCGCTTTTTTTAAAAATCACACCATTGACGTTAGTATTTATTACAAAGAGTGCTAAAATTGTCCCAAAAAAGTTCAGTCAAAGAAATCCCTTAAAAAGGCTAAAATATTAAGTGTTTCTTTTTTCTGTAAAATCGGTAAAATGCAGATCCGCGATATTTACAAATTGCTCATACGCGGTTTAGCACTATCACCGACGATATGTAGTAATGATTTCTGTGTTAGTGTCCAAGTTATAATTAAGTTTTGCCATTTATCATGGTAATTTTGTTGATAGTAGACAAAGTATAATACCTATGTCGATATGATAAAACATGACAGTGTGGCAATGTATGGTAAGTTAAAATAACATAATACATAATACGATAGAGATAGCAGCAGAATGTGATTGTATAATGTGGCAAATTGACGTGATTAATTTCTCACACTCCACTGTTTTTCTAAAAATACCAAGCATCTATTCATAAAAAATCTAATTGAATACTTGCTATCTTACTAATTGAATACTTTCTATCTTACTACGCTCAACCGATGATAACCCAGCCAGTCGAAATTGCCCTTTAAACCTCCACGAGGATTTTCATCGTCGATGTACTTCTGCACATCGTCCATCATCAATTCAGGGACAAGTCTCGTGGTGTTACTGAATTTCATAAACTCCTGAAGCTTTGCTGGCGCTATCATAACATTCGTAGTGTCATTGACCCTCGGCTGTCCCCAAAAGTTGTAACCATCGTTGTCTTGCATGTTCTTCAGTAGTTCCAGACTGGTATTGTCAGCCACAAAAACCTTGTACAATCTGTAGCCGTCGTAACGCACCTTGTCAGCGGTACAAGCTGCCCCAAGAAGGAGAAGGTGCAAAAAAATCACTTTCATCGTGGAATTGATTTTCATTCAGACAGCAAGCCAGTGGGAAACTTATCAAAGCCTTTTATTAAATCTTATGATTTTATGAAAACCTTAAGAGAACTCTGAACAGCTGTACATTATCATTTCAGCTTTTAATATTCTTTCAGCAGTGCCAATTTAGATGTCCCTCTGTTTGGTAAATATGACTTTTTCTCAGTTTTCCAAGAAAGGCTTAGGTATCCAATTTTGATGAATATTTTTAAAAAATTTTGCACTTCTGTGCAATTATTTCTTCAAATGCTTTCAATTTTTTTCTAAAACTGCCAGTGCATGTGTCTCTTTATTTTGCAAGCTCAAGTATTCCTCAATTTCCACAGAATTCTACCCTCAATATTCATTCTTTAGCCATTTATTTCCCTCTTTATTTCTCCCCTCTAAATCACAGTTAAGTAACAGAAACAGTAGCAAACAATTTCACTGAAATTTCCTCCCTCGGATTCGGGGAATACCAAAATCTGTTGATCGATTTTCAAACAAGATCGACCGCCCCGCGGTGGCGGCGTCTCACCACTGGGAAACTTCAACTTTCCCGCGAGGAAACGGAAGCGGAAGCGCAGCGTTACCGGTTCTAACGTTTCTCAAATCGACGCAGCGCTCTCGAGACGCGACGCAGGTATGCGCCTGTAAGGTGAATCTTCCCGTGACTTTATATACGTGCCAGGAGACCGCAGGCGGTAAAAATATACTGTACGTGAGATAAGTGTAAACAAAAAAAATACGGGCATACACATTTGCATGCAAGATGGGGCATGGGAATCCTCGCGCGATTGCAAACAAGCGGTGCCCCTCGATGGTTAAAGACCTCGAAGGTACCGTTCGGAAATATCGATAAACCGAGGTTGTCGACACCCACTTTACAAAGGACCCTCGTCCTTTCTGTGGTCCAACATTCCATCCTCTGTCCCCGGATTTGCTAAATGCATTTTTTTTTTTTTAATTCTATTAGCGTTTCGACTCGTTAGATTATGCGTAGACTTAGAATAGATTTGTTAAGGTCACGTTTGCGGTACAATTGGAAAGGAATGTTACTATTGTACGAGGCTTACATTCCCTTAAGACTAATAATTAATAATTGTATAAGGTGTATTCCCCTTTTTACTGTAGCTTAATAGGACTCTACTGACCTTGGTAAAAGGTAATGCTTTTTTTCCCAAGTGGAGAAGGTAAGAGGCATGTTGATAATTAAGTAGTGGACTCTGTAAATTACATCCTTCTTGCCACGGAGATCTTTGAATTCGATCGTCAACGTGATTCATTGGTGAGAAATGCGTGGATGCCTGCAAGTGCAACGAGCCGTGATCAACGATCTACGGAAGAACTCGCGGAGGCGATGAAATCAGATAGGGTAATTCGCGTCTATTAATTGCCACAGTAATGGGACAGCGAAAACAAACAATTCTATCGCCCCATCCCGTATGATTTTACTAGCTGCGAGTGTGTAAATGGGACGGTGAACGCGCTATTTAGCGTTGTCCTTCGTTTCCTGGGTCTGATGGAGGCGTTATCGAAATTCTCGCGATATTAAGTTTACGTGGAGTTAATGACAATTGATGGCGAAACTGGGGGAATGTATTTAGCAATAGAATCTACCACTTTCCCTTGTTTCTGAATAAGTTTGATAATTACCTGACACGGTTCTCTCCCGTGTATAGAATTTCTAGGCTTTTTATCATATTAACAACGTAAAAGTGATTAAAATGTTTAAAAGACAAAATTTAATGAAACGAATATGTCGTGGAATGTTTTTCAAAAGCAAATTGTTTTCTGTCCTCTATGTATATGTATGTATGATAGCGTGAAATAAATAAATTTATTTTCATGGTTCTAAACATTAGTTTGTATATCCGCGCCACAAAGGAGGTATAAAACAGATTTAACATCAAATGCATTTTTCTATCCCCACTTACCATTTCAGTGTAAAATTGTCACGTGCAACGTTACCGACAAGGTCTTGAAACAGATTGTAACGCTACGCGTGGTAGGAATTAGAATTCTACGCGGGTAAAATTAGGTCATTCGTAATACGCGGCTTACACATGTTTCTGTTAGAGTAATAATTTAAAGACAGTCTTACGAACGTATTGCATCTAACGGAACAGTAAGACACATCATAACAAAACGAAAACACATGTGTCTTTTAACCTTGCTGTTCCCTTCGAGTAACAAATTGTTTTAACATAAACATTTCTGGGAGGCTAACACTAGAACTATCAGACCAGTCAGTTTAAATTATTACTGTAACAGAAACATTTGTAAAGCGCGGGTTACGAATGACCTAACTTTCCCCGCATTGAATTCTAATTCCTACCGCGCGTAGCGCTATAATCTGTTTCGAGACTTTGTCGGTAACGTTGCACGCGACATTAAAATGGTAAGTGGGCCCTAGTATCAACGAAGTTCTCCGTCGTTTGTCTTAGGGCTTAAAACTCAGAAAACCCGGGACAGAAAAATGCATTGGAGGTTCGACCTATTCTATTCTTTACCTCGTCTCTGTCCATACGAAACCACATTATCATGATAAAACTATTTACTGTCTTGAAGACGATTCGCTTCAATGATACAGTGTCGTGAGAAGGGCACTAAACAGTCGTTTTACCATCGGTAGTATCGGTAAAAATATTAATCTACCTTACGTAATTCGTAATTAGTTATTGTTATTCTAACCTAATCTCATATAATTCAACTCCAACCTTCTGTTTCGGTGAACACAAATCGTTTACAATTTTCACAATTCCAAAATGAAGTGGAATGTGAAACCTGATTAACTGAAATCACCTCAGAAGCGTAGGTTATTAAGAAAGTAGAATACACCACAACAAATTCGTTTAAGATATTTTGAAATTTCTTTATCAAGTGATCGTAACCCTACTTTATCGACGAAGCAAGAAAATGCAGCGAGAAATGTGTTCGATTTCTGACGTCATCTGCACACTCTGTTATTTGCGCGGTCATGGACATCGATCAGAATTTTACTGTATAATAATCCCACCGGTGTCTGGGGAATCTTGTTTATGTTACCACGTCCGGGTAGAATTATCTAACAAACTTGAACTCAGGATCGTAGACTCTGGAACTTTCTTGCGAAAAAAGTCAAGTCGTTATTCCACGCATCGTATGACCAAACACGATTTTTTTTTAAAAAATGTAAATATCTGACTTTACGGTATCTATCTTTTGCAACTTGTTGATTACATTCTTTCTAAACTGTGCAATATATAAGTATCGTTTCATCAACAGCTCTTACGTCACTCCTTTTACCAAACTGTGTAATTCCCTTTCCAATTACTTTGAACGTAATTGAAAAACTTTTCCATTTCACTCATTAAATATCCAATAAGATCCAATATCCAAGGTGCTCCATCGCCGACTATGCAACGCTTACTTTCAACAGTTAGATTACCGAAAAAAATAATCGTGTTACGATTACCATCGATCCTTGAACAGTCCTTGCCACGATCCGTTCACCAGTGATCGAGTCCTTGCTAGATCGAAGATCAATATCGATCGCTGGTTACGTATAGACACGCGACAAAGGAATGATGAGTGGCTTAAAACATAAATCGCATTTCCTGTAGGAATACGTAAATAGCTGGTTAGCTCAATTCTAACATCGATGACTTTTAGGTGTTTGCGAGATGGAATGCTTTTAATTGCCACTTCTGCAAATTCATTTCCAACTTAGTTTTAGTTTATGGTTTATGGTTTACAATTAGTTTTATTTTTTTCTGAATCTTTTGTGTTCCGAAAATAAATAAATAAATAAATAATTTGAATACGGTAGCAACGTAAAATCCGTATGCTGTTCTACTTGCGGTGACGAATGACGGAGGAATTATTAATCGGTATGAGATAAGCAGGGAAAGAATGGGTGTGTATATCGGTCGTTGTGAGTTACTTGTTTCGCAACTGATTGTTATTTGTGTGCTACAACGGCCGCAACAGCAAAGTAAAAAAAATATAAGATGTGGTAGGCGAATGATCAATAAAGTGGAACGATACTTTACTTAATCTTTCGATTACGTGCGTCATTCAGTTTGTTAGCTTTGTATTAATGGGTAATGCCATTAAAACATAAATATTCGAGCATAGATTTGTCTAGTTTCTTCGTTTTGTTATGTGTATTTTTCTTATGTGGGTAGCACCCTGGAGCAGATAAAATTTATACCAAATTAAAGGGCATAAAAATAACTAATTGTAGTAAAAAAATGAAAGAACCGACATGTTTCGTTTTTTAGTTCTCTCTAGAATTTAGAAGATGCAACAAGAAAAGTAATAATTTGAACCACTGGTACATATTGATATCTTTAAATGAAAGAATTTACAATTAATAAAACTAAAAAATGATATATTTTGCTTATTTAAAAAAAAAAGAAAGAAAAGAACTTATAAAAGCACGATTCCTTTTCCTATTGCTCCACCTTTTACTACAACTCCCTTCCATCTGAAATTCGCTCTCTAACCGCCCTCTCATCCTTCAAACATACAGTGATATCATATTTGGCTAATCAGCAATAGCGATTAATTCGTAACTCTTTCTCTCGTTATTTTGCAACGTCGCACATAAGACTTTAGTGATTAGTCCTTACTCGTGATAAAGTTATTTGACTATTTATACCTCCGCATACACTGTTAGCGTTACTTTTAAGTAGTTTTAAGTGGTCGGGTTAACAACAGCTGATAGCTGTGTATCGCCTTTTGCACTCTTCTACTGTTACATGCATACTTTTCAACTATTTTGTTCTCTTTCTTGTCTTCTCATATGTTCTCTTTCGTAATGTTTACTGTGTGCTAAAGAATTACCAGGGGCGTCCGGAGACTTTTTTCTAGGGGCGGGTAACTTTGAGATGATGGTAAAGAAAAATATACCCCTCCTGCATTTTTAACCCATTTTAAAGTGCCAATTTAATTAAAAAATTTAAATCAATATTTAAAAATATTCCCTTTTTTTAGTATAAATTTAGTAAAGATCAGTTTTGAAAAATAAACGATTTTTTCTCAAAAGCCAGGCGGGCAACTACCCCGTTTGACCTCCCCCCCCTGCGGATGCCCATGATTATTACTTAATCGCTTCATGAACACCAGAAACCATCTACACCTTCCGTTGCTTAGCAACATTAAGCGAGAACGTCTCGTGCCTTACAGCAGGAGGGTTCGTGGGACCACAACCCTATTGTAAGTGCGAAGAACGTCGACAGATCGCAATTTTCACGTTCTGATCAAAAGACATTCTATCATAATCGTAAACGCGCAGACGATGCCCCATTCAATTTCTGAGAAGTTTATTCTGTTCATTACCGATATAAAGGGGCTATTCTAGACACTCGTTTTTGAAGGTGATATTTGGAAATTAATTCCGGAAAACCTATCGCACCTACAGGCCAGGGGTTTTGCACACATATTTAGTAGTGTTTGAACTAACAACACAAATTTTTGTAACGCGTTACATTGAAATTTGTACAAGTTACACACCGAAGCGCAGATTCATGTCATCAAACATCCCCATCGGGCGCCCGAATTGTCTGAAACGAAAGTACCAAAGATTTTTTTAATCTATATAACGGGCACCTCGATACCCGGTGCAAATCAATAGTACTAATTCAGACACAAGCTAAATGCAAGCTGTAAAAAATTGAGACGCAAACCCAGGCCCGGATTAAAGGAGGGCTAGGGGGGGCTATAGCCCCGGGCCCCACTTTCCGAGGGGGCCCCGTTCTAAGCGATTAGCTCACTACCCCCCCCCCCCCCCCCCGCTATTCAACCACGGAGGGGCCTCGAAAGTTTGATATGTAGCCCCGGGCCCCAAAAATCAACCACGAGGGGGCCTCGAAGGTTTGATAGCCCCGGGCCCCAAAAATCTTAATCCGGGCCTGCGCAAACCAGAAAGCATACTTCCCCACAGAGATCATTCAAATCCCGATCGACACCTGCGCACTCCACTGGGGCCGCCGTTTCTCCCTTTTCCTCTACACCCCTGCCGGCGCCCTCCCTCCCAACGCGCGGCGTCGGAGTCGTTTCGCCTGTCGACGGCAACGACGCCACCGCTGGTGTCACCGGTCCCGTCGGCTCGTTGCTCAGTCGCGGTATATCAGCCGAGCGGTAACGCGAGACAGAGTGGAGGAGCGCACCATCGATAGGAACTGTTCGTGCCACCCTCCATTCACCCCGGATCTCATTCTGTTCCGTCCTCGCCAACCCCCCAGCGACCGTTCTTCCCTCTCGAGGCACAGGGGCTGCAAGTCCCGTTGTCGACGCGTCCATCCCTCGAGAGCCCGCTCCTTATTGATCGTCCTTGGTTGGAGCCACTCGCGGAACGGCTGCAGGGAATCGCCAAAGGGTTGCCACCAGACACGAGGAGACGCGACACCGCGAACATGGCGGATAAAATATACTACCCCAATCCCGAGATCGCGAAGAACGCGTACTGCAGCAGCATGGAGCAGTACAGAACTATGCACGAGAAGTGAGTGGCTTGGAAACGAAGGCTCGTGTAGATAGGGGTTGAATCGTAGACGGGGGACGGGGTTGACAGGTTGCATTTTTGGGATCTTAATGGTTTAGGAATAAGCCCACCCTGTTTGGCAGGTGTTTAGATTTATGTTGTATCGAGCGGATTGGTTGATAGGGGTTGTTTAAGGGGGCTCGAATCGGTAGCTGTTTTCAAGCACCGAAGGTGTGTAGGTATCTACTTTGTGTAGAATACTTTGGCAGTTGCGAATATGTATCGCGAATGAATAATTTTGGCCGAGAAAGGGCTCACCTGAATACCCCTGAAACATTACACTGTTTGGTTTGGGAAACTTATCGAACGGTGCTTTAACTTGAATTAAATTAGTTTGTTTTATTCGTGAAAAATAGCGAGGATAGAGAACTCGGGGGTTCAGGTGAACAGCAACGTGTTGTTTTTTAATAATCCTTAGTAACGGTAGGTTTGGTAGAAGCAGTCAATAATCGCCTCGAGAAAATCGATGCTTCATCCCTCTCGTGAACGATAGGTATCTCAGGGTTTAGTAAGAGAAAAATAGCACGTCTGAATTAATTAATTTATGCTTCGCTCCAGATGATTTCATGATTGGAGGGACGTTTCTTTTATAATATGCGGAATCAAGCGTAGCAGTGTTAGGGAAATTGGAAGGGGCGATGAGAGAGGGTGAACGACGACGAATCGGAACTTGACATTAATCACGAACGAAGTGTCAAGCGAGTTTATTAAGTGCATTCCCTGAGTGCTTGGTAGTGCGAGCATGGGGGAAATTCATTATGCGAGCAGCGGCGGGGTGGCATTTGGGGTAAATTAATTCTAGGGCGCTAGTGGTGTGGGGGGACATGGCCCAGAAATCTAATTTACATGTGGAATAGGGGCGCCAAGGTCTTTTTTTACGATTGATCTTTACAATTTGTAAGAAGCTCGTGGAGCATCATTTTCGAAATGATAACTGTACAGACTTAGATGTTCAGCTGACAGGGATATGATTCTAATCCATGCTTCGATTGTAGCTACTACCTGATTACTAAGCTTTATCAGTTAAAGTTTAAACCATTATCACCCATTCTGCCCTCTTTAGTTAAAATGTCCTATCTAGCATTTTGAAACAACCGAGAAAATTGAAGTTTTATCGTTTACTTTGTACCGTCCTTATTTCCCAAATTCGAAAAAAACATTTTGTCATTATTTCGTAACAGTTTAACTAAGAAGTGCAGCATTTATCGCTAATAGTAAGGTAGCTATGAGAACCTTTTAATGCCATTCCGTTAGTTTTCAGTGAATATTCCAAACGATTAAGTAACGAGTTCTTATCGGAATGTAGCATTGGTGGAATATTTTTGGAACTTCGAATATATATTGTCCAATAAGAAATATTATCGAATTTCAATTCTCGGTTTCATATACAGTATTGTGTTTAAATTGAATATGACAAGATATTTTTCTGTTCGTATTGTGCCTTATTGGAGTTTGTAAAATCTAGCAACATTCTACTGTAGTAATTTAGTAATGCCATAGAGGGCTACTATGGAAATAGAACAATGATATCGATCCCCCTAGCGCGCTGCTACAAGTAACAATTTTCATCAGTCCTGATGTCCTGAAAGTGTAATCTTCAATAATCTTAACGTTTTATTTACATATGCACTGACGAAGTCGTGGAAACTATTAATATCTCAACTAGAACTGTTTCCTTTCGCACAGAAAATTAGTGGTAGAAAGGAATTCTACTAGACAAAGTACTATTATCTTCTCTGATGACTACCAACACTGGCGAATATTTCGCAATATTATTAATATTAATAATTATCGTTCCTCAAAGATAATCCATCAGATTATTATCTTCGCATATCTACATCCGGGTATTTAGATTAAAAAGTGACTAACCAACCGAGAAGAACAAAGAAATTAATCCACAAAATTTATGTCATTTATATTTATATTTAGACAGACTTTTTCTAATTAATTGCCTTCACGTTTCTTGTTCCCAGGTCAGTGAAGAATCCGCCGCACTTCTGGGGTGAAATTGCGAAGGAATTTTATTGGGAGACACCAGCGGCAGAGGATAAATTCTTCTCGTACAATTTCGACTTAAAAAAAGGCGATATTTTCATAAGATGGATGGAGGGCGCGTCGACGAACATAAGCTTCAATTTGTTGGACAAGAACGTGAAGAGTGGCAACGGTGACAAGATAGCGTTCTACTGGTAAGTAAATTTCATAATTTGTTATTCAAATGTTACTTGAACGTTCGCGGAAATTTAAATCGTTACGAAACTGGGGAACATTCGATTGCCGTAATAGGCTGAATGAAACAAAGTTCGCGATTAAAACTGTGCGATAACGGAATGAATAATAAATACACTCGTACAATGTTTCATTGCCATCGGTATTTTTACAATTACGATACCTGGAATCTTCCCCGGGAAATAGGAAGGTCGTATTCTCGGTGGAATTTGAAACTAATACATCCTTCAGATATTAAATTTTCCACTTCAATCGCACCGTGCAATTTCACTTTAAAAATGTCTTCGACTATGAAACAGCAGGTATCGTAAAACGAACACATGTATACGTGAAATATCGCTTTAGTATCCCCCATAAATGGTACCTACGTGAATCGTAAAAAGCAATTCAGTTTTTGATACTCAAAGAAAGAAGTCAATCATGCTTTATGGTTCATGCAACATGTTTAATGCTCGATAACGTGGCATATCACTCAAGAAAACAGCAATTGTGTCTAAATTGCAGAAGAAGACTGAAAAATAACTAGAACGATTCGTAGGAACGGTTTCAGCAGCAATGCCCCTCGGACGACTCATTGTTATGCAAAATACATCGCTGGTTTATAGGCGCAAGTCATTCGAGCGCAGTATAAGCGGTGCAATTTTTCTTTCGTTTTCATTGTGCCGTGCATCGTGCTCGGGCACGACTGAGGAAAATCTGAGCTGCACGTAAAAAAGAACGATGAATGAAAGGGCATTTACAATATTCATTTCGAGGATGTGTGTTTTCCTATTTTTAGAATGCCATGTCATTTTTCTTTTTACCTTCGTGCATGTTTTTCGAAGATGTGCGTTATATTAAGGCGCTTGAGTGATAGATTTACATCTGCTGTTATTCGAATTCAAATGATCGGTGACGTTGCGAAGAACGAACACCTTTTTCATACTTTATGGGGTTCCGAAAGTTTTTTTGTCGCTGTATTCTTATGCGACGTATCGATTTTAAACGCGGTTTAGAAAGTTCGTTCGATTTTTAAAAGGCTTGGAGAAATTCGATGCTGGAAATGGTAAATGGGAATGTATTTGTAGTTGTTGTGACGACGAGTGTTTTGTATTCTGTATCTACTTATCTTATTCTTGTACTATTATTCATATTTTGTTATTCTTCTCGGGGTTAGAGTTAACACTGAAAATTATGATACCAAGTTAAATCTATTATCTATAATCTATTATATTCATATTTTTTCGTTTATATAAAAAATTGATACACTAGAATTTTTTGCTTATGTATATATTTTTTCCTGTGAAACAGGATGGCGTTTCAAGCTTTTTCGCTTATATTGCCCAACGAACTATAGTCCTATTTTTTTTCCCTCCTCTCTCTCCTTCGAGTCCCAGCAGCAGCGGCATACCAGGAGAAAGGTGGTCACCCATCTTTCCGCAGTACCCGCCCCGTGATGCTTAACTTCGGTGATCTAACGAGAACCGGTGTTTTCCATCACGGCCACGGCCGCTGGTTTTTTTTTTTTGCTTATTTTTATGACTAAGTGTGGACAAAAATGAACCGATAAGAATTTTTCTGGGTAAAATAAAAAAATCATGATACCAAGTGTAAAGTAGTCTATAATAGATAATAGATTATGCAATCTATAGATTATAGATAATAGATTTAACACTTTAACTTGGAATCATGATTTTTTTATTTTATCCAGAAAAATCGGTGCATTTTTGTCAACGCTTCGTCGTAAAAGTAAGAAAAAAATTCTAGTGTATCAATTTTTTATATAAACGAAAAAGTATAGATATAATACCAGTGATGCACCTATATATTATAACTAGTGTTACTAAGAGTTGTAATCAACAATACGAAACAGTGTGTTACAGTAGAATTTCTATGGATGTGTTTCTGCCCTAAAGACACTTGTTGCATATGGCAATAGTAAAGCAAACTTTAAAGTTCATGAAGAAGGCCCCAAATGGCGCGCACGATTTTTTCAATTCATACAAACACGGGTGTAACACTATAATACTAAGAGTTAATAGTAGCAAATTGCTGAATCTCGCCTGTTGCATCTCACCGTGCAATTAGGCTCGCATTACTCTAGCATGGTTCTTATTTTTTGATAATTGAGGGACCCATTGGGAAATAGGCGCATGACACCTATGCATAAATTTCGCTGTACCATTAATTCATCCCTGCAATGTAGTATAATTCAGTGTGAATAATATTAAATTTTCTTCACACTAAAAAAAATGCGTTGTGGAAAAAGGCCTCTTGCCACTTGACTCCTCAGGGATACGTGACCTACTAAAATTAATTTTTCAATTAATATTTGATAATAGTTGTAATTTACTATCTAATTCAGGTGCCGTTTAAAATAATTACAATTTCGTGCTGCGCTTCCCACGAAAACAATTTTTCCTTCAACTTGCTTTCTTCTAAAGTCATAAAACGATCGCATGTGCGGATTTTCCACTGGGCTCCTCAATTGTATGCGGCTGGGAATGTAATAAAGACTGATTAATATTATTATTACGTTTATGGAATATTCTCATTCGGGTGATTTTTTTTCTTTGGTGAAAATACTGCATAATAAACATAAAACTGCGTCATAATTATTATTGCAAGGTTTAAATTAGAAATTCAGAATATTTCCTCATACTCTGCAGTTTCTTTGAGTTGCGCACTCTAATACATTCATTCCGATTTCCCTCAGTTTCATTTTTTGTGATATTCTCCCAGATAGCGTGGACTGAAAAAGAAGCGTATATAATTTATAGCGTATGCCCCGTTTCACTTTTATTCCGTTTTTAAAAGGTTTTATTATCGAGTGACCTCCTTCATGATGTAATGAGTATTACAAAGTTCCATAAAATCAAATCAATTGACAGGATGAAATTATCGTTCAAAAAGCTTTAACTATCAGCTTTTTCCTCATACTTAACACTCACCAAAATTATATTGTTACTTTATACGCATAATTGTACTCGGTTTTATAATCCCCGATGAAAAGGTAGCGTGTACTATCACTAAGCTTTAAATAATATTTCAAATTTCCCAAATTCAGCTCATTACATTATATCGACGTAATGTTTACAACTTACAATACAGTCCATTAAATTTAAACAAATCTGAATATGTCATTCAAAACGTAAAAATATGCATGTGGTATCTTTTTGTTAAGGTTCGTAAAACGATTATTCTTAACATATTGTTTGCTCTGCGAACAGTTACTATGCAACGAAATAGTTTATGCTCGTCGTGACTTACATTTTAATATTTAGTATGAAATATTTTTTAGCGAGACGGGCTATAATCTTTCGAAAAAAAACGTCTGCTTCGAAGAAATTCCAGACATATAATCAGTCAATGAGTCACACGTGCCCGGCGAGACGGTTCGATAGTCTGCCCATGTCGTACGATGCCGGGTGATTCGTCGAAAATTTGGCACAGCGCCGGTAACAATGCGCCGATTGGTAGAATGCACGTGGTACGATACGCACAAGGTCACATGACCCGACACTAGTTTCTAAAACGCGCAAAACAAAAGCACCCACGTGCTCGCTAATTGTTTACGTCCGCAAGTGACACTCCAGCAGTATAAGAATCATTAGCGAACGATACTTTATTTTATACTTTCGGGTCTCATTCTAACAGGAAAAAGAGACGAAAGGAATTTATGCAAAAATAATAAAAGAAATAAAGAGAGTCAGGAATCCCATTTACGACACACTGTGTACATTAGCATCAAATGTTATGTAAGACAGTGTTTTTTGTGCGATGTTTTACCTTATAGATATTGTCAATTGTTCAGTAAAATGTCCTATGTATGTCCTTATAGGCATTATTAAAGGGTCTTCCTAGTGTGACGGCTGAATGAAACTTAACTTTTCGAGAATTAAAAAAGAAACTGTTGCACGTATCATTTTGCACGTTTGTGGCTTTATTCTATCATATTTTTAGATTATAACGAAATTGTAAGTAGAAGTATCTATTTATGTATAGCGGAATAGGAGGATCGTGAAGAGAACAATATCTTTCCGGATGTCAGACCTGACATCAGCGATTGTAGTTATCTTAAATAGAAAATTCACGAGCATTGGTAATCTATAGACGTATGATTATCGTCTGAACCAGCATAATAAATAAATATTGCGCAACAAAGATACGGCAACGTTTTAAAATTATTTATCAACTTTAGCAAAAAAATTATAGTTTTGTTGACCGTACTAATTCCATTTGAAAAATATGTGGAAAATTCCAGTTCAAACGACAAAGTAACGTTTACTGAGTATGCCGGATATATTTGAAGTGGATCGGACTTTTGGTTTTTTAGAAATCAGGCCTGACATCTGGATGAATATTGTTCTCTTCACGATGCTCCTATTCCGCTATAAATAGATATTTTTTCATGCAAATTTTTTTTATAGTCTTAAAATATGATAGAATAAAGCTACAATCATGCAAAATGATACGTACAATATACTGTTTCTTTTTTTATCTCCGGAAAAATTAAGTTTTTTTTACGCCTACTAATGATACAATTTTTAGGATTTTTTTTCTAAATAAGTATACAAGATATCTTAATCAAATTCTTTACGTTTTATTAATCTGGGTTTGCACTATGGTTTCCCATTTTTATATTGTCATAAAAAATAGTTATGTGGTTTTTATAGAGAGCACAGAAGTAATGTTCTTAAAATGTGTTTGCGGCGTCCAATGTAGCACCTCGTTTTTGTGAAATGGAAAAATTTAATGGTTTGTAAAGCTTACACCTAAAATTATTGGATCCCTGAAAATATTAAAGCAAAAATGAGAAATACAAAGATAACGCAAAAAATTTTAGGCAATGTGACGTCTAGTTTTCTTTTCATCTTTTAATTTCGAGAAAAACGCGCATTTCCCTCAATGCCGAGTGTAGATCCCATGACCTGCTTTACTTTTCAACGATATAACTTCGATAATATTTCGAATTTCTTTATGAAGTTTTAACTCAAAATTCTTAAGATTTACTATCGATTTATACATATAAACAAATATGATTTACACGAACAACTTACAGAAATGTAAGTTCGAAATTAAACAGAAATGTTACAGCACACTGAAACTTGTCCACGTGGTGGCATTAAAACAATAGCTTGGACTTTCTCCTACGACCTACACGTTTCAAATACTTAAATTAATTACCATCGCACTTACACAATGTAGAGTAGAGGCTGATGTCAAGGTAGTTTAAGGTTTAACGCCGAGATCCCTGACGTAAATAGACGAGCGTATTATTTATCATTGATTATACGCAAAAGGGAAATATGTGCAAGGTACATAAGTACCGCTTCATTGTGAATCTGAACACGTGAGAAAAAAGAAGTTACAGAAAATATGACCGACGCGGTCACAATGATAAATATATTTCTTCCTCTATATTTGCTGGCTCACCTTATTGCGAATTAGAAAATCAAATGCAAAGGTGAAACTGTATTAACTATTAGTACTGACTGGGAACGGTAAAGCAAGATTGGAATTTTCATTGACGATGAATAAATAGCGCATGATATTATCGTGCTCCAATTTTAACAGTACGATGTTAATACGTTTGTTTGCAAACGAAGGCAGCCGAGTCTGTAAACGCAGATTATCTACGGCTTTATGTAACCTCCCACTATTACGATTTCTTTGCTATCGCGCGAGGATCAACTGGATCACGCCAGTCTGTCGTCCGCTGATTTCTGACGAATAAAATTATCAGTCACGAGCCTATCGGTATGTCGGTCTTGACCTGAGGAATAGTAGAACGAAGTTTAAAAGATATTTCACGAACAGTGGAAAAACAGATATTTGGCAATCAAAGAAGTCCCACCCGGGTTTTTAATTCTGGAGATGCATTCCAGACAGGGCCTGATCTATATAGCTCTTCAGGCGCTCTGAGCAAATTGATTTTTGCCGCCTTTTATATTTAATTCTAAAGAATTATTTTAAAATATAATTTTTGACAGTGAGTGAAATGTTTGTAGGCATTTCTGGAACAACAAAAGCCTTCTGTTTTATAAAAAAATTTAGTTATTATATGGGTGATTTAAAAACAATTTATAAGTTTGATACTAAACTTAAACGTGTAGGTATTACCTACTTTTTTATCGTTTTTTCAAAAAGTTTTATTTTTTTATTAGTTTTTATTTATTTCAATTTTCTCTTTCTATTAATTTTGCTGCCCCCAAATTTTTCGCTCTGGCTAATTGCCCTCCTTGCGCCCCCTACATCGCCTCCTGATTCTAGAATCCCGTTGCTATACTAAAAATGATTTTTAAACCTAAAAGAGAATTTTGTACCATTTCAAGATACACTTTTTGATAGCCGAAATTTCATTCTGCCCGTTTCCGCGCATTGACGATATCGCGTGTGTACACGCTACGTCAATAGACATGGCTATTTGTATAAGTATTGAAATTCACTACGTCGTCGTACATGCATAAACATAAATGTTGAACTTTAAACTCGTTTTATAGACGCACGTGCGAGCTGTAGGTAGACAAGGTGTCAAATAGATCGGCGGAAGCTTAGCCATACAAATCATCCAGAGATCAAAGTATTAGCTAAAACAAAGACTAATGTAGTATGCATATCCTGATTGAATTTCAAAAATTCTATTGTGCTATATCAACTTAGAAATCAAACGTATAGGTACGCATAAGAAATAGATTTTCTAATATCTACGTATACTAATTAAAGAGTTAAAAATTAAAAAACACTGCAAGTGCCAGAAATCAAACTCGTAGAAAATTTTTTGATAAAATATTTTTTTTAATTTTGGCGCTGACAGTGTTTTCTGCAAGGTCGCTTCAATCTCTTATCACGATTGTTTAAGGTATCCCACGACCTTCTGCCAATTTAAAGCGGCCTGTTTATTGAAGCTACGCAAATGGATGATAACGTGGTTCTTTGATTAGAAAGAGGAAGCGGTGTATACGTGTGTGTATTAAATGTCGGGGAAGATTAAACGATTACGCGTAACATTGTTCCAGGGAGGGCAACGATCCAGACGATTACTCGCGGCTGACTTACAGGAAGTTACTCGAGGAAGTATGCAGATTTGCGAACGTGCTGAAATCGAAGGGAGTGACGAAAGGAGACCGTGTCGCGATCTACATGCCAATGATCTTGGAGCTTCCCATCGCCATGCTGGCGTGCACCAGAATCGGCGCCGTCCATAGTGTAGTGGTAAATGAATATTTCGTAACCGTTACATCACACTTTCCTTGGATTACTAAAATTTTTGTGAAAGATATGTAGCTTCTAGTAAGATTTTGGGAATAATAAACATTTGCTGTTAGATTAAAGGCCGTCACGCATTTTGGCGAAGCACGGGGAAGTGAAGCGCGGGGTACGACGACAAAAGTTTATAAACAATTGATACCTCACCGAAGCGCAACGATAATTAATTAATTATTACATATTCCTTTCTTCGATTCGTTTCGCCGCGCTTCGCCAGAATGCGCGACGGCTTTAACACGGGGACTGCTATGGAGGGGGGGGGGGGAGACGGGTAAACTTCTGCAGAGCCGGGTCCCAAATTGTGCGAGGCCAAAAATCGCATTTCTATGAACTTCTAAATTTTATAATAATAAATAAATATCTATGAATAGAGCGCCGTAGAATTTACCATGAGCTTTTCGTAGAGCGCGGGGCCTTTTGAAGTAATTTCATAATAATAAGTATCTAATAAGACCCCGCAAAATTGAAGAGGAACTTTCCATAGACCGCAGGGCCTTTTAAAGAAATTTTATGATAATATATATCCAATAGGGCCCCCCAAAATTTACGATGAACTTTTCATAGACCGCGTGGCCTTTTAAAGAAATTTTATTATAATATATATCTAATAAGGCCCCGCAAAAAATATGATGAGCTGTTCGTGGGGCGCGGGCCCCTTTAAAGCGCGGAGCCGGGTTCCGGGGAACGCGCTGAACCCGCCTCGCGCCGACTCTGATGGGGTTCACAGATGACGAACGCTTCGAACTTACAAGCTTCTCTTAGAATACTCACAATAAATCAACTCTTTGATTTGCAAACTTCTAAAGAATATTACTATTATTAGAATCGATGGTACATATTACACGCATCATTTAACTATTAACCATTCTTATGTCTTGCGGCAGTGATTTGAATGACCATGTGTAATCAGAGCAACGTGCAGTCAACGTGTTACAAAAGCGAAAAGATTTAATCCAAAGTGGACAGTATCAATTTTGTTTTGCCTCAGTTTCTATATTAGTTTTCTCCGCTTCTCTGACTCTCGATAGTTAATTATGATTCTGATTATGCTGCGTTATGAATATATTCCGTTCTTAAACTGGATTGTGGAATCAGTTCGCAGGATACTCATCTGACTCCTTAGCAGAGCGTATAATGGATTCAAAGGCGAAGGTACTCATCACGACCGACGGCGTGTGGAGAGGCGAGAAGCTCCTTCTTCTGAAGGCCATCTGCGACGACGCTATGAACAGGGTAAAGAAGCATGGCCACGTGGTCGAGTCATGCATAGTAGTCGCACACCTCAGACGTCTCAGTTGCCCTCACGGTGAAAAGACAGGTATGTGAAGAGAAAGAGTGACCTTTGTCTAATGTAAGTCAAATGTAGGAACATAAAATGTTCGCAATGAAATATGCCTCATTGCTTTGGAACTACTAAGGTCTCTAATCTCTACTCGTTATCAGCCACAAAGATAAAGACACATCCTACATTAAAAATATATCAAATTCAAATGAAAAATACAAGATTAATAAAGCAATTCTTCGAATTACACGAAGGAAAGGCAAATGGAGTGAACGGCACCAGCGATAGCACGGTTCCTCAAATCCCTTGGGACGATGATCGAGATGCCTGGTGGCACGACGAAGTAGAAGATGCTGAGGACAGATGTTATCCTGTATGGATGGCTGCGGAGGATCCACTTTTCATTCTTTATACAAGGTAAATACATCACTAAAGTGATACTCCTATGCAGGAATTTATTTCTTCCTTTACGATTGCCTCGGGCAAGCTACACACAGAGGTAGAACAGCAATAGCAATTGCAAAGCTAAAGTGTAAAAATGAATATCCGGCTTGGCACTGCCATGCAACACCGCTTGCCATTTCATTTCTGTGTGCGTCTTGCTTTAAAGTACTTCTCCTTCAATGCATTATTTTCAAATACAAATAGTGGCTCCACGGGGACACCGAAAGGTGTGCTTCACACCACTGCCGGGTACTTAATTTATGCAGCCACGACATTCAAATATGTCTTCAATTATCACCCTGGTGACGTCTACTGGTGCACAGCTGATGTTGGCTGGATCACTGGCCACACTTACGTCGTGTACGGCCCTCTGGCGAATGGTGCCACTTCCGTTATCGTAAGTCAATTTTTTCACCCGATTCTCATAGACTTTGATACTCGACTTCATCGTATATTAACGATTGCTTGTCTCTATAAATTCGTTACGACGAAGAACGGACCAATGACAGTACGAAGTGTATAATATTGGTCTGTTCTTTTATTTCCAGTTTGAAGGTACGCCGTTCCATCCGGGCAATGACAGGTACTGGTCGGTCATCGATAAGTACAAGGTCACGCAATTTTACACGGCGCCGACCGCTATTAGATCGCTCATGAAGTTCGGAGATGAGTTGGTGAAGAAACATAACCTCTCTAGTTTACAGGTACGTCGGAGTTGACGAAAGATTCAACTCGATGCACATAGAAATGTTGGGTGTTACTCTATTAATAGTCAATAATCTAGGGGGTGATTCTACAGGCAAAAATAAGATGAAAATCAAGAGTGCCGAAATTGCGGTAAGGGCTTCATATTCGAGAAAATTTACTTTGGAGAATATTGATTTAGGCGCCTCAGGAGCACGCGGAGGTAAGCGGAACTTCCTACGCAGCTGAAAGCGTTCCCCTTACCTCCGCGTGCCCCTCAGACACATAAAGCTGTATGTACTTCGGTGCACGCGTATTTAGCTGAGATTCAAAGTCAATTTTGTCGAAAATTAAGCCTTTACCGCAATTTCATCACTTTTGATTTTCGTCTCTTTTGATTTTCGTCTTATTTTCGCCTGTAGTATCGCTCCCTAGACTATCAGTAGAGTAAGTATAAATCCACGCTAGATCCCCCGATCAATCGCCTAGCCCACGGACTAACTGTACTTGCGATAACAAAGGAAGCCCTTCATGTATGGTTTTAGGTACTAGGATCGGTCGGAGAACCGATAAACTCCGAAGCTTGGCTTTGGTTCTACAATTTGGTCGGCTACGGAAAATGCAGCATATCCGACACATTCTGGCAAACGGAAACAGGTGGTCACGTGATCACTCCTCTTCCTGGTGCTACGCCAATGAAACCAGGCTCAGCGGTAAGCGATCGACCGCGTATCTACTTCTTCCAAATATACCCAGGCAATCTTGTGACTAATCGGTTCGCTGTTTCTATCTCGATCAGACTTTCCCATTCTTTGGCGTTTTACCGGAACTGTTGGACGAAGACGGTCGGTTGATCGAGGGCGAGGGGGAAGGGTACCTCGTGTTCTGCCAGCCATGGCCAGGGATGATGAGGACACTGTACGGGAACCATCAGCGCTTCCAGAATACGTACTTCGATAGATTTCACGGGTACTATTGCACCGGTGACGGTAAGTCGGCTAGTACGAAGATCGTACGATTTCTCTGATGCAGTTGATAGCATATCTGCTTTCTAATCGACGGAGAGCCAAGCTGCGATCACTTAGCCAATGGATTTTTGTAGTTCTGACCGGCGAATTTCGCATCCTTACCCAACTCCTCCTCGATTCTAAGTATCTGATTGTACTTGGCGGTTCTCTCTGTTCTGCACGGCGCTCCAGCTTTGAACTGGCCGGCGGATAATCCCACGGCCATGTCGGCCACGAAATTGTCTTCGGTCTCGCATTGGCACGTGGACACGATGTATCCCCAGTCGCTGATCCTCGCCATTCTCGCCACGTTGATCGCCTCCGTCACCGTTCCGATTTGTGACATTCGCAGTATAAGCGCGTTCGCCATCTGCCTCTCGATCACCTCCTCGATCCTGTCGATGTTCATCGCGGTCAGTTCGTCGGCGACCACCTGGATCTCCTGGTCGGCTAACGTCAGCCAGCCTTCCCAGTCCTCATGGTCGAACGGGTCCTCGATCGAAACGATATCCGGATGGTCGGCCAAGTATTCCAAGTATTGGTCCCTGAGTGCCTCGGCCTCCATGTACTCATCGGGATCAGAGTCTTCTGTCTTGAATGCTAAGTCGTATCCCCCTATTCAGGAGATAATAGATACACAGGTGTCGTTATTGGAATTGATTTCAGCTGTTGGATAGACAATTCTAAATGTGTAGCCTTGACCGTGATTATTAACAGGGTAATCGCCCGAGGAGTAACGGTATCTTTGGAAATTTATTAAAAGCAAACTACTTAACGAATCGTTTTGAAACTTTCAGGAATTTTTATTGGATATTTAAGTTATATGTTGTTGTTTTTTTTTTTAATTTATTTCAAGCTAATTTATAAGCTGTGGAGGACTAGAAACTTGGCGGTACAAAAAGTCTGGTTGACAGTTTTTCGATAAAACCGTTCTTCTAAAATAAAAAAAAAAAAAAATTGTAAAAACTACATATATGCGAATGACTATGGAACGACGGTAGATTTTTTGATTGGTCGTTTTCTTCTATGGTTAATTTTCAAACAAAATTTCGCAATTTTCTGCGGAAAACTGCCAACCAAATTTTTTGCAGCGCTAAGTTTAAATAAATTTCAAAAATAAAAATCGTGTAACTAAAAATACCCAATATACAGTCCAGAAAGTTGCAAAAAGATTCAGTAAGTAGTTTGCTGTTGATAAATTTCCAAAGATATTTTTACTTTTCGGGCCACTACCCTGTTGTCCCTCTTAAGCGGCTACAATGACACAAGCTTTAATTAACCTTCTTTGTAGAAGGAACTGGCTGCCATGTCCAAAGCCATTACGACCCTCCCCTCGTACCCAGCTTCTTTAATCGACTCATCCAACAGTATCAGCGCCTCCCTGTCTTCCTCCAGCTCAGGCGTGAAGGCGCCTTCGTCGCTGACCGGCAGCGGCAGCTGTATCTCTTGAGTAGTGGCGATCCTCCTCTCCAGCGCTCTGTACACCTCTGTGCCCATTTTCATGGCGTCCGCGAAACTCTCAGCTCCTGACACGATTACAGAATAAACAATGCGTGCAAAGGGGAGAAAGATCAGTTGTAATGAGACTGACGATAGTACCTATGGGTAAGATCAAGAATTCTTGGCAAGGTATCATATTGCCAGAATGCCTGCCACCACTGATCATGTTGAAACAGGGAACGGGCACGTAGAGGTTTCCGTTCTCCGCTAACTCCGCGATGTATCTGATAAAAGTACAGTGACATTGGCGAATTTCGTAGAAAATAGAAACTCTACATATTAAACAATAATAAATAACTAGAACAACATATACTTTTAGTCTATAAGTACAAAACTAAAAGATAATCTCAGCGTCAACCGCTTAAGGGACGTTCCGGTCTAAATATCGATTTTTTTTTATTTCATTTTTCGAATGTTCAACCTTTTAGGAAAACGTGTTTAAAAACGTGTTTATAGGCATTTGAGTAGCGGCAAATGCCTATAACTTCGGGAATTTTACGAATTTCAACAAATCCTTTTAAACACGTTTTCCTAAAAGGTTGAACATTCGAAAAATGAAATAAAAAAAAATGGACATTTAGACCGGAACCTCCACTTAATGTGTCAGTAATTGGGTCCTTTACCCTATCTCCACTCTTTTACGGCAGCTATTCTTGCCGTCGCTCTTGCCTTCGCTCGCAACCATCCGCGGCTGCTGTTCAAGAGCAAAAAGTAGATAGGCCTGCCTCAACCAGTCCGCCACTGGCAATGACCGCATTTAAATGATGAGAAGTTACCTGTAAACCGGAAGTCCTTTTTTAGCCGCGCCGGCCTTGCAACAGGCAACGGAGACCCCTAGGATGGCGTTCGCCCCCAGTTTCGATTTATTCTCGGTGCCGTCCAATCTGTTCAGCAGACTGTCTATCTCCATTTGCTGGCAGGCCTCCAGCCTCGATTTCAGAATCTGCGGCGCGATTACATTGTTGATGACGTCCACTGCCCTGAAGACGGAACGCCCGTTGTACATGGCCTCGTTGCCATCTCTTAATTCCTGCGCCTGGTTCGGGCTGGGAACCAGAACTGCCGGCACCGAGGATCTTAGCAATCCGACGTCGGTGATTATGTCCACTTCCAAAGTGGGATCGCCCCTCGAGTCGAAAATCTGGCGAGCTTTAAGCTTCTGGATCGGCATCTCGAAACTTTTGCTTCACTTGGGTTTTCACGTTTAAAGGGGGTGCTTGCTGCAGGATTGGTAGAGGATGATCGTTTGGCAAGGATTGCAGGAATTTCAGTGTTAACGAAGTTGCATGATTATGGTCGTTATTGACAATTTTAATGTAAACGTTTCCGTGAGTCAAGACATGATCGCTGACATTTTCGATGATGAATAGTTGAAGCTCAACACGTGTATACGTGTACTTTTTTGTATATTTAGGGGGTGGGGTTGTTTGACAACGAGTATTAAGTATGTACTTAGGTCAGTGTTTCCCAATCATTTTTGAGTCCCGACCCCCTTTTATAATATTCAAATAACATGCCCCTTCTTTCCCATACAAAGTAAAGTAAATTTAATAAGGTAAAGGAAACACATTAAAAATACGCATTTCAGAATATAATTCTGACTAAATATTAACTAATTATCTTAATAAACATATTAAATGTACTTAAATATATTTAATACATTTAATTATCTTATTTATTGTGATGATTGTGCTTGCATCTGGGTTGCCAGCTTTTTCTTTTTTCATTTACGAAAAATCAGTGTTACATGATTAATAGAATATGGGAATGTAACCATATTAAAACAAATAAGTGCTAAGAATCGTGAACTAAAAATAACCGCGGAGATCCCCAAAAACACTTCGCGACCCCCTTGATGATCCACAGGTTGGGAACCACTGACTTAGGTAATAATTTCTCTTTATTCTGTAACATAGATGGATACCTTTAATTTCAGGCGCCAGGCGCGATGCAGATGGCTATTTGTGGATAACTGGTCGCGTGGACGACATGTTGAACGTTTCTGGCCATTTAATGTCCACTGCAGAGGTGGAAAGCGTGTTGACTGGACATGCCTCGGTAGCTGAAGCTGCAGTAGTCAGTAAACCGCATGCTGTGAAGGGACAATGTCTTTATTGTTTCATAACGCCCAACGAGGGCACGTCGTTCGATAAGAAGCTTCAGGACGAGCTTAAAAAGAAAGGTATGTGTACATTCATCTGCCACCATGTTCCCATTTCAAAATTAAATTTAAAGCTTCTTTTGACTGGAATTTATTAATTTAAATTGTCGTGTTCAATAGTGCGCGAGAAAATCGGCCCCTTCGCTCAACCGGACATCATCCAACACGCGCCAGGTTTGCCAAAGACGAGGTCCGGGAAAATCATGAGACGTATCCTGAGGAAGATCGCGTTGGGAGACAGAAACGTCGGCGATATCTCCACGTTAGCCGACGAAGGCATCGTCGAGCTTCTTTTCCAGCTGAGGCCGCAGGTTTAAGATTCCTCATCGGCGACCGTCTACGAGGGAGATGTCCGCGAAATGTAGTAACTTAGAGAAGGAAGGAGAGAAAATGACTCACTTCCGGTGGCCGATAAACGAAGCTTTAGTCAGCAAGAGAAGAATAACGCGAGACGTTATTACTAAAAATTGAAAAGCAGAAGATAGATTATCGAAGCTTGGATTTAGCAAAATAAGCGGGCTCAGAAGTTGTGTCTGGAGACCGAAACTTCCGTTTTATATTAGCATCGTTTTCCTTCAGTTCGTGGCTAGTATTTGTAGTAATATTTATGGATTACTTTGTAGGCAAGTAGGACGCATTAATAGTTACTGTTCCTTTCACAAGTTGTTTCGTTGACCGTTTACGACGAGGACCTATGTTTGCCGCTTTTAATGATAACCGCATGTGACGAAAGTAACAGGAATTAGCGATAAAATGACAGAAATGCTGGACACGAGATAATCATTCCGAAAGTAAATTGAAAATTAGTTTAAGTAATCTTGGAGGAAACACTGAATCTGCTTACGATGTTCCAAAGATCGATTTAATGTATGTTGATACATATATATTAATCGTTGCGTACCGATCGTCCCCAAGGCAGCAATATTTTATGGGCACATAGGCGAGCACAGAGAAAATGATAAACAATATTGTAAGACAATTGTTCACTGTTGTTGAGAGGCGAAGAGTTTCATAACGAGTTGAAATGATTCCACCGATTAATATGAAAGTATCCAGGGAACTTTTGAAGAGTTTACAAAGCCGTCTAAATTAACTATATATATGTGTGGAAAGAATGCGTAATACCGCGTTGCGAGAATATAATGTTACGAAAGTGCTGCGATGCGCGAAATTTATTTTTTTTTCCATTTGAGAGCGTTCCGAGTCGTGAATTATTTTTCAATCTCGCGGGTACCGTCGTTTGTTCTTTCGTTACCTTTTCTCAACTACCTCCTGTAACGAAAGCGTTCATGCAGGTTCTAACTGGTCCATTTTGAATTGTTCCTCATTAGTCTTGTCTAATGAATCTCAACGACAGTTTGGAAGTCACGAACGCGTTTATGAAAGTATATATACAATACTTATTCGCTATAAGCTCGTGGCTTAGATTCGATGGCTATCTTATAGCGCGCAGGAGTCACGTTTCCGAGTCCCATCTTCTCTCACTCGTAGTTTTCCGCAAAAAAACAGTTTGCTCGCTTGCTCCGCGTAAGTATCAGAAATGGTGGACGTGGTGGATATAACGGCGAGCTTATATCTAACAGCAGGCATGCTCGACTGTCCTCATGGCGGGCGCGGGCGCCCGCGGGTGCGTTCGAGGGCAAACGAGTTCGACAAAGTAGTGAGGAGCAGCTTGAATGTGAGAGCAGAGCAGTTGTGTGTGTGTGTGTGTGCAGGCTCGGCTCGTCGATATAAGCAAAATTAAGCAGCTGCCTAGTACCTAAGGCGTAAAGTTGACAATGGGTGCAAAATGGTATTTTCATTGTTGGCATTTTTTAAAATAAAGTTTTAAATGAAATATTACAAATTGTACTATAAATGTTCTAAGCTACGAATAAAAATTCAGAGTAAGGTCATTGAAAAGTTCAAATAAATGTAGTATAAATAAAGTACGCAGTTTGGCAAATTTGCCTAGGGCGCAAGGAAGACTCGAGCCGGGCCTGTATATGTAATACGCAGTTCTAACGGACTCATGGTGTTTACATTAATAGGGTACCTCACCATGTAACTGTTTATCGATAAGTGGAAGCATGATGCTCGCGGGCGCGTCTGTTGAGCATGCCTGCGTAGAGGTATATATATCGAGCTTATAGCGAAATAATACTGTGTTTGCGGTTTGCCTCTAATTGAAAAGAGAAACTCGTGAGACGATCAGTGGCTCGAGAGATCCTTTGCCTGTGCCTCTCGATCTCCTATCGACGGAACGATAAAGAGTCTTTTATGTGGATAAGTTATGCGAGTGTCGAGTACCGCGTAGCAACGGGTTATTTAATTTTAGCGAATTATATTTTCTACAGCGACCGTTCCGTATCGAGGAACGGAGGACCTAAGTATACGCACGATTATTAAACGCACTTTACGAGAACGCCAGCGTGTCCTTTAAGCTTTCTTTTTTAGAAGGCTGGCTTCGAATGAATTGTTAGGTTATAATGATACTACCTATGTACTTGTAAGCGAGCCAAACGAAACGTTGCCTGATGCCCCGTTTCGGGGCATGTAACATACATATCATTTCTCGCGGAACAAATCAACTATAGGTGTGATAATGATCTATATATATTTAAAACAAAAAGTATATATATATGTATATTATATGGAGTAATGCAAAAAGCATATATCTATATATGTAAATATATCTATGTTGAAGGACATACTTGTTACTGGTCTGTTAAGCGAAATCGTGTTGGTATTTATTTATTAATTATTAACTCTTAACCCCACTTTTCTGATCTTAACAAATTAGACCAACACTTAACGACCCTCTACGAACCAAAGCTTGCGCAACTCTTTCGACTGAAAATTAATATATTCTACGCTTTTTGTAATAAATGTTCATATAAATTCCGTTCAACTCGTGAAATCTACTAAACAACGATTCTTAACTCATCCTCATCAATCCTTCATAGATCTTGTCAACAGAATACTTGAAATATGACGAAACGTTACGCTGCCCATTCATGTGTCAACGTCAATTCGACGTACGTTACGAAAAGTAGCACGTTTCAATTTTCTTATGAAAACAGCACGTTTGTCTTCGTTATTACGAAGTCTATCACGTTTCAGATTTCGCTGCGAAAACTAGCATGTTTGAGTGGTTTGCCACAAAAAGTAGCACGTTCCGTTTGTAGCGACAAAAAGCAACACATTTGGATGGTTGGCTACGAAATATCGAGTGCGTCAACTTAAATGCCTTCCGACGCGATTTTTATTTAGTCGGTAATTTATTACAACATTAAAATACCGTACTTAAATTATGTAGATTAAATTTTCATACGTGTTTTCTTTTGGAGATTACATGGAGTTATTATTTATTAAACAATATTTTCAACAATTTAAACTAACAACGCGCCGAAACGTGAGAGTTTCTGCATTTTAATCCAAAACGTGCTATTCTTCGTGGCGAAACAGGATAATGTGCTAGTTTTCGCCGCAACGTACTCAAAGTTCTATTCTTCGTGACTAAGCAGTCAAATATATTAGTCTCCGCGACGTAAGACCAAACGTGCTAATATTCGTCAGAAACGATGGAACGTGCTTATTTTAAATGACAAACTGAAACGTGCTATTTTTCGTAGGAAAAATGAAACGTGCTACTTTTCGCAACCCCCGTCGAATTATGCGATACATTTCTGTAACAGAAGAATCACCTGTACGAGCCGTGACATAATTATTTTACACCCTGTACATAATCATGAATCATGATTTTAGCGAACAGGGTCGCCACTATCGCTTTCGTTCGCTACAGGAGCCAGTGTGATAGACGAACCGCCTTTTTAAACCCAGCTGACGAGATGTTACGTCAGTTGGACGTAGCCGTTGCCATTGGACGCACCACATTGTTTGCCAGTACCGGTTATGACGGAGCTCTGAACGTGTGTTCTGTCGTTTTCTCCTAACAACCAAGCTACCGTGAGAATCATGGCCAACACCGACGAGTATTACTTCACGGTGCTACGTTTGGTGAAGGAGGCTGGCTCGGTAAGCGGACATCTCTCTCAGGAATCCTTCGGTGTGTCGGACGCGCAGCTTGTTCGTTGTGTATCAAGTTATTCCTGGCTGATAGCGGGGCTACGTTTATCGATTTTGCACGCTACGGATTGCAATCGAGCTCCAACCGGCCAGCGGCGTTTCCTATTCCGTGCTGGCCTTCGATCAGTTAGCTTCGCGATGTATTACCTGCTGCAACGTGAATGCGGGATTCATTCGAGCTCCGCGATGAATTTTAAGTTCATAGATCGTGTCGATGCGACATCAATTTTAACGAAGAACCGATCGATGGATTAATGACAGGTGTTGCATTCTTTGCTGGGTGTCTGGTTAAGATTGTTCTTGTAGTATGGATTTTCAGAGGGATGGTTAATCGTGTTAACTGAGCTGTTGGTTGGCTTCCTATGCCGAGGATTGATTCTTGTTGGTTGTAGTGACAGCTCTTTGCATGCTTTCTAATTTATAACCTATAATCGTATTGTTTATGCGCTGGGAATAGGTCGACTGATAGTTGTGTGGAATTGTTTGAATCGATTATAGATAGGTACACTTCGTGTCGCTCTGAGTAGTCATTGTTGAAGTATGATGAAACAGAGGGGGTAGATTTCTGTTATTTTTTATCGTTTGATTTTAACTTTGTTAGTTTTGTTGTAAAATAGAGTGGAGTAAAAAGGGTTTCGTATTCTTTATAAATTCTTAAAGTAAAAGTAAATAAATCCTTATATTTCGAGAAGTACACTGTACAGTTGAGTGAGTACAAATGGAGTTATCTCGTTCATTCAAAGATGTGATAATAGATAACGAATATCAATGAGGCAAAATCGTGGTAATCGTTTCGTAAATTCAAATCGTATTAGTATGGATGTGTAATAAACACTTTTTAATTCATGTTTGTTGCGTCATTCGTTAAGGACCATTAGCGATGTTATCTGAATACACGGAACGATTCGTGCGCGGAAATAATAGAATTAAGTTTAAATTACGACGGTTTCAGATCGTCAGGGAGAAAATTTATCAGCCTAAAGATGCCATGACAAAATCGTGCGATGTCGATCTTGTCACTGAATGGGATCAGAAGGTCGAGAAACTGTTAGTCGACAACATATCTTCCAAATTTCCAGACCATAAGTATGTTCCCGAATTTATCATTTTTAGTTAAGTTTCAGTTTTAAACAAACCTATCGATTTTCATTGTTATATGTAGATACTTTAAGGGGGTGTGAAAATTGTCTATAACATATTTTTCAACAGACGTTGAAAAGTTTTTAATAAGCATTGAAAAATTTACTTTGAGAATTCCAATCAATTTTCTCAATATATGTCGAAATTTTTTTAAACGATTATGAAATTTTACCGAGGACTTATATTTCTTACTGCTAACTATCTAGCATGTCTCATTGAATGACTCACACTTACTGTATCTGAAAGACCATTCAATAAATTTTCAATATTTAACAAGTCACTCTTAACTGAACCTTGGTTACGCGTTCTGATGAACACAATTCGGTCTTGCCCATTAAAATCACAGGCGCGTTGTATCCTATTTAAGCTGATTAATATGAGTTTGGAACAAGTCGCGTGGGACAACAACTGTTACGCCGGGCTCGGTGCCATTGCGAATGGAATTTTCCATTTCACGTTCCATCGCAATATATTAAAAAAAAGTATTATATCTTTTAACTAAATTCGAAGAATTTACCTGCATTACATACCTCGTATTAATTACATTTAGTTACACATTTTATCATTGGAATTATTTCTCATAGAAGTAATTCAATGTAGTATTCTAACAATAAGAGAAATATACATTTCTCCAGGTTCATCGGCGAGGAAGAAAGTTCGCTTGGGAAAAAAGTCGAGTTGACTCACGCTCCAACATGGATCATCGATCCGATCGATGGCACGATGAATTTCGTTCACGGTTTACCTCACACATGTATATCGATCGCGTTACTCATCGACAAAACCACTGAGATTGGAATCGTTTACAACCCGATTTTGGAACAGTTGTTCACCGCCCGTAAAGGCCAGGGTGCATTTATGAATGGAGCACCCATTCAAGTTTCTGGAGAGAAGGGTAATTAATAATACAATTAATTCTACAATCAGCTTGCTTCATCGATGGAAGAGGGTTTATTTCTTTGCAGAGTTACGGAAAGCCCTCGTGATGATGGAAATGGGGACGAGCAGAGATCCAGAGAAAATGAAAATTGTATTGGAGAATGCAAACATCCTCACCCCACAAGTTCATGGGTAAAGCGTATTATCTAACTTATCTCTTAAAATTGAATTATTCGTGGTAAAGAGACACTTGCTTTTCTATTGTATTTCTTTTCTGCAGGATACGGGCTTTAGGATCCGCAGCTTTAAACATGTGCATGGTCGCTCTTGGCGGTGCAGACGTTTCTTTCGAGTTTGGTATTCACGCGTGGGACGTCGCAGCTGGGGATATTATCGTAAGAGAAGCTGGGGGTGTCTGCATAGATCCAGATGGTAATTTACTTGATTATGAATTAATATGATGTAAGGACCTTTTAATTATTTTGAAGGATAGTAGTCTATAGCCTGCTGCGAATTTTTTAGGCGGCCCGTTTGACGTGATGAGCAGAAGGGTTCTGTGCGCGGCCACGACGGAATTGGCCCAAGAATTAGTCCAGATATTAATCCAATATTATCCTGAACGCGACTGAGAATCTTAAAATGTAGAAAAACTGACCCAAAGATAAATAATTTCGAGGCGGTGCTGCGTACACCGGTCACGTACATGTTTAATGTATGTTTGTATTCTGTACTTGATTCTCTCCTTCGATAAGGTATAATTGCATTGCTCAGACCCACATTTCTGTTGTTTTTCCAGGCATTTAAGGTCTCTGAAGTTATGTAATAAATGTAAACGTTTAAAAAATGTACCTGTATTTTAGCGTCTTACATAAACGTTTGTGACACAGATGACAATATGTCGAAAAGATCTATTGTAAATCTAATATAAATCAGATACATATGATATACGATATCGGTAACGATGTACATTAACGGCACAGATATTATATAAATGTAATTTGTTCTTCATCGGAAAATAAAAATACTGTATCGATACACGGTGTGAAATAAGTTTATTTCTCCCATTCCGCATGTTCGTAAGCTCCATGTTACACATCTCGAATTACATATCTCATTATAATACTTTCTCACGTATAAAATTCATTCATCGAACTGATAATTATCTTTAAATACTTTGGTTTCTAGCGATCTGAAAACTGAAAGCCACAAATATTAGTATAATGTTTTCTTTGATGTTTCCTAAAAATAATACAGAGATACCTAAATGTATAGGCACGGGTGAATTCAGTACTTATTTTCTAACATTTAGCGATCTAATTTATAATCTTTACACGCATGTACCTTACCTGTTTACATACTTACGGTCTGATTAATCTCAATGAAATTCTAAGACAAACCTTCCTGCCCATACAAACTTAATTAAACATTCGGCGATCCTGTTTGCGATAGGCATCAATTTTAATACAGTTGCTAAGCTGCTGTGCCGCGAGGATCTCACCCCATCATTTCCTTCATCATTGTTTCCCACCAACTGATTTCATCATCTCTTCCATTGCCTCCCCTCCTCACAGGGAGGGCTACAAGTGAAACATTACCAAATTGCCAATTAGAAAACTATACTAGTCTGGGTTTCTGTGTATTCATTTTGTTTTTTTTCTTATTTCTGTATTGAAATGTGCCCTAAGCGTCTATGCTCCCCCCGTTTTCCTGATATCGACTCAACGAAAGCAGTCTGTTAATTGTTAGAATCATTGGAAAATTGACTACTAATGTAAACTCATGCTCTATGCAAATAAGTAATGGTATAGTGAAGCTTTAATTTACATCCGTTTTATAGTCTTTAGAAAGTGTAAGTTTAAAGTGATGCATGACGACCCAAGTCTCTACAAGAGGGATTCGAACTGCCTCCAAGGAGAACAGAGAGCATGGATGATTCGGTAAAGCTATTTGACTTTTGTTCACGATGCAATTACGCAGGATTCTCGATTCGCTATGCGTATATGTCGTTTAATGAGAAACGGATATACTAAATATCCCATAAGGCAGTCCCCCAAGAATACCTTGCAACGGGATCGGCGTTAAAAGCCCACGAAAGGTCCACCCGCGCTTAACGATGCTTTGAATCGAAGACTCATATCTGAAACATAAGCAGCCTCGTACAATATTGCCAGGTGGAAATGCATACCATGAACCATTCAAACAGCATTGACGTTCTTGTCGTATCTTATACAAATGAGTTAACGGAATGTTAAAGAAAAGGAAAAAAAAAAGAAAAAAATTTATGAAGTCCACGATATAAAATCGTATGCCACTAAAATATATATTATATCTGTTAAGATGAAAGCATAAATTCTATGACAAAATATGTGACCGCTATATCATGTTGATACCGAGTGTTAAATAAGTCTCGTTCGTATGTAATGCGACATATCCATTGGTAAATACTAGAAACTTCGATTTCTCGGTGCAAATATATACATTATTATTTTGTCATGTTTCTTTACATCGATATCTAAATAAATGCAAGGTCAGATGTGAAAATTATTATCCGTGATTACTAACGGCCATTAATAAATGAGTGTGATAACATATCGACTTATTTTACAGCATTTCCTGAAACACACGCTATCTACCTATTATATCTCGTAACTAAATAAGAAACAGATTACAATTTTTTTTTGTTTTTAATATATTATTTATGGATTGAAATACGTCTACGGTACGTGCCTCTAATCGCGCGATGCTCGCGCGATTAAGACTGAAAGTATAAAATACAGGGCTCGTTTCTCATTCTGTTTAAGCATGTGTCGTTTTATTTCAATAACCTACTTACTATACAATTTGTATTCTTTTTTTTTGTTAGTACAAGTCTCCTTGTTGCTAGAAGGAGAGCGAGAAAAACCGTTTGTGATTCGTACGATCATTAGACTCGTAAAAGTTTTACAATCTCACAAACACGGAAATCCTTCGTCCCGAACGTGAACGCATTCATCGATAAATGATTTACGATATAATAATTTATACGAGATACTATTCGTGAAGTCGCGCTTTTCCTTTTTTTTCTTTAATATTTTTAAAATCGAAAGATTGAGAAAAAGAAAAATACTATGTACCACCATTATGCTAAGTATCGATGGCCAGTGCTGAAAGAGGCGGTCACTTTTCCCAGTTCATATCTCAGTCCACGGAAGAATACGATTACCACGTAATTCAGCGAGCCTCTTCTTCTAGCGCCATCGTTGGTCTATTACTTTATAGCTGCTGTGCACAGAGAAATAGATAGAATAAACCAAATCCAAGCGAAAATGGTATTCAAAAAAAGAAAAAGAAAAAAAGAATTGTACACGAAAAAAGATCTTTACGCCCTGTGATGACACGCTACATTGCCCCGAGCCGTATAAATGCGTCGATGTGACTCCCACAGTTTTATTTCATCGTTCGTGTAGTGGTTTTATAAGTAATATAAAAATATTGCACTCTATTGACCTGCAATAGTTATCATTGATTAAATAATACAGTTCAGATTCATAGAGTACAACGTCAAGTGTCATTGAAAATAAGTTGCTTTCCACTAATATGTTTCCTTTCTTTTCTTTTCCTTGTTGCCGTTCGTTACTTTAGACTTAACGAGCGAAACGTGAAATTTTGCACCGCCTCTTTCTGCTAAACCCGGATACAGGACATTCAATGTAAGGGGACACCGCCTTGGGTTAGTACGTTTTATAGTGTACAACGAATCGTTAGCGGTGCCATTTCAAACGTTTGTTTTTTTTGTTTTTTGTTTTTGCAAAGTTACGTCAATGAATTCTCCGATGTGGAAGGACCCCGGACAGGGTTACCTAGATCTTTTCTTGTATAAAGGGATGAGCCAGGGCGTGGTTCACCGTGATTCTCTTTCCTGCGTCCAACATTAACGTTCGCTCCAGAAGGTCCTTCAGCTGTCCAACTTTTCTACTCTGTTCCGGCGGCAAGGAGTTCCCACCTAACTCAGCGCAAAGGTCACGAGTGGCAGGCAACGTTGACATAACTACAACTTTCTCCTAGAAACACAAGCGTCTATGATTTTATAGGTTTACACCAGATTGCATGGGTCTAATATCCATTCGTGAATAGGCATGGTCAATTAGGCCACTTACCCGCACCGCAAAGAACAAGGATGGGGGTGAAAGAACAGTAGAAAGACGACTTACCCGCTCCGTGACCTTATCAACTTCATGATAGAGGAAATTGCAGTTAGAGTCAAAATGTTGGTCCTTGAATGTGCCCTTCCTAATCAGTTTATTAGGCATTTTGCCTTTTAGATCCATGAAGAACTTCAACATTTGGTTGTTCGTTTTGCCCGAGAACATTATTTTCCCCGTGTACAATTCGTATATGGTGCATCCCACGGACCACATGTCAATGCCGAAATCATACGGTATACCAAGAACTAGAAAACGGCAATGTTAACTTCCACGTATATGGCGACTGTTGCTAAATCTCTATGACAGTGGAGATCTCCCCAACTGTTGGGTACGATCAATGTATCAGAGCTGTCACACAGAGTTCCCGTTAATGTTTCGAAAAGATTTGCGACAAACGTATCTAGCCGCTAGAGAATTATCTGTTCGTATCGAGTATAATACACATTTTCGAACCGTTTGTGCCATGTTTTAAAGAGCATGCTATTGCACGGCTATCGACAGCTGGTTCGAAGTAGAAGAGTGGTGAGTAAGTAGAGATTAACCCCTTGAGTTTTGACGTCAATTGAATCTCACAAATCGTATGTAATTAAAACATGTTAGAAGAATTCGCAAATAAACTCAAGAGATTCATATAGTTCAGTCTAATGGATATGTATCTATGAGAAGACTGGAAACGAAAGATACTTACTAATTTCAGGCGCCCGATAAAATCTTGATACCAAGTACGGTGTTATCTCATTCTCGTGAGCATGGGACGCGGAGCCAAAATCGCAGAGTTTCAGTACTAGCTTGCTCTCACTGACTAGAATGTTATCCGGTTTGATGTCAGCATGCAGAATATTTGCACGTTTTAATAACTTGAGAGCAAGGAAAAGTTGCTGCGTATACGATCTTACCGCTTTAACATGTAAACCAACGTCTTTGCCATACTTTTTCAAAACCTAAGTCAATGGAGCATGTAAGAAACGATCATTAACAGATTTATATATAGTAGGTTCTTACACAAGTGGATCAATAAAATGTGTTTACCTCTCTTAAATTCATAGCTAAAGGTTCGAAAACCATACACAAATGATTTTTGTGAAAAAAGTGCCTAAAAAGTCGTAAACAATGAAATCTGTCTTCTGGATCTGCATCGTTAAGTTTCCTAAGAATTTCTAATTCCTTGAGACCTGTCCTATGCCTGAAACGAGAAAGAGAATTATGACCGTAGTGATCGTGGGTTGCATCTCGACGGGATTAGAATATTCAAAATAATTACATTATTTCATTATTCCTGATTATTTTTACAGCAACATCAAGATTGCCTCTAGCGCTGTCTCTAGCCCTTACAACGTTACTAAATACACCTTGACCCGTGTATCCGTAAACAACGTATCGGTTATCTAACGTCTCGCCTACTCTCACCCTAGAATTACAATGAAATTATTTACATAATCCAGTGGAAGGCAGAGAAAGAAACTAGAAAGCAGGAATAACGTAATACCGATAATATCCTTCTGCATCGTCCCAATTGTCCGTTAAACTTGGATTATCGGGCCCCCCTTGTCGTTTTCCTTCGACAGTGGGACTCTGCACAAAATAGTAACGTTTGAAATAAATCTGGAAGAAAAGCAAAGCAAAGATTATATACCTACATTAAAATCGCCAATATTATCAGCTTCAGCAAACATATCCCACTCGTTTGACTTCTTCGCGTTTTGCTTCTCCTCCTGCTTAATCTTCTCCATTGCTTTTACATCTTCGGATTTATCTGTCTCTTCGGGCGGCGCATCTTCAAATCTAGACTTTCTCTTCTTAACTAGTTGAGGTGACTTTGGTTTCTCAGGCAAAGGTGGGGTGTGACTTTCCGACGTGGACTCATTGTTATTAGAAGGGAGTTCTATCGACTTCTGCGACACGTTTGATTGACTCTCTGAAGGCGGAGTAGCAGGAACAGTGTTTATGTCAGCAGACATATTCGAGTCTTCATTTGGCCCACCTAGCCTCTGAATAAATACAAAAATCGGAATCGTTATCCTATAATCCTCGGAAATAGTAAATCACCCTACAGTTAACATACCTTGAGTAGTTCTTCCCTTTGTTTTCTTCTACGGTCTATAATCGCCTCCTCGTCTTCTTCCTCCTCGATATCAATATCTTTGATATCTTCTTCGCTCGAAGTCTCCGAATGTTCCACCTTCAGTCCTTCCGACAGGGAGTCTTTGTACTTATCATTGCGCTCTCTCTTACCATTCTTCTCCCTGTCTCGGTCATGGTCTCTCATATGCTTGTCTCTGTCCCTTCGACTTCTAGACAACGATCTCGAGGATATGTATCTATCGTTCCTCTCTCTGTCGAGTCTACTTCTAATAGGGCTACGAGATCTTCTTGTACTTCGCGAGCGCTCCCTAATCCTGTCACGATTTCGGCTGTCTCGGCGATCTCGTATATCGTTCCGATCGCGGCTACTTCTCTCTCTATGCCGATCTCTGCTAGGATGACGCTCTCTACTAGGATGGCGCTCTCTGCTAGGATGACGCTCCCTGCTGTCCCTCTTATCACGACTAGGTCGATCTTTGCTGGAAGGTCTGTCCCGACTGCGACGATCGCGACTATTCGGACGATCTCGACTGGCCTGTCGATCACGACTACTCTGTCGTTCTCGGCTTTCCACTCTGTCGCGACTGTCGCGCTTCGATGCAGCAACCTTGTCGGATCTATCTAGTGGTTTATAGTCATTACGGGGTCTGGAATTATGGTGATCAGGTTCGCGCCGTCGTTCCTCTTCTCTGTAAGGAAATAGGTATTAAAATATTATACTACACCGAAGCTTCAATTTTATTACATTTAACATACCGTCTATCTTGCTCTCTTTTGCGCGATTCGTCTCTTTTTATAGAATCTTTACGCTTATCATCTTCCGATCTTCTTTTACTGTCTTCCTTTCGGGAATCCTCTCTGTGCCTCTCGTTCACCTTTCGCGGTTGCCTGTCGTCCCTTCTACCATCATCCCTCCTGGCTTCTTCTTTGGGACGTACTTTGTCGTCCCTTCTCCTGTCTGAATCCCTGCGCTTGTCTTTATGCTCTTCTCGACTCCTTCGATCCCTAGTCATATCCACTACAACACGCCTCTCAGGTTTCGCTGGTTTTTTGCGCTCTCTGCTACCAGATTTACTCCTAGCTCGCTTCTTAAGGGGTATATTGTCATTTTCACTATCGTCTTCTACCAGTATAACATCAGGAGTTTCCGTAGTTTTCACTTCGTCCTGATTTGGCTCTTTATCCTCCTTGTCAGATTCATCTGAGAGGTATTGTACTAAACATGCTTGTAGACGCTCCTACGCAAGGATTAGAATACAATTAAAAGGTTCTATATTTATACAAAGAGCTCTTAAAGTAGAGAACTATACCTTTTGTTTCATTAACTCTTCTAGATCAATATCATCCTCAATGATTGTACAGTCCACCTCATCCGAATCTAAATCTATTAATTTCTCGTCCTCGCTCTCTTCAGTAGAAACTACTTCTAATAAAGAATTTTTTACTTTGCCATTTACACCAACATCTTTCTGAATCGTTCGCGACGTCTTATCATCCACTGTTCCATTCTCAACTTCCTTTTCTTTCTTAGGTCGCTTATGCTTCTTGTGCCTTTTTCTAAAATATTGTACTCAGTAATATTCGCAATGCAATAACAAAGAATTATTAACCCTTTGCGCTCCGATTATGCCTCTGTGACGCATCAAAGTTTAAATTGAAGTTATACACCGCGATTCGTACAATTAAACAAATTATTCTTTTCGAAATCGTTATACTATATTTCCTCCTATTCCAAAGTTAGAGATTCATTAAGTAAAAGATCTGTGGTCGACGGACAAGCGAAAAAGCCGGAATGCAAAAACTTAAACAATAACGAAACGTTATACCTCTCGTCGTACCTCTCTTGTCGTTCAATCTTCCCATCTTCCCTTTCGATTAATTTATCTTTCTTATGCTTGTGATGCTTATGCTTTCTTTTCTTCTTCTTTCTTTGGTCAGTCAACATGTCGGACTCGGAATCTATACCGACAATGTCCCTCTTAGATTCTAAGCATTCTAAATCTGACGTACTGAAACATAATCGAACGATTATCAATTACATAACAAACTATTAGCACGATTCGATACAATTAGCTAACATACAGCAGCCAAGTCCGAAACCCGATCTGACAAAATGGTTCGTACGTTAAATTAACAGTTCTCGAGTCGCACGATATATCAAAGGATAAATTAAGAGTAAAATTTCCTTCGATCTGGAGAACTGTTTTAAAGCTGATATATTTATCGGAGTCCAATCCACTAGTATATAACGAAGTTTGTTGTGAAAATACGAATGCAGTAAGGCGCTAAAACTAGGTTACTTTTTTTTCACCGAAACCGTATGAAAGATCGCTGTGTGAAAAGAGCCATTCTCTATGAATTCATTCGACTGTTTTACGTAATGCTGAAAGGCATAAAGGATTTCTGAAAAGCGTGCGGGATATACTCCGAAAATAAACAGAAGATCACGTAAGTATATGCGATGTAAACAGACTACCTTATGCATCGTTTTATACATCGAGATCGTACGTTTCTCGACCGCTGTAATAATGATCGTTGAAGTTCACCACTTACCCCATGATTATACTTGGTAAATTATTGTTAAGAAAAAAACTACAGAATCACTGCACAAAACAACTACACGCATATATGGAACTCTTTAACAGGCCGCCATCTTGTACGTTCGATCGTGTTATTTCGAGATATCTCATTGGGATCTCGAACTATCGATAACGAAGGGTTGCTTCCGGTTTCGGTATTCTCTCGTTACTTACGAACGCGCGTATTATCACATCTGTGTTTCCTTAGTTTCTTTCGTTTATCGAATATTATTTAACTCACAAGGTTCACCAGAATAGTCTTAAAGTAGTGATTAAGGTTTGATGCGCAATAATCTTGTGGCAGAAGGATATGGAAACCCACAGAACCACGCAACAAGTCGCATCGTTATCATCATGTTTTCTAGGAAGAGGTCTCCTGATAATGGTAAGAACAACAAATTTCGAATTCAGGCTGCTTCTAAATGAAAATATGAAAGAAAGGTGTAAGGTAAATGGCCCAGTACTTAAACAAGGCCCAATAATTCAAAATTGAGGAGAAGTTTTATTAATAATAACAGTTTCAACAGTTTCAACGATATTTTTGTTAAGGTTGTAATTAATTATTATTTTATAATTTTTAAAATAGTATAGTTGTTTTGGATTTATTTATTTATTGAAGAATTGAAAATTAATTGGATCTCTCAATAATTTTTTGTTTTTATTATTGAAATTGTTTCGTTTATCTACTAGTACACGATAACATGACACGGACCAGTTATTAAACGCGTATTTAATTGTTATTTAAACACTGGTACAGACGATTCAGTGAAGTTTTAAAATTATCAACATTTATTGTACTAGAATATTTTTTCGTATCCTATATATTTACGTTAATACAACTAGATAAAAATATAATACTGTTTAAGAATTATTAGGATAATTAATCTTAAACTCGTCATAATATTAACATAACCTAAAATTTTATGATATACTTTTAATCATTTTTTCATGCCGAAGATTTAACACAAATTTATAATAAATAAAATGTTTTTATTACCCCAGAATATTACCATATTGATATCTTTTCATTAACTGATAGAAATAGTTAAATTAAATATATATTCAATAATTGAGACACTGATAATTAATAATTGGGACACGCTACGAATTTTATTTAATTACTGGGCCATGTGAACAATTTCATGTTTTAATTAATTTAAAACTTTTCCTTTAACAAATATAGATTCTTGTTACGTTATCTGAAAGTAGAAATTTTACGCCTTCGAATAATAATTATATTTAGTTATAATTTTATAGGCTATAAAATAATTATATTATAAATTAATTATAATTTTATAGGCTATAAAATAATTATATTATAAATTAATTATAATTTTATAGGCTATAAAATAATTATATTATAAATTAATTATAATTTTATAGGCTATAAAATAATTATATTATACATTAATTATAATTTTATAGGCTATAAAATAATTATATTATAAATTAATTATAATTTTATAGGCTATAAAATAATTATATTATAAATTAATTATAATTTTATAGGCTATAAAATAATTATATTATAAATTAATTATAATTTTATAGGCTATAAAATAATTATATTATAAATTAATTATAATTTTATAGGCTATAAAATAATTATATTATAAATTAATTATAATTTTATAGGCTATAAAATAATTATATTATAAATTAATTATAATTTTATAGGCTATAAAATTATAACTAAATATAATTATTATTCGAAGGCGTACTTTCTACTTTCAGATAACGTAACAAGAATTTACATTTGTTAGAGGAAAAGTTTAAAAATTATACTATTTAAATATAAAAGAAATTTCAATTATCTCAACTGCTTCCTTAACTCTTTCACCACTAGGCAATTTACCTTATCCTCGATAATTAAATTCAATAAGATTAGCACTCTTACTCGTCGAATAACAACACCAGGGTCTATTAATTTGCAATAATTTAATTCGCAAAAAGAAATGTCTTACAGTGTAACGCGAAGTATGCGACGCGTCGTTGGTGAATAGTAGATGTTGTTCTTGCGCCTATATTTTTTACGTCTCGCGACACCAACTACGCGTGGCATTTCTCCGATTTATATTGCGTACATATACATATCCATCTAGTCTTATTGACCAGTCGTATTCACGTCGGCTTCGAGCCGCCGACGGCGATTATCGATTAATTATCGTATAACGAGTAACAATTAAATATACATTATACGTTACGAATAAATACTAAAAGTAATCCTCGCAAACTCGGGTGTGTAACTGAACGTTGCTTTCCGTCCGCCATATATATATATAGTATGTATATAAATACAAAGGATTCAGGTTGGGGTAATACGTGGATTACATTGGAATAGGATAGGGTTTGAGGAGTTCAAGTATCCTTAATCGTTGCTAAATCACTTCTTTACATTAAGTACTCCATTACGAGCGATCGATTATCACATTCTTCGACGTTCTTAGTCTCGGGGGTTGATCATTATAATTTTCCATCGACAGCTCGACTAGAGAGCGTTCTTCGTACGAAATGGAATCTCGAGGAAGTTAGGACGTTCCTTTCTTAAATGTAACATGAGTATTCGAGCGGTTGGAAATTCTCGCGAATAAGAGAACGCTTCGACAGACTTTATTTATCGATTCGCATTCGTTAAGCTGTTGATGGGACTTTCACACAGCACGCGAAACGAAGAAACAGTATGGCGAAGCTTTACGATGACAATAATAATAATCTTTAATCCTCACGATTATTTATCATCTACTTTAAGTAACTTTTTAAAAAGAAATGCGTTTATTGAAAGGGGCCATCGCGGAAGCTCGCGATATCGTTTCTTTGTTTCCTTTTAGAAAATAAATACGTCGAAGCGTTTCTTTCCATTCGACTTGAACTTCTATCCGCGCGGGTACTGAGAGATGGCGATTATCTCGTGAGCTCTCTGGCTCTGTGTATAGATTCCAAATATTGCGTGAGGAAGTCTTGGTCCGTTTAAAAGAGAAAAAAAATACATTACTCTAGGCTGACTAGATTCTACACCCATCCAATATCGACTCTTAAGTATAAATCTAGTCGCTACACGTTCGATTCTAGGGAGGAACAATTCAATGGCATTGCTAATCATTCGTTGTTTCTCGCGCATGACGGTGTTCGCGTGGGAGATTAAAATTCGAAAATGTAGTAAAAAGTTCGTGGAAGAAGAAATTAATAATTCCCTAAATACAACTGACTTCTAATGCCCTTTGGAAGAAGAAGAACTTTCATGCTAAAATTGTTCCGTGACGATTCCTCTTTTCTTTTTTCATTCTTTCGAGGCATGAGTAATTATGCCTTAAATTCTTGTGGTCCGCGATAGGAAGGTTCCAACTCTATCCGCCATTGATCGGTAGAAATGCTTATTCGAAGAGTTTCTTAGCGTAGTGCCAAATGCGGAAGAAGTACTCGTCTTGTCTGAGAAGCCTCGCCCTCGCGTACGAGCGTATGTCGGCGTCCATGTTGTGCTCTCGAAGCCAAGAACTCGTGTTTTCTGTGCTGAAGCTCACGGACGCGGTTTCACCCTTCTCCGTGGCTTCTGCGATCGGCTCCACCACTGCCAGTTCTGGAGAACAAGTTAAATTAATTGACGAAGGTTGTAGAGACAGAGATGAGGAAGCTTGTTAAGCATATGTTTTGGGCTTAAGGGGGTATACCCGTTTGAACCCTCAGAAAATGTGTGCATTTTGTAGATTTTTTTTACAAGTCAACGGCATGATGCAGATTTTTTACTAAAAATTCAAAAACAGAAAGTAAAGTGGTCGTACCGGAAACTGGTATGATTTTCACCGGTTCATCAGACTCCAAAGGATCGCTGAGGCCGATCTCGTTCCTGGCGAAGATCCTGATTAGGTACATGTGGTTCTCCTGGAGGTCCCTGATGTTCAGCTTCTGTACATCCGCGTTCACTCGCCCTACCTCCATCCACATCGTCTTCTTCGAGTCCCTGATCGCGATCTTGTAGCCCTCCAGTGGCGCGCCGCCGTCTGACTCCGGTCTCCCCCAGGAAATCACCACTGTGTTCGCCGCTATCTGTCTGATCTCCAGTGGCGCGGTGGGTGGCGACGGTACACCTAAAAGAAACGTATTAATCTCCATTCGATCGGGATAAAGTTAATGAAAGAATTAGAATCTAGGAGAGAAACACTGGGCTACTCACTGGCGTGAGTCTTCAAGGTGACTGGTTCTGAGTTGGTAGGCAAACTGAGGCCCATATTGTTCTCAGCGAAGATTCTGAAGAGGAATTCGCTCTCCTTCAAGTTCTCCGCGCAGTATTGAAGCGTCGTGGCATCCAGAGTAACGATCTTCGTCCATCTTGCTCCTTTTCCTATTAGTGGCCTCTTCTCGATTACGTACCCTGTTGAAAATAACGAGCACATAGTTACTCCATCTCAACATTGCTTGCTTATAGATGATGGATTATGTTAAACTTACCTGTAAGCTCGGTGCCGCCGTTGCTGGCTGGCGGGGACCAGCTGAGGGTGACGCTCTTGCTGGTGACGTTTGTCACGTGCACGTGCTGTGGGCTCGATGGTGGTGCTAAAAATGATTTTCCACGTTTAATCAAGGGAATGTGGAATGTTTAATGATGAATAGCGTAGGAAGTCGAGATCACCACTTACTCTTTGTGATGACCATTTTCGATGGCGGGAATATACCCAGCAGAGCGTACATGCTGTTTTCGTTGAGCTTTGTTATTTCTGATGAGCAACAGCATTAAATAAGCGAAGCCTTATGATTATATTAGGTGCGAAGGCAGTGGCGGATTTAGAAGGCCCCCCGGGGCCTCAGTTTTAAAAAAACAATTATGATTTTATCCAAACACTATATTTGTTTCTATACTACTCCACTTAGTCCGTTTTTAGTAAAGTACCTCTTCATTTTCCCGAAAAATGGGCCCTGTAGAAAGTTTGCTACTGGGGCCTTTTTCCTTAAATCCGCCACTGCGCGAAGGTATAAGCATTTAACAGATTAATAGCAGTGAAGCATCCTAAAATCCCTACTAGGATATTACGAGTTTCCTTATTAAACTAAATTGAATTGTCTACCTTGCTTAATTAAGCCAGCAAATATTCTAAGCGATCAGTATTATACTCTCCAATAGAAATATTTTTATTGGCTTACTGATTCGTTTGCCTGCTGCAATCGGTTCTTCAGCGACGTACGGAGGCCCAGTACCAACGCTGTTCTTCGCCGTTATCCTGAAGTTGTACGGCACATCTGTCTTCAAGCTTGACACACTGAAATTGGTCACCTCGTGTTTGGTGCTGCCGACCTGCAAGCATCAAATGAACCATGAATACCGTCATCCAACCCCTCACTCTTCTGCCTACAATCTTTTGATAATAAGCAAAGGGTTCTAGAACATCTTTATTAACCTTCTGCCAAGCCTTCTTCGATTCCTCCTTCATCTCCACGATATACTCTGTAATTGGTGTTCCACCATCGTTTTCTGGAGGCTGCCATTTTATCGTGAAGGATGTCTTCGTCATTCCGGAGACTTCTAGTGGTCCTCTCGGTTGTCCTGGTGGTTCTACAAAGGAATTCATTCACACACAATTAACACCAAGAACGGAGAAAGAACTTATGGAACAGAAACTGTAATTACCGAAGGAAGTTCTCATCTTCACTGTGTCAGACTCCAACGGCTCAGACGCTCCAGCAGCGTTCCTAGCGATGATCCTGAACTTGTATTCTGCGTTCTGCTGCAATTTGTGCACGCAGAAGCTTTCCACTTCTTTGTCGATGTCGACGACCTTCATCCATGCCTTGCCTGGCTCGCATTTTTCGATGGTATACTTCTCAAGCTCGATGCCACCGTCGTCAGCTGGTGGTCGCCACTCCAATGTAACGCGGTCTTGTCTGATTTCTTTGAAGACAACTGGTCCTTGCGGTTTGCTTGGCTTGTCTAAAAAATATCAAAACCCCAACGTAAACACTCTGACGAACTTAAATTCACATCGCATTCGAATAGAGGAGATATTAGGGATATAGTAAAAATGGTATGTTATTTAAAACCCACCTATGACTCTAAGATGGAGGTCAACCGAAGAGCTGCCAGCTTGGTTCGTTGCCTTGGATGTGTAAGTGGCAGTGTCTTCTCTAACCAGAGAAGAAATAGAAATGGTAGAGGTTCTTTCTTCGGTTCGAATGGACACTCGTTTGTCGACGACTTTCTTGTTGTTCTTCGACCACGTTACTTCTGGTCTCGGGAAGCCACTGGCTTGGATCTCGACCTTCCATTGGCTGTTCACTGGCAGGTTCTGGCTCGCCAAGCTCTCGTCGAAGGTGATCTTCGGTGGCTCCTGTACCGTCAGCTCGCACGTTGTCTCTGCTGTTCCTATGGTGTTCTTTGCCTTCACTGTAAAGCTTGCTGACGAGGTCTCTGTTGTTTCTGTAATGGTATACTTCGCCACGCGGTTCTCGTACGTGACGCTGGTGTCCTCGAATGTTTCCCCATTCTTCAACCTGAAACAGTTTATTCTTGATTAATATTGCTGCCTGATTTCTACGGAAAACTCGTTGCTATCCTGATCATATAAAAATTATTTTCAACGAATCCCCACGATACAGTAGTTTCTCTTATAATTAAGATAACTTCCGAGATATGAAAACCATAAATTCCCGTTTTTATTTGAACTATCAAAGTTCTGTTCGGTAAATTTTTCTCTGACTTTTATGGAATCGAATGAAGTTCGTACCACGTGATCTCAGGCATCGGTGTTCCACCAATGACACACGAAAGTGTGACAGTTTCTCTGAGGCCTACGACCACGCTCTTCAGGGGTTCGAGGATGCTCGGTGGTTCGTCAGCCGAGGGTTTCGATATCTTCACGTAAGGAGATGCAGGCGATGTTTCACCTGGGCCTGCTTCGTTCACGGCCATCACTCGGAAGGTGTACTCTTTGTTTGTGGTTAATTTCGTCACTTTGTGGGTTGTCTCTATTATCTGCTCCATAACCTGAGTCCACCTTCAGATAAAAAAGAATAATTCACTCGCATGCCATATTCATTCTATCACGCAGTATTAAGAATTTTGAAATCATAGTGACTTGATCCCCCAAGTTTGGAAAAATATACTTACGATGTTTCAGTCTTCTCTTGGTGTTCCAAAACATATTCAATGATAGGTGAATTCCCATCTGACTCTGGTTTCATCCAGTGAAGAGTGACACTGGTGTCTGTTGTCTCCAATGGTTCTGGTGCACCAGGTGCGCTTGGTACCTCTGTAAAAAACACGATCCCATAGAAACAAGTATTTCTTCAACAAATTTCTGAATCTATAGTTGAAATACAAGGACGATACTCACGCACTATGACGACGTTGATTTCTATACTGCTCTCACCGACGTGGTTCACCAGTTTCAAAGTGTAATCACCGACGTCTTCTTCTTGGACCTTCTTGATGGTCAAGGTCGCGGATTCCTCGTTGATCGACGGTACGACTCGTTTAGACTTCGTCACCACGTGGCCATTCACTGTCCATTCGTCACTTGGCTTCGGCGTTCCAGTGTATTTCACGACGATCTCAACATCGTCGCCCTTACTCACCTTGTATTTCTTCGGTGTGTCTGGGTTGATCTTCGGTGGCGTCTCGATCACTGAAAAATATCCCAAAAGTGAAATTAATCCATGCTTCGAAACTCTTCGGTCGTTTTTAATTTCTTCAGTTTCTATGCAATTTTACCTTCAACTCTCAATTTCGATGACGACTTCACGTTCGTCACCACAGCCGTGTATTCAGAGATATCTTCAGTTGTGCACTTCCTGACAATTAATTTCTTCACGGTGCCTTCGTCGACGATGGTGTATTTCGGCGACTCCTTGATCACTTCCGTTTTCCTGCAATATCATTCGATTAGATTACAGTTTGTTTAATGCTGGTGGAATAGTATATAGAAATATTTTTTCGTCTTACTTAAGCCACGTGACTGGGACGTCCTGCGACAATTCGATGACGAAAACTGCGTCAGCGTTCAAAGGCACCAGAGTCACATCTGGTAGTCTTGTGATGAAGTCCACTCCAGGCTCTTCGACAGTCAGCCTGGCTGCCGATGTCTGCTGGCCAACTTGGCAAGAGTAAACGCCGGCATCTTCTGGCTCTGTGTCGTAGACCTTCAGTTTTTGCCTCTTGCCATCGATTGATAGTTGAACGTGTTCGGAGAACTGTAACTCTTGTCCATCTTTGAACCAGCGTACCAGCGCGTCTCCCTTAGTTAATTCGATCTCGAAAGTTGCTCTCTCGCCTCTTGCTATCGTCACGTCTTGCATCTTCGTGATAATCTCTGGTGGTAATTCTGGAATAATTGGAAAATCAGCTTGTAAACACTTGGCATTGGATGCTTTTAATATTCTAATAGTGCATAATAGCTGAGATTATTAATAGTATTAGGTACTATTATTAAGATAAAATAGTAGTGAGTTTTGAGTAGTCCACCTTCGATCATTATTAAAAGTTTATGAGTTCTGGATCTTGTATTTTTAATTCTACAAGTAATCTCGGGCTTTATCAAAATTAGTTTTAATTTATTTTTATGCCTATAGATAACTTGAAATTCTAGTTCCTTCTTTAATTTTTATAATACACTACGCCAATACTTACCAACGACAACGACTTCCGCTGCACACTCTTCATCTGGTAACCTACACGTGTACTCTCCTTCATCATGAACAGAGGTGCTCCTAATCAGCAACTTTCTCACAGTTCCCTCTTTCACGAACTCCAATTTTTCTTTTCTTGGAGTCAGGGGTTCGCCGTCCTTGAACCACTTCACGTCTGCCGTCGGTGACGTAATCTCGACCTCCAAAATGGCGACCTCGAGTTCCTTCACCTCGCAGTCTAGAAGCTTCTTCACGAACTCTGGTTTAGTGGCTGTACAAAAAACGTAAAATATTTCACTATAAACCATCGGCATCTTTTATTTAGTGAAGGTCAAAGTTATAAATAGCTCCACTTTTAAAGATGAAGTCCCTTTTAGCGGTTCCATAAACAATTCCCAACAGAATTTCTAATTCTTCAGGCTGATTACCTTGATAATTGATAACTGAATGAAAATTCGTACCTTTCACCGTGACTTTGCTGGATGTAGATTGATTCTTGACAGTGCATTTGTAAGTGCCTTCGTCGGTGGTGCTTGTCTTCTTGATCACCAGCTTGTGCACTCGTCCCTCCTCAATGATTATGCGGTGATCCATCCCGCTAATCTCTTTGTCATTGTGCCACCATTTTGGAGAGACAGTGTGAGACGTCTCGCAAGCCAGCTCCAGAGTTCTGTACTCATCTACCACGACCTCCTTCTCCAGTGTCTTCGTGAATGTCACCTTGTCGACGTCTACTGTGACTCTTGCGCCGTGCGACGCTTTTCCAACAGGATTGCTGGCGATGCATTTGTAATCGCCACTATCAACTTCCGAGTCCGCGTTTCGAATCTCTAGTGCGATGTTTTCGCCGTCGTAGGTTTCTGTGATGTTGGGAGATTTCTCCAAGGGCTTGTTGTTCCTATTAAACAAAAATAATACTCGTTAGTTCTGTAGCCTTTTCAAGGAAAAATTAAAGGGTGGATGGAGTAAATGAAAAAAATTGTACCTTAACCACGTGACTTCTGGTACAGGATTTCCAGTAACCTTTGCCACCAGTTTGAAGGTGCCCTTCTCTGGGACGGTGAGTTCTTGGAACCGTTCCGTGAATAGTGGCGGTTCTGGAGCTCCACTTGGTATTTCTAAAGGATATGATACATTAATACATGAATCTACAAGGTGTTAGCACGTTTAATGATCTTGATTTTTCATGTACGCAATGTGTTGATTAGAAATTGATGCAAGCAGAAGCAAAAGCATATCCTACCCTTCGTTACAGTGACGTGTTCGTAGACGTGCTGTTGGATATTAATGGAGAGCGCAGACTTCAAGTGTACTGAAAAACATATTAGCCAAGCATTTTGCGGGATCAGTATAAGCGTGATGTAAGATCACTAAAGTCTAGCGATGCAAAGCATAATTTTCTTAAGGGGTTGCATACCCTTGACGAGTCGGAAAATAGGGTCATTTTTATGATTTTTTTTCGTATAAAGAAACGTCATATTTAAAAATGAAAATATACACCATGCTTTGGTCGAAAATCACATGCTTGACTTTAAGTAGCTGCCATCTTCCAAAAAAGAATTTTTTTTTTAAAATTCTAAAAACAACCCTTTTTTCGACCTGTCAAGGGTATGTAACCCCTTAAAGCCTAACGCCAAAGAATTAACTTCCCTTCTATAGAAGCACCCAAATGCGTAATAAACGTTAATTTAAAAAAATGGACACTTCATCAAAGAGATTCTCAAGGCGATTCTTACTTTCAACCGTTAACGTGGCCTTCGTCTCTGCAGTGCCAAGATCGTTGGTAGCCACTACGGAATAATCTCCAGTGTCTGACACTTGGGGTTGAATCAGTGTCAGTGTGTTCACGTGGCCATCTTGTTTCGGTGTTAAGCCCTTCAGTGGTTTACCGTTCTTGTACCAGGTGACTTTAGGCGCAGGGTTTCCGACGATTTGAGTCGAGAGCACCACCGTTTCTCCTTCTCTCACCACATAAGACTGCAGTGGCTCTAGAATCTCTGGTGGTTCGTGTTTACCTGTCTTCACCTAAATTCAACATAATGTCACTTTAATATCTTAAACACAATTGCCTGGATCTATACAAGAAACCCTAATTGACTATCAGGTTTTGGGGGCGAAGAAAGTGGGCAATGGCAGTGTAATTGTTTAATTGTGAATGCACGAACCTTCATAGGAATCTCGATGGTAGCTTCACCTTCCCTGTTCCTGGCGACGATGGTGTACTTTCCCTCCTGCTTCTTCTGCACCTTGGTGATCTTAACGACGCTGCAGTACATGTGCATGTCGCTCTCTGTGACGACCACGGTGTTCTCTTTCGTGGTGATCTGAGTGTCCTTGTAGTACCATGCTATTTCAGGCTCTGGTACTGCCACCAGGCGACATTCTAGTATCACGTCTTCACCCTCGTTTACGTATTTCGCTTTCGGCTTTCGAGAGAATGTTGGTGGTATTCCCTCCAAGATGTCCGCCAGGGATGATTCTCTGTGGATTTAGTGAAGTTTAGTCTATGTATATCGAAACGGAGTCGTATGCAAATATTTCGGTATGCTGGGTAGTCTGTGGACCAAAAGTAAGGAGAGAGAATCCTAAGCGCTATTAGTTAGGTAAAAATAGTCCAAAATAATTTTATGAAGATGGAGTTGACAATCGTGAAAATTAGGTAAAACTACAGATTTAGGAAAAAACAACAGTGAGACCTTGTACAATGTGGAAGAATATGCATTAAAAAAGAAGTCTTATTATATTATTCCTCTCAATTTTCATCGTAAATGATTATATTTCATTGTATTTGATTTCTCATTGTTCCCTTCTCAAATAAGTATAAAATAAGTATATGAAAGCAAAGTGTACCTCGATAGACTCTTTCTGCTTGGTCCAGTTAAGTCCGATCCATGATCAGAAAGAGGCGCTTCTACGATTAACTCTGTGGTGCTGGACGCGAATCCGGCAGCGTTTTTAGCGACGCAGGTGAAGGTGCCGGCGTCTTCGGGGAATACTTCTCTGATAATCAAAGTAGCTACGTTGTCGTCGTCATAGTACATCTGGAAATCGGGAGACGGCTTGATGATGGCGGTTTGCCGGAACCAAGTTATCTGTGGTCTCGGTAGACCCTCCACTTGGCACTCGAATTGGATCGTGTAACCATCTGGCGTGTGAATTGGCTGTAATTTCTCGATGAACCTTGGTGCCACTGATTTCTCGCCTGGCGCTGGTTCTGGATAATCAACAAAGAAGCATTAATTGATAATTCGTGATTAATGGATAACTATTAGCGAATTGGATTAGTAATTTTTTATATTAGCCGACTATTATGCGGTGTCATGTAAAATGATAGAATTAGAGTAATACTACTTTATATATAATTATTATGTATAATTATTATGAATAAATCTTGTGACGAAATAATAAGAGTATAAATCATTTATAATGATATTTTCAAAATACAATATATATGAACCAACGTACTTTCAAAGACTGGTAATTTGTCGATCTTCTCGTGCAATTTGCGCTGCAGATAATGGGTATAATGTGTTTCGTTGAGAAGATACTGCGCAGGTACCCAACCCTTCTCGTCCGTCAAGTGCTTCTTTACGAACCACCAGTCCTGATTCGTGTGATCTGGAATCGTATCACACAGATAATTATTCCCTCTTCATCATTTCGATTGTTATTAAACATTCTTTCAATGCTACATAAATACAAACTTACCGATGACGTAAACCCTTTCTCCTTCGACCAGATTGATGGCTTCGTCGGTTTCCGCCACATACGAGCAAATGGAGAACATTGTATCGCCATCGCGAACAACATACTCGATTTCATCTAAAAGATACCAATCAACAATCGTGTAAATCCTTGAAACCACTTAAAAGCAAGTACTTCTAATTCCTCTAACACTCAATCTGAAACTGAACGTACCTTCTTCGGAAATGTCCTCTTCCCTAGTGATACTAAGCGTGGCCTCTTCTGCAACGTTTCAAACAAACATTTAACTATTCGTTATTAAAAAGAGCTCATCCGAAGCAAACAATACAGATCGTAAGACAAAGTCGTAGATCGATAAACCGTGAACACGATCAACTCTCCGTTTAATGTATGCGTGAAATCGAAGCGATAACATATCATGGTTAATTAGGCTCGGTAGCACTGAGTGAGTATTGCCGACCGATAAGCGTCGCGACAAGTTCGTTATCGATCATGTTTCGCTGACGTTTCTAATTGCTGTACGTTATACGGAGTACCGATATGCTTTTCATTCGCAGTGGATCAAGAAGCAGGAAGAGTGGGGTGAAGATATTCGATTGAGTAGGCACGGGGACGTGATGGGGCAAGCATACTCACTAAACACTGGCTGTCTGACGACCAACCGTTAATCTCTACTTTAGCTGAAAGCATGTTACTCCAGATTAGGTGTTATCTGCGAAAGCAACAACGGAGAAATTCTGTCGAACCTTCGTCGTAGGTGGATACGCGTCTCTTGCTCTTCAGCTTCAACGCCAGCGACTCGTCGGTTTCCTCGATCGAGTACTTCCTATCACGTTTCAGCTTCAGGTTCACGTCACCTTCTTCGATGTCCTCCACTGAATACGGTCTGGGTACCTTCTTCCTCCTCCTCCTCAATGGCAGCTTCATTTCGTCAGTCTCTAGCTCTTCGATGCTGTACTCGTCCTTGGCTTCCTCGTCCGACTCATCCACGATCTCTTCTATGATTGGACCAGAATCGTCCTCCACTTCCTGCATAATCCTGATCGTCTCCTCTCCAGTCTCTTCTGAGTACGTCATCGGCTTCTTCTTTTGTTTCAAACGAACCTTGCCAGACATCGAGATATCTTCTTCTTCGTATGTGTTCAAAGAGATCTTGAACTCCTGCTCCACGTCCTCCTTGGTCTTCGTGCTACGAGGCCTGAATGTCACATTCTCAGCGTCCGTCACCTCTTTGATGTCTGGCCTGGGCTTCTTCTTTGGCCGTAACTTTCGAATAGTGACATCCTCGTAAATCTCTTCGATCGGTTTGGGAGCCAGCTTCGGTGGTTTTCGTTTGAAAGTGAATTCGTGGATTTCTTCTTCCTCGGGTTGTTCCACCTCTTCGATCTTTTGGATGGTTAGCTCATCGGCTGCCACGTCTTCGACCTTTCGTGCTGGCTTCTTCTTCTTTAATTGCACGTCGCTTGACACCTCTTCGTCCTCCGCAGGTTTCTCGGGAGCACGAGCTTTCTTTATCGTCACTGCAGTTTCTTCGACTTCTTCTGTGATGCTGGGTTTCTTCTCTGGCTTCTTCTTTTTCTTGATTGTCACTTCTTCGGGCGATTCTTCCTCCTCCGTGGGTACCATTTTCTTGATCGTGACTTCATCGGCAGCTTCTTCTATCACTGGCTTCTTCTTCTTTGGCTTCTTCAGTTCCACTTTCTCGCTAACTTCTTCCGGTGCCGTTTCTTTCTCTTCTGGTAATGGTTTCTTTAGAGTGACTTCTTCTGTCACCTCTTCAGGAACAGGCTTCTCCTTTGGTTTCCTCTTCTTCAGAGTTACTTCCTCCGGAGCTTCTTCCTCTTCCTTCTCTTCTACAACAACCTTCTTGATGGTAACTTCGTCAGCAGCTTCTTCTACTACTGGCTTCTTCTTCTTGGGTTTCTTTATCTCAACTTGTTCACTCACTTCTTCTGGTGCTTTCTCTTTTTCCTCTGGTTTCTTTAGAGTGACTTGTTCACTCACCTCTTCAGGAACTGGCTTTTCCTTTGGTTTCCTCTTCTTCAGAGTTACTTCCTCCGGAACTTCCTCTTCTACCTTCTCTTCCACAACAACCTTCTTGATGGTAACTTCGTCAGCAGCCTCTTCTACTACTTGCTTCTTCTTCTTGGGTTTCTTTATCTCAACTTGTTCATTCACTTCTTCTGGTGCTTTCTCTTTTTCCTCTGGTTTCTTTAGAGTGACTTCTTCAGTCACCTCTTCAGGAACTGGCTTTTCCTTTGGTTTTCTCTTCTTCAGAGTTACTTCCTCCGGAACTTCCTCTTCTACCTTCTCTTCCACAACAACCTTCTTGATGGTAACTTCGTCAGCAGCTTCTTCTACTACTGGCTTCTTCTTCTTGGGTTTCTTTATCTCAATTTGTTCACTTACTTCTTCTGGTGCTTTCTCTTCTTCCTCTGGTTTCTTTAGAGTGACTTCTTCAGTCACCTCTTCCGGAACTGGCTTTTCCTTTGGTTTCCTCTTCTTCAGAGTTACTTCCTGTGGCACCACCTCTTCTTCCTTCTCTTCGACTACAACCTTCTTTATGGTAACTTCGTCCGCAGCCTCTTCTACTACTGGCTTCTTCTTCTTAGGTTTCTTTATCTCAACTTGTTCGCTCACTTCTTCTGGTGCTTTCTCTTTCTCTTCTGGCACTGGTTTCTTTAGAGAAACTTCCTCAGTCACCTCTTCAGGAACAGGTTTTTCCTTTGGTTTCCTCTTTTTCAGAGTTACTTCCTGTGGTACCTCCTCTTCTTCCTTCTCTTCCACAACAACCTTCTCGATGGTAACTTCATCAGCAGCCTCTTCAACCACTGGTTTCTTTTTCTTCGGTTTCTTAATCTCAACCTGTTCACTTATTTCTTCTGGCACTTTCTTTTCCTCTTCAGGTACTGGCTTCTTCAGTGTAATTTCTTCAGACACTTCTTCTGGAGCAGGCTTTTCCTTGGGTTTCTTCTTCTTCAGAAGCACCTGCTCTGGTACCTCTTCTTCCTTCTCTTCCTCAACAACAACCTTCTTAATTGTAACTTCATCGGCAGCCTCCTCTTCCACTGGTTTCTTCTTCTTTGGCTTCTTCAACTCCACGCTTACTTCCTCAGGTACTTTTTCTTTTTCTTCTGGTACTGGCTTCTTCAGTGTAATTTCTTCGGATACTTCCTCTGGAGTAGGTTTCTCCTTTGGTTTCCTCTTTTTCAATGTCACTTTCTCTGGAACTTCCTCCTCCTTTTCTTCCACAACAGGCTTCTTAATAGTCACTTCGTCGGCTGCTTCCTCTTCTACAGGTTTCTTCTTCGGTTTCTTCAGTTCCACTTGCTCGCTCACTTCTTCTGGCACCGTCACCTTTTCTTCTGGCACTTTCTTCAGCGTCACTTCCTCAGTCACTTCCTCTGGAACGGGCTTTTCCTTTGGTTTTTTCTTCTTCAATGTTACTTCCTGCGGAACTTCTTCCTCCTTCTTCTCTTCCACAACGGGTTTCTTAATAGTGACTTCATCAGCTGCTTCCTCTTTCACTGGTTTCTTCTTCTTCGGTTTCTTTATTTCTTCACTTACTTCTTCTGGCACTTCCTCTTTTTCTTCTGGTTTCTTCAACGTAATTTCCTCAGCTACCTCTTCTGGAACGGGCTTCTCTTTCGGTTTCTTCTTCTTTATAACAACCTCTTCTGTAACTTCTTCTTTCTCTTTCTCTTCGGTGACAACCTTCTGAATTGTCACCTCTTCAGCTGCTTCCTCTGTTACAGGTTTCTTCTTTGGTTTCTTTAAAACCGCCTCTTCCGCGACTTCGGTCGGTTTCTTTGGTTTCTTTTTCAACGTGACCTCAGTCACTGTCTCCTCTTCTTCCACTTCTTTCTCCTCGACGATTGGTTTCTTTATCGTTACTTCAGCAGGAGCTTCCTCTACTGGCTTTTCTGGTACTTTCTTCAAAGTAATTTCTTCGACCACTTCTGGAACTTCTTCTGGTTTTTCCTCTTCAGGCTTCTTAAGAGTAACTTCTTCCTCTGCAGGAGCCTTTTCTTTAGGTTTCTTCGGTTTTACCTTGCGTTTAATCGTGACATCTTCAGCTTCTTCTTTTGGTGCCTTTGGAGCTTCTTCCTCTTCCTTCGCAGGGAACTCTTTCTCACCTTCGTCCACAGGCTTGTCTTTCTTCCAGCCTTTCAATGTTATCTTCTCTGGCTCCTCTTCTGGTTTCTCTTTCGTTGGTATTCGGAACTTCACCTCTGGCTCCTCCTCAGTCTCTGGTGGTTTCGGTTCACCCTTTATCAACGGAATCTGCTCAATCTCCTGATCTGGTTTCTTCTTCTTCTCTTTCTCGTAAGGCTTTGGAACTGGTTCAGGTTTCGGTTTCTCTGGTTCTTCGTACTCTTCAGGCTCGTACTTCTCGAGTTCTGGCCTCTCGAAGTCTAATGGCTTCAAATCATCGTGTTCCAGCTTCACCTTCGGTTTCTTTTTCTTCTCTGGCTTGGCCTCCTCCTCTGGTTCAGGCTTCACAGGCTTCTTAACGGGCTCTGGAACTTCTTCTGGCTTCGTTTCGGGTATCTTCTTCAGTTTCACCTTCTCAGGCTCAACTTTCTCTTCTTCTGGTACCTTACCCTTCCCGACAGTCAGTTTCTTAGGCTTTTCAGGCTCTTCTGGCGCCGGCTTCGGCTGTCGTTCGTAAGCCGGCATATCTTCTACTTTTTCCAGAGGTACTTTCTTCAGTTCTTCGAACTCTTGATCTAGTTTCTCCAGTTCTGCCACTTCCTTCTCAGAAAGCTTCACCTTCTTGATCTTTCTCTTTAGGAGCTTCAGGGCTTCTTCCGCGTTCCTGGAGAGGATACCAGTTTGAACTGGATTCTCTTCTATGTAACTAATCTTCGGGATCTGCAAGTCTGGTGGATAATCGCCGACTAACGTGATTCTGCTGCGTAGCATGATCTTCGGGAATTTCGGCTCCTCAGCTCCTTTCTTCTTCGTCACTGCCACCTTCTTCAACTTGACAGCAGCGAACTGGACAGTCTCTGCAGGTTCCGAGTACTTCAGTTTCGTCGGCTTGATTTCCTTCCTCTCGATCTTCTCTGAAACCAATTTCTGCAGGGACTCGGGTAGTGGCTTCTTCTCCTTCTTCTTTTTCGTCGGTTCCCATTGTATCTTCTCAGGCATTGGCTCCAATACAGGCCGTTCGTATTCGGGCTCCACCCACTCCTCTATTTCATCCTTCTTAACTGGCTTCTTCTTCTTCTTTTTCACAACCTTTGCTTCCTGCGGCTTTTCAGGAACAGCTTCAACAGGTTTCTCTTGTGGTACCTCTTCCTCCTTCTCTTCTGGAGCCTTCTGCACTGGAACTTCCGTCACTTCTACCTCTTCTTCTTTCTTCTCTTCAGCTGGAACTGCCTTTCGCTCTTTGGGTTTCTTCGTTGGCAGTTCTTCCGCCATGGTTTCAGGGACAATTTCAGTCGTTTCTACCGTGTCCTTTGGAACGATTTCTTTTTTAGCCTTCACCTTCTTTGGTTTCTCTTCCACTATTTCTTCCACCTTGTCTTCGCGTTGTTCTTCTTCTGAAACTGTGGGTTTCTTTTCTGCTGGTACTTTCTTCTTCTTTGGTTTTTCCTTCACTTCCTTCTTCTCTTCTGGTTTTTCCTCTTTAGGTTTCTCTTCAGGAACTTCCTTCTCTTCCGGCTGCTCCACAGGGACTTCCTTTTCTTCCGGTTTCTCTTCAATCACCTTTTCTTCCGGTTTTTCTTCAACCACCTTTTCTTTCGGTTTCTCTTCAACCACCTCGCCATTAGTCACAACAGGTTCTTCCTTCTTCTTCTTCTCCTTTGGTGCTTTCTTCACAGGGACCTCAGTTACCTTAGCCTCTTCTTCTACCTTCTCTTCTTCCGCGGGGACAGCCTGTTCTTCCTTTGGTTTCTTCTCCTTTATGTCTTCAGTCGCAACCTCAGGAACCACTTCAGTTGTCTGTATTTCTTCTTTAGGAAGAACTGTCTTCTTAGCCTTCCTCTTCTTTGGTTCTTCCACGGTTATTTCTTCCACAACTTCTTCGACTTGTTCTTCTTCAGCTTCCGTCGGTTTCAGCTTCTTCTTGGGAGCCTTCTTTACGGTAACTTTCTTCTCTTCCACTTTAGGTACTTCTTCTTCCTCTTCGACGACCTTAGCCTTATCTTCCTTCGGTTTTTCAACCTCCAACAATTCCTCCGCGGTCGTAGTTACCACTTCAGTCGTCACGATACTGTCTTTCGGAGTAACTTCTTTCTTTGCCTTGGTTTTCTTCGGCTTCTCCTGCACGAGTTCTTGTACTTCTTCAACTGGTTGTTCCTCTGTTTTTGGCACAGCTTCCTTAGGTGCTTCTTCCACCGTTACCTTCTTCGTTACCACTTTCTCTTCAGTTTCTTCAACTTCGGTTGCTTTCTTCTTTTTAGGTTTAACCTTCTCAGGAAGTTCCGCGGCGGTTACCTCAGAAATCACTTCAGTCACTTCAACGCTTTCTTTCTCTGTAACAGTTGGTTCTGCCTTTTCTTCTTTGGGCACCGCAGGCTTCATTTCTTCAATGACTTCTTCCTCCTCTTCCGCTTCAGTGGCGGTAACAGGCTTCTTCTTCTTCTTTGGCGCCTTTTTAACCACCACCTCCGTTACCTTTACCTTTTCTTCCTTGACATCTGAGGGCTTGGCTTCTTCAGGTTTCGCTTTCTCTTCTGGCAACTCCTCAACAGGCGTTTCTGTAATGATTTCTGTGATTTCCACGCCTTCTTTAGGAATAATGTCTCCTTTAGCTTTCTCTTTAACAGGCTTTTCGATCACGATTTCTTCGACTTCTTCCACAGGCGCTTCACCTTCCTTTATCGTCGCCTTCTTCTTCTTGATAACCTTCTTCGTTGGCGTTTCAATGATTTCTACGATTTCCTGCTCCTCCATAGCCTTTGCTTCTTCTATGGTCTTCTGTATCACTTCCTCCACAACCTTCTCCGTCTTATCCTTGGACTTCCTTCGAATGATCTTCTTCGTTGGCGTTTCAACGATTTCAACTATTTCTTCTTCCTCGACAACTTCCACTGGCTTCTCAGGTGCTTCCTTCAGTTCAACCTCTGTCACCACGACAGTCTCTTTTTCTTCTTCCACAACAGGCCTGGCTTTCTCCTTCTTGTCCTTGGGCTTCTTTCGAATGATCTTCTTCGTCGGAGTTTCAACGATTTCAACTATTTCTTCTTCCTCAATGACTTCCACTGGCTTCTCAGGTGCTTCCTTCAGTTCAACCTCCGTCACCACGACAGTCTCTTTTTCTTCTTCCACAACAGGCCTGGCTTTCTCCTTCTGCGGCTTCTCGATGACTATTTCTTCAACGACCTCCTCAGGAACACCGTCATCCTTCTTCACAGATTTCTTCTTCTTCACGATCTTCTTCGTGGGAGTCTCGATAACTTCCACTATTTGCTCTTCCTCCATTACAATAGCTTCTTCTCTGGGCTTTATAATGATCTCCTCAATGACTTCCTCCTCGCCCTTTTTCATAGGGCGCCTCTTCTTTTTGATGATCTTCTGCGTGGGTGTCTCGATGGTTTCAAAGATTTCTTCCTCCTCCTTTATAACGACCTCCTTCTTCTTCTTCGGTGCTTTCTTCACATCGTGCTCGGTTATCGTCACCGTCTCTTCTTCTTCCTCCACCACTGGTTTCGCCTTTTGCTTCTCAGGCTCCTCGATCGTGATTTCTTCCACGATCTCTTCCGTCACTTCGTCCTTAGCTGTCACTGGCTTCTTCTTCTTCTTCGTAACCTTCTTAACTTCCTCGACGACTTCCTCCTGCTCCAAACAAAAAGAATCAATTAAATTCTATGCAATCATCAGTCCCCAAAATGGCTACCAAACGATCGATAAACAGTCTTACCTGTTGAACCGTCTTCTCCGTCACATCTGCAATAAGAACAAAATGCTTTAAATCCGTACATTAATCGAGCACATTGTATCTATCGATACTAAGCTCTGTTTGGGGGGGGGGGGGGGGAATTACAAGACCACTGTACGAACGAGGTATCGACACGAAGCGTACAAATAATAACATTGATATATGCACTGGTAACTGTATACAGTATAATGGTATAAAGTATGTTTGTCGATGTCTTTGTTTCCTGTTTCTTTTGTTGCGCATCGTATACATGGAGAGCGAATAGACATATGTAAATCGGTTTTTGTAATCGTCTAATTGTACGTAATGGTGGTAGTAATACGTAAGAAATGAGCTTACCTTCCTGTACCTTCTCATCTGCTATGGGTTTTATCGGTCTTTTGTGTTTGGGTTTTTCGTGTATTTCTGGTGTAATGTCTTCGTGGAGTTCTATTGTGGCTGTTACCGGTTCTTTACCTTCCTCTTCGACGGTCACCTCTTCGGTGACCTGTTCTTTACCTTCCCGTTTCCTCGTCACACGTTTCTTCTTCAGCACTCTCTTTGTTCCTTCTTCGGTGACTATCTCGCTGGTCACGATTTCCTCTTTCACCTCTTCCACAGGCGCGGCTTTTTCAACAGTCTCGATCGGTACCACCTCGAGTTTTTCCACCTCGAGCTCCTCAACAGTAACGACAGGCTCAACGCCTTCTTCTTCCACGGTTGTCTCTTCGACAACCTTGGGCTTCTCATCGCCACGTTTAGTCGTGGTCTTCTTTTTCTTGATTTTTCGCTGTTTCTTCTCTGGAGTCTCTTCGGTGGTAACAGTGGTAATCACTTCAACGGTTTCGACAATGTCGTCGTCCTTTGGAACGAACTTGATGTAGTCTTCAGGTTTTACTTCTTCTTCCTCTGGCTCGTCATGTTTCTTCCACGGTTTCAGTTTGATCTTTTCTGGCTCCTCGGTTGGTGCCTCGCGTTGAGGAATCCTTCTCTTAATGTCTGCTTCTTCTTCAGGCTCCTCTGGCTTTGGAACGCCAGGCACGATAGGAACAGCTTCGGTCTCTTGAGCTGGAGTCTTCTTTTCTTTCTTTGGCTTCTTGGCTGGAGCCTTCTTGCCTGGTTTCTTTTCTGGTTCAGGATACTCTGGCTTTTCTCTTTCCTCGAGGTCCACTTCGATGGCGTCTACGTCGTAGGGCTCGAATGGCTTCAACTCGGGATATTCTTTCTCTTCTTTCTCTTTCTTAGGCTTATCCACTTCGTCCTTGCCTTTTGGAACTGGAGCTAATTCTTCTGGCTCACTTGGAACCTTTTGTGGAATCTTCTTTAATTTAACGGTCTCTGCTTCTTCTTCCTCAGCAGGTCGAGGTTTCCCTTTACCTATCACCAATTTCTTAGGCTTCTCTGCCTCCATCTCTTTTGGTTTTGGTTGACGTTCATAGGGAGTCGTTTGCTCAACCTTTTCTAATGGCACTTTCTTCAGTTCCTCAAACTCTTGGTCCAGTTTCTCGAGATCCGTTAACTCCTTCTCAGGAAGCTTCATCTTCTTGCGCTTTATCTTCTTCAGCTTCAGTGCTTCCTCCATTGTACGAGACAGTATAGCATTCTGTACATAATTTGGTTCCAGTTCAGTTATGAGAGGATATTTGATGGAAGGTGGCCATTCCTGTGGAGTTATACGACTGCGTAATAAAATCTTCGGGAACTTTGATTCGTCTTTGTCGATCTTCTTTGGAGTGGCACGAGGTTTCTTCAGTTTAATCTGCGCGAACGAAGGAGTAGCAGGTTCCTCGATCTTTGGTTTGATTGGTTTCTGTTCTTTGATACTGATCCTCATCAGCTGAGGCTTCAGAGCTTCTTTCACTTTGTCCTCTGGCTTTTTCTTCTTCTTCACCTTTCGTTCTGGCTTTTCTTCTGGCACTGGCTCTTCGAGTTTCTCTAAAATCAACTCCTTTTTCAGTTCAGCGAATTCCTGATCTAGCTTCTCCAATTTTGCGATTTCCTTCTTCAAACGCTTTACAACCTTCTTCTTTGGTTTTGGCAGGGCCTCGGCTTCCTCGACATTACGAGATAAGATACCATTTTGAATTTCATTGGGCTCGAGTTCCGTAATTTTTAAGTGTTTCATCGAAGGAGGCCATTCCATGGGAGTGATACGACTACGTAGCATAATACGAGGGAATTTCTCCTCCTTTTTCTTCTCTGGACGTTTCGCCACTGGTGTCTTACGTAATTTAATTTGAGCAAACTGTGGCTTGTCTACGGACACTTCCTGTACCTCGAGTTTAGTAGCTTCGAATTTAGTAACCTTCATGCGCTGCAGCTTAACAGGTTTCTTAGTTTCTTCGGTTGGAACTTGAGGAACTTCGGCTTCCTCCACTTCAGTGACAACCTCGCGTACATCTTTCCGTTTAATCACTTTCTTCTTAAGCTTCTTTGGTTTACCTTCTTCAGTGACTTCTTCAGTGACGGTTACTTCTTCGCGAGTGTCTTCCACTTCGGTTGGTACGACAGACTCTGGTGCAGGCAGTGGCTTCAGAGTTTCTTCTACTACTTCCTCAATAGGACCCTCAGATACTGTGGTCACTGGAGCTTTTCCATGCTCTTCAACAGTGACAACCTCTGTTACTTGTTGTTCCGTCCCTTTACGTTTAATTACCTTCTTCTTGGTGGTTTTCTTAGGTTTACCTTCTTTAGTCACTTCTTGTGTAACAGTGACTTGTTCACGAACTTCTTCCACTTCAGATGGCTTAGCGAATTCTGGGGCAGGTAGGATCTTTACTGTTTCATCCACCACTTCCTCAACAGGTGCTTCAGTGACAGTCGTAACGGGAGCTTTTCCTTGTTCTTCAACAGTAACTACTTCCGTCACTTGCTGTTCTTTCCCTTTACGTTTAACAACCTTCTTTTTGGTGGTTTTCTTAGGTTTACCCTCTTTGGTTACCTCCTCAGTGACTGTCACTTGTTCCTGCACCTCTTCTACCTCTGATGGCTTAGCATATTCTAGGGCAGGTAGTGGTTTCAGGGCCTCTTCGAGTACTTCTTCCAATGGACCTTCTGTAACAGTGGTCTCAGGTGCCTTTCCTTGTTCTTCAACTGTCACGAACTCTGTCACTTGCTGTACTGAGCCCTTGCGTTTAATGACCTTCTTTTTGGTTGTCTTCTTAGGTTTACCCTCTTTAGTGACTTCTTGAGTAACAGTGACCTGTTCACGAACCTCCTCAACCTCAGAGGGTTTAGCATATTCGGGTGCAGGTAGAGCTTTTATGGTTTCATCAACTACCTCTTCAACAGGTGCTTCAGCAACAGTTGTGACTGGAGCCTTTCCTGGTTCTTCCACTGTGACAATTTCTGTCACCTTTTGTTCCTTTCCTTTCCGTTTAATAATCTTCTTTTTCGTGGTCTTTTTAGGCTTACCTTCCTTAGTTACCTCCACAGTGACAGTTACTTGTTCGCGAACTTCTTCTACTTCTGATGGTTTCGCAAACTCTGGCGCAGGTAATGGTTTCAGTGCTTCTTCTACTACTTCTTCGACGGGTCCTTCGGTAACAGTGGTCTCAGGTGCCTTTCCTTGTTCCTCAACTGTCACGAACTCTGTCACTTGCTGTACTGAGCCCTTGCGTTTAATGACCTTCTTTTTGGTTGTCTTCTTAGGTTTACCTTCTTTGGTGACTTCTTGAGTAACAGTGACTTGTTCACGAACTTCTTCCACTTCAGATGGTTTGGCATATTCCGGGGCAGGTAGTGCTTTTATGATTTCATCAACTACCTCTTCAACAGGTGCTTCAGTGACAGTTGTGACAGGAGCCTTGCCTTGTTCCTCAACTGTGACAATATCTGTCACCTGCTGTTCTTTTCCTTTGCGTTTGATAATCTTCTTCGTAGTGGTCTTTTTAGGTTTACCCTCCTTAGTTACCACCTCAGTGACTGTCACTTGTTCGCGAACTTCTTCTACTTCTGATGGTTTCGCAAACTCTGGCGCAGGTAGTGGTTTCAGTGCTTCTTCGAGTACTTCTTCTACAGGACCTTCTGTAACAGTTGTCTTAGGTGCCTTTCCTTGTTCTTCAACAGTCACGAACTCTGTCACTTGCTGTACTGAGCCCTTGCGTTTAATCACCTTCTTTTTGGTGGTCTTCTTAGGTTTACCTTCTTTAGTCACTTCTTGAGTAACAGTGACTTGTTCACGAACTTCTTCCACTTCAGATGGTTTGGCATATTCTGGGGCAGGTAGTGCTTTTATGGTTTCATCAACTACCTCTTCAACAGGTGCTTCAGTGACAGTTGTGACAGGAGCCTTCCCTTGTTCCTCAACTGTGACAATATCTGTCACCTGCTGTTCTTTTCCTTTGCGTTTGATAATCTTCTTCGTAGTGGTCTTTTTAGGTTTACCCTCCTTAGTTACCACCTCAGTGACTGTCACTTGTTCGCGAACTTCTTCTACTTCTGATGGTTTCGCAAACTCTGGCGCTGGTAAAGGTTTCAGTGCTTCTTCCAGTACTTCTTCTACAGGACCTTCTGTAACAGTTGTCTTAGGTGCCTTTCCTTGTTCCTCAACAGTCACGAACTCTGTTACTTGCTGTACTGAGCCATTGCGTTTAATCACCTTCTTTTTGGTCGTTTTCTTAGGTTTACCCTCTTTAGTGACTTCTTGAGTAACAGTGACCTGTTCACGAACCTCCTCAACCTCAGAGGGTTTAGCATATTCAGGTGCAGGTAGTGCTTTTATGGTTTCATCAACTACCTCTTCAACAGGTGCTTCAGTGACAGTTGTGACAGGAGCCTTCCCTTGTTCCTCAACTGTGATAATTTCTGTCACCTGCTGCTCTTTTCCCTTGCGTTTAGTAACCTTCTTCTTGGTGGTCTTCTTGGGTTTGCCTTCTTTTGTAATTTCTTCAGTGACTGTTACTTGTTCACGTACTTCCTCCACTTCTGATGGTTTAGTATATTCTGGAGCGGGCAGGGGTTTCAGTGCTTCTTCGAGGATTTCTTCGACAGGACCTTCTGTAACAGTGGTCTTAGGTGCCTTTCCTTGCTCTTCAACTGTCACGAACTCTGTCACTTGCTGTACTGAGCCCTTGCGTTTAATCACCTTCTTCTTGGTCGTTTTCTTAGGTTTGCCCTCGTGTGTCACTTCTTGCGTAACAGTAACTTGTTCCCGAACTTCTTCCACTTCAGACGGCTTAGCGTATTCTGGAGCTGGTAATGTCTTTACAGTCTCATCCACTACTTCCTCGACAGGTGCTTCAGTGACAGTCGTAACAGGAGATTTTCCTTGTTCTTCAACAGTAACAACTTCGGTCACTTTTTGTTCCTTTCCTTTGCGTTTAATAATCTTCTTCTTAATGGTCTTTTTAGGTTTGCCTTCTCTGGTAAGTTCTTCAGTAACTGTTACTTGTTCGCGAACTTCTTCGACTTCTGTTGGCTTTACATATTCCAATGCAGGCAACGGTTTGACAGCTTCTTCTACTATTTCTTCAACTGGACCTTCAGTCATAGTGGTTACTGGAGCTTTTCCTTGTTCTTCAACTGTAACAACTTCTGTTACTTGCTGTACTGAGCCCTTGCGTTTAATGACTTTCTTCTTGGTAGTCTTCTTAGGCTTACCTTCTTTGGTGACTTCTTGAGTGACAGTTACTTGTTCTCGAACTTCCTCTACCTCAGAGGGTTTGGCATATTCTGGAGCAGGTAGTATCTTTACGAATTCATCAACGACTTCTTCAACTGGCGCTTCAGTAACAGTTGTGACTGGGGCCTTTCCCCGTTCCTCAACTGTAACAATCTCCGTTACCTGTTGTTCCTTTCCTTTGCGTTTAATAACCTTCTTCTTGGTAATTTTCTTGGGTTTGCCCTCTTTGGTTATCTCCTCAGTTATTGTTACTTGCTCCTGCACTTCTTCTACATCAGATGGCTTAACATATTCTGGAGCAGGTAGAGCCTTTACTGTTTCTTCAAGAACTTCCTCAACGGGCGCTTCAGTGACTGTTGTAACTGGAGCTTTACCCTGTTCTTCAACTGTGACGACTTCTGTTACTTGCTGTTCCTTTCCTTTTCGTTTGATTACTTTTTTCTTGATCGTCCTCTTGGGCTTGCCTTCCTTCGTGACTTCTTCAGTGACAGTCACTTGTTCTCGCACCTCCTCCACTTCAGATGGTGTAGCATACTCTGGGGCAGGGAGTGTCTTGATGGTTTCTTCAAGTACTTCCTCAGTAGGTGCCTCAGTGACCGTTGTAACTGGAGCTTTGCCTTGCTCCTCAACTGTGACAACCTCTGTTACTTTCTGTTCTTTTCCTTTGCGTTTAATGATCTTCTTCTTAATTGTCTTTTTAGGTTTGCCTTCTTTGGTAACCTCTTCGGTAACTGTCACTTGTTCACGCACTTCTTCAACCTCTGATGGTATAACATGTTCTCGAGCAGGCAAAGGCTTCAATGCTTCTTCAAGGACTTCTTCTACAGGTCCTTCTGTGACGGTTGTTACAGGTGCTTTACCTTGTTCTTCAACTGTAACTACTTCTGTTACCTGTTGTTCTTTTCCTTTACGTTTAATGATCTTCTTCTTAGTGGTTTTCTTAGGCTTGCCTTCTCTAGTTACTTCTTTTGTCACTGTGACTTGTTCACGTACTTCCTCCACCTCTGATGGCTTAGCATATTCCAAAGCTGGGATAGGTTTCAGTGTCTCCTCGACCACTTCTTCAACAGGACCTTCGGTTACAGTTGTCACTGGAACTTTACCTTGCTCTTCAACAGTGACTACTTCCGTTACCTGTTGCTCACTTCCTTTACGTTTAATAATCTTCTTCTTCGTTGTCTTTTTCGGTTTTCCTAATTTCGTGACTTCTTCAGTCACAGTTACCTGTTCACGTACCTCTTCAACTTCTGTTGGTTTGACACGTTGAGGAACAGGCAGTGGTTTCAGGGTCTCTTCGAGTACTTCTTCCACTGGGCCTTCCGTAACATTCGTCACTGGAGCCTTTCCTTGTTCTTCGACAGTGACAACTTCCGTTACCTGTTGCTCACTTCCTTTACGTTTAATAATCTTCTTTTTCGTTGTCTTTTTCGGTTTTCCTAATTTCGTAACTTCTTCAGTCACAGTTACTTGTTCACGCACTTCTTCAACTTCAGATGGCTTCGCATATTCTGGAGCTGGCAATTGTTTCAGTGTCTCTTCGACTATTTCTTCTACTGGGCCTTCCTCAACAGTTGTCACTGGAGCCTTTCCTTGCTCTTCGACAGTCACAACTTCCGTTACCTGTTGCTCACTTCCTTTACGTTTAATGATCTTCTTCTTTATGGTCTTCTTCGGTTTTCCTAATTTCGTGACTTCTTCAGTCACTGTTACCTGTTCACGCACCTCTTCTACTTCAGATGGTTTAGCGTATTCAGGAGCAGGCAGTGTCTTTATGACTTCATCCACTACTTCCTCCACAGGTGCTTCAGTGACAGTTGTAACTGGAGCTTTGCCTTGTTCTTCAACGGTGACAACCTCCGTCACTTGTTGCTCTCTACCTTTACGTTTAATTACTTTCTTTTTCGTGATTTTCTTAGGCTTGCCTTCTTTAGTAATTTCTTCAGTCACTGTTACTTGTTCGCGAACTTCCTCCACCTCTGATGGCTTAGCATATTCCAAAGCTGGTTTCAGTGTCTCCTCGACCACTTCTTCAACAGGACCTTCGGTTACAGTTGTCACTGGAGCTTTACCTTGTTCTTCTACAGTAACTACTTCAGTCACCTGTTGCTCACTACCTTTGCGTTTAATGATCTTCTTTTTGATAGTCTTCTTCGGTTTTCCTAATTTCGTGACTTCTTCTGTTACGGTTACCTGTTCACGCACCTCTTCAACTTCGGTTGGTTTGATACGTTCAGGAATAGGCAGAGGTTGCAGTGTCTCTTCTACTACTTCTTCCACTGGACCTTCCGTAACAGTTGTCACTGGAGCTTTTCCTTGCTCTTCGACAGTCACTACTTCAGTCACCTGTTGCTCACTACCTTTGCGTTTAATGATCTTCTTCTTTGTGGTCTTTTTCGGTTTTCCTAATTTCGTAACTTCTTGAGTCACAGTCACTTGTTCACGAACCTCTTCTACCTCGGTTGGTTTCACTCGTTCTAATGCGGGTAGAGGTTGAATTGTTTCTTCGACCACTTCTTCAACAGGACCTTCAGTTACGGTTGTAACTGGAGCTTTTCCTTGCTCTTCAACAGTCACTACTTCCGTCACCTGTTGCTCACTACCTTTGCGTTTAATGATCTTCTTCTTTGTGGTCTTTTTCGGTTTTCCTAATTTTGTAACTTCTTGAGTCACTGTCACTTGTTCACGAACTTCTTCTACCTCGGTTGGTTTCACTCGTTCTAGTGCGGGTAGAGGTTCAATTGTTTCTTCGACCACTTCTTCAACAGGACCTTCAGTTACAGTTGTCACTGGAGCTTTTCCTTGCTCTTCAACAGTCACTACTTCCGTCACCTGTTGCTCACTACCTTTGCGTTTAATGATCTTCTTCTTTGTGGTCTTTTTCGGTTTTCCTAATTTTGTAACTTCTTGAGTCACTGTCACTTGTTCACGAACTTCTTCTACCTCGGTTGGTTTCACTCGTTCTAGTGCGGGTAGAGGTTGAATTGTTTCTTCGACCACTTCCTCAACAGGACCTTCAGTTACAGTTGTCACTGGAGCTTTTCCTTGCTCTTCGACAGTCACTACTTCCGTCACCTGTTGCTCACTTCCTTTGCGTTTAATGATCTTCTTCTTTGTGGTCTTTTTCGGTTTTCCCATTTTTGTGACTTCTTCAGTCACGGTTACTTGTTCACGAACTTCTTCAACTTCTTTTGGTTCGACACGTTCAGGTACAGGTAATGGTCTGATTATCTCTTCAACCACTTCTTCAACTGGACCTTCAGTTACAGTAGTCACTGGAGCCTTTCCTTGCTCTTCAACAGTCACTACTTCCGTCACCTGTTGTTCACTACCTTTACGTTTAATGATCTTCTTCTTTATGGTCTTCTTAGGCTTCCCTACTTTCGTCACTTCTTCAGTCACTGTTACCTGCTCACGAACTTCTTCAACTTCTGTTGGTTCGACACGTTCAAGTGCAGGTAATGGTCTGATTATTTCTTCAACTACTTCTTCAACTGGACCTTCAGTTACAGTAGTCACTGGAGCCTTTCCTTGCTCTTCAACAGTCACTACTTCCGTAACCTGTTGCTCACTTCCTTTACGTTTAATGATCTTCTTCTTTGTGGTCTTTTTCGGTTTTCCTAATTTCGTAACTTCTTGGGTCACTGTCACTTGTTCACGAACTTCTTCTACCGCAGTTGGTTTGATAAATTCTGGAGCAGGTAGTGGTTTAATAGTTTCCTCAATGACTTCTTCAACCGGGCCTTCAGTTACAGTTGTCACTGGAGCCTTTCCTTGCTCTTCAACAGTAACTACTTCTGTTACCTGTTGCTCACTTCCTCTACGTTTAATAATCTTCTTCCTGATTGTCTTCTTCGGTTTTCCTAATTTCGTGACTTCTTCAGTCACCGTCACCTGTTCACGAACTTCCTCTACCTCAGATGGTTTAGCATAGTCTGGCACGGGAAGTAGCTTCACAATTTCCTCAACTACTTCTTCCACAGGTGCTTCAGTGACACTGGTCACTGGAGCCTTTCCTTCCTCTTCTACTGTAACTTCTTCAGTTACCTGCTGCTCTTTTCCTCTACGTTTAATAACCTTCTTCCTAACAGTCTTCTTAGCCTCCTCCGTATCCTGAACCTGAATCACTTTCACCTCTACTTTCTCTTCTTCTTCACTCGGTATGACTTCTTCTGCCTCGTCGATTCTCGACGGTATTATTTCCTCCACATCTACCGTTGTCGTGACCTCCTCTATAGGCATAAACTGTTTCTTTGGTATTGACGGTATCTTTGGCTTAATATCCTCCAATTCTTCCTCAATGACGACGACATTGTCTTCCTCCGCGTCCGTACGCGGCTTCTTCTTTCGTATAATCGTTTTCTTTGTCTTCACCGCGGCTGTCTCATCATCTGTACTCCCGCGCCTGAATTTCGTTGTGTACTCCTCGATTACCTCTGTATCAGACTCGATCGGCTGTTCCTGTGGCGTATCGTGTTTTGTGTGTTGTGTGATTGTAATGTGATGTTGTTGCGCTGTTGCTTCTGTGGTTTCTGAAATGTATACAAGAACAAGTGTGATATGATTAACGTGTTGTCGCATCCCGCTGCTGCTTCTATCGCTTTCGTTTTACTTGGTTTGACTTCTCACTCTAGATTCGCAATACCATTCGGTTCGTGGCATTTTGCGTATCGTTGCGTGATACCATTTCTCCATCCCAACAACCCGGTTCTGTCTTAAAAATCATAAGACAGAACGGATACACGGTTCTCGTGTTCATTGACACCGTAACGATTTGATACTGTTTTGTGTCGCCTGTGTGTAAAGTAGCTTGTGATGTATTGTCTAGATCGTGTCTGATGCCTGTGTGATGTCCATACCTACCTTTCGCCACTTCCGCCGTCTCACCTACCCCTACACCCTCTCACGACACTCTACCTGGCTTCCATCAATTAACCCTCTTCTCGCTTACATCGACATTCCACTTCGACCAGCCTAAACTCAAACCTCTCGCGTGAAACGTTCTAACGACTACCGTCGATGCGTCCTCAGGTCGTCAGCCTAACCGTAAACGTCCACGTCCGTCCCGTCACTGGCAATCGAATACCTTTATAGCATGGATACTCACCCACAACTTGCTCCAGGTGCTCGGCTTCGATTGAAACGCTCGCTAACTTCGCGAAAGGTATTACAGACTCGGGCAGTTCTGACTCAATCTCACCAGCGGTTAGGTGTTCGGTCACGATCACACCTTGCTGAACTTCCTCCACACCCCTAGCAGTCTTACTCTCTGGTTTGGTCACTCGGAACTCGGACGCCACGTCCTCGGGCTGTATCTCAGTTTTCAGAGCAACCTCTCGTTTAATAACATCCGGCTGCGCGGACGCTTCTTTCGCCACGCCTTTCACCACTTCATTCGCTTCCTGTTCCGTGGCGGTCACTTGTGTCACCTCCACGCTCTCCGATACACGGAACGACACCTCAGCCATCGCCGTTTTCGTCGCTTGCTCCACCACCAACGTGCCTTCGCTCTCCTGCGGCACTGGTTGCGATTGCTCTATGCTCTCGAATGGGATTTGCTCGGGAACTATTTGCTTGGATTCTGGTTTAGCTGACTCTGGAAGATCCCCGGTCATGGAAGACGGGATCACCTGCGATTTCTCAGCGACCTGGATACCCAGCAGACTGGGCTTAGCAGTCTGCGCTGTTGGTTCGTCTGGCGTTGGTAATCCCTTCTCAGCCTCACCGAACGCAACCTCGGATATTGACAATGATAACAGTTCCTCCAACTGCGGCTTGCCTTTCTGTTCCTCCGGTGCCTTTGGTTTTGGAAGCTCCTCAGCGCTGGTCATCGTTAATACTTCTGTGGTCTCTGCCACTTCTATACTGGACATCTGTGTAAGCGCTTTACGCTGTTTAGGAGCCTCTGGGGTTGGCAACTCTTTCTCTGCCTCCGTGGAGACCACTTCAGAGACAGTGATGAAGCTCAGTTCCTCCACATCAGGCTTCCCTTTCTGACCCTCTGGCTTCTCTGGCTTCTGTAGCTCCTCCACGTTCGACACTGTCAGGACCTCCGTTTTCTCGGCCACCTCTCTGCCAGTCATCTGTGGCTGAGCAGTCTTCTCGCTGGGCTTCTCCGGAGATGGTAAGGTGTCTTCCAGCTCGCTAGACACAACCTGAGAGACGGTTAACGACGTCAGCTCATCCAGTCGCGGTTTCCCTTTCTGTTCCTCGGGTAGCACAGCCTTCTCCAGTTCCTCTACATTGGTCACAGTGAGAACCTGACTGGTTTCAGCCACCTCTCTTCCAGATAACGCAGCTGTGGCTGTGACTTTGCTAGGCGTCACTTCGCTTTCCAGGATCATCTCCGTTTCGTGAGACACAGTTTGGGAGACGGTCAACGAAGTCAGTTCCTCCACATTCGGTTTCCCCTTTTGTCCTTCGGGTGCACGGGTCGTGGTGAGTTCTTCCGCGCTTATCATCGTCAACACTTGCATCGTTTCTGCCACGTCGCGACCGAACAGACTCGGCTGGGCCACTTTTTCTGTCGGCACCTCTGGACTGGGCAGCACGTCTTCCATTTCAGTGGATACCGTTTGTGAAACGGATAAAGGTACGAACTCCTCAAGACCTGGTACTCCTCTCTGCTCTTCAGGCTTCTTGGCTTCGGCCAAGGAGTCCACGTTGGACATGGTCAACACTTCCATGGTTTGAGCAACGTCTCTGCCTATCAGGTTCGGTTGAGCCTCCCTTTCCACAGGGACTTCAGGAGTGGGTAACACTTCCTCCGCTTCTTGGGAAACAACTTGGGAGACAGTCAGTGGTGCCAGTTCCTCAACCTGAGGCCTGCCCTTCTGCCCCTCGGGAGCTTTGGGTGCAACAAGCTCCTCGGCACTAGCAACCGTTAACACCTGCATCGTCTCAGCCACGTCCCTCCCCAGGAGGCTCGGCTCAGCTGTCATCTCTTTTGGAACCTCAGGAACGGGCATTGCCTCCTCTGCCTCGTTAGAAACTACATGCGAAACCGTCAAAGGTGTCAGTTCGTCTACCTTCGGTTTCCCCTTTTGTTCTTCCGGTCGCTTCAAAGTAAGATCCTCTGTTTCAGCGATCGTCGTCACCTGAGACGTTTCTGCAGCCTCTCTTCCTAGGATATTGAAGTCTGCCCGTTGGTCTTTGGGGATGGTCTTCAAGGTGAGGACGTCCTCCGCTTCATTGGATATCACCTCGCTGACTGCGACGGAGGACAGTTCCTCCACTTCTATCTTGCCCTGTTGCTCCTGCAATTTAGTCACTTTCTCGAATTCTTCTGTGGTGGCTGCAGTGATCACTTGCAGCACTTCAGGCGCCTCCCTGCCAGTCAGGCTCGGTTGGGCCTGTTGCTCCTTGGGAGCAACTGCATCCGGCAGAACATCTTCGATTTCATTGGAAACCACCTCTGTGACTGTGACAGTGCTCAGTCCCTCCAGCTGGGGCTTGCCCCTCTGCTGTTCCGGCTTGAAATCTTTCCCCTCGAACGTATCCTCACGCTCACCCACAGTCGTCTCCATCTTCACTGCTGTTTCTATGACGGTCTGAGTCATGGTCGCCTGCGAAGATACCTGTTTCTCTTCGTGGATTTCTTGAGTACTCTGCATGCTCTCTATGATAGATCCAACGACAGTTTCGAGAAGACCGATGTCCTGAGTGGCCTTCACTTCCTCCCGTTTCGGAGCAACATCTAGGACGCTCTCCTTGTCCTCTGTGACAGTTTCAGAGACTTGAAGAGACGTTACTTTCTCGATATTAACGTCTGCTTTCTGGGTCTGCGGCTTGAATACTCCCTCGAAGGTCTTTTCACTTTCCTCGACAAGGTTTTCATTCACAATGATGCTCTCGAAGGTGTCCTGGCCAGGGACAGCCACTTGTGGTTTAAAGCTCACCTCCTGCACCTTGTCTGGCACGTCTACTCGAGATTCCACCGTGGTGGTTTCCAAGATATTACGTTCAGCGATGATAGTGCTGGTGGCTGTCTGGGACACGTCCATCTTCGTCTCCTTCAGCAACGACTCCACTTCTGCAGACGTTACCTCTGTCACGGAAAGTCCATGGCCTTCCTCGAACGTAGGAATGGCAGTAGAGGAGACTGTCTTAGGGTACTTATCAAAAGTGCCTTCGCTTTCAGCGCTGGGAGTCTCTTCAACTATGATGGGCTCCAAAGCATCCTGCTTAGGATGAGCCTTCGCTTCGTGCTTCTCCAGTGGCTGAACAGACCCAGTGCTCTGTTCTATGAACACCTGGGCTGTCTGAGCCACGTCCATTCCAACCCTGGTCAACGTCACCTCTGCCTTGTTCTCTTCGTACTTGGACACTGTGATGGTGTCTTCCTTGTCTTGCGTGACAACCTGGGCGACGGTGATGCTCTTTCCCTCCACGAAGCTTACCGTAGCGCTGCGCTCGTCCAGCTTCATCTTCCCTTCGAACTCTGTACCATGCTCCTGTGCCACTGTCTCACTGATGTCAACACTCTCCAAGGTCGTCTGCGTAGGGTGCGCCTCCACAGCAGTTGGTCGTAGCGGTTGGACCACCTCTCCAAGTCCTTCTCTCAAGTTCACCTCCATTTGCTCAGCGACTTCTTTGCCCTCCATCGCTGGTTTCGCTACCTCTTCTCGAGGCTTCTTCATCTCTGACAGCTCCGTCTCGACATCCTGCGCAGTAGTCGCTTCCGTAACGGCGATGAACCTGTTTTCGTCCACCGTAACACGCGCACTGGTCTTCTGCAGCGTTATTTCCTCGACTTTGTCCACCTCTTTCTCCGCCAGCACTTGCTCTGTCATCTCGATCGTCTCGAATGGCTTCTGGCCTACCTGGGCTGTTGCTGTCACAGGCTTCAGGATCTCCATCTCGCCTGTGCTGGATTCTGGGATAACTTCAGACATTTCTGGCACTTCGTGACCAGAAACGATGGCTGGTACAGCTGATCGACCTTTTTCTTCTTGGATTGTCTTCAGTACCTCTTCTTTATCAGCCACGCTTACCTCCATTACAGTGGTGACGCGTTTACCTTCCTCTATCGACACTTCCACCTGTTGCACAGTTGGCTTGAATTTACCATCGAAGGTGTTCTCTTGATCCTGTACGATGTCCTGGGTCACGAGGACGCTCTGGTAGACTTCCTGACTAGGCAATGCTGTCTTTGTGTCTGGTTTCTCTATGGTCACTTCAGATATGGAATCTTCAATGGACACTGTGGTCGTTTCAGCAATTCCGTGGGTGGTGTCCAGTCCAACAGAGGCTGCATGCTTGGAAGGCGTCTCTTCAGCGATGTACAAGGATTCTTTGTCAGCGAGTGTGACCTGGGACACAGTTACGATATTCTTACCCTCTTCGAGGTCCACGATGGCTTTCTTGTCCTCTGGCATCAAACCTGGTACAAACTTGTCTTCACTTTCCTGGATAACAGGTTGTGACTCTATCAATGGCACAAATGGAATGTGTTCCTGCATTGCTGTTGCTTCAGAAGGTTTTTCCTCGACCAGGTCACCAGTACTGAAGTCGACAACTTGCATCGTGGTTTCAGCCACCACGTGGCCAGATACAAGGGTCTTTCCAGCAGTCTTCGTCTCCGGTAGTTCCTTAGATGTGTATTCTTCCTCCTTGTCCTCTAAAACCACTGCAGACACTTGTATACTCTGCTCCTCCACCAGTGACAAGTCTGCCAGGGCTTGCAGAGGGGTTTTGTCCTTGGTCAGTAACCCTTCTGCCTCTGTGGCCTGTGTCTCTGAGCTAATCAACGCTTCCAAAGGAATATTCGATGATACAGCGGAAGCAGAGACTGGTTTCAGCTCCTCTAGCTTGCCAGTGCTAGAATCCAAAGTGACCTCTGTCATCTCAGCAATCACGTGACCCGCAAATTCAACGCTGGCTTGTTTCTCCGATGGTTTCTCGGGGATCTGAAGGATATCCTCCTTGTCAGCTGTGATCTCAGTGGTTGTCGTGGCGCTGATGATTTCGTTCACGGACACTTCAGCCTTATTGCTGATCACTGGTTTATCTTCAAACGCCTTCTCGGTCTCCGATACGATGGTCTCCGTCTGTACGATACTCTCAAACGGCAGTCGTTCCTCCTTCGCAGCGAAAGTTGCAGGAATCGGCACATTCAAATCCCCAGAAGCAGCGGCTGCCGTGATCTCCATCAGCTGAGCGACCTTGTGAGCATCGAAGCTCATAGTAGCTTGCTCGCCTTGGATCTGTGGCTTCTCGAAGTACTCCTTCTCCTTATCAGACACAATAGTCTCCGTCACTGTCACTCCCATACCTTCCTCGAAGGAAATGTCGACGGTCTTCTTGTCAGGTTGAACGAAGTCCTCCATTGGCTTCTCGAGGTCACCTGCAGCAGTTTCAGACGCGATTACACTGTGGAAGGTGATGTGATCAGTGGTAGCTGTCGCAGTGGTAGTTTCTTCAGCTTTGAATTCACCAACGTTGTCGGTGGTGGTTGTTTCGCTTGTCTGTGCCACGATGTGAGTCGGTATATCAAAGATGGCGGATTTGACCTCCGGTTTCTCTGCTTCCGGCAGCGTGCTCTCCTTATCCTCGGCAGTCACAGCTGAGACGATTAAACCTTCGCCTGTTACAAACTCAAGATTGGCCTTTTTATCAGAGGGCTTGATTTCGGTGAGCGGCGCCTCTGTCTCCCTAGTCTGCACCTCTTCAGCTACAGCAGCTTCGATGGGCAGTATGGTGGTGGTAGGCTTGGCTTCTGTGACGGTTTCACTTGGTAGATCGCTTAAGCCAGTGTCACTGAGGACTTCAAATTTAGACGCTACTCCTTGCGTCTCAATGTCCACTGTAGCTTCCACACCTTTAGGCTTCTCTTCACCAGTGAACACTCCCTCCTTGTCCTCAGGGTAGGTCATGCCAACCACGATACCTTCTCCCTGCTCGAAGACGACGTCAACCTTCTTGCTATCAGGCTTCACGTCCTCCTGCAATGGAGACTCCTTCTCAGACACCGCTATCTCCGTCTGTTCTACCACCTCCAATCCACTCTGCTGCTGACTAGCGTGCTCTTCCTTCGCTTTCTCCTCCTTCAGGATATTAGTGTTACTCGCTAGAATCGTCTCCTGCATTTCAGCCACCTCGTGACCGCTGGTGATACCCATAGTGACCTTTCTCTCTTTAGGTATATCCTCCACGTCAAGCTTCTCCTCGCTCAACACGCTCATCACCTCTGTCACTGTCAGCTTCTCCGTCTTCGAGCAGATCTGCAGTTCCGCGCTCTGAGTGGCTGGCAGAACGTCCGCCTCTCTGCTCTTCTCTGTCTCAGCTATGTTGGTCTCGGTAATAATAAGCTCCTCCAAAGCGTCACGTTGGGGAATCGCCATTCCTGACTGCGGCCTGTCCACGGTCATCTCCCCAGTGCTCTGCTCCACCAAGGTCTCCGATTTCATGGCCACCGTGTGCCCGGATACCAGTGGTTGAGCAGTGTAGTCCTGTGGTCGAACGTCAGGGCTGTACACGTTCTCACGGTCGTGTGGGATCACTTCCAACACTGTAGCGCCTGGTCTAGCCTCTGTCAACTCTACAACCGCTGTTTTCTCGTCTGGCCTAGTATCAGTCTTGTACAAATCCTCCTTCTCAGCCACCTCCTGCATCGCCACTGTCACACTCTCCAGTGGAACGTGCGACGTCTGTGCCACTCCAGCGGCAGGCTTTTCCTCTGGCACGTATTCACCTGTTGGAGAATGGGTCCTAACTTCCTCGAACACTGTAGCCATTTGAGTGGTGAACTCCGTGCTGGCATAAGCTCCCTTCACTTCAGAGATCTCAGTGTACTCAGTTTCCTTCTCACTGGCGACCACCATGGTCGTGTGGAGGCTTTCAATCTCGTTCATCGTCACTTCAGCTAGCTTTGACTCAGGCGCTTTGTCTTCCTTCGCTGGAGCTAGGTCCTCGGCTACCACAGTCTCGTCCACGACCGTCTCTTGCAAGCTGATGGCCTCTACCTTCGCCACCCCAGAAGACGGAACATCTTCCGTGATTTCTCCGAGATTGTCTTCTGGCTGGGTCATCTCTACCTCCAGCGAGACTACTGGGTGCGTCGGTACTGTCTTACCACGATGTGACTCGGGCATCTCGAAGATCTTCAGGTCAGCTTCCTTTTCTATGGAGGTAGTCTGGAACACTTGGACACCCCTAACAGCGTCGTAACTAGTTTCCACAACGCGTTCCTCGGGCTTCACCATATCCTCCATCTTCTCCTCGCGAACATGAGCTAGAGTCTCCTGCACCATCTTAGCTTCGGTCAGCTGCACAGATAGAGTGCCGCTTTCTTGGATGTACTTCAACTCTTCTTTGAAATCTGATGGATAGTCCGCTGTCTGGATCTCCGACACCATGACGTGCTCCTCGGGTCTGATAGACGTCTCTGCTAACACTTTAGTCGGCGTCTGATCTGGTTGATAGACCCCCTCCGACTCCTGAACGATTGTACTTGATATGGAACCGATTTCTAAAGACGATATCGAGGTTTCAGCGATCTTAGTCGCTGGCTTCTCCCCTGGCTGATACTCCCTCTCTTTCTCCGAGGGTACAGTCTCCACTGTAACAGCTGACGGTATTTCAATGACATTCAAGTCAGCCACCACCCTCTTCGTCTCCTCTATCATCAAATCACCCTCGGTGTCCTGCGTTTGCACGGTGGACACCGAGACTCCTTCCAACAGTGTAACATTAGTGGTAGCTTCGAACGTATCGATCTTCCTCTCGGTGACGAATACACCCTCGCTTTCTTGGACCACGTCCTGCTGGATAACAGCCGTTTCGCTTCCGTACGAAATACCCACCTGCGCCTGTTGACTCGGCGGCAGTCTCCCAGGTACATACTCGCCCTCTTTCTCAGGCGCGTGCATCTCCTCAGTGACTCGTTGACGTTGCGATATGATGGTCTGCGTGGCGATCTCTGTGGGTACTATCAGCTCCGGATAGTACTTGCCAGGCTTGTCCTCCGCGCGAACTTCCTCGATGACTAGAGGTTCCACTGCTGTCACATTCACCCTGGGCTTCGTGGGGACTGTTTTCATCGGCTCAAGCTTGTCTTCCGCGAGGCCTTCGTGCACTTCGTACACGGACAGTCCTATTTGAGGGAGAATAGTGTCCTCGGCTGTGACCGCCATTGGAGCCACGAAGTCCTCAGTTGGAACTTCCTGCTGGTTGACCATTGTCTCGTAAACGGTCGTCGCTTCTTGGAACGTCACGCTAACGTCCGCTGTTCTGCTCAGTTCTTGTTTGCTGATTGCCAGGCTGGTGATACCAGCGTCGTTGGTCAGAGTCTCGCTGACCACTAGGCCCTCAGAGGGCACTATAGCAGGCGTGGCTTCGTAGCTCGTGGGCTTGAAAGTGTCGGAGAATTCGCCAGTGGAGGCTTGCACAGTGGTCTCCGTGGTGGAGTAGGGTTCTACTGGGGCGATGGATAGAGACGCTTTGCGTTCTACGGGCTTGATCTGGCTGATATCGTCGATCTCTTTCTCCTGAACGGGCACCAGGTGTTCCGTCAGAGGCATGATGACGTCCACCGTGAGCTTTGCTGTTTCTAATTCGGGCTTTCCAGGTGCCTGATCGATGGTACGATCTAGGGGTATTACTTGGTGGCGTTGGCTGGGTACGTTTACAGCGATTGAAGGCATGGACTGGTCTTCCTTTATTTCGAATTCCTCGATCTCTTCTAATTCGATCTCGTCGCGACCAATCTGTGGTCGTTTAGGTTTCAACTCTTTCCTTACTTTCTCTATGATCTCTTCTTCTTCCACTTCCACCTCCTTCTCCAATTCATCCAGTTTCTTTTCCTTTTGAGTCAGCCTGCCCTTTCTGTCTGTTTCAACGATTACTGTTTCAATCTCTTCCTCGACTTCCTCCACGTCCTTTCGCTTCCTCTTCTCCGTTTCCGTCTCCTCGGTCTCCTCGATCTCTACAACCTGTACCCCCTCGTCCCTATCTTCCTTTCTCTCCTCGATCTGTCTCCTCGGTTTCGTATCTTTTCGTTCGCGCAGTGTTGTGTGTGCCTGCCGTGTGTCCTCGTATTCTGTGGAAAGTATGTGAGAATTTTTCGTGTGAATCACGCGAGTGCACGCCGTTTCCACCTTCTCAGCGTTCGCTCTATCTCGCATTCGCCAATTAACGATAAAGAAACACCATTCTTTTTCAGACCCCATGCGACGAGCCACTTGTTTTTTTTTCAGCGGATGCGGTTTGCTAAGACAAGTAATCGTGCTTCAACGTAACAAGAGTCAACAACCTACGGACAGTGCACGGCGGACGAGCTTGTGTGAAGATTAAGAACGGAAATGGGGAATGGACGAAAATGGTCGGAGAACAGCGGATAAAGTGTGAACAGCGTGTATCAGTCTTCATTCTACGCGCGTTCCAAAGGTATCGTACAATTTTATGTATTTGCGTGGTTCATTAATGTGGTTGCCGAATGAGTACGCTCTGATTTTGCATTAACATTTGGAAGAACAGTAGTTTAGTCAAAATCGATTTGTGGAAATGTGGAAAATAGGCTTTTTAGAGCTAATGGAATGTATGAATCCTTGCATTGCGTTGATTCTATTGGTACATGCTTTCTTCGTGAAATAATAATGCAAATAATAGAGGAAATGAGTAAGTAAGGGTTAGCCAATAAGATAGGTCAAAAGTATAGAATAATAAGTATGGCATAGACTTGAAAAATGTTGCAGGGTGATAGGTAAAGCCGAACTTGCTTTATCAAAAGCAGAAAGTGCTCATTCACTGTTGGCAATAAATATCAACCCTTTGAGGACGAGAAAATATTAGCATAACTGTGAATTCACTGTTTACAAAATTTATCATACAGGAAATTTCTGTAATTTACAATTAATATAGAGTTCCTATTAATACCCAATGTTAAATAAAATTAAGTTCTTGCAAGAAGCTCGTCCTGAATGGGTTAACATCGATACACTGTCTGCCAAAAACGTAACGGTTCTCTCTTTTCAAATGAAAATTATCTGAATGCTCTGACTTTTACTGCATTTCCAAGTGTATAATAATCGAACACTCTTTCATCGCTGAATCACGATGCCTCTGGAATGTGTCGCGGTAGAGGGTAGTGTGCAGTGTTGCTGAGTCGCAGGCACTAGGGCATGCGTTGTTTAATAACAGGTTGTGCATGTGTGAATCTCGTGTAGTAGTAGAAAGAAAAAAAAGGCCGGCCAGAAGTCAAACCAACATGAACACAAAAGGAAAGAGGTGCTTGTCTGTTACACATCGTGCTTGGCTATCAAAACAAAGAAAAGAAAATATAATTTGTCTCTTGTCTAATCGCTAGTAGTCATTTGTTATGCAGAGATATTCATGTGAGTGTGTAAGTTGAATGTGTAACAGTAACAAGAGATACAACAAGTTGCATGTGAGTACAGCAAGTTGCATTCAACGATACCGAGTATGTATCGAAACACCATATGTGAAACCATGAAATATATAAATGCATATTCGTGGACCTTAATATTCTAAAACTCGTCAAATTATTGCTATACCCGTCTATAGTCAGAACAAATTGAATTGATCTCTCAGTGCTACTTTCCCCCACCGTGAATCACAGCAGGGGCGGGGCAAAGAGGCGGAGTAGTGGGGGTATCCAGATGACTCAGTGGGAGGGAGGGTGGTCCCCCTTAATAGCCTTGAGTGGTCAATTCACATTATTCTAACTATAATATTCTCATACGAACGATTCAATTATATTAATAATATCATACTAACTGTAATAATTTCACAGTCTCTTTTAAAATACAAGACACGTAAGAAACTCTCTAAAAACTAATGTGAAATGATACGAAACTCGTTATAACGTACTATCAAACGCATGAAACACTCGAATCCAAGCACAAATGGAACTTTACTTACATTGAAACTGCATTAGACAGCGTGAAGCTCGTAAGGCGAAGCATCGAGTTTTTGGAACGTGATTAACTCGGCGGAGGCGGGGGTGGGGGGTGATTAAATTTATGGAGAGAAGGGACGTTTTACAAACGGAGGGATACGGCGCGTGGAAAGCATAGCGGCTTAAGCAGACAAATTTTTTTTACTGCTATTATTCGATCAAGTAAAGCTTCATGCATCTGAAAGAATAATAAAATACAATCATTACGTAGAGACCGTATCGTGTGATCGGCGTACGCGCATACATTGCAAGCTCTTTCGTTTTTATTTTTCTTTATTCAATACTATTAGTCGGTGTGAGTGAGCTTATCGCGGGATGAGTCTTCATTAAAAAATTAAGGCGATCATTAAGCTCATGAATCTACACGAAACGATGAATGATCAGTCTGGTATCCGTTCAGAATTACCACATTCGATATTATAGACATTCAATAGACAGGGTGGTGTAGAAAAATAGTGGAAGAATTTAGGGGTAAGTAATAAAAATATGGGCGAGAAATGTCGTTCGAGTTATTGAAATAATAAATGGTGTATTACATCGAAAGACATTTTTCTCTATTTTTTTATCATTGTATACTCGAAAATTATTCCACCATTTCTTTAAGCCACCCTGTTGCAAATACTCTTCCTCCGCAGTTAGAGAAAGTAACAATTTCTACAGAATAATGCACATATAAAATTGTATAATTGCAGTATGGAATGATAGAATTTCTTAATTTAAACTTGGAATGTTAAACCTTGATGTGTCAGTAGGATAAAATAAAATGTTTCTATTTAGAAATAGACTGCAGAGATAATAAGATATCTCGATGTGGTGTCGACTGCCCGGACACTGAGGCGTTTCTCGAAGATATGGCAAGATAGATTAATAATGTTGCTCTCCATTCGTTAATCGAATGGGGAATTATTCGAACGTGTATCCCATGCACTGAAACTCGTTGCTTCAAACCTTTAATGTCTCGAATATCCTGCGTGCGGACGGCTTTTCTTTCGTCCCTCCTCTCTGTAATCAAAAAACCTTTCGTTTTCGTGGGAGCTTCAGGAGCGGGGAGTACAAACGAAAACCACAAAAAGGCAGAAAAGAAAGGCACACACAGGGGGTATTATGGCACGTTGCAAGAAACTATTTTTTTTTATTCGATAAATCAAATGTACAATATACACGAGATGAAACGACAAAAATTTCGTTGCTGATGGTTATTATATTATATTTACAGGAACACATGCTATATTCAAATTTATATCTAGCCGTGAAGCAGCGAAATATTTACAACAATAATGAAAAATGAAATGTACAGAGTATATTTATAGGCAGCCACGCAAGCACACACCAAAATACAGAATGTTGAAAGTCTAGAGAAAAAAAAACATTGCAAACGAATTCGTAATGCTGCAAGTACGGAGATTATTAATAATGCTATCGTGTCACTTGTTTTATTTCAAAACTCACACCACGCAGTCTCCACTTACCCATGAAATGGACCTCCGTTTTGTGGACGATATCCACTCGTTCCGTGACGCGTTGCTCCGTTTCAACCTGAGGAGAAATGGGCTTAAATTTTGTAGAAAATATTCAGTTCTGTTTAAATTCAATATCAATTACTTTGGTGTAGGTGTTTTGCTCTAGAGTTGGGTTGAAGGAAGAATCAACTTGGTAAATGGAGAAGTTTCTTCACTCCCTACTTCAACCTTATTGTTCATGACTTAATGCAACAAAGAGTGGGGAGCTCGAGGAATCTTTCTTTAACGATCAAATTGATTCTTTTTTCAACCCTACTGTAGGCCTTGAAACATGGAACTTTTGCTTCAATTGTAGTTATGTAATATACATCATAACTCAAGAACTATCAAAAATAGAGTTTCACCCCACTTGCTGCAAGGTCCCCAATTCAGGGATGCGACCAGAAACAAGTGATGCAACTTGATAGTCTATTCTACCATCAGCGGAGTTTCATCAGCTTAATTAGCATAACATTTCGAGTCAAAGTAAGATGAAACACCTGTGAACCTTCCATCAAGTCTCGCGGAACTCTACAGCAACCGAAGAAGTACAGAATGTATAAAAATTTCCCAAACTCTGAGTTTAATAATTTATCGTGATTCGATAGGTGAACTTATGCATTCGGAAAGAGTCTGGGAACGTTCGAAACATACTGTATTAAAAACTAACCACACTTCCCAAAGTGTATAAAACAAACACCCACCAAACTGTCCACTTATTTCCACCCCACCCAGGTCAAGCCTCCCAAAAAAACAAACAACTCGTCTCTTACTTCCGTGGCCTCTGTAACCTCCCAAGCACGCGGCCGGAAGTCCTCCGGGGCGAAGTGCGTGAGCACCTCCTCGACGGTGACGTGTTGCAGCTCGATCATCCTCATGAAGGCGCGGAAACCAACGGTGGCGGCCACCACGCTCTCGTCCGTCGTGGTTTCCTCCGTGAGAACCTGAGTGATCAGTGGCCCATGTCCTTCCCTCTCGACCAATTGGACCAGAGCGTTCTGTGCCTCGGGGGTCTTCAACGCTGGGAAGTTGTCCGTCCTATACAGGCTCTCATTGATCTCGTTCACGGAGACACCCTGCCGCACTAGGAACCCGATCGTGGCCAGTTCTCGTAGAGGTGCCTCCCCAGGACCGAAGTCCTTGGCGTGAAGCATCTCCATGATCTCCTCGACCTCACGCGCGATATTCTCTCTCTGTCTTTCCACGATCTCCTCGATGGTAATCTCCTCTCGCACCTTCACTTTATCAGCCCTCTTCTTCTTCTTCGGCTTCTCTTCGGTCACCACCTCCCTAGGCCTCTCCTCGAACACCTCTTCCTCGGTCATCACCGACTTCCTCGCCTTTCTTTGCTTGGTCTCCATTCGCTTCACTTCCTGGACGCTGGTTTCCGTGTGCACCTCCGATACAGAGACGGTCTGCAGGGTCTCCGAGGTGACCTGGGCACGATCGATCACTGACTCCACGACGAAGTCGGGCGCCATGTCCTCGGTGGTCACTTCCGAGATGACCACCACACCCTCGCGCTCCTCCACCACTTGCTTGGCACGTTCCTCGGGTTTAGGTACCAATTCTCGAGGCTTACGATCGTCGATCTTCTTTAGGGACGCGGTAGCTTCCGTCACGACAGGCTCTAGGATTGGCACTACCTTCTTTGCACGTGATACCTGCGGGTTTTTAGCATTTTGGGGCTTGTGTAATAATGTACTTTTTATCGTAGGTTTAGAGACTAGATTTTCTTACAGGACCTTACTTGTTGAATTAATATCTACTGCTATAATTTCCTATTCTAACTTTTTGTTAGTCCTAAGCTTAGTCTACACTTATCTTTTTCTCTTTATTCTGTTCTCTTTCATGGTTAGTTTCTATTACTTTTTTCTTCACCTATTCTATTGTCTACTTATCTGTTCTCCCTCTGTTTCTTTTTCATCCATTTTCTTCCATCCTTTCACCTAAGATTTCTCTTTCCCTTTTTCACATTGCTCTTCTTACATCTCCTGATTCTCTACACCCTTTTAATCACACACCCTATACTTTCTGTTTTCTAAAAATCCCTGTATCCTCTCACTATTTGCGCTCCCCATCCCGTTTCCCACGTATATGGTTATATTCGATAATAAAACGTGCGAAAGTGACTCATGATAATTACCTCTGTAGGTGTTTCTTCGATAACCTCCGTCGATTCAAGTATTTGTGTCTCCTCGATGTCGACGATTTTCCTGCAAGTATTAATGAAAATAATTTATAAGTGACTAAGTATATGAATTTAACACAACTACCAAAGCAGACAGAATGACTGTTTTATAATTTCTTATAAAATTTATTCAAATCTGTAATGGGGGATTTTTTTAAGTTTTGCGTGACCTTTGTTAGAATATCTAAATGGTATTTTTTTTTTAATTATTCTTCGAATAACCTGGTATTTTGATCACTCTGGTAGAAATAGGAACACGTTAATGAACCATAGATCTAGGGTAAAACAGCAATAATTTTACTAACTTTTCTTCTGGCTGTTCTTTAGCAATCAACTTCTCCTTGCGCACTTCCTTCTTATCGACCTTGACGCGCTCCGTTTTCACCTTCTCCTTCGCTTCCTTAGCCTTCTTTAATTCAGGCTTCTTCTTCTTATGCGGTTTCTCTTCTTCAGGCTTCTTCTTTGGCTTCACTTCTGTCACCTGTTCTTCGACGATCTCTTCCTCTTCTATGAACCTGGTCTCACCCGTGATGTCTGTGCAAGAATTTTGAGGGGTACACGATTAATTGGACAAACTGTTCTTTTATTGTTTTCGTAATTTCATCCTTTGAATGCCTACCTGTAACGTGCAGTTTGGCCTTCGTCGTTGCCAAACCTATTTCGCTGGTCGCTTTGCAAACGTAAGTGGCGTCGTCCATTTCGGTCGCGTGCTTGACTATCAGCGCCGTCTTCTTCTCTTCATCCATGATACGCACCTTCACGTTCTCCGTGTTCATAACTAATTTGTCATTCTTATACCATACAACGTCTGCGGAGGAATAAAGAATATAGAAAGAATAAAAAATAAAGAATATTGAAAGAATAAAGAATATAGAATTAACGTTGCACATTTCTATAACTTCTGTTTAAGGAAAAGACACAGACCGCAACTTTATAATTCTTTCGTCAATTATACTTATTCTACTAAACTTACAACACTAAAAATTTGCATTTTAATTACATTTGCAATATTCCAATTACATCTAAAAATGCCAAAAAACTCATGAATGAAAAGCTTGTATAACTCAGAAAGACAAATTCCCACAAAAATTGTACCCACTAGATGATTACACTTAACTTCCTATGAACTTGTATAATTAAAAAATAGAGAACTAAGGAGTTTACTATACCTGGAACGGGATTGCCGGAATAAACGCACTCGAACACCGCGCTTTCACCTTCCCTCGCATAAACGTCCGTAATTTCTTGAATGAATCGTGGTACAGATTGCGTGGCTGCAAGAAAACACCACAACAAATTAAACAAATAAGCCTCACCGAAACCATTCCCAAACATACAATTTACCTGATCTCGTGGTTGGTGGCTGTGCGACTATCGAGACCCCGATGTCAGTAATCTGATTAGCCAAAAAGTAAAACAACAAAAAAAAATGACAATACACACACTAACGCGCATAACAAAATCAATTGAGGGCCCATTAGAAAACAGGCACATGTCACCATTTTGTGATTTTAGACGAAAGCAAGTTGACGAAAAAATTGTTTTCATAGAAAATACGATACGAAATTCTAATAATTTTAAACAATACCTGAATTAGACGGTAAATGACAACTATTATCAAATTTTAGCTAAAAAAATTAAATTTATTCTGTGCCCCTTCCCACTACGCATTTATTTTTCCTCAGCGTGAAGAGAATTTAATATGATTCTCGTAGGTGAAACGTACACGCTATTATTTTAAGAGATAGTGGAATTACATTACGTTCCAGGATCGAATTAATGGTACAGAGAAACAAAAATTTATGCCTGTTTTCCACTGGACCCCTCAATTTTAAATCGTTAGTAAGCCAATAAAGCCACAACGGTACCTGACATGGTGCCCCTTTCGTCTTCGCTGTGATGCTCGCTACAAGACGCCTCGGAGGCCGACATATTTCCTGCCAATCCGAGGTTTCCGCTGCACTGGCTCTCCAGTAACAAAAATTCCTGCAATTCCTCTTGACTATCCGCTGTGTGTAGCTGCTGGAATGCCTCCAGGTCGATTTCCCTCGGCTCCAAGGGATACATTTTCGGGTCCATCATCAAGTTGCCCAAGCGACGCTCCTTCGACCACCTGGCCACTGGGATCCTCGATTTCGGATACGTGTGATACTTCCTCGAGTGATCGTACTCCAACGCAGGCTCCGGCTTCCCGAAATTCTCCGGAGCTGCCTTGCTTTGCCCACTCCCCGTTGAAGCTTCGCTGTTCTCCTCGATCGGCGACAGATAGAAGCCAGGCTCAGGGACGTTCAGAAAATCAGAATGCATCCGGGCGTTGCTCTTCTTCTCCGACCTCGGAGGCGGGAATTCGTCGAAATCGAGAACGATCTTCTTCCTTCTTTCAGACTGCAACGATTCCATTGATCCCTCGTATTCTACGAACACACCTTCAATGCCTTTTACTGTTTTACAGGTAACGTGGCTTTCGTGAACTTTTTCCTTCTTCGTTGAGTGTCTCTGCTTTTCTGACCTCGTTACAGAAGTCGATTGGTTCACCCTCGAGCTTCTTTGGCTCTCGGTTGATGGCGAGTCAGAGGGTTTCATGTACTTCGACCCCTTTGGAGATGGTGACCTGGATTTCAAGCTTGCATTCGAGTCGGTGACGTTCCTCGTTGTTCTTAACGGCGAACGCGAAGCTGATTTGCCCAAAACTGGACTCCTGCATGCTTGAAGCTTCGTTTTTTGCACGCCTGACGATTTACTCGCACCGCCAACCGAGTCTCGTTTCACTTTCACGGACACGGCGGTCGAAAGTGATTTCGCCTCTGCGCCCTTCCACGCGACAGTCTTCTCTTCAGTAGTTCTCTCTTTTCGCGTTGTTTCTTTGCTCGATTTCTCAGGCTTCACTTTCACGCGAATCTTCCTAGCCAGAATCTGATTGCCTTTTATTTCAGACACTTCGTCGATTATTTCCTCGGACGTTTCTATCCAGTGGGATGTCGTTTGTTTACTAGATGAGTTTATCTCCCAAGAATATTCGGTAGTGTTTAATTCCTGTTCAACCTCTATGGAGTCGGAGTGTCTTCTCGATAAGAAGAATCCCTTCGGTGAGGTGTCTTCCTCGTCGAAGCACCTCTTACCTTCGTCGTCGATATTCATGAGTGTCCTCGTGGACGAGAACTCGCTGATCATCGTCGAGCTGTCTCTCTGCGAGCTTTCGTCCCTGATCGCTCGATCATCGAGGCTGTCCGTCGAGAAACTGCACTCTGGCTCACTCAACATGCAATCGATTCCGTCTGACTCACTCTTACCTTTCAGAGCTTCTTGCATCTCCTCCATCTGGGTGACCCACGACGGCTTCCTGTACTCCTTTGTTCCCAGGATTCCTAATAGACGAACAAAAATTAGAATCCCAGGAGAAATTTCGACCCTTCCAGTCCCATCTTCCATATTTCAAGCACTTATTTTAGATTAATGCATTTACTCGCTCTTCATCTCTGAATAATGACATCGAACCATCTGATAAATTCATAGACATTAATTGATAGAATGGAAAGCTTGTAATCTTGATTCTGAAGGGTTCGAGCAATTATTCGAAGATGGAGTAGATGGAACTCGAAGGGCTCAGGGAGCTGGCAAAGAAATGTCGGAGAAAAGAATATAAAAAAAGTGTAGGTGAAGGATGTGAGTGTTCAGTGTGAGTCTGATATGATCAGGAGGTTCGGGGGACATATTAGGAGAGATTCTCGATGATGATTCCAATCGAAGTGCGCTGCTGAAAAGAACTCGTATCAAGCAGATTAGCGAAGCTTTCCACCACATTTTTTAGAGATCGTTTTGTTTGGCTAGCTGGATAAAGGTAGTTACCTTCTACCGACAAGTAGGTCGTCGTGGTCGACACGCCGAGCGGATTGTGCGCCTCGAATACGATCTCGCCGGTGTCGTCGGGATACGTCTCGGCAATCGTAAGCACCGACGTGCCATCCTCGAACTCCTCGATCTGGAACTCCTGCGACGACACGATCTCTGCGCCCTGCTTGTACCATTTTCCTTCTGGCTTCGGCTTCCCTTTCATCTTCACTTCCAGTCTGTGTTGGGTGAAGAAATTTCGTGGAGCATAAAATTCGTTATTATTATTATTATGCGTCTTTATTACTCGTTATAGGAAAATTCATGTAATTTCAGTAATATAGTATTATATCTGGATATCAGGGAGCAGGGGTCGAATGAAATTGTGAACTTTTATGAATAAAATTATCTATCGAAATTTAATTTTTAACTCATTTCTTTTCTGTTTTAAATTAACTTTGTACATTAACACTTTAACTCTGTTGTAAGAATTCAGGTTTCACAGTTATTTTATGGTCGATTAATAAAAGTTCTGGAGGATCACATAGATACTTTTCAACAGATGTTTAAGAGTTAAATATAAAAGTTATGAAGAAATGATTAAGAAATGATTATTTAATTTGCTAGTGGTCATTTTAAGAGTTTATAAAGTTCTTAAGAAGTGTATTTTTAATATTTTTATTGCAATTTTATGGAACAACTGATGATTTTTGTAGGAGTCTCGTGTTTACGTACCTGGTTAATTCTCCATCTTTAGTAGGAATTAACTGAGGAAGTTTCTTGATTATCTCCGGCGCGGATTCTTCCGTGTCCGTGTCGAACAGGGGTGTTTCCTGCAAACGACGTGCAAGTTAGAGGATAATTTAGTGATCACTTAAATTGTACTAATTACACGAGTTACGATTGTGAAATATACCTTGGGAGATAAGAGATCTTCTTCAGAACCACTTTGCCCTGTAGTAAGAGACGTCGCGACGAGCGAGGATGCGATTTCCGAGTCTGGTACATACTCGTACGCTAAAAATTCGATGTACATTATGTCAGCAAGTAAAATCGAAGAATATATACACGTATAATAAGTTGATATATCTAGACAGAGCTTTATTTTATGAGGATTATTTGATTTCAAGGGGTACATTATATGGCCAAGTTGTCTTTTCTAGATGAAGACACATAGATTATAATAAAATATTGACTTCTTCAAAATATTTTTATTGATCGTCAGTTCATCCATGAAACTGCCCTTACCTTCCACGATAAGCGACGATGAGCAAACAGCCTCGCCAACAGGATTCACGGCACGACAAGTGTATTCACCAGCATCTTCTGGGAACACTTCGGTAATAGCTAGACTGCAGACACCTTCTGTGTCCTGAACAATGGTGATCTCCTTGCCCTCCTTGATAGGTTTGTCGTCATGGTACCACTCCACCCTGGGTCTGGGCTTTCCGTGAACAACGCACGTCAAGTTCGCGCTTTCACCGTCCATCACCCTGACAGGGGACAACCTCTTAACGAACGTGGGTGACACCAGCTCCACGGTCTCTTCCCACGGGGTTTCCAGCATGTTTATGGTGGCGGTGCAGGTGACAGATCCGCCAACGTTCTCCGCGCGACAGGTGTAGGTGCCCGCGAATTCGGTTTTAATTTCCTGGATCATCAGAATCGAACGGTTCTCTTGCGTCACGATCCTCACTTGCGGCGTCGACTGCAATGGAAATGAAATTTCATGGTATATATACATTTTCGAAGTAAAAAATAGACTTTGGATTAGGTACTAATTGGGTAAAAATCGTAATGGGCAGTTGGTTGTTTTAGAAAAGAATTTCGATGTTTTGTAGTGTAAGTAACTCCACTTAAAGTGGCAAAACTAAATCTATATCTATGGTCTTTGCAAATGTCTGTAAATTTTGAGACATTAATAATATAATTTAAATATTTGGGGATTTTAACAAAAGAAATCGCTTTTACCGACAACTATTTTTTCGAATACAAAATTTCAACATATCAGAATTTATATTTCTAGAGAAAGACTATTAGAGCATGATTGTATGAGTATTACGAATATACAATTATCACTCAAAAGTGAAAAGATTCAAAACAACGAAAATGGTAACTCAAAAATGACACTAGGCTGCGAACCCTATGTGACCAATTTGTAATTATAACCCGGTGTAACCACCGAGGGTTAATTTTCCATTGTTACTTACCTATTGAAAATTATTCCAAGGTCTATTAATAAAACTTATAGAAACGCAAACTACCAAACAAGAACGAACTAAATAATTACGACCGTAACTTCCACTAGCAATTAATAATTACCTCCAAAGGACGAGTCTCGTGGAACCACTGGAAGGATGCTGTAGGATACGATTCAACCTTCGTTTCCATGATCACGACCTCCCCTTCAGCAACGATCTGCGGCTGTATCGGTTCCACGAATCTCGGAGCTCTCACCTCGTCCGTCTTATCCTCGCGCGCCCTCACGGTAACCGATCCAGAGCTTCTCGCCTCTCCAGCAGGATTTTGCACCCTAACCTCGTATTTCCCGCCATCCTTCTTCGTCACCTCGGGTATGAACAGCTCAGCAGTGTTCTCGTAGATATTCACCACTCGTTTATCGGATGGCACGATCTCTGCTCCGTTACGGAACCATTTCACCTCAGGCGTTGGTTTGCTCTCGAAGTCAGCTGACAGTGTCAGCGGCTTCCCTAGAGTGGCTACCAGAGCTGGTAGAGGTCTGGTGATCTTGGGTGCCCTTAGAACTTCTGGCTTGCTGACCTTCACCACGTTGCTGATCACGAGATTCGCTCTGCACTCGGCTCTACCGAATTTGTTCACTGCTCTAACGCGATATATAGTCTCGTCCTCCGGGGTTGGTTCCAGGATGCGCAGCTTGGCTTCGCCGGTTTCAGGGTTGAAGGTGATCTCCCTGCCTCTCTTAGGTTTCAGTTCTTGCTCCCCGCGGTACCATTTCACCTCAGGCATCGGGGTTCCTGTCACTACACACTCCAGGAGAGCTGGTTTGTGCTCCTCGACCATTAACGGCTTGATGGGTGTCGGGAAGTGAGGCGCTACCCCTTCTTCTTCTTTTTCTGCGGAATGAAATTACGATGATGAACTCGTGGTAGAGATATTCTGCGCACATCACGCGAAAGAACTCCATGCGAAAGCGTGTTCCTATGCTGTACGCAGCGAGTGTATGACTCTTGCTTTTGTTTTGCTAAAATAATATAGTCAGGCTGGTCTAATGCGGGTTGCGAATGTGGAATTATTGTGAAGTATTGTGGGTTATACTGGGTGTTCTATATTGAAATTACTAGCGATGGGGAAGATATTTTAAAATAAAATTGAAATATATATGAAGGGGACTTTTTGGTATAATTCATCATTTGCATGATATTTATCTGGGTTGTATGAAAATCAAACACCCTGTACGACTACAAAAGAAAACACATCAGCGATAAAATAATATTCAAGCATGTTCTTCATTAACGATATCCTAGAAGCTGCAAGAACGACAAACAACATCCAAGCATTCCTTTCATCGACAAACTATCGTAAAAAGCACGAGTACAACCAAACACATATCACGACGAATAGATTCAGTACCGAATATCACGAGATTGACAGTGGACGTTGCTACTCCAGCTGGATTCGATGCCCTGCAAGAATACATTCCAACGTCCTCCTCCTTGACTTTCGTGATCTCCAGTGCTGCTGTTGTTTCGTAGATCGTCATGATGTACTTCTCGCTTGCGTGAAGTTCCTGTTCGTTTCTGTACCACGCGATTTCTGGGAACGGATTGCCAAATACGGTGCAGGTGAACTTTGCAGTGTCTTCAAGCTGCGCTATCACAGGTTGAAGTTTCTGTATGAACCTTGGAGCGATCTTTTTATCTTTGTCCACGATTGAAATGTCTACTTGAGTGCGTTGTCTACGTTTCCTTTTACGATCTTCAACTTGTACCTCTTCTTCTTCGATCTTCTGCTCGACCTCGACCACATCTTGTGCTACTTCTTGTTTAGCTTCGATTTTAACAGCCTTTTTGGTTATTTGGATATCTTGAGTGGAAACCACAGTCTCATCGACGACGTCTTCTTTCTCGAGTGGAACTGGGACAGGCAATTCTTCTGGTTTCTTTTTTGGCCTTCGCCTTATTTCGAGAACAGCTTCTTCTTTTTCTTCTACCTCCTCGAGCTCCTCTGGCTTCTCTTCTAACTTGATTGGTTTTAGTTCAGGCACTTCTTCTTTTCGAGGTTTCTCTTCGGGCTTGTCTTTCTTGACAGGTTTAAGGATTATCTCTTCGACCTTTTCTATAGTCTCTTCGTGTCTTTCAACTGGTTTCAGTTGAACTACTTCCTTTTCTTCTTCTGGTTTCTTCGGTTTTCGTGTTTTTCTCCAGGATATCTGAGATGTTTCTGTTACTTCTTCGACCACTTTGTCTTCCTTTTGAACCACTTCTGGTTGAACTTCTTCGACCTTCTGCGGGACAACCTCCTTTGGTCTTCGCCATGGAAGCGACGGCTTCTCTTCTATGACATCTTTAGTTTCAACTTGGACCACTTCCTGAGCCTCCACCTTTTGTTCTACGACAGTGACTGCTTTTTCGTGTATTTCAGAGATTACTTTTTCTTGGTCGATTGGCACTACTGTAACTTCTTCGCGGAAATCGACCACCTTCTTTGTTTTCTTGCCACGACGCCATGGTAGAATGGATGTTTCAGTTACTTCTTCCTCTGTTTTTTCTTCGACTTTTTCTGGTACAACTTTGGGAACCGGTTTCAGAGTTACTTCTTCTGGTTTAGCTTCTTCTGGCTTCTCTGGTTTCTGAACAGGTTTCAATTTTACATCTGAAGGTTTTTCTTCTTCGGGTTTCTTTCTTTCTATTGGTTTTAGAGTAACTTCTTCTTTCTTTTCTTCTTCCTTGGGAAGACGTTTGACGGGTTTCAAAGTTACTTCCTCAGGTTTCTCTTCTTCCGGTTTTTCCAACCGTTTCACAGGTTTCAATTTAACTTCTGGCTTTTCTTCTTCTGGTTTTTCCTTCTTGATTGGTTTCAAAGTGACTTCTTCTTTTTCCTCTTCTTCCTTAGGAAGCCGTTTAACTGGTTTCAGAGATACTTCCTCAGGCTTCTCTTCCTCCGGTTTTTCCAACCGTTTCACAGGTTTCAATTTAACTTCTGGCTTTTCTTCTTCCGGTTTTTCCTTCTTGATTGGTTTCAAAGTGACTTCTTCCTTTTCCTCTTCTTCCTTAGGAAGACGTTTAACAGGCTTCAGAGTTATTTCTTCAGGCTTTTCTTCCTCTGGTTTTTCCAATCGTTTCACAGGTTTCAATTTAACTTCTGGCTTTTCTTCTTCCGGTTTTTCCTTCTTGATTGGTTTCAAAGTGACTTCTTCCTTTTTCTCTTCTTCCTTAGGAAGACGTTTAACAGGCTTCAGAGTTATTTCTTCAGGCTTTTCTTCCTCTGGTTTTTCCAACCGTTTCACAGGTTTCAATTTAACTTCTGGCTTTTCTTCTTCCGGTTTTTCCTTCTTGATTGGTTTCAAAGTGACCTCTTCCTTTTCCTCTTCTTCCTTAGGAAGCCGTTTAACAGGTTTCAGAGATACTTCTTCGGGCTTTTCTTCTTCTGGCTTCTCCAATCGTTTAACAGGTTTTAGTTTGACTTCTGGTTTTTCTTCTTCTGGTTTCTCTTTCTTGATTGGTTTCAATGTGACTTCTTCCTTTTCCTCTTCTTCCTTAGGAAGCCGTTTAACAGGTTTCAGAGATACTTCTTCGGGCTTTTCTTCCTCTGGCTTCTCCAATCGTTTAACAGGTTTTAGTTTGACTTCTGGTTTTTCTTCTTCTGGTTTCTCTTTCTTGATTGGTTTCAATGTGACTTCTTCCTTTTCCTCTTCTTCCTTAGGAAGACGTTTGACAGGTTTCAAAGTTACTTCCTCAGGCTTCTCTTCCTCCGGCTTCTCCAATCGTTTAACTGGTTTCAGTTTGACTTCAGGCTTTTCTTCTTCCGGTTTCTCCTTTTTAATTGGTTTCAAAGTGACTTCTTCTTTTTCCTCTTCTTCCTTAGGAAGTCGTTTTACAGGCTTCAGAGTGACTTCCTCTGGTTTTTCTTCCTCTGGTTTTTCCAAACGTTTGAAAGGCTTCAATTTAACTTCAGGCTTTTCTTCTTCTGGTTTTTCCTTCTTGATTGGTTTCAATGTAACTTCCTCCTTCGTTTCTTCTTCCTTAGGAAGACGTTTCACAGGTTTTAAGGTTACTTCTTCTGGTTTCTCTTCTTCTGGCTTTTCCAAACGTTTGAAAGGCTTCAATTTAACTTCCGGTTTTTCTTCTTCTGGCTTTTCCTTTTTAATCGGTTTCAAAGTAATCTCTTCCTTTTCCTCTTCTTCCCTGGGAAGTCGCTTCCCAGGCTTCAAAGTCACTTCTTCAGGTTTTTCTTCCTGTGGTTTCTCCATACGTTTGAAAGGCTTCAATTTAACTTCTGGTTTCTCTTCTTCTGGCTTTTCCTTTTTAATTGGTTTTAAAGTAACTTCTTCCTTTTCTTCTTCCTCCTTAGGAAGACGTTTCACAGGCTTCAAAGTCACTTCCTCTGGTTTCTCTTCCTCTGGTTTTTCCAAACGTTTAACAGGTTTCAATTTAACTTCCGGTTTCTCTTCTTCAGGCCTTTCCTTTTTAATTGGTTTTAAGGTAACTTCTTCCTTTTCTTCGTCTTCCTTAGGAAGTCGTTTCACAGGCTTCAAAACCACTTCCTCTGGTTTCTCTTCTTCTGGTTTTTCCAAACGTTTGAAAGGCTTCAATTTAACTTCAGGCTTTTCTTCTTCTGGTTTCTCCTTCTTAATTGGTTTCAAAGTAACCTCCTCCTTCGTTTCTTCCTCCTTAGGAAGACGTTTCACAGGTTTTAAGGTTACTTCTTCTGGTTTCTCTTCTTCTGGCTTTTCTAAACGTTTGAAAGGCTTCAATTTAACTTCTGGTTTTTCTTCTTCTGGCTTTTCTTTTTTAATTGGTTTCAAAGTAATCTCTTCCTTTTCCTCTTCTTCCTTGGGAAGTCGTTTCCCAGGCTTCAAAGTCACTTCCTCTGGTTTCTCTTCCTCTGGTTTTTCCAAACGTTTGAACGGCTTCAATTTAACTTCTGGTTTCTCTTCTTCTGGCTTTTCCTTTTTAATTGGTTTCAAAGTAATCTCTTCCTTCTTTTCTTCTTCCTTAGGAAGTCGCTTTACAGGCTTCAAAGTCACTTCTTCAGGTTTCTCTTCCTCCGGTTTCTCCAATCGTTTAACAGGTTTCAATTTAACTTCTACCTTTTCTTCCTCCGGTTTCTTCCTTTCTACCGGCTTCAGAGTTATCTCCTCTTTAACCTTGTGTATCTCGGGAACCGTTTCCTCGGGTGTCGGTACTTCCGCCGGTTTAACTTCGTCCTCTGGCACTATTTTCTTGGCTGGCTTCTTACCTCGACGCCACGGCAATTCACTCTTTTCTTCCTTAACCTCACCGTTCTCAATCATTTCAGGTTTCTCCAATTTCACTGGTTTAAGCGTCACTTCTTCAGGTGCTTCCTGCTCTTTGGTCAATTTCTGAACAGGTTTCAAAGCCACTTCTTCTTTCTCAGCCTTCTCTTCCGGTTTCTTCTCTCGTCTCGTTGGCTTCAGCACAAGAGCTGAGAAGTCTTCAACCTCTGCCTCTTTCGGTACTTCTTTCACGACTTTCTCCTTCCTTGGCTTGCGCCAGCTTACTTCTTCCTTGTGCTCCTCTTCAACCGGCATCTCTTCCGTCGTAACTTCTGCAACCTGTTGTTCGACTGGTTTCTTCTTGCCGCGACGCCATGACAATTCGGACACCTCTGAAGGCTTCTCTTCTTCAGGTTTCAACGGTGTAACATCTCTCTCTTCAAGTTTCTTCACCTCAGGCTTCGGTTTCTCTACTGGCTTCAACTTGATCTCTTCCTTCGTCTCGTCTTCCTTCGGAAGACGTTTGACTGGTTTCAACGTGACTTCTTCTACCTCCTCCTTTTCTTCAGGTCTCTTGCCACGTTTAACCGGTTTCAGAGACAACGATTTGAAGTCTTCAATCGTTTCTTCTTCCTTCTTTATCGTCTTATCCTCCACAATCTTTCTATCTTCGGATACTTTCTGAACCTTTTCTTCCTCTTTTTCAACAGGTTTCTCTGCTTCCGGCATTATTTGTTTTTTCGGCTTCGGTTTCCTTCGCCAAGTAGCCTCTGAAATTTCCGTAGGCTGTTCTTCTTCTTCCGGTTTCTCTGCTTCTGGCATTATTTGTTTCTTCGGCTTCGGTTTCATTCGTAAAGTAGCTTCTGAAACTTCCACAGGCTGTTCTTTTTCTTCCGGTTTCTCTGTTTCCGGCATTACTGGCTTCTTCGGCTTCGGTTTCCTTCGCCAAGTAGCCTCTGAAACTTCCGTAGGTTGTTCTTCTTCTGCAGGTTTCTCTGGGACCTTCTGCGGAACTAACTTCTCTTTTTCCTCTGGTTTGTCCCGTTTGAAAGGTTTGAGCTGTACCTTTTCTTCCTCTGGAGCCTCTGGCTTGGGTTTCTGGAAAGGCTTCAATTGAGGCTTCTCGAGCTCTTCCTCTTCAGGTTTCGGTTTTTGGAATGGTTTCAACTTCACTTCCTCACTGGGCTTCTCTTCAGGCTTGCGTTTAGGAATGGGCTTCAGTTGTACCTCCTCTTTCTCTTCTTCTTCACGTGGAATGCGTTTTACAGGCTTCAGAGTCACTTCTTCAGGTTTCTCCTTCTCTTCAGGGACACGGTCCCTTTTGACTGGTTTCAAAGTCACTGATTTAATGTCTTCAACCTGTTCTTCTTTCTTCTCAGGTATCTTCCGTGGAACTTTCTTGTCTCGAAGCCATGGGACTTGCGTTTTCTCTTCCTCTTCTGGCTTCTCTTCAGGTTGCACTTGCTGTGGCTTTTCTTCTTTCGCTTTCTTCCCTCGTACCCATGGAACAGGTACCTCTTCCTTCATCTGCTTCTCAGTCGTCTTTTCACGCTTATCAACATCTAGAAGAGCAGTGTCCTCTTCTTCATGGTAGGGCACTTTCTCAGCAGGTTTCTTCTTTCCTCTTGCCCAAGGTACAGGCACCTCTTCCTTCGTCTGCTTTTCAGTCGTCTTTTCAGTCTTTTCAACATCAAGGCGAGCTGTGTCCTCTTCTTCGTGGTAAGGTACTTTCTCAGCTGGTTTCTTCTTTCCTCTTGCCCAAGGAACAGGTAACTCCTTTTGCACTTGTTTCTCTTCTACATCTCTCGAAACATCAAGAATTGATTTATCTTCTTCTTCATGGTAGGGTGCTTGTTCCTTGGGTTTCCTTTCCCTTCTCCAAGTTGCAACCTTCTCCACCTTCTGCTCATCAATCCTTTCATCTTTATCGATCTTCAGAAGCTTCGTGTCCTCCTCCTCAACGAACTTCGTCTTATCAGTGACCTTCTGCAAATCCACCTTCTCCAGAGTCTCCTTCTTCACTTCCTTCTTCTCCGTCCTGGTCGGTTTCAATGTTACCTCTTCCACGACTTCCTTCTGCACCTCCTTCTGCTCCACCTTTGATTTCTTTAATGTTATCCTCTCTTCGGTCCAGGGCTTAGGCTCTGGCTTCTTCTGGACCACTTCCTCCTTCTTTCTAACCTTCCTGTCAACTTTCAACGTTTCATCGGAGGTCACTTGAAGAACAGACGTATCCTCTTCTTCAACGTATACGTCCTTCCCTTCTTGCTTCTGTACTTTGGTCACTCTACTGGGAAGTGGCTTCAGATCCACTTGCTCGAGGCTAGGCTTCTCCACTTCTCCCTTTTCTGGCCTGGAAGGCTTCAGTTCAACAGTTTCAAGCTTATCCTTAGGTGTCTCTTTCTTCTCTACTTTCGCCCTCTTCAGAGTGATCTTCTCTTCTGTCCAGGGTTTAGCCTGCTCCACCTTCTCAACCGGAAGCGATTCCTTCCTAGTCTTCTTCACCCGAGTGTCAGTGGAGACATCTAGCAACGTCGTGTCTTCTTGTTCCACGTAATCAGTCTTCCGAGTGATTTCTTCTATCGTCTTCTCTGTGGTCTCCTTCGTCACGGACTTCAGGTCCACCTTCTCCAAACTAGGCTTCCTCACAGGAGTTTTGGTGATCTTCGATGGCTTCAGTTCGACAGTTTCCAATGTATCCTTTTCAACCTCCTTTCTCACGGGCTTCGATTTCTTCAGAGTGATCTTCTCCTCTGTCCACGGTTTAGCCTGCTCCACCTTCTCAACCGCAATCGACTCCTTCCTAGTCTTCTTCACCTGAGTGTCAGTGGAGACATCAAGCAACGTTGTGTCTTCCTGTTCCACGTAATCAGTCTTCCGAGTGATTTCTTCTATCGTCTTCTCTGTGGTCTCCTTCGTCACTGACTTCAAGTCCACCTTCTCCAAACTAGGTTTCCTCACAGGGGATTTGGTGATCTTCGATGGTTTCAATTCAACAGTCTCTAATGTATCCTTTTCAACCTCCTTTCTCACAGGCTTCGATTTCTTCAGAGTGATCTTCTCCTCTGTCCATGGTTTAGCCTGATCAGGCTTCTCTTCAACCTTTTCTTTCTTCACTGTCCTCACTTCTTCCCTTCGAGACACGTCCAACAACGAAGTGTCCTCTTCTTCAACGTACTCAGACTTCTCAGTAATAGATTCCTGAGTAACCTTCTCAGTAACAGTTGTAGGGACTGGTTTCAGATCAACCTTCTCCAGACTCGATCTTCTGATATCCTTCTTCACAATCCTCGAAGGTTTCAGTTCCACAGGCTCCACAGTCTCTTTAGGAATCTCTTTCCTATCTACTTTAGCCTTCTTCAACGTGACCTTCTCTTCAGTCCACGGTTTAGGCTCATCCCTCTTCTGCACAGTTTCATCCACCTGTTTAGACGTTTTCAAAAACCTAGAATCCTCTTCTTCGATGTAAATCTCGTCAGAAGTCTCATCGCGTCTAGTCACCTTCTCTTCAGTGACAGTTTTCCTGGTGACATCTTTAGTCACATGTTTCAAGTCGACTGGTTCCAGGCTAGGTCTCCTGATCTCTTTTTTCTCAATCTTCGCTGGTTTCAACTCCACTCCTTCTAATGTTTCTTTCGGTAGCTCTCGAGGTACGTGCGGAGTTTTCTTCAGTACTATCTCTTCTTGCGTCCATGGTTTCACCTGCCCTTCGGCAGCCTGCAATTTCTCCAGGGAAGTGTCTCTGGACTTTGGTTTCCCTTTCCTCCATGGCGTCGCGTCGCCAGGTCGAGGTCGACGATGCACTCGTCCTTTTCTCCATGGCAAAGATTCGTCTCCAGGTTTTAATGGTATTTCCAGTGGCAATCCGTTCTCGTCTAATGGCAACGTTTCCAGGGCAATATCCTTGCCCCCTGTTCCCGAACCTACAGAAGGCTTCTCGCCGGTTTTCGCTCCTGGTCCTGCTTCTGCAGGGACCTCGTAATAAACCCCTTTCCTCTCTGCAATGGCACATGGGTCAGAGTAATTTTGTATCTCGTTTCAGGTCGGTGAACGGCGGGTCGTCACACGGGAAGGAAGCTCCAAATCATGCTAATAGGTGTAAGCTGCGGCTGTCAGGTGTAATTAATGACCATGATGACGAGATTAGTGGGGCATGCTTGGTGATACCTTTACTTGATGTTAGCACGGGACAGAATTGTGGTTACAACATTTCGAGTTGGTAAAATAAGGTATTGTAAGTTTCTTAATTGTTTACTGATTCTTAATTGTACTACTGTAAAATGGCATTTGGTTTTAGGTAATTATGAGATATATTAAGTCGGTGCAAAAGTTTGTTCCCTCACTGGTAGATAATTTTAGGTATATGGAAATGCCTTTAATTAATGTCTTTAATAATTAAAGAAATATGTAATATATTTTTAGTTTTAGTAAACTTTTGCAGCGACCTAATATTTGGAGGGATTGAATAGATCATTGGAAATAAGTCTAAAGGGAATTTTGTAGCATTTTGGTGAATGTAATACCTGAAATATGCTTGCTTAATTAAATTAAAATAGTGATTGTTAAGAATATATCAGTTACTGTAACTCGAGGATTTAATTTTCATATCTGTAATATTCTAAGATATTTTGAAGTTCAGGTTGAATTTCATGTAAGTTAATGTTACATAGTCATTAGAACGTAATTGTCACGAGCAATTTGCCTAGTATTCGTGATCATTTGTTTCCACATTTAGTTTCTAGGTCTTCCATAGAGTTTAACGAATAGCGAACGCCCGCATTCGAAGATAATGGATAGATTTGAAAATAACACCCGTGTACTGTGGACAGACATGTTCAACACATGATATATCATAAGTTGTCACGAGCACAACAATATCTGGGTGCCCAATAAATTTTCATTTCTCATTTCAGTGCGTGTAAATGCACTTGAAAATTTATGTTTCGCAATTTTGGGCAGAAGGTTCGTGGACCGGGGCCAAATCAACCTTGCAACAGAGAAATCAAGGCAAATCGCCAATGAATCGGCCTTCGAAAGCTAACTCACTCGGATTGTTTAATATTTTGACGGGGAATGATAACTTAAACCAAACATGATTTATTTCTGAAAATAAATCAGAGACAATTCTCGAATTTTATTCTTAAAATAAAATTCAGCTTTCTTCCGTTTAAAAAGAAACAAATATCTCGTAATTACATAGTTAAAATTTTAAATAATATCGTGAACCTAGTTTATTAACAATGCGAATTATTTTTCTTCAAATTCTTAAAGAGTCGATGTACGATGAAATTCTCCTTTTATAAACGACGAAACAGAGTTATCCGACTCCCGAGCGTCGAAACGTTTCGCGCAGATGCGCGCATTTATTTCTTCTTTCTCTTTCAATTCGCAGCGGGAGGTTTCGGGCGTAATATCAACGAAAGCGCGGAACACACTCGTCTTAACCTCGCGTGACTTTATTTTTAAACACGACGAGAAACAGACGATTCGTCATCGACGAATGGGTGGAATCTAAACGAAATTTTTCACCGTTGTGCTTTTCCAAGTGTATTTTTAAAATCGCCAACATTAATCGTCGCCCACCTCCATGGGTGAGCAATTAAACCAATAACAGGGACGTTCAAATAAATAACGCTTCATAGAACGAAGTGACTCAAGTGTCTATTTTCAATCTAAAAACGAGAAGGCTATTTCAAAGATTTCGAAATTTTAAGTGAAATTCCTTTTCAAATATTCTATCACTGACAAACGAAAATTGCTGTCCACCGAATTCTTCCTGATTACCAAATTCAAATTCCTCCGTCTACAATTTCTACTCGTCAGCAACCTCGAATTCGTGCAACTCATATTGCCTGTGATTTATAACTCTCGAGTAGCAAATTCAAACTCCCATACTTCGAATTCCATTAATCAATCTATACAATTTCATTTATACCCATTTCAACTACCTACTTCAAACTCCTTCAAAGTTAAAAATTTAACCATCACTATTTCAACCTAACTGGGTCATTTCTCGACAAAGAACGCGTCCAGTGTATTTAAAAGTCTATATTTAAAAATAATCGCAAGCAAATTATCTCTCGTTGTCCACAGTAAACGGGGCACACGACTTAATACATTATTCACTGTTTTTATAATTACTGAATTTTGTAACTACCACGGCAACTCAACTTGCCTTACCGAACGCGAAGGAATTTTCCAGCAACGATAATGTCCCCATTACTAAACTCAAAATCTCCCAAATCCACCCAAATGCCTTCATCTCACAATCAAACTTAAATCCCTTTATTCCTCCGCATAAAATTTTTCCCCATCCTCCAAAATCCATATCTCCAAAATCAAAAGTTCTAAGACCCCAAAACTCTTGGAGTCCCGCTGCGAGTTGCAACGCGGAAGCGCGCCTAGCATTCCGTGGCCGCTAATGACCACGGGCGGGTCATTATTCTACACAACGAGGTGGCGGAGGTGGCCGTGCCTCCGTGTGGTTTCCCACTGAAAATGCAAAAACCCGAACTCGTGTCGGCGCGGCAAGAGAGGGGATAGCGGCGATGCATGTATCAGGGTACTGAACGTCTCCCGACGCTCAAGAACCGTGGTGGGGAAACGTCGTGTCCGACGCCAGTACGCACACCTCTACCCCCAAGCTTAGTCTAGCCTTAATAGTCATCCACTGGAAGCCAGAGACGAGCAGCAAAGTCGACCGGTCCCTACGCGAAACGTGTTTCTCGTGTTTTCCCAACGGAATATTCTCATCCACCGTTCGCAGTGGTGTTCTGATCTATACGACGTTGTTCAACGAAGTTTCTGGTGCTAGGAAACATGCTTAGTGGTGAACGCGGCGGTTGACAGTTGGCTGCCTTCGATCGGACCGCATCCACTTAATCGAAACCCGTTTCGTACCCGGTTCAATCGAAGTGCAGCCACGTTTGAACTGGACACGTCTGACTTCTGACTGATATTGAGTGTCGCGAAGGTGGTGCGTCAATATGTTCAAGAGCTTTCGTGTGTGCTGTGGTTCGGGCGTTTACAGAGTCAATCCCCGCGATTGAGTGACAGTTTGGGGTACCGATTTTCCGAAATTAGGTGCCCAAGCGCTCGTTATTTGTTGGTTTCGTTGAATCGTTAGTGTTGTGTCATCGTGCCTCATTGTATAAATTAGTTTATAGATAGCGGAGATTTAATTGTTGGATGACCAGTTCCCTGCTAACATTCTGTTAGTCACTTTGTACCACTCTGATAAGGGATTGAAGTGCCTCTGATTAAACCTGACTCATACTTTCGGTTCAAGGATACAAACTTAAACAGAAGCACACTTCGTTTAGTTACTAAGGGCCATGGTCATCCTCTCCGCATTAAATAGCGACGATACTTAAGCCTTAAGAGCGCATTTTCTGGGGGACATTTTCCGTCACGGAGTTTAATTTACATACGTCTCGTCGCATCGATTAATTCTAGTGTTTAGTTGTAACCGGTGTTGTTTGTAAATACGTTACTGAAATATAATATTGTTTAAATACAATCGATCGTGTCACACCCGGGTTTCCGGCAACTGTTCAATAGAATTTTATGCGTGGCGAATGTTACTACTTAATTCCTTTTTATTCAGATACCAGGCGCAACGCTGTTACACAATACCGATGAATAAGATTGATTTTTTTTAGAGGGCTGATTCACCTAATCGACCAAGACGAAGGCGTTGTTTATTTGTGTTCGCTTGGTTGCTTGGGTACAATCGCGAGAAACAGAGTGACACACACGGTGCCACGCTACTGCTGGATGACACATAAAATTTATTCGATGAATCACGGACGATTGGAGTGGTCATGTACAGAAATAAAAATAAAATCGCCAGTCAACGTTTAGCCGAGACGTGGTTGTCCCTGACCTTCTTCTTCTTCCCCTTGTGCACGCTAATTTGCCTGATTCCCTCGTTTTCTCTCTTATCTCCTCCGTCTTCTTCCTCCCCTCTGCCGGCAGTGATTTCAATTTTCCCGTTCTACTCTCCGCAACCGACTAATTAGAAAGGCCCATGCCTTTCACCGCCATTTTCAACGTCTCAAAGGACTCTGATCTTACAATAACCTCGATGTTACAAATGAAATAAATTACATTTCGATACACATATACATCTTAAAACACAGCCGTCTATTTAAAGAGAATTCTACAGAATCGTACAACAATTGTCAAAGTAACTGTACATAAATGATGCAGATATCCATCTCCGCTCCTCCGATTACGAACAGTGGCGACAATTATTTTAACCGTCTTGGACCTCCGTTGGAAGCGTCTCTTGTTCGCGTGGTTTCGTCGGTTTCCCCCGAAATCTCTGTTGGGGAGCGAGATCGAGCTGCGGTTTTACCAGAAATAATCCCTCTTCCCGCCTTCCAGAGTGCGCTGACACGCGCTCCACCGTGTATTATTTCTGGCGCGGCTGAATCACTGGCAGCTGGGGACGGCCGAAATAGTTGGCTTCGTCGGTCCGGCCTCCCTCCTGAGACCGCGTCGACGGACGTTGCTGGTGGCCGAGGATCGCGAAGCGAAGGTGAGCCGCGGAAAAGAAGGTCCCCTCGAATGAATCACCGCCCTTCTTTTTCGTCCCCCTCACAGCGGGCGCTTTGGCAGTTGTCTTCCGAGCTTCAGGTGGTCGCCTCTTCAAGGCCGTCCGCTCGCTTCGATAGAACGCGCTCGTCCGTTGTTATCTCGTCAGGGATGCTTTCGACATCCACCCCAGTCCCACCCGCCCCATCCCCTTTACCCACTGATCGTTCTGGCATCTCGAATTCGTCGATCGAGACAGAGTTACTAATTAATTGCTCGTGAGCGGGCGTTTAATAGGTCTGACCTCGCCTAGCAGGATCGCACGGTCGGAATAAATCCGCGGGCCATCTAGCGAATGATATATTTTCTTGGTCCTTACCCAGGCGAACGGGACGCGTCTTATTTATGGCCGGACGGTTACGTGCCAGGTGTTTTTCGCGCGTTCTTTCCCCTGCACGCGCCTGCTGGTCTCGCGGTTCGGATTGGTTGCGTGGATCGTCGGCTGGGGTCCAATTAATGCCGACTATCGTTGGTGGAGGAAAGCAGTGTGCCTTGGAGAGATCTGCTGACTAACCTGAGAGCCACTTGAGTGGCATAAGCGGGTGTACAGAAATCCGCGAGAGTAAGAATGTACATGGCAAGTGTGCTCTTCGTTATCTACTGCAAGTCTGTGTTTGTTTGGATATATTCCTATAAGTATCAATGTTCAGAAAATATGACGAATGAGTCCTTGGGGTTTGGACTTAAAGGAAGACATGAGAAATACAAAGCTACCAATTTTCTTCACTAGTGATTCCACTTTGATATATCTTTGTGAGGCACTGTAGGCGTTGGCCTGTGAAAGTGCGTTCGAACGCAACCACCCGACGGAGCTTAACCCCTCAGCGATTAATCAGGCTGATGGTTGGGATTACCGCGGTCTAATTTTGCGCCGGGTGGCTGGTTCGCGATGCTAGAACGCGGGTCAACGCTGATGCTTCTCACTGGAGAACGCGGAGAACAAGAGAACGCCGCCGTTCCGTAGGGGGAGCATCCAAGTGCTTCTTGGTACGTTGAAATGCGCGGCGAAACGCGAGAACCCTTTGTGATGGTCACGCTGCAGTGATTGGAGCGTACGATGTTGCGTTTTTATTCTACTTCTTTATAGCAGAACGGTAGCTTGGGCTGGGTTAGGTAAACTTTTGCTCTAGATCTGGAGGACTTTGCGTAGAGATTATTGTGAAATGTTCTTGAGGTTTAGAGTAATGGGACTGGGTTGCAGGGTCGAAGCAACTGTATGGTTTACATTTAGAATTATTCTAGAGCGAAGATTTGGAGGATAGGAATATACGGGGGTTCTATCTCTAGGGTAGAGGACTGTAAAGTAAACTCTTGATTTACTTTTTGAAAGAAGATGACTCAGTAGAAGAGAATTCCACAATTAGAGTAGCCTATTGTGAAGTAGACTTCTATTTTTGATAGACGCCTGTATTTATCTGAAACTCCAGGAACTAGGGATTCTGGTATAAGAGAATGATGGTCTACCATTAAAGTGGTTTACTCTGAAGCAATCTTCCAATCCACCTTGCAGAAGGGGATCTATCTTTAGCGTAGAATATTCCAACATAAACTCTGATGCTACATTTTACAAACAGGAAGTCTAAGTGCAACCTATCGTCACTAATATTCTCAAACTAAACAAACCCGAATTAAATCTCTCACCAACTTAGATGCCTGATTTCTAAACTATTATCCCTGCAGCATAATCCAGCTCCATTTCACAAAAAATCGAAATGCCTATAAATAACTAACAGCGATTTACCTCTAAAACAAACTACATTCAAGTATTTATCCGAAGTTCTGCTCCTTTTTAAGTAAAATGAAAAATGTTACTTCATCTCTACAGCAGGCATCACTAACATCTTCTGCCCAGAATACAAAGACTAATCCAACGTTAAACTACCCCTAGTTTGCAAACCTAGTTTAAATACCCCATTACCAAATGATTCACGTACCAAAAACTGTGTGTTCTCTGCCTATCGCCAAGATCAAATCTTTCCAATGGAGCCATTTAAAGCCACCCACAAAGGTTTCATCGTGATCGAACCGGGGGTTCTAGCAATAAGTGTCCCCATGGTGGCGGGTGTACACGAGTCCCCCGTATTTATCGCTGCCATATTCATGCCGTCGCGACCGAGACGTGAAAGTGGCGGGTAGGAGGGCACGAGTGGCCGAACAAGAGACCCCACGTGAATTTACCGAGGGAGTTCTGAACGGTGCGACCAAATATAGCTGGGTAATGTAATACACGTCACGTGGTCAGAAATAGCCTAAGAAGAGGGCCTAGCCGGCCGTGCACACGGCACTGCGTCCGTCCCTCGTTTTGAAACGGCACCGAGTGTACCAGAAGCGATGGAAGAAAATACGGTTTACCTCTTCACGCTCGTTAAACCAGTTACTGAGAGAAAGGTGATACTTGGAACAGAAACGAGCATCGTAAAAGACGAGTATACGCGCCTGCGTACGTGTACATATGTGCAGACACCCGTCAGGAGATTCCTGCGGCTGGTGAAGAGAATGATTCGAAGAAGAAAATGATTTTCCAGAGCGGACTGCGAACGATTCGAAGAAGGTTCCTTCTTTCTTGGAAATTACTATTTTTCTACGCCACAGAGACTTGTATTTTTATTTATGAAAGATTGTGGTGTTTGTTAGGATAGGAAAATGGAAGACGATGTAAAATGGAATGGTTTTATGATTGTTCCTTGGAATTCGCGCGAAGAGGCTTGGAAACCGCTGCAAATCGGTATGCAATGTCGAAAATAGGCTCGCCTAGGAGTGAACTTTCGTGGAAAACGCGGCGCGTCGAGAGTTTTCCCGCGGTTCTGTTATTTTAGCCGCGATAAATTTGCCAAGTGTTGCGGCGAGGATCGCTGGTCCCCCGTGTCCCGACGTCTCATTGTTTGATCGATCGTTATGCTGATTAAGAAGCCCGACCGACCGAGTTCGCCTATTTCTGTACCCTCGTTACCAGTCGACCCCCCGCGTTTCGTATTATTTTCGGGGTGGCGAGTTCGCTCGTCGCGGATTGCTTTACGAGCCGCTAGCACGCGTGAGTCATGGCTCTCGCGTTCACCGATTCCGTGTTCGTTTCGTAAGCAAACCGCGCGGATTTATGGCTGCGCGATCGCAGCCAGCGAAGCTTGCTCTAGGCTTGCGATCCGCATACGTCTGTCGTTAAATCAACGATGATTCGTTCCTCACGGAAAATAGTTTCCGCGGAGCTATATCTCTCGTGGTAAGAGAAACCTTGCTGATCTTTTAGTGGAATATTTCTTCTGTGTTTTGTACTTGATGCGAACAAGATTCTCTTTTGTTTCCTTCTCTATATGCAATTTAACACGTTTCGCGATTATTCTGCGTGCCTGGTTAATTCCTTGGTAATGGGGAACTTGAGTCACTGTTCAATATTGGGAAGTCGACAAGAGGGTGTAGATAGCATGTATTAGGGCTGGGAATATTTCTCGAATTTTTTCGAATATTCGAATACTTCAGTTGCTCAATTAGTTGGCGAATATAATTCGAATATCCAAGTATTCGAATATAATTCGAATATCCAAGTATTCGAATATTATTCGAATATCCAAGTATTCGAATATTATTCGAATATTTAAGTATTCGAATACTGACGTCTTCGAATAGTATGGTGTGAATTATAAATCAAGTTCTTTATGTTCATTTGTCAGAGTGAAATCTTGTAAGCTAATTTTGACCCACTTCACACAATACTATTTGAATATACTTGAGGTCATTTTAGAAGGAACCTGTCGACCGACGAGTTCAGACCTGTTCTGCACATGTTGGCGCTCATTGGTGCCGAAACAAGCTACTATTGGTTATACCCCAAACAAATGCTCTCTCAAAGCCAATGAGCTCATTCTACATGCGCGAAATGGGTTCCTTCTAAAATGACTTCAAGTATACATCGGTATTCGAATAATAATATTCGAATACTCGAATATTCGAAGTTTAATCGTAGCATTCGAATACTTGTAAAATATTCGAATATTAAATTATTCAACTAGTCCCAGCCCTAGCATGTATGTGACTGAACGTACAATTAGATAATAATAGAGTACAGATATCGTTTCAGAAAAGTTGTGTTCTGTGCCTTCCAGTTTCTTCTACTTCGCATCGTTTAGCGTTAGGTTGGTGCATATGAAATTTCCCTTCTCGGTCAGGAAAGTCAGACTGAAAATATTTCCTGCTTTTTCATTACTTCGTCTACTTCATCTTTTTGAATTTCTGTGACATTTCCCGAGTCGTAAGCAATTGTTATTATATCTCCGCAATAAACACAGAAACTTTCATATACATCAACAAAATATTATACGAATCATTTCGCAATTATCATCTGTTATAGAGATTGTAAAATCTTCGATTTCGAGATGCCATAATTCACAATAGACGATCAGAGAGAGCCTTTCTACGTACACATGTACGTGCTTCCCCATTAAACTCATCCTCTCACCTACCCTGTACGATGTATCGTGTAACAAACGAGGCTTGTGCGTACTTAAAACAATCGTTTTTATTGGCCTTTCCATTGTACAATAATAAATAATCGATTAGTAGAATGTTAAAAGGAGAATCTTCCGTGTATACGTGTGTAACCATATATCTCTCAACAACGCGGCTAATTGTTAACTATTCCTTGTGTATGTATGCGGCGTAAGGGTAGTGTATACACTTATATATATTATATGTTTTTTATATTATATGTATATATATATATATATATATATATATTTCTTTTATAATCAACATCGAACACTAAATCGAACGAGTAAACGAGCTAATATGTAGATCTTCGTCTAGCTACATCGTTTGACGTCACGCCGTGCCTCTCGCGATTCTGATAAGAAACGATCCTGATACCGATCGTCCCCCCTTCTCTATCAGATTTATGTACAACGCGGAACCGGAAGGATCACAGATCTCCGCCGTCGCGAGCGAAGCTCGTCGACCCCGTTTCACTCGAAGCACCACCTCGGACAGACATCGATTCCGTTATCGAATCGAAATCGACGCCGAAAGACTCGCGTAGTCGCGTCTCGCTAATCGATGCACCCCTTCGAATGGAATTTCAGATTTTACCGCGCTACGCTCGTCTTACCTGTCGAATTTCAATTAACGGCTTCGACTTCCATCGACTTCCCGGTTCTATTACCGCGGAAATGATTTCGCGCGTTTTTTTTTCTTTTCGTTTTTACGTTTCAGCACCACCTTCGCGACGTATCTCGCTCCTTTTTGTTCCCTACAATCTCTTATTTCTCGCCTATCTTTCCGTTCCCTCTTATTCGTTCGTTTTTATACCTGAGAGGTCAATTCTGCGTCTCGTTTCACTCGCTCGTCTACTTTCAAAACACGACGAGTTAGTACAAACTCCCCGGGGCTCGCTCGAGACTTTGATTAAAGGGGGAGGGTGTGGGGGTCATGGGGACACAGGGGTAGAAAAGTGGTAACGGTTCGCCTAATGGGTTAGGGGTGTTTCTTTTCTTTTCTTTTTTTTAGAGAAAACAACAAAAAAAGCGACGAAAAAAAGTCGAAAATACGCACGGGCGCCCTCGGTGGATCGCGTTTGATGGAGGAACGCGATTTGCCGAGGCAATTTGTTGTAAATAACGCGTGAAGAATTGGTACATTACATTTTCGATACTTTCGAAAACCTTTGTTACTATAGCATTGATATAACGAGGATTTAAAATTAAAATAAATAAAATAATATACATACTTATTAATTAAAGTAACTCGTGACGACTTAGAAAATTCACTTTTGCTTGTTTCAAGTAACATAAATATTCTTTTCTTCGTTTCTACGTTATTTACGAATGAAATCGAAATGGCAGAAGTTTTAAGGGCCAGATTATGTCTATGCACCATTTCTGTACTATGAATTTTATCTATGAAATTGCCTCGATGCCTCACGCGTTCCTTCATCACTCCCTAGAGGCTTATCCCGTCGATTCAATCGCGTTCCGTGCTAGCAATTGAATTTGTATCTTTTATTCAGTTCTTACTTTTGACGATGAGTTTGGCGGAGGTTTCTACGGTGCCAGCCGACGTGGTAGCTCGACAGGTGAAGGTGCCTGTGTCCTCTTCGTAGGTCGTGGCAATGAGGAGCACAGCATTGTTGCCTTCGTGGATCATCTGGAATTCAGATTTAGCCATTTCGGTTTCATTCAATTCCGCAATTTTTCCATTCTCTGCGCGTCGAATGCGTCATTAGGAATTGCAAAATAGAAGACTGATTCCAGATTGACATTATCACTTTTTTTTAGAGCTTTTGGTTGTATCCCGTTGGGACTCACCTGGAAGTCAGGCGACTGTGGGATCAGGGCACCTTCGCGATACCATTGGATCGTTGGCTTTGGTTTCGCTGGAGAGGCCGTAGTTTTGAATTGGGCTGGTTGCCCTTCCACGACTATTTGATCCTTCAGTGGTGTCAGTTTCGGTAGGGCGTCAGCCGCGTCGGGAGCTAATCGGAAATATTCGAAATTTAATATTGGATTTTGATAGTTGAAAAGGAATTCGGATTCATTTCCATTAATCCGTACCAAGAACTCTGAGATTGGCTGATGTGGTGACTTCGCCAGCTGGATTCTTGGCGATGCACTTGTAGACACCCTCATCTTCGGGGAAGGCTTCGGAGATCCTCAGAGTGCAGAGGTCACCTTCCTTCTGCATTTGGAAGTACTTGGATGGTTTGATTACCTGCGAGAACAGGAATTCATAATTATAGAAAAATTGATTCCATGTGGCAATATTATATTCGACATCTATTTCAGTGGTCTTCTTTATGTACCATCAAACGGTGCATCGCGTACAGCTCTCACATTTATATTTATACCTTTTTTCTCTATAAACATATTTAAAAAATTCTTTTCGCGCATTAAAGTGAACGAAATGGCGCATAAAAATTAAATAAAAAATGATTTCTATATTCATTTATTACTTCAGAATGTGAGTTTGAAGAAGGGCCTGATTTTGGGCTGTTGAGAGTAACCTACCCCCTTAACTCGTGTAACAGTTTCCAAACTAACTTAAAAATTAACTACAATCCTTTTAGGATTTAATTTCGAGGAATGTTGTTAGAATGTCGCCCATACCTTATCCCCTTTCTTCCATTGCACCGTGGGGACTGGTTTCCCAGTGATCCTGCAGGCAAAAGCAACGGCGGTTCCCTCTTTGATCGTTTGATCCTTCAAAGGCTCCAGGACTGTGGGCGCCTTCTCGACGCCAGGCGTGGTCGGTTTCGCCGTCTTCGCAGGCGACTGAGGCCCTCGAACAGTGCATTCACCGTCGCAACGAGCCTCTCCGGCACTGTTTATCGCCACGCACTCGTATTTCCCTGAATCCTCGGGCACCGTCTCCAGGATCAGCAAGGTAAACGTGTTGTCCTCCTCCAGTGTCTTATATCGGATGTCAGCAGTCACTTTCTTGCCGTTCTGAAAGGATGCGCAAACAAAGGGAATGATTAATGTACCGAAATTGAGAACCATCACAAAAATGAGAAATAATTATTATCCCGCGGTCACTGGAGAGGGTTTATTTCAGCTTCAAGAATTGGGTAGAAGGAAAATAAGAAAGAAAAATGGGTAATCAAAGGATTCAAACTCACTAGTGTCTCAAGCAGGGCTGGGACTATTTGTTGAATTTTTCGGTATTCGAATATTCGAATACTTCAGTTACTGAATTATTTGGCGAATATAATTCGAATATCCAAGTATTCGAATACATCAGTATTCGAATAATAACATTCGAATACTCAAATATTCGAAGATTATTCGTAGCATTTGAATACTTGTAAAATATTCGAATAATAACATTCGAATACTCAAATATTCGAAGATTATTCGTAGCATTTGAATACTTGTAAAATATTCGAATATTATATTATTCGAATACTTGTAAAATATTCGAATATTATATTATTCGAATACTTGTATAATATTCGAATATTAAATTATTCGAATAGTCCCAGCTCTATTTTCAAGGAAGAAAGTAGGGATTGAGAAGAATAAATAGACAGAAAAATGAAGCAGAAAATAAGTTACCTTCAGCCAGTAAACATCCAAAGGCTTAGTCCCAGTCACTTTAGCGTCGAATCTGGCCAACTGACCAGTAGGTACCGAGGTGTTCTGAATGGTGGAGAGGAAGCTAGGTGGTATCACTCCTCCTCTTCCAGGTTGTCTTCTGCGTTCCTCGACAACCAGGTTAGCGCTGCACTTCGCCTTTCCAGCTCTATTTTCAGCGATCACGGAGAAAACGCCGGAATCCTCCATGAAGACTTGCCGGACGATCAGCACGGATTTGGTGCTGAAGGTGTAGATCTGAAGGTCCGGCGAGTTTTGAATGGGGAAATCTTCACGGTACCACTTGATGTTTGGTAGTGGATCACCGTCGAATTCCACTTCGAATCGCGCTTGTTCCTGCTCGAATGCCCTGCAGGGTTGGATCTTCTTCGTGAAGACCGGTGGTTTGGCTGGCTTCATCGGACCCTGAACAACGCGCTCCTGTGTCTTGGCTTTGTGCTCCATCTCGGTGGTTTCCGTGGCAGTTATCTTCCTGGTGATCTCCAGGTCACCCTTCACCTCTTTCTGGGTCTGCTTCTGCTTGGCCACGTGAACCTCGCGACCATGAACCGTGGACTCGGATGGTTCTGTTGGATACTTTCCAGTGGCTTTCGCGCGTTCTACGTCGATGTCCACTTCCGTCATGTGCGGCTTCCTTATGAACTTCGTACTCTGTTGCATTGTCTCCTGTGTCTTCTCTTCACTCTCGTCCCTGGAAACGTGATTACTTGGTTAAAGCAGCACTAAGGGAAACTTCGCAAATAAAACTAAGGTATTTATTAACAGACGGGGCTTTAGGACTTTAGGATATGGATCGTGAGTCCCCTTAACCTTCCCTTATCCGCACTGTTGTGGAAAGTACAACAGTTGTGAATTATTTTTTTTCTACCTGAGAGCGACCAATCGGTTTTGAACCATGTTATAAAATAGGGCGCGGGTAATGAAAGGTTAAATCCAAAATTCATCAAAATTTAGTTTCAGAAACCTTCCTTATCGACGAAACCTTGACCACTAATAATAATAATCAAATCAAGATTTTGTATTTGGAGAGTAGAAGAGTTGCACAATGAAGGTAATGGAATACTCACAAGGTCTCCTCGTACTTCTGCGCCATTCCCTTAGCCATGGAGTTGGCGACCACCTTTTCGCCAGGAATAGCGAACTGGCGGCTAGCTTCTCTGAGTCTGCTCTCCTTCAGGACCTGCTCTTCTTCTAGGGTCATCAGCTTGTTGTAGTAGTCCTCGTTCTTCTTGCTCTTGACGGACTTCTGCCACTCGGTGTCTGGCTCCTTGAACACCTTCTGCCCGAGGTGCTCGGTGGCGATCTCAATTCCTTGGGACACGTTGTGATGTCTCTCGTCGAAAACTCTCTCGAGCTCTGTGTTCTGTCGCTCCGTTTGGTATTGGGTCAGCCCGTAATCATACCACGCTAGGGAAAATGCACGTTAGATCGTTCCGTACTCGCGTCCCCGTACAACCGACAACGCATGCCAGACGAACGTGAACCCAGTGGGCTCGGAAACCGTTCAATCTCCATCGAAAACACAACCTTCCTCGATGCTAATGCCAATCATAATTAATACACTTTTGCTATTAGCAGTAGAGTGTCGTCAGGCACGATGCTATGTAATTTGAGGGACAACCCGAGGAATAGGAGATTCTTTATCCAAAAGTACGTCGAAATTGTGGAATATACTTTTTCCATACGACGCTTCGTTTGTCAGAAAATCGACTTTGAAATGAGCTGCGCGCGCACGCTGGGAATCCCAGTAGCTACGCTGCCATTCGATCATCTTCAAAGTCGTTTCTCTCGAAAACGAAGACCCGGGTGAAAAAGATTCATCTCACATTTTCGATGCGTCATTGATGAAGGAATCATTTCCTCATTGATTGCACCACTAATTACACTTGCAGTCTGTATTATAGAATCCTTCCTATGGATCGTCTACCTTAAGCTTCTAACTTACTACTGAGTCTCAGAATAATAATAGTAACTGAGCTTCGTCAGAGAGCATTAACATCGAGAGATCGCTACATTTTCGTAAGGAGAGAGATTTATCTAGAACCACGGGGTAATACGACACAGTACTTCATTGGCGATGCAACACATATCGACGACTCCTCAGCGAGAGGAGCAGGATGCCCGGAAACCCAGACTACCGGAGACAGAGGTGGACATCCGTGAAAAATCCAATTAGAACACATTGTTAACACAATTTCGTGGAATCTCTCATTTCTTTTTAGAATCATTGCATTGAAAACATCTCTTTTCTTGGACTACATCAATTTTCGTGAGCAAAGTCACTCTAATCATTCGGGAGGGTCTAATCTCTAACATATCAAGGGTTAATGTTCGTGTATAGAGATCCAATGTTCCTTGTACTTTATAAAACTTGTGCTGTATTTTTTGTTACAGCACGTATATATATATTTATTTTCTTTAAGGCACTGGATCTCTGTTACACGAAACACGACGAAGGGAATCAGGGTAACAAGGAACATATAATATAGTTTCTAACATAGCAAATTCACCACGCGACGAGGATTAGGGATAATTAACGTCGATACTAGCACGACATAAACAGCACTCTGAGAAATACGGACTCTGCTCGGCTAATGGCGCCAAACGAAATGATTGTAACTCGATCATCCCCCCAAAGAATTGATCACTGTCACTCCATTGACGCGATCGATGGCAAAGCGAAGAAACAATATATTAAATAAAGTCCAGATGACATGAATTTTCCTTAAAAAATTTTTCTTAAAAAATAAAATATTGAGACCAGTATCGATGAGCAATAAACCCGTTTTCTCCAGTGCAATGGAAACTGAAGGCACGGAGGAAAATATTTCGTGAAGAATCCATAATAAACAATTTTATAAAAAAAACCTTGTCAAATTCTTGGTGAATGCGTTACATGATTCGCGTTACTTAAATACTTTTCTCCGTGCGGATCTAGTCACATTCGGTGAACAAGACGAAAATAATAAAAAAAGGAAAAACAATGATGAAGAAAATAATCTGAGAACGAGTGTGCTTTCTCGATGGTTTTAATCCATACCTGATGGCCGGTTTGCGAAACGGAGTAGCCGATACCTTTCACATTAGACGACATTGCTCGAATATGCCCGTGGTATTCCCGAACCCCGAAGAGGAAGAAGAAGAAGAAGAAGCCTCTCGAAGTGCTCGAGGATGAGGTGTATCTTTCGAATCCTTTCGTAATATTCATTTACAGGGAGCAGGGGAGAGGAGAGCGGTAATTGGATAAGGTTGTTGGTGTTCGAATATAATGGGTCTCGAGTGTTTTCTGTACTCGAATAGAATGTATGTGTCGTATCGATATTCTCATGTACTGTGTTCCGGTTGTTACTTATCTTTCAGTCGCGATCGTTCTTTCACGCTGTCGATCGCTGTTGAAATCGAACAACCGCGTCTTCTATTTGTGGTATCATTGTGCCGTTGTTCGATATTGACGGATTATAGAATTATGTTCACTGTGTGTGCCCTGCATTCTTTGCGACAGAGAGAAGAAATGTGATTCTGCTTTCGGAACTCGATTATCATTAGCAATTTTGATATTGGTTTCTATTGGTACTCGCTTTTAAAGAATCGAATGGTGATGGAATAGTAACAGCTGGGACGAATGTACCATCGCGTTCATGGAACACAAAGAATGCAAGGGCACGTTTATGTAAGGGAGTCCCCGTTCCAGGTTATACTTACGTCTTGGTGAGTTCTTCAGCACGCCGCGGTAATCGTCGCTTCTTGGTTTCACTGTTAATGATGTCTCGGTGCGAGATTCACCGACGGAACTTCTTGCGATCACTTCGACCTTTCCGTGGTCGTACTGCCTTGTCTTGGGGATGTCCAGATGGTACATGCCGTCGTAAGTCAGCTTGTAGCGGGATCCCTAAATACAGGAAAGGTATTTTCATTGTTCAATTCTTACAGAGGTATCTTCCTCTTTAGAGTATTATGAAATGTAGAAGGGCAAAGAGGAATTGAATGGTTAGACTCGAATTTAGATTTGGATGTTGTTTTCCCAGACGGCTCTGATCGATTGAGCCACCTAGATTATCATCAGATTCTTTTTTCTGATATCTGTAGTCTGTTTTCTCAAGATATCTCTGGTTACGATAAGCAGAAGTTGCAACTTACATTGACTACAGTGTGTCCATTAAGGATCCACATGACACGTGGTCGTGGATGACCCGTGACACGGCAGCAGAACCTGGACGAGTCGCCCTCTTCAACGGTTACTGGTTCTGGCTTGCTCACGAAGGTCGGTGGTGCACGCACCTTCTCCTCTTCACCCTCTTCCTCAGGTACTCTGCAACAAAAGTACATTCGTGAAGATTGAGAAAGTGCTTCCACCCTTAACTTGATAAAATTGAGCAGTCCTCGTGGAAAATACTGTAAGTGCCATATTCTGATTTGTCAATATGAATAGTAAACTCCACTTCGCCTCTAGGTTCGTCAAAATAATACTAAAATAATATTCCTGCATCACTAGCACTTATTCCTGCCCTCCTACTAAATCAACTAGATAAAAATGGCAATTTAAGGGGAGAGCCTGGTGAATCCTGAAAGATTCAGAAAGATTGATTAAATACTTTCTATAAAAAAAAGTTACACCAGGCTTCCCCTTAATTAAATATATAAAGAACACCAAAAGACCAATAAGCTACTCACATTTGCCATGCAGCTTCCATCTCCCTGATCTTCTCAATACTCTTCATGCCCTTCGGCAACTGGGACTCGTAAATGATTCCAGGCTTTCCAGCGGTTCGAATCACGGCTCGTGTCTCGTCCATTCCATACAGATTCGTCGCCCTGCAGAGGTACTCTCCGCTGTCCTCTGGGTACACCCAGCCGAAGTTCATCGCCACGTAACCAAAATCGTAGATAGGGGTGAACCTGTTCTTATGCGGCAGAGGTTTGCCATTGAAGAACCACTCGACCGTCATGTTGGGGTCGCCGACAGGCGCCAGCTGACACTCGAACTTTGAGCTGTTCATCTCTACCAGTTCCGTCTGGTCTTGGATCTGAGTGACAAAACGCGGCGGTTGCTTCTTATCCGCGTCGTAGAGATCATCCTCGGTCAAGTGAACCTCCGAAGTGTACTTCTTGATGGTAGCCTCCATCTGCATCAACGCTTCTGACTTCTTCATGCCCTTCGGTACTTGGTTCTGCAGGATAATGCTAGGCAACCCTGCGCAATAATTAAAGAAACGTTGGACTCAATACTATTCTATGATATCGAAATTCCTTGCTGAATGTAGAAGATTGTGAAGATTATTAACATACGTTTGCACGAAACTGATGCCCTAGTGGTATCTTCTCCGTAGTCGTTGACAGCTTTGCAGACGTATTCTCCAGAGTCTTCAGGGTAGACGTACAGAATGTCCATGGCCACGAATCCCATGTCATACGTGGTTCTGTATCTGTGTCCAGCTGGGATCTGCTTCCCGTTTCTGTACCACTCGATACGCAAGTTTGGATCGTCCTTTGGCTCCACGCGGCACTCGAATCTGACTGGTTCGGATTCGTCGACAGTCGCTGATTGAATTTGCGTGACGAATCGAGGTGGTTGACGTGGCCGTGCGTCTTCCACGGGTGGCTCGCTGATGGGTCCGCGTTCTAATTCCTTCAACTTCTCGCCGCTCATGCCTGAGGGTAGCTGGGACTCGAAGTCTATCGTTTTCTTGGCTGTAATACCAAAGCATTCGCTATAACTACTTACTCCGCAAAGGGAAGACCTAATAATCGATTTGCAATAAAGAAATAATTCTCCTAGTTGAATATTCTTGGAAGAAACGTCTCGTGAGAAGTTCAGTCAATTGAATACTCGACTAATAAAAATAATAATTCATTAATTAAATTACCTAAATTATTATTAATTTAAATAATAGTGATTTAGGTATGTTCTTTTTATCCAGCTCAACTCTTATCCTCAAATCTAAATTAGTCCTTCAAACTCTGACTTCCCCCAACACCCAAAGAACAATCCACCGAGTTACTTACATTTACAAGTGATAGTAGCTTTAGTAGTAGCAGAGCCCCACTTGTTGGTCGCTCTGCAAACGTATTCGCCACTGTCCCTGGCATAGGTGTACGACATATCCAGCGAGATGAATCCAAAGTCGTTAATTTGGTGGACACGCGAGCCCGTGGCAAAAGATCGGCCATTATGGAACCAATCGATGCGCATGGTGGAGTCACCCACAGGTTCGACTCTGCAGTCGAAGTGGCTAGATGCTCCTTCCTCTACCTCGATGTCCTTCAGCTCCACCGTGAACTTAGGAGGATTTGGTGTCTCCTCTTCTGTCAATATCTCGTCCTTCTTGTACAGAGCCTCTTCCAGCTTCTGGATGCTCTCCGTTCCAGTCTTGAAGTTGGTAGGTAGCTGGGGTTCCAGGATGATCCCTTGACGACCACGGACCTGGAGCTTGCAGGAGACGGTGGCTTCTCCGTGGCGATTCGTCGCCTTGCACGTATATAACCCGGAGTCCCGTTGGTAGCAATTAGCCACCTCGAGGATAACGAAACCGAAGTCGTGGATGGTTTTGATCCTGCTACCAGCCAGCAGAGGCTTCCCATTGTGGAACCACTCTACTCTCATGCTGGAGTCGTTGATGGGCGTTAGCCTGCACTCGAAGTGGGCCAGGGCGTTCTCAGTCAAGGTCAGGTCCGACGGTGTCGTGATGAATTCAGGTGGCTTTCCTGTGTCGTCCTCAGGAGTAGCTGCGCTGGGCTCGTTCCCAAGACCCTCCAATTCGGCGATCTTGTCGATGGTGCTCTCCATCCCCTTGGGCAGCTGCGACTCTAAGATTATGCTGCGTTTGCCAGTGCACTTCATGGTGCAGGTAGTCACAGCCTCGCCGTACTCGTTCGTCGCTCTGCAACTGTACTCCCCGGAGTCTTCTGGGTAGATCGGCGAGATCTCGAGGATGACGAAGCCGAAGTCGCAGAAGGTGCGGAAACGGGAGCCCGTTCGCAGTGGTTTTCCATTCCAGAACCATTCGACCTGTTGGACAAAGAGGATTAATACTGTTAACTATAATTCCAACATTTTTCAGTTCATTCTATTCTTCTTCAACTTTGGAAGGAAGTAGAATAATTCATACTCGACTGCTTTTCGACTTACAAGGATACTATCGAGGTACCCAGCGTTGATCCTTTTCTCCTCGAAATATGTTATTACGCACAAAAATTTAAGAGACACGTTTTTTCATTTTAATCGAGTTAGCTTAGATTTAGGTTTTTCTAGTTCCCCACTCTCCTGGTTGCCATTTTGGCAATTGTTAATGCACCTAATTCGCTGGATACCTGACGTTTATAGTGACAGAACTTAAAATTAAATTTGAGTGAAAATTGAAAATAGGCGTGTCTTAGATTTTTGTGCTTAACAAGATATTTCAACGAAAAAAAACAGCGCCGGACACCTCGATAGTGTGCGACCCAGAATAAAAGGGTTCACCTCTGCCAGCAAATATTACCTTTAGTTTTGGATCGTCGGTAGGTGTAAGTCTCGCTTCAAAGTGCGCGCTTTCGCCTTCGCGAAGGCCATCGATGTTGCTAAGAGGTACAGTGAACACTGGTGCCTTTCCGCGCTCTTCTACAACCTTCTCATCCTTCGTGCGGATCATCGAGTCTTCCAGTGTCTGAATCTTCTCCAAACCGCCCTCCATACCTTTAGGTAGCTGGGACTCCAAAATAAGGCTAGCCTTGGAGAAGCATTTCAACGTCGCTTTGGTCGAGTCCTCTCCATACTTATTGACAGCTCTGCACTCGTACACACCAGAGTTCTCCTCGTAGCAGTACAGTATATCCAGGATAACTATACCAAAATCGTGGAAGGTCCTGTAGCGGTGTCCATGAGGAAGCTTCTTGCCGTTGTAGTACCACTCGACCTTCAAGTCTGGGTCAGTCACTGGTGTCAATCTAGCTTCGAAGTGAGCGGACTGGCCTTCGACCAGTTTAGTGATGTCAGCGATTTGGGTGATGAATTTAGGTGGCTCAGTGACTGGAGTGGTCGGCGTAGCGGGTTGTTCCCCGCCAAAGCTCTCCAGTTCGCGAATCCTAGCGAGTGCGTCAGGTTGCAGAGAGTCCAGGTACACTCCACTCTTTCCGAAGCACTTCAGGGTTGCCTTAGTGAAGTCCTCGCCGTACTTATTGCTAGCCTTGCACACATATTCCCCAGTGTCGTGAGCCATCACGCCAGCGATGTCCATAACGACGAACCCGAAGTCCGACACCATCTTGAATCGAGAGGAGTGCCTCAACGGTTGTCCATTGTGGAACCATTCCACTTTCATGTGAGGATCACCGACTGGTATCAGGGTGCACTCGAAGTGCGCCGATTGGCCGTCCTTCAGACCCTCCAGAGACTGGATATGAGTAGTGAACTTGGGCTTCTGTCCCTTGGACTTGTCCACGCACTCAAGCTCAACGCTGATCTCAGCTTGACCCCATTTGTTGGTAGCCCTGCAGGAGTAGGTGCCAGAGTCCTCGATCTTCGTCCCAAGGACTTCAAGGACGACCATGCCGAAGGCGTAGACGGTTCTGGTGCGATGGCTAGCCTCCAGTGACTTACTATTGTAGAACCACTCGACGACCATGGTCTGGTCACCAGTTGGAGTCAAGGAGGCTTCGAAGTGAGCGATCTCGCCTTCAGACAGGTTGGTCAGGTTCTCGAATTGGGACGTGAACACCGGTGGGTGTCCCTCGTCGCTTTCCGGAGCCGCGCCATCCTGTCGTTTCAACGATTCCTCAAGGTCCTGAATGGCTTCCAGGCCCTCCTTGCCCTTTGGATGCTGCGATCTTTCAATGATGTTCTCCTTGGTCGAGCAGTAGATCGTCGTCGATGTGAATGCCTCGCCTGCTTTGTTGTAAGCTTTGCAGGTATAGATTCCAGAGTCACGATCGTACACGTCTGTCAGGTCCAGCGTGACGAATCCGAAGTCACTTGTCATCTTGAATCGCGCTCCATGCTCTAGAGCCTTGCCGTTGAAGTACCACTCGATCTTCAAGTTCGGGTCCTCCTTTGGCTCCACTTGGCCTTCCAGATGAAGTGGCTCAGACTCTCCCAGCTTGAATTCTGGTTGCAGGGGGACTGTCCAGATAGGTTTCGGGTACTCATGCTCGGGCCCATCTTCTGGCCTCCTGTACTTAGACAAATAAGCATCTTCCGCCTCCTTGACCTTCTCAAGGCCAGCCTCGCCCTGGGGATGCTGCGTTTGCAGGTAGATGCTCTGCTTGCTGGTGCACTTCAAGGTGCCGGAGGTCTGCGCCGAGCCTTTAGAGTTGGTGGCTTTGACAGTGACCATTCCAGAGTCCTCCTCGTAGGTGTGATTGATGTCTAAGGCAACATAGCCAAAATCGTAAGTTGATTTGAATCTGGCTCCGGTAGGGAGGGGTTTTCCGTTCATGAACCACTCGATCTTCATCGTCGGGTCTTTAGATGGCTCTACGTTGCACTCGAAGTGGGCGTTGTCGCCCTCGATGCACTCCACGTTGTTCAGATGAGTGATGAACACTGGTTCCTCGTAAGTGGGTTCTGGTTGTTCTGTGCTGGTGATGTGAGGTTGTTCTAAAGCATCGATCTTTGGAAGAGCCTCAGGGTGGAGTGTGTCACCGAGTAGCCAGTGACGATCGACGATCTTCAAGCTGCAGGTGGAGACAGCCTCTCCGAGGAGATTGGTGGCTTTGCAGGTGTAAATGGCTGAGTCGTCATCCCTTACACCATTGATGGACAGCGTGACCAGGCCGAAGTCGAAGGTGCTACGCAACCTGGTGCCGGTCTGAAGCGACACTCCGTTCTTGAACCACTCCACGCGCAGGTTTGGATCCGCTCTTGGCTCCACCTGAGCCTCCAGGTACACGTGCTGCCCCTCGACGAGCTTGTCGAAGCTCTCCAGGTGCTTAGTGAACACTGGAGCTTGCTGCGGTGTCGTGTCGACGAACATCTCGGGCACTTTGTTCATCTCCGCTTCCTTCAGCTGGATCTTCTGCCAGGCGTCCGGTTGGAGACTGTCGGCATCGATGGCAGAGCGAGCTTTCACTTTCAGGGAAATCGAGGAAACGGCTTCCCCGGATTTGTTAATTGCTTTGCAGGTGTACACGCCGGAATCCTCTGTTATCACCTTCAGGATGTCCAGGGTCACGTAACCGAAATCGTGACTTACGTGGAAACGGGAACCTGTTTTGGGGCAGTTCATAGTGATATGAGAATATGTTGTGACTTTCGAGGGTGCAGATTAACTGGCTTTAAAAAATATATGAAGCTTCAAGGTGTAACTATTAGGTCAATATAAAAGGTCGTTCGCTTAGGTAATATTAGCCTACTTATACTTTTACCAGAAACGTAGTCAAAGATCATAGAGAGCCAAAGAAAATACATTGATTAAAAAAACATGTAATATATATTTTATTGCAAGGAGCTAATATTATCACTTTAGCTGTTTTCGAAGATCATTTCAATTAGGGGAAGATTTAATAAACTGTGTTTCACTGCATTCAAATTTTACTTCTACAACTATGCGTGACTTTCTACATATTCGTGAATTAATTATATCCATACCCATTTTCAGTTCGATTCCATTGATGAACCACTCGAATCTCAGATTAGAATCGCCAACAGGGACGACTCTGCACTCGTATCTAGCCATCTGACCTTCCCAGAGTTCAGTGGGGCCAGTCAGTAGCTGCGTGAAGATGGGTTTGTCGAATACCTTCTCTGGTTCCTCGGGTCGACTTGGTTTGTCAGCTTCGAGCTGGGCGATCTTTCGCTGAGCTTCAGGGTGCTGTGTCTCTAATTGTATACTTGCTTTGCCTGGATCAAGGGAGTCAATACGATTACTAAGTAAAAGCTTCAATTAAACCAGTGACGTAAACAAAGATACTGACTCTTGATCTTCATGGAGGCAGTTGTGACTGCTTCACCTAGAGGGTTGGTAGCGCGACACATGTAGACACCCTGGTCTTCCTCGCGTATGTGGTTGATGTCCAAGGAGACGAATCCGAAATCGTGGACCTTGGTGATTCTTGAACCTACAGAAACAGATTGTATAAATTCTCAAGCTTCAACATTGCTTCAGTTTTTAAAATACGCGATTCTACAGAATCTCCTGTATTACTTCTTTTCTATAAAGCAGGTAACTAACTCTGACAACTGCAGTTGCATACTCAAAGCAAAACTGAATAGCTAAAGTTCTGCAATGACACTTAAAACTTCATTTTACAAAATGAAACAGGACGTTTCAATTTTCCAATTCTGAGACTTTCTCCACAAACTATGTATCCCACTTACTTGTCTCGACCTGGATTTCGTTTCTGAACCACTCGACCTTGAGAGTGGGATCTCCCACAGGTATCAGCCTGCACTCGAAGTGAGCAGTGTGTCCTTCAGGGATAGCGTCGATGTTCTGCAAGGGCTGAGTGAAGACAGGTCGTTGCCTGGTTTGAGGCTCTTGGATTTCAGGTCTCTTCCAAGGTTGCTGGGACTCCAGCTCGCGGATCTTGTCCATTCCCTCTGGACGCTGGGAGTCCAAGATGATGTTGTCCCTTGGGATGACTCTGAGCTCGATCGACGAGACACATTGTCCGAGGGTGTTGATCGCTCGCACGGAATACTGGCCAGCGTCTTCAGGGACAGCGTGGCCGATGTCCAAGGCCACGTAACCGAAGTCGAAGGTCACGTGGAAACGCGAAGCTGACGGGAGGGGCTTGCCATTATGGTAGAACTCGATCCTCAGGTTCGCGTCGTGGAGAGGCTCCACTTGACACTCGAAGTGAGATGTTTGCCCTTCGTACACTTCGGTGGTACCCTGAAGAAGTGTTGGAAATTTTAAGGGACGTGAATATTCAGATCAAATAAATTGTAAATCGGAAAGTAATGTGGAAGAATTCTTACTCTAAGTTCGGTGACAAATCTCGGTGGCGTTACTGGTGGTTCTTCGACTTCCAGGCGAGCTGGGTGACCTTGAGCCTCGAGTTCACGGATCTTCTCGAGGCCATCGGGATGCTGAGTGTCTAGGAGAATACTACGGCGAGCTGGGGGAAAATATACGTACTATAAATATTTATATCCAAGTCATTAGTGTGATAGGAAGGAAGAAGTTTATAAGTTACTGTCATGAAATGTTTGGATGAAGTATCCAACTCTTCAAGCTTCACTGAATATAGTATGAGCCTGTTCTTTACCGCGAGTATAACGAACACGAATTATTTCTACTGTTTCTCAGCTGGTCAAGGGGGTATGGCCTCCCTTCTAGACCTTCGAACGTAACACGTCGACCACTGTGACGAAATCTTGGACATTGATGAACATTTTTCAAGTCACTCTTTTCTTCGCGATACTTATAGTTATTGAAATCCAATTCGGACTTTCTTCTCGATCCGAGATGCGATTCGATTTTAGGATCCGTTTCGAAGTAACGATCCATCACTCTTTTACACCGACTTCTCTCGCCGAAATGATCCTCGCGCGTTCTACCGAGTTCCATGCACTGTTTGTTGCATTTACAAGTGGTTAAAGAAAACGATCCGAATCTGGGTTTCAAGTTCGTCGACTTTTCTCGTCGAAATTGTGGTTCAGGAGAATTTCTTCTTTCGTTATAGAGGTCACCTTTGTACGAGGTATCGAGGGATTTCAGGGGTTGGAATCGAGGGGGAGGATAACGTTTCTCTTTAGCTAAGAAGACCATCGAATTAAATAATTACTCTTGAGCAATCGAGAGCTACTTACTATGAAATTCATTTATATGACTGTATTGAATTTATATTAATTTATTTGATTCTTAAGCGTCCTTGGATCACAGGCGCCCCTGGGCTATAACCCATTTAGCCCATTGGTAAAGATGGCCCTAACTAATCTCCTTTTAACTATAAATCAGGTAGCCTTAGAATTTCCGAGTTTAAACGAGTAAAAATTTCGCTACCAATATAAATTACTTACAGCCAACTTTGATGGTGCACGTGTTGACAGCCTCGCCAGCCAGATTAGTAGCTTTGCACATATAAGTGCCAGCGTCTTCGGGATAGGTATACAGAATGTCAAGAGCCACGTAGCCGAAGTCGTGAGTTTTGCGGAAGCGATGGCCAGTTCTTACAGCGACTCCATTTACGAACCTGGTCGGAAATATCAAATTCGATCGACTTAGAAATCTGTCCTCTGATTAAAAGAGCATAGTGTAAATATAAGTGGATGATGATTGGGTACCATTCTATCTTCAAATTTGAATCGTTGATGGGCTCGACGCGGCACTCTAGGTGAGCGTGTTCACCTTCCTTCAAGTGATCCAGGTTGTTAAGAGGTGTCAGGAAAACGGGCTTCTGGTGCACAACCTCTTTTTCAATCTCTTGCTTGATCTCCACGGTCTCTAGCTCGCGAATCTTCTGCAAACGCTGCGCGTCCAGTGTGTCCAGATAAAGACCTTGTTTCGCTGTTCGACAAAAGTAAAGGACTTTCAATTTTGATCATTCTTTGTTGAAAGCATTGAATGGGAAATTTGAAATGATCACTGATGAGACTTATAATTTAGAATTGATCAAAAGGTTATGGGGTTCGTTCGAGATTTCAGACTGTCAACTATCCGACGACACTTCTCGACGGTAGTTAAAGAATTAGAAAAGATTCTTTTTATAATGGGAAGGAAATTTTTATTACACCCCACAGAATGTAACAGAAAGCACTACCTTGTTCTCCTTAGAATTCTCCTATAAATTTACTTTCTAAGTCAATAAGAAGATTCTTAACCCTTAACTGGTATTCTGGGGTCGGTCATGACCCCAAATACGCAAAGTTTTCTTTGTCTTAGTTTTTAAACTGAATTTCTAATTAATTTTATAATAATAATTTAACTTTCTACGTTTCTATTATTTTATACATTACCTAAGAACAAAATATTCATAGAAGTTGACTTTACAAATTTCTGTGTCCTTTTTTATTTGGGGTCAGTGATGACCCCAATATACCAGTTACGTTTGAAAAAACAACAGTATAGCAGTTAAGGGTTAAACCATAGCTATCATCTGGTGACTTACAGTCGACGCTGATGACACAGGTGGTGACAGCTTCCCCAACAGCGTTCCTCGCTTTGCACATGTAGGTTCCGGAGTCTTCAGAGTAAGCATAGAGTATATCAAGAGCGACGTAGCCAAAATCATAAGTGGTCTTGAACTTGTGACCCTGAGGAATCGGTCTGCCATCTCTGAACCACTCGACCACCATGGTTGGGTCGTTGACGGGCGTTAAAGTCGCCTCAAGGTGAGCGCTCTTGCCTTCCGGCAGGTGCTCGATGTTCTTCAACGGACGCCCAAACTTAGGCTTCTCCGCGATGATCAAGTCTTCCTCATCCACGCGCTTGTACCGCGAGTCGTCCTCGAGGTATTGTATCTTCTTCAGGGCACTTTCGTGCTGCGTTTCGCGAATGATCGAGGCGCGTGCTGCAAGGGTGTCGTTCATTAAAATGGCCTGGCCTGATCGACTGGGCAGTGCACTTGGAGGACAGAGGCTTGGGAGTAATTTACAGCGGACGAGAGGGTTGAACATAATAAAACGAGGTGAAAAACAACGCGGCACACAGAAGGGTGGGCATTCACTCGTGAATCTTATACAAAAGCAGAATCGTGTTTCGAGGCAAGGGGAGAGGACTATGAGCAACAGAAAACTGGGTTTCTAGGTAACACAAATGCGTGATTAAATCCACCTGCTGTCCCCGCGTGATTTCTTCGTGGAAGCTCGTAGAAGTATCAACTTCATAAAGTGATCTGATAAATATTTCTTCAATCAATTATCCCCATTTCTCTATAAAAATACTTCTATTTTACTTCCCAAAGGTGCATCTCCCTTTACTCCAATACCCTCAAGAGAACTTTCTCAGCTATCCCCATTACTCCCATTTTCACATGAAGATTAATCAAGCGTATAGTGCTCACTAAATGATCCTCTACTCGATCACTAATACTCCAAGCTCCCACAGATACTTCTATCTCACTTTCCAAGGGCGAATCTCCCTCGACATTCGATTACCAACACTCCTCGCTGGGAGTTGGATCCTCCTCAGCGTTGTTACTTACATTTCACCTCGAGATTGATCGAGCTCTTCGCCGATCCCAGTCTGTTGGTGGCTTGGCAGGTGTAGGTGCCAGAGTCCTCAGCATAGACAGAGAGGACGTCCAACGAGGCAAAGCCGAAGTCACAGGTGGTCCTGTATCTGTGACCAGTGGAGAGTGGCTTCCCGTTGTGGAACCACTCCATCTTCATGTTCGGGTCAGGATAGGGTTCGATACGACACTCATAGTGCGCGCTTTGGCCCTCGACTAGGTTGGTCGGCCCGTTCAGATGGACAGTGAAGGAGGGTTTCTCCTTCACGATGATCTCTTCCTCCTCGCGGCGCTGGTACTTGCTGGTGTCTTCCAGGATCTGGATCTTCGACAACGCGCTCTCGTGCTGCGACTCGAATTGCAGCGCTGCCTTGGCTGCGTTCGGGAATAGTCTTGTCAGCGTGTCTTTGCTTTGTAGGAATTGTGCGAACGGCAATGAAACGTTCGGGGAGGGTTCTTTTGTTTTTTATTTCGGGAGAGGAAGAGGGGAATGCTTGGGTGAGTTTACTTCAATGCTACAGCGATGTTTGTTTGAGGTAGATAAGTGTATTGACTATTTTAGTATTATGCTTGAGGGCCGGAAATGTTGGCGATTTAAAGTTAGTGATTTATCGTTTGATCCGCCTTTACTGTGGGATTAGGAACATCTATAAGGGAGAATAACAGACCCGAACATCGTGGGTTCGAGTCCCATCGTCCGAGGTATTTTTTCCTTGGCTCCCGAATATATTGGAATTATGAAATATATTCCTACATTACATTTGGGAGACAAAGAGTATAAGTTTGTGGGTACATGTTCATTGTCTACTAAACTAAGAGAAAATGTGGTAATGAAGATTGGTCCTGGGTGGCGTATAACAGGGAAATATCAGTTGGAAAAGTTATATTGATAAAAATGGTAGTGTAAGTGCTCGATTGTAATGTGCCGAAGATGAAGATATAGAAATGAGGAACATTTTATTTACACTACCCTAGCTTGTGATTTCTATTGACACTGTCTGCGAAGCATTGCTCCTGGGGAACAGTCTAAGTGTTCTTGCATAGTTTCTGCGAACTGTGCGCAGATATGAAAGATTCGCGAAATAAACTACTAGATACGAACACTTCACCAAAAAAAAGACAAGGGAAAATTGCTGCACGCAAAATGCAAAATCTACGTGTAAGCAGCTTTGGCTTACGAGAAGCGGTGCTGAAAATCGAAGCTTCAGTTCCTATGGGATTTCTGTTGTACTTAATGCGAGTAATCTACTCACACTGAACGAAGAGTGTTGCTGAAGTTACTGCTTCGCCAAGCTCGTTCACCGCACGGCAGGTGTAAGTGCCTGAGTCCTCGGGATTAACGTATTTCATGTTCAGAGCGACGTAACCGAAATCGTGCATCGTCGTCACGCGATTGGCTGCAAAAAAACAATTAGTTTCACTCCAGAAGATAATTAGCGTGAGGCAATTAGCATGTTACTTAGTTTCGTAGATTTCTACGTGATCGATATATTTGAAATTGGAGCGCCTGCTGTATGACAGTCACCAATTTAGAATGTAACTTACAAGCTGAAATGGCAACTCCGTTCCGAAGCCATTCGACTTTTAGCTTAGAGTCGCCGACGGGAATCACACGAGCCTCGAAGTGAGCTGCCTGATTTTCGGCGACTTTCAGATCTTTGATAGGCATGGTGAAGACTGGTGCTTGAGTCACTGTTTCCTCCGTGGTGGTCTTACGCTGGTAGCGCGATGTGTCCTCCAGGTAACGGAGGCGTTCAAGGGCCTCTTCGTTTTGGGTCTCCAAGTAGATCGACTTTTTGGCTGTTCAAGAAATATTAGTTTTGTTATTGTTGGTAAATGAATAATGATGCATGATTTGATAATAATGCACTGGAAATACACGCTTTGAATAATAATGCATTGGAAATCTATGCAGTACAAATCTATACATTGGAAATCCAAGCATTGGATAATAATGCATTCAAATCTATGCATTAGAAATCTAAGTATTGGGTAATAATGCATTGAAATCTATGCATTGGAAACCTATGCACTACAAATCTATGCAGTGAAAATTTATGCATTGGATAATAAAGCATTGGAAATCACAAAGCAGAAGTATTTGAATCTCTGTGGCTCAGCCAGTCGAGCCGGTGCTGGGCGACGGAGCGTCACATACAAATATTCGTTTTTACTAAGTGAAATAATTTTTATTAGGTACTCTTATATCTCCACTGTAAGCACCCAAAAGGTCATTTTTATCAGTTTGTTCGTTCAACAGTTACAATTTGTCGAAAAAAAGTAAACACTATATTTCAAAGATCAGATATCATCCACAATTTTTGACATTTTGAAAATTCTTTCGAGATATGCTTATATATCCCTAAAGACTACAACCCCAAAATCCGAAATGTTACTCCGAAAAGTGGAATAACGCTATACAAAGAAAACACAGACTTAAACTTACAGTGTACAATTGCAGTGGCCGAAGTAATCGCCTCTCCAATGATATTCTTGGCTCGGCAGGTGTAGGTGCCAGAGTCTTCAGGATAGGCGTACATGATGTCAAGTGCGACGAAACCAAAGCTGTTCGTTTCGACGAATCTCGATCCAGCCTTTACTGGCTTGTTATTGTGGAACCACTCCACTTTCATCGTTACATCGGACACAGGAATCAGTCTGCACTCGAAGTGAGCTCTCTGGCCCTCCTTAATCTCCACGTTGTTCAGGGAAGTGGTGAAGATCGGCGCCTGGGTGGTCGTCTCCTCGATGTCCTCCTGTCGCTGGTACCTGGTCCTGTCCTCCAAATAATGAATCTGTTCCAGGCCCGTCTCGTTCTGCGTGTCAGTCAACACTTGGGCTGTCGAACGACAGGTCAATACGCAGGTTACTTCGTCGCTGCCAACGAGATTGACAGCGCGGCAGGTGTAGGTGCCAGAATCCTCGGCGATCAGATCGATCACGTCCAGGGCGACGTAGCCGAAGTCGTGTATCGGACGGAAACGGTGTCCTGAGGGTGAGACAGATTATTGTAAATTTTTTTCACGAATATAGAGTTTAAAATTTTATTTTTATAACGTTAAATTTTAATGGAAAATTATATCTTGAAGAAGTTTCAATCTTTTACTGCTTCTAGTCGATCTATTTCAGTGCCTGAACTATTTACTTTAATCCTATTTATTTAGATCTTTCAAGAATATAGAGTTGTACTTGATACAGTATAAAATTTTATTTTTATAACGATAAATTTTAAAGGAAAATTATATCTTGAAGAAGGTTCAATCTTTTACTGCATCTCGTCAGTCTATTTCAGTGCATGAACTATTCACTATAATCCTATTTATTTAGATAACTTATTTCACAACCTGATGACTTCAGAATTACTTTGCAAGCGTACATTACCCGAACATCTTTGTACCTCTAAATTCTTCAATCCGCTCTGAAATTACCTCCCACATCAAATCCCACATAACGAAATCCTGCACTCACCTATCGTAACCGGGCGACCATTTTTGTACCACTCGACCTTCAGGTTCGAGTCTGTCACTGGCTCCAATTTGCACTCGAAATGTGCGTGTTGCCCCTCGCGGAGGTTCTCTTGGTTCTTCGGTGCCGTGACGAACCTCGGTTTAACGTTCACCACTTCGTCGACTAATTCGTGCCTCTTGTACCTCGAGGCGTCTTCCAAGTACTGTATTCTCTCTAAGCCTTCGGGGTGCTGTGACTCCAGCAGCAGATCCTTCTTCGCGTGCACCCTTACGGAGCACGAGGTGACAGCTTCACCTAGCTGGTTTCTGGCTTGGCAGGTGTAGACGCCCGAGTCGTCGGGGTAGACGCCTAGTATGTCGAGTGCTACGTAGTCGAACTCGTAGGATGGTCTGAATCTGTGGCCGGTCTTCACTGGTCTGCCATTCACGAACCACTCGACCTTCATCGTCGCGTCGCCGACTGGCTGAAGACGACCCTCGAGGTGGACGTTGGTCAGCTCCACTGTCTCGATGTTGTGCAGAGCTCGTGTGAACTGGGGTGCCTGCATCACTGTCACCTCTTCTTGCTGAGTTCTGCGGTACCTGGGTAAACGTGGGGAATGGAATCGTGTGAGTATTGAATTAGAAAGTGGGACGGTACATGTCTGGTGGAATATTTATTTAGTGGTTGGATTAAGTGTAGCTGCTATATGGGTCTATGAATCTGATCAACATTAGGACTGGGACTATTTGTCGAATTTTTCGATATTCGAATATTCGAATACTTCAGTTGCTCAATTATTCGGAGAATCTAATTCGAATATCCAAGTATTCGAATACTATTCGAATATCCAAGTATTCGAATACTATTCGAATATACAAGTATTCGAATACTATTCGAATATCCAAGTATTCGAATACTATTCGAATATCCAAGTATTCGAATACTATTCGAATATCCAAGTGATTCGAATACTATTCGAATATTTAAGTATTCGAATACTGATGTAGTTATTGATGTAGTTATGATGAGTTATTTTTCTTAACAGTTCTGATTAGTACAGAGATTTGTCGAGTAACTAAGCTCTCATAAGTTTACCAACCTTGACGAATCTTCCAACATTTGAATCTGCTCGAGCGACTGTTCGTGTTGAGTGTCAGTAACCACGTCAGATTTCCCAATGACTCTGACGCAAGCCGATGTATGAGCAGTTCCAAGATGATTCGTAGCTCTGACAGTATATTCTCCAGAGTCGAGTATAGTTGAGTGAACGATGTCCAGAGCAACGAAACCGAAATCGTAGTAAGTCCTGAATCTGGAGCCAACAGTAACTGGCCGGCCATTTTGGAACCACTCGACTCTCATAGTTGGGTCACCCATCGGTTCCAAACGACACTCCAGATGGATGTTCTTGCCCTCGCTAACTGGTTTAGGGTCACTCAATGGTTGCACGAAGATGGGCTTCGATTTGGAGATTTCTTCGATGTGGTACTGAGGCTCGACGAACTTTGATTCCTCCAGGCGCTGAGTCTTCTCGTAGGAGGTGCGATGCATGCTACTGGTATCGACGCTTGAACGAGCTAAAATTGAAATATAAAAATGAAGTAATTAAAAATTAAAATTGAATTATATATTTCTAACGCCTGCAGCTTGATTAACAATTTCCTTTTCACTCAACAGTTAAGAAGCTAACTAAAATTCTATATATTACAATGAAAAGTAACTTACTTTCTACCACCATGGTAGCAGCCAAACGTGCCTCGCCAAGGGCGTTTCTTGCGACGACAGTGTAAGTCCCAGCGTCCTCAGGTCTGACTTGAAGGATATCAATGGCGACGTATCCAAAGTCGTGGTAAGTTTGTATTCTGTTCGCAGCAGTGATGGCTTTTCCATTGTGGTACCACTCGATGGTCATGGTTAGATCGCTCTGCGGTTCGACACGAGCCTCGAAGTGGGCGCGTTGACCCTCGACGATTTTATTGGTACCCTTCAGGGTGCCCAGGAATCGCGGCGCCTGAGTGACCTGCGTCTCTTCCTGAACTTGTCGCGAGTATCTGCTGGAGTCTTCCAGCGTTTGAATCTTCTGAAGCCCAGTGGGGTGCTGGCTATCGTAAATAACGTCGTTCTTGCTGATCACGCTTAATTGGGCGGTGGTGTGCGCTTCACCGACGCGGTTGTAAGCGCGGCAGGTGTACACACCGACGTCGTGGATCGTTACGTATTTGATGGTCAGTGCGACGTAGCCGAAGTTGAAGAATGTCGTGATCCGCGAACCTAGAAGGGAAGATGTTTCATTAGGGTTTGAACGTTTTGATGATGTTCGTAAAGCGGAAGAATTGCAGTTGAAATAATTATTATTATAAATCTTTATTTCATTTAGTATTTTTCTTCTGAAGATATGTACTCATGAAGATTAGATTTATAGTAAACTGTTCCCTACTACAATATGCTTGTGTCCGAGACGATTTCAAGTCAAAATGTTAACGTTTTTAATTAATTCATTTTCAAATATTAATCCTAGTGTATTAAACCATTCTTTTTTAATTTAAAACCGGTTTTCGAATTTTAAAATTTATTAAAAAAACCGACAAACTCTACTCTCCGATTCAACTCAGATCCTCCCGTGATTCGACCACGCTTACACCTAAATCCCACTTCAATGCAATCGGGATTCTACAATTCCATACTATCGTAAATAAAAGCAAAACTATGTTTTAGATCTCTTTATAACGCGAATAATTTCCTCGAGGCACGTAGCCAGGTCAACAAAGAAAGCTATACTCACTGGCTTCTACAGGGCGTCCATCCTTGAGCCACTCTACTCTCAGATCAGAATCGCCGACTGGCTCCAGACGTGCTTCGAAATGAGCAAAGCCACCTTCTCGTATGTTGTTCTGATCCTTAATAGGAGATTTGAATTCCGGTGGGCTAGTCGGTTCAGGCTGCTCCTGTACGTACTTCTGGTGCATGGCCTGTTGATAGGCTTCCAATTCCTCGGCAGCCTCGATGTACCTCTGTTGCTCGGGGATACCCAAGTCTGTAGTTACGCTTGTGCGTGCTGCTCAAGATAATCAAACACAATCGATTTGTATCAATTAAAATCACTATTAACGCCGATTCTACCAAGACACTTACCATAGACACGGAGAGTTGCGGAGCTGAGAGCCTCTCCCAAGCGGTTCACAGCTCTGACAGTGTAAGAACCCGCATCTTCAGCTCGTAGGTGCAATATATTAAGCGAGACGTAACCGAAGTTGAAGATGGTTGTGATTCTTGAGCCTGAGAAGTAATTATTATTAAATAAACCCATCCGCGATTAAACATTTCTATTCTTTCACTAAAATAACACGAAAGGAATGTACTATACTAAGGCGAGTCATAGTTTACAGCATCAAAGCTCAATAAATTAATATAGAAGCCATAATATAAGAAATAATATAGTGAATAAGAATTTGTAAACCACTTTCTGGAGATGATGAAGGAGAGATACTCACTAGCTGTGATTGGCCTACCATCCTTGTACCACTCCACTTTCATCGTCGGATCGCTGACGGGGGTCAGTTGCGCCTCAAAATGTGCGTTACGACCCTCCTGCAGCTCTCCTAGATCCTGGAGCGGACGGATGAAGGCCGGCCGCTGAGAAGAGATCTCCTCCACACTTTCCTGCCTTTGATACTTGGTGTAATCCTCGAGCTGTTGGATGTACTGGAGGCTGTCGGGGTGTTGGCTTGCCTGTTCGATTGTCGCGCGTGCTGAGGACCACAATTCTCATTAATTTCAGCAGTCCCTTACCAGATTCCTCAGAGTAAAAGGATCTTAAAATTCTTTCGATGCTCGTTTCACGCTTCGAGACTTACGTGTCACGCTGAGGGTAGCTCGGGATTCGGCGACTCCAGTCGAACTCACGACGCGGCACAAGTATTCGCCGCTGTCTTGAATCACGATACTGATGAGGTCGAGGGAGATGAAGCCAAATCGGAAAATGGAAGTCGCTCGAGAACCTGCGATCATGATTTCAGTTACACATTCAGTCGGAAAAATAAGGAACTTGCGTTTTCGATGAGAGATTGAATTTAATTGATCAAAGGATTTGTGTTTGTTGAATGGCAAGTGGTTCAATTTGAGTAAAATACTCACTTGCGTCTAGAGCTCTTCCATTCACGTACCACTCTACCCTCATGGTGGGATCGCCCACCGGTTCGATTCTGGCCTCGAAGTGAATTCGCCCACCCTCGATCTGATGGACGTCTCTCAACGGTATAATGAAACGTGGCGGTGGATAAACTCTATCCTCCTCAGGTGGAGGCAAATACGGCTTGGCACGTTCTACGTGCCGTAAGTAAATCACTTCGGGGCCAGGCGCTGGTCTGTAAATATATTCACTGTTACTTTTGCCCTTTACAAGGGACGTATAAGTGGAGTGATAATCCTACCATTGTACTCCTTCGCGTTTGCATAAAAGTAGAATTTGAGTATTAATATTTGGCAGCATTTTAACTGCATTTGTATTTAACGAGAACTTGAAGACTGACAATTTCATTGAATTTTAAAATCGTGTGGCTATCAAAAAATGGGATCACTTATATAGTTCTACAGAATGGTTTATAAAAGGGTCGAATAATTTAGGGGCATATCGATATTAATATAAGTAATACATACACTCATTGTTCCCTTATTATTTGTTTCTATTGGAGAAAGTATACTCAAATTTTGTGTTAAGCTTCTCGATTTTAGCTACCATTTTAATGGACGCGAATCAAGTGAATTTTCAAGCTCCAAGCTCTGAATGTTTTCATATTAGTTGAATGAACTGATTGATGATTTACTCACTCTGGTTCGATGACTTTCGTCGGTCGGGGTAAATTCAGGCGTCTTGGTTCGGGGGCTGTTCCTTTCGGTGTCTCCACGAAGAGCCGTGCTCGGGTGGCGGTAGAGCCGGCTACATTCTGCGCCGTGCACTGGTACCAAGCTGCATCTGACAATTTTGCGCAGGGTATGTCCAGGCTCGAAGCTCCGGTGCCGTCCGCCGATATACGAACATCTGGTCCAGGAGCTAATGGCACACCGTCCTGAAAAATCAGAGGAAACCTTAGCCCACGTCCGAAATAAGATATTTCACAAACTTTATGACGAAGTGTCCAAGATCTTGATCTTCAGCATAACCTTCCCACGCGGTGCAATTTCAAATCAAGGGAAAGGGAGATAGTTGTAAGTATGAGGGTAGCAAAAGTAGAATCTAGGAAAATATTGTAGAAGAGTATAAGAAGAAGTAGTAAGCATAGGATTCTAAAAGTAAGGTGTCTTAGAAGTCGGGAATCTTAGAAGTAAGGAACTCCAAAAGTAGGGACACCTACTTAGGTGTAGGAACTCCAAAAGAAAGGAAATCCTAGATTTAGGGAACCCTAAAAGAAGGGAATCTTTGAAGTAGGAAACTCCAAAAGAGGGTAATCCTAAATCTAGAGAACCCCAAAAGGAAGAAATCCTAGGATTGGGGAACCCTAAAAGAAGGGAATCTTAGGGGTAGGGAACCCCCTAGTGAAAGGAATCTTAAGAGTAGAGAACCTGAAAGGTGGGGAATCATAGAAGTAGGGAACCCCAAAAGAAGGGAATCCTAGACGTAAAAAACCTTGGAATGCTCTGACCTATAAAACGCTGAAGTAATCTCAAGGACAGCATAGTTAACTGATACCGCTTCAAATTCTTTAAATCTCTTCAAACTTTTATCCCTTAATTCGACCGACATGCAGTCAAGTTTCGAGAGCTACCTTTTGCCAGGTGATCCGCGGCACGGGTGTGCCAACGGCGCGGGCCATGAAGACAACCGGTTCTCCTTCCTTCACGTTTGTCGTCGTGAAACGTTCCACGAACTTCGGCGCGACCACTTGCTCCTTCTCGATGACGGTCAGGTTGCACTGGAACGATGTTTCGCCAGCTTTGTTCCTGGCGACGCAGGTCACGACACCAGCGTCCGCTCGGCTCACGTTGGTGATCATCAGGGAGTTGTTGCCTGACTCATTAACAAGGATCTTGTGCGTCAGATCGTTGGCCACTTGTTGGCCGTTTATGTACCATGTCACCTCGGGATACGGACGGCCGGTTACGCGACAATCAAACCTGGACAAACCAGATTCAATTAAGCAACTGTGAATACACTTTTTGGTCTACCACAAGGCTTGTTATTTTAGGAAGGAAACAGTACAGTAGTAAGTTGAATAATAAGGATTTTGCTGTGCCATCTTTGTAAAGAGAACTGGTTTAGTAAGGATGGAGGTTTTGAGTTTAAATATCTCGCCAAAGTTACCCTTAATTTTACAACCCTTTTTTATAACTATGATAATGCGTACCGATGAAATGATATTCAATAATAATGGGTTAGGATCTTCCAAGAAGTTTTCTAAGACTTATAATTCTCTTCATGCACATTTCTAAATACGTGAAGCAGTAGATTTCATATCAATATGACTTTAACTAGTGAACTAGATATGCCATGTCTCAGAAATCATGTCTCATGGATACACTACTCAAGGAAAGATTCAACAAAGAAGGGTAAACAGGATAGTTTTCTCACTTCTCGAACCAATAAGAAACCATTTCCGATCAGAACGCTTCTTGACAACGAACTTGATATATTCTCTGCCATCAAGTAGCTTTTTTAACAGATTCAGCGGAGATGAGACTCACCTGGTCATTTTTCCTTCGGTAGCATCACGATCGGTGCAGGTGCGAACGAAATTCGGCGGCAGAACTTTGCCAGAGTCAGACTCGCTGGTCGATTCTACTTGCTGGGTCTTCACCGTCTCCCTTTGAGTCTGGTAAGCCTGATCGACCTGATCGCTGGACTCGATCGCTAAATACGCGGAGCTAACGGTGCAGCCTTGAGGATTTTCTGATAGTAAGGTGTAATGGCCGCTGTCTTCTGGTAAAGCGACTCTGATCCTCAAGTTGGCTTGCTGGTTCGAGTAGTTCATCTCCACGCGCTGGGAGTCGCGGATCCTTTGGCCGTTTTTGAACCAAGTTAACTGCAATAAGAACCAACATCTGTATAATAACGAAGCTCACGACATCAAATTGCTCTATCACCAGAAATTTCCAAAACATATTGCTCAAAATAATTAGATAATAATTTCCACAAATAGTTTCATGCCTCCAAAAGCTACTTGCTAAAAATTGATAAGTACTGTAGCAGAATTGGAATGATAACAACATTGGACTCGAAATTTCCAAAACACATTGCCCAAAATAATTAGATAATAATTTCCACAAATAATTTCATGTTCGCAAAAGCTACTTGCTAAAAATTGATAAGTTCTGTAGCAGAATTGGAATTGGGGGTGTAATTGTTAATACAGAAGAATTCACTTGAGAAATATTAGTTAAAACCTGCAATCGGTACAGTAAATAAACAAGTAAATTACAATAGAATCTACTTACTCTTGGTTTCGGATTGCCAGATATCTTCGCGGTGAAAACGGCGTCGGATCCCTCGACGAGCTTCGAGTTTCTCGGCTTCTGCGCGAATTGCGGAGGTGCAACCGGTCCCAAGTTACGATCCACCACCGTCGAAATCTGCACGTCGATCTCGCCCACGAAACGGCGGGTAATCGACTCTCGAAATTCTGTCTCTCGCAGCAGTCTGTATTCGAACGTGTCGACCTGCGAATTTGTCATTGAATCCAACGATTACAGCAATTTTACCTTCCACTGTTAATTAATAAATCCTCTAAATAAACCAAAATTACCTTGAAATCTTCGATGCTGGTGGAGCTTCCATTCATGTAGCTTCGTTTGTCGATCGTTTGTTGATAGCTACGCTGTTGGAAGCTCTGAGTGCCAGTCTGAGACTTTTGTTCGGTCGACTGAAAGGTTTGCGCGTACTCTTTCTTGAAACTACTCTGCTGCTGCGGAGGCCCGAATCCTTCTGGCTGGATGTAGACCGAGCAGATCGCTTCGCCTGAATCAGAACCATTCCATGACACATCGGAAGAATCGTGAAGAAATTTAGGCAGAAGGGGTTTCAATTATTCTGCGCGGTTTAGATATTATTTATTTTAAGGGCTTCTTACCGTATTGATTTTTAGCGCTGCACGTGTATTCGCCCTCGTCTCCAGGGCCGATCTGATTGATCTGGAGCGTTACAGCACCCGTTTTATCGTCGTACGACATCCGAATTTTCCATGACTCCAGTAATGGAGCGCCTTTGTGGGTCCATGAAACGGTGGGCTTCGGGTTACCTCTCACGCGTCCTTCGAAAATTGCGTTCCCACCCTGCGCGAACCTGGCGTTCTTGAAGATCTGCTCGAAAACCGGCGGCGATGGATCACCGGGCCTGCCGGTAAAACTGCGGAAACAGTGCAAATTTCGATTGACAAAAGCTTTTTAAAATGGACACGTTTCGAACAAACTTTGTTACCGAACTGAGAGCAAAAGAGAATTTTATGAATACGTTTTAAGCTTCTGCATTCTGAAGGAGACTGTATTTATTCCATTTTCAATAGATGTTCCATGCATATTGTAAGATTTTGTTAAATCGAGAATTAGCTCTGATTATACTCGATATTTCAGTAACATGAAGAAAGTCCATTTAAAAAGGAACTGCAGCAGGTATCGGAATACTCACGTCGGTACCGTGGGCGTCGACTGCATCACGATCTCCCCTTGAACTGCAAGGGAAAATAAAAACAATAGGTTAGTTTGGTACTCGATAAGAAGAACGCAAACCTTGCTACAACTCACTACTCGAATTCTTGCTACATTTTCGCGCGATTTCAACTAGGGCTGTGACGAATATTCGAATATCAGAGAATTCAAATTTGAGATTCGAATATTCGTATATCAGAGAATTCGAATTTAAGATTTGAATATTCGGATACCAGAGAATTTGAATTTGAAATTCGAATATCAGAGAATTCGAATTTGAAATTCGAATATCAGAGAATTCGAATTTGAAATTCGAATATCAGAGAATTCGAATTTGAGATTCGAATATTCGTATATCAGAGAATTCGAATTTAAGATTTGAATATTCGGATATCAGAGAATTCGAATCTGAGATTCGAATACCTATCAGATACTTCGAATTTGAGATTCGAATATTCGAATAAATTTTCGTATTCGAAATTATTTGAATTATTCGAATAATTGCAGCTTTAATTTTAACCCTCGTCTGGCGGATGCAAGGTCAATTTTTACCCACCCTAAATATCAAACACGCATTACTTATTAATATTACTTCATTGCGGATATAATAATTTTAGATTATAACATGATTAGATTCTAATATAGAAGCTTATTCTGAGATACACATGAGTGAAGCCTCATGCCACATGAGATGTGTGATGAACCCGTCCGGAATTCAAGGGTTAAAGCAATTTCGGTTCCACTTCGTTTACACGCTATTCGAACGAAAGAAAAATGGGCGACCAAGCTTTCGCCCGATCCTCCCGATAGCCCGTTATTTTTATTTCCGTGCACGCGCTTCTTCGCCGAGTGCATTTCCTCTCGTTCCCCTGAACTGGGCTAGAACGAATCGAGGAAACGAACCGTTGACGCCGTTTTTCTCTGTCGCCGTCATGCGCCATGGCGGCCGAGCATTTTTCTACAGGCTTATCTGCGTCAGGACGCGGCGCAATTAAGTCAATTCGCTAATTAAGACCGCCAACCACGTTGACGTGAAATGCTGGTGACCCATGGGCTCTCTTTCTGCGATTTTCATTGTGCGATACTTGACAACTTGCTGCCAAAATTTTCTCAAATTATTACAGCAACTGCAAAAGTATGTTGATAATAAACATGATATTTTTTTCTGGAGGGGGTGTTAGATTGTCTATCTTTGATGCGCATACGCCTGATTAGAAGTAGAAACTGAATTGGCTGATGGAGTTTACGAAAAGCAAATGAAGTTCTCCTTCTTTGTTGTTTTTTTTTATTACTGTTGTTAGAGAAGTGTATAATAAACTGTCCACACTATTCTTGCGAAGAAAGTGGGAAGAGAAGAGCATAAAAGTGAAGAATAGACACGATTCCTAATAAAACAATCCCAGTGACATTTTCTTGCTCCTACGTCGTCGTCAATCATGTATACAGGCGTCCGTGTTGTCTATGCTTCTATCACTCACAGAATTTAGCACCCTCCTTAACCCCTCAACGACCACCTCAGTATCTCGTACGAACCCTAAGTTTTTCACTGGTTGCCCACCTCCGTATTTCGTACGGAAAACAGTGGAGGTTTTCGATCCGAGAACCTGGGCCTCACGGTCAGGTTTTCGTTTCAGGAGTCTTTCGTTTAGGGATTTAACTACCTACTATACAATTTTGGAGCATTTCTAAAACACCCTGCACTTAAATCCTTTATCAACTACGAGAATTCTAAATTCCTATTATAATCACGAAGATCGCTCAATTTCGGGATCACCTAATTCCATCCTAAAGCCGCGAATCCACCGGGAAGCTAAGCTATGCTATGCGATGCGTTTTAAAAAAATTAGGTTCACTACATTCTTATGGAACCGTTTCCATCAAAAGCTACGTTAAAACATAGCATCGCGTAGCATAACTTAGCTTTGCTTCCCGGTGGATTTCCGGCTTAAATTCCACCTATTATCAATCAAATCAGAATTATCCAAAACATCTGCACCACAATCACTCAGTGCTCTGCAGAGAAAACACGGATTTGGTTTTAATAAACAACCTTGCTTCTCTGTTCAATGACTATCGCCTAGCGACTTTCACAATGAAAGGTTTGAAAGAACAATAAACAGCTGAATTAGAATTACGCGTGACGTGAAATGAATGAATGAATCAGGCGCCAGCGTTAGGAAGTTAATTATCGGAAGCAAACACGGGGGCACAACGAAAATAAACTTCCGATACGAATCTCGAGCGCGAGCCACCGAGAAACCACTTTCGTTATCACGGTTAAGCGGCTAAGTGGATTCTAGAGGCAATGACGCTATCGTCCAGAAATCCGAGGCACGTTCGCACGCGATTTACAGTGAACGAAATAAACTCGGGCGAAAGGAAAAGAAAAATGGTGAATCAACGAAAAAAATCTGGTCGCGAATAAATTGCTGCGCCTGCTGCTCCAAATCAACCAATCGCCTTACGAATTCATTAGCGTCAAACACCGTGATCGATCGCTACCTAAGTCGTGTTTCTTGTTGGATTAATCCTTCCTTCTAAACGAGCCTTTCTTAACCGACTTCAAAAAAGGAGGAGGTTTTCAATTCGACACGTACCAATATATTTTTTTTAATGTATATATGTTCTTCTCAATTCTCAAACTAAATGTGAACCATCCTTTAAATAGCGCTTTTGAAAAACATGGGCTCTAACTAGATGCAGCTCTAAAGGTGCGAATCCACGATGAGATTTTTACATGAGACAAAAATCTCAGCAAAAACTAAATGTAAATAATGGAAATAGTCCCGAGAGATGAGATTTTTCAGAATATATCATGAAACTTGGCTGATAAGAGTCTAATTTTATGAAACTAATGACAAAATAATTACAAATGTAATAAAATAATGATATAATTATCTCATGAGATTGAAGTCTCTTTTGAGACACAATATTTTTGTCTTATCATGGAATTACACCTTAATTAAATGGGTCGTAGACCACCGTTTTCAAATTTAACCTAATAAATCCAAAATTCCCAGGGACGACATATAAATTACATGACCAAAGAAAAACAACCTTGCACAACCCTCAAAACAAGCGAGAATTCATACTTTGGGGTTCAGAAGCCCATCGAGGGTGCCCCATGGCGGCTACCTGTTTTGATAAAAAGTCCCAAAATTTGAGTGCCAGCGAAAAAGTGATCGGTACCATTCTCGCTCGACGGGCGTGCGTGTATTGGGCAGCGCGGGGGTGTCGGGGGAAGGAAGGACGTAACGTGGTCGGATAACCACGGGATCCTATTTTTGCATCGAGATGAGGATCGCGTTACCGTGGGCCATTTTAGGAGCAACTATCTTTGCGCGGCGCCCAGCGCCGCGACGCGACGCGTCCGCGCCTGCCGGACTACATGCACCTCGACCAATCGCCGGGGACGTTACGCAAAGCCAGTCACTGACCAAAATAAAACAGCTCCCTAACGCTGTGTTTCCCTTTCCTCTACCTCCACCTGGCCGATCTTTCTCTCTTACCAGCGGACATTCATGCCCCGTTGGAACAATATTTATGAACGTATTGCGGCGAACGCGATGTCGAACGATGCTTTTCGGAGTAAAGGGTAGTAAAAGAGGCTTCTGTGGATTTTGAAGGGTAGGTACGTTGTCTTGGCGAGAATGGCCCCTCAGTTGTTCGCTCGATTTTCTTCTGTCACTCTTTGAAGAATTAGTGGTTGTTTGGTCTTGATTTCGTCTGAGTTGGGTTTCATCGTAAATGTGACGTTGAACGGTGATTTTAGGAGGACTAAGGGAGTGTTGCTATGGATTCGATTTAGAAAATGGTCGCTTTACGTCTCTATAAACTGTTGTCCCATTTTCTTTCTCGTGTTTAGTTTGGATTAGGTTTCTTTGCAAACGCTGACTAGGGGTGTATGAAGGGTGAACTTTCTGTAGGTTTGAAGGGTAGTTATGGTGTTGCCTGTGGAAGGTTTCTATTTCCTTCTCTGTCATTCTCTGTTAATTGATTAATTTTGTTGGTGGTTATTGTTTACTAATAACTGGTCTGACAGGTTGCATCTGCCACGATCAGCTGTTTAGAGAATCCGAGGGAGTTTGGGGTACGAAGTCTCGCTGAAGTGTCGTTGGGAAGCGGATTTACTTTGGGATGTTAGGTTTTCTGTGTGGAGGGGATGTTTCGTTGGAAATGTTCGAGCTATTTCTGAATGGGCGATAGTTTTTGGATTAGTTATTGGGCGAGGATTCTGAAGGCTTGTTTACAAAATTGTTGGAAATGGTAATGGGTCCGGAGAAGTTGAGAAGTTTCGTCGGAGAAATTTGAGAAATGATGTGTACTGCCACTTTCATATTTTTTGTTTCGTGTTTACAAAATACAAGTACGAGTTAGACGTGAAGATTAATTTCACTGGCATCGAGGTGTATTGTAGATGATGTTAAGATGAAGCTAAGATGAAGTTGTAGAAAGATAGTCCGATCATTAGCCCCAACTATCAGCTGTTGCTACGATATTAAACTTCTATTGGGCACAGTATATTTCAATCTACAACTGTGCTGATAATTATGAAGGTGGTGTTAGTGAGAAATTTAAACAAATCGAATTTATCACTCATTTTGTAATGTATGGTGATGTAACACAAAGTAAGCGATGAATTCTACTCCTTTTGATTTTTGACTTACACCACTTTCATAATCACAGGCACAATTACGAAAAGTGGCAGAAGAAACTGTCAATTAGACAGCACACATGTCGACAAAAATTTGATGGCACCTGTATCCAGCCATTAGTACAAGGTAATTCCAAATTGCCAATACAAATACTTCTAATCAAACGTACAAACAATAAACAGCGAAAGAGATGTACTCTATAATAATTCTTCAGTTATCGTCATATCTACAACATTGCACCCTGAATCCTTCTTCTGCCAGTCGAAAACTATGGATCCCACTTTTATAAAACAATAGTAAAATAATTCCAATAGTCGTTAGTCATCTGATTCATCGATGAGCAATCGACGTTTAATTAATTTATTAAGAAACCCTCAGCCACGCATGATCGATGAATTACGACGATGCAGATGTGTCGTTGGAACGTCTCGCGTAACTCGAGCCCGTCGGCAGTGTTGCTTTATTAATAATGATGATTTCGCAGGGTGCCGCATCGCCGCGCGAAATAGCTGACTTTGTCACGGCGGAATCATTACACGCGGCTTTGTCAGCCGTGCGTCCTGGTGTTTTGTATGCAATTTCGTGCGTCCCACACGCGACCTGTATTCTTTTTAGACGCGATAGTCGCCGCTGGCACTCTTTGAATCTGACTTGCGGGCCAGGCCCGAGGATTTGGCAGACTGCGAGTCAATGTCGCGCAGAACGAAACGACGATGATAAAGGTGGATTTATCGTGCGTTGACACTGTCAGGAGGAAGCACCGGGGCCATTTTGATATCGCACCGTCTCACCTCGAGTTCTCGGTCAATTATTGATTAATTAAAGAATTGCAATATCTGTGCGATTGTGGACGATGATTTGAAACAAAAAAAAGATGAAATTAAAAGTATCGAGTGTATTCAACACTTTGTGACAGATAATGATAAACTTAGAGAATATTCAGATTCATAATAATTATTTATAGAATATAGAGAAAATAATGTATGCGTCAGATGGTGTTAAATATCCAAAGTGGCAAAGCTTTGTTAGCAATAATTGAAGCGACAATGGAAAGAAGTTTGCAACGAGTGTCAACAACGATGTGGTCTCCAGTGTTGTTATCAGTAATTTTTCTGGAGCAAATATTTGAATGTTTGTTGAGATTGAGATACAGATGGTATCTCTTGCAACGTTGCTCCAACGTGATTTGTAGATCCTTTTAGGAACCGAGAGATAAGTAAGTTCGTGAAAAAGACAGCTGTCATGGTGGTAGAAATATCTCGTTCGATGTCAACAGCAAAGGAGAACAGGACTAATTGCCCGTTGATGTTAGGCATCCCAACTCGCCGCGAAGCGACTGCGCTCGCTAAGCGTTTGAAATTCTCTGCCTAGCGTCCTAGAGTCTCGAGAATGTTATAATCGTGAATCAGGTATACGAGAATACGTGTCCGATATTTTTGGTCCGGGATGAGTCGAGTCTCTTTCGTCGGGTTCGCAACGAGTGGCCGAAATTTATCGACCTTCCGATAAAATTTAGACGCCCCGAAAATTACTGGACACCCGCGAAGAAACAAACGATGTAACGTTCCGCAGGATCTGCCAAAATCCGATCATTCGTGTTGCGCAACTCTGATTTTACTTAGCATTCCAAGCACTTCGGAGGGTTTTGATTGTATTATTAAAAAATATTTGCAATAACGTCGAACATGAATTAAGCAGATTGAACTCTACACGAATAGTTTCAAAACGAATTTAGAAACATGCAGGAAAATTTTATATATCCATCCATTTCAGTTCTGCGTTTTGTTGAGGTGGGATTCGCAATTTTGATGACAAGATAGAATTTCTTTTTCGAGATTGTAATGGACAAAAGAAAGTTTGAATCACCAGTTCGTTGAAGTAAGAGGTTTATTAATGCAACGTCTTGATTTTTGCAGCGAATAAGTGGCTTGCTAATAGATTTTCAGCTTTAGCGAATAATGTTATGCGGTTTTAAAGGCTAGCTGGAAAAGTAATAGTAGGGACAGGATAGGACAAAGCTTCAAGAAGATATCGTTACTCTGATAACGCAAGGTTCACAGGGTACGGATGACACGTTGTTTTGGCAAGCAAGACCGATACGGTGTTTGCAAAAACAGTTAAATAGAAGATTAACTAAAGATTATAAAAATAATCGCATGAGAGTTCATTTTTGTATAGAGGAGATAGAATTACTAATGCTGGTTTGCGAATCGAGAAATGTCACAGAAACTAAACAAAAAATACAATAAATAAACTAGTTAAAAATCAGAAAATAGTTCAATTCAAGTTTCTCCACGCGAAACTGAAATTATTTCATGTGCATCAACCTAATATTTGTAAGCATGAATGATTTCAGAGTCGAGTACATCTGAACTATTTGAGAATTTCGTACTTCAAGCGCGTTTTGAATCCTATTCCGGAGCAGTCAGGTCTGGTCAGAGAATCGGTCAATTATAATAAGATACCAGACTTTCCTAGTATCGCGGAGTTAGAACACTTTTTAAAGAGTTTGACGCTATAATATCGGATGTTATGTAAATTTCGATCGATCATGAGTTTCGGAGTGTTGCTTTCATTTGAGTTGGCAGATACTGTCGATGAATATGATCTTCAACGACGAAGGCGCAGTTGGCAGACGCATTGTTGCGGAACCATCTTGCACACCGTAGAGTACGTTTAAATTCATAGTCGTAGCTATAACCGTGACTCGTGGAAAATTACGTTACTTTCTTTACGGCTGTTCCCCCCGCGTGACCGAGAAAATATGCGCATCCGTTCGAAATTCTTACGTCAGCTTGCATCTCGCATATATTACTTCACGCTACTCTCAATGAAAGAGTTGCCTCGCACTGATTAAACAGAAAAACATAAATCAAGCTACGGATCGAAGTAGAAAAAACTGAAAACCAAACGCAGGAAAACTGTATACTACTCTAGACTACAGTTTCATCGTGACAGACAAATGATCGAATCTTATTACAAATAATTTCTAGCTTCCGAGTAAGAAATGAAAACTCCACCTTAGAATCCCTCTACACGAAATATCGTACATAAAATATGAAAGATTTTTTAAAAATAAAAATGCACCATATTACAAGATATTTCAAAACTAAATAGTGTCAAAACTAGAAGAAATGGTATTAAAAAAGAGACATACTATATCACGCGAATGCGTCACAATTCTACAGTAGCAATTATTTATTCTTTCAGCGATGATATAAGGGCCATTAGCGTGGGCGTAGCAGAGAGAAGTGGGCATGCACGGTTCTATTGCGGTGATTAAACCGCCGAAAATATTCGGTGACACTGAAGCCCTAACCAGAGCCTTATTTCGGCCAAATGATTCATGGGAAACAACACGAACCTTGTCGCAGTCGTTGCGTTTCTTTTCTCACGCGACGAAAACGGACCTATTACCTCCCCCTTTCAACCCTCCCCCGTATCGCTCGTTTTCTCGTTCGATCCCCTGGCAAGGCTCCGATTTTTCTCCGGCAAACATAAACAGGATGGCAACAATACGGTATTTTCATCCGCGCAACCCCAACCCCCACCCCGTTGGAACCACTCCAACCGCGTATTCCCAAGAATTCGCGTAAACCGCCACTCCGTCGCGAGCTGAGCGCATCAATTCACGTCGCTGAGAATAACGATCCCGATGTTCTAACGTTTTCGCGCTATTTACCGTGCTCCCGCCGAATTGCACAGCGTGTAGAAACCGGCGGCTCGCGAGGGGACCAACTTTACGCCTCTCTCGACTGTTTCGTACCCTTTGAGCGAACCCCCGCCGCTGATTCTTGTTTTGGTAGCACTATGGGAGTTGTCAGCTCGGAAAACGTTTCGTTTCCAGCCGGGCTTGATGCTTTATTGCTCTTGTCCGCGACTGTTTGGGGGTGTTTGAAGTTTGGTGGCTCAAAGTACAGGCAATTGCGTCGCATTTGAATAACAATTCTTATTAAATCGTTATAAAAAACTGTGATTGAATTTCCCGGTCACTGAATGGAGTGACAGGGATTCACTAATTGAATTCAAAACTGTGTCGAATGCCTTTCACCCCCAAGATATTCAGGAGATTTGTGACAAAGAAATATCATTGACAATTCAAAACTTCTGCATGCCGAAACATGAAGACGAAACACTTTCCTCTTTTGTAGTTCAATTTTTCCTGAATATAAAAAAATCATTCGTACGTCCAACAACACCCTCTCAACGAACGAATGTCTTCCAAGAGCTAACAGAGAAACATCCCTCGCCATCGAGCATTTGCAATACTTCCAAATACTTCCACCCCTGTAAAAACTGACCAAGATACAGCGTTCCACAGCCCTGTAATTGAATATCCCTTCACAGATAATCGTCAACGATGCTCGCGCTAATTAACGAGCCATCGTCGACGATCTCCACTTCCGATGCAACGGGTGCTCGATAGAAGCCCCCTCGCGGAAAGTGTGTCTGGCCAGATTTAGAAGCCGCATTCTTCTTTTCCTCGGAACGAGTGCAGCCGGGGCGCAATCCACGGGCCAATGACAGATATCCCGCGCTGGCGGGGCCATCGAGATGGAAGAGTAAACCGAGGGGGCGTCGAGACAGAGAGAGAGAGAGAGAGCGTATGCCTACGATTTTGACAGCTGGATGTTAGCGTCTCACAGTTTTTACAGGCTCGTGCCACCCTCTTCGGGGAGGGCGACCCTTACCGGCGCGTGCAGGAATTTTCGAAACGCGTTGGCGTCGAACAGCGTGGAAAACTATCTTTAGAGCTCACGCAGGGGCGGTGCTCTCGCTCGAAAATAGAATATTCGTCGAGGGGATATAGCCTCTGCGAAGAAATCCAACGGATCTCTGATTTATTTTCTACCCGTTGCGCCTCGTCCTCGCTGGCCGATGGAACGAAAGAAGCAACGAAGCTCGTTCGTAAATCGTGGCCAACGACGGCCACCGGCGATGCATTTGGCAATTTCAACAGCTACGCGAAATTCTATAGCCTCAGGCTCGAGGCTCGCGAACCCTGATTGCTTTAAAAGCATTTGACAGTAATACTGAAATATTAAACGATGCTACTAAACCGCTATCTGACTTAATATTCCATCGAAACATCTTGGATCTTTCTGTCTCTAAAACATTCACAAGTTTGTCACACTTATATAAATCAGCTTTCCATTGGATTCGCGCATTCCTAGCATTCCAACCATCGAGGAATTCGCAACTCGAGCTTGCAAATTCTCGAGGGTTTCTATAAAAGAATCATTGACCCGATTTACGCGACGTTAATCAAGGAAGCTCGATTTCCTTCCACCTTAAAAGTTCGATCTAGACCTTTTTTAAGGGACCAAGAGAACTTTATATCGTCGCTACTGTCAGGTTTGATAAAGCATCACCGGACTGACCTCTCTGCTGACTGGTGATCTGTTGCCGGGTGACCTGTCGTTCGGTCCTCTGTTGCATGTATTGCTGCTGCTGTTGTTGCTGGTGCGAGATCGTTTGCTGTTGCTGCGTCGTCATCTGCTGTTGCTGCTGTTGCTGCTGGGGCGTTTGTCGCTTCATCTTGGATCAACGGTGTAATCCAAGTCGTGTGTGTCGATTAGTTCAGTCGATACTTCGTCGTCGACGTTCGATGGGGGTCACAAACGGTGCAGCGGCGAAGGAGAGACGCGCTCCACTTCGTCACCGTACAGGGGGGGTTACTTCGGCGTACAAACTTCCCTTTTTTTCCTTTTCGTTTTCCGGGTGCACTCACTGGCACAATCAACAACAACAGAAATCAGGCGGGACCAGAGAAAACGGATCCTCGCCGATTGTCACTCGCGGTTAGTCGCTACGCTTCGAATCGAAATTGAAATTTGTCGGATATAGAGAATCCTCTTCCAGCGCTTTGTATCCTTCTTGCTTCTTCGTCTTCTTATTTCGTATGTGCTGCCTGAGGCCGCGGCTCACTCCAGTCGGCAGAAGTCAAGTCATCATCAAAAGTCTTGTCCCCGAGACTCTTTAAACCAAGACGTCGGTCGAATGCGAATTGCCGGCTGATGCCGCGTCGGAAGACGAGCACGGCCTTCCACGAGGACGTGCCTCAGTGTGGTGGGGGGTGTTGGCGAGGGGTGGGGGTGCCGAGCGTCGCGACGCTCGACACGCGGGCGCGATGAGGACGGAACGATCGAGATCTTTCGCACCCTTCGTCACGCACGGATGAATCGGCTCGAATGGAAAAATAGTTCACCCCCCTTTCACTCTCCACCCTTGCGAGTCCGATTTTCTGTTCTTCGGAGGAAAGAAGGGAAAGTCGTTTTGATAGGTGAAATCGAAGAGTAGGTATAGTTGATAGATGATTTTAGAGTATCCTCGAAGGGATTATCGAATATGTTAGAGGACGTTATTTGTATATTGTTCGTAATATATTTCTTCAATTTTGTGTGCCGCTTGCCGCGTTTATTTTGGGCACTGAATACCTTCGATGATACGTGTATGGTGTGTGTACCTACGTGGAGTTCCTTTCTGGCACGTAGGTGCGCGTGTTTGGTGTTAAACTTCCGATTGAAAGTGATGGTGAAGTAGAGTTAGGTATGTACTGAAAGGTTATCGTGGAATTTGCATTTCGGTGTTTGCAGGAAAGAGAGATGATGTTTGAGCTGTGTGCTGTGTGATGAGGTGAAATTGATTCATTTAGGTCGGTGTAGGCTTAACTATGTTTACTATTGACCACTCTGGGAATTTATCTAATTTATGTACATATGTATGTTGGGTGACTAGCCTTCTGTTAGCACTGAATCAATAGAGCGACAGCCGCTATTTTCCATAAATATGTTACTCATTATTTCGCTTTCTATCTCAAAGTCAGGTTTTCTTATAATTTAGCTGTTAAGACGAAAATAAATTTTCGATACCCTACAGTAGCTTTTTCTAATTGATTTAAAATTGCAATATAAATAATCCCTTTGCAAGTATGTGCCTCTTCTTATTTTAATCTTTAATGTGACCCTTTTTAAAGTAAAACTTATCGTTACTTAGCACTTTTAAGCGTCTCCTTAAATAATATTTATAATGTCTACCCTACCTCTGATTTTTCTTCGGTGAGCGATTATTTATATACCATTACGTTTGTCAACGAAGCAACCTTAGAAACCATCCCACGCGAGTGCCTCAAATTTGCATAACAAATCAATTCCCTCCAATATCACCCAGAGTGTCATGCACCAATTTTAATTTATTCTCCAAAGGTAATTCTTCATTATCTCAAATTTATTCCTCTGTTCGAGCAACTTTCACGTCTCTCGGCCACCAAATCATAAAACCTGCACAGTGCTGACAGTGTAACGTTATCTTGCTGACTCAAACCAAACCGCTACAATGCAAATTAAGAAATATACGTCGAATAACAGAGTGATCCTTAGAAACTGTAGAACTGCTCTCCGCGAAAGGTTAGATTCGTGAGTAAACCACAGTGCAGTTTCCCATTCAAACAGAGTTCATTTAAACAGAAAAATGGGTGGCTTCTTATATACTACTCGATGGGATAGCTTCTCAATTATTAATGTGGCAGAGTGAACTATGCGAAAGGAGAAATCAGAAGGAATTCGTAACCCAAATTACCATTCGAACCGATTCAATTTGCAACCAGGTAGCTTGTTGCTATCTGCTTCAACTTTATCAATACTTAGAACTCTTAGTTTACCAATACTACTCCAATATTATGATTACATACAGTGGCGAACGAAAGAAAGTTTACAACTTTTAAAATCGCATATCTTTTATAAAATTAATCCAAACGAGTTGAGTTATTTTAGAAGCTACAAGGATTAGTTTGCTAAGTGACGTGTTTCGTCGTTTTGAAAAAAATGCACTTGGTCGAAATAGCAAACAAAAATAATAAATGTAACTTTTAAACTATTTTTGTGAGCCTGTAATGAAAATTCAAAAAACCCGTTTGTAGGTTGAAGTAAGTTGTATACATGCCTAAAATTTCATAAAAACCTGTGAGAGCAGAATAAGGTCAAAAATCGCGAAATTCCCAGAAATAAAAAATTTACATTTACTATTTTTGTTTGCTATTCCGACCAAGAGCATTTTTTTTAAACCAACGAATCACGTCACTTAGGAAACTAATCCCTGTAGCTTCTCAAAAAAACTCAACTTGTTTGGATTAACTTTCTAAAAGTTATGCTATTTTAAAAGTTGAAAACTTTCTTTTGTCCATCACTGTATCTCTTCATTCATTGCTCAAATCAATTAACAAACTACAACGCTCCTTCATGATGAACCAGAGGTTCACGCAAATCATAAAGTAATATCTCAAACCCAACCCAACTCAGCTCAACAAAGTACCCTTACTCCCATTGCAACAAGACATAAAATCTCTTTTTCCCCTAATTAACCAAAGTAACCCAATACAAAACAAGTCTCCTCAAATATAGTCATCAGACTCATACAAACTATAACAGGACCTCTACTCCAAATAAGTCCCTTGAAAAAACCAACACCCCAATTTTACCCTACAGCCCCACAAAGCATCCACCCACAACTCTACTCAACCAACAACCTACAATAAATAAAGCCACAAATTACGGAGCAACAGTTCCTCGTGGAAGGCCAGTGGCACGTACGAATCACAATCTTAATCTCGCAATCCGAAACCGACTCGACTGGCAACCAGGTGGTCCCTTGTGGTTCAACAAGGTAGCAGTGCACCTATTACTCTCGATCGATTAATCGAACGTGGAAACGTGAAAGACTCGTGGCTCGAGCGGAGCCGCAAGTCGACGCGCGGCTCACGCAGCGTTCTCGCGCTCACTGACAGCCGCCCACGCATCTACGCACTTCTTGCCCCCCCTGCCTTCTCCATCTCCCCGTCATCCTAACCCCTTTCTCGAGCAACACACCCGCTCCCTTTCTCTCTCTGCCTCTCCATCCTCATCTCGCGACACGCAGTCGTGCGAGCGTTCCGCGTCTCCCGCACGCAGCCGTCGCGGTATCCCTCTTTCCTCGCTTCATTTCTCCTTTTTGCTTAATTTTCCCTCCTCCAACCGCGTCCCGCTCGGCGCTCCACCGCCACGACGCCCCGCAGACGAAGCTTTCAGCGCGACACGCGTCGCGCGGCTCCGTGCTCGGAACTGGGGCAATTTCTGATTTTATTAACGACGGCCAGACTTCTATCGACCCATGAAACTCGTTGGGTTTGGCTTTTCATTGAGAAGAATGCTTGTACGGGTGGGCTGAGCGATAGAGAGGTTTGTGGAAGGTAAAGAATTCTTTGATTGCCAACAAGTCCGGTTCGTTCCTCTAGGCAAAATTAGACAGCTGCCTAAAGCGTGAAGTTGAAAAAGGGCGCTAAAAAGGGTCTTTTCATCGTTGGCATTTTTGAACATAAAGTTTTAAATTAAATATTACAAGTTGTACTATAAATGTTTTAAGGTACGAATAAGAAGTCCAGAGTAAGGTTCTCACAAAGCTTAAATAGATGTGTTATAAATGAGGCATTGAGAAGGAAAACGAACTAACTCACATTTTTCCCGAAATAGAGTTAGTAGCATAACGTATTCCAATAGGCTCTACTAATCATAAAATAGGAAAGATTAATTTCTTCCCAATGTGGGTTAGTCCATTTTTGCTCTCAATGCCATAAATAAACGGTGTAATTTAGCAAGTTCGCCTAGCAAAGGCTCGAGCCGGACCTAGTTGCCAATCATACAGTGAAAATGCCTTGATATTTGATCACGCATGAATGATCAATCGATCAATCTCTGGAGATGAAGAGGGCTCCACTCTTTTCTCCACTTTCTACTTAAGCATGCGCATCGAAGATGTCATTATCGCTCGGTACACCTATACCACCTTACAAACCTTCTATCTTAAATCAAATTTTGTGCTTTATCATCGTCTTCCACTTAAGAATCATTTTAATCCAGAGGTCAAATTAAATGTCCGAAATTGGTGCACATTTCGTCCCCCCTGCCTCTGGATTCCACTCCAATTCTTATGCTGTAATCGTGAAAGGGCCCACTTAAAATTCTCCCTCTCTCTCCCCCCTTTTCATTCCCCTCCGGTCGCCTTCCTCGTGCGTGTACCATACTCTCGCATCGTCTGCTTCGCTCCAGCGATCTCTGAGGACGCGTTCGTCTCTCTCCAGCGCGCGGTTGCTCGGAAGTCGCCTCTCTTTCCGGCCACGCACTCGCTCTCCTTTTTTTCTCGAGTTCGGTGGTACAAATCACCTAGCCCGACTCCTACGTATACGTGGGCTCGACCAAGTTTAGCCGTGGACAACCCCTCCCTCCCCGGTTTCGAGTCTTTCGTGCATGCGCCGCAGAGCCTTCTAAAATCGTACGCGAAATCCTCGACGAGATGCAGCGAGCTGGCTGCATTTTCATCCAGCGAAACGCGACGCATCTGGTCCATGATCTTATTCTTCTCGGTAGATAATAAATTTTATGGAAACTTGTGCACGCATCCGGCATTTGGGAACGGTTTACGGTGCGACTGGCACATAGGTGGCGTGCCCGTTGGTTTCGGTACTTGTTGAGTTCGGAGAAAAGTAACCTCGGAGAGCCGGTGTTGGGGGAACTGGTAACAAGGTTGGCCAGTACGCAGAGGACCCGCAGAGCTTGGGTTCGAGTCCCAGTGCCTGAAATTTCTGCTTTTCGCTCACAATTTGATCATTTCTATCATGGATCCTTCGTGGATCCGCTCTATGCGGTTCCACTTCTGAATATTTAATTCAGGCTAATTGAACTACATGTAGATTGACACGATGCAGGGTTACTCTATGTTAGAGCTGAAAATATTCGAATATTTCTCTGATATTCGAATATTTGAAGAAATCATTTGAATTCTCTGGTATTCGAATATTTGAAGAAATCATTTGAATTCTCTGGTATTCGAATATTCGAAGAAATCATTCGAATTCTCTGGTATTCGAATATTCGAAGAAATCATTCGAATTCTCTAGTATTCGAATACTCGAAGATATCATTCGAATTCTCTGATATTCGAATATTCGATGAAATCATTCGAATTCTCTGCTATTCGAATATTCGATGAAATCATTCGAATTCTCTGATATTCGAATATTCGAATACTCGCACGAATATTCGTTACAGTCCTAATCTGCATACGTGTTCACAACTACATGTGGATTGTAATAATTGGGTTGCAAAGTTGATTTGATAAGCAGATAGCTTGATAATAGATTTATAAGTGTTTGAAAATCCTTAGGTTCTGGATGTTGTGCTTGCAATGTCAGCTGGGTAAATATCTCACCGAGGATGTTCTAATTTCCTAAGGGTACTGAAACTCTGTCCGTACAGCTTTAAACAAACCCTGCTTTTACATTCATCGTTAGCCTAAACATCGCCACAAAGGAAGCGAACTTCTAAAACGTTTGCCAATTTCTATCTGAAGAAAGTCGACTCTCATAGACTTCACGGAAACCCGAAAACGTAAACTGTCTCAGCGCTTTTTCTGAGTCTTACTCTACCAAACGTGTCTCAACTGTAAACAGCTGACTCACACCACACCCAAACAATCAACTTTGCCACATTTCTCCACAACAACTACATTTTTATATTATTAGCACACAACATGCCAATCTTAACTGATTGTGAGCATGAATCAGTAGATGATCTGTCTTTACCCTTTAAACTTATTAATGGCTAACTTGATTGTTCGTACTTACTGGAACGCGTCAAAATTTATGCGCCACTTGAAAATATTACAAAAAGTATAAACCTTTTACCGTTCTATGCATAGGAGTAATTATACTGTTCGTGATCCCGTGACTCGTATTGTTTACCTGCTAATCAGGTAATCTTAATTGTTTCACCGGTTCGCTACTTTCCTTAAAAAATTCCGGACACAATAGTATTGTGCAATATGATACAATAACGAGCGTTTGAAACAAGAATTCAGGAACATTTTGTTACAAGGTAGAATTGTCAACCGTACTATAATATATTGTATTATATTTGTGTCTAGTGAACTATATATTGTTAGAAAAAGATATAGAAAGCAAAAATATTATATTTCCGATACATCGATAACCTTCTAAAATTTTTACTTATTTTTTTATTCTATGGCAAACTCAAAATTTTAATTTGCAAATTTAAACTTTAACCTGCTGCAACCGAATAAATTAAATAAATCTAGTAATAACAGTAATAACGTGTTCGGAATAACGAGCAGTGCCCGTCAGATTTGGGATTACGCAATCTTCAATGAACAACGTCGCGAGCGAACGTCGAAGGTCGATTTTGTCCATGGTCCTGACAAGCAGCTTCGCTCTCGGTTCTCTGGTAAATTAGCACGCGACAATGAAACGATTTATCGTTCAACGTTCAACTTACGTGCCAGACACGCCATTAGGGTCCGGGCGTTTTCGGTCTCAGGGCAAATTCGACGGCCATAAATTCGGGGGCCATTAAGTGTCCGAATGTCGGTTTCGGGCTCTGGGAAACCGATTCGCGTCTGATTGTTGCGTTTCGCGGTGGAAAAAAATCTTGTCCAACCGTTAGCGTTTCGGTGTCTGGACGAATCGGAGCGAAACAACCGCGGGCACGGTATAACGTGCACGAGCAGCGCACCGTGCGAATACTAGGGCTGGGATTATTCGAATATTTTACAAGTATTCGAATGTTATGAATAAACTTCGCATACTTGAGTATTCGAATGCTATGAATAAACTTCGAATACTTGGGTATTCGAATGCTATGAACAAACTCCGAATACTTGAGTATTCGAATCGTATGAATAAAGTTCGAATACTTGAGTATTCGAATCGTATGAATAAACTTCGAATACTTGAGTATTGGAATGCTATGAATAAACTTCGAATACTTGAGTATTCGTATGCTATGAATAAACTTCGAATACTTGAGTATTCGAATGCTATGAATAAACTTCGAATACTTGAGTATTCGAATGCTATGAATAAACTTCGAATACTTGAGTATTCGAATGCTATGAATAAACTTCGAATACTTAAGTATTCAAATACTATGAATAAACTTCGAATACTTGAGTATTCGAATGCTATGAATAAACTTCGAATACTTGAGTACTCGAATGTTGTTATTCGAATACTTGAGTACTCGAATGTTGTTATTCGAATACTTGAGTACGCGAATGATGTTATTCGAATACTTATATATTAGAATTCTCATGACATATATCTAGGTATACAGTATATTTTCCTAATATTTATAATTGCGTTTAATACTGTGCCAAAGCGTCATTTAATCGAATGATTATTTTCTCTATAATTTGCATCAAAAGATTGCCTGTATTTTGGGGTCATCACAGTAGTCTGACCCCTTAAATTACTGTAAATAAGTGACTTGCAATCGCTAATATACTTCATCCAATTCCAAAGCCCCTCATCTAATAAATGCAGCACTGAGCAGCACATCTCTATTAAATTCGCGAGTGAATAGATCACAATTGAAAGGGTTAAAATTACACCGATGAAAATGGGCCCGAACCAGAGAATCGTGTGGATGGAAATAGGAATTGGCAATGGCGAGTGCAGAGGGAAACGATCGGCCAGGCGGCAGCCTCCACTTAATCCGACACTGGAGGCACGAGTTGTGGGTCAGATCCAGCCGCGCGCGAGCGTGTAATTCAGACATTACGCCAGCCGAGAATCTTATACAGTGTACAATGCGTTCGGTTTCACGTTACGAGGTGAGAGAGGCACACGCATATACGGGCCGCACGCGAAATACTCCGGCTTTTCCACCCGATCTTTCGCAATCCCAGCGAACAGAGCCCTGCTCCCTGTTCGCTTCTTACGCGCGCATTACGCGAGTCCTCATCGTGGTGGACACGGATGCTCGCCCGTCCCTTTGATCCACCGCGGTCCTACAGCGAGGTCGTATCGACATTGCTCTCTGCCATCGTTTATTTATAGTTTTGGACCGTGGAAGTTGTTAAGCGTTACACTTTAGACAGGGGGACGTAAGTATCCCGCGATGCCAGCCACTCAACACAATGTCAAAAAACAGACGGGTATTTAAGGACACGGATTACATGCAGATTTATTTGCGCTGGCTGACGCGAGGCGGGAATGTAAATCGAACTGCAATGGCGAGTTTCGTTCATGCGTAATGTGTGGTTAAGAGTCTCTGACTTGAAAGATTCTTAAACCTTTGCTGACCAAGTATGCCTCTCAAGTACGTGGAGGGTTTCAATTGTGAGTACTTATGCAGGCGGCTACCAACCCTCAATGATTCCAAACTGAGTTTTAGTTTGGGGATTTTAATGGTTATGAAAAAGTAGCTTTATTTATATTGGGGATATTTTTTCTTGTTGTTTTACGATGTTTTTTAAATAATTCATGTTATTTTAAATTTTCTATAGTATTTTCTGGAACTATTGTGTAGTACCACTACATTACTGTGATGTAGCGTAATTATAGTATTATAGTAGAGTGGAAGTATACTACTATAATATTAGCATATATTTATATTACAGTTATACTACAATAATTTAGTTATATGAGCCCGGAAGTACATTACTGTATTATATTTGGACACATGATTAATAAATTTGCTACATGATTGCTCCACTCTGCAACAATATTACTACAGCGCAGCTGGGTTTTTATTATATTACTATAATGCAGATAGGCTGCAATTATTTAGGGCAAGACAGTTTTAAATCAAATCCTATTTTTCGTTACTTGTGTAACAAACCTTGACAAAGCGCTGACTCCTACACCATTATTTTTAGAAAAAGCTTCTACAATACATTTAGTGAATCAATGATACTTGAATCACTACAAAACACTTGCTTCTAGAACTTCTGACTCACACCATCGATATAGTGCCTACATCGTTCCAATCATATACGACTTTAAAAAAGTCCATACTTATACAAAATAAATAAAATAACCGTTACGAGAACGATTTGAACCTATTAATACACATCTCGATACTTATTACGATTAATTATTATTTCCCTTCGAGACTTCACAAAAATCCAAACAAATCATCCTGAATTAAATTCTTCCCCACTTCATTGACCATTTAAATCTCTATCTATTTCACAGAATCTACAGCTTCTACCTTTTCTAGGGCATTCTAGACCTGACTCCATGATTCGCCCACTGATCCACAAACCTACAGAAAAGTATTCTTTTCCTAATGTACTGCAGGACAATCTACCAGTCTCTCTCAACCGAGCCTAAGCAACCTCTTCAGGAAAAAACGAAGAAGCTCGACCATTCGTGTTCCGCGGATCGACAACACAGCCTCCGAGGGGCAATCTTCGAAAGATGGGTCACGAGTGAATCACCGCAATTCGCCAAGGTAGCGCATAGCGACGCGTCTATTTCGAGGCCCGAGGGATACACGGTGGAGAAGTGGCGAAAAGGGGTGAGTGGTCGTCTATGATTCAACGCCCGCCACCAAGTAGCCTACCAGACATCCGTGTGCGTGTCCCTATACTCGTGCTTCTAGCGTGTACGAGCCACCAATACCAGTAGCAAGGATAACCCACCTGGGGTACAAGCGTACGTGTGCACTACCGTTTGCAAGTATTAGGGCACATACTCTGTGTGAAATAGGGCTGGAACTATTGGTGGAATTTTTTGGTATTCGAATATTCAAATACTTCAGTTGCTCAATTATTTGGCGAATATAATTCGAATATCCAAGTATTCGAATATTGTTCGAATATCCAAGTATTCGAATATTATTCGAATATCCAAGTATTCGAATATTATTCGAATATCCAAGTATTCGAATATTATTCGAATAGAATATCCAAGAATACTGATGTATTCGAATATTATTCGAATACATCAGTATTCGAATATTTCAGTGTTCGAATACTTAAATATTCGAGTAGTATTGGAATACATAAATATTCTAATGGTATTCGAATACTGAAATATTTGAATAGTATTTGAATACTTAAATATTCGAATAATAATATTCGAATACTTTTAAAATATTCAAATATTAAATTATTCGAATAGTCCCAGCCCTAGTGTGAAATAATTGTGACAAACCTTGCAGATTTGAAAGACTCCAACAAACTTTACTCTATTTAGTATTTTAAATTGAAAGCAGTGAAAAGTAGTCAATCTGTACCAAATATCAGATTCTTTGGGAGTACAGCAGGTGTCCCAACACTTCTGAACGGCAGTGTGTATGAGCGTTACGAGTAATATGTATAGGGTACACCCGTCTAATGCTATTTTCGCGGACGACCACTAGGAGTGATCGCTCGAAGGACCCTGAATGTGGGTTACCAAGCCTCTTGGAGTCTGAGAAGATCCCCTGTCTCACGGATCGAAATTGGAGGATCGAGATTAATCAACGGGACGGCTGAACGATGCCAGCTGAGCTTCATGCAGAATCGGTCAACAGGTGAACGCCAAGGCGTTGCTTCCCGTGGGCGTACGAATTTGTTTGAGTTTCGCTTCTGAGAGTGGCCATGGTCCTTGGAACTGGGGAGAAAGCACGGTTGCATGGACACGTGTTGTTCTTCGGGGGCCATGTTTGGCGATGGTTGTAGGGAGTTTGTAGAGTTTGGGGTTTCGAGGTTGTAAAACGTGACGGAGAACAGTCGGATTTGTATTAATTGTAAGTGCAAACTGATCTATGATTCCCACTGACATTGCGAATATAAAAATGATTTTACTTTCTATTCCCGTCAGAGATCATCTACCCCTGTAATGGTTCAGTATCTTATTAACCTACGTTCACCCCGAAACTCACGATTCTTTTCATTAACAGATGGTACTTCTACAATGGTACCTACCTAACTGCTTTCGAAACTCGACCGGTTGCGAGTACCAAAATAAAACGAACGAAATGTGCAAAGTGGGAACATGGTGACTTGGAATGTTACCACGAGGTCGATTTCGAAGGCACCGTAAACTGGGGGACCGTAAACATTGGCGGTTCTTGAACATCTATTAAAGAAGGAAACGCACAAAAATTGTACTTATGCATTTTCACGCTTGTAGTACAATCATAAACGATGCAGTGTTATAACAGGAATGCCTAAAGCTTTAAAAACGTTAATTGAAAAAAAAGAAAATTGATATAAAAGAGAGTGCATTGAACATATAAAAAGAAAAAAATTTAAGTGTTAATGTGAGTTCAAATTGGGGCTGGGACTATTTGTCGAATTTTTCGGTATTCGAATATTCGAATACTTCAGTTACTCAATTATTTGGCGAATATATCCAAGTATTCAAATACTGATATATTCTAATAGTATAATAACATTCGAATAATAACATTCGAATACTCAAATATCTGAGGTTTATTCGTAGCATTCGAATACTTGTAAAATATTCGAATATTAAATTATTCGGATAGTCCCAGCCCTAGTTCAGATTGGGTAAAACTGAAGCTGTTAGTGCTATTTATATCATGTACCAATTTCACCCCAATTACAAAGTAGCAGTGACAGCTAATTAATGTGTATTAAAGAAGGAAAAGGATAAAAATATTATGCATTTTGACACTTGTAGTACGTTCACAAAACATGCAATTTAGAATAGGATACTTAAAGCACATATAAAAATGTTCATTTTTAGCGAAATGTTCTATTAACATGCCAATGCTCCCCCAGTTTACGGTAAGTCCCTAATTATTAATTATAAACACGAGAAGCAAACGCTTACCTGAGTTCTCTGGCCTAGTCCTCCACGGAGTGCATGCGGAGTATTCGCGATCGAAGCAGAAATCAGCGACATCGCGAAACGAGCCGTTCGCCTCGAAATCAGAATACCCGAGGCGTCCCGCTATCGGATTTCTACCTGTTATCTCCTCGTATTCTTCCATGGCATTTCGCCTGTCGAGATAGCTGCCACCTGCGTAACTAAAACGAACAACGCCGCGATCAGTCGTCGAGCAAGCTAATTAACTCGCGCGCTGATTGATTTTAATTTGACGGCTCACCTATGATCCATAGACAGATGGAGATCGAACGGTGAATCGTCTCGATATTCACATTTCGCGGATGTCGCTTTGGTATCATTTTCCTGTGGCAGAAATAGATCCTTCAGCGCTACATACTTAGGTGGACTCTCGATCAGCCTCTCGCTGATGTTTTGGTCCCGATAGGTGCCGTAAAATGGCGAAGGTACACCTGTAATTAATGGGATGGGTGGTGAGATTCTATTAATATTTCTATAGTGGGTTTAATGTTAGTGGCATTAGTAAAAATAAGAAGTAAATCATTATGGATTAACACATTTTAAGTTTCATTTTGTAAAATGGAACGTTTTGGAAATGTGTATGCTGTGTTTAATGGATAGTTATCGCCTTTTAAATTTTAATTGACTGTCCAGTTTCAGTAGATATTTTTTTGAATTATTTCGTGACGAATCGACGTGTCTGTTTTATTAGTTGTTACTCGAAGAGACAGTTTTATAGTTTACACTATCCTCTGTAATAAGGCGCTTAAGATATTTGTCCCTTTGTTAGTAAAATCTGTTCAGAGCCTTTTTTCGAAGGGTGGTTTTACTCCTCAACATAGATTTTCTCTGTAAGATATTTTCCCTCCTTCACGTCATTGAATATTGATATAAAGTGTTCTTATTGAAATTCTAGTCAAGAACAATCCCTTACTTCTTCAGTTTTCTAGAACTAGTTGAATATTTTTTACCCCCCATTTCCCTCATTTATAGCTACCCTTATTCCTACCTACTCAGCCCAATAAAAATATAGTGATACCAAAAAGACAGTTGGTAGCACCCTTAACTATCTTACCAACAAGTCAACAGCTCAGAAAACTATTCAACGCGTGTGTATATATATTTTGAACCTTCCTACCTCCAGATAAATACAGTCCTGTCATAATTAACGAGTATCCCACCTGACGGTTCATGTGAACCATAACCCGACGATGAAACGCAGAAACGAGCTTAGGGAAGGTTAGTGAAGGTCATAAAGTCGTCGTCAACTGTACAGTGCCAAAAGCCTTAGGGGCGATAAAAGACAGCCTTGCATAACTCGCCACCTAAATCTCCCCAACGTAAAAAGACATAGCTACAAAAGCACGATAAAGCGTCGCTAAAATTGCGCCAATAAAAGAAGTATAAAACCAACAACTGGATATTACAGCCAGCTCCACCTTACGTGTCTGGAGGTGCCAATTTTAGCTTCTCATTTCACACTCCGTTTCACTTTTATCAAATTTCCCTCGCCATAATCCAGGCTCCACTAAAATCGCACACTTAGTGCTCCACGCGATAGAGTGACCGAAATAATTTTTTGCTTAGATCAAATGTCAACGTCCCCGTTGACAGGGAGCGTGCCAAGAGGTGTCGTATTTGTAATGGCTAGTCGAAACGTAAAAAATTGTCTTGTACCGGGCGGACATTTCCGCGGTTCATTCAACCGATATTCGATCGGCGAGATAGAAGGCTGGCCGCGAGGGCGGACGGTGACGTTTCACCTCGATCGACCAGCTTCTTCGTAAAATTTAGTCGATCCGCGACTATTTTCGGCGACTCCTGCATGCCAGACCTCCCCGAGATTCGCAACTCGTTTCTTATTACGTCTCGGTGGATTCCGTAGCGGAACTATTAAACGAGACGTTGCCTCGCGAAACTCGAGCATCGGCTTCCTGCTTGATTTCGGCACCGCGGCGCGAGACTTCGAGATGATTGAGATCGAAGTATTTTGATGGAACGTCATCTGGGAGATATACTGCATTCCTTAATTAAAATTTCCTATCTAGCATTTGGAAGCAATCGAGAAAACTGAAGTTTTGTCATTTTCTTTATGCCGTCCTCGGTTTTTTTCAATCAATTTAAAAAATATTGTCATTATTTTGCAACCAGCCTAATTCAATTTTTTTTTGTAATAGCAATTAATCAAATATTTCAGATAGGATATTTTAACCAGCTGGAAAGCAGTTAGGTTAAATGCATTAGACTGTTTCGAGATCTCTACGAAGGATGTAGGGTTATTTGACTTTATTTAAAAGGTAAATGGCATGTGGAATTGAAAATATTTCAATTTATCTTGAAAAATGAAAAAATGCTAGATACCATTTTAACTGGGGAGGGCAGTATAATTGCCACTTGAATGAAAAGATACGTTCGAGTGTGGCCTCTTAGATTGGCGATTATTGAGTATCTTGATACTTTCACTCGTGATCGAGGGTCGTCTGTGATTATTTTTGGGCTCTCGGTGGCACTTTTATTGCTATCTTGTTTAAAGGAACAATTTTAGATTGCGTTAGATGTAGGTTGAAAATGTAACATGCAAAATATGTTTCGAAATGTAGAAGCTGTGTTTCGCTCACAGGTGAGTCACTTGGATTCTACAACGTGATATTTGGGGGTGCAGCTCGGGCTTAAGGCACGTTCCCACATGTGAGGAAGCATATCGATACCTTACAAATAGTGGATAAATATTGTACGTCCACTTTTAGCGTTTTCAAGATAAGATTCAGAGGCATACAGTGAAGAAAAGTATTATTTTTTACAAATTTATGAAATAAATATAAATGTGATTTTTATACAGCGTAAAGAAACAGTTAAGAACTGTTTGTTGCATCTAAAATCTCAAATTTTACAAAAGGTTTACTCACGAAAGGTTTATTCGAGTTTAATTAATTGGTTTTCAATGTAGGGGTGATTAAAATGTTCTAACTATGAAGTACATAGACTTCGATAACCCTCGAAGAGTTAATTGTGACGTTTTGAAGTCACAGTTTTTAATAGCCTGTTCTGAAAGAAGATAAATTTTTAGCAATCTCAGCTTCGATATGTTAACGTTATTTTCGAGATATACGATGATCTCAGTAGACAGTAAAATATAACTTTGGAAAGGAATCACTTGTTGCGTGAAAATGGGAAGAGATTACGCAAGGATTCCACGAAACGACGATTTTACAAATTCCAGCTACCTATGACGTGGATTTCTTAAAAAACGGGGGTGAAGAAAAGAGATAGTAACGAGATCTTTAACAATCGCAACCGCTTGTTTTTCTCCCGTTTATTTTCGGACCGTCGACTCATATTTTCCATCGCATTCCGGGATTACCTTACCGTCTATTTTCATACCGCATCATCCAACAGCCGTTTATCCCGCATGAGAACGTTCGAGCATTTGATTCCTCCGAAAATATTAATCCCCCTTTAAGAGCGCTAATTGGGTTTTACGCGAAATTTAGGATGTCGTCCATAAATTTCGCTCAGATGTTATTTCATGGCTACTAAAGTATTTAAATTCTCGACTGTGATAACTTTCAAGGTACATATTACAAAATAAAATCCTCACAGTCTTAACTAACAAATATAAAAAAAAATATCTAATATCTTGTAAAACCTGATACAAATGGCAAAAAAAGAATTATAGAATCATGTTGCATTGAACTCTAAAATATTCATTGTGCAATAAAATAGTATGATTTCGGGAATAAATTATTGAATTGAATGCACAATTTGAGGTACAAAATTCAAAATCAATTACACACTTTCATCTATCCAAGAAATGCCTTCTATGAAATTAAATATTTAAGATAATATTGTATTAACGGCAAATCAAGTTATCCCTTATCCCTAATATATATTTGTGAAAATTGATCACAAATTACTGAATTGAATTTTCATTCAATCAAATGTGCATTTCAACGAAAGGCTTAATTAAAACCTCCACAGCAAACAGCGGCGGTAAGTACGCTGGTGTTAGTAACCCCTAAATGTTAGTAGCGATGTTTGTGCTCCGCATATTTCTTTTAACCCTCCCGAAATAAGTGGGTACCCGAAATACGTATGACTAATCGTGCAACAAGAGCAAGCTGGAACAATGCTTTCGATACGTTATTGCTGCATTGAGCGTCCCATTTACGTAATGCTTTTATTTCTCGATCTTACTTCACACCGTTCGTTAAACAGTGAACCACAGAAAAAAAAACGAACCTCCCACGTGTGCCATTCGAAAACATTGATAAGAGACGTATGCAGCGATACTCAGAAACAATTATTTTAACTCTTCTACTCTATTCGACCCGAATTTATTTATTTTATTCGTAGATCAAAATTTGATAGAATAATTATTCTGAATCTTTATGATTTCCCTCTTGGATATTACTTTTCCATTTCGAAACTCTTCCACAAATATTTCGTACTTTAATAACTTATTGAAACCTTAGCGCCCACCATTTTTGTGGAATATTAACACATATCGCCAAATTCTTGTGTATCCGATAGAACTATTATTATTATTTATTATTGCACGGGTATGTCACCCATTAGTGTACAATGATAAAAAAATAAAGAAAACAGAAAAAAGGGTTACATATAAACTAAATTGATTTAAAAGCAAGCATTTGGCAAAACTATTTGACATGTTAGGTTTTAGGTAAGAGGATCTACTAGAACAGCACAACAAGGTTAATTATTTTACCCATAATAACACTCCAAAGCAGACACCCATTGCACCAGCAAGTAACCTACCATTCTGCACCACAACCAGCCATCATTCATTGCTCCAGCAACGTGAAAACCGTACTACCGGCTAGAGAGCAATCAGCTACGAAGACGAGAAGACAGAAAGATCGGGGACAGGGAGAACGGGTGGAAGAGAAAATAATTCGTCGTACACCATGATACCCAAGTTTTTGTATTGCAGAGGAAGCACACGTTTATTTACACAGTATATAACCAAAATTGTTGCTGCGATGAATGACACTGTTACAGACAAAAAAGTTCGTGATAATTTCCCTTCCGTTTTAATCTCTCTAAGCAATGAAGCACCGACATGAATTCCGAAATGGGGATTATTATCTGTCGAAGGATTCTCCAGCCTCCTTCAGCGGCCACCGATTCTACAGCTTATCGAATAAATAATTTTCAGTTGCTCGCGCCTAACTCGGCGAAGTGACTAGCATCGTTTCGATCAGAATTAGGGCGTTGTCGATAATTTTGGACCACGCGTGACATATGGAAATTTCCTTGGTAACAATTCGAAAGACTGAAAATAGTCTCGTTCTTTAATGCCTTGCTGACTGTTCTCTCGATTACTCGTTTCGTCGGCATCAGACTTTTCGCGAATCTCGGTAATTCTAATCTATAACGGGGCGGAAAATATTGAGAGAAAAAAGGGAGGTTTAAACGGAGAGTAAGGGAAAAGATACGCGAGAAAGAAAGAGACAGAGGAGGGATCAGGATAGAGGGATACAAAGTTTTAAAGAGTAGAGATAGACGGAGAATAGATAAAAAGAGAGAGACAGACGACCTACTAAAAAGCGTTTTCAAATCGTTCAACGGCAACAACGACAGAAAAAGAAAATGCATTCGATAGGAAGCTCACTACCGCGCTGATCAAAGAAATAGAAAGCGTTCCACCAGCGTGTCCGAATTTTCTTCGACTTCTCACTATTTCGGTTATATCATTGACTAGTTCTCCTCGCCCCTGTCGCAAAATCGTTTCTCGTATACAAAATGCAGGGAAAAGATCGCACGCTTCGATGGGAAGCTTATCCCTTCTTCTAAGAGCTAAAATTTCTCGTTTCCTTTCGCTCGTTGGCCCTGGGCCAGCCGAATTTCATAATATAACGATGATACGGTAAGAATTTTATTCGCGGCCACCTTCTTTTGTCCTCGAGTTTAAGTATTTCTCTGTTGGATATATTTTTTAGAGGGGGGATTGTGATTTTTTTCTTTGTGACATCGATTTTGCGATATTCGTTGGTTCGTTTGGTTTGGTTTCTTGAAATGGATTTGGGTAAGTGGAGGTGAATTGTGAATTGTGAATTACGGCCGAACCATGTTAGAGGCCCAATGTACCACCACCTTTGTGTATTAGATTGCGTTGCGTATTTTTTCGTTTTAGAAATCCCTTCTCGACCATTATTAAATAGGCGCGTATACTGATCGTCTGTTACCTGGCACCTGCAAGGTGGCAGATGTTACTGTCGAACCTAAGCTATTCGTTGCGGTGCACGCGTAAGTGCCAGCGTCCTCTGAAAAAAAGAAGAGATGTATATTTAATTAGAGGAAAAGAAAATGTCAGGCCTATTTGGTTTTTTATTGTAAATCTAATAAACGATTTGGGGAGCTTATTATTTGGCGTATCAACCCCCAGTGATGAAGGGTGTGGCCCCCTGCCTCCATTGAAAATTTTCTATTTATTCTAAAAGGTTTCCCAAGATTTCTAAAAAATTCTAAAAGAATATCAATATTCAAAAAAAAATCTAAGTCTACTTTCGCAGCATTACAAAAACTCTGAACTCTTCAGGAAATTCCAATTTCCTTACAGAAAATGTCATGCCTATTTGGTTTTTTATTGTAAATCAAATAAACAATTTGGGGAGCTTATTATCTGACATATCAACCGCTCAGTGATGAAGGATGTGGCCCTCTGTCTCCTTTGAAAATTTTCTATTTATTCTAAAAGGTTTCCCAAGATTTCTAAAAAAATTCTAAAAGAATATCAATATTCAAAAAAAAATCTAAGTCTACTTTCGCAGCATTACAAAAACTCTGAACTCTTCAGGAAATTCCAATTTCCTTACAGAAAATGTCATGCCTATTTGGTTTTTTATTGTAAATCAAATAAACAATTTGGGGAGATTATTATCTGACATATCAACCCCCAGTGATGAAGGATGTGGCCCCCTGCCTCCTTTGAAATTTTTCTATTTATTCTAAAAAGTTTCCAAAGATTTCTAAAAAAATTCTAAAAGAATATCAATATTCAAAAAAAATTCTAAGTCTACTTTCGCAGCATTACAAAAACTCTGAACTCTTCAGGAAATTCCAATTTCCTTACAGAAAATGTCATGCCTATTTGGTTTTTTATTGTAAATCAAATAAACAATTTGGGGAGCTTATTATCTGACATATCAACCGCTCAGTGATGAAGGATGTGGCCCTCTGTCTCCTTTGAAAATTTTCTATTTATTCTAAAAGGTTTCCCAAGATTTCTAAAAAAATTCTAAAAGAATATCAATATTCAAAAAAAATTCTAAGTCTACTTTCGCAGCATTACAAAAACTCTGAACTCTTCAGGAAATTCCAATTTCCTTACAGAAAATGTCATGCCTATTTGGTTTTTTATTGTAAATCAAATAAACAATTTGGGGAGATTATTATCTGACATATCAACCCCCAGTGATGAAGGATGTGGCCCTCTGCCTCATTTGAAATTTTTCTATTTATTCTAAAAGGTTTCCCAAGATTTCTAAAAAAATTCTAAAAGAATATCAATATTAAAAAAAAATTCTAAGTCTACTTTCGCAGCATTACAAAAACTCTGAAATCTTCAGGAAATTCCAATTTCCTTACAGAAAATGTCATGCCTATTTGGTTTTTTATTGTAAATCAAATAAACAATTTGGGGAGATTATTATCTGACATATCAACCCCCAGTGATGAAGGATGTGGCCCCCTGCCTCCTTTGAAATTTTTCTATTTATTCTAAAAAGTTTCCAAAGATTTCTAAAAAAATTCTAAAAGAATATCAATATTCAAAAAAAATTCTAAGTCCACTTTCGCAGCATTACAGAAACTCTGAACTCTTAAGGAACTTCCAATTTCCCTCTGGAAAATATTCTAAAATTTAAAGAAAACCCTACTTTACGATACTATAAGACAGAATGAACTACGTACCAGGAAAAGCTCGCACTATGGTCAGGCGACAGACGCCATTTCTATAATGGATCTCGTAGCTCAAAGAATTGTCGATGATCCTGCCGTCCTTGGACCAGAGGATGTTCGGCTGTGGCTCAGCTTGAACGATGCACTCGAATCTCGCTGTTTGTCCGCTCACCACCGCGATGTCTCTCAGAGGCTGCAAACCCATTCATGTAATTTAACCAACCAGCCAGTTTAAGTGGAGAAGGGTCTGTGAAATGTAGCTCGGCGACACGTTACCGTAATGAAAAGGGGAGCCTTCTTCGGTAGTATTTCGAGGTAAGGCTGAATCACTTCTTTGCTCGAGGCCACTCCATTAGTGGTCGGCCACGGTGATCCTAGAATAATCAGCTGGATTTAACTCGAGTAATCAGAGCGTCCTAGAACGACAGCGATACACTTGGCGGCATAGAAAAGTGTGCATCTTGTTGCAAAGAAATTCGGTTGTCACGTAAAATCAGTGTGGAAGCCAGAAATTGTGTAGCAAATAAAAGCAATGACAACTTCAATGGTAACAATCTTCTGTATTCCCGCTGGAGGGGAATTGAAAGCGTCGAAAATCCAAGCTAGTGGAAGCAGAAGCATCACAGAAAGCAACTCGGGTGAACTCTGAAGTTTATAGAGACAGGGATGCATTTCGTAGGAAACAGGATGAAACGGGGAGGATCGAAGCAACACTCGAACTCTTCAACGAAAAACACTTGGGTCTTCCAAAATGATAGAAAACGTCAAAAAGAATACAAGCTCGGAACAAGCAGACTGGGCTTCTGAGTTGCACTGCGTCCCCTTGAAAACTGATACTCAAAAATCACTGTTTTCTTTACGATGCACGATCGATTCCCAATGAAAATTATTTTTCAACTTTAAAACTTATATTGTCTGACTCTCTTAAAATCTTCTATTCGACAAAAAAAATTTTCTTGTTTTTTTATTTGTATATTATGATATACAAAGGTCGCTTAAGGATTTTATATTTCGCATGTACCACGAGTTTGGCAAATGTTCAATTTTATAATTGTCACTTGTCAATTTTAATGAAACGGGGCCCATATTTATATATCAGAATGCGAAACCTTGTTTTTATCCATGCTGATGAGAGAAATTTAAATGTGCACATAAAGCCTTATGCCGCAACACAATACAGTACCTACCTACACACTCGTTATAAACCCGTTTCGTCTATACGATGTGTGCTCGAATTTGAATGTTATACTCTCTCTTGAAAGTTAATTAAGAATTATTTTGTCCTTATTGCAAAAATTTCTATCAATTTATATCAAAGTAAAATACTTATACCAATGTAATATTTCATTGCCATTGAGCGACCTATAATCCTTAATAAATTTTAACAATATTATAGACGAAATTCTTTTAAACTACTTAGAAACTTCTAAGAGGGTCAGAAGAAATTTTTAAAAACTTTGCTTTTTTACCACACATATAAGAACCACCCTACTAACACCCCATCCCACATACAACAGAATCAACATCCAACTAAACAAACACAGTCACCACCTCAAAGCCCAGACCCACCCAAGGAAGCCTGAACCACATAAAAAATCCATGAAAACTAAAACCCAAAGCGTGCGGTAGCAGAGGCAGGTACACAAAGGGGTTGCAACCTTCGGTGGCGCGCACTTCAAAGTGAAAAAAAGTGTCTCGCGGTTCGTGTAAGGAGGCGAAGCGAGCGCGAAGCTGCTCGATAATCGACGCTGAAGCAGGCGAGTACCTGCGGAGTCGACGTTGCTGGGTGGTCCAGTGGCACTACTGTATCTGGGGGAGAGGCTCGGTAAGCTTGGGCTCAGGGAAAGCGGACTGGGCGTCGTGTGATCCCATCTGGATGGCGACGGTGAGCATGGTATCACGAGGCTGGGCGCCACCATCGTATTCCCACCATCGGTATGCCTTTTCCTCGCGTTTCTGATGTCCTCTGCCTCTGAGAACTCGCTCTCTGACGTTGGCTCCCACTTCACCGTCTTCGAAGTGCCGAATTTGCTGGCTGGCTTGCTCTGCCGAGTGGAGGACGTCGTCGTGCCTGCCCTCTTCGCGAAACCGTTCTCCTTTCTCGTGGTGAACTCGTGAACAATTGGCACCTCGATGTCGCTGGCTCTTCTTTGTCCTTGAATGGTCCTGTTCGTGCTGCTAACCGTTTTTTTGCCCTCGCCAGGCAACACGATCCCAAACTCGTAGCCGAAGTCGTACTTGAAGTATATCAGCCCAGTGTCTGGATCGATTTGCTTCGTTCCTGTTTACGCCATTACGTGGAGAGACGATTTATTACGATGGCTGGTTGCATTGGTTTTTTTAGACGTCTTCAACTCTGACCCCCCTTTTCTTCCTCACTTTTGCGATTAGCGAATTTGAGGGGTATGAGTAATTTAGGGGGCACTATTCAAGGTTTTTAATACTTGATCTTCTTTATTGAGAGAAGGGTGTTTATGGAAATTTTTTGTACCAGAAATTTGAAGATTAGAAATTTGGTAAATTGGTAGATTGATTGTATCTTGTGCCAAACGGGGGCAAAAGCTGGACGCCATTTATCTATTTCTTGAAAGGTGTCCAATAGTTTTTTTTTACTTTATATTTTTATATTTATTCTTTTTTTGTTTTATTTTGTATCGTTTCTTCTGTTCTGGTTCTGGGTCCTGTAACGGCGTGTCTCTACTATGCGTTTTTATATCTTTTTCTTGTTCAAATGGGTATTGGCCCGTTTATGTGTGTTAAATAAATAAATAAATAATAGGAAAACTTGTGGCTAGTTTTTGATACTGGGTCAGTTACAAGAGGAGTAACGCTTCTAAAGAAATGATACCCTACTCTATAGTTTGAATCAATTATCCTCATTAAACTACCCCCTTTTACCTAGACAAATTGTCAGTATCGCGGAGCTTAATGGCCCCTTCTTGATTAACGAATTAGTTGCTATGATTACCGTGCTCCGAGACCCGAGACTCTTCTCTGTAAGTACGTGGCTCGTCACCATCGCTGGCCCGACTCTCTGCCGGATGCTTCAGGATCGGTTTGCCCTGCTTCAGATCCGACTGGATGTCGCTGACGAATTTCTCGGTTTTTGACTTGAAGCTGCTGGTCATGTCGCTCATGTGACGCGACGCGACGTCTGCGGATGTTTCAGATTTTCGTGTTACGGGAGATGCGAGCTCGTCAGCGATTTTTTGAGCAAGCGAAGGAAGAAACACAGAGATAGATAGAGAGAGAGAGAGAGAGTTAAAATGAAAAGACGATGATATGTGGCGATAATTAAAATGAAATCATAACGAAGAACGATAAAATAACATACAGTCGAGTAAACGAAAGACAAGAATGTCTCCCGAGAAAATCCTCGTCGAATCACTGAAAAACATTAAACGACTAACAAATTCTTCCTAGCATTACTTTTAAGAAGCAACCCATCACCGGAAGCGTCGCCTCGCAAACAGCAGCTTGCCCCGCGAAATTCTTCAAAGTGGAACTATTATACATTATATTACACAGTTGGAAACTATGATACATAATTTACAATCTCCCAGAGTGAAACTCCCAGAAGAGCCTCTACAATTCTATTCACCCCACCCACCCCCATCCCCCGCTCCCATTGAGGAGCCATAAATCTTCATCAATCTTTAATTAATTCCCTTCCTACTAAAAATTTCAAGTTACAAAAGCGCTGAGCACTGACAAGTAAGCGTACGAAACAGAGAGATGGACGTGATTCTTACGATTGGCGGCGGTCTTCACGTCGTTCCTCGATATGAATCCAAATTCAGGCGGCGAGCCAGGTTTCAGAGTCTCCTCCCGTTTGGAGGTGACGTCCCTCTGCATCTTCGTATCGATCTTCCTCGTTCGACTTTCGCTCCCGAGTTGCGTCATCGATGTCTGCCTCTTGATAGTTGGTGGCCCTGTATCAAAGTCGAACGGTGACACCACGTGTTCCTGTCGAACCGGGGCGCTGGATGACCTCGGAGCCTTTGAAGCTGGTGGCTGAACCTTTCTGTATCTTGGCTCCTCGGTGTCACTGTCAGGTGGCACCCATTTCGGCTTGATCCTGGTGTCAATGTCACTTTCGTAGTCCGACTCCCGGAACTGGCCCTGCACGAACTTCCTCGGGGTGGGCACCCTGTAATGTGACCTCTGTTTCTGGCTAGCGGAGTCGAAGCTGCTGAAGTCGGCGGTGGGCTTCTGGTTGTCGCCGAACTTGATCACCCGACTGGTCTGCTCCACGGTGACGATCCTTCGGCTGTTCTCCGTTGACTCGTCCATTCTGACAGTCTTCTTGGTCTCCGTGCCGATGGCGTTGTGCAAGGGGATCCCGGAGCGAGCTTCGTAGTAGGTGGGCTGAGGTGGAGCGTACGCGATCTCTGGTGGCGTGCCAGGGAGAAGAACGGTCTTCGGCTTGGTCGCTGTCTTCTCTTCTCTCTTCTCGAGCTGCCTGGCCGTCTGTGCGCGGATCGAAGTCACTTCGATCGGCGGCGGCTCCCTCGGCTTTCCTATCGGTAGAAAATAGTTCCCGGGTCACCTCGACCGTTGACTGAGGCCAGGCGAGACGAAGAAAGCGGGCATGGGGTTGCGCCTCGAGGACGAGCGACAGGTTTCACGCGACGCTCGAGGGGTTTGCTCTCGATCACTTTTGCTGACTGTTCTTTTCCTGATGGTCGGACGGATGACCGTGGCGAGCCGCGGTATTGGGGGATGTGTTTTGAAACGAAGGTGAAACCAGCGTGAGTGTGACGCGGAGAGAAGTGGCCAAGCGATGACGAAGAGGGTGGGTTAGCTACGAGAGTCGAGATGGGGACACGGGGCTGGTGAAAAGCGGGGGAAACTCAATGTACGTACTTCGAGTGGCCGAGAAGAAAAGAGAGAAGCAAGCGAAGCGGGAAGAGAGGAGAACTTGTCTTGCGAGGTAAACAACGAGAAGGGAAGAAAGCTTGCCAGGAGGACTACTTGTTGTAAGCTGGAAAAAAGTCGTAAAAGTTTGAGAGACCCATCGATTGCCGGCTGGTTCGGTTGTGTGCTATCGGTGCTGTTGGAAAGCTTCCTTTTTACAATTTGTGCTATGGTTACCGGCACCGTTATATTTATACGTTTTGAGAGAAAGATACCAGTGGCGGGAGTAATTTGTAGTTTATATTTGTGTAACGAGTGGTAATATCGGGTGGTAATACACTACTGTTTCTTTTTAATGTCATGCAAGATGATTCACTGGAACCTACGGTTCTGTCGGTTTTAATGGAAAATTTGGTATAGTTTTGAATACAATCAGCTGTCAGATTTTGAGCTTCAAGTGTCCTCCACCATTAGAACATGGATAAAATTAGAAGAAGAAGAAGTGTGATTAAAATAAAATCGTTTGTAATCGCTTCCTGTAAATCATTTTATATAGTGCTGTAAGTAATTAGAGGATCACGTGTTTGAAGTATTTTGCAAAATTACATCATTGATGAAAGAAAGTTGCACATAGTAGATTGCTATTTTTCTAAATTTTTAAGGTAATTGCGGATAATAGTAAATAAGGCCCACTTGAGGGTCAATGATTTTTAAAAAAAAGTATACATATTTTTGAGAACTTTTCATTTTATAGAAATCTATGATCATTAAACTATAAACTGTGATGTTTCTAATAATATATGAAAGCAACAACGAACTTTAATGATGAAGTTCAGGGCAGAAAGTAATATATTTTGAACATACTGTACAAATTTCAAATTTGCTCAAATCAATGACTGCAAAACCACAAAAAAACACCTACATATCGTAAAAAAAATTATTTTACAGTTTATAGTATTAATAAACATTACCCCAAAAGTACTAGTCATAATTTGCATTCAACTCCTTGTAATTAATTCACAAAAAATACTTGATTTTCAAGCGATTTGACAAATCGAAAAATGTGTTGGCCAAAATTTGTATGATACTATCTGCAAGACAGACAGATATTTGAGTAGCTGATCCTCGGATTCCTTCAAGCAGTATACATATATTCGTGCATGAATTTTTGCATACCCCGTCACCTATTTTCTTTTCAAACTCTTTTGTCACCGAATACCGAAGTCGGAAGACTAATATCTCGGTAAATTAAGATTCATAAATACCTTGGCCAGCGACATGGGGTTTCACGGGTCTGAAACTCTGATCGTCGCTCTCATAGCCTCGCGGTTTCCAAAGGGGCGGTATTCTCCCATCGTAGTCGCTCTCATAGTCGCTTTCACGAAATTCGCCCTTCACGAATTTGGAAGGACTCGCAGAGGGTGGCAGGATCTTCTTCGTTGTTTCCAATTTTTTCTGCGACTGATCCGTGGCGTATACGGTTTCCTGAAAGAGGCGCGAGAAATAACGAAATTAAGATATCTCCTCTGATTGCACATCAGTACAAATCACACAGAAACACACAGTTAATCCTCAAGTGCTAGGGAGGTAACAGTATTATTCTAATTGTACCTTTCATCTGTTGGTGCATTTTGTATAAAGTGCAAAGAGGTAAATAAACACTTGACTATTTATTATAAATTCTTGTCTCAACTTTAAACTTCAAAGACTCATAAGAAGCTATATAGCTTATCAATAACATAACTTGAATCCAAATCCATCATTCCATCCTATAAAATCCTTAAGGATTAATTTAAGCAATTACGTTCTAAGTTTTTCACAGCAATAGATTACTAAAAATTCATATCGGAAGAAACTTACGTATTTTCCAATAGCTTTAAATTATTCCCTAACTTTAAATTTCGAAAATTAACAAATGTGGTCTTGGTGAGTTTTACCGTCAAGCCAGCAAAATATTTTCTATAACAGTGAAATACACTCCAGCTACTTATTCCTTATCAAATGCCTCATCCTACCACCTGAGGGTTAAAAAAATCCACAATAATCTGCATCGCTAAAACACACGAAAAAAAAACAAATTCCACGAAGCCACTGCAATCATAAATTACACAAAGCAACAGTCCACAACAAAGACACAAAAACGGAAGCAAAGTGAAAACCGAATTAATCCACCATCAGCAGCATCGTTCCACTGCAAAAAAAAGAAGAATAAACAATTCACGTCAGGTCACCATGCGTGTGAACGTACAAGAAATGACGAGTCTGGTAGACACTCCTAAAACGTTCACTCTGTTAATCTTGCTCGCGTGCAGAGAAAGCGGGGCAAAAGCACACACGCTCAGCTCTCGAACCTTCGTGGACATGAATCTCGACGGGGTGGTGCCGCTGGAACTGTAATTCTTCTCGACGAAGGAGCTTCGTTGCTGATAAGCCGTTGGCTGCTGAGGCGGTTGCTGAACCGGTTGCATCGCAACAGGAGCCGTGGGAGGAGCAAACGTTTCCTTCTTTTGCTGTTGCTGTCTGCTGTCGTAGCTCTTGCTCTCGAAGAACTCCGAGCGACTTTCCGAGTGATAAGAACGCGACTCCATGTGGGAGCTAGTGGACGACGTGGACTCATGTTTGCCGAAGCTCTTCTGCATAGACGTGGCTGAGCTCTTCTGTTGGAAAGGCTCATCAGTGTCAGCCATGTATCCGCTCTCCTGCTGGAACGTCTTCACCTTGAACTTCGGGGACTCTGGCTTCTTAATAGTCGGGCTCTTTGGTGTTGGACTCTTTGCTGGCTGAACATAGATGGGAGGAGAGCCAGGCTTCAACTCCACTGGCGGAGGTTGAACGACCTGGAACTTGTGCTGCTGCTGTTTCACCTCCTCCTGCTTCCTTTGTGTGCTACTGGTGGTGGTGGTCTTCTTGCAGACCTTCTCTTGATGCTCCTTCGTGATCATGGGTCTAGGTGGGCCAGTGATCGATGGAGGAACATCGAACTTGGATGGAGGTAGAGGTTCAGGCTCGGTGGACCTTGGTCTTGTAGGTTGCTTGGACACTGGAGGTTGCACCCTTCGATAATGAGGCTCCTCGCTGTCGCTCTCGTAGGGCCTCCATTTTGCTTTCATATGCCCGTCCATGTCTGACTCATAGTCGCTTTCCTGGGTGACGGACCCTTTCATGAACTTAGTGGGAGTCGGAGGTGGCGCCACTTTCGGTGCCTTTGTAATCGTGGGTGATGGGGAAGGTTTGAATGGGAAGGGTTCCAGAGGCTCCATAGGGGTTGGTTGCTTGGCTGGTATTGGGGGTGGAGTCATTCGAACATCCTTTGGTGGCAGTGCTGGAGGTTCTTCTCTTTTGGGTGATGGAGGAATTGTTCTGATACCACCTGGGGGGATTTTGGTTTGCTGATACTCTAAAGACTGTTCAATCTTCGTCTCTCTGACCACTGGTGCTGGGCTGTAGCCAATTTCTGGAGGAGGTCCTGGCTCCAATATGATCTGATCAACTGGTTCAGCAGGGTGATACAGTTGCACCACGGGTCTCTTAGGTGTCTCGACGCTTCTGACCAAACTGGGAGCCTTCAAATCCTCAGCGCCAGTCCAACGCTTCGCGCTGAACTGCTCGATCTTCTCCGACACCTCTGACTTCTTCGAGTCCTTCTCGCTGGTGTATTTCTCGTACATCGACTTCTCCTCGATCTTGTTCACAGTGTGATCCACCTTGATCGTCTCAGCGTTGTAGATAATCGGTTGAACCTTCGGTGGCGAAGGGGCTCTCTTCAGAAGTTTCTCCGTCGCCTCCTGCTTCGTGCTCCAGGAGCGTCTTTCCATCGTGCTCGACGACTCGGTGCTGATCTTCTTGATGCCTCCTTGGGGTGTCTCCTCCACTTCACGTTTCACCTCCTTCGTCGAGGTCTTGTAATCTTCTCCAGGAACTTGCCACTCGTGCTTGAACTTGGTGGGCGTGTCTTCCTGTGGAGGCCACGATTTCCTCGTCGAGTCGGCACACTTCTTCGCCCAGGACTTCTCCATCGCCAGGGCGTCGGCTGAAGGTCTTGGCGAAGCTGATCTTAGGGTCTCCTGGTGGCTGGAGGCTGCTGAGTGACATCTGTACTCTGACAGGTCAGTGGACACGTGAGATCTTGTCTCCACGTCAGAGGACGAGGACCATGGCCTGCTTGGAGAGACTGTCCTCAAAGTTGGAACATAGTCCTTCTTCTCTGGAATCACTTTCTTCACGCATATTTCCTCCACTACCTCTTTCTTCTCTAGTTCGAAGGGTGGGGGTGGCATGGAAAACGTTGGTGCTGGTTTAGGGGTTTCTATGATTTTCGGTGTGGGTGAGGGGAAGATTTTCACACCGCCTATTGGCGCATCAATTGGGGACAGGGTCTTCTCAAAGGACTCCTGAAGCTGCTTAGCCTTGATGGACACATCAGGGCGTTTTTTTTTCATCTCCTCTGGCTTTGGCATGTAACCGATTTCTGGGGGTGGCTCAGGCACTAGATTGAAGCCACCCATCGTCATCTCCGAGCTCTCTGATCTGGTCTCCATCTTGGATGACATCATCAATGACCCCTGAACCGATGATCCTGATGTGATCGTCTCCTCTGTGACAGTCTTCTTCGTCTCCACGGGTGATGGTTTGTAGGACTCGTAAGGGAACTCGAATAGTTTATTGTCGACGCCTCGCGAGGGCCCTGTTCCTTGCTCCAACTTTGTGAAGATCTCGTGGACAGCCTTCTTCGTGGTTTGAAACTCCGAGGGTCTAGGTTCTGGCTTCTTAACCTCCTGGAAGGTGGTGGATCTCTCGTAGTTCTTTGTCAGGTGTCCAACCTTCACTTCATGGCCGTCAGCATCGTCCACCAGTTTGATCATCCCTTTAGGTCCCTTTTGGGGTGCTTCGGTTTCCTTCGTCATCGATTCGAAGAAACTCAGAGCGTCTTTCTTGGCTATAGTGGAGGTCTCTATATTCTCGTTCTCGGTCATGGTTTTCTCTTCGACGATCGTTTTTTGAGGTTCAATAATCTTCTTCTCTTCGCGAATCACCTCTTTCACCACTGTCTTCTCTTCTCTCTTCGGTTCTATCACTGATGGAGTCTGGTGCTCCAGTTTCATGTGGAACTTCTGTTCAGACTTTCTCTCCGTCTGGTGGGATTCGACCGTCGAAGAGATCGTTTCGGACCGAGACATCTTCGTTTCTGGCTCTTCGATCTTCTCTACCGTGCGAGTTGTTTGGGACATGGACGTGGCCGTCACGCTCGGCGGGGTTTTAATTGTTGAGAACGGTTGGATCGTTGGCTTCGGTACCTGCTCGCTCGTCAGTTTCAGGGACGACACTTCGCCCTTCTTTTCGTCAGACTACGTAAATATAGGAATTGATGATTCGTGTTGGGTTTAGTCACCTAGTTACCACCGCGATATTCAGCGATACGATTAGTCACGAGCATGACAATGTCGTCTATTTAAGTTCTCGTACTTGATAAAATTTTTAAAGTGATACTTATAGTTCCAAGATTCTTGCAATTGTAAATCCACTAGTAATACAGAATAATAGACAACAGCTGTCATCCGTGCAATCGTTGGAGAGTTCAATAGTAACATTAATTAATATGAATTCATTCGTTTTAGAATCCATAATTTTTTTTTAAATAAAAGTCAGCTAAAGACTGATAAAACCCTTTTCGAAAGATTCCCAAAGGCTAATAGGTTTCTTATTAAAAAATTAAAACGCTTAGAAGGTCAAACTTCTTATTGGAAGATTTAAATGTCTCGTTAAGAATATCAATTTTTATTAAGGTTGATTGATGTGGGACAGTTTAATTGTTTCGAAATATAGAAAAGGAGGTGTACAAAAAGCAAACGGCATTACCTGAATGATCTTTTTGTCTCGCACGTCCTCGTAGATAACAGTTTTGTGAACCTCCACCATTGTGTCTGGTGTTGGCTCGAAAACAGCGAAATCAGCAATGCTTTGCGCTTCTCCGCCAGCGTTCGTTGCTCGGACCATATATTTTCCAGCGTGCTCAATGTTAGCTGAAAAAATTATATCAAGACACATTAATTATTCAGAACAGAAGAGTTCTCCATAAATTTAAAATTTACCACAGTAAGATTTGATAGAAGATTGTGTCTGATAACAAGTGCTAAATGCACCATCAACTCACAAAGTAATTTATCCTACCTTTATCAATGATTAGCATGTAACAATTCCCTTGTTGCTTAATCCTCAGTTCAGGTGGACGTTCCTTGATGGGGATGTCGTCTTTGAACCACGTGACAGTGGGTTCTGGAGTTCCTGTGACTTCAACTTCCATATTCACCCGATCCCCACGCTTCACGACTTGAGCCTGAAGCCTTCTACCAAACACTGGCGGGAAAATCGTTTCTGGAACGCATTAAAAAAATAACGCTGTGTTATTTAAATCTGAGCAGAATGAACTTAATTCATAAAATTCATGTGAATCTTTAAATCTTTAATTACTTTTGACAACTAAATCAGCTGTGCTGCTAGCAGAGCCAACTTCGTTGCTCGCTGTGCAAGTGTATCGTCCTGCGTCCTTAACGTTCACGTTCTTCAACTCGAGGCGGACGTGATTATGCGCGAAACTTATCGCCATGCCATCTTTCGTCTTCAATTCCTGCCCGTTCTTCGACCAGCTGATTGTGGGCTGAGGGAAGCCTGTGAAACGTTTAAAAAGCGATTATGAATGGTAAAGGAAAATAGTCAAGTTAAACTACGAGTTCCTTTGTGAAATATTTGGATGCAATGTGGTCTAAGGAGTCGTTAAACTCTGCGAGAAAGTGTCAGTCTGGCAAGAATGCAATTGCTCACGCCATGCAGATACGTGAGAAATAATAATTTCGTGCTGCGATGGGAGGGGTACTATGTGCTTGCCAAAAACAAGTGTCAAGCATGTTTGAATGTTTCTAACTGCATTAAAGATTAGAATGTATTCCAACGTTGATAAAAGTCTTTTCGCTGGTAGATTAATTGCGAAGAGGATAAATAATTTCAAGACTATCAGTGAGAGTATCCTATTTCTAAAGAAGATTAAGAAGAATCGATTGATTGGAAGACTAATGTAATAACAGGAGACTGAAGATATCAGTGTTATCTTACCATCAATGATTCCCTCGAGGACAATGTCAGAACCCTGATCCACGATCATCCCAGTGATGGGCGACACGAATCTGGGTGCTGTCGATTTTCTAGTTGGTTTCGACATCTGTGCAGGTTTCACTTCGCGTTTGATTCCCTCCTCATCTTGAGACACGACCACTGTCTTCTCCTGTCGAATCTCCCCTGGCTGGTCTTGTATGATCTTCTCGTGTTCCTCGATTTTGTAGGACTGTGTAATTGGAATACAATTTTTGTATAGTTGCGTGAACGCCATGGTATGTTTAGTTACTCACAGGATTGTTCACATATGTAAATTCAGAGGAATACAAAAAATAAGGCTACGGATATAACGTGATCGAACGAACGTGGCAATCTTTCGTGAAGAAATTTGTGAGTGGCTGCATGAAATCTAGAATCGTTTTATTCTCCTATGGATTCCATGAAACTATACTCAATTTTTACATAGTCCACGTGGAAGTTTGGAAATTTTATTCAAATCTTCATTTTCAAATATCCCACGTGGAAGCTAGGAAATTCTATTCAAATTTCTATTTTCACATAGCTCACGTGAAAACTAGGAAATTCTATTCAAATTTCATTTTCACATAGCTCACATGGAAACTGGGAAATTCTATTCAAATTTCATTTTCACATAGCTCGCGTGGAATCTAGGAAATTCTATTCAAATTTCTATTTTCACAGAGCTCACGTGGAAACTGGGTAATTCTATTCAAAATTCCATTTTCACATAGCCCACATGGAAACTAGGAAATGTCATGAATTTTTCAATTTTCAAACAACCCAGGTGGAAGTTAGGAAATTCCATTCTGTTCCCAATTTTCACACAGCCCTCGTGGAAGGTAGGAAATTCCATTCAAATTTCCATTTTCACGGAGCTCACGTAGAAACTAAATGTAGAAATGTCATTTAATTTTCAATTTTCAAATATCCCACGTGCAAGTTAGGAAATTCTATTCAAATTTCTATTTTCACATAGCTCACGTGAAAACTAGGAAATTCTATTCAAATTTCATTTTCACATAGCTCACGTGGAAACTGGGAAATTCTATTCAAATTTTATTTTCGCATAGCTCGCGTGGAAACTAGGAAATTCTATTCAAATTTCTATTTTCACAGAGCTCACGTGGAAACTGGGTAATTCTATTCAAAATTCCATTTTCACATAGCCCACATGGAAACTAGGAAATTCCCTTCAAATTTCCATTTTCACATAGCCCACACGAAAACAAGGAAATGTCATTTAATTCTCAATTTTCAAATATCCCACGTGGAAGCTATCTGACCCCATTCAACCCCATTACAATCGTACCTGCACAACAGGAGGTGCCCCATTTTCCGAAGACGATTGCGCCGTGCTGTGAACGGTAGTCTTCACACAAACGCTACTCGGTTCCTGTCCAGCCTTCGACGTGGTCGAGGACATCGACGACGAGATATACTCTTTCGTCGTGGTCTTGTGGGTTGTAGAGGACTCCGTGACGGTCTGTGACATCTTGGTCAGCACCTTGCTATCTCCACCGGTCTCGGACATCTTCTCCTCGGAGAAGTGCTTCTCGCTGCTGCTCGCTGCGTGCATTTCGTCGACGGGCAAACTTTCGACTAGCTCTAACACCCTCTCCCTTTCTGCCGCCCCCTCGTCAGGCTTCTGTCCCTCCTCCTTCTGCCAGCCACCTAATCACGATGATTAATCGAGTTATCAATAGATCGCTGACTGTTTCATGACTGACAGCGTCCTTCAGCCCTACTCGAATTCTCGTGAGTCGCGTCTGTGCAATGCAGGAAGTCACTACTTCGAACGTTAGGTTAAATTCCCACGAGTACAGTGCGTGGCGATGGAGACAATTGAAATTGGGTACCTATGGTTTTTCTATTTGTAGGTAATTTAGAAAAATTTTAATCAATTGTACCTATCATTCTGAGTCATTTCGAATATTGTCTGTACGACAATTTGTGTATTGATTAGCAAATATGTTTTAATTCTAGTATATTTATTAGGGGCTATAATTGTTGAAGAATGTGTAAGGTAAACGTAGATTAAAAAGTGTAAAATATTGTGAATGGGCAGAATTATTTATCATTGACGAACAGTGAGTGATATGTTTGAATTTCATTCATTTCTCGTTTATTGTTACATAAGCTCTACATAACTTGGCACTGGCAACATTTAGGGGGTCGTATAAACGAACCGCAGCTTCTTGGCGATGAAAATAAAAGTTGTGGTATATGATAATTGTTTACCTTACGCGTGTCATGATTGTGAATAGTATAATTATAGTAATGCAAGTTTGACAATTTACTTTTTAGGTAGAAGGTGTTTGGAGTTGGTAATTGGTACAAATTAGTTGACTTTTGATTGAGAGTTTGGGTTATCGTTTTTCCTTCTCAAGATGAGGATTCATCAAGTGATACTTTCATCTCAAAACACGAAAGTTTGACGTTTGATTCGCATCGATTTGTTCCCTTGAATCACGGATGTATTAATAGTTGGCCCGTTTAATCGATGCCGCGCTAGAATCGGATCAGTGAATCCGGAATTGGAATCTGCAATTGGATGGCGCAACCGTCTCTGCATAAATTCCGCGTCTATTCGACTTGAAAGAGGAATTCGAAAAGATTCACGTGAACATTGAAAAACGACCAGACTTCCTCCATTTTATCATTTTCACACCTTTCTTCTTTCGAAAATAGATAAGTACCGAGTGATCAAGATATATAACACCTTTCTTCTTTTGAAAATATAAAACTGCCGAGTGACAACGGTCTAGAAGGTGGTCCATTAGATTCTGGATACCTTAACAGCATTTGTTGAATTAACATTAGAAAAAATTATGCATTAATAAAAAAATAGGTGTTTTGAAAGAGCCAATATGGCACAGTGAAAAATAGAGATAGAATGTGTGTCACATATTTTATGATTTTATTAGAAAGTGTGAAAACAAGATGTGTTTAAAAGTGGACAGGTGTTCCATTTCGCAATTTCCGGCTAGCCTGTGTATTCGAGGGACAGAGAGTCAGAGACTACGTGACTCCTGAATTTGCACACTCTGTCTATTGAGCACAAATTTGAAGGCACTTTAACTCGAAATTTTCTAATCAAACTACGTTTAACTGAAACTATAGAGCATGAATATGACTTAATGTACCTCAGATTTGTTGTCTCATAAAATATTATTGAACACGGTTCGCGATTCTATTCCAACTTATACTACAGAAAAGAACATAATATTTTTTTCAAGACGCCAAAAATGTATTATACTTTTTATTATAAGAAAAGTGGGTAAAAACATATGTTTCTTGCTAATATATTTGTTTGCAAAGTTCCACACTAATAGACTATATATTTAAAAATTTAACCCTCACAAATTGGTTAAATGGGGTTCAACGCACCTCAGCGTCATTTTTGAGTTACCATTTTCGAATTTTTGAATCTTTCAACTTTTCAGCGCTAATTGTATATTCCTAATACTCATACAATCATGCTCAAAATGTAAATTTTGATATGTCGAAATATGTATATGAAAAAACAGTTGTGGATAAAAGCTATTTTTTTGTTAAAATTACAAAATTTTTCAATTTAATTATTAAAATCTAAAAATTTACAGAAATATTGGCAAAAACATATCCTAGAGCGCGATACACCCCGTATAACCAGGAAGGGTTAATATTAGCACCCCGTAATTCTCGAAAACTATAAACTTCAAAAAACTTTACATGCCACTATCACTAAAAGAAAATATCGCCCTATTTTTCATAAAATTTACGTTTCTTCTGAATTCTATATTTTACAGCAATCGAAAGAAGTCACATTCTTTGGCCAGCAACCAAATTCTGCGTGAATTCATCCGGACATATCTGGACCGCGAAAATTCGGCACTACTTGCCCCGAATTCGCGAGTAAATCGCGAAACATCCGCCTAGATGCGTCCCAGCGAAACGCGATCCGATGATCTAATGCCTGAAAACTGTGCTAAAAATCTCTCCATGGAAACTCTGAATTCTCTGAAACCCGAAATGCCGCAGAAGTTACATTTGAAAGCAGTATCGAGGTGCCGATGAAATAGACCGAGAACCCTTCGACCGGGTAGCGAAACACTTTGCCCACAATCGGCGACAGAAATAGTACCGTTCACCTACCGCGACGGAAATCGAGCACTGGGACGCAATTTCTAAGCCAAACGTGACCCGAGTAAGTGTGCAATCGTGTTAATGCCTCGGAGAAAACTGACCACAATGAATTTCAATTCACTTTGATAATTAATGGAATTGGCGTAAAAGAAGTGGAACGACACTGCTGTCTTCAGTTTTATCAAAAACACTGAGTAGTAACAGTGAGTAGGAAACAGAATCCATATCGAAGACGAGAAGACCTTGGTAACACTTATCACAAATACTTCCAGCTATAAAAATATTCTAAAATACCTCACTTCTCCATCAGCCTGTTTATAAAACCTTCAACACCCACAGTTCTACATTCCACATAAACTTCACTAGCGACCAAATGCACGGCGATACGGTTTTAAATATCATTTCCAAGTCTGACTCGACGTGTCACACTCTACTGACTGCGAACTGACTCACCACGAGATACAAACAAGCTTGAGATCTTAGAAAAGATCCGGTCACCTGGAAGAAAATCGGTTTCCAATCAAACACCTTCGCACTTTCTGCTTCGCACTTGGTGTCTACTAAAATCCACTTTCCCCGTGCAAAATGGAGTATCGAACTTCCGTTTAAACTCGCGTTAACTGGGGCTTGAGTGTCTCCGTTTCGTTGACTATTAAATGCAACAAACAATGTAAGAAACAAATTCACTGTTTATGGAAAGAAGACGAATTCGCGCGACTCGTTCGAAGCGAATTGTGATCGTTGTCGTTACCTCGACGGGGTGATCCGGAGTGCTCGTTTCTGGTTGTTCCTGCACAGTGGATGACAGGACGCAGGGACGATTAATGGGTCAATGGATGGTGGTTCGCGGCCGTTTCGACGAGATGCGACTCGGTTGGAGCGAGGCCCCTCGAAGAAGACGCGCTTAAATTCCCTGGGTTAGCGACTCTGGACTAGGCTACGTGCCGGGTATTCGTGCCGACAAAAATAACGTGCTTTCTGCGTGTGTGCACCGGCCGAAACACAGAAAGAGCAAGGGAGACGTGCTTCTCTCAACACCGCGATACACATGGAACGGTCGGTCAAACCTTCGAGAACACGGGAAACGCGGAACTGACCTGTCGCAGAGGTATCGGCCATCTTTCTTCGTTGCGCCACTACCCTTCGATCACCTCAGCTGTCTGATGGTCGATTTAGAGTAGGGGAGACCGGGGTAAAGTGAACCTCGGGGTAAAATGAGCTTTCTTAATTTATTCTTTAATAATAGAATATATTTACAAATTTTGGGGCCGTAATAAATGTGTGTAATATCACACTGATAATTATGCACATTTATTACGTTCCCAAAATTTGTAAATATATTCTATTATTAAAGAATAAATTAAGAAAGCTCATTTTACCCCGAGGTTCACTTTACCCCGGTCTCCCCTAGTTAAAATTTTTTGCATATATTTATCAAGATTTTTGTTTCCTGCGGGGTGAATTATTTTGAGTAACCTCCTAATTATTAGGAGGATGACTTTGGCTTGATTGTTACAACGTGTTTAGTATTAACATATCATGTATTAATCCTTTGCACTAAAATTTCAATTAAAGCCACGGACTGATACCATTAAAGCTTGTAAAGTTGTAAACATTTATATTCAGTATCGATCAAGAGATTTGAACTCTGCCAATCGTCTCCAAAGCATTACTGCCTAATATTTATATTCAACGAAGTAGAATCACTATTCAGAGCTTCCAATATGAATAAAATAAACGACTTAGTGCACGAACGCCTAGATCGACGCTTTTCCACACGTTTCCACACACGCCCGTGCACGCACAGGTGGGCGTAGAAACGTCAGATTTAATTGCCACGGCATGTGCACCGACCTAATATTAGTCGTGACTCAAAGTGACTTTTCGTCGGGTGAAAGAAGAGAAAAGAGTTTGTTTAGTCGCCCCGGTTAAAAATAAGACCCTCTCATTCCGTATACATAACAGTCACAGAACACGGAATATCGTTTCAGCCGTCAAAATTAAACTGCGTGGCAAAGCAAACGACGTCCACCTCAGCGGACGATCAGAGATTACTCTCCCTGATCCGTAATCGAAATCTTCGAGCCTTTTAATTAGTCTCCGCGTTCGTGGAAGCCCCTCGTGTCTGGCGGGGCTAAAAATGCGCGTGATGAACGACGCAGGCGAAAAGGTAAAACTACCAAGCGCCTGGCGAGTGGGTGGTCGCGCGACACTGCAGTTTTTCTCGCGAAAAGCGAGGAGAACGGTGTCGAATTTCAGCCCATGTCGTAATCTCGCTCTCTTTGCACACACTCGCCGAGGCTCGCTTATCTTTCTCCCGCCTCGGCGAGATGACAGTATTCTCTGTCGATCGTGCATCAGCCGCGTGAATGAAACCGCCGTTCGACTGCGGGCTTTACGCGTATTAATAACTCCGTGGCACCGTTGCCGACCGTTCGACGGTATTTTGGCCTCGCGTAAACGAATTTATTACGAGGAGGCTGGCGATAAAAATCGTTCGGTTACCGAAGGATCATCCGCAACCGCGGGCAGGAAATCCGACGCGGTTCTTGGAATTGGGCGGTCGAGACGCGCGCGTCGGCGTGGGTGGCTGGCTCCTTGTTTGAACAGTGCTTTTGGCGGGAAGTTGTCGAAATGGGGAAAGTGGCAAAGAAATGAGCATAACCGTAGTAAATGTTAAGGTGTGAAGAAAATACGGTAGGGGAAATTTTGAGGTGATGTTTCGTATTGGGTTGACGAATAAGTTCGTAGCGGTTTATGTTTTCTTTTATCCTGGAACGATTTGTTTGCTGGTTGGCAAAGTATTTATATGCATTCGAAAGAGCTCTTTCTGCTCTACAAAATTGTGATAATTATTGATTAAGTTGTTGTTATAATTATTGTATTTGTATACAATAAAACACTTACTAAAAAACGCTAGGAACTTATTCGCCAACCCAATAGTTTAATAGACGAAGGGTAATTAAGGGGTCATGCCTAGTTGGCAAGCGTGTGTATATTTTTTACAACTATTTGCTTATTTTAAAAGTAAATATATTCAGCAAATATCAGTAATTATGTTATAGAAAAATATTAAAAAATGAAGGAATAACAGCCACTGTCCAGGAAGCTATTTCTTTTTGTTCGCGAACTAGATAAACTCATATCTTAACAGAATCTCCTTCACTTTTTGATTTCAGATGATCCGAGTCTGAGAAATCGAGCTCACCGCAAAAAAATAGTTTCTGGGAGAGTGGCTGTTATTCGTTCATTTTTTAATATTTTTCTATAACAAAATTACTGAGAGTTGCTGAATATATGTACTTTTAAAATAAGGAAATAGTTGTGGAAAATATACATCAGATTTTCTACAAAAATTCCCGAAAATCGCCCTTGAATGGGGCGATGCATATTTTGCAAGTTGGAAAAATATTTTAAGTATTGAATATTCAAGACTTTTTTCTTTCTAAATGTTTAGATAGTTGTTGTATCCTTCGGATTTTTTTAGGTAGGATATTATTTTAGCTTACCGATCTCTAGACGAGCACTGCAGATCGCTTTGCCAGCAGCGTTCTCCGCCACGCAGGAAACCGTACCGACATGCGTGCTTCCGGTCTCTGGAATCGTCAGCACTTGTCGATCCCCGCTGACCGACACCAAGAAGTCCTTGCCATGAACGGGGCGGTCGTTAAACAGCCATTGAATCTGGAAATTAAATATGCAGCCCACTTAATGCAAGTTGTGCACGTCTCGAGACTTCAAATTCCCTAAACCAACAAGTCTCTATCGAGTACATAATGCCTCTAATAAAATCCAAGGCTCACTAATCCTAGAGATTAAAATCAAAATCAAATTGAAAGTCGTAGCTTCACACTCACGTCGAGAACTCAACGACCAAGAAAAATATTTTTTAGCAATCGGTATGAGTGGAAAATTAATACAAATGGACTGTATCAAGATCTGTATAAACTTCTTTAGCAACTGCAAAGTACATTATTACAGAAAATTCTACAAAGTGTTTCTTGCACTTGTGTGTATTACAAAATTTTGGCACCCAATTGCTGCCCAATTCGCGAATATTTCAGTGAATTTCGCCAAGCGTGTTGTACAGCTTGTTTTTACAGTTTCGCGTGAAAGAGAGACTGCAGACCGACTTTAATATAAAGTTTGATGGAATAATGTCTGAGGAAACGCATGTGGGAAGCGATATCGATACCTGATCGACGATTGCCGCAGAAGATCTCGCGGAGTACCTCGCGGCGCGGCTGCGTCCGCGAATTTCCACATCAGGTACATTGTTCCTGTTTAAATATAACCCGGAGGCACGAAATTACTCTTGGTCGGCTACCTCGTGACAGGCTAGCCAACTCTGCACCCTATCTTTTACGTATCTCGACACCTTCGAAAAACGGTTCTCGATCTGGCGCCACGATTCGGGACGCGCCCATTTGTGTATGTACAACGGAAGTGGCGGTAGATTTACTGCGTTCGAATTAGTATAGTCGTTAAATGAGCTTCACTTTCCTAAAATTTTCCAGTTTCCTGGAAATATGAACAAAAGGAGCAACGGCGTCCACCTTGAGGGTAAAATGAAGAAGAGTGCTACTACGTCAATTAAATTGTGCTAAATTCGACACTTGTGTCTTTGATATTTCTTCAGTGTTTTGTTTATTTTTAGCAATGGAATGTAATGTCGCACGACACGTGGGTTTTTCAGGTATTAATTTATGTGGTTAATTTTACAAGGTCTGCCGGAGTAACAGGCAATTAGTGTCGCTTACGACGGCGATAACAATTGTTGATAATTAATTTCTAACGTCTCGGAGTCCATGGACTTGAATAATGGCAGCTGATAAAAAGTTTCTAAGGGGAAGTTACCTTTGGAGATGGTTTTCCAACCACGATGCACTCGAATTTCGTGGAGACTCCTTCCGGTACGCTTCTATCCTCGAACGTTTCTTTGAACGAAGGTGCAATCAGCTTCTCTTCCATCTGCACGAATTCCTCGTTTCTTCTAAAATCGCCCAACGATCTGACGACCAATCTAGCGAAAGCCTTCGCCTCGCCATGAGCATTGATCGCTTTTACCACGTAGTTTCCTCTGTCTTCGGGGATCGCTGATGAGATCTTTAGAATTCCCGTTCCATCTTCTTTCTGCTCGATCTGAATATTATTAACATTTCACTATGTGGTAAAAAATGATTAACTTCCCCCATAAGAGATTTGAAAAATCAAAAATGTGAACCAGAAAAGTGTATCAACTTCCCCAGTACCAAAAACGAGAAAAAAGAATTCTCTGAAGTTGATGATGAACAAATTTAAAATCTAATTAAAAAATGACTAACTTCCCCCATAAGAGATTTCAAAAATCAAGAATGTGAACCAGAAAAGTGTATCAACTTCCCCAATACCAAAAATGAGAAAAAAGAATTCTCTGAAATTGATGATGATCAAATTCAAAATCTAATTAAAAACATATTCTTTGACGCACACGTTCGATATATGCTATCTCACATTTGTGAACAGTTCTTTAAAGACAAAAAACACCAAATATATAATTTCCAAGATTATTTTATAGCAAAATATTCAGACATGTCACGTGTACGTCTTCAAAAAATTTTTATTTCGATTCATCAAACACTCACCAAGATTCTTTCACTTCCTGTGATCTCTACACTGTCTGAGAACCACCTCAGTTCCGGTTTCGGTTCTCCAACCACAGCACACTCGAAAATCGCGTTCTCCCCTTCGGCGACCAGCGAGTCCGTCGGAAGTTTCACGAACTTGGGTGGTGAACCTGAGACAACCGTTTCCTCCACTTCTGTTCGGGCTTTGCTCAACCCATCAGGAACGGTGACCGCTGAATCAGAAGAGATATTGTTGTATTTAGTGAACCATGCGCGACATTAAGTAGGATTTCTGTGCAGCAAATTGTCCCTTTTACATACGTGTCACGGTTAATGTGCACTGACTAGACGCTTCGCCGCCAGAATTAATGGCGACTACTTTGTACACACCAGCATCGTCCAAGAAAGCTTCGTGAATGACCAGCGAACACTTGTCACCCTGGAACAGCAACTGGAAATCGGCTGACTCCTTCACCGGTTGATCGTCGTGATACCAAATTACCTGTAACAACAATTTTAAAAAATTGAAATAGTACATCGTGATTGATTAATACTTGTATAATAAATTTTAATAATTTATCGATAAAAGAAGCAATATTATACAACAGAAATTGAATAGTCAATAATATTAACTGATCAACCGTTAACATGAAATCCATCGTCAGATTTTTTATCGACACTCAGGTGATATGTGTAATATGATAGTCAGAGTGTAAATATATTGTATATTAAAAAAACAGTGCAAGTAATGAATCGGAGTATTCTGTTCACTACTACTTGTTAGTGTGAAGGTTTCGCGTTTACTATTACTGCACGAGTTACTTAGATAACGCGCATGACATAAATTTGAATATGTAAAACCAACAGTTTCTATGTCAGACAATAAGAGTGCAACATACTGAACGAAGGTCATTGTAAAATCTTCAACGCAATTAATTTCATTTCAATATCACCTACAATTCTCCGATTGAAAATTCACTTCCACTTGACAACTTATACCAAACAACCAAGCTCAATTAAACAATTAAGCTCGCCGCAATTAAGCCGAACAATTAATCTCGCTATCAAATAAAATAAAATACCTCTGTACCTTAACCAACTCGAATGAATATTAATGAAAAGGTGATATCTTCGATGCAAGGCCGCGCAAAGTGATTCGAAATCTTTTTATTGAGCAACACACTTACTTCCGGTTCTGGTTGGCCAACGATCACGCAGTCCAGCCGAACTGTGCGTCCTTCCTGGGCATTCAGATCCTTCAGTGGCATCTGGATCTTCGGAACGACTGGCTCCATGTCGCTGCAAGCGAGTTCGGAGTCGCTGGTTTCGTGAGGCAGACGTCCCTTCACAGAAACGTTGCAGGACACAGTGGCCTCGCCAGCATCGTTTTTAGCCGCTACCATGTAGCATCCTGCATCCTTCGCGAAAGCCTCCGAGATGATCAGGCTGCTACGACCATCGTCCGTTTGTATCTGAAACAGCGAATCGCGACACCCTGAACCCTCCAACTCCAGCTCTTCCTTTTGCCCTTCGCGCGTTGCTCTATTTTGAATTCGGCGCGTGCAAGTCGCTAAAAATACTGAGGGGATGGTCGCGTCGGTTTGAAGGAAGGATCGTGGAAGCGAGATGAGACGAGGAAAGCATTGTTTCCATTGAACGCCTCATTGGGGCGTCGTTATTTCGACGTGGATTACCGCGACGAGGGTTGATTACGTTGGATATTCATTTGGGAAGTTTAGGGGGTTTGATGTTTCAAAGATTTTGTGGTGAAAAATTGAGAGGAATAGTAGAGTAAAATTTATTTGCAAAAATTATTAAGAAATTGATTGTGGGAGTGTATAAGATGTACTGAATAGAGATCGGTTATATGAATTTTAATAGAGACCTTTCACAATCGAAGGGAAAGGTTATTTGTGTTTAAGAAATTAAATTACTTCAAGAGCAATATTTATTTATTTAGTTAGTCTTTTTATGTAATTTCTTGAGTAATATCTCTTTTCAAACATAACTTTCTCAAACACGATGCTCTGCACATTCATATTTACTTCGTAGGTACTACCTCGAGTTCGCATAAAAAGTTTTACCTTCAAATTCATAGTCTCTTCAATAGGTCTTCCATCATGGTACCAAGTTATCGTAGGCGTCGGAGTGCCCCTCGCCTCGCATTCGAGCTTCACCCTTTGACCTGCTCTGCCCATCGCGTTCGAAAGAGGTGTCACGAAACGTGGCTTTTCCATTGCAGACGCTGAAGCTAAACATTCATAGAAGAAAAATCCAATTTTAACTAATTACACAAGCAAAACAAAATAATCTACAATAATACAATCTTACCTTCTACGTCCAGGGAAGCAGAGGTGGACGCTTGTCCCAATCGATTCGCTGCTTTGCAGGCGTAAGTGGCCTTGTCCTCCAGAAATACTTCGTCGAATTTCAAAACAGCCTCGCCGTTATTGTAAGTGATGACATAATCCGGTGAATTGTCGATGTTCACGTCGTTCTTGTACCACTGAACGGTTGGCAGAGGGTTGCCTTCAACGATGCACTCCATTCGATGCGAAGAACCTTCCACTGCTGTCGACGGTACTAATTCTTTCACGAAAGCTGGTGGACTTGGTTGCTCCTCTGGTGCTGTTTCTAAAAATTCCAAGTAAAAGGAAATTTTAAAGGTACTCGATAGTCAAAAGTCAAAAGTACAAGCAATTTTCTTTGACGCGTTATTTGCAAACATTTTTCTTATCTTAGTATTTTGTCTATATTTTGTATCCTAAAGGGTTCTTCCCGTTGATTAAATAATAATAATAATAATAATAACATTGATGGTTTCAGTCTCACCTTTAACAGTCAACGTGGCGGACGTTTCCGTTGAGCCAGCGATATTGAAAGCTCTGCAAGTGTATCTCGCGGAGTCCTCGGCGAAAGTTTCCTCGATCGTCAGGGTGCAGAGGCCCTGCACGTAAGTTGTTAAGTAGTCAGGGTTGTTCAAGATCGAGATTCCGTCTTTGTACCAAATTATTTCTGGCAACGGATGACCAACGAGATTGCACTGGAAGGTGAACCTCTCGCCCTCTTGCACGGTGGCATCGTTCAAAGGTATAGTAAATTCTGGAGCTAATGGAGGAACTTCTTCTTTGTCTATTTTCTCGTAGGACTGCTGGAGAGTTTCTTCAACGACTACTTTCTTCGGTGGGCTTGGTTCACGTTCGACTATTGGGACGGTTTTTTCGATCTCCGTCTAAAATTCAAATGATGAATCGAGGATTGTTATTTCTGAAGGTAATTGGGTTGTTTGGGCTTCTTAACCAAACGACAACTCATCATGTAAACAAAAAATGTGTAATCAATGGTGTTCCAGCAATCGACACTTTATTCCTTATTTTTTATATGAATTAATAGGAGTTTAACCCTTCATGATCACATATTCTTATAATCACAAATTGGTCACATGGAGTTCATGGCACCCCAGCGTAATTTTTTAGTTACCATTCTCGTATTTCTGAATCTTTAAACTTTTGAGTGAGAATTCTATATTCGTAATACGTATACAATCATGCTCTTCTAATAGTCTTTTTCTAGAAATATAAATTTTGATATGATGAAAGAAAGCGATTATTTTTGTTAAAGTTTACCAATTTTTGGTGTTAAGGTCTAAAAATTTACAGAAATATTGGCAAATAAAAACAAATTGTCTGGGGTGCGATACACCCCGTGTGACCACGAAGGGTAAATGTCTCAAATATTAAAAGCAGACGTAGAAGTATCCAGAGTTAATTCTCCACGTGAATTTGTATACCTAACTAACAAGATTAAGAGAATATACTATGCCTTCTGCAAGATGTGTATTTCTTTAGTAACGGCGGAAGTAACCGTCTCTTGGATGAAACTCTCGCCAGTGGTTTCAATCTTTTCAGTCTGCGCGGACACCGAGCACAGCGGAGGTGGCGGAACCTTCTGCGTTTCCGTTTCCTCTTTCAATTTCCTCGCCTCTATCGTGGCTTTCTCCAACGTTTCAGCGGCAAGCCTCTCGGCCATCTTCCTGGCGTTTTCAGCTTCCTCTCTGGCTGCTTCCGCTGCAGCCATCTCCACTTTGGCGGCCTGTAACTTCTCATCCGTTTCCTGTTTCTCGAGCCGTAGCTTTTCCCTCATATCTTCCGCGTTCTTCAAATTTTCCACCAGGGTACGGAGCTCGGAGGAAACCACGGCGAAGGAGTCCAACATCTGACGGTTCTCGACTATCACTTCGTTGAATTGTGGGAGTCTATCTGTGCCTAATGAAAAACACAGTGCATCCCCTATATCAAATTCGATGTAATATTAAATTATATTAGTTTTTAAGGTGGTGTAGGATCGTTAGTGGCACGTTAAAATTGAAATTAGGATGTGTAATATTTAAGTATATTTAAGTATATTTAAGTATATCAACGGGATAAAACATTTGTTATAAAAAGTACAAATCGCAGTCTCTCAAGCATAGAATAAATAATTAGGAAGTACATAAGAAAAATAATTAAAAGAAACAAAAACAAAGAAGTAAGCGCAAAAGAACCATTAATGATAGTGACAAAAACGATATAAAAGAATCATAGTAATAATAGCAGCAGCAAACATAATAGTAAAAGTTAAGGGGAATGGGAACTACGAACAGCGATCAGAGCAGAGTGATTGAAGGAATTAAAAAAAGTCAACAGAGTTACAATAACGATTGGAAGTTATTAGAAGTCGACTAACAAGGAACACTAGGTAAGTGTCCTCCGATTTTTTTCTCGTTTAGATATGTTGTAGTACTAAAAAAACTAAGAGATACGTGTTTTTTCATTTCTGCGGATATTCGGTTTAAAGGGCTAAAATCCACCGTCAAAGATTTAAAACTCCGCGCGGTCGACTTTCAGTACAGCTGCAAAGGTTTAGTCCAAACGCACGCTCCAGTTATCGTCACCGCGATATAATAGTTTATTTAAATATTCCTGGTACAAAAGTGGTTATGTATCGGAAAGGCCTAATAGGTTTGAAAATCCCGTGGATTTTGCATTCCAAAGATCTTCCCGACCATTATGCGATGTTGAGGGATGTTCGGAAGTTGCAGTAGTTACTTGCTCATGGTGCAGGAAGTCATTATGTTTTAAGCATTTCTTTGATGAATTCTACTATTGTACGGAATACATCGAATAAAAAAATAAAAAAATCTTTCAAAGGAATGTCCTATGGTTAAATTAATTTGCTTAACTATCCTTACTGTCAAGTAAATAAATACTGTGTTTATGAAAAATTTCCTTATTTTCTTCAATTCAATTACAATTGTATTAACGACGACAAAATATTATTTTATGAATTTTACAAATTCTTTTACAATTCACGTCGTGTTTTGATTGTTTTGATTTGAATCTAGGAAAAGTTAAAACAGGCGGAATTAGAGTTTTTTCGATACTTTGACACATTAGAAAATTATGCACGTTTATGTTGTCAAAATATAGTACTAAATTACTATTAAAAATTTTATACAGATTTTTTCCGATATAAGGTAATTTTTTTCAACATTAACATTTTTCATGCGAATGCATGTAGCCAAAGGCTGAAGGGGACGCGAGATCATCGCGAAAGTATTGACCACCTCGCCCGTGTTTGCGGAGCGTGCGTTTGGACTAAACCTTTGCAGCTGTACTGAAAGTCGACCGCGCGGAGTTTTAAATCTTTGACGGTGGATTTTAGCCCTTTAAACCGAATATCCGCAGAAATGAAAAAACACGTGTCTCTTAGTTTTTTTAGTACTACAACATATCTGAACAAGAAAAAAATCGGAGGGGGACACTTACCTAGTGTTCCTTGTAAGACTTTTATAATAGCCATAGAGTATTCGATGTGACTCAGGAAGTTTTCTAAGGCAACGCACCGGTGCATAAAAAATAACTTTCTCAAAGATATGGAGTAAAGATTGTTTATTTACCAAAAACAATGGTCGACAGTTCCTTCAGCTTCTCGATCCTCTTCTCCTGAGTCTCCTCTCCTGGTTTCAAATAACTCTCGATCTCCTGAAGCAAGTCGATCGCGTCCTGCGGTACTTTCACCAGGGTCGCTTTCCTCGCGATCACCATCAGCAACTTGCTACCAACTCTGTTCCACTCCTTCGCCTCCTCCAAGAGGATAAAGTACTCTACACTCAGATCTATACGTTTCCTTATCTCTTCCACCCTTCTCTTCAAGCTCTGGCATCTTTCTCTCAGCGATGTGTCGTCCGCCATTCGAGGCATTGAAACGGTGGTCGATTCCTTAGTCGTCTTCACGTAGGTCTCGATTTTCTCCTCCAGAATCTGCAACAAAATCCATCGCCTCTGCGATAATATCTAGAACTTCCTTCAAAAGGAAATTTCCTGCACTTTAACACTTTCTACTTAGGAGCTCGACACAATTTCCTGTATTAAGCGCAATCGGCGTCAAATTTTAAATACTCCAATTACAATCATTAATTATTAAGGGGAGGTCATAACTGGGGCCAAAGTTTTTAAATAAAATTCAATTCAAAGTGAACAAAGTGCATCCACAACTGCTACCTACTCCAGAAGTCGAATGATAGATAATTCCTACGTTTTAAGCTCAAGTCCAATGAAAAGGTGTTATTGTTAGCTTTCGCTTTTCCGAAACGAAAATTTTTTTTACCGTGATAGTTTTCTCAAATTGCGTAAAAGCTACAGCAGCTGCTCTGGCTGCCTGGATATTTTCACCAATCCTCGCGTCCACGTTCTTCAGGTGGTCGTCCAGATCCTGGAGTTCGCTATGGAGCTCGCAGGTTCGTCGATGCTCCTCGATTCGTTCTGTGAACTGCCAATCGCAGATGGCCAGATAGATCTTCACGTACTCCATGGCACCTTTCAACTTTTCGATATCCTGAGCAGCAGCTTCTGGTGGTTCCTGTTGCTGGACCCTGGCGATCGCCTCCTGAATCTTCTGCTGGATCTGATTCACTCGGTCTGATATAAACGATCTCATCGTTTCCAGCTCGCTCGACGCGGTTTTCACTTCGGCTAGATTCTTCAAGGATGTCGCGTGCTCTGTTTGGGCCTGTAGTTGCTCGATTTTCTGCTTTACCTGCAATTCAATTGGGGAATTAACTTTCTATCACGTTATATTACGGGTAATTTTGAACTTTATTACCCTTTGTGATTCTGTAATCAGCTCTGCAGTCCCAATTCTCACTAACAAAATATGCTATAAATCGCAAAATCACAAAAAATGGACAGTCACAGTTTTCCCCTCACCCTTCGCATAAAGTACAATATGATCCTCTGTAATCAATATTCCCGAACTTTTTTTAACAAATCTAAACATTCTATTCAATTTTTACCTGATTGTCAATCTAATAAATAAAACTTGACACTTTCGTTTCTACGATTCCACTTGCATTGTGTCGTTAAAGAATTGTTATTAAATAGAGATCTTACCTCCTCGATGCTCTGGAAGATAGAAATCAGTAACTCGAGGAGGATTTCGTAGTTGATCGTTGTTGTGCGCGTATTCTCGTGCATCTGCTGTAGTCTCCTCAAAATTCCCTCAGTGGTTTCCGTCTCCCCTGTTTCAGTATTCACAGTCAAATAGTAAATAGCAATTATAATACACTATTCTCAGTGTACACTTTATTTAAGTACCTTTCTGCCCCAGGGAATTCATACCCTTGATTCTAGACTCCAATTCATTCACAGCTTTATTGAGTTCAGGTAGAACACGTTGTTTCAAAGTCTGAAGATCTTGAAGAATTGTCGTCGTCTCTGTGGACTGGGACCTAATCACTGGGTACAGGCTTTCGCTGAACTTAGTGACAGTCTCCAACGTCTGGATAAAATAAGAAACATGTACTTAAAGCGCTAGAGATCACGAGCTTTCTTCAGATTATCAAGTTTCTCGACAACACTTGCCTTCGTGCTTTCTTCAATTTTTCGTTCGTACTCGATACGTTTCTCTCGTAGAATTTCACTCGTGATTCTTGTCAACTGTATCTGCTTGTTAGCGAATTTATCTAGGAGCGTCTGAACGCATAAACAAGCTCTGTGTATGTCCAGATAAGGGTCGTCGACCTGGAAAAGTATTTTATCATAAAAAACAAAGAAATCCCTTCACATTAATAAAATTCTCACCATGCGAGAAACTCATTTGTAATTTACTTCCAATATTACTTAAGGGGGTATACCCGTTTGAACCCTCGGAAAATGTATACATTTTGTGGATTTTTTTACAAGTCAACGGTTTGATGCAGATTTCCCGTTTTTTTACTATCTTTACATAGTATTATGAACTACTTGAGAAAAAAGTTTCAGTTAAAAAACTATTGTTTTTGGGAAGTTATGCATACACATCCGAAAGTCTTTCGATTTTAGACAGCTAAACGGTGGCCCTGAAAACAGCTGTATGCCGTGTCTGAAATCAAAAACCATAAAATTTTCTTATAAAGTATGTCATTAGCTATCGTCCAACGAAGCCGATTTTGAAAATTTTGAAAAATAAAGAAATGGTGAGAGATCAAAGGTAAAGTTAAATTTTTCTAAGAGAAAAATCCACCTTTTTTCTTTATAAATAATAAACGGGGAATGGGAATAAAAAAAGCCTTCGTTGGACGATAGCTATTGACATACTTTATAAGAAAATTTTATGGTTTTTGATTTTAGACACGGCATACAGCTGTTTTCAGGGCCACCGTTTAGCTGTCTAAAATCGAAAGACTTTCGGATGTGTATGCATAACTTCCCAAAAACAATAGTTTTTTAACTGAAACTTTTTTCTCGAGTAGTTCATAATACTATGTAAAGATAGTAAAAAAACGGGAAATCTGCATCAAACCGTTGACTTGTAAAAAAATCCACAAAATGTGTACATTTTCTGAGGGTTCAAACGGGTATATCCCCTTAAGGGGGCAAGCCACTGTGAAAATTTTTTCCTTCCGATTTTTTTTGTGCATTTTCTTAATACTTGGGGTCTCAAGATTATACCTGCACAGTTTCAATGTGGATGTCGAAAAATTATGAGAGCTACGGAATGTTAAAATTTTTTATGTCCAAAAATCCAAATGTATCTAATAAGAGGGATTATGAGCTTATATATTATTGGTAATAAAGATTTTTCATAGAAAGTTACATTTCATTACAAAAGAATGTCTTGAAAATAGCCTTTATTTTCGACCGTCACAGTGGCTTCCCCCTTAATATTTTATCGACTAAAATTACTGAAATTCAAACTCGCTCCAGTACCTTCACAGCAGCGTCCAAGAATGCCTTCCCATTGCCAGTAAGTTTCACGTAAAGAGGCTGAAGCTCCTTCCACCTTCTCTCAAGCTCTTCGATCTTCGCGTCATCCAAAGTATCAGTGTTTCTCGCCAGGTCCCTCTCGATCGCTTCGATTTCCCTCGACAGCTCTTCAACGACTAGATGAAACTGCAGGTAAAGTGATCCCAAATCAATCCTCTTCGCCACCAGGTTCTTCGTTTTCGCCCAAGCGTTCTGAAGGTCCTCCGCCTTCGACTGCAGCTCCGCTTTCTGCGACTCCTCCAACCGTTCTCTGACCGGTAGCATCTCGAACTCCAGGTGATCGACTTCCTCGGTCCTCAGCTCGAGATCGTTCAGCAATTGACGATGCAGTCGACAGAAGTCCTCTGCCATGGGAACGTCGCTGCCCATGTCCTGGTGGCCCTGAAGAAACGCCTCAGGTATGCTCGACAGCCATTTACGTAGCTCGTCGTGCTTATCCAGGAACGCGTTTATGATCCTCGACAACTCTAGATTCTCCTTCTCGTGCGCGGTGCAACGCTCCATTAATCGGATCTTCCTGTTCTCCAGTTCCTCCACTGTGCGTTTCACGCCCTGAAGAGTAGAGAGCTTAGAAAGTGTGCTTGAAAATTCGAGAAAGTTTGGTGCTGGTAATTATTTATTTATTATTTATTATTTCTTTATATACGGGTGGGTACCCTTTGGTAAAATATAAGATACACATAAACAGAAGACGGAGATAAGTTATAGGCAAACACAGAACAATTAGGCACAGTTGCCGCACATAATAGCTAAAAGTTGATTTTTAACCCTTCGTTGACACACCTCCCTTTTCGATCGAATTTGACACACCTGGGTGGCTCACACCGAGAATAATTTTTGAACGACTGCCATTCTCATCAAAAGAATCCAATCATTATGAAAAAAATCGTGGGTCAATTTCAAGGTATCTAGAATGTATTTTAATAGTTTTTTTTTATTAAAATTGTATCACAGTTTTTGTAAAAAAATTCTAGATTACCATATGTCGAGAAAACACGAAGAAAATCTTTAAAAAATTGTCACTTTTGCAAATTTTAGTATTAGGAACTAAAAATGTACAGAGTCATTGTTCAGATATAATATTTTGGAAAAAAAAATTGTATGTCACCTTTCGAAAACAAGGTATTTATTTTGTATATAGAAGGCACAGAGTGTCAAAATCAGCTTATGGGTGGTTCCCACCCTGACTGTCAAGGAAGGGTTAAAAGACCCGCTAGTATTCGAGAAAAAATCCACAACGTTCCTTATCAACGTCCCTTCGGATTAATTACTTTTCTGCGAGTGTTAGCATGGAGGGAAGAGTGGGATTAGAAGAGAAATATTCACACGAGAACCTTGTAAAGGATATGTGTGCGTGAGTCGATGAATAAGATGCAATTAATTGTCAGGATTAATCTGTCCAACTGACCTCAGCCCCAGGCGCTCCTCTTCCTGTGACATCGAGGAGGGCGTATCCTTCCGCCAGAGGCTTCGAGGTGACGTCTTCTATGGTGGCCACCGCCTGAGCATGGAAACGTGCCAATCTTGTGGAGTATGGGGGATGCTCCGTGGTCATCAGCTGAATCTCCAGCTGATCCAGTTTCGTGATTGCCTGGAAGATAACGATCGCTACTCCAAGTCGATGTTCAATTACGTGAACTGTGGATTCTTGCTTGCCTTGAGCATTTTTAACTGAGGGTTTCCGAGGAACAGGTTTGCGCGCGATACTGTGTAACACTAGTTACTCGATATTTTTGCTTGTCGTAATACATTTGTCAATGCCTCGAGCTGAAATTGTCACTCGAGTGGCATGACAGAGGCTATGGACATAAGGTGTTAGAACTGTAGCTACCATTCCGTTAACATTCCAACTGTGATTTAGCAGTCTCATTCTGAGGAATTCTATTAAGAGGGTATTCTACTGTGACATGCGATTTTTTTAACATTATTCTGGAATTTTTTTTATGGACTTTATGAATCATTTTTATTATCGACCAGGTGTAGCAGATTAGTTGTAAGTAGAATTTTCTCCACTAGAACTGTTTGCAAAATTTTAAACGTGTTTTTCTCAAAACGGTCGGAAAACTTTTTAGAAAATGTTTGCCACGATATCTCAAATTTTAGTTGTCCGATTGGGTCATCTTCAGCAGATGTGTCGCTATCGTCCCTAGCAGAATTGGGCCAAAATATGTTTCTATTCTTTTTTTTTTTTTTACTTTAGTGCTCCAGAAAGACGAAGACAAAGTTGGCACTTAATGTTCAAATTGTAGCCATTTTAAGAATTTTTGAAATTTCAATCAAATCTGCTACATATCGAATTTAAGAATCTTTTTCGTTTTCTTAATTTGGATGAACCGAACGTCCAGAACGATGGCAACAAATAGAGCAATTTCTTTCGAGCTGTTCGGCTTTCCTGGGTTGTGACGCTATTTTTATTTCATATTTTCAACAAAAAAAAATTTTTATCCATAGTTTAAGATATAATAAAAATACAATAAAAAGTTCACCATAAAAATCATTCATTAAACCCATAAAAAAAATTCCCGTAAAAAAGTTTTGAAAATAGCATGTCACAGTAGAAAACTTCTTAAGAGAATTCTGTCAGCTTTCCACATTCTGATCTGCTACTACTTGAGTGTAACCCTTACTTTCACTCAAAATATAGCTACCATTCACGACAATATCGCTTTCCTGAACACTTCACTCCTCATTTCAATCAGTAAAGTGCCCAAATAGAATCTTCTAATACTCCAATGAATACACAAAGATGAAGATGAAAGTGGACAAGGCCGGTGCTCACCGATCGCGCCGAATCGAAGAAGGCTACCGCTCTATTCAGCAGCGACTCGTACTGATCCAAGTCATTAACATAATCAGCCGCGGCGCCTAGAATCGCGTAAGCTTGCTCCGTGGCCTGTTCACCTGCAAAGTGCCCCGACGACACTAATCGTTCGGTCGACTTCGTTATTTTGATCGATCTGTCTTGAAATTCCTGAAAGAACAATAAAAATTGTGCTGTCAAAATAACAAACCCCTGAGATCAGTTAAAATTGACGACTAATTTATTAATCCATTAAAAGGAACTTAATTAGCTGCAAGCTACCTTCGCCTCAGCCTGCAATTTCTTCAGTTCGTAGAGTAACAATTCCGCGCTCGACGCGGAATCACCGAGTTGATCGCAGCTGCTCGAAAGAGCAGCGATTCTGTCGTTGAGGATCTCCTCGAGATCGCGTAGATCGGTGGCGAGCAAAGCCAGAGCCAGGCATTGCTCCAATTGCGTCTTTCTGCTGCGAAACGACGCCTCGATCAGACGCCTCCTATCATGGAGCTCCTCCAACCATCGTTCGACTTTAATCACGGCTATAAAAGGGTGAAAAAGAATTTCTAACACACTCTGCTACAGGCGATCCCCCCAGAAATTTTAATATTTTAACCACTAGTTCCCGAAGAAAGTGTGGAATCATTGCAAGCTACGAGTTTCCATTCATAAATCGTGGTTGCAATTTTCTTAATAGCGGAACCTTTTTGTATTTTAGACCTTTACTCTTCCCGTGTATTTAAAAAGGTCCGAGAAAAAGGTTCATTGCTACCAAAGCAATCTCCTTTAACCGCAGAGGCAGCGCGTAACAACGTATTTGTATTCGCGTGCGCGCGTTCCACGGCGGAGCGTGTCGGCGCGCGAAAGGGAAAGAACGCCAGTAATTATGTCATCGATCAAATAAGAGCGAAAGGGAGGCGAGCGCAAAGAAAATCGTGACATTGCTTTGTAATTAACCGTCCTTCATCGCGGAAACATTAATTACGGCTGCTCACCGTGATCGGCGTCCAGTTTGATTCTGTCCGGCCTGGAATCCAAGGTGCCTTCGCTAGCGATCTCCTTCAGTCTGTCCAATAAATTCTTCCCCTCCTGGAGGGCGCCCATCAACGCCTCCAGCATGTTCTTCCGAAGATCGTGGATCTTGGACAAGAAATTCTTCACCGCCTCGATCTCGATCGGCAGCAGCGTATCGTTGCAGGCCATTTCCAGGGCCCTCATGCTTTCGCGACACTCTTCAGCTCGGCTAAAGAATCACCATTCATTATTATTATTGTTTTATTAATGGATAATAATGTCCTTTAGCGAAGAAACAAAAATGTTCACAAAATTTTACACCTGGTAAAAATGATATGTTTCACATTATCGCGAGATTATAAAGTTTCTATAAATTAAAAAGTTAGCGTAAGTTACAAATTTTGCATATTAAATATATGAAGTTAGTTAAATTATTTCAATATTAAATTTAAGGCGGTGGCCGAGCAAATGACAGCAGCTTCTGTGAAGGTATCTGGTTTCTTGTATAAGTTATAGGAAATTTTGTGATTTTTATCGTAATGTGGATTTTGTGTTTTTTTTTTGTTGCAAGTGAAAGGTGTTTGCTGCACGAACCATTGGAACAGCACGTTGCAGTCGAGTATCTGCTTTCGACGCTCCAAAAGCTCGTTGACGTCGCGCCAAGCTTGGCCCAATGTTTCCGCCATCGCGGCGTACACTTCCGCTCTTGGCCTCTGGTTCGATATCAACTGATCCGCCTGTCGAAGTAATTCCTCCACTGGGCTCTGTTTGCTCTGTTGTCCGTAAAGAAAAATCTTACTTTAGTTGTTAGGGGGTGAAATGCTCGAGTATTCGTTGCTCGGGGTAGGGTAAGTCAGCAGTATGTAAATATCAGTGGGTGAATTTGTTATTTTACCTGCAATCGAAGTAGAACATCGTCGTGCGCACTCGAGAGCTCGGTAGCTTCCTCCACCGAAGCACCGAGCTTCGTTAATTCCGGTTGCACTTCCAGAACCTTTAGCCTCAGCCATTCCCCGCTCTAAATAAAGGACAAAGGGAGAAAAGGGGCTGAGTGAACGCTGATTAGAGCCTTTCGATAATAACGAATACAAATGGTGATATAGTAATAATAATAATTATTTATTACACCAGCTGGTACCAGCACACTTCGTTGCAGCAGTATTGCAGGAACGTTGTTGCAATATTGTGTTGTTGCAGGTTGCCTTGCAATATTGCAGGAATGATGCTGCAATATTGTTTTGCATTATTGGAGTGGCAACGATCCTGCAATATTGCAGCAATATTGCAAGTTCGTTACCGTGCAATGTTCCACTGGCAACGATTCTACAATATTCATGCAATATTACGCGCACATCGTCGTGCAATGTTCCAGTGGCAACAATCCAACAATATTGCAGCAATATTGCAAGTTCGTTGCCGTGCAATGTTCCCTTGGCAACGATCCTACAATATTTATGCAATATTGCGCGCACATCGATTTGGCATTAGTAGACATTACGAAAATAACATGAAGATAAAAAACAGCTACATATAAGAAAACGAGAAAGAGAAAAATAGTAGAGTTAGATATAATCGGTAATATTAAGAGTACCTGAAAATAATATCGTCTTTTTGTAAATGAAAAACAGCCTTGGTACCAACATCTATCACTAATTCAACATCATAACCATCCAAATTTTTGTATGATATTCTCACTTATGCACTAACAATTTAATCAGTCACAAAATTTGGTTAACAGAATCGAAACAGCACTTGTTCTAATGTCTACGATTGCATTATTACCACGACGAAACTCGTACAGCGTAATGTGTCTATTTAGTACACTATTCTCTAATCTCGTCCCTTGGCATCGTTCTCAAAATCGCAGAAATGGACACCATCAGCAAGCTACATCGCCAACCGAACTACCCCCTGCTTATGCGCTTCACTCTGAGCACCGTTGTCATTTACAATAAAATAAAATGCGCAAGAGAGGAATAAGGCACTGAAAAAATGATGTTACTTTCTGGTCCCTCTAAGGTGCCATCGTGCAGCTCGTAAAAGGCTATGATCATACGACGCGTAATGACGAACGAGCCACTGCTACCTTCTATGGAACCACGCGCGATGATCTAAAGGCAGGTTAATGTTAATTGATGGATCGAATTGGGAATTTTATTCAGATTAGAATTCAGAAAAAAAGTCGTTCGAGTTCGTTCCTTAAAAAGTATAAGACAAGTGCGGGTAATAAGGTCCATTTAAGGATGTATAATTTTTTTAAAAAAAACTTGTACATATTCTTGAAAACTTTTTTTATAGAAATCAGCAAAAGAAACTCGTAAGAGAAAGAATGAGTTTATAAAACTGATTATTATATTATTAAAGAGTTGATTACGACTAATTTTGTTTCATATTCCCTGTTATTTTTCATGTAATAAACATTTATTCTTAAGGGGTATGATTTAGGTCAGTTTACCCTATAAGAAAAAATTAAAATTGAAACATTTGCTTATTACTAATAATAATGAGTGGACAATAGACGATGATTATGTTTAAAAAAAAAGAAATTCCTTAAATAAGTATTGTTCCAGGAGTAGCCTTGTGAATCTGAATAGGATGTGTTGTCAGCATAATGTAGACGATCTGGCTCTCCGTTCCCCCGGTCTATTTCAAATCGTTTAGAGACGAAAGGCAAACGAACATTGAGAAACCATCGTAAACGCGACGTTTGTTTATCGAGCCGTGCCGAAATACCACGCGTAGATGGAACGATTCCTCTCTGGAACCCCGACGATCGTCAATTTCCGCGTTTCTGATCGTGAAAATAGCTACTGACGTTTGCACTCGTGTAAACACGTCGACGGGTTAACGAACTAATAGGTAGATGGAGAATAATCGATGAATGACAGTGTGAATTGCATCAACGATCGATATAAAACTGCGATCGATGACTATGAAACGATTATTCTTGACATCGTACACCGATAGTACCCTTATGCAAAATTATACAATTGATTCTTGTTTCACCATTTGAGAGGTCTGCCACCATATAGGTCCGCAAGCCGATTAATGATGCGTTCAAAATTAATTGCAAAGGTTTGTGTAAATACAATACAAAAAGATCCATCCACGCTGAAATATGAATGATTTCTAATTAAATGCACCGTTGCTCGGACACAAGAGCAGTAATTGTGACGCTCTCGTAGCAGGTCAAGCGTGATTCGGCGTGATTGGGACAGTTTTAATCAAGCGACACCGTATTGACAACCGGTTCGAATCACCGTGAGCATTCATTGCTGGCGTAACAGCGATAAAAAAAGAATGCTCGCGAGTACTTGATACTTATATCGTGACGAATGATGCCGCATTAAAAATAGACGTCGAAAAATGAAATTCGATTCGCGCGTTCAACAGGCGTTCTTAAAAATATATCGCTTCCATTAGCTGGATTTTTGTCGAAATTTAGTGCCTCGGTAGTATTTCGTAACATTACAAAGAAACGAAACGTTAAAATGATTAAAGATAAGTTTCCAAGCGTGCTGTCTCTAGAGTGTCAACAATTCTCTCGAATTAATTCATTAAGATTCAAGCATGCTGTCATCAAGTATCGTTCAACGAATTTGTTGCAAAGGTGCTCATTAATCAGTGTTCATTTACAATTAGTATTAAGCTACTAAAGTTTCTTGATTTTCTGAAGGAAAAGGTAGTAGTGTTACAATCGAAATCGTGTAAGTATTTTGGCTTCAAATTGTGGCAAATAATTTAAGGAGATATTTCACTTATATCATAAAGTGATCTGCGCCAATTTTATTGCTCCTATGTGTCGGATAATCTACCAGAAGATTTAGATGGTGGAATCGCTTTTTAAATAAAATCTTTTTTACAATTTCATCTACAATTGCTGCACTCTTCAGAAAAAAAGATGCAAAAGAAATGCACTTGAATTGAATGCAGAATCTGAATTCTAATATTGGGAAAAGCAATTTTTTGAGGCCAGTGAACCCTTTTATCCCATAAGACGTGTAGGTAAAGCACGCAAACCGCGACCAGCCGCGAAATTTTATTAGTCGCAAACGACATTGGTACTCCTTTGGTGGTGACATCACATCCCTTCTTGTACTCACGCGTTTATTTGTAGCGAATCGCCGCCGCGTCATTCTAAATCCTTCATTTACGCGCGATCACCGCTGTCTGAAGAGAATTTTACTCATTCCGCCCACGCTGACAGTTTCTTTCTCATTCGAATTCAAACGTTATGCCGCCTTGGCTCTCAGAGATTGAATTTCACAGGGAAAAAATTATATTCTTCAAAGATATCTCAGTAATTCTACATAAATCCATAAACTCACAAATTGGGATAGGGGAGACCGGAGCAAGTTGACACGCTTTTCAGTTTTCTTTTCAGTGCATCAACTGAATTAGGACGTCTGGCATTTTGAGAAATGGCAGTTGGAGCAACAACGGACTAACCCACATTTTTTTCCAAATTGAATTAGTAGCAATAACGTATTCCAATAGGCTCTACTCACCATATACCTAAAATAGGGGAAAAAGTTGTTTTTAATGTGGGTTTGTCCGTTGTTGCTCTGATTGCCTCAAATAATAAGCAAATGGGAGTTTCCAGTTTGATACGATACCTTTTAGCATAAACACTAGTGCATGCCCATATTGAATTTTAGTTAAAAAAAATTGGAACTGCCTAGGTAGCAGTTGAAACACTGTTCCAAAATCGCAAATAAGAGTGGCAGCCCCCTGATCAACCCTGTATCAACTTTCCCCGGTCTCCCCTACTCATTATTTCCGAATCTAGTATATTTTCAATATAGATGAGATTTTTTTAACAATAACTGGGAATCATCTGTTTCTGAATTAGTAATTCCCATATAAAATTATGGAATACGATGAAAACACCTTTGCTAGTGAATTATAAATCCCTTTAACTCTTTAAGAAAGCGTACAGTTACTATAAACTCTTTTTCGTCTACACTATCTCCTCGATACTCTCTATAATTTTGTCCCCAACTATTTGAACACCCTGTACGCAGTACACAAGAGAACAGAGGCAAATGATAAATCGCGATAAATTAAAAGCTTCATTGGAAAGTGGAAGATCAATGGAGGGCGTGTCTCGTTTGAGGACAGCAATACAAAAGGATTTACGATGCAGCTCGTCTTGCTTATTAACCAGCTCCGGTGGGAGCCTAATTACGTTTATGCCCGTAATAGCACATTATCTTTCTCGCCTTGATGTTAGATGAACCAGTAGAATAAACCCGTGTTTCATGCAAAAAATACAAATTACACTTTGCATATCATCTAAATTCCTTCTTCCCCTCTAATTAATAACAATTTATTAATTGGCGTGGCTTCTCTGTGAGCAAATATTCACCACGAACACTAACAAACCTCAAAACGTCGACAATATTCAAGTAATTACTAATTTTGTAGTTTGTAATTTCAAAAATTCCTTCAATATCACTCGGTGGTAATTGACAAAACTCTGAGCCTCGCATCAACAATTCTTTCAACCAAATCACTTTTGTCTTCTACTGTTCGGTGCGTTTGAGATCGTTCTTCAGTGGAATAAATCATTCAGGGACAGAAGAAATCATTCGGGTGGGTCCTTTGAAAAAAAGTGGTCAGAATGAAAGCGACGACGGATTTCCGGAGCACCCGGGGATAAGATTCTAAATCTAAATGCGAGCTCGCGGGCAAAATCGGGAAGAGAAAGACGAGGCGAGAGGGCTAACCCCTTCTGAAGCAGAGAAGAGAGAGAAAGGTAGCGTGGAAACTAGAGAGATCGGTCCTGGGTTCGTCGACCCGGCAGTTGGGACACAGAAAGACGAGATATGCTTCCATTTTCATCTTTGGCGGCCCGCCAAAGTTTCGTCTGGACCGATCTCGTCTCCTCTCCTACTGCCATCCGTCAGCGACAATATTTTCTTCTTTTTTCTTTATCCATCCTCTTGTCGAGATCTTCGAGCATACGCGGATAATCGAAGTGGAGCCAAAAATCTGACGTTCGAGACGTTCTTTATTTCAACAAACACTCATTTTTCATATCTATCTTTAGCTTCGCTATGATAGTTTACTGTTCAGGAAATCGGTTCAGGTCTCGCGATAATTCCTTACTTTTTTATGAAGATGCTCATAGGAAAGAAGAAAATATAGAATATTCGACGTAGGGTAAACTGTACTAATTATTAGCACTCCTGATTAAAAAGCCACATATTAAGAAGTATGAGCTTGGAAGCCCTTGCTTAGGTTGCTAATCATTGTACAGTTTATCCTATATAGAGCTTTGGAGAAAATCCAAATATTTATTTATTTAAATACACGGGTTAGGATCCTATGAGTTGCCAAATAAACAATATACAATGTAATTAGAAGAATCGCATACCTAGTATCATTAAAAATTAGAAATTAAAAATATCGCAGAAAGATAGATACTTTAATGCGACCTAATCGCCACGTCGATACATCATTTAAATGCAAACAGAGAATTATTAAAAACGTTAACAGCGCACGAAAGTAAACACGAGATAATTAATTAACTCCCCCATTTGTCTTCCAAAAAATTAATACTGACACCTGAGGAACTCAAATTCGTTATTGGACCACGTTCTCACTACAGACCCCATGTACGATCGAGTAATTAATCCCGCGCGCTAAATGCTGGCAATTACCAGCCACTCATTAAACCTCGCGAGAACTACACCCCCGTTTTATCATTCTGCGCGAGGCCTCTTCTGCACGCGCTCCGTGAAAGCACGATGGATCGAGGGGTATATAGGTGCCACGGTGGAAATAAATCGCACCAATCGCCACGAATAAGGCGAGCTATCGCTCGACCTATCAAACGATCGCACACGATTCCACCATGGTGAAATCACTTCTCCACTCATAATCGCCAAATCACTCCCGCGATTGCGGTGGTGTTGGCAACGATCGACGAAGTCTGGCGCGGGTCATCGAGATGGAAAATCGCGTGTTTTTTTATTGATCAATCTTGTCACGTGCCCGATAGGTAGTGTTCGAGCGACTAGGTGCCGCGTACACGCGGACGTACGTGTGCAGAGAAACAGAGAGCGTCTCTGTGTGGAGAATACGCGAAGCTGTGCCCTCGACGGCACGAACTCTTCAACAAACCACGGCAATTTCTCTTAAAGGCGTTGGCATGCCGGCGGACACGACGAGCCGTCCGATCGAGATACCCTGCAGAGATAGTATCACGAAACGAGTTTTAATATCGCCGTTCGAATCGCGCGAAAAACTGGCCGAAAAAAATTCTTCGGCCAGTCTGGCGCGAAACACTTTGCACCCCTCACTCAGTATCTGTGTTGCAATTTTTTTCCCTTCGCTATGAGGGTTCTTTTTTTACACCGTTGTGATGTCGTGGAATATTGGTATAGATTCGAGGATTATTGGTCGGCAGTCTTCTTTACTTTTTAGAGGTGCGAATCGACTGTGAGGTAAAAATATTATGTCTCACGTGAGAGTTTAATCTTGTGAGATAATTATTTTACTATTTTTTAATTATTTTGTCATTATTTTCATGAAATTAGAGGCTTATGATACTCTCTCATGATTCTCTTATTTTCATTATTTGTATTTAGTTGTTGCTGAGATTTTTGTCTCGTGATAGAAAAGTCTCATGTAAAATGTCATCGTGGATTCGCATGAAATATCATCGATATGGTATCGTAAACTGGGGGAACATTGGCATGTTTTTGGAATATTTCGCTATATGTATAATATAAAAATTAACATTTTTACATTTGCTTTGAAGTATCCTATCATAACATTGCATCTTTTGTGATTGCACTGCAAGTGTCAAAATGCATAAAATTGTTGTCCTTAAGGGGTTATGCCCATCCTGCAAAATCTGGAGAAATGGATTTTGGGGTTTTGATATTTTCTTAAAGTACAACATCTCAAATGTATTGTGTGAAAGTTTCAATTTGATCCGACCAAAATTGGCGGAGCTGTGCCAGTTTTAGTATAGGTATTTCCTGCAGGATGTAAAGCTAACTTAAAACTTTAAACGCGTTTTTCTGGAAACTACGTTTTCAGAATCGGTGACCAAAATATCTTGAGAACCGCTGCATCGAATTAATTCAGGTTTTGTAGACTTATTCTATATATAAAAATCTTGTCCTTAATCGTGGCTTTTTCATTTCCGTTACGTAGTTTTTATTTTACAGATGAAAAATGAGCGATTTTTGTGGCGAAAATTGATATTTTAATTTGAACAGCCGTCATTTTGTAGCAAATTAATTTTTCGGGATAATGAACGATGAAGGACCAGATAATTTAATATACTACCTAAATTCCTTCGAAATTTTTATTTAAGATAAATCAGGTCAAAATTAGAGTGGTCACCGCAAACTACTGAAAAAAAATTCCTTTATTTATTTATATTTTTCATTGGAATAATTACTGCAAGTATTATAAGGTGTACACTTTCGAATACATAAAGGTTTCTTTAAAAAAACCTTCAACTTTTCCCCCCAAAATTACCGAATAAACATGTTTTTTCAGACGTCACAGGTGGGCATAACCCCTTAACCTTCTTTAATTCATGTTAAATTGCACTAAAAAGTGAAAGTTTGACCACATTTGAACTTACATTAACACTTAAATTTGTTTCTTTTTATATTCAATGCACTATTTTATATTTTTTTTTTATTTTTTCAATTAATCCTATTATTATCCTACTATAACATTGCATCGTTTATGATTGTACTACAAGTATAAAAATGCATAAAATTGTTTTCCTTTTCCTTTTTAATAAATATTAAGTAGATGCCAATGTTCCCCCAGTTTACGGTACCGTAATACCTGGCACAACATATTTCTGGTCACAGAAAGATCGCAGCACCTCAATTGCAATAAACACAACTACCCCACCAAAATAAACAAGAAGAAGTCTTCGACCCTTCACCCCCATAAAAATTTCGCACGCATCTTCCCATAAAATCTTCAGTATCCCGAAAGTCGTGGGCCAGGTGAGGGCGAAGAGGGTCCCAAAGGCGAAGGAGAGCTTAACCTTGAACTCCAGCGATTTCGACGCCGCGTCGAAGCATGAAAAGCATATGCGCGGAACATTTCCACGGCGACGATGACAATGAAAACGGATTCCGCGGGGCGACAGAGCCGAGTGAAAGTGAGCTCTGCAACGAGTTGGATTGCACGCGGTGCCGGGCATAGTCACGCGTGCAAGCCGCGTGTGTTACGCTCGCAACGCGCGCGTGTCTCTTGGGAGAACGATGGGAACGAGCGGTACGCGACGGAGCACGGCCATATTCGGTTGCTCGAAATTAGGACGAGCCGTTCGATCGGACGAGGCTGCGTGAATTCCATCCAACATGGGGCTCCGTTTTTTCTCGAGGCCCTTCCTTCAACGCGTTCGCGGCGCGTGGGTCACTAAGTGATCTTATACAAAGATTTCATTAAAGAAAGAAAAGCACATCCTTTGACTGGGTGTAGAAACAAACTAGTTAGGGAGAAAGGAAGAGGGAACTTGGAGGAATTTCACGGAATTTTAACTCTCCTGTACCTATACAGCACACTCTCGTTGCAGCATAGTTGCAGTATAGTTGCGGTGCAAGATTGCAACGATTCACGCAACGTTGTCGCAACAATGCAGCAATAATTCTATGTCCGCCTGCTGCAATGTTGCACAACAACTTTGAGGCAACTTTGCACGGCAACATTGAGGTAACGAAAAACTGTTTAAAAAAAAATAAAAAAAGTTATCGATTACGACAGATTTGAACTCCGTACCCGCCCGCACGACAATCCGACGCGCTACCGTTGTGGCCACGGAACCTTCTTGGATGTAGAGTACTGTAGATGGTATATATATTGATTACTCCGTACGTTAAAAACCTTTATACTACATGAGTACTACGACCCCCATATATTGTTGTTCCAAAAGCACTGTGCGTCGTGCTCGCCTTCACGAAAACATCAGCTTGGCACGTGCCACCAGTAAAGTAGATTCTGACTTATGCTTGGAACTGATTAAATGGTTGCCTTCTCCGACATATATTTTATATTTTAGTTCATTATACTGAATGTCCGCGGGAACAGTAAACACCTGGATATTTCCTAACGTATTGGAGATATAAAAGAAATTGTTTACATGAAATTGCATGGTTGGAGGGGGCAAATTTACTACGGAACTCTTTTTTTTAACAGATCATTTGATAGTGCGTTTCAAGACGAATTCAATAAAGTATAATGTATACACTTTATTTCAGCCGGTTTTGGAGATATTATGTTTTAAAATTTGCTAACGCCGCAAAGTTGTGGCAAAGTTGCGACAAAGTTGCGGCAATGCTGCGGCAAAGTTGCTGCATAGTTGCAGCATAATTGCGGCAAAGTTGCTGCATAGTTGCGGCATAATTGCGGCAAAGTTGCTGCATAGTTGCGGCATAGTTGCGGCAAAGTTGCGGCATAGTTGCGGCAAAGTTGCAGTGCATTATTGCAACGCAACTATGCAGCAACTATGCAGAAACAATTCCATGTCCGCCCCGTGCAATGTTGCACGGCAACGTCGCAGCAACCATACATCGACATTGCGCTGCAACCATGCAACATCGCAAGGTTACTGCAACCATCCTGCAACTTTGCCGCAACGAAGTGTGCTGTATGGGTAATTAAATATGCGGGACGCAAGTTCATTTTATCAGGTTTTGGAATTATATCACACACTTTATTGTCGTAACCTACCTGATGAATAAGGGGAGACGGTGTAACAAGGAAATGGAATGAGACCACGTCCAGTGACACGCTTATGCAGGTCGAACGCGTTGAACTCTCCGACTTTTGCGAAACGAGGAAAGCTCGTTCGCGATGGCAGGATAGCCGAGGCGATCGTTTTATGGCCAGAGTTTCGCAACCTCGTTTACTTTGATCCCCGCGATACGTCCACGCGCCTCGCGAGCGGAGAAACGCGATTCGACACAGAATTTCTGTGAGGAGTAGTTCCTTTTTAGAGGCTTATAGCAGCTTGAGGATGAATAATTCAAGGCAATGCTTGCCACGATTTCAAAACAGTCGAGAGTAGTTCTGATTGCGAGCAATTGTGTTTCTTCGACTGGGTGGGCCTGGGTTGAGAAATTGATAAACAAGAGATGGGGAATGTATGGAAGTTTTTAAACTGTGGAGATGATTTTACTTGCATGGTTTACTTCTGTGCGTTTAATCAGGGCTGGATTAAGACTTTTAGAGGCCCAAGCAGTTTCAAAATTTGAGGGCCACCTTATACATGGTTGATGGTCACATCAACGCAATTTACGATTTTTTAGTCATCTCCGATAATTTGATTTAAAAGTGTTTCTAACGGAAGATCGATTCTAAAATTGAGAAAATTTATATGCTGCCCCCCTTTCTCCCGATGCACTAAGCCCCTGCTTATTTTGCTTATTGGTTAATCCAGCACTGATTTTTAACCTACTACAAAAAGGAGGAGGTTATAGATTCGACCCGTTTGTATTTTTTTGTATTTTTGTCCCCGCATAATTCCGCAGCATATGGACCGATTTTGATGAACTTTTTTTATTCAAAAGAGGGCGGTAGTCCAATCCTACATTGCATCAACATTGACCCAATATTTTACCAGTTCTGATTAATAATAAAACCTATTGTCACCTAATTATTATTATTTTATATATGTACGCGCATATTTCCTCAGCATTTCATGTCAATATGTATAAAACTACAAAGTTAAAAATAAAAAAATTAAAACCGACTTCAAGAAAACAAAAATGCACTAAAAAGTAAAAAATAATTTTTTCCCTCGATTAATCTACGATTCTCATATTTTTTAAGTCGGTACCTCATTATTTGCACTGTGTAAATCTGGCGCCAACTTAAAAAATATGAGAGTCGTAGATTAAATAAGGGAAAAAATTATTTTGTACTTTTCAATGCAATTTTATTTTATTGAAGTCGGTTTTAATAACACAGCCAAATTAGATATTAAGCTATCCTTATAATACAACGAGTTTATCACCGAATACCTTGCGCAACGTACCTGCGTAGTAACATCGACGATGGTAATAGTAATGTAAATAAGAAATCTAATAATAAACGACTGAGAGGAAGTAAAAAATGTTGACGCTCGTGGCAACAGCAACTGGAGACGTAGGTATTCTATCCATGGTTGCACGTTCGATGGCGATACTTGAGGATGACTGTACCACCTCCACGGGATCCCGTCTTTGGGCCCTCCACCTTATTCTCCTTTTTTCGTTCCCTTCGGTCCCTTCGGAGGCAGGAGTCAGTGTTGTAAGGTCGTAGGTACGATACAAGGTGGAGGCGAGGAGGAAGGATCACGCCCGCCGTCTCGTATAATACCGGTTTGTTAGATTACACGGGAACGTACAGAGGAGATCCGTGCCACGGTAGATCCTCTTTGGATCGACCTGAACGGACCGGACCCACCTTTGTACGTCTGCCTACCTGTCTGTCTGCCCGTCCGTCTGGATGCTTGTCTCTCCGATCGCATGGCTGTGACAGCGTGCATTAAACGGCGTCAATCGTGCCACTCATGGTAAAACACTTTTCACCAAAAGTTCGTGTCTGATTATATCTTGTCTATCAGTATTGGATCAACAGTGAGAATCGATTTCTTGATGGTTCGATTGAAATCTTGAAGACCGCCTTTGGATCACAAGTAATGGGGCCGTCACGAGAAGAATCTTTCGTCGCTAGAGTTGTTGACTATATTTTTTAGACAGTTCTTCTCAAGAGAATATGTTTTGAATTTTGATCAATTGAGGAGATCGATGCAGCAGCAGTTGTAACGCGAAAATGGTAACGAAACGATATGAAGGGTAAGGGGGAAAACAAGGAATGTCACTGGACGGACTTATTTAGGAAATCAAGTTTTAATACTTTAGGCCATTAGTGAAGAAATAGGGTTCACTGAACTTAACTGTAACATTAACAATTTATACTCTAATTGGGTACCGATAATTGTTTTAGAGTAAACTAACCAGTGAATGACCAAATTGTTGAATTTATGGACCTTTGGACCATTATGGACCATTAATACTTGAATATATTTATGTATAATAACAAAACAACTGTTGAAATTGCATTTAAATCGATCCATATGCTGAGGAGTTAAGCGGAGTCAAACACACATATATATATATATATATATATAAAAATACAAACGAGTCGAATCTATAATCTCCTCCTTTTTGAAATCGGTTAAAACGAAAGGATTTCACGCTACCCCACATACATTATTCTAAACTCACCCAAATCTCTATCTTTAAATAATTTTCCTTTCTCCTTCCGGTTGCTTGAGCAAAAATCAACACCTCAGCAGATATTAAACATCGTTCCGATCGAAAGTAAAGAAAACGGTTCTACGTTCTGCAGCAGCACCTGGCGATGGTCATGTTTAAAGAGCGCGGTGATTACGGTACACACAACAATCAGTAATTACCGCATAAAATTAGTCGATACTTTGTAAACTCCCTCGGACGTTAATTAACAACGCCCCCCTGTAAGCAGAACATGTTAATTTGCGAATAACAGAGCGCCGGGATCGCGTCGGAACAATGAGTCATTATTTCGGTCCAAGGATCGGCGAGGAAACTACTCGCTGCTGGAAATGCAAATGAATATCCACGAGACGTATAACCGATAATGCTGTGATGTAACCGTGTAACCGGTAATGCCGTGATGTAATATATCAAACCAGTTGTGTATCGCTGTTATCGCGTGTTGCCACGATAAGATCGTGTGACGGGGGCTGAGCGCGGAGGAGGCGCGAGGATCTGTGGTCCGCTTGGCGAGAGGCGCGATCGCTAAATTGCACCGAGGCCCCAAGATCCTTGCACCGACAGATAATCATCCCTATGAGCCGTCGAGCGTACAAATCGACTCTCTATAAAGCAAATTGCGCGGTTAGTCGATGGTAACGCGTCACGTCTTTCAAGGGGATGCGGCGACATCTGGGACACGGATTCTGATGAATCTTATATATGTCGTAGTGTAGGTGTAATAGTAGATATACCTATTAGGGTGGAGCGATACTATATAGGCGAAAATTTATAATTGAATTTTCAGTTGGCCTGGGTGAGAGATAGTTGGCTTTTGCTTAACCAAATACAATTGTAAAAAATTTTGAAAAAATATTCATGTCAGCAGGTTCTTTTTTCTCTTAAAAATGTAAAAAATGAGATTCAGATTGTGAATTTTTACAGGCTCCTTTTCCTTTTCTTTTTATTTGAATTTTTTTATTTATTTGATTTTGTATAGATACTAGAGTATATTTTATTTTGTTGTATTTTTGTAATCCCATACTTAATATTAAGGAAATTGAAAATTTTCAAAATAATGAATTATTTACTACTTTAATTATATTTTTTGTGAGAATACGAAAACCGTTTTAAGTGGTTTTGGAGAAATAGTGGAATTCGAAAATCAGTTTTTCCAAAAGTCGGTGTTTGTATAAACCCTAATTACAATAGTGATATGTCACTTGAAATAAACTCCTGGGAAACGATATTTCCTAACAGGATATGAATCAATTTAATACAGAATCAAGCATCAAAATGAGCGATGGAAAGCGATGAAATATCCTCCCCTGTGTGGACCTGACTTTCAATCTTCCATGCCGAAGACGTAACGCGGAGGAATCTCTAGAAGGAAGTCTAATACATAATAGCTACGTTAGCGACCGATTGCGAGCTAATCTCTTTACGGTTCAGACTCCAGATGAGGAAATTGTCATAGTTAAGAGTAATTCTGGGGTATCAGTAGTGTGTGATTTTCTGAGATCGTAGTGAATCCGTGTAATAAGTGTACACAGGCGTTCAGGATTATAGGTGTGTAGTCGTAACTGGACGATGGAGCTTACGACAAGAAAGTGCCCTAACCAGAAATAATCTGAAAATTACACTTTGTTGTCACGTAATCGGTGTTATATATACACACACACTAATATATCAATACCGACAGACATAAATCTCGAAAGAGTTCCGCGATAGAACGCAGGCCTCCTTCTCTAAAGAGGCTTACATAATCCTATAACAGCGTGCGTTTTCACCAGCGCACATCGTCTCGATCCGAAGATCTCCGATGTCCCTCCCGTTAACAACAGAATCGCGTCCAGGTCGCGTCCAATTATTTTCGGGGGGGAACATAACGACGGCGAGACGGCTCACCCCGTTCATGGTGGCATGATCGCGAAGGAAGGAACCGCACCGGCGGTTAAATTTATCCTTCGCGGAGTTTCGGGGAGCTCGTTTTGCTCGATGGATACCTAAAACGCTCACGGTTTCGAGAGGACTCGGAAATAGCTATGGACTCGAGGCTCCCGAAATATCTAACACCATAGATTATAGTCGCGTGTAACGCGCGTGCAAGTACGAGCCCCGACTCCCTGCGAACCTACCGAACGATTAAGTGACTTCGAAACGCTTCCTAAAGCATATATCACGGCCGGTTGGATGCTACTTTGACAGCCATCGCGCGCTGATATAGGGTAAATCTGGGAGACTCGGTTGAACCGGAGAGTTGACTGAGTCACTGTATTTCAGACTCTCTAAGTAAAAATGCATTAAAGTGCAGACGAATTACTTCTCTATATAGAAGCCAAATAGTTGAATGAATAGCGTTATTTCGCTACCGTCTGTGTTTTTCTGGATTTATAGGCTTTAAAAGGTAAATTGAAGTTATATTTAATCTCTTTTGTCAAATAGCGTTGTATAAAATCGAATTTAAAATATACTTCTAAGTTTATTTTCGTTTAATGTTTAGGATAATAAGATAGGGTAATTGTGGGAGAGATGCCGCACTCGGAGAGACGCCGCACTATCGGTATTTCAAGGATATCGGTAATAAAACACATCATTGCCGATTTTATTTGTTTAAGGCTGTTCATTTGGGTTAGTTTGTCAAGCCAGAGCGTGTTTCCTGTATTATTGTTAAAGATTTTGCTGTTTTTCGAGGTAAGCCTAGCGTACTTTGTCTGAATAGTTATAGGTCGCGTCTATTTTTACTAATATAGTAGCTAAACATTCATAGTTTTTCTTGATACAACATTTGTAATACGTTAAGGGGACCATGTAGAATATTTCCTTGGCAGAATGGGTTACTTTCGACTTAGCATGTGGAAATACGAAAGTGCAGCGCCTCTCCCGGGCATTTCGGATAGACGCCGCACTTTTATTTGGGATAGATGCCGCACTTTGATACTGTACTGTTTCGGAAACTAAGTCGATTTAAATGATGTTTTTAATGTTTAAAATACCAAAAAAGTTTTTTAAAATAACTAACGTGGTATCTCAAGGCAAATTATTTATTTTTAAATGAATAATCTTATAATCGAAATATATTTGAGGACTATGTACGCTTTTTTCACAGTTTTTTTAATTTTAATCTCAAGATGCCAACTGAATATAATAAAAAAATTGAAAAGCAGATATAATATCTGTTCCTACTGTACCCATTTAATTTTCCAATTTTATAATTGTATACAATAATAATATTTCATTTTACTTTGTTTTTACTATTTTTTTTATATAAAAAGTTAGAATTAACAAGTTTAAAACGAAAATTAAACGTGTTTCAAAATGCGGCACCACTCCCGCATGTGTGGCGTCTCTCCTACCAAAGGATGTTTTTAGTTTCACTTTTTTTAAGGGTGACAAATATTAAAATTTTGATTTTCTTTAATGCTAGTAGAATCATAAGATGTTGAACTAATGATATGTATCCTTGGAAAACATTTTCATTGCAAAATTTAGACACGGTGACAATTTTGCGTAACGTGCGGCAATTCTCCCACAATTACCCTAGTAGAAGTAGAAACATTGAGGGACAATGCAGCCAAAGTATTTGGCCATATTAACTTTACCTCTCAAAGCTAACGAGAAAACCATCTCTCGCTGCAGAAAGGAGAGATGGTCGAGTTATGATTTTTTTATTTTTCATTATTATTTTTGTTTATTTAGTTAATAACCAATAGGTAGTAGTTCACTTTATCTTTGACGTGTTTCTTACTTGTTTAGCGTAAATAAACTAAATATCAATCAATCTGTAGTTTTATTCAATCATAAATAATTTTACTTTCTTCTTTGTTATTTTTCCATGAATAATTATGTGAGTGGTCGCTGCCAATGACGAAAACCATTTCTCCTGGCACCTCGGGAGGGGTGGTCAGATGTCATGACTTCAGTTTTCAACCCGAGTTACAGTAAATATTGTCTTAACACAACTATCGAACAGTTTTTCTGAATCTGTATAAAATTCTGAACATATAGGTTTGTTCTAATAAAATAAGTACCTAATATCTATATTAAATAGTTTTAATAGCCATTCTATATTAGGTTGACCACGTCTCCCGGATTTACCCTATACCGGCTCATGGTTTGACGATAACGTGGCGCCTAAACCATCCAACATCCCTACCACCGAATTCGGAGTGGTTAATGATTGAAATTAATCTGCTAATCTACTAATAAAAAATTCTTCCTTTCACTTCAATCATTTCTATCTCTCCACCCCTCTAAGTAGTAATGGAACCTTTCCAGAATGGTACCGCGCCATTAATCGGCTAATCGCCGACAAGATAAGGTAAGATGGCCCTTACTTGAAGTAGAGCGATCACCAGACGCGTCTCACCGCTCTGCACGGCTATGGTGCTTATGGTGGTGGTCGGGCTGGTGGTTTGTTGCGGTGCATCCTCGTTGCTCTCCACCACCGTTCGTGATTCCTTCTCACGGGGTCCCTCGCCATTCGCCGTCGTTTCCATCGTGCCGTGCCCGTCCACCATTCTCGTAATTCTTCCCTTTCGGCGGGAAGACAGAATCGTTCGAACTACCCGCGTGGATCGATTTAGCGATTACATCGATTAGGTACTTTCAACAAGTCGTTCTATACGAGCTCACAGTCTCCTCTCGAGAACAGTAATAACTACATTTCCAACAGAGACTAACATTTTACGATCCGCGCGATGAATTGGCAACGAAGATCGTTTCCTAGAACTTGAGAGTTTATATCGAATCGCGTGGAACGTCCGGACTCGGTCGGCTGAATTTCGGCGAGACACGGAATGCCGTTGGCCATTCTCCAAAAATTCTCCCGTTTGAAGGTGCAAGGAAAGGAGGAAGGTCCCTGTAATCCGTTTTAAGTCGACGCGATATTAATTTCGACGTTGATCAACGCTCCGCGTGCCAGCGCGAACAGGGCGCCGCCATCACGCGGAAACGTTTTCGGACGGGGGTGAAATTGATGCCCGTCGTCGTTCCTTCCTCCTTCGAGGCGATGTGGAAGTTACGTTCTCCAGTTACCGCCGTCCGACTCTCCGCTGATTAACGTTATTTTTGGCAATTCGCCAGGGCCGCGTCTGCGCGAATTCCGCGGCACGCACGGCGACGAATCCGTTCCCCGCTCCGGACAAGTGAACCGCTATTCTTCGCCGCGAACAATCCCGCCCGACTTTTCAAGGATCGCCCTTCGTACATACACGGTAGAAGAACTCACGTCCCAACTTGCTAAAAATCCCCAAATTTCAAAATTTTAATAAACTCTTCCTTGAAAAATAAAATTTTAAATCCCTAATTGCTGAATTGAAAAATAAAATTTTAAATCCCTAATTGCTGAATGGAGTTCGCTTTTAGGAAACAGATACAAGATAACGCGTGATCTCTGATATAACTAAACTCCATTAAGGCACTATCCAATTTCATAGATAATCATTATCAAAACTCAAATCTTTAAATTTCTAGGTAACTTCTATCTTAAAGAATCTATCTTCTATCTTAACTTAAATCTTCTAGGTAACTTAAGCTTCTTCTCTCCAATTAAATTCCAAAAATCAAGCTTACATAGAAAATTATCTTTCCAAGAAATTTAAACTCCACCTCCGAGCTTCATAAGAAAATACAGAAAACTCAGACTACATCGACCAGAAAAATGGCCCCAGAGGGACCACTGGATTAATTACCCCGCGTTCAATTAAAACGCGTTAGAGATTACAAAGGGACTTGGATACACCTCTTGCGGTCCACCGTCGGTGTGTTTATACTTTATAGGTATCTTTGTAAGGTGACGTCACCGACACGGACGAACGAATGGGAGGATAAAACCGGACTGACTGGTGGCGTTCTCCGAACGAGAGGTTCGCCACACCGCGGGGCCCACGATCGAGGGACGATCTCCCGTAGAAATGGGGGGAAGAAGAAAAAAAAAGAGGAGCGGCCCCGAGAAAATTGAGCGGAGACCGCGCGTGCACAGCCCTCGCGGAAATTGTCGCTCGCGGATTCCGCGCTGGCCTTACGGAAGCGTTCGTCTTACGCGGTGGCCATCGCCGCGGAACAATGTACAGTATTATCGGTCGCATTATGTCAGGCTAATTGCACGTTATCTAGCGGCTGGCGTGTCTGGGTAGCAGGCTGATTAACGGGCAACACTCGCGTGTCTTCATGTACGTATATTTTTCTCTAATTGGGTTCAACGGCTAGATCCGTTACCGGTGCCCCGAGTATTCCGCGATAATAGTAGTGAATGATGGAGCTTAAGAGAGACGACCAATGCGCGAAATAACTTCAGTCTGAATTATAGAAGCGTAAATATAAATAAAGGAACTGGTGTGGTTTTAATAAAAAGATATCTATCTCGGCCACTTTCCCATTTTACGGTGCTTCCAAGGTTCGGTAACAGATGAGCTCAACCGCGGTGCACTCAAGGACGAGGAGGAATTGAGGTCGACCGAAAAACGTGACAAATTGTACCTGATCCTTATCGCCGAGAATCGCGGCTCCTTTCTGGGCGAACTAATTTATTTAAGGACAAGGAAAATTAAGGAAAATGAGAATTGGGGTGAAATAAGGTTTCTCGGTATTCCTGCGAGGGAAATCTTGAATGTTTCTTTATCGGTAAAATGTTAGCCTCTGGTTTATGCAGTCGCGAGGATAAATCTGTCGTTTGATTATTGTAATCGAGTAAAATTATGTGGGGGTTTAATTCTCGATGGATTTTGATCGGGATCTCATGTGCTAATTTGACTATTTCTAAATAATCACCTAAACCGATCCACGTTCAAGCAGTGACAAGCACAACGCAAACCGCAGCAACAACACTTGCGTGACACATGTCACAACCGTATCGCGTAACCGGTCGATCGATCGCGGATCCAAGCCGACAAGAGACTGAGCCGGGGCCGCGTTTCGAATGCCGCCGAAGCCATGCGGCCGCGGGCGAGCGTGGCCGAGCGTCGACGAATGTGTACGATCAATTCCGAGCGCTCACGGAGGCAGACGATAACTCCTGACCCGCTGGATTCGAAAGGACGACGCGATGATAACAGGAATGACTTTTAATTATCGGTAATCCTCGTTCGTTATGATTTGAGTGAGCTTCTGTTATGTTAACAACACGCTGGCATGCTTTTTAATGAAACACTTTGCGTAGAAACTTGAAGAGCAAATTCATGCATAGGTACGATGACTTGAGATAAGAAGAAATGTGTTTCAATGGGTATTCATTTTGATTTTTGGGATTTATTGTTGGGGAAGGCTTAGGTTTCACGAGTGGTTATCATTGGTTGAGTTTCTGCCAGTATTTAATCTAGGTGGCAGAGATTAGGGTAGGGGAAAGGTGGGATAGTTGATCACAGTTTTTCTTTTTTATTAAAATAATAATAATGGTTTGCTTTGTTTGTATTTAATTATTTGAGTTGTGATATAAACTGATGTGATCATGTATCCCCGCTGATCAACTATCCCACCTTTCCCCTACTGGTAAATTTGATAATTTTATGTTTTGGATGTTGGATTTTTTTTATATTTTTATAAATATTATTAAACTTTCTGATCATCAGGGTATAATTTTCATTCATTTTTTGAAATTGGTTTATGGGGTGATCTTAGAGTGGCATACGAAGTTTGGAGTATGAGGGATGTGTTGTTATATATGGAGATGGTGTTCCTTTTCTTGTTGCATTTTGGTTCTGGTTCTTTTTATTTATTATTAAAATTGTTATTGTGGGAGTGGAGCAGTCTACTTACCAATCCTACCGTTTCAGACTTGTATTTTACTTTATGTTAATCTCTGTTCTAAAGTTCATGATTTATTAAGATATAATTCAAAGAGTAACCCAAGAAACAGCCTCTTTTGGTCCCACGATTTTGGAACTGAATTTTATGCGAAACGATACCTTATGATGAGACAACAATCACACGATATTTTCAAGTTGAGGTGACAATTAGTTTCTGAGATATGGGAGGTGAAAGAAGTGAAAATTCGTTAACACGGCAGCCCATACGCTTCGATGTATGGATTTTTATCTCAGTCCGAAAATTTAAACAATTAATTCCAGGGATTTTGCTGATTGCTAACAACGAATTTAAACACAGGTTTTCAAAATTTCACAATAGCCGATTCAATATGGTGGACAATATATTAAAAAAAGCACCCACTACATAGACATTTATATTTCTTAATTTTGATTTTTTTGTGAATTTTTAAAATCTAAGTTGTCTCATCGTAAGGTATCATTTGGCATAAACTTTAGTTCCAAAATCCTGGGACCAAAAAAATGCGAAAAAGGTTCTCATTTTTTGGTCACTCTTTAAATTCAAGTTTAAAGCTCCCATACACGAACGAGCCACTCGCGAACTGCAGCCTCAGCAAACATCGCTCGTGTATGGGGTCCTTTAGAGTTTAAATTGAACTGCCCGTTACGTTGTAATTAATAATTAATATCTCAAAGCACGAAGAATCCGCAATAGATGATATAATTTATTACAACTGTCTCTTATAACTCTCTCGTAATTATTCGATGCAAATCATAACAACCATAGACAGTATTACTGAAATACAGTAAAGTACATATAAAGCTACTATGACAGTGATCACATCATTAAGCAGTTCGTGGTATCGTGATTAGCCGGTGATCCAAGCTGGCTCGATCATACAGTGACAGCTTAAAATTGAATTTTTTAATTCAAAGCACAGACGCACATAGATCACACAGACAAAAAACAGCTAGCTTGTGTTAGACAGCGGCAAACGATGTCGACTTTCGTTGATGCTGGTAAAATCGATGAAATTCTGTTGCACGGCATAGCGATCGAAGCAGGCAGCCTCGTGGTTGCAGTTGCAGCTGCAGCAACACTTGTTTCTCTGACCATTCAACGGCGAAGCCTCGCTGGGACTCACCTTCCTCGCTCGTTCGAGGAAATCTTGACTTTCCAGGCTCTCCTCCTTCTTCGTCGGCGACATCTCGATCCCACTGTCTTCGTGGTGTCGCGTGTACTCCTTCAAGGACAACGTGATATCCTTAGAAGTGTCGAGGCCAGTAACGTGTGGCTTCCCCTCGCTAATCTCGCACACTTTCGTGAACTTTATCACACGATCGGTGTCGTCGGTTTTCGTTGACAGCTCGTCTCTGCGGCTGTACGACTCAGCTGGAATATAACACGATTCTTAACGATCCTAAAAATATCGAGGAACGAAAATACAGAAATAAGAGACTCACTTTTCGAGGCCGGCTCAGTTTCGTGATGTAGACCGTTCGTTTTCCCATGATCGTCCGGAGACACTATGCGCTCGAGATCCCGGATTTCCTTCACATCCACGTTTTCCTGATGACCTTGCAAGGTGTTGGATATCACCTTGTAAGAAGCAATCCCCAGGCGAGTGTCGTGCGACACGCGCAAAGTTGTGGTTTCTGTAACCTCCTTTACGATCTTACCCGTGTTTTCCTGCAATAATGAGTTAACGAGAGTTTGCAGTAAAGTGGTATTTTTAAAAATCGGTATCATGGGTAGGGGAGATGGTGTAAATATGGACCGGGGTTGTAATACTGAAATAAATACAATAATTCGTGATTTGTATTCGTGATTTGTGTTAAAATTTCTAAGAAACTTTCATTAAGTGTGAAATTTACATTAAATTTCACAAACAAAGCATATTTTTTTCAAGAAAAGTTCATTCATTTATTTATTTTCTATTGTTCCTCATTGTTCCCTCCCCATTTTCAAACTTTTTGAATTTTTATTCTATCTACAAATTTTTTAGTTTTTTTTGGGCCTAATTAATTTTGAAATTTCACATGTAATTACTACAAGCATGGAATAAACTTATTTAAATTTTAAAATACACAATCTCTAAAATATAAACTATTTCTTACACGCGTTTTACCTTTTCAGCTTTGTTCCATATTACCACTCTAATTTCAGAAACTATTTTTCCTGAAATTTTTTGTCGAATGTCATAGCGTCAAAATAGTTGAATTTTCATGCTGAAGAGCTATTGATACATTATCTCAAATATATGAGCTACCATTTCCACTTTCTGTTCACACAATTTTTACCTTTTTAATATGTGTTTTCCTCGAATCAAACAAAGAGTGGTCCATATCTACACATTCTCCCCTACACTTTCCTCAACCAACCTCTAATCTTTTCTCCAGCAATACAAGCTTCTCAATCTGCTTCTCCTCGTTCGTCTCTCGAACTTCCGGTTTGCAAGCAATTGCCAACGAGTCCCTTTCCTCTGTTTTGGGAACCCACGCAGCTTCTTCTTGTTTAATCACAGAGGAAGACAACTCCTCGCTCGTCGCGGTGAACTTAGGATCCTCGATGTTCCACCTTCGCGGATTAAAGAGCGCGAATGAAACAGAATTATTTCTCGCTGTAAACCGCGAGAGATCGCAATGGACGCCTGGTTCCTCTGTTTCTTACCAAGTATCGCACGCAGACGTCACGGTTGCTGGAGCGGCAAGGTCTTCGCATTCTGGGGACGTAACGAAGGATTCGCTTCTGGAACGCCCTGTCGGAGTCACCGAGCACTCCGTGGCGGTCACGTAGCCCTCCATGTTCGAGTCATCGGCTAGACTGTCGTCGAAAGACCTCTCGATAACCTCCTGCGATTAGACCACGAGGAATAAAATATGGAAAACAAAAGGAGCCTTTCATCTGTCGTCAGGTTTGTGGATCTGTTACACTTGAATTTTTATATGAAGTTTCACGTGTATATTTTTACGGGGTAGAATTTGGTCGGGTGAAGGGTCTGGATACTCGAAGAGAAATGAATTATTGAAAAATCACAATGGAATTGAATAACAGTCACTGCGGTATTTCAGTGTAAATGACCGTTTTCCAACGTCATCTTTGGGAATTTATTTAACAAAGACTATAAGTTTATACTGTCTGGAATTTCGCCTGCATATTAAGGTATGTTTGAAGTGTATTTGGAATTTTTGTTTCAGCTTTTTTATCGCATGTACATATAGATATAACCGGCGCAAGTTTCTTCAAAAAAATTCTTCACCAACGGGCGATGGTGTGGGGGCTCCCAAATGAAGAAATTAAGATTCATTTTCTTTATGGTTATCGCTATGGTTGGAACCACAGAGGCCCCCTAACAATAAAAATTTACAGAATGACAACATTTTGAAAAAAATGTTCGATTTCTGCCAAAATATAGCTGTTTTCGTTCTTTACAATTAATTTTTTATAAGATAGAAACTCGTTCGTATTTCCAACCATAGCGACAACCATAATAAAGAAATTAAATCTTAGTTTTTCCATTTTGAATGACTAGAACAGTCCCCACACCATCGCCCGACGGAAAAGATTTTTTTGAAGAAGCTTGTACCACCGCCTATATCTATGTATATATGCGATAAAAAATCTAAAAAAAAATCCGAGTATTACTTCAAACACCCCTTGATATGCAGGCAAAACGCCAGACAGTATAAACTTACAGTTTTTGTTAAATAAATTCCCGAAGATGTCTTTAAAAAAGTGTCACTTACACGTACCCCCTTAATGAAGATATTTCTCGACAAACTCCGCTATTACACTTCCCAATATCAAAATACTAACTAACACTACTTTTTAATGCCTCGATAAAATAAAAATATAAAAACCAAATTACCTCCTCCGCAGCTTCTTCGTCCGCTTCCTCACCCTCATCACCCACAACCCGATCGAAACCAGAATCCCCGCGGGTTTCACTTCCGTTTGCACACGTATCCTTCGCAGCCTTCTTCTCCACCGTCGTAGAAGTCTCCAGCACAGGAGACAGAACTCTGTCGACGCTGTCATTCGTGCAAATTGTTCCATTCGTGGTTGCAGACGACGTCGACGTCTCCGTGACAGGCACAGACGATAAATTCCAAGCTGTTGCACCTTTGGCCGCCATTGTCGTCGATGACAGCACCGTGGAGATGGACTTTGGTTGAAGTTGCACCGTGGATGTGGAGGAGCTTATGGAAGGAGTCGTGGACACGACGGTGGTCCCGAACGATGACGTTCCAGTGGAAATTGGCTGGCTGTGGCTGGAGATCGACGTGGCAACTGTGACTGGATTGCTCGACGTGGAGAATAAAGAAGAGGTGGAGGACATCGCGGAGGATGACATGGGAACTGGTCGAGTCCTGGCTCCCGCCTCGCAAAGTCTCGCGTCCAGCTTCTCGGCCAGGCGTGTTACTTCCGCCAGCCTCGCTGAAATCGCCTCCACCGCTGTCAAGTTACTGACTTTGCCCGAGGCATCCTCGGCCTCAGACATTCTAGAAAAAATAAATTTTCGTCGTTCACTCCTAGCTATTAATAGAGTGATCTGAGAGGTCCATGTACTCGGCGAAGGGTGTTCTAGCGTGGAAGATTACTAATTTGTTCACGCATATAGTTATTAATTAGGTACTTGAATATTTGTCTGGTTTTATGTTTCTTTACTTGGTCTCAGCTTGATTTCCTTTTGAGGCTAACGCAGAAAGACTATGGGTGTTTGATTAAAGAAGAAGCTTCGATGTCAACATATAAACTATGGAACTTTGAGGAAAGACTTTCAATCTGAGCTTTTAAAATCTCAAACATTTATCCATATTTATGTCTACATATAGGTGAAGTGATGCTTTGCGATACGAGAAAGGAGAAGGTAAGGTAAATGTACGAATGCTTGGTGGTTTTCACAAATTAAATTAGGAGAAAACTTTGCTGCTATTCCTTAAGCCCCTTAGGAGTCTTGGCATTAGTAGGGGAAAGGTGGGATAGTTGATCAGCGGGGATACATGATCACATCAGTTTATATCACAACTTAAATAATTAACCCTTCGTGGTCACACGGGGTGTATTGTACCCCAAGAGCAATTTTCGATTTGAAATGTCGCACCTTTACGTCTTCCAAAGGGGATTTAACGCAAAAAAATAATAAAAAAAAATTTTAAAAAAATCGGTTTTTCCCACAACCATGGAAAATCGCTCAATTTCAACTACAAATTTTATCATATCAAAATTTATGTTTCTAGAAAAACACTATTAGACCATGACTGTATAAGTAATACGAATGTACAATTATCACTAAAAAGTTAAAAGATTCAAAAAGACGGAAATGGTAACTCAAAAAATGACGCTGGGGTACAGTGAACCCCGTGTGACCAATGTGTGATTATAAGAAGGTGTGACCACGAAGGGTTAAATACAAACAAAGCAAACCATTATTATTATTTTAATAAAAAAGAAAAACTGTGATCAACTATCCCACCTTTCCCCTACATTTACCTTAATCCTCGTGAAAGAAAGAATAGAAATATTCTTGGATAGGTTCTCGAAGAAAAAGGTGGCTTTTATTTCTAAATCAGAAAAGAGGCGTACCTAAATTCATACTTGGTATTGTAAAGTGGGATTTAAATCGGTGCAACTATTTGTTAACATGGTTAATATGTTAACATGTTCAATGTAGTATCGTGTAGATTATGACAGAAATGATCGGTGCTCAGAAAAGGACTTCGGGTATTAGATATTGGCAGATCATCGATCTGGTTTCAAGAGTGAAATTAAACTCGACCAGGCCGGCTAAGAAAACGTCAAATTTCCGAAAGTGTTACGTAATCGACAGTGACAGCGCCGCGACGACGCGTCGCAGACCAGATGGTGGCTTCGATGTGGGGCGAAGTTCTAATTTCGGTGAACCAAGAGCCGCCGACTCTGCAGAGCATCGCGTTTGAGCGGCATTTTCAATCTTTACCGTACGCATTAAAATTCCGCCCCGTTCCCATTGGCCTGCTGCACTTCCCTTTATCAAAAATAGCTGCGTCTCTGCGAAGACTTCGGGTGAAACAAAAATGGCGTATAGATATATTGGGACGAAGACACGAAGATAAATCCTCCACATCGTGCAGTTGTAATAATTACAGTAAAACGTCGATTATTTGATGAACTCACGAAGCATTATACTCCCAGTTCAATTATTATAATAAGTTATACCTATGTAATTGGAACTTCATGTAAAAACTTGAGAACCAAATAATCTCTCAAAATTTCTAAAATTATCTGACGAAATTTTTTAACTTAAGTAATCGAAATCAGTTTCCTATTAGATTTCGAAGTTAGTTTATACGTATATACAGGGTGTGTAAAATTATATGTCGTGGTTCAAACAGGTGATTCTACGCCCCTGAATTTAATAGAGAATTAAAAGAATTTACCGCAAAATCGACATTGACCTTGAAATTCAGGGCCAAATTTTTTAATCGAAACATGTTTAATTCGGTAAAACAAGAAAAAGTGTCAAAAATACTATGTTCCATACAGTAAACGCCCAAAATGATCCCTTTAACACTTTTTATCTTCCCAGTGAGTAGAACACATATAAATAAAAAAAAGTAGATCTTGAATTTCGAGGTGAACATCAATCTTACAGTACATTTTTTAACAGATCAAATCACCTGTACGAACCACGAAAATAACATTTTTACACCCTGTACATCAATGGATCACAGCCAAAGAGCTTTCCCACTGCCATCTTTCAACCACCAAAGCCTCGCTAACACGTGCATTAACAAATCTCAATAGAATCTAGTTCATAACGCCTCCATTGTCCTCACTCTCCTAAACAAATAGTAGAATAGCTTGCAAAAAAAAGGAGGCAGAAAGTGAGCGTAGTAATACAGTTTCAAACGCAGTTCGTTTGTTTTGGAGCGATGCCAATCAACTGCATTTTCCAGATTTAAAATCTCGTCTCGCCGTTGCATGCAGCCTCTGTGCGAACTCTCTCGTAACGAGTCTCGATGGACTCTCGTGTGGACAACGCGCGCGTAACGATTTCGTGGCCCTGACCGTCCTCGTGTGGGTGAAAATGGGACACTTGTCTCTATGAATACAAACGGTGGCGCGTACGTCAACGAGAAAGACACAGGGTCGACCCATATTTATCGCACTAACACGTGGCTGAACGACGAAACCACACAGACCGCACAATGCTGCGGACAATGCAATCTTAAAAAAATAACTATCCCGAAATTCCTGATATTAAAAACATTGCTAAGATCCGAGACGATAGGTAACAACATTGACAAACTTCCAAACTCAATCGAAGGATTTCGAGGCAGGGTGCAATTTTTAATTAAAAACACTGCGATATGAGCTATCAATAATCTCGTTTAAGGTGAGATAGAGAGATGGTTGGACGAAGACGAATTTGGTTCTGAGAGCAGCGATCGAACCGGAGCAGAGGGCACTTATCGTATTTCGAAACGTTCGACTTACATGCACCGATATCAAGGTGTAGGTATCTGGTCGACGTGCAGCCATGGACTGACACACCGGCTCCGTTAAAAACGGAGGTGCCCGTCGTCGACGTAGCCTACCCCCTCGCCTCTTACTACCAGCTCCACCCCCGGTCACCGTCCCGAGTCTACAGTGGCGGACAAAAAAGTTACCACTTTTTCGACCCACCCTAATTCTATTACTTTTTAATATCAATTCAAAATTGTAGTATATGCCTAACATACATATTCTGAAAGAGAATTGAAAGCTCTATAAAATCCAGTTACAGTTGAATTTATTTACCTAACAATCAAAAAACCGCACATAACATTAAACAAGACAACACACTTTTAAAGTCAACAAAAAGTTACCACTTTTGAACATAAAAACATCTAATATTTTGTGGGGGTCATTTTGCTTTTAGGACAATCTAAAAAGTAGCTAAACGTGGTAACTGCTTTGTCGGCCCCAAAAATGTGTTACCCCCTTTAATATCATACAACACTTTTGCTTGTCAGTTAATTAAATTCAACTTTAACTGGATTTTATACATCTTTAAATTCTCCTTCAGAATATGCATATTAAATATACCACAGTCCTAAATGTATGCTAAAAAAAATAACAAAAATAGAACAAATCGAAAAAGTGGTAACTTTTTTGTCCGCTAGTGTATACACATACAGCCCGATCGTGATCCAGCTCTTTTCGATTATGCTCTGAAGCCGGACGACGACCGAATTACGAGTGTTTCATTGCTTCGACCCAAATGCGTCGGATACACAGGAAAATGTTGAAGGACATCGATGCTTGATTGAGAAAGTTTGAAAATGTTTGATGAGGGGAACTCTGCCAAATCGCATGGCTGATTGGTAAAAATGATTGTGACATGATCTATCGTCTACGTGATCTGAGTCAACGGACATCGAAGCTATAAAAGACACTTTTACGAGAGCGGTCAGCTTTGTAATTGAAGCTGGTTCCGCGTTATTCTTGAACCAGCACCAAGAACTGGATTCGAAAACGCCTTTGATCGTTGGTCGTACTTGCCGTTGATGGCACAGGGGTTCCTTTAATCGCGATCTCAAGAGCCGACCCAGCCGCACCATGCGTCCAACTTCTAGGAGGAGCTTCTCTCGATTACCCAGGATGTCCCTTATCTCCGCTCGTGCTCGAGACTCTGCGGCCAGATCCTCTGCTTTCGAGGATCGACGGAGGGATACCACTGTGTCGATTAGGTCGCGTAGCTTGGAACAGTGCTGGAAAATTCATTCATGGATATTTCAAATTAGCGTATAATTGAGAGTGAAGGTTACTTGAAAAATTGGGAGGATTGTTTGTGGCAGGATTTAATATTTATTTAGTAAATTGATTGGAATTGGGAATTATAAAATGACAAGGAAACTGGTTAAAAAATGAGTATTTTATCTGATAATTGAAGAGATGATAAGAAAAAGAAATTAAAACAGACTTCACAAAAATAAAAATTCAGTAAAAAGTAAGAAATCATTTTTTCCCTTGATTCATCTACGACTCTTAATTGTTTTAAGTCGGCGCCAGATTTACACAGTGCAAATGATGAGGCGCCGACTTAAAAAATATGAGAATTCAGTATTAATCGAGGGAAAAAATTATTTTTCTTTTTAGTGCATTTTTTATTTTCTTGAAGTTTGTTTTAATTTTTTTACTGTTAACTTTTTAGGTTTATATATATTGACACAACATACTGAGGAGATATGCGCGTACCTACATTAAATAATAATAATTAGGTGACAATAGTCTTTGTTGTTAACCAGAATTGGCAAAATATTGGGCGAATGTTGATGCATTGTAGGATGGGGCCACCGGGAAATCCCCCTTTTTCGAATAAAAAAAAGATCATCAAAATCGATCAATATGCTGAGGAGTTATTTGGGGACAAACATATATAAAAAAAATATATGCGGATCGAATTTATAACCTCCTCTTTTTTTGAGTAAGTTAAAAAAGGGACTAAGTGTGAATAGTTAGGTGCAGATTTTTCTGCCAACTATTTTTTCATTTTTCGGTTCGATTAGAAAAATGATGGTTCACCGTGCGTACATCTTCGACGCTTCGATGGAAAACAGCGCACACCCTCAGCCTGGTTAATTGTTCTTGTCCAACGGATCGAAGCTGCTTCCAGACCTGGCGCAGCCTTGAGAAGAGACTCGCGTTACTCTCCAGAGGCAGTCTGCAGGATAATCTTAGCACTCGAGCGCCGTTCACTAATTGGCAACCATAATCGTACGTCCCCTAGAAATGTAATGGAATCTTGACATCCGTAGAGCCTTCACAAACGAAGCTTATTACGTCAAAGATGAACATCTCAAGATGTATCTTTTTGGAAAATGATTTTAACGTTTCAGCATCGCAGCTGGCTTGTCTAGAAACGCCACTCATGTTGTGGGTAGAAATGGGGTCAAGTTCAATATGTACTCACGAATCCGAGTGAATTCCAATGCAAAAGTTTCACTTCATGGGATTCGAATACTACTCATAAGAGGTGACGTGTCATTCTATGTACTTCCAAAGTACTTAGATTATACAAGCTGGTTTCAGGAAGAGTACATGCAGGGTTTGGGGGGTTGTTGTCACCCCCTAAATATGAAAACGGGCCGCTATACAACATATCCAAAATTCAAACCAATCGGAGGCGGACACCTGGGAACGTCTCCTTGTAAGAGGAAGTTCTCGTACATTTTGAGAACTACATAGACATTAAAAATATTGAAAGATATTAAAACTCATGCAGCCCACTACCTTCGCAGTTTCCTGAAACGACTGGTGCTCTTCCTTCTGCGACTGTATTTCGACCGCGTTGCAACCAATCTCCATGTGATTTTTTAGGAGAACGTCGTACAAATCATTCAGCCATTTAACAGCCTGTGAAATGCAGGGTCGTGAGTAGATTGTAGTTTAATTTACACACATTGCAGGAGACAATGTTGCGGGATGTTGTTACCTGTTCAGCATCGCTTTCATAGGTGTGTATCAAAGCGATTTGCTTCAGAGACAGTTTCTGCAGTTCAACGCTGTCGTTGAAGATATTTTTCCTAGCGTTCGTTGCATCCAGAATATCTCTGACGTTCACTATGTCTTCGCCGTAGTCGACTTGCACGTCTCGGCCCAGAGCATCTTTCACGGGCATGGAGAGTATGTCCGACAGCTTCTCGCCTTCTTTCACCAACTCACACTCTAGGGTTTCTGTGAAGTTAGGCCGCGCCATAAATATAATAACGTTTTGAGATCATCCCACCTGACTCGTGTAATTTTTATTAGTCATTGTAATGGATATGTAGGTATCACAGAAAATATTACCAGTGGAGATAATTAATTAGGATTTTAATTTATAGGTGAATTTTATGAAGGAGTAATTGACGAACACAGTTTCGAGATTTGAAGATTAAGCACTGTTATTTTGTTGTTTTTTTATTTCCTTTCCTGGTTATAGCTATTCTTAATTTCTCTTGATATTTAATATGATGAAATATTTAATAACGATGAAACTAATTATAAGCAAGTATTACGAAAGTAGTGAACTCCATAGCAGTTCGATATTTAAAATCTCTGCGTTTCTTCCTTTCATTTTTTAATCTCCAAGACAAGCAGAATGCATTCTCGAAGTTTAAATATGTTTTTAAATAAAGTACGAGTACGAGTGCAATCATTAATGGAATAATAATTGATGAAAGGCTATTTACCAAGAACAGCTTGACTTTGCTCCAACTTTTGAAGGTTCGCACTAGCCTGAGAGAAATCGTGAGTCCTATTACCCATCACCAGTTTGTCGAACACTTCGCTCGTCTTGTCAAAGTACTGAAATAGGAGGAATGAGAGTGTAATGCATCTATTTCTGCAGCTTCCCCTTCGTTTCTTAACAAGGTACCTCGGAGACCAGCCTAAAGAACCTTTGCGAAGTGATTAGCACGTTGCGTCGTCTCTCGAGTCTGGTCGCGAAACTACGACAAACGAAGTCCATGAAGTCTCTCTGAGATTTCAGGTCTCCGGATAAACGTGTGCTTGGTAAACTGTCGATCCTGTGGAGCAGTTCCGCGTATCGACCGTAAGTCTCCTAAAAAGGAGATAATCTTCAGCAGAGATAAAAGATTCTCATCAAGAATCAGAGATTCTCTACTTTAAAGGATTAGAAGTATTATCAGTTGGATTAGAACTATCACTGTTCTATTGACCATGTGTGGATAAGGGTGTCATGGACTGCTCGCTAATTGGAGGTCGCATAAAAATTTAATGATGCATTATTTTGCACTGAAAAGAATCCCAGCCTATATTAATTTACTGCGGTGGTGTTACGTTGAAAATAATATTTAAAAAATATAGAGGAAATCCTAATATTTTACAGTTAAGGTGCTCAGATTCAACTTCACGAGGAGCAAGTATTATTTATTTTAAATATTCCAGAAGTCACTCAACTTTTCCATGGTATGCATATTATACACATACGAAGCTTCAAGAGCTAATATTAAAATTAATATTATTTATTACAGCCTGATATGCTCATTTATTTTCATGTAACCAGAATGGAGTGTATTTGTAGCAATCTAATGATCCCTCGTTCATTCTAAATCACTTGACAATTAATTTTAATATTTATTCGATGGTCCAATTTGCTTGCGCTTACCCTGCACTCCAGTTCCAATTCCTCGTGCCTCCTTCTGAGCTCCTCCGAGGACGAAACATCGAACCCAACCTGGCAACAGGAATTCAGCATTGCGTCAGCTGGTCCAAGGATCCAGTCTGTGACACGCGACACACCCTTTTCGAGATCACCGATTACTCGGGCGGTGTCCAGGTTCCTTTCCATTTCTGACCAGGAATTTTCGATGTCCACCTAGCAGGGCATAAAACCACCTCGAATACACACAGGTATAAAACAAACACGTTTCTGCGTCATCGCGAAATGAAAGAGGTACCTGCTTCGATTCAATGGAATCTATAAGCTCGTGAATTTGTTTCATGGCGTCCAGAACATCCTTCGCCGAGTCCCTGCTCATCGAACTCACCAAGCTTCTGCCTGTACAATAACGATAACAATAACGACACTTTTTAACCCCTGCTAACATTGAAATTAAAAGGAGAAACAGCCAAAGCTTCTTACTTCAACAAAACACTGACTGATAAGGAAATAAATTTTCAATAAACACTAATGACAATACGTTTCGACGTATATACACACATAATTCTTTTGAGGAGACTGATTTCGTTGAAATTTCAGAGATAAATAAAAAGAACGTGGGTCTGTGAGTAAACTATCTTCTATATATTTCTGTTTTTTCGCGTTCTTTTAACAAGGGATGTTCGGTTACCCGAGCACTCAGATTTCTTTTAAACTGCGCGGACTTGTAGAGGACCTCAATAGAAGTCTCGGATAATTTTTGTTTGTGCCCATTTTCGGTTCTTCAGGATAAAAACACCCCCTAAAGGTTAATGAACGTTTTCCTATTTTCCAGTATCTCTTGAAAACTATACTGGATACAAAAAATTGTTATAAAGAAAGTTTAATGATTTTTTACGCTGTATAAAATTAGGTAATCGAATTGTTTAAAACTTACGATTTGGGACATTTCACTGTTTAAATTACAAATAGTTAACAATTCGTTTGCACAGTTTTATAAAGCATAAAAAGCAATTCAATTTGAATTATATTAATTTTTTTGTATCTATTACAGTTTTCATGAAATCACACATTACCCTTTAGGGGATGTTTTTACTCCGCAGAACCGAAAACGAGCACAAACGAAAAATCGCCTGATACTTCTATCGAGGTCCTCTACAAATCTATTTAAAAAAAAAATCCGAATGTCCTGGTAACTTCCCTTGTAAGTAACGTCATTAGACCTCTCATGTTCGAATGAAAGACCCAGGAAGACTTCTATCAGGTGGCCTCGAATCGGAAGATGAAGATCGAAGGAAATAGATGACATTCGCGCGGTGCTGTCCACGCTTGCCGTTTTTGCACCCTCGCGCCGCGTCGAGCACGCGTCTCGCGCTCGCTTCCTAAGAAACGTTCTTGCCCGACGTCCGGTTAAGCCGGTTTTTCAATTTTTAAGGACAATCTAGCCGCAAGTGTCTATCCCCGTGTACGACTGGCTTGATCGTTCGCGCCGCGTTAGACCAGGAAATAACCATTAAGCCGCGACTACAACGCGACCGGTAGCGTTGTCATCGTTCAAGCGAGAAACAACGCGATCGCGAAGGGACAACCGGGAAATGTTTGTGTTCACCTGAGTGGAGGACGTATCGGGCGACGGATGCCAATTCCGTGCTCATTTCCCAGTAAGACTCCAGATCGTCGTCAGACTCTGACATCCGGAATCCATCCAGAGTGGACAATCTTTGGTGAAGGTCTGCCAGCTTTGAAATAAGATCCACCGCGTCCTTGGCGTAGTCCTCTATTTTCTGTGAGAACAGATATCGTGAACATTATTCGGAAGGTGAAACTGGTCGAGAGTAAATGAGAGTGAAAGTATAACGACTTCCTGCAGGATAATTGTAATTAGCGTGCTTGTATATGGACGTTTCTCTCACGAGGCATTATGGAGGCGGCTATGGGAGTTGTGCTATTATGGAGGGTTAAGAATTTATAAGGATAATGGAATTTCTTGGCTCTTAATTGTCAGCTGTATGCGACGTTTACGGGCTTTCTTGTGGGAACGTAGGGAGATTGGCTATTTTCTTTGGAATATAATGGATGAATTGGTTGGAGGAGTGAAGGGAATAAGGAGGTGGGAAATTTGATCGAATTACTGCCAGGTGATTTTATCGTGGAGGAAGGAGGAAAGTTAAATTGAATTAAGGGGGTATACCCGTTTGAACCCTCGGAAAATGTGTATATTTTGTGGATTTTTTTAGAAGTCAACGGCTTGATGCAGTTTTCCCGTTTTTACTGTCTTTACATAGTATTATGAACTACTTAAAAAAAAGTTTTAGTTAAAAAACTATTGTTTTTCGGAAGATATGGATATATATCCGAAAGTCTCTTATAAAGTATGTTAATAGCTATCGTCCAACGGAGCTATTTTTGAAAATTTTGAAAAATATAGAAATGGTGAGAGATCAAAGGTAAAGTTACATTTTTCTAAGAGAAACGTCCACCTTTTTTCTTTATAAATAATAAACGGGGAATCGGAATTTAAAAAGCCCTCGTAGGGCGATGTGGAATCTTATTACGATTCTGCATGCAAAATTGGAAGTGAATTGGTTGAACGTAGCCCGAGTTTTTAGGCCCACCGTTTAGCCATCTAAAATCGGGAGACTTTCGGATATGTATCTATAACTTTCCAAAAACAATAGTTTTTTAACTGAAACTTTTTGTTTAAGTAGTTCATAATACTATATAATGATAGTAAAAAAACGGAAAATCTGCATCAAGCCGTTGACTTGTAAAAAAATCCACAAATTATATTCCCTTAAAGGGGAAATTCGTCTTATGAGTTCTCATTCGTAGCACTATGCATTTTCGGCAAAATTGATATTTAGATGTTTAGCCTAGTACCTTAATCACACGTGATTATAACAGTAATTAAGTAGGTACGGATTATTAATATTACCACACGCTTCTGAATCCATTCTGCGTGATCGTATGATCTGTTACCACCCAACTCGTGCGGCAGCTGAGCGGGATCGACGTGAAACTGAAGCCTCGTCAAGGTAAGGTACGTTGGCTGAAACAACAACGAAAAGAAGACGAATTAATTTGCGCCATAACTCGTTGTTATCGTGATTTTTTAATGAAATTACATCATGGGTAGGATAGATCTCGTGATAAGTGATCGAGGCACGTGCTTGTGAGGAGCAACACTTTTCCGACGAAATCGCAGAAAAATTGTTGAAGCCTAAATGGCGAGTGGTAGAACTGGTATGTCTGGTCGGCGCAAGGAAGTCGTATATTATGTAACCTGGAGGCAAACGCGACTGATCAGAAAACCATGGTCCGATACATAACTTACGCGTAACATATTGAGATTTTTGTGGAGGATATATTACTGTGAATGAAATCTGACTCTTCGATTTTAAATATAGGAAACCTAAATATTTATGGATGTAACTGTGTGTCCTTTAAACTAGACCAGCGGCAATGCTACTAATTGTAAGATTAAGTCACGCGCGTAAGTAGAAATGGAGAGTAATAGACAGACACATTCAGTGCGTCAAGGCGCGAATCCACGATGAGATTTCACGTGAGACTTTTCTATCACGAGACAAAAATCTCAGCAAACAACTAAATGTAACTAATGGAAATAGTCATGAAAGTCGAGATATTTGAAAATATATCATGAAACTTGTGTAATGAGAGTCTAAATTCATCAAGCTAATGACAAAATAATTAAGAAATAATTAAATATTTGATAAGGAGAAAAAAATTCATAAAGAGAAAACAGTAATTTTTCAAAGATGCATGAATACATGGTCCAAATTTCAGATGAATCGAATCGCTAGTTTCTCCATAAAAACTCCCCAATTCTGCTATGTTTTTAACCCAAAAAATAGGATTGTCCTTAAGGAAACCTTCTTCAAATCGAGATATCTTTAGAAGTAATTTCTTTTTTATATTCTTAAAATTTTCACAATTGAACAATTCTCCTAAATTTATGAAGACTTTCGTTGAACCTCAAAAACACTTTCCTTATTTGCATTTTAATAAAATACCAACCTCTCCTTCCTTATGAGATTTCGTGCAACTGTCTACCCGTTTGTCCCAGAAGCCCTCAGGGCGAACCACGATCACGGAAGTGGCAGAAGATCCAAGAAGCACCATCGACAACCTTATGCACGACCTTGCAACGCGCCATGAACCCCTTCGTGCATCCACGATCAGGACTAGCCCGTTCCACTTCGTTTCCTCGCTGTCAATACAATAACATCTCTCGTAACCCACATCCATCGTACAACAAACATTGAATCGTAACACATAAAGCATCTACTACTTAAAAATCCTCATTATTCCCCCAAAATAACCCAACAATATATTTCAATCCCCACACAGACACTTCACACCTAACAATCCAAACAAATCATACACAAAACCAACGAAAGCACATTTACAATTACCTAAAAATCGACAAGAAATACGCGACGAGGGATTCCAATCTCGGCTTCGTGGTGGGTTGAAGCTCCAACGGCACATTGACGACTATCAAAGGTCTCCCTTCTCGATCACGTCCCCCAGGAATATACGCGAGCTTCGATTCGAGGGCTTCCAAAATGTCCACTGCCTCGAGTCTCTTCGTGGGCATGGCTGGCTGCGTCCCGAATATTATTTCATCGCCTGAAACCGACCCGCGCGCCTGTCTACGTTTGCACAATACCACGGACAGGATTCCGAGGACAGTCACGCATTAATCCAGTCAGGAATTCTCACAACTTATGCTAACTAGACGCCCAACGTAACACGAGACAGCAGATCGGCTAAGTAAACGATCGGTGTCACCGATCGACGGAATTGTGTTACGCACGATCTGGTCCGTTGACTTGCAAAAACGGCCCTCGTGGCTCGCGTAGCAGGATACAGTCACCCAGGGACCTGCACGCGCCGCCGTACGCGAAACCGATCATTCCTCCGCGCACACCGTGTACGCACACACATCCGATGCAGATCGAGGAACCCGATTCACATTTCTATCGGAGCACAGGGCACGGTGAAAGTTGGGCACTCGAGACGTTCCGTCGCACCTTTCCTCCAGAACCTTGACCAACAAAGTCTCCACTCACATTGTCATTCGCGAGACATAGCACTCTTCGATTAAAGTTCAATGAACTCGAACGAAATATTCACGAGGCCGCGTCTGGAGTAACGACACTCGCCGATGGCAAACGAGGAGGGATTCAATTTTCTCAGCGCCACGGAAAGTTGAAACGGTCTTCGGATCGGTTGCAGTCGCGGTATGGGACCGTTAGCGGAAATGCTGCGACAGCTGTTGCGAAGGGGGAGTGTGCTCGCGGGCGCAGGTGCACGTGGCCGACGGACCCACGTCTCCGCGACGGAATCGCGCGCGGAAGTGTTCAAGGCGGGATCCACCTCGTCCAGTGAAATGGAAAAACTGTCACGTGCAGAGACGCGCGGCCACGTGCACGACGGGCACGTACGTGGAAGCCGAAGAGCGGAGCTGCAGCTGCGACGGTGGCTGCAGGGAAACCGAAAGCCATCTCGCTGCTCCATTCAGGTACAACGGTACTCTGGCACCGATTAACCGTCTTCCCCTTCTCTTTCCCTTCCTCGTGGTCTTCCCTCGGCTTTGCCGCGTTCACGACCTCTTTCCGCGGAGACGCGCGGCCCCTTTTGTATTCCAGCGAGCGCCTCGCGGAAATTTTGCCCGTCAGGAAAAATTCATGGTTTTTGAGGGTTGCAGTGAATGTTAAATGTTGGCGAAGGTATTCGGGGTTAGAAGGAAACGTTGCTAACTCGAAAATTCTGATTTTAATGACATATAATGTAAATGTAATGTACGTTGGAGTATGGGGCAATACTTTTTTTCTTTGGGAATTTACTTTGAAGGGGTGAGATCAGCCCTTAAAGTCGTCGCATTTTTTGTTTTCTTAATTTAATTTTATTTTTCTTTTGGTAGTGCCATGGAGTATAAAAGACTGGACAATTTTTATATTTAAAGTTTATCCCGCATTGTTATAAAGTTATATAAAAAAACGAAGGAGCGCGATAAATTAAGGGGAATCCTATTTTTGGGGCTATAACATAGCAAAATTGGGGAATTTTTTTTTAAGAAACTAGCGATTCGATTCATTTAAAATTTAGATCATGTTTTTATGAATCTCTGAAGAAGTTGCAGTTTTTTCTTATTAATTATTAATAATAAATATAGGAGTTATGCATGATCTATCACCACGCAGTGCAAAATTTGACGTCAGCTGGTATGCATGATATTTATCTTCCAGGTAACCGGAACCAGAAAAATGACATGGTACTTTACTTTATATATATGTAGCCTCAGTTTCATGAACCAGAATAAAACAAAAACATTTATTAAGGAAAGTCGTGGATTTTCGAACTGCAGGTTCTGATCCCTTAATTTTTGCTATCCAAGTTTGCATCAATTTTCGTATGTAACAAAAGAAATATATAACTTATCAGTATTCTGGTTCGTGAAAGTTCGACAAATCACTTTTATTTATAAAAATTAACAGTATCATTCGACTCCTGATTTTGCGTGAACTTTGTCGACACTGGTAGTCAATATGCTTCTTTTTCTGCTGTCTAAGGAATTTTAAAGGTTCTTGATTATAGAAAGGCAGCTTTGTGGGAGAGATTGCGAATTGGTCTGCCCGTGAAATCGTGATAACGCAGAACTGTTGCAAACGGAGCTCGATAGCGATGAAATCACTGGCGACCCAAGACGTGGTATGTTTTACAGTCGCTACGAGGAATATTTTTCCTCTGGATGATTTATAGGTGCGACTGACCTCTTCTCGAGGTCAAGTCACGCATTCGCGCAAGATATTTTGGCGTCGGCTATTTTGCTGTACAAAATCTAGCAAATCAGAGAGCTATAATAAACACAATCGCTTAATTGATACTGTATCCTATAAATTTGTTGGTTTTGTAAAACAATTAAAAGAAAAAATATATTTCCAAAAATACATGTACAACAAAATCCACCAACAAGCGATCAGCTCCGCAGGGGGAAAGTAATTCGCGAAACGATATTCCCGAAGGCGTCTCAGCAAGCAGCGCGAGAAACCAGTATCGCCTTTTTGTACCGCCTCCGTTGACCGACACGAGGTACCGCATGGTCCCACCCTGAGGCATGCGGGATGACCACGAAGGACGATCGAAGCGTGTTCCCACGTCCAGCGCAAAACCTCAAATACTTTCGTCGTTCCAGCATATTAGCTTCCACAGCGTGCCCTTATAATCGAGGCATGCTTCAAGGATAAATATCAAATCCCATAAAACACTGTAGGAACAGTCAACGTTTACATATGACCCAACTTGGCTTGGTCTCCGTGCAAGTGCCATTTTTACAATAGCTACGTTCACACACCTCACATCTGCTTCCCTTCGGGTCCAGTGCTCGAAATAACAACATTGCACCTAGATGCAAGTTCCTAGAAAAGGCGAACTATTATAACTATGCATTCACAGAAGTCAGATGCATCGTGTAAAAGGTACAAAGCCCCCATTGAAGATTTCAATGAACTTCGTCGAGCTGGTGGAAGAATTATTAGATCGTTGAAGTAGATATAACTGCGAGAATAAAGCGAAGCAGATTTTAACAGTTCGATGCTAAATTTATCCCTGAAATTTGTTTCGCTCGTAAATACAGGCCTTGTATATCGAAATGTGTCGAGAATACAACATGCTGAGTGTAAATACACCTTGATCTTGCACTCTTCTACCACGCATTCCGCGATGTAATTGCAGTTCCAGGTGAAAGTAGCTGAATTTGGAATAAGCCATAAAAACCTTGAGATCCTCTGTTGCCTCGTGTGACTGGTCGTTAAATGCCTGGATCTAGGATTATTGAGCAACCGATAGTATACGTATAGCCATTTTATTTCCTCGGTGGCACGCGCAAGAAGCAAGGTCGGTGACCGGCGTTGACCAAACACCGTGAAAACCAAGGTGTGTCTCGGTAAATGCAAGCGTATGATACATTCCAGTGGGAGTATATCAGAGACGAAATATAGTTAAATGGGAGATCGTTAGACTTAAAAGGGGTTTGTGGCGCGGGAATATTGGAGAGTGACGTCACGAACGCGTTCGCCTCTTTGCGTCACCGGAAGCTGAGGATCGTGGACATTGGCGCGGCTATCTGTAAGCCGCGTCAGAACGTTTAATCTCGAAGAAGGTATTTTATCATTCGGTATATTGAAATGTGGGGAACATCTTCAGTTGACAATCTATTTAACTCTTAACTGGTATCCTAGGGTCAGTCATGACCATAAGCACGCAGAGTGCGTTGCAAAAGTTTTGGTTGTCTAAGTTTGTACACTGTATTTCTAATTAATTTTATAAAATGAGTTTAACTTTCTACGTTTCTATTATTTTATACATTAACTAAGAACAAAATATTCATAGAGGTTGATCTAGTGTCGACTTTACAAATTTTTGTGTCCTTTTTTATTTGGGGTCTGCCACGACTCCAAGATACCAGTTACGTTTGGAAAAAACAGTATAGCAGTTAAAGGTTAATCATTATCCTTATTATCGTTATCGAATATTATTGAAGCTGACATAAGATATTTTTAGGATCCATCATCTTCATTACCTGGCACACTAAAACATAGAGAACACGAGTCTGCTAATACAATTAATCGTAATCGGCACAGACTTACAAATTATGAAAATTATTATTGCTTGAATCACTTTCTTAAACCTTCTTGTCAACAAAATTATCATAAATATAATGGTTAAATATTCAATATTATGATTTCATTATCATTTATTATCATTATTTTTTTATAATTCATTCATTTATTTTAATGTATTTTCATATAATAAAGATTATTAATTTTGAACAGACGGGTTTGTCATTCTCTTTCCCTCACTTTTCTTCTTTCAGACCAGCTTTTGGTAGCATCTTTAATTTACATTTTTGTGACCTTTGTGACATATACTTTCAATCTATATAAAAAAATTTGCGCGATTTTAGCATTAATTGAATAGTGTTCCTTGTTAGTTCGGAATCATTCGGACCAAACCGATTCAAACTCCGATTACCAACTCAGATTACCAGAAGCTATCAATGAAGTCCAAAAGCTCCCACACTACAAGACTCAAATAATTCTTCATCATTTAATCCACCAAACTACAGAAAACCACCATCGACCTCGTTAATCCAACCGATCACAATCGATGCCTACAAATTCAGCTCCAAATCCTACAAACCAAAATCATTTACACAGATCCCCGATACTCTAGCTACCAAAACCCATCGAGGTCGGTAAAGTCGACGCAGCTACCGAGCCACGAAACTCCACCTGTTACATAACGAAACAAATGATCAAAGCGCGAGATTCCAATCGCACCGAGTGATGATCAGCCTCGGGAGACATTTTCGAGGATTCCTCGGGACTCGCGGAAGCGCGCGAGGAGGGAAACAAAGGGACAGAGAGTGGGAGGGACAAAGATAGCCGTCGAGGAAGCCTGAGGAGTCTGGCGTCGCTACGGTCGTCGGCCACGAAGAGGTCCGGCAGTGCTGCACCGAGCCTCGCGCTATATCGAGCCGAATTCTCTCTCTCTCTCTCTCCATCCTCCCTCTCTCTATCTCTTTCTCTAGTCGACCGAGCCATCGTCGAAGACGGACCGCCGTCGTCCACCTCGACGAACATATTTCCCCCCCGTTCGTCGGCTATTTCCATCGAACTGTCGATCCGATGACGGTGTTCCGGCTGCACGACCGTGAAGGATCGTCGATAAACTGGCCAGGAACGGTGTGATCGTCGAGCCGGGCTCGACGTGGAAGAGGAAGAGGAGGAACGATCATGGGCAACACCACCACGAAGAGCCACTACTCCAAGAGCCTCTCTGGCGGTGGCACGTCCAGGAGACCACGCTGGGAGGGATCAGGTTAGATCACTGTCTCAGAATGCCTTTTCCTTAATCGAATTCGGCCTGATGCACGGGAAACGGTCCTGGGGGAACGATCGAACACCGACGTGTCATCGGGGACTGCCAACCGATCGCCATCTTGATCGACACTCGATGTACGACAGAACGCTCAAGTGCTAGATTACCACCTCTCGACGTGACCTGGTGATTCGGCTCCCCTGGAAAGATAGGGTTGAATTTATTTAAAGTGACATGGTTGATTCGGTGGTGATCCTTTGGGGGTGATCGTTGTCGTTGTGCAAGGGATGCGAGGGACTGTGCCGCGTGACTGTGGGGTGCGTTTGGTGGCATGGTACTTCCGGTAACCGTGGCTCGACGCGAGAGTTGACGATGCTCTGTGATCGGGCTGCTACTCGATTGGCTTGCTCCGATAGTGGGATGATATCTAAAATTAGGCTGCCTCTGCCGACGGATCTGTCAAGCTGCCGCGTAATGTTTGAGTGATCGATAATGGAGGATGCGGGGGTAATTAGCGGATTTTCTTTGAGTGAATCTTGGGCTGGTTTTTATGGTTTGTGGTTCACTTTGGGGAGGATGTTTATTTTAAAGGGATTAATTATTAGGTGGATTTGAAAAGTTGTGGATAGTTCTGAAGGTATTCTATGAGATAAATGTTAGCGAGAATTTTTATGGTAGTTTATGCGGAGATTCTGTATTTATTTACCATGAAATCAGCCAGTAATCCAAAATTAACTCACGCGCCTCCGGGTGGCGTTTATTTTAATAGCCGATGGTGGGTCTGTTGAACGATGGACAGCATTTACGGGAATGTGAAGTGAAAATTCAGGGTGTTGGGTGTAGAATAGGGTTTCAGTCATTTTTGGGGGTTGGTATTTTAAATGCTTCACTTATTCGTTATAGTCTCCAAGTTAATAATCGATTATTTTAAAAAATTCACATTTCAAACACTTCATTATACCACTTAAGGGTTTTGACAATCGAAAAGTGAAGAAGATTCTGTTAGTGTATGAGTTTATCTAGTTCGTGAACGAAGGATTTAAAAAAAAATGATTTCACACAAAGTGACGGTCGTTTAACGCAAAATCATGATTTTTCGATGTCTGAATGTTCGTTTCTCGTGAATTAAAAATAGAGTTTCCGTCAAAAACAAAAATCCTCCATTAATAAACTAGATAAATTCATACACTAACAGAATCTTCTTCACTTTTCGATTTCAGATGATCCGGTTCTGAGAAATCGTGCCCAACCCCCCAAAAAATAGCTTCCGGGAGAGTGGCTGTTATTCGTTCACTTTTTAATATTTTCCTACAACAAAATTACCGAGAGTTGCTGAATATATATACTTTTAAAATAAGCAAATAGTTGTAAAAAATATAGATTAGATTTTCCACAAAAAAATTTCCAAAAATCACGTCTGACAACTAGGCATGACCCTTAACTCACCCCAGCTACCACCAGACTGAATAGCATTTACAATTTCATCCCCAGTGTCCACTTATTCTTATAATTAATTTGTCCAACAGAATCACGATCCATCTCAAAGATAAACATTACTAAATCCTATCGCGGAAATCACCAGCACCTTTGCTAAATCATTAATTACTACATCAGTAACCCCTCCATCTGTAGATCTCTCTGCGGAATGCAGTATCGATTAAAAAACGATAGGTATGCTGTACAAAGGGTGTCAAAGACAGGCCCGAGCCGGTGTCCGATGTCGGCTCGGAGTCTCGCATAGTTTCCCTACCCTGAGGACAGCGCAGCGGCGGCCCTCGGATTGCCAAACGTTTCAAATTTTATTTTGGGAGCGCCACCTGCGGACCTGTGTTAGGGACCGTGTGTTCTACACGTATGTGAGCATCGTTCTGGCACGTGCGAGCTTTCCGTGAACTTAATAACGACCGTACTCCTTTATGCCATCGTCCAAATTTCCTTCGAGACACTCAGATAAAACAAGTAAACCCATGAGATTCACAAAAAAGCACAACTTGCGATAAAGAAATATTTTATTCGCAGCGTAATCTCCGAAGCATAATTTAACTTGTTGCCGGGCAAATGCGGCAGAGAGCCAGCGCGTTTAAAATAGTAAATTAAATAAATATATTTTGTAATGAAACGGCTCGGTATGTTGCTACTTATATGTACATTAGTTCCTGCACTTCTTGTTTGGTGGGAAGCTGCGCCTACGTCTAAAAATATATGAACACCTCGGAATCTTGATTAACTGACGATGCACCGAAGAATGTTCGATCACCCTATAAGACATCTAAACGTACTAATGAGCCGCGATTTTAAATATACTCCTTCGTACAAGTCGAACAGTGCACAGCTCTACCAAAACTGTATCTAGAGTACTTCATGCTATTCTAAGATATACTTTCCAACCACCTACTTACATAAAGTAACTTTCATGTGCCCAAACTTCGCACCACTTTGTGGCCTAAATATTTACCTAAATATTAGAATATTAATCAATCCTCAGATACCTTCAACATACTGCACATGTATAACTATCTTAAAGTTAAGTGTAAGAAGAAAAGGGGGAAGAGGAGAAGGTGGTAAGATTAGCTTAAAACACAAACACGATTGTGTTTTGATTTCAGGGCTTCCAGCTCCGCCAGGGAAGCCAATTTTAATACCAGGAGCGGACGAGTCCCAACCCGATGTGGTGGCCATCCGTTGGGAGAGGTCACCGAGTAACGGTGGCTCGGCCATTGTCGGCTACCTGGTCGAGCACAGAAGGCTCGGTTCTCCGCATTGGGTACGCAGCACACCAGGGCTTTGCACCTTCCCGGAACTGACCTTGAGCGGCCTCGAGCCAGGATGGCGCTACCAATTCAGGGTCAGGGCCCAGAACGCCGTGGGTCTCTCGCGGCCCAGCGAGATCTCGGATCCACTGACGGTGACCTTGCAAAGGTCCGCAGCGTCCGCGCCCTACTTCGAGTTAGAGCTCAAGGATACGATCGTCCTCGAAAACGAACAGGTGTCTATTCAATTATTTTGTAGTGATACTAACTCTAGAGCAACTCTGTGGCACTTTTAGAGAGGTCTAACATTACCAAAAAATTCTTTAAGTACCCTCTCTGAAGGTACCTATAGCATATTGGTTTTCGTGTATAGTAACGTAATCGAGGATTGTGAGTGAGAGCTTGATACCTATTTTAGCGTCTATTAACACGTTTTTAGAGACCATTAAAATCTTCTGGAGTCGCTCGTGGGGGTTGACTTCGTTTGATTCAGTTCATTAGGCGATGAAACCTTTTACTTTAAATTCCTCGACGAAACGAACTCTGAAGATCACTTTGTTCTTCTAGTTACGATTTCTCCCATCAAGGACCCTTCGAATCCTTTGCCATGTAATTTCTTCAACACCACTGTCTCATTCGTTTCTGTGTGTAGGCTGAGTTTGTGGTACGATTCACTGGGACGCCGCTGCCGAAGATCGCATGGTTCAAAGACGGCTTCGAAATCTTCAGCAGCAGGCGAACAAGGATCATCACGGACAGTGGCAGGAGCGTGCTATTGATTCATCAAACCGCACTCAACGACGAAGGCGAAATCAAATGCACCGCCACGAACAGGGCAGGCCACTCTAGTACCAAAGCCAGATTGGTCCTGGAAGGTTCGTAGGATTTGCATTTCAACATTCAGTTATCAGTATTATTATTACTTATTATTCACGGGAAAAGCCCTTTGGTACAAAGAGATAATAATAATGCGGGGAGACATAATACATATATGACAAAATATTAATCCGAAGAGAAACGAGGGAAAGTATATATAGCAATTTAAAAAAAAATGAATAAAGATTGACAAATTATAGAATAAAAACTATGGAATACCTTGAAGAGAGCATCTTAAAGACGCTAGGGATTGTCCAAATAAATCAATATTCTGATGGAAATTGTTAGCGTGGTTAGATATTCAATTTAAATAGCTATTATAACCATATACAGTACGATGCAGTTCACTATGAAACAGTGAGTAATTTCTTAAGCTCCTTGAATCTACATTTAGAGAGAACAATTGAATGATCGCAGGATAAGGTATAACATCTTTGACAATTTTGCTTACAAACATGATTTCAAACATCTTTCAACTGGAAACGTATTCCAGTTATTCCTCTAAAAAGAGTACTTCAACGTCGATTATTAATCGCCTACAATTTTTCATATCATCAGCACCACCAAAGATACGTCTTCCACGTCAGTACGAAGATGGCCTCCTCTTCGAGCAGGACGAAACTATTAGATTGAAAGTCTCGCTAGCCGGGAGGCCGTCGCCTTCTGTGTTTTGGTATCACGATGGAGAACTGATCCTCAACGACGCCAGGCATATCTTCGAAACGATGGACGGCGAATCGATCCTCAAGATACCTGACGCCAAGCGAGTCGATAGGGGAGAGTACACAGTGAAAGCCACGAACAAACTCGGGGAAGACACCTCTTCGTTTCTGGTCACCGTTACAGGTCGTTACGTTGTTGTAAAAGTTTGAAGACCGGTGAATCTTGGAATTTACCGGCAAATCCCAACAGTAATGGAGTGACAAATATCTCAAATATCCCACAAAACCATTCAAACATGGGGCTTCCACCAACAAATTGTGATAAATCGCAGGATTTATCCATCAGCTCTGTTGGCAAAGCTCGTCGTTCAAATGTTTAGTAATTTATTTTATTATTTATTTATTTGCCATCAACTGGTCAAGACCCTTTATTACATAAGGTTACTATGGAAATAAACAAGTGTTTCGAACTTCCACCACCCTACAATGGCAAATTCTAGGATTCCTAGATTTCAAGGCAAATTCCAAGATTTACCGGTCCTCGAACCTTTTACAGTAGTTTACATTCAATAATCCATGTACAACGTCGTTCTACGTTAAGTTATTCATATGAAATATAAGTTTTATTTATCGACAGATCGGCCTGCTGCGCCTGGCAAGGCGACGGTGACGATGACCTTGGGCAGATCGGTAACACTATCGTGGAAGGAGCCAGAAGATGACGGTGGTTGCAAAATCGGCACGTACATCGTCGAGTATTACAGGGTAAGTGGGGGAGATGGTGTATTCGTTCGTGTGTGCTGGAATCCTTCTGATCGACGATTTTCACTGTTAGACAATTCTCTTCAGGTCGGCTGGGACGTGTGGCTGAAGGCGATCACGAGCAGGCAGACGAAAGCTACGTTGTCGGAACTGATCGAGGGATCCGAATACAAGTTTCGAGTGAAGGCAGAGAACCCTTATGGCGTCAGCGAGCCCAGCGAGCAGAGTGACGTAATCTTCATTCCAGACTTAAAAAGAGGGTAGGAGAAGCTTGTGATTACAGAGGGTAACTAATCAGTGAAGCTTCGCTTCATGATGTCAAGGCTGGAACTCTAGGAAAATCTGTTTTGCTTTTTTGTTGAGGTTCAGTTGATCGTGCATCGTTTTTATTCATGAATATCTATATCGATATTTCGGAGTATTCTTCGATAGCTTCAGAAGTTTTTTTATTTTTTTTTATTTAAGTATATCAACGTGATAAACCCTTTGTTATAAAAAGTACAAATTATAGTCACACAAGCACAGAACAAATAATTAGGAAGTACAAAAGAAAAATAATTAAAAGAAACAAAAGCAGAGAAGTAAGCGCAAAAGAACCATTAATTATAGTGACAAAATAGATATAAAAGAATCATAGTAATAACAGCAGCAAACATGATAGTAAAAGTTAAGGGGAAGTTATAGGGATAGTGTTATTTTACACGTGAGGATTTTAAGTCTCGGTTATGTTATTCGTTGAAATATCTAGCATAACGGCACCCTCCTTGGGCGGCAAGTCCCAGAGCCACCGAGAAATCAGATCAAGGGAGAAACGAGAGGTGAGCTTCGCCGTGCCCAGTCAGAGAACCAGAAGCCTGACCAGGGAGGAGGCTCGTACGCGGGACGAAAACGACGACGGCCATTTCGGTCCAGCAAGTCGCTCCGTGTCGGCTCAAAGACTTGGGGGAAGACCATCCAGAGCCGACAGCAGAGTCACTTTCGCCCTGGACACGCTGGAAAAGTCGGAAGCGCCAGTTCCTCCAGCTAGATCGAGGGATCATTCCACTACAAAGCACGTTAGTCGTATTGAGAATCATGTAGATCGATCGAATGTCAACGTGGACGTAACGAGCATCGAGGCAAGTATTCCTTAGATTTTAATATGTAATTGGTGCGCATGAAACTGCTGCATCGCGCGGGGAAGTTTGAATGAAAATATTTTATGCTTAAAGTAAAGTTTTGGTTAAGTTTCTGTGACATTTCTCGAGTCGTAAGTCAGCGTTAGCAATTGAGGACTTTGTAGCAAAAGGGGTTCAGCTAGTAGTTATTGAGTTGATGAGTTTTTATTTATATTTTTCGCGAATTTCTCAAATCTGGAGCCACCCAAAACAAAAATATTGCAGAATATAGTAACGGGTGCAGGCTCAAAATTTGCAATAAATCGCTCATTTTTTATTGGATTTGCATCAAACGTGCACCAAACGATGTAGGTAGAATCTTTTACGTAAAACTGCAAAAAATGGAGCTGCGCCTCTCTTGCTGCAAAGTCCTCAATTATTATTGTATCCCCATCATAAACAAAAGAATTTTTACGTCCCCCGCGATCGATGAACTTATAATCTTTTCGGGCCTGAAATACTTTTACGTAAACCTTAACAATTATCTGTACACGATATGTACCCTAAATATAAGCAAAGTAATACAGACGATTAGCAATAATAATAATAATAAATAGAATCTGAACCAAGCCAAGGAAGCCACAGCAGTTCCAAAACCCGCAACGATAATCACAGTTTCCTCGCCGCTGATGGACGAATCTAGCAGGCGAGCAGCCTTCAGAGAGTCTCGATCGCGCTCGATTTCCGTATCCAGAGAACGCAGCATGTCCCCTCTATCGATGCCCAAGATTCAAGAGCACCTGGAGGAAGACAGTTCCACCATTCCCCCGCGTCTTCTCCGCCCGTCCTTGAGCTTAACCCTGACGAAACAACAGGCGATCTCGGACGATCAAGAACCTGCATTCATCAAGAGTAACTCCATGGACGACAAACCGAGCTCACCAATTACTCCCAGAGAGGACGACGAGAGTGGACTGCACGGGAGCTCGGAGTTTATGCTGGTCCTGTACCCCGAGGACGAGGTTCAGGACAAGAAGCTGTTGAGCGTCGATGGCATACAAAGAAGCTTAGGTAAGAAGACTCTACGTGAACTCAACATTGAATGTTAGAATCTACATATTTTTTTAAACAATTTCTCAATTCTCTAATAGTAACGGGGCAAAGCACGACAGAAGAAGCAGAAGACATGGAGGACCTCATTCCACCTCCCATGTCGCTGTCGCTGCCTGAACTCTTCAGCGCGGAGCACCAGGTGGTAGAGACACTCCGTGACGCGGTGAGCTCCACGGAACTGCTTCACGAGCGAGCCATGGAACGCTTCTACCGCGCGGTAGCTGCTGAAGAAGCGTCCGAGGTCGCCAAGAGGAAGACTCAGGTCGAGAGGAAGACGGGTGAACTGGCGTCAACCTTTGAACCCACCACAGACGCTGATGCTGAGGATACACGCACGTCGTCGTTGCGACGACGACTCTCCAACTGTGGCGTCACTCCTCAGAACCTGCTCACTTGGCAGACCAAGAAGAACCGTCGAAGGATGAGCGAAGGTCAGGAGGAAGCTCTGAAGACACCATTGAAGCTGTTAACCCCTAGCCTGCTAGCAGACGCGGAGTCTAGGTCGGATCCGAACTTGCCCAGCGATTCGGAAGCTCCTGCGGTACTTTCGTGGGTGTTGGAGAAAGAGGAGGACGCGGCCACGCAGCTGCGCAGGTGGCACGATAGCCACGTGCCATTGGTCGAGGGAGGAGACGAAGAGAAATCGATACCTTGGCAGGCTACCGCCAATCAGGAGACTCTGCGCATCGAGGGGGTTGTATTAGAGAGTCCGCCTATCCAGCAGATGGAAATTGCACGAGGGGAAGCTGAGGATGAAGAGGAAGAGAGTATCGAGACCTCTGAAGAATCTTCCGAGGAGATGAGCAGCGCTGATAGTGAAGATCTGAAGCTGCTGAAGGCTAGGATCCTTGCCAGACAAGTGCTGGAGGAGGAGGACACGTACCACCCGAGGGGAAGATCGACTCCACATGTCGAACCTGAACCACCACCTATACCAGCTCACAGGTTGCCCATTTTAGATGTCACACCACCTACACCTACTCAATCCACGCCTCCAGTGTCTCTGCCTAATGTGGTTCCAAAGTCGATCCTGAAGAAACCAAAGGAAGAACCGATTCCTGTGAACAGCTTCGGCAGACCAATTCCACCTGAGAAACCTATTAGGAAGATTCTACCTCAACCTGTTCAGCAGGTAGCTAAAATGGAAGAAAATACCATTGATACACAGATGAATGTTGCAGCTGAACCGATGAAGACACCAATGATGTCGGAGTCGGACACGGATAGCATGCTGTCAGCAGGAGAAGCGGCTAAGAACCGTCGTATTCAAGCGAAACTGCGATCGACGACGTCTGAAGAGGAGGTCGACGAAGAGGATATCGAAGCAAGAATGGCAATGGTCAATCATTACACTGAGATTGTCAGAGAGCACTCGAGTCGGTACAATTATAGAAGCTCGGAGGAAAGAAAGCTTGAGGACAGTGTGGCGAGCTCTCGAAGGTCGTCCATCTCTGAGGATCAAGACACGAGGGGGTTAATCAAGAACCGATCAGAGACAATTCCAGCGAAATCGGGTGTGAAGCAAGATGGGGATAATCATGAAATACAACGCAAGAAAGTCGCGAAGAGGAACGAAGTTGGCAGACAGGAGAAGCAGGGTGAGAAGCAAGTGAAAAGGAGTGGTGGGTCTCGAGGAACAACCCCTGCGAGAGAGACGAAAGTTGTAAAGGAGAAGCGAACCAGTCGACCACCGTCTAGGAATGAGTCTCCAGTGCCAAGGTCGAGGAATGTATCAGGTGAAAGAGGAGGAACTTCGTCCAGGTCCTCCTCAAAGACCAGAGCTCGTGCTCCCTCGAAAGATAGGAGACCTCCCTCGAGGACAGGCTCCGAAGAGCGACGCTACGTCAGAGAAAGGTCAGTTGAGGAAGGACCTCGAAGATCGAGGAAACCATCTTCAAGGACGTCTTCAAGGTCTAGCTCCCGAGACAGGAACCGACCAGAGACTCCGGTAGAATTAAAGATGGAGCGTCTGCAGAAGGCTCTCGACAGCAAGAAGTACCGTTCTAGGAGACGTGGGTCCGCTTCTGACAGAGACTACCCTGAGGACCTCGTGCAAAATCGATTAAACGACGAGCAGCTAGCGATCGAGGCTAATAAGAACGTTAGATTCACGGTCGGTTATCTAACTGATCTAACGCTGCTAATCGCCGCCCTTTACGTTTATCTGTTCAAGAAGGAAACCCTTGCCATCCCCTTTATCGCGCTTCTTTTGTACAGGAGGGTCCAGCACGACATACGTGGGCGCGTGTCTCGCGGCTGGTGGTGGTCGAAACGGAAACAATGACATTCTTCACGGCTATTTTTATTAAAGGGGGAGACTTCTCACGGTGCAACGCACAGGGAGGGTTCGAACTCTGCAGTTTGGGAAAGCTGTGGTGCACGCGGAAGATCGTTGCGAGATTCTCGACCCTCGACATTTCGGAACCGCGACGAGGAAATCTTTGATCTTGGACGGCGAGGGATTATTTTTCTTCTTTCGCCTCGAGGGATGCTCGGCCTTCGATAGTTCAAGATTGCGACGGGAGGAGATTCTCGACCTTCGGCGGTTCAAGACTGCAGACCTCGAATCCATCATGGCAGCCTGTCAAGTACGACGATGCAGACGAATAATGCGGTTGGATAGTTTGATGAGCCAATTGTTATACAGGGTGAGAAGGTGATGGTCGTGGATGAGGTTGGTGGAGGTTTGCTGAAGAAGTTTAGCAGAAAATTCGTCGTCGTTGTGAAGTTTATCAAAATAGCCCCTCTCAGTCTACTTGACAAGGGGATGGAAGGTTGAAAAGGTGACGAAGAATTTCCATGAAATCTAGATGAGTAAATTCGCTTTTGAATATCGGGAAGATTACTCTTTTACACCCTGTACTTCGTTCAAGAGTCAATCAACCAAACAAGTACCAAAGAGGATAGTATAATATATGTATTAAGCGAGTATATTTAACGACAACGGCATATTACTATAAATTATTATTATTTATTCTTATTTATTATGGATATTCTTACCGTCTTTATTCTATCGTAATAAACGTGTACATATTCCTGTTGAATTTCAAGTCGAAGTTTCATTTACCTCCCTTTCCCAATCCTCGTTCCCTCTTCCCAACAGTTAATATTCTATAAAATTAAGGTACGAGCTTTGACAAATGGACATCGAAGAAAAAGACCCTAGACATTCCACAAACTGAAACAACTTCATGCACACCCTCGCCCTAAAACAAAACGCCCCAAAAGAACTCGCACTTTCTTACGCCCAGGTCATCACTCCTCTCCATCAGCACATGACCGCGACAGTTCCCTCTTACCCAGCGATCCCGCATTCCCTCCCAAACATCCGCCACCAGCGCGACGCTATCTCGTGATCGGCGCTGGTCAACAGATTATTCGAAACAAAGCAAAAAGGCGAACGAGGGTGGAGAGGAAACGGCGAAGCAGAGAGGAGGACGCGTTCGGAGATAAAAAAACACCGCCGCTAGATGTTACATCAGGGATGGGATAGCGGGCCAAAGAAAGTAGGGGGGGGGGACAGCCGAGAAGGGAGAGGCGCGTGGAAAATAGGAGAAAGAGAGGAGGAGAAGAAAGAGAGAAAGAGGGAGAAAAGAGGAAGAAGGCGTAGGAGAGCGTGCCAATACGGCGCATGTGCGCGTTTCGTTAAAACGACGAAGCCGAGAGTGCCGTGTCGAGACGATTTTAGACCGGAGCAGGGCCTCCTGCCGTCAGATTTCGTGGCGCAGGGTGTGCTGTGCCACGGGTCAGGAGAAGAAGAGGTCGCCGTCGGTGGAAGTCTCGCGGCGGTCGCAGGACACGGTGGGGCCGCGTTGATACCGGAAGCCACGGTGTGCAGGTTGTTTCCCGATCGAACGATACACGAGGACGCGCGCGTGATCGCCTCCCCCGAGAGTGATGTCAATGCGAGGAGCAGTCGGTCTTCGTATCATCTGACGAGATGACCTTAACAGGTAAGAGTTACTCCGCGAGCCATCCTCCGTTTCCAACGTGATCGAATAGTCGACGTGTATCGAATCACATATCTCCAACTCTCCCGGATATCGCGAAACAAACGCGTTAGAATTCGGGCTCGATGACGCCGCTTTGGACGAAGAATTTACCCTGCCACCCTGTCGGTTAATGATTTCGAGCCTCTTTTTGCTGTTTGGAATTGCAAGATAAATGTTGTCCTTTTTTAAAAGATTTATATTACTCCGATTCTTTCTTAGAAGATTTGTTTAGACGCTGGATTTCATTGATCCGGAGTTGAGAATGTGGATAATAGTGGGGGATAGTTGTTGAGTTTAGTTGTAGAAAAATCGTGGGACCTGTTGACGGATTTGATAGATCACGATGATGAATAGACACCGGCGATAACGCGAGAACTGAGGCTTCTAAAATTCGGTATCGTTCACCGAACAGACAGTGAGACGTTATTTAAAAATAATGATGCAAGTACCTTTCTTACGGCCAACGATTTATAATAGTAGGCTACATCAACCAAAACACGGAGTAATGACGAGTTTCACGAGCACCGTTTCAAGCAACTTTAAATCTGAATCAGAGTCCAGGTGTCTGCAACCGAAACGTTACTGTGTTTATTTTTCAACGCATTTATTTATCTCGCGATGCCGGCAATGCACGCGCGCGTGACCGTGGAATTTCTATCGGCATCGAATGGCCACGAAATTCATCGTGACAACCGTAACTTTTATCGAGCACGTGATGAGAAAATCCGCAGTGCCTCGTTCGATTTTCTTAAGTGCTTTCCCTGCCGAGCATGTTTTCTTCGGGCAGCTATCTATATTTACGCCCATGGCTTTTGCATTCAACGTAATATCGTTTCTGTAGCCATTCCGGTGGCCACGTGAAATACCAGGTAGTTCGCGAATAATAAATTTTCGCCTACGTGAGTAAGCCGCGTTGCGACAGCGCTCACCGAAACGCTCATGTATGTTGATCATAACGTAGCACCAGCGTGCAGTGTCGTGTATTTTCATGTCACGCTAGTAATGACCTAGTTGAATTCGTTGTGCAATTTCCCTGCTCGCAGATCAGACATCGAAAGCCAAGGGACCACCGCAATGGCTGGAGCCGGACCAGGTCCTTCCGGTTCAGGGACGCTCTGGCGAAGACGTCGTCATTGAACCGAAACTACGATGGTCCGACGTTTTCGACGAGCTACGATTCGAATTGTGAGTTCAGTGTCGATTTACTTGTCTTTAAGGCCTTGTTCCCCTTCGCTGTTTTAATGTTTTTAAGTTTTTTGTTTGGATCCAATACGCTTTAAGTTCGAGAGTTGGGTGAATACTTGAAGCAAGCGAGGTGAGCTTTTCTTGCATATTCCAACGCAGTTGAGGATTCGTAAGTTTCGAGATAAAGGTTTGGTAAATCGATAGTTGCTCGAGTATTTCTAGCTACTTGAACTGTTACTCGAATTAACGAACACTCGACTCTGCTTGACAAATGAAAGCTTCATTGGCTCAAGGTTCCAGTTACTCTGAGTTTTCAATTTTATAATTTTGGATTTTAGATTAGTATGCTTCTTTGATTCTTTGATATTGATGACTTTTTGGGTGTGGAAACTTGAAGTGTTATTCTTTAATTTATCTACCTATTTTAATATTTTTTATTAGTATTATCGAATTAATTTCATTTCTATCCGAATTCCGTGAGTATTGAATTTCATTTTAATGCAAGCATGTTGTTAATTATATAATGGAGGTAATTATAGCGTGTAAGTGAAGCTAGAGGAAGCACTCGAGGGAATAGGATGTTCGGAGCTGAGGTACCAGCGTCATTGGTATAGGCCCAGAAGAAGTCCACTACCCTCTTGGTCGCCTCCATTCTTCTCCTCGTACTACAATTCATTGCTCGCTGTCGTTTACGCATTATCGTTCATTCTCGACTATTGGCCCTAATTTCGCGGTGGAAACCTTGAAACGTGCCAAGGATCAAACTAAGTTTATTTCGAGCTGTCGCGCACTTAATTTTCCCGGAGGACCGAATTATACTCCCGTCTCTCGTGTAATCTCTCATTGCCGGTAGATTTTTGCAAATATAATAGGTGCAGAGCTTCCAAACGCCCAGGGACGTGTTTACAGCTAGATTCTGTCGAGGTCCACTTGAAATCAACAAGAATAAAAACAAAGTTGCCATCCAAGTTGGATTCAAAGTTGCCGTGCAGTAATTAATCACTTTGTAATTTCGAGTAAAAAACCACCTCTTAATTCAGAAATGTTGAAATATTGAAACACTGAAATTTGATAATTTGGACACTTTGTAAGTGTGTAAAACGTCAGAAAAGTCACACGCTGTTCATCTTCCCCGGTGATGAAGAAAAATTAGAGTGTCCTGTTTTCCACAGTTTAGTTTATGCAGATTAACACCGATGCGTGATTGATAATGCGTTGGGTTGCCTAGGAAGGTGAAAGATTCGGTGCATAGCCATTCGACCGCTTATTTCGGGAACGCAAGACATGACCTCATCTAGCCTCGCTGCTTAAATAAGACAAGGAGGGTGACGGATCGATGGTGGTAATTGTTGTCTTTTACAGACTATTCGTCTTCTGACTCAGCCTGTCCAACCTCGCTTAGTCCACTCTTCAAATACACCTGTAACAGCTAAACGTTGATCCATAACCCTACTCAATCTTGGACAAGCGTGTTAATAAAAGGGATGTGGGATTCAGGAATAAATTACAATTATAATCAAAACAGTACAGAAGTCGTGAAGCACGATAGTAGCTGAGTTATCAACAATTTGTGATTAGAAATTACTAGGTAGAGAAGCTTAATCACGAATTTAAATGAAATTAGAATGTCTACGGAAATTATAAACGATTGATGAGGCTATTTATTGCAGAATCTCGATGATCATCACGTTTCTGGTCATTTCAAAACTTACTCCATTCCCTAAGCTTCTGAATCACTCTCAAAAAGTCTCATTAATTTCGCAAAAAATCGCTTCTGTTCGCGCAATCTCGACTACAGCAGCACGATTAAGAATTCACCCCCAATAGGCGGGATTCTTGGAGCTTTCCCAAACAACTTATCCTCAAGATCACATCGCAAGCAAAGAACCCAAGTGATTCTCTGTGCAATCATTTCAATCTCACAATTTCGAGCCACCTCAAAGACAAAAATACAAAACCACCCCCGGTGCAAGTTATCAATCTTCCCCAAGCACCGAAACCCCAAAGCCTTTAAAAAAAAAAAATTAATACAAGACAAACCACGGACACTTAATAATCGATATAAAGATCATCTCGCCGTTTCTCAAGGATTCTCCGACTGACCAACATCCCCTGACCATTCACACTCGACGTCACCGCGACGGGGGCGTTCCTCTCGCGGATTACGAAAATTTCGACGCACTTTGACGTCCCCTTCGCGATCCCGCTCCCTTCCTCGCCCCTGTTCTCTTCACTCGGATGTATGCGGTCTAAATTCGAACTGGCTAGCGAAAATTTCGCGAAAAGACGAAAGAGGCGCTGCTCCTTGGGCATCCGTCTCTAGGATGCCGCGGCACGCTGGCCCGTTGCTTATAGTTTTCTTCGAACTATAGCGGAAGGTGGCGGATGTGGAGGTGGAAAATCGGGCGCGGACGACCTAGCGCTGGCATCTCGCTATCAGTCTTCCGAGGGAGCGTCGCGACGATCGACGAGCGGCCAAAAATCTGCTCGGACCTCTGCCGGATCCGCTTCCCGCGTCCACGGTCGTGCCACGAGAGGTCCGATCGGTAGATCGGTAGATCGATACCGTCGATCGCTCGACGATCGGACGCTACTCCCCCTCCAACGAGCTCCAACCCCCTTAACTACCATCTTCTCATCCCCCCACCCTCCTCCGTAACCTCTAAACTGACAAACCAGTGAATCTCGAAGAAGCCAGAAGAAAAGATACTGGTTCGCGATGAAACGGTTAGAAGATCTTCGCGTGGCCCTCTTCGCTCGATTCAACTAGTGAAAGAGGGATTACGTGGGCCAACGAGTTGAATGGAAATCTGTGGCTGCCATTCGCCACGCTCCCGATGCTCGGAGTGAAGTCATCGAACAGACGTGCCAGGGCCGAGAGCGTCACGAAAGGACCGTCCGCGGGTTTATTTTTGCGCCCCTGTCGTCTTCTAATATCGCCGCAACGATAAATAACGTCAAGAAGCACTGGCGACCAGTGACGTTCACCGTGTTGGGGCTAATCGCTTCTGACAGCGTGGACGTAGCATCGTGACCGAAGGGATCAATGCATCGATTAGGATTCCATCCGCCACTTCGACCCTTGCTGAACGCCAATCGACGCGTGAACACTTGGTGCCCTCAGGGATGCTCGGTCCGATGAACTCGCCAGTGATAGGTGGTGAAAGGCTGTTCCCGAGTGGTAGATCTTGATCGAAGAGTGCTCGAACCCGCGATATGGGGAGCGACTGCTGCAAATGTGCCAACGGCAAGAAACCCGCCATCACTGGGTCCTTGTCGGACGGATCAGGATACCGGTAGGACTTTGGACTGTTGACCGCGTGCACCTTTGTGAACCGCGGGCATTGGTCAAACGAATTCGACTTGAAATAGCACCGTGGCTGTATAGTATTGTTACGAAAATATCCGTCACGATATGGACCAAAACAAATACCTTGCAACCCGCGAATAGCTGCTTTCGAATATTCTTCTTTCGCGACGTTTTCGTATTTAGAGATTGTGCAATCTGTTGGAGAGGGTTTTAATTTCATTTAGAACGATCGAAATTTGGAAACTCGAAGCAAGTGCAGGTTTTCGTAAAGCGTTGCGGGTTTACCTTGACGAGTTCTCAACGTGCTTTCATTAATAAGTAATTGTTAATAAGATACCATAAATCGTGATATCATAAATCATGTATTTAGCTGAAGAAATTTTGACGCGTTCGTTGACTCTTCGACCCATTTTTGAAAAATGTCCCTCCTCCGAGGGACAGTTATTGAATAGGGAATCCGCGAGGCTGTGTCTTTTAATGATGTCTAGGTAGAAATCGGTAGCACGCTTCCAACGTATTTCGGGCAAACAAATGATCTAGAGCGCCTCAAACACTTGGCATTGCTCTACTGCCCTATTTTCGTCACCTTTTTAACGCGACGGCCTTTCAAAGGGAAAGAATCCATTCTCCGATGGCTTGGGGATCGCGAGGGTGCGCCTATCGATCAGATTTCTCGAAGGCCGATTCGATCGTTCGAATCTTTCGAATATCTCGCAACGATCTAGAAATACCGCGGCTGAAAGATCAACGGTGCAACCGCGGGATTGACGTAAGATCGTTTGGAACGTATCGATCACGACACGATTCTTCCTCTTCTTTTCTTTATTCCTGCTTCCTTCCCGCGCTTCTTCCCTGGCCAGAGGCATCCCCCTTGCTTTTCCCTTGCCGAAAAGCTTCGATGAAAGAGGCGGTCGTGTCAATCTTAAAATAACGATCGCGTTCGAGGACGTCGGTGTTAAAAAGCGCGTCAGAAATACGCTAATGCCTCCTCAATCGACAAACTATTTGTGAATTATTTAATTCGTAGGAGAAAGAGGGGGAATATATCTAGCCAACGCCATCTTGATTATACGTTGAAATGGAAATTTATATTGACACTTGATTGGCCACTGTTTATAGTAACCTTACGCCCACCCTCGATCTCTTTCAGACTTCAAACATATTTATAACTGAATCTAGCAAACTGAATGGGGATTCCTTAGTTCTTCCCGCCACATACGTGAAATATTTTCGAAATCCCAAACTTACCTAAACGTAAAGTAGTTAATAAGGAGTTACAAAGTGTTACAAAGATCGAAGTTTGGATCTAAAATAGCGGAGTTTTTACAATTTTTTTTTGCTTCCAACTGCCATCAGATTTTTTATTGATTTAACTTAATCGAATCCCTGGCGTCGTTAGAGTCTAGGGGTAGCAGGAATGGTGGGGCTAAAATCGTGCCAGCGGTCGATTTAATTTATTTCCTTTAGAAACTCCTGCAAAATTGGGAAAGTAAACCGAGGGGAAGATCGATCGAGACCATGGAGCGCTGAAACTTATTTCTCGGCCAGACAAAATAGACATTGCGTCACTGCCACCGATGCACCGTGGCGACGTAACGGCGCCCGTACATGCGACGACCGGCGAGGCCGCGAAGGGTGCATTACGCGTGCAGACGCGCCGGTTGCGCAAATGCAAATTCGCGAGCGCTTCAATGAGCCCTCAATAATAGACGTGGATCATTCTGAACTGTCTACCGCGGCGAAGAGACAGCAAATAGGTGCAACCACGATGACCATCGGTCCGATTGGACCTCGGCCATCGCCCCGTGGGGGACCGCAAACTGACATTTCAACATTGCAAAACCGCCCTCGTTTCTCTAGAAAGTGTTCCTCCTCGCTTTCCCCGTCTGCTCTCGAGACATCTGTGCTTCTAATCGACGTTACTCCTTGCTTGATTCTAGCTTGCCGTGATAGTTTATTGATCGAATTAATCCTGGAATTATAACAGATGATATAAATAATATAAATGGGTGTTCTTAATTTCAAATGGACGGTGAAGATCTCTGTTCGTATAGGGCGTGGATTCGTCCCCTTTATTCCAATGTTTCGAACTTCGCGACTCGTTCCAAGGGTATTTATAGATCGCCCACGTAGATTTTCAAGATCGTTACTCAGTAGCATCGTCTACGATGTACACGATTTTGATGAAACTATGTACCTACGCCACGCGTGGAGATTTCGATTGATGAGGATCTAGAAAGGAATATTTAATTCTAGAGACTGAGTGGCGTTGTTTAATTATAGAATACGCGGAGATGTACCGATACCACCCGATCGATATCGGGTCCAGATGCGAGGCAATGTCGTCCAGCTGACTCTGAAGCAATCGCAGAAGGACGACACTGGGCACTATGCTTTGGTGGCGACGAGGGTCGGTCAAGGATTCGATAATGGGTCCTCGAAGAAGATTCATCTCAGCGTGGACGAGCCTATCTCGGAGGAGGGCGATCCACCGATCTTCCTGCGAAGACTGACCGATCTTGCGGTCAAAGTCGGCACTAGGACCAGGTTCCTCGTGGAAATTCGAAGTTCAACCACGCCGAAGGTAACGCTGAACTCCGCAGTGAATAAAAATCTTGCGATTTTAATTCAGAATACCGATAGATCAAAGATCTTGCATCCTTGATTAAAATTTTAATCCGTGTCCATCGTAATATTTAATTAATACGAAGGACACGGATTAAAATTTTAAAGAAACATCAATTTCCAAATACCTACTACCTTCGTCCCATCCATTTTTGCAAGAGTACCATAAAATAATATAACAATACAGATTACTTAGCATCCCTCGTAATTTGCTTTGCACAACCCTGTACAAAATTGATCCACCTTTAACGCAGCAATTACAGAACCCTAATGGTCGATTAAGGAAAAGGGACAAAAATTGTAACGTCGATCGATTAATGTCAAAGAAAAAGAGGGATGAGCGTATAACGGATTCGAAACGGATAGATCGAGAGAATGCAACTCGTGGAATCGGCGCCAATTTCGGTGATTAACCCGGAAGGGCTCGGCGAAATCAGTCGGTGACTTATTGCCACGAGTTTCTGTCTGTTCCTATAACCCGGTAGCAGACGAAGCGTGAAACGCGTACTAAAAGGGAGGCGGCGAGGTCCATGACCCGAGCATTGCTACGAAAAGGAGAAAAGGAAGATGGTTACGCGGTCTTATGCGTCGTATTACGACTATTATTACGCGCGCGCGTATACTATGCCGAGAACTATGCCCACCGATCGGCTAAATCTGCGCGTGTTCCGCCGCTCGCTCGTAAAGCTCGAAATGGTCGTTTCCCGTGGCGATGGTCTCCGACCACGTTGCGTAACCGTTGAGAGGGGAAGAGTTCATGGCAAAAGAACCATGGAATATTTTGGGGATGCCCACAGATTAATTTGGGGGTTTATGAGCGAATTAACACGGGTTAAACGAAGTAAAAAGAACATATATTGAGATAAAAGACAGAATATCCAAAGACACAATAACTATATGGTGTAAAATGTTAAACAGCTCGGATTACAATTTTACGGAAAAATAAGAAGAAGTCCCGCGGATTTTAAAACTTGGAGGGAAATTATCGATCCCAACAGTTATTAAAGAAAATAAGAATTCTAAACTGTAACAAGATCAAAGTTCGTCATAGAAACTTATTCGGAGAATAGTAAGCGTTAATTGTTGGTCGAAGTGAGCGGAGGAATTTTAAGAAGGTTTAAGTACGTAGAAAGCTCTAAGAAAATGGTACCATTCACCACTTCGTTTCCTCGTCTAATTTCTTTTCCTTTGAGAGATATCTTGATCTCAGTTACGAAAAGAAAATTCGTTTCAAATATCAGGCGAACTTCGTACAACTGAATTTTGACCAGAGGACGCTAATATTTATCGAGCAATGTCCGAAAATTCAAAGTCGAAAGTACAACGGGACAACCTGACGCGGATTTTATCCCTCCAATGCGCTGTTTGACAATTTACCAACGTCAGCGCGCGCCTCGCGGCTTAAATCTTTCAACGTGTGGTCGTTGTTGTTGCATTCCAGATCACTTGGCACAGAAACGCCGAGCCGGTGCACGCGGGTTCGAGATTCTCTTTCGTCCACGAGGGGAACTTCTACTGCGTCGACGTGGCTCCTGTCACCGTCGAGGATGAGGGATACTGGACCTGCATGGCGGAGAACCGAGGCGGCAGGTCCTCTTGCACCTCGCGCCTCACGGTGATCGGTAAGAGAAAACATCGAAAATTCTGCTCGAATATTGAAGCAAAAATAAGGTATTGCTTCGAGCTCCTTAGAGCTCGCCTTCGGCAAATTCGAGGCGGATCGGAGCGACGCGACGGACTACAGTCCCTTATAGTCAGAAATAGAAACGAGCAAACTGGCGGATGGCGTTCGAGGATCGACTTGGAGAAATGGCGGAAGGGAACGCGGGATTCCAATAATGAGCTATTTGAGTTGTCTTTCTTGATGCCTCAGGAATTCTCTAAAGATTCGCGGCTTGAGTTGGATTATACTTTGGTCTGACATAGGGGGGATTATACTACTTGACGTAGTAGTCGTTACGATAATAGAGATAGGTTTCGTCAAGAATTTCTTTTTTCATTTTCTAATTATTCTTCTGGGATGTAAAGTAGGGTAGAACAAAATATAGGGTGAAGCAAAATATTTTTTTATTATTCAAACTTCTAATAGTGGGCAAAAGTTGCCTTTTATAATGGTATTTAAACTGCCAAAGTTTGAACGTGATCTATACATTTTTTGAGGTGCCGCAAACCCTTCAAATATTAATATTTAATGAAATATTAATATTTACTGAAATATTAATATTTACTGAAATATTAATATTTACTGAAATATTAATATTTACTGAAATATTAATATTTACTGAAATATTAATATTTACTGAAATATTAATATTTACTGAAATATTAATATTTACTGAAATATTAATATTTACTGAAATATTAATTTTTGAAAGGCTTGCGGCACCTCAAAAAATTTGTTGATCACGTTCAAACTTTGGCAGCTGAAATACCATTATAAAAGGCAACTTTTACCCACTATTAGAACTCTTGATTAATAAAAAAATATTTTGCTTCACCCTATATTTCGTTCCACCCTAATGTAAAGGTGACATTTTAGAGACTGAAATTTTTCACCGTGTTAAAGATCGTGTTTTTAAGAATATTCGAAATTTCTTTTATACATCAGCTCCTCTACGCTCTCGAACTAAATATAGCTGAGCAATTGTAATGCAGATGAGTTGTAGGCAATAGTTCAATGTTGTTTTTTTACCCACAGTTCCAAAAGCCTACAAGCGGCCAGAGTTCATGGAGGAACTTCGTGCTCTCCTCACAGAGACTGGCACGGTGTCCTTGGAATGCAAAGTAGTCGGTGTACCCACTCCAGTGCTGAGATGGTTCAAGGACGACAAAGAAATCAAGGCTGGCGATGTCTTCGCTCTAACTGCCAACCCTGACGACCCAACCTCCCTTGGCATTTATACGTGTGAGGCGGTGAATTGCATGGGAATCTCTTATTCCTCTTCGAAAGTGAGTGTTTTGGAATACGATACCTGTTATTCTGATTTCACCTGTGAAGCTTGTTTCCTATATACTTGATCAAACTGTGGAAATATATATTTTACTTTCTAGAGCACAGCTCGAGCATTCAGTTGCTTCCACTCCCCTTTTTTCTTTTATAGGTCATAAAATACAGACACTAATCATTTTTATGATTCAGGTGCACGTAGTTGGAAAGGGTAGCAGAGAGGGTTCCCTAAAGCCAGCGGATTCTCTAACACCGTCCGGCCCTCTTCCTGTTTTCAAACGAATTCTACAGGACGACTGTTGCAGAATCGGTGAAACTCTTCGTCTTTCTTGCCAAGGTAGATTATACCTTCATAAATGAAGTTTTCTTAATTCTGTGTAAATTATTTTTTCTTTAAAATTAAAAAAGAATACTACAAGGAAGTACGGGTCAACTCCAACACTCAGTCAAACTTAACCCTTTCTCCGTTTTTGCATTTGATTGACAAAGAAAATAGAGATCCAAGGATCTTTCTTTGTGCATTTTCTTTACTGTATTTTCTCTGAATAAAAATCGTTGTTACTGTATTTGTAACAGTACAAGTGCCGCCATGGCCGAAAGTGATTACCTGGTACAACAAGGAAGGACGAATCGAGCCCAGCGACAAGTACCACGTGATGGAGGATGGTCTTGGTGGATATTCCGTGGAGGTGAATCCAGTGGAAGCCATGGACGAGGGCGAATGGAAGTGTGTCGCGACCAGCGGCGAAGATATGAAGCAGTTTACTACTTGCTACGTTGCAATGTCCAGTGAGTAAAATAGAAACACACTCTTCCTTTGCAACAAAATCTTAGAGCGTATACTTATTGCATCACTCTCAAAATTATATTCTATATACTACGCAATTTTTTTTACTGCATAAATTCACTATAAGGGTATGAAATTGAGACCTGAAAATTAGGAGTATCATTTGGTAACTTACAGTTCTAACAGTTCACAAAATCGGAAAATAACCGGATTTTCAGGGATCAATTTCACCCCCTTAGAGCGAATCTGTGCAGCAAAACAAATGCTTAATAAATATCTACATACACATATATCCTCTAATCCTCTACATATCCCCAAAGTTTCATAATTTTTTGAATTTCCGTGTTGAGGATCTTCCCTTGTAAGAAATGTCGAATACTTAATTTCATAATATTAAGGTGAATTTACGTGTTTGAATTACGTTAAATAACGTTTATTTGTATCCCCCAAGTTCCAAAGAACTACAGGAAACCACGCTTCATGGAAAGCTTGAAAGCTGTCCTAACGGAGGAGGGTTTAGTCTCCTTCGAATGCAAAGTCGTAGGTTTCCCCACGCCTTTGCTCAGGTGGTTCAAAGATGGCCAGGAATTGAAGCCAGGAGATGTTTATCAATTAACAGGGACCAACTCCTTAGGTATCTCATCAATCACGTTTCAAACATCCCCGTGATTCCGCGTTTTTCAATATTACCTTTACGTTGGAATTGCATCTTTTTTAGGTTCCTATTGCTGCATCGCGAGGAACTGTATGGGGGAAGCGAAGAGCACAGCCGAATTAACGATCGAGGATATTCAGAATCAACTGAACGAAGAAGAGCGTCTGCAACTCTTGAGCACGAATCAGCCACCAAATTTCATAAAGGGCCTCAGAAGCTGCGAGGCGAGGATCAACGAAGATTTTCGATTTACGATACAAGGTACACCCACCCCAATTCGCTGTTAGCAGGCAGCAAAACCCCTGGAAATAATTGTTTAAATTATCGGACTGACATAAAAGTCCGTACATCGAAACGTATGGGCTGACGCGTTAACGAATTTTCACATCTTTGACCTCCCATATCTCAGAAATTAATTGTCACCTCAACTTGAAAATTTTGTGTGATTGATATCATATCATAAGGTAACATTTGGCACAAAATTTAGTTCCAAAATCGTGGGACCAAAAAGGGGCTATTTCTTGGGTCACTCTTTCTATTTAGTCTGTATCATCTGTACATAGTCTGAACATTCCAAATACCATCTAATATTCGAATTGAAAAACTTGCAGTTAGTATTGCCCCAGAGCCAAGTCTCTCGTGGTACAGGGACGACGTGGTGGTAGAAGAGAACGAGAAGTACCACGCTGCCAAGGAAAATCTTGGCACGTGTCACCTGAACGTTCGAAGTCTCGAATTCGTCGATCAGGTAAGTCGCACATTTCTAAACCGAAGAAAGGGAAATGAGAACGAAGCACCAATAAGCTAATCTAAACGTTGGAATGATTCAGGCCGAATGGAAGTGCGTGGCGTCCAACGATTTCGGCCACAGCGTCACCTCCTGTTTCCTGAAACTAATCATTCCCAAGCACTACAAGAAGCCCAAGTTCCTCGAGAGTTTGCGTGCCATATTGTCAGAGGAGGGCGCGGTGAACCTGGAGTGCAAAGTGATCGGTGTCCCGCAACCAATTCTCAAGTGGTATAAAGATGGCGTCGAGCTGAAACCTGGCGACATCCACAGGATCATTTCTGGCCAGGATGGTACCTGCTGCCTAGGGACATACACCTGCGAGGCTACTAACTGCATGGGGACCGTCAGCAGCTCTGCCTCCCTTCTGGGCTTCGAAGGTACTCGAGCAAGTCTCTTTGGAAATTTATTGCGTTCTACGCAATGCTTTTTCCACGGCTGGATCATTTTGTACAAAAATTAGGTTGCAATTAGGGGACCAAAGTTTAGACAAATTATGATTTTTGCGTGTTTAAAGAGTTGATAAATAACAAATATTTAATTATGTATGTAAGTTAAGATTCTTTCCATTATTTTCATGGCAAAGATCCATATTTAAAAAGTATTGTCAATAGTTTGCTAATACATATGTATTTTGCATTATATCACTTTATATTTTATGTTCAGATTAGTTTTATTTACATATATTTTTTATAATGCTGGATTAGATTTAAAAAAAAATGAATTTTTTTGTAATATTCACTCCCATATTTTCAATACCTTAGAAAATACCGGTAAATCAGTTTTGATTGAAAATTTTACCAAATTACCAGTAATTGAAAAACTCGGTGAATTTACAATCTCTATAACGCTCCTCGGTTTCCGTTTATGCAACTCATTGTTTTTTCACAGACAAGCTACCAGTTCAAAAAGAGACGAAGGAGGTTCAGTCGTCGAACGGCCACGAACTCGCCAGGAACCTGTCTCTTTCGACGATACACGAAGAAAGGACGTCCCAACTATACGACACACCGCAAACCGATCATTCCGTCACGTTGGACGACCGAGGGGAAGTGTCTTTCAGCTTCGACGGCAAGGAAGTCTCCGTCAGCCTATACGAAACGCCCGATCTCACCGAGGAGGAAGCCCTTCAGATCGTTGAGATGTATGCTGACCAGCTGTCTGAGCACGTAACGGGTGAGTGAAGGGAATTATTTTAAATTAGAAATAAATTCCAAGGGGGCCTAACCCCTTAAGGGGGGAGACCACTGTCTCGGCCCGAAATGTAAGGGTATTTTCGGGAATTTATTTCAACCAAACAACGCAAGTAAATCAATTTATTGCTTAGTATAGTCAATAGTGTATATATCGAAGGGTAAGAAAAAATTTTTTTTAATCAAATTCATAAATCGGTTGTCTGTATACGCTCCGTCAAAATTTGCGCTCCGGAAAAAACATGCTAGTCGCGTTGACAGTCCCCAGACCATATGGTTCATCGAAATTCAAAAAAACAATAATATTTAGAAACTAGAAGCCTGCCTCTATTACGTGACGATCGCAAAATGTCGAATTTGTAAAAAATAACAAAATGGCGGACCACTGAAAAAAAGTCATGTTTTCGGGGTACAAAATTTGGGAAATGTTGTTAAAAAAAATAGAAGCAGGTTGAAAATTGAAAATGTCTGATCGTCACGTAATAGCGACGGGTTTTCCGTACAATAAATGTCCTTGATCAAGCCAATTGGACGTATAGTTTTCTCTGTAGACCGTCAACGCGGTTGAGAAATGTCATTCTGAGAAAAACGCGTTCAAAGTTCCGCGTGGCTCAGTCGCGCGTTTGACACCGCTTCACGAAAAACACCATATCTCCGTCAATTTTGCGAATTTCTTCATCAAATTTGGAGAGAACATTCTTGAAACATACGCCTTTCAGAAAATGTAAAAAAAATAAAAAAAATTTCAGATTTGAGACAGTTATTTTACAGATAAAAATTTGAAAATATGTATTTCCATATTATTTTTTACGATGAAATGAATTATGTAAGAGTTCACTTGAGTGACCCCCCTTAAGTAACAAAGCAAGACCCATAAGAAGACCCCTCACATTATCTTCCACACCTTCCGCAGAGCACAACGTGATCGAGCTGCCACCAATGAGGTTCGTCAAAGAGTCCTCCACTTCAGGTAACCTGTTAATGGAAGCAGTAGTAATCGACGTGTCGCCGGACTACTTCGTAAGCGCCGAAGAGGGCGACGATCTTCGTACCGAAGCCGACTTCGAGGACGTGTCCATAATGGATGACGTAACCAGAGTGTTCTCCTCCCCCGAACGTAGCTCCCGCAGCTCCCTGAAAAGATCAGGCAGGTACAGTTTAGAAGAGGACGACAGACCGCCGACGAAACCGCCGAGGAAAAAGTCCAGCTCCTCCTCCAAAAGCGAAAAAAGCGAGAAGAGTCCGAGAATGGAGTCCGAGAGTTTCCACAGTGCTCAGAGGGACGAACGATTCTCTCCAGTCTCCCCCATCTCCCCAGTGTCTTCTCTGAAACAGGACGACAGCGACACATTCGCCGATGCTCTGTCTTCAGCAAGGCTCTCCATCTCTGACAACCAAGTGCACAAGCTGTACGAGAACGTCCAGGACAGAAATCACAGTCTGAGTGGCGAAAAGACAGCTGGCTCGAGCATAGACGATGGAATAGGAGGCGACTCATCCTTCGACTCTGTCACCGGCGCACCGAAGAAGAAGAAACACAGGAAGAAGAAGCACAAGAGAGAAAAGGGTAGTTCTGAGGAATCCTCGTTGGCAAGTGAGATCGATGGGAAACGACGAAGAAGCAGGTCGGGAAGCGCGAAAACAGACATGCACCAACGCATAGAGTCCATCAACAAGACCGAGGAACCATACCTTGAAGACGTGCCAGATAGATCCTCCGACAGGAAGCAGTCTGTCAGCGACTCTGACAAATCCTTGACGAGGAGCAACAAGGAGAGGCTGCTGGATAACATGAAGAAATTAAAGGACCCTGTTCTCGTGGTGCGAGACACTTTGGTCGACATAGGTGGTCTGACCTTGAAACTCAATGCTGAAAGTGAGGACATGTGCAAGAGTGTGGTGACAGAGAATATTATCAAACCTATTCAACGTCTCTGCGAGGAGGTGTCGTCTATAGAGTCTAAAGCCTTGAAGAACGCTGGTGACAGGTCTCTGACTCAAACCTTTCGAATCTCTTTGCTGGAAGCTATTGGGGGTCCAACAGAAGAACTCCTCAGGGGCATGGAGCTGATAGAGCGCCAAGATAACGTGAAAAATCGTAAGACCGACCTGATCGCCATTTTGGAGGGCCTCACAGATCCTGTGGATGAAATCCTCATGGGGATCACGAAGATCGAACACGAGCTGACTGGTCGAGCGAAGGGCGAAAGACCCATTGCTCTGATCAGAATGGTATCCGCAGTGTCGAAGCTCGACGAAGGTGTTAGGAACGTTCCGACGGTAGATAATAAAGGCACACGATTGGCTTTTAGCTTCGAAGAGATACTTAGCACGTTGGACTTCTTTTTAAACGACATTTCTGTGGACCCGGCCAGAGGCACGATAGAAACTGTAGACACAGTGGTGGTTGAGTCTCTATCGAAGTCCGTGGAAGACATGGCGCAAGCTCTGAGTCGGTTTTCCAAGATCGAAGCGCCGATCGAAAGCGTTCCTGTGATCATGGAAGAGCTGTTCGCTCCAACGCGAGAGCTGAAAGCGAAACTGGACACTTTGAAGACAGCTTTGGAGACCTACGAGACGAAAGGGATTCTATCGGAGCATCGCACAAAGTTGATTGAGTCTCTGCAAGAATCAGTAGGTCAGACCATGGAAGAGATTCAAAAGGTGAAGGAGAGGAAGACTATTGATGATCAGGATACAAGTATCGATGAACCCAAGCAAGATCCTCTAAGAGAAGCGAGATTGACCCTTCAAGAGACCCTGAAGTCGTACGAGAACATCGCTGATACTCTGGATCCTCGATTATCCACGATTTTTGATCGAGTTGACGAGATGTATCGAAGACTGAAGACTCCTCAGAAGAAGGAGATCAGCATCGAGTCGCTAGCGACCCTCGAAGGTCCTCTCTATTCCCTGCAGTGCGCTTTGACTTCAGTCGCAATCGCTGAGAACGCAGAGATGGTCTTCAAGCTCCTGGAGCCGGGGATCACTCAGTTGAAATCGACGATACTGGATTTAGACGAGAGCTCCTTGCAGCTTGTCCTGCAAACTCTGCACAATATCGACAAGATGATCCATGGAACCTTTAACGAATACGCAGAGACAGTATCCACTAGATCGATCCAAGACGAGCCGCAGACCCTGTCAGAGAGGATCCTTGACCCTTTAATCGACGTCCAATCAGCCCTGAGCACTGCACTCCAGAACCTAGAAGACGTAGAGTCAGTGGCAAACGGAGCAGCCAGTCACAGGAAGCTACTGACGTCCTCAGAAATAGCTGCGTGTCTGGTAGAGCTCAGACAGTGCGTGTCAGACGCTACAAGAACCGCCATGACCTTGCGAGAGGACGAAACGTTGGAGAGCCTGGTGGACTTGAAGGAGCCACTCCTGGACTTGCAGTTAGCACTTGCATCTGAAGAAAGGACAGTCCCGGAGCTGCAAGTGATACGGAAAATATCTGTGCCTGTAGAAAGACTGAAGGTTGTTGCGTCGAAGGTGCTGCGTCACTCTGAGTCCCAAGAAGCTGTCAAGTCGATGCAGGGTGTCTGGAAAACGCTAGAAGAAATTGATACTCAGCTGCCAAAGACTGTGGCTAAGTTGGTGGACATCGAAGAGGCGAGCAAACGTATGCTTCAGGGCTTGAACTTGGACCAGAATCTCAGTAACGTTCACTTTGCTTTGTCGTCGGCCTTGGAGAGACAGGAAAGAAACTTTCCATCGTGTGCGTCCAATTTGACCAGCTATATAGAGGAACTTCGGCAGAGCGTAGGATCCTCCGCAGTAGCGATCGCTAATTTGAAGGATCCAGTGGACGAAGAGGTCCTACAGCAAGTCTGTAAACTGAAGGAGATCTTGTTGGCGTTGGAGAGGACACTGTTGACCCAGGAGCACGGGCCAGATGAGGTGCAGATCTTGAACGACTTGGTGAACCCTGTAGAGAAGCTGAAGAGCCTCGTTCAGTGCATCGTCGACAGCGAGGCGAAGGCAGACGACGTTCTTCCAGTTCTAGAGCTGCTGGAAGAAATAGAGAAGGACACGCCGCTGATCGCGAAGGAAGCCTCGAAGAAGAAAGTTCGAAGAGAATCGAAAGCAGAGAAGGAGGATGCAAACAAGCAGAGGCCCAGTTTCGTTCTAGCAGATCGAATTAGTCGATCGTTGGATCCCATGAAGCACTGGCTGTCCACCACGTCTGAAGACAGTACTAAGGATGAGGAAGAATCTGGTTTAAGCTCCACTGTGGGCGAGTTGAAGAAAGACGTGAACAAAATCGTCATCGAAACGTCCTATTCCGAGCCCCCAACTGACGAGAATTTAATAGAGGCTTTAATAGAGCTCCGAGAACCATTGATGAGGCTCAGAAACGCCATATCGATGTACCACGAGCCAGCAGACTTGTCCACTTTGGAGGGTTTGAGCCGACCCATGAAGTACCTGCTGCAAACCATCATGGACGTCCTTCGGGTCCATGCTGGAGAAGAAACGCTGCAACCGATCGTGGATATTGTGGAGGAGATTGAGAACCAAATACCTATTTCTATTAAAGAAGCTTTATATAAGAAGGAGCTGACAGAGATGATCAAGTCGTTGACTGAGGAAGAGAAGGAAATACCAGCGACCACTTCCCAGGAGACTATTCAAAAGGATACTGTGTCGCGGGAAGGGAAAGAGGAGGTTGTGGCGCATACATCCCAAGAAACTATCCCTGAAGGCACGCTGATGGAGACCACCAGCGTGCTTCCTGAAATCCAGTTTGCTGGATCGATGATAGAGCAAACGACAGCTGAAGAAATCAGTTCGCAGAGAAGTGACCAGCTGGTCACGCAGATAGAAGAACTTCCAAGGAGCAAGGAAGTTGTAGAGGAAGTGATGAAGAAGGAAGAGGCTGCAGAAGAACTGAAGAGGAAAGGAGAGAGTGTAGAGCAAGTGGAGATCAAAGAAGAAGGTACAAAGCAAGTGGAAACGAAAGAAGAGGGTGCAAGGGCAGTGAAGAAAAAAGAAGAGAGTGTAGAGCAAGCGGAGACGAAAGAAAAGGGTGCACAGGAAGTGAAGAGAAAAGAAGAGGCTGCTGAATTGATAGTTTCTTTGGCAAGGACCCTGGAAAGCGTTCACTTGGATGTCACTGATATTTTGGAGGATTTCGAGCAACCTACTGCTGGAAATACAACGGTCCCAACATCCATGTTGGCTAATTCTCTGGAAGAACTGAGGAGAACCATCTCCACGATACGCGTGATGACTGAAAGCTATGAGAAATCAGTTGCCACTTCCGAAGAAACGATTGAACAGACAGTTTCTGGGTTGCAGAACATCCTGCAGCCACTAAGTAACTTACAGGAAGTTCTTCTAGAAACTCATCAACACGGTGCTCACGAGCTCATGATTCTCAAACATTTAGCTCAACCTTTGAATGTAATCGAGGAGAAGGTGATCAAGCATGCAATTCAGAAGCTTGGTGGAAGCTATAATTTGGAAATAAATTGCCAACCTATTCTTCGTGTTCTTGGTGACATCCAAGAAAGGATTCCAGTTGTTGTGAAGGATATACAGTCGAGGCAAGAGCTTCTGGGATCCCTTCGAGAGCTTTCCAAGCCTTTACTGAGCATTCAAGAACGTATGAAGGTTCTTGAGACCCAAGCTGAGAACACTTTAGAGACTGATGTGGCGAGGATTTTAGTGCAACCGCTGGATATTCTGTTGAATACGATTAACGTCACTTCTCAGGAGCCTCAGCTGCTGGATCAACGAAGGGACATCGTTATGGAACTTCGAAATCTAGTGGAACCATTGGTGGAGTTTCTTAGTTGTCTATCTGTCGTGCAGAGTAGCCGTAAAAGCCTGGTTCCTGAAGCAGCTCTGCTAGATGAGAGAAGAAACGTGATTCTGAGAGCTGTTGAAGGCCTTCAAAGGCAAAGTTCGAACACTCTGGAGAGAATAACTAATTTAGAAGGATCAACATTTTACGAACAACCATTGCGCTCGTTGCAAGATGCCATCGTCTCTGTCCAGAAACAAATTGGCAGGACTGACTACTCCCGCAGGCCAGACAGAGGAGAGTTCGCGTTTCAGTATAATCTTTCGTCGTCCCTGGATCACCTGAAGGGCACCATAGTGTCTCTGGAGGAAAATGCAGACAAGACGGTGCACGAAGTGATTTCGAAGTCGTTGAGAGCTTTGCAGAAACAGATATCGCTGTCCCAGACACATTTCATCGAATCGATTGATCAGTCTGTCGATGAGGAAGCTATTGTTGAAGGGTTTCTCTATCCAACGAATCAGCTTCGGTCAGCTTTGAATACACTTAAGGAGAAGATCGATCAGAAATCTGTGTCTTTAGTTTCCAGTCAGTCAATGGAGCTTCTTCAGTCTCTAGCTAACTCCACGTCTGAATTGGCTTCATCATTGTCGATTTATCGGCTGCATCTGATTCGTGAAGGTGCATCTGAAGGCTCGTCGTTGGTGGAAACACTGTGTGCCGTTGTGGATGTCTTGCAGAGTGTTAAGGATTCTATAACGAAGATTAAGAAGGAGGTGATTGTGGAGGAAACATCAGCTGAAGCAGCTGGCGAAGCAGAAGATCAAAGTGCTTCGAAGGATATACCGATTACTATTACACAGATACAGACTATTATCGATGAGATAATTGAAGTGTCCAAGGAGGAGGTGGAAAGTGTGATGACGATTGAAGAACTGCCAGCAGAAAGGGAGAAGCCTAAAATAGAAGAAGTGATGCCTGAAGAAAAGTCTGGGGAGACGAGAATTCTTTCGATCGAGGATGTCGCACAGGTCAAGGAGGCTGAAGTAAAGATACAGCAGGCAACTGAGTCAACTGAAGTAAGAAAAGAAGAGTTGTCGGAGGAATTAAGTAAAATGGTAGGAGACGTAGCAAAAATAAAGGAGATGGTTGAAGTAGTGGCTAAGAAAGTGGAAGAGACGGCAGTGAAGACAGAGGGTGTTGAAGTACTGACTGGGAAAGTAGAGAAGTTAGAGGGAACTGAAGAAAAGGTGGAGGTACTGTCTGAGAAAGTAAAGCAGTTTGAAAACGCAGAGGTAAAAGCAGAAGTACTCTCTGGAAGAACAGAGGAGTTGGAGAAGAAAGAAGAAACAGTGGAAATCTTGACTGAGAAAGTAGAGCAGTTGGGTGGAAAGGAAGAACAAATGGAAATGGCATCTGAGAAAGTAGATGAGGTGGAGAAGAGAGGGGAAACGATGGAATTGTTATCTGAAAGAGCTGAGAAATTAGAGAAAGAAGAAGGAAAGGTAGAAGTGTCTTCTGAAGAAGAAAAGTTGGAAAAGAAGGGGGAAATAGTAAAAGTGTCATCTGAAGAAGAAAAGTTGGAAAAGAAGGAGGAAATAGTAAAAGTGTCTTCTGAAGAAGGAAAGTTGGAAAAGAAGGAGGAAATAGTAAAAGTGTCTTCTGAAGAAGAAAAGTTTGAAAAGAAGGGAGATATAGTAAAAGTGTCTTCTGAAGAAGAAAAGTTGGAAAAGAAGGGGGAAATAGCAAAAGTGTCTTCTGAAGAAGAAAAGTTGGAAAAGAAGGGGGAAATAGTAAAAGTGTCTTCTGAAGAAGAAAAGTTAGAAAAGAAGGAGGAAATAGTAAAAGTGTCTTCTGAAGAGGCACAGAAGTTGGAAAAGGAAGAAGGAAAAGAGGATGTTTCTATTCAACAAGCAGAGAAGTTAGAGAAGAAAGAAGAAAAGGTCGAAATCTCTCCTCAACAAGCAGACAAATCAGAGACAGCAGAAAAAGCAGCTGAAATTCTGGTTGAAAAGGCAGAAGAGTTAACAGGGAACAAGGAATCAGTGGAGGCAATACCTGGAAAAGCAGAAGAGTCGATAACAAAAGAAGCCCGTGCAGAAGAGTCGTCTTCAAAATCAGAAATGCTCGTAACAAAAGACGACAATGTAGAAACGTTATCTAAAAAAGAAGAAATTTTAGAAGCATCGACTGGAAAGGCAGAAGAAGTAGTAAAGAAAAAAGAAAGTGCAGAAATGTCAATAGCAAAGGCGGAAGAAATAGTAATAAAAGAAGAAACTGTAGAGTCATTATCCCAAAAACCAGAGGAATTGGCAAAGGTGGAAGAGAAAATAGAAGCTTTGCCTGAAAAGACAGACCAAATAGTAACCAAAGAAGAAAAAGTAGAGATACTACTACAGAAGACAGAAGAAACTACCAAGATCGCAGAAAGTAAAGAAATTTTGACCGAAAGTGCAGAAGGGGCAGAGAAGAAACAAGATAGTATTGAAGTACAGCCTGAGAAAGCAGAAGAAGTAGCAAAAAAGGAGGAACCTCGCACAATATTATCTGAAAAGGTAGAAGAGTTGATAGTAAAGGAAGAAAAAGTGGAGCCTCTCCCTGAAAAGTTGGAAGAAATGACGAGGGTAGAGGAGAAAGTAGAAACATTGCCTGAAAAAGGAGGCAAGTTAGAAGTAAGTGAACAAACAGTAGAAGTTTTATCGGACAAAGCAGAAGGAACAACAAAAATTGAGAAAAGTGCAGAGACGACTGAAACAGTACAAGAATTTATTAAACAAGATGAAATACTAGAAACGTCAATTCAAAAAGCAAAGGAATCAATCGAGGCGAAGGAAAGTGTAGAAAAATTGACTGAAAAAGCTGAAGAATTAATAAGAAGGGAAGACAAAATAGAAACAATGGCAGAAAAGGAATCAATCGAGGTAAAGGAAAGTGTAGAAAAATTGTCTGAAAAAGCTGAAGTCAAAAAAGAAGAAAAAATAGAGGCGATATCAGAGAAGGTAGAAGAGAAGGAAGCTGAGATTTCATCTGGAAAATCAGAAGAGTTAGTAGCAAAAAAAACATCTGCAGAAACAGTCACTGAAAAGATAGAAAAGCCAACAGACAAAGAAGAAAAGAAGACAACATTGCCTGAAGAATCCAAAGAAGTAATGAAAAAAGAAGACAGTGTTCAAGCATCGCCTGAAAAATCAGAGGAAACGAAAAGACAAGAGGAAAGTACCCCAGCCGTCTCTGAAAAGACAGAACAATCGGTGAAAGAAGAAGAGAAATCAAAAGAAGACACTAAAGACGCCCAAATCGATGTAATGCAAAAGACACTATCATTAATCACCACGGTGCATCAGCCATTCAAAGATTTAATCAGCCTCATGCACCTAGCTTTAGAACATCCTCTTTCTTCTAAATCGGAAGAAGAAAAACGCAAGATCCGAGAGCTGACTGCCCTCATACAAATACTCAACGACTTGAAAGCAACGAGCGCGTCAATCAAACACAAAGCATCGCCTTCTTCGTCTCCAGAATTAAAGGAAAACTTCCTTCGTACCCTGAACACTTTATCAAACTTGGACGAAGCTACAGACAAGGTTCTCCGTTTAACCCAGAAAGAACTGACACCTGGTCTAAAAGAAAACGTGATGGTGTCCTTGCAGCTTCTTCTAGAGCCTCTTGAAATGCTTCAGCACGAAGCTTCCTCCATTCAACAAGTAACTGCGCAGTTATTCTCAGAATACACGTTCCTCGGCGCAGGCATGCAAGATTTAACTGAAACGATCTCCGAGCTCGTCAAGGTGATACGTAGAACCGCGGAACTGAAGCAGATGGTAATACCAGAAGAGATGAAGGTGGCACTACCAACGAAACCGAAGGAAGAAAGTCAACACATTGAAGAAGCCACTGCTAAGCCGCTCGAGGAACTAATAGAAGCCATAATGGTCTCTCAGGAGCAAGTGACACGCGACGACGCGTCACCTTTCGGGTCGATCTCCCCCTCGATGGAGCCCGCTGAATTGCCAGAGCAACAGAAACTGATCAGCGAGGAGGAAATGAAGTTGCAGACGACTCTGGTGGAAAAGATGATCAGCCCCATTCAAAATCTACGAGAACTAGTGGCGAAGATCGAGGAACAGGAGATGGAGGAGACAGAGACGTTAGATCTGCCTACGAGGAAAACAGCTGCTGTCATACTGAACACCATTATTCATCCTCTAGAAGAGTTGGAGCAGTCATTGAACGTCTCAGCTGAACCACAAACCACGGAAACCCATAAAACTGCGGAAGAAACGAAGCGAAACGTCTCGCCATTGCAGTCACTGCCAGTGTGCACTGTTTTGGAGGAGCTGAAGAGATCCATCGCTACGATCCAGAAAGAAGTGATGCTGGAGGCCACCGGAGGTCCACCGAAGTCAGAAGGCGAAGTAATGATTGCAAGAGAAGTCGAAAGGTCCCTGGAGGATCTGAAGTTCTCGCTTGGAGCTGTGCAGAAAATCGCAGCCACTGAGACTGTACGTGCAGAGGACTTCACGGACACTGAAAGAACAATGGCGGTGGAGACGTTTGTGAAGTCGGTGAAAGACCTGGGAGAAAAGTGCTTGGCGATTGCCAGTAAATCAGAGGCGAAAACGAAAGCAATTTCGACTGAAAAGGTCCAGAAGGAACAGTTGGAAGCAGTGATCCAAGTCCTACGCGAGACTACGTCTGAGATCGAGACGCAGAAGACGGAAGAGATCGAAGCTTTAGATGAGACAACTAGAAACTTGGTCGAAGCTCTGAAACCTCTGGTGCATCCTATGGAGGAGCTGGAACAACTATTGTGTACAGCTGTTGAGCAAGTCAGTACAGGAAAAGTGGAAAGCACCGAAGAGATGAAGGAAGCTTCTGATACTTCTGTAGAGAAACTGAAACTCACTCCTGTCCTAGAAAAGTTACAGAAGTCCATCGCTGTGATAGAGGAGCAAGTATCATTGCAATCTAAGACAGTGGACGTATCCAGTGCAAAGGTCGAAACTTCCATCGCTGAGGTGATAGAGAGCCCACTGGAGAAGCTGAAAACATCAGTGGCAGCTATACAAAAGTTGGAAACGGAAGAAACGAAGGAGCTGATGACTGAGGAAAAAACCATGGCTCTAGGAATCTTTGCTAAATGCGTGGAGGAGATTGGAAAAGTATGTTCAGTGATAGCCACTCAGCAGAAGGTCGAAACCAGCCTCGCAGAACAGCCACAAGTAGCTAAGCTCGAGCAGGTTCTTGAAATAATGTCGAGCCCACTTCAGTCGCTGCGTGAAACCGTGTCTAAAATTGAGGAGCAAAAGATGCAGGAGGTTGAAGCCTTGAACGTAGCTGAAGCTGAACAAGTGGCTGCTATAGTAAACACTTTGGTTCATCCTCTAGAAGAACTGGAAAAATCTTTATTCCTGGCTGTCGAGCAAACGAGTGCCATTACAGAAGAATCTGCTTCTGCAACAGCTGCAGAGGCTTCTTTGAAACTAACTATTGAACCTATTTTGCAAGAACTGCAAAAATCGGTTGCAGTGATCCAAGAACAAGTCTCCCTGGAACCAGCCAAAGAAAAGGCGGAGACTTTCGATAAAATAGAGACTTCCGTGGCCAAGGCTATAGAAGAGCCACTGGAACAGTTGAAGTCCTCTATAGCAGCTGTTCAAGAAACACTATGCAAAGAGTCTGATGAAGTACGTGATATACCAGAAGCAGAAAGAGTATCGATTTTAGAAACCTTCGCTAAATCTGTGGAAGAAATAGGCGAGCGATGTTTGGCAGCGATCTCTCAGCAGCAGGTTCGAGTGGACTTGGTGGCCAAGAAAATGGAAGAATCGCAAGTAGATATCTTAGAAATGGTGATCAATCCTCTTCAGGTATTAAGAGAATCTATCAGCAAAATAGAAGAAATGAGATCGCAAGAAGCTGAAACATTAGACACGTCCGGAACAAGTGAAGCAGAAAATGCATTGAAAGTTCTCATAGAACCACTGCAGAAACTGGAGGCGTCATTATCTTCGACTGTCCAACAGGCTGTTTCCGTGCAACTCGAGAAAACTGAAGAAATGACAGAAGTGATCCCATCTTCGCAAAAATTGGACGTCTCGTCTGTCGTTGAAGAGCTGCAGAAGTGCGTGGCCACGGTTCAAGAGCAAGTGAAGCTGCAGACTGTTGCAGCCGACAATACTGCTAAGGCTGCTATAATGCAGGCTACAGAAAAGACCCTGGAAGACTTAAATTCCTCCCTCGCTGTCGTTCAAAGCGTAGTCAGCATTGAAAGCACCGAAGAAGAGAAGATTTCAGACGCGGAGAAAGTGACTGCCTTACAGCACTTTGCTGAGTCAGTCCAGGAACTCGAAGAGAAGTGCTTGGCTGTAGTCAGTCAGCAAGAGACGAAGGAAGCGGTGGTTAAAGAAGAGAAGCTTGATGCTAAAGCTCTTGAAACGATCATTGCTCCCATTCATGCTCTCCGCGAGACTGTTATGAAGATTCAGGAGAATGTTGAAGAAGTAGGAAGCTTGGAAACAGAACAGGTGAACATGCAGACGTTAACTACGTTGATACATCCTCTTGAGGAACTGGAGAAGTGTTTGGTCGCTGGTATCCAGCAGACAGCTGATCAGAAGCTCGAAGTTGCAGGGGAATTGAAAAAAGAAACTTCGCAGGCAGTGGGTTTACAGCCGATTTTAGAAGAATTGAAGGAAGGTATTGTTATAGTTCAGGAGCAATTAACGATGGCGTCAGAGTCGAGTCTCAAGGTGGAAGCTGCGAAGAATATCACAGAAGCCATCGAGGAGCTCATGTGTTCAGCTACTGCTGTGCAACAGGCGGTTGCCACGCTAGCAGAGCAAACTGAAGAAGCGAAGGCTGAAAAGGTGTCTGCTCTAGAAGCTTTCGCTAAATCTATAGAGCAGCTAGAAGAACGTTGCTCCGCTGCGGTCAGTCAACAGAAAATAGAGACGAAGTTGGACGAACCTAAAGCGCAGCAAGGGAAAATGGTGGACGCTGAGGTTCTACAGAAGATCAGCAATACAGTTCACGTTCTACGCGAGTCACTGTCTCAGATCGAGGAGCAGAAAGTGCACGAGGTCGAAGAATTGAAGACACCGAAGGGAGAAGAGGCTCCACTGAAATTAAACGTCCTCATTGAACCCTTGAACGTATTAGAGCAAGCTTTGTTAACCGCCGTGCAGGAAGATGCAACAGTTTCTGAAGAAACCGCAAAAGAACTCAAGCATGGTGAAGTTCCTTTGGAAAAATTGAACTTGCAACCCATCCTTGAAGAATTGCAAAAATCTATAACCGTGATTCAAGAACAGGTAACAGAAAGTGCAGTATCGACTGAGGTTAGTGAGCTTGGTTTGATGCAAGCTGCTAAGAAGCCTTTAGCAGACTTGAAGCTGTCCATAGCAGCTGTTCAAGAGATTGTGAAAGCTCGAGAGGACCAGGTGAAGGAGATGGAATCTACGGAAGAGGCATCGCGTTTGGAAGCTTTCGCACAGTCAGTAGAAGAAGCTGGGAAGCAACTACTAGCTGTGGCGAAGCAACAGGAAGTCAGAAAGGCTGTTCCACAGACAGAAGCCACAGAAAAGAAAGTAACGGAGGACTTCGTGAAAACTGTAATCACGCCCATGAATGAACTCCAAGGCGCCATCTTGAATATCAGCAAGCAGACGGATAGTTTAGAAAAGAAAACTGAGAAAGAAGCAGTAATTTTCTTAAGTATAGTACAACCATTACACCAATTGGAAGAGTCTTTGTTATCAGCCATGCAAGAAGCAACAAAATATGAATCTGTTGAAAAAATTCCAGTATTACAGAAACTACCCGTCAAGTCCACTCTGGAGGAGCTTAACAAGAACGTGATAGAGATTCAGCAGCAACTAATACTCGCCAATGAGACATTGACTCCAACAGGAGACACTGAGGACTTCGCTGTGATGAAGAACGTGGAACGATCACTGAGCGATTTAAGGACATCCGTAGCTGTCGTCCAGCAATTGGCAGCGATAGAAGCACCCGGACAGCAGGTTCTGGACGTGGAAAACATATCCGCGTTACAGGCCTTTGGGAAAGCTGTCGAAGAATTCAAGAAACACTGCGCGGCTGTGGCTTCCAGGCCAAGAGTGCTCCAAGCAATCACTGGAACAGTTCACGTGGAACACCCAACCAAAGCAGAGAGCATAGTGGTACCAGCGAAACTATTGCAAGAATCTATCTCCACCATAGAAGAATTCAAAGTGCAAGAAGCAGAGATCCTGGAGACCCCAGAGATGAAGAAACCCGTGACCGTGTTGAGCGTACTCATGCCTTCTTTGCAGCAACTGGAGCAGTCTTTTGTCGCGGCTATTCAAGGTGAACATGTGATCGAGGATTCAGCAGAGAGTCTGCAGGTAGATCAGGTGTCTTTCGAGAGGACGAGCCTGAGACCAATACTGGAAGAGTTCCAGAAGTCGATCGCCACGATTCAGGAGCACATGGTCGAGGAAGGTGTGCAGAGTTTGTCGGAAACAGAGGACGCGGGCCAGTTGAAGATGATGGCGCAGACATTGACGGAGTTGAAGACCTCGGTGGCAGCCATGCAACAGGTTACTCTAGCTGCGCCTGAATTCACAAACGAGCTGTCGAAGGCTGACAGCGTCATTGCGTTTGAGACGTTCGCGAAAACCCTGCACGACCTGGTGGAGCGAGTGGCTACTATCAATCACCAGCAGATGATCATCGAGCCAGCAGCGGACACCATCTCGGAGGACGCGTCGTCGTTGAAGACTTGGGCGGACGTGGTGGATGATCACCTTCAGGTCACTGAGCCGATGATCATCGACCAAGGCACCATCGAGTCACCTTCTGAGATAGCGATATCGATCTCTGAAGAAGAGGCTCAAGCTTTGAAGGGACTGGCCAAGCCTCTGAGTGAGTTGAGGGAGTGCTTGGCTTTGGTCGTCGAGGAACGAAGATCCATGGACGCTAACGAAATGACAGTTGCGCTGTCTGAGAAGGAGGATCTTTCCCTGCTGAAAACCATGGCGCAAAGTCTGTTGGAATTGAAGAACGCTGCTGTGTCTGTGATCCATGAGCAAATCGCTATCGAGTCTGCTAAGGAGAAGTCGTTCAGTGTTGAGGAGAAGATGGAGGCTACGTCGAATGCCTTGATCGAGCCTCTCGAAGAGCTGTGTAATTCTATAGCGCTGATTCAGGATCACATACTTGTCGAATCTGTAGAAGATCGCCAGACGGATCAAGCTTCCTTGCTGACGGCTCTGGCCGAGCCTTTAATCACGCTTCAGAGGAGCATCTCTGTGCTAGAGGAAAGGGTGATGTCGCCGGATGTGGAAGCGATGCCTGAGGACTCGAGCAATTGGATAACCGAGTGCTTAGCAGTTCCTCTGCAGGAAATAGAGAGATCCATAGCTGAGATTAAGGAGTGTATCGTCGTGGAAGCTGAGCCTGCGGCTGCTGAAGAGCAGTTGAGCATGATCACTCCGGATTGGTCGGTGGTTGAAAAGCTGGTGCAGCCAGTGGAAGTTATAAGGTCGACTATTATTGAGATGGAGAAAGCTGTGACTGCTGATAAAGCGGAGGAAAAAGGAATTGAGTATGAAGCTGTGAAATTGTTGGTTGAACCGCTCTCTGAAGTGCACGAGAGCTTCCTGGTGCTGAAGAATAGGAGTGGAATGAGCATAGTTGAGGAGGAAGCTAGCATCGACGCCATAGTGGATTCTCTGTCGAATCTTGAGAAGTGTATATCGTATATTGAAGAACGGGCTACTGTGAAGCTGCAGAGAGAAGTAATAATTGGAGCTCTAGCTGAACCCTTGGTGCAACTGAAGGAATCGATTATGACGGTGGAGGAGTCTCCCACTGTGTATCTGGAGAACTTAGAACAGCCGCTGAAGAATCTGCAGTCAGCTTTGGAGAGTATTTCGATTGGCGAACGTGAAAAGGCAGAGAAAAGCAAGAAAGTGGTTGTGTCGCCAGAGGAAGCTTCGAGAGCTTCGACAAAATTGCTTATATCGATTAAGGAAATAAACGATTCTATCGAGTCGATTGATCGTAAGATAGAAAGTTATAAAGATTTACTGGGTATTGAAATTCAAATCCAGAACGAGGCTTTGAAAGCGTTGATGACGCCACTTGAGGGGCTCAAACAAGGTATTCAGCGTATAATGGAAGATAAGGAAGTCGAGGAAGCAACGATGAATTCCCTTCGGAAGTTACAGAGAGCAATTGCTATTGTTCGTCAACAGTCGGCTGACAAACCGACAGCAGGAGTAGGGCATTTAGAGACTACTGATATCTGTGGCGTGCTGAGACCCTTGGCGCCATGTTTGCACGAATTGGAAACATCCACTGAGACGGTTGAGACGTTGTGGAAAGAGAATTCTGCTGAAGAAGGGTTGCTGCAGCTGGAAACACCTATGGACAATTTGATGAATACTGTACAGGTCATACGTGACAATCTGTTGAGAACAGAAATTGTGTGGGTGACAGACGAAGAGAAGAAAAAGAAGAAAGAGGAGAGTGAAAAGGGAGAGGAAGAAAAGGTTAAGGAAGAGGGAGAAGCTGAGAAATTGAAGATAGAGGAGGAAGAACGTAAGAAGAAGGAAGAAGAGGAGAGATTGAAACGGGAAGAAGAAGAACGTAGAATAAAAGAGGAGGCTGAGAAGATGAAGCAAGAAGAAGAGGCGCGTAAAAAGGAGGAGGAAGATGAGAAATTAAAGCACGAAGAGGAAGAACGCAAAAAGAAGGAAGAGGCTGAGAAATTGAAGCAAGAGGAAGAAGAACGCAAGAAGAAAGAGGAAGCTGAAAAATTGAAGCAAGAGGAAGAGGAGCGCAAGAAAAAAGAGGAAGCTGATAAATTAAAGCAAGAAGAGGAAGAGCGCCAGAAGAAGGAGCAAGCTGAGAAATTAAAACAAGAAGAGGAAAAGCGCCAGAAGAAGGAGCAAGCTGAGAAATTAAAGCAAGAGGAAGAGGAGCGCAGAAAGAAAGAGGAGGCTGAAAAACTAAAACAAGAGGAAGAGGAACGAAAATCAAAGGAAGAAAAAGAAAGGTTGAGACAGGAGGAAGAAGAGCGTAAGAAGAAGGAAGAAGCTGCAAAACTAAAAGAAGAGGAGCAAGACCGTAAAAAGAAAGAGGAAGAGGAAAAATTGAAACTGGTGGAAGAAGAGCGCAAGAAAAAGGAGGAATCTGAGAAATTGAAACAAGAAGAGGAAGAACGTAAGCAAAAGGATGAAGCTGAGAAACTTAAACAGGAAGAGGAACGCAAGAAGGAAGTAGAAGCTGAGAAATTGAAACAAGAGGAAATAGAACGTAAGAAAAAGGAAGACGAAAAATTAAAACTAGAGGAAGAAGAGCGTAGGAAGAAAGAAGAAGAAAACATGAAATTAGAAGAAGAAAAGCGTAAGAAAGAGGAGGAAGTTAAAAGATTAGAAGAAGAAGCCCAAAGGCAAAAACAAGAAGAGGAGGAGCGGTTACGCAAAGAACAGGAGGAGAAATTGAAACTAGAGGAAGAAAAACGTAAACAGGAAGAGGATGTTAAGAGATTAAAAGAAGAGGAAGAACGAAAGCAGAAGGAAGAAGCTGAAATATTAAAGCTGGAAGAAGAGGAGCACAAACGGAAAGAGGAGGAGGAGAAATTGAAGGTAGAGGAAGAAAAACGTAAACAAGATGAGAGAGCTAAAAAATTAAAAGAGGAGGAAGAACAAAAGCAAAAGGAGGAAGCTGAAAGACTAAAGCAGGAAGAGGAGGAACGTTTACGGAAAGAACAAGAGGAGAAATTGAAACTAGAGGAAGAAAAACGTAAGCAGGAGGAGGAAGCAAAGAGATTAAAAGACGAGGAAGAACGAAAACAGAAAGAGGAGGCTGAAAGGTTAAAGCAGGAGGCGGAGCAGAAATTGAAACTCGAAGAAGAAAAGCGCAAAGAAGAGGAGGAAGCTAAGAGATTAAAAGAAGAGGAAGATCGAAAGAAAAAGGAGCAGAGTGAAAAACTAAAACAAGAAGAAGAGGAGCGCAAGAAGAAAGAAGAAGAGGAAAAATTAAAACTGGAAGAAGAGAACCGTAAAAAGGAAGAGGAGGCGAAGAAACTAAAAGAAGACGAAGAACGAAAGAAAAAAGAGGAAGCTGAAAAACTAAAGCAGGAAGAGGAAGAGCGAAAGAAGAAACTGGAGGCTGAAAAATTGAAGCAGGAAGAAGAAGAGCGAATAAAGAAACTGGAGGCCGAAAAATTAAAACTGGAAGAAGAGAACCGTAAAAAGGAAGAGGAGGCTAAGAAACTAAAAGAAGACGAAGAGCGGAAGAAAAAAGAGGAAGCTGAAAAACTAAAGCAGGAAGAGGAAGAGCGAAAGAAGAAACTGAAGGCTGAAAAACTGAAGCAGGAAGAAGAAGAGCGAAAAAAGAAACTGGAGGCTGAAAAGCTAAAGCAGGAAGAAGAAGAACGACTGAAGAAACAGGAAGCTGAAAAACTAAAGCAGGAAGAAGAAGAGCGAAAGAAGAAACAGGAGGCTGAAAAATTAAAGCAGGAAGAAGAAGAGCGAATAAAGAAACTGGAGGCCGAAAAATTAAAACTGGAAGAAGAGAACCGTAAAAAGGAAGAGGAGGCTAAGAAACTAAAAGAAGACGAAGAGCGGAAGAAAACAGAGGAAGCTGAAAAACTAAAGCAGGAAGAGGAAGAGCGAAAGAAGAAACTGAAGGCTGAAAAACTGAAGCAGGAAGAAGAAGAGCGAAAAAAGAAACTGGAGGCTGAAAAGCTAAAGCAGGAAGAAGAAGAACGACTGAAGAAACAGGAAGCTGAAAAACTAAAGCAGGAAGAAGAAGAGCGAAAGAAGAAACAGGAGGCTGAAAAATTAAAGCAGGAAGAAGAAGAGCGACTGAAGAAACAGGAAGCTGAAAAACTAAAGCAAGAAGAAGAAAAGCGAAAAAAGAAACAGGAAGCTGAAAAAATTAAGCAGGAAGAAGAGGAACGAAAAAAGAAACAAGAAGCTGAAACACTAAAGCAGGAAGAAGAAGAGCGAAAAAAGAAATTGGAGACTGACAAACTAAAACAGGAAGAAGAAGAGCGGCAGAAGAAACAGGAGGCTGATAAACTAAAGCAAAAGAAGGAAGAGCGCAAGAAGAAAGAAGAAAAAGAAAAATTGAAGTTGGAAGAAGACAAACTTAAGCAAGAAGAGGAAGCCAAACAAGTCAAAGAAAAGGAAGAATTAAAAAAGAAACAACAGGTTGAGAAATTAAAACAAGAAGAAGAGGAGCGTAAGAAGAAAGAAGAAGAGGAAAAGTTAAAATTAGAGGAGAAAAAACGTAAAACCGAGGAAGAGGCTAAAAAAATAAAAGAAGAGGAAGAACGAAAAAAGAAACAAGAAGCTGAGAAGTTGCAACAAGAAGAGAAGGAGCATAAGAAGCATGTAGAGTCTAAGAAGTTAAAAGAGGACGAAGAACGAAAGAAAAAAGAGCAAATTGAAAAGTTAAAGCAAGAAGAAGAGGATCGAAAGAAAAAAGAGGAAGCCGAGAAATTAAAACAGGAAGAGGAAAGGCGCAAGAAGGAAGACGAGGCTAAGAAGAAGCTAGAATGCGAAGAAGAGGAGCGAAGGGAAAAAATTAAGGCCGACCAACGCAAACATGAAGAAGATGAACGCAAGAAAGCAGAACAGGCAGAGAAACTAAAGAAAATAGAATCAGATACATTAAAGCAAAAGGAAGAGGAGTTAAAGAAGCGGAAAGAAGAACGAAAATTACAACTAGAAGAAGATGAACGCAAGGAAAAGGAGGAGCGCGAGATGCGAAAGAGGGAGCAAGAGCAGAGGAAAAGGGAGCGAGACCAACGTGCAAAAAAAGAGGAGGAAGAACGAGCCGAACGGGAAGAAGAGGAACGTAAAAGAAAAGAAGAAAAGGCAAGACTGAAGAAGGAAGAAGAGGACCGCAGATTAGCCGAGAAAGCAGAAAAACGGAGGAAGGAGCAGGAAAAGGATGACCAAAGACGAGAAGAAGCTAAGCGCCGAAGGGAAGAACAAGAGCAGCAAATCAGGCATGAAACAGAAAAGGTAAGAAAAGCTGAAGAAGAACGATTGAGAAGAGAGGACGAGACTCGCGAACGTAGGAGGAAGGAACGAGAGCTGAGGAGACAAGAAGAAGAACAGAAGTTACTCAGAGAAGAAGAAGAAAGAACAAAGAGGGAGGCGGAACGTAGAAAAAAAAGAATGGAAGCCGAACAACAACGAAAAGACGACGAGGAAGCTATGAGAAGAAAGGAAACCGAACGTTTAGAAAGGAGAAGAGCTGAGGAACGTCAGTACAGAGAAGAAACAGAACGTCTGAGGCGAGAGGACGAAGATAGAAAGCGTAGACGGGACACAGACAGACAGTTGAGAAAGGAGGAGGCAGCTAGAGAAATGAAAGAAGAAGAGGAACGTTTGAGGAAACGACAGGACGATGAGACATCCAGGCTCAGACAGCGAAGACAGGAGCAAATCAGGGACGACAGTTGGTCGAGAATGCGACAGGGCGAATCAGATCAACTTTTACGGAAGATGACAGAGGACACAGTCAGATTTGGAAGACCTAAGACAGTCTCTTCGGATGTGGAATTCTGGCGAGATAGGCGGGAGAGATCGTATCGACAAGACTCTGGCTTCGAATCTACGCTCTCCAGCGGTTCCAGATCGTACAGCTGGAGGGATTCGTTGACTTCTTTGACCAAAACAAGAGTCGACGACTTTCTTGACTACAAGTTGAGGGACACCTCGATGGACAGATACTATCACGATACAGGATCGTATTATCGAAGGAGAAGGAAAAGGGACGACCAAATTACTCGTGCCAGATCGATCAGTTTGCTGAAGTATGACGATTACTCGACCGGAGATAGCGACACGACTATTACAAGCAGCACGAAACCACCTCGGTACAGCAGGCCGAAGACGACATTGCGAACCGATTTCGATGAGCGTGGATCAAATCTATCGTTTTATCTGCCTCCTATCACAAGCGAGGTAATACTTTGTTGATTGAGATGCTTTTTGATTTTGAGTAGATTAGAGATTTGTTGGTTTAGCAAGCTTCGGAAATAGAAGTTTGAGAGTTTCGTGGTCCATTTTTATAGGGTTCTGGATCTAAGTCGTGTCCTTTAGAAAAATTGTTATTTGAAACATAAGGGGGAAAACGTGCAATGTTCATTCTTCGCGATTTTGCAATTTGTAGCATATTTTGTTGGTGGCAACTGGGTTCATAATGTTAAAATGCCCTCGTAAGATAACACTAAAGTTTTGGTATACTGGTTAAGAATAGGTACTGTCACTCCGCACTGGAACAAAACATTTAGTTTTCTTGATAAAGCTGTTTTGTGACATTCCCTGTTTTTGCCCTTACTCTTCATTTCACCACTGATGATGCTGCAATACTGACAAATCATTGGGATACTTTTCCTGAAGAACGTGGTTTCAGCTGAAAAATATCAAACAGAAGCAACTGTAAGCTTTGGAAAGTTTGAAAGTATTCATATTGCAGTGCGTATTTATTCTGCAGATTCTACCACGTGAGAAGGGAAAGAAACCATCGTTCTGCACGAGATTAACAAACAGGACAGTTGGAGTCGGTATGAGAACAAGATTGACGTGCACCGTTCTTGGATACCCAGAGCCACGAGTCTATTGGACGAAGGATGGCGAGAGACTAGACGTAACTTCGAATCGATATCGAACTCGGTTTGATAACGGTATGGCTTATTTCGAACTGCATGAAGCACTCCCCGAAGATTCCGGAGTGTACACCTGTGTTGCCGAGAATGTTCACGGAATTGCAACCACCGAATCCACTTTAAAAATTTACCCCGATTTCCAACCAGCACTCTCACCCCCCACCTTCACCAGATCTATCAAAGGTAAGTACCAAAAGAGTACAAAAGATGAAACTACTGCATTACTCAGAAATGGGTAAAATAATAATCTATCAAAGAGGACGTGAATAATGAATTCAAAAACCACTTATAATTTCGTACCATCTCAATGTTCGAATCTAACCCACCCCCATTTTCCAAGTTCTTAACAAAAATATTCGTTTTCATCTTCTCAATGTTTATTTCACTCCTGATTCAATAGGTATCTCTGTTTTGCGATAATATTGGCGTTATCTTTCTTTCAGACACCTATCGATACTCTGACAAGGAGTTGATGTTGGAATGCCGAGTGCGCGGCAATCCTACTCCAACTATTTCCTGGTTGAAAGACGGTTGCGTTCTCCAAGGCGATCGTTATAGGCAATGCTACCTAGACGATGATATCTATCGCTTAGAAATTTCTGCTCCAAATTCCTCAGACGGAGGCCGATACACGTGCAGAGCGATGAATGATCTGCGCACCGATGAAATATCCCACGTGGTTCATTTTGACGGTAACATTCACGATCACAGTCATCTACAACCCCTGGCTGTAGTTAATGATTATAAATGTTCGAATTATCCCGAAGAGCGAGCTCGACGGACTACCAGCAAAAGGGACAAAACCTTCGACGACCACTACAGCTTTGAGTCCTCTAAAAGGCCTCGTTTCTCCAACCGTTTAACCGACTACAGTGTTCCCACTGGTGGCACCGTTGCCCTCCAAGTTGAAGTGAAAGGTAAGAAAAGAAGCTTTTCAGCGAAGACATTTTTTCAGATGCTTAAAAACAATTTCCATGAACGATCGGTACAGGCATGCCCACGCCGGAAGTGAGATGGCTCCGCGGTGAAAGAAAGGAACCAGTGTCTATTCCAAAAGCGAAGACCTACAGGGAGTCTGATGTCCACACTTTGATATTGCCGGAAGTCACAGAGTCTGAGAGAGGCACTTATATCTGCAGAGCGATTAACGCCTATGGACACGTGGACAGCATCGCCACGGTAGACGTGATTTCACCTGGTGCGATGGATAGCGAGAAGCCTGCTATGTTTGTCTCGAGACCCGTGGAGAAATCGATCACTGTTAACGCTGGCGAAGATGTTAGTGTGTCGTTCAGGTGCTCTGGAGTTCCCAAACCTCGAGGTAAAATAAATGCTAGGTGCATTCAGTTAGTATTTATTATCCCATGACACAAAGAGGAGGGGTCTGTATATTTTCTTCTGTCTCCCTAGGTATCTATTTAATTATTTTGTAGACATTTCACAGCCCGGTCCCCGAGGTATTTTGGAATATTATGAGAATTCGAAATAAAGATTATAAAATAGCTGAGTTGCACTCAGGGGTCGAATGAAACTGTCAAAATTTTTGATTAATTATGAAATAACTGTAATTTTATGACAGTTGTAAAACTGTTATAATTGTAAAAGTTCGATAAATAACTTTTATTTATAAAAATTAACAGTTTCATTCGACCTCTCGTTTCAATCGTAGAAGTTCATTACTAGGTATGTATATCAGATAAAAAAACTGAATATATAATGTTTAGAGTATACTACCTATAACAGAGAAATGAATAAAACGATATAATAAGTTATTTCATACTTCTTAAAGTATTCCCAACTTACTTTTTCAGTCAACAAACCCTTCTTTTTGCGCTGGGTTTTTTTTTAAATTTTTAATTTAACTTATTTTAGTTCCAAAGAACGGGAATCGTCATACGTTATTATTGTTTGTTCACCAGTAACCTGGATGAAGGGACTAAGAGACATCACCGACGGTCCACGATCTCATAAAGAAGCCATCGATGACTACGTCAGATTGACTTTGAAGAGGGTCGCGCCCACAGACGAGGGCACCTACTGTATTCTTGTTAAAAACAGATACGGTTGCGACAGAAGCTTCTTCTCGATTAAAGTAAATTTTCAATTTTCCCAGAATTGCTAATGAGATCTTCGTTTTACTATACGTGCTTCTTGTTTTCATTGATTATCCAGGTGAAACAGCGCGCCAGGTCACTGACACCTGACTGGAGCACTCTGAGTAGCCGAACCGATACCGGAAGTGCCCTGGGTCTGTCGAGCGAGAGTCGCGATGACGAAATGTCCTACGTGAGGAGTAAGTTGAATTTCGATGCACGAAATCATTTGATAAAATAAATAAGTGACTAACTACTATTGCTGCTTAAAAGAACCGTGGAACATGCTTCGTCTGGGAATGCAAGTGCTAGTGTCAGGCATCGGTAACTGAGTTATCAAGCGATTATAATTATAAGTCACGACCTGAAGACAGTGACTGTAGTTTCACCGTACACTTGGCCCAGGTATGAATGGCCCCGGGCCAAATTAACCCTGGACTAAGCCGACACGCTAAGTGACGTCAATATTTAAGCTGATCATCCGTCATTCACTTCTTAAGCATCCGCAAACAAAAGCCATGCCCAAACAAAGAGTACTCAATCAGCTGATCCAATTTTCGCGAGTCTTTTAACGAGATACTGAACTCCATTTTTGTGGCATTTTTAGTCGACTGTAGGGGCGCGTGCAATTATGTTTTCATCGAAATATGTTACAAGGAACAGATTTATTTTCCGCCAAGAACAGAATGCTGGGTATAAAGTTTCCATTAAATCACATTGAAGCCGCAAGCTCGTGATTCCCTCGAATAAAACGATAAACGCAAGAATTTCCAGCCAACGAACGGTTGATTTCAAAGCTGAACCTGTGCCAAGTGTGACAGTTCCTTGACCAAGCCTCCACGCGCTTTAAAATACGGCACAGTGCACTACAGTACGAAACAAACGTGATCCATTACACGTACACGGGAAGAAAAGAATCTCGCGACATGATTAATAGAAACACCGAGCTCGGGGACGAGAATCAGGGACGTTGGAAGGGCACCGTGATTCTCGAATTAGAATCAAGTGTCCCGCGGTATCTTGTAAATTAATTTTACGTAAGCGTCTCGATACATGAATCTCAAACGCTCCATATACGTGCGATATTCTACAAACCTTCTAAATTTAACTGCAATTCGCTGATATATTTAATTCTCAAATTTAACGCTTTCCCCTCAGAACCAACGAGTACAGGCGTAAAAATACACTGGAAACTGTGGAAACATGTGGGCTCCCCGAACTAGGCCGTTTGATAAATAAACATCTTCGCTGGCAGCGCAGAATTTATAGCTTTAGAACACACATCATTCACTCAGCTTTCAATTTTCAATCCTCGAATTCCACTTGAATTCCAAGATCTATCGGTAAAAATTCATAAAAGCTCGCGGGAATATTTATGCAGATTGCCACGCGTGGAGAAACAGAGACAATGTGTGTTACTTGTTACAAAATTGCAAACAGTTGCGCGCACTGTAAATAATCATCAATGCCATCCTCCGCGAGTTGCAATTGCCAACAAGCTTCTGCAACAGCGATCCGCAACAATATCGTCCGCGAGTGTAACGAATGCCAGCGTTAATAGGAAATTAAGCGTGACGCGGGGGGAGCAGGGTGTACGAAAGTAGATGCTCGCACGATTTGAGAATTATCAGCGGGAAAAGGTGACACAGTTCCACAAGGTGGTTCTCGCAGACATATCCGAACACCACCTACGTTCGCAACTGGTGGAACACCTCTAGTCGAGTTATTTTCGTTTGCCTTGATTATTCGCCTCCCCCCAACATCCCTCTGTGTCCACAAATTCGAAATTCAGTCGGCGTCGGGACGCGAGTCATTCCGCGCGGCCTACTTTTTTTTCAAGCGAGAAGAAAGAACACCTTGACATTTTCGGCTCCGTTCTTGAGCCCCGAGCACAAGAACGCCTGAAAATTTTTCGCGATCGTCTAAATATCGCTGTGCCACGATTTCCGTCGTTTCTCATTCGCAAATGAACTCGAACGCGACTCGAAGAATTCTTAATTAAAAGAGAAAGGCGTTGCGATTGAAAAGAAGTGTGAGGATGAAATTTGGTGGAGCATGAAGCCCCACGATCATGGAATCGTCGTGAGCAACGATGAACAAACGACTATTTCTCGTCTGAGACGCTCGTGGTCGGAGAAAGATTGCTTAATTAGTGACTTTTTGGAGTACTTGTATGGGCACAGAGGTTAGCAGATTTGGATGAAGGATTTACGAGTGACGAGTGACATCGACAAGTGTGAATGATCGTGGGAATTCAGTTTGAAGCGGAATAATGAGTGAATGGTTGGGTTTTCGCAGATGTTCCTGGGCCTATCAGCAGTGAACCAGTTGTGGTTGATGGAGGGCGGAATTGGCTGTCTTTAAGTTGGGGCAAGGCTGAAAGAAGAGGACCTGCACCTGTCATCGCTTATAGGGTTGACGCTTGGTTGCTGGGTAGCGACGGCGGTGCAAGATGGGTCGAGGTAACGTTCATGATTTACTGTTTATTTGATACAGGATTCCTTCAGAAGTCAAGTAAGAGATATTCACGAAATTGTCTCAAAGAATAAAAAATTTTAACTTCGATTTTCTTCAAAATGTTAGCTATTTACGTAAGAATACTAAAAATAATATAAATTGAAGTTCTATATATTTTTCCGTGTTCAGCTTGGTATGACGCCGATCAACACGTTCGACGCGTTCAACTTGAAACCTGGCGGCGAGTACAAGTTCCAGGTGACGCCGAGGAATCGCTATGGCTGGGGCGAGTCCGTGACTATGACGAATCCCGTGAGGGTCAGCGAGACCGTCGATCTTCCGGAGTTCACGAGAATCTTGCCAGGTCAGCTGAAGGTCCTCGAGGGGGCGAGAGTCAAGTTGGAATGCGAGGTAAACGCGTTATTATTAGGCTACTTTTGTTCTGGTCCATTTATTATTAAGGCTCCTACGCAAGCACGATTCAAACGACGAGCTAGAAGCGCACGCGAAGCTTTAAGAATCTATGTGACATTTTACAGGTTCGCAGTGACTCGAAAGTCGATATAAAATGGTACCGCGAATCGACTGAGATTGATTCCAACGATCCCAGGTGTTCGATTTCCTATAATGGGCACAAGTGCTGTTTGATTATTGAGAAGGTTCAGGATATTGACTCTGGTAGATATGTCTGTGAAGCTGGGAATTTGGTTGGCAAGGTGTCGTCGTTCGCTAGGGTGCTCATCGTCAACGATCCGAAGATCATCGAAGCCGATGCCAAACTTAAGTCGAGGTACGCATGAGGGGGTTGAAACGGTTCCGAAAAGTAACGGTTTCGAACTGTTACACACAGTGGCAAACAAAAGTATTGGGACACATTTAAAACAAAATAACTTTTTTATAATTGGTCCGAACGATTTGGGTTCTTTTGAGAAGCTAGAAGGATTAGTGTACTAATTGACGTGTTTCGGCGTTTAAATTTAAACAGCGAAGAAATTTTTATCCGAGACTATAATGAAAATTTAAAAATTCCGTTTCTAGATTTAAGTTAGTTGTATACAGGCTGAAAATTTCTTCGAAATTAGGAATTGAGGCTTAATTTCTGTTACGTAAGTCAAACCACCCCTTCCGGAAATATTGTATAAGTAAAAATTGATGGAGGAACTGTTCTACTCGATAAATAATACTACATATACAATTCAAACCATTGATTAGGAAGCTATTACATTATTACACAGAGTTGCTGAAGACGATCTAGAAGACAGACCTCCGCAATTTACCATGAGGCTTCGAGACAGAAGAGTGCAAGCCTCGTATCCTGTGAGATTAACATGTCAAGTGGCAGGATATCCTGCTCCAGAGGTCACGTGGTCTAAGAACGGGGGTGAAATCCGTCAAGATGGTAAACAATCTACTCTGTGCTCTAATATATAAAATGGGTAAAAGAAGTTATTAAAATAAGCGACTAATTAATTAGAGACTTCTTTTAATTTCTTGTTCCATATCCAAACAATTTTTGCAGCACGTAGAGTCAATCGCGCTGCAAACATAATTTTATAATAGTGTTCATTCATTAGCCTCAAGTGTTCGTTCATTGGTGCGTTTACTCTACTCATATTTCGCAGTAGAACATTCCAAAGTGTCAATTAATAACAATCTACTAATTTACCCATACAATCCGAGGTACCTTTAATGGACATTCCATTCTCCTCAAAGAGCACCACATATTCTGGGACAACGACTCCAACTTCCACACCCTGGAGATCATCCACTCCACTCTGGAGGATTCCGGCTGCTACATGGCGACAGCAAGGAACGCGACCGGCTCCTTGTCCTGCCGATGCATCCTCGTCGTGGACAAAGGGATTCGCGCCTATATAGCGCCAGAATTCCTCTGTGGCCTGGACGCTGCTTACACAGTGAAATTAGGCGGGGATCTACGCATGACGGCTCAAATAGAGGCCTATCCCAGCGTCGGCGTCGTATGGTAAAGGCTCTCTGTTTAACTAAAAGAAAGCAGCGAGATTACCTTATCCCTTGGATGTTCGCTCTTAAGGTGCGTCTTCACCAGGCCCGGATTAAAGGGGGGCTATGGGGGTCGCAGCCCTGGGCCCCACTTTCCGAGGGGGGCCCCGTTCTAAGCGATTAGCTCACTAAATCCCCCTCCCCGTTGTTCAACCACGGGGGGGCCTCGAAGGTTTGATATGTAGCCCCGGGCCCCAAAAATCAACCACGGGGGGGGGCCTCGAAGGTTTGATAGCTCCGGGCCCCAAAAATCAACCACGGAAGGGGCCTCGAAGGTTTAATAGCCCCGGGCCCCAAAAATCTTAATCCGGGCCTGGTCTTCACCAGCGTTCACGAACTGTTCACGAACTGTTCACGAATAGTATGGGAATTGAATTTCCTAGGAATCGTCTGTTCACGAACTGTTCGCTAGTGAGGACGCAGCTTCAAGAGAACTCGTGGAAGGAGTCGCTGATCGCGTCAGCGTGATTTTCTCTTAGTTGGGACCTTGAAGCATCGTCGTCATTCAGAGGGATATTGATTCTTTGTTCAGGCATCGAGACGGAATTCGACTTCGTCCGAGTAGGCGAGCAGTGATGACCTTGAATCATGATGGCACCGTTGAGCTGTCCTTGGCCAAGGTCACTCTAAGGGACGCCGGCCTTTACAGTTGCACAGCCACGAACGAAGTGGGACACGCTGAGACGTCTACGAGGGTGTCCATTATTGGCAGCAGGGAGCAGGATGGCGAGGTGTCTACTGAGGTGCCAACTGTGACAGTCGCCACGCCAGACATACCGTGAGTATAAGAATCAGCAGTAATTACCCGTGATGTTACGAAAGTGCAGGCACAGATTTAACTGGGCTGTGGAACTTGCGGAAAGAGACAAGACTGGCTGACCCAGATTTAAGGGGGTATGACCCGTTTGAACCCTCGGAAAATGTGTACATTTTGTGGATTTTTTACAAGTCAATGGCTTGATGAAGATTTCCTATTTTTTGCTATTTTTACATAGTATTATGAATTTCTTAAAAAAAAAGTTTCAAGTAAAAAACTATTGTTTTTCGGAAGTTATGGATACATATCCGAAAGTCTCTCGACTTTAGACGGCTAAACGGTGGGCCTGAGAAAAGCTATATGTCGTGTCTGAAATCAAAAACAGTACAATTTTCTTATAAAATGTGTTAATAGCTATTGTCCTACGGGACCGATTTTGAAAATTTTGAAAAATAAAGAAATGGTGAGAGGTCAAAGGTAAAGTTAGATTTTTCTAAAAGAAAAGTCCACCTTTTTCCTTTATAACCTGGAATGTTCGACTCAAATGCCTATAACTTGGTCAGTCTTCCGGATTTTTACATCGGACTTGATTTATAATATTCCTAAAACATCAATCTATGAAAATATGGACAACGAAAAAAATGATTTTTGACAGTTTCAAACGGTTATACCCTCTTAAACGGTGAGACTTATTGTAAGTTATATGTATAAGCCATTTTTTCCCTACAACTCGCAGATATTCGAAGGAGCCTCTTTTCGTCACGAAACCCTTGTCCACGGAGGCGGTCGAAGGCGATACGGTCATCATATCATGCGAGGTGGTCGGCGATCCCAAACCGGAAGTGATGTGGCTGCGCGACTTTCTCAAGGTAACGAATACGATTGTTCCTCCATCACATAAACTTGAACAATTTGGGGGATTTTATCCATGGCAAAAATTGAATGTTACACGAGTCGGTACGTTCTAGAGTACGCAAACCTGCACATGTGCCTCTAAGGTTGACCACTGATCCATTGGCGATTATGTACTGGCCATTAGGAAAGAAGGCACATGTGGAAAACTTTAAGCAATAAATAATATATGAAAATAAAATTAAATCGTTGCCTAATATCTCACAGAAAAATTACCTGAGAATATAACTTTTAAATTTACCCATTCTTTTAAGTCTACAAGGTGTTGTCCCCCTTAAATCTAAATGAAGCTGACACGTGCACAGACGAGGTACATACTCCAGTACCACTGAATCTTATTCTGCGAAGTATTTCCACAACTAAAGATCTGGGCCCACAAATCAATTCCCTGACAGTTCAGTGCCGTCTGTGCCAACGATCTCTTTATCTCAATTGACCTAAATCTGATCCTAGACCTCAAAACACCCTTGAAACGACCCCCAGACCCTAGCAAAACTGACAGCACACAGATCGACGCACTCGCCGCCAGCAACCGTACTAACATCCTGAAAACACATCACAGTACCATCGTACACCAAAGAGGACCGCGTTGGTCGAACTAAATTTCACAATACGCGTGCCCCGCAAAACGTGATCGGAATGCGAACGAGCCCCAGTCGGTTTAACGTTTCCTCCGGCTGGCTGGCTTCGTTGGTCATCGACAATTCGTCATCCTCCGGTAGGATGGAACGAAATAAGCCGAAGAAAAAGTCCAATGCACCATGAAACGTCTCTCGTGAATCGTAGCGGGTGGACGCCGGTGTAGGGACGCGAAAACGAAAGAAAATGTTGTGCAACCGGTGAAATGACGTGTCCCTAATGCCGTCCTGATCCATGATGTGGGTCAAGGTGATCGCGAAAAAGAAATGACAACGTAACATACGCCGCATTATGCCCATAAATGGGCCAACGGACGTTATATGCGTCGGAGAAACGGCATTGATATTGGACGGCTCTTTAAAAGGTAGCAGTAAGTTACATGAGGTTAGGCACCCGCTGCTCCAGAGAAAGAGAGAAATTTATTGCTCAATCGAGGGAAGGTCCCACCGACAATGGGATTGTTCGCGTGGAACGCGTCGCGTCGTCGCGGCGAGTCTGACTGCTGAACGGACGTGACTACTGAACGGTCACATCTTTCAACGAAGGCTCCTTCTTTCGTTGTCATGCCATTTATCGGAGAAAATGGGTACATGGAGTGTGCTCGATTGCTCGGGGAAATATGGTCGATTTGATATAAGAATATTATTACAGATTCTATTCCTTTCACGTTCTTATCGATGCCCCCCAGCATTAAACTCTTCCGAGTTTATTCCGCCGGCGGTAGACGCAAAACGACGACCAGCGAATACCAATCGGTAGTAATTTCAAGTATGTTGACGTCAATCCAGCGGTTGATCGTCACGTTGCCGGTTTAGCACGAAAAAACGAGCCTAAACACATTTATAATGATGATTAAAAAATTACCTAATCTATACATCTGCAACGCGATCTTACGATTTCTTCGTTCGTTTTTCAGAAATATAAAATTCGGATTACAGAATTCTGCTAGCTATTTTTAGTTAGCTACAGATATCATTGGGAAGAGATTCTGATAGAGAAAATTTGTTAATGCAAGTGTAGATTCGTATTAATAGTGTTAAGTCGAAATGGAAACCGGAAGCGATGAGTGACCGGAAAAACGTGCGTATATGGTTCCCGCGTCACTCGAGGGTATCTGCCTTATCGAAAAGAGTACGCACAGAAGAGGCTCCCCACTTTTCTTGACGTGAAGTCGGCTTTCTTCGTCGATGGATCGGTACTGCAAAACTACGGGCGGCAAAACAGTCGTCGCGTGTCTTTGGCGAACGAATAGCCACCTCCGTTCCTCCACCGAACCTCCTCGTGATCCTGGTTTTAGTAATCGATCAGTGGTACGGATACTTCGCTCACGAAATAAGCGAAATTGTTATTAAGAACCTCTTAATTGAGGCATTAATTTCTCTCGTTGAATCGCTGGCCACCGTGTCCTGGAATTGGATATATTCGATGTGGGATTTCGAAACGTAAGACTGTTTCATTTTTGCTTTAACATCTTTTATTATCTTCTACTACAATCATATTATTTTCTTCTCTTTTTTTTTTTGTCGTATATGTGTTTGAAGCTGATTTATAAGAAGAGTGCAAAGTTTGAAATAAGGAACGTAATAGTGGATCTTCTTTTCAATTAATAATTACTCCTGATAAATCTATAGCTTATCTTCTCTTTTTTTAAACAAAAGCATATGATCTACTGTACGTTCCAAGAGAAATTGAACAAACTGAATATCCATTAGGTAATAAATATTCGTAGTAACATGTAACCATAATCAATTTATGGCACAGCCTTTTACCACAATTATTGAAATTATTATGTACGTCCTTAGTAAACCTCGCTATCCCCGCTCTAATCCGCATCGCAATATCATTTTACAATCTAAAATCGGTAATTCATTAAACGTCTGACCACGTCCTTCAACGATATTACCACCATTTTCGTCGTAGCCACGTTCCAGTCAGTTTTATTGAAATATCATCGCGTCTCTAATCGGGTTGTAAGATCTCGAGGATCGGTGATCGCCGCGATATGAGTCACGCCACGATCAGCGCGGCGCTCGTTAGAACATTCATCGAACTGGTCGATACTTAAGCGCTAATTTCAGCGCCTGTTCGCCGTAAAGTTGGCCGAGCCCATGTTCCCTTTCTCGTTCTTTCCCGTCGATCAGAGAGACGCGTCTGCAACGTATGGCCCCAGTCGAGCTGCCAAATACGTCCAAGTTTGGTTTCACTGCAGCTGCAGCTGCTAAATAGGGGAAATACGCGCACTGATTTCGCGATGGGGACTGCCTTTCGCTGGTTCACGAAATCTATCGACCACTCCAACATCATTTATTCTACTTCCTCTTCGCGCCCTTAATTCCTTCCAGTAACATTCAATAAATTTTTATCCAGGAAATGTATTAAATAATTCACCATTTGAGTTTCCCACGAGCTAAAATCGCGCTACGAATTTTCTCGATACTTTTCGTCTTTCATAAATTTCCACGATTAAAGATGCTTCCAAAGCAAGTTCGTTGAAGTGCGTGAATTGGAGATTTTCCTCAAAATTAATTACAAGTCGTTGCGCAGCGTCGATGTCACCTGTATGTTCTGAATTATTGAACTTTCTGGTGTAAAGAAACGAATCGCTGCAAGCGCTCGATATGTTACTGCGCCACTGTCAACAGATTTCTTTTTTCCTGACAGCAATCCGCAAGGCACGGGTAAATATAGATCGATATACGATGACATTGCTGCAAGTCCTTGCGGTAACCGGCTTTGCTTCAGTTTATGGCGCCTCACTTCCGTAACGGGAAGTGTCGTCCGCATAAATTTCATCGTAGGCGAACGGTTCTGCGCCAAGAGACAGGTGAAAGACAGATGGGTCTCAGAAGGTCCATTATGTCGCGGATCGACTCGGAACATCAGAGATCTTGAAAACTTCATTCGCGATACTCGAGCTGTGTCAAATCAGCGTCAAATTAAGTCTTCAATACGCGCTGGCAGTCTTGAAGAATCTTATCTTCAACAGACGTTGGGAATTTTGTAATAATCATGGGCATCCGCAGAGGGGGAGGGTATTTGCACCCTCCCTCCTGGCTTTTGAGAAAAAATCGCTTATTTTTCAAAACTGATCTTTATTAAGTTTTAGACTAAAGAAGGGAATATTTCTAAATCTCGGTTTTCAATTTTTAATTAAATTGGCACTATAAAATGGGTTGAAAAAAGCAAGAGGGGTATATTTTTCTTTACCCCTCCTCCATCTGAAAAAAGTCTGCGGACGCCCCTGGTAATAATCGAGGGTAACACGCTGCGAGCAATCGACCGCGATATAAATTGCAATCACGATTCCCCGATTCGCTCTTTGTAAATAATTAAGAAGAAAGGACAATCGCGCCGTTCTTCCCAGTGACCTTAATCCACGAGGGTTTAAAGAGGGCGTGTCTGATGGGGGGACGTGCAATTAGCAATGAAAAACGGTAATATGCGTCGGCACTCGTGTCATACGAACAACGAGATCAGTCTCCAGCGATCTGTTCAACTTTCGCTCCCTATATGGGCTAGAGCCCCGGCGAAGACGTTTCTCATCTCGCTTTTATCAATGCCCTTCCCTCTCTGCTCCTCTCCGTCTACCTAAAACGCCTCGCGGTGAATTTTAACCCCGTGCAGACACTGGAGACAACACTCTTGCGAGATTATATTACCGACATATCCCAAGGAAACTAAATCTGAGGACGATCTAGCGTGCACAGCGTCGGAGGACCCAGAATTTCAAAATAATATTAACCCTTTAGCGCCCGCACCTAGATCCCGTTGAAGGAAAAATATCCCGATTTGTTTTTATCGTTATAAATGATCTGAATTTATATATTTTTAAACAAAAAAATTTTTTTTATTTTTTTTTAAATATATTTTTTTCAGATGTCAAAATGCATAAAACCAAAGAATACAAGGTTCAGATGGGTCCAATTTTCTTCAGTGAATAAAACTACGCTAAACATGTATCATTTAAACTGTTGCAAACAGCGAAGTGCGAATGCAAACGGCGAAACGGCAAAAAAAAGGAATGTATCATATATGATACGTTTGGCGCTAAAGGGTTAAAGAACTGTATAAAAGAAATAAAATCACCGTCAAGTGATTGCTGTGGATTTATAAAACTTACAGAGTTCGTAGTTCGCGTAATTAAATAGAGTGTTGTATCATTTCTATTCCAAAGTTCTGTAATAATTAGTGTTGCAATGAGGAAACGTGTCTGTGGGTTATCAAAGGGTTAAATCGTTTAGCAAAGTGCCCGTTGGTAAAAATAGTGGCGTCGATTGCTGAATCACGAAGGATGACCTCGATGTGGGCGCGAGAGTCGCGGAAATACCGGTATTCGGGTCGAGGTCGTGCGTACTTCGAGATCGCCTCCCGTTAACAGGGTAAACGATTCGAACTTTAAACTTCGCTGCGTTTCTCTTTTCTCCCACGACGGTTTCTGGCACAACGCCGGCTCTCAGGCACGCACTCGGATTACGATGTTATTGTTGTCAGCGGTAAAAGTCTGCGTAACGCAGACGCGATTCCGCTGTGAATCTTGATAACAGCAACGCGCCGCGTCCAACGTTCTGCATTAGCGAGCGCCACTTGAGAGCTGCTCGAGCTTCAGAGAATCCATCGCAAGCTTCTTGGTGATCCACTTTTCTGAAACTCGTTGCCCTTCGATTTAGCTTCATCCACCTGGGGCGCTTGTCGCTTCATGTTTACCGATGTGTGAATGAGTTATCACTCGTTCGCACATCATTTTGAAAGATCTGTACTTCTGAAATACCCTTTATGATGCAACACAGAGTATATCACACGTCATTCAAGTTATACTAGACCTATTTTTGGAGCCAAAAGTATAGCAAAATTGGGGATTTTTTTTAAGAAAATAGCGATTTGATTCGTCTAAAATTTGGACCATGTTTTTATACACCAGAATAGTTTGATGAGAAGATTGACGCAAAATTGGATTAAAAAAAAGTAATAGGAGAGTCTTACCCTCTTCCATAGTGAAGAGATTCAATTTTGGATAAAAGATTTATATACAACTAGCTTTACTACGCGGCTTCGCCTGAAATTTAAATTCCGATTTTCTAAAAAAAAATTAGTTTATTTTGTGAAAATGATCTCATTCATCTGGATTAGTCAGGCATAATAAGCTAAGGCACATTTCGTGATCCCAAAGTTTATCGTTCGAAAGTTTTTAGCCGACAGACAAACACACAAACATAAAAGCTTCTGCTTTATATATTAAGATTGCCGCGTTTTAACTGAGTCTGTTGGGTCCACAGCCTGACTACTACCGAGACGCAGCCCACTTCCGGCTGGTCGGCGAGGGTCCTCAGTATCGACTGGAAATACCTTACGCGAAGCTCGATTTTACGGGAACGTACTCCGTGATAGCGCGCAACTGCCATGGGGAGGCGAAAGCCGTGATTTCTTTGCAGATCTACGCGAAAGGTAATGCAATTCTGTGTCCAAGCGGAGCAGGCAAGCGTTTAACAGTTCGATTAGACGAAGGAACGATTATATTTTCAGGCCAAGGCAAAGAGGAGAAGATGAAGAAATCGGGGGTTACGCACGGGTAAGTGGTGCCTAGATCCTTATGGCGATAAATTTCGTTGCCTGTCGCGGACCTCGTGGATTGATCGAGTATTAATTTCGATTGACAGGAAGGTGCTGACTTTACCAGTGATTACGAGGGAGCTACGGGACCTGAGGTGTTGCGACGGCGACGCTGTCACTCTCGAGTGCAAAGTTCACGCCACACCAGAGGAGCCTCTGGTGCGCTGGGAGCGTGGAGGGAAAGTAAGAAAAACTACTCGACACGCATAACACCCTCGTCGCACAGTGGGAAAAATTGGTGCTTCAGCGGCCAAAAATCTATTACTATTAAACGGATGAAGATAAAGTAATAATTCTTTTTTCTTTAATGAAGTTGAAGAGTTCATTAGGTAGATAGCATTACGTTACTTATATTAAGTAATACTTAATTAGGTATATTAATTAATACGAAGGTTAAGATTTAGCAACACTTGCAAAATATCAAGATACAGAATTGATCAAGATCTGCTGGTGTTTAATATAAATCTGTTAACTTAAGTCGCAAAAGTATGGAGATAAATTTTGAACATTTTCAAATATATATCCATCGTTGAAAATTAATATTTAAAGTATCATAGTGTTTAAAAAAATTTTAAAAGAAAAAGTTCCAGAAAATTATGTTTAAAAAAATCACTCGGGTAGCGCATGTGCCTGTAGAGGAGACACGAAATTACTACTACATGGCACCAGTAGTATCATTTTCAATGATGCCTCAAAGATATTATACCTTAAAGTCAAATTCTAGATCATTTCGACCCAGTGTGACAACCGAGGGTTAATATAAGTAACGGAATATTATCTAACTAATGAAGGACACATCAACTTCATTAAAGAAAAAAGAATTACTATTTTATCTTCACCCGTTCAAAAGTTATAGATTTTTGGCCACTGAAGCACCGATTTTTTTCCACTGTGCGTCGGTGCTTTTTAAAAATTCAAATACGTTTGTTTTGTTTTCCTAGATTCTACAGATGGACGGCGACTTTTCCGCGGAGTTCGACGGGGAAACGGCGCGCTTGAGTATCCAGCACGTTTATCCAGAAGATGAGGGCGAGTATACCTGCGTGGCTTACAACGACCTCGGGAAAGCATTCACGTCGGCTTGCCTCGTCGTCGATGGTAATTTCGTATATAAATTATGGCCACGTGATAAGCTGCAGCGGATTATGCAAAGCAGCGACGCGACGGTGCAGATATCGGCGATCTTGCTCTCGAATGTTTTTCAATTACTATGCACCGTGTCCACGATGCGAACAGTCTCCCGGCTACACCCACCGCATATTTTTATTAAGACTCGCGTGATAAGGAACGTAATTGCTGCCTACACGAAGGAACGTCATGCATTGATTCCCTGCTTTCAGTGCCTGAAGGGAAAGAAAACGTTTTGAGCCAAAGATTGACGAGGCCTGCGGGCCTACTGTCAGCAGGTTCGACGCCGAGGTCGACGCCACGGTCGACGCCCATCAGAAGTTTATCCCCTGCGGTTTCGCGTAAGCACTTGATCGAAATCAGATAAAGAATCAATTATCCAAGAGACGAGATAGAAAACCGTTGGTTCTTCTACCCAACGCTTTATATAGAATTAGAACACGAGCCATCTATTCTCGGCTAACACTTTGAGTGACGCCTGGGGTTTGTCGGTTTTTATTTATAAATTTGTAAAATTCGAAAACCGGGTTTTGTATGCAGTCTATCTTGCAAAACTTGCACGGATTTTTACAGATTTCAGTTATTTTAATTTTTTTCGTACAGATAGAGTATACTTTATTTTATTATATTAATGTAATTCCATAAATATGAAGGAAACTGAACATTTTTAAAATAAGCACAAATATTTATTTACACTTTTAATTATTTTTTGTGAAAATTCGAAAACCGGATATAACCAGTTTTTTGGGAATACTGGAATTCGAAAACTATTTTTTTTTCAAAAGTCGGTTTTCGTATAAACTCTAGTGACGCTTGAAAATACTTGTACAAAGTGTAGAAAACGAACTACTTACATGTATTTTTTTTTCAAAGTAAACATTCGGGGACTCTCGGACAATATTTTCGACGTGTTCGCCACAAAAGTTAACATCGACGCCAGTCAAAGTCTCGGGGACAATTTTTACTGAATTTTCAAGACATGGATAATTAATTGACTTGTTCTGTACCCAGAATCAATGGTAAATGTAACACGAAGGAATGTCTAACAGATGGACGAGAACTGAGGTCCCCGCAGCTCCTGCCACGTAGCAGGTCCATGTCTAGGCGGCCGAAGATCAGCCCGCCGAAATTTTACGCGGTTCCACACAACCGAGTGGTCGAGGAAGGTGAAACCGTGCGATTCCAGTGCGCCGTGGTCGGTCATCCTACACCGTGGGTAAAATGGGACAAAAACGGCCTGATCGTTACGCCTACCGCAAGGATCTCTATAAAGGAGAGGGACGACGTGAAGATATTAGAAATCGTCGAGGTCACACAAGAAGACGCGGGGTTGTACAGGGTGATCGTGGAGAACGATTACGGCCGTATCGAAGCCAGTGCCCGTTTGGAAGTAATAAGTACGTAGACGATTGATAAATACTGATTCAATCTGTCACCATTTGCATTTTCATGCACTCAGGATTTACTCTTAGGGGAGGTCGAGTTGGACGAAAAAAATATTTTTAAGAAAAATTTCTTTAATTTCACTTGATGCAAATTCAATAAAATTCATTATGTCGTTATAGAAATTGATTTAAAGAATAAAATACAGTTTGCTTTTCTTTTTACAAAGCCCCTTCTTTGGGAGGCGCCAGAGCCCCTTGGTCCCCTCTGAGTAGGCCACTGTTTCAGGGTATATCAGATAGAAGTTAGAAGTACAGTGAACAAAATTCAAAAAAGTAAAAAGATTGCTCCAAGTACATAAAATCAAATAAATCACAAAAAGTAGAAGATAATAATAATTACAAAATATATAGAAGTGCAGTGAATCATAAAGTGTTTTATCACTGATTCGCGGCATTTGTAAAAATGATGATGACATTGGTAGCAATCTCTGCTGCAGGGAAAAATTTACCATTCCTGGCATGATTCTGTTCGAATAGATCGTCAACTGCTTGGCCCGGTTGCTCGAACAATCAGAACCAGAAGCGCGTCGCCTAGAACGTATCCATCTTTCGGCCGTAGCCTTCTGGACACTACTACTAGAGTAAATGGACGGCTGCAGCTCGGTTGCAGCATCCGAGGAACGCCCAGCCCGACGCCAACATGGTTCAGGTGAAACAAAAGCAAGAATTTATGAAACATTTCGACACCGTCCAGATAGCTTCTCATTATTCTCCTAAGTTGTATATTCTGTCTTCGGAGCAGTGTCTCCTTTGCGGACGAGCGGAATTGAAAGATGTACAATTTTTCAGGGATGGACGATCATTGGAACGATCGAGCCGAATAAAAAGGTACTTCGATGGCAGAAGTGCGATAATCGAAATTTCAGAAGTGAAAGCGAGCGACGCGGGTGAATACACCTGCGTGGCAACGAACGTCCTTGGTTCCACGAAGAATATTTGTCAGGTAAACATCCTAGTCACGTGCCAGAAATGGGTAAAAATTTTATTTGAATAAAAATTTCGAATAACGATTAAAAATTATAAAAAAATATTACACGTGACAAGTTAAAGTTACAATTAATGTTGACATTGAAAACTTTATTCGACGCTAAAGTTGAAACGCTTAGTGAATACAAAAATTAACTTTATTCGTCGAATAAAAAAATTAACTTTAATCGTCGAATAAAAAATTCAACTTTATTCGTCGAATAAAAAATTCAACTTTATTCGTCGAATAACGATTATAGATTTTTTATTTAGTTGATGCCCAAGTCTGCCACGTGCTAACGATGCCTTCTCATTATTCAACAGAAAACTACCTTACCTTTCTTTTTATCTAATTATTACTTTGTTATAGGTGGCAGTTCTTGATCCTCACGATCCGTCTACGGCCGATATGGATCCACCAAGGTTCCTGCAGCCACTTCCAGAAGAGTCGATCGTTATGGAAGGACACTGCTACGAGCTTCAGACAAGACTCACCGGTACACTGAAAATAAAAATGACAGTTAGAATGACGCGAAAGTTAATTGAAGCCAATTTTAAAACTGTGTTTTAATTAAATTATACTTAGGTACTCCACCCTTCACGATCGTTTGGTTAAAGGACGGTCGCGACGTGCCCGACAACGATCACTGTAAATACGTCATATACGGCGACGGTGGAATAGCTCTTAGATTGTCCCACGTTTCTCCGCAGGATGCTGGAGAGTACACTTGCGTCGTTCGCAACAATTTCGGAGAAGCCACTTGCAGCGGTCTCTTTGCTGTTCAAGGTACACTTTCGCACAACCGAGACCCTTCGTTTCTAAATTAGGGCAATGAAAATGTTTAAATAGTTCCTTCACCAGTGACGCACTCAGAATTTAATTTGGGGAGGAGCCGAGTCAAACGGATAAAAATATTTTTTAATGCAAATTCAATAAAATTCATTAGGTGATTGTAAAAATGTATTTAAAGAATAAATCCAGTTTTCTTTTATATTTACAAAGCCCCTTCCTGGGGGGTGACAGGATCCCTTTGCCCCCTCTGAGTGCGCCACTGTCCTTGACTTTCTCAAAAAGTAATAAAAATTGCAACCCACCATGATAAATGAACACGTTTTGTTCGAAACTGAACAGATTACAAAGGTGTCCCAAAACTGGCGCCGCAGTTCACCAAAACCCCGCTGTCAGTTGTGACGTCGAGGGGCGAGGCTGCGTGTTTCTGCGCGCGAGTACAATGTGGGAAACCCATGGAAATTATGTGGACGATCAATGGGAGGGACGTTCGAGAAAATTCAAGGTGCAAGGTATGTTGATCGATTGTATGCAGATTAGGGTGGACTTTAGCTACTTTTGGTGAAAATTTTTTTGCAAAATCACCTGTTAAATTAAATCGCCAAAATTCTGAGGTAAACTTTGAACATTGTAGAGTATATGTTCATCGTTGAAAATTAACATTTACAGTATCATCTCGTTTAAAAAAAAATTGAAAGAGAACGAGTCACAGAAAATGTTTTTGTGTATAAAATCGTCACTTTTCCATTTTCAATATTTTTAGCTTAAAACTTACGGTTATACTCTTGAGATGAAAATAAAAAATGTAGTAAAAAAAATTTCCCTCACTCGGGAAGCGTCAATACCTGCAGAAGACCCGTGAAACTACATGGCGCCAATGATCTCTCAAAGATATTTTACCTTAAAATAAAATTTCGAGTCATTTTGATCCAGTGTGACAACCGAGGTTTAAATTCAGTCCAATTATAGAAAGATCGTACGATATATGATTACGCTACCATACCATCCAACAGGTCGAAAAGGACGACAACGTGAGTGTTCTAAGGATACACAACGTGACACCGCGAGACGCTGGGGAAATTCGGTGCACAGCATCAGTAGTTGGAAAGGGCCCATCGATCAGTTGCACAGCGAAATTGCGACTGAATCGTTCCCTCCGCAACTTGGAGGGCCCCTCTTCGAAGTACAACAACGTGGACATGGAAATTCGAAGCGAAAGGGTTATCACCTGCACTCGCAGCAGTTCCCTGAGAAAAACAAGAAGGGACGTCCCCACTCAATCGCCTCGAAATCAACGACACGAGTCACCAATGCGTGCCAGATCCTCCTCGTTGCCTCTGAAATCCGCTCCAAATTCCAAGCATTCGTCCCCACTACCAACACGGAAGAATATTCCACCGAGCCCGCTACTAAACCCAACGGATATTCGCGAGAACAAAACGAGAAAAGAGGTGTGGGTGAAAAAATTGGACTCCAAAATCGTTCGGTTCGACGAGAGATCGAAGCTTAGGATCTCACCATCTTCAGACGAGGAGGAGACGAACGATGCTTCGGAAAGAATATTACCTCCAAACGTGTCGAGTGATACGAACTTGAAATTGATTGAAGATAGGAAGGGGTGTGCGAAGAGTTTGGCATCGGCGAATTCTGAATTTTGTAAGACTGAAAACGATTCGATACAGTGCCAGGATAATTGTAACAAGCACGATGACACACCAATAATATGCACGGAATCCGCTGCGGTTACGAAAGAAGCAGACGAGCCTTTGGTTTCGGAAAGAAATGATGGGATTGAGGTGAAAGAAGAGAAAGTTACCGCGGCGAAGGAATTCGTAGCAGCTGCCATCTTGAAGGTACCAGCAGACGTCACGGTGTTCAGAGGAAATAGGGTGGTCCTGAGAGTCACGTATCGAGGTCATCCGGAGCCACACGTCAAGTGGCATCGGGCTGTAAGTATCGTTTAAATATAGGTACTTCACCCTTCTTCGATCGAAATGACAGTGTCGAATGGTGGGTGTACCAGTAAATGAACACGTACCAGGGAATGGACATTTTTAATTAAAATGAGTCAAATAAGTTATTAAAATAAGCAACTAATTAATTAGGGACTTTTTTAATTTCTTGATTCATATCGAAACAATTTTTGTAAAACATGGAATCAATCGCGTTGTAAGCATAATTTTACAAAAGTGTTCGTTCATTAGCCTTAAGTGTTCATTTATCAGTGCGTTTACCTTATTTACCTTAAAGTGTTCTTCCACTTCTTCGTTGGAACATATATACAGGGTGTTTATAAATATGTGGGACAATTTTTAAGGATATGAATGAAAATATAGTAAATTATAGTATATTAGGCCAACTAACGAACGCGCAAGTCTGCCGGTGGAACTTTAATAGTTTCTTAATTAAGTTTCGGGCCGGTATTTTACGGAATATTAAAATGCTTAAACTACAATACTGAGCATTATCGGACATATGCGTATACCAACTTGTCTTATTAGCTTGATGAGTAGAACCGACCTTGAAATATTGTCCCACATATTTATAAACACATATTTTACTATGTGTAAAATGAACGAGTGCTATCTTTGACTCTGATAAACGGAAATTATGCTGTTTATACACTGTATTATTATTATACAGAAGAATGATAGTTTGAATGATATTTTTAGTGACATTTTAAGGCATTACTTCTTCACTATTATTATTATCTTTTGATATTTTCGTTACCAGTGTAATCTAGACTCTAGATTATTCGCACATTTCAGAAGAAAGTATTTGATGAATGGAGAGTACAGAGTATATTGAATGAGACATTTTATCACGAGTTACATATTTGCATAGTACACAAGTGACATAACCGAGGGATCACGTCTTTATTGAAGGGTCGAGAGCTGGCTCCAGATAAAAAGACTGCCATCACCTACGGCGGCGGTGTGTCCTGTTTAATATCAGACGACGTTACCGCTGATAACGCTGGGAAGTACGAGGTGTCTGTGGACAATAGGTTTGGAAAGGATCGGAGATTTTTCAGCGTTGCTGTTGAAGGTACGTTGCGAAAAGCTTTACAAGAGGAATAGACTAACCGATTAATCGTGTTAAGAACGACACAAGCAGTTACATGGATATAACATTGTGCAAATGCTTCAAGTGGAATCGAGCTGGTCGTTCAAACAATCTGCATAGATACAGAGGCAGCGAACTGGAACGATTAATGTTTACAGAGCGTCGAAACAAGGGGTCTTACATCACTCGTTTAAACTCTTGCCGCGATACCGCGCACGCTCACGAATAAGCGCAGTATAAATGGAACATATGTAGCTATTAGAGTAAAGTGTATGAATCTAATGATAGGCTGTTATTAAACATAGTGGAAACTCATTTTCTTTGAAAAGAAGAATATGTATGATATGGATTTTAAATTAGAATATGATGGAAATATCTTTAGACATTTTCCTTAAAATTTCACATTCATCTTAAGACAGACGCCCTCATTACGTATTTATAAATAAGAAAAGAAAAATCACAACTTGGAATATAATAACAGGTTTTTGGATGTAGCAAATTTTCTGACGTTTGTAAGACGACATTTACTCATCGCTCTAAATTTTTTCGGTTTAGGCCCAACATTGAATATTCGTAGGCAAACTGTCGTAAGTTTTTTGCCGTAGGCCTTTGTTGGTAATTTGTAGGCAAAACACTAATTATATCCCAACTATATAATTCCCAACTATTGACTACCGTTGGTCAACCGAAAATGCTACTCAATAAGGTAATTGCTCTGAAGTGCACAGTATTTTCAAAACATAGTGTCCCCAATTAAAATTAATTACAAATTCATTCGAAATCGGTACATAACGACAAAATCGTTCCCAATCAAAGTGCTTAAAGGGAAATGTACCTCGTACAAAAGGTACATAATCACATAATAGAACAACTGAAGAGGAAAATATCAACAATGCAGAGCGAGGAGAAATTGTTGTGCGGGAAAAATTAGCTGCATCCTGGAAGTGAAAGGGGACGCCGATCGCGGGAACTCTCGATTCCATTAAACGAACAATTTATTCCATTCCAGTGACTTTAGACTCCTTAGACTCTGCAAACGCAATCTCAGAAGGGGACACCCATTGTTCCACGTGCATAAGCGCGTGTCACACGGTCCAGTTCCTCTTCTTATGTACAAGGCAGACGACAGTCTCATGTGGCGTATCGCGCAATAATTCCTCCTTCCATCGTGTCTTCTTCCTCCCACCACCAACAGCTTCGTCAGTTCTTCCTCTTTCCCCGAGATCGCGATAGAACGGAGCAGTACCGAACAGCTACGCGCTCCGCGGATGTCGATAATTTTTACCAGAATTACGTTCCGCGTTGCCGAAACGCTCCAGTTTTCGCATCCCGTCTTCACCTAATTCGTTCCCAGTTTCTCGTCGCGCTTCATTAGTGATTATAAAAAAAAGGAATTAAAATCGACCCGAAGATGGGTAATGGCTTCACACGTTGCTGAGATTTTTCTTTAAAAAAGGCACTTTGCAAAAAGTTGTATGAAACTACCGGTATAAATATCTACCACCGTACGTGGCATATAATTGGCACTTGAACAAAATAGTTCTTACCGACAAATCTTGCTTGCTATCGCGAATGTCTAATTTACAGCGGGAAGCTTTAAAACAGTTTATACAATCGTAAAAGTGTGTTCTACTACTTCAGCTGACTGCTGTCGGTTGGAAGGAAACAGTGGTTTAAAACTTGTTTATAATTTCAAATTCTCCACTGAACGGAACGCCCTTGAGGCCTTCTTTGCCGGCGCTTAGAAAAACTGCGAGGCATCGGAAATTGACGCAACACCAAGCAACAGCGGGCGACAGTTTCTTATAACGAACTCGGTCGTCGCTCTTGTTAGAAGCGGGACCGTTGATAAGTCATCGTAATTACATAACTCAAATTACAAATACCTGAATAAAAAATTTGACCCACAGTGCTCGGAATATCGAAACAGAAATCGGGGATACGTGAAACTCCCGCCAAGAACGATTACCATAGAAATTAAAAAGCAAAGCTCGATCTGTTATTGAGTTTTATCGAATAACGAAGAATTCGATTATTCTTTTGCCGCAGGTCCACCTGATCCACCGGCAGGTGTTCCCAGCGTGTGCTGTTATTCCCCAGGTACGAGCACCATCAATTGGAGATCGTCGCCTTACGACGGTGGCTGCACAGTAACTGGTTACACCGTGGAGGTGAATCAGGCAGGTGGAAACGCCTGGACAACTATTGCAGAATCCTGTCACTCGCTGAGTCACACGGTACCCGCTCCTGGAACCGGCACCGTGGTACCCGGCGAGAGATATCGATTTCGCGTTCGAGCGGAGAACATCCACGGTGTCAGCGAACCGGGAAGCGAATCTGAGTTCGTCAGGATTCCCGTGGAAGGGGAGACGTTGTTGTACGGCGACGAGGAAGGTAATTAGCGAGAAAGGATTAGAAGGGAAGATTGATGTTAAAACGATGGTACTTAATTCGACAGAATTCGAGCCACCCTTCGAGGCCAGAGTGGTCGAGATGGAGGACGGGCAATTGTTCGGTGACAGATACACCGTGCTAGAGGAGCTTGGTAAAGGTCGGTACGGAACCGTGAGGAGAGTAGTCGAGAAGTCCTCCGAGACCAGCTTCGCCGCTAAATTTGTGAGGACTATCAAGACCAAGGATCGGGAACAAGTGCGGGAGGAGATTCGAATCATGAACATGCTACGGCACCCGAAACTACTTCTTCTGGCGGCCGCTTTCGAGAGCCCTCGAGAGATCGTTATGGTTACCGAATAGTAAGCATCTTCGTGAAACTTTTTATGTAGAGTTATAGATTGACGGCATGCGCTCTCTCTTTCAGCATTTCAGGCGGCGAACTGTTCGAGAGAGTCGTCGCTGATGATTTCACCCTGACTGAGAGGGATAGTATACTCTTCATGAAGCAGATTTGCGAGGGTGTTGAATATATGCACAAGAACAACATTGTCCATCTGGATTTGAAAGTAAGAGAAGCTTCGTGGATGGTTTTAGCGCATTAACTGGACTAAAATTTCTGGCTGTATCGATTTTGGTTCTGCAGAACTGATAGTACATCGGTTCCGTAATGGTTATATATCGGTTTTATAACAGTAATGTATTCTATCGGGTATGCGTAGCACGTTTCAAAATATTTACGATCAATGTCACATTTTTTTAAGGGAAATTCGATTTGTTTATAAGTCTTTTTATCTTTGGGCCTCTCGATATTTGTGTCTCTTTTTTCAAAAGTTCATCAATGCAGTAAGAGCCGAAATGAAAAATATCATCTCGCAATTGTTTCAAGATTATTTCGGTTCTCATAATCGTTTCGAGAACCGAAACCGATATCATAACTGTTTTCAACCTCTGTTAAAAACTGATCAGAACAGAACACTTGCAATATTCAGTTGTAAAATCTCTATCCATTGCTGAAAGTTTTATTTGTGGATCACGATGTGTTAAACCGAGATTCACTTTGCTGTTACTTATTCATTTACGCCTCGTTGCTCCACAGCCAGAGAATATAATGTGCAGAACACGAACGTCCCATCAGATCAAGCTCATCGACTTCGGCCTCGCTCAAACCCTCAAACCAGACACGCCGATCAGAGTCCTGTTCGGTACCCCGGAATTCATTCCGCCGGAAATCATAAGCTACGAACCGATTGGCACCGAATCAGACATGTGGAGCGTCGGTGTAATATGCTACGTTCTGTAAGTCCATCAAACGCATTTAATTTTCAAGTTCTTGGATAATTTTGTTCAATGATTGTTCTTACGATCATTCAGCTTGACCGGTTTGTCGCCGTTCATGGGTGACAACGACGCCGAAACGTTCGCCAATATCACCCGAGCTGATTACGACTTGGAGGATGAGGCATTCGACGCGATATCGAACGACGCTAAGGAGTTCATTAGTGGTCTTCTCGTTAAACGAAAGGAGTACGCATTCCTGGAGTTGTCTTAAGGGCGTACAGGACTATTGAAACCATGAAAAATCGATTTTTTTATTATTAATTCTGAAACTGTCATGCTTTGTGTGGAATAATTGCGGAAATTATTGCTGAACGTAATTGAGTATTGGCGTGGAGGACTTGACTTTGAAACCGTTCCTCTCAAAATTATATTTTTAAACACCGCGTACATAATAACTTTTGAACGAATGAATATTTTCACTTGCAATTTTAACTGGAGGTATAGAATTCCTTCCTCTAAGAAGCAATCCAAGCCAAAAGAAACCGTCGATTTTGGTCGTTCAATAGTTGTGTACCTCCTTAATGAATTTTAAAGAGCATTTCGAGTAATTGTTATGTTTGCTGTTTCGTAGATTGCGAATGTCGGCGAGACAATGTTTGGAGCACTGTTGGATGGCACAGCACGCTGAAGCAATGAGTAGAATAGCATTGCCGACAGAGAAACTGAAGAAATTCATCGTACGAAGAAAGTGGCAGGTAAGTGTCGATGGAATTTTGCTTGATGTAAAATTTGACAGTGTTTGCTGTTGCTTTAGAGTGATTTCTTTCATGCTCGTCCAAGTGTGATACATCATAAAGTAAGTCATCTAACATGCAAACGTGTGAAACGTATTGAAACAAAGCAATAGAGAATATTTTTGCACTTGTGTGGTAATTTAATAGTCCTCTTTAAGAAATTCGTTTCTTAGTCGTTCTAAACGCTCTGTTTGACCCCAAAATTAAATTTTTCATCTTTACCTAAAGCACTTTAAATCCAAAGAAGTCAAGCTACCTTCACGTCCAACACGATTGTAGACCAAGTAGAACACTTAACTCCCCAATGGTACTAATCTAAGCATATGTTTGATCGTGGTGTGTGTTCGTGTGCTTTTGTTTGTTGCGACAGAAAACAGGAAACGCCATTCGTGCACTTGGAAGGATGGCAATTCTTTCGGCGAACAGCAGGCGAAGTCCAACAGCGACAACAGAATCCTCGCCGACTTCAGAGCCCTTGTCGAATCCCATCGAATCTCTCGGGACCAATGACACTAAATCGTCCCACGACGATCAGAAGAAATCTCACACAGACAGCACGATTATCAGGAACGAGAAAAGCCCAACAGAGTCGAGCAGTCGCGGAACAAACATGTATTCCTTCCGCTACAAAACAGAAGTGAACATCTTTCCAGAGGAAACGTTAAACTCCTCATCGGACCTTGACGCCGCGTCTGTGAACAATGAACGACGAACGAGTGACGCGAGATCGTGTTCTCGGGAAAGCGAATCCGCAGAGACTCGGGAAACTGACACCGCTGAGAAAACCGAGGGCCAAAGTGATGTTTACACGGGGCAGTTAATTCCTACGAAGAAGGTCGAAGAGGGAATTGAGATCATCACGCGATGCCACGTTGAGGAATGTATCGTGATACAGGAAGACAAGTCGATTGTAAAAAGCTTCAACGTCGAGAAGAGAAGCCTGAGCAATAGCATTGATGACACCGTGGAATCCCAGGAGAGTCACGAATCGAGATTCTCCAGTTTCCGTGACGAGATTCATTCGAAGTCGACGACCGAAGGCGGCACCAACGTCTCCGAACTATGCGAAACACATTCGACGTCCAACATCGAAGAAACGTGTGACGAAGTCGAGGAAGCAATCGCGGAAGCCCGCGGTACCGAAACAACAGAGAAGTCTGATCAAGAGTGGCGCACAAATTTGCAGAAGCCACGTCGAGTGTTTAGAGGCGACTCTAGGGACTCGGGGATCGGCGACTGCGCCTCCAATCTGTCCTCCTCGTCGCAGCATGTGAACGAGCTGGGTATCTCGTCCATTATTGAGGAGGAAGTAGACAGCGACAACAATAATGGTAACTTAAGAAACGTATCTAAGGAGATGGATCAATTCGAGCGACGCAGAACTTTGGATATGATTCCTGATGTTGAAGAAAACGCACGAGATTCGGCGAACGTAGCTACTTTGAGTGCTGTAACTAAAGCTTCGCGTGAGATTAATCGGCACGAAGGTGTGTTCCATGTGCAATTTGTTTGTATAATGTCTATCGTAAGAGCAATTATTAAGATTTCGTAAGGTTCCTCTTTGACTTGAGCAATTGCGTTTAACCCTCGCATGGCGGATACTGGGTCCGGACGGACCCATTCTATATATATATATATATATATATATGTTGGTGATCATAAAAGTGGTGTAAGTAGAAAAATCAAAAAAATTGAGATGTTGCATTGGTTTTTATTTAAATATTATGAAAGAATTGTTGCACAATAGTCGCGAAACAAAGTGAAACATTTTGTTCAATACTGGAAAAATATTTTTTAGCACACCCAACGCAATAGTCCTATACCACTTTCATAATCACTGGCACATATATATCAAACTACATACCCAGAGGCGGATTAAGGTCGGTTGAGGCCCCGGGCGCAAAAGAAAATATTGGGCCCCTTACAAAAGTTACTGATAATTGCAACAGTTACTTCAAAATTGCGCAGCGTTGCACAGTCTTATACTTTTCTCGCTTACAATTTTACGATCCGCTTACAATATGAAATCAAATTTGGTGTCATTAAAAAAAAGTGGAAAGTTGGTTTTTGTGGGGCCCCTCAGAAGTCGGGGCCCCGTGCGCGCGCCTTGTGCGCTTACTGTTAAATCCGCCTCTGTACATACCTACATGTGTGATTTGTTGTTAAGTAGTGTTGCTTCTTGAGAACTACATAATTTAAAATCTTTTTCCAAGGTGTACGTACGTACACATGTGAATAAAATTACGTATAGTGTAAAATAGGCCCCGCATCTAATCAAACTATCCGCCATACAAGAGTTAATGTAACACTTTGATATTGAAGGTGTTTTTTTATTTGCAGTCTCTGGAGAGATTGAGGACCCACGGCTGCTAATCGGTCGGATTCGGAGTAAATTCGTTCCAACCGGAAACGTGAGTCGTACCGCGAAACTGTTCGAGAAAGAGGCAACCGCAGCCCAGCCTTCTCCGAACACATCCCAAATAAATCCGCAACGCGCATACCCTTCGGCCACCGTGGCGACGGGGAAGCCCCACAACGAGAGGATACAAAAAGCGTTCGCGTTTTGGAACAAGTGATCGGTATTTCAGCGAAATTCAAGGGCATACGGTCAGTAGACTAAACACGGCACGGTATCACGCGACGAAAGTATCGTTTCTTGTTTTCTTCGTAGACAGATTACTAAGAACAACGTCTCTACAAACTAATAGAGACGCGAGCGTTTCAGCAAGTAACCGTAACATAATTTTAATGGAAATTTTTGTAGTGACGAGTTGAACTTTAGTTTAAGCGGTTGCAAGCGAGGATAAACTATTTAATTACATTTCTTACCAGTCCCCGTGTAGTCTGCGAACGGCGAACTGTAGACTGTTCAAAGACAAATGTTTACGATAAAAATCCCGTTCTAATCACCACATACTGCGTCGTCGTTAAACCTCCTCTTTTCTCTTTTTCTACGTCCCGATCCGAATTGCATACGAACTTTTTACGACGCAATGTAACGGAGCACGGCCGAAGTTCGATAGCGGCACTTAAACCTCGTATGTAGATACGCCCGGGCAATAAATGTTACCGTTACTTCGCTAAAGAAAGATAGTTATATTCGTCAATGTCAGTGCTGCAAGCGATAAACACGGTAGATTTCGTTCGACCGCACGATGAGTGTAAATAGCTGTCGGTGATACCTTACATAGCAAGATAACGATCGTATTTATTATTTCACTTCCTTCGCACAATTTTAGTTATCTTCACACCGAAAGAAAACGACTACACGTATTATTATCATATAAGCAATACCTGAATAAAGAAGAAGCAAAAGAAAATGAGCAAAGAAAATAGAGGTGCACTCTCCAGTGTTGGATTTGCAAATCCGACGAGCGTCTCACGTTATTTCATGCCATAATATTTTACTATATATTTCACGGTAAAGTTCGTTTAACATAAAACGTGCGGCGTTGGTACCACCATCTCCAGCTCGTCGCCGATGTCTAAACAATAAAGCTTATCTTCCGTCGCGGGCATCCAAGTGGTCGTAATAACATCATCCACGCACGGAGTGGGATCCCTGGAATGATTAACAACAGTGGATATACAAGTGTTCGAACCGAGACTCGAATACTTCTTATCGTATCAACCGATTTACCCAGTCCTAGCAAAATTTGTCCACATCCCAGTCAGACGGTCGATCATTAGCCTATCTTTCGTGCACTCCGCTGGTGGGTCGGGATTGTTCGTTTTAAAAGCTGGCAGGTAAAATAAGTAGGACACATCGTCGACATGGGACGCTCCTGAAATGTTTCCATGTACATCAGTGCAGTGATGCCAGATTCGGGACGGGAGCGCTCGAGAATTTCCCCCACCTCGCACGCACACTACGCCGGAGCTGCGTGTCCGTGAACTCGGCGCTTCGGAGTCCAACTCATGGACACGCAACTCCGGCGTAGTGTGCGCGCGGTGGGGGAAATTCTCGAGCGCTCCCGTCCCGAATCTGGCATCACTACATCAGTGTAATGCGATAAGCTTGTAATTATGAATGGACCCGGACGACAGAAATCAGAGTGGCAATTCTTTGGCAACGTGAAAGCCGGAAGGCGAATAATTACAGAATACCATGGCTTTCAAAGGATTCAACTTTCCCTCCTTTCGTGAATTCTGTCAACCAGTCGACGGCGCCCTTATATCGCAATTAACCGCGCGGTGGTAGGTTTCTACGATTACCTCGGATCAACCTCTGTATCAAGAAATCCGTGTGCGTTTTCTCATTGCCGACGTAGGAATATTGGTAAAAGTAAGTGGGCGCGTTCGTCCTTTTCACTCGATCCTCTACAAAGAACCTCGCGGGAATAGAGAAGAAAGTATCAGTCATGAAGCGTATGAAGCCTTCCAGCGTGTCGACGGTGACGGCATTGTGCCCTCGGAGGTACCAATCCTTTACGTCCTGAAGCAGAACCTTCGTTTCGTCCGGTCCTAAGTCTTTCAACGCCGCCAGCGATTTCACGTACGCCGGTAGATATTCATTCACAAAGCCCAGCCCAGCAGAGCTTTTATCTAATACAAAGAAGAGAACATATTCGCACTTTAAATGCTAAACCATGCGAAATTACAGGCTTGGTCAGGCAGGTCACCTCTAATAAACATAATGCATTCGAGTGACGTGTGGCCAACTATGACGGGAATGTGAGTGTCCTTGGAAACTAATTGTTCTAGCGGCAATGGTAGCACTGGATCGTCCGCCACGTCGTCCATAGTGATTCCAAAGGGGAGGTTGTAGGATCCGACCTCCTGCGCACAGATAAGAAGACACGATCGCAATTTACGTTATACAGTGGCTGCTGCATCGCAAGTGGCGGATTTAACGAGGCGCCGATAAGCAGTTGCCAGCTGTGTCCCTATTTTTTGTCCCATACTTCTTTACCACACGCGCGTATTTGTAACTCTGTTATGTATACAGGGTGTCCCAGAACGTTTGTCAAGCTGCACCATTTTCCTTAAATCCGCCACTGTGAATTACTATGACATTAAAGTAGGATCATTTGCCTCTGGCGTGAGAATTTGAGACTGGGTCTGGACTATATCCTTGGTGGATACCGTTCGCAGAAACCTCACGACTTCCTCAGGATCCGTGGAATCGTTCCCAAGCAGCTTGGCGAGCCTGAAGCAGCGCTCCGGTCGACTTTGGTTCCGGGACCAAGGTGCCGAGAGTAATCCGCTCTGTATGATCGCCTTGTGAAAGAGTCCTGGGGTGAACAATAACTTCGGGAATATTGAGAAACCCTCGAGGAACCGAATCGTTGAACTTATACGCTATCACAGCAAGATCAATGCTGTCTATAAAAATGAATCGACGATAAGAATGTCTCACCTTGTGCGCGCGGTGATAATATTAAGGCGTTACATATCACTGCCCCAGCACTTGCACCAAATATCGTCACGTTATTGGGATCGCCGCCGAAATTGGCGATGTTCTCCTTGACCCACTCCAAGGCCGCGATCACGTCTTTCAGGCCTTGATTGCCGGGCGCGACTCGGTGACCCAGATTTAAGAAACCTTGGAAATTCCAATAAATCGCTCGTTATTGTACCGGTAGAGATCACTCGTGCGAGGAACCCTCGTTTAGGATAGATGTGCAACTAACCGAACGCGCCTAATCGGTAATTGGTGCTGACGAGGACGATGTCCTTTGTCATCAGGTAATCGGGCTTTTTCAAATTGGGGCTTGATGTCCCTACCATTAATGCACCACCGTGGATCCAGAACATAACTGGCTTTGGTTTGGTAAGGTCGGTGCTGTAAACGTTGAGGTAAAGGCAATCCTCTTCGCCGATCATGCTTTTCGGCGGGACTTCTTCTAGCTGAGCGCACACGTGACATTGCGGCTCGCTGACGTCCTTGACACCGGTCCATGGAGCAACTGGCTGCGGATCCTATTTTATCCGTGGAAGTAAAACGGATGTTCGTATCAGGTGGTATAGCTTCTCATTCGTATCTGTGATTTATATTCCTACACGGAGAGTGGTATATCTTTGAAGATAAAAGTGCATCAAAGATCGCGCTCTGATAAGGTCTTATTATTCTCGCAGGTACATAATAATTCTAATGGTTGTTCATACACTTTGAGTTATAACATGCAGGGCCGTATTTGACACAATTATAACTGGCTTCGGAAAGAATATTGCGTATTATTTAATATCCCGGGGGGATATTCCTATATTCTGCCATAATACATTCACGCATATGATCAGCAATTGTTGGTATATTGGCGTACACTTTAGTTTTTAATGTTCCCCAGAAAAATACATCGAGTGAAGTCAAATCAGGTGAACGTGCTGGCCACTGAGCAATTTCATCACGTCCAATTCAGCCAGGGTGAGGAGTGATTAAGCGGAGTCAATGGAGGGGGAACCACCTACAGGAGCGGTGGTTGTGTGCAATGCATGAACTGCGCCTCAGTCACGCACATTACCACCGCTCCTGTAGGTGTTTCCCCCTCCATTCACTCCGCTTAATCGCTCCTCACCCTGAATTCAGCGGCCGAGAAACTTCTGTTCAGGTCTTCATTTATTTGGTCGAAATCGGAAAAATAGGAATACATTTTTCGATTTGGGATTAGATCTGAGAAATGCCCTTGGAATATTTTTTAACCTCTCGGTACCCACGTCCATTTGGTCTTTCTTAATAAAGATCAGTTTTGAAAAATAAGCGATTTTTGTCAAAAGCCGGGGGGGCAACTGCCCCTTTTGCACCACCCTCCGGACCCTCATGCCGTTTAGGTAAAACCATTATTCCGCCCGAAAATTATCCGTGCACTCCGTGCACACGCGCGAGTACCGGAAGGTTAATTATAACTTTCGTAGTAAAAAGCTTCAGGATTATTCATCTGAGATGCGGAACGAAAGATCATGTCGCGATAAGTCCGTGTTTTTTAAATCCAGCATAGTCCAGATAAGTGTCTTTTCAGATTTTTTAGACACGACTATTAAAATGAGAAAAAAGACGCGCCCATGCATATTTAGAATTAAACGACAATTTAAGCATTCCACACATTGCATCAGAATTCGAAAATAGTATCATTATACAGGGTATCGCCGAACTGGTGATACAATACCGATGGGGATGATTCTACGTGAAGATAATATCGACGTGCGTTACGAATAGTAACACGTTTCAATTTTCTTACGAAAAGTAGCACGTTTCGGTTTGCCACGAAAAGAAGCACGTTTCTGACGAATATTAGCACGTTTCTGACGAATATTAGCACGTTTGGTCTTCCGCCGCGAAGACTAACACATTTGATTGTTTCGCCACGAAGAATAGCACATTCCGTACTGTTGCAGCGAAAACTAGCATGTTATGCTGTTTCGTCACGAAAAATAGCATCATTTGGGAATTTGCGGCGAAAACTACCATATTATCCGGTTTGACCGCGAAGAATAGCACGTTTTGGATTATACTGCAGTCTGCAGAAACTATCACGTTTCAGCCCGTGGTCAGTTTAAAAGAATTCAACTGTTGGAAATATTGTTTAATAAATAATAATTCCATCTAATCTCCAAAAGACAACACATATGAAAATTTTAATCACGTGGCAAACCGCTCAAAAATGCTAGTTTCCGTAGCGAAAACCGAAACGTGATAGTTTTCGTGAGAACGACGGCAAACGTGCTACTTTTCGTAAGAAAATTAAAACGTGCTACTTTTCGTAACGCACGTCAATATAAACAACATTTCGTTTGCAAAAAATTGACAGAGGAAATGGTGCAAATGCAAAGATGAAATGAATCTTAGTGTAAAAATGAATCGAAATTGTGCGATAGCTTTTCTTCGAACAAGTCTTTGTGTTCCAGAAAGTCATGTTTGAAGACCCCTCGGTGATTTCAATTCTACAATTTCAGCTGATTTTTCCACAGCAATTTATTTAATTCGCACTTGCAACATATTCGCTATTCCATTCTGTCAATACTTAGTCGTGCGCGTATTTAATCTTCTGGTACTCTCGCGTGTGCACGGATAGCAGTTTTCGGGCGAAATAATGGTTTTAAGGCTCCCCCAAACCAACGAGAATATCCGCGGCGCGGAGCGGATCAGATAAGGTTGCCCATAAACCGCCACAATTGCTAAACCGCAGCGGATCCACCGCCGCCGCGAATATTCGCGGTGGTCTGTGGCTGCCCTTACCGAAAGGACACTCTCCTAAGACCCCATCAGCTACTTTCTTTTATCCATTTACAAAAACATAAATTTGTTAATATATTTTCATTTTAGATATAAATTATAACCCCAACTTGATCATGTTTCTTAACAATACGTCGCCGTGCACTCCGTCTCAAATCCTCGTGGGTACCGAAAGGTTAAAAAAATATTCCAAGAGCATTTCTCAGACCTAATCCCAAATCGAAAAATGTGTTCCTATTTTTCCGATTTATATCTTCACGCAGAATCAAACTTCACCAGTTTCACGGCACTCCGTTAAACCAAAATATCCTGGTCGAACTATTAACTGATCATATTACACTATTATTTCATTATATCAGACACACAATTACTATTTTCAAAATTCTTCCTCAGTTATTCGAAACAATATTACGCACAGAATTGATAAGGGCGAATGTCCAGGTCTTATCAGATCACAATACATTTCACACGATATCTCCAAATAAGGGTCTGACGAATCCAGCGGATCCAGGTGATCGATTACCTTAAATCGGAGATCTCCGACAGGAGGTGCCGCAAAAGGTATTTCATAAAAAGCATTGAAAGAAGGGCCCAGAACACTTTTAACTACGGCGCCCTGTATTTTGCCCTGCTTTGTTGTAACTATCGGCTTACTCATCGTTATCCACGTTCTCGCTAACTTGACTACGCTCCGCTGTACACTGCAGAGGGATTGAGCGCTTGACGCGAACTGTCTCGGCATCGAGATCATATGTTTGTTTTAGGTGGGCAAATTCTGATATCGGCAGGTTACGTCACGAGACACAGCATGTATATAGGACGAGCGCTTAAAAGCGGTCTTGTTCAATGTTGATATCGTGAAGGGGTTAATTTGCATAAAACGGTATTTAATTATGTCCTTCGTAGATAAATAGTTTTCGTTTCGACTGAAATAGTTCAAAAGAAATGTAATGAATTTCTGGAGAAATCGCCTACTGTTGCATTTTACAAATATATTTACCATAATAAAGTACAATTAACACGCGAGACATCGCAAAAATAACTGACAACGTTAAGTATCCACATTTATAACATCCAATAAATGACAATATTACAAACAAAAATGAACAACTAGAAATAAACGGATCGTACGTAATGTGTTTAGAAAAAAGTTAATATTCCTTTAGAAAACGTGAGTATAATAGTGAACGGTACAATTATAAATAATGGCTAACAATTAACTTGACATTAAATATATATATATATATATATATATATATGTATATATATATATATATATATGTATATATATATGTATATATATATGTATATGTATATATATATATGTATAAATACAACGTTGTGGATGCTTTTAGAGGCACGTGGTTTCTTCAAATACGGTTATATAAAAAATATAATTCAGTCGTTTTAATAGAGGCACTGCGTTGGAAATTTGTAGCGTTTCGGTTAGTGCTGTCTAATTAGGTCCATTGTGTTTCTTCCGGAATGACATTTTCCCTCGATAATTTGGCAGTTTAAAAGTAAACGAAATATCGCAGCAGAATTTAACGTTTCATTTTGTCGAGTATCGGCACAACCATATCGAACGACGGACGTTTACCGGGATCTTCGTTCATACAAATCCTGATAAGTTTAGCGAGATGGGATGAGATTCCTGGTGGTATACTAACCCGTAGGTCTTCGAGCGCGATCTATAATAAATGAATCATCGATAACATATGAATTCGTATTACATTTCCAACAGGGAGTTTTACACGGACCTTCATGCCACATTCCATCGGCGAGAGATCTGCAAACGGAACTTCTCTGGTAGCAAGTTCCCACAATAAAACAGCGAAGCTCCACATGTCACTGGCCTCCAGATTGATGTCTGCCGGACGTTTGCTCAAAGCTTCCGGTGACATCCACGCTGGTTCATAAATTCGACCAACCTCTTGAAACGAGAATTTCGAGTCCGCCATATTCACGCGCGCTGTTAGATCTTCGTCGATCTAAGGGTGCACTCGCTATAGAAACTAGATAATATCAGCACCAGAAGCTTTACCAAGATGAAAATTTACCATAATATGCTTGCTGTTCAGATGGAATCTACATCTGTTTTGTCTCTCGAGTCCATGGAGGAATGCCATAGCTCTAGCAACGTCTAGAGCGAGTATCAGTGCACGTGCAGTGTCGACAACCACGCCTGTGCCTCCGTGTAGGAGACGGTGCAAACTCCCACGTGCCATGTATTGTGAAACGGTAGCCAATTGCGGGGGTTGATTAACGCAGCCCAGAACGGGCAGAACATTGGGATGCGAGAAGATCCTCAGCTTGGGGAACTCCTCATTGAAATCTCTTGAAATCCGCGCGGTACACTCGCGTATGTTCAATATTTTTGCAACTATGTCATTGTTCTGCCAGCGTCCTCGCCAGGTTTCGCCGCTTGGTGTACTCGCTAAATGAGTATGCAATGATAAGTCTGCCATATTAATTCCCTTATGCCTTGACAGTGTTGCGTCCCCTAAGCGAGATGATTAAAAGTTACTAACTGCCGCATGTAAACATTATTAAACAATCTACGTCGTATAATATTACTTACGGCTTCTGGTTTTCAAACCCAACCAACTCTGATCCTTAAACTGAATCTTCTTCAAGTCCTGCCCATACTGTACAGCCAAGTCTGATGATAGAAAGTTGTATAATATAATGGCTTATGTTTGCGCACATGTAACAGTGACTTTTTTTAATAATTGAATAAGTACCGTGCAATCTCTTGGCAAGATGACCTCTTGCTTTATCCAAAGGAGTATCGCCATCCTTATTCGCGATCGATACGAGCGCACCAGCAGTCACCAATTCTTCAGCGACTGCTTGGTTGCCCCAAAAGCACGCATAGTGCAGAGCGGTGTTCCCATGCTCGTTTGTGACGTTCACATCTGCTCGATTTCTAAGCAACTACGAGTTTGCGTAACGTTAAGTGTTATAATACTTTTGTAATTGAAAAGGGATTAATTATTACAGAACATTGGAGGATAATGTTAAAAGTGACTTTTTTATATTAGTTTTACCAATTGAACTATCTCCTTGTGCTCGTGAGCAGAGGCAAGGTGCAAAGGAGTATCATCTCCTCTATTGGTGGCATTAATTCTTGCTCCTCTACTAACTAACAGCTCTGCCAACTTTAAGTGCCCCTCTTTGCAGCACCAGTGGAGTGGACTGAACCCATGGTCATCACTATACATAGAATATGAAATCATAAGTGGAATAAAACGCCAAGAGGTTAATAACTAAAATTAAGCATAATAAAATACATGAAAAGAACATGTTATCAAATACAGTAGAAGGAAACCAAATATCTGACTCTAATGTTTACAACAACATAGGTGATAAACATGGAAAAGGTTCGAGTATAAATGACAGAGAAAAATGTAAAATTAACAGGTTAAAGTGACACGGACGATTAATAATTGGGAAAGAGATTTGAATAAGTGAGAAAGTAGAAGTTCAAGTGGCTCTATTCCGAAAAAGGAATTTTCTTGTATTTACCCTTGATTCATGTCATGTTCAGTGTCATCGAGCCACACACGCACTTGCATGGCATTTCCCTCGCGACACCATTGGAAAATATCTTCCATTTCTATTCGATTGTTAGATACAATAAGAAAAACGTATAGCTGCTGTAGCGGGGGAGTGGCAGTGTTCCGTGCTCCAAAACACTATAGCCGTCATATACTAAATATAACCATATTTCCGCGCAGGCGACACTGGCACAAAAACTGCATAACTTGTATCTTACGAACTAACTGGCAGCTCTACTTTTGGACAGATCCTATATTGTCGAGACATTAAATCGTAATAATCAGCACGCACGTTTATAATAACGCACAATATTCGATGGAATATTTTGATCGTACTGTGACACGTACAGATGTACGTGTGACCATATATGACGCGTGGAACGCGACTACCTCACCCAAGAGAGGGCGGTTACTTTATTCTCCCCACATAATTTCATAGAAACTGAATGTTGGCGATTGCAGAGTCATCTCTCGAGCTCATCAGCAGAGAGTTGAGTAAAGCAGGAAATTATAGGTAATGAAAGTATGGCTGTATTTCCGAAAACCTCTATACTCCGAATTGGCTGAAATTTTGGAAACAGTGTCATTTTGAATAGAAATAATGTTTGCGAGAAGGATTTTTGGCGACTTTAATTTTTTTTTATCATTTAATTGTCATTTCCTATGCTACCGACACGCTGCACTACCGACACATTTCAGAGTAGTTGCTGAGTTGGACGCTGTTCATGAGCAGATGCCACTACAATCAGTTCTCAAATTATGGGTCGGTAACACAGTTTGGGTGGCGACACAAATATCTATAAGGTGATAGGTCTATCCTATACCTCGTCTGTGGTGCCACCAATCCTCCTTACCATATTCCTATAGCATCCAACGTTACCGGTTTAGGAAGAAGTAGAATTACAAATTACAACTCATAGATAGTGCCAGTTTAGAAAAAGAAACTGTTATTTCTTTGTTTACATGGAGAACTTAATTTAAGAATTAAAGTAGAAACTTTTGTAATTTTTATAAGAATCTTTCGATCTTGTACAAACCGAGAGAATTTAACTCACCGATTAAACTGTAGAACGATAATCTTCGAACCGCGTGTGTTTGTATACATTTGAGGTTATGCGGTGACAGTGTTTATTAAGCAACTATATTAATTTTATAATTATTATAACACGTTGTATCATGCAATAACAATGGAACAACTACAGACTGCGTTGATAGCAATTAAGGTATTACGTTCTAGTGTCGGTCAAGTTTTTGATTCTCTAGGAAATGGATTACGAGCCGAACACGGAGAAGAGAACAAGGAGAATAAGTATCTGCTTGAATTGCAAGAACTTTTGACTACCGTCAGTGTTAATTTAAGGTACTAGAATTGTTCTATGAAAATTCATATGTATGTGTTTTAACTGTATCATATTAAATGTTCATTTATGTTCAGAGATGTTGAACAAGCTGTAAGTAGTTTAAATCCACCACCAGGGCCATTTAATTTAGCCAGTACTGCGTATCTTAGTCAAGAGACGACGCAAGAGAGACAAGCACTATATGGTACACTCGTTAATAGTTACAAATGGACTGACAAAGTTCACGAATATAGCAATGTCGCTCAAACGTTACTTAGCCAGAATTCTTTGAAAAGATCTTACATTAACTCTACTAGGGCGAAAAGGGGTAGAGTCCAAACAAGTAATCATAATGTTCCTCAACAGTAAGTCGAACCTAAAACAGAAGATTCCACACCGATGATATTACGAAGCTATAATCTGTGTTCTGTTTTCTTTCTAGACAGGTAGATTCAATGATAGCCACTTTCGATAGACTTTTCAACGACATGACGGTATCTGTATCACGCCCATTTGCGTCGAATGCAGTGTTACATGTTACGCTAGGGCATGTTTTAAAAGGTGTAATAGCATTTAAAGGTTTAATGATCGAATGGGTGGTAGTTAAGGGTTACGGAGAAACCATGGATCTGTGGACAGAATCCAGGCATAAAGTTTTCAGAAAAGTAACAGAGAATGCTCACGCTGCAATGTTGCACTTTTATTCTCCAGCGTTACCTGAATTAGCTGTTCGATCGTTTATGGTAAGTAGTGTTGAAGAAATCAGGAATTATGAATATAGTAGAGATATTATTCAGTGTAATCGAACACATCCCTCGTTTCTTTTTTTTAGACCTGGTTCCATAGTCTGAATAATTTATTTAGCGATCCTTGCAAACGCTGCGGCTTGCATCTACATAGTGCTTTACCTCCGACATGGAGAGATTTTCGAACTTTGGAGCCTTATCATCAAGAGTGTAAACCGTAATATAAAAATAATTCCTGCTGAAGTTCGACGATGTGAAAAGAAAGATGTATGTAATATATTTTTGTTTTTTCACTAGAATTGTATTTAACAGTATATTTATTATGCGATATACCTGGAATAAAGATAAAAGGCAACGATCAATGTCTTTTGTACACTTTATCTCTCAATAAATAATTGAATACACATCGACGTTACTTAGTAAATATTTTTATTTATATATTTTAAAAGATGTCATGTATGATCTTTCCGCTTAAGTTTATCTGTTCAGCTTAAATACAGTAATCATAAGTAATTAAAGTATTATAAACAATTGCTACGCATATATACAGTTGCAAATAAGAACATGTTACAATATTACAGGCTCGCATTTGTTCGTGCAAACGCAAACGTGAAATTATATCGCATGAATTGGAAACGATCAAAATCTGTCCCCAGAGAATGTGATGTGGCTAGTTTGTAAAACAAGGAGATAATTATGTAACGTTTATTCACGTATGTGGTAAGATGAGTTGCTGGATAATAATGAGCGAAATCGAAGTCAAGGAGAAATCAAGTTTTTCCACTGTAAAGTAAAACAGACAGGGCAATTAGAGATTGGCATCTTTTACCAGAGAAACACTTATTTTTCGTGCTAAGATTTACGTATAATATACAAATGAGCAGGCATAAACTTTTCTTGTTTTGGAATATAGTAGCTCTGCGATCAATGGTTTCGTATTTTTTTTTTGTTTCTTTACCTGTGTACCCTACGTCTGCGTACCATTCTTAATATTATTACATGCTATTTAGTTTTACATAACTCTAATTAATGTTATGTGTAAATATAATTATGTTATAAGTACTTTTCACATAACTGTACACATTCACATTTGGAATATATCGGCGCTTCCCAAAGAGCGCAAGTCGTTTTGAGTGGCAGTGAACTTATTTTACAAATCGTTATTGTGATCACTTTACTGGACTGTTCCGAATTTCTTTTTCCATTCTTTTTCTTTTTTTTTCTTTTTAAGGCTCTATAAACATCTGCAATGCTCGGTGAATTTCAAATATATCATTGACTCGAAACTATTTATGCAGCCATTACTGATTTCGTTATCAAAGTCGTGGTAAGTGCGGAAATAGGTCCTCGCATAAAAGTTGCCGTATTTATGTATATATATGCATAATATTACAGTTTTTAGAAACGAGTTTACTAATTATATCATTAGGTGTGTGGATGAATTATAGTGAAATTAATTTTTCTTTTTTCTTGTTTTTTTTCCTTTAGTACGAGAAAGTGTTTCCGATAGCACTTTGAATACCTACAAATTACTTTAGACCTCTGGAAACAAGAGAAACATCTCGTGTCGTTTTTCGCAGCATTCATACGCGCACGTGTACGCGGGCCATAATTGCATCTCGCCGTTAAATATTTATCTAACGACGTTAATCACAACTTTAATCCTGCCGAAGGTAGAAAAATCGTTTCATAGATTATTCCCTTAGAACGTGGATAACTTTCTCATTTGCCGTCGGAGATTTTCGCGTGAATCTATATCACAGCATGCCTTTTCTCAACGGGGCTGATAGCCGGAATGAAAAGGGTTCGGAGTTTGGAACACATTGAAACTGGAATTTCTATGCGTAAAGACACATAGAAAGGAAATTGTCGAGACGTAAAAATTAAATGGTTCGTGCATTCTTTAAAGTACTTTCCTAGCGCGGTACGTTTCTCTTTAGAATTCGACGTTGCTGATAATATATTTGGTTTGAGTCGAAGTGGTCGCACCTACAGGTCAGTAGTGTTAATTATCGTGTCTCTTAAGTTTGTTTAACGATTTAAAAAATGGATATGCTACTCGGTAACCCGGTCCGCGATTATTGTACAGCCATTACACGAGCGAAAAACGTACACAAGTTCGTCGCCTGTCCGACACACACGTGTACGAGATATTTAGCGAAGTTTTTGCGATCATTATCGTTAGCCTGTTACATCGTGCTACTATAAACTAGTAGCTATGGCTATATCCATATACCTAGCCTAAGTGTCGATAATCGATAGTCGGAATTCTCATAATACTATAATGCAAGGAAACCTACTTTAGCATATTCTTCTCTTTTTCAGTTCAATAGCTTTATTGCCTTTCTCACTGATTCTGTATGATTTGGACAGCTTATGATTAAAAAGTTCCCTTCATCTAGTTCGCTTCCTTCTTTCTCCGCGTGAAATCATAACGTGCGATTTACTGCACCTGGAATTTATTTATCCCACCATTCTACTCAACGTATATGTCATATACCGCGATACTCCAATTAGCGAATCGATTCGAATGCAGTTTTTTATACATCGATGGCGAGTCGGTATCAATAGTAATCGTTAGGGCTCAACTTTATATCCGGAACGGTATCCGGAAACACAAAATCTTCTAAACCGCCTAACCTATATTCTCCAATCCATGTTAAGCGTAAGCAGAAGAACGTAAAGTTGAAAACAATTTAAATACTGCTCTGATTCTTGTCTAATTAAAATTTTGCTGCAGTTCAACTTGTTCGCAATAATATCATTCGAACATCTATGTGGGTCTAAATGTCGTTCGTTAACGAGATAGGTAGAGGGCGCCATAGACAGCGTAGTGTTTCCGGTCGGTTTCCGGTTCCGTTCGAGTGAAATGTTCGGTTGGAACGGTTCCGTGTCTGTGTCGTGTAAGTTACGTCGCTCGAACGACATTATTAGGCTATGTTAATAGGGAATCGGATATACTACGTCGAATCGTATAGGATTATCATACATCCGCTTATGCAACGACATGGTGAGTAGGATAGAAGTATACAGTATATACATGTATATATACATATAAGGAAAGTTTTCCCGAAGAGTTTGCGAAACATCAAACGACGTGCATTTTCGTGTAAAACATTAACGACAGACTGTAGCCAGAAAAGGCATGCCTCTGAACGTACAGTGTGTGGTTGCGTGTTGTGGATCAAACGAAAGGGTGAAGATTTTCCGCGCGAAATTTCCATACATTCGAACTGTCATTCCGGATCTGTAGAATAGAAATTTGTTCTTGATTATTATCCCGGTATTTATTACAATGCCAACTCGTCAGATGTTTAGACGAAGTTCAGAAGATATAATCCGTTTAAATTGTTTTTTATTATCAACGAAAGACAGTCGAGATGATTCTACGCATGCGCGTGATTTAAAGTCCTAACGCTGAAAATTACCACCCGCTCGTTTGTTCCACGGCGACCCCGGACTTTTAGAAGGTAAAATGATCGATCGATTTGCGAATATATCGTTTGAGAGGCACCGTGTAAGAATGACATTAAGGTGGTTAACGTCAGTGACGCTGTAACTGTCGATAAGGTAGGCTGCTGTCCGCTGGTTACTTTGGTCGACACCACATCCGAAACTTTTCACGGGTCGGTCGTTTGAACACTCGACTAAATTCAACCGCGACGCTTATCATATTCAATTTATCAATTAACTCCAAACGAATAACCATGGCACCGGTGCGACGAGTTATAAAGACGACAGTGATACAAAAATGACATATAATCCGAATAAATCCTATGAAATTAACGATATAAAAGTGAAGTATATAGATATACCACCGTTTTCTCTGGGGTTTCGTTAAACGATTCGTCGCGTCTAGCAATTATACGTTCTACGTCATTCTTCGATGTCGCACGAAGTCCGAATTCTTTAAGTGATCACGGTCCAACTTCTCGCCCGCTTTTCTTTCGAACGTATATACTATATACGTCTAGGCACAATCACTTTCCAAACATTCTCAGTAGAACTCTATTCATCGTTACCCTTCACAGTCTATCTCCATCTTTCTCATACCCACCGCGATCCACCATCAACGAGTCTTTCCGAGGCTCGCTTCCTGCACTGTCTACCACTCTATCCACTCGGGATATTCTTGTGTCGCTCTAAAGATTTAGACGCAAAGGGATCCCGACCCCCAGCGTCTAAATACACATTATCGAAAATAACTTTCGCGTACTTATTCGTTAGGGGACCGAACCGTAGCGAAACGTTCGCTGGCGTCTTCGTTGCGCTGCCATTTTTAAATGCAAGCAGCGGTCGGTCCCAGTTCGGGTCCATTCGGTGTCGTTCGGTTCGATCAGGCATGATTCCACGATACGCTGCTCTCGAAATTATCCGTGACTGTCCATCCGATGGTGGTGGTCGCGTTCACTGCTCGGCGCAAACTGTTCCGCAAGAATGCCGCGCAGGCCTTGCTCCTCTCCGTGATGATCTCGTACAGTTGATTCTCCAATGTGAGGCTGTTGGTGGTGAGCAGTAACGGCAGTGGGATCGACGCATTCATGATCACTAGATTACCGATATTAAGAGGAGCTGTTTCCCATTGTCAGACACCGCTGTTCGGAAAGCGTGGCGGGGGAAGCGGGGGCGGTGGTCTCTCCGGTTGAGCGGGTGCGCCGGAAGATCGCTCTGATCCAGCTGCAAACACAACTGTTCACCCACATTAATCAGATGTACATTTCCCTTTGGGCGCGCGTACTTATCACACTACATTGGCATTCATCTAGCAGACCGTCTCAATTTAACAAATGAATAGCAAGCTCCTACTTCTCTCGTAGAAAGAAATTGTTAAAGAGAATTCAGACGCTGTTTGCAGCACAAATGTTCCTCTGAGTTATTGGTATGTTCAGGCATTCCTTACGCTCCTCGTTTAGTCGTTAATGATCGTAGCTTTGTATAAAGATACGGAGTCACTGTCGGTGTAGCATTAATATATATATAATAAAATGAAGCGCGTAGAGTTAGCGTATTGGAGACACGATGGATACAAGCCTGTGCTTATATCGATGTTATAGATACTTTTGAATTTGCAAGGTGGAATATGAGAAATCTTCCTCTGTTGCTTAATCTTATGTGTACGTCATGAGCTTTACTCTTATAAGTAGGTGCGAATAAATTTAGTCTTTTTGTAGCCAGTGTCCTGAAAACATGATATAAATATTGGTTCATCATGAGGAAAAAAATCAGTGTTTTCTGTACAGAGATCGTTAAATCCCCAAAAATGTTAAAGAATACCTGTAAAACAGAAAAATGATGGTAACTTCTTAACTGTATGATTATATGCATACGCGTGATGTGCATATGGGTATAAATGTATATATGTACAATAACTGCACAGTAAAATGTTATTTTATCCGTAGGAATTACGTAATCGTTTTGAGTGGTCTTAATATTTTAAGCGTGTGTACTACTTGTTACAAGAAGTAGTTAAATTGATGGAAAAGCTGTGCCTTTTATTTCACCTTTCCTGTATTTAATGGTATATAAATAATAAGCCTCGAGGATAAGAGAATCTTTCAAATAAAAATGCGAGGGATTAATAGTTACTGTTCAGAATTTCTTTTTAATCTAAACAAAGTAAGTTACATTCATGCGCGCATGCCCATTACACCGTTCATGCTCCGATTGCGGTAGTATTGAAATCGGTTTTACAGTTTCATATAAAAAAAAATAATGTGATATATTCGGTTTTTAAATCTTGTAAGTTTGACGCTCGTATGAATCCTCATTCTTGTATGCCTTTGCGATTTACAAATTGGCGTGTAAAGACCATTTCTGCGTTAGTGAGAAATATGTGATGGCCTACCACCATTTAAACTACTACAAAGGCCAGTGTTGATAGCACATAATATACGTATGTTCTTGGTAATGGAAATGAAGCCAATATGTCTACCAATTTTCGTGATAAGAATACTTAGAATTGACTAGAATCGGATATACAATAGGATGACAGATTATCATACTGCACACAGATGATAGAAGAGAGACATATACGTAAATCATAGAGCTTATAATGCTGAAAGTTCCTTGAACTATAATCAGAAGGATTACAACTGTATAACTTTCTCGTATTCACAGTAACTATTACTTATATTCAGACATCTTGCAGCGTCAGGAGTATAAGCTCTATATTAAAAGAAAAGTACTTCAACTATATTCAACTTTTAATCGACTGTGTGGTGTGAGTGTTTTGCCGAGCATTGCGAGTAGTGAGAAGCCAAAATAGAGCCATGATAGATGCATGAAATGCAAACAGTTACGTAAAGTAACGCGAAGTAATGGGAATTTCGGAACAATTAAGGTGTCTGTTTAATGATAATACTGATCCAACTTGTTCCTGAAAGAAGAACGTTCGCGCAATAATAACTTGCATTGAAAATAATTTAACAGGTACATTGCCTCTGGATTATAAGATAATATAATAAACTTCTACTAAATTCCTTACCATAGAACAATAAAAGATGAACGACTATAAAGAAACGAATGAAGAATGAACATTTACAAGGACGTCGATGTAATTAAATATTAAATATCTAGCATCTTAGTTATAATACATCTGTAACTGGTAATATATGATTAATGGCAGGATCTTTGTCATTTACAATGCGATTGCGTTCGACAGCGCTGTCCTAATTTGCTATTTGTCAACAGGAAAAATATAGGTAGTGTGATATTGTTTCTCTGCTAGGACCACTTGTACGTCTTGTAGTAGCGAAGCGGCAATGTAATTTTGATTCTCATTTAATCAGCGCTTTAATTCCTTCTGCACTTTTGAATCATACTGAAAGCAGAAAAATAATAGTCGCAAATAAATTCAAAACGAATGTATCACAATGAGACTACAAATAAACAAAATTTACAAACATACATAGATGGCAATATGACATGCACAATGAGAGTGGTAGACTGAATAAGCAACGAGTAACAAACAATTCTTTTCAAAGTTAGCAGCCTATCGAATGTACCTTCGGCTACCAGTATTAGATCAAAGTATATAACATTGTCTATTTCATAAGTTCTAATCGTTATGAAGTCGCCCAGGAAGTGATCATCGAGAGAGATTCTTGAATAGTTTAAGAAGGATACATGGGGCGCAATTAAAGAATACTTTGCCCGCAGCTCGCCGATTAAGGAAATCTAAAGAATTGTTTGTCGCATAAAAGACGGATATGTCTATGATGATAGATGATTGTGGGCGATCTTGGTGAGGTTTTTAAGCCTTACATGAGTCAGGATGTGGCTTCTCCTCGGCCACCATCAGGGCTGCACTCTCTGCTGGCGGTATGTGTCCCTCTAATGCATTCACACAGTTTAGCATGCTCCTGCAAAACATCACGCGACTTGTCCAAGTTTTCCGCTTCTTCATACATGTCTAGTGAATCTTTCCTTCTCTTATTACATTCCAGATCTTCGTCGAGGGCATCGATTCAACATGCACCGACGTCGTAGAACCGTGAGAAAACAGTACCGCGGTTTATCAACGTAAGTTACACATCATCCGTCTTTTCTTATTTACTTTTTTTCTTACTTTATCCTAATCGACCTGGATTTGAATTTGAAACTTTCAATGTTTGCGACACGCCCCGTTAAAAGAATTTATGATTACGATACGTTAAAGTGCCCTCGTAAAGTTACCATTAGTCGAACTTTAATATTTGCCCATTATTCATTCTCATGTTTACTTCGTTAAGAAATTTCGTTTGGTACTGAGCTGCTCGGGCCTATCCCGACCTGCACGTACATCTTTCTCAAGAAATGATAATTCATTTCACAGTTTCTAGCCTTGTAGGATTACAGTGGTTCACTGGCCTGTGTAGTAGACTTGAGACACTTACTTATCCCCTATAATACCGTTCGTCTTTAAATCGTACCGAACGATCACTCCATCGACGTATTTTTTAATCGTCGAAACAAAGGGCGAGAACGTACTGCGCGCGAGGTTCGTCGTATCGGAGGAATATAATATCTTAATTGACCATTTCTTGCAAGGTGACTCGGAAGTCAGGTGAAAAGCTTCGACCGCCGATCGAGAAGAAAAAGGAAATTCCATAACTCGAGGTCGTGCGTTACGTACGAGTGGAAGTGAACTGAAACCCGTAATTAAATAAACAAACAGATTTATTTCACAACATAGAATATATGTATGTATATACGATCTTATCGGTGATGCCGAAATATTCGTTCGTTTAATATAATATACTATGGTAACGAGTGTTCCAAAAAACGTTTTCTCATTTAGTCGTAAACGTGTTGTTAGTCGGTGATACAATCGATATTCCTTAGAGCAGTTTCCGCTACGAGTATGCTAATATCGTTGCCGATAACAATTAATTCGATTAGATTGACTGGATTTACGAGAAGTCTATATTATAGTTTTTCGTTTTCTTATTTTTTTAGATTTTCTCTCAGTGAATGTGGCATTTCAATACACGATTTAAAATCGTTCTCAGTTATTATATATATATATATATGTATATATATGTGTGTACATATATATAGGTTTTATGGTTTGTCAGTAGCGTGGGTATGGTTGGCAGTGGTGGCGTCAGATAGGACGGTCTCCTTGCTAGAGTTAGTGGCGAGCTCCTCTTCCCTGCAATATAATAATGTTACATGGCCATCGAGCCTCGAATCGTTTGCATATTCGATTTTGAGAGAAATCCTAGTTTGCGCCGTATATATGTATAAGTAAGCTTTTACTCTAAGAAATGAAAGAAAATGTACATACGCATCCTACTTTGAGAATAAAAAAGGGGGTCTTTTGTCAACTATAACAAGATTCCCAACTATAATGTTTCCTCGTAGAAACTTTAAAGAACACCCGCGTCGAGCTGTGGCGCACTGGGCGCAGCCTAAAATTGCTCTAAACAGCTGCCGATCCACGATCGGTTCCACGTTTCGCATTAAAAACAAGTCGATCATTCCCGTCGCGCGGGTAACTGATAGAATTTTCTGGCAGAGATGCTTCGTAGAAAAAGTCCGTCTTACGTCGTGTTGGAGGAATATTCTGAAAGCTGGCGATCCTTAGTGCTGTTAAAACCAGTCTCGTTGCAATGGAATTGGAGATTGGTTTTCCCTTCAGTAGGAATCGTCGAGGCTTCTTGAATAACTCCAGTATACAGCTTGTTCAAGGTTTTTCTAAGATTGTATGTTAAACTTGATTGTACTAACTCTTTTCCTCTTTTTTCTCTCTAACTATATCTTGAACAAGCTGTATATCGATGAAGAATACAGAAGAATCGATGAGTAATTACATGGAACAGTCGCGAAACTTCTGAATCTTTATCTTAACTTTGCTTAACAAGGGAATACTGCGAACGCTTACTCACCGATTGGAACGCAACTTTGTGGGTTTATAGAGTGACTTAAGATAAGACTTTAGGGCAGGGCTGTACAGAGAGCCTTTTTCAGCGCCTAGCGGCGAGCAACCAGCCGTACGTCGAGCTGTCCCGTTGCTGAGCGTAGAATCAGTGAGTTACTTATACTTACGCTACGCGCCTCCGAGCCCGCACCTACACTACTGCAGTTCTCCTCACTGATTCTACTCTTAGTAACGGGACAGCTCGACGCACGGCTGGTTGCTCGCCGCTAGGCGCTGAAAAAGGCTCCCTGTGCAGCCCTGCTCTAGGGAGTGATCGGTATAACCGCAGCCATTTGTGCAATTTGGGAGCAAAACCGGAAATAACGTAACCTAAACATTCATTAAAGCTGATTGTTTATCTATCTCTTTCTATCCATATTTCAGTCTTTTTATTTTTTTTCTTCTTTTTTTTCTGAGTTATTTAAAAATGATAAAAAGTTGCTGTGTAATGTTAAAATAAATAAAAAATATGTTTGGATGAAATAAAAACTAATAAGATTAAAATGTACTCTTAGTTTTTTCGAACGTACTTCTTTTTATATTTCAGGAAAGCATATTACGTTATATTCCTGCAAAAAAGGTGGCAACCGTAGCCCCATCGGCCTTTGAAGGTGTTAAAACTAACCTCAAAGTAAAATAGGTACTCCCACTTTTTCGCGTATAACTCCTGAAGTACAAGAGATAGAAAAAAGTTTTCAAACAAAAGTTTAATGGTATAATAAGCGCTGCAAACTTGCGTTAACAAAATTTTGAGAAGAATTAAAAAAAGAAAATACAAGACGAAAAAATTTTTTTTCCAAAATTTTGTTAACCCAAGTTTGCAACGCATATTGTACCCTTAAACTTCTGTTTGAAACATTTTTTTCTGTCTCTTGTACTTTAAGAATTATACGCGAGAAAGTGAGAGTGACTATTTGATTTTGAGGTTAGTTTTCACACCTTTAAAGGACGATTAGGCACGAATGAAACGTTGGTGTTGCTTTGAGTCACTCTATAAACCCGTAAAGTTGCGTTCTAATCAGTGAGTGCAGGTTCGCGGTGTTCCCTTGCAAGCGATTTGTAAATATAAATACAAGATGTATATTAACGGTCACAAAGAGATGCGCTTACTGGACACGTAAAAGTCAAACATACACAGTCATAAAATCGATAAGTAGCACTCATTCGATCATAAAAGACAAGGAGAAAAATGGCTTGTTAGATCTAATTCTATGCCGTGTTGCCAACTAGCGATGTACGGCCTTTATAAACGAACAAATTCAATAAAACCCCACTAAATCATAAGCAACCAATAGACCGACTATCGATCAGGATCCATTCATGTGACAGAAGCTGATGATGGCTCATCGAATGTTTCGGCAAAACCTTTTGTCCCAGCGTAATCGTGAACAAATAAATAAAAGGAACGAAATTAAGAAAACGATCGTAATAGAATAGAACGAAAGGCGTAGCTTGCGAGTTTATCAAGAGCTGCACTGATCCAAACGAAGGAACGTGGAAGATCATTCGCTTCCACCCTCCGTCAATGTTTCCTTCATATTCTTTTATCGCTTTTATTTTTCTTGTTCTTAATTTCTCATTTGGTTACGCGCGAACGATGATAGAAAGATAATGCAAAGCGGCTCTTGCTGCGTTTGCCTATCGAATGTAAAGTATCTATCACTCTGTATACAACTGAGAAATATGGTTCGTACGCCAAACAGTAATGTAAGCACTAACATGCAGTCGCACAGTACAGCGCCATAAACTCGTGCCAAACTATATCGACATGGAGAAAGGAACAAAAAAAAGTGGGCATGGGGGAAGAAACGATCGATTCCAAGACTTAATCTGCCCGTCCAACACTTATCTGGGCAAATCGGTAGACTAAATAGGAGGAGCATGCTGTAAAATACAAGGCTCCGGGGAGTAGGGGATCGAGTTAGAGCGGTCGGGGCTGTTATGTAGAAAACCTTACCAACAAGGTCTATGGTAGACGTATTTGATCTGTTCACGAGACCGCTAAAAGCTTGCTTTGGTATCATGGATCGTTCACATAATAGCCCTGAATGGAACTATTTAGAAACTGTGAAATGTATCCTCGCAAAAATGAAGAAAAACGAAAAAATTACAGTCCCTTCGTAAACGAGTCATTATCATGCAACTATATGGAACCGCGCCAGTTTCTTTACTGATCAGTTCGAGCCTGACTGGATTAGCGCATGAGATATGGAGACTCGCATGAGCTGATAGTAAGTAAAGATGTATCAACATGCCAGGCTGTTAGACCGAAGTTATATATGTATATACGGTAGTCACTTGAATAGGCAGGGACAGGATTATTTTTTATGATGCTCGGAAGGTGTCGAATTTCAATGCCATGCGTTGAAACTGTCGGCTTTCGCCGAAGCGATAAGATCGCGAGAGGGATCGCTTCTTTCGAACGGCACGACTATCGAACATGTTTACGTACAGATATAGTCTTAGATGTTTTTTTTTAGAAAGTAGACGGAGTCTCTAAAAAATAATCCTTTCTTTAAAGACGACTAGTGGTGTCTTTGGTATTAATTGATTGTCATGCAGTAAAATAATTCTCGTAAATCGATATAGTATCGTAACAAAGCCACCGCAGTAACAGGAACGTGTATTCGTAAGGACTCACCCATAAAGTCTGCTGTCCCGCAAGCTGCTCCTGCTCCAAATAACACAGAAAGCACAATTACGATATGTACGATTTATGGTGGCAGTTGTCGTCGTATTAAGAAAACGAGATGGAAAGAATAAGAAGAAGATAGAGAGACAGACACGGCAGTTGAGAACTTAAAGGATTACCAGAACCATTAAATAACGATTTATTGAAATAATACATGTACAATATGCTAAACAAATAAATATAATAGTATCCATTTGGCCTTGGGAAATACGTAACAATAAGACTATGAAGCTTCAAGCCCAGCACGTTTTACAAACGAACAGTCTTCCACAGCACTGTATGGAAATTTTCAAAATTAAATCACAACGTGAAGGTAAAACAAGCGATCGTAGCTTCGGGAACGGGCGTGTCGGTTCCGTTTTCAATTTTCTCTCCCGCCGGTCCTCTTCGCTTCGAAAATTTATATTGCCTCGCAGCGTCGGATCGTTCAATAGATATTTATACCGTTCGACCACGGAACCCGGCGGATCTACGAAAACGATGTTGTACCTTCTTTATACGTAGGCGTCTCTTAATTACGCGTCGACACTTTTGGGGATAAATCTACCTTACGAAACGGAGAGAGAAATGTGAAAAGTATATACGTTATTCAGGCTTTATTTTACATGTTACGAGGAATTGAAGCAAATTATAGTCACGACAAAATGAAACAGCTAAGCAGCTTCTACAAATCGTCATAACTCAAGAAACAGTGCATGAACACCAGGGGTCGAATGAGACTGTTAAATTTTTTAATCAAAAGTTATTTATCGAACTTTTAAACCATTTCTTTTCTGTATTAAGTTATCTTTATACATGAACACTTTAACTCTGTTGTAACAGTTCAGTTTTAACAGTTACTTTATGTTCGATTAATAAAAGTTCTGGAGGCTTGTATAATTTTGGGCAGATATTTAAGAATATTTTTTTAATTAGTATAATTTAAGGAATTGGAAGCAGGATGAATATAGAACAGAAAACACATTGTGTTTTTTATATAATTATTTTCACCCAACGGTTTAAGCTCTCAACTGCAGATCTATCTACCTCACAACATTTTCAGGAAATCTGCTTGTTACAACTTTAACTTTTCCAGAGCAGAATAAATGTTCCCGTTGAACTAAAACTTTCCTCTACTTTCGAGAAAATAAAAGTTCATTATTTCCCCAAAATGTATGGAATAAAAGTTTCAGTTAAAATACACTGTATTTTATAACAGTTTTCTCGGGACAGGAAAGATAATATTCATAAAATTACAATTACATAAAAATTACTCGAAAATTTTAAGTTTCATTCGACACCCTGCTGCACGTCCTAACATCTTCTCCCCGCTGCACGATCTACATTTAGCCCCCAAAGTATTGATAGCGAATTACGAGTCAGCCAGTATATTACAAGAAAGACTTGATTCGGTGTAAATGCCGAGAAAGACAGTCGGCAATGCTACGATGGTGTGAACAATAAACTGTTTACTATACAGCCATACGACAATTATCAATGAACGTTTCTCCACCGTATCGTGTACATAACCTCGAATATTGCAGCCGATACCTCCACGTTACGTACGGAGTCAAGACGGCGTTCTGTTTGCACGAATCACCGCGCATACTGTTTGCCAATCGTTTGTCATCGGATACCTTCGCGACCGTGGGCTACGCGAGGTTTGAATTTCGAAAAGTATCGTTCTCCTTCGCCCTCGGGTAGGGTAAGCAGGCCAGTAGATGGACAGTTTAGCTGATTCCGAAGTTTACATCAAAGTGTATCTTAGAAATATTTGTTGCATTAAAAAGCAATCTAAATTTAAAGAAAAAAATAACTGCAAGTAAAAAAATTAATGGATTTAAGGATAAAATGAAAATTCTACTTATAGCCCGTATCACCAGTAGATGGACGATAGGGCTAGCAGATGGACAGTTCAGAACCAATAGATGGACGGGTGTCTGGTTAAACGAGTAAAATACTTATTAATTATCTAGGTACCTAGATTAAGTTAATCTTTATCCTTACTTCCTTACTAATATATAAAAGTGAAACGTTGTCGGTTTGTTTGTCCTTCTTTCACGCCCAAACGGCTGAACGAATTTTAATGAAATTTTGAATATACATTACATACGTCCTAGATTAGAGTATAGGCTATTTTTTAAACTTTTTTATTTTGGAAACATCATAAATAATTCTCGGGTGAAACCGGGTAACGGGTCAGCTAGTGTTTTATAAAACAAATTTTTTCTACAAAATAAAAAAACAATAATATAGATTAAAAATCTAGTTCTTTCAATATTAATGATTAACCAACGATTCGTCCATCTACTGGGCCCCGTGCATCTACTGGCCTGCTTACCTTACAGTCAATGACGTATGCGCGTGCGAATCGATTTAATACTGCGTGAATGTTTTAAGTCTCTCCCGGGGAGATCGAGCGAAGTTTATCACAGTTGAATTCGTATTACAGCCACGATTTGGCGGCGGATATGTACATACGAACGCGTAGCGTGGTAATAATGTCCTATTTTAAACTGACAGATATAATTTGCCCTCTTTTACCTTTCAGAGTGGCATTGTTCTTTCGCGAGCATGCCTCGTCCTAGATTAATATACATAGAAAGTATTGTTAGAGATTGTGCTGCGGTATGCTCGATATAATGATAAAGTTCAACAGTTATCTGTTGCGTAATTGTTGCTCGAAATAAACCGTTACATGTTCTCGGTCTTTAGTGTTCGTTAATGTAATTACTCTGTGCAATATCATATGCGTGATTCGATTGTTTAAGGCATTAGGTCGGCGCAAAAGGTTTGTCGTGGGTGGTAGAGAAGGCTGCGCACAAAATATACTTATGCAGTTGAAATATGTTTGTATATCTAGAAGTGAGTTCTGTCAATCGGTATTCACAGCTCTATGAACTATAGAACAGCATTGTCAGTGTCCCCTAGTAGAGAGCCCTTTACATTTTAAGGTCTGATCGAGATAGTTAACCCTTCGTTACCCACGCCCTATTTTACAACACCCGCGTCTTGTACTTTTTACAACATCACTATTTTATCGTGTTTTTTCAACTTTTACCTGTTCTCTGTTGTGTTTGGTATTCTGAATTTTTTAAGTTAGAAATACGGCTTTTCTTTAAAAATAATTCTATATTAAAAACTAAAAGGCGATGTAGTTGTCTTTAAAAAAGAAAAAAATGGAACACAGTAAACGACTACTATTATAAATAAGTATCGTTTTATTACTATCCACTTCCATTGCTCTAGTGACACCTTTCACACAATAGTTCCACTTTGGAATATGTTTTACCAATGAACTTCTACGCGCGCGTTGCACTTTTTACAAAATACGACTTTTCCCCTTCAACGCTTCTATATCCAGACTAAAAACTAGAGTAAATGAGACGGGGATTTTTCATAAAGTGAAAGCTCTCAGGTGGAAAAGGAATAATAATTCACAACTGTTGTACTTTTTACAACAGCGCGGGTAACTAAAGCTTAAATAACCGAAAATCCGAGGGTGAAAGAGTAGAAAGGAATTTATATTATTCATGTTATGAAAGGTTTCTCTTCGACCAATTGCTACTTGCCTGTATCGAGTGGTGAACAATGCTTCCCTGCATTCATAGTTATTTCTTATCCAATGGAATACAACAATAAACCTTTTGCACCAGCCTAACAATTACTGCACTCGTATCTTCAATCTTTCGTACGAGCCTCGCGTGATTAGCACTATCTACTTTGATTGTACACAATTATTCATCTATTCTGCGCACGACGAATGTTCCCTAGAGATTCATCGATAGTCTAATGAGTATAGACGTGCAGCTTTCTAGCCTTTCGTTCGTTCGCATGGATTAAACGAGGTTTGTCTTCTTCCCCTTTTGATCTGAAGGTCGAACGGTCGCGTATCGCGTACATTTGATGCTTGATCGTGAAGCATAGACGAACGGATGCGTGGACGGATATGATAACTGTGTGTCATGCATCGAATGCACAGGATATGATCGTTCTCCGCGAGAATACGTTGTGTATCTTCTCTCCGCGTTTGTCAGCATCGGAGAATTACACGGAACGATAGTTGCGGAGAGTGTGTTTGCTTATATACTCTCTTGCGCGTCGTTTAACAAAGGAAAATGAAAGTAGGAGAACGAACAAGCTGTTTGCTATTTAGTAGAGTCATATTGACGCGCGACAAGAAGAAAGATTGATCGGAATCAGCGGAACAGAAAGGGATTCGAAAAACTGAAGATTATCTATCTAATGACTTGCTATACGTATTGGGGATGGTATTAAGTGGCTTGTTTATTGCGTACCTGTCGTTACCGTGCCTGAATAAAGCTAGAATTTCTTCGAACGTTTTATTCTTGGTCTCGGGAACCTTCTTGTACGTGAAGATCCAGAAGATGGCTAGGAATGCGCTGAACGGTAGGAACGTGTAGTTTTCAAGGCTTGTCTGTAACAGACGACGGAATAGAAGTTTAGAATTATAATAGAGAATGTTATTCGAGCCTCCTATATGGAGGCTGTGAGTTCTAAAAGATTTTCAAGCGTTGTATTTCTAAGTTCTAACATAAGAGTGGCGAAATTCATTTCATTTTGGTAAAAGAAGTTGGAAATAAAAGATTCAAGGAAAGCTTATGGGGCTACATATGTAGTCTTGTCAGGACGGAAAATAGGGTAATTTTTATGATTTTTTTTATGTAAAGAAACGTGATATTTAAAAAGCAAGATATACACCTGACTGTGTATAATTGAAGCTGTATTCTGTTCAAAAAGAAATTTGATATTTTAAGAAATGGTGCAGTATCAGTTCCTTTCCCAAGGCTTCTTAATGGTTGCAGCATTTGCGGTACAGAAAATAAATTTTGCACGAATATTCTTAAGAGTATAATGTAGTATTTTTCGAGACCATTTTTCCATTAGTGTTCTTTTTTTTATTAATCAAAGAAGATGGAAATTTAGGTCGAAAGTCACATACTTAACTTTGCACAGCTGCTATTTTTCAATTTTTTTTTCTAAATCGCCGCCGACAAGTACTAGATTATAATATCTAAAATAGTCTTAAGAATATTCGTTCACAATTTTATTCAAATCGGTCCAGTAATCTCTGAGATATTTTTGGTACCAATGCTGTAACTATGGAGAGCCTTGGGAGAAGGTGCTGCTATGGCATTATTTCTTACAAAGCCAAAGCCCAGGAACGGCCCTGGAAAGAGAAACCCCGATTAACGAATATAATATCCAATGATTGCACCCTCGTCTTACCTTCATACTCGGGAAACCAATGCCAACCACAAAATTAGCTATCCAATTGACGAGGACCGCGATAGACATGGCAGCGGGTCTGGGGCCCTGCGAGAACAGCTCAGCCGTGATCATCCAAGGTATGGAGCCAGGCCCCACCGCAAAGAACACCACGAAACTGAGCGTCGACACGACCGACAGATACGACATCCAGTCAATCATTTCCTGCACATAACCGAAGAACTCCTATCAGGCGGTAGAATCCTGTTCTCCTTTCCTGAGCACCCGGAGGAGTCTCTCTCAGGATGAAAAAGAATCGTAAAGGCCTACGAGAACTGAATGACAAACTCATAATATAATTCGGCATGCAACTGTGCAGCTCAACCCTGTGTCAAGGCGATTATGCGTTTGCGCAACAATGCGGACACGTGCTCTGTTCATATGTACAAGTAACATCTTCCCCTTCAAGCTTATCAAGCGATGACTGGCTATTTCGTAAACGCAAGGAGTAACCAGGACACGTTGCTTGGACCTCAATCAGAACGCAAATGGACACGCGCGACAAATACACGCGTTACATTAAAAAAGTTGCTCTTTGGGTCGGAGAAAGAACCGACTCGGGGGTAGTTTCAGATCCAAGAGTCCCCGTTCTCTGCCCTTCCACAATTCTTTCGGAGCGCCTTAAGTGTAGTATCACAACGTCTCGCGAAACTTGTGCAAAGTATTAGAAGCATTTTACACATTGGACTGACAATATTTATTATCGCTATTGCTATTCTTATCGTGTATATTTCATATGCATATTAAGTGTAATATGTGTGAACAAATATTGGTGACTAGTGCTCGTGGTACACTCGATCCCATCGCTACAACCCCGAATGTTCAAAGTTTCAGCCAAAGGAGTTGAGCAAGGGAAGACCTCCCCTCAATGCCACTGAAGGGAGGTCTTCCGAATTCTGTAGTTCTTTCTCAGACCCTAAGATAGTCTGACGAACGACACAAAGAATGACGCGATCATCGGTTTTAATGACTCCTCTGAACGTTCCGTGCCTTCTGTCTCGAACGACTTGAGGATTCATAAGATGGGTGTAAAGATAGTCTCGTAGAAACGCGGGGGGAATTGAAATTTAGTTCCCAATGTACGTACTGGTAATTTTCGAGCCAATAATGCAGCGTGACGAAAGAAGGGTGACAGGTTTGAGCCAAGTAGAATGTAGACTAATAATAAAGGGAGTAAATGTCTCCTCCAGGCAGTCACGAAAGAGGTCGTTTGTGAACAGGGGATAGGAGAGGGTAGGAGAGAGACAGAGGGTTGTAAGAAGCACAATTATTAAGCCTGAGCAAATAAAGGTAACTGGCATGCAGAGGTAGTTGACACACTTCTCTAATACCTTCGATCAATGCTTATCTGGATTTCCTTGATTTACCTCGATATTCGACTCGTGTGTCAATATACCGATTATTCAGAATCTCTGAAATCGCAAATAAGACATAACATGCAGGATCGGGACGAGACCTTACAAGTTACATGAATGGCTCGGGATAAATTAAAACGAGTCGTTCGAATGCAGACTTTTGTATACGTAAAGTGGTGATTAATTCTCACTGTCGGTGCAGTGCCGCACTCCAGCTGTGAACAAAGTGTTAGATACACCTTTCGCCAAGGTGCATGAAGTGACAAAGCACAGATAAGATAGCTATATACAATCCACGTTCTCTGTGGTGTAATCAATGCCCTAGAGGGAAGTGTGGGAGGGGTTGGCTGATTTTCTTTCGACATTCTACGAACTTTCCCGAGGATAATAGCTTTTCCTCGTCGAGATAGGGATATTACTTTCTAGCCAACGTTACGTTGCTCTTTACGCGGTCACGCATTACTGAGGATCAGTGGCGAGTTACTTTGAGGACGATCACGATACGGTTTGTTCGTTTAAAATTATTAGTGCGTTACGCTTGAATCGGATAGTCGTAAAATTTCAACTTACCTTTATGAGAAAAGAAATTGTGATGAATATTGAAAAGATAAACATGCCACCAAGACCGTATAAGTGCAGTGTACGTCTTCCTGTTCTATCCATTAGCGGGATGGATACTAACGTCATACAAACCATAATGGCACCTATGCCAATGGTTGCAAACTTGGCACTCTCCTCTGTCAAGCCAGAACTAGTGAACAAATTTGTCGAATAGTAAAACACCTGAAAACACACATCGAGTTCAGAGTGTTGGTGTTACATTCGCGGGCCAAGTCGCCGAGGCGAATTGAAATTTTCATGGCCTATAATGCACGGCTGTGCACTTCGCGCTACTTACAGCATTAATGCCCGAAAGCTGTTGGGAAAGTTGCATAACCACGCCGATCACGAGTGGCGCTCTCAAAGTCGGGCTACATATGAGCTCCGTCATCGATATCCTAGACTCGGCTTGTTGAGCCCGTTCTTCCGCCCTCATCTCCTCAATATCTTCCTCCACTTGGTTACTGGCTCTCAACCTTCTCAAAGCTTTACGGGCCTCTTCCTCCCACTGTTTGGTAATGAGCAAATATCTGGAGCACGGAATTAGCATAGAGTAACGGTGATCGTTGAACGAGAAGCTCGGTGGTTGTTGTTCCAAGCAAAGCTGAACGTGGATCTTTCAGAATTTACTAGGTCTGGCAAAAATGAAGGAAAAGAAACAGGACCGAAAGTTTTACTAACGCGATATTCCTTCCGCAGTCGGATTGTAACGGTTGCAAGGTGTCGTTCTCTACCTTGAAAAAAATAATACAAAGGCTATTTCTACTGGGTTTACACAACTGTAGCCGTTCAGTGTCTTTCCTATTTCGCCAGACCGCGTAACACACCGGCATTAGCAAATTGACTGAGGCAGCTAGGTGGGAATTCTACCTTGGTGATTCGGGGCAAACTGGAAGCAGCAATAACTGTAGAATGGCAGGGCAGATAGCCAGCCCTAAGAGAACCGGCCAACCCTCATTTGTCCCAAGGATTTGCTCGATGCCCAGCACCTGGGAGACCAGGAGACCCACCGTAACAGCGAGCTGGTTCACCGTGCCTAGGCCGCCTCTCAGGTTCAGTGGTGCTATCTCCGATATGTACATGGGAACCAACGAGGTGTTCAAGCCACAATTGACACCGATGATGAACCGTCCGAAGAACAACATTTCGTACGAGTGAGCAATCTTTGTGCAACCCATCAGGCACGCCCCCACGATGCCCAGCACGTTGTTTAGCAGTAAGCCCCCCTTTCTGTGGGTCAACCAACGGGGAAATGAGAAACCAGCGACATAATCGGTCATGGACGAATTACCCGATGATAAATCATTTTACGAGCTATCGACGGAACCTGGCGTTACAGGCTTAGCTTTTTATTTTTTCTATCGCAATGCGTTTCGTACGAACCTGCCAAATCTGTTGGCAATTGTTCCTCCGCTAAAACCACCTAGCATACCACCGATCGCGAATATGCTCACGGCCAGGGAGTAAAATTTCTTCACGGTATCGTCGGAAATGTCCTCCCCGTACCTGTCCTTGTACACGTCTTTCATGAAATTTTCAATGTTCTGGAAAGAAGAGAAGAAGAGGTACCATTTCTCGATTACTCTCGTCACATTTAATATTCCTTGAGTTTCTTATGCAATTATTTGGAATCCGATGATACACTGCTCGAATTCCTCTGTATTAAATAATCTGAGCATTTCCTTCATTTTCTTTTGCAAGAGAACATACCACTTCCGGCGCGTTAATGACCCCAGTGTTGTATCCAAACTGCAGCATCCCTAAAACTGCTGCCAGTATTGCATACGACAGGAACAGTGTTAGCCCCTGAAAATATCAGATCCATTATTCAGTGGCAATCGATTGGGTTGGACGGTGTTTTCGTGAAGTGATCATTTCTCAACGAAAGATAATAAATTGGCAACTGCTGCAAAGAAAATGAACGGAGAGACTTTTCTACTTGATGAGAAATCATACGTGACAGACGGACGAGCCCGGAAATCATAACGGGCGAAGGGTGGAAAATAAAAAGTACGCAGAACTATGTCGTAATGGTTTATTGTAAAATCTTCTTCGGCGGAGCTATAAAATCATACGCTACAATGGACGGTCATCGTGCACGGGTACAATAAAAATGCATAATGAAAGCGAAGAAATTAAACGGTGTAATCGTAAATAAATACAATGATGATGTAACGATGATGATGATGATGATCGTATAATACAAGCAAGCAGCCATGAAAAGCGAGACCAGTTTCACTTAACACAAAACAAAAGTAGCACGGCAAATTAAATGAGACCTCTGATTCTTTAAAGAAGCGTGTCACCTGCTCCAAAAGCCTAAGTTTCCGTCGATGGGAATGCTCTTCCAGTCGATCCACGTATTCTCGTAATTCCTCGATCTCCTCTTTCACATGCTGTACTGTATCTAGTTCTTGCTGCGTGTGATCAGGAAACACGGTTTAGAAAGAAGGGTGGTACACTATTCGGGGTTTCGACTCTATATGGGTAAACGGCATAAGCTCCATGGAGGGTAGAATTTTGTCTATTAGATCCATCATTCGCGTTTCATCGACTTGCTCTTTCGCTTAGGGGTAGATTCTTCGATGGTCATATTATGAAGTGAGAGTTGGGCATTAACTAAATAAAAGATTATTTAAATAACGGATCGAATAAAAGTTACTTTTACTTTCGATTATTCGACGAATAAAGTTAATTTTTTTATTCGACGAATAAAGTTAATTTTTTTATTCGACGAATAAAGTTAATTTTTTTATTCGACGAATAAAGTTAATATTTTTATTCGACGAATAAAGTTAATTTTTTTATTCGACGAATAAAGTTAATTTTTTTATTCGACGAATAAAGTTAATTTTTTTATTCGACGAATAAAGTTAATTTTTTATTCGTCGGGCGTTTCAACTTGAGCGTCGAATAAATTTTTCGACTTTAACTTCAATTTTATTCGACGTCGAAAGTTACAGTTAAAGTTGAAAAATTTATTCGACGCCAAGCGCTCGACGAATAAAGTTACTTTTTTATTCGTCGAGCGTTTAAACTTGAGCGTCGAATAAATTTGTCGACTTTAACTTCAATTTTATTCGACGTCGAATAAAGTTAAAGTTACAGCTAAAGTTACAGTTAAAGTTGAAAAATTTATTCGACGCTGAAGTTGAAGCGCTCGTCGAATAAAAAAATTAACTACATATATTCGTCGAATAAACTTAACCCGAGTATTTATCCATTATTCGACATGTTATTTAAATAAAAATTTTGCCCATCCCTGTATACTATAACTGGTAGGTACATTGCGATTCGAATTTTAACACTTTGAATGGCGCAAGGTTTTGCGAACTACAGTTTCGGGGACACTCGGGCGATACGTTCGATGGTTTCAAGGTTGTAAGGCGAACGATATGGCAAAACCTCGCGATAAGGGTAGAAAGAATCGAAAAAGAATGAAAGGGGTAGGGCTATCGAATGACATGTTTGCTCGTGGAGTACGCCACTCGAAGTGTTAAATGACTTCGGAGCGAGGAAGCGAGCCAAATGTTGTTCGCGGACGTGGACAGTACCTTGATCGCGACCATGTCCCGTTTCACCTCGCTGACCTCGCTCTGGCAAGACTCCACGCTCTTGGTGAGCTCCTTCAGCTGCGTGCGGATCTCGCAGAGGGCGAAGGTGGTGTCCAGCTGGCGGTCACCCCGCTGCAGCTCGTCCAGCTTGGCACTCAAGTTCATACTCATAACGCTGACCTGTTTCTGCAGACTGCCCACACACACACATACCCCCACGTGAATCACGCTGGCTCGCCCGTGAAAGAAAAGCGGGATCGACATTGTCGAGCACACTGACAGACACTAGACACGATCAAGGCTATGACTATGATGCCTAAAGTCCCTAGAAGAGAGAACCAACTACCGCCGCGCGGAAAACTGCCGAGCCTTCAGTAGCTGTACGCTTGCTGCAACAAACGCGACTTGCTTCTCTTCCGTCGTAATTTCTCTTACATGAGAGACTTACTCCGCGTATATTCTCGATCCGTTCGTTTGCCAGGCACGCGAGGATACAAAGCTCTGGCACGGCGGAGAAACAGTGCAAGGGAATCACGGAGAAAATGATAAAGAAACGGTCAACAGGTGTACGGTACGGTACAACCCTTTAACACTTCGCGTGCCTTGAATCTCAGCGAGCCAGCGGTAGCTCGGCAGCCAAGGAAACGTTGGGTATACGAGTATATAGCGTGTTAAAAAGGAAACAACAGAACAGAGATATTGCAAGACACATATACGTACTATTATATCCCGTCTATGTGTACGATTTATAGAGAAATATATATACATATATGTGTGTTAAATTGAAAAATAGCACAACGTACAAACGCCACTAAAAGCACGTCTAAAATTGTGTGTGGGTGAGTGTCAGGGTGAGAAACACTACGGTGATATATATATTTAAATATATATATATATATGTTTTATATATATATATATACACACACACACATAAACATAGTTGTCAAGAGCTGTGCACATTAGATGGAAGTTTGTGATGGTGAGAGAGAGAGATGGAAACTAGCCCCCGTTAATAACAGGTGTAAAACAGGCCCCGGTAAGTCCGCGGTAATTGTAGGCATTCGAATTCTCGCGATCAAGCAAAATAGGATATGCCGCGTCCCGTTTTTTCCCCGTCCTCGTTGTTCTCGTTAGCATCGCCGATCGTTTTCCCCGATTTCAGCCCGCGGGAGAGCTTCGGCACACGCGAAGCGTGAATGCATCTACGGACACGATGCGGGGATGTGCATTAGTGGGTTTCGAAAAAATGACTCTGAACGCTCGTTTGCATCGAACGGTTGCGTGCTGATATATGAGAGCAGCTAATATACGCGTTTAGAATCATGATGGCCGATCTGATATAACGTGTCTCCCGATCGAGGGGAGATTTGGCAAACTTATCGATCGATGTGCACAGCCAAGCAGAAAGGTGATTCTTAAATCAGGGTAGGGTGGAAACGAAACAGTGAAGTACGGATAGAAAAGACAGTGGGAGGAAATGAAATAGAGAAAATTCAGGCAGAGGCACGACAAGTGACGGTGTGAATAGCGAGAAATGAATGAACGCATGAGAGAAGGCAGTGAAAGAGAGAAAGAGAATGTATGATTCCAGTGAAAGAGTGATAAATCGGGGCAGAGAGGGCGAAGGTACACGTGTATCAATTATAGATATAGGTGGGACCAAGTTTAATATTTGCTCGTGACGTCCACCAGCTCGATACCTGTGCTTTAAAAAGAAACAGTAATTGCTTCGTTCCGTGAAACGTTTTATACCTGACAATTACTTGGCGCCCGACGCAAGTAGACACGCGGTTCGGAAATATATTTAAAACTGCTTCAATCTTATAAAATTCATTCGCTAAATTATTTCGACCGCGTTAAAGACTATTTTTACTATGAATTGTCATTCTTGCTCCAATTCTGTCACATCCTACTTCCTACCTTCCGAATAATCCCTGATTTGTACTTTCGTCGTAGCTGCGTTCAACAAATCGCTCAGAAGTGAGAATCTCGAAAATACTTTTCGTAGATACTTTCGTGAATTTATTTAATAAATTTCGAGGCCACTCGCGATGCACTTGGTCCCACCGCTACCCATAGTTGGATCGAGGTGGGTAAGGGAGGGAGTCGGTTGGGAATAAGCGGAGGGAAAGAAGAAGAAAATAATTAGACAAGTGAATAGATAGAAGAAAGATAGAAGAGAATAGAGAAAGAAAGAGCAGTGATGATGTTGCCATGTACCTGGGAGGTAGGGAGACCATGGCTGTGTTCCGAAACTACAGTAGCCTCTATGCCTCCCCACTCACTCCTCTTGATTCAGTATTTCGTCTTATTCTCACAGATCTATTTGTTCTTTGCTTTGTTCACGATTCATATGTACGTACGTTGGATTATCCACCAAAATCCAATCAATTGACTCTGAACGATTGAAGCACAGCTTGTTCTTGTCAAGTGGGTCCACAACCAAAGGTGGATGGGGTAACGTGTGGCGGGGGGGTTTAAAGGCCGACGACGCCCGCCCCTGCCTCTCTTATCTCACTCACTCTCTGTAAAACTTTACCTAGTTTGGAAACACAGTCGTGGTTCAGTCAAAATCATGTCATACAAATGGTATAGTCGCTCGAATTTTTAGAGTCACGTGACGTCCCGATTCTTCTAAAAAGAGACACGGCTCCGTCACGTGCCGATAGAGACGATATTTTTGATTCCGATTTTCTTTTACCTCTCTATTAATTTATTTACTTATTTTTTGCTCCGCTTTTCTGGTCTCTATGTATATACATATTTTTCTTTTTTTTTTCTTTCTCGTCGGTTCGATTTCTCGTGCGCGCATCGCCATGCGACGCGCCGCCAGCTTACTCACCCCTGCCTAGTCGCCCGCGTCCACAAGCGAGCTTGCAATTTGAATGGGACCATCACTTTTTTTGTATGAGTAACGAACGGTTTCGGGCAAAATAATTGACAAAAATTCAGCATGATCTCGTGAGTGAGTATAATAAAACAGAGAAGACACGCACACAAATAAGTCAAGACAGAACGGCGACATCGAGTAACGCAGCGTTCTCTATCGATCGGAACGACGCCAAGGGAAGAAAAAGATATTACGGGGGCAACGGTAGCTCGGCTCCCCGGTACGCCCGATGATCTTTGAATTATGTTAACGCGCGCGGAATTCCTCGCGATGCACGGACGGGGTGGCGCGCTCTATTCACAGACACGAGCCCCCGGTGTAGGGGCAACGATCACGGATACGCCCCCGGTTGGCCGGGAGGGTGTAGGATCGCGAGCGAATCGATCGCCGCTATCGTGCAGTTTCCTTTGTGTTCCCCTTCGATATTGCCACCGTTATCGTTCGAGTGCTGTCGCGAGCTTATTTGTGCACCTGGCTACGAGAAAAAAGTGACATGACATCGAATATGGAATGAGCAATCAGTGGTAAGCCTGCGAGCGCCGCAGCCAAAAAAAGGAATATGTACGTATATCAATGTATACCGTAGTTTGAGCAACGTATCACCGGGTGTCTCGACGTTTAACTGTTACATGAACCGAGGGTGTGTAAGTATATATATGTACAAGAATAGGACTAGAGCGAGTGTGATTTATGTATAAATGATAAATGGCACGGCACAAAGCCTTGCAATTGCATTCTCTGATACACAAAAGAGTCTATATAAAATGATAAGCAGGGAAAACGTCTGTCTTTTGTTTCTCGGCTCCGTTTAAGCGAATTTTCCATCGTTTTCTCGTTCGTTTACATTTTTTGGGGGCTTGGAGGGGGAGAAAAATATGAAAGAAAGAAAATCGGGCGAACGAGGCACCGCCACTTAGGCCGGGAATTACCTGGATGCGTTCTTTTATTTTTTTAATATATATAAATATATATTGTTGCTATTGTTGTCGGAGGATTGTTGTGAAACACTGTTTGGACATCGAAAAGGACAATGTTCGTGAGAAGAAGAGAGAAAAAAAGGTGGTTCGTTGGACAGTAATTCTTGTCTACGAGAGAGAGTTTATGATCGATAAGCAAGTGCTATCGATTCGGGTACTTGAGGGCGAATAATAGAGAGCGAGAAGTGTTCTCTTAATTGGTATGCAAGTCTTAAGAGCTTATACACGCTGTTCTACTCAACTGCCGTGGCACACTAAGCTAAGTTACTTTCGATAGACTTTTAAAGAGAACGGGACTTGAAAATGTTGAAAGTTCGGTAAACTACGTCGGAGCGTTTCAGACGGCGGGAATGCTAAAGTAATTACTACGGTTTAATCTCTGATGGAAAGAATAAAGGGTTGATAGTTGTTCTACAAGACCCTAGGAAGAGATCACTACGGTGTAATCAGTACAGGATGCCTAAAAAGAGGCGCTAAACTATCGAGTTAGACTTTGAGGATAGTTCACGACCGAGAAATATTAACGGCACGATCTCTTGCGGCGCGAATGGATCCCACGGGGTTTTCACAAAAATGGCGAGTTCGCCGTGAAATGAAGTCCTCCGCGTTACGGATAGTGATGGGCTCAAGAAGCATCGAACGCCGGGAAAAATTGATGCGTCGACTCGTTTCGAATATTATTGTAAAAGTCTCTGATAGTGTTTAATGCCTCGAAGGTCTCGAAGATATCGATATTCTAAGTTGTATATAGCAGATGTAATACAAGGGAAACCCCCGAACCCGGACTCACCGATTGGAACGCAAATTTGTGGGTTTGTAGAGTGACTCAAAACAAGAACAACTTTAAGGGAGTTAAATCTAACCTCAAATTCAAAGTGGCACTTCCACTTTTTCGCGTATAATTCACAAAGTACAACAGACAGAAAAAAATGTTTCAAACAAAAGTTTAATGGTGCAATAAGCGCTGCAAACTTGCGTTAACAAAATTTTGAAAAAAGTTTTTTTTCGTTCAGGTATTTTTTTTTAAACTCTTTTTCAAAATTTTGTTAACGCAAGTTTGTAGCGATTATTGAAACATTTTTTTCTGTGTGTTGTACTTTGAGAGTTATACGCGAAAAAGTGGAAGTGCCAATTTGACTTTGAGGTTAATTTTCACTCCCTTAAAGGGGGATAGGTTCCAAATGAAACACACCATTGTTCTTGTTTTGAGTCACTCTACAAACCCACAAAGTTGCGTTCCCATCGGTGAGTCCGGATTCGTGGTGTTCTCTTGTTAGGTATTTATCCTTTAGCTCTTACATAAACAACAAAGATATACCTACCCTCCCTTTTACAAAATTTTTTCATTATTACTTCGAAACCATATCCCCCTCTAATCACAGACACAAACACAGGATAATTAATACTTCCATCTTGAAACTTCTCGCAGCTTTAAAATATATCAACCCTTCCAAACTAGAAACCTCTAAAACACTCCAGTCTTTCAATTAAAAACATCGGCTTTCAAATGATATTCGAGACGTTCCGAAAGCCATCGAAGCTAAAGATTCTAAATTCTAACGCGCATCGCCGATTACCTCCGAAACGGAACAAAAAAAGAGATCACGAAATGAAGGAGACTCGCGCGTGGAAAGTGGGGACGCTTCGTCGAGTCGAAGGGACACGGTGACGCGAAAGCGTTGATCGGTGTTGGATAGCCGCGTTTAGTCCAGCACGTCCAACAATTATCCAGATAATTCTCGAAGACGTCGGTGGCGACGCCCACTTGTGACAAGGTCCCCCGGGAATATTATGTATCTTAGGTGTGTTTGATTAACTCTCCCCTGAACGGTTGGTGTCGCGCGGGTTCCGAATCCGCAGCGAGCCGCGAAAGGGTTGTTGGGGGGTGTCGTGAGCCGCGCGTGACAGAAACACGGGGGTCGGTCGGTCCAAACCCGTGGAGGTGTTTTCACAATAGAGAACGTGTCGTTAAGGTGGGAGATAATCGAGGGGAGGTTCGGGTACGTGGAAACGTACCTTACAAGCAACTCCCGTAGAGTGGCTTCATCGTCCTCCTGTACCTCTTCCTGCGTCTCATTACTGAACGAGCCGCGGCTTGGGTGATGATGCTGATGGTGTCTGCCGGTCGGCCTGCCGGTGCTGCCGGCTGGATACGGTCCGTACAGCCCGTGGTGATGATGGTGATAGTGGCCGGTGTTGGTGGAGGCCGAGTGCAAGTAGCGGGCGACGGTGCTGGTTGCACGCCCCCTGGTCAGCTTGAGGCCGGTAGCAGGCGGCAGTACGGCGCCTGTACCGGACTCCACGTAGGTTCTGCGTGAGGCATACTGCTCCTCCTCCACCCTGATGATGTCCTGACGTCCGCTCGATGGCCGATCGGCCGATCTGCTGCGCGATCTCGCGCTAGTCCCAACACTTTTGCTGACTTTCCGCCCGTTGACGGTGTTGCTCGCCGCGTGCTTTATGGGGCCTTTCTCGCTACTAGCTTTGCTTTGTCTCCACCAGCTGCTACCGCCGACCTGCGCACCGAAATCTAGCCTTCCTCTCTCCTCCTCCTCCTCTTCCTCTTCTTCCTCTTCTTCTTCCTCCTCTTCCTCCTCCTCCTCCTCTTCCTCCTCCTCCTCCCCGACGGCGGCACCAGCCGGCCCTGGCTCCGTATCCTGGGACCCCGAAAGGCCCGAGATTTCCTCGTAGAGACACTCCGAATCCGGGTCCGTCGACACTGCCGCGCTCTGCCACAACTGGTTTATTGGCTTGAAGCCGCGTGAATCGGCCATCGTTCGAGCTACGCCAGGACACAGAGACACAGAGAATTTTATACTATCGACATGGCATCCGGCATCAACCACCTCTTCATTCCGCTGGGCCGACTAAAGCGCCACCCGGCGCTGCATGCTCGAGGGACTAACGAGTCAACGTGCGATCGCTTTCTTTCGCTTCACTCTCTCTTTGGTTGAACAGAGTAGAGGATTCGTTTAGTTTGCATCGTCGTTCGTGCGTCCCGGTAGTTCGATCCGCGCTGTGCTGTATCGTTATGCAATCGGCGGGTGTGCGTGTGTGTTTTGCGTAGTGGAAAAAGATTTCTGTTCTCTCGCCGTTCCGTGGTTACGGCAGCGAACCGTGGAAACGAGTGTGCAAGCGGTGTCGTCGTTCAGCCACGTAGGATCGCAAACTTACGTAACGACAGGTTGGAGGGAAGAAATAGAGGGTAGACGGACGACTCGTAAACAATCATGAAAGGGGAGGCCTTTTGTGCGAAAGTAAGCCCAAATTGTGAATCCTTCTTCTTCCGTGGCATTGTTCTTCGGGGAATCAAGTTAAGGGGTTACACCACCTTGGCGCTCGGAAAAATAGGTATAAAAATAAACCTTTTTTTTTACGCTGTCATTAAGTATATGAAATGATCTTTATTTTACACATATATATAGTAGTTTTATGAACAATTTACAATATTGATGATTTAAAAAAAAATAAAAAATGGCGGAGATATAAGCCGATAAGTAGGACCCTCTTTTGAAAATCCTTGCTGATGGTGTACATGATTTCTCTGTTAGCCATCGTCCAATACATACAAAATAAATTTTTTCTTATTTAAAAGGGTAATAGCTAAAATGTGACGTAGGATTTTTGTGATTGGGCGCCATGTTCGAAAGTTATAAATTTTTTAATCTGAAAATTTCGATAAAAATTCGATTTTTTTTCTTCAAACAGCTGTCATTTCTACAAAAAAAATTTCCCTATGTCACATTTTAGCTATTACCCTTTTAAATAAGAAAAAATTTATTTTGTATGTTTTGGATGATGCCTAACAGAGAAATCATGTACACCATCAGCAAGAATTTTCAAAAGACAGTCCTACTTATCGGCTTATATCTCCGCCATTTTTTATTTTTTTTAATCGGCAATATTGTAAATTCTTCATAAAACTACTATATACATGTGTAAAATAAAGATCATTTTATACACTTAATGGCAGCGTCAAAAAAAAGGTTTATTTTTATACCTATTTTTCCGAGCGCCAAGGTGGTGTAACCCCTTAAGCATGGCACTACTTAATTTATCGAGACTATTTTATCTCGACAAGTTTTCCCAACGAAGTTTCAAATCCCAACTATACGCAACGTACAGTCGCGATTGAAAAAAAACAAAGCCTCGGAAGAACAGATCGTATTTCCCACTTTGGACTGGTTTTCTATTTTCCGCACAAGCTGCTCCCCCATGAACGCGCGTGTGCCCAGCTTATAGCGTGCTACGTCAGTGATTCGACTTGACGCGCCTGTCGGACAGCACAAGAATCCATAAACTGTTCGTTGCGAATTAATCAGAACGATTCCCACGTCAATCCGCTGAGAAGTCTGGCAGCAGCACGAACGAAGAGGCACGTTGATTAATTCGCGCAATGTTGACGGCGCGCGCAGAGAGCGACTAAATATCGTGCAGCTTTCATGCGCGCTTGTCAGCCATCGCTACACCGAAACCGGTATCGTCGGCGGCGGCGGTAGCGATCCGCAACGACGATCGCCAGGAATTTCAGGCGGCTCCCCGGAGCGATGATCGAGACGGAATAAGGGACGGGCGCGTTATGAGCTCGCGTCGCGGGCGCACGCGAAATTGGGAACGATGAGCCCGCTGCAAGATTGTGCTGCAGTAATTAAGCGGGCCACCTCGCGCGCAATTAAAGCGGCCCGAGGTAACGAGCATTATTGATATCGCTCGCTGTCATTAAGTGAACACGAGGGTTTCGTGCGGAGCATCCCCGTACGAAATAGGGCGGTCTCGCTTGCCAAACGAGTTCCCATCGAGCTCGCATAAATCCTCCAGCCGCGAGAACTATTAGATCCAGCCGGATCGTGGATTCGCGTAACCTTGGCAATCGCCGCGCCAATTTCTAATTAACGGGAGTCTGGCTTAAGCGCCGGGAAGTATCCCCCGCGCATATTAATACTCGGCCCGCGGAATCGCCCGTTCAATCCCCAGCCGTTAAACGTAACGTTTTATGTTTCCAAGGCTCTGGTTACCCGAGAGCGCCTTCATGCTCCACGGTAATTGCAGAATTATTAAGCCGCCTCGTCTCGACGGATTATCACGATGAATCTCGTAATCACGGGGGAAGGGAGGTCGTGCACGCACGCGCAACCCGTTGGCAGTAATTACGAAACGTTTTGCAGACCATCGAGTACATTGCTAGTAGTGATCGACGTAGTGGGTCTCCATATTTTCCTCTCTCTCTGTTTTATTAGCGAATAGTTTCAGACTCACCTTAGATAATTCGCAAGCCATCGTGCTCGACGATGATACTAGCACGCCGCGACGTTTCCCGTGCCTCGATGCGAGCCGCGAGCTCGCTCACCCACGAGGATTCCTGCAATTTCGGCAGAGACTATCGCCGTTTTTTTCGAACTCTGGTCGGGCACGCTCGACCACGCGACAGAAACAAATATGGCACGAAAGGGGGACTGGGGAAGGCGCACACGATTGCGAGCCACACGGACGTATAACGAAGGAATCAATGGGATTTCCACCGCGGCGGATCGTGATTACTGGTGTACCACGTGCCGGCTAGGAGCCACGCGCTTCCTCGAATCGGCCTTTTGTCCCGGCCTGGTACGCCGCAACCTGTAAAACAAAGAAAAACTCGTTGCAATTAAGGCTGGCGATAAGAAGGCTGTATTAGGCTTAACATCGAGCAGAAATGCATTTTTTGTTCGGTGGGCTTCTTATCAGTGATCAATTATTGTAGATAGGAATGTACAAGGTGTTTCGGTGGAAACAGTTCGGTTATAACCAATTTAAAGATTATGGCAAATATGACCTGATTTTGGGGAACCATTTTGTGTAACGTGAGTGATTTAATGGCAGTTATGGTAAATGATGTTATATATAACGAAAGGACATTTTATTTGCATTTAACAATATATTTAACTATATTTGAGGCATTGAGAGCAAAAACGGACTAACCCACATTGAAAAAAATTTTCCTAATTTATATGATTAGTACAGCCTGTTGGAATACATTATTGCTAGTAACTTTTTGCTCTCAATGTCTCATTTAATATATGTATTAAGATAATTCGATATTATTAAGTTAGAATTATATTCTGAAATACCTATTTTTAATGTGTTAAATTAAATTATTAAATATTAATTAACTTATATTTAACTATGTTCGAGGCATTGAGAGCAAAAACGGACTAACCCACATTGAAAAAAATTTTCCTAATTTATATGATTAGTACAGCCTGTTGGAATACATTATTGCTAGTAACTTTTTGCTCCCAAAGCCTCATTTAATACATGTTTTAAGATAATTAAGTACTATTAAGTTAGAATTATATTCTGAAATACCTATTTTTAATGTGTTCTCTTTAACCTAATAAATTTACCTTACCTTATATGGGGGTAGAGAATCGCAGATTATTTTAATATTATAAAACGGGGTCACTACTGAAAAAAGTTTGGGAACACTGATGTAACCCAACACGAAATCATCTAAGTTCTGCATATACTGTTCGCCAGTTCGCCAAGAAAGTGCACCGAGATAAACTAAGTAACTGGCATAAACATTGCAATCTCCACAGAATCCAGTCTCAGAACAATATCCCTGTCAGGTGTTCGTAATTGGGTCGGATCGTCGCTATCTGATAGCGAGAGTAATTTACGCTCAAGCCTCAGCCGTTCGTGAAACTATCTTCTGATAGCGTTGCGCAATGCGTTCACGGGACCGCGTGGAGCTCGGCGGAAGGCACGCGGAAGGGTATCGTGCCGATCGTTTCCTCAACGCTATTTCAGACAAGAACAGAGAAACGAGGGGAATTCGTTATAAAACGTAGGGGAAACGAAGTGTAGCAACGATCGTGGAAAAAACACACGCATTCCTTAGCGACGATAATAATTATTCCCCCTCGGTTTCAACTCGTGACGGATCTGTGCTGTCGAGGCGCCGTCCGCGGCATCCAGTGGCATCCGAATGAAAAGAATGCGCGCGACGAAAATTGCTTGAACGCCGCCGCGCCGTGGCGAAAGGAAAAGCACGCTCGTTGAAGAAAAACTTGAATGCGTCTCCGCGGCACAAAGACGCGCGCAAACACTGCCGGACTGTAATGTATAATTACTCAAACCGCAGGTGTAATTTCCGATACGACCTTGCCACGACAGCCTGCGGTCGTCCGTCAGGCGGAATTTCCACACTGAGTACTTACATCGTCCTGGAACTCAATCGGCAGCCGATCGCCGCGCGAAATCGGCAATGAACTCGAGACAATTAACGTCGCTCGCGCGTCCGCGAGCTGCGAAACGACGCTCGTTATCTAATATAGCATGCAACGATGAACGCAATTAATGTGATCGATCGGTGTGCCGTGCAAAAATTAACGCCGAGGACAGATTGTAACGATGATGCTTATATTCGTCGGTTTCCAGATCGCGACTTATAAAAGGGGACCTAAAGTGAAAGGCCGTTCGTCCACCGTTGCAATGCAACTGCAATTTGACCGAAATACGATTGAAGAACTGAAAAGCTGGAGGATTGGAATCACAGCGACCTAAATGGGTGGGCTGATTAGATTTCGACTCACAGATTTAGTTCAAATTTTGCGTTTAGTTAGCGCACGCCTTGTATTAAATAAGCAGTGTGAGATATTACAAATTTCAAAGTTTTATATAGGTCGTGTCTACTCGTCAAATTTTTCCTCCTACTGAAACTGAATTGTATCAAATATTGTGCTGGGGGAATGTACATGGTTTCAAGGGTCTGTGGAGTATAAGAGCGAGAAGTCGTAATTAATTAAACTTGACGATACAGGGGGTTCTACAAAAATATGCTCATTCTAAAAAATGTTTTGCGCTTGATGGGATATTTTTGCTCCCCACAGTATCATTTTTTTATTACAACACCTCGTTGAAGCACAGAAACTAGGAAAGAAAAGATGTCACGTTAATCCCTAAGTTTACCGCATACTTATCACGCGCCGATATGATTCGGCGTATCAGTTTCCAGAAACGGTATTCATTACAAGACGAATCACTCGCGTTATAAATAGCGACCCTGAAACGAGACATAAACAATATCGGTAGTGGACGGGCGACGAAAAGATAAGCCCTGTTACGCACTTGTAACAAATTGCCGGTAACTTTGTCGATAAGAGACCAGAAACCTTTGTTGTTCGCCGCGACCAAGTGCGTACGAACTCACATATTCCCGTGTCCCTTGTGGTCGTCGGCGACCTGGTCCAGCAACACGCAACACACAGATACCAAATACGCCAAAGAAACCAGATACGCGTGCACGTTCGAGTGCGACAGTAGTGAACGTATGGTAAAACGATTCTGAATGGAAGTGGATTATGCGAAGTGAATCGTGGATGACACTTGCACTTGAGAATTCTTTCGATTCGCCTTAGTCATAGTAGGTACCCCAATCATAATTTCTAATTACATTATTCCTGTTAGGCTCTTTATGATCTTGTTAATTTTTTGCTACTATTTTCTTTTACATTCTTCCGGCTTAATACTGGCATTCGGTTGCTCGCATTATCTATCGTGCTTAAATAGATATTTAAGTATTTAATTATTGGAATTTTTTCTTACTTCCAGCAGGCGCTTATGTTTATGTTTATTCGATACTATTGTTTGTACAGGGCGTTAAAAAAGAGATGGTCACTGCTTTCAGGGGTGAATCTACATGTGGATCGGTGATTTGTAAAAAAAAAAACTTGCTGCAAAATTGCTTGTAACATTGAAAATTAGGGTTAATTTTTTTCTTTACATCAAAATATTCTGTTTGCTGAAACGTGAACTGAATTTCGTCGCGATCTCATTGGCTTCTCATTCGTTTTTCTTCTTTGACTCCTTAGATTTCTCTCTCATCTGCTCTTTCTTTTCTTCTTCTGCTTCTTCTCTTTGCATCTCTTTGTCTCTTTCTTTTTCTACTTTTTTTTCTTTCGTCAAGCGTCTTTGTTCTCCGAATTATCGTACCGACCTCCAGAGCAATGAAAAATCAGTAGTCATCGGAGGTGCATACCCGAAACCATATCAAAGCAGGGCACATTGCCCCGTGCCTCCAAAGGTCTAAATCAATTTATACCGCGGTTTTTCAGCACGAAAATTACGAGTCGTCAACAACTATATTACTGTGAATTAGAGGTGGAGAACAATCGATAGTGTTGACTATCGATATTATCGAATGTGATGAAAATTTAATAAAATATATATGCTTTAAAATATTATGTTTGATTTTTGTATTTCATTTTATTTTACATATATTTCATATATATTTTATTCAATTTTCATCACATTCGATAATATCGATAGTCAACACTATCGATAGTTCTCCACCTCTACTGTGAATTCGCCGAACCAGTTATTGAACATCCCCCAAAACATAACATAATGACGTTCGACACGACTGAACGTATGACGAATGTTAACATTGGGCCCTTGTCACCTATTATGATTAATGGCATTCATGGCAAATAGAATTGAATAATGATTATACAGTCATTATGTAAAGAAGTCGCTGCGCTAAAGATGCCCGCTAATTGTAAGTCCTTACCAGGTAAGGCAGGATCAGGGTTGCCACCCTATCACCATAGAAATCCCGGAGTGCCACACATTCCAACCCAGAGATTCCAATATAAACCCGGAGATGGAAAAAGCAAAAAAAGTTTTGTTCTCGAATATCCGGAAAACAGATGTGCGATTATTTTAAGCTCAAACAATTCAGAATTTATAAGTATCTGTTTTTTTGAATTAATATCTATTATTGTATATAAAATTGATACCATTGTATAATACCACATTTTCTTATTATCTCATTTTTTTCTACAACCCGGAGATTTCTTCAGTAAAACCGGAGCCCGGAGATTTACTTCGAAACCCGGAGTCTCCGGGCCAAAACCGGAGAGGTGGCAACCCTGGGCAGCAATCCTTCTTTGAGAGTTAAAATTACGCATTCTCCTTTCCGACGATCTCACAACGGAAAGCTTGTACTGAAATCATCGATTATTGGTTGAAACAAAAGGCAGGGCAGTCTTTTCTGATCAAAATGGAACATTGATGTGGAAACGCGCAGGTTCATTAAACTATAGCGGCAGAAATTTGAAGTGGTCCGCTTCTGAATCCTAGCCAATAACTGTATCGTTTACCCTACCATTTCCTAAAAAAATTGATAAATTTCTGGCATGGATGAAGTGATGCCTACCACGTAGGTATTTGATGAAACCATTTTTCAGGTTTTTTGAGAAAACAAAGTGTTATAAACAACTTTGCAGCCAATTTTTTTTACCACTCTACATCGATCCACAGGTGTAGATTCACCCCAGAAAACAGTGACCATCGCTTTTTTAACACCCTGTACATTAATATTATTTTCTTATCTTATCCTTTTCGTTCATTTACCTCTTGCTTTCCTAACGTCACGCTTTCTATTTTCCGCTCATAATTTCGATCACCTATCTGACGATCTCTTTAACCAGTTTTATTGTAATCAATTCCATTCCTTTTATGCTCTATTCTGTCTTAATTTACTCGCCCCGTAAGCGAATAAATAAGTAAATAATTACCGAATCCAAATCGTGTGACTTTCGAAAGGCAACGACACGACCTCGTCCTCGAACGTTGTCCCAGATTCGAGCCTACGATTCCGTATCTCTCGTCTTGCACCCGATGGAAATCCAGACCACAGTTGACACTACCGTCCACGCTGTTAGTCGCGGAACGTTGTCAAAACAGATGCAGAAATGATGGACGCGCACTGAGCACCGGCTTGCTATCGCGAACGAACGGGAGAGAACGGCGCACAACTGGCTCGGCGAATCGCGCGCTACTAACGAGTCCGTCGCGCGTTTCCCCGTCGAAGATTCAACGGAATCCAAAGACTTTCTCCCCTCCCACGGTCGTTTGTTTCTCTGTCTAATCACTTTCAATTCGCTGTCCTCGCCTGTGGCCCCGTCGCGTTGCTCCGCCAGTGGTTGTTGAGCAGCGCGTTAAAGTGCCTGTCTCGCTGTCCGGTTCCCCGACGAGTCTTACGGGTTCTTCTTGCTGTCTTCTTTTGTGCCGTGACTTGGCTGCCTGGATCTAGGTACTGAAAGATTGAACGCGCGCGCGACAGATGGAACTGCCCGGGTACGCGAAATAACGGAGCAGTTTCCAGTTAAGTCGAAGGAAACTTTTGCAAAACCAACGTTACTTGGGCTTTTGCGGTGTTCCGAACATCTCAGGAAAGGATAATTTGAACTTTGAACGTTTAAATACTATATCCCAGCTACTCGATTTTTACTCGGTTTTCATTCGATTTCTACTCGATCTTTACACGATTTTGATTTGATTTTGATCCAAATACTTAAAAGTTTCGTGCACTAAGTAGTTTAGATTTGGAGTTAGCTGAACCTCCATTTACTTTTTTCGAGTTCGTGAATAGATCTAGGAAAGGGGAGTTCTTTTCTCGTGTCTCTGTGCCTCGAAACTCTCTTCTCGGTAATTTCTGTCGCCCTATAATCAATGAATCGCTGGGGCACGAAGAAACAGTAGAGAAACTTTAGAAGTTCGTAAGGCACCGCCGTTTCGTGTTCCCCGGAGACAGACATTTGTCATGGTTCTCCGTTATCCGTGAAAAGTCTGCTGGCGAGATTGAGAGTGATGTCGCGTGGCTGCATATTATTCGCCGGTGGAAGAAATATGGAATTTATCGGGGGACCACACTTTATCGTTGCACAGAGTTACATAAACTTATTGCACTCCTGTCGCAATGCTGTCCATTCGACGACATATAATGGTGAGACAGACTTGTATAAAGGACACGAAAGTTTTGCTCCGTTTCGATTTTCTTGTCCTTCTGTTGCACTTCATGCTGAATTCTTCATGGTAACGTGTTAATTACTCTTCAACAGGACACAGATATGCTGTATCATCCACTGCTATTAAAAATATTTCCACGGTCTTAATACCTAGAAACACCAGCACACAGAAAACAGGTGGTCCTTTACTTTGAAATTTTCGGTGCAAAAAAAGGATTCAATTTTTTATAGGACCAGAGCGAAGAATAACGTGGTCAGACCTAAGAAACCTAATACCGGGTATTACTTATATCTGTGATATTTAAAACGCTAGCACGCCATTATTCCGCGTAAACCGTAGAGAAGATAGAAAAAACAACAATTATGTAAATAGGTTTCGACACGTTCCAGTCACGTGTGCCTCAAGCGTCCAGCACTAAGAGAACTCTCCCTGCAAAAAGGGCAGTTGCCCCTCCCTGGCTTTTGTGAAAAAATCGCTTATTTTTCAAAACTGATCTTTATTAAGTTTATACTAAAAAACTGAATATTTCTAAATTTCGGATTTAAAGTTTTAATTAAATTGGCACCAGAAAATGAGTTAAAAAAATGAAACTGGCTACTCGTTTTTTCATTACTATATTTTTCTTCATCGTCACCCTAAAGTTGCCCCCTCAGGGAAAAAAGTTTACGGACGCCCTTGCCCTAAACTTTAACATTCCCAATGTTGAACAGAAATGCTCGAACCATCGTTCAAGAAATCTGTGTCACACTCATTTCGCATTTTAAAGGGAAAATTAGAGAGTTACTGGCTGTAGTGTCAGGCAGCAGAACGCGCGAAGTGAAATTTCCATTGCCATCTATAATAATCATTCTCGGCCGATAACTAATAAGCAGTTAACCAGCTGAAAGTTGCGCTAATATTGTAAAATAAGGCTTGTGGTTGAACACTTTCGACGTGTAACAGGTGTACAACCTACATTCGAGTGGCATTTATGGTCCGCTGGCCTCCAGTAATCTCTGTTGGAACGGTCTCAGTAATGCTGTAATTGCGAAACAATACCCGACGTAATATATTTACGCGAGAGCTCGCTCCTGTGACGCTGGATTAATAGGGCATCTTACGAAACACTCGAATTCTGCGTTCTCTCGTCGACGCCCATCGAGATTCGTCTCGAAACGTAACGAAGTTTGCCCTCGTAATGGGACACTGAACCAAATACAGCACACCGTGGTTGAAGTTCGCAACGAAATGCACAGGGCGTTTGGAAATAAGAATGAACCTACTTGTAATAGGGAAACCTGTTCAAGAATAAACACTTAAGGTGCCATTCCGGTTTGCGCGCCGATGAATTAAGCGATTTTTGGGAATTTATTGCGAAGAAAAGAAATATAGTAATGGTATAAAACTTTTTTCTATTTAGGTACTAAACTGCATTCCTACAGCAAGTAAAAAATATAAAAGCAATACAAGTAGGTACTGTTTTTAAAATGCTTTTAAACACCATGTCTCATTGGCGCCATGACTCCAGCTCAGCTATTAAATATATCAGAACCAAAAATCCAAATGGATTACGGATTATGACCATCGCTATCGCTCGGATTACAATTAATGATTTATCTTCAAAATTCGCAAAAACAAAAAAGGCGAAAAACCTATTTTTTGCGTTTTTGCCCGCCATCTTCCCAATTTTGAAGATAAATCATTAATTGTAGTCGGGTTATACTGATCAAGAATCCATTTGGATTTTTGGACTATTGAAATCCCGAAAAGTCGATTTTTTTTATTAGTATTAATTCTGAAAATGTGATCCTTTGTGAACATTTACAACAAAGTTTTATGAGGAAATTCGAATAATTACGGAAATTATAGCGTTAGACGTAACTAATTGTGAGTGCACTGCCAAGTAACGGCCTCGAAGAACGGTATATTTGCGTAGGGAACTTAACTTTGAAGCCTTTTATCTCGAAACTACATTTTTAAACACCGTACATCACCGTGTTCATCATAACTTTTGAACGAATGAATATTTTCACTTGAAATTTTAACTGGAGGTGTAGAATTCCTTTCTCTATAACATGGAATTTCCGCATCAACATTGGATGTTTGTAAAAATATTATGGGAAAAAATTATTCGTGTGTAACTTTCATAATTTTTGTTTAAATTCACCCGTCAAATTCCATGTTGTAGATTTTGGGGTAGAAATTACTCACCCCCAAAGCATTTTACGTTCAGATGATTGGTTTACTTGATATTACGTATATCGACCATCTTAATAATGTCCACAAATTTGAATATTCCGACAATATTTTTGTAATTACTCGGAAACGCGCCCACAATAAACTGTGAAAATTACGGGTATAATGATTACTTGGTACCTAAGCAATCCAACACACAAGAAATCATCAATTTTACATGTCCAATAGTCCTGTACCCTTTTAAGTTGCAAGACCAATGAATGAACACCTAAGAAAATTAACAACAACAAGACGTCCCTTGAACTTAACGAAACCTTACAAAGAATTTAATTGAATAAAGAAGTACTCTATACTTTTTTACTTCATTTTTCGTGTGATTCAAGCAGCGTTCATTCACTGGTGGGTGTTCATTCACTGAACAGATCATCCTAATAAGTCGAAATTGTAGGATAAATATTCTTCGCGAGGAAGCTTCCTTTTTCGAGAACAATAATTCCCAGCATCAGCCCAGTGATTGAGTCCTCAACTCCTCCTTTTCACTCGACTCGAGATAAGGAAGATCAAGATAAAACAAAGCAATTGCTTTTTAATATCTTCACTTGAGAAGCTTTGCAACAGAAGCATCACTGTATTCTCAGTTTCTATTCAACTTTCTTGAAGTTGATAATATCTTAGTTAATGCAGCCAGTAGCAGTGACGCAACCAGAGAGGGTGCCAAGGAGCTCTAGCACCCCCCAAATTAGGATCTTCGTAAAAATAAAAAAAAACTGAATTTTACTCTCTAAATAAATTTTTATAGTCACCTAACAAAATTCCTTGAATTTCCATTAAAAATATTCTTATCCTTTCAACTCTGCTCCCCCCAAGATTAAATCCTATTTTAGTGCCCCACTAAAATATGCAAAATAATAAAAACTAAATTCCAAAACGCGTTCCAAGTCGTTTCTCTAAACCAAGATTCCTGCAAGGGAACTTTATTCCACGATCTCCACGTAACCTTTCTCGTGGAGTCATCCCCCTTTGACGGTTGCATCGCGCGCTCAGGGACACCCAGTATTCGAAGCACTCGTGATTTAAATGGATCAATGAGATGCGCTGCCGCGAACGTTGCAGCCAGGCTTTCCTCATTTCCGCACCATAGAGAGCCGCGATATTGCGACGAAGAAGACTTGCGAGGATACATATTCCAAGCTGGCACGCTGCCAACAAGTCCTTCGTGAAATATATATTATCTATTAAACCTATACGTCCCATACGTAATATCGTCCTCGGTATATATAAATCCCAAAACAGCGGGGCATTTTCACGGGGTTCTTCGCAAGCTACGCGCGCCAGCTATCAGTGCGCACCACGTTTCGAGTGATTTATGTAGAATCCAAGAGAACCGTAGCTGCATCAGGCGCGCTGGTACATTAAGTGCGCAGAACGAGAAAACACGATCGTAGATAAAAGCGTGGAAGTAGCAGGTCGAAGGAGCCCAACATTGTTCGCGGGGAGATAATAATGGAGAGCAGGGGTGGCAGGCGGGCGTGTGCTAGATAGGAATAGGTACGAGGATGCACGATCACCGCCGCAGGGGTGGCAGGCAGATAAAGAATTTAGTTTAAGAAATATACGCGTATGATCGATCAAGTAAACACGAAAGTAAGTGGGTCACGAGCGTGCACGCTCGTCGAGCTACGCTTCTTCCGCGAGATCCTTCTCCGCGGCAACTTCTCCAATTTATTACGAACTTTCGAGATTTATTAAAGAGCGTTCCGCGCGTGATTGATGGTATGTAGTTGAGTCGTCGCCCGATTATCGTGCCCCGTCGTCACGTCGTACATGCGAGCAGTTGAAGAAATAAGAAGGCTTGTGGAAGCGGAGCTCCTTTGTTTAGGAGCGATTTGAGAGAGATTCGATTTGGGTTCCCTCGCACTTTTACACGTGTAACGGAAGCTAATGCGGCACGCGAGCAATAATCGCGATTAAAATTGCCGATCGTTAGTCACGCTCTCTATTTTGGGGCAGGGCGCTTTCTTCGCTCGATATAAGCCCGCTGCAAGATGGATTAGGCCCTTACGTACACTCCTCAAAGACTGGGGTATGCTGCCTTAAACTAATCGGGAAGGTACACAAGCTTTATCGTACGCGCTCCGTGCACTTAGCGCAGCAAAAACTGAGCACGTATATACGAGGTGTTTTAGAATTATAAGCGTTAGCTTGGCTGGTTAATGAGACTCTTGGAGAGCAGGGAAGGAGGTGAAATAAACGCAGGTCATGGAGGGCTGATAATATCGGATTATAAATCGATAGTTGCTTGTAGAATTATTTCGGTAAGAATACTTAAGAGATTCATCGTGAATCCACTATTTCATATCCCCTGTCTCGGCTGCAGCCATTGTCTCTTATTTCCCATTGGTCCCTGCGCTGATTTAAAGTGACTCTGTCTGCTCGTTCAATAGTAGATAGAACGAATACTCATCTTATGTACGGACGTGCAATCATACGACGAAGCTTTAAAAAAGACATTTCGGAGCCCTCAATTGATAATGACAAGGCTTGAGAAAAGAAGAATAGATGCTCATGGAATTGAAATCTAGGGCTTCAGATACGAGACAACTACTCGTGGCTCCCGTCCCGCTGCTGTTCTTCTGAATCCAGGAATCTTTATAACTCTGCTTTAAATTCGTCACAAAAGCTGCACATGGGAACAAGGTATTTCAAAGAATGCCACCGGACCTTTAAATTCCCCGCTTCAACGTTCATTGTGGTCCAACACCCACCACTAGCATTATTCAGTTATTTCACTGTGCTACATCACAAAATCAGTTCCAGTTAATTCAGGGAATATACAAGGTGTCCCTAGGTAAATGACACACCAGACAAGTATCTTCAGAAAGTGTACCTAACCCAGCTCTATATTCATTAACAGTCCTTGTTCCCAGGGGTGGATTTGTATATAGGCTAAGCAGGCTGCAGCCTAGGGCGGAAAATTTTGGGGGTGAGAAATTTTGGAAGGAAAGAAATTGGAAATGGTTTAAGGGGTCATAGGTATATGTTTATCTACGCTAAAACGTAGTCAATGTTTGCGAGTGGTTCGGGGATAAACTATTAATCCGATTGGTTTAATTCTTTTTGTGTTGTATAGGTACATGTTTATAGATTATAAAACAGGTCTGAGAATAGGGGAATGTTTAAAAATGTGACGTTTGCGTGCAGCGACGCAGAACACGTTTACTGGCGCCGCCCCAAACGTTGTGCACAATTCAACTCTTACGAGCGATGTGAATAAAGAATCTCCGATTTTTCCCACTCCCAAACATTGGCCACGTTTTAATGACGAGAACGTATATGACCTCTTAAGGATGTAGTGGACCTATCTTCGAAATGGTACCAAGTTGATGAGAAAATGTGAGATTGTTCATTTAAATCTTCCTGATGTGCTCCAAAAATTTTAAACGAATTCACTAAACGGTTACTGAGTTATAACGATTTTAATTTTCACTGATTTTACACGTACTCTTATGGAAAGAGACGATCTTGACGATAAAACAGCTGAAAACATGTTGAAGAAATGGTACCAATGTTTTCAATTTTTTTGTACATGTAGTATATGGGTAGATGAAAATATCTGCCGAGTTTCAATTAGTTTCACTACACCGTTTTATAGAAATAAATTATACATTGAGAAAATTGTGGATTCAGGGTATTTTCACTGCCAAAAGTTTAGCAAATACCTGGAAAAGCATTTGTAAAGTGGAAAATACCTTTCTACGAGTAAAAATAAGACTCCAACTGTCGTTCGGGTTCCTTAAATCTAGATGTACTATCATATTACTATATGCGTAACACGTAAATATTCAAGTATTTCAAATTTCATATACTTTTGTCTAATATTCTCCGTCCGATACATCCTTAAACACAGAGGCTTGGGACAACTTTAAAAACAAATCACTTCTCTTTCATCCATGAAAGTACCCACAACTAATATTGAATTAATATTAAAATCTAACTGAACTCTATCAAATTAAAATATTTCACGATATCTCCTAGAAAAGGCAGTTAAATCCGCCACTGCTTGTTCCTTCCTACAACTTTCATCCCCTACTATCAAGTTCCTGCCAATAACTCTGAGCCACCCTGTGAATCCACGATCGTGCATGCATACAGGCGTGCAAGAAGTATGCAGTTTACGTGCGCGCCTACCACCAACATCGCACATATGCACGGGGCGAGCCTTTATCGATGAACGAAACGCCAGGGGGTAAGGATGCCTCGCTATCCCGTGTCCTACTCACTGCAGCCTGTCCCCGCAGGCCGGTGGAAACGTTTGACCACCAAACAGCCCACTGATCTCATTGTTCCCGCTGGATCATTCCGACTCGATAGTTCCGTAGCGCAGCGCGCAACTCCGAAAACGATGACGCACGAATGCATTACTTTCGTCGCGGTGTGCTGCCGTCGAAACGCCGCCGTGACAGCGTGTCGCGATAAGGAGGGGCACGAGTAAAGTTTGCCTGAAAGGACAGTTGAGCGGAAGGGGGAGAGCACTAGCTACGCATTTATCGCAGGATGGTTTAAGAAAGACCGTTGAAAAGCGACAATCGTAGCCTCGTGCCACGGTAAACATCGTCCTAACGTTAGAAATTCGAAGAAGTATCCAATGGATGGTAATTCCAGGGCAAGTTACGCGACGGTAAAAACATCGCGGCGAAATCAAAGCACGCTGCCGAGTCTCGATCGTTATCCAATAACAAAGGAAGAGCTCCGGCAACTGTCGAGGATCGAGGCGTTCTTTTCCGCCTGGTCGAGTCTCGTGTCGGCGCGCAACGGTTCCACGGAGCCCCTGCCATTTCCAAGTAACACAATTGCAAACATTGATTCGAGCCAGAAACCAGATACGTATGATTATTCCCAGCGGCAGGCCCCGGGAGCATTATAGCTCGCGTGTAGATAACAATACGACAATAGGCGCGGTTCCGCGACGCGTGCGGATCCGTGGAAAGCGGCGTGCTCGATTCGAGGCGACTTAAAACCGAGCCTCTCCCCCTGGATCGAATCTACCGTGCCCCGCGCTGGATATTCTAGAGGGGGAGGGGTCGATAAGGAGCAGCCGGTAAAAGTGCGGACGGGAACTCGGCCGAAGGAGTTTCGCGGCTCGGAGCCCGCTCGGATGATCCCGTTCTCGTTAACCTACTTTACTTTATTCTCATTCATTCATCCGGTTCGCGCGCGACGCGCGTATGTAGATCACCGAGGACGGTGGGATCCGCGCGTCCCGCGGCACAGGACGGGAGAGGAGACGCGTCTCGTCGAGTCTCGCCACGCAAATGGCGCACGGAAGCGTCACGGTGGCCGCTGGAGGAGCCGCGGCACCTAGCCGCGAGACGGGGGGAAACCTTCGTTATCTCCGCCCAGCCACGGCCTCATCCCGATTATCTTGCTCGACTAGCCGCGTTGCCGTGCTCCCCGAGGTGCGTAGGTACGCGGCACGTTCCGCCTGCGAACAGGATAATCCCGAACGCGCGATCGAACGGCCGTGAGGCCGCGGCCGTGTAATCGTTTCCAGGGGAATCGATCCTCGCCAATTAACATGGGCGAGGTTGTAGCCGTGTCGTGGAGCACTAAGGTGCAGGATACATTCCGGCACGAAGACACTTCCGGGCAGGCAAAGGGGGAGAGAGGAAGAGAGGGGGTCGCGTACCCATTCGCCGCCCAACGGAACGGGCAAACGAGCCTCTCGGCACCGTGGTACGCTGGCCTTTCGGTGTTCTCGGGCTTTCGGAATTCTCGGGCGATGGTCGACGAAGGCGATTAGGAAAATGGCTGGGTAAAGGGGGTATCGGCTTGGTTCATCGATAGGCAAGGCTGAAGCCCAGGAACGCGGCCTCTGTTCGTTCCTAGGCCGATCTTGCCGAGCGCCGCGGGTGCCGTCGTCTTGTATTATCGATTGACGGAGGTTATGTGGAGTCGAGTCGCCGGGGCACGACGATCGCTGAGAATGGGACGACAAATCCCATTCTGATCGCGTACGCAAGGTCGAGAAACGAATAGGATCTTTCACTCCATTCGTACTTCCTTCTCGTCTCTTTTATCCTTCGTCATCCCCTCCCACTCCTGTTTCTCTCTCTCTCCCTCTCTCTTCCTATTTCTCTACCCCTCCCCCTTTCTCTTTCTCTCTTCATATACGTATTACATATATGTATATATATATATAAAATATATAACAGCATTCATACTGGTCCCTCCTTCTCCCTCTCTCTTCCCCTCTCAATCTATTTTCCGTTCCCATAGAATTTCGCTCTCCCTCTTCCACCATTCTCCATCGAACGAAAGCCTTTCCTGTTGCCCGTTGCCGATTACGAGTGCAAGCCTCGGAGGACTAGGCGTCGGGAGACAGGGAAATGGTGAATGGGGCTGGGTCGAGTAGAAGGAAAGCAGAAATAATCTCACTCACCGTTGGTTCACGGGGTTGGTTAGACCGTCTGACGAGTCGCGCTGTAAGCCTGGCTGGCAGCAAGAAAGCTGATCGCGGCCGCGTCGTCGGAAACGGCAGTATTGGCAGTGGCAGGATTGGCGGCGACGGCCACGGCAGCGTTGACGGTGGCGGTAGCGGTGGTGACGGCAGCGATAGTAACGGCAGCGATGGCGTTGGCGACGACGGCTACGACCACGTCGGGGATGTTGTACGCGTACGCGGCACTGACGGTAGCAGCGGCTTTAGCAACCAAGTCACTTTCCTCCGTACGATCCGGGGACACCATCTCCTTGCTCGTCCGAACGCGTGCACAACCGACGACGACGCCGACGCCCGCACTGGCCACGACGCACTGTGGTCGCGCTACCACGAGTACCATCCTCGCAGTCTCATCGTCGTCGCCGTGTCTGCCCCCCTTGCGCTGGCACACAAACGTCGGGGTGGTTCCGAAACACAATGGGGGGGATCGTCGAAGACGGTTCCCGTGCTCCAGTCCAGTCCGTTGCGATACGGTCCGGGACTACTAGTGGCTTCGAAGAAGGCGGTGGTCGTCCCCCGATCGACTGCACGACACCGATGCTCGATGGCAGGAGACGCCCCAACACGGGGCACCTAGTTCGACGTATGCCGAGCGACGGCTCACCCCGCGATCCGTCTGCGCTCGGCCCGACTCGCGCAGTACCGTAACCACCGCGGGTGCCCGCCTATCCTGGATCCCCGACACCCCTACTCCTTCATCCCCTTCTTCTCTGCTCCTGTGCTCTCCCTCTCGATCATCTTCGCCGAGGAGACTCGGAACGCCACTTAACCGCGAAATTTTCAACAATCCCCTTATTTGGGGCGTCTTCTAGCGGCCACGGTTCCGTCTTTCTTCGTCAGCCCCTCCGCTTCAAGCCTGGCTAACATTGGCCTCTACCTACCGTGCTATACAATAGCAGAACACGATCGCGTATCCCTTTCAAAGATTCCAAACCGATGCAGGGGTGAGATCGATGCTCTATCTATGCGCAGTGTCTCCCGAGCTCCGCGGTGGTCAACGTTCAGAGTATCGTTCGCTGTCAGACGTCTCGTTAACGAATCGCGGAGGACCGTCGTTTGGGGCCGTCAAGGGTGCAACTTGAGAAGCTAAGAGTGGAGCTGCGTTGAACGGGTCTGCTGGTAGCAGTAGCAAACGAATGGAATTGTTTTAGTCACGGGCACCAGGAGCCCTTCGGGGTGACCTGAAGCCGTCGGGCACTCAGCGGCAAAGCGGGGGGTTAAGGAAGCCCTTGAAATCAATAGCCAGTCGCTACTGCCGCCGCCACCCTGATCAGGCTGCTCTGCGCTGTATCCGCCGCTCCACTCTCTGCCATCCACCTCCCTCCTTCCCGATCCTGATTTATCCGCACCTCCTGACCGAGGAGGTCCTATTCGACTTTAGTTCGCACGAGAACGTCTCGGCACGAGTGTCGTTTCACCAGGTCGACTCAACAGAGCCACGTGTCGGTGAAAGAGCAACTGAATCATCCCCACGAATTTCCCACCGCCTCGCATCAAATATATGCATCGGCCTGCACGCCTCGTGGTACTTGAAATTTTAAGGCAAATTTACCCTGTTGTGCTTGATGGTTCCTAAAGAACCACCCTTAAAACAGGTCGCGGGGAAAGTCTAGAAGCAGGGAATTATGTAGGAACATGAAAGTCAAGTTTCTCTTTCTTGTCTGCACAGAGCTGACCCACCCCATCGAGAAGACTTAAATCTGAAATTCAAAGTGGGTTGCTTCTTCTGGATAGTGGGTCATCGATTGTTTGTTTCCTGTCGAGCAACCTCGCTTGCCGGAAATCTTGAACTTGGACGAAAACAGTATCGCGCTGCGAATCGTCGAACGAAACAATCCGAGCCAAAGATTATGAATCTGTGGTGTAATCTCAGTTGCACTCGTCGTCGCCTTTCCAACTATTCTATCTTTCTTTCACCCCCGCCTTCCTGCTTCCTCCTTCCACTCGACAGGCTCGGAGGGAGAAAGTACGCGAGTGCACATGCACTATCGAGAGGGTGGTCTGACTAAAGGTCGACCTACGCTACTTCGGTTCGCGCATCTATTTTTTTTTGTTCGAGAACATAAAATTATCACACCTGCCCGATCGATTCGAACTATATTTACGACGAGTAACCTTCGTAGTAATTGATTGGCGATATTTAAAGTACAAGCGTCGCCACGTAAACGTTAACTTCTGCGATTTTATTTTCACGTATGGAGTAAGAAAGATGAATGCTACATGTACTTGAAACGATGCTTCTGTAATATGCTCGCTAGTATTTCCCCTGATAGTATTAATATAGTTACAGTGACTTCTACAAACTTTTGCAGCTCCAGTCACATTTCTTTGGTTAATGGCAATCTGTTTCGTTCCGGTTTTGCGAGCCCCGGTAACGATGTCGGTTCTAGATAGTAATAAATGTACATACAGTAACATCGAGGCAGCGCAATGGATCAAGAATTCTAGCGGGATACCGAATTGCGTGAAAATAATCGATGACGATTTATCTGTGGACGAAAGAATCTCGTGATTCTTTATACGTAGGATTTTATCAAGAAATTTTTTTAGTAACTTGGGTGGTTTGAAGCTCGAGAAATCTGTTTAACTAGAGAATTCTCAAGCCATTTCTCGCGCGTGCCCCTTGTATCCACACGGAGAGAAGCAACTTATACCTGCACCTTAGGCATACATTGGACAATTATTCGTTTACGATATTTATTTTATAAACACCACGACATGGAGAGACTCCAATCGATACACTTTCTAATTAGCAGAGATATGTGAAATGATGAAATGCTTTTAATAATTAATTCCAATCGAAGAGAAACGATTACGTTACGCAATACTCAGGTTTGTCATCATTCTACCAGTTGCTGATAGCTGGTTAGACATTCCCATAAAATACTTGTGAGATACGATTACGTTGAAAGAGAATTCGATATACATATAAGAATCAGAAGCTCGAAGAATGATGAAACTATCTAATGATATAAAATCGTAGATATTCGATATATGTTGTTAAATATATAAACGTCTTGGAAATAAGAAATAGCGTGATCTGTAAACGATAAGTCTCTACGCCTTCGCATTCGACGTTTTAGTAAGATATCCCACACTTGTACACTACAATAACAACCTAAATATTTATTATCGGAAGGAACCAGACAAGGCGTACAGAATATGGAGATATTAGAACAATGAAACGTCGATGAAGCACGATTAAGTTATTACATATATATATACATATATATATAATAATATATATATATATATATTTTGTTGCCCCTATTTCTAAGGCACAGATATATGGATGTTTATGTATGCGTTAATAACTATGACGTGCTCGATAGTATTTGTGACGTGACAATCTACAAACTCGCTTGCCACTATACGTATAATATCGATAAACTCGTGCGGTCTCGTTACGCCGACATTTCAAACGGTACCAATATCCATGTATACCATGCACCACTTCCAATAATTCACCCACGATCGATGGCAAAGAGGTGTACAGAACATATAAGACTTCCGCCGTGTGACATCCGAGATATCTTTATTTCGAATTTTTATAAGACAAACATAAAGAAATAAAAATACACTGAAGCGTCAAAAGATTTAATCCATTAAATTCCTTATGTGATATACCATTGCTGATGGATAGAGCCAGCGTATCCAATTTCTGAGTCACGAACCACTACTAATCAGCCAGCCTCCCCCTCCCGCCCCCTACCTCCACCACCCCCCTCCCACCTCCCCCTCCTCTGACTAAACGTGTTAGAGTCTGTTAGACATTAATAACATTACCTTAAACTGGATACATTATGTACAATCTTACATTGTGTGATTGTTAAGTACTGTTAGAACGCTAAGAGAAACGAAAGAGAGAAAAAAAAATTTGAAAATCATCCTTGTTTCTTATAGGAAGATACATTATCTCGTCGAGACAACTGAACTCGCATTCCCCGTGCTATTTAACACAGTCGTTTGAATGAACTAGTATTTAATGAATCTCGTAATCCCATACATAATTCACTTTAGTGGCAACATGGTTTCCAAAGACACGGCCGCAAGCGCAATTTGTAAAGCGAAAATCCTTTTATAAGAAACGTAGAAACGGAAGCCGGTGTGTGAACGTAAAACTATAGTAGTTAGTAATTAATTTTAATTCACGATAAAGACACTTAAATTAATAGTATTTGTTGTTAACGTAACGATAACGAAGTTCATCATAAATTTCTGTGTCTATACTACAACGTATACGATTTTTATTTCTTAAAAAAGGATTTACAGTTCGATCGCTTTACCAAAATATAAGCACACTCCTGCAGCGAGTAATATTCTATTATTTGTAAACCACTACCCGTTTATAGTATTTATTATGAACAACCGTGTAATACGATGACTGGTTTCGATCCTTTCGATCGGTAAGTGGTATATGGTAGCGGGGGGCAGGCTAAGAAACACAGGGGGAGAGGGGGGATGTGCCAAGTTATGCGGTAAGGTAATGGCTGCTCAGAACATTTTTCCCAGCAAATATCCTATTATGGCCATCACAATGACAAGAACGGCATTGATAGTAATCGGAGGCAATTGTCTACTGGTCTGCGAGGTCAAAGCTCTGGTGGCTGCTAAGGTAGCGTCATTACCCAATGCCGCGTTGCGTAACTTCAATAAATCTTCCTATAAATAAAAATTATCTCTGTACTTATCAGCTGTTAATAATTGTTAATGGAATTAATCCATGTATATCGTTATCTAACTGACTGACGAATCCTTCGATGCCTCACCTTCAATTGGAGGTTCTCCTGCCTGAGAGTACTTTCTTCCGCTCTAAGCTGACTAACCTCTTGTGCTGCTTTATACAATTTTACTTCCGCGTCTCCAAGAACCTAATAAAGATAAACATGTCATCGTGTTAATTGCGTAATAAGCACGTGCTAGAAAGAAACAGGAATATAAGTAAAATACACGTTACCTTCGACGATGACTCAGCAATATCGCCGACTCCTTTAGTTTTATCGCTATTTGTATTTACTTCCGATTCAGTCGTTGTGGTAGTCGAAGTGGTCTTGGCTATCGTAGTATTGGTTATAGGATTTTCAAATACGCATTTCAGTTTGGATTCCATTATCTGGTCTGGGTTTGGCTCCTTCCACTGTAAAGCAATGTTAAAAGTGATCATCGGCTGAAGAATTAAGTGGAAGTGCCACAGGGAACAGCGATAATTAAGAAATCGTTAGTATACCTCGATGCGTGGTAAATTTTCAATTGTTTATGTTACATACCGCTCGGGGAAAATCATCGTCGGTGTAGTCATCGGCTATTAAAGCTTGCACCATAAATTTGTGTTTATTCTTCTCTGTTGGATCGAAATCAAGTGGTTGAAGGGTCACTGAAAGATAAAATACCTGGTTAATTCAAATTTCAGTTAGAGAAGAAACTTTTCTGTTTCATTCACTATTCGGAACTAACCAGCTATTTGAGTGACGGTTTTTGGCTTGATAACTCCAGCGTTAGGACGTACGCAGTACTTCTTTGGAGCAGTTGTCTTTATTTTAAAGTAAACATTGTGATTCGATGGATTAATTAGTTTCATATACGATGTGATTGATGTTTCTGTGAATGGCCCTGCAATGTGGTATAAAAATCGTGGGTCATATAAAAGTGTTGGTTTTTAAACATGCTTCGTTTAGATTAATCTCGATAAATTTCGGAATTATTCGATGTTGTGTGTTCACAGTGAGACACAATACCTACTCTTATCAATTTCGAATTACACAGCATAAAATAGATATTACAAACATATTTTCATAGAAATGTTAATAATATACTACAAGCTGTAGGCACAAGCTTCCTTAGTTAATAGAACTGATAGAAGGTAACAGAAACAGTTTTAATAAACGCATGTCAGGAACTTGTTTTTGAGATTCTTGATTTTTTAAGCTTCAAGCTAGTAATGAAACACAAGATTCATGCTATTACTTTTACAATGTGTTTGATGCTAAAAGAAGACAAATGAAATCAAATATATCTAATTCTGGATTAGTTTTAAATACATGCTTTTCTAAATAATCAAGAATGCTCTGAGCAATACATTTACAGCTCCATGTTTATCCAAACATTTCTATTTCTCTTCATTAACTTCATTACTGAATTAAGTTTGTACTTGTCCCAAAAAGCATACTAATTGCTTTCTCTTTACCATAAATTACTGCTTACAAATTATATTTCAACAGTTATTAAAAATTGATAAATTTCCAATAAATACGATCGACTGAAAAGCGCTTCTTCTACCGCGAATATCTCGTTTTCTCTCAATAACTTTTTAAACCGTTTGACTTCGTCAATTCGTATAAAAAAAAAAAGAAGCAAAAACAGAAACGCAACCAAGTACGCTCGTCATGTACGTACGTGTGATTAAACAACACAAGCAATATATGACATTCGATACAGACGTAATTAAAGGAAGATATATTTCGTGAAAAAGTTGCGCAGCCTAAAGGCAATTCGGATGAATATATGCCGTGCATAAATATGCATATGTATTTACAGGAAAAATAAACGTATTCGATACAGCTCGATGAATAACGCTTGCTGTATATCTGGTAATGGAAGGAGGGATGCGAGAGGGGGAGACGGGGGACAAAATTCAATCATGACTGTACATAGCTTTGACAGCGAATGACGTATTACGAATGGGGTTAGGAACGGCCTAGGGGTCCGATGATTTCTGCACTAGGTTCGTCGGACGTAATCCAATTTGGTCGGGAATCGGGATGCAAAGAAATTGGCGAGCGAAGTGAACCTTACGTCATCTTGACAACGTAGCGCACCGTGTGCAGCTCGTGATAACGAGCCGACGGTGTGCTCGCATTGTCAGCGGATCGTGAACTCGGAGGATGGGACGGGAATGATCGGGGAGAGAGCCACGAAGGAAACGCGCACGAAAGAATGATTCGTCGTTTAAGCGTACCCCTGAACCGCAGCTCGCTTGGCGGTTCGATAATTAAAACTTGATGTGGCTTCCCCATCTTGACTATAGCAGGCGGCCGAATCCTACGGACGATTAGCCGCAACACCCTCGAGCGCGTGAATAAACGATACCACGTCGTGACAGGTTAATCAGCGCTCCTTCGGATATTTTGTATAGCGACACCGCCGTGTCTCGCACTCTCGCTACTTTCCGGGATTCCGTTGGACTAATTCTGATTTTTGCTCCGAATCCAATACGCATGCGTCACGACGGAAATTATCAAGAGTATACGCGTTACGTCACGGACAGACGTTACCACGGTAATCATGTTCGCTACTTTTGCACATCCCGAAATACGGAATGCCACCGGTAAAAGACGCGCGCGCTAGAACATCGAAGAGATTCTACCGACCAATGGAAAGCTTTTCAGGAATCACGGATACGAATCGGGGTGCCGTTTAGAAAATGTTGATATTGGGCAATGCAACGTGACTGACGGAATAAAATCGTAAATGCGAATGTTGCGATATTGCGGATGACTCATTCTCGAGAGTGCATCGTCGAGGGCATCGTTGCTAGAGAATTTTATGCCTTAAGTAATTATATCATTGTTGGTTTCATCCTTCGTTGTCGTTGTTAAAATAATTTGGAATAACATTCTTCCTTCTTGTTTGTGATTGTTTGAAATATTTATAAGTATGCTCCCATTAGTATTTGCATTAAAATTCCAATTTGCAAATTTGTATAGGGCTTTTTGCGTTCAGTATTTGCGGCGTCCGATTGGCAAGCACGTATCACCCTGCAAAGTTTGTTGCGAATGTTCACCAATCGGCAATCACCAAATCACCACTGTTACGCTCTCACGTGAACGTGGCTTTACTATAATCTTTATGCAGGGATATCGATACGTTATTTCGGAGCATGAACCTGAAGGATACTGAAGGACGGAGCATTAAGTTTGCATTAAGACGGAGCATGCAGTTTTGTAACAGCAGGATAAACCATTTTTCGAAAATATAAGTTAAAATATTAAAAAATAAATTGTATAATTATTTTTAGGGATGAGTTTCGATAATTCGAAACTCTCGAAAGTCCGATAAGAAAAAGTATAAAATCAATGAATAAAGAATCGTTCGTAGCAACCCTCCAGAATTTGTATATTGTTATATTTTTTTTTATATGTAGTTCAACTATGGTCAATATTAGAGATTTGGGCAAAAATCCTGTTGACTTCAGTTCTTAAAGCAAGATATTCCACTTACAAACAGAATCAGCACTTCAAGTTTCAAGGGTTTCGGGTTTCAGGTTTCGGGTTTCGAGTTTCACAAGTTTCGAGAGTTTCGAAGCCTGGCAAAGTTTCTGATTCAAGTTTTGAGAATTTAAAAATTAGCTTCGAACCCTCTAACGGTTCGTGGTAGAACAAAAATTATTGCTACAGTCTAGACTAATTGTAGATAGTTTCTACACTGTGGTGCATACCATGCTCCGAGTTTCGTTGTTTCGTATTGTAGTATTGCTGACTATTGTATCGGCGTGTGTTTGAAATAAATCTGACGTAAAGTGTGATTTATGTATCATGAGTTCCTTAGTAGACCCGAATTTAAACGCAGATGTTTATAGAAAAATGACAGCAGCCGACAGACCGCCAGTTCCTGACAAGAATCTTCAATTTATTTTAGTTTATAATGGTAACACACTATAGGTTAAGTCTCTCACATAACTTTTTTTAACGATGCTTTCACATAACGTTGCATCACAGCGGACAAATGGATCACTGGGAAATATTATCATATTACTTATTTACAGAGAAGAGTGCCATTCTCGGAGGTAGTAATATGACCGACCACTACTGGAGTGGCACAGTTTGGTATTACAATGATACCGCAGACTTTCACAGGGACAAGGCTTTCGTCGCTACAAAAACAAAGAGCGGTGTCTGCAGCGCCGCTTACTTAGAATGTGATAAATTTGTAATTAGCGAAGATAGCGGAGTGCTGCAAGTTATTGGTTTAGTTGAGGCAACCGAATCGCATTTAAAGGAATTACAATGCTTAGGATATGCTTGCCAACACGATAACAGCCTCTTAACGCTTTCTGTATTTTCCGATAACTTACATTTAGTTACCGGAGGAATGGATTATTGGTAAACGATTCAAAGTGCCTCTTATTAAGAAACATTAGTTGCATTAATTAGAAGCGTTAATCGAGAGCTATTATGTTACAGCATAAAAGTCTGGGACATAGCAGAATTATATGCAACACACTCGTTTGGCTTCGCTCACACAGACATAGTTACCTGCGTCGACGTGCAGCCTGGGAGTTACACAACGTTCGTTTCAACCTCGTTGGATTGCGAAGCACTACTGTGGGACGTAAGACAAGCGAAACCAGCACAAAGTATGCAAGAAAGTAACGACGTGCATATTTAAATATTAGTGACTTTATCTCTGTAATTATATCGTGCTTTTGTTTTGAAGGTATTCTGAAGAAAGACCTTGGCTTAACGTCGGTGAATTGGAATACGATTTTGGATCATATTGTAGCCATAGGTTCGGAGGGTGGAGATGTTAGTCTAATTGATATTAGAAATGTGGGTGCCTCGGCGTTACAGGAATCGTGTATATTTCCCAGATCAGTACATAAACTTTTATTTAATCCAAATCCGGAAAGGTACTATAAGTATATATATAACAAATATAATTTAAATAGAAATTGATGCGTTAACGTTACGAAGAATTGTGTTTAACACTTTTGTGCTTTAGGTCAGAAGAATTAGCATGTTGCTGTGACGATACCATTGTGGAGGTCCTCGATATAAATAAAGAGTTTTCATCGGTGTACAAAAGTGAAGGGCACACTGATTTCGTGCGCGGGCTTGCATGGTACAAAGATGAATTAATTTCTTGTTCTTGGGATAATACAGTGGTTAAGCACACAATACATTCCTGTGATGATCAATAATGCTAGTATATTTGTGATTCAAGCTGCGTTTCATTTATGTACTAGCATCAACGTTCGCGCTCCTATTCGCGGAAATAGAGTTTTAATAGCATTGCATCTCGATTTCATTCCATGTAACCAATATTTCTATTTCTTTTTTACATTGATTCTTCGGCAAATTGTTTATAATTCTACGGTTATTCTTTCTGCACTAGTAAGATATACGCTTCTCCGTTCATCAATGTATCAAGACTTTGGACAATTCGAGAATAATATACATTAAATAAAGTTTCAAGTACCAGGAATAATTTAACCATAGTAACTAATTGTCTATTCTTGAATAGAGAATTTTGCATTACATTCGAAGCATTTTTGAAAAGTAGAAAACTGAAAAATAGTATAAATAGAAAAAGTCACAATTTATTTGCAGTACATAATATATAACGCCCGTGTGTCATCGCGAAGTAGGTATAAAATAGCGAAACTGCTAAATCACGTGTGTGGAGATAGCTTTGTTGCAAAGACTAAAGTCCTAGGAATGTCAGAATTCTAAATTGTTTGCCAAAATGTAGATGTGTAGATTTTATGGATACATGAAAGTATTTTCCTTAGGTTTATTTAGTATAATCGTATATGAATACAATATCCTGATAGATCCTGGAGAATATTTTATATAATTCTTCATCAAATGTTTTGATACTATAAAAGAGAAATGTGTAGAATAATACGCAAATCACTACCATCGTGCATATATTGGGGCAAGACTTTCATGATTAAGTAAAAACTACATTTTTTTCACTTCATTCTGTAATATATTCATGCATTTCAATTGTTTCCTCAGCTGAGTTACTGAAATAGTATGTAAAAAATTAATCTAGTTCCTTTGCGAATCCGTAAATTCTCAATAAGATGTAATATAATGTAGATCAAATACTTAATGATATGCTGCTCATCAGTCCCATTGGTAAACATTCATAAAAACTTATAAGACGTTCCTATTTACTCTGATTATAAACATTCATTGTTTCTTTCATTCTTAACAAGATCAGCTCGTACACGTAAATTACATGGATTTTCACTGAATATAAACACCATTTAATTTTAATTATCTTTACAAATATGAATCTTTCCCCTTTTCAAAATGATAGATCTTTTATATTAAATTTATGTTTAATAGATGCTCTTTAGGTTTCGCGTACGAACCGTCGCGTTGGTAATTTGCGAGGAAAGTAATAAACAGCGTAACGCCACGTGAAGTACATATGTATAAAGTAAGAGTGGGAGGAATAAATTGATTATTTCAATATAAATTTCTAGTTCTTTCAATGTTCATGATTCAACAAAAATGAGAAGCGAAAGAGCAATTGAGTGACATAATAAAGGAAAAGTTGTTTACGCATGTATATATCCCGCGAAGTATTAATTTTCGACACAAATAAAGCGGCACCAGTAATATGTGAAACACATCGAATAATAGAATATTAATAGAGGAAGTATTTGTGTAACATTTTTATTGAACGACAATTTGTATGTACACACAGTATCCTGCGTTTAACATTCAGGCTGTTTAAGCAATGATCTACTGATGCCACTTTTATTCAAAATATAATATACTTTCTTGATATGAACTCTTACACACTTAAGTTAAATGAATATGCTCGATAAAATGTACAGTCATGAACTTCGTAAATCATTTGTATAATTCTTATACAGTGAGTTTAAATGCATCATAAGCGCGTACAAAAAAAGCTTCCTTCTCAATCAGAATGTAAACGATTAAAAATAAATTGCACATAGACCACGTAAAGTTTCACATGATTACATACGGTATTCCTAAAGCTCATCGATAACAAAACTTTACATTGCAAAGTACAAGTAATGAGTGATGAGGATATTATTATGCAATATATTATGCCACTGTTCCATTCAAAAATTACAAGAATTAATGAAATTGTTATGTACAATTCAAACTTTTATGTAATGAAATATAATTGCATTATAATCAATGCAACATGTAACTCTCATATGGACATTTATTAATTTCCGTTAATCTATGTGATAGATTCTTAGATATTTATTATGCAGTTTATAACATGATGTCTTTTTCCCTGTATCGATCACTTTTTTTTCAACCATTCCTTGAGCATTTTTACAATCCAAATTCTTTTTCATCGTCAGCGCGTATGTCGCCGTATCTCCAAATATTACGCCGATTATGTTTCGCCTCCTCTTCGGCCTTCTTGTATTCTTCGATCTAAAATCAATCGGAATAAAGCAATTATTATGCGCGTGTAATGAAATATTACCAAAGAATGCGGAAATGCAACTTGCCAATTTAGTAAGTCTCCTGTCACGTTGATGTTGAACAAGTAACAATCCATCGGCAATAAGCGCTTTCGCGATATCATCATTAGTAGAAGAAGAATTAGTAGAAGAATCAACTAATGTCACAGCAGTAACATTGTTGTTCATCTTATATTCCCTATTCATTAGTAAGATTTTATCCATCACGTCTTCCTTAAAGGTTTCGACAGCCGCTTTCTTGTCATCGTTCTATAAATATTTGTAATAGATTATAGCATCTCGTTTATAATTCCAAATACAAAGGGTTCCGCAAAGAAATACTTACATCGTTTGGGAGTGCAACACAGGCAAGGGTATGCTCGTGAGCGTAAGGTTTGTCAGTGGCAAACCGTGACGGTAAATCAGCGACTCTCGTCACATTAACCGTTTCTCTGTTTCCATAATCAATATAAAAGACGCTGATATTCACGCCAGCAGTTTTCTCTACTTTAATACGGTACCATTGATCATCACCAGTAAACTTGGCTACGGCCAAATCTCCTCTGATCGGCTTATAAGCGCCGGGAAGCGGAGGATTAGCCGATAGCTCTTGGCGCAATTGCGATACCAAATTTTCAAGCATACTGCGTTGATCAACATTTTGTACATAAAAATGAAGATCTTCGGTAACTTCGGAAATCACTACCTCTTGGTAGTCAATTTTCCTTTCCACGACTTCTTTATCGTTTTCGTTCTTCTCATTCTCCACTTGCACCTCAACGAAATTCTTCCACATCTGTAACACGCGGAAAATAATTAGTATAACATTTGCAAAGCACAGTCCGCGTGTTTATTAAGTTACTTACGTTCAATTTCTTTGTTTTGGCACGTTCTTCTGCTGTTTTAAGCGTCCTCGTTAACTCCCCAAAGTCAGGGAAGGTGACCACTTCTGCCAGTCCCTCCTCGACGAGAGAAACGGACATGTTAACGTCGTTCACCGTCAACCATCCAATAAATCCGCTTCCTTTCGTCTCTGTACTTTCAATCTTAATTTCCACGTCCCTTTGGAAGCAATGCTCCCTGGTAAAAGCCAGCGCTTTTTCGCCGTACTCGTCCGCTTTAACTATGCCACCGCCTGGCAGCGATCTCTGACAGCGAGGAGTTCTTATACCAGCCAAAACAAATGTAATGAGTTGGTCTTCTTTCGGTAAAAAGAGTTTCAGACGCGAGCCACTCGTGACAAATTCAACCACGGCTTTAATGCCCTGTGCTCGTTTCAAAGACGTCAAGAACGCCTTTGCTTTGGCAGGATCGTTAGAGAGATCCACTAATCTGTGCACAGGAACATCCTTCTTTGCATGCAAACCATGCTGGGACTTCTCTGCTTTACTCTCTGCAACGTGCAGTAAATTGTAGTGAGAAGAACGCTGATCGTCGTTTTGTCTGTATTTGATCACTCTTGCTAAACCTCGCGCAACCAATGCCTCGGCAATGTTCCTAAAAGCATATTAACAACTTAGAAGAATTAATAACAATTGACTGTAACGGCTAATCGATCTCGTCAGAGAAGAATTTAATAACGTACGTTTTACCACAGGTAACAGTGCAGCACAATTTCTCCGGAAAATTGTCTCTGGCAGGCTGAGTGTAATCAACGACAACTTTCACGTTTTTTCTAATGAATTTCTCACGTAAAAATTCGCGAGCCTCTAACATCCATGGTACGTCGTAAAGAGGCTTGAAGTCTTTTCTACCAGTGTTATTGCTTTCGTCATTGGGCTTCTTTTCCCTGGCCGGTGGTCGAATGCTACTTAAAAAGACTTTCTTGTTTTCTCCGTTTTGCGTCCTGATTATAAGTGCATCTGCATTAACAATTTCAACAACAGTACCGGTGAACTCTATTTGCGGGCCTGACGGTTTATAATCTTTCCACAAACGCAAACGTGCTTCTTTCGCAGCTTTCTCCGCGAGATAGAGCTTTTCAGCACCAGCTCTGCTATTATTAATCGACCAATCTTGGCACTTGGCAAAGCCTTCGTTCAATAAAATCTCTGCAATGTTTCCTGTTGGATGAAGAATATTTGTAATTAATTACTCAGAACGATTAGCAAGATTCTTCACTTATCTCAGATCATTTTAAAGTGTACCGACCTTTTGGATGTAGAATGCTGCCAATAAAGTTGTTATTATTAACGGATTCGAGTACTATTTCGACGTCTCTATGGAGAAGGCGAGATTCCACAAAGAATTTCGCTTCATCCGCGTAGGGATCGCCCACTGAATTCTCGCGCCTTCCGTTTGGCCAGCCTGGGCATCGAACACCCGATATCATTAACATCACGTTGTAGAAATCAGGTAGTAAGAGCGCTCTCACTGTAGATCCATCGAAAACAAATTCAATAATAGCCTTCACAGGTTTCTTTCCAAATTTCTCGACCAATTTCCGAGGATCATCCACAGTCCGTTTAACGTCGCGTATATGCTCAGAGGCTGGTGACTCTGACCATTTTCCTTTCTTAGCTTGCTTCGCTGCATTCTCCAGCTCGGTCAATCTAACCTGTTCGGCACTGGGATTTCGGGAGTCTTTTTTTACAGTTACCAAACCCTCGGAAACCAATGTCTCGGCCACGTTCTCTCCATTTTTATCTAAAACCGCAATGAAATTTTAACAGATTATAATAACTTTTAGCACGCAACAGAGGCACTGTTTTTTATACCTTTCCCTAACCATACAGTGCCATACGCTCTATTTGGGTTAATCGATTTCTCCATAACAAAAGTCACATCTTGGCCAATTAGCTTCTTGCGTAAAAATTCCCTGGCTTCCCAAGCATATGGTTCGTCTTTGCTTTCGTCGATGCTACAAACGAAGAAGAAAAAGCATGAGTTTGAAATATGTTGCTCCCGGAATAGTGACGTGGCAAATAATTCTACGTACCTATCATTTACTTTCCATCGCTCTAATTTTGGGGCGGTGATGTTGCACAAAGTAATGGTAACTTCGGGAGGTGGACCGCCGATCGGTTGGCCACGAATAATAATGGTGTCTCCAGAAGTAACCTTCAAATATAAAATTCCGTATTGGAAAACAAGATAGACAAATTTATTCTCAATTGATAACACAGTACTGTGTATAATAGCAGCATATCAATGTATAAAGTTACACTTTTCATAGAAGACTAAAAGGATAAAGGTGGGCTTTATTTTGCACTTTTAAAAATACGGCCACACAAATCGAAGGATATGCCGAGTAAATAGAGGCTAATACCATATTATATAGAATCCTAGGAATGCCATAAGCATTCAAATTGCAATTAACATCTTAGTATTAAAAAGAATCACGGATAGAACGAAAATACTCCGATACGAGGACCATATGTTTTCGATAGCGATTTTTCGCTCCAATTCCGTGAAATGGGAACGAACAGATGTCAAAATATTAGGTTATATATGACAGTAATAGTATAAATCGTAATTAAGTTAGCGCGGGATATTGTTCGTGGGGCAGATTTCCGCGAAATTCGAGTACTTTACCTGTTTTACTACTCCGTTTCGTGATTTCACTTGCCCCTGGGGTGCGCTCATCGTGTCGTTCGTTTACCACGTTAAACAGCAGGAAAAAATCTATAATTTCTCCGCCTGCGTCGTGCCCTGGAGAGTTTTCGGTGAATAGAAATTATCTACACGTTGGTTGTCTATCCTTCTCGTGAATATTCGTCAGAAATTCAAGAAAAATTTGACATGTTGGACCGGAGTAGTGAAACTCACGCTTTCCACGTATCGTGGAAGAGTCGGCACGAGCGCAATCTACACAGAGAAACATCGTCCAAGTACGTTTGATTTGGTGGTGATGTGGCAACACGCAACACTTCGACAACCAACAGTGTCGCGCTCTATCGGTCAACACACACCGATAGTTTGATCGGTAGAAAAAGTACCATTACTTTTAAAATGCTGTAAAATAGGAAAATACATAAAACGGGCGTTTGATTGCCTGTTGCTGTATAAATAAATACAATACGTACTATTCGAATCGCATTCCTTAATGCGTTCGCAACCCAGATCTATTCCCACGACTTGAGACGACGAAAAGCTTCTCATATTAATAAACATATTGTTTCCTTTTCTCAACGCTATACATTTTCATACGCGATTATACAGTTTACTGTACAGTAGACGATATTCATTAGCGTAATAATCAATAGGATTTGCTATATTACTATCGCGTATAAACCTATTCACACCATTATATTACTAGGTATATGAAATTAATTATATTCAAACGAGAGAACATACGACACTGAATCAATCGTTCAAAGAAAAAAAAAAAAAAAAAAAAAAAAAGAGTATTCCGAGTTTCAGGATGTGAACGCTTTGAATGAGAAATAGATAACACCTAATTGAAAGGTGTATGTATTAGTTAAATAAAGTCTCGTACGTTTTTGTATTGTCTAAATTTATTTTTATATTCGTTATAAATCTATCTTATGCGTTTTTTAAAATCATATCCTGCCTGCATTTGTACACGTGCGGTGAATACACTGATGATGAGTACAATCATTAATTCAATGTGATATTGACGCGTCAGCAACACATTCAGCGTTCTAAGTTCCAATGCGTGAAATAAAATTCTTAATTCTGCTGGTCGCAAAACTTTTCACTTTTATAAGCACGAAGGAAGAGAATACTACAAATTTTTATTCCGGATGTCTCTACAAAATTCTTGATATTCTTTCGGCTAAGATATTTTTCATAATTTTTGATTTTTCAAATAAAGTACAATAGGATTAAGGAAATACACTCATAATTTAAATATGTAATGATATTTTATTACGGACAAAACTTTACAACGATTTTAATATTACTTGGCTACATGAAGCTCTCGCGATGGAATGATGAAAGTGTAAAACTGACACTGAAACGACGTAAAAGTACAAAAAAATATCACGATAACGATGCAGCCTTATGAAAATGGTAAAAAAAAAAAGAGTTTAAGGACAGAATTAAATGGCAGGCTCTAAATAAGACCCGTCTCGAGTGGAACGACTCTTATGCTTGAATTTCATATTTATCAAATAAATACGGAAATTTTAGTAATTATACTATGCATACCCTAAGTAAGCATGACGCCCCATTCTGTCGCTCAACGAAAGATAAAAATGAAAAAGGAAATCGATCAATACTTAAGTAGAAGTAATCTGTAACAGTCTTTCTACATCTTGTAAGTCTTTGGATTTGGTTTAGTAATTCTAAACAATAGGACCCTTAATCTACTTCTTCCATTCTGGATGTTTCCTCAGTATCACCTTCCAGCGGTGGAACTACTTCTGTATCCATTTTCTCCTCTTCTACAACTGGTGTGTCGTCATCGTCGTCGAAACCAAGACCAAGCTTAATCATCCTATATATTCTGGACGCATGCACTTGCGGGTCTTCAAGAGCGAATCCAGAAGACAGCAGCGCTGTCTCGAACAAGAGCATAACCAGATCTTTCACAGATTTGTCATGTTTGTCTGCCTCGGCTTTCTGCCTCAAGTTCTCCATGATCGGATGATCCGGGTTGATTTCCAAATGTTTCTTAGCGGCCATATATCCCATGGTCGATGTGTCCCGGAGAGCTTGAGCTTTCATAATCCTCTCCATGTTCGCTGTCCATCCATACTGCGACGTGACGATACAGCAAGGAGAGTCAACTAGCCTGTTCGACACGACAACCTTCTCCACCTTCTTGTCTAAAATATCTTTCATGACTTTGCAGAGGTTCTCGAACTTGGTTTTGTCCTCTTCGCGTTTCTTCTTCTCCTCCTCGTCTTCTGGAAGCTCCAAGCCTTCTTTCGTTACAGAAACCAGCTGTTTCCCATCGAATTCTTTCAATTGCTGTACAACATACTCATCGATAGGCTCTGTCATGTAGACCACTTCGAAGCCACGCTTCTTGACCCTCTCTACGAACGAGCTGTTAGTTACTTGCTCCTTACTCTCGCCAGTAATGTAGTAGATGTGCTTCTGATTATCTTTCATTCTACCGACATAGTCTTTGAGCGAGCACATCTCATCTCCAGAGGCCGACGTGTGATACCTTAGTAACTCTGAGAGTTTCTTCCTATTTTGGCTATCTTCGTGAATACCTAATTTCAAGTTTTTGCTGAACTGTTCGTAGCATTTCTTGTAGTTCTCTTTATCTTCAGCTAGCTCCTCGAAGAGTTCCAAGCATTTCTTTACAAGGTTCTTTCTGATAACTTTAAGAATTTTGTTCTGTTGCAACATCTCGCGGGAAATGTTCAATGGGAGATCCTCGCTGTCTACGACGCCTTTAATAAAGTTCAAGTATTCTGGGATGAGGTCTTCGCAGTTCTCCATAATGAACACCCTGCGTACGTACAGCTTGATGTTATTCTTCTTCTTCTTGTTCTCGAAGAGATCGAAGGGCGCACGTCGTGGAATGAACAGCAACGCTCTGAACTCCAATTGCCCCTCCACCGAGAAATGTTTCACAGCCAAATGATCTTCCCAGTCATTGGTCAAACTCTTGTAAAATTCACCGTACTCCTCTTGAGTAATATCGTCTGGGTTTCTCGTCCAAATTGGCTTCGTCTTGTTCAGCTCTTCGTCCTCGGTGTACTTTTCCGTAATCTTCTTCTTCTTCTTTTTCTTCTCATCTTTCGGCTTGTCCTCATCCTCGTCTTCCCCAACATCTTCAATCTTCGCCTTTTCATCGTCTGTCTCTGCTTCCTTCTCAGTCTCTTCCTTTTCGTTGTCGCTTAGTTCCTCGTCGTCGCTTAGTTCCTTGTCCCTTTCTTTCTCGACGGTGAGCTTAATCGGATAGCCAATGAATTGAGAATGCTTCTTAACGATTTCCTTGATCTTCGACTCTTCTAAGTACTCGGTCTGGTCCTCCTTGATGTGCAGGATGATCTTAGTACCCCTTCCGATCGGTTCTCCACTGTCCGGGCGAACAGTGAAGGAACCGCCAGCGGAAGACTCCCATAGGTACTGTTCGTCGTCGTTGTGCTTTGAGATCACGGTAACTTTATCTCCTACCAAGTAAGCGGAGTAGAAACCCACACCGAACTGACCAATCATAGAAATATCTGCGCCAGCCTGAAGAGCTTCCATAAATGCTTTTGTACCAGACTTAGCAATGGTACCCAAGTTGTTCACAAGGTCAGCCTTGGTCATACCAATGCCGCTATAACGAAAATAAATTTAATTACCTAACGTGTTTCCATTCCTAATAACAATTTATCAGAGATAAAGAGACTTCTACATTTACTCGATATTAATTAACAGCTGATCGAAAATGAAAATCGATAAAAATTTTTGGCAAATACAATTTTATCTGACAAAATTGATACTTACGAATCAACGATAGTCAAGGTGCGGTCATTCTTATTAGGGATAATTTTAATGAACAATTCCTTGCAAGTGTCTAATTTGGATGGGTCTGTGAGGGACTCATAACGGATTTTATCCAACGCCTAAAACAAACGAGATCGAAAACGCCAATCAGTCTTCAATTTCACAAAATACTTCGCAGGATCGTTCGACGAATGAAATTTCTTTTCAAGGATTACTTAAAAGCACCGCCGTGTACATTGGAATAATATCTCGCAGCGTAAATAAGCATAAGAAAAATTGCACTTACATCGGATGCGTTGGAGATCAATTCTCGGATGAAGATTTCTTTGTTAGAGTAGAACGTGTTGATGATCAAGCTCATCAATTGTGCGATTTCGGCCTGGAAGGCGAAGGTTTCGACCTCGCCGGCATCCGTCATGGTTACGGCTCTTTCCAACTATCTTACACTTTCGGTCAATTAAGTAAATACTGATATTTCGAAAATCCAACAAAATAAATTGCCTTTGTACTGAACTCTCCGATTATTTTACACGCTTGCACTCGCAGAGTAAGTATAGCTTCGCGCGCGTCTCGCGACGATCAGCTCCGCTCGCAGTCACTTTTCAGAGTATTGAATCCTGCCGCGCTGCGGCTGCTTTTATCGAGCTTTGAAGATTCTAGAAGGCGCTTGCCGGAAGTCTGCCTAGTTTCTAGAACATTCTATCAAGTGCGTTACTTTAGCAAACCTTTTCTCGCGAATCTGCTCACGGTATTTAGCAGACGTTATATTCGAAATTCATTTTAGGATTATAGAAGATACTTGGAACACGAGTTTGGCAGGAATTGCATTGGAAACTGAAATAAATTCGGCAGCTTCTAATTGGACTCGCGTGGTAACAGGAAATGGCGACATAACTGCACATGTCTAGAAACGTCGCGATTCGCGATACCACGCAACTGAGAATTGAGCGAAGCTTATGCGGCAAATACCAAAAATTGGTTCGATCACGCGGAAACGTGTATATACTCGCGAAATGCACATTTAGTATCGATGTACATTAGGTATATAATATTTTTTTTACATGTTTATGACAGTTTTTTAATAATACTATGTATGTAGGATACCTTTGTCAGAGTAGAATTTCACTTTTCTTTGGATACGCACTACACTGCAGTTATGGTATTTGTAACAATGTTTTTGGATCGTAATTAAAGAAAATGTATTAAGAGTAATATATACTCTATGATACGTTTGCAACGATTGTATTGCAAAAATCGGGTTCTTTGGTTTCGTATCCTTTGTATTTTGAAGTATTTGTTTGTTATCAGTTTGTTTTTACGCAGATTTTCAAACACAGCCAATGCAATGTTATATAGGTCATGAGTATTTTCTCGAGTAATATGAAACATCAGCTGACGTTATTTTTATCGAAATGTTCACGGTTAATGGTTTCAAAATTCCAGAATATTTCCGAACTTAATCCTAAAATTTCTGACAGCGTTCGTTTTACAAAGAACCGAATAATTTTATTCTGATGATGAACCGAAATGCAAAGAAATATTTGGAGATTCGTATGGGGTTTCAAGATATATATTCTTTAAACAATTAATTATTTATACATATACAATACATGAAAATGGGTACGGCGTGTTCACGCACGATCAATGATACCGTGTTCGCGTACCTATCATCTTATTATCCTCAATTCTCGTTTCATTCGGTGTAAGCTTTGTAAAAATAATTTATCGCAACTTTTCTCGTGCGATTAGCAAAATTTTAGACTTCGAAAATTCTAGAAATGTAACGAAAGCGTCGCGTAGTTTGGAAGGCAGAAACGAGAGTCTTACATACACAGTAATTTCTGACGTATGCGGAACTATGCGAAACCGTCGATATAAGAGAAATATTAAACCGCTGCGTCTTGGCAAAATTTTTCAGAGTTGCATATCATAATCGCATCTTGGACATCGTGTGGAAACAATGTTAGATAGGAGCAATAAATGTGATATACCAACGGATGGTTCGCGTGGGCATCCTTAACCTTAGTTTTACAAAAGCAACATAACAAAAACGAGAAATGTCGATGTCTCATCGTTTCCCCATAAACATGTCGCCGATAAAATGAAATAAATGCCTTTAAACTTATGAACACAATTCAATAATATTTCTGCCTAAAGATAATTCAAGAAGATTGCAAGGAAGAAAAGGTTAGGTGGTTTTATCTTCTCGCTTGAAGCACTGCTGTTAATTACAGCGTTAACATTCGAAACTCTGAGAACTTTTGGTAAAAAGGTGTCGTAAATATTCAACCACATAATTGTTAAATATTGTTTCGAAATTTAGTTTCTGTCCGAGTCCTCTTTACGTATTTAGTTCAATTGCGGTCCATAGATGGTGGCGGGGGGTGTATGTATTTTCATACATATGCGCATGCGCCTTTACGTTGGCGTTGAGCATGCTAAGTCATATTGCATAAAACATTATTTAAACCAGATATCTGAATTTTATATTCGTTAATACTTGTTAGATCGATATCTGATAAAAAATGGTGGTAACTTAAAACTTGAATACGATTAATTTATGAAACCACAGGCGATGTACAGAATAGATCTTACATTCAACATCAGTTTTTATCACACGGAGTAAGGTTCCTAGATCTCCGCAACATTTCCATAACACATGAAACATTATCGATTCAAAATAGAATTCGATCGCAATTCTACTAGCGGTTAGAATTGCGACTAAATGTAATGAAAATTGCTACGAACAACATAAATGTGAATTGATCTTGAGCCACAGTGGACCAGGTGGTGAAAATGACAACAAGTGTGCGCGGGAACCAGGCTAATTTACACTGTGAATGCATCATTATTGTTTTTTCCTTTACTAACAAGTTTACCGACTAGTCTACTTATCGACTTCGGTGATCGAGTTGAATTAATTCCCAGAGTCACCGTTCTTAAATATAGAGTGCGCGTTTAAACCACTGATTTCTCACGAAGTCGGTATTACAATAGGATTTCAATATTCACGACATCTATACGACACGAATTTTCTTCCTACCAATACGCATACCTTCACCGGATACAGTAGAATACACAAGTCACGTGACTCCGCATATTAAAACTGCCATATTGTAATCGTCGCGTGCCGGGTTCAAATCGTTCCGTTAATTTTTACCATTATTCATCGTTTAGTAGTGAGATCTTCGTAAAGAAAGTGTTCGAGTCGAGTATGAAGCGACTAGAATACGATAGTTGAAATGTTTGTTACCAGTGAAACGCGAGTGATCGTCGGATACGGAAGGAAATCGATCGAACTACGCGGGATAGTGTGCTGTTTGACTGGTGGCGTGTTCGATGTACGAGGAAAAGGACGAGATTTATTATTTACAAGGTTCACAATTTTCGTCCATAACATAATTTTACTCACGCAATAAAAACTTTTACATAATAATGTCGTATCACGTAGTAATAGTTTCATTTAGGTATATCGATCATGCAACGACACGATATTCTCTTCTCTGTTATACTCGTTTACGTAACAATATCTATCATACTCGTCGCTGTTAACCGATGGTAATATCTCTTTGCTTTCCGGTAACAAGCTTGTAATTTCTCACAGGCCATACATTATCGCTGCAAACTGCATGACTCACAGCGATCGACCTTAATATATTATAGAAATTGTGATCCTTCGTGAGCGTACAGTAGGTGAACAAGCACGCGCACGCGCGCCCGCCCGTCCTTCGCGCACCGCGCCATTTTCAAACTTGCATTTTAACGTTCACATGAAAGTGAACTGCTTGAACACTTTATGAACAATTCCGCTGTTATTCTTCTTGCATGAAATCTATTTCTCTTCTCGTATTGAACAGGATACATACAATCATATAATTTTTAAGAAACAAATTCTTATTGCAAACAGAGTAGGAACCTCGACTAATTCAATATTACGGTTTTTCGATTATTTGAATTTCTGTTATCAAAAGCAAAAGTATATTTGTCGGTAACAGCAGGGATTATATTTTTAACGTGGAACTAAAGATAGTGCTTATTCGTTATTACTCGGTGTTCTAAACTGTACACTATACTGATATATTCATCAATAATAACTTCTACAACAAAATATTACTGTTATTGTTATCGAGGACATTTAATATTCATTATGTACCGTTTTTCAAAATTCTTCAATATAGCAGAATACTCAGTAAATGTAAATTTGTTTGAGTAATTGGTACATAAATCCCCAAATCATTCAAATCGCGGAGCACTATTAAGTAAGAAATTGGATATTTTTTAAATAAATATAATTTGAAGTATTTTTACCAAGATTTCAATTCAATTTACCTACCTACTAGAATCGAGGTTCCACTCTATCATTCTGTTACGATTCGCTAGAAAGCGTAATAATCGATAAAAAGGATGGAGGAAGGGAAGGATCTCTTCTTTCTTTTCCTTAATTTTTCTTCTTTCTTTTTTAAACAATACCTTAAAATGCTGATAAAATTGTCGTTCTACGATCTCGCGACGTAATAATATGAATGATTGAATCTCGTGCTTCTCGATCGATATGGATCACCGGAAGCGTGATTTCGCGGCGACGCGTGCGCATGCGCGTGATCCTTACTTATTTGTACGTAAAATTATTTCTCATTATACTGATGCGTATCTAGACTTTTGTTCCGTTACGAACGTTATTTAGAATATTTATTTCAATGAGCAAGTAACTAGGAGAGCCTCTGTTTTATTTACTTCTTTTTCCTTTTTTCGTCTTTTGTTCGCCTTCTCGTTCTTCATTATCATTTTTTTGCTTTTAAAATCCCGATTTCTTTTCTTATCTAAACGACACGAGCGCGAGGACACGCTTACGTCCCGTCAATTACGTCCATTTCTCGGCAGTCAGCGCGAGCAATTCATCGATTCTGACGCACGTAATACGATAGAGTGTTTATAACTGAAATACACGCACTCGTTCTCTCCCTCTCTCTTGCCCTTTCTCTCTATTTCTCGTCCTCTATCTCTTTCATTCTCTATCACCTCACTCACTCTCTTTTAATTAATCCTTCCTCTCTCGCTTGCACTTTCTATCTGGTTTATTTACAATGTATCCTTTCGCCTCGAATCGCGCTCGCTGGATGCCAGTTTGTCGTTCGTGAACAATGAATACCCTAAGAACCAGTTAGCGCAATGTGTGTCCCTGTTAAATGCGTAAGCCCACTCTTAAATTACAAACAATTAACCGACCATAATAACATTTTCGTATCTTCGGAGACATAAGCTTCTTAATTCAATACCTGCTCGTGTCAGTTTATCGAACACAGAATAAAAAGGATCAAGCGTAACGGTATTACGGAAAGAAGGGAAAAGAAAATAGGAAAGGGGTAGAGCAAGGATACAGCATGCCAGCGACGAAGAGAAGTGGGGTTCTTAAGTTCTCCCTCTCATATATTTGTCGATCTTTCAATGATCTATAACGTATTTACATCCCTTATGCAATAGACGTGTCTCTGGCATTCGGTGAGCGTCGAGGTAGCCTAGAATCTATCTCCTCTTCGACAGGATATCTGATCTGAATTGTGTTTAATCGCGAGTACGAGGGTAATTATGCGCGAACGCGCGCGATAGCCGTTCGTATGGGGGTGGTAGGTGAGTGTTTTCCCACAGCGACGATCGTCCCCTTCATTTTTATTTTCTGGAACGATCAATGGTAATTGAGCTGATATTTATACGTTCTCGTCGACCATGCATTTTATTCGGATATTACAAAAAACGGTTTCTTAATGGCGCACGGGTATTCGTAAGTGAGGGGCGTACCGTAACCTGCCCGTTCTCGTTCCCATATATTATTCTCGTCTCTCTACAGTCAGAAGGGAAGATCGCGTTCGACCTTGCCTCGTGTTCCATTTCTCTCTCGACTCGTCGCGCAGCCGAGTTTACGCTTTCGGCTGGCGAGCCGAATGTGCGATCGCACTCGAAGTGACGTAGGAAATGATTGATCGGCCCGGGCAGATATCGAGGCACCCGCGCGATCGGACGAGGATCTACAAAAATCACGGTGATTCTCGGTCTAATTCTTTATCCACTTTCGCTGATTTCATCTTCTGCTCTCTCTCTCCCTTCGACTCGTTAATTCTCGGAGGAACAGGAACTTCCACGTTAAAATACAGACCGTAATAGATTCACGCACACACACTCGTTGTACGCAATAATTGTACACGCGGCATTCTTTCACGGACGACTCACACGTTCTCTCGATTAAACCAATCTCTCTCTCTCTCTCTCTCGCGCTTCTTGATCTAGAACTCTATGGCTATTAATACGCGTTATGTATGTATATTCGCGCTTCTATACTCGCCCCTGTCGTCGCAAATGCAACGGCCGTCCACTCTCGCTCGTGGTTACTCTCCTCTACCTTCTTCGTTCACACTCGATCTCTTTCACTCTCTTTTTCTCGTAGAATCGGCGCGTTACAGCCGCGTTAAAGTGTTCTCTTTTTAGGTAGTATAGGTAGACTTACGGGTGTACCTATATCTACCGAGTGCTGGTATATGTATTTATATATATATATATGTATTTATATTTATATATTTATAATTAATTATATATATATGTATAATCGCTTCGAGATGGTATTCGCCCGACCTACGGGGTATGCTCGTGTGTATGTATAATATGTTGCGTGTGTGTACGTGTGTGTGTGTCGCGTGTTTCTCTTTTGCCGGCTTGTTTTATTGTATAGGTATATTATATTTATATATATGTGCGTGTGTGTACAATGTCTGTCGCGTGTTCTGTGTGTATCTACATTGTTCTTATCGTTAACGATCGTACGTTACGTCTCTACAACATAATGCAGTTAGTGTGTGTTATTAAATACATTTTAGAATTTGGTACTCTCGTCGAGACAATTCGTCACGCGATACTTCGGTCGTACTTTCGTTCTTCTTCCTTCGGTCGACATTCATCGCTGGATTCTCGCGTTTGCCCGTTTCCATTGTCGAATTATCCGTGCCCCTTGCTTTCGATCGTCATCTCGATCCGTACCTCTCCATTTCGCACGACTCCGTCGAAAGAAACTCGTTCTGCTTCTCCGCTCGCCTACGAAAGCCGGCGAGGAGGACTCGCGCGAGTGATTACGATTTACGAGGGTTTCCAGGGGATCTGATTTCACTCGGACCCAGTGATGCCAGATTCGGGACGGGAGCGCTCGAGAATTTCCCCCACCTCGCACGCACACTACGCCGGAGCTGCGTGTCCGTGAGCTCGGCGCTTCGGAGTCCAACTCATGGACACGCAGCTCCGGCGTAGTGTGCGCGCGGTGGGGGAAATTCTCGATCGCTCCCGTCCCGAATCTGGCATCACTGCTCGGACCGCGAACGATGGTAGGTGAATCCTGGTTGGGAATCTTCTTGAAAGCTCTCCGAACTTTTCGAGTTTAGGTAGACCTCGCGCAGGGCCGGCGTTTTCTGTAAAGGGGCTCGGGTGCGAGAAATGTTTCGGGGCCCCAAACAATGTCTAAATGATAAAAAAGAAGTGACATCTTTTCACGGAATGAAATCAGGAGAAAAGGATAATTAAAATAATAATAAAGAGAATAAAAGAAATGAACTACTAAACATTAACATATTTAAATATATGACATTTTTTATTGCTATATTGTTAATAATATTAATTTCTTTATAATCTCTAATTTCTTCTTTCTTAATCTTAACCAAATGAAAAAAATTATTTCTCATTTCTTCTATTTTACTTTCCCTTTTCTTCATTTCTCCTTTTTCTGGGGCCCCTATAATTACTTTCCCGTTGATCGAACTTGAGAAAATTGCGCTAACCCGTTATAACAGCGTGAGGAAGAATCAGTTAAATTTTCGTTATATTCGTTGCTCGGAATTATTCGAAAGCTTGTAACTTGGAAGTATTAAGAAATCCCAACGACAAAGCAAACTCGAAGTCTATGACCTCCTTCGATGTTTCTAAAATTGTTTATTTATTCACTCTCACGACGCGTGGCTCCGTTTCTAATCTATCGCCGCTGGTCCTCCTCGATCTTTCCGACGGTGCAACGAAGCAACTCGAAGAACGTCGTTGTTCCGTGTGTACGCCTGTATATATGCAGCTAGACACGTTCGATCTTATATTTTGTAACTCGGTGGCGTCGATTTTATTTTGAGCGAGGGACAGGGGAATTACAAATCGTTCGTTCGACTATCAAAGCTAAGGGAACTGGACCGTAGTTACAAAATACGGGCACGGTTGAACACGTTTGCCTATCTCTCTGTTCCTGCCTGTGGTTGCACCGATACCGAACCCACCGAACTTTTCGTCTCGCCTCTGGCAATCGCCTTACGCGCGCGTGCGCATTCTGTTTATTCGGTTAAGAGCGAAGCGTATACTCGCGAAGCGTGCGACGTCGTCAGTCGCGTAGGATCCTAACGGCGGTGGAACGAAATTAGAACGGGAAAAGAAATATCGCTACGAGACTCTGTGCCTTTGTTCCCCGCAGCGTGCGAACGGTCGTACCGAAAACGTCGGTGTTTCGATACCTGTTTGAGGCGGCTGTCCCCAGTTTCTTTCGATCGTTCCCTCTCGTTCCTGTTTCTCTCTTATCGCCGCGCTATTTCCGTATATCGCCACGATTGACTAAAACGTATATTGCAATATGAAGTTGGCAGTTTTCGTTACAACGCGATTTGAACTCACATGGTCTTTTCGTGTGCACGCCCGTGGCTCGTCTCCCCGTTTCGCCCGACAGGTTTCGACGACGATGGCCACGATTCAGGATCCGTCGTCCCCTCTCTCTCTCTCTCTCTCCCCCCCCCATTGGTCCGACGATCGAGTCTCGAGAAAAATATTTCGCGCCTTCATAGGAACATTCTCTTCTTCTAAATGGCGAGGAACAGACGAGGATTCTATAACTCTGCGGCGTCGCGTGGGGCAGGCCCATCCTTTCTGTTCACCTCCTTGGTCCAAAACGAAAACTCGTGGACAGCTGTGTGCTCGATACTCCGCGATCGAGAAGCTTCGTTTTGAGCAATTACTCGTTCCTCGAACTTTTCGGCTCGTGCTAGAAATACGACGGCTCACCGTGCGGAATCGTGAACGGCGATCTTGCGACGGGGGGCACAGTGGTACCTCGGTTATACGAACACCTTCTTAATGAACGTTTGATTATTCGAAGAATTGGTATTCTTTTAATACCGGTTTAATGATTACTAAATTATCAGAACAGTATTGTCGAGTATGGTATAGTGAATGAATTTTCTAAAAATAATGGGCCCATTGATTTCAAAGATGCAATTGAGGACCTTGTAGCGAGAGGGTTGCAATTCTATTTATTACAGATTTTGGGTTATGACGTAGAATATAGGTAAAAAGTGATTTATTGCAAATAAATAAAAATAGAAATATTAATATTTTTATTATAGAATATTTTATCGCCAAAAGTAGAAATAAAAACTTATCAGTTCAATGACTATTTACACGTACTATTTATCGCGTGAAAAAATATATTTTTAAATTTCTTTTTTTAATTGTTAAGTCAAAGCAATAATTTTACAAACAGTTTTTTCTAATTTGCTGTCATCTTTTCTAAAATCTCTCACCCCTCTTGCTGCAAGGCCCTCAATTCACAGCTCTAAACTCTAAAGGATCGTGAATCTAGAATCTGGATCCCAGGGCGAAGGAAACGAGCGGACTCTTACGTTATTTTTGATTTATGAATGCAGTAAGTGCCGTATAACGAACGATTGCTCCTCGTGTCGAAATGCAATCCATCCAGAAACTGCTTAGTTTGGAGGATTGAGGTTCTACTGTACCTTTTCGACAAAGACTCATGCCTCCTCGTCATCGATTCCACACGTTGGCCGTTCAACGCTTATGTCGATATCTGGCCAATGCCAGAATTGCGAACGGATCTTATCATCGAGGTCATCGTCGTCCACATCTCGTTTGAATATTCTCGATCGATTCGTCGACATTGGAAAATACACTCGCACGTTGCGCACCAATCCATCCGCCACGCTTGCCTCGATAATCGAATAGATCTACCTTCGTATCCCGTTAATTCAAACGTTCCTGGTTTTAAACACTCGTTACCGAACGAACGAACGAACGAACGAACGTACGTACTCACTTCGGTCCCCCGACGTGCCTCTCCAGTCTACTTTATTTTCTTGTTTTTTTTTCTCCTATACTTTAAAAGTGATTTACCTAAATATGTGCGAACAGTCACATTCTCGTGTGCACTACATTTTTTGCGTATATATATTTTATGTATATATATAATGTATGTATATATATATGTATATATATAATATGTATATATTACTTCGCAGTAGGTACTCTCTTTTTTTTTTGTTAACGAATACAATCGCTCTGTATAAAACTCGTATTTACAAGATGATCAATTTGTATAGTATTAATAGGTTTCTTTTCTTCTCTTCATATTTCTTTTTTTTTTCGTCCTTTGTTTCTCTTTGTTTTATCTCCGTCTTAGATGCCGAGATGCCTGCGCGGTCGATGGTGCTCTTTGGTAATTAACGATAATCCTTTATATTTATATATATATTCCGGTAATATAATACGCGATAATAATAATAATATGTAGGTGCCCGCCGATAACGTGAATTTTTTTTCTCTTTACTTCTTTGTCTCTTGTTTTCTGTTTTCCTTTTTTCCCTCTTTTCTTCGTCTTCATTATCCTGCCAGAGGACAGAGATCGTCGTAAATTTATCTCCCCTTCGTATTTTTGTTCTCTCTTAAAACGTTTATATATATATATAATAGTATCAATGATAATCGCAATAATAATAAATCGCAATAATAGTAATAATAGTAATAATAATTGACCGCGGTCGGTTCGGAGGAACTGGCGCGTGAGTTTTTTCATTTACAAGGCACGTATAACACGTGCGTGTCAGCTTATTCGCAACACAAGCGTGCTCGTTAGTTTAAATGATGGTAAAACGCGAGGAGGAGTGGATTTCGATTGTAGTCGACGCGTGGTCCAAGACCAAGAGGCGTTAACAACGTTTCCAGTTTCAACGTTTCGATAGTTTTCGCGTTTCATCTGCCGAATCGTTGCCCAATCGTCTTCGGGTTCGTAGTCTGGCGAGCTTAGGAGATATTTCTCAAACGAGCTTTCTAAAATATATCTATATATGAATATATGGGGGGTTGTTTTATTACATAGTAGAACCTCCATTATCCAAACCATCGTTATCCAAACATTCTACCACTTGAGCGTCTCACTATCCGAGAAGTTTCAGCAAAGTCACATCTTCTTAATATTCCCTCATCTCTGAAATTCCATGTTTGATCAGTGCGAGTTACAATAACGGAGGATCTACCGTCTCTACTATAAAATTCGATTATCGTTTCACTCGAAACGCTCTCCACACGTTCTTGATCTTCGCGCACGCGATTAATTCCCGTTTCGATACGTTCCGAGCAAGCCTGAGGGTACTGTTTCAGAAATGGGCAGGAGATTTTCGATTATCGACGGATCTATGCTCGGCAGAAATTCAACCAATCAGCCAAGGCCACTAGCAACCCCTTCCTCAATTTTTCCAAGCATTTACACGGGCTAACGTATTTGGATTTCTAAGTGACGACCTCTGTCCGCAGCACTCGAATCTATTTGCCTTTTTCCCTCGCTTCTATACCCCCTTCCCTCGTTTCTGTTTCTTTCTTACTGTTTGTGCATTTTGTCTCTGAAGCAAACAATGGGATGGAGCGAAAGGACGAGAAGTAGGATCGTGAAAGCCTGGGATACTTGAGAAAATAGAGCGGCATCGTACTTAAACAATATAACGGGGTCCACCCTGGCCCTGACCGACCGGTTAATCTCGCGGCAGCTATAGTTGCCACGTATTCCGGCGCACTCGGAGGACTCTAATTCGTCGTTATCCCGGGAATAACGCTCGCGGGTTCTTTTCTTTCCTCCCCCTTCGTCTTTGTCTATTGTAAGGTATAATTCGCTTAGCTTAGCCTAACTACCTACAGTTCGCTAGCTACGGAAGAGCTGCCTCATCGTTCGTCAGGGACGTGCCAGTTCCTCGTGCACACGCTCACACACGGCTCCATAGATCTGAACGTAAACAATAGGCACACGTATATAACGTACGTACGTACAAACACGTGGTAATATGCATTAACGCGTACGCGACTTTCGCGTACGTATAGATGCATAACAGACACACTATAGAATATATCACAACGATAAAACCCTACTTCCTTCTTTCCCCATCTCTCGCTCCTCCCCCGCTATATGTAATAGAGACTCCAAGTAGATAACGGATGTACAATTATATATATACGTGTATATATAAATTGCATAATAATGCTTCCGGTGGGGCGGACGTGGAAGTATCTCGATACTCTTACAGTATATGTATATGTATATCGTAATACCGTACGTGCAGAAACGTCAGAGACGAACGAGGGGGTCGAAGGAACGTTGAATCGCGGCCCCGCCATCGATTTCTCATCCCGGCAGACGCGCGACGCGCCGGTTCCTCTACGCTTCGCCCGGTCCCGATCGAACGCCGACCGTTCGAGGTCTCGTTGGTATTCGAAAAAAAAAACAAAAATAAGAAACGACGCGTCGCGATCGATAACGGGCCCCGCTAAACGATGGGGCGCCTCGTTATCCTGGGGCCGGTGGCGTAGAACGGGGACAGCGAAGCACGTACCACCCTCGGCCACATCTTCCGTACACTCGAGGGGGATGGCGACCAAGGGGATCCTCGAGCGAGATTACCTAGTTTTATAAAGAATCCTCGCGGAGCAAGGAGGCTCCTTATTAAATGCACAATGAGCAGGACAGCGTCTTGCGAGCGGACTGTTTGGAGATTGCGGTGAAGAGAAGAGCGGCGCAGAGGGGAAGAGACCGAGAGGAACGGGATGCGAAGGGGTGGTTGAGGGGGTGGGTTGGGCGTGTCAGCTGGTCGATATCCTGAATGGCAAGCTTCCACGACCCAGTCTGCAGCCAGCAACCGCGCTGGTACAGCCGGTGGGGGTGCGAGGGGGTGAACGATAGAGGTAGAAGGCGATAGGGGGTGGCAACAGGGTGGGAGGAAGGGAGAGCGCGAGACGCGCGTACGTGTACACGCGGCGGCGGATCGAGAATGATTCGCGAGTGTGGGGGATGTTCGTGAGCGCGCGAGCGTCGGAGAGACCAAAAGGCGGAAGTGGAACGGCATACAATTGGCGTTAATTAACTCGGGCGAAAACGTACTGACGGAATAACTGAGGACGGGGAGCCTCTTCGCGGGAGGATCGGTGCCTCGGTGTGCGTACGAGGCACTGAAACTAATCCGCGAGGATAAACGCGATCGCGGGGCAGTTTTATCTAGCTCGCTTTATGGTAGCTGCGAACTAGGGCTTTCTAATCCAATCGTGGGGTTGTTCTTCCCTTGGTGGTACGTGCCAAGAACAACCAAATGGAAAAAAGATATTCGCGATGGTAAATAACTCCCGACAGAGATGGAATAGACGTGTAAGGACCGGATGGAGGGTAGGGGGTTTCAAGGGTCGTGGCTTTTTCCCGGCTTCCCGTTTCACTCTCGCTCCTCCCTTCTGTTCTCGTCCCTCACCCCGCACCAGCTGGAGAATGCTGTTTGATTTCGTTCCGCCGAGGAGCGCGGCGCTTCTTCTCTCGTCTCTTCTGACGATAAGCAATGGATAAAGCTTGCAATTACGCGGAGTGAATCGGGCACGATCGCGTTCCCCCTTGGCCTGCCTTCCGTCTCGACTCGCGGCTCGATTTGTACAGCGGTGGTCAGAGAATGCTTAAAATTTAGATTCTCTTCTGGTCAGTAAGTTACCTTCTTGGTATTAGCCTACTCAGTTCGCTCAATTTTAATGTTAAATAATTTGTTTCCCCTATTCTAGGGTCGAAAAAAGAATCGAAATACCTTTCACTAATCATCCCAAATTCCCCCAACTAATTTCTAAAGACTTGATAGGTACATTCAAAATCAGAATTGAGCATTCACTTTTTATATAAATATTGATATCTCTCATCGTTGGAACTGACGATATTTCATTTTATACCAAAATTTATTTAGCGTGCATTCGAATTGTGTTATAATAATACCAAAGCTCTATCTTTCCCGAATAACCAGCAAGCTAAAACAATCTAATTTTCGAGGACCCTTATTTCACTGATAATTCAAAATTGATATTTCTGAGCTTCATAAACTCAAATATCGAGAAAGATTCGACGACTTATAAAGCCAAGGAGTTCTTCCCAAATCGATTCTCCCCTCGACCCCGATTAATGATCGAATTATCACGTTCTTTCTTATCATTCTCTTTTTGAAACATTCCTCCAACCATCGCTGCACACTCGCGCCAAATCGCACGTCCCGGGAGCGCGTGTCTCTACGTGAACAATATCGCGACTACGCACATAGGTACGAGCTAAATACTCCCATCCCCAGTGTTGAGCCACGTACTTGAACACGTACACGGAAGGTGGTCGCGCGCGCGTGTTGACACGACGGAGGTATTCCACGGAAGTCACACGATTCCGAGGGAGGATCGCGGCGATCGTAGGTGACGTAAATACAAAAGTCGCTTCGTCCTCGGCGATGCTCGCTATAAATGGTAAAAAAGTGGTATAAAATGAAACGGACACAATAAGTTCGTGTGGCAATGAAAAATACGTCTCGAGAAACACAGCTCTGCCTCGAAATTATGCGACTCGCGTCGAAGTGCCTGTATACCACGGTGGTGCGTGGCATATTCTTTAAGTTTCCGTCCGTCGTCAGCCCACACCCTGGTTTCGCGTCGAAAAAGACGCTTGGGCGTATGGGCGTCGTCGCGCGTGTTAAGTCGTGTACGTGTTTCCTCGCACGTTAATTGTTACCTAATTACGAGCCGTATGCACTCCTTACATACGATAGATTTACTTACGACGTACTTACTTAACGTATTAAGTCGCACCAGTCTCCGGTATTGAACCGTGTTCGTCTTCGTACGAAATAAAAATCATCCTCGGCTCTGTTTCGCTCGTGCGCGCGCTGGCGCTCTTACGACACGCACACACGCACAGGACACATCCACGCGCACACACCCAGCGCATTCGTACACGGTAGGACAGTGGCGCGCGGGCGCCACTTTCTCACCCTCACGCACGCGATAATTCTCTCTCGTTTATCCACGGCCTCGCGTACACTCGAGCGCCATTCGAGCGACGATCGTTGATTCCACGATCGTTTACTATATAGTCTCTCGCTTCCTAGTCCTTGCTTTCTCGCTTTCTCTTCTCGTATTCATCCCTCTCCCGATACGTCGCCCCGAGCTTCTCGTTCCTCCCCTTACGTTAACTTTACTATGTATATATGTATATGTTATGTATATAATGGTAGCTAAATTGACAAGTGTTTATATCGAAGGTATTCTCTTCTTCCGTTTAAAGAGCTAGGTACCTAGACTGGCAATGTTTTAAGGTATGCACGGATGTTTGCATCTCTAGCGTCGATTCCCGTTTGTCGAGGCGCTCGATTCGTTACGCGCTGATCTCTTGGTATACCGCGTCGCGATCGAACATTTCCACCGGGGACAGTTTAGCGAGAGGAAGTCGAAGATCACATCGCAGGGAGATTACCGACACGGGCTTGGAATGTCACGAAGTAGTCACAGCGCGGCATTAGTCGGCCGACCAGTCTGACCGGTGGCTGTCCCTATCTCCTAGTCTTGAAGCGGCTTCGTTTCGAACCCCCTACCATCCAATGGCTTTGGTCTGACACATTCCGCCACGAAGACAGCCAAAACTAGCTGTCGATTTCGATTCGGCTTCCGCCTTACCTCTTCCATTATTTCCTCTTTGTCTTCTTGGCTCTCTCGTCTCGTTCTTGTTTAATCGTCGATACAGCGTCGGTTTATAATCCTATACAACTCTTCTACCTGCTCTCTTCTCGAAGTAATCACAGCGTTATTTTAGTCCGTTCCCTCTCGCGGAACATTAATTGGTTGACTAGTTCTCTAGTTCCTCTGGCGAATCAGCCTCACTGTCTGTCCCACTCTTTGCCTTTATACTTTCGTGTTTCTGTCTCTTTGAACGCACGTTCACCTCGCTGTACGCGCGCGACCGCCGCGCCTTGCTTCTTTATTTCGCCTCCTCGAGGAGCACCAGATCGTCCGCCACCACGTCGCTGATGTGCAGGTAGATGATCCAGTACATCAGGTTGAAACAGACGAAGCATACCGGGAACACGATGCGGGAGTACTTGTCGATATCCGACGGCGTGATACCTGGTGAAACAGGAGAATCTATGCGTTATCTCGTTTTTCGTGGGCAAGCTGGGATACGTTCTGTAGGAAGAAAGCGATGGCGGGGCTTATCACACCGATACCCTATCTCTCCTAACGGGGGAAATTTTACGTAACAAACTTTCACGACTTTTCACTCTGACTAATCTCGAATCGTCTATTTAGTATTATCAGAATTACAATCGACTCCTTGGTTCTACGGAAAAAATGGAACGTAATAATAAAAGGAACTCCATTAAGGTAGTTTCTGTAAAATATACTAAATTCAAGAATACTTTGGAATTTCTGGCAGATCTGCTGCTCCAATTCACTACGCTAACCAATTTAATATTCCATTTTCGTAGTACAATTATTTATATTAATATTGAACTTTTTAAAATATATATACATGATGTTAAAAATCATTATTATTATTTTCATAGTATCATACTACTTTATATTTATCGTTCACTATGTACCCAACTCTAATTTGATTAACATAGTTGGTTAGGAACTACTTTTAAATTCAACCCCTCGAATTTAACCGAGAAGCTAAGGTCACAGACATTTTTATAAGATTCCTACGCTTAACAGGGCCCGATCTAACTCCTCCGTCACTCTAGATAAAAATAATTTATGCCGCCCTTTATATTTAATTATTTTAAAATATAATTTTTTACAGTGATTGCAATTTTTTGTAGGTATTGGTCGATTAACAAAATCCTTTCGTTTTATAAAAAATGTAATATTCATAAATTACCGAATTAAATTGCCCTGCTTGCATCCCTCTAGGGCCCTGACGCTTAAGTCTGTGCCTTAAATCTCCAGACGAGATATTTTATGACACCAATCTTCTCTTCTCGAACTCATATGTGGGACCATCAAATGAGAAAATTCCGAGGGAATATGGTGTATCAGGTGGTATACGATGCCACAGTGTTTTAAGGAAGAAGAAGAAGGTGCTCGAAGGGAGAGGAAAAGTATTGGGTCGTACCGTAAAGTTTGCTGATGTCCTTGCCAGGATGGATGAGGTGCTGTGGCGCGGGCGCTGCCTCTTCGTCGGCCCGTCCGTTTATGGTGTTCTCGAGCGTGCCGCCTTTGCTGTGTGCCTTCGGGTCGTGTACCTTGAACCGCACCTCCTGGACAACACGGGACCACTTACAAGAGACACGGCAGTTCGGCGTGGGGTGTCCTTTTTGGAGGAGAACCCCTTACTTCGATAGATTGGCATGCGACATCGAGGATGGGCAAAAACTGTGTCTCTCCTACTACTCTCTTTCTCTCTCCCCCCTCTTTCACCTATTGCTCTATTTAAAATTCAAGCAGCGTAAAAGGACTCACCTGACTGACCAGACCGATCTCTACTATTTCTCCTCTCCTCTTTTGTTTCTCTCTCTCCCTCTACCCCCATCCCCTCGTTTTCAAAGAACGCTCGCGTCCATTCAATCCGCGGTTTAGAAATGTAATTGGACGTGCTAGCGGCCCGCGAGGCACTTGCCGCGTTAACGCGCACCGCTACGTGCTCGCGTTTAATCACGTTTGAAAGTAGGAGAGCAGAGGGAAGATACTAACGACGCCTCGCTTTTGTTTACGCGCACATTTTCATTAACGTCCCGCGCCTGCCGCTATCTCGCCGAAGCTGCGCTACCGCGGACCAAACGACTCGTGACGCCTAGAAAATACGGTTCATGCGGCGCGTACGAAACGCCGCGTGTCAAAGAAAACAGTAATTAATCCGTTCGGGGATTAATTAAAACGCCTTACACCCCCGCGGACATTTTACGCGAAGCTCGCCCATTCCTGCCTCGTCGCCGCACCCTCCCCTCAATTTTCCACGGTCTTCTTTCTGTCTCCGCCACTTCCACCTTTAATATTTTTCGTTCTCCTGCCCACAATCCCCGAGATTAAAAGAAAATTTATAGTGCATCGCGTTCCCGCGAACGAAGCGCGTCCGGCGCAACGCGACCGAATGGGAATTCATTTCGCAGAACCTTTTAGCTTTTAACCTTTCGTCGGCCTGCTCGCGTGTGTGCGTGTGTTTTTTTTATTTTCTTTTTCGACGGAAAAAAGTTACAGTTTCGGCGGGGGATCGAACTGTGTCCCCGGTTCGATATCGCGGACGACATCGTACTGAATCGCGGCGGGGAATGTTTAATAGCCGCGTCGAAGCGAAAGGTTTGGGAATCAGTAGAAACGGACGCTGATTCGATATAAAGGCTTGATGATCGATGATGAGAGAATGTAACACGATTGATAATTTTCTTGGCTAATGAAGAGGCTCTATTGCGTTGAGGAAGCTTCCGGAGGGCAATGTTCAGTTCGTAAAGAGATTCTGGGGTGCGGGGTGCAAGTGTTGCTTGTATACCTTTGGAAAACTTTCGAAGAGAGGAACAGAATGGTGTTCTTTTTGTCTATTTCTTAAGGGGGAGCCCTATTTAGGACGGCTAGGAATAAGGTGATTCTTGGGAATTTTTTTCTAAGAAACTGTTGGACGGATTTTTTCCAAACTTTCAGGGTGTTTTAGTTCACATTCAGAGAATAAAAATTAATTTTTACGTTACAAAGTGTTCGGCAGAAATGGAGATATATGAACATGTTTGTTACGACTTGCGCGCTGGAGCTGTAAATTGGTGATTGTAATGGTGACCACAATACTTCCGTGAAATAAAAAAATCAAGGATTTTCTTAATTCTAGTATAACTACACTGTCGATGAACCTAAGACATTGATAAATAAATTGAATTGAACAACTCTTTTTCCATAAATAGTACGAAACATCTTGGGGCAGAATCGTAACTTTTTCTTTCAAGTCCCACCAATTTGTAAATTTGTAATTTTTTTGTTTCATTTGTTAGGTTCTTTGACAATGTAATTACACTAGAAATAAGAAAATCCCAGTTTCTTTTTTTATTTCAGGGAAGAAATGGGGCCACCATTACAATCGCCAATTTGCAACTCCGGCGCGCAAGTCGTAACAAACGTGTTCCTATATCTTCATTTCTACCGAACACTTTGCAAAGTAAAAATTAATTTTCATTCTTTGAATGTGAACTAAAACACCCTGAAAGTTTGGAAATGATCCGTTCAACAGTTTCTTAGAAAAAAAATCCCAAGAATCACCTCATTCCTAATATCCTAAATTAGGCTCTCCCCTTAAAGTATTTGCATTAATTGCGCCGAATGGAGGTGACACCACTCGATTTTCTCTCCACAAGAGCTTGCCGATGGTGTGTAGCAATGGTGTCACGCCTCTTTGGTTCAGAGTCCCTCTACAGGCTTAATATTACCCCTTGATCGTGCTGCGGAGCTAAAAGGCGCGGCGACGTCGACGGCAACAGAAAGAATCTAATTGGAAAGAAAGGCAAAAGGGACGTGACAGGTCGGCCGATGTTACTCACAGTTTGCTTAGGCGCGTGGTCGCCGTGATCGCCAGGCACTCCGGGCGGTCCTGGATTCTCTCTTGCCGCTTTCATGCTCTCCGCGATTTTTTGGAAGCGATTCTTCCTCATTTGAATCCTCTTTGCCATGTAGCCCACCGTGGCGTACTCTACGGACACAGAGATCCAGCGCGGATGATAAGAGAGGGTAGGTGTAACAGCGACGTCGGAGAAGAGCAACGTCACCGTTTCTGTGTCACCAAACGGATTCAACCTCTCTCTTTCGAGGATCGGATTTGCATCCGTTTGCCGAGTGTACATGAACGGTCGGGGGAACGTGGACGAAACGATGCGGGCGGAAGAAGTATGTAGCAAAGACGATCGCATAATCGAGGGTGCCCGAGATTCCGGGATCAGGGAATTCACGAATTTCTTCTCCCTTACTAGGAACACTATTCTGTTGATGATAGAATCGCGCAGATTTTTTTATATAGATCGAAAGTATATGTCACCACGGTCACAAAAATGTAAATTAAAGATTAGACCGTCGGTTGAAATTTAATTATCTCTATTATGTGAAAATACATTATATTAAATGAATGATAATAGATTAATGATAGATAACAATTAAAAAAAATTAATGATAATAAATCAAATTAATGATAGTACTATTGAAATCACAACAGGATAATTTATTGCGACACATTTTCTTGACGAGAAAGTTTGTCGCTTTGAATAGCCACTTGTTTACTAATTCTTAAATTTGAAACAATACGCCAGCTTCTTCGTGCTATCTAGAATCTTTATCTTGAAACTATTATTGTTTCAATCATTTTTTTAACCCTTGCTGTCGACAAGATTATCATAAATGTAATGGTTAATTACCCACTGTTGTGATTTCAATAGTATTATCATTAATTTTATTTATTAACATTAATTTTGTTCTAATTGCTATCTATCATAAATCATTATCATTAATTTAATATAATCATTTAGTATTTTCACATAATACAGATAATTAAATTTCAACAGACGATGTTATAATTCTGTTTCCCTCATTTTTCTTCTTTCCCCTGTTCCAGCTTTGTTGATTTTTTAATGTCAGTCCAGCTTTTGGGAGCATCTTTAATTCAACTTTAATTTCGATCTGTATAAAAAAAATCTGCGCGATTCCATCATCAACCGAATAGTGTTCCTAGTTAGTTGTACCTATTTCCTTCCGCCGTGGTGATACGATGGTACTCACCGAGCAACGAGGCGAACACCATGACGAAACAGGTCCCCAGATAGACGTCGATGGACTTGACGTAGGAGATTTTCGGTAACGCCGCGTTCGTCGAGGACATTAGAGTGGTCATGGTGAGCACAGTGGTGACTCCGAGGGCCACCCGAGCGGGGGTCGCGTTACGGTTCAGCCAAAAGCTCACCCACGAGATAATGACGATCAAGCCCGATGGAATGTAGATTTGAATCAGGTAGTAGCCCATCGACCGTACGAACTGGATCTCGCAGGCCAGCCGCGAATAATTCCCTACGATTAAAAGACCGACAGTTAGGACAGGGGGACGGAGAGGCGCCATGAAATGTCTCTTTCTCTCTGCCCTTCCTTTTTCTATTTCCTATATATAAATATCTCTCTCTCTTTCTCTTCTCCCTTTTTTTCCACCCCATTTGCCCGTCTCTCTGCTACTCACGTACCGACTGGCTCTAGTTAAGGGCAAGCCGTACCTCGTAGCTCCCGAGCGACTCCTCCCGCCTTCTTTTCTCTCTCTTTCCCTCTCACCGTTCCTTTCAATCCTTACGGGGCGAACTCGCGACGCACGAGGGGCTGGCGAGATGTTAAGCAAAGTACGTGATCATTGACGACGGAGCTGCCTTGTGCGTATCGTGATTGTGAAACGGGGCGAAGGCTCGCGTGGAACTGACGTGGCGATCGCGAGGCTCGCGGGAACGAGGAATCAGCTTGGATAGAAAATCAACTTCCACCCTCCGTTTCATCTTCCCCCCGGCTGAACTCGCGGCAATCTTTAGCTAGAACTGCTAGGGGTCCGTGACGCTCGGGGTGAAGGAAAATGGGATTTGCCTGCGATCTTGATTGCTCGTAGCTTCGAATAGGAGAAACGTGAAACAAGTCGCAACGAGGGGAGCGACGACGACGTGTCTCGGGATGAGATTACTTGAGGAAGGTTACGAACGATGATCACTGTGCGCAGAGGGATGATCTACGAGAAGACGTCTAATCTGAGGAACACTAGACCACTACGATATTCTTCAGTTGAAATTCTCAAACCATCTTACGTTTATATTTAACTGAGCTATCGCTGTGGCTTCTAACTACGAGATTCTTGGAACTATAACTAATTAATTCTCAGAATTGGAATTTTTCTTGGGTCATTATCTCTTGCGATGTAGGTATACTATAGCCATCAGTTTAAATATCAATCGTCCATGGACGCTAATAAATAAGTACGAGGCGAATAATACGGTGTCTCTGAAGCGCAAATTCGGCGCTGAGATCAAAGACGATAGAAGCTCTCGGCCAACGATCCTCCAAAGCGGGGAACATCGAGGCTAATCGCCGCTCAACATCCACCAGGCCCGTGCGTCCGCGCGCAAAGACAAGATCGCGAGAAAGAGAGAGATACGCGTGCATTGATCGATCGATCAACGGTTAATGGAACGTACAAGCGACGTCCCCAAGAGCGACATCGCGGCTGCGGACATCGGATAGCGCTCACGTGTCTCTCCACCTTACCCATACCCGTTAAAAGCGAGGGTCTGAATTATATTTTGGTGTTGTTGGTGGGGGCGGGGTTCTATTCATACGTTACCAGTAGTCAGACTAATCTCCATGGCTCGTTGACGGTGACCAAGGACCTTGAACTGAGGGAGGGAGACCTCGTTGCTGACACCGACGCTGTTCGGGCCCTCGTTCCACTTGTACCGGATGTCCCTCATCGTGTATCCGACTGAAAAAATAGAGAGACCCCCCGCGGTTGGTACGTACCTTCGCGGAAGCCCTCAAACGCGTTTCAGCTCCGAGGGGGCCTCCACTTACCTCGCACCCCCGTTAAAAACCCAACAAGTCCGCTCTCTATTTTATCCCTCTCTCTCTAGTTTTCTTTCTCTTTATCGCATATTTCTCTATTTCCCATGAATCTTTCACAATTTCTCTCTCTCTCTCTCTCTCTCTCTCCATCATTTCGTTATCTTTCTTTCTCATTTCTATCTGTCCCTCTCTCCATTCATTCTGATATCTCAGCCTCTATCGCCCGCTCCGTTCGAGAAGAAATCGAACGGGCGTCTGAGGACGTGCGAGCGGAGTATTTTTCTTTACACTTTCGTTCGTTAGATTAGCATTTGTTAATCCATAGGTGTGATCACGTGGTTCGACATGTGCGACCCGTTTCGTGAGCGCAGCGTTAATTCGGTTCTCTGAGAGCCCGTGGTGTCGGTTTGATCTGATGTTGTGGAATGGCAGGTCGGAGGTTGACTCTGTACTATTCTCGGGCATCATCCGGTTTCGTTCGTCGATTAATCCTCTCGGCGCCAAGATTTGCATTTAGGAATCGTTGAACCCCGATCGTTAACCATATTCGCCGAACGCCTACAGATCGATCCGGACGCTTTGAGAGCACTGATAACGCTTGATTAATCGACGGACCAGGTCGGAATTGCAGAGACCACATGAATAAATCGTTCGCGAGATAGTACGTCGCCGACCTTGGACCGCGTGATAAAGGATTAAATCGGGATCGATGGATTACGACATGAACGGGGTGGATAAGTTCGTCTTCGTCCTTCGTTTCTGTGGTTCGAAGCGATGAAGTCGATTGGGGTCTCGGATGAATAGTTAGCCGCGGAGGGCAAAAGCTTCTTCCTTGGATCAGGAATAGATCGAACGTGTTCGCGGTAAAAGGCGATCACGGTGAGCGGGTGCGTATCGGTGCGAATTAAACGGAAACGAAATACGGGCAGAAGGGAAATTAACGAGAAACGTGAGAACCGAATGAAACAGAAGGATAACCAATGGAAACGAATAGACTCCACACACAGATCGAAGGTCTCTTAGCGGGCGTGTGTAGACTAGACGCGTGTGAACATACAGAGTTACAATTAAACGATCAATCATTTATCATAATTGCGCGAGAGCCTTTCTTTTGGACGAAGTTCTGAAGGAAGAACTAATAAGAGGGGGATATCTACCTGTAGATAGGTGTATGGTTGAATGTCGTTGCCTGTGACCGAGCACGCGAAACTGCGGTAGTTCCACCTCGTTCGAGATGCCGACCGACTGTAGGCCGGCGTTCCATTTGTACCGAATATCGCGCATTGTGTATCCAACTGCCGGGAGAACAAGAACACAAATATCTTCGCTCTAACATACAATAATTAGACACTCAAGTTTTGTGTTTGGGTCTTTGGGTCAGGGGTTCTCGAGGATTACGGGGGTGTTCCAAAGGTACCAGAGGGTTGGGGGATCGTAGACAGAAGCGAAACTTCGTCGAGCACCCTAAACCGATTTTATACTCTCTTTTATACTACCACTACAGATCGCTTGCGTTTAACAATCCTTATTTCATATTCACTACAGTACGTTCTACAATCAGCTCGGCTTAGGGTGCGTCCGAGCGCTGCAAAATCGTTGGCATGTTCGAGCTAGGAATAATAGTCGCTGACCGAAGTGACTAGATCAGTTCAGCCGCTGTTGACACGATCGAACTCGAGGATACTTCGGCATAAATTCTTCTTTATGTACACACGAGAGGCACTCTGTCTACACTCCGTTAAATCTCAAGATCGTTGGTCAATGAATGTCCCGTTGGTGGTACCGGTCGACGATTCGCTTCTCGTGCGTCCACAACTCTCTCGCGAGATTCGATTTAAGGGTGCAACGGGCGCGATCGAGGCCACGCGGCGTTGTTACAGATCGAGGCGCGTCGATCTCTGTTTGGTATATACAAGTACCGATCTTCTTCGTGTTTTTCGCGCGCGATTTGGTGCGGCGTGCTTTCGCGATCGATCGGAAATCGCGCCTATTTATGCCCCCTCTAATTCCGCGCCGTGGCCTCGAGCTGGCACATACCGCCCCGAGAAACATTCCTCCGTAACTGAATCTTAGGTGATTACGATCGTTACACCGCATTCCAGGCACCAAAGTGGCATTCCATCGCGGCGGCGCCCACATTGCGCGAGCATCGGCGAAACGTGGATTAAGCGATCCGCCCCGCACGACCGTGGGCATTCGAGATTAACTGCTTTTGTTTTTGGAACACGGAAATACTATCGCGCCCGCTCCGTTTGCTCATTTTCGGCTGGCAAATGCCTCGGCCGTAATTCCGACCCGGCGGATGCTTTACTCCGCTCCAGACAGATTTATCCGCGCAATGTTCGCGGCTCTACGCTGCCGATTGCCAACTCCATGATCCCCATTGTTCCGCGGCGCGCGTCTTTCTTCCTTGAAATATCGAACGGGGACGACTTTCAAACACGTCCCGTACTTTGACAACGAAATTCTTGGAATGGTCTAATTTTTTTTCTCGCGTTGCTACTTTTCGGTCCTGAGAAACAATTTCAATCTACGCAATTGAGTGGAGAATAAATATTCTTGGTAGGAATCGATACCGCAGTTACCTAAGAATTTTATTCTGATTTTCTGTGCAAACTAGCTTCCCTATTTTTTGCATTTCCAAGCGAAAATGGATTCTAGCAAGGGTTGCCACCTTTTTTTACAGAAAAATAACATATATTTTCTTTCGTGGGGTATATAAAAAAGTACGACCAACAAATTAAAAGTAAGTTTTTGTTTCTTCCAAACATATTTTCTATTGTTTTTAGCATTACAGAGTAAATTTTTATTATTTTGAAATATCTCAATGACATCAGTGCACTCAATATTCATATTGAAATATATAAATAATTCGCTTTTTATTAGATTGAGAGAGGCCTTGTTTCTCTCATCCCGCCACTTCACATTCATAACAGAGAAAACTCTCTAACTAAATGTTGAAGTGGCGGGAACAGATAGAAGATAATAATATTGCGTTACTTTTCACGTAATATCATTAATTGTAAAATAAAGTATTTTCGCGTACTTTATTGTTATTCAAAACTATAAATTACATTTACCTATAATAACGTAAGATACTTTATTTTAAACTACAAGTGGCAACCCTACATCCAGCTTAATTTTTAATTTTACAATGATAGATCACTTTTACAGAACCAAAATATATTTTCCCGTCCTCTTCCATCACTAACCCCGAGGCTCCGAATGCTCCAATTCCTTTCGCGCACAATTTCACCCCGCGCGCGACGTACGAACGTAGCCATAACCGTGCATAAGTCATTCGAGCGAGTGCACACCCCATTTACGTAAAAGGTACTCGATTCTCCGTGAGAAAACTTTGTTCGCGAAACGAAACAGTAATGCTCCTCTGCCGACGGTCGTGGTATCGTTTTGGCGCGGCGCGCGATGCAACCGGCAGAAGTCGAGGAACGTTTCAATAAAGATGTCCTGGAGTGAGGGTGGAGTGGGGTGGCAACGTTAAGCATTACGGGTTTGGGTTGAAGGGTGGTGGGTGGGCTGCGTGGAGGGGGTTCAGAGAGTGGTGGCCCGTTGAATACCCGTAAAAGGAGGGAGGGTTTGCGGCAACATTAGCAGAGTACCCAGAGGACGTGGCGGTGGTGGTGGTTACCAAAAGTTTAGGGGGTATAAGACGATATAAGTGGAAAGTGTATAAGTAGAATATGGAGAAGCGAAGAAAAAAAGTTTTCGTGCCTGGGCATGCGGTGGTGGTTGCGGGGATCTGGAAAATAGGTGGGCTCGCGCAAACACACACACACACACACACAAACACACACGTGCACATGCATTAGCGTTACACAGTCGCATGCCTCGTGCCACGTAATTTTTGTACCGTCATGCCCGATGCCGCATGCTGCGTGCTTCACCAGTGACACGAATTCTGAACACGGAATTTAACTTCCTTCTTACATGTTCTTTACTCCCGCCACGGTCTACTCGCGTTGCATGTGAAACGAGCTTTTGTCGGATACTTGCTCAGCTTCCACCGTATTTATTTCGCGTAGCCATTGACGATGGTTTTTATTCAAGAATCACTAGGACACCTTTCCTTAGCGCGGGACGTGGAAAATTGTTTGAAACGGCAAGTGCTTGTGTAGCACCAGCACATTTTCGAGGAAAGAATGGAACGAGCCCTAACGGCTTCGGGTTGGTAGGATGTTCGTGATTTCTAGCGGAGATGTAAGTTTGAAAAGTTGCGAGACTATATCTTTGTGGTTGTAAGGAAAAACGACTCATGTCACAAATTCAAAAAATTTGAGTTTATGCATTAATTCAACTGTAGAATATTGGATGTATGTTTTCATTAGAAAAAATGCATGAAAACGAATTTTATACGTTGACAAAATAATGCGATTTAACTGAAGTTCAATATTCAATTAATACGCATTTGGCAAAACAACGTAAGTTCACAAAATTTGGAGAAGTCCAGTGGACTTGTGTCGTTCTGCCTAAAGTGTATGTAAATTATTACTACTTTGTTTATTTATTATTTACGTTAATTATACGAATATTGAATATTATGCAAAGTGAAGGAAATATACGTTTATATCGTAAGAAGAAAACAAGGAAACATTGCTAATAAGAAGAATTGGTGTTTAGAACTTTCAAAGACAATATCTCAAAAGTGAAAACATGTGACATGGGTCGTTTTTTCTTACAATCACATTATTTGGACGTCGGAATGTAGTACTAATAAGGAGATATGAAAGCAGTAGAGTCCTCGATTTTCGCTTCCCTTTTTAAGTGAATCTAAAAGGGAGACGAAGGAATACCCGCTGTAAAGTTTGTGCTAATACGCGGGGATTGTAAAGAGATTCGGTGTTGAAGAGTTAGTAACCTGTAACTGTGAATTGAATCTCTTTGAATCCAGTTCTCCTCGCGGGGCTTTCGATATCTTTCTAAATATCGCGCATTGTCACAAACACTCGAACAAAACGTCCCGTCTTTTCCGCCGTAGACCCACCGAACGGAAGTTGATTCACGTCGATGACCCTACTGCTATCGGCCTTCATTTCTCCCCGTAACTTCTTCATCGTTCCATATCCTTCTTCCCCCAGTTTCACTTGGACGTCGAAGCTAAAGAATACGTTCCTCTGTTCGACAAAGAGCTTCACTTCTGGTAAACGTGTCGGGTCCCATCGATGGCCCACACACCGTCCGACGTTTCAATCTATTTACAGCCGAGAGTAAGGGAAAACTTCGTGTCACTCGAAGGTAGCCCGGCCGAGGGACTCAAGAAAATTACGTCACGTGCCAATCTACATGCCTACTTTGCCATCCAGTATAAGAAACGATCCACTACCTGAGCATACGCAAGAAAACAAAGGTGGCCGTGGGTTGGGGTTGGTGGATAGGGGTTAACGATAATTACGGAATTATTAATATAAATCGGTTGAGAGTCATAACCATATACCATAGGCATACCGAACGAAGGGGGGCCACGGCGTCTCGTCGTGGCTAAAATGCTGCAGTCGGTTTCGTTCTTTTACATGCGCTGGGGCTAGATGCACAATGCGTTTTAATTCGGTCGCACCGTAGTCGACACGTCGTTTCTGTGTTTAGCCTCCTTCGGGGCTGGCCGTCGTCGGCCCTTACTACGTCCCCGGACACGAGGCTCAGTGCTATATGTCGGAGGCTTTTCATTTTAAAAAACGGGGCATTGGGTCTGGGGTTCTTGGTTTTTGTGATACAGTGATGGTTCAGTGGTGGTGGTGGTGGTGGTAGTGGTGGTAGTGAAAGTGGTGGTGGTGACGGTAGTTTGTGACAGTGGCAAAGTGGTGACGGTGTTGAAAGTAGCACACGTTCGTAGACATTCACCTTTTGGAGCCGATCGTTTGGCCATTTTCCGTTCCGAAACTCTGGTATTTACAGCCGTGCGTGTGCTCTATGGTTTTCTCAAGTTTCAGTGCGATTTCTCCGTCGATCGGCACATACTTCCCTTTCATTACGAACAAACGTTTCATCTATTTACATATTTTTTCTTTTATTTATATTTTTTTTTCTTTCCGGTCTCCGTAAGTCTCGTTCCGGAAGGAGTTCAGTCTGTGTCTGCACGTTCCCGAATATATATATAGCAGAGGTTGGAAGAGATACCACGAGAGACACTTCGAGGCGGCGGCTTGCGCTTCGAGTACTATGTGGGTGCGGAGAAATTACACGTTCGACTAAGACCGATACGTGATAGTTGGCAACAGTGGTAAATTGGTAGAGTGGAGACCCTTCGGAGGATGCTCGTAAATACGCTTTACGGTTACGTACGGTCCTATGTCACGCAGATTGCGATCGAGGGCGCAGAAGCTCGTGCTCCTCCCCTTCGATCGTTCTCCACGACCTCTCTTTAGGCACTTTGTACGCTCATTTATTTATTCGATCGTCTTTCGTACAAACACCACGAGATACGTTCGCCTCCGTTGCGTAAACGTCGGTCGGCTCGGTATCCACCGTACACGTGGATCAACGATCGACCGTGGATTCTGCGTGATCGAGCTCACTACCTGTCGTTTCGAGATTACTGCAAATTGCACGTCCGCTCTCGTCGGGGAATTACAACGTCGTGTAACAGCCGATCGCGATTACACCGAAACGCGTCCGTGTCAACGGGTAAATTGGTTGAACAAGAAGAGGTCTCATTAACCGTTTCTTTTTTGTCTCTCCCGTCCCCCTTGACCCGCAGTTGAACGAAGTAATTTACAGGCTTGACCAAGTTGCCGTTGACAGTTCCCGGTTGAGTCGATAAATCGTGACAATAACGAATGACCGTGCAGCTTTATAACGAGATTAAAAATAACGATACAAACGAATCAGCTGGAATTTAATTAATACCTCGACGGGTGTACGCGGATTTATTATTCTCTGTAAATCAAGATATACTGGGATAATGTTACGCGAATCGTCGGGCGCAAATACGTCATTTTTGATCCGTTACTAACGATGCATCGTTGCATGGAAAGGTCCGGATGATATTTTTCAATCAGACGGGTGCAGATTTGAACAATTCGATGGTAGGTATTGAATTGATTGAAGCAAATGGTGATTGTCGCGGGTGATTGGCTGAATATTGTCTCTGTTTGGTCATTGTTGATAATATATTGCGAGAAAAATTTACGCGATGTAACTAAGAGAGACGCGGTTTTACGTCTTAAAGTAACTCGAAACGATAGAATAAATCGGTCTCGTAGGAGGCTTGTTCAAACTCGAGTGAATTATAGTTAATACCGATAGCATATCACAAGGGAAGTTGGGCAATCCGGAGATTCAAAAAATTAAGTAGAATAGTTCATGATCATCAAAACTATTTTTTGTTGTGGATCAAATCACCCCTTGAAAAAGATGTTGAATTCTCTTTGTCGTGGAATATTTATGTACTTACAAGGGAAGATTCCGAAACCGAAAATTCAAAAAATTCTGAAACTTTCCTCCTGATTGACACGCAATTTTTTTGCTGCGCAAATTCACTCTAAGGGGGTAGAATTAACCCTTCAAGATTTGACTACTTTTCGATTTTGTTTTGTAACACGCAATCTGTAAAAGATAGAAAAAAAGTTTCAAGACAAAAGTTACTTCTTTTAATTAGATGTATCAAATCAATATCAACAAAGTTTCAGAATTTTTTGAATTTTCGGGTTTGGCATCTTCCCTTGTTAGACAATAAGTTCTGTCACGCTGTTGAATCTTTTTCGAACACCAACTTGTTACATATCTCCGTCTTCTGTTCATGTATATTTTATCTTTTACCAAAAGGTGCCCACCTGTATGTAAATAAATAAATAAATACCTCAAGAACGGTGGGAGATATCGAAAAGAAGCTTAAAGAAAAATTGCACCTTTATTTTATATCTACAAAACTGCGTAAAAATAATTATCGAAAAATTCATACCTTCTAAGCTACCCCCACCACCAATCCTCAATTCAATAATTACTTTTGCGCAGTTTTGTAGATATAACTTTTCTTAAAACTTCTTTTCGATATCTCTCACCGTTCTCCAGATATGTCACGAAAAATAAAATTCTACATCTTCCTCACGAGATGATTTCACCCCTAAACCCGCACTATGCCATCAACAAAAAATAGTTTTGCGTTACGGATAAGCTACTCCACTTGCATACAAAGCTACATAATTTTCTGAAGTTTTCGACTTGCCTAACTTCTCTTATCACTGAACCTCACGTGTAACCAACTCATTCTGAAATCCATACAAAGACAATATATTGAAGCTACTCGACTTATTTCGTCCCGTAGACTCACCCCCTTCCCAATTCCATTGCAATACTTACATCCGCCCTGTATTTCATTCAACGCCTCGATGAAGGTGCATTTCGCTTATCAAACAAGAATCAGCCGAAGGCCCCGACTAATTACATCCGATTTAATATTCCAGGTACCAAGGAACTTTACGCGAAAGCCAGCCGAGACGTCGTCAGACGCGGGCCCTTCATCCATTTACGTAAGTAGCACCAGCCTCGATATTAATTGCCGTTAATTACCATCTTCGCGATGGACGACGAGAGGAGCGGCGGTTAGCAGGGATCGGGACAGAAATATTTCGCAACGGGCGGCAATAATTCCGAAGCCGGAGCAATTAAGGGCGAAAGCACGATCCGAGCTTTCCGCCCCGTCCGAAACTAATCAACGAACTTGGTCAAGTCACTTTGATATCTCGAGTGTCCGACTTCCGGCGGCCTTTCGCCGTTGTCCTCCGCGCGAACGACTGACTTTTAATATAGATCTCTTAGCAGGAACGAGTTAGAGGCGAAACTTTTTCCATTGTCCCCGGGTATAGATTACCAATCCGGGGCTATAGTCTCGAGGCTCGGTATAATCAAAGGCACCGGATGCGTTTCACGACTCTTTTTGTTTCCTCATCATCCCAGCCACCCTCTCCGCCGCTCTCCTACCCCTCTGATCGTAATTTAGCCGTAATAACAGTGCACGCGATTTTTCCATTTATTTGCGTGCACATCTGACTGCCAAAGACACTGCGAAACTAGCGCTGCTATTTGAGGAAACCGTTGACGGGCCTATGATTTCCTGTTCCACCGCGGTGACAGTAATTAGCGGCGTCGAATTTTCCATTGGATCTTCTCGGGGAGTCGAAAGTCACGAGGGTTAAGCTACTTTTAAAAGACAATTTGGATTTGTGATTAATGGAACTTTAGAACTTTCTGAGCTGTTGATTGAATACTTGGACTGAACGGTGTGTATCTTATCACCCCTATCGCTTTTTGAACTTACGAAGAAGTGACGAGAATAAGAGAGACTTTATTCTACAATTTCCCTTTCAAACTGATCAACCCTTATTCCCGTCAGTTTCCCGTACACTTTTCTCCTGCGATTTTCACCAACGAACCTTGCGGTGTTCGCGAATATTTTTATTCCCCGAGTAATCGAGTTTTATCGGAGCTAACACCGGCTATCGATAATATCTCGCGCGGTTATCGTGGTCCGAGGCGAACACCCGGCCACCGGATTAAACGGTACAATTACCGAACTTATTGATAGAAGGGGACAATGATTTAATGGCCGCTGGACCGCCAGTGTAATTACCGGCAACGTATTAATCGGTTGCGTCGCTGTCCCCCTGGTTTATTAATAAATATTCCTAACCAGCCGTCGCGGTTTCGTTTTACCGCCAAACTTTCATCGATAGACGTTTTAAAGGCCGATCAATTATCGCGCTTTATAGGGCGAGTTTACGACACGGTGTCTGATAGCTAGACTCTTAGCGAGTGATTATAAGATATAATCACGTTACGAAGAGACGTTATGTAAAAGAGAGCATCCGGGCATCCTCTTTCGGTTTCACACACCCAATATCCGCGTGCAATTTGCAGCAGTGATAGGATCGGCGCGAGCTCGTGACAGTACGCATCACACACACACACCCGACAGGTTACATTCGCACACATGAACACGCACCCGACACATCAAGGTGGTTGGTTAGCTTTCCCGTACGTGTCACCGTACACTGGTGTGTTTCCAGGGGCGTTAGATCCTTTTCTCGCTTACGGGAAACCATCTTTCCCCGTTATCTCTATGCTCTCGTTACACTATGCGGCAGTCTATACGCAGCGGCTCGTCTGATCCGAGCCGTGTGCCGCCGACTCGTCTCGTGCTGAAGTCGACGGCTAGGTATTTGCGTACACAGCGAGCGTCTCGATCGAGATTGTCGTCCTGGACCACTGTCGCGGACGATTCTCGTCAAGGTGCTCTTTGTTGGTCGCACACTGTGCTTAATTGCCGAGATTAGACGCGTGTTTCGATTGATCGCTGCGGCGGACGGGGCGAAACTTGCCCCTCTGTGGGACAGACTCGATTCAATCTCTGATGTCCGCTGGCGGAACGAGGATTCACTTTGATAGTCTTCAAAGGAGTTCCACCTGGGCTTCTTGGAATTCGAAACTCGAATATAGGATATTTTACTCGAGGATACAGTCGTGAAGCTTTCAATTAGTCTGAAGTTCTATATCAATCATTGATCGATCCTTCAACCCTTCCTCATCAATTTCAACCACCCCGAATACTCAAATTCAGTTTCAGTTTCAAGCTTCCGTGGGTTGCGACGATTCCCTTGTCCTGGTCGCGATTCCTCGAAACACGCGTCCAATCCCGCGTGTTCACAATGTCACGCAGGTAACAGTGATGAGTGAACACTCTAGAGAACCCAATAAGAGTGAGCGAGAGCGGGTGAGTGAGCGAGTGAGTGAGTGAGTGAGTGAGTGAGTGAGTGAGTGAATGAGTTAGACGGAGTGAATGAAGGTGATCCACGGCGATGACGCCGGATCAGTGTGACTGACTCGTGTCTGGTGAGCGTGTGTAAAGTGGCGAGTGATGGACAGACAGACAGACAGATAGATAGATAGCTAGAGAGGAGAAGATAGAGAAGATAGAGGGAAGTAAGGGTTCGGTGGAAACAGGGAGGGATTTGGAGGGTGGGGTGGGTTCGCGTTGAGAAGGGGTTGGATCGTGGTTGTCCGGGTAACGATATTTCGTATGAGCGTGTAAAAGAAGGATTTACAAGGTTTCTTTAGTCTTTTTCCGTTTTTTTTTCTCTCTTACGCTCGACGCGTATATGTACACACGGTAGGAGCGTCTTTCTGAGCGTATCTGAAAAAGGATTGAAAGCGATGTACAGTTGAGTCGCGTTTATTCAACGGCAATCGACCATTCATTTGAATGACACTCTCTGATTGACTTCCGATCGAGTCGAATCTTTGTTCGAAACTAACAGGGGAACACGTCGAAGTGACAATCGCCGGGTTTTATGCGACTTTGGTGGAAACTAGTTCTTACAAAAATATTTGACACGTATTATTTTTTATTCGGTGGTATTTGTGTTGAAGGGGTGAAAATAGGCCTGAAAATTGAGGGTGGGAAACGAGTTTGGTCGAATATCTTGGAAATTACTACAGCTAGAGGAATATTGTAAATGACAAAATTGTGTATTTTCTAATAAGGAATACAGTTGTGTAAACAGATCCCAAAAAATTCAGTTTATTTTTAATGTATTAATTAAGCAAACGGATTCTTTTGGAATCTGTTTGCACAGCGGCGTTCTTTATTAGAAAATAGATGAATTTTCCACTTATTATTGTTTAGCTTAATAGCTTCAGTAGATTCCAAGATATTCAACCAAACATATTTCTCACCCTCAACTTTGAGGGCCTTTTTCACCCCTTCAACACGAATGTCAGTCGATAAGAAAAAAATACGTGTCACATATTTTTGTAAGAACTACTTTCTACTAAATTCGTATAAAAATTGACGATTTTCACTTCGATATGTTCCCTTGTAAGACATACCTAGTGCATACCATCAGTATCTGTCGGATATATTGTTTATTCAGATCCTGCCTTGTCTTTTGATAAAAAAAAGTCGATAGTATGCTCTAGGCTTATGTCGAGGTAAATCTGAAATTTGGAGCAAGATCTTTGGTATAGTTACGTGTTGATACTTAACGCCGATAGGCATTCTCAAGATCGACACTGTTGATGCATAATGATAAAACACGGATCGTATGTTTCCATGTAACGTATGCGGCGTGTCTGTGTGACAGTGGACAGAGGCGAAGGATGTCGAATCTTTCTCAGACTGTCTCTTCAGTTTCGTATGTAATGTATATACGTATGCATTTATACACGCGCACGTGCGTACTTACAGCTCTCGATCTCGATATGGCAGAGCTGTCGGTCCATGGGAAAGTATTGCAGATTCATTGGACACGATGCTGTGATCGTTAAACTGCAACAAACGTAAAAATTCCGTTCAGTGTATCTACCCCGTAGCCTTCTTGGGGTTCGACGTTTCTCTAATTACGTAAATTACGTGAATTCTTCGAATGATATCCTACTGTTTCCTATAAAAAGAGAAATGGGGAAACCAGTGATCAAATCTGAGTTGGTATTTCCGAAGATTTAATATTGAATGTGGTAGCAATCACTTTCTACTAGATCTATGTAGTATTTCAATTTCGAAAAACTCCACGGTGATTGCAGCTTAGAATCCGATTTTGTATTTTGTAATTTATTGACTGAATACTTTGAACTCGCAAGGAAACGTTCCCAAGCTGAAAATTCTGATTTTAATGAAACTTCGTGTGAATGCAGAGCATATATAAATTTTTTTATTGCTTTAAAAGGCGATACTTATTTCTTTTTTAATTCCCGAAAAACTAAGTTTTTATTCAGCCGTCACACTAGGGAGACTCCTTAAGTTTCTCGAAGAAGAAGGGAATTTATGTATGTATGGATTGTCTGAATATAGCAGTGGCGTTAATACCAGAACTCTCCAGACTGGTTTACAGGAGGTTAGATAGGAGCTGTGTAGAGGAAGAATGGGGTGGAAACGGTGGCGACCGAGGCTGGGAACAAATTTGCCGTGGCTGGTATATACAATTGCTTCCTCGAGTGTCTCGGTTGCTCCGTGGCGGTAAGGGGTATCGAACTTGGGTTGAAATCGCGCCTGAACGTGACAGTTGCATCGCGCGGCTCTTTTCGTAGAAGAAAATCTATTCCATTACTTGAAAATCCCCCTTGGTTCTTGAATTCATCGATTCCCTTTTCTCCGGCATTGTGTAACGACTTTTCTCTAGAGCTTCTGTATTTTCACTAGTGAAGGACTCGATCTCTAATTGGATCGTGACAACTCGAATAATATTAAACATCTCAAACTATGCATATGGAATTCATACATGTGACAATAGACTTTTATATCATTTGTAATAGTGGTGCACCCAGAGTGGTGGCAAGGAGCCCTGGCACCCCTCAAAGAAGGGGCTTTGTAAAAAGAAAAGAAGACTGGATTTTATTCTTTAAATAAATATCTATAATCACCTAACGAATTTTATTGAATTTTGATTAAAAATATTTTTGTCCGTTCAACTCGGGTCAAGATTAACTCTTTAGCACCCAGTGTGACGTATACGTTACATTTAGAAAATCATATTTCCACTGTTTTTTTTTTTTGGGAAAAGAACAATGAAGGGCATGTATTGACAGTATTTTTCAGTTAACTAATCGCAATAAATAATTGTTTTCCCTAGGAAAAGTGTATGAGCACTAAAGGGTTAAATCCTGAGGGCGCCACTGATTTGCGATATACAATTGATTCCATCATTAAAAAACTTAGATCACCTGGCAGATCAAATGATTTCATTAACTGTCGAATATTTCAAATGAACCAACTTATTGAACCGCATTCCAACTGATAGCTAATCAAGTAGAAGGGCAATGTTGTGGCAACGGTAATCAAGAAGAACGCGCGCAGTTTCAGAATTCATTATGAAAGTCATTTTGAACTCACCGTATACTACGCGTGATGCTCCCCGAGTGATGAATACGAATGAACTCGTTGCTGGTGGTAGCGATGTGAAAGTACGACTGCTTCTCGTTGACGAAGAAGGTGTCTGGCACCCAGATATTCTTGATGAACTCCGAGCCGACGCTCAGCGTCTCGACGTCCTGTTGTTTGGTGAACGCGAGCCTCGGATCCGTCCAGAATTGCCGGAAGTAAAAATCCAGCGTGAAGTCCTGGTAGGATAGATCGGAGGAGCTTTCATTAGACACTGTTTCGTCATAATCGCAGATGGTCCAAGACGCGCGTGAGAACGGCGTGGAAAAACGTAAAAGTCACAGGTACACCGTCATCGTAACTAAGCAATCAGTGTTCCACTCCCCGCAACGATTCGGGAATGGTAGCAATGGCTCCAATCGCGGGTGGAACGAACAATGGAGCCGTGTCGAGCGTGAACTAACAACGTTACGTTCGAACGTGCAGCGTGCTCGTTGGAAATAATAAAATCTCGTAGCTGCGCGGGGAAGAAAGCAAACGCGAGCCAGATATCGCGGCTAGATAACGCGGACCGCCTGCTCGACGGTCTGATCGTGGTTTATGCGAATAAATAGATTTACATCGATTAAATACACCCTGATTTATTCGATACGCCGCGCGTTCGAAATACGCGGCTTATCTACCGGCGTATACAACGGGCTCACGCTGGAATATTCACGAGACTTAAAATGCCACAGGGTGTATCAGATTGTTTCACCCGCACAACTATAGATGAAATGATTAGCGATATTCGAAAGACGGGTTAGGTAAAAATTCAGGGGTCGTGGTGGGAACATTGCGCAGTGGTTGTGACTTTATTTTTCAAATGTAAGCTGTTCGAATATCTGAAGACTTTACCACCCCTTTCGTTATAAATTCAATCGTGATATTTAAGTGGTACAGGAGAAGTCCTATTTCGTAACTATTTTTAAATATAATTACTTAGCAAACTTATTACTCATATTATTGAATGTGTATTGTGTATAAAAATATTACAAAATTGTAACGGTCTTCAAATTTCCGAAACACTTTTATTTATTATTTAAAAAGCTACAACCACCCTGTGATGTCCCTGTCAACCCCTCGAATTTACATCGAAAGCATCGATACTGATCTTGCTCATAATGATAATGCTACTGTTTATTAATTTTTATCTTGCACTTCTCTTAATTGATTCTGGCGCAACACCCGCTAAATGTCACCCGACAAAATATTCCCTAAAACCATTTAATTCTCTTTTACGTTTTTCCTCGCTCCTCTTGCGCGCCTGTTTCTCTTTCGGTGTGGGAGGTAGGCGGAAGGGAAATTCAGCGTCTTTCCACGGGAGTGAATTATCTTGCGAGACAGAGATAGATAGAGATAGAGAGAGAAATAGAGAAAGAGAGAGAGAGAGAGAAAGATCGCTGTACACGAGATCGTCGCGAGATTAAAACGAGATCGAGGAAATAGCGAGACGTAAGACGGGGGGGAAACGATACGTAGAGCGACGCGATCGGATAAGACAGGGGCTCGAGCGGTTGGTAATGGGAGAGGAAACGCAGAACTGAGATCGTGGACGTCGACAGGTACCTTAAAACCCTTGTCGACCGATATCGCCGGCGTCTCTGTGTCCGTACAACCGTGTCGTGGTTATCGTAACGCGCGAAATCGGCTACTTGAACACTCACGTAACCCTATCGAGGCCTCCTTCAACGTTCCGTTTCACCCAGCCCTCTGTGCCAACCTCGGATTAATTCGACCGGCTAAATTCCCTTTAGGCAAACCGACCTGGACGCCAGTCTGCCGCTGAGCTTTCACTCGTTCTGTCGTTTATTCCAACTATGCAATGGGCCTTTATACCAACAACGTTTCTACTGAAGTAGGTACGCGATGGATAATTGTGGCTGCACGCACCTGAATTTATGTGAATCTCCCTTGGCCACGTTAAGCACGCGATACGAAAGTGAATTGAGTGGTACTTCCCTCTTTTTTATATCTTTCTGATAAGTGCCTTTTTTTATCGGGTGCGTAACTTTCAGGTGACTGACACGTGTGATAAAGTTCATTGGTGGATCATGCGATTAAGTCGGGCATTAACTAAATAAAAAAGTATTTAAATAACGGATCGAATAAAAGTTACTTTTATGTACTTTAGATTATTCGATGAATAAAGATAATTATTTTATTCGTCGAACCTTTCAACTTCGGTGTGGAATAAATTCAAGTTGAATAAAAAAATTAACTTAACTCGGATTAATTTTATTCGACGAATGACGAATAATTTGTTTAAGGTTTTTAAAAATTTTGCCCATCTCTGGGGCACTAGCGAAGCAGTAAAAATTCTATATGGTGACTACTTGTTTTGATATTAGTTTTTCGTTACTCTTTTAGGTATTGCATTGCTTATTTAGATTTAGGTGACTCTATGAACCTTTGAAACCTTCTGCGGGGCAAATAAACGACTGCTTTTGGGTTGCACGAGAAAGCTGCGATAGGAAGTTTCGATATGTAATATTCTTATCAAAAACTGGCTTAAAAAACTGAAACCCCAGTGTGCAATATTATAACACTGCTGACTACTCGATGAAGATCGTTGGTGAGATATTAAGACGCGAAGAATATTCATTACATAATCGGTAGAGCGTGATTAATCGAGGTCCATAAGAAACTGTGCAGATTGCATACATATTATGTAAGCAAGTATACGATTCACCCGCATTAAGACTGAATTAAGAGATTGTAAATTGCAAAATCGATACAACCCTCACGTAACCTTATCGAGGTCGCCTTCAACGTTCCATTTCACCTCACGCTTCGAGTTCAGACAAATTTCCCCGGGTACAACCCCCTTCGACAAAGCTTTCTCGATATTTGCAGCATTGTTTTTCCAAGTAACACAATAAAAAGCTTATCAGCTTTGAGATTTTCTGTGAAGCAGCTGGGACGTTCAGATTGCGTTCGATGATGTCTGAACGTGGATCCCTCTTTAATTCCGACCGATTTTTCATCCCCATTTTGTCACGTGTATCTGATCTTCGGTTATTCAAAATCGCACAGTTTCTGTACCAGGATGCAGATGGCTCGCGATACGCTTCCACCGATTCGACGCGATTTAAACGTCCGCGATTCGCGTGCAGATGCGCCAAGTACCGAGGGCAGCTTGGAAATCCCGTAAAATTGAACGACCCCCATCGATAATAAATGATTTCGTGGCTGGTTATTTGTGTTCAGGGGAACAGAAGATCGTGGAACGCTCAATCAAAAATTTTACGCATGACGGGGGAAACGGGACGCGATTGAATGAACGCGATTTCGCGCGAGTCGAATCGAGAAGCGGGGAAGGGGATGGTGTGAGTGAAAGGATTAAATATTCAAAGGTTCCCGTCGCTTTAATAGTCGATCGTCAAGCAGGAATACCGTGATTTAAGCGGCTTGAAATAGACCCTCCTCTGAAAGAAGTTGCGCGTTTTGAAATATTCAAGGATCTTCGCTTAAACTTTGATTACTTCGTTCGAGTAACGGAAAAGCGATTCCATTTGGACGCGAGCGGTCGGCGATATTCGTCGAAACGTTGTAGCGTGCTGTTCGTCGTAAATTAGGGGCCACTAGGGTCGAGTAATTCGTCCCGATAAAGAAAGTTTAAGTGACCGAGGCGAAGAGTTCGGGCGCAATCAGCCGAACCCCGATGGCTAGATTTATTATTTGAGGTCGAAGTTTCCTGATTATTCTATTATTAGAGGGGCGTAATTACAGGTGGGCGCATTTAAGCGCGCTTAAAACTTTCATCAGCCAACGAAGACGCTATTAAAAGTTCGCTTATCAAACACGAGTAACAGACGTATCGATCGCGTTATAAAAAAAGATGATTGCATTTACATTCCACGGGGAAGGGTCAAAGGTTCAGAGATTCAAAGATTCCCACGAAGTTCGCTAAACTTCGGTCAGCTTATACACTTATATTTACACAGAACCAGTCACCCAAAATTCCAATTCCACGTACCCCTTTGGCCTTTGGCAATACGGAGAGATTTTATAGAAGGCAACGATAGAGATCGTTTTTCTACAGTCGCAACTTCTACGACTTCAGAGAGGCGAAATATTTATAAGAATAATTCCATCGCACCATATGTTCCATAATTCGGAAATAGATGATATAACTCGATAATACTGTGCATATTATTTCAAAAGCTCAATTAGAATCAAACGTTTCATACGCGAACCTCTTTTCAAGTCTCTGAAGAAGAACGAGAAGGTGCCTCGCAGTCGCCAATCTCGCGCGGCTCACCTCGTGCACTCGCGGTTCGTTGGTGAAATCTGTACGGTAGTCGGAAGTTTCGCAAGATAATTCGATACAACTGGAAATTACACGGCTTGTACCGAGCCTCGTATCGCTCGGCGCACGGTTCACTCGAGCATCGGATCCCTGTCGGCGTGGTCGATCTCAGTCGGGGGAGTTTCGCGGCGCGAGGGTATTTCGTGTGTACACGCGAAAGCGGTAAGGTGCCATGGACCTGTGTATATGGTGATTATATGTATTCCATACATAGTCTATGACTACTTGGGCAAGACTATTACGTGCAAGCATGCCACGAGAGACGCTATAAAGCGGCATGCACTGTCTACGTGTACGGCGAAGAATAGATCTTAAGTCTAACCAATAGGTGAATACTTATGCCTAATCGAACTTCGAACTTGATAACAGTGGCAATGATATATGCCGTAGGATCTGAAAGTTCTTGGAGTTTCAGTGTAAATCCCAGTACCAATCGTGCTGCTAATATAGAATATTTAAATATTCTTTAAATTAGGGCTGGGACTATTTGTTGAATTTTTCGGTATTCGAATATTCGAATATTTCAGATGCTCAATTATTTGGAGAATATAATTCGAATATACAAGTATTCGAATACTATTCAAGTATCCAAGTATTCGAATACTATTCGAGTATCTAAGTATTCGAATACTATTCGAGTATCTAAGTATTCGAATACTATTCGAATATTTAAGTATTCGAATACTGTTGTATTCGAATAGTATTCGAATATCCAAGTATTTAAGTATTAGAATAATAACATTCGAATACTCAAATATTCGAAGTTTATTCGTAGCATTCGAATACTTGTAAAATCTTCGAATATTAAATTATTCGAATAGTCCCAGCCCTACTTTAAATATGAATCTCGGTGAAATGGTTGCTGTTGAAAATATTTCTGAATGACGAACGCGCTGGAGTTCATACCACTTCCTATCATAGTTCCCCTTTCTCTCAAACTAACCAGACTCTTCGCGACAAATTTACTCAAACTATAAAAATCAGCTTTTAAACCGTGGATTAAACATTTCCCCTGAATACACCTGCTACCGAATATATTTCCCCTGGCGTATAGTGATCAGCCGACGCGCGAATTTAAACAGACGGTTCCGGGTATACAGTGGAGTTTGCTCGATGGAACGGCGCGGGGCGTCGCTTCCGCGATTCCACTCGATATGTACGTTTACGCATACGATACGCGTATGCAAACACTTCCGGTGTTGCACTTTAGAATCACAGCGCGCGCGAATATACACCCGCCGTGGGAATGATTTTTCTACCCGGCGAGAAATCGCGAGAACGGTCGCACGAGCTCGGTGTATGGATTCAACGAGACGGAATAAAAACGGGGGAGAAGAGGAAAGAAAAAAAAACGACGCGCATTTTCGTGCACGATAAACAACAATTGCTGCTATAAATCTGACCCCCGTCACGCGTAGATCCCCATTCTTCCCCCGGTCGTGCAGAACTTTTCATTACGTATTTTTTATTTCCACCCCCGACACCCCCTCCCGCTTTCTCCTTCCATTTACAAGCGATGGTGGAGGGAAATTTTACGACTATTATAAACGTAGAAGTTTGCCGAATTCTCGCGACCGTTATTGGCGTGAAATTCCGCTGAACGAGATTCAGAAGGGGAGGGGGTCTTTTGGAATAAACTTGGACATTCTACAACTCCAATAACAGCTGACACTCACTCTCTCGGCGGGAGGATTTCAACCCCGGGCGACGCTCGCCGTCGTCATCGACCCTCTGTACACGCGGGCGCGATATTTTTCTGACGTTTCCAACGCGTGCTTGAAAGTGTCTATGCTGACTAAACGTGGGAATGCTTTTCATTTTGACGCGCGGACACCACTTCAAGGTTGGACTTGGGAGGTACGAGAATGGCCATGGACAAGTTTCGGGTTTCGAGGGGTCATTCCTTTCGTATTAAATTAAATTGGCTGGTAAAGGATGGAGCGGGGAGGGTAGAGTGTTTGAGTGATTGGAGTTGCTAAAATTTGGAAATGGAAATGTGTAGGGCAATTATGGAAGAGTTGCTGGACCTTATGCGAAATTGTTATTGTATCTAAAGTTTGTAAGAAAATATTTTCCAGGGATATATATTATTAGTTGAACGTATTGTGAATTAACTTAAAACTTTCAATATTTATCAACAGTAAAAAATTAAAATAAAAAATATTCTTTTGTGGGGAGAGACGCCGCATTTCTGGGTGTGCTGTAGCATTGCGAACAACTTTTAATTTCCCATTTAAACTTGTTAATTGTAACTTTTTATTTTAAAAAATAGTTCAAGCAGAGTAAACTAAACATATTTTTATTTTATGCCGTTATAAAATACAATAAAAGTGGAAAATAAGTTGGTACAGATATTATTTCTGCTTTTCTACATTTAATTGTTTTTTTTTCACATTTGTTACGCATAAAATAGAAATAAAATGTGAGAAAACAGTAAAAAGTGCATAAATATGTTTAAAATTATTAGAGTTGTCATTAAAAACCAAATAATTTGCCTTGAGATAGCACGTTATATATTTAAAAACATAATTTAGTCGACTTAGGTTCCGATGCAGTACAGAATCAATCCCCCATAAAAGTGTGGCATCTATCCCAAATTCCCGGGAGAGACGCCGTACCTTCGTATTTCTACAAGTTATGCTGAATATAACCTAATCTGGCAAAGAAATATTCCACAGAGTCTCTTTAACGTATTGCAAACGTTATATCACGAAAAACTTTAAATTGTTATTCAGGCAAAGTGCGGTAGGTTTTCCTCGAAAAACAGCAAAATCTTTAAACGTAACAAGGGAAACATGTTCTCGCTTACTAATTTAACCCAAACCAACAGCCTAAGGCAAATCAAATCGACAGAGCTATATTTTATTCCACACAACCCTGAAATACTAAAAGTGCGTCGTCTCTCCTAGCGCAGCATCTCTCCCATAAATACTCTATAGGTATTTGGAAAATAAAATATGAAAGAAGGATCTTTGTAAATTAAAATTTATGTAGATCGCGTGTGGAAGTCCGCGTTGAAGTCGGACTGAAAAAAATACAAACAGCTGCATTGTGTAATCTTATAGAACTACTTTTATTTTTCAAGCACGAGTTCAGCGAGCTTCTATTTTCCGCCAAGTATTCAAATATTAAGCACGAGCATGTAACATAAATCAGTCTGACCCAAGCTCTGCCATCGGAGGCTTGAAGTTATAGGTACCCACTCGTTGAGCTTGTCAAACGAACAGTCGCAACATGAAAATATCCGTAATTCGAAAACAAAACAACTGCCGCGGGCGAGTTTTTTTTATTGCTTTTATATTCAAAGTTCATCCTTGAAGTGGTGCACTCGTATGTTACGATGCATCCCGTGTTTCGATATCCGGTTTCGTTTACTCTCCAACTCGCTCGTTAATGAGTTTTTAGTTTCAATTACCAATTGCATCGTTCGTAACGTTGCGTGCGCAAAGTTCCTTGTTGTTATTAATTGGGGAACTTGTAGTGGGCGTAAGTGGTTTCTGACGCGATAGCCAAGTCGGGGAGCAACGATAATTAATTAAAAGTCCGCTGAAAAGTACGATATAAAACGATACGTTGATGTCAGTACGAGCGGATGTCGTCGGGGCTGCAAGCTCCGCTTCGTTTGGCGCTTCTCCAGCCGCGACGTCGCGCAGTGGACGTCTAATTTGTCGTAATATATGTTCAGACGGTTTACGTTCTCAGACTGCTATACATAAAAATCGCTTAAACCCTACAACCCCCTCTAAATCACTGTTTACCCCAACGTTACGAGAAACTGTTCCTACACTTCGTTTGAAATACTCTTCAACATTTCTGGATCACGTTATCCGTCGCGAAAGCACTAGCCTTAATAAGGGAAGTTGGACAATTCGGAACTTTAGAAAATTATGCAACTCTGTGTGCAAGCAGAGTAGTTTGTGCGTAAGATAAATCTATTTTTTGTTGGTGCTATAGTGTAATTTTAGGGGGTGAAATCACCCCTTGAAAAAATGCAAGAATATTCTTCTTCGTGGAATATCTGGAGGACGGTGAGAGATATTGGAAAACAGTTTAAATAAAAGTTGTATCTTTTTTTATATCTATAGAACTGCGTAAAAGTAATTATCGAATTAAGGAGTGGTGGCGGGGGTAACTTGAAAAGTGTGGATTTTTTGATAACTTTATTTACGCAGTTTTGTATATATACAAAAAGGTGCGATTTTTGTTTATACTTCCTTTCGACATCTCTAACCGTTCTCGAGACATTCCACGAAAAAGAAAATTCTGCCTTTATTTTAAGGGGTGATTTTAACCCCTAAAATCACACTATGGCTAGGGTAACCAGATCTAGAAATGAAAAAATCTAGGTTGAAATCGTTTGAAAAGGAGGACGTTGTAAAATAAAACCGAATTTTAGATATCAACTTTTATTATGTAAGAAAACATTAATTAATGTTTACATTAGAATAATTTTGTAGCTACTACATATTCAGGCCCTTAATAACTAGTAGATATAAAGTATGCATATTTGACAAAAGTTCTTTATTTCTTCAGATATAATTATAAAAATCCATACAAGTCATATATTTCAAAATTATATTGACTCAGTATTTAATACCTAACCAAGATCAATTTAGGGTCTGAATATGTAGTAGCTACAACATTATTCTACCGTAAACATTAATGTTTTCTTACATAATTAAAGTGTTATTTTACAACGTCCTCCTCTTCACACGATTTCAGACAAGATTGTCCTCCTGTTTCATTTTAGTATCTGGTACACAGTAATAGAATTATTCGTTCCATTTTGGAAGCAAGTAATTTTTATTCGATACGAGGACACTGCATTTCACTGAAAAAACGAGGATATATTATCCTCCTTTTGAATATCATACAGTAACCCTAACTATATCACCAACAAAAAATATCTCTGTTTTACCCATCAACTACTCTACCTCCACACAAAGTTGCATAATCTCCAAAATCTCCTGGTCGCCTAACTTCCCTTGCACTTAGCAAACCAACTGCAAAAATACGCTCCCCAAAAATCACTGGGTAATTAAATCGAAGCACTCTCTGCAACTGTCTCAACGCCCGAAAATCGGGTTCGCGCGCAGCGTAAGCGTTCGCCTACGCACGTCGAGCAAAAGAAACGAGGAGAACGTAACAGAAGTGACTAGAGCACAGTGATACGAAGCTGTAATACAGAAGCGTTCCAAGCAGAAGCTGGCAAGCGATTCGAAGCTGGAAAATGAAAATAGAGAGAAAAGAACGCGGTGTGTGTACGACCAATGACGGATAGGCGAAAGTGGTACTCGTAGCGAGGACCGCTGTTCGCCGGGCAAGAGTGTCCGTCGCGGTTTTTCACGCCTCGACGAGTGATCGGTCTCTGTGTGTACGCGTGCACACGTTCCGCTACGCAGCGTGGATCAATGTGGACACGGATCGTGCAAGCGTACGCGCGCACACACAAATATATATATATAATAGATAAATAGTAATATAACGTGTACGGCGTCATAGTGATTGATAGCGACCAGAAGCGTACTGCACACACTGACAATGATACAGCTCATATATAGGTGTCGTATTATACCCATAATGTAATAATAAATATAAGAAATATGTATGTAGATATATCTATAGACACAGTATTCGTATAGTCTCGATCGTAGTCGCAACGTCGCACGAGCTATACTCTCCCGTTTGCTATATGCGATCGTCGGCTGGCCACAAGGAAATTTCAGGAGTCATAAGAAATCAGGGGTTTCTCTCGTCGAATTCATTCGGTATCAGGCACTCTTTCGTCACAGTTCCCTGAATATTTCCTCCTCTCTGTCTCTCCCGTTTCGCCTCCGGGGCCGATAAACGCTGCGCCCCGGAATCAACGGGAACAGAAGGCGAAGGAGAGCGCTTCACCGCGGCCGATCTTTCGCGCGAGAGACTCCTGTGGGAGGAAGGATGCTGGGCAACGGTGGGAAGGGCGAAGAAGAGGAGACGAGGGGTCACGTAGCAGAGGCTCGCCAACGGGTATAAAAATCGCGAGTCACGTCCCAGGTGACAGTGTCGACTTGATTTGGTTTCCGCACAGGGCTCAACACCTGGGGTCCAGTCTCGTACATTCAGCTCCAAACTCGCATTCTGGATCTCGATCGAGCTCATCCCACGGCTCGCTTCTTCAAATCATTTGCAAGGCATCTTTAGGGACGTGGAAAGTCCTTTTGAAAGTCTCAGTGGGAATTCTTTGCTTTTGGTAGAATTTCGATTTTTTTTTTTAATTTAGCAGTTGGTTATCATCTGTTGGTTGTGATGCTCTCCGTTTGGATTGGAGGCGAATATTGTATAGGAACCAATGGCAAGCGTAATTCACGGGTATTATGCCAACTCGAGCGATCCGCCGTGGCTGGAATTTTTCGTCGGAGCAAATAGAACGTCGACGGAAGTGGGATCCAGCCTCGTGCCAGTTTGAAACCGATTGCAGACACCGGAACAGATACCTCTGACTACTACAGGAGTATACGCAATACACAATACGCCATATGATTACGCTATATACGTATCTTAAAATATTGAGAAAGAAAATATATATGTATATATATATATGTATACCATACGTGACGCTGTGCACACGCTTATATACGTACACATCTACAGAATACGTGGAATTTGCGAAAACATGTATGCGGGGTGTGGAGAATGTTGTAACAGTCACGGTTTCAGGGAATTAATCTGTAGAGTGGGTTGAAGGTCCTCGATCTTGAAATTCGAAGTCAAGTTTCTCTTATTCCTGTGTGTTTCACTCGATAGAAGGGTGGAAAAATCCACGGTATCTATGTGTTGCAAACAAATCGTTTTTTGCCAAAATTAGATGTTCCTTTAGAGGGTGGAGCATTCTCCCAATTAAATTTTAAGGGGTTAAGCCACCTTGGAGGCTCGAAAATGTCATATGTAAGTTTTAGAATTTTTTTAGGCGAAATTAGAAAGCAAATGAAAAAACTATTTGAAGGGCTTTATTCAACATGACTAATGGTACATAAAAAAATTGTATTTGTTTTTTTTTTAAACCAAATGGTGTTGCTGGTGCTCTTTCATTGTTACAGTTTTTGAAAAGACACTCTACACAAGTAGCAGTAGAAGTCTTGCATACTTTGACGTAGGATAAAAAACCGAAAATTTTCAGTATTTGCATGACATTTACTTCAAATGTACTTAGCGAAAAATCAAAATTTTGATTTTTGTGAAACTGGTGGTCATTTGAAGAGAATATCGAAAAATTTGCCTAAAATTTGAAGCCCAAATTGTGTCTAAAATTGCCTGTAGCAGAAAAGATTTTAATGAATCGTAAAATCCGTATGTACTTCTGTAGATAATCTATTATAGAAGATACTATTCAAAATTCAAGAGAATCGAATAGAAATTGTTCAAGTTATGCTGCTAGCCAATTTGAAAAAAGTGATTCCAAGGAGCTACGCAGAACAGATAGAACACATATGTAAGTCGGTCATTGTTTAATAGTTCAGTACAATATTTATACAATCATTAATATATCCCCTAAACACAAGAAGTGTAGAAATAATTTTCATCCTCATAGTATCAATAAACAAATTCGTCTAACTTGGTGCCGTCAAAGTGGCGGCACCTCTTAAAAGTTATCCCGAAAAAAACGATTTGTCTGCGACACGCGATACCTCCTGAACATCGAGTGTAACACGTACTTAGAAATAAATGAAAATCTATTACCTGGAATTCCTTGATCAAGATGAATTTCTTTGCAAATCTCAACGAACCCAGTCACGCAGACTAATCGATGAAACTCCCGACCATTACATCCTTGCTACCCCGTACATCTATCCGTATATATGCGTGCCTCAACGTATGTGCGGCCAGCAGTGCTCGAGTCGCCATTTCTGCGATCTCCCCCGTGAACGAGCGAAACGTTGCCGCGGAATTTCTGCCGATAACACCCATAAACGTCCCCCTCGCGATATCAAACTACACCCGTTCGAAGCGAAAATTCGGTACACAGGCGGTCGGCTTGCATTTATTCTTCGCCCCGTAAATCCCTCCTACGCGATAAACCGAATCGCCGGAAAACGATATTGCCAGGGAGCCAGCCGTAAAAAGCGTTAGACCAGCCTCTCCCCATACGGTCGAACGTTGTTTCGCGGTTTCGCGTTGTCCGCGCGCCCCGTCTACGTCTGCCACCCTCGTGGACCGATTCGAGCACCGCGGGTAGGGCCATGCAACAAGAACATCGCAAATCGAATTAAACGAGTCAACCATAAACCATAAACGAAGTGGACAAGAATATATCTTGCGAAGACTGTGGAACGTAGCAAGGTTCCCTTGTAACAGTTCAGCCAACCAAACAGCTGTGACGAGCTATAAAAACGTAGGTTAGTAGGCCATCCGTGTAGTGTTACGTGTGACGTGTGTGTCGGGTCCCTTCTCTGTCTGTACGTGTACGTGTGCTCTGGTGTACACGGTAGGTATGCAGATGGTGTGTCCGTGTTACGTGCCAATATGCCCCTTGCTGCCAACATAAATATCGCGAGCCGCGATGGCTATGTGTCCCTCGTTGCGCTCGCGGATGGCTCCTCGAGATTTCAATGGGCCCGTGAAACACTTCAATTTAGGCCGGTCGTGGTTGCTAACGATTTTTTGCGGCGCGAGTTTGTCACCTTCGTTTCAACTGGGAAGCGCTTCGCGAGTTTAGACGATCGGACCGGTAACGACATGAATATTCACCGGAATATTTATCAATCTTACGCCCGTGTTGTTCTTTCGAATTTGAATATTCCGCGCGGCGAGAGGAACACACGCACGGCGGATAATCGCAGAAACAAACAAATCGGTAACAAGCGGCATAGTGGGACGAAAGTATGACGCGATCTGTGGGCTGATTCAATGGTACGATCGATACGATCATTGTAGCGCGGATCGATCGTATCACGGTGAATTTTCTCGAATCGTCAACAGTCCCGTGAACGTGATGAGTGAATGATGGGAGACCCGTCGGTCACGAGCGAGGGGAGGAAGAAAGAAATTGTGAACGAACTGAACGAACGGACGGGCGGCTGTCTATGTGAGTTCTGTATGAGTTTGAGAATGCAAACTGTACCATCAACACTTCGGACACGGAGCTGATGCTGAGGACATACATGGTGACGCCGACCTCCACTGGTGGACCTGCAATCAACAAAAACCATCCGGCCTTGGTCGCTCTGATTATCCGCTAGTTTCCAGGTTCCCGTACATCTGGCAGGTAGATTGTACGTGGACGATAAAGGTTAAGTTCTGTGTCTTACCCCTGACTCACGGGCACCGGGGTGCTTCCTTAGAAATTGAATGAAAACGAATTGGGGGGCTAGCTTGGAGATTGGCAAAGGTTGTCGCGCGCAGAATCGGTACGGTTAATGATCCCTTAGCTTTCCGTAGATAGCTGAACGTTCCATGGTGAATTCGAAGGGGACACGAGAGTCAGGGGTAAAATGCAAGCGTACAAGTCGAAGAGAGCTCGCACCCTGCACGGAACCAAATCAACAGCACTCGTCGGCCACGTTGCTTTCCAAGCTAGAAGAATTATTTTACACTTGACTAGTCATATATGTATATACATAACCCTTAGCTATTATGTATGTTACAGCCATCACAGCCGCGTAGCAAGTTGGCTTTACCTTGCTCAACTATCTTTCGCATTCTTTGCTTCTCCTATTTACCCCCTTTCATTCTTGTATCATTCCCCGTTTTACACTCTCCCCTTTTGTACCCGTATCATTTGTTTCGCGTCGCGCCGTTAGCACCGTGACGTTCTAATTATATTTCTGACCAGCTACACGCGCGTCTCTTTATACAAGGCGCCTCTCGCAAGAATTCGGTCCGTTTATATCTCCGCTATCGATTCGATCCCCATCCACTTCTCACTTGCATCTCCTTTTCACCTGTCCGTCACCCGAGTCGGCATTCTCGTCTCGTAAACGCCGCTTTAACCATCTAACCCCCGTTAAAGAGACGCGGTACACGATCATAGCGCGGGATTGCTGTCATTGTCACTGCGATCGTCGATTCCGGGCGAATCATACAGTCGTGGTTCTGCTCGAAAAAATTCCACGATGAGCTACTCGGACGGACGCGTGGACATTGCTCGTGACGCGTTTAACGGGGTCACTTTTTCGTGTTCGAACAAACGAACGTGTGATACGTGCGGTGTCAGACACATGGGGTGTTGGGGGTTGGGGTTGTGGGGGTGGGGGTGAAGGTAGTGTGGCGGTGACGGTAGTGGTTGTATTTTTTTTGGGGGGGGGGTTGGTGGTCTGGGGCGACAGGGGGTTTCTCGGGTGGAATTAAAATATATAGAATATATATAATAATAATTGTAAGTGGTGGCAGGCGGGCAGCCCATCTCAGCAACCGCGGCATAGCAGCTAGCGTCTAAAAAATTATCTAACGGGACGGTCGTGCGTATGTAATATATCCAAAATTGAACAAGATACTATTCTTCTACTAAGAGAGGAAACAAAAGTGTTCGTTCGTTTCGTCGCTTCGGACAAAAGAGCAGACCACGCTTCAGAGAGCATAGGCTATAAAAAAGTAACAAGCAGGAGACAGTAAGATGTATATATATATGTATGTAATATTCGTCTACACTCGGAAAAATGTAAGATTCCAGTATGATTGAATCGAGTACGGTTCTCTTCATTGTTAGGTCGCAGAGATTTGTTATAGAAATAGAGAGTGATGAAGGAGATAAAAAATAAACGTGTGCCTTCTAGAATAACTATATATATGCGTGTGATAGAATACAAACCATCCACCGAATACGATTCACTAGCCAATGGCGACTGAATATGTACACAGTGTGTACAGAGCGGAGTCTACGGAATTTTGTTTCTCTCCAGTTTTTCTGAGTGTAGCCTACGAGAGTTGTCAGCACTTTTTCATCGTTTCACAGACGCGAAATAGTACTTTGTCCATTTTTGGCTCGGTGTTTGTTCCGTTGGGTATTATTTTCTTGGTTTCTGCTGTTGTCGTGTGCGAGTGTGTCGGTCCCTGTTCCATGCACGCGCACAATTATTCTGACATTAATAGGAGCCGCCACTGCGGTAGCTAGGCGGAGGTAACGCATCAAGCTGGCCAGAGGCCCTTAACCAAGTCGACTTCATCTCGTGTTGTATAGTTCTCGAAGTTACAGTGGTTGGCCGTATTTCCGACCGTTTACTCGCAGCCCTTAACTCTGTTTCATCAACGGCTTAATACAGTGTGTCTCGTGGAACAAGCAAGATAGATAACTTTTAAGGGAACAGCATTCAAGAATTCATTTTCAAACAAGCTTAACATTCATCGAAATATACAGGGTACGCCGGTAATGACGGCAAAACCGTGGGTGATTCCTCGTATTCTTCGATCGCGTGAGAAAATCGATTTTCAGAATCTCTGTAACGAGTAATTCAAGGGACAACCCATTGCACGAGATCAATTCCGGTACCTTACACTTTATCATGCGATGAAATTGAGAAATGCCACCTTGCCCCTTTTTAAACATTCTCTCTCGAATTTAAAACCATTTAAACGATTTAAAGCGACCCAATAGTTAAGGGGGACTCTACCCAGAAGCCACTAAAAAGTTTGGGATTTTTTGTTCGTATAAATAAAAATAATGGGCTTGGATTTTTTTATTTAGTTTTAAAGCAATCTTTATTTTGCTAGAAAATTTTTTTTTTATGGAAAATTGTACAAAATGGGGGCAAACAAAATGTCTTCCTGGAGCACTGCAAAAAAACTGACCCACTCTCCCGGGAATGACTGGATTATCTGAAAAGGAAATACAAAAGAGATATATAAACTAGAATATATTATCTTCCATGTAGCATAGGATTTTCTCAAAATTCGAATTATTTTGGAAATTGTAGCAGTTTGAAGAATTTACTTTAATTTTTTACATAAAAATTTGCACTGAAATGCTTGTGAAAAGTCGAATAATTGAAATATCAATAAAATCCCACGCTACATTAGAGGGAATATATTCCAGTTTATATATCTTTTTTGTATTTCCGTCTCAGGTGATTCAGTCAAATTCCAGAATTATGGGCCAGTTTTTTTGTAGTGCTCCGGGAAGAAATTTTGTTCGCCGCCATTTTGTACAATTTTCCATAAAAAAAAAATTTTTCTAGCAAAATAAAGATTGCCTTAAAACTATATAAAAAATCCAAGCCCAATATTCTTACTTATACGAGCAAAAAAATCCCAAACTTTTTATTGGCTTCTGGGTGTGGTCCCCCCTTTAATATCGCCATAGGTATCTTTCTACAGTTTCAAAAGAACATCGGAAGCAAACTGTTGTCTCCAATGCTCCTTCGATCCAGTAAAACGATACAGCGCATTAATTAATTACGAAGGCCGCTAAGACGTCTAACAACCAACGCTAAATGAAATACACCAGAGGAACCGGAGAAACGTGTCGACGAGAGATCGCACGGCTCTGTCGTCGAAAGCCTCGTCGTTCCTCCGCGTCGTGCCAAGAAAGTGGACGTTCGTAGCCGAGCGGAAGGAGCGACGGCCTGATCGTAATCGTGTTACGCGATTGTCGCGGTTACAGGCGTTCTCGCGAAACGAAGAGCAGATCAAAGGAGCACAGAGCCCGAGGCGATGCGGTTCTGTGCACGGCAACCGAACTAATTTCATCGGCGAAGCGGCAATCGGCCCTCGACACACGTACGATCGAGAGGCGAGAGCAGTTCGGTCCTATCAAAGCCCCGGGACAACTCCTCCTTTTCTCACCCCCCTTCCTTCTTCCCCAACGACAGAGCCAGATTAAACCTGCGAATTTCCTGCGGTCGAGGGCTGCAATTAATCGATTATCTCGTGCACGCCTCGGAGCCGATCGATCTCGGCGACACTGTTGCGCAATCGGGCGACTTCCCAATCGTAGAAGCAATCCGGAAAATTGCATTAAACTCGGCGCAACGGTCTCTGGTACCAAGCCCCGTCTCCCTCGAGCGTTCGTTTCTTGGCCTAGAATATCGTACCCCGCGCTCCCGACCGAATACCAGCCAGGGGTGTTCCAGGGGGTGGTCTCGCGCGCGCCAAAGAAAAATATCGGGGGATGCAGCGATCTCCAATGTTCCGCGGATATTATATTAAGGGAACGAAAGAAGGGTGGTCGAAGGGAACTCTATGCGTTCCTGTGCGCGTGCATGCATCCAGTGTAGGTGTGCGTCTTTGTGTAGATGTGTCTGTTGTGTGCTATGTTTCAGAGAGCTTTCTCTCTTGTCTGTGTGTGTCTGTGCATAGTGACGTGTGGTATGTAGATGATATTGTGGCTGTTAACGATTGGCGGCAATCGTTCTTTCGAGTACACGGGCACTAAGAAGATATGGTTGCTCGGGCAAAGGGGAGGGTGGGGGTGGGGGGATGTTTTCAGTTCGAACGAACGGGATTGAGATTTTAGTAATCGATTTTCAGCGTAATTTGACTGAGTAAGACCTAGAGGTAGTACCATTTTCACTTCGGATAGCGAGCTGATACTCAAGACGTACATGGTGACGCCCACCTCGACAGGAGGACCTGAAATCGAAGGTTAGTCAGACTGAGTCGGCCGTTTCCGGCCGCGGACAAGTTACACGATGGGGTGACTATGGCTTGTTTATTATTATTCTTTTTTTTTTGTTCACTGATCGTTGAAGTTATGCGTTAATATCGTTCATATGTTACTATCTACAAGTTCTTTTCTTTTTTTGGATTTTCTTTTCTTGTGAATCTATGGTGAGTGTGGAATGTCATGGTATTATTAGTGGTTATCGCTACGTCGGATGGATCGCTGAAAGTGGTAATTACTCTCGATTAGAGGGCCACTGATTATCGTTCACTTGCGACGGTGTGCTTGGTTACTCTCTTTTTCGAAGTTTGTCGACGATTGTTTAGTTGGCAGTGCTGAAACGTTGATCGAGTGGTAGAAATGTATCTCAATTTCTCAGTCTCTATTTTAATATTACCTACTTTTGAGGATGGGTGACTTGATAAGATATGTCATTCGTTGAATTATTCTAAGAATATTATACAATATTGTTAAATTTCTACGAGCCAATCTTCTCAATCTCAATGACCACCCAGTTCTGCGAGTTGAGATTCACAAATCCTCAGTATTGCAAATTAGCCGACTCCTCCGACAGGCGATATTCACCTTGAGCATTGAAGTTCCTTAGAAATACGGAGATAAGAAAAGTAGGTACAAGTACGTACCAGTGGTACGAGTTATCGTAACAATCAGAGCATCGCGCGGCAATCTAGGAACTGTTCGATTTTCATGGGCAGACGGGCCAACATCTTAACGTCGAGTGGTCTCGCGGCGGCCATTGCCGTTAGAATTTCATTGGGACGGGGGTGGAACGGCCGTCAGGTGGGAAGAGCTCGAGTACCGAGTGAAAAATAAAGAGTCGAGGCGAAGGTCGGCCGGTGGAAGAAGGAGGCTAGAGCACCGGAACGGTATTTCCACGATAAAGTTGACTCGTAAACAACGGGTCTGCCAGCGACACTACGCGTACCTTCACCGATATATCTTCATTTCCATTTCTGGGATGTTTTTAAAACCCTATACCCGGCGAACGTCCCATATGGGACACATATTTCACAATGACGGGCCGTACACGTTGCAAAACGCAACGAGCGGACGTGGTATCGAGTTAATTGAAATGCGTTGGTATGGCTTTACCTCCACAAGCCGGCCAATCGTCCATGAGAACGTGTTTCAAAATAAAAAAAGGCAGAAAAAATAATGAAAAGGGGAAAGCAGCGGTTGGAACGAGTTTCGCGAAAAAAAAAAATTGATCGTATCGGCAACCGTCGTATATATTTTTATTCGTTATATGAGAGCCGCAGGCTGCTGTGCGAAATATTTTTCATGGGAATGTTTTTGTATATGTTACGATTCACTGGAAGCTTGGTACTCTAATCGTGAGTGATCGGGGCCAATGCTTTGCCCGGCACGCGTGAAATTTACGCATATACGATGGATAAACATATATCTACTTATTAATGCACTGTTTGTTTTGGTTTCATGGTATTTCCAGCTCTTGAGTACTATATTTCTCTTTCTCGTTTTTTATTCGTATCCTCCATTATTTGTTTCGTTTTATTTTTTATATCATTGATCCAGAGCCGGATTTACCTTTCAGAGGGCCCTAGGCTAGGTTTGTTTTATCACAATACCTGTATAATCTAAATAAGAATTTAATTTCAAAATTAACATTGAATATCAAAACTAAACATAACATTAACATAAATAAACATTAAAGATACAAGTTAATAAAGATAATATAAAAAAATGCTAATTTTTCGAAGAAAATATTTAGAATGAGGGGCCCTCAGCTAAACGGGGCCCTAGGCTTCAGCCTTGTTAGCCTAAGGGCTAAATCCAGCACTGCATTGATCGTGATGAAGGTGTAATGCTCCTTCTTTTACTTTTTCACTCAACCGATGTTTCATTGTCATTACTACTACCATTCTTGGGAAGTGGAGTGAAGTTGGACATGTAAAGCAACAGAAGATATAATCGTGACAAATTTAAAGGGTTTAAGGAACCTGTTCAGTCAAATCGCTCGAAAATCAAGTATTTTTTGCGAATTAATTACAACGACATGAAAGCAAGCACAGACTTTTCCTTTTATAGTACAATTTTTATTATTATCACATAGAGTAAACAATTTTTTTTATACGTATTTATATTACAAATTTCGTCACATGAGGCTGATTATAGAGTGTTTTAGAAGAAGTGTCTTTGGTTTTTCACTGATATTTAGCTTAAAAATAATGATACAACGTTTTTATTGGGATATGTTTCTCCTAGAATCTTTAATTTCGGAAAAATTGAGCTTGTTTCTGAACCTCGAAAAAAAAATTGAACGAAAATTAGTAAAATAGCGACTAGGAGAAGGCGATTTTTACGATAAACATAGATTTTTAAAGTTCACAGATGGCTGCTTTTTTTATCTCGGAAACTAGAGTTTTTAAACCTCAATATTGAGGTTCAGTTCAGAGAGAAATATATTTTGAATGTGCTCTAAAACTTTCAAGTCGATTCACGCGTCCATTTTTTCCAAGCACTGCAAAACCACAGAAAAAACGTCTAAATTTTTTTTACAGTTTATAGTATTAATAAACACTTCCCAAAAACACTAGTCACAAATTGTATTCATCTCCTTGTGATTAATTCACAAAAAAACTTGATCTTCCAAGCGATTTAACTGCCTATTCCCCTTAATTCCACAATACAACTCAGAAACTACATACACCTTCGAGGACCTAAAAAATTCGTCACAGAAACCTAATTCATCTCTCCCAGGCTCTATAATGCCTACATTCGCTATACCAATACTGCCAACAATAATTTACAAACATTTCGAGGATCACTGCTCGAGTATATCTCTCTAGATTTTTCAAAAGTCATTACCCCCGAAGATCCTTACACCTAACTATCTTGCCAATCTATCTATCCCCTACACCTCCTACGAATTTCTAACTTCACAAACGCATATTGGATCAAGCCTTGATCCATATCACAGCCATCAATCGAAAGATTTGCCCCCGTGTAGGTTAAAGCAAGTCACTGTTCGAGACAACGGGAATGGGCATCGAGTTTCCCCGTCACGTATTTTGTCATTTTCGCGGAGACTTGGATCGCGAGCGCGGGAGAAAGCGCGCTCCGAAGGAAATCCCTCGGTGCCGCGGAGAATATCGAATGAAGGGAGGGCCGTTAGTCGAAGGAGCCACGGAACTCTGTTTATCCGGTGGCTACAGGATATCCCGTTGGCCTCGGTAATGTCCGAGATCCATCTAAATTTTAAATGTTGAAACCCCGCGCATCCATGGCCCCGGGAAATCCTACGTCTCCGCTTGGCCGGTGTTACCGCGGATATCGGCAATCCGAATCGAGCTTCGGGGCGATACGTTTGAAACGATCTCGCGGAATAGTCGATACCATCCTACACGCGCTGAAAATAAGAGGGGCATTGAAAATTCCCCTGGGATTTATGGCCATTTTTGACCTGGGAGCGATAAATTCGAGAGGAACGGCGGAGCGCGTTCTATTGGACGCTGTATCGAAGCTCGGAAAGATATTCCGCGGTCGGGCATTATTTATGACGCGTGTTTTGCAGCAGAAACCACGTTACCGTCCGTGTTAACATACTGAATAAGCTGCGGCGGATAATAAGTTTCTGCTTCACTTGATCCGCGGTATAATTGATTCATTGTTCTTACTTATACATTTCGCATTAGTATTCCAATGTGAGTCCGAGTTATGCTATCGTTATCTGCATTTCATGCCCCGTCCGTTTGGATAGACGTTAATCCGCGAATCAGAACGTGTTGAGGAGAACGTCCGTATCCGTGGCTCTATGAAAGATTGGACGTTCCGTGGGTTCGAGGAGGGCCGCAAGTTGCTCGGTTGGAATGCCAAGGAAATCGATCGGACCGGACGGGGCGAAGGGAATTGATAGGGGTCGTTTTCGGGAGTAATTCTCGCGGACGGCACACTTTTCGGGGTCTCGAATTCCACGGCATTGTCTCCCGCGGGAAAAGAGCAAGAAACCGCAGTTGTGGATGCCTTCGTGGGTCACCGTGGCTCGTGGCCAGCGTCAGAAGTCTGGGGATCTGGAACTGTCCCAGCACGGGATCAGGAACGGAATGAAAATGAATGCACGTTCGTAGCGGCGACGAATAAATAAAGCGCCTGTGTTTACTGTTCATTCTATTCAGAACGTGTTTGCAGGGGAACGGGTATGAAATTTTCCGTCGCGATGCACCCCGAGTCCCAACGATCTTATTAGCCGCCGCTCGACGATATCCCAGCAGTGACGGTAGCTTTTCTTGAAAGTATTCGGGGCTACCGAAGCGAACAGAAATCACGATATTAGGGTTTATAAAATGGACTGCTGGGTTATTTCGGAGAATACGAAGTTTTGTATATTTGAGAAGAATTATTAGTTTAGGATCTGGAGGGGTTGAACTTTTGATCAGAGTTCTTTGGAATTTGATTCTTTCAAGCTAGCTTTCTGTAATTAGGATTCTTTGGTACAAAACCGTGATTAGTAGAAAAGATCGGGGGTAGTTGATACAAATGATTTATCTCGACATTGTGTATAGGGTGAGTGTTCCTAATATCGCCCATCGTTATATCTCGCAAAGTAAGCACTAAAATTTATCGATTATGCACTGAATTAGTACCTAACCATTTGTACGAAGACATACTGTAATTGCAGCGTTATGTGATTAAAAATTACAGAAAGGGAAATATTTTAGTGAATTTTAATAGTGTAAAAATTGATTGGACTGCCACAGTTTTACATTACATTCGGAGAAGGTAAGTTTAATAATTCTGTGAATGCAAGAATATCTGCGAGAAATACCTAATTAATGATGTACTTAAGAAATGAAATCGATTAAATACTTTTCTTAATGAAAATAGCCTTCTTCTTTTAACAGTATGCGTGTTCTCAATACCGCCTACTGGAGAACAATGGTTTCGATTTAATGTTCGTTGCAGGTGGGGTCACGAAATGTGCGGAGCAAACCGAAATAAACTTTATTTGTCCAATATGTACATTACAACGTAAAAAATAAAATGATAGAGCATACGTCTGTGTAGATTAACATTAGCAATCGTTTTATAATTGTTTTCGTTTTCATAAGGAGCAAGTAAATATTTGTCATCACTTTTTATTCTATCTGGAGACGGTATAAAAAATTTGATTACCTCAATTTATTTTACTTCACATTGAGTCTTTTCATGGTAAAGTAATTACATTTTGTTACTTTGTTTATGTGCTCTACATTTTTTTATGGAAATGTTTTTATATAATGACTTTCTGTGGAGTAAGTTGATACGTTTTCCCTGGAGCATGTTGATACACTGTATTCTTGAATTCTTTTCCTTTATTTCTAGAAAAATGATTCGAATTTTTAATAAGAAATTTTTGACATAAGCTTGTGTTGCAATAAAAAATGCTCATTGTCGCTAAGCCAAAGTGCGAATATGTACATTGACAAAATTACTTTGAGAAGAGCAGGGCAGTATTAACTTGCCCCGCAATGGAGTATTTTGCTTAATCCAAATAACATTTTTTTGATTTATTTCATATGTATTTTCTCAAGTTTTCACTTGCTATATATTAAAGAGGAAGGACCGAACCTATATTTTAACATATTTGCTATTAAATAGTTAATTCAAACAAAAACGAAAAAAATTAAAATCTGAAAAACATATCAACTAGCCCCGGTCTCCCCTATATTTGATCCATTAACAATACCCTAGAAACCGTGCCAAATTCTAAACCCAAGTCCACTGAAACCTTCCTGTCTCCCTTTGTGGTTCTTGCGATCACCAGAGTGTCTCCGCAGAAGAAGGAACATTAGTCTTCAGACACACTAACGTGTTTCATAAATCAAAACGTCCTAGAAACCAACAGTAAACAAAAGACGTCAAGCAGTCCCCACAATTAGCCTATCCTAAACACCGTGAAATTCTGACACCAGCAAATCTTCTCCGCAGGCCAGGGAAACCTACTATCGATACACATCTCTCCCCCTATTTCGCTTCTAACTCTTCCACAACATTTTGACTGTCACGTCAGCCATGCACAGCTAACACGATTCCGTTCCCCCACGGCTGACGGGATTGATTTCGGAGTAGGTCAAATCCGCCCAATTGAATCGACGGTGCACAGAATCCTTTTCTTCAGTTACAGTGCATCGATACATTCAAGAATCCTGCGTTGCCCCAAAGTGAGGCTCTCGCTGAAAATACTCGCAGAATTCCAGCTACTAAACCACCAAAATCCTTCACCGTTTGCGGAGGCAGAAATTTCCCCTCCGTCCCTATATTTCTCGAGGCTTCTGCTATTCGAATTCTGCCCCACCGCGAGAAGGAAAATGTTACTCGACGCCGCGAGACCGAGCCGTCTATGATCCTCGAGAAGAATGCAACGACGCCTGTCACGCGGGAAAGCGGGGCCATCCAAGAGTCGGCCTGCGGCGGGATCGGTGACAACGGAGACGCTCCGCTGACAGAATCAATGTTGGAATTGTAATCGAAGGTAAAGAACTGTGGCGGAGCGTAGCTGGAGCGGAGATGCCGTTAACGGTAACCCGTGGCAACCCGCGCCCGCGTCCCGAGCATCGATCCAAGTTTTATCGAAGCGCCCCAGCCCCGCCCTGCCTCCACCGGGGCCAGCCGAAAATTTGACTTCATCGCGGCAATTGAAAACCACCGATTCGCCCTTTTATGACCGAGTCGAGGGCACGGGGCCGATCATTCCTGTCTGTAAACAAATTTCTGCTATCGGTTCCTTGGACGTCAGCTGGTGGCCTCCTACTCTGCCTCGCGTCGATAGCTAGTCGATAGAACGACTTCCTTTCAAACCGTCAACCGACTGAGAACTCTACTGAAAAACATGCTCAAATCTTTCGTGTATCTTTCTGTGGATTTGTCGCTTCCCGAGGAACCGATTCATCATCCGCCTGACGTATGGACGTGGCAACTATCCTGCACGGTGTGCAAAGTTTAAGTACGCGATTGATTTTCGCAGGGGCTTGACTCGAAAGGGGAAGTGCAATATTGGACTCGGATTTTCCGCTAGACTAATACTTTAAGAGTTCTCCATGTTATCTTGGCACGTTTGGGCGGAACTAGGGTTTGTTGGTTTTTAAAAACCGTTTTTTTTTTTAAAATTTGTAAAATTTGAAAACCGGTTTAACCGGTTTCTTGGAAATAGTGGAATTCGAATACCTGGTTTTTCAAAAGTCGGTTTTTATATAAACCCTAAGCGGAACCGTGTACTTACATACTTATTTTTCTCTTAAGGGGTCATTTTACTTTAATCAGCCGAAAAATTAAGATTTTCGTAAAGATTTTTTCTCAGTAAATACAAAATATAATAAATTAAAAGATTTTGGTATTTATTAAGCTACTCTTATATTGTAGAAAAAAATTAAAAAGAATTTTTTTAATTTGTTTTACTGTTTTTATGCAGAGTGAATATGACACCTAAAAAAAGAGGTATGTCGTGAAATAGCCGAAATTCTTCATATGGAGCACCCGAGAATAAATCTTTTTTGGGCGTTTTGTCAAAGTTTTTTTTCAAACCGGCACCATTTTGTTACTTTTCATAAAAAATTGTTAATTGAGCTAGGGGCTATGGCGACACTACATAAAAAGATAATATTAATCATACAGATTAAGAATCTTTTGGAATTTTTTGTTTTGGATAAGCCTGAGCCGGGAAATCACCTACACCATGAACATGCCTCTTTTTTTAAGTGCCATATTGACACTGTAAAAACACAATTACAACAAATTGCAAAAATTCTTTTGAAATATTTTTATATAATATAATAGTAGCTTAATAAATACCAAAACTATTTATTTCCTTATATGTTGCATTTACTGAGGAAAATATCTTTAAAAATAGCTTAACTTTTTGGCCGATCAAAGTAGAATGATTCTACTGTGGTCCTTACGCAATGGGCGCACATGACCTACACGTAGTTTCATTCACTTTCTCCTCGTTATAACATCCGCAGCTCCTTTTTCACATCCGCCAAATTCCTCGGTAGATAAAGTGCAGAACCAGTTACGTTTCAGTGGAATAAGAAGTCGCTCCGATTTCTAGACCGAACGTTACGGTCCGCGAAAGGCTCGTCAGTATTGTTTCCCTCGACGGCACGGAAAACAGCGAATTACTGGTCCGCTCGGTATCGAGAAACGGTAGACGCGACTTTTCATCTCGTGTCCGTCCCTGACTGAGCATTTTTACGACGGCAAAGTACACGCCCACCAGCTTGCTCCCTATTGTCCCGAATATTCTTCTCTGTATCGTCCGCGACGAAAGAGTAACCGGCGTCAAAAATATTTCCCCGAGCGTTCCGCCCCTCCTAGCGTTGTCGTCTCGCTTTCATCCCTTTGTCGTATACCGATCAACGTTTCCCACCGGTTTTCGTTTCATTATCCCGCCGTTTTCACAGATTTCCTTCATACAACCTGATAATAATCTCCTTAGCAAAAGAATCCTCTAATACCAAATACCAAAATTCCGATTGAATTCGGTTACACCCTCACCGATCCTCCTTTCCTACAATTCGTTCGCCGTCGAACTACATTCCAGCACTGCCAGACACATCGGTCCCAAATTTGACTTCGTGTCAATCCAAGCACACGTTGCAACTTTTCCTCAGTGCTCGCAGCGAACGGAGCGAACTCCGCGAACCTCTGCAGCTTTAATCCAAAACCCTCTCTACCATTTCGACGATTAATTTTCGAAGACGTGCGCCCCGTTCGCTGCGAGGCAGAGTCCCGATACGCCCAGTCCGTGCAACGACTATCAGAAATGCGACGAGTAAGCAGGTATATGCGAGAATGGTCGAGCATCGTGGGCAAAACCATAATCCATTCGCGTCAGGCGCGATAGACCGTTGAAAATTGATCCGGTCGATGTTGCAGCGTCCGATTCGACCGCTGGTTTCGCGCACGATCCTCGACCGCTACCACAGAGTGGTCGAATGATCCGGCTATCGAATTAGGCGGGGGAAAAAAAATCGTTCACCCTACTCACCTCCGTAGTTCGGCCTTACTCTTTTATCGTAACTGACGGAGAACGAGTCCAATATCGCGGAGATGTTGACGGCAGCCGGCTCGTTGCCTCCGCCGCTTCTGCAATATAAAAGGATAACGATTCTGTGAAACTTCCCGGCAGTAAAAAAGTTTCGCTGGGTATGAGGCTAAAGATATCAGCCGCGTACAGTACAGTGACGTGTAAAAGTTTCTGGCAACTTGGCCTCTCGGCTTTGTTTCAGTGGAAATAGCTGAGACGGACTTTGGGCGATGCGGGCTTAAATCATGACGGGAGGAACAAGCAGGATTGGGTTAGAGATCGTCACTTTTACGCGTGTCCATATCCACGCAGTGTCTATATTTACAATATAAATTTTATCCGCGATGCAAGTGAGGAGAGCCGTGGCCAGAGTTGGGCATTATTCGGCTAAATTTTCATTCGGATACGGATTCGTATAAATCCCCAAGATTTATTCGCGAATAATAAATGACGATTTTATTCGTCGAAAAAGTATTCGTTATTCGCGAATAAATCTGTATCGTTATTCTAGCTAGATTCGTTCGAATAAGAAATTATTCGAATAAATTTTCAGTCAAATAAAAACTTATTCGTTATTGTCGAATAATTTCATTTTATTCGAATTTTTTATTCGAAGATTATTCGAATAAATTTTCAGTCAAATAAAAACTTATTCGTTATTGTCGAATAATTTCATTTTATTTGAATTTTTTATTCGAAGATTATTCGAATAAAAACTTATTCGCACAAATGTATTCGAAGATTATTCGAATAAAAACTTATTCGCACAAATGTATTCGAAGATTATTCGAATAAAAACTTATTCGCACAAATGTATTCGAATACGTATTCGAATGAAAATTTAGTCGAATAATGCCCAATTCTGGCCGTGGCTACTGACTCGTGACTCAGCAACATCGTGCAATGTAAACTTCTGTGTAAATTATTCCCACACAATCTATTCGCAAGGCATTTAGACTTGCAGATATCCCCGTAAATAAGAAGAACGCCTTCGTTTCGTATTATTCAAAGTACACCCGCGTTGTACTCTGCTCGTTGCTGTACGTAAATATAAAATACCTTTAATACAACCGCCGGGCAAGGAGTTTACGGGGCACGTAGAAGGTATGAAGCGCAAAGTTTAAATAACAGCCGGTATATTAAACTTTTATCGACTACGGTGAAGTCGGAAAAAGAATTTCCGACTGGCGCGCGCTCCGTGCGTACAGGGCTTTAATTATGAAACAGATACCGAGCCGCGTGTCCTTTTTGCCTGCCGTTACAGCGAGGTTTTGCAGCTTGCCACGCGGCCATCAATTTGTATAAAGGGTCGCAAAAAATATTTAGCTCCGAGAGTGTGGTTTTGATATAACGTTAAATAGAATTATGTGGCCGGCAAACGTGCTTCTGATCCGTGGGGCTCATCCATGTACCCGCGGGGTGAATGAAAAATATGCTTTTGACGCGTACACGCGGCTAACGCGTTTAAGTGATCAATGACGTGAGAAGGTAGCAGATAATTTTATTCCGCAGCTGGTGTATAAACGAGGTTTGTTATTGAAATAGTATACGCGGCCACATTTTATTCGGCAGCATTTTTTGGGTCAATCATCGGATAAATAAAATGGGCAAGCATTGACACCTTTCGTGCCTCTTTCACGTTTATGCAAGTCAAATTTCGCGCAAAATTTTGTACAGTATATGTAAAATTTTTGTTACTGGTCGTGGGAGGTGTCTTGGATGTAATTAATGTAGAGATTTCAAATTGTCTAATAACTTAAGTCTTTGTTAAAGGGACTAGGTAGTCGGATCGTTCGGGAATGAAGTATTTTTGGGAATTAATTACACGGAGATGAAAGCAAGCACAGACTTTTCCTTTTATACAATGTTTATTCCTATCACGTATGAAATACAATGAAATACAAAATTTCAAAACTCAAATTTTTGCTTTTTGAACACATGCCGCGACACTGTGCGATGGCAAAATTGGTTACCATGTGTTAAAATTATTATATCTCTATACAGACAATTATGTGGCCATCTCCGCGCATAGTACTAATTTACATATTACTGTAGTGTGCTATTTATCGTAATATTACCACAATGTATTCTATGTATTAAAGGGTTTTATCCGTTGATTACAATAATAATAATTATAATAATAATAATGATAATAAAATTACTGGGTAGGAAAATATATATATAATTGGATGATTACTGTGAGGAGGTAATATGAAATTAAATGTATTATTATTTTGATTATTATTATAATTGTTATCGACAGGAAACCCTTCAGAATACCGAGAAATGTCAAAATAACATAGGAAAAATAATATATTAAATATTTCAATTTATTATACTAAATATTCCACAGAAAATACGGATGCATTCATGTCGGACCATAATTTGTCTGAGACTACTTATTCTCCTTCACATCTCTCCACAACACCTTCAATTTTACATTGCTTCGTGTATGTGTGGTAAATCTGATCAAAGTTATGGTTACACGTTCGATGGATATTCGCGTGACGATAGGGTGAAATGTCTGTCATATGAAAGTGTTTTCGATTACATCGTTTCAGGTGACATTGTACGTACTGCGATTTTCGATCAAACAAGGGAACAGTTGAGATTCGATGCACTGTGGCGAGAGTCGATTTGCCTGGAACCGCGTACCGGTCGGTATTCTATAATAGTATTTTTAAAAGAGACGGTCGACGGGTGCAACGAGTGGAAGTGCCTTTGACCGTACGTATGTATGTACCTGGGGCTGATTTATCGAACAACTCCCAGAACCCGTTGTGAACTAAATCTTGCGCAACGATATCTACGAAGAACTTACTAGCGGGCCGCGATAATAGGTCAGAGGTTAGGCGTATCGATTAGACGCAGATACCCGCTCTTAGGAGGGACATTATCCAAGTGTCCGGCGCCGATTATTTTCATCTTGAAATAGTGTTGTCGAGTATCGACGCCTAAGAGTATACCTATAGGTATATTTATTTGCACGAGATCTCAATTTTAATTGGGCAAACAACCTTCGATATTTAAGAGGTTAGACTACATTGGCCAGGTCAAGAAAATACCGCATCTTTGGGAACTTATTTCGAAGTGTTTCCATTTTTTATCGATTAAAATTTTTCAGTAAAGATAGGAACATCTTTGAATAATATATACCTACAATTTTTTTCTTAGGTTTTCTTTAAAAACAATGATGGCGTATCGACGTTATTTCTGATGAACAGGTTTCTGGAACAAAATTTTAACAATAGAATATTAAATAAAACTAATCTGTCTATCGACCCATGTTCAATATTTCTGATGTTTTCATTTTTACCTAACTTATGCGTAAAGAAAGGCCCATTTCCTAACATACGAAACTGAGCTTTTTACTTCAAAGTGTAGCTATTTCTTATATATTTTAACTAACCGAAAAGATTGAACGTTGGCCGGTAGCAACTTAGTTTTATTTAATATTCTATAGTTAAAATTGTCTTGCAGAAATCTGTCTAAAGAAAACTTGGAAAAAAATTGTACATCAAAGATGCCTGTATCTTTATACTGAAACAATTTAATCGAAAAAAGTGTTTCTGTCACTTAGAAATAAATTCCCCAAAATACGGTGTTACTTGACCTGGTCAATGTGGTCATTCCACAAATAAATAGTTTGAATGCTGTCCCATAAATCTAAATAATCACACACGTTCACCTCTTAAAATTCAGAGTGGATACATATAATGAGATCGTATATTATATCTCTCTGATTTCACTGTTGTACATCCATACTTGAAGCAGGAAAAAATTCAGCTTTTGGTACTTGGATAATGTGCCTTGTTAAAGCACAGGCGCGAATACGCCAGAATTGTAAACGTGGCGGTAAGTTGGCTGCGCCAGGTTGCAGGTAGATTCTTGTTTCGTGGATAATGGGAGACCTCGATTCATTTACGTTAAATTACGAGAGACGGTATAATTTTAGCGCCCTCGAAAACACTCCATTTTGACTAATGAACGTTTCGTCGAGGGAGCATGAATGTATCATGGTCCCCTGTTACAGAACGTGTCCCAGAAATGAGTACCCAAACATTGGAAGCTTATTCTGTTTATTGTTCATTATTAATACAGAAGCAAATGCTAACACCGTATGTCTATCTACCGTGTGCTCTACTTACTCATTGTCTGTGTAAGTAGAATAAGCACCCAAAGTTCATCCACTTGTACACTTCATACGACCATTCATACTTTTGTTACCTTTTTTTATATTTAGTTCAACCCTTTCAGGTTTATTTAATTATACAACTATGAACCTGATCAATAAATTTTCACATGTTCGTCTGACCACTTAGAAATTAAATGCGAAAATTACACTCTTTGAGTATACACATAGATGTTCACCGATAGTTGGAAGTCTGATGTGTGCAGTGATTTAATTAAATTGAGTTTCTTTCAGTTGTACAGCTCGCATTGCCAAATTATTTGATTGAAATTTCCGTATTCGTAATTACATTTACATTTAGGGTCGTTTGCAATACCAACGCGAGAGAGGGAAGCAGCTAAATTGTAGTGATCACCTCGCATACTATTAATTGTAACGATCATATCTCTACTTACAATTATGTGTATATCAAGTGTGTATATTATGTGTATATCAAGTTGAAGCATCTTCTTTGTAGAATCTTTGGAAGTATTTTCTACCCTTAGTTAAACCTTGATTTATTGAGTTTTCATTGCTTTGCAGTTTCTCCGGTGTCTTAAATTTTTCGCGCAGATCAGTATAGGGAATTTTGAGAATATCATGGGAGTCTGAATGGGTTGTAGATTTAGCATCTGTGTCCGTATCATATGGTATGGTATCCAAAACAGTTTAATGGATCTATTGTATTTATTTTTAGCGAACTCATTGATTGACACTTTTATGGTGGCACGCGAGCCATTGAAAATCAATCACTACCTACCAGTCTTCAAAGTTGCGGATTCAGTTTCGCTCGAACCGAAATCATTAAAAACGTTGAAAAACGAGGTGGGCACGACAGAGTCTGCGCTAATTGCGTGGAAAGCGGAATGGTGAATTCCGAAGTGCCGTAAACTTCGGGGGCACAGTAAATTCCGGCGGATTAAATGCGCTACGGAGTTCAGACGGAGTCACGTGTGATTAATTCGTCTGCCGCCAGAAACTTTCCCTTTAAAACGCCTTCCTCTCTGGTACGTGCCTCCCTTTGCCCGTCGAACGAAAGTACGAATCCGGTCGGGGCCGACGAAAACATCATCCCTTCCCGAGCTAAGTCGTTATTCAAATTCCGTCCGGCGCGCGTCTTTGACGGCCTCTAGCCCGGCCTTTTTTCTTCCCTCACCGTTCTCGGTTCAGAAGCTCCACCGCCTACAGCCTCCTTTAATCAACTTCGACTCGAGCGATCTGCAGTCTCCCGTTGTTAGCGTGAGACGCGAAAAGGGCAGAGTGTCCTCAACGGATGACATTTTCGATATGCCTCGGAATATTCGGCGTACGTCCTTCGGGATGAGTGGCTCCACGTAAGGGGTGGCTACAGCGTGTCCCAGCATTATGCTGGAGAACTGTCTCCTGAGAGCTCGTGCACAAATGTCAGTTCATCCTCTACGTCATTCTGCACAGGCGTTTCTCTTCGTCAAACGAATTATTCGTATTATAAATTTCGACAGAGTTTTGATCAAGTGCCCGCAAACTAAGTTGAACTTGGTGAAAGTGTAGCAATCGATAGGTTCCTCAAGGAAAACTATTTCTGGCAAGTATCAACCCGATACCCCGATTACTATGGTAGTTAAGGGTTGAAACGTAATTTGCAGTTTAAGCCTCATTACTTTTGTTCCACTGATTAGAAAGTTATATAAAAAATCAGAGATTTTCTAAGCATTGGTGTACATGTCTCTGAATTTTTTCAGAATTTTCAGCTGCAAAATTGAATTTTAAAAAATCCAAAGCGTATTATAATTTGCAAATATAAGTAAGGTTTCCACGCTGTTACGTTCAACGATATTCCCCCGAAAAGAATTTCCTGTGACTAATTTATGGGCGTCGGGGTGCCAGTCGTCGAGGCGTCGAAGCGTGAAGGGGCATTGTTTTCGACGGCCCGACATTTGGGGAGGTATGATAATGTCTCGGAGGAGGATTTGCGCGTCGATATCGCGCCCGTGGACGTCGTAACGTGCAGACACGTCACAGCCACGTGGCAGAAGTGGCGAAGAAAAATGGAAAGTCGCAAGGGCCGGGCGGGTCCTAGTGTAATTGAAAGTCTCGTAAATAAGGAGGACCGTTCTAGCGAAGGCGAGGCGCCTCGAATTTCAATCTCTCAGATATCCGAGAGCTCTTGACCCTCCAGCCTCAGCGTTTCTTCTCCGCGAGCGTCGCGTCTTTCCCTACCACTTCAGCCAGTTCCCTCTGTGTATTTTACCTTTTTTCGTCCCGTTGCAGTTACCCCAACTTCGAGGGTTCAATTCGTTCTCCACGCATGCCTCCCTCCCCCTCCGTTATAAATTTTCCGCCTAAACTTACGTTTATTTTTGCCTCCCGGATACTTCCGGACTGCCCAGCGCGGCGACAACTTTATCTTCCACTCGTCGTTCCTCCCTCTGCTTGCCAAGAAGCAGAGGGACGTAGAGGATGGTCAAGAGACGCCGCGGAATATATACGTCCGTGGGTGTATCCAAGAATCCCGCCGCTCGATCGTTTCGCGAAATCCCCTCGTAGCCACTTCCCGATTTGATTTGTGCTCAGCCTGGTGGAACCGGCTTTACTGTCCGAGACAGTGAAATGTACAACCCCTTGTGCCCGATTCCTTTCGTGCATTCGCCGCGCGGCACCGAACCCCTTTCCGATATCGCAATTTTTCAGCGAGGGAACGTTACCGAACCGCAGCTCGAAACGCAGAATGCACCCTCGATAAAACTATCCCACGTTAACGACCGGCTTCGAGGGATTTCCTTCTTTCCTCCAATCGCGATTCCCCATTTGGTGGCTCGAAAAGAGTACACCTCAGCAATGTCCTTCCTTTCATCTTTTATCCCGCGGCGCCATTAAGTATTCCCGTCAACAAATGGCCCTTTGTTTATCCTCCTCGAAATTAGCCAACAATGCCCGGGCGTCGAACAATCGCCGTCGAGTTTCGGAAACATTGTTCCCCGCGAGTCGCAAGCATCCTTGAGAAGAAGACGCTCCCCGAGCTTTTGTGAAGATCCCTTCTTCCAATTAAGAAAGTTATCGACTACAAGACGTCGTCTATTGGCCCTTCTCAGAGAGATCCTTGTTTCGGGTCCGATTCTCTCCGTTCTTATCCCTTCGCCGTCCTCGATGTCCACCCTTCGCTTTCCTCGGGTCCTTCCCCTTTATTCCTTTGCCAAACACACGAAGTTCACCCCTTTTCCACCTCCTTTTAAACCCCCAAACTCCTCCCGGGGTATCGGTTATGAATTATTCATGATAAGCGAAGCGACTAGGGGCACGGACGAAAAACCGGGTTATATTCTGGTGACCGGACGCTGTATATAACCGAGCGAGCGGAGAGGGGTGTGCGCGCGAGCGAAACGCTTTCCAGCGTGATTTACGCTAATTTCGGCACCGATTTACACGGTCGACCGCGGCCCACCAGGAAACCGGTAAGTGCGCGGTCGCATCCTTCCGGTCAGTGTCGCGTGCATGCTTTTTATCGCTCAAACGACCAACAAATTTCTCCACCCTCGCCGCGCAATTCTGTCTCCGCGCTTCCATTTAGAATCACTTTACTCCGTGATTTCCCTGCGATCAACGGTAACATAAATTTCAATCCTTTCACCGCGATTCTTTTGTTAGTCTTCTGACAGAGTGGAGAATAACGTGGGAGAGAAATTTCGAGAGTGTATTTGTTGGACATTTATTTTCTGTTTTGTACGGAGTTCTACTGTTAGTAGATTCGTGTCCGAATGAGCGAGGGGTTCCATCGAGGCTCCCCAGGAGCCGAGTTCTTCGCTATGATGGAAACCTACCCCATAGTGGCGCAGTAGAATGCACTGTCGTGCTTTTTTAACTGTTTGGTCTTCGTATTGATCACGCAAGATTCCCCAGCGAGTGTTCCATCGTGAAAGGAATGGTGTGCCGATACACCGATCGTTCTTCAACGTCCACGCGTCGCCGATCGAATCCGCGCGAGCCGCCCTTCTACATTCTCTCGCCCCCTTCGCTTCATAATTATCAGACGACGCCTCCATTGACGTCGGGCCAGGCTATTTTCGCCCGGTGAACGGTAATAAATAACGCGCGTAATGGGATCGGAAAAGCGCGTTCACGGACGGCCCAGGTAGATAACGAAGAAAAACCTGGCCGAAGGATCCGAAATGGGGCCGATGTACCAGCAGTCGTCCATCCGATCGTAACGCGACGAGATACATTTCACGCGGCAACCAACCGACCCACCGATAGGATCCATTTGTCACTGTCCAAATGAGTTGCTGGCCCTCTGTCCAACGCCTCTCGCCACCATCGCGAGATCCTTTCATCCTTCGCGGCTTTCGATGGCATCGACGCGCGAAAATCTAGCGGACTCCGCACGCGAGATCGATCATGTGCAGAGGATTAGCCATGCAGAATGTTTCTAGCTAGACTGTGGAAGCTTTGGTCATAAATAATCCGTGGCTGGTTTGTTTTGATGTCTTACAAGTCTTCGAGGAGTTTAAAGCACAACGCGGTGGAAATAAATATTATAGTGCTGGACACTATTTTTTGCCGATCGGTCACGTGAAAAGTTAAGGGGGAACACCACTGTGACGGCCGGAAAAATGAGCCCATTTTTAAGATTTTTTTAAGGGACAACTTACAGTTTTATTATAAAATTGTTATTACCTATCTTTAGTACAATGTCTTAAGAGACTATAAAAAAAAAGTAATAGAAAAACATGCATAGATTTCCATATACAATTAATCTCCTACATCCCTCAGAAGAAAACATAGGTCGCATATCGAAACGATATCTTTGGAACGGCAACTCTGAAATCAATTTTTTTTTTTTAATATAATCGGTATGAGTGTAGTTTCCGTTGCACGTACTGATTTTTAAAAAAAATTATTTTTGTAAAAATGGTGCGCTTGGGAAGAAAAAGTTTCGAAAATCCGCAAAAAAATGGATAGTTTTTCGAGCGTATTTAAAAAAATATGTTTTCGATCAAAAAATCGGTACGTACAACTGAAGATACTCTTGTTTTAAAGATCCTATCAAAATTTCAAGTCGATCGGATAAAAATTGACAGAGCTATTGATTCGATCAGTTAGAAAAATGTCGTTTCGAGAAAATCGCGTTTAAAGTTTGCACGGGAAAAATCACACTTCCGTTCGTGACGTTCACTGTCACTCGAATGCCCGATCAACGGTTGCATTTCTTCGATTCTCGAACGAACAGCGTACCGTGCGTAAAAACGGGAAAAACCCAAAATTTATAACCTTTAACAATGTGGGGGAACAGTGGGTAAGAAAAATGTCGGCGCGCTATTTGCCGCTAACATAGCGCGCTCGGAACGGCATCGTGACGCGTCTCACAAAATGCACTGTATCTTCGTCAATTCTTCGAATATCAACTTGAAATTTTCAGAGAGTATTTTTGAAGAGTTAAACATTAAGAAAGTGAAGAAAAAAAAATCGAAATTTTTTCAACTTTCACAGTGGTGTTCCCCCTTAAACGAAATTCCTGTCAAGTAAATAGTATATCATCTGATACATAAATGACATTGTTTTAAATGATCAATTATTAGTTCAAAGAAAACGGCGTATTGTTTCAAATTGAAGAATCCGTAAACAAGTGACTATTCAAAGCGATAAACTTTATCGTCTAAACTATATTGTACGTAAATTTCGTGTATGCAAATTGTTTTCTCTGTCGTATTTTCTTCTTACATGATTTTTAAGAAGATTGTATATGCCTTTTCGTGGTCAATTATGTTTCAATTAATGTATACATAATCATATATTCGGCAAAAAATAGTGTCGAGCACTATATTAGCCGTGTCCAACTTAATTCGAGTCAGATTCGCAGTGAGTAAATTGCATAAGCGTATTGGTGTCTGCGGTAGGTTACTACCTATTAGCGCGGAGAGGATCTGGCTGGTAATACCTAGAATATTTTCAGAATAATTTTCTCGGCTTTCCACGGGATAAGGAACGAGTACTTTTACTATTTTCGCGATAATGAAGTCTTATTCAATGTGGAGCTACTTCATCCGCACTCTCTTCTTCGTGAATATAACCTGTGCTTTCGAACAGACTTTTCCACGTCACTTTTTCAACCGCAGTCAAGGGGTAGCAGAGGAGTTTTCTTTGACTACTTAGTCTTGGAAAATCGGAATATTTATGTACTTTGTTTAATTTAAAGACGAGTAATCTAAATGATTATTACCGCGAGCTTGGCAAATGTCTGTGATATACCTAGCTTCTTTTTTATTAAAGCAGACAGATTCAAACTGTTTCCGTTTAATAATTTTCGACAGTGAATAGCTCTCGAGCTGCAAACACTCGAATTCATTAAAACTTCTAGATTCCAAAGTCATTAGAACATTTCGAGATTGCGCGATTCTGCGAGATTCTACAGTAATTTTGCTTCAGGATATGATCTCCACCGATGTGAGACATTTATTTACAGAAGTTCGACGCGTTTGAAACTCTCTGGCAGCCTTTGGCTGACGTTTCCCTACGTTTTTAAATTTCCTGTGCGAATCAGGCGGCGTCCTCTGTTAAACGACGCGTTCAACGATACTGTCCTCCCTCACGCCCCCGGCTAGCCATTTCGGCTGATTTTTAATTGAACGGAAGGCAATTGCTCCGAAGTCAGAGACGTAGAAGGCTGTTTGGAATAACGCCAAGGCGGTTTCCCCCGTTTTAAAATTCAATTAAAACCGTTATCGTTGCCCTTCCGAAACGCATCGCTCGCGTTCTTTCGGCGTTGCTCGCTCAACAATGGCCGGCAGTGAATTACTCTCATTGTTGGCTAACCAGGATTGGATTCCGGGGTAATTAAACGTCGAATGTGAATCGGATCTACGAAAGGTGTGTAATGTAGCCATCGTTCGTTTTCGGTTGCCCGTTGAAAGAATAATTAATGCACGCAGTGATACGTTAGAACATTATTCTGACGGCTCGCGTTGCCCTTGCAGTGTTCTCTATCCATTGTTCCGAGAATACAGAGTGACTCTTAATTGAATTTGCAAAACGCGTTATGTAGGTGTTGGTCACTTAGAATTTGCTAGAGCTAAATTTAGTTTGGCATTTGGTAACATTAGGACACAGCTTTAAATTGATTTCAATGAAGCAATTGGACTTCTTATGCGAAGAAGAAAGATGGAACTGATTGAATCCAAAATGGCAACTTAAGGGGGAAGCCACTGTGAGGGTCGAAAATAAAGGCTACTTTCAAGACATTCTTTTGTATTGAAATGAAATTTTCTATGAAAAATCATTATTTCCATCTGAAAATACATATATTTAACTAATATTTTATGTTCCTAGATTAAAATTTTTTTGAGTAGTATAGCCACAGCATACGACAACGTTAGGCTGTGCTCAAAAAAATTGCAAAACGGGTGGTGGTGTAACTTCCCAACGTGTGCTCTGAATTGGAAAATTTAAACGTTTTCTTAAAGACTCAGTTAAGGGTGCAGATTTAAAAAATATTAATTTTTTTGGAAGAAAAGGTATAAAAAGTCATCATGTTTTTTCAATGTTAGCATCAGATGAAATATTCCATCAAAATACCTGTACGCTTAACTGCAGATAATTGTATTATGAATATTACTTGAAAATTTCTAGTGAATCCGGTAAAAATTGACTAAAAAATAACTAAGTTATTACTTCGCGCAAAGTTTTTACAGAAGTTATTTTCTGCAACTCAAAAATCGCAGATGTACACGGTCTCCTCGTGACCATCAACCCTCTACCTAGTCCTAAACAATATATAAGCTCATAATCTTTATTATTACATACACGTAGAATGTAGATTCTTGTACATAAACTTTTCCAGCGATTGACAGCAAACCCTTTCAGTAGACCCCAGAATTTTTCGAGATCCACTTTGAAACTGTGCAGGTATATTTTTGAGACTCGAAAGATTATGAGAATGCACAAAAAAATCAGAAAAAAGTTATTTCCCACCTTAAAGAGCTGCATTCCATTCTACGATAATCTATCAAGTGATCACTCATTGACCTTTGAAACACCCTGTACGTCACACCGACCATTCTCCCCGGCTCCCAGCAGCTCGCGGCGTAAATTCTAGACCAACGCGCAGATAAAATTTCCTCCCCCCGATCTACGCTCCAGATCTAACAAATTACCAGCGCAACGTCCTCGGAGGCAGCGCTTCGGCGAAAACGTTTGGTTGACACTCGAAGGCGAAAATGTATTTCATCAGGGGCTGCAACAGACGCGACAGCCACTAGCGATGGTTTCGATTTTTCCGGAGGAAATTAAGAGACCGAAGATAGATGGAAAAGCGTTCGCAAAACGGTTTACGTCATAGTTCGGTAGTTAGGATGGAAAAACGGTGCGCGGGGCAGGGGTTCGGGTGGCGAGGCGAGGGGAGTGACGTACGGGGTGTGTGGATGCAGCATCCAGCAAAGCTTATCGACGCATCTGTGTGAGAGAGACTGTGTGCCGAGAATTTGACGTCACTGGCCACCCCTCTTCTCGCTCTCCGCCGCCCCTACTCTCTCAGTGTGACGCCCTCTATGTGGGTTATGACGATAGCAGGGGATACGCGCTCGGTTAACCCCTTGGCTGTGTACGTATTTGGTTCATGCTTGCGAAAACAGCGCGTTGCGAGCGTAGCGCATCCCCCTGGCCAACTTTGCACGCGCGTAAACGCCTCTACAAGGATAGAAACGCACAGCTGCCCACCCGACAACATTCCTCTCCTCGTCCTTTTTCTGCTCCCTTTTTCTGCCCCACCCCTTCTCTTTCTGCCCCTGTGCCAGTGGTCGCTGATTCTCAACGAATCGCGGTTTAACCAGAATAACATAAAAGTTGCCTGAGAGTTTTCACGCCCCGCGGCAGCTTTTCACGCAGCCAATGGTATAGGCAACATAACGAATTAGAAGAATTTCAGGTGGCACAAAGCGTTCCCGCGGCTCGTTAACTTTTGTTTCCTTTTGCCACGTCGCTTATGCTTTTTCCGCTGGGGTCGTAATTAAGGCGTTACGTACTGCTGAACGAAAGAGGGTTAAAATGGGAGGGGTTGATTATGGTTGAAGGTCTTTTCTTTGGTAAACTACCGATTTTTCTTCGTTCGATTCGAGCCGCTTGGAAGGTATATGTGTGGTAGGGGTGCGAAATTACATTTTATCGGGAACTTCGAACGTGGCACGTTGGGGTGGAGCTTATTTTTCAACTATGAAAATATGAGCTTTTTACCATCTGAATGTTTTCCTTTTTATAAAAAATAAAATCGAGCAGAATATGAGCACAATTGTGAAATTTCCAATGTACGTGATAATTATATAGAAGGGCATGGAATACTAGAAAGTTTTTCAAATCCATTCATTTATTCATTAAAAAAGTAGAAACTGAGAAATTGCCCCATCTGACGTATAATTAAGTAAAACAATTATGTAGTAGATTGTACCCTAGCAGCAGGAAGTAGACATTGCCTGATATCTGAGCCTCTGTGAGCAATAAATTTAACGAAATATCAAATATAAATGTAAATGTAATGTAAATGTAAATGTATAAACTAAAATATCAGCATTACCTATATATTGAACTTTCATAAATTCTGTAATCTTTGACTCACTTCAGCTACACCTCAACATAAGAATATATTGTCGAAAATTTTTATATAGTGCTTGTAAATCTAAAGGAACAAATTAGTAACACTTATAAAAAAATATAAAAATTTAATCTCCACTTTAGCAGCACGTGGATACCAGTGTCCGAGATAATCCTGACCTGTACTACTTAAAAGACGTTATATGCATTCTAGCTGAGACACTCGATTGTTTTTATTCACACTTATCACTTTTATGATATACTAGATTTATTACTTCGCTTTGCCCGAAATTTAGATTCTGATTTATAATAGAAAAAAAATTGTTTTATATTTTTTTTTTGTGAAAATAGTCACACTTATCTGGATTAGCCAGACATAATGATCTGAGGTACATTTCGTGACCCTAGAATTTACCGTTCGAAAGTTTTTTTAGCGACAGACAAACACACAAACATACGATACATTTTCTGCTTTATAGTATAAGATTAAAAGTTGTCGATAGGTAATGTTCTCTACACTAACACATACACCCCCGCCAAACAGAAAACATACCAAGACGGGCTTGTTCTGTTTTGATTAAAAGTTGCAAGTGTACTCAGACAAGGATTAAACAATGCTATTCGAATAATTGGAATGAATCTAGTTACAACGTTACAACCCTTGAATGGCTGGTAATTGGGAAATTCCAGCCTTCAGGAGGGCTTGACACTTGTAATTGGAAAAAGTATGGCTGGCGCGCGAACGCGAAAGCAATTGGATAGCTGCGGGGGCTTTCACCCATGTTGCGGGGGAGGAAGGAAAAATCTAATCTATCCGTTTTGCATGTCCAAACTTCCCGTCTTTTCTGTAGTTGCTCGTGTTACAGAGGGAGGAGGGCGGCCGCGCGTAATCCTCCTTTCATCCGTGTTTCTTGTTTCAGCGCGGCTTAAGAAGAGGACCATCGCGTGGCGAGAGTGTCGCCGCTTTCCAGGCAACCACTTCCGGTATTTAGGTAAGCGACACCGAGCACCGTAGGGTAAGAAAGACGGAGAAGCCCTATTAGGCGAGCCACCGTGGCGACACTTAAATCGCTATCAGTCTTGCCTCCGTTCTCACCCCCACAACCCCTCGCGTCCTTTTCGCAGCAAGCTAACCCGAAAAAATAACATTTCCCTGGGGCAACCGTTGTACTGCCGTGTCTCGACGAGACGGAACGTTTTAATAGGAGAGGGAAACGACTCAGGGCGCGTTTCTCGTGACATTTCCCTTGTTTGGATTGCGGGCATATGGGGGGTGCAGCAGGAAAGAAACTGGAAAAAGAAGTCTTTGAAATTAATTCTATGTCGTAGCGTTCTTTCTAAACTTTCTATTTGGAAGAACACATTAGGTGTCAAGGCCTCCGAATTTGTCTCCAAGGGCAGTTCCAATTATTCATCAAAGAAATTAATATTAGATACTCCGATTTTGACACTTTCGTCCAATTTAGGAACATTGCAACGGAGAAGCTACGACAACCGTCCGATTTCAATTTCGTTTCACGTGCCTCGTTCCGCTAGTGTTCAAGCTGCCTATAACGCGTTCGTCGAATTTCCGGTGGAAGGACGAGGCCAGGAGGCGCGATGCTGTTGTACGTCAAACGATCCCCGCGATGTGACGAAGACGGGGACGAGAACGGGAACGAGGGCGAGGGTGAGGGCGAGGGTGAGACACGGCTCATTAAACGTCGACCTCCTCCCTCGGCAAACGGACCGACGGCACAAGAGCTACACGCTGGAAATTGTTGTGCAAATACGACTACATTTATCCTGCAGCCTCTTGGCAAGCGCATATATTATTCAACGGAGAATACTGCACCTTTCTCTTTCTCTGCTCCCTCCGTTCGATCCCTTGCCCTCCACCCCCGCCACCCTCTCCGCCTCATCCACCCTCTTCTTGTTTCTACCCCTTTCTCTGTTTGTCTTGGCCGTTTTAGGCGGCGGACACGCCGAGAATCTTCACTCCACTCAGCTCTGCCCTGCAACGCTTTGGCAACGTCCTCCACCGTAGATCGTTTGCTGGATCACGGGGTACCGAGATACGATCGCGCCATACGTCGACCGATTTATTTCACGATGAGATCCCCTCGCTCTCCCCCGCTGCCGGCCAGCCCGTGATAGATGTGCTTGCACGCGATGAAATATAAAATTAAGATCGTGGAAAGTGGGGCACGTTCGAGGTCTCGGAATTGCTGAAGTTTTTGATGATGTATTACCGTGCTCCGCCGCTCGGATTAGTTTCGGCCGGACGCTTTTTCAGACGACAATGACGTAAGTTCGTATTATAATTATCGCCGCCCTGTCTTTCCACCTACAGTCTCGATTATTCGCTAGCGAGATTCTGTATCTACTATGGCTAGAGAGTGAATGGAAATGGTGATAATTGGAGCCACTATTCTTCCATGTGAATGAAGCGATGAAATCAAAATTGTGCACGGCCCCGGCTTTCAGTGTCAGTCAATGGGCTGGATGACAGTCGGGTCTTTGTCGCCATTCATTGCTCTCTTGACCGTGGCCCTGTTCGCGGCGATGGACGTCAGTAAATAACGAGACGTGAATAAGGGAGACCGCGGTGATACGCGTGTGGCTAACAAAGACGCGGCGCTGACTTTATTGCCACTCGTTGCTCTTTTTGCTCGCGACGCGTTTGCGATCACGAACGCGGGCGATTAACTAAGATCGTTAGATATGACCGTCGGCGACAATGACTGTCGCAACAACAACATGAACGACGAAAACGTTGGGGGAACTGTGTCGTCGGGCCATGGCGACAACTAAGGGGAAGGCGACTCAGTCCTTACCTCGAAACCAACTTCTCATTGTCTTTATTGCGAGTCCCTTGGCCCGCTTATCTGCGGGACACGCGATGTGCCCGTGGATCCTGAAAGATAAGAAGTTTCTCGTCCGAGCAGCGAGATCCCCCGTCGTGTTACTGCCATAATCACCATTACCAGCGCTACTTAAAAACTTGCATCGCTACTGTCGCGGCGAGAAAAGACATTCGCCGAAACCCACGGCTGTTTTCTTCGGCCCCAGCAAGCTTCTATTGTTGCACCCGGGAGGAGTCGTTTTCTTATCGGCGAAGAAAAATACGTTGCTCAGAGGGTGTAAGGAGTGTCACTCAGGGGGATTGTGATTTTATAAGGCGGGCTTGTTTACTGCGCTCCGAAAGTTGATTATGCTGTGACTGTTCCATGTTTGCCATTTAAGGGAGGTTCCGGTCTAAAAGTCGATTTTTTTTATTTCATTTATTGAATGTTTAACATTTTGGGAATACGTGTTTAAAAGGATTTGTTGAAATTCGTAAAATTCCTGAAGTTATAGACGTTTTTGTCGAAACAGTGTTCTCAAAACGGTGGGACCTGTATCTCTAAAAGTTATTATCCGATTCGACAGAAACTTTTTTATTTTACAGAATATACTTCCAGCTAGGGGGAAATCTGACCAAATTAGAAAAAATGGGAAATTTATAATTTTCAAAGGTGTTGAAAGGACGACAAATATAGGGAAAAAGTGATTTCAAACTTCAAGTGTCGTTATTTTCTAAAAAAATTTAATTTTTTTAATTTTTCTAGTTTCCCCCCTAGCCAGAAGTATATTCTTCAAAATGAAAAAAGTTTCAGTCGAATCGGATAATAACTTTTGGAGATACAAGTTCCACCGATTTGGATGAATTTTTTGACGCCTTGACTTTAACGACTCCCCAGTGCCGTGTGCAATAATTAATTATAAAACAAAAAATATATATTTTTATAATTTCAGACATCCTTAATACAATGCAAAAAGTCCCATTAAATACCTTCTTCATTCGGCGGCGAAGGATTTGCCAGTAAAACAATAACATCTGACGTTAATGTTGACAAATTATTTTTTGATATTCCTTGATAGTAGGTAAAAAAAGGAAATAATTAAATCTCGAGCGAAATGGTCTGACTTCAGTTTTCAACTCGATTTTCAGCATAATTGCAAAAATACGGCAGGAAACTCGCTTAAAGCTTAAAGCTTACAGCAAAAAACTCTGACCATATTACGTTTATTCTAAAATAAATAATATTAGTGTGACTTTTAATAGCCAGTTTAAGTTACGCGTGCCGACAGCCCCGGATTTACCCAACGTTTCAACGAATCGGAAAGAACAAGAATCATTTCTCGATCTTGTATAAGTACAGTAAAGAAGCTCTCCCCCTTTCTACTCCCACACAAATGTAATGCCGCGAAAGCAGATAGGATGAGCATCAAGAAGCAAGCAATTCCTGCTCCACCGACTAACACAGCCCCATCCACTGTATACAATTCTCTCTCCAACGAACCAGATTCTTGAACACACCAAGAGAACGAAAGAAGCTCCAAGATAACACGTCGAGAATAGTCGCGGGACGAATTTCAAAGACGGAGTAATTTGGCGTCTGGGGGAGGTGGGGGGCGGGGGATATCAGCGCAGCTTTTCTCACAAAAGTTGCCCGCGGGTGGGTGGACGGCGCCGTCTCGTATTTCGCTGCAAGTAAATTCACGTTGTCCTTATTACAATTCGTGGTCGGCTTATCCGAGGAGCACGCGATGTGCCTGGGAATTTAGATAAGCATCCCTTGGCCTAGACCGTACGAACGTCGGGATCGGAACTTGTACGCGATTCCTCCCCCGTTCCACGCCCTTCCTCCCACCGTTTGCCCTCGACCGACTCGTTAAATGCGGCTATTAAACGGCAGGCCAAGAAACGCCGTTATTCCCCGACGTCGTGAAAAGTGCACGGGCGAGACGTGTCGCTCAATGGCGAGCAATTCGTTCCGTGTTACGAGAAACGTTACGTCCCCGCGATTCACGCTCGCCTTTTGCGCCCTGTGGCGCGGTAGCCCCGTTATTAAAGTCATTAAAGGTCGACACCGTGGCTCGTATAATTAACTAAGATCGATGATACAGCCGAGGACGACAACGGGGGACGTCGTCGTCTCGCTGCCTCGGTGAAACAATCTTTTAATACCCCGTCCCTCCGTAACCGATGATTGACGCCGCGATACAATGAGTAAAACAGATCCGTTTACACTTCTACGCTTTGTTGAAAGGAGCTTGTTGGTTACTTTAAACGAGGAGGAATGATTATTGCGTGCGTGGGATTCGGGGAGCTTTTGTTAGGGGTAGAAAGGGTGGTTTTACTGGGGCTGAGTAAGGTTGACGGAAGCGCGCTGGAATCATTCAGATGAAATTTTAAATGAATGCCTAAATGAATCGAAATGTATATATACAGTAGTGGAAATATTTATATATATATTGCGTCACTTGGAAGAAACATGTTATCATTTATACCTTTCTTATTATTTGTAGGAGACTAAAAACAGCCTCGGGCGATGGTAGGGTATCGAAAAGTTACCCTAATATTTCAAATGTCATTGTTCATCATTTATCCAAAATTGGTGTCAATATCTATAATAAGTTTTGAGATATTTAGCGTGTTACATTTGACTCTGTGTTACTACCAATCCCGGTCTATCCTAATAAATCGAAAACCAGGCTTGTTCCAAGCAAGACCGTTGGAAAGGTGCGCCTCACAATAAACGCGACGTGGTCCGAGTGTTCCTTGAGAGATCGTTGGAGTGTCGAGTCGTATCGAGCCGCGACTTGGCGGAACGACATCGTCGCTGTCGTCGGGTGCAACGAGCACGCTGCAGGGCGTTACCATTACCTAATGGACATGCCAGCCGAATGCAACGAGCCGTTATTCTTACGACTCGCACCGGCCCCCTCGCAGCCAACAGGGCGTAGCTCCGTTATTAAAGTTCACCGTCGTTCACGGCTCGCGGAGAATAACCGACCAGATTAGCTCTGGTTAGCCGTTTCTTACGTTATAAATGGCTGCCGTGAGTTGTTTTTATGCGACCGTTTACGAGCTGCCTCGGTGGTCTAACGTCGATGATGGAGCATTCTAAATGCACACTGTTTTGTTCTTTACTCGAAGCCTTCGGCTCGCTCTTTCCCTTTTCTGTTACGGTACAGAGTCGTGAACAGATATCGGTCTAGGAGTTAAAATCGCTGGAGCAGGGAATGGGCCGTATGAACACTAATGACGAGGAGATTGGCGTGAACGCAAATAGAGATACAGTAATGGACAAAGGAAAGGTGACGCTGTGAACGGTAGGACAGATAGGAAAGAATTGTATCTAATGCCTCGTTCACATTAGTCAAGTTTACTGGCTTCAAGTCGCTTGAACTAATGTGAACCTGTCATTCACTTGTCTTGAAATATCCTTTGAACATTCTTTCAAGTTTCAAGCGAAGTAGACAGTGCTCCAACTTTTCTTGCCTTGAAATAATACAACTTGAATAGTGTGAACGTACGTACAAGAGTCACGAAGGTAAGCTGACTGTCTATTGTTTTAAATTTTTTTCAATAATTCATTCCTAATTTCATTTTAGATATCTTAATCTACTTGCACCACTTTTCAGCTTCAAGCTTCAAGTACTCTTGAAAATAACTTGAAGGCAGCTGACACTATCTGAACATCAACTTGAAGTCAGTATACTTGACTTCAAGTCAATTCGTGACTTTAAGTTCACACTTGAACGTACGTTCACACTATTCAAGTTGTATTATTTCAAGCCAAGAAAAGTTGGAACACTCTCTACTTCGCTTGACACTTCAAAGCCAAACATCTTGACTACTGTGAACGAGGATTTAAGATCTATACCGCATAGATCGGGGGGCTGCCCAGTATGAGGTTCAAATTTTCTTTTGTCACGATGAACATAATCCATTGTTTTCAAGCTTGCCTCGAATATAATCCCGTGTAGTAATTGAGCAGGATTTTTATCAAGAGTTTTATCATCCTGGAAAGGGGCAAGGGTGTTGTGTAACGATAAGTCCCGTTGATTAATCATTTCGGATCGTAATTAAAGCGTGATTTAATGGGGCGCCGGATACGCGGCGGCGCGCAGAAGAACGAGAGGATAAAGGCGGCCAGGCAACTGTTATCGACGATAATGACATATGGAGCGTCCCGCAAAATAGAGCGTGCACGCGAAATCGCGATGATTTTGACGGGAATTGGTAAAGCGCGGCCGCTGGATCGATAAGCAATAAGCAGTAAATTGGGACTGCGCCTCTCCCGGCAGCATGCAAATCATCCGAAGGCCTCTAATAAGTGGCTGCGTAGGTAGAAAAAGGAGAAATTGCGCGATCCCGCCTAGAAGGGAGGGGATTATGCATCGTTATATACGAACGAGCCGCTGTAATCTTGGCAAATAACATTTTTCATTTCAGCTCCGATTTTCAACGGCAACGATACAAGAGAGGCACGCTATCATATTCCATTCCTTCGTGCCCGTTTCTATCCTCGATAAAGGGATTTCTATGCGCGATCGTACTACCAGGTTTGATCTCCAAAGTACAGCAAACGTCTGTGTTGCGAACATCTAGGTCGAAGTAACTTAACGTGGCACGCGTGAACGCAATATTGCGTGTCTGATAAGACATACACATACATACACCTCGCTTCATCTCTGATCGAACGTTTCCTAGAGAAAAACGAACGAAACGTTGCTGCTGAGATTAATTGCAGACGGCTCTGTTTAATGAGCCTCAAGATTTCTCAAATTTCTTCGAGCTTACAGTGCGAGACGATAACACAACTGGGGCCCCAAATGCATCGCCATCGAAGCCCGTCGCGCGAAGTTCCAGCGATTTGCGAACAGTTCCACGCGAGTGGCGCACTGAGACCTTGTCATAAAGTTACGCTTTATCGTGTTCCGCGCCAGTGGGAGCTCCCCTCCCTCCTGACATGAACGCGGCTTACTTCGATCTGCCAATCACGAGTTCGGCTCCTGGAAACGCGAAGCAGCCGTGTTCGTGCCAGGATGTACAAAATGAAATCGACTCGAACGATCGTTCCGCCTTGCCTTCGTTTTCCGCGAATATTTCATGGGCTCGGCGAGCAAACAGACTAGCCACCCCCGCCCCCATTCGAATCAATTTTCCACCCCTCGATGAAGCGCCTCGACGGTCGGCCCTTATTAAACTTTCCAGCGATATTAAGGCATCGCCGAGTGGGTATCTTCAGCTGGATGTTGCTCCCTGTCAGAGATGCTTGAGGAGATTCGTTCTGGAACAATGTTGAACCGCGGCGTTGTTCACCTCGCGATTTAATTCTGTCGCTACCGGCCAGTCGGGCCAGGTGTGGAAACGCGAGAAGAAAAGGCAAAGCGGTGTGTATCAGCCCACTTCCGATAAGCATAGCCCTGCAATTGCCAGCGGTTTACCTATAGCGCGGTTCTAGCACGCAATGAAGATCTGCGTTCGCGATACACGCCACTTTAGACTCCCCTTTTGCTATTCCTTTTATACTTCCCTAGCCTCGATCCGTTTTATTATACATCGCCGAGGCTATTACATTGTCTCGGTTTCGTGTCTGGAGTCGGGCTAGTCGTTTCCACTTGGACGTCGACGACGTCCGTCTTTTCGGATCGTTCGGGGTAAATGTCGCCTAGGGTTCTCGATCGATCGGCTATAAAGCTCAATAATGTTCCCTTTTTCAAACATTGTGGATCCGTGACTAGCTCCGCTCGTGCAGAATGCAGTAGAATGTGTTATTGATCAATCGCTGTTGTCAGCAGCTTAAGTTGACGGATCACCCTTTGTTTCTTTAGCCTCCCTTCGTGCGTTCAGTCCGGAAATTCAACAGTGTTGACTAAAAGGTGGTATAAAACTTTGGCGATATTAAATCTACCGAAATTGATTAAACCGCCCCTGGACCACCGCTTTAAGTTAGAAAAACATTGCTCGGGATTAAACCTTCTTAATCCCATCAACATGCAAACGAGTTTGAATTAAATTACATCCCCGAGAAGTGGCCAAGTAGAGTAGTCCTCGTTAAATCGCTAAAGAACTACGTCTGCCACAACTAAAAAAATTAACTTCCTGATCCCTCAACGGTTTGACGAGTTTGTCCGGCTAGGAGTAATTACACCCCGAAATCCCGGTGCTGCCTTTGTAATCGGAACAGCGCCTGTAATCCTCGCCCGATCGCTGGGCGTCGATCAAGGAGCAGCCTCCGGTCGAGGCACGACTCGTTGAACGCGAGCCGAGTGGAAATCGCGCATAGGAATTGCGATCGACGCTCTGGTAATGCACTTTCCGATAATGCTGGTGCGGACGTAATCGCGCCCCGGTGCCTTCTGCATGTCCGCGCGGGGCCAGCTCACTAGCACATCGCCGTATTGCGCGTGGATGTGTCCGACTGGTGGCGAGAGAGAGAGAGATAGAGAGGGGAAGGTCCTTTCAACAGCGTGCAGAAGCGACCTGCTCCCGGATTACTCTGATTTCACTGTTCCTGGCTGTCGCCCGCGTGAACTCGCTTTCCACCGTTAGCTGACGTGGATGAGGAATTAACCGCGTTACACAAGCCTCAGACAGACGACGAAAATGGCTTTTAGTTAGAGGTAGATTTGCCCGCTCTCTTAACGGGCATACAGTTTCGTGTTGGTGTTTAGGGATTTAAGTGCTGCCGTTTGAATGTTCATTTTTAAACGATGGTTAGCACGGTGGCCCGCAGAGTTTTTTCTAGGAGGAGGCAACTTTGAGGTGACGGTAGAGAAAAATATTGTAATGAAAACACGAGTAACTCGCTTGCTTTTTTGAACTCGTTTTGTAGTGCCAATTTAACCCTCGTACAACTAATGCAGGGTCATTTTGTTCAAATCTAACAAAGTCTTTCACGATGTTATATTTGTGTTAGCAATGGCAAAATATAGTATATGATACCTAAATTGCAGTAATATTATTTGTAAAAATCATACAGGAGGGACACTTATTTTATGTACCAAATGTAGATAAATAATTTTTTTGTATGTATTTCTTTATTTATAAATTTTAGTTAATTTGAAAAATTTTAATTATTTAATTCTTTTTATATTCAATTTTTTCGTGAAACCGGTGTACCATAGAAATGTTTGTATGGGTTAAACTGACTCTGCATTCGTCTCACAAGACCACATCCACCATTCGTTTTCCGAAGGTTAATTAAAAATTTGAATCCGAAATTTAGAAATATTCACTTTTTTAGTATAAACTTAATAAACATCAGATTTTAAAAATAAGCGATGTTTTCTGAAAAGCCAGGGGGAGGGGCAACTGCCCCTTTTGCACCCCCCTCTTGACGCCCATGATGGTTAGTGGTCGTTGTGCTCTTCTTTGGTTCTGTTTCGTTTGTGAAGTATGCTTGCGGACGGTTAGCGTGATTTGTATTAACTCTGGCGATGCTTTTAGTGTTTGCAGGGGATTGGGTATGGCGGAGGTAAGAAGAAGGGAAACGAGGGGATGGAAGAACGGCGTAAACGTTTATTAATGAATATAAAACAAGAAAATGATTATGTATTAATTGGATTGTACGACTGACTCTTGTGATACACGTCTGCTCACTCTCAGTTCTCATTACCGACTTGTATCTGGTTACACTCGTTACTAACCAGCACCCCTTTCTCTTTCTCCCAATTAGCCGATCTTATTCACTCAATGCTTCAATGCGTACTTCACTCAGACCTTGTATGTATAATGCTATGTGTGCTACATAAGGCATTCTCAGTAGTATGAGGTTATAATAGGGGAGACATACATTGTGCCTTCAGTTACTGATCCCTCTACTTTTAGAGTATCAGTCTAAGCCTATTGTAAACTAGAGTTACAAGGTGTTTTGAGGGTGCTATCCCGTTGAACTGTAATTATAATTGCATTTAATTAATTGTCATAAAATAGTGATATAGCTCAAACTGTGTAACCCTTCTGTTTAAGTTGTTGTGTTGCAACAAATTTCGCGCAGCCTCTTATTTGCGAATGCAAATTCAACGTGTATCAGGCAGAGGAAGCATGTGGCTGCTTTTTAGAGACGATGAAGGACACTTCTAATTACCATGGAAGATTAAGGGGGAGCACCACCTTTTTAAGAATTTTTTTCAGGAATAATTTATAGTTTTCATATAAAATTTTGATTACCTACCTTTAATACAATGTCTTAAGAGACTATAACAAAAAATAGAAAAGCATGCATAAATTTGAATATATTATTTAATCTTCTAGCCCTTCCCCTCACGCGCCCCGAGCAAATGTGTAACTATGGAACAGCAGGTCCATTTTCATTTTTTTTTTATAAACCATTCGACCAGCGCGCGTGGGGAGTCTAGAAGATTAATTAATATGTTAAAATGTATGGATGTTTTTCTATTTATTTCTTTATAGTCTCTTAAAACACTGTACTAAAGGTAGGTACTAAAAATTTTATATGAAAACTGTCAATTATTCCTGAAAACAATTTTTAAAAACGGCTTACTTTTCTGGTCGTCACAGTGGTATTCCCCCTCAAGAGAAGCCCTGACGTCACAGACACTTATCTCCGAGTTGGCAGATAGTTCAAGAGGTTACGGTCTACATTGACACAGTATAATTGCATCGATCGCGTCTATTATCCGTGTTCATTCATATCCGTACAAAAGAAGCTATCCCGCGTGCATAAATGTACACGCAATTTGGCAGCTTTGCGCAAACATTAGTTTACGTTGCTAGCAAATTGGCACGTGAATTTCGGGCTGACTGTCGCCGCCAATTAGACCGGATTAACCAAGGCTTTCTGCGTCATTAATCTTGTGTCTTTATCACTGAATATCGCGAAACATTAACCTCCCCTTGTGCTCCTAATTACTTCGATGATCGGAGTGTCATTACACTAATACCGCCACAGTCTATTACTCAAACACTCCGTACATAGCATAACGCGCCTAAGTATAAGTAGAACACCATATTCAAAGGATACCTTTAGCATACACGCTGCAATCAATCTACATTCAACACGCACTTTGGTGCATATTCAACGAGACAAAGAACTACAACGATATCACGGTACAAAATAAGCTGCAATTACTTTCCTAAAGTGCAAAGTTCGACGCGGAAAATGCCACGTGAATATCATTGAAACCACCCATTAATCCAAAAAGTGGGTCTCCTAAAGAAGAATTAATTCACGGCAACGAATATTAGAAATATACACCAACACGGTGAGCTACGTTGATATTTCCCGTACATTTCGGAGTACAATCCTCCACCGACGTGCAAAAACTACCGATGCCAGGATTAATCCAGGTCGTGGCTGTCGGTTCGAAGCCGGACGACGAATTAACACCGTTACGCAAAGCTCCCGGCGACCGGCGCGTAGAACGAGCTTCGCTCGGACGCAGACTTTCGGTGGAAAGTTTAAAGGAGTTTGTAATTTAACGCCGAAAGTTTCGAATTATCCCCGCGTATCTAAATCTCCCTGGGTACGTGCACGGATCTCGGGCGCGCCGTTGAGCGAACCGCGTGTACGCGCTTGCCCAGTGACGCGTTCAGTGTCGCTGGGATCGTCGCTTGCGCCGCGTCGAACGATAGGAGTTGAGGCTGGACGGTGCAGGGCGAGGTGGTTTTAGCGGTGTATGTTAGGGTAATTGTGGGAGAGTTGCCGCACGTTACGCAAAATTGTCACCGTGTCTAAATTTTGCAATGAAAATGTTTTCCAAGGATATATCTTATTAGTTCAACATCTTGTGATTCTACTAGCATTAATGAAAATCAAAATTTTAATATTTGTCACCCTTAAAAAAATTGAAACTAAAAACATCGTTTGGTAGGAGAGACGCCGCACATGCGGGAGTGGTGCCGCATTTCGAAACACGTTTAATTTTCGATTTAAACTTGTTACTTCTAACTTTTTATATAAAAAAAATAATAAAAACAAAGTAAAATGAAACATTTTTACTTTATACAATTATAAAATTGGAAAATTAAATGGGTACAGTAGGAACAGATATTATATCTGCTTTTCAGTTGGCATCTTGAGATTAAAATAAAAAAAAATGTGAAAAAAGAGTACATAGTCCACAAATATATTTCGATTATAAGATTATTCATTTAAAAATAAATAATTTGCCTTGAGATACCACGTTAGCTATTTTAAAAAACTTTTTCGGTATTTTAAACATTAAAAACATCATTTAAATCGACTTAGTTTCCGAAACAGAACAGTATCACAGTGCGGCATCTATCCCAAATAAAAGTGCGGCGTGTATCCGAAATGCCTGGGAGAGGCGCCGCACTTTCGTATTTCCACATGCTAAGTCGAAAGTAACCCATTCTGCCAAGGAAATATTCTACATGGTCCCCTTAACGTATTACAAATGTTGTATCAAGAAAAACTATGAATGTTTAGCTACTATATTAGTAAAAATAGACGCGACGTATAACTATTCAGGCAAAGTACGCTAGGCTTACCTCGAAAAACAGCAAAATCTTTAACAATAATACAGGAAACACGCTCTGGCTTGACAAACTAACTCAAATGAACAGCCTTAAACAAATAAAATCGGCAATGATGTGTTTTATTACCGATATCCTTGAAATACCGATAGTGCGGCGTCTCTCCGAGTGCGGCATCTCTCCCACAATTACCCTAATTAAAGTCGAGCGAGAATCGAAAGGAAAATTCCTAATAAAACGTTCACGTGCTCGATGCAGTGGTTGCGATATGGGAAGTAAGGTCTGCGTGCCGCTGCCTTGTCGTTTCTGTTCAAGGTGCGCGAAGTTGGTCCGTGGGTACGCGCTCTCGCGGTGAAACGGTCGCTCGGGGGGTAATCGAGAGGAACGTCGGGGTCGAAGGGCAGGCGGTGTTTTATCGGAGAGAGACGGAGATTGGACGTGTAAGTCGTGTTTTGGTTCATATTCGAGGTTTTGTGTTGCTTTGTATGGTATTTGATGGATGGGGGTGGAATACGGTGGGGTGGGAGGATAGTATTATTTATTGAGTAAGAAAGAGAAGGAGAGATGTGAGTTGAGCGAGTAACACTGTCGGGAGTAATTTTATAAATGGTGGGCATTGTTCTCGCTATAGTCACTGGTCCGTCTAATGATTTATTTATTTATTTATTTAACACATAAACGGAGAGAAAGCATTTAGGAATATGAGTATGTTAGAAAAGGGCAATATAGTAGAGACTACGAAAATAGAAAGAGAAAACGAAGAAAATGAACAAGTGAAGGGTAAGGGGGAAAATGAGGAATGTCCATTTTTTTTTGTTGGTGGCAACTGGGACTACGGAACTGTCGAACAATAAAGAGTTAAAATGTTTAAATGTCTCTGTAAGATAACGTTAAAGTTTTGGTATACTGGTTAAAACCAGGTAATGTCCACTCGGCATTAGGGACAAACCACGGAATGTCCCACTCGTTGCCTAAGCATAAGCTTCTGTCGTGAAGGTAAAGCAAGAAGTTTTGATAAGGGAATGCCCATTCCCCAAAGAGACCGCCATTCCTCATTCAGCAAGTGAAGGAATTGCGAATATTACGTGATACTTTTTGTCGAACCATCTACAGATTGAGTAATCTCATCACCATTAAAAAAAGGACGAAACTGTTATAGGAAAAAGAAGAGTTCGAACTTCCTAATAGAGAATACGCAAAACTCCTGCCTATTTCAAAAGCAAAATACGAAGGCGTCATGGTTTTAAAAAAAATTTAAGATCGTAAGGCTCAGGTATTTTATGGGACACTGTCTCATGCATAACAAGTAAAAGTGAGAAATAAAATATCTGGCAATTAATAAAATAAGTGGCTTTTCTTGGTTTCATAATAATAGAAGTGGAAATTTCTTATTTTGTTTCAGTATTTTGCCCTGTTCAAACTTGAAAAAATATTAAAATAATGTAAAACAATTATTACTTTTCTTTATCTAATGGAGCCTTTTTTAATAAATGTTCTAATATAACTGTTTCCACGGAACTTTTATTATATAAGTTCTAAAATATCTGTTTCATGAGACCACTTTCTAAAGAAGTGCCTAAGGGTAACATTTCTTTCAATAAAAATTCCACAGGAACAGATATTTTATTAAAGGAAACATATAAGTTCTAACAGTTTTCTTTTAAAAATAAGAGTTCCAGAACCTCTTTGATCCCTGGTTAAAAGTAGTCTTTGTCGTTACTCGGAGCTTAAAAAGTCTCCTATAAGCTATGTAATAGCGAGTAAGGGTAAGTAATAATAGTGTTTACGTTGAGATTGATTTACTGCTTCCCAACATGTTATAAATGTAATAAATCTGGAACATTTCTGACGACTAGTAGTTAAAATTACATATGGATGTAGAGTATTCCGTGCTTTAATTAACGATTAATACACGAGCTTCAGGGATGACTGCACCGTCAGATGCAGTTGAGGATGTTTGGCCGCATTGCTCATTATAATGGACATCAATTTCGGCGACTGTTTATTCACGCAATTTGCAAGACACGATATTCCTGGTTGCCATCGGGACATCAGCCGTGTTCATTTATAATGAACATTGCCTTCCATTCGCCCGGAAACATTGTAGCCGAATTAAACAGGAAATTTTCAAAGTAACCGTCAATGTTTGCGCCCGGGGCTGGAAATTAGCCGCGGCCAAGCGGAGCGTTCGACTATCGATGGATTAAATATCCAGACGTTAAATTTAATTCGCGACAAATTCCCCTCGCGAACCGTTCAGTTCCACGTCGAAACAATCGACTGCACCAATTTCGCTCGAATCAGTCACTCCAAGCGTGTAACTGCCAATCTACATTCTATTTCACTTTTGCAAGTTTGTGAGTAAAATTTACATATACACGTACAAAGCGAAGCAGGTAGATAGCCTAGTTAAAAATTAAAAAATTGGAAACTTCTACTTTATTACAATCCCAGGCGTTTCCCCCCGGGTGATCATCATCCCTTAATCTCTCCTCAATCTCCATCTCTCCAAATCTTTCATCCGCACGATCCTCTCGATCTCAACATCCCTCTCCCCAAGTGTCCCCTTGCATTAAAAAAAAAATCAAATATGGAAATCAATTCCTCCGCCGTGCCTCGCGTGTTCACCTTCGTTTGAACATTACGTCTCGCGCGCGCCAAGTGCCTCGCAATGCCCTTCTCTCTCCCCACTCGAGCATGCCGCCGATACACGCATTTCCCCGCGTTAATCCCCGCGAAGCGATCGGTCGTACGATCTCGCGAGTGGACGCAACCGCAGACGGAAGCGCGTGACGCATTGACGTAAGAGTGGCGGCAAGGGTAGCTGAAGAAAAATGACGTGGTCGCTTACAAGTACGTGTGTGTGCGCAGGTGGGCCGATATCAAAGCGTTACCCGTTATATATCGGATTAGCGCTATTTTTATTCAAGGTATGCAGCAGCGGCGTCGGCGTCGGCAAGCAGCAACGTCGGTAGGGCTCGATAAGAGCGTAGGTATAGCAGTTAATTATATCAGCGCCCCATTAGCATGCCAGTACACCACGAGAGATTGCAATGGCTTTTTATACACAGGAAGGGTTTGCTGTTGGCGTTGCTGTTGCTGCCTTTTTTCCCACCTGCCGCCATACAACACGGCGTGGGCTGCGCTCGTGCGCCGGCTTGATCCGCGCGCTGCGTAAATACGGGCCAGTAATTACGTTGCTGGAGGGAAATTACCAGTTACCGGGTCGCCGTTGAGTTTTATCCAATTAGGGGATTGCTTCGACCACCGTCAGACCCTCTTCGTAATGCTCTGGCCGAAAAGGAGGTCTCTCTCGTCCACCCCTCCATCTTCCCACCTCACCCACCCTTTCTCTGTCTCCAATTTATTCCGCAGCATTTTCTTTACCCGCCCTTAGCTTCCTCGGAAGTAGTCACTCGAAAATGTGAATCACTCCTTCACCGTCGCTAATTACCGCGATGCGCCGCCGTTTTCGAAAATTTTTGGAGGGATTTTTCGGGCTGCTAGTAAATGGTCCTTGGTTCTCAGTGAGTCCTGCTGAAGGGTGAAGTGTTCCTCAGGTTTTTGGCTCTCGAAAGATCAATTGTTTCTCTAAGCTTTCGCTGAGGGTATCTTGTTCTATCGTAGATCGTATTTTTATGGGGAAATTCAGTGATATCGCTCTGCGTTAATGGAGTAGAGTACCGTCTACTGGGTAAAGGATGATATATTTGGAAGGATTGAAAGATCGTGGACGTAATGATTGGCTCGTTTGTAATCCTTGTTTCTAAGGAACGCTAGGTTAAAGGTTGTTGCGTCGTGAACGGTTTTCGCGCTGGAAAGAATGGCGACACGCGTTAGATAAGCGGCACAGAGTGACCCTGACATAGACGTGATCGATTTCGCCAAGTCGCTGGCGATGCTAGCAACTATCGTGTCTAGTCAATGACGCTTCGAGTTCCACCGTTCTTCGATTTATTATTATATTTATAGCCCCTTCCAGTGATCGGCGTTTCAGGGTTAAATCCAGTTCTCCAGGCAACTCTGCTGGAAGAACGTACCGAAAGAGTGGAATACTTATTATCCGTTCAACGTATTGAGGTTAGCTTCTTTCATAATTCAATCCCTAATGTTAGCTTAAAATTCAACTTCTACTTCTGTACCATACTGCGATGGATTATTTAAGACACCTGAAGAATGGGAAGGGTTAAATAAGCTCGTGTAAACACGTGTTCGATCTCTCATATATGATCTTATTGACTGCTCCTCAAACACTATTTTATAGTTCTCTTGACAGAGGATGGGGTGGTGATATGGCCTCCCCAGTTTTATATATCTTCCTAAAATCTGCCTCGTAATATCGATTCTACATACCTTTTGTCAAATATATCCCGACACACAACACTTTAATTTTCTTAACCTACATGAAATAGGTAGGATAAAGGCACCAGTAGTTGACCATGTATCAGTAGTTGACACTTTTCAGACAAATCTTATTTTTTTGTTTTTCTGAAAAGTGTCAACTACTTTTAAGAGAACCCTTATTTTTCCTGTTTTTCTGTAGTAAATACTTTTCAGAAAAACCTTATTTTTCATGTTTTTCTGTAGTAGTTGGCGCTTTTAAGAAAAACCTTATTTTTCATGTTTTTCTGTATTAGTTGACGCTTTTAAGAAAAACATAAATAATAAGATTTTTCTGAAAAATCGTACCTTTTACAGTATGTGACAAAAAGATTAAAAACAAATTAATTTGTTCTGCACAAAAGGTAAAGCTTATAATAGTACGTGCCAAAAAATCAAGCTACAATATCCAATAGTCATTTCCCTTCAAATTAGTACCAAATATGAAATATAACGTAAAATGTCTTAAGTGGTACGATATAGGCAACTCACCCCTACGTCCCACATATCACGTTGCACCTCGTATATTCGATCTGACGAACCACGTTCGCGTCAGCATCGGGAGTGGGGGATCAATAAGGAAATCATAATTCATCTACCACGCTATTGGGTTTCGATTAATTAACGAGCCAGCTTGATCAATCTCCGATAACGTCTTTCCCCCCCTCCTCCGGAACGCATCCATCTTTTCCAGCCGTGCCCCGTCTGTTTCGTTTATTTTATCGTCCAGCCGAGGTGCAGAGAGTGACGAACTTCCGTAACCATTCCAATGAGAAATTCCTCGAAACGTCCCTTTTGCTCATCCACTCTCCTCGCGGAGCTCTCGTCGATGCTATGGAAGTCGGACAATGAGACGTCGCGCGGCGCTCCGCCGTTGTAGCGAGCACCTTTCTCGCGCGTGGGTCAAAAGGGGAGAAAGGAGACGTTAAGGAGATACAGATCGCGCGACTTGCCCTTTTGACAGCGCCGAAATATCCAACGGCCCCCTCCTGTTGTTCCGCCATTTTCGCCTAACTCGCAGCCTCTCGGCGTAGCCGCGCGCCATGGAGGCATTACCTTAATGCGACCCAGAAAGCTCTTTTATTACACCCGCACTCCGGCGCACACATTACTCGGAGCGCTCGCTGCCGGAATGCTGCACGCTCACGCGCGCGATCGCGTCTGACCCTATTGCTATGCAGGATTGAAAAAAGGCACACTGCTCCCCCTCGTCCATCCGGGCGAACGCAGCTTTTCCCCTCGCCTTTTTGGAGCCCTCATGTCTTTCGACGTGATTAATCCCTTTTCGACTTTCACCGAGACTTTACCGAGGACGCGGAATATGTAATTGCGGTTTCGGGGTACTAATGGGATCAGTGGCGTAGTAAAAACTTAACCTTGGGGGAAGCACAGTTGAATGGATAAAAATATTTTTAGTGCAAGGTATTAGGATTAGTAGATTAAAATAATTTTTATACATAAAGTAGAAAGTTTATATGTTTGTGTGTATGTCACCTAAAAATTTTTGAATGGTAAACTCTCGGATCACGAAATGTGCCTCAGCTCATTATACCTGGCTAATCCAGATGAATGTGACTATTTTCACAAATGGAATTAAAAATATTTTTTTTTTAATAAATCAGAATCTAAATTCCGGGCGAAGCCGAGTAGTAAAGCTACTTAGTATCCAGGATAAAATCCAGTTTTCTTTTCTATTTACAAAGCTCTTGAATTACTTTAGTCGTGGTTACATTAATCTTTATTCCTTTTGCTTTGAGGGCTGCCAACCCCCCTCCCCCCTGGGTATGTCACTCAATGGGATAGAAGTATGGGGGTGGTGGTAAGGTTAATTATAGGGAAAGTGACGTTTCTCGTAGGGACGTTTGAAGCTTTTTAATTATTTCATTTTTTTGAGTTCCTGTGACAATTCTCGAGTTGTAATTCAGCATTAGCAATTGAGGGCCACGCAGCAAGAGGGTGCAGCTATATTTTTTACAGTTTTTGTACACCAAATGAACGCTTTATTGCAAATTTTGAATCTGCCCCCATTACTGTTTCGCGTAATACGAATGTTCCAGATATGAAAAATTCGCCCAAAATAGAAATAATAAAAACTACTTAATCAAATCAAAATAACTACTATATATTCTGTGAAAATATATATTTTTCAAATATATATGTTCCCTTTTTAATGTTTAATCAAAGTAATAATATTATAAACAGTTTCTTCTACTTTACTCGAAGTTCGTAAAGATGGAGCTGCATCCCTCCTTTCTGTAAGGTCCTCAATTGATACTGTATCCCCAACATAAAGGAACTTCATATTCACCAACCCAACATACTAATTAGACTCGGTGATATTCGATGATAGGATAATTTAGAATGGTTAGATTCATTTAGGAGATCCATTTGATTAACAAATAATTGAGTACAGCGGTAATTGGTACGTGTGAAGATTATTCTTTGCGGTTCGAATCTGTCCTGTATCGAATTAAGACGACAAAACCATCTTCAATTCTTCAGCAACTTTAAGATGTTGAATTATTTACTACGTGCTAGCAAAGCACGAATTGTGGGGATGTTTGCACGAATTCTAATGGCTCTATTGATAGTAACACTTTCGGTGAGATTTAATTGGATTTGGAATTGGAGGGCTGCCACGGGACCAAGTAAATAGACTAAATTAGTGAAAGACGAGTGGCATGGAATTGAATTTACAAGCTGCTTGTCCTTGCTATTGCGATCGTTTCGATCGAGTAGCCGCTTTAGCAGTGGCAGCGAACGGACGATCAAGGACGCAGACATTAGTCGCTGAGGGTGATGTCCTCGCCATTGATTGGCAGCCCTGGCCGCGCTCTTGTCAAGGTTCCGCCACTCGGACGTGGAGACTTCGATTGTAGATTGCACTGATTTCCATTGCTTTCTATTAGGTCGTTCCACGAGTACTGTGGTGTTTTTCGACGGGCTTGCCAGGACAACAGCGGACGATTCTTTTTTTAAAAGCCACACGACGAAAGCACAATGTTAAGCTTAATGATTTTGGAATAAACAACACGTGTCACAATTGCTATACTCCTCTAGAAAGCTGTAATTAAAAGGATTTAAATAATGCTATCTTCACTCTAGAAATCGAATGGTAACACTTTAAAAAATGCACTTGAATCTCGTAATTCCAGTCTTGCTAGCTCAAGTAGTACATCAAGGGTGGGGTTCTCGAAGGTTAAGCCGCCAAATGTGTATTTTCGCCACTCATTACAGGAACACAATAGCGGGGAACACATTTGTCGGCTGAGTCTTCAAGGATATCGTTGACGTACCACTTGAGGGTGCTTCTGAAGTCTTTACACCCAATTCTGAGTTTGTCACTGGGCTCGAAATTAGGAACACTGAGGGCATTTTTAGAATTTTCCTAATCCAATTTCCACGAAGATTGTACAATTCGATTTTTCTTGCTGAAAGCTTCTTTGATTTTCTTTAATTGAAAATCATTCTACAGAGTTAAAGATCGAGCTTCTATGCGAAAGATAAATAGGATGCTAAGGATATCGAATGTTTGTATTTCCATTTCGCGTTGAAGATTCGGTTCTGTGGTTTGAAGAGGGGGAGGGAATGGTTAATGCAGTTTCTTGGTTTATCGGAGAAAAGTAAGCTGTAACGGTTCGTTCCGAGCACACCTTGCGGTCGAGATCTCGATACAATGTCCATTGCAACGTCTGTTCCGATGACGGCAGCGATACCGATAGCTAGGAAATGAGACGACGTTTGGAAGGAAACGTCAAACGATTGAATAAGGACGCGGGGCGGTCGCGAATGGAAACAGCCAGCACTTTCTTCTGACTTTCTAATCTAATTCTGCCGTTCCGATGGTTCAATCTCGGTACAATCTCATTCCCGAACAATTTTCTTTCGCAACTCTACTGTAACGTAACACAAATACAATTCTGAATTCTTCGTTTCCCAGTTAAATGACGTTCTGCCTCGATTGGTCTATACAGTTCCATAAAGTTCTTTCCGCGGTTCGATCTCATTTATCAACCAATCTGGTTGATAATTTATTGACCCTGCTAAAATTTAATGCACCGATGGGCCATTTCCAAACATGCAGTTGTTAATTCTGACACTGATACCCAACCGTGGTGATTAACAGTTAAATCTGTGGTTCAATCCAGGGAACCGTGCAGTAAAACAGTGTTGGAAACACTCATTAATATTTACTGCCATGTAAATCAGAAAATATCACGTCATCCCCCACGTAATTAGTTATTTTCTCATACAAATTTTATTCTCGAAAAATACTCTTGTACTCCCATCACTCGACTGTCACTCAGACACCACTGCCACCTTTACTTCACTAAATTTCTTCCACCCACCTTACATTCCCTTCAACCCCTCCCCACCACCCCTTCATCTGACATGGCAGTAACTTCGTCATCGAACTCTCCCCACCTCAACCCGTGCCTAACAAAAAATGACTCGTCCTCGATGGCTGTAGCAAGGAATCGTTCGATTGTCTCCCCGAGTTTACTGGCAAAGAAACGACGGGGGATCCAGCGTTCCCGATAATCGACTGCCGTGTACCGAATAATGAACGTTTCATCGAGGTCACGATCTTCGAAGTAACATTAGAAGCAGCGTCGGCACTTTGCGTCGCTTTCCAGTTTCTCTTCTTCCTCCTTCAACCCCCGCCCCTCCGTCGTCGACCCCGCCATTTCCTCCGGCCTGGCGTTTCTAACCCGGAGGAAATAAAAGCGAAGAAAACGGTCCCGTTCGAAAAGAGGCGTTTCTCGATTGGATCGGCCGGATCGATTGTTCGCCGACGATGCCGAACATTCCCGCGTGCGACTGCGAATTATAGGCATGGGCCGTGGCGCGGCTCGACTGACCGAGTTTGCGTTGGTGTTGGAGGTCCCATTGATTTCCTGGCCCATGTCAAGGCTGCACGCGAGGAACCCCCGTTCGCCTCCGACCACCCACAACCTCCGACAACCCCCTTCGACCTCCTGCGACCCCCTCGCCCCCACCAGCCCCTCTCACCCACCCTCCCCCTCGCTCCCGCCCTCTCTGCAACGGCACGAGCAACGTTTCACTTCATGCCGATTCTCTGTTCCTCCCCTTCTTTCTCCTCTTCTTCGACCGTGGCGGTGTCTTCCCTCCGTTCGCCAGGGACGAATGCACCGCGTGCACTCGTTCCGTTTGCCCGTACTTATTTGCTTCCAACCGATTCCTCCAAGCACGCTAGCTCCTTTTGCACATAGGGAATCGTTTGGTAAACAGCTGTTTTGATTCGTTTTTCAATGGTTGGGGCATTCCAGCGAGTTTTTCTAACGTCGGGGGTTGTTGCGGGGTGGAGCTGGGATTTCTGGAATGAGTTTCTTTCTGGGAAGGATTTTTTTCTCCTCGGATTAAGAAGCATTTGCTGAATCTTTGTTGTGGCTTGATAAATGGTCGACCATTAGCAGCTGCGCCCGAGATTTCAATTTTAGCTTTAGAATTCTTTTACTTGTATACGTGGGTCTACTTCCCCGGGCTTTGGCGGTATGAAAACAATTTTTGCTGTTTGTTGAATATCCTCGGTGGTGGAGTAGGGAAGTGTTTCAACTGAGATCTGATGACGGTGTTTGTTTTATCAAAGCGAGTTGCTTGGTTTTAGTAGTGGATTGTAAGCAATTACTGATTCGCGGTGTTTTCCATATTCATGGAATGAAGTGTGTGGGGGGAAAAAGGTCAACAGCTTTTGGTCTCGAAATTTGTCATTGTGGCGGTGGGGTGCACGTAACAGGAGACCGCGAGTAATTCGGTTAATCTGTAGTTAGACGTTTCGAGCGTGCTGTAGAACCTCCGCATCCTCCACGGACGGATAATTCGAAAGTAATTCGAAAGTACTGCCGTCGTTTCGCGACACGCGCGGCAACTCTGAGAGGGAAAGAACGACCGCATATTATTCGTGACACTAGCCGTGGTGCACGAATTTACGAGCTTATAAACCGCTAGCTGAAATCCCGAGGCCGACGGGGAAGTCTTCGAATCGCGTGACCGCTCTCGACCCTCCGTAGTGGTTACTCGCCCGAGTACCCTAACTTGCCTGTTAATAACTCTGACCGACACTTTCGTGGTCGTTATGAAATTTGCGTCGCCAGTTAACCTGTCGATCGCGCACCGGGGGTCTGACGAGGCGATGTGTACGCGAGGGATATCGTGCTGGAAGCAAATGGAGGGAAGACATCAAGGATTCATCGTAGAAATAAGTAAAGTGCTATTAACAAACTTGCAAGGATAATAAAAGACGAATCGATCTGTGAAGGCTACTAAAAATCTTAAACTCTGAATAGGTATGGTGCTTTTATTTCGCTTCGATGGATCTGTGAGACAGTGTTTCCCAACCTTTTTTAAGTCGCAACCTCCTTTTATAATAACCTACCCTCCTTCATGTAAGGTAAGGTAAAGTCAATACGGTGAAGAAAACACAATAAAAATAGGCATTTCAGAATATAATTCTAAGATAATAGTATTTAATTATCTTAATACATATATTAAATATACTTGAAGATATTTAATTATCTTAATACATATATTAAATATACTTGAAGATATTTAATTATCTTAATACATATATTAAATATACTTGAAGATATTTAATTATCTTAATACATACATTAAATATACTTGAAGATATTTAATTATCTTAATACATATATTAAATATACTTGAAGATATTTAATTATCTTAATACATATATTAAATATACTTGAAGATATTTAATTATCTTAATACATATATTAAATATACTTGAAGATATTTAATATTGAATATACTATTAAATATACTTGAAGATATTTAATATGTTTAATTATCTTACTTAGTGCAATAATTCTGGGTAATTTGCTTTTTCTTTGTCTTCATTCATGAAAAATTAGTGTTACATTATTAATAGAATATGGCAATGTAAGCATATTAATATAAATAAGTGCTAAGAATCGTTGACTAAAAATAACAGCAGCGATCCCCCAGAAAACACTTCCCGACCCTTTCAGGAGTCCCGAGTCACAGGAACCACTGCTGTAAAAATTCCTGAGGCAAGCTAATATTTATAAATATCAGCGCGTGTACAAAAATTTACATGAAATAGAGCAATACGAAGAGACACCGTGCAAACTACAACGATTTAACTCCCGACCTTGTTGGATCAACGAGGGGGCGCAGGTTTTGTGGAAATGGACGCGCAACTTCGTTAAAGAGGGGATGATTGAATAATTGAGTAAAGCCGGGAAGACGTTACGCCGGGATCGAGTGGCGGAGGCGGATGGTACGATTAGCATCGATCTGTAGCAATGATTTCCCGGAGATTCTCTCACTCCCCGTAGAATATGTAATTTGCGGCGGCAGTGGTATAGGTCGGCGCGTAGTCAGACCCGGTCTCGATTCGATTGAACCGCAGCGCCGGATATTGCAGTCACTGAAGAATATTTGATTTCCACGTAACTAGGGAAGGCTCGTTCACTGATCCGCGTGCTGGCTCCCCGTGTTTCTTTCCGCGTCGCCGAACGTTTCGAGCCGTTTCACGTCTCCACTCCGCGTTGTGTGCACTGAAAAGCGGATTTCGCGAATCCAGATCATTGTCGTGCTTAACCCGAGAGTGCGCGTGGTTCGCGAGGGAAGAAACGAGATTGAGTTATTACGTGATCGGGATTTAAAGTATTTTCTCGAATAACAATTCGTTCAGACAGCACGCGAGCGCTGACCACCCAACTTCCGGTAACGCCAACTTTAACCGCCGCCGAATACCGCCGCGGGGTAATTAAAGCGAGGGGAGTTTTATTAACCGACTACGACGCGCATCTAACGCACGAGCGAGACTTCAGAAAGTGCTTATTATCCGAACGTTTCCGCCATTGTTTCGAAACTATTATTACAGTCTCTAATAAACGAAGTCGGGAGAGTTAATACCGCGCATTATAAACGTCGCATTCAACGGCCGAGTCTTTTCATGCGCGTACGCGAGTGTCGTTTGGTCGCTTCTAATTAATTCTTCAAACGGTTCCTCGCTGGATACGCGCATTTCATTGTTCGCCACTACCCCCCCGTCGCTCGCTTCCTTCAATGACAAGCATGGCGGGCGAATTCTTTCTCAGGGCGCATTGTTGCTCCCCTTATTACGGCGTGTAGTCGTGAAGGGAATCGTTGGAGCGCGCGAAACTCTGTGCAATTTCATCAATCATCTCGTAAGCGCGCATTAATAATCGTTCACTATTAAATATGCATTCGTTGTTTGCCAACGGGCCATTTCTCACCCCATCTACCCTCATCGCGCCCATTCCCCCTCCCCGAACCCCTCCGTTTCATTTGTCAGTCGCTAATCGCTGTATCGCGAATACCTTTGCTATTTTCATCTATAGGGTGCACAACAAAACGGGGAATGTTTATTGAGAATACGAGAAGACAGATTTAGAAGACCATTCAAGTTGAAAATTATACTTTTGATAGCTTCGATAGTTAATGCCTAGGGTCAATATTTAATAGTGACAAATAATGGTAATACGGAAAGTTAGAGTAGGGGATACCAGGGTAGATTGTAACAAAAATAGTTTTCAGAGTTTTTTCTCGAAAATGTTTTCCTCAATCAGGAAATAATTTGCGTGATTTACTACTTACATGTATAGTAACATGTTACAATTTTCCCGAGCTTGAATTTTTGCGTTTAATCTCATCAAATGAGAAACTAAACATCAAATTACTAAAATGCGTACACATTATAATAAACCAACGTGTACTGATTCATTTGCAACAAAAAAAAACAAAAATTCAAACGATTTCTAATGACGGTTAATTGAAACGAAAGTTCTAAGACAATATTTACTTACGTGCTCTAAATACTAAAATTCTAGGCTATAACCACAAAATGAATACATAACGTTCATTTGTGTCAATAAAACCGACGGTGTTGATATCATCAAGCAGCATTCGCATGCTGTGGGTTACCAGATTTGTCGTTCAAAAGATTTTACTTATGTTACAACTAGCTTTATTACTTGGCTTCACCTGAAATTTAGATTCTAGTTTCATAAAAAAATTTTCTTTTTAGTTTTTTTTGTGAAAATGGTCACATTCATCTGATTAGTCAGGCATAATGAGCTGATACACATTTTGTGATCCCAGAGTTGCATCATTCCAAAGTTTTTAGGCGACAGACAAACACACATCATATAGAAGCTTTTTGATTTATATATTAAGATTTACCCCGTGTTACACCCTGCCCCGGTCTCCCCTACCCAAAACTTTTAGAAGCTTAAAGGCACTTTATAGTCCCTTTCCACGAATCAAACGCTTTAGATCGTCGAAATTACCCAGGACACCCTGTACTTTTCACACAGTCTGTTTTTTCTTTTGAAATTGGGTCGTCGAGATCGTCGACCCCTTGCATCCAATGACCACACGCGTCACGCGAAGTTTCGTTGTCCATCCACCACGTCGTTCGCGCGACACGCTCGTACCTGGGCACCTACATTCTGCGTTTCAACTATTTCCACCGGCGATTAGTCGTTAATAGTCGCGAATCGACGGTGCGAGGTCGTGAATCCGACGAATTCGCGGGTTTTAAATGTTTTATAAGCGACAGCTGTTGTACAGTGACGTGGTCCCGCGCTACGCGTCACCTCGCGTGTTGTCCCCCGTGAATTATCAAATTCGCACGCGCGGAATCCAGGGAATTTCGCCAGATAGCAATATCGCGATCGTATCGTGTCCATTAGCGTCATTGATAATTAACACCGGGGGACAACGGTTCCGAGTTACTTTATTGGTAAGCGTGTACACCGCGAATTACGACCAGTCGTTCAAAACACGGATTGTTGTCGTTCCATTGCCCGCGAAATCACAATATTGCCACGATATTTCTGTCGCGCTGTATTTTCCGCGGAACGGTCGCGGGTTTCGAGAGCTCAAGCACGATGGAACGCCAACGAATTTCGGATCCCGCAGCCTGGGAAACTTTCCACGCTGCAGAGTGTATTCTTCGAAACGCCCATAAAGTAAATTCCTCCTGCGCGGCACTGATGTTGTTGCGCGTAGTAATTGTTTGCACTCGTTACGAGCAATTATTTGTGGTTCTAATTACATCACGGTGTTCCACGTGACTCCGCGCGCAAACAGTGTGTCAAAAGGCGTGAAAGCGAGTTCGAAGCGTCAACTTTAATCGTTCATTTACCTCGGAAGCTGCTTATGTAAAACACGAGCCATTAGAGGAGCTACCTGTAACCTTAATTAAATTTCGCGAATTTCGAAGACAAAGGGAGGTTTAAAGCACGTCGGGAATCGTTTCAAGAAAGCAGAGGTATAAATAAAGATTCACGCCACATGAGAAAGCGTTCCAACAGCCATTTCGTTCCTCGTCTACGAACTGGAATGCGAGGGCAAGGCGCGATTAAAACGCAGATTAACTCCGTTATGTTCGATTGAAAGGGCTAAAAAGCAATTTTTGCCAGGAGTATCCTCGCGAAACGGTGTAACCAGACAAGCACGGCGACAGTGAAAGAGGGAAGCATCGCAGAACTACAAAGTTAGAGCTCGCGAGGCGCAACGGCAGACCGATGAAACGCGCACCGCGAAATTGGGATTTCTTTTCACGAGTTATGCTCTTCAACTGTCATTCATTGTGTCTACTCCAGGGAGGAGGAAAAAAAAGGAAGCCAGGCAGCAGTGTAACTGTATAGGGGGAGAATCAGTTTCGTCGGGATGGTCGTCGCACAGCGGCGCGCGTTTTACGCTACCGCGAAAAGTGGGTCAGAGCCGAATGACTTAGCGCGTTTTTCCTCGTTTCCGCGGCAGACGATTCTCCGCTTTCACGGCAAAAACACGACTATTCGCGGCCGTGGGTATTGAATTCCTGCTGGTCCTACCGGGCCCCTCTTCCTTCCGCCCACCGGGGGAATTGGTTTCAGAGGAAGCCACGGGAAAGATGACGCGCGCCAGTTTAATGAGATGATCATTATCTGTCGCGACCGGTGCTCGAAGATCACAGACTTTCGGGCCCCTTTTCAACACTTTCGACGTTCAGTCTCACTTTGCCGCGATCACTCGAGGGTCCCGTCCCTTGCAAATGCGTGCCGCTTTTGAGGGGGATTAAGTCTCCGTCGGAGTGAAATCTTTTATGCAGAATCTTGGTTGGTAGACGAAGTGTCGTTTTCTTTGCTGCGCCGCTGTAGCCCGAGGATAACTTTATTCCAGGATTAAAGGGGAATACTTTCGCGGTATATATTAATACAAGCTCACAGATTACGTATTCTTTAATAGTTCCACGTTCGCAAACGATCAAACGGGAGGCATTACTTTTCCAAGCTCCTCGTGCAATTTTTTTTCAAATCTCACCGACTGAATTAAAATTGCAAAACCAGCGTATTCGTTTATACAAGTGCATATGAGGGGTGTGTCTCTAGGGGTGGCCAATAAGTAGCGAAAGAGAATCCTTTAGTTAGACTTCGGAAAGTTTTCGTAGGGCACACTTCTTAGAGAGCCTTTCGAGAGTTTAGCGGATCCACAAGTTTTCTGAGAGTCTTCGGGGAGCCTGCAGAGTATTGTTAGGCCAGAGTTTACCCGAGTTACGTGATGCAGAAGACTATTTACGTTCGCATAATCTTTCAGTACAACCGTGGACTTAAATATAAACGTGTTTTAGTTAAACATCGTATTCTACACGACAGCTAGGAATTCTCGGCACGAAACTTTGAGATCACTCTGGCAAAAAAAAAAGACCGACGAGAAAAGTCTCCGCTCTCGGACGTTAAAGAACGAGGCTAAAGAGCTGTCCGTATCGCCCGAAGCTGCCGGCCAACGTCCCAACCCGGCGAAACGTTGTTTCGTATTCCATGTGTACGTAAAGCCCATTTCAGTCCCCGTTTCAATCATGAAATCGGGGACGTGCAGGTCCATGGAAGCACGCCACTCCCGCCCTTATGGATGCAGGGGTGGCATACTCATGAGCGGGCTTCTGGTCTGGGAAATAGAGAAACGTGAATGAAGATGGTGGCGAAGGCACGATTCCGGGTCGAGCTCGGTCCCGGTGACCGAAAAAGGGGATGACTCGGTAGGCGCGGGAAGCGCGGGGGAAGACGAAGGAGGGCAGCAAGGGGGAAGGACGAAAAGGGCTGTTCCCCTCGATAAGAAAAAGAGGGCTGATGTGTGTCGGTGGTCCACGGAGCTGGTTCGCGCGGCTCGGGAAGGGGTGGGTGGTGGGTGGTAGCGACAGCGGTGCGAGAGGGTGGCAGCGTAGGAGGATTTGGAGCTCTGCCACGTCGGGAGCACCCTCCTGCTCGAGAGCTCTACTGCGATCACCGATACCACACTACAGAACGTCCGCGGTTGGTACTCGTAGGGGCTTTGAGGAGGCTACAGAGAGGCACGGCCCTCGAGGAGAAAACAGGTGGAACGACCCGGACTCTGCTTGCTGGAAGAGCGTAAATATTGATAATCCCTTCGACTATACCTAACTACCCTCTTCCAACCTCCCCGGATTAGATAGTCGAGTCCCGGCCAAAATTGTCGCGGCGCGACGCGCCCCTTTCCTCCCTCCATTAGAAACCCGGCAACTTTCGATATATTCTTTCAGATAACGCGTTATTTTATTCAGAAGTCATATAGTTTCCCAGATACGATTATATTGCCTTGTTTCGATGAATAATAATTGTTCTTGTGGCTAAGGGGAGGGGACACCCCTGAGGTTGGCTTTTCAAACGAGCATACATTTGTGGAGAAAGGTTCCGGGGGTGAAACACCCATTTGAAGTTCCTCAACTGAAATGACCACTCTATTATTAACTTAAGACTGTTTCCAGAATTCAAAAGTGTTTCAGAGAACACATATTAAAGAATTCTTCCACCTCTACATTGTTCCTTGATTAATCATTGATTAAAACGCTCAGTACTTGTCAGAAATAATTTTTCATGCAAATACATTTCTGGAAATGAGAGCACTATGATTTAGGAGCCTCAGGTTAATAGTCTGTGCTGTATTAATGCTTATCCTATCCTGATACGTGTTTCCTATCACGTGAAATGGTTTTCCATCAAGTCCATTGAGATTGATTTAACCTGGGAAATCGCGTTACAGAGAAAAGTTCAACGTTCATGTCGGCGGTGCTGCGTTTACAAAGAAAACCTCTGCGCTGGTGCGATCGGTTAAGCTGTCACTGGATGGCAGACGGCCGTTCGCTAAACGTGTTAAACATTGTCGGAAAATAGCGGTCGATATCAGCGCTCGGGTTGCAGAAACGTTCGCAGATTACATGTATACGCGAGGCGAGTGGATCGCGCGTTAATGCGAGAAGGGATGAGCCGGTACAACTAATTTCAGCTTCGCCATTGTTCTCACGTTGCCGCTGTCACTAACGAGACACTGGCTGCGTATCCGACTAAGCCTCCCTACATCGCGTGATTGCATTTATTAACCAAATGTATATTCCATTCGGTTATTAAATGCTGAAGACTGCTGCTTCGCTGGCGTCTAGCGGATACGGTATCGCATTCAGGCTTTACAAATTCCATTACCGTTTTCTTTTTCACGCCCTCTCTGTTTCTTTAAAAGTATTCCAGCTGCGGGAATTGGATGGGGAAGAAATAGGTATCTTTTGGGAGAAATGGGAGAGTAGATTTTGGGGTAGTTTTGGAGATCCGTGATGAAGATTTCAAATTGCGTTTATTTCTAAATTATTTAAAAGTATGTTAGCTTGCAGGCATTTTTTGTGCTTTAGCACTGTTAACTCGTCATTTCCTTGGACAACTCCCTTTATCTATTAACCCTCTAGTACATACGCTTGCCTTAACACTATTCCTACCGACACATTTCACGTCATTTGACCGGTCGCGTTAGGTAAGACAGACTACAAATTTTTCTCAGAAAATAAAGAATAAAACAAGAAGTGAATATTCAAAAATGTATTATACGTATATTTGAGGCAAAATCGTGAAGTTTAAAGGCGATTCAATTACGTTGTATATAGGAAATTCTAATCGATATTTTAAAAACGGTCTTTTGACCGGTTCGTGGTAGGAATAGTGTTAAGACGGGCACCTGTTTAATTCAGGAATTGGGAATTCTCATTTGCCAGCCCTAAAGTAGTATCACAGCGCACATATTGGTCTAAGAAACATATCAATCTGAGTTTTCAATTTCACACAAATCTAGTTTGAAATACATTTTTGAGCTACGCACGCTGCGAAATTTATTATTATTATTATTATTTCCTCCAAATTGAAAACAGACATCTGATTTGGTATTTTCATCTCCAAATTAGAGTAGTCTAATTTTTCCAACCGAATTAAAAATCTATGCACTAGAGGGTTAAAGAGAAAGCATTCACCGCAATAGCTTTAAGGGGACTAGGCAGTCGTTTTTCGTGAGAAAGAGACTCTGTCCTTTATTTATTTGTAAAGAAATGAAAGCATATCCAGGTGTACCCTTTTACCCAATGTTTATTACTACCATACAGATTGAGAAATAAATGGTAAGAAATATATATGTGTTTTAAAAATGGCGCTGCAGACGGGTAAACATTTTAACGGTTTTCCGTCGTTTTGCCCTAATATCGGTCTTAAAATGTGACGTAATTCGATTTTAAAGGTGTGATTCTTGTTTGTTGGATTCACAGTTTCCGACCAAACCTATAAAAACAGAAATTAAATCAAAATTATACGATTGGTGGCCGAAAAACGGCGATTTTTCCGAGAAAAATTCGTTCTTGCTTGTGCGCTACTAAAATCCGGTGACATTTCAATTTTTTTATGAAAATCTCGAATTTTTACGGACCATATCAGAGGTTTGGTCGGAAATGGCACATGTTTTACACATCCTGTAATTTTTTCAAGTCGATCTGAACCTCCATTCGTTCACAATAAGGTAAAAACGAAGAGAAGAAAATATTCGAGAAAAACGCGTTTAAAGTTTCTGGGCAAAGGCGACGCTATAGGTTGCCGCTTGACGATTTTAGCTGTCAAATCTACAATTTTGCGAATTTTACTATAAACCAAGTGGCATTTTATTCAGAAAATAAAAAAAATTCGATTTTTCGACTGCCTAGTCCCCTTAAAGATCAATGACGGGAAATCGTACCAGCTCGCATCAATACAATATTTACAAATTCCTTTATCATCTTCCCCTCAAAACGCCCACTACCTAAGTGATACAAACTACAGAATCTGCCACAAGTTCCCAAAATTAGTTTAGAATAATTCTTACATCATAAACATCTCGAATAGAACAAGGGGTGGTGCGCAATTAGGAAGAAAGCTCGAAAGGCCGATGCAGCGATAATCACGTGACAAATGAATTTTTCAACACGACGGTAAACGCGGCGGCGTGCATTAAAGCGCGAGACGACGCCTTGTCGTCGTCTTCGAGTCACGAGGGGATGACGTCATTGTGATCATTGAAAGAGCGTGCGCCCGCTGGTGGTGCCGTGCATACGTCTGGGCATGCAACGTAGCCTGCATGTTTCCGCTCATTTACATGCAATCACGAACGTGCATCCAGACAGCGGCGAAGGCTGTACACCCTCCCTATTGTCGGCGCTGCCATGTCAAAGATGGATGTCTCGCGTATGTACACAGGTACACCGGCACGTGGGGAGGTGACGCTGAGAATGGTACTGACGTTCGGATGGTCGAAAGGTGTCTCTAAAACAACGCCATCGCGATACCGAGCATCACAATTTTTCGCCCACATCGCACCTATTAATAAACGTTTATCGACCAATCCCGCGCGCTCCGTTAGCTGCGTGCCCGCGGCCCGAAACATGTAATCGAGATACAGGATTATGGATCATTAATTAAATCCCTCCGCCTAGCTGACGTTGAATCAGCTGCGCGCTTATCGATTCACAGCGCGGATATTTTTGGTGTATTAAGCCCCGCTGATTCACCGTAACCCGTGCGAGGTACACGCGGACAGAGAACCGATTCAACGAGTTACCATTCTCGGCCTAGAGTCTAGACCAACACGCCTAACGTGTTGGTGCCAAGTTTAGCGGCTCGGAAGGCCGCAGAAGTTCAAAGGGACCTTCGCACACGCGGCAAGTCCGCGAGCAGTTTCACTGACTATCGATTCAGCCGAGTGGGGTGCATTTCTGCTCGCGAATTATGTACGTCCCCGCTGTGGAGCGTAGATGAGGGACTATTCGATTCTATCAGTCGCTATTACCGACTTCGGTACATTTGCGGGGATAGAGTGGTTCGTTGTCAAAGGCAGGATTACGGAGGGATGATAAAATCAGTGCTCGCGGAGATTACGTAGATTCAGTTATTCAAGGATTATGTACTTTTGGGCGTTCTAAACTAGAAGAAGGGTCCTAAGTTCAAGGACCCAGGTTGGATCGAGGTCGAGTTTAAGGTGACATACCGATGCAAGTGGACAACACTTTGTTAGAGAGTAAAAGAGAGGAGTTGTACTTACGCGGCTTGAGCGAAGGGTGCACGATGCGTGGCGGGCAGCAACGCGACCGTGGCCGCGAGGAGGGCGAAGCTCCAGGAGGCGGCGTGGAAGGACCTCATATTATCCGTGAAGCGAGACGGGTCGTCCCGAGGTTCAGCACGGCGCGTCGCCGTTCGCCGTTCACGTCGACGACGAGGACAACGACAAGGACGTCGACAAGGACGTCAGCGGGTGTCCTGAGGCGTTGTTACCTGGCGCGTTGACCCGGCGCCTCTCTGCGTGCCGTCCGCGTCTCACCCTCCCCCCTTCTTCCTCCTCCCTCCCTACCTCCCTCCCACCCGCCCCGCCCTCCTACCTCCGTCTTGCTCTATCCGTCTGCTTTCTCGCCCTCTGCTTCCTCGTACCTTTTTCCTCTCTTCGCGGCTCAGGTGCGACTTGTACGTTTCACCCCCGGGTTACGGACTTCACTGTCACTCGCGATTCGACCCTCGAAACACTGTACTATCGCGGCTAGAAATCGAATCACCTCGCGCGAATCTCACGTCCACCAGAGTCTCGAGGGAGAATCTGCTCTCCTTCTCGGGGACAGTACAACCCCTCACCGCTTCCGTCACACGCGACGAGAGATCACAACCGCAGAGATAATCTATCCCTAACCCCCGGAACCGGTAGCCGTCACACCAAACGATCGGAGCGTGCGTTACGCTCACGTTTAATCACCGCACGTCTTCGCGGATGGGCAGAGTCTCGCGTGACAGTCCGAGTTCACGACGACGACGTCGCGTCGCGAGCTCTCGTCGAGGCACTGTTCCGTACGAGCGTGTTCCTCCCGGTTCCTGGCGACTTGTGCGACACGAGCGATCCGTTTCCCCTTTGTTCGTTCACCTGGGACAGAAGGGATCAGGACGTTTCAGGAGAGGCAGGGAACGACAGGGGCCTGGCGGAGGAGGGAGACAGCGGCGAGATCCTCCTCGGAGAGGAATCCTCTCTTCGTTCGGTTCCTCCTACAAGGTCGGAGCCGCCTGACCGTCGAGGATGACGTCCTGCCGCTGGCTCCGCTTCCACGGGATCCTTCCTTCGACGATGGACATTTCTTCTCACTTCTCTCTGCTCTCCTCTGTCGGCCTCTCTCGCACTCGCTCTCTCTCTCTCTCTCTCTCGCCCCCTCGCTCGCTCGCTCGCTCTCGCACTCTCTCTTGCTCTTCTCTCACGGGGACACTCGGTCAGCACCCGCGCTACACCGTTACGCGCTCGGGAGTGGCGGCTCTCGCGTCTAGCCCGGCCGTATCACCGCGCAAGCGCCCTTCCTTCCTCTCTTCTTGCCTGCTTTCCCTGCCTATCTGCCTACCTGCTCGCCTGCCTCGACTGTCTTCCTCTTTCAACCCCCCTGATTAGCCCTCCCGAACTCGCCTGCCGCCGAACCGCCAACGATGTTTTTCTACCTGTGTTCGCCGCCCACCTGACTGCCTATTTCACTGCGAGCCCCTTCTCGCCATCCCAACCCCGCTTTCAGTCGCATTTCTTTGCAAATCCTGCGTTCCTGCGGCCTCGTCGGAATACATACCTCTTTCTCTCTTTCGTCCAGCCAGAACCAATCGCTTGTCTGTCTTATATGGGCTCCTCACTCCCTTTCCTTCCCTGATTAGCCCGGTTGACTCCTCTACTTCAGAGCTGCTACTCTCCTAACTGCCTTGGCTGACCAAGTATCTTCCTATTCCACTGCGCGCTCTGTCTGACTAGTGTTGTCCGCTTCCACTCGAGTTTTTATTTAATGCTACGTTGCACAGTGCGTTGAATCAATGGGAAGTTGGGACAAAAATCATAACTCCCGAACTGATCAGTTTTCGACCTATATAGGGTAAAGACACCAGTAGTCGACCATGTATCAGTAGTCGACCACTCTCCGAAAAACATGAAAAATAAGGTTTTTGGAAGTGACGATCTTTTGAATAAAGTGCAGATCTCTAACTGCACTCCAACTGCACTCTCTTCAAAAGATCGTCAATTCTAAAAACTTTATTTTTAAATACATGAAAAATAAGATTTTTAGAAGTGACGATCTTTTGAACAAAGTGCAGTTAGAGTACAGTTAGAGAACTGCACTTTGTTCAAAAGATTGTCACTTCTAAAAACCTTATTTTTCATGTTTTTCGGAGAGTGGTCGACTACTGATACATGGTCGACTACTGGTGTCTTCACCCTACCCCAATACTTTTTTAACCAGAATATATAGATGCATCGATTGGTGTATAAAAAAGTATACAGTTGCCTTAAAAAAAATTGAGGTGATCTCGATTTTTTATTGAATAAAAAGTTTTTTATCAATATTTACTTTTGCAATACGTTGTCAACTGAATACTGACTAACTTTTGTTCGAAACATTTTTTTATCAAAGTATTTTTATCACGTGCATTTAAAGTTAAAATTTTTTCATTGAAATATATTTTACATATATAAGCTTATTTAGACTAAAAAAGACACTCTTTTATATTCAAAAGAACCAAAATGTGGTCATAAATTCCATCTATTTTTTTTTCTGGTCTAAAGAAAACCACTTTTCAAAGACATCAGAATTGCTGATGCGCACACGTCTTCCTAAAAAAATGTATTTCTCAAATAATTGCACGTAGTAGCAGGAAAACGCGATATTTTCATAAAGTATACACTTAGGGGAACCAAATATAAAAAAATTACGGATACGTTTTGATACGTATTTTTTAAAAAGTCGGTTGAAATAAAATTTTCATTCTCGGGACTAAGAAGTTTTCTAATGATCAGTAAGGGCATAAGCCTAAACAATAACTTTGAAACACACATACCCATAATACTAGAATCCATTGTGAATAAAATGAGCCAAGAATAATAAATTTTCTTAAGGTCTAAATGAAAAAATAGAAAATAACTCTACCGCATATGAATTTCCAGTGACGCTTGAAGTCCTGAGATTCCAAGTTAAGATGGTAAATAACATCGTAAACAACTACGGTATCCTAGCAACCATAACCGAACTCGAGTTCTGAACATCTTAATGTAAATATTAGATGATAATTATCACCCTGCAAAATATTTGATTTTTCACTTTTTGTCCATGCATCAACGCACTGTGCGTTGGAAGGACTTATTAAGGCATGGCTAGGAAAATTCTTTTTTGGTGGCTTTTGAAAGGTGTTCGTGGTAATGCACGTTCCTCTCCATTTCTTCGGATTAAACTCGATTTTTGCGTCAAAGCCGCAAAATACGTTCGGGCGGAATCCCTTCGACAACAGTCCCCTTTACAACCACTATCCAAAGTACATTCAGCCGGCCGGGTTTAACATCGTTTGCATCACAAAGTCGAAATACATGGTACGAGGAGTGGACGTACGTGCGCACGCCTACGTAAGGGATATCGGAATCCCTGCGTGCGTTGGATGTAGTAGGGTAATCGGTGACATCGCAGGTGGAGCGGATGCGTGTTCTTTCCGACCTCGTGATTCTGAATCGAAAGCTCCAGTTGCGGGATAAACATTGCATACGCAGTGGGACAGCGCGTCTGCGCGTGCCTGCGTGTCCAAACCAGCCAACTATGTCGTTGGTGTATCTGTCGGGGTCCTTTCGATTCGATTGTTCGTCCGAATGTGCATACTCTTCGATGGGTAATTAAGCGTGATTTTAATTTCTCTTTTTTAAGATTCCCACGACATTCGAAAAATTTGTTCCTCGTCTCGAAAGGTGGGTATTGATCTCCTCGAAGATGGGAATCTCTTCCTATATTTATGAATGAAACAATTTTACTCGAACTTTGAAAACACCAGCGTCGTCGTGTTTCGCGTTTGTTGTTCATAAAAAAGAATGGCACGAATGGAACGAAGAGTATACTGTAAATAGCGAAGTTTTATTAGTCTTTTTGCCGCAGAGTATGATACTCCAGGAAGCGTAGTGCGGAGCATAATGCTACCTTAAAGTCTCGCTGCGATATTTGGATTCCTCGCGAGCGTGTGCCTTGTAACAGAGTCTGAATTTTCAAGCTTGCATTGGTTTCCGTCGCTGCGCTCGGTATATAATTCATAAAATACAGAAATAGGGGCAGGGGAGCATGGTGGAATAAAGGATGCTTCGTAAATTGTGGACGGAACTTGAGAAGTAAATCTACCACATAAATATAATAGACAAGATTGTACAAACAATTGCTCTCGAAGTGACTACCCTTGTGTTTCAATACAAGTACCTTTGTTCATTACGGATTCTGTCTTCTGGCTTCGTAACTCCTTTTAATGCGGTGGTAAAAATCTCCGCGGGTAAAAATTCGAAACTGCCTGGGTTGGGAGGCGGAGTTATTGAAACACTAAAAATGCTTGTAACTTATAGGTAAGGTCGAGTGTAAATGTTTTTAGTACTTTCCTGTGATAAACCTGTAAAGTTACGGTCATACTTAACGAGTCAGTCTAGACATGTAGTAGTATTGCAGTGGAAACAAGAGCCAAGTGGTATTTCGATTGTTAATAAATATATGGCGAATGATTACTTCGTCCCTTGGCTCTTGACGCTTGGTTAAACAGTACTTCGTTGTGTCTATTATAAAGTCGTTTTCGCATGCCTGGGTAACTCGACTTTCCTGTTTAACAAGTTAAATTAATTGCTCCTGCGTTTTGCGTGTGTTGCTGACGTCAGTATGCACGTACGCCTCTGTTCCTTCATTTTATTTATACCTACCTGCTTAGGAGTACGTATAGAACAGTTTCACTTCGCACATTGTCAGTAACTTTACACATCTCTTCATTCTCCATGCCAAAAACTCTGTATTTAAATAACAACAGACTGTATGCACGGAATATGGCAAAAGAGATGTGTAAATGGTAAAATACGTCTAACGAAAACCATCACTTTCCAAGGTAAAATATTTCTCTCAAATAATTTTTGATTCAGGGTAGATACTTAGTGCACGTACATCTTTAATATTAGAGAGGAACTTGAAATAATATTTTACACGCCGTGGTACAATAGTTCAGTTACATACATACATCTGGGAACTGTTTTAGTCGACCTTTCGTCGCGCTTCGAAGTTTGTAAAGGGGTTGGAAATGGTCTTTGAGGGCGGCCGTTAGTTAAAGAGGAACGCGTCGAAGAACGACACCGTCGCTGTCCAAACAGGAATTTCGCTTCCGATTTTGCAGGAAGATCCTGTAAAATTCGGTAGTGTCCGCGAATTAACGGCGTGCAAGGTTTCGCCCCACGCTCGCACGGCTGAATGTGCAGGAAGCGAGCCACGAACGAGAGGGAAGGAGCGGGCACGAGAGAGAGAGAGAGAGAGAGGGAGAGAGACAGAGGGGGCGCGGAGTCGATATTACGGTCCTCGAACTATTGCTCGCGCAAAAGTTCGTTCGACGGTTTAACGGTGGCATTGCGGGGTAACTGGAGAACCCATTGTCGAATCTTCATTGCATATCGACGCGATCGATCCCATTCCCCCCGGTGATCCTCGAAACTGAAATGCCTCCTCAAGGATCGATCCCTCTGTTTCCGTGTCCGTTACTTTCCCTTGTTACATCCGCGCGCTTTAATGAATTCGGTCAGCTCGGGATAGTCCCAAGGAGCAGGGAAGTTCAGTAAGTGTTAAACTTTAATCCGTTACCGGCGCTGCCGTGATTATTCGACGTGCACCTTTACGGGCATCCAGCTGATTTACGGGATTATTCTTTGGCCGCACGTATCCTGAGGTGTAGTCGTTATTTATTATTATTAATACTGGCAAGCTAGATATGAGGGAGAATATTAGGATTCCCTTTCAGTCAGTTTCTTCGTTGTATCGAAAGAATTTAATATTAACCCTTAACCGGTGACGTCCCACTTTGTGACACAAACGGTGACGCGGAGTCTTCCAGACTCCGCTACGTTATTAACACTCGAACACTACCACGTGCAAAAAGCAAATTAACTTTTAATAATTTTAGAAAGGTACTTGAATCGACGTGGCCGATAGTCTACACTCTACACGTATACCTAAATAACACACAAAAAAATAATTTTGCATGAGTCTCCCAGACTCCGCGTCACCAGTTAAGGGTTAAAAGAAGGCTGGTTGGTTCGTATAACCCTTGATATCTCAAAATCTGATTCTCTACGAAACTACAAGATCCATAAGTCCGCTGTTTAATTATCCTCAACTAAAATATTACTCTTAAGGATCTGTGGTCGCACTGAGCTATCGTACAGCAGATGTTCATGTTACTTCATCTAAGGACACCCCAATATCCGATAAGCAGGGAACACCTGCACCATGTCGCGACTGTTACCTTAGACACATGGATCGTCGTATTTTCTGTATTCATTCCCCCGAAAGCCAGCGGTGCCATCCGATCTATTTCGAACGTTTCAGGTATTCCGAGCGCAATGGGGTGTTGCCAAACGGGGGATGGGAGCTCGTTCCGCGAGGTTTGAAAGTATCTTTGCGTGGGCTTGAACGATCGTTGACCTTCCGGGGGCTCGTACGTATCGGCTGCAGCCAGTTATTGCGAGCCGGTGCGCGTTTTATTTTCCCCCCATGCTCGCTCTTAGCGGGCCTAAAAAGCTTCGATCGCGAGGCGGCCGCTGCGACTCGACTCCACGCAGACTAGCCTTTCCACCCTCACCCTCCCCGGACCCCTTTCAACCCTGCCTGACGGTATTATATTTTCTAAGAAGCGGTCGGTCTAATTTCAGGGACCGTTGGAACGTTTCCCTCCTTGGTCCGTAGCATTTTCCGTCCCGCTGAAGTCTACTCTAATTTCTTTCAACGCTTTGTTTCTCTTTCATAAACGCGGATTATAGCAGGGGAAACGCTTTTGTCTCTCGTCGCGCTCACTTCTCGGTACATATTTACTTGTGGCGGGCCGGCTTCGAATATAATTGCGATCGTCGAGGGCGAAAGAAAAAATGGGGCGCACGGCGAAGGAGAAGGTGAGGGGGGGGGGGGGGGAGAGAGGGAGAAAGAGAGAGAGGGGGAGAGAGGAAAGGGAGGAATGGAGAAGGAGGTTACAGAGGCAGTCGAATTTCCGGGGGATGAAAATAATCGTCGAGTGTCCCGGCGGGGTCTCGGGTAAATTCCCCGATTCATCGAATTCGTAGAACCCGGTTCCCCAATGCGTCCATTCGGATCCCTCTGCGGCTGCTTCGTTTCCGGTGTAGCCTCGACTCCACCATTGACCGAATCCCCCGGAAAAGAATTTCTGCGCTTCAAATTTGTCCCTGGTGGAACAGAACGGGAGTGGAATGATCAATTACTTTGAGCGGTGTTCAGGATCCTAAAAATTTCAGAAATTATTCTATTTCCTTCTAACACAACACAAGACAAACCTATTCAAACTTATATATATATTCCCTTAGTTTTCTCCTGCAATTCGTTAATAATAATCCAGCACTCCGAAGAAACAGGACTAAAATCTCTCCAAACGCTCCAATACACAGGTCTTCTTTTCATCTATCACGTGGAACGCTATAAAAATATTTGAGCGCCCCTTCGGAACGGGGCCTCGATAAATTTCTTTATTCAGCCAGTTTGGAAAATTGGATTTTATTCGAAATAAAGATCCGCCCCGGTGCTTATCGGGGCCGAACGGATAGAAACGGTATCGAAACGTGTAAAGCTCCAGAGACACCCGATCGATCACCCCGCTTACATTTTCATTCGGACACGTTCGACAGGAGCGTCGGTGTCCGGCCGCCAGGCGTTATTTCCTTCTTAACGCGTCCGCGGGGGACGCCGGCTAATTAAAAGGGAGAAACGTCCGCCACTGTTCGCGTTAATAACCGCGGTGTTCCCATTTAATATTGAAACTCCCTCGGCCCCGTGTATCGCCGGTTAACGCGCGGGGACATTTTTACGGTCCGCGAGTGTTCACCGAGCGACACGCGCGCACTCGCGCCTGTAACGACCGCGCGTTGAACGGGCACGTTAATTGCAGGAAAATTGAGCATTATGCGAGTTAACCGCGCGTTCGTACAGGAAGGGACCCGTGGATCGACCGTGAACACGCGGCTTTTTAATTAAGGGTGCCCAGCGTTTCGTCGCGGAGCGAGATTTATTTGAGTGGATCGTACACACGCGGCGAGTCGATAGAGCAGGGGTTTGTTTAACGGGACGATTAAGTTAATCGGGAGAAAAATTTACCGACAAAGATTTCTAATTAGCGGAAAGGGGGTTGCGCTGACGCCCTTTGTGTGGCGCCGCGCTGGCAACAAGAGCTAGGAAGACGGAAGATGGAGTATCAAATATGAAATACAGCCCCTAATTAACAGACTAACGTTTAATTAAAAAGGAGAGCTCGCCGGCGTCATAGACGATCTTGCTCGAGTAAATTAGAGGCAGCCCTCCGACTGCTCGCGAGCCAGCTCTGTTGAAATCGACTGTTGGTGTTACAATGGTCGTGGCGTTAACACGTTCACGGTACCATGACCTCTATACGAGCTAGAACGGTTTCGGTTCACTCGTCTTCTGACCGCGTGCCTCGGAATTTCTATTAGCTACGTCTTTGCGGAATTTTTATAACACTCGGTGCTCTTATCATTCATGCATTATATTCATTAACGTTTCAAATACATGGGTAGGGTAAAAGTATACAATACGCCCCACTTTTAAAGAAACGTCTATAAAACCAATATTTTTTATTAATTCTTTAAATTTTTGGTGTAAACACATTAAGTGTTCATTACTCTTCACAACTACACCGAAATTGTGAAAAAAACATAACTGGAAATAACTGAAAATAATCATTTTCCGGAACCTTACATGGGGCGTTTTGTAAGACAGTCGTCTGGTAAAACGCCCCACCTCTGTGACAAAACGCCCCGACATAAAAAAGTGATTACTTTTTATTATTTTTAACAAAATGTTATTGAATATACATTATAAAAGATATTATTAACAAAAATAGAACAATCTTGATTAAAATTATTACATTATTTCTTATTTACATTTTCTCGTATTCTACATTCAAAGTCGAAGAACGACCTAAAGGAATTTTAGATATTCCTGTTTGCACGTGTCTTCTTAGGGTCCTTGAAGGTATGTTATACATCCTGCTGCATTCATTAATTCCCATTTTTTTACTTTTAACTTTTTCCATTGCTTCATTAAGGTCATTCTCTGACCAGGATGCTCGTAATGTAGTCCTTATATATTTGCGTGACATTTCTGCTATCCACGAAAAAGAAAAGAAATACATTACTCGTGAAAAGTATGATTTTGAGGTGGGGCATATTGTAAATTCTTTGCTGGGGCATATTGTAAATTCTGGAGTACCAAACTGCGCGGGCTTAAATTTAGCAACAATATAGTGAAAAAAGGTTTTAGCAATAGCAATTTAAAGAGGTTAGTTTGTCCACTTTCAAAATATATATGTAAATTTATCGCAAACACAATTGTGACTTAGAAAAATGAATTTCCCACAGACTCACCGCAAATTATCTGAAGGCCGAAAATATAAATTCCTGTATATTTCTTAAAAAGCCGTAATATTTGTTCGGATTTTTATTGCGGCAGTTGTGGCCGACTGAGGCAAGTTCGAATCTGATGATCGCGTTGATGCATCCTGGTTTATGTGCGTAAAATAATGATGGGGCGTTTTGTCAAATGGGGCGTATTGTATAGTTTTACCCTATACCTATTAGTTTAGGAAAGAAGGTGACATGTTTATTGCTTCGCGAGGGTTGTCATTTCCGAACTTACAAGTGTGTTCGCGCTTACAACGTGTTAATCGGTATCAAAGAAAACTGAACCGCCAAGATTATCGATCTAGGAGCGGATTGTCGCGCGAACGAGCGCGCGAGTACACCAGCCGCTCTTGAGAGACGAGTGCATGAAAGCATGTATCCCCGGCGTCCTTCCCTCGAACCCTCGTCTTAAACTCACGCTCGCGAGTTCCGCTTCGGCATCCATCACAAAGCGACACGTGCAAGGGCTGCCTCCCCCTACCTGCTAACGGCCTCTCTCCCCTTCTTTGTGGCTCTGGCTGCGCTGCGCCGTCGAGCGGAGATTTTCCACGCGTTGCGAGCAAACGCGTGTAATTCTGCGAGTTACGAGTTCGTCTTTCAACGCTCCACGGCGAACGACTGGCTTTCACATTCTCCCGTCGTTCGCCTCCTCTTTTCACCGTCTCTTCTTGTTTTTATTCAGTTCCCGCATGGTTATTGCTGTAAGTGGCGCACTGATAAATAGCTTCGGCGTCAGCGAAGGCACGGAGATAAATCAGTATGCATTAGATACGCCAGCTCTTACGGCCAGTCTTAGTGGAGTAGCACTAGCGATGGAGCCCCTCGGAAGTAGCACGGGTCAGCGTATAAACGCGCGGGCTGTTTTCAACCCCTCTAATGGCTCGGGTCGGATACAGTTGTTTCGATTACTACGGCGCCGTTCCAATCATTCTGTTCAAATACTGTGTACCCTTCGTGAATTCTCAGGAAGTAATAAATTTATGTAGAGGATGCTCCATTTAGCATCGTCACCGCAATTATTATTATACGCGACTTTAAAGTTGCCGGAGAGGATTTCCGCGAAAATAGCCTGGCTTTACAGGGGATACGGTATAGGATGAAGGTATTTCCACTTTAGTTGAAGATGCCCAGGAGGTATTACGGTCATTTTCGTTTTCTGAGGTTGCATAGCCAGTTTAGGTGCTGTGTAACTCTCCGGGCGGGTTCAATGACTTCGAGAGAGAAACGCGAAGAGTCTGCCTTGGGTTTTAGTGAGAAATTTTACTGCGATAGATATTTTTAGTTGGGTGTATTTATAATATTTATTTAGAAGGAGCCATGTAAATTTGTTCACCAATTGATCAGCGAATCTTTGAAAGTTCTGCGTTGCTTAGAAATGGAGACGAATGTATAAATTGATCAGTAGCTGAAATGAGAGGGGCACGAATTGTCCAACTTCGATAAAATAGTAGGTGTATGTATTCAATCATTTTTAAGGTTTAAATAACAACAACAACCCTCCATAAACATGACTCATGTATGAAAGAAGCTAATTCCCTTTAATCCACGAAAAAAATTAAAAAAATTCATATGCAAAGATTGTGAAATCAACGCACAGTTGATTTCATATTCTCGTTTTCCGCTCGAACAATGATTCCGCTGTCACTTTTCACACTTGACATTCATTTATTGGACACAAATCAATTCAGTGCTTAGATTTTCAGCTTCGGTTTTAAAGAATTAGCGGGCGAGAGGCCTGTAGTTGATAGAAAAACTTTTAAAAGAGGGACATCTTCGGTAAAAAACGTCGTATGAAGATCATTTTACGATTGAAGATAATGTAAATTTGGTAGAGACTAATTTAAACGAATCAGAGTCGGGAATAGGTTAAGAGAATGTTAAACATTTTGTTTTAAGTCGACATCATATTTTTTCTTATACAATTTTTTCAATTGCAAGCGCCAATTTATAAAAATATGTTGAAGTATGGATAGTGTGCCGCAATATTACTTTCATTGCGGGAAATATTCTGCAACATAAACCACGTTGCTTTTCCAGATGAAATAAAGAGTAAAAAGTGCCAATGCGAGAAGCAATCATTTATTGTGTACTCACGGTATCGAAACTTTCTATGCTTCCAATGTAAAATGTTTATATTACAGCACATCTATCAAGGTACGAAGCTTTAATTATTTATATCTTAAAAATGATTGAACATCTATCACCTACAATTTTCCTTGTATCATTAGGGATCTGTCTGCTATCATTCTCCAAAACCACGTAAAAATCGAAATCTGACGATTCGTCTCCATCCCTTGCGAGCGTATCAAGAAAAACAAAGCAAGCAAGACAAGATTCGTCTACCCGAAACGTAACTTTATTATTTACCGAGAAACTTGCACGAAAGTCTTCATCCCCTACATCACGCGCCTCCCTCGAAACCATATTCCCCAGCAAAACATTCCTCTGTAATTACGATGGCGTATAAGAGTTTCCGCGCAGTTACCTCCCAACTCCACTTTGGCCGTAGGAATGGCCCTATAAATAAAAACGAATGTACCCTGACCGCACTTCCGTCTCTTCTCCTCATCACACTTCAATTCCATCCTATCCAAAATTCATCCCGTCTCCCCTCTTAGAAGCCGGCAAGAAAGCTTCCCAACAATTCCCTAAACCCCGCTTGTATTTCAAGCTACAACCCTAAACAGGGCGCCGTAGCCAGACGTACCCTCTTCGCTTACCCCGGGCCACAAACTCGGTTAGCAAATCGAATCAACGCAACCCACCCAGCAGATCAGTAGCCCCCAGTCAGATTTGGGCGGGCCAGCTGCGAGCGTTCCAACGATCCGCGATTTTCTCGATCGACTCGCCAGCCGGCAACGGTGGCGCGAGCGCGCGTGCGATTTCCGTTTCGCCCTTGTCCCCCGTGCTCGCGTATCATCGTTAGAGCGGGCACGGCTCTGTTATTAGCGAGGGGTAGCCGGCACCGAGGGAAGATGGGGGCGCTTGCGCGAGAGATCAAAACCAGCGGGTTCTCTGTCGCCTGGGATGATGGCTCGTGGCCCGCCTATTGATCTTGGCCAACGTTGCGCGCCGGAACGAGGCGCGCTCCGCTCTCTGCTGCTCGCTCGCCTCGTTCCGCCTCGGCTCGGCTTCGCTCGCCGCGCTCTAGAGACCGCACCGGCCCGAATGATACGCCAACCATCGAGACAGATGCAAGAACACACGGGGGACGCGACATCCCACTCTCCACCCCACGCGGCAAACCCCATCCCCGCGTCCACTACGTACCGCCATCCCAGCCGTGCCCCAAAGACTTCTTAGTCCGAGCTGAACGCGCAACGACTCGGCTTTATTATTAATAAAAGTCGCCCGGGGTATATCTCCACCCCTCGGATCTTCGACCTCCTCCGTCCCGTTTCTTTCTTTCCCGACTCTCCCCCGTGCATCCTTCGTCGCTACGGCTCTCCTCTCATTCAGTTGGTTTGGTTTGATTAAAAGTGGCCAGGAGTTCCGCGCACGTACAGTCCTTTGGCCTGATTGGCGTTGCTTCCTCGAGATTGGCGCCTCTCCTTCTACTTTTCGCGCGATCACCCTTTGCATTTTTCGCTGATGCTCCTTCCTTGTTTTGCATGCTAATTCTGACGGGCGATTAGAGCTAGGGGTTGAAATTGATGTGTCCGAGAGGTTTTGTTGTTGGGGATGTTATAGGGTAAAGGCAGGTTATATGGAACGGCACGTAATATGGAACTTCGTAAAATTTCGATAAATAAATAACGAACTCTTTAGGCAATCGTGTATATTAGATCCCTAGATACAATAGACAATGATACTGTCAATTGAGCCACAGTCGGGCATCCATCATTGAAAAAGAAACGTTTATATTTTTCATGAGGTGTAAAAGTTTCTCAAAAGTGCATCAAATAGTTAAATATTGGTATACTATCATTATAAAGTATTATTTTGGTATAATTTATCAATAAATATGTGTGTTCATGATTATTCAACAAAAGTTAACCAATAAAGTTACTTTTTTCTTAGTATAATTCTTAATTTCTTGTCAGAACAGGTGTGCACGTAATATGGAACATACCGAGTAACATAGATGAATTTGATAATGACGATGTCGGCGATGATGCGGAATGCTTATTTTGCGATGGTAATTATAAAAATAATGACACTGAAAAGTAGACCCAATGTATTCGCTGCATTCAGGGGGCACACGAAGAATGTGGAGCTTCCGATGTATTTATTTACGTGCCCAACGTGTAGGACACGCAGAAAACAGGAATAAATTCCAAAAATGACGTATATTTATTTATATATATATCTTTTACTTAATAAATCTTCATTTTTAATAAAAGAAAATAGAGATTTTTTTAGTTTTCTTTACAAATTTCCTAGGTGTTCCATATTAAGACCCATTTTTTCGAACAGCTGATTTTCACTCTTTTTAGTTTTTTTATTATAATTGCAAAACCATTGGATTTTTTTATATTTGACTATGTAAATATGATTATGCATTAGTTCCATCGTCCCCCCGTGTCAGTTTTATTAAAAAACACAAATTCCCCTGTTTTTGACAAGCTTTTGAAATCAGGTGTTCCATATTACCTGCCTTTACCCTATTGTTCCTATGAAATACGTTTAAATTTTGTCCCTGTCATGTGAGAATTGAGATGGCAGTAGTATCTCCATAAAAAACTTCAATAAATTAAAAAATTACGCCAAGTACATGAAATAAAAAAAACACAAAAAATAGAAAATGATAATAATTACAAAGTAAAAACATGTGTGAAACCCAAATGAGCTGCAAGTACATAAAGGTAACACAATAAAAGACAAAAAAAGATGTCCGCGGTCTGGAAGTCAAAACAGAAAGGAAGAGTTTCTACTTAGTAAAAGGGAGTTAGCTCAACTAGAAACACGTGGTCCGATTAAAATTACAGGGATCGATGCATCGACTTGTATCCTACTCCCTCGGCTCTTAAAATATTGTCATCTTTCAGCCTCGTTCAGCAAGCTAGTTGGGACCAAAAGCGTACTCCTCTCGTCCGTGTTTTCTCTCCCCTCGTCGCGACCGAATTCCTGCTGGACTAGCAACAAAGTTTCAACTGCGGCTCGTCGTCTCGGCCCGAATTCAGAGGCGTCTCGCCGCTGGCTAGATTGTCCATGTACAACTGCTGTCCCCCTGGTTTCATGGCCCCTAACCCCCTCCTGGCAATATAGCGCGACACGGTCGAGCACCGTCCCTGATTCTCCAGGAATTCGCGTCCCTCGTAAATAAGATCGTCCAATCTAACTCGGCGAAGGTGTCCGGATAACCGCGAATCACCAATTAAGAACGTTTTATGGAGATCATTTAAATAATCCGCCCTCGTACATTTAATACTGAGTATTTATTGGTTCGAAAACAGTTCGAGCTTGATATACTCCGTGGTTCGTTTTGTTTTAGGCTTAATCCAATTTTAGGATGTTGAATTGTTGTCGAGGCGCGATTTCTGAGTGAGAAATGTGCGTTAAGGGTACGCGAGGCGATGATAAATTTCCAGCTTGCGGGAAAAGGGCCGCGATATCTCTGAGACTCGGCGCAACATTTCCTTTTTGCGATTTCCTAATCCGCGCGGTTTCATTCGCTACCCCGAGAGGGAAGTGATTATTTCGCGCGATAAATTGTTATTACAACGCTCGTGTACGGAGACGCGATTGGTCGTGGTTGGAGGGTTCTGTGTCGACTCGCGTTTCCCTGGATGGAAAGATCCTTGTAATCACCGGAAGTCTTATCGCTCGCGGGAAACGCGCGCGTGGATAAAATCAGTGGCTGGGTAGACAGATATAGTTGGGGTAAGATTCTATCTGGACACCTGGGTAGGCGTGGACACCTTGTCGTCGTTTTATTATCTATTATGGAAGCCGATAAATGAGTAGAGAAATTGCGAGAGTTTTATCGCACGCAGTGTGTAAATAAATAATTGCCACACTGTTCATATTAATTATCCTCCAAATCCCGAGCACTATTTTTAATACCGTCGTACTTGTATCGTTATCTCGTTAAATATGAGTCTAATTTCCTGTTATCGCAACGATGCGTGTGCCGTCCCCCATTCGCAAGCTCGAAGGGCCTCTTTTTTTCGGTTAATCTTTGCCGCACGCTCTCTGGGCACAATTATTTAATTCTTAAACAGTTACACGAGGATTAAATTAACCCTCCTAGCTGGAAGCTTACGGACTTCTCTTTTATGCAGTATTTATTGCCGGCAACTACCATCAGTATTTACTACAGCCGGGGGACTACTTAAGAATTAATGCTGCCCCGAGAAGGATAGAGAAATTAGAATGCACAATTGAGTCACTAATTCACCTCGAAGCCGGAAATTTGCAGCTCGGTTACTTGGCGCACTATAATCGCTGAAAATTCATTCGTTAACTTAACGAGCTGAAACATGAAAATGAACTCTGAAATATATATTTTTCTCCGCCTCCCCATTGTGCTGATTTCTCTCCATTCCAGTTAACTCGTAACTAAAGTCGAGTCTAACTCAGTAAAAATTTCAATTACGTTGCTGAATTACAGAGAAGTCTTCTGTTATCCTTTTCACTGTAAACAGTTGCCACTCGAATTCTTTTATTCAAATTATTTGCCCACGAAGAAGCCAACGCTTTATGATAATAACGCGTCCATTACGTCGCGTGAGAGCTTCGTGCTTACAGCGGCGAATGGCGGCGGAGGGCCTCATTTATTATCAGCGATAACGTGTAACGCGTACACGCCCGAAAAAGCCTCGTTTATACTACTTCATCCGCCTCGGGTCAACACGCCTGCACTCCCGCGGAAGCGACATCTTAATTACTCGAACGTGACGATATCCTTCGACGATCTCGGGAACAAGTGGGACCGATGGTTAGTTCGTGCAAGGAAGAGGAACTGGGGTTGTAAAGGACATAGTAATGCCCTTAGGGTGAAATTGATCGATACGTAAAATGACACTCTGGAAGATGGATCCAAATTTTAAGCAAACCGTGTGCTGCGATGTTCGTAACAGGATTAGGAATGTTTGAATCTTCTGTCTACCTTGGTTTGCCTGAACCCGTAATGTATTAGCGTTCAAAAACTATACCGACCCCGTCCCTTGGCTCTCAAAGTTCTAGCAGATGAGTTCTTAACCTGGGGTCCACGTAGTCTCAAGGGATTCGTGGATAAATTTCACGGGGGTCAGTAAACTTGGGAAGGAGGGAATTATATATCCATTTCCACATATATCTAGTTGAAATTTAGTAATTCCATCAATTATGAAGGCTGAGTATTAGTTACAGTGGTGTTAGCATTCGTCAGACTTCCGAGATGGTTGAGTAGGGTAGGGAGGGGTTAATAGTCCCGTTTTTTGTACTAACAATCTAGAGATATCTGGTGTTATTTTGTAAAAACTATAACTATTAGGCTTTACGTTCACGAAGTTCGTTTGGTGATACTGTTATTTTTTGTTGAGTTATACCACAAAATGTTCGTCAATTCAAAATGAACTTGTTGCCCTATGCGCGGGGCAAAAAGTTTCTTTTCGCCTTTTACAGAGAATAAGGCAAGTCCGGATGAGATGGCCATACTTTCGTTTAGATTCTGCTACAGCCAACCTATTTGAAATAAAGCAACGAAAACGATGTAGAACAAAACTTCAATCCTTTGTCTACATGTCCGTTAAAATCAATGAACGAAAAATTATTATTTAATAGGGTAAAACTGTACAATACGCCCCATTTGACAAAACGCCCCACCATTATTTTACGCACACAAACAAGGATGCAACGACGCGATCATCAGATTCGAACTTGCCTTACTATTATTATTGCGGCAGTTGTGGGCGACTGAGACAAGTTCGAATCTGATGATTGCGTCGATGCATCCTTGTTTATGTGCGTAAAATAATGGTGGGGCGTTTTGTCAAATGGGGCGTATTGTATAGTTTTACCCTATACAAATTTTACAAATGAAAAAAAAGTGTCACTGCCCATCTCTCCCGTATGACCATCTCACCCTGACTTACCCTACTACCAAACTCGATACATTGTTTAGGAACAGAGATTTTGTATTCGAGACTTTTTACCCGCCGGACTTTTAGCCCCACCCTACCCTACATCCACCAAACAGGTTAACACTCTGCTATCCTTACCCTCTTCTGTTTTTACAACCCCACTACATCTTCCACTTACTACACTACCCCGTGAAATACACCAAGCCTGCAAAAGCTGAAAGACCCCCCATTAATTACCATTTAGCTCAGCAAGTCCTCATTCACCTCCATCCCAAAACACCTCATCTACCACCGTATATGTACCTACTTCCGAAGACTACCGGTGCAGAGATCGGTGTCGCATATCCCACAGTGGAAGAAGCTTGAACGCGCGATAATCGGGCTACGTCCGCATGCTAAGAGCCTGGACGCGGCTAGAGCGGAAGTATTCGGCGCAGAGGATGCAACAGGCACGACAAGGGTAGGCCGAGTTGCTATATCTATAGCGGTTGGTCGGTCGGTCGGCCGATCGGCACCTGGCTCGAATCGCAGCGATGATTTTCCAGCCTCCGAGCCCATCCTCTTTTCGTTTGCTTTTCTTTCCCCAGGGCGTGGCGCTCAACAGGCTTGGCAACGAGCCAACTTTCTGCCTTTCTTTCTCCCTCCCTCACCCTTTCCTTCTCTCCCTTCACCTCCTTCCGTTTCCCTTCTTCCAAGCCAGTACAACAGCGGGGGAGAAAGGATGAAAGAGCTAAGGGTGCACCAACACCGTCGAGCGCCACTACTAACACCACCGTCTCCCTTACATTGTGCCTGTGCACACTACAGATATATATACGCGCCGCGGCGCATCCTGCGGGGATCTATCGCAGGTCCCTGACTCGCATCGGATACATCCGGATGTACTTATGCACGCGTTTATACGCGGCCGCGGGAAAGCCGCACCGCCGCTAACCAACTTCCTGTTACTTGCGCGGTTTCCCTCGCTCGGGATTGACCCCGAATCACGTCGAATGTAATTAAAGTTGCACCACCGAATTACGGAGAATTTCGTATGGGTTTGCGGGGACGCGGTAACGAAGCGATTCCCGGGCAACCGGAAGGGGGTAGTTGCCTGCTCCTCGGAATGAAATGCATCACGCTTATTAGGGCTTTCAATGGCAGGTCCTACGAGCCGCTAATGAGTCCGCGTCGCGGTAAGCCTTTGTTAGCGTGTTTTTTGAGACGGCGGTGTTTGTTATTCGGTCACCATGTATGGAAGAGGAAGGGTATTGTGTATTATCTGGTGCTGAGGTGGCGGGGTTCCGCGGGCCCTTTTTATCGAGTTGTCCGACATGAAAAGATTCATCGCGAGACCCTTGACGCTTCGAGGACACGTGCCACTCGAAGCCACGAACTTCAGGACATAATTTAGGTATCCTCGGTTTTATATCGCTGCCGGTTGCCAGTGGATGATCAATGGGACACTCGCTACATCTTTCTTGAAACTTGTCGGATAGTATGTATGCATACTTAATGTTTAACTCTACAGTGTACACGTAAATTAAAATCAGACTATTGCAGACGCTGGGCTTTACAGGTCTATATATTCAAATTTAGGATGGGTGGATAATTTGAGAAAGTGAATATTTTTAGACCGCGCGAAATTTATTGCACTCAATCTTTATTGAGGGGTTATGCTCAACTGCAAAATCCGAAAAAATAGATTTTGGGGTTTTGACATTTTTTTGAATTTTTTATTTAAGATAATAATAATAATAATAATTCGTCTTTATTTATCACAAATTCACATGAATTAAGGGATAAAAGGGCGAGGTTCAGCATACCTGCTGTTTCGCAACCTAACCCCAAAGCAAGAAATATTAGAAATGAAGTGAAGTTAGCTATATAAAACAGAATAGCGAGAGAAACAAGGAAAAAAAAAAAAACAAACATGGGAAGGAGAAGAGACAAGGAGAGCTACGCATAGTGGACAAGGATAAAGGAGCGGGCAGCACATTTAAAAGCAGGAAAAGAAGACAAAGAACGAATTTCCAAAGGAAGAGAATTATAATAGAAGGAGGATAAGTAGGAGAAAGATCCCATAAATTTGACCGTCCGATGAGCAGGCACAGCCAGTTCATCACCACGCCTAGTAGTTGGCGCAAAAACAGAGTGCATAGAAGAGTTAGTTTGTAAAATTTCACTCAGATAAATAGGCGTCTCCGATTTCAAAGTCTTATAAACAGAGCAGCACAGGTGAAGGATCCACCGCTGTCTGAGATTGAGCCAACCGGAGCGAAGGAAACACGGCGAAATATGGTCAAACTTACGGACATTATAGGAATAACGAAGACACGAATTCTGAATACGTTGCACTATAGACGAAAGACGGGTAGTAAGACAAGGGCCATACACAATATCGGCATAATCAAACAGAGAAATAACAATAGACTGACAAAGCGATAGCTTAGCGGCGACCTTTTTAATCAGGTCAAAATTAGAGTGGTCACCGCAAACTACTGAAAAAAAATCGTTGATGGGAGATTATTGATATTACTGTTATTTATTTATATTTTTCATTGGAATAATTACTACAACTCGTATAAGATTTTCGAATACATAAAGGTTTCTTTAAAAAAGCCTTCAAGTTTTTTCCCAAGAATTACCAAATAAACATGTTTTTTCAGTCCTCGCAACCCTTAAGGGGACTAGGCAGTCGAAAAATCGATTTTTTTTATTGCATTTTCCAAAAGTACTATCCTTTCTGAATAAAATGCCGCTTGGTTTATAGTAAAATTCGCAAAATTATAGATTTGACAGCTAAAAACGTCAAGCGGCAACCAATAGCGTTGCCTTTGCCCAGAAACTTTAAGGGGACTAGGCAGTCGAAAAATCAATTTTTTTATTGCATTTTCCAAAAGTACTATCCTTTCTGAATAAAATGCCGCTTGGTTTATAGTAAAATTCGCAAAATTGTAGATTTGACAGCTAAAATCGTCAAGCGGCAACCTATAGCGTCGCCTTTGCCCAGAAACTTTAAACGCGTTTTTCTCGAATATTTTCTTCTCTTCGTTTTTACCTTATTGTGAACGAATGGAGGTTCAGATCGACTTGAAAAAATTACAGGATGTGTAAAACATGTGCCATTTCCGACCAAACCTCTGATATGGTCCGTAAAAATTCGAGATTTTCATAAAAAAATTGAAAAGTCACCGGATTTTAGTAGCGCACAAGCAAGAACGAATTTTTCTCGGAAAAATCGCCGTTTTTCGGCCACCAATCGTATAATTTTGATTTAATTTCTGTTTTTATAGGTTTGGTCGGAAACTGTGAATCCAACAAACAAGAATCACACCTTTAAAATCGAATTACGTCACATTTTAAGACCGATATTAGGGCAAAACGACGGAAAACCGTTAAAATGTTTACCCGTCTGCAGCGCCATTTTTAAAACACATATATATTTCTTACCATTTATTTCTCAATCTGTATGGTAGTAATAAACATTGGGTAAAAGGGTACACCTGGATATGCTTTCATTTCTTTACAAATAAATAAAGGACAGAGTCTCTTTCTCACGAAAAACGACTGCCTAGTCCCCTTAAGAACAATATTTGTAACAACCTGAAATATTGAAATACGTTCATCGTTATCTCAATCTTTTCCAAAATCAGGAGGACTGTTCACCTGGGCTTGTCAAGTCCCGCGTGTGAAGTGTAGTGTAAAAAACCATTTGCCTCTGGAAGAGTTAATCGATGCAAGGGTAGTTCCATGCAGAGCTAATAAACCCTTCTCGTTACCAAGGGAATCTGAACTTGGTATGATTCCGTCAGTGACGCGTGTTTCTGCGAAAGGCGAAGGACTCACGAAACGTCCAGCCACAATTGGCGCCGCCTTATCGGCGGTCTTATCGAGATCCCTTATCGATGAGTGCCCGCCAGGCAGGTAGCGTGCTTCTTACCTCGCCACTCCAAAGTCCTCTCTGGCGTTACCATCGGAAATGGATATTCGCGATTCCCTGGACAATCAAGATTCCAGCCGATTATCGCGTATAATTCATTCGCCCCTTCCTTCTGTGCAGGTACGTAAAGGAGAGAGACGTGAGAGTGAATGGCTGATAACAGGAAATTGAAAACTGGATAGCAACTTCCGATATTCTTCTCGGAGCTCAATTAAGAAATCTAGCGTAGCACGCGGAAAAACGGCTGCTAACGAGCTCGGCGTAGCAGTGAACTGGCTTCTGGAAAATTGGAAGGTGGAAATTTAGTTCGTGGCGGCTAGACTGCTTTTCTTTCGTAGTTTTATTTAGCTCGCGGAGGCTTCTCTTCTTTCATGTCGGCTAGACGATTACTCAGGTACTTGTGGCACTTAGCAACATCCTTCGCGTTGTTATTGGCGAGTAACAACATTCGTTACAAGGAGGAGTAATTAATACTTATAACCAGGGACTTGATACCGGTATTGAGCCTAGTGGTATAAAACCGGTATGACTTGGATACCGGTAGTACCGATATATTACCGGTATTATTTCGACTTTCGTTTTGTATAAATGGTAGATTAAGGCATGTTTCTTTCTCAATAATTAAGAACAATAACAATAATTCTGCTACTCTTTTACTCAGTGCTCGGTCATCAGACTGACGAATTTCAAAGCTCTCGTCACCGATCTCGAGAACAAATCTTCATTTGTTTATATTCCACCTCCACTTTATCGCTGAGCCCCCCTGCTATCTCTTTCTGGCAAAAGTTAGAGGACATAAAGCGACATCGATATTGATGTCGCGACACAATCGTATTCTTTTCCACTCGCGATAGTACTAGTATAATTTATTACCAGAAAAATGCTGGTAATTCTGGATATTTTCATATACAGCGGTATAATCTCATACCTGTATTTTGTATTTCGGTAGAAGTCCTTGCTTAAAACACTGGCAAATAGCGACAGTGAGTAGAGATGGTTAAACAAATATTATGGCAGTTTAAATTCAAGTAGTCATAGCGCATGTTACGAAGTCTTTCCAGTAGTATAACTACACAATATATCAGACATGCCATATTCACAGGATTAACGCTCATTTGAAAGTTCCTAGAGGAATCCTACTCCATCAACGAAGAGTCATGTATCCACTAAGCTACCCTAGATACCCAAAATATAATTAAAAAATCGCATAAATAAATAATACTATTGTAAACCCAATCTTTCCCCGACTGAAACTCTGACAACTGTGTTTGCTCCTCGTTTCACATAGCAGTCGCGAGCTACCGAAGTGTCTGTATTGAAAAGTTCTTTAAACTCACCACTTTGAACGCTTAGGTCGCCTGTGTCTAGGTCGTCCGAACCCCGAAGAAGCTCGGAAGCGCAAGATGCATGGCGCGATTCGCGGACGAATCTCGCGTGAAAAGCCGGCTGCAGAGAGAAACATACCGCCGGGGAACCGGCAGGGATGGATTGCGCGAAAAAGTATCGAAGGGGGTTCGTGATAGATCGCGAGTAGGCGACTTCAGAAAACGCGGAAACTCGTTAGAAGGATTTCACGGCGGAACGAGGCCGCGCGCGACGGCGCAAAGTATCGAGCTATCGATTTCACGGCTCGTCGGCTCGTCCGATAAGGTAACCCACCCCCCTGTGCCGCATCTACCTTTGCTTCATCCCCCTCCTACCCCTCGAACCCCCCTTTGTCCACCCCCTGGCAGCCGTCGCTTCGTCTTCGGCCATCAGACCTTAGACTGCCCGAACGATCTTAACTGTTTCAGTCATCGATAGACGAGGAAGCAGTCGATCAGTGATTGTCGGCAGTCGTGAGATCGAAGGGGTGGAATTTATTGTTAGAGGTCTGCTGTTAAAAGGAACAGAGATACAATAGGCTGCTCCTTTCTCAGATGGAATATTTGTAAAGCATTAGCAAAGAAAGTTTCGTGTCTCGCGGAATCAATTTACCTTGTAGGGACACGTTTCTTTGGGTGCTTAGCGTGATCGGTTAATAGTGCTCAGGGTATTCTGTTGAATAGGTACAGCTTTAAGGGGTTGCGCCACTCAGAGAAGCTAAAAAAATCACTAAATTAGACGATTTTTTTTATGATTCTATGAGGGATGAGAATTATTTCTATACTTCTTATGTTTAAGGCATGTATGAATGAATATATTGTATAAATATTATGAAGAAATATTAAAAAATTACCGAGTTATGTAGGGTAGGGTGGCTCTAAAAGTCCCGTTTTTCGTATAAAATTTAGTACTAACAATTTACAGATATCTGGTGTTATTTTGTATAAACTATAACTATTATGCTTTACGATCACGAAGTTCGTTTGTTGATACTGCTATTTTCTGTTGAGTTATACCACAAAATGTTTGTCAATGCAAAATGGACTTCTCGCTCCATGCACGGGGCAAAAAGTCCATTGCATAGGGTAGAAAGTCCCTAATGTCTCTTCATGTAATATTAAACTAAATAAGTAAAAAACTCTATTCAAATCAACAAGTATTTATTAAACCAATTGAAAGGAAAGCGTGACTTCTTCACCAAAAAAATAAAAATATAAGTCATTGGCTCACTTTGAACTAAAAACTAAAAAAAATCGCATCAAACTCAATACATTATTTAGGAATAGAGATTTTGAACTCGGGACTTTTTACCCGTCGGAATTTTAGCCCCACCCTACCCTATATCAGTCAAGGAACACGGGGATGAATTTTCGCAAGTATAATTCAGTCGATTCGAGATTCTTTGACATCAAGTTTCAACTTTTACTCGTCAAGATCTACCTTTTGTCGCGGAATCAGTTATCGCGTGATATCTCGAAACACGAAACTCGTCAAAATGTGCTCGTGTTGCTCGGCCTAACGGCGAGCGACGCGCGACGTTACATACACCCGGCCCGTAGCGTTTTAAGCTCCTTACCTGTCGACGAAGTTAGCTCTCGCGAAAACGCCATCGGATTACCTTGCGGCCGTGTACGTACGCGAGCGAACAACGGGGCCGCGTATTGCAAAGTGCACGGAACTAAATTCCGCGGCGGAATTCTGTCTCTCGCCGGGACGCGTTACACCCTATACTTTCAATGGGATTTAATCAAGGTATTAGCGCGAAACGTTGCCCCCGCCCGTTTCATGAGCGTCGAGCCTTCGCAGCCGCGCTGGGAGCATCGAAAATACGATCGGCCTTTCGATGGAGATATTCAAATTTAATTATTTCATTTTACGTCGCTACGATGGACGGTGTTGCGGTTATGTATGGTTATTTCCCCGAAGCGCCCGCGGGGTGGGGTCGATATGCAAATTCGGCTGCATTTTGTAATCCAATAAAATGGCAATATTTCGTGGCCGCTTTATTCGTCAGACACGCATCCTAATTTATTATTCAAAGAATCGAATGATTTAGCCCGATACTGCGATAAAAATGCGCAATTCATAGCTACGAGGGGAAAAAGGGGGTCAAGCAAGGCTCAGGGTGGAGAAAAACTGTGACTGCTTGAATAGCAACAGCACGCTTAAGTCCGTTCTCTTTATCTTTATTACCCCGTTGTGCCGAATAAAGTAGCAAGAATTATGCGCTTCTTATACACTGAAATTTCAATAACACCTCGAACGAAATACTTTGGACGGAATGAGATATTAACAAGTCATCCCGCATCCACCGATGCTAATTAGCCCTCTCGCAGAGTATTCCACCTATGGCCCCAACCACATTGATTCATACATTCCAGTATAGTGTTGTAAAAATGAGCTTCGAGCCCTGAGCTTCAAGAGCTCGAGTCGCGGTTCAAACCCTAAAGGCTCGAACCCTTAAGGCTCGAACCTTGTAGCCGTAAGAGCTCGAGCCTTTAAAGCTCGAGTCTTCAAGCTCGAACGCTCGAGTCGTATAAATTGCATGTAGTGAAGTGATGTACAAAGCTCGAGTGAATTATTTTCGTGACGCGCAAACTTCGTTAAACTATTACTGATAGGAGGATCAAATATATGCATATATTTTAAGCAATATTTGAAACTTTCCTTTATTACAAAATACATACAGATATTTAAACAAAGTATAGAAGTCACTTTAGAGTGTTATAGGCCGAACAAACAAGGGTTTCTCAATTTTCTACGTTTATTTAATCTGATAGACAAAGCTGGGCCACTTTTTTCGTTATTTACGTGAATTTCGACCTAATATTTTTGATAGGTTATACTTTCAAAGTATGAAAAAAAACTCAGTTTTATCAACTCTCACTGTGTTGTTCCCCCTTATGGCTGAAACTTTAAAGCTCAACCCTCGAAACCGTTAAGGAGGTATTATCCTTTCCAAATCATTTTTTTTACATGTTTTTATTTCTTACAGTGGTTGCACAAAATAAGATATAATATCAAGGACGTGCAGTTAACTTCATTATTATTAAACACGAGAACCTCTAGCTTCGAGGCCTGAGCCTCGAAGCTTGAACCTCGAGCTTCGAGAGCTCGAGCTTCATATGATATTAGCCTTAAAGGCTGAGTCTTTAAGGTTAAGGTTTAAAGCTTTGAAGACTCGAGCTTTATACAACACTACTCCAGTAGAATCACTCACTGCTATTCGAGTCAGTTCAAACACGAGCACTCTCGGTTAAAAGTAAGAGCAGAGGGTGTAAACGTTTCATATCCACATTTCATGGAACCAAGTATATATCGGAGAAACGTTAATCTTGCATCGCGCGGTCAACTTTCTTGTTGGCCACCCCCGAGGCTCGAACTTTCCACCCCTGGCTCCGTTCGCATAAGATTCGTCCGTCAGCGTAGCTAAGATTTCGTAATGTTCCGCGAGACGCGAGGGTGGCTGGCTGAAGTCTCGTTACCTGTCGCGAAGTTACCTTCCGGCAAAATACCGTCGGATTAGCGGGTGTGCACGTATGCAAGTACGTACGTACGCTGCCTAACCGCTGCGTGGTGCACTGCGGCGTAGCATCGCGTGACTCTTATTTTCCATCTGACTCCTATCCGCCGCACGTACGTACCCGGTTACGTTATTTCATTGGCGTCCCTCGTCCCGACAACCACCCCCCGCTCCTCTGAAGTCAGCAAGCCAGCCACCCCTTTCGCTTTGGCACACCTCCCTCATGGTGTTTTACACGCCACTCACTCGACGACTCTGTCCCATTCCTTCTGTCTTTTTTTCCCCACCCCGTCTGGTGGCACAACTTTTCATCCGCCCGGGGAAAAAGGAAACGCTGGGATGGAGGGGCGACGACGCCGCGCGTCGGTAGAATTACTTCGCGCGGATTTGCTTAATTGTTGGTTAAAATCTCTGGCTCTGCGTTTAGACCGGCCTTTGACTGTGCCGCGGAACCGCGGTTTTCATGTGGGCACTCTGTATCGTTAATTAGTGAGTTATAGTTGTTTAGGCGGTGTGTTCGGTGTGTATTAAAGTCAGGCCGAGATCGGATGGGTGCCAAAATGCGGGGGTGTACTCTGCACCTAGCGGCGGAGGGGATAGTTTGTAGTAATTATGAAGTGGGAACTACTGGCTTCTGGGGTGCAGGAAGTTTTAGTGAAAGCCTTGGGTCTCGCTCCAGGCTGGGGTCTGGGTATGTTCTGATACTCGCTACCCTGTAGTGGGGTAATTTGTACACACCGAGAATCTACGGCTCCTTCGCGACTGATCGATTGGATGAAAGCCAGCGAATTCTAACGTGCTGCTTCTACGTGGCTAACCTTAGGTAGATTCTAGGATTCTAAACACTACATTGCCTCTGAAACATTAATCGATGCCACTACTTCTTTCTGTAGGAGACAGAAAAAGAGAGCCTCGGGCGGTGGGACCCGAATCCACGATCTTCGGATCCACTGCGCATTGGCCACCCGTCTTAAGGGGGTTTGCGCCTTGTTGGGGAAAAAAAATAGGTAATTCTTTGTGAATTTTTGGTATATAAACGGTTCGACAAATTAATTTGTGGTTTGGTAGACTGTTTCATTGTATGTTGAACTATTGTCCTGAATTTTTGTGTGACAGTGAAAAATAAAGTATGGCAGATACAACAAGAGCGTTGAAAAATAATCGGGTGGTCCTGACGTTGACGAAAAGTACTGTAAAGTGTATCCGAAATACAAAAAAGAAAATATATTCTTAATCTATATGAATGTGGCTATTATTATTATTAAAAATATGGGATATTAAAAGTGCAACTACACTCCATTTATAAACATAAAATATTTTTAAATTTATAATTGACATTTCCTTGCTTGGTATATAGTCAATTACTGGTTGGTTTACCCCAGAATAACAATTAAATCTAGAAGAAAACGTTCTCTCTACTGTTAATTATCACTTTACAATTTGCGTTTGAAAAAATCCCTGTTTTAAGGCTATCGAGGGTAACCTACCCCCTTAACCGATTCCCGCAACCCCGACTCCCCGAGATCTCTATGTTTCGGACTCCACATTCTCTCTTACGTCTTCTAACTCCCACTATCTCTCAAACGTAGGGGAGACCGGGGCTAGTTGTTACACTTTTCAGATTTTTATTTTTTATTTTTTTTGCATTCCATATTCAATATTATCAATGACTCTCACTTAAAGTACGTTCTTTCCTCTACCGATTACCGCTATCGCATGTAATTAAATGAAAACCATGACTTTGAAACAAGCCATTTTGAAGGTCGAGGCATGTTGTATCAACGTGCCCCGAGTAGGGGCTAGTTGTTACACAATACGGGGCAAGTTGTTACAGGATTAAATTTTACGAAACGAGGCTTATTATGAGTAAATATAATTATGTTTTCTTGAACAGAAGTAAAGTTATTAATGGTAAGAATCTATTATAATGAATATATAATAAAAAATGTATTTTAAAAAGAAAAAAAACTACTGAAATCAGTTGCACTAATTATCGTCGTCCGTTTCATAGGGGACTCGCAAATTAATGCACACATAAAAGTGATTTTTAGGTTTTGCACACTTCTCATGTGCCCACTTTTTGCACTCTATGCACTGAATCCACTTTGTAACAACATGCCCCTTTCCCTCTGTAACAACATGTCCATTTTCGTATGTAACAACATGCCCCTTGTCTTGTGTAACAACTTGCCCCGGTTGACACCATTGTGTATAAAAAGCTATAAGTTCATACCAGTTTGGTGTATTCTTATGTTCTTGGTGCCAATCTGTAGCTAAAGGAACACTTATACAAACGTAGTAATATTAATTTGCATACATTTATCTGTCTGTTCGGTAGAAAAGATTGAAGTAGAAAGAGAAAACTTACTATTAGTACCGAAAACACAAAAAACTGTAATAAAGTGACAACGCGTGAACCGACTACAAACAAACAACATACACAACTGTGTATGGTTGAAACACATCAGCCACTTCATCGTCGAAATGATAGTGCAAGCGAAAAAAATTTAAACTGCTTTGTAACAACCTGCCCCTGTAACAACTAGCCCCGGTCTCCCCTACACCCATTTCATGATGCGGACCATAAGTACACCAGGCAAACGGTCCCTAGTTCAGACGAGTCCTAACGCGATCCTCGGGGAATGAATGCTCGCGTGTCAAACGTCCCCCATTCATCTAGCCCCCGCTTCCCACTTACCCCATAATCGAATCGCGAAATCAGGGATGGTTCTTAAATCCCGCTCCCGCGTATCGCGTTGTCTTGACGGAACAACTTGGATCGCGATGCAAATAGGGGACGACCCGAGGCCCACCGCGAGAAGAGTGATCCCTCGGACGTACCTAACCTCTGCACAGGATCAAGTGACGCGCGCCGCGCCGCGACGCGACTCGAATCCGGAACGGCCTCGTCACCGGGAAAAAGGTAACGCCGCGGAGGATACTTAAGAGCCGGTTTACGGCACATACGCTGCATTATATAGGAAGCCGGCGTACATAGGAGGGCGTGCAGCGGGGCGGCACTGCACTGCAGTAAAGTGCATCCTAAGCCTAGCGCATCTGTGACCACTCTCGGTCGGGTCGCACCACCCCCCGCGCCGTATTTATTATTCAGCCTGCGCTACGTTGCGCCGACCGTCCACTACTTGCCGCGGTGCCTCCCGTCGACGACTCAGCCGGGGATTTTTCGACGGGGACCGTCTGTTTTACGCGGGGGCGCCGTTCCTCTCTGTCCACCGGACGACCCTGTCCTCGAGGCTGGCCTGACGTCGCCACCCCTCGCGTCGATTTTTATGGGAGACGAGCAACCCGGCCTCGTATTCCCGCGTCGTTTCCCACTCGGTTATCGAATCCCCCGCGACTACGTACGTTGAAATCGTGTCCCCTAAAATGCTGAGGATTCAGGATTTCGGGTGCCGCCCCTGGATTTTAATGCCAGTACTTTCTCCTTGCACCTTTGTGATTGGGAAAGTTTCGAAGCAGGGGAGTATTGTTGACGTTCGTTGGACAGTGGGGTAATAAATGGCACTGTTTATTGGAGAGACGTGGCAGCGGGGAAATAAACCGTGACCAGATGAACGCGGGTATTCAACGATCCGAGAGATTTTCAGACACAAGTCGAGACGCGGAAGGGGTGCAGTTAACTAACTGTTACTCGATTAGGGAAATCGAGCTTCCTGCGCCCGGTCGGGAAGCCCGCGATATTCGGTGGATTGCCTTTCCCGATAATAGGTACATAATATACCTACTGGGTATTCCACCGTGAATGCACCGAATTGATTTAAGCCTCCTCCGCGTTTTCCGACCCCTCGCTCTTCCGCTGCCGTCCGCCCACCCCCTCGAAAGCCGCGCAACAACGCTTTAATTCGATCCCATAGCTCCGGGCGGCTTCCTAGAGTCAATCGAAAGTTTCGGGGTTTTGTTCGATGTCTCGCGTATTACCGGCTCTTCGGATTTCGGGAACCTGTCCCGAGAATATCCAGGACTTCGGTTAGCAAACTATTCTGTATTTACGATTAAGGAATATTCAACGGGGGGATCGCGAGTATTCGTGGCGCAGCTCTCGTGTCTTTGGGTTATACGTTATTTATTTTCAGTGTTTAATAAGTTTGCGTACTGTGGAATATGTTGAGTGGTTTTTTTAATCAGGCAGACTTAAATGAGAAAGTTATAAGTATGAGGATTATAGTGTAGTCCATTTTTGTACGTCTCGAATTTTTTTCGCGTGTCTTTGCTTTTACCGCATACTATGGTTCCATTTCATAAAAAGATAAATTCTTAAACCTGTTTACTGGTAAATCGCGGGAAATAACTTCAAATTTTTACCAGTAATTCGTCATTATTTTACCGTTGATTCGAGAAGCAAGTTGTTATCTAATCGGACCTAAGAGATATTAGGGAATAGGGAAGTCTGAGAAAATTTTACCCCTTTTCACCCCTTTTGGGGATGGAATTTCCAAAAATACTTCTTTAGTGGGTGCCTATTGAGCTCTCGGCCATTTATTCCCACCGCGTTGCCATTTCGCAAGCGAGAAGCTTTCACTCGGTTGGGAACTACTATTATTAAAAAAACATTATTTAAAACAAAATTAAAAACCTTCCACTGTCGGGTACAGTTCATATTTCCTGGGAAACCGCATTTCAAAGTATGCAACTTCAATTTTATATAATAATATAAATTCGCTTTTAGTAATTTAATTTTTACTTTGGTAATTCATGCTATCTTCTAAAAAATAATTCAGCCATTATGCTGCACGTAACTGTTTTTGAGGACATACAGAAATTTACCACCGACCTCTCCAGAATATGCTCGCAAATTGTTGCGACAACATTTCAGAGGCGCAGTGTGTGTTTGGAAGTTCAGAAGGCTGCGTGACTAATTGTCCAAACTCTGTGCATTCGTGTGCATCCGAGGATCCTTCCGTGTTTAAGGGGCACGTCTTCAGGAGTAAAGACAGTTTGCCATCGAACAACGTATCGCACGCTAGGAAGCATATTATCCATAGTCTTTGGATTAATCTCTGCTATCGAACTCGCGCAAGAAACTTTATTATTTAACATCCCCTTCTCCATCCCCCTCTACCCCGTGCTCCGCAGTTATTCGATATTATTCTACGTTGAAGTTTCGATTGGCCGAGCCTCGAAACAATCCACGGAGGCATGCTTCAAGTATTCTTAGCTCGACGTCCCGAAGAAGTTTGATCTTTCCACTCCGGAGCAAAAATATAGAAAGCTCCTTAATCCTTGACCCGCTGTCACACATGTAACTTTGTTCCGCCGGGGCTGGGAAAAAGTTCTTGTGCAACGTGAAATTAATTAAAACTTCGTTAACAGTCGACATGCATCCTTTTGAGGCTTTTCGTTGCACGAAGAATCCTCGTCTTCTCGACATGCGATCGCTCGTTACCGAGTCGAAAAGGACTTTACTGATTTATATTATCCGATTCGTTTCGTCCTTTGGTCGCTCGTGCCCTAGCAAAGGGCGCAAATGATAATCTCGAAAGTCCCCGGGACAGTGATAAAAGCGGGATCCTTTCACGTTCTGGTTGAATGACTTAGGTTCTAATCCAAGCCCGTTTGAAGATATCCTTGCAATCCTGTCGACCATCAAATCATAATTTCAGAGGGAACGGCTTTGCAGTATTCTCCAAAACCTTTCAACTAGGTATCATTACATTACTCTTGATAATTGCTGTACCGAAAGCGCCATGATTTCACTATGGACTCGTTGGAGTTTAAAATTGTAGCTACTCAATTTATTTCAATATCTGATGCACGTTGATGGGTGTTTGAATGTTGGGAATCTTATTCTCCTGGACGCGGCTTACACTCGAAAGGCTTAAAAATCTATTTTTTTTGTATAATACAGAATAAGTATAGCGGAAGGGGTGGTAATATGCCCCCCTCCGTTTTATATACCGTAAAATGGGGGAACATTGGCAGGTTTTTGATACATTTTGTTATATAATGTAAAAATTAAAATGTTTACAGTTGCTTTAAGTATCCTATCATAACATTGCATGTTTCGTGATTGTACTACAAGTGTTAAAATGCATAAAATTTTTGTCATTTTCTTCTTTAATACATGTTAAATACCAGCCGGTACGGGGTAACTTTGGCACATCATATAAATAGCAGTAACAGGTTAAGTTTTATTACTCTGAAGTCAGTAAAGACTAGTTCAAACACGTCCAGTAGTTTAATAGATTAGTAAATAATTTAATCATTTTTCGTGTGTGGATATTAAAATTTAGTCGAGTAGTTTAATAAAACAATCGTAAATTACTAAATTACTCATTAATTACTTATTAATAATATAATGTATAACGTAACAAAGTTATCTATTTGACAGGCGATTATTAGATATCTAACCGCAAACGTTGAAACAATTGAGTACCTAAAATCTCGATCTCGAATGCGACTTTATATGTTCATGCGTATAGGTGCCAATGTAACCCCGGCATGTGCCAATTTTATCCCTTGCTGCCAATGTTCCCCCATTTTACGGTATCTTACTAAAATTTGATTCATAATTTAAATTTCAACCACCTTTATCTCTATAAAATATATAATATTTCATATAATAACTACCCGCCACAATAAAATTGTTAAAAATAAATTTATACGAGCTTTATTTTATAAATGAACTAACCAGTTCGGAACAAAATTTGTTATTCGTTCCAACAGAAATGGAATATTTTTCTACAGAATTATTATTATTATTGGGGCTGAGCCGAAACGAAACCAAAAAAATAATTTCGTTCTACGTCCCTGCTTTTGTGGTATCAGTGTTTATATAACTACCTATTCCATGATCGAGATCAGTGTTCACGAAAGTTTCCATGCAAGCATCTACTGGCGAACGTTTGTCACGATGATTCCCGTAATTATTTAATTTTGCAGCACCGTAAGGACCAGAGTACTCCGTCGATCCAGCGGCGCATAATTCAACGCATTGAGCTGGAACGATGCCATTTTGCCAGACAATTTCGCACAGCGAGAACTCGCGTGATTATTTATCCGCCGCTAATGGCGACCGCCGCGCGAGTATATTAAGAAGAGCGTAGCCGAGCACACGGACGAATATTTCTGCTACTAATTTACGCGAGCGTGGTTTCCGTTTCACTCGAACGCTATCGAGCCTCCTTTGGGAGCCTCCCTTAACGATTTCTCATCCGATGTCGTGGCACTATTTTTGCCACCTACACCTGCAAGTAGTCAACACTTTGGTAAACTGTCGGGACGATATTTTCGGTTGCAATTGCCGTGACGTTCAGTGTAAATAAATGGTTAAAGAAATTCTGACTTTATATCTTGAGAATTTCTTATTAGTTGACATTTCTACTACAATTCCGGACAAAAGTATTGGAACACCTTTTAAAATAGTAATTTTTTTAAAAATAAATTAAATAAATAATTTTTTTAAAATTCCTCCAAACGACTTGTGTTTTTTTTTAGAAACTAAAAGGATTAGTTTCCTAGGTGACGTGTTTAAGCTGCTTTGTGTAATGAGAAAATTCATACTCCCCTTAATTTATAGAGTAATTTCGAACTTTTGACAGGTAGTGTGTATGCTGGGTGAAATATACTTGGCAGCCCCAAAGAAACACGTCGGGGAGCAGTTTCTTCGAACCTCCACCCGTTACCCATTACTGCTGATATTAATTTATCGAAAGAGCGTTCGCGTCGGTCTGATCGCTGAAACACATCCCATTCACTCGCGCCTCCCGCCGCACGGAGCGTGTGTAATTAATTAATACTCGAGGTTCGATCGGGACCTTACGGTTAATTATCAGGGCGACGGTAATCCGGTGCTCTCGCGAGCCCCCGACGGCGGATAAGATGGCTTTCGAGCGAGCCACTTCGCGGATAATACGATTGATCGTCGTCGTTAACGTAGTAACGGACACCGTGAGCATAATTCCGTTAATTGCGACTGCACTGGCTCGCCAGTATGTTCATTTGCACGCGTTCCCCCTCGCTGAGAGTATATTAATTACCTGTGTTACGACGGTCAAGCATCCCCTATTCGGGAAGTGGACTTCGTACTGTTTCATATTTGATATGGAGGGTTAGCCAAATTTAACGGGTTTAATGTTTGAATAGCCGCTGAAGCGGGGAGAAATTTGGCCGCGAGTGGGCTCTAGAACTGTATCAGTTACTAATTAATTCGGCCTCTTATTAATCTGTGGTTAAACTTGTATCGAATTTATTACTGTGCACCCTTACGAATCATAGTAATTTTAGACTGACACTTGTGTTTGCGTAAGTAGGACAGACATGGCAAACCTATGGCAGGCGTGGGGAACTTACGAAAGTTTTGCTGGCACGTAAATGATTTACAGGTGATATCATTAATATCTGTATATTAATCTAAAATAATTATTATACTTTGTTAAAATGTACTAAAAGGGAAAAAAAATAATTTTGATACCGGCTTAGACTGCTTTAGAAGAATTCGCTCAAATGACTAAAAATAAATGCACGTGGTGTAAATATTGAATATTCAAATTGATGCAAAAATTAATTACTGAAGGGCATGATTTTATCTTGACTTTTAATCTGGATATATCTCAAGTCAGCCTTTGAATTGAGGAATTAGATCGCTCGCAATCAAGTGAAAAATCACCAGAATGCGAAAACTAATGTATCAAAATACGTAAAGCATTATAATTCCTCTCCACGCTTTTATTTTTAATCCTATAAGGGAATTCTTCTAAAGCAGCCATTTAGGTCGGTATCAAAATTATTTTTTCTTTCTCAGCACATTTTAATGTCAGCTTGTTTTATAAAACCTTTTTTCGCTATAAATTCAACTTATCCCAACAAAATTTTGCAATGATTAACTTTCTCTTAAATTCCCCCCCTATCAAAATTTGCTCTCCACGTCAGTAATTCAATAAACAAAATTTTAAATTCCCGGCACGCGCAGATAAAAATTTTCGCCACCACTGGCCTAGCAAAGAGTCCTCAGAACCTACTCTCAGGTAAATACAGAACCTGTCACACCCAAAGCACAACAAATACAGCGAATGTACATATTTTCATGGAACCTCGCAGGCAATCCAATTCACAGAACTCGCAAAAGAGAATTTCAAATATCACGCTCTTTGCTCTAACGACCTTAGTTTCACTTTCTAAAGGAATCCGTTAAGTTGCGCGAGAGCGCGGCGTGTCTGTTTACGAAAGTGGATATTCCGTGAAAAGTCAGTGTCGGAGGGCGAGTTGCGAAAGCGGGTGGAGGAGCCCGGGGAAATTGACGCGACCGCATCTCGCGCGGGAGGCGAAAACAAGGAGCCCTCGTTACTCCGTACGCGCGAGCACAAAAGCTGGCTAAGTCGAGGTAACGTAAAAACATTAAAAACGAAAATGTCTCTCTATCCATTCAGGATGTCTCCGGTGGAAAGGTCCATTCAGGGCGGCGTACAATCGCCTGAAAGAACGCGAGCTCCCATTGCGCGAGGCTGCCAGCGAAAATTTCTCAACGATCGCTGGAGGATTGCGGCGTCGTCGACGATTCGCTGGATACAATCTCCACGGGCGTCGCAAACGGGAAACAGGATGAAATAAGCGTGGTTGTACGCGTGGAGTTGCCTGATCGCGTCGTCATTCGCGCTAACACACGACCAGGTGTAGGTATTACTGTCGTAAGTGTAATACTGCTTATTCACTCCTCCTTGCTGCTCTCGAATCTCTACGTTACACGCTCACACACACCAGCGTGACACGCGTGTAACGTGGCACGTGTGTAGATGCTGAGAAAAGGCAGAGACTGTGAAAACGTACAAGCTGCTTCTCCTGTTCATTCATGTGTCTTCGAGTGCCGGGATCCTTATGTACGCCGAGCCTTTCATCGGGGATTTAATTTAGATCCGCGCCGTCGCGACGCCAACGGGGAAAGGCGAATGAAACGAACAAACTCGGGTAAAAGTGAATTAAGCTTGGGCCTAATGCGACTGACCCATCGTCTTTTTCAATATGGGAATAATAAATCGTGGTGCAACAAGCTGCTCGAGTCTTGGTTCAGTCTGAGTGAAAATTTAGGCGATATTCTTGGTGATATTTCTTCACTTGTTAAGTTTCTCCTATGAGGACACGTTGAGACAGTTGTTCGCACGGTAAAGGATCGTTTGAAATAAAAAATTTAATAATTGAAAGGAAGGGTTATTTTGTGCGGAGAGTAGAATCGTCTTCTCACGAGTATGGGACTTCTCTTCACATCACCATGGATGAGAGTGACTATAGGAATAGAGGGATAATAGGTAATGGAGGAATAGGTTAGTGGTGGTGCAGTTTATTCCGTTGTCGAAGCAGTAGGTCGTGAACGCGCGGAGGAGCGTTGGTGGTTGGTGTTATTGAATCAGTTCAAGGGCCAGAAAACGCAGGAGATGGGGGCGCAGGATCGCATTACGAGGAAAATATATTTTCCTCCGCAGCAGCGTCACTGCGCCAACCTATCAGGGTCGTGAGGCGGCGCTAGGTGGTAATTGCCAATTAACTGTAATTAATTCATTGGGCCAAGTGGCAGTGATCGAGCCAACCATGCCTCCGTCCTAAAGAGCTGGCCCTAACGATCAGCCCGGAAATACGATTCGGCAGTTTAAAGGAAATCGTTTATCAGTTTACATATTGTAGAGAGCGTTTACGGTAACGTTTCAATCGATCGTTTACCAATCTAGTGGTTCAATGATACCTTTATATTGTTTCCACGAATCCCGTCAAGCTGAACATTTCCAGCAAGCTGAATCGCAGTTCGGCGGCTCTAAAACTCGAATACCTTCGAATTACAAAGTCGTTTGTGCTGAAAGCGCTATAAAGATTGGAATTCCAGTAGCTCCAGTTCACAGTTGCGGAATTTCTAGATCTCCAGTTGCGACTTTAACCTGTACTCAAGTTTTAATTCGTTCCATCTAAGAATAATTCTTTGCGGTTTTTAAGGGGATTCTCTGATGAAAACCCTCGGAAAATAGGTACCTAATTTTTATGATTTTTTTACCTGAAGAAGTTATAACATATCGTAAAAAATGTTTTTGGCTTTTATTAATACACTCGTCAGGGTGCAAAAGAAAATTTTTGTTCCATGTTCTCGATTTTGATGCATTTCCTAGGTGGCGCTTAGTGCAGCGCTGCCAAAAAGAGACGCCTAAACGGTAAAGGATCGTCTGAAATAAAAAATCGGGAATATTTCTTAAAATTTATATCAATACCTATCCCATTATCCTTTGTCGTGGTAAAAACACTACAATAATTGGTATACATTTGAACGAAATAGTGCAAAACGGGTAATTTCACGCATAAATGTGCCGATAAAAAGAAAACCCGTGTTTCAAAAATTGTGTTAGTGGGTGTTGCAAGAGCGAGTCTAATTACGAATCAAATGCCTGAACGTTTTTTTAAGTTGGTTCATGAGATCTTCTGAAAACGTGGTTATCGTGTAGTAGGGATCTCTTTTAGGCAGCGCTGCACTAGGCGCCACCTAGAAAATGCATCAAAATCGAAAACATGAAACAAAAATTTTCTTTTGCACCCAAACGAGCGTATTAATAAAAGCCAGAAGCATTTTTTAGGATATATCGTAACCCCTTTTTGTAAAATATTCATAAAAATCACCTATTTCTCGTGCGGTTTGATCGGTGGATCCCTTAAAGATCGCCAATCGCACGAGCTTATAATCTTTGCCATGAGCATTTAAGAGGCCAATCAGGTTTCTGAAATTAATTTCCTGAGACTGTAAAAAAGCACGGATTTTCTTTGATCACTTAGATCGGCTCGAACGCGAGCCGCTGAAAATTTGAGCTCGTGTCGTTAGTATAAATTTGAGAGGAACGGTCCGCCACCGATCAATCACTCGCGTCGCACCTATTGTTCCCCCAGAAAAATGGTTGCCCCGTTTCAACGATCGTCGACTATATTTAACGGGGTAGATCGGGGTGGGAGCGGACGAATAAGAAGACGTTTGCGCGAACGATTCAAAGTATCGTTAGGGAAGCGGAAGATTGAAGTTGCAGTGCCGGCTTTTCTTGCCCGTTTTTGCGCGGTGCACAATGGAACACGCCAGGATATACGATCCTACGTGTCTCGTAACCCAGTTTCGCGAATCATTTTGCTTTTACTCGAAAGTCGATCGTTTCTCTCTGGAGCCGTTACCCGGACGTCTCGTTGTTTTTCCTTCGCGTGAACGATAATCGAGTTTACTGTTGGACAACGATCGCGCGATGACGCGATTGTCACTGACTACTATTTCTTCCACCTCATCTTCGACTCTGGTCGCCACGAGTGAACCATCATCCCCTAGAAAAGGAAACAGGGGTACATCCACTATTCGAAGTAATCGAGAAACATGGTCGTTTCGATCAATCAGTGATACCCAAACTTTTTTGAATCACGACCACCTTTTCATATATTCAAATAACCTGCGACCTCCCCCCACCCTATATAAAGTAAGATAAATTTAATAAGGTAAAGAAAACACATTAAAAATAGGTATTTCGGAATATAATTCTAACTTAATAATATTTAAGTATTTTGAAACATAAATTAATGATACTATAATAAGTTAATAATACTTATATATATACACCCAATGGATAATGTTCATGTGATCGTGCGAAGTAATTTAATCAGTTATAAAATATTGTTGTGGAAAAAATGTTAAATTGTGTGAAGTAATTTTGTCAGTTATATGATACTGTTTCGTTTGGAGAAGAGATGTTCTTCAAAGATATACTGTGTTGGAATAACAGAACGTTCAAACAGCACATCGCTCAGGCAGCAGAGCATGCTGCCAACGAATCTCCCACTGTACGGGCCTGTTCTCTCGAATTTTCCATTCGACACTTCGTTTCTAATTGGACCGCAGAATATCCGACCGCGAGTACCGGAACTAGCTTTGTCTGACACCTGCAACGGGATCCAAGCACGTGGGAAGAAAAGGCACGTAAAATGGAGTATATACGTGGATATATCCGTCCCTCGACTTTACCTTTTCTTTCACGCTCCCTGGCCTCCTTCTGTTTCCTTTCCATTCATTCCCCGCGATCTTCCCCTTTGGGCCCCCTTTCTTGTTCTACCCCCTTTCTGCCCGTCATTTCACAGTCGATAGAAAGAAGGGATGCTCGAAACCGCGTATTCGCTCTCCCCGCGGGGTTGACTTTCGAAATTGAAAGCAAATATTTTGAAAAAAATTGCGCCCGAACCGGCGACGATGTTGAAAGGGGCGCGTTCCGCTTCTACCGCGCCTCTGGAGCGTTTCGGGGCCGAGGGAAGCTGAAATGCGGTATTCCTCGTTATTTCCAGCCTCTTTCGCCCCCGTTTTCTGCTGTTTCCCTTTCATTCCTTTTTCGCCCCTTTACTTTCGAGACGGTAATGCACGGAAGTGGCATTGTAACCGCTCGCATACCGAGTAATCATTCCTCCCGAGTGCCGATTATTTTTTCAGCGTTCGCCTGGAAACACCTTCATTCTAATTAACCAGAGGAAAAGCGGCTCGAGCTGTGGGACTGGTAATACTTACCGCCTTGAAAACCAGACGCGTCACCTTCTTTCTTTTCTTCCCCCGTCTTCCCGTATTCCCATGCGGTACCGCTGCTTTGTGCAGCAGATTTTTCGCCCGGGAATCGCGACATTCACAGCGCAGAAATAAGAGACGTTCCCCGCTCTTAGTTTTTTAAATTGAGAACCATAGTGCGATTCTAACGTTCGGAAAAACAGCTTGATTTTTAGAATTTTTTATGCGAGTATAGTGAATGGAATACAGAATATGTTTCAAGGCCTTTATTGTACATACTTTGAAGTACCTATGATCACAATTTCTTTAAAATTATTTTAGTGCAAAACGGCGACGCTCGGCAAAGGAAGACGGATAGTGTTTCCCGATAGATTTTTCTTTCAATTTTTAACCTGGATCAAGAAGCAAATATTTTTTAATTCTATGTAACACCAGCTCGGGAAGTACTACGAAAATTAAAAAACACCGTTTTTTGTAAGAATGGTGCGTGATTGAACAAAAAGTTTAATTTTTTAGTAAAAAATAACATAGAAATTTTTTTTATATAACACAATATCCCGAAAGTTTTAGAAAAATCGATTGAATACTTTCCTTAAAAAAAGTCTCGAAAAATGCCTCGATTTTTAGCTAGTTACACCAGGCCCCCTTAATAATAATAATAATAATATTAATAGTGATAATAATAATAATAAATCGTCTTTATTCTATTATAATATAAAATACGATCACAGTAGAAATTATTAAACGCAGATACAAAATGAGCGAGACACAGCGAAGCTGTTATTACACCTAACCCTTAATATATCAAACGACTTGAAAAGCAAATAAAGATTCAATCTCAATCCCTTCACATCGTATCCAGCAGTCTCTTGATCTGAGAATAAAACAACAAGTTGACAGATCAAGTGATTCTACGCTCTCGAGCATATTTTTCCGTGCCCTCCACATACCCTCGCAGCATTCACCCTGCTAGTACCTCCGAGACATCCCCCGCGATTAAACACATTTGTTCTCGCGCATTTCCACCCCCTCCGCCGCCCTCTCGCCCCGGCCCTTTCACAATCGAACGAGCCGAATGCGGAGGATCGTACGTAACGTACGTAAGTAGGGATCTCTGCCATGAAGAGCGACCGGGTCGAGTTGGCCAGGATGGCAGCCATGTAAATAGGCCAGCGGCATAATTTATACCCGTCATGCCTAGGAACGGGAGAGCTGGCGCGGGTCTGCTGGGATCCAAACTGCCGACCGAAAAGCGGCGGAACACGCACGGCTTGTCGGATCACGACTAACACGCGTCCCTCTACTTTTTATTCCGCCGCCGCCCTCCACCCTCCACGAGAACGCGCCCGTGACTCCTCGTGTCTCCCTGCGTTTTACCGTTCCCACTGCATGGTTTTTTATAGCCAGCCTCCCTTACTCCCGCTGTCTATGATGCCGAGAGAGAATTTTTTTTGCCAGGCAGAAACTGTGGTCCGTTCGAGATTGCTCGTCCTTCAACCCTCCTTCTTTTTGCTGTTTTTTATAGCGAAGCGGGGAGTTGGATTTTCGTTTCCCTCGCGTGGGCCGACAGTGCTGTGTGCTGCTTGATCGATGAAGGGGGTTGCGTCTCACTCGGTAATGTAACAACGAATCATCAGAAGTAAAATATGTTGCTCGAGGCTCGAATTGGCGAGGGTGCTTCGCCTGTAGCTAAGAAACTCAGAAGCTTGAAGTGTCAGAGTCCTTGCAATTGAAATGTGAGCACTCGCAAAGGGATTTTTATTATACCGTTTGGAGTTTGACAGGGGGATGAAATGGTAGCATGGTGTTCGCCAAAACTGCGAGTGCTCCTTGTACCGTGAATTCACACCCCATCTGATATTCCGATACCCTTCTACTCGATCTTCCGCGGCACAGGAACGCGGGTGGCAATCCCGTGGCTGGCCGTTCCGTAGGAAACTAACGAGGGGTAATTAGAATCGACCGTGGGTCCGTGGATCGCAGTTGGAACAGTTCGTAATGGAGATTAATCGATTTCGGGGCACCCGTTGCGGTGTCATTCCCGCGGCATCCTCGATGGCCCCGAGATGCTCCATATTCTACCGAAATTATCCTCACCCTCGCGCCTCCACTCACGGAGGCAAATCCGTTAAGAGCGGAGAGACAGAGAGAGAGAGAGAGAGAGAGGAAAGAGAGGAACGCGTCGAACCGCGACGTAGCGCTAAGTAAAGCGTACCGAAAAAAGCGCGCGAGAGTCAAAGCGAGGCAAAGATGAAGCGGGACGCTGGGAGGGGTTGGCGACGAGAGATGAACGGGGGGTGGTGGGAGACGGTGGTGGGGGATGGGAATAAGGTGTATCAGGGCGAGGCAACAAACGGGCCTCGCTGAGAGGGTGGTGAAAGAAGGAGAGGGCGCCTGCGGGTGGTCCGAGGGGGTCGTAGCGAGGTATGACGTCACTAGGAGCGTCATACAGCCGCCCCTTCCACCCTCGATCAATGACGCGACCTTGCTGCCCTTCTGCACCCTCCCTCCACCCTCCTCGACCCCACGATTCTCTCCACGTTACCCCTCCGGGCTGAACCAACCCGTCCCAGTACTCAAAGGGGCGGCGGCTGTTTCTGCAACCTGGCAACCCTGTCTATATTTAGCATCCATTCCACCCCCCTCCTACACCCGCGGGATCGGTCCGTCTCTCTTTCTCGCTGATCCACTATTTTCCACCTAGAATTTTCATCCACCCCCTCGCGCCTCCTCATCCTCAGCTCTTCATCTCTGTCGCTCTCGATCATCCCTGCCCCCTAGTTCCCTCTTTCTCGTCCTGTGCCGCTCTTTTCACCCCTGTTACGGTCCTTCTTCCAGCCCGTCTGCTCTCCGCTATTCCTCTTTCCGTTCTCCCTTCCGTGCTCGCGATCCAGAAGCCTGTTTCTCTCGCGGGGCGATATAAACAAGGCTTCTGCGCCGGCGTCGGTCGCGCGAGGCGGCGGCTCGAACTCGGCTCCCGTTCAACAGACATCACGAAGGAGATGCCCCAGGTTGCACGCGCACCCCCTCCCCCTCTGCTCGGCTGCTCCCGGAGCCGCCGCGGTAAATCCTTGGTCGAGGTCACGCGTAATTTAATAAGGAGCGCGGGCACCATCCTCCGCTGGGGGACATCCGCCTCCGGAGAAGAGGGTCGCCTGCGCTCCTTCCAGATGCTGGACAATCGAACCGTCTATTGTTTATGGTCCTGCTGGGAGAGATACGCGACGGTTTTACGACGCGGCCTCTATCCAGATGTAGATACGCCGAGGAACGATCCATCCAGACCGACCCGGCTATCGATAAACCGCCGCGATAGTTCTGAATTGGCGTGTCAGGTCGACGGACGGATCTTCTAAATTCGCCAACATTCTGCTGGTTCTATTCCGTTTCGTATCCGTTACCGACACTCTTTGGTAGAATTGATATTTAACGCTGTAGTTTCAGTGATATGTAACTCATATTGAAACACATTTCAAATTATTCTTCTATAGTATGACTATTATAATTGAGAGGAATTTTGAGGATCACAATCGAATGTACCTACTAGAAATTTTAAAGTCAGAAGTTTGTAGTTACTTGATATTACACTATCCACTCGATTGTAATTCTTGTTGTCCTCTGAATCTCCCAATTTTCTTCATAAAAATCAAAAGGTGTCCCTTGTATTTTTCCCTTCGCTATTTTGGTTCATTTAAAAACCACAGCATGGCACTCCGGTTTCAAGGTAGTACTTGATATTACACGATCCACTCGATTGTAATTTTTATTGTCCTCCGACTCTCCCAATTTTCTTGACAAAAATCAAAAGGTGTCCCTTGTATTTTTCCCTTCGCTATTTTAGTTCATTTAAAAACCACAGCATGGCACCCCGGTTTCAAGGTAGGTACGTTCCGCGAAGGAAATTCGGCCGATTTAAATTCAAGCTCCGCCACCGGTAGTCGTCTCGCCCATGGTAGCCGAGGATCGATACGCGTTCACGGGCTTCCGTAGGAAGTTCGTTTAAATTATCATGATTAATGTTTATCGACAAGCTCATCATAGCTGGTGTATATATAATACATCTGGAGTGGCGTCCCGTCCCGTGATTGGCCCGCATCGATCCACGGGGCCGCTCGTCGTTAGCATGTGAATGAGGCAGAAGCGAGTCGTTCGAATGCAGCTCGGCTACCGGCAGGATAGTCGAGGGGCCGCAGGATCCATCGATCACCGCCCATTTGGCTGAAATAATTCGAATGCAAATGCGCGTCGAATAGACGACGTCGCGGAACCTTTACGAGCACGAGTCCCGCGATGGTCATCCTCGAGGATCAGAATTAGTTTCGCCGTTCCATGTACACAGTGCTTAACTCGACCACCAGTCTCGGTTAACTTCGATCTTCGGGAGCTCCGGGATCTTAGGTTACCTCAGCGTCACGCGCCTGTCGTGTATAACCTTGGGTTAATCTTTCGCTTCGGGGATATCGACCACATGGTTCTTCGTTTTAAAGTTATTCAAGATATTTATTGGTTGCTAAGCTTATTGTAGTCTTTGTTTAAATAAGAAGTTGATGTTTAACGTGCAATTTGTGGACTGATTTAATTTTACGGTGGTGGCTGGAAGCGAGATTGAAATTGATTTTTAGTGAAGGAGTGGGTAACGAGTGTTGGTATTTGAAAACACGTGTTGACATTTTGAAATAAGTAGAACGTTTTTGATACGGTCCACGTGGTTTCTTTTTGGTCAAATTATGGTATTTTTGATCAGCGTTGACCTTTGAAATTTTCCTCTGGCCACCATCGTAGGTGGAACATTGATGGGATTTTTCGATTGGCGAGAAATGTTTTGGAATGTATTAATATTATATTTGAATTGTTTAGAGGGATGTTTAGAGTTTTTATTCGGTACTTTAAGTTATTTTAACGTGTAGAGACGTATTAAAGGGAAGGGGGAGATCAGTGGGGTGAGATCATGGAGTTCGCTTATTTTTAGAGGAAAGCTTGCCAACGATACCACGTATCGATGTTTCCCCTTTAAGAATAATTACGGAGTTAAGGGGTTAAGCGTAATATTTATACTGTGTTGTGGAAATATTTATACCCTTGTCCTTGTTTCTTTCGGTCTATCATTCTGTTTACGTATTCCTAGAAAAATATAGTCTTTCAAAAATCCACCTACCTTAACAGGTATTGCTCGAATATTAATAACTCAAATTTTAAGAACATGTATTACGAATTTGAAATCATATTGGTTAGAAACTATTGACCACAAAGTTATATTAACGTAATTTAACATAACGTCATGTTATTTAATGTTTCATGAAGCACTAATGAATATTCATGTGTTTTCTATATCAGTTAGTCAAATACTAGTTTCATTAAACTCCGTGTTTAATATTAAACAGGGATATACCCACCCTCATTAATTTGTGAAAGTTTTTGCCTCTGCTTACCAGGGAAGTACGTGTTTTGCCACTTTATTATTCTTCACGCGGAACCACGTGTAGAATACATTTACCTTTCAAGTGAAATTCAAATTCTCCTCTTTTTACCGTTAAAATTCATACTCTGCGTACAGCGATGCAGGTGTAATATCCAATGCAGGAGTGACATTTGTCTTCTTCCATCGCGAACATTGCGCACATAGTTGAGGACACAAATTGCAAAAGTGCGCCAGGATTTCTGACAAGTCCCTGCATAAATCATTACGTGCGGTTCCGCACTGCGGTCGGACGATTTGTAATAGGCGGCTGCATAGTTACCTTATAACCTTCAGCCGCGTAAAGCGGATTCGTTTGTCATAATGACCCTTAGCGTAACAGCTATCCCACGTTTCTTTTTATTTCTCCAGTAGCATTCATAGAAAAATTGCACGTTCAAACTTTAGAGATTCAATTACCCTCAAAAATACTTTACAGTTCCTTGTTATACTAAATTCTCCAGGAAGTTCATCACTTTGACGTAAATTGAAAATAACGCAAGATTTATTAAAAGTTATTCCAGCCTAATAAAATGAGTTTCTCAAACAGATAACTGAATTTATTACGAATTTATCTAAATTCTGATATGACATTAAAGCGATCATGTAATATTATACAAAACAAGAAGATACCTATTTCGAATATAGATAAAGAAATAAATTGGCATCGTATTGTCTCTAACTTACCTTCGAATGGATAGAAAAGGAAATGATTAGGTATAAGAATTCGATAAACCTTGGCGGGTTACATTTAAATAAACGATCCTGTATTGTGACAAATTTGATTGGTATACAACGGTTTACAAGGGAATCGATCGTATCGTGCCACGGAATGGTACGGGAGATGACGAAGGATACTCGAATCGAAGGTACAAGCGTAATTGTTTATGCAGCGATCGTTGAAAGCGCAAAACTGGAAGACGCTATTCTGTATATCTTCGTTCGTTCTCATCGTCTTTCGTCGAAATCGTTTAGTTCCTCTTCTCGCGTGATCTCGTTAAACACGTTTACACTCCACTATTCCAGTTTCAATCTCCTCTCTAAGTCTCCTCGCGCGCTTTCTCCAAGGATACATCGTCTGATCAAATACCGGGCTATTCTACTGGATCCCCGTGAATACTCGAAAATAACCCCGCTGTTCGCTTTGATCGTCTTCAATCATCCTCTCACGTCTTAGATACCCTCCCCAGATGTTGAAACATCAACCAGGGTATCGAATCAATCCAAACATCAACCCTCTCGTATTATACAAAATTAAAAAATCTCGCGTTATATGCAACAGAAACGAGCGTGCCTCGGGATCGTTTACAAGAACGAGTGCTCACAGACATCCAGTACAGAATATTATACAAATTTCTCGGTTTCATTTTAGCTCTCTCGTTTCTTTAAATTGATAGAAAAAGAGGAGTGCAGGGTGTAACAGCCGGAGACAGCATCGAGAGCAATGTTTGAAGCTTGGCTCGCGACGATGCCGGGACGGTATTCAGGGATCGTTACATCGTTTAATTCCAGTCGCGAGTCAGTTGCTCCTTCACGTGCCAGGTATTTCGAGGGCAGAAAAAGTTACGACGAACATCAACACGGAGACTTTAACGACGACAACTGGGGGAACAAAGGTACCGTCGCGTTTTAAATTTCGCGCCGCGTTACATCGAGGAACAATCGAGTTTCACGACTCTAAACACGCTCTTATTTACGTTCCGAGTCGGTCCCGAGTCGTTTCGCCCTATCCCTCTCGGTAACGAGTGCCCGTGGAAAATCGGTTGCAAAATGTGAATTGTTTAATTGCTAGTAGATCACGCTGGGCGAACGTAGTCGTGAGAACGTGCGGCCTTCGATCGAGTGATGGGCTCGAGTGTTAAATAAACAATCTCTCTCTTCCGAACCGTCCTGAAGTTACGATTATGCGTCACGTGTAACGTATCTTCTCTTCTTCCACTTCTCATTTGCTTTACATGTACTTTAACGACTTAATACCCGATATACGAATTATCTATCGTTTATTAACCGGTGATAGATAACAATTAGTCGTAATAAGAAAATCTGACGATATGATAGGTAGATCGGTCACGTTCGCTGCCACGTATAAAACTTGCTCGGCACGTTCGTCCCTCTTTCATTCTCGCTGATCGTCCGATTCCCCTTCGTCCCGACGAATTTCCAAGTCGGCGATCGCGTCGGGGATCGTGGAACGGAGAGACCGCACGGAACTGAAGACACGAAGGTCTCCCCTCCACGGGGTAATTGGCGTGATTTCGGTAATCGTATGGCAGTTCGTTCGATAGACAAAACTGTAAACTCAAGTCCCTCGGAGAACTAGTTCAGGGTATTACAGAAAAATAGTTTTATACGTCGCAACATGAAATTTGGCTCCGCGATTCCTCCTCCCTTCATTTTTGTGCACGATGCTACAGCGATAATCGAATTTTTCTTTCTATTCCGTGACTTTTGATATCAGTGGTGCACCCAGACGAGAGTCAAAGGCCCCTTTGCACCCCCAAAGAAGGGCCTTTTGTAGGAAGAAAAGAAAACTGGATTCTATTCTTTAAATCAATTTTTATAATCAATTTGAATGATATGAGAAATAATGAGTTTTATTGAATTTGCATTAAAAACATTTTTAGCCGATCAACTTGGCTCCCTCCAAGATTAAATCCCGAGTGCGCCACTGTTTGATATAAAATGCTGTTTTAATACACCTTGCGTGTTTTAAGGGAACTAGGCAGCCGTTTTTGTCGGAAATTAAGTATTACTTTTTCAATTAATTACAAAGAAGTAAATTAAAGCGGAAGCTTGTTCTTTTACATAATGTTTGTTAACATCGTAAGCATTAAAAAACATGTTTGTTTCGCCAAAAATATACATTATAGATGACGCTACGGATGGATTATTAAAGAGGCTTTTTATAAAAGTTTCTTTTGCTTCATTTTCGGCAGAAACGATTGCTTAGTGCATTCAAGGGGCATCACAAACATCAGATATCTATATATATATATTATCTATATATACGCCGTCATATATCTATATATATATATTATCAAAAAAAAAAAATTGTTTACAGTCTATTAATAGACATTTTCAAAAAGTACCAGACACAATTTGTATTCATCTCCTTGCAATTAATTCGCAAAAAGGTCCTTAATTTTCGAGCGATTCGATTGTCTACTTAGTCCCCTTAATATCCGAAAAATTATGGAAGCTCTAAACGGAAAGTAGCATTAAAATAAGAACTGTAAATGGTGACTACACAATGTACCTCCTTCATTTTCAACAGCTCGACTCTAATGGTTCATGAAGAATTATTTTATCGCCACGGTGCAATTCCAACATATGCAATACCACGTGCATCGTATACTATACCTTCCACCCCTCTCCAAAACGTCCCAAATTTTCCCACGATAATCGCCGTAGCATCGAGCGCCATCGTCGGGAGAGATACCGTCTTTTGGCACGAAAAAACCTTGGCCGTAAACGTCGTTCATCGAGCCAGATCACGACGATCCGACGACGCAAGGAAACCCTTCCCCCTCGATTCCGTAAACGTGAAACGGGCCTAAGACATCGACGTGTAAAAAGTGTGTGAATGTGTGTGCCTTATCCGACAAGAAAGCGGCGCTCCTTCGTCCTCTCTCGACTCGGATCGACGCGAACTGGCAGTGATAGGTACTTATAATGCGTTTACACGATTAACCTATTCTCGCACACACACTGTCAATCTCTCCACGCACATTCATCATCGCGTACACCATTCGATAAACGTCTATACGTATGTATATTTATATTTATATTCTTGTATGTATATATATATATATATATTCATTCATTTATTTATATATTATTTATCACACACGCAGTCCCCACGCATCGATGTGATTATACACCATTGTCAGTTAAAAAACGTATCGCGTCTCCCATCGCTGGCACATCCCATTGGCAACGAACTCCATTCTCGCGAGATCTCACAAAATAGTCGCACCGGTGTACACGTGATCGCAATCGACCGTAATCCGTAATAAAACTTAGCTTGCCGCGATAATGGTACTCGAAATATTGATAATAATAATAGTAGTGTCACCGTCACGATCGACCACGTCCATTCTCAGTGTCCCAGTGTCGCTTCGTCTCGTTCATCTTCTCCACCATTCCACCTAGTCTTCCATCGGTCGACCTGCATATTTTTTCCCTCGTAACACAGTATGTGTACGTGTGCGTGTAAGTGTATACGTGTACGTGTTAGTATCGCGTACGCACGGGCTCTCGTCCATACGGAAGTGGCAGTTGAGTTAAGTGGTTAGAGTTGCTGGCTGCACATGCACCCACCCCAGGACCATCGAATTCTACTATCGAATACCGCGACCTGTGCTCGCTAGCAGTGTCGCCTGCTTCTTTTGATTCGTCTCGTTTGATTCGATTACAATTATATACAATGTACAAACTCGGCGGTCAGCGAGGATCCCAATCGAGGGTCCCAAATAAATGGCCCCTCGATCTTTAGTCACCCACGCGAGGATCCCTCACCGGGCCGCCCGTGACACGGCTCTCTCTGCTTCGAACCGATTTCCCGGGTTTCCTGAAGCTCCTTGCTCGACGAGGAACGCGTTGAAGGAAGGTTTCGACGCTCGAGCTCGGCCTCGTTCGCGACCGATCGGCGGCACGAGCACGGAGGAACTTGAAACGTAGAGGGGAGCGAATCGAAATTTGATTCCTTGAACGTTTGTTCTTCCTCGTCGCGTGGTGCGTCGCCGCGGGAAACTGGATCGAGAAAGCGGGCGAGTCGCGGGGATTCGACTAGCGGCAAACGCGTTGGTGGTGTTTGTTTGTTGGTTGAGGGTTGGCATTGAGGATCGAGGATCGCCGGGGCTCAGGCCCCGGTGGTTGCTGTGCGGGTGCCGTGTGATGTTTAAGTGATGTATTCCGGCTTGTAGTCGGCCAGGTGGCCGGACCAGACGCGAGGCGACGCTGGCGTCCAGGGCACCGCGATGTCTAGCATCGTGTTGCCCGGCTTCCGCAGGAACGGCGAGAACCTTATTTTCTTCGGGCTCTTCGGCGGCGATTCCGCGAACGTGACGCTTCGTCGCGGTCTTCTGGGCGGCGGTGGCGGCGGTGGTGCCATCAGTGGCGGTGGTGGTGGTGTGGGCAGGGAGATGGCGGGCGACTCACCAGGGCTGTCCAGGTAATTTACACCTGGGTATGGGTATTGCTGTGAACCTGGTCGCCCTCGGTATTGCCAATCGCGTTTGCCGGAGCGTAGTACTGGAAATTCAACGTTTCGCGCGTTGTAGCACATGTTTGTTAGTGGTGTTGGACGAGAATTTGGCGATTTGCACTGTGATGAAAAGGGTGAGTTCGGTGCGTGTCCTTGGGGTGATTGACGACCCAACTGCGGATGTTTATGGAGGCTTCGTTATTTAGTTTTAACGGTTGGTGACAGGGCCGGCCACAGAGGGGTGTAGCGGGTGCAAGGCACCAGAAAAAGGAAAGAAGATGAATAGAGAACAAAAGAAAAATGAGAACAAGAAGTTTTTATTTCATTGAAATTAATGGAATTTTATAAACTGACTTGAATTTCACGCTCTAAATAGAGAACACAGTTGTGGTAATCGAACCATGGTATGCGAGGACTGTTAAAAAAGAAATTAGAATATAATATCTAATGTAATAATATAGTAATCTAATATTATTGATATGGCAATAAAAGAATCGTATTTAAATATGTTAGTATTTATCTGGTCTATTTTTTTTATTTGATTTTCTTTGAAAATAAATTATTTGATTTTTTTTGAAGAGAAATTATTTGATTTTCTTTGAAGAGAAATTATTTGATTTTCTTTGAAAATAAATTATTTGATTTTCTTTGAAGAGAAATTATTTGATTATCTTTGAAGAGAAATTATTTGATTTTCTTTGAAGAAAAATTATTTGATTTTCTTTGAAGAGAAATTATTTAAGTTTCTTTGTTGAGAAATTATTTGGGGCTCCAAAATATTTATTGCAGCACCTTAAAAAAAAGACCGGCCCTGGATGGTGAATAAAACAGTGAGAGAATGATAAACCTGTGCATTTGTCCTGCTTTGGTAGAGGGGGATACGTCGAAAGATAGATGAACGTTTCTTTGAATTAATTTGAGTTCAAAACGTTAGAAACCGTGATTATTATTAGTGTTTCAGAAATTACTCCGAACATTGCGTTCGCAAGTAATCAAATGGATCTTGTTGGGCTTTGAGTGGTCTTCGAGTATAAACTAGAAAGCATTTGATTCAATGTAGCGGTTTGGGGGTTGAAATTGGGGGTGTGTGGTATGAGTGAATACCAGGAGAGTTGAGATTGAGTTACAGTTGTGCAGAAATCGTCGACTAGTTCAGAATTGAGGAGAAGCCATGGTGTAAATATTTAGATAGTATAGAGCTAAGTGTAGAAAGTTTAGAAATTATAGAGTCGACATTGTCGCTGATGTCATAAAATAGAATTGTCTACGCAATGCAACACTATTGTCACAGCGTTATACCATTTTTCAATTTTTCAATAAACATCTGTTTTACTCAATTCTATGGACACGTTCGACTATGTTCAACTCAGATAAACATCCGCAATCAATTTGATAACGACCATTGTGACAGTTGTACGCGAAGATGTTCAAAAGGAACGTGTAGAGGGTCGAAAAGTAATCGTGCGTTTAATTGCTTCTCGAGTACCTTAAGTTAATTAAATTGCCATTAAATTCAGGCTTCCAGTCGATAAGCCTGTTTACACATAAAAAATCTCCTCTGTTCCCATTTTACCCTCCTGCCTCTTGTTGTCTTTGAAGACAGAGGCGATGACAGGAGCAACCATCGGATCTCTAGCTTGACGCGAGAGAAACGAGTCAACGGAAGCGATTTCCTACCATATACTGTTTGTCCAATGTGTAAGCGTTACGATCTTCAGAAGCAACATGCAATGTCGGCAAACCACGTTTCGCTTACACCAATTTCTAGAGAATTGTACCAAGCCATGCTCATTTCACGCTAGTAAGCTAGCTTCGTAAGATAACCAAAGCTCTCGAGGGGAAAGGAGAACTGATGGGGATTGGAGGAGTGGTGAAAAGAACGCCCGTGTATTTCTCCAATTGTAAATTAATTCAGGGAGAGCGGAGATATTCGACACGATTCAAGAGTAATAAATACGAAGTCTAATAAATAATTTTACGTAAAGAATCACGATACACCGAGTTAATAAATTTAGAATTTTCTAATTCTTAAATGCTTCGACACCGATACTCAACACCCAAACACTTTCTATTTTCCATCATTCAGCCAATCGTGATCGCTTTTACCACCCCGGAAGGATCCCCATCCCCATAATGATTTTCGCACAGAGGGGACATCGATATCGTAATACCATCGATGCCCCTCCGTGTCCAATTAAACGGAAAAAGAAACCAAGGTCACCCTACTAATGAAGCCGTGTACACAGAGAAGCGAGGATGAAGAACCACACGTAATGAAACGTATAGAGATAGTGGGAATTAAAATTAAGGGATATAGTACTCACATATGGTCCCGGGAAAGGCGCATGCATCCTCCGTCTAACTCTGCAGTCCGTACCACTAGAGACAAAAACAAAAGTAGAACGAAACGCGCAAAACGAGCAAATACGTCTCCTGCATCCATCAAGTACAACGAGAGAAAGAGAGAGATACAGAGAGAGAGAGAGTGAAAGTGAAAGACAGAGAGAAAGAGAGAGACAGAGAGAGAGAGAGAGATAGAGAGAGAGTTAGAGAGAAAGAGGAAAGACAGAGAGGTAGATAGATAGATGGAGATGGAAAAGAGCGCAACACATCCAGCCAGCCGCACATCGCACGCATGTACGTATAAATATTTATATGTATATATATATGTCTCTTGATATATATATATATGTTTATGTATGTATAGTATATATACTCATATCTCTATGTATATACGGCTTTGCCTCAACGATCGATGATCGCCCCATCGGTCGATCGTGTCGCCCAGACATCGCTCGAGAACCCCTCCCCGCCGTTCGATATCCTCGATACTCGATCGTTTTTCGACCCACAATGTATAGCGTTCACACGCTGCTAACTGCATGCCAAACGTACTCTATTGCGTGTTTCTATTGTATACGTATGTATATGTATTGGTCTCTGTATTACACGGATATGTATAATGCACCGGTGGTCTCTCTCGTTGCGGTATGCATGTAACACGATACATCGAGATCGTTGGCTCGAGACTGGCTGTGGGGGATCGAAACGTTCCGTGGCTAGGCTCTTCTCGCTGGCGCTGACTGTCGTGAGCGACACGCGTGGTTTTTAGCGCTCTGAATGGATTAGAAGAGGGAGGCTTCGTACTACCCCCACCCCCAGTCCGCGGCCAACTCGATTCTACGGACTCTTACGTACTCTAGTCGCGGCTTACGCGTGCGATCGATACCAAAATCTAGAGGTGTAAGCGATTCATCGTGTTCACTTACCCGGCCATTGTCGAAATCTCGGCCACCGCCGATCGTCAGTCGGGCTTTCGCCTTCATCGCGTCTGACAGCGGTATCTGGAAGAGGTAAATGGCCCGTGACGCTTGTTACTGTGGAAAATGATAGCGAGATGAATATTTGTACGTGGGTGCGGGCTATTTGGTAGAATGACAGCTGAATCGATTCGGTAGTGACAGTAACGGTGTACTGCAGTGAATTCTTCAGTGTGGCTTCTTCCTTTATAGGGTAAGTCCGGGACAGTCGGTTCATGTAACATAACAAGGCTATTGAAACTAATACTGATATTATTTATTCCACTAGGATAAATTTCATATGTTTAGAATTTTATGCTGATTCAGAAAAACAGCTTGATATTTGGTTTTAGACCATTTTTGCTGGGAATAGGAATGGAAACTGAAGTCGTGACATCTGACCATCTCTCCTGAGGTACCGAGAGGTCGCAGAAGTTACTCACATAATTATTTATTAAAAAATAATGCAGAAAAGAGAAAAATTATTTATGAGTGAATAACTACAGATTTATTGCTATTTAATTTGTTTACGCTAAACAAGTAAAGACCACGTTGAACAAAAAGTGACCTACCCACTGGCGATTAGCAAAGCAAATGAATACAAAAGTGAATAAATAAAATAAATAAGTTAAAATAATAAAAAAAATGAAAAATAAGAAAAGAATAAAAAACAATTACTTGCAAAATATTGTAAATTTAACTGATAGAATAAAAGTTTAGAAGTCTCCTGGTCGACCTACTCCCCCGGATTTACCCTATATGTTGTACGTAATGGTATGTTTTGGGATGGTGGCGATTCTACGGAGTGTTTGAATGTCCCACAAACTCGATCACGTTAAAGGATCGCTGATTACTTTCGCTCTGGTGGCTTCTGTGTGAGATTTGTAGCAGAATTCCAGTAGGGCGACGGCCAACGCTAAAAGAAGGCCGCCGATGAGGATGTAGAATATCCCTGCTACGTTGCTCAGGGACAATTCGTTTCTGGATGCGTCTTGCTTGTCGCCGTGCCTGCATTCTGTCCTGTCGTACCACCATCGATTCATCAATTTCGCTAGTTCCCCGTTCTCCTTCAGCGACAGCACCGCTAGGTTTATCGGATCCCTGCAACGTTTCAAATTGAGACACAGTCAAATCACTTGGCTAAGTTTTACACATTCATAAACGACAAAATAATATCACAACATTAATTCAATATTGGGATTAGTATCTCTCGAAGAGAGAGAGAGTTTGAAATTAGTTCCAAAAGTCACCGAGAGTTGTCATCCTTGTGACTCGCCAAGCATTAATAGAAAGGGGTTGCAAATTAAATGATAGATGTCATTTAAAAATTCACAAATCTCTCACTGAAAGGGAGAAGCTGGTTGTGTTGTATCCACAGTTAATAAAATTGAGGTGCTTATGGCTCTGCAATGATAAATTAGAAGCTGTTCCGCGAAGAGAAGAGGGGTGGGAAGCTCGAGGGTCGCGAGATTGAAATGGTAGTCGAACCGACAAGTAGAATGGGTCAACGACAAGCCCGTTCCTTAAGCGCGGTAACGATACGGAAAACTGGGTATACAAGTTTTTCTATGGTAATTGTGTGTAATGACATGCTGCGTTTCATCAGGGGGCCGAGAGCAGTGGAATTTTAAAGAGTCGCAGCGACGGAGAGGGAAAGATGCTTCGTCTCTTGTTGATGACTACAAAACCTCGGTAATTACCCTTTCGTATGGAAGAAACAGGTCGAACGCGTCTGCTCTCTCGTCTGTTCGATTCCTGTGCTGCATTTATGGAAACTTATTCGAATGAGTTGTAAAAGTTTTAAATTTATGTTATCACTGGTCACGTAAATTCATTGAGAAATTAAATGACTGATCACTTTCATGGGTTCATCTAAGCCTTCTGATAGAAAAAGTAATTTAGTGGGACAAAAAATGCACCCTAATGAGGACAAATATATTTAAATAGGTACTTTTTGAATTTTGTTAGATTTGGTCAAATGGTGGTGTTCGAAAGATTTTTTCGAGGAAGCTACAGCACATACGAGGTAAATAATTGAAATTTACCTAAGCGGAGAGCCCAGGGGCGTCGCGACGCCGAAGCCCTTGGCGTCAAGATTCCTGCCCACTTTCATCGTGTCGCAGGGCTCCCTCTCGTTGATGTACTCGTTCTTCGGGCTCTCTATCAGAAGAGCGTATTTACCTTTACTCGCTCTCACCCTTCGTATACCTTCGTCGTACGTTTTGACGAACACGTGCTTCCGAGAATTCATGAACTCCCACATCTTGCTGTAGAGATTGATTTGCGATTTCTGCGACCCCCAAGAAGAAAGATTTAGCTGTGAAAGAGTCTGGAACGTTTCCATTTATTTTCAAGCGTATCCCTTTTCTGTTAGCTTGTACTTACGCGAAAAAAATCCCAAGTCGACCCGTGGGAGAGGGTGCCGTACTGCACTTCCGTTTGCGAGGCCAGGTCTTCTGGCGAGTTAATCGGCGCGACCATTCTCTCCACGGTGAGAAATGCAGCCAGGTTCGCGGTGTAGGAGGAAATTAAGATCAGCGTGAAGAACCACCAGACACTGCCAACTATTCGCCCCGATATCGACCTGTCGCGTGGAATTTCCATGGAAATTAGTAAACACCTGTGATTCATTCAGTATTCTTTGTCAAGTGAAAATTGCTAGTGTCATTGACCTTTTAAGGGTACCCTCATCAAATTACTCCCAATATAGGTCATTTTTAGGATTTTATTTAAAAAATGTAAACGTCATAGAGTTGAAAAGAAATTTATGCTGTATTCGAACATCCTTGAAAATAATAAACAAATTTTTTTATTTAACTCTTTTTTTGTTTAATCTGCGGAATTGATAACTTTTCGTAGAATTATCTGAAACCAAAAACCATGAAAATTCTTAATTTCTTAATTAGAATCATCTACGGTCACAGCAACATATTGCAATCTCATGTTTTGGCAGACGTTTAAACCACAGACTTCGAAAAACGGGTAATTATACGCAGGAAAGTGTTAATAAAAAGAAAACGATTGGTCGAAAAGTTATAATCGTAGATGATGAACAATCTTCTCTCGCAAATATAGCCTAAAATATTTTTCAAACAAAATCGTAAAAATGACCCACTTTTGGAGTGATTTGATGAGAGAGCTTTTTGATGAGAGAAATTTTCAAAATCACCTAATGAATTTGATTGAATTTGCACTAAAAATATTTTTATCCGTTCAACTCAGCTCCTCTAATATTAAATCCCGAGTGCCCTACTGCTCGCACTACACAATCACCACGCTCGCAATTTCGAAGAGTAAAAAATTACTCGTAAATTCCTCTTTTCCTTTCCCTCGACCTCGCGCATTCGTTACTCTATCCAGTTTCATCAGAAAAAATCGTTCGACCTCTCTTCCCTATCCCTTTCTCCCTCTCCTTCCATCGTTCTTTCCCATGGAGAAGCTTGTAATCGCATTACACGGCACGTCCGACAGATATGACGGTATTTAATAACGAAACTTTACGCCCTGCCGCAAGAAGGAACGGCGCGCGGAGGGCGTCCGGTGGACACAAGGGACAGAAGGTTCCACAAAATTTACAATTCATATCGCCGCAGCGCGAATATTTAAACCATTAATCAAGGAGGCTACCGCGATGAGGTGGCACGGCGGATACGGCGAAATGTAAATTAATTGAGACCCAGTTTGGCGGCGGCCGAGACGGCGAAACGAATCTGTCGCGATCGCGTCTTCAAGATTCACGAAACCTTGAGTAAATACACTTCGCGTGTAATTTGGGAGACTAACACTGAATATAAAATACATTACGCCTACTGTGTAAAGCGTGACAATAATCTAGCACCGAATGCCCCACGTTCAAGCCACCCTTCCGCTAAATATATCCATCTAAAGGCCCATCGACAACCATCATTTAGTCACCATTGGTCGTTAAAGCGTTCGTGTCCAAGAAACATTGCAAAATACATATGCAATTCCACTCGTGCCGCACCTTCTCGGCAAAAACAATTCCACCATCAGGGCGTAAAAGCTTCTCGTAAAACATTCGTCCATATTTCATCGTGCTCCTTTAATCGTCACGATCCGAGGCAGTTTGAAACGCGGGGAACGCTTCCCGCCGATCCAAGGCGTTCTGCTAATTCGAGAAACGTGGAAAAAAGGAAGGAGAACCGTGAGTGGGATCGACGTTTATGCAAAGGGGGCTAGCAGCTCGCGTTACAAACGTCATGAAATGTATCGTTCGTGATCCATGGCCGGTGATCGATGCCCGATGCGTGGGAAGACGGATATAAAAGTAGGGAAAAAGGGTAGTGCGGGGTGGCGGGTGGTCTCGGAAACGTACGGCCTCGGCGTGTTGGCCGCGTGTCGCTAATGGAATTTTCGCTGGAGCCCGAACGACACGCTCATTCAAATGAGCCGCCCTCGAATAGCCAGTTCGCCTAATCGCGGCGCCGATTACGTGGCCCGCTCTAAATTACATCCAGCACGAGACTGCCCTACGTAATCCGATTATATTGTGATAATTCTGGCCGCGCGGTTATAATCGTCGTTTAACCGGCAGACGGTTGTAATTTAAACGAAGGAATTTGCAACAGTAATTATTGCGTACCTTAATGCCCCCCCTTTCTCCTCTGGGCGGGCTCCGTAAATCACACTCTTAAAGGTTATCATCGTTGGTGTATCTACTGGGTGGCGATATGGAGATCGTGCGTTGAAGGACACTCGGAATGGCAGCGTGGTGGTTTTCTCTTGCCAAGGTAGCGCTTTGGAAATGCTTCGCTTTTACTTCGTACTTTTATGTTTTATGTTTAACTTTTATGTTTGATATAATTCAAAATTAAAGTGGTTTCAGCGCAATGGTTCGGTCAGTTAAAATTTTAACTGACCGAACCATTGCGCTGAAACCACTTTAATTTTGAATTATTTCATATATACGGTCGAAAATTTAATCAATTTATTTTTATGTTTGATCAAGTGGGTTATAGAAGAAGACTATTATTATAGTCTCCGAGGATCCAAAAGTATTGAGATTTTATTACAAACACCAACTGAGCTGTTATACAATATTACAAGGAAAGTTCTCGCGTGTCCTCGAACCTCTATCTGGATTCCAATTTCAATCTCAACGAATGAAAGGACTCACGTTAACCCTTTAGCTCCGGCACCTAGATCCCGTTGAAGGAAAAATATCCCATTTTCTTTTCATCGTTAAGAATGGTCTGAATTTTTCTATTTTTATATAATTTTATTTTTAAGAGGTTAAAATGCATGAAACAAATAAATAGAGGGTTCAGGTAGGTCCAGCTTTTTTCAATGAATAAAACTACTCTAAATATGTATTACTTAATCTGGCGCAAACAGTGAATTACTGTGTATAAATATCTAAGGTTAATAGCTTACAAATCTGGTGCTAGTATTCCTATATATTGTTATAATTACGATCCATGGCTCTCCAAACTAAATTTGTTAACTCTTGTGTTGGAAATGGGATTCATAAGAACTAATATGATTCGTTGTACCCCTCTGCCGTATAAGCCAGAGGAGTTGATTGGTCGAACGCTGGCCGGCGGAATAAATTATGCTTACGCACTTCCTGGCAAAGTTGACTTCCGCAGAACGTGCTGGAACGGCCATGCGAAATAGTCGCGTTAGAAGCTCAGTTACATTTTTGGTTAAATTGCGCCTTTTATGTTTTTCACACATTTGTACGTTATAATCCAAGCTCTAAGGATTAAAGCTAAACGTTTATTTTCGTCTAACTGAGTGTATATAGTTATTGAATATCCACGCCTCGCTCCTTAGAAACCCTCGGCCTCTCAACATCTTGAAAACAGAAGAATTATATCAGACCTGACCTTTTTACTTAATGTGATAAATAGCCGAATAGATTATCAACCCATACTAAATCAACTCAATTTCAATGCAACCACTAAGAGCCTACGGCATCGTAATCTTTTTTATATAAAAACTCATCGAACCCTTTATGGCAAGCATAATTGCATCGACCATATACGTAGCATTGCCAATTCTTATCACGATCAACTTAATTTCTTCTCTGATTCAATAGATAAGATCCGTACAAAGCTTCTTCGTCTGTTGCGCCGAATGTTTCACATTGTATATTCATATTTTTTTTTACCTTTCCTTCTTCTTTCTTCTCTGTCTTTGTCTCTATTTCTTAATATGCGTCCGTTTCTCTACCTCATTTTTCTAATTAATTCTACCAAAGGGTTGTCTAACCCGTTTATTGTAATTAAATTAAACTTAAAACATAAGTAGATACAGACGCCACTACAAGGCCTCAGCCATCAACAGGATCACTGCTTACGAAAACGCTGCGACACGAAAAGGTGCTCGAACAGAGACATCATCTCGCCCCACACGGAACTCTGCGAACCTCGGTGCGAGGAGCCTGATAATGGAGACGAAGCTTACAACCCCCGTGCGAAAGGGGAATCATAATGCATTGTTCAACGCAATTAGCTACGTCTGTGCTCTTCGCTCAGAGCAGAGGCATGGTTTGGAAGGACGCTTATTACTTTCGCTACGCTCTACCGCTTCTTGAATCGAACCCTTCCCTCCCAACCCCCCGCCAACCCTTGTCGCTAATTACACAGAAGTAGCCTTTTCAGAACGGCGCGCGACGCGATACACCGACCAAGCCAAAGAACTAGCAGACGTTTACACAGGAGACTTTAAACGTCGACAGCGACGAACCTTTTGAATCTTACCCAATTCATCCTATTAGCAGACTGATACGGTTGACCTGGTCCGAGTAAAGGGAGCCATTCTCCCACGGAGCCTTTATGTATTTTACTCCCTTCGCTGATACCGCGGGAATTGGGAGGAGAGGGAGAAGCGAGTGGCTATAATTAGCGCAAAGAAAGGTGGTCGAGGACACTGTCCTTTTCGTCACATGCAACTAAGTGTCGTTCTGAACAGTCAACGAAGAATTTTTTCCAACTTCTTCGCCTGTACTTTGATCACAGCCAGAGTTCTGATCGGAGATCTTCAGCGTTAGGGCTTGACCACTGTTTCGCGAAGTTTTCGTGATGCGAACAGCTTTAGCTCACAGTTGTGTGTCACGTGACTGATAAGGAAAGTTGGACGCAGTTGTGAAAGAAAGCACGATAGTCGAGCGAGATTGGCGAGCAGTTAATTTTTACGGAGTTCCTTGTTCGGGACAACCATCCACGGCTTATCAGGGCCGAATTTTACAAGAGAATTAACGATTACCTGGGCGATATGTCGCAGCCCTGCTGCATGAACGCGGCCAACGCGAACCACAGACTGTTGATGATGCTGAAGTCGTTGGCCATGCTCGAGGTTGGCATGTGAGGCGATCCTTGAGAGCCGTGGGGATGTTGCAACGTGGGGTCGTTTCTTGACGCCATCGAAGGATCTCCACCGCTGCTCAAAGTCAACACCCTCCACTCGTATGGTGAAAATCTGGGAATGGAAATTTAATTAATACTCGGTGACGTTTCTTGTCGACGGTGGAACGAGACTCTTCCGCCAACTTCGTCGGTGGAAATAAGAAGAATTTCAAGTCAGAAATTAAAGTAAAATGCCAAGTCAAGCATTCAAATAGTTTCAGAGCCTGAATTTACTTATTTTATGAACGAGGAAAGAGTCGAATTTACTTTGAGTGCTCGACATCCGGGCTCTCCTTCGTGATCCCCAGCATTTTCCAACCCTCAGAACGATAGATCGTTTGCTCGAGTCTACTTTTTATAACCAGAGTGAAACATGGAGGGTTTAGCCTTCAAGTTGTATTTAACTAAAGCAGGCACGACACACGTTACACAGAAATCGATGTAAACATCGAATCAGCGATCACGTGACAACATACTTGGGCTTATCGCCTCTATCAAGATCGCGACTGTTCCCTGATTGAAGCGATCGCTAGGAAACGACATTCGGGGGAATCACGCGAGACTAGGAACGGTAAATAGCCTGATCAGGCAGAAATGGAAGCAACGACGATTTGTCGTGGCAGTTGGACATAATACACCCATAGAGTCGCGATAACTGCGTGCCTAATTGAGGTGAGTGAACGTGTAACTGTGGCTCCTCGCACGGAAAAACAAGGGTGGTTGTTGCGTAATTTTATATCGAAAAAATAGAACAAGCAGGCCTGATAGGAAATTAATGCTATGTTCTCAGAGGGTGAATTTACAGATCCTAGAAATACATTTCTGTTTCCTGCAATGAGCTCCACTTTTGTTTTTATGATTTATTACTTGTCGTTTGAAGTGTAGAGCAGGATGTGGATATATAAAAGATTCAGAACGATTAAGTAGCCTTTTTAGAACAATTCTCATGTACTTTTGGTGTTGCCTGATATTATTTCTGTGCTGTATATTGTGGGAAAAGATTATAATTCGTGGCACTCGATAGCACTTAATTACTGTTTGATAATTTGATTTAAATTTAATATAACAATTCATATTATCAATTTCAAAAAGAAATTCTACTTTTAAAATAATGAAACCGTGGCGTTTTGATTAAAATCGAATAGTACTGAAAGGTTATACACTGAAAAGACTGCTGTGTCTGACCACATACCGACCGAATCTACTTGGCCGCGTCTCCAGTGAAAATATCGAGGTACCTTTAGAAATATGTTTACCTGGATACGGTAAATAGCACGATGGACACGCCAATGTACGAGAATATCACGCACACCCAGATCTCTTTGCTCAACGGGTTCAAAAAGCTGAACACTCCAGGTTTCTGCTTGATAGGCTTCTTTATCATGATACTGATACCCAGGGACATGAAGGGTTTGCTGAAGTCTATCACTCGCTCTCGTTCCGACGTGATTGTCATAGGGGCGATTGCAATATCGGCTTCCTGTAAAACCATTGCAACTGTTAATAAAACAATTCGCTCCGAGTTGAAAAATATTAACAACAAATAACACCACAAAGCATAACATCAGTATTACTATTGTTAGCTTCCTTCGCAGCCTCGCTATTTCTATTTATCATGGTTCAATTGTACGAGTTGCACGTAATTTCATCGTATGCAATTAAGGAGGTATCGTTTCTCTTTGCATCCCTTCGAAACTCGTCCACCAGATGTAGTTTTAAGTTCAGCAAACGATGCTGAAGAGCTCGCAAGCTCGTGGCATCTGGCGGAGGAGCTTCGTACTCCCCAACGAAGGATAAAACAGCTTGTTGGAGTTGAAACCCGGCGATCAATAGCAGAATCTTTGGTGTAACTGGGCGAGATCGCCCTGGCGGGTGCGGCGTGCTAACTTCCGGGGAGTTCCGCTTTGGGAAAACCTTGGAAATCGGGATAGACCGGTTGAGCGAGTGGGCCCAATGAGGTGGACTTACTTTGCGGATTAATTCGCCGACCATTCCATCCCAGCCACCAGGAACATCAGGGTTCTCCATTCCGTACTTGCCGTCTTTTACGATCCGCAGCTCGTCTAAAAAATCAGGGAACAGATGTTCGATCAGATCGATCGTTAGTGTTGAGTTAATAGACGAGATTGCTTTGATTGGTCGTTTAACAATAGTGGATTTGCTGCACCGAAGGCTCTCGAATTATTTTTTTGAATTATTTAGGGTGGGGTAGCTGTGAGCAGGTTGACTTAGCGTAGATTCTGGGATTGTGGATAACTCTGGAGGCATTAATATTGTATAACAGCTTAGTTGAGATGTCTGAGATGTTTTGAGCAGATTTGTGCTCGATGCAAAGTAATTTTACATAGGCAATCTTTGGAGAATTCAGGGGATGATAAGATTAATTGAATATTGTGGCTTTGAAAGAGTATTACTATTGTTGAAGCTAGTGGAAGGATTTTTTAACGAATTGATGCGAATACTTACACGTTATCCCCAGTTTCTTCGCTATAAGCTCAGCGAGATCCTTGCAATAACCTTCGTAGCTATCGTTGCCAACCAGCACCTCGCCAGCGTCTGACTTTTTCTTCATGATGTACGGCTCTTCCTGCGTTGCAGAACGAAGACACAGATTAATTTCGTTCGCTATAAATACGCAGTTTCGTTCTATTAATCACCAAGACAACTCGTGGACCAACTTCTTACCACGATCGTGGTGACGATGTAGGTCTTGTTCTTCTCGATTTCCGCGTGTGGTCGAAGCCGAATGTATTTCGCCGCGATCGACTGGAATCCAGCTTCGTCAGTCCATTCTGCAACCTTGAAGAATAAATTATAAATTAGCGAAGGACTCGGAGCATTTAAACGCCGATGGAACTTGATTGTGAGTTCACGAGATTGTCAGAGTGGAATTAGATTTTTTTTTAATAGATTTTCTGAGATGCGTTTTTGTGGATGCTGTAAAATTTTAAAATGCTTGAGATATATGTTCAAGTTCGATGGAAGGGTGGAGATTAGAAATCTTGTGGCGAGCTGACACGGAGAAAAATATTTACTTTGACCATGGCGCTGTTGACCGTCATCTCGACGACGTGGAGGGTGTAATTGTGCCGACGACCGTCATCGTTGAAACGGATCTCCCCCGTTAACCCCTCGATTTCGACCTGAGGGTAAAATGTAAACTAATATCAGTAGGCAATAACAGGTCGGTGCAAAAGTTCGTTCGCTCACTGTTAGGTGATGTTAGGTGTACGGAAATGTTTTTCTTCCTACATCTACTTGTACTTTTATTAGAAAAGTGACAAAACATCATAGCTAGCCACTTTGATTAATAAACTCATGTGATATATTTCTACTTTCAACCCTTAATTGCTTATGTGAATTTGGTTTACAATATGTCGTGTCATGAAGACAACTTTCAATGGTTTTGAACGAAAGATGCAAAAGTATCTTTTCAAATACCTGTGTAATAAAGTCACTAATAACTCCAGTATAGATAAAAATAAATTTAGGATTGACAATGTCAAATTATTAAAGAGGAGTCTGCGAGACCCAACGTCACCGTTTATGTCACAAAGTGGGACATCACCGGTTGAGGGTTAATAAAAACTTTGGTTCGCCGACGTAATATTATATTTCAACATATATATCAAGAGGCAAATCTCTGGTGCAGAAGTGGACACATAAATGTCATCAATGAGAATGCTATAAATTAGTCTGGGCATCGATTATCGGCTAAAGAAAATCAGATTCCTTCTACAATTCAAACCACAATTCTGAACGAAGCTTTCCTCGAAGCTTCTTGAAAAGAAAGTGCTTATATTTCAGAAACCTCGTTTCGCTTTCTTGTAAGGCTTTCTGTAACACCCTTTCCGAGGACCGCCCTTCCAGAAACTCTTTTAGTTATCTACGCCCTTTCCTCCATTCAAAAAGAATTCGCATCTCCAAATGGTAACGATTTCCCTGATATCGACAGACTGTCGCGTTTGACTTCATCGACCGACGAACCGTCAAATAGTAGAAAAGGGGTGGGCGACTTGCAGTGTTGCCCTAACTATACGTATACGTGCGTCATGGACCCGCGAATAGAGGGTTGGGGAGGGCGATCTGACGTAGACGCAGGAATTCCGTTAGAGTCGGAATAACCGCCAATTACTGTCAGCAACAGAGTGGCGACGGGAAGGGTCGCCGGCAATTTCGGTTTCCACGGTATTCGTAACATATCGAGTATTTCTGCGTTTCTGTTCGCGCTTCAAGAATTTCGGGACGAATCACACCGCGCGGCTATGTCACCCTCGCGGTGTCGACAATGTCAGAAACCAGCTGAGAATGATTAATCCTAAAGAGTGTGAAATGATATCCCAAGAATGGTAACATTCGGGACTTTGAATTAAATTGGGGTCACGAGATGGATGGGACTGTAGCCCCATTTCTAGGTGCATCAAATGTCATCCAGAAGACTGTGGAGCTACAGTATTGCCTCGATATAAGAATGGGGTATCTGACTTGATCTACGGTGAGCGTTACAAAAATTGTGTTATAATCAGGAGGAAATCCCTTAAGGGGGTAGTGGACTATTTCAGCTTCAAAAAATCGATTTTTTTTACTGCTTCTGAAAGCCTTATCCTTTACGAACATTTTAAACAAATGTTCATGAAAAAATTCAAATAATTGTCGAAGTTATAGCACCGAACGTAACACAGTGTACCGCCGAGTAGGTAACCGCGTAGGTAACTTTGAAGCCGGATAACTCGAAACACGATTTTCAGAAACGGTGTACATCATAACTCTTGAACCAGTGAACATTTTCACTTGAAATTTTAACTGGAGCTGTAGAATTCCATTCTCTATCGTGTGGAAGTTCCGCATCAACATTGGATGTTTATAAAACATTTTAGGACTGATTAAAGACGATTTTTTCCCATAAAAATGTGGGGAAAAAATTGATTCGTGTGTAACTTCTACAATTTTTGTTCAAATTCATCGGCGACTTTCCACACTGTATATATTTCTGTATAGAATAATCACCTTAAAGCATTTTGGTTTCAGATGATTGGTTCACCTGAATTGATGTACACCACCTGCCGCGGCGCGCCGTACAGGACCATCTTCAACGATTAATAACTTCGACAATTTTATACATTCCAACGATTTTTTTTTTGTAAATACTCGCAATCGTGCCCACAATAGATTGCCAAAAGCACGACTATAACGATTGTTTGGTATTAAAGTAATTTAGCGTCAAAGAAACTAACCATTTTACGTCTCCAATAGTCCACTACCCCCTTAAATATTCACGAAGTTTCAGAATTTTTTTATATTTTGGGTTCGGGATTTTCCTTTGTAAGGCAGAGTCTGCTAGGTAAAGCTTACTGACGAATCCACTAGCAAACTGGGAACAAAACACTCACACCTCCTACCTTACTTTCTCAAGAAAAAATCGAAGATATACGCTCTCGGATCCGAAACGTCACTTTATACCAAGACAAATCTATATTTACTTTTCAAAGAATCCACCATATTCAACAAAATACAAACACTCATTATCAGTACGTATAAACTCGTGTAATGTATTCATTGAAAGATTCCACTCACCTTTCTCAGTAGCCTGGAGATTTTGTCACCGTACTCGAACGGCGTCACCCATCCGCGACTGTTATTGCAATCCAACGCCCTGGTGCCGTTTGTAATCTGGCTGGTGCCAGGGGTCCCAGTCCGCCTCACGTTGCTCCTGTCCGACTTTTTTCTCAGGAACTTGTTGAACGCCTCGACGAGAACAAATACCGCGTCGTACATCAGCGCTGCTTGTGCCTAATGCAAGGAAGATTGCGTGGATGAGTGTTCGAGTGTCGTCGACATGGGAAAAGAAATGTTTCGGATAACATTATTTCGACGGTCTACCGTCACTTTGTATTGTGCGTGATTCACATACAAACCTTCTCTTCAACGACATAACAAGAAAGAAGAATGACTTCAGTGCCTGATACCAAAGAATAATTATTACAGTTTGGAAAATATTATTGGACGGCTAAACAATTTTGCATGGTAATTCTATTTTCCCACTCTTTTCTATAGTTTCTATGGAAAACACTTTCCTCGTAAATATCGACAGCGTTAACGCCAGAAGCCTCACTTTGGTCGATCGTACAGCGATCGAACAATTACGATTTAACGTGGAACTGAATTGATTACCACGCTGAATGCACGGGTTCCGATAATCGAACCGAATTCCCGAGCGTCGAGTGACATTGAATTGGGCAAGGACGCGGAGTTGCGATTCGTAACCGACTCCTGCCCCCGCAAGGGAATCAGGGTGGAAATCAAACTTGTGAAAAGTTGCTCGATCTCTAACTATCTGTGACATTGAAGTCTTACAGTTTTGTTAGGAAACTCAAGTTTGTTGGGAACAAACGATTTGTGAGAATGCGTAACGATCAGGTTTTTTTTTCATGGAAGATGTCAGTTTTTATACTATGTACCCCTGAAGGGGTTATGACTAGTTGACAGACGAAAAAGAACTCCATTTTCCGGAATTTTTTGTGAGAAATGTGATGTATGTTCCTTACAACTATTTCCTTATATTAGAAGTACATATATTCAGCAACCCTCAGGAATTTTATTATAGGAAAATATTAAATAATGAAGTCGGATTATTTGAAATCAGAAAATGAAGAAGATTTTGGTAATATACGAGTTTATCTTGTTTATGAACGAAGGATCATTTTAAAAAATTCATTTTCTGACAATATGGTGGCCGATTAACGCAAAATCATGATTTTTCGATGACTGAATTGTTTGTTTTTCGTGAATTAAAAATAGAGTTTTCATCAGAAACAAAATATCTCCGTTCATGAATTAGATAAACTCATATACTAACAGAATCTTCTTCACTTTTCGATGATCCGGCTCGGAGAAATCGTGCTCAGTGCTATAAAAAGTAGCTTCCGGGAGAGTGGCTGTTATTTGTTCATTTTTTAATATTTTCCGATAACAAAATTACTGAGCTTTGCTGAATATATGTACTTTTAAAATAAGCGAATAGTTGTAAAAAATATACATTAGATTTTCCACAAAAAATTCCCGAAAATCACGTTTCTTTTTTGCCTGCCAACTAGGCATGATCCCTTAAGAAAAAATCGACATTCTACAAAAACCAGCGATATCTTATTTTTCTTCTGTTTCAATCGCGTTCCTCTCAGTATTTTCGGTAACGAACGAGCGTGCACCATTGTTCGTAATCGTCGTGACAATTGAAATTACGTGGCTACGCAGAGTTGCGAGGAAAACGCGAAGTTTTCGCGACGTCGCTTCCGGGCAGTGTGGTTGAGCTGAACTCGCTCGGGGAAACCGAGAAAACCGTTTATCCGTTGGGGACGCACGCAGATTCACGGGGACGTGGTACGTCGGGCACGCGGCCAAAGTTGGGGAACCGCGCACCGAAATTGTGTGACGATCGATCACGATAATCGGTGAGTTAGACGGCGCGCAGTTTGGTCTTTGAATATTCTCGAAGGCTCCGTTTCTCTGCATTGAGCCGGGTGGCTCAGGTCTCTGTTATCTGCGATGAAGATAATGGTTAATTTACTTTGATAAGTGCAGGTTCGAGTGTAATTTTCTGTGGGTCATTATGGTTGATTGGGAAATTATCCAACTATTCAATGGGCCAAATCACAGTTTACAAGTTTACAATTGAGGCATTTGATGGAAAAAGGGCACATAGGCTTATGTGCCCAGGAATATGTTATATATATATAATATATCAAGGACATTTCTTCTCCCATGTTTAAATTAGCTAAATGCTGTTTTGTTACGTAGCGTGAGCGACATGCAGCTACATAGCCGCTGAGCGGTCGCGCTGCCGTGCTGTCTATTGTCTGGTCGTGCAATACGTTTGATTTAATGTAAGCGAGGAACTATGGAAAGTGAGGCGTGTATCGAATCCGCAAGGAAAGAAGCGAATTTAGGAAAGATGAAATTGATTTGTAAGACAGCTTGCTGCAAAAAATCGAAGAAATTAATACTTACTTAAAACATAACATTTTTTGTTTAGTTTTGCCCTTCATTTTGTATTTTTTATTTAAGAAATGTATAAAAAATTGGCAACGAAGTATGTAAACAAAATTATATGTAAATAACTAAACAAAGAAGCAATTTTGTTACGAATTTACCCTATTTACGGAAAAAGGGCAAATAAACCACTTGCATAAAACTATTAAATAAAGACACATATCATTTTCAAATCATGACTTCTGTTTACGAAACGTTTGAAGGATATGATACTACATCCTTAAAAAAAAATTGGATTTGATTGCATTACTTTTCATTAAGTTATACTATAATGAAAACTTTGAAACCGATTTACTCGAAATGGCATTTTGGCGTATGTGCCCTTTTTCCATCAAATGCCTCAATTGAATCGCTAATTAGCCATATAAATGGTTGATGCGACCATAAAAGTTATGTTATTTAATTAGAAAAGAAGAAACAGTTAAGTTGTGGATCATAATAATTAATATTATAGCTCCATGAAGAAATTGAAATTCTGGTGCAGCGTACTACTTCTATTTGAGTAAATGAAATTTAATATTAAAAAAGTGATTGTTCTATTATCCGAACATTTTTTTATCAGGCCACTTTTGTCTCCCTAATAATAAGAATAGGGGAGGCTCTACTCAACTCTACTGCAGGTATTTGCAATCCTTGCGGATGACTAACAACGGCGACGGTGTCATTCACTTATGTACTCGTCGAGGAAGCTTTTGAAGAAAACGAGGAGACAAAGTCTCAGGAAGATCAAGTTTACAGAGTTTTCAGCGAGTTGTGACAGAGAGGGTGTCAGAGGGTACTTCATAGTGAGTTTTTAGTAATTTAAGTTTACATACTTATCACGGCGTTATTTTACAATTTCCAGGGGAAAAGAGGAGAGTAAACGTTTCTACGTACAGAAATAGACTCTCGTCCAGCTCCTTGGGACGTCACTGGGTCGAGGCGATGCCAACCAGCTAGGAAATCCTTGACGTAGGGTCGAGTGGAGTCTACGATGCGAAAACCGGTGATGTTGATGGCACCGTACTCGATCACCTCGCTCTCCCATCGGTCGTCCATTATCTGATTACACACGAAAACAGCGTGCTTGTACTGCCGCATAAAAGACGCGAAGCACGGATGGCCGGGTTCCCGCGGATTCGAGGCACTTCCACTTGGACGTTCCCGGTAGTTTATGAGTATGAGGAGCTCTACGCGTGCCAAAAGATTCCGTTCATCTAGGATTACTCGATCCACGGTCGATCTCGAGCGGCGAGGCGAGCAGTTCGTCACTCCTTTACAGGCAACTTCTGTTTTAGAGTGATTGTTATGGCGGGGCGAACGAACAGGAGAAAATTACGCTGCCAGTATTAACGATACATAAGTGTATGTCTTTGGGAAAGCACTGGGAACTATTGAGTTGAGTCATGAAGAAGTGTCCATGACACGTATTAAGGGGGTAGGTTACCCTAAAACAAACCTTTTTTCAAACGCAAATTGTAAAGTTATAAATAACAGTAGAGAAAACGTTTTTTTCTAGTTTTAATCGTTATTCTATGAGCTTTAACACAAAAAAAAGAAAAGTCTAAATATCTCTATGTACATAAAAGTTGTGAGTAAAAACGTAAATACGTGTACGCGGTGCACCGTTTGATGGTGAACATAAAATCTCGAAAACCATTACAACGATTTGGATGAAAATTTAATGAGAGGTAGAGAAAAGCATTCCCTACGATGTATCGGGAGCAGATTGTCGAAAAAAGAAATAATACAATTTTTATGTTGAAAAATGCGATTTTATCGATTTCTTGTATGAAAAATATTTTTCTCTTTTTTTCAAGAATTTATCTCGAAAATCTGCTCTCGACACATCATAGGGAATGGTTTTCTGCATCTCTCATTAAATTTTCATCCAAATCGTTGGGGCGGTTTGCGAGATTTTATGTTCACCATTAAACTGTGCATCGTGTAAACACTTTTACGTTTTTACTCACAACTTTTATGCACATAGAGATATTTAGACTTTTCTTTCTTTTGTTAAAACTCATAGAATAACAGAAAAAACGTTCTCTCTACTGTTATTTATCACTTTACAATTTGCGTTTGAAAAAATACCTGTTTTAGGGCTATCGAGGGTAACCTACCCGCTTAAAGTGAAAGATTGAAAATATAGAGACTGAGGAGTTGGACGTGAGTGTCCATGTGGTAGTGACTGGTTCGAGACCGATATGTTGAACGATGATGGCGTTTCCCATCGAGGTTGCAGGAACTCACCCATATGCACGTATGGGTTCTGCATCCCGACAGGACACAACCCTGTTCGTTGCCACTCGCCCGAAACCACTGAACATAAGCTGTCTTGTCTCGTGTATTCCAGAGTACGCGGGGCAGCTAACATTTCGCTGTTCCGCGGTATTTTGATTGAATTCAAGGGTCTCTAATCGTCTCGATGGATCGCAGCAGCGGAATTGAATGTGGATTAAAGTATTTGCGTTGTCGATATTTTACGTATGTAGATCGATTTTATATTGCACGACTTTTAGAGGTTTACATATTGTTTGAGCACTTACCAGACCACTCAGAAGATAGTGATACGTTCTTTTGCCTAATGCCACGTCTCTTACATGGCTAACCACGATATCCTTCGCCATATCTGTGGGGCAGTCCAGTACCACGTATTTGTTGCTCCACCTGCGAGAAGTTACAGTTCATTTATTAAACTATCAATTTACGTTTTGTTATGTATTAGTAGGTTATTAAGTTTGAACAGTTCCTACTAATGTGACTTTGATATATTTCCTCCCCGATTTTTGAGGATACAAATCTTTGTTAATATTTCTAAGATGTTATGAAAGAATTAGGTTTTCATTGCTTTGATCTAACGTACATTTGAACCAAGTTATGTAGAAAGCCACCGACCCCCAAACTGACAAAAAATTAGTTAAAGTTTAAACACAGTACGGATCTCATAATTTTGGGATATTTATTTTGCAAAAAATTACCAATTTATTAGAACGGCTCTTACATTATACAATTATTAAAAGAATTTAGAACAGATTTTAGCCTTAAAAAATAGAAATTACAGAACATTTAAAATAATATTAATTATACTACTCACTATTAAATAACTCACTAAAAACATTGTAAAATAATAAGAAGAAATAAAATATACCCACTAGAAATAAAACTACTTTCCTTTAACAATTAAAATCCTCAAACTAAATTTACTCAATTTCATATCACTCAGAGTTAGTAGCTTTCTGCATAACTTCGCCCAATTTGATTTAATTATAACCTGGGTTGAATTCTGACTTTGCCCAGTTATGCACAGTTAAATTTATTTATCCAGAATTAAAATTACACTGGAAAGTGTTACTTCGCATCAGCGACTATAAAACGCGACTGTCAAATAGACGTGCCAGGGCAAGTCTATGTGTTTACGTGCCAAAGACAAGACTCTATCTGTCGTATCAACATTTATCCATCGCAAAAAAGGCGGAACAAGCACGAGTAATGTCAGAGGTGACGTAAAAGTGACTTAAATGTGTGTACCTCTTGCGACTACAATCAATTGTAAACCTAACGTAAGACTACCTTCCACTTAACGTAGTTCCGTTCAAGTCCAATCAGTTTCAACAAAAATTCAGACCCAAAAGAATTCAATTAACATTCGAAATATTAGTATGCATCTTTACTACCCCCCAAGCTTCCATTATCCAAGAGCAGTCAACCTAAACGATCTAAGGAGGAAAAGTCTGAAACCATCAACAACAAACTTAACCACTTTACCCGTTCCAATTTAACTCTTTCCAAGGGTTCCGCTACTGAAATATCTCCGCGCTTGCTACGGTGAAGATTTCAACGACCCTCCTCCTAATGAATTTATGTAATTCCAGTCGCGTCGCGCCTCCGCCAGACGATAAAGTCACGGCGCAACGAGCCGTCGTTCGGCGACAATTTGCAATAGTTACGTTTTGTTTTCGGTAACTACAACGCTCATTCGATTCGGGCCCATTGTCGGCCGGCTGGTTGTTGATTACCCCTCTGGTGCAAATGCGTAGCCGACGGTAAATTGCGGCCGAGATACGCGGTGACCACTCGTATACCCGCAAAAACGTGATCCATCAGACTATACGGACGAGTACAGAGTTCACTGGCACAAAAATAATAGCGAGTACAAACGCAGGGGTGCATTCCTTTAGCGTGTCCAGAGACCTAATCCTTCCTTTCACCCAAACGTAGTGATGAAAAGCAGAAATACTTTTTAATTGAAAAATATATCCATTTTTAAGTGACAGGAGGAGAGAAGTGCTATAAAAGGGACACGTTTGCCAAAATTCTAAATTTATTACATATGCAAGTTATTTTCCTGTTTATAGCAACACTAAGTAATCTCTAGTCATTTGGCGTGAACTTTATTGCAGTCTCACTCGCAACAGAATAATAATGTAAAGGGAAAATTTTCTTTGTTTTTCTGTGTCGTTTTATGAGATAAAGTTTTATACTAATAGTGTCTATATTCAACTGAAACAAAAATATTTAAAAGGGAAGCTTCATTGATTATTTTCTTCGTTTTGTGGTTCTTATAATATGCTCACTTATAGTCTTGAATGGCAAGTAGAATTTAAATCTAAGCTATTTTATTACTTCACTATTTTGCAGATTTCTTATATGTATATGTACTTATTTATTTTTATCACTCGTGAATATTCCTGTGTCGAACTTAGTTCGTAAGTCACAAATTTTATAAAAAAATTTATTTTACAATTAAAGAAGCTGGTAAGGCATTAAAGATAAGTCACACTCTTTAAAGACAGTGAAAACTATTGGTGATTTATAGTACAAAGAGTTACTTTTGTCACAGATTCTATTGTTTTGTAGTATTACGGTTTAGAATTATAATTGTAGTACCTGATAAGTATATTTTCATTAACGTGTCCCTCCTATGACGTATAAAGTGATCGTAATCTGTGATGTACAATATAATATCATTTAAAACCACCTAGTCGTGAAAGGGGGGACATTTTCGACTTATTTAAAAATCTAAAACTTCGTTACTTCCTGTTACTATTGATGAGTTAGAATATATATTTATTGAAGGTCACTAAACGTACTTCCTATTAATGGACTTGTGCTTTAACTACCTATCACGATATTATCAAGAAATGGACGTTAAATAAAATTGTCCCTTTTATAGTACCCCTTTTCTATACGTTGTCCTGAGTCACGGTTCACGCAATTTCCATCAATCACACCCCCGTGCAAAATACTTTGCTTTCGCTACCGATTTTTGGTAATAACGTTTATTGAGTAAAGCTCTGGTTATTAGACCCGAGGCAGTTACTGTGATTATACTAGCCTATTATACTTCATCCTGCTACACCCAAGAGCCATTATACTTCGTTTCACTGGCTTCCCCAAGCTTCCAATAGGGATGGAATTCAATTAAATCAACAAACCAATCGAAAGAACTGTCGTAAAGGGAACGAGCCCCGCGATTAGACCCACCGATTGAGCTCCTCCAAGCTGCGCAGGAAGTCGATCGCCTCGGACATATTTTGTATCCGTTTGACCGTTTCCACCTGAAACGACTCGTTCCCCGGCTTCAGGCCCTGGTAGATCTGCTGCAGCCTGAGTAATCCTGGAACAGGCAAGAAATTTATTACTCAGCTGGAGCCGCAGTTCCCATGGAAATTCGAAAATCCTCGTCGCCCGTAAACGCGATCGCTGCGGTTCCACGCTCGTCATTACGCATTATAGTGTGCGCGTCTTCTGAAAATTATGCACGCGCGATTGCGTATAACGTCCCGGCCGTAATTCATTGCCAGACACTGCGTGGCCTGCGGTCATCACCGCGACCAAAACATTGACCAGTGATTATTGCGCTAGTACCTCTGATTTTGTAACGCGGATCAAATGACAAATGCGACTTAGGATACGTTTATGTTGGAGCTGGGGTAGAAATTAAAAGAGCGTCAATCAGACGGCGATAAAGTATCTTTTTTGGTGTGTTCATAGTGGAGCTGTGATAATAGTAGACACTTTCAGTCGTTTAAGGTTTCGCAAAGATGAACCATTTAAACCTAAGTGATTCTGAAGAAGAATTATTATTATCTTTAAGTTCCGTGAAATGGTAGGGGAGACCGGGGCAAGTTGATACGTTTTTCAGTTTTCATTGTTTTTCATTTTTGTTTGAATCAATTACTTAATAACAAATATGCTAAAATATACTTTGGTCCTTCCTCTTTAATATATAGTAAGCGGAAACTTGAGAAAGTACATACAAAATTAATGAAAAAATGTTATTTGGACGAAGGCAAAGTGTATCAATTTATCCCACTGCGGGGCAAGTTGATACATCTTTAAAATATCTGTTTAATGAGTAACTAATAAATTAGAAAAATATAATTTCAATCTAAATACCTTTCCAACAGTCAAAAGTTCAAAGATCAAACAGATTTTTAAACAAACATACCTAGAAAAACATTTTTATTTTCATTTTTTTTTATGTCTGGAATATCCCACTTTAACATGAGGTGTCTTCTTCTTTTTGTTACTATATCTTAATAAACTCATTGTGTCATGATTGTATATTTTTGTGCATGGCCTTAATAATATTGAGTCTTTTTCTATTTCGGCACACGCTTTTTCCAAAACATCCTACGATATTTCGCCACGATTTGTCTTTTTGATATAATTTCAAACCATTTTCCAAGAAATATAAAGAAAAAATTCAATTAAAAGTAGTCGGGGAAAATTAATATACTGTATCAACATGCCCCAGAGAAACCGTATCAACTTACCCCACAGGAAGTCATTATGTATAAACATGTCTATAAAAAAATGTAGAGCATATAAACATAATTACAAAACGTAATTACCTTACCTTCAAAAGACTCAATATGATGCCAAATTACTTCGGGTTATAAAATTCTTTATATCGTCTCAAGACGGATTGGAAAGTGAACACAACTATTTACTTTTTCTTTATATAAACGAAAACAGTTAAAAAACGATTGCTAACGTCAAGGTACACCCACGTACGCTGGATCGTAGGAAAGAATTTATCAACATTTTTCACATATTCCATTGAAATGAAGCTACATATATACGGTGTCGAGATAATTCGTCTGTATCAACCTGCCTCTGTATCAACTAGCCCCGGTCTCTCCTACATCGGAAAAATCTACGCAGTAAACATAGGTACATAATCATTGTGTTCTATTTAATTTAATAGCTACTTCATTTCATAACTTATCCAAAATAAATCTTATATGGTGATTATGTATCAATAACAAAAACAGCGATAGTAGCGAAAGAAAAGTTTCGATCAACGCCACTCATCGACACCTATTTCGAAGATCAACTGTATTAAACAGCTTGCTTGTCGATCGAGTCGCTTCGGTCAGTGTCACAGTCGGGCATTCGCGATGGAAGGCTTACGCCGGCGGCGGGGTTACGTAATGCAAAGGGTGGAAATCGAAAAATCAGGAATAAAAGGACGGGAGGGAGGGGGTGGTGCGGGGACGATGGCTGTCGGTGGGAGAAAGGGACAGCGTGGAAAAGTCAACAGCGGAGAGTCAGGGGGTACGTTTGGCGCTGTCGTCATGCTTTTTTGCAGCGCCATGCGTGAAACTGATGGCCGGGTTAACGAGCGCCGTGCGCGTGTAAGCCCAGTGGCGCGTTATAAAAGAGCTTGCATTTCAACGAGCACCGCCGCGGCTTTTCGTGAACGTCCCCCTCCGCGCCACCGGTGTTTTCTTTCTGGCCGTTTCTTCTGGCGCCAACGCTTCAAAATCCACTCGACTGACCTGTGGAACGAGCCACCCTTCGCGGCTACTTCGCCCCGTGTTTGCGATCGTTACGGCGGGCTTGGTCGAATGTTACTAAACACTGGGAAACTAACTGAAAATTCATTTCTGACAACAAACGGGATTTATATTAATTTTTCTACACTGAAGATTCAGAGAAATGAGAACTAAGAAATTATAAAATTTCTCGAGATAGAACACTAGTTATAATATTAATAATAATAATAATAATAATACGTTTATTTACGGAAGCCCATTGATACAATAATGTGAGAAAGAACAAAAGTAATGTGAGCGCTACGAAGCGAACAAAGAAACATTGATAGAAACAACAAAACTGGCAAAGTTATCTACCCTTACTCTATTCAATCCTCATCTTTACTATCTGTTGAAATTGTACGTGACCTTGGTATTTACTTTTCTAGCACTTTAACGTTTCATTATCATTATCAACATATTGTTAACTCTGCGTATAAAACACTTGGTTTTATTTATCGCATCTCTAAATTATTTTCTAATATCACCACACTCCGCACTCTCTATAACTCCTTGGTTCGTCCTATTCTCGAATATGGATCTGTTATTTGGGCTCCTTATTATAAATGTCACTCTGTATTAATCGAAGGTGTTCAGCACAGGTTTCTTAGACTGGCATCATACCTCACTGAATCACCTATGTCAATATTTTGCCATAATTACGACTCTATGCTATTGCGCCTTGGATTAATGAGCCTTGATCAACGCCGTGTCGTTGCTGACCTTCTATTTTTATATAAAATTATTAATCATTGTATCTCTTGTCCTCAAATCCTCCAAAAACTTAGTTTCTATGCACCTGTACGGCGCCTTAGAAATCCTAATCTCTTCCTTCCGGAATCACATCGAACTCTCTACGGCTATTTCAATAGTCTTAATCGACTTTTAATAACTGCGAATCGCTATTGTAACTCTGTTGATTTCTTTAATAATTCCTATAATTCCTTCAATCACTCCGCTTTGATCGCTGTTCGTATGTCCCTCTCCCCCTAACATTCAATATTATGTCTTCTACTGGTATAATATTATTACTATTATTCTTTTATATCTGGCTTTGTCACTATTCATTAATGGTCTCTTTCGCGCTTATTTTCCTGCTTTCTTTCTGTTAATTATATTTCTTTTGTACTTCTTAATTACTTGTTCTAGGCTTGTGCGAGTGTGATTTATATTTCTTATAACAAAGGGTTTATCCCGTTGAAATATATATATATATATTAAAAACGCAAAACAGAACAGTTATAACAACAGTCAGCAATTGATGGCATTAAAGACTGAATATTTGAAGGAGGTGACTGAAACGTCAAAGAGATCAATCCTCGTGAAATACTCATTAACATGAGAGGCAATACGGTTAACAGCATGGAATTTGCCCAATACTGTACGATGAGGTTCGATGTAAAGTAGAGAGGTTCGTCTTATTATTCTAATAGGCGCATAAAATTTAAACAGTTTAAGAATACCGGAACAGTCAATATTACCATTAAGCAAATTATATACAAATAGCAGATCAGAAATAGTCCTACGATTTACAAGCGTCATCAGCCTCAATTTAGCCAATATTGGCTGGTAATTATGGCAAGTTATTGGCATGGGATCGTTTAGCTTATATGACATAAAACGAAGAAATTTATTTTGAACCCGTTCGATCATGACGGATAAGTACTTAAAATGTGGACACCAAATGATCGAAGCGTATTCCAGATGAGGACGGACTAATGAAATATAAAGAAGCTTAATAGTAGAACAGTTTTTAAACTGACGGGAGACACGAATCACATAACCAATATTGCTGCTATAAAATATTTTAATTTAAAAGAGTCAAGACGATTTCAAAATTAATTCAATCTGACAACTCGCACATGATTTATTGTTAATTCGTTGAATGATAAAGAAGTGAATTGTTTTTAAACTTCTCTGTCAAATCCATGTGTCTAAACCATTCCCAATTTCTTTTGCTAAAAAATTGTCCCTCCCCAAAAATAGCTACCCCCAAATTTGCCATCCTAAGTAGGCTCCGGCCTAGTTAGCCCATACACAAATCCGCCCCCGTATATATATTCTTGTTAAATCGCTACCCGCGAGTTCCTTTGAACTCTCAGAGAAGTGTTACCCCTTTAACCGAATCGGTGCTGCGAAATTCAAACGGGGATTCGTCACGTCGAATGGAAGTTCCCGGAGCGGCATTCGACGGCAAATTCCCAGGCTGACTGGCTGAAAAATGGCGCGCGCGTCGCCGCAACGTCGCGACACGTCGCGTTGCGTCGCGTCGGTTGCATGGTGAACACGTATTAACTCGGCTCGTTACGACTCGGCACGCCCGGAGTTCGCGTACAGCTCTGTACACGAGCCCCCTTCGGTTGGCTCATATCAAGCAGCCAGTCGCGATCGCGACTTTGAAGCGTTCGTTTGCGAAACAACGCGAGCGTGCGAGCTGACGCGCGCACACGGTGCTTGGTTAATCAATCTGACGACGCTTTTATTTAATCGCCGACAGCTGCGCGGCCAAGTCAGTAGAGCGGTGCCGTTTCACGAGCAACTAAACGGACAGCGTCATTGGGTAGCTTAATCCCTTATGATCGCACTTCGATCGCGCCGGTTCGCGATTTCGAATCGCAACATTGTGCTTTATCCCAGCAATGCTCGCGATCGAAATTGCATTACACGTGGATCGTTGGAGAAAATAAAAGAGAGACCGGCGACGTTAATTTCGTGCGATCGGTTGCAGATTCGATAGGGGTCGATCCCATTCTCGAAACAGGCTTTTGTGAATAGTCTCACGCGAGAGGGTAAATCTGGCGAGCTTTTTTCTGCGGGGTATGTGCACCGAGCGGATAATGAAGCAGCGATTCGCTGAGAGTCTGGAATCACTGATGAGGGTGATAGGCGGTTCGAGTATTTGATAGGTAGTTGCTCAGATAATTGGTCAGGGTTTCTAATTATTCTGAAGGCCAGAAAGCACTGAGTTTATTCGTTTTAATAGTATTCTGCGAGAGACCCGAGCTACCGTAAACTGAGAGAAAATTGGCAGCACAGGGTAACATTGGTATATGTTGGGGATTAGCTTAGGTTTTGGTGGAAACGGTTCCATAAGAATGTATTTAAATTAATTTTTTAAAACGTAGCATAACATGGGAGAGCATAGCATAGCTTAGCTTCCAGGTGGATTCCCAGCTTGAAACAATTTTTTTAAAACGTAGCATAGCATGACACAGCTTAGCTTAGCTTGTGGTGGAAATGGTTTCATAAGAATGTATTGAAGCTAATTTTTTAAAACGTAGCATAGCTTAGCTTAGCTTTCAGGTGGATTTCCGGCTTTAGTAATTGGAATATCCCCAACATAAACACAGGAATTTTTACGCTACCTGCGATCGGTAATTTCGCATGCACTAACCAAATATATAAATAATTTAATTCTTCAAAGAAGGGGCTTTGTATGAAGACAAGAAAACTAGATTATATTCTTTAAATAATTTTTTATAATCACCTAATGAATTTGACTGAATTTGCATTAAAAATTCTTCTATCCGTTCAATTCGACAGCTCCCAAGATTAAATCCTAAGTACGCCACTGGTATGTACTAAGTGTGTGACTATAATTTTATATCAGAAAACGTTATACAGCAGCCAATAGGTACTACTAACTATATTTTCATTACAATCTCTTATTGCAATAACACAAAGTGATAACGGCGCATTAATTCGGTCAGTTACACAAGTTTTTTTTTTTAAAAAAAAGCTAATTTGCAATTATTAGGATATAAATTCCTCCGACGTTTCGGTCTGTGTTTAGACCTTTTTCAAGGAAGATACAATAAATACTGATACAATAAATAGTGTATTTATTGTATCTTCCTTGGAAAAAGGTCTAAACACAGACCGAAACGTCGGAGGAATTTATATCCTAATAATTGCAAATTAGCTTTTTTTTTAAAAAAAAAAACTTGTTTAACCGACCGAATTAATGCGCCGTTATCACTTTGTGTTATTTCTACAATTACGGTCGATATCTTAAATACATTAAATCTCTTATTGCACCTTGCATCAAATCTAGATACCTACTGGGAAAAGACTCAGCATGGATTTCAAAAATACAGAAACTTGGATCGAGCGTTGTAATAATTACAAGCCAGCTAATTAGCGGCGCGTCGTCAGCGTGGAACTTGACGATGGGGACTGAAATCCGAGCGACACGTCAGCTCTGAATGCTCTCAGGTTATACTGACACGAGCAACTACACTTGCAATGTCCACGCGATGATACGCACTCGGTTCATGGTTTTCGTCCAATTTCAGATAGCGAACGGATGTCTTCTGGCAGGAAACGTCGATATAATGTCACGATTCGCGTTCTGCTCGCCTCTAGGGAGAGGTACACCCTTCGGGGGTTCTTTCGCGATTCAACAGACGGGAATCCATTCGTTGAAGTCCCTGTTTAGTGATATGACACGTAGCCCAGTGGTGTTTTAATCTTTTGCCATAATGCTATTGTGGCATTTTATTTCAACCGTTGCTGGCAAAAGGAACGAGAGGTAAATCTTCCGTCAGAGTTTACAATAGGACATTCTATTGATCGAAAAATTACAATATGTACAATGCAGAATTCACTGAAAAGGCAAATAAAAAAGGCAAATGGCACTAATTGGCCAAATAATTTTGTGAAATGTAATATGAATTCATTTCAACAAGAGCTAGATACGAGAATGAGGTAATTTGAAAATTTGGTAGGTTTACCGTCGTTGAAGCATCTCACTTTTGAAAAAGAATATGGGCAACTGAACTGCGTACTAATTACTTGAATCTATTCAATGTCGGCCAAGGGCTGAATAAAACAACACGGCTTTAGCAATGTAATGAAAAGAGCTGCTCGTTCAGTACTGTGCCGCTGCACCGCCGGGAACGTAGCAACGAAAACAAGGCGCCGGAATCGAATTATCACATTCGAGGACCTGATTATCCGATTATCGAGCAACAGCAATCTCGAAGCGCCGAGGGAATCCTCGGAGACACTCTTTAGCCCAGGCTCGAGCACGCGAAACGGTAAACCGTTGCTGGACTCGTTCACCTTCCTTACTAAACATTCCCCTTCATTCAATTACCAATTATGAAATGCCTTTTCTCATTAAATAAGAGTTTACCTGCACCAGGAATTCCACTTTGTCCCGGTAAATCTTCACCTTATTATACAATAAAACGGAAAGGTGAAAAATGAACATTTCGAGTAATAATTATCCACTATTATTAATCCCAAGTTACCCTATATATATATATATATATATATATATATATATATATATATATATAAATATAATTAACTATATATATATAATTAACTATATATATATAATTAACTATATATATATAGTTAATTACACAATATTTCTCCCCATCAGTAGAAATTCATATGCATGAAGAGTTCCATTTTATCTCACAAGGGAAGTTATACACCCCAGAAATTTAGAAAATTATGCAACTTTATGCGCAAGTAGAGTAGTTGATGCGTAAGACAAACCTATTTTTTGTTAGTTCCGTGGTGCAGTTTCAGAGGGCGAAATCACCCGCTGAAAAAATGCAGAATTTCCTTTTTCGTGGAACATCTCGAGAACGGTGGGGAATATTGGAAAGAAGATTAAACAAAAGTTGCAATCTTTTTGTTATATCTACAAAACTGTGCATCAACTACTCTACTTTTACACAAAGTTGCATAATTTCCTGAATGTCTAGGTTGCTTAACTTCCCTTGCCAGTTTCTCTTCACCCAACCGTAGAATAAGAATTGGAAATGGAGAAAGCTCGCTTTAAAAGCTCGCCATACCGTATTAGTACAAAAACGCTAAATTCTCGATTCACCTCGTGTCTTATCGATCCGTTCGTAATCCGCGTTACTCGTGGCTGGCCGAGCGTCGTTTCGTACGAGCTGGTTGCAAAAAGCCCTGTCTCCTAATCAGCTTCCGCCACTTGGAGCGTACACAAAGACCGATAGGGGAATGATTAACGGGAACAGAGACGCAACAAAGCGCGCGAGTTGCCGTATCCGTGGCCGAAGCTTCGTTCGAGCGTCGCGTCGGTTGGCGAGCTGTTCGCGCGATTTTCCAAACTCCCCGCCGCGCTGACTAGCGTCACGAGGCGGAAGCAGTCGCGCTTGCTCGTTGGTTAAAGACGCTTGTTTTCATCATGCCAATCTGGTAATTGAAATCGAACGACCAGCCCCCGAGAGGCCGGGGGCGAAATCACCTGGAGAAGGTGCAGCGGCAAAGGGGTGACTTCACTTTGGAGAAATAACTTTCCGAAGGCAGAGCGGAGGCAGGGGAGAGACAAAGGAGAAGCAGGTGATGGAGGAAGAGGCGGATAGAGGAAGGAACGCATGTACTCGGACGGGATCCAGTGAGTATTTTCAAACTGGAACCGCGGAGGGTTTTCAAAGGCAACCTCTAAATGAAATTCCGCGGGAGCTACTTCCTTTAACTAATTTGTCTATTATTACGTCGCCGCTGGTTCGATCGGGACCGATCGCTTTGACAAACGTGAGCTTTTAACGTAATGCGTTCTCCCTGCGGTGACGGGCTTCTAATAATTGAACAAAGAGCGAGGGGGAAGCGTCTTCCTTATATCGAGTAAATAGGGGAGCATCGTTGGTAACGGCGCGGCGCAACCGTCGGTGAGAAAACACTTTACTAAATAAATAACTGTCAGCTTGATTCCTCAGCGACAGGTTTCTTGGTTGATGGAAAGGGAATTGAAGTAGCCTTCTTCGAGATCTAAAATTCGTCTACTTTTAATCATAAAGACCACCAATGGGGACATTGACGTTGATCGAGAATGAAATAAGTGGGGGAAAGCGGGGTGATTTTTTTACTGACAATTGTTAGGAGTGATGCGGCTGGCTAATATTCATCGTTTCTGTGACTATAGTCCGTCGAATAAATTAATAATAAATGAATAATAATTTTTAACTAAACTGTAAATTTCGTTACAATTTCTCATACTAGGTACTATTTGACTTTTCCTTATAACTCAGAAACGAATAGTTTCTCCAACATGCGCTTCAAATCACTTAAGGGGGGAGACCACTGTCTCGGCCCGAAATGTAAGGGTATTTTCGGGAATTTATTTCAACCAAACAACGCAAGTAAATCAATTTATTGCTTAGTATAGTCAATAGTGTATATATCGAAGGGTAAGAAAAATTTTTTTTTAATCAAATTCATAAATCCGTTTTCTGAATACACTCCGTCAAAATTTGCGCTCCGGAAAAAACATGCTAGTCGCGTTGACAGTCCCCAGATCATATGGTTCATCGAAATTAAAAAAAACAATAATATTTAGAAACTAGAAGCCTGCCTCTATTACGTGACGATCGAAAAATGTCGAATTTGTAAAAAATAACAAAATGGCGGACCACTGAAAAAAAGTCGTATTTTCGGGGTACAAAATTGGGGAAATGTTGCTAAAAAAAATAGAAGCAGGTCGAAAATTGAAAATGTCTGATCGTCACGTAATAGCGACGGGTTTTCCGTACAGTAAATGTCCTTGATCATGCCAATTGGACGTATAGTTTTCTCTGTAGACTGTCAACGCGGTTGAAAAATGTCATTCTGAGGAAATCGCGTTCAATGTTCCGCGTGACTCAGTCGCGCGTTTGACACCGCTTCACGAAAAACACCATATCTCCGTCAATTTTGCGAATTTCTTCATAAAATTTGGAGAGAACATTCTTGAAACATACGTCTTTCAGAAAATGTAAAAAAGAAAAATCGATTTTTCCGAGTTTTAATGGTCCGAAAAGTAAGGGTGTTTTCGGGAATTTATTTCAACCAAACGATGTAAGCAAATCAATTTATTGCTTAGTATAGTTAATATGTACATATTGAAGGGTAAAAAAAACAATATTTTCAATCAAGTTCATGAATTCATTTCCTGTATCCTCTTCGTCGCAATTTGCGCTGCGGCAAAAATATGCTTGTCGCGTTGACAGTGCCCAGGCCATATGGTTAATCGGAATTCAAAAAAACAATAATATTTAAAAACTAGAAGCTTACCTCTATTACGAGACGATCGCAAAATGTCAAAATTGTAAAAAATAACAAAATGGCGGACCACTGAAAAAAAGTCATGTTTTCGGGGTACAAAATTGGGGAAATGTTGCTAAAAAAAATAGAAGCAGGTCGAAAATTGAAAATGTCTGATCGTCACGTAATAGCGACGGGTTTTCCGTACAATAAATGTCCTTGATCAAGCCAATTGGACGTATAGTTTTCTCTGTAGACCGTCAACGCGGTTGAGAAATGTAATTCTGAGAAAAACGCGTCCAAAGTTCCGCGTGGCTCAGTCGCGCATTTGACACCGCTTCACGAAAAACACCATATCTCCGTCAATTTTGCGAATTTCTTCATCAAATTTGTAGAGAACATTCTTGAAACATACGCCTTTCAGAAAATGTAAAAAAAGAGAAAAAAATTTTCAGATTTGAGACAGTGGTCTCCCCCCTTAAAGAGCATTGAATAAGGTACCAAATAAACAGAATTAATTTTTTTATCACAAATAAGTTAAAAAATTGAAAAATAGATAAATAAACGTAAAAAATATTAAATTATACATCATTAGAAAGTGATAATTTTTTCCTATTTTCCGGCGTACATTGCATTTGAATATCTTTTATAATTAAAAAGTTATACACGAATGTCATCTATTACCCCTATTCGGACCACTGTGATGACATCGCCCCATAAGTGCCACCACAGACCATTTTCCAAGCGGACCAGACGGTTCTCCGACGCGCTGACATATTTTTTGCGCCGTCGAAGAGACAATCGCGCGTAACAAGTACGCCCGAGTGTCTTCAGGCGCGCGAATGCAGCGATCAACGATCCAGCGTGGATGGCCTAGGGGATGAACGTACACGGGACGTCAGCCCTGGTACGCGAACAATCCTGTCTGCCGCCTCGCACGGTAGGCCTGCGGTTTCTCGTGGCGTGTACTTCGAGACGGAAATGCCATCGCGACTGCCGGAAACTAACGTCGAAATAGACGACGGAAGCGAGCAACGGCCGCGATACGTACGCCTGCCATCGGTTGCCGTCTGATTCCATCTGCGGTGAGGCTTGTTGCCGTGGCTTAAAGGGGAAGACGTCTTGTTAACGCAGACAATGGGCCGGGCAAAAATGTCTGCGCGCAGAGAAACTCTCGTCGCTGGAGGCTCGAGCGAATCGTACGGAAGTTTTCTCGCATGGAACCACGCGATATGGGAATTCTTCGCGAAGATGCAGTGAATTTTTCCACTGCTCGATAGAATTCCATCGCGACGGACCGCGTTAAATGACATTTCCACGCGATGACTCGGGTTAAGTGAAGTTTCAAGTCAAAGTTAGAATTCGGAGACGGGGATCCAGCTTCTTTGCGATTCACACGCGGACGTTCGGCTTTAAGCGTGACTTTCTCGTGGAAGTTTCACGCAGAATTTGCGCGCGAAGGTTCACCTCAAGCACGATTTCCTGCGAAAAGTTCGGCCTGAGTAAAAGTTCCTTTTAACGGGCACGCTCGGAGCAAACGTTTCGCGCAAACATTGGCGAGAAACAAAATTTTCCCGGTGAACGCCCGCGTGAGGCGATCTTCCCTCGCCGTACTTTTTATTCAACGCGTCGCTCGCGCTATAGCTCGGGGCCAACAACGAAGCAGACTGTTTTCCTCGCGGTTCGATTCCAAAATATTCCGACCCTTTATCGCTGGCTGCCGAGCGTTTCTTTTTTTAAACACTGTTATTTATTCTGCTCGGCGCGCACAACATTTTTCCTTCTAGTTTGATGCATATTTGCGTGGATGTTTATATACGTTTCATGCGATACCCTGTCTGTGCGTGTTGCAAGATAAATAACGATGAATGTCGAAATTATTGTTGATTTTATATTATTATAGAGTAGCGCACGGTCGTAAAATAATAAGGAATAAAATCTAGCTCTAGAATGTTTGAAAATTCAGTGAGATTAAGGGGAACTTGATTGTTTTCTGAATTTAAGACTCGAGGGAAAAAGTAGAAGTACCATGAACCTTGGAACATTTTATTTTTAAACGAAACTCCACTGTTGATTGGGCTGTACTTGCGTGCGGACGAAAACCAATTGCAAATTGCAACGCGAGAGGCAATACGAAAGCGAACCAAGCAAAATTACGCGTGTGACTGTAACGATGATCATAACGTTCGCGAAACCAACTGTTTTTATTACCACGAATTTGTCGATCGACGAATTCCACGAACCGTTGCCTGGTCAGCGTAAACTTTCCATCGACTATCGGTTTTCACCGCTATTTTTCCCCACACCCCCAACCCGTTGATAGTTGCAGCTCGAAAACTTCGACAACGCGTTTTCGGGTCGATATTGGGTTTAGATGGTGTTCTCTGTTTATTAAACGATAGAACGTAGCAAATTTTAATCAGCCCGAGTGTCTTGTTTATTAAAACTCGCGGGGTACTCCGAACTTCGACATTGCATCGCCGCTACTTCGTGTAGAGCTTCGACGTTGTGTTCGCGCAAAATGAGATTAATCCGGTGTTTGAAGTGTTCGGTGAGCCAGGCCCTCTCGGGATTACAATTCACGTAATATTCGCCCGATGCTGTTACGAGGTTATTTGTTGCGCGACGCTCGGTGAAGTTTCAATCGTTAGATTCTTCAAATGATGTGGAGCAAATTACATGCCTCGGCATTGTGCTGATTGAAGATTATGGACTGGAACTGACACAGGGAATACCGATTTAGTAGTGTAATAGGTAAATTGAATGTTCACTGTAATCTGTTCAAAGAGGAAATTGAACACTTTCTTACAACTCAAAAGTTTTTACACCGAACTTTTAGTAAATATTTCGTTAAAGGTGAATTCACATATATCAGTTCCGTTTGGCTATTATAGGGGCAATTTTTAATATTTATTTAGTTACAATAAAATTTGCTACGGTCTATTTATTTAGTTACAATAAAATTTGCTACGGTCTATTTATTTAGTTACAATTAAATTTGATACGTTCTGTTTATTTAGTTACAATAAAATTTGCAACGTTCTATTTATTTAGTTACAATAAACTCAATTACCATACTTCAAATTAAAATTATTTATTAAATATAACAACCGATATGAAACCGTGTATAAACTGATCAATACACATCCCTTTTTAATAATCTTTCCTTGCCAACAAATTATTATTTTATAAAAACAGTAACGCTGCTTAACAACATATAGCTTAGAGGAAAAACTCTAGAAATGTCTAGTAAGTGTTAACACAAGACGCTACATCTGTGACGGTTCAGTGGCGTCGGTGTAATTGATCTAATTGTGTCAGCGCCAGTAACTGACACGGATAAGTATGAACCGTGTTGAGGAGAGAAAGTTTCTTCATAGAACTCGAGGACCTGTAAAGGTGTCCTGTGTTTCGTCACCTCGCATCCGGTAAACACTTGGTCTACCGGTCCTTGTTTAACAAATAGGGGACTCGATAATTCATTTTCACTGCTTTGAAATATAAGCTCTTAGGCCGAGTTGGGACCAAGATTCCCAGAATGACGAGGAGAATGGGCAGATGGTCTCGCGCCGACCAGTTGGTGTTTTCATCACCGCTGCATCTTCCTTTTCCTGTACTTTTTCCATGATCCATTTCCACATCACGTTTTCACCAATAGGGAATAGTTTTTATCACCTCTTTTTACAAGTCACATCTCTAGAGGAGTCTCTCTAGTTTTCCTATATGAAGTCAGTCTCCTCTTTAGAGCAGTAGGCAAGAGAACTCACAAGTATGCACATAGAACTCATCAATGTCTCCGTTTATAAAGTAGTGGTTACTTATCCTTACTAACATATAAAAGTGAAACGTTGTCTGTTTGTTTGTGCTACTTTCACGTCCGCTGAACGGATTTCAATGAAATTTTGAATATACATTAAATACGTTCTAGATTAGATTATAGGCTATTTATAAATATGCTATCTAAAATAATAAATAATAATAATAATTCCCGGGTGAAACCGGGTAACGGGTCAGCTAGTATTAAATATAGTAATAACTGTTATTGTTAAGTGAAATCACACCTCCATCTTTCATCATCCTCCATTTCAGTGGACTCTTGTGGTTTTAAGAACACCACAAAGAGAGTGACGTTTTGTTGTGGAGATTTACAATCTCCTAAAAAGTAACTCTTTACTCTCAAAAAGCTGTTACATTTCAAAACAGGGAAACGATAATTTTGACCACTTACACTAACGCCTCTAAACCATCACGGAACTGATACGTACGAATTCGTACGGAGTACCCTGTATCCTCCAGTGAAACCCAACTTTAACACTCCATGAATCACATCGAATCAAATTGCAATACAACTATCTCCATATCACCCAATATCCCTTTCCTCCCTCTATTTCAACCCCCCTTTCCCCAAACTCCCTGACCAATCGTCGAGCAAACATTCTTTCCGCGACACTCCTCATCAAGCTCTCCGCGTCCCATCACGTCCAATCGCTTATCGCGCGGCATTAAATTACCTGTTAATGCGTAACACCGGTTATTGATTATACTGCCAAGGGGTTTGACGAGATTGTCGCCGAGCTGATTCGAGCACGGGGTCGCGAGCCGCCGAGAACTTGTCCTCGGAGGACGCTCGACGAGCTAAGAGGCCAATAATAGCATTAGCAACGGTGTCGATAATCGACATTGCCCGCTAACGACGACGCTGTTCATCGGATTAATGCCGTCAGATAACTATAGCGGCGATAATTTCCAGCTCCGACTTAAGCAGCTGTGTCACGGCGCACCGCCAGAGAATCGGCGGCCCCGAAAACGACTCGAGGATCCGGGATCAGCCGGAATAACACAGGGGGTGGACTGATTAACGCGTCCTGGCTGGTAATCGTCCTCCAGGCAATCACAGGCGCCTCCTTCGCCGCGTAATCCATGGAGAAGTCCGCGTTACAAGCGTCTTAAGGCTGGAATATTAGACGAGGAACAGCGTCTAAGGGAACGGGCCGGGGGTTCTTCAGAATTTTTTTCAATCTTTGTTCCATCGCGTTCGTTGTCGTAGAAGGACGACGGTAAAAAAGGAATCGAGGCTGGTTTCTGGAAATTTTCGCGGTGGATTAGAGGCGTCTTTTTGTTTCCCACTCGGCCAAGATGAATCTTACTACTTCAGGGGCGAGCTTCGAGGTAGATTAGACAGAATTTTCGGTGGACTCGGGGCTGCCTGTGAATGCAAATTAAGTAGTCGGAGTTTTTCTACTTGCTGTGGCTAGGTGAGAGACTCGATGGTTCTGGGAAATTATATTTACTTAATTGCGGTTAATTAGATTGGTTACTTTTTATGACACTGATTAGTGATGGGACTGATACCAATACTATTGATGATATTCAATCAATTCGATACCAAAGTATTCAATAGGAAATATCGATACGCAACGAAATGTTATGTACTTGGTATTAAACGTCGATACCGATTCTTCTTGAACCGATACCATATCAATACTATACCGAATCAAAACTGGTTTGATACTTTACGAAATTATCGATACTTATTTGATACTTACGAAATTATCGATACTTGTCTGATACTGTATGTACGAAATTATATTTATTTGATAAGTCTGTGTTCAGATGGCAAACCTGTTATGATATCTATTTGATACGAAAGTATTGGTTTTGATTTGCAATTTACTACTTCACGAAAATAGTATTTATTACCAGTCATGATTTGATAATATAACTAATGAAGTAGGAGTTGGAATCAGTATCGTCAACTGTGTATATAATTGAATTTTAATTAATAAATGATGTACATATACATTATTCCTTAATGTGTAAAAATTGGTAAATTTTTTGCATATTTTTTATTATTTACTTTTTAGTGTCTAAGTTTTGATTTGTGGTTATATTGCATATCGATTGAATTGATTTGATTTGTGGTTACAGGCTGGTTTCAAGTCGTTTGGATCTGTGGTTATGGGTTATATTTATTGATGACAGGGTAATTCTATCTCCCCTCCCGTTTTTTTCATAATTTTGTATTATCATCATAACTACGCACATCTGCAAATTTTCAAGACAATTGGATTGGTGGAACTGGGTTAAATAGGTTTTCCGTTTTACCCCACGAAAAGTGTTTCGTTTTGCCCCACATGCAGTCATTTGGTAAACATTTAATATTTACACTTCAGCGTGAGGTAAAGATTAAGATATTGCAGGTATCGATATTCTCGTATAGGTATCAAGTAAGTATCGATATATTTGTGTAGGTATCAAACAGGTATCGATACATTCTGATATGTAAGTATCAAAGAAGCATCGATTTCTTTTGATACCTTCGACTTTGATATGTATCAATACCAGATTGAAATTTGTAGAAGGGTATCGATATGTATCGATACGGTATCAGACCCATCACTATCTGTCACTGATATTCTGAACTGTTAGTTGCCATTGTTCGCTGTTTCGAGTGGTAGAGGAGGAATTAGTGAGTACAGCGTGTCTGATCAATAAGGAGTTATTCTACTTCTTGTTTCACTTCTACTTAAGGGACGTCACTCTACTTCATCAAATCATTGGAATGCATATGTTTTGATATTGTTTGTGAACATTTCCTCGATAAAGCACACACGCAAGAATCCCTTAATACCACACGATCAGATAAAAAGTGTGAATTAACAGTAAAATCACTGTCACGGACATTGGAGCACTAATTTCGATTTGTTCTACTTATAGCCTTCACGATCTTCCCACCTTAGAAAAAGCACGGTATGCTTTTTGTATTTAATTTCTCCTTGATATTTGATGGATTTTATAAGAGCTGTCCGCACTTTTCGCAATAGATTGCATTCCACTTGAAAGGAATAATTATTACCCGCGGCCGAACAAGAAGGGTCCCGGCACCGGTCTCCAGCGACGGTAAAACGAAAAGCCGTCCGTATGTTTTTCCCTACGGTGGGGCAAAATTAGACAGGCCATCCTTGAAAAGCAGTACTTTTTCAGCGTGGGAGGAAGCGCGAGTCACGTAATGAAAATACGTTTCGCAGCGAAGCCAGCCGCGGGGACGTATAAATCTAATCCCTCGCAGCACGCTGCCCGCTTAAGACAATGTTCCCCGCTTTTCCTACGTTAATTCTCCGCGTCCTATTTACGGTGGGAGCTCCAGCGAATCCATGTCACAAATAATCCGTGATTTCATAAAAAGCAAATGTAACGAAGTAGGTAACTAACTCGAGGCGATATTTATGGTCACTCTGTGCCTTAGAAAGCTCGTGCAGAATTTTACAAGTCGATAGAACTCATTAAAGCATTGTTAAACTTGACCTTTTTTTCCGATTCAATAGATAAGATCCGTACAAAGTTTTTACGCCTGTTGCGTTGAATGTCTCATATTGTATATTCAGGCTTTTCTTTTTTCAATTTTTTTTTCTCTCTATCCTTTTTTCATAATGTGCGTCCGTTTTTTTATCTCATTTTGTAATTAATTGAACCAAAGGGCTGTCTACCCGTCTTTTGTAATTAAAATTAAAATTAAATTAAAAATGTAGAGCCTGTATGCTTCTGAAACGTTGACTTTCAGATTCAACTATGAAACTTTTGTCTCCCCTTCCTCGGGTTCTATACATCCTTAGAGCTTATCTACAAATTTTCGGCGCCCTCTCTAAATTGGAACCCTCCCATCGAACCGAAGGAGTCTATTTGTCGCCGTGGAACTACTTAATTGTTTTGCCGCAAACTCCTCTACCGTATGAGAAACGTAATCGATCTGCCTCTGCCAGTCGACTCACGATAAAAATGAGCAGAGGTAGCAGGTGTCGAGAGGCGTTCACCTGTACACCGTGGAACAACAGCCGCGCGGATACCCGGGCTTATTATGGCTGCGCATCTGTTATTACACGCTTCAAAACCGAGAGACTGGCGTAAATAGTAAAAAAGTATTCCGCCTTTTCTCGCAGGTTTATGCCCCTGAAATGGCTTAATCGATATTCGGATGAATTCTTACGAAGGACGCAAGGCAATAAGATAAATATGAAGTTATTAATTAAATGTCTACAAGTTGCATTGTGTGGGCAGAGTAATTATCTATTAGTGTTACTGTGACCATTTTTTTAGATGTTTGCTGACAAGTCAACATATCGAACCCACACAAACCGAATTTAATGGGGCTTTTGTAAGAAATAGTTCGCAGAAAAATATTTGGCACGTATTTTTTGTTATCGGCAATTGTCCAAACTGAAGGGGTGAAAACAGCCCCTATGGTGGGGGGCTGAAAACATATTTTCTGGAATATCACGAGAACTTTTAGGCGTAGAACAATCTATTTTTTCAAAGTGTATTTGTTTTTAAAGACGAATCGAGCCCCTGCACAGGTTTCAGAAAATTTCTTTTGTTTAAATGTTATATTAAAAATTAACACTTTTTTTGTCAATTTTCTTGCAAGATGTTAAACAATTTGTACTTAAATATATACCTATATGCAAAGTGTGGTTCAAAATAGAAAATACGGATATTTTGAAATTTTTATATCTGGTCTTACAATAATAATTATTGTCTATTTACTTTACTCTCGCTTTTTGAGATGGAGTTTTCGAGCATGTGTCGTAAAAAGCTACCACTCACGTTGATTAGTTAATATTAGTTGATGAGTTATTAAGTTTATATGTTGCCAGTTGTTCAATGAATGGTTGTCACAGGTATAAAAGTCAGGTCAACCCCAAATTAGGGGCTGTTTAAGTGTATACACCCCTTCAATATGGACGATTGTCGATAACAAAAAATACGTGTGAAATATTTATCTGAGAATTACTCCTTACAAATGCCACGTTAATATGCAGTTTCTGTTAAAATGCAGAGTAATTTAAGGAATTTTGTGTGAACTTAATACTGTACCGTGGGAACGATCGTTAAGTGCTTTTTATGGTCAGGAGAGAGCTCTAATTGTATAAACCGAGCTGTGACACTTACCAGACCCAACGACCGTCTGCGAAAACTTAGCTCGAGGAGGCCCACCCTCGCACAATCGGGGCACTGTCTCGCACCCCTACTAGAAAATGCGCGTTTTGGTCGCAGATAGCGAGAGACAGTGCCAAGAAATTAAAATTTCAGACCAGAAGGCAGCGAACCTTCGCTAGAGTTACAGAAATAGTAAAACTTGGTCAATGTTCCGAGCACGGTAAGGAACAGTCACTTGTAGCTTCACCAGTTAACTGAGAGTAACTATACTGTTATAATTTAATAATCCAGTGCTGAGTTCAGTTCTGGGTAAGCCTTACTCTACAGGACGGCACATTCTGTGCAATATTCCGTGGCATCAACAGAGTAGAACTTTGACCAGCATCGTAAATCCATCGACTCATACTACTTAGAATACACGTTGCGCTGTCGTGACTTACACAAGACTATTCCTAATCGCAAAATCACGGATCCAACATGACAATTATTTTAAAATTTTTGTTGGAAATGTCATTTCCATAAAGTAAAATTGAACTTTTATTTAAGTGGAAATCAGTTATCATTAAATCTCAAAGAAACTTCTGAAAAGATGAAATGACTAGCAAATACTGATTTTTAATTTTTCTGATTACAACTAACCATTATGAACGATTAAAATTTTTTTTGGCTACTAGTAACCATTATTAATGACCCGAATTTTATTTTCGTTACCGGTACACATTATCGACGGCAAACATTGTTTCTAGTTACATTTGATCATCGTCAATGAAATAAAGATTGATTTAAAACAATGTAAAAATCCAAGCTCAATATTTTTATTTATACGAACAAAAAATCCAAGCCCAATATTTTTATTTATACGAACAAAAAATCCCAAACATTTTAGTGGCTTCTGTGTGGGGTCCGCCCTTAAGAGGTAAATCTACAGCACGAAACGATTTCCAATAAAAATGTTTAAAAACGAAATCGAGCAGTTGTTCATCGGCCATGCACGAAGTTAAAAGCTCCATTTTCAATCGTTTCGATATTCAACGTCCACAGGACCCATGCACCGCGACGATAGTAGCTATTCGTCACGGTTATTTATACAGAGTACCTATCCTCTCGTTGTTATTTCCCGTTTCACGATTCTCCCGAGCGTTTCCACTGTTTCAGCTGATGGCGGGCAAGACTCTTTGAGTTCAGGGCCGCGAATCACCGTCGCAGCGCCCCTTTCCGCCAATCGGCCAAGAATTTCCAAAGCCAGCCCGCGAATATCGGTAATCACTTTTCCCGTGTACGCTTTAACGCGAGGACAATGGGTGTTTAGGTGAATGGCAGGTTCGAATTACACTGTCCGTAATCAGTGCCGTTGAAAGCGCCGGCCTCTAATCAGAATGTGTATAGCTGTATCTGCCAGGTCGCAGGGAGATACGTTTGCGGAAAAATATCGACGCGCGCGGTTCGAGATTTGCGGTGAATAATTTTGAAGCCCGGGCCGCCATCGTGGTCGTACGAATCCCGGAAGCGGGATTCGAAATCGTCGGAAACGGGCCACCCGGCAACCGGATGGCTCGAACGTGAATTTTATCGATAATCGCGTTGCCGAACACGCTCGCGAGTTTATTGAATTAAACTTGCGCCCTGGAAATATTACGGCGCCCAGCGATCGTGTTTCAAAAGGGGCTGTGTGAAGTTTGGTTGGCTAGTAATTAGCTACTCGATGTAGTTTCCTGATTTTCCTCCATCAAACTATCTGTTCTGGTTATTGGAGAGCTTTTTAGAAGCATGAAAGACTCAGTAGTTTCTCAAATTTTTATCAAGAATATCTCTTTCTCATTTATATTTCAATGTCAGTGGAGGTTTTAATGAATCTCAGTATGTTGACACAGTATTTAAATGTTATTAAAATTTCTTCCATAAATTAGCAATTCTGTTCCTTGGATTACATTTAATCTAAGGAGCATCCAAACCCTATTTTAATTATAAATTTACTTTTGCGGACTTTCCTCAATTAGATCCATAATAAAAGATTAATATTCATAAACTCTCTATCGAGGAACCTTTAAAGCAACTCCAAAATGTTTTCATTCCTTCTCGAAATCATCGCTAGAAACGCAGCCATGAAATCTCGTAGTAAAGGAAGCGTGCTTAAGCCGGTTCGCGAGGAAAACTGTTCCGCGAAGTATTTATGGAACACACGCGCGCGTTCAAGTTTCGCGATGAGAAATTCTAACTGGACCCGTTCGCGGATCAACGAACCAGGTGGATTTCACGTCGAAGCCCTCTCTGCTCCCCGTTGCATTGTTACCCTTTGAAGGAGCAACGGGGCGAGCCGAGGAGACGGCGGGGCATGGCTTAATGGTCACGTGCGAATGAATTGAAACAGTGGATCGACTTGGATACCTGTGCCAACCATTTTCAGGGCCCGCGGGCAAAGGGGGTGCAGGGTTAAACCCCGTTAAGCCTGAGTTAAACGCCGTCATAGCGTGCTGGTATTGTCTCCCGCTTAGTGTCGCTCATGAAGGTAAATAGAATATTCCCGTGCGCCGACTGGGATCATTTGCCCCCGAGAAATTAATTCTACTTCCGGCGGAGTTCGGAGGACCACGAAGTCGTCGCACTGGATACGAACTCCGAAGAAAGAATATTAATTTCGGTTTTCAAGTTTGTTCCGCGGTAACTATCTTGGATTAGAAGTCGAGTGGTATAGCGGTTGAAAGTAGGGGTTCATCTTACGAATGAAGATTGAAACCTAATATTTATTCGTCTTTATTCGATAAGCGGTTGGATTGGGTTTAGATTATCTCAGATTATTCTACTGGTCATTAGTAGATCCTTGGTACAATTCGTTACTGGATCCTTGACATGTTCCGTTATCAGAATCCTCTCGGAATTCTTTCTCTTCAAGGAAGGCATCTCGAAGAAAACAAGATATGTAAAGATGTTTGGAATCCAGACAGAATAGATGGTATAACTGTGGGAGAGTTACTTTATGACAATTTCCATTTATTATATCGACGAAGAATTATATTGCAATAGTAGTGGGGCTAATAACAATCCTCATAAAAGAATTGGTAAACATATTCCTTCAATCGTAGTTTCATTTAATAACAAACATCTCAATTTATCTTTCTTCTTAAGGGGGAACACCACTGTGACGCCCGGAAAAGTAAGCCATTTTTAAGAATTTTTTCAGAAATAATTTACAGTTTTCATAGAACATTTTTATTACCTACCTTTAGTACGCTGTCTTAAGAGACTATACAAAAAAAATAAATAGAAAAACATCTTTAAATTTTAATATATTAATTAATCTTCTAGACCCTCCTTACGCGAGCTGGTTGAATGTGTAACAATGGAACAGATGCTCCGAAATCAAATATCATTTTTTTTTATATAAACTATATGAGTTCAGTTTCCGTTGTGCTAACCGATTTCTAAAAAAAATTATTTTTGTAAAAATGGTGCACTTTAGAAGAAAAGTTTCGAAAATCCGCGAATAAAATGGAGAGTTTTTCGAACGTATTTTAAAAAGTTTGTTTTCAATCAAAAAATCCGTAGGCACGACGGAAATTACATTCATATAGATTATAGTTTATATAAAAAAAATGATATTTGATTTCGGAGCATCTGTTCCATTGTTACACATTCAACCAGCTCGCGTAAGGGGGGTCTAGAAGATTAATTAATATATTAAAATTTATAAATGTTTTTTTATTTTTTTTGTATAGTCTTCTCAGACCGCGCACTAAAAGTAGGTAATAAAAATTTTCTATAAAAACTGTAAATTATTCCTGAATAAAATTCTTAAAAATGGCTTACTTTTCCGGTCGTCACAGTGATGTTCCCCCTTAAAATAGCATAACAATATGTAATGACTAAATATAAGAAATGCTTATAGCAACTTCCCCTATATCATCCTCCTTCGTCTACTGACGAGCCCGTAAATTATCCCTCCCACCAACAAAATCACTTTCATTAACGACCAATTAATATAATCAATTACAGAGCATCGCTAATTGCTCCAAAAACAAAGGCATTCGTTATTGAATTGCCCGTTTCAGTTACGTCCCTTCCCCAAACGACTACCCTCATGTAAAATTCAAATCAAATAAAACCTGCAGAAAACATATTCCGCGGAAAGCACTCGCCCTGGAATCGAATGGCTGAGCGATTAATCGCGAAAAACACGCGACCGAGTGTATTTATCGATAAGGGGGCAACCATCACGGCTCGTGCGCATCCATAATTCGACGCGTGACAGTATGGTGCAGACATCGAGGGCTCGACAATCGTTCTCTCATCCAAATGTGGTCCACGGGAGGCGGGAAGGTCACGTAGAAACGAATCGCGGTGAAATCTCTTGTGCAAAATGGGAGTCTCTCTGACGAACGGCGAGAAAAACAGACGTATGGCGATTTTTCTCGAGCGACTGTTCGCGTTTCCGCCCGATTACCGTCGACACTACGATCAGAAGGGCTGCTGCCCCTCGACAACCAACCCTGTGCATGCCTCTTGGTGGAACGCTCCACTCGTCAACGCCACATTCGGTCGAATTTCCGCGGAGAAATCGTCGGGAAGGAGACTAATTCCTCACGCGCGCGCTGACGCTTTATCTTCGTTTCAACCGGTGGCCAGGAAGCTCGAGAGCGTTGCCCGCGGATTTAGAACGTTAAAAAGCACCCTCGATCCTGGCTGGCTGAAAGAGCTCTGAATTAATTAGCCGTCATTAATATCCTTTTAATATCGTCCGCCTTAAATTATCCGTCGCGAGGCGACACTGATACTTCTCCGAGTCAGTACGTGCTTCGCGGACTCAAAGCTGCGAAGGAATTTTTCACGCGTACAGCCACTTACATTCACCCTCGCCCACTTGCACTTCGTTCATCCTGGATGGTTTCGACCATCGGGGGAATGCTGGAGAAAATCGTCACGGTTACCGTAAAATGGGGGAACATTGGCAGCATAGGGTAACATTGGCATACGCCGAAATTACGTTGTTTTACGTCAGATTAGTAAAACTTAACCTGTTAATGCTATTTATATGATGTGGCAATGTTACGAGTTGATTTTAGTTAAGATGCAAAAAATAAAATAAAATAAAGAAATTTAAGTTTACTGACCTCAGATTAATAAAACTTATCCCGTTAATGCTATCTACATGATGTGCTAATGTTACCCCGGTACAGTAACGCTTTTAACATTTATTAAAGGAGGAAAGGACACAAATTTGATGCATTTTGACACTTGTAGTACAATCACAAAAGATGCAATGTTATGATAAGATACTTAAATCAAATGTAAACATGTTAATTTTTACAGTATATAACAAAATGTTTCAAAAACCTGCCAATGTTCCCCCATTTTACGGTACGTTTATTAATTCGTCATTTCAATTCCAAAGCGACCGCGGCGATTGTTGTGTATAAATAATATCGAATTACAATAGGGTAAAACTATACAATACGCCCCAGTTTTAAAGAAACGTCTATAAAACCAATATTTTTTATTAATTCTTTAAATTTTTGGTGTAAACACATTAAGTGTTCATTACTCTTCACAACTACACCGAAATTGAGAAAAAAACATAACTGCAAATAGCTGCAAATAATCATTTTCCGGAACCTTACATGGGGCGTTTTGTAAGACAGTCGTCTGCTAAAACGCCCCACCTCTGTGACATAACGCCCCGACATAAAAAAGTGATTACTTTTTATTATTTTTAACAAAATGTTATAGAATATATATTATAAAAGATATTATTAACAAAAATAGAACAATCTTGATTAAAATTATTACATTATTTCTTATTTACATCTTCTCGTGTTCTACATTCAAAGTCGGAGAACGACCTAAAGGAATTTGAGATATTCCTGTTTGTACGTGTCTTCTTAGGGTCCTTGAAGGTATGTTATACATCCTGCTGCATTCATTAATTCCCATGTTTTTTACTTTTAACTTTTTCCATTGCTTCATTAAGGTCATTCTCTGACCAGGATGCTCGTAATGTAGTCCTTATATATTTGCGTGACATTTCTGTTATCCACGTAAAAGAAAAGAAATACATTACTCGTGAAAAATATGATTTTGAGGTGGGGCATATTGTAAATTCTTTGCTGGGGCATATTGTAAATTCTGGGGTACCAAACCGCACGGGCTTAACTTTAGCAACAACGTAGTGAAAAAAGGTTTGGACAATAGCAATTTAAAGAGGTTAGTTTGTCTACTTTCGAAATATATATGTAAATTTATCGCAAAAACAATAGTGACTTAGAAAATTGAATTTCCCACAGACTCACCGCAAATTATCTGAAGGCCGAAAATATAAATTCCTGTATATTTCTTTAAAAGCCGTAATATTTGTTCAGATTTTTATTGCGACAGTTGTGGCCGACTGAGGCAAGTTCGAATCTGATGATCGCGTTGATGCATCCTGGTTTATGTGCGTAAAATAATGGTGGGGCGTTTTGTCAAATGGGGCGTATTGTATAGTTTTACCCTAATGCTTCTTAAGCTGAACCACCAGGAATAGAGTATTTACTGGCCGCTCGCAATTTCGTTTCAGAAATTGTCTTCGATGTTCAGTAAGAAATCCATCGGGGGAACCACTATCCGAATGTATTCCCGATTGCGAGCGACCGTTCCGAGGCAGAAAAACGCCGAGCAATTTCGGTGGTCGGCGGTAATTTACGACGTGGACTGCAGCCTGCATCTAGAGGTGTTCGACCTCTTCGATCGGTGCATCTTGCTGGCACTGACCGCGCTCGCGAGATGTTTATGTCCATTTGAATTCCAATTAATGGCACGTCGAGGACACTTTGGAACGCGTGACATATCGCGGCGCATTGTTCCGCCGGCGGCGTCGCCGACCGGAAATGCTGCTCGACTCTGCACTGTTCGAAGGGCCCCCCTGGGATCGATCGCTACCACCGCCTGCCCCTGAACCCCCGGTCCCACCGACTTTTCCTCTCTCCCGCGCTATTATTTCGCGATTTCACGGTGCCTCTCGTCAAAGAGGAACCAGCGGGATGCAATATTTCATGGATACTTTCATTGAACACCATGGCGCAACCGATATCTGAATCCTAAAGCTATAAACCACCCTATACATAGAAAGCTTTGTAATTACAATATTTGCTAATCCTCCGCGCTCTTCGATCAGCGGCTAACGATATCGTGGATATTCTAGAATATCGTGTTGTTGGCGAGGAACGATTATTGTGGATTTGCTAGAAATTTAGTTATTGGGACAGAAACATGACACAAATGGCATTGAATAATTCAGTGTTTCCCAACCTTTTTTGAGTGGAGATAATACCCATACAAGATAAGGTAAATTTAATGAGGTGAAGAAAACATATTAAAAATAGGCATTTCAGAATATAATCCTGTCTTAATAATATTTAAATATTTTATTTAACCCTCGTCAGGCGACACAATTTTTGCAATCCTGAACTCAATCCCCTATCTCGGAAGGGGGTAGAAATATTATTCTGAAATTTGGTCTATGTAATCTAGACCAAATATTTAGAGAAGGCACGAAACATTAGCTCTCCACGGCTTCTCTAAAAAAAGTTATCCCAATTTAAAAAAACGCAAAAGTTACAATTGTACCTATGCCGCCTGACGAGGGTTAAGTAGTGTGCTTGCAACTGGGTGACCAGCTTTTTCTTTTTTCATTTCTAAAAAATCAGCGTTACATCATTAACAGAATATGGCAATATAACCACATTAAAATAATTAAATGCTAAGAATCGTCCACTAAAAATAACAGCGGCGACGTCCCAGAAAACTCTTCGCAACCCCCTTGGGGATCGCAACCCACAGGTTGGGATCCACTACAATAATTAGATGAAGAAAGTTAATATTCGTACTCTGACTGTTACAGTTGACTGCTTTGTGCACCTTCAGGGAAACGAGTTATTTAGTCTGAACTCGATGAACAACGCCCACGCCCAATTTCCTCAGCGATCTTACAATTTCGTCGCGACGGAACGCTATCGTGTGCACATTTTTCTAAACGGCCTTCTCGAAACAACAATAGCCCAGTGCGAGGGGAGTACATGGGCAGAAATTTGTCGAGCTGGCGATTCGGTATATCGACCGGGACATCCTCGATCATCGCGCGAGTTATGAAAACAGGTGGGAGGCGTTTGGAGGAAGTGGAACGCGGGGTATTGCGCGAGTATTTGAGCTTATAAGACGCTGGGAACGCCGGAAGTCGGTGTTCCCTGCAGGCCAGTCGAGTCGGAGGGCTGCTCGGTCAGGGGTGGAGAGGACAGCCCGGAATTTTTCGTCACTCGGCATGCCTGCCACGTACATGACGCAAATTGAAATTCTTGTTTCGCTCACGGGTATTTGTCGTCTCGGCCGATCTGCGGACGCTCCCGATATCGATCTCCTCTTGCCGTGCTGGTCCTCCTCCGCCAGACGATCGTAATGATTTTATTGTACAGTCGAATTCTCGTTACATCTTCTCGGGCTCGGCATACGAGTCTAATTCTGTTCTGTCGAAAGCGGAGCTGTCTTGAGTAAAGGGAAGAGAAAGCAAGCAAATTGTTCCGTGCTTGGGGAGTAAATTCTTGTGTCTCGCTGAAGTGGGATGTACGAGTGGGGGGTTGATTTTAAATTTCGAAATTAAAGATCGTCCAGTTGAGAACCTAAGCAGATTATAGGGTAACTGTATGTTTTTCAAGTCTTAATTGTATCTTATAATTCAAATATGGATTTGTGACAATGGTCAATGTGAGATGAACAACAAGCGCCTTCATTTCTTTTGTGTCAATGACACACAGTGCCCTACTTTGCGTCAGTCTTAAAATATCAGCACTGGCCCGCACTTACCCTATATATGAATTAATCAATATTTCTTGAGTTGGCGATATTAGTTACACTTTTTTCAGGATCGGATTTTTGCCTGTCTCACGTTTTTTGAGTCCTAATTAAAAATTTGTAGGTTTCAATAATTCTAACTTATGCTACATAAAACATGAATAATTTCTCTTTACTTTGAAACAAACTGCATGCAAAAATATCAATTAGTATTCAATTGACAGCGATTTAACTTTTACCTGGCGATATTAGGTACAGTTACCCTTCGAGGGTATGTTTCATGTAGATGTTTCAGTGACAGGAGCTTGAAATTTATTATAAAAAATAGCATTCTTGGGGTCCAAGCAGGTTTGGATGTTAGTTCTTCTGCTAGATCGAACGAATATTTATCTGTACCGAATGAAGTCGCTCATGGTTCCGCAGTTGTGCGAGATTCGAAGGGAACTCGGCGCTTTCCAACAGTTCGTAGACACTCGTTCGCGATTCCATCGTCGTGATTGCACTCTGTACATCCGGGGAAATTAAATCGACCCTCTTCTCGATTGGGTGCGAGAAAGGTGGCGGCCAGTTAAATGGCTCGCCACGTGAAACTTGTTTTTGCATTCCATTATCAGAAAGGGCGGCACCGTTGCAGTGAGAAATTTCCCCGAACACGTACGTACCTGCACGCTCGCACAGTTATCTATACGTTTTATGCGTGCACGTGTAACGTACACGTGCCTGTTACACGCTGACCGAACTACGGTTGGCCAGATACCGCATCGATCGCATCTCGCGGGAACGGAGTTCGTCCCAGAGACCTGTGCTGGCGATTATTAAATTGCTTTGATTATTAATTTCGCGATAGGGGTAGTGTATCCGTGTAGAATAATTGGACTTCGCCGGGGGATTTTGAGGAAAGGGGAGGGATAGGGTGTTTGAGAAGTAACGCGTTAATAAAAAGTTAAGTCTAATATATATTTAATTGCCAGTTAACTATAAAAGTGTTTTTAATACTTTTCTCAGGGTGTATCAGGTTTAAATATTATCACCATCAAACATCATTTTAATCCCACATAATGAATATTTTTGACTAAACAAGCATGGTGTTTTAAAGCTTATGATGTTAATAAATATTGTATCAAAGAACACGCCGCAGCTCCAATTTATTTCTTTGTAATTAATTGAAAAAGAGGTGCTTCATTTGCGACAAAACCGACTGCTATAATAAGAAATATAAATGCACATTATTTAGGCCAAAATTAGCTATTTGATTGATTATATTTTTTATTCGTATTTTTGTGAAGGCATACTAAAGGATCATTGTTTACACATATGTGTATAAAATGATCTCTACGGTGTGTATATTATATAGTGATCCCCCGAGATCATTTATACCTACTGATAGTAAATAAGACGAACATTAAAAAGCAGTAGATTTATAAATATTTATTTAAATAAAAACAGAAATTAACGACCGTCAGAAAATATTGGAACAAAATAAATTAATATTTGGAATCATCTAACACAAAAAATGAGATCAGGTTCGCAGACACAAATTTTTTGGCGCACCACTTGGGGTTCCTGGGATCATTTTACCCTGCTCGAGAGGGATCATATTACCACAAACACCCTTCTCACATTCAGTGGTTGAATATAACGCCAAATTATTACACACGGTAACGAAACATATCTACGTTAAATTATTGTTGAATTGTCATTAAATCCGAGAAAAAAACAGCTGTCACATTAAACCGTTTATGACCAAAGTTACACAACATTGAGAAATATTAATAACATTACAAACAATTTTGCGGTATGTTTTTTTACAATAATTGTCCACCGATTCACAGGTGTAGATTCACCCCCGAAAGCGGTGTCCATCATTTTTTATACACCCTGTACATCGATATTACGAGATACCACCACTAATAGCCGTAGAACAGCCAGTAATCAGACAGCAGTTGCACGACATTATTCTACGTTCTACTGATGGATACACATTAAATCTATAAAATGTTATTTACAGATTTCAGTGGACCAAGACGCGTCGTTTTCTCGTAGTTCGTAACCAATTTCTCGCGGACGAGAGAAGTTATCGCGCTAGATGGAAAATATTATTTCTGTTTTCCTCTCTCCTCATTCCATTTTTTCCCCACATTTATTCACACGTGCAGCGGTCCCACTTCTGTCAATTTTTATTTACTCAATGCATTTTCGTCTCGAAACAATTTGTCGCGCATCACAGTGAAATATGTTCGTTTTATTTATTTGCCGATCGAGTAAGTTAATAGCACAGTACTTCAATTTCCCAGCAGCAATTTGGAAAAATTTTAAGTGATCCGAACGCTCGTACTTTTAATCGATTAGGTGTCGATAAAACGTTCAACCAAACGGGAATAGAATTTTCGAATTTTAGCGAGAAGAATTTGTTGGATAATATTTTGCTGTATCGTTCTTCCTCCGATATTAGCAATTTTATTTCGCTTCAACGTTAATGAGCGTTTACACCTCTGTTCCTTTAGGTAAGTTTTATTTAAATGAGTGCGTATTAACATGTTCCACGTTAAACTTGAAATTCTCCGATTTTCATTACAAACTAAACGATAATAATTTCACCGCTCCCCTTTTATCTTTTGTTATTAGGGGTACGATTAAACTAGTTTTTAAATATAAGTTTATTTTTGTGGGTCAGCGGCTTTCGTAAACGGATGGGGAGAATGGGAAGAGATCTTGCAAGGTACGGAAACGTTGACGAAGATGGGATGAGGCGTTCCAACACTCAAGAATTATCTTAATATTCCCTCTGCTGCTCTCTGTCTACCTCAAGCCTTCTCCATTGGCTCTTTCTCTTACCCTCCAGGGAGTAGACACTTTCATTGGCTTCGTATCCGCTGACAGACGATTAGCCTTGCTCAAAAGGACAAGTAAAACTGGCCTCGATAGATTCAACATTGTTTTATCAGGTCCACCAGCCAGAAAAAAAGAATTTAATTTGTGTGTTAATCGAAGCGAAAATCTTCGATCCTTGACAAGAAGGTTCCTGAACTAAAGAGAATAATAACCGTTTCTCGGATGAGAACGAAGAAGAACACTGGACCACGAAATTACTTTGACTATATTCAAATTACTTTTCTTTCAAAGGTGCTAACGTCACGGAAGGGGAAGGAAATTTAGAAAAACTGAAATATTTGAATATGTGTTGAAAAACCTGTAATTAGATTTGAGATATAAAATTGATAGCGAAGACTTTAGGAAATGAAAATCGATGATCCTCTAAACTTATGTTTTGAGAGCAAAAACGGACTAACTCACATTTTTTGCAAAATCGAGTTAGTAGCAATAATATATTCCAATATTAAGTATTAATCATATAAAATAGGAAAAATTAATTTTGGTATTCGACATCAGTGACCCCTAGATATCCCCCAGGAAGATGACTCCCAAATCATAAAGCTCGATGCAACTTCTTTCCAAATTGTACTCCAAGTTGAAAAATTAATTTTGGTATTCGATATCAGTGACCCCTAGATATCCCCCAGAAAGATGACTCCCAAATCATAAAGCTCGATGCAACTGCTTTCCAAATTGTACTCCAAGTTGAAAAATTAATTTTGGTATTCGATATCAGTGACCCCTAGATATCCCCCAGAAAGATGACTCCCAAATCATAAAGCTCGATGCAACTTCTCTCCAAATTGTACTCCAAGTTGAAAAATTAATTTTGGTATTCGATATCAGTGACCCCTAGATATCCCCCAGAAAAATGACTCCCAAATCATAAAGCTCGATGCAACTTATCTCCAAATTGTACTCCAAGTTGAAAAATTAATTTTGGTATTCGATATCAGTGACCCCTAGATATCCCCCAGAAAGATGACTCCCAAATCATAAAGCTCGATGCAACTGCTTTCCAAATTGTACTCCAAGTTGAAAAATTAATTTTGGTATTCGATATCAGTGACCCCTAGATATCCCCCAGAAAGATGACTCCCAAATCATAAAGCTCGATGCAACTTCTCTCCAAATTGTACTCCAAGTTGAAAAATTAATTTTGGTATTCGATATCAGTGACCCCTAGATATCCCCCAGAAAAATGACTCCCAAATCATAAAGCTCGATGCAACTTATCTCCAAATTGTACTCCAAGTTGAAAAATTAATTTTGGTATTCGATATCAGCGACCCCTAGATATCCCCCAGAAAGATGACTCCCAAATCATAAAGCTCGATGCAACTTCTCTCCAAATTGTACTCCAAGTTGAAAAATTAATTTTGTTATTCGATATCAGTGACCCCTAGATATCCCCCAGAAAAATGACTCTCAAATCATAAAGCTCGATGCAACTTATCTCCAAATTGTACAATTCCACTGCTACTATACAGAACATTACACTGATAGGGATTTAGCCGTAAGACATCGCACTATTTCACCAATCAGAAGTCTTTATCAGCTCCGGCGATACTACTATGCTGCCACTATATCCTAGGAATCGATGGTCGGCAGAGCCGTTACATCTTCTAGAGTTATCGATATTAGATTCCACGACTCTGTATCGCCGATAATGGTATCCGTATCCCCAGGGTCGTCGACGTCGAGTTCCGTCGATATTGGTAGCTACGTCTCCAGGGTCGTCGATATCGAGTCTTACGACTCGAGAGAGAGTTTGACATCCAGTCACTATCGACTCGCATGACCCTGCGGTTTTCGGTATCGGTTCTCACGACCACGCTGGTTATCTACACGGTGTCCCGTGACCGCTGTCATTGCTTCTGACTTCCATGACTGGAGCGATTTAGGGAGCGATCTAATTGGTCCACGAGCAGGCCCGGATTAAAGGTGGGCTCGAGGGGACTGCAGCCCCGGGCCCCACTTTCCAAGGAGACCCCTTCTAAGCCTTCAATTTTAAGTGATCAGCTCATTCTGTCTTCATTGAAAATGTATAATAAACTTGACTAATGTGTAATGTATAATAAATGTAATGTATGTAATGTATAATAAACTTGACTAATGTGAACGAGGCTTTAAGGGAATCTTGTCCGTAGACTAACGATATAGGGGTCTTAGTGAACATACAGTGGCTCTTAAAAATATTCGGACACCCTTTAAAATCGCATAACTTTTTTAAAATTAATCCAAACGACTTGAGTTTTTTTGAGAAGCTAGAGGGATTAGTTTGCTAAATGATATGATTCGTCGTTTTGAAAAAAATGCACTTGGTCGGAGTAGCAAAAAAAAATAGTAAAGGGCGTTTTTTAAACTTTTTTTTGTGAACCCTTAATGAAAATTCAAAAAACCCGTTTGTAGATTTAAGTAAGTTATATACGTGTCTAAAATTTCATCAAAATCGGTTAACGTTGCTCTGAGCTACACACGTTTCAAGATCGCAGAATAAGGTCGAAAATCGCGAAATTCCCGAAAATCAGCGATTTTCGACCTTATTCTGCGATCTTGAAACGTGTGTAGCTCAGAGCAACGTTAACCGATTTTGATGAAATTTTAGACACGTATATAACTTACTTAAATCTACAAACGGTTTTTTTGAATTTTCATTAAGGGTTCACAAAAAAAAGTTTAAAAAACGCCCTTTACTATTTTTTTTTGCTTCTCCGACCAAGTGCATTTTTTTCAAAACGACGAATCATATCATTTAGCAAACTAATCCCTCTAGCTTCTAAAAAAAACTCAAGTCGTTTGGATTAATTTTAAAAAAGTTATGCGATTTTAAAGGGTGTCCGAATATTTTTAAGAGCCACTGTATATACCTCAGTCACACCTTGTAACCATTTATAGTCAAATAGTAGTATTTATAGTCAAATAAGTCATAGTGCAGTGTTATTCTTATAAATGGAATCATATCTCCATCAATCAACGCAAACCACCATCTTCATCATCCTCCAACCGAGTGAATTCCTGTGGTTTAAACCATCATAGAGAAAGTAATATTATGTCGTCAGAGATTTACGCCCTGCTGAAAAAGGCGACGCTTTGGCCACAACAAACCTCCCTTTCGCAAGCACTTCGTTTGCAGCCATTTCCAATTAGCAGATCAGGGGTCTGGCCTCGCTCAGATACAATTAGATTTCACGTGAACGTGAAAGCAAAGTTTCCTGCTAAAATTCCTCGCAATCCTGTTCCCAGGCTAACTAATACGCCATTAAAACAATTTTCTTCGAAAGCTGGTCGCGATCGTTCGCGCGATAAACGAAATGACACTTAAATGGTGAGTTCCAGCTACGAAATTCCTAGTTCCACAAAACGCAGACACGTTTCCCTTATTTCTCTGTTTCCCATTACGCTCATCTTTTCCATCGGGTGAAAATTTCGCAGTCCGTTTCTTCTCCTCCCATTCTGTCTCTGTCTTTTTGTCCCGCGACCGACGAGCACCCTTGAGCGATAATGCGGACAAAGCTGGACTCGATCGATTTAACATCGTTCCGGCGGCGATACACGCTCGCGAGTGTGGAAGGGACAGACACCTTTTTGGTGCCACAGACACCCGGGAGGGGGGCAATGGGGTAGGGGGTAGCAGAAGGGCGTGAAACGCTCTTGCAAGAACTATGTTTGATCCGCCACAGTGGGTAATTCGCCATCGACGTGTCCCGCCTAGCGCGAACCACGCTTCATTCGCTCGGTTTTCTGTCCTTTTATTACTTCCACGTTTGTTTACCGACCGTATCCCGCGATCGTATCGCGTTTGACACGTCACTGTCATCCAACGAAACCTGTATCCAGGGAAATGATAAAGGGGAGTAGTAAAAAGAGACAGAAAAGTGCAAGGTACTCGTTAGTGGGAGATAAAAAGCTGTATTGTGTTGCAGTAATAATCTTCCGCATCGCACTTTCCATATTAATATTACCTTTTCGTTGTGCATTAATTTTGAGGAGTGGACTGCGATGGGAAGTAAACAAATATACGGAAAGTGGTCTGCAGCCACCATGGTATCATAAAATAGGCAATTTTAACTCGTCGTGGTCACACCTTATAATCACAAATTGGTTGCATGGGATTCACTGCATTACAGCGTCATTTTTGAGTTACCATTTTCGTATTTTTGAATCTTTTAACTTTTCAATGATAATTGTACAATCGTAACACTGTAATGCAAATTTCGATATGATGCAATTTGTAGTTGAAAAAATAGTAGAGGAGAAAAGCAATTTTTCTTGTTAAAATTCATCAAATTTTTAAGGTCTAATATTTTACAGACATATTGGCAAAGGAAAAAAATTGCCTGGGGTGCGATACACCCCGTGTGACCACGAAGGGTTAAGTTACAAACTTAGAGTGTTGAGGGGGATGGTAGAAGAATAGAATTAGGGGATACGTTATTAAGCATGCTAATATGTTTATCACAGAATATGTATGTGGTAATTTACGTTATTATGCACGGAAGTATTTTCTTCTCACGCGTTCGACAATTCCAGGAAGCGAGAGTCGGTCGTGATCGAAACGGAGCGGTTCGGATCATTGGAACTCTCGCGGGACAATTTCGGTGATAATGAAGAACGATTACCGTGATGAATCAACCGCAATTACGGGTCTGTGCTCGACACACGGAAATGGCTGAGACTGATCGGTCTGCTCACTCGTCAGGACGACTCAAGGACAGGAGGAGTCATCGGTAAGTTATTTTCCAGCGTTGCGTTATGCAGTAGGATATTATCGCGTTGACATTTAACAGTAATGCGATGTTTCTTCTGGTTAGAAATGCAATCTCTGATCATTAAAACATTACTTGCACTGCTTGGCGATGTCACCGAAACGTTACTGCGGGAATTTCGAAAGGTATGATGTATCGTTGACGTTATATAGGTAAAGAAATATTGAGGAAAATTTCACTCGTAATGTGTATGACGTCATTACGAAGAAGATAGACATGGTAATCGCGTTGAATGACAAGTTAACATCCGTTTAAATAAAGTGCTGCTAATTTCAATATTATTCATCGTGCATTGCGTCATTATTTGAGAGGTAAACGAACGCGTGTAATATGTCGAATTCTAAGAATTGAATTTTGATTAATCCGAAGAACCAAGATGCTGAATGTTGATACAAATTTCGATGCCACAACAAATCGGAAATATAATTCATATCGTTTTATTTTCAATGCACTCTGAGCAATTATACACTCTTTAGAAAAAGAATTGCTGAGCAACAATTGTTTCAGAGTCTACCAAAAAGCGTTGTGATATTCGTAGGTCCGCCAGCTTTTATAGTAATGGCATTGTACAGGGAACGCTCCCGCTCGATGGAATAAATTTCCCAGCCGCTTTTGTTCCACAGCGCTTTTTATTGTCTCTTTTTAATAAACACTGCATGCGTATTTCATTGAACACGCGAACGAACGCGGCCAACAATCGAGTTCGCCGTGCTAACATACTTCTTTTGGTCCCTTGAATCGTATGTATTTCTCTCCCCTCTGAATATTTGCAAAAGCAGGCAGGAAACAAAACTATGTATTCACATTCTCCGAGATATATATTTTCGCGTGCGGTACGATTAATATGTCCCGATTCTAATAAATTGGGACGAAGTGAAACTGTTAGAAAATATTTAAATTGAAAACGAAAGTAGGAACGAGTTCCTTCTCTAACACATACAGAATACAATAAATCCTAAATTATTCTTGTCAATATCTACTACTTTCCATAATCTACACCTTCTTTATAAATTAAAATGTATCATACACATAAAAAAATCAAGTCTACAGAAACTTGCGATGAAAATTCATTTCACGTATGTATCTCACGTTAGGCGAATGCGTCTGACCTAATACTGATACGCTTCCCTGCGTCAGGGGTCTAGTTTCTGCTACGTCACGCTCATTCTCCGCTCTACTCAGGATCTTGAATACCATACAATACAAGTTTACTTGCGGTTAAGGGAGGGTGGCATCATAGGTTTTGTTTAGCAATTTTTTAAAACCAATGTAGTACCACCCAAGTAGTACTGAGTACCGTTATGGGAAGACAATGTATAAAAGAACACTTATTCCTAAGGGATTTGAAAATAATAATAATAATAATTCGACTTTATTCACCACAAGTTACATAAATTATGTGATAAATGGGCGAGGTTCAGCATACCTGCTATTTCGCAACCTAACCCCAAAGTTAATCTATCAGAAATAAAGCTAGTGAAACAACAGAAGAGCAAGAGAAAGATAATACTACTATAAACTAATTCTAGCTAATCTATTCCTAATTCTAGCTACGCCATTAGCGCCACGTCCGCATGTCACTGTAAAATACTTTGCCATTTTATTATGATGGACACGTAACACTATATATTCTAGAATCCAATACCTATTCACCGAGCAGTGACAGTAACAATTTAGAAGCGCGATAGAAAACGATCAAAGATATATGAATATGTTTAAAATAGTATGCAGTCCCAAACTGCAAAAGTGTATCGCAAGAAATGACCCTAATACGTCACGAGGAATATTGTCTGACAGAGGACGGGCGCTTTCCCCTGCGCCACATCACAACCGTCTGACAGAATACGTACACTTTCCACTGCACTCAGCCGATCGACAACGCCACAGACGTTCCAGACGTGCCCCCCTCGAGATTCCTTGAACGCGATCAAGTGACCACGCCACTCGGTCACCATCGTCCCCAAGAATCGTTCTCCCGAAAGAATGTCCCCGGCGGCGGTCGGCTCGAAATTGCCGATTAGCCTGCGCCTCGCGTCTGCTCTTTCGCGGACAAGTGGCTGCCATTATCAGGATTGCAGCCGCTGCATTAGGTAAGATCCAGCCTGTACACATTCTCATCGGGATAATGCACCGCTAAGTGGATGCTCCGTACGTGTTGCGACTCCGTAGCCTATCAATCTTGATCTGGAGGGCGCGCGCGCGCGCAACCAGCCTCTCGAGCGGCCAAGTATTCGAGGCACGTGTGCGCGAATGTACCTGTGTGCGCGGCGATTCACGAGCACGGAAACGCATTAACACCCGCATACGTAACACGACGGGGGACGTATGACATGCACGTAGGCGTAAGTGTCCAGGAATACGTAAGACGTACAGACAGGGCGCGCTTTCGTTGGGGTTGCCAGTGACGTGGAGCGTACTCGGGAACGCCCCAGCAACGTACACAGGCTGATTCGTCGTGTATTAGCACTTTACATCCCTGTATCCCTACGCTCGGGCTAATATCGCGCCGTGTCTGAGCGATCCTAGTGTTCTTCTTGCGCTGGCATTAAGTACGAGGGTGGATTGAAAATTCTGTGGCCTCGACGGCCATTTTGCAGGTCAGGATGGGAAATTTTAGTGGGCCGGGATCGTGGAATTGTGATCAGTGACAGGGCAAGTGTAGAAATTTGAGAAAGGATTATACTAAAAAATTGGGTAAAAAGAAAATTCTTAATGTGTAGTTCCTTAACCCTTTAACGCTCGGACAGTTTTCTCGGCAGAAAAAAATGATTTCTGGCGATTAGTTTATTAACTGAAAAATGGTTCCAATACATGCATTTCAGCGTTGTTTTCCCAAAAAAGCCAGTCGAAATATGATTTTCTCGATGTCATGTGTACGTCAAACTGGGCGTGTACGGATTAAAAAAACGATTTTGTTTCTCCCAAATATTCCACCAAATAAAATGTAAAAAAATAATTTTATTCTCAACTGTTTAAAAAAACAAGAGCAATGTTTCAGGTTATCGAAAAATGTCCAACATGCATTCGCCAGAAACGTTTCCATGGTTACTGTAAACATTATTTACAGCGGTAAACGCATCAGTGGCTTCCATCTCGGAGCCATTTAGAGAACTTAACCGTTTTGGAACCCAAAATTATCGACTATCGATTTTTTTTATACGTCTGAAAATGATAAAGGGTTAATGGCACTTCTGTGTTGGGCCTCGAAGTTTTCGAAATCACCTGTGAGTAGTATTATATTTTAAGATAGTGATGGTGTTTATCCGTAATTATTTAATAGTTTCTTCTTTGGAGCAGAGATGGGCAAAAAATTATTTGAAATAAAAATTTGTGTACGTAATTTTTACTTCAAATAATTTTTTGCCGATCTCAACTTTGGAGTACCTACGTTATATTTTCTAGATTTTAGTTGAATCTTTGCTTGATCTCTATTTTATGGTTTAGTCAATTCGTTGAGAGGTCACGTGCCGAAATATGGCGCTACCATTTAGTTACCTATTTGAAAATAAGCCTGCATACTCCATTCGCGTTTCGCGTGATTCTGGCTGCTGACATCGAGGACCTAAAGCGACGTTGACGCGGCGGATGCTTATGAAATTGAGAATATTCAAGCTGCCCTTTGTTATTGCGTTTAGAGGGAGGGCATCGGGGTAAGTGGGAGCTTTGATTGCACGGAGCATTGTCTGCCGGGAAGCGGAATTTCGGGGAACGCGATGGTGGGTGCCAGTGATGTTGGAAATAATATAACTGTGGAATTTTTTTCGAATGAACATGCGTGCGAGAGAACACGGAATTTTAATAAAGTTCTTTGCTAGCGTTTCGCTTACTACTTTTTTTCGTCCCGGTATTTTCAATCGAAATGAAAAATGGTATTAATAAGAACGATATTTGAATTGTGAATTCAGTAAAAAAAGGCTACTTTAAGGAATTCTTGCCTCCAATTATTAAAATCCTAAATAGAGAGTAATTTTGTATCAAAGTTAGTGGACATTTAAGAAATTTCGTGATTTGGATCCTGGAAAGTATAGAAATAATTAAGAGAGAATAGAAGGAGAGTTGTACAGCTTTTCTCCTTGGTTTTGTTTCAACATTTGTGCGGGAATATTTACCCAAATGCGATACACGGTAATTTATGAGGGAAAATAATGTATGAACAAGGCAGCGGTAATTTTCAAGAGGAATAACGCATAAGTTTTAACATCCATGAGCAATTTCAGCTTCAGTATGCTCCACTGCACAGCCGCGAGAAAGCAAGACATAAAGCGGTTTTATTTATATTTGCGGAAGCATATTGTATTCCTACCGAAGTATGTATCACCTCTTTTAGCATTCTCGGGAATATATGCAGACAAACTGCAGCACAAACGAGCGCGGTCCACTGTTGCAAACATTAACTTTAGCGCTAGCCCTTTACTTAATTAAAGATTTATATTGCCCGGAGTATTCATTTCACGATCTATCTGATATTTATTACGGGAATTATACAGCAGTTATTGAAATCCCAACCATTGCATGTATCTGGAATTGTGTGCGCTATACTGATTAAAAATATCATTTAATCAGACTTTATTTGTATCACCTACTGACTAAACAAAGGTGGGATTTCTATTAGGGCGGTAAATTTTGTGGGGCGTCCAATTTAGGGCGAAAGAAATTGAACAAGATTTAAACACAGGGGCTTAAAACAACTTTAAAAACATTTCACTTATTTTCATGTGGCAAATTAACAATAACTCATATTGAATAATTGTAAAATTCTCTTAACTCTCTTAAATTAAAATATTTCATGATATTTCGTGGAAAGGATGACAGACGTGTATTAGTCTATGGTCACTAAATCTCTAAATCCACCCCCGTGACTAAAAGTACCAACGTCTGGAATTTCGTAAAATAAACAGATCCACCTGAATATCAATTAATCTTCATATCCTGTTCCCCACAGAATCAAGAAACGCGACGATAAATTGCAACGTAATTTGCGAGCCGTGCGAATCACGACAGAAGAAAAACGAAAGCGTCCCCAATTTTGGGGGAGCGTAACGTATGTACTTTGCTCGACGAGATTTCGTATAATTCGAGAAGGGCAAGCAAATCAGCAGAGACGCGCATATAAAATAAATAGAACGGCAAAGTTAAGATGGTAGAGCACTGGTCGGTTAGACGACGCGCGCGTTTTTAATCGGAAGTCAAATAGTTGCTAAAGGAACGCGACTAGGAGAACGCTGGTATCGCGAACGATACGATGTCGCTATTTCGCGATTCTCTTTGCAGACAGCGAACTTCACGATCAAACGAGTCCCACGACTCTCGTCCCCCTGCCCTAACTTGTTTCGAGTGTAATTTGTCGAAATTGCAGTTTCCCTCTCCGTCGTGTCTGGTTTCAGGGGATCAAGAGCTCGTCGGTATTGATCAACAGCTCTTCGTCCCTTTTTCCTCTGGTTCTGACGTCTCGCGGCCACGTGCGACACTGTTTATGCAAATACCTCGGATTTCATGTGCTCCTAGCTACCTGTTCGTTGAATGACGTTAATCCGCGCGTAATATTAATTAGTGAAATTGATATATCCGTGAATTATTTCTCTTTATTAAATGGGATGAAAATAAATAAAATACGGGCACTGAAATATGAAAGATATGTGGGGAGCAGACATCAGCATGTAATTGCGATGTTTATTAGCGTGGTGTGCATGTGGATATGAAATATTGCGCTTATTATATGAAAATTAAGGGGGTTCTGCCTTGTGGGACCGAAAAAGTAGGTGATATTTGCGAATTTTTTATTAAAAAACTGTTGAACGGAATTATTTGAAATTTGGCAAGGTGTTTTATTGTACTTTTAGGTATTATTACAAATTTTTGAAATTAGGTTTATGGCTGTATCTGTTACCGTTCTTTTTTTATTTATATGGGGTAAACCAACCAGTAATTGACCGCATACCAGTGAATGACCAGTAGGCAAAGAAATGTTAATTATAAATTTAAAAATTACTATATGTTTAGAAATGGAGTGTAGTTGCACGTTTAATATCCCATATTTTTAGTTATGCGTATTAAACAAACATTAATAAGTACGATTCTTAATAAAAGTATGCGGTCATTTACTGGGCTTCTCATTCAACAATTCGGTCATTCACTGGTTGGTTTACCCTAGTTCCTTGCGACTTTTGGAAGAAATTCGAACTTCTTTTTTCAAAAGGCTGTGATTTTAACAATTTTTCATATTTCTGAATTGTTCTAGTTTCATAGATAGCTATATTCATGCAGATTAAGAATCCCTTTTCCTTCATGTGTTTCAAATAAACCATAGGACACTTTCCTTCAACGCCAGCTCATGCCGTATTTTTTTTCAACGTTCTGCAATCGACGCTCTACATACGCACATTTTTTTGTATAGTCTCATAAAAATTTGCAATAATACTTAAAAGTACAATAAAACAACTTGCCAAATTTCAAATAAATCCGTTCACCAGTTTTTTTTTTATAAAAAATTCGCAAATATCACCTACTTTTTCGGTCCCACAAGGCAGAACCACCCTTAATGTAGCAGTCTCCTCGGATTAACTCTTGTATACGAAAAAATCTAACCGACCAAAAGAAGACAAAACAGCTGCTGAGATTCCTTAAAAACACGAATATTCTTCAAGAGTTGTGAATATTATTAATACACCTCGAGTTATTAATAACCCAACATAGAGGTTGATGCAACTTAAAATAACTAATTTAAAAAAATAGCTCCTCGCATGGGATTTATTTGTATATTGAGATCTACACCAAGGTAAACGGACAGTACTTTTCACTCTCAAGTTGGATCGAAGTAAATTCACTAAGCCACACAATTTCATTTGAAACATCAAGGATGGCATTAATTCCTTCACGTTACTAATTTTTTAAAAATGGACGGAGTAATTCTGCAACCTAGAGAGAAAATGGAACTATATGTTGATTCAGTTCGAAACTGTATTCCGTTAGTCAAATACTTTATAACACTGTGTCCAGTGAACAGATCTTCTCAGCGTTTCCCTCGCAGCTCAATCTGTATCTCCTCCAAGGTTTTCCCTTCGGTCTCCGGCACGTACCGATAGATTAGAATCCATATAAGGAAGGTGATCACAGTGAAGAATGTAATGGGCATGTACGTCCCCTGCGAATCTCTCAAAGCCTACGAATAATGCGAGACTATTACTCTATTGTGCGAGTAGTTTGTGCCAGCTGCGTCAGACACTGGCAATCGATGTTTCCTGCTGCTTTATAACAGGGAACAGGATTTAGGTCGCGTTGGGAAAATATTTTTTAACCTCTTCACTGCCTAACTCAGGCGTGGTCATGCGTTAGGAAAGCGTTTTTAAAACCGTTTGCTTATCTCTCGAGCGATCGGCGTTCCTGGTCCACTCAACTCCATTTGGCAAACAGAGAGCGTAAAATTGTTACTATTTGGGGTGGAAAATTATTTTCTGCATTCGTTCCAATTCGTCTTTCGCGAAGTGTATAGTAAAAGCAGCAACTGATAGAATCTTAGTCTTTCGTGGCCACAGGGGGTGTATCGCACCCCAGGCAATTCTTTTTTCTTCGCCAATATTTCTGTAAATTCTTGGACCTTAATATTGAAATTTAAAAATGTGGCGAATTTTAACAAGAAGAATCGCTTTTTTCCACAACTATTTTTTCAACTACAAATTTCACGGTATGAGTACTACGAATGTACAATTAACACTCAAAAGTTGAAAGATTGAAAAATACGAAAATGGTAACTCAAAAATTACGCTGGGGTGTAGTGAACCCCATGTGACTAATTTGTGATTATAAGAAGGTGTGACCACGATGGGTTAATGCATCGAGAGATTGTCAAAGGAGTATAAACGAAAATAACTTCCAGACAAGGTTACAAGTCGAGATTAAGGGGGTAGGTTATCCTCAAAATTTCCGAAAATTGGTTTTTAGAATGTTCGCATATTCCGCTGGCTACATCTTTTTTGCGTATTTTAAGCGCACCCCGGCTCCGAAATTCCAAAAATTGAAGGAATTACAGTAAAAAATGTACGAGCCTGCACATGATATCGGATAACGATGTCCAACTTGAAACGCGATTTCCCAGAAACTACGTTCCCCAAAAAGGTGAATATAAAATCTCGGAAACCAGTCCAACGATTTAAATGAAAATTTACAGCGAGCTGCAGGAAACTATTCCCTTCCCTGTATTGGAAGCACATTTCAATATAAATTCTTAAAAAAAAGATAAAAAATATTTATCCTACAAAAAAAAGGATAAAATCAAAAACATCAACATAAAAATTGTATTAATTTGTTTCTCAAAATTTTGCTTCCTGCACAAGATAGAGACTATCTTACACATTATAAAAATGCCTGTACTTTGCGTTTTAGATAATTCACCTATCCGAAATCGTGTTCACCATCAAACGGTGCATCGCGTACACACTGTCACATTTATATTTATAACTTTTTTCACTATAAATATATTCAAAATTTTCTTTTTGCGCATTAAAGTCAACGAAATTACGCTTAAAAATTAAATAAAAAATAATCTCTATATTCATTCATTGCTTCAGAATATGCGTTTGAACAACGTTTTGAAAATTTTTGGCTGTTGAGGGAAACCCACCCCCTTAAGGGGTAACACCACTCTAGGATCGATATTTTTTTTTTTGCTTAAACCATACTTTAGAAAGGAAGGAGGAGACGAACATCGACCTAGATGGCCAAATGTATGGTGCAGGCATCGCAGATTAAAGATAAACAAAAATTTAAAGGATTAAAATGTTCATAAAACTTTAAACGCGTTTTTCTCGAAACCACTTTTTTCAAACTGGGAGGACGAATTTCTCGAAAACTATCGCATGAATCGATTTGAAATTTTTACAGTAGCTTTACAACAATATTCTCTTTGGAAGTACGTAGCCGTTTTTTGATTAAATGTAAACTTTCTTTTTTATAACCAATTTAATGCTGATTTTTAGGGCAAAAAATCGATTTATTTCTTAACAACTGCACCACTTCCACAAAAATTGATTTAAAAAAAAACCCTACGTACTTGCAAAGCCAATTGTATATAGATTATAAATTTTTTTTATTTTTTGTTCCACGACTCATACATGCCGAGAAATCCGTCCTCCCGTGGCGGTGTTTTCACAAAAGCTGTTTCCGACGACGGGCTCTGTCGTCGCCATTTTGTATGAAAATGACACTAAAAAAATTATTTTTCATACTTCAATATGTGTTAAATAAACCCTCTGAAAAGAAATTCTATTCCGTTTGTCACACTCCCAAAATAAATTGTCAAATTTAGGTATTTTTTTCTGCCTCTAGAGTGGTGTTACCCCTTAAGAAATTTCATTTTCCCTGTAGCGCGACCTAAATCCCATCGAGTCTAGCGCAGATTGTTCGCCGATCGTCGCGAATACGTCATTAGCAGCGATGGGAGTGCCTACCTGATAGAATTTGACGACGGCAGTGGTGGAGATGGCGTAATAAAGGGCGGCGAATATAGCAGCGGGCACCTTGACGTCTACGGGGAAGATCTCGCCGACGTAAGCGAGAGGCACCGGGTTGAGGCCGAGGCCGAAGCCGAGCACATAAATCACCAGGAAGACAGTGGGCATCCATCGGATTTTGGAGACGTCGTGGCCGCTGGAGAGGAGGCCGAAGAACATGGCGAGCGCCGCCAGCGACAGAAAGCAGATCGGCGCCGCGAACAATAGCAACAGCCTTTTGCCTATGATTCGCACCAGCATCACGCAGACCGTGCCAGAGATCACTAACGCGCAGCCGGTCATCACGATGCTGACGCCTATCGAGATATCGAAGCCAGCCTCCTCGTATATGAACGACTGATAAGCGAGCAACGGTGCTGCGCCCGTTAAGGTCAATGCGCTCATAACGATCATCGCGATACGAAAAGCTGCTCGATTCTCCCTCCTGGCTATCGCGTCCTTCAACGATCTCGCGAACGTCATATCGGTCTGCAGATCCTCGGTGGCGACGATCCGTTTGATCTCCTCGAGCTCCTCCACCACGTCGTCCTTTCCCAGCGCCCATTTTAGCGTCCTCTCCGCGGACGTCAGATTGTTCTTCCTCGTGAGAAATACGGAGCTCTCTGGCATCCAGATGAACGATAGGACGAATATTATGGGGACCCAGACGGCGATCATGGACATCGTGAAGCGTGTCACCCACAGCCCGATCGCGTACACCATCATCATTCCTATGTTCAGGAGCACCGCCATCAGGGTACCTGAACAACTCGATCCAATTATTTCCGGCTTCTCTAGGCGCCTCTTCTAGTAACTCTCGAGTTATACGTTCGCGTTGAAGATCGTAGATTTAATTGAGTATAATGTAACCAGAGACCATTATTGTTATAACTTACATTTTAAAAGTTATGGCATAAGGATTAATATATTTCTTTAAATGATTTTGGTTATGAATAAACATTATTGTCGACGGAAATATTTTTTGGTCACTAATATCTAACGGAAATATTTTAAAATCACTTGATATTTCGGAAAATTTATTCAGTATTTAATGAAGATTGAGTTCCACTTGAATAAAAATTAACTAAAAATTTTCTCAACGATTTTTTTTGGAAATATTTGAAAAATAATTGTTATTTCTGGTCTCTGAATGTAACAGATTGTAGTAACGAGAAGAAAAGAAATGTAATGAAACGGAAGATAAAATTGTACCTAATGGCCCTCGCGATCTTTTGCTGCTAACTTCACCAAGATACATCGGCATCACCGCGTACGTAATACCGCACCCGATTCCAGCCAGAATTCGTCCGACATAAAGCTGTGGAATGGTGGCTGCTAGACCGATCAGCATCCAGCTGGTAATCTTTGGTACCGTGGCGAACAGCAGCGTTCCTTTACGGCCGATCCGGTCCATCAGGAGATACGGCACGATCGAGCCAAGACCGACTCCTACGTACAAAAGATTCACCACCCAGACCACTTTGTCGCTCGACAGTCTCAAAGGATCGTCGTTCTGGAATTTCCGTAAAATTGGGGTGCTCCATCCTTCGTGCAATCCGCAGTCGATGATCAGGAGGTTGCCTAGGCACGAGGATCGAGCGACGTGCAAAAGTTCTTATTAAGGCGTCTATCTAGTGTGACGGCTGAAAAAAACTTAATTTTTTTGAAATTACAAAAAGGGACAAGTGTTGCCTGATTGTAGATTTATTCTATCACGTTTTAAGAGTATAAAAAAATTGTAACTAAAAATAGCTATGTCCGTTCGGATGCAAGACCTGATTGCCAAAAAACCGAAAGTCCGATCCACTTCAAATATATCAGGCATACTCACAAGGAAACATATCGAACCCAAAAATTCTGATTTTAATGAACTCCCTACGATTGTAGAGCATGTCGGAGTATGTAAGAAACGATTTTTTTTTCTGCGGAAAAACACTCTGAGGGGGTGAAATCAGCCCCCAAATTTTCAGCGATTTTTCGTTTTTCGAGTATAACTTTGTAACGGTGTGAGGTAGAAGAAAACCGTAAATGGACAAAATGTTCAGTGTTTGATGCCGTATAACGCGCTGCAAAAGAAATTTTTGTACGTCCAAAATTATACTCGAAAAACGAAAAATCGCTGAAATTTGGGGGCTGATTTCACCCCCTCAGAGTGTTTTTCCGCAAAAAAAAAATCGTTTCTTACATACTCCGACATGCTCTACAATCGTACGGAGTTTCATTAAAATCAGAATTTTCGGGTTCGATATGTTTCCTTGTCAGTAGAGGTCACTTTGTCGTTCGAACTACTTAGAATTTGGAAAATATTTGCAAAATTGAATTATTGCGGTCAACGAACCCATATTGTTTTTGTTAAAATCGATAATTTTTTTTTTAAGACGTTGCCAATTCTTTGTTTCTCAATATATTTTTATTATACTGGCGCAGATGTTAGTCATACGTCTACAGATTGCCCATCTTTTTGAATTTTGTGTTTGAGATAACTAGAATTGCTGATATCATTGCTGATATTCCGCTATAAATGCATATTTTTACTTACAAAAAATTTCTTTATAGACTTAAAATGTGATAGAATAAAGATACAAACAATACTAGTTTCTTTTTTAATTGTCAAAAATTTAAGTTTTTTCCAGCCGTCGCACTAGGAAGACCCCTTAATTCTCCGTTACGGCCGAGCGACGCTGATGTTTCCGGAGTGGGCGGTACTTACAGACGATTCCAATTAGTATTTGTCGCAATAGTCCGAGATCCATCGTTTCTATTGCTTGGCTCGTTACGTTTCGAAGTCACGCGGCTCGAATGCGAGAAGGTGGAGGGATTCGTGAAACGAGCATTCACGCGCGGGCGTGCGAGATAGTTTCATTGGTCCACGCCATAGTATTGCTGCAGAATGAACGCGGAGATCGTCAATTCTGGTGACTTTACTTAAGTCTGAGTACACGTTTTAATTGGCGGGCTGAAATAGTTATTACGTGATCGACTTAACACTAATTGAAACAGAGGAATATACACTTTAGTTGACTAAATATATGGCTGTACTCTGCCACTAATTGGAAATAGTGCATTCAATTTTAAAGTATTTTGAGAGAACACTGTAGATCTATCTGACTCCATCTTACCAATCAAGGACCACTTTCGTATGATGCTGCTCCTTGACATCTGAATAAATATCGATGGTTTACAAGAGAAACTCGGTTCCCCGAACATTCTGATTTTTTTTTTAAACTGTGCAGGATTGTAGAGAACCTCAATAGAAGTATCAGGCAATTTTTCGTTTCCCTACTCATTTTCGGTTATTCAGAGTAAAAACACTCCTTAAAGGTTAATGAGTGTTTTCTTATTTTCCAGTTTATCCTGAATACTATAGAGTATAGTAGATCTAAAAAAATCGTTATAAAGAAAAACTATGTAATCGAATTGTTTAAAGAATGTCGTGGTGCACGTTTTTCTGTTTAAGCTACAAATTATAAACAATTTGATTACACAGTTTTATAGACCACAAATAGCCATTAAGTTTTCATTCTAATTTTTTTATATCTACTACAGTTTTCAAGATATGTTTTTACCCTGAACAACCAAAAATGTGCACAAACGAAAAATTGCCTACTTCTATTGAGATCCCCTTCAAACCTGCACAGTTTCAAACAAACCAGAATGTTCGGGTAACTAAACTTCCCTTACTAATGCACAAATATTGTATGTCGACTTTTATTATATATCCAGTGAATATGCCAATGCATACTGTCGCAAAATAAACAAATATTTTATATATCTCTGTACGCTAGAATAGCTAAAACACAATGTTATATCAACGCGGTTGCAAAATGACGCATGAAAAACAGGTTTAAAAATGCAATGGTATATAAAATTCAGGGACACGCACTGAACAAAAATATAATTTCTGACGAATTTATGAAGTAGTTATAAATGCGATTTTTATACAGCATAAAGATACAGTCAAAAATTATTTGTTGCATATAAAAACTCAAATATCACAGAAAGTAGACATAGGGTAACTCGGGGTAATATGCCACCGTAGGCAATATGCCACTTCTCAATAATTTTTTAAATAATGAACAGATGGCGTTTTATTTGCGCTTATTCCGTTCAATTTAGTGTTCCTGCTAAGACGACAACAGATTTTGGCTTTTGATTTCTTTTATTTTCAGTAAATCCTGGTAAGTTATAAAAGTATCGGCTTGATGTAATTTCACACTCCAACTAGAATGCAGATTATACATTTGTGTGAACGGTTCTACATAAAATCAATAGATTATGATACAGTATACTAACAAACGAATTTAAAAACCTCTCAAACATCCGTTAAAACTATGTACTTTGTGGAAAGATTTTCCATCCTTCGTTTTATGGCCGTTTGGAGTAATATCCCACATGTTTGTCGGTATAATATGCCACTTGTGACATATTATACCGACAAACTCTTATCTTTATAACTCTTTCTATTTAATGCCATCGAGTTGTTTTTTTGTGTCAGAACCATGCCTACTGGGTAAAAACTACTTGTTGCAAAAAGTAGGTTCATGAAGACTGCGTAGAGATTGGAGACTGTTTAGTTTGTAAGAAATAGCTATTTTTTCAAATAAATTTTACGTTTCATTGAGTTAAAATATTTGTTTTTATTTATTAATAGCTTAAATAGTTTAAAATATTGTTGATTCTCCAAAATTTGAGTGATTAAGTAGTTCGCACTTCATAGCTTGTGGCATATTACCTCAGACCTTGTGGCATATTCACCCACCACCTGGGTAATATACCAGTTTCGAGGACTTTTGTATTTGTACGTTTCTCATTGAACTATAAAAGTTACATATCTCTACTTATTAGTCAATACACAGAATTAGTTACACTTTCGTATGGTTTTATCTTTTTTCCTGTATCTACTTATACTTGCGAGATATCGCGTTTCAAAGTTAACTGTGGCATATTACCCCGAGTTACCCTACAATATTTGTGCACTGTAAGCCATCGATATTACCTCACATTGTTCACACTCCACTAATCCTTATACTGCAAAAATGATATCAACCAAAACATAAGCTTCTTCTCAACAAACTTGCGCAACAGTAGCCTGTAGCGCAAGCACTTAGCAAACGATCAAGTTCAGTGGAACGTAATGGTCGTTTATCAGCAGAAGGTAGGGCTGTGAAATCATAGCTAGTGCAATAGCAGGGTATCGTAAACAGTATAGTATGTGCCGGAACGATGATTCCGGTTTAGTCTGGGGCTGAGATAACGGAAATAAAGCCAACTAAGATACTAACAGGATTCCGTGATAGGTTTCCAGCGTTAGCCAGGGGTTGGAACAAGAACGCGCCCGCGCGCCCGGGTACGAGCATGAGGAACGGCTTTGCACGCTTGTTCCACGGTTCGAGTAGTTGGTTTCGCTTTGTGACGTTCGATCCTCCGTTACGATGGTTACGACGGTTTATGGCCGACGGTGCAACGCACGCGTTATTAGGAGGCAGGAGGCGAACCTCGTGCTCCTGCGAGGATTTAGCTCTCGAATTTTCAGGTCTCTATTTTCAAAATTTTCTATCTGTATTCCGTTTACTTTTGTTCCCCCACGCGCTTTTGTCATCAAGAATATATCGACAAGGGGACATCGTGGAGGTGCCACGAATGCCGCATTAAAACTGGGAATGTGTTCCTTACCACCCCTGTCACTTTTAATGCTAATTATACTGCGCGTCTCGTTCGGAGATGATTACTTGTGGTACTGTCAAGTACGCGGAATAAATAATACGCAACGTTTGGTGTTTAAATGAAACCATATTTTTTGGCACGTGAGAATCACGTGTCACGTGCGCCTCATAACAACCTCATATCGTCGGTGATAGTGCAAAACCGCGTTTGAGCAGTTTGTAAATACCGCGGATATGCAAAAGTAGCAAAATTGAGATTTCGCGGTCACGGTTGTCAAGCGCTGTTTCGCTTTTTTTTAAAAGTCACACCATTGATGTTAGTATTTATTACAAGAAGTGCTAAAATTGTCCCAAAAATGTTCATTCAAAGAAATCCCTTAAAATGACTAACATATGACGTTTTTTCTTCCTCCTGTAAAATCGGTAAAATGCAAAACCGCGGTATTTACATACTGCTCATTCGCGGTTTTGCCCAATCACCGACGATATTCTATTGTTATGCGAAAGACTATAGGTACACGTTTAGAATATTACCGTAATTTATTGATTATTAAAAGAATTTAAGCTAAATGGGAAAGTCGAAAAAAAGAGATCTTTCTTGTTGGCGTTCAAGAGAACGTGAAAGACAATCTTGCAAAACGTCAAAAAAGTTCAAAACTATGCAAGAACAGCTAAATACTCTAACAAAAGGTTGGATGGAATTTATGCAAAGTCAAAATTCTTCAAAAAATATTGCTCGTTTAATTATATTAAAAGCACAACTTTCATAACGGGAAGTTAATTATGTCTCTAGCAATATGCCGAGTTGAACTCGGGGCAATTTGAATTAATGAATTTTTCAGAAACGATGCAGTTTTCATAAGCCCTCGCGTAACGATATCCTCACGTAAAACTATAATATATCAGTATTTACTCATCCCACTCTGAAATTTCGTTTGTAATAATGAGTATGCTCTACCCAGCGAGTTCGAGTTTCATAAATATCTGAATTGCTAAATAAAATTACTAAAAACTGAGCCAGTTTTCATACAACATTCTCCGTGCTGAAAGCGTAGCACCAGTGAACCGCTGACAAAATACACATGGTATCATCGCGAGCTTTCTTTGGCTGTCTAATCCTTTAATCTGGCGCGACAGGATTATCTAGGCACAGCGGGACCGTTTTGCGTAAAATTCACTTATGCCCTTTCGGGCGCGGACACGTCTCCAACCCCATCCCCCGTCGCGGGGCGACAGTTTACGGTCGCCGTTATGGCGCACGCGTTATTAAGAGACAGAAGCTGAACCGTACGAGTCCTTTAACCTGGATTTACAACCACCCCGGCCGTACGTTTTCATCCTGGCCAATTTACCCATCCCCGTTTTCATGGCAGAAGTGATCGCGTTCCTCAGAATTGAACAGGAGAAAATGGCGTCACGTTCTCGACGCCTCATCTCGATCCATTCACCTTGTCGTGAAGCCGGGGATGAAAAAATCCATACACTTCTGTGTAAATGTCTTTTATTTTAAGAAAGTTTTTAGCAAGTCTCTGGTAACTAAGTAGTATGAGAGATTTTTGGGGAGTCAATCATAGGAAGGGTAAAACGTGGACAAGTTGGAGAATGGCAATGGTGGTTTGTATTGCGAGGCTGTGAGAATAGGAGCTATAAAGGGTTGATTATTGAGTAAGGGTGGAAGTGGCGTTTTTGCGGAGATTTTGGTTGTAGGTAAGAAGTAATTTATGATTTGGAAGGGGGCCTTGGGACCCATGGGCTAATCCGTTTGTTTACGGCGAAGACACGTAGGGGAAATAGGGGTATGATGGGGTTGCGAGGTAAGATGGGGTATTTCCCTAAACCCTAATTAAAAGATGCTAGGCACATGACAAATACGTTATTAGGAAGCCATTGTGTTATAATAGTGTGGTCGCTGGCAAAAGTGAGTGGGTGAGCACGCGTTTTTTTTTATAGCTGTGAACCGTTTGCGTGTGCGTCGATGTTATTTCGTGTGATAAAAAGATTTTAAATAAATATATATTTAAGACCGGTAAGTCTATTATTTTTCTTCTATGATAATCTCAAAATTGTACATATTATACGAAAGGGACTAATGGTCTAAGTGGACGACGATGACCAAATACGCTAAAAATGAAAAGTCGTGAAGTATCTAACAACCTTCCCGACATGCACCAGAACTCGCGGAGTGTGTAAGCTCCTCGCATTCGCGAATCTTGTCGCGTGTATATTTTACTCCAGTGTACAAAATGGTTGTAACTAGGCAAGCGAGCTAGGTAACTAGATTTGTAACAGAATTCTGACCAAGCTCTGCGAGACACACGGCATGGTAAAGGTAGGGACGTTGTTACCATTATTTATTGACGTCTGGTAGGTAGTGAAGCTTGAAACGGGTTTCCCGTTTTAATTATTCATCGCCGCATCGATCAGCCTTCTCCGGCGCTTCGGCGCGAGATTTCTCTTAATAATCTATGCTTTCCTCGGTTCCTCTTGTCGGCCGTGTGTAATGCGATATAATACGAGGTCTGCGCGATACCCTTTTTCAGTGACTCCCTCATTAGAGCTCTGGTTCATAATTTATCGAGCGGGAATCTTGAGTAGCCTTCGAAGAATGTAAACATCCACGGATATTCAAAAGCTACTTTCGAAAGCGTTACCAGCTCCGCGTTCTAATTAGATCCTGATACATACCGTAGAACTGGAAAGTTCTGTGCTGGTATCGCGTGCTTTATAGGCAGCGTGCGCGCGTTCTGCGGGCTCAGTTCAGTGCTTCATATTTTTTTATCAGTTGTTTAATAATGCACCGATCGATCGGTCTTGGTATCGTTTTTTGTGGGGGAATGTTTCACTTTTAGATTTCGATGTGTAGGGTAATTGTGGGAGAGTTGCCGCACGTTACGCAAAATTGTCACCGTGTCTAAATTTTGCAATGAAAATGTTTTCCAAGGATATATCTTATTAGTTCAACATCTTGTGATTCTACTAGCATTAAAGAAAATCAAAATTTTAATATTTGTCACCCTTAAAAAAATTGAAACTAAAAACATCCTTTGGTCTTAGGAGAGACGCCGCACATGCGGGAGTGGTGCCGCATTTCGAAACACGTTTAATTTTCGATTTAAACTTGTTACTTCTAACTTTTTATATAAAAAAATAATAAAAACAAAGTAAAATCAAACAGTTTTACTTTATACAATTATAAAATTGGAAAATTAAATGGGTACAGTAGGAACAGATATTATATCTGCTTTTCGAAATTTTTTTTATATTCAGTTGGCATCTTGAGATTAAAATAAAAACAAATGTGAAAAAAGAGTACATAGTCCACAAATATATTTCGATTATAAGATTATTCATTTAAAAATAAATAATTTGCCTTGAGATACCACGTTAGCTATTTTAAAAAACTTTTTCGGTATTTTAAACATTAAAAACATTATTTAAATCGACTTAGTTTCCGAAACAGTACAGTATCATAGTGCGGCATCTATCCCAAATAAAAGTGCGGCGTCTATCCGAAATGCCTGGGAGAGACGCCGCACTTTCGTATTTCCACATGCTAAGTCGAAAGTAACCCATTCTGCCAAGGAAATATTCTACATGGTCCCCTTAACGTATTACAAATGTTGTATCAAGAAAAACTATGAATTTTTAGCTACTATATTAGTAAAAATAGACGCGACGTATAACTTTTCAGGCAAAGTACGCTAGGCTTACCTCGAAAAACAGCAAAATCTTTAACAATAATACAGGAAACACGCTCTGGCTTGACAAACTAACCCAAATGAACAGCCTTAAACAAATAAAATCGGCAATGATGTGTTTTATTACCGATATCCTTGAAATACCGATAGTGCGGCGTCTCTCCGAGTGCGGCATCTCTCCCACAATTACCCTATAACTTTTAATGCTGAACATATGGTGCTGGCGATAGTCACGTTGTGGTTCATTGTTAGCATACGAGTTTCTGTGTTCTGCATCGTGTACTAGCATACTCTTATAAGCTTAATCTTCGATCTGACTCATCTCTCACGGCTGACGTCCGATAATATAGTTGCGAGAATTTATTACATTTTGACACTTGTTATTATTAGCATCGTGGATTGCTTCATTGTCGCATAATTAGTCGGTAATTGCTGATAATACGACTCCCTCGGTTCGCTTATCGGTTAATTCCATGCTGAAAAGATCACTGCACTCTTCGCGACCGCGTTAAACGTGAGAACAGCCTTCGTTTCTCAATATTCTTAATAAATTCTCACTTCCTTTTTTTGTTCTTCCCATTTTCCAATTTTTGCGTTTTCAGTTCTCTCTCTCTCTCTCTCTCCCTCTCTCTCTCTCTCTCTCTCTCTCTCTCTCTGTCTCTGCTCTGAACTAGAACATGTCGAATTTGTGTTGCTCATTAATTTTCGACAAAATGGAAGAGGGCAAAGAGAGTTGGTCTAGGACTCGACACGAGATCGAGATATATCGAGTTTCGACTCGGTCCAACATATTTTAACGAGGTTCGTCTCTTACCTCCTGGTGAACATGTAATTGCTGCTACCGCATCATCATTGCGCAAGACTCGGAATACGCGTAACGTTGTAATTACGGCGATTTCTAGTACTGATAGTGCATCTTTCATAATTGAATAATGATACGACGCGAAGCGAGGCTAGAACGATCTTTTAGAACTAGTCTTTCCAAAATCAAAGGTGCGTATCTTGTTATTCCCACATACAATACTAATCTCCAATCTTCCCATAATACGCGGAAATATCAAAGTAGAGAGAATACAGTATTTTATTATCAAACAGAACATTTTTCTCGTAGACGCATCACATCTTGCCACATTCTTTAATCACGGTTCTGCATGAAGGAAAATGTAAATGACTCTAAACCTATGCTAAACTTCAATCTTTCCTATTCACATAAAGATGTTTCTCGCGTTTCCCAATGCGTCTATCACTTCCATTATAATAATATACAAGTTATTTTATACATTATAACTTATCCAGGCAAACCCTGTACGAAAACGAGTATAACTAGAAACGCAACCAAAGTTCACGCGAGACATCTTTTTTTTTCCTCATACGCTGAACTCAGCCTCGGAATTACGTTCACGTTTTATGCAATACCCTGTACCTGTTGTTACCGTGCGACGTGCGTGAATCGTCGCGGCGCCTCTCACGGCTGGAAAATGCAATCCCGAAAGATTGTATTTTTCCACCCAAGTTTCCCATCCCGGCGGGCGCGGATGCGAAATAATTTATGACAGTGTTTTTCCTCGGCGAATATTTAGTTACGAAAGAAAATCCAACGCGGACGAGTGCTTGAATTATTATCCCCCGAGTTATCTGCCGTTCCGGCAGAACGTTCCTAGCCGTGTGCCGCGCGCGCGGAAGCGAGCGAGCGCGAGCACGAATTCCGATTAATAAATCGTAGAACCGGAAACGAAGTTACGCCCGGCTCGAGTCCCCGCCGTGTTTTCGCCCGTCGGCCCTGAGTAATTCCTGTTCCTTTTTCGCCCCTTTCGAAAATTTCTTTCGCCCTTCAAGCGCAGTCGAATACTTCCAATGATTTACTCGTTACTTAGGTAGGTATTACACAATTTATGCAGCCACGTTTCGCGCTCCAAAGTCGTACACTGTGCAAGTCAGATGTAGATTGTGTATTTTGCCAAATGAGTTTTCACTTGTATATTACTGAGCGTTGAAAAATGAATTGGGACCATTTCGACGTGCGTTATAAAAAGTAGCACGTTTCAATTTTCTTATGAAAAGTAGCACGTTTCCCTTCGTTCTCACGAAAACTATCACGTTTCAGTTTTGAGCGCTTTGCCACGTGATTAAAATTTTCATATGTGTTGTCTTTTGGAGATTAGATGTAATTATTATTTATTAAACAATATCTTCAACAGTTGAACTCTTTTAAATTAACCACGCGCTGAACCGTGATAGTTTCTGCAGTCTGCAGTATAATTCAAAACGAGCTATTCTTCTTGGCCAAACCGGATACCTAAGGTGTTATTTTTCGCCGCAAATTTCCAAATGTGCTATTTTTCGTGACTAAGCAGTCAAATATGTTAGTCTTCGCGGCGAAAGGTCAAACGTGCTAATATTCGTCAGAAACGATGAAATGTGCTTCTTTACATGGCAAACTGAAACGTGCTGTTCTTCGTAAGAAAATTGAAACTTGCTACTTTTCGCAACACACGTCGATTTTGTGTCGACTAATGTCTGAAGTTGACATTTTATTCCCGACCGGGCTTGGTTCACGTAGATAGCTGTATTTTGAAATAATTTTTTTTAATGTTGCAAATAAACTGCTTCTATCCGACACGTAGACACTTGGAACGATCTTGAGCATACCAAATTACGACTGGCTATGTAGGTGAACCGTTCGAAGCGAACGCACGTGAAAATTTGATGATTCGCGCGAGCCACGAATTGGGTTAGTTATTCGTTGATTCGTTGCACGGTGCTCGCGCATTTCATCGGTTAACCGAGCACGGTTACGTTTCCCGAGATATGGACATACATATAATTGTAATATTTATTACAGTTCTCATATTACCTGGGTATAATAGTCGTGCTACAGAAACGCTTGGAGCTTTGTAATTGTGCCAGGAAATGTTTAATGAATCTGCCGAAATGTCGGAGAAACAGCATGTTCGCATGTTTCTCAGAAACGTTTATTTTTAATGACAATATTCGTTCTGCATGAAACATATCGACGTGCGTTACGAAAAGTAGCACGTTTGTAGCGACGAAAAGCAGCACATTTGGATGGTTGGCTACGAAATATTGAGCGCGTCAACTTAAATACCTTCCGACGCGATTTTCATTTAGTACGTCGGTAATTTATTAAACATTAAAATACTATACTTAAATTATGTAGATTAAAATTTCCATACGTGTTTTCTTTTGGAGATTAAATGGAATTATTATTTATTAAACAATATTTTCAAAAGTTTTTTCAAAAATTTAAATTAACCACGTGCCAAAACATGATAGTTTCTGCAGTTTAATCCAAAACGTGTTATTCTTCGTGGCGAAACAGGATAATGAGCTAATTTTCGCTGCAAAACACGAAATGTGCTATTCTTCGTGGCTAAGTAGTCAAATAGAGTATGTTTGTTTTCGCGGTGGAAGGCCAAAGGTGCTACTATTCGTCAGAAACGATTAAGTGTGCTTTCTTTATATGGCAAACTGAAACGTGCTGCTTTTCGTAAGCAAAATGAAACGTGCTACTTTTCGTAACGCACGTCGAATATATATTATGCACGATGAATATTATGTTTTGTTACGTGTACTTGAATTTTTAGTAATTCATTTCTTAATTCTATACTTTTAACTTCTACGAGTAGAATTCATAATGAAATTTAAAGGAGCGTAGACCTTAACAAAATCGAAAGTGGTAGATCAACTTTCACAAGCCCTGATCAGTGTACTGAAACCCAACAATTCCGTCCAAAATATTCAAACTTAATAAATCAACGATTTCTCTAAAGAACTGACAATGATACACAGAAAAATCCAGCAGCTGGTACTTGTTTTTCATCATAGAGCGTAAAGTAGGCTTACAGATTCCTTCTGCCCATTTCGTAATCAATATAGAAAGTTCACGTAGAGAGCTACCAATAAAAAGGTAGTAAAAAAGTATCACTGGAGCCATTTATTTAGAAATTTAGCTCCGTGGTTCAGTGTGTCCTACTAAATCCCACATTTTCTTTTGCCTGCTTGTTTCATAAGCACGTTGAAGCCTTCCTACTTAGCTCTCTGTAACCGATTATTTCATGAGAATAGTTCTTAAATATCACTACCTAGATTAATGAGCAGATTATCTTTGATATGGAAGATTCCCCGATAATTATCGATTGTGCTCGTTATATTCGCTAAACTAGGTCGCGACGATAGTTAATCGGATCATCGTGGATTATGATGTATGTGGGCCGGTGAAATAAAGACAGTGTCTTTGCTTGGCTGATCCTGTCGGAGAGGTAGCGTGAGTGTGTGTGACATACAGCACTCTTTTGTGTTAAAATTGTAGAACTTTGGAAGAAATCAAATAGAGGGATGAATCTTTTTGAAGGATAAAGCTAAGATATTGCAGAATATGGGGCAAATATTAAAAGAGTATGACAAACAAGTTTTGACATTAAAAATCTGTGTCAAAATATCCTGAAGGCCATGACAAATTCTGCGATCAGATTTGAATTTGACGCGTTAAAATCTATAGAAAATGATGTATAGCAAGTTAAGGAAAAACTTCAATAACACATTATATCGGAAAAAACGCAATTTTCTATAATGTCAAGTTTGACATAGATTTTCAAAGTCAAAATATATTTGTCATACTTTTTCATTATTTTTCCCACATTCTGCAACATTTTAGCTTTAACCTCCAAAAAGATTCATCCTGCTATCTTATTTCTATCAAAAGTTCTACAATTTTGACACAAAGAAGTGCAGTTTGTCCAACTGTGTGGCTTTCGAGCTCGAGGAACAGGGCTCGATGTCTCTTTTTAAAAGTTCGTTGTAAATAAAGAGAGGAGACGAATGCTCGACGCCGAGTGGATCTAGGCAGAGACGGAAGTCGATCGTTTAGTAGATCTCTCAAGATCAAGATCCTTTATACTTTTATTTTCTCATATACTCTTTATGTTACTAAACGTTCCTTTGTGTTCATTGACGGGTTGAGCCTTGTTCACTTCCACACGTACAACATTTTTGCATTTTTATCGCCTGAGTTAACGACGTCTCGAAATTCCAGAAATTGAGTTGTTTGTGTAATACTTAAAGCTTTTGTTAGACTTTAAGAATGATTTATTATTATTCGAGTCGCGTTGCTATTGCTAGTTTGAATTTGTTGGTGTCCTTGAGCTGACGGACATGCGTCATTTACTGAACATTATGGGTACATCACTTAATTATGATAATAGTGATGAGTTTTTCACGATGTAATGAGAAATAAGTTTTTCGTGAAACGCTACTCTTGCAGAGTTTTAAATAAAATTAAATATATTAGAGAGACTGAACCCGGGACTAAAAATCCATGATATCCGAGTTTAAAATGGATTATAAAATGAAAAAGAATTCACTCGGTTCTTCAGATTATAATACAGGTTAATTAGAAATACGCAATTAGTTATGCAATTAATTACGTAACCATAATACGGTGATCATGTTGCAACGAGATCATAATAAGATGAATGTGACAAGATTAATGAATGAATATATCTCACGAAAAAGAGCTTAGCACAGAGATTAGTACAAATTGTGGCAGTCAAGTTAATTTGATTTTCAGCTTTCCCCATCTAGCCCTTTCAACAGTTTCAACTGTTCTGCCATTAAATTTATTTATTCTCAACGTCTCTTTTCACAGAAAAATCAGAGAGAGCTATTTAATTTGCACTGATTAACTCCCCTTTTAATGTCTGCGTGTCCGAACAGTTTCTTCAACCACAGTCTATCGTATCAACTGGCAATAGAGATAACTGAGTATGACATTTCGTGCCACTATACAGAGCATGTTTCTGCTCCAACTTACTTTGTCGCCACGTGCACAGTCTTGTCAGTAGTAGTCGTTAATTGAGTTAGTAATCCGCGCGTGGAAAAATTCAAACGATTTCCTTTAAAAACTGTTGACGCAGTGTAATTGAACAAAAAACACTGAAGGTCTCGTTTTGCGCTAGCCGCGACAAAAATGTTGCATTCTCGAAGAATTCATAAATGTACCACGTCGTTAGCACAATCTTCCAGTTATGCAATCCTACTTACGCCGCGTATTGCGATAATAGCAACTCTACTCTCGTAGAAACACCGTCCAATCCCGAAATCTGTTTCCGCTTCTACTTCTAATCATAAAAAACCAATGAGAGCATAAAGCAAAGATTCAATTTCAGAGCTACCTTCGACACGCAAAATAATGGGAGGAAATTAAACTTTTGTTTACTCTAACAGTGTTTTCAAATTGTCGCGCTGTAATTCTCGAAAACTACTATTAGGAATTTTCTTTTTGTTGTCCGAGGAAAATATGTAAAAATGACGCGTGGAACATTACAAAAGTGTTTGCAGATAGTAAACGATATTGTGTGCGAAATCTGAAGTATTAATTGCAGATATCGAAGTGGAATCAATTAGACAACAAGAAGAATTGAAGCACGGGGTGAAATAAGTCTGTCTCGATTGGCGTTGAATTCAGCTGTGAAGTGTTTACCCACGTTGCGTTATATGATCTATATACTATGTCAGTTTGAAAAGAAAGCATGGGAACAATGGATTGCAAACACACTTCACTTCCCGTCACGTCGGTCGAATTCAAACGTACCTATAGAAAGCACTGCTATTTCATTTTATCCCATTGCACAGCGAAACCAAGTACTCGAATGAATTAAATCACCGATCAAGTGAACACATTTCAGACATTTCTCCACGCACACGCACACTCTCATTCCTACGCAATTTTCTTGCACACTTTTCATGGAGAAAGAATCACAATTTAACAACATAACAACCTAGCTAAATACCAAACGATCTACAGTGCTCTACAATAAACAATATATCACACAAAGTGTCTAAACCTTTAAGTTTTTAAGTTAAACCACAAAAATAATCCAGAAATTAATTTACCAACGAGCAACTAGAATAGAGGCAGTAAAAAATCACTGAAATCACTGTCTCAGAAATGATACAACTTTTAATAAGTTTCCTCCTGTACTGAATCTTCTACGATTTTGAACGAGCTTCCTTCCTGTCACTTTTGATTCGTTTCCAACGCTAATAATTTATTCCCCGCGTGATCTCAGTGATTCCGAAGATGAAACTGAATAAAAAGGTCCTCGTTCAATCAGCCAGTCCTCTTATATCCAGTGTTTCAGTACTTCGACGACTGAAAACACTTTAAAGACGCAGCTGTCACTTGCACGAATCTTTGCGACGAAACCAACGAACAGCGTTGACTCGAGTTGATCTCATCCTCGAAGACGCGAGGAAGGAAACTGAACACTGTTCCATAGACACGCGGAACTCGCCGCTGATTTTATCCGAGTCCCACTCCGTCCACTTTTACAAAGTGCGACGACACGGTCCAACGGCGCTAATTACTTTTTCGTGTTTCCCTCGGTTGATCGAGCCCTTCTTTCATTTGTTCGCACCCACCGATTTGCGCGCTTTCCATCGATGGAAGTCAAATTGGAACAGGAACAGACGTTTTCATTGGCCACGGAAACGCTTTGATCGGGAGGATATATCGGTTTCGCGGGGATCTCCTTCCTCGCCAAGTCGAGCGTAATTATTTTCGATGCGCACTGCGTCGAGATGCTTTGCGGTTGCGGTCGAACCCTGCGTGTCTTTTTTCTTCTTTTCGTCGAGATTTTAATTGCAAGAAATCCGAGAACCGGTCGATCACGCGAAAATCGCCGGGAAATTCCTCCCCTCCAGGACGCGAAATATTGAATTCTTGGGTGATTCACGGTTATTTACTTCGCGGGTAGAGAATGCCATGTAAATGTTTGCGCTTGTTGATTAATTCTGGTAGGTTGCGAAGCCTTCAAGCGCCAGAAATTCTAACGAGTCGCTTAATATTTTTGACATTTAATGCTGGGAAATTCACGAGGAAGTATCTAAAAGTTTCTAATCCCTGGGTATTAATGTTTCAGTAAAATAATATTAATAATAATTTAGTAAAGTAAAAATGGTGATATGTAAATTTCTCGTAAATGAAGCATCATATTCCGGAAATTCGAATGCGGACTGTTTCAGGTTAATTTGATTTCATTGCACTGATCAGTAATATTTTAACTATGCTTTCATTTGTAGGCACTTGCATAACTAGGTAATATTACATTGATGTTAAATATTTCCTGTAAATTCGTGCACCTGTGCGGACAAATGGGAGAAATTGGTAAACGTGGGAGGACGTTCGTCGATATTATTTATTAAAAATTTTCATGTCTCGTTAAATGAAAACTTCCATTCAAACAAAAGTTATTAAATGCCGAACGTTCGCGGGATTTCGCTGCCGTATAAAACGAAAAATACGATCGGCGAATATAGTTACAACGTTGGAACGTATTTTCTCGTCTCGATTGGTTTTAGTAGATTTTTGTTTTACGTTCATGGAGAATTTAATATATTTCCTGTAAAATTCATAGGAATAACGCTACAGTTTACTTTCTGACTCACCAGATGAAAGCTAAATCGTATGCCACCGAATCCAAAATTTATCGCCACTGAAATCTTTCTATATAATCTAAATTACCCTAAAAATTAATCACACTTTTCGAGTCTCGTCAGACTCAATTCTCGTTGAAAGTAAGTTGAAAAAGTGGCCGAGACTCAGAGGGTTCAGTAACTCGACGACCTTGAGCACCGATTCCTGCCTCTCCAACGACAATGGAAACTTGTTTCGTGAGTTGCACGTTATCCGAGCTGCGAGTGTAGTGTCCCAAATTTCAGGCGATCGCGCCCCAAACCTACAGGTCAAGTTCAAATGCACGAGCCACGTTGGTTACCTTCAACCAACATAGCAAAGGCCCTCGATGGCAACGCACGTCTCAGAAGTGCATCGACGCACCTGCTCGTTAAAATGAACAAGTATAGGTCTGGGAAGTCCCAGCAGACCTCGACGTTGTTCGAACAAGAAAAGCAAAATTTTCGACGCCAGAGGGGAACCAACCGAACCGGAATGCAGCTCACCTGACGTGTGCCCCCTCATTGGTAGGCCTTGTTAAGTGTACCGTCTAAGTAGTTTGTTTGAGGAAACAGGCCTGGCAAATTTTGCCTCGCAGTGGATCCTTGTAACTGAAACCATTCCATTTAGAAAGACATATCCAAGGCCAAGTATGGATAGTTCTTGTCAAAGGAGAGAATAATTATGAAGATTCTAATCTATGACGTCTTTGCATCGAGATTGAGCTGTAGATTAAGAAAACTGAAAGTGCAAATCTTGCTTCGCCAGCTATTATCTATTGAATCATTAAATCTCTGTTACAATCACTTTAGGGTAAAGGACCCAATTACTGACACCTAACCAGTTACTGAGACCTTAAGCTATTTTACTTAAGATAACGAATAAATAAACGTTGTAAAGTCATACACGAAAAGAATTGTATAATTCAACCTATACTCTATACTATAAATTATATACTATAGTTTATTTATTCATTATTTTAAGTGAAATAGATTAAGGTGACAGTAATTGGTTAGGTGCCAGTAATTGGGTCCTTTACTCTATTACATAGAAGTTATACATAACACAAAGATATTTATTGCCGAAGACAATGAAACTGGAGTTCTCTGAGACAACAGCGAGCTATCATCGATAGACCAAGGATGATACCGAGAGTTGTCTACCCAATTTATAAACGTCCCTTTTACTCCGTATCTGTTTCCATCTCAACTACGATAACCCCGACTCCGTGCCTGCGCGACTAAGAAATTTCGCGACACACAGGCTGCTGGCGGTACAACTCTGCGTGATCCGTGTCTCCTTCCGCCCTCGGCCCCTTCCTGTCGCCGTTTCGCTACTAATCGAGGTAGACCGCGTCGTGTAACGTTATACAGGCTGGGATCGAGGGTAAAGGGTGGCATGCGAGGGTGGTTCGAGGCAGCGGCATAGCGTACGGTGCACGAGGACCGCCAGTCTCGGTCCCTAAAGTATATTTGCATTTGCATTCGGTAATTAAACCCCGTCCGTTCGCCGGACGACCGTTCTTATACGCGTTCGTTCGTCGAAGAAGAGCAATTGATCCCGGGAATCCTAAATAGCGGCATCCTCTAACAGGGCGCGTGACCGAGTTATAATGAAACGGAAACAAGGAAGTCACGAAACGGCCACTGGGCCGGCGGTGATTAATCGCTTCGATCGAACCAACGTTCCGCGGGCTTCATTAAGTAATTCAATTCTCGCCCCCACTTTTGGGAGTCGATGTCCCAGTTGGCATGAGGTAGGTCTAGGTTAGAGGAGGTTCGTTGATGATTTTTATGCAACGGTAGAAAAAAATACGCAGGCTTGGCGCGTGGTGTTTTTCTTTGTGTGCGATAAATGTTTGGCGTTTTTAGAAATTTTGTTTTTCAATAAATCGTGAATGGAGCGAGATTCCTCAGAATCGTGTCTTACTTTCGATATAGTATAGGGTAATTGTGGGAGAGATGCCGCACTCGGAGAGACGCCGCACTATCGGTATTTCAAGGATATCGGTAATAAAACACATCATTGCCGATTTTATTTGTTTAAGGCTGTTCATTTGGGTTAGTTTGTCAAGCCAGAGCGTGTTTCCTGTATTATTGTTAAAGATTTTGCTGTTTTTCGAGGTAAGCCTAGCGTACTTTGCCTGAAAAGTTATACGTCGCGTCTATTTTTACTAATATAGTAGCTAAAAATTCATAGTTTTTCTTGATACAACATTTGTAATACGTTAAGGGGACCATGTAGAATATTTCCTTGGCAGAATGGGTTACTTTCGACTTAGCATGTGGAAATACGAAAGTGCGGCGTCTCTCCCAGGCATTTCGGATAGACGCCGCACTTTTATTTGGGATAGATGCCGCACTTTGATACTGTACTGTTTCGGAAACTAAGTCGATTTAAATGATGTTTTTAATGTTTAAAATACCGAAAAAGTTTTTTCAAATAGCTAACGTGGTAGCTCAAGGCAAATTATTTATTTTTAAATGAATAATCTTATAATCGAAATATATTTGTGGACTATGTACTCTTTTTTCACATTTTTTTTATTTTACTCTCAAGATGCCAACTGAATATAAAAAAAAATTCGAAAAGCAGATATAATATCTGTTCCTACTGTACCCATTTAATTTTCCAATTTTATAATTGTATAAAGTAAAAATGTTTCAATTTACTTTGTTTTTATTATTTTTTTATATAAAAAGTTAGAAGTAACAAGTTTAAATCGAAAATTAAACGTGTTTCGAAATGCGGCACCACTCCCGCATGTGCGGCGTCTCTCCTACCAAAGGATGTTTTTAGTTTCAATTTTTTTAAGGGTGACAAATATTAAAATTTTGATTTTCTTTAATGCTAGTAAAATCACAAGATGTTGAACTAATAAGATATATCCTTGGAAAACATTTTCATTGCAAAATTTAGACACGGTGACAATTCTGCGTAACGTGCGGCAACACTCCCACAATTACCCTAAAGCATATTTCTAGCATCATAATATGACATTCATTTTTAATTTAAAAATTAGTTTCATATTTTTTTTGGCCTTTTAAGCGCTTTTTTAGGGATTGCAAATTTACCGACATTTTAACTTACAGATAATTCGGTAAAATGTTCATTCAAAACCGGTTTACCGGTAATTTACCGGTAATTTTTTAAGGTATTGAAACTACAAAAGTAAACAATTATAAAAAATTAATTGTATAAATTAAGCATTATAAAAAATATACGCAAATAAAACTGTTCTGAACATAGAATAGAATCTTAACTTATATACATAATTAAATATTTTTTATTTAACAAGTCTTTTTAACAAATAAGCACGCAAAAAGCATAATTTGTCCAAACTTTGGTCTCCTGATAAAGCGCTCTTAGATTTTACACTTGTTGCTCGAGTAATCATTAAGAAACCCTGTGCTATTTGTAGATATTTTCTTTTTTACTTTTTCTACTTGAAAATAAGTCAATTTTTTTATGGCTTCATTCCGATTTTTAATTTTCTTTTAGATTAAAGTTGGTTCTTCATGAAATACTTCGGTTTCCGTCTCTATTATTAATTGAACTATTTTTCACTGATAACGTACCCTAGTAGATATCAACGGAATTAACGAACGCATATATGCGCTATATTGCTATTCATAATTTATCGAATTACCGGTAAAAATTTGGCGAATTACCGGCAACAATTTGAGGGTATTTTTCGCGATTTACCGGTAAATCGGTTTACCGGTATTGCAATCCCTACGCTTTTTCTCTTGCGCCGGCTGTGTGCATCGCGCACTTTGCATACGCAACTAGCCGAGTCTGGGCACGCGCCAGGAAGTTTTGTGAAAACTATTGACGCGAGAATTTATGAATATTCAAAGAGCATACAGTATACAAAATTGATATCACAATCTTTGAACTGTCTATAATATCGCATTATTTTACTACTTATTGTCTTGAACAAAGAAAAAGATGACTCTTTAAATTCAATTAAACTTCGGTGACTAGTAAGCGAGGCTATTAAGCATTTCTCGCATTTATCTGCGAAAAACACGCAGAGTTTATGGAACACATCGCTCGGCAACTTCTTCTGCTGACACGAACTTGAAGAACTTCCCGGATTCGCGTAACTTTCGGCGAGGCGCTAAATACGATAAAACTGTCAGGCGCAGCCGATCGCTGGACAAATTGCAGCCGCACTTCAGCAAATTCGCGGTATGCGCCGTTGAAATAATGAACGGCTTACGCAAATGGCGAAAGTAAGAGGAAAAACCTCGCCTTGAAAGCTGGCAACTGGGGGGACCTTCGTCGCCAAATTGTTTCCTTGTACCTTCAAATGTTACTTATCGAGTAACTATAGAGTCGTACATTACTCACGCCGAAGTGGCTCCAGGAAAATTGCGGTTGGGTTGTGACGTGCACAAACATGTCCTTCTGAACTTTCCTTATCGAATATTTCCACATCTTCCATTTATATTGTGGATCTATTTATAGTTATTAGTATAACCTGTATTTGGGTATAGAGGCAGATACATTTCGATGATACTATTAGGATAACAGGATGATTCAGGATAATTTATAGTTAGAAATAATGTCTCGCGGAAATACAGAATCGCTTGGGTCGATCACGACGGTTCACGGGGCGCAGTCGTTCCTAATGCAAAACCAATGTTACATTCACGTAGCTATCGACATTTTAATTAGAAAGTATTATATTGTTACGAGCTAAAATTGTAGTTTGATTCAAATGAGTCATAGAAGGGAAACTTGATTGTTACTGATCAGATCACCAAATAAAATTTATATTGCTTAAGGAGTTATGCCTACCTGTAAGGTGTGAGGACATATATTTTCGCTCAAATTGCTAAAAAAAAATAGGCGAGCTTTAGGACTTTTTGGAAAAATGTATTCAACTTGCGGTAAAAAACTCTATGGCCTTTATTTATTCGTAATTGAATTTTTCTTTCGTTTTCCTGCAGTGGTTCGATTTCTACGTGGCGCTTAGTTTACTACTATAACAAAAAGAGAGATGTAGGATTCTCTCAAATCGAAAATGGTATCAGCCTTTACGGAGGCAAAGAAAGCAAAACGAGGATGTTTGGTGCACGTTTGATCACAAATATATCTACTAAAAAAGAAGTAATTTTACACCTGGAAATGTTAACAACGAAAAGATATTTTAATAGAGTTTTTACTAAAGTATTATGTTTTTAATAATGTTACGCTATGGATGGACTTCAATTATTAAATTTAATAAGTTTTATTGCACGATGAACTCGAAATGTTTTAGTGAAAATCGCAACTTTTTTTTCAAACACTCACCATTGTCCTAATTTTCATTTTCGAATGCGAATTGAAGACCACTCATAGCGTAATGGTATTAAAAATACAAAACAATGAGGTGTTTTGTGTTCAGGCCACTATACTAGACCATAGACTTGTCGCAGTTGAACAACTTCCGCATCGGAGCCACTCCGAAACCATTCCAAAATACCGCGTTAATTTTCTATCAAAAAATGTTTATTCACTTCTTGAAATAGACAATAATATATCCTGAAAGTTTTAAAAAGATTGCGTGTATAGTTTCCTTACAGAAAATTCCCAAACAGAACCATAGTTTCTGTATATTACACCAGGTTCCGCTTTTATCAGACTTATCGGGTAGTTATTATGGATTAATATGTCATAAGGCTCGTTCCGCTCATTACCATAAATATTTAACATCAATGTGAATACGTATTTCTTACAAAGCAAGAACACTAATCGAGCGGCGCTGACAGCAGTACATAAATTGATCGACTGGCAATTACCACGTGAATAATAACAACAACTTGTAATTATCAAGGATCGATGTCCTTGATAAATACGATTCTCCGCCGTTCCCGTCGAACATTGTCCCCGGAATATCGAAGTACCTAGAGCTCAATGTCAGCCGTGCATTCCAACACAGTCTTAATACATACACAAATGCATTTTTTGCAAAAATTTTAGATTCCATTCATACGTTTTTTCAAGTCTCAATGTCGCCCACATTTTCGTTCCCATACCGAGCCACAGTGATAATGAAAAATACCATTTTTCTGAACTACTAGACCGCATCGGTATGAAATTAATCTTGACACAGTATCACGATTAAAAATGCATTTCCTTCTCGCGCGCTCGCCAAGGATAGAGATTGGCCTGCAGCGTTTCAATAATCACTGATCTATTTCTATCTCACTGCTAGAGATCTCGACAACTTACCACAGATCCGACGATAAAAATCAGAAAATATACCCGCGGATCAGCACCCTCGAAATTACACTGCCTCTTTAGGGACCATTGAATAATAAAAAAGGTAGAAACGAAAAGGTCCTCCGCGCCCTCGGTCCTCCCCATTACTATCCCGCGATTACAATTTCGTCGAATACTTTTCTCCAGCAGGAGGAAACGGGATCTGCCGATTTCCCGCGGTATCGGACGCGGGAGTTGGCCACCGGGGACCAAGGGTGGATCCTTAGCAGATGTAATAAAAATGGTGGTATCACGTGTACCGTGGGCAAGAAGGTTGCGGAGGAGAAATGGAGAACGAGGGGCTGCGGCGCTGCGCAGCCTACAGGGGTGCGGTGTAAAATGAGAAATGCATGAGAAAGCCAGCGGGCAGGGGACTTACCGTCGTGGGAGTCGTAGAGGTAGATGATTTTCTTCCAGCCGTAGTATCGCACCGTGTCGATGATAGCGCGATGATAATCCGGACGCATGCTTATGGCGAAATCCAGGAGACCAGAGGACGGTGTCAGTACCTGGACAGAACACGTGCGCACACTCTGTACACGTAGACAAACACTGGCGGCACACTGGCAGCAACTTGGGACACTTCGACTTTTAGATTTTATTTCGGTGGTGTCGGTGATTCCACCGCCGAAATCTTGGAAGAAAGCGTTAAGCAGCGTCGTTCTATACTGGAGGTTCCCGCGAAACGGTACCCGGGGAAATGTAATCGTAAATATTTATGACGTCTGCGCGAATGACGGCCCATTCGAAAGCATCTCGCGATACGCGCGATATTGGAGCAACGTTTCCTCCTCGCGGCCTCCAAATAACGTCGCAATCTGAGCGAATTACCGTTCCGTTCTAGTGTACAGCATTCGTTTATTATTCACGATTTCTGGCAGGTATGTACGTTCCTCTGAATTTCTTTTCCGGCTTTACACTCACGCAGGTTGGGTATAGGGGAGTTTTCTTAGTGTTGGACGCTTGAGGTTTTTCTTAAGTTAGAAGAAAGAAATAATATTAAGGCACCTCCCGGTCAAAAGATTAAAACATTTTTTGCAAGTTTTCATTCTATATCTCAAGAATGACCAGGTAAAATTTTCGCACGAAATTCCTGACTGTACAGATTTTATAGGCATTTTACGGACGGGATTAAAAATAGGTGTTTTTTGAAGATCGATTGTGGCGCAGGTGCCTACAGTGGATAGAAATGTGATTTTTCTTTTAATTTAGTAATGCATTTAATAAAGCAAAAGAAGAATCAATTTTTGTTTTCATCGAATAAACACATGGAACGTACGGTTTTCTTGAAACAATTTTTCGCACACTATGGCTCCTGTAAAAAATCCAATTCCTGACCGAATCGAAAAATGCAAACGGGATTCTATTCGTAATTACACTGGCTTCCACTCCACCCTCTATTGTAATTTTTCATACACTCAATTTTTTTACGGACAATTCTGTGCGACAAAAACATTTTTCGGGACCTATTGATTAACCTTTAGGAGACCGGTGAAGCCCTTCTTTTGTTCGACTGTGTTTTTTGTGTATGTTCGATCATAAATTCGTTCTGTTTAAAAGAACACAAAGAACATGACAAAATAAAATAATTCCTGAAACAACACCAAAATACCAAAAATAGTAATAAAAACATGGAAAAAAGAAAAAAGATGATACGAAAACATTCTCTGTCATCGTCGATAGTTCTGGGTAACGCTAAAAAAATTCTCTGAATTTTGGTATATGTTCATTCGTTTTCTTCTAATTCTGCATAAAATATACGCTATATATATATATAAATTTTTGGAAATAGAAAACCACTATTTTTTTGGAAAAAAGCCGGTCCTCTAAAGCTTAAATATATGGCAATCATCATCTAATTGTTATGTAACAATGGATGAGCGTAGCACGATAACAACACATGTGTAATTAAGGAATTTCTTTAGTTTTTTTATTTTGAATGATCCTGCCTGGACTTGTCATGGCGATAGTCCAGGCATTTTCTTTTTATAACGATAGAGTCGGCAGAAATTAAATAAATTTTTTTATAATCTACATTTACAGCAGAATAAAGTGCTAAAACATTAAGATCCTTATATAGTACACTCTTTTCTAAAAAAAAATTACACGTCACGTATGTCTTCGTGTGACGGATTGACCGGAAAGTGCCCTTAAATCAATCTCGTATCGAAATCAATTATTTTTTCTATCCCCTTTACGGTAATAACGGTTCGGTATCGTTTAAAGTATCACAGATATAGTTACTGTCTTGTATTATTTGTCGTCCTGCATTAAGGGAACTCCCCCTATATAAGTGTCAGGTGATTAGGTGTGTGGGCTCAATTTTAAAGTATTCCACTACTCACAATTTAAATTTTTCATCTGCTCTTCAGTCTCCCCAAAATTTTCATCAAACCTCACATTATCAACCCCTGTTTCTATACAAGCAAATCCCACAGTCCAACAATCTCACACTGAACATATCTACATACGTACAATATTAATGATCAAAATCGTCGCTATTGACAATCCTTTTAGAAGAAATATAACATTGTAGCGCTGAAAGTTTCGTGCAAATTAAAAAAGATTTCCCTTTAAAAATGGTCAGTCGTGACAGCTCGTAATTGACTGGGGTTGAAAAAAGGGGCCTTCGAATCAGCATTACCACGCGATTAGCATTTAAACGACAGGAACGTTCGTTACGCGTTTACATGCGCGTGTGGACGTCGAAGCGCGAGGCGGTATAAAAACGCACACTTACATCCAAGCTGAATGTACGCGGGCGCCATTCATCCAACACGGACGTACGATATCAGTTTTGCAAGTGGTACCCGCGGCCCGATAAATGCGCTACCGTTGCAATTCGACGCGGCGAATAAATTTTCGAGCGGTCCGATTCATTTCGAAATTCAAATTGTAATATGTTTGTATACACCCCATACATATTTATGTATTTATGGGGGTTTGAGGACGGGCGGAGGAAGGATGAGGGGGGGAGGGCTCGAACTACCATCCGCGCTAATTGTCAACGCAGCCTCCGCGAAGCTATCGATTTCGGCCGGGGTTTTCCCGGTGCACACACACGCGCGCGGCAAAGTAACGAGGGAAACAAGAAGGAAAGTAAAACTGGTCTAACTGGTCGCACCACACGATAGGTACAACTGATAGGACGTGCGATTCTTTTCGAGTCTGCCGCGTAGAATTAGGATTGTCTGTGATTTTCTTGGAAAGGAGGATTAATAAACGCGGCGTGTAGTTTGGAAGTTAATTGAATGACTCTTTATTGAGTTTTAAGGAAGAGGGTAAGAGGAAGTCGATGTTTTTTTATATAGGGTAAATGACCTAATTACTGACACCTAACAAGTTACTGCCATCTTAAGCTATTTTACTTAAAATAGCGAATAAATAAACGTTGTAAAGTCATACAAAAAAAGAATTATGTAATTCAACCTATAATCTATACTATAGATTATATACTATAGTTTATTTATTCGTTATTTTAAGTGAAATAGCTTAAGGTGACAGTAATTGGTTAGGTGTCAGTAATTGGGTCCTTTACCCTATTGCGTGTATTGTTCGGAATTTGTAATCGGGGGATCATGTTTTTCTACTGTTTCGCGATGCTGAAAAGTGTAGAAACGCGGTGGTAAACGTGCTATTTTGATAGGATGCTTGGAATTATCGGAAATGCGATAAAAATAATCGGCGAAGGCCGATAAGAGATGAGAGGAGATGTATAAGGGTCGAGGTAAAATTAGACGGCGTTCTCCCTTGGCGATAGTATAAGGTTTTACTTAGTTGCGCGGGAAAGCGTGTTATTTACCTTCTCGGGGAACCAGGGCGTCACGAAAGGCATCTGGAACGTGTTGCTGTAAGAATGGAGGGTGTCGAACGAATCCGGACTCACGGCGCCCAGCATGGAAAACACCCCTCTGCTGAATTGATTGCAGACTGCAACAAACAAACAACGCGAATTGTTAAATAGGTAATTTCTTTAGAAATAATAGAATCGCGCGATGTGCTTTTTTTATCACTATTGAAAGAGCTTTATGGTTAGACTCTACTTTAAATACTACTTAGAAGCTATAATTATTTCTTTATATTGCATATTTCTGGCGAAAGAAATATGTGTTTTAATGTTTATGATGTTAATAAACATTGTGTCAAAGAGCAAATCTCGGCTTCAATTTATTTCTTAGTTGGTACATAATTGAAAAAGAAATGCCTCATTTTCGACGAAAACGACTGCGTAGGACCCTGAAGGCAGAGATGGGAAAAAAATTTTTTGAAATAAAAATTTGTGTACGAAATTTTTATTTCAAATATTTTTTGCCCATCCCTGCCTTAAGCCATTGTGCCTAGTTAGTTGTCGAAAAAAACGCGATTTTGGGAAATTTTTTGTGGAATATCTACTGTATATTTTTTTTCAACTATTCGCTTATTTTAAAAGTACATATCTGCAGCAACTCCCAGTAATTTTGTTATAGAAAAACATTCAAAATGAACGAATGACAGCCATTCTCGTGGAAGCTGTGTTAATAAATGACGCTGTGCGGTGAGCACGATTTCTCTGAGCCGGATCATCTAAAATTAAAAATTGAAAAAGATTCTGTGAATATGTGGTTGAATTCAGTAGATGAACGAAGGGATTTTCGTTTAACGCAAAATCACGATTTTTCGATGTCTGAAATGTCGAATGTGTGTTCGATTTTCGTTAATTAAAAATAGAGTTTTTGGTAAAATACAAAATCCTTCTTTCATCTACTGAATTCAACCCTATATTACCTATCAGAATCTTTTTGAATTTTTTTCCAAAGCAGCGTTCGCGAGAATGGCCGTTACTCGTTCATTTTTAATGTTTTTCTATAACAAAATTACTGAGAGGTGCTGCAAATATGTACTTTTAAAATAAGCGAATAGTTGTAAAAAAAACATACAGTACATATTCCACAAAAAAATCCCCAATAATCGCTTTTTTTTTGGCCAGCTAAACTGCTTAGGCATAACTCCTTACATATCCATTATTCTAAAGAATTATTATGATCACACTAAATAGTCCGCGACTTGAACGAGGTGAATTTCGCGAACATCATGGGCAAAGACCACCGAGCAGGGGCGACATTTCACGTGTAATTTCATTCGCAGCCGCGTGTCCTCGCTGCTTTCACAACGGTGTAATATCCATTCAAAGGTGTCAAAGCACAGCTGGGAGTCCAATATCGCTGTTTTTCATTATCGCGTAACGGACAAAAGCGGCGGAAATTTCGTCACGCTTGACGTTACCAATACCCCTTCGCATCGACACAGTTACGCGGCATTCACCCATAACCGTAATCAAAATTGAAAATGTGGAAGTTCGCGGATCGGGGCCCGAGCTGATTACGCAGCACTTCAGGAAAAACTTGTTAATTATTTTGGACTGTAATATAATGAAATTGTAACACTCAATTCTATTCAGTCTTTACTATCAGTCTTTACAGCTTAATTTTTATATTATTTTTTTATTATTAATCAGCGTTAAATAAATTGATATAACCACGTGGAGAAACACTTGTATTTTATGTACATGTGCACTTGACATGATCAACGTTTCTCAGTGAAACTGATTATTGTCTCAACGTTTGCAACCATTACACACATATATAGTAGAGGGGATGTTTCTACTCAAGATGAACTTGAGGCGATCAATTTCCACAGATCGATCCAATCGTCCCTGACTAACTGCACGCGTCGAGCAGCGAAATACTGGAAACAGCGGGCAAATTCGAGCCGTGAGCCGGCTAAGCACGTCTCGTGAACGTTCCAATAATTCGGAACACTTGGTGGTAGCGGCGTGAACTCGTGCAACGTGAGATCGATACACCTGCGCCAAATGGCGATACAGGGCACGCGATAAAACCGACAGAAAAGTTTCGAACCAGGGGGAAACGCGAAAAGGAAAAGCGCGGAAGGAGATACGATATCGGATCGTGCTTCGATTCAAACGTTTGGAAGCGCGCCAACCTGTATACGTGCACGCAGGATGAAAGGGGGCGAGACGAGACGAGAAAAATGGAGGCGCAAGAAACGCGCGACCACGTGGTAATCGCGGAAAAAGGAGATCGATGGCCCCTCTTCATCGTCTAATTAGCGAATTTTACTGTATCAGGAAGATTAAAATCTGTTTCTTTTTAGTAGCTACAATGAAACTTTTGGATGCTTGTAAAATAAGTATATCAAGCAAATTGTTATAGATATCCCTAAAAGATAGGATCTAATCTTGAAATGGATAATTAGTAGGGGAGACCGGGGCTGGTTGGCACCAGGGGTAGGTTGACTAATTGTTAATAACTTTCCACCGACGTATGCTCTACCGCGGAGCGATTTTCTGTAGAAATAAGTCACTTCTACTATGACATGCATTTATGTCAGACCCCGCGATCGCACGTTTTTTAAAAGTTACTAGCGTTTATCGAAAAATTGGTTATGTAAGTAAATATGTTTTCTTAAAGATTTTATGTTTTCACGCTCTATATAGTTAGAGTAGAATAAATGTGAAGGGACTATTTTAAAGTTTGTTTATTAAACGACCTATTGAGACTGCGTTTTTGATTTTACATAAATAATTAATGGTTATATACAGAATTGAAGTCAAAATGATCGTTCGGGGCTGGTTGACTAATAACGTCCGGGGTTACATGGCTAAGCTGGTTAACCAACCCCAGTTATATTAGTTTATTACGAACTTTTCGTTACTAAAGGTTAGTTAATAACTTATTTCACAGAACAATGAGAACATATCAAAGAAAGTCAAATAGAGGTTCAACCTCAAAAGATCTTATAGAACAAGCATGTCGTGAAGTAATTCTTGAAAAGAAAAGCATTCATGCAGCTGCCGTGGAACATAATATACAGTATAAAACTCTGTATAGATATGTACTTTTCTACGAGTGCAAAAATTGCACATCAGATTGCGAAGATAGTAATTAGTTGATAGAAGATGGCGAATGTTTTTATAGTACCAAATATAAGATTTATTGCTACTATAAAGGTTTAAATTGTTATTTATTATTAAAAAGTAATAAATATTTTATAATGAAACAACTCTTGTGACATTGTGCTATTTTATTACCACTCAGATAAGTTGTTAACAACATTTTCTTAACTGATTGCACCTATAGTCAACCTACCCCATACTGTTAGTCTACCAACCCCGACCACGGGGCTGGTTGACCAGCATGTAAGGTGTTAGAAAAACATTAAAATGCCTTAAATGTTGTCACATTGAGTCAACATTAATAATTTAATCAGATAGCCAAATGTATGCCCTATCAAATATAGTAATCGATTTAATGATATTTCGCCCACATAATGTATTAAAAATCAAAAACTGAAAAATTGGCCTACCAGCCTCGGTCTCCAAAAAATGAATCACTATTCATTGACTGAATGCACTGCAATTTGTTCGTTTAATCGTATCTGTCATTTATAACATATAGGGGAGAGGTGCTACAATAAAGATTACTCTTAATTGTAAAAGAGACAAATTTCGACTTATATAAAAATCAAAGATTTTGTTATTTTATATTATTATTAAAAAGTATATATTTTTATTGATGACCAATAAAAATACTTGTGTTTTAAATATCTATCATGGTATTATCAGAAATGGACGCTAAATAAAATTGTTCCCTTCACAGCACCTCTCCCCTACACTAATGATAAATGAGTTCATGAATTTGGGTGTCAAATAATGATCCTACGATGAAAGTTACCAGATCGCATTCCAAGTATTCTTCTACGTTGTATGCATTAAACTACTGCCCGTTTTGGAAGCTGAACGCTTCGCAGTACAATAAAATCCCTACTTAGCTCGACAAAGAATCCGACTCCGAAGATGGAACATACCAAAGTTCACGATAAGAAAGCACGAAAGTTCGGCGACCAGTGTTTTCAAAGAATAAAACCACTGGCTGGCCTCTCATTACCGCGTTCAGGAACCTGGTTTCGTGTTTGCATAATTCATGAGGTTCAAACCGGGCTATCGTATAAATCCCACATATTCCAATACCTCTCGTCCCCGCAACATTAAACGAATTTCAGAAAGAACTCGAGAGAGGGGAGTTCCCTAGAAAGAAGAAGTAAACATTGAAAGTGGCAAATCTTTGGGGGCTCACATTTTTACATCCCCATAGTGAGCACTATAAACCCCCGAAGGTTAGACAGCTTATTTCTGAGACTTTTGTACACTAGAACGATATTATGTGCGCCATTTGTACAGCAATATTTTTTTGAAAGCGCAATTAGCCAGAGGAGAGGGGTGCCAGAATTGTGTTCGAGGGGCGCGCGCTCCCTTATTAACCATTTTCGTTGTTACCGTTATTGCAGCTCGCGTATAATTTCGGCAGAATTACACGGAGCCTACTTTATTTTAATTATTCTTTTATGCTGGCCTTATACTTGCGCGCGCACCGTGCAAGGGAAAAAGCAAAGGGACAGAGAGGGAGGGGGGTGGAGGGGACGGGCCGGGGAGAAAGGAAGAAAAACTGGCCGACGGCGTAGCGACGCCTTTTATTTTCGCCGTGTACGCGGCCGTTTCCAGCAGAATTCAGAGATCCGCCGCCGCTGTGGCCGGCGTTTATTGCGGCCACCCCCAAGGGTGCATTTATATTCATAAGCATAATGGGGCATCGTGACGTATACGGCCGCGGCATGCTCCACTCTGTCCCTTCGCTCTTTCATCATTATTAATTCCACGGTGCCCCGTAGCTTCTCTCAAATTTGCCCAGTTCCCCCTCGCACCCCCAGCTAGGCAAGCATCAAGATTCCCGGGGCGGTACCACCACCAGTTTTTGCGCCCCTTTATTTGCGACTACACGAAGTACAAGTGTAGTCTCGGTCTACCGCTACTGGGCGGTACTGCGAATTGAAGATTTCTAAAGCGTAGAATCGAATATAAATTGATAATGCTGGCCCAAGCTGACGCGGTGGTAGTTGTTACGCGTGAAACAAAAGCATCCCTAAGCTTTGGAATATTCCAAATGACAAAATTACTTATTTGAGGGGTGGTTTAATCCCATAAATATTAAAAAGTGCCGCTATAAAAAAAAACACGTATATCTTATTTTTCGGTCCTGTAAATCATATCCAAAAACTTCTAAAGACTTCTTCTTTCAAAAGAAACCGGGATCTAGAATCGGCTAGACTGATGTAGACTTCTTGTAACCGTTGATCAATAGTTACCTTTCACCCGCTTGAACTTTGTCATACCCAAGAATGGAGGATTCATGAACTGTTCGATTCATTGTTCCGAACAGTCGATTTTCGAACTTTCTGCGTTTCGCAGCGTCGCTTTACAGTTCACGCCCACTCGGCTCTCCCTCCACGATAGAGAAGTTCGCGTTATTAGCTTTGCAAGCGTGTTCCAGGTTGTCGCGTGGCCTCGGCTCCTTCGCCGCGGAAGCTTCTAATCGATATGCGATGCCGTGTGTTGCATACAGTGCAGACAGGCTGCATCAAGTACGCGAGAGGGATGCACGATCGGCCCGGTGGCAAATGGCCGTCCCATTATCGGGTTTACATATGTACCCTTTCTGAAAAACATGAGCCGCTTCGAAGGAACCCTCGACCCCGTCGCTGGATTCCGCGCACGTCGCCAATTCGTGAGGGGTGGAAGAAGCTGCGAAGTAGATTCTGTAATTCTTTACACTTGCCGCGGCGAATCTGGATTTCGCTTCAATACACTAATAGCACTTATGAAGCTATCTAACGAAATTATAATCCGTTTGAGAACCTTTCAGCAAAAAGGATGCAACTTCATCTTTACAAAAAACTGTCCATAAAATTATTGCTTTGACTTAACATTATAAAGAGAATACTAATTGAAAAATATATATTTTCACACAATAAGTAGTGGTAGTTATTGAGTTGATAAGTTTGTATTTCTATTTCTCACGAAAAATATTCTATATTAAAAATATTAAATATTTCTATTTTTATATATTTGCAATAAATCACTCATGTGTATTAATGGGTTATGCCTAGTCATGTGGCCAAAAAGACGCGAATGTTGCTCTTTTAAGTGCAGGAAGTTCTGTAAAAATATATGCTTCCGCTTTTTCAAAAAAAATCACGAACATTCGCCTCTTTTCGACCGCCTGACTAGCAATAACCCCTTAAACGTGCACCAAACGGTGTAGAATTTTTTGACGTATATTAATTAATTTATAATTACGTATCCAATGCAGTCAATGACTGGAGTGCCAACTTAGTTAACAGAGAAATGGAATTCTTGAACAAACTTGCCACTCTACTTTTTCCTCCTCCACTCTCTACCATTCTCGCACATTTTACGCGATTTTAGTACGAAGCAGTCTGTTACCCACACAACGGTGCACTAAAATCGATGAACATGTGTTTCCTTAGACCATGAAATATACGTTCCGAAGTTGCGCAAAGTATGCAGAGGTGTTTCGGGATAAGGTAGGCAGCAGATGGCCACGGCATTATCGACCTCGCGTATTGATTCCCAAACCGAACAAGTTAACGTCTATTATTATACACAATATGCTTACTTGCCGCCTTCGGACAGACTAATGATGTCGGCGAAGTTTCTAACGTCTACACAGAAGCGTTGCATTCGTGCGGATGACAACCACACCGCCAGCTAACCGCACGATTCACACAGCCTTTGCACCAAGATGCAGCGCATCCTTTGGCTAAGTGACATCGACAAATGGGGGCGTTCTATCGACGCGCAACAAAAGACAATCATCGACCATTCGAGCTTCTTTGAACATGAAAGTTCCTATTCAACAGCAGCGAGCACGTTCAATTGTACGTTTCATCAGTCTATTTTCCGTGGCAGAAGATTATTATCAGTGAACTTGTCGAGTGTTTAAAAGTTCATCGAGTTCAAGTCTCGAAACGTGACCTGAAATCTTCTTCGTCGACTACTTTTTTAAAGTCGACTCTCCTATAAAAAAAGAATTCAAGATTTATGAAACTTGCTCCAGAGTAATTTCAGTTTCTTCTCCCCACAGGTAATATAATTAACGTTAACGTTGTGATAATCATTGTCACAGTTCCTTCACACTGTTTGCAATAGTTGCAAACGAAGTTCCTTTTTTTCTCGACATTATTCCGTCTCTCGAGGGGTTTTCGAAGTTAACATGACTCGCGGAGTCTATCAACGAGGGAGGCTGCACTGTCGCTCATTGCAGGGAAAATTCTTCAGGAAGACACGAACGGAATTATTTTTTACTGGGGAAGTTTCAAGTGGTCGCCATAATGCAACCGAATTCTCCGCGAGGCTTCGAGTGGCACGGCACGAGGTCGCTGAAGGAAGCACGATGATTCTCTTGATGCAACTTGACGGTTTCCACTTCATGGAGGATGTTAATGAGCTTGATCCCGAGCACGACGCATATGTATAATGAGTTTGAGGAAACGGTGCCAATTACATTTCAATATTCGAAATGTGTTTGGATATAAAGCATATTCTAATACTTTTCTGTATAAAAAGTGTTCTGGAAAGAGTATTGGAGATTTGATAGTAGTTTAATAGGCAATTCTTATAGTTCAAAATTCATGCCCATTTGAGGGGGACTTGTCTTAGGACGAAACTTTAATTTAAGAATCAAATGAATCAGATTAAAACAATATGTACCTACTCACTTTCAGATGTTATTATTACTGATTTCTGGGAAGTTGGATCAAGAAGAGAGATCTTTTTTAACGCGAGAAATTTATTTTGTCTAATAATACTGATAAATCATGCCTATAGTAAATTAGCAAAAATTAAAGGTTTCGACCTTTCAGTTTGAAAACTCTCCACACCGTTCAGTAATTTTTTGTTTTTTGCTGGTTCATCAATTTCAGGGTACATATGTATAAAATAAAAGGCCGTTTCATTTTTCTGTTTTAGATGACCTGGTAGATACATGTCATGTACACCAACTGACGGCGAATTTTGAGCGGCGTGATGGTCGATCATGCATAACTACGATATTTATGGTTAAAAATTAATAAAAAACAACCTGCAGCTTCTTCAAAGATCTATCAAAACATGGTCTAAATTTCAGAGGAATCGAAACGCTGGTTTCTTAAAAAACAATCCTAAATTTTACTACTGTTTTAGCCCAAAGAATAGGATTCCCCCCTTTTTTAAGGAAAAAGTTCCCCCAGTTTTAAGGAACGCATCAAACAGTCGGTCTGCTCCATTGTGTTTATTGCTAAATATCTCTTAAAGTATTACATGTCTGAGCAGTCGGTCGAGCATGTGTTAAATATTGCACGTGTCACCAACGAAGTTAGATAAAAATTGGAAGGTACGTAACACCTCATGTAGTTCCCTTCCTAGTTGTAGCAGATCCACACCAGTCTGTCAGAGAACTTTCGGAATAACTTGTTTCGATTAGGTAAATATTGGGGGTGGGACTGTTTGTTGAATTTTTCAGTACTCGAATACTCGAATATTTCACATCAACAAACTACCTACTATGACAATAATTTCGTATTTTTCTTACATCTTGGACAAGACTCGAAACTGTAATATACCTACTACCAAGTATAGACACGTACCTAGAAATGTCCCCCAGTATTATATTTAGCCACCAGACAACAAGTAATTTCAACTATGGTTCACGGGCCATTTAAGTTGCTAACTCGTCCTATCACGCATGTTCCTACCTGTCCTTTAACAGTCATCCCGTTCGTGTACGTGTGTATCTAAGGGAATGCAGCACGGTGCATACACAGATCTACCCGGCACCCTTATCAGAATTATCAGGCCGCTGTTTCGTGGGCTCTCTCGTGCCCCTCCCACCCTTATCCAACGAAGTTGCAGCGCACAATAGAGAAAGTTTCCCCGATTTACCGATTATCTCGGGTTGAACCAAGTTACTACTCGGCTCCAAGCCGCGATTTCTAGAATTCGCCGATGAACGGGAATGTACGCGACCCAAAGTGAATATCATCTTAACGTAATCGCGCGGCGTATTATGGTTTCGAAGCACCGAACATGCGATGGTAAAACGTAGTCCCGAGGACTCCCCAGAGACGTGGTTTTGGGTTAAAGAGTCTAGCAGTGTGTAAGAGTTCCATGGTTATCAGGAATAAATTTCACTTCTATACCCTTCGATACTCGTTCGATTAAAGAAATTACATGAATTATGCGTTTCTACGATTGAGCAAAGATTCGTAGCAGTATATTCCCAAGCTGATTGAAGCTTAAAGTGAAACCTAAAGTTAACTTCGTCTGTCTTCCTGCTTTAATCCGAACTTTATCGAAGCGAATTAACTCCTCCTAATACCTCTAAGAAGACACCTAATCCTCATCTTTGTCAAGCACAGATTAAAGCCTTCCATGGGCTCGCAATATTTATCTCCGCGAGGATATTGCCGCGGAAAAAATCAAGACCAACCACGGCTTCATTTCCGCGGGTCCCTTGGAGTTTTCATTTCGACGGTGGGTGGAAGTCAGTGCAGGAAGCGGCCATTATTCTTTGCCGACGATATGTGGGACGAGAGACGCGTAATAACGCCGTGGAATTTCCCGAGGACCGGACGGTCCTTCTGGCGGACCCTGCGGTCCCTTCCTGCCTTCTGGCTAGTTTCCTCCTGAGACTCTGGCAAGGTGAAACTCTCCCCCTTTCTCCTTTATCTTCTTCGTGGCTCGAGAATGCCCAGCTAACCGTGATGGAACGCGAGCTGAATCGTATTGCGTCAAAATTCAGGGGAATTCATGGTCACGGGGAACTCGCGTTCTCCTGCTGTCTTTGGTCAATATTTTAGTTTATGCCAGTGAAAGAGTGAATTTCAAAAGTATTGCAGTGTGGATAATAATTATAGCACAGACCAAAGTGGCTGGCAAACTGTGTGCTATGTAGGTACTGAATTTTCTAATCACTGTGCTTAACATATTGAAAAACTTTATTTATATGCGTCAGCATATATCATTTGCAAATAGACTTTAGCGAAACCTTAAACGACTGAAATTGTAATATTACCACAGCTCCACTGAAACACGCCAAAAAATATATTTTTGTGCAGCTTTTATCGCCGTCTGATATAGGGGAACGTGGGGCAAGACGGACTAGCGGGGTATGATGGGAAAGCATTGTTTATAAAAAATGGAAGGTACTACCGTATACACGTAAACATATCAGCGAGTTCGGTGCAAAAGAGCATCGGTCTGAAAATAGCAGTGTTATAGACCACGCGTGTCACGAGTTACGACGAGATATTACATTTTTCTAATAACGATATAATTGTTCAGGAAGTTTGTAATAGTGTCACTTTATTTATGTTTATGTTCTTTAACTAAAACCGGTAAGTTAATTTTCCTTATTAGTTACTTTTTCATAAATTCTGAGTTTTCACTAAGAAATGGTTAAGGTTATTTTATAAAAAGCATGAAAAGTATTAAATACGTTTTGGGGCAAGACGGGATCGGATGAGTGGGGCAAGATGGTACTTCATTAACAGCATGTCGCAACTTGAATTCTTCCTTCAATATTTCACCAAGAGACATTATACCCATCCCCAAGATACAAAGCAAAGAAAGGAGAAGGTGTAATCGACGTGGGAAAACAGCGATTTTAACTTCTTCACCATACAAAAGAGAGTTACTTGATTTAAAAAGGTAGCCGAAGAGAAAAAGACAACAAATTCAAAAAAACGAAAAAGGACTTCAGGAAAATCAAGACTAACGTCAATTAAAAAAAGAAAATAGAATTTCTTCACATCCAAACTTGTTTCTTTATGAAATGTGTCAGTAAGAAAACATGTTTCGTCTTGCCCCCACAGCAATCCCATCTTGCCCCGTATGCGGGGCATGATGGGAAAATTTAGTTACTTAAGAAAAAGATGTTTATTTCAGTTTTTGATCCTTGTGATCTCCTTTTTGTTGCTGAAATTTGAAGATGAAAATATATTGATTCTAAAAATGCTTTAATAAATATTACAAAAAGAATATATTTGATTTCCTCTACGTTTCTTCTTAGCTATACCGTCTTGCCCCACATTCCCCTACGATCTTATAGTTTATATCGCAACTCCAACATAATGTAACCTAAGGATTTAAAATACTTTGTTTGAAGCAAATATTACGAGATACTAATCTGTGTCACTATCTCGATAATGTCTGTCATGATGTTTGATTAATCACACTTAACCTAATTAATTAGTAGTTGGAATAGTAAAAGATACTTCAAAATGAATGTCGCAAGAAATTATCATATTTCGCGAGGAATCCCGTTAAGCATCTCTAAAAGATGAAGATTTTCGATCGAGTGGAAGGTTGGCCTGCTGGAAAAACACGTCCCTTCGCAAACCAGGTGCTCCACATCTTCCTTTTCGTCCTTTCGCCATCGGAAAGCTGTCAGGCGCAGGCAGTTTCTTATCCCGGCGAGTGATCTTCCATAAAACAAGTCAGAAAAGGGGGTTGTCCGTCGCCCTTTCCTTCCCCTCTATCGCTACGAGCTGCCGAGGAATCCGATGGTTTTTTACCCGTGGCTTCTTGGTTTCGTGTTTGTTAAAAATGATCGCGACACAACGAAACCGGCGAAACTTGCCGCGTTCATCCGTGATCCCGCTTTTTTCGCGGGGCTAACTTTTCCGATCAAAGTGCAGATAGAGCGTCGGGAAGGAAGAAAATCTCACGGCGCCGTGATCTCGTGGGAAAACAAGCTGGATATATCAAAAAGGGAGAACGTTCAGACAAGCAATCTTGCGTTCCATTTTCCTGTGAAGCTTGCCGGGAATCGTTGGACGTTGAAGCTCACAAGAAATATAAATACCACTCGTTACGTACATATGTACCTGCGTATATATGCGGGACCATTTTAATATTCATGATCCCGAGGCGTCTCCAAGGGGCTACTTTTTAAAATTTAATATTGCGGTGGAAAAACTGAACGAATGAGATTATTCGGTCAGAATTTGAATCTGAATTCTGCTATGAATATTCTAAACGCAATTGCGTTTCAAGAATGCCGTTCTTCATCTTTCTTTCCCCTTTCTTCGAATTCTTCCTCGTCTATGAGGACCAAAATGGTGAACGCGGATTTTTCCCCGCATTCACGGGGCTCGTGGTCAACGAACGAATTCACTGCATGGCAAACGACAGAAGCTTTCGTTGCGTTATCATGTAATTGAAATGGCGACGGCCCCATTAACAGACACCAAGCATGGCCCGGTTGTGGAACCGTAATTCCTATAATTATTCCAGACGCTGCATCGAGTCACTTTATTAAATGTGCACCGGCCATGGAGATCTAATCCCATTATTGTTATTTTTATTATCATTTCCCATTATATTCTGTTTTCCTCTCCCCTGTAATAGCGGCCCGCCTGCTTTTTTGCGGCGTTATTTTCCAGAAATTCTGATATAATAACGTTTGCTCAAATGCTTTCTCCTCTGCTGGGTCGAAGCAGTGGAAACGATTTTTGGATTTCGGTTCTCTGAACCAACTTAAGACTAAATCTAATTTCTCGTGGAACTGTGGCATTAGAGTGTACACTTTTATCGCGTAATTTTATCGCGGGAGACCAGCTTGCAAAATCCCTGAGAATAACTCGCTGGGAACCCGAGATTCCACAAAATACAGCTTAAACTCCGGGGAGATAGTGGGTAAAAATTCTGCATGGATATATTACTCGTCTTCTGTATGACGGAAACATCTGAGAACCTTCAGCTCTTCGGGGGAAATTCTAGAAAAGAATTTGGTCGAGAAACACGGATGTCTCCTCTCATAATTCTGTCGGTTGATGGTATTGGAGTTTGTTTTTACGTAGTACCTATTTATTTTTTAGAGATAAAAGGAAGAGGTTTGAAAGGTGCATGTTTATATGCAAATTGTTTCTAGGGTTCTCGTAGTGGTACACTATGCGATGGTAGTAGTATTACTTCATCAAAAGATAAATTCGGAACTGTAAATATTAAAAGTGTCGAGTACACGCTTGAGTGAGGAACTCGCAGTGAAAACCGACGTCAACGTCGACTAAACAGGTACTTCAACTCGAAATGTTTGTTATTCGAGTATCACGAATACTGTTGGACAGTTTGAAAAGTTAAATTTTTTACGGGATTGTGCAACAATATCACAACATCGTGGATCCTACTTTTCACAGAATTAACGACGCTTGTTATGTTTAAAAACAGAAAAAACGAGAAACGTTTTTAACCATTGTAAACGTGTTCCCTGAGTTTCTTCTTATCTTATTTTTAATCATTTCTTGTTAAGCTCGGCGTGGTACGTAGATTTTAGTAACACGCAATGAGCTCCTTTCATAAGCTTATTACGCGAAGCTTTGCATCTTGCTGTAAATAGTAGAATCTTTTAATTTTTCCGTAACGATGTTTTAAGGAGAAAATAGCGAGTATTTTAAGATATTTCAATCTTTGGAATTTACACGAAATTACCCCTTAACAGTATGTTTATTTTATATTCAATTTATTCAAACGGAGCCTCCTATTTTTTTTAAAGCTTATGATGTTAGTAAACAACAAAGAACAAATCCCAGCTTCAATTTATTTATTTGTAATCAATTGAAAAAATGCTTCATTTCCATCAAAAACGACTGCCTACTTAGTACCCTTAATCAAGTTCTAAAGAACACCCATTAAACCTACAGAGACAAATCGATCAACTTGATAAAATTCACCGTACCTCTCACAGTACACATAGTCGCGAATTTCAAAGCTAGAATCCAGTCAACTTCTAATTCGACGAAGTCAAAGTCAAGCAACCTAAATCAATCTCACGATAAGTGAACTCCAGTCACGTGGTCAATATCATTCGTCGTCAACAGAATTTAAATCTCCACAACTTTACAACATTTCAGAGTTTTTACAATAAACCATACACAAAATCACGACTGTTAATTATTACCAATATAAAGCCAGAAATTTAAAATTTAATATATCTCGCCGCCATTTTAAGTCATCTCAAATTAGCCACGCCAAAAAACATTTGCGTCAAAAACAGAAACGATATAAGTGTTCATGTCGACCCGTATACAAACGCCGCTTTTCACACCTTTTCCCAGAAAATACAACTATCGTCCCGCGTAAACAGCTGCCACACACGAGCAGCGAAAAAATCTCGAAAAGATTAATTACCCTGGGAACGCGAGGCGGAAGATCGTACGTGTCGTCGTTTGCCCCAGACAAACGACTCGGTCCAACGTATTCGGAGATGCTATCGGTAACGATAAAACCACCCGTTCCCCCGCGCCATTCTATTTGTTAGGCCGACCGCCCCTGCCCGGATACCTTTTTTCCCGGATCTTCCTACCCTTCCACCATTAGTCCCTCTTTCTCGCCACCAGTGTGTCTCGTGATTTTTCGCCCTCCTTCCGCTCCGCGAGCCCCCCATTCTGTGGGCCTTTCGAGGAAGCCCGACGTTCAACTTCCTGCAGCATCCGGGGGACACGATTGAATTTGTAAGTTCACTCGTGCGAAGAGCACTACCTCTGATCGTGCACGTACATGCAGAAACGGCGACGCTGAGCAAACCGAGCGAGTCGTTTGGCCCGTGGCATTTGCTGGTATATATCGTCGGTGCTCTTGAACTAAACGAACGAAGGAAGGCCATGTTACGGTTTACGAGTGAAGAAACCGCCATTGTTTCTTACATGTGCGCTAGTACTTTATTTAGATTCGTCTGTTTATGGCCTGGGGGTGTAATGTAATTGTACTGCTGGATGCAAGAACGGCCTCGGGACACTTAGGTCTTTTCTGTATGAAGCGCGTGATTAGATTTCTGATTGTTTTCCACATAAGACCTCTAAATTTCATTGTAGTATCTTTAAAATTGACAGAGCTGTGATAAATTTGGTGAATCGACATTGACCAACTCACCCTAATAGGTCTTCTATCTTCTAAGCCAAATGTAGGGGAAACTAGGACAAAAGCGGGTACCTGGGTAAAATGGATCACTGAGCAAATAGAAGTAAATAGAATGTCTGGAATAAAGCCTTCACGTAGGGTAAAGACACCAGTAGTCGACCATGTATCAGTAGTCGACCACTTTCAGAAAAACATACAAAATAAGGTTTTTATAAGTGATGATTTTTTTAACAGAGTGCAGTTAGAGTGCAGTTAGAGTGCAGTTAAAGAACTGCACTTTGTTCAAAAGATCGTCATTTCTAAAAATCTTATTTTTCACGTTTTTCTGAAAGTGGTCGACTACTGATGTCTTCATCCTATGAGACTTTAAAAATTTCTCGTAGACACGTGCGATGGAGAAGAAGTTGGCTAATGTGTCTGACTATTGCTAGATGTTTCTACTTGCCCGCCAACTGTTTCTGAATACTGACCGTGGTTTGGTTCCAACTTTTAAATCTGTGGTTGTAAGGCAAAACGACCCATGTCACATATTTTCACTTTCGAGATATTGTCGTTGAAAGTTCTAAATACCAATTCTTCTTATTAGCAATGTTTCCTTGTTTTCTTCTTACGATATAAACGTATATTTCCATCACTTTGCACAATATTCACTATTCGTACAATTAACGTAAATAATAATAAACAAAATAGTAATAATTTACATACAATTTAGGCAGAACAACACAAGTCCACTGGACTTGTGTTGTTCTGCTTGAACGAGTCGCAGTTAAGTAGTTTTATTGATTACTTTTCCTTCTTTTACTTTCTTTTTTTGTCTTCTTTCGTTTTCTTCTGTGCTTTGCGTTATTTTTTGTAAAATACAAGTTACACATTTATGTATCACTGGTATTTCATAGTGTGCTGTTTCTAGTAAAATAAAAATATGAAATATAATTTTAGTCATTTTATTTTACACAAAATACGTTACAGTATATGCAGATAAATAAAAATAGAAAATAAAAAGCGATCACAAAGGAAAGATACGTCGTATTCTCAAAATTTTGTGGACTTACGTTGTTTTGCTAAATGCGTATTAATTGAATATTGGACTTCGGTTAAATTGCATTATTTTTTCAACGTATAAAATTTGTTTTCATGCATTTTTTTCTGATGAACACATACATCCAATATTCTACAGTTGAATTAATGCATAAACTCAAATTTTTTGAAATTGTGACATGGGTCGTTTTTCCTTGCAACCACAGAAATAATACTTTTAAATACTTATCTACTCTTCATTTGCTTCCCACCTTCCTCAATAAACCTCTCCATTTCACCCCTATTATCCTCTCACCCTCTTTCTCTATTAGCCCCTTCACTGTCCCCCGTCTTTCTATGTACTCCATGTCCCTCTAAATTCCTGCTATCCACAACCTCTTTATTGTTCCCTTCTCCCCTACCCTACCAACTTCCCCCTACACCCCCTCATCCCCCACCTCTTCCGATCCAACCTCTCCTTCTTCACCCACCTTCCTCCTTCCTCCCCCGCCGTCTACTATCTGCACCACTTCCTCCTTAACTTTGTCACGTCTCAAAGAATCTGACCGTGCAAGGGTGCACCTCAATCAGTCGCGTAGCTCCAGACATCAAAGCAGCCAAAATTCAGCGTTTGATAGTGATACAGCATCCCCCTAAAGCGCCCATGCCAGCCACCGGTTTAAATGCGAAATCAATTTGTCTCACTTCCGATCAGAATCCAGCTAACTCGTCTCCTTCTTCGGCCACCTAGCCCGCACACGTCTGCATAGGTGGTACGTTGACCCGTTTCCGAGCGCGCATCCTGCCCTTCTATATTTATCACCCGCGTGACGGCCCTCGTCGCATTCCGTTTCCGCTTCCGATAGCTGCTAATGCATGTCCGTCGTATCGTTCTGCCTACCTGCATATTCCAACCCCTTCCGTTTCCCCTCACCTCAGGTAAAAGAGCCCTCATACGCGCGTTTAAACGGAATTACTTTATCCTCCGATCCCGGCGACGGAATATCCGAGCTACAGAGCGGGAGACAGCCTTGATAAGAGAAGCCCTTTCACCCCCTAGCAAGTGTTGCGCGTGTGCTTTTCACGGAGACGCGTGCACCGTGATCGATATTACGTTCGAAACGCGACGGCCTGGGGACGAAGTCGATGGGGTGGCTGAAACGCAGCGATCGATCAAATCTTGACTTTGCCGCCACTTCTCATTTCGCCTTTTCCTGATACCGGTACACAGAGAGTTCTCTTTAATGCGCCCTTGTGAAATATTTCTCTGCCGCCTTTGTGGGTGGGAACAGTGAACGCACCCTGTTCGAACGCAGTAGAAGCAGCGAGTTCTTATCCTGCACGTTTTGAGGACAGAGATGTGGTCGTTAATGATGCCATTTATTTTGTACGTACGGAAATCGAATCAAACTTGATCCATTTCCATTTCAAAGGGCAACCTACGAAGCTCGACCTCAGCAGAATTTTTATAGTCTTCGCAAGCTGACTCTCTTCTACTGGAATACAGTTCTTGGAAATGTAACTTTACTAGAATTCTCAACGACCACGGGCTAAGGGAAATAGAATCGAGAGGGACCGAGAAACTGTTGAATTATTGCAGTACGATCGTCGCGGACGATACCGAAGGGGAGGGAGGCGAAATTTTCGACATACGTAGATCCCTTATAAGACCGTTATCGGGATCGTTAGACCATCGCGCCTGGTAGCGATTTCGATGTATGTACTTGGGTCCGAGTCCTAGTCTCCATCGCGTTGGATATCCGGTCGCGAATCTGGGTCTAGCGGACATCCCCTTTCGTGACCTGTCGCAGGATTTGCCGCCCCAATAAAAGGATTAACGGGACGAGGGTTAATCCTATTGGGAGGACCGCTCTCACACCCTCTGCGTACGTACCCTCCTTCTCTTTCCCTCGCACCCTATCACCTTCACACGCGCGCTACTTCTCTGTCACCAACCCTTATGTGTACCCTTTCTCGCACCCTTTACCCCAGCTCTCGCTACGTTCCTTTCTCTTTCGCGGCTTCTTTCCTCGTCCACGGTTGACCCTCCTCTCTATATTGCTGGCTGATTAGCAGCGACCCTCCCACGTACCACTGACCTTAACGCTGATAACGGACGATTATTTTCGCCCCCCAGATTAGCCGGGTCTCTTATTCAATATATTCGCACTGGCACGATCACGAGGGTATCGTTTCCACTCTCAGACGATCATGAAAATTCTTCGCGTTGTACTAAATAGTTTCTGTAATAGTGTTTACTCTGTCTTTTTTCACTTTGTACTCTGTTTGGTTCCTAAATGTGCAGGATTGAACGCAATGTAGGAGAATTTAAGGGAGGATCCTATTTTTTGGGATAAAACCATAGCAAAATTTCGGAATTTTTTTTGAGAAACTAGCGATTTGGTTCAACTGAAATTTGGACCATGTTTTTATGCATGTTTGAAGAAACTCCAGGGTTTTTATTATTCATTTTTAATAATAAATATAGGAGTTATGCATAATCGACATATATAATTTGATGAACCAGAATAACGATAAGTTATATTTTTTTTGTTACATAAGAAAATTGGAGAATCTTAATAGCAAAAATTAAGGTTTGATTTGAAAACTCACCACTTTCTTCAATAATTTTTTTTATTCTGGTTCATCAAATTAAAGCTACATATGTGTAGAGTAAAACGTCGTTTAATTTTTTTGTTTTCGATTACCTGGAAGATAAGTATTATGCACATCAGCATAACTCCTATATTTATTATTAGAAATTAATAAAAAAAGAACTACAACTTCTTCAAATATGCATAAACACATGTTCCAAATTTCAAATAAATCGAATCGCTAGTTTCTTAAACAAAAATTCCTCAATTCCACTATGTTTTTAGTTACAAAAATAAAATTCCCCTTTAAAGAAGCAGTGTTTAAAGATTTAACTACTCGATATAGCACATCGTGTTTAATGCGATTTAATGCGTACACATAAACGTGGCACGCGTGCCAATCGATTCGTTTAACAGTGCAATCGCGGCCGGAACTATCGTTTACACAATGCAGGCGGAACAAAAAGGCGGCGAACAAAACGCCGATGTGTATGATAGATAATTTAACGAAAAAGAAAGAAGCAGAGGGGGAAAAAACGAACGGAGAAACAAAGCAAAGAAATTATATGGGCGTGGGTGAAATATGGCCCGCTACTCGTGCCAATTTGGCCGGCGAATGAACTTCGGTGAATTATAAAACGTAAATTTCGCCACCGTTTCGCGTAGAAACGAAATCGATAAAATCCCGACTGGCTATCCAGCAACGATTACGAATAAACGAAATATTGAAGCACGAAACAGTGGCGCGACGCGGGGCTCGGAACCGAGGACGTAAATTCTCGTAGCCAGGATTTGTTCTGTTAAATTTCAGGATTATTATTATCGGTGAATATTCGGGATTATGGTTGTTCGCATCGATCGCGCTTCACATTATGTTTACAACTGCTTTGATCCAGAGATTTGTCACGTTGCGGAACACGACCAGCATTTACAATTAACTCCCCCTTAATGAGTGTAACGCGGAGGTAATTCGAATGCAACATTTGTCGTCTTGGTCAAACATAATTTCGATGTTACCAGATCGGGCGGAAAGCCCGAGTAAAAATTTCACGAGGAATCATGTCTGTGCACAGCCGTCGGGGACAATTACTCAAATATTTAATAAAACCCCATCCCTCTTTCACATCCATCTCCCCACTTCGCTCTTTAGATTTTCGCTGCTGAAAGTCGATGAACTCGCGAAGTCTAATTTTTCTGAGAGAAAGGGTGATTATATTCCGCTCGATTTTGAGTGCTATGGTGTTTGGAGAGCACTGAACAAAGGGGAAATATATATAATGCAAATACGGTATAAATTATTCCAAGTTGCAGTGAGAAATTATTTCATTGTGACGTTAGAAGCTGAAGGAGAATTATTCGTGAGATTAGTTTACGATTTCTGTGAAAATTTCAGTACTGTATCTTCGTAGCTGCTCTTTAATTTAGTTACTAGTGTTATGTAATAAGAACGAAGAAGCAATCGATCTTCGCTTACCATTTCAGTCGTGTCTGTCTGAATTTATTTGCCTGTCAGTGTATTTATTTATCTCTGCTACCCTACATTTCTCTTGAAACGTTCTGTTTTCGTCCCTCCGCTGGTCTACTCCTTCTTCGACGCCCTCGAAATCTCTTTCCGCTCCAAATATTTCAAGGAGAGGCCGTGAGAAGCTGAAGCGAGACAGAGGGAGGGGTGGATGGAAAAGCACCGAACGGTGGGCACGGGGGTTGTAGGTGGTTGCTGAATTACGAGTTATCGTGGAGAGAACACGAATAGGGTAGAAACGGTAGCATAGCAATAATCCAATGTTCGGGATGTACGAGTGCGCTCCATGCACATAATATACACGTGCGTTCGTTTGCCAAGTGTAAGAAGATTATAATTCATGTGCAAGTAAAACGAACGACTTCAACAGCATGTACATGCACACAGGAAGTTTCGTTATCCACTCTGTGTACCTGTCCGTCGTTGATGCTTGAAGCTTCTTGGAAGTAGTTTCACTAACAAAATTTCGGGTAATTATTTACAAAAAGACAGTTCTCTCTAATTTCGAAAACGTTGGAATATGGTGCGGAGGCATGATACTGAACAATTTTATCTTATATCTACATGTTGCCGTCACTCTGCTTTAATTTTCGAGGTATTCGTAAAAAAAATTGTGAACAGGACTTGGCTTGGGTTAGATGGTTTAGTGCTAAGTTTTGGGAGATTTAAGATAAAAAATGTATAAGTCCCCAAAAAGCTGGTGAAACCATCTAACCCGAATCAAATACCGATCACAGTTTTTTGTAAATATCTCGAAAACTAAAGGTGAGTGAGCTTTTACAAGAAAAAGTTGTTCAGAATGTTAACCTTGACAACATATTTCAAGGTAATCGAAATCGGTGAGTACTGCGCTCTTGTAAATACATAATTACCAAATTTAGTTTAGTGAAAAAACCTGATAGGTAACTTAAGGAAATTCAGTAAATCTTGTTCGAGTTGCCACGGTATCGTGAAATTCCCGAGACACTGTGTGACGTCCCCACTGCATTATTCAGTCGATGAATGAAAATGAACACACGAGAATATCTATCAGGCTTCTTTCACCTACAATTTGACAAGTGCGCACGAGGAAATTTACGATCGCGGTTAGTCGAATCAAGAGCGAGACGCGGGGCCGAGAACACAAAGGAAGGCATCATAAAACGGCGACATCCACGGGAATGGAAGAGGGGAAAAAGGGGAAGACAAACTTTCCACCCTGACACAGAACACATTGGAAACGGAAACAAAGCGCGGGAAAGAAGCGCGGGAAGAGTAAGCAAGATACCGACAAACTTTCCCGGATTTGACGGAGAACGGGCCCGAGTTGGAGTTTTTCAATATCTTTTATCCGGTAAAAGGGTTAGAAAATTTTCGGCACGCTTCCACGGGAACGTCCCCCGCGACTAGTGCAAGTTTACGGGAAAGAGAAGGGCGCGCGGCAGCGAGTTCATCTTGGAAACGCATTTCTGAGCGCGTCGACGACCCTTCGACCCAGCGGCGAAACTTGGACACGCTGTTTCGCCATGACGGGAAGACCGAATTCTGCCGAAAACTTCTTCCACGGCGCGGTAAACAAGCAACTTTCGCGCTTATTTCCATAAAGCCAGCCCCGTCACTTGACTTCCGTATGGACGCGCGGGCATTCTTCCTTTTGAATGGCCTGTGTCGATGAGTCTGAGAGCGATAAATTGTGACAACTGCTTGATATTTCATTTACATAGATATTTTACGAAACGTAGATATCTTGCGTCTACAAACAGTATTTCTTCAAGTACTTTCAATTTCGCATTTAAATATAAAGTAGTTTAAAATTGACGAGGATTTGTATAAGATAGTTTTATTTTCCTCTTCTTGTTTTCTGTTGGCTCAATAATGAATTTTGCAATTCGTCTTTTAACTTAAGGGGTTATTCGGGTTCAGATGGCGAATTTCTTGGCTGTTTAACCCTTAGTATCATGATTTTTTTATTTCACCCAGAAAAATTCTTATACTAATTCGATACTAAGAGTTACAATCATGAAGGATGATTTAAAATGTTTCAACCAAAATTAGGTCAATATTTTCCAAACTTCGATTTTTTTGACACCTAAATATCAGGGAAACCGTGCCATTTTGCAGATTTTTTGCTAGGGGAGGAAAGGGTTCAACTTTTTCTGCCCAATAGGAAAGCCGCCAGCCTTGAGAAAAATCAGCAAGTATTTTTAGATGATATCGCGCGCGACAGTTATAAACATTTCTGATAGTTATAAACATTTTAACTCATCCTTCATTATTTTAAAATCCTGGAATCGTCCTGAAACATCATCCGTCTAAACCTGAATACCACCTGAAGGCAAGCTTTTCAAGAAGCTTCTGTCGCCTTTGAGAAATATATTATATAAACGTTCTTCGCGCGCAGGCATACGCACTTAGCTCACCGTGTAAGTGTTTCGTGGACACAGACTCCAGCGAAACGTTTGTCTTCATTGGAAACGCGCGAGAGCGTCACGAAGGGGGAAAAAATCGTTCGGAAGGTGTTGAGAAAAATGGCCATCTTACAATTACCGGTAAGAGAAATAAATCTGCCCTTCGTGTGACCTATCCATTACACGAACTTCCGCCCGGTAATCTGGATCGTTTTTACTTCAAATATAAGAAGAAAAAAGCTGCTTCTTCAAGAAGTTGACTCTATCGTCAACGACGTTGTATTTCTAAATTATCGCATTACATTTCTAAACAACTTAATGTCCCTTTTAGTCAATTTTGATAATAATACAAGGTAGACTAAATAATCCCCTATTTTTTGTTAAATTGTAACGATTAAATCGAATTAAATTGAACAAAAAATAGGAGATTATTTAGTTTATTTCGAGCTTTCGAATATATTACACGCCTACAACTAACGTTCCCTTATCTCGTACCCTGCGTTTCATCAATGATGAAACTGCACTGCGCAGAATGTTGCGCTGCTACTCTATGAAAACCGATACGCTGATACCGTGACGGATGCGATCGCTTAGCTTCTCATCGGCAGTGGGCGGAAATAATTTTTCCCAATTTTTTATGACGCTGAACGCGACCGATCCGCCCGGCACGATAAGGGCTCCGACATAAATCGCGCAACAGGGACGAAGCTGCGTTATCGAGCCAGCAACAGTATGGGCGAGCGGGCGCGTCTGATAAAGTTCTGTCATTTTTATCGACGAGTCGCTCGCAGGTTCGTTAAAAAACGAGTCGGCCCCGGTCGGCCCCGTCAAACGGAATTATCGAACGTGCTCGACGACGAGCAGCTGTTTATCCCGCGCCTAGACACCGTCCCCCTAATTCCCCCTTTTGTTTCGGAAAATTCGTTGGCCACCGTCCATTCGCTTTTACGGCGTATTTTCATAAAATTTTCATCCACGCGCGATGAACTTTCGTCGCCGACTAATACCCTTCCCCGCTACGTTACGCTGTAACATCGCTCTAATTTTTAACTGCAACGTTTGCACGCTGGGGAAGAAAGTAAGGGGCAGGAAAAGGAAGTTACGGAGTTTACTTAAAAAGGAAGCACCTCGAGACCTTTAAGTACCCTTCTCTGCATTTTTTCCGTTTTTTCTCACCCCCTTTTTTTCTGCGAACTTATACATACTCCGCAAAATTACTTTTACGTTACACAGAAATGCATTAAATCTAGATTAAAGCATTTGCAGTGGGAGGTAATGTGAAGGGCGTGTTCGTTCGAGGGGCGAGGAGGGAGGATCTTAAGATAAATCATTCGAGAAGCTAGTTTCGAGGATTACCGAAGCTCCGTGTACCTACGGTGTTTCTGTATTTTTTCAGGCTGACGTTACGAGGGAAACTGTATAAATGTTTCATTTGCTCGCAGCTATTCCTGTACCGATGACAAACCAAACATGGAATTCCAGCGTTTAAACCGCTTCGCCAGCAAGTCCATCGTACCTGAATAAAGGCAACAAAATCGAATGAAAACAGTTGCACAATGTCCGTTGGCGAGTTTTCTGGCGACAAAAAGTATTGCGAAAATAGAATATACCGCACGGAAGTGCAATTGTAAATAACGATAGTGGTAACTGAACAGATGTTACAATTCGTAAGTCTGTATAGTCAGTTTCTAATATGAAACGATTCTCTGAAGCGTAGGTAAACAATTAAAAATTTTCTCACCCGTTACATTACAAAATGAGGACACACAATCAATTTTATAATTATAACTCAATCTAACTCACTCGTAGTATACACCAGTGGCGAACAACCTTTGGCCCATAGTGAGCTAAAAAGTAGAACTTAAATACTTCAACTTAAATACTTCAATACACTAATCAAACATTAATGATTTATGAAGTAAATTTATTATTTCTGACAGATTTCACTAATCTCACACGACAGATTAGTCACAGATCAGTGATTGGAGGGCCGCGGACTGCTCATCACTGGCACACACCACTGACACCTGTCTGACCAAATACTAAGCGTTTCTACTTGTGTGCCTGATCCCGCACACAAATAAACCTCCTGTAAGTACGCTTTCCAAACCCACCAAAGGGGAAACACGCGAGTGTGAATCAATCTGCCCGCTAATTGCCCGTATCTCATTAGCATGTAAAAGTGCAGGGCCCGTAAATTGGCAGAACAATTAGCGTCGACGGCTGGTCGTCGGGGTCTTCTGAAAATGCAGGACAAAACGCTTTCCTGGCCCCACACGACTTCCGTGGAATTCGCGCATCGCGTCCCTGCGTAAATCCTCCAAGGGCGGTGGCGACTGCGGGGGTGGTTGGAACTACCCCCTCAGGAGGACGGGGAGGAAAACTGGCCGGGATTACGAGGCGTTGGTGGTCAGGGGAGGGTGAGCGGCGAGGGGGATCGAAGTAAGGGTCGGGCATTAGAATTCATGCGGAGACATTTGCGGTCCGACTCCTAACGACCAGCTGTAAAAAGCTGGCCGAAGCTGCGAAGTGGAAGGCGAAGAAGGGACGGTGGGGTAGTCTAGACTCCAGAGGGAGGAAAGATCAGCCGGTCGATGCGTGGCTAAGGGAAGAAGGGAAATGGTAATACGGGATGAATAAAAAATCATTGGTCGGGGGTGAGGGGGTGAAACGGTGAATATCGTTGTATCGCGATGTATACTTGATTCGAGGGCGCCCGAGTCAGAGGGTCGTCCGTGTATCGGATCACGTTTCCTCGAGATCGATAACTGGGCTATCGCTTTGTGTTTAGTTAGCGCGTAGAGCGATACTTTGACTTCGATTAGTCGAACGATTGCGCGCGGTGATTCTCGCTAGGACGCCACCGAGGCGTCGCGATTTCGTTTCGGGCTTTCGGGGGATGTTTGGGAAGAGAAGGGAGCCACGGGGAAGCTTTCTTCTGCTTGAGTATGAAGAATCCCTTTTTCTGGTTGAATGGGAGCAAGAGTGGAAAAGTTGCTTGGAAGGTTCGGGAAGGTTTCGTGAGGTATGTGGAGCTATTGCATGCTTAACATGCACTCTTGTAATGTAGCGGGTGGGGGTGAGTTTGAAATCTCGTTGGAATAGTTTTAGACTTACAAGGGAACATATCGAAGTGGTAGTCGCCGATTTTGATGCGACTTTGGTAGAAAGTATTTCTTACAAAAATATTTGACACGTATTTTTTCTTATAGGCTGATGTTCGTGTTGAGGGGGTGAAAATAACCCTCAAAGTTGAGGTGCGAGAAACATGTTTGGTTGAATATCTTGGAAAAAGAAAAAATTGGGTATTTTCTAACAAGGAATGCGGCTGTGCAAATAGATTGAAAAATTTGTATTCTTTTAATGTCTTATATATTATTATTATTATTGTTATTTAAAATATATAGGGTAAAGGCAGGTAATATGGAACACCTGATTTCAAAAGCTTGTCAAAAGCAGGGGAATTTGTGTTTTTTAATAAAACTGACACGGGGGGACGAAGGAACTAATGCATAATCATATTTACATAGTCAAATATAAAAAAATCCAATGGTTTTGCAATTATAATAAAAAAACTAAAAAGAGTGAAAATCAGCTGTTCGAAAAAATGGGTCTTAATATGGAACACCTAGGAAATTTGTAAAGAAAACTAAAAAAATCTTTATTTTCTTTTATTAAAAATGAAGATTTATTAAGTAAAAGATATATATATAAATAAATATACGTCATTTTTGGAATTTATTCCTGTTTTCTGCGTGTCTTACACGTTGGGCACGTAAATAAATACATCGGAAGCTCCACATTCTTCGTGTGCCCCCTGAATGCAGCGAATACATTGGGTCCACTTTTCAGTGTCATTATTTTTATAATTACCATCGCAAAATAAGCATTCCGCATCATCGCCGACATCGTCATTATCAAATTCATCTATGTTACACGGTATGTTCCATATTACGTGCACACCTGTTCTGACAAGAAATTAAGAATTATACTAAGAAAAAAGTAACTTTATTGGTTAACTTTTGTTGAATAATCATGAACACACATATTTATTGATAAATTATACCAAAATAATACTGTATAACTTACCTTCACTACAATATTTAACTATTTGATGCACTTTTCAGAAACTTTTACACCTCATGAAAAATATAAACGTTTCTTTTTCAATGATGGATGCCCGACTGAGGCTCAATTGACAGTATCATTGTCTATTGTATCTAGGGATCTAATATACACGATTGCCTGAAGAGTTCGTTATTTATTTACCGAAATTTTACGAAGTTCCATATTACGTGCCGTTCCATATTACCTGCCTTTACCCTAATACATATAATATATAAATAAACAAACAGAATTTTTTGGAATGTGTTTGCACAGCTCTATTCCCTATTAAAAATACACAATTTTGTCATTTACACCATTCTCTTAGTTCTACTTAGTAATTTTCACAATATTCGATCAAACATATTTCTCACCCTCAACTTTGAGGGCTGCTTTCACCCCTCCAACATGAATGTCAGATAAGAAAAAATACATGTCAACTATTTTTGTAAAAAATACTTTCTACCAAAGTCGCATCAAAATCGGTGATTATCTTTCGATTAGTCATTTACTACTTAGATATCCACATAAATATAAATATATAAAAAGGAAACGGGAATGACAACGATCTCGATGAAAAATCTCGCACATTTTCAGACAATACAATTACCAATACCTTTCAAAGACCCGCACAAGAGTCCCCTATGGTCATAAAAATGATAAAAACCCAAACGAATACGGCCATAAACGTCGCAATATAATTTTATAATGCAATATATCAAATGTATATGGTGATTCTAAAACAAACGCCCGGTCTTATGAAGCCGGCTAAACATGGGGAGGGGTTTAAAGGAGGAAAGGGAAGTGAAAGAACGAACGGGGAATTGTACCGCGGCGCAATAAAAATATATTCGTCAGGGAAACACGGGGAACTGGAGGAGAACGAAGGAAATGCAATATTCGAGTCGTCCCGCGAATGGAGACACAGATACGATCCCATCTATATCTGTACGGAAGAAACTCCCCTGCATAATAGTTGCAGAGGGCTACCCGCGCAGGCAAGTTAGGGGATGTTCGGCAATGTTAAGGTCGAGCTCGAACTTTCTGTTTACGAATTGCGTTTCGATCGAATTCCCTATCCCGTGGTAGTTAAAATGCCGTACGGTTCTTGCGATTCTCTGTGTGCAAAGAGAAGTAGTACTTTCGGAGCAAAATTTCCACGGAAATGGAAGTCGATGGTTTTGCAACGCTTGAATATTCAAGATCTCGAGAAAACATTACGTAGCTGGTGAGTTATTATCCAACTAACCAACGCGGACGCAATACGAAAAGTGTGTCGCCTTTGAAGTGGATGTTCGATATATCATATGTATGGAAGATTAATTATGACTTATAAAATCTTTCGGCTGGAAAAATATCTACGGCCTGTTTAATTCCTGACAGCAATGCAGAGTTTGGTACAAAATCTAAATGAGCCTTATAAACTCGTGCGAAGATAATTTCGCAGGCAATACATTATAGAATACGTCTCGATGATGTATGTACGTAAAGGGTCATTCCGGTGAGCGCGCCGATAAATTCAGCGATAATCAGGAATTTATTGCGATGACAAGAATTATAGTAAGGGAATAAAAATTTTCTATTTATTAAACTACCATTCTACAGTAAATTGAAAATATAAAAGTAATAGAATTATTGAAACCAAACATCCTAACAGATTCTTGATGAGTATGACTGTCGCTATCGCTGGGACTATAATTAGTGATTTATCTTAAAAATTAGCAAAATTGCGGGCAAAATGGAAGAAAAATATTTTTCCGCTTTTTTCTCTGCTATTTTCGATTTTAAAAGTAGATTAGACTGAATTAAAATACTTGTTTGTAGTCCCTGTGAGAGACATAGGTACGCAAAATAAGCAGTAAAATTTATAAAGCAATCGGTTCGATAGATTTTGAGATTTGTAACATCACGATGTGAAAAAATGACGTTTCGAAAAAAACGCGTCCGAAGTTTTCATCTATGTATGTATAGAGGCCGAGCCTCTGTCTCCCTACAAAATGCCCCTATAGAAACAAAAATAATCTGGATTTTTCCATGAAAATTTAACAGTAAATTCTGGACGGTATGTACTTTCAAACAATGTTGAAAAGAAAATTGATTTTTTAACCCGTGTAACCGGAATATCCCCTTAATGCGCACCAAGAAATAACGAACAATGCTGTTATTACTTACTTTCCGTTCGAATTCCTTTGTTTGCGATACTTGTACTCGGACGTGAAAAACGGCTGGCTGTTCACGTATGATAGAAAACAATGGGACTATATTCGTTTTTGTACTCAAACGGATCACAATAACTATTGCACAATTGCATTGCTACGTTGATTTACGTAACGAAACACCGTTTCAAGAGCTTTTTGCAGTGGAAAAATGAATTGCAGTTTGTATACATAACTGCCTTGATTTTTTTTTTGGAAAGGCCACTTTGTTTTTCACGCACAATAGCTGTTTCACTGAATCAGTAGGTACATTGTTAGTATGAATTGCTGGAAACGTAATAACTTTGTAATAACTACAAAAAATTGTACTGAATTCAGCAGAATAAAAGCACGATTAGGAGAAACTAGCTAACAATTTCTAAGTCTCAGATATTTCCTGATGATTTTATTACGAGATTTTTTGGAGTCTGTGATTGACATTTGTTTCAACTTCGGCGAGACTATTTCCTGCTTCTATTTTTTTTTTGTGCCAAAACATTTTCCCATTAGGAATTCTTCGATCACCCAATTTCATATTGTTTATTAATCAAAATCCCAGCAACGATGCCACATTTGTCGACGGTGGTGATTCATCGCATCTATTCAGCAAATTGCTGTAATGGAAGTTAATAAATTAATGGCTCCTTAAACGGTGTCCCAGGACTTGAGCGATCATTTAAGGTGCATCTAATGCGCCAAAGAGCATTTCAAAGCGCCCCAGAGTGGAGGACACGCTAAAGAAAAGTTAAAGTTTCGTTTCCGAGCGTGGAGGACTGCCCTTTTGCGTAAAGTGCCCTCTAATTCTAGCGTCGAGGCTGGTACTGAAATCCTCTTCCGGCTGTCGCAGTGATCCCGGTGTAATTAATGTAACGTGCTGCTCTCTCTCTTCTCATCGAACGGGAGCGGAAGTGCGGGGTCAGGGGGATCAATTTTAAGTTTAACAAACGAGTTTGCAAGATCGTAGCCAACGAGGCCGAGCCCCCGCTTTTCTCGTTAACTTTCTCGCCCCGTTATAATCATAAATCGCTTATCCAACGAGTTCGTGCCGCAGCGGATTATTAGTGATTAGCCACAAATTGCAAATTCTTTTGACAGGGAGCCCTGACTGTCGGTAGTAAAGCAACATCGAAATTCCTTCGCTTTTAATCCCCTTTTCTGCTGACCTGTATGCGTCAGTGATTTTTCAAACTCGATACAATATCATTTATTTCATTCGCGATGGGCAGATGAAATATATTTTAAAATAAACGTTGGAATTTGATTTGAACATGTTTAAATTCTATTTCGTAGACTGTTAGTTGCGTGGATTTTAATGTGATAAGTCTTGCAATTATTATTTGATTAAAGTGACAAACAGGTCGCAATATTTGTTCAACCAGAAGATCATTCGCAGTTTTAACCTTGGCTATTAAGTGGAACTTCTTTGTCGCTCCCGACGTTTAACTCGTTGAAGCGGACGAGCCAGCAAAGTACCCGGTATAATTCACTCCGTTTGATTTATACGGTCCGATTTATCTTGTTTGCATATTTTTCCCCCTTAGTCGGACGCTTCTGCGTTAAATCACTCGACGATATCGCGCGGGTACTAACGCCCGAAGGGAATCCTTAAAAGTCATGCTTGCATCGAGCATTCTGATATCACGGATCACCGAGCATTTTGTACAAATTCAGAATCGCACGCCAGTGCTATTGACTTTATCTGAATGGATACATTATCAATAAAAAAAAATAGTCGATGTGCAATCAAACCGGGTGTTGTTTCGAACCTTCGACAAATATTTTCTCTTCTACTTCGTGATGAAACCATCCGGTTCTTCGTCACACCTTTCTTTCACCCTCTATGGAATCATCGCCCAGTGGTTCGAATTGGGGAAGTTAGTGACATTTGTATATAACGTTTGAACTACAAATAAATATGAGAATAAAATTTGCGCCAAAAAAACAGGAAAAAATTATTAATATATTTTACATTTCTTCAATTTTTCAAATTTTTTAATATAACTGTTATAAAAAAAATTGAAAAGTGTTTATTTGGTAGTTTGTTTAATGCTCTTTTAAGTTATTTAATTCGCACGTTGGGCAACTTTTCGTTTTCATGTTATAAAAAAAAGTCAAATAGTAATAGTAGCAATCGTGACGAAATCTAACATTGTTATTTATTTATTATTAATTTATTGGACGGACTAGAGCCCAGTATACATATAAATATTTGCAAAAGCCGTTAGGAATACAATAACGTTCCAATTACAATTTTTATTAACTTTTATTAATTGGAAAATAAATCATTTTCACCCCCGTTCACGATATTAGGCACGTCTAAACTCTAAGCGATACTAATGTCCAACTGTTAGTGAATTTCATTGATGTGGATGATCAAAGCGCGACGGGGGCGAGAATGCTCGACTGTTTCTCCACGAAATATCTCTCGCGACTATCAGTCATCCACCCTCCACCCCCAATTCCCCACTGATCCTCGTCGAAGCTTTATCAAAATTCACGTTCCATTTTAATTAAGGCGCGTTCTTCTCGGGCGCACTTTAAATCGAAAGGGCGAGGGAAAGGAGCCAGGGTTCGAGGGTCCCTTTCTTTTTGAACCGGCGAATATTAATACCGATGAAAATTGATCACCCGCGAGAGCGCTTTTTAATCATCAATATTAATTAGTCCATTGAGCGGCGTGCACGAATTAAGAAGGTTCGACGGCAAGAAGCAGGGAGAGAAGAAAGGATGCTCGAAAGCGAAAGCTCCCACCCCCTCTGCTCCTTACCGATTCGGGTCCGATCGAAAGCGAGCTTCAGCCTCGATTATGCGTGTAACTTCGGTAAGGGGTGAACGGGGGTGTGCAGTATCAAGCGTCTCGACCTCGATATTAATCATCCCCTATTTTCTGGACGACGAAGATTAATTGTCTCCGGTGATACGATATTCGGGAAGTTCGGAGTGCCTTAGGACCTTACGAGCCACAATTATGACGAATTAAGCGTACTTCGCGGGATACGCTGAATTCCAGACCCAATGAAGTTTAGTTACACTAGAGAAATCGAAATTAGCATTATGCGTGAGATCTACAGTAGACTCTTCACGGAAACTCAAACTTCCTTGGTTCAGAATTTAAATAAAAATTCAAAACTCATGTAGGGTGACCTGAGTGAACACCACCCAGTTAATGAACGTTGCTGATATAATTCGAAAAATTAATGCCTATGGCGCTCACTTAACGTTGAAACTGACACTGACATCTAAACGCAAAATCATTTTTCTGTTCAATTATAACCCATACGGTATTAATTAGTTTATTCAGCAGTTGTCCTCATGGCGTCCCACAAGTTCAAGGTAAGTCTTGTTACGTGATATCTACAATTTGTATTTTGAGGTGCATTTAATGGACCTATGATAAATCTGTTGTTATAATTACATTGTTATATGTTCCTTTAACGAAAAATACTGTGTGAAAAATTGGAGAATGGAAAATTATTTACACAAAAAAATCGTCTAAATATATTGGAAACCTAAGCACTGTTATTATCCCGTTCACTCATTGGGGTACCCCTGTTCATTCACTAGAAATTTATGTTCACTCACTGGACAGGTCACCCTACCTACCCAGCGAATGCTTACTGTGTCTCCGCTATAAAACATTCGATCAGCGAATCCCGCTGTTTACCAGGTTTCTTTTCACCCCGCTCATTATATTCACTTACACAGTCGCGGAATAACGAGCGCTCATCTGTCAACCGCTGATAAAGATACTCGAGACCGATTTTCCCTCGCCTCGCCGTCCAATCTGCAGCTCTTATCGATTTCTTATTACTTAGACGACCACCCACCCCCTTTCCACCCGTCCGCCAGATCGTTCCTTGGATGTTCGCGTCTCTTGGGCGTCGTTACTCGCGCGTTCCGCCCTCTTGCTAATCTTCGGGCAACGCGGTGTTTCACGGTGTCAGCAAGTCCCGGCTGATCGACTCGCCTCTTTCTGACGAGGAAATTCAGCAGGAACGAGGAACGTCATCGAGCGTTATCGAATCTTCGCCGGCGTGAATTTTGGATCAGGGCTTGCAGGCTGTCGGAACTGAGAACTTTAGTAACGCGCGAGCTGCGGGGTCGCTGAAAGGCGACAGCTCGTGTCTGACATCATATAGCTCGTGACACAGCTCAGGTGAGATGTTAGTGCATGTAACATCGTGTAATTCTTCGGTATTACTCTACATGCGTGGGAATATTGCTAGAGGGAAATGAGGAGGCCAAATGCATCGAGTTGCTTGAGTATCAGGGCTGTAGATGCGGATTTAAGTGCAGGAAAGTGAGGGGCGGTAGTAAAAACCATACTATATTGTTGGATGCAGCGGCGGATTTGAAGATTTGGCGCCCCTAGCTCGACCGCTCTTTGTGTGAAATATTATCGAATATTTTAATTTAACAGAGTTGAGATAATTTTGAAAGTAATTCAATATGACAACTTAAGTATGAGTTATTGCTAATTTGATACATGAAAAAAAGGGAATTGTTTTTAAAGTTGTCTTAGCTTCTGTGTTTAAATCTGGTTCAATTTCGCAATCTTGTTTAGTGTCGTAATAAATTAGCCCTCGTTATAAGTTTTCTAAAGGTGTGTGTAAATTTCGTGTATACAAATTATTTTTTCTGTCTTATTTATGTCGTACGTGATTTTTAAGAAGATTGTTTATGGCTTTTCTTGGGCATTTATGTTTCATTTAATGATCATATATTTGGCAAAAGATAGTGTTCAGCCGTATAAACGTAAAACAAGAATTTTATTTATATTAAGTTTCTTTATGTTGTATAATTAAAATGACTATATATTCTTAAAGTTACTCGTACTTTTACTGCCTAACGTGTGCGTTTTAAACTGTTGAAAACCTTTTTGCTAGCCTGATCTAAAACGCGAGGCCACGAAAGTTGCCTGAAAATAGTTTCTGCATTAATAATGAATTATTAGAAGCGCGCTACCGAAGTAGGAGTCAATTCTCGTGGGGGACTTGAAACCTTTATAAAGTCGGTGGACGGGAGAAGTAAAGTTCGCTGTAGTCGAGTATAACTAACCTATGGGAACGCCGCTTCTCGATGGAGAATCATCCGGTGACCGATAAATGTACCACACACGAACTTTCGTTGACCAAACAGCGTGAACGAAATAGCGATAAGAAAGAAGCTAGATATATGATAAGGATCTTATTCGATCCTGAACAATTCTATAAAAACTTCAAGCAGACATCGACGTCTCTAAAAACTTTTCATCATTAACCGTGCATCTGTTGCTAAACTGTCAGCAGGAAGCTAATAAAATGCAAGGTATCCAACCCTGCTAAACAAAAAGACTCCTACTGCACAGATGTTCCCAGAGCTCTAAACCACTGCATTCACCCAGTCAGCATGTCGCCAAGCAACGCATCCTGCCAGTCCTCACCTTATCTAAATTCCTTGCTCTAAAACTCTTTTACTTACAAGGAGAGGTTCCCAGATATTTGCCTCTGATTGCTTTGAATTTTGGATATGTTTTAGAGGACCGAAAAATAAGATATACGTGTTTTTTATAGTTTTCATATTTAGGAAGTAAAACCAGACCTCAAAGTTATACGATTTTCAGGTGTTCATCTCGGATTGCTTTGAATTTTGTATATGTTTTAGAGGATCAAAAAATAAGATATACGTGTTTTTTTATAGCAGCTCGTTTTCATATTTTGGGGGTGAAACCATCCCCAAAGTTCATACGGGGTACAAAATTGTGTTGAGTTAAAACTCAAGATTGAAAACTTGATATAAATTTAATTTGCGTCATAACTTGTTGTATGGACGATGTTCTTGTCGTCAGTCACCGTTATTAGGGAGTGACTATTAGGGGTGGTTCACCCCTTGATCATGCAAATTGGCCAAAATAAAAAGACATGCATTTCTTATTTTTCGGCGCTCTAAAACATATCCAAAAACCAAAGCAATCGGATGTGGGCACCAACTATTCTTATGAACATTGGGGGGCTGTTTCACCCCTAAACATTCAAGCAGGCCAAAATGAAAAGACACGTATTTCTTATTTTTTGGCCCTCTAAAACATATCCAGAAACCAAAGCAATCGCAGATGAACACCTGAAAATCTTATAACTTTGAGGGTTGATTTCACCTTCTAAATATGAAAACCAGACATTGCGTCTCCATAGACTATACTATTATATAAATTTGAAGTTACATTTGAAGTTTCCTCAATAAATATTAACTGTACACACAGGTGTGTTACATCACTTTGTCCGCCTCGACAAGAGGAAGGTTTCCACGTTTTTATTTTTCTTAAATAATCCATCTATATACACACAATTCAAATACCATGAAATGTGGTGGATAGAATCCTCTTCTTCCCTAGGTGCTCCCTAAGAAATCTTTTTAAAAACTCCCTCCCCTTCACCGAAACAAGATATACAACCCGAGCAACACTGGGAACTTCAAGTTAGTGAGAATATAATTCAAAACTCAAATAGTTCACATTTCCTATAATAGTCACCTATTAAAGAAATAAACATTGACTCCATTCTAAACACATTGAACCCAAGAAATCCATTGAACGGCACTCTAATCCGCGATTCATTGTCCCCCGTCGAGACCAGGTTGGTAAATTCCGAGTGGAACGTGATCGCCGAGCCAGCCATTTCCGTATTCCGTGAGAGGGATCTTGGAAATACGACCCGCTAAACGTAACGAGTGACTCGCAGCCAAGGAGGAAAGTAACTAACCGAGCTACTAGCGATTCGAGCGGGGAACGCATTCGGAATTTATCGAGTCCACTCAATGGAGAATTAATCGGCGAACGGTAGTTCGTTGGGCTCCCTGGGCAATCTCAAAGAAACGCGAACGAGCCGGAAGTACAAACGATCGGAAATAATCCTCAGGGAAGGGGAGCGAGAGCAACCGTGGCAGGTGAGATTTCATGGCACGAGGAACGACCGTCACGCAAAGAGAAACCGTTGCTGGCCTGCGAACTTTTAAATAGCGTCGCTGTTTCGCCATCTAATTCCAAAGTTTTTAAATCGAAATCGCGACGAACGAACGCTCGTCCCACCGACGCGAACGTCGACGCCGGTTTTTCTACTGTTCCGACGTAGATCTGACGTGTAATCAAAGTTGCAAGAAGCTGTAGCCGCGGATTCTTTAGCTAATACCGCGGGAAATTTACATTTTACGCGCGTAGTCCTCCCTAGTAGAAATATAACTGGGGAAAAAGTGGGGCAGTAGTTAGTTTTTCCCTTGGTGCAACTAGCGCCCTACTAGTCACGTAATGCTTTTCCCTCCCAGGCGATAGTGTGGAAAAACTGGTAGGGAAAACTAGCTTGAAACTAGTAGGGAAAACTAGCTTAAAACTAGCGAACGTTTATTGTCGAAAAGAAAAATGAGGCTATGGTGCTATAAAGACGTAATAAAACTAGTATTTTGTCACGTACGAATATCTTGATATATGAAGTAACGTATTTAGAATTTACCGTGATATTTAGCATTTAACACTTCCTTTCTTTTTCTTGACAGCTTGAGTCAGGTTATAACTAGCCAGGAATTAAAAGGGAAAAACTGGATGTGAACTAGTTAACCAGAGTCGAGTTTCAACTGTTCCAGTTTTACAGACTGGGTTTTAGGCGGAATTTGGTTAGTTTTTCCTTTCTAGTTTTTCCCTATCCAAGCCTGGCTAATACCTCACCAGAAACAGGGAAAAACGAGACAAATTTCTACTAGGGCTCTTCCTCGCCGATAAACGCGGCCGCTTGTTAATTTGTAACGAACTGTGAAAGTAATTGGGAGATACCTTCAAATGCACGTTCAACTGAAGTTAATCGTTTCGTTTTTAATATTACACAATTTAACATATATATCTTCTTAACGCGCTCAAACACAAAAAAGCACCACTTCTTTCAATCTGTCAAGCTCCAAAGCTCTATCGAATTTTGTTCCCGAATTGCGTCCCCGAGTGGCGCAGGCTCACCGTGCGTCAGAAGTTCAGTCGACGCCCGACGAATACCACGCGAACTTTAATTTTTTGAGGCGCGGAAAACTGTGCGAAAGTCAATTTCGGCTGAAATTGCAGCGACGTCAGCGCGCCCCTCAAACTACGGAATAATATATGCTCGCATATTGTCCCGCCCCGAAACTTTTGCACGCCTCTTTAGGCTTGTCAGGTCCGCGGCTTCTTTCTATGAGAAACGACGATCGGAAATGACACGGTCCCGGCTAACCAGGAGCATCGCGGTCCAAACAAATCGCGTTTCTCCGGCCGCGGCATCGCGGCCACCCTTTCAACTCGCTCGGAACAAATATCGAATGATAGTGCGCCGCGCGTCCCAGCGGCGCTCGCTAATGGAAACTGTCCAGCGCGGAAAAGAATTTAACACAGTATTGGAAACGGTGAACTTTTGGACTTTGGACCGTAGCGCTGGCTGTTTGCTCGTGACAAAAATTTAGCGCAACTTCTTGCTGGGGAATGCGAGAGGGGGGACGGTGTGGCGAGCGACAGAGAGTGGAATCACGTGAATGAACAGGGAATGCAACTCTACGTGACCGAGGTACTAATTTCTGATATAGAAACTGAGATTTGTGGCTGAGTTTCTTCGCTGAAAGGAGGGACGACGGTCGGTTTACTATTGCATGTACGGGGGACCTGGTTGTTTATAGGGTTCAGGGTTTCTTCCAGAGATGTGGAGGAATATAATGGATGATAGAGTGGATAAAGATACTGCGTATTGGAAGGTTTATAAGGGGCTGGAAATTCTAACAAGATAGATAGTTATGCTGGAATATGGAAACCAGGTATAGTAGGGTCAACTCGGGTAAGTTTGTGGTACAGGTTACTCCGTGATACTTTTTCATTTATCTGTAACTCGAAATTGTGTGACGCAATTTAGGTGGAATGAAAATTAACAGACAGCGTTGATATGCTAGTTTATGTTGTGGTAAAGTTATTAGTCAATTGTGGTAGAGTCAGAAAGCATTTTGTTCCAGCAGTGTATTATTCGTGAAAATTTTCGTGCTAGTTATGGACGATCGCTTGATTTTGTATTATATGTGCTTTAAAAGATAAATGGAAAGTTCTAACTGCAGGTAAGTGATGGTAAAATGACACTGTAACAAGTCTTACTCTTGAAATTATCATACAATAAGGCATCAGTGTTATTTTTGCTTATGAAAAATGTCTAAATGTGCTGTTCGAGAAATTCTGATGGCAAATACCAGATACCATGTTTCCTTACGTCTCAGACATTTAACGATCATGAAACGATTGAGTATACACAAAATAACAATAATATAAAATAATGTAAAATAATTCAAAATAATGCTAACTACTGTAAACTAATGTAAAATAATATAAAATAATATGTAACATGTTACATATAAAAGAATATGTAAATCTGAGCAGTTAATAGACAAATTCTAAAACTACCACGAACTCACCCGACTTTACCCTACCTATACACTGAGAATTTCAAAACTTTCTCGTCGTACACTCTTGCCTGACACATATCAAGTTACTAGGTATCCACGAACAACGCTTCACGATTTTAATAATAACCCTGAACGTGAAAGCAATTCAGGATTACCTAAAACCCTATTTTCCCAGAGCTGGATTGTCGGTTATCTGTAAGCAGACAAGAACACACCGAAATCCCTCTAACAAAGGAAGAAGCCAAAGGAAGCCCGGCTCGCGATCGAGTATTCTCACGTTCAGTGGCACTCTGGGTATTCGTTTAGCCCCAGCAAGGATTCCCATATCCATCCAGGGACGTCAACAGGGCTCCACGGCACCAAAAGTCATAATCCCACGCCCGCTTGGTGCCCCAGCGAAGATAGCGGCCAGAGAGACGGTATACCGTCGGCGTGGTCGCTTTTTGTCGTCGTCCCGACGTCTCGGTTGCGGTGACGGCGGACCGATGTCTGCTACGGGATAAACCGCGCGGGAATTGAAGCCCAGGATTCGCCTCGCGTCTGGCGCGGATCGGTGGTAGGTGCGCTACGGGGGTGGAGAGGGTGCAAAAGCGTGGAAAGGACGTAGGGGAACTGGCGAAGAGAGAACGAGGAATGGAAGAAGGGAATATAGAACGTTGGGAAGTGTATATAGAGGAAAAAAGGCGGGAAATACCCTCGGGAGCCCTCGGCAGATTTATGCCGCCCCTGGCTGGTTGGCTCGCCGGCTGGCAACCCCAGCACCCTATATACCTTCATCCTACTCCCTGGCCGCGGGGTTTGCCTCGTAACCAAAGGATCCTGCTGGATATTATACGATATGCACCGAAAGTTGATAGACGGCTATTACGTTCCGCTAAGACGGGCATACTACGCCCCGTGCTCTTTCTCGTTCTCTTCTCGCTCTCGCTCTGATTTCACGCTACCTTCAGTTTCACGACGCGATTTTTCGGTGGGAAAACTTCCCTCGGTCGTCGTTTATCGTTTTCTACGGCCGTTTCTCGGGATTCCCTCTCGTTTGTGGGTTTTTTTTTACCTCCCCGAGCAGCGTGATATCCTTACCTCGAGGATCTTTTCATTACTGTGATTCGTGGTTGACGATGTTGCACTTGAGGATCGCTTTTTGGGATGCACCTGGTATTACAGGGATAGTATGACAGTGTGGTATGTAGGCAGATGGGATGTATGTATTAACAGGTGTGGAGCTTAATGTGTGTACACGATCTGTGCAGGATATGGTTGCAGGGGTTGCGAAGGGTAATCGAAATGAGACCGTCCCTTTGGACGGAATATCTGAAAATTGATGCTTAATAGATTGGGTGTTTACCCAGAATAAACCAACGATGCTAATATAACATGTAATAGTAGTATTAACTTTTTGAATGGTGCAGTGGTCACCTATAAATATTGTTTGTGGTCTTTGGCTCGCAGGTGCGACTTAGTAACGTCTCTATATATGTTTGTTAATTTTAATTCTGATTTTAATTTTAGTAGTTCATTAGTTGTATTATTCTCTTGTATTATTGTTTGCTTGTGCAATGGAGCAATTTCAATTTACATGTGCATTGGAGGGTTAATTTTAACTTTGTTACGCAGATATGTAAAAGTATGAGTTTTAAACTTTCTTTTGACCACCGATGTAATCAATTTCGTTTTAGATGCTAGTATGTAAATCGTATCTAGCAATCACGCCGATTCTTTTAAATAGATAATTTACCCCGCATCAATTTTATCCATGCCCACACAGCACCATAACATTGCAGCAACGTCTCTGCAATATTGCGGTGCAAGATTGCAATGTTGCACCATAACATTGCAGAGACGTTGCAGGTTCAGTCCTATGTCCGCCTTCGCAATATTGCAGGTGTGTATTTTTGCAATGTTGCGGCAGCATTGCAAACATGTAGTCCTGCAACGTTCCGGCAATGATTCTGCAACGAAACGGCAAAATTGTGACAATGATATTGCGGTGCGAGATTGTAATGTTGCACCGTATCATTGCAGGGAAGTTGCAGGTTCACTCCTATGTCCGCATTAGCAATATTGCAGGAGTATATTCCCGCAACGTTTCGAGCCGTGAGGGACGCGACGATATGAATGTGTGCAGAATCGTAGTAGTATAACGCCCGTGTGTCTTTTTCTCATAGAAAATATTTTTACCCCAGGGGGGATTCGAACCGAGGACCTGTAGCATCGTAGACGAACACTTTACCGCCGCAGCTACAACCGCTGATTGATAAGTTTACGTATTCGAACTTATAATCCTACCGTGCAAAACTTTAAACTCAAATTATTAAAAAACGAAGGCTCATTTGACAAACCTATTAGGGATTTTTAACACTGTAGGCGCGGACTCTAACTATAACCCGGTGTCATTTTAGGTTAGGTTGGAAAGTAGTCTTTAGACTAAACCTTTGCATTTGTCTTTTCATCTCTCTTTTTTCTTGCTTGATTGTATATACGTGTTTGTGCAATAAAGACGTTTAATAATAATAATAATTACACACATTAAAATATATAGTATCTACTCTATCTAAACAAATTAAATTCATTTTCAAATCTCTTCTATAATTTAAATTCATGTACAAACAACTCTCACAATAACATTTTTTTCATATCTTCAACGGCCAACGAGAAATTCTAGCATATCCAGTTAAATGAAACATGTTGTAGAATCTACTCGACGTCATATTTCAAATTTCGTCAAAGTCATAGTTGCTTCAGAATATTGCTGTACTGTTTCTACAATATTTCCACTACAGTATTGCACGGCAATATGTAGGCAATTTTGCTGGGTCGTTGCCACTGAAACATTGCGCACCGATATGCGCGCAATATTGCCAAAATATTGTAGGATCGTTGCCACTGGAACATTGCACGTCAATGAGCACGCAATATTGCAGAAATATTGTAGAATCGTTGCCAATGGAACATTGCACAACAACGTTCTTGCAATATTGCTGCAATATTGTAGGATCATTGCCACTCCAATAATGCACGGCAATATTGCAGGAACGTTTCTACAATTTTGCAATGCAACCTGCAACAACGCAATATTGCAGCAACGTTCCTGCAATACAGCTGCAACAAAGTGTGCTGTATGGGTGACCGAATCCAACGATCATTCATGTCGCTTAGATAGAACGATTTTCGCAGGAAAATCGGCGCTCGTCGCGGGAATCTCGCGATAACGCTGAGCGCATTATCGCATTACGCTTCGCTCGACAAGACGCGAGCTACGCAAATGAGGACTTACGTCCAGCCAGTGGGGCTTCTATCTGCCATAATTTTTTCCGTTGCACGGCGAAATTCGCTTTGCAGCGCGATCACGAAAACTGAGAAGAAGAGAGATGGAATATTTAGGGGGTGGGATGGAATGGGGTCGAATTCTCACGGAACCAATTTCAAAATAGAAAACTTATTCAAGTGCCACGAAGCGTGTGAATGCATTAACGAAATGGTTAGAATGATGTCTATCGAACTACCCAGTATTCATTGCATAGGTATTTCGAGATTAATCGGAGCAGTACAAAGAATCGGTGGATTAATTGATTCGGCCGTTTTGTTCGTATTTCCGTGGCATGAAAAGAGCCGTTGAGGGATTCTGTCCATTTGGCGTTATCTACTATTCGCCATCGGATTGATGAAATTGTATCGCTAAGCTTACAATGATATTCATCTTTTGCTGCGTGCCTCTGGGATCCTAAAGGGGATGTGACAAGTCCAATAGCATCCATACGTGTGTTTTCCGTACAAGTATATCTGTCACCTTCCATAGTGAACGTGTGAAATGTGTGTGTTTATTGAGATTTCAAAATGGGAAGGTCAGAATAAATAATTGGGAAGAATAAAGAAAATTCTTTTGACTTGTTACACAAATTCGATTCTAAGGAGAACAAGTTTATCGTTATTCAACGGAAAGGAATTGCACTAAGAGGATTTCGAGCTTGGAAAAACTGTGTAATGGTTCTTGATGCTTCAAGGACTTCCACACACATCGTAATGGATGGATTAGTTGCGTCTCCTTATGGTGTTCGACGCTTCTAAGAGAGGAAAGTCAAACAATGTTATCCGGCCTTACACTGCTTACACAAACTGAGACTCACGCATGCTCCTTCCTCCACCATTTCCCCTAGAATCAGTGATTACTTACGTGTATACGCGATACTCGAGCTGCAAACGCCTTTAGTATAATTTCGAATGAATATATTAATATTAGAATATTACAGTGAATTCAGTGAACCACTACTATAAATATATAAATGTTGGTAAGGGGTAGTGGAGAGAGAATATAAACCAAACATGAAATCAAGTCAAGTATAACTGAATCAAAGTCAAAGTCTATAGAATTTGAGTGACCAAGAAAAAGCCTGAAAATGGTACCTAATAAAGAACAGAACTTTCTCTAAACAGAAAGCAATTTTGACCACTGATAGACACAGATACAGGCACACAAACGCAAGTGGACTATGTCCGCGCCAAGGAAGACGGTCGTCTCAGGGAGCCACGCACCGAGTGGAAACATTTAACCGGGCTGCATCTCGACAATAGATACGGCAACATGGCTTACCGTTGGATTATAACAACGGGCTTTTGATCCAGGCAAACCGACTAGCATTAATACAATTAGCGGAGCTTCCCTAAGTACGGTAACGTGCTGCGGGAGCTGGGCTGCCTCTCTTGGACTTGGCCCAAATATTCGCGATTCCAGGGCCAAGCACGCCACCCGCGAGCCGACCTGTCCATGAATTCTATTACCGAAACCTCTGTGTCCCGATATGGACCTGTGTGCCTCGAATATTTTATGGCGTCCGATGGTTGGGGAGCGAGAATCAGAGGAACCCAACATGAGGGTGAAGAGTATTAAGGTTGAATCACGAGAAAAGGAACACCTGGATTCGAAGGTCGAGGTTATTTTTCTTTGTGCTAGCGCGAGGTTATTCATCCCCCTTTTTAATGGAATTATATATGCCTACCCTTTGTCAGCTTAGATGTTTGGGATTGTGTGAAGTGTAAGGGAATTTAAGGTGTTTCAGGGAGAACATCACTGTGATTGGTGGAAAAGTCAGCAATTTTTAAGATTTTTTTTCAGGAATAATTTACGGTTTTCATATAAAATTTTTGTTACCTATCTTTAGTACGCTGTCTTAAGAGACTATACAAAAAAAAAATAGAAAAACATCCATTAATTTTAATATATTAATTAATCTTCTAGACCTCTTTCACGCGATCTGGTCGAATGTGTAACTACGGAACAGCAGATCCGAAATCAAATTTCATTTTTTTTTTATAAACTGTATGGGTGTAGTTTCTATTGTGCGTACGGATTTTTTAATTGAAAACAAATTCTTTGAAATACGCTCGAAAAATTGTCCACCTTATTTGCGGATTTTCAAAACTTTGCGAAACTTTGAAACGAGGAGCTACCACGTCATCGTGTCGCTCGAAACTAAGGTAAGGATTTCATCGATGACAAGATACCGATATCTTTCGAACCCCAGTGCTCATTCGTTTACGGTTTAGAACGGGTTCGATCAGCTTCAAAGGCAATTCCAGGCGAGGCTCGATTGGCTGACACCCTTGGGTTAGAAAGCATCAAACGATCCTGGCCGGATGGCCGGCCAACTCGTTCGCGTTTCAAATCTACACGTTCCACGACAAAGTGAACAATGGCCGTATAGAATCCTCAGGCGACGACGCGGTGCCGCTATAGAAATCAATTTCCCGCTTCCTTGAGACTTGGAACTTAAATATCGGAGCAGTGATTTATATTTACACGCGGTGATTGATATTTATCTATTCTCATTTTGCTCTTCCTTCTCAGCATAATTTGATTATCTAAACTTATCTAAAAACGTTTCGAGAAGAGTATCTATAAACATTACGAAGTTAGATATTTTTTATACATAGTGAAGTTAATTTAAAACTGTCGATAATATTTAAAAAAAATTATATATCTCCTTTGCAGTTGCAATATTAAAATCGGAATTATGTAATAAAAATAAATTAATCAGTGATTTCAATTAATTTTAATTATAGTCCTCTCAGGGCCTTCTTGCATAAAATGAAGAAATATAGAAATAGATCTCATTTTTTAACATTATTTTCTATTATTTATTTAATATTTATATAATATTTGAAACAAATATAAAATATTGAAAAAATATAGTCACAAAAATAGTCATAGATCGTGTCACGAAATTCAAAGGACATATCTAGAAAAGAATGAAGAATCTAATTCCTTCCTTGTAGAAACCAGTGAAAGTGTCAAAATGGAAAGAAACCCCATAGAACATCTCTCGTCAAGAAACATTTGCCCCATCGACCCCATTGCATTCACGAAAGATAGAAACTGCTAATTGAGATCATTATCACTGAAACAGCCATCGTCTTCCCCAAAATGGAAATTTTTTTCACCCACTATCGACCTTCCCAATAAACATATTTTATCAACGAATGCTTAATGGAAGTTGATAAACTGTCTAGAACAGACGCGCGTATTCCTTCTGCTCCGCGAGACAGTCTATCGAACGGTGTGGCGTGGCGTGTTATCTGAAACATCGCGGATGTAATATCTGAGACAGGGCTTCCTGTTTGCGGTGGATACGATAAGAAGGGCTCCGCACGTGTATGACTACCAAAGACACGGAATAGAAGCGACGTCGATAAAGCGACCGAGATTAGTATCTCCGCGGTAACAGGAGTGGAACGTTACTTAGGTATTTCGTGGCCCACATGCTGCGCCGATTCCAGACGTGCCGGATTCAATGGCTGCCGTGATGCCGCGTTTCCGGCACGTTCGAACCTGAGCATTGTTGATCAGTCGTCGTCGTCCCTGATACGCGACAGATACAGCGAACAAAGTGAAATCGATTTCCACCCGTTCATCGACGAACTTCGTTTACTCCGCTCCAAGTGCATTTAAAAACAGCATTATCTAGCAGGGAATAAATGAGAATCTATTTGCGGCTAGTGATAGCTTTCGAATAACGCGTTCGCGCAAAAAGTGGAAGACTCTAGCGTCTGTTGAGTTATTATAGAGCTGTTGAAAGCACCAGCGATTCTTTCTCTTGACTCGAGGAGAGTTCGAAGGGAACTTGAGTAATAATTCTTGCGAGGGGAGGCGGAAAGAGTTATACGATCTTTGGGGATGTGATTTTAGATTGGTCGTTACATGGGGTGAGTTATTTCTAAGCGCGAAACTACTTCTTTAATGACTCCAATGAGGCGATTGTAGATATCTCGATCTACCGGAAAGCATCGGAACGCGTAATGTTAATTTGCCAAGGCGGACAAGTTCTTACTTACTGAGACGGGATAGCTTGTAGGCATCCGCGGTATTAATTACGTCCACGAAAGCCTGCAACTCAAACTTCCGAGTCGTGGTGTTTTGGTTGTGGTTCAACATCGCGAATCTGAAGGCTGACTGAACTTCGTCGGTGCCCTGCTCGAAAATTGTACCTGTAACCAAAGCGAAACATTCGTTAGAAGAATACAAGATAAACTATTTTAATATATGAAAGAATTAAAAGTTCGCAGTAAGGGTTTGCAATATTTTTTTCAGAGTAAAAGACTCAGTTGATCTAACCACTTAATCGGGACTTGAAATCAGGTTCTTCATTTATTCAAATTTTTGTATTTAAAATTTTTTATTCAAATTTTAATAAGAATTGATTTGTTTCAGTAGAGAGGAGCAGAGGCCCACAATCTGAACGAGTAATACCGTTCATCATCGAGGCCATTACACGCGTTGAGGAAGGAAAAGCGTGATTCACGAGGGGCCGTGGATTCTTTGGCTTTCCAGAAAATACGATTATCCCGTGCACAGAGAAATACATAGGATGTAATAATCCGACGTGGCAGCCTGTATCGGATGTATGATCGCATAGAGCTCCGTTTGCTAGTGGGCCCACATATGGCACAGTGGTACGAGCCAACGTCTGCTCAGCCACTGTCGGCGCACGACCCCCGTGTAATTACGCCGATCCATTCGCCGTTAATAGTCGGTAATACGTACTGATATTAATGCTACCGCCTATCCGACAGTTTACTCTAAACTGCTCGTATAACCGATATTCCCGCTCATTTCTGATTATAGTACTCTCCCATTGTCCCTAACGAGATCGCGTGATCCTTTAACCTTCTTTGGTTTCTGGCATATGGATGTTACCCCAGGAATACGAAATCAGCAACTCGATGCGAATATCGCAGCCGCATGATGGTCCGTCGAGCAAATCAGACATTTGTGTTTAGCAAATGTGTGACTTCAAATATATTTATCGTAGTCAATGATCAGTTTATGGGCAATTAATTAGTCTGAACTCTAATATCGTTTTTTTTTTTAGTACATATACTGCTGGACACTCTTTTTCCCCGAATATATAATTATGTGTACATTAAATGAAACATAAATGCCGAAAAAAAGGCATACATATACAATTTTTTTTTAAAATCATGTAAGAAGTAAATAAGACAGAAAACATTTTGAATACACGAAATTTGCATAGGTACAACTTTAGAAAACTTATAGCGTGGCCTAATTTATTGCGACACATTTTTTTTGGCGAGTCACTTGTTTACTAAATCTTAAATTTGTAACAATATGTCATCTTCTAATTAATAATTGATAATTTAAAGCTATACCATTTATGTGTCAGATGATAATTTTCGTTTAACTTGTCGTGTGACCGATCCGCAAAAAAATATTGTTCTGCAGTATATCAAAGAATTTGAGAATTTTCAAAGAAACGCAATAAAACGTCGGGCATTTTTTTCTAAGTTTTCGACAAGCAAACGTCGCCGTGGTATTGAAGTGATTTTCTTTACGACTTGGAAAGTCACGCCGCTGAATTTGACTTTGTTTCAAGCGTTTCTGTTTCTTTTCGAAATGAGGGAACTTTTCACGCGCCCGGAAACGTTACGTAATATTATTCCAGGATTTTTCTTGTTCCCCTCGCGCTTTCTTTCGCGTCGCACCTCTGTTACAGTCACGTTCCAGCTTTCACAATTTCTTCTCCAGCCCGCGCAAAGCCGGAAAATCCTTAAAGCATCGCGTATCACCGCGGAACGAATGGTGCAGCTTTATTAAATCAAAGACGCCTTTGCAGGAAATAAATATCCGCCCAGTGTAACATCCAAATGCTGTTTCCCTTTTCTCCTTCAACTCGAGAAAATATACCTTAGAATAGGTATCATCGCGAGTAAATCTTTTGCTTTAAATCAATTCTTCAAGATCAAGACCAATAGCGGTCCACTATCCCCTCAACAGGTATCCCCACAAATTTCGAAATCATTTTTATTCCAGTTCACGTATTAAAACGAAAGCTCCATTTCTTACTACTATATTTCTTCTTATAATATAAATCTGTGATCTGCAAAGCTATCAACTAATCAAGTAATTTCTCGCATTCCTGTTAAAACCAACCAAGTTAAATAAAAGTAACACAGATGAAACAGTCCACTGCATTCGCAGTCATCAGAAGATTACAGAATCGAAGCTCACAACTCCATAAATCGACGACATTAGTTCACCAAGAGGACGACACGTCGCTGGAGTAATACAACTGAAAGCGTAAACATTGTTCAGTACCTAACATATTGACGGTTCTAGGAACAAGTTTCTAATAGCGTAGTTAGGAGAAGTTTGATGAGCTACAACCATGAAGTTAAACGCCGTCATCCAGCCATTTATGATCCGATGTATCTCAGATTTTACCAGCCCGGCGACAAGTAAATCAAGCTAGCCATTTTTCCCCTCCTATATTACCCACAATTAAATACCAGAGTCTGACTAAATATGATTTATACTACTGACACCCAATGACTAGTCCCAAAGTCACTCTATGAAGTTCGACTTTCGGTTCAGCCTAAAGAAATGAAATTCTTCAGGCAAGTCTAAGAAAGCTAGTAGCTAGGAAACACGAATTCAACACGACAGGTACTTTTAAATACCAATCTGGATAGCCCTGTTTATCTGAGGGAGCGTTGACAGGTGGGGCGCCGCCGCGCGTCTATTGATTGGTGCCCAGCCTCCCCACCAGGCTCTCTCACACTCACATCGATTCCCCCTCACCCCCTCCCACTTTCCCGCCCTGTCCTTCGTCCTCCTTCACCCTCATCCTTCTACTTTCATTTACAACCACCCATGGCCCCCTTTCTTCTCCTTGGTCCCTCATACTTTTCTTTCACCTTCAAAGCTCGTTTTTTCGGCATTGCGCTTAGACATTCGCCATTCGCCGTTCGGTTTAACCCCCGTCGCTCTACACCGCAGCAAGTTCCGGTGTCGTTTTCCTCCACTGCCCCGAACGACCGATTTCTTCCGCGCATTTGTTACCGTTGCGGGTATTTTCGAGAAACCTTGTAATTCCTCTCGGTGATAGCCACGGTTTAGAGTCTTCCCTGTTGCCTCGTTCCTTGCACACAGCGTCTGTATTTTCCCTTTTCGTTTTTTCCCCGCGACACGTTTAATTGTTTCCCTGTTCGGTAATTTGTTTTAGTCCCCTCGGCCGTGTTTTCTTTCGATCGTTCCTCGCTGGTTGTCTCTCGCAGTTGCTTTGTCCCCGCCGCTTTCAACCAATTAACAACCCTTCCAACATTCCTCCTCCTCGTTAACCCTCACCCTGTAAATTTCGAAAACTCCGCAAGACTTTGCCCGCGTGTTTGCACCTTCTTTCGCTTGTCTTTCGATTCACCTTCGATTCCACCGTTTGAACCCTTCCTCGACCCTGGTGTACCCCTGCTTTGGGGTCTTTTCCTTGAAGAGCAAAGCCCACATAGTTTCTTCTCTTGTTCTGCAGGGTGTAGAGTGGCCAACGCTGTTACACAGCCAATCAGCACATGTTACGTGAAAGCCAGTTTAAAGTTCTTGAAACTCGATCTCCTTTGCCGTTTCAAGGGATGCGCGGCATCCCTCCCTCCTTTGAAGCGAGAAATGCGGTATCAGTCTCGCGTTACAGAGAATGTCGAGAGACTGCGAGTGGTAGTTGCGAAGGTATTGTCAAGTCTGATTATTATCGTCGTTAACATTAAAGTTCAAGCCTAGTCTTGTAAACACTATAATCGTAATTAGACGTATGGGTTGTTCAATAGCTTCCACTGTATACTCCTTATCCACCATGCTTAATTGAAGGCAGTGGCAAAAGGATGCTAATTAAGAAAGAACCAGCCCGTTAATCCTGGAATCCTGTGGCAGCACCTGCCACAGTCTCCACCGCAGAACTTCATCAATCCCTATCCCAGCAACTTCTCTAGCAATCGATTTTTTCCTATAAATCTGTCAAAAATGTCGAAAGTCTGCCAAGTACCTACCACTTTGCTCTTTCTCCTACATTTTTCTTGCCTTACACTTTTCATCTATCTACCCTTATATTTCAAGGATTACAAAGCGGTTGCGTACTCTCGGAAATATGAAAAGCAATTCTCTCTCTGTTCGATTCGTTGCACTTAACAATCGATACACGATTCGACGAAAGCTACGATGCAACGTTTAACTCGTGAGCTTACCGGCGCTTCTTCCTGCGATTAGAAGGACGCGGTGCTACCCCAGGCGCAAAACTTGCGACGGTGAAGCTAACCATGGAACTTCCAGGGCTCGGCTGAATCGAAATCACTCGGGGAAGAGGGACCGCCGTTGGAAGTTTGATCGACGAAGCTTGAAATTATCGACGCTGGAAGCGGAACGAGGGGATTTCGAATAATGGTCATTACAAGCTGAACGTCGCCGAACGATCGACAATATCGTTATGCTTTCGGTTATTGCTATACGCTCCGGCGTTTTCCATTAGTTTTATCCGTTTATCTTTCGTTATGGTGCCCACTCGACGCCGACGAAAACCATGTAGTTTATGGTGGCCACCAGCTCGTAGCTGCGTTCCGCGCGTTTCGAATGTGTGCACGTTACTTCGTTAAAGTTGGAAAACACGGGTGTGCCGCGGATAGTGTCCAAATAGCGTGCACCGTTCTGGAAAATTTCCCTGGGATTTCGGTGCAACGTGGAAATTACAAGGGATGTTTAAATAAAATGCAATACGTTTCGCGCGAACGGTGGCAATTTTACAAGAATGGGTTGATATCCGACGGGGTGGAAGTTAGCGAGTGTTTCGTGAATGAATTCATTTGTACGAAGATCTAATTTGTTCCAAGATCTATTTTTTTCTCATAGCGATTTATATTGTCCTTTCGATTTTGTTGAACTCTGATTCCTGCATGGTTGGAAGATGATATATAGCTGTTTAAATATTGCGAGAATGGGGAGTGCAACTGGTTGCTGGGCGAGACAGTCTATTTCAGAGGAAACGTTTAAAAGTTTTTCAATTTTTATGTGACAAAGTGGGGGGTACTTGTTTAAACAGAATGGAGCTCGGAGCTTTCCCGTCGGTCATTCAAATTTTTTATCACGCACGCGGAAAGCAATATTCGACGACACGGACAGCACAGTACCGCGCGGAAATTCAATTGTTCACCTTTGACAAAAGTCTCGACTACCGCTCAACTATTGGAACTTTTCGTAATCCCTGTCGCGCGATTGTGTCCCTCTAGCGTTTGGCACAGTCTGTAAAACGGTGTGGCTGTGTACATAGATTTGAAACAATGCGTACTTATTTTCAGCTTCTCCCCGTTCCATCATTATTCAAGAGTGGCATTTCAGGTACAAAGAAGTAACTAATACGTGTCCAACTTTGGAACTGGTTACCAATTCGATATTTGAAGGGTAAGGAGAAAAGCAGGGAATGTTCATTTTGAGTGATTCTGCGTAGATAACGTATTTTGTTCGTGGCAACAGAGGTCGCAGAATTGTCGAATTTCAAAAGGGTAATAAAGTAGAAATGCCCACATAAGACAACGTTAAAGATTTGGTGCAATAGTTAAAAAACAGGGAATGTGTACCCTCCACTGCTGCAACAAACAAGAAATGTCCCCAGTCTTCTTACTTTCCCTATATATTTCTGATTAGAACGTCCCGAACGTCACTGTGTAAACATCCTTGTTTTTATAATAATACACGTGGACATTTATTTTGTTGTAATATTCAACAATGTTCCACTTGAAAGATATTAAAACACTGTAAAACAATTATCTTCTTTTCTGATGCCTAATTAAAGTATAAATTGTTCATATTATTAAGAATACAGTGAAATTCATTGAACCTTGTTTCTTCACTGATGAACTAAAGTATTCAAACTTGATTTTCTCAATAAAGCTGTTCTGTGACATTCCTTATTTTCCCCTTACCCTTCATTTCTAAATTAATTTGTTTCTGTTTTCTTTTACGTTGTGAATTTGCATGTTTCGCGAATTAATGTTTGCTTAATTACCCCTATCCCTCAAACTCCTATCCAAAACTCTAAAAGTCCTCAAACATGAGGATTCACCGAACATCCATACGCATCAGCGTTAACGTGATAAGCTTCCCAACTACATGTTCCTCGGGCATCCGTCCATCCTAATGAAGGCTCGAGGTAAAATAATATGCACGCGTGATCCCGGTGCGCAGATCCTGTCTCCGCTGCGTCTAGGATAATCGATTTGTCAGGGGGGACATGTGAGAGCTAGAGATCCATAAGGTTAACCATGCAAGCCATCTAGCTCGACGCCTCGACTAATGAACGAGTCGGCTCCGTGACAAATCCAATTCGCCGACAATGACCTAACGAGCTAACTCGATTTAAATCCGTGCCCAATATCCTTGGAGAAGTCTAGTGACTGGCAGCGCACAGGCCATCCACGAGACGTCTTGTCGTCACGGGACGGCGAGCCGATATTGTATCCCTTAAGATATTCCAGGGATTTAAATTAAGTTCTTACCCGCAGATATTGAATCCACTTTATGTTAATACCGAGTGATCCTCACCACCACGAGTAATGGGACGGCCGAAGACGAACGGCTGAATAATTTCTGAAAGCTCCTTCGAGCCAGCCCGGGGATGAAGAAGGGAAAAGGGGGTGGCCGCCTGCTGATCCGTTTCTTTAAGAATGAACTTCGGGAATCGACTGGCTGCTTTCTCACGAGCCCCGTGTCCGGATTGGTCGCTCGTAATTCGATCAAATGGATCGACGAAAGGCGCCATCGAGATCTCTGCTCTGGTGCGACTATGGTAATTTGCTCTACGGAATGTGAACTTCTTATATTGAACGAACATCAGCCAGAAGTTGCGTTCAATGTTGTACCGAGTGGGAAAAATATATGATAGCCTTGCATAATAAATTGAACGAAGATTCGAGTATATAAAATTATCAATTTTTGTTGGAGAAATGCTGTAAATAATTTCTATTACCTCACAGCGGAAACAAAGTTACATTTAACAGTGAAATCTTTGAAATTCTTAGCATTCAAATTGAACGAACATTTGAGTATATATAGTTATACATTTTTTTTTGGAGAAATGCTGTAAATAATTCCTATTATCTCAGAGTGGAAACAAAGTTGAATTTAGCAGTGAAATCTTTGAAATTTTTAGCATTCAAATTGAACGAACATTTGAGTATATAAAGTTATAAATTTTTGTTGGAGCAATGCTGTAAATAATTTCTATTATCTCAGACAGAGTGGAAACAAAGTTTGCATTTAGCAGTGAAATCTTTGAAAATCTTAGCATTCAAATTGAACGAACATTTGAGTATATATAGTTATAAATTTTTGTTGGAGCAATGCTGTAAATAATTTCTATTACCTCACAGCGGAAACAAAGTTGCATTTAGCAGTGAAATATTTGAAATTCTTAGCATTCAAATTGAACGAACATTTGAGTATATATAGTTATAAATTTTTGTTGGAGCAATGCTGTAAATAATTTCAATTACCTCACAGCGGAAATAAAGTTGCATTTAGCAGTGAAATATTTGAAATTCTTAGCATTCAAATTGAACGAACATTTGAGTATATATAGTTATAAATTTTTGTTGGAGCAATGCTGTAAATAATTTCAATTACCTCACAGTGGAAACAAAGTTGCATTTAGCAGTGAAATCTTTGAAAGTCTTAGCATTCAAATTGAACGAACATTTGAGTATATATAGTTATAAATTTTTGTTCGAGCAATGCTGTAAATAATTTCTATTACCTCACAGCGGAAACAAAGTTGCATTTAGCATTAAAATCTTTGAAATTCTTAGTATTCAAATTGAACGAACATTTGAGTATATAAAGTTATAAATTTTTTTTGGAGCAATGCTGTAAATAATTCCTATTATCTCAGAGTGGAAACAAAGTTGAATTTAGCAGTGAAATCTTTGAAATTTTTAGCATTCAAATTGAACGAACATTTGAGTATATAAAGTTATAAATTTTTGTTGGAGCAATGCTGTAAATAATTTCTATTATCTCAGACAGAGTGGAAACAAAGTTTGCATTTAGCAGTGAAATCTTTGAAAATCTTAGCATTCAAATTGAACGAACATTTGAGTATATATAGTTATAAATTTTTGTTGGAGCAATGCTGTAAATAATTTCTATTACCTCACAGCGGAAACAAAGTTGCATTTAGCAGTGAAATATTTGAAATTCTTAGCATTCAAATTGAACGAACATTTGAGTATATATAGTTATAAATTTTTGTTGGAGCAATGCTGTAAATAATTTCAATTACCTCACAGCGGAAATAAAGTTGCATTTAGCAGTGAAATCTTTGAAATTCTTAGCATTCAAATTGAACGAACATTTGAGTATATATAGTTATAAATTTTTGTTGGAGCAATGCTGTAAATAATTTCAATTACCTCACAGTGGAAACAAAGTTGCATTTAGCAGTGAAATCTTTGAAAATCTTAGCATTCAAATTGAACGAACATTTGAGTATATATAGTTATAAATTTTTGTTGGAGCAATGCTGTAAATAATTTCTATTACCTCACAGCGGAAACAAAGTTGCATTTAGCAGTGAAATATTTGAAATTCTTAGCATTCAAATTGAACGAACATTTGAGTATATATAGTTATAAATTTTTGTTGGAGCAATGCTGTAAATAATTTCAATTACCTCACAGCGGAAATAAAGTTGCATTTAGCAGTGAAATCTTTGAAATTCTTAGCATTCAAATTGAACGAACATTTGAGTATATATAGTTATAAATTTTTGTTGGAGCAATGCTGTAAATAATTTCAATTACCTCACAGTGGAAACAAAGTTGCATTTAGCAGTGAAATCTTTGAAAGTCTTAGCATTCAAATTGAACGAACATTTGAGTATATATAGTTATAAATTTTTGTTCGAGCAATGCTGTAAATAATTTCTATTACCTCACAGCGGAAACAAAGTTGCATTTAGCATTAAAATCTTTGAAATTCTTAGCATTCAAATTGAACGAACATTTGAGTATATAAAGTTATAAATTTTTTTTGGAGCAATGCTGTAAATAATTTCAATTACCTCACAGCGGAAATAAAGTTGCATTTAGCAGTGAAATCTTTGAAATTCTTAGCATTCAAATTGAACGAACATTTGAGTATATATAGTTATAAATTTTTGTTGGAGCAATGCTGTAAATAATTTCAATTACCTCACAGTGGAAACAAAGTTGCATTTAGCAGTGAAATCTTTGAAAGTCTTAGCATTCAAATTGAACGAACATTTGAGTATATATAGTTATAAATTTTTGTTCGAGCAATGCTGTAAATAATTTCTATTACCTCACAGCGGAAACAAAGTTGCATTTAGCATTAAAATCTTTGAAATTCTTAGCATTCAAATTGAACGAACATTTGAGTATATAAAGTTATAAATTTTTTTTGGAGCAATGCTGTAAATAATTTCTATTACCTCACAGCGGAAACAAAGTTGCATTTAGCATTAAAATCTTTGAAATTCTTAGCATTCAAATTGAACGAACATTTGAGTATATAAAGTTATAAATTTTTGTTGGAGCAATGCTGTAAATAATTTCAATTACCTCACAGCGGAAACAAAGTTACATTTAGCAGTAAAATCTGCTGAATAAACACCTCCGTGGCCTGCACCACACACGGTTAAAGAAAAGTTAAGCGAGTGACTTTTAAATCGATCTAAATGGAAATTTGCCTGGATAGACTTTCAACTAAGAGAGAGGGCGAAGGAAAGGTGACAACAGACTGTCAAATAAGTTATGAAAAAGGGAAATTCTATATGTGAACAGTTAACAAAGTGAACGTTACGAAGCGTAAGGTAAGCATAAGTACATGAGCGCTACGCATATCACGCGGGGAACGGTGGTAACCTTGTTCCGAACAATATCCAACAGAATTATATAGTTAAAGCACCAACGGTCCGTTGTAAATCAGCTTTAATCGAAAATCCAGCCATTTTCTATCTCGCTGCGCGCAAACGAACTTGCCAAGGATCAGAATTTAATTCGCCGCATATCTGATTTCGCGGAGATTTCGGCGATACTCGTTCCCGTCCAAATTCCACGCATTCCACGGCTACAAAAAGCTGAAACCACGCCCTTATCGATTTTTCTTTCCGTCGTAATGAAAAGGCATAAACTCGGCTATCATTTCAGAGAGCGATGCGGGTAAAGATATTCCAGTAGTAAACCGTACATCGCCATTGATTCAGTCGTATAAAATACCATCGAGTTTCACGCATTGTCCGCGCTCTTTTTTTATTTAGCAACATCCGTTTTGAAGGAGACACCGGCTACCAATAACGCGAGTATCGCGTAGGTCGGTTAATTCTGATCCGGCCGTGACGGGAAACGAGCCGATATACCGTTTATAGATCCAACGCTGATGCCTCCCTGCAATTTGCGATAATACCGAGTAATTCCTGCACCATCTATGCCGCGCAGTCGTTCAATTCTCTTGTTACTGGACAGATTGGCCCGCAAGGGTATCGCTGGATGTCACCGTATCCAGATAAGCCACGGTCACGATGGATAATTAACTAACAGGTTACGCGCAGTGCTAGCGCGTAAACTTTTCCGTCGCTGTCGTCAGAATCGCGGATAATTCGTTTCTAATTACGAGGTCGGCTGGGCCAGCGGTAATTTCGTTATCGATATATAATTTTCGCAAACTATCGGCCAGAGTGGCGCATCACGGAATAACAAGTTGCGGCATATTGCGTTAGTTAACGCACGCCGCATCGCGCAACTGTAGAAGCTAATTTTAAGTATGCCAGGGGATCCTTTAATGAGAAATTAGTCCCTTTTTCCTGGTTGTCCTGATAGCTCATTGACCCAGAGGTGGTATCGTTTCGGAATTACTTGGAGGAAGTTTTTATTGATTCGTGGTAATATCGACGAGAATTGAGGCATTGAAAGAAGAAACGGAGTAAACCACATTGAAAAAAATTAATTTCTCCTATTTTATATTATATTAGTACAGACTATTAATAATACATTATTGCTACTAATTCAATTTCGCAAAAAATGTAGGTTAGTCCGGTTTTGCTCTCAATACCGCAATAATTGATACGAAAATTATGTAGAGTGGCTTGGAGGTAGGACATTTTTGGAAAAAAATTATCGTTTGGGAAGGAGGATTAAGTATCCGAGGCCCTGGCGAGGAACTTGCTGCTAAGTAAGAAGCGGCCAAGCAAGAGCATTCTTAATCATGTAAACGGTAGGTTGGCTTAAAAGCTCCTTCGAATAATGACGATGGTTCCAACGGACGAAAGATCCTGCCTTCTACGCTCTTTTGTTCGTAGATTTACGAGCGGTCTGGGCAACTCGAAGGAGTAGGCCCCGTTTAAAAGCGCTCGAACCCGATCACCGATATAATGTTCCTCGCGGAAAATAGAAGTCATAAAATCGTTCCAGCCGGACCCTTCTTGCACGAGAAATATCGGGCCACGAGGAATTAGTCCAACTTCTTCCACGGGGAAATAATTTATCTGCCGGGGACAGCTGGATAAATCGGCGTTGTTCACGGGGTATACGAGATTTTTATGGTTTTCGCAAACAGCGGATGCTTTTAAGGGGCGATATATCGTGGCAAAAGCGATGAAGGTCTATGGTATTTTTCAAAGTGGAACTATGTGTCTTTAACGTAGATAAAGGGGACACAATGTGGCATGTTTTAAGCCCGATATACGCTATCATTTGAATACATTTCGTACACATCCTCCTATTTAGGTTCGGTGGAGCAAAGAGTGACTCAAGAAATCGCCTCTTTTTGATTTTGTAACTGAATTTTATATCAGACGATACCTTATGATGAGACATCAATTACACGAAATTTCAAGTTGAGGTGACAATTAATTTCTGAGATATGGAAGGTCAAAGAAGTGAAAATTCGTGAACGCGTCAGCCCACACACTTCGATATATTAATCCCAGGGGTTTCGCTGACTGTTAACAACGAATTTGAACTTAGATTTTCATCTTAGCTTGTTATCGAGGTAAAATAAGAAATTATTTAGGAAGAAAATGATATCACAAAATTAAATTCGTTGAACCTTGTTTCTACTAGTGGACTAAATTATTAAAACTCAATTTTTTTGATAACGCTGTTTTGTGACGTTCTCTGTTTTCCACCTTACCCTTCAAGTGTGGAATACAGTAAACCCTCCTATAACGCGGACCAAAAATTGCGACAGTCCTCCTATAACGCGGTACTGTCCAAAGCGATTTCCATATAACGCGATACAAATTACTATGATTTGTACTACATAGGTATGTAATTCTGAGTTTCTTATATCGCGGTTTCCATATAACGCGCTACGAATTTGACTAATTAATAACAGTCAACCCTTCTATAACGTGACTCGTTATAGAAGGGTTGACTGTACTCCACACATTCAACTCGCGCCAGCCCCGTCCCTATTAATATAATTCCATTAAGTAGTTACTTAATTTTTTCTTCCATTCTAAATTGTTTATTTATAGTCCTAAACGTCTCTTCAGTTTAGGTTGGAGAACATCAGTTATGCTGAACCTCGCTTATTCGTTATTGTAGTAATATTTGTAATTGTAATGGTGCAATAAACACATTTAATAATAATAATGATAATATTTAATATTGCCCTCTGTTTCCAGTGTACCGTTCTGCGTATTAGAATATTATTACTTAAATAACAAACCGTAACAAAGTAGGTTGAATTGCATTGATTATGTCTGAAATTATGTGTATGCGCGTAGGTGATAGCCAATCAGAACTTCTATTCCAGTATTGTTCGAAACCAGACGATGATACACATCTATTTCCAGCAGACAGTTGACCGGAAAGCTGCGCTCAAGGCAACTCATCCACAAGTCCGATCTAGAATCATTGGCGGTGCTCATGAGCGTGCTCGTCGAGACTGATGTTCCCTATCAAACTGTTTGATGCACTGCCTCGTTGTAGAACTCTATTGGCGTTCTCGGATAACTCATAAATTTTCTTGGACCTAGCGGCCTCGGGATTGGAGATCGCGCCGCTTGTATTTTTCACGATGCTATTATTGGGAATTGCAAGTATTTCGTCTTTCATGGGATTTTTCCCAGCGATGGAAGTTCATTTGTAAAATCACGTGCTAGACGGGTTCTGAATCTTTTCGCTACTTACCTCGATAACAAACTAAAAAAGCTATTGACCACGTCTCCCGTTTATAATTACTATATACAGTAGTGGACGAAAGACAGTTTACAATTTTTAAAATCGCATAACTTTTATAAAATTAATCCAAACGAGTTGAGTTTTTTGAGAAGCTACGAGGATTAGTTTGCTAAGTGACGTGTTTCGTCGTTTTGAAAAAAATGCACTTGGTCGGAATAGCAAATAAAAATAGTAAAAGTTGCTTTTTCAACTTTTTTTGTTGAAAAAACTTTTTTGTTGAAAAAGTTGAAAAAACAACCTTTACTATTTTTGTTTGCTATTCCAAACAAGCGCATTTTTTCAAAACGACGAACACGTTACTTATCAAACTACTTCTTCTAACTTCTCAAAAAAACTCAACTCGTTTGAATAAATTTTATAAAAGTTATGCGATTTTAAAAATTGTAAACTATCTTTCACCCGCCACTGTATGCACACGTAATCAACTGATAAAAAAGTATATAAGTATCTATATAAATCTAGATGATTAAAAGCAAATCTATGATAAGGGGGTTAACGTAAGCATTCCGTAAAATAGACTTCCTCTCCAATATCCCAGCAACGTTATATCACGAAAGCACAAACGAAAGCCCAGTTCCCGTTCCTTCTCGATTACCACTATATCGCACTCCGCGCAGAGCACAGGAAGAAAGGATGATGCTGCGAAAAAATCTGCGCGTTGGCCCCGGTTATTCCCGTCGGCGTATCCACGGCCATTTTACCTCGCGGCCGATATTTCAGCAGGTAAGTACAGGTGGTGATTTATAAAGTGGGAATGCAGCCGCGTGCCGCTCACGGCGATCCATTACAGTCCCCTGCTGCTTCGAGTCATAATATTTCCCTGCACCCCCTTCGCGTCCTGGGCCAGAACCACCGCCCCTCTCGCAGCATCTCATCGTACACCGCCCCATCGCCGCACTTTATGCATGCCAGGACTTTCTATACCCCCTCTGCTATCCTGGCAAACATTATAACGCCGTGAGATTATGAATTTTGTATACGCCTCGGCGGATCTAGCCGACGTCTTTCTCCACCGCCCCATCCCCGCCGCACCAGTTCACCCTTCCTTCTCCGCCCTCCACCCTCCCCACGACCATCCCTGTTTTCTACCAGCAAGCGTATCCGACTGATCCGCTCCAAGTGGATACTCTCGCGGAAATGCTCGCGGATCGCCGATCCTGGCGGAGGCAATAAGCGAGGAGCACTGGAAAGTGTCGAGGACTCTCGTAATTCTTGATGTTTCAGGTATTTAGTGAGGTGTGTCGAGTTTCTTTAGAATCCGGGGATTCGAAGTGATTGCACATAGGAGGAAAGAGATCCGTGTGTAGTGATGGGACTGATACCAATACTATTGATGATATTCAATCAATTCGATACCAAAGTACTCAATAGGAAATATCGATACGCATCGAAATGTTCGAAATGTTGTACTTGGTATCAATCATCCATACCGATTCTTCTGCAACCGATACCATATCAATACTACACCGAATCAAAACCTGTTTGATACTTTACGACATTATCGATACTTATTTGATACTTATGAAATTATCGATACTTGTTTGAGTGATTTGGTAAACATTTAATATTTACACTTCAGCGTGAGGTAAAGATATTGCAGGTATCGATATTCTCGTTTAGGTATCAAGTAGGTATCGATATTTTTGTGTAGGTATCAAACAGGTATCGATACATTCTGATATGTAAGTATCAATGAAGCATCGATTCCTTTTGATACCTTTGACTTTGATATGTACACTAGCGGATAAAAAAGTTACCACTTTTTCGATTTGTTCTATTTTTGTTATTTTTTTTAGCATACATTTAGGACTGTGGTATATTTAATATGCATATTCTGATGGAGAATTTAAAGATGTATAAAATCCAGTTAAAGTTGAATTTAATTAACTGACAAGCAAAAGTGTTGTATGATATTAAAGGGGGTAACACATTTTTGGGGCCGACAAAGAAGTTACCACGTTTAGCAACTTTTTAGATTGTCCTAAAAGCAAAATGTCCCCCCACAAAATATTAGATGTTTTTATGTTCAAAAGTGGTAACTTTTTGTTGACTTTAAAAGTGTGTTGTCTTGTTTAATGTTATGTGCGGTTTTTTGATTGTTAGTTAAATAAATTCAACTGTAACTGGATTTTATACAGCTTTCAATTCTCTTTCAGAATATGTATGTTAGGCATATACTACAATTTTGAATTGATATTGAAAAGTAATAGAATTAGGGTGGGTCGAAAAAGTGGTAACTTCTTTGTCCGCTACTGTATCAATACCAGATTGAAATTTGCAGAAGGGTATCGATATGTATCGATACGGTATCAGTCCCATCACTATCCGTGTGCTTGTTTCATTAGGGGGTTCGATTGTTTCCCTATTTCAGAAATTATATGTTGGGTTTGGATGAAATTGAGGAGGAAGGGGATGAACTGCGCCCTTCATCTTGGGTTTCCTAGTGGACTCATCAGTGAGACTCTACTTTAGACTCTGCTTTAGACGCGGGGATCTTAGGACCTAGGACGAGGCAGGAATTATGTGATATTGGAATCGATAGTTGAGGGAGAAGTTGCTAGATTGCGGGATCGGTCGAAATCTACAGAACTTTGCAGGGTTGTGGAGCAGGCCAAGGTAAAGTAAGTATGTAAATCTGTCATATATGTATGAATACTTAATATTGCATATGATTATCGCATGCACTAGGTTTGGCCAATTTGTGCGTTCTACCGGAAACCGCGACCGGACGAAGTGATCACGTGAAACAGGATACCGTTCGCGGTCGTGCGAATTTCTAAATAGAGAGCTCAAATATCGAGAGTACATTATGCGAAAGTTTCACGCAATTAGACTGTTATTGGGATGCATTCTCTCCCTCCCCCCTACCCTGGAAGGATTGCCTTCCAGCCAGGAAAGTTTCGTTCGTCGGTTTTCTCGGGCTGAAGTAATTATACGGGTCGTGGTACCTTTGAACTTTCAGTTCGAAAGTAGAGTTCCTTTTCCTCGCTCACTTTTTTCTGTTCGCTTAACGGCGGATCTTGGGAAGATAAATAATCTCGCAAACTGTCACTGCGCGGAATGGACCATTTATTTAAAAAAATTAGCTTCTCATTGAAAACTGGATTGTGCGATGGGGTCACGAGAGATACTTTATGTTTCACGGAGGTATACAAGAATTTTGGAATATTCTACGCACTTCCGAGGAAAAATTGGACACTGATCTTGAAGAGTAAGGGGAAAATGGAGAATGTCCATTTCTCAAATATTAATTTTGTTAATGTTAGAGTTATGCTTAAGGTATTGAACACAGAAAAGACTTTATACGTAATTAAAGAAATATATAAGAACTATAATAGTGAAGAATTACATTTTAAAGTAATATACTGTACGCCAGTACTTATGGCCACGTTTCAGAGCACGTTACGCGTCTATTCCACTTGAAGGACACTCGAACAATGAAAACATACACAATGCCAAACACTCTCGAGACGGCCCAGGAGTGTGCGTAGAACGTTACGGCGCACAAAGCCGTGTATATTACAGAATAAGAATTAACTATATTAAACGGACGAGACATATTTTCGTCCAACAGTTGATGACAACTGGGACTACGGAACTGTCAAAGGGTTGCGAAGCTCAAATCGCTCCGTTAAGCAACTTTAAAGATTTGGTAAACTGGATAAAAACGAGTAATGTCCACTCTGCACATAATTTTCTCGCTCAAACTATTTCGCGACATTCTCTGTTTCTCTACCCTTCACTTGAGAAATACTTCGGTAAACTCAATCAGTTACGAGAATTAAATCAGAAATGTTGCAAATATTCTTCAATGATTCCTGAAACAAGAGGAACCTACGAAAACACAAACCAAGTCAGCAAAATAATTGAAAGCAAATTGAAAGACAAAGGCAGGTGTCGTTTATGGCACCCCTAAAGCCTCGTTAAAATAAAAAACTGCGGCAATTACTGAGAATCGATGAGCGAAACGTATCGATCCATTAATCTGATGAATCGTTGGTAATAAAGATGCGTTGAAAGGCGTGCTTGGTGGCGTAATTGATGCGAACGGAAGTGGACGATGGATAGGATAGAGGTGTTGTGCAACGTTCTCGTCGTTAGAGAGGCGCGTGGTCCGCTAATAAAATCGTCGGCAAGATACGTAAAGTATTTCGTAATAACGGTTAGTGGCGCTGGCACAGAGAGCAAAGGGGGTTTTATTGCTCGATGGCCTTCGCCTCTTCCCATTCGGCCTTCAACATCGACGAACACATGTACGTTCTTACTGCCGGGCACATCGGTTGCGGTTCTTAAACGAAAAAGACGTTTCGCTAGGCGAGCGGTGTAACGAGAAAGGGTGGGTACGTTTGTCCATAGCTGGCGATGAAAAGGTCAGCATGAATGGTGGGCCCTCTCTGACGTTTTCATTTTACATCGTCTTTTCGGGGAAGACATGGAACGAATTGGGCGAACACGTCTGTACGTCGGCTGGTAGAACTTTGGTCCTTGGACCTCGGAGTGCTACATTTCGAAGCGATATCTTCATGTAGTCGAATACCGTCGGATTTTTGCTGTCGTAGCGTAGGGTGGGGCTAAAAGTCCGGCGGGTAAATAGTCCCCAATCCAAATTCTCTATTTCTAAACAATGTGTTGAGTTTCGCAGTATACTAAGTAAAAGGCGAGAAGAAACGGAGGTGATTACAGAGTCGCCAGTCGAATTACACGACGCCTTCGTTATTTTATGTATCGAAAAGTAAAAGAAATATGACGTCTTTGTTGTTTTATACGAAGTAAAATACAGTTTAAAAGTGTATCAGCCAAGTACGTTAAGATTGTATGTTCTTTTAGTAATATGTGCATGATATTGTTTATTGCTGAATAATTATATTTTTTAACATATATATCGCAGAAACTATAGAGGTACCATTGGGACAAAAAGTCCCTCAGACTGAAAATATATATTTTATTATTTGTTTTCATAATAAGATGGCTAAAGTATAAAGTAATGATGCCAAAGTCTTTAAATAGTGTTTTTCTTTTAGTTCAGCGATTTTTTTTGTTTTTGGTTCAAAGTGAGTCTCTGACTTATATTTTTATTTTTTGGTAAAGAAGTCACGCTTTCCTTTCAATATTGTATTGCATAAAGGAATTGGTTTAATAAATATTTTTTTATTTGAAAAGAAGTTTTTCTTTAACTAATTTAATATTACACGAAAATACATTAGGGACTTTCTACCCTATGCAATGAACTATTTTGCATTGACAATAATTTTGTGGTATAACTCAACAGAAAACAACAGTATCAACAAACGAACTTCATCAACTTAAAGAATAATAGTTATAGTTTATACAAAATAACACCAGATATCTCTACATTGTTAGTACTAAATTTGACACAGATTTATACGAAAAACGGGACTTTTAGCCCCACCCTACAGCTACCCTAGTGATCGAATAGAGCTCTTACCTTTTACCCGTCGGGTACCCGGGTAGCCGGAAATTACCCGAAATAACTTCAAGCCATTGAATGTGGTATTGTTCGATCATATTTGGCTAACATCAGACTATACCACAGACAATCACACACAATACCACATTCAATGGCTTGAAGTTATTTCGGGTAATTTCCGGCTACCCGGGTACCCGACGGGTAAAAAGTAAGAGCTCTAAATTCGAAATACATGCATCTTCTAGAGAAATGAAAGGGATGTAAAAGTTGAAAGTCATACTTCACAGAAAAACTACTAATATTCTACAGTTGACTTATTCCCCAAGCTCAGTCTCACATCAAAAACCACCCCTTCCTTCGTAAGTCCCTGTCGCTCTCCTTAACGCATCGACATCCTTCAAAATGAATTTCCGATCGTTACGTTCAATAAAGTATCCCGATTTCTCGTTAAAGAACGCCGGGGGAAAAAATTGCCACGACCCAGTTGTGTTTCCATCCGTCAGAGCGTCGACGTCGACAGGTATTTACGATTTCTTGTCCCGATAAATGCCACGCGCTTTACATCCACCCCCGTGGAAAGAGTATGAAACGCTCGATGGTTATCGGCAAGCCCATTCATTCCATTCCTCTCCACCCCCTGTCGCCCCCTCCCCATCTATCCCCTCCCGCCGTTCCCCAGCTCAGGTTGGGGAATCAAAGCGAGAAAGGGCTGCGGTCCCGGTGAGTACAGATGTTCTTGAAGGAGCACACAAGGTCGCCGGGTGGTTGGATGCGGGTACACGGTGGATTACGCCGTCCGTCCGCGGTCACGTGAACGAGAGAGCTCGATTCTTTTCACGGAAGAATGGCTTTTCCGTGTCGCTGAATTCAGTGGTCAGCCCGCACAATCGCGTCGCACTCGAGCCCGCTGTCCACGGCGTCGAGCCGTGCCGCCTGGCTCTAGAATATAGAGGGAGGAAGAAAGAAAGGCCGTAGGAGATCGGAGCTCGTGGGCTCAAGGGCAAGCGTCGTTCCCTCGAAGAAGGGAACTGTCCCAGAAGGTGACGGGGATTGGTTTCTTCCCTCTAAAAGGTTCTCCGCGTAGCCTCGAACCGATCAAGTAAGTATTTCCCAAACTTATTTCCCCTTTCTTCTCCTTCTTCCTACCCCTCCTTTCTTTCGTCTTTCTTCTTACTTCTTCACCCCCCCCCCTTCTGTTGCAACGTTCCCACCAACCCCCTTTCCCCTTCGTATTTTTACTTCCTTTAAGTCTACTTTCAGCCTGCTACCCGCCACTACCCCTCTACTATTCCTCTCGTCCCTTTTCTCCACTCACTTTTTCCCTCAAAGTGCGGTGCCTGCGGCTGAAGCGATATCACTTTCCGATAAAAGTCAGCTCGCGCGCTCCCGTAAAGAGTTAAGGATCCCAGACACGAATGCAGGACGAAGAAGGGTATGGGGGTGAGGGAGTGCTGGGGGATGGTCGTCGCGACTCCTCTGCGTACACTTGCGACACCGCGGCACGCGGACTCGGGCGGATGTCGAAACTTTCGCGTCGACGCGGATTTTTACTGTCGATTGTCACCTTGGCGGGCAGGTGAAGTAACTCACCGTCACGGGCGTCGTTCGCGGCGGCAGCGTTCTGTGTCTTTCCGCTCGATGTGCCCCGAGTTCGTGGGTGGAACGAGGGGTTTTATTGCTCGATGCGTTTCCCTAGGGGAAAGATAGGGGGACGTAAATTTGTAGGGATTCCTACCTGACAAACAAGTTATTTTTATTATATTCTCTGTGATTTCGTGAGGGTGCCATTTTTAAACGGGTGTGCGTTCTCTGATGACTTGTTCATGGTGTTGTGTGTAACGATAATTTGAAGTTAGACGAAAGTAGTGATTAAAAAATATGGTATAGCTGCAAATAATGACAGTGAGGAAGCTGGTTGCAACTTTGACCCACTCAGCACGCTACCAGGATATATGTCACTTGTCATCGGTGTTTTAGATGTATTTAAATTATCTTATTTTACTTCTTTATTTCTATTACTATAATAAATGCATATATCTATAATTATTATTGTTATTTTTAATAGGTATTATTAATTATGTAGATATAAAAAGAGATTTACATCTTTTAGGTTATAAAGACGTCGAACCTAGTAAAAGAAAAAAAGGATATTAGGAGACAACTTCAGCATTACAAATTATCAAGCATGGTATAATATTTTATAATTTTCTCGCTTTGTTGTCATTTTAATTTCGAAATCAACAGTCTGTAAAGATATATGTGCTAGTGACGTCCTCTGCGCTGAGCTTTGCGCAAGCTTCCCTATTGAAGAATCTTGAAACATATATAAAACGGAGAGATTATATGTTTGTGTGTTTGTTTATCGCCTAAAACTTTCGAATGGTAAACTCTGAAATCACGAAATGTGCCTCAGTTCATTTATGTGCCTCGGCTTATTTCTGGTTAATCCAGATGAATGTGACTATATCCACAAAAAAATTTATAAAATCAGAATCTAAATTCCGGGCGAAGCCGGGTAGTAAAGCTAGTACTATATAAGTATTTCCCATCATTTCTGATAAAAAAAACGCTGATGTGGTCTCTCGTAGAATTTCGTAAATCCAGTAGATACAGACAGCTAGTAGTTATGCACCTGATTAGTCAGACAGCGCAGTAACAGAATCACGAGTTTGTTTATACGTTTCAAGCTACCTACAAAGAGCACTTTCGTGACATTAAAGGAAATGGCCCCAACGATTATTACCATTCACATCGTTCCAAAGGCGTTAATTCAAAATCACGCACCATAAACGTGTCCTCGGTAATCGTTTCGTGGAGCATCGATAAAGCTCGCCGCGACGAAAGAATAACGGGACCCACCCCTTTTAGAAATGATAACGACTATCAGAAACGATATAATGGACTTGCAAAGCTGTGCATCATCCGACTCGCCTCATTGCTGAACGGGGAACTAAGGAAGGAAGGAAGGAAGGAAGTAAGGAAGAGGATGAAGAAAATAAAAAGCAGAGAAGGGAAGAAGGAAAGAAGGGACGATGATCCTCGAATCGAGTGACTTACGCGACCCTTTTGCTTTCAGCAAGCAAAAGAAGGAGGACGGGGGCGGTGAAATAAAAAAGAAGTTGGAACGCTCGGCGAGCTCGAAGGCGGAAGAAAAGGAAGCTGGGGCGGTTTGGGGGTGGGTCGGGGGACGGGGCTTCGGACCAGGAGGAACTATCTCGGAAAATTATGTCAGTCCTATCTCAGGTTGAAAACAGAAACGAGGATGGGAACGGGAGATATGAAATAACCGGAATAAAAGGGAGAGTGAAATCTCGAGATTTAACAGGACACCGATGGAATAGAAATATTACTGCTAGGATAAACTCTGCCCCTTTCTTTCCCGCCCTCGCAACCCCCTCGGTTCTCGCTAAGCCGTTATCGATGTCTCTCGTTTTTCTATCCTCACGCGAGCCCTCCGTTCACCCCGTCATCACCCCGTATCCCGTCGAGATTAATCGACGATTCGCGATAAGATAGCGCACATTGAATTCACGAATTTTCCGCCGCGAGACCGTGGCCCGCGATTCTGAAATTCGTAATTCCGCCGCAAGAAGTGGGCGGGATCCGCAGCGAGACCCTCGTCGATGCTCGTAAACTGAACAGAATCGAGGACGGAGCGTGGCCCGCGCGATTACGAGCGGGTGGCAGCGCTCTCTTTTTGTTGTTCTTTCCACCTCGGGCTCACTCGATGCGATTTCCATAAATTCAATCTTTTTGTCGCCACCCTCCCCCAACTCGCTGCCCGACTCGGTGAGACTGCACGCGGAATATTGAAACCGTAACTCTTATTATGAGGTCTGGAAAAACTGCGGCCAGGAATTAGACTGCCATATCGGTTCAGGTAAATCTCCTTTCTTCCACGATATTTGTTATTTCATTCGACTGTAACTTTTCTTGTTTGCCGCGACAATGAGGGTGAATATATTCTCGAGATATTCAGGAACGTCGATCTTAAAATCTTATGATAACACCCTCGCGTGCGACAGCTCGGAATCAGATTATAGGATATCCTATTTGAAAGGTCCCTTCGAGATTAGAAGGAGTTTGCCAGAGACTTGGATAAGATCTGTTTGGTCAAGGACGATCGAGCTATTACCAAAGTCACGGTTGTCTCAGTTCTCGTGGCTAAACTCACAGAGAAGCCCCTGACCCTCGCGTACGAATCATTCAGAAACCCCAACAGAAATTTCTCTGTTTGCACAATTTCCCCAGGAGAGAAGAAAAAGAGGACGTTGTCGCAGGGAGATAGATAAGGGCAAAAATTCAACGAGATTACTTTCTCAGCCCTCGTTGTGTGCCCTCCGCTGTAGCGTTAGCCCTCAGGGTTGATGGATCAGAATTGTCTGGTGGAGGAAAGGGTTCTAATAAACGTGGAGCACAGGAGACACTATTTCACACTGAAGAACATCCTTGGTCCTTCCCAATTTAGGGCTAATTGAGATGAATATACGAATGTGCTAGCGGATGCTGTAATACCCTTCCAAATACACCACCAAAGGGTTACAACCACCAGCTCGCAATAACACCCAACTCCTTCAAACACTAAAACCCTTCTACATCTAGATTTATTCAACAACTAATACCGATAAATCCACTAACCACTAAAAGCACAAAATCCCTTCCCCTATCTATAAAACGCTCCCCTAAATTCATTTTTGAGCTCCATAAGCACGTAATTTAACTTTTCAAATTGTAAAACAACTCTAGTATTCCAGCACCATCTAATTATATACGAAAACCCCAATTTCTGAATTCCAAACTCGATATATAATAACTTCACTGCTAAGCTGCTAACATAAGATGCTTTCAGTTTTTCAGCTTGATAGCCATCGATGCAACCTAATAAGGTCTGACTGCCATCCGTTTTCCCTTAAAAGAAAACAAGGCGCTGGAACGACCTCGGAGGGTCTCCCCGCTGGAAAAGGTCGATAGGAAACACGGTGCCGAGAAAGTGGTAAGGTTACCGAATGAGCTTCGCGTGGCAGCCGCCGCGTTCCCGGGCTCGTGGCTTTATTAACACGTCTTACAGCGTAACGGGATCCCGTGCGCGCTAAGAGCCAGGTATATGGAGGCAACCAGCAGCTGCCGCTAACGCAATTTTCCCCCGATATAAATCCTCCAGACCCCGCGATATTGAATCAAACGATATAGGCGGACGGCTTTATCCGAGCGTGGCTCGTGGACGCGAGCTCGCGCCCGTACCACCCACACACACACACGCACACGTTTCTGCTCGTCTCGGCTAACTAGATCCTTGATGGACGACAGGGTGGATGGAGCAACGCGATTGTACGTGGTGTTAAAAAGTATGCGATGTAACGTCAATGGAGGGGGATTTCTTTTTAAAAAATTAATTGGATAGGTAGAATAAAATATTTCACAAAAGCTTTCGTTTTAGACGAGTTTGACTTCCAAGATGCATGAGGCATCTGGTTTTTGAGTTATTGGGGATGACACTTTGTAAATTTTTGTGTTTGTATGTATAGGTGGAACGAGAGGGGAGGAGGGAGGATAATTGCCTCGCCTGGGTTTTGAGAAAAAAAGGTTATTTTTAAAAACCGATCTTCATTAAGTTTCTACTAAAAAAATGAATATTTTTCAATTTCGGTTTTAAATTTTTAATTAAATTGGAAGTGCAATATGGGATGGAAAAGGGAAGAGGGTTACTCCACTTGCACCGCGTGTTTCGTGATCCGATTTGTCGATATCACCCCCAGGGTTGTTGTTTAATTAGTATATTTTTCTTTGTCGTTACTCCAAAGTTTCACCCACACTCCACCGTTGGAAAAATATCTGCGCGCGCCCTTGATAGATACGGGGTCGATTCGTATGTATTCGAATTGATTTTTTGGTAAAGAGAATTGTATTCTACGTTTTCGACTGATTTTTTGATGGTCATTACCATTCTGTAAGTAGCGCTAGGTACTTTGGGACACCTTGTATGGAACGGAGCGAGTGGAATAAGTCGGCTACTTCCACGACTTTGTCCAATGGTAAAAGAATAAAGGGTGGAAAAAGGAGGAATGAAGATACGGGGGAACTGAAAGAACTTTTTCTTTCCTTCCGCTTTGCCCTGCCGCGGAAGAGATGAGCCGTCCATTAAGTAGACGTCGAGGGAAAGTCGAAAGATTTTAAGGCGATACTAAAGACCGTGAAAAGAACAGCGAGACGTATGAGGTAACTGCGATTGAACGGAATCCTTTGATAAATTAGGTGTGAATGAAATCCACAGTTGGAACCTTCGTGTTACAGCTGTTATTTTTATTCCTCTAATTTCATTCTAGAATATAAATTCCAGAGTCTATCATGTGTATAATGAAGGTTGTAAGAAGCTCTATCTCTGTTTGGTGGTATACCTTTTTTGAAAAAAGCCGAGACATAGACGATAATCGATTATGCATCCAATAAAGAAACAAGGATATCAGAAAATACTGAAAGGAAAGCACGGTCTCAGCCCTGATGAGCAGACTTTGGAGCAAAGGAATCGAAGATAAGTTCTATCACTCAAAATAGGAGTTCAAAACCCTAGGGAATTTTGCAGCAAGACAACCGATGCGAAACATATTTTCAAATTTCACTAAAACTGAAAAGAGACAAAAAGATAAAAACTTCTTGACTCAAGAATGAATTACGGAGAGTATTAGCAAGTCCGAACCTTTTGCACCGTCGCTTAATTACAGACTCGAATTAAAGCAAACGGAAATAAAAATCATCGTCGATCAGACACCATTTTCAAAGACCAAACGTCATCTACGTCAAAGAATGCTCCGCGGTATAGGTACACGAGGAACGGTGGAATAGAAGAGATTGGATCGACTGGAATAAGTCGTTCCGTCCGAAAACTTGGACCAATTGAAAAAAAAAGGGAACGGCAGCGGTCGAACCAGCCGGAACTTTCCTCCCTTTCTTTCTCTGCGGCTTACTCTGGCCCAGGAAGCGAGGGTACGCCCATTACTTCGTGGACGAACGAGCTCCCGTGATCAGGGATGAACCGGGAAATGGAAGAAGAGATGGGGAAGAAGTCAGTGGGAAGGCGAAGGAATGGAAGGAAAATCGAAAAATCAAACCGTCCTTCGGTGAGATTGGGCAATGGTTGAACCTCGATCGAGGATGGCCTCGGAACACGATTTTCTGGCGCATCGAGTTACTGATTGCGAGGATAGTACGTCAGAACTCGGGGAACCTACGTATGTACGCTACACACCCTACTATTTCGCCCTCGGAACAGGGATTAAGGGGAGGAAGGTTGTCGGGTCTGATTCGATGGTTCTCGAAAAATTGTCGTCCATTTCGTCGAGTCGACCCACGAAACACCAGGCTACGTGTTTTCGTCCTGTTCTCCGTTTAGCGAGAAGCTGCAGGTAAATAACAATTTACTCACAACGATTTCTCCCACCTGGCGACACGCTATACATATTTTACAAACTAGGCTGCTTTGTAGTAATTCTACTGATCAATTTGAGGAGCTTGATAGTGCATGTCGATTACTGAGTAATTGTGCTCTTAATTACTAAGAAGAGATATTCCAAGTGGAGATAATCTTGGGAGAAACCCAGTTGAGCGGATAAAAATATTTTCAACACAAATTCAATATAGAATACAATCCAGTTTTCTTTTCTTTTTCAAAGCTCTTGAATTACTTCAGTCGTGGTTACATTAATCACCTTTTCCCTTTTCTGTGAAAGGTGTCCCAATCGCCCACACAGCACCATAACATTGCAGCAACGTCACTGCAATATTGCGGTGCAAGATTGCAATGTTGCACCATAACATTGCAGAGACGTTGCAGGTACAGTCCTATGTCCGCCTTCGCAATATTGCAGGTGTGTATTTTTGCAATGTTGCGGCAGCATTGCAAACATGGAGTCCTGCAACGAAACGGCAAAATTGTGGCAATGATCCTGCAACTCTTCGGAAATATTGCAGTGCGAGATTGTAATGTTGCACCGTATCATTGCAGGAAAGTTGCAGGTTCACTCCTATGTCCGCATTAGCAATATCGCAGGAGTATATTCCCGTAACGTTTCGGAAATTTTACAGCAATGGTCCCACCGTAACGTTTCGAGCCGTGAGGGACGCGACGATATGAATGTGTGCAGAATCGTAGTAGTATAACGCCCGTGTGTCTTTTTCTCATAGAAAATATTTTTACCCCAGGGGGGATTCGAACCGAGGACCTGTAGCATCGTAGACGAACACTTTACCGCCGCAGCTACAACCGCTGATTGATAAGATTGTTTACGTATTCGAACTTATAATCCTACCGTGCAAAACTTTAAACTCAAATTATTAAAAAACGAAGGCTCATTTGACAAACCTATTAGGGATTTTTAACACTGTAGGCGCGGACTCTAACTATAACCCGGTGTCATTTTAGGTTAGGTTGGAAAGTAGTCTTTAGACTAAACCTTTGCATTTGTCTTTTCATCTCTCTTTTTTCTTGCTTGATTGTATACACGTGTTTGTGCAATAAAGACGTTTAATAATAATAATAATTACACACATTAAAATATATAGTATCTACTCTATCTAAACAAATTAAATTCATTTTCAAATCTCTTCTATAATTTAAATTCATGTACAAACAACTCTCACAATAACATTTTTTTCATATCTTCAACGGCCAACGAGAAATTCTAGCATATCCAGTTAAATGAAACATGTTGTAGAATCTACTCGACGTCATATTTCAAATTTCGTCAAAGTCATAGTTGCTTCAGAATATTGCTGTACTGTTTCTGCAATATTTCCACTACAGTATTGCACGGCAATATGTAGGCAATTTTGCTGGGTCATTGCCATTGAAACATTGCGCATCTATGTGCGCGCAATATTGCCGAAATATTGTAGGATCGTTGCCACTGGAACATTACACGTCGATGAGCGCGCAATATTGCACAAATATTGTAGAATCGTTGCCAATGGATCATTGCACGACAACGTTCTTGCAATATTGCTGCAATATTGTAGGATCGTTACCAATGGAACATTGCACGGCAACGTTCTTGCAATATTGCTGCAATATTGTAAGATCATTGCCACTTCAATAATGCACGGCAATATTGCAGGAACCTTCCTACAATTTTGCAATGCAACCTACAACAACGCAATATTGCAGCAACGTTCCTGCAATACAGCTGCAACGAAGTGTGCTGTATGGGCGTATAAATATCATCGTTCCCAGCAGAAACAACACTCCTTAATACACCAGAAATCTCAGAATTATTAGATATCGCCTGGTTGACTGAAAAATTATTATCCCTAGTTCCATTCAAAGGAACCAGCGAAAACGGGCGAAATGGATGTTGCACGGTGTGCATGCACGCACACAGCGATCATTCCCCGTCGTGGGATCGTTTCACGAAAGGAGAAACTGCAACTCGGTGCACTATCGACCGCCGTATAAATACATCCCCGATACGTAGGTCGTTTCATGGCCGATGAGGCACGCAGCGTCGAGACGCATAGGGACGACTATAAAGTATATAAAAACACATCTACGCGCGGCATCGAATATCGAGCAGAGTTATCAAGGAACACAAGCGTGGCGTATTTCAACGGAAGTCGATGGAACTTTTTGATCCCTTCATATTGGAAGAGGAACAAACGACGTAGGAAAGAGTGACGCTGGTGGTTAATTTAAACGAGCTTCCCATATACTTTTGCTAATTTCCCCGGTAGTAGAGAGGAATTCATTGTACGAGGGGCACGAAACAAAAGGGGAGTTCACAGTTTAGGAAATTTCCCTCCACTTCGGCGAAACTTCACCTTTGTATAACAATTCGGCGATCGTTGGGACCTGCACACACGGCAAATCTCTCGACTATTACCGGGTTACGCTCCAGAAACTTGGGTGCCCTGCTCCTTTGCCGCTTCCACGATCCGTGGCCCCGAACCAGTTAGCTACCATGTTTGCTGTTCCAGCGAGCGATCCAAGGATATTGGCAACATCTGGTGGCACCTATCGTTCGACGGGAATAGCGAGCCGAAGGGAACGGAGAACGAACCTGATCTTTGGATCGAATATTCAAGGGTATCGAAGGGACAACATCTCGAACCTTGCTAAACAAGCTCTGAAACCTGTATCGTGCTGTAACGCGCACGCGTCAACGTAATAACTACCGCTGAGAACGTGTATCGAGGCGATATGGCTGTTTACGCGTTCCCTATTTGTCGGTAATCAATTGGCAATTAGGCGACGACTCCAAGTATCGGTTAGTTTGACGAAATGATTGGTACAGTTGTTAAAAGGGATTTTATATGACACGTTGGAACAGAATACGGAACGTGAAACATGGAATTTTAAAAGACAAGTTATGTATGTGAGAAGTCAAGGTGGTTAAAGATGAACGATTGCTTCAACCAAAGTAGAATCCATTAGAGCAGTGTTCCCCAACCTTTTTTGAGTCGCGACGTCCTTTTATAATATTCAAATGACCTGTGACCCCCCATATAAGGTAAAGTAAATTTAATAATATAAAGGAAACACATTCAAAATAGTTATTTTAGAATATAGTTGTAACTTAATAATATTGAATTATCTTAAAATATATTTTAAATATACTTACAAATATTTAATATATTTAAGTATTTTATTTAGTGTGATGATTATTAATAGAATATGGCAATGTAACTATATTAAAATAAATAAGTGCTAAGAATTATCAATTGAAAATAACACCCCCTCCCCCCTTGGTGGTAGCGACAAACAGGTTGGGGACCACTGCATTAAAGTGTCCAATTACCAAATGCATCTACTTTGACATCATCGTTTTATAAAAGCTTCATGCAGTGGAATCTGATCCCTTAGGCAATGGATATGTCCTCAAAGTCAGTGAGGGTCCATACAATTCGAAACTTTGGAAAATACTGTTCCTCGAGCCTCGAATTCGGGAACCATAGATCTTAAACCGCGTTCTTTCAAAGCAGGAGTATCATCGTGATTGAAGATCACTATACATTGAAGTACCTTATTCTTAAGATACATTATACATGAGTCTGATGATGCAAGTTATGGATAATTTTTTTACACTCAACTACCCAAAAAATACAAACGATGTGGCTGCTTAGGTCTCCTCAAGTCTCCAGAATTTTAGCCTTGTACTAATTATATCGCTAATCTCCGAAATTCGCTTACCTGTATGGGACATACGGCAAATTGTTGACAAATTCTCAGCAAAATAGTGCGCGGATTTTAAAGCTAATCACTTGCCGCATTGGCTGCCTCGGCGAACGATCTGTAGCTGGCTATCATTCGACGAGAACATCAAATCGGAGCGGAGGGAGTGTTGGGGGTAGCTTGTCTGGGAGTAAGGAGGTTGCGTTTCGAGAACGGAGCATTTAGAAGCTCATGTAACAAGAGCTAAGCTCTATTATAGGAGCCGGAAGAGACGTGGGAAGCTGTAAGGCAAGATGGAGCAAAGACGGATCCGTTTAATTGGCTGCTTCGCCGTTAAGAGGACTCTTGTTGTGCCCGATTGGTGGGAAACAGCTGTGCATGACTCTCAGTTTTGTACTTTACAATATAAATTGACTGTCAGTGGTGGTTCTATATAAAACAATATGAAATACAATGTTCTCCCTGTCCTCGGCAACCATTTACTTTCTACAAGCTAATTCCCACTAAAAGAAAGGAAGATTCAAATTTAACCAAAATATTAACAAAGGCCATTGAAAAACTAGAATTTTTGCAGGATCGATTCTACACATAAAATTAAAGAGAAGGTTACATTGTTAGATTGTGTATCAACGTTTTTCAGTATTTTCATTTGTCTCACACATTTGTTAACACCCCCTTTATCTCAATAGAAAATTTTCTATTTTCTCAAATAGAAAATTCATTTCAATAGAAATTGAAGTAGTAGAACGCTGAATAGTAGCACCAACGAATTGGTTTCTGATACCACATTCCATTAATACCGTGCCTTCAGTTCTATACGCCCTTTCTATACACTTCAAAAACACGAGTAGCGTTCAAAAATCGAAACCGTAGTAGTTTTCTATATCCTGCATTTTTTTTTTAAATCTCCCGAAAATATAAAATATTCTCAACGCAATTCGGATCAAGACACTCTCACCGAAATGTGTGCTGTTCCAAATTAGAGCGGCTTCACTGGACAAATTTTCCAGTAATTCCGTAAATCCCCGTTGAAAAAGAGGCCCGTGGTTAAAATAAAACTCTGGTAAAGGCTGAACCACGACAAACATCGCGCTGCGCCGTTAAAAATACCACGATCACGCATCGCGGGAAGAGTAGAAAGGCTCTCTCGTTTTTCACGTCAAAACCATTCGTCCTCCACTCGACGTGAATAACCAACAAATAATTCCATTCTAGGCCTGTGCACGGTGGGCATACCTACGTGAACGCACACAGATAGGCAGGCGCGACGCAAGATACTTTTTTTCTTTCGAAACTGGCTGCAGCTGCGCGCGCTTTGGTGATACGCATACTCAGGAAACCGTGATAAAAAAAACACTGCATGCATTCCTTTCGTATATTATACATGTACGTACGGCGGTACGCGGGCCGTTTCACTAACACTGTTGCAACGAGTATTTTCCGTGAATATATCAATGGCATCTGCGTCTCATTTTTTTTTCGTTTGATGGAACCGCGCAGAAAGGTTTCCCATGCCGCATAGAATGGAGGATTACGAAAATGTGTAACTCTAAAAGGGCACGGGCTTCCTTCAAAGGAAAGAATGGAGGTACAAGTTTGAAAGAAGCCCAAATAGAATAGCTACTAAATTTGTGAATGTTTTCAGAACATTCTAGAGAGTTAGCAGTACTTGTGAGGTACTGAATGCACATATGTATGGCTGACTATGCACGAACCATTTCTACTGGCTGCGTGACCTCTCTGGATAGATTCAGAATGTTAAGTGTAAATACCATTCTACGTACATGTAAATTTCCCATCGAGTTATATAATTTGTAATCAAACTGAGTTTCCCAGTGGATATGTCCCATTCCCCTTAATTCTATGCTTCTCTACTACTATACGTTTCGTTTCTCCTTTCGCTTGTTCAACAGGGGAATTGAGCTTTAAATATTAATGTACCCTTATATGCACGCTTTACTTTAAAAACCATTTCCAGTAGAACATTCTTAAGTTAATAAATTCTAGAGGAAAGCACAAGTTACAGCAGTGGTTCCCAAAGTGTGAGTCGCAAAGTGTTTTCTAAGGAGTCGCCGCAGCTATTTTTAATTGACGATTCATAGCACTTATTTATTTCAATATTGTTACATTGCCAAACTGTGTTAATGGGTTAACACTGATTTTTCATAAATGAAAAGAAGGAAAAGCTGGTTACCCAAGTGCAAGAACAACAATCACAATAAACAAGATAATTAAATATTTTAAATATCTTTAAGTATATTTAATATATGTGTTACGATAATTAAATATTATTAAGTTAGAATTATATTCTAAAATACCTATTTCTAATGTGTTTTCTTTTCTTTATTAAATTTACCTTACCTTATATGGGGGGTTGCAGATTATTTGAATATTATAAGAAGGTGTCGAGACTCAAAAAAGGTTAGAAAACACTTACTTAGTTACAGCGTGATTCTATTTAAAATTCTTAAAATACTAATTGTAAGTCACACATTCACCGTTCACTCAGAGATCACCAGTACCTTTCGTAATAATCTTAGCCATCTACTCGACGTCTAACTTCTTCCTTCCCACAACGCACGTGACTCTTCTTCCAATTGTTACCCACAGAACATATTGGAAACAGCTGGTTCGTCTAATTCCCCGACACCCAGTGTACAGACCATTATATGAACCGTATATATCCGCGTTTATACGTTCAATGAGTAATGGCAGGCGTCTGTCATAAGGGGCATGCGGCTGACACGAGCCGTGTGTAGCGTGCCCTTTCTGCCGCCGGTGCAGAAACAATTTTCTTCGAGTCGTGAGCGCGCAAACCGGCCGAGGTGGAACAGAGGCCGAGCCGGTGAACACGAATCCACGGGAACGAGAGGGGCCGGTGAAATGCGGCGAAAGTTGAAACAAATATCGAATTTATCGGGTTGCTGTGGGCTCGCGGGGGAGAGGGAATCTGTAGGAAAACCGGACGCCAAAGGGGAGCAAGTCAGCGTGAGTTACGAGCAGAAGGGTATGAGAATGTGGGAGAGGAAGTCGACGACGACGACGACGACGACGACGACGACGTTCGTTCCTAGGTCGTGTTTGAATTACGAGCTCTAGTAGTCCAGACTGGAAATGGAAGCCGCCGAATGGCGGGAATGACATAAAACCAGTGACGGCGCTGAAATTTCCACCCTTCTACCTTTCTTCCCCCCTCTAGCTCTAACTTACTGTTTTCCATCCCTCCTCGTCTGTAGTCCACCTATGCCCCCGTATTTCTACCTTTCTCTGCTTTCTGGCCGATTGGTTTCATTCGAATTACCCACAAACTTGGACAGAGTGTACGTCACCGTTCTCACCCCCTTCAAACAGGAAGGGATTCGGATGATTGTTGTTTTATGGTGATCGCGCTCGTGCCCCCTTCGAGCATACCTTTATACCCTCGATCGTTAGGGTCTCCCTGAGAGAAGAAGACTCCTCTCCTTTTTACGATAATGTCCCCCACGAGTTTTCTTAGGTTCCCGCCCGATAAAGCTTCGCTGCGCCATTTAATATTAAAGAAAACCCACCCCCTGGACTTGCTCTTGAAACGTTACGCGTAACGTACCACCGTGTTGTATTTCCTTAATTAAATTTCATGCACCGACGGAGTGGTCGGTAAGTTATTTTAACCTCTAGCCTCGCTGCGCTTTTTAATGAAGAGTAATTTCATGGGATATGCGAGTCTGGTGTTGGGAGAATTTTCCGCTGCGGTGATAAAATGATGCTTTACGTTAGGTTTGGGTGATGATGGGTTAAGGTCAGCTTCTTGGCGCGCAGCAAATATTCAGGGGAAGATACAGCACGCGTCGGCTGACGGATATTCGACACGAAGGGGTTGAGGCATACTTTATACAAAATCGATCTTGCGCGTGCAAGCAGAGCCTTTTATGCGTTCAGCTGCGCTACGTATGCCAGCTGTCGAACTGATTCGCATGAGATCGATTCAGGGGAATTTGGTTTTTGCTCGCTGACCGTGAAACGAGAGCGTTTATCGATCTTGGATGTCTTAGGTGGGTAAGGGTTAATATATATTTTAATGTATGAGATGTTGATACAAGTTTTAACGAGCATCACACTTCGAGTTTTATAAACCTGTTTTTATTAGTATGTGCCATGTTGTGTTGTATTCACCCTAGGGAATACAATCCCCGGATAAATTCGCATGTAAATAACTGAATTATATTTATATTTATTCAGAAGCATAAAAAAGAGCATATCTTTTTTTCGTAAATTTCTCCTGCAAATGTTGAAACAGAGCGCGCCTTTTTAGCGGCTGGTTATATTGGAAATAAAATAAAAAGTCGGCTAGGAGAAGATATTTTAGAATATAAAGTTTAGATGCTTTGCTATTTCTTCGTTCGCAATTTCCAAAAATCTCCATAATGGTTTACTGATGTTACCTATTTAATCAGACTTTATTATTCTTCATCGTTCCACTGTTATTATTGTTGAAAATTATTTTAATTTATGTTTGAGACTAATAATAGGAAGTAAGTTACTTTACTTTAAATAAAGATTTCGAATTTTAACACATAATAAATCATTTTAATTATTGAAATTTTCTGTTACCCAATTCTGGAATTAATCCTGAAATCCCGAGATAGACTTTTAAAAAATCCCGCAATCCCGTGATAGTAAATAATGACCGGGATCATATTTTCTAATTCACCCCCTACGGTTGCACCTATTAGGCATTTCACGCTGGAATTCTTCTCAGATCAGAAGTGAAACATACAGGTAAATGAAATTACTTACGCGTTGCAATTGCCAACTCCACAAGAGTGTCTGGTCATATGCAAACATTTTTGAGTTTTTGCGCATATCGTGTGGTCGTGCGCGGCGCGAACTCTCGACGAATTAATTGGGTCACTTGGGTAAAAACCTGGTTCGACCGGCACCCTCGTTTCCCATTCTCTTTTTTCCTCTTTGTCCACGCACGCTCGGCAAACATTGTTACCCATTAACAGAGTTAGCATCGCCGGTACGTCCCTGCCGGCGTAATAAATTAATTCCACGAGGCACAAGCACGGGCCGCGTCTCTGCGCTAAAAAAAAAAGAAGCGGAAAGAAAGAAACACGTCGGGACTGTCGAGGAGAAGTTACGTATAATCGCGTGCAAAGGCGTTAAAAATCAACGACGCCGAGGCGAAAGAATTCACCCGATCCACCTTCTTTATGCACCAGTTTCTTCGAATACCTGTTCGCGTCCGTTTACGATACGAATTAATTCGTCACTCGCTTTATCGCGTAGTTTAATTTGCTCGTAATTAATTACATGCTCTAGTTGTTCGGTGTCGCGGATGTCTCTCGGGAAATGAGGAGCATTGAAGAATAATGTATTTTATTATAATTATATATATTAGCTACTCCCATTCAAAATTATTTGAATATTCTTAGTATTAATACTATTTTTTTTATATATTATGCTTTCCCATAAGGATACATGTTAAATTTAAAGTTAAATAATTTAAAAATTATCGAATTAATTTTTCTAAATTTTTGCGGGGGGTTTTACTACTGCCTAAACAATCATTCCTCGCATTTTCAAAGATTTCCCCTTATTTTTAATGTAGTTTAGACCAGGGCGATATTTTAAGAAGATGGCATTGTATTTACTGCCGTGAAAAATTAATGCGTCCTCTTTCAGAAGATTGTCTGAGAAGAATGATGCCACGAGAAATGTGCTGATAGAGGCAGCAAAAAACGACAATATCATTCCGATCTGGGTGCTAAGTAGAGTCACTTGTCTTCACTGTCATTAAATTAACTTTTAAAGATTTCATTATGAAAATTTCAGTTTTTTCCAAAATAACTGTGTTATGAATGAAAGATTTTTATATTTAGTTTCAATTTTTATATATTCATGTTCAAGCCAAAGGTGTACTGGTCACGAATATAGAATAAAAAATTAGTTTTTCAATGTTTACTTATTTTTTTTTACCGTCAAACACAAAGTGATCCAATTCGCCCCGGTCCACAGTGCGTTGATGCATGGACAAAAGTGAAAAATCAAATATTTTGCAGGGTGATAATTATCATCTAATATTTACATTAAGATGTTCAGGAATCGAGTTCGGTTATGGTTGCTAGGATACCGTAGTTGTTTACGATGTTATTTACCATCTTAACTTGGAATCTCAGGACTTCAAGCGTCACTGGAAATTCATATGCGGTAGAGTTACTTTCTATTTTTTCATTTAGACCTTAAGAAAATTTATTATTCTTGGCTCATTTTATTCACAATGGATTCTAGTATTATGGGTATGTGTGTTTCAAAGTTATTGTTTAGGCTTATGCCCTTACTGATCATTAGAAAACTTCTTAGTTCCGAGAATGAAAATTTTATTTCAACCGACTTTTTAAAAAATACGTATCAAAACGTATCCGTGATTTTTTTATATTTGGTTCCCCTAAGTGCATACTTTATGAAAATATCGCGTTTTCCTGCTACTACGTGCAATTATTTGAGAAATAAATTTTTTTAGGAAGACGTGTGCGCATCAGCAATTCTGATGTCTTTGAAAAGTGGTTTTCTTTAGACCAGAAAAAAAAATAGATGGAATTTATGACCACATTTTGGTTCTTTTGAATATAAAAGAGTGTCTTTTTTAGTCTAAATAAGCTTATATATGTAAAATATATTTCAATGAAAAAATTTTAACTTCAAATGCACGTGATAAAAATACTTTGATAAAAAAATGTTTCGAACAAAAGTTAGTCAGTATTCAGTTGACAACGTATTGCAAAAGTAAATATTGATAAAAAACTTTTTATTCAATAAAAAATCGAGATCACCTCAATTTTTTTTAAGGCAACTGTGTATACTTTTTTATACACCAATCGATGCATCTATATATTCTGGTTAAAAAAGTATTGGGGTATATAGGTCGAAAACTGATCAGTTCGGAAGTTATGATTTTTGTCCCAACTTCCCATTGATTCAACGCACTGTGCGGTCTACCCTAACTAAAGTTCATCCTTAAAACATTATATTCATCTGTATCTCTAAAGTCTAAGTCCACAGAAGACACTTTAGCTAAAATTCGAAGCGTCAGTGTTCGTTACAGGAGAGAATTCGCGAGCATCTCGCAACTGCCAATCCCAATCCGTGTTTCCCTTAACGAGCACAAGTGGGCCATGTTCGCGCAACATCCGACGCCGCGGGGCAAATGGAAAAGCATTTTCTCCCCTTAGCGTTCCGTCTGATTCCCGTGGACCAGCTCGGCCCGTTCTTGTTATTAATAGGAGGGATGGGGATTAGCGATGGGCGAGACAGCGGCGGGCGAGCAGAATCGGCGTCGCTGATGGAGGCGGAAATGGAACGATCACGGCCAAGACACTCGTAGCTCGGATGTCGAGAGCGTGCGCCGCGCCGGTGCGAGCACAGAGCCTCGAAAGGGTAATCCACTGTCGAAAATACGATCTCTCGTGCGGCTAGCACGTTATTCCACGTCCACGGAAATCGTGTTCCCGGGACGTCTGATGTCGGTGGCGGCCACTTCGCAAGGATAACGGCCGATTCCGTTAATGGAGTACGTTCCACCGTGCCTGGGCAAATTCTGAAAAATTAATCAGCCCCCCTCCGCCGCTATGTAGCAGTCGAGCCGGTTCGCAATTCCGCTGATTGTTAAGCGGCCCTCGGTTTGCGTTATTAAAACCGATCGTTCCCCTGTAACAGCCTCGCGAATACGATTACGCGTCGTTTCAATCCCGACCCACGATCGCGATCACACAATTAAGAGGTAACGAGCCAATTCTGTTTATCCGATTGTCCGCCTTCCGCCCTGCGTGAAGCTGTTGATGCAACGTTCGTGAAGCTCCATGCGCAGGAAAAACAGGGGAGGATTAGAGCTACCTTCGGAAGTGGAATATCATTAGAAATATCGAAAACCAAGCAACACTTTACTACTCTTTGCGGTGTTTAATAAAATTCTGAATCCATTCAGCGTTTGGGAATGGTCTACGGTGCGATTGGCACGTAGGTGGCACCACGTTGATTTTTATAGAGTAATGCCTCGTTATAGTCCCGTTTTTAGCATGCGTAGTACGTTCGGTGACAATCCCCAAAATTTCTTGGAATCCTTCGGTCGAGAGTGAGAGAACGAAAGAGTCAACGACAACTTCGTTTCATCTCACTCGGCTCTTGGGTTTTCTCACTCGCGGCATCGGTTGCACGGAATAGTCTTAGAGCATAGGTATACTACTCTAAGGGACAGTGCTGGATTTACCCTTATACTAACAAGGCTGAAGCCTAGAGCCCCGTTTTGCTGGGGGCCCCTCATTCTAAATATCTTCTTCGAAAAATTAGCATTTTTTTATATTATCTGTATTAACTTGTATCTTTAATGTTTATTTATATTAATGTTATGTTTAGTTTTGATATTCAATGTTAATTTTGAAATTAAATTCTTATTTAGATTATACGAGTATTATGATAAAAAAAATCAAATCAGTGTCATTTTATTTTTTACATTTAACCGAGGGCCCACCAAATATTCAGCCTGGGGCCTTCTAAAAGGTAAATCTGGCTCTGCTAAGGGAATAATGTCCGCATCACGTCATTAGCCCGCCACCAGCCTCGTTCGTCGGGTTTATTGCCCAGAAATTACTGTATTTGTACATTTCGGAAAAGAATCTCATCGCAGAGTCCCCGCATTATGCAGAGTCCCCGCAGATCTTAGTTTCGAGTCCCATCACCCGAGACTTTTTTCCACCTACAGTTCCATCAAAGAAACTGTCATAAACTCCCACGAAGTCGCTTCACATGCTAATTGATCTCACAACCAGCGGAAACTCAATTCCTCATTGCACTACAAACCCCGATTTACGTCTCTGATGCCTGTAATATCCAATCTACATCCAGCGATAGTCCATCCACGAGCCAGCAATCGGGGGCAGTAATGCAGCCGGTGTGCGGGGAAAAAACGTCGACGAGGCACACCGGGAAACGTCATTACGTTGATTGTAATTGCGCAACGAGTGAGGCGAATTGAATCGTGCTTGAAGCCCCCAGTAACGGCTAAGGGAGGTTGACAGGGGTGGTTCGTTTTCATGATTCCGCGGGGCAACGGAGGACGCTAAGACGCGTTCACCTGGCGATAATAAACCGGCTGTGGCATGCTGGTTAGTCGGTTCAGTCAGTTTAGTTCACGTCGAAAGCCTCGGATACGATTAAAGACAATAACGAGACCAGTCAGTGAACGAAACGGAAGAAAGATCTGCTCAGCGATGCCCCTGCAACGTAACAAGGCAAATGGGAATGCAAGGGGAAGCCTTCTGAAGCCGTCAGCTGAATGTAGAGCCAATGAAACGCCTAAGACGGAAACCGAGGGCGATGGGAAGATGAAAGTACAGCTCTTCATCCCCAATGTCTAGCGTTATGACGACAGGGGGAGTCGAGGCACGCGTAAAAATGGACTGTCGTGTATTTATTTTCGCCCTGAGCTCTTCTGAAGGATCATCTCACTCTCTTCCCCATTGCGAATCTCTGCGCGACGATTTCTTCGAATGATCCTTTCACCCTTACCCTACGCTCCGGCTCACTCTCATTTACCATGAAATATCAAAGAGAAACGAAGTCGCGCTTTCTGCAAGGTACACGCGGAGGGAACAGAGTGGATAATGCAGCAAGTTCCTGCCTCGTTGACTGCATAACGACAGCTACTATACTTTTATGCTTGCAGCGTCTCGCGACCACCCCCGCGCGTTATTCCCCGCGACGATCCGTCGTAAAGTTACATCGCCGTAGCGAACGATCCGATGACTCGCAGGCGATGTAAAGTACTCACGCGTTCATGGCGATTTTAATACTCCGACGCGGGAATTAGAAATCCAAAAGTAGACATCCTTCGGTGAGAAAGAGATCGATCAAGGGGATGAAAAACAAACTCCCCGTGCAAGGTGACAAGCATGGAATCGACGAGGGCGCGTAGAAGTTGGTCAGGATGGGGCGTGGTTGCGCTCTGGCCGCGTGTCCAGGGGCGCGATGGGGGATCGAGTTTCAAACGATCGTGACGCAAAGGAGTTTCTAGCTTACGGACAAAAAGGAGGCTAAAAGCATATTCCTGTCGTCCTTGGCTTTACGTGGCCACCGAAGGTTCCCCGCTTATATTTTTATAGCCTCCGGCTACGAGCGACCCCCAGCAACGGTCTATTCTTTCACCCGCAACCTTTGCCACCCCCTGTACGCGTGTAACGCACGACCCCGCCTTTATGCGCCCGGTAGAGCCTCAAGGACGAGGGGGGTGATAAAGTCGTCGGTTTACGAGGAAATAGTCGCGAAGTTAGAAGAACGCGGACCACAGGCGTACACGGGGTTACATGGATGACCGAACTCGGGAGAGTTCGCTGCGTCGAGCGTGCATCCACGTCCGCGAAAACCGTTTTCTCCGCCGCGTCCTTAATATTTTCTGCGTCGGAGGATCGGCCGCGTTGTTGCGAGCGGCGGCTTTCTAAAGACCCACGGCGGGGGGGGGGGGGGTGCTTCTTCGCGAGCGAAAAATGTTCTTTCAAGCATGTTTTTCGCCCGGGTCAAATGTTTCTTCAACATCCTTCGTCGCGCGCTTCGTTTTTCCGGGGAACGCGTCTCTTTCATCGGTGTCTTTCTTCGGGCGTGTTCAGCGTGTCCGAAATTTCTGTTCTCGTTTTATGTGCGGATGTATTCAATGGGATACTGCGGATGGCGATATCTGGGGGATAGAGTGGACTAGCTGCTTCACCGTGATTTATAATAGGGTAAGTCTGGGTGAGATGGTCATAGTTTCGTTTAGAGTCTGCTAGAGCCGACTTATTTGAAATAAAGCAATGAAGATGATGTAGAACGAAACTTCAATTCTTTTTCTACATGTCCGTTAATATTAACCTTTAGGCTGCCGCTATTTTTTCGTAAAAATAGGGGTCCTTTTTTTCCAAAAATTTTTATGTATGAGTAGTCTATAGGTCCCATAGAGTCGAGGGGGTAGAACCGTGCCAATATAGTGGCTATAGCGGCAGCCTAAGGGTTAATAAAAGAAAAATTGTTATTTAATATATAAATTTTATAGATGAAAAAAGGTGTCATTGCCCATATCTCCCTTAATGTTTGGGGAATATGGACATGTGTACCTTTCAGACTAACAAGTTGTGGTCTTTAACTGGTTGTCTCAGATTCTTTCTAGTTTTCGTGCAACTTCGTTTTTGCCCGCTCAAAACTTCTTTGGGCTCTTGCTGTGAGTATTCTAATCCGCATGTATGACACACAGTGTCAAACTCTGTGCAATTTTCATGGGCCCAATAACCACATGACTACATCTTAGTCAATTTTGTTTTTTTTTTTGGTTTCGAAATAATTTTCTCCGAATTTCACCAAAATATCTGAAATTACATGAAATGCAGCTATGGTCAGCTCTCCTGGACAACAATTGACCATCTTTCCCTTAAAGCCCTGATAAGATAGCCATTCCCCTTTCGCTTAGATTAACAAACGTAACCCCGAATACTTTAAGGTTAAAAACACTGTAAACAATGCACTATCGAAAATACATCTTGAGAATTAAAAATATTCAGCATAAATAACACAAACAAGATGACCAAAATATTGATCAAACATTTCAAAGCACTAGCTTAAACATCATAGGGGATTTACAAACCTTTAAAAACGTTCTATTCCAACACTTTGAACTAAGAATGTTACTTTTCTATAACACATTTCTATGACACTTTCCTTCTAAAAAATACTGTCACTGCCCATCTCTCCCGTATGACCATCTCACCCTGACTTACCCTACAGCGCCAGTGTGTGGTCCTATTTTATTTATCTTTTGGGATTATATTTATTGATCGTGGCGCCATTAGGCAGTACTTCCAAGCTGGTCCCTCACAGCCTTTCTTTTGCTATAATTCTGTCGACATGCGGTGCTACACTGAATGGAAAGTACGACGTGTGGGCTGGAAGCCGCGTGGTCCAGTAACCACAGAACTCGGATGTTATCGCGGGTTGAAAAAATTTACTTTAATTACCCTAGATTTGAATGGACGAGGTACGAGAAGAAGGTACGAACCGCGGGGAATGAAATAGCGTCTATGTCCAACGAGAGGACGACTACACTTTGATGTATTTACCTTTTCACAACCTTCCTTCCGGAAATTTCCGTGCATTCTGAAGCGGGTTCGAAACTTGAAAACCAGATGCTGTTCCCGCGACCCTTTCCCTAGGCCAGTCTTCACAGTTGTCCCCATAAACAGCACTCTCGCTTACATCGACTGTCGTCAAGGAAGGACGAAACAGCCACCCCAACGCCCGCGGGATGTGGCCTTCAAAATTTCCCGCAACTTCGGCATTCTCCCAAGGTTTCTCGTTTGAGGTTTCTTCCCTTTACCGCTCTTGCATGGTTTTACGTGCCGCCAGTGGTTTATTGTTCCGTGGTACGAAAAGGCTTGCGCAAGCACCGCTCCAAAGTGAAGCGTATTTGACGACAGAGGGAACATTTTTTTAAACGCTCCGCGTCGCTACCCGCTAAAATAGGAGCGCGGCAAGTGTTTGCTGAAACTGCAACGTTCCGCCTTTCCCGCGGCGTAAAGAATCCCATTGAAAGTAAAATTTACCAGCAATTTATTCGAATAGGGGCGAGAAGCGAGCGTCATCCTTGGCCGAATTCCTCTGAATTTCAAGATACACAGGATTTTCTAAGGGAGCGTGGTATTTTTAAAAATAACTTTTCGTTTTCTGCGTAGTAGCCTGAAGCGGCTCGAAATGAGAGAGCTCAACTGTGTCATATACAGGGTGTCCCACAAAATCAAAATTCTTCTACAGTCTTTACTCTGCTACCTACATATTTCTATAAAAAGTATATGTACATAGTTTAGGGTAATTGTGGGAGAGTTGCCGCACGTTACGCAAAATTGTCACCGTGTCTAAATTTTGCAATGAAAATGTTTTCCAAGGATATATCTTATTAGTTCAACATCTTGTGATTCTACCAGCATTAAAGAAAATCAAAATTTTAATATTTGTCACCCTTAAAAAAATTGAAACTAAAAACATCCTTTGGTAGGAGAGACGCCGCACATGCGGGAGTGGTGCCGCATTTCGAAACACGTTTAATTTTCGATTTAAACTTGTTACTTCTAACTTTTTATATAAAAAATAATAAAAACAAAGTAAAATGAAACATTTTTACTTTATACAATTATAAAATTGGAAAATTAAATGGGTACAGTAGGAACAGATATTATATCTGCTTTTCGAAATTTTTTTATATTCAGTTGGCATCTTGAGATTAAAATAAAAAAAATGTGAAAAAAGAGTACATAGTCCACAAATATATTTCGATTATAAGATTATTCATTTAAAAATAAATAATTTGCCTTGAGATACCACGTTAGCTATTTGAAAAAACTTTTTTGGTATTTTAAACATTAAAAACATCATTTAAATCGACTTAGTTTCCGAAACAGTACAGTATCAAAGTGCGGCATCTATCCCAAATAAAAGTGCGGCGTCTATCCGAAATGCCTGGGAGAGGCGCCGCACTTTCGTATTTCCACATGCTAAGTCGAAAGTAACCCATTCTGCCAAGGAAATATTCTACATGGTCCCCTTAACGTATTACAAATGTTGTATCAAGAAAAACTATGAATTTTTAGCTACTATATTAGTAAAAATAGACGCGACGTATAACTATTCAGGCAAAGTACGCTAGGCTTACCTCGAAAAACAGCAAAATCTTTAACAATAATACAGGAAACACGCTCTGGCTTGACAAACTAACCCAAATGAACAGCCTTAAACAAATAAAATCGGCAATGATGTGTTTTATTACCGATATCCTTGAAATACCGATAGTGCGGCGTCTCTCCGAGTGCGGCATCTCTCCCACAATTACCCTACATTCTACGTCAAGCAACGTATCATCAAAAAATAAACAAAAGACTCGCGATCGTTCGTCCGAAATCGAAGTCCACGTGAAACCGTGAGAAAACGATATTTTTCCCCACACTTGGTCTTAAAGGGTCAGCAGGGATGGAGAAATAAATCGCAAGGGCGGATATTTCGCGAGATGACGTCGTGTTTCTCCCCGCGCCGCTCTTAATAGACCACATACCATGGCTGTGTAAATTTTAATAACGCGTCTGTGGCGCGCAAGGTGGCGACCGGGGTCTAGGCGGTCTGGCTACAATCTGAAAATATTTGTTAGAGCGCGAAGAGTCCCCGGAGAACGTCTCTACCACTTTATGAAGTTTTATGTCGGTTGGACGCTGGTACGCGAAAAAAGCCTGGAAAAGTGTGTGTAGGGGGAAAGAAAAGCCGAGGGTAAGAAACGTTTGGACGATAGGGGCGGCTGGAGACGGGAGGACAGGGCGAGCGAGGGTGCAGGGAACGCGTGGAGAGAGAAAAGATGCCAAAGGGGGGTGAAGAAGAACAGGAAGGGACGTGTCGTAGGTGGCTTTCAGGTTCACGGACGAAAAACAGCGGTCGGCTTAGCGCGACGTATATCGAAGACATCGGCCGCGTTTCCTCGCGAGAATTCAATCCGAGCAACATTCATCTCTACCCTCCCTGCACGCTGCCAACTACCATCGAAAGGTCGATCGAATGTCTTGACATGTGACGGGAAAATTTAAGGGGAGTGTTGTCTGGACAACATCTCACCAGTACAAATGCTACGAAACTTAATGATACAGGTCCTTGAGACGATGCGATTCAATTCGAGATCTGTGCTATTTGCAATTCGATAGGGAGCCGCGGTGGTAGGTATTATAGAGGTGTGGATAATTGATAAATATTTATGGGTGAAGTGGGGAGATCTCCAGTGATGAAGGAGAGGAAAAGGAAAGTCAGGTGGCGGCTTTGAACACAAAGAACGGAGAGGGTTGAGGTATCGAGGCTATCGATGCCGCGCCTCTTCTCGAGGATTTAATCGAGCCGGCTTTCATCTTCCCGGCTACAGACTGTTTTCATCGAGAACGCTATCAGAAAGGCGATTGTTACTCAAAAATGAATCGTTACTCAAAAATTTTCGGCTACTTATTGGTATTTGGATTTTATCTTTAGGGGAGACCCGGGATAGTTGTCACAAGGGTAGGTTGTCACAAGGGCTATAACAAAGAAACTATAAATAATAGGAATGTACTAATAATACTAGTTTACAGTCATTTCTTGATGTAGACTCCGCTATGAAATTCTTATTTAAGGTGGTCCCCTAAACTCAAAAATCGAAGAAAATCTTAATATTTTCGTAATTTTTTAAGAAGACGACCAGGCATTTTTAGCCATATCTCGCGTTACAGTTGACCGATTTGATCGCGACGAATCTTAAATTAAAGGCAATTCAATTGCATACAATTGTATGAATATACAGTGTGTTTCAATCGGATCAATAATTTAGACGGAATCGACGCTCTACACACGCATATTTTTTTTGTATAACCTCATAAAAATTTGTAATAATACTTCAAACTACAATAAAACAACTTGCCAAATTTCAAATAAATCTGTTCAACAGTTTTTTTATAAAAAATTCGCAAATATCACCTACTTTTTCAGCCCCACAAGACAGAACCCCCCTTAATTGAATCGACTTTTTATTTATAAACTTAGCTATCTAAATGTGTGACAATCAACCCCCGATACTGTGACAAACAACCCGACCTCGGGATATGTAGTCACAAAATAGTTCCCGCAAATAATATGAATTACCTCCTAATCTGATTGACAAAATCCACAGAACTAATTTTTTTTATAAAGTCAGACCTCCTTAGTTTATATTAATCTAAGTTTCAATGAACTTCCCTGCAACTATAACCCGTAAAAAATCAAACTAAGAAAATGAGACAACCATCCCCTGTCTCCCCTACAGGTTTCGATTGCATTAAGAGTCACACGCACCGGGGTAAAATTTGTATTTTCAATATATGCCGCGCTGCTAAAGGAAAAGAGACGATAGACCCGAGAAGAGGGGCGGCGGAAAATCTCGATGGGATTTGTCCAGCGAACGCCAAAAACGAACAAAAGGACTGTTTGGGCGCGACTTGGCCGCTCGGTTCCAATCAAAACTCCTTTCTTTGTGCAAGTAGCACGCGGGAAATCCATCACCGCGCCAAAATTGAAACGTAACGCCGTTCCCTCCAAACACGCGTGCGCCCGCGTTACACATACGAGCGTGTCACTTACACCATCGCAGCCTTGACGAATTGCGAATCTTGCCGCGTCGCACGCGTCGGCCAGCATTGTCGTGCCTGATTGGAATCCAGCCGCGTTTCTGGTCGTTTTCATCCCCATCCACCGCCCTCGCGCTCCTTCCATCGCCGCCTCACACGAATTCTTTCGAATTGCTCGCGTTTCGAGCGTGTGCATTCGCAGGGAATAATAGGACTGCTTCTCGCCAGTGGCCACTTCACCATGCCCGCCTGTCAATTATTTCGTGTTTTTCCCATTTATCCCTCTTCCCTTGAAGCGTCTTTTTTTACGGATCCTCGATACATACATACACATATACTTCACAACGAGAATGGAACTGAAAATGGTCCGGAAAATCCGAAGCTGGTTTCCCTTTAAGCACTTCGAAATGTAGCCTGTTAGAATTAATGCTTTGATAAATCATTCAAAATTGATTTCAAGAATAAAATCCAGCTTTCGTTTCTTTATAAAAATGAACCTTCCCTAACTCAAAAATATTTTTCCCCTTAACCTTCGTGTGTAGGTACCTCCTACTAGACCAATAACGCAAAATAACGATAATCTCGACGCCACAAACGATCTCTCAAGAAAAGAGTGAATCTCCTCGAAAAGGTAGCGTGGAGATTCCAATTGCTCGTTTGTCTTCGCCACCTGTGTGCAGAAGAGGGTTAGAAAACGACGAGGTAGCAAAGGAGAAGGAGCGGGACTTGTAAGGTATAGAAACGACAAGAGATCTCGAGGAGGCATGAATGTGGTTCGGTAAAGGTCGGTCGTAGGAATTCCTACTGGGGTTTGTTACTTTGCTAACAACCGACGACCTAGCCTAAAACTTCCACTTCGGCAGAGAGAAACGGCTGCAAGGATGGAGGAGGCGAAGGGTGGCGGTGAACACGTCGCATTGCGGCTACCAGCCGGACAATGCCATACTGACCAGGGTAACTGCCCTATGGAATTGGTTACTGTGTTCTTCTCGAGGTCCCTCGGCCCCTTTCACCAACTCCTCTGCAAACCGTATACCTACATCGAGTAGTTCTTGTTTCGACGATTATTCCGAAACTTCGCCGCAAAGAAAAACCCTTTACTACGCTCGCTCCAACGACTCCTCGATCTTCTTATGCAAAGGACTCACTGCGGTGGGTGGAACATCGAAGTCGGTTGGAGTATCGCTCCTCTCTGTCGCGAAAAGACATTTATTGATAGAGGTAACAATACCGATCCATGGAATATTGTGCTTATAAATTGATTGATTCTCAGATTTTCAGTTAACCCTTCGTGGTCACACCTTCTTATAATCACGCATTAGTCACACGGGGTTCACTGTACTCCAGTGTCATTTTTTGAGTTACCATTTTCGTATTTTTTAATCTTTTAACTTTTTAGTGATAATTGTACATTCGTAATACTTATACAGTCATGGTCTAATAGTCTTTTTTTAGAAACATAAATTTTGATATGATAAAATGTGTGGTTGAAAATGAGCGATTTTTCATGGTAGTGGGAAAACCCGATTTTTTTAAAAATTTTTTTTTTAATTTTTTTTGTTGCTATTAATCCCCTTTGGAAGACGTAAATGTGCGACATTGCAAATCGAAAATTGCTCTTGGGGTACAATACACCCCGTGTGACCACGAAGGGTTAAATGGTGGAGTCAATAAGCTGAGAATAGAGACTCTTTTTTTAATAAAATAAATATTTCTAATGTCCTACTCCCCAATATTTTATTGATGATCGTCCAGTGAAAAGAAGAATAGTCAATTTCCCTTGCAACTTTTAAATATTACGTATTCCCGATTACTCATCGAGGACTTTCAGCAGTGGCGTTGAAATCACCGGGCAGATTTTTTCGCCGGAAGATCGCGCGCTTTATCATCTTAATGCTTTACCTCGCCCCTAACGAGACGAGGTAAACGTCACGAGCGTTGGCGGACTGAAACGCGCTGCTCGTTTTTAACGCACGTCCCACGAGTTCGTGTTATGCATACACCTCGAACGACCCTTTGCCTTCCGCTCCCTTTTCCCTTCACTGCGACCTCGCGGCGTCGAGGTTACACCCGTGACCGCCAAGAAGATGAGGATTTAAGGGTCTCCCTTGAAGAATCGGAGAGTCCTGACGAGCATGATACCATGCTCTTGGTCCCAGGAACCTATTTCTCTCGCGAGGAGCTAGGTAACCGTACTTTGTCCACCAGGAATTCAGAATTATGACGTCCAGGTTGTCGCTCCAGTTGCAGTGGAGAATGACGCGATATCACAATGTAGGTGGGATTGGATTGCTGCATCGTTGTCTTTTTCAAGGCACCCATTCGCGAAACAACTGGCGCTGTTCCGCACCCATTCTCCTTTGCAGCCTTCCGAGGGACACGATTCCTAATCGCGACACACACTGTTGAATCGAATATTTCAAAAAGTGGATTAAGTCGAAAGAAGTGGGGTATGCAAGAATCAAAAGGGAAATGCTCAATTCATTTCTCGACCCGTTTAAATCACACACTGGTATAAGGAGTATAGCAAGGATGATGATTATGGTACACTCGAGCACATGTGTTCAGGGGGTAGGTACTGTCCTTCGAAGTAACATGATTAAATATTGTAAGTCCGGCAGAGTTCGACCACTTTTTGGAAAAGAAATAATAGCATCGTTGTTTTTCTCATTTTTGTCGTTTTGTGCATATTAAAGCAAAGCCCAAGCAATTTCGGGTAGGGGAGACCGGGGCTAGTTGATACAGAGGCAGGTTGATACAGACGAATTATCTCGACACCGTATATATGTAGCTTCATTTCAATGGGATATGTGAAAATTGTTGATAAATTCTTTCCTACGATCCAGCGTACGTGGGTGTAGCTTGACGTTAGCAATCGTTTTTTAACTGTTTTCGTTTATATAAAGAAAAAGTAAATAGTTGTGTTCACTTTCCAATCCGTCTTGAGACGATATAAAGAATTTTATAACCCGAAGTAATTTGGCATCATATTGAGTCTTTTGAAGGCAAGGTAATTACGTTTTGTAATTATGTTTATATGCTCTACATTTTTTTATGGACATGTTTATACATAATAACTTCCTGTGGGGTAAGTTGATACGGTTTCTCTGGGGCATGTTGATACAGTATATTAATTTTCCCCGACTACTTTTAATTGAATTTTTTCTTTATATTTCTTGGAAAATGGTTTGAAATTATATCAAAAAGACAAATCGTGGCGAAATATCGTAGGATGTTTTGGAAAAAGCGTGTGCCGAAATAGAAAAAGACTCAATATTATTAAGGCCATGCACAAAAATATACAATCATGACACAATGAGTTTATTAAGATATAGTAACAAAAAGAAGAAGACACCTCATGTTAAAGTGGGATATTCCAGACATAAAAAAAAATGAAAATAAAAATGTTTTTCTAGGTATGTTTGTTTAAAAATCTGTTTGATCTTTGAACTTTTGACTGTTGGAAAGGTATTTAGATTGAAATTATATTTTTCAAATTTATTAGTTACTCATTAAACAGATATTTTAAAGATGTATCAACTTGCCCCGCAGTGGGGTAAATTGATACACTTTGCCTTCGTCCAAATAACATTTTTTCATTCATTTTGTATGTACTTTCTCAAGTTTTCGCTTACTATATATTAAAGAGGAAGGACCAAAGTATATTTTAGCATATTTGTTATTAAGTAATTGATTCAAATAAAAATGAAAAACAATGAAAACTGAAAAACGTATCAACTTGCCCCGGTCTCCCCTATATATACATTATTATTATTATTATTATTATTATTATTATTATTATAAATTTACGGGAAAAAAACCCATAGTATACAAATTACCATAAAGTCAAATTACAGAGTCTGAAACACTATTGAATAATCAGTCTCGAGTGTGTGTTATTGTAGCTCTATGCATTTATGTAACAAAGTCTTTAACGAATTGAGGGACCCCAAAAAAGGGTCCACATCATTAAAGGTTTCATTGGCTGTGATCATTGCTCTGTTAATTGGGTCTATCGCATAGTACTTATATTTTGGAAGACTCGGGAGAAAGAGCGGCCTAGTACGCATATGCCTCACTGGGGCATTAAAGGAAATCGAACCAAGAAGATCAGGGCAATCGATATTACCATTAATAACCTTGACTAAAAAGATCATGTCCGCGATATGTCTACGGCTCTCCAGAGTGGCGATGTTGAACATTCTCAGTACTGGTCGATAATCATGGTCTTCTCTATCCATTGGGTAGCCAAGAGTACGCGAAGCAAACCTTAGAAATTTATGCTGGACCCTTTCGATTAATTTAACGTACTTCACATGCCTAGGGCTCCAGATAACCGAGGCATATTCGACATGAGGCCTAACGAGAGCTACATATAACAGCCTTAGTGAATCCTTATTTTTAAAGTCCCTGCAAAATCTGGAGATAAAACCCAAAGTCCGCATTGCCTTGCCAGTACAAAGTGCATAATGAGATCTAAAGTCAAAGCACGACGTTATACGGACACCGAGATCCATAACTTCGGAGACTTCCTCAAGAGTTACATCATTTAGTTTATACGGATACTTCACGCAAAACCTCCTACGCGAGGCCCTAAGTACCACACATTTCGCAATATTTAGATGCATGTTATTCATTGAACACCAATTCTCCAATCTCTCAAGGTCACCTTGCATATTAATTGAATCCTCGACATCACGGATAACCCTGAAAATTTTCAGATCATCCGCGTACAACAGAAAATTTGTATTAGAGAACAGTTCCACAAGGTCATCGATAAACAAGTTAAACAGCAAGGGACCTAGATGCGAGCCCTGGGGAACGCCCGAGGTTACACTTATTGAGGAAGAAAGAGAGTTTGATACCTTGACCACCTGCATGCGCCCCGTTAAGTAGCTTTGAACCCAGATTAAAAGTGGCCCACAGAAACCACGACACGATAGTTTACGGAGCAGCACTGAATGATCAACAGTATCAAAGGCCTTCTGAAAATCGGTATACACAGTGTCGACCTGCAGACCCTCATCAAGGGCCCTGGAAACGTAACTGTGATAAACGGCTAGATTCGTAGCCGTTGATCGTTTTGGAATGAATCCATGCTGTTCGACGCATAGAGAGCTTGTGAGCTGCGAAGATAACAAGTCGGTGACAATATCCTCAAAAACTTTTGGTATCACAGAGAGTTTACTTATGGGCCGATAGTTACGAACATCAGAACGATCCCCAACCTTGAATACTGGGGTTACAAGGCTCGCTTTCCAAGCAGAGGGAAAGACACCACTTGTTAAGGAGGCATTAAAAATGTTCCAGAGGGGCCTCGAAAGAATATAGCAGCACTGCTTGAGGAGCAAGGGAGGGATGCCATCAGCCCCCGGGCCCTTATTGATGTCAAGGGCATTAAGTTTAGAAAAAATTTCACCAAAGGTAATTGAGAGTGAGTCTAGATGCAGGTTGTTAAAAGAGGAGTGGGACGTGCACAAGGCTGGGGATAGTCCTGTCGGAGATGTATATACTGACCCGAAGTAGGTAGCGAACAGTTCCGCCACCGCAGAGTGAGATGATGCGGAGGAGCACCCGTAGTGCATATTACTAGGCACACCATGACTACCACGCTTGGTATTTACGAAGTTCCAAAAGCTTTTCACATTATTCTGTACATTACATTCAACGGTGTCAATATATGCGCTATAGTCCTTTTTCGTACAAGCCTTACACTGGGCACGGAGATTGGAGAAGTTCAAATAGTCATCGTGAGAATTAGAAATTTTATAGGCCTTGTGAGCAATCTTTTTATCATAAACAAGTTTCTTGAGTCCTGACGAAAACCAGCGTGGGTAAGACGATCGTTTAACCATTTTAACCGGAATAAAGGCGTTGATTGCTGAATGAAGGTGCGTGTAAAGATGGTCCACGGCAACATCCGGGTGAACACCTCCAGTCTCCAAGTCCCAGTCCACAGCATTTAAGTAATTAACTATTGCTCGATAATCACCATTTTTAAAGTCTTTGTAGGCAATTCCATTAGGGCTGTGAGTCGACGAAGGAAGTAAATCGCGCAAACAGACTTTTAACGGCGGATGGTACGGGTCAGGTGTAATGATATAATCAATTACCCTGTCTACAGTTACTTCAGTATCGCTAACAAATATTAAATCTAACATATTATTATGTGCATTAAGAGTAGTATTCACCTGGGCAAAATTACAAAGATTATAACCATCCTGTAAAATGTCGATACAAGTAGATTCCTGGGATGAAGTCCCCGGTTTATTGGAACTTAGCATACAGGGAACACAGGACCAGTCAGCATGGGGAAGGTTATAATCCCCCAAGATGCAGAAACCATCATCTCTGTAAGATTGAAAAATCTCCACAACGCAACCCACGTGGTGTTCGTACAGCAGAGGCTGCGATGCCGGCGGGAGGTATAATGCACCAATAATAACATACCCTGTTCGCAAACGCACGCGTACAAAAACCTGTTCGAGGTCAGCCCGATTAGGAACAATTTGAGAGCAGGACAACGTATTCCTGATAGCGACTAAAACCCCACCCCCTCTGGAGAAACAACTAGTGAGGGGAGATCTGTCCACACGAAAAATGTTGTAATCGTCTAGACCTAGCTCCGAGGACAAGATAGATTCATTCAGCCAGGTTTCTACAAAAACTAAAATGTCGTACCGGGTAGCAGAGCACATAATAGCGGATTTTAAGTCTGAAAGTTTTGTTCTCAATCCCCGAACATTTTGATAGTATACTATGGGTTGTGTAATCAGTTTTTTGAGGTAAGGTCACTGGTTCTCGTAATCGGCACGATGTTCGGCTCGCCGTGAATGTATCGGATGGTCATGCTGGTATCCCCTCTGTCCTGAAGCTCCCGTAACTTAGATCTGAGGTCGGCCAGCGTCTGACGTTGAATCCTGGTCTTGTCATCCGTGATTTTGCACGACCCTGAGTAACGGGACTTATTCTTCAGTATATTCTTGACGGTTTCCGGAGACTTAAGTTCCACGCAGAGCGGCCTGGATGACGACGATGATGGAGGACCCTTCCTCTTACCTAGTCTCCGCACCCTTATGTTGGTGTAATCATTAGGGAGGATCTGGTTGAAAATTCCCCTGACACTCTCGGCGTCATTCGTGCTAGCTGTGTCTGGCGAGGCATTAGGGAGCTCAGGCAGACCATGGACGATGACGTTACCAGCTCTGAGTTGTCTATCCCTTATCTCAGCGATAGCTTCAGTTGCACACCCAGAAATTAGTGCTGACTTATTACTCGTGGACCCAGAGTTCTCTTCGAGGATTCGGACACGATTAGAGAGATCGTTCACGGTAGCTCGGATTTCTCCTAACTCGGCTCTAAGGCTTGCAACAATCTCAGTATGAAATTCACTGAATTTCTTGTCCATCAGGGCACTCATTACAACGCTAATCTCATCGATCGTTGGATAGGAAGGTGTTGACTTTGCCGATGGAGACTCACTGACGTCAACAACAACAGCTGATCCGGACAGTCCACGGCCACAATTTAAAAGTCTACCGTTTTCACAGCGGTGACCCGTACGGGCAATACATGATGCGCCAGCGTGGGATATAATGCCACAATCTGCACAGAACACAGGATTTGCTACATTCGTACTGCAGCCCTTGCATTTCTTAGCTGAGGGGGCCATGACTATAACCAAGGAGACCCAAGAACAGAAATCTTTAAGACAGATAACTGACAGAATGAACTAATAGCACTGCGAATTGGGTTAAACCGTGGAATCAGTCAAAAAAATGATGTCACTGGTAAAGGCACAGGCGTAAATGAGTAATAAGTTTATAAAACACTTTGCGGTTTAGCCGTCAGGTAAACAAAAAGAGCAAACTTTATCAAGGAAGCACTTTAAAATCAGAAGAGACTACTGAGGTTCAACGGTTATCAGAGACACAACAAAACACGTGTTACGTCAACAGAGGACAGAGTCAGACTTATTATATATATATATTATATACGTTATATTATAGTGTGTGGTAATTTCAAATATTTATTTTCATTTTCAACCAAAAACATTGGCACTGCAACTGGTCGGTCTCACCCGTATGTCAGGGGTAGACCGTCCACCGAATACGGGTGAAACAGAGTTTGAAAAATAACAAAAAGTATAATACACGAAGAAGTTAATTATAATAAACGTTAAACACGTGTTTAATGCAATTTCAATAGTTGAGGATTAGAAGCGTAAGCTCGCGTGGATATCAGTTCTCAAAGGAATAATAGTACAGAGTTGGAATTATAGTCTGCGGTTAAAGTGAACGAACTACGCGCGAGGGAAAAACGGAATAGTAAAGAGTACCTACCTAGGAGTTGCCGCAGTACGCACGGTTGGTATACATAAACACACCGAAACAGGAGGGGCTTACTTGCTTATTTAGTCGCCGGGTGAAACATAGTTTCAGCGTCTTTGTAATCGTGAGCATCCACCTGCTCCCCGCTTCCAAGATTTACCATCCACCTTGGTCAGCCGAAGAAACTGTTCCCTTGATGTAATATCGCTGTACCAGCCACGCATTCTTGGCTTGGTGCACTGCAGGGGCCATTTTCAAAATGACGATACCTACTTGTTCAATGAAGTGACATTTTATTTCCAACGGAACACTAACTATCGTTAGGCCTGCGTTTACAAAGCTACCTTGTCCTTCTATCCATAAATAATTCTACTATCCCAACGTGTCTCCCGCAGTCCGAATTACTAGGGATGAATTTAAATAATTTGCTACGACGTCTGAGAAACATGCAAACTTGTTATTGCCCCATTTCCTACTTCGGGAGCGATATTTCTCTGCAAGAATAAGAGGGGAAGTAAACGATTGCTCGTTCTACCATAAAAGACGCAGGAGAAGCAGGGCACGGCCTCCTATTTCTACTTACTCGAGAAATGATGACTCGTCACCCTCGAGTAAACAACTTAACTTTTCCTATGAACGTTTCGACCAACTTTATTCCACGTGTTCAGTGATTCAATTCCACGCGTATAATGAAGATACGTTTCCCTCTCGACTATTTCGCTACCTTTTGTCGTTATTATGGCTGCCAGGAGAATCTGGAGATCATCGCCCCTTCGTATTCTAATTTCGTTTCAAACTTTTTAAATACTTTCCTCCGCTATGTTTCTCCCCTTTCATTCCACATCTCTTGGGGCCATTTCACTCTCTCCCTGCTAGAATTTTCTTCCCTTAATATAACCCTGTTCGCTCAGAGCACCGGCCCTGAGAATCCTTCGAGGATTTATTATGAAGGAGAAGAAGGAATCTAAACCCGAGAAATTGCAGAATCTTTATAGCGATTGCCAAGATTGAATAGTAATCAGCAACGTAAACGACAGTGTTCGCCAATAATTCGATTAGGAAACAGTTGAACGTTGCCTAACCGATTCACCTTGCCGTGGGGGTGCCTGTAAATGATCTAGGCACATTTGACTCCCACCCTGTCTCAACCCCCTTCGTTCTTTACGTCACCCCTAACTCTTCGCTGTTCCCTTTTCGCTCTGTCAGTGAGGAATCGGCATCGCCCGACATTCCAAGTCGTCGCACGTTTCGAATTAGCTGTTCGACTCGACTGCACATTGGATCCATAGTTCGTAGGACAAGGTAGAACGATGGAGCATTTTATTCCACCCTCTAATTCTGCTGCGACATTCCTCCCTCAGGGGGTGGTAGAATTTAAAACGAACGCGCGCCTCGCGATGGTTGATTGCGAGGAAAGCGGCTATTACAGAGGCCTCGTAAACGATTTTTCTTCTTTCAACTTGCCGTTTGGCAAAGTCGCTTGCTTACGGTCTGAAAGATGAAGCGGGACGTTTCAAAGACGCGAATTCAATTGGACGGCTCCGCAGCAAAGACAAAGCTCGGTGTCGTGCAGCGCGGCCGCGGCGTGTTTTAATTAGTTGAACCGGGGAGCAAAGAGGCCGACGGGAGTTTAGAGGAACTAAAATTGTGGTAATTGAAGGGGCGGTTACCGGGTTTGGCGGCGTGGGGCATTGGCGGAGGCCGTCGCGAAACGCCTGAAAAGGTGAACAGGGAAGCACGTCCGAGGCGAGAAAGCTTCGAGCTCTCTCAATGACCTGGATGAAGGCCGTCGGTTGGCATCGGGGAAACTTTTGCCGCTGGACCGCGCTCGTGGATTGTCGCGACACCTTTGCCAACTTTTCCACCCGTTTTTGCATTGAACCGTCCGAGCACCGCGGCGTTCACCGGCCACGAATCCAACCGTCGACCAACTTAATTTCCCCTGTTAAACGAATCGAAAGCTCGTCCAAGTTTCTCACCCCCCTTTCAAAACGTCGAACGTCAACCCACTTTTCGTCGACCTGGTGGCTTCCTAAGGGGGTACAAAGGTATTAGACGGTTAAAATAAAAGGGGTTCTTTCGGGTTGGATTGAAGGATATAAAACGATTTTTAAGACTAGGCAACCTTAAAGATATTAAAAATTGAAGGAAATACAGAGTGTCAATAAATCAAAACGGTGAATATCATAAGTCGAGAAGGGATCGATATTTTTTGTTGAAATTTTAACTGAACCTACAAAACAGTTTTCTCCACAAGGTGGAACGCGCTCATTAAGATCGCAGAACTCGACGAATTTGATTAAACATTCTTTAGAAAATTATTCTGACTATTCTTAAGTTAAATTTAACTGACCGAACCATTGCGCTGAAACCACTTTAATTTTGAATTATTTCATATATACGGTCGAAAATTTAATCAATTTATTTTTAGAAAATTATATCATAAAAAATTTACAAAGTTGATATTTGTTGAATAACTTCGTGAATTTTTGTTAAAATTTTTCAATGAAGGTGAACCTTGCAGATTTTGAGTTAGAGAACATTCATTGACAACGATTTTGCTTTCAGACGAATCATTGACTACTTAGAATCATTTTCACCACATTGTCACGCGCATTGTGGAGCGCGCAGTTTGGCGCTTTGTATTTCCTTCAATTTTTAATATTTTTAAAGTTTCTTGATCTTAAAATGCGTGTTATATCCACAATAAAGTATTGTAAAACACGCAAATGATATAATTTATTAGTCGTCCATTAATCCAACCCAAAAGAAACCGTTCATTTCAGGCGTCGAATAATACCTTTGTATTCTTTTAACTGAACCGTGTTTACTTTCACCCAAAGTGTGGAAAGCAAGATTCTTGACACAGATACGTAGAAAAGACGACTAAAGAATTGTTCGTGAGTTACGTGAAATAAAACGTACATTCTATAAAAATCAAAGTTACGTATAAGGAATTTCGTAGCTTTTACAAGAATTTTAAAGCCACCCTCTGTATCGAACGACCTTGAAGCTCGAGGGCAGGATCTTATAAGGGTCGGGCTCCCCTAAAAAGTGTGTAGCAATTTAAAATCGAGTGGCTTCTAGAAGGGTGTTCGATTTATTGCGAGAATTTCAATCCCCGCACAATAAATCAAAGGTGAGATTGAAGTAACAACGTCACAAATATTTCGTATTTCTCGCGACAAAGTATGTCGAAAATAAAGCCAAAACAATCTCAATGAAAAATATAAGTGCGTTAATGCGTGTGTTTCTCCTTCTTCGATATTATGTTAAAGCTACAGCTGAACGGAAAGTTGTAACAGGGTTAAAATAATTGCTCGTTACAGAGGTCCAGTAACGAGGATAACTCGCAACATATTTATACGTGAAAGTATACGTGCACGGCGAGGTATTGGCACCGGCAATTAATTGACATAATCGTGAAATCCACGCTTGATCGAGCATTAAGTGAGGCTGTACGTAACATTGTTCGCTTTGTGACTTCGTTAAACGACGTTCCGTCCCGCGCGTGCACGACGAACGGAATAAAACAAAAATTCAGTTAGCAGGCTAATGGACGGCGTGAGCTATTAATGCAAATTCCCTTTGACCAGTTTTCAGGGTTCCACGTCGTCGCTGGTGTGATTAAAAACGTCGTCGCGTGTCATCCGCAGCGGCAAAGGTATAAACGCGTTTAAGCTTACTGATGAGTGAACCTTTTTAGTTAGGAAAAACGATGGACGGACTGAAAGTACGATTCATAATATCGAAGTTGACTATTCTACCTGGCGAAACATTGTTAATTGCATATTAGTTCCTGGAGAACTGGAGAAAGAGGAATATTTAAAAAAAAATCGTAATAAGTAGGTATGTAAGGGAGAGTAGGGTAAACACGAATGCGGTGTAATTGCGAATGCGATGTTACGGTGTTTTAATAAATAAAAACTATGTTCCCTCTCCACTAGCTAATCATTTAGGTTGTACCCAACGCCGGGTAGAAAGTAATAAATACAGAACGCTCACGCTATTCAAGATAAACACAATTTATTATTTTCAGCATGTTTCAAGTAATATTTTGTCAATTTTCAATTGCATGTAATTACTATTGAATTAATGATACTATTTTTTTTTTAGTTGAAATAAAGTACTTTTTTACCAACATTTTGTGACCAAGGCGTTGCTTGAATTATGATTCTAACTATGATTACTACGTTGTTAACTTTTTTATTTGTACCAACGTTTCCTATTTAAAGTAAATAGGAGAGATGGCCCAGTCGCTATATCTCAGACTCTATAGGGAAAAGTGTGTTATAGTGTAGAACAATCCCTTCAGTACAAGTAGTCGAGTGATAAACCGTATTTCATTTATCCCTGCATTTTTCTGAATATGCAGGGTATCCCAGAATTAACGGATAATCCGAAACATGCAATATCCTGATGCAAGAAGATTTCGAAAAGTCCTTTAGCGTTTTGGGATCCGAGATTTCGTTCTCGTGATATTAGGTAACAGTTGAATATTAGCGGTGGAACTTCCGAGCGCGGAGTTGTAGGTATACGCTGTAAAAGGTAATTGGGGGCTACATTTCACCTCTACTTTAAAGCAGTAGTGTACAGAATGTTATTTAAAATATACTTCCAAGTTAATTTTCGTTTAATGTTCTGGATAATAAGATGGTAGAGGTATTGAGAGACAATATAGTGAAACTATTTAGCCATATTAACCCTTCCTTTCAAGGCTAACGAGTTCTTTCTTTGAAGAAAGGAGTGATAAATCTAAAATTGTAGAAATCAAACTTCGTATTAAGTTTTTTCTCATAAAATAAATAATATCAGTATTATTTAGTTTCAATAGTCATTTTATATGAAGTGGGCCATCTTTCCTGGACTTATCCCAACAGTATTCTTTGTCCGTCACTAAAGTGACGAAGTCCACGAAGTCGTCTAATACGATATTTAATCACGCTATAATTGAGATTATCCACGTAATACGCATCCCCCCTCCCTACTGTCAGATTTACGAAATAATTATCGCGTGTGGAGATAATTTTTGCTTTTGAAGGTAGTACGTGCACGACGCTTTTAACTGCCTCCTGTTCAGGTTCCCAAGAGTGCAATGGCTTGTGCTGTGAAACTGTATCGCCATTCGTCGCTTCCTCTCCTCCACGTAGCAATTAACCGCGTCGCAATAGCGCTCGTCTGCTCGCTACCAGACAACCACGAGGAGCACCAAGCACCGTGCGTGTCCGCCACTTTTCTTCGCTACCCAGCAGCGTCTAGTTCTAACGATAACGTTAGAGTGTTCACAGATCGTGCGCTGGGGAAATTTTGGAGCAAGATGGAAGATTGGCGAGCGCTCGTGCAATTTCGCGGCTAAACCATCCCACCCTTCACCACCTGCTTTCAGTTTTAACATTAAACTTTCCTTTTACTACAATGTATAATGCTACAATAATAGGAACATAATAGAAATACAAGCCTAAGTAGGAATAAATTTTCTGTAGTTGCTATTAAAGTCTTATCAGAATCATCTCGCTCAGTCTGTGATCAGATCATTTAAGAGCAATGTTCTTGGTCTTAAAATAATGCATCAGGGTTCTTTATATCTTTAACCTTTAATAACACGCGTGCAGACTTTTATAAATAAATCAATCAAAACCATCAGATAGCACTCAAAAACTAGTTTAAAAGAATAACCGTTTGTAAGTAAAGTTATACATATTGCAAAAACGTTTATTAGACGGAAAACACTTATAATAACCAAAATAGAAGGAATGTTTGAACTAAGAGTAAGTTATAGAATATAAGAAAAAATGATTTGACTAAAACACGTATCGAACACTTGATTTATGGGTTACCGTTACTTACAATTAGCACAAAAGAGGCGCTGTGGACATTTATTAAAAAAAAAATAGTAGCTTCTTTAATGCAAATGATGTACTCCGTACACCAGCGCGTGTTGCTAACTGTTAAACAAATCTATTACTGTTGATCAGCCAAAGATTGCCAAAAAACAAGGGTGGCAGAATTCGTCAACTAGATACCTACCCTTTCCAGCAAATATTCCTTCATCACATTCAAAATGTACACTTTCTAAAGGTGGGATATACCATCTGCCACTTTTTAAAGATCTGAGCACGAAAACGAAGCATTAAATGAAACATGAACAGCAACAGATGTAGAAGTGACCCCTCAGATTGCTTTTGTGGGAACCAACCGGGTAAACAGAGATTAAAAATGAACGAGAATAGGAGCCACGAGTCTTTGCCTTGTCTCCTGGGAAGCGTGAACAGGTAGCTGACGTTTTCAATCTTCCCGATACACCGCGCATCATGATATTTATGGCATGAGTAACACGCGGAATATCGAAAAGATTGCGAGATGTGTTATTTTGCTGTCTGACACAGGATGAAATGGCACGTTAAGTCGTCCAACATTAATTAAAGAGCTCTTAGTTATGAATTTCCTTCAATTTCTTCTAAGGTCCCCATAAATACTTTACGCTTAATATTTTCCAAAACGGTTTAGGTACTACATTTATGAATCAAAGGAAGACTTAATTAAAGCTCTTACGAAGTTAATTGAAATATCAGTCTTCTAGGAAAATCTGATTCTGAATATCAGTTTAGAGGAGATGATTTCGACGCACTGATTCGGTCTATTAAGTATGAATTTTTGGGACAATATTATTGTTCTGCATTTTAATAAAAACAATTTTATATTACTTATCTTAATTAAATTCAATCTGTTGCTTGATAAGTCCTTGAGATTCCTTAAACTTTCAGGTCCAAACTGTCTTGATATGACGTGAAAAAACTTTCCTTTGCTGTAGGTGTGAGTGTTTCACCATCCATTTGAAATGTTAATCTCTTCTAATTAGAACAATTTTTACGGTCGAAATTAAATTTATATTATCATTTCGAAGGTTTGATTACGTCATCTTCCACCCAAATACACTTGCACCGCAAAACGCATCGGGCATGAAAAGAAACGTAACAATTTCGACGTATTACCCCAACTTGTTAGTTTTTCGTGCTCCCCAATCATTTTTATAACATCAAAAAGCCGAGCGAATTGAGTCGTTGAATTTTGCACGATAACCGAATCAGGTCATAAATCTTTAGCAGAAGGGCGGCTTGAGTAACACGCCTCTTCAAGGCAAACAGATCGTGCTCGCTTGAGATTCTAGAGCGAGATGTTTGCGTTACGACGATTTTCAAGGTGGCGAGAAAGAAGGCCACGCGATCCGGCGGGCCGAGGGGAGCGTGATTGAAGGTAATCTCCTTTTATCTTTCCCAAAGATAATGATATTACCGGACCACAGAGGCTGGGGAAAGGTTCGGCGGCGTGGCCCCCTTTTCGTGAATTTCCCTCCATCGAGAAACTCATTTCCTCGACGTGGCGGGAGGCCACGGGGGCACAAACGTCTACCTAACGTATAACGCAGTTTCGTCACGTAACGATTCCCTGCCTCGAAAAGACAACAAACTTTAAGACGAACGGAACTGTCATCTCCACGCCGGACATGACAAACCCGCAGCCATTTCTGTCCTCCCACGGTCTATCCGCGCCCCCCCGTCTCTCATTTAACCCCCCGCCCCCCCTTCCATCGCTCTTGTATTATATCACCCTTTTACGCCGCGCGAGGGAATAGGCCGATATTTCATCCTATTTCCCATCTGAATTCCCCTGGATGGCGTGGCCACGACGAACGTCGCGCCATGCAAACACGTACGAAACTCAGTTACGTAACGCTTGGGGATCGAAGGTGAACGGTATGTAAATTCTTGCCCGCGGTAAATTACGATCGAATGTCAACTTCGCCGACGATCTTTATCACGGAGGTATATTGATTACGTATACTCGTGTCTGTTCTTGATGTGTTCAGGCAATGAAATAAAGTGGCACGTTAAGTGAAAATAGGCGTGCAGTAAAGGGGGCGCGGTTGTGAGCGGGGCATTTCCTGGTAGGGGAGAAGTGGGATGAAAGGGACATTTTTGTTTGGGACCACATAGTAAAAAAAGTAAATAACCATTTGAGTTGTAATTTGTAACATTAAAAAGGCCCGTTATCTGGCTATAGCAATACATGATCCTATTAAGCTTCTCTCTATATTTACGTGTTATATTTTTCGTTTTCTAAAAAAGTGTGTTTTGTCCCTTTCATAAATTGGCTGTATTGAAAGGGACATGGGTGTTTTTGAATGGAACAGTGTAATAAAACCAGGTAATATTATTATCATTTTTTTCATTGTTCTTTATGCAGGTACTGAAATCAAGTAGCTAAGGTAAAAGTACCAATAACTGGACACGTCCCAATACCTGGACACCAATGACATTTATATTTTTACTAAGCTTCATAGAAAGTTTTGAACAATATTGTTGGGAATATATGTTATTTTGCAACTTGATCTCTTATATAAAAAATTAAGAAAGTCCTAGATGTAAAGTTTAATATATAAAACAGTCTTTAAATGTCGGAGGTGCATGCATTTGAATTCTGCGTAGATTTCTTAAGTAATTCTTAAGAAAAATACAGTTAGTTGTTAAGGTGATAATCATCGCTATATAACGTTTTTCTGAGAAAAAAACGTATGTACAGAATCTTAAGAAGTTTTTTGTCACATACAAAACAAAACATTCGATTGGCTCGAGATCGGTTAATGTTGATTTTAATTAAAAATATACGTGTTCATGTACCGGTACATAATAATCTTGCCCTCTGCACGCTGTCCCAATAACTGACCAGCCGTCCAGTTGGTCGGCCTGTCAGCATTTTGAACGGTTAGGTGAAATCCCAGTACCTGACGGCATTGTCAAACCGATAATGTGTCTGTGTTTCCTCAAATTTTTGTATATCAAAAGTGTAAGTACAAGTATACTGTACATAAATTAACAGCTTTCTATTTTCAAGTTATATTTTTATTCAATTGCGTGCTACATTTTCAACATAACCAATAACCATTGACACACTAGTGGCGCCCTCTGCCCCGAGCTTTGCGTCATCTTCCCTATTGACCAGGTATTGGGACACCACAAATGGGACGCTGGGACAAATCAGAATTCTATTGTCCATGTACTGGTACACATAACTACTTGTGTTTTTACTCAATTTAATTAAAATAACGCACTGAAAACAAGGTTTTAGTAGCTCATTTGATAGAAAGAAGTAACATTTATCTCAATATTGACACTTTTGTTCAAAAGGACATTTATTTTGTGTCCATTTTTAAGATATACAACTTTGATATCCTTAAGTGTCCAGTTATTGGTACTTTTACCTTACTTTAATTCGTAATAGGAACTAAAAACTCAACAGTTAAGCTTATGTAACTAAATGATCTTAATAGCTATAAATAATGAATTGTCTAATGGCATCCTAACCTGTTTTTTAGCTGGCATATTTTCACTGAAACAAGTGAAGAATAGTAAGGTTTTGAAAGGAACAGGTATGAAAGGGACGTCCCCTTCATAGATTTTTGTTGTGTCCCTTTCATAAATAGGGCACCAAAATTAAAAATCTAATTCCTACAATTATAATATAAAACAAAAAAAATCGGACATTATACGATATCGTTCTTAAATAAATACCTGTTTAGATATAGTAATAGAGAAATCAGTCGCTGATAACAGCACTTCACAAAACAGTTCAAGAAAATACGAAAAATTTTACTTTGAACCTCAAAAAAATTAAATCGTGTATTATAAATACATGTGGCTACAAAATAAAAACGCTTTTGACCTGGGCAGATCCTTTATCTTTGAGATAATAACCATGTCCCCTTCAATACGTGTCCCTTTCATCCCACCTCTCCCCTACCACAGACGAGTAAGAAGTATACAGAGAATACCACCGAAGAAGAGAAGCAGTTCAACGTACAATATTCGTGGAACACACCACCGCGGCTGCGTGAACAGAAATCGCCGTTCGAAATAATCGGCCAGAACGAAGTCCTGACGGAAATACATTATCTCAAAACGCATGGAGCTGTCATCTCCATTTCGTACATGGCGAAATCGCCTGCGCTCCTACCGTTCTCCATCCCCTATCTACCCCCAACTACCACTGGTACTTGCGCTCATCTCTCAGGAACGATCCCCAGCGACACTCTCGCCCTCCCCTAACCCCCGAGACCGCCATTTCTCTCTCATATTGTCTACCATTCGCGCCCTGCATATTAAGGAAGCGTCACGCCGTAAGGGCACGGCGATGGTCCAGCAACGTCGTCAAATATGAGCCAAGTGCGACTAGGAGCCACGGCGGTGGTTAGGGGTGAACGCGAAGGGATAGAAACGATCTCGATATAGGTGAGAGGAAAGGAAAAAAGAGGGACGTAGAGTCAAAGCGTGGCATCGACGACGCGGATCGGAACGGGTCGAAAAGGGGGTCGTGGCGGACCGGCTCGAGTGGGAGGGGGTGGAAGTTAAAAGGGGGAGGATGGGGGAAGGTTGCGGGAGAGCTGCGGGCCCGTAACTTTTGTAATTGAGTTTCGTCGTCTTGCCTTTTCCGTGCTTTCTCTTCTACCCTCCCTCGTCAGCTACGCTCTCGCAACCCCCCGTCCACCTTGCTCTTCGTCATCCCTCATCCTTCTTCGTTCACCGAATCGCCCGGCGTCTCCTCCTTTTCCCGTCTGACGGATCGTGTCCCGGTCTCCCGCCCTCTTGCGTCTTTAGGGGCGCATTCCCTCCCGGCGTTGCGTTAGATAGACCGGGGCAGGGTTCTTATCTCGTCCCTGGCTCGCAGGTAATATCGCCGAAGCGAAAACTATTAGAGGAGATACGACGGTGGCTGGAACAGATGTCCGAAAGCTAGTGCTCTTAAGTTACTGCGGATGTACGTACGTCGGGCGGACGTAACACGATGCCCCGGATATTTACGATACGTACGTGGTGTGGTGCCATTTTTCCAGATGCCGCGAGTTGTGCGGTGACACGGCGGAGACGAGATGGAACGAAATCGTCTTTGGGCGTCGCCATTGTTTCATGGGACTGGGACACGCGTTATGGGATATTCTTTTATGGGAGGAATTAGCTGGGGGAGGAATAGGCTGCTGCTTTGAATTTTGGGTACACGTGATGATAGCGAAAAGAAGGAATAATATTGATGGTAATAATAATTTGTCTTTGTTCAACACAAATTACGTAAATTATGTGATAAATGGGGGAGGTTCAGCATATCTGCTATTTTGCAATCTAACTATAAAACATTATTTATTATATATAAAACTAGCGAAACAACAGAAGAGCGAGAAAGGGAACCAAAAGACAAGGGGAGTTGTGGATAGTGGAGGAGAATAAAAGAACGAGCAGCATATTTAAAAGCGGGGATAGAGGACAGAGAACGAATTTCCAAAGGAATCTGAACTAACAAGGGAAGTCCGGTTACCCAAACATTCTGATTCTGTTGAAGCTGCGTAGGTTTGTAGAGAACCTCAATAGAAGGATATGACAATTTTTGGTTTATGCCCATTTTCGATTCTTCGGGGTAAAAACATATCTTAAAGGGGTATACGGGTATTTCGGGGTCAAAAATCGAAATTTTTTCTCGATTGTTTATGATAACCACGGGTCATAGAAATAGTTTACAAAGGATTTCATTGAAAAATTCGGAAAATTGCGAAAGTTACAGCGTAAAAAGTAACTGGCGGGTCAATGCAGGTCAACGCGCCGCGCCGCGGCGAGTTTCAAAGCCGTTTTTCTCAAAAAGGTGAATATCGTAACTGGAGAACGGATCGATATTTTTTGTTGAAATTTTAACTGAACCTACAAAACTCTTTTTTACACAATATGAAACTCGCTCAATAAGATCGCATAACTTTAACAATATTTAAGACAACATTTATCACGGGATTAATTCAGTAAAATCCTTTAAAGTTGATATTTGTTGTAAAACTCCGTAAATTTTTATTAAAATTATTCCACCGAGTTTCACATTGTGGAGAAGAGTGTTTTGTAGAATCAGTTAAAATTTTAACTAAAAATATGCAAAACCTGCACAGTTTCGAACAAATCGGAATGTTCGAATAACCTCGCATCCCTTATAAGTGCGATAAAGAACGCGTGGTCAACAAACTAAGATTTCTAGAATTATCATTGTCCAAAATGTGGTCACCTGCTTCACCCTTAATAATCTCACGTTCACATAGAATACGCAGGCACTGTCCAGGTGTACCAAAGATCTTTACGAGTGGTATAACGAGGAATAGGTTCGGAAGAATAGGTCGAGTGACCCAGGAAGGCATTAAAAATCCATCGGGGAAGATAAAGCGAGGTTCGATTAACAGGAACTTAAAAAATCTTTCGCCGCCCTTACCGAGTCGAGGGGAAATAGACGCTCAGCCAGCCCCCGATTCGTCGATAAAGTTCCGCCGGGGCGGGATTAACGCGCAGAGACAAAGCTGCTTGGTTTATATCGATGGGACGGGTCTTCGGAAGTTCGACGGGACAATGAATTAGATGAAATCGGGCACCGTTTGAAATAAATGCGATCGACGGATGTCGGGGTTCTTTGTCCGCTCGTATTAAATGGCGTCGAATGAGAATGGAAATCAATAGGTCGTCGGGGTGGGAATGGGTGGCCGGCGGGGGTGGGATGGGGGTGGGATGGGTAGCGTGAAACGTTGCGCCGACATCGTAATCTATGATTTCGTAACGTGTTCCGGCGAGAATCTGCGTGAAAGAATTTATGGGGGATCCACGGAACCGAAAGATTGGTTCGTTCGTACCTCTTGGGTCAGTAGACCTCCAGAGGTACTGCAAGTAGTTACACGGAACGACGGAAGGAGCATGGAAAATATACCCAGGGATCCGGGATCTTGGTATCTGGTATCTGGTATTCGCACCAAGAAAAAGGCATTACTTCCTGGGAAGATAGTCGGTACCCTCGGGACCTCGTAAATCGTTGCGCTGCTGGCCCGAGAAACTTCAAACCTACCTGCTGGTGCTGCGGATGCCTTCGACTTCGAGGCAATATTGAGTGCCGGCGGGCATCCACCAAAGAATTTCATGCGTCATGTGTACTCCTGTATCACAAATAACGTCTCGGTATTACGTATTCCTTTCTGAGCTGATCGCGTTATCAAGCAGGATATCCCGATATAGGGGAGAGTTGCCAATATCGTACCACTTAAGACATTTTACGTTATATTTCATATTTGGTACTCATATGAACGCAAATGACTACTTATTGGATATTGTAGCTTGATCTTTTAGGCACCTACTATTATATGCTTAGCCTTTTGTTCAGAACAAATTAATTTGTTATTAATCTTTTCGTCACATACTGTCAAAGGTACGATTCGGACAACCGGTCTCCTAAATCGTACCTCTCGGTTTCCAAAATCGTACCTCCACTAAAAAATAGCATAAATAACAAATAGAGAAGAAAATATTCAACATAAAGTAATGATTATTATATAGTTACATATACAAATGTATATGGATCACACACAGGCCGCAATAACCTATGTAAATGATATATGTACATAACCTATAAACATACGAGTTGTCAAATCCTACTAGTAGGATTGTAGTGGTACGATTTAGGAAACATGATCAATTTATTCATAAATATCAATTTAAACTTTATAATGAATGTAATATGCACTTAAAATGAATGTCAAATATTCTACATTAAACCTGTTTTTAGAAAAATACAAAAATACGGGAAAAAATTGTATTGTTTGATTATTATCAGCTACGGTAAACTGATAAAAAGTTACATCAATCATACCTGATTTTTTTAAATGTTTATAGCACGCACAAAATAGGGTGTAAGCTCAAAATGTTTTGTTTCTATTTCTTATTTCGCATTTACTTGATATTTTTGTTATCAAATGTCGTTTACATTCATTAATTACTTAGAAATTGATGAGGTACGATTTAGGTGCCCAGTACGATATTGGCAACTCTCCCCTAACTGTCGATCTCGCGCGAGCTCTGCTACTCGAAATACCAGCAGCTTACGAGCTGCTTCGAGATTATAGCTGCTTAAAGTTTCGCTGTTTAATAGAACTCATGAACAGCAGCGGAGATGTTCTACTAAACGAAGGTAAGTAATATATATTACTTGAAGCAAAGGGATGAGTGATATTGCTCAGTTCAAAAATTTACTAAGTAAGCCCTGTCTGCGCAAGATTCTGATAAATCTTGACCACCGATACACGAAGCCTGTCGCATTAGTATCAATGGGGATGCTGGTGAACGTCATTCGGGGGGATCGCAGACCCATAAACGTTTTAGGAATCCGACAGCAGCCAGGAATCGTGTCGTTAAAATGGGGAAACTGCACCGTAGCTTTATTTTATTTTCCCTCGGTCTGGACCAGGAGCTTTCATCGGTACAGGTAATAAACGCGGTGCTTTGACATCGAAATAAATCCGCTTGTGTATCGGGGAGTGTAGCTGGTAGTCGCGTACACACGATTACGGTTCAAGACGAAGTTTCGATCTCGACGATTTGCTCAATAAAAGCCCCGTTATTGTCACCGTCATTCGCTCACCCCATTATCGATTCACCCTAGCGACACTCTCGAGTCTTTCCCGCGGAAAATTTATACCGCAGCTTTAAATCACCGGCCAGGACGATCGGGGAGCGTGCAGTGTCAACAAAAGGATATAAGGAACGTAATGCCAGATTTTCTCCGGCGACACGCCCCATTAAAAAAGGGTAAAGCTCGACATTTTATCGCGATAGACATCGTGCATGCGAGGCACGACCCTTCCCGAAACGATACTTTATTGCCTCGCGCCGTTACGTCTTTCTTTTACTTTGAATTTTACGATACGATTTTACGATCGTCCTCCCACCCTCTCGCGATCCTTGCGACCAGCAGCATGCGTCGCGTCAACACTACTTCTAGCATCTCTCTTCTTCATTTCCCTGTCTTCCTTTCTATTTCGCAGGCAAACTATATTGCAGGAAGTTATCTGGAGAAAAGTCGCGGCACGGAGGCGCGGAAATGTGTGCTTCAAGTGCGCGTGTATTGGAGAGAGAGTTCCATGAAATTCACGAACAAATTGCATTCAATGTTTAATTTGACGCTGTGCAATTTTGGAGTGAAGCAACGTGACACTTGGCGAACAAAGAATTACTTGAAGCTCCGTGGGAAATGCGCTGGTGTGCCCTTGACTTCTAGATTGAGACTAGGTACTTTGAATTCTATGTTGAATGTAGCAATTGATAGATTTAAAGGGAAATAGTATAATCGAGAATTGAGGAGCAGTTCCATGTTTCAGAATCTTGATTTTACGAGTAGTGATCGCTAAGAGATTAACACGTGCTTGAATTAGAATTGAGGACCTTGGAGTAAGAGAGATGCAACTCAATTTTCTTACAGTTGTTGAGTTATGACTTGTAATGAGCGTAAAAAAATTCTACATCGTTTGGTGCACGTTTGATACATATCCGATAACATATGAGCTATTTATTTCAAATTTTGAACTTGCAACCATTCCTGTATTGTGCAATATTTTGGTTTTGGGCTGCTCCAGCGTGAAAACATTTGCCAAAAATAGAAATAAAATATAGGGTAAACCAACCAGTGAATGACCGAATTGTTGAATGAGAAGCCCAGTAAATGACCGCATACTTTTATTAAGAATCATACTTATTAATGTTTGTTTAATACGTATAACTAAAAATATGGGATATTAAACGTGCAACTACACTCCATTTATAAACATATAGTAATTTTTAAATTTATACTTTACATTTCTTTGCCTAATGGTCATTCACTGGTATGCGGTCAATTACTGGTTGGTTTACCCTATACTTTATTGTGTTAAGTTGAAGCAGTTTTTCAATTCATTCGAAGTTGGTAAAGACGAAGCTGCACCCCTCTTGCTGCAAGGTCGTCAATTGGGGATGATTCTAAAAAGCACGAAAACATGGTCTATTTAATCGTTGTCGGTATTCCTCGATTTTTGTTCTCGTTTTCGCGTATTTCTCTTGGTCTGATTCCCTTCAACCCAAGCTTGGTCGCCAACCGATTTAGATTCCACTGGACTGGTCATCGATTCTCACGAAAGGTGATAGACACCCACGATTACGTGGTATTCTAATGATCCCCCAGAGAGTTTTCCGACTTCGACACGTGCCCTCGGGTTACTGTCGTTAAAGAGTCCTATCATTCGTGTCGTCGTTCGTTCTAACATTCGGTCCGATCGATAACTTCTAGCTGAATGTGATGGACCGATTCCGCCACTGAAGTTTCAGAAACTTCTGCGTCGCGCATCTGTGTCGAAGCACGAAAGTGCAGCAGTATATAATTTGAGTGATGATGAAAAATGACTCGAAGCAATATATATATGTTTCACTATTTGTATTACACATAGCCGATTTGCTTGTACTACTCCGAAAGAGTATCGAAAGAAATACAGCTGTAGATCGAAGTGAAGCGTGTACCTATATTACTTTTAACGAGCGATCGTTCGTCTGAAATCGGTTCAGGATAACGCGTACTTCTCAGAGACACGGAGATGAAGCGATTCAGCGAAATCGGTCGTTGAAGAAAAGGTAAGAACGATCACCACTGGCGAAGTCGTCAAATGTATTCACCGTTCTGGCAACCCCGAAGAAGTAGGGTCGTGCTTTTATCAGATTCGCCATAAAACTGCCATTGAAATCGACCCGGGAAGGGCCCACCATCGGAGATTCGTCGTTTACACCGCCGTGCACCCGACCCCTCTTCTGCATTGCAGTCAATACCATTAAATGCTCGTACATCAATAGGTAGTTCATCCCCCTCGTACGCGTTATCTGCGATGAAAGATGAACTGTATGTTATTGATTCCCACTTCCTGTTCTTGTTACGACCTTGTAATGCACCGAAAGTTTGTCGGCCCTTCATCTCCAGAGCGGAAACCACCGGATCTTTTACGTCTCCTGATAAAATGGCTACTCAACTGGGAAGCACAGCCCCCACTGTCATCATTTTTATTATCATCTTGTCTGCGGGAGATCTAATATAAATTGATGCATCTGATATTCGATTTTACGAGGTCCCCCTGCCACGATATGTTCCATTTCCTCTCGCCCTTACGACTTCCCTTCCAGTCGGAATAATGTGTGATCGTTTGAACGTCATTCGGGTGAATGTTTAAAAACGATGATGCCAAGTGGTTAAACGTAACATTAAGGAGCCCGCTAACCATTAAGGGGGGAGACCACTGTCTCAAATCTGAAAAAATTTTTTTTTTTACATTTTCTGAAAGGCGTATGTTTCAAGAATGTTCTCTGCAAATTTTATGAAGAAATTCGCAAAATTGACGGAGATATGGTGTTTTTCGTGAAGCGGTGTCAAACGCGCGACTGAGCCACGCGGAACTTTGAACGCGTTTTTCTCAGAATGACATTTCTCAACCGCGTTGACGGTCTACAGAGAAAAGTATACGTCTAATTGGCTTGATCAAGGACATTTATTGTACGGAAAACCCGTCGCTATTACGTGACGATCAGACATTTTCAATTTTCGACCTGCTTCTATTTTTTTTTAGCAACATTTCCCCAATTTTGTACCCCGAAAAACGGACTTTTTTTCAGTGGTTCGCCATTTTGTTATTTTTTTACAAATTTGACATTTTGCGATCGTCACGTAATAGAGGCAGGCTTCTAGTTTCTAAATATTATTGTTTTTTTTAATTTCGGTGAACCATATGGTCTGGGGACTGTCAACGCGACTAGCATGTTTTTTCCGGAGCGCAAATTTTGACGGAGTGTATACAGAAAACGGATTTATGAATTTGATTAAAAAAAAATTTTTCTTACCCTTTGATATATACACTATTGACTATACTAAGCAATAAATTGATTTACTTGCATTGTTTGGTTGAAATAAATTCCCGAAAATACCCTTACATTTCGGGCCCAGTCAGTGGTCTCCCCCCTTAAGAAGACAACCATCCTGCTTAGATTACAAGTGTACAATGCCTTAGCTTAGGCAACCACTGTGAGGAATAGGACTAAAGTCCTCGCCTGTGTACTCAGCGTAGGTACTCTGCTGGCGCTGTAATCTGACGGAGCACCGACCGCGAATGAGAGGAGCGAGGGAGAGGAGAACAGAACTGGACGGAGTGAGCGGGGTGGTCGAAAGGAGAGAGAAGGTTGTAGCCCGTTGGTCCATTTCGAACGTAGGTTGCGTTCCGTGGCCGTAATTTGCAAGTCCCGGGCGCGGCCCTAACTGGGCCAAAACTCCGTTGCGCCAAGTTTAAGCGAGCTTACGCTTTAAAGCTTATGTTTGGTTAAGGAGTTGCCGTGCCACTGGCGAGGGAGAGCGTGGCCTGCGTACTTCGTATTCGCTACGCGCCGCCGTTTTATTCGGAGACGGACGTCAAGATACGTTTACATCTCACGTTAACCCGCCATTTTTATGCCTCACGGGGGGTTTTGGGAGGAAATGTGGAGTGTGTAAGGAGAAACGGTCGCCCATTTGGCAGACATTGCTATTGCGGTGATGTCTGACGAATGCTGATGGATTCTACTGTCGTGCTCGGGAGGATCTCTAGACTTTACTCATTACTGTTTTTTAATTAAATATGGAATTGGTGGAGTTGTAGCTCATTAGATAAATAGTGGTTATTTTGGAATATGAAAGTTTATATCAAAGTTTATATTAAAGTTTAGAAGATAGTTTCGATCGATAGTGAGACTCTTCATTGAACTATGGTCAGTTGCAGAATAGTTTCCTGGTAAATGAAAGAGATTTATGGATACTCCCTTCTCTACAATTTCAAGGTCTCTTGATTCTTCTGATTCCAATATAACAAGTCAAAGAATAAATACGAAAGTTATTTTTGTACACATCTAATTTGCCTTCTCCCTCAAATAGGGGGAGTTAACTTCAGGGGATCCTTCGGTTAAAACGCTTAAATAATCTGTTACAAGAAGAGGTTATAACATATCCTAAAAAATATGTTTGGTATTTGAGGCATTTGATGGAAAAAGGGCACATAGGCTTATGTGCCCTTTTTCCGTAAATCGGTTAAATCGACTCAGGAATATGTTATATATATAATATATCAAGGACATTTCTTCTCCCACGTTTAAATTAGCTAAATGCTGTTTTGTTACGTAGCGTGAGCGACATGCAGCTACATAGCCGCTGAGCGGTCGCGCTGCCGTGCTGTCTATTGTCTGGTCGTGCAATACGTTTGATTTAATGTAAGCGAGGAACTATGGAAAGTGAGGCGTGTATCGAATCCGCAAGGAAAGAAGCGAATTTAGGAAAGATGAAATTGATTTGTAAGACAGCTTGCTGCAAAAAATCGAAGAAATTAATACTTACTTAAAACATAACATTTTTTGTTTAGTTTTGCCCTTCATTTTGTATTTTTTATTTAAGAAATGTATAAAAAATTGGCAACGAAGTATATAAACAAAATTATATGTAAATAACTAAACAAAGAAGCAATTTTGTTACGAATTTACCCTATTTACGGAAAAAGGGCACATAAACCACTTGCATAAAACTATTAAATAAAGACACATATCATTTTCAAATCATGACTTCTGTTTACGAAACGTTTGAAGGATATGATACTACATCCTTAAAAAAAAAATGGATTTGATTGCATTACTTTTCATTAAGTTATACTATAATGAAAACTTTGAAACCGATTTACTCGAAATGGCATTTTGGCGTATGTGCCCTTTTTCCATCAAATGCCTCATTTATTAATCTACTCGTTAGGGTACAAAAAAAAATTTGTTTCATGTTTTCAATCTTGATGCATTTTTTAAGCGGCGCTTAGTGCAGCGCTACATAAACCGCAATCGTAGTATTTACTCACAGGATCGTCCAGAATCAAAAATCCAAAAGATTTCTTAAAATTTATATCAATGGCTATCGCAATGGCTATCCAAAAAATCTATGGCAAATTCGTCGTTAGTTTTCATCTCCTCTGTTTATTGGCTTTTTGAGGGTGTTTATAGCGAAAAATTATAAAGTGGAGGGATGGTTACATCGCGCGGCGTGATAAGCAGTCGCTCGGAAGGGAAACCGTAATCGCGAGTGCTCGCGAATCTTACAGGAGGACAAAGACGAAGACGAGCGTACCCAGGGAACCGGAAAGAGTGGGCGCGCCGTGTCACATCTCGACGCGTAAAAACAACCTTCCCGTCAACCTTTATGAAAATGGACGGTCTGTGTTCTTCAGCGAACCGTGATGTATCCTCGAAGCGACATGTACGTTTGTCGGTTCATGTATCCGCGCATTTCTCGACACTTTCGTGGCCACCGCTCCGTCGACAAGTCGCCTCGAAACTATCCCGACATAACAGTATCAGAGACAGAAACGCTGGCCCGGGTTTTTATCGAGCCTTGCTTCAGAAGAGGTGTACCAGGCCGCCGTCACCTTTGACTTTCCGCTTGACAAGCGCTCTAGAAGTCTCGTTGAAAGAAACATACCAGTGTAATAAACCCTCGCACATGTTAAACCTATTCTTTGATACAGTATGCCGACAAAATTTTGAATAAAAACAATCAACTGTTGTCTTCGTGAAACTTTTTTTAAACAATTCGAATATTTTTGCAAAGAAGCAATAAGTGATGAAAGTAGGTGGGATAGAAATAGGATGAGAAAAGTGTGTGAACAAGTTAGGCAACCCTTTTTATTTAGCAAATTATGCAACTTTGTTATTAAGTAAACAAATTTTTGTTGGTGCATATTTTTGGAGGTGAAATCACCTCTTGAAAAAAATGCAGAGTTTTCTTTATGGTGAAATATAACAAGAACGGTGTGAGATATCGAAAAAAAAATTTAAACAAATGTAGCATCTTTTTCTTATATCTACAAAATTGTGTATCGTAAACATAATTATTGAATCAAGACTTGGTGGTGGAGGTAACTTAGAAAGTATGGATTTCTCGAGAATTATTGTTACACAGTTTGGTAGATAGAATAAAGCAGCAATTTTTGTTTAAATTTCTTTTCAATATCTCTCACCGTCCTTGAGATATTCCACGATAACGAAAACTCTGCATTTTATTCAAGGGGTGGTTTCACTCCCTACAACCGTACTATGGAACCAACAAAAAATAGTTTTGTGTTATGGATGAGCTACTCTCCTCGCACACAAAGTTGCATAATTTTCTGAATTTTCAGGTTCCCTACCCCCTGGGGAGTTCGATTGGAAAATAGCTGGTTTCTTATACCAGAAGCTTTTCCACCCCCAGGTTTAATTCAAATATAGTTTCTATGTAGCAGCATGTCCGTGTATGAGAATTGCGATAGCTGATCTACTAAATCCACGAAATCATATCTCGCCAGATAATACGATCCACCACCCCACTGCGGCGCGATCGAACAATACCTCGCAGCCGAATAAGCATGAAATGCAATGCTGCGAAATAAGGAAGCGATTCTTTTGTGTATCGAAGATCCCCGTGCCTTTGAGGGAGTGAATAGATCCCGGGTAACCTGAATAAATCGAAGATCCCTGGACCAATAAAACCGATCCTTCGCCAGCCGTCGATGTGGATGATCTTTCGCGGCGACTCTTCAAAAGTCGCCCTTTATGAAAGAAACTTACCCCACCTACGCCCATCGTGTTATCATACAAAGAACAAGCGCCGCGACCTCCGCGATTCTCCTACGTGGCTTGATTTCCGAAACGAGCTTTTCATACGCTGTATAAGTCGAATGTGATCCAAGAATGATACTAGACAATAATACTGTGAATTTCTGTGTCTTCCGAGGGTCGTGACGCGGTCAACGAACCTTCCTTCATCCTCAAGAAAGCAGATGGATTAGAGAAACGGTACCTAATATCTCCTAGCCAAAGTTAAATCCCTATTTATTGAAGAATAATTGATATTTTTAAAGTAAAGAGAAATTATTCATGTGTCATGTAGCATAAGTTAAAATGGTTGAATCTCACAAATTTTTAATTGGCACTCAGAAAATGTAAGCCATGCAAAAATCGGGTGCTGAAAAAAGGGTACCTAATATCGTCTACTCAGGAAATATTGATTAATTCATGTATATATGAGGTTTTAAAGTTATTTTCATATTAGGATTAGGTTTAAAAATACCTAACCTGATCTAATTTCATTAACGCCAAGCAATGTCACTCTGTGGTATTCAGAACTCGCATACTGCTAAAAGGAACACGCAATTTTCATTACGAAAAATATTTGAATCGATTGCAATCCTTAAGTAGGTACATCACTAAAATTTTCACAGTCCAATCAACTTTTACACTATCAAGATTCACTAAAATATTTTCTGTAATTGTTGATCACATGACGCTGTAATTACAGTGTGTCTTCCTAAATATGTTTACTAGGTACTAATTCAGTTCATGACGGATAAATTTTAGTGTTAGCTTTGCGAGGTATAACGAGTGTCTAAAGTAAAGTTCCCAGTGCTATGAAAGTCACAAGTGTATACCAGCGATACTCACTGTAACTACTAGAATAAAAAATATGATAGTACCATCTGAAAAGTGTTTGCTACTTTGAAGCTCTTCTTGTTATTCACGTGAAGGCAGCGAGATTCATAGTTGTCACGAGAGAAAGAGCCCCATTTCGATGCTTTAGCCAGAGCTTCACGGGCGATCGCTTTTTCATTTCCGCAATTTACATCTATTTGTAGCGAGAAACCCACCACGCTACACTTGCCCCGCTCCCAACCCAACCCGAAAGCGTTCCGTTAAACCTACTCAGAGACCTTTGTGCGCGGATATAGGTCATCCCTGAATGCAAAAAAAAGGTCAACGAATGAAAAAAAAAGAGACGAGAGAGTTTTTCCGTCACGCTGGAAACGACGCGAACGACGCAGCACGGCTGGCTAGAAAGGAACAAGAGGGATTCCCTATTATCGCATAACAGTGATAAGTTCTGACGGTGTTTTCACGATCCAATTTGTGCTCGCAGAGGGAGTAAGAACGACGCGCAGCTGGCTCTGTAGTCCAAACAATTCCAAAACTGCGACACTTTTTACCCGTGTATTTTTTCATTCCAGCCCTTCGTGTCAGAAAGTCTGTAACGTAAATCCAAGCGAACTCACGCACAGCGAAGGATATTCCGAAGCAACGGCGATAACGAATTTAGGAAGGGGATGGTGGGAAGGGGGTGGAGAGGGCGCGTCGGGATCCGCGTTAGAAGTAGTGAAATGGGGTGAAGAAATTGTCAGGCAGAAAACAATTTTCACGGCTAAGGGAACTACGGCCTGATAAAGAGGGAGAGAAACACACGGAGAAAGATAAAAAGTTTCTCTATCGCGAGATAACGTTATCAAGCGTCGGCGTCATCTTTTATGCCCCAATTTACGCCTCGAAGAGAAGAAGAAGAGGTGGCGGACACAGACACGCTCGACGGGGCTTGCGAACGTGGGGAACGGGGAGGGGTGAAGGTAAAGTAGAAGATGAAAGAGCGCCTTCGCCTAGAAAGAAAGTGCTCGAAGGCAAAAATAGAGAGAGGAGACGTCGCTCCCTGCCGCGTTCCTTTACCCATGAAGTTTGATTATGTTTTTAGGATGACGAGGAGCGGATCAAATTTTGCAACCACTATATATGCCTGGCTCGCTGTCCGCCCTCTGCGCGAGCTTCCCGCTCTCTAACCAACCCTGCTCGCAACTTTTTTTCCCCTCTGCCCGCCTTGTTTTCCGACAGACTTATCGATCGGGATAAAGTAAGCTGCGAAGTAAACGACCCCTTTCGCCGAGGGTTTAATTAAAGGCTGGATTAATAAGCGGCCATTCAGTTTGCTTGCTCAATGCACGATAATCGCCCTTGATGAAATGTCCGGCAACTAGCCAACGTGGGATTATTATTAATACAGCGATTCAGAATAACAATCACGATCAAGAGACACTGTTGTTATCCAAGTTTCATAATTCTGTGGGGTTAGAATTCAAATTGAAAGGATGTGTCTGTGTGTTAGGAGATTTTTCTATCGCCACCTTGTATTAAATTAAACAGAAAGCGAAAGGGGTAGTATTTGCGGGACGTGGGGATTATTATTAATACAGCGATTCAGAATAACAATCACGATCAAGAGACACTGTTGTTATCCAAGTTTCGTAATTCTGTGGGGTTGGAATTCAAATTGAAGGGATGTGTCCGTGTGGTAGGAGTATTTTTTATCGTCAGCTTGTATTGGATTATACAGAAAGCGAAAGGGGTAGTATTTGCGCGACGTAGGGAAAGTTCGTGAATCATATCTTGAGCTGAGTTGGTTCGATATACTTAACGTAGAAGATGTTGAAGAAAACGGGGTTTTGATCCACGTGTTTTAGGAACCGATCAAAGCACTTCCAAAAGTGGATCTTGAGAATGGTTCGCGCGGAAGCTTTGTCTCCACGTTTATCGCGCTTTGATGCTCGGACGGCTCAGATGGCGGTGTTCGGAAACTTCCAACCGAGATGTAATCGTCGAAACGATAGCGGATTTTCATAAAATGTGGAAGAAAAAAGTGGATCTCAGTTGTAGGTAGGAGGAGAAGGGAACGAGGCCGAAAATAATCAGACGCGTACCCAAGGGGCGCGAACGATTCTCTGAAGGTTCTGGAGCATCTGCAATGGTAAAAGCCGTGAAATTTAACGAACGTAACGTATCCTTCTTTGTGGATCTGCCTGCGGCAAGCAGCATTAATGACATCCCAGCGGGTGCGATCGATTTTATGAACCGTGACTGTTCAAAGTAACTGACGCTTCGGATTCATGGATGACGTGCGTCGACACTTGGCATATAAATTGGAAACAAGAATGATGCAACATGTACCTTTGGTTGTCTATTGCTAAGGGTAGTGAATAGAGGATATTTGTTAATATTAATTCATTATATTTTTTGGATTCGTATATAATACTGTATGACAGAGTGTTAAACTAATTGCAAACGTAACCATCAACCTATTAGAAATATGGTATCAGCCAAGAATAAGCAGTGATTTCTCCATATTTTTTCTGTCTCGAGAAATCAGAAATTCGATCATGTTTCCTGAGAATTCTTGAGAATTCTCGAGAAATTGAGAAAAATATTGCAAAACTTATATTTTTGAAATAATGTTGATAATATTGATCAAAAACACAAGAAAACTTTAACTAAATGATTATTCCTGTATAATTTATACAAAACTTATGTAAATGAAAAAATAAATATTAAATATAATTGGTAAATTTATTTAATTAATACAAAATTTGTGCAAAGCGAAACATTACTTTTTTGTTATAAAATTGATTTTTAAAAACATAATGAGTCGAGAAACCAGAAATAAACAATTATGAAATTTCTCGAGCAATTCTCGAGAAAGAATTCTCAAGAAGGAACACTATTCGCAATGGAGTATTTTATATCCACATATCATGTAACATTCGAGATAATTATCGAATCGTCGATCACAGAAAACAGTGTCATTCCAAGCTGAACACGTTATCTCATCAAAACGAAACAATTCCCTTTTGTGACTTGATACGATCAACTGAACTAGTAATTGCTGAAAATTCATGGGTGTAAAGGGCGCATTTGTTAATGACAATCTCCTTGAAATCCTGTTACGTTGAAGCTCAATGCTATTACGCGTTATACATGCCTCAATCAAAAATTCGTGCAAGTACGTAACAATCCACACCACTTTAACGAAATTACACCACCCTCAACCACTGTAATACTGCACATGCAAGCCACAGCCGGACCAAAAAATCCAATTAGCGATACAGCATTTGGAACTGCCGCTTAAATACCAGAAAACATTTCGAAACGAATCATTATACTGAATTCTGCTGATTAATGAATTATTTATGACATCGTCCGAGTGAAAACACTGTACACTGTTTGGCAACCCCTTGCATACTAATAACACCATAGACCCATAATTATTTAAACTATAAAAGGAGCCTTGACACCTAACTGAATTAAAATTCAGATACTTAGATTTACAATATCAATGCACACGTTACAACAGTGGTACATCTCAGGGATATTTTACATGAATATATAATACAAGTAACAATTCTTTTTCCCACAATATAACCACTATAGAAGCAGGCCAATTATTTTAGTAAGCAAAAAGTTGAACGCAACTATAAGGTAAATGTATTTCGTATACAATGTATACACACTTCGTATTTTTCTCATTATTATAAATGTTACGTTTGTACTATAGTTGTAACAAAATAATTTTAAGTTATTTGAACGTTTACGCGAGTGTTGCACGAGGTGGGGGCTAAATTAAGTACAGCCTAAGCAACGAAAAAAATGTAAAATAAGAGACTCATGATTTTGTGATCATGTTCTAGCTGTTTGTGCTAAGGAACAGCGCCACCATTGGCATTCGAGAATTAGGCACAAGGTGGCCATTATAGTGAAAATTGTTGTTTAGTAAAACATACAGAGATTATACAGTGCTCTCCATTTAGATTTTTCACGATTTCTAATATTTTGAAGTGGAAAACAGGTGAGTAAGTTTAGGGTCAAGTAAATACCGTCATGTCCGTATTTCTACTCACCCAAAAATTTTAGTAAGATAACCTCAAAATCAAAGTAATGTAGTAACCTCTATATCTATTCGAAGGCATGCTATATTTTTTATCATTCTTTTATGTTCTAAAAATAATTTTATTTACATTTTTCATAGTTTTAATATGGAAGATAAAAAATTAAAAACAAAACAAATGGCAACAAAAAAGACGAGTAAGCATCAGTATACTGATGAAAGCATAAGAAATGCAATAGATGCTGTTTCTAGAGGTGTATCAGTTAGGGCTGCCAGCAAACAGTATCACATACCATTTTCAATATTGAGGTTCAAATACGAAGGAATATACCCAATAGGGAAGAAAAGCGGTCCACAGACTATATTAACAATTAACGAATAAGAACGATTACTTCAGTGGATTTTGTTTATAGGCAATAATGGTTTTCCATTAACCAAGAATATACAGTTGGATAGTGTCGCATTGTTAATAAAACAGTTGAAAAGGGAAAATCCATTTAATGGTGGAGAGAGCTAAGTTGAAAAAAATAAGAGAAAAAGATGCAGCAGACATGAAAAAGATGAGATCTAACAACGCGAAGCAAATGATTTTAAATTTAACATAAACTGGTATTTTTATTTTAATACATATTTTTTCCAAATTATAAATAGTTGTATTTGTTATTATGTTATAACACCTCTCCATAAAAGATGTAACTTAATCTAAGCTGAAACGGCAACATATTGTGTGAGCAGAAATTGGTACAAATTGTGAGTAGAAATACGGACATCGGTATTTCTCATGAGTAGAAATACGGACATTTGGAGCATTGTATTTAATCACAAATTACTAATAGTTAAACATCTTGAAACATATCTTTTTTAAATATTTTTTTAATTAGTTGATGTATTATTAAGGTATTAACCAATTTCTCTGCAAATTTTGACTACAAACAAATTTTTTACACATTCTTTATGACGAGTAACCTCTTAAATGAGTAGAAATTGGGACATTTACCTTAGTTACCAAAGGAAATTTCGCAGTGAACATTTACTCGTTTAATTTTATCACAGATGTTCCAACTCACCCCATGCTTATGCAGTTAATGACTAGACGCGAATTCCAACGGCACTATCATCGTCATTGCAGGAGGGCCACTGGCCGAAAGGATTTTACGCGATTTACCCTGCGGTCTGGTTGCGTTCCGCATTATTGGTCCTGTCAACTATACGCGGTCAAACTCAGAGACGCAGGGTACGTAGAGAACGATAGACGCGTACATGCACACACGAGAGGGTGTATCGGCAAACTATCCTGCCGGCCCCAACTGGATTACGACTCGGTGTGTACACACACTCCCACACATCACCGCACAGGATAATCCCATATAGCCGATTGACCGCCGATAAAATTCTCTCCCTGGTCCGTTCATCGGTCTACGTCATAACCTCTCAGTCGTGAACCTCCAAGTAATTTCATCGTCGCTTCTTTCTCCTAGTTCGCCACCCCTCTCCCGTCGCTCTCGAGCGAGATATCAGCGATACCGGATTAATCTCTAAGTAGCCGCGACGTGGCAAGCCAAGAAGTCTTCCAACCACCCCTGTCTTGCCACCTTCGCGTTGCGATCTAACCGCGATACGATCAGAGTGCGATTTCAGTCGGCTCCTCCGCAATCCCGCGTCCCTCTTTCCTCTCAATATGGAATATAATGGGATATTGCACTTCCCTCCTATCCTCGGGAACGATACCCTTAATCGGAGCGCAGTCACGCACCGCTGCGATTGTTTCGCGTGGAAACACACAAGGTGCCCCCCTGATGGCGATGGTAGGGCTTAGTGGCGGAGCAGGTAGACTGTTAAAGATGATGTTCGAAGCTTAAATTTCTACCAAGCCTCTCGCGTACAATTTCGAACCGATGCTAGTACCGATGACAAGGGAACCCTTACTTGAATAACTGACGGAAATGGAACCAAAGTGTATGTGACGTTTCGATTCAAGGATGGTATGTTTATTAACAGGTGATCTGACTAGGGGAGGAAAGGAGGAAACTGAATGGAAGGCCTCGTGCATGTTTAATTTCGTTTAGCATCGATATCGTTCTCTTTAACGTGAACCGCCGGGCCTCGAAGTGGGTCCGTGCTACGGGATAGTACTTCGCATGGTGATCGCATTAACTCCGCTGTATCCCTTCCCCGGGGGCACGTTTTCCGCATAGCCAATATCAACCGCATTCACTGCGCGGTGGGGGTGTGCAACCTCTAGCAAATAATCGGACGATACGCCGGTTATACCCCGTACCGTGGGCTAAAACGACCACCGTGCATGCTAATGCCCCGATCAGGAACAAGTATATACCTGTATAGGCGACAACACTACTTTTCCAGCGTTGTGTGTAATGTTTCCGTAACACTTGATCCTTTGGCACTCTTTATGAGAGTTCGCTGTGAGAAGAGGGGGTAATTTTTATTGCTGTCGTAGATATTGTTTACGGTGTTAACTGCTATGGTAATTTTAGCGGGGACGTAAGTGGTCACTTATCTCAGCACGGAAGGTGAAGGAAGTAGCGGAATTTTGGTGATTAGATAGGAATCAGGGCTCAATAACGTATAACGTGTTTGATAAAAATATTGGTGAAAAGTTATGGTAATATTGGAAATATCTTTTTCGAGTGTTTGAAGAGATACGTTAAAGAAGTGAAACCTTAGGGGTTGTCCTTAAATTATGAAAGGCTTTTTTGGAGGTGAGGGGGTCTCGAATTTCTTACGTTTTCTTACAAAGAGGGGAGAGGGAGTCAGGTAGCATTTTACGTAATATTTTTTTAACCTAATTTTCAATATGAGTACCTAGCTTAAAAAATATTTCATCGCACACATGAAAACCGAGTTAAATGGATTATATAAACCTTTAAAAGAATTTTAACACCAGGTTAACTGCACTCGTCAATTTGACGGATTTCAAATTTCGAAACAGGAATAGCGAAATACCATTAAATAACATTAATTATTACTAATTTGTCCGGTAAATTAATAATTCGATTCAAAGAATTTATAGGTACTAACATTTAACATTTAAGATCTATATGTAGTATACCTATTTCTACGGAACGGTTATTTGCTTAAATTCTTAAATAATCCTAATACATTTGCTTAATTCGTGAAATTATTACTCCGGTAATAAATATAACAGTAATAGGAAAGTCACTACTAAGTAGAAATCATAATATGTCGGATATATATTCGCTGCTCTAGATCCGGTATCTCAAATGATATATCGTATGATCTCAGTATTTATTGCTGCTTTGTCGATAAGCACAATAATAAAGAACGATCTTCAGTAGCTAAGTACGAGTCGCAGTATAAAAAAAAATTCTGTGATAATCTCTGGGAGAATACTTCTTACTTATTAGTTATTTATTTAGACGTGCAGCTTAATATTATATACGGATGTTCATAGAAATAAATACATAAGAAATGTCCATAAAACTAGCGTTAATAACTGAATAAATGCAATTTGGAAAATATTACATCAGCAAGAGGGTTGAAATATAAAACCGTACGAATTCTTATACTGGGGGAGGAAGGTGGTAAGAAATCCCCAAAATTACCCTTACGTAATTTAACGATGGCCCCTTAATTCACTGGCAACGTCTAAGCAATAACCAAAGTCACGCTATGCCTTTGGAGCATCGTGGCTGATCAGTGACAGGCTTCGACTACTTGAAACTTTGGGCGCATTGTGTGCATCAGTCTCGTGCTGAACTCCAGGTGAATGTTAGGAAAGTTATATCGCTTAATTAATGACAATTTTATACGCTGTCGCGTGGAACACGCAGTATTGAAATAGTTACATGGGAATAATAATACCGAAACTATGGCAATTAGTAACAGAGGACGAAGTGAAGACGAGCAAAAAAAGACATCACGTCATAAATACGTTACTTATCCGACTGAAAATCAGAGTAGATTTCCATCGATAGATTGCACTGTATAAAACAAAGGTTGGCAGTGACATATCGCCAACTGGATAATATGGTGGAGAAAATCCCATAAGAAAGAGTCTCGATGAATAAAGCAAAGGAATCGGACGAGTAACTTTGCCGATAATTTATAGGATCGCGCATTAATACGCCTGTTTGCGTCTCCCTCTTGTTTCCTTATTCCCTTTTCTTCTCCTCGGCTTTAATCTATCTCTGCGGGCTTGCAATAATCATGATTTCTACCACCTACCGCCTACCATGCCGGAATGGTAGCGGGACTCCAGGGAAGTCGGGCTAATTTTGAATAATGAGGGAATATTAAATTCGACCTGAATAATGCCGGAAGCGAGCCGCGGTGTTTGCGAAGAGTTGCCAACCACTCTTTGCCGAGATATACCCGGGGTCGTAGCAACTTCTAACAGCCTTTATATACCGGGCCAGGGACCTTAACTGGCTTTAATCAACTGGAAACTTTTCGGAATGCTGAATATTACGTTTTGCACCTTGCAGCTCTTTGAGAGGAGATATCTTCCTCTGTCAAGGGCGAAAACCGAGTGGCACAATGAACACGACGAACGTTCCCAGCCGATCCACTTCATTACCTACCACCCCCCATACTCGCTAACTGCAGTTTTGCGGTTACATCGACAACGTCGAACGGCTAGTTTGAAATCATCGGAAGCGCCAAAGTGAAACTGCAATTACGCTCTCCCCTTAACCGTCTGATTTCGATTAAATGAAATGGAACGAATGATAATTAATCTATCCAAGAGCACGCGTTACTCTGCACCCCCTTATTGCACGGTGAGAGGATGTTTGATATTACGTTGATTATTCAGCATCTTTGAATGGCATTCTTAGATATTATTATTGCAGGAACCGCGGTAACATGATTTTCGCGTAAAATGGAGATCGCAGATGCTATTACAGCGCGAATTTATATTACTTACGCGGAGACGCTATTGTGCGTTGCGAGGTTGTTCAATGCAAGAAATCCATGGAAATGATAAGTGATGCGGCTCTCTCTTTCCTGGAGAAGTGGAAAGAGGAACGAGCGTTTCTTTCACGCAGAAGCAGCCGGTAAACAGCGATTTGTCATCGAGACTAATAACGGCGGTCTGCCCGAAGCAATATCATACACCGAGCTCACTTTCGTTGCTCTATTTGCCTCGGTTACGGTCCGACAAAAATTCCCACGACAATACGAATCCCGGCACAAAGGCGGTTGTATAGATTGACGTCGCTCGGTCGAAGATAACGAATGCAACCTGCGCGGAACGTTTTCAAAGAACCGCGGAGCTCCGTTACGTTTCACTCTCTTTCGCGGTAGTATTAGGTACTCGACTATACTTTTAACGAGCGACGGTTTAACGAGTGCTCTGTTTATTGCTCGTTAAACATACCGGAGTAGTTGAACACGCGACAGCTCGAAACGTTGAAGGGTATCGAACGTTTGTTGCGTTCAATTTTGTGCCTCCGGTCACAGCGCCGCTGCTTCAACTTTGGATAATTCCGGTGGAGATTGGAAACGTTTTTTAAAACGTAGTTATACTAATTCTTATGACTACGTAAAAAATTATCATCCTTACCAGAAATTAAAATACAAATTTTCGTCCAAATTTTATAAAATTATGATTTAAAATTCGAAGGAACCCTCACACATTGCGCATTTGACGAATAATATGAAAAATATTTAACTGGTCCGTATCTCGCTGTGTATTTAAATTTTCGGGCGATTTTTTTTTACATCAATAAAAAAGTTTTTAATTTTCAACGTTTTTTATTAATTAAATTAATTGCTAAGTATCGCAGTACAAGAGAATACATTTTTCTATATCTGTCAGAACTGGACACACAGAACTATGGCGGACAGTTAGTTAGTAAGTAAGTAAGTAAGAATGTAAGTAAGTAAGTAAGTAAGTAAGTAAGTAAGTACGTAAGTAAGTAAGTAAGTAAGTAAGTAAGTAAGTAAGTAAGTAAGTAAGTAAGTAAGTAAGTGAGTAAGTGAGTAAGTAAGCAAGTAAGTAAGTAAGTAAGTAAGTAAATAAGTAAGTAAGTAAGTAAGTAAGTAAGTAAGTAAGTAAGTAAGTAAGTAAGTAAGTAAGTAAGTAAGTAAGTAAGTAAGTAAGTAAGTAAGTAAGTAAGTAAGTAAGTAAGTAAGTAAGTAAGTAAGTAAGTAAGTAAGTAAGTAAGTAAGTTAGTTAGTAAGTAAGTAAGAATGTAAGTAAGTAAGTTAGTTAGTAAGTAAGTAAGTAAGTAAGTAAGTAAGTAAGTAAGTAAGTAAGTAAGTAAGTAAGTAAGTAAGTAAGTAAGTAAGTAAGTAAGTAAGTAAGTAAGTAAGTAAGTAAGTAAGTAAGTAAGTAAGTAAGTAAGTAAGTAAGTAAGTAAGTAAGTAAGTAAGTAAGTAAGTAAGTAAGTAAGTAAGTAAGTAAGTAAGTAAGTAAGTAAGTAAGTAAGTAAGTAAGTAAGTAAGTAAGTAAGTAAGTAAGTAAGTAAGTAAGTAAGTGAGTAAGTAAGTAAGTAAGTTAGTTAGTTAGTAAGTAAGAATGTAAGTAAGTAAGTTAGTTAGTAAGTAAGTAAGAATGTAAGTAAGTAAGTAAGTAAGTAAGTAAGTAAGTAAGTAAGAATGTAAGTAAGTAAGTAAGTAAGTAAGACAGATAATAATCGCGAAAATTAATAATAGAGTGTCCGTGATGACTAGACGATGAAGTGCCAATGTTCCGAGGATTCTGCATTAAAATTCTATTTAAAATATCGAGGATATTAAATCACCTGATGGCGGCGTCAATACTTGCGGTCTTTTCGTCGAACGATATATAAAGTTGATACTCCCGAGTACGCGAGACTTGCGGCAGCAAATATTCACCTGCCGATAACTTGATTGAAAACGAACGCGGTATTCCTGTATTGTAGCCAGCGAAACTCGCGGCGACGCGGCAGGAATAATTGATCGCCACACAAGAAACATAAACTATCACTTGGACACGCAATAAAGCCTCGGCTTTATTTCCGCGGCGTTATTCACGCAGGCCCCGCTTTCCTCGACAACCGCCGGAAATTCCCCCGAAAATTCACGACCGGCGAGGAACCACCGTAGGCCATCGAATACTTTAATTATGACTTTAATTGCCGCGCCAGCGTCGGCATAAATATTTGACGCGGAATTAGCAAGGCCGGTCGGCGGGACGCGCCGATTCCGCGTCGGCGGCGACGGCGACGAGCAGGTTTAAGAATTAATTAATGGTCGGCTCGCTAGACCGTGCGCGCGAATGTTTGCAGCAGGCCGCGACTCGAAATGCACTCGATGCTTTCGTGAGAAATTCCGCGCGTGTAATCTGGAAAGCTCGCGTGGAAAGAATCGAACGTGGTCCCTGTACTTCGTCGGGGACGAAGGTTGAAAAACGCCAGGGGGTAAAGGAAAAAAGAGAAGAGTTCAATTTACGACGCCGATGTGCAGGCGATAGGATCGAATCGGTGGAATTTGCCCGGTGCACCGTGCACACGTGCAGTACACGATGGACGGGGAAAAAGAAGGGAAAGGGACGCGAAGGTGGAAAGAAAAGTGGAAAGGATAGGGGGGCAGGTGTCGTTCTGTGTGCTACACAGGGTGTCCTGAAATAACTGGAATTTGTTGCCGGAAAAGGAAGTGTGCGAGAAATGTGTAATAAACCTGGTCGCAACGAGCCATCGTCCTGAAGGAAATTGATTTTGAAAATGCATGGAATATATGTACGCTCGATTAAGTTAGCCCAGTAGCTTTCATTACAGAAATAAGGTAGTTGACCCGGTTTTCGATCGGAACCCAATTGTCATCACTAAAGTAAAAAATACTATTTTAAAATATTTTGCGTGTCGTAAGGACAAGAAATAAAATGTCATTATATTTATAAACTATTTAACAAATAGTTAAAAAAAATGTTAGACGTATAAACAGTGTCATCTGTGAGAAAATAATGATAATACTCGAGTAGTATCAGAGTTTCAACTTTCCTCCTACTTTCTAGCCATATTGCGTCTTTAACCAAAAAGAAAAATGATGTCACTGATAAAGAAAACGTTAATTCGAATTAATTTCTTTCATTCGTTTTGTATTGTTTTGAATTATAAAGTATTTTAAGTATTTTCCTTATTTTAATGATAACAAAATATTTCTTAACCAACATTACTACATTTTTTTAGTGATCGAGAATTGGGTCTGGCATATATCGAGAACTACTCCCGACTCTAAAATATTGATCGACATTTGCGTTCCAAAGATATATTTCTTTAAACTACGATATTAACAAAAATTTTCGATTTAAATGTTATTTTTCAATTTTATTTACTTCATTAATACGTAAACTTATTATCGTGACCAAATTTATGTCTCTTTTCCACTAGAATAATTGTTTTAACCTAATACAGTCTCAACTAATCACTAAGCGATCGAGAACCAGGTCAACTACCTTACATCGTGTTAATGGTGAAATATTTCGTGGAATTTTAGAAACAAAAGATCCATATTTTTTAACAAATATTATCTAAATTCTAGAATATTCTAATATCACGTCCTTAACCTTATTTACATAAAGCTTCCCACCCAATTCTTTGTTGTGATATTCTAATAATCACTTCAGTTTCAGAAAATCTTCAATTTCTCTATTTTAACGTTCCTACAATTTAGTAGTCAAACAGTGTATCTTTTTGTAAATTAATACAGGTCACCCGGTACATGCGCAGATTGTAGTTTAACACGAGGCACGTTTGGCTCGCAGACGTGAGGGTGTCGTTGGTACAGCGGACATTAGCAGCGGAAAGGCAAAAGCGCAGGGACGATCGAGCCGAGCATAGAGTGCAGATTCGGGCCCCTTTACGTATTTGTACACCTATACAGTCCAGAGGTCGTACATGTACAGACGTACGTACCTACGTGTGGCACATACGCGGGTACATATGTACAGCACGGCAATTGGGTAATGGGCGATTTAACACGGGCCATCAGATAGCGATGGGACAAGGAGGTGCAGGATTCCACGATTCCGTGGCTGCAGTCTCGTAGGAAGCGGAAGAAAGAAGGGGAAATGGGCAATGCAGGAAGAAATAGGAGGGAAGAAGCGAGAAGAAAAGGAGAATCAACGAGACGGTGGAAAAACCCTCCTGATTGCCGCAGCCCCCAGGCTTCCCTCGTTTGTTCGGCACGATTTTCGAGAGGAGGGAGACAGAAAGGAAAAAGTATGGACGTTCGTGAAAATGGGGGTATGGTAGACTTCATCGAAGCACCTATTTCGCTATTACGTTTACTACGTATGTGGAACACGCAGCAACTTTCATCCCTCGTACTTTCGATCAACCCCCAGCTTCACAGACTCCTTAGCGGACTTGAGATTTGAAATATTCGAAATAAATGAAAAAATGTGGCTGAATATAGTTAAGGGAGGTTTCTGCCTTGTTGGGCCAAAACATGTTCGATTTTTCATCAATTTTTTATGCGAAAAGTATTAAATATAGAATGTTGATATTTGGTATGTTGACTAAGCGGTCTTTATTGAACATAAATATATTTTTTAAAGTTTGACAAAACATGGCAGTGGCAGTGGGAGAGGCCACGTATGTCGGTGCGCGGGCGATGACATTCTTCGCTTGCGGAAGTCCTAAGTCCCGGACAGGTGATCTGAAGCAAAAAAGTGAAACATGTTTTTACTTTGTACAATATTGTGTATAAGTTGAACTAGAATCAGGAAGAAAAATTGGAAAATAAAACAATAGTGAGCGATCGAAGGAAAGTTTGTTTTTTTTACCAAAATTTTTTGCAGTTTTTTGTTCATTAAATAAATACGTTTGAATATTTTTGGATAATTCTAGTTCAACTTATATACAATATTGTACAAATTAAAAATATGTTTCATTTTTTTGCGTCACATCACCTGTCCAGGACTTAGGACTTCCGCAAGCGAAGAATGTCATCGTCTGCGCACCGACATACGTGGCTCCTCCCACTCCCAGGTTTTGCCAAATTTTAAAAAATATTTTTATGTTCAATAAAAACCGCTTAGTCAACATACCAAATATCAACGATCCTATATTTAATACTTTTCACATAAAAAATTGATGAAAATCGAACATTTTTTGGCCCAACAAGGCAGAAACCTCCCTTAAGCTCACTGGCACACCCCCCAAAGAAAAAGGAAAAAAGAGATTAATTTACCCACGACTGAAGTAATTCGAGAACTGTGTAAAAAGGAAAGAAAAGAAAAGTGTATTTCATTCTTTAAATAAATTTTTATAGTCACCTAATTAATTTTATTATATTTGTGCTTAAAAATATTTTAATCCGTTCAACTCAACTCACCCCAAGATTAAATCCTGAGTGCGCTTTATTATAAGTTTTGGGGAATAAAGGTAAGCATATTGTTGAGACTCAATGTATTATCAGTCATGATGAAATGATGGGGCTATTAATGTTCCTAGCCCTCGTTTGAATTGCGTTTAACGCTGAAAATAGGTTTAAGGATTTATCGACTACGGTGACACCTGTAGCGGAACACTGCAACGCGATAATGCGTTGTAAAAGGCGAATTAAACGCGAACCACTTTTCAAAGCCTGATCCTTGTATAGTAGGATCACAGCCAGGAATAAATCAGGCTTCCATTATGCGATACATTAAATCGATAGGGCACAATGTTTGTGTGCTTATATAAAACATGGCTCATCCGAAGTAACACAGCGTGGTAAATGCTGGGAAGCTCAATCGGTCGTACTGCTTTTATTAAATTATAAATACTCTGGCGCACAGTGTTATCGCTTTACCGCGCAGTCCACTGTAAACGCAAGCTCCCGTACGAACGAGTCGTCTACATTGTTTCGATACTGGATATTGTATTTATTCTTGCAATCGTTCCGTTAGAATCAAATACATTACGATCTATCGCGTAGTTTGCGTTTACTCTTTAACTGCTGCTACGTCAAATCAATAAATTGTACTTGCTATTTCATTTAGAATGAAATAGCAAGTACAATTTCATTTAGAATGAAATAGCAAGTACAATTACTTTACTTTGATTACAAAAAGTTAAGGCGGGATCACACCCAGAAGCCACTAAAAAGTTGGGGATTTTTTTTGTTCCCAAAAATGAAAATATTGAGCATTCTAAATGAATAGCAAGTACAATTTCATTTAGAATGAAATAGCAAGTACAATTACTGTACTTTGATTACTTTAAAACTATGTAAAAAATCCAAGCTCAATATTTTCATTTTTGGGAACAAAAAAAATCCCCAACTTTTTAGTGGCTTCTGGGTGTGATCCCGCCTTAACTTTTTGTATCAAGTTCAACCGACTCGTCAAGTTATGTTACACAAAGTGTAACTGCTCTAATAATCAACAGAGAGTCTTCCTTGTTAGAAATTTTTCAACAGGTAGAAATGAGCGCGTCCATTCTTATTAGACAACTTAACCAACCCAACTCAAAGACCTCACTCGCATTGAATCACTTCAATACATCTCGGCTTGAACCACCCTTCGACACTTGCGTTTCTCTACACCGAATAAAATTAGTTCCCCCTTCATCTATCATACACTATATTCATCTCAAATGAAGAATATGGCGCGACAGCGTGTATTATTCACGGCAACCAGCTATTTAACAAGCCCCCGTGAAATTCGCGCAGCGCATTTCGAGCAGCCACGAAGAATTACGGGTGAGTTTCAGCAACGCGCTAGACTCATTTCCGCGCGCAGCTCTCGGCAACGGGCCGCATTTGTGTCAAGTTGACCGTGTTTAATTTCTTTTTCCACCCCGCGCGACCGTTACGAGTTCTTCGAAATTGTTTGCCGCGCAGCAGCCCAGCTGCCGGGCGGAAAGTGATAAATGTATCTTAACTGGACTGCCTGGCCGACGTCGTTCATAGCGGCCTATGGCTTTGGCTAGGCCGCGAGTACACATCTGCGTCGGCCCGCGGGCACCGCCACTATTTTGCATCGATTTACATAACGGATAAAACGGCCGGCAGCCAGGGCCACCGTTCCCTATTGTTGAAACGGTTTCTGAATTATATTTTCGGAGCCACGGCCACGCACCCGCGCTATATTCACATTCAAATATTTTCACCAACGTCGGTTCGGTTGGATGCGCAACGTCAACTGGACAATGGCCTCGTCTCGGATTCGCTGGCCCCGCATACGTGAAACTAGTGGCGAACCTTCGTAGTTTCCCGAATTTTCTGCGCTTCCCGTTTCAGCGAAGGGCAACAGAATTTCTTTGATAACCTTGAAACCTGAATTATACTGCGTGTTAAGGCATGTGACGTGGGTTGGGCTTGTGATACGAATGCGATTTGCTTTTTATCTCTATAATTGTAAGTTGAATATCGTTTCCATGCTTGTACAAAGTTGGAAAGTCTCTGAGATTGTTGCTACGATTTCAGGGATTCTGACTGTTTTTAAACGATTTTATTCGGCTTCTATCCTCTGTTTGTATGTTTGTATGGTTCAAATCTGGCAACTCACATTTAACAAATCATCCAATTGTCTTGAAGCAGGCGTGCGTAGTTTGGATGACAATACAATATTTAAACAAAAAAATTAACCCCCAGCGGGTGAAAAAATTACCCAGTCATCAATAAATATAACCCATTACCACAAATCCAAACAACTCGAAATCAGCCACTCGCGTTCTTTACGAAAACGACAAAAAGTCGCTTCGAAAATACCACAATTTATCGAGAAATTATCCCTCACGTATTTACAAGTAGTAAAACTACAACTTTGCAGGCGTGCATAGTATATCATCATCGAAATTGTAGTACAAGAAAAAAATTATTTTTTAATTTTTAATGCATTTTTAATAAAATCGTTTAACATAAAAATCTGTATATATTTTTTTTATTTCTCATTCATAAATTGGTATTGACACTATGGACAGAAAATTGAGAAATATTTTCACATTACAGATATGCAATACGCATAGCCTTAATATTCGAATTAAACTGGCAGGGCAATGAAACTTTGATAAAGTCCATTATCAACGCCCCGAGCCCGAAGTATTAATTCAATTCATTAATTAATTAAATTTCTCAGTACCTTATCAGGGAAATGCGTTTTTTATGTTCCTCTCCGTGGGCATCGATTATTGTTTGGGAATCCAATTATGATATGTATATCTCGCTGATAATGGCTATTCAATGGACTGCAATAATTAATCACGAGTTACTATTTAGAGCCCTAACAGAAACTACCAAAGGTATCTATTACAAAATTGATAGCCAATCGTTCCTGACGACGCCCTCCACCCGCTGCTCGCAATACTATAACTCCAAATGGAACCGACCCACAGACAAAGCTCTTCCCCAGAACACAGAGAACAGAAACCAGCACTCGCAAGTTAGTTAGAAACGAGAAAGCTCGACCGAGTAAAAATGTTCCTGCTAATAATCGGTACTTTCGCTGCGATGAGTGAACGAGCGCGGATGTAGCAAAGCAAACGTCCATAAGTTTGGATTAATTGTGTTCAAATATTAGCAGGACGAGGATGCGAGCCGGAGGGGGTGCGGGGGAGAGACAGTGAAATGTAACGAAAGTAGCAGGAGAGAAAAACAGAGTGAAAGACCAATAGCAGCACGGTCGGGGCTGCGGCTGACCCGAATCCCTGCATGAAGCTCGCTCCGCGGGCTGCAAACCTGCTGGCGTAGGAAAAGCTTCGCTAGCGCTTCAAGGAAATGCGAGAAAATGCCGTGGAAATTCAGAAAATCCAGCAACCTTCTCCCCCCGTTCTCTTTGCTACTTTCATTTCAGCCTGACGGATCGATCGTTACGGCGGCAGCGCGACGTCATTATTACACGCGTCATTCAAGCGGAAGCATTTCCTCCGATTGTCCCTGTTGCGCGCACCCTGCACGTCTACCCGAAGGCAGACTAATTTTCTGCCAATAACATACTTTGAGCATATAAACATGGAGGAAGCACGCAATGAGAGAAAATGTAAACGGCGATAGAAAGAGAAATATATGCATGGGGATACACCCTCTCTTTCTAGTGCCAGGGGCGGCAGCGCTTTTTATTGAAGGTCCATAATGGAACCTCTAATTTAAGTATATTTTAATTTATATATTTTTATTGTAGCAATACAACTTTGAAAACTCGAAATTATAGAAATTAAAAGGATTAATATCTGGAATTAATGCGGGGTTAAAATGTGATGCAAAAGTGAAATGTATGCCGTCCTTTGCTTGTACGGCCATCACAAAACATATTTTCTTTTTAAAACTCGAAATGATACACGGTTATAACCGTACATGTTTGTAATGTTGCCGCAACTTTGCAAAAATACACACTTGCAATATTGCGAAGGCGGATATAGGACTGAACCTGCAACGTCTCTGCAATGTTATGGTGCAACATTGCAATCTTGCACCGCATCATTGCAAAGACGTTGCTGCAATGTTATGGTGCTGTGTGGCTACCGATGCCCGTTAGGTTATACTTTATTATTATATATATATATTTATATATTATATATATTTATTGATAGTTTATATTAAGATTTATTTATTATTCATACTCTTATGCTTCAAAAAATATGTTAAGTAGTTCCGAACTCTACGCGTCATTTGTAATTATAGTATTTTGGTGTCAACCATAACCTCTCGGATACTTAGGCTTGTATTGTATTCTATTACTTATTTACTTCGAGTTAACATTTCTTAGGGTTCCATTGTGAAAATCAATAAAAAGCGCTGCCGCCCCTGGCGCTAGAAAAAGAGGGGGTGTCCCCAAGGTGGGTGACAAATTTCGCGTTCAATTTCGTGAATACACTTTTCGTGGACCGAATAGGTGGATGAAACGGTGGATAAAAACGAAAAGATTACAACTGTTTTAGCAATCGAATATCAGTATCAATAGAGATTTCAAGATTGTACAGTGTTGCGCACGCTGAAGACGGACAATGAGCAAATACTTTCGATTACAGGTCCTCGAAACTACGTACGAGACAAAAAGAGAGTAAATAAATGGAAAATGCACTTTCGTACCCCTTGGACGTATACACTACAGTTCCGTGGATTTTACAACGGCTGAAAGGAATTCTTCTAGCTCGGAACACGATATTGGAAAACCGAAAAGGGAAGAACGAGTACAACGAGAACGTAGAAAGGGAAACGACGATATAACGAGCAGTCATTGCGACTAAAAAAGCGTTATAATTGCCAGTATATACACAGCGTGACACAAAGAATAGACCACATAAATGTCGTCAAGTTGCTTGACAGTAGGAAAAGCTATCAGGAATGAATATTGGATAGCTGCAAAGCTTTGCACACGAAGAACGTTTGAAAGAGCGACGTCCTCTGTTAACGCGAACATTTTCTGCTACTCCCGTTAATACATTCATCAAGGGGCTCGACCGTAATGGGCAAACAGCCATAAGAAATCCCTTTTTCCAAGCGTCACAGAATAAATCCCATCGACGTTTCGATTTGAATACAACGCGATAACGCAGTGCGGATTGTTATTAATTCAATCGTTGCGGGCTTAGTGCCGGGTGATTTATAAACCCGGCGCCGATTATTTCATCAAAGCTGCTTTATAATTTCGTGGAATAATACCGGCCGATATGGGGCCGCAATTTATACCGCGAAGAATTCGCCGGGGCCGAGTGTTCACCTTTAATTCCGAACAATCCGCGCCGTCTATAAATCAGAACGCGCGGCGGTTCGAGGTGACTTTACAGAGAAATTCCCTCACCGGCCTTGACCGAAAATTAGGGACCACACAGCTCCACGGCGATTGCGGTAAGCGGTGCTCGAAGGTCGCCGTATCAGGGCTGGAAAACGGGAATCCGTGTCACGTTTCTCTTTAATTGCGTTTGTTTCGAACGTGTGCGGGATCACGGCGAGGCAAGGACCAAGCAAATGGCCCCACGTTCTCCACGGTTCAAGTATCCTCGCGAAGTGCTAGCCACGGACGCGGCCGATCCGAATCTAACGCGGCGTATCTGCGTTCGCAACGAGAAGAGACAATGCGCGTTCACCGGGCACAGTAAATTCTCGATATCCTGGAAATAATACGCGCGGGTGGCGAGGCACGCAGCCATCGCGCTTGTGATTTTCAACGGTGCCCGATGTTCAGACGTTAACTGGTTTACCGAGGACGTTTTAATGCAACGGGGTACACAAAGCCGCGGCTGAATTTCCACCGAGACCGGGCATTCGATTTGTACTGTAAATTTAACGATCGATTATGCTTTACTAATTTGTGGCGTTATACTGTTATAGGGTATGGTGTAATCTATGCGTTGGGTGCTATCTTGGGCCGCTGCGGCTGTGGGTGTGAAGTGCGAGGAGAGTTTGAATTGCTGGGAGCAAAATATACTAGAAGATAAGGGAGAGTGGGGTAATTGCGAATACCTAAGTAAAAAAGCAAACAAAACGTATACTATGTGAGAAATTAATTTGTATATTATTTACAATCATACTTAAACTATTCATCTATAAAGTACTGTGACGAATTTTTGAAAAATTATAATAAAAATCAACTTTATAGTGAAAAAGCACAACCCTTACAAGATTTCACTCTGACAAATGAACCTAAAGAACTTGATTCATAATTCATACCATACTATTCGAATATTTAAGTATTCGAATAGTATGGTATGAATTATGAATGTATTCGAATACATGCATATTCGAATAGTATTCGAATACTTGGATATTCGAATAGTATTCGAATACTTGGATATTCGAATAGTATTCGAATACTTGGATATTCGAATAGTATTCGAATACTTGGATATTCGAATAGTATTCGAATACTTGGATATTCGAATAGTATTCGAATACTTGGATATTCGAATAGTATTCGAATATGTACTTGGATATTCGAATAGTATTCGAATACTTGGATATTCGAATAGCATTCGAATACTTGGATATTCGAATAGTATTCGAATACTTGGATATTCGAATAGTATTTGAATACTTGGATAGTCGAATTATATTCACCAAATAATTGAGCAACTAAAGTATTCGAATTTTCGAATACTGAAAAGTTCGACAAATACTCCCAGCATGAACTGTGCAAGATGCTCTGATCAAAGTCAGATCGTACCCAACTGTTTTAGACACAGCATTAATTTCTTCACTCGTTTCAAAGAGTTTACGCCGTTGGACGAGGAAACAGTGCGCGCCAGAGAACACAGAGCACACCAGCCGCCCTACAAAGAATAAATGGTCTGCGGCACCAAATTCGCAGTAACTATTTTCCACGTGCGCATACCAGCCGGGCGCCAAGTGGTTGACCGAGAACGCGATGCAACCACAATACGTAAAGCAACGGGAGCACGTGGACGCGCGCCGCGTTGCACGAACACTAATGCGGGGAGCGTTAAAGGACCTGGAATTCCCTGGTGAACTCGCAGCACATTGCGGCTTACAACGGGGCCATCGACGTCGGCTCGTAAAAACTGTAAATCACCAACGCGCGACAATTCGCCGTCTTCTCTCTCCCTCTATCTCACCACTGTCGCCGGGATCCAGAGAAGACAGGGTGGAAGAGGCTGAATATTTGAAATTTTAAATTCCACAAGTGGCAGCTCGCGATTCTCGTGACGAGCCTATCTCGGCGAGTCATGCCTCGTCGGCCAGGAACACAGCCACGAGCACGGAGACTGGGAAACGTTGGACGAATTTTGCGCGCCTAGCAATTACGGGATACAGCAGATTCTGGATATAAGGGAGTACATGGTCAGGGCAGAGGATGCACAGAGTTCTCAGCGAGTGACGTAGGACACGACTACGCTGTGCACACACGAGCACACGCTGTGCATGGACCGCGTACGAGAGTTTCACGGCATACCCGTTCACACAACCAGAAGAGATGGAACGAAATTTCCACGCGAGAGCGCAAGGCAAGAGTCGCGCGTACAACGGGAAAGTCGCTCTCGAAAATTCTGTACACGCGTTCCCGGGAAATAAAAACAGGAGCACAAGGGCGACCAGAATTTGAATGGGGATTCTACAAACAACAAATTCGGATTTTTTACGGCCGAATTGGCGGGAAAGAGGGTGAGTGGCGAGATCGAAACGAGCAAGTCCATTAACGGAAACGTGGCCCATCGGGGCAAAACAATGAGACGCGAAATTGCGCGTTCTTTTCTGCCTGCCGCGCAATTAAAGTTATGCAATTGCGAGTGAATAAAGTTTCTTTCGCCAAATGGACATCATGGTGAGGTCCTCGAAGAAGGATTTAGCCGCGCCGGATTTCGAGGGATAGTAGACGGAGACGAAAGAAATGGAATCTACAGTACGAGGCGTGGAATGTTGATTTTTGAAGTTGGCACAGAAAAATTTGCTCAGATGTAGATTTGAAAGGAAAGAGGGGGAGCGGTTCGGCAGGAGTCGTGGGCATGGGACAATGTGATAGACAAACACAGCTGATGCTCAGCTCAAAACCGTCGCTCTCGTCTTCCTAGCATTTCAAGCATCAGCTGCAATATCGAGCACACGATCTGACAATATAGGATGTTATACATTGCATACGATACACACAGTAAATAGAATGCATTCACGGATGCATTCCGCTCATACATTAATTATACGTATAAGACAGTAAAGCGGAAATGCTGGACGCTCCAGTGGAACCAACATTTACCCCTGCAAAAGCTGGAATTCATGCCACTTTCGTGGGGTAGACCGGGGGCGGTAGTAACACTTTGACTTTGGAATATGATTACGCAAGAACTGTCACAGTTAGAACATAATTTCTTATGGGAAAGTGTTACTTACTTATCTAACATTATTGAAGCACAATAGTTTCGCTGTATGTCAAGTAATATCATTGTTATTAATAAAAAAAAATGAGAAGCGGAGTCGATAGTAGCAGAAATTTAACTTAACAAAATTGAAATACCTATAGACATGGATGTGTGTATTCCAAATGTCATTCTTCATCATATATCCCAAATTTGGGTTAATATCCATCATATGTTTTGAGATATTTAACGTGTTACAATCGCCCTCTTGTTACTATCGCCAGAATAACAAAATTTAACGTATTATAATTTTCAAGACGGCGCATGGAAGGCTGGAAGACTTGAATCGATCTGCATGCCGACTTTCGTTTTCATTTTTCTACGCGGAGACTGCGGGGTAATATTATTTGCTTCGGTATTCTCGATAGGTACCGATATTGCGGTCGCGATAGCTCACACATTAGTATTCGCTCCTTCTACATGCGCGATACCGAACACCTCGTATCAGCTCATTTGCATGCGGACCACCAACGGTGCTATTAAAATCAATACCAATTCGAATGCGGTCAAATACCTTTCGCCTATCCGTCGTCGCTTGTGAAGCTGAAGCCGATGAAACATCAACTCGCCTCATGTACTCACCAATCAAGCTTCATTTGTCTCGTGAATCATTAAAAACTCTTTTTACGCATGCACTAGTCGATCTATCACTGAGAATTGTGTTTAATATCCTCGTTGATGTTAGGATAAGGAAAATGGGTGGTTAGGTGTACCAACAAACCCGTGTTTACCCTAACTTAAGGGGGGAGCCCTATTTAGGACGCTAGGAATAAGGTGATTCTTGAGAATTTTTTTCTAAGAAACTGTTAAGCTGAGCTTTTCCAAACTTTCAGGGTATTTTACTTCATATTCAAACAATAAAAATTAATTTTTACGTTACGAAGTGTTCGGTAGAAATGGAGATATATGGACACTCTGGAGTTGCAAATTTGCGATTGTGATGGTGACCCCATGTCTTCCCTGAAATAAGAAAACTAAGGATTTTCTTATTCCTAGTATAATTACATTGTCGATGAACCTAACAAATGAAAAAAAGTTAAAAGTTGGCAAATTGGTGGGACTTGAAAGAAAAAGTTACGATTCTGCCCCAAGTTATTTCGTACTATTTAGAGAAAAAGAGTTGTTCAATTCAATTTATTTATCAATGTCTTAGGTTCATCGACAATGTAATTATACTAGAAACAAGAAAATCCTTTTTTTTATTTCAGCGAAGAAATGGGGCCACCATTACAATCGCCAATTTGCAACTCCGACACGCGAGTGCTGACAAACGTGTTCACATATCTTCATTTCTACCGAACACTTTGTAACGTAAAAATTAATTTCTATTGCCTGAATGTGAACTAAAATACCCTGAAAGTTTGAAAAAGATCCGCTTAACAGTATCTTAAAAAAAAATCCCAAAAATCACCTCATTCCTAGCGTCCTAAATAGGGCTCCCCCTTAACAGAGGACAGATGTTACGTTCATCCCCTTCCTCCCCAGAACCACCCAAAGTCTGTTCCACACAGAAAACGTCCGAGAGGCATCAAGATATTTTCCTCTCGATGCCTCACAATACACGACCTAATCACACCATGTTCCTTCCAGAAAATAATAAAACTCTTGTTCCCCGCAGGTTCCCACTCCTACCCTTTACAACCACCCATGCTACAAAACAGCAACGGAAGGTCGTATAAAAGATCGTCTCTCGAAACGATACGCCTTCCCCATCGGCGCATAACGGAGCACACGCCGGTTACGCGGCGAAAGCCAACAACGTTTCGCTGAAACTAAAACGCGTTCCGTGTAATTGTTTCGCCATCAAGAACTCGTATCCGTTGAGCCTCCGTCATCAACACGGGTTCGCGCGCGTGGCAGCGCGATCCCGATCCCGAAAAATACTCCACCCTTCCGTTTTTTTGCCCATCTAGCCGGGGATCCAGGGGACTCGACGAGCGCGTGAAAATGCATCTACGCGAACATCGAACTGCATCAAGTAGATTGCTCTATCGATCCCCCGTGTCCGAATGCGCGTCGCAACGGAACGAGCGCTCGTTGCCGCCGATATGAAAACGTTTACTTTGCCAGGATTTTACGTAGGCGACAGTCCCGTTCGGATCACATCGCGAGTCGACGAACTAGAATTCCAACGGTGAGCTGGTGAATCGTATTTGCCGCCGGGAGTACTCGCAGCGCGGGATAATTGGTACCGATCATCGGAACTACCGGTGACAATTATCGAATACACCGAGGCAGGAGGTGCGAGCAGCTGTCTGTAGATGGAAGCTACCATCTAGCAGGATACACCCCTAATCACACGTACCATTAAGTCGGACTGTAGATGGATCAGTTCTAATCCCACGCTCTAGACGGAATTTGTACCGCGTACGGAAACACATTTATCCACGCGCACGGCTATTCCACCTTATCAAACTGTTAACAAACAGTGTTCGCCGCGCACGCGGCAACCTCGGCGCATTAATCCCGCGGTGAGCCGAGGCAAGCGGATGCTCAGATTTCTGCTATGGAGTCGTCCGTTTTGTTTGACCGAATATCTAACTTGACAATTTACAGAAAACAATTATGCATTCCCCTGAAATTCTAATGATGGGGGCAGGGGAACTAGTGTTCACATGGTCAGACGTGATACTACCTTGATTCAGTTATGTTTGCATGACCGCTCTGACCGCTTTCTAGCATCTACTATCTACTACTGCGGACTGATGTTCCTAAAAGCTCTGGAACGCTTGGAGATTCGGTACATTTTAGCATTCACAAGGGAACATATCGAGCCTTTGATTTGCAAATTATTGAAAAATATTTAACACTTATTTCTTGTGATTGGTGATCATCTATATTGAAGGAGGGAAAAGAGAGCCTAAACACGAGGTGGTGGAAAACATGTTTCCTGAAATTTTCTAAAAACTGAGCAGGGGCTGGATTCATTTTTAAAAAATTGACACTTCAGAAAAATCTTTGTCCTATGCCTAATAATTCTCGAGATAGTGCAGAAAATATGTGTTCGACCCCCAACTTTAGGGGCTGTTTTCACCACTTCAACGTGGACGATATGTTCCCTTGTCAGTTCATTACTAATTCAAAATCACTCCGTTCCAACTTACAATCAGTGTCAACTTTCAATTCCACCCATCATTGCCCTCTTATCGTTTTATGGCTCTCTAAATTATTCTAAATTAAATAAAATGAAAAATACCACGCTAAACGCGAAGTGAATAAGCATTATTATTAAATAAATAAGATTAAACGTGTGATCCATTCCACGAAAAAAAGGCCTCATATTAAAATCTAAACTTTGGTGTATTCGTTATTTTCTTCCCATCACAGTTGCAGGGCCCATTTCCATTTTTTTTTCTAGCTTTCAAACCCTATTTTTTTTAATTTTCCAATTTTTCGAGGGCCCTTTCGCCACCACTTTAAAACGGCACTGCCATCCATTCACCGTGACCTTCTGACAAAGTCGAAAACATTTCCTAATCATTCCCCACCGTCGCACAGTGTTACGTGTAATGGACAAAAGTCAAGAATCCGAAGTGTTTGATCCACAAATTCTTGTATCTTAAAATGTTAAGAAAGGAACGTAGATTTCAATGTTACCCATAACTTCTGCTGAATTTATTAATTTGTTGTCAAAAGTGATACTTGAAATTCATTACAAATTTCGTTACATTTTTTCAAACACGTGCCATTGACAGAATATTTATGCTTTTCATTTGATGTTTAGAAGTTGTGTTTAATACTGTCATACCTTCAAAACTGCCGAGTCAGTTTTTTACAATACTAACAATTTGTACTAATTTTTTATGTTAAATGTTTACCAACTTCAATTGGACTTTTAAAAAAAACACCAAAAAATACCTCCGTGATGTTTTCGAATATTGATTCAGGGATCATTAAACTTTATATTAACGTCAATTTCAGCTGCACATATTTGCACAAAATCGAAATATAGCCAAAATCATTATTAAGACGGTCACCGCTCCGGCCCTTAGCGTAGTCTCTAGGTCTCCTCGTGCATAAGACCCTTATGTGAATCTACACATCCGATATGCTTTTTCCAATTGTTTATACGATATCTACCATGACTTTTCCATCCTGGATGCTGTCTTCAGTTTTAAAATAGCAGTCAAACACGATACACGTGTTAAAAATAATTTGATAAAAAAATGTTTCGAACAAAAGTTAGTCAGTATTCAGTTGACAACAAATTGCAAAAGTAAATATTAATAAAAAACTTTTTATTCACTGAAAAATCAAGATCGGCTTAATTTTTTTAATGGAACTGTATATTTTTTTATACACCAATCGATGCACTTTTATATTCTCTTTAAAAAAGTATTAGGGTACTTAGGACAAAAACTGATTAGTTCAGAAGTTATGAGTTTTGTCCCGAACGCCCATATACTCGTAACACTGTGCGTCTCCGATAAAATAAAAAAAGACGATTCAAGACACAGTCGAGCAGAATAATTTTCTACCTGCAAGAGCCCCAATAACGATGCGGCTAGAAACGAAAGCGATTCATCAAATACGTAATTCCATTCGGCGAGTCATCCCTCACGTTCGAGATCGCGCCCGGAAACTCCGCATACCGTTCTGCTTAATTCGTTCATTGACACGGGCCGCTATCTTCGTGCAGAGGCGGGCATCTATCACCGGCTGGTATTCGAGTGCAGAGATATAATGACGGATCGTCTGCGTCTAGTTCCGCGTATAATTCTCTCTGGTTCATCGTACATATGACACAATTTCCCGCCCTCTCTAGCAGCCGGAGAAATCCGGATGCGGGATTGTAGCCAGTCGCTTTGTGAAAGCCACCGAACCCACCGCAGATCCATGACCATTCCAATGTGCCCTGGTGCCAATCTTCGTGCATTAATATCATTCACCGGCCATCATTCAATTACGCGAAGGGATTCGCCGCGCCGTCACGCGCCACTACCATGCTCGCCATGAACCATCGAGCCTATTCAGTATGGATATTATCGGACACAGTATACTCATCCAACTTAGCACACTATACAAACAAACTTGCGATTTCTTACATCTCCACTAATTCGACGAAGTACTTTTTATTTGGACTCAAGCAATCTTGATCGAACACAATTCTCAAAAGTACCAATACACTTGTCAAATTGGAATAACTTGAAGCAAAAAGTGAAGCACAGTGAAATTAACTGAACCAAGGATATCTAATGAATATATATGTTTTCATATTTGAGACTCAACGATGAGTTCTTTTCACTAGTGTCAATATTGTCATTTATTAAAAACCAACAAGTGATATCAGCGCATAGGTTCGGTCATATAAACACTTAGTAAAAGCTATTTTGCAATTATGTATTCGACGTTTCGGTCTATGATTTAGACCCTTTTCAAGAAAGAAACTGAAACTACTGCGCTTGCTTTAATACGTTAAACACGTTATCTAAAGACGTGCACCTTGTTAGTCGGTTGGAGAGTGACTGAGGTAAATAGTATACAAGCGAGAACATCCGAAGGGTATAGAAAAATAACGGTCATAAACATAGTCAAAGTGAAGCTGTAATTAATTATTGTTTGAATCGACTTTTAAGCAATATTTGTTGATAATGAGTTTAAAGTCTGTTTGTTTTATATTTAATTAGAAAGAAGATAAACAATTTAAAGCTTTAAATTGTTTATCTTCTTTCTAATTTACAGCTTTAAACCATTAACAATTTAAAGCTTTAAATTGTTTATCTTCTTTCTAATTAAATATAAAACAAACAGACTTTAAACTCATTATCAACAAATATTGCTTAAAAGTCGATTCAAACAATAATTAATTACAGCTTCACTTTGACTATGTTTATGACCGTTATTTTTCTATACCCTTCGGATGTTCTCGCTTGTATACTATTTACCTCAGTCACTCTCCAACCGACTAACAAGGTGCACGTCTTTAGATAACGTGTTTAACGTATTAAAGCAAGCGCAGTAGTTTCAGTTTCTTTCTTGAAAAGGGTCTAAATCATAGACCGAAACGTCGAATACATAATTGCAAAATAGCTTTTACTAAGTGTTTATATGACCGAACCTATGCGCTGATATCACTTGTTGGTTTTTAATATTCTAAAAATACGGTCGAAATTATAAATTCTTTATTTAAAATATTGTAATTTTTTATTTAAAATCAGAACGGACATGGAAGACGAAGGGGAGGATACTACTTCCACTACCCCGAAGAAAGCATTCCAATTGCCGTTTCATTCCATTCGAGGGAGCAAAACAAAGAAACCGATCCCGGGGACTCGTCGTCTCGAAATTAATTGTTCCCCTAGCAAGGAATTATTTAACGAATGGATGTAGTTTCGCTGGAGTCTCGGGCGTCCAGCAGATATCCCCGATCACGGGGGAGGAAATCTCGAAATTTCTCAGCTTCGACGTTATACTCGGCGGTGCATAATGCAAGAAACGGGGGGAACATTCAGCGTAGACAAGTCGAAAGAAAGCACGGAAAGGTTTTATGGGTACGCCGTTTTCTCTGGCAGCAGTTTTCCCTCCTTTCCCTTAGTTAAGCTGCACGTCTGAACCGTAAATGCGTACAAAGACCGCGCACACGTACGTTGGCACGCGTGAACGTAACAATGGAGGCATGTTGGCAACGAGGCTACCAGAAAGATACGAACATTCGCCATGCCAATTGGCACATTCCTTTTTCCGTGAAAGACATACATATTTCGAGTCTCCGTGTCAAGTATGTCGTTATTTCTGCTCTCTGTTTTTGCGAAACGAGTTTTTTAATTAGTTTCGAAAATGATACATCCCATCGCAACTCCGCCTTTGCGTCGCTTTTCAGCAAGCAAAACACGACTGCAGAGAGGAAAGAAGCGTAGTAGCTTTTTCGTACTTGGGGCATAAACATTTCGTCTCATTTCGTTATCATCGATCTGTTACTTCGCGCATAAAGCTCTTTGATACGCCCTACGTGAGGCGGATGCACTCCGAGTCGGGTTGAACCGGTATAAAACGCGATGCCTCGTTCCTATCTGTTTCCTTAAAATGATCGTTCCACTTCCGAGAGATACTAAGCGAGTTAACGATCGAATCGGTGGAAACATTTACTTTCAAATAAATTAAATAGTATTTCTGTTGCTATAAAATTATAGTGGAGTGATCGTCGTCATTATTAGGGCCATCTGCACCTTGGAAGCTTTTCTTGTGGCGACTCACGATTCAAAGACTTTCAAGCCTTTAAAAGTTCCTTCAGAGTCTTCTTAATAATTCCTGAGCCACTTTTCACAGAGTGGAGGCGAGGCAATTTTTTATAAGCGTCCCCTTTTGTAGCGGCAGAATTAATTGAAGCTTTAGTAGAACTGAAAATCGAGTTTCACATGTTACCTGTTTGTAATTGCACGACGCATTTGTGTAATGAATTTTAATCGTAAACTCGACGCCGAGAACCACTCCATCGAAATACAAAACCCGAGAAAAATCCTGAAAATTTATTATTCCACTTTGCAGCAACCGAGTTTGGAGTTGTTGTTCATCGATCGTACTTATATAAGCCACTCGTCTGACGAATTCAACGGAAAATCAGCTAGAGCATAGTACCCGCGATTACAAGAAAATCGGAGAGCCGATTTATTACTTCCTTTAAACGAATTCGAGTGTGGTTGGCCGTTTCCGTTACGGCTAAAACTCGCTTTAAAACCTGCCTGCACAAACCACAGGAGTATTATAATATAAATTATAAAAGGGACCACTTTCTGCTTGGGGGTAGTACCTGTTTCACGAGGGTAATTTAAATTTCTCTTTGGTCGTTACATCAAATGAGGCGGAGATCACAGAAATTAAGGATGAAAAGCTCGCGAAGTTGGACTGTAGTATCTAAAATACATAACAGATATAGTTAATAACATTTGATAAAAACGCTTAATGGAAAACGGTAAACAATAAATCAAAATTCAGACTTGCAAATCGACGAGGGATATTTTTACACAATTAACGCTTACGATCTAACAATATTAAAATACAAAAGCAATTGAATAACAGACTCTCAGATAATGCAAGTTCTTCTGCATTTCCTTTTGCGATTTACGTGTCAAATCAACTACACCGACAATCACAGTAGAACTACGTGAATCAATCAAGAAAAATATCGGAACCTCATCGACCATTACGTATTCTAATGCAAAGACGAGAACAGGGAACCACTGGAAATACTCGTTCAATACAGCATCCAATTTTTCCGAAAGCTTTAAGCGCAAGTAGTAACGAGCACGTTTGATCCGACCACGAGGAAACAGCCGCTCTTCTTGTACAGTAGCGGTTCATGAAGAGCGGCAAACTTAAATTCGTAGCCGGGCACTCGACTTTGTAAGTCGCAAGGGAACCGGCTCGTCGAATGAAACTTCTCTAGTGGCCCTTTCGTGTTGGCTCCGCCCGATAAACGAACGCGGCTGTATACATAGAAGCAAGCACGGAAAAGAGATGAGAAGAACAGAAGAGAGAGTAAGGGAACGAAAATGGACGAGGAAGAGGTAAGAGCCAGGAGAATCCGGAATTAAGGAGTACCACGTTACAGTCTAGTCTGGTCAGTTTTCCCGATCGGACGATTATACCTTCGTGTCGGCAACGTATCGATCGGTAATGGTTGGTGGTCACAGTGAGCATGGAAACTCGTAAAACTTCTACTATGCAGGCGGAGGTTGCCCACGCGAGTCGAGCAATTTTTTTTCCTTACACGAAGAACCTCGGAAACGAACGGCACGCTTTGCCTGGCTTTCCAGCGCTGTTTAACTTTTTGATAAGGATTTCCATCAACGCTGAGCGTTATTTATCAACAGCAACGCGTGCCGCGCGATAAGGGGTGGGACATTTAATGGACATCGATACGCAGAGAAATTGGTGATTTTGATTTCGAATTATGTCCTTTGATACTACTGACAATTCGTTGCGCATGCAATGCATCAAACGGGGCTCGATTGTAGCGCGTTTAAAATCACCTAATTTTCGCCCGGCTTGCTACATTTCATCGGCCGCCTCTACGCCGCCGCAAATAACGGTAATTTGGCCGGGTAAACGTCAGTCAGCGCGGTCCAGAAAATAATTATTCGGCCAGCCGTCCGTTCGACGACGGGATATTAAATATGAATTTACCTCTGACGCCCCACTGCCGCCAGGGAATCCATCATCGGCGATTTGCTAAATTTTCAAATGGATAATGCGCGCGGCTAGCGACGTATCTGGAGCCCGGTGCCAATGCAGAAAATTAAATGGGGCCATCCGGTCGTGTGGTTAATTTTCCACGAGCCTGCAATTTTCTTTTACAGAGATACTTCTCGTTTTTCCGCGCGAAATGGGAACCACAAGTGTGGGTGCACTCTGCGGAATTTGTACTCGGTCAACTATAACGAGTTACGGAGTGGGGAATTTAATTGTTTGTTAATTTTTGATTATGTAAAATCTTAGCAGAAGTGAAAAAACGGGGAAGATGAGTTTTTGGCGCAGGACGTATAGGAGTCATTAGATAAGTTTGTTACATGTAGAGGAAAGGGTGATATTGTGGCCCTTTGCTGATATTTCAACCCCCTCGTGATTTTCATATTATAACAAAAATATCTAGCGGCTAATAGTGTCATCTACTGTAGGGGAGACCGGGGCAGGTTGTAACACGGGGTAAATTGTAACATAAGTAAAATCTTTTGAACGACAAATCTGGTAACCCACAGCATGCGAGATCTGCTTTGACGATATTAGCACCGTCGGTTTTAGTGACACAAACGAGCGTTATGTATTCATTTTGTGGTTATAGCCCAGAATTTTAGTATTTAGAGCACGTAAGTAAATGTTGTCTTAGCACTTTTATTTCAATTAACCGTCATTAAAAACAGTTTGAATTTTTGCTTCTTTGTCGCAAATGAATCAGTACACATTGGTTTATTATAATGTGTATGCATTTTAGTGATTTGATGTTTAGTTTCTCGTTTGCTGAGATAAAACGCAAAAACTCGACCTTGGGGTAAATTGTAACATGTTACTATACTTACTCCGTTCCAAATGGTGATAAAACGAGCTATTTGCTGACGCACCGGAAAAAGATGCTCTAGATGAACAACAGAACAATCGAGAATCCAGAAAATAGAAAAAAGTATAAAGGAAGAAGTTAAAAAAGCGTAGAAGAAGATTTTGATAGAATCAGATGAATAAGCAATGATTGTTTAACTCACGTATATCAAATGTTTAATAATGATCTGAGTCTTCATTTATATTCTTTAGAAATGTTTATTTGTGTTCATATTTGTATTTAAATAAGTAAAACAGATGTGTTACAATTTACCCCGGACTAGGGCACATTGTAACAAAAATTCAGATTTGTTTAAGATGAAGCTAGATGTCTAAGTGTCCAAGATTTTGTCAGGTACTTTCACGCAATTAGTTCACCACATATGTAAGTAGTAAATCACGCAAATTATTTCCTGATTGGGGAAAACACTTTCGAGAAAAAAATGTGAAAACTTTTTTGTTACAATCTGCCCCGGTCTCCCCTACATAGGGGAGGGTTGCCTATATCGTACCACTTAAGACATTTTACGTTATATTTCATATTTGGTACTAATTTGAACGCAAATGATTGTTGGATATTGTAGGTTGATCTTTTAGACATCTACTATTACATGATTTTACCTTTTGTTCAGAACAAATTAATTTGTTATTAACCCTTAACTGGTATACTGTTTTTTTCAAACATAACTGGTATCTTGGGGTCGTGGCAGACCCAAAATAAAAAAAGACACTACCAAACTAAACTACCTACTACTTTTGACGCTTAATGTTACCCAAGAATGACTTTCTATGAGTTTTGTAAGGGCCATATCCCTTCACTATTCTAAAAGTTCCGAAAATGACTTATTTTCATAAAAAATGTTAAATTCAATTAAATCATTTTCCCTTTGCTTCCACCTTTTATCACACATAACCTTAGTAGTTTACCCACAATTTTAATAAAAAATTTAAACACTTTAAATAATAAATAAATTTTTAGGAATATATGTAAAACTGCGGAACCATAATACCACCCCTTCCTCTAACAAATTCGAACAATCGATGCTCGCGCATGCAATCGACGAGTCAGGGTACAATCAGTTGTAACGAACCTATCACATTCACTTGAATATCATAATCGTCTAGCGAACCATGCTCGCGCGTACATCTCGAGACCTTTGAGTGCACACACTTGCCGGGCATTCGTATAATTCCGACCATCACGCGCGTCCACGATCTCACTTGCAAATTCGCTGGTAATACTTGTGCATGAACACCGGTTATTGCGACTGGAACATCGCTCGATCTAGAACGCCGCAGTGGCGAGCGTTTCGATCCGAGAAGCCTCCATCAAACATCAAAATTGCAAAACTGTTTAAAAATATTAGCAACGACGATATCGCTGGCTACGTTAAATTCAGAAACAAGTTTACAAAAGACACCGGCAACCAGAGTGGGGCATTATTCGGCTAAATTTTCATTCGAATACGTATTCGAATACATTTGTGCGAATAAGTTTTTATTCGAATAATCTTCGAATAAAAAATTCGAATAAAATGAAATTATTCGACAATAACGAATAAGTTTTTATTTGATTGAAAATGTATTCGAATAAAAATTTAGTCGACTCAACGGACGAATAAAATGATCACGTGGTTTCAGCGATGTATTGTGACACCACTGACTGACACCCGTGAGACTTAATGTTTTAGTAGTTTTAAGTAACTCTTGTCATAGCTCGCACTTTACAAAAAGATGTATGACCGCGGTATTACATAGAGTGACGTTTTGATTTATTTTAAATAAAATTTGCTCACGTCAATCCATTTAAACTAATGAAAAAATCAATCTCTTCAAATTATAAGCGTTTCTTGAACGTTTTTAAATACATACAAATACGCACACTTCCAGACCCACACGTCCAAACGTATATTGAACACAGTACAGACTTCCATCGATAGATACCCGACAGGGTATCACATTTATTCGTCGTTCATCCAGGTCGAATAACGAATAAATTCTTATTCGAACGAATCTGGCTAGAATAACGGTACAGATTTATTCGCGAATAACGAATAATTTTTCGACGAATAAAATCGTCATTTGTTATTCGCGGAATAAATCTTGGGGATTTATACGAATCCGTATCCGAATGAAAATTTAGCCGAATAATGCCCAACTCTGCCGGCAACGTTCACTTTCCCTCTGCAAATATTTATTGCACAACTCGGGTAGAGCCGTCTGTAAGTAAGCTCTTTGAGGAAAAGGTTAAACAGCGACTGCACAGTAACATCGGTTAATAATAAACGAGTGTACTTACTCGTGGCACTTAGAAGATCTAAGCTGCAAACTCGATTAAAACGGATAAGTCGCGGTTACAGAATTGCGATACGCTTTTTTCTTAAGAACATTACGAAACAGCCGTTTGTCTGGCTCACCTGTGCGCTATATCTACGAGAAACACCCGCAGGAACGGGGATTTTCCTGAGCCTCGAATAACGAGACGAACTTTTTTCTCCGTCCTGCCAGCGCCTGCCTTCTTACTTCCTCCTTCGACCCTACTTCACCCGGAGACCGCAACCAAGATGTTTGCAGGCGTTTGCGAGCTAGTTTCCCCGTAACGCTTCGCCATGGAATGCGACTCCAACGTCTGTTCTTTAAGACGAATCCTCGAGATGGATGGAAAGGAAGTTCTCGAGTGGATGCAAATGGTAAAACAGGGGTATTAGCCAGCCATTTCTTGGCGCAACTTGCAACGATCGATGCTCCAGGAAGGGTTGAATTACAGTTACTGGCAATTGAAGCAAATTCCATGTAAACTTCGATAATTCAGCCGCGATAGTAATCAGAAATTCTCGAGCTCCAGGCAGAACAATAATTACTAAAGCTATCGGGTAGAGAACACAGTCTGCGAGCTCGCGGTGCAACCGAAGCGCAAAATAAAGCATTTCCGAGGCTTCGATTTCCAGACGATCGATTTTGAATATTCGTCAAACACGCGTCTACTCGTCGCGAATGGCGTCCTATCGTGGCCCGAACATCTCCGAACTGCCACCGCGAGAATTAATTACCCACTAAAGATCGGTAAACTTGCAACGCAATCGCCAGATATTAGTGGCACACGAATGGCAAGGGAGCCTTATACCGGCGAACTATTTGTCAGAAATTCCTCAATAAAAGGGAGCCCGGCGTAATTAATCTTCCGTTTCGCGGGCCTAATATCTCTGTGTCTAGCTAACGAACCAAGGAGGGGTTCAACGGCACGGGGGTGAAATAAAAGGGAACGTAACGTCGATGGGGCTTCGTCGAACCGAATCATTGCCTCTTGGTTTTTCTTCGTGCCCGCGCGATACTAGGGGAGAATACGCGCGGCTCAAAGAAATCGTGGTCTGAAATACGATATGCCTTCGAGGTACATGCATTTATTCAACGCTGCTCGGGCAATCCCGCTTGGCAGGAAAAGTGTTACGAGAAATGGATGGGCCAATTTTCTATTTCGCAGCGCCCCGGGCCTCGCGCCGCCACTATATTCCTATATTATACATCTAGATGCACGTTATTCGTGTATAGACGTTCGTACGTTCACCGGAAAGTACACGGAAGGAAATTTCGAGATGAGCAGCACTCGTGAATCACCAGAAATCGCGGGGGTGAGAGGGGTGAAGGTGTTGGTTACATTTGGAAACCCTTGATTCAGTTGGGATGATACATAAATTAATGTAACTCCTCTGTAAACATCCATATCGTTGCTTTGAAAATATATTCCTGTAATTTTATCATTATTATTATTAGTTATTATTATTATTATTATCGACGAGAAACATTTTAAACCCTTTAGTAGTAATAGTTTTCGTTTTTCTTCTTACTCCTCTCCCTTTTCCAATAGATTTCCCAACGCAAGAATTCAGAAATGAACTGACACGAAACCCAGAGAATAACAGAGTATCTATTCATCGATTTCTGCCAGTAAAAGTTTTGGAAGTTCATTGCCTGAATATTTCAGACTCTTACGCTTTCCAGGTGCGTTCGAAGAAGGAATTTCGAGGATACACATAAATTGGCAGACTTTATTAGAGCCGGTTGGTACATCTCGCAATTTAGATGCCTTCGGAGGCGAATTTCCAAGGGATTGGTCGTTTAACTTACGGCACGTAAACCCGGGTTGATAACGGAAGCGTTTACTAGCTGACCTGGTCATCGGAAGTCCACCACGGCACCAGGAACATTGCCAGCAGGAGTAAATTGTTACTTTGTCGTCGATAAAATTGGTTCCGCACCGTGAACCTGATAAGGCGACAATGGCACACTTACTAAATTGAGATGAGCTTACATCGGCGTTGATTTAGAAGGATCTAAATCTCGGCCTTTCTTCTCTCTCCCAGCGAGCCCCGATAGACCAGTGAAAGCACAGAAAATCGAGGAAGGGTTTGTAGCAGGTAGTAATACTGAAAATATTCTCGAGTATTCTGTACGAGGCGAGAAATATTATTCCATCGATAATGTTCAGTTTCGAGGCCACTTATAGGAGCTGCTCGGTTACTGTTGGCTACTTCAATAGAAATTTCCTTGTGCCGCCTTGCATTTAAAGTACTTTTAATTAGCATTCTCGGAAATTAATTAACAATTTGCGGGCGAAACGCCGCAGTATTCGCAGCAATTCCCGGGCACATATTATAATGCCGCCATCTGTCCAATAACCAGCTGTGCACGCTAGCTGGCTAGAACTTCGGCTTTAATAGTTTCGGAATAAACGTCGTGCCAGCGTCAAACCGGCTAGCTGTTAAACTTTATACACTCCGTTTTCCGATGCGTGGGGAGCACAGTTTTACGAGTGGCTCGACTGCGACGGATTAATGTCTGTCCACGTTACAGCGAGCCAACCTTTTTCTCATCGCGTGCAACATTTGCGCTGGACGGTGTGCTAGGATGCTCGTGAACCCTGCCATATAGATACATATATATAGTCCTAAACGAGTGTACTTAAAACGTTGCCAACACCGGCGAAATTTTAATGTACACCGATAGTCTAGTGGTACACTTGAAGCTAAACAACGAATCACAAGAGGAATGTGTAATATTGTTACTGCGGTGTTGGTAACTTGTTTCCCAAACGATCGAACTTTTCTTTCGCTTCAATTTCATCTATTTATATTTGTTCGGTTGTGTTTCATTAGTTTCGAACCGCGGCGGAACTGGCTTTCAAAGTACACACACCATTAAAATCACATCAATCGAAAATTAAATCCTCGACTACGTTACGTAGACCGCTCTACGTTCAGTCAAACAGTAGGTACCGCCACTGTTCTCGGTTGTGTGCACATTCCGTATGTAAACACGAATGGAAATATGACGGAGATACCGTGCAAGAGTGGCGGTTGAAGGGGATGTAGCTACAGGCGGGACATATAAAACGAATTTCGATCGATACTAACGGTGTTTCGAGAGAGGCCCACCCTCGCTGTCGCCGTCTCTTTCTCGTCCGAAACTGGAAAAATTCACGCCTTTCAACAGTCGCTAGCTGTCACGGGAATAATCGAACGATCACGCGGGACTGACGTGCTTGGCAACGATAGGCGTCAACTGGTTCTTCTCATCGGTAAAATGGTGAAAACGTTGCCCTGTAACTTAATTGATGGTACTGTGTTTGATCAATTCGTGCCACTCAAAAGTTCGTTTGCTGTGAACCTTGTTTCTACGTTATGTCATGTGTATTTAACAGATGCTGGAGGTAACTTAGTATTTAAATACTAATGAATATCAGAATTTATACATTTGTAACTCAACTGAACAGATGTCTGATGGAAGGGAAAAAGTTCTATTCGCGATGCTCCTATTCCGCTATAAATAAATGGATATTTTTACTGGCAAAACTTTTTTATAGTCTGAAAAGGTGGTATACTAAAGCTACAAATGTGCAAAATGATACGTGTAATATTTGTTTCCTTGTTTAATTCTCGAAAAGTTAAGTTTTCTTCAGCCATCACACTAAATACAGACTTAAGTGAAATAGCCCCGTGATAAGTCAGACACAACTGCTACGCTACATACGTTACTAAGTTCGACTATGCGAACGATAATAAAGTCGTTACAAATACATGAAACTACGAGGGAGTTAGACGATTGTAGATGTAATTTACATAGACTGCAACAGACATCAGTCAACAGAATTTTTATTGGCTTTAAGTATTGAATTCTGTTGCACATGATGGAATAGATCTGCCAACTGCTCCAATATACAGTACCAGATTGTATCATATTCTTGATTCCTTGTAGACCTCGTCATTGCTAGTTCAATCACAGCTCACTGTGTTATTAAATCAGACCCTGAATCAATGTCTGGCTGGTTGTGTTAAAGTTCGATGAAATGTGCATAAATGTATTTGAGTTTAATCAAAGGGTCTAGCAGGGTAAGTATGGGCAAACGGCCCCCACGCCGATTCCTGGAGGTGTTATTTTTTAAACAATGCTCCTGGCCTGAAACACCATTGTGTAAAGTTTTAGATCGCTACCCCCCCGTTTAAGGGTAATACGGGGGTGAACGCCCTTAACGTTATTATTTTTTATCTCGGTTACTACTTAAAATATTTGAATGAGAAAAATATGAAAAAAAGCTACATACTAACTGTACTTCGTGTATTTTTCTCGAAATTGTAAATCAATTATTAAGGGTAGAAAAAAAATAATTAATTTTTTGAGGGTGGTTTTTCGAAACAACCCTTTGAGTGACAACCTCCAAAAAAATAAAAAATAATGCTCTATTATGGTGGTGTTATATAAAAAATCCTGAAGATGATCGAGTTGGTGGAACATAGTTAAATAATTTAAAGAAGATCATTATATTATAAAGGGTCTAGCAGGGTAAGTATGGGCAAACGGCCCCAACGTCGATTCCTGGAGGTGTTATTTTTTTAAACAATGCTCCTGGCCTGAAACACCATTATGTAAAGTTTTAGATCGCTACCCCCAGTTGAATACGGTAATACGGGGGTAAACGCTCTTATATTTATAATTTTTTTTCTTGGTTAAAGATATTTAAATGAAACAAAAGCGACAATATTTTTCCGGATTGGAAATGAATTATTACGGGTAGAAAAATATAATTTATATTTGGGGGTAGTTTTTGCACACAACCCTATGAGTGACAACCACCAAAAAATTAAGAATAATACTCTATTATATAACTATCATGTATAAAAATGTAGAATAGTCGCGTTGGTGGAAACATACTTAAATAACCCCTCAACGACGGCGACTGCGTCCCAATATTATTTTTACGCGGACGGCGCGGCGCGGTGAGGCGGCCGCGTCCCTCTATTCACCATACGACGACGTATCGACGTCGCGGTCCGCCGACAGCACGGAACCGTCGCTGTTTTATCGACATTTTGCTTGCGAGTTTACTAATAGAGAAAATCATGAATATTACGATAAAAATTGTTTGAGTGCTTTATTTAGCACCAGTATTATTTAGAACAATGCCTGAAAGCAGTAGTGATAACTGCATTATTTGTAATTTTTCTTTAATCGATTATAAGTTATCAGCGTTTATATAATCAGAAAGACAGCAAAATACGCCTGGCTAAGTACGGATTATCCCTTCGATATGTGCAAACAAATATAAGCGATTATCACGACAAGGGGTTGTCATTCATAGGGTTGGGTGCAAAAACTACCCCCAAATATAAATTATATTTTTCTACCCGTAATAATTCATTTCCAATCCGGAAAAATATTGTCGCTTTTGTTTCATTTAAATATCTTTAACCAAGAAAAAAAATTATAAATATAAGAGCGTTTACCCCCGTATTACCGTATTAAACGGGGGGTAGCGATCTAAAACTTTACATAATGGTGTTTCAGGCCAGGAGCATTGTTTAAAAAATAACACCTCCAGGAATCGACGTTGGGGCCGTTTGCCCATACTTACCCTGCTAGACCCTTTATAATATAATGATCTTCTTTAAATTATTTAACTATGTTCCACCAACTCGATCATCTTCAGGATTTTTTATATAATACCACCATAATAGAGCATTATTTTTTATTTTTTTGGAGGTTGTCACTCAAAGGGTTGTTTCGAAAAACCACCCTCAAAAAATTAATTATTTTTTTTCTACCCTTAATAATTGATTTACAATTTCGAGAAAAATACACGAAGTACAGTTAGTATGTAGCTTTTTTTCATATTTTTCTCATTCAAATATTTTAAGTAGTAACCGAGATAAAAAATAATAACGTTAAGGGCGTTCACCCCCGTATTACCCTTAAACGGGGGGGTAGCGATCTAAAACTTTACACAATGGTGTTTCATGCCAGGAGCATTGTTTAAAAAATAACACCTCCAGGAATCGGCGTGGGGGCCGTTTGCCCATACTTACCCTGCTAGACCCTTTATCAAAGTCTGGCGAATGTTGTTGAGTTGCAGTGGAGTTTAATTAAATGTAACGGCTTCCTTTCATGTTTGATGCTAGGGACTTCGCGAAATCAAGAAAAGTGTGATTGAGACTAGTCCCATTTGATTCAAATTTGCAACCACGAGTAAATATTGCAGGGCTCTGATGAAATCTAGCTTGTTGCTGTGATGTCTACAAAAATATATTTTCTTTATCTTTTAACGATGTTTGAGTAAATTGAAAACAATGTCTGACTCATCAATTCCACGTTCCACTACCCATACAGCACACTTCGTTGCAGCTGCATTGCAGGAACGTTGCTGCAATATTGCGTTGTTGCAGGTTGCATTGCAATATTGTAAGAACGTTCCTGCAATATTGCCGTGCATTATTGGAGTGGCAATGATCCTACAATATTACAGCAAAATTGCAAGAACGTTACTGTGAAATGTTCCATTGGCAACGATCCTACAATATTGCAGCAATATTGTAAGAACGTTGCCGTGCAATGTTCCATTGGCAACGATTCTACAATATTTCTGGGATCATTGCAGGATCATTGCCACAATTTTGCCGTTTCGTTGCAGAATCATTGCCGGAACATTGCAGGACTACATGGTTGCAATGCTGCCGCAACATTGCAAAAATACATACCTGTGATATTGCGAAGGCGGACATAGGACTGAACCTGCAACGTCTCTGCAATGTTATGGTGCAACATTGCAATCTTGCACCGCAATATTGTAGAAACGTTGCTGCAGTATTATGGTGCTGTGTGGGTAACTTTGCCGATGACATGTTGCGTGGCGAATTGTTCATTCGCGTTCCACTGAGATTATATTTAATCCTCTTAACTGTGTCAATATAATCTCATAATGCAGTCGTGAGTTATGCGATAAGATTTCGCAAACGATAGTGTGTAATTTTGCGAAGTGGCAAACGCGTCTACATTTGTTGCACAATCGGTGAAACTAAGAAACTCGGTTTCTGTGAGCACCGCCACGATATTTTCAGTTAGAATTATTTCCGCGTGAAGAAAGTGTTTAGATCTAAGTTGTATTTACAGATAAAGAATACTTTTATTATAACGCAACGTAGTGTAAATAAGGAACAAACAGGAGCGTCCGTAAGTTGTCGCTCGACAAAGAAGAGGCACAAGTGCCAGAAGGCGGGGGCGGATGGTGCTAAATGAGAGTAATTATGAGACAAGTTTTAACTACCCCGTCGGTGGACAATGCGTTATCCTTCATTGTGCCTCGCTATCTTTCTCCTTTAAATAAGCTCTCGCAAGTGGCTCCTCGCTAAAAAGAACTACCGGGAATGCGAAAGGGGACAAAGGGAATGCATTTCCGTCGCTCAGCTTTTTCCAGTTTCCTGCCTAGGAGAGTCCTAAACGCCTCCGTATCTAAAATACACATTCAGCAGTGACAGAACTCGGAAGGACATTTGCAAGAACGAGATTTTTCAAACTTCCAAGCCAGAATTGGGCCTAGTTATGCAGAAAGTTATCAACCCTCAATGATTTGAAACTGAGTAAATTTAATTTGAAGATTTTAATCGTTTAAGAAAAGCGGAGATGGGTGAATAAAGTTAATTTTATTATTCGTCGTGAGTTTCAACTTTTTTAACTTTAACTGTAACTCTAACTTTAACTTTATTCGACGGTGTATTCAACATCGAATAATTTTCTTGCGAGTGTTCGATCCACCGAGGACCCGAGTTAACTTTATTCGACATACGACTAATAATCTTTTAACTTTTATTCGTCATTCGAAATTTTATTCGAATAAAACCTTTGCCCCTCTCTGTCTTCGTTTAACTAATTTTTGTTGATTTTGAGGGTTGGTAGCTTTCCTCATAACCCGCCCTAATTGTAACCATTGAAACGGTAATTACATTAAAAAAATTTTATTTAAATAATACTTTTGCCCATCTCTGATTTCGTTCAACTAGTTTTTGGTGATTTTGAGGGTTGGTAGCTTTCCTCATAACCCGCCCTAATTGTAACCATTGAAACGGTAATTACCTACTACTCCTCAAGGGTGCAATAAATAATTCTGACCCGACTCTTCGTATACCGGACACATGTCTACCCATTTTCGCTTAAAATTCACGAAAAGAGATTAGATTTGAATGGCAAGACCAGTGACTTCTCCTTATAAGAGCCTCCCTCTAGGAAAATCTGCTTATCGCGCCACAGAATCTACGCCAGGACGTCGATGACACGGCCAAAGTACAGAGTCAGTCGCGACGTTCGAACATTGGATTTGGTCGGATTACTCGACGAGCCCGTGCCATAGCGCAACCGCGCGCTCGTGAAAAGTGACTGGCGTGCAGGCTTGAAGCAAGGGGGTAGCAAGGGGCGACCGAGGGAAGGGTGGTAAATAGGACGGGACGGAGAGATGTCAATTTATCCTGGCTTTGTTTACGAGCGATGCCCCGAGACACACCGAGAGGGACCTCGTCGACTGCGAGAGCCTCTGTCTCGCTGGGGTAGGGGTGCAGAGGGAGGAGGGGAAGCCCGTTAATCCGGGCAAAAGACCAGTCGACGGCTTGGCATTCGTCTTTTTGAAGGGGGCTGGCTTGAAGTTATATCGGTGTCCCGGTATCCAGGGAGCGCGACCTACCCCCGATGAGGGTATACATAAGAGGGGGCGAGCGCTCTTCTTCCAAGAAAGTCAGTGATAAGGTGACGGCGAACGGAGGCAATGGTCTGCACGGGAAAAAGAGGTCGTCGACGTCGTTGTTGTCGTCGTATCCTAAACTTCAGCACCGCGTCGTCTACCCCAGTGTTACGGCCACCGCGAATATCGGATATTCTATTGAAAATAATTTAACGACCTTCCCATTGGCCCGCCTTGCATTTTTTTCCCTCCGCGAGCAGCGCTCCCATTAAACTATCGATCATCGATGGACTCTGGGGGAAAGCGAAGGAAAACTTGCTGATTTAAATAGTTTATTCGTGTAAAGGGTATGTTTTGAGTAAAAAGTCGACATTAACTACTGAATTTCTTTTAACGGGATTGAAGCAGCGTGTCGAAAATATGTTCTCGACGAAGAGGGCTGGTATGGTGTCTGGTATCTTCTGATAATGGAGCAATGATAATGGGAGTACCTATTAATTAAAATCGGTGATTTACGGTCTCGTGAATTTTCGCCGGCACTCGGCTCGAGTATCGAATTACGTTGGAGCTGTCTTCGTGTTCCCGGGTATCGTGAAAATTTATTTCAGAATTATGAGATTAATGAGGAAATGCAACGTCGAGGCAACGCTCAATGTTCCGGAATTAGTTAATTAGCGGCTGGTCAGATGAAAAAGTTCCCGCTGCGGCGGAGGAATCGAATTATGCTCCTCTCGACCGTGTAACTCGTTGTTGATTTTACCTGAATACCATAGCACTCTGTTTATTTAATGTCCCACGCCAAACGTGCACGTTCTCCCGTTTATCTGCTAGCAGTTGACATTGGGGTACATTATCATCGCTCAGAAGAAATTTTGCAACTCCTTCTTTCATAAATTAATAATCATCTTGAGAGGAATTTTGTACAATTATTGCAAAGAATTGGGTAGTTGTTTCTTACGATGAAGCAAATTTAAGATGCATAATACTAAACGTGACATTTAAAGTAATTTAAGTAATGGAAAAAATCATTTAGCATTCAAATACGATGAAAACAACACAGATAAATAGTGCGCCCAAAAATCAGACGCATCTTCAAGATTCAGCGCGATACCAAGAAACGACAGGCAGCGCTGTCACATGAGAGGAGAAAAGTTGAACGGACGTGAAGCGTGGATCGTGACTCGCGATAAAAAAGATTAAAGTTGAAGCAGTTTGGGAGATTAACTGTAACGCGAAATTTACTAAAACTTTTCTCGTCGTCCTCTTCGATCCGTATTAAGTCGACAACAAGCCGTGATAAAAACACGGGACGGAAAACGTTGACGGGCGATCGGGTGCCGTCTTTCTTTTTGGTCCTAAAGATGTTGAAGAACTTTTCAGCCCTGAGATGAAAGCAGGCGAAACGACATGCGAGCCAGCCATGCGATAAGGGCGGAAACTTTGGGAAATTATTCGGAAAGGAGTTAGAGTTACGTAGCATTCAACGAACCTGCAAAATGATTTAGGGCTGAATAGAGGAATTGGGGAAGACGGATAAAACACAGTACAGTGGAAGAAGATTCTTCGAACGACTCGTCATTTCAGGGAAAATAGGGATTACGTCTTATTTATATTCTTATATTCTACTTTATCCAGCTATGTATACAGGAATCTTTGTAATTTTTCTATTCCAGAGTTTGATTCGCCCAAATCTAGACAGCGCGCGAAGCAATAAAATATTAACTCTCCCTTGATCCTCGACTATGCAGTGGAAAGAAGTTTTCCCTTTCGCAGAACGTTTGCCAACCGCCAGCTAGAAAATCTGAAATACACGCTCGGTTTAGCCTTGGGATTTATGTATGAGGATATTAGACCACCTGACGTGCACGACTTTAAGACGGTTGCTCTTCCGCAGGCGTTGCAGGGGTATATTTTGAGGATTACGAAATAGCTTAGAACTCAAAAATTAGGAGTAGCCAAACAAATATGTGTTGAAAACTTTTGCATTACGAACACACTCTCAACAAATCGCTCAAAAAATAAGTGGTCTTTAGGATTTTTTTTAAAAAAGTATACAACTTGCAGGGAAAAAAGTTTATGGTCTTTAGGTACTTATTCATTCTTCAAGAATATGAAAGAAATTTATTCTAAAAAATTGATTCTAAAAAATTTGTTCGGAAAAACTGTCCCACACTTTTTTTACCCCCTTGTAAATCAAAGTCTAAATCAGAGATGGGCAAAGTTTTTATTTAAATAAAATTCCGAATAACGAATGAAAATTAAAGAAAATTATTCGTCATTCCTCCGTTAACCTGAGTTAACTTTATTCTACACTGGACGAATAATTTTTTTTAACTTTTATTCGTTATTCGAAATTTTATTTAAATAAAAATCTTGCCCATCTCTGGTCTAAATCGACTGAGTGGATGTACATCCAACACTTCCCGTCCTTGAATCCCTTCAAACCATAACACATCTCAATTAACAACTCTTTCAATCAATCAGCTATAAATAGAAAATTGATCGAATTAGGTCAAACATTTCTCACGCCCTTCAGCGACTCGAATTTCTTACGTTCCAATAACTACGAATGGTTATCGCGTGGACGTCTGTCAAAGGGCTAAAGAAGGAAGTCGCGAAAGGAAACGGGGACACAGTGGCGCGAGGTCGGAATTGGTCGCGTTTAATTTCCCAAGCGGAGACCCGGGAAAGGAATACGCGCCGTCTTGACAGTAGCCGTCCCAGCCTCCTACCCCGGCTCATTCGTAAGACAATCATCTGAATTACGTCCGTTTACTATGCCGTAAGTCCGTGTAGCAGGTCTGCAAAGGAAGGTGCTAGCAGACACGGCGTTAATTAACGTTGTATTTACTCGAGCGGAAGTAGGCTGATGCATCGTCACTGGCCTGACTTTGCGCGCCGACTTTGTCGCCCGGCGACCTAAAATTATGTACCCAAGGAAGAAACCGCGGAATCCCACCGTTGGCAAGTGTATCAAAGCGGGCATCCAGCTTCTTTTACTTTTAATTACACAACCCTCAGGAGAGCCGAGGGTATTTCTCGCTGCTCGTTTAAAAAATCACCCGACAACGAAAAAGACGGCCACCCTTTAAGTAACGTTATTTTAATATCTCTTAAAGTCGCGTTTTAAATAGGGCGCCAGAGGTGGCGCTTTGTCTTGCTGTGGACAATAGGTACGGTAATAATATCGAATTGTTCCTCGCGATTGTTTCGCTCGGGCGCGATACTGCGAAGCACGACAGACTGATTTTTAAAACGGATATTGACTCTCGTTTTCACGAATAGGAGTTTTGGAGGGAACAGTAAATCCTTGGCGAAAAAGGGTTGCCGCGCATCCAGTCGCCTTTCCCGGCGACTCTGGATTTCTTTGCAGTGATTCCGCCACGGATTTAGCATGGAATATTCATCTCGCTCCTTTCGCACTCCTCGCTCGAGCCATCTAGATTCCACAGTCGGCTTAGCCGACGACTTCGCGACGGGGATCGACCTTAAATTTCGTATGAATGATTCTCGTCAGGAAATGCCACAGTCAACTTTTAGAGAAAAATTATTCCAAGAAAATAAATTTGTACATCGATGCTAATATATATGTTTTGCCATCGTTCGAACTGCAGGTAGCAACGAATTACGGTGAATAATTTGCGCGAATAAGATATTCGTGTATAACGGGGGAAACAAGCGAATGGGAATTTGTTCGTTAAGCGGAAGGCTTAAATTCGTCCTTTTTTCAGTCAACGAATGCGTCGCTGGAAACGACAGCTTCAAAACGCATCAGGAAACATTTTTACACCGCGCTAAACGCAACGGGGTATGCTAAAGTGTCACTCGTTGTAGTAACATTTTTCCCCCGCACGCCTGCCTGCGTTTGTTTGCAGCGGGCGCACATGCTTTCGTGACCACGGAAATTTTTCAGTGCAATCTATTATTTCCAGCGACGGTATTGTGGAGATTAGAAAATAAATTTACGCCGCATGAAGCCGCGACTACTATATCACGCTTGCCAGGGATATTCCTCTGAATAATTTTTTACTTATAAAAACATCACGCCCGTTGTATAAAATTCTTCTCACTTTGCTGAAATCCCCCGATTTTTACCCAAAGTATTTCTTGACGTCACTATTGTCACTAATCACTTTGACATGTTCACGGATCGACTATCACTCCTATACATCGGTCTTTATTTATGAAAGTCGGATTAAGGGAGGAGCCTGGTGTAATTAATTGAAAATCGAGGCATTTTTCGGGAATTTTTTTTAAAGAAAGTATTCAATCGATCTTTCTGAAACTTACTGGATATTGTATTATCAAATTAAGGTAAGTAAAAAAATTATTAAAAAAGAGCAGTTTCTTCTTTAAAAAAATTCCAAATATTTTTACGAATTTTTTTTTCAAGAGGCCACCATTTGTTCTATTTTGCATCTTTTAAGTTATGAATTTATATGATTTGTGCGTGCACTCATAAACTAAACAAAAATTGTTCGATTTTTGGTTTTAGATGAATATAGTAGACGTTATGTTGCCCGCAGTGGAACAATTGCGTCGCCAACTGGGCATAAGCCCGTATAACTCTGTTATTTGCTGCTCATTTTTAATAATTTTTTTTATCTCCCTTAATCTGATAATACAATATCCTGAAAGTTTCAGAAAAATCGATTGAATACTTTCTTTAAAAGAAATTCCCGGAAAATGCCTCGATTTTCAGCTACTTACACCAGGCTCCCCCTTAACTCGTCGTTACTTCAACCTCCCCGTCTTTTGTATTCATTTATCCACGCCAATGCAGACTAACAACACAGCAGCGGCGATCGGTTTTTAATTAAATATCGCCCACAGATTTCTATATATATACATAATCTCCGCGTGTAATCGCCTCATTTGCCGCTGACAAATAGCATCGTCTAAACGAATCCCACTCGCGCGATTCTCTAAATCGATAAGCATCAAGTTGAGATAACGAGAGTCGTTTACGTCCGCGTCGATTAGCAGAATCGGCTTCCATCTTCGTCGAAAGCTCGCTAAATCCGCGAATCGAGAAGCCGCTCCATTCGTTCCACTCACCATCAACCCCCTTTATTTCCAACATTAGACTCTTAAATAAATTTTTAAACCTCCCCAACATCCTCTCCTCCCTAGAATCTCAGAATACTTATCCTCACTGAATTACACACTCTACACAATATTCCCTATCAATCTCCCTCCAATTAACATTGCAACACCTATCTCGAATTTACGATCCAGCCAGTGGTAAAATACTGATCCCCGCACGTGCTACTTACATATTTGAAACGCACGAAGCAAAGTGCATCTCAGTTTCCGGAAGCCTCGTAGGAGCGTGGTACGTCGCTTATAATATTATAATACCGGTAATACACCATACGTACCGCCGCAACAGACTATCGCAGTAATAATAACTCGTGCGCGTAGTCTAAGTGCGGGCGCGAGCAATATACAAACCATCCCCGGGTCCGCTGAGCGTTAGACACGCCGGAAACTTGCCGTAAGGCGCGTAACGAGAAGTTCTTGCCGCAGTTTGTTATTGTTACACTGTTCCAGGGACACGTGCAGATACATGCGTACGTTATGTTCTACAGGCTGGAAGCACACGTCCACGTCGTATTATTCCCCGTGGCATGAGCGTTTTAACGGTGTCCCTTGGTTGTGCATTCGCCTCTCCAGATACGCGGGTATATATCTGGCCGAGGAGTACGTGGATTCGTAGATGGAGGTGCAGAAGGTACGTGCCGCCACGGCAAACGGCACCTGTATGTACTTAGGCCAGACCCTACAACGCTGCCACGTTCACGTACGGAACGCTCTTGTAACTTAACTCTCCTCCACGCGATACCCCGGACACCCTGGAAACTCGTTAGTGTATAGGTAGATTGTTCCATGGACTTGGCGTTACCATTTTGCTGGACGGGGAGAGCGGAGCTACGTGCATGTAGAGGTGGCATAAGATAGGGTAATTGATTGCCGCGCGGTCCTACGTAGATTAATAATAGTCACCGTTATCATCCTGCTCATAGAGGTTTCACCCTATGCGCCGCGCCGTGATACACGATACTTGGCTGCCAGTGACTCGAGACACGTTTACCCGTGACACGATCGTTCCACCGCCCGCGATACGTTTCACGCGACAAGATTTCAGACGCATTTCTGTCAGCGGGAAGTTTAACGCCATTCATTGGCGGCATTAGCCGCGCCGAGTGCAACTGGTGTCGTCGAAGTGACGATTATCTGCGAGAGTCTGGACTGGGTCTTCGGGAAAAAATTCGGCGATGTTGCTTGAGAATGTTTTCTATGATCAATCTGGGGATGCCTGTCTGTGACGATACTCGTTTCTGATTCGAGGGTTTATTTTTCTTGTATTGGGTTGGCGAATAAGTTCGTAGCGTTTTGTAGTAAGTGTTTTATTGAATACAAATACAATAATTATAACAACAACTTAATCAATAATTATCACAGTTTTGTAGAGCAGAAAGAGCTCTTTCGAATGCATATAAATACTTTGCCAACCAGCAAACAAATCGTTCCAGGATAAAAGAAAATATAAACATAAACCGCTACGAACTTATTCGCCAACCCAATAGGATACATGTACCAGTAAATGGACATTTCTTATTAAAATGAGTAAAATAAGTTATTAAAATATGCAACTAATTAATTAGGAACTTATTTTAGTTTCCTGCTCCATATGCAAACAATTTTTGCAGCAAGTGGATTGCAGCAAATCGCGTTGCGAACATAATTTTATGAGTGTTCATTTATTGGCCTTAAGTGTTCATTTATTGGTGCGTTTACCCTAATTCAACGTGAAAGTTGTAACCAAAGGAATACTACTTAGCAACGCTGTGTTTCCTAATCTCAGTGTACACACCTTGGTTGGCAGTCATTAACCTTATCATAGCATAACGTTGTGTTTGCGATGACTCAAGACACATGTTCCGTCAAGATCATCCTCCTCTCGGCAAAATTAGTAGGTGCAGTTGCAGGTGCAGGTACCCCGGCAATTATATGTATCTAGCATCGCGTTAATAATAACGTAGTAGCTACCTGGGGACCCAAAACACTAATCTGTGATCGTTAACTACAATTAAGTTTGACCCCGCCTATTCTCGTTGCACGTTGCGATGATCAACGGCCCTTCTACGACAAATATCCACCCCCTGCTGTGGTACAGTTGTGAAAGTTTCCTGTGCGGTGAAGTTACGCAAGTGGAATCGAGGATGAAAATTCGATTGCATTGGCGACGAGCAATGCGTGGACAATTGAAGTTCAGTAGGAACTTATAAGCCCGAGACAATGAGCTTCTCGTACCGAGAAGCTGATGTCAAGGCGCCGAATGCTTCGTCAGAATCTCCGCAACCAATTCTCCGACCGCTCACGGCGACGCGGGATATCGAAATCGTGCAATTTACTATGCAAACTGCGGCATTTTCGCCGTCGTGCACACTCGCGCGCAAAGTTATTCTCACGTTTAATCATCGCCGCGATAATTATTCGTGTCAACCGTGCGAACGTTTTTCCTAATTGTGTCGTTTATCGCGTAGAATGGCGTGCATTGAATCGCCCTTCCATTACGGGGATAAATTCTGCATTGTATCCAAGAATGGCGCCACACGACATTAAATCGCGTGAAACTGACAGAGCGCCTTCGGCATTAATTTCGTAACTCCGAAGAGCTTTGCCTTTGAAGACTTGAGCAGAAGAATACTGCACAAGAATTTAATGTATTCGAAGTTACCTATTCAGAGATTTTTAAAGGAACGTAGGTTCAATGTTAATTAAATATTTCCCTGCAAACTAAATGACCCCTTCAAATTCTAAAATTTTCCTATAACACTCGAATGCTGCGCTATCTCAGCATACAGCAAGATTCAATTGTAAGACACCCTGCACAGATGCCGTGCGAAATATTTATTACTATTGTTCAGGATTAACTGCAAGAAACTACCCTTGTAAGGACGTTGGGGCAGCGAGTGTATTAAAGGGGTAGTGGACTATTTCAGTTTCAGAAAATCGATAACTTTTTTTACTGATTTTGAGAGTCTTATCCTTTATGAAAATTTTAAACAAATTTCATGAAGAAATTAATATAATTAGCAAAGTTATAGCAGCGAGCGTAATTGAGTTTTCTCGAAACAACATTTTCAGAAACGGTATACATCATAACTCTTGAACCAATGAATATTTTCACTTAAAATTTTAACTGGAGCTGTAGAATTCCATTCTCTAACGTGTAAAAATTCCGCATCAACATTGCATGTTTGTAAAACTTTCTATAACTAATTAAACACGATTTTTCCCCGTAAAAATGTGGAAAAAAATGATTCGTGTGTAACTTCCACAATATTCGTTCAAATTCCTCGGCAATTTTCCACACTGTATATATTTCTGTACAGAATAATCACCTCAAAGCATTTTGCTTTCAGATGATTGGTTCACCTGAATCGATATACACCACCTGCAGCGACGCACCGTACAGAACTATCTTCAACAATTAATAACTTTCACAATTTCATACATTCAAACCATTTTTTTTTTGTAAATACTCGCAAATGTGCCCACAATAGTTTGTCAAAAGCACGATTACAACGATTGTTTGGTATCAAAGTAACTTAGCGTCAAAGAAACTAACAATTTTACGTATCCAATAGTCCACTACCCCCTTAAGGAAATCCCCTGGGGATTGACGTGAAATTCTTCAGCGACACGTTTCATTATTGATCCGGCGATACTCGTTTTCAACGTGTCGATCGACTAACAAGTGGCAGTTACGAGGTCAGTCACGTAGCTACAACTGTATGCCCACATAGGTATGTATCCACTTGAACGATGCTACACCTCGAGAGTGCAGCTCGTTCCGGTTCCCTCTTTCCCTCTTCTCCGACGATCGTGTGCACAAGGAGAAGATGACGTTGATCACAGAGAGAAAGAGAGAGCAGGTGCAGCGGCATGCCGCGACACGTATACCAGCGGCACACTCAGGAATGATTACATTAACCCGTTGTCGGGCGGGATGCCATCAACGTGGACGAGCCTGCCAGCCCCCGGACAAGTGCATATTAAGAGTGTGCGTGTGCCCGCATATCCACGTCAAATACACGCACACGCAATCCCAAGGTGCTCTAATAAAGCTCCGCGTCGCGATGCTCTTTGAGAAATTCAAGAGCGCGATGAATATCAAAGCGGGCCGTTCCTCAAACGTATAATTACGTCTGCTCTTTGATTTATACTGGCCATAATTAACACGAATTTTTGCACATCGTGGCAACCGCGACACGCTCATTGGTCCAGGGACATTCACCATCCTTCGCGGGAATACTATTTATCCTAGGCATGGGCGTTCAGAGGGGTGCAAAAGGGGCAGTCTCCTCCTCCCCTGAATTTTAAGAAAAAATCGCTTATTTTTCAAAACTGATCTTTATGAAGATTATACTAAAAAAGGGAATATTTTTAAACTTCTGTTTTGAATTTTTATATATTTTTCGTCCAGAGGAGGGTGCAAAAGGGGCAGTTTCCCCCACCCCTGGCTTTTGAGAAAAAATCACTTATTTTTCAAAACTGATCTTTATGAAGTTTATACTAAAGAAGGGATTTTTTTTAAATTTCGGTTTTAAATTTTTATATATTTTTCGTCCAGAGGGGGGTGCAAAAGGGGCAGTTTCCCCCTCTCCTGGCTTTTGAGAAAAAATCGCTTTTTTTTCAAAACTGATCTTTATGAAGTTTATACTAAAGAAGGGGATTTTTTTTAAATTTCGGTTTTGAATTTTTATATATTTTTCGTCCAGAGGGGGGTGCAGAAGGGGCAGTTTCCCCCACCCCTGGCTTTTGAGAAAAAATCACTTATTTTTCAAAACTGATCTTTATGAAGTTTATACTAAAGAAGGGATTTTTTTAAATTTCGGTTTTAAATTTTTATATATTTTTCGTCCAGAGGAGGGTGCAAAAGGGGCAGTTTCCCCCTCTCCTGGCTTTTGAGAAAAAACCGCTTATTTTTCAAAACTGATCTTTATGAAGTTTATACTAAAGAAGGGATTTTTTTTTAAATTTCGGTTTTAAATTTTTATATATTTTTCGTCCAGAGGAGGGTGCAAAAGGGGCAGTTTCCCCCTCTCCTGGCTTTTGAGAAAAAACCGCTTATTTTTCAAAACTGATCTTTATGAAGTTTATACTAAAGAAGGGATTTTTTTTTAAATTTCGGTTTTAAATTTTTATATATTTTTCGTCCAGAGGAGGGTGCAAAAGGGGCAGTTTCCCCCTCTCCTGGCTTTTGAGAAAAAATCGCTTATTTTTCAAAACTGATCTTTATGAAGTTTATACTAGAAAGGGGAATATTTTTAAACTTCTGTTTTGAATTTTTATACTTTTTTCTACGGTACATTTTTCTTTACCATGATCCCAAAGTTTCCCCCGCCCCCTGAAATAAAGTCTGCTGACGTCCCTGATCCTAGGCGAAAGGCTATCCTTCATCCCCCTTCCTGCTAATACGAATCGAGAGGTTCCGGTGTGCTTAGCGTCATAGAAATCGAAAACTAATTACATAGAATGCATATGGTGCGCGAATGTAAGGGTCGACTGCACAAAGTAACGGAGAAATTCGTCAGAAGCAGCAATCCGACCCAGGCAGAATTCAAAATTAATTTCCATCGAGAAATTTTCCGCATGGAATATCCTGAAGTATTTCACCGTGCTATGATGACGCTGTACATAGGTTCTGGGCGGCCTCTATGCATAGAGGACACGTCGACGGTCCTCCAATTTACCCTGACCATCTACAATTCGCGCATCCACAGGCAGCTACTTAATTAATCGTTCGCGCGGCTGGTAATTACTTTCATCCTCTCTAGCCAGGTGCTGGAATAACCTGGCATTCGAGTGACAGCCCATCCTCGTAATTAGGCGTCGTCGTACGTGCATACGTGTCTAGGTTAAAGGGATCTGCTCTCTCCAACTCCTCAACTGAAGCCTTTTAACCCTGAAGCTACTGAGCAGGGGTTTGGAATCTTTTTCGTATCGTGGAACGGAGCTGGTTTATCAACCATTGCAGGTGAAATTATGTTTTCTTAAGCATGTCGAGGTTGGAAAGGGGAAATGTGAGTCGCGGGACAGATCGACTCTTATCAGTCGTGGTCGGCAAATAAAGAAGATTCGCGAAAACCGGAAGATCGTTAAAGGAGAATGAGGTGGCGGGAAAGATAGAGAACAGGGGAATGCAGATGACGCGGGGTCGTAGCTCCGCGAATTATAATTAAATTTAATTACGCAGCTCCGGTAGTTACCTAGAAATGCATGTGAGATTCTCAGGGAGAAATTACTTGATGCATGCGCGAAAACTCGCGGCGCCACGTTCTATTTCAGATGAGAGTGTAAGCGAGTGAAACGCGCTGTTACGACGGCTTACAAATTGAAAGGGGATTCGTTCTTATCACTGTTCAACGAACAAAAGCTTGATATCGCGTCAACTTCGCCGGTCTCTTTCGGTATTACAATACACGAGAAATAAGGGCTGCGTGGCTACGCTACAACAATTAGCGGCTATACAAAATTAATGTAGCGTGGGATACGAGAGGAAGGTAAACTTTCAAGTACTCTGAAAGAATGGCTATGCCAGTGTATAGAATCGGGAAAATCGTTGTTGCTGCTGTTGATCATTAATTAAGCCACGGGGAAATTCTTCTTGCACCGACAGATATGCCTGGCATCGACTTGCGAATTAATCCTTTAATCCTTCCTCGTTATAACCACGGAACATCTATCATCGGGATAACAGGATAGCTTGAAACGACGATCTGTTCGATAACAAGCTATTGGGAGCGGGAATAAAAGCCTAAGGGAAAATGATAGAAAATTCACACTGTTTTTTATGATGTAAAGAATAAGAAATATAAACTTATTTAACATTTCAACATTAATAATTAGCAAACGCTTAAGTATTGGGAATATAAGAATATTTGTTCAGAGGAAAGATTTATTGCAACTTTGAAACGTTGCAAATTGCTTTATATCTCGGTTTCTATTGAAAATTAGTAATAAAATTTGCAAGTTGTTGTTATCGTCTAGAATGATTATTTTGTCAGATATATCAATTTTTCGCAAAATTATTGTTCAGCGGTTGGGTTTGAGGATTTCAACTGCAGATATGGGCAAAGTTTAAATAAAATTTCGAATAACGAATAAAAGTTAACACAATTATTCGTCATTCATTCGTTAACCCAAGTTAACTTTATTCGACACATTTTTGGTTTCTCTTTTCTGGCTGATTTCTTTGGTCACTCTGGTCTCTCTGGTCAGTCTAGTATTTCTAGTTTAATTTTCCTTTGTGGTCTCTCTGATTCTCCGGAATATGTTTCCAACCCTTATTCAAAGAAATTTCAAAGAATTTCTTACGCTGTTTCTGAGGTTCCAAAATCGAAGAGATAAAAAAACCCCACCTCTTTCGACTCGTTACTAACAACAGATACTTCAAATTCAAAGGTAGTCTTGGTAAAAGAGATTCAACATTGAAAGACGAGATTCAAAGATGATATTGAAAGAAAGCATTCAACATTGAAAAAAAGAGATTCAAAGATTACTTTAGAAGACAAAATTCAACAATGACTTTAGAAGACACCATTCAAAGGTGCCTTTGGAAAAAGAGATTTAAAAGTGACTTTAGAAAAAAAGATTTAAAGGTGACATTGGAAGAAGACGCGAATGAAGAAGAGACATCGCCACCACCGAGGGATTCAGAGCGTAGTCGTAAGAAAGGGTGAGCTGCCAAGCAATCACTGAAGTTTGACTTACTTTGTACCCTGTTACCTCCTCATCCCTGATGAAGAGGTCACTTCAGTTTCTATTCGAAAAACAAGTAACCAGCCTTGGAATCAGTGCCGATGGGTCAGCTCCGTTCTCAAATTACTGGTCCAAAGAGAAATGTTTGGGGTGAAGGGGGTGTACGGAATAGTACCTAAACCGCCTGCGAAAGCCACTCGGGCCGATTACCCAATCCCCACGTTATCCAGCCTGAGTCAGGTCACACCTGGTGTGCTCCTGAAGCTCTTCTTCTTCGACTGGGATACCTAGAAGATGCACCATCGAATGTCAATTTCGCGGTATGCCCGAGTATTCTTCTTACTGAACTTCATGTAATGTAGCGAATGCTTGACAGCTCCTTCGCTTTTAAATCAAAACGGAATAGATCGATGGAACTTTGATTTCATCTATCTCCTGACCTGGAAATCGGTGATAACTGAAACCGATGGCTGCGACTTTGTATATTTTTCAAAGATGACTGATTGTGAGTGGAACTTTGAAAAATTTTGTAGGAGTGTATGGAACTTATAATATTTTAACAATTTTGATATGAAATGTTTCAATAAAAGCATTTTAATACGAATCCCTTGCTACCTTCTATGTAAAATAAAGACGTGTCTTTGTTGTTGTTGTTCATTTTCTACCCTCTCTATCCTACCATACACAGTTACGATAGGAAGATAGGAGGAACTTAGAATATTTCAGTAAGGTATTGTTTAATAACAGACTCCCTGTTTCAGCATCGTACTGAAATATTCTAAGTTCCAATAACTTGGCGAGGTAATATTCTAACATTATGTTCCACTTATCCTGCTATATTAATGAAACATTCCAAATTTTATCTGATCTTACTATATCAAGATAAGTGGAACTTGGAAAATTTTGCTGAAATTTAAGATGAAATAAAGGTTATTAGTGCGGATTCTTTTGGTTTCCCAAATTTTGCATATGTTTTGCATAAGTCTGGCGCAGAGAGACCATACAAGGTCCATTTTAGCTGGAACTTTTTCTTCAGCTGTAATTACAGATTCTCGATACCTGTTTCTCTGAAAATAAAAATCCCTCTCTAGTGCAGAAGTAGTTTAAATAACTGTGCACTTTAGATAAAGGAATTAAAGAGGAAATGTATATATACTCGAGCTTAAAAATTTTCATGGTTAATGGAAACCCTCCCTCGTGCATTCCTATTAGGAGAGTTGAAAAAGAAGAAACAGTTTTATGAACCTTAACTGGAGTTTTCTTTTTCGAATGCTTGGCAACTTTTACTTTTGGGACCGACACGAAGGCAACTGTATTTTGCCTTATAAGACTCACAAGTTTCAACTATTAATTAATAAGATCAACTCGTTACTATATAAAATAGTATCTAAGGAAAATCCCAGTTTCTATTTATATTATAAGAAATAAATATTCTCGCGATTTTTATACTATTTTCCTTTAATACGTACACAAAGCTGAAAATTTACTGATGCTGTGATCAAAATCGTACACTTCACGGCGTTTATTGCCTGCAATAATCACGGTCGCCCTTTCGACGTGTCTTATCGAGTACAGAGTCAACAATCAAGTGGCGAAAATAAAGGATACAATGAGAGAAAGGGAAACAATTCTATTTGACGTTTCGACGTTTCCATCGACTTTCCCCTTTTTGTCCTTTTTCCAAGTAAACTCAACGCAATGGGCAAACAATGGTACTTTGATATTAAAAATGCAAAACATTTTCATCAGAGCATAAATCTAAAAATTTATTTTTCACTCTGTCACATAAGTCAGAATTGAGATATGGCTAAAAGTTTAATCGAAATGGAAGCAATGAATCCAAACAATGTAACACGAGATCTCGGCGAGAATATAAATATAAGAAATAATTTTCACAGATTTCAGATTACAAGTTTCCGTTCATTCCCGCGGATATTGCGCGACATTGTCAATAATTCGTTATCAGAGAAGCTCTTGTTTATCGTCGCAGCAAACGGAGTAACGTTCCTCCCGATGGACCAGGAAGAGTTTCAAGAAGATTGCTTAGTCGGACGGCCAAGGTGGAGTGGTCGCGAAAGTTCGAACCAGACTTCGCACTCCGATACCGATTGCTCGGAACGTATTTTCTTAAGAACTTTCCTCGAACACACATTCCGAAATCTGTATTCTCAATAGGGAACGCGAAACGTCGATAGAGTGCACGTACGGAGTGATTCGATTCCAAAGCTCTGACTATGACGTGGTTTTGTCGAAAATAAATTATTTCGTGGTACTGGAAGATTTCAACGTCCATTTTCCGAAGCCCTGAAATGCCCATACCTGCCACGGGGAATAGAAACTTTAAACTCCGAATGCGCACATGGAAAGCCTACTCTACGAATCTCTCTCGATGAATCCTTCATCGTCATGTACACATATCGCGCGCGAAAAAGAAAAAAAAATATACCAGAATGACACCGCGGTGTTTTATAGATTGGGAAATTAAAGTTTCATTCTGCAGAATCGGTGACATGGAAATGGTGACATTTTGAAAAATTCCGTGTATCGAAAGAAGATCGAATAGGTATGGGAAATGTTGAAGAGAGTAGAAATGAAGGTAGAGAATCCTTTCAGAGGCTTCCTAGGAAATAAGACTTCTTCACGTCACTCAGCAGGGTAACTAAAAGGAAAAAGAATCCCTTTCTATCCGAGTTATATTTGGTGCTCGACATGAAACAGTCGATGCAGAGGTGTTTGCCAAATAAATTCGATAGAAGACTTATTGGCCTCTTCCCAATACCTACCTATCTCCCCGTAAAAATTTTTCTTCCCTCTACCAGTTTCTGCTCCCCTCCCAAGAATATCGGTTCACCCGTCGAACAAAAGAAGAAATTTTTTCCTTCGCCCGCAGAACCTCGTGTTTACTTACAATTCGCCGCGGATAAAATCGCGCGTATTGTTTCCTGTTCGCAACACCCGATTTTATTTCCCGAGATTCCAAACAATCCCGCGCAAATACCGCCGATGATTTCTGTTATACGCACACTGCGTTACGCGGGCTGTTAATACAATGCATCATTAAACAGGTAGCAACAAAACACAGGTTAATCGAGAGGCAATTAGGAAATTTGACACGAGCTTTGCTCCGCGAACGGTCGTCATTTTTTATCGGTTATTTTAAAGGATTCAAAGTGTACCGTCGATTAATTCGATTGTAGATAAACGTTGGCGAACAACGGCGGCGCGGCTAGTTTTAATTAGCTGATAAAGACGCAGAACGATAATTGCGTTATACCGGCCGCTTGATTACATTCACTTTCCAGTAACGAGTGCGCCGATGAATTCGCCGGGATATTAATTTTTGAACGCGCCGCGCTGGCTATTATCACCGATAATATCGCGTTCGAATCGTTTTCGTGCCAGGGGTGCCGTTACAGATAGATTTCAGCGGAGCAATACAGGCAACCAGCTATTTTGATGACGCTTAGTCGTTCCGCTCGTTGGGCGCCATTCGTTTACAGCTTTCCCTGCGCGACAATGGTAAAAATTAGTAAATGTCACAAACAATAATCTCAGAAAATAAAAATCGAATCTATCGAAACACTACTATTATCTAAATTTTCAATATTTAATATTCCCTCTCGTTTAAGTGATTTCCAAACCACTCAGAATTTCGTGCCACTGACACCCTTGCCATTTGTGGCACAGCAACTAAATAAGACAACACGAATTTCTCGGGCTGCGAACTTCGAAGAAACTGTTCCACTGGTGTTACCTATTAAATTTTAATTGTCAGAGGGAAGAGAGATCGAGGTGAACGTGTTCAGTTGGAGTTCTATGCCCATAAATCTGTGTCGAATACGCAAGCGTAAGTATAATACCGAGGGCAAACCGAGAGAATACACGGTATAATGGATGCTGACGTTATTTCGTGGTTACGTGGTTGCAGGGTGCCAAGAGGCATCGAGCCGGGACGGGGAACAGGCATTTCTCCCGAGGGGGTGATCGGAAATTATCATTCAATAATGATGTAGGCTAGCTACCGTGTCGCATCTTGATGAAGCAAGCACGGGGAGACGTGGTACACCTAATCACGGTTCGCCCGTAACAACCGACAAGTGTAAACCGAAGAAGCTGCCTAAAATTTGCTGCGGAGCGCGTCGACGCATCCCCGTGACCCTTATTATTAGGTTGATTACGCGAAAACAAAATCAGCAGAGGCTCCGTAACGGTATACGGAGCATGTAACTAAGTCGCAGCGCTCTGGTGAAATATGCAGAGGCAGAACTTAATATCCGGAGAGCTACGATGCCAGCCACGGTATCGGTTCCTACATCATAATTAACCACGAGGCAGGGGAATCAGCTCTAATTGTCAGACACGTGCGTGACGATCTGATGAAAACATTTCAATATGAGCTCGGCATCTAATCAAGCCACCTAATTGAAGAGTACGTATGGTAGAAAACACTGGAAGTGCGAAATAACGAGAAATAATACTTCTCTCCTTATAGGGGGAACCTGGTGTAACTACTTTGCTGAAAATCAAAGCATTTTTCGGGAATTTTTTTTAAAGAAAGTATTTAATCGATGTTTCTGAAACTTTCAGGACAATTGTATTATCAGATTAACCCTTTAAGGCCGAGACACTTTTTTCGCCGGAAAAAAATTATTTCTTGCGATTAGTTAACTGAAAAATTGTGTCCAATACATGCACTTCATCATTGTTTTCCCCAAAAAGCCAGTCGAAATATGCTTTTCCCGATGCGATTTTTTTTATACGTCTGAAAATGATGTGACGTATACGTCACACTAGGCGCTAAAGGGTTAAGGTAGATAAAAGAAAAATTGTATTAAAAGAAAACAACAAATAACAGAGTTATACGGACTTATGTCCAGTCCGTTGGCGACACAATTATTCCACTGCGGGCAACGTAACGTCTATTCCAAAAATCGAACAATTTTTGTTTAGTTTATGAGTGCACGCACAATTCGTACAAATTAATAACATAAAAGATGCAAAATTGAACAAATGGTGGCCTCTTGAAAAAAAATTCCCTTTTTCCCAATATTTTTATTTATACGAACAAAAAAATCCCAAACTTTTTAATGGCTTCTGGGTGGAATCCCCCCTTAATAAACATCGTATGGATATGCGATATCGCCGTGTCAACTGCATTGATGATATACGTACAGACAATTTTGTTCCAAAAATCAAGCTGTGTGTGTAGTAAGAGCGGCTTCCGTCGAACCCTCGGCTTTTCCACATTTCTTTTTCGCTGCGGAATAGAACGACTTATACCGTCGTACTTCCATTTCGCGAGTGTCACCGACGTAAACGAAATACATCGAATCCTTTGTATGCGGGCTTAATATCGCGACGACAGCATCGTCGAATCACTCGATTAAGGATTTCCCATGTGGGCGGGATATTACCGCAGCTATAAGCCTGGTACTTAATGCGTCTTACAGAGTCTACTTGGCCGGCGTACATAGCTCATACGCAGAATATATAACATATGTACCCAGCGTATCGAAAAATGAGATGTCGCGCTAGGTTTTATGGTGGTTGAATCGAGATTAGATTTACTTTGCCCCCGTTGACGGACGTTTTCAATGAAACGGGAAACCCGAACGAGCGACGCACAGTGGTTCGAATAGAGGAAAAAACTCATTTTTTGAATGTTAAATATACAGAATTTTTTCAATACAATTCCATAGTAGGCTAGTTGAAGCACCAGAACCTACAAGAATTTTCTGTAAATACCATTAATTTGTAAGTAAATTATAATATGAAAGTTGGGGAACAGAATACCTGCAATTTTGAGTTATAAACGTGTTATCTTACAAATGAAATTTAAAGTATCTGCAAATTAAAAAAAAATCGCAATTTTGTAATTTGCTTATGTACATACTGAACAAATAAATTACATGAATTAAGTCAATGACACCATCGTTGATTTCAGTAGGACACAAATTGAACAAAGAGGTAGTTTTAATAGTAGAATCGAAGTTTAATTAGACATAACTTTTTTGCGACAGCTAGCGTCAAGGTAAGACTTAATATTAGTGGTGCGTTATACCTTTGAGTACATAATCAAACAGGTTTCAGCTGCGTAAACCTGCGGCTTTGGTGTCGGGAGCATTTTTTCTATAACTTTGATCAGTATTTAGAGTATCTTGCTTTCGTTTTTCATAATATCGAAAAATGTTTTAGATAAAAGTTGAATGGTTCCTAGGAGGCCATAATTTAATGTAATTAGTTTTTTTATATGTGGACGCATAGAGGACATATGAAGGTCACCGATGTTTTTTAAGCGGAATCACATATTTTTAAATACATCATTAGATTCAGTTCACCATTTTTTATGACAAAGTATTAACATACTTCCCATACAGCACACTCTCGTTGCAGCATAGTTGCAGTATAGTTGCGGTGCAAGATTGCAACGATTCACGCAACGTTGTCGCAACTATGCACCAATAATTCTATGTCCGCCTGCTGCAATGTTGCACAGCAACTTTGAGGCAACTTTGCACGGCAACTTTGAGGCAACGAAAAACTGTTAAAAAAAAATAAAAAAAGTTATCGGTTACTATACCTCTCAAAACACTATTAACGCAGATTATTGTGTCACTTTGGATTAGCCATTTTGTTTTTAGTAATTTTGACTTCAGATTTGTAAACAGCGACCTCAAAAACCCCGGGATACCAAGTTTGGTATAAATTGAAGGTTTTACATTGATGCTATCATATTTTTTCCTTGATATCGGGTTTTCAAACCAAATGGAATATTCCGCAATAATTCTAAACAACTATGACACGAACGTGCCAGCAATAATACAAAACTGAAATCTGAGTGATTTTAGAAGAGCTGCTGTTAAAAAATTGAATCGTCCAAACTGCGTCGTTATTATATTTCTATTGTCAAATTTAAAAGAATATATAAACCTAGTATTCCTTCGAATATTACTAATGCAATAGAAAATGCTTTCTCCTAATTAACTACACCAGAGATATGTAAATTATTCACCAAACTTTGATCCTCACAAATCAGATTGAGATTTAAGAATATGGAAAATATAAAATGCTTCGAAATATTCGAGAATTGATGGAAAAAGAATGTTCGCCCGAATCATACGTTACAATATACGCGCAAGAGGGGAACGTCATTGAGCGACATTAAAATGCATTCAAATTTAAGCGGTGAAATTGAAAAGAAACAGGAACTATATACCTACATAGAAACGGTTTCCCTCCGATTTTAATAACTCCGTAGTATTTATTCCAACCCCCGAAGCCATTAGCAGAATTCATTAAGCGACTTCGGGTAAGATACAAATCGCTCGACGGGCATCGCTATCCTTTACTTTGAATAAAATGTCCTAGGCGTGCCTCGACTGCGAACCCATACAACCGTCGCACGCTGCGCCGGCAGAGCCGTGATCCCCGCTATATAATTCGAGCTATCGATCAAAGGAGCCTAGAGCTGCGAGAGCCGGCACATTTATACAGCCTCGCGCAGGAACGAAGAACACACGAACTTCCCTATTCTCGTAAAAGCTACTCTGCCACGCTTGAAAAATAATTTATAACACACTTTACTGTGTTTTTTCTCTTTAAAAGCATTTTTAATATACCGAGAGAAGGACGGTTCGGAAACATGCACTTTCATTCCGTGGAAATAAATTTTATTCGTAATTCAAGAAGAACTATCTCCTTCGGGAGTGGGGTAGGGAAGTGCTTTCACTGGCAGCGAAACGCGTGTCGTTTTATTAAAAGATCGAGAGCGAAACAGCGAGCACTCGCGACGTTTATTCCACATTCAACGGTAAAATATTCGTACCGTTGGTTCGCCGCAATGGAGACGGTTTCGAACGATTCGTACCGCTTGTCGAAAGGAAAACTATCTACATAGAAGAGTCTCCTTTGAGAGAGTGGGAGGAGAAAAGAGAGAGAGGAGAACTAAAGCTTGACAATTCCGCAGAATTACAAAGACTTGTAACTCGCGTGTCGTCCCGTAAACACAATTACCGTAAAATGAAACCAGCGTCCTGCAATTGCAAGGAGAGCGAGAACGAGCGGACGAGGCAGGATGAAACGGAGGAAAAGAGAAACGCGGAGAAACGGACGAGTCGTGCCACGGTAAGTGGCGCGATTATAATTTCCAAGGAAAGGAGAGACCGAGGACTTCCCTTCTGCTGCAGTCTGTTCTTCTCAGTCTCCCCTTTCCAACCCCTCCTTTCAACCCGTCCTGAAGAGCCGCGCATCTCTTTGGACGCCGACTTTGCAACTGCTTCGAGGCGCGAGCATCCACAGGAAGTCATTAAAATATTCATTGTGACTCCTGACTGAAAATTTTTGGACCAAATAAACATTCGGACTTGTCGGCGCTTGTGTTCCTCTCGTTCTCGTATAAGCTCCACTGTTTCGTCCTTTGCATCGATAATTTCCAACAGCAGTCGCCCCATCTACTTAGGGGTGAATTGACCAGTGAATGAACAGCTAAGCGTTTTTTTCAGTTTCAAATAACGATACAAATTAAATAATGAATTTGTAACAGAATAGGCTTTGAAAGTGTCTAAAAAAATTGTTTGTAATTTTTTACTTGACCGGTGTCTGAAATAAATCATAAAAATGTAATCAATGCCCAATATACTAGTGAATGAACAAAATACCCAATAAATGAATACCTTGTACCCAGTGAATGAACACAAAGAATAATACTTCATTTTCCGACGAGAAAATGCTGAAAACGCTACAAAAGAAGAAAGGAAGTTTAAGTGGGGGATCTAACATAAGAATATAAAAATATAATCTATATATTATAATAATAGGAACTTAACAAATTTATTTATATCAGAACGCAGTTTACACAATATAATGGTTAAGTCTCATCACAAAACAAAAAAATTAATAAGCGACCGAGACGTTCATAGATTCAAAATATATTAGTATCACCGTTATCTCAATAAATTTTCCTTCATTCTAAATATAAGATCATTGTTTTCAACGAAAAAAATCAATTTGTTCATTCCCTGGTCACTGTTCATTCACTGGTAAATTCACCCTACTACATTCTGTGTTTCATGTAAAAATGTAAAAATGTAAAAATGTAAAAAAGAAAAGGAATGTAAAAAATGTAATAAGAAAAAAGGTAAAAGATAATATATGTTATAGGTTAGTAATGACGCAGTAATAAGGTAAAACATAAGTAATATAAGAAATGTAAAAAGTAAAAATGTAAATAGAGGAAGTAATTGGAAAGGGGTAAAAAGGTAAAAAGAGCAGGAGGGACCGGAAGTTCTTGTAACCCTACGGGGAACAATAAATATATAGAATACAATACAATACTACATTCTGTAGCCTTTCATTCAGATCCTTAAACGGGCATAGTATTTTTACGAATTGTGAGAAATAGCTTTTTAAATTCTTTCCGCAGCGCAGAAATAATCAAACAATTAGTTTCAATGATTTTATGCTGAGAAAAAAATAAGCGCCACAGTGGGGCGATGTCAAAATTATGTCCCGACGCTCCGGAGGTAGAACAGGGTCGGTAATATAATTTGTCAAGTGCTGGCGGCCACGTTCCTTCCCCTTTCCAATACTTGCCACATCTTCCCGCTGCCGCGTCCCGGTTCTTTTTACGATTCCACCTTGCCCCTTTCCGCGGGGGCGCGCGTGCATGCCAACGGGAAACTTCGCTAGGTTTTAGTGCGATACAAAACAATCGCTTGGCCACTTTCTCGTTCGAAACCTGCTACCACCTTACTCCTGCTCTCTCCGCTTCGCCCCCGATTCACCGCGCCACCCCCAACTTCCCCCGCCGATACAGATTCCAAAACAGTTCTTGGCTCGCTTCGACGCGGCTATTCCATCCCTCCCGGCACGCTGAGAGGGTTATAACACGGCCTACTTCGCGATTCATAAGGCAAACTATGCGTATGAATTCGCATTACTCGAGCAGCGACTTGGCCAATCGTTGTCGTTTCCTGGCATTATCGAATCTGATAAACGCTCACGATCGCGTATCCGGCCGTAACACTGATCGAGTTTTCTGCCGAATAATTGCCCACAGTTTCGCGAAAGACCGTCTCGAAGGAAATCGTAGAAAGGAAATTACAGCAACGGGGGGGGGGGGGTACACAACCCCGGCGGACTGACAAACGATGCTTAACGGCGCGCGCTTCTCGACCCGGGCACAAAAGGGGGGGTACGAGTGTAAAGAAGGAGCCGGGAAGAATTTTCCAGTTACCATTCGCGAGCTATACTTCGGCGAGAGATAGAGGGGGATAGGGGCTTTTTCGTGTCTAATGTTTGTCGAGCACACAGACGGGGAAAATATTTTTCAGCGGATCGTTAGAATTCGGTTCTCGCTCTTTCCCGTTCCTCTGCAGAGAACTTACGAGCTTGAGTCAGGGCTCAAGGTAAATTCTCCAATCCCCGGGCCTCTTTCGCCTCTTACCGTTTCTCCGCATCGTCCCTTCGAATGCCAGCGCACCGGGAGCAATGAAAATGATTAAGCGCCATCCCTGAATCCTAGCGAAGCCACTCGAATTCGGCGTCAAACGCAAAATCAGAGGCAACTTCGACTCCCTAGTTTGCGAGTTGCCTTCGTACGAGTTAAACGCCAGGCTCTGGCTACGGAAATACGAGGACCTATTGCAAATTGAAATCTACTTTACGCGATTTACTTTACTTTTCCAGCTTCCGAGGGAAATAGGTAGGTACTCTGCCCTCGTTTTCTCTGCAGTATTTTTTTAATCGTATATTGTAAAAGTAGGGGAGATTGGGGCTGGTAGGCTAGTTTATCAGTTTTTGGTTTTTAATTAATTATGTGGGCGAAATATCATTAAACTGGCTAGTATATTTGATAGAGCATACATTTGGCTATCTGATTAAATTATTCATGTTGACTCAATGTGACAACAATTAAGGTATTTTAATGTTTTTCTAACACCTTCCATGTTTGTCAACCAGGCCCCTTGATCGGGATTGGTTGACTTACAGTATGGGGTAGGTTGACTATATGTATATACTATCAGTTAAGAAAATGTTAATTTCTTTCTTTCATATTTGAATAATTAGTTGAAATTTTTTTCAACTTAAACATTAATTATAATGTATTTATAACATAGTGTAAAGTTTAGGGTTGTTATCCCCATAATACTATGTCAATAGATTGTCCAATAAACAAAGTTTAAAATGTTCCCTTAACATTTATTCTATTGTAACTATATAGAGTGTGCAAAAATAAAATCTTTAAGAAAAAATATTTACTTACGTAGTCAATTTTTCGACAAACGCTGATAACTGTTACAAAACGTGCGATCGCGAGGTGTCACATAAATACATGGCATAGTAGAAGTGACTTCTTTCTACAGTGAATGTTTCCGCAATAGAGCATATGTCGGTGCAAAGTTATTAACAATTAGTCAACCTACCCCTTGGGCGCCCAAATGCAGAGTTCCTTATTTTCAGAAAACGTTTGCTAGCTTTAAAGCACGGTTAGATTCGTTTCATTTGAAACTGACCCCGCCTATTGTACATTCTTCTGTGTTGCCAGAGAAACCTGGTACTTCCAGAAATAAAATGGTAGAAAATTTCTTTACTGCTTCATGAAGCTGGGTACAGCTGAAGCATAAAATTATGTATATTTATGTTTGACAAGTCATTCGAAATGCTTTACTATTGAAGAATAGTTGTAACTATTGTCTTACACCGTAGCACGGTGGCGTTCTTATTAATCGCAGTTGTAAATATACTATTCGTTGGAGGAAAAGTGTGCTTTCGTATAATTTCTACCCCGCTGAAGCCTTGCCACTACGTACACAACATAACAGAAAAGCTGAATAAGCAACAGCGTTTCTTCTACTCTGCTCTCTCGTCTTTCTCTCCGCCAGCTACCCTTTCTCTGTGTTTTCAGGATTTCCAGCAACCCGGGTGCAATGGAAATGATTAAACGCTACCATGAGTCCCAGCGAAGCCGCACTAATCCGGCGCTAAAGGCAAAACCAGAGTCAACTTTGGGACTGTAAGTTACGAGTTACCCTCGCGATTACACGCGCGAAACATGAAGCCTGCGACATGAAACGCGAAGCAGCCCGCATGCATTCGTACGTAGGCATACACGCCGAAATCATTGCGACTCCTCCTTCTCCTTATATAATAATTATCGCTTTATTCCCCTCTTGTACCTTTGTGGCACATAGGTACTGTCACACCGCGTTTGGCTCGCTTTGCGTTCGAATTATCTCTTGCGTCTCAGTAATTGCCTAATTATCTTGTTGACGCATCATGCGCTGTCAGACAAGATATTTCAATCTTGAAGAAATTAACAACAATAGATTGTATACTTGGAGAAGAGGAGGCTTGCGAGATTTCCGATTGTCGGAAATAAAATAAAGTCTGAAATTATTCATCGACTGTCAATGGATCGATTTAAATATTCAAGAGGCAGAACGATTGTATAAAATTATTAACTATCCCAGCGTTTCAATATTCCATCTCCAGCTCGGCCACTCGAATGCTCCGCGCCTTTTTGGTGCCGCGTAACAAACTGTTTCTATGAACGTGTTATCATGTTTCCGGCTGAGGACGGTCGTACAGAACCAGCGACAAAGATAGAAGAGCCGAACAAGAACAGAATTAATGGGCCGTCGTATCACGCACAGTGGGCGATAAAATATCGTAGGAAATATCCCTTGGTCGCGGTGAGTTCTGACCATCCATGGCATTTGGTCTCCAGGATATATACTATCTTAGATAATTTTCGCCATTAATAGCCACCAAATGGATACTACTTACTTGCCACCCCTTCGTAACTTCGGAATTTCGTAACGAAAAAGACTCAGTCGCTTATCGAGTAAAACGTAATCCAAATTTAATATTAAAATTTTTTTCCCTTATGATTTTGCACGCATTATTTCACTATTAAGTAAAATAATCAAGAGACACGGTAGTGTCAAGTATATATATATGCGCAGCGTGAGACACAGAGTGGCTCTATTACGCCACGACTCGCTATCATGGACCCTGAGATTTCCGAATCTCAATAACGGCTGATCCGATTAGATTTTGAATGGTCTTAATGGATAGCTTGGGTTTGATTTACATAAGAAAAGTGTCTTCGTTTTGTTCGTACGGGCCTTATGAGCTGAGATATTTCGATGTAAAGTTGCAATTTGCTGAATTTTATGTTCTAAAATCTAAAGATTCAGCATCGTCTCGTCATCGTCATCGTCCTACACTTCTAGGCAAGAGGGGAATATGAAAGGGAGAGGAAATGTCTCTCAGGCACGTCGCTCATTGGATGTGGGTTTCGACCAATCGTGTAACATGTTGTTGTAATCTGACAGCTAGACAGAGATATTATAAATAACCTACCAAGTGCCAAGTGTCAAATAAAGTAAGTTGTCCGAATTTGAAATGTTCTTATGTAGAGTCGCAGACTTGAAAGTTGTTCGGAGAAGGTTCGGCAGAGAAGCATTTTCTTTCGCACAAGTTTCTAGAAATTATACAATGCATGCACAAAATAATATATTTTTTTATACCAGCAAACTATTTTTTAATTAGAATTTTTATGTAATTAAAGTGACAGTAATAGGGACACTGGCAGTAATTGGGACATCTACCCTATGTTTGCTTCTTTGTTTAAATCACTGACACTCTTTCTGATATTCCCGCATATGATTAACGGCAAGCATGACGCCTTGAAAATTTAAACCGCATCGTGAACCTGAATTAATAATCGAGCAGGGGGTAAAGGCCTGTCGAGAAAGTTGGAAATGCTGTGAAGTCAACTTATATTCCCACAGCTCGAATTCTCGCGGGAAAACGCACGGTCCGCCGTTGCTTGCGTGACCCGGCGTATAAATAGGAATATCGTGGACTGAATAAGAGGGTGAACCCCGAGGAAGGTAACTATAGAGATAGGAGAAACGGCACCCCCTGTCAAGTTCGTAAACCGCAGCGGTCTGCCAAGTGGGATTCTGGCCGTTCTGCCAACCCACCGGGGCAAACTCGTAACAGAGTCACCAAACCGGAGAATTACGACTGGGACCTTGGATTTTTCCTAGGTTTTTAAGAGATACTTCGACGTGTGACCTACTGAATCTCGAAGTTGCTCATACGTCGCAGAAAAATACGACGGATTTCTGCACCCACACCAAGATTCATTGGAGAAATTTCTGAAACCCCTTCAAGCATTTACAAGAAATAGTGAAGCCCAAGAAGAATTGTCGCCCGAGGCAATTGCTTGCTACAACTAAAAGATTACTTCTTTCACTGCTTTCCTCAAAGAAAAGCAACGTAAACGAAGGCCTCGCACACCCTGTTCTCCAAAGTTTCTGTTTATTCCGAAGGAAACAATCAATATCCAATCATTTACGATTCGATGCGCGCCAGAACGCAAATATATCTTTAATAGGATCCGCTTTATTATAAAAATCAACGGGTCGGCTGCACCGGGGGGTACGATGTTGCGCTTCTTATCCCGACTTTAATTAAATTTCAAAGAATCGAAAGCAGGGAAAAAGTTGAGCGGCAGTTACCGAACGGCCGAGCCACGCAGGTTTTAATAACCGTCCCGGATCCGAGCAAGAAGAAGCTGGCAAATGGCTGTGCAACGGTGGCTGTGGAAGCCGAATAGGGAGAGAAGGGTATTCGAGCTCGACGAAGTCAAGCATCGATCTCTCCGCCTTCCATCTCGCTCCCTTACTTTCACGCTCACTTTCTCCATCCCTCCCGCGCCCTGCAACCCTTCTCCGCGTTTCTTTCCGTTCCTCTTTCGCTCTCGCTGGCTACACGGGCTTCAGAGGGCTCAAACGCGCCTATATGTCTATCCCTTACCCTTTCCACGTCCCCTTCATGCAGCTACTCATACCACACCCCCTCCGCCACGCGACATTCTCTGTCTTTTCCTTCCCCTGGCACGTCTATCTGCTTATCTATCTCCCCCTTTCACTTATGTTCTGTCTCGTTATGTCTATCTATTCTGTCGTTCTTCTACTTCAATATTCATCCCCTCGTCTCGCGTGCCCGTGCTTATCCCCCTGTCTACCGAAGGGGCTGTCGATACACGACGTTGCCCCCTGATTTTACAGCATCATCTTCGTCCTTCTTCACCTTCCTCGCTACAAGTTTCCTGCTGTATTCTCCAGAACATTCTTTATTATTCGAGCTCGACGTTTACTACTACTTTTTGGGCTTCTGTGCGACAGGTTCGCGTTGCTTGAACTTTCCGCGAACGTAAATTACTAGGAAGCCAATTAGAAACGTGAAGCGTGGCTTTCTGTTTCCTTTTTCCTTCTTTTCGGTGTAAGTTCGTGCTGAAACTTGTAACGATAACGCTGACGGCTGCCATCACGGCGGCAAAGCAAAGTGCCACTTTTGCGCAATAAATAACCGAGACGGAAAGATTCGGGCTCCTTTCATTTCCTTTGTGCACGCGTCCCTTTCGCGAGAAACGGGCCAGCGTTAATTTGACGTATTGGGTACGTTTAACGAGAAATGTTTCACGTGAGACGAATGCGCTTCGTGTGTCTGTAATGACACTGCAGAAACGCAATCTCCACGAGGTCAAAGAAATTTCAAAAACGTTCTACCTAGCTTAACTTAAACCCTCGCAGATTTAGGTGGATGGTTTCTAAAAATACACGCGGTGGCATTAGAAACTTTCATGAATCCTAAACTTATAGTTTGCTGAATAATAATGTCCCAATTACTACCAGTGAATTTATTAATTTTACTTAATAAAAACGTGACGTACAAAGAATAGAGTTAAAAAATTTAAGTATTATTAAATCGGGAATTGGTCTTATTATTATTATTGTACACTTTTCTTTATACGTTACGTTTTTATTACGTAAAATAAATAAAATGACAGTAGGGGAGAGTTGCCAATATCGTACTAGTCACCTAAATCGTACCTCATCAATTTCTAAGTAATTAATGAATGTAAACGACATTTGATAATAAAAATATCAAGTAAATGCGAAATAAGAAATAGAAACAAAACATTTTGAGCTTACACCCTATTTTGTGCGTGCTATAAACATTTAAAAAAATCAGGTATGATTGATATAACTTTTTATCAGTTTATCGTAGCTGATAATAATCAAACAATACAATTTTGTCCCGTATTTTTGTATTTTTCTAAAAGCAGGTTTAATGTAGAATATTTGATATTCATTTTAAGTGCATATTACATTCATTATAAAATTTAAATTGATATTTATAAATAAATTGATCATGTTTCCTAAATCGTACCACTACAATCCTACTAGTAGGATTTGACAACTCGTATGTTTATAGGTTATGTACATATATCATTTACATAGGTTATTGCGGCCTGTGTGTGATCCATATACATTTGTATATGTAACTATATAATAATCATTACTTTATGTTGAATATTTTCTTCTCTATTTGTTATTTATACTATTTTTTAGTGGAGGTACGATTTTGGAAACCGAGAGGTACGATTTAGGAGACCGGTTGTCCGAATCGTACCTTTGACAGTATGTGACAAAAAGATTAATAACAAATTAATTTGTTCTGAACAAAAGGCTAAGCATATAATAGTAGGTGCCTAAAAGATCAAGCTACAATATCCAATAAGTAGTCATTTGCGTTCATATGAGTACCAAATATGAAATATAACGTAAAATGTCTTAAGTGGTACGATATTGGCAACTCTCCCCTAATAAGGACACTGGCAGTAATTAGAGCTGCCGTGTTATATTATTATTAATTCAGTGTTAAACACATTTATTGTTAAGTTCTTTTGCACAAAAGACCTGTCTCCTGCACCACTATCCCTCTCCCCTTCAGTAGAATTGCCTCCTACGATGCTTTAAAGAGCGGAAACTTGAAACTGTTGAAACGAAGGTAGCCATGAAAAGCATCGTGGTACGTATGACGCGTCGCATAGCTGCACTACTGGATGTACCTTCCGTAACAGCGAGCCTGCATCGGCTGAAAACCCCCAGGATGTCTTCCGCGAGGACATGCCCATCTCTATGTGGAAAAGCGGCTCGGTAATATCGGATTACTCTCGGTCCTCTCTGATGCTTCTACGCTGCTGCTATTGCCGCATCGGTCGTAATGGTAGATGTATTCTGCCTCCCCTCGCGATACCGTGCAGCTCGTGCGCGAAGGTAACGTTATTTCCCGATATCCAAGGCGTGTACGTTCCATTGACACTGATGTTCAACGACCAGCCAGCGAAATGGGCACTACAGAACTGACGTAAGTACACGCTCAAGTGTAGACTCTAAGTATTTTGAAAGTACAATGACATCCCATCTCTTCTTCCTTAACGATCACAAACTACTAGGTAGAACCTTCTACGAGAAAGAAATTCATCGAACATATCTAATCGAACAGAAACAACCCTTATCTCGCCTCTACGTATCCAGGATCCCTGGTAACGCGTTGTAAATGGTCAACGAGGTGTTCTAACTGACCATGCATGTCCAAACCTTCCCCAGTTCGTCGCGTTCTTATCTAGACGCGATACCGTTCGTTTCATCCTTTATCGTGTAACGATCACTCGGTTCGACCCTGTTTCTCGCGTTCGAAGCTATCATTATAATTTAGCGTTCGGTGGCGATTCGAAGGGTGGAGATGTCGAACAAGTTCAATCGTCGGAGTAATTAATGGGCATCCGCTGGCAGCGGCAACACTGAGGGAACGGAGAAGCAGCCGTTACGAGTTTTAGGTAATTCCGCCAACTCCTGGTAGCCGATTCCTCCGGATCGCGATTGCTTCATCCGCGAAGTAAGTTGGCGCGGATGCGAGCGATATCGCCGGGGGCAAGGTTTTAGCGAGGTAGGTATCTCTGCGCGGTGGTGTGTTGTGTATGCTAGCCGGATGGAGAATATGCGCGGCCGGTCGTACGGGAGTCGGCGGTTTTGTCATTCTAATAGGCAGGTCGATGCATCAATTATAGAAACACAGCCAACGCGGCCCCGCATTACACGGCCGCCGAATAACGCGGTCCGATTGCGCCTGATTATGCGAATAATAAATTGGCATTCGGATGCGCCGCAACCGAGACATTCGCCGTTCCATCGCGCAGAATGCCAACCTTTTGTATTGGATCACCCTCTGTGAGAATTAGTATAATTCGAGAGCGCGATACCGACTCGTATCGTTTCACAAACGCTATGAAATCCAATCGTTCCTATAGTGTATGGCTTCCACCGTGCGGCACACTATTGTGCGGTACACTACGCTATCAAGATAATATTCGCACGAAATAGGGGGGAAATATGTGTTACACCGTGGAGTGGGACTTGAAAGCAACGAATGCTTCTTTCAGCGATATTGCAAAGGGTTTATAGTTTCGTGCTGTTCATGAAGCATTCACTGTAAAGATATTTTCGCGAAACTTTTATATGTTAGATAGTTTGATGGTAGGGGATTTTTTTTTGTCGGGGTTATCCTGAAATCTTAAGGGGGATCCACTCTGCAATTTTTGAAAAATTCAATTTTTTTTGTTTTGTTTGGAAGCTTAAGGTGTTTAGAATATTGTGTTAAAACGGTTTTTTTTATATTCGCAGGGAACTGGAACCACATTTGGAAGGAAGACGCGCGCTCCTTTATTAGAGTGAAATAGATGGATTAGGTATCAAGTCAATTAGGGACGAAGATCTCATCTCGGACGATCTTCTAAAACGATGCGAAGAAGGTTTCAATCAGAACAATAACGAGAGCTTGAACGCCATGAAAACTTTAAACGCGTTTTTCTTGAAACAACATTTTTCAACTTGGTCCACACTATATTTCCGAAACTTTTCATCGAATTTACTTATTTCTTTTTTTTTAAGTGTAAAACACTATTCTCTCCAACCCAGCGCAGGATTTTATTGATATTTCAATTATTCGACTTTTTACAAGCATTTCAGTGCAAATTTTTCAAGCTGCTACAATTTCCAAAATAATTCGAATTTTCTAGGACAAAGATAATATATTCATGTTTATATGTCTTTGTTATATTTCCTTCTCAGTTTTTTGCAGTGCTCCGGAAAGCCATTTTGTACAATTTCCCATAAAAAAAATTTCTAGCAAAATAAAGATTGCCTTAAAACTATATAAAAATTCCAAGCCCAATACATTTATTTATACGAACAAAAAAATCCAAACTTTGTTAGTGACTTCAGGGTGGGGTCCCCCTTAAACTACTCTTACTTCGACAGAACCAACTACCAGATTTTGTTATCCGTTAAATTCCCAAAAAGCTCATCCAACATTTACCTCATAACGTAGCTTTGAAGCTTAAGTGACGCAATTTCGAAGTGATTTATCACAGTAGATAGTTGCATGGAATGGCTGCGTGACACTTTTTCCCTAGCCCAGCTTCGTCGAGCACTCATTTCACCTCGCGATGCACGGGAAGCGGTGAAATTCGATTTTACCTCGGTGCGCGCCATACTCGGCAGCGAAAGGCAAATTCTTCGACGATGCTCGCCGACGATAGTGGAGCTACGGGCCACAGCCCTGCTGTCTCCCTTGTCTGATAGCGGCGTGCTATTAATCGCATTAGTCGGACGGTAGGTCGCTTGAGTGGTAGGTACCGCTACCTACCTCCACAAAGGCATCGGGTACCTTTGCTCGTGCATCGGGATGCTCCTTGCCAGACGGAAATCACATATACCCAAGAAGACAGAAAATTTCACCGTCCATCCACCGTCGAATCAAACGACTCGTTTGACCGTCCCCGCGGCTCCTCTAATTCCATTTCGTCCACGTGGAAACTCGCGAGCGACGTTGTATCTCGGGGCGCGTGAATCTTTGGAATTTTCGAGACACGCTCGCAGCCCATCCTTTTCATCATGATATACGGTCCGAGTTCCTAGCATTTGTCAAGCAGTTCGACTTGCAGTGCGCACAAAAGATCCTAGCATGGAGGTATTTTGGTATTGCACGCAGAAATACTATTCCGAAGAGAAAAGTTTAGATATCCGGTAGCTAGATGTTTAGAGAAATGAGCAAACATATTAACCTTTAGTATTATAGTGTAACAGGGGTGTTACACGAATTGAAAGAATTGTGCGCGCCATTTGGGAGCTTTTTCATGAACTTTAAAGCGTTACTTTTAAAGTGTACTTAGGTCAGAAATACATTCGTAGAAATTATACTGTGATACAATATCTCGTATTGTTGATTACACGTCATAATTTCGTCAGGGTCACTGAAAGTATCAGGTAAATGCTAATTTTTTCTCTCAATTATTTCGGTTTTTCTTTTTGAATAAATTTGATGTCGAACATAATAATATATGTAACACTAGTGTAACACATGTTACATATCGTAATAGTAATGTAAAAAGCTCCCAAATACCATGCACAATTTTTTCAATTCGTGTAACACGGGTGTTATACTATGTTTCTAAAGGTTAAAGGTGCAAATCCACGATGATACAAAAATATCGTGTCTCACGTGACATTTTAATTTTCATTATTATAATTCCTTTGCTTCCATTATTTACATTTTGATATCACTGAGATTTTTCTCTCGTGATAGAGAAGTCGCATGGAAAATCTCATTGTGAATTAGCACCTCAAAGGTGCTACTCGACTTTTCTATCATGAGATAAAAATCTCAGCAACAACAAAACGAAAATAATGGAAACAGAAGAATTATAATAATGGAAATTAAAATCTCATGTGAGACACGTTATTTTTGTTTCATCGTGGATTTGCACCTTGAATATGTATCCTCGTTTCTCTACAGCCTGCAAGCTGTCTGAATTATTGTAACCTGTATCTACTCAAAATGGGTCAGAGAACACAAATAATACTTTCGAGAAACATGCGAATTAAAAGCCTACGAAGAGTGTGCGCAAAAGTACTTTCAGGGTACCAACGAAGTATTTCTTTTTCAATTAATTACAGAGAAATAAATTGAAGCTAAAGCTTTCTCTTTGACACTATGTTCATTAACAACATAAGCTTTAAAAAGCACATATTTGTTTCGTCAAAAGTATGCATTATAGACGAGGCTACAGATGGATCATCAAAGAGGCTTTTTAAAAAAGTTCCCTCACATTTATGTGGCATAATCAAATCTCCGTTTGACTCGTGCGCATTTGGCAAACGATGTAAAATGTAACGCAACTTCTCGAGGTCTCTCATTTACCAGCAAAGAAACATTGGCCGCTATTTAGGCGTATAAAACATAACACGAAATTTAATCCTTTCAATTTCGAGCCCCTACGCGTTAACCAAGACTGAAGCCACTTCGACTAACACCACCTCAAAACCTTTTTCGAGGACAGCCTCTACACTCGCCCAACGGGGAGCATCTACTAATTAGAAGCCGCTGTACGATGAAGAGAAGCCTACTGCGAAACAGCACCGGGGAACCAAAAACTTTGGCGAGAGGCAAGGCATGATGAACTGAAGAAGAATGGATGCACGCTCGGGGACAACGTTTTAATGTGACGATTTATATCAGAATACGTAATGCAAGGTGCGACGTGACGTCGGGCCAGGGGGATCCTTTGGAGATTCTCTTAAAGCTACCGAGGGGTGGAGAGGAGGATATCATAAGCGGGGTCAAGTACCGATGACGCGACCCCTTGATATATTTTCGCGAGGTCTTTCGCATAATTCTGTAAAAATATACAGAGCGAGTGGCGGTGAAGTAGGCGGGAGGGGGTAGCGGCCTTCGAGTAGCAAAGAAAGCCGGCGGGGTGTGCGGTATAACTTGGCAAGGCAACGAACCTTCCACGATCCTCATCCTCCTCCAACGTCACCACCACCTCTCGTGCTGCGACCTCCTCCTCGTCTTTTCGTCGACTTAGTCGCCAGTTCTCTACCTACATACCTACCCCTAACGGCAGTGGAAGAAAGACACCGTCATTTCTATAGGCATTCATCATTCACTCCTCGCTCAACGTTCCTCTTCCACCCTCTCTCCTTCTCCCACCCCCACCTTTTGCCCTCTCCTGCTTAGTCTCTCTCATTTTACCTTCTTCCCACCAGTTTCTGTGTTTCTGCCTCTTTCCCTCTCCCGAGATCTTCACCCCTATTCCATCCATCCAACATCCTCTTTCCCTGCCTTATATTCGCCTATCCAGCCACCCCTCTCCCACCCTACTTCCATTTCCCTGCAGTCATCTTCAACTTCTGGCGTTATGTCGGTGAAATTTGCATCGATGGTAATCTACCAGGCTTTTAACCAAATATTACGCTCCCCCGCGGCAGTGAATCTCGATTTTGGATGCTGGGTAGAAATCGTTGGCGCCGAAAGCGTAACAGACAGGGTGGAAAAACAGCCGGCTGATTCGAAAGTTTCGCGGGCGAGCACATAGATTGTGGTTCGCGCGATACCACTTCCGGCGGAACTTTGTTTTGTGATAGCAATTCGGAGCATTTTTAGACGAAACTCCTCGTTTAATTACATGCACTTTGTATCGGTCAAACTTATGCTTCCATGCGTGTGTACAAATCGCGCCGTGCCACAGTTAATGTAAAAGTTTCATAATCTAGCATGTTGCGCGTATTATCTTTGACCTGGATTAATTAACTCGAACAATATATTTTTGGGACAATTTGGTCTAAAAAAATGTAGGATACTGGTAGTATTTAGATCAGACACATATTTTGCTTCAATGGGATTGTGTTTGGTGGAAAGAACGAAAGGGTTTACCGATGTAAACACGCTCGCTGTAATTATTCTGGCCAATAAAAAGTCACATAGACTCGTGTCGTTCTTTTATAATATTATTTTTCAACGAAACTGTAATCAATGGCGGATGCAAATGTTATTATATTGCGAGATTGCGCGTGACGATTTCGATACCAGTTTATTTGCTCAAATTCATCTCATATCAAGTCGAATTAAATCAAACGTCAATCGGATATCGCGTTGTGTTTACATTATAATACAACGAATTGAAATATCAGAAGCGAGGCGCCTGGGAGTATTAAATGAATATATATCATTCGAATGAGCATTGATTCAGATTCGAAGTGAACAGTCGCATTCATTCATGAAGCATTTCTCGCATTCGAGAATACTTAAAGGCTTTATTCTTTGTTATTGTTTATAGAGTATGAAGAGTGATAATGCGTAGAAGACGAAGACCGAGAGAAATGTTCAATAATAATCTCCTCCAAAGATTCACACTAGATGATCCTACCAAAAACTCCAGTAACCAGTAACGTTAATGACAATACTTTCACCAACACGACCCAAATCACAATTCACTCCGTTGTGTTTACATGTACCAGAAGCAGGATCACATCAAACGCGAGACATTTACCACGGCGAACGGTGATCATTACACCTTCGGACCGTGCAGAACGCGTCGTTAGTTACACGATCATTGCCTCCTGCCTCACCCTCTCGGTCCCGTGTCCATCAAAGAGAATCGTCATGTGCAGCCCCTTTCACGCGCGGGCGTACAAGCTGCACATCAGCATAACATACTATTTACTTGCATCCGTCTACGGAGCGGGGTGCAACAACCCTTCACGGCCATCGGAGCGTTTGCAGCAGCGACCGTTCCAGCATCCGCGCCGCTGCTCCGTAGTCCGCGGAGTCCACGGATCGGATGGACGGATAGGGCACGTAAAGGGATCACTCACCGATGGAGATCTTGTCAGGGCACGCCGCGGGCAGAAAGACCAGCAAGACGGCAACAGCGATGGTGATCAGCGTGGCAGTAGACGTTGGCCTGGTGATCCGAGAACATCCGTCGTTCCACGCGTTCCTTGCAAGCTCGAGAGACACGGCACCGTGAAAAATCGTCGCGCGACACCGCCGTCGCGGCGAGGGCGGCCCACCCGTTTCATGAACAACCGGGAGCATCTTCCGTGCTCCGTGGTCAGACACAAACTGCCGTACTCCACTTGGCGTGAACTCGATCTCGCTTGAACCGCCCCAGCATCCCTCTCTCCTGCGTTCGTGCTCCCCCTACCCCCTACCCCCGCCGTACCCCGGACCAGCCACCATTTAACCAGCCCTACCGCCCTTCTCTACCCTTCCCTTCGCTTCTCATCGCTTCTGTTCTCCTCTCTTGTTCCCTCTTCCACCCTCAGCCATCCTCCTCGCTACGGATCCCGGTCTCGGTGCCATCTCCAACCCCCAGCGCGCACCCTCTCCCTCAACGTTAGCCTTCCCCCTCGCCCCGCCATACCCGTAACCCCCGTCGGTCTGTCTTCCTCCCGTGATTTTCCCGTCTTTCTCCACCGTTTCTACCCCGAAAGCGCACGCTTCACGCGCATGTTCACGACCGGAGCGCACCGCGCGCGTGTACCCTCACCATGGCACTTCCTGCTACTACTTTCTAACGGCGGATACAGATGTGTGGCAACGCTGCTCGGTCGGTACGAGCACGGTAGAACCGGGGAAAATACGTGAATGCTGGGGAAAATGACGATAACGAGTCATGGTGATTGGTTGGTGAACGTAACCACGCGGAAAGAGTCTCTTAGAAAGGACATTGATACCAACGCACTATCTGGCCGCTCAAATTTGTAACTTGCAATTGCAAAGGCTTGAAGAACGAAGGATTAACTCGGGAACTCCGATGAGGTGGTTGGTAGGCTAAAGTCCAATTTGAAATTCGCGGGTGACCAGGGCCTCCCCTAACCCTCATCCTTTCCTCATTTCACGAACTGAATCTGGCCCTCGGTGTCAATTTGACACAATGGTAAAAGATCGATGAAGTGACAAGGTAAACAGTTATTTATCGATATTTTTTTTATTCAAATTGATGAGTTAACATTTGCAGCTTAGGTTTTTCACAACTTTCGCATAAAACGAAACGATGCGCTGGACATACTGCTTGTTTAAAAGAATCACTAATAACAGAATATTATAACTTATTACGCGAAAACTGTGTCAAATTGACACGAGGGACGGATGAGGGTTAACCAGTGGGTTAGATGCACTATAACCCAGAGGCACCAGTGATCTAAGGGCGCTGAAGAGTCAAGTATCTTGAAATGCTTTTTCTTTAAATTTTTACGGTGTATAGAGTTGCTACCTGAAAAGTTAGAGCGCCAAATCTCTTTAGTCCAGGGCGCTCAAATTTGCTAAGACGGCCCTGCGGGTGAGCGAGTGTTAGGATAAGTTCGCTAAAAGCATTCTCCTTCTCGGTACTACAAACGAAATTTAATAATACAAATGAATAATCACTATTTCGAACGGCATAGCCGTCGAGATTGGAAATTTGATCGAAGCGTGTTATGAAGGTCGAGCCGTAAAATCTCGAAACTGGAACAATCGCCTGTACGTGACAGAGTGGCGTGATCGAAGCGATTTGCAGCTTTACCTAAAAGTTACTACCCCCATCTCTCGCAATGAGAACAATATGTTCTTTCTATGCGCTCTCTTTAAAGTACGCGCGAGGGGCGGGCTGTGAAGCCCCGCCGGTTGCTTTGCCCTTTGACATCGACGTTCGTAAAGCGAGGCGCGCGAAATAAAGGAAGCCGGCTGCGACGCTCGCAAAATCCCACCGACCCCACGGTCTTACCGGGCACGTCCGAGAACTACGACCGCTTTCGGGCGCGTAAACCGTACGTACTTACACGAAGTCGTAAAACGCCGATTCACTGCGACGATCAACGGCGAATTACGCCCGGGCACGGATTCCACCACGTTCGAGTGAACATCAATAGGTAGAAACGGTGGCGGGGGGTACGAACCCGCGAGAGATTTGATAGGACGTTACGAGGTCGACGAATGTCCTGCTTGTGACAGCAAACTCTAGCGCGATGCGATCCCAATGGCGATAATGTAATATCGCTGAGGTTCGCGAGTTAAAAATACTATAGACAAGCGTCTAAAACACAAACTTCGTTAATATATTCACGTGCTCCTTGTATTTTTCACGGTGTTCAACGAGTTTTAACAAAGCACACGACTTTTCCCGCCAATTTCTTATTTCGATTATCGAAACGATTCGGTTCATCGAACGATTTATCGAATCCAATTCCGCGCATGCGCAAGGTGCATCCCGCCTGCGGTTCGACGAATTGAATGAGAACCTCTGATTGGTAGAGGTGGTAGAGACAGTGTTACCAACCCTACGGATTTTTCCGTAGATACACGGATTTTTTATTTTATCTACAAATCTACGGATTGTAAACTGATATCTACAGATTTTTTACTGTTTAATTTGATTCGTTGATTTTACGATCCAAACCGCCGATTTACTGCGGGTCGCTATATTCCACTTAACTATAAGAGCTTGTCATCACACTTAATCACTGGAATTCAAGCTATTATTTTCTAGTTCTACTACCTTGCATTTTGAACGAGTACAATAGGAATTAGCAAAGTTGATTTCAGAATCTTTGCATGTGAACTTTTTTAGTAATTTGTGAATTTTTGTTGTGACAATAAATTTTTTGAGGTTGTTAGGGGAGAGTCGAAATATAAGATTTCTAGAATAGATTTAAGAAAGGACTGTTTCCATGAGCAAGGGAATTAGCTTCTTTCATACATGTAATAATTAACACTTACGAAAAAAATCCGTAGATCAACGGATTTTTCAAAGGGGGATCTTCGGAATTCTTCGGAATGTTGAACTTTTCTCTACGCATTTTCAAGAATCTGAGTTGGCAACACTGAGTAGAGGACTCGCTAAGGCGGCTAGAATTAGCTAGAATGTATGTAGGTAAAGTGACAGATTGCGAGCGAGTTTGAAAAAAGAGATTCCGTCGTCCGTGGAATTAAAGTTCGCTGGTGCAATGGATCCAGCTTTGCTCAGAGAACGAGAGCTCTTTAAGAAAAGAGCTCTCACAACTCCGACGTAAGTATTCGACCACACTTTGCTCTCCTAACCTATATCTTTTCGTCAATACAAACTGTATCAAGCACACATATTGTACTTCAAATCTGTTACAAATATATTCGCCCTGAAATTCCGTTTAAAATCTAAATATGCAAACTATTTATTATTATTATTATTATTATTATTATTTCCGTCACTGCGAAACATTTGCATAAGTTTCGGAAACGAGCTACGCACGATATTGCGCAACACTACATAAATCAAAACTTACTTACGCAGGGTAGAAAAGAAGAAGAGGGAACAAGAAAAAGATTCGTCCAAAGATGAGCCGCTTAAGAAGAAACCAAAAGTATCCTCGGTGTCGACCGGCCCGAAATTGGATATGGTCAACTATAAGACCATGTCCGGTAGTACTCAATATAAGTTCGGTGTACTAGCTAAAATAGTAAAACACATGAAAGCTAGGCACCAAGAAGGCGACGATCATCCTTTGTCGTTGGAAGAAATTTTAGACGAAACGAATCAGTTAGACGTTGGATCCAAGGTAAGTTAAACAGTGTACCAATAATGTTACGGTGGACGCGAAACATCAAACTACCATGATCGGTAGGTGAAACAATGGCTTCAAACAGAGGCTCTTATTAAGAATCCAAAGATAGAAGTAACTTCTGACGGTAGATTTGTATTTAAAGCTATGTATAAAATCAAAGATAAGAAATCTCTGCTGAGATTATTGAAGCAACAAGACTTGAAAGGTCTCGGTGGTATTTTATTAGAAGATATACAAGAGAGCTTGCCACACTGTGATAAACATTTGAAGGCAAGTATACGCACTAGCATCGATGTAATATTTTGCACGGAGGAAACAGCGACTTTCATAGCGATTCATCAATTTTAGAGCTTGCAAAATGAGATATTATTTATAACACGGCCCTTGGATAAAAAGAAAATTGTCTTCTATAATGACAAGACGGCTCAGTTTCCAATAGACGATGAGTTTCAAAAGTTATGGAGGGCAGTTGCGGTCGATGCGATGGACGATCAGAAAATTGACGAGTACCTTGAGAAGCAAGGGATCAGGTCGATGCAGGATCATGGTCCTAAAAAGCCTGCTCCGATCAAAAGAAAGAAACCTGTTAGTAAGAGAAAGCAATTCAAAAAGCCGAGGGATAACGAACATCTGGCAGATGTTTTAGAAACGTACGAGGATGGAAAATAAGCATTGTCCAATGTTTGTAAATAAAACGAGTTTATAACTTAATTGTTAAGAGTGAATATACGAGTTTTTACCACAATGTGATCGATATTATTACGGTTGATACGTAACGAAGATCTTCTATTTTGAAGCTAAGGTTCTGCCTTACATATCACAATGATATAATAAATAAGTAAAATATTTATTGTCATAACTTTTCATTGTAAGTACAAAATAAATATAGATCAACTAGTACAAGTTTCCACATCGATCTAAACTATGTGCACGTGTCACGTTATAATCAGCCTTGTGAAATGAACGAGCTATTTTCTCACATAATCCGGCAAAGTTGAACATTAAATTTTTACTTGAGTATTTATATCTGGTATTCTGTGTTTTCAAGTTATATTGAAACAGCAACTTTATCATTACGAAATATGACTATATAAATATTAAAAATTGTGCATCGAACAGTTTTTAACGTGAAATATTTATGTATTATCTAATATCTTCGATATTAATCTAATGTCATTAGATAAATCTTTGGTACTTATAAATTTAACGATAAGTACACGTATATGTGCATAGAGTGTATGCAATTTTGCATTGAAAATTTCCTTGAAAACCATTATATCACGATAATTTCTTCCTCCCGAAAAACTTCTATATCAATAAATAAAGCAATTATATATGTTAATCCTTCGGAAGTGCTGAATCGCTTTTGCCCCGTGAATAAGCACGTGTCGCTTTGCTACCAAGCATTCTGTCCAATAAAGATTGTTTATTTCTTCTTCTGGCTGCCAATACTTCCCGACACAATTCGTGGAAAGATTCTGCAACTTGAGTGACCTGAAGAAATTTACTGTTTTATAAACTCAAATCATACATACAGCAAACGTTTCCACACGGAATAAAAAGTAAACTGTATACCTGCTCGGCGGCGGAAACTTCACTGAACCAACATTCGAAGTCTTTCGCGAGTATTTCTCCCTCCTCGGTGCTAACTTGCCTTAAGTGAACCATGTCGGCTTTATTCCCAACCATAGCAAGAGGCATCGTTGCCTCTGGATCAGCCACCGCAAGCGTCTCCTTTGCCTTCCTTACAAAATTGAAAGAGCCCCTGTCGGTTATCGAGTAGACCAAGAGTAATCCATCTGCCCATTGTAGAGTCTCCGTCGTCGGCAATTCGTCGTCACTCTGGAACGACCACGGAACAAAGACCTCTTCTATCACTTTCGATCACTCGAAAATTCATTCAGCATAGATCTCGCTTATCAGCTCGATAAAAAGTATTACCTTCGGGCAGGTGTCCAGAATTTCGAAAAGAATAGGCTCACCGTCGACCAGCACCTCGTGCTTGTATCTGTTCTCTAAAAACAAAAAGCAGAAAAACAGGGCGAAGTGTGAAGGTCGAAGCTTTTTTTAATGCGAACAGTAAATTCGCCCGAGGAGCGTTAAAGCGGCGGAAAGATTGGCGTCCTCGGAACGGACTGTCGGAAAAATTATGTAATAAATTTTCACCGCGAGAGCATAGAGAGCCAAGAGATCAGGTGCCTCTCGAACGCGCTAAGTAGATCTTTCCAGTCTAGTTTTAGACTCCGACGGAGCACGTGCTCGCAAGGAAAGCCGCTTGTCTTCTGTCCCGGCGCGAGCGTCTGTATTTGTACAAAACAAGGAGTTTTGTTCGAGTATCAACCTCGCATTAGTACCCGTCCTGTCTAGTGTCAAATTCGTCTTCGATAAATTTAGACCAGACGCGGCCCGTGGTATGCGTAGGGAGAGTATCCGCGGCCTTTCAGAGGTGCCTCGCACACAGTTGCTGGCTGTTTTTTAATAAAGAAAACACGCTACTCTATTGTCGCCTCCGTTCGCGTTTAATCAGTAATTTATACAAGATTGACAGACCACTGATTTATGAGCCAATCCACGCGCTGTAAATTGAGCTTAGAGCATATACTATGGAGGTCTCATTGAAAGCTTGAAACTGTCGCCAACATGATGCGAGAGAAAGAGCAACGTGCGAGAGAGAGAAGTATAGAGGAACAATCTACCGTACTGCGCATGCGCCGATGTCGTGTGAGAGAGAATGTGCGAACTGGTGCGAGTGAGAGAAGTATAGAGTCTCAATTCTTCTCTCGCTCGCACCAGTTCGCACATGTCTCTCTCTCGCACGATATCGGCGCATGCGCATTACGGTAAATTGTTCCTCTATACTTCTCTCTCTCGCACCAATTCGCACATGTATTCCTCTCTCGCGTGATGTTACCGACAGTTTCGAGGCAGTCAATCTAAAGCAATGAGACCTCCATGTATATATGCTCTAAGAAATTGAGATGCTCCTTACCTGACTGGTGATCATATTCCCCGATGTATCTCCTTGTCAGAAACCTCACTGTCAGCGCTGGAATGTAAAAAAGATAGCGAATGCTGCTCAGATGTTTTTCTGCAATAAGTAGATTCATTCGAACAGCTGGGGATGTGGAGACTAGCAGGAATCACGTATTCAAAGGACACTCATTCATGTTGCCAGCGTGCACTCGGGACTAGTTTTATTAGTATCGGTGTAACTTTTACGCGATACTGCTGTCATTCGTTATAGGAGTAAGCGAACGACGCATATTAGATTGTGCATTCATCAATAGAAATTCCATGCGCGCATCCGTTAGAAAGTTGTCAACCTATATTTTCCTAGAGATGTATGTACGTCCCATTTCCACCGCGCCCTCCACCATTCGGTCAACATGAGTTATTTAAGATACAAGGGAGTCGCATTAAGATGCCAAGCATTTGTCTATATAACAAGAAAATGTATGCGACGTCACACTGAAATGTATAACGGGGTTAAAACTTTCGGATCCTCCTATTTCTGTACCTTTTCTTTTTTCTTCGATAGTTCGAAATCAATGTCCACCCTATATTCTGGAAAACGAACGCGATCTGGCTCGATACGGATACACGTTCTGACATATCGCGATCCGATCGAGAGAAACGGGAGCTATAGCCTAGTGACCCGCTTCGAGGTATACCACACTATTTTTACCTCGAACTCGAACCTGCCACGGCGCCACAAAACCTTGCACGAGCGTTGAACGTCACCATGGTGTGTTTCGTCTTGAATCCAACGAAAATGCTCGGAACAAAGTGCACCGGCCAAAATGAGGACAAACATTCAGTTATGCTAGATCGATCCGCAACGAAGATTACTAAATTTTAGGAAAGGATATTCATCTTGTCCGCTTAAGAAGATGGAAAGTCAATTTCAATTCAGAAGTTGAAGTTTTCCAAGCTACATTTATAATTGTCAAAGCGGGCCACGCGTTTCCCAGAAAGCGAAACGTTGGCTCTGAGGTACCCACACTTTGGTCCATGATTGACAGGACCACCTGAAGGCTGCACGAAACGAATTTATTAGCGATCGGTGTATTTACGTTTAGAATCCTTCGAGCATCATCATTTGGACGCTTTCCCTCGCGTGGCTCATTAAAAGTTTGCGGTCTTTCCGTGCCAATTTCCTGCGCGGATAATTCCGAACGATCCGATTGGTTCTATTCATTTTCCATCGACAACGGAAAAGAAACAGCCACTCGGCTGGTTAAAAATACGGTGGACGGGAAAGAGAACGCAGCAGAAGAGGCATTACTACCGCCGTTTTGAAATATACGAACGATCGGCAGCCTTTATGTCCGCGGAAAATTGACTCGAGTCTCTATAATCTTTTATAAGACGTGATCCAAGGAAATTTTGAAATAAAACTTTATAAATAGTGTACACACACTTTGCGGTCGGTGTGGGACGTACAGCTGTCGGGGTCCGACCAATTATTTATTCACCTATGCCTTACACGTGCCATTACCAAAAATACACCCGGTTGGCTTCTTTCAGGGTCCGAACCACGTTTCTCGTGCGCGCACCTATCGCGTGGACGTTGGTTACCATGTGATGCGTACACTTGTACTTGAATTAATTCAAACATTCAAGCTTCTCTATTATTTCTCAAGAATTTGTATTATTCCTCAAGTCACCTATGCTGATCATAGTTTTATCAGATATTATTGAGGATAACTTGAATTATTACAATGTGTTAACATGTCTTGACATGTCAAGATCAACAGAGGATAATTTAAACCCATCTATCACGTTGGATTTCTAACGCCAGCTGATCTAAATAATATTACTACTTAAGAACACACGTTGAACCGAGGACAATGCATCCACGCTACAAGCGGACACCATCGAAAGACGCCTTCTTGCAACTTCTACAGCCGATTTAATCCAACGACTTCTAACTGTACATCGAACCGCGTGCAGAGGATTACGGTTAATGCCACGCTAGTTATCGTCCCAGGGAAATTAAACGTTATCGTTTCGCCGAAAGTATGCAACCGAATAGGAAAGAGGAAAAAAAGCGTTCATGGTGCAGCGCGATGGAAACAAAGGAGAAGCGACGACGAAAGTAGATTGCGCCGTCGATTGAAACGTAATGAAAGTTCTATTTAGCATCGGGCGTTTCAATTTCAGCCGAAGACAATGGGCACGATCGGGACGTTGCTTTCTAAATGGGGGGAGATTTAAGATAAGGCTTGTATACCCACCGCTCTTCCCGACTCCCGGCGCTCCGATCACGGCCACCTTTACCTCGCATAGCGAACTCTTCTTCCTCCGAATGCCTCTAATCGCATTTGACGTCATACTCCGCGCATTTGTCACTGCACAAAGCATAACAGAACCATGTAACGCGGTGTAATGGAGACGTCGAGGAAACGGTCGCGTGTGGCTCCCGTGGGTGCGCGAGCCGCGAGCCTGTTCGTGTGACAGCGGCAAAAATTCGTCGCGATTACATCTTTCCTTGGCCGGTTTCCACGGGCGTCGATAACGCCTCCGAATTTCGTATAGAACATTCGAACACCGACACAGGTGAACCGTCCTCGCGTTTGCCAACGAAAACACGGCGCGAAAAGCCTGGGCGGTTAGTTAATAATACAGCCCGTATATTAACCAGCAACGATAACAGAGTTGTTTCTCGCGCGGGCCCCGATCGTCCGATACGAAATCATTCGATTGCTGTTTGCCGTTTAACCGTCACGAGTTCGTACATTCCGATTGTTGGACGGTTCCCCCGGGTGTTCCGGAATATCGCGCGCGGTTCCATTTACCGGGTGTCTCGTGTCTCCCTCATCGAAATCAAAACGGGACCATCTGGGACGGAGGCGTTCGCCTCGCGTTCCCCTTCGAACGAAAGTTTAAATACGCCGCAGCGCTCCTCTTCCGTGGGCTTCGCGGGAGAAAGGAGCGGGGGGAATGAGAGCCGAGGAACACGGAGAAAGAGCGTGGAAGAGAGAACGAACGACACGATGCGTACATTAATAGAACAGTTCGCACATGTCCCATGGAATCCGAGGAATTTACACCGGCGTCTAACAATGTACCGACGCGGTACACAAGCCGCGTTACGGACGAGCGAGTCCGTGGATTGGACATGACCGTGTTTTGGTTGCGAACGATGCACCTGAATTACTTCTTACAGTAGAACCTCGATAATTGGAACTTAATTTGTGGATACGGCGATCAGATTGATTTTTATAATCAAATATGTGCACGTGAAAAAGGGGGGATGATTATTCCTTACGCAATATTATATCTGTGCTGCAAAGATTATAAAGCAATTCGTTTGGTTCCCTCGTCCTACGACCTAGTTACCCAAACATCTTGAGCTACCGAGTTGCGCATTCTTTTGAAAGCGAGTATTTTCGTGGGGTTACTCCAACGCGAGTCGTACCGCTTCGAAATGGATTCTGAAGCTATAAACATTTCGGAGTGTATAGGAATGTTATTACTGGATCTTTATAATCTTCTCCGACGTTCTTTTCGTTTCTGTTTTACCAGTTGCATTCATTTTTTACAAGGAATGTAAAGTTTCCTTTAGTATCCAATGTTCACAGTATCGAGGTTTTACTGTAATGTTTATTTTCTTAACATCTCCCGAAAGAGGTTTATTATTGTGTCGTAAATGCTGAGTGCCTCTATCAAATATTACCAGAGAGACACGAGTATTTCAATCTGCAAAACAAATGAACGTACTAATCTTCCCTCTATATTTCAGTAGTTTTTATCAAAAGCAACCCCGTAATTTCGATACTTTCTCACGTTTACTCACCAATCTCCTAGAAAACACTGATGCTGCCTCACCATTCCCCGCACTTTCCTATCAGCTGGTGCGAAAGGCGAGCATGGTAGTCTTTGAATTTGCGAATAAAATGGAAATCCCCCGGCGCGGATTCACGATCGCGCTGTCGTCCCTGTTACTGCATCCGAGTTGCGTTCTCGCGGACAACGGTGCAGGGGGCTGCGGCGAATCGCGCGTAAACGGAGCGGAAGGGATCGATATCGGAAATCCCCGTGTTGGAACAAAGTCTCGGATCGATCTGGCCTCGCGTGGCCGCGTCACGTGCTGACCGACGGTGTCGCGGTTCCGTTGCGTGATCCGACGCGCTTCTTGGTCCCCGCACGACTGTCTGTCTTTCCCCATTCTCTTTTGGCGGCTCGCTGTGCCGGGCCTCCTTTATTGCTCTTAAGCCACGTACGCGCGATATCCACTTCCGGTACGGGAGCGCGCACGAGCGAAGGTCGTGTTTCGAAAACTCCGCGGTTTCCTCGTGGCGGCTGTTGTGCGCCCTCTCCGTTTCCGATTCGACGGGATCAGACATAAATATTGACACGGCGGGCCATTCTGGAGGATCGTAAAATAATTCACGGCTCCGCGAAACACGCGGCAGGAATTCTTCCGGATGCGTCGTGGGAATCGGCAGGCAATATGCAGATTAACGCGTTTACAGAACGAAACCTTGGGAGATGGCCTGGTTATCGTAGTCAAATAGCTTTTCTCGGATCGAATATTTGTGCTGCATTCTGGCATCTCTTCCTGTATCACTGAATTCTTAATCATACATTGGGAACTAGTTTCCTAAGTCTTTCCTCAGTGCTGGATTTACCCTTAGGCTAACAAGGCTTGAAGCTTAGGGCCTCGGTTAGCTAGGGGCCCCTCATTCTAAATATTTTCTTCGAAAAATTATCATTTTTTATATCTGCTTAGTTTTGATATTCAATGTTAATTTTGAAATTAAATTCTTATTTAGTTTATACGAGTATTATGATAAAAAAATCAAATTAGTGTCATTTTATTTTTTACGTTTAACCGAGGGCCCACCAAATATTCAGCCTAGGGCCCCTAAAAGGTAAATCCGGCTCTGTCTTTCCCTATTCTGTCACCCTTACTTCCACAGTAAATATCTAGAAACCCTATAGTTCTATTCGATGTCGATATTAGTCTCATTCTAAATCAATTAAAATTCTCATTGTAACCTAGTCTATTACTACACCGGTACTAAATCGGTACCAGTTCATTAGGCTCCACCCAACACCAGTTCCCATTCTCACTAACTCTTATTCAATTCAGGGTCACATCAGCACACTGCTAGCTCCGTTTGGAACAAACTATGCGATACCAAAGTGCAGCAATGACATTGTACCTCTTGAAATTAATCCAATAAGCGTCTTGCTAAACAAACTGGTAATTCGCTAATTTCTTTGCGTCTATTACATCCTCGTACTGTATTCCGGATTATATATCCAGCTACTGAGCGTGCATATTCGCACTTCTTTGTAAAGTAAGCAAACAAGCGACCGCGGAGTGGAGACTAGCAATTTATTCTGGATCATGTGTCACGGGATTTGTTAATTCCTTAGACCGAAGTGGCTGCAGCGACTTTAGATCGATAACGACAATTCGATACGGCAGATCTTTCATTTTGCCGACAGCTTGAGCGTTTGCCGCGAGTCGAGTCTAAAATACCCTTAGCTAGAGGAGCCACTCGTCGGCGAAGGCTTGGATCTCTTCCTTTCCGACCTCGTTGGGTTTCATCGCGGCTCTTCTCGACGCCTCCGGGCAACCACCAAAGATCCAATTTACCGCTCGCAGCAGGGCGGGTTTCAATCGATCTGAATCATCAAAACGGCTTGGATCACTAGACTCATATTATTCTGTATTTAGTTTATGTTTCTTGTATACTAAAGGGTTTTCCCGTAGAAAATAATAATAATAAAACATAGATTATCGTGGACACTTTACATGACCGGCTTTGGAAAATTCTATCTATGTTTCTAACTAGGACTCGAACAACACGCGATTTTCAGAGGTGTCTTAAATAACTGCTCCGTTAAAGCATATCTCGACGTGGCAACCGGAACTTACTCTTCAAGATAGGCTTCGCTACGAAATCCTCGAAATCGTAGTCGAAGATCGAATGATCGGAAGGCTCAGCGGACAAGCAATTCTCCTTTTGAGGTCTCTCGTCCAGGTCGTGCTTCGCGGTTGCTCGTACTCCGTGCTGCGAATTCTCGTCGTCCGCTTCCCCACCTCGGTCCGTGAAATAAGATGTATTGTTGCAACAGAGGCCTGCTAGCGGATCCTCGGTCCTTGGCTGTCCCCAGCGGACGCATCTGGACGTACTTTCGTGCTGGCGTATGGTTTCCTCGTGTTTCTGGTCGATATGAAAGTTCTCGTGAAAATATTCAGCGATGCGTCACTCCAACGAAACAAATTGCAACTTTCGAGATCCTGATCGTAGGACATACACATATAGACGGAGCGTAAAGTCGGGAATACACCTGGAAACTAAGCTATGCTATGTTTTTTTTTGAGTCTCGACTCGGTCCGAATTTCAAGCTACTCAAATATTCGAGTACTCGAACAGCTCTAAATGAGGAAGATGACTGCAACTTTTTTCCACCCGTGACGCCACCAGCACGCATTCCCATTTATACGATACATAAATGAAAAATTCGCGCGCAAACAATTCACACATACGCACTCGGGCACAACCACAAAACTTGCGCTAGTGGCGCCATCTGCGCCGAGCTTTGCGTCATCTTCCCCATTGTCGGCTCGTCATTAATGGCTGTGTTCAGAACATAAACCAGTGTTGCTGTTTTGTGAATAGCCAAACATGATATCTTCAAGTACGATTTTATTCAATTTTTTTTATGTATAACCTATTCAATTATCCCACATAGACATATAATGCGATTGTATATCCGAATAGATTAACCCGTATCGTCCCCTTACCGCCAATCTTACCACCCCCTCAATTTACGCTCCGCCTTATGTTTATGGTCCTGATCGCTCACCTGTACTGGTTCTTTATCCTCCTTTCTCAAATCTACTTTACGATCGTTGCTGAATTTTAATGGTCGTTTCTCGTTGCGTTTATTGTAATTGACGTCGTATAAACTTTCTGTTCCCTCTTCTACTATCTTTTTCTGCGTCTTGGTGGTCACCATACTCCGAGACGCTCTGAAACCATGAATTTTTGTACCTCTATAGTCATGGCGATGTACGTATATTCTCTGTCGATAGTGTTCCATTTACTTTAGTACGTTTTTAATATCAGCTGGTGAGATGGTATTAACGGCCTCTATGTTGTTGTTCAAATCCCCTGAAAACACCGAACCTCCGTTCCCACTGCAACACTCATCACCGCACTGATACTGGCTCGTTTGGTACAAAGCCGTGTAGTCAGAGTACTTGGGAACACTGCCTTCCGGTATCGAGTACAGATCGACATCTTTCACGTACGTTTCCATTGCCTGGCTCATCAAATTCTTGATAAATGGTACGCAATGATGCAGTGGTGTTTTGAAACATTCGGAGTCAATAAGATTGTAAGTAGTTTACATTTAGCGTATCATTTGGCCAGAGGGCCGGCGCGAAGCTCATTGAAAATTTTGCGAACTCTACGCTTAGATATTTATTATTGTAAAATTTCTTTAAAAGCCCCGCGGTCTACAGAAAGCTTATCGCAAACTTTTCAAGAGCTCAGGCATAGATATTTATTATTATGAAATTTAGAAATACAATATAAATGCGTTTATTTTGGGTCCGCACAGGCCCGGATTAAGATTTTTGGGGTCCGGGGCTATCAAACCTTCGAGGCCCTATCGCGGTTGATTTTTGGGGCCCGGGGCTACATATGAATTCTTCGAGCCCCCCCCCCCCTGGTTGAACAGCGGAGGGGGGAGTGGGGTTTAGTGAGCTAATCGCTTAAAATGGGTCCCTCTCTGAATGTGGGACCCGGGGCTGCAGCCCACCCTAGCCCCCTTTAATCCGGGCCTGGGTCCGCACAATTTTGGAACCCGGCTTCGCAAAAGTTCACGCCGGTTCTGTGTGGGCAGGATTTAGGGTAAAGGCACCAGTAGTTGACACTTTTCAGAAAAACATGACAAATAAGGTAAAAAACTTAAAAAAAACTTTTAAAAAAAGTGACGATCTTTTAAACAAAGTGCAGTTCTCTAACTTATATTTCATGTTTTTCTGAAAAGTGTCTACTGGTGCCTTTACCCTGTAATCGATAGATTGGAATTACCGAGTCTGTTACATGATCGTTGTGATCTCTCGTAGGTCCTTCTTGCTCAGAGCTTGAAGCATCCCCTTTCGACGACAATTTGTCGGTCGAAGTGCCGCATTCTTTGTACTCCACCCTGAGATAAGGATCCTGGACAATGACAACATCATCTTTCTCGTACTTTTGATCTAGCAGCGCCATTTGCTGCGGGCTGCCGCTGTAATAAATCAAAAACCACCATTAACCCTCGATTAAAATTACACGACAGCTTACAAATACCTGATTACAAGCGCATAATTCTCGACACTGGCGCGCTTCGCGCCGTTCAAATTTGATTTCACGTATTTTTGAAGATCGTCCAGCTTGTCGGAATAGAAATAGATTGGTTTGGTGATTTCCATGCACGACGAGTTTTTAATAATTTCATTTCGAAGACGCTGGCGGGACAGTCGATGCTCTTTGCTCTGCTTTCCACTCACCTTCTTCTTTTCTCGGTCTCTGTAAATATTCCATTTTACATGGATCAATACATGAAAAAAATAAACTTTCAGTTGAATAGAAATATTTTTATTAAACAACCCAGTCACGATATATATATATTTTTAAAATAGATACGATCCACATTCTCACTGAAACATGTAAAACAATATCGCCCGACTGTAGCCACAATGTGAACTCACCCGACTAATTCATCATCGCCGATGAGCGTTTTCATCTTCTTGCTACGAGTTTGCCCACGCTCGAAATTCACCCCGTCTTCTTGAATTTCCCGCGATTGGCGTTTCTGCGCAACCAGCTGCTCGTACTTCGCGCGATGATACTTAGATTTAATTTTCTCGTACATGTAGTCGCTCTCCCGCGTGCTGAGCGCGGATTTCAAACCGTTTGCTATGAAATCGATCAACGCGTAACACATTCTGCGCGCATCTGCAGAAGAAACTTGTCATTAACATTTCCGTCATTTCCAAAGACAGAATCAAAATTATAGAAACGGTATATCTCTGTCACTCATGCAACGAACACAATCTGGAATTTAATTGTCGAATTTTGTATGACACTCATCTCGCGTGAACTCTAAATTGTGCTGAACAATGGACACACCAAGAAGAGGAATTACTATTTTAAATAAGTATTTCAAGATTACACGTACTAAACATGCGCAAAGTGTTTTAAAACGTTCTTTCCTCTCTTCTCTTACACTCATAGTTTCCTTTATACATATTTGATACTCACGTGGTCGCGATTCTGGAACATAATACAGAACCACGCCAGAAAACATGAATACTATTATGCACAGTCGTTTCAGGTAGCCGATCCAACCAAACACGGAGAGCGTCTCCTCCGAATAACCTGGAGGGGAAAGATGGGAATTATTCCAGCGTCGATCGAGCTGAGCTCGCTTTCACTCACTATCGTTGTTCCATGATTTTGTAGCGGCGCACTGTATTAAGAGCACACCTAGCACAGCTAAGAATTTCATGATCGCCGGAGTGGACGCGAGCACCCGTCCGTCGGCTAGTTTTCGATGCCGTGTTACCTGGGAATCGTCATGGTGTTTCGGAGAACGTAGAGGAGACCGAAGCTAGCGGCGAGGCTCATCGTCGCGACGTTTGCCTCGAGGCGATCAATTAAACAGCGAATTTCACTTCGTCTGAATATACGAGTAGAGACGCTGTACTGTGTAACAACTGCGCGTATATATGCAGTGGATCGTTTGAAGGCAGGCTAGAGTAATTTAGGGGAATATAATAGTGCTATTAAAATATGCAGAAAATGTTCATTTGGAGCGATACTATATAGGCGAATATTTAAATTTGAATTTTCAATTGGCCTGGGTGCGGGATAGTCGTGTTTTGATTAACCAAACACAACTGTAAAAAAAATATTTGGATAAATAGTCATGTCTGCAGGTTCCTTTTTCTCTTAAAAATGTAAAAAATAAGATTCACATTGTGAATTTTTACATTTCAAATAAGATTCACATTGTGAATTTTTAAATTTCAAATAAGATTCACATTGTAAATTTTTACATTTCAAATAAGATTCACATTGTGAATTTTTACATTTTTAAGAGAAAGAGGAACCTGCAGACATGAATATTTTTCCAAATATTTTTTACAGTTGTGTTTGGTTAATCAAAAGACAACTATTCCGCACCCAGGCCAACTGAAAGTTCAAATTTAAATTTTCGCCTATATAGTATCGCTTCGCCCTAATGTCCAGTCATCATAAATCCGCGAATTAGATCTGAATGAGATGATGAAGGAGATGAAAGAGGATAGGCACTTTACAGCATACATATTTTAAAGTTGTGTACAAGCTACGATACGTCATGACACACTGATTAACCTGCAATATGTACCTACTCGTCTCTACTGTTGCATGCTTAACGTTGTTGGCTTGCCTGAATCACCTTAGTCAACGTGCTGTCGTGTAATACTACTGATATGTCAGCTTACTACCCCAACACGCGAGTGGAAGACACGCACAAATCGACACAGTTTCGTTGAAATAGAGGGTAGACCAGAGTTGGGCATTGACTAAATAAAAAATTATTTAAATAGCGGATTAAATTAGATTATTTGACGAATAAAGTTAATTTTTTTATTCGTCGAGCGTTTCATCTTAGCGTCGAATAAATTCTTTAACTTTCATTTTAACTCTAACTTTATTCGACATCGAATAATTTTCTGGCGCGCATTCGAGCCGCCGCGAACCATCATTGGGCGATACATGACGAATAATTTTTTTCACTTTCATTCGTTATTCGAATTTTTACTTAAACAAAAATTTTGCCCATTATACTCTCACTTAAAAGTTAATCAAATTATTTTGTCCTTATTGCAAAAATTTCTATTAATTTATACCAAAGTAGTAATATTTCATAACCATTAAGCAATCTATAATCCTTAATATATTTTAACAAAATTTTAGACAATATTCTTTTAAACTACTTGGAAGCTTCTGAGAGGGTCAGAAGAAATTTTTAAAAACTTTGATTTTTTACCATACATATAAGAACCACACTAATAATCAATGTACCTGAATCCAGTGTAAATACGGCATACGCGTGACTTATCATTCCAGTCATAGAATTATTGGCTTAGAAAGAGTAGCCCGTGGTGTAGCTTAAATGGAAACATAAAAGAAGTCAGGTAACGTAAGATTCATATCTTAGGTTTTTATTATGCTCTGAGTACTTTACAATATAATACAAAGGAAATCTAGTGTATACGTGTGCCGACCGTTTCCTACAGCTGAGCAAGCGCGAGAAAGGCGCACGCGTTGATACGAACACGAAAAAGAAAAGTATTTGGTACGAGTTAGCGACGGGGAAAAGTGCAGGGTGCAGAAGCAAGGACTTGCGGCTACACACTAGACAGTGCGTCTCTAATGCAACACCGATTCGTGACTTCGTTATCGGAGCTGTTCGTGAACAGTAACAAGTTTCTCGGGAAACGACGCGACTCACTGCTCTTCACCCGCTATTACCGTGCGCATGATTCGAACTTAAATTGAATGCAGAGGGAAGATCATTCTTCCGAATACTGAACATACATTTGTCAACTTCCAAGAGACTCCATTGAACGTCTCCTTGAACGTTTAGAGAACGATAAGCACATTTCCCAAGAACTAATCGTTAATAATTATCGAATCTAAAGAACCTACTTCGCCTTCTAATACTGGCTGTCTTCCTATACAACAGCAGATCTAAGTGAAGACGACACGCGGACATATTACGTTCTATCGCGTTGTTTGCCTATCTGAAACAACACGAAACGTAATACTCTACAACTAATACCATAATAATAGTAGGTAATGTGTAATACAATAGAATAAAATACAATGCGGTACGTAAAACGTAACAAACCAACGGAATACGTACGCTTATACGCGCGCTACGTTCTCGTTCAAAGTGATTCGGGGTTCACCATTCGTTTACAACGTGAAAAGACACCTCTGTCCTCAGACACAGAGAATCTCCGACGATCCTTCATTTTCTTTCCATTTTTTTCTCTCGATTTTCAATGAATAAAACTCGCGCGCGTGGACGTTTCGAGGGCGCAAAATTCAATAAATAACACAGCAAACACGATCGACTAATTACAAGCTCGCACCACGGTAAGTGCGAGCGATCGATTATGACCCACGCGCGCACACGCCCGGAATCCACTTTGAACGTTTATTCTGGATACGCGCGCGGGCGTACAACTACGCGGATGGACGACTTTATACATAGAGTGAGGGGCGATTCGATGCGGGCGACGACTAATGATAAAGATGAAGTGACGCTTGTTATCACCGAGCTAACATGTCGGCACCTCGACGTTATCTCAGGGAAATATTTACAACTCAACATCTCGCGTGACCGCTCCCGTTGCGCTCCTAAATTATTCATTAAGGTGGGAACGATACCTTTCCCTCAACTCGATCGAGAAAAATCCCTACTGTAAACGAAGCAAGCCGTGAACTGGTTGAAAGGTTTCGCAGCTTCCCTCGACCGTACCAGCACCGAGAGAACGTCGAGGGCAGAACAAGAAGCTCGATGACTGGCGAGAAGGAATAACCGTGTCGTGTCGCGGGGATGGTTTCCCACTCGTCCTTACGCGGACGACTTCTTGATTTTGTTGATGGCGTTCGTGAGGTGGATCATCTCTGTGTTCAGCTGGGCCACGAGGTTCTCCAACCTGTCTACGGTGTCTAGCACCTCGACGCGTTGCGTGTGAGGATCGTACCTGACCTCGAAAGATCGGCTCATGGTGGACACCTGAAAGCAGGTAGCGAAAAGTCAGCATCGCAATTCACCTCGAGCAATCTCTATTTAGCCTGACTGCGCAACAGAGATAATTAACGATCGTGACGTGAGGTTGTTTTAATGAAAGTCACGCGAATCAGCGGATTGTGGGAATCAAAGTCTAGTGGAATCCAGTTCAAAGGATCGGTTAATGATCGAGGTAATAGCGATAGTGCGCGATACACGTGGCATTGAAGTCCCCGATATCGAATGGCACTCACCCAGCGGCGGAATTTCTCCTTGGCATCCTCGAAGCTGTCTGCGACGTAGTAGATCGGCTGGTACTCTTGATCTTGATACTTCTGAAGCGCCGTGACGGTTGGCTCGAACGATCGGTGCTCGCACTTGTCGCTCAGAGAGTGGAGCAACTCTCCGTAGGCAGAAAGAAGACCGGCACCGTAGGCCTTCACCTCTTCACCTTCCTTGCAGAGACCGAACTCGACGGTGAACCAGTAGATGGTTGAAAGCTTCTCGATTTCCTCGTCCGAGGCGCCTAGGGAAGCGAGACCGATCTCTTGGGAGAATTGAGCGAAGCTTGGATCGGCCAACAAGGGCATGTGTCCCAACAGTTCGTGGATGCAGTCACTGTGAATTGGAAAAGAAGAGATAAAGTATTTTCACGGAAACGTTCTTATAGTATTCACCATGGTTCTTGATTTTATTTTGTTAATTTCATGGATACTGATAGAAGAGGGTTGAAACTACAAGAGGGCTCTTTCGTCTCTGTATCGATAATGATAATGTAAGCTTGTTAAGTTGGGGAAATAATGGCTGCTATATTTCGGCTATGGTGATTGCTTTCTCGTCCAGAGACTCGATACTCTTTCTCAATATCTGCTGGTACACGGAAGCTACTTCCGCGGAGAAATGAGTTCGCAACTATGAAACTGAATTATCAACGCCATCCCGTCGTTAAAAGCCAATTAGAGCTCCATTACGAGCTTAGAGAGGCGCGGTAATTCGGTTATCATCGTTCTCTGTGTAACAGGAGGGTGCTCTCGTCATAACACAGTATCGATTGCCCTGTACAGCTGGAGAGATTCTTTTGGCACGGATTCGAAACTAAGAAAAAGGTCCATCTTACAATGACACTCAATGAAACAAATCAGTAACATACATAAATCTCATTCTATCAATGCCAAATGTGATATAAGTCCTCATTGTCGTTACTAATACTTTCTTAGAAACAGGATCAACGAATATCCTCACTTTATCAAAATACTCATAGGTAACCCTGTCAGTCAAAGATTCATCGAAACTCTCGAATTTCCTACATGCTAGAAAGCCTGTTTCAACACTATAATAAAAACCTAAGTAGTTCCCCTTCATTCGACCAGAGAAATCACTTTAGAATCATGATGAAGACACTTACGGTTCAGGCGTGTGGTACGGGCTGTTGATATGACGAACATATTGGGTGCTCTGGAACACCCTGAAGGCGAGACTGGATAGGAAATCCCTAGCCGTGAGCAGTCCAGCTGCAGGTCTCAGAGTGAAGCCAGTGTTCTTCTTCAAGAAGTCGTTGACCTCCTGCAGCTGAGGAATACGATGTGACTCGAAGATCTTCTCCTCTTGCAGCTTCGTGAATGCCCTCTGGTACTCGACGCAGGCATGCTTGGGGATAAGGTCGATGATGGTGCTGAACACGCGGGACCAGGTCTCGTTCTCCGTCTCGGTATAAGGGATGTTGGGTATTGAGTCTCCGTACTTATAGGCGAATGCGATCTCAGCGATGACCTTCCTGCGCGCGCGGTACTCCTTGTCAGCGAACCCAGGATGGTTCATGTCTAGGTCCGGCTCGTACTTGGTCATCAGGTGGTTGCAGTTGTCAAGATCAGAGGCGTGCCTCGGGAACCACGGGTCCTTAATGCTGACGGAATTGTCCGTGAGCAATGTCACACCATCTAGCGCAGAGCTCTGACGGAGATTCCTGATCAACTGCAACAGGCTTGGCCTGGTCATGTCAACCTTCACCAGAACGTCAAACTGTATCTTCTCCATCTGGGACGGACGGGACTCGACGTGGGTCACCGTACCCTTGAAGTTCTCGATCGTCTTCAGGATCCTCGCCAGGGAACCGATTCCCTCGCGCAGACGGAGAACAAGCGCCGCCTTCTGCACGGTGTGCTCGCTCTCCGGACTCTCGGCTATGGTCTTCGCTAACACCACTTCGTCTTCGGTTAATCCAGCGTCTGAAAGGAATCAGGATAGCCTTCTTACATTTCTGCACCATACCGTATTCTTTTTAATTCCCCGCTCGAGCCACTTTAGTTTCGTATCAAAGATCGCTTTGAGGTCTCGGATTTTAATTAATTAACTCGCGATCTCCCATGAAGTATAGACGAAGGAACTTGAGGGAAGCTTGAGCTCGGAAATTACCAGAAGCAATCTTAAGCAATCTTCCCACGTCCTGACGCGACATTTCGAGGCGCTAAGTGATTCCTATGGACGGTAATAATCGAGCAATTCAAAGTCCATTTCTCGTGAAATGTCTATTCTCGGGTACCTTTTTATGTGGCGGGCAGTGCAATGCAGGAAGTAGGGAAAGAATGAAATGCCTCTTATTGTCGCCCACGGACGTGCCAGGTCCGCGGGCTAAGATGAAGGGGGCAAAAAGTAATAACTGTGTTATACATTTATTGTGGACGTACGGAGGCGGTTAAGAGCTGGGAAAAGGGGGTCTCTGGCTAATACGATTCTAAATGCACAAAGTGGATTTGGAAAAGTGGCGAATGGTTGAGGAAAGAAGGTTGGGGAAAGGAAGGAGGTCTTTTGCGTAATTCTGCCAAGTGTCGCGAAAGCACTTCGTTCAAATCTCTTTGGTCAGGTATATAGGCTCCCCATTTACTCTCGATTCACTCTCCATTTACCCCGTCCTTTCTCTAAATCTCTACTCTACATTACCGAGGAATTTAGTGGCGTGAAGTAGATGCATCCAGAATATACATACCATCTTCATAATCGTCATCTGCTTTCCCGTCGCTGTCCGATGAAACGTCTGCTCTTGCTTCTGTAAGTCAAAGACAATCTCGTGCTCATGCGAAATGCAACATCCAACGGTTCATGCTCGTGTGGTCTCCGACCAACCAGACGCGACAGACATAATAAATTTAAATATCACATTCGATGCAATGTTGAAATGTCGTTCACGTTTCGTCTTCGTTGACCGAGAGACCAGCGATAGAAACTCTAAGTACAAACCTCCATCCTTGGCAGCGCAAGCCAACGATTCCAATTGCTCGTCATCGCTCGAGGAAACATCGACGTACCGTTTCGTCTCTTGCTCTAAATGATCTTGAGCGCAACCAGTCTGATCGACAATGGAGTCTGACACCAAACAAAATTATCATGCAACGTCGATGGGACACATATTGTGTAAAATCATAGTTTCGAGTATTGAAGTGCGTGCGATACGGTAAACATCAAATACGACATTCAGAGTACGAAAAGAGATACAGATACACAAAGGACTACTCGGAAAAATGTTAAGGTGAAACCACTGAAAATTAGGGCTGGGACTATTCGAATAGTTTAATATTCGAATATTTTACAAGTATTCGAATGCTACGAATAAACTTTGAATGATTCAGTATTCGAATAGTATTCGAATAATTCAGTATTCGAATAGTATTCGAATAATTCAGTATTCGAATAGTATTCGAATAATTCAGTATTCGAATAGTATTCGAATAATTCAGTATTCGAATAGTATTCGAATAATTCAGTATTCGAATAGTATTCGAATAATTCAGTATTCGAATAGTATTCGAATACTTGGATATTCGAATTAAATTCGCCAAATAATTGACCAACTGAAATATTCGAATACCGAAAAATTCGACAAATAGTGCCAGCCCTACTGAAAATGATAAAATTGGTACTCACCATTCGCTCGATGACGAGCTTCCTCCAAAACGCTTTGCTTCGTTTGCTTCACGACCAACGTTTCGAAGCGAGCGTCGTCCACGAGGGATCGTCGCCTTGCTGGATACCCATTCTAAACAGACAATCAAGCGTTCTAATATTTTCATCAACTGTCATCGTGATATCTTAGAACAATAGTTATCTACGCGGTACGTAATAGTCTTGTATTAAATAAAGACATCCATAATAGAGGAACTTTAAAGGACGGATATCCTGTCCTATTATCGAGTGAAACTTCAATCTCCGAAGTCACGCCGAGTTACTTAACTACACTAGACCTGCCGGTGACCGAGGATCGCCAGGCAACTTTGATAACGAACCGAACACGCGGAAATGAATCTTCCTTGGGGCTGATCCAGTTGCTGTTGAAGGATCGGAAATTAAGGAATTCCGACGGAAAGGGTTCCAAGCGACCCGCGCCCACAAAGAAGTCCACGCATCGTTGGAACTAACGCGTGTGCAATTGCTGCTGTTCTCAAAGGTTCACCGAAGAGAAGACCGCGAAATTACCCACTTGTCAAATGCATCAGACATGCCAGATAATAGGAGATTTCGGGCAACCAGGAATTTCGTAGCAATCTCCTTTTGTAGAAAACTTCATCGGAGCAGCGATTAGTCGATCGTAGTGAAGCTCGTTAGGAATTCTTCCGAGCAACCGGTCGATGCAAGAGATATATCGGCCTGTCATTCAAATTCTTAACGACCGCTTTTCATGAATGGCGCACAAGGTGGGACCCAGTTACATTTTCCAAGCGGGCAAAGCGGTTGGCACGGTTTAGAGAAAACGTGTAGTAATCCCTTAACAACGCGTGGCGCGAAGTGGGCCAAGTACTTCGCCGGTGGAACGGATAGATGACCGATGACTCTGCCCGATGATTGCATCACGCGAGGCTGATTATCCCGTAGAAAGATTCAAGCGACTCGTCGAATCGATTAAAATGAATAATCCCGTTCGATGACTAGGGGGAGGGATGCTAGACTTTGTTCAACGAACCGATTCTTTAAGGAGACTCCGTTCTATCACGGTAACACCTGGTTAATTACTCTGATCCATTTAATCATACTGTTTAATTTGGTTAAGTTTCTGAATCCCGAGCTTTGTTTCAAACATTGACAAGGGTCGATATTTCTCCTAGTGTAACAAAAAAAAATTCGCACGAAGGTGCGAGGAAAAATGAAGTCGAACAATCGAGGACGAGTGTTCGGCATGAAAAATGAATTAAATCTCGTGGAGGGATGTCCTGTCTGCCAAACTGGGTGGTCCGCGATCATTTCGATCGATTGATTTATCAGAAAAGCGTTTAGGTATATATCAAAACTCATTGAGTCGCCCAAGGAATTTATTCAGCGAATAGTACGCGAGTTCCGTGCTTGATTAAGATATTCAAGCAGGTTTTTTTACCGATAAAACGACGTAATGATCCGTGACAAATGTACCCAAGGCCGATCATTATATTCCCATTAAAATCATAGCCGCGTAACGTGATTAGTTTATTTCGCGCGCGTTACGCGATTTAACACCCACCGGAGCCGCGGGAGTGGCAGCTTCCAGTTTGATAATGAAACGAGTCCCTCGATATTCGCGATGCAAGTTCAGAGCTGGAAGGCCGACGCAGACGGAGGAAATTAACTTCAGAGGGGAAAAGAAAAGAGAACGATCGCCTTGGACTACAAAATTCAACGAGATATTTACCGGCCGCGAAACCACATGCTCGATGTCGCGCAAACACGTCTAATTGTAAGTGAAAACTCATGCGAGTGAATAAAATTCTGATAAGTAAACGACTTCGTAGGAGGCAAAAAATAGAAGGCGGGGGAGAAAAAAGAAGTCGCAGGACGACTGCTGCGGATTGTTACGCGATCCATATACATAATGCATCTGATGAATTAATATAAAGTTTCTGGTTGGTCGGTGGGAATCGGCGCGACGGTTCAGGCAAAACACGATATTTAAATAGAATAATTAGCATAGCTGATCGATGGGCTAGGATAACGATGCACAGGTACGTGTGTAGACGTAATTACAAAGTGCATTACGATTGACCGCTCGGGAGCCGTCTATGAGCGGTTAGAGGCGTTGTCGCGCGTGTGGCGAGCCTCCAAAGGCGACTAACGGGGTTCAGGACAGCGTTCAGGGCCTCTCTGATCGTCTCGATCATTGTAATTACAATCCCTCCGTTCCTATATTTATAACATATTCATAATTATCATGCGGGAGCCGAGGTCACGTTGATTTTGCAACGCGATCACGATTAGATCCTCGCAGCGCGGTCGACTAACTTCGAACGAGGGTGTCTAGTGCTAATTACGGGATTTTGTAATGAATCTGCGTATCGCTCTAGCTATTAACTAATGCACATTCTGTAATTGACCGACTTACATCGCGCGTCGATGGACTGCAAACGTAAAATGAAATCGTCTTTATGGATACGCGGTAAGGTTTACGTAAACTACATGGGAATATTAATTTTCCTTCGTGCTGTATAGATTTCATCGGATCTTTGTTGACTGCTTTTGTTTTACCTGTGCTCTTCTATATATACGGTTATATAAAAATGTTTGTGCTTTGTATGGATGTGTGTTTGAAAGCGTGAAACTCAAGAACTACTGAACCGATTTCGATGAACCGTAGATCAGAATAATCTTTGATTTAATGGAACTGCTATGGGCTGTAGAATTGCTTCAAATTCCAGGTGCGGAAGGCGCTACATTTACTCTTAAAATTTGGGTAAAGGCACCAGTAGTTGACACTTTCCAGAAAAACCTCATTTTTTTATGTTTTTCTGGAAAGTGTCAACTACTACAGAAAAACATGAAAAATAAGGTTTTTCTGGAAAGTGTCAACTACTACAGAAAAACATGAAAAATAAGGTTTTTCTGGAAAGTGTCAACTACTGATAAAAGGTTAACTACTGGTGCCTTTACCCTAAGTGATAAATTGATTTTCATCATTGAATTGCAACTACAATGTTATGGCTAAAGGAAAATTTCAAGAACTTACCAGAAGAGAAAAAGAAAACAGAAAGAAATACTCAGAAAATTGTAATATATGCAAAGAGATTCAAAATTAACTGCAGAACTAATGAATACCGTAGCGAAGCACAGATATTTTGCTATTGAAAGATGATCGTTGAACGGTTTTGGTTCATTACCACGCGATGGAAAACGTAATCAAAAGTGTGAAGCATTAACAGCTCGACGCCTGTTTCTTATTATCATCTTGCTTAATTATATTTATTCTTCACTGATCGTGAAGTTGTCTTGAGTTTCACCGTCTGAGAATGATCATTCGAAGTTTGATGCAAAGGTAATCAAGATGAGGTATCCGCGCAAGTGGCTAGACGAAAGACTTAATTAAGGTCGAATCATTTTTCGCCCCTCGTTACTGTCTCGCGGATACGCTCGATAAGGATTCATGATCCGATCTAGTGTCTAGATTCGGCGCGCAAGTTCCTTTCGAGTGAGTCAGTCATCGTCAGTGTCTTTTACCATTGTCATTAGCAACGATTAAATAAGCGAATTCACACACTTCTCATTGTTTGCCAGCTAGCCAATCATGAATCATTATAATCATTCCAATTTCGTTTCCGAAACATGCATTTATTAAACTAGAAACGTATCGATAGTTGAACCGACACTGGATGGCACGTCGCAATACGTCCTCCGTTTACGTAAACCATGGAATTTTCGTGGAACCCGTATGATCCAATACTTTTCAAAATTTCATCAGCTGCCCGGTCCAGCCGGTGTTTGCCCAATTACCGTATGTCAATGTACGCTGGGCCCATAAGCATCGCGGCCATAGAATCCATGATATGCGGAGAAAGTAACAGATCGATGGGCCCATCAGCGCGACCAGCAACATCGTCTTCGCGTCTCGCCGGCGAAGCACGTGAACTGAGAAATTTCACGTCGCCTCGTGGCGAAATTTGGTTTTCCATGGACTCTCGCCTTTCTATTTGCGAGCGAGGAGTCAGACGCGTGCGTATTCACGGTCCAAGCCGACGGGAAAATTGTTAGCGCGAGAAGGGTCGAGAGAGAACGTCCGATCGTTAAGAGTTGCAATTAATAAATCCCCGCGGACGTCGTAACGTCGCGAGGCATCATGAATGAAAAAGTTCCCCTGCAGACCTTGCCGGGATGGCAATTAAACTGTCTTACCGTGAGACTTTTAAAAACCGCGCGAGAAAACGCACAGGGACGCGTCCTTGCTATTCTAATTCCACGGAGGGACCTGTTCCGAGGCGGAGCTCGTGAATGGTGCGAGTGAATGAAAAAATAAAGGAGTTGCGGCCTCGAGGACGCTTCGATTAAAAAGCATTAGCGCACGATCTGAGATATAAACGTTACAGCCGGTAGAGGATACATGATTAACATTTCCAATGCGGTTTCCTGACGGTGCCAATGAAGGAACATAGTAAACGTGACGAGCTCGATGAGGATTGCAAGGGAAATTATAATTGGAGGCTGTTTAATACGATTTATGGTCACGTCGATGATCTATGTGCCTCATCGACGTTGTTCAAGAAATTTAAGTCTCTGTGTTTCTCAAGGAAGGTGAGCGTTTCGATGGAAACAGTAGGTATATTAAAAAGAGCACTGTGTTCGGTACAGAAGCACCATCAGTTTCTGAATTTATGTGGTTCACGTGACAGGATTTTCCACTTTTGCTGCGGTATGCCGCGCAGTACCTAAGAATGTTTTCTCTCCTCTCAAATACTTCCGCGTTCGAAGCGATGGAACGACAGCGTTGCCGAAATCAGGGAAACAGAGGAAACATTTTCGTCTCGTGTCTCGTCAGTAGTGCTCACGTGGATAAACTACAATACGAAGTGACTTAACGGCAAGGTCATTAATATTGCGCAACCACGATAATAACTGATCGCGTGTACTTTCTCTACACCGGGACTCTTCTTCGTTTACAGCTTGAGAATTTCACTCGCGCCGTGGAGCTGGGACGAGGTGTGTTCGTGTACCTCAGTGTGCGTGCATACACACACACACCTGTCTACGACGTCATTTTTTTCACCTGTTACGAAATATACCGGAAGTTTTATGACGAAAGTCACGTAGGCAAGTACGAAAGAGAATTCTTCCGTGTAAGAAAGTTCCGAAGATGATTTTTTCAGACGAATCTCGAGGGAACCTACTTCTCCTGACACACTGACAACAAACAACGCTTCCTTCAACAACGCACCGCTATTTTATTGATCTTTAATGAATTCTTTTAATTAAGCGAATACTATTGAAACTTTGTAATCACAAAACCACGAACAGTTAAACAATCTTTACGTACCTCACGCTCAAGTGTTATTTCATTCCACATTCCCAGTTAGTTATTCGTTAGAAAATTTTAAAGTCTACAAGAATTTGCTCTAACAACCACGCGAAACGATCACGTTTGAAAGTTGTCACGCAGCGCGTTATTACTTGGAACCGGGGAAAGTGAAATAATTGGACTCTAAGAGCACTTGCAATTACAACGTTACCCGCGAGTTTCGCGGCAATTCAAACGTGCGGCAAAGTTCCCGCGCTTTCTCGCGTTTCCATTGATCGACGTGTAACACCCGACCCCGCCGATGCCGAGGATTGTCTATGAAATTACATTTATCTAACGATACATAGAAGATGTTCAACGCGTAGTGGACTTAATCAAGCACAATTCATTCGATAACTCTACTCCAGGAATATTCGCGTTCAAGTCGCCCGGAAGATTTCACATTCAAGTCGATCTCCATTCAATGTACTCACCTCGATACTGTAAGACTTCTTAATAGCGAACATCTCGCGATTCTTTTGCGCCGCTGCGACAGCCATCGCGTCGTGTTGTTCTTCTTCGTGAAAATTCTTCAAGCTGTAGTCAGCTGTTGATCTCTCTGCACGGCCTGCGAAGTCCAGGAGTACGTGCTTAACGAGGATCGCTTGAGCTTTTCACTGCCGTCTGAGGATGGAACTGTCCAAGGATCACCGGTAGAACGATGCCTGCGATCACCGGCCACGTGAAATTGCTGCTTCTCGTTCCTCCTCTGATTCCCGACAATCTAGCGAATTTGTTTTTATATTCCAAGTGCTGGGCGGTTGTCTTCCCTTGGATTTTCTCGTTCCGTTTGTTTGACGGCGACGACAACAACAACGGCGGCGACGCTGACGTTAACAACGGGTGTCCTCTCGTGTATGTCCGCTTTGGACGAAGCGTACGAGCGAATGCGCCTACGGGGCGGATTGCCGCCGCATATAAACGTTGCCTCCCTTCACCGCCGGCTAATGTCGGGGTCAGGGGTGCCCCCACCCCACCCTCGTTTCGGGTGGTCCATCGGCTGCAGCCACCGCCACCACCAGCACCTCCGCCGCCACCACCATCGCGTCCTCGCCGCTCCAGCACCGCCGCTTCCACCGATCGCGTACAACAGCTTTTCGAACACCACGAGGTAGCTCGATGATTCGCTGCTGTTGGCACTCGTCGCCGCGGTCCGGTCGATCATTAGGGCACTAATCGATCTGTGCCCCGCGGCCTTTCGATTCTCAGGATCAAGAAAACTCATATTTCACGTTTTCCACGAATCTCAATGACATCGCGAATCTTGGTATATTTAATTTTTTTAATCGAGGACCTGCGTCTTTTTGATTTTATAAAAATTACTAGGGTAAACCAACCAGTGAATGACCGAATTGTTAAATGAGAAGCCTAGTAAATGACCCCTTCTGTTTAATAAGAATTGTACTTAATAATGTTTGTTTAATACGCGTAATTAAAAATATGGAATATTAAAAGTGCAACTATACTCCGTTTATAAACATATAATAATTTTTTAATTTATAATTGACATTTCTTTGCCTAATGGTCATTCAATGGTATGCGGTCAATTACTGGTTGGTTTACCCTATGTGAATTGGATTGCGAAATATTCTGACGTTAATTGCTAAATATCGAGCAGTTGTGTCTTCGAGATTCTGCGCGAAGGATGATATAAATGGAATCGTGGTGCAGAGAGTGATATTATTATTATTTATTAATTATCTTTTGGTAGAGATATCTTTAAAAAGATATCTTTCTGGATGGAACGGAGGCCTCTTTTACTAAGTAGATTCTGTAAGAATTCCCTTCGAGATAGAGCAATCCTTCAGCTACCTTTTTTAGATTCCATCAGGATTATTGTCTGTATGGGATCGAGATTCGTCAGGGGCAAACTCGTAAGAAATGACAAGTGTTGTATTACAGATTCCACGGGACTATTGTTTGCTTTGAGATCCTGATTCGTCAGATAGCGAAGCAATTAAAGTAAATCATCGAGTATACAAACTCGGTACCTACCGTTCTTTTCCCCGTTCTATGATTAACGCGATTTCGTTGTCTATTGTTCCCGTTACAAAGGCAACAAAGATGAACGAGGCAGCGTGCTCGCGTATAGGGAAATTGGGAAATCCGTGAGGTGGTCACGTTCGTAAATGATTGAAATTCTTGATCGCCGTGTGATTGGAGCTCGGGATAACGTAGACGCAGGTGCGGAAACAGGGCGATGCGGTTTCGCGGGTCAGGGATTCTATAAATAGCAGGCATACTATTTAGTGCCTGCGGCAGGCGAAACGTCATTTCTTCCGTGGCGAAGGAAATTTTCCTTGGCGTCGTGTCCGTGTGGTCGCGCGACGGCAATCTACGTCACGAGCCAGCCGGTTACGCGCGCATTTGGGAACTCCCAGAGTGCGCTCGCGAATTCCGTTGATCCCTCAGTGGTTCGTTCCACTCTCGCCGTGAATTCCCCGAGCCGGAGCTTCGCAGAAGCAATCTCGCGCAGGTAAAAAGAGCAACGTCGGAGACCGTGTCCCTTCGTTCCTGTTCCCTCCACGCGACCGCCAAGCGAATCGCGTTCCGATCGATCGGTGCCTAAGTAATCCACGCTCTGACGCATTGATCGCACGCGTTCCGGATCGTTAACCATAGAATACTGTCTCATTGTTCCGCGTCAGCGTGCTTCTGGGAAACGCGGTTCTAGTTGAAACTGGAGGAAGAATCGCGATCGGAAAACTCCTACCTATTTTTTCCTGTCCCTTTGCAGCGATTAATCGCCAATTAAAATACTCGCGTCTTCGTGTTTCCGAGAATTCGACACCTGTGTTATTAAATATTGCACAAAGTTTGTATGATCTTTCCGCGATCGGTCGGTGATGAGTTGTTGTGACGTGAGTTACGTGAGCTCGGGTGTCTTTTTGACTGCGTAGGATCGGTAAGCTGGAAGTAGGATGAATGTAGCTAATTTCGCCTAGGTTCAGAATATCTCCACTCGTTATTTCTCGAGAAGCAAGTACTAAAATTTATTGGTTTTGCATTGAATTAGTTATTAAACATATGTAGGAAGATATTCTGTAATTGCAGCGTCGTGGGATCAATAATTACAGGAAGGAAAGTATTTTAGTGAATTTCAAAGTGTACAAATTTATTGGACAGCGACAGTTTTACTCACATCTGGAGAAAGTAAATCTAGTAATTCTGTGAATGTAGGAATATCCATTAGAAATATCTAATTAATGATGTATACTTAAAAACTATAATCGATTCGAATATTTCTCGTAATGAAAGTAGCGTTTTCTTTTTAGCAGTGTATGTAAGAACCTAATTCTAATAAAAAAAATTATCGGAAAACATTTATATAGAGTAAAGGCACCAGTAGTCGACCACTTTCAGAATAACATGAAAAATAAGGTTTTTAGAATTGACGATCTTTTGAAAAGAGGGCAGTTAAAGAACTGCAATTTGTACAAAAGATCGTCACTTCTAAAAACCTCATTTTTCATGTTTTTCTGAGAGTTGTCGACTACAAACACATGCGAAAATAGCTTTACAAACTCATGTATACATGAATTAATCAATATTTATTGAGTAGCCGATATTAGGTATCTTTTTCTCAGTGCCAGATTTTTACATGTCTCACGTTTTTGAGTCCTAATTAAAAATTTGTATGCTTCAACGATTCTAACGTATGCTACATGAAACATAAATAATTTCTCTTTACATTGAAATAAATTACGTACGAAATTATCGATGATTTAAGTTTTCCTAGGCGATATTAGTTACCGTTACCTTATTATCACCGATTTTCTTTTTATCTTTAGAAAAGATCCTACATTAGGAGCACAGGATTCTCTAGATCAGGATTCGTGACGATATTATATCTACCTATACGGCGATCATACGCTCCTCCATTCCACCGCCGTTGTTCTAAATGAGACGAGATCTTACTTTCATGCATCAAGGCCGCTCTAAGAGCACGGAAACGGAGCGACACTTGCTCTGCGTCAGTGAAACCAGACGTACTCAATGTAATATCCCGTGATTCGTCAACAATTAATTTCCAATAAATCAATCGAATTCATCTGACGTACCTATACGCGAATATTCGCTAAATCCTTCATCCGAGCCAAGAAATGACCATATTCGAAATTCCTCGTAAATAAAGGACGCGGATAAATTAGCCGCTAGTCACGTAGGCACTCGCACGCGCACGTATATCAAAATTGAGAGGGTATCGACGAGGAAAAAAAATCAAATGCATCGATCGCACCTCGAGAAGCCGCAGTTCCCCATAAAGTAAAAAATTGTTAATTACCCGAGTGTTTACAGTTTATCGCAATCATGGCATATTTACGAAATACTCCGGCACATTTAATTCGAGATATTTCAATATTAGGAATTCGAGATTGATGGCAGACTCATACCTACGGCTCTAACTTATCAGGGGTAATTCCTTTAGCCAGAGAGAAAAATGTTTACAGCACAGGTGACACCAATGTGTCAAGCACGTTTTCATGTGACGTGTCGGCGCAAGAATGGTGCCACCTGTATTCAGGGAAAAATTATTAACGCGGCGCAATATTATAAGAGCATTATTAAAATTTCATTCTCGATCAGGCTACACGATAAAGAATACCGACGTGCGGCGTCGGTGAGTCATCTGTTGCCGAATTAAAAAGCGCAGACTTTGATCTCGATGTGAAACGATTTGAACGCAATGCTTACTGAACCTGTTCCCTGGGCCTGGAAAATAAAACTCAATGGAATCGAAGCATGGAGATGTACATAGGTATAGCAGAACCATCCACGGTGCGCATTTAAACGTTTTAATTGCTCGCTTACCTCGTCCCCCGTTCACCGGACATATTTCCCATCTGTCTCTCGTTAACTTCTGTGGAAACGTAGTAACGCAACGATCATCCACATGGTTCTTATTAATACCTGCAGGGTTTCCAAGTAATTCCAAACAATATTCAATTAGACCCAAAGGAAGAAAAGGAGAAAATAAATAACGCCTCGAAAAGTTCAGCTTATCTCGTTCTTATAATTCCTCGGTGCTAAGTATATTAATCTGCCTGTTTATGACTGTCATCGAAGCATTACTGTCGCAATGAAACTGCCTCTCTGTACTCTCACGTCGTAAAGGTCGGTAGCTGTTAGAATATAGGAAATATAGTTCTCAATTGTATAGCGAGACACGGCTGTATTCAGACCGGAAGAAAGAACTAACATTTTTATAACCTATGGTCACTTACTTTTTCCTTTGTCGATCACTACCAAAAGACTGTTATGAACACGTGTTTATATAACTTCCTTACTAATATATAAAAGTGAAACGTTGTCTGTTTGTTTGTCCTTCTTTCACGCCTAAACGGCTGAACGGATTTCAATGAAATTTTGAATATACATTAAATACGTCCTAGATTAGATTATAGGCTACTTATAAATATGCTATCTAAAATAATAAATAATAATAATAATAATAATAATAATTCCCGGGTGAAACCGGATAACGGGTCAGCTAGTAACTAATAAATTAAGTTGTACCCAAGGGCGTCTGTAGACTTTTTTCCAGGAGGGGGCAACTTTGAGGTGACGGTGAAGAAAAATATAGTAATGAAAAAACGTGTAGCCCGCTTGCTTCTTTGAACTCATTTTGTAGTGCCAAATTAATTAAAATTTTAAAACCGAAATTTGGAAAAATTTACTTTTTTAATATACATTTGATAAAGATCAGTTTTTAAAAATAAGCGATCTTTTTTCAAAAACCAGGAGGGCAACTACCCCTTTTGCACCCCCCTCCGGACGCCCATGGTTGTACCATAATAAGTGTATTTACTACTAAAACCATCAATAAGAATAAAAGTATCCCGTCGTCCTCACCCTTTCCCTCCAACGCAGTTCCCCATTTTTTACAGAGAATTTTCCTCCATTGGAAGTCGACATCGATCAAGAAATAAAATGGCTAATGAGGCATCCCCGCGAGGAAAGGTAAATACAATTAGCCGCTGGTTGCGTGTACTTCCCGCGAATGCGATTATTCCCCGCGGTGTTGCTCAATTTTTCTTTTTTATCATGTGATTCACTATTGCGCTTGGGATTACCGTTGACTGATGTATTTACGAAATGCGTGTAACGTTAGTGTTGCCTGAGGAAAGTACTCAAACTTCCTATTTTCCTCCTCGCGGGGTGGAAGAGTCCTTGATTAATGCTACGCGGGAATGCGAAGCGTCCTGGGAGGTTCGTCGAAATTTCCATGCAGAAGATGCGAACTTTTGCCCCACGTATCGGGTAAAAGTTCACATTTCACACTTTTTGGAAATATTTATTTTATATAAATTGTGACAGGTAAATTTACACCAAGTCACTACCTATCGAATAATAAAGGATAATAGTTATTTCTTACCCAATGATATGTGCTATCACTTTAATACAAAGGATTTTAGGGAAGTCTAAACTTTAACCCTCGTCAGGCGGCACAATTTTTGCAATCTTGAACTCAATCCCCTATCTCCGAAGGGGGTAGAGATATTATTCTGAAATTTGGTCTATGTAATCTAGACCAAATATTTAGAGAAGACACGAAACATCAGCTCTCCATGGCTTCTCGAAAAAAAGTTATTCCAATTTAAAAAAACGCAAAAGTTACAATTGTACCTATGCCGCCTGACGAGGGTTAAGTGCACACTCTTGCCCCAGAATACTCTATAAGGTGATCGACTTGTCGCAGAGTTTCGTGAAATGTAGAATTTCTATGGGGGATCACGGAAACGTCGTGTAAAGTGTGCGTGTAAAGGTGTGTAAAAAGTTGCGCGACCGATCGCGATGTAGGTACATGTGATGCAAATTTGTTACTTCGTGAACACATGTACATACGTGGCAAGGTTAACGTCAGGTGTTGAGGACGTGTACAGTATAATTTTAGATGTTGTGCCCTGTTTATAGCCTGTATTGCGTAACATGACACATGTATAGTGGATAATGGGCCGCTCTTATCTACTTTCTCTCACGAAATTTCGGTACGTGTTGAATCATGCTGTCATGTGACTGCGGAGACGCCGTTATAAGGATTTAATGGATCGTAGACTTCACAAATGGGATGATTAAGGTGTTATGTCCACCTGTGAGGTCTAAAAAAAACAGGTTTATTCGGTAATTTTTGGGGGGAAAAACTTGAAGGCTTTTTTAAAGAAACCTTTATGTATTCGAAAGTGTACATCTTATACTACTTGTAGTAATTATTCCAATGAAAAATATAAAGAAATATCAGTAATCTCTCGGCATCGATTTTTTTTTCAGTAGTTTGCGGTGACCACTCTAATTTTGACCTGATTAGCTTTCAAACCGATTTTCAGCAAATATTCTCTTAAAGCAAATATCGACCAGTTTTTCTGAATCAGCATAAAATTCTGAACATATTAGGTTTATTCTGAGAAAGTAAGTAAATATCAGTATTAGTTTTATTAGCCATTTTATATTAGGTGAGTCGACTGTCCTCAACTTAACCAATAATAATTAAATATTCTTCAAGTTTTCAATCGATCCAACAGAACTCGATGTTGGAAAATATCATTGTTTTGCTGTGCGCAACGAATCCCACTTCCCCGAGAAAAATGAAACTCATAACACGCTAAACCGACAGTGACGGTTTTTTGCATAAGCCACGTCATTACTCGATTCATGTTCAAACCGCCATTAAAATGTCCATAAAAAAATGGGAATTCCGCCTGAAATATAATTAAGAACTCCCCAAAAGTGTATAAAAAAAATAACGACACCTTGTGGCCTATGAAATCTCAGCAAAGTGAACTATTTTTCTGCCTTGATTTCTAATCAGCATAATCGTTGATTAATCCCGTCTGCGTAGACTGGAACTAAGATTTATCTACAATCTATTTGCTTATCAATAACAAGCCCGCTCCGCGATTGGCTCTCGCGTTATCTACCCACTTTTTTTTTGTTGCAACGGACACAAACACGAAGAATCGTTGCACAGATTACCGCTCGCAACGCAGGATTGCTCTCAGACGGCTTTTTTTCTCCTCCGTCTGTTTTTCGCGTACGCTTTGCATCGAGGAACGCCTCCACACCGACGATCACTTACACAGTGGCCGGATAATTAGTTCCCTAATGCAAATCGATCGATTAGAAACGAGCCTTGAACGCGTCGGAGCTGCTGACGCTACGTGGGGGCTCGATTATGGTAATTACACTGGTAATAAACTCGTTCATTCGGAATTCTACCTTTAATTGCGTCGATCGGTTGCGTGATCCGTCCGAGTCCCGTTCGTCGAGCCCATGGCTGTGTCGAACTTCATCCGAATCCTAAAGAGTAAGGGCTCCCCGAAACCAACGCGAATAGTAGGTACCTATCGCAACGCGGAGCAGATCTGCTGCGGTTCAGTAATTTTTTATACGTGGCGACTTATGTGCAGCCTTATCTGATCCGCGTCGTGATATTCGCGTTGGTTTGGGGGAGTTTTTAATCATGGCCCGATAGCTTCTAAATAACATCACGGATAGGCAAACCTCGAGAGCATAAGTCGTCCTGAGCGTACGTTTCCCTAGCGAGGATAATTGTCGGGACACTTTTACTGAATTCCTAGAGACACGGAAAAGTCAGCTTACAGGAAAACTCTTGGCTACTGACGCGTTTGGGCGAGCGTAGGACGTCGAACGCACGTTTGATTGATGGTTCTGGTTTGGGGAGGAAAAACGGAGTGGTTCCCTTGCTGTTACAACGAACGTGCGTGAACAATTTGACGTTCGCGCGTAATAGTACGTAGGGGAAGTAGGGGCATGATGGGGAAGCTAAGGAAAAATGCAAATACCTATTAATTAAGTGTTTATTACTACAAATCCAAGAATAAGTTAATGATTTAACATTTGTTACACACTTCGGACTATCTGAGGTCGGGCGTCTAAGTTATTAACACTATTCCTACCGACACATTTCACGTCATTTGACCGGTCGCGTTAGGTAAGACAGACTACAAATTTTTCTCAGAAAATAAACAATAAAACAAGAAGTGAATATTCAGAAATGTATTATACGTATATTTGAGGCAAAGTCGTGAAGTTTAAAGGCGATTCAATTACGTTGTATATAGGAAATTGTAATCGATATTTTAAAAACGGTCATTTGACCGGTTCGTGGTAGGAATAGTGTTAAACTTTACAAATGTGAATTTCTTCGCAATTGTTTTCGTCAACCCCTGCGGAGGAATTGTGGGACCACCGTTCACAGAGTTGACATGCAACCCAACCCCCTGTGGATTGCAAGTATAAATCCTGACAATATAAACATTCGCAGTCTCCCCTTCTATTTTATTTTCGTATATATTCTGACAATTTTATAAATTCGAACTCAAAATAACGAGAACAAATCATTAGGGGTTAAGTCGGGGTACCCCATCATTCCCCGTATCAAGGACCCCATCTTGTCACAAAGCATCGTTTTCCAAACATCAATATATTTATACAACAAATAAAGAAATATTGAAATTTTGAATATGTCACATTAAAATAGATGAAATGGAGTTTATCATAGAGGAAAAATAATAGGCTTACCATTCTTAATTATATACCTATTTATTTCAAATCTTTTTATCACACGAAATAACATCGACGCAACACGCAAACGTTTCACAGCTATAAATAAAAAACGCGTTCCCCCCACTCGCTTTTGCCAGCGACCACACTATTATAGCACAGTGTCTCCTAATGATGCATTTGTCACGTGCCTAGCATCTTTTAATTTGTGTTTAGGGAGATACCCCGTCTTACTTCGCTACCCCGTGATGCCCCTACTTACATAGAGGCGTTACAGGTACGCGATCGAATCGCACGCGTGAAAACCATTTAGCTGAGTAAACAGGACCGCCGGTTGCTTTGTTCGAACACGGTCTGAGTTTCCAGTGGCATGCATTGTCCATTGTCCGGGTTCGTAAGTTACTTTCGATACGACACACGCCCGCGGGGTACGAAATAAGGTGGTAACGTATCGGCCCAGCCTCCCCAGAGACAATAATTTCAACCTGCTAGCCAGCGTAGCACAGCAGACCGCTGTTTCGCGTACTTAATCGGCCGCTTTTGCTAGATAAAATCTCGTTACGCTCCTGTATACGTACGCGTGCGTGTAACGTATCCGTTAGGCATACTTAATGCCTGCAGTTAATGTTTACCGTATTAATATTCATTATTGAGGGCGTGTAAACCGGCGGGATCCATAAGTGGCTGATTAACATGTGCTCGAGAATCGTCCGAGTATAAGTGAACCGATCCCGTAGATAATGGTAATCACGCTTGATAGTCGATTAATCAATATCCAACGTCAAACGGTTCTATAAATCATGTATTTAATTCGCCGCGGTTGGACACTGGACAGGATTCGTTGGAACACAGAGACAGCTGTGTGGTCATACAGGATATAGGGTAATTCCATTTTACGTATAAAAATAGATTGAAAGTGTGGAACAAATTTGCTTGGTAGCTCGCTCGTGATACGTAATCGATTTTGAAGAGCCGTTGGATACGCTAGTTGTCGAATACGATTTGGCTAACGCGTTTGTATATAAATCACTACATCTCTTTCCGCGTTCATGTTCCTGTACTCTCGCACTTTTAGAGAAAATCTTTTATTATACTTGAAGAGCGCTGGGAACGTTGCTCCGTGAGTAATGATTCCAAAGACCAACGCGTAAGTAGAAACGGCGCGTAATAGACAGACGCGGCAGTGGTCCCTCTTCCCTGGCTTGAGAAAAACCGCTTGTTTTTAAAAACTAATCTTTATTGTGTTTGTACGCCTTTTTGTTGCAAGTAGGTAGTCTTGAACTTTTTCGCTTTCGGAATAATGAGATGAAAACCACGAAGTAACTTATATGCATGTAGAAATGTTAGAAAATAGTAGGTAATGTAAATATTGAATAAATTATTCTTAATTTCATTGCAAATTTATAATGTTCCATACTTATTTCCGAGCAACATTTTTTCTATATTTTTTATTACATAATACACGAAATTCGTAATTATTTCTGGTGTTTTCACTTTAAAATATACCAATTTAACATTACCATGTGTTTCATACGTGTACAGTTGTATTTTATATATAAAAAATATTGGTGTTTCTCGTTAGTTTCGTATCCTTGCGTTTGCATCCAAACTTATTTCCAGAGGTTGTATAATTTCCATAACGCGATATCAATTCTAATTTCATGCAAATATCTTATCAACGATTGCGCCAATGAAACAGAAAAGAAGTCCTGTGTTAGGTGCATTGATTTCAGCGCGAATTACCTAAGTCGAAGCGGAACTACATAAAAAACGAGGAAAATGAAAAACGTAACAGGTTGTCGCGCTTGAACCAGAAAGGTTATCTTCAGGGCAACATTCCGCGCTAAATTCCGCCAGGTTTCTGTCGCGAGGTCGGGAATTCGTGACATCACGCTGCCGCGCGCGGTCAAGAAAAAGGGGCAAAGAAGCCGGGCGACAAATCGACGGTATCCGCGATCGTTCGGAAAAGCAAATCGATTATTCGCGGCTCGGATTAACGCGAAACAGGAGAAAGAAAAAAGGAACGACTGAAAGGTGCATTGTTGTGGCACACGTGCATATTGGGTGATCCAAAAAGGGGATCGAAGAATTCAGGGGCGCGTAATGCTCGTAGTAATACAAAAAAAATCGCAGTCGATCTACGATACTTACGTCAAGTCTTCTTGATATTCTTGATCTTCAAATCTCAACTTTCTAGATTTCTTTTTATGGTGACAAGTGAAGACTAGTTCCACCATTCTGAATTCATAGTGCACCCGCGTTACAACTAGGGTTGCCAACCGTACTATAATATATAATATTGTACTATATATTATTATATTAAGAAACAGTACGTAAAAATACTATATTTCTGATAAATCGATAAAATTCTAAAATATTCACTTATTTTTTATTCTATGGCAACAACCTTTAATTTGCGAATTTAAACTTTAAACTTCTGGATGCGACTTAAAAAAGTGTTGTCTATGATCTGTTTGTCAAAATTTATTTAAAATAATTTTATACTTTCCCTCTATTCTCGCCACTTCGACTTTTTCAGAGAGGATTTTTTCTGTAATGAATATGAAGTGGGGAAAAGAGAGAAGCATAGCAAGTCTACCTCTCATAAAAAATGAGCCCCTCCTTTATGTTAATTTGGACTTTCAGGGCAATCAAACCACTGACAAATTTGTTAAAGATAATAAATTAATGAATACTTTATTGTAACGTAATTTTAATTTTAATTTTATTGTAAAGTAATTTGTATACTATGGGTTTTCCCGTATATTAATAATAATAATAATAATTTTGGAGAATACCGAATGAAAATTCGGCTGGAACACCGATTTTAAAATAGCCTTGCATCCCTTAAGATTAATCATAATTTTCCTCCAAATACTGAGCCCCCTAAATCGCTCGACGCCTTTTCTGGAGCAGCCTGTATGCACGCGAAACGAGCGCAGGACTTGCCCGTGGACTTTTCCACAAAAGAAACGAAACTTTTTCGTTCGAATGAGGTCTGGGTGAGTTCAATGCCTCTACCTCTCTCTTTTCATTCGTGGAACAGACGGCGGTGGTTGTATGCTCGGTCGACTATCGAGTAATACGTACACTTCGATAGCTCGACGATTACTCATGTCCGGGCGAGGCGATTAACGCGAAACAGAAAGCAATTCGACCTCGGCCGGAACCAAACTCAAGGACCAATTATCCAGCGACTGGTAGCAATCGTTTTGCGATCCAACATCGATGATGGATATCTAACGACGGATTCGTTTCGCAGCTGGGCCAGCCATCGCTACGTACCACTCTGTCCCAATTCCATCGATTTCCTTCTCCTTCATCTCGATCGCTCTATATTCTCTTTTCAATGCCCTTAAGCATATGGATTCACTTCGGGAAGAATAACAAAGCCCTGCGAACGATTTAACCCTTCGTCATCACACCTTCTTATAATTACAAATTAATCACATGGGGTTCATTACACCGCAATGTCATTTTGAATTACCAGCGTTTTAACTTTTCAGTAATAATTGTACATTCGACATGCTCTGGTTTTGTTGGAAAAATAGTTGTGGAAACGAGAGATTTTTTTATTAAAATTCATCAAAGTTTTAAATTTTCATATTAAGATTTAAAGATTTACAGAAATATTGGCAAAGAAAAAAATTTCCTGGGGTTCGATACACCCCGTGTGACCACGAGGGGTTAAATTACGAACCCTTGCTTAGTCATATGAAAAATGGTTGCATAGTAGACAGACTACATATGTAGTACTACATTTTACAAGCTTCTAAATATATTATAATATATTTGAATAAATTAATATATTATGATTGAGAAAAAGATCGACTTGTCTCGACAAATGTGGAGGTATTCTCAAATAACCAGTTGACTCGTGTTCTCTTGTCAGCAGATCGATCAGCTTGGTGATAAATGACGTTTCTCGATATTAATGTTGCTCGATTCTTGAAATTTCGTCGTCTCAAGAACATGTTCGTTCGCTGAATACTTAGTATCGTTTTACTAGGAAAACCGCGTCTAGTAAAAGTATCTCGGCGATTTTACGCTACGGGATATCATCTCTCGGATTCTTCGTAATCCTTACGTGGAGGAAAATGCAGCGAGCCAACAACCGGATAAATGTAAGTGAATCTTTGATACTTCGCGATCGTAAACGACATTTGCATCGTCTTTTCCGTCCTGCTATATTTAGATGCCTTTGATCTTGCGAATTCACATCGATTCATTACTTCGATATCGCCGAGCCCCCTTAGTCAATCAACACCGTATCACTTCTAGGGATGGGATCAAGATCAATATGTACTCACGAATCCGAGTCAATTGCAATACAAAAGATGCACTTCACTACTAAGGTAAGTGCGGGTAATAAGGACCACCTGTGATTTATCCTTGGTAGCTCAATCTACAATACTGGTAGTGTCATTTATTATTTTTATTACATATGAAATGTGATTCGAAGGCTGTAAATTCGAGAAATGTTTCGCCGGCAACTAGCGTTGCTACAATTATAAAAATTACGTAAAAGAATCTCGTAAAAGTACCTAATATTCGAAAACTCCTGGTGAAAATACTCATGAAAAATTCGAATTAATACCCTTAATTTCGAACTTAATACCCTTATTAAGTTCTAAATAAATACCCTTTTTCCAAAGACGACTTACAAGCAATTTTTCCCAAAATATTATATCTGAACAATAACTCTGTCGATTTTTAGCTTCTAATATTGAAATTTGTAAAAGTTACAATTTTTTGAAGATTTTCTTCTTGTTTTCTCGACATATGGTAATCTAAATTTTTTTTACAAAAACCGTGATAAAATTTTAAGAAAACAACTAGAGTAGATGTACCATTTGTGGCCACTTTAAGGTATTGCACCAGTTTTTCCCACTTCTTAAAAAATATAATATTTTTCCACGTAAGCAATAAATGTAACCTTATATTTCCGACGATATACTAAACAAAATAGTTATCATATGAAATTCTCCACATAATAATAATCTACAAGCAATTTCAAATTAACATAATTATACACATGACCAAAAACAGTGCAATAACCACAAACAGTACATCTACCCTACTCATAAACTATTCAAAACTATCCAGTCTGATTCGAACCCACTTCCAACATGCTTCACCCCATCACAAAATTCACTTCCACCGTACTTGTTTATAAACAAAAGGCTTCTCCCTTTTTCGTGCTCGAAACAACTGAACGGTCGATACTGCGTGCATGTACAATCGAAGTCGGAGCTCTCGGTTCTACAACGCGGGAAATAGTCATGGGATTGACGGGCCAACAACGAGCGTGCCGATGGCACGAGGATGCCACTCTGTCAGGGCACTGAGAGGATTTTAATAATCACGAGGGCTCGCGATCGCAATGTTCGTGCACCGACGACCACAGAACATTCGAAAACGATCTACGCAAGCTTCCATGGTGTGCGTCGTATTGGCGCGTGCACACGTCCACATACATACTTCCCTGTCGCTCAATTATGTACACCTGAAATTTCACTTGCTCGTTCTGTATTACCTAATACACCGAACCGCCACGAAAACACGATACAGAGATAAGACGTTGCCCGCAGAAGGTACAATAAACTGGAGGAATATTGGCAGATTTTTTAAGCATTTTATTATATAATGTAAAAATTAACATGTTTACATTTGCTTTAACCCTAATTCAGCTGACAAGGCATCCGGGTGACTATTATACATATTCTTTACTTACTGTTATTTAATAAACCTATCCATTACTCCTAGCAAAGTGATTCTCCTTCCTCCTACACATATTCTGAGCAATGCCATTTGTAATTATTAACATTGCTTACATACATTATTCGAGCAGATGTATATATAAAATTAGTCACCGGGGTGACTGCGGCAGCCTAAATGAGTTCTAAAATTCTTAACTAGGGTTAAGTATCCTATCATAACATTGCATCTTTTGTGATTCTACTAAAAGTATCAAAATGCATAAAATTTGTGTTCTTTCCTTCTTTAATACATGTTAAAAACGTTAGTCTACCAGGGTAACATTGGCACTTCATGCAGATAGCATTCCCGGGTTAAGTTTTACTAATCTGAGATAACTAAACTTAAATTTGTTTATTTTATTTTATTTTTTACATCTTAACTAAAATCAACTCGTAACATTGGCCCATCATATAAATAGCGTTAACAAGTTAATTTTTACTAATCTGACGCAAAACAACGTAATTCCAGTGTATACCAATGTTCCTCCAGTTTACGGTACCGATCAATGCACCCGAAGTTGGTGGCCTCCGCGTGAAGCACTTGTCTCACGCCTGAGGGGCAGCTATGCAATTCAACTCGGCCAACGTTCCATCGCAGTGACCCGCGGTCTCACCTGTCCCGATTCGTTTCCAATGTTTGTCCTTGGCTCCGCTTTTATCCGATCGATTCGTCGACAGGACACTGGGCTACTATGAGGAAGTTCTTTCACTCTTACCTGTGTTTCGGCACCAATGCCACCGCCACGCACGTACATACCACCGCTCGCTTTTGGGTTAAGGTAGTCCTGGCAGGTCCGTTTCTTCGTCGCCGATCCCCTTTGTCACTCTCTTGGAACACTTCCTAGATATTCAAGCACCTGCTCGAATCCTTGAAGAGGCAAACAATGAACTCGGTTTATTGGTCTAGCAAAAAGGCTAATAATTAGCCACGGCTTCTTGCAAAGTCTCCTTGACACGGTGATTTTCAATTTAACCAGCATCCCGTCGTAATATCGACCGATCCCACTCCTCTCACCCCATTTTTGCAACGCGTTTGAACAGCTGTACTCCATCGGAGGGCCAGTCAACGAGTTCAAGGAACGTTCATCCTAGTTCCACTCGCTCATTGTTTCGTACGCGTGCAATTAATTGAAAAGCGCCGAAGCGTGATCGTTTTCTCATTGGTATATCGATAGTAATCGTGGTCTGGCGTATTCGCTGAATCAGTCAGAACTTATTCGCGACTTATTACACCAGCGAACAGTGTTTCGCGTAATGCTCAAAAGTCAAGAATCTAAAGTGTTCGATCCACAAATTTTTGTATCTTAAAATGTTAATGAAGGAACGTAGGTTTTAATGTTATCCATACTTTTTGCTGAATTTACCAATTTGTTACCAAAATTAAGGCTTCAAATTTATTCCAATGTTCGGCGGACGTAAGGAGAGATTCGCTGGTTGCTGTCGAACCGAATGGGAGTCGCCCTGCTGAAGAGATTCTTCAGGGGAGGATAAAGCTTTCGGGCTTCTGGGCCGAGAAAGTGACCGTGTAATGTTTGATAGTGAAAATGAAGGTCGAGCGAGGTAAGCGGGGTTGCGAGGCTCCCTGCCGCGGGAAATCCTTCCCAAGCGTTTCCATGATTCGACGATAATTCCAGCCGTGGGCGGGTTGAGCTGCTGGAATGTCGCCACATTTTATGCTCGAGATGCCCCGAGACTCGCCATAATTCATACCGATCCTACAGCGAGGGATCTTTGAGCTCCGCGGGCCACTTATTCCGGATAAGCGGACGTAGCCAAGATTTCTGGCTCGCTAAGACGTCTAGACGGAAACGTAGCGTTCTTCGCCTGCGCTGTGCTTACGAAACCGAAGCAGTGCTCTTGCGACGAGGCATAATTACGGGTGTAAATCAATGAGAGGGAATGGGATAAGTAAGAGACGAAGACATTTGCTAGATTATCGCTCGCTCTTGATCGTGAATCGATTATTTTCAACTTGACTCGCCGATAGATTCTAAGTCGACGCGATACACCAATCCAGATTTGCTACGAGTATAAAAAAGACGGATACATTGCACCGTGAAACTGTTTCGAAAGGGGGAATACATTAGCAGCAGCGATGTTAAAATCAGTGACTAATATGTTGATCAATATTGCGATAGGTTTTTGTTAGGAGTGAAAACCTGGCGGTAAAAGGCTTGCAAATATATGTATATCGCACGTAGACATTTTAATCCTTGGTTCGGAAACAAAGAGGTCTAACAGCTGCACTGCGTTCTCTTCGCGCGACGTAATTAATGGAACGACTGACTTTAGGAAACTGTCCTTCACTCTGCCTCAGCTGTGCAAGTTGTACCGATTTATTTAATAAAAATATTAGAAACAGTTTACTGTTTCCTTCTACTGTGTAATTAAATTGAATATTTTATTGGGCACCTTTGAACGCAATCTAGCAGCGATGTCATATGCTAAACAAACTTATTAGAGGCACGCGAGCAGCACAAATTATTGCTTCGAACTAAGTGCTAACGACGTACCACTTGACCATGGACTAATGCGTTGATATCACTCAATTAATTTTATTACACCTAGAACTCGACTCTTATAAATGAATTTTCTCGATCATTGGCAAATTTTTTAAGTATGTAGCTCGTGTAGGTGTATGCCACTGTTGATAGTTCCCATTCTCCTGCATTTTAAGCAGATTTTGTACATTTTATTGCGGCACGGATTAATATCCATAACGTAGTTTGTCGGTGTTTATTTTTATGGATAATATTTGTGTAAGGCAGAATTGACAAGTAAGGACAAGCGGCGTGCAATACACGGCAACGTTCAGCGCTGTTCGTACAGTGTGCTCCGGGTATCAGGATTGTGATATAACGAGGCACGCGTGCTACGTATGCTTGGCGACCTTGCATGGATCTCGAGTGTAACCCAAGACAGTGAGATGCAAATTGATCATTAATTATTGTAATTATTTAGAATGTATGTAACCGTCGAGCGTTGCGGCATAGTAAACGCGACCGAGTGCCGAGTTGAAAGGTTTTGTCACTGTTGTGCGCGGAGCTGATCGATGGAATCCTGTTATCAATGCTTCTGATTATCTGCCACTCGAATATATGAACCTCTAATGACTGCAACTCTGATCGTATTGAATTTGTAGTGAGATCGAAGGAAAATGAGATTTTAAGAGCAGTTCAGGGATGGGTAAAGTTTTTATTTAAATGAAAAATTTGGATAGAGAATAAAAGTTAAAATAAATTATTCGTAAGTGTGTCGGGTAGAGTTAACGTGGATTAACGAATGCGCGGCAGAAAATTGTTTGATGTAGAATAAAGTTAAAGTAATTACATTACATTTATTCGATCCGTTATTTAAATAACTTTTTATTTAGTTAATGCCCAACTCCACAGCAGTCCATTGACAAGAAGAGTATCAAATTGATTTTTGGATATGTTTTAGAAGACAGAAAAATAAGAAACATGTGTCCTTTTATTTTGGCCTGTTTGCATGTTCAGGGGATGAAACCACCCCTCAAATTTCACGAGAATAGGTGGTGTTCGCCTTCGATTGTTTTGTTTTTTGACCAAGGCAGTCGGAAACGAATAGTTAAAAATCTTGTAAATTTGAGGTATGATTTCACCCTTTAAACATGCAAACAGGCTAAAATAAAAGGACACCTGTTTCTCATTTTTCTGTCCTCTAAAACATATCCAAAAACCACAGCAATCGGAGACGAACATCTAAAAATCATATAACTTTGAGGGGTGGTTTCACCCCCTAAACACGCAAACAGGTCGCTATAATAAAACACGTATATCTTATTTTTCCGCCCTCTAAAACATATCCATAAACCAAAGCAATCGGGGACGAACACCTGGAATACTCTCCTTGTGAAAATGAAGGAATGAATTATTGATCGAAATCAGCTACATCAAGAAATTCAAACCTCTATCCAGCAAACCAGCAGTTAAACGACCTTTCTGCATTGAACAATATCCCCTGATATTTAATACAGTCCCCACTGGAATCTGTTCACGCAGATATGGCGGTCAGATTTTCCCCGGGAATCTTTTCAAACCGCTTCTCACCTGAGCAGGTCATTGACGTCCTTCTAGGGAATCCCGCGACTTCAGTTAAATGGCCTTCTTCCTCCACAGGTATTTCCGTCTTGCTATGTTCATCGAAAGATATCGTACAGGATCGTCAGTGATAAAAGCTACATAATTTCGTCGCGATGTGTGCAAATGACGCAACGAGCCGCAATTTTAAAACCGATGAGAGCGCAAGAAAATAGTAATCGATTCCTGGAAATCCGTTTAGCTGGCACAAGGAATTGCATTTGAACGGTTAATCATAATGATCGAGATTCATCGAGAATTTGATCGGTGTAGGTAATTGCTCTTTCCACGTATTCCTGAGATTTCAACGCACCCGTCGTTACATTTTCATTAAAGCGTATGCAAGCGACCCGTTGTGCAGCATGCGGTTAAAACAAAGGGTACAATTTTATACTGGTCCCTTGGTTTTTGCGGGTAGAAATACAGCGTTCTCGGCTCTGCCAAGGTGAACCGTCACAACAATCCCTGACGATTCTCTTCATCCGCTGGCAATACCCTACTGGAGGCAACGGACTCTTCAAGGATCAAAAATTCTAACATGTACATATGTATACGGCTCGACAAGTTTACGGGGATCCTGAAGAAACGGATCGAGAGAAATGGCCCGAGTAGCTGGGATGTAAACGAGTTCCGATGTTGTTCCTTGACGAACGTCGCAATTCTTTGCTTTTGTTTTGTTCGCAGCAGCTAATGGGGATATTGATCCATACATTATTTTCGTGTCATATTATACACTGGTCAAGAGCGATTCGAAGTATTCTGAAGTATTTTGAGAAAGCATTTCAATCTTATCAACTTACCCCCTTTTCATGCTTTTAAGTCGCGATGAAAAAGCAAAAGTAGGACTACAGCTCGTTATGATACTTCATGGAGAACACGTTCCATGAATGTAATCGAAAGCGTTGCGAAATGGAACGCAATATTTTTCTCTACTAAGAAATATGCTAGTGGAGCGTTCAGATTATCCTGCAATTAAAACATTGACGACGGATATACCGCGATTCCATAGAACCTTGAGGTATTAAACATTTTTCCATGGGATTAAATTCTTCAAAGTCGTAACTGCTGGCGAACAGACTGCGCGGAGGTTCACGAAAACGCTACGGCGCACAGTGGGCTGAACCATTGTTCAAACACGAAAAAGTAGGAAAAAAAGGTCTTCGTATATTACTTTTGGATATTTATTACGGTTGTATACATCTTAAAGTACTGGAAATCATAAAATATTTAAAGAAATGACAATCGGGAAACACGTGGGAACCAGATATATATATTACCGTACGCCCTCGACTTCGGCTACGCGAACTCATCAAACGTTTTCAGTCTTTAGTGGTGTACAGTCATGAATTGCAAGCATTTTTCAATTTTTTTTCTTTTTCTGTGATAGCATGTGTTCCTCCAGGTATGTAACATGGTTTTGTATTAATTTTTTACACATTACACAGATAAATTTGTTGAAGTTCTTCTCATACTTTCTGTCAGCAGATATCCTAACTTTATCCAAGCATACAAAAATTTGCACGTATTGTGCTTTTCATATATAATAACACATATATTTAAGAAATTATTGGTTTAAAAAGAATTTGCATATCTGTGCACTTTCTGGAGTTACGAAACTTTTATGTCGCGAAAAAGAAGAGATTCCTGTAGATATGCTCGATTTATTAGACTTTTTTCAGAGGTCAAAATGCATAAAACCGAAGAATACAGAGTTCAGATAGGTCCAACTTTCTTCAGTGAATAAAACTACGTTAAGCATGTATCACTTAAACTGTTACAAACAGCGAAATGCGAATTCAAACGGCGCAAAAAAGGAATGTATCGTACAGGATACGTTTGGTGCTAAAGGGTTAATATCGTGTATATATCTATCATTCAAATACACTTCATTACTTAATCAATAATACTGCTAGAGGCATAATAATATTTTTTTCGCGCTTGAAGCAATTTCGACTATTATTTGTTGACGGAGCATCCCATTCATACCATCGCATCAAACGCAGAAAATCATCACGAAAGGAAACGGAGCAAAATGCAATATTCTCTTGTACCTGGTTGAATAAGTGTGTCGACGCTTGGACTTCATTAACGACACGCGTTACTAGTCACTAATAACACGTCCGTCACACTGCCAACACCAGATTCAGATGCTTTACTACGTTGCTTATGATTTCCAAGTACACATAACCGACACGTTCAAGGAAGCAGGCATACCGATAATCGTTCGATCCGCCATTAATAAGTCTTCAAGGACCCGCAAACGATGTATTTGGATTACGGCAGAAAATACTCGGCGCGGTAATAAAAACCATCTTGCAAAGAATAGAAAGAGTTAATAACTATCCTCAGCGATGATAGCGATCCTCGAGTTGTAACTCACAGTTCAAGCGTCTCAAGAACATCTAGGAACAGGAGCCAGACAGCACGAACATTTTAATCTTCATTCTCCCTTTGTCATCGAATCAATCACAGGATTACAATTCATTCAGGCGCAGCCATCGATCACCATTACGTCCACGTCTCGCAACCGATACATGATTAATACTTTCTCCAGCCACTCTGTCGCACCGTGGACCCGCTTCAAAGTATAAATAACGATTTATCTAAACAGATGTGCAGCTCGCAGATAACAACCTATTTATGGGAGATCAAGTGCCAAACCGGGATAAGAGAATTCAAGGTCTGCAAGGGGCCTGCTCGCACAGTTGCTGAACAGGTTTGCCCACATCCACGGACCTGTCGCGAAATCACGTGCATCAACGGAGGAAAAGGAGGAAAGAGAAAATATCGCGATAATGGACAACCGCCGTACATTATCGTTATCGATCGGCGGGAGGGAATAAATCAATTATGTAACCCGCCGATCGTTACCGCCGATCAACGTTCAATTATTCGCGAAACGAGCCTCCTCGGAATTGCACAAATTGATCTTATCGTTCCCTTTAATCGATCTATGAAACTAGTAATTGACTCTTAATAATCCTTACAATGTTCGCACTTTTGCACATAAATCGGTACGCGCACGCGCGTGTACGTGTTAAACGTACGCGACCATCCTTTTGTTACGCCTTGCGTTTCATTTTATAAATCGTCCTGCGAATCAGGATCTTCGCCAGGATGCTTCGACGCATCGACAGTTCCAGTGTGGCCTTGCGTTGTTCGTTTGAAATTTAAATCAGGTTTGTTGAGCAGAGCTGTGCGAGTGGAGCCACTCGTTTTGGAAAAAATCGACAATGAATCGAAGTCGCTGAAGAGGAAACGGGCAGCTGGTATTTCCAATGGGAACGTTGACGTCTTCTTTTCGGCTAGACTTCCTGCCTGGTTTCCACGAAGGCGATGATAATGTGTCCATAAGAAGGCCACGTTCGAGGGATTCATCATTTATATCAAAATACATATATTTTTTCGGTGGTTCCTTACTAACTTTCAAAAGCAATCTGCGCAAAGTAGTTAATGATAAATAAGATGCAATTTTTTCACGACCGGATGTTTTGCTTTTGTTTTTTCTTTGTTTTTTTCTCTCTTGTACGTATGCTACTATTTTTTTCTTTATTGTACAAATTGCACTGGTCCCGTGATAAATAAATATTTGCAATAGGGCCTCTGTTTATCGGCGACTGTCTGGCGAATTGGCCTTTTTACTGCGAACCGGAACAGGAAGCACCATTGAAGCGTGCAACCACAGAGCCGAGGGTAAAAAAACGGTAAATAACGAGGTTCTTTAACTGGTGTCCTTCGGAGAACACCACAAAAGCGACATAAATCTTACTTATTACACGCTTCTTGTAATGTGCCTCCTTTTTTACATCGTTTAATGTATGTAAACCGATCGATAAATCCTAGTAAACTTAGCTTAACGGGCACTTTGGCGATTCGAGCGGAATCTTATTTGAAATCTAACCATCTACCTACTCGATCCAAATCCCGGTAAATCTGAGTTGTTTAACTCAGCTCCTGGTATTCAATGCTCGCTTCTCAGAAATCGAGTAAAGCGAGTTAGTCAGAGAGTAACCGACGCAGGCGATAGCCTCAAGCCGCGGCTGTTAACATAACCGATGGTCGACAGAGATCGTTATCCAAAGGAATATGTCTGACGTGACGCGCGGCCGTCCGAGAATCGTACGTCAATCTGAGGCCGCGTCGATATCGGTACGCATTTGTCCTAACAGTGATAGCGAACAAAAAGTCAAAGGATATGGATCACTTGGAACTACAAGCTGGTTAGGGAATATAAATTGCCTCGAAGCTATCGATGGAAAAAGTAGCGGACACAATGGCTCGCTTCCGCGTGATTCAAATCAATTAACGGTGGGAAGCTTAATTACTAATTGCACAACGATTTACATGGAGATAAGGTGTTTCCATGCCAAACCACGGGAATACTGCTAATGGACTCACTTTGATGTAGGCTCGTCTAACGTTCGTTTTGCATGAAGTACTTACGTGGTTAGAGCGTATGCCTTCATCGCGTAATTGTCCCGGCGACGAGCGCCGTGAGTGATACACGATTGCTAACAACTCGGTTTTAGATAGCTGTTGCAATTAAGGTTGTAGGAGTTCCTGTAGTGATGGGATGAAGTATATTGGAAGTAGATTCGAATTTGACTGGATACTTTCGAATGGTTTATGAGTACTTTGAAAAGGAAAAATAATACTTTTAAGGGGGTGTAACAGTTTGAACCCTTGGAAAATGTGTACATTTTGGGGACTTTTTTACAAGTCCTCGGGTTGATGAAGATATCCCGTTTTTTTACTAACTTTACATAGTATTAGGAAGTACTTAAAAAAAGTTTCAGTTAAAAAACTATTGTTTTTGGGAAGTTATGGATATAGGGTAAGAGCAGGTAATATGGAACGGCACGTAATATGGAACTTCGTAAAATTTCGATAAATGAATAACGAACTCTGCAGGCAATCGTGTATATTAGATCCCTAGATACAATAGACGACGATACTGACAATTGAGCCTGAGTCGGGCATCCATCATTGAAAAAGAAACGTTTATATTTTTCATGGAGTGTAAAAGTTTCTGAAAAGTGCATCAAATAGTTAAATATTGTAGTGAAGGTAAGTTTTAAAGTATTATTTTGGTATAATTTATCAATAAATATGTGTGTTCATGATTATTCAACAAAAGTTAACCAATAAAGTTACTTTTTTCTTAGTATAATTCTTAATTTCTTGTCAGAACAGGTGTGCACGTAATATGGAACATACCGAGTAACATAGATGAATTTGATAATGACGATGTCGACGATGATGCAGAATGCTTATTTTGCGATAGTAATTATAAAAATAATGACAATGAAAAGTAGACCCAATGTATTTGCTGATTCAGGGGGCACACGAAGAATGTGGAGCTTCCGACGTGTTTATTCACGTGCCCAACGTGTAGGAGACGCAGAGAACAGGAATAAATTCAAAAAATGACGTATATTTATTTATTTATATCTTTTACTTAATAAATCTTCATTTTTAATGAAAGAAAGTAAAGATTTTTTAGTTTTCTTTACAAATTTCCTAAGTGTTCCATATTAAGACCCATTTTTTCGAACGGCTGATTTTGATTCTATTTAGTTTTTGTTATTATAATTGCAAAACCATTGGATATTTTTATATTTGACTATGTAAATATGATTATGCATTAGTTCCTTCGTCCCCCGTGTCAGTTTTATTAAAAAAAAAAATTCCCCTGCTTCTGACAAGCTTTTGAAATCAGGTGTTCCATATTACCTGCCTTTACCCTATATCCGACAGTCTCTCGATTTTAGACGACTAAACGGTGGGCCTGAAATAAGCTGTATGTTGTGTCTGAAATCAAAAACAATAAAATCTTTTTATAAAGTATGTTAATAGCTATCGTCCAACGGGACCGATTTTGAAAATTTTGACAAATAAAGAAATGGTGATCGATTTCATTCTTTAAGTACATCGTTAATTAAGTATTTCTAGTAGATATTCTTGCATTCACAAAATTATTAGATTTACCTTCTCCAAACGTGATGTAAAATTGTGGCAAACCAATCAATTTTTACACTATTAAAATCCTCTAAAATACTTCCCTTTCTGTAATTGTTGATCACATGACGGTGCAATTACAGTATGTCTTCCTACATACCTATATTTAGTTACTAATTCAGTGCATCACCTATAAACTTTAGTGCTTAATTCGCGAGATATAGCGAGTGGCGATATTAGGTACGGTCACCCTAGACAAAAAAATATTTTTGACTCTAGTCACCAATAATAAACATTGCGTAAAATTAAAAGTCTGTATTTGCGTTCATCTCCTCGTAATTAATTCGCAAAAAATACTTGATTTCTTAGCGATTTCACTGCCTAGTTCCCTTAAGCAGTAAAATAATGACTGGTTGCGGAAAAAGTGTAGGAAATAGCGAGATAAGGTTCGTTTAGTGTGTTATCATTGACATATCAAATTTCGCTCCTTGATTGGCGAGCGATTTACGAAAATGTTTTCCCCAGTTAAAGGCGTTAATCGCATAACGAGAAGATACGGTGAATTGATTTATAACCATCATTTACATTGAGTAATAATCGTGTTCGCGGCAGTGTGCGGGGAATTCGTCGGTTTCCGTTTGCTGGAGTATGTACTATCTGATCGTGTCAATGCGCACCTCGACGAACAAGAGCCACTGAATCTTCCTCAATTGAATCAAGATAGCAGATGAATTTGCAAAGTAATAACGAACGAGCGATCAGCAAGCTATTGTCATAAAGAAAGAATGTTTCTATAAATACCAAAACAATAGAGATACTTGGAGAACGTTTTCCTTTCAGCTAACTGTGTATCTTCTAAACGATTCCACGTGGAAAAAGATGGAAGAGATTCTCGTATCGTCGACACTTGTGCCAAGCATTTTTTCGACGTGAATTCCTATTACCTGCGTGATGATAATTAAATTTCATTAAACCTCGCGGGATTGTTGAAGTTCTCCTGTCGGTTTACATAACAATCGTCGTGGCACCGTTCCACAATCACAGCAAAAAGGGAAACTAAAATTTTTAATTATCGCCAGGCAATGCGGTTAATTAAGCTTCTTGGTATGTTTGAAAAACTGTGTCGGACGCTAAGCTCGAGATTTTATGTAACTAAAGAATCAAGGAGCAAAATAGTTCACGTGCGGACGATTCTTAATAATTGCGCAATTTCAACTGAGGCGCGAACGAAATGCAAGAGGAATTAACAAAGCGTCGCTTTCGATTTATTAATGAACCTTAATTCGATAAAATCAATTTATAATTCTGCTTTGCTTCTATCGGTGCTTGACGGACCTTGTTGCAAGCATTATAAGGTCGTTGACTAGAATAATATTACATTCACAGTGGTAGCAATACACTTATTAACTAGTTTAATTACAAACACCTCGATGCAGCGTGGATTTATACTGACATAATCGTTAGTATTAATATCTATAATCCTCTCAAAACGACACGTGCGAAGGTTAAATACAAATGATTCTTTTCGTAAAACACTACACCTACTATGTACCGCGGATAAAAACCTTAATGTGGTCGTTACTATTCGTATCTTGTACGTACAAAGTGTTTCCTTCGAGAATTTCCTTCTCTACTCCCGTGACGAATGTCAGGCTACGACCGCAAGAATTTTGATAAAAACTCCCGCGTCGTGCATGTAACAATAATTCTTGGAATTGCAAGAAGAACCAAGAATCTTGGCACGGATTCTCGCGCCGATTCACGGAATTTAGAAAAGATTAATTCGTCGAAAAAAGCACCTTATACCCGTCTCTCGATAAAAATCGTCAATTCGAGCTCATATTCGGCGTTCTTCCAAGAATCTCGACGTACGATAGTTACTGAATCTTCCCGACACGCTTCTGACTCTGTCGAACGCCGAGTTGTCAGCGACTATTCTAGTTCTGACGTTAGGAAATGCTAGATAAGAGGTCTCGTTCTTTGATCTGCCCAATGTTCGCGAGTGATCAGAGATTTTGATAGATGGAGGTGCAGAATTGGACGGTTTCGACGGTGCTTCTGATCGGAACAGTTTGAAAAGCGCTGACTCCTCTAATCTTTCTGGTAAAATCCTGAAGAGTTTCTTTAGTGAATTATCGATGAATGAACTATCCTTTGTGCGCATCTCTCTGGTGTTGTTCCCCGGACGTTGGAACTTGATGGAAATTATCGAAGCCTCCTCAGTTGTGACGATGGACGCCGATCGAGTCGCGCCTCCTGTTGCTTCGAACAGGTCTACCAATTCAGATTGGTTCATCGTTAAGCCACTGATTCTAACGTCACAGACTGACTTTCCATTGACAGATCCACGCTTGATCAGTGAGACCATTTCTCGCAAACCGCTCGAATTTGAATATGGATGATCGATCTCTGCTTGCTTCGAGCAAGCATCATCGCTTCTGTTTGAATTGCCGTGCTTTGTAACGATTCTGTTCGAATTACCGTGCTTCGTAACGATTTCACCATTCTGCCTTCTCATGTCTGAAATGTTGCCACTTATCCTAGTCGAGGTCGACACGTCGACGACTCGACTCTTACGTGAACATCGATTGGCAACGGGTACTGGAAGACTCAATCTCTGGGTCTCGTCTTCATATTCTTTGAAATGGATCGACTTATTGGATCTGTGAATAAAGTTTGAGCTTAATTTTGAATAGGGAAAGAAGGAGTATAGGGACTGTTGAAAGTTTGCGAGCTAACCTCGAGCAAATCAGCGTCCTCTTCAGATTCTTCAGCTTCTTCACAACAATCGATGACTTCTTGCGCCTCTTCTCATCGCTTAGATAATTCTGATCGAGGACCAATCCGGGGGAAGTGCTGTAATCCGGTGGAAACGATTTGCTTTCATGCATCCCTGAAGCCTCGTGGCTGCTTGGCGCATAGGCTCTAGGGTGTGGTTCGATTTGTGCTTGCACCACTTTCATATTCCCACCAGGCACTTTCGAAGAGGAATTTGTGATATTCACAAGCTGGTTTCTAAGTGCGGGCGACCAAATTTTTGTTGATATTCTGAAACAGTTTATTCCATTAACCCTTCATCGTCAGATCTTATAATAACAAATTGGTCATGTAGGGTTCACTGTACCACAATGTCATTCTTGCGTTACCATTTTTGTATTTTTGAATTTTTTAAATTTTCAGTGATAATTGTACATTTTTAATGCTCTATAATAGTTGTTTTTCTAGAAATGTAAATTTTGATAGGATAATATTTGTAGTTGAAAAAGAACGATTTTCTACGGTGGTGGAAAAAAGCAATTTATTTATTTTTGTCACGATAAATCACTTTTGGAAATCGTAGATTCGCGGCATTTGAAGTCGAAAATTGCTCTTGGGGTGCGATACACCCCGTGTGACCACGAAGGGTTAACAATTATATCTATTGAATGAATAAAACTCTTCGACAGTGAAATTCTATTTCTTATTTAAATTAGGTAGTATTTCATCTCTTTTTGCATTTAATTACATTATACGGATAACTGAGGATACTTATAGATATATAGGGATGACCGGGTATGGTTGTCTCATTTTTTTATTTTGATTTTTTACGTGTTATAGCTGCAGGGAAGTTAGAAGAAACTCTAAACTACGAGAATAATACAACAATATTATAGACAATACTAAGAAACAACCTATACTTCATAGAAAATATAGCGCAATTAATTCGAGCGCACGAAAACAAACAATGACACTTCGTGTCTTTATGTGATCCCACAGCGAATTGAGAATTGGAAGCCGCGATATATTTATGGCTCGCCATGGATTATTAGTACATTCTTATCGTTTATAGTTTCTTTGTTAAAACAGTTGCGACAACCACATCCGGTCTCCCCTACCTCTGATTAGTAAAAATGGACCCCTTTATTAATTAATAAATTCATTCGTACCTGCGTCGTTCGCGGGGTGATTTTATAGAAACAATTTGTGCTTCTGCCGAGGAAACTGGTTCTACTCCTTGCACAACCTGTTTCATTTCCTTAGCGTCATTCGAATCGATAGAATTCCGTCGGCTATCGTAATCATCGGAGAAGGTGTCATTCTCGAGCTGGCCTCCATGGGCATGCGATACCTTAATTTGAACCAAAGGCGTTTCACCCTCGATCGGCTCTTCGCTATCTAAAAATTCGTTCTACTTTTATTCGACCAATTAAACGTGCTTGTGAAACCAATCACCGCTTCGGCATTCCCTTTACTTTTGCCGCTTATTCGATTGATGAATAAAAACGGCAATGGTATGCCAAAAATGTCCATTCATCAACCCATTAACGACGTCAGTATAAGCTACGCATCTATTCAATTTGCCTCTTCATTGTATATGGATTTATGATTAGGATTATTTATGATTCCATGGATTTTATATAAATGTGGATGGATAAGAAGTGTCAAACATGTATGTTATACGAAACGTATCGTTATATACGTTGAAAACATAACGGAAGTATTCAAATATATATGTATATTTTATATACTCGATCCCATAAATTTCACATACATTTTCTATATTTAATATATTATTGAGAATTTTGAAGTAAGCTCTTGGGCTACTTTTGCACAAATTCTTTTATTCGTATTCTAAATATACTCAGCTGGATCTCCGTTAATTGTTTACAAGATATAGAAACAGTATACTCAATGTTAGTTCAGATTCACCATTATTCTCGTCTCTCTTCTTGCAGTAATAGCGGGGGCCAACACACGCCGCGATCACGCCGATCAGTAGCACCGCTCCAAAAATTTCGATCATTTTAAGATATAAGATAAACACCTGTCGTTTCGCGTGTGTCTCGACTCAACTCACGAATGATGGGTTGCTACAGCACGTCAATGTTTCTGGCCATTATGGCTAGAGAAAGGGAAACTGCCAAAGTCAAGCACACAAACATTGTGTCCATGATTTGACGTATATTTACATTAATTTCATGTACGTCTTACTACGATTTCTATTCTCACTCTGCACGATCGTAATTAAGTTTGCGTTAATATTTCCTTGGACCCTCCGTTGATATTTGCGATGTACAGTTTCATTTGCTTTTATTTCTATTTGGAAAAGTGACTGGTAATAATTGAAGGGTCAAAGGAAAATTAAGTAAAAAAATTTTTTATTAGAAAATATTCTATGTGCATGTGGTAATTAATATTATATTGTTGAGTTTGATTTTTGGCACTTAGAGTGTTGTCTACAAGGACTCTTCAATTTTATTCTCAGAGAATTCTGGAAAGGTTCCGATTGCGTAACGCTATTGAAACTCGCGCCTAATATCTAATGCCGTAATGCAAAGTCGTAAGTAATCTTCGACAAGTGGTAATCCAGGGAATTGGATGGTTTAAAACGACAAAAAATCGGAGACCAATTACAATAATTGTATCATTATGCAACGAACAATCTATGATACCTCAGCTGGTAGGAATGAATAGAATTTACAATGTAAAAGGAACGGGTATACCGGCCACAAATTGTTGCTTGTAAATGACTTCGAGGCACGATATTCAACGAAGTGTGGTAAATGTACGTTTTGAGTTCCTTGACTGATAGAAATTTATTTATTTTCTACATGCTATTTATTAAAATGGAAAAATCACTTCCACTTGCGTGCTGTGTAAAAGAAATCGCAACGAGTCTTTGCCGGGTGTGTGTAACCAGAAGGGAAATTTTGAAATTTTCCTTTGCGTTAGTACGAAAATAAGGGGAAAATAGTTGTTGCTATTATGATCGAATCGAAGTCGATATTACATAGGAGGTTTCTCCCTCTAAAAATTTATAAGCAAATTTCACTTTAGTCGTTTTTACCATTCATATCAGACAATAAAATTACCGACGGGCAATGAACACGTGTCAGGGTAATTAGAACGATCAAGTTATAAAGTTTTATCACCTCACAGATCGAAAAGTGGCTTTAGCTTCGAAGTATTATTTTAGACAGAATCATATACCTCGGCCCCAAACCCAGAACGTAAAAAGTACCATTTTATACGTTTCCGAAAGAATGAAAGATTTGATCCTAGAAACATGTAAAATGTCATTTTTTTATAAAAGTGGACCTAGACTCTAGAGTCCAGATATCGATTCACGAACACGAAAATTGATCAATCGTTCCACAAAATTCGATATATATGAAAATTAGAGTTGTACAATTCCTTGTTAAGTAGCTCATTAAATTGAATCAGCTTTATGTACCTATCGATGCCTTGCAGTTAATTGGCAACCGGAGATACGTATTAAATCAAGTATGCGACCTCGTCTCATTTAATTCAGTTAATGACCACTACCTCGTTCGTACAAGTTTATATTCGATTCATTCGCATACCAGGTACGTTGCTTCTGATACGGTTGATCGAGTGATTCCCTTTATCGTAACTGGCATTTGCGCGTGTAACTTATTCTCGTCTAAATATTGCAAAATAACCATTCTGTTCGTTCGTCAGAAGTCTACCAAGTCCACAAGAATGTTCATTGATAATCTTCCAAAAAGTCCCTCCCATAGTACAAATTAAAAAATATTTTTCAAATTCAGTTACCTTGTCTATAGCAACTCCTTTCTATAAAGGATCTCCAAGAAGACTGACAGCAAAGCGGAATAACTATCGTCGGTCCGATTTATGATGGTGCATGATGGTGCAACGTAGGAGAAAGGAAGAGGAAAAAAAACAAAAATGCAGATACCCTTGCCTGATACTTTTCACGCCTACATGCGCGCCATAACTATGAACAGGAAAATTCTACACATTTTATCCTGTCGACCTGTCACACTCTATGAACGTCATAATTGGTAACCTTTAAGTTTTCCTCTTATGATTTCGTTCAATCATAGATATTGACTCGGAAAATAGGAGAAACCTGTACAAAACCGAATACCAGGGCAAAACCGTATACATTCCTGAAAATCAATTAAAAAACCCACGCGCGTTTGCAAATTGTTTTCCGGCATATGGAACTGTTAGTTAACGGAGAGTGGTGACGAAATATGTAGGTTAGTAGGTACGTATATACACTCTCGTGAATTATTAAATTTATTCTGTTTCTAACTGCTCTGATGTTATTTTTTAATTATTGTGAGTTTAAGTGGCCTTACCATAACCTTAGGTATACGGTTTTGGACAAGTTTCCCCTATGTAGATCTCTACCCTATAATTTCATATACCTAAAGTACATACGAAGTACTGTGTGCCAAATGCAACCAAATTTTAGGTAATTCTTCTGTATCCTTTGAAGCAGCGATTTCCAATCTGTGGGTCGCGAACTGTTTTCTGGAGGGTCGCCACGATTTTATTTTTTATATCCTTAAATTTATTATTTTTATTGATTTCTTTTCGTCTTTATTCCACCAATTTAGTACTTACATAGGATGGTGAAAAGGCGAGGCTCAGCTAAAGCTGTTAGAATTAGAATTATATTCTGAAATATCTACCTATTTTTAATGTGTTCTCGTTACCTTATAAATTTAGTTATTTGAATATTATAAAAGGGGATCGCGTCTGAAGAAACGTTAGAAAACACTGCTTTAAAGCGACCGACCCAAGTCTGGAAAAAATTCGAGAATGATGTCGAAGCGCAGAATAAATTTCATGAAACTTTCTGCCCCGTCCTTTCTAAGGGCGCGTCCATTACCGCCCTCCAATTACACGGTTTCTCCACGAAACGCGTTATTCTCAAGCGCGAATCGTTATTAAGAGAAAGCAGATCGTCGAAGGCGATCCATCACCGGTGTCGATGAATCATTGAACGTGCCTTAATTAGATTACGATATTCCGAGGCTTTCGAGTTACACGGAACAAAGCCACGCGACTGCTCGAATCCTTGCATAATCGCCGGACACGCGCGCGTTAATAAAAGAGGAACTACAGGGAAAATGTTGATCGCCGGCCGATATCGTCGGCCGAAGATTTATAATCGATTTAGTTTAACGGCGAGCACGTTTACAGCCGGCTCATTATGAGAGCTTTTGCACAAGTGGCGAGTGAGACACGGCTGGAGAACTGGGCGAAGGAACAGAGGAACGTGTAATTAATTATGCTAACTGCGGCCGGATGCTTGGCTATTCAAGTAACATTAAAACGATGCTTAATTATTCAAGAAGTCTTTGGACTCGCAGATTACGATCGCGTATCGCAGATCATACCTTTCGTCACATAGTCCACGGCACGGAATGCTTTCTGTCGCACTAAGTAGGGAACTAATTGCAAGTAATTTAAATGGATCCTTCGATTAATCGTACGTTACATATGTCAGTATTGTAAAATATACTATAAATATGATATGTACATACGTGTGCAAAGACGAGCGAATCTGATAGCGTATGAATTATTAAATAAACTATAGATACATTGGATCGAACGAAACAACAACCAATATTAGTGATTCCGACGCCAGTAATAAATCAACATACCGGCTATCGCAGCGTCTAAGCACTCCTACCTCCTTGCTGAATGATCTTTTTTATACTTTATTTTACATAATCATCGACCTCGACGCTCATAACGCGTATCAACAACTAGCGGCCACCCGCGAGTGGGAGGATCTATATACCTAAATTCCAATGGTAAACAGGCAACCTAATTAATTATTAATTATTTATATCGAGAATCGTCATGCACGGATTGGTAGCAGATTCGTTTGGATACTGTACAACAAGGCGCACTGAATGGCCTTGCGTTTCAATAAGCAGTGAATAACCGGGCATATCTGACACTGACACCTATTAAGGGTACATTCCCGCGTAAACCCTTAAAAAAGGAGGATTTTCTTGGAAGAAAATTGTAACAGACAAGGTAAACAGTCTTTTTGGTATTAATTTACATATATTTTAAGAAGATAAAAATTGCCTTTTCTCCGATGTAATCTTGAATAAATAGCTATAAATCTGACGGTGATAAAAACACGGTGTGCCTGATATTTCAAGATAGGCTCATCTGAAATCAAAAATCGAAAGTATTTCTAAAAATATATCGTTTTTCTTGAAATAATCGTTGCTGCAGAATAATGAAACTTATAAGGTGTTTTAATAAAAATACACTGAAACCAGTAATTTTTTATGCTGAATGAGATCAAATTGAGTGAACCAAAACATATGAAAGATGGTAATACGATAGCGAGTTCATTTAAGAAAAGAAACCCGAAAGAATTTTTAGAAATTCGCCGATTAGTTAGAAAGAAAACAATAAAAAAAATTGTATCATCTTAAGGAGGTGTTCTGGTCTGACGAGGCGTTTTCGTCGCGTTATTTCGGAATTTTTTTACAAAGAACCCATAAATTTAATTCTTATTTCACCTGCGTTTGATTTTAATTTTTTTCTATTGACAAAATTTGTAAAGATAGTTCAAATATCAATAAGCATGTAGAAATAAACTAAATAATAATCAAATTTATGTGTTCTCTGTAAAAAAAATCCGAAATAACGCTACGAAAACGCCTCGTCAAACCAAAATACCCCTTAAAATATGTATAAATCAATACCAAAAAGACTTTTTACCCTACGTGTTACAGTTTCTTTTAAAAACAACCCTCAATTTTTAAAACCCTTATACGAGAATGTACCCAAAACGATCTCTAGCAGTTTCAACACTGTAGACTCGCAGACCATGCTTTTTCCCTTCTATCGATATGTGGCCTCCGCTTTTGCACAGGACTGAGCGCGGACTGTTCAAAGAAACGATATAGAACAAGGGCAATGTTATTGCGCCACGAGGTTTCCTGCTCACCTAAAATCTCTACAAAACACCTCTCGCGAACTTCGACTCGGGCGTTTTTCTATGGGAACGTAATGTCTACCTCATATCAGTGGCGCGTGTCTTTTCGGCACGTTTATCGTCTACATTGTCGATTCATACATCGCCACGATTCGTTAAATTGCGGCGAGAAAAAAAAGAAAGGAAAACAGCCGGTTTTGCGTGTAACGCGGTCGAGTTGAACGGCACCGTGCACAATTTCAGAATTACTGTTCGTAATGAGCGGCGGCCGACCCATAAAGTCGTCATTACTCATATTGCAGCGACGCGAAACCAGCGTAAAAATTATACTACGCTAGACCACACCTGCGATGCAAGGCTAGATTTTTATCTCGCCGCCAGTGTGCACCAATACGAGCCACTTATTTCGCCACGCCTCTATCTAACGCGTTTTTACGCGTTTCCTATCATTCTCTCTATTAATTGCCAAGAATCCCTCCGACTCTTTTCCCCCTCGGCGACGTGCGGCTGCGAAAGGCGCATGAAATTCATAGACACGACACGGAGTTCTATGCAATTTATATTCAGCACGGCCAGTTTTAATTGATACCTCGATCAGCGGCGAGTGTGCACTGTTTTTAATTACTACCTATTTACTTCGCGGTGATCGCGGAGCATTGCGGCGCATATCCAACGGCGATTGTTCAGCCTTTCGTATGGTGTTTTTTTTTTTCGCTCCCTATATCACCGTTCTACATTGTAACAGGGATATGGTTTTAACGATATCCATCATAAACCCGTCGTTCTTTCTAGTAAAGTTCTCTCACGTTCCGGTAATTTATTATCCTGAATTTCGTTCTATGTTTAGACGCGTGACGAGCAAACGTGTTTACTATAGAGGCTGTGGCACTTGGAATTACCACCTTGACTTACGTCAATACTGGTATCTTGCATAGTTTTGACCTTACGGAAAAGTAGATCGAACATTGATTACGTGGTTTCAAGGGTAACATAAGTTGGACCGAGGGAAATCTTTCTAGGTGGAGGGATCTCAGAGATTTGATAATGGTCTGTGTTTTTCAGTAAGAAATACAATGCATCTCCTGTGGTAGGGTTGTAGTGTAGACTGTTTTCAATTCAACAGCTGTAGGAACACGCGAAGAGCATCGAAAGTATCTCGTTCGACGGCAATGTCACTTTCATAAGGAGGCAAGGTTGGGTTACAATCGATTGAATGGAGCCGACAGCAGATATTCTTTTGATATAAAGGAGTGAGAAAGTTCGGTGGGTAAAGTCTAAATTAGGGCTGGGACTATTCGAATAATTTAATATTCGAATATTTTACAAGTATTCGAATGCTACGAATAAACTTCGATTATTTGAGTATTCGAATGCTACGAATCAACTTCGAATATTTGAGTATTCGAATGCTACGAATAAACTTCGAATATTTGAGTATTCGAATGCTACGAATAAACTTCGAATATTTGAGTATTCGAATGTTATTATTCGAATACTATTCGAATGTTATTATTCGAATACTATTCGAATGTTATTATTCGAATACTATTCGAATACTGATGTATTCGAATAGTATGGTCTGAAGTGGGTCAAAATTAGCTTACAAGATTTCACCCTGACAAATGAACCTAAAGAACTTGATTTATAATTCACACCATACTATTCGAATACATCAGTATTCGAAAACTTAAATATTCGAGTAGTATTCGAATACTAAAATATTCGAATAGTATTCGAATACTAAAATATTCGAATAGTATTCGCCAAATAATTGAGCAACTGAAGTATTCGAATACTCGAATACCGAAAAGTTCGACAAATAGTCCCAGCCCTAGTCTAAATCAGATTAATGAAGCACACTCGTGCGAGTTTAAACTACGTAAATTCACTGAAGAACTGAATACCCACGAGAATCTCTCGTATAAAGAATCTCTTCGACCATTCCTTCTTCACCCCTTTCCCGGGATCACGCATCGCTTTCTGGTCACGCGGCTAACCCACTTCCCAAGCTCTTAGACGTTACGTGAGCTCACCTATGTCACAGTGGACGATATATTTACGCAAAGAGCGATCCAACGTTGACAAACGAAGAAAAGCGGCCTGCTCGGCCGCACTTGGAAAATGTCTTTAACTTAGTGAACGTTTCCACGCAGATTACGTATCGCGAGAAGGAATCTCTGATACACGATCGTTCCAGCTGGCGTGCACCAGAATTCACGTCTATCTGTGGAAGTTTAATGGAATAGCAATATTGCGAAATTACCACATCCTTTTTTTTTTATTATCACAGGAAAATCACTCGCCTGCGAATCAAGGGCGAACGACATTATTATGCGCGTTTACCACACTAGGAACGATTCATGTTATATCACGATGCTGCGTGGTAAGCACGCTGCGCGGCACGCAAAAATTCGTAATTCCAACGAGCCCCCTAGCTAGTTTTAGCAGAGATGGCGAACGGGGGATGCAGCATGGAAATGTCGGTTCTTTTGCGTGGAGATTCCGCGGGGAGACACGGAAGCGAGATGGATAAAAACGAGCAGGCGAAGATCGAACCACGATAATTATCGGTTCGCGATCACGTGAATAGCGCACACCCATTGGCGTGCCGCGATTTTTTCTCCGCGTATTAACAATTCAAATAGGATTGCCACAATATCACGTACCGGAGGCCTGCCTGGCTGGTGACCAATAAGATCATCGACTGTTAGAGAGAATAATCATCGGTTTGATTGCATGTTAACTGTCCACCTAGGAGGAATTATTGCTTTCGATGACGTTTGTTAACAAATGCATATCACGATCGGAGGCTTCGAATGGGATGCATATGTATGGAAGGATTGAGTGCTGCTCGGTCGGGGTGGGTAGTGTATCGATTCGCGATGGATCGAGTAATTACTATTGCACGACGAAGGGGAAAGGTAATCCAGGGGGTAAGTACGGGAATCTCCCTCTTGGAAAGTCTCCGGGATGATAATCGTGACAGGGGTGGAACGAAACGGAGTGGAACAGTAAGAGGATTCCCTTACGGATTTATTTTATTCCTTTTCTTAGGTAATTAAGTTCTTCTGGCATCGACGTTTCAGTATTCATTAATGGAGGGTGAGTAGAGTGAGGGGTTGATATTCTTGAAGTTAGGCCTCATTGATCTCTTACGGTATAATTGTGAATTGGGGAGTTGAAATTACGGCTGGGACTATTCGAATATTTTACAAGTATTCGAATGCTACGAATAAACTTCGAATATTTCAGTATTCGAATGTTATTATTCGAATATTTAAGTATTCGAATGTTATTATTCGAATATTCGAGTATTCGAATGATATTATTTGAATATTTGAGTATTCGAATGTTATTATTCGAATATTTAAGTATTCGAATACTACTCGAATATCTCGAATGAGTTCGTGATTTATAATTCACATCATACTATTCGAATACAACAGTATTCCGCACAACGAATCGCCAAATAATTGGGCAACTGAAATATTCGAATATTCGAATACTGAAAAATCCGACAAATAGTCCCAGCCCTAGTTGAAATGGTAAACGATGTAAGTGACAATAGTTAATATTTTCAGTGGTAAGAAAAACGCATGTCTGTTCATTTTGTCACTTACATCGGTTTTCGGTATGGTCTTTCAGCCGCTATACCACCTTCACAGATTTAGGGGGAAATAAAAAGATTACGGCCGCAAAGATTGCTGGCACTTTCATCGTTTTCCCCCACAGCGAAGTTGGCACTTACGATTTTAGCTTTATCTTCTGATGGCTCTAACGGATGAAATAAATTATTCTAGCGCATAGTATAACGAGTATATTGAAAAAAAATCAATTTTCCATTAAGATACAGTTATTTACACGTAATTGATATGTTAATCATATTCATACCCCAACAAAATCATTTTTAACATAAAATAATTGTTTAAAATATATTTTGAAACATAATAATAATAATAATAATAATAAAAGTAAAACAAATAAAATTTTTAAACTTTGAATATAATTACTAAGAATATATTACTAAATTATGATCTTCTTATATCGGAGGACTGTTTACTATCAATTCCATGAAATGAAATACAAACTTCCAAAATTAAAATTTTTACTTTTTGAACACGTGCCGCAACACGGTGCATCGGTTTTAACTTTTGCCACTGTATTCCGCATGGAATTCCCATCCTTCTCCACTAAAAAATTATTTTTTATTTTTTTTGACACTCACATCGTTTACCATTTTAACTCCTCAATTAATTATTGAAGAACAAAATGATTTCCATCCCTTGAAAATTCACGATGCACGTGAAAATGGGTTTGCAATGTATACTGCAACATAATTGCATTCTATCGAACACGGAAAAGCCTTGAGGAAGGAATACAGATCGTTCGATCTGATATTGTCTGCAGTTGACGGCTCCAGGTAATATATGACGGACTAGAACATAGCATGCGATCTCTGCTACCTGATTCATCTACGATAATCTACATTGTGTGCTTGGAATGTATGTGCATTGATAGTCGAAAGGAAAGAGTCAGGGGATTTCCCAGAAAAGACTATTGACACTCACGAAACGAGCGTAGTCGCCTGTGATTATACAGTAGAGCATCAATTATCCGAGCCGTCGATTATTCGAATCATCACTATCCCCGCCACTTTTTGGAAGTATAAGATAACTATGTATGTACATTTCATTTAGGTATAATTCCTATACTTACAAAACTGCGTAAGTACATGCATGCTTCATTCTCCGAACAATTCGATTTTCTGAACAACCTCGATCCCAAGTGGTAACAACATTATTGTTCGACTTCCGTTTTATCGTCGCTCTATCATCGAAAATTGGAGCTTAATTTGGGGAAAAATGGAACTCCAGTAGCCAAATATATTTTAATAGAAGTTGGAGTACAGTCCCGTTATTACATTAAGGGCTTCCGTAGCACTCTAACGGAGGTATTATCGTGGTCAAACAGCATAGTCTGTCGTATGATACTGGTATACACCTACACACGTATACAATATCGTGGGCGATATCGCAGCGTTCAAATACCCCATCGTTGTTACCACAATTTCTGCCTGCGATATCCTTATGCGATGTACAGGAGACTATGTCATCACATAATGTAATATTCACAACCATGATATTACTCCTAAACGCATGCCCATTTTGAGATGTGAGGGAAGTTTCACATGTCTGTTGATTGGAAGTAGGGTAGTTGCACCATTTATGGCCACTTTAAGGGGGTATACCCGTTTGAACCCTCGGAAAATGTGTACATTTTGTGGATTTTTTTACAAGTCAACGGCTTGATGCAGATTTCCCGTTTTTTTTACTATCTTTACATATTATTATGAACGACTTAAAATAACAACTAAAAAATAACAACTTCAAGAATCGGCATGGGGCCATTTGCCCATGCTTACCCTGCTAGACCCTGTCTTGTGAATGTATACGATCTTTTTACATTATTTTGATATGTATATAGAATCGATCCTGGAAAAATGGTCCACGGTTTTATTAACTCTCTGCAAATTCAAAATTCAAAACTGACGCGATAAATTGTTCGATAATCGAAAGAATGGTCCTCTGATGGTAAGTACTACTTCTGCTCTTGCGGATTCCTCATTTCACCACCAGAGGGAAGTCAATTCTTGTAACTGTTTATTTGAACCGATGCATGGCCGTGTCGTCAGTTGGGCATGCAGTAAAGAAATTCGCGTTAGTGTCGTTTAAGGCGAGGTATAGAATAGACCAAACATTTTATCACAGGAATAGCATAAACCCATAGACGAAGTATAGGATAGACTTATCACTCAATGCATTTTTCTGTCACCGGTTTGGGGGTTCCTAGGACCCCATGCCATTTTAGTGTTGCATGCAACGTTACCGGTGAAGTCTTGAAACAGATTGTCACGCTACGCGTGATAGGAATTAGAACTCAACACGTGTAAAAGTAGGACATTCGAATAATATGCACTATGATATGCACACACTTCACTGAACACTGAATCGATGAATTTCTCAGGGCTAGACAAAATCTTATTTCGCATAGCGGGTTTCAAAACTAACGCGATTTGCAGTTGCATCTTTGCACCCTAGGGCATTCATGCATCATGCAATTTTCTGCGAAGCACAAACATCCATAAGGTGATAGGTCTATCCTATACCTCGTCTGTGATTTTACCCGTGTTGAATTCTAATTCCTACCACGCGTAGCGTTACAATCTTATTTTAGACTGAATCGATAACGTTGGGTGTGACATGCAAATGGAAAGCGGGCTCGCGAGCTCCCCGAGCGTGTGACACAAAATTACATTCCGTGATAAGTCTATCCTATACTTCGTCGATGGTATCATATTTTATAAAATGAGTAGTCGATAACGAAGGCACAAATAGGTAAAATATTTTATTATCCTTAAAGTAAGGCACCCGTCAATTTCACCATATAGCGACACTATAATGTATATACGGAAGCATCTGAAACATGCGTTACTCTGTCGGCAATGAATAACTTACATCAAGTCATTGCATACACTGAACACTTTTCACGGAAACCGCCGATAGGCGTTCAGCAAGTACGATTACCAAATACGGTTAAACAGTTCCCGCACATGACATACGCTTAGCGTTACATCTTCAAGTCTGAAGAGGTTTGCACTTCTATAAGTCCAATTTTTGGAAAAATTACTTCACTATGCTAAGTGTAAAGGAAAGAGAAGATTGAAATATGAATAAGTTTGTTATTATTAGTTATCTTAACGAAGTAATTTACTTTTCATACTTGTTTATTTATAAATTCATTATAATATAAGGAAGTAATGTCTTCATTTTAATTTCTTATTTTTTACATTAAAAATGCATTTCACAAAAGCCAACTTCAATTAAAATATAAATTTAAAATTGCTATTAATTATACTTTTCGTAATACGTAGCCATTTATATCTAAAAAATCGATTATTTTCTTCAACATTTTTATTGATTATTATTGCATAATAAAACTTAACAAGTTTATAATTTTGAAAACACTACCTGAATTGATTAACGTATGCGAATATTTTTAAATTGATTCAAACGCAACCCTTAAATATCTCAATGTATAAATAAATAAGACTTAAGTATGCCACTTTCAAAAACAATGTCTCAACTAATGATTACATTCATTATTTCAATAAATGCGCTATTATATCTAATATATCATTAAAACGAGAATACAAATATATTTATAAAAAAACAACAACACAAACTGTCTTCTTTCCTGTTTTCTAGTTTGAGCCGATCAGAAATTATAATCCTAGTAATGTTTAATCATTCAAGTTTAATTTGCTCTGGTATCACTCTTCCGGCGTCCGCGAGGCCCACAAGCGATGCATTTCTCCTCATTTTTCGACTATTTGACTGTGGACCATTAACGTTGCAGGACCCTCGTAGATAAAGCACGAGGGGCCGGAGGGTTGCTCCCCGCCCTCACTGAAAATCCTGTTCTATCTCTCCCGGATTCCTGAACGCTAACTCATCGTGTCTCATTGTAATGTCGGTGTCACGTTGGGCGCCAGGCATGCCCGCGCATCGGTTCGCATGAATTACGGAGCGAGACGCAGACTGCAAGCGCATAAATGCCCTCTATTTACAACTTCACGATTACATTCGATAGAAAGGGCGACTTATTAATGTCCAAATAAAATACAGACGTGTCAAATAAAAAAAAACACTGCTATGCTCCTAGAATTCAAATTGAGTAAAAATTTGCACGCTATCTGCGGACAATATGCTCGCGTAGACTCGAAAATTTGTAGAGGAAAGCAAAAAGGAAGACAGCAGCGCAGTTTTCAGAGAAATCTTTCAGGAGGCACGCAGTCTTAATTTGGTATACCGAGGTCGCGCTAATTAAGAACCGCTATTCCCCGTCGGCGTTAAACTAGAATTTTAATCAACGCTGAATATTCACCTGGATGTTCATCGGAGATTCATCCTGTTCGAGATCGGTATCGGGGATCGAACACGAGAGCCGCGCGGAGGAATTAAAAATTCATAGGAAGCAGCGGATCGACGCGAACGAAGATGCACGCAACGAACAGTTATCGAGATGTTTCAGCGATGATGAGCTCCTGGAGGATGCAGAACGGGGAACCTTTGGAAAGGTGGTGACGAAGTTGCTTCCACGAATCTTTCGCGCCGTTAAAATTCATGGGCACTTCCATAGAGCCAGGTATCTTCGATTTAAATGGAACTTTGTTTGCAAGTGGCGTCATTATTAAGACACGGATATAAATTCTTCACCACTCATAGCTATTGGGGTTTTAGGATCTGAAGACAAAATTTTGGTTGAAACGATTGGACTTAATTATTTGGAAGTTAAGTCGCTCGGTTTTATCAACTTCCAAAATATGGTACTTGGAGTGTATACAAGAAGATAAATTTAAGAGCCCATAAAAATAGGCGATTTTTGGAATTAATTAAAGGAAAACTACTACATATAATTTAATGGACTTTTTGCATTGTATTAAGGAAGTCATAAAGTATAGAAATAATTTTTTTGTTTTATAATTAATGATTATAGACAGCATTGGGGAGTCGTTGAAGTCGAAACGTCAAAAAATTCATCCAAATCGGTGGAACCCTTACCATTGGTCTAAAATAAAAAAATGATGCTAGATTATTAAAGGGCATGAAACTGACTCGTGGAGTGACCAGAAAAAAATTAAAAAAAATGACATTTTTTGAGAAAGTAACAACTCTTGAAGTTTGAAATTACTTTTTTCTTACATTTTTCGTCCTCTCAACGCTTTAAAAATGATAAATTTTCAATTTTTTTTTAAATTTTAAAGGTTAGCCACAAGCCAGAAGTATATTCATCAAAATAAAAAAAAGTTTCTGTCGAATCGCATAATAACTTTTGGAAATACAGGTTCCACCGATTTTAAGAACAGTGTTTCCAGAAACACGCGTTTAAAGTTTCACATGAGCGCCGAGTGGACGGTGTTACTCATTTTCCGCTACTCAAATGCCTATAATTTCAGGAATTTTACGAATTTCAAAAAATCCTTCTAAACACGTATTCTAAAACGTTGAACATTCGAAAAATAAAATAAAAAAAATCGATTTTTAGAACGAAACCTCCCCTTAAATTCTCATAATTTACGCCACCTATTGCTTCCACCAAGCCCCAATTTCCCATTTCCCTAAAATACATATTTTCCACCACCTAATTCACCCACTAACGACCAAACAAAGAAAACCAAAATCTACTAAAAAATCACGTTATTTCGATTTCATTGCAGAAACTAATTACTCCCATCAAGTTCCACTTCCTTAATTTCCCAACCCATTCCCCGATTTACTTGCACTACACCAGTATCCCTCAATGCTCGATGAAGCATACATCTACATCCTCATCATATAATTAATTAACAGCATGAAGAGCAACAATTGGCGCCAACAAGGGAGCCGTCGCGTTCGGCCCTGTTCTTCACAGTGCAAATGGAATTATTTACTTCGAAGCGGCGTTCTTTTGTGCCCCCGACATAGACGATTTCGAGAGACCGGTTTCGTCGTCAGGTATTCGCGAACCTGGCGGCGCTTTCCCCCCTCGAATGCCAACGACGTCAATGGGAATACGGAGAGAACGCGCCCGTTCCTCGAATGAAAGAAATATAACTTGTATTGGAATGGTCGTAGGTGTTGGGCCTCATTACGGCAGAGGTAATGATCGTGGATGAATGAGCAGAGTCGAGTGGGTGGTAGCGATAGCCACAAAGAAGGGGAGCAGCGAAAGTGAAACGTTCCGCGTTCTCGTATTGGTGAGATTATTATTATCACTTATTCATTTAAATTCGGCTGAGTGACCTCGATGGCTTCTTTTATATCCATAACTATTTAAATTTATTATTCATGTAAACCATCTGTGCGATTCGTTGTAAAAATTGCATAAGCTTTTTCTCCCACGTCTGATTTGTTTGTTATTTTTACATTAGAACTCGTGGAATTATTGTTTTATACGCTGATTTATTCCCAGCTTATTCTCCTCATGATTATTTTATCGTTTTTTTTTTGTTAACGCTAATGAGCCTGCCTTTTTTACTTCTGGGTATTATTTAATGTCTATATTCGTCCCATATCTTTGCTTTCTATGTACACTTGTGCGCATCGGTGCGTAATGCAGCAGCGAACCTCCAGCTTCCGTGTTTATTGGCGAAGAGCGTTCGAATGCAGCCAGGCGACGTAAGAGAATATTTAATTTGATCAATTCTAAGATTTCTCGTGTTTGTGGATCTCAGTGGACGCTGCAACCGCACGAGCTGTTACCAAGGTGAAGATCAGCCGATTTGCGGTGGCCTTGCGACACACGATCGCTATTTCGTCGATTTCCTTGATTCTGATCTCCGCGTTACTTTATTCCGTCTAAATAATCGAATTAGAAATTTGAGAAATGCCGCGGAGTCCCTGCACCTCAAATCTGAATTTTCAGTCCCCAATTGGCAAAAGATAGAGGAAATAGATTTCTCGAGTTTGTTACGCAAGGCTCTAAATCTGTAGAGAATTAATCATCCCCGTCAAATTTCATTAAATCGATAGAAATCTTCGCACAACTTTGGGGCACCCTGAATTCTTCGTAGAGTATGTTCGAGGTGATCCTTTGAAGTCAAGGGGCACCTCGATCACGGTTCAACAGGAAGCAAAAAGTGGGGGAAAAAAGGAGGCATAATAAGCCTTGCTAAGAAATCGCTCAAGGTAAACGTCGACCGGTAGGCATGACCGATTCCCCTTCTTCTTTCACCCTTTTTCTCGCTATGACAACTTCCTTCATCGAGCCTCCTTCTCAAATACCGGACGGCGTGAAAGTGATGGGGGGCGGTGGGGATCAGTGGTGCTCAGGCCCTGAAAAAAGGCCCCTGAAACTCACTCTTCCTTGCACAAAGAACTTGCTAAAAATTATCTTCAATTATTACCTACAACAAACTCCTAAAAAATTATCTTTTATTATTATCAATCACATATAAAATTATCTGTACCTTCCAATTATCACCTTCACTTGTTCAAACTAATTCAATAAAAGCTTCAAAAAACCACTAAACCTTCACCAAGAATCCTTCTGCAGTCTCTTCTCCCCAGAAAACCCCAAAAGTACATTAACCTCAAAATCTAGTTACCTTTTTCGAGCACACATTAATAAGCATAATTGAATTCAGTTTAATGTACCTATGCGGACATAATTCAGCTTCGTCAGCCATTCATAGTGATTTTGAGAATGATACACGCGTGGATTTAAAAAACAGAGAAAGGGGACCGGTCTGTTTGGTCGGTTCCCAGAAGAATTCCAAGCAGGCACCGTCACCTGCGCTGGGATTCGTCTGGTTTGAGGCCCGCTGACACCTGGTACGCCAACGACTTTGGTGAACACTTTGGTGGGGTCGCGGGAGCCTCGTCGAGACGCGCGAAACCAGAGACTTCAGTTGTCACCGCGACACCAGCGTAGTAACATTGCGTTGTTTACCATTCTACGTGGTATTATTCGTTGCTGGCCCCTAAACACCGGTTTCGAATTAATAAACATTCCTATCCGCGTTTTTTACTAATCCCTATCACTCTCGCCACACTGAGTTCTCCTATCCACGTGCTTCGTGTAATTTCTAAATCTCACCTTTACTGTACACATTCCTAACCTTTTCATCTGACTTATATAGTGCCGCGAATAAATAACTTCGCATCTATATACAGGCTGCTTCTTTTAACACAATTACTTGTGGTGAAAAGGTGTTCGAATTAGAAAAGTTGATGTTATGTTTCTGCAGTTATATAATTGCTTAGTGAGTTCATGATTTATCTGGAGTTCAATTTCTGTTAATTCGTCAATCTTCGGGGGAATCGACGCAGCGGCGAAGTGGCTTGCGCATCGTTGCTACTTGCGACTCGCCAGGGGACGCTTCCGGTTCTGTGGAGGCTACTGGATGCTTTCAGGTATTTGCGTTTATGATTTCTTTGATTTATCGCTGGGGAAAACGCGCTGAAGGCGGGAATAGCGCGGTGCTATTATCTGGGAATGTGTTGGAGCAGAATCGTGCGAATGTGGCGCATGCACAGTATATTAAGTCAACATCTGTACAATGTCATCAAAAACACATTTGGCTCGGGCGATAACGCCTGGCACAGCGGTGCGCCAAATAAATCCAGGATTGTAAAAGTGGCGTTACGCTGCGTTTCAAAATACACTTTGGTATACTTTACAATCTTTGCAGTTCGATTCTCTCGAAGGAAATTCCTTCGTTTTATGATCGAAACTTTTCATTGGCTCTTAGAATATATTAACAAAATTGCATAGGTGTATTTATAGAAGCATAAGTCTCGCATAATAATATCGGAAGATGTGAGTTTAAAAGGAAAAGGCTAAAGTAAATAAACTAATTTATTTATTCGACATAATACGGGTATATACCTATCGGAATACAAATAAAAGAAAAAGCAAGATAAACAATACAAACATCTAAATTAGCTAAACTAGAAACGCGTAAAAAACAGAAGAAAGCTCCCGCAATTTTTAAAATCCACATTTGAAGAATTCAAAGATTCTGACTCGAACCAATTTTGTATCCAGCTTCGTAGTTGAACGTCGCGGAAAATGTAGTCATCCGTCGGAGCAAGGTGCGGCGAGCAGGGCGGATGCTGAAGAACCTCCCATCCAAAATAAAATTTAAAATTCAAACTCGTAGAGCAACACATGTCGGAGATTGCTCATTTCCATTTACTTGAGACTCCACGGTTTTTAACTTAAAACTTTATTGTGACTAACGCGAAACGGAAACCTCCAGAAGAATTCTGCTAGAGGAAAACAAAAGCTATCGAATGGTATATAATACCCTACCCCCAGGCGATTGTTATTAAAACAAATTTATTATGAAATAAAAACAACACGGACTTCCCGGACGTCTTAATACAAGCAACTCATCAAAAACAGATTATTACTAATAATAGGGATATATAAAATGTCACTTAGAGGTCCAACGAGGTACACAGAATTAAAGAAGCAAAATATTCTTTTGACCTTTGGTCGCGAGCTTTCAAAGGCACGAGACAATTCTTCGACGATATTGCCCCCTTTCGAGGCTCGTCTCGGATGAAAGACGTGGAATGAATTTAACGAGTCATACTATAATATCGCTCTTTGAATCGTCTCGATAAGATTCGCACGTTCATGAACCCTGGGAACGGTTTGTAACTGGAGAATTTAATTGGAACAACAGCAGGTCGCACGTGCCCTGTTCGTTCCTCCGGCGCTGACAATGAGAGTCGTCGTCGCGAAGTGTCTGGAATGCGTTTGGCTATTCGCCAACGCTGGAATTTTTCCGTGTGGGACGCAATCGTGGCCTTTTGGACATTTTCATCACCATCGGTGAACGGTGGTTTTCGATACTTCCGATTTATTCCTTATTGATCTTCATTGATCCGTATTTAGAAAAAAGGTGGAAATTGAAAATAATTGAGCGTTGGTATACTGAGCAATTGTGAGGTTTGTAGGAGTTGAAAAGAAGGGAAGGGGAACAAAGTTTCTGGAAGATTTTTTGGTGTCAGCCACTTAGAAGCAATGCTTCCATACTAGTTCATATGTTGGGGCTCGAATCTAGTCTGCACTGCGCGTATAGAATTGCGCTATAGAGCTCACATCTGTTCGCGCATGCGCACTAGAGACCTCAGCATTGCTCGGTACACCTATAACTTTCGTTATTGGTGAATCGAGTGCTATTAGATTCGATTAGATCCATTTTATTCTAACCACGAAGTGTACCTAGACGTATCAACTATACAGACGGTTGATTGAATTCTAATGAGCGTGGTTGCTGAATCAATTTAACGCGCGATAAAGTGTTCTGCAACGGTACTCTGGTAGCCCAAGACGTTTAATCTTGAAAAGTATACATTTCGTAAATTCGTTGCTGGAATTCTGGAGTTAGATTGCCAATTTAATTGGAAAAATAGGTAAGTATTAATTTTTTAGAAATCTATTCGAAAATAGAAAGTTACATATAATAGTGTAAAAAAATTGCAATTCTGGAATGGAAAAGTGCTATTGCATTCTGGTATGTAAATGAGCGAGTAAAGTATGTAAGTCACGTGAGTAGAAATTTTACTTTCCAATACAGCGGATACAAAAGGTGGAGAAATTTTTCTCAATACGTCTTGTACAAGCTAAAGCAATTTATTGACGGTTACTTCGCCGCCTAACTATGTTAATGCAATTACATTGCGAAGGCTAAATTAACCCACTTGTTTAGCGTAACATAGCGTACGTTCGCGATCTGAAATATTTCCCGATTACCATTTCCTGAATCGAGTGTGTTTCCTGTTACCCTGCGTGCGCAACCGTGTTTATTTAACTATTGACGCAGGATGGGTATTATAAAGTGGTAAACAGGATTCTTTCTCGGCGCACATAAATTAATGGTCACGCGGGAGTCGAAAGGGGGGTTTAACACAATGCTTTATAATTTATCATTGTCTGCCACAGCATTTTTTTCAACTGAATCTTATTAACGTCAATAAGCAGAAAAAGTAGCATTAATGACGTACGGCGCGTGAATATAATCGTACTACTTTATTGTTTGTGGTATAATAGGAGTGACTTTATTTAATTTTAAATGTTTATAAAATTGTAAGATTTTAGTGCATACGACTTTGATGAATGAACGCGCACAGGGTTTCGGTAGAGTGAGCAGAGGATTCTGAATATAAATTTGCATTAGATTCCCTCGATAGATGAGCGTTACGTAATTTTATTAATTTTCTACGCTCCTTACAGTTGGCAAGACTTCATTTTGGCAGGCACGTTTGTAGTACCGCGTAACGCGCAAATAGAACGCTATACAGTTGTCTCATTCCCTGTGACTGAGCGCGTATATGATCGAGGCGCGTCATTTTTACAAAAAGATCGGCAAACGCGCGTGAATGTAATGTTTACGATTGCATGATCCGCTAAGAAAAGAACCGTAACGTTACGCGAACGCAGATGAACGGAGAAGTAACAGGAAAGAATAGTGACTTCACTAAGTGTCTAGACGTATTAAAGATTCTTATATTTCGAGGTCATTTGGATCATCTATATTCTTGGGTCTTTTTTTACCAAGTCGTGTTCTCATTTCTTTAAGCACCGGGGTTAACTGACTAACGCGAGTCCTAGGTCAGCTCGATGGTTTAAAAAAAGTCTACTTTCACGAAGATTTATGTATCAAATATGGTAACGACTATATTAAATACCCTTCTTCGTTGGAACTAATTAGCGCATTCTGTTCAGCTTCAGACAGCCCATTTTTCAAATTCTTTCTTCGGTTAATAAGTATATCAATAAAATTGACTATACCTCACAGTTCACTCAACTCTTTTAAAAATAACTTAACTACTAGATCATTTCAATTTCGGGTATATTACTTAAATTACTTTACACAAAATATCTTGTATATATAATTCTCATTCTATTTCCCAACTCCACGTTGACTAAATGACATTTAAGCGATAAATATATTAGGAATCATGCTAAACGAACAGAGCGATCGAAGATTTCCAGGCAACAGCAAACTCTAGAGTTCAGTAAACTCCCGGTAGCGGTGACGTGACTGTGAGCGCCGCATAAAGGGGCTTAATGGAGAAATGACTTATTTCCAGCCGTAACCCGAACACCGGCCTGGCCATAGGTAGGTCACATTATTATGTGTATAAAGCCCCAACACGCCACGGTTTCATTGCGTTGCGTACCGTGTTGCGCAACACCGGTCGGTATTAACTTCGCATCTCGTGTCGTGAAAGTAAAGCCCCGCTCACAGTTAGCGAATACCTTGCCCGTAGGAGCAAAAAGTTCGAGTCGCGCTTCGTTGATCGATGGAGAACTCTCGTGACGTAACCGGTCGTCGGCGTACACATCGGCACCGTCGTCCGAGGCATTTAACCTTAACGAGCTGTTTCGAATCGATGGATATCGATAATTCAGACATTCGTCTTGCGTGGATCTTGTACAGGACTAACGAGTTTCGCGGGCGACGGAGCCACGAGTACAGGCCGGCGTGGCTGGAATTCGTTGGAGCGAGTATGTTAATGATGTTTTATTAGGAATCCATTCAAGTGGTTTATAGCGAATTTTATTGTATCCAGAATATATTGGCTATAGTCCGCCGGGATGTATAGAAGCTTGCAGAGAAGCGATATCTAGACATCCTGTCGATAAAAACGTTACCGAGTTGCGAGATAAATTAACACGCCTCGATAGAGGATCGTAGTTTCCGCCTTCCGTGCTTGTAGTTTATAAACTACTCGTTATTAAATCAAGAGAACGTTATTGTAACGAGAATAGTCATTTTAATAGGAACTCTTGTAAAAGTGAGCTGAATTTATCGCACAGCTTCCTGACAAGCGGTAAGTCTGATATATTACGGCACGTGACTTCGCAACGCCAGACGTTTGTGCCTAACTTGTGGTGGTAACGCGCATGCCCCCGAAATGGGTGTTTAATTGACTAGACTCCTTGTCCCACGAGGTCAAAACGATCGAGCCAACTGCGATATGAGCGATGCTCGCGGCAAGTGGCAGAGTTCCCATGGGAAAAAAGTAACTTTTTTTCATAGATGGCTCTGGAGGGTCTACCGGATTCCTCCCAAGGTAGCATTCCTCGCGCACCGAAGTGTGACGCCTCACTGTATTGTAATTTCAAATGACTCATCAGCTACACCAGTGTCTCTCTTTACCACAAACAAACGTATTAAAACCACTTCTAACAACAATGCCGAGCATTATAATCGTAACTAGACGGAAATTCTTCGTTAAGTACGCTGCTCGTTACTTTTAAACCCATACCCTCACAGATTACCCAGCGGCGCATAAGAAACTGGTTACGCCACTGCAGAACCACTATTCGACTCTTGGAATTCGCGCGCAATTAAGTTAACCTATACCCCTCTCACATCAGATTTCTGGACATAGCGCATCCATTACTTCGTGAATTATGTACGAAACATGTGATACATCGAGACACTCTGGTACGGAATGTCTGCGTGAAGTAATTGATACAGATCGTCCTGATCGGTAAACCATAAGGATGATTCCCAGGTTGACGATTCCACTCGGTTTTTCAGACGTTTATGGGGTGACGGACGACCGGCGCACGTGACTAGTCACGTGGACGGGGACATCAGAGAAATCGACGGGAGTTTCTCTCCTCCTAGGGCGACCGTGTATCCGACGCGTGACTTACGACACGTCGTAGGAGATTAAGAGAAATTTCCCCGCGCGCGTCTCACTGGGAATCGTCCCCGTGACTCATACGACGACCGCGCAGGTGTGTTTCCGGGAAGTGGAAGATTCGCGGTCGAACGGCTAGAGGGGCGCGCGTAGTTTCACCGGTAGCCGTGGAATGAAATCTTGATATGAGCTGACACGAGAATTCAAGTACGAATGCTAGCTTGTTTCTAGGTAGGGACATAAACCCTTTCGCTGTGGCGGAGTCGGCGGTTGATACGCTGTTGGTGAATGCATGTGTGCACTTTGCCGTGGACAAGGCCTGGATCTCCAGTATTATGCAGTCTACTGGCTTTCCTATTCAAGTTGTTTAAAATCGATGGCATTGATGTTGAAATATTCGAGCGGTTATGCTGTTGGCGCGCGGTGCATATCGATTATGGATTATTGTAGTTCCTATTCGAATGTGTATACACACACTTCGAGTCTTATAAATGCTGGCGCAACTTCACTCGGTCAGCACCTGTTTTGTTATCACTTGTACAATTTATTTCATGGGTATTTCGACCTCCACCGTGCATTCGTGGTATTGTAGTTGGAGTAATATTGTTTAGACAAGTGTAGAGCGAGATGAGTTTGCGGAGGGTTAAAACAATGCTTTGGCATAGTGAAGGTGATAATTAATGGCAATTAATTGATCGAGTCAAAGGGAGAATCGAGTTGGATGATGAGGGAAATTTAAGAAACGAGAGCCCCATTGTGCGTTGGGCCAAGAGGACTGGTAATTTTTAGCTGACTTCAAAAAGGAGTTATATATGTAGTTAACTAAACAGTAAAAAATAAAAACAAAAATTCACTGAAAAGTAAAAAATAATTTTTTCCCTTATTTAATCTACGACTATCAATTTCCTTAAGTCGGCACCAGATATACAAAGTGCAAATGATGAAACGCCGACATAAAAAAATTGATAGTCGCAGGTAAAATGAGGAAAAAATTATTTTTTACATTTTAGTGCATTTTCCTGTTTTTGAAGTCGGTTTTAATTTCCTTTTTAAATTTTTTTTATGGGTATTTCAATTCGATACTCTGTTCCACTCCACATGGACATTAGAACAATTGAATTTCGTGAGAAAAGCTCTCGGCATTGACACGCCGGAGACGTCCTTGACGCGAACGCGGAAAGGTTTGATTCGATGTTGCCCTGTGTTCGCAGCCAGCGGAAGTGAAAAAAAGGAAGAAGCGGCAGGATGCCCGGCGAGGTGCGCGCGCAGCCCTTAGGCACCACGGCCTACGGTGGTGGCACGATGCAGCCGGGCGAGGAGATTCAGTACGCGCCAAGGAGCCGTCCTGTCAGCTTTTACGACAACTTTAAGGTGAGCACCCGTAACAGTGTCACGTGTCTTTGTTTACGTTCGCGACTTGCCACCGAGTCGGAGCTCATAGTACACTGATCGCGTGTCAATGAGCGCAGAAATATATTCGAGGTACAGTCATTGATATTTAGCGGTTTGTTTTATACAGACTCGACAACCCACGCGCAGATTTGATCATCAGTTCCGGTCGATCCTTATTAAACTTAATTTATTGTCTATTCAACAGCGCCTACTTGTAGCTGACTTATCTTTCCTGTTTAAAATTCTCAATGCTTATGTTGTATTAATTGCTCCAAATTATTGAGGTTAATTAATGTTTATTTTGTGCCTAGAAATTTTAGATTTTATATTTAGATCTTAGATTTTACAGATCTGATCTCCTATTTAATGGTTTTATTAACACAGAATTTTTATTAGTTCTATTGAGACTTTTAAAAGTGCAGTAATTTCTGATCAAATTTAATGGGTGTTTATTCTGTAATAGTCTTTATGTCGTCTGTTTTCTGTACTTTTTTGTAGCTTTACTACTCGGCTTCGTCCGACATTTAGATTTTGATTTTATAAAAAAGAAAAATTTTTATTTATTTATTTTTATGGGAGAGGTGGGAATAGTCACTGTCATCTGGATTAGCTATTAGGTATAATGAGCTGGGATACGTGTCGTGGCCCCAGAGTTTACCGTTCGAAAGTTATTATGTGACAGACAAACACACAAACACTTTCTGCTTTATATATTAAGATTATAATAATTTCATGGTCTCTATCCGTCGCGTTAATAAATAATAATAATTAATTCACTATTAGTTTTAAAAATTTAGCTCTATTTCAATGTTCCAATGAATTTTTATTGCGTGAATTGTAATTCTTGAAAGTTTACCGGGCAAACTTTGCGGTTAAATTTTTCTTTCTCTGGGGATTGTTTCGAATGTGTTTAGAAGCTGAGTGTATTGCAGAGTTGCTGTTAGGTAATAATTACGTACGATTGTGATATGTGTAGTCATTCTCGCTAGGTAACACGCGAAAGTAGATCATTTACTGATCAAGTGCGGTCAGTTGATTCGGCTGACTTGTGGCGGCTGATGATTTATCGGTAGCTTGACCACGAATTTAGTCGAGCGAAAAAATTGAGAGTGAGACAGACCGCAGCGATTAAGGGGGTATACCCGTTTGAACCCTCGGAAAACGTGTACATTTGGGTGATTTTTTTACAAGTCAACGGTTTGATGCAGATCTCACGTTTTTTTTTTACTATCTTTACATAGTATTATGAACGACTTAAAAAAGTTTTATATATATATATATATATATATATATATAAAACACAAATATATATATATATATATACGAGCCTCTCAGAACTCAAACTGATAAACTCCATAAAACAGAATCTGCAGAAACTGTTTGCAAAAAGTGTCCAAAAGTTATTACACTCAAAAATCGCTTAATAATAAATAATTAAAAATGGCACCATGATCCATCAATCACCGTAAATCGTCACTTCAATTTCATTTTCCAAAATAATCTATTCAAAATATCCCAGAGTCACAAGCTTACTGTACCAATTACCCATTACGTACCTACTACAAAATCGAAGTGGCAACAACGCCAGTGCCATATCCACTGTCCAAAGCCGTTAGATTACAAAAATGCTCCATTTAAAGCGTCCCCCGCATTTTTCTGATTCACTCCGCAGGACGTGCCGATGGTGACACCCTGCGTGACTTCCGCCTTAAGCGCCGACAATCTGAATCAGGCTCGCGACAACAACATAGGCTCGTCGATGGCCGCGGCCAACAACAATAACAACAACAACAACCGAGTGAGCAGCGCGGTGAGTGCTGGTAACGTGTCGAAGATCCACAGCGCCAAGGTGACCGGTGAGTTGCGCCACTTTTCGCAGTCGTTCGTTTTGCTCCGTTCAATTCCAAATCCCCACTAATTAAAGGCACTTAAATCAAGGTACCTTTTTCACATCATTAACGTCACAAACCTCTTACAAAAACCAGGGCCACTATGACCATCATAAACCTATTGCATGAACTAGAACAATTAGTGTAAGTTGCCCGAGGTACCAACAGGTTGCTCAACCTTCTTTTTTACTGCGCCACCTGTGGTTCGTCGAGGTGATAGATTGAAGTACATGATACAGAAGAGTTGAATGAACGTCACACTGCTTAAACGTTCTTTATTCGATTGTTTTACCTGCATTGTCTCATTTAACGAAGATACGTGGCATCATTGTCGACGCGTGACAAAATTGGACGTACCACTGCACTATCCTAGGAAAGTTATTCGGCTGAAAATAGAACGGTCGCGAGTGAAATTCGGTCGTCACTATATACCAGCGGCCGGTGTCGGAGCAGCGGACTTTCTCGAATTTCATTTTGCTCGTGCATCAGCCGAGGATCTATGCGAACGTCGTGGCAAAACAAAGCCGTGTAGAAAATTCCGCGCGCTTTCTAACCGTATTCTCGAATGAAGATAACAGACTCATTCCATCGGGCTGCATACATTTTTTAGTGTTAGACTTGAGCCTCTCTGAAGCCAACACAGTTAAGCGCTGGAGGCTTAACTTATCACTTGTGCTTTGACGGTGGGTGACTTAATAATAAACAGCGTATGCGGGGTCCATTTTGACCCGTAAAAGAACTCTCTTTGCAGTTCTCAGAATAAGCTTTTGCAGTGGATGCGGAGCTTGTTATGGGATTTGTTAAAGTAGCGATGCTAATAAGTGATAAGTGGAGTATATAAGGTGCGTAGCTTGGGTCAAAATTGACTTTGCATCCACTGAGTGAGGGCTGAATATTATTAAAACAGAGAATTTTGCTAAAATTGGAGTTGATGGATTTGGCTTCTGACAAGGGAAGATCCCGAATTCAAAAATTCAAAAAATTCTGAAACTTTGTGAATATGTAGAGGATTTCCTCCTAATAACAACGTAATTTTTGTTTCATTCCCAAATTCACTCGAAGGGGGTGAAATTAACCCCTGAAAATTCGGCTATATTCCAATTTTGTGTTATAATTCGCGAACTGTAAAAGATAAAAAGGAAGTTTCACGACAAAAGTTACTCCTTTTAATTAATCTATCATTTGGTAAAAAAATTATTTTACTGTACACGAGTTATAACACAAAATCAATAAGTTATCGGCTTTTCAGCGGCCAATTACACCCCCTTAGAGTGAATTTGGGCAGCAAACAAAAATTGCGTTGTAATCAGGAGGAAATTCCCTACATATTCACAAAGTTTCAGAATTTTTGAATCTCCAGGTTCGAGATGTTCCCCTCTGAGCCCACTTATTGGTCGTTAGCGGGCTCTTAAACATAAATATTGTGTGGTCTATTTCTCTAAAACCCCTTAACTTCCAATTCCCAAAATCAACAATTTAAATTTCAATTCACATATAATTCACAATAACATTCCTGAAGCAAATAGTTTTGGTCCGCATTGTTCATTCGCCGTTTGAAGCTATTCATTTCCTGTCGACGTGTTTCCTTCCTACCATTAAGCGAGCCGAAGGTACTAGGTGGGTCCGTCGGACCTCCCTGAGTAGACCACCCTGTATACAGCAATAAATGAAAGCTATTAAGGCTGTATGAAGTGCTTAATTGCCGTAGGTATACGCTCTCCGTAACCGTGTTTGCTTAGAACCATCTTTACAGTCGGTTATGGCCTGTAGGAGCCATTTTTATTAGCGAACCTTGGTAATGACCCTGGTCGTCTACGTCGACAGGTGCAGTGTCCACAGGGAACATTGGGAGGATCTATCGACCGGACAAAGAGAAGGAACTCGGACGTGCCCCATCGATGGCCAATTGTTTGTCAACCACCGTCCCCGTTAATCTGGCTGCCTCGCAGATTGCTGGTCGGCACACGCCCACGAGGAATTCCCTCAGGCACAGCAGGATGATCGTACTGCATCGGAGCGGCCACCGTAAGTGGTACTTTCCTTACTTCCCTCGTAAATCTCGCCTCGTTGGCTTTCCTTGTTGATCTGGATGCTTCTGGCAAACTTGTACACACGCCTTCTTAAAAACAATGCAAAATAATAGTGTACTCTAACATCTCAAGCTAGGGAATTTGAAAATTTTAGTAGCATATCTTGCGCTTCAAGGGCAAGTATATTAATATATCTTGTATTCGCGGAATTAATGAGTTATAAAAGAAAAGGTCAGAAATTGACTAAAATTATTTAAAATTCTGTATTACGCAAAATTACTAGGCTATCGCTTATATGAATAGAAGATTTTGTGAGGTAATATAGTAGGAATATGTACAAAACTCTTTATTCTTTTCAAGAAAGTTTCAAAATATTCAAACTCTAGTAATTCCTAGCACTAGTCAATCTAAGTAGTTCAACATTCCCGCTGACTAATGTCACAAAAAATTAAGACCTTGGATTTACTAGAGCCAGTAATCCCGTCAAGCCAGAGTTAGAGGATATCCCACGTCGGATGTTTGGGAACTTTTATCGAGGGTATTAGAACTGGATTAGGTGCTTCGAAACAGTTCCCTGAAGGTTCGTGTAACAGGTTCTTGGAACCTTGCGCTCGGTTCCCGTACCAAGAAAGCGCTTCAGCGCGTCATAACTCGGGTTTCCTAATAGTTATGCATCTGGCTCTTGTTCTATTTGTTACCAAAGGTGCCGATGACAAGTTTTTTCAACTGTAAAAAATAGGTACTGGAAAGAAACGGACCGTTTATCGCGGTACGTCAGGTAACGACGCGATCGCAAATTGTTTCCCGTTTCCCGTTGAATAATACGCATGATGATGCTTGTTGATTGACGAAATCAGAGATCGGAACGGGCACGTCATCGAATCTCGAATGTCACCGAGCGGCCTTTCACGCTGCAATAAACATTCGCGGGAGCAGGAAAGTCCGGCGTTTCCGCAAAATCATTAATAATTTATACGCCGTAGCGCGAACTGTACGAAACCGCGGGATAGCTCGTTTTCTCTTTTTTTTTATGAAATTCAACGCAGTCCAATTACAAATTTAGATTCGAGAAATGTTTCGAACTGGAATTTCGTAGGGACTCGCTCACGCACTGGTATCTCATTGCGGCTGCATAGTTTTCTCCATATTTCCAATGCCATTCTCACAACACCATTTTAATCAACCATACTTATTATTATTATTATTTATTATATATCAGCGAAGGAAGATCCTCTTTAGTGTACAAAAAATAAGTAGGTACACATTAAACATTAAAGTAGACGTTGCTGGGCACAAAAACGAAAGCAATAAAAATCAAGAAAAATAGTTAAACTAAATCATTTCGGAAAATAATATTTCAAATACTCAGTGGACATCTTAGAGTGGAGCAAGATAGGATAAAAAAAGTCAGTAAGCGATTAAACTTGGACAATATCCAATTCTTATTTCTCTCCCAAAGTCCCAATGAAATACATCGTCAAGAAAAAAAACTCTGTTTAATAATTAACAATTCTTCTCGAGAATTCATGAGCTTAGTATCCCGCAGTCGCATTCCTTGCAATCAGATCAGTGTTCTTAACCTTCAAGTGACCTTGCCCAAAGAGAAATCCACTGTAATTCAAAGCAAACAGAGACGTTTGAAGTTTCTGTATTTACAAAGCTACAATCGAGTTGCGACCGCAGGCATTCGCGTCCAATCAATTTGTCGCTCGGGGTGTTTTGATCGATCGTTCGAGCGGGGTGTTCGGATCGATTACGGAGGATCGTTGATTTCCTTCGAAGGACAGATGGAAGGAGCAACCGTGGCAGGTGTCCAGTCAGGTAATCGGCGTTCTGGGCCGGAATGCCGCCAGCCGAGAACTGGTCAATTTTTCTCGAGACCTTTTTTTTCCTCGCAAGAAAACCCGTGCTACCTACTTGCAGGGGCGCGATGCGCGCTTGCAATTTCGCGTCGCACGCTGCGGGGAACGAGCTCGACGCCCGTCACGGCTAAAGGAGCGGTGTCGAGGTTGCTGCGAGACAGGCGGGAGAGATTATAATTAAAATCTGCCACGACGCGCGGAAAATTGAAACCACCCGCTTTGTTTTGTCACAATGTGCTGGTTGGGTTTCTTGGGACGCGCTCTGATATCCAATAACATGGGAGTTTCTCTGCTTTTCTTTCTTCTCTTTTCTTGTTTGGCATGGGCGACCTTCTTGCTTCGTTGAGGAGGTGACCTTGAAAGAATATTAATCTCTGTTTTAGGGTTATTATGTGATTTGCGTAATTTATGAATCCTTGCGGCGGGTATTTTTTTGAAAATAAGACCATTTTGAAAGAGTCTGATGTTAATCGTGAAGTCCACTTAGGTAATTTGAGATGGCCTTGATTTAGATTACATCGCTTGAGATTGCTTTTTCTTTAACTCGAATTCAGTTGTATTATTTATATTTTCAATGTCATGTTATGCACTTCAAGGAAAAGTTAATTGCTGTTTTTAAAAGGTAGAGTTATTTAGGAGGCTCACTACTTTGATAATTTCAGGTAACTTAAATTTTGATTACAATGCTTGCGATTAATTTTTTTTTAATTCAAATTAAGTTGTATTATTTATATTTCGAATATCGTGTTACTCAAAGAAAAAGTTATTTGATGTTTTAAATGTATTTTTGTAAAATTACTGTCTTTAAAAGGTAGAGTTACTTTAGAAGCTTCAAGAATTCATCATGGCGGTAATTTTTAAAATCTGAGATTAACATAACCTCGGATCACGGTGTCAGTAAATTTCTCCTCTAAAATTGGATTTCGTTATTACAGTAAAATCGTTTCACGGGAGGCAGGTAGGCCGAAGTGGCAAGTGCTTCTTGGTCCGCTGGCCACCGTGCTCGTTCTAAAGTGGTTACACATGGTTCTCCGTGAACAGCGGAAGTAGCAGGCCGGAAATACATCATATGATCTTTTTAGAGTGTGCTCGTTGCCGTCTCGGCTCGTGTTCGTTGCTTACTTTGCACGCGGTTTAATTACTGCCTTGATTTTCCTCTTGATTCAACAACCACGTTTCGCAATGGGATCCAATTCGTGTCAGTCGATGCGCGGTAAAAAAATAGAATTCCTGAAACTATTTCTCTAATATTAGTTTCAATTAGCCAAGTCCTGTTTATGTAACCAGTCATTACTAGAGTCGTATTCGCTTTCTGAAGGAGTACGGTTGCAGTGTTGCATCGTCATGCTAAATAGTTTCGCGAGAGGTTTCGCGTCTCGCGGTGGAAAAAAATTGGCGCGCGAGCAGACGTCGATGGACAGGTTGGTACGAGTCTGCAGTAAGCGATTTCGTTCGAGAAAATAAATGGGAAACTTGAAATTAAATTCTCTCGCGCAAGCGCCTTCATTTTCTGGGAAAAGTGACTTGAAAAATAAACGAGGCACTTTGAGACACCGGGTACACCTGCGTCAGATAAACTCGATTAAAAAAATATTTGAATTTCGGATTACAGAATTTCTTAGGGCTATAGGAACGATAATATATGACTGGGCCATAAAATACCCAAGATTCGTTGGAGGATTAAGGTAATAGTTCAATAACACGATTGGGTCAAATAAGACCCGAGAGACGTAGTAGTATTAAAAAATTGATATCACGTCAAAGTTCGTTGAAGGGTGAAATCTATTTTACTTCTACGCGGTAAATCGTCAGTTCGACTCATCCCCAGTTCATGTGATTCTATTTCGGGACGAACGACATGTGTGTATATCGACAGACGAACTGCGTGCACGAAAAATAAATGCCACTGAAAGTACCGGCATCGATAAAAGTTTCGGGCAGTAACGTTATTTTCATCCGGCTCATTCCGAATTGTTTAAATTATTTAGCGGGGTTTTCCTACGTTTTCCTTATTCCGATAAGAAGAATCCGAATGAGTCATGGAACACGATGTAAAGGCTAATCCAAGCGATGCCCTACACGGCTCCACTGATAACGTGTCACATATTTAATGTATTTTTCCTTGTCAGCTGCGGTTTTGCATAGTAGTTCTTGTTGCATAATTACAGATTTGTTACGCTGTCGACATGACTCGTACCGTTCTTTACATTGTTTCCCATGTTAACTTCAATCGTATTTGATCGTGATCTAACCTTTCCTGACCCAAATCACTGGAGGAAAGATCGCCACTGATTAATCGATTAAGCTTGACTAATTCATGTGATTATAATCAGCGTGCATTCAGTTTCGTGTAGTTATAATTACCATTTCCTCTGAATCCCCGATGAATGAGCCTTTAGTTAATTATCAAACTTGTCACAAGTGAAAGGTTAACGCACACGTCATGCGCAATGGCATCCTGAGAGGTTAAGGATTTCCACGAGATCGGAAGTATAGTGGGCGACAGCAATGCTCTCTACAATGCGGTTACACAATTACCGCGTGTCTTACGCAATTCGACCGCTGTGTCATTATTCATGTATCGAGGTTAGCGGATAATGAAAACGTACCACCCAGTACGTTTCCACACATTCGGCTCGTGCGTTCGCAGCGAATTCGTCGACAGCGACGAACTGTTGAAACAACCATCAATCTTGCACGAAATTCATTTGCAGAAACCTAACCTCAGTGTACCCGAGTTGATACTACAATGCAATTCAGGCTTTCCTTTAATTCCGGTCAGTTAAGTAACAGTATTTTCATGTCGACTTTCTCAAACTTCAATAAGCTGTAAAGAAATATGAAATGTAATTTCTGTGGGCAATGGCACGACTGTGAGTAGCAGTATATCATTTCGACTTATCGATTGGAATTTCCGTATTCGAGTCTAGCAAATTATCGACGGATTACGTAGTGCTACCTGTTACGTGTGCGTGCATTATTACCGGAATACGTGTTACTGTGTTTCATTGGCGTAACTAGGATTTTTGTTTTGGGAAGGGGGGGGCAGGTCCCATCTTCTCCCTCCCCCCTCTTTCTCTCTCTCGCTCACTCTATTTTTTATAGGTAGAAGAAATTTCTATATAAATACACATTTTATAACAATCATTTACCTACATATTTTTTGACACTAAAACAAAGAGTAAACCGAATAAAAAATTATTGATTATTTAACGGACGAATATTTTTTACTTATTTTGATAGTTTCTAGTAAGGGGTCATTCCGCGTTCTAGGGGGGGCCAATCCGCATTTGAGGGGGGCCAGGCCCACCCGGCCCCCTAACTAGTTACGCCAGTGCTCTGTTTCCACGTTGATGTCTCACTTCAAACTACTTACTGCGCCCATCAGAAATTAAATTAATTGCAGTATATATCTAATTAGAGATAACTCATCGTTTCAAAATAATGTATCAACTTCAAGGAACTTTCAAAGAGCTCATTAACGATGTTGACGATTCGAAAGCTGAGCATTGAATAGTTATAACAATCCTTCGTATCTAAAATATTCGCAATAGAAAACTTAAAGTCTCGATATTCAAACATGAAATTAACGGGGAAGAGCGATTTCATGCGCAGAGAGAATGCCCACTCTACGCTCGCTTGTGCGTGGTCACACTGTTGCGATTGCGACAGTGGATGTTGCGCGTGGAAGGTTGCAGAGTTTCAAGAGGGGGTCAGAGGGTTTCGATCATTTCCAGATAGGACGGAGGTGTTTCGTTATAGTAAGGAGGTCGTGATGCTTGCTTGACCCTTCTAGTATCCCGGCTGCAGTGGCATTCTCTCCTCTTGCAACGGGCACAATGCGCGCACATGCGGCAAGCAGGCGTACAATGGGGACGACACGCATTCAGGTACCACATTCTTACATCGTGCGAATCGTTCGGCGAATGAAAACGCGATGGCTCGCTCTCGTCCGGCGCACCTTGGATTTGAAAAAGAATTTCGAGAAAATTTCTAATTATCAGCTGTTGAATTTTAAATTAGTATATTGTTCAATTTAATTCGCATAGGTACATAGAATATTCTTGTAATTTTCCTTAAATAATAATTGGAAGAATTGCAGGGTTATTTTCTCGTATTTTTGTTAAGGTACCTGAAAAGATGTTACAGTTATCAAAAATAGGAATAGATATTTGAACTAAATGTTAAGTTAACTTAAGGGGTCATGCCTAGTTGGCAGGCGTGATTACCGGGAATTTTTTGTGGAAAATCTAATGTATATTTTTTACAACTATTTTCTTATTTTAAAAGTACATATATTTAGCAACTCTCAGTATTTTTGTTATAGAAAAATAAACAGGCATGACCCCTTAAAATTTAAATGATCTTCAGCCACCATAACTGGTATAAATGACCTTCAGTGACTTTGCATCGTTTTCAGTAACCTCGATCTAAATCTCGTATTGTAAATCATGCTCCGTATGTTTAAAATGCGCGGCGCTCACCGTGCGCACACGCAGCAGATTCAAACCCTGCGCACTAAGAAGGTTTGCGTTTTGATTATTCGTTCTCATGATTAAAAAACACATTTTTGCCCCTTTCAATAATACAAGCAATGCAAAGCCCAGAAAAATACAATTATTGCTCATTAATCATTAAAACTTGCACCCCTGCTTCCCCTTCTCCCTCAGAGGCATCACCGACTCCAAGAAGTATTTAAAAAAAAGCGCGGGAAAGTACGTTAGACTCAAATGCTCACAATGAACGATTCATCGAAACCAGATCCATATGACTGAAAGAGTGAAGGCTGTACACACACATGGGGTCAATCTTTTCTTCCCTTCCCCATTCCTCCGTCTATGCTCGGTACAGTTAAGACTCGTTTCGTATGCTACCCTCGCGCGAAACAGACCCGTATCGATTGCGGGCAGGTCGAATGGGAATGCGGCGAGTGGTTTTTCGCCTCCTCGTAGGCTTCATATTTCCTTTCCCCCCGCGCACGGTCGCGGGTCGACGATCCGCGCGCGTTAATATTCCGCCCGTGTCGAGTAATATCCTGTGAAAGTAAAAGAATTTCCTTGCAGAGGAAGAGCCGTGCACCCCATGCAGCGCAATCTGGGGACCTTGCACCTCCAAACTCGTACTAGCCGTTGCAGTACAATGGCGGCTATTATAAATTCAAATCTCTGCCTGAATCGGCGTGCTGACTATAAACAGTCAGACTTTAGACTCGGTGGCACGAAGTTTTATAGATGATACACCATTTCTGTCTTCAAGTGTCTCCTTGTTTGTACTAAGTTTAATTTCTGTATAGTTATGGTACCCGAGGGTTCGAAGAGATCCTGCTTGACCTTTCATTGAAATCTCCAAGATTACAAGCGAAAATGCAGGTTTCCTCCGTTTCCCACTGTCATTACCTACTGGCTAGTAAACAAGGATTCACGGTGGTTCACCGTTTTCCAGGAGGAGATTACCGCGATCATTATTCTCTCTGGGAAGAATATACCTCTGGCAGCTTCCTCCGCAGGCCTTAAGCCGCAAGGAATTATTCTCGAGGATCATTTCCCCTTCTTTCTTGGTCAATCTCTCGCAGCACCCTTCTGGGAATCCGTCCGGACCAATATGACCGGCAAATCCGTTAATAGGGAAAATGGAGAAGCGCATTGAAAAGACAGCTTTTCGAGATTGTGCTTGCTAAATTGTTTCTTTTGCAGTTTTACCTACAATATATACCTATATATCACACTTGAGATTTGGCCCTCTTGAACTAGCAAGCGTCGGCCTTAAATAAAATATCTATTTTAATTGAAAGAGAGTTGAGAGGATTTTAAAATTAATTTAATATGACAACTCATATATGATTTATTACTAATTTGATAATTTTTTTGAAGTTGTCTCATGTAGGGCTGGGAGTATTTGTCGAATTTTTCGATATTCGAATATTCGAATACTTCAATTACTCAATTATTTGTCGAATATAATTCGAATATCCAAGTATTCGAATACTCAAATAGGTATTCGAAGTTTATTCGTAGCATTCGAATACTTGTAAAATATTCAAATACTAAATTATTCAAATAGTCCCAGTCCTAGTATCAAGCCTCCGTGTTTAAACCTCTTCCAATTTCTTTCGTTCAAATTGAGCACCCCCAAATTGTTACAACTATTCCTCGAGTTATGGAAGGCATAAACAAGTTGTTCCATTCGAATTTTCTATAAACCACTTTATTGCAATCAAACTATTCCACTTTTCACAGTGAAAAGTACTCGAGGTGTCATCAATTTTCACGGACTTCCTCGATCGATTCCTCTACCGATCTCGCAAGATCCGCAACGAAATCGCGAGCGATCCGCGTCGCTGTGTTATCCAGTGACGGTGAGCGAGCGTTGCTCCTCTACTCCTTTTTTCTCCTTTCCTTCATCTCCATGCTGCTCGGTCCCCCGAGGAACAGCCTCGTTGCAAATCTTGTGTAAACGGCCCTAGTGGGCGAGTTTCCTGACAGTTCGATACGCAAGGACGGTGCGTTCGATCCGTCCGGTTCGGATGCCTTGTAAGGAGGGACAGCGAGGCCGTTTCGTTCGGAAACTCGCCTTTCTTTCGGCCCTACATTCGTTTCTCGGGATCTGCCGCAGTGTACCGACCCGTTTGATCGTTGCTTCGCTATGGGAAAATGTGTGTCGCAAACCGCGAGAGACGGCGGCGTAAGCTAGGCGAGATAAAAAGTATCCTTGCAGAGAAAATGGCGCTACTGCTATTAGGAACAAATGCTTTCTTTATAGCAGGATGGTAGTACATTTTTCTCTGAATACAACCACCTCAGGTTTTAATGGTCAAGTTCTAACAGCAGTTACCACTAACCCTTATACGGAAATTGGGCCATTTTCACCCATAATCGAGTCACGAATCCCCATTCCTCGTTTAATAATGTATTATTAGGACTGAAACCCCTTCATATAGGTATTTAAGTAACTAATAACCATTATTAAATTTCAACAATAAAAACAATAAAAAATATTCAAAATTAAGAGAATTAATTTCTCCTTAAAACTCCTTCATATCTTTAAGTAATTAATAACCGTTATTACATTTCTACAAAAAACAATAAAAATATTCAAAATTAAAAAAATTAAATTAAAAAGTTTTTTTTTAGTTAAGTTTTATTTTTCTATGCCCGTTTCTTGCAAATATATGATACGGGCCAATTTAAAAAATCAAAGTTCACCTTCAAATATCCGAAGAGCATCTCCACCTAGAAAAATTTCGTTTGACCCATCTTATAACCCCCTTGCAACCATGCACCTTTACTTTAATCCATTTTTCTCTGCAGATAATAATTTTGACGTAAATCAAGATTATATTAGCTGACCCACCCTGTACTGTAAATATTCGTCACATCCTATGAGTCGTCTACTAATAAACACGGAACGTGGGTCTAAATTGACCCACCTTCATTAGCAGACAGTTAATACCAAACACTTATCAACGCTATTTGGTTTATTAAATTCAAAACTTCACACTTTACACCACCCCAGAATCCACTTGAATTCAATCGTAACAAATGTATATCAATTTCACTTTCTTTCGCTCATGTAAACCTATTCGGAGAGATTTGATGGCGGAGTACTCATCGGCTAGCTCGAACTTTCGTTAAAGTTTTCAATTTTCCCAACGTTCGCCTATCTCCCTGATAGATCCGAGGTGGGAGATGCAATCTAGCTCGTTAACGTTGGTCGTTTCGCGTAACGGGGTGTTTAAGCCCGTAGAAAGATCGGCGCAGATCGTTCTGCGGTATCTTTTCATCTTGCGAAGTACTCGTGTATAACTTCTCAGCTTATCGCCTTTGGAAGCTTGAAAAGACAAGCGACGTGCGTGTTCCACTTCGAACACTTGAAAACATAACGCAATAGGCGTACTTAGAGCACGATGACCATGTGTGGTCGATGCTTATCGTGTGAAAGAGGTAAACGTTTAATTAGGACAGGAGGATCTGTGTGATAATTGGGAGGGTACTGTCTTTGCAGGACCACAGAAGTTTCTACCGCCACTGGTTTACCATTGGCGATTGGGAAGATGCTTGGCTGCTCTGCAAACGATCCTTGGCGTCGCGGTGACGTCGCTGTCGTTGTGGTTGCTGCTGTGGGCACCTCATCTGCCGGTCGCGGATAATCCATATTGGAGTGGAATGCCAGTAAGTGCTGCGGCGATCCGCTGTGATCCTACTAGAAAGCCAGCGGCACGTGAATCGTTGCTTCATCCTCTTTACTTGCAGCTGCTGCTCTCGGGCAGCTTTGGGATCTGCCTGCTGTGTTGCTTTAAGAAGGAGTACCCGGGGATGAGTCCTGGATTCTGTCTGTCGTCGACAAAGGTATTATTGACATAGAGAAAGACGAAGATAGAGAAAGTATGTTTGGAAGTGGAAGTTTGCTCTGTGAATATAAATAGGGGAGTTTTTCTTGGATATCAACGTGTCTTCGAACTTCAGACTTTATCTGGGGTCATCTTAGATCTCTGATGAAGTTGAGGAAGTAGGGGAGACCGGGGTAAAGTGAACCTCGGGGTAAAATGAGCTTTCTTAATTTATTCTTTAATAATAGAATATATTTACAAATTTTGGGGATGTAATAAATGTGCATAATTATCAGTGTGATATTACATTTATTATATTTATTACGTCCCCAAAATTTGTAAATATATTCTATTATTAAAGAATAAATTAAGAAAGCTCACTTTACCCCAGTCTCCCCTATTCTATAAATAGTTGTAAATCTTTAGATCTTTCATCACACTCAGATTGCTCTAATGACTACTATTTAGGATTACAGCACTTACTTTATCAGTAACAATACTCAGACTTCTTCCAGTTGAGTAAGAGGTTCTGTTACTGTTCTGTTAATTGCAGTGTCCCTAGATCTCTGATAAAGTTGAGAATATGCTCTATAAGTCTGACGAGACTATATCTACTCTATGAGTACCAAAATGTTCTCTGACCTCTGCTGAAACTAGGAACCTTGCCTCTCAATATCTCTAGGAGCATTTTTCATCTGTATCACTGCATTTTCAAACCAAAATTACATTACCGTTCGAAAGTTTTTAAGCGACAGATAAACACACAAACGAATAAAAGCTTTCTGCTTTATATATTAAGATTGTACGTTATATCTTCCCACTTATCTATACCTGAATCCACTGTTTCTTCATTGGGACAGGCGATCAGCGCGTTCCTGGCGGTTTTGGCAACAGTGGCCTGCTCCATGGCATGCGTCTTCTCTGCCCTGCACCTGATGCGCTTAATGGGATTGGAATGCAACCCAGCGCGAGTGCTGAACGCCACCTGCGTCTGCAAACCCCGCGAGGACGCATCCAACTCCACCGAGGCGGCAGTTAGGTACATGGACTTGAACTGTCCCGAGGTAGAGAGCATCCTGACGATCCTGCTCATCTTCTCCTCCACGTGCAACGCGTTCGGTGCCCTAGTAGCCGGCTGGTACACGTACCTCCACTGGAGTACCAGGAACAAGAGGCCCAAGTACTTGCAAGTGAGAACCAGTCCGAGCTCGGGGACCAACTACCTCAGCGGCAGGCCGATATACAATCCGAATCTGAACGAACGATGACAATGCTCCCGCCACGCGGATCAGGACACCTCGTACCTTCGCTACTCTTCGTTGACGATAGACGATGAGAATTGTATCTCAACTAACGAGCCTCGAATCGATTGACCTTGCAATGGAAATCCGCGATTCCTTCGCCTACGGACGACGGACTACTCGAGCGAGAATAAGGATAGATTATTAATCATATAATTATGCATTCACGGCTTTCAGGGTCGTGGATGTAGATGGCTGGAGCGCGCGCGAATTAATCTCTGATTTGGAGAGGGAATCTCTGGAATGTTCAGAGGTGGCTCGTGAACTTTGGAATAGAGCGAAGAGAATAGAAGATAGAGACTCGGACGACGGTGTAATATGAATATTGTTTCATAAAGCAACGTACCGATCGATTGACGTTCCAGAGAAAACGCTCATCGATCGCCTGCGTTGATCATCGTAATGTGTTCTTAATATTTATTGTACTGTACACGGCGCGTACTGCATCGCCGATTGTAAGTAGGCAGTGATTCATAAGTCTTTTGAGAGATTTTAATGCAACTGCATTTAACGACGCGTCAATGCACTTTTTATAAAAATTTACGTATTTGTAGATTATGTAGGGAAGTTTGTGTACGATGTTTTGTGGCGAGTGAATATGCTTATTTTAACTCTGTGGGACACACCAAAGTTTCGTCTGCGGGTTTGGTGAATGAAGTTTACACGCGGATGCATATCATTAAGTTGTATATAATTTGGAACCTCCAAACTCTTGTCTATTGCGGACGAGTATTTATATTCAACGAAAGGTATAGAAACTTGGGAAGGGGATAAAAGCTACGTGGAAGTAAAAGAAATTCGATGTCTCTTTGAATGTTCGAAGACGTATAACAGCATATAAGTAGCTTTAGATAATAACAAAATAATAATTTAACGGATAACGGGTCACTCCACGTGCAATTATCTTCCACGTGGATCGTCAGTATTTTAGGTGTAATTAATAAGCAAATGTTTCGTGAGTATGCGTGTATGTTCATACGTATGTATATGTGTTTTTAGCACGAGCAAAAGGAATGAGAACTTTTAACTTTACTACACACTCAAAAAGATGTCTTCGATTTTATACCTCATCGCGAGTACTACGTTAGAAGCTAGTTCTAAGATTTGTAATTTGGTAAAACGTACGATAAGCCTTAAACGAAGCCTATTTTAACAGAATTCGATGTAAAGGGTCGAATAAATCGCTTCAGTATTAAAAAGGAGATCTTAAGGAAAAGGAATACACGTTTATTGCACAGTTATTCAGAGGATTCTTATTTTATTTTACTTGGATCATGATTTTTCGTAGAAACAGAGGGAGGATGGCCCTCTAGTTTCCCTTCGGCTTCATTTATACGGATCTCTGGTATCACGGCGCAGTCGCTGGACTGTGATTCCCAAGAATCGTGGAAAACCTTTGCCATCCTGCTTAATTAATACGTAATTAATTAACAATGGACAACTTGAATTGCCTGGCATATTGCCTGCATGGAACGGACTCTTAAATAATTATTTTGTATAGCGTGGCAAGTCGCGTTCGATGGTCAAAAGAAAGTTTAAAATTCACACTATGCGTGCAAATGATGTCGATACAAAACTTTGTTTTACCATTTTTCACTTTCTCTTGACCATTCATGCATACTCTTTCAAAGCAAGGGAAGAGTGATGTAACTTCTTTGAAACCAGCGTGTCACCTGGCAGTTCCACTAGTTTGTCCTCTGTCTCTGTGACTGTTTTCAAAGACTTGCGGCAACTCATCCTCTTCCACATCTGTTAATTCAACCACATCCGATGCCGAACGCTTTCTCCCGTGTATGTCGACCACACTGTCCATTGTCGCCGCAACTTCCGGTTCACCTGACGAGTTACCCGACCTTTCAGTGAAATATTTACCGAGTTAAGTCCACTATTTATACGTTTTAGAAACCTTTGGGAGCTCTAGTCTTCGACGGTTTCGTGGCTAAACCGGGCAACATCTTCTTCCACTTCAGAAGCGACGTGTCTATTACATCCTCCTTTTTCCTGACTATTTTGAACAGCTTTCGTCGCTCCTCTGTACGTTCATGACGCAGTTGTATCTGAAAGATGACATGATTTTCAATTAGGCTTATTGAAAGTTGGTCCATTAGATTTAAGACCGTCACGTATTTTAACGAAGCACGGCGAAGCGAATCGAAGAAATTGATAATAATTAATTAATAGTCGCTGTGCGCTTCGGTCATCAATTCTTTATAAACTTTCCTCTTCATATTCGCCAAAATGCGCGACGGCCTTTACACGAAAGTTTTTACTTAATTCAAGAAACACGCGTATTTATCAAAGGATATGGAATCTTATAAGTGCTTAGAGCTTGTTTGAATTTGATATTCAAGTATTTAATTTGGATTCTGCTCCATCACCTTTAAATCATTGTTTGCTTCTCTCAGGGAGCCAGTAAGGGATACCATATAGTAGATAATCAATGTCATCAAAACGATTAGCGGAATCACAATACCAGGTGAAGCAATGTAATCAAGACACCTGTGAAAAATAACAGAACTTAGGTATTCTCATTAGGGTGGAACGAAATATAGAGACAAAATATTGTTTTATTATTCATGACTTCTAATAGTGGATAAAAGTTGCCTTTTATTTAAGCTGCCAAAGTTTGAACGTGAGCAACAAATTTTTTGAGGTGCCGCAAGCCTTTCATAAATTAATATGTCAGTAAATATTCCACCCTAATTCTCATATCGAAAGTAGACATCTGCTGTGAATTTTGAATAAGAATCAGAAAGCAAACATACCTTTGAATCGGTTCTGGAAGAGAGTCTGTCAGCTGTTTTGTCGCCAGATGATAGATTTTATTGTAGCCAGAGAATGGTCCGCAGTGCCACGATGGCTCTATCCACACAATTGCGTAGCCAACAGGCACAACGCACAAGAACAGCATAGTCAGAAGAAGAGCAAAGTAAAAATTATTAGACCTGTAAAGCAAACTGCTTAGTAATCGAGTATCATCGGTGAAAATTATATTACCAACATTTGTAGTTACTACGAAATGTTTGCAAGTTACCTGGAAGCTCGAAAGATTACTTCGTGGGGAACGTTGCAGGTCATCACTGCCCAAGATCGCAAGTACATGAGAATACCAAGCTTCAGAAGATTCATCACTGTTAATCCAGGGCTGAAGAACATCCCCATCCAGATCATTCCTTGGTTGTTCACCAAGTGCAGTATATTCTCAGCGATTTTGAAGTCACCGTACTGGGGGAACTGCTTCTCGAGGTCCCAGCACCAGCAGCCGTTCATGAAACGCACAAACACTGCACGGAAGAAGTCTATGCTGAGCGTAAACACTATGACGAGCACCTGAAACATTCAACGTTAATTAAAAAGGTGTTTACAACTTGCGAACGAAATGGCAATATTCATAGGTTCCATTTACTAAGTCCATGACAGTCAGCTTAGCTAGTTCTTGTCCAAACATTGTCTCCCAACATAGTCGACGAAGCTTCTTTCGAGTCTTCAGATCTAGTAACTTTGATGGAGCGACTGCAGAAAAAAGTAGATAGTATTACAATACAGGCAATATGTTTTCTTATTACGAAGGGATTAGATTTAAGTCATACTTGTATCTTGTGTCGTTGTTGTGCAGACTTGCTCAAAGCACTGTATGACATAGTTCTCCGCTGCGAGTGGAATCACTCCCTCGTTTACTGAAGTTGAAGAACTATCCACAGTAGACACTTTGTCAGTTATCTCTTGAATGGATACACTTGTAATCCTTGGCGATTCTGTGCTCGTGTCCAGTGTAGTAATTATTGAACGTTCGCCAAATGTATCATTCTCTGTCGTGGAAGACGCTATACTCTCCGAGGTGGAAGAAGTAGTATAAGAATCTTCACTCGTAGTGCTTGCATCAGTTGTATCATGAATTGCAAGCTCAGTTACTTCAGCGTAAGCTGTTGTCTTGTTCAAGTCTAGAGTAGACAAAGAGGTACCATTCACTTCTTCGCTGAAACTAGAAAAAGACGTCCCAGTGGCATTATCGAGAGCGGGAATAGTACTTGTATCGAAAGTATCATTCTGTTCAAGTCCAAGTGTATCAAGAGTATTATTCCATTCTGTCACAGGTGATGTAAGATCCTCTTCGATCACAGTTTCAGTCGAAGACCATGTGGTCTCATTGAAGCCTATGGTTTTCATGTCTTCTCCATCGTAATTGTCATACGTGTAATCTAAAGGAGGATAATCTCCAACGTTATATATCTCTTCTAGTGACTTCTCATCCATTATGGGATTAAGGAACAAGTTTTTGGGCATCATTGAGTACGGTGGTAGTGCTAGATCAATGGATATGTTAAATAATTAATAAATAAATGAAATTTAAGTAAAGTGAATGATGAAGCTTTACGAAACATACTTGCACCAGAAACTTCAGTTTTATTTTGTAAACCACTGATGTTGCTAGCTAGAATTAAACTTAAGGATGCCAGCGTTGCGAATCCTCTTGATTTTGTCATTTCATTATTACACTCAATGGGCTTGTACGAACAATTTGTAGTCGTCGGTTGAAGGCTTTGCAGTTCTTGTTTCTGGCGTACAAACATTACAAGCGAACATATCAGTGATTCATCTAATTCAAAAACAATAATGTCATTGAATCATTTCACTTACCATTGTATTTATTTTGCCAAACAAGGCGAATATCAGAGAGTAGAGATTCAATAAATTCAAAAGCATTATTCTGTAACGAATCGTTTAAATTGTGACAACATTTCTAGATATCAAGATTGAGTAAGGATTATATTGTTTAACAGTTTACCGTGCAAGCTGCACGCGAAGTTGCTTTCTGGGATGATAGCTTTCTAGCAGACCTAGTATCTCGAATAATACTGGGAATAAGTACGTGATAAGAGACATCACGACTGTAATTTCATTCTGCCTCCACCAATCGCTCTGCTCAAGCTCTTCGGCGCTTCTTGCGACAACTTTTACCACGGCATATGCTGACAGCACTAGTAACGATATTACGGATATGTTCACGAAGATTCTCATCAATATGATCTTCCAACTGAAAAGTACGAACAGTCGAATATATAGAGAACAGAGTTAGAAAAGTGTAAATAGAGTAGAGCGTCAATTATCCGAACTGCTTGGGACCGAGATGGTTTGGAAATTCGAATTGTTCGGATAATCGATCAGGTGTGAGAATGAAGCATGCATGTACTTTACACAGTTTATAACTATAGGAATTACACCTAAAATTGCTTATTAAATACAAGAGTACTACTGTGTTAATTTATACTACGCAAAAATCAATTAAGGGAAGTGTGCACCTTGTTGGGCCGAAAAATAGGTAATTCTTTGTGAATTTTTTCTACAAAAACGGTTCAACAAATTAATTTGAGATTTGGCAGGCTGTTTTATTGTATCTTGAACTATTGTTCTGAATTTTTGTGTGACAGTGAAAAAAACATGGCAGATACAAAAAGAGCGTTGAAAAATAATCGGGTGATCCTGGCGTTGACGAAAAGTACTGTAAGGTTTATCCGAAACACACAAAAAAAAGAGATTCTTAATCTATATGAATGTTGCTATGGGTGGTAGTAGATTTGTTAATAAACCAGCTGTACTACTTGGCTTCGCCCGAAATTTAAATTCTGATTTTATAAAAAAAATTGATTTCTTTTTGTGAAAATAGTCATATTCATCTGGATTAGCTAGGCATAATGAGATGGGACACATTTCGTGACCCCAGAGTTTACCGTTCGAAAGTTTTTCGGCGACAGACAAACACACACTTTCTGTTATATATATAAAGATATAAAAAATTAACGAAGTAAGTCAAAGTCTTAAATTGAAGAAGTTCTTCGAAGCAATCTTACTTCCTCTCATCTTTTTCTCTCTCAGCCTCCTCGAGCAAAGCCTCCTTGAGCGCAAGCACGATGCTAGCCACTCGATTGTGAGCGGTTTCCGGATTGCCCACCATGAAGTCCCATCCCGTGAACAGCTTCCAGGAAAAAAGGCACTCATCCTCCTTCTCGGTGAGTTTGCTCAGTCGAGAATTCTCTGCCATTCTGAAAATGTACCGTACATTATCACTAATCCTCGAGTATCTTCATCCAAAGGTGCAACGTTCGCGACTATCTACTTGCGCAATATCGCGACGAAGCTGTAGATGTAGACGACTACGTTCGTCACGAAGTAGGCCAAAGGAAGCCTGTAACCGCTCTCGGCATCGTGGTTGGTGTACCAGCCGTAGAAGAACGGGGAATACCTCAACACCCCTTCGAATTCCCATAGAGTTAACAGGTGCTTCGATTTGATCTTCTCTTCCCTGAGCATGATCTTACGCTCCCCCGCTGCGACTGGGTCTGCAGTGAGCATCTGTTCCAAAAGAAAAAGTGTCTGTTGAGATTTGAGCTGGGATTAACACTTGCAGATGATACGAATTTCATGGAATATAAGAAAAAGGGAAATGAAGTAAATGAAGAATAGCGCGGACGTCGAGTGTGTTTTGAAGTAGAAGGTAGAAGCTTCGAGGGATGGAAACGTCAAGAAGATATCTTGTACCAAGATTATCAATTAAAGTCAATTATAATCAAAGCTACTGTAATTGGATCTGTGATACTTCCAAACCTCTGAACGAGGTGTTTTCAATTATTGACGTACTTCAGGGATTGCTACAAAAGCAGTGATAATGGCTGACGCAACGAGATTGATCCAGAATAGCCAGCGAAGAAATGTGTAGTAGGAAGCTACTGCTGAGCCAAAGTGCGATTCTATCTCTTTGATGCGAAGTTCCCAGGGAATCAACCAGGTCTGAAGGTTGACCAACTCTCTTCGACAATACTGCCACTTCTGTTATTAGAGAACGACGAAGAAAGACTTCAGTTATTCCCTTCATCACTCGCTTTCCTTCTAATCAGTTCTACCTTTGCAGTGAAGAGCGAGATGCGAGCAATAGCGTCCTTCGTGCTGCGTGTCTGCGCCAGTCTTTCCTGAAGAACACCTTCGTGTCTCCTCACGTAGGCCTTGGCCTGCCTCACGAGCTTCATCTTCCTCCGAAGTGGCCATGGTTGTTGCTTTACTCCGCTCAGTACTTCCTTATGCAACTTCAGCTTCTCGAATATCTGTTCTTGGCTCCCGCTTTCCTCTATCGAGATCGCTGTTCTGCGGAGAAAATTATAGGCCTTTAGACTTCTAGTATTAAGAATTACCGTGACTCTAAACCCTACGTCACAGTTTTACAGTGTTCCGCAAACTTTTCTCACCCTCGACACACTTAAGCCCTTCCCAGAATTCCACGGCACACCACAAGCAAAAATATACAAAGCACATACAAGAATTTACAAAGTGTCTTCACAGAAATTACAATTATTTATGAAAAACTTTTTTTGAAAAGAATCTTGTGCTTTTTCTCCTCTTGGAGGCATTGTGCTGCAGTGCACATACCATCGTCTCGTGATACACCGGTTGCGGAACACTGTTATAAAGAAGGATAAAATAAACATTTTTCCTTAGCACCGCTTTTCCATGTGACATCGTACAACAGAGTTATAGAGCTTTGAAAAGTAGGTTTCTGGGCGCCTGGCGACATGCAACCCATCGTTCACCGTGCCCGCCCGTAGGCAGCACACGAGCGACGTAGGCAAAAGGGCTGTCTATCACCAGGCGTAAAGAATAGTCGGGCTGCCTGTCATCAGGCGCCCACAGACTTCAAACACCTGGTTATTTGAAGATGATTGCGAGCACCTCGCAGTAGGCAACCCGCTTCTTAGTGCTGCCTACCGACGGGCAGCGATCAGAAACAGGTTGCATACCACTAGACAATAACTAGGGTGGAACCAAATATAGAGGCAAAATATTTTTTTATTTAAGTTAATATTTCAGTAAATATTAATATTTGAAGGGTTTGCGGCACCTCAATAAATTTGTTGATCACGTTCAAACTTTGGCAGTTTAAATACCATTATAAAAGACAACTTTTGCCCACTATTAGAAGTCATGAATAATAAAAAAATATTTTGCCCCTATATTTCGTTCCACCCTAGTAGACACTAAATAATACAATTTTCGAACCTCTGTAATTTTGTTATATGACGTTACATGACAAAATGGTACTAAGAAGAAATATTCTCGTTATCTTCCTCTATAATTCTACGAGCTTTTGGCACAAAGTTCTGAATCGTACTGTATACTCACTCTCCAGAGCTGATGGTATAGACTGAAGACCTCCGACGAAGCGAGACTTCGGCTTCCGTGCTGAACGGCGACGACGGGCGGCGTTTCCGTCTACTTTGCCGTCGACTGGAACTCCTTCGTTGCATGATCGCACACGCTGAAGCGGAGTATTCATCTTCGTCGGCCTCTTCCTCTGAAATCCATTAAACTTCTACCTCGTACCCGCCTCGAAATTAACTTCCTGGGGTATATACTAACTTCGACCAAAGACGCAAATATATTCTTGAAATTCGGATTAAAGTAAAGAAGAAAAAGCTGTAAAATACTCAACACAATTGTTGCTTTTTAAGATTCTACAGAAAACTTAGAATTCTGGCGACATCGAACGGGGTAAATTATTTTTCCAAAAATACAGTGGAACTTAAAAGATCCCCTACCCGGAAATTCAAAATATTATGAAACTGAAGATTTGTAGAGGATATATAGGTATGTATTATGCAATTTTTTGGCTGCTCAAATTCACTCAAAATGGGTGAAATTGACCCGTAAAAAATCCGGTTAAGTATTTACCGACTTTGTGTTATAACTCGCGAACTATAAGAGATAAAAAAAAGTTTTCAAACTAAAATTACTTCTTTTAATTAGGATTACCATTTGGCAAAAGTGATAAGCGACTTATAACACAAAATAGGAAAATAATCGGATTTTCAGGGACCAATTTCACCCCCTCAGACTGAAATTGCACAGAAAAAAATTGCGTAATACATATCTATATATCCTCTAGTTCACCTAGCTATCCTCACAGGGGATATTTCCTGAATTATAATTTTTTGAATTTTCGGGTTGGTGATCTTCCCTTATTTGTTTTAATTATCCGTAATAATTAACAAAGGTAATCCTACAGATTACTGGTTTGATTTGCAGGTGTTGTACTAACCAGTTATGGATATCCTCTGCATGCCAGCGAGGTCCTCGGCGTCACTTCCGTTTCCTTCTTCTTGCACCTTGCCCGGACAAGCTTCCCTCCGAATGTCGCCTTCGTGGCCGCGTTCAGTGACGGCGAACGTAACTGACAGTCGGTCGACCGACGGCTGCGGGGAAGAAGGTTCCACCTACACCGGGAGGCAAGACCCAAGCAATTAGTTGCATGAATTTCGCTCGTAGATCACCCATCGTCACGCCACGTTCACCAGTCCCTACGGTGGAAAGTGCTGCCCGCGATTGGGTATCGAATGACAAGGCTGAACTCGATTTCAGGGATACCGTTCAAATCATTACCAAACCACTGATGAGAACAGAATGGGGCAACTTGCCTTCGCGACGTCTCTGAAACTTGCAGACGGAGATCAGAAGTCGAGAACAAAGGTGAAGAACAGTGGAAATAGTTGTCTTAAGAAAACTGTTAATGCATCAGAGGGGGTTGGATTGCAATTGGTAGTATTGTTCAGCTGTGGAAGAATCGAGGAGATAGCGATGATGTTAGGAGGAAGTTAGAACAGGTGGTGGATGAATCGACGACGATGGATTCGGTGGAACTGCCATTCTGGCGATTGGAGACAACTCGACAGTGGTCATCCCTCGTTGGGACCGCGCCTGTATCGAACTCAAGTCGATGTTAATGCCTGTCCCACTCGATATCGGGGACACCATGTTCCGTCCACAAATCTTCCAAATCACGGAAGCCTATATATCATTGGTAAATGGAGAGATACTTTGCTTCGCGATAGGATTACATCGATATTGACTGCTTTCAGCGACGAACGAGTGCTCTAACGACGCTTTAATTAACTTTGTGGATAGTGGTCTCGCGATTGAGGTAAGTTTCGTTTATATTTTAGTAGGAATAATGGATTTGAATAATTTTGTAATACTTCTCTTCTTTTCTCCTCCCATTTTCCCTTTCGTCTCATTTTCACTTTTCTCTACCAATATCTTCCCTAATTCTAAGCCTCAAATTAATATTGAAATAATGAACACACGCCGTGTGCGGAAATACCCCAACCCTATTCGTTAAGCATACTCTTTGAACGCCCATCGGCGGTTTCCGCACGGAGTGCGTGCGTATACGTGTTCGTCATACCATCAGAGATTAAACTATCGATTGTAAGATGAAAAAGGGCACATGACGTGTTTGAAATGGAATTATTCTTAAGAAATTTGAAGTGTTTGTAGCCGCTGTGTAAAGATCTACGGACCAATGATCTACAAAGAGAGTTTAAGGCCACATGCGACCTGCCGCACCCTAAAGAGCACTGTGATACGTTCGAACGAGCCATCGTGGCCACGTACACCTCGCATTCTTCATGTGACCCCACCCTTCCTTTTCCACATAATCATTTCACTTTCAGATCACCGCGTCGTGTTACACGCGATCTTTGGAAACTCACGAAAATCACCCTCCCCCTCCCATCATATTACATATACCACCCACCCTCCCGAAACTTGCACCCTGTTTCGTGAAAAGTCACGAAATCCAGCGTTTATCGTTATCATTCATTTCTATGGCACACCTTTCTGAAGAAGTGACAGTTGCTGTGGGGGTAATTGCTTTTAATCAAGCCTTTGCTTCATTATCCCTTTCGTGGAATCTAAATGGAACCAACGTTACCATTTTACTATGGAAAAGTGTTATTAATAGTATATACCTCAAGTTTCGTAAAATATTGAACTTGAATTATCGAAATTAATTTTCTTAGGGAATTTGTTTCTCTAGAATAATTTGCATACGGAGTATAGGCACGTGTCTTGTCACTGCACATTAACAAATTATCCAAGCTTATCGAACTCGATAACAGTTTTTACCTGGCACGCAATATCTAGCTTTTGTCGTCGATGCATTTGCTGATTAAACGGATACTGGTTGAAATGAAATAGTCACGAATAGTTGACACCCTTTTAAAAAGTCTCAGAAAAGAATAGTTTAGAATATTTCTCTTTATTAGATTTATTTATAATCGCCATAATAAAACTACCAAGTAGTTTGAATGATTATTTTCATATTATTATGTTTAAAGTATTTTAAGAATATGGTGCAACACAGATAAAAAATTTAAAAAGAATTAAAAATTGCAAAATTTTTCTGCTCATTCAGGGCTCGGAATTTTCTATAAGAAATTGAATATTACCTCTTCAGGGGATAGCAATGGCGATGTCGCTTTCGATCGAGATCGAGACGTGCTGTTCGATCTTAAAATCCCTGAAATACTTTCCACTGACTGGTGCCTTCTTTCTTCAGAAGTATTTCCTTTTTCTCCATCCATCTTCTTTATCGCCTTCTACAATTAATCACTGCGTATTGCTAATCACTTTCCGCCAGACCTCTTTCCGGAAGTCGGTCGCCGTTTCCGGAAATTGCGAGGAAATTACTTCTTCTCCTCCTTTGGCTTTTTCAATCTTCGCGCAGTTGATCAATTTCGTTATGTAAAGTCAGTTTCGTTCGTGAATTTTTCTTTTTGAAAGATCGCACACTTTTTTCACTAACAACTGCATAAACTTAACTAGAATACTGGTCGGAAGAATTTCTTCAGAAATTGAGATGAAGTTTTAATCAGATTTAATAAAATTTTAAAATTCTATGGTGGTATAAATGATCACTATGGAATAATGTATTCCGAATTAACTCTTTAACTGGCGCTACAGGACGGAAATATGAGCAGTCTCGTGCCGGACAAGCCTTTTTATGCATTCGCTACTAGTGGGAAAAGTATTGTCCCTGCTATTGTCGCACTTCCTTCTAATCATATGCTTGAAGCTTTTGCGATTATATTATTAACGAAGTACAATTTAGAATTCTGAATATCAAATAATGTAGTCCTTCTTTCAGTGATTTATTCTTTTCATTTATTTATCAGCAGGTGGATGAAAATTGCTGTACTTATCATATTCATTTAGTAGATTAAAGGATCACCTGCTATATTTTATTTTACGCGATAGGAAATTAGGAATCTAATTGATAGGGAAATAAGTAAAGGAATCTCATCTGTTTCAATCTATATTTACTATATTGAAATTACATATGATAAAAAAGTACAGTTTATACATTGCTTTTTCCTAAGGTCTCGAGAAATTTGTTCCATGTCGGCCTAAATCCATATTACAATAACACAACGTTCCCCACGTAAAATGATTGCAGTAATATGTACAAGAATGACAGTTTATGTACACTCATTTACCACACGCTGATCACAAATACTTTTTAAATAATATAAACTCTTCTGGGAGCACTACTCTTTTGGCACCAGTTTTACAATCTAAAAATTCTAAAAGAAAGACTGAATTCGTATCATGGATCAATCTTTCCAGCACCACCATTCGATTCTCAGCTTTCCGAAACTTTCGCGTGGCCTTCTCACTCAATCTTCACTCTCGATCAACTCTAAATGAAACCTTACAGGATCTACGAGTACGCTTTAAATGCTGCACAACGGAAATCAAACTACCACGTTCGATTAATGGAAGGTCATTGCTTGGGGAAAACCGTGAACGAAGATTTGGAACTAGCGTTTCCTCTTGCTACATCAATAAGTAACATTCCAGGTTCTACGCGAACGCTTTGCTGTTCGCAAGAAAAATATAGCGCGTGCACACATCGCCCATTCGCGAGTTTTAGTATTACGTTTACTCAGGTAGAACTTCCACGCATGATCGACAACTGTAGGGACTATAACTATTCAAACTGACGGTAAAAGGCGCATAACAATGTACCAGACAAATATAAGAACTGCGTCCAATTACAATAAAATTTCGCAAGTATCTAGTTGAGTTCCATGGAGCTTATCAACGCGTCAGGCCTCTCGAACATCAAATTATCAATTCTACTATTACAGTCGTGATCATCGGTAGCCACGTACAGGACGAATAAAATACAGAATTGATAATCTAAACTAAAGTCACCAACTTATAACGCATACACTGCATCAGAACCCTACGAATCCCCTGAACATTTCCAGAAAAACAGCCGTCCTACCCGAGAGATGATATGTCAAAGATGTCGCACCGATCTTCTTAAAGGGTACTACAAAAAAGGAATTCTTCACTTGGTCGTGTGCCGCGCCCAGGCGGTCCTTTGCACCTCGGACATCAGATCGCTCCTAGAGGGTAAACGTGCACTGGTCGTGCGAGACGGTGGCGGTCCAGGTGTCCTCAGGATAGTCGCCAGGCTCTTCTGACCCTGTGGGCTTTTACTCTTCGGCCCGTGGTTGTTAGAGATGTCTTTGACGGACACCTGCTTAGCCATCGTCGCTGAACGTTTACCCTGAGGCGGGGGATCCAGCACGATTGGTGGTATTTCGTCATGTAGGTTCATTCGATCCTGCTTACCCTTTGTATCCTGGATCAAGTGAACGGCGCTCCTCTCGCCAGAACACGGCAAGGGTTTAATGAACGTTGGCTTTGGATCGCCGGTCTCCAGACTTATCCCGTAATTGTCTGACTTGTGCGTCATTATCGGCGACGAAGTGAAACTGTTGGGCTGGGATACCCTTAGAGAGATGGAGTTTGGAGACAGTTGAGCTGAGTTCTGCAGATTCATGGTCTGAGTAACATCAATATAGTATCAATGTATATGGACCAGTTTTCTTTGTATGGAGCCCTCCTTAAATTACGTAAAAGTATTTTAGCGATTTCTTACACCTTCTTACGCTCAGTATAAAAATTCGTAGGATTTTATATTCCAACCCCTTCGCTCCTTTTCTTACGTAATATTCTTTATATTGCATTTTTTCAGTTCTTAAAATACTTTTCGAGGTTTATATAATTCGTTAAACATGGTTTCGCGTGTGCGATGAAACCTCGTTTTTTAGAATACTCATATTGAAAATTTGGTTAAAAAGTATTACGTAAAGACGCGTCCTGACTCCCTCTACCCCATTGTAAGAAAACAGGAAATTTGAGAACCCCAAAAAGCCTTACGTAATTTAAGGGCGACTCTTATGTATAATTCTGAAACACTCTGTTATACAGTGATGCTTAAAAGAATGTAAAAGAAATAGAGTTCTCTCCAGAGTGTTAATAGCTTCTATATTTATTCCCTCCTTCAACCATCACTGTATCTATAGTATCATAAAGGCCGCGAGTATACTCACAGATGGTCTACTACTAGGAGGTAGAAGGAGGCTAGGACCCATCGTATAAGGTGACGGTGTATTGTAAGGTGATCTTTGAGGCTGGTACGGACTTATGTTGGTTAGCCTTTCCAGTAATTGTGTTTGGAACTGCAACTGATCTGTTGAATTACTGTTCCCCTGGATCCCAAGTGCGTTCAGGTTCCCAGGGTATAGGGAGTCTGGTGGATAAGAGCAGTAGGGAGAAGGTGGATCCAGTTCCCATGGTGAACTTTGCCCTCCGGTCCGTTGGCACTGTTTATAAAATAATTGTATTACTTCATTGCATGTATGTACGCATATGTCTTAACCCTTTGCCATTGTAAGTTCGCTTCTTAATACTTCTTTGTCTCCTCGGTGTTTTGGTAAGTAAAGTATTCATAGTGTACAGAAGTAGAAGGGGAGTACGAACGCAAAGGATTAATAACATGAATATTGTTCAAACTTCAAGTCTCTTTTCATTTAACAGGACTAAAGCCGAGAATCCAAATAGAAGCTATGTTATGCGATGCTATGCTATGCCATGCTACGTTTTAAACAAAGTAACTTCAATACATTCTCATGGAACCGATTCCACCAAAAGCTAAGCTAAAACATAGCATAGCTTAGCTTAGCTTCTCGATGGATTCCCGGCTTTAATGTTTTCAATAGAGCAGACATTTTCGATGCCAAAGAATTCTTGAGGGCTTGAAACTTCAGGTTTTCGATTTTGAAAGGTACATAACAGGTTGATTGTTGTCAACTTTACCTAGCATTTGTTGGTAGCGCAAAGTCCAAAGTCCCGTGCGAAGACCTGTTACATAACATCGTCACACCGGCGCTTAGCACGATTATTGGATTAGCGATTTAGCTTTAATGTCAGCATTAAATTGCCATCTTCCTGTCGACCAACTTGGGGGCGAAACGTGTCGCGCGCAAGCGATAGAGTTTTCGCGCATTTCAAAAGCCGTACGCTCGTACAGGAGTCGAGAACCCTTTTAGGAAGCGTGAAAACTCGTTGCGTCCTAAGTGACTTCTTTCCCCCCATAGAAAGAGTACATTTTAAAATCTAACTCTGTTAGTATTCACGACCGCCTAAATAAATATCATCATTATAAATCCAGTGTATTCTAAGCAGCACAATTACTTGTCAGACCGACGTGCAAAGGAAACACGAGCTTCATTCATATTAGCATACACTTAACAAACTCTTACCTGAGAAAGAACAATGCAACGCAATCAATTTGTACAAACAAAGAGCACACTCTCGCGACAACGCAACTTTCAAACTGAAATCACTCTGAATCTCGTGTGAAATGAAATGTGGCCGCGCAAACACGGGTCTGTCGAACTTGATAACGGGTGCAGAACAGAAAAGGTGTATGTAAATCGTTTTTATTAAGAAGTTTAAAAAACAGGCGGTACAAAAGGCGTTACGGTATAAAATAAAAAAGAACGAAGGAAAGTACAAAATACAAGTGTTAAACATTAAATCGCGATGCAACGGTCGCAGGCATACGGGTTGCTGGGTGTTCGAACACTCGCGTCAAGGTATTCGGTAGAGCGTTACCTGGCCGAGGTTCGACAAGTCGGGGACGGTGTTCGTCTGCTGCATCGTTGCTGAAGCGGGCATCTGCGATTGCGAGGTTACGTGGCCACTCGAGATGCGTTCTTGCTCTCGAAGGTGGCTGACCAACGCGCCTATGTGCTCCAACAGCTCCTTGTTCTGCACCAGCAACTGGTGTGTCCTGGCCTAATGAGGGTGGAGAATGAAAAATTGACGTTAGCAATATCGTTCTCAATTTTGTAGGATCTACTAGTATTCATGAAGACTTATTTACTAGTGGTGTGGATTAGAGTGGAACGAAATACAAGGGTGAAATATTCTTTTATTATTCATGATTTATAGTAGTGGGCAAAAGTGGCCTTTTATAATGGTATTTAAGCTGCCAAGGTTTGAACATGATCATCAAATTTTTTGAGGTGCCACAAGCCCTTCAAATATTAATACATATTTATTGAAATATTTACTGAAGTCCTTCAGATATTAATATTTACTGTGGCGTGCAAAAGTATTCGGCCACCTTAAAGGCCAATTTTTTTTTCTTTGAGAAGCTAGAAGGATTAGTTTTCTAACAAGGGAAGATCCCGAACCCGGAAATTCAAAAAATTCTGAAACTTAGTAAATATGTAGAGGATTTCTTCTTGATTGCAACGCAATTTTTGTTCACTGCCCAAATTCAGTCGAAGGGGGTGAAATTAACCCTTGAAAATTCGATTATTTTCCGATTTTGTATTGTAACTCGCGAACTGTAAGAGATAGAAATAAAGTTTCACGACAAAAGTTACTTCTTTTAATTAGATCCATCATTTAGCGAAAAAATTATTTTACAGTTCACGAGTTATATCACAAAATCAAAAACTCCCGGCTTTTCAGCGGTCAATTACACCTCCTTAGAATGAATTTTGACACCAAACAAAAATTGCGTTGTAATCAGGAAGAAATTCCCTACATACTCACAAAATTTCAGAATTTTTCGAATTTCCAGATTCAGAATGTTTCCTTGTCAGAAGCAATACATTTTGAACTTCACATAGAATTAAAATCTACAACTACCACTCAAAGATCGACCACACATTTCCAGAACACTTCGTCCATGTATACTATCAACGTTAAAAAAAAAACATTAAATGTCACCACACAAGTATCCACCCTTCACTTACTTGAGCTTCGACGCGCGCTGCCGTTTCAGCCGCAAGTTGATCCTGAAGAAGACGCGCATGGGCAACGGCCGCTCTGGTTTGTTGGCTCTGCTGCTCTAGTCGTTCCCGCAGCAGTTGAATCTCGTGCTTTAGAGCAGTCAATTCACCTCCAACCAGTAACCCTCCGCAATCGGAGGCCACCGTGCCCTGCACAAACCATTCAATCCATTCAATCACCCTCCTTGTCACTGCAACTATCAAAACTTTTAGAAAGAATCTCACCGGTGGCGATTGTCTAATCGGCGTGGTAGACGCTGTGGTTGCTGGGACCTCGTGCGACCTGAGAAGACACGGAACAGCTGCTTTTTCCTGCACTGGGTCCTCCGGGTCCCCTAACAGCGATATATCTAAAACACGTTAAATCCCATTCACCCTTTCTTCTTTATAACGCATTGCTCGCTACCGTTTTTCTTTGGCAGTAATCTCTTTGGCTAATACGGTGTGGAGATACTGCACGTTCTACGTGAGAAAGCAGAATTTTTAATGGTAGATTAAGAGCGAGATTACAGTGGCAAGCAATGAGTTGTAATTTTGCTGCACAACTCGGTGTAAATTGGAAGGTTTCTCAGGGTTAATGGAGGAAGTAATGGCTTTTTTTTATGGTCGAACAGAAGTTGGGGATATTAAACCTTTATGCACAGAAGACGGCGACGGCTGCGACTGCTCATTCGGTATTTCGTCTTGGTCCTCGTAAACGTCACGGTGGTTCTCTCCGTGTTCTCTCTCCCTGTCCACTCTGTCTCGATCCTCCGTGGCATTGTTTATACTTAATTTATGGCACACCTCGAACGCTTGTCCCACAGTCCTGACCACCCTCATCGCTTGACTCTGATGAAATATAACTTCTTTTAATTCAACGTTCTAGTAAGTACGATATGGAAACTGCAATAGGAATTACACGAAATCATCAAATTTCAGTTGTGAACATTTTTATGGTCGTAGCTGTTAGAGATACGAAATATGCGAAGAGGAATATTTATGTAAGTGGAACGCTTTGAATTTTAAATTTCAAAGTGCTACAGATTGATGGCTTCATCGAAACGTTTAAACTTCAAACACTCGAGAGTTCCATGTTCCTTGCTTTCAAATGTTTCAACAAGTTGAAACGTTTGGAGGCGGGAACGCCAAACGTTTAGATCGCTTCAAATTTCACGGTTTCGGGCGAATAAATATACAAGCTTCAAATGTTGCGAGGGACCAAAGTTCAGCCAGGCGAATTCCAAAAGTTATAGTCCTGAAATCTACCATTCGACGGGTGCTGCAGTCTACTGCTCCTTTTAACATTTCATACCTTGAAATTTCACAAAGAATTCTGTATAAAAGTAAACTTACAGCAAAACTTAAAACCCCATTTCTTCAAAACCACCTTTCTCAATCTTTTAAAATCTCGAAATTTCTCACACTACCCCTCGAACATTTTTTTTCTGGGAAACCAAACCCCACAAATATCCTCTAATATTCTGAAACTCTAAAACTTTAAACCTCTAAAATTTTGAAACTCTACAACTTTAAACCTTTAAAATTCTGAAACTCTAAAACTTTAAACCTCTAACATTCTGAAACTCTAAAACTTTAAACTTCTAATATTTTCAAACTCGAATACTTTAAAACTCTAAAATTCTAAAAGTTGAAAACTCTAAAATTCTAAAAGTTGAAAACTCTTAAATTCTGAAACTCTAAAACGCTAAAACTTTAAACCTCTAATATTTTAAAACTCGAAAACCTTAAAACTCTAATATTTCAAAACTCGAATACCTTAAAACTCTAAAATTCTAAAACTCGAAAACTCTAAAATCCTGAAACCCTAAACCTAAAAAATCCCAAAACTCTAATATTCTAAAACTCTAGAGCTCTAAAGCTCAAAAACTCTAAACCCCTCTTACAAATACTAAACGCCTGAAAGGAACGTGCACGGGCTATACAAAACCTCTCGCTCTTTAATTCAAACGAAGGTTGGTAAAAGAAGCAACGTCCTCGCGTCCAGGACGATCCATAATTTATTCCGCCGCGACACCGCGTTTCTTCCTCTTCGCCTACGATTCCGTGAGCTGGCTTTTTCGTGATACGCTCGCCGAGCCACGCGCAACCCTTGTACCCCCGTAAACGGGCGATATCCTCTCTGCCTACCAAACGCGCGTATGCACGTCTGAGCCTCTATACCTCGAGCTCCTCGAGGTCATCGTTCTCCTCCTCGAAGGGGTTCTCATCGAAGCTGAAGTCGACGTTGGCCGCCGACCTGGCCAGCTGCAGGGGCGGCGGCCTGGGCTTGGAGAACGGCTTCTTCGACCTCAGATAGTTGAGTATCTCGGGCTCCTTGAACGACAGCTTCTTCCTGGGCTTCGGTGTCTCGAGGCCGGCAGGACTTCCGGGCCCAGGATTCGTCGAGACGGACACCTCTGATCCTCCGGACTGCCTCGAGTTCTTCAGCATGTTGGACGGGAGTTCTTAAGAGATTAGGGTGTCTTTTGTTTGAACACCTTGAGCACCTTCTATGGGGAATCTGGGGAGCACCCGTCACTGCAATGGCATCCTCAAGTTTATCGTGTTTTACACGCGTTCTCTTGTGCGCTCTTATTTCGGCCGGAATGTAGCGAGCGATTACGGGGAATTGTGTGTCTTGTTGGACGAGTGAGCTGCTCTAGTCGTGTTTGAAGTCCACGCGGTGGGTGGAAGGGATTCTGGGTAAGTTTAATATTGTGAGTGGCGTCGGCGTGCTTTTAAGCCGAGGCATTCGCATCCTTTGTTCTGCTGGGGTCTCATGACGATATTTTTTTTGGAAAGCGTAGGAAATATTATCTGGAGACCTTGTATGTTTACTTTGGAAAGAAATGAAGCTAGGAGTTCGCTTTGTAGAAAGCTTTTATTGTAGAAGGGATAATTGGAGAATATTTTTCAAAACCTTGCGTCAGTCAGAGTGTTAATTATGACTGGTTTGTTACTCGTTGGGTGGTTAAAATTTTTTTCACGGGCCTTTTGGCTAGCGTCCATTATGTGGGGTAGCAGTGACATTGACCAGAGAAAGCGATAGTTGTAACGGAATGTGCGTGCCGTGTAGTTATTAATCTTGCTCGGTAATCATGTTTTCTATTAGTCAACGTGTATTTTCTGTGTATTTTGAATATTGAGATGGATGGGTGTACGCTGAGGAGAAGTGTAGAATCTTGTTTGTTTAAATTTACTCTGCGGCTAGAAATCATTTGGAATACTCCTGTTTCTATTTCCATTCGCAAGTCCGTGCGAGGGAGGCGGCATCTAGCTAAAAGTTTGAGCAAAGGGACATTGGCGTGAGGAAGAGGGATGAGTAAGAGGGGGTTTGAAAGATGAAAGAAGAGGTAGAAAGAGCTACAGACCGCAATAAGAGGGGCAGAAGGCTGAGGGAGTTTAGGAAACTCACAGAGGAATGGATGGAGGTCGAGATACCAACAAAAAGATATACAGGAAACGGGAGCTCAAAAAGAAAGTAGGGGGAGGTTGAAAGACCAACGAAGAGGCAGAGGGAACTAGGGAGAGAGCAAAAAGATGATACATAGGAAACTAGAACTGTAAAAAAATAGAGGGAGTTTAATAGACCAAAAAAGAGACACAGGAAACTAGAGATAGCAAAAAGAGGGGTAGAAGGCTGAGGGGGTTCAGGAAACTAATAGAAGAATAGATGGAGGTCGAGATATCAGAAAAAAGATATACAGGAAACTAGAGCTCAAAAATGGAAATAGGGAGAGTATAAAATAGCAAAAACCGTCAGAGTAAAGTAGAAAGAATTAGGAAAAGGATAAAGAAGATACATAGAAAACTAGACTTCAAAAAACGAACAAATAAAGAGATTAAAATAACAGAAATGAGGGAGAGAAAACTAGAAATAGCAAAAAGAAGATACATAGGAAACTACTTAGAGCTCAAAAATGGAAATAGGGAGAGTTTGAAAACACAGAAATGAGGCGGAGAAAATTACAAAGAGCAAAAAGAAGATACATAGGAAACTACTTAGAGCTTAAAAAAACAAATAGAGTGAATTTGATAAAACAGAAATGAAACAAGGAAACTGGAAAAAACAAAAAGATACATGAGAAACTACAACTGAAAAAAAAACAAATGAAGGGAGTTTGAAAAACCAGAAATGCGGCAGAGGAAACAAGATAGAGCAAAATCGAGATACCTACACAGGAAACTAGAGCTCATAAGAACAAATAGAGTTTGAAAAACCAGAAATGTGACACAGGGAACTAGAGCCGGCAAAAAGCAGGTGGATCTAAAAAGATTATAAACAAGGGAGCGCGCAAAAGAGACAAGTTAGCAAGAGGGAGTACTGCCCCACGTGTAATAAATTTCTGTCGAACATACGGGGCCGCGATTGGCGCCGATGCCGCGCGATTCAAAGAATCGATACTCCCGCGCGTGCAATCCTCCCGCCGCGACCATTCCAATTATAAACGCGCGGGCCCGACGTAGTACTGGCCAGCTCCGAGATAAATCCCGCTCGGTTTAGAAACTATTACTGACCCGGCGTCGTTAACATCCCCCGAGCACCTTCGCAACAGCCACGCTACGTTTATTTGCCTCGAAGCGTTTCGCGGAGGAGCCGACGACGCGGCTGAACAGTTTCTCAACGTGCGTCTTTCCACGCCGAACGGGAATCAATTCCCGTGATCCCATTCCACTATTCATTACACCTTCTATCTTCATCTTTATGGTCAATTTTAGTAAATGGTAAACTTTTAATTATGATGGCTTAGAATGAATGATATAATTGGATAATATTCTTCTATATGAGCACTTTTTTTTTTGAGAAAATTAATTTTGGAAAATTCGATGTGTGCACGTGGGTAAGGATTGATAAAATGTGGGGGTGAATTCGGAGGTGAAGTAGATTCTCGACTAAAAATAAGTCCGAATTGTAAAATAACTTGTTTTTGAAAGAACCTTTGCTTTGGAGAAAATTGACTTGAGTTTACAGTTCCCAAACCTGGTTTTCTCGAATAGAATGGCTTATGGCAACAAATTTTATTCCCCATTTTCGATTTATTTTTGCGCAGGGAGCCACTATATGTCTGACTGTAATGTTTATCAGTTTACCGTTTAAATCAGAAAATAGATTGTTTTTGTAATCGTAGGTATATCTGTAAGTTTTGAATTTAATGTACAGAAGATTCTGAATCGGGAAGTGGATAAAACGTCCAGTTGTCAGAATTCCATTGAATATGAAGAAAAAATAGATTGTAAATACAATGAATATAATTTTGCATCAATGCTCCAACATAAGAAATAAAGAATACTCTGTATACACATTTTTTTATCAGTAATACATTTTTTCAGGATGTGAGAACAGAACGCAAAACAAATTCGAGGGGAGCGAAATCATTGTTTACAAATATATAAAAGTTGAAAGTATTGCTTAAAAGAGTTTGTTTGTTCAGAAGATAGATCGTTAGGTTTCGATGATGTCGAGCGTGAAGATTGTTCTTTTTGCTAGGGATCTCTGATCGCGTTACGAATCGATTCTCTGTTGTTTTTGGCGCTTGGTGGTTTTTACACCCTCTCCTGTGGATACTCTCTAAGAACACCTGTACTTAAAATAATTGACGATTATAATAGAATAGAAACACTTTGAAAAATTCAAATTTTATGAACAATACCCAGTGTTAAAACCGAACCCTCCGATTCCTCAATTAAATAAAAAAATGTAACTCAAAGTAGTGATATTTAAACGACCAATTCCCAAAGAGTATCAATATCGAAAAACAAGATTTCTCAAAAAATTTAGAATCCTTTAGAAATTGAAATTTTGTTAACGTTACATTATTAAAACACAACTTTTATCACCCCAAATTTTATATAATTCACCAAAATTTAAGTGAAACTCCAAATTCTATTTACAAAACTAAAATTTATTTTTATTCGATTATGATTAGAATATGAGTTCATTTTTAAAACCGTTATTTATTTTTTATTCTGAATATTTCAACTCCCACGTTCATGTATACTAAAAATACTAAAATGGTGATAAACTCGGAATCCCCATCTTTTTCACGCAGGCCAGCTTTATAATCGCCGACACGATGAATGATTTCATTCTCGTGTCCTAACGCCTCCTCATTCATAATAAATCTCGAACTTGACCCTCAAGACGACGGCCATTAGCGATAAGGGGGCGGCAAGGGGAGGAACGGGGCTGTAGTACGCCGCTTTGATTACACGAGCGTGCGTAACGCGAGTAAACACGCGCGCACTGGTGATTAAGTACCACGCCGTGATAACACGCGTCCTTCTTGTAACTAGTGCACGCAAACTGTAGCACGCACCTGGTCATCTCGCAATTAAATTGATTATCTGAAGCGTCGAATGGCAACACGATCCATCACAACCCCCGTTTTTATCCATTTTAGGTATCTCTTTTTTATTTCTTTTACTTGCTTGTTTTTTCGGGATCGTTTTCCATAGTTTGATTAAAAGTTGGTGTGCTTTTCTTTATTTTAAAATAACGGAAGTTCTTTCTTTTATTTACTATTAGGGACTATGCTGTCCGTAATTATTTATGGGAGGGATGAAAATTCTACTAAATTATAAATTTCGTTGACTTGGTAGTAAAACTGACCAACTCCATTTTTTTTTCTTAAAAAATGAGAGTTTGATCTTTAGCAACTGCCAAGTGCATTATCTTTTGGTAAAGACTAAACTCTCATTTTTTAAAAGAAAAAAAAAATCGAGTTGGTCAGTTTCAACAGGGAGACAACGATTTATTTATTTCTGGGCCCCCAGGGATTCCAGAATACTGTTCCTAATTATAGGGTGGGTGAAGGTTGTACTGGATCAAAAATTTACTTGTTTCTAAACCCCTGTTTATTTGAAATTCTAAAGGTCTGAAAAGTTGGAACGATTTTATATAGAAGTTCCCTTGCAAAGTTGGAATGATTTTATATAGAAATTATTAAATATACAGTATATTTCCATCTTTCAGAAATAAAGAAATATAAACTGTGTTTTTATAGTATTCCAAGAGTATATGCATTTATTATACAAACGATGGGAGTTGGAAACGCGAAAAATGGAACGTATCCCCGAATTTCATTTCCCAGAACTCTATGCCCGGATTTCCACGAATACTGTATAAATATTCATCGAGTTTATAAAACGATCTGCGATGTTTCCAATAGATTGATCTATACTGTACAAATATCCAGAATTTCATCCACCTCAGTGCATTTTCATTAATCGATGTCACAGAGTAAATTCTTGAGTTCGAAATATATCAATATTTTTGTATGCTACTTTTTGAAACTTAAGGGAGGAGGAATTTTTTGAACATCGAAGGTGGAGGTGGTTAGTTGCTACATTAAATCGAGATAAGCGCACCGGAAGAGAAAACAACGAATATTTAGGGTTAAAAATCACTGGCATTGACAAATATTACTCAACACTCGAAATCCTGTCGCATCGATCACTCGAAATCGTTCCCCGTTTGTCACTTTCGCACAATCCCTTCATTTACACGCATATTCACCGACATTTTGCCTATCAATAATTCATTTTTCCCTCGTAACGTGAACATCTACCTACACATTTTGCAAAAAAAAAATCAAACAGTGTAGAAACACTGTGGTTCACTCAATAAAAATACCACTTCCACTATTCACACAGATGTTTCTTTTTAAGTAGCACTAATTTCATTTGAAGACATTTTTCATTTCATTCCTTGGGATACTTTTAGTCTCTTCCTTCGAATTTGTTTGAATTGTTCTCTGATTTAATTGAGCTTCACTATGAACTTTTAGTTATTTGTTATATCAAGTTTCCATAGTTTTTGCTTGAAAGCCATTCAATTGTTTTCTTTAGAAATTTTTTCTGCGATTAGCTTGAAATGCACTTTTCAAGCTTTCTTCAATTCTGCACGAACTTCTTCAATTTCTTTCAATCTTCGTAGCAATTTCATCTTAAACTTCCTCGCTTTTGGCTATCATATTCAGACTCTCTGAACTTCTTTCACTTCTGTTGACCAGGTGCTCTGAATTTGACTTTCTAGGTATCTGGATCTCTATTTCCAATTTACGTTTCAAATTTCTCCGATATTCACGCCACGACCTCCTTAAACTTTTCTTCTAGGGCTCCTTGAAACTTCCATATTTGTTTTTCAAGAACCTCTCGTCTTTCCAACTACCTCGAACTTTTCAGGATGCAGTTCTGAGGGAGTTTATGAACTCTCCTTCCTGGAACTTATTTCAATTTTTCTGTAGCTTATGCAATCTTCAATTTTCGTTGTAGCAACTTTTTGCAATCTTTGCCCTCTTCATTCCTCACTTTTGCCAATTTCAGTCATTTTTATTAGCTTCAGTAATTGTTAGATACCTTTATTCTTAACCTCAACGATCTCCATTTGTTTGTTTGTTTGTTTGAGCAATTTTTATTTGCTTCAGTAATTGTTATTCTTGACCTCCCATTCAAACAACCTTCCTCTTCACTTCAGCAATCCTCAGCAATCTTCAACATTTACTTTAGCAATCTACAGAAATCTTTATTCTCCGCTTCAGCAATCTTCACCCCCACTTCAAAAATATTCGGCAACGTCCAGTCTCCACTTCGAACACCTTCCCTCCCCACTTGACCAATCCTCAGCAATCTTAAATCTTCGCTTCAGCAACCTCTAGAAGCCTCCACTCTCCACTCGAACAGTCTTCAGCAACCACCACTCCCCACATCACCAACCTCCAGCAGCCCCCACTCTCCACTTCACAGACCTCCAGCAACCTTCACTCTTCACTAGCCACCAACCTCCTACCACCCCATCAGCCCAAACATTCTCGATCGAATGTCCCCCGGGTGGAAGCAACGCCGCTAACCTCTTAACCGAAGACCGCGGTGATGGACGATGGACGTGGTCTCCCTCACTGGCGGCGAGCGCGGAGGAGGACCGCGTGCTCTCGAAATACACGGAAACGTGGAGTATGTATCTCGACGCGGCGGGCAGGTAGAAGAGAACTAAGCTGCGTGTGCTACTCGCGGATGCTGGCCCGCGCGATAGCAGAGCGCCGCGGCGGTGAAGCTGAGCCTGAAGCGGAGCACACGCCACCCGCTCGCTCACTCGAGAGACGTCTACGTCTGCTCCTCTCTCCTGGCCACTGGATTTTTCCGTAGGTTTATTTATAAGCGCATTAATATTCTCGCTTTCGACTCGCCCGATGGCATTTCCGCGGCCTGGTACTCGATCGGCTACGACGCTCCACCCCCGTCGCGCCAATCCCTCTAAGTCTGGATTATGTCGTGGGTGGAACCTGGCCCAATGGTGGCTCGTGAATTTTCTTCAGACGTGGGCGAATGTATTCATTTTATTTCAATTATTGTTGATACATTTAGGGAATATATTGAACTAAATTAATTATTCATTTGGTGAAGCATTAAATTATATAGATATATTATCGAGTTGGAAAGATTTATTTATAAATAATGGTATTAATAATAATAAATTTTGGTTTATATGTAATTTGTCTTTGAATATGGAAATAATTTATTGTAATATATTTATTTAATGTATTTGATTAATGGAATGCATTGCTGCTCAAGTTCTAATATAGGACGTTTAATAGAACAAATTTGTGTTAATTGATATATATGATTGGCGATTAAGTTCTTTTTGAGGTGATGTTGAGTTTCAGGAGCTTTTTTCTTTTTTTAAAACATCCACAAAACTATAGCAGAGCTAAGACAGAAGGAAAAACATTATTTTAGAGCACAGGGGATATAGGGTTAATTCGGAACCTGTTGTTAGTGTTATTTCTTGAAGATTAGAATTGTAGATGATGACAAGATGAGAACCTAATTTAGAAGCTTATCCTCAGGTATATCAGAATGGAATTATGGAGCAAAATGGATGCTGCATCCAACGCATGGTCAAACTATCCACCGTTCCAGAATTAATGTGGAGTTGAATTTGGTTTGAAGTGACATTAAAGTACTAAATCAACTACTGCTTATCTACAGTAATTCAGTATAGAATTAAATTCAGCAGTTTCTTTGCTCTTAAGTAGCCCATCTTAGAGCAAAGTTCTTCAACTTCCTCTAACCAAGTTCATGAAGTTCATCATCCTCAAACCTCCCCAAACATATATTCTTCGTCTCTAAGAATCCAAAGAAGCATCTCGAAGCCCCTCCAATTCTTCTACATTCTTCCCCCATCATCCCCGCCCCTTTTCTCCTGCCCCTCATTAAAACACACACTGTTCCTCTCCACGGACCTCTTCGCTTCTTCATCCTCCAGCAGAGCCGCGTTTTTCTCCACCACCCGTCACGCTCCGATCCACAACCACAAATTCCTTTCTTCTTACAATTAAAAGTAACCAGCGAAAATCGTTTCGTTCCGTTGGCTGGTCTCTCTTTCATCCTCCTCTTCTTCCATGCTTCTTCGTAGCTGACCAAAGAGAGGGCGCTCGGACGTTTTGTTACCCGGGACCGGCAATCCTCTACCTCTCCTTCACTGCTCGTTCCACCAGCTCGTTTCGAGTCGAAACAAGAGCAGAGGAGCTTAAAGTACCACGGCACGAGCCAGCTTTCAGAACGCGGAAAGCAACGCTTGAAATTCGCTCTTTGCGTTCCCCTGCTCCCGTTTCGAGCACCCTTCACCGAAACGAGGAGCCGGCAATTCGGTCGTGGAATTCCTCTTCCGGCATCCGCGGCACCGTTCTACTCGTTTTGGCCATCGATACCGGCACACGAGACCACGCGGACCGAATCTTTCGACAGTCGTTGAAATAGCAGGCTTTGATTTCGTAACAGCAGGAACCTGAACTATTCGTCACTTAATTTTGTACTTTGTGATGTAATAAAGTCGTTAGTGCTGGTATTGTTTAATTTGCAGGTGTTTCTTTATACGGGAGGAACGTCGAGGTGGAACTTCGATACCTGCTGGCGCACCTCGCCTGTTGCATTCCGTTGGCAATGGTAGGCGTGATTACTTAAGAAAGAGAGTAAGGAAGTGATATAAAGTGATAGTGGAAGGGGAAGCCATGGATTTGAGTCTTAATGCGCCTAATTAGTTGCTTTGGCAATTGTGAACCTTCGTATTATGGTAAAAATATCGAAACTTTGAAAAGATATTCCAAGTTCAGTGGACATGGATTTTGGAAAAATTTCTGAGACAGAATTTATGTTTGTAGAATTTGAGTGACTGATGACATATTTTTTTATTGGATTAGAAATTTAGTTATTTCTAGGACTTGGTTTGTGTTAATGAAGAATCTCAATTATTCTTTAAAGATATCCCAGGAATTTTTTGGATGTAAAACTAGAAGTGTGTGTTCAATTTGTTCCCTTGCAAATTTTCAGAGTACGTTCTACTTATGCCCTGAATTGATTCAGTTACTGTTTCAAGCAATTGTTTCAAAAGTCAAGCAAAAGTTGAAATCAATTCCAACATTACTCGAACCTCGAGAATTTTGAGTCTCCGGTGATTTGTGTATTTTAAAAATGATATCTTAACTATACAAATAAAGGCTTATAAGTGTACCAAGCAGTAGAGAGGTCTCCCAAAAAGAAGAGTTCCTATAAACTCCATTCATCTTCACCCACATCTAACCACGTAAAATTTCACTATTGCTTGGCACACCTAAACACACACGTCACAATGAAACAGAAGAAATTTTAGAAATTGACGCCATGCATTAAACATTCGAGATTCTGAATTATTCTACCTACTTATAATAACAAGTTATATTGTTAATAATCTTGGCAGGTCTAAGCTTCAGTTTTCAAGAGTTCTTTCGTTTATTATTCAAGAGAAGTCAATATTCATTATTTTTTAAAATGGAGCGTACATTGTATTCTAAGTTTCAAAGAATCCCAGTTTCCGAAGGAATTCAAAACAGCAGACTCGAGAGCGCGCGAAGCTTTCCCAGGCACCAGTTACTGCGGAAAGAGGAAAAAGCTTCTTGCGACGTTCTCCACAGCCTTAATGGCGAGGAACTTTAAACATTAGCTCACGGTACACGGATATTTCTGTAGGGCCCTAGCTTGTGTACCGTTCTATTTCTAGCACGGCGTTACTGTTACTCGGGGGACTCATTCGAAATTTGAATACCCTGCTTGAAATAATTGGAGGATCCCTCCAAAAGCACGAAGCAAACGTCGGAGGCTGAGGAATAAGCCAAATGTCAAGTATGGAACAGTTTTCGTATACTTAATAACTTCCGAGCCTCGTGAAATCTCTCATTTACATAGTATACGAGTAGCTAACACAATATTAACCGCACTATGACCTGTTGACCTGCTCATTTTGAACAGCGTGTATGAATAAAAAGTTTGAACAAAAATCACGAAGAATATAGCCACGGTAAAAGTTGCGAATTATTTCACTCACCAAACTTTTATTTTATTCATATTTCTGTATGGCGACTTTCTAATTCTAATGGTGCAAGTTGGAATTGAGAATTGTGAGTGAAGGACCTTCACTATTTAGTTTACTTTTTTACCATTTTATTAAAAGGGTACCTTCAGTTAAATGGTTATATAAATCTGCATAACAAGGGACAAGTTAAATTTCCTTTTAGTTGATTGAGAATGTCTATGGAGTATTATTATGTTGAGAGAATAATCGACGAGCGTGCGTAAATCATGGACCGATTCAGTTTGGTCGACGGATCGAGCTAAATCGCCGTTGAAAATATTTTTGAAATCGTATTACCGTCCCCCGCCCCCGTAAACTGTCCGTGCAGGTTAAAATTAACGGCTTGACAACGTATGACGCACGTGGTCTGTTGCTAGTGATATGACACCGTGGCAAATTTAAACGGCCTGCTGTGTCATGTGCGACGTTGAAATTTCAAACGAATGCAGGAGGAAACGAAAGAGGATAGCATTGAAATTCGAACCGCTTTCGAACTTATCGCGATAAGAATCCCATCAATTCTCCGATGAATTTCTCTGGTGCAGAGAGTGTGTCTTTAATAAATTGTATATATCTTCATTAATAATAATAATCTGAAAGATTCTGGAAAGAATTCTCGCATTTCTTACGAGATATTTTGAACATAAAAAAATAATATTTTTTCGAAATTCGTGGAGTGTTCTATATCCTTCAAAACTCAAATCAATCTTTCTAGCATCAAATATTATCCGGGCCGGTCACAGAGAGTGCAAAGCGGCACCAGAAAAGAGGAAAAATGAAGAAAAGGGAAAATACGAAAGAAAAATAAGAACGAAATTTTTTATTTGATTCAAATTAAGAAAAAAGATATTAGAACATAATTTCTAATATATTAATATAATAATCTAATGTTATTAATGATATGGCAATAAAAATGTCATATATTTAAATATGTTAATATTTATATCTTTTATTTTTTCTTTTATTCTCTTTATTATTTTTATTATTATTCTTCTTTTCAAAATTTCGTCCTGTGAAAAGATGGTATGCTTTTCTATAGTTTAAAAATTGTTTGAGGCCCCAAAATATAAAATCTCCCCTTACGACCCGATGAACCTTTCAAACTCGAATGCTTCACTCACACCGTGTGCGTAAATACTCTACTCGTATTCATTAACCACACTCTTTCAACGCCTATGGGCGTTCTCCGCTCGAACCCGTGCACAAATTATATTGCTCTTACTCCAAGAAAGAGTACTCGCGCAAATTTTACCCCCGTCACTTTCCCGTAAATTCAGAAGTAACTGAATCCTACAAGTGAATAAATTTAGGTGTTACACCTCGTAAAATACTCCACGATAAAGACATAAAATTAAGCACCCCATTTTGTAAAGTACATTCTACTGAAGCCATGCAAGGGAGGCAACAGGGCTGCAGATACCATGCACCCTAAATTCTCAACGCGTGTAAGGGCAAAATAAAGGGCTGGAGGAAAACACGAGCGAAATAAGGTCTTCGCGTCCGCCTGAAAATGACGGGTGACGATAAAGGCGGATTCACACATGACAGTATTGTGTCGACTTCTTCGACCGAGAGGAACACATCTGTAACCGGAGAATTCCAATTCTTCTTCTGAGACTTTACAAGCTGGTAAAAAATATTAATAGAAGTACCAGGCAATTTTTATTTTCAGCTAGTTTTTTACTTGTCAGGGTGAAAACACCCCTCAAAGGTTAATGTGCGCTTCCCTATTTCCCTGCACATCTTCAAAATTATAGCCTATATTAAAAAACTGAACAATGAAAATTGAATTTCTTTTTCTACTCTATAAATGTGCAATGAAATTCTTTAAACTTTGGAGTTTAAATAAAGAAACGTTCCCCGCCACAAACAATTAAATAACAAATCTGTATCAGTTCTCTTACTCTCTTTACGTCAGTGTGAAACTGACACGGACAAGTGCGAGCTGTTCCGTTCCAAAACAGGAGAACGATATTTTTTACCACTGACATTGACGACAGTGTACCGTCACGGAATTGATATGTGTGAATCCGCCTTAAAGCGCTCGCCGGTTCCGGAACATAAATTCGTAACGTCGTGTTCTCGTTTTATCGCCCTCCACCGTCCGCAGAATTCTTGGTGAATCGAGCGACGAGGAATGAAAAATCGCTGCCCATTAACTCATTGGCTCTCAGATAAATCCACGCGGCAAGAAGTCACGAAACTCGCGTTGTTTCCCTGATATATCAATCGTGTTTGACAAATTGTGGGGAGGATTACATCTCGACATTGTGTACTTTAATTTTGTTTGAAGATGGAGAAATGGGGAGGGGGATATGTAAAATAAAATGTATCTCGATGTTTTCATGCTTGACCCCTCTATGTCCGCTATTATCTTGGATGGACTCCATACTCGAAGAATTTTCTGAAGAGCTTTGTAACGGGTAGGTTTAAGGTATGTAGGTATTTTATATTGAAATTTGTAATGGTATATTAATATCAATTTCATAATTTCTGTAATAACGGTGGGGGAAAATTGAATAATATATTACGTCCTCATTAATTACGTCTTCGTTAGAAAAAATCAAGCAGAAGAGATAAAGAATAAATAAAATCGTAGCTGTAAAAAAAGAAAAAGGCGAGGGACTCAGATTTGATAGCTGCTATTAAGCTATTAATACACGGAATGTTTTAATTCATTGATGGTGTATTCGAGCGGATAGGATTGCAGTTATCAAGGGGTCAAGTGAAATGGAAGGATCATTTTGAAGAAGTTGAGTGGTTTATATTCCGTGCAATTAAAATTTAATACTTCTTTTCAATTCACTTCGCGTTCCTTTGTGCAAACTTGCCAGTACCCATTCTATTACGATCAAGGAAGTGAACTCAGATAGCCAATCGATTCAATACTAATTACAGTCCCGAGCACAAACGTGGAAAAGGTGTGCAAAAAGTTGATTACAATCTAGAATCCAGGGTCCCGTTACGGAAGCCTCGAAGACGACCCAAAGGCTAATAATTCGAAGGTTAATGGAATGTGATAACGTGGTAGTAACCACAGAGCAATTTACGAGGAAGAATGCAACACAAAGTGCACGATAAGCGTCATAAATTATGCACGAGTGGCTGTGCAGTTCACATTACTCTTTGCAACGTGACTTGCTGCAACACTGATCTCTCAGTTTCTTTTGTAAGATATAAAGATCGTTCAGTATCAAAAAACCATTAACTGGAAGAAGAATTTGAAAGAGGCTACTATGAAAAGGATTCTTGACCCATTAAAAGCTATTTTTCAATTCGATCAGAGAGTTCTTATACCTTGAACGAAAAATGATTAAATTCTACATCATCAGAAACTATTTTTATATTTTTCACAAGAATTTTGTGCCCCTCGCCAAAGTAAACGTCTCAGCCTTGATCTTCGAATTTCTTCGAACAATTTTACAGCTTCAGTGACTACAGCTCGTCGAACTTGCCTAGACCGAGGATGAAAGGAAGATCATACTGGAGGAGAGAAAAGTCTGTCTTCGCGTTTCCTGAGATCGCTGTCCACTAATATGGATAGAACAAACACGTTAACCGTGAATTATCGAGATGTTACTATAAGAGGAATGACTCTTTGAGATATCCGTGTCAGGAGCCGTTTAATGGCTACATAAACTCTCTGATTCACGGGGATCGTAAAGATGGGCCTTTCGTATCGATCGTGTATAAAGAGATCGCTATTCTGACGAAGCCAGATGAAAATAAGTTGGGTGAAATATGGAATCCTAGATTTAGAGAAACTTCAGGGGCTTCTTTTTATGATTAGAAGTTAGATATCAATATACCTTGATTGTGCACGAGGAGACGTGTTTTATAATACAAATTAGAAAAAATAAATTGATTAAATTTTCGACCGTATATATGAAATAATTCAAAATTAAAGTGGTTTCAGCGCAATGGTTCGGTCAGTTAAAATTTTAATAAAAGCTATTTTGCAGTCGTTATATTTCCGACGTTTCGGTCATTGATTGTGACCCTTATCAAGGAAAGTGAAATAAAACTGCGTTTGCCTTTAGGTGAAATTTACACGTTAGCCAGAGACGTGTGTTGAGCGCGTCGGTTAGAACGTGACTCAATAGCTTTTATTAAAATTTTAACTGACCGAACCATTGCGCTGAAACCACTTTAATTTTGAATTACAAATTAGAAATAGACAGTTTACAGCGTAACGTAAGTGCGAATATTGTGACAATATTTTGAATTCAGGGATCGAAGGGCGTCTAATCTTGGGAGTGACTGAATTTTTCTGGACTTCACCTGGGGGGTGGAATGTAATTTCAATCTAAACACTTTGGTGACCGCTGCATGTGTGATTTAAAGATTTGTATCCATTATTTTCGGTGAGTCGAGGAATTCAATTTTATGTATTTCTAATTTATCACCAACAGATTTATAAATCCAAGGATTTCTATTCTATCCTCTTCCTCCTTCCCACCAGTAATAAAAGTGCAGCTCTTTTTAGCAGTAGTCAGATCTCCAAACGTGCATCCCCCGAAGAGGACAAAACTAATTGTAAGAGAAAGTAGCGAAAGATCATATTCAAAGGACCTCTCACAAATCCACTGCAAATCCTACGAATCTTACGATAGACTCCAACCAACCACAACAATCCCAACTAGAATCTCGATTCTCGACAGCACACTTTCCCTGTCACGTCACTCTGCAAAAGCTACCGCCTTTCCGAAGTTTCGCTCTCGAGAATTTTCACAAATATCCAACTGACAGCCAAAGCATCGGATTCAGTGGTTGCTGGTGCAGAGCGTCTGACGCCCATGTCGCGATCGTGGGTGGAGGGACCAGCAGGGGGTGGGATGCAAGGGGTGCGAGGGGTGGGTATCGTTCTGTCCTGTATTTGCAGTGGCGGCCATGTCGTGCCACTGGCAGGAGGTTGTTAAAATAGCCTGGTACAGACAGGCGCCATCGACGACGCCCGTCTTCCTGCGAGTGCGAAAGAAATCTCGCGTCGAGGGAGCTTTTCGATGTAATTCACTTTTCCAGCCTAGAACTTCCTCGCGAGAAATCTCACGGATCATCCTCGCTGCGAAGCGTGGCGAATTTAGGGGGATTCTTCTGGACGATGTATTTGAAATTGGGGATATTCTAATTTTTTTGTTAATAAATTATGTAGAGTTTGAATGCATTTAACCCTTCGTGGTCACACGGGGCGTATCGCACCCCAGGAAATTTTCTTCCAGAAGTATATGTACTTGCCAATATTTCTGTAAATTTCTGGACCTTAATATTCAAATTTAAAAATTTGGTGAATTTCAACACAAAAAAACACTTTTTTCGACAACTATTTTTTCAACCTCAAATTTCATCATATCAAAATTTATATTTCTGCGAAAATACTATTAGCGCATGATTGTACCAGTACCTACTAGGAATGTAAGATTATCATTCAAAAGTTAAAAGATTCAAAAATACTAAAATGGTAACTCAAAAAAGACGCTGGGGTGCAGGGAACCTCATGTGATCAAGTTGTGAATTTTGTAATTCTTGTCAAAATTAATGTATACGGCAGGAAATAAATATATTGAATGAAATATAGAAGGGCAGTTTAATTATAATTAAGAATTCTCCAGTCCTGAGATTCTAAATATCTTAATTCAATGATATCGATATCTACCTACATAGAAGTCAAGTTGTGTAAGGATCACAAATTTTTTCACCGTTGCGATTACTCCCAGACGGTGTCTGCGAAAAATGTTTGAAACCACCGCCCGTCTGGCCATCCCCTATAATCTCGAGCAACATTCTTGCAGACGTGTATCCCGGTGAACGCGAAATTACACGAGCCCCGAACCGTCGTATATCATGATACACCGATATAATTCCTACCCATGGCCGTAATGGACCGGTCGGTGTGGATAGAGCATTATGCCCGCGGTCCTATCGTCGCGCGATCTTTCTCGTGCGCAGAGTCGGCGCCCATGATCTCGACCGCGAGAAGTCGAAGGTGCATTCTGGTCTTTGGCAGAGATGCAACGTCGCCTTTCCTGCGCCCCTTCTGACAAGTAGTGACGGGCTCGAGACGCTCCCGATCGCTCTCGTCGTAGTTCCACATTAATAGTTACCAGATAATATTGAAAATTTGTAAGAATTTTTAGTGATCTAATAAACGTAGTAAATTTGATAAATTTGATAAATTTATTATAACTTGAAGACTCTGAAACATTGGAATATTGGGATTAAGGATTTAAAGTAGAGCAAATGTTAAATGCTCCAAGAACTTTGAAACACCTAAGTTAATTTAAATTATTAAAAGTTATCGCGATGATAAAGTCTAGGGAGTATCAAAGAACTTTCGTTTAATGAATGTACTTTGAGTAGTTACTGAAAAAAGTTAAGCCAGGGATAATATTATTCTAAGAACTAAGTAGCAGCTTCGTGTTCAAACTGAGTGAAACAGGAGGAAAGGAGAAGAAAGAGAAGCTTGGATGCGAAATTGGAGAGTGTACGTGAGAAAATGTGGGAAACGAGAGAGGAATTGAGAGAATGATAGCTGGAGAAAAGGAGAATTAGCGCGGCCCGGAAGAGAGGAAAAGTGTAGGCGCACGGCGGAGAAAAGAGAGAAGACAGAAGGAGACGTGGTTATTTATAGGGTCACAATAATGCGAGTTGATAAAACGCCAGCCGTGACAGACTCTGGGCCACGTGAATTATCGCGGGTGTATGCACGTGCGCGACGTAATATTACGCTTCGACGAGCACGTGCATACATGCAAAAGTGTGGTTGTTGGAAGATTAAGGCATTCGACTGCAATTAACCCTTTGGGTGCTGTGGAAGTATACGCGCGGTTTGTCAGCGAACGTAGCTCGGGCGTTGAACGCCTATAGGCGTTTAAACAACATGATTAATGGATACGATTGAGAGATTTCCGCACGCGGCGAACGATAAGCGTTTGAATTTTTTGTGGTTCGGAAAATTCCACAATTTTCTCGTTTTAGGTTTAATTTGCGATAATTAGGGTCAATTATCTTCAAGTACTTTGTCAGAATGTCCATTGCATGTTGAAATTTGATGATATCGTGGATTATTCTCATTAAGTATTTTATGAAATACACAAATATGGAACGTTGCACTGACCTTTTTGCTAGATTTGAAGACGTTGCACTTGAAGGTGTTGCTGCTTCCGTCGCGGGCAATGTAGCTAAAAATTTTCAAATCGTGGCTATCGTGGGAGACGTAGAATATCCTGGAACAATCAAAAGTGCATCTAAACCCCTCAGACACTTGTGCAGCACCTCAATTCCCCAAACTTAGAATTTATCCCAAATTGGAATGAACCACCTCGAAATCCCAATCCCTATTAAACTACTTCAAATTAAATATTCTATGCCCTCAAAAATACAAAACCTCCCTTAAATCTCAATTTCCCTCGTTCACATCTACAAAAATTATTTCCTGTTGAATAAATAAATTTCCTGTGAGATAAAACTGTTTTAATTCCAATCACGAGTCCAAAAAAAATTAAAAAGCGGCTATTCGGGCCACCAACGTGCAATTAAATTCCAAAGTATTCAACTTAACGTCGTTATTCATCGCTCGTTCCAATAGCCCCGCGCATTTGTCACAATCAGCAGCACGTATAATCCGTTGTGCCAGTTTCGTTGGCCGCCGCGTCTGTGATTTGCAATCCCGCACACGCATCTTCGACGATGCATTCTGCGTTCCCGGAAGAAAAAGAATATGTATTTCCGTTCGTGCTTTGATGCCGACTCGTTGAACGCAGTCGACTGTAAGGCCACGTTTCAAACGGAGACTGGTTGAACAAGGCATCGAGAGAAACGAGTAATTAAATCCCTCGTAATTAAACACTTTGGGATTTCTGGTGTGCTTTACGTCATTTTTGGAAATGTTGAACGACCCAAAGTATTAACACGAGGCGGCCATACTTTGGGTGCAATAAGATTTTAAAAAATACCCCTTTAATTTCTAGTGAAGTGGAAATTTTGTTACTTAACTCGTAAAGTAGGATCTGCAGCACTTTAGATCGCACAAAATTTTGAAAAATGCCCCTTTAATTCTTAACTGGCGAAGTGGAACCTTAGTTACTTAATTCGCAAACTGAGGTCTGACATACCCCAACTTTTATTTCTATTTACACGGTAAAAATTTGATCTTTGGCCGCCGCGTGTCAACACTTTGGGTTGCGCCAAAATTTTGCAAAATGCCCCTTCAAGTCGATCAAATCTTCCCTAAAGATCGCTACTGCTTAGAAAGTTTTACTAAACTCGCCCCAAGCAAAGATTCGCGAACACTCGGACAACATTTCAATGTTTTCCAAAAAATATGAACATAAAAACTACGCGAAAACTAGACTTCCACAGGATGCAATTTCCAGGGCGTGGATACACGCCGATGTCACTGAAAGTATTAACACTAGTTTTACTAAAAGTATGAACAACAAAATGTGCGCAACTAGGGAAACTCGAGGGATATTGAGATTCCAAAGTCGGCGGTTCTTCGATCTCAATTTCACGAAGCATTGGATTTACAGAATGATTGGAAATGGAGATTGGAGGCAGCCCTAGTAACTTGTTCCCGCAAAAAACGTCAGGAACGATCGTCCCCCCTGAGCGAAGTACGCAGGTTCGATCATCTTACCTGTATATGGGATGGTGCATCAGGTATATCTTATTCTCGTCCATCCACTGGTGCTGCTTCTTCTGCGAGGACAAATAACAAGTCGTTAATCCTCGATGCATAGGTTGCTTTCGTGCGACAGGATAATGGCTAGGTGTCTTAGAGTTGCAGACGGTAAAGGGGTGGTGGGAAGTGTTTGTTAACGCTTGAACCACAGATAGCTCGACCTATATTACTTCATAATTTTACTCATAAATTCTAAATTAGATTCTTAAAAAAATCTTCATTTTTTCAAGAAGTAGGGTAAATCCGGGAGACGCAGTCGGGCCGGAGAGTTTGTCGAGTCGCTATATTTCAGACTCTTTACGTAAAAATGCGTTAAAGTGCAGACCGATTACTTCTCTAGAAGCCAAACAGTTGAATGAATAGCGTCATTTCGCTCCCTTCTGTGATTTTCTGGATTTATAAACTCATAAATAATTTTGCTTTATCCTTTGTTAATTTTCCATGAATAATTATGAGAGTGGTCTCTGCCAACGACGAAAAACATTTCTCCTGGTACCTCGGGAAAGGTGCTCCAGTTTTCAACCCGATTTACAGTAAATATTTTCTTAAAGCAAATATTGACCAGTTTTTCTGAATCATAAAATTCTGTAAATATTAGATTTGTTCTGATAAAATAAGTAATGTCTATATTAGTTTTAATAGCCATTTTATATTAGGTCGACCGCGTCTCCCGGATTTACCCTAATACTAATAACAAATCACCCAAGTAGTTTGGTATTTGGAATGGGTCCAAATGGACCCTGCATCCACCAGGCGAGGGTTAACGTGTTCCGGGTCACCTGAGCCACCGGTGGCCCACGATTAGGGTTATCACCCGTACTTTAAAATAAAGTACCTTACGTTATTGAGACATTTCAAAATAATAAAAATTGACTCTGTAATGCTAAAAGTAATAGAAAATATGTTTGATAGAAATAAAAACTAATAAGATTAAAAATGTACTTTCAATTTGTTGAACGCACTTTTTTTTATACCCCACGAAAGCAAATGTACGTTATTTTTCTATAAAAAAAGGTGGCAACCCTACCCACGATATTCATCGTCAACGGAACGTGCATTAAAAAAAAGGTATGTATGCATTTCTCAATTCAATTTCGAAATCAAAATAGAGAAAAGAAGCTGAAATTATAAAGAATATATCAGAATTATAATTTTTCTGTAACTGAACATCGCAATCTACTTTTCTCACAACTTTTTACAGATTTACCAAATATTTGAATTTCCACCGTGGCACAGAATGTGTTAAAAATGAAATGGATGTAATCCTGATTCGATTGTGATATTACTTTTGCACTGAGCATGAGTTAGGGGTGGTTAAATGTTTGCACGACATGCGTTTGAAAGATACTGTTTGTGAAGGAGGGGTTCATTGAATGTTGACGCGGCTGCATTCAGTTTATTTATGGCTAAATAGTTTTATGAGTATTGTGTGCATCGTGGGTGACAAGTGGTTCGTTCTGTATGAGCGAGTGCACGGTGTGGCGGTTATCTAAGATCATTTTATACTGCGGATCATATAACTTATGAAAAGTAGGCAGTGGAGTACGAGCCAAAAAATCGTTGTGGACGTGAAGTGTCGAGTACTTTTGGATGATTGGTGACTCTCGTGAATCACTCGTGTAACTTCAAGTAAGTAGGTACTTGATAATAGGCACTCAAGTATTCCAGTGATTGGAATTCGATATTTGAGTGCTGGTATTGGGTATTCTCTACTAGAATACTAGTATTAAATATCCTACTACCCAATATTTGATACTCAAAAACTGAATATTCATAATTAGAGAACTCATTGTTAGGGCTGGGACTATTCGAATAATTTAATATTCGAATATTTTACAAGTATTCGAATGCTACGAATCAACTTCGAATATTTGAGTTTTCGAATGTTATTATTCGAATACCGATGTATTCGAATACTGGTGTATTCGAATAATATGGTGTGAAGTGGGTAAAAATTAGCTTACAAGATTTCACCCTGACAAATGAACCTAAAGAACTTAATTTATAATTCACACCATAATACCCCATACTATATTACAAACCAGTACTCAACTGCTATTCAAAGATACACGACATACAGTATTCAAAATCAAATACTTGGAACTCAATCTTCAATACTAAACACCCACTTAAAAATCATGACCCATCATCATTTTATACACCCCTTGCAATTCATCCAGCTACAAAATAAAACTTTAAAAAAAAAACCCAGTCACTGTTACTAATTTGTACGCGGAACCCAACGACAAAATTCGAAACCGATCGCAACTCACGCAAATTCCAACAAAATCCTGATCCTTGATTCAAACATGACTCCGACTTACCTTCTTCTTTCGAAGGGTGACTTTCAGCCCGTCCACCGACACCTCTAGCGTCACTTTCTTCTTTTTGATCCCTTTGGCCTTGAACTCGTACTGCGGACAGAAATAAGAGACGTTAACGACACCGACTGCCCGCCAGGCAAGCTATCCATGCTTAATTAGAGATTACGCGAACTCACGCGGATTCTTCGCATCGCCGCCACGATCTCCACTCGGCTGGTCGGTCGAGGAACCTCCATAGAGCCGATGAACTACAGGGAAAAAGAGAATTATGAAGCGGCTCTTCGTATGCACGGAGCATGAGTCATTCCGCCGTGTTACTGGTCGCCGAGTAATTTCCCTAATTGCTTTAGCGGCTTATTACTCTGATTCGCGATCATACGTGCGCTGGAACTCGATTATCGTGGAAATTATTTTTGAACGCAGTCTGTGGAGGCTGACTGTCTGTAGTCTGTAGGCTGGGAATAGCTTCATTTTTCTTTTCTGCGGGGACTTTAAGTCAGCTCCAATAGGGGTTTATAAGAACATTTTTGAAAAGAAAATATTCTTTATAGAACGTGTACAGTATATGGCTCTGTACAGTTCTGGTTGAAAGAAAGTTCAAACTATGAATAACAGCAGAAATGAGGTACTTCTATTAAAAAGAATCATATTTCTGAATTTATATTCCATAGAGTGGTTAACAACCACAGAATTTTTAAAAATTCAGAAAATAACAAAATTCACGAGGAATGAGGGTCAAATACAAAACCTAATTCTTACAAATAACTTGTATCTCGATTTCTATTAATTATTATTAGCAACAATTTACACTGAGTAAAAAGAGAGATGTTCTGAATATCCTGTACGACACCAGTATCAGCTAAGGCGATTATTTTATGGGAAATATCAATTTTTCACGAAATTATTATTCGGCAGGCATTTGGAATTCTTTCTAGTTTACATACGTGGTCTCTCTGATCTGTTTGATCAGTCTGATCTATCTGGTCTACCTGGTCTTTCTGGTCTATCGGGTCTTTCTGGTCTGTTTGGTCTATCTGGTCTATCTGGTCTTTCTGGTCTCTCTGGTCTATTTGGTCTCTCTGGTCTTTCTGGTATTTCTGGTCTATCCGGTCTATTTGGTCTATTTGGTCTATTTGGTCTCTCAGGTCTTTCTGGTCTTTCTGGTCTTTCTGGTCTCTCTGGTCTTACTGGTCTTTCTGGTCTAAGTGGTCTGCCTGGGCTATCGAAGAAAGACATTGAAAGAAGAAATCCAAAGAAGACATTGAAAAGAAGAGATTCAAAGAAGGCGTTGAAAGAAGAGATCCAAAGTAGACATGAGAGAAGAGCTCCAAAAAAGACATTTGAAGAAGACTTAGCGTTTAGTTGTAAGAAAAGATGTAAAACTGCCAACTAATCTTTGAATTTTCGCATACTTTGCTCGCGCTTAGCTCCTCATCCCCGAACGTTTAAAGAGTTATTCGATTCTTCTTACCCTTCAATATAACGTTAAGATAGAAGGCTAGGTGGAACTTAGAATATTTCAGTAAAGTGTTAGAACAGATAGGACTTTCAAAAATATTCGAAGTCCTCTCTGCTTCAGTACCCTGCTAAAATATTCCAAGTGTTATCTAGTCTTAATATAAAATATCAAAATGAGTGGAACTTAGAAAATTTTGTTGGGATATAAGACCAGATAGGAATGTTTCAGCAAGGTAGAAGGATAGGTGGAGCTTAGAGTATTTTAATGAAGTGTTAGAAAATTTCAAAGTAGCATCTGTTCCAACACCTCACTGAAATATTCCAAGTTCCACCTACCCTTCTATCTTACTGAAATATTCCAAGTCATATATTTCAGCGACATTTTCAAAGTTTCTCACATTCTGATACCTCCATGTCAAAGAACATAAAACTTGGAATACCTCACCATGCCATTGGAGCTTGAAATATTTCAGGTAAGTGTCAGAACAGATTGAACTTAGAAAATTATCCAAGTTCCACCTGTTCCAGCACTTCCATATTCCAAATTCTATCTACTTCAGCAATAAACAATATAAAACTACAAAATCCCTAAAACATTTCGCTAACAATAAGAGAGGAAATTAACAAGTACTAGACTTTCGACGTCGATAAATAAAATACCCTCCCGCAAGATTTCACATTTCTTTCTTTATTTGAATAATAGCTGGACTATATAAACAAGGTAAAACTCTCGTCTCGTCGTGCATCGTTTTAGAGCCACGCAACAATATCGATCGCACGAATCGCTCGAGAAATCCGATCGCATTACACCTTTGTCAGTTCCTCGACTACATGGTTCATAGTACATCGCGTTGATTGCGTGGGAGGTCGACCACGTGTGCAACGAGTCGGTCGAACACGTGGTCAGGTCATCGTTTCAATGGGGAAATTCTAAATACGGCTCCTACAGCCGTGGCGGAGCTCAGTATTCGCGTTCGATCGATTTATTTCCCTTGGATCTCGCTTATCCACCGATCCCATGATTGTTTCTCTTCTCTCAATTCCCCGCGGTCCTTTCCAGACCCTTATTCTTCTTCCTGAAGCAATCTTTGAAACACTCAAACTCGATCGGAGTCAAAAAGTTTACAAAGTCAACTAGTTTAATTTACACTTTAATATTAATGGTCGAAAGAAAGCTTAAACTAATTTTCTTACAAAGCTGCATAACTAATATAATACTGGGCTTCGAGTATTGTGTTATCTTGGGTCTTTTTAGACCCAAGCGTAACACCACCGAGTGTAATATTGAATAGTAAAAGAATAATCCTCAAAAATCGAAAACCCGAATTACTCTATTAAAAATAAAGCTGTTTAAAATTCCTATAGTAGAGTAGTCACTGCGGGTCAAAATTGACCCAGGTACACTACGTATGGTCACTTGAATTGCTCACTATTCAAGTGTTCAATCTGTATCTATGGGATATCCATTTTAAAACAGAATCCTTCCCTTAATTTTGTTATCGTAAAAATTTTAATTTTCCTTTGACCACTACTGCATCTCGAAGCAATGTGGTCCAGAGAAGACATTCACTGATTAACTTCTCCGAAATGAGATCCAAGGGAGAGGAATCGTCATTAAAAATTCCTCCTCTTCTCCATTTTGAAATGGACGCCACGAAGTAGCACAGAAATACAAGGTGCGCGGTCGAAGCGTGACCAAGTTGCTCGAAAGAAAAGCGACGCCGACGTCCGCCGCCCCTGCCAAGACGATCATCCGCGGCTAAAATTATTGTGACTTTACTGGGGCGAAAAATTTCTTCCGCGAACTGGGCCGCGCTGAGAAAATGTATTTTGATACGCGGGATCGGCGGTATCGTCGCTCTCCACACAAAACCAGGTCAATTTGCACAAGTTTTTGCTCAACTTCAATGTTCCTCGGATTTTCTGCAATTACGATACATAGCTACGTTTATTTCTAGGAATTTTCAAATTGAATTCGAGTACAGTGGAGTCTCGGTAAACCATATTTCGTTACTCCTGGAGAACATCCGATGCACCAAATACTCCTGTCTTTGATTGCTTGTTGGTATAAGCCCTTTAACCCCTTCAGCACTGAGATTGAAACGCTCAACGTACACCACGTGCGGAATTGACCCAGGTGTATTTGTTAAGCACACTGGTTGACCGCCTATAGGCGTTCCCCGCACAGATTGAACGTACACATGGGTTCGCCGCAGTGAGAAGGTTAAGCAAATGACAATTTCAGAGTACGACAAGATTCAATGTGGTAGGAAAGTTTATTTTGAGATGTGGGTGGAGGGAATTATGTTGCGGGTCAAAGTGGACCCTGCATTCGCAAATTGAATATTAATTTGAAGATTGTAAAGAGTATTGCTTAGTTTTCATTCTTCAAGTTTCGTTTAATCCGAGTTCCCGATAATTTTTAACAAAACTAACTTAACCAACTTCACTGTCGATCAACAGAACGAAATTATTGATCTACCGAATTAGCATGAACTTCGCTAAAATTACACTGAATCGGATCCGAACGCGAATAGAAACTAGTTAGAGTCGAAGTTCCTACTGGTATCGAATTAGAACCGAACTGGTATTGATCTGAAACGGCCTCAAGCAACTGCCGCAAATGCACCTCAGACTCCAGAAATAAATAGATGAGGAGAAGGTAAAATAACAAAAGGTATAAAACGTTCATAAAGTTAATCCTGCAAATAAACATCTATAAATACAGAATCAAGATACACCAAAAGAAACTCCAGTTTCCATAGCTCTCCAATAAACAAAATAAACCCGCACTGCATAAAATTGGAAATTTAGATTTTGCATACAAACAAAAAAGGTTAAAGAAAACCCCTATTGCAATATTCAATATTATTATAAAAAAAAAATACAATTACCTTATATTCTTCCTAATATCAAATATTTATTCTGCCATTTTGCTTTCACCAATGAATTTATTTTTTGAATGAAAAAAATTTCACACATAAATATCGTGGGCCACCGGTGACCCACGTGTCACAGATCTGTCTAGTAAAATTCAAGCTGGGGATCCAGTTTAAGTGGGAGATGCCCGCTGTGAGTAAAGTTCAAAGGAAATCCAAGAAATAATCGGCGTTTCAGTAGCTAGAGGCGCCAGACAGGGGGATTATCCCCTGGTACGCGAGCAAAGCTGAACGTCCTCGGGGAATGCGCGCGCACCGCCAATAAGCCGGCGAACGTTGCGCCTCGCGGAGTGACCGCTTTACGGAGAGGCTTTACGAGCTTGGACGGCGCCCGTACAAAAAGCTTTAACCTTTCCGAGAAACGTACACCGCTGAAATAAACACGTGCCACCATGACGTCACGGTTCCCTCCGTGCTGGCGTCGCGACCAAAAATATCTGCTGTCGTTGTCGCGATTGTTGCATCCAACACCTCGGCGCGACTCCCTCTTCGTCATTCCTACCGGCGGCGATAATGTACAGGCGGTTCAAGAAACTATAGAAGGCTATAGAATGAACTATAAAAAGTGGCAACTGATTGTGACTTAAATAGATATCGATTTTAAGGGAAATTCAGACGAGGAGATATCTCTGGCTTGTTGTTTGCTGTTAGTGGTAATGTGTAAGGGAATTTCAATGGAATATAAGTACTAACTTTGTTATGGTGGATGAATATTTTTATGAAATTGGAATCTTTTGTTTGTTGAATCTTGGGTAGCATCGACCCTGAGTTAGTCTGAGTCGTGGATTATTCTGTTGGAAGTGTACGAGTATAGGTGTACCACGCAATAGCGAGGGGAAAATTCTTTATGAGGGTTTTCGTTAGAAGCTACTTAATAACGATGTTTTGATACTATGTAGATCATTTCTCAGACCTCGAAACTCGAAAGTGGACACAGTTAACTTAACGGAAGAACACGTTATTTCTTGTGGGCCTAGATTAGGTAATTAGAGGGTGTTTCAAATGACTGGGAGTCAATACCTGTTTGAACAGAAATCAACTTAAAATGATTTTCTTAATTCTAGCTTGATAAGAGTAACGAAAATATTACGGGAAAAGTTGTGTATTTTCTTTATCTTCAGTTCACTAAGTAGTTTTTCAGTCATCGAATGAACCACTTTCTATAAACAGAACTGTCTTATTTCAGCGACGCAACGATATACTTTTCAGTTTCCTAGAAACCCTCGCGATTTTACGCGCCATTCGACTCATTCGAGCGGCTCGAATTGTGCAGTAAATTGACCTGTCGTTGGTCAGACGTTTGAAGAAAGTGATTCCTATGAATTACTTTTTAGTATCTACGATAGGAAATTACTTGACAACGAAGAATTGAACACACTTGAGAACCTAATCCCATTAACTATTTTGACCCACCCTAAATATAAACCTACACGTATTACTTATTATTATTATTAATACATAATACTTCTTGAAGTAACTAAGAATTTTATTATAACAAAGTGAGATTCTGCTTAAAAAAAATACACCCCGTGAGCTCAAGCTATTCTCCTTTTAAGACTTAAAAAAATAAAAAAGGAAACTTGTTAATTAGTTAATCTCATATGTTATATAAAAGTAACAATATACCCCAAAAGGTCATAATATCTAATGTAAAAGTATCTAGCGTAAAAAGAATAGCGAAAGAGAAAGAAAATATAAAGTTATTTTTAATTTCGTTTCAGAAAAGAGATTTTAAGCTCCGCATGGTCCCAACACTGTTCATCTGGGCTTGCAAGCAAAGTATCATTATCACCGTAAATCATCAGAATGATTAACAGCGCCAGCCTTGGTAGCAGTTGGACAACACTTGATGAATAACCAAACGACCAGACGTCGAAACGTACAGTTTCCATTGTTTTGTACATCACGATCTACGAACGTAAGCCAGAGATCCGTTCGACAGCGATGTTATGGCTTCCATCCCGTTCCCAGCGGCCCCCAGTAACCGTGAAGTCGTATTTTCAAAGCTGAGCCCCTCGCTGGCCGACTGTTCACCACTATAACTCCATTCGAACACACAGAGGTCCTGGAGACCTGGTCTCTCACAAGTTACGCTCTTCCGATACGGTAAACTCGGTTTACAGCCTGCGGAATGTATTTTCCCGGAAGTGACTGAAAATGGGATGGATCGTTCGCGCGTGACTGATCCGCTCTTTGTTCTGCCAAGAGAAGGAGCGATCACCTGGCGTGAATAATAGAGATGGAATGGGAATCAAGTCTTGATCAGTTTTCTCACCTGAGGCTTGTAATTACCGATTTCACGAGTAATTACGAGGATTGAAGCTGATAAATGATAATGTAAGGACTTGGATATTGGACATGTTGAGATGGAAGGTTTGTTGATATGTTAATTGTTGGGAGGATGTTGCAAGTGGTTTGTAGAAGTGGGAGGTACATAGATACAGAAAAAAAGAGTGACTCAAGAAATAGCCTCTTTTTGGTCCTACGATTTTAAAACTGATTTGTATGCGAAATTTTTAGAATTTTGATTTTTTTGTGAATTTTGAAAATCTGAGTTCAAATTTGTTGTTAGCAGTATACTAATCGTTTAAATTATCGGATTGACATAAAAGTACGTACATAGAAGCGTATGGGGTGACGCGTTAACGAATTTTCACATCTTTGACCTCCCATATCTCAGAAACTAATTTTCAAACTTAATTATCATTTGGCACAAAATATAGTTCCAAAATCGTGGGACCAAAAAGAGGGACTCATTTTTTAGTCACTCTTTATGAAGAATTTGGAAAAATTTGGTGGATTTAATTATGATTCGAAGCTTTGAAGATTGCACATAAGTAGATGTGGATGAGGCACAGCTCAAAGGAAAGATTTCAGAAATGGTGGATAGGATCCGGACGCTTACAAGTGCACAGGAGCTGGGATCTAGATCTGCAATTCGATGCTCTGAGATCTGGGGTAGGATGGCGTGTAGAATTAAATGATCTAAGATCTGGGGTTCAAGGTCCCAGGTTTGACACTTGAGGCCCAAGACCCAGAAACTTGAAATTCAAAGCCCAAGGTTTCATTTCTAGAACCCAAGGTCCAAGGCTTGACACCTGGAGTCTACGGTCCCAGATTGATACCTGGGTTCAAGTACTGGGCCCTATATAATTAGTAGTCGTTTGTATCGCATCCTACGGGTCTAAAGTGGTCTATATCCTGTCCGAGGAATCTGAAATGATCTGTATCTAGCTCCACGTGCTGCAATGGAGATCTGTATCAGGTCCTACAGGTCCAAGGTAGTCTATATCTGGTTCCACACGTCAGAGTGTTCTTGATCACATCCCACAAATGTAAGTAATCGTTCCTATGGGGTCCACGTGTTCAGGATTATCTATATTGGGTTCCACTGACTGGAAGTGATCGGAAACGTATAGCCGCAATCTCAACTTCCCGAATATATATCATGTTCCCGTGATCAAGATTTGTAGATTCAATAATTCTATCTGTCCATTTTAAACGAATTTAATTAACCAGGCTCTACCCAAACTAGGAAACTAAAGGTAACAACTGTTTTCAGTTGTATTTCCTACAACTGAAGACGTTAGTTTCTCTAACTCCTTTTACTTTTAATAAACATTAGCTTCTTTGAAAATCTCCTTAAAAAGCTCCTTTGAAAATCTCTAGACTTAAAATAAAATCTCTTTATATATATGCCTCTTTCCCTGCGTTCAAAAATAATTTCATCGTAATTCAACGATGTCGTCTTCCCAAAGCACGATCTTTACGAGCAATAATTGCTCTGAAAGCTTAAAAAGACCATCTTCTGGGTCTGGTAAGCACCGCCCGCAGCAATCGGGGCGCGAAAAATCGGGAAACGTTTAGCGCGAATTACCTTGGCGTGGAAGACAATCCCCCGATGGAACGCCTCCTCGCTGTGCAGCGGTATCCTCGTGTCGTACTCGTCATTATGCACGAGATTGTATTGCTTCTTAGAGGGCATGCTTGGCCCAACTTCATCCGATTATGCTCGTCCAGTCCCGCTGAAACATCAGACGACGGAGTATTTAGCCCTGGAGGTTAAATGCTTCACGTGAAGCTACCAGCTGAAAACAAATGTAGGCACCTAACCGTGGCCAGATCACTCGTTTTCCCCCACTGCATATGTTTGATAGCAAAAATTCAGCCGAGCAGAGGGAAACATTGCTCTTTCGCAAGGTGTTTTGTTGCTCCTACGAGACTAGCAGACGTTTAGTGCGTTGTAAAAAAGATCGTTTCGAGACGCCTGCTGCTAACAGCGCTAGGCGATTACGAGTTTTCCTTGTTTCCGTCGTCTGGCTTTATCGATTCCTTGCTCTATTGTAATGGTTGGGTGACGCAGAGCGAGTTTGAACAGCGTGGGTGAGGGATGGAGGATTGTTTAACCCCTTCACGGTGGAGGAGACTGTAAGGAGGTTTCGGGTGACGATTATAATCGGAGCAAAGGGAACTGGATGCTCAAGAGCGGTTCCCAACCATGTTCTTTAAAATTCTAAAGAATGTCAAGGGAGGTATTTTTGATATTTGGGGCCCTATAGTGGGTTCTGAAAACGGATAAGATAGTTTTTCCCCCAAGATTGTTTCAGAGATCACTTGAGCGGGCTTAAGGGGGTACCCCATCCAGAAGCCACTAAAAAGTTTGGGATTTTTTGTTTGTATAAATAAAAATATTGGGCTTGGATTTTTTATATAGTTCTAAAGCAATTTTTATTTTGCTTGAAAACAAATTTTTAATGGAAAACGTTTTTCACAACATGTCTATTTAAAACACTGATAATCATATGGACTTCGACGGATTTCGACCTACTCTCAGTAGTTCAATTTTCTGTCACTAGTTAACGTATCGAAATTCTTGGTTTCCCAATATATGAATTTTGGGTCTCTGGGGCCCTATAGTAGCAGTCGAAAAACACATTGGGTAGATTTTACCCATAAAGTTATTACCTTATAGACCCCTCCAGTGAGCCTCAAGAAGTTAACTACATTTATTCCACGTGCATATGAGTTTCGGGCCCCTGGGGCCCCACAGTCCCAGTTGAGAAAAACATCTGGTAGATTTTACCCACAAACTTATTACCTTATAGACCCCTCCAGTGAACCTCAAGAAGTTAACTACTTCTATTCCACGTGGATATGAGTTTCGGGCCCCTGGGGCCCCACAGTCCCAGTTGAGAAAAACATCTGATAGATTTTACTCACAAACTTATTACCTTATAGGCCCCTCCAGTGAACCTCAAAAAGTTAACTACATTTATTCCACGTGAACATAAGATTTGGGTCCTCAGGGCCCTACAATAGCTACCAGAAAGCACATAAAGCGACTTTTACCCCTAAAGCAATCGTTCCACCAAACCCTCCAGTGGACCTTAAGAAGTTAACTATTTCTGTTCCACCAACAACACAAGATCCCTATTTAAGGCCAGCTCGAGGAGAACCTGACGAAGGCTGAAGCCCAGCGAGGCAGTCGTCCACGAAGCACGTGCTGCAAGTGGTGGCGCGTTCAAGGTCGGCCGCGACCTATACGGCCCGTGGCTGACACACGCCTGACGTTTCTTCTGATCGGGACGGCTGCTCGCGAAGGTGCACGCCGGCGAACAAAAAGGCAGGGGATAGGAGAGGCCGAAGATAGCATCATCGAGGCCGAGAATAAGTGCTGATTTCCTGCGGCCGTTTGGTCCACCGTCTCTCCCCTGATTGGAAGGCTTCTCATTCATGGAAGCGAGGGGTCAGGTGGCTGGAAACTTGCTCCACGTCCTAATGCAGTTACCCTCTGCGCGCTCGTCGGAAATCTCGATGGCGAAATTAAAGAAACGTGGGCATTTGATCGCGGAATAGTCGTCCATTGGGATCTCGGAAATTACTTTTATCGAGTTATTTTATTGACCGGTAAGATTGTCGGTGTATCCCCAATGGGGTTCGGTGATTGGCAATCTCAGTGGCTGGTTGTGAACATTCGATGGTGGATTCACTGAGAACTACTTCAAGATACCTACCTAGTTAAGAAATGTGATTTCTGTATATTTTAAGTGAGTAGTTGTTAAGTTAAAAACTTAGAATTTGGAATAGGCATTTTACGTTGAATTTTGTGCTAGAATTTGGCATTATATTTAATTTATCTAGATTATGTGTCATTTTCATTTTCACGTAGTTAATACTGAATGCATGAATTTTCGTGTATGGGCCCCTCATGCTTTGAGAATCGTTTCTACTTGAGGAATATAGCAATTGTCAGTAGACTACACCAAATTTAGTTTAACCTATACAAAGAAATTTCATGTCTACAGAACTCTAACTTTACAAAAAACACTTATGAGTTCACATGTCTTAAAATTTTCTCTAAAATTTGGAATTTAGTAATATTAACAACAACTGTGCCTGCATAATTATACCACGTAACATTGACATCATACCGAATAATGAAACAAATTCTACCCACATAAATTATCTACTGCCTATCCCCTATCTAATTTATCACACCGCAAAATAATCTGAATTCTGACTAATGATGAGAATCCCCCACCAATTTCTTTGTCACTCGTGGCCACCCAAATTCTCCACAAGCAATTTTTCTAGCAGGCCACACATTGTACGTTCCCTTTCCTCTCCTTTCCTTCCCGCAGCAAAGGATCCTCTGGACAAAGCTCGGCGAGATTAATCTCCGTCCCCCTGCCTCAGCGTGAAAAAGAAGAAAAGCGTCTTGAATCGAGGAGCACAATCTCCTTTTGTTGAATCTACGTCGGCTGGGTACCCCGCCACGGATCGACAGGTTCTTCCTCCCCACTTGGCAAAGAAGGGCACCGGGTGGCTGGTGGAAAACTTCGAAACAACTAACGATACCATCTGCCTCGAGTTTTTTTGCTCGATGGTATCTTCAACGGGTTTGTTCTTAGCGAAGCTATAAATATCCTTCGATTAACGATCCTATTTAGCCCGGTCGTCTCATGGGAGCCTATCACGTAGAAATCAAAAGAATCTGCTGATTCAATGTCACACTTAACCGAAGATCTTTTCATCCGAGATATTAACTCTTTCAAAACTTAATTGCTTACTTAAAGAAATACGTTTTGGAAAAAATGAAATTTTAAATCAAATTTTTTACAGGACACACGATTGCACAATTGTTTTGTATAATTAACAAATTTCTAAATTGAAGTAGTGTAACTTCGATGGGATTACATTACAAGCACTTTAGGATAAATAATGATCTAGCTTTTAATATTTCAACTTGGTAGAAAGGACTAATAAGTCCAATTTTGAAATAAGTACGAAGAAAGGAATGCAAAGGAACGTAGAGTAGAATCTCTGAATAGGTTCGTGACGGCAGTTCGACCGTGAACTATTATCGAGGTCCTCTTAAAAAGGGACTTATCGTCAGGGAACTCATTTCAATTGGTCGTCTAAAGGTTAATGGGAGTAGCTTGTGAATCCTTTCTGAAGACTCAGGCAGAACCTTTTTACGAATCCTACTTACAAAGAAATTCATTGAAGTGAAAATAAAGGGCACGAAAAGGCAACTGCTCAACACATATAAAACATTCTTCTAATATCAAAGAAATCACAAAGCAGAATACACCATTTGCACTATGTGTATACTCCTTTGAAAGAGAAAATGTTGGGAAGAGGGGTTTCTAATGCACCGAGTTGGCTACGAGTACGACGTTATAGGGTTTGACTCTGCAGAAGTCCTCGGGAAAAGGCAGTGCAGGGAAACAAAAGACCGAGGGGGAGACACGATACGAGGGCTGAATGAAAGTGAGAAGTCTTACGTATCAGTTGTACAGTCCTCACGGAGATTTTATCGAAACGGTAATTCCATTATTCCCTCGCCTCGACCTCTCGTCCCTGCGAGGTAATTACAGTAGCGAGCTTGTGTCGTATTAGTGTTCAAGTTAAAGCAATAAAACCAAACGAAGGGAAATAGCAGACCAAGAATAATTGATAAAATGTTTCAAAATACCTCAACCCTCGATTCACGAGCACTGGGTCAATTATGACTCATCCTACGTACCTACCTACTCATGTTACTTGTTACTTTTTTTTTATTAGCACTACTTTTTACTTAATAGCACAACTCCCTTAAAGAAACAAGAATATTACACCACCACATCGAAATATGATATAAAATCTTATTTTAAAATAAAACTAAATAAACCAGAGACGGGCAAAAAATTATTTAAAATAAAAATTTGTGTACGAAATTTGTATTTCAAATAATTCTTTGCCCATCTCTGATATACGCCATGGGTCAAAATCGACCCAGCCGCCTCCGTTCAAGATTTAAAGAAGTATCCAAAGTTCTAAAATTCTACTGCAAGAATTTTAATAAATCCCTTCGAGTTTCAGCAAAATGTCACATTATATAATAATCGTTGCCTCGACCACACCCGGTATATGAGTCAAAAAGGACGACGGGAAGCGAGAAGGGCGGGAACGAGGGAGCAGACGTGCAAAGAGGAACGGCCGGCAACCTTATATCGGTAGGGCCACAGTCCACGCACGGATTTATTCCTCGAACTGGGATTCACGTGACTCGACCGACTGTGCCCGTTCGCAAACGAATTCATGGGGCCCTGTAAGGCAATCACCGATTTTCTTACACGCAGCAGCTGCTGCCTTATCTCCTCATCTTCAGGCGTGCAGAATTTACGTTTATTATTGCAGAGCTGGATTTGCGACCTGCGAAAGGACTAATTGATGACACCGTTTTATTACGTTAAATACAACGCCAACGTTGGTAAACGACGCGGCGGAGAAGCTTTAGGGAGTTAATCTTTTAATCCTCCGCTTGAGGGCCGCCACTGTCCCCCTTGAAGCGTAATACTGTTGGGGGAACTGAAACGTACTTATGACTGTTATTGTTTCGAGGGATTTCGCATTTATGGCACCATTAATTTGTGGGCGTAATTTTGACTTCTAGTAATTAGGGGAGGGATAGTCTAATTTGTGTAATTTAGTATACCGTATCTGATTTATTCTGGTTCTATTTGAATCGCGATTTCATCTCATCTTCTACTTCTATTAAAACATAGAATTTGTTATTTGTTAAATTTTTGCATACTTTTTGAAGGGTAATATAATACGCTATTACAAATAAGTTCAGATTTAAATAATGTAATTATTAGGTCGGTGGAAAAATTGTCTTTATTTATTACAGGTACTTGAACTTTTAACAGGAAAGTTGCAAAAGGTCATAGATACAGCCAATGAAAATAGTTACAAAACATGTAATATATTTTTGTCTTTAATAAGGACGGAGTTCAATAAAGAGGGCGAACTTTAGCACCGACCTATGAAAGACAGTGTGAACTTTTGCACATTATTTTTCGAACCCAGCTAGATTCGAATCTTCGGCACGGTGGAACGGTCGTAAATCCTACTTTCCCAAACAAATTTTGCGCGTTCCACGAAAGAAAGGTAAATGACACCGGGTTTGTCAATTACAGGTACGGCGGAGATAAGGTCCGTCGGTATAGGAAGCAGTTTTATTGCATCCGTTTTAACGGGATCGCGAATACGAAGAAAAAGGCTCGTAACAGTTTCCGACACTATCCTCGAGTAGAAAGTCATATTTCGCGGAATGGAAAAAATGAACGAGCTGTTTCCTAGAGAAAAATTGTTTGAAGTTTATTAACGCGTGGCTGCGCTTACGTAAAACGCTGAATCATTTGGTTTGGACAAAATGAATAGATTTGCTGTGTTAATACTTTCACCTAGCCGATACCTTGCAACAATTTAGAAATTAGAAATATTGTACAGTGTAATTAAGTAATCAGTGCTTTGACAGTTACTCGCATCAGAGAAATTAAATATTTAATAAAAACAGTGCATAATAGTAAATATAAAGTATTTCTATTCACTTCAAATATTTCATTTGTTTTTCATTCCTCCCCCATTTATTTCAAATAATACATTTTGAGTCACTGAAAGTGGTTATTTTTGTCAATATTCTATTACCTTTTACTTCACGATTTATTATATGTACTTCGAACCTCAAATCGCTCTACCTACTCCACGACAGGAAATGAAAATTAATTTACAAGTAAAACACGATTTGCATTGAATGCTCAGATACTGTTTCCTAGTATCCTAACGAACATCTGATGCGTTAAAATATTTTTTATACCTCATAAATAATTCATAGAAACTTCCACGTTCAGCATAAGAAATTGCCCTTGCCATTCTTAACAAGATACTTTGTAACGAGAAAGAATGATGATGGGAAGATGGGCTTAATTTATACAATCACTCAGACCATATCAAACCCTATAAATTATTACACTTAGAAAGAGTAACTAAAGATTCACAAGAAATTAAAACACAGAAAAATAAAATTGCCAAAACGTTACACGGGCGCCCTCGCAGCAGTGCAAGACGAAAGCAAATATGGTAAAACAGATTTGATTTGCTCCCACGCGTGTTTAAAAATACATTTAGCTATTTAAACGTTAAAAGTGAGCGGTTAAATGTCTCCGAGGAATTAATTGTCAAAGGGGCTGGCGAGCTGGATGGCGTCGGGACGCAGAGTTCAAGTACCGCCGGAGGATGCATCTTTGTGCGGGGCACACCTGAATTAAGCAGCGTTCACAGGAGCGCGCGCGCGTGGCGAACAAAGAGACAGGGGCCGTTCTGTTCGCAGCAGCGAGCCAGCGTCTAACCCACGGGCGATACACATGGAACGGTAAACGCGCGCAGCATATTCATTCGCGCGGCCGTCTGATCTGTTTGTAATGCGACATCCATCGTGAATAGAAACCGAGGAGGGAACGTGCTTTAACGCGATCTCCCGTATAATCCCCCGCCCCCTCGCGCCGCCTTTTTCCCTCTGACAATCGGATACGGCATGTTTAGAATTAGATTTTCAAGATGGCCGCGCAAGGGTCGCGCGGAAGAATATTCCTAGCGCTGGGTTTATGAGCTTGTGAACTTCTGGTAGACGCGGAGATAAGAAACGTGAAAGGCGGATGTTATGAAGATTTTGTGGGGTAAAGAATGGGTGAAAAATTAGGTTAATTACGAAATGGGGTAATGGATTTAAGGTGGTCGCTATGAGAAAATTGTATTAGGTTTTATATCAATCTTCTGGTTGAGGAAATAGGGGAAAGAATAAGAATATTAAAAAGAATTGTTTACTAAGAAGAGTTTGGTAATTTCATATATTAACCCTGTGGTGCGGATGCTTTGAATGCTTAACCGTGTGCGAGACTCCTTTAATCGCATTTATTAACCATAGTCGCTGAACGCCTATGGGCGGTTCCCGTAAATGTTGCTTATAGTGAATAAATTGTTTTCTGCGGCCGTAAATAATGATTACAATTAAATACTATCTAGGTTAAATATGCACATCTTGAACATCCTAACTTAATTTCTCTTTTTCAAATTCGTTAATGAGCATGTTAATTTTTCCGCTTTTTTCGAATTCGTTCAGTTCTTTGAACTAAATTTGAAAACCCACCCTTCATGTAATTTCTGGCAAAATGCAATAGTTAGAGCTATTTAATCCTGATGTGCTTGTTGCTATTCAAGTGTAATTTCACGCTGTATATATAAAGGAAATCGCCGACACGTTTAGTAAATAAATACACAAACAAACATGTTATATGTGTATGGATTAGCACGTGTTGTGTAAATAAATATTGCTATGCGAACCCCAGAGCCTCGTTTAGCGCCCCACGTGTTATCGATCGCACGTTTTACGGGCGCGTGAGCATGGATCCCAGTACTTTCGCGAGAGTCATTAATTTCCGCGCGAAATCCATCGGTATGCATGATTTACGAAGCACCGGGACGCTCCCCTAGGTAAGTGTCCAAGAAACGAGGGGCGAGAACCAAACCTTTAGACACAATATAAACGCCAAGAAATACGCGAGCATACGTGTGGAAGGCCAGTAGAAAATATTCATAAGCAAATTTACGTGGTCTACCCTCCGCCAGACGCAGAAGTACAAACTATCACGGCGGCTTGTATTATTCAGTGAGAACGATCCGTCTGTTCGAAAGAAGCTCGCCTGATAAAATGCACAGACGACGGAAGTCCAAGGGGTGTGATGATTAATAATCGATTAACATTGAAACTATTTCCAGTAACGAAAATAGAAGGAGGCGTTTTCAAAGTGGGTGGCATTATGGAAAATGATTCCTCTCAAAAGGAACAAAAACTGTGGAATAAAGTTATTTTGCTCTAACCTTCATTAACGAGAAAATCTACTTTGAAAATTCATTGTGTACACGTCTCATTAACCCTCAAGGGAATGTAACTTAACATTTCGTTTCGTCACGTTATTTAATGCCTCGATGGAGATAATATAAATCTTTGCATATAACGTGTACAAACATAATAGACATACAGTAGGATTCCTATTGTCCGAACATGTCAGAGGACATGACGGTTCAAATTACGTGTTCAAATGCGCTATCTCTTGGTTTACTGATTGGATACAAGGAATCATAATATGTACAATACATTCGGGGCAACGATACGAGTTCGTATTGTAAGTGGCACGCTGCGAGGTCAGGGTTTGGATAATAACTCAACAATACTCGATAAACCAGATACTGGGACAAAATTCGTTCAAATAAATCGAGTTCCATTGTATACAAAGTTGAAAAAATGAAGTTCTACTGTATATAAAAGTTCCATAAATAAAGTTCTGCTGTAGGGGAAAGGTGGGATAGTTGATCAGCGGGGATACATGATCACATCAGTTTATATCACAACTCAAATAATTAAATACAAACAAAGCAAACCATTATTATTATTTTAATAAAAAAGAAAAACTGTGATCAACTATCCCACCTTTCCCCTACATAAAAGTTCCATACATAAATGGAGTAATAGCCACGTTACCCGCATCCCGCGAACATTCAAAACTAATTCTCTGGAAAACAAGGATCCTCGGCAAACGGCCCTATCGATGCTGACAGTTGAATATCTTAAATATCGATATGAACATTACCTGCTCGCCGATTGGACGATCGAGGCCGGATGGTCCACATGAACCGGTTCGATTCGCGTTCCTGGCAGGCGCGACCGATACACGGTCCTTGCCCAAGAATCGTCTCCCCTTGTGAATGCAGCTTAACGGTGGCAGGCAGGCCGGTCAGCCAGGAGAAATATGCACACATTCAGGTTCCGCCGTTGGTGAAGGACCAACCACACTGACGCCCCATGCCGCGATTATATATACACACTGCACACATACGACACACGGACCGCCGACCCCTCTCTCTCTCTTTCGACCCTTCTTGGAAACAGATGACAGAGAGCAACTCGGTCACCGTAACCCAACGAGACGTCCCAACGAGGGAGGGCACCTTTACCTCCGCGAACTTATTCGACGCGGCACGACCACTTGATCATGGCACGCGTAGGTCCCACCAGTCCGATCTCTCTTAATACTTTTTCGCGCTAATTCCCCGCGCACGCTACGCTCGCTCCGTTTTCGCCAAAGGAACACGTAATCCCGCTCGGCCGCGTGTCGACTCGCGCCGAGTCAGGAGAAAGGGAACAACGACGCACGGGTGTACGAGAGACAAGCACGCGCGAGATAACGAGGAAGGGATGCGTCCACAACAACGTCCGGATCGCACCACTATAACTTCTAGTTACCGTCTTTTAATAAACGTCCAACAGTCGCGGCACCACGAGCACACCATGTTCCTTCTACTCTACCGTCCCACGGGTCCACTTTTCTGCGCTCAGTGATAGTGTAGAGGTGCTCGAAGGTTGCTGCGCGACGCTCACATCGTCCTTTCGCTCGTACCTTCTATTTCACGTTGCCGTACGGTGTCCGATCGCGGGCAAGGAGCGCGCACTTCGCAGGAGCACCGTGCACGCCGTGCACAACCGTGGTACAAACAGCCCTCCAGGGACTCGCGCGAATCACCCCCACCGTCCGCGGAACCGGCATCACACTGAAAACCGGCTGGCCACTCAGCTCCTCCGCGCACGAAGCGGGAATGCGATTCTACTGTGGCGACATCTGGCGGAAGGAGCAGGAAGTGCGACGGTTGAACTGTTGGTAAAAGCGAGCTCTGCTTTGGCGGGAGATTCGTGTGAATTTGAATGTGTATAGAAAGAAGTGGAAGATTGTTTCATTTTTGGATAGTAAGGACGTTTAATGTGGTTGATTAAAGTATTTTGGATAAAAATAGTGAGGTAGTGGAGGAATATTGTGTGAAGAATAGACGGTGAGAGAAAAGTTTGATGTTTAAATGGGTGGTAAGAAAAAAAGATTTTCTTGTGAGTTCCCATCTAATTTGCGAATAGTTCATGCATCCTTGAATATAAATACGGCGCGCAAGATAAAATCCTGTTACTTGATGGCGCGTACTTGTCGTTGAGGGACCGTGAATGAAAGTTTGAGAAATGGGTACCGTTACTTGCATTGCACCTGTAAATATCGCCGTTATAAAATATTGTACGTATTCTTCTTTCGTTTCTTTTTCATACTGATATTGTAATCGTTTTAAGTCTCATTGTTATCGAATGTAAAGGTGTGCGTAGCGTGCATACAATTTGTTATCACAGTAAACTCGATTTAATCGCGGAAGTTGTTGAATGATAATTCCAAAATTATATTACTCTATTTATCAGAAGATTTATTCAATTCGGAAGACACTAGATAATAAAAAAAAAAGGTTTTTCTGTAATTCTGTTGTATATTCAATTTCGCGCCATTTTCACGTTTCAAACTACAATTTCAATTGAAAGTAATAGTTTTCTAGACGCACGTATATTTTCGTTTATCTTGGAAAGTCTCATCGACAAAAGAAATTATCTTTTTATCGGCTACTTTGCATTGCGAGAAAAAAAAGCGAATTTAAAAGTATTATAAGTCTCTGTATACGTTTGACCTACATGTATAACGATTTGAATTTGAATAGCTATTTTCGAGCACTATTAAAATGAGTTTGCTGATAAGATCATAAAGTGTCTATACCATGATTTGCTGCTTTTTTTTATTTATAGGGGGCAAGAGAGATGAAACGTTAATACTACCAGCAAATGATTCCATTAGTGCTACTTTGGATACTGACCAGGTAAATATGCAGTTCTGTTTAGCGAAGCCATATATAAATTCTGCGAACTTATCTTTTACGATTTGCATTAATTTCTAGCTATGTGCAAAGACCACTGTCATGGCCAGTCCAAATTTCAAAGAGGATCGCATGTGGTTGAATGGAAAGTAAGTTTTGCAAGCTAATTAAATTCTGTACACAAGCTGTATCATCAGGGCTGCCTTTACCAATGGGCTAAATGATCCAAGGGCGCTTAAGAATAAAATATTTTGAAATGCTTTTTTTCTTCAATTTTGGAGACAAAAATTTAATTCGCGGGCATTGTTTTTATTTCGAATTTGCCTTGGTGGAAACCCGGGGCTGTAGTACCTTATACCAATTGCGAAGAAATTGCACCCTTAAGGGCTAGGGCACCAAAATTTTTTAGCCCACGTCCCTCAAATTAGTTAAGATGACCCTATGTAAAATAATGCAATATTAAAATCTTTCAGAGAAGAAGACATAAGGAGCCCAAGATTGCAGAACTGTTTAACAGAAAGTATGTAAAGTATCCATAAACATACTACAGCTTTTAAAATGCTTGCAAATAACACAGTATACTGTTTTAGTTAGGAAAAGGGCAACGAATTCCAATAGCTTAAGTAAACTGAAAATTCACATTTGCTCGGAGAACAATTTCCCAACTGCAGCTGGCTTGGCTTCCAGCGCAGCTGGTTACGCGTGTCTTGTGGCGGCTCTTGCTAAACTGTTCAAAGTGGAGGTCTCGTTAAAAGATATATATTATACAATATATGCCATCGATTACAGTCTCTTTAAATCTAAGTATTATAATACATTGTAGGGTGATATTAGCGCAATTGCTCGTGTGGGTTCTGGATCAGCGTGTCGCAGTGTTATGGGAGGTTTTGTAAGATGGTACATGGGTTCTGCACCGACTGGAGTTGATAGTATAGCTAAACAAATCGTGCCTGCCTCCCACTGGCCAGAAATGAGAATTTTGATATTGGTTGTACGTATCACCTTTTCATTGCTACTTTATACCGAGTATATTAATAAATACTATATTTCTTAATAGGTGAAAGATTCGAAGAAGAAAGTTTCCAGTGCAATTGGAATGAAAAGAAGCATGGAGACTTCTGAACTTCTGAAATATAGAGCAAAGAATGTTGTTCCTGAAAGAACGAATAGAATACAGCAAGCAATAATTGAGAAAGACTACAAGACATTTGCTGAGCTCACAATGAAGGATTCTAATCAAATGCATGCAGTAGTGTTGGACACTTATCCGCCGTGTACCTACATGAACGACGTTTCACACGCAGTTGTGGAACTTATTCATTCCTATAACGAGGCTGTTAATAGTGTAAAGGTATCCATAGCGTTAAACTCTTTTATTATTGAAGCTCCAGAATTCATGGAATTTTAATAAAACTGTTTATCGCAGGTTGCGTACACCTATGACGCAGGACCAAATACGACTCTATACCTTCTGGAAAAAGATGTACCAGCGGTTCTAGGTGTATTGGATCATTTCTTCCCACCATTGAAAGATAATTTAGTAGAATACAGAAGGGGACTGCCTATCGAAACTGTTAAACCTTCCCAGGTAAATCTTATTGCCTCTGCGTTAAAGTACATGTTTGGTAATATATACCAAATTAATGGCTTTCTAATCTGCTTCAGAATCTACTGAGTAAAATGAACATTCAGCAACAGTCGCCGGGGCAATTTAAATACATGATTTATACTCGAGTCGGAGATGGTCCTAAGTATCTTAAAGACTCCAAGGATCATCTTTTAAATAGCCAAGGATTGCCTATTAATCATGTTTAAGTCTCCTGTACTATTAGAAGCGTTTGTAATGTATTAACAAAAAAGCAGTGGTGTTATTTATTGTGTAAGGGAACACGAGGAGCTGTCTACCAATTTTATCTGTATTCTTATTATTTCAGTATAATATCTGTTATAATAAAACGACAATACTTAAACATAAAAGTGACGATTGACTTATTTCGTTCGATGCGGTAGTAAAACTGAGTAAAACTACGAAGCTCATGAAATGTTCCCACTCTTCCAATTCATGAGTTGGCAGAAAAAATTTTTTAAACGCTTGCATTATGTAGATACTTATATAGGTTACGTCGACAAGTTTCAGTAAAGTCATAGTAACAGCCGAGCAGCGTTTGCTGGCCAACGATTAGCGAATTCTATAGAATCGATTGAGAAATCCCTAACTTTGGACCACCAAAATTCAGTAATTTTAAGTGAAGAAGTTGAAAGTAAATAAGTGACAACATGACACGTGGCACCGAACTTATCAAAGCTGTTTTCGATCAGATTATTAAGACGCCAAATTTCGGACAGTGCTTGAAAAAAGTAATCTCGTACATTCAGCTCTCTTATCGGTTCTATTTCACATTGAACATTGTAGACACATGAAACATATATAACTACAATGCGATTACTTAAATATTTAAAAACTCAATGAAACTGTGACGAAGCAGTTATTTTAAAATTATTTTTCGACATTTTATTTTTTCCCGAGCAGCTCGAAATAGTCTCCGCTGGGAATGGAAATTGCAAGGCGCAATTTGTTGTTTCCGATGAGCACCTGAATTTAGGCGGCACCCTGCATGGAGGTTGTACGAGCACGATCATCGATTGCATCTCTACTTATGCCGTGATGACTCAGGGGACTGGTGCGCCGGGAGTTTCAGTAGATCTGCACGTCACGTAAGAATACTGTATCGTATATCGTATTTATATTTGCCCAAAGGTAATCATATTACACTTGATAATTATTGCACAGGTTTATGAAACCTGCGCTTCCTGGTGAATTGGTGACGGTCGATGCGAAGACCGTACGCGCTGGTAAAAGATTAGCCTTCCTTTCGGTGGATCTTACAAAGAATGAGGGGAAAGACATAATTGCTCATGGACGACACACAAAATTTATCGGAACATGAAATAGTATTATATAGTAGTCTGTGTACAAAGCATTTTTCATTGGATAGTAATATACTATAGTACCTGAATATTTACCACTGAATTTCAATCCACGCGTAACTAAATCCAACTTCTCTAAACGTATTGTGTCCTCTTATGCATAATACAAACTTGAACACATGACGAGTGAAATATTTCTTTACTATTAAAAAATATACATTATAAATGATTATAATATATGCTATAACGCTCAATGGCACAGGGTCATACAAAATACAATCGCTGGCTACCTGGCATCGATCGGTGCCAAAACTGTACATATTAAGTAATATGTGCGTTAATTTCTGTGTAAATAGAAGCACTTCATTGGTTAGTGCTGGAGAAGAACCGGTTAACAACTCAAATTTGTTGCGATATTAAATAGTAAAGCGATGGATAGAACGCATCAAATCACAGTGATGCGTACAGAGATGCGTAAATATCTTGTATTATCATTGGAAAGAAATGCAGCATTATTATTACATAGAAATGGGATTAGAGAACTGTTAGAAGTAAAAGCCTACACTTCCCCTTCGTCGTTTCTACAACGTCGAGTTTAAATCGCCTTCTAAAGTATTCACGCTACAGTAAAATTGGTTACATAAATAACTTTATCTAAATTGCTGTTGAACTGCGCCTACGTTACGCTACTGAAGCAACGCTTATCCTTTGTCGTCCACAAATGCCCCCTCTCGTCCAAATAAACAGTACTGTATTTATAAAAGAAATAAACACTATTTCAACTTTTCATTTCGTTTAGAGTGTCTTTACAGTATCAGAACGTGGGACTAGAGATGTGACAATCTAAATAACGAGTCGAGCCCAGCATGGGACAGCAAAGAACCGATCTATCGCGATCCACGATTTATGTACAATAATAAATGCGCGAAGTTAATGAATTTCAAAGGCAAAAGCGATTCTAAGCGAGCAGAGAATGGAGAGGGAGATTGGCAACTATTCATTTCCCTATTTCGATCTCTTCACGTCTTCTAACATCGACTTCAGTTCCTCTATCCTAAGAGACAAAGACTCAGCGAGGTCCCCGACTTTGTTACAATCCTTCTCCGTTTCCTCGATCGTCCTTTCCAGATACTTAATTTTATCGCTGGTCTCCCAGGTCCCCGTATTTTCAGCTACTAAATTATTCTGCGGTGGCAAGTATTTGGCCGCGCTGCGCCGGAAACGGGAGATCGTGTTGCTGTGATCCTCGCAGCCGTCGCAGCAATCGGACCAGACTCTCAGATCCACGTAAGGTATCTCATCGCAGGTGACGAATTTGTTTTCGCCCTCCGGCAGTAGGAACACATTCGGTTGTATTAGATTAATCTTATCACCGTTATCGCACAGGATCCGTGCCAAGCTAGTCTGCCTGATCTGAGCCAGTTGCTCGGGTTTAAAGGTGCTGGGGCTCTCGTACCAGAACCTGTCGCCGTCCCTAGTGCGTCTAAATTGCTCCAACAAAATGCATTTAAATAGAGGTCCCACTTTGGCGTTGGGCAGCTGATCCTCGAGGATTCCACCTACCCATACGTCCACATTCCCGGGGTGACCGTACAGCTCCCTCAGCTTTTGCCTGACTTTAGCGCTGCTTATCTCGCCAGCCAGGTCGTCGAAGCTCTCCACGTGAGACATATTGCAGAATCGTCGCCACTCCAGGTACCCTGGGAGAGCGTGATCCCTGCCCCGTTGGATGTTCATCGCTGCCAGGTCCAAAGCTACCGCGTGCGCTGTGCGGAACAATTGCTCCGTCAGCTCTGTGTTGAGGTTCTCCTCGGGTAGCTTTAGCTTGGCAGCGGTGGCGAACATGCCCCTCATCAACGGGTCGACGCCACCTTCCTCCACCAATCGCCAAGGTGAGAAGAAGGCGTCCCTCAGAAGGAGAGGACCTTGAGGGATAGATTGAAAGGACTCGTTCAGACGCTGCAATCGGGGTTGGATTAACGTGTGACCGAATCGCAGGGCAGCAGTCGCGAACACGTTCGATATACTGGCGTCTATGTTAGGATCGTAGCCGCGGTACTGGCCAAGAAGCTCCTCGGCGGTGCCACCGAACACGCGTGGTATCCAGTGCTGGTAAGTTACGTGCTGCATCTCGGCGCCGACGATCTTCCTGGCTTCTTGGTAAAGCTTCTCGCCGTTCCAGTGGGGGTTCATGTCTCTCAAGCTACGAGCTATGCGATTGTGCTCACGTAGCCATATCGTGTGCATGGCTAGGAGACCTATCTGCTCGTTGGCGCGGATGTCACCTGCTACGAAGCAGTTGATGGAGCTTTCGAGGGGGTTCCTTCTGCAGTCGACGAACTGGCCAGAAGCGTAGGGGAGAAGCGGCTTGTGGCCGGGGATTGTTGGGCCTTCTCGCAGCAGACCGTGGTCCGTGGTGAAGTCCCGGAGATCTCTGGCCAGATCGTCGTCGTAGCCGTACACCTGGGAGGCGTCCATGTAGCTGGTGAGCTGGTTCAGTTGCTCGCGAGGGGTGAAGCTGTCCCACAGCACGCTCGTCGCCCCTGAGCCGCAAACTGCGCTGGTTCTGATGAAATCTATGCACCTTCTGTTGTCTATTCGAGGATCCCCGGGTGGAACTTCCATGGGGAAGCAGGGGGCCGCGTTGTCGCAGGACTTCTTGCAGTCTATGCCAGCCCAGGACTCACTGGAGACTGCGGGCAAAGCGTGGTCCAGGTCGTGGTCGAGGAACTGGCCCCACTGCATCACCATGTGGGTGATCTTCTCGTCGGGGGTCACGTTGTGCGTTGACACCAGAGTTGTGGAAATTAGTCGCGCCGCTGGCTTTGGAAAGCCGTAGTAACGACGTCCTCTCTCCCAGCCGACTGGAGAGGAGAATCCGTTCTCGTAGATCGGCTGCAGGGCTCTGCGAAAACCGGTGTAGGAGGAGCCCCAGGTGGGGTGCTGGAGGTTGTTGCAGCTGCCGTCTACGCTGCGGTACTTGCTGTGGAAGCACATGTTTGTGCAATTCTGGCGACGCCTGTGGCCGGTGCAGCCAGATAGTCGCTCGATCTCCCTGATCTATGAAAAATGTGTGAAGATTTTAGGTTAGGAGTTGAGAAGATGTGGGATTCTTCTAAGGTACTACAATAGGGTAATTAATCTAGTTGTATTTGAACTGTAAGAATAAAGAAATGTCCGCGTTTCAAGGCCGTCCGTAGACTTTTTTCCAGGAAGGGGCAACTTTAGGGTGACGATGAAGAAAAATATAGTAATGAAAAAACGAGTAGTTCGCTTGCTTGTTTGAACTTATTTTGTGGTGCCAATTTAACCCAAAATTTAAATCCGAAATTTAGAAATACTCCCTTTTTTAGTGTAAACTTAAACTTTTTGAAAATCTATGACAAAACCTATGGTAGCATTTAAAAGATTCTACCTGTTCTGGGGTCAAAATCTCCTCATATCGAAATTCTTTCGTGGTATTCGCCGTGATACCAGCGTCCACCATACGTCGGATGTTGAAGAGGGTTCTTTCGAAGATTTCAGCTGGCCTAGCTGCCGCACGACCGACTGCGTTTGGGAACCGCGCAAGGCGGAAGGGGCTCACTCTCTGCGCGGATCTGTCGCCGCTGAAGAGACTCGTCAACGTGTTGTTAATGGCTCGATCGATTTCCTCGGTGGCATCCTTGAAGGCTCTTATCACCAGAACGTCCGTCGTTTCAGGTTGGCGAACGCGCACTAGGGCTTGGGCCGTCGCGCGACCGTACTCATTCACGGCTGAACACTCGTACCTTGGTGCAAAGGAAAACTCCGCAATCAAATGGGATCATCTCGAATGATGGTCTTAAATTTACTGATTTTCTAATCAATTTAAAGAGATTCAAACACTATGAAATTCAAAGAGTTATATTTGGTGGTAACGATACAGTAAAGCCTATTAAGGGGTCATGCCTAGTTGACAGGCAAAAAAAGTGATTTTCGGGAATTTTTTGTGGAAAATGTAAAGTATATTTTTTACAACTATTCGCTTATTTTACAAGTGCATATATTCAGCAACTCTCAGTAATTTTGTTGTAGGAAAATATTAAACAATGAATGAATAATAGCCACTCTCCCGGAAGCTATTTTTTTTAAGCGGTGAGCAAGGATGGATTTTTGTTTTTGATGAAACTCTATTTTTAATTCACGAAAAATGAACAATTCAGACACCGAAAAATGAAGATTTTGCGTTAAACGGCCGCTATATTGTCTAAAATCTTTTTTTTAAAAATCCTTCGGTCACGAACGAGATAAACTCATATATTAACAGAATCTTCTTCACTTTCTAATTTCAGATGATTCGGCTCGGAGAAATCGTGCTCACCACGCAGCGCCATTATAAAAACAGCTTCCGCGAAAGAGGCTGTTATTCCATCATTATTTAATATTTTCTTATAACAAAATTCCCGAGGGTTGCTGAATATATGTACTTCTAAAATAAGGATATAGTTGTAAGAAACATACATCACATGTTTCACAAAAAAATCCGGAAAGTAGCTTTCTTTTTCGTCTACCAACTAGGCATGACTCCTTAAAGTAAACATATTTCTAGTGTTGAGGCAAGCCATGTGAGATAAATGTACATAGTAGGTATGGTATCTTACAGTATGTACCTATCTTAGTCCAATACAGATACAACATAATGCACAAGTAAACTATAACACAGTTGATCAAGAACATCTTACAAACTTCCAAATACAACTCCTCAACTATTCCACCTCCTACACCCTCCTACACCCTCGTCCCCCTCAAGTACCAACAATCAAACCCACCTGCCAGCATCCGCAGCAGATACATTATACAGGTAGAGACTCCCAGCGCGCGATACCTTGACCCTCACCCCTTCCAAGGCGCTACCATCCTTCTTCCACTGTATCACCGGTTTCGGGACACCCTCGACCCTGCAGGGCATCTCGATAATGGCACCTGGTTCCGCCTCCATATCCTGTGGCTCGTAAGTCAGCCTGGGCGGACTGTAGGCCGCGTCGACGACCTTCAAATCAGCGCTGGTCTCCGCGTACCCGTTCGAGTTCCTCGCCCTGCATACGTATCTCGCCGCGTCGGACTCCTTCGCGGCGAGAATACGCAGCACGTTTCCGTCCTCCTCGATCACCACACGGCCACCCACGCTCAACAGTTGGCTGTTTCTCCACCATTGGATACTCGGCGTAGGTTGACCATCCACTCTGCAGACGAACGAGACATCCGTGCCCACCTGCACCGTCTTAGACTCCGGCAGCTCGGTGAACCTCAGCGACGGGGACACGGTGATCAGAGCCCTGGCCTTCCTGGACTTCGTCGAACCCATCTCGCTCCTAGCTACGCACTCGTAGTCGCCAGTGTCCTCCTCCGTCGCGTCCGATATCACCAGCGTTCCATCGGTCTGGACCACGTAACGATTCCCATCGGGGGACACCTCGTTCGAGTCCCTCATCCACATGATCTCGGGGGCTGGGTCGCCTATTACCTCGCAGGTGAAGCTCATCGTGCCGCCTAGCCGAACTTCCACGTCCTGGGGGCCGTTCATGATGCGCGGCTTGCCTGGAAGAATTGAGGAAGAGAATTGTTTGTTATGTTTCATCTTTCCTGCTCTTCTTTCTAACAAGGAGAGGTTCCCAGGTGTCCGCCTCCGTTTGCTTTGGTTTTTGGATATGTTTTAGAAGACCGAAAAATAAAATATACGTGTTTTTTTTTATAGCGGCTCGTTTTCATATTTAGGGGGTGAAATCAACCCCCAAAGTTATAAAATTTTCAGGTGTTCATCTCCGATTGCTTTGAATTTTGGATATGTTTTAGAGTACCGAAAAATAAGATATACGTGTTTTTTATAGCGGCCCGTTTTCATATTTAGGGAGTGAAATCAACCCCCAAAGTTATAAAATTTTCAGGTGTTCATCTCCGATTGCTTTGGTTTTTGAATATGTTTTAGGAGGCCGAAAAATAAGAAATGCATGTCTTTCTATTTTGGCCCATTTGCATGTTCAAGGGGTGAAAGTACCCCTCATAGTTACCCCCTAATAACGGTGACTGACGGCAAAAACATCGTCCATACAGCAAGTTATGACGCAAATTAAATTTATATCAAGTTTTACTCAACAAATTTTGTACGTCGTATGCACATTGAGGGGTGGTTTCACCCCTTACATGTGAAAACGGGCCGCTATAAAAAAACACGTATATTTTATTTGTCGGTACTCTAAAACATCCAAAATTCAAAGCAATCGGAGGCGGACACCTGGGAACCTCTCCTTGTAAGTCCCTGGAGCCTCCAATTTCGGGCTTTTGTAATTGAGGAAGTGTAATAGCCAGATTACTTTCTTCCTCTCAGCCCTAAATCAAAGAGAACTGTGACAAAATGCTTTATGACTGGAACCGTGATTATAAATGAAGCAATCACAAGTGGCGTCATCCCCTGGGCCCATCACTTTGTCTCCACCATTCCTAATGGAACAATTTTTCCAGCAGAAATTATCCCCCTGCAAAAACTTCGTGCGACTCCAATATTTCCTACGTCGGGAAAACAAACTTTCCCTGATATCATTGCAGGCAATGCGTCTCGCGAGAGTCGTGAAGAAACCTTCAGAACTTGAACATCAAAACTCTTTCTTAACACTGCTGTTAGAATAAAATGAAGTTATTCGAGACAGACGAATAACTTTTTATGCGAATAAATTTTTAGCTTCCACTGCTCCAGCTCCGATCTCCGCTCCAACGCTTTGCGTCTAAAGTTAGGTACTTTTATGTTGAAGCTGCAATAAACGATCACAGCGTAGCGTCGAAATACATTATATTGTTTTATAATTGAAGTGTTTATATTGAAGCAACGAGCAGATCTACGTTTTCTAAGAGATGACCAACGATAAAAGCGTCCAATCGACGCTCTTATAGTTTCTTCCCTAGCTCCAACATAAACGCACCCTAACAGCCCAAAACCCTGTAATGCGAAAACTCTAAGGAGAGCAATGATAACTAGCTCCGAGGTCAAACGCTCTAACATCCATAATATCCACATTGTCATTCACTAGAAACGAAACACCTCTACGAATCCCTTTATCCCCCTCAATCCTCATCACTACTTACTCAGTAAACCCACGGTTAATTAAGAAGACCAATATACTCAACTGCAATGGAAGTCATCAGACGACATAGCCGTCAGCGATCGTCCCTTCATCTCGTGAGGTGCCTGGCAGACGGCTGCCATCTCCGAGGGTTTGCTCTGCAGCCGTTGCACCAGCCAAACGAGATCGCAGTCGCAGACGAGCGCGTTGCTGTCCAGGCGAAGCCGCGTCATGGGGCCCACATTGTGGAACGCGTCCGCGGGCAGATGACGGAGCATGTTGCTGTGCAGGAACAGACGTTCCAACGCGGGCAGATCATTGAACGTGCCCTTCTTGATCTCTCTCAGGTGGTTGTAATGCAGATACAGCTGCTCCAGTTTTGGCAGACCCGCGAAAGCCTCTGGTGATATGTGCTTTATTCGGTTCTTGTACAGATAAAGGATCCTCAGGTTCGGCGCGCCCTCGAAGGTCCTGGGAAGGAGGTGTTCGACGCGGTTGTCGTTCAAGAGGAGCGTGTGCAGCTCGTGGAGGCCGTGGAAGGAGCCTGGATGGAGTTCCACTATGTTGTTGAACCGAAGATCGCTGGAAATTTGTTTGAATATTTTGTGAGTGTAATTAACAGAAAATTTTCGTGCGCAAAGGAATCTTATTTATCTATGCTATTTTATTTAGGTTTATGAAGTATTGGGAGGGTAAAATATTTTTTATTCAAAATGATAATTTTTAATGAACTGAAATTTAATATTATATATTGTGGAAACTGAGATTAGGATACCCTGTTAAAAAATAATTTATGTTGAATTGATTATTAAATGTTAATTTAAACCATGCGCCATGACTATAAATTTATGGATCACAGCGTAGGCAGCCGGAGAACGTAGAATGGAGTATAAAGGCGACGAGATAATCGTGGGGGTCCCGATTTCAATTTTATTGAAAAGGTCGCCCATGTTGGCGATTGTTCGTCGATTTCTGTACGCGAGAAATAGATTCTTCAGACGCGTACAACAGAGAAACAATGAAGGCCGAGCCTATTACACGCTTCGCCGCTGGAGAGATCGCTGAAGTCATAAAGCGCAAAGCTCTTAATTAACGATTTTACTCGACTCGTTGCGCATTACCTCCTCCCTCTAAATTGCCAGGGCGAGTTCTCGGTTCGACGCGCCGGTATTTTAACCTCTTTATCGCGTCGCTGGATCTTCCAGTGGCTCGGGCTCGTCGAGCTGGATGAGGAGAATGGGAACAGATTCGCGTGGACGCTGAAATTTCACGATTTCCACGATACGACGTGGAACAACGAGGGATTTTCGTGGAAAGGAGGTTCTCGTACAAAGTCTCGATGTATTTCCCTTTTTTTTTCAGATCGACTTTCGTTTGCGTGTATTCCAATTCGCACGGATGGAGATCACAATTCACAATGCCGGGTGGAGTGGAGTTACTGGTACTCAAGGGAGGGTGAAATAATGGAATTTTCTCGCGAGATACTTCTGTGAATAACGACTGGTATTTCAGTAGATGCATTCACTTGGCAGAGATGGGTTTAGTTTGAGGAAGGTGGAAATAGATGGGAAATATGTGAATGTATTCAAAATACCAGTGGTAGGGTGCAGAAGAATCTTGTGTGAAAAAGACCAACATTCATTTGGATACCATTCTTTATAGACCACCTTGTGCTTTAATGGGGTACAGGACTATTGAAATCTCGAAAAATCATCCAATAGTCCTGTATTAGAGTTTCCAGTTCTTTAACTCTACCTGGGTCTTTTTTGACCCAATCACGTGCTCATTTCTTTAACCCTTCTATGGCCCTTGAGTTTTTCTTGACCCAACCACGTTCTCATTTCTTAAATAATTTTTCTACCTTAGAAAAAATATAAAAAACTATCATTAATACGCGCGTTTCTCGTTCTTTCCCATCATATTTCATATAACACATATGTATAGTTAAACTGAAGTCCATAGCAGGGTTAAATAGTCGTATGCAGCGCACTGTGCGGTTTTAATTAGCCACACAAAGGGTGTAATAAAGAGGTCAAATTGATGCCCCGAATACCCCCTGGGCTGCCTGAATCAAACATTTTAAAAATGTGGAGATAGTCGCTAGGTCTGATAATCGAATCAACGAAGCTACACGTGAGCCGAATGAGAAGTCAATATAGATCCTGAGCAACGTTGATTGATCGCACGACGCGTGGTCGCTGGTGAATATCGATTTTCATTTATTAAAATCTCGGGAACCTGATGATGTCAGAGAGTGGGATCATTCGACGGTTCTGCGATTCACAAGGATATCCTTAAATGGCATTGGTACATTTCGCGGCAGCTGTGGTCACCTATTTTCACATTTCCGTTTACATGCCTGTAAGCGTCCATTTATAGCATCGAACTTAAGTGTATTCAACAAACAGTTGGAATACTCTATCGCTCAACCAAGAATTACACAATCAAAGCAGAATTACTTGATCCTTGGTGTCTAATAAGTAAACTTCTAAATGCAATCATAATTAGAAAAATCAACAAAAAAAATCAAAAAGTTAAACGCTTCAATTCCATGTTATCTTCAATATTAAGTAAAGAATATCTATATTATTTATTCTCTTAACGTTGCAACGGAAATTGGAGCTTCAGGAATGTTCAACGAGAATTCTATTGTTTATACAAATATATTGATTGGAACCAATCTTATCGATATGAAATATTTATAGCCTCGTTTCACTCGCAAATAATACTTTTACGCAATTGATGGTACCGTCTTCACAATGTCTACTCTGCGCTTGATCGAGGGGGCTTATCTCGAAGGGATATCGCAGGGATTGGTAATTTAACAAAGGTGTATTTATTCAATGAAGCTGGGGCAGCCACTTATGGATACTCGATATTCGGGTCAACATCCATAACAGGTATACCCTCGTCGATCGAACCGCTCATTTCATCATTTTGAAGGATCCACGGAGTCCCCCTCCAATTACGTGTAACACCCGGGGCTCGTAACTACAAACCGCATATTTGCTCGTCTTCTAAAATCACATCACGCTCCACCGGGGAGAAATAAAACAGAATTGTGGTTTCTAAGATACTCAGAGTTAGGTTACAACAAGTTACACATAACGAACTTTACTTACGAATGGTCCATTTTAACCCGTAGGTACGTAATTTCATTCATACACACTTCAGACTAAACTGTTCTATGGTAAACCAACCAGTAATTGACCGCATATCAGTGAATCAGGCAAAGAAATGTCAATTATAAATTTAAAAATATTATATGTTTATAAATGGAGTGTAGTTGCACTTTTAATATCCCATATTTTTAGTTACGCGTATTAAGCAAACATTAATAAGTATAATTCTTATTAAAAGTATGCGGTCATTTACTGGGCTTCTACACGTTTTGCATTTTATAACCGATTTTTCAAAAATTACGATAAGAATCAGTAATTATTTTTATAGAAATTTCAAGAAAAATAAATTTAAATGAAATTTCAACAGTTGTTTTATTCTTATACATAAATATATTCAAGTATTAATCTCAAAGGTCCATAAATTCAACAATTCGGTCATTCACTGGTTTCTTTAACCTATGAAATCAAATAACAAGTAACATGTGCCATGCCTAGCCCAGATACAGTAGCTAACCAGGTGCTATTTGAAGTGAAAACACAATTGCAAAAAACTATGCTGTATACATCCCTACAGTCTTGACGTAAAAGAAAGTAATCAAAGAGGCCATCGACTTTGCCCCCTGCTGCTCTTATACCATCACTACACCTCTACACAGTATCTGGATTAGAGGTGGAGAACTATCGATAATGTTGACTATCGATATTATCGAATGTGATGAAAATTTAATAAAATGTGTATGCTTTAAAATATTATGTTTGATTTTTGTATTTCATTTTGTTTTATATATATTTCATATATATTTTATTAAATTTTCATCACATTCGATAATATTGATAGTCAACACTATCGATAATTCTCCACCTCTAATCTGGATACCCAGCGTAGAATAAAAATGGACCACGTATCCATCGTACAATGCTAAATTAATAATTCCATTCGCTCTCCAATTTTCAACGCGTTTAGTATTATCTCCCATCAAAATTGCCCATTGCAGCAACATACATAGTCAGCCTCCATTTCTGCGCTCCAATGTTTACGAGAAAGCTCCGAGGCTCGAGCACCCTTTGTCCGCGGGCGAGGATAAACAAAGAGAGCGCCATACGCCGGCCGTTAGAGGTGGCCGGCGAATTCTGCCGTGGAAATAGAAACTGGTAGAATGTAAACTACGAGGGGCCGGTTTGCAGGGTGCGAGAAGAGGAGCGGTTCGACAGCGCTGTTCTTCATCGGTCATTCCTTAATATAAGCGGTTTATCGCCACTAAACGAGACGTAATCGGCGTCGAAACCGGAAGAGCTGGACGCCCGACGATTATTCAGCGTTACGGTTGAAGAGAAATCAATCGTCGTGGATAACGAGCCGATTTAGACGGCGAGGACGTTCGTCATAATACGTGTTTTGTGCGGCGTGGCGCTCGGCGAAGGCCGAGCGAATTCATTGCGACGCGTTCACGTGCGTGTGTACACAGGGGATCGAAATGATCGAATCTTTCTGCGACCTTCGCGCTGCCATCTTTGGAAGTTACGAGCAGCTCGTGAGAACGGTTGTTTTGTGGAGCAAGGGGAGATGGCGTGGTTATGGTTTTCCGTGGGAGGTCTGCGAAGTGGAACTTTGTGGTAAATGCTGAGCAGTGTTTTCGTTATGTAAGAGAGGATAGAGGAGTGCAGTTTTATGTAGAATTGTAGTTTTAATTGATAGGTTGCTCTTGTGTCTTGGAGGAGTTGTTTGTTAAGGAGGAATAGCGATTACAGTGTTCTGCTTTAGGTTAGTTAAAAAGTGCTCTAGATTGCAGATAATACAGATGAGGAAATAGTATTCGTAGACGGTATTCTTGTAGTTCCTTCGAGATCGTCTGATACAGATCGTCATTCAGATTAATAAAGGAACAACAGCTTAATTAATAGCGGCTTCTTCTAATTACGAGACGGTATCAGAATACTGGACTGCGCGATCCTATCTGAGTCATCCCGTTAATTAATAGAGTTCTATCGGTCTTCCTCTAAACGAGATTTAATTGTCGGGCAGTGGATGCTGCGGCAAATAGCGCTGAACTATCTAATTAATTGTATACTGTCCGTGAACATCGAAGTATAATTGGGACGATGTCCAGAAATTAATTGAAAGCCAGTAGAAACCAAGAATCAATGAAAAAGTTGATGAAGATTTGATTAATTTTTGTATAAATTTTCAGTGAAAACTGCATACTGCAAATTAGGAGTGTGCGGGTACCCGAAATTACGGCACCCGATTTGCAATTCGGGAACCGATTTTCTTTCTAAAAATTCGTAAAATCTGATCACACTACAAAATCACAACTTAAAAATTTTCGGGTACCTACCCGAAGGTGTAAGAATTTTTGGCAAGAAAATCGGTTCCCGAATCGTAAATCGTGTCCCGTAATTTCGGGTACCCGCAGACCCCTTCTGCAAGCTTATTAATTCCAGCCCCATTTTCTTCACCACTATCAGAACAAGTAACGCCTGTTACGTGCTTATCATTTATTACTTGTCGAGTTCAGTATTTCTACCGTGGAAACCAGTCTGCAAATATTGAAACGAAGTCCTTAACCCGCTTGAGGGTGACAGAGGCGATAAAACTTACCGACGAGTAAATATACTATAGGTAATCGTCGATACTGTCTTATCGTTTTTTCAGCCGCGGGACAAGAATGCACATTCCCCATACGGAAAATTGAATATCGCCTGAGAAAAAAAAGAAAGGGGGAGAGAAATACTGGAACATATACACGAAAGAGTAATCACTTCGACTAATATAAATGTGAAGTCACGTTTGATGTCGTGGTTTTTAAATGTTGATAAGATCGTGAACGCAGGCTTACGAAAGACGCCGAATACATCAAAGAGTAGCTAACGAATAATAACTGTTCTTGCACAAGAAACTAGTTAACCGTTTGGAACTATTTAATATTATTCAAGGAATTTTGAACTGTGCAAATTAGAAGCCTTTGTAAAATTTTACAACATTCTGTTTTTAAATAACAAACGTATTTTAGTATGCAAAAGAAACGAAGAAACTGAGCAAAGGTGATGTAAGACGAGCCTTAGCTTCGCTGATTTAGGTCTGACCTGGAAACTAGCCTATTAAAGATAAATAAGCTTCCTCGACAAAAGGGAATTCTCCACAATATTGAAAATTCACAAACGAATGTGGTGTACACCTATTGGGTGGAATTGTAGTAAGGTACTGCAGTACGGGGAGTTTTGCAAAAATAATAGAATAAAGTAGGTGTAGGGAGGAATTTTTTCCGGATTTCTAAAATCGTCAATTTTTCAACAGTGAAACGTAGAAGAATTATTATTTTATATAGGATACTACACAATCTTTATATATCTCACGTTTTATACTGTCACATTTTTGCAAAGAATATAGGAACTACAGAAACGCTCAAATATTTGAAATAAATTCGCAAACTCAAGAAAATACGCAAATATTTTAAATAAATTCGCAAACTCAAGAAAACGCTCCAATATTTTAAATAAATTCGCAAACTCAAGAAAACGCTCAAATATTTTAAATAAATTCGCAAACTCAAGAAAACGCTCAAATATTTGAAATAAATTCGCAAACTCAAGAAAACACTAAAATATTTGAAATAAATTCGTAAACTAAAGAAACTTTGATATTTTCTTTCAAATGCCGTTAAAAGTTCCCAAACACCATTTGAAGTAAAAAACACCAAAATGTCTTAAGTTGTGTTTGTGTAACAACCGTCAGAAACGCCACGACCTTTTCAAACAATCCAATAATCGACGTGCATAGTTATAATAAAGAGCAGCGATTTATGCACGTCAAGTAAGCGCGCCAACTCTCCACACGTGCATCCTAAATGTCATCGTTCACGCGATCGGCGCCTTTGTTCGTTTCCTCAAAGCTAGTTTACAACCGTCGCATCATATCGTATATATAGTTTAAGCAGCGTAGTCATGCCTATTTTAACCGTATCCGAAAACAACTTGGGCCTCTGTGCACGGAGAAATCTATACCGAACCACCGAGACACGGTACAAATAGCGGTACAACGGGGGACGGGATGATTCTACTAGAGAAACAGCGTGTCGAACACGGGCGGAAGCTCGACATTCAGGCGAGATATGTATCGCAAATTGACAAACAGGTTAAAGGCGGATTCGCACGTATCAATTTCGCGACGCTTCAACGGCATCAGTGTCAGTGGTGAAATAAATATATCGGAATGGAACAGTTCACCCTTGTCCGTGTCACTCACACTGGCACAAAGAAACCACTGACATTGAACCGTCCGGGAACTGACATGTGTGAATCCGCCCTAATCCTGATCGAAAACATGGATCAAAGAGGAATAAAGATAATTTTTTTACGGGAAATAGAGAAACCATGGTGAAGTGTATTTTTTGCTTTCCTTTGGAAAAAATCAATTAAAATGGGAATATAGTTTTTGGGATGGAAGCTTTTGGCTCAATTTTGGAACAGAATTTTGTTCTGGGTGTTAAAAAAGTGCAAATGTATGTTGAATTTGAACTTTGACTAACGTTCATGACTATTGAAATATGTTTGAAGATATAATCTTAAAAATTTGTGGAGTGGGAAGAGGTGTTTGAATTGGTTGAGAGTACTATAGGTATGCTCTTGTGAAAACGCGGCTCAAGAGATCTGTAATGTGGACCGTTCAAGTATGTGTACACGAGGAGTACAAGGCCATTAAGTAATGCAGTTCGAGAACATGCAACTCGATCCTTTACCTCTTTCTTTTTTAATGTTAATTCAGGGGCCGTTGAGAAGTCTGTCTCGGATCAAGGATACACAAATTTCGTTGATTAATACGGTCTGGGTCGAGTGAGATACTTGAAAGAGGTTTCCTCGTTATTATAGAAGCTCCCTGGTACTTGGACTTTCCCTTGGAGAAATAATTCATTGTTTAAAGCAATGAAATCACTTGGTGTATTGACTTTATTGCTCACTGAGCGGCGATGGCGTCACTGAGTTGGCTGGATATACATATTCAACACGTTGGAAGCGTGAATACGTAAACTTTTTATTTCTGTATTTCGATTTTATAACGAATCCTCTAAATTTTTATTTTCAAATTTAGAAACAAATGTTTGGTATTCAAAATATCAAATTAATAATAAGTTAGTTCCACCTTCCTATTAAGTGGGAATTCAACTTGGCGGCGGATTTTAATTCCAGGGGATTGTAGATTATTTGTTACTCATTCGATTTCCTGTTTTCAATAGTAAAAGCGTTTCCCGCTCTGGCGTTTGATTTGCTTTCAACTACGTGCGCCAATATGCAAGAACCTTTTTCCTGGCTTTCGACTTTCGACAGATTGCGAGTTACAAAATAACATCGGAAAATAGCCGAATTTTCAGGGGTTAATTTCACCCCCTTAGAGTGAATTTGGGCAGCAAACAAAAATTGTGTTGTAATAAGGAGGAAATCCCCTACATATTCACAAAGTTTCAGATTTTTTAATTTCCGGGTTCGGGATCTTCCCTTATTATTCAATTCAGTGACCGTTTACTGTTGCACCCTACCAATCCTAGATCAAATATACGCGCGACTATCAAGTTTTTAAACCAAACATTCCCAAAAACGAAGCTTTTGTCGATTGTACAGAATCCCCCCTCCCGCCGCGTAATTTCACACAGCTTCCCACGCACACTCATCGAGGACTAGAAATACTCGTGCAGCCTACGCCACGAAATTCCCCGATTAACCTGATCCCAATCTCTCTCGATGATCCCCATCTGATCCACATGGCTGTCTCTAGAGACTAGTCAACGATTCCCTCGAGAATTTCGCGATCATTAATACAAAGGGGATAACAGCCCTCGGGGAGCATGCATACCTAAAAGAAAAATTAAATCAATCTTATACAAGACACTTCTGTGGCTCGCGATTGGTATTTCAGACATACTCCCACATTTTCCATCTCTCCCATCCTCAAAACAACACTGTCTACAGTCTATAGTTCTATAACAACCGAATACAGATTTGTCTCAAAAGAAAGTGTCGCTTCGGAACCAAAGAATTGAGTCACTGAGTGCCCTTCTCACTCATACGTAGTCTCTCTCAATTCTCATTCGCCGCGACGACAGAAGAAGTGGAGGTGATAGCGATCACCTTATTTCAGAAGGGGAACCCCGTCCTTCTTTCAAGACAACACCAAATTTTATTATTCCTCACTTAATAATAACTATTTGTATACCGTATACACATAGCAGAAGTTTTTATATTGAATTGCGATATATTCAATACATGTGCCCATAGATCAATTCTCCCTCGGTTTACCACGGTACATCCCAAAATACGCGAATGCCAGCCACGAGCCGCGGAAGTGTCTCACACGAGCCCCTTAGAAACAGAAAGTGGCCACTTACAGGACAGTGGTGTTAGCCGGTACCCTCGGCACACGGCTGAGCTTCTGAAACATGCACCGCACCGTGTTCACGAAGCACATGCACTTGTGTGGGCATTCCGTTCTGCCGTTTTGCCGCGGCTCCGCGGAGGCCTGCAGGAGCAGCAGCGCCCAGCAAACAGCACCCAGTGGCAGCCTCATGGTCCCTCGGTAAACTGTGTCTATAGCATCGAAGCAGTTCACGCCGCTCGGTGGCACGTGCTCATCGAGAGACGGATGCTTTCGTACGCGGCGTATCGGACACGGGCAACTTTCACTTCTTCGCTCGAATGCCCGATGCAAATCGTTCCTCGAGTGTCCTGGCAGTGCCTTCTACTCTCTATGCACCACGTTCCTCTCAATTTGACAAACTTCGGAGAGATCAGCCTTCCCTCAACTCGAATATCCTTCTGCGAAGGCTGGCACTGCGATTTCGCTCTGTTCAACAGGAATGATGCGCTAATTCGGGCGCAGTGGTTCTGAAAGACGCTTGCGGTTTCTTTCGCGCTTACGGCGGGACGCGCCGAAGAGGCTCGGAAGAAAGTCGGGCTTCGCCTGGCAAACGAAGCAACGGCGGCGACGGGAGGAACTGTTGCAGAGGGACGCCGCCGCTGCGTTTCACGTCTGACCTGGTCTCGCCGCGGTGGTTCAGCTACTACTGAAGTCGCTCTACGCGCCGTACCGTACGCGAGTTGCCAGTACGAAAGCTTTTCCTCGCCAGCCCTCCCACCGCCCCAAACCTTCTTCCTCGGGCCAGGACACCGCGCGTCGATCGAGCCTGCTCGATTATTTATTTATTCCCGTCGCGTGGATAAATTCATTGTTTGCGAGTGCTACCGGCACACGGATATGAAAATAAAAATAAAATAGGAGAGCATAAATGTAGATGGGTTTGCTTGCAATTTCGACAGCGAGAGTGGGATGCTGTTGCATGTTTAAAAGTACTGTGATGGGGTATTGTGTTTATGTGGATGTTTATGGCAAATGTTAAATTCAGTTGTTGATTTTGAAATGATTGGGAATGAGTTGGGCTACCTTGCTTGAAACTATATGTGGGTATTTTAACAAAGATAATTTTTTTAGAACCAAAGATCTTTATCTATAGATACTACTAAATGAGGCAGTGATAATTTTTTAATATAGTAGGCAGTAATAATTTTTTTTGCGAAATTGAGTTAGTAGCAATAATGCATTCCAATATTAATCATATAAAATAGGAAAATTTTTTTTTTTCAATGTGACTTACAAGGAGAGTATTTTAGGTGTCCGCCTCCGATCATTTTGATTTTTGGATATGTTATAGAGGACCGAAAAATAAGAAATACGTGTTTTTTATTTTTCCCCGTTTTCATATTTGGGGGGTGAAAACTGCGTTCAAAGTTAGGGTTGAAAAATCAATTTTGTGGAATATCTTGACTTTTTGAAAATCTGGTGAGTCAGTCATATTTCGCATTCAAAGACACAAAATTCGTCCATTGACACTATTCCCCTATCTCTAATAGTTCTCGAGATATTCCACAAAAATGATTTTTCAACCCTAACTTTCAACGTTTCACCCCCCAAATATCAAAACGGGGAAAAATAAAAAAACACGTATTTCTTATTTTTCAGTCCTCTATAACATATCCAAAAATCAAAATGATCGGAGGCGGACACCTAAAATACTCTCCTTGTTAGTCAATTTTTGCTCTCAATGCGTCAAATAATGTTGAATCTAAACTTCCACATACCGTAAGAAAAGCCACAGGCTGCTAATCTCAAATCTGGCACAAAAAAGTGACAAAATTGCAATTAATTAATTTCTCGACTCCACCACAATATCCCCTTACTTTCTGTTATCATAAACATGTTCTCGGAGGTCTTTAAGGTCGCCAAGCCCTCCCTGCAACTTGCAATTTTCGAGGAAACCGCCAGCGCACAATTGGCTGCTTTGTATCTGTCCACTTAACGTTTTTGCACGCGGCGGCTCGTTCTACAGGACACGCTGTGTTCCCGCGTAGAAGCGCTATTGCAGGGCACGCTGTGGCTGCTCACATCCTTCTTCTCTCGCTCCGCGGTCTCCTACAAGAGTGTGAACCGACGAGCTTGTCGTTTTTGCGCCCATCTGAGCTTCAGCAGTGGTGGTCGAGGAAACCCTTCAAGTTTTGACACTGGGGGATTCGTGCTTGTCACAGGGAATCTGTCTGCATCCAAAGAGAAGACATTCGCTTCCCTTTGCATAAATAATGGAAGCTGTAAAGCCGACGTAAATGAAATATCGCCTCTGAGAAAATTAAAACTGTTTAATAATAAAAGATTCGTTTGTTTCTTTTAAATTTAATTATTCCTTGCACTTGGATGGTTTTAATATTAATGTCTGGATTTATTCCACGCTAGTTTCTCTGTTGTTCCTTTGGGATTTGGGGTCTTGTGATGCAGCAGCTTTTAAACAGAGATAATATTTGAGTTTGCTGGATGTTTAATAGCAACTGGCGTACACTCTTCGTTAGCATTCCGTATGAAATCCCCAGGCGGATAAGTGGAATGCTTGGCGCAGGAGCGTTTGCATACGCGGTATATAGGCGGTGGTTGCATCTGCGAGGAACGTGCATGCATGCACAGCCGTGCAAGTTCAATGAGCGCCAGACACCGGCGCCAAACGCCAATCTACGGCTACACGGAGCTAACAGTACCTAACCGATCTGTAATCAAAGGCTTCTCGGCTGCAAACCCTCCGATGACACTGTTATCCGGCTTAGAAACACACGGACGTAATTGAGGATCGTGTTCAACGGTGATCGAGCAGATGTTGCAACGAACTCTCATGCTGGGCAAGGGAGTGTAAGCGTCGACATGAATTATGATATTATATGATGTTTAGAAGTTGTGAAATGATGGATGGGTAGCTGCTTTCAGTGAGTAACTTGTAATTCTGGATCAGAAACTTTCAATTTTAACTTTCAACTCGTGATTCGCGACTGTCGACTCTTAGCTCTCAACTCTGGGAACTTAGTTTAACTCCAAACTCTCAAAATTTAGTTTTTTATTCTAAAATCTTAAGCTTCAAACTTGAACTGTCAACTCCCAGCCCCCAATTCTGAACTCTTATCATTAAGCTTTAAACTCCCAGAATTTATTTTTCAATTCTCAAATTTCAACACTCAGGCTCCCAACCCTGAACTCCTAACTCTTAGCTCTAAATTCTCAAACTTCAACTGTCAACTCTTGGCCAACCCCCACAATCTGACCTCTTAACTGTCAACTCTCAACTGTCAAAACTTAGTTTTCAATTCAAAAATCTCAAATCCTCAAAGGCTCCTAAACCCTAACTCTTAGCTCTAAATTCTAAAATTTTAACTGAGCTCAGAACTCTTAAATCATTATTTTCAACATTCAGCTTTCAAATAAAATCCTGCATCCTACTTTTATCAGCTCCATATATTACACTACAACCATTAAAAACACATTGATTCTCACAAGCATTACAAATTACAAATTCATTGAATATCAAATCTCTTAAACCTTCCTACCTTCGATCGATGAATATTTATCCGCCCATCATTTTTCTTTTCAAAGTCTAATATCTCGACCGTTCGTGCAGCCGAAGAATGTTTATCTACGCCCAAGGAAGGCTCATCGCGGAGGAACGCGCTGCTGGATGCGGAGAACCTGTCGTAAAAATATTTCATAGATACCTGGTTCTATTCATTCCGCGGTCTCAAGGCGGCCGAACCGAGGGAAAAATAAGGAAACGAGGTCGCTACCTTCGTGACCCGTTATCGCATTGTCACGGAACAGCTGTGCGTCTCATAAAGTACAATACAGGTGCAGTGGAACGGAGAACAAAAGAATACTTAACGAAAGAGAAAGTATTAACATACTGGGTCACGGGTCTAGTGAGCGCCATTGCGATTAGACTTCCAACAGATTGCGGATAATCGTGCACACTTGATTGATTAAACCACGAATTCCAACTAGTATCATTAAAACATAAACATTAGATTTTTGTAGAAAATTTAGAAGAATTCTAATGCCAGAAGAATTCATTGTAAAATGTGTTTCACCTTTAAAATTTCCATTTTAATCAAAACGTGATATTATGTTATGCGTGTTGTAAATCTTTTTAGAAGGCAGCAAGAAATCATTGAACTCTGAATTTTGGAGTAATTAATTTTTTTTAGTTTTAAGTTAAATCAATAGTAATATCGATTTCCTAAATTTCACTTGTGCAAAAGGTTCATTTTTAATATTTCAAGTTGAAGGTGAAGCTGAGAAGAGGGGGAGGACCCATCGTTATTGATACATCGAGAATCTGATTGCTGTTCTTATTATCATTATTACTCAGAAAGCTCGATCAACAGCTGTACTCTATCATTACCTGTAGTCTATTATTACTATTATTTGTGAAAACCTGAGTTGCGCAATCCCAGCCTACGATAGAAGAATAATTCAAAACGTCAGAGGATTATCTTATCCACGAGGAGGTACAAATTTGCGTGTCAGGAGGATTAATGGCCGGGATGATAAAATAAATCGCGAAACAGTGGATACGTACAGAAATGAAAAAGGAAGGACGCAATGCGATTTGCTCGTCTCGATGGTACAGGAAAAGAACGCGCGCTGGTATAATCATTGCGTTACCACAGCGCGGAGATAACAGAAACTCGTCAGAGAGAGGCTGGGCAAGATTTTTATCTGTTGTGCAATCTTCGAGTCCAGGGAATCCAATTGAAGATTCCATTGCGCTAGGGAAACTCGAAATGTAACAAAATTTAAATGTAAATTTTAAATGTGGCAGATATATTCCGGGTGATAAAGTTAGGTGAAACACCCTGTATAGTACCTCATACCTGGTTGACAAAATAGGGCTTCAACAGCATTTTGTGTCGCAGGCGTTGTTGCCAGTGTAGTCATAAGTATTATTTTCTTCGAAATTCGTAAAAAATTAAGCTGCTTTGCTATCGCGTTGCCATATTTCTTTACGTTATCAGATATGAATGATTGTATTAGGGGCAGGGGCGAAAATAGCAACTATTTTGAATATGAAAATAACTTCATTTTTCATTGTGCATGAACACGAAACACGAAATCGTGCTCACCGCCAATAAATATACAGTTCAGAACAAACCGCTGTTACTTCAAATGTATTGATTTTTTTTTAAACCAGATTTAGTATATATTATATTTAAAAACTAATAAAGACATTATACAAATATTGGAACTATACAGTGATTCTTTATATTAAAAAATATATCACAAAAATCACCTATTTTTGGGACCTTGAAATAAATCCTTTTAATTTTTTTGTATAATATAAGAGTAGCTTAATGAATTCCAAAAAGATGTATTTCATTATATGTTGTATTTATTGAGAAAAAATTCTTTAAATATAGCTTCATTTCTCGACCGATCAAACTAGAATGACCTCTTAAGTAAAAATAAAATAAATAAGAAAAGAAGCTTCAAGTATCACCAAAATATAACGCAACCTCCACCCCTCTAAAACCCTGGAACATTTTCTAATTTGTAATTCCTTTCCAATTCAAGTCCTAACAGGGAACCACCCTCTACACAAACTCCCAAGATAAATAAACCAATCTTCCGAAGCCTGCCTCGAGAATTTCCACTATCCGCGAAAAGCTGCCCACGAAGCACGACGCAGCCTGCATCCGCGTGACATCTCAATTCCAGAAAATTAAGCCCCCGACGTAAACTTAACAGACTGATGACCGTCTCAGATTAAACTTGCCGCGCCAGGCAGAATAAGTAAAATCCATTGACCTTATTGCTTCAGCGGCGGCCGTACTTGCGTTCAAAGGGCCCCGTCAATTACTGCTGTTCAACATCCCTACGCATAGTTGAACGCATCGCGGAAAACGAGCGCGCGCGGCGCCAGTGATTCATCAGATTATCAATTACCTAGTTCCTAGCGAGTGTTCGTAGGGAAATTGTTCAACAGACCCCCACAAGCGCCGGCGAGAAACGGGACGACCGGTGGGCGATTAATTTCAATAAAAGCGATACCAACGGTTTCAGGGGCCGTCGTTCGCGGTCGTTAGATCGAAAAGGATATAATGGTGATTAATTCCAACGCCAACTGTGGCTGGATCTGTGTGACAGTCGACGATGGTTTTATAATAGAAGCCGATGAAACCGTCGGCTGGCGCTGGATGGGTCCTCGTCGACGGACGTCGCTGTCGCATTAATATCAATTTTTTGAGTGGCACGTTATTCACGCTCGACGGACGATCGCTGGATCGTTAGTTTCGAGCCTCCGATCTTGGCGTGACACTTCAGTGGGAGATCAATCCGATTGCACCGATAACTGGAGTCGTCGCTCCGCGGGACGTCCTTGGGAACAGCGACGGCTCTCAAATGGGTGGAGGAGAGCTGTGGGAATGGATAGTGAGAAAGTGGAAAGGGTTTCTGAGGAGGGGGACTGATGACGTTTTGATGATAATGACACCTGTTCAGGGGTCCGACGAAACTGTAAACATTTTGATAAAAATATTTTCAATGCAAATGGAATAAGTAAAATTCATTAGGTGATTATAAAAATTTATTTAAAGAATAAAATCCAGTTTCCTTTTATTTTTACAAAGCCCCTTCTTCGGGGGGTACCAGGGTTCCTTAACCCCCTCTGGGTGTGCCATTGGTTGTATTACTCCGAATCAAACTTTATAAACTTTATAGAATAAACTTTATTCAATAAACTGAATAAAAATATAACACTGGAATCTCCCAAAAGAGAGTGAAACGCGTCAGGAACTCAAGAGGTTCTGGATTCCTCAGTCCAAGGCAGGAAAACGACCACAACGCGAGGGTGCAGAAACTGGAAAACTATCAGGCGATCTTGCTATGTGGCAGAAGGGGGAAAGCTCGCGTTGCATCGACTCATAATCAATTATGCGCAGGCATTTCACCGTCTTCTTCCGTCTGGAGGTACGGTGAACGCGAAACGAAGCCTTTCTCTCTCGATGTGGCCCTTGTAGTTTCACTGGTCTTCCCTCTCCTTTGTATCCCAGTTGGCCAATCTATCCCCGTTCTCCGACCTCTTTCCGCGATCCGCGGCTATCCATCAAGAGATTCCTCTCCGCGGCTGACAATGCAACGATAACCAACGCTGACCTACATGATACCGCCGGTGTCACCCATGATCCACGAGTAGAATCATTTTTTCTCTCCTCCGTCCTTCGATCGCCCCCCGAGAGACCCAACGGACGTGGTCTGGCTGGTCGTTTCGAAACCCATGGGGCACGATGGCTCGTTTAAGTCTGGGAAATGGTTTACGATGAAAGGTTCAAGGGGGAGTGGGTTTATTAATTTATATTCATTTTGGTGTTGAGTGAGTTATGTAGTAGGTATGTTCTTCTTCGATTATTGAATCTGCTTTTTATATCCAGGGCCAGATCTAACTCTCCCGACGCTCTGGACAAAAATGATCTTTAACGCCCTTTATATTTAATTATAAATAATTATTTTAAAATATCATATTTGACAGTGAATGAATTTTTAAAAAAAAGGTTTTAACGAATGAAACAAAATAAATATAAGAAAAGGGACTTAAAAACAATTTATAAATTGGTTGTTATGGGGAATATTGTCTTTATTTAGAGTAGATAGATTATGCTGTTAAATGGAGAGCCACTGGACGTGAAAGTAATTTCTTTTCACATTCGTGTAACACCCCCGACAAAATTATACAATCTGATTTTTTGTTAAATTGATCACGTATTACTTAATCTTAATATTGCATTGAAATTGATTTCTCTTGGCACGTCCTAAAGCCACCGTGGCAATAAAAAGAAAATAAATCAGTGGGTCAACAGTGCAAACATTGATTTATACTCATCGTTGTACCATTTGATCTCGACTCGATGTATCTAAATATCGCAGAGGTTAGTTTACCTTGCTTCGACAGTAATCCCGTTCTTCCTCGGAGGCGTACAACAAGGCTCAGGGTGTATTCTTCGAGAATTAATGAGGTGGTCCGTGCTCGCGACGTCTGGATCTCTCTGGGGCTCTATTAATAGCTTCGGTTTCACGGATTAAATCGTGATCGCAGATACACGGCCAGAAGTGAATCGTACATTCTTGTACGTAAGCGTCAACAGAACCGTTGCCCCCTGGAACCATCGAATTAGGTCTAATTAACTCAAATCAAATACAATTTCTCCATTTCCGGGAAATCTGTGCCGGACTAATTCCCCTACGAGGAAAATTAATATATTCTACGTCGATCAATCTATTTTACACCCTCTCTTTCAATTAATTTCCATCTCTTCCAGCCCCATACTTCTAATAGAAGCCTTCTAAGAACTTCTACTAACCTCCCACTCCCTCTGCCTTCAATAACTCACTTCAAAATTCAACATATTATTACAATATTGCTACTTAATTTCTAAATTCAATTAAAATAAAGCAAAATCTTCATTTTCCAAGTTAAAATTCCATATCTACTGACTACAATCTGCTACTTCCCGCTCGAGGTGAGCAGCTGTAAAGCGGGCGCCATATTGGATTCAGTTTCGCATATGGAGCCCCCTCTCTTCATATCCCACAGAATTAAGAGCCAATATTATTACTTGATGACAATTTTATCACGCTTCATAAAATACTCTACAGTTCTCAAGGTAACAATAACTTTCCCCCACGCTTCGGGCGACAAATTTTGTACACATGCAATCCGAAGTCGACCTTCGTCCTCCATTCGTGACCTCTTTTATCCCCGCGACATATATGGAACGCACATGGAGATGCTGCGCGCGGGGTTCTCCTCCTTCCGCGAAAGGTCTCGATCCGTGGGTCGATAAACACAAAACTCACGCCTCGTTCGGGCATTTTCGCGACTCTCTTGTCGCGTTAAGGAATTAAACGGGGCAGATTGGATGCGAGGGGACAAATTCGTGGCAACAGAGAAGACAGTTTTTTTTCGAGCCTCGTAACGAGGATCTGCCGTTTCCATTAGCATGTGCAAATTCTGACTCAGCGTGGTGTTTTTTCGCATTTAACCTTCGCCCAGCGAACGTCGGCTTTTTTATCGAAACGGGGAAAGAAGCTTCGCGGATGAAATATGGAGATGTCTGCGCACTTGAAACAGTCGAGTGGAAAGGAGCGCGGTTTATTCAATACTCGGTTATTCGAGCAATAATTTCAGTTGCTCCAAAGATTTCACTTCAAAGGAATTTTAATTAAATTTCTCGAGCCGCTCCGGTTTCTCGAGTTACTAAATTTTATTCAAGCCATACCTTGTTCTCGGAGTTTCGTTCGATTTCTGGAATCTTTCGAACTGCTCCAATTACACGATTCAATAGCGAAATAATGGGAGATTGTTGGAATTCTTCGGAAGATTAGCGCGGCCGAGGATGGTGGCCGGCGAATCCACGTGAAAGGTAAATACAAATCGATTTCTCGTTTACGCGGCGCAAACGCGCTCTTGCGCAAGACGCGACAATGGCCTGGCCGTAAATAGCAACAGCGCGGTGCAGATAAATTATCTTGATCGCGGCAAAAAACCGTTTCGTTTCCTTCGTTCGGCTGGCATCAACTTCTGCGATCAGTTAAAACACTTGCATTTGATCCGTGAAATTGAATTTTCCTTATCAATGGTCTTGGTCAGTGCAATCTATTTCCTGAAGGAATAGCACAAATCACTGTCACTTGAGTGAGCGTGGAAATGATTAAATTGGGGGCTCATAATTAATCAGATTAGTTTCACTGATACGTGATTAACAGTACAACATAAAAATAATCAACAAATTATTTCACAATCCATTTTCAATAAAAACCACTGTACCCATAGTACATTAAGGTCCTCAATTTTTTTTGTTAACAATAGTGTGTAGTACTTTTACACTACAAACTCGATAACTTACAATTATAAATTAAACTGAATTATCCTTTCGCATCAGAAGAATTACAATTTCGAATATGGCTGCCATTGAAAACAAGTCTACTTCCTTCAGTGCCAGATCGTCACGTCCACTTAATCCCACGCGTGTCCAACGAGTCATAAAAGACGAGCGTTTCAAATGTTATCACGCTGAAATAAAGAAGCGAGATCACTCCGCCTCGCTCTATTCTCTTTGTTCCTAAAGGAGGCAGATTGGTACTGCGGTACAAAGCGTCCTAGTTGCTCCCGCGGATGGTAATCACGCTCGTGAGAAGTCGAAAAGTTCTACCGTCCGGATTGAAAGGACCCGCTTTAGACCACGGGACGTATTCGTTCGTCACGGTGCGAGACTTCCGTTCTTTGTTCACTGGCTCTATTTCAGCGCGTCCTCGAGCGTTTCATGGAGGAGGACCCTTGTTCCTCGACATCGTACAGTATGCACGACCATCCTTTTTGTATAATACCATGAAAATACTGTGTCCTAGAGAAATATATGTAATACTTAGGAAAACGTTTTAGGTTTAATAAAAGAGTCACTCCATTCCAAATCACTTTTTGTGATGTCGATGTTAGAGATTTTGATGAAGTTGAAATATTATATAGTTGACGTGAAATTAGGGTGGGTTTAAGTCATCACGTTCCTGCTTTCGAATTTGTTTGAAAAATATAGGCGATTGAAGTTTACAATTTGTGGGAAGGTTTTACCTTCGAAATTATCAATCACATTAAGTTTAGTTTTTTTTTATTTTAATTCAGCAGGTTTAATATTTTTGAGCAATTTTGCTTTTCGACTAAATAAGTGTGCTTTGTGATAGGCGAGGAGAAATATAATTACGTCGAAATTAATACCCTCAAATCTTGATTAGGACCTTAAAAAAGTATTATATTTACCCAACACATCCTTTAAATTTTGATTCACTTTCAATAACTTAGGGCTACTATATCCCAACTTCACCTCCCGCTGCATCTACATCACCCCCACCGAGCGCAATCAATTCATTCCCCTGTTCAACAATCGCAATAAAGACTAAACAAGAAACAATGGCTCGAGTAGAAAATAGAGATGACTCGATTCCTTATTCGCGGGCACGGAGGATCGTGTTGGAAGTCATGGTACGTGCCTCGACCAAGCCGCGGTGCAATATGTATTTTTATAAACGAAAGATGACGGCACTGTGTAAAGAAACACTCGACTGGTCCCTGATAACGTGAACTTCAACGATTATGAAGAATTTCTGCGATTATACTAACGATCCCTCCACGAAATACAAACACTCTGATTCACGAGCAGGAGCGTGATCCAGACAGCCTCGACACTGTCCAATGAAGCGCGTTTCGGAAACGAAACGTTTGAGTTTCCTGTGATCGAAGGCAAATCGATCAAGCCTAATGGCTGGCTTCCTTTGTCGATCGCGCAATTATGACGGAAACCGTGGCGAAATGGAACACCCTCGTTTGTCGCTGGCGCCACAATCACTTCTGAGAAATGGGTGTTGGAGGTCCACCTGGTTCGCGTCAACAAGAGGGTTCTGCAACGCTTGGGTTTTTCTTGAGGAGTGAATGCTATTTTTTTAAGCTCCGCGTTACGCGCGCCATCTTCTTTAAGGTAAAATGTTTCTGGAATAAAAGCGCGGTGAACGCTTCACTTCCGGTTCGGCTATAAACGGTGAATGTGAAAGAAAAACTTCTTTAGTTCCCCAGCTTTTTTTAGGCATAGATTATAAAACACACTGTTACCTACATTTGGCTGATTTGAACTAAACTGTATGCTAAAGAGTTTAGTTTAGTACCCAAGAATAAATAAATAAAAATATGAAAAATTTCAACAGTTCTTAACGCGGGGATCTTCTTTCGATGTTGAGAGTCTTGGGTCTTCGAAGCCTCCGACTTAAGCTACCTTAGACTTCCCCTCGTCTAGACTCTGACTTGATTATTCCCACCATCACCTCTCCTAAAAGTTCCAATAAATAAGAAACTATACTAGAATCCCCAAAAATTTCTCAGACGCGTTCTAACTAATAAACTAGAAGTTTTATTGAGGAAACTACCCTGTACCCCCTGTGGAATGCAACACGAGTAGATTGAATGGAAATATATGGAAGATCGAATTCTCTGACGGTACGTTGGGGCGATCATCGTCGGCCTCTTTGTTCTGTTTAAACACGTGAACCCTCCCATCGGGCCAAGGACTTGTTCGATTCTAATATTAATCTGCGGCTGTCGAAGGCTGGGCCCTGCAGACTCACGCGCCTGTACGAAGATATGATGCTGCATCGTTATAATTGAACTTCACTAATGGGGTAGGAATAGAGCTTGTGGCCATTCTGAGCGCTAGCATTTCTTTATAAGAAATTATATCCTGCTCAGTAGCGCTCGATATTCTATTTTTAATCCAGAAGTTAGCTAAAAGAAGAGTCCAGACTACTACTCCTAAAGTTAAGAATTGGAAGAAAAATTCAAGTGCCAATACCACGTAATTAAACTGAAAATAGTCACAACGCGCATCCTCTTAAGCCCGCCATATTGGAAAAAGTCTTTGCCGCTTCACGGTTCGTGCGCTGTTCCCTTTCTTATTTCGCACCGTAGATTGCCCACTGCAAATATTCATCACGATCAAGGACCCATACGAGTGCCTTTACGCAACGTTGATCGGATAATCATGATTTCCTGGCTCAGCTTTCGATTATGTCGTCGCAGAGGCCACGGAAGCAGATCACAACTGCGTACAAGACATCTATATGCGCCACGCGAGATTTATACAGTCGCAAATATAATGCCTGCCACACCGAATCGTTCGGATTTATGGGTTACGCGGGGAGGAACGCTGCAGTCTGACTCGGAGCTTTGTCATTTATCGGAGCGTTTATTGATCCGTTAATGATGTTTTATGGGGCACGTTTCTCGGTAAAGAAGAAAATTTCGAGCGCTCGAACCACTGTCAGCGTGAATTTACGCTCGATGTTAAACGATATATGTTTACGCGAGATGCCCTCTAGGATGAGGTCGGCGGAGCTTGGCAGAAAGCGTCTTTTGTCGATGCAGTCCTCCACGAAATAGTATTCGGTAGATACACACAACACAAAATAGTCGACGGTACCGTGAAAACTGCAGGGAACAGATTTACCAATATAACCTCCAATTCTGTAACTAAGAACGTTCAACCAAACCTCGAAATTACAATATCCAGTTACTATGAAGAAGATATACAATTTCTATAAGTAACACGATTGATGTACAAACATCATAGATTACTGAAACTGTTTCAAACAAGATCATTCCGAGTGTTAAATATTCTAGATCCCTTCCCGCGAGGTGCCTGCTTAGCCAAGATCGCTGATATCAATCAAGGAAAGGAGCTTAACTGTCCCCAGCCACCTTATCGTGTGTCCATTCTTTTCCATCGAGAAGTCGTCGTTGCTCGACTCGTTAGCGCGGCTTGTCGCGTTCCCCGTGCCCACGTAGTCGCGTGTACACGCTCGCGAAATCCCTGGAGCTGAACGCGCGAGCCTAGGCGCGGAGAACGGCTACAGAAATAGCCAGTGACTCAATATTTAGGCAGCGACTGATTCGCCGCAGCGCATTTGGCACGAACAGCCTCCCCAAGCGTCCGACTCGATACCCGCCGATCAAAAATCGATGAACCGGTGCAGGACAACGCCGGTCGAGACGCGACGGCCCGATGACACTAATTTACGGCGACGGTAGATGTCGTCGCGCGTACTTTTTGGCACGAGTCGATAGTCGCGTCCACCGCAACTTGGAAATTGACTGATCGACGAACTGATCCCGATACGAGTCTGTCTGGTCGGCGAGTGTTTGTTCTTCGTTGATGGGCGCCAGGAGGTTCGCCAATGTGCCACGAGTCTTGTGGTGATCCAAGCAATGTCTGTCGAATTTTAACGGTGACTTGGAAGCTTCTTTTTTGTGTGCAGACAGTGAGGGTCAATGGAGTGGAACAAATGCGTGTAGAATAGTGTCTCGAAAGAAGGCGATCGCTTGATCTTCCACTTCTTTTGTTGAGGGGGCACTAAGTCTCTTTCATTCTACGAGATAAGACAATAAAGGCAAATCGAAAAGGTGACGTTTGGTCGTAAACGTCACGTACTGTAATTATGATTTGCAGTTTTACTTAAACGTTTCCTTTATCCTGTTAGCCAGGAAGTGGCTCACAGGAAAACCGTAATTTGGGTTTACTAATCGATAGAATTCGTTCGTGCGCCTGCTCTCGCATGGCCCGTCGTGGTTCGATGAAGACGCTTCGGGTGATTTATTCTATGTAGATGAAGACAGGCAATAAAAGGACGATCGATCATGCTATGCATGGAGAACGACAGAACTGGCTGGACAGGTTACGCGACGCTAATAAGCAAGTCGGAGAACACCGCGGTTCATTTGCATGATTTTGACATAATTTCGACGGCCACGTATCAATTACGTAATTACTTTGCACTGGTATCATGATACTTCATCTCGTGTGACACAATTTTTGACCTACTATTTTGTACATTTCGTTGTTTCCCGTATATGATAAATTACCGAGTACAGATATATGCAGGGTGTATAGTATAAATTTTTGTATACACCAAGCAATGGGGAGGCTTCTAGAAGCAAGGGTGTCCGTAGACTTTTTTCCAGAAAGCGGCAAACTTGGGGTGATAAAAAATATAGTAATGAAAAAAGGGGAGCCCGCTTGCTTTCCCGAACTCATTTTGTAGTGCCAATTAAAAATTTAAATCCGAAATTTAGATATATTCACTTTTTAGTATAAACTTAATAAAGATCAATTTTTAAAAATGAGCGATTTTTTCTCAAAAGTGAGGAGGGCAACTACCCTTTTACACCCCCTTCCGGACGCCCATGACTAGAAAAGAGGGTGGGAAGCAAAGAAGTTCGAAATCGTCTTCAATTACCAGCCATCAATTGTAATGCCTCGATACTAGATCGCCTGCAAACCTCTGAACTAGTTCATCGCCATCCCCAAGCAATTCGCGCTGTGGATTAGAGGACAATAGGATTTATAATGCCTCACTTTAATCAAATTTAAAGAAAACTGACGTTGAAATTAGAGGGAAATGGAGGTTCGAAGAGTACAAGTGTTAAATTTAATATGCCCTAACATTTAAAAGCGAAAACCTCGATCACCTCGAGGAGGAAACATTGTGCACTATCGATGTAAATACAAATTTATTGAAGTCTTCAAGTGCTTATACTAATTAAACGTACAGTAAAATGAAGGATTAAGTACACCTAAATTTCGTCGATACACTCGTCGTATAAACATTTTATTTTACATTTATCCGGAGCGTATTGCGTTCAATTACATCCTATATTTATACGTCTATGTATATCGCCTATATACAAATCGATGTAATTATGGTATATGTAACGTATATACATACAGAATCGCTGATAGAAAATAACGGCGAATTGTTCCCCCCGATTTCCGCCATGCTCCACTCTGCTTTATTTAAACAACCGTTCAGTGTTAATTATCAAGTCGAGCGCAGAGTAAAAGTCTCGCTAACACTCGACCTTTGTACTTTTCTTTTTATACGCCTGTTTCGCTTATTGTTAATCGTTATTGTTCTTCTGAACAGTTTTAACTGCAACGTTAAACCATCTCATGATACATGCATCTATTTAATAAAACTTAATTCCGTCACGATGATGATGAATCGATCACGAATCTTGCGTTTCGGTCGATGATATCGAAGAAACCCCGTTATTCGGATCCACTTTTCGAATCGAACGATTAAATAACGAGCCGCACGATAGAACGTGAACGTTAACGTGCCATGTTGAACGATAATTCAAGATGAACAAATGACACGGCACAGATTTGGAATTGGAGATGATCCGTGTAATATATACAAGCCTTAACGTGTAATTGATGGGCATGGGAGATATTAGAACGTGGTTCTTAGATCGGTGGGATAAAATACAGGATTATCCCGATTTGAATACGATAAAAAAAAAATTGAACAGTCGATACAGTTCTTATAAAACATTAATAAGGAAACAAAGGAGAAAGTGAATTCTAACTTCGTCGTTTACTCTCCAGAGGAGAAGTCCTCCTTGGACAAAAAAATGGTACCAGTGCCGCCATTTTCCAAGTCCCTCCGCGACCACTTATCTACTTGTACAGCATATAACGCAGAGACCCACTCGAAACCGCACAAAAAGCATCATTTTGTCAAATTCAGTGTCCATGCAAGTGGATTCTGCGCCACACACTCTTCGCACTTGAGTACGTGGCATAAGCCTCAAGGTCATTCCAGATTCCTCTGAACGAACAATCGTATATCGTTCATTGAGCAGCAAATTACTCGAAACCGTGTCAAAGGATGTTAACACGAGTAAACGAGTATCGAATTGTTTAAGCAAACCAGGAATGCTGTCCACCAAGGTTATACCATTAAAAAAAAAGAGAAAATAAATGTTCTCTATATACAAAACAAGAAGAGAGAGAAACTAAGGACTGCGAATCAATGACGGACATCTCGTCAAACGAATATAATACAACGAACAACAGTTCTCTCCACCTAGCCTCATCCGCCCCTCCACTTGCAGTCCAGCGAATTGTAAACGCCCTCCTATTGTTCTCGTACAAAATCAGCGCCCGATGGACGCGGTCGGTCCAAGTTTCTCGATTCCGCAGTGCCTTCGTCTTCTCAGATATGCGGAGACCGACTCGAGCTGCCCCGATGCTTATCAGAAAGTCTTTCACTCGACTTGGACGACGCATTTCACGCGAGCTTCATGTAGATCGTGCGGTCCCTCATCTTGCAGTGCTTCAGCTCCCGCAACGCCCTCTGTGCCTCGCCAGGCGACGCAAAGGAAACCTTAGCGTCGCCAGTGGGCATTCCCCTCTCATTGTACCGTCTTATGACATTCTCCCTCTTCACCTCGAAATCGCCGAAGAATTCGATGATTTCGTTGATATCGGCCTTGAATGGCACATTCTCCAAGGACAGAACGCAGCCAGGCTTGCCGAAGCCCTCCACATAGTCCATGGACCCTGGGTGTCTGCCCAGCATGTGCCTGGGAATGCCCATGAGGCCCGGCGGGCACCTGGGCCCGAATCCAGAGTTGCCAAATCGAGGTAGATGGTTCATGGGCCCTGAGAATCGTGGTCGTTGCTCCTGAAGCGGGGGAAAGTGCTGCTGCTGGGTCTCCATGATCTGGGGGTCCACCATGCCCAGCGTTTCCAGCATCTTCGCTCGCGGGACGAGCTCTATAGTGGGCACGTTCTTGCCGAACGGAAGACCATTCTTGGCGGTAGCGCGCAGGGCCTCGTCCGTGGTGTCGAACTCGCAGAAACACTCGCCGGCCGGCTTACCGTTCTGGTTCAGTAGCATGTGTATCCTGTGGGGAACGATCCCGATGTCCGAGAAGAAGTCGAGGATGTCGCGGTCGATCGTCTGGAATGGCAAACCCCGCATTATCACGCAGTCGGAGGTGGCCGTCTGGCCCAAGCTATTCTGCTCGTGGTCGCGTTTCGCCTGGGCGAACTTCTCTTCTGTGATCGCAGTCGCAGTCACCGGTTTGCTGCCTATCTTCAGCGACGCGTTCACCGACGCCTTTGCGTCCTCTATCCTGGCGAACTGCACGTACGCCATGCACTGCGCGTTGCTGCCCGTTTCCTTGGTACTGGTGATGAATAGGTCGTTGATCTTCCAGTCGTGGAACAGCTTGGCGATGTCCATTTCCTTGGTGAAGGACGGCAGATCCGTCAGCACTATGCAGGCGGACGATCTGACATCCTCAATGGTGTCTTCTACGCGGTCCTTCTCAGGCGAGTACGAGTCCACGGCCTTGTCGAACAGGGTCTCGTCCAAGTGGAGCACCTCCACCTCTGATCCGCGCACGTATCTGGCCGTACTCAAGGCGAGCTCCTTGCCCTCGGCCTTGTTGAACTTTACGTAGGCTATTCCAACGCGGTTCCCATGATTGTCATTGATCAGCTTCACCCCTTCTTTCCTGATATAGATGCCGTGAAAGGTCTGGCGTACGTCGGTGTATGTAGCGCTAGAGGGCATGTTTCGCACCTCTACGCAATGACCACTGTTGCTGCTGCTCTTATTCTCACTGGAAAATCTCGAGGAACTGTTACTGGAGCCACGGTTCGTCTGTCTCTCACCGTCGAAATTGAACTGAGAGTTGTTCGCCTGGAAGGCGTGTGGGTTACGACGACCCTCCAATTCCTGCACCTTGCTCATGAATGGATTATTGGGTCTGATGCTGGGTCTGTAGTTCATGTTCCCATTTGACCCATAACTATCAGTCCCAAACTGCCCAGAGGAGCGGCCGGGGAACCTAGACTGATCCATCCTCCCCTGTTCGTTCTGGTTCCAAGGCTCCTTAGGCCTGTTCAGTGCACCTACTCCCGTGGTCAGATTAGGCAGACTGGGACTACCGATATTCTGGGCCAGTGGGGTCATGCCCACAGTGTGCCCAATCGATTGCACGTGCGACTGCATCAGTCCCCCCACCCCGTTTATCCCGTTCATTGGGAACGGGTTCTGTTGGAGCATCGACTGCTGCCCCATCACGGAGTTCCCAAAGCCCATGGAGCGTTGCTCACCGTCTTGGGATAGGGCAGCTACTCCTGCGCCTAATATTCCCGGAGCTAGCAAAGCTGCCTGTAGCTGAGTCTGCGGCGGTACCTCCCAGATACCGTTCTCCATCGGTTTCTTGCCACTGGGTGCCATTGGCTTCTCTTTGTGGAACTGGCCCACGCAAACCACGTCATTGTTGTCATCGTCGTTGCTATCCTTGCGCCTCTCGCCCGTGGAGTTGCGCTTGGTGTCTCTGTCCCTGGATCTCGTACGATCGCGGGACCTGGATCGGTCTCGACGACGACGCCTGTTGTCCCGTCTGTCACGCTCTCTGTCTCGCGATCTGCTTCTGTCACGACGCCTACGGTCCCGTCCCCTGTCCCTGTCCCGTCTGTCGCGGTCCCTGTCGCGGTCACGTGACCTGGATCGGTCCCTGGATCGCGACCTGTCGCGCCTGTCCTTGCGATCCTTGCTGGACTCGCTGTCGTTGTCCTTCTCCTTGTCACGCCTCTCACTGGGTGACCCTGGTTTCTGGACCACTGGCTGCACAGCGACCGGTGCTGTCTGCATGAACGACTGCAGGCTCAGCGTCTGCTGCCTCGCTGCCTCGATCACCTTCTGCATCTCCGTGCGGGAGCTCAGCAGCAGCTTGATCTTCATCTCCTTGATCTTGCCGCCATCGTGCATCATCGCCTGCCGGGCATCCTCGTCGGTGCTGCGGGGTTTCGGGGGTATTTCAAGCGTGTTCTTTGATTAGAATTTAGGGGAGGAGAGGTGAGGAAAAGGGTGATTGTATTTTTTTTAACCTTCTCGATTTGAATTGTGTTTATAGAAAAATAGTATAGATAAAATTGCAGGGAAAATTTCAAATTTGGCAAGAAATTATATAGTTAAGTTTAGTATGTGAGATATAAATGTAGTTGGAATATATTGCATATAGAGTGTTCGTGACATTTATTATTTAAAATTCTTCACGCACTATTTATTTTCTGCGTTCATTAATATTTAATATTTTAATATAAAATATTAAAGTAGGGTAAACCAACCAGTAATGACAATTAGGCAAAGAAATGTCAATTATAAATTTAAAAATATTATGTTAATAAATGGAGTGTAGTTGCACTTTTAATATCCCATATTTTTAGTTACGCGTATTAAGCAAACATTAATAAATACAATTCTTATTAAAAGTATGCGTCATTTACTGGGTTTCTACACATTTTGCATTTTATAATCGATTTTTCAAAAATTACGATAAGAATAAGTAATTATTTTTATAGAAATTTCAAGACAAATAAATTTAAAAACAATTTCAACAGTTGTTTTGTTGTTATACATAAATATATTCAAGTATTAATCTCAAAGGTCCATAAATTCAACAATTCGGTCATTGACTGGTTAGTTTACCCTATTTAATATGAATATCAAATATTGTATATTGAAATATTTAAAAACAATTTATTGAAATATTTAATATTTCAGGGCAAAAGGAATCCTCAAGTACTACATCTACCAGATTTAAAAAAGAAACAAAAGTATCAAACGAAAGAAGTTCAATCGGAAAATCTACGCTTCCAGGTACCTAGTGTACCGTTCCCGATTTCCAGGTAGCTAATACACTGTTCTGGACTTCCACGAAGCACCGCCTCCTACTAGAAGCGTTCTGCTTCCCCATACGCGACATGATCCCCGGGTACAGTATTGACTACAGAGTACTTCGCACTATAAATACGAAATCGCGACGGCCACCACTTGTTGCACCGGAGTGCGGGGGCAACGAACTCCAGAACGGCCATACAAGCACCTTTCTTTCGGCAAGTTTAACGATCGCGTGCGGGAAATTCCCTTCACCCCTAATTCGCCGGAGGGGAGCAACAGAAGCGCAGCAAAGGGTGTTTTAAAGAGGTATGTATACGGAGGATTCCTCCGAGTAGTCGGTTCGTTTAATTACCTGAACGCTATGAAAGCATCGCCCAGCTCACCGCCGACAATGTGGACGCCTCCTTCCGGTATGCTGAGGCCTCTGAAAAATTGGCGAATGTCCAGAGCGTTGGCGGACCATGCCAAGTTCTGTAGTCTGATTATCACGCTCATTTTCGACTGTTAGTCGAGGGATCTGCAACCGAGCCGAACGATTCGAATTATAAAGGAGGACGGACAGAATCCAATTTGTCGGGGAGGAAGATTGATCAACGTGGACACCTTAAGACAGGGTGTCGGTCGAGTGGCTCTTAAAAGGGGTGGCTGGGGGAATGAACTTTAGACACTGCAATATTTCACTTTCTTTTATTGTCCTTTATTTTTTCTGTGACGTACATGTAAGTTTATATCACTCATTCCAGTTGTAAGTGTAATACTAGCTTTTAAGGATACGTTTATATTTAATTGTAGTTGCTAATATGTTATTACATATTAACTATGTTAAGTAATATATCTGATATACGTTTATTTTCGGTTTTGTTTCTGTAAATCCTGATAATGAAATTTTAAGAGGTATCAGTTTTCAGGGATGAAGGTTCGAGTTAATGAAGGAATCGTGGGGAGTAAAATAAAAATCGATGGTGGCGCCTTATTTCACACAATGATGGTGTCAGAATTTGTTTACCCTCTCAGTAAACGGTACTTTTCTTGCCTCACTGAAAGCTAAGGCGTGGTAAATCTCACTTTCAACGGTACACGAAATGATTGTAAGTGTGCAAAATATGATTAGTTTAAAAAATAAAATAAAAATCAAGCAGCAAATGAACCTCGACGTTTTATCCACCGTACTCCACTGCATTCTTCAGTGCGTCGAATATTAATGTTAGGGTAGAACAGAAAGGCGAGTAGGATGCAACTCGCTGTGCATGAATAATCGATGGTAATAGCAAATTGACTAATTATCAAGGGGGTAGGAAATAAAGTAAGTGTATTATCGCGTTAATTTGTTATTGTCACACATTTCGCACGTGTGCCCAAGTGCTATGGCTACCAAAGTGATTAGATATTATTCTTCAGCTGTCTCTAATTTTTTAATTTCGTCTTTTTACAGAAATTCTTCCCAAAATTCCTCAGACTCTGCTTCATGCATTCATATATTTAACTAGCTTTACTACTTGGCTTCGCCTGAAATTTAGATTCTAATATCATAAAAAAAAAATTGTTTCTTTTTGTAAAAATTGTCAGATTCATCTGGATTAGTCAGGCATAATGAGCTGAGGCACATTTCGTGATCCCAGAGTTTATCGTTCGAGAGTTTTTAGACGACAGACAAACACACAAACATATAGAAGCTTTCTGCTTTATATATTAAGAGTATTCTAGTTAGTTTTAAGGGTAGCGCGTTTTTAATGAAATTTTGAGGTAAAGTGTGATTTTATTTGGAAACCTGTTCTTGTCACGTCAGGATGAAGAGGTGGGAATTCTACTTGGATTTCTGATCAGATTTCACGGTGAGAATCGCGCATCAATTTGATGTGGCGATGGGGAGGAGGTCGAGGGCGGGAACGCGCATCCCAGGAAGCCCTTTTCTAGACGAAGTCGTGGGGATCATAGAAAGTCGAGATGGACTTGGGGCTTTCATTGCAAGCTCCGTCTTCCTTCGACTTATGAATAGGTCCATCGCGAACTATTGTGCTCTCGTACTGAAATTAAATTTCTCTCTACGCTTTCAGACACTATCAAATTTTTCATAAAAATTTCAGCCGTTATTAAATCTCCTTCCAAGATTTCAGGCGCTGCCACGTTTTCATTAAAGAATTCAACTGCTACCAAATTTTTTAAAAAATTTCAGACGCTGGCGAACCTCGCTTAAAGGTGACAGTCGCTATCAATTTGTTTTATAAAGATTTCGAACACTAACGAATCACCCTCGAAGGTTTCAACCACTTTCAAATTTTTCTCAATTGTTTCAGTCGCCGTTAAAGCTACCTTAAAATTTTTTACCGCTATCGAATCTCTTTCTAAAGATTTCAGATTATAGCCACGTCCCTCAAAAGTTTCAGCCGCTATCAATTTTTTTCTAAAGATTTTAGCCACGAGGTACAATCCTCTCTCAAAGGTTTCAGCCGCTATCAATTTTTTTTCGAAAGATTTCAGCCGTTACAAACCTCCCTCAAAAGTTTCAGCCGCTACCAATTTTTTTTTCTAAAGATTTCGACTCTTACAAACTGTTGTTTTTCTAAACATCGTATCCGCTATCGAATCTCTTTCTAAAAATTTCTGACGCCAGCAAACCCCCTTTAAAGATTTCAGCCCTCACCAAATCTCCCTCAAAGATTCCACTCACCATCAAACTTTCATCAAAGATCACACTCCTATTCAGCTTTCCAATTACATTTCGCGCGGGAATCGCTCATCGATTCGATTTGGCTGCAGAAAAGAGGTCGAGGACGAAAACTCGCGTCGCAGAAAGTTACCTCCTCGACGGAGTCGCAAGTATCGTCGACAGTATTATTTCTAAGAATCGCGCGTCCTTATTGTACTCTTTGGACGTTCCACTTCCAAGAGAATTCATTCAGGAAACCGTGATGCGTTCTCTGGCGAACGTTGACGCTCGTCGACGCGCGCAAATCGCAGCAGCTGCGACCTCGATGGTAAAGATCGTTCCAGGCACTTTATTTCGTGACTTGTTATCACGATGCGTGTCCATCGTGGCTGACGTAACGGAATCCGGCAGCACTTTCTCCGCGGATCGATTAAAGCGTGAATAATTAAGGTGGACGTGGCTGTCGCTTGACGATTAGTACCGTTAATTGATCGAAACCAAGGTTGAGACTGGATATAACGAATGCAAGATTGCACGGTCATTTGTATTATTTAACCAAGAATATTTTTTGAGGAACTCGTGAGCGTGCGGTTGGCGACTCATTTTTACTTCTTATCTTGTGCGTTATTTAACATGAAACGTAATTTGGAGTTTGTTTTTAAGAAAATAAGAATTATCTTTTTCCCTTTGATTTTTTTAAGTTTCCATTTAAGCTTTCTATCGTTTCTTTTATTTATGTATATTTGTGTTTTATGTATGAATCAGGCATTGATTGTGATAAGGAACTTCTGAACGTAAGTTGTGGGTCCCAAAAACTTTTTTTTTCAAATTTGTACGCTGCGTAGACAACGAAATATGAGACAGTGAGAGCATCAGACTAACCCACATTAAAAAAAAATTTTCCCATTTTATACGATTAGTAGAACCTTTTGGAATATGTTATTCTTATTAATTCAATTTCGAAAAAAATATGGGTTAGTCCGTTGTTGCATTTAACATATTACAATCAAATAATAAAATCAACTATGCGAGCCAAGAATTACATTAAAAATAAGTCTCCAGCGACTCGTTCAGAGAAGCAGAGGATTCAAAGTAGTAACCGTAGTAAAAAAAAATTGGATAAACTCGAAATAAAAGGAGCCATAGCTTAAGCGCCCACTGTTAAATATTTTAACAAAGCCTGTTCAATCGTTTTGGCTCGAAATTCTTCTTTCGAACGCCCATTTGGAAATAGCCAAGTTTAAACAACTTCAAAAGAAGGAACGGCTCGACAGTGATGGATCAACAGAGTTATTTCCTGTCCACTGCGTATTTTTTCGCAAGTCACTGTTTATAATACGTTAAAATTCAGGCACCCCATTCGAAGAGCAATCCGAGGCACGTGTCTCTCAAACCATTTATTATTTCAGTGAATTCTACGCGGGCCGATCCTCCAGCGATTGAACTGAACGGTGATAAATCCGTGCAATAATACACTGATCGTTTTGATTTCCGTCTGCTACGTTTCCTATAAAGCTTAGCACCCGGCTTTGTCTAGAACCAGAGCAAACGCTTCTGCTTCGACGGGGGGCTGAAGAGTTCATTACACCTTGCTTTAAATCGAGAATTTATTGGGAGGTATCTCTTAAAACATCTGTCATCAAAAAGAGTGAGGGAATCACAAAAGGTGGTGCTAAAAAAATTTTACATTGCTGGAGAAATGAGAAAAAATCTTTTACGAGCTTGGAACATTGACCCTTTCACTAATAAATTATAAAGCCAATAGTAATTGGGGAACTGAATCGAATATGATCTACTATCTTTACTACTCGACTTCTCCTGGAATTTAAATTCTGATTTTATAAATAAAAAATAATATTTTTTACTTCTTTTTCGTGAAAATAGTCTGAAGCATGTTTCGTGATCCCAAAGTTTACAGTTCGAAAGTTTTTAGGCGACAAACACACAGAGACATATAAACTCTGCTTTATATATTACAATGATCTATAAACATATTAAATTTCCAATTTTTCAACAACAAATTATAAATCTTTGAACTTTATCAGTAAATATAACTTGGTCCAGCAATCGAGGCCTTTTCAATAAACGAATCGCTTAGAATTCTCATAGACAAGATGAAGGAATCCCGGAAGTAATAAAAAATATGCTTCTACTTCATAGCTTCAGGTTTCCACTTACGAAGCCCTCGTTACCCAGAAGTCCGTTTCGAACGACTATAATCGAGTCGTGAATTGTGAAGGGTTAGCAATTCGTCGCCTTTATCGCTGCAGCAAGCGTAAATCATCGTCCTCCCACGTTGCAACGACCGTCATCCGTAAACCGCTATTAGTATCTCTCTGAACGCAAACGAAGGGTGTCCACGAGCATAAGTGGCAATGATCCCTCTCGCAGAAGTGTTCTTCCTTTGCTCCAACGACATCCAGTTCAGAGTGTAAGCAGTCAGAACTCTGTGCAAGTAGGGGTGGGCAATTCGGTGCAAGCACGGTTTCAGTTAATTCGTCGGATGAGGGAAGCTAAGAATAGGACGTGGACTCTCAGCACACCGAGGCTATTTCAGACCTTGATTTATGTTCAATATCAGACGTGTTCATAGGTTTAAAACGTAAACAGCGAGTGGAAAGTGGGTAATTTGACGAGCTTGGAAGACTACGTAGCAACCCTACGTAAAATTCTAATAATAGGGCGTGCTAGGCTCTCAGGCGACTTCGAGTGTCTACTATCACAGAGGCGGAGGCTTTTTGGGCTCCTCAATCGCATTTAATTACTTTTTACAAAGCTTCGAGCACGTTGGTCTTCAAATTCTTGGCTCGAGAGTCGTGCAAGAAGTGGGGAAAGAAAATGGCACGTTCGAGATTTCGGAACTGCTTCAGCGCTCTGAGAATCGAAAGAGGAATCTAAAATGGGTGGAGGTTTGGTACTACTGCGTAATAATTTTTTAGGGTTCGTATCGTATTAAATTATTGTAGGAAAATGTAAGATAAAATGTATGAGATATATAAATTAAATATTGTAGAAAGACTTTTACTCTTGGTATGCTAAAAGTGAATTATTTCTATTGCAATTAACAATTCTTGTACCAATTCAATTGCATTAATCAATTTCCACAGTTTTTGGCGCACTCGAGTGGGAAAAGAAAATATTGCAGCCATGCTTTCAGAAGTGTACTTGTGGTAATCCAAATATGAAATTGCAGTAGTGGAAACTTGGCACCGGCGATTTTTTAAAATTTTGAATCGGTATACTGCAATCTTTGTCTGAATACAACTCGTTTCTACTAAAAGCAACAGCTTCTACGAATAAACTCGATTTTCATTAGCAAATACGATGAGCTCGACAAATTTCTATTATACTGCAAATCGTACCAAAGTTCCACCCTCTTCGTCAAAATAATCAGAATGCCGAGGGCCGCGAGATGCTCGGTATTTTTGGCCAAAAAGTTGTTAATCGATGAAAACGCGTGCCGTTGTTAACGAAAGTACAACTGAAGCTTATATAACAAGGTGACCGTTTCCTCAGCTTCCGTCGTCCAAGCTGCGCTGTCCACGTGGTTGGGGCAAACGAATGCCCAAAAGGATAAAAGGTGTTTCAGATTTTTTTTCTTATTTTTTTCTGGTCTCGTGAAACTTTGCAACGCGTTGATGAACGTTCCAAGGATAAGGCTCCGTGAAGATCGTTGGAAGTTCGATGATCGTGCCCGGATTCGAACGCCCTGAGCGTCCCTGATGAATCGTTCGATGCGTAATAGTCTCCTTGAGGGTAAGTTTCAAGGCTGAGGTTAAGAGTGACGGGGATCGATCGATTGGTACACTTGTAATGCTTCTATTAGGAAATGCAAATGTACGGAGTAAGCTCTGGAAAGTTATGGCGTGTTTTAGTTATGCGCTGTTTGATTTTAGAGATGGAAAAGGCAACGGATGAGTGCTGGGGAGCTCCGACACGCTGTTTTGCCCATATGCGGATCAGGGGACTGTGAACGTGTTGGGGATGGTTTACTATGATGTCGCTCTATTGTTCGTTTTCAAAGGGTAAAATTCAGAATTTTACTTGAATAAGGTGTATTGTTCTTTACTCTAGGGGTAGTTCGTACCTAGGAGGCTCGAGGGATGTAAGTTTATTTTCAGAGCTGTGCTAGTCACGTAGGGATTCGACTTCTACTTGGATTTCTGATCAGATTTCACGCGGGAATTGCGCAGCAATTTGATTTAGCGATCGAAGAGCTCGAAGACGAGAACACGAGTAGCAGAAAATTTATTTTTCAGCTTTTCTACGACTTATGAATAGGTTCATCGCGAGCTACTGTGCTTTCGTACCAAAAGTAAATTATTCTTTTTAAATTCAGGCGCTACCAAACCGCCTAAGTTTTTGGGCGCCACGAAACCTCCCTGTAAGATTTTGGGCGCCACGAAACCGTCCTCTAAGATTTTAGGCGCCACGAAACATATCTCTAAGATTGTTGGCGTCACAGAATTTCCCCCCAAAGATTTTAGCTGCTAAATTTTTTTAAAATTAAATCGCATTTTTTTCAGCCGCTATTAAATTTATTTTTTTAAATTGCAGTCGCTAACAAATTTTTGTCATAAATTTCAGCAGTTATCAAATTTTTCTTAAGGATTTCAGTCGCTATCAAATTTTCCTTAAAGATTTCAGTCGCTATCAAATTTTTCTTAAAAATTTCAGCGGCTATACAATTTTTCATAAAAATTTCAGCGGCTATACAATTTTTCATAAAAATTTCAGCCGCTATCAATTTTATTTTTCCAAATTTCAGTCACTAGCAAACTTTTGTCAAAAATTTCAACCGCTATCAATTTTTTTTAAAAAATTTCAGATACTAGCAAACTTTTGCAAAAGATATCAGCCGCTACCAAATTTTTCATAAACATTTCAGCCGCTACCAAATTTTTCATAAACATTTCAGTCGCTACCAAATTTTTCATAAACATTTTAGTCGCTACCAAACTTTTGTAAAATATTTCAGCCGCCACCTGAAAGATCTCAGACCCGACAAAACCTCCCCGAAGTATTTCAGGCGCCATCAAGCATTCCCCCAAAATTTCAGCAATTATCAAAAACCTCCCTGAGAAAGCGTTCAGCGGCTACAGCGACGCGATCCCCACGTTCGCTGGCGACGTACTAACTTCGAATCACGTTCCGAAGCGTCGCACCCACTTTCGAGGGGGGGTGTTGACGGCTGGCCAGCTTCCATTCTCTGTGCAACTCTCCGCTCTGTCGAGATCAACGGAGACAGGAGGGGATAGGAGGGTGGTAGATGTGTCGACCCGAGATCGCCGTAATTCGAGGCTGGCTGCACGTTCAGCTCGAGCACAAAAGAGAGGTCGTAGAATGAAAACACGTCCAACCAGGCGCAACGAGGCACGGTTCCACTCACCAAGGCTTTTATGCGGCCAATCTGAACCTGTAGCTGCGCCAAACTTACAAGCATTCACAGGCGACCAAGACATCGCGCACTCGTCTCTCCGTCTCTCTCTCCCCCGGATGATTATTTCAGATGATTCTAGATAAAAGAAGCCTCTCTCTCGCCGTCCATTCAAAGCAGCAGAGGTTCCAAACTTCTTTTGCGCCCGCTCTTCGCAACGTCAAACAAAGAACTCGCTAATTAACCCTGGATTAAAATCTCGACGCGACATCGATCGTTATATACTGGGAGCATTATCGAGCAAAAGAAGTTTCGAACGACAAGCACCGAGCGACGAGGCTGGCTCAACACGGCTTCTGGGTCAACCCTACGTGGCTACTAAAACGGTATCGATTACGTACGAGCACTCGGTAGCCGAATAAGCAGAAACACGTATCTGTAACAATATGGTATCGTGTTGCACGCACGATACGTGTTGGCCGGAGACCGCATAGATGTGTGTGCGACGACGGGCGTATGTAACGAGTACTATGTAGGCAGAAAGTTAATCGATAGATTGCTGTCGTCCATGTGTACGCTCAATCCATCCGTTTCCACGTCGCTGGGCACCAGTATTAGTTCACTTGCGACGCAAAGAAACACTCATGCTAATAAAATCTATGCGCACTTTGCCGTTGAACGTTTCGAACGAGGCCAGGCATGGGAAAGCGAGTCGAAGGGTGTCCGTTCAGTTTTTAAGTTTCATATTTAAACGCTCAATTTTATAAGAATCCGTTTTACGTTGCTTTATGATTAACGTGTTGTTTAGATGGTTTTATATGCTCGTTAGAGTTAGAACCGTATTATCGTAAAGCTTAATGATGCCGCGGAGCTGAGGAAAGTATGTAGAGAGTCATGCACCTCTAGTTTCGGTGCTTGTACACGCTTCGATGTCGCTAGCTTTATGGCAAGGAAACCGAAGGAAAAAACATTGCAGCCCGTAGAGTCAGTGCACTGTCTGCGACAGCAAGAGTGCATACGGAATACTTTGTAGAGTAATTCGACGACCACTGTGTCCACGTAGAACATGCAACAGAAATGCACTTGAATGAGAAGGCGACGACTCCCAGCTCTCAAGGACCTCGCAAGAAATATGCGCTTCACAGCAAAGAAGAGTTGTGAGACAGAGTGCAGCAATTATCTCACTTCAGCGTTCTTTTTTTTTTAGGTTTCCTCTTAGCTTAATTATCTCGCTTATCGAAACGCTATGTACAAGCCAGAGGCTATATCTAAACGATATTATCTCGTACCTTCTGTTTTATATGTTTAACTAGAGGTGTTCAGCTATCTTTTTAGAGCGAGCAACTTAGTTTATCTATCCAAAAGAGTTGTGTTAATATTTTAATTGTTTCTTGTATTTAAAGTGCTTCGAATACTTAGCGGGTACTCGACTATGCTCAAAACAGTGGTTAATTTAAGATCGGAAACTTATGGCAATGTGAAATGTATTTATCTTGAATTTTTCAAAGTACGTAGATACTGTATGCAAAGCTTATTCAACCATTAATAAACTTACCTTCTTTTCACGCATAACAAACGGATCGAGTAATCATAGTTGCTGCGCTTCGAATTATTCCAAGATACAGTAACAAATAAGTTTAGTAAAAAGTTTCGATATCGTATAGTAACTCTGACTTTCGATCCATATAATTTTAAGCAGAATCTATGATTACGATCCTTCGTATTAACATCGAACTTTTAACCGAAATGTAAGAACGGTAGAAACGATACTGGCGATTAAAATGAATTAAAGAATATTACTTCTCGAGAGCAGTTATAAATGTCTTTAAACAAAGCATTCGTGTCTCACATTATCGAGCTTCGTGAGACGCAGACCTCGTGAAACATTATTTGCCTTTTTCAGCTGTATTAAGGTAAGTTTATGATGTTGGGGTGAATATGAAAATTAATATTCTTAAAAAAATGAAGAACATACGAGACGATTACGCAAACATGAAGAATGTTCTCCATTTCTATGTAACATCGTGTTTTGAGATTCTTTATTAATCCTGCCGTCGCTAGTTTATCCGTTACTTACCATTCCTCTTTAGATAACGTGAATATATAATGAAAATAAAGGTACTTCGCATGGTATATAAAACATGGGAACGGCGCTTAAATATCGACAAACCATCTTGGAATCTTTCACCAAGATGCCGGAGAACTAAATGCGAGCCTGTAGTAAAATCACAACACTTCCCTCCAGAATTATGAGCTAGGTTTTATTACGTTACTTATGGAGCATTACCTTCGGCCTTAGACACTTGAGAAATCTCTTCCTTCTTCACCCTCGGTTAAAACGTACGATGAAAGATAAGAAGTCGATGCGAACAAAGACGACCGAGCAGCAAACAGTCCATCAGCGAAGGACAATAAAATGGAGGACGCGGAAAAGGAGTTAACTGCACCTTGTCATTGTACAAAAGTCCACTGATGACGCTGATACCTGATCTTGACACCTAACACACACCGACTTTCCTAAGATCCTGCAACACACACCATTTTTTCCATACTGTACCTATAACCTCTTACAATAATCACAGACTGTAACTATAAAAAAAATATTAAGCCTTTATTAGGTACAATGTGATTCGAAACTTTAAGTACGTAGATTTTAACGCCCATCTCTTTATCGTTTCGTAATAAATTTTACTTCTGCGGCTATTAGAATATTATCGAAATTCCCTCGAAATTTTAATTCTTCGAAATGTAAGCTTCCATTGTTTAAAATAGTATAATTTATACAATAGCGATGCTACAATTTGGATAGGTGAACGTTTCGTTCCGAACACGAGATGGAAATGATTATCAATTATTTTCACGGTGCGTTTAACAACCTTGCCCGTTAATACACTTCAGTATCGAATTCCAACGCACTTTCGAAGCGTGTAAGGAGCGTCCGAAACAAATGTTTAATTGATGATAATATTATGAAACGAATCACTGAAAGATCCACGAACTAAGAAATCCCATGCACGGCGAAAATCTACGCGTTGAAATTGGGGGCGGTATTCTCAGTCGTTGCTTGTTCTTAAGTTCGTATTAAGCACGCGGCATCTACTAGTCTACGAGGTTAGTAGAGAATGCCGCGTGCTTAAGACGATCTTAAGAATAAATAACGACTGAAAATACCGTCCTGGGAGCAAACTTCCAAGGTAAAACGAAGAAAGCTCGTTTACGTTGCGTTACCCCAATTCGCCATTTTCGTGAGGCTCAGAAACGTTCGTCGAAAATATTTCAGAATCACAGCAGAATGTTTGACTCACCGAACTTACTATGCAAAAACGGCGGATCTCATAAGGAGAATGTTGATTACGGGCGCCGTAAACAAATTGCAACGCGAGAACGCAGAGATTTTCTTTCCCAATGAACGCCAAACGCTTCCTCTTGTTAGCGTATCCCGGAATGGCTGACGGACATGGTCCGTGGGGTCGGTCATGGAAACCCCGCAGCGCGTGTTATTCACTGTTGCCAATACTACATAAACAATTCCGAGAAAACGCTTTGTGCTGAATTATTTTCAGCATTAGATACAATTAAATATCTTGCACAGAAATCGTGTTCGAACTGAGCGCAAAATATATTTGCAAACGTATCTTTCATGTACGAGTTATGTTTCAAACGTAAGAGACAGTATATTAGAATAAGAACAAGGTCGCAACAACGCCCCCTTCTAACAACGGAAGTGAACGATTTCAGGTCATCGATTTAGCTAAAACTTTGCATAGCTAATGTGCTGTATAGTACATCCCTACTATAATTACTTAACCGTTATTAAAGTGTAAAGTAAATCGCTGCCACGTGGGCTCTTCTTGTTGGCGACTAGTAATTTTAATCCCTTGCCATTAAATAACTATGATTATCTATCCGCGTAACATGAACGCAAGCGCCGCGTTTTACATCCGGCAACGCTGCTCGGCCCGCGAAACAGTGTCGCGAGATTCGAGAAGACTCGGAGTGGGTTCGTGTTGCGCGGGCATACTTACGTTGGTTCGGCGAAGTCGCGTAGCGTAATAGTGAGGAAAATGGCGATGGCAACAACTCAAGTAAAAGGAAGTGGGTGGCCGAGAAGGGCGAGTAACAGTTCGTTCGAAGGGAAAGTGGTACAGAACCCGTCTGTAACTATCAACAGGACAGTTAATTTGTAAGTGATCGAATCAATACGCGACTTAATTACATTATTTTTTAGAGTTTAATGTTTTGACTGCCTCTCCTGTAGAACAACTATGGCCGGTTTAAGAGACGCTAGCAATTAAATATTATGTTCCTAACACCTTTCGATGCATCTTACATGGTACAAACCATGAGACGGCTGTTCATCTTTTCGTTAAGTACCTCTGGAAATTTTAAGCAACGCCACTGCTCGAGTTCCGTTTTCATCGATATCCCGACGACTCATTATTTATTCGCTCGCATTTGCTGTAATTATAGAAAATATATTTAACACTAAATGTGTTACGCTAAATCTAGCGTACACTTTATCAAGCCGAACGTTTGCTTAAGATTTCCACTTATAGATTAAAATTATACCCGCTGTGCCCCATTCGCGCAAGGTATATTATATCTGAGCTATACTAAGTTCTGGTTATTAAGAGACTTAAGGAAGTTCGATTCTCATTGCAACATTGCATCTGTACGTATCATTACCGATGAAATTATAAAAGCTACAGCCATCGTACGCGCAGTACGCCGGCCCCTTTCATACATCGAGTGTATCATTGCGTACAAAAATACTTTCTGTTATTCCTTGCAGTCGCCCGTGATAGCGCGGCTGTTAATTTGTAATGCGCATACACCCGAGACTAGCTGTATCGTCACTGTTCATTGCTTTTACTTGTACAATACGAATTACTTTTGATCCCTTGTATAAAACGAAGAATGTATGGAATAATCACACAAGTTCAAATTGTTACGCTTTAAGTTGTACAACCTGTAACTCTTAAAACTAAAGATATTTGTATTTTTTTTACTGGTAAATTGGCCTCTCAGGTTTTATGTAAAAAATGAAACATTCCAGTATAAAATACTTTGTGTATCTACAATTATTATGAACGTATTTCGCCTCGCGTCTCGTAGTTCATAAGAAATCGTACGATGTTCGTGGTAAAAATTTCCAAGTAACTTCTCGTGGGAACAATAAACGGATTGTTTCCGAAGCTAGTACGGAGAATCTATACAAAACAGTATGTATTGCATTTTAGAACACATGTTTTCTATCAATGCGACCTCGGTCACGTTCTGCATATGCAATAGAACGTTGAAGAATGTAATAGATGTACTGTATATATGTGTATCTGCAGGCACATCACAAAAGCATCATTTGGCACTTCCGAGTGAACTATGCTCTTAATTTTATATTATGTAATGAACCAGTTATATAGACGATAAGTACTTTAACGAACTATTCACATTTTAGCATGCAAGTATTTCTTATTATTATGCATTTAAAGATACTGGAACAGATCTAAAGAGATAACGCTTGTGCTAAAGAATAGTTGTTGTACTACATATGTGATAAGAAAATATTACAAAGCTATAATGGTACCATAAATCTATGTATCGTGTACTTTTAAAGAAATACTATGGGTGCAGTTGATAAAAACAATTTATGACTGATTACGTCTAATTGTGAAATGTAATTATTATCAACGTTAGTTGATGCTCTGTAATTTTATCGTTAAGCAAACCACCTTGCGGTGATTTTTAAAGAGAAACTTTGCAATTATACAAAGAGGATGACGATTTAACTTGTTGTATGATACTTTGTTGAACGCTGTTGAACATTGTATTTCTATACAAGCTTTGTAAATCTCACAGGTATAAATTTTATTGATTGCCACTTATTCATAATTTCTTTGTATATATATATGTGTGTATACATATATATATAATTGTTCATTTGTTCAATGTACATACATTTTTATACACGAAGATTGTCAGACATAAAGTAATTATTTTTACACTATGAATTTGTATGTTATTCTTCTTGCTTGCATGAAAAATGATATTTTTTGTTTTATTGTATCAAATGTGGAAGTTAATGTAAGATTACTGGGGAGAAAAAAGTTATATGCTGAGAATTATCTAATGCATTGTGAGTACCTGTACAAATCATTATGGTTTTACACTGGAATATTGTTTGTGGAAATAGTGTTGAAGAGACTGGATTTAGTTACTGAAGGTTTATATTAAACATGCAAGAGCCTAACACAAAAATACAACTCATTTATCATAGATATCCTTTGACAAACTATACATTTGGAACAAAAGAGCCACTCTTCGAGAAAGATCCGTCAGTGCCAGCAAGGTTTCAGCGCATGAGAGATGAATTTGACAAAATTGGAATGCGACGCAGTGTAGAAGGGGTATTGCTTGTACACGAACACGGATTGCCGCACGTCCTTCTTCTCCAATTAGGAACAACATTCTTCAAGTTGTACGTGTGAATTTATTTTCTCGTATACCAGAGACTTATTGCCTGTCTGTGTCGAGGCGAGGCGAATCTATACCCTAACTGTTCGTTGTGCTTTTTAGACCTGGAGGAGAACTAAACGCAGGAGAAGACGAGGTAGAGGGCCTAAAACGGCTCCTTACAGAGGTAACAGTTAGCACGACGCCTTATGCTACCTTACGAGGTAGCTAGGAGTGGCACTTTGATATGTTAGATTGTAACAATGTCTATGAACCTATTGTACCAATCCTGAACATGTTTGTAGAACTTATGTAACCGGGCCTGTAGCTCAAAATAGGGATTTTCTAATTTCTCATATTAGGATTCACACTTTTAGTGTGCTGCATGCCCGGACACTTCGATGTTCGTAGTGATAAAAAACTATAACTTGTTACGTTATATAAGTATCATGGTTAGCTAAGAACATTGTTCTTATTTCGCTCGTTTGTATGTGTTAATTGAAAACATAAAAGGAGCAAACCACGAAGATTGTAACAATTTGTAACAAGAAGATTGTACCGCATCTAGCACCGTTAACTTTTCATTGTGATTTATGGAAAAGTACCGTGAAAGGGACAATTGTATTAAATGACCGTATAGTTCTAAAAATTTCTTAGTAGAAACTAATTGAAAGTACGCAGGACAATGGCTTCTCCTCGCGTGATCCATAGGCAGCTCGCAGATCCTATGTTTACGAACTTGTCAAGGTCCTAATTAAACTGATGAACATATGTACAACAGCTGTTTCATTTGATTAGGTATCTGTAAGTGAGGGGAGCCGAAAGTATTTTTGACAAATACTTCTGGCCTGTACTACCGATCGTATAGAAGTTACAGGAACATATTAGGGAATAGTTGATGACGTTAATTGTTAAAAAAAAAAAAGAGAAAAAAACTGTTACAACTATACAGCCGTTTTAAATATGTAACAAAAATTGTGTAACCATGTTCTTAGTGGACTGAACGAAGAAGAATGTATATTTTAAACGTATAAACTAAACACATGTACGAAGTGTAGCACAATTGAAATAATGCGTAATACATTGTCGGAATGATTTTTAGACATTTGGACGTCAAGACGGGGTGAAGCAGGAATGGGTGATAGAAGATACCATTGGGAACTGGTGGAGACCAAATTTTGAACCGCCTCAGTATCCTTACGTACCGCCACATATCACCAAACCAAAGGAACATAAGAGATTGTTCCTTGTTCAGTTACAAGAGAAAGGTAACGTAATTTTTATTCATAGGGGAGTCCTATTTAAGACGACTAGGAATGAGGTGATTCCTCGTCAATTTGCAACTCCGGTGCGCAAGTCCTAACGAACATGTTCATATATTTCCATTTCTACCGAACCCTTTGTAACGTAAAAATTAATTTTGATTGTTTGAATGTGAACTAAAATACCCTGAAAGTTTGGAATAGATCCGCTTAATAGTTTCTTAGTAAAAAAATTCTCAACGATCACCTTATTCCTAGCGTCCTAAATGGGGCACCCCCTTAAACATAAAAGCGTTCTGTTCCATTGAGAAATTAATTACTGATAATACATTCTTCGAACTTTCAGCTCTGTTCGCAGTACCGAAAAATTACAAATTAGTCGCCGCACCCTTATTCGAGTTGTACGATAATTCTCAGGGATATGGACCCATCATCTCCTCCTTACCACAGTCACTCTGCAGGTAATTAAAATTCATCGAACCCATTGATTTCGCGTGTCTAATTAGCCTTCTTTAACTGCTTCCCGTCGTTGTGTTTCAGATTTAATTTTATCTATATGTGAAAGGAGAGCCAAGTGAGAAAGTGAAGTAATTTTAATTAAGTTAACATAAAAGAAACACTACTATAAATACCATGTATGTATGAGATGACGAGTGATACGGCAAAAAAGACTTCTGTTCTGTGTATAATATGACGTGCACTAAAAATTAAATCATTTTTTAAGTAGTACTTATACAATTCATTCGCACTTTTAATCTCTAATCCTTGTAATTTATGTCATTTCTCCACTTCATGTTTAATGCTAGAGATCGTATATCGATATGTCTACTCTAAGGTGTACATACGTTGTTAAACATTATCGTTTATGTGTATAACTGCGAAGTGTTTTAGTTTTACGTTACAAATTCTCCAGTGAAAGAATAATCGATTTAATATACATATAATTTTGTGACAAATATAATTTTGTAAAACCGTAATAAAATTCACAAACTTTAATCTTAGAAAAATTAAATTTGATATTAACAGAAATAGCTCACGTTGATTACTATAAAATCCCTATAATATTTTCTAGTCTTTTAATAACAACCAGTACATCCAAACGAGCAAAGGCGTTTCCGGAATTAAAAAAAAACGAAATGAAAATATCACTGATCGAGCTCTAAAAAACAAATTCGTCTATATTTTACGTAGCTTGAGTATTAAATTTCTAAGTAAATTATCGACTCTCAATAAACAATAATATACACAATATTCTCAAAAAAAAGCACTGCGATAAAAAATCCGCCTTCGAATTCCATTTTGTGATAACATATATGCTTAGTGCCGCCATTTTGTATTTGGCACAGTGCTTAAGAACACGTGCACGTGTATCTGACACAGGGAAACGTCAGACCGTTTGCCTGAAATGCAATCGAGAGTTTTTATTTAACGTAACAGGAAGGTGTACATATTTCTCGAGAAAATGACGCAGGAGGAGACGATTATGACAAAGGTACACCCGAAAACGGGAATTAAACTGAATTCCTCTTCAGTACGTGCGCTATCTTATCTTAACCTGGTCTTACGATTTTTACAACACACGGGGCGTGCACTCAGGTACAGAAGGTGGAGGATGCTTTGAAAGATTCTCTGTACAGAGTGGATGTACTCGAGAAAAGACTGAAAACGAAGCTGCTCACGATGGAGAACAGAGAACGGCTGGAGTCGGAGTTGGAGGAAGTTAAGGATGTACTTAAGAAAAACGAAGAAAAGTTGCAGGGCTTAAGGAAGCAGAATACAAAGTCGTTCATGGTAGCGGCGAGTTTGATTTTCGCATGTTTTCTACTCTACGGATTGTATTTGATGCTTTATGGAAAGATATAATTTAATATTTTTAATTGCCTACTTGCTGTGAAGAATATTGTATGAATGTAACGATGGAGCATTGTTTTATATTTATATTAATATTGTAATTGTATATAAGCAGTTTTATGCTCGTTAACTGCCATTCAAAGGAACATGGAATTTGTTGTACAGTAGAGCGTCAATTATCGGTACCTCGATTAACCGAATCGCCAATTATCGGGACCAGTGTTGCAAAATCGCTGTCCCCAACACATCTTCGAACCAGTGTAGCGTTATCAATTGATTCATGGACTTTTGCATAACATAAATTAATGCAGCAGTACTCTCGTATTTAATAAGTAATTTTAGGTGTAATTGCTATAATTATAAACTGCGTAAAGTCCATATATACTTCATTCTCCAAACTGTTCGATTATCCGAGCACTTCGAATTTCCGAACCACCTCGGTCCCAAGCAGTTCTGATAATTGACTCTCTACTGTATGACGATTTCCTCGTTTCTGTATCGTAAGTCTTTGTATGCTACTTGTACGCATTGTACTCGAAGCCATTGGACCAAATAATATTATAAATCTATGATCACTTGAAAGTTCAGTTTGCTGCCTTCGACCCAAGCTAATAACAAAACATGGTACTTCTGTTGATCGCTTGCAAATATTTATTAAAAACAGTGCTTCCGTGTGTTCGGTGCTAATAGAATTTTTCTCATAGAATTAGATTGCTAAGCTGAATAACCAGATGCTGTAGACATTTAAGGGACAATAAACTGGTTAATGCCATATTTGTAATGAAAATAATATATAATTCTTTTAGTTCATTATATAAGTACAATCTTTCATAATACAACGTAATCGTCAGAGTTATTGCATCAACAATAAAAAACTAAACGCTTTATTTATATTAGTCTTAAATCGAACATTGCGAGTACTGTCCCCCTTCAAGCAGAATATATTATATTTATCTTACAAGCACAGTTATAGTATTTTACAGTGCAGCGACTAAATCGTATTGTGGTGTTCCAGCGATACGACTCTGCATGTATTTAGCGTGGACCTCTGTATCCAAGTAACTGCTTTGAACAGCAGCATTGTCTTTCATAGCAGACCTCCATTCCAACTGGAATAATAAATTTACAATAACAGGGATGTCCCATTTTAAAGATAGAGTTTATATCGAATTCCTCAAATAAAGCTTCGGCTTACCAGCCTCTTAAACCGATCACGAGGAATAACGAATTGATCTCCACGCAAGACTTTAATTATATCCACCCTCTCCCACCACGGCCATATCATGAAATCCAACATTCCAGGAGACTTGCCACTGAAGTAAGGCGTTCCTCTCTTCGCCAGTTCGTTCTCGAAGACATCTAGCCTAGTCAGTGCTTCGTTAAATAAATCGTGATCTGAGGACGTGTTCTGGTATATCTGAAATAAAAACTTTCTATTATAAACGCTCTTATATTAAGAATCGCATATATCGAAACCACATGTACCTTGTACATAGTGCTTATGATAGAATTAAATCTATCGATCAAGAGCTTGTCTTTAGCTTTGGCTAAAGGATCCTTCGGATAAAGTTTATTCTGTGGATAAGCTTCATCTAAATATTCAGCGATGACAAGACTCTCGTACAGCGTTTCGCCCTCCTCCAATTCTATGCAAGGAACTTTACCCAATGGACTTTTCTCCAGTAGCCATTCAGGTTTGCGTGTGAGATTTACATAAACAGCGTTGTAGCTGCAACCACAGAGCAGTGTGATAATTGAAACAGCTGGAATTGAAAGCTGGGAATAATTCGTGAAAAAATAAACGGGAAATGTGTATTAAGTAATTATGTTTCTCAGGTTAAAAAAATGGCTGCTATATGAAATAACAGAAGAGAATATAGAATTTATTGAAGCACTATGTTGTGGAAGCAATTTACTCACGGTATACGCTTCGCATCGAGCACCAGGTGAATTCTCTGCGCGTACGGGCAAAATCGCATACTGTACAAACGTATTTCTCCGCGAACGAAGGGCGGGGCGATGGTTCCTGGAGAACGGTAGCATTAAAGAAATTGAAGAGATTATTTTTGTAATTACGTTAATCCTGGATCGTAGTAATATGATTATACCGGCAGCCAGATGTTTGGAACTCATCTTCGTTTCGATGGAACTGGAGACTTTCGAAAAGATCCTACGTGCGAACCCGAGATACTTATCTCCTTCGCTCTGAATAACGTTTCAGATTTGCTTGCAAGCCGGTCGGTATAATAAATAGCGATGATCTAGGTTTTTAGGCGCAGGTTATCTGGAGTCAATCGGCAACAGATCGTTCCAGAAATTGCGAACATGTACTTTTGAAGATTACATGTGTTTTTTTGCTACCATTGGAACGGGTTTTCAAAGAAATCGGGTTACATGGTTTGAGAGATTTGTTTGAAACAGGGCATTCATTTTTCCGCGGTTTTCCGGGCAATGGGAAAATATTCGATTGTGGAAATTTGAAAAGGTACGTTAGATGAATGGCTGGCAACATTGGGGAAGAAAGGTTCTAGTGGCTAGTGAAGAAAATTCGAGGTTTGTGGGAATGTGGGAATGTTTGGTGGTTGAAGGTTAGGTTGGATGACGGGATAGTGGCGCCATCGCAGTGCTTTTGAAAATTGTAGTGTTGCGAGGGTGCTGTAATTATAAACGTCTCTTGGAGGTATGTGAAAGAATTTTAATTGATTTTATTCTGCTCAAATAGCTGGAGATTATGGATAGTATCTTGGAGAATGTACGAATGAAGAATAATGGTCTTGAATATGTTTTTGTGAGAATTGAAGGTAACATCTGTATCTATGGTGGTTAGGAATGTATTTCTATTTACGCGGGAAGTAGAATAATTTTTCTATTATCGATAGATTCGTGATATGTATCACTAATCACTATTGCTCATTAGTTTGCAGGTTTTCTTTAACTTATAGCGATGAAATTGTTATTACTTTGACTGAAAAGAATGCATACATGAATTTACATAAGTTGAATTGTAATAACTCCCAAAGTTCATTCAAATTTAGAAATGGCTACTTCACTTCATACTTGATATTCTATAAATTTTCATGAGAAGCAGCGTTTTTTCTTACGAAAATGGAAATAAATAGTATTTAATTAGAAAATTGTCTTTATTTGTGAAATCACTTCTTTGCTTTCGTAAAGTGGAGGAAGTTAGAAATAAAATATAGGTTAATAACTATCTTGCTCTTCCAGCCTATCGTCAATATTCCTCTTAAAAAAAAGCCATATCCCAAAAGCAAAAGACATTTCTCTCAGTAGTCCCAAGTATCGTGTACTCAGAATTTAATTATCATCCGCTTTGAAATCTCACATTATACAGCCCCTAAATGAATTTCCAATATCCACATATAACCCTCTATAAACCCCTTTAACCCGTCCAGTGTGAGAAACCCTTCTAACCAACCTTCCAATATCTCCCGTGCGTTGAACGCCCATCGGCGTCCGGCGAGCATGCTTACCAGTATCCAGTTAGACACTTCCGCACACGACATGTGTCTATCTTTGAAGTCCCAGCGCCCAAAGAATTAATCGCTCTTAACTCGATTCAAATCGTTCTTCTTTAAACGACTTGCACCTTGACGCGGAAGAAAGGCTGGAATGGGGTTGGTTGAAGCGTCTATTGGCCGCCACTCAACCTCTACCAAGTCCCAGCTGCTATCCAGTGGTAATAACCGTACACACGGAGGATCAGATGGTTGGGGTTTGATGGATAAGTGGTAGCGCGAAGGACACGCGTAGTTGTAGATACGGGTTGCAGGGTCGGCGGGGTTGGGACGAGGGCGAAGGAAGCCTCCGGGGGTGGTTGCTGGGGTCGCGGAGCGAGGTGTACGGGGGATGAGGATCAGGAGGAACGGCGCGGGCGCTGATTGGTAGCAGAATCGATTAGCCGAGGCGAGCTAAACCTCCGGCAGCTTTGGCGACGCCACGAATTTCCCGAATGGGGGTTTCCCGTTGGGGCGGGCCCGAATCCAGGGAATACCCCTGCGTTCTCCATGGCAACCCGACCAATTCGCCAACCGCCGACAACCAACGCTGACCTACCCTCGTGTTGCTTCTTCCTTTCCTCTCTCTTCTTCTTCGTCTTCTTCTTCTCCTTCTTCTTCTCCATCGCCCTTTTCCCGTCTCATTCTCCATCCCTTCCCCAAGAGCCTCTCTCCCTCCTACCGCTGCCGCTATCCTTTGTGTCTCCACTCCTCTCCCTTTGTCCGCCTCCTATTTCCCTGGGCCTCGTTTACGCCGCGGGAGGGACGGAGACGTTCCCAAGCTTTTTCTCGCGCGGCGCGTTACGCGCTCGTTACCGCTTCCCTGCACACGTGCACTACGCGCACAGAGAGACACAGAGAGGCACATTGATTTTGCCGACGACTGATACAACCCCGCCGGCACGTTTAATTAGAACATGGCGACTTTAATACAAGCGCACGACAACAAGAACAACAACAGCGCCCCCTTCAACCACCCACCCACGAGTTCCGCTGTGTCTCCTCTTCGTCCGCGCCACCTTCCTCCTCCCGCTTCATTCGCTGATGGTCTCCGCCGTCGAACCTCTGACCTCCGACAAAAATTCGCTGTTCCCACCCTCCCTCTCCCGCAGCGCGAAGGGGTCGCTTATCTACCTAGCCTAACGCGGTCTATGCTAGTGCCAGACATCCCTGTCGTTCACCCTCTCATCCGTCATTCTCATCCTCATCGTCATCCCACTTCCGAAGCTTGAAAATCTCAACCAGTCACGCCACATTCGCGCTTATGATCATTCTTCCGTCCCCTTTCGCTCCCTCTCGATCTTCATCCCACACGGGACACGCACTCACGCGCTAAGACTATGTCCTCTACACGCCTAGGTCGCTACACATGAAAACACCCTATCTACATTAGAGCCCGTCGACGCTCCGCGGGATCGGCTCTGGGGATAACTGTGGCTCAGGACTCGGACGAATTGGGGATCGTTCTTCGCTCCCTTTTTATCTTCACGCGAACGAACGTCGCCGGTCCCGCGGAACCATCGACGGGGTCACGGTTACGCTAGTCGTTTAGAGTAATTCTAGGGATGCTTAGGTCTTACGAATGGTATGATACAGTATACGACTTAAAGGAGTTACGCTTCTTCGAGGTACACACCTTTCGCGGCGGGGTGGCTCGCCGTCGGCCGCGCTTCCTCCCCGCGCGTCTGCCCGCAAAATGGCCGCCGAGGGTCGCGACCCACCCCAAGTCTCGTACGTAGATAGAGCGACCGCATCTCCCGGCCGATCGCTGTGGGAAACGACGCTGGATCGCTGGCTCTTCGAAATCTCACGCTCGGATTCTGATATGACTCGACGTTGTACTTTTCCATCTCGAATGCTTGCGACACGAGCGTGCGTTTGGCTGGTACACCTAGCAGTAGCGAGGTATTTAGGAGGGGGTGCTTGAGGAAGGAGTTCGCGAGAGGTCTTTCATTGCCAGACACGTGATAATCACTCGTTAAGTTGCTACTAGGTTCCTTGCCAAACCTCCAATCACTGTCAACACATCATTTGCACTGTGGAATGAATTGCGTTCGTTCTCACATCTTCTATTTGGACGTGGGAATCCTCACTATTGCTTGGTGTACCTGTAAATATTTTTAGTTGACCTGGGATTGTTAGCTTTCAGGCGATTATAGACCCAGGTACTTCTTATTGTTTGTGTCCTTACTATTTTCATCTTTGTTCCCATTTTGTACTGGTGAAAAGAGGAGACGAAGGCTCCTTCAACCCTCTTAGACCCTCTTCTATTTCTTCTTCTACTTATAGGCTTAATTCAAGTTTAAAAGGATTGAAGGATATAGAATGCCAGACGAGCTACTTCGCCAATAGAGACACGTTGCGCGAGAGATATTTCCACCGCGACTAGTCCCAGGTCAACGAAACTAAACACCTATTTAGCGAGCCTCTTTCGTTGCAATTAGACGATCACTCGTTGAATTGATCAGACTCGAAATTTTCGTTAGCCACTCGCGGCTAAGATACAGCCACTGCCATGCCGTTTTTGATACAATCTCGCGACCGCTCGCCGCGAAAGAGTATCGTCCAAGACGTTCACCAGATTGCGAACGCTTTACGCGAAAGGAAAGTCATCCGGCTTCCTCGAACGTTCGTCAATCTTGCGACGGTGCTTGCGAACGGTGATATGCGGTTCCTCTATCTGTACTTCGTTATGTAACAAATAAGTTAAAAGAGTTTATAATACACGCATTGCCCATGGCCCGAATCGAACATGTACACATTCTTGAGCGCTTGGTAAGCGGCGCCACGCGGCGTCGCGACGTCTCAGTCCGTCTCTACTCTGAGACCGGAGTACCCTCAATTTCATCTCGTTTCGTTATTTTTTTTTTTCAATTCGATGATTATTTAGCAAACGATATAAAACTGCCCCCTCGCTTTTAAAATGTGCATGTTCGACTCCATCCAGTCGGAAGTGCCGACGTCTCTCTACGGAAGTACGCCGGTTTGTTGTTCCTTGTACAGGGCGTTCTTCTGGACAGGAGGATTCTCGACACACGGTTTATTGTAGAGTTATGAATTGTGGTTTGAGGATGTTGCACTGGGGAAATAGGTTCTTACGTTTTTTGGGGATGAAATAGAAAGTATCGAGTGGGGGAGGGTTGAATCGATTGAAGACTTTGGTTGTCCTGGAAATAATTGACTCTTGAGGTACACCTAAGGCAGGGGTCGGCAATATATGACTCTTTGGGTATTTAAATATGGCTCTTTTGATACTTGAAGAAATGGAAAAATTTGCAAAGTTTTCGCTACCTAATTTAAATTAATATACTGTAAATTTGTAATCACAATGGCTTTGGTGGATTGCATGCTTGTTGTGTACTTGATTTATCTCCGTTGGGTGTCTTTATCTCCACCAAAGAGGTATTTTTGTGTTATTAAATTTTTAAGAATCTTCTAAAAGTAAAGAAATTTTTTTTTACGAGTTTTTGGATCCTCATAAGTCCCGAGTTGCCGACCCCTGACCTAAGGATGGGTAAAAGTTACACCTTAGGTTTCACTCGTACGAATAGAGAATGACTAGATTTTTCATTTCGATAATATTAAGTAGTTGCAACATCGTGAATATTCTCAAATTTTTCTGTATGTAAGGACTTGTGAAATTTGACTTTTTAAGATCTCGTTTCAATATTTGAATTAATACCACCATTTGGGTTTGTATGTTAAGTTGGTAGATTGTAAGAAATGCCCCATTTTCGAGTTACCTACATTACTTTTTGTTTAACGCGGGTACTTGGTCTGAATAAAACGTCGGACGAGAATCATCTTGTGAACGCACCCTGTACTTACGTAATCCATTATATTGTATTTACAATGTTCTTACAATAATTCGAGCGTACCGTCGGCCGTGGACGAGACTTCTTGAAATGGCGGTCGCCCTTTTACGTCGATTGTTTCTACCATCGACAATATGCACAAGGTATCCCATTAACTATGCAACAAATAGAAGAATCGTGATTCTACTCGAAGAAGTTCATCAAAATCATAGAATAAATTTTTTTCGTAACTCGCTTTGTTTTTGAAAAAATCGAGTTTAAAGTATTTCCCTTACACACCACCAATTTCTTCCATATTCTTCAGTGCACACGTAGCCAATCAAACTTCAAGTTACAAAAAGCAGTTACAAAAAAATTGACTGCATATTTTCGAATTAAATATTCTCACGTAAAATCATCATTCTTCTCCTGTACCATTGGTTACCGGACACCCAGTACATTGAGCTCACAATCAGTCGATTCTGCTCTCTCCAACACAAATGCATAGCTTCCAGTAGTTCACTTCACATGGTCGGCGTTTGTTTCGAGAACTCTTCTACAACGCTTCGTGAATATAGCCTATAGCTTTGCTCTATACCAGTGTTTCCCAACCCTTTTCGAGTCGCAATCCCCTTTTATAATATTCAAATAACCAACCCCCCATTTATGATGTAAGGTAAATTTAATGACGTAAAGAAAACACATTAAGAATAGGTATGTATTTCAGAATATAATTCTAACTTAATAATATTAACAAGAAAAACCCCAAAAACCGTACAACCCCCCAGAAATCACATCGCGACCCGCAGGTTGGGAATCACTGCTCTAAACCATGTTCAAGACATACTGTAGAAATATTCCCGAAACGAAAATCTACCGTGTGAGGTGCGCTACTAGTTGCCATGCATGTGTTGCAGGGGTCAGAATCGAATGAGCAGAGTGTACAGTCAGCTCATTCGATTGTGCCCGCGTGCCTTTTATAATGGTCCACACCACACGATTTTCCTTTATCTCGCAAACATTTCCACACTATTTCTTAAGGAAATATTAGCGTAGCTGAACCCAAATGAGATCACCGATGCATGAGTGACATACAGTGCTTCCACAGAAATTTAATGAGTGACAAAATCACAATCTCCTTCAAGTTCAATGTAATAAAAATTACTTTACATTTACCTACTCTTGGCATTATTTACTCTGCATCAGTCGCAAAAATTTGTACAATTATGACAATCACACTACACTGTAAATAACAGGGATTCAACTACAGTGATATTTCCTCGCGAAATAGAAGTGCTCTAAAGGAGAACCCATACCCTAAACTCTAAACCCCAAACCATGCTCCCCAAAGCTCGCAGAAATGTTCCCAAAACGGGCCAATCACGTGAAGTCGACCACAAAGCGAAGTAACGCGTGCAGAATCGAAGCAGCTAACTGTACATCATCTCTGTGAGCAGATAGCATGGAGCGCGACCGACTTGGAAGCCCGCGAGGCGGCCGACGGCGCGCGTTCACCGCGTAGACGGTCTCTTAATTCTCACGGGTAGAAAGTCGTTCAGCGTGGCGTGCCCAGGGCGCCCCAGTGCTCGGCGGTGGGTCATGCGTAGTGTGGATAGGTGCCCAGATGAGGCGGCACGTGGCCGGAGGCCGTGTGGTGGCCCGCGTACAGGTTTGCGCCCGGGCTGGTGGACCAGTAGCTGGACGCCGATTGGAACAGGCCCCCGGGAACGGAGACCGAGACGGAGGCCGCCGGCGGTGGCATCAGGTTCAGCTTCGCGTGCCCGTACCCCGACATGAACAGCTCGCTCTGGTACTTGTACGCGGCTGGGTCGGCCGCCGCCGGCTGCGTCGCCGCCGCCAACCCCTGGAAGTCGAATTTGTACGCGTACCTCTTCCCGTGCACCTTCGTCATGATGTTCTTGTCGTAATAGTACCTGCAACCAGAATAGACCTGCTCGGTGCAGAGGGTCTGCTTGTCCCATTGTCAATCAGCTTATGGGTGGTTCCCACCCAGAGTGTCAACGAAGGGTTAAATTTTGGAAGCAGAGCAGAGTAGCGTATGGGGGGATAGATATATGGGTTGTAACGAAATGTTCATCATAGAGTCTAAACCTAAAATATATTTTTTGTCATCTAAGTAGTCCCTCGCATCCCTCGCATTTTAGAGCGAAAATACCATCAGTGCGCGCAAGAAAGACTTGATCCAGCAGCTACCCCGTAAAATATCCGAAATTTATAAAGTCCCATCGGAACGAAATCAAGCAACCGCCCTGTCTCAGAGATTCCAGAGATAAACGTACACTTTTATTCGGGGGAAGTATGCACAACCAACCCCCGTGTGCGGTTCCTTTATTTTTTTCCTTTTCGCGGTTTCGCGCGCGGTGAGATATGATCGAGCCCGACCGCGTTCCGCCATAAACTCGCGATTTACGAAGGCACCGGCGCGAAATGGCGTGCCGGTGGTCTGGTGGGGGCGGGTTGTAAAAATTCTCGGGGTTGGTTCGCTCGAGTCTTATTTAATAAATTCTATTTGCCGGGACCGATAACGACGCCGCTTCCGCGGCGACGGAAACGCGGCTTTTCCCCGAGTTACGGCCGTGCGGGCTCGAAACTTTTTCGCGGTGGTTGTGGAGGGGCGGGGGTAGTGTAGAGTTGAGTAGAATAAAGTGGAGTCGTGGAGAGTAGAGGAGATGAGAGGAGATTAAATTAAATTAAATTAGAGTACAGTAGAGTAGAGTAGAGTAGAATAGAGTAGAGTAGAGTAGAGTAGAGCAGAGTAGAGCAGAGAAGACAGGAGAGGAGAAGATTCACAGAGAAAAACAGAGTAGAAGAACGCAGATTAGAGATGATATCAGAGTAGAATAGAGCAATAGAGAGAAAATGAAAGGAAAGAAGAATAGAGCAGAAGTGAGCAAACGAAAGGAGAGTAGAATAGAGCAGAGTAGAATATAGCAAAAGAAAGCAAAGGAAAGGAGAGACGAATAGAGCAGAAGGGAGCAAAGGAAAGATCAGAGTAGAATAGAGCAGAGTAGCTCGGAGGAAAGGAGAGTAGAATAGAGCAGAGTAGCTCGGAGGAAAGGAGAGTAGAATAGAGCAGAGTAGCTCGGAGGAACGGAGAGTAGAATAGAGCACAGTAGCTCAGAGGAAAGGAGAGCAGAGCAAAGTTGTGAGAAGAGTGGAGTGAGAAAGGGGGTGGTGGTGTAGGGGGCGAACGAGCGAGCAGTCGCGTAATATAATCAGTCGATCTGATCGAAAAATAATAGCCGCGTCTGCCGTCGGTCTGACTGTCGGTGATTGAAATTTCTCTCCCCCTGGCCTCCGCCCCCGAACGAATTTACTTTCTCTCTCTCCCTGGATCTTCGACGCGAACGTTTACCCATTAAATGTTGGCGTTTGATGGATTTTTCTCCTTTCCCCCTTTTTTCTCTCATTCGCTCTGTTTTTGGATGGCTGTTACGCTCGTCCACTCGATTTTCCACTACACCATAGGAAATAGTAGTACAAAGTGGACTGAATGTGGAATGGAGTTGGTCTCTACTAGTTTTAGGTAACAGTGTCTGGAATAATTGTGAATAATGGGAATATTTTTCATGTTGTCATAATATTGTTATTATTGAATACGTGTTCCAAATTATTCACGAATTATAGTAGCTTCTTGGGAATCATTAATGCCTCTAATACATTAAACAGAAAAAAATGAAAATCACTCCAATATGTGAATACGAATGGCATACATTTCTTCGTTCTTATATTTGTGTTCAAATACTCGATGAAAGATTGAAAATGCACAGAGCATCACTCACCTCAAAGCCCTCGACAATTTGTCATAATTCATGTTGGGCTTGGACTTCCTTTCGCCCCAGCGTCTCGCCACCTCGTCAGGGTCAGTCAACTTGAATTCGCCGTTGGTTCCTTCCCACGTAATGCACGCGGCGTTACTCGAGTCTGACAGTAGCTCGAGCAAGAATTGCCAGAGTTGGATCTGACCGGAACCGGAGCTCGCGAGCCGACTGCTCGTCGCTCCGAACATTTGGTATGGATCTGCAAATCATCGATAAAAAACAATGTTGGTTAGTCCGAAACCTACCTCAGATCACTTCTATTCGCTTTAACTTAGACGATTTCGATACGGTTTGGTTTGTGTGGAGACTATTCTACTTCGATTCGAGTCGCTTCGTCTTGATTTTCTCTACTTCGATTCGATAGTATTTCACTGTTTCTTGTTGTTGTCTAGTGACATTCAATTCGTCTTCATTCCGTCTACTTTGATTAGTTCGTCTTAATTCAGTCCAGTTTGAATCGATTCGGTTCGTCATGATACAGTGGCGGACGATAGAAAGTTTACAACTTTTAAAATCGCATAACTTTTATAAAACTAATCCAAAGGAGTTGAGTTTTTTTGAGAAGCTACAAGGATTAGTTTGCTAAGTGACATGTTTCATCGTTTTGAAAAAAATGCAATTGGTCGGAATAGCAAACAAAAAGAGTAAATGTCATTTTTTAGACTTTCTTTGTGACCCTGTAATGAAAATTCAAAAAACCCGTTTGTAGTTGTATACATGCCTAAAATTTAACCGATTTTTATGAAATTTTAGGCATGCATATACAACTCACTTCAATCTACAAACGGGTTTTTTGAATTTACATTACAGGTTCACAAAAAAAAGTTGACATAAAATGACATTTACTATTTTTGTTTGCTATTCCGACCAAGTGCATTTTTTTTTCAAAACGACGAAACACGTCATTTAGCAAACTAATCCTTGTAGCTTCTCCGCCACTGTAAATCCTACTTCGACTAAGTTTAGTTCTCAATTTAACTTATTTCAATTCCTTCCACTTCACTATAAACTTATTCCAAACCCATACCACTATTAAAAAATTCCACTTCACCCACCGCCATAATCAATCAATCAAACATCACGCAGCTCGACACCTCTTCCCTTTTAGTCTCTTCTTAACCATTGGAAAGGAACTTTTTCTTAACCTACGACTGGGCAATTCACTTTTAGGGCTCGTTTTAACTACCCCCTAAGATTACTTTCACTTGGAGATTGGGCGATTCCATGGGCACGGAACTGCTGGAATTAGTTGTTACTTGGCCCTCGCGTGCGACACGAGGCGGAAAACGCGGATATTCTCGTGGACGTGCGGCGTTCTCGCCCGGCTCGGCCGGGAGAGCGTAGCTTGGCGTGAATTTTTATTCCCGCGGAATACTCGAGCCGAGCCGAATGTAATTTTTTCTTCCTCCGTTCCAGCATTTTTCCCCTCCTCGAGCCATATATACCTATCCATTACACGGTTGTTTCCCGGTGCTCCCTGTATCGCCCTTTAAAAGCCTTACAATGCGTCATCACCGCGTCGTTCGCTGCCGCTCAGACCTGGAGTGCCCTACAACCCGTACAAAAGGATATAATCGCAACCCTACAATAGAATAGGAGTTCGTTTGGATCATAATAATTTCAATTGAAGGAACGGCGGACCGAGTGGCGCAGAGGGCGTACGCGAAATGTCTTCTGACGGAGTGGGCACTGCGAAACTGAGCATCACGTTTTCATCCCCGCCGTCAGTTGACGTTCGACAAAATATGAACAACTCGGGACTGACGCAGGGAATCAACTTTATTTGCCAATTATTTTATTCCCATAATAATTTAGCGGTTCAGTATTCTTTGATTTATTTTTTAAAGTAATTTTGCAAGTTGAGAGTATCATTCAGAGGTAAGCACACAAGGGTGATCATTTTAGAGTCACTTCAGAGTGATTTCTAAATCTTTTATTTCCATATTCTCCACTTTATCGCACTTTAACCCTACTCCCTTCAATATATTTCAACTTTTTTTGCTCAAAACATCTTTAAACTCGACGAACCATAAGCTTTTCGACCCCTCAAATAACTACGACCACCGTGACAAGCACAGGAAGCGGAGGATCGCGGAAATGTGAACCTCGGCTAGGTCAAGACGCCAGCCATAAAAGTACATTTGCTCGATTATGACGGAGGGGGCGGACGCGGGCGATGGGGATGGGCTCCATGAATTGCAACCTCAAAGGTCGTTTCGCCCGATGAATCCCCTGAAATGCGTGGCGGAGTGATCGCCTTTCGATCGAACGGTAATTCACTTACAAGTTAATAATGGCAAGGGGCGCGGTACACCCATTTATCTGTGGGGCGCGGGGGGTGGCCCGGCGAAGATACTGAAACGCTACTGTTCCTCGGGTCAGGGGTGATCTTCTCCTGCTGGTCAGCCAAGAAAATGGGAAAGTCGACGTATACCAGTGACCCTGTTCCGACTTTTACGCTCCGCTACTGTTATCTCGCCCCTTTCACCCTAGACCAGCCACACGCCACGTTTATTCTGTCCCAGACGAAAATTTACACTGATTTACATGGGACAGTGGTTTCCGCGAACTTTGTTATTCACCCCTTATTTCATGCAAATCCCAGCTGGCCAGTGGGCGAACTTTCAACCGTGACACGGCGATAATCGTATACTGATTCGGTGAAATGTAAGAAGGGGGCAGTGGTATTCTGATTTTAAGGTTTTTTGAGGGAGGAAGGTAATTAGTGCTGTGAGTGGTGTGAAACATTCAAATAAGAGAAGTGTGGAATATTAGAGGAGCGTGCTGTAGCTGAAGCGATGAGGAAATATGTATAAAAATACATGTCTTCTTCCACTTCCACTTCAGTCACTTCCACTTCAATCACTCCCACTTCAGTCACTTCCACTTCCACTTCCACTATAACTTCAACTTCAACCCCAACGTCCACTTCCACGTCAACTTCAACCTCCACTTCAACTTCCACTTCAACTTCCACTTCAACTTCCACTTCAACTTCCACTTCAACTACCACTTCAACTTCAACCTCCACTTCAACTTCCACTTCCACTTCCACCTTGACCACACCCTGATCAGTAGATAACACAATCAGAACCTAAGGAATCAAGGAATTCCCAGAATTCAGTTCAAAGAAGATGCATCAGTGCGATCTCGTCGGTCTTGTAAACTCAGCCTAAGTTCCCTCTCGCCTTGCTCAATAAAACAATAATTATTGAAGTTCACCCGGAAGATTCCAATCTCTTAATCGCTCACGAACTCCACGTGTCTAATTCCACAGCCGTCCAACGAAGCCACCACGCGGTGCACAACAGTAGCATTATAAGAGATTTTTATATTTTTTGCGATTTCGTGGTGTGTTATTTTAGATGGATTAGATTAATCGCGGGGCCTCGCGTTCTATTTTATAATGATTTTAATGACGGGGACGGTAGCATGGAGGCCCATTGCCCGAGGCACTTATTTAAAGCTATTGATCAGTCGGAAGGAGTAATTTTTGGGCGTGGCGCTAAAAAAGTCGAGGCCAGGAACGAGGGGGGCTCGCGTGATTAGCGGCGAACGTAATAATCGTGAAGGTCATTCCGTGCAATTGCTTTGGCGAAATCATCGTCGATTGGGTCACGCATGACCGCTTACTTCTGTATAGCCCCGTGATCATTCTTCGAGCCTGTATACCCTCGATTATCCTCCTAATAGCGCGATAATCGACGCGCTACCCTATATACCGAATATTTCATTCCCCTTTTTGCACAGCGAGATTTTATTAGTATTATTATTAATCGCCTTTATTACTCATTTTTTTTATATCTACAGAATATAAATTGGAGAAGACTGCAGTGTAACTTTTAACAGTGTAAAATTTCCTTAGGTATGATTAAAAACAATGTCCTACTTAGTTCCTTTTGCAATTTTAGTAGAGAAACCTTTTGCACATTGTCATTATATTCGAGTTCGTAATCAAAATTCTGTTTTCAAAAATATTCTAATGGTGGTTTGGAAGTATTTAGGTATTCGTACAGTTTGAATAGAGTTCTCTGTTGATTACACACTGTAGGTTTAAGGTACTTATAATGAAGCTTAGCTTGCCCCTGTCGTAGGTTAGAAAAGTGGCGTAGTGCTTTAACTTCTCAAAAATATCTACCTACTACATACCAGGCTGCCTGAGGTGGGTGTGCGTGTCCAGTGCTGACTTGGATAGGCTGCTCCCGTACCCTGGAAAAAGAATAGCCACAAATATATACTTTGCACCTATTCCCTTTACACTTTCATGCAATTGCCGTTTGATACTTTGACGGCCGTTGTCATGTATACGTGGTTTCACGAATTCAAGCTACTACTCTCCATCAGCTTAAGAAATGAATTTCATTTCTAATTTGTCACCGTGAAAATTATACCATTCAAATATTGATATCTTATTTACAATCTGCTGCTTTCATGCTTTCCAAAAACCAATGTCTAGTTGGAACGTTTGAAAAAGATTGACGGTGAGAGTAAGTTTGCTTTAAAAGATACGGCCGTCAAATGTGGACTTAGTTGAACAATTTATTCCTAACTCACCCCTTCATGAAGTCTCAATTAAACTTTTATACACTAACGATAAAAAATCCGTGATAATTCACTTAAAATAAAATGTATAAGGTGCTCTTTGAGCAGCTTAAGCTACATCCCCACGTGTGTAACTCAGAGTGCAAAATGCAGTTTAACTTTGGCGGATAGTTTTGTGCTCGTCGAAGGCAGGGTCCATGTTGCCTCATAATTTTATTCATGCACACCTCAAAGTACTAGATATACTTTAGATTCTGACCTTGTTCTTACCTAAAATTATCTTCTTCAGAAAATAATATTACGTAGTTTGATATTTAAGATGGGTCAAAGTTGACCCTGCACCTGTTATTCACGGGCCAATGTCTTTCAATGATGACTGAAATTTTCATGACTAATTTCATTTTTAATTTCCATAACTCTAATTTCCACAACTCCATGAACTATTATTCGACTTGGAAATCCCCACCTCAGACATATCAACCAACTACCTTCATCCATTTCCTTAATCAAATAATCGCGCGCACACACATCCACGCGTGCCCTAATAAAAGATACCCACTCGTGCCTTTGATAAAATCGAACACCACGAAGCTCGTACATATATATCTTCTTCTATCAAACGCCAAATTTACCCATTCGAGAAATTTCTATTTGGAAAAACGACGGTTGGACTTTCACGGTTTCAAAGATTTCCGTGAACGACGAAATCGCAGCCAATGGGAGGAGGGCGTGGGTAGTCGGCGAGTCCGTCGAAGATGAAAAAGTACAAGCTCGGTCGAGCGTTAGAATCCGTTAGAGAGGATTTCCGTGTAGGCAAACACGGGGCTGAGTGCTCCGTATACGTTTCTCCCCGTTCCTCTCGTCCCATCGGCGTTTACGTTGCCTTCCTTCGCCTTATCAGGGCTGCCTCCTCTTCGGGGGCCGACGGGGAACGCTTGGCCCATCGGTCACGTTCGCACGAGTGTGCAATCTGTTTAAGGCACAATGCCCCTTAATTTCGCCTCGTTATATGCTCTCGTTACGGGAAATCCCTTCTGTCGACTGGCGTATCGCGGCTATCGCTTCGATCTCCGTCGCCCAAAGAGGCCGACCGAATTGTAATCGGTATGAAATTGGACCTGCTTCGGGGGTGGCTAGCTTCTAGAATCAAACACTCGCGATTTTGTGAAAATGTGGAGTAACAAATCGTGAGACTGTCGACATTTTGAAATTGAGAAAGGTTTAGGGGTGATTGCTCCTTGAATTCAAAGAATTCAGGATTGAAAGTGGAAGTGTAGCAAGTTTCAGAGGACATCAGCTCCTGAAATCGGAAACTGAAATTTATGTAGAATTTGAGATAAAATCTAGAGTTCATTAGATGCCACTATAATATTTTTCAAGCTGGTCGAACATTGAGTAATCTTGAGGAACACATATTCCAGTATAGTCGTACCTTTCTACAGAAATCTACGTGATGGATACAATTTTGAGAGATACCTAGCCTGCAAAATCTAAGGCAAAGGGCTCAAAAGCACAATCCCTCTCAGAATATTCCAAAAATCCCCATTAACAACATCCACCTGCAACAACTCCAACGACACCCATTCCAACACAAGTGGGATCAACTCATTCACAACCGGGAATCCTCAGTAATCGTGTTTTGTTTTTCTTTTCCCGCCATTCCCAACCCTGGTGTCCTGCAGTGTACGGGGGCAGATGCCACCTCTAAATAGCAGTTGGTGTCCGTTGTGTTAAACAATTTGATTTCGTCTCTGATTGGAACGCCTTGGACGAGGGTAGCCGACGCCTCGGGTCCGGGTCGTGGGGTCCTCCGCAATCAGCGTAGCCGCGGGGCTACGTCTCGGCAACCTTTGTCCGCGTCCCAGGGTAAACTCTGCCACCGTGATAACAACGAAGACTGTTGTTCCAGTAGCTGAGCTTCTTGGTGCGTAATAAAGTTGATAGCTTAAGAGTCTAAGACGTTTGATTTAAACAGCCCCCATTTTTCTGTGGTTTTATAAAACTGGAAAAAGGTGTAGAGCTGAGGAGTTGAAAAGGTAAATGACGTAGGTGCTAGAAATGATTTTCTTTTCAACCACAGCGACTTATGATTTTCGTATCAGACATAGTTGTTAATCCAGAATATTTCTTTCCCTCCATTTACCCTCCACATGTCCACGACGATAGTAGAGGAAGCTTGGTACACCTCTATCACGGTCTAGTAGGTTGAAGCCAAGCTCCCACCTGCCTGCTGGAACCTCATTTACATTCTTCTTCCGGTCCTGGTCCCTCTGCATCGACTACCCTTATGCAAAGAACTACCATAGGAGCTACCAAACCCACTGTATCCATACATGTAACTACCCTCCTGCATAGCCTAATTCTCTTTGTTAGATCAGTGGTTATTAACCTTCCTTACACTCCGAACCTCTTCACCACTTCAATATCTCTATTCCCTGCATTCACAATTCAGGGAAATGCTAAATTTCAATCAGAACGTACTGAAATGAAGCTGCACAGATACACCAAGCACTAGTGCAACCTACAGAAATTCAGAAAAATTATTCAAACACAAAAGACTACCCACCAAACTCCGAATCTAACCACCTTCACCCACGAACTTCCTCCTCCACCCTTCAATTCGAGAACGTGCATTCAAAGTCCCACTATTCCTCACTACACCTGTAATTCACCAAACTCTCTTACAATCTACCCACTTGTTAGGGGTATGTACCCCCTCCAAAGAACCTCCACCCCCACTTATAAACTTCACACTTCATCTCCAAAAAATATTCCCTCCTTCATACCACATTCATTACCAACGAAATAAAAAAGATACTTTCAAACGTTCGTGGAGGGACATTCCACCCCGTTCTCAAGTGGCAAACGTTCGAAGGTCAGTGGCGCAGGAGGCATCGGCCAAGTCGCGTCCCCAATGGTACACACGTAGACACTGCATACGTCAGACGTCGTCACATCACCTCGAATCGACGTGCTCCCATTGTCGCGCGTATATCTGCGCATTCACGAGCAATTACCCGGGGCGGGGTAATCCCGTTAGCCAGCCCGTACAGCTTCCTCGGGGGGAGGATCAAAGGACCCGCTATTCCGAGCTGCTGCACTCTTCGGGCTGTTTCAGCCGCGTTACAATGCTACTCGACGGGGAGCGACGCGTGGGGTGGGTCGGGGTGGAACCACCCTGTCGTGCGTCGCCTCGCAGAAAACTTTGGGCAACTTCCAGACGCATACCTCCGCGTTTCAGTATCGCGACTTCGAACAATTATCGTTACTGCCTTGTTTCAACCCCCTGATTTCGTATCGAGCCCTGCAGGGGCATAGTGAATTTCGTGGAAGTAACGGGGGTGAAGTTGGCGGGGACCTTGAGCGTCTTGGAGATAAGTCGATGTTCTTGGGATGTATTCGGCACAGTTTTTGGATATTAGTACTGTAGGGTAAATCCTAAGGTAATACTAATAAAACACTATATTCCTGGTGAGTGCACCCTCGTACCCAGGCACAGAGGAAATAACAAAATCAAGGAATTTGTTAACCAAATAAATTGTACCATTCCTGTGTCTTTAGTGATGAGTTCACTAGCAGGTCTAAGACGAAACGCACACTTCTTCGCTTTTTTTTATGAAAAGTTAACTCAGTTAAGTTTAATTCAGTTAAAAAGTTTAACTGATAAGTTCTATCTTTACCTCACACCCCCTATTCTTTGCTTCTCACTACTTTAGTGTCGTGGGATGTGCAGTAGTGTGGTTAAAGTTAAATAAGCCTTTTTAATGGACGATGAAGAACACATTCGGTGGTGTTTACTCTCGGTGATAATCGTTTTACACTCCACTTGAGTAGGTCCTAGATTAGTCAATACTTTGCAAACTATGTACTATATTGACTCATCATTCCGATATAACGTTCGTCATGTTGGAATTTCGATGTGTTTTTCACGTGGTCTGCCTTGACGTTATAATTGTAAAATTGTGGTCATTACACTGCAGTGTTGAATATAGTGTAGTACTAAACAGAGTTCCCGCAAGAAAATTAGTATAATCAGAAGATATTGAAATTTGAATAACGTGGCACTGAGCAATTGAATTAATGTACAGACGAAGGTGGCACATAACATTAAAGCACTTTACAGTGGAGTAGAAACTTAAAGTAGCGGTTAAAGAGAAATTCGTAAAAGAAAATTGCGTAGTTGCAAAGACTCCGCGAGTACCACCATCATTTTAATCATACCAATAAAGTTATTTGCGGGAACCCGCCACACTTTTCCCTATTATCGCTGGATCTCCAGTGTGCGATCAAGAAAATCGCTCAGATATCAAAGGCTCTGACTGATAAGGTGCGTGAAAGCACGGGAACGGTCGCTGCACGCAACTAGCTCTTTAAACTCGCACGACCAAGGAGATCGAGCAATCGCCTTGCACGTTACGTCGCGATCTTTTCCAGGTAAAACCGCAATTAATCATAATTAAACGATTGTACTTTCGTGACGCTCGGTAGAATTTTTTCACTGTTATAGCAAACGTACAGAAGCTTGCGTGTAGCGTGTCAGACTTTCTGAAAACAATTACCAATCGACTCCGAAAGACTTTACGGAGATGTGCAAAGACGCCGTCGAACAAGAAAATGACACCTGCTACCGGGTCAGAATTGACCCGGCGCCCGTTCGGCAGGGGTTAAAGCCGACGCGTGATTTAATCGAAAGGCCAACACGAGTCGAAACGATCCGGGCTTAATCGCCCCTGAACGAGGTTAAAACAACGGCACCCGCCACTCTTATTTACAGCACGGCAATAAGTCAATTCATCACTGCTGGGCGATTTGGCCTTAAGTGGTATCACTGACTCATACGCACGGCCGTCTAGACGGCCGAGCCTATTTCGGGCATAAATCACTGTTGTGCGCCGCGACAGCCAGCGGAGCGGGCCAGCCAGCGCAGCGCGCAATAACGAGCGGGGCGAGCGTAGCACGCGACCCTTTGAGCTCGAAACGAGTGCCTCCTCGTCAGGTAGCGAGGGATTAGCGTGCTTGCTACGTGTCCCTACTTAATCCTGAAAGTGCTGGCACTCTCGCCGCGACTCTGCGTCCGTATCGAGCCGCGGCGTAAGAACGCGGCTCCACGAGGGCGTAAGAAGCACTGTAAGGGGTGTCGTTGTACTTTCGCGCCAGCAGAGCTTCCTTCGCCTTTCACACCGGCGAAAGGTGACTCTTAGCGCGGCGCTGCGGGATGAAACGCGATTCCGGAGGGATTCCGCAAGTCGCGGGGATGCTTTGGGGTTGGGTGATGGTGTTGTATGGTGATAATTAAAATGGAGGAATATTGAAATGGTGCTGCAGGTTTGGGGAATGATGGTATGTGTGGTATAATTGGTTTGTTTTGGTTTGATGCTTGGTGTAAGGTAGTGAGAGTTCTTTGAGCATGGAAATCTATTTGTTTCAGGATTGGTATTCTAGGTGTTTTTTGAAAGTTAGAGGATTTGAAGGGTATGGGGAAATAAGGAATGTCACAAAAGAGATTTATTGAGAAAATCATGTTTTAATACTTTAGTCCATCAGTACAGAAATAAGGTTCAATGAACTTAGCTGTATTGATCATGAGATGAACAATTTATACTCTAATTGGGCATCAGAAAGGAAATCAACAAAAAGATAATTGTTTTATTTTGGTTTAATATGTTTCTAATGGAACACTGCAGAATAGGTAATGTAAAAAAATAAATGTCCACTTCTATTATTATTAAAACAAGGGCTTCTGATGCAGTGAAAACTTACACTAATCAGAAATACATAATGCAAGTGGGATGACTGGGGATTCCTTGTTTTGTTCCAGTCGAGGGTGGACATTCCCTGTTTTTAACTTTTAAATTTGTCTTATGTGGACATTTCTACTTTATATTTTCTAACCCTTTGTGATTCGACAGTACTGTGACCCCAGTTGCTACCAGTAAAATACGATAAATTGAAAATGGACATTCCTTTCTTTTTCCCCTTACCCTTCATTTGTCTTTGTTAATGGTAGAGTTTCACATGAGTTCCGACACTTCCCTTATCTAGCATTGAAGAAATAAAGTACCTACTCCAGCTTCTAGTATTCCAAAAACTCATGTATAATAGAAGTTACAAGACACTATCATGTATTCTAAGATAATTGCTGATCAAAAGAATCCCACTAAGAAACTTTCAGTAAAATATTTCTAATAGAATCCCAAGGACTAATTCTAATATTTTATACACCATCTACACTGTCAAATACAAATGGACGACGAACTTTGGGTCCCTTACCCAATTCTCAAAGTAACTACAATGCCCCAAATCGCGATATTTTCGCAATAAATCACAAAAATGAAGAGGGGGCAGCAGTTCCCATTTCTTTTTATGAAATACTAAGTCGAATAAAACTCTTTCTGTTTTTATCATATAATACGAAAATGGTACTCGCAATGGTATTCGCCCCTACACAGGTTCGCCCAAATATTTCCAATGAAATCTCGAGGAGGAGCGTCCCCACAGCAGCAACAATGCCACGAGTCGCGACATTTTGGCTGGCCATAGCTAGAGGGTAGTTGAATTCGCGGGTGGAGAGGGGACAGGAAGCACGGGAGTACCAACCGGATCTAGCCGAGTTCTGGCACCGGTTTCGTTCGCAGCCTCGTGGCCGACGGCCACGAAAACCCGGGGGACATGGATCCGTGGGCAACAAGTCAGTGGGAAACGGCGCGTGACCGCTGCAGATTTACGGCAATAAAAATAGGGTGCATAGAATGGACGATTCCTCTTTCGCCCAGTAAACAATGCCGCCAATAGAATCATAGTCTCCTTCGATTCCCGACGCAGCGATTTCCTTAAGCAACCCTATTGTCCGCGTTCGGGGGGAATCGATATTCTCCTATACAATTACGAGGATTCATAAAATACCATTTTACTGCTTGGAGGGCAGTTTCACTTGAAGGGGGTGGTAAATAATTTGGGAAGTAATAATTCTGTTGAGTCCCTCGAACCCTCTGTCCATTTCTCTGAACATAAGTTCCCTTTAAAAGAATATTACACACTTGCGTTTTACTGTTTCCTTAATTCTGTCTTCTTAGACTTTTTAGGGGATCATTCACCCCCTTCACTCTGACGAAGGTAACTTCCTCTTTTAACATCACTATTCAGAATACCTACGAGACAAACAACTAACTCTCTAACTCTCCCACCACTATTTCCCTTCCAATGATCAATTCATCCCCCAAATATCTTGTAATTATCTTTCGTAATGTAGCAGCGTTGCACTTTTCTGTTCGATTCAGCGTTCCTCGAGAAGGGTTGGGCAGGAGGGTGAGAGTGTCCTGAATCCCAGTCGTATCTTACCCGCAATATTATTCTTCTGGCCGATACAACGCCGAGGAGAATGGCGGGGCCTTGTGAAAGGAAACGTCCGCGGCATATTGGAGGGGTCGTCGCGGGACACGTCGAAAGTCGCATGTCGCAGTTCGTATTATGTCTTTTCGGTAGTACATACACTCCTGGCACGTGCCTATGCGTGACACGTTCACGCATCGCTGCCTGCGTTTCCACCCTCCCGCCGTATCACCCTGTATTCATCTGATTCCTTGTTGGGGTGCGCACGGATTGCGTTTCCACTTTAACCGTGCGCCGCTCAACGTCCATCCACAGGGGCACACTGCCCGCGTGCTACTTAAGCCCGCCTGGACCCGATCGGTTTGACAAACTTGTCGGTTGGGATTACCTTTCTTCTTAAATCTAGATATTAACGTTTTATATTAACGCTGATATTAACCCCTCAAAGACACACTCAATTTTAGAAAAAGGTTAAAAAGTGAATAAGAAATGATTGTTTAACTCATGTATATTAAATGTTTAATAACGATCTGTGTTTTCATTAATATTTTTTGGAAATGTTTATTTGTCTTCATATTTGTATTTAAATAAGTAAAACAGATGTGTTACAATTTACCCCGGACTTTGGTATATTGTAACTAAGGTTCAGATTTGTTTAAGATGAAGCTGGATGTCTAAGTGTCCAAGATTTTGTCACGTATTTTCATACAATTAATTCATCACATATGTAAGTAGAAAATCACGCAAATTATTTTCTGATTTAGGAAAACACTTTCGAGAAAAAACTGTGAAAATTCTTTTGTTATAATTTGCTCCAGTCTCCCCTATTTCACAATTATTACTATGCAAATTTAGCAATGCCACGTCTCTCGACTGCAATAAGTCAAACATGTTGCAAAAGACGCCCCCTTTGGTCGCCATTCAGGGCCCTTGTGATCAAAGTACAAAAATTCCCTGTTCCTTCATTCTAGCCGATGAAAGGGAGATTCGAATGCAGTAACCACCGATGTTGAGGTAATTTTCCAAAGGGTCGCGTTCAAGGCATGGAATTTTTGCGTTCCATTTCTCGCAAGCGATGAAAGGAACAGTTGAAGGTGCTGCAAGGAGGGTTGTTATTTAGAGTAAATTCGCAGTGCCCGCGGTCTCGTGTTGGTATTAATTGAACTTCGCTATTATCGACGCCGAGATTTCGTGCAGGAGGAAATCCTCCGAGCGTTAAGATTCTCGAGCGAGACAAGAATCCTTTTTCTCCGCGGGCATATTCGGTGTGTCGCGTTCACGCTATACGATAATTAGGGAACGATTAATTTCCCTTCCCGTAACACGTCGTTACCGACTGGATTTCCTACAGTTTATCTGATGAACATAAACATATTGCCGCGAGCACGAATCGCCGAAGCGTACGAAAGAAGGTAGTTAGCAGCTGTTGGAGCGAAATGAAATGATTAACGGGGGTTGTTGGATAAACATAATAATTGAAATGCAGGTCATACTGGGCGTAAGAAAATTGAAGATTGAGATGAAAAGCTCGGTGATGGATAGAAATAAAAATGCAAGTTTAAAATTTGAATTGCAGATGTTTCTGAATTGTTTAATTTGGTTTTAAATCTTCTACATCACGTGTTTTCAAAGGTCTCGCAAGGGAAGATCTCGAACTCGCAGATTCAAAAAATTCTGAAACTTTATGAATATATAGGGGATTTCCTCCTCATTTCAATGCAATTTTTGTTTGCCTCTTGAAAATTCTGCTACTTTCTGATTTTGTGTTATATCTCACGAACTGTAAGAGACAGAAAAAAAGTTTCAAGACAAATGTTACTTCTTTTAATTAGATCCATCATTTGATAAAAGTATTATTTTACAGTTCGTGAGTTATAACACAAAGTCGGAAAATAACCGGATCTTCAGGGGTTAATTACACCCTCTTAGAGTGCATTTGGGCACCAAACAAATTACGTTGTAATCAGGAGGAAATTCCCTACATATTCACAAAGTTTCAGATTTTTTTGAATTTCCGGGTTCGAGATCTTCCCTTATCAATCTAAATTTGCAAATCTTCAAACAAGAGAGGAGAGGAAATCTTCAGCGGGGTTCTAACTCTCCCTATTTCCTCTACAGACCAATTCTACATCTATCTATTTTCCTATCCCTTCAATAATTGCCCCCATATTGTTTCAAGATCCTCATTAATATTTTTAAAGCCCTCCAACTAAAACCTCAACAGAAAACCTCCCTAAATCTTGCCTATTTCCTCCACAACCAAATTCCACATTCGTCTACAGATTTACATCACCATATGTTCCAAGAAACCATCTTCCCACTCCTACAACCCTGAAGAACCCAAAATCTTCCTAATCCCCTCTATTTCATCCTTAATTACTCCAATCTGCCTCTACAACCCACACATTTCCAGAAACCTTCCTCCCACTCCTAAAACCCTAAAAAATCCCTCCACCCAACTCACCACGATCCCAAGATCCCAACCAAAACCCAGTCCTCTCAGCTTACACCCCCTCCGCCCACCATTCAACCCCTTAAATCGCGGCTAATTCCCATTCACCGGTGAATCACGGTAACCGGGCATTCGATTGTATTTTTTCAAACGCCCATTACCCTGAATATCCAGCCTGGGGGCAGGGTGGAAAGCGAAGGGTGGCGCGATCGTTGCCCACGGTGTCGAGGTGCACGATAGTCACGGCATACGTGATCAGACGCGTGAGCGAACTGCCAAGGCACGCGCCGTCCCAGAGCACGTAATTATCATAGAGAAGTTAGGGTTGCTCTCAGACACACATACATACACACAGGGGGTCGAGGGTCGGTCGACTCTCGGGTCAGGAAGTCACGCGAGGTACACTCGCGGGCGGACGTGAAAAGAGGGTGTAGGAGGAGGAGTACTTTTATTGTTCTACCAGTTGTCTTAGAGTCGCTTTTCCTGGCCACTGGGCAGAACCGTTGCGAACGGAGGTCGATATCCCGACTGGTCGACTCCTGAGCTTTCATGGATGGAACCACCCCTTGTTGAGGGGGGGCTGTTTCTTTCGCGGTAACGACGTTTCGCGTGTTTCGACGATTGGCCTCGGTTTCTCGATGGCTCTTATGGTAACTGGATAGAGAACGAAGCGAGATTCATTCTGGTCGGCGTTCTGGTGGGGGAGGAGTTGGTTTGACGAGTTGATTGAGTTTTGGGGAGATTTTTGTGTGCCAGATCTGGGTTGTTGGAACATTTAATAGATACTTGTCGTCCTCAGTTTGCATTGCAAGGTTCAATTTCGGGGGATATTTGACTTATGTGGTAACTAAGATACTCCCATTATATGATAACAGTAAATGCACATCACAGAATGCTCCATATCTAATTTTGAATATAGCCCACGTCGCCTCAGATCAAGTTAAGGGGGTAGGTTACCCTAAAAAAAAGGATAAAATCAGAAACATCAACATACAAATTGTATTAATTTGTTTACCAAAATTTTGCTTCCTACACAAGATGAAGATTGTCTTACAGATGATAAAAATGCCTTTACTTTGTGTTTTAGGTAATTCACTTATCCGGAATCGTGTTATATTTGTAACATTTTTCGCTATAAATATATTTAAAATTTTCTTTTCGCGCATTAAAGTCAACGAAATTACGCTTAAAAATTAAATAAAATATTATCTCTATATTCATTTATTACTTCAGAATATGCGTTTGAAAAACGGCCTAATTTTAAGCTGTTGAGGGTAACCTACCCCCTTAAGAGACTATTTACATAATTGCATAAAATGGCCACTAAAACTTACACTGATATTATTTATTTTATCAGAATAAACCCAATATATTTAAAATTCTATGCTGATTCAGAGAAGCTGGTGAATTTAGAATCCGAAATATAGCCACTCAGCGAATTCGCCTGCCACACCGTCTCACCCAGATTTACCCTAGTATACAATGTACAAGCTTCATAATCTGACAATATCGACTTCAAAGCTCGTTTCATCACACATTTCCAACCCTGCCGAAAATACCCCAATTTCCCTCTAAACGCTCAATCTTTGCTCCACAGGATCACGTGAACAAACACGCGAAACGACACACAGATGGAAGGCTATACGACCCGCCGAACAAGTATGGCCCAGCGATCACGCGAGCAACATTTAATGGCGGCGCTCGAATTACCGTCTCGCGGCTATAACTCGAACGCGTTAATTCATGACCGCTCGAACATCGGTTTATCACTGTCTTCCCATGACAGCGGTGTTTGAAACATCGCGACGGCACCTCGTTAACCCGAGGCGCGAATTCGAGGCGCTGATCGGAAGAAGGCGGCTGAACGAAGATCGTCCGCGAGTCGCGGGATGCCGAAGGTGAGAGATAATTATTCTGTCGCCCCTGGGGCGAGGACAGCTTGTAATTTTAATTTCACGGGGCGGGAGACCCGCAAAGTGGCCCTCAGGTACCCCGAGGGGGTGCAACACGCGTCGTCGCGTAATTTCAGCTTTGTGACGACCACCGTTCCCTTTTCTGCTATCCCGCCAAGTGCAAACGAAGTCGAAAATGGCGCGCACTGGCCGGGATCACAGAACTTGGGGAATAGTATGAATTTGCACAGATGAAATGGCAGAAAGATGGCCCTCGTCGAGTACGGTTTCGGTTTCAGAAAGTGTTTCAACCCTTTGAGTATTCTTTTGAAGCAAGCATTGAAGTTTAAGTTCAAGTTAGATACTGGTCTCATTGAGTTGTGAAAATGGAAGAATTGAGTTTGCATATTTTACTGTATTGTTCTCTGTTTCAATGAATTGTAAGGGTAAGTTGGAGTGTAGAGGGTTAATAGAATAGAAGTTTGTTTTTCGGGAGATCTTGTTCAAGCTGTTTTCTGCCAATAAGGGAAGATCTTGAGTAGAGTAGAGTTGAGTTAAGTAGATAGTTTTCAGTTTCCATTCCACTGTTCACTGTGTTTCCTTCGTGGCTCTTTCTGTTATAACTGTGATACAGTAAAGCGTTAATTATCCGAGCCGAGATAGTTCGGAAATTCGAATTGTTCGGATAATCGAACAGTTCGGAGAATAAAGCATGCATGTACTTTATACAGTTTATAACTATAGATAACTATTAAATTGTATTCACATTCTATTATAAATTGTGATTAAAAAACTCTGATCTTGAGACTTCAACACTGATTCAAGCTTTTAAGTGTTATATTTAATTAAGGGGAGAAACTGTATTATCTTCCGACGAAGTAGAATCTGATGAACACGGTGTACTAAAGAAACTCTTGCTCCCTTCGTTCTCCAATATCATTCCAAAAACACTGGTGCGACAGAGGCGACACGCACGTGCGAACTAAACCATCGATTCCCTCTTTGATAGTTGATCCGTGGCGATTGCAATCTAACGAGGCGTCGAGACCGCAAGCCGTTTATGTCAAACCACCCCCGGGGCAGGTCTCTGATCTCTGCGAAATGATTGTGTCAGGGTGTGTTAACCTTCCTAATGCAAAGTCTCAGAGTAGCACTGACGGCGGTGTCACTGATACTCGTTGTCAATGCACGTGAATTATCTGCTCTGTCTTAAACTTCTTCTCCTAAACTTCTTATACATCTTCTTCCAACTGCACTCTTAGAGTCTCCTCAACTCCAACCGAATTGCATAACAATATTTTTAAGAAGCATTATACAGTAGAGATGAAAAGAACGTTTGGCAATTAAAAAGAATCGTATCCTAAAATTGATATCCCACTCATAAATGGATTTTTAGAATAGACCAGGGGTACCAATGCAATATTTAAACCCTTGCCCCAAGTTACTTATGCAGACATGCGCAAACATAATTCTTAACCCCTTCTGCTCGTGCAATTCTATTTGTAATCATTAATTCAATTAACGTTTATAGCTTAAAGATTCCACACGGCATCGTCTCGCATATTTATTTCCCTTGCCAGACAAAGTAAGTATCAAAAACGGCAAAACTTCCTCCTGACCACTGCCACAGGTCACTGCCAATTCACATCGAGCTCGAAACACTTTAAAAAACACCCTTGAACCCCCCCAAATCCTTTCACCATTACAACCCCAGCTTCCCACTTCTGAAGCCTAAAGTACCCAGTAAAACTGCGCTTCTGTTCCACCGAGTCATCGTTCCACCGTCATAAGCAGTTCGCGACTTTGCAAGCCCCGCGGTATATAAACGGTCCAACAGCGTCAAACGACAAATGGTTGAGGGGGTGGTGTCGCGAGGGGGTAGGCGAGTGGAGGCGTTAATTCGCTCTTTGCCAGGCGATCCATGGCGGCGCGGCTGCGACCTGGCCAGGCATCGAGGCCAGAAGCCCGTTTATAACAACCTGCCCGCGGGCTGGGCTCTCTGATCTCCGCGAGATGATTGTGCCAGCACCGCTCGACGTCCACAGGGTGGGGCCTGGCCTCTCTTCGGTGTTGCTGTGCGGCCAAGCGTCTCTACACAGCCCCCGGGGGCTTGCTCTCTCTATTTCACCCTCTTCGTCTCTCTTTCTCTCTCTCGCGACGACAAAGGGGCCGCGGTTCAACGCGCCACAAAGCGCCGGGACGCCCACTCACACCACCCTGCACACACGCGCGAACCTTCGACGACTCGCACACGTACACGCGGACCTTCAGTGACGCGCACGTATACATGTGCGTGTAGGTGCACACAGGGTTGAGTTGGAATGGGAACGAGTCGAGAGTCGCGACGCGTGAACTTGCACCCAACGACGCCTCCGACCACCCCCTTTAGCCCGGGGTGTATGTAGCGAATCGAGACCGAGGAGAAGGAAAATTCAGCGAGCAAGCCGTTCGAGACCCAGCTAGGTGCCCCGATAAGATGGCAACGGGGGGATCGATCCGCGTGGGAGGAACACTTTCCGCAGTGTTTTTGTCGGCTTGTTTTGAAGGTGGTAAGACGCGCTCGTGGGGGTTGTTGGGAGGGGTTTCTTCGGGGTGCTGGAAATGGCGGGTTGTGTTTGGGGGTAGGAGTAGTTATTTAGTTTTGTTGAAGGTATCGGGACTATCAGGTTGGTAGCGTGTAGGTATTCGTGATTTGGCAGGACCTGTTTTAAATATCAAATAGTGTGGTCCTTATATGTATGGTAAAAAATCAAAGTTTTTAAAATTTCCTTCTGACGTATTTAAAGTATTTTACTTACTTAAAATCTACATATTAATTATTATTAAGCGAAAATATATTTTCTTCGCGGCGGAGTGAATTTTCCAAATTTGGAGCTGCCCCTTTTTGCACGAAATTGTATAAAAATCAACTTATATCGGGTGAATAATTACATTAAACACCATTATAATGTTATAAAACTACTAGTATATGGAAAAATATAAGAAAACGCCACTCTAAATAGTTTTAGAAAAGTTATAGTCCAGATAGGCTGCTGTTACTAGCATCACTTATAACTTTTGTCTACATTCAATGCCATCTACAACTCAGGTTCAGCAAATTATGGAGGTGCCTCCTTTTTGCAGCAAAGTGTTCATATTACTTGCTATTACCATTACTTCTTGACGAAGGTGAGGATTTCAGATCGTAACATGGTCAGAATCGAATTTACAATCTCATTTTGAAATTGGTAATTGTTAAATCTTGCGCTCCAAGTTACCCAAAAGAACTGAGTAGTCTTCCCAAACTATCAAAATTGAATGAACTTTTCAGTCTTGCCTGGCGGATGCAGGGTCCATTTGGACCCACCCTGATGCTTATTACTCCCACTTCCTCCAAAAGTAAAATTTCTTTTAAAATTAAAATTTAATGTGAAAATTTTGCTGAATTTTGTATATAAATGAAATTATATCACGGGTCAAAAAAGACCCTGCACCCGCCGTACAGTCAACTAACCAAACATCCTCCATCTAAGGTGGTCTATTAAACAAATAATACACACACAATAAGTCTGTGATACCAAATCTACAAAACGTCACGTCGAATACTGACAAATTCATAAAACAGAGAAAAGCTGTGAAACTCACCCTGTCCAGGAGCCGGCGACGTGGCGTGGCTCCAGCCCCCTTTGTACGAGCTGCTGGCATCTGCAAGAAGAACGAAAGAAATCTCTTAAACCCAATCTCCGATTCAATTTACCTCGTAACGTCACAATTTGTCCACAATTTACAACGATCCGTTCAGCGATATCGCAGTTGTAAGCTGCAAGTCCGCGAGTTTAGTTACAAGTTTGTGTGACGGAGATTGAAGTTTGAGGCCCGGCATTGATCGAGTCGAAGAACGTAAGGGTGGCACGTGTCGCGGGTACTTCGCGATCCCTGACCAAAGATTGCACTGTTTTTTAGGTCACCGTTATTAGTAGATTTATACCGTCTGCAATTGCAAGTTAATCAGCACTGGGAATCGCGACTGGCCGTAAAATAATATCTGATCGGCGGCTTCAGAGTTGCCTCGTAAGGGTGCCTCCAAGGGAAACAATCCTCCAGGAAAATCTTTACGATGCCTTAATGACACTGCGTGATCCAGCCTCGAAATACGATTTACTGTAACAGATTACTGTAACGATTTACTCCACGTTCGAGCTTCCTCTTATCTCGTGAGGAAGCGATCTATCCACTTTTCCGCCTGCAATCTCCCTTTCAATTGCAACCTTTGATCACTGATGCGTTGCAAGTTCGTTTTGATAGAGAATAGCAATCTTTAAACTTCTGCGTGGAAACTTTCAAAGCAATGTAAAGATTCTAGTAAAATTGATGGTAACATAAAATTAATCTGATGGAGACATTCAATGTCAGAGTTCTTGGGCATTAAGGCATCAAGGTTTGATGGTAACATAAAATAAATCTGATGGAGACATTCAATGTCAGAGTTCTTTGGGCATTAAGGCATCAAGGTTCGATAGGTATCACTTTTTTTCTCATTGTTTGCGCGTAGTTGGCGAAAATATTTATTTGAAAGCTTCATTGGCATAGTATCGAAGTGCACCGCGCGGTATTGGCTCCGAGGAACACGGTATTCGTGGCGGTTCACCGGATTCCCGTCGCCGTCGGTGTGTTTGCGGACAGATATATTTTCATTCGGCAGTTATTGGCACGAGGGTGGCCCTCGTGTGTACATACGTACAGCGGTACGTCATGCTGCCGACGGAACTCCGTCTTTCTGTGCAAACAACGACTTAGGTGCACGGAAACGAGCCGACCTTTCGTCTTGGCTGCCACCCTTCATTTGATCTAGGGGCCGTTAATGGGGCCTCGAATTTCACGTTCTCCCGAAACCGCTCCAGTCGCTAATATCTCACTCTTGCGCGTGAATTATCTGCTTTTCTTGTTCCCTGTGGGGAAACGGGAAAAGAGAAAAGGGGGAATGGGGAAGGGATAAGGGAAACGGGAAAAAAGGGGAAAAGGGAAACGGGAAAAGGGAAACGGGAAAAGGGAAACGGGAAAAGGGAAACGGGAAAAGGGAAACGGGAAAAGGGAAACGGGAAAAGGGAAACGGGAAAAGGGAAACGGGAAAAGGGAAACGGGAAAAGGGATAAGGAAAACGGGGAAAAAGGGAAGAAGGGGAAAAGGGAAAAAGGAAAAGGGAAAAAGGAAAAGGGAAAAGGGAAAAGGGGAAGAGGGAAATGGGAACTAGGAAATGGGAAATGGGGACTAGGAAATGGGAACTAGGAAGTAGGAATTAGGAACTAGGAACAAGGAAATGGGAAATGCGGAATGGGAAAAGGGAAGATCTTCACAACACGTGGGCATGTCGAGGAGTTTGATTACTGGGAGCCTAAGCAGGATGTATTTAATTTATAACTTGAATGGGGAATAATGCATTTTAAGTAGAAGTGGATGTGTAGAAGAAATTTGGGAAAATGTTTTTAAAGATACGTAGGTGAATGTATTGGGGATTGTTAATCCCTGCAATCATGTCAATTGGTGTGCAGAGATATTCTTCTGACAATCTTTCAGAGATCCAGAGCTCCATGTGCTATGATTCACAAATTCAATCCCTCTACAGTAATCTGAGACTGCTTCAAAGAATTTTATTCGATACGAAGCTCTGTTGATTCTGTACTTTCCTTTATATCCCCCCTGCGTCAAAGGCGCGAGATTCACACCTCGAATTGACAGTGAAGCTCACTTCTAACCATGAAAGTAAACAATCACGAGTACCCTAATCAAGGAAATACGCCCCTTGTCTTGGAATGGTTCCCAACACGGTGATACAATTGGATACAGTCACAGAAAACACTAAAACCCACACCTTGTACTTTAATCGACGTAATACAACCATTTTTCAAAACGATTCTTACACTAAGAGGTAATATTAAAACAGCAGAGGTTCCTAAACCAGGGGGTGGCAAAATAGCATGGGCCATATTGTCACATAAGGGATACAAACAAATAAATAATCCCGAGTGTAGTAGATGAAGAAAACGATACCCTTGTGTGTACCACTATACCAGTCACCAAATCTGTTTTTCTTCAATGATTTCAAGATGGCGGAGAACAAAAATACCTGCTCACTTCGGGGAATCCAAGCAGTCAATGTGTCTGAATCCAAAAATTATGCAGAATGTGGTTCTTGGTCTCTCGATCTTCGAACACCATATTGTGCTACCATCTTGGAACCCTACTGCTTCCCCGACCTTGCTGTGTCTCTTTCACCTTCTTGCAATCAATCAAACACACTCATTTCCTAAAACCTGATCGATCTACACTTCAATTTCTGAAACAGAACACAACTACATCCCCGACTGACTCAAAACTCCCAAAACAGAACTAACGCCTAATATACCGTCACAGGATGCACAAACGCGAAGCCGGCGGTTCCACTTTCTCGCACTAACGTTCAGAACCAAAAGCACCATTCAACCTTTCCATCACACAAGGCACAACACCCAGCAATCTCAATCACTCAACCATACACCCCATCACCCAAAACAGAACGCACTTACAGTAGTAGTGACAGGAAAGTTTAAACTATGAATGCTAACAAAAATAAAACAGCTCCATCAGAAAAGTGTAGATACATCTTAAAACATATAATATATCCCACAGTTTGGGAGTTCCCCAGAAGAAACCACTGACACCCACCGATAATTAGCTTCAAAAATACCAACCTTAAACTGTCATTTACCCATCACAATACCTCTCAAATCAACTCCAACCCCAAAACACCGCCTTCTCCACTCGTACAAAATCCCTAAACCGTCCCAAACGCTCAAACCACCCAGCATACAACCACCCCGTCGCCCTGAACCTGAAATCACACGGACCACCATCGAAAACGACCACGTGGCGTCGCATACCGATCACACACCCTTCGGGTCCAGTTCAGGCCTCGTCACAACTGAATGTCACACGTCACGTACCGGCGAACAGCATCGATAGGTTGGTGAATGCCGTGGTGCGTGGTAGTTCCGCGGCGGTGGTCCCGCTGCTCTTGAGGTCCAGCATCGCGCGGTGGCCCGTGCGCCAGCGGCCGCTGGATACGGCAGCCAACACGGGAAATATCGTCCCCTGGTCTCACTCGTCACGCCGCTGTCAACGTGCTCGAGGTAGATGGTAGCCGCGTGGACGATGGACGGCTGGTCATATCCTGCACGCTTTAACCGCGTACGACCGCGAGCAGCTGCACGACGATGACGATCACGACACGCTGGACGATCGCGGCGGTTCCCTCGGCTGTGCGTTGCGTGGTATGCGCGATAAGGGTACCGATCATCTTGGCGACCCGCTCTGAGTGACACTGGCCGTCGTGACGGCGCGCCATGGGGGCAGAAGTTGGGGAAACCCCCCTCGGCACCCTCGCGATCGCCCTCCCACGCCACTCCGCGGGACGGTCGACGCTCGGCGTCGTCGTCGGGGGTTGGTTCGACGCGTTTGTGATGTGGGCGGAGCTTCCACGCGGATTTACACCCCCGCGAGGAACCAGGGCGGACGAACGCCTGCGCTGTATGCAACCGAACAACCCGCGATACCGAGGAGGGTGGGAGACGCGGCGGGCTCGAGGGGCTGGCAACCACCGCGGAAGGAGGCCTCGAACGGCGCACCGGGGTTGCTAGGTGGCCGGCCACGAACGTACCGGACCTCCTGCACTTACCGACCGGCGTTGTCGACGACGTAGTTTGCCCCGGTAACGACGTGCCACCGGTCCCCTTCCGGAACAAACCCTCTGTGGTAACGGTGCCCCGTTTAGAGAGAATGGTCAGGGAATTTCGGGGCGGTAATGGGCCAAGGTGTTCCCATTATTCCTCTGGCGGGAGGGTTTAAGGTGTTTCTGTCTGTCTTGTTTCTCTTTGTTTGCTTCAGCTCTGGGGTTTTTCCTTCTTGTCGCTTTTGGTCTCCTTGGTTGATAGATCGAGCTGGGTTGGCTTAAGGGAGGTTTGAGGACTCGGGGATTTCAGGGCGTGTCGATTATGTTGATTGTTTTGTGTAGGGATTTTTACAGTACTTTCTCTTTGTTACTCAAGTGGGATGCTTGTGACTTGCTTCTTAATACTTGGAGGGGTGCTAAATATAAGGGAGGAAAATAGTTTCTGTCGCCACGTTTCTTCTACGTTTAATCTACTTAAGTTTTCAGTGATACTTAGTAAATACTCTTACTGCTAATGATCCTTCAACCAAAGAAAAAAACCAATTCCTACGATTTTATTTTTGCAACAGTGCAATCTATTTTATATACCAATCTATCAACCCTCTGTTATACCTTCTAAATTAAAAACCTCAGAAAACTTTCAGTTTGATTCAGTTCCATCCTTCTCCAATCATTTAAAAAATTTCTCCAAAACTTCCACCCATGTCTCCCTACAAAAACACCCTCCACAAGTTTCCAGCAGAATCGAAAACAGAAACGAACGTTGAAAATTCACGACGCGATTCGCGGTATTGGAAAGAGGGGGCGGTGAAATTTAACCGACGTGGAATTACGTTTTAATTTGCCACATTGGTCACCGATCAGCGACTACAGATTCCACCTGTCAATGGGTATCATTTAATGGCGGCCCCCCACTCCCGGCCCGGGTATTTTCGCCGGGGAAATTATAATAATTACCACGGCCTGTGCAACGACCGCGCCCGGCGTATTTCAGGAGAATTACGCGATGACCTCGTTATTAAACGCGATTTGCATTTCGTTGCAATTACTCCGTTGTCTCTGCGCTCCCCGCGGGGGTGTGTGTACGAGGGGGGGTTGGGGGAGGGAAGTCGTTGGTGGCGGAGGAAGGGGCAGGGGGTGGCAGGAGGACGGTTATAACGCTCCGCCCCGTTTATTTCCATAAAATCTGCTTTGTTCCGCGAAAACATGAGGTTGTCTTAATTAATTGATTATTTACCGCGATTATAATCCTGACAAAGAATGTTTACGATAACGCTCGGTAACGCCCAGCGAAACAGGTGTTGCGCCCCCGGTGGTGTTTTACATTCGCGGCGAATGCGTCTTGTTTTGCATTTTCGAACGGGGGAAGCGCGCTGGCTGCTGTTGGCGAGTTTCTTAACGCCCGCGAGTTTGTTTGAGATTCTTTTTTTAATGGGAAGTGATTCGTTTCTTTTTGTATGAAATTATAGGCACATATGAATATATTTTTTGTGTTCTTATAGAGTAGAGATATGGATTAAGTGGTGCAAGAGATTGTGATTAAATTTGAAGAGATATGGATCACATTTAAATTTTGAAAAAATAGATAAACAAAGCCCACCCCTCAGCACTCAGAGAAATATAATAATACTTACATAGAAGAAGTAAATAAAGGCTTCTATTAATAAATCACTTCATCCTAATCAGAGCAATGCATAATCCTCAACGTTCTAAGGTACTTAAATTATTCAGGTTGTTGAGTAATTAAGTCATCCATAGCTTCAATCTCAATTGTGAAATCTGGAATAGATTAAGACATATCTCCTCGAAAGAAAATCGCGATGGTTCCCGATCTCCATTTGGAGGTTGGTGGAGGCAACTTGATTCCTATGTAGTACTACGATGAGGGACTAGCCGCGATAAAGTTGAAAGTGACCGCGGCGTGTGCTCGCGCGGCTATATCGATAGCTCTCGTTTATGCCCGTGATTCACGCCACCAGGATATCCCGTGCAACCGGAGGCCGGGTAAGAATATCAGTCGCGACCGTGCTTGTTACGTCAATCTAACTGGCTCGATTCGTCGTCGTTCTTGTATAACGTTATCCTCATTCAGCGCGATTCCCCTTCGTGCAGAACGAACGAAATCGTGGATGAAATCCGAGCACATAATCGACGTATCCAGCACTTAGTAATTGCTTAGCTTAGTGCTAAAGTTCGTTTGTTTTATTAAACTAACGTCTAAATTAAAAATATATTAGGTGTCTTTTTAATCAAAGAAATTTTGTTTGGCTATCTATCACCTTTTGCCACTTTTCTAGTAAATGTAAAATTAGGGGTGGAAAAAAACATCAGCTAATAGTGAATGAATGAACTATTGCATTGATATAATATTTTGGTGCGAGGGGTGTGAGGATTTATCAACGGGAAAATAAGTACTATGTCTTAAAACATTTATTGAAATTGGGGATTTAGGGGTTGAATACGTTTTGTTGTTAGGAGATGCTTGCAAACGATATAGATTGGGTTAGGGTTTGTCTGCCTTCGGGGTGTAATTGTAATTATGTTGACGGAGACTTGGATACTGTAGTGGAGGAAGATTTGGAGCAAGGAAAGGAGTAATTGCTTTTGGAGTAGCAGGAAGTGGTTAAGGTTTCATGTCTGTTGTGTTATATGTGATGGGGAAGCGTTTCAAATCAAGGGATGTTTTTCTAAGTAGATTCTTTTACTTGAATTATTGCTATACATATTTGCAAGATGAGGTTGAATATAAAGTTTTGGTAGTTTGAAGTAATTTTACTCCCACGTTCTACTTTTTCCATAATTTTGTGAGGGGGGTGTGTATCCCCTAAAGTGATGCGATTGACGAGCGTCGAAGGCTGCAAGTGGCTAGCACACCCACATCGACAGCTCCCATTAAAGGGTTTATAACCGTGATTCACGCTATCAGGACTCCCCTTGGCGGAATCGTGATAAACATTTTGTAGGTGAAGGGTGTGATGCATATTTCTCTGACTGTGTATGTTTTTCGATGCATTAACTATCAAATAACAAATCTTTAGTTCGTGCATAATTTTTCCGTTTTATTGTGACCAAATAACTGCAGCTCCCATAATCAGTAACAAAGATAGGATTTTAATAGAGTGTATACCCAGGTTTACCATTTTACACACAACTAAACCCCAAGTTAACTTTCTGAAGACAGCTATGCACTCATCTCATCCTAAACAATAAAGAATAAAGGCAATAAGAGAATGCGTTATCTTTATACCATTATTTATATTAACAGCAATAATTAAAAAATTGAATAATGGTATAAACAAAACACCTAATCTTTGTTCCTTATATAATTAATTAACAACTAATAATCTCTACGTAATTTTGCATTGTTATGTCTACCCCTACTGGTAACGTTTCCTTTTAACTAAAATTATTAAAGAATCTTTGTAGAAAACACTTACAGTGTCAAAATTAAAAAAGATAAATTTCGTCGAAAAATATTCTACTTGCCAATAGTAATACCATAGTATAGAATTTGACTTTTGGCACTTACAGTGTCTTCTACAAGGACTCTTGAATTATCCCAATTATCCCTACAACAAATCTCAAAGGGGGTCCACAAAATAAGTATCCTTAAAAGCGACTTGTCTCAAGACTTCTGCCAGCCCAAATTAAACCCCCTGGTCAACCGGTCAGTATCTCTCAGCATCCCCACAGGTCCCACCACCCACCTACTCAATCCACTTCAAAAACTCAATCCCCACCTTTCACTTCTCCCAAAAGGACCAAGAAAGCTCCACGAACTTAACCCAATTTTCGCCGTCCTATCTCCCAACCCCAGCGAACCGTCCCATTCACGAACGCGTATCGACATTCGTCGAAGGCTGAAAAGTGGCCAGCTAACCCACACCGCCATGGCGCCCATTAACCGTTTATACCCGTGATTCACGACAAGGGTTCACCATAGACGTGTTTAGGTAAAACGCGTTCGTCTGTCCCGACGGTGACGTTGCCCACGTGCACGCACACGCGCGCAGCCATATTTCGTAGGTCACCACGGGTATCCTTTCCAATAGGAGCCCCCCTCGTACCCCCTTTGTGATGAGGGAGGGGGGCACGCGCGTGACACGCGACCGCGTACGCCTGGCGGCGCATTTAACGCGCGATCGCTCTCGAGTGTCCGCCGCGTGTAGGATATAGCAAAGGGGGGGTTAAAGTGCGCCCAGAGGGGGGTGCTACTCTTCGATAGCCACCCCTGAGCCTATGTTACTCTCTCCCCCACCCCCCGGATGATTTTCCTTTCGCACACGTCGCGTATACCTTCGTCGCGGTTCACGAAGCGGGACGCTAGGACTTTGGCGAAGCTGGGAGTCGATTTTAGGGCTCGTGGGGTACGGGATTTATTGTGGTGCTTGGGGAGGGGCTGCGGGGGGAGAGATGGACTGGGATCTGAGTGAGGATGTTTTGATTATTGGGTGAGTGAAGTTATTGAATTATTGAATGTGGATGGGTTTCTTGTTTCTGAATTTGGTCGATGGGGGTTGTCGGAGGTGGATGGTGTGTTTGAGGGAGGATAGTTTAGGGATGGGGTGTGAGGTGGTTGGTTATGAGGAGGAGTCAGGATTTTAAGTTTGAGGAAGAAGCGGGATTGTTGAATTTTTTGGCTAACTGGTTTGGGAATTGAGTTTTTGGGAATCTTCAGAGGTTCTTCTTTAAGTTCTTGAGAAAATGGGTGGTGCTAATACCAGACTTCTCTTCTTTCTTTCTCAGTTATGTAAATCTTTGAGTGACGTCTCCCCAAAGTCTGATTTTTGAAAAGGTTCGCGGTTCACTAACTGCTGATTGCAGAGATTGCTGTCTGTATACTTTAGTTTTTGAGATCGTAGCATAAAGAGGCTAGGGCAAGGGAAAAAGAGTAAGTCAGCAAACAATAGCGTGTCTGACCACCCCACGATATGTCGTCAGAGGGAATTTGAATAATGAATATATTAGCACGTTCGGCGTGTCGTGTGATTTTGATACAAATATTTAAGAGGTAGGGTCATGGTAGAAACATAGTGAGTCATTTATGACGAACCAGTCGGGTAGGCTCCACATTTTTGAGAGAGAACAATTGTAGGAAACATACTTTATATCTTAAACAAATTAAAGGCAATTGAAGCAGTAAACTTGACTAATGTGAACCTGTCATTCACTTGACGTGAAATATCCTTTCAACTTTCTTTCAAGTTTTAAGCGAAGTATTCGTTCACATTAGTCAAGTTTACTGACTTCTAAACTTGATAATGTAAACTTGTTATTCACTTCACTTGAAATATCCCAACGGGTGTTCCAACTTTTCTTGCCTTGAAATAATGCAACTTGAATAGTGTGAACGTACGTGCAAGAGTCAAATCGAAACTTCTCTCTAAATTTCTTCAACCCCAAAATATAACAATTCCAGAATTCCATCCTGTCATCAAACCCCGTTACACTCTTGCTCCATTCCAAATCACTAATTACCCTGTCCAAGTTCCTCACCACCTTTCCCATTTACCCCAAGTCACTAATTCCTTCGATCAGTAACACCTCTTAACACACACCAACTGATGCCCTCACGAATTCCTCATCATCTCTCCCAGCTATCCTCAAATCTCTAAAATCACCAATTCCCTCAATCAAAAGACGTCCAAAACTTCCCCAAACGACACCCCCACGAACTCCTCACAATCTCCCCCACATAGCCCCAAATCTCTCAACTCACAAATTCCCCCAATCAGAACACCTTCTAGAGTCCCTCAAAGAATACCTACACGCACTCCTCACAATCTCTCCCACTTACCCCCAAACCACAGAATCCACTATTTAATTCCCTCAAGCATAAGATCTCCCGGCGTGCAGATACCTTCACCTACTCCTCGCCATCGCTCCCACTTCCCCCGACACCCCCGAAATCGCCAATTCCCTCGATGAGAACACCTCTTAACACACAGCTAAACGATGATACCCCTGCCCTCCTCCGTCACCCATCGCGGATACAATCGTGAAAACTCCTCGAGGTCACTCCCTGGAAGCGTCGACGAAGCAAAGGGGTGGAGGATGGGACCGCGTGCCTCGCTTTCCCCCCCGCGTGCATTATCTTGAGATACCGTGGCAGCATTACCGCGGGTACTTCGGCCCGCAGCCGCGATATCGGCCGCTGGGGCGACGAGTATCATTGTGCGCGGCATGAAACATGACAGGCCCTGCTATTGTACGGGGGAGACGCATAGCTACGCGGCAGGGGAACGGAACGGCAAAGAGAGCCAGTTACCCCCGCCGCGCTTCCGCCAGCCTACCGCACAGGGCTCCCTCGCCCTACCCTGTCGTTCTTCTGGGCCCATAACACGATAAGAAGCGTGTCAGTTCGTTACGTGTCCGCGGTGGGGACCCGCGCTTAAGTGCGCGATGATAGATACCTTCGACCCAACCCCTGCCAGATAATTCCTCGCATTCAATTTGTACAATATGCTGAATCCGATGTAGACGATAGCCGACCGGCCGTCCAACACCCTTCCGAGTAAAACGCGCTCTTGTAAGAGAAGCCTTCTTGTTCACAGATAACCCTGTTCTTTGCAAGTTTTGTTTGATTTTTTGGGGGAATTTTTTTAGGGTTTCTGTTTTTGGTTGTAGCTTTTCTGTGGAGTGCTTGGTGATCCGGAGATCTTGGGGATGATTGGGAGGAGGTCAATGAGGAGGAATTTGATAATTGAGTAATTTTTTTAGGGATAGGGGTTGCTTTAATGAACGTTATTGCGTAAGTTTTTGGGTATTTGCGTTCTCCTGGTACCGTTTTGGATTCTATCACCGAAGAGGAGGAAGTGTCTATGAATTTCTGTTGGAAGTCATTTTTGGATTTTTGATGAATTGTATTGTATGGGTAATTTTATTCGTTAGTTAGATTGAAGGGGTTTCTTTTTTAAATGTTTTGGGGTCTTCAGAGGTCACTTGGGAATGGAAAGTGGATTGTAATTTTACATCGAATTGTTGGTTGGAGGTCTCGAGTCTTGTGTCAACTTGAACCTTTTATCGAGTATCTTTGCATAGCATTTTAAAGTCCAAAGCATCCGCGGGCGCGTTCCTGTGGCATGTTTACTGACCTGCACCCGGCGTTGGCACAAAGCCGAACGTTTACGTTTAAAGAAACCCCTGTTTCGATTGAACCCCCCGCAATTCCAATGAGATAATCACGGTTACCAATACAACGATTCTTATTTTAAACTGTGGCAGTTACACGCTCGCGTCCTTGTTTCGAAGCACTGCACAATTGTATAATAATTTCTGCACCGGAATATATATTACTGACAACTTCCCATTACCACATAAAGTTTTTGCAACTTATAAATTAGAAAAATTACTTCCTTCATTTTTTCAACTTCTTAGAGTACGAAGCCTCAAAAATTCAAAACCTTCAACCCCCAAAATTCCCAAAACTAGAACAATGAAATTCAGGCTTTCCCTCCTTTCAAATATCAAATTTAAATTCACACTTCCCCTCTGCATTTCAATCTAAACCTCAGAAAGACCTTTCCAAAATTCTTCAAACTCATCAGCTTCCTTTTACCAAAATCCAAAACATTTAATTACTAATTTCCCATTTCCAACCGTTCCGCAATCCCAACTTATGAACCACTCACTCAATTCATCACAATAAATTCCGAAGAATTACTATATGACCCTCCCACTTTCACAGAAAGCTCAGATTCCCCTGACCTATCTACAACACCCCGCTTCTACCGTCGATAACGCCAGAACCATATAAATTCCCCAATGGCCCCCAAAGAAGTGCACGTAATACCTCGAGAAAGGAGAAATCCTCACGAGTCACGTCCGCCAGGAATCCTCAGGATCTAGCGATCGAAGCGGGCCAGATCGGTAGAGGAGTTCCGTAAGAGCTGGGGCGCGGTTGCAGTACACCAAAGGCCATTAATTACGTCACGGAAGAACGCAGACGTTGGCTCAAACAAAGGGCCCCCGCTTACATCCCCCCACCTTCAGAAGTTACCAATGCGAACGGTCGTCGTTCGTGCACGCTTCATATATCCAGCCTAATTACGTCGGATTTGCATATCTCCAGTCGCGCTGGACCGAACAACTTCGAGCTTTTGTTCCTGCCAACAGGACATCCGCTTCCATCCGCCTCGTTGTTGCCCTCGGAAGCGACCGCTAAGAGATTATTCCGATGGCATCGTGCTCGACCGAGGGGCGAACGGGATCGCGGCTCCTCCACCGCGTGCAAACGACGAAGGAGGATTTTTTACTTTCTTACTTGCTAAATGGGGCGACTAGAACGCGAAATACGAAACGGCGTATCTATACGCGGGAAATTTGAATAAACCGCGGATGGGTGAATGGTGGGGGTTGTGATGATTTACTGGGGATGAATGGGGGTGTTTTAATTGTTATAGGAGAGAGATGGAATTTGGAAAATTTGAAGTTTCGTGGATTTTTGAGGAAGTATAAATTTGGAGGATTTGATATTTGGAGACAGAGTTGGGCATTAACTAAATAAATAATTTTTGATATCGGAGGATATATAAAAGTTACTTTAACTTTATTCGTTATTCGAGGCCCGAATAAAATCCAGGATAACTTTATTCGATTCATGCCGAATATTTTTTTTTAACTTTTATTCGTTATTGGAATTTTTATTTAAATAAAAATTGTGCCCATCTCTGTTTGGAGATCAATGTGAATGTTCGTGTGGGATTTTTAGAAGTTCAGAGTTTGGAGATTTAGGCCACCACTGTGTCCATCTAATACCTACTCGATGTTAGGCACTTCTCTTAGATTTTAGATGTTTAAAGTTTGAAGCGATTCGGGGAGCTGATTTGAGCAATCTTAATCACCCAAACATATCAAGCCTCCCCATTCTTATCTCACCGTCACTTCTCAACAATCCAACTTTCTCCCGCAAATCTGATACACAGAGTCACCTCCACCTTATCGGTACAATATAACCCTGTCCTCGATCCAGCTCCACGATATCAACCCTTTGCCCCAGCTTATACCTTCACCGATCTTCCAGAGACACTTCTCTTAAACACTCCACCTCCCATATACAGGACTTTAGAATAGGACACCCACAATTCATCAAATTCTACAAATTTCGGATTTTAGCAGTTCCCCAACGTTAAATATCAGTAGATATATACCATAATTTCGAGCTACTATGCATCTAACAAGGAAAGATGAGATTTGCAGAATAGTGAAAAATATTTGACACGTATTTTTTGTTATCAATTGTCCATGTTGAAGGGGTGAAAACAGCCCTTAAAGGTGGGAGTCGAAAGCAAATTTTCTGAAATATCTAGAGAACTATTAGGCGTAGCACAAATTTTTTTCCTCTGAAATGTGAGTTTTTTAAAGACGAATCCAGCCCCCTGCTCAGTTTTTCAAAATTTTCAGTAATTACGTTTTCGACCCCCAACTTTAGAGGCTCTTTTCATCCCTTCAACATGGACGATTGCCGATAACCAAAAATACGTGTCAAATATTTTTCAATATTCCTTAAAATCTGCAGAGTTTGACCAAAATCCGCGTGTAAGGGTTTAATATGTTTCCCTGTAAGAAACGTCGTCAAATTACAAGAAGGCATCCACCGTTAATATCGTTAGATCGTTAATAAGAAATCTTTTAAAAAAATCCCACAACGAATCTGCCATGAAAAATAGCTGTGTCCCCGCGTCTGGACCCGAAACGAGCCAGCAGGACACTGCGGAGGAGGTTTCGCGCACCGACGCGCCTTGTCATCCACGCCAGAGACCGGAAGCTGAGCGGAGGAGGCGCGGAGGATGCCGTGCAAGACCGAGGGCCGGATAAACGGCGGACGAACTAGGGAAACGGCGATAGAAGCAACGAGAGAGAGAGAGAGAGAGAAAGAGAGAGACGTAGACAGAAAGAGAGAAACGTTACAGAGCACAGAGAGGGTTGGAGGAGTAGGTAGCGGCGGGAGGGTGGGGGTGAAAAGACGATAGGAGAGCGGAGAACCGAGAGAGCAGAGGCATCCGCGCGCTCATTTCCGTTTCAGAGCCGTCGAGGGGGATGAAAAGGGGGGCGCTAACTCGCGAGATATTAATTCCGTGTTAGCGCTAGGAGGGTTGCAGGGGCGAAAACTACGTGCCGAGGGGGTGGCCAGCCCTCCAGCGTCTCTCATCCTCTACCGCCACCCTCGCAGTCACCACCATCACCCGACCAACCCCCCTCGGTCTCGCGCATCAGCCTCCACAGGCCTGCCATGCCACCCCTTGCGATTCCAGCGCAAACCACCCCTCCCCCTTCGGCTGCCCCCCAGCCACCCCTTTCCCCCCTGTCCCACCACCCCCCGGGGTAGAAGAGCCCCAGCTTGGCGGCGGGAGGCGTTACAAATCAGAGATTAGCCATAGTTAACTCGACTTGCGCAGTCAAACAGTTAATCAATAAACGATTATTTACATCGCGCGGCCGACCGTTCCGCCGGCGCGCGTTCCACCGAGCGGATCTTCTTTCCCGCGAGGAACGGCGAACCCGCGGCTGATAACTGCCGCCGCTGATAAACGGGCGGGTGGGGGGTTCGGGGATCCAGGGGTCGATGGGACGGCTTCGATTGGCGATGTTGGTTGGTAGCTGTGGAAGGATTCGGCGGGCGAGGTTGATAATTTTGGGTCGGCGGTTTGCTGTGCAGGATAATGGGTGGCTTTTAATCGGCACCACTGGCTGTACCTGGAAAATGGCAATTAGGTGGGATGGGTGTAATTAGTCGAGTGATGGGTCGGGGATTTTTGAATTGTTGTGATTGTTGGTCTTTGGATTTGGAGAGTTAATGCGATGGTGTGTAATGCTTTTTGGGATATCAGTTTCATTAGCTTTGGCAGAAGGTTGGAAGTAGTAGTGGAGGGTTGCAGTGGTCAGACAGAAAGATTTAGGAGATGCCCCACTGACAGAGTTGGACAAAATGTAATTTAATTACAACTTACAAATTACGATTAAAATGTAATTGTGTAGTTGATGACACAATATTTTCTGTAATCGTTAATTTAGGTAGTTGACGAATCCAAATGGTCAACTACCTAAATTAACGATTACAGAAAATATTGTGTCATCAACTACACAATTACATTTTAATCGTAATTTGTAAGTTGTAATTAGATTACATTTTGCCCAACTCTGCCCACAGAGTCTACTTCCTTTGAGGAAATCGTGTGTTTACTAGAAGCACCTGTAATTTCTTCAATTTGTAGTTAATTGTAACAGGTGGAAAGTTACTAATTATTTCTTTTCAGCCGACGATATTAATCAGTACTGGAGTCTTTTTAGCGTTAACCTTACATCTATAAATATGTTAAATGCAAAGAAAGAGACAAGTAGAAATAACTTTTTAATACCTCTTTTGGGAAGGGTATTGTGTATTGTGAAATTGAATCAGGTAATTCGAGTCTAAGTATTGTTTGATAACGAGGGAAAGTGAGAGTGATAGGTTGAGACGAAAGAATTCGAGAAACAAGCTATTGTTATACCAGGAACTAATTTTCTAATAAATCCAGTTTAGCTCCCCTGTTCATTTACGCGTACAACGAAAATAATAGCGTAACCCCCTGCCAGCCGCTGGAGGGGTGCGCGGGGGTGGGTGGCTGTGTAGAAATTACTACCATCGATCCCCGCTATACATTCGAGCATACGCCGATCAGCGTTTCGTATCTGTTCCATAATCGAAATGACATATTCACAGATTTTACATTCAATCTCCATTTGGAGGTAACTCGTACCCCTGCTCGAATACTCGTTATCTGTGACCCGTGAAATGAGCGACGAACCGAACTTTAACGAGGAATGCGCATCGATCAGATACATGGGGCCACTTTTCCGACAAGTATTCCGCAACTCATGTACACTCTGGCTTCTCTAATGCTGTGTAATTTTCTGTCAGCTGTGATATAGCTCGATTGTATTTTAAATAACGTGCTGAAGTTTTAGCTTAGGAATTCCTAAATAGGAATCACTTGATTTTTTAAATTTCTGTATTGGATTTACCTACGTTTAAAAATTTCTATTTTGGGTTCACCTACATTTAGAAATTTCTATTTTGGGTTCACTTACGTTTAAAAATTCTTGTGTAGAAATTAGGTTTAGGGATTTCTACTTAGGGGTAGTATATGTATAGGAGTTTCTATTGGCATTTTCTTATTTCCGCTACGCAATCTGGTGGCGAAAATTAAAGCACTCTAATCGGGTTAGCTGTCACGTGTAATTGGCAGTATTGGGAATTTCGACTGTTTGATGATCGATTTTGTCAAATTTAACAGACTATTTAATGACAAAACATTATTGCAATATTTCAATGCTTGTGTAACACCAGTCCTGTAACGCGATTGACCCGATTACAGAGCTTACTTTATTAAATGGCGCTCTCAGAATATTTCCCAATATCATCTATGCTTAGGAATTCCAATAAAAGAATCATCAATCTTTAGAGATTTCTGCGTAAGTTTAGTAAATATACCTGTATGCTTACGAATTCCTCTGTAGAAATGCCCTATACTTAAGAATTCCCATATAGAAATCACCTAAGCTTACGAAATCCTATGTAACAATTTCTCATGCTTAGAGATTCGCACACAGAAATTACCTAAACTTAGAAATACCTACGCACGATCAGTACACCTCAAGAATTCCTCCATAAACAGAACTCAGGTTCTAGAATCCCTATACAAGAACAACTTACCCTCAGCAACCCCTACATAAAAATACCAAAAATCCCACATACCTACCCCCAAGCTCCAACATAGAAATTTCTCACATTTCTAAATTCCCACATCGCGATACAAAAAAAACCCTCAAGAATCACTACAGCCAACTAAATACGACCACCAATTCCACTGGCAATCCCAAACGCCTATCCTCTCAGCCCAATACAACTCTCCAAATCAAAAGTAATCCAAACTCCTTCCCTTCTCAGTTCAAGGATTTTCCCATTCCAGCCCCGTGAATTGCACACAGCTAAGAACTCATCCTCTCCTACTCCACCCCTTACATACGGGGTGGCCTTGGGCAACGTTGATGCCCCAGGACGATCCCGCGGATATGTCGTCAGCGATCCCGCGGTTCTCGCCGTCGGAGAACCATAGGTGACTACCAGGGGCTACCGGTGATGGTAACAAACGACGATGAGTGGGGCCGTGGCGCAAGGGGGTTGGGGGTGGAGGTAGCTGGATGACTGGCGGCGGAAGCGTCGTCATGGCGACGCATCGATCAGCCACCGCCACGCGAATCGAGTCGAGCCGAGGCCACATCACACATTGCCGCTCGCCGCATCGCGAGCTGGCTGGTTTGCACGTGTCTGCGTACCACCCACACGCGCGTACGTGCATGCACGTGTGCACACACGGGCCCGGTCACCGACGACACGAACAGCGCATCACACCGCATTGTGTGCTCGCGCCAGGCCGCCTTAATTCGCGAAATCGGCGTGCTCTGTCATCCACGATCGGCCCCCATCCGGTTGATCGAGCCGAGCGATGGCACTCCAATACACTTTCTCGCGAATCACCCCCCAGTGAATCAAGAATACGGAGCTTCGGGACAGTTGGGGGTGGGTTTTAGAGCAAAACAACTTTGAATGTCCCAAAAATGGCCAAACGTTCTGAAAACCTTGATTCTTCTTGCTAGGATAATTTTCATACTGAAGAATTTGCTTCTTTGACTTCGATTCGAAGTTATCAAATATTTAAAACCCAGAAATACTTACGAATAGTTTTAAAAAATTTGCAAGATTGTACGCTATCAGGGACCTTTTAAGTTTAAGTTTGTAATTGCCTCGCGTCCCATCACTAATCGAGCCTGCACGTACTCGTGGGGGAGAGGGCTGAAGAAATCTTGTGGCTGGTCGAGGTCAGGGTTCCCTTTCAGAGAACGCTGGTCAATGAGCGCTGCGTGCACCGGGGACGTTCATTTCCTCGCGACATTACACCGTGTCACCGGTAACAGCCGCCGTGATTACTTCCTCGCTTTTCGACTCCCGGAAAACACGGGATCTAGCGATTTGCTGGTCGAAAGAACGAGTACATTGAATCCGCAATGGTCGATGCGGGATCTATGAAAGGGGGTTGATATTGGGGTGGTTATAGAATTGCCTTTCGATCGCAGGAGGTGTTGGTAATAATTACGGGAACGAGATGTGGAAATCAAGATTGATGGGTTGAAATAGTCGGGCTTCTGGACTTCCATGAGAGATTAGAGGTAGCTGCATATGAATAGAGAGGGTGCCTTGTCGATGGGATCCAATTACTCTGGAACGATCGGTTGTAAGGAAATCGATACAGTTCGGTCATTTCTATTCTACGAAGGCAAATATTGCAGTGGGTGGAGGGAATGGAGGGAGGTCTGAGAGTAGTTTGCTTGTAGTCAAGAATCTCGGGATTTCTCAGTAGTTTTTGGGCAGTAAATGGGAGCTGTGAACTTTTAGTTTTTATTATAGAAATCGAGAAACATAGTATGAACTGCGTAATAAGATATTCTTTTTTTTGTTACTGAGGACAAAGAAGACTCTCGAATATTGTGATAGGTATATGATAATTAACATATTCAGGATTTCAACGCTTCAAAATGAACAATCGTTATGGAGCTATTCAGCCCTCCAATGACTGGCGATATATTAATTTACACACTAGTAGAAATACATATACCCCAACCATAGCTGATAAAACTGTAATCTTAGACGGTAGTGTTTTTGGTCGCATTCGCCATAGGTAACTATTGAACCCAAGCAAACCAAAGTGCACATTCATTTTAGGTTTACACCCCAGGTTTCAAAATCCCCATTTGAAGGATAAGGAAAAAACAGCATTATCGAGAAAATTAAGTTTTAATACATTAGTCCACCAGTAAAGAAGCAAAGTTCAATGAATTTAATTTTCTTACATAATTTTGTTTTAAAATAATTTCTTGTTTTACCTTGACGACAGAAGCTTATGCTTAAGCAAAGAGTGGGGGCATTCCGTATTTTGTTCCAGTCTAGAGTGAACATTTCCTACTTTTAACCGGTATATCAAATACTCAACGTTATCTTACGGGGGTATCGAAGCTTACAACCCTTTTTAATTCGACAATTCTGTAGTCCCACTTGCCACCGCCAAAATATGCTATAAATCGCAAAATCACGAGAAATGGACATTCCTCGTTTTCCCTCTTACCCTTCATTTATCAACTTTTACACCCAAGTACATTTTATTCCAAATCTCACACAATTCCTTATGTCCACTCCATACATATCCTCATCCCAATAACAAACCTGCAAATCCAATCTAGAAACATGATTCCACTCCTCATTAACGTATACCCTGGTGGCATTTTAAATTGAATCAAGTCTCCTCAGTTTCGAAGAAATCTGCTCCTCGACAAAGCCAGTAGTCGAGCAAGATGGCCGAGTTGCCCGAAAGCGTGCGTCCACCAAAAGAGCCGCCTGACTTGGCGTTGAGCGCGATCTGGGTCTCTGAAAGAAGGTGTACCAGGTCCGTTCGACTGCCACAGTTCAGCAGCTTCCGGTGGGCAGCCGTAACGGGTGTTACGTCGAAACGGGTGCCGTTGGCCGATCGATCCTCCCGCCTGGAGGAGCGAGCGTCGCCGTCGTTGCCGTCGTCGTCGACGTCGCTCCAGCCCCGGCGTTCCCTGGCCTTCCAGTTCTCAGCTTGGACTGAATACCGCTGATTGTCCTCCGCTTTCTCGCTCTGTCGCCCTCTTTCCCTGTCCTTCGCGCCGTTCCCCAGTCTCCCTCTGTCCCTGTCCCTCTCCACGGTCGCTGGAAAGCCTCGAACCTCGGGGTTTCTCTCCACTCGTAACCACCCCTCATCCTCTCCACTCCACTCCACCCTTCTTCCTCACCCTCCCCGCCGCCCCACCCCGTGGCACCCTATCCTCCACGGTGCCGTGCTACTCCTACCCACTCCACGATAATGATGGCAATCAGACCCTCAGAAAGGATTTCAGGAAATTCTCTCGCCTTTTTGTCGGCGGCCGGGGCGGAGGCGGACGCCACAAACACCGGTCGCCGTCGTCCTCCGCTCCTGTGCGGTAGTTATAGTCCTCGTTCCGCTTTCCGCGCTTCTTCCTCCGACGCCCGCGATCCTGGCGCATCCTGCGGGATTTTCAATCGCTTTCGACGTCGGCCCGCGACATGGCCGCTCGGAGGTGTAGCTTGGCGTTTCGGGGACAAGCGGGGGCGGCTGATCAGCTTTCATTTGGGAGATACTCTTGTCACGGGGTCTTGTCTTATCAGTTTTAGTTTGGAAGGTATTCTGATGGGGAGTGGTTAATTTTCTTTTCGGGGTTCGGATGGAATGTTTGATATATTTTTGTCAGGGTTTTTGATCGCTTTTGGTTTGCTATTTGAGGCATTGGGAGTAAAAGTGGATTAATTCACATTTTTTGTGAAATTGAGCTAGTAGAAATAATTTATTTCAATAGGGTGTAATAATCATAAAACAGGAAAACCAAAATTTCAATGTGGTTTAGTCCGTTTTTGCTTTTAATGCCTCACTTCTCCTTCCGATGGAACATTTGATTAAATAGTTTACTTACCCCTTATTTCACAGTCCTTCTTTTTATGTTTCGAAGCTGAGTGTGCTTTTGGTTTGCTGTTTGAGGTATTGGGTGCAAAAATTGACTAATCCATAGTTTTTGCGAAATTGAGCTAGTAACAATAATTTATTTCAATTGGGTGAACTAATCATATAACAGGAAAAAAAAATTGAATGTGGTTCCATTTTTGCTCTCAATGCCTCACTTCTCCTTCCAATGGAACATTTGATTTGTTTACTTACCCCCTTATTTTACAGTCCTTCTTTTTATGTTTCGAAGCTGAGTGTGCTTTTGGTTTGCTGTTTGAGGTATTGGGTGCAAAAATTGACTAATCCATAGTTTTTGCGAAATTGAGCTAGTAACAATAATTTATTTCAATTGGGTGAACTAATCATATAACAGGAAAAAAAAATTGAATGTGGTTTAGTCCGTTTTTGCTTTTAATGCCTCACTTCTCCTTCCGATGGAACATTTGATTAAATAGTTTACTTACCCCTTATTTCACAGTCCTTCTTTTTCTGTTTCGAAGCTGAGTATAGTGTATAGTTAAGTGTTCTACGATTATTTCTTGGCTTTTTATTATTCCCCGCCTTTTCCTTTCTATTACAAGCTTCATTTCCCTTTAATTACAATATTCTGCCGTAGATGTTGCATTCAGTTTCTGTTTTAGACATCGTTTAGTTTCCCGTTACAATCATTGCAGTGTTCCCACTCACCACTCAGCTTTCTATCGCACTCTTTGCTCGTTCTTCTGCTGCAACCTATTTCTTGCGCTTATTATAGTCGCCAATTTAGCTTCCATTGTAGTCATCATTTAACTTTGCACTGAAATTGATCAAGCTCTCTTGAGGTCACCCTCTGTTGCAATATCTTGCGAATCTTTTGCTACACTTTTCAGATTTCGATTCCCGTATGTTCAAGTACTAATATACTCGCAGTTCTTCGCACATTTAGGTGTACAATTTTACTCGTTTATTAACATTTCCACTGTGTACTAAACAAATAACTCACTATGCACCCGATTGATCTTCATCTTTAAATTATTCTCTATGGAAATATACCTTAAGCAAGCTTCTTTGCCGTTTCTTTGAACGAAATTCGACGGCCCAGCCCTCGTTAGTCCGCGGTCGTTTTTAGTAATTGCAGCCGCTTGAATTTTAGCGGGTTGCTTGGAAAGGATTTTCGAAGGGGCGACGGAGTTTCTTTGAACAGACGCATTTTAAGGCGCTGTATTGTGCTCCTCGGTGGAATCGTTCTTTATCCCCTAGAGTAGTGCTCCGTCCCTCTCCCCCGAGAAATTTTTAAAATCACCATGGACTTGAAACCCAATTCAGGTGATTTTAAAAAGTTCATTTTCTTTATTATTGATAGTGTCTTTCTATATCACATTGATTAGACTTCTTAGTAAACAGTTAACTGAACATTCTTCACCTTCTAAGTAAAAAAATGGCAGAAAGTTAACATCCAACTCCCAAAATTGCATTCTTTATATATTCTTCACTCTTCCTCAACTTTCGAAACCAAGAAACTAACTTCATTCCACCCTCAGCAGGCAGTAGGTTCAAAGATGGCTGTCCAAGATACTCAACTAAGTTTACGTGATTACCCTAGAAATTTCCTTCCAGTCACACTACATTCACCCAAATTTGTGGTGGCTAACAGAATTCTAAAAATTCATACATAGCTAAACCGCAATTTTTTTATTTTATTTAAAATCATACCAACTCCTCCAACACTCGACATATAATAATCAATCAACCGTGTCCATTTTTCCGAATCCGTCAAGTCCACCATAATTTCGCGAGCTTCCCCCTCGAGTAATTTCCTTATCGAGCCCCTTATCGAGTGTCCCAGGAAGACTTACTTACCGGGCGATAAAACGTACGATAATTAGTTGCACCCTCGGACAGAAATTAATCACTCGACCGTGGGCAACGACTCCGCGGAGCCGCAGTTCTTCAGCGCAGGGCGTGCAGGGGCTTTCGTAGCTTGTTACACGCTAATTCCGGGGCCATTTTCGCGGGGACTGTGCGAAAACAATGGAACAATGTTCCAGAGGGAACTCTGGCTACTAAGAGAGAAAAGAAACGTTGAAATACATGTACCTATTCTTCCCACTTGCCATTCTCTGTATAACTCAGAGAGGTTATTTATTTTCCTATAGATCGTGAGTCAAGTTATTCCACAATAGTGAATTAATTGCAAGCACTGAAAAAATGGTAATTTTACAAGAAAGAATTTAATAAAATACTCCAACCGAGAGATTTAATTTTGGAGAAAATTCAGTTGGAATATTTACTGGGTGCATATGCACTTACAAACTTATGTAAGTATTTAAATACTTAAGTTTTAAAATCTGAAAAGGTACTACGAAGAAGGGAAACCACTTCGCGAATCAGGGCACGAAGCATAAATGCTCCAATCCTAAAAATTCCAGTATTACAAAACTCGCCCCCCTTGTTTCGCGCCAGGGTGACGTTATCGTCTCTGTTTCATCGAGAAGATGACGGATGGCGATCCAATGGGACGAAAGGTGAGGGTTGAGGACGCACAGTGTGATCTGTTGCTCACGCTGCGCCGCACGCCGACAATATTGACTGGGAGCCAAGAAAAGGCCGAAAAAGGGGGTGCTGCTCTCCCTTTTCTCGGCGGCCTCACTCCCCCGTCACTCCTTCATTGACGGAACATTAAGCACACACGATAACGCATGATTAACTGGCTAATGACTTTCTCCGTGCCGCTCTCCCGTTGCCTCTACTCGGGGAGGATCCACGGCTCTTGCAGAGTCATCGCCATGGGGGTGGAGCGCACCCCACGTCCCAGAACCTTTTCACCGATAAGTGACGGACGTTTTTCGTCGTTAATCGGCTGAATAATTTGTCGTTGACAAATATTCGCTCGTGTATCCTTCGACGCTGACCACGTGACTTTGTGTCTGAACGCATCCTTTCCGAAAGCTTTTTCCTTTTTTGTGAAAGTCTAGCGTGATGAATGAATGTGGCTGTTCAGCGAGAAAATTAATGGAGGAAGAGTTAATTGAAGGTTAAAGAATCTAATTTGTAAAGAACTTTAAACTGTGAGGACCTTGGGAGGTTCTCAAATCTGCTTCTTTAAACCCTTTGGTGATCGATTTAGGTAATTGAGTCTGTGGTAATTGATATTTCTAGGGTAAAATAGCTCCTGTACTTGTTACATTTTGTTTTGCCTTGGGCTTGATCCTAATTGTATAATACAATATTTAACAAAAAGCTGTTCACTTCAGAGGAACTCGTGGTGGTTATCAAACACGAAAGTTAATGTAATATAAAAAATATCTGAAACGATTTAGTAATGAATTGGAGGGAAGTACAAGGGTTGAAAATCCTGCAAAAGTTTGAGCAGGTAATACTACCTACTTGAACTGATCGATGTTTTTTTGATAGCGTCCTAACATTACACAAAAGGGTTATGGTGACGTATAGTTCATCCCCCAGTAATGTAAGGGTGGTTACGAAGGTCGAGACATCTGTCGAGGCTCAGGGTGACTAAAATAAGGGATGATGTCGAAAGACACTGCCATCTATCCGAGGCTTCTATGAATTTAGGGGTAGTTAGCCGCTTGGTCGTCGGTTTTGGTATTGATCTGAACTACTTGCAGGGAAATGTCAGTACATAAAGGACTCCGGTAGCAAGGGGTTGCTTCCCTGTGATCTTCTTAACCGATCATCGTTAACTGCCACCCTTATTACTCTACCAGGATAAAGCCATAAAGTGCCTAGTAACTTCGTGCATGCGTGTCTAATGGTACAGAATGTTGATATTCGACGGAACCACAAAACTATGTACTCTAGGTAGATACTATTCACTATTTAAACCTTACACCCCTAACGTAGTTTCTGAACTTAACAACCCTACCTATAAAACCTAGATTAGTAAATTTTACCTATTATTTCGACACGTTTTTACAAATTTTTCTGAACTAAAAATTGAGGTGCAGTTTGAGTTCGAAATTCTGAAAGTGGGAAGGAAAAATAAGTCTTGCAATAATAACGCCACAATTTATGCAAGAAGAAATATATTAACCCCTAGAAATTCCACTTAAGCAACACAACTTTGTAATGCAGAATATACCCTCCAAAAATATCCATTAAAAATCACGTAAGGAACCCAAACCCAAACTCGTGGTGCTACAATGAATCTCAAAGTCCAAAACAATACCTAACAAATCTCGCAAAATCCAAAACTCACTTTCCACCCATGTTACTACAAACCTCCTTTAACTTCATACTTCAACTACCTAAAACTACCACCGAAGGAGTCCAAACGCTTCCCCACACCCACCCTCCACTTTCCTCAAACCACCCCAAACAAACCGTTCAAAATTCTACAAAATGTACATTGCGTAGAATCTCCACCTATCAATATTCATCGCGCAGTGCACGTTTCACCCCGAACCGTCAGCACAATTTGACCCCCGTGCGCGCGGTCAGTACACGAAAGCAGCTGGAACCTCCCCCCCGATAAAATACAAGATTTACTGTAATGGCTGGTGGAGGGAACGAGCGTTCTCACTCGAGCTTCCGTCGAGTCACGTGGACTGCTCCGTTCTCCTGTTCCTCGGCCCCTTTTCTTGGCCGTTCTTTCTCGCCACCCTGCCCCCCACTTTTCGCTGCTCTTTTTTCCTTCGCCGCTCGTTCCACCTTCGCAGTCCCGCGCACAGCCGTGGAGCGGCGAGTTAGCGGCTTAACGAGGTTATTTCACGACGTCGGGAGTCGGCTGGGCCATAGGTCGCGCGAGGATGAATAATGATGCGGCCAGGGGGTTGGCTGGCCTGCCTGCGGCACGTACGATCGTTGCATAAGCTGGGAGCTAGCCGTGGACACGTGTAAAACTCGGAACCCCCTTTGGATAACGTACGGAGATAGATGGTCGAAGGAAATTCGTCGGATAGGTAGACGCTTTTGTGGGTTGAAGAGGGGGTGGTCCATGACAACCGGAAGTCATCGTCTGCGACGGTGGTGGGGGAGGTGGGTTTGATTTAAAGACGGGGGAGGAAAAAAGTAATTAGCTCGAGGTGCTATCTGGGGGTTCCTTGAGGGACACTTGTTGTTAATGGGATATGGTGTTTTAAATCGTTGGCTGATTTATGCTGGGTTTTAGGTTGAATCTTCTTTTCTTTTTAATTTTCCTGTATTATTTTTAAGCCTAGGTTAAGTTATCGTCGTAGGTTAAGTTGAAAAGCAGTCCCAGACTGAACTTCGCCGTTGCTTCTGTCGTTGTTACTTTCTCTTTGTTGTTTCCTGCTTGTGTTGTGCAATAAAGTCGTTTAATAATGATAATAATAATAAAAATTGTGTGTTGGGAGTTACTGTTATCCACTTATCTTAGGACTTTTCTAAAGGTGGCTGGTGTTATAGTGATTATAAATTCACATTTAAATGGAAGAAAGAGATAGATACTATATTGTCTTGATTAACCCCTGCCAATTGAATAGAACTATATATTATTTCTATACGTCGGCTTTCACAGAGCTATGCAACTTTTGTAGGAAACATTTCTGTGCAATTTTAAATATAGCAGAAATATTTTAGATATTGAAATTAGGTGAAACACCCTGTATAGTTGAAACAAAGAACTCTTCGGAGACAAAGGAGAGAGTAAGGTAGAAGAGTATTCAGTGTACACTTTTATGTACAAACGTGACTACATAGGGATTCACCTTCTCCCCATCTAAATTCTTCAAAAGGTACAGGAACAAGCAAGTTGCACTTCGCATCAACCCAGGCCCAAGACCACATTCACACGAAACACCCAAATCCGCCTGAAGAAGACCAAATCAATCATGGATACCAACTCCACAGCGTTTAGTAACAAGATGTCCCTTCAGGCGCTCCCGAAGAGAACGCAAAAAGGAGCATTGAAGTTCAAAGAACCCCAAAACAGTATCGATAATATCCAGCTCGTACGAGCAACGCGCACAGAAACACGTAGTCAGGACAACGAGGGGGTGGGAAAGACAGGGGGAGGGAAAGACTGGCGGAGGAAACAGCCGCGGAAGATAGCGGTAATGGGAGGGTAGTATTGCGCGGTGGCCGGTGACAGGAGAAGAAAGAAACCAGCGATGAGGAACGAGGAAAGTGGAGGAAAGTGGGGGAAAGCAGAGGAAAGCTGAGGGAAGCAGTGGAAAATAGAGAAAAGCAGAGGAAAGTGTAGGAAAGCAGTGGAAAATAGAGGAAAGCGCGGGGGACCAGTGGAAAGCGGGGAAAAGCAGAAGAAAACGGAGAAAACCGGGGGAAAGCAGAGGGAAATGGAGGAAAGCGGGGAAAAGCAGAGGAAGGCTATATAAAGAGGGAGAAAGCGGAGGAAAGCGGAGACCAGTCTGGAGGAAGATGTAGCAGGAAGATAAGGCAGCAACGGCACCAGCGACGCGGCCCTTCGATCCCGCGCCACGCTCTTTGTTGCGAAGCGCAATAATTGCGCGGGAGGGTGGCTTGCGAGCCGCAGGGGGCGACGGGGGGTCACGGGGGGCGGCAGCACGCGCCGGAAACGGAACCGAGAGTCGTGTGTCCCCGGCGTTCCCGGGCGGAACTATCATGATTAGTCACGGGGCCTGCAACGAGCCGTAGGAGAACAGAAAGACACAACCACCGCCAACCCCCCTGCCACCCGGAATTCGCTCGAGCGCGATCGACCTGAACGCGCCACGGAGAGAGGCGCAATCGATCATTGCTAGTCGAGGATCGACCGCTGGGATTCTTTTTCCACGGGTATTCTTAATTGCTGGAGTTTGCTGGCGGTTAGGGGTGCGTCGGGGATGCGTTCGATGGGTGACGGTGGGAATAGTTGTGCACTGTGACGACGGGGTGGGAAAGTGGATCGAGTCATTAAGTTTGTCTTGGGTAGCTTCTCCTTTTTTAGGAATCGGCTTCGCGATAGTATTTGATAAAATTCTATTTTGTCAGGTGTGATCGCGTGTGTGTTGGAGGTAAGATGGAGGATAGGGGTAGGGAAGGTTGACAAGGGGTGGAAGTGTGCACCTTGGTGGTGGCTGAATAATCACATCAATTTCGCAGTAATAGCTTCAAGGGTTTTATTCTATTAATATTCGTAGTGGTTTCCTTGATTGTCTGTCAGAGGCAAGATGTAAGTTAAGGGTACGAACAGTCGATGGAGGAGGGAGTATGCATAGTGTTAGAGAAATTCTCGAGAAATTTTATAATTTCTTATCTCTCATTTCTCAAGAAATTACAGTGTACAACGAAAACGAAGTACATTGGTTGACACGACAGCTTTTTTAAACAGCATTGTGCTGTTTAAAAAACTATTTTAAAACAAAAATGATTCTCGAGATGCGAAAAATATTTAATAGTAACCAACATTCTTCGTTCTAACTTAATCGCTCATTTAAATTAGAATTCAGTCTCGTCACCCAAAGCAACTGTCACCACGTGCAGTACTAGATATTTATACTAAAATTTGAGAACCGTGAAGAAATCTCAAAGGACGCATTCAAATCTTTTGGAATCACCCAACCCTACGAGATATCAGATCATTTCAAGTGGTTTCAATCGTTATTACAATTATTCAACTATAACCCAAGAACATACATCTAATCACTGCAAATATAATTCCACTAACATTTCACCATCGACTCCAGCCACCGAATTCGATAATCCCAAAAAGAATTCGCACTCGAGGTCCCAGGGACATCCCCGCTATGGGGTCCGCGGACGGATATCCGGGGTCATCCGAGCGGCCTCCCCGAATTTCTTTAATGTATTCTTTCCATTTTTTAGAGGCAAGACAGTTACGATCCTCTGAACCTTAGTCACCCCTTGAAGCTGGGAACGAGGGGCGAACCAGTCGTAGTTGCTGGTGGCGGAAGCGAAGGGGCGCGCAAAGGTTCCCGGATGAAGGGCAAAAGGGATCACACCGTGGGGGTTGGCTGAGCCTTGGACTGACGAGGGTCTGCTCGAGACCCCATAACCACCCCCTCTACCCCCAGGGTTAACCGATACCGGCAATTATCAACGCGTCTTGGTCACCGTGATCCTCCCTTCTCGAAGAAGAGGCACACACAGGGTGAGTCCTCATCAACGATTAATCGACCAACCCCCGTGACGCTCGCTAGTTTATTCCTCGTGTCAGGAAATATTAATCTTTCATATATCACCTACGTTTCTTTAACCCTAGAATATTAAACGTTCCCAAATTGATTGTAAAAGATATAAAAATTATAAAATATTCTAGAAATCCTCATCTGCAAATTAAAATCTATTGCACGATTTTTTACAGAATAAATAAACCTACCCCTCTGTACTTTAAAATAATCTTGCAAATCGGAAAGCAGATATTATATTCACACTATTTCCGAAGAAACGTACTAATGAATTTCCCACTGTTAATAATATTCCATGGAAAACTGTTCCACTTTTCGCAGGGCACAATGGGACGCGCCCGGCATCCTGTCTTTCAGACGCGCTCAGCGCACGTGAAATTGGTGTAGGGGGTGCGAGCTCTTTTATGCTGCGCCGTTTGTCTCGGTAGGTGCCCCATTCCGTGCAATTAGACAGACGAGAGGTAACATTACCCACGGTCGCATAAAGCGTTCCGTTCACCGTTCGTAGGGCGTTCGCGAAAGTGTCGCAGCCGATACTTCTCTTGGCTTTAATTGCCCTGCTTCTAGATCGCCGGAAGACTTATCTTTGTGATCTCCTCTTGTTCTCGAGTGTCGAGTATCATCCTCGACGCGTACGCGAGGTTAAATGGTCTGTAAGAGGTGGCTGTAATTGTTCCTACAGAAAACTTTTCAATACTCGAAACAGTTGAACGTGTTTTTAAATTCAACAAATATATGGTTGTATTTTGAATAGTTGTATATAAGATAGAAGGATTAGTGTGACATATTTTAATTTGAGGTGGACACTAAAGAGGGTAAGAATGGAAACCTCCGCATAGAGGGTAGAATTGAGGCTTCAATCGTTGGGTTTCCAATTACTGAGCTTTTATTAACTCTTTTCTTTGTTTGTCGTCTAATTTTTATTGCAGTGTTTTCCCATATTTTTTCAGTCACGATCTCTTTTTATAATATTCAAATAACTTGCGACCCGACCATATCAGGTTACGTAAATTTAATGAGGTAAAGAGAATATATTAAAAATATCTATTTCAGAATATAATTCTAACTTAATACCTATTATAAAAATAAAATAAAAAAACGTGGCGACCTCCCACAAAACACTTTGCAACCCAATTGGGGGTGACAACCGGTTGGGAATCACTGTTTTAGTAGATTAAATTGAAATTAGTATCCGCAAGCTTATCTCCACTTAATTCTTACAATTAGTGGTACCTCAAATTGATTTTAGAATCTTTAAGTATCTCTAGATTGAAATTGAAAGCTCTACTCGTCGTCTTTCACTATGTACAGTAAGTTCCATATTTCCACGTTCAATTGGATTATTCGACTTAAATAGTTGACTCAGTTCGACTTAGACGCAGTTGATCCCGCGAGAACCACCCCTTAATTTCGAAATACCCCGTGCTAGTGTCCCGTGGCGCCAGGCCTGGCTCAGCGGAGCGTGCACGATCGAACGCAAGCTCTGTGAGCCTTAAAAGGGCTAACCAGCGTCGTGTGCCCTGGCAAACAGCACGTTGTCGGCATGCGCGTCACCTCATTTTGTCAAACATCAATTACCAGGGCAAACAAGGCGGGATGGTGCTCTACCGACAAACATTAAATACATGCGCCGCCCTCGTACACGCTGACACAACATCCGACGTGTGATGAACCGATCGAACGCGAGACCACGTTCGTTTAACGATTAGAAGCCCGCGAAGCGTGACAGAAAACTGACCAGATTAGGAATTATCGAGAAGGTGACACGGTGTAACGAAACGGATCAGATGAAAATAGAGATAGGTACTCTGGAAACTTGATGAAAAGAGATTAAATTCTAAGGGGAATGAAAGTGAAATTAATTTTTATACTAAATATTTATAAACTAATCTGAAGGTGTTTGAATCACAGAATTATAAAAATAAGGGAATGAAAGTGATATTAATTTTTATAGTAAATATTTGTAAACTAATCTGAAGGTGTTTAAATCACAGAATTATAAAAATAAGGGAGATAGTGGGATCCAAAAATATCGCTGAATAGCTTTTTTATCTATTTTCTCAAAAAATAAATAGAATCAAATAGAACTTCACCATGGTTCCAATTTCTTAGAAAATACATTCCTCCTCGATCTTCACTCAAACCCCCAATCACCCAAATTCTGCATCACCAGACCCAGACTCCCCCTCCAAATTGAAGCACAGCTTCGTTAGCTCTCCATTCCCCGCATCCCTCTCAGTCGCAGAAAACGTGGCGAACCATCTCCACCAGCAGCGATTCCACCAGGCTAGGGGGATTTCCCCTTTTGTCAGGGGCTGGAGAAAGTTGGGTAGAATTATAGTCAGGTACCCCGTGTACGTGTGCGGAGGCCCGACACGGAATGGCCCGACTTAAAATCTAAGTAGCTCGAGCATGATCCCCAGGGCCGCAGATACGGCGGCTAGATAGACTCGACCCTCAAGCCTGTAGCGGAGGGCTTGTGGAGAGGGCGGAAGACCAGAGGGATGCTGGGATACCGAGGGGTGCATCCGGGATCTCGGAGGGTGGCGAATCGTGGGGCGGTCGGTCGTCATGGATACGTTCCCGGCTAACCCCCTAACCGCTCCTCCTCCCTCGTCATCCGCATTTTCGCGACTACGCCGCCATCATCGACCCACCATCTTGCACGGGGACCCAGACCGCGATCTCTGTCAACATTTTTCGGCCGCGGTAGCGTCGCCGAGCGGCCCTCTCGAGTCGGGATGACGACTCGCGATCGATGGGAATATTCTTCGGAGGGAATGAGGATTCGGAGCTGGGGAGTTTCTATTCCATTTTCTGGGGTTAAACTTCGATTTGGGGTGGCTTCGTGGCTTCGGGTGGACTTTTGATTTTGGTGGATTGAGTTTGATGGGGGAGACGAGTTCGTAGTTTTGATGGTAATTGGTTTGCTTGAAATAGGACAGTTGTGGAGTTTTTGGTCCATTTTCTGGGGCCATTTTTCCTTTGAGAGTTTTCGTGGGCATGGGTAGGGTATTTAAATTGTTTTCTCGGTCTTATTTACTTAGGGTAAACCAACCAATAATTGACCGCATACCAGTGAATGACAATTAGGCAAAGAAATGTCAATTATAAATTTAAAAATATTATATGTTTATAAATGGAAAGTAGTTGCACTTTTAATATCCCATATTTTTAGTTACGCATATTAACCCTTCGTGGTCACACGGGGTGCATTGTACCCCAAGAGCAATTTTCGATTTGAAATGTCGCACCTTTACGCCTTCCAAAGGGGATTTATCGCAAAAAAAAATAAAAAAATTTTTAAAAAAATCGGTTTTTCCCACAACCATGGAAAATCGCTCATTTTCAACTACAAATTTTATCATATCAAAATTTATGTTTCTAGAAAAAGACTATTAGACCATGACTGTATAAGTATTATGAGTGTATAATTATCACTAAAAAGTTCAAAGATTCAAAAATACGAAAATGGTAACTCAAAAAATGACGCTGGGGTACAGTGAACCCCGTGTGATCAATGTGTGATTATAAGAAGGTGTGACCACGAAGGGTTAAGCAAACATTAATTAGTATCTACAATTCTTATTAAAAGTATGTGGTTATTTACTGGGCTTCTACACGTTTTGCATTTTATGTTTTTTTTTTAAAAATTACGATAAGAATACGTAAAAATTTCAAGAAAAATAAATTTAAATGCAATTTCAACAGTTGTTTTGTTGTTATACACAAATATATTCAAGTATTAATCTCAAAGGTCCATAAATTCAACAATTCGGTCATTCTCTGGTTACTTTACCCTATATGATATTTCCGAACATTTTATACTTATATATACCTTATTGCCTTTTCTTATATATATATCTTATTTTTCAATTAATGTAGACATAATTATATATTCAGCAAAAAATATTGTCGAGCAGTATAAATAAAAACTGGTACCCATAAGAGGAGTACCTACCCCTTGCTTTCACTTCATTTTACCCACGTTTCCATTAATCCCACCACATCCCATTTCCTCATGTCTAAAAATTAACCCACCACGCTACCTCCAAAAACTCCCAAACACATCCCTCTGCAATATCAAACTCCTCACTACTATAAACAATATCTATACCACCCCGTTGTTGGTTTCCACCGAATCGCCATAAAAATTAGTCGAGCACGACATCCTCTCTCTCTACAAAACTGTTCTTCTGCCCCCGCACCCTCCCTCCCGAAACAGAGAAGATGGCGAACGTTCGAGCGCGTAAAGTTTTCGCGGAACGAACGACCGATAAATTTCCGAGGAGGCGAGCAGGATATTGGTGTGGCCGTGGAGAGCAGTCGACGACCGTTTTGCTCAGTTGGCAGCGGTGCAACCCTCGTGCAACGCACCCCCGTCGGTGCACCGTGCCTCGACCGCCCTCCCCTCTCCACCCTCCACCCCCAACCCCGTTGGCGCGCGGGGGCGTGGGCGGTAGATAACGTGATTTACACTGGCTGGGTAATTAATGTCCCCTGGCGACCGGCGCTTTAAAAAAACAATCGGAAATCGGCGACAACGAAGAGCAACAGTCAGGCTGCCGGTATCGCGGCCGGTGCGGCCTGACAAATTATCGCGCCCGAGATTTTCCTTTATTTTCCCCCCTTTTTCCTCTCCTCTCTATTGGGAGAGCTCGACGTGGTGCATCTTGGGACGCGAAACGAATTCAGTGGTCGATTGATGAGGGAATCGTGTTGGAAACCGAGGGCTTCAATCTGTGAATTTTGTTTTCGATGTTCGTTTAGTTGAAGGCAGAGTTGGGCATTAATTAAATAAAATACTATTTAAATAACGGATCGAATAAAAGTTTCTTTAACTTTAGATTATTATACAACTTTTTTATTTGGTTACAGTTAAAGTAAAAAGCTGAAAAATTTATTCGACGCTGGAGTTGGAGTGCTCGACAAATAAAAAAAAAAACTTTATTCGTCGAGCAATGTTAACACGGTTCAACTTTTTTCGATAATATGGCGAATAACTTTGTTAACTTTCGAAATTTCTATTTAAATAAAAATTTTACCCCTCTCTGGTTGATGTGCGACTTTTTGGCTTTCATTTTTAGTGAAAATGTCTTTCTGTTTCTGACAGCTGCGATGGGTCTAGGATTAAAATACATATGCTACTTTTTGTATTACTTTGAGGTGTTAAATTCTTCTGAAAGGTTTTGATTTTTGGAAAATTGGGTGGGTGGAATTTGAAGATCGTGGATAACTTGGTATGGTATAAATTGTCTATAGATCCTGTGGATTAAAATTTACCTGCTCAGCTGTCTAAACATATACGCTTGCCTCAATGACTCCCATATTTCTCAGTGCCCACTCAACTTAGCGTGACACGGTAAAGCGTACGTTAATCACCCTCGCAAGAGCAACGTGAGAAAAGTGCTGAAATTATTCCGTACACCCACGCAAAGCATGGAGGTCCGAATGTTCGATTAGATCTCCGAACTTGTGAAAGCCGTGAGAAAAGTAGTGACTCAGTGTAATCGCCCCTAGAACGTGATCGCGTTGACCTTTTTGGACACAGTCGAAGGATTCCTGCGAAGTAATAAAAAAGTGGCAGAGGTGGGAAGTTGCCGGAGAAAATTGCGAATGAATCAGAGGAGAATTTCCATTTAAATAATCACTGGTACGAAGGTTCATCTCCATAACGACCGCCTCTGCTCTGTACCACTCGCTGCGACACGAGCTTGCGCGTAATCGAGTCGCGTGTGCTTTTCCACGCGTACTTGCGTGACCCGCGATTAACATCTAAAACATCGCTCCGCCGTGTAACTTGTCCGACTTTGATGCGTGCCTAACGCTGGCTTGCCTCGACAAGGAAACTTTTTCTTTAACCCTGGAGTAGTTGTGATAGGGGATCGCGTGATAAAGTAATCGAGTGTAGGTACGTAAGTACAGTTACTTATGGGGTTGTTTATATAAATTCTTATTTTGCTTTCTTTGTGGTATCTGTCGTTTCGTTTCTGTAACGCTAAGGGTCTTTAATTATGAGACTCTTCTGTGGATCAGGATTGGCAGCTTGGGTATATTCACTTGGCAGGGGAATATTGGTGGATTGAAACTGATAGAAAAAAAATTGGTAGGGTGTGAATATATTACAAATAGCAATTGTGAAATCCACAAGTGTCTCGTGTGAGGACTTCACTAGTGTTTTGAGGTTTCTCGTGTAAAGGAGAGGTCTGCTGATGAAGCTACCCTTGAGGAAACTAACTAGTATGATGGCGATATGATAGATTTGTATTCCAAAGGGACACTGTTTGCAACTGAAGTCTCAACTATTTAGTTGTGAGAGTATCAAATACCTCATAGGTCTCAGAATTTTTTGAACTTCAAATACTTCATAGGACACAAATTTTTGGGGCCGAAAATACCTCATAAGGCACCAATTTCTGAAGCCTCAAATATCTCATAGGACACACATTTTTGGTGGTCTGAAATACTTCATATACTTAACACATTTTTGGAGGCCTCAAGTACCCCATAGGACACAAATTCATGTGACGACTCAAACACCTTATACAGCACATATTTTGGGGGGCTTTAAATACCTCATAGGACATTCTTTTGATAAATCAAATAATTTATAAGGCACAAATTTTTGGAGGCCTCAAATATCTCATACGACACATACTGCCCTTCTTAATTAAAATATACTATCTAACATTTCGAAACATTCGAAAAAACTGAAGTTTTATCGTTTTCTTTCTGCCATCCTTATAAAAAAATTAATAAATTAACTGTTTCTACATCTCGACGAACCACGTAGGGTTTTCTAATGTTACTCAAAAGCTAAAAGACATGTGGAACTTTTATATATTTAAACATTTATATATTTCTTGAAACAGGGAAAAATACTAGAAGGACAACATACTCATTAACCACTCAAATACCATCTACGCCATATATTATTAAAGGCTTCAAGCACCTCACGCGACACACACAATCGAAGCCCCCAAATACTATAAAACACATACTGTTAGTGGACTCACCGGTGATGGATGCGGTGGGCGAAATGGCGGATGGATTGGCACGTGGTGGCGGCGAGAAAGCTCCGGACAAGTATCCGCCGCGGTCGGCGAGCGCCTGCTTCGCCTTGTCGACGCTCTCCTTGAGCCTTTGGAAGGTGCTCCCGCAGGTGAGGCCGCGGTACGGCCAGTTCTCCTGCTTGACACCGGCCGCGGTTACACCAGCGGCCGCGGCCGCGGCTCCTGCCCCGGAGGCTCCCTTTAATTCGAGCGCACCTGCGTACGAACAGCTAGCGCTGTCGTACATCACCAAAGAGCCCCTGAAAATCACCACCAGCAAATATACAGAGTAGCCAATCTTTAAGATTCCTCAAACAATAATCTTAAGTTCCACTGGCTAGAACAGAATTTGCTGGATTGGGTAAAAGGAAAGTTAGAAAGGGGTTGAAGTGTGGCGGACTCCAATCAGGTGTTCAGGTGACTCGCGGTCTTTTAACCTCGATATTAATCCTATTTTAAAGGAGTATGAAGTGAATATGACCTGCTGTTAAGAGTGAATATTTCTTAATCTTCCGAATTTTAATGATTTATTATAATTCTAAATTATCAATCTGTGAAAATATATATAAAAAAACAATTTTTTCAGTTTCAAACGGTTACAGGTACCCCCTTAAGGGGAGTAAAAATAAAAATAGGTAATATTTAAGAATTAATTTAAGCAATACTACCACAGATAATTTAATGAGATTTCCAAAGCCTTTAAAAATACGAATTTTCAATTTTCTTAAAATGTTAGATGTTTCACCACTGCACCGAATTATATTTTTCAAAATAAAAATGTTTCGTTTAAATCGGATAATAACTTTTCGAGATATTTGTCCAACCTATTTGAAGAACACTGTATCGAGAAAAACATGTTTAAAAATTTCCACCAACTAGGGAGTTAAATCCACAATTCGTTTCTTTCACAACCTCTTGAGTTTCGCTCTGGGTGGCTTTACTAAGCGATAGTGGAGTCCCCAGTGCGCATGCGCAAACAGAAACTGATTACTGACGTACACAGACCGTTTATAGAGTTCACTGCTGCTTGGTATGCTGATTGAACAGTGTTAGATCAGTGAACGTGTCATTGCTATGTAAACCGATGGAGAGCTCGTATTAGGCTGAATTGAGTTGTATTATTTTTATCCTGGAAGTCGGGTGCTTCCTGACGAAGGATATAGTAGCAAACATTAAGAGTAGAAAGTAAATGTAAACAAAGGGAGAAAGCAAAGGAAAGTGGATAAGTTCTATAAAATTGGGTGGGCAAAGGAAATAACAGAAGATTAAAATTAAGTAAAAAAGTCCAACTGAATGGGAGATATATAAATAAATATTAAAAGAACAAAGATAGAAATAGAATAAACACGAAGGGAACCAATAGCATCGAGAAAAGAGGACATGATCTGCGAATCAATCCCTGCTAAAGCTATTCAAGCATTAAAGTCTTATCTCGAATTAAATGTAGGTCTACAATGAATAGCCATTCTATCTCGCATATGGAAAATTTCATTTACGTGGTTCATGGACAGGAAGATATCGATTCGTTGTTCGAAATTAACAATTGACAATGTGGAAATGATACTACAACTTCATTGAAGGGATTGTAATATAGAATTACAACAGATATTCAAATTTAAAGACTTTGTCGTATAGCTTCTGATTACGCCTGAACTGTGTCAACCATCGGCAGTTTTCACCAGAGCGGTGGATGACAAAGGGAAGAACGCAATCCGTAGACAATGAACGGCGTTAACAGAGTAAGTGTGAGTTACTTGAAACTCTTGACAGCACTTGCGTACAGTAGGCAGTGTCGTTAAGGATCATTAAAGGACCCTTGAAGCATCCGGTAAAGTCACGATCGAATTAAATCGAATGAGCATGTGCGCAAGAAAGCATCTTGCTTATGAATGCATTACGGTGGGGGAGCTGGCGTATTATGCACCACATGCAATACGAAAGACTCCACTAACCAAGTCAAAATCAACCAACCTTCATAATTCAAAATCTTTACAATTCTGTATTGAATAAAACCAAAAGGAAGCTAAAACTAAGAATATTAAAATTAAATGGTAGCAATTCTTCAATTAAAAAATTTGAATATTCCACGAACCTTCCCCAAACACCGATGATCTTTTAACCCTTTGTTGACACACCTCCTTTTTCGATCAAGTTTGACATACCTGGGTGGCTCACACCCAGAACAATTTTTGAACGACTGCCATTCTCATCTAAAGAATCCAATCGTTATGAAAAAAAATCATGAGCCACTTTCAAGGTCTCTAGAATGTATTTCAATAGATTTTTGTATGACATTATATCTTACTTTTTGCAAAAAGAATTCTAGATTACCATATGTCGAGAAAATACGAAGAAAATCTTCAAAAAATTGCAACATCTACAAATTTCAATATTAGAAGCTAAAAATCTACAGAATTATTGTTCCGACATAATATTTTAAGAAAAAAATAGTTTGTAAATCGACTTTGGAAAAAATGTATTTATTTTACATATAGAATGTACAAAGTGTCAAAATCAGTTTGAGTGGCTCACACCCAGAGTGTCAATGAAATGTTAAATCTCTGGATCCCTCAAGATAATTTATTTTGAAACCACTACAATATTCAAACTCTCAAATATCCCGTGCTTAACGACATCGCCAACTAGGCCCAGCTCCCGCCCAGAATCGCATTCGAGCGGAGGAAGAGCAGCAAGGAGATAGCGCGAAATTAACGAGCCTGATGCAGATTACGCGTACGTAACAACCAGGAGCGCGTAATCGATCTGTCGTAATTCATCTGGCCATCTTCCACCGTTGATCTAAATTTCATCGACGCGTCCGTCTTATCCCCCGCCTCTATCGATCACCACGAAAGTGATAGCGCGATGCAATCGACGACATCATCCAACGATGCAATTTCTCCAACGACTCCCCACAATCTCTCCACATCCCAGCGGACCCGTTCATCCTTCAACGCACCAAGGCACCGACGAAATCTCGCGCTTCCTCTCGCGTTACGTAAACGATTTCCCCGAGCCGGAAGCGGACAATGACCAGCCGCGCGCGGAAGACGAAGGCGGGCCGCTAGATTTTTACCTGCTGCTGTCGCTGCGACGATTTCCACGGTGAAACGCGAGCTGCAGTCCAAACACGCCGATCATCGATCCTCTTGATTCCACGCGATCGAAATATCACCCCCAAAGTGACGGCACTCCTCACGCAGCCCCCACAACCGGCATCTCAACCGCGTTACTCGCTCAGGACAAAAGCAAACGGCGACGAATGCACGCCGGCTGGCAGATACGCGGATGTCCACGGTGTATCGAGGTCAATTTAATCACGTTCACAAAACTGTCACATAATCACGGTGCACCTCCGGCGGCCCGCAAGCGTACGGTTTCCGCGTCCCGTCCACGAGACCCCCGCGCTAAATGGCCCTCTCGCCGCGGCCACCGCGATTTCCACAATTGCCTTTCTATTTAAAACGCACTGCAATTATCCTCCACCCCGCTGAGCAAGATAACGACCCGGTCCTCAACGGTGTCTTGATACCAACACACCGAACACCAACGACACCAAGACTCCCTCCTCCGAGATCCCACGGCGCGCCTTTTTAGACGCGCGTTTAGCGCGAGTGTGGAGTTTCTCGATCGCCTTTTCATGGATCACTCGGTGATTCCGATCCTCTTCCAAATTAGACGCCTCAAATATCTTGATTCTTTTCTTCCTTTCACAAGCTACCGATTCAAGTCCTTGTACACTTTGCGCTCCTTTTCCAAGCTTGCCTCCTCAGGCTTGATCGTTGGAGATGTTCGATGATAGAGGAGCTCGTATTGTTGATCATTGTTTGCAGCTTTTGTGCGTCGTGTGATTGTTAGTGGATTGGTGTTGAGGAGGAGCGGGGGTAGCTGGGATCCGCGAGGGCCCAGCTCGAAATCGTCTGTGGTGGCCGCGACGGGCGTGGAGCTGCGATGGTCGGTTACCCAGAAGAGGCTGGACCCGATATCAAGAAGAAGGTACTACGGGCAGGTTGTCTCGCGCAACTGCGGCCGCCGCGGCCAGCAAATTGCCTGCTTCCGGGCCTCATTACATCACTCTGTTACTCTGTTAACGCTCGCCGGAAACCCCTCTGCCTACCTCGTCTAAACTCTCTCGCATGTACCTACACACACTATTTAAATGCGCTGCCGCGGACGACGTGGCCGAAGGGGGGAGAGAGCGACTGTCGCGATGGATCTTTTCGTGGTTTTCGGTCGCAGCGACGTGGAATCGCTCGGCGACGATCGTTCGACAAGGAGTGGGCCGGATGGGGGTTGTTGGATGGGGCTGGGGAGGTGGTGTTTGGTTTCTTTTGATTGTAGAGAAAGTGGGAGGATTGTTGTGATCTTTGAGGGGTTTGGGAATGGTTAAGGATTCATTGGGGAGGTGGGTGAATTGTTGAAATGTTGATTGGGGGAAGGAATTGTTAGGTAGAGCTTCTTTGGTATTATAATTGGAAAAGTAAATTTGTTTTGCGGTTTGTGAAAATTAATGTGGGTTGCGTGGATTGTTGGTGGAAAAATGTTAACTTTGCTTTAGGAGATTGGATGATTTTTGTAGTTTGGTAGGGTGAAGTGTAATGCAGATGTATTTTATTACTGGGAGTAATTATTTGTGATTTTTCTTTTTCTTTTAGTAGAACGAGAGAATTATTAGCTTAGTGCGCAAATATTGTATGTCGATTTTTAGCGTTTTCGAAAATAAAGGTTTAAGGGGTCTTTCTACCTTAACGGACGAAAAATGATGCGAAATTTAGGAATTTTTTAAAACAAAAACATTAAATATATTTGCTTGCGGATTTGTGGCTTCATTTGTCAATTTTTAGAGAATATGGAAAAAAATTGTATGCAGAAGTAGTGGTTATATCCGGAGTTATAGTGCTTCGGATAGAGCTCCTTAGAAAAATCATATGCGCATTGTTAGCATAAAATCAGCCGTTGTAGTTGGCTGAAATAGAAAATTTAAAAATTTGTGTAATCTGTATGAGTGTTGCTATCGCCTGAATTATATTAAATAAGAAATACTGAAAATTACAAAAAAAAAATGGCAGCGTCTAAAACAGACATCGATTTTTGCAAAAAAGTCGCTGGTTTTTTAAGTCGTAAAAGTCTAATTTGGCAAAAACTAACTTAGTTTTATTACCACTGAGAATGGAACATCTACTGAAGATATGTGCCAAGTTTGAAGTAAATTGGATGATTGATCAAATTTCACAAAAAGTGGACATACAATATTTATGTACTAAAGCTTCGAAAGTATTTATGTAAAGAGAAAGGGAAATCATTTGCCAGAAAAATCTTCTTTTGTAATCGTGAATGTGTTTCCAAGTTTACGAAGAACGGTGTAACCTCCCATGGGTTATTAACGGTCCGTGTTTATTGGAAACACAACTCTCTTTTCCAAGTGTAATATAAAGCATTTTCTAAGTGTAAGTTATATTATAAATGCATTGAATGCTGTCTGATACACGGTAGAAGGCAGACTTTAAGTAGAATGAGACGATTAAGAAATTCCTTCGTAAGTGTATTACCATAAGTAGAAAAGGAAAGCTAATATCAGACACTGCTCCTCTCCCACCACTGAAAATTTGAGAAGACTTCCGAGGCTTCCACAAGTCACCCATGATTCACAATATAAAACAAACAAAACCCTATTCCAGAAGCCACGTTTCCTTGTACATATATACACATATAAAACGAAGATAAAACCAAAACGACGAAAGAATATCTCCAATAAGATCCCCGCAAATTCAATTTTCCCCGGCAGAAACACGAACCGTCCTAACATTTTATCAGCACCGGCTCATCAAACCAGCCACAGCGGAAGTGCAAGTGCAGCGGCAAAAGGAAAGACAGCGTATTAATCACCAAACACGATCACGACCCATCCTCCGTGCACGACAGAGGCCATCAAGCACGCAAAGAGGAAAAAGACGGCGAAATCGCTGATATTACCTCAACGAGGCGCTCTTCCTCTGAAAACAGGAATATCTTTAGCGAGAAAAATGCTGGTACAAGCCGACGGGAGGATCCCACGGGGAGCAACAAAAGGAGGAATATAATAGGATGGATATAAATCTCGATGCTTCCCATCGAACCGCCTGCACGCTCGGCAAAAACACCGGGACGAGAGTGATCGAGGAGGAGGGAAATGAATTTAAGAAACCGTGATTACGACCGATTACAGCGCCCGATGCGCGGGGTAGGGGGAGGGCGCCGAGAGATTTACGAGGCGTTAAAAAAAAAGAATGAATAACGACAATGTAGAGCGCGGCTGCAATAAAAGTGCGGGGCGGAAAAAATTGCGAGCGCGGACGGTAATTTAGCGTTGAGGATACGTCCCGGCGTGGTTAATTCGCGAAACATGCGTGTGGACAGGTGAGAATACTGTGCCCGCCGTGTGCACCGTAGGTGTGAGTCTGTGAAACGCGTGGCGAGAGAAGGGACAATAATAACAGAGCCTGTTTTTATTCCGCGGTTATTGGAAAGTTGGTCACGAGGTGATAAATGGTTGAGGAGCACTCTAAATCGGTGGATTTGTTTTTCAGGGATGGTAGGTAATGTTGGGTTTGATCGGAGGAGAATGTGGTATTAGTATTTAACGGAGATAATAACCCTCGAGTGGCGGATGCAGGGACCATTTTTTGGTCACCTATCTTAAATATCGAGTTACATAGTATTATTATTTGGAGATGATAAGAATTTTAGATCGCAACAAGGCCAGTGGATGTTTAGAGTGCACGCTTATTCTGAGGCGTGAATAAAATTATGGAGCAACAGGGATTCTGAGGCAGTGTGTAGTTGCAGATTGGTGTAATGGTATCTATGAAGCAGTAGGTCTTTAGTGGTGATTAAATTATGGATGTGGGGCACGATTCTATTTGTGATAATGGTCCCTTGGTAGTGAGGAAATTGGTGTGATTCCAAGTCAGTGTGTACCTAGCTGTAGATTGGTATGGTGATAGGTGTGGACACTGGATCTTTAGTGGTAATTAAATTGTCGATGGAATGATTGATGCTGGATGGGGATCGTGGGGGTGCTTGTGATAGATCACTGTTTATGGTAGATGTGGTTTGGAATCTGTATTTTTGTTCATTAAGTGCAGACTAGTAAATATTTCTATGGAGGTGACGTTAAATTTCCTGTTACTGTAACTTTTACTATGGAGCATTATTCTGGCATTATTGTGAATGGAACAATGAGTGTTTGAAGAGTCTGGGTGATAATTGGTACAGGTATACTTTGAGTAGAAAGTGTGGGTCTTGTGTGATAATTAGTAGGAAATTACAATTTTATGTATTGAAGTATATTTTTGGACTTTTGCTATTGAACATAGATTTTGATAATTAGTCCAAGTGCCAGGAAGTTTAAATTCAGGCAGGGTCAGGAGAATTTGAAGGTTCAAGGATTTGGAGATTTCACCAATTCTGTTTATGGATTCTGTTTATGGATTTCTTAACAGAATTCCTAATTTACTTCTATGTATCTTTACCTAGCAGTTTTCAAACTTTCATTTTTAAATGAAATTTTGACACCTGTTTTTCTATTAGATATTATTACTTTTCTGCAATCAACTTGATGCTCAATAATTATAAGCAAAATACTAATACCCATTTAGCTACCCTATATAATTCTTCTCCTACAGTCATCTACGCGTTCAAACTCGACGTCGACAGTAAACTTCACCAAATCAAAACTCTACAAGCTCCCCCATAACAAATCCCAATGATTTCAACAAACAAAACAACCAGCCACGAAATTACAATCTCCACCTTCCACACACCCTCAAAATCACCCCCAATCACCACTCCAGTCAATTTTACCCAAAACCCTCTCTACCCTCAATAATCTCATCCCCAAATTCTCACCCCAAAATCCCACCCCCAGTTGACAACCAAAAAGAAAGTCTCAAAAAGAAACTGAACTCCTATTAGTCAAAACTTCACCTCCACCCTTCACAACGCACGTGATCCACAACCACTGTCATTTATAGCCCAGCATGCTGTCTCATCTCACCCAAACACAAAACCAACATCAATTTACTACACACACTACCGGAGAAAAATTTGGAAGCACACTATAAACTGTAGGAACCAATTTCTCTTCTCCTCAAACAAACCTAACTAACCTTTCTACTTTATAAGATATTAAAATGTCTAAAAATCAAAAACACTACAACCCCCACTAACTTCAAACTAAAACAATATCTCCCTATACAATCGGTAACTGCTTCCACCTTTCCACCAATTTCCCAACCCCGCTAACACACATCTCTACCCTCTTCACTCCACACCTAAAAACAACCACCCCAAAAAATCCAAACTTACCGTCAATGCGGGGTCCTGCGTGGCGCCTTATCCACCACTGTCAGATCCAGTTCGTCGATCGTGCAGAGACTCCTCAGTCGCGGTTCACCACCTCCACCCTGTCACTTCTTACAACCTCTCCGTCAAACCTTTCCAGTTGCCCGTCTCTGCGATCGCGGTTGCGTCTCTCGTAGAACAGACCGGTCGCAGGGGCACGTTACCAGCAGCCCCCCGTTCGAAAACAAACGTCGCGAGCGTGGTGGTTCTCGTTTGCGCACAGCGTTGGAAGAACACGGCGGTACCGACGGGCGATCGTGGATCGCCGGTTTATCCAGGATTACGGACGGGGGTGTATAACGAGCGTGTCGGCGCGTGGACCACCGTGGCGAACTCGGCCGCGATGCGACGGACGCACATTTGGCAGCGCCGTTATCAGTCGCGGTCCGACGATTGGCTGTGTATCGGAGCCTGCGCCGGGACGCCGCGAGAGAGGGTGGAGATGGCGGCGGCGGAGGAGGTAGCAGGGCTGGTCGCTAACCCCCATCCAGGGGGTTCGTGCTCCGGGACGTAGCGTCTCCTTAGAGGCGGGATCATCCACCAGGGTGGATCTTTCCTCTCTCCCTACACTGTCTCCCTTCCCTCACCACCCCCTTCCTCCATCTCCTATCGAACCTCTATCTCCCTTTTTCTACCACCGTCTATCCCCCTTTCACACCCTACGCTTCGCAACATCCCCGCTTGTCTCTGTCCACGTTTCTCTATCTCCCATTTTCCACCCTCCGCTTCCCCTGTATCTCGCTCTATCTAAGCGCACAAGGGTGGTTTGTCTTTCTTTCATTTTTCTCCTTCTGCCTTTTGGCACTATCGTTTCCCAGTATCTCTCGCTGTCTTTCTTTTTCCGTATGTGTTTTCCTACGCAGTTTGCTATCTCTCTCTATTCTCATCTACCTCCCCTTTCTTTCTCTCCCTCCTATCTCCTCTGCCTGTCCACCTATTCCCTGTTTCCCCTTTTTCTCTGTTTTTCTGCGTCCTCCTTCGTCACGTTTCTCTCGATCTCACCGTCACTCTGTCGCGCTGACTGGCGATCCCTGTCTCTTCCTGTTGCGTTTACGCCTCGAGTCTTCGGGCTTCCTCCCTCTTCACTTCTTCGCGGCGCGTCTTCTTTTTCTAGCTGGCCCGTGCTCGGTCGAGTCCATCCTCGCTCTTTCACCCGGTTCCAGCTTTCACGGGACCCGCGGAGCTCTCTCTGCCCCGTGACGAGGCAAACGCACCTCCCCGCCTGCACGCGGCAACCCTTTGTGCAGGTGGCAGAGAGCCTTCCGTCGGAACGTCACGCGCTGTTTCTTGGTGTTTTTATTCCCAGGGTTATCGACGACGGGGGTGTAGAAATTACTGTGCAGCTTGAATCGTTCTCGTGTAGGTTGGATCGAGGGAGATGAGGGATTCTCTAGCGTAGAGGCTTCTTGCGAGCAACGCGAACCTTGAAATCTGGCGTAGCCTGGAACGCTGGCATCGGTTCAAGATGATGGGGGCGCTTAAGGTTCTGTTTGTAGTTTGGACTCGGAGCATGGACCCCTTTGTGGTGTTTTGTTGAACATATTTCTCTGGTGGGTGGTCCAAACGGGTGTTAGGAAGAATTATTAGTTTTCAGGATAACACTTAGAATATTTTAAGTGTAGTATTTATTAGTGCAATATTTGAAGTGTAATATTTATTAGTGCAATATTGAAAGTGCAATATTTATTAGTGCAATATTTAAAGTGTAATATTTATTAGTGCAATATTTGAAGTGGAATTCTATTAGTGCAATATTTAAATTGTAATATTTATTAGTGCACCATTTAAAGTGTAATATCTATGAGTGCAATATTTAAAGTGTAATATTCATTAGTGTAATATCAAAAGTGTAATATTTATTAGTACAATATTTAAAGTGCAATATTTAAAGTGTAGTATTTATTAGTGCAATATTTGAAGTGTAATATTTATTAGTACAATATTTGAAGTGTAATATTTATTAGTGCAATATTGAAAGTGCAATATTTATTAGTGCAATATTTAAAGTGTAATATTTATTAGTGCAATATTTGAAGTGGAATTCTATTAGTGCAATATTTAAAGTGTAATATTTATTAGTGCAATATTTAAAGTGTAATATCTATTAGTGCAATATTTAAAGTGTAATATTCATTAGTGCAATATTTAAAGTGTAATATTTAATAGTTTTATAGGATGACACTTAGAATACTAAAAAATGATATGTAAGACCAGGAGTTAAGTTTTGATCGTGGAAGTTGATAACATATTTCAAACAAAACTTTAATTTTTAACTTCGATTCACAAAAAGGGGAAAAAACTGTTTAAGCTTGAGGTACAATTTCACTTATACTCGTATGCTCGCTCATCAGGAATGTATCAATCATTCCTTTATGGTTAAAGTTCTAGGTAGCCTACCAAGTGTGAATTATAGATGGTCGTACTTGGTTTTTATTTTATTCACTTGCAGGTAACGTAAGATGGGAAAAATAGATTAAGCTAGATGAAATTTAACCCTGACACGAAGATGGTCATATTTCGATAGTTTCTCCAAAAAATCTTTGCTACGAAATAAGTACCAAGTTCGTAGATCGAAATTTAGGTGTTCTCACTACCTAATATAAATAATTAAACTAAAGTGAAAATCATGATCATCAATCCTGAAGAATCGAGGTAATTGAGAAACGAATGCGAACAATTGATTAAAGCCATCAAGGATCCAGGGACCATTCGAATAGTTTCCCTTGTTCGGACGACTGCCCCCCTCGGCCAGTTCGTTTCCGGTGGAAATCATGAGCCATGTCTATCCGTAACTCCTCTCGTTCATGCGTGAAGCTTCCGATCGCGGAGGCAAGGAGCGGTGTCAATCGTGCGAGAAACATCGAAACCTTTTGTATACCAGCAGTGAGTGGATTCTCGTGTCTGACCTCGGTGGACCCGCGCTACTTCCGCTCGCAGCGATCGTGAATCGTTGCAAACGTTCCCAGACCAAACCTAAAAACCCTCTCCCCGCGTCCTAATCACGGCCATTTTGGATCGCTAACGACCGCAACCTGGAAATACAGTAAAAGATTCATTAAAAACTTCTTCCAACCCCTATAAATCTACAAATCCTCAAGTTAACGTTGCAACATCGACATCACTAATTCTAAACATCAAGTACAACTTATCTAAATATAATAAATAGTAAATAAATAAACAAATAATTATAATAGTAAAAGAGAAATAAGGAAAACAGAGTCTAGTGCCCCTTTTAATCACATTCCTCCCGATTTAAATACCACCCTGTATAAATTAACCAAAATCTCATTCCCAGGGGCACAATTATTCCTCCAAAAATGTCTACCTTTATCTTTTCGTGCTTCAATGGGGGAGACAAACGAACCTGGAGGTTCGACTCCGTTTTCTATAAGGGTAACGCGATCTCGATAATGAAAACCACTTTCTCTGGGCACAGGGTATCGATGACACGCGAATTCACGTCGATCAGTTCGTTTAACGAATACCACGATCGCGATATATCGTTATCGCGACGGGTATGAATATATACACCGCTGGCCAGCCGCCACCCCTTTGAAAATCGTGCCCCCCCTGGGCCACGTGTCCGACGTGTCGCGCCCCCGTTGTTACCGCACGGCCCCGTGGATCTGATAATTTTCGTAGCAGCGAGATACCCGAGCACACACACGCACCCCGTGACCTTGCATAAAGATCTACTGATAGCATTGATATATTAATCGAATTGTACGAAATGTTCTGGGAGTGTCATTAGTCTGGTTTCGCGAGTCCCGCGAATTTCTACGCGCAGTTCTCTTCCTTTCTGATTAATTCTAGGCGTGAAGCTTGTGAATTGATTGTAGTTTGCGAGTGGAGTACCTATGTGGTGGTTGCAGAATGTTTTTAGAGGTAGGGATAGTGTTCCTGATTTCTCGATATGAAATGAGAAATGAAATGAGAAATCAGATTATATTTCTCGAGAATTCTCAATAAATTAAAAACATATTGCAGAATTGATATTTTTGGAATAATGTTGATAATATTTATCTAAATTTTTATTCGTGTCCATCTTAGACAAAACTTGTGTGAATGAAAAAAACAGATATTAAATATAATTCATAAATATATTTATTTAATATAAAACCACCAAGAGTTCATCTTCATAAACTGAGACCAACAAGTATTCCAAAATCCAAGTGGTATCAGTTTACTGTGGTGTCTTTTTGTGACCAAATATATAAAGTTTATTAAAACTCCACCCTAAGAATATAAGTTGTCTGTTACACCTCTATTGCTCTAGGGCCCTGTATTGGGGCCCTCCAGCATCGACAAACCCCAATCACCCTTCCAAAACCCCCAACTCACTCTCCCACAATATTATCAAAAACTACCCTTAAACTATAACGATACAAACCATTTTCCTTCCCCAAAAAAATCACATAAATCAAAACAATCTTCTAGAATGAGGTGCATCATTTCCTAAAAAATTTTGAACTCAGTGGTTTGCAAGTTTTCTGCAAAATAAGTGTAAGCCTAAAATGGAACTATGGCTTTGTAGTTTCTTTTTCTTACGCAATAGATAGAAACAAGCCCCACTCTTTGCTCCAGAGTCATACAACCCAAAACAACTGAGTTTCCTTCCCAAACAGAGATTGCAGCGTAACGAGCACATCAGAAAATGTTGCGATCTGGACAGTGGCCTTCCGAATCGTTAGCAGTCATCACGAAGAGGAATCGCGCGCACGTAGCCCCGAAAACGAGTCTATCGGCATTTAGCAGGGTTTCGTGAATGTAAACTAGGCGTTTCCTGCACGCATCGTACAAAGTGCTCGATTCGCTGGTCTTTTTTCACCGACGACCCGGGAGTGCGCGGGGGAGGAGGTACGATCGATAATGCCATTGCGAACACCCTGTATGTGCTCGGTTAATGTTAATGGCAGGGGCTGGCTCGGTTGAACGGGGTGGGCTGCCCCTTTTGCCCGTGAGTTAGAGCTTCCTGAGGCTTTCCTCGCATCCACCGAACCAACCTCACACGGCCTGGGTCCCGTGCTTGGCTAATGGTAAGGCCAGGAAATATCAAAAGTCGTCTCTTCTGCCATACTTTTCAGCTCCTCCCCCTTTCCTACTTTTTTCTCTCGCTTCCGACCCTCTTATTGTTTTTTAAACTTCTTACGCATCTATACACTGCGTTCTTCTCTCGCTTTTCCTTGGAAACAGTGTTCTTATTTTTAACGTTAAAAAGTTGTTTCTAGAGTGCCTATAATATTTTTTAGTGGGGGAGAATGTTGCCCCTTTTGTGAAGAAATTATTGATTTAAGTATGCACTATTTATTTGGCAGAATTTTATTTTGTTTCAATTCGTTATAAATTTGGAATTTGGAGATTTCAGAGAACAGCGAAGAGTGAATATTTGATTTTTTTTAAGGTATGGTGTGCTTCTGATTTATTTTTCTTTGTTTCTTTTTTTAACGGGTAAAATGTATAGTGGGACGTTGGGTGGTTATAATAAATTTCCAGTCTTCCTCTTTTTTGTTATTCCCCCGGGATCGAGTCGCGCCGCGAGACCAGAAAGCCATATATTAAGGCGACCTTGATCTACAACGATCCCGAGCAGCGGTTTAACGCGGTTATCATCGGTAACGCGATCGCTGGGAATGATAAAAAATGTATCTAACTCCTGGAGAACAAATGTAATCACTGCTTGTCACGAACACACAATGCATTCAACAGGTTAGAGGCTGCATATTAAAAAGAGTTTATTCGCATGCTTATAAATCCGCCGCGACGTCCCGTTGGAATAGTTTACTACGATGCGGACTGAAAGCTCTCTGACCTTGTCAAAAATTCCAAGAGGAAGCTTTCCAAATGATAACGAAATAATTCATAACGAATTGCAAAACACACGGATCGTATTCACCTGCAGATTCGAAGTAACTAATAAAAAAAGTCTGATCTCGTAAATGTTTAAGTAGCTACTTCATGAAATAAATTCTAAAAACAGTTGAAAATTTATTTCCAAAATTTCATTCTTCAAAATTGGTTTTACACGCAAACTAGACGACTTCTGCTAGACAGAACTGGGTGCTTTCTATATCCCCCCTAATTCTTTTTATTACAGAACACCATTAACTTTATTAACTGTCTATTGTAAACTAACAACTCTTAGCCCGTTCAATAAATAATAATAATAATTCTGCTTTCGTGAATATCGATATCTGTGCTCCCTATTTAACACCTAATTTCTTTTAAAAACTCTTAAAAAAAATAAATCTGTGCCTTCGCAGATATTAGTGCAACCCCCATCCCTCCCAAGTATCTGAAGCACCAGGGAAAATATTTGATCAACTCTACATAATTTGAACGTTTACATTAATTTGAATGTTTACATTAATTTGAACGGAGCTCTAATCAACCCCCTATCCCCACTACTCCATTAGTGCCCTATCTTCAATCTCACTCACTGCAGCTCCAAATATACCATTTTTCCTAGAGAACTTAAGTGGACTCAAGCCACTCGTCTTTGTGCCACATCTATAGCTACATAAAAACCCTTTGCAAAGCACTAATTAAGTAGTGAAAGGAACGCAAGGTCGGACCGTAGCGCATCTCCAATTTTACACGCAGATCCCAGTGCGCGACGGTTCCCGTGGCCCTTGATTGCGAACAATGGTCGCTGAAGATAGATTAAAGCGTTGAAAAGGCGTGCACAATCGCGGCACGCTTCTGCCGCGCGTGTAGATTTCACCCGAGGGAATCGTCGATATCGCGTGATTTAATTTGCTACAATTAGGGCAAGGGTCCCTTAGGCGGGACAGGCTGAGAGACAGAGAGAGAGGGGGGAGGAGAGGGTTGGATCGTGGAAGGGCGGGAAAGAGAGAGGGTAGAGGACGATGGGCAAACGCGAGTTGGAGCGTTTCACCGCGCCCTGCTATTAATATCAGTTAACGACCCGATATGATCGCTTGTCTATAGTCAGACAGGCCACACGACCGGCTGCCAGCAGTGGCCTCGAGTCATGGACTGGGACCATGTGCTCGACCCGTGCCTTCGACCACGATTCACCGACCATCGATCGAATCGCCACTTTGGGGGTGAGTCACTGATTTCAATTTATATACCTTTCTCGGCTTGATTAGTTTCTTCTTTCCTCGTTTTGATCGAGTGCTTTCGAGGCAAGCTTTTTCGAAACGCTGGTTAGCTCGAGGTACAGGGTGGCTGGTTATTCGCTGGTCTCCTTAACGCTTTGAAGAAAAAAGTCCGAAAAACTAAAGAAAAACTTTTTTTTCTCAAATTATGAAAGTTTAAATGCTTCTCGAACACTTTTTATTTATGAGGCGAATAAAAACAGTGGAATTTTTATTTTCGAGGACTACTTTTTAAACATTTAAGAGGGGGGCATATACCGAAATATGCCAAAAAGATGAAAATAAATTTTCATATTTTTAGTGTTTGATATGTCATGAATGTTTCCTGAAAATTTGTGACCGAAATTCGCGAAAATATCGAAGATATAAATATTAGAAGTGAGGTATTCAAATGCATTACTTATTAAGCCAGCCTAACGTACATATGTGATACTGGATTAGTGAATTACCATACAACCTGTATAAATTTAGTTTCACTTTAGTACCGTATCTAATGATCATTTAAGGAAGGTTTACAATCGAAGTGACGTTGATAATGGTCCGTGCATCATGTTGACGTTAGCCTTCTATTCTAGGGAGCCTCGTTCTATTTTACGACGTGGACTATGGGATATTGTTTCTTGTTGGACTACGACACTCTCGCCAGTGTTTATATTTCCCACTTCCTTTGGATCGCAAAAGCGAGAGCTCTAATTACGAACGTTCCCAAGCTATTCATAGTCCAAGGACAGAGGAACTTCAATTACTACTAATCTCATTAAAAGTGAAGTTACTATTCCTAGGACATTCCCTCCATGTTCGAAATTCACCATAAATCCAAAAACCTCAAACATCCAAATTCAGTGACCAATAATAAAACAATAAACTCACAAATTAGGAGCACCCATAACCGGAAGCATCACTCAATCTTCTAGCTCAAAAAATACGGCAACAAAGGCACCTAAAAAAAAAACAGAAAATCTACTACCTTATTCACACCCAAATGAAACATTCCCATTCGGAATTAGTCGTTTACCGTAACGCGTGTACCGAAAGTGTTCCACGAGACTTAAGACCCCAATCCACGTGTCGCTTGAAACCACCTACAAATTCACCTTACCTCCACCGTTGGCTTTTTTCCACATTCCCCAATCTGAATTCCCTCGGGACAGAAAAATTAGGGGCGAGACGGTGATCGTGTGTAGCCCCGTTGGCCGATAGGTAAAGGCGACGTCGGGGCACACGTTAGCGATAACAATAGGCGTGTGGTAGACAGAGGAGGGCCGTGGTCTATCTAGCAGGCATCCGGGCCACCGTCGAAACGAGGCTGCCGCGCGCGCGTATTACCATAAGCATTCATATATGCAGCGGCGCATTATACTTGCATACCCGGCATAAAGGTGGCCGTGTCGTATTAGACAGAGAGGCACGCAGGTATATGTATGGTGGATGGCTGGCTACTTAACTTACGTGTACCAGCCGCCTTCACGAGTCACTGGCACGCGAGCCTGATTGACTTGTAGATGAGGCGACACAGTCGATATACGCCGCGAGCTCTGCAACCCCCCAGTCATGGCTACCAGTTCAATCCTCTACCCCTTTCACCCCGCGCCTTCTCTTTTCCCGTGCTAGCCCTCGACGGGGTGATCTTTCGCTTTCTCTTGAGAATTAGCCAGCGGAGGCGTGAAAGATTAATAATAATATGGAGTTCGAGTTTGGTTACATTAATTGAAATTTTTTGAGATTTGGGAGTGTCTTATTAAGGGGGGATTCTTGGGTAACAGCCCCAAAAGTAACTGATGTTTAAGAATTTTTTTGGAAAGAACTGTTGGTCATATTGGATTAAACTCTTTTGGGACGTAATAAGGCATCTTTGAACTTACAGAAAATATTTTTTTATGTCGATCCTTATTATTTATTAATTATTGTGGAATATTGCCCACCTATTCGACGATGTAACTCTTGTTGGCGGGATGTGTAGCACCTATCAGAGTCATCTGATTGTAAAAAAATATAAGTTTCAAAATGCTAGATAGGACATTCTAACCCTTTAACGCCCGCACCTAGATCCCGTTGAATACAAAATATTCCCTTTTGTTTTTATTGTTAAATGTGGTCTGAATTTATATATTTTTATACAAAAATTTTTTTTATTTTTTTTTAATTTATTTTCTTCAGAGGTCAAAATGCATAAAACCAAAGAATATAGGGTTCAGATAGCCCCAACTTTCTTCAGTGAATAAAAAAAAAACTATGCTAAACATGTATCACTTAAACTGTTGCAAACACCGAAATGCGAATGCAAACGGCGAAACGGCAAGAAAAATAAATGTATCATATATGATACGCTTGGCGTTAAAGGGTTAACTAAATAGGGCAGATATAGTGTCGAACAGAATACACCTACAAGTTCTGTTTATTCAAATGTCTGTGACCAAACAGAAAAGTTCCCATAGGGGAGAAACTATGAGGGTAGTGATGATTAAATTCGAGGTTTGACAACGCATTACGATCATGTGGCTGGTAGACAGACATCCCAAGTCTTCCTTCCATCCACTCCACTCGTCTTGATTCCTCCTGAAATACATCCCTGCTAGGTTCAGATATATATAAGTGTGCTCAACGTCTCCCCCATAAACGTGATATAATCTTAAAACCTGCGCACCCCAAGGTTGCAATCGCATTCGAACTGGTTCTCAAAAGTTTGATCGCGCGAGGCGTCTTGAGCCCCCCGTCGCCGGCTATGGGGTTCCACGCGATGGCCGCGCGATTCCACCCCCTTCTCGCCTTTTCCACGGGCCGCTGGCCGCCTCCTCTTTCAACGTTCCCTCGCAGCCACCGACCGTTATCTAGTTAATTAATCTCCGCCGACGGCGGCAGCCGACTAGCAGGGCGGCAAAACTCCCACCGTTTCTGCAGCCGTAACGAGCCACGACAACGAAAGTGTCGACCGCCACCCCCTTGCGTTCACCCCGGATTCGCGACTACCGCCCTTTGCCCTCCGCGAGCCCTTTGACTACGAAATATTAATTGTCGTGGAAGAAACGCCGGGGGTGGGAGTTCGTTAGGACGACGATTGAGAAATTATTTATGGAGAAGAAGGCGGTTGAACATTTTATCAATGATATCGGTGTTAGACTATTGTCAGCCCAGTTAAGATACATATGTAAATTGAGGAAATTGCAGAAAGAGAGGTGCAGCTCCATTTTTTACAATTTTTGAGTTATGAGGTGTGATATATGTAAAAAAAATCCTCATCGTTTGATGCATGTTTGATGCAAATATGATGACAAATGAGCGATTTGTTGCAAATAAATAAAAATTGATGTATTAATATTTTTTAAAGTGGAAATATTAATATTAATATTTTTAAAGTGGGAATATTTATAATATTTTTAGAGTGGAAATATTAATATTAATATTTTTAAAGTAGAAATATTAATACTAATATTTTTAAAGTGGATATATTAATATTTTTATTATAGAATATTTTTTCGCCAAAAATAGAAGTAAAAACTTATCAACTCAATAACTACTAAGTACTTATTGTGTGAAATATATATTTTTCAATTAGTGTTCTTTTTTTAATGTTAAGTCAAAGCAATAATTTTACATGTAAACAGTTTTCCCATTTACTCGAAGTTGGTAAAGACGGAGCTGCACCTCTCATACCACAATTTCCTCAATTTGGCTAAAAATAAAATTGTAAACCACTTTAGTGTAGTACATAGAACGATTTTCTGAGGACCATCGTAAGTTCTACCCAGAGTACTTTCTTCAAATTTGATTAGATCTACAATTCATAAACACAAACAACCAAGATATAATCTACTACAATACTTCTTAAATTAATTCTCACTCCACACTAAAATCATCCAAAAAAATCCCCAACTCAATCCCAATACCATCAACCCCAACTGCACCAATTTCCAAGGTGAAAACCTACCCTCCATCAATCCCTCCCCATAGAAACCTGCTCCACACTCTCGCCCCAATGCAACAGACATCAGTGGCGACATCCCAGCCACTTCACCTTCAACCACTACCCAAAACCCACCCCTGCAAACCACCCTGCTCTAAACAACCCCCGATAACCAACCACCACATCCATGCCCATCTCCTCATTACCCTCGAGTACGAATCGATCGATCGGCACAACGGAAGGTTGCACAGCCTACCGGCTGAGCGGACAGATGTCCCGGGGCGACGTTGCGACGGTGGACGACGGCGTGAGCCGTGGCAGCGGCGCGGTTGGCGGCGTGGACGGCACGCACGCTGCGCCCCCTGATGCGGGGTGGGCAAGTATTGATTGGGTCGGCGCGTCCCGTGGTCGGGCGTCGTGGTGGTAGCCGGAGCGCAAGAGGGTGGCGGAATCGGCAGGCGCCATCACGCGGGGCCGCCGCGACTGTCGTCGTCGTCGCCGTCGTGGTCGTGGTCGCCGTCGTCTGAGGGGTCGTCCAGCCAGTGGCCGCGTACTCGACACAGCGAAAAGATGGTGATGATGGCTGGCATGGACGACCACGAGCGAAAAGTCGTCCTCGAGTTCTGCCACCTGCTCGAGAAGAGCAAGCAGCTGTTCAACGGGCTACGGGATCTGCCACAGTACGGGCACAAGCAGTGGCAGGGCTACTTCGGGCGCACCTTCGACATCTACACGAAGCTGTGGAAGTTCCAGCAGCAGCACAGGTGAGTCAGTGAGCGTGGGCCGTGCGCGAAACCCGAGCCCGCGTGAGTCATCCCGGTTCCGCGAGCGGTGTGGCTGCGCCCCTAACGCGCCCGTCGCTCCACGTCCAACGGCCACGAGGTCCTGCCGATCTAGCCCTCGATCCTCCCCGTGGGCAGCGTTCTCTACCGTCCGCCGGGGGTGCGCCGACCGACCGGATCCCGCCACCCTTTCGCAACAAAGGGGAAACGTGCTCCCCTGCCGCGGCACTCGCCCGTGGAACGGGGGCCATCCGCCGTGAAGACGAGGAAGGATGTTGGTCCTCGCGCCTGGGTACGCGACCATGTGACGAGTGGACGGCGAACACTGTGCGCGCGAGTGAACGATGTATGTACTTACGTACGTACGTGTTACTCACGGCTATGCAGGGGCATAGATTATTTTTAGTGAATCGCTCAGAGGGGTGCACTTTAAGGGTATAATGTTTTACTCATCGATTTCTTTTTTCACGTCCCGCTCTCGGTTTCATCGCGGCACTCTCGAATGCTTATCGAAACGGGGTGTTGGACGCGCGCTTCTGAAGGGGTTCCGTAGCGATACGCGGAAATTGCGTCCCGCCTCTAGGTCGATCGTTGTTGCATGCTCGCGGGAATTTCTTGCCGATGCGGTCCTGAGACACACTTGTGTGGCGTGCGAAACGACTTTCTTTGGGTTACGAGAAGCCAAATGTCTGACTTGAAATTTCACTGCTGGCACGAAGAGCTGTATTGTTTCGGTGTGTGGGGCCCTTTAGGCGGGGTGTCTTTTAAAGCGCGATGAGACTGACGAGCAGCTGATTTGGACGGGGTAGTTTATCGGGAAAAGGTTTGGATATGATGATATATCTTATGGGGTGTTTTAGATGTTAGAATTCTTTAGTTATTTTAACTTGATATCTTCTTATTTACGTTACGAGTTGTGAGATACCTACATTTTTATTGAAATTTACTGAAAAATTTCGTCACTTTTATATTCGAATGCGGAACGCAATGTCACTGTACTTGAAAAGGAGATTAATAGCAAGTATACTAAGTGGTAGTGCGATAAGTACACAGTTTCGTGTGAACAAACAGTTATTTTGCTAAGCAAAAGCTACAAACAACCATTCATGTAACATACCTTCCTGAAAAACTGTATTATAGATGGAAAAATACTCGCCAGTTGTGTCACGTTTTAATGGTCACCCCCACATGTTCCATTTATTCATTTACTGATTTGCTAAATGAACGAAATATATATCGATGGCTTAGTGCACAAATATTATATGTCCACTTTTAGCGTTTTTGAGAAAAATTGGTTTAAACAAGCAATGATACATAAAATTCAGAAACATATAATGAACAAAAATATCATTTTTAACAAATTTATGACGTAGATATAATTGCGATGTTTATACAACATAGACAAACAGTCAAGAACTATACCCTCTTTAGTTAAAATGTCCTATCTAGCATTTTGAAACAACCGAGAAAACTGAAGTTTTATCATTTGCTTTGTACCGCCCTTATTTCCCTTCATTCAAATTAAAACATGTTGTCAGTATTTCGTAACAGCCTAATATAATTTTTTGTAATAGGTTTACCGGTAGGTAATGTATTATTAACATACCAATTAATTATTTGTTTTAGATAGGATATTTTAACCATTTCGGAAGAAATTAGGTTAAATACATTAGAGTGTTTATAAATCTTTACGAAGCACGTAAAGTTTTCTAACTTTACTTAAAAGGTAAAAGACGTGTGGAACTTCAAATATTTCAACATATCTAAAAAAATGAAAAAACGCTAGATAGGACAGTTTAACTATTTGTTGCATATAAAAACTCAAGTCTCCAAAAGTGCATTAAGCCACCACTATACTCCCCTTCATACACGAAAATATAAAATAGAATATCCCTTTTCCCACAAATGCCACAAGTCCATAAGAATATTACCTACCTCATACACGCGTAGAATTTAATGTCCCCTTAAAAGAACCCTGCCACTCAAATCACTCCACGTATTTTGTGCCACCCTATACTCCAACCCACGTTACACCACCCAACACGTGACCAAGACCTCGTGGTATCGTTGTCGCGGATCCCACGACTCGATCTCGGTCCTTCCTTTCTGTAATTTCGCGACGAAGCCTCGACCGCGTACAGTTATCGCGTACGCTTAATCGTCGCCCAACCCACCCCTCACCCCCCTCGCCCTCACCCCCTTACGCCCTTTCCTTGCCGTTTACTTTCTCGGTCGCTTCATTGGCCCACTTCCGCCCGCGAACCTTTATTTACCCTTTCGATTCTGTTACCCGGTAATGCCCCCCCATCCCTTTCGATCGCGTAAAGTGCCATCGGGGGCCGCGGCGTGACTCAACAAAGAGTCAATTGTCTATCCAGCTATTCACACGACACCTGGCCGAACCCGATACACGCGCTCGACGCGATACACTGGCTGACAAGTCTAAATGGCCTGTCGGAAAAATCGCGTCCCGTATGTTCAGTCCGGACTAAGAAAGGGAGCATGAATTGCAGTTGATTCGTTTACGAGATAGTCGATTTAAGTCTCGGCACGAATCACGCTGGACAATTTTGAGGAGAAGGTGGGGTTGCCTAGAAAGATATGGGTAGAAGAATTAGAAATTGGGTGAAAGTGGAAGGTAGTTATAGAGTGATGTGACGAACTGAAGCGTTTGTGAGTGACGATGGGACCATTTTGAGCGTGTGCTATAAAGTGCGTTAATTAATAATGAGTGGTGGTATCTTTGAGATTTAATAGTTTTCAGATTGTTCTTATTATGTATTTTTTGTTAGTCTTCCTATTTGTTTAATGAAAGCAATATATTTTTAATACGATTAGTAATAACTGATAATAAAAGTTGTAAAATATTAGAACGCAGAAAAATATAGAAGTTGGTAAATAATTACGTTCGTGGCAGGGCATTCGAATGTACCGAGGTTTGACGGGCAGGGTACGCGCATAAACTTCCTGACACGCGTTCAGACTCGCCCCGCAACGTCGCGTGCACGCTGTGGCTGTTAATAAATATCGAGGACGCTCTTTCAGGATCGGTTTCCCGCGTCAAAACAATAGAGAAAGTTTCTCCAGCGCTCGTGCGAATGTCTTTGAAAACTATCACGGCTCCGCGATCTCGGGATTGTTTTTTTTCAGCTGGTGCCTTTCTTGCAGAGACACGCAGCAGCTTTGTTCCCCTTCTGCGATTTCTTGCAAACGACAATTCTAACGCGAACCTACGTTACACTGCGTTTTCACGTGCCTAAGGAATGGAATGAAACGGAATTAAATTCCTAGCGATAAAGGCTGCACTATTTTCGCACCTGACGAAGCGATATCATCAAACCGATTCCTCAGATTCGACTGGCACTATAGACTAGATAAAGATTAACGCTATTGGCTTTCCCTTGCAGCTTGTAAAAGTCAATGGATACTGCTTCATAGGTGATAGACAAAATGATATTCATAAAGAAGCTAGACACTAAGAAATGTATGTTTTAGCACTAAGTAGAAAGCAGCATTCTTTCATTAAACCCCAAACCAGAGATGGGCAAAAAATGATTTGAAATAAAAATTTGTGTACAAAATTTGTGTACAAAATTTTTATTTCAAATAAATTTTTGCCCATCTCTGCCCCTAAGACATCACAGAAAAGAAATTCACCTTCAGATCTCCAAATACTTTTTAAATATAGCTCACAATACTAAACCCACCCTCAGGTGCACCAAGCATCAGTGAAGTTCCCAAACGCGCATGCCCAACAAACCAAACATTACCTCGTAACCGAACCGTTCCCACTTCCCAAGCCTGCACTCAGAGATGGGCAAAAATTTTATTTAAATAAAAATTTCGAATACCGAATAAAAGTTAAAAAAAACTCATTGTCGAGTGAAAAGATTAACTTTAGTTGTCAAATAATCTAAAGTTAAAGTAACCTTTATTTGATCCATTATTTAAATACTGTTTTATTTAGTTAATCCCCAACTCTGCCTCCACTAATGTCCCTACTAGCCTCGCCACCGCTTGGTACACCCACGCTGTCACTTATGAAATCGTGTTCTCAACTAGGGCTGGGACTATTTGTCGTATTTTTCGGTATTCGAATATTCGAATACTTCAGTTCCTCAATTATTTGGCGAATATATTTCGAATGTACAAGTATTCGAATACTATTCGAATATACAAGTATTCGAATACTATTCGAATATACAAGTATTCGAATACTATTCGAATATACAAGTATTCGAATACTATTCGAATATACAAGTATTCGAATACTATTCGAATATACAAGTATTCGAATACTATTCGAATATACAAGTATTCGAATACTATTCGAATATACAAGTATTCGAATACTATTCGAATATACAAGTATTCGAATACTATTCGAATATACAAGTATTCGAATACTATTCGAATATACAAGTATTCGAATACTATTCGAATATACAAGTATTCGAATACTATTCGAATACTATTCGAATATACAAGTATTCGAATACTATTCGAATACTATTCGAATATTTAAGTATTCGAATAGTATGGTGTGAATTAATAAATCAAGTTCTTTAGGTTCATTTGTCAGGATGAAATCTTGTAAGTTAATTTTGACCTACTTCACACCATACTATTCGAATACATCAGTATTCAAATAATATTCGAATAATAACATTCGAATACTCAAATATTTGAAGTTTATTCGCAGCATTTAAATACTCAAATATTCGAAGTTTATTGTAGCATTCGAATACTCAAATATTCGAAGTTTATTCGTAGCATTCGAATACTCAAATATTCGAAGTTTATTCGTAGCATTCGAATACTCATAAAACATTCGAATATTAAATTATTCGAATAGTCCCAGCCCTATTCTCAACGAAGCACCCATACAACCCTCCCTCTGCTCCCTGTTTCAGGACGATACTGGACACCAAGTACGGCCTGAAGAGGTGGCAGATCGGCGAGATAGCCAGCAAGATCGGCCAGCTCTACTACCACTACTACCTGCGCACCAGCGAGACCAGCTACCTTCACGAGGCCTACTCGTTCTACGCGGCGATCAGGGGCCGCGCGTACTACAGCCGCGCGGCCAAAGAGGACAGGAGCGACCTGATGGTGAAGAAGCTCAGGTACTACGCCCGGTTCATCGTGGTGTGCCTGCTACTAAACCGCATGAAGCTTGTCCGAGAGCTGGTGCAGGAGCTGGACGCCCAGATCGCCGATTACACCAGCACCTACGAACCAGATGATCAGCTGGAGTGGAACCTGGTGTTGGACGAGATCAAGGCGTTCGTGAAGGCCGAGTCGGCGGTCGGGGTGGTGCACTCGGACTCGAATCCCGTGATACTCACCCACAGGCTCGGCCCGCAGACCTCGCCGCCCGTCGAACGTACGCCACCCATGTGCCTATCGCTGCAGGAGATCCTGATAGTCGGCAACTGCGCCGACCAGGTGAAGTTCAGTGAGTTGTCGATGGACATGTTCAGGATGCTGCAGACACTCGAGAGGGAGCCCCGCGACGATCCCAATCACCTGCACGACGCCTCACCAGCGGGCAGGATGCCGTTCAGGCCCGGACCTTACCCAGGTGCGGAGAACGGGGCGCCCAGGCGCGACAACCCACACAAGTATCTGCTGTACAAGCCCACCTACAGCCAGGTGCAGGTGTTCCTCGCTAGCGGCTTCAAGGAGCTGCCGGCGAACGGCGCGCTGCTCCTCTACCTGTCCGCGGACGGATGCTTCTCCACCGTCAAGCACCCGGAAGAAAGTGAGTGTTTCCCTTTGGTCGGATACGGACGCTTCGCTAGAGCCTTGGCTGAGTTGTTTGGCTGTACGCGTCGCTCGTGGAACGGATATAGTGGCGTGAAACTGGTAGCGGAGTGTAGGGGCGGTAGGGTTGAATTGGGGGTGTGTTTGGAATTTTATAGTGACTGAGGAGATTTGTGTTTGAAGGCTTGATAGCTTTTAAGGATATGGGAAGTATGTGTAGGTGGCATATCCGTTCCACTGACTGTACTTACTTGTCCCTCGATGGGAGCTGGTATTATCTGCGCGAGCTTTTGTCGCGTTTTTTGCTCTTTGCGCTAGCGTTTTACTGTTGAGGGCGAGGGTGCTTGTTAAAGGAGGCGCTGAACGATTGTGTAGTTGCTATATTTAGGGGTTCTAATGGGGATGTAGAGGAGGTACGAGATGACAGGGAATCTTGATGAGAATTACGGTTCCTTGAAGTTTCAAAGGATCTAGATGGTTAAAGAGTAGCTAGGTATCTAATTTGGTGTTGATATTAGGGAGATGATATTTGTGAAATTCTGAATTGTCAAATTTTGAATTGCGAAATTCTGAATTGGGAAATTCTGAATTGCGAAATTCTGAATTGGGAAATTCTATTGACTAAGGTCGGGGCCATTATCGCAATGTATCTAGGGGATGAAATAAGGAGAAAGGGGTGGGATATCCAGATTTCAGAGGAGATTTCTTTTAATAGAGGATTACTTGCAAAGCGCTTATACAATCGTTAATAATTCTTTTCTAACACTGAATTTCACACCCCCCATCATCTTCAAACATTTTTAAAACTGCCCTCTTGAATCTATACAAAATTATCCAACTACAAGTAACCACTACATTCCCACTGAAAGAGGCAACACACATAGAGATCGCAGCCCAGTTTCGTCACCTATATCCAAAACCCATAAATCGCCACATCGGATCGATTTCCACGAACTTCAAAGTGTCGAGCCCTCCAGAGCTCCCGACATCATCGTCAAAGCCTTCTTTTTTGACGGCGAAAATAATTTGCGAAGCTCCAAAAAAAAAATAAAAAACGCCAATGGCCAGAGTCTGGTGTCTCCGATCGGCCACAAAAATTACTTATCGCAGCAGTGGCTGGTCCGATGCGCGGTTAAAGCGAATCACCCGCTCGACGGAGCCGAAGACGAACGCGTGTCGGTGTTTTCGGTCAGTTTCCTCGGTCGCTGGTGATCCGTCGCTTTGGCCGTCGATCTGAGGGGGGCGACGGGCTTTCCCCCCGTGTCCCCTGAATCGGAACAGCCCGTCAACGGATAAGCCGTGTCGCGAACATTGTTGTTACGTGTACTCTGTATACAGGGTGTTGCAAAATTGATGATCCAAACTTTGGGTACTATGCGTTCCAGAAGTATAGTGATACTAGTAAACTAGTACTATGCTTTACAGAGGAATAGTGACGGTAGTATCTACTTATCTTCTTGCTGACAAGTGAAGAGCTCAGGAACGTGTTTAGCATACTTTTTCGACTTCGGTACTTTAAAATTCTGGGATCATCCTGATCCTCATTACCCTAATACTTTTATACGTAGAAACTCGAGAAGGAGTAAATCAATGAGTAAACACGTGAGAATCGAAATTAATCAATTCCATAAAATGAAAAGTAGAGAAGATTATGTGTTTAATTACTAATATTGAATAATTTGCAAAAAGTACAACTGGTCAGGGTGCTTTTTGAGTGGATCGTAGGTATCACAAATAACGAGTATATGGATCCATTTAAAATTAAAGTACAGTTGCATATTGCATATGTATTATTGAATTTGGAGATAGCATTCTGTAAAGTATCCTTCTTCCTCCGTCATTTTTTTCCAGTTAGAAACAAGCAAGAAGCATGACCCGTGCCAGTTGCGCGGGTCTGCACACAGATATTCAAAGTATGGACCATTAATCTTAGCGCACCCTATATATATATATATATACCAGAGCGCGTATCCAGTAAACGCGTGGCCCCAGGATCTCCGGCTAATTAGATCAGGGGAATCGGACTATCGCCTTTCTCGCATTCGACCAAGGGCTTCATGGACATACCGCGAGCTTGCGTCGTTGATGAGCGACTGAACCGAAGACTTTTCGACACCCCTGACTTCTTGACCCCCGCCCTCTCTAGATATATGATTACATAAACCCCCGAGAAGACTGGAAAGTGTTTCTCGGTTTGATTGGGCGATGGGATGGGCGAAGGAATGGGTGAAGGATGTGAATTTCACGATTACAATTGTTTTGCTTTTCTTTAAGCCATCGTGGCCGATATCCGGAAGGGTTGGGAGCTTGAATTTGTTCTCTGCGAAAGGGTGCGTGGGGATTCTGGGGGATGTTTTAGGGTGGTTATTCCTTGAGGAGCTTGGGATACGTTTCAGTTTAGTCACTCTTTGCTTAGGTTACTCGTTAGTTAGACTAGCTCGTGTTAGACGACATTGCCATAGATCGATAAATAGAAGCTACACGTAGGAAATTCGCTGTGGTATGAGCTTGACGGTTTGACCATAGATCTTGTACATACGATGTATTTTTAGAAAGCTTGGCGCTACTTTTGCTCCTTCCGTAACCAACAAGCTGCAGAGCTTCTGATAAAGAGAAGATCGATAGAATCAGTAGCTAAGCGATCGCAATTCTGTAGACACTAAACGGAGTAAAGGTTATTCAACTTTTTAGTAAAATAATAACACACCTTTTCTAGAAAAAGTTAGCCTCGCAACTAACACTCAAAGTGGTATATTTTACCATTTTCATATTGTTTACCACTTGCCATTGATAACGTCACAACTCAAAAAATGAAAATTTTGCAGGAAAAGCATTTGACTAATAGTTAAACACTAATCATGTAATTTGTTTAAATTGATATTTTATACCACTATCAATGTCAAACAGCGATGTGAAACGCATAACCGGGATAATTACATAGTCTCCCGAATTCGAAAAAAAATTCATTGCAAGGCCACTGAAGCTGCATACGAGCGTCAGAAACGAATCGTTGGCGAAAGCAACGCCTGCCCTTTAATTGGACCCACGAAAAGATCAGTGGCAGCGCTAGAGGTGTCCGACGCGAAGTGGGAAGAAGGGTGCACGGTTGTATTTCTTTTTCTCTTTTTCGCCTTTAATTAGTGCCCATCCTCGTGAAACTTTCACGCGAATCGAAAGAAGACATCTCGAGGGTCATCTCGCGAGATGCATGCCGGCCGCGACCATGACCCTTATCGCGCTGGCCTCCGAATTAACTAAACAGAAAATCCAGGTCGTTTAGACGGGTTCCCTAATATTCCACGTGCCTCCGCGTCCAACCTCTATCCCCCAGCCAATCTCTAATCACTGTCCTCCATTTTACACGTTATACCCCGCTTTCCAATCCACGCTGCTAAATTAATACTGAATCACCTGCCCCGCGACTCGTCTGAATTATTTAAACGCTTTATACGTTTCGTAATCCCTCTACGCGTTATTCCATTGTTATTCGAGGACCATAATCTTTCATTGATCACTTAGCGGTCAGTATCGATGCTCATTGGCAAAAGTGCGCGTGTGTCGTGTTGCTTTAGTTTCTTAATTCGCAATTTTCAAATTTACAAATTCTCAAATTTTCAATTTTTCAAATTCTCAAATTCTCAAATTCCCAAATTCTCAAATTCTCAAATTCTCCAATTCCCCAATTCTCAAATTCCCAAATTTTCAAATTCTCAAATTTTCAAACTCTCAAATTTTCAAATTCCCAAATTCTCAAATTCTCAAATTCTCAAATTCTCAAATTCTCAAATTCCCAATTTCTCAAATTCTCAAACTTTCAAATTCTCAAATTCTCAAATTCTCAAATTCCCAAATTCTCAAATTTTCAATTTTTAAGTTTCCTCATTTTCACCCGATTTCCGCGTAATTTTCTACTGATTCTGAATTAAGAACCGACTTCTGCACTGTGTTAGAAATAGAAGATAGGCATACCGTCTGGAATTCCTCAAAAAAAAATGGGAAGCCACAAAAATTATTACTTTTTTATGCGACTTTAAGTTATTGGTATTCTATGAAATTTGGATTTTCCTTGGTTTCGATTTTCCGCTTCTTTTTAACAACAGAACCGATGTTTCGCGGCACACGATTTGGAAACGTCGGAATAAAGGGAAATCTGTTCCAAAAAAAAGAGGAGGAAGGAGAGAAGAGGAATTCGCGGAGATTGAAGGCCGAGGGTGGTAAAAAATTCACCAGCTGACCACCAAAGGGGACCGCTATTCAGAGCTCTAAGGTTACAGCCGTGTCGAGAAGGCGAAAATGGTCTTTCAACGAAACTAGAGTAGCGCATCCGTGTCAAGGTCATTCCGCGATAGAGATTCCGACCTGCTGGTGGATTCTAAGTTCGCAATCGATATCGAAACACAAGGCGCGCCGTCGATATCCGTCCGGCCAGGTGGCAGCTTCTTCAATGAACGTTTAGCCTCGTTAACCGCGCGACACAATTCCAAACAGGGACATTAAGCATTCCCATTTACAAAAAGAGAGGACGCTGAAAGCTCGATAAAACGAAACATTTCTCGTGGTTTAGATACATCCGAACCCGATGAAAAATCCGTGGTTTCTTCAAACGAAGTTTTATAAATTATTCAAATGAGAGACATATAATTCTAACGCTTTCCTCCACCTAATTAATATTTTTACATTCATACTATTTTTCCTAAAACACAGCCCATTAGCTAAATATTCGAAATTTATAAAATTTATGGAAGCAAACCACCCTCTCAATAAAACGAAGAATTTTAAATTTCCATGGGAGCTTCCCCCAACCCCCTTTAAATAATATTAAGCACAAATAAAACGATTCGTATCTCTTAGATTTTCTTTTAAATGGAAATAGACCGACGTGGAACATTAGTGCGATCTGCGTCTTGAGGAATTCAGCGATTAAGTGGAATGGGGCAGTAATGGTCAGACAGTAGAATAGAGATTGTGCAGCGTAGAAGTGGGTTTTAAAATCGGTGGCTTCTGGCTCCACGGGGTACGATACAAATTACAATGTCGCGGGCGATCTGGTTCGCGCGAAAATAAATCTTCGAAGGATGACGCGAGCGATTTTGGTAGCTCGCCAATTTCGAAGCGGGTAGGCGCCGTCTCCGAAAACCGACACGCTACGCCGGGCTTCTCATTGTTTCGACGAAACGAAGCTTGGTTTTCAGCTCGCCCGAACATGAACAGACCGATCGCCACTGTTTATAGGGACGACGTGTGTTGGAAACAGACCCATCGAAAAAATATTGACGTTTGAAAAAGTGTGTTAACTCGTACCCTCGAAAAGCCGTTTTTATTGTAGCCAGATGTTTAATGAGATTAGAAGAATATAAAATAAAGATATAGTTTCTATTATTATAGTAGAAGAATATTTAATTGGGATGTTGTTTTAGGGACTCTTCACCTCATTGCTAAAAAATAGTGTAGTGATATAACAAAGTAATGATAATTTAAGTTCTTACTTTAGACATAATTCAACCACAATCAAGACCTCCAAGTCTACACATTCCACCATCCCAAAAGAATCCCATTATATTTTCAATATAAAATTAATTATTAATTATTAAAAATAAATCTATTACTTTAATATTTTCAATATTATGCTCTTAACTTTAAGCTACTAAAATTAATAAATAATCACCAACAATAAATACATATAAATATAAATTTTTACAATTAAGATAAAATCAAATCGTTTAACACCAAAAGAATTAACTAAATACATCATCTTATAAATTCTTATCCCTCTAAGAGATTCATATCAACCCTTCTCAAATCATCCCTCATAATCATAAATATCCAAAATAAACCTTCAATAGGAAAATTTAAAAAGAATATTTAAAAAATACATAGAAGCAAAAACATAAATATAACTTAAATAATGTATTATATTATTAAAATAAAATACTCAACCTAAAAACACCCCACATAAATCTTTAAAATTAAAATTTTATCAAACTCTCTTAACATCCCAGATCTAACCCAGATCTCCAAGTCTACACATTGACCCCTCCCTAAAGAGCCCCATCCAATCCCCTCCCCTTATCCAAAAATGGCAATCCCCCAAAAAACCTCGAGCAAAACCAATGAAACTCAACAACCTCGCAGTAGCGCCAAAGAGTACAATCCCTAATTACCATCGCCCAATTAACCAAAAAGCTCAAAAAGAGAAGTTAAGACAGCCAACGAAGCCAAGGGGGGCCGCCGAGCGTGCCCTGTGGCAGCCGGCCGCGGCAACGAAACCGGAATTGCACGATGTTGATAAACTTGCGGTGTTTCAGTGGGGTACGACCTGGGCGGCGTGTCGACGTGCAGCAAGAGGGACCCGGAGCACGGGAAGAGGCCAACGGGGGGCAAAGAGCCCCACTGCCTCTACCCAGGTGACCTCTACCCGTTCACCAGGAAGCCGCTGTTCGTGGTCGTGGACTCGGACAACAGCTTCGTGTTCCAGCAGATACCGCGCTACTTCGGCCAGCCGTTGATGGTGCTGATGTCGCCGCAGGACACGCCGCCGACCCTGCGCGACGTCAGACACGGCGGCAGCCTGTTCACCCTGTTCCTCCACGCCCCCCTCGCCGCCTTCTGCCTTATATGCAACATCGGGAGCCTGGCCGTGCACCACTGGGAGCGGTGCCAGCGTTACATCGAGCGGTTCCTCATCGAGGCCTGTCAGCTCGTCATGCACTCCAGATGCGGTAAGGATTCGGGAGCCCTCAGTTTCCTTGCTATTCTTTTCCGTTCCTTTCTTTCTCTTTCTTTTTCTTTGTTCTTTTGTTGTTGTTGGACATCCCCGTAGCTGCGATCTGGGGGATCTCTGTGCTTTCTAATTCGATCAACTCGGGGGCGCAGGATAGGGGGATAGATCTGTGTCGGTGAAACTTTCTTGGCTCCGACGGCCGCGAAATCGGGGGTTGGCTTCGGGTTTCATCTGGGTCCTGTTTTTGGAACCCGTGGGGGTATTGATTCTGGCGAAATGTCGGGTGACTTGGAGGATGCTAATACCGTGACGCAGCGGGATGATGGATCTTTGGTCTTGGCGCTGGTAGCATTCAGGGGTTTCTTGGGCTTGATTATTGGAGGAGCGTTCGGGGTGACTTTTTTGTGGTCTTTGTGTGTTAAATGTAAGGGGTGGGTTTTAATTGAGGGGCTACGGTACCTGGTCACCCGACAACTAAAGTATTTCTCGGTGGTAGTGGGATGCTTCGTAAGCGGGAGATTGAACTTCCCTCGGTCGGATTATGGCTTCCGTAGACATTAGATACCTGAACTTTCAAACGGGGAAAAAACAGATAAAGACCAATTGAATTACGTAGATTGACCTGATACGCTTAAAGTCTTTGACTACATGGTACTTCCACGTTTCCTCGTTTAACGATTCTATTTCTTCCCTGGCCTCGGCGTGGGAACACGTCGAGTATCATTTTTCACATTTGTAGCTTTATTCTGTCACGTCTTAAGATTATACAAAAAATTGTAAGTAAAAGTATCCATTTATAAAAGAATAGGAGCAGCGTGAAGAGAAAAGTATCCTTCCGGATGCCAGACCTGATTGACCAAAAAACAGAAGTCCCCATCTACTTCAAATATATTATGCATAGGGTAGATGTACCGTTTGTGGCCATTGTACTGTTTTTGGCCAAGTGCATAATTATCTTATTTTTAAATTGCTTGCAGATCATTATTATCTGGAAAATTTCATATCTTCATGATATCGTTCTCTTCACGATGCTCCTATTCCTCTATAAATGGATACTTTCACTTACAATTTGTTTTATAGTCTTAAAACGTAACAAAAAAGGCCAACAAACATATTATTTTTTAATTCCCAAAAAATTAAGTTCTTTTCAACCGTCACCCTAAGAAGACCCCTTACAACTTCCATCCACAGAAGCAAAACAGTCTTACCCACAGAAAACCTTGCCGCATCCACTCTATAACAAATACGTCGCAACAATTTCCCCATGATACTCAAAAACCGAAGCCAATTAATAATTAGATCTTAGATCAGATCTCACGATTCCCTCCCTCCCACAGAAACATTTTCTTCCCCCTCCTCCCCTTCTCCACAAAAATGTATAATTGTCTATGTCTACTGGCCGATCCTTGACCCCGGAAGTGTGACCGAAAAAATCGGTCCTCGGCGACGAATGGGGATCCCGCGATTGCGTTGCAACGATAAACAGAGCTGGCCTAGATCCAGCCCCGTGTTTATCGCTGAACCGGCAATCTCCGCCTCTCCTAGACGCGTGATCTAGAGTGTCTAGAGCCACAAAGGGCCTTCCCGCTATTGTTCCACTGCCTCCCGCGACAGCGATATGTCGCGCGAGTTTTCAACGGTACCGAGTGGCTTCCTTTTGTCAGAGGGACCGATAGGCGTGGTAAGCCAAGCGGCGTAAGGTAACGGCTAGCCCCCTCCCGCGACACGCTTAATTCGCCCGTCGCGAGAGGAAGTTTCACCGAATCGATATATCGAGGGAGGGAGAGGGTGGGGTGGGCGGGGGGTGCGACACGATAATACGGCTGGAAAGTTTGAACAACAGGTCTGAGTGTAGACAACAACAACAGCAGCAACAGTAATATGCAAATTTGTCTGCCATGCGTCTGGATTCGGTACGGCGCCCCCGCGCGACGGCAACCGTAGACGTCAGTCCCGAGAATTTCGTCAGCGCTCGGCCTTGCCTTTCTTCCAGTCCGGAAGTTTCGAGCCCGCCAGGGGACTCGCGCCTTTCCAACGGCGTATCTAGAACAAGGGTTATCAACGCTTACGTAATCTCACGGAGAAGTTTCTTAACCCCCATTGCGCCCGTGCATCGGGGCCGACTCCACGGCACGTTTCACCCTTTGCGTTGAAGGGTGCGAGGGTAAATTCGACGCGGGAGAAGGAAATTTAGGAATTTCGTGGGATGGATAAAACTTATTTTTGGGGAATTACTGGTAGGGTGATATTAACCCTTCGTGGTCACACGGGGTGTATCGCACTCCAAGTTTTCGAATTTAAATGTCCCGTCTTTAGGATTTTCAAAGAGTATTTATCGAGGAAAAAATAATCGCTCTTCTTGAATTACAAATTTCATCTCAATTTCAAAATTTACATTTCTAGAAGAATACTATTAAAGCATTACGAATGTACAATTATCACTGAAAAGTAGAAAGATTCAAAAATACGAACATGGTAACTCAAAAATTACGTTGGGGGTGTAGTGTGACCAATTTGGGATTATAGCTGTGACCACGGAGGGCCAAACGTCTTTTGTTTATACGTACTTTGAATCTAATTTTGTCGAGCTTTCTGTAAAGTAAATTGGGGATTGTTAATCGTACAATTAGTGACAAAACACAACGGGATTCAGCATTAATGAAATAATTATGGGAATTTAAAAATCGTGCCCCTACATCAAAGCCACCCCCTCTCAAACATAGCCGACCGTTCTCGAACTGACGTCCTCGGTTCCGATCGACCTGGGCCCGCCAGACTGCAAATTGCTCGAACTTGTCAAAATTGCTCAAACTGAAAACCAGAAAGTAAAAAAAAAATACAAAAAGCGAATATGTACCAATAGTATCAATACCATAATGACAAAAAAACGAAAAAAAAAGAAAAGAAAAGAACGATAAAAAGCGGCGAAAAAAAAGGCAACAATAAAAATGCAAATGAGAATCAAAGAGACACCTCGACTGACGAGCGTTTTACGGTCCGCGCAGAGACCAGCGTGTTGCAATTCTTCGGCGACGATTTCCTACGACTGTTGCTGGTGCGCTACGTGTTCTGCGACGTGGTGTTGAATCTGCACCGGTCGTTCAGGGGTCGACAGCAGAGGCCCCGTTGCCATCCACCGCTGCCGGACGTCCTCGAGCATCCCAGCCTCCACAACCTGGTGCTCGACCTGGCCGCCTGCCTCGACTGTCGCGACCACTTCCCGGACAGCAACGAGCTCGCCTGACCCAGGCACCTTCCCTGCCCGGGGCCCGTCGAGTCGGCGTCCCTGCTGCCGCCGTACGCCCACGACTACGACGATTACGATTACTGTAACTACAATTGCAACAATAAAATCGTTACGCTGAGACCTCACTAAGACCGCGTCCTCGGTGAGAAAGGAAAAGGGATGTGGACAGAAGGTAAACGGGAGCGTGTATCGCGGGCGCGGCGCTGTGATCGTCGTCGCCTTCGATCACGAGGATCATCTCGCTAATTTTAATTTATATATATATATTTTTTTTTTAATTCATCGTTTTTTCTTCTTTTTGTTTCGAGTGGTGAGAGAAGCGACGACGATGTCACGGAGAAGGCCCGCCGCGATACGAATAATCGACGCCGTCTCAGGGTAATTAACGCCCCTAGCGTTCAGGGGCGCCCGCGGCCGTCCCCTCCGCGACGCTGGGGGAAGCGCGTCGATACCGCGGGCAGAAAGGAGAACGGACGAGGTGAACGCGGGCAGAGTTCTCTAAAGAAATGAAAATGCAAAAAAAAAAATAATAAAACAGTTCTATGTAACCGCGACAGACACACAGACACACATACACACCGCTGCCAGTTTTTTGCTACGGACTAGTAACGAGACACAAAAATAAAAGAAAAGAAATCTATATATATATATATATATATATACATAAAAAATATATATAATATATTCTGTCACCGCGTCGATGGTAATATTATTAACGTATGAAAGAGAGGAGACTATTGTGATGCTGCATGTGGACGATGAGTGATTTGTACGCACTGGTGCTTTGTACGACTTTAAGCTTTAGCGTGTCGGTTCGGTTCGGATAACAGGCTACGTGCACGCTCTCGATCGCTCTCGATCGCCCTCACCCGCACCGTCTTCGAGTTCCGTTTAGGATTAGCGCGCAGGGTGCGACGGTCATTTAGATTAGAGCGGTAGAGATTAGAATTAGTTTTCGATTGGGGATGTCTGGGTGTACCGAGCAGTAGGGACATCCTCTACGCGCATGCGCGACTGAAAGGTGGAAAAGAGAAGGGAATCGTTCTACGAGGAATGCAATCCTTAAGGGGACCCTCCGGTTGAACGGCTTGAAGAATAAGTGATTTTTATCAATTTATTAAAAGAAGAGGTTATAATATCCTAAAAAATGTTTTTTTGCTTTTATTAATACACTTGTTAGGGTACAAAGAAAAAATATGGTTTAATGTTTTTGGTCTAGATACATTTTTTAGGTGGCGCTTACAATTCGTACAGCGATGCCAAAAAGGGGTGGCTAAATGTTAACCATGAAATTTACTCACTGGATCGTCTGAATTCAAAAATCGGAGGAATCTCTTAAAATTTATATCAAAGGCTATAGCATTATCCTTTATTGCGACAGAAAACTACGATGATTGGTGCACATTTGAGCGAAATAGTGCAATAAAGGGGTAATTTTACGTATAATTGTGCAAATTAAATAAACTGAATTTGAAAAAATGATGTTAGAGGATGGTGCGAATGCGAGTCCAATTACAATTCAAATATCTCAACTTTTTTTTATCGGTTCATTAGATATTTTGAAATCGTAGTTACCGTTAAAGCATCTCCTAATAGCGCCACCTATAAACTGCATCAAGACTGAAACCCTAAATCCAAATTTTTTTTATACCCTAACCAGTATATTAATAAAAGCCCAAAACATTTTTCATGGTACATTATAACCTCTTCTAGGTAAAAAATCATAAAAATGACTAATTTTCCAATACATTTTGACCGAAGACACCCCTTAAATTCCAAATAAATATATTAGATAACTTTCCCACGTTTCTATTTTCCCTCTGCGCACGCGCGCCAAGGAACCTCGCGGCTGCTCGTCGCACCTCCACCCCACTAGCACCCCTCGATGCTCAAACAAATACACAAATAACACTCGACAGCTCTCGAGACCCAAATTTCTCAAAAAAAAAAAAAGCAAACAGTCACTCCATAGCTTCGAAGTACTCTAGCACAATCCCTCGTTCGATTTGAAATTCCCCCGCCGTTACCATCGCACACTGCGCTTAATCGACCGTCGTAACGAGCATGGAACGCGTCGGGCACAAACGCCCCTCCCCCGATGACGACGATCCTCCTTTCCCTGCACTTCGTTGTAACGCGTCAGACACGCGTTCGATTCTATTTTCGTTGACGTCGCGAGATTCTCCCGCTCCCTCGCTTTCTCTACTCGATTCCCGCTCATGACCGGCCAAACGTCACCCACCCACGCGACACCCCACTCCATCGCTCTATTTCCTCCGTGCTCACCAATTCTCTCTTCGCCCAACGCTCATCCTTAAAACGCACCTGCCCCCCTCCCGTCGATTTTCTTCGCCCGGCGTCTTCTTCCGCCCCCTAACTCGCTCTTTCCAACTTCCCCTCGCGCCACCCCCTCCCCCGTTTTTCAGCTAGGTGCTCTCCGAACGGTCAGAGTGGCGGAACCCGAGGCTCGTTTATTTATAAGCAAAATGTAGAGCGCTCGGCGAGCGTGCGCCCCCCTCCCCCCTTTCCCATTGAGTCCGATGGACGATACACGGATGACGATTCGCCGAATTGAACGGAGCTGCTCCCCCGACCCACCCCCCGCGCGCGCGTAGCGATCTAGCGAGGTGAAAGGCGGCGGACGAGGGAAGAATGAAGAGGAGGTAATCAGAGGATAAGGTGGATGGGAAATAAGAGTTCAACTGTGTTCGTGTGTATATACAATACTTATGTAAAACCTAGCCTTTGTAAGAAAAAAAAAAGAGATAAGGACGATGGAAGGGAAGGAGAAGCAAGCGGAGGGCCATGGGGACACAGAGTCGATATAGCGTTATTCTCTCGAGTACTACGAACGTTCCGTCGACGAGCACATTGTCGCGTTTGAAATAGCGGAGATCACTAGCGCGACGGCACAGTGTATTATATGTAACACGCCGGACACCTGTACATTCTCTATGTTTTATAAAAAAAAGTCACGACTCCTCGAACGCGATTCAGACGTATGTGTATAATACGCTGTGCGCGATGCTTCAGAGATGATTCTATATTTACTGTTTATAATGTCCAGCGGAATTAAACGAGAAGATACCGATACCGTGTCATGATATCAGAGCATCCACGCGCGACCGATCGTTTCTCTGTGTGGCTGGTCTCCGAGGTGTACCGGGGGGATCGCGTCGATCGTGTCTTGTACACCGAGAGCGCTCGATTCTCGAAGTTGAACACACTTGTACAGTGCGGTATGAGATATAGCGACTGCAAGGTCGCAAGAACGCAGTGGGGGCTTTAAGGGGAAGTGGACCTTGGTCCACCTTGGACGCGAGAAAATTATGGGTTTTGTTTAACAATTTTTTTCTTTGATGTAAGGAGTTCGATAGAAAATCTGATTAATGGCATTTGTTATGTATTTGGTATACGTGTTATACATCTCAACGCCTACCATTTTCTTGAAAAAAAATGAACAAAATTTTTTTTTTGAATCTTCAAGAGAAGTGTAATAAATGCCATTAATCAGTTTTTCTACTGAGTTCATTCAAAGCCCAAGAACGTATTCAAAAAAGCACATTTGTATCAAATTTCCCATTTCAGACGTGGGAAAAATTTTTATTTAAATAAAAATTTCGAATATCGAGTAAAAATTAAAAAAAAATTAACTTTATTCGATGCATAGCGACTAACTTTTTTAACTTTTATTCGTTATTCGAAATTTTTATTTAAATAAAAGAAGGGTTTGCTTATCGCTGCCCCAGTGGACTAAATCTCGGAGAAGTACTATACAGTAAAACAACCGTCCCCACCTAAGCGCCCTCTGTATCCTCCTTGCGCAGCGCGCGAGAGGGGGACCGACTCTTCCACTGTGCGAGCGCGGCTAGTCGAGAATCGAATGCACTCGGTGTACGAGAGGCGATTCCTTGGGAGGTTTGCTAACGTTGTGGCTAGCGGTGCTGGAAGCTTTGAGGATGCACTGTATGCACTTTGTGATACACTGTACCGTAATTGGGTTGCAATACAGTTCTTTCAGAGATTCATTCGTGTGATCATACTGAGGCAGCTACTGTTACTACTGCTACTATAATACTTCGTGATGATTCCAGGGATTACGCCCTTTGTGATACTCCGCCCTCTGATACAGTTCTTTATATGCTACTGTATCGCATATCACATTGTTATCGTTTCATGATGTTCGTTAGTTGTTCAGTACGGTACTGTACTACTTTGCTAAATAGTGTTGTGCTACAGTTGTTCGCAGCTCTGTTGATTATAGATGCGATCTGCTCAGTGGTCTACTACCTCTATAATTAGCTAGATTACGCGCACTTCGTACGTAGCTAGTAGTAATACTCGCGATAACGCGTACAGTAGTACCGCGCTGCGTTTCTCACTTTCCCTGGACCGTAGTATCTGCGGTGCCATCAGTAAAACTACTAAAATTTTTAGAAAGAACTATATACAGAGGGGTCCCTTAAATTGTAGGACCCGCCTCAGAGATGGTTTCAGCATTTGTAGATAATGAGAAAGAGTTCACCTCCTTTACGACGTACAGTAACTTCTGTGAAAAATTCAACTAAATTTCCACAAAATCCTAATACAACGTAGAATACATTTATGTTACACATCGAATCCTAAGATCTCCATTTAACCACCCGCTACAAACGTAATCAATCACAATTTTGAAGAACACAAAGCTCACCCTAACTCATAAACAAGATCAAATATGTGAGATCAGAAATCCCCTTAAGAGGGAGCTCGGAATAGAAGACTTCGGAGGATCGACTTTGGCGACATTGGTAAGGCGGCTGACCAGTAACGCAGAGGATCCGAAGATCGTGGGTTCGAATCCCGTCGCCCGAGGTCCGTTTTTTTCTGAGATTACCGAAAATATAGGAATTACGAAATCTATTCCTACAAATAGAGGACATAGATCCTGAACTCTTTCTATCATCTTCAAATGCTGACTCCACACCTAAAATAAAAATCCCACACACTTACAAGACACCCCTGCGTGCACAAAACACTATCCCATCAAACAACTGCAGAGATAAATAACTGCTATTCATCATCGTCGTCACCAGTACCGTCGCTATTGTCAGCAAACATGGCCAGCGTGTTCTGAAACTCTGAAACTACCAAGCCAGCGACGCAACGCTAGCAAAGCCCCTCGAACTGACGTACCGAATGGGCGCGCCGTGCACCAGGGAGCCTGGACGGAAAGACCACGACCGTGGCAAGCCTTGAAACCTGCGATTGTTCCCCGCGACTTCGTTCCGTCTGTCGACGGGAAGACGCGAATCGCTGGGGAACGGCGCGTTGTTGCGCCCAGCGGCGCGGCGTGCTCATTGCGTGGTCGAGTGCCAAGACGTGACATAATCGACGAATCTGTCACCGCCGTCAGCTGAATTATACACGGTGTTTCATAATACAGGGAACATCAAGCTTTCGGGCGAATTCAGCACGCGAAGGTGACCAGGGAAGTTCGCAGGAAGTTACTACATAGGGTAAATTGTAGGGAACGCCACCCCTAGTGACTTTGCTTGTGAGCTACAGGTACCCTTGCGCCTCGTGGACAGAGATACTTTAGCATTAATTTAGATCTTCGATGGGAAATTAGATTGTGATGAGCAATACGGCGCAGCGATACTATATAGGTAAAAATTTAAATCTGAATTTTCAGTTTGCCTGGGTGCGGGATAGTTGTCTTTTGATTAACCAAACACAAATGTTCAAAATTTTGGAAAAATATTCATGTCTGCAGGTTCCTTTTTCTCTTAAAAATTTAAAAATTCACAATGTTTGATCTTATTTTTTACATTTTTGCAGGAATGAATATTTTTTCAAAATTTTTTTACAGTTGTGTTTGGTTAATCAAAAGACAACTATCCCGCACCCAGGCCAACTGAAAATACAAATTTAAATTTTCAAATTAAAAGTGGCAGTATGTTAACCCTTCCGCTGCATTATCCGCTGGTATTCTGTGAACATATTCAGTTACTTTTCCTAATAAGTACAGCGTTAAAAATTTCCTGCGGCTTTTTAGAATGATACCTGTGTTCAGAATATGTTCCATCGCCAGGTAATCAAGAATAACTTCCTCCGTCACTTTTTCTCGCGCGCTGAATTCACCCCCAAAGCTGCGTCCGTATGTTATGAAAGATCTTGTATTTTTTCGCCCTTAATCCGTCATGCGACGATAACCGATTCTTTCCACGGGCGAACGACACCGTCGACGTCAACCTTGTGCTCCCATCAAGCCATCTTCTTTCAGCTGCACCGGCCGCACCGTCGAGCTCCACGGACCTCTCCACGCCGACACACGACGCTTCGCTTGTACCGTTGCTTTCCCTAGAATAATTTCTAATAATTAACCAGCCGTCGATCAACAATCCCACGGAACCACGACGAGTCTGTACCACCACGAAATGTTAATTTGAATCTCCAATTATATCATTTGATTAACTTATCCCCCGGCATTCTCGGTCTGCAGTTCCACCGACGCAAGCACGAAGACACCTCCAAGGGGATGAAAGGTGGAGACTCTTTCCCGAGTTCCACTTACTCGTTACGTTCTCACGTTGACTTACATAGGTTTGTTCCATTCGGTTCATTGAACGGCTCTGTCGAGCTTTCATATGCGATACAGTGAGCAAAATATATTCGGGACACTGTTTCTTCATCATCGAATCACTAGACGCGACTTGGTAGACTTAGAAATGAGAATCTAGACGTTCGAGTGTAGTGTAGCGACGTTGGGTATTTTAGTACGGGGAGCTGTTTATCGTGCTGGGAATAAGTGGAAATTGCGAGGATGGTTAAGAGATCGCGTTTAATCGTTTGGAACGTATCCGCCGTCTTGGATTCGTTGTAGAGTGTACCTGTTCAGTTCTGTGTAAACTGAGCGAGAGGAATCCGATTGGAACAAACCAACAGAATTGTTCAACAGACTGAAGAGGTTTTAGGAGACTGTAAGTGACTGGGGGAACACCAAGTGCACGGTTCAAATATAGTAAGAGAAAAAGGGGAGAAGAAAATGTTAAGTTTTCCTCGAATGGTGAGAATTTTGTAGGATCAAGATCCTGTATTTAGATAGCGATAACAATTCGCTGTTAAAACGCGGATAATACGACTGCGGGCATCAAGTTCAAAGTTACTTCTCAGGAAGGTAGGGAGAAAGTATTAATATTCCTTTGCTGACATGTCGAAGCGCTCCATGGTGAAGAAATTTGAAGACTCATCACGAATCCACTCTTAAAACACATATGCTGATCTCAAATAATAATATTAATAATAATAATAATAGTAATATTGTCTTTATTCCAAGTCTTTATACCAAGTACAAACGTGGATCGTACAAATTAAGCAAGTAAGTCTGAAGAATGGTACTAGTATCTGTATTCTAAGTTGATGAAACTCTTCTCCTCGATTCACCCTCAAAACTCAGATCACATTTCAAATACCAAATGCACACATAGTGCCCACAAAGTAGAACAGCAGATCTAGAAGCAGAGATCTCATCTCGCAGAACCAAGTCCACTGTCGAAGCACCCACATTACAATTCCAAATACGAAATCTATTCTAAATTGTTCCAAATTTATACAAACCATAAAAAAATAAAACAGAGTAACTAAGAAACAATAGCACCTCTCATCTCGATCCCCAAGAAATTAAATTGTTCCATCATCAAGAATTTCATCCCCCATCACCAAGTCCATTCTTAAATTTCCAGCATTACAATTCCAAATAAAAAATCTAGGTATTCTAAACACTATACAATTTATACAAACCATAATAAAGAGAAAACAGAGTAACTGATATACAACAGCACCTCTCATCTCGATCTCCAAGAAATTAAATTCTTCCATCATCAAGCATTTCATCCCCCACCACTAAGCCCATTCTTGAAACTCCAGCATTACAATTCCAAATACAAAATCTGGGTATTCTAAACTTTACAAAAATTATATAAAGCATAATAAAGAAAAAAACAGAGTAACTAATATACAAGAGCATCTCTCATCTCGATCCCCAAAAAATTAAATTCTCCCATCAAGCATTTCATCCCCCACCACCAAGCCCACCCTAAAAATTCCCCCATCACAATTCCACCTACAAAATTCATTCTAAACTCCACCAAATCTCTACAAACCATAAAAATCAGAAACCCGAGTAACTACTAACCAACCCCACCTTTCCTCTCAATCCCGCGCTTCGACATCCAACTAAATCAAATTGCCGCGTCCCTGGCCAGGTTCGCGGCGCATCTCGCCAGGTGGTAGGCGAGGGGATTAATCCGCGTGAGGTCGTCTCGCGCTCAGGTGAGACGGTGTTCTGTCCGGCGCGGTCCCGATACTGGCCGACACGTTAACATTCTAAAAATAATCTGATGTGTCCGGTCTGGCTCGGTGTCGTGGACAGGCCAGAGGGTACAGAGTCGCCTAGAAGCCGCTGCAACGTTCTCCTCTGCCAACCTAACTCTCCTCTCCCTTTCTCTCTCGTTCCCCGAGGTCGCCCCGACCTCACGGCTGCGACGACAACAAACAACAAACAACAACAGCAGCAACGCAAACCATCCGCGAAGGGGCAGGCCATCCACCGCGGTGCGGTGAGGAAAGGGGCGCGGGACTGGAGGAGGAAAAGGGGCGAGAATCGTGAATAGCCACCGGGTGATCGGCCAGCGTCGCCGTGTCAGGTAGGCAGAGGAAGAGAGAGTAGGCTGGAGGTGGACAAGTGGAATCTAGGGGGGTGGGGATGGAGTCAGAGCAACGAGGACGCGCCTCGCGAGCGTCGTCGACGTCGAGCCTCGGCCGCGAGGTCCGTTGCGGCTGTCAGTACTACCAGAGCGACTCGCTTCTACCGGAACGACGTGCTCTCCTCGGTAGACCACCCTCCAGGACGATGCAGCAGCCACCTGCGGTCCGCTGCAGGTCAGTAACAACCACCTAACAGCGACTGTCAGCTAACCCCATCTCCTACCCTCCTCCTCTCTCGTCTCTGACACCGCTAGCATCCGACCCAGCAAACTACGCCCTTCACCCTAGAACCTACAGGCAGCCACCACCCGCTTCCCGATAATCGACAACGGTATCCACCCACCCTCGGGACTCGTATCTAGGCTACTTTCCCCGCCGGCATCCGCGACATCCGCGCCGAGAACGGCGTGTATAGGTTACGCGTCTCGGCTATGCTCGCGAGACGTCGCAGCTATTTAAGGTTCGCCCGGCTGGCTATAGATAGAAACCTCGGTCAGCTCGCTCGGTTCCGCGTCCAAATCTTCATGAAACCGTCTCTGCTGCGTGTGCACGGGTATATGCACGTGTGCGTGTGAGGGAGGGACGACGCGGTGTGAGTGGGGGCTAGGGGGTTGACGAGCGCGGCGGTCGTTCGCGCGCTGACCCCAAACCTTCTGTCGACTGACTCGAGGGGCGAGGGAAAGGGGTGGATAGACGCGACACGATCAAGTGGATATCGGGTTATTGTATCGCGATAATGGGAGCAACGGGTATCGATGATCGAGCCGCGGATGGTCGCGATAACGCTTCACCAACCACGGATAACGAGGGGAAGGGGTTGGTGGAGTCTTGAAGAGGGTGGACGCTGATGGATGTTTCGCTGGCCGGCTGGATGCGCGGGGATTTTCGAGGGGATCGTTTGACCTGTTAACTGGGGCAAGAGGGACGCGGGGTGGTGACGGAAATCGCGTGCTCTGCGCGGTTTCAAACGCGTGCGTTTGGATAGGCAAACGGGGTTAACTCGTTTTCAGATGGTACTGTATTTTCTAGTATTTCTGGGGTGTAGTAAACGTTCTGGGGACGTTCTCTGGTTTTAGATTTGATTTAGTGGCAGTTGCGAGTGACGGGTTCAAGAATAGTGAAAGAAAATTTGGATATATTTTAAAGAAATACGAGGGGAGATTGTAGAATTCAGGGGCAAATTTTGCGTTTATTCGTTTTGGGGATTTTTTATGTTTATGATGTTACACGCGATTCGTTAATTTTTGTAGTCGCTGTAGGCAATATTAGGAACCTTCGTAGGGTGTAAAGTTGACAAGGGACGCAAACTGGTCTTTTCCATGTTGGCATTTTTTACAATAAAATTTGAAATGAATATTACAAGCAAGGTCATCAAAAGCCGCAAATAAATATAGGGTGGATGTACCAGTAGATGAACACGTACCAGTGAATGGACATTTTTTATTAAAATGAGTAAAATAAGTTACTAAAATAAGCAATTAATTAATTAGACGCTTTTTTTAATTTCTTGCTTCATATCCAAACAATTTTTGCAGCACGTGAAATCAATCGCGCTGCAAACATAGTTTTATAATAGTGTTCATTCATTAGCATTAAGTGTTTATTTATTTACTGCGTTTACCCTATTATAATAAAGGGCGTAATTTAGCAAGTTCGTTTAGGTCGCGAAAAAGACTCCAGCCAGGCATTTTCACAGTAATTTAAGCACATTGAAGCAAGTGTATTTTAAGAATAGAGGATTGTTTAAAATACGATAAATAAAATACACCTGTAGATTTCGTGACACCTTCTCAGACCTTCTCCACAATGCAATCCCTTCCCGCTGAGTAACAATCCCATCAGATTACGCTACTAATCAATTTTCACCACTGCAACAGTAACTACTGCTGGATCGCCGGAAACACGCACCCGAACAATGAAACGGAAGCCAAATAAGCTCGACTCGTGTCTTCCTCAAGCGCCACCCTCCCGTTGAATCTGCGAATTAACCCAAAGCCGCGCAAGACTAACCACAGCCTGTAACCGCCGCAGGAACGCCGCTGGAATCTCCCGTCCGACTAATGCTCACTTTTTCCACTGAATCGTAGGACTCCAGTGAAACGAGCGCGAACTGACCCGCCTCGTTTCACGGCCGCCTGCGCGGACTACCTCCGAGTATAAGATAAACTGAAACGGCAAGACTGATATCGAAACCAACAGTATTCTTGTATTGCATCGCTCAAGATTTCTGCGATAAAAGTAGATTTTAACGCGTAAGACGAATGCGGGGATCCTGACGCAAGGGACGCGAAGACGAAACTAAATAACAAGGCTAATAACTGGAAACTAACAGTGCATGTGGGAATTTCTCGAGATTTCGGGGATGGAAGAAGATTCTAACGTGTAAGATAAAAGCGGAGAATCCTGATGAAGGGATGAGGAGCTAAGTATAGTGACAAGATTAACACTGAAACTAACAGTATTCAATTGAATTGCTCAAAATTTCTAGGATAGTAGTATATACCTAGATTCTAAAGTATTGAATAAATACAGGGAACCCTAATGCAAGGAACACAAGGAGAAAACAAAATAACAAGATTAACACTGAAACTAACAGCATTCAATTGAATTGCTCAAAATTTCTACGATAGAAGTACCTAGATTCTAAAGTAATAACAATAATACAGGGAATCCTAATGCAAGGAACACAATGATAAACCTAAATAACAATATTAACACTGAAACTAACAATACTCAATTGAATCGCTCAAGATTTCTACGATAGAAAAATATTAACAAGATTCTAAAGTAATAACAAAAATACAGGGAGCCTTAATACAAGCAACACAAGGCTAAACCTAAATAAGAAGATTAACCCTGAACCCGTCAGTATTCGCACAAACCAAATAACCCAAAGGATCTACATTAAGCATCCACCCCATTAATCCATAGAAGAAAAGCAGCGAACCCTAAAACAACTGTCACAGAAACTTAATCATCCCAATACCGTCCAATATTACCAGCAAACAGATTCATTCACCTTGAACCCGAGTGCTGATAACAAATCAAAGGCAACTAACCCCGTCGACCAACCCTAACACGCGTGTTTCTATCGCTAACTAACGAACCCAAGCGGTTGGAAGAGCTTGAAAGATGCCGGTGAGAACGCGAAAGAAAAGGGTGACTTTTCGTAACAGCGAGCACGAGTATGAGCCGATCGGGACGCCGTCGCCGTCGCCGAAGCCGGCGATGGCGCCCGTCGTGCAGATCACCGACACGGACGTGGTGCCCGTCGTGGACAGCGACGACAGCATCGACGACCGGGGACGCCTGCCCCTGGAGTTGACCCGCGCCGGCGACGTCAGGCTGCCGCTGGACGGGAAAATCGAGGACAACGCGATGGAGGGTCGCGAGCTGGGAGAGACCGGGGACACCTCCGAGGAGCAGGAGACGCCGCAGCAATTCCAGGAGAGGCTGGAGGAACGCTACCTGAGCGCCGCGACGCCTGGCGCCGAGTCCAGGACCGACGGCGAGGTCAACACTAGTCAGGTGAGAATCTTTTGCTCGATGAAAAGGGGTGGCGAACGCCTCAAAACGTTTGCCATTTCTCAAGGCCCCGCGAAACATTGATTGTCACTATCGTCAAAAACCTTTGAATCTTTCAAACCAATTTCAATATTCTTCTTAATTTGAAACACCTTGACTAAAGATCTAACAAATAATGTTAGTGACGTGTGTAGCAGATTCTTCTCGGTGTAATAAGAAAAGAATGCAGGGTCACTGCGTTGACTTTCATATTCATATCAACAAAATTAAATATTTACCTATTTCTATAATTAAATAGTAGTTCCATTCAGTAGTTTATGTCATACTTATACACTGCTAACGTGCATTGCCAATATAATATATTATAAAATAAAAACTTCCACTATGCGAACATTTAGAACTCGTGCGCCACAGCCGAAATTATCTACTTGTGCGGCGACCTAATATTAGACGAACTGTCCTACGGTACCTTTTTCAAGGAAGTAGCTAGCCACTCAATAGCCGGCATCGCGCAAAACGACCGCGCAAGAAGGGAGCTCGAGGAATGTCGCACGGACGCGTTTTCCGTTTGTTGCTCACCGCGGGCCTATATTTAGCGAAACACGCGTATAAAAAGACATTTGGGAGGCAGCGTGTCACTGTCCGAGGCATTGTGCAACCGGGTCGCAACGTTCCAGAAAACCCGCTGGTTTTCCCCGACCGGATTGCGCAATCCCCTCCCCGAAAATACCTATAATTGCCCGTCGAAAGAAAAGAGAAATGGGAAGAGACAGGGCGAGTGGACGTCGAGTCGATCGACCGTGGAAATTCATCATCGACGATTCGGTATCGGCAGCTGCGTTGCGTAAGACGCTAAAAGCCCTCTTCTGCCTCGTTCTAACCGGTCGCGGAAAAATAACACTGGCATAATCGATGGATGGCGATTCGTGCCTCCTATTTCTGGCCCGCGACGCTTTCGGCGCGTTCGACGAAGCGCGCACGTTGTCTGTGGCCCATTAAACTTGCGCCACGCGTCGATGCATTCGGAGAGATTTCTGTGAAATGGATCAGACCCTCGTCTTTGGAACTCTCTTGGCTGCTACGCCTTTTTGGGAAATAGTATTCAACTGCGTTAAGTTTTTGTTCGTTTTGAGATATTCTTCTTTTGTTTTTTTCATGTGTGAGGCTGAGATTTGTAACCCCTGAGTAGGCTGAAGCCTAAGGTGACTAATTTTGGGGGTGGGAAATTTTTGGCGAAAGAAATTGAGAAAGGTTGAAACACAGGGGCTAGAGACAAGTCTAAATAATTATAATTCACTTTTCTTTCATCTAGAAAGTTAGCAATAACTCATATGTGACTTGTCGTATTGAATTAATATTTAGGATGGGTTAAAATGGACCCCGCATCCACCACCCGAAGCTCAATCTAAATATTCTCTTCGGAGGGACCTTGAGTCACCTAAAGTGCTTCTTGGAAATTCCACAAACTACCCCTTTCGTGGGCAAGACTGTTTTCCAAGCTAGTCAAGTTTTATGGACTTTTTACTTTCACTCATAGGTAGTGTTTCTTCTTGAGAATTCTTTCTCGAGAATTTCTCGAAAAATTTTATAATTTCTTGTTTCTCATTTCTCGAGATATTACAGTGTTTATCGAAAATCTTCAGTGTAGGAAAATTATTACAAATCCCATTTGTTTTCAGAAATGAATTTTCAGTTAGTTCAAATTGTGTGTTAATCATGAACATTAACACAACAATTTTTAATTTCTTGAGAATTCTCGAGAAATATAATCTGATTTCTCATTTCTCGAGATGTGAAAAATATCAAGAATCTTCCAGATTCCCTATTTCATTCTTTAAAATACATCTTCAGAATTCAACAAATTACCCTTTCCATTGCCCAGATCGTTCATCATCGTGTGCTCGGAGAGTTCTAAATACCCTTTATTCATTTTCATCTCTTTCTCTGTTTCCATACGTAGGAGTACTATTTCCGAAACAGAGGGCGCGTCACCTAAGTGTCCTTTGTTTCTTCTTTTAAGACACCTCTGTCGACCTCTCGCGATACCTTTCCCCGGCACCCAGAAAAAGAGAACCGTGCCCTCCGTTCACTTTCGGATCGTCGTCATTCTGCGTCAGTAATAGCTGATAGTTAACCTTCGTCCCACGAATACTGCGTCCTATGCCACCGAAGCACTCCACCGAGCTATAGAGCTCAAGCTCGCGGCAACCATTCTACGGATGCTGTTTAAATTCCTGAGGCAGAGAGATACGTGCGCTCAAATTCGAATGTATGTCGTCGAGTATCGATAATAGCCCGTGGTAACCGCAGCTATCCTACGAGCATAGCGATTCGTCGTGGCTGTGTCAAGATCCGCGGTCTCACTCGCGAATCTCTTGCGCCAGAAACGTCGTACACAGTGTTAAAAAAGAAATAGTTGCAAAATTTCTCTGGCTTGCGGAGCTCGGCAAACAGAATGAAAAATACGTACCGCATGATATGTATAGCTATCGTTGAAGTTCTTTCGTCTAAAGCTCAGGTGTTCCTTGCTCTCTTATGTCGAATAAGAAAATATCGCTACACTCCCGAAGAATTAATTTACGGACCCACATAAGAGTGTCACTGTTTTCATTCTGTTTAGCAAGCAGTTTTGCCAATTTTTAAAGCACTTGTTCTTAGAGCCCTATATGAACAATCACTTATATCGACCAGGGAATAATGAACGACGCCACTACTTTTATTTCAGGTAGACTCGTTGGCATTGGAGGAGCTGCCTCTACGCCGCGGTGCACGTGGCCTGCCCCAAAGGCTGAAGACACAGGCTGGGAAGCTTCGTTCCCGTTTAAGAAGCATCCAACGACCATCGTTTGCATTCACTGACCGACCGAAACCGGAGAAGACGCGATCCACGAGCAGCGGCAGGTCCGACAGGTCCCGCAGCGAGAAGAGACCCAGCCGAATGGACAGGATAAGGTCGTCAATCTCCGATAAATCGAGATTCAGTCTACCCAATCGTCCACGGCTGTCCCTACCAGATCGCTCCAAGTTCCACCTCCCGGAACGACCAAAGTTCCACCTGCCCGAGCGACCAAAGTTCAACCTGAAGAAGCCGAACATACGCCTTCCTAATGCCCTGACGCGGTCCAAGAAGCCGCCAGCTGGTGAGGAGCGCTCCACCGGCTCCACGCGCAGGAACCTCTTCGACTTTTCCACCTACCCCCGTCTGTTCGATAAGAAGTCGAAGGTGCAGGGCGAGTATGCGACCTCGACGCCGAAGGACTCGCGGGCACAGTCCGCGGAGAGCTCGACGTTCCCGAGGACGCGCAAAGGATCGGCTGCGGCGGATAGATGGGCGCAGAGGTTCGACGAGACGGCGTACATAGATGAGGATCGCTCTGACGCGGAGACCGCGGCGGAGAGAGCGCGACCATGGCGGCATCCGTCGCTGGAGCAACCTAGACTGTCTGTGGGGATGGCGGAGCAGGCGCTGGCTGGGATTCCCTGGCAGGAGAGACGGCGACTGGAGCAGATGCAGACAGTGGTGGGTAAAGACACGAATTTTCGATTTTATACACGACACGTACATATTCGGAATGTTTGGTGGAACCGGACCTACTTTCAATAGTTTGCCAACTTACCATCAGAGGGATGAAATCTAAGCCACGTCTCCTTGGCTTAATTCCACCACACTGAAAGGGATATTGCACCTAAAAAAAGAAATTTGATAACAATTTATCAATTTCATTTTTTCTGAAACAGATATTTTTATTTCAATAATTTTTAATTCAAATAAATTTTATTTATTATCGTACATTTATTTCTAATTACTTTACCTTTCACGATTCATTTTTTATTAGTTTTATCTAAAGAATTACAAAACAATAATTAAGAGTATTAAGACCACGCTTTGCAATTCTTTTTTGGGGTTAGGAAAGTGATAGTTTTCGACGTAATCGACGTATTCTATAGTATTCCCATGCAACCAACAAGCGAGTCAGAAAGAAGTCTATTTTTCCAACACTTTAATTGTTGAAACCTTAAAACAATGAATATTTCTATTTACTACATTAGCGACAAATGACACGTATGAAAACCCTCATATTATACATACATTTGCGACGCGGTGTAAAATACCGACCCACCACTGGTTGCAGTACATGGTCTACGAGCAGGAGTCGGCTGAGGTCTCTGATCATCAGCCTCCTCCGAAGTCAGAGGCCGCCAGAGTAGCGAAGGAGTCCTACGAGAGGGAGCAGGCCCAGTTGGACCCTAGACTGTACGATGAGCAGGTGACGAAGGAAGAAGAGGAGGCAGAGGAACTTGAGGAAGAATGGATACCAGAGAAGCAAGCGCCCCGGGAGGACTTCAGACCTGTCCAACGATCGCGATCCTTGGAGGAGGTGCTGCGCACAAGGGAGGACAAGCATTATGAAGGGTCGTTCGCGATGGTCGACCCGAGAAGATACGGGGTGCATAAGACGCCGTCCGAGGAGGAGGAATACGAGGAGGAAATGGAGGAGGAGGAGGAGGAAGAACTGGAGCCGTCGTCTGCTCAGTCCGACAGGGAACAACAACACTCCAGCGGGAGCTCCTGCGATAGAAGACGCCGCGGGGTTATCGAGGAGATCGATTCGGACGAGTTCTTCCTACGAGAAGGTGGACTTAGCCAGGGCGACATGCACCTGGGCAAGTACCTAACTCATGAGATTAGGGACGCCTTACGAGCAGAGGCCGCCAACGCTCTGGCCGACGACGACATGGTGCCACTTCCCCCGCAACGCCCCGTGAGGATGAGGACCCTCAGGAAGCAAAAAGAGGGCTCGATCGAATCGTACGACGCGATACCGCCTGTTAGGCCGAAAAGGGACCCGAATAGGGCTCGGCGCAGCGAGTCCGCGGACGAGCAGTTCCGCGAGCGAACCAGAAGCGACTCCAGGCACCGAGTGGTGTACCAGACGGAAGGCAATCCTCAGGAGCTGATACAGGAACCGTTGGACGACATCGTCGTGGTGAAGCCTATACGCCGGAAATCGAGGTCCTCTCAGCGCAGCCAGTCTCAGGTCAGAGTTGGGCATTATTCGACTAAAAAGTGATTGAAATAACTTTTCGACTAAAGATCTTCATCTTTTTCCTTAGTCGACTAAAAGTTACTCGAGTTAGCTTTAGTCAAGATCTTTAGCTCTTCGGTTGTGACTAACATGGTTTCAGCTTTCAGACTATTCTTAGTCTAGAAAACGACTAACCGGCAAAAGCCTTTGCGACCCGACCTGTGCAAAGGCTTTCGCCGGTTAGTCGTTTTCTAGGCTAAAAATTGAATGAAAGTTGAAACTATGTTAGTCACAACCGACAAGCTAAAGATCCTAGACTAACCGGCTTCAATTCTGGCGCATGATTAAAGCTAAAGCTAAATCATCCTTATTCAAACTTTTACTAACGACTTACCGTAAGTAGAGTATTGTGGGGCAAGAGTGCGCACTTAAAGTTTAGACTTCTCTCAAATCTTTGGTATTACAAATGGGATGACAAAACGAAGCACAGCTACACACTTCGACACTAGTGACTCTACCTTGATTAACAATTCACTGTCACTCACCATTGGCAACTGTCACATCTCAAACCATCAAATTCGCATGGTGCGAACTCTTACCAACTACGAATTTTTACCTACCTTTACTCCACCTTTTATCTAGATATTATCTTTGCCCAATTCTGTCTCAGGTGCCACAGGAAGCGCCACGTCCGCCGTCGCCCGCCGAGCCTCCACCCGCCGTTCCCACTCGTCGGAAACGTTTGCGCAAAGAGACGCCCACGGAGCGGAGGAACGGTGATGTGGCACCTATTTGCAACGGCCACGTCGAGTGGCCTGACTCAGCGCCTGAAAAACCTCTGCCGTTGCCACCCACGACTATCGACGGACTGCCAGACGACCAGGAAGCTTACACCGCAGAGGAGATCATAGCCGTGAGCGAGGAGAACCTACAGAAGCGTCTACAGGACGAGGAGTACATGGGGCCAGCGCCCGTGCCGCCGAAACGACGATCCAGATCCAGAGGGACATCCGTGGCGCAGGACGAGGATAGGACGTCTCACGGCGCTGAGTCGCTGCCGGAAGCTGGCTACGTGGAGGAGGACATTCCTCAAGATGACATAGACTTCGGGCGCGATCTTTCCGGTTACGCTATCATCGACAAACGCGAAAAACCACCCAGACCACCTCCACCAAGGAGAAAAAGAGACAAGTTCGCGACAACCCCGAGGTCAGTCCCGCCGAAGCGGCCGCAACGCGGCTACAGCACGCTGGGCCCGGGGAAAAGCAGAGACACCAGCATCCTGACGGACACTTGCGACGATACACTGGAGCCAGCGGAATCGACTCCCTACATAGAGATCGATTCCGACGACGGGGAGCACAAGGACCTTCGTAGCAACGAGGTGCTCAGCAAGATGCAGGGACGCCCATTACCAGCGCCACCTAGGCCGCCCAGAGTTAGAAAGGATAGATCTTTAGACCGTTCCGCTGCGACTGAGCAGGAAATCGCTCAAGAGTTCTCCATGCAGGAGGCCACGACCGCCACGCAAACGGATCCGCTGCCAGACGACATGGTGATTGAGGAGGAAGTGACGCAGGCTAAGTTAGTCGTAACACCGTCAATGTCCGGCTCGCAAATTACTGTCTCCACGGAGAGGATACCAAGCCCGTTGAGCGCAGCAACACCGCCGGTCCCTCCTTTGCCGATGCATCAACGTCCGAGGATGGAGGAACAAGCGGGACGAACGTACGACACTGTCTCGTTGAAATCGCCGTCCCCGGATCGCGAGATGGAAGGAATGGAGGACAGGCACTTGTCCGCGCCGCTTTTGCGGGAAGCACGGGATGAGGACGAACGCCTCAGGTCGGTTCGCGCCGCCCTAATGTCCGACGAACCGGTGCGCATCAGTAACCTAGAGGTGGGCGACCTGAGGGTGGATCGATTGAGCGTGTCGCAAATCGAAGCGGGGAAGATTGTCGCGTCTGAGGTGGACGCGCTGGTCATCACGGCCTCCGAGCTGAAGAATATGAGCGAGATACTGGAAGAGAGCCTGTCTCCGGCTATCATCAGGGAGTTGGTGGCGATCAGGAGTCACTTGGAGACCGCGGCAGCCGCGCGCGCCCAGGAGAGTCGTTCGGAAGGGAGAAAGGCGATCGAAGCGGAGAGGACAGACATTCCCCTTACTATGGACGCGAAGCCGCGAGAAGAGCGGGCGTCGTCAGTTCCTCGACGACAGAGCCCCGCGGGTGACGAGTGGTCGCCGGTGTCTATGGAGGAGCAGAAAAAGGTTGTTAAAAGAGAACTAACCGAACCAACGGACAGAGAAATACAGACAAGCACACACACACTAACCGTTGCACAAGTAGAGGTCGCGGAGGCGCCGATAACACACATACTCTCAGTTTCCCGAGTAGTAGATCTCAGCGACAGTGATACCCTCACCACACAACATACACCCACGGTCGTTCCACCCACTGAAGATAAGTCGTTACGAATTTTAGATTCAGAAACCCCCCTTTCTTTGAGCCTGGGCACCGCTAAGGAGCCCACGCCGGACGAACCCCTTGCCCAGTCGGTAACGGCGACAGATGGGACCCCTACAGAGCCGAGACTGTCCCCGGAACGTGGGCCGGACGACGCCGAAGAGCCACCCGAACCAACAGATTCAATACCCACCCCCGAGTTCGCGAAACTGGCTGCTGAGCGCAAGGAGCAGGAGGGTTCGCCGGAAGCATCAGAGCAGAAAGGGAAACGGAAGTCGAGGTCCAGGTCGATGTCGCCCATAGACCTCCCCAGGACGAGGCAGACGGCTTCTCCTGTACGCTCGTTGCCGCCTACCATTTCCGTCACTCCCGACACGCCTGATAATTTAAGAGGCCAAATCACAAGGGAAGTACAGCCGCAACGGGCCGTCATCTCCTACTCCACGTTCTCGGAACAGTATGAAGGCGAGAGTCAAAGGGAATCGTCCCAGTCGCCTCAACCCTCGCTCCCCTCAGGCGGAACTCATCTAATCGCGTTCCCAGCCTCGCAGGTCCCAGCTCAGTTTCTCTCGTTAGGCGCACAGACGAGCCAGCGAACCGACGACGAACTCAGCGTGATGGACAGCACCAGGCAACTAGTCAGAGTCCTTAGGCTGGTAGGTTTGAGAGCCATGAGGTATTTCGTCGGCTACATGTCGTCCATGGTGGGCGGTGAAGACTCCATGGAGAAGATCAGGGAGGTGGAGCTGACGCTGTGCGCTCTGCTACTTCTCATCGCGGGCCTGCTGATATTCTTCTTCGGCAATCCGCGAACGGTCACCCATCATCATCACTGGGACTATTTTAATCCGCCGAAATAGCTGACAGCTTGAACCGGTGGAAGGAGGCTACCTGTGGATAGGTGTCTACGTGTTCATTGCAAATTTCATTATTCTTGAACGTCGAATTTATACGAGAATCCAACTTACGCGAGACCACCTGTGGGCGCGAAGTGGCGAAGGGGGTGGACCGCACGCCCTGCGAACGTGCACAGAGGGTTGCAGGTGCGGAGGTACAGATAGTGTTCCTTCTCGAGAATTCGTTCTCGAGAATTTCTCGAGAAATTTTATAATTTCTTATTTCTCATTTCACCATCTCATTTCGCCTTGCTCACATTTTGTATTAAATAAATAAATTTATCTCTTTTTATCATTTACATAAGTTTTGTCTAAGTTAGACACGAATAAAAATTTAGAGAAATATTATCAACATTATTCAAAAAATATAAATTTTGCAATATTTTTTTCAATTTCTTCAGAATTCTCGAGAATTTTCGAGAAGAATAATCTGATTTCTCAAGATGCGAAAAATATCGAGAAATCAGGAACACTAGGTACAGAGGTAACTGGGTAATGGAGTTCTTGAAAGGGAATTGAACAGTGGAGAAGTTAGGCTCGCGAGGTGATTATTCTGGGGATACTTAGCTTCTGCGACAAGGCAGGGGAAAGACAGAGAGAAGTAAAGTGTGATTGTTTAAGCTTCCGAATATTAGTGGAAATTTGAACATTAGTGTATTTGTGACGAGGGCATTGTTTGCTTATTACCTAGAAATCTAAGTATCTCAGAATAGATTACTTCGAAGGTCCACGTTCATTTAGAGTGTTTCTTTCGCGAGTTCTATTACGTAGTTAAGTTTGTACTTGTAGGTTTGAAACAATATCCTGTATGATGTACAGTTCAGTGACAGAATAAAGGGAAAAGTACAGGAATTGTACAGTTGTTTCGTTGACCAAACAAAGCTCAACGGTCAGATCCATCCACCAGTTAACGAATAGTCAATTATTATCGAATATCACATTAATTACAGCTGATTAACGAACAGGACAATAACGAATTTCATTGCCTGGAAATTCTTAATAGACAATGAGTGCGAAGGAAACGATAATTGCACGTAATTTGTTACGAGAATACTTGTATACTTAATGACTAAGTTCTGGATATGTATACAAAACAGTACCTACGTGTTAATTATAAATACCTATTTACCGAACCAAGCGTTACGAGAACCGCTTTCTCTTTTTCAATCACAGAACCACCGCAGTGGAACATAAATTTGAAGCTTCATCAAGAGGACAGTGATTGTCAAAGAATACAAGCAAATACGAAATAACGTGCTCTGTATCGTTCGAATGCTTGACCACTCGACTTTATAATACCGAAGTGGTATCATAAAAATTAAGAAAGTTATTTTTTGATACCTTGCAAACATTAAACGCTATATACAAGTTTATTTTAAAATACGATTCTCAATATTGTAACTTACATAACAACAACGTACTCTAACAGAAGATAGAAAAATTAAACGACTCTGTATTCACATGAATAGATCTTCCTCGTACACTTTCAAATCCCTCCTATCTTTGTGCGCACTTTTCTGGGAATAATTCGCTGCGATCGGCGACCACATGGAGCTAGATGTAACATCGCTCATAGGTTCTATTATAGGTTGCCTTCGCGCTAGCGATACTTTCAACTGAACCGAAGACACCATGCTACCATCCATTTCGCTTATCGCTCTTTCGGCTGCTTCCGACTTGTCGAAAGTCACGAATCCTCGGCTGAAACATACAATCAACGCATCGATACGGCTCTAGCGCTTCTTTTCTGGCAACGAGATACCTGAAACGGATATTTACTTCTTCTCAGCCTCCATCGAAATATTGATAATATTCCCAAAAGTCTGGAAATGCTTCTTCAAGAAATCCTCCGATATTTTGTAGCCGCACACGAATATCGTGTTCCCGGCACGTGGTTTCACTTCTTGTTTCAACGGGGATTGGGCATCGCCGCTGGCGCGCTCCTCCGTGTCCTGTGCGCTTACAAAACTGTCGTACAGATCTTTCACTTTCGGCCGTGCTGTTTCTGTTTCTTCTTCTTCCAACTGTGTGGCTGAGAATGGCTGATAAGAGCTTATGGTCTTTTCTGTACTATTTAATTTCCTTACTAATCCACGCGGCCTTTTAAACGATTGCTCTGGCCTCTTAGGTGTCTTCGGAGCTGTGATCACTCCGGACTTTATTAACTTCTTAGCGACCTCCCTGGCGTCCCTAGCTTCCGTTGGTCGCTTCGGCGCTTGCGGAACACGCTCGACTTCCTGCTTCGGCGCTTTCAAATCTTGCAACGCCTTTTTCTAAGAGGGGAAATGAGAATTAATTAAAATCATTAAGGTGACAATAACAATAACTATTAGGTTGTCCCAAAAGTTCTTTCATTTTCTTACTAAACATTAAGGGTGCAAAACTTCATGAACGATACAAATTATTTAAGTATGTACTGTTCTGCTGTACCAATATTCTTCATTTCTCTGGTAGCCTCATAATGGCATTTTTCCAAAACTCCTTTGAGTTACTGGCAAAATACTGATCGAGATATGATTCAAAGAGCCATATTATTTATTACGAAGATAATTTTCTAGGCAACGGAACAAGTAATTGTGAGAAGAGGCAAAGTCCGGAGAGTAAGGAGCATGGGGTAGAACGTGCCCGATCAAATGCCAACAATTTGTTTCGACCGGCCAAAGAGATATGCCGCAAATGTTTTGTTAGATACCTATTTCGCGACTTTCCTTTTCCTTACACATCTGGTCATCGTCACCCTCTAAGACCCTTAGCCCCTTCCAAACGAACGTGACTTGTCCATAAACAAGCGGATTGGGCCGTGGGTCCTAAGGTCCCCTTAAAAAGTGAAAGCGTTCTGTCACCACCGAACTTTCTACAAGCCACCTCTTGCGCCCTTACTCAATGACCAATCCTAGTTCCATATTCCACACCCTCGCAATAGAAACTACCAATAGGATTCTCCGTTGTATCCACGTTCTTTTCCTCCGTACGTCTTTAGAGGCAGATCTCGCTTGTACTTCGAACCAGCAACTAGTTTTGAACTTGCTTATAATAAAGGACATTTTTATACAACATTGGTGCATTTGCATTCTCCCAGAAACACGACAGTTTTTTCGGGTTCTCCATCTTTCAGAATGCACAGGAAGAGACCAGGACATTTTGCAAGCGAACAAATGCATTGTTGGAAAGTTAAACGGCGAGTGAATATTAGAATACCAGCAAAAAACCGACCTGAGCAAACCTGAAACAAAGCTGAGCATGCAAATTATGAAAAGAACTTTCGGGACAACCTAATATAAACACATAACCTAAAATCACAGTAACGTTTAGGACCATCATCCACGATATGTTAAAATGTTTTTATCGAACTGCTTTAATACTATAACAAACTTTTTCGTGATACCATGTGGACAAAAAGCAAACAATCTATTTGTTTCCTCAATGAAACTGACATCGAACCATCAAAACATAAACATAACCTATCCCGCACCTTTCTTTTAAGCTTGTTATATTTCGCCTGCAGCATCAACTCTTCCTCGGTTAAATTCGACGGGAAATGTAAGTACACCATGTTTTGCATGTAACAAGAGCAAATAGAAATTTCCTCTCTCCTGCGCGAATAATTTATCGAAACATTCGAAATCGATAATTCCCTCCGAGCCCGCGTCAGGCAATCGAAATATTACTCCATGCCTGGCAACACTTTTCGCGCGATCTCTACCAGCGATTAAAAGTATTATAATATCCACATACTTCTAATCATACTATCGCAAATTTCCAAGTTTCATCACCGCCTAAATACGATTTCAAAATTTTAAAATATAATTTGAAACATCGAACCGCGGGTTACTTAACTCGCTAACTTATCAGCAGGAGACAAAAGATTGTACGCTATTGTACGTTCTTAGATGACTTGTTTATAGATGACAGCATATAAAATTTGATTGTAGTATATTATTGTAAAATATAATAAAATACAGGCATGACTTTGTACTTTGTTGACGAAGTATAGTAATTATTGACACGAAGAGAGATGTTTATATTCGATTCACAAGTTTTATTTACAAGCAGTTGGTCTATCGTACAAAATGTAAATTTGATGGGCATTTGTTTGAGAATTTTTTTTTAGATTATACTGATAACTCGATTCGTAGGGAATAACAATAACGCCATGGGCTAGATGTACTTTTTGGTTTTTCCACGCGGCACAGATCTCATTGTACCCGTAACACATAATGAGCGACAAACATACATAATTAAATACATTAAAACAGACTGCAGAATACAGGTCTGGCCAGGATGGATCTTCATAGTGATGGAAGGTATCTCTATCTAATTTGATAGTAATGGCGCCAAGTCTGAGCTTAAGCAGCAAGCAGTAATTAAAGAATATTAAACTCTTAGAACGATACAATACGGGGCATATATTTGACACAAACACATGGTATCGAAGTAAAGATTATAATGAAATTTGTAACAAATCCAAGCACTACTACTGCCAGATCAAATAAACTCAGAGCTTGTGTTCTTATTATGTTTATAAGAATGCAATTTAAACCTATACTGGCATTAAAAAGGGTCGATTATAATTGTGTCAGATAAATGTTCTTCAACAAATAGATTACTCTGTGCTGTTCCTTTTTTTTTTGTTTCTTTTCTTTTTCAAACAAGGAGAAACTGCCTAGAACGCCTTGGTGCGGATGATGTGTGTCGGATGCCGGAAACTCTTAGGATTAAGAAAGGTGTGTCGAAGATTTTCGTGAAAATGTAGACACAGGAACTCCACGAACGTATCAATTACATACCACGTGTAAATTATAAGTTCACAGTTTAAATTCGGATTATCACGAAGCAATTCGATCCCCCTCCCCCATACTTTTTTTACTCTCAGTCACTTTCACTTACCACTTTCATTATCTTCATCAGTGTTTGTGCTCTTTAATAAGATCTCTATAGTTGAAAAAATAATTGAGTAATCGGTGGGTGATCGGGACCTTCACGATCCTTATGGCTTCGAGAAATTTCACGGTGAGACGCAACAATCGGGATCCGAAGTCCCGTTGGTAACGCGTTTGTTCCGCAGACCCGGCAGCAAATTTTGCAGACCCGATCGGTTTGGGCAGTCGTGGTGGCTCTAACGGCACGGAAGCCTTGAAACGTCGAAGAAGACTTACTGAAGCACAGAATACTCGGGTGATCTCGTTGAATACTCGACTTCAGGAATACTTGACACGATGTGATCATTTTGTACGCAACCGTTCCACGTTCCTACATATGCCTATTTAACAGTTGCCTCCTCGGAAGGTTTATGCCCGACGGACGATCACTCGGTGGTCAACTGTATTCTAAGCGCTTTCTCTTTCCGCGCACGGCGTGGCGTAGAGGGTGGCGACAATACGCGAGACAGCTCCTGTACCGTCATTTCGTTGAATTCACACCGGGACAAGTGTTTCAACGTTTCCCTCATATCCCTGTTAAGCGCGAAATGTTACAAGTCCATTAATCGTTAGACTTCTCCTTCTACCAGCCGATTCAACGATTTAACACACATACCTATACAAGAACAGAGATCCATCGTTGACAAGGTATTCAGTCGTGAGCAAGTTCGTATTCCATCCTTGTTCAGTTTGAATTTGTAACGTAGGCAATTCGTATGATAAATCATCTTTCATTCTTGCTATATCTATATATTCCTCGGGGATCTCTGATATCTCAGACAGCTAGAGTAGATGTTTAAAAGAATCGTCAGATTGCACGTATCTGTCGCGAGAAATAATGGTAATTGCAATAGCGTAATTGGCCCACCTTTTTCCTGATCTCCGTTATAGATTCTCTATCAACGACGATTTCCTGGAACGGTCCAAGTTGTATTTGCGCAGGGTACCATCTCCTGATAAACACTACCACCTGATTGTCGTTAGTGACTGGCTCTTTGTCAGGTAACTCTTGTATAATCATCTCGATTTGCGAATAATTCGCGTAAACCTCGAACTTTTGATCGTCTAAGAATACTTTGGTAGGTATCATCTGACACTTCTCTCTCAATCTACACCTGTCGTACGGTATATCCAAATCGTAGTTCTTCCTGAATTCCGCCAGTATCTCTTTCTTCGTTTCTCCGACAGTCTTGTTTTTCGAAATGAACCAATCGAAGAAATAAGAATAAGGCTGTGGAACGATCGGAGAAGAGAATTATTATCGAGAGAACCCGAGACGGTGCGAGAAAACTAGGGCTGGGACTATTCGAATAATTTAATATTTGAATATTTTACAAGTATTCGAATGCTACGAATAAACTTCGAATATTTGAGTATTTGAATACTATTCGAATACTGATGTATTCGAATGCTTGAATATTCGAATAGTATTTAAATACTTGTATATTCGAATAGTATTCCAATACTTGTATATTTGAATAGTATTCGAATACTTGTATATTCGAATTATATTCGTCAAATAATTGAGCAACTGAAGTATTCGAATATTCGAATACCGAAATATTCGACAAATAGTCCCAGCCGTAGAGAGAACTTATAATTTTACACATGCCTCGTGCGTGCCCATTTGATACTGATACACTCTTGTAACATATTCGTCGCTGCTTAAAGTACGTCCAAGCCTTATCCGAAAATTCGGAGCGTGCATGTGAGACTCGAGCGTGCTCGTTAAACAGCTCCACTCCGTCGCTAGGCCGTATTTAAATTTGCGAGGAAAAATTTTAAAATACTCCGACGGCACGCCAACGTACGGCTCCAAATTCCTCTTTAACGTAGCCAATGTCATTCTCTGATCTACTTGTACTTGCACACCTGTATTGTAAACATAATCACTGTTAAATATATTCAGCGTCTCGAGCGTTTCACGAAACTGAACCGAGATATGTACATATATTAATGACGGGCGTGGCTTTGAAATAGTATTTGGAATCGTCGGGATCGTTGTCCCAGTTCTCGAGCTTGATCTGATCCAGCATGGCGATGGAATGATTGGTCGTACGTAGCAACAGGTACGGTACATCGAACGCACACTCCTTTCGTGTATCGCCGACCAATGTCTTATCACTATCACTAAGGCTGCTGTCCTCGCTGTTACTTTGCTCGGGAGTATTCCATTCCTCCCCTTTGCCCAGCTGCGGGCTCATATTTCTCATAGGCGCGTCCTCGTAGCATTTCCCACTCTTCGGCGCATCATTCGATTTGGTGGCGGTGTCGCACTGCGATTCATTCACGCTCGTTATGGATGGACTATTGGCAACAGGCTTCTCTTTATCCTTATACTTCTCATCCAACGACGGAATATTCCTTTGTTTCAAGACTTCTACATATCCCAGCCAAACATACAATCACAACTATCATAATTCTATAAAAACAATGGACGATCCTCGTTAAGAGTGATTAAGAATAAATACGTTAGTATCATCTACCTGGACTCATGTCAGGCAACTCGAACGTCACCGTTTTAATGTCCTCGAAATTCTCTATAATCTCGTTAAGCGTCGAATCGAAGAAAGACTTGCATTCGGTATCGAGCATGGTCGATACGTACACGAAGTCCGAATCGGAGAAGTCAACCTGAAGCAATTGGTTGTCGTCCGCTACAAGTATAGATTCTCTATATTGCTTTCGTAGAACTATCTTCATTTCATCGGGATCCATGTTAACTATTTTCCCTACTATCTGCTTATATTCTTTCACAGTCTGCGTACATAAAGCTTGCACGTCTATCGGCCTTTCCGTAACCAGTCTCCTGGGCACGTCGACGACGTATACTTTCGTTATAATTCCTAGAAACCAACGGAACGGACAGATTATTTTACTTATTTCTCACGTCTATGTACCTATACACAGTGTGCTTGATTTACTCGAGACGGTGGAATATTTCGTAGGCAATCGAAGATATAAAAGAAATCTGCCTGAAACTTGTCCTGGTTCCGATGTTAATTCTGCCGTTCTCAGATAAATCAGACACAACTGTATGCACAGCACGCACTACCTTGTGAATACGATTCGAACTTTTGATTTTTCTCACATATTTGCAACAACAAGCTATTCATATCGTAGTTCCAAATGGTTCTGAGTGGCTCTTGTTCTCTGCCTTCGTAGCTACGTAGGATCGTATCCGTTTTATGGTCGTAATTAACTAAACGGCACTGATCCAAATCCACTATCTCGTCCAGATTGAACTTGTAGTAACATTTGTTCGTGGCCTCCGCCCAAGTTAAATGACCCATGATGTAAAGTTGAGTCGTCACCTTTTCCTTCTCCTTAGGAGGTTGGCAGTACACCTTTATTTTTAATGTAGCGAAATTGTCATCCCTGCTTCGTATCTTGAGGGACGAGCGCCGATACGTTTCTCTATATACTTTCCTCCGACCGGCATTCTCGTACAATTTTTGCAACCCTCTGTCACTATCGTCGTTACTACCCTCGCCGTCCCATTCGTTCTCTTTCATCTTGTTCAATAACTCCTGAAATCTCATAGCACAAAAGCTCAACCAAAAGCCAGATCGTCGTAATAAAATCTTTAAGCATTACCCCTTAAAAGATCTAATGCATTACCTGTATATGCTTGGGAAAATCCTGTACTTGCATTGGTAAAGCATTACGAGTAGGATCGATTTGTCTGTACATGAGCATATACGCATTGGTGCTGCTGTACGCACCGTTGTAATAGAGCCTGGTCGGACCACCGCCATACATTTGTTGAATATCGTCGTGAGTTATCTGAAATCAAAGCCATTTCAATGGAGTTGTTAATTTCTACCGCCTCTTAATTCACAACAACGAGCGATATGTATTCGATAGCTTTGCGCACCTCAGTTACACTTTGATCGTTAAAACACAGCCATTTCCCTGTCCTGAAATCTTTTATATAAGCATAGTAATGACCACCACTGGCGCTACCACTGTGAATCATAATCGAAAACAATTCGTAATTGTAAGGCCCTTTCGCTGAATTGCTGCTACGATTCTTCTCGTTCTCATAATTATGCGCTGTACAATTCGATGTTGACGGACGGTTACTGACATCTATGCCTAGAAATTAATCACTCGGCTGGTTATTAATATTGGGGTATTGTATATACGTGTCAATTAGGGCTGGGACTATTTGTCGAATTTTTCGGTATTCGAATACTTCACTTTCTTAATTCAAATATTTAAGTATTCGAATACCATTCGAATATTTGAGTATTTGAATACCATTCGAATATTTGAGTATTCGAATACCATTCGAATATTTGAGTATTCGAATACCATTCGAATATTTGAGTATTCGAATACTGATGTATTTGAATAGTATAGTGCGAATTATAAATCAAGTTCTTTAGGTTCATTTGCCAGGGTGAAATCTTGTAAGCTAATTTTGACCCACTTCACACCATACTATTCGAATAATAACATTCGAATACTCAAATATTCGAAGTTTATTCGTAGCATTCGAATACTTGTAAAATATTCGAATAGTTCCAGCCCTAGTGTCAATGAACCTTCGCTGTATCATAATATCGATATACCTTTGTCGTCGTCGTTATCGTCATCGTGATTTGTTGAATGATTACTATTAGGAAGACTATTTTCGCAAAGCGGATATTCATCGTCTAAAGTGCCGCTATCCGTTGTTGAGCTATCGTCACATTTTACTAAACCGATATCCTCCTCATCACCGCCCGGAGATTCTTCGTTTGATGTGGATGATATGAAGGAATTTAAATTTAACGTATCCGGGAAAGTAACCCTAAAGATGCATTATTGAAGTGCGTTACGGGAGTACCATGTCAATTGTCGAATGAATATGTTAATTCACGTGAACTCACTTATCGTTAAGTTTAATTCTGTGGAAAGTTTTAAAATCAAAATCGAATCGTTTAAGATGTAGCGTCAGAAGGTATGGAAACCTTGTGAATTTTAATCCTTTATGCGCATCACATTTCTTATTACATTTCTCACACTGATACTGATTATTCCCTTCTAAAGTTTCATATTGAACAAATGCCGCTAAGGCTTCTTCCTATTAAAAGCAATCTTTATATGCATTTCATCCATGTCATAGTATTCGTTAAAACACATTATAGAGACTCACCACACTGTTGTATGCTACATTACTACCAAACGGTCTCACTGGCAATGGGATATCAAGGAAAGTGTCTTCCCTAGATTTCTCGGTACCACATTCAAGGCATTTAACATAATCAGTCATCATTCCTATCGATATATAAATCAAATTACAAACCCTTCTCCGACGAATACGAATAAGTCAGATTTCATACCTTCGTAAAGTCTATTGATTAAATCGGCTTGCTCTGTTTTCTTAAATTTCTGTTCTAACGCATCGAACATGACTCTGCAAAGTTCTTGGATATCGTGTTGCTGCCAAGCCTCCGTAGAATCCCAGCCGAAGCTTTTTGTTAACGCTGTAGTCTCCACGGCTGATTCTGTCGATGTCTACAAATATGAGAAACGTGTTTATACAACTCGTTGTCATTCAATCGAGTCATAGATTACATAGAGATCCAAATACGGCTGATACCTGCAAGTTTAAGAACAACTTTTGTAGTTGATACGGAATACTATTAGCTTCATCTTTCTCTGATCCGTTTACGTATTCCCAATTGTACAATGCATTTCGAAATTCAGGAGTCATGTACAATGCTTGTAGTAAACTATTTAAGTAACATGTCATTGCTTGATTTACCAAGCCAACGTAAGCTTGAAGAATAACACGGAGAAGTTAGAAAAGAACGCACGTGCCTTGATACAAAATATCTAGTTATTCGCTTGGTACATACATGTTTCGGGTCTTATTAAACTTTTAAAAACAACATTCTCTTCTCCCCGTACTGACGATTCCTGTGGAGACGCTGGTGCGGGATCGCACACAGACGAATTGCAAACAGACGGACTACACGCAGATGGTTCGCACTCTGCTTCCTCCGACATCAAAGCCTCTAGCCGACTGTTGACTAACCGACTGCGGCGCTCTTCGAACGGGCTTGGCTCGAAAGAAAAAGTACAGTCACTCACATCCGACACAATTGTGTGCTTCATTGCAGACGAATTAATCTGTTGGCAATAAAAATGCTAGTTTATACGCCCACTATACGACGAACAATCGATAAATAATCATCGGCGTTCGCAAAACAAAATGCAACATAATTACCAAACACTTCTTTTGCTGATAACGAAGGTGTCCGCTTGAATTTGATAAAGCTCTTCAATGTAATCATGAAGATCCTTACCGTGGGTTGATTTGGTTGGCAGACATCTATCGGTAAGAAGATTCTTATCGTTAGCTCGGTGAAATAGATCGAATCAAATCAGACATGATCGTCTCTATAAAACATGATCCGCGATAAGATATCGTACAAGATAAAAAACGGCCGAGCAAATACACAATTTAAAAATACTTTTAACAGATATTTGCTAAGTTACTTAATGTTCGTTGCTCTATGCAACATTAAAGAACATATCCTTTATGGAAATGGAGAGAAATTATTTATTTTTAGATAATATAATTCGTTATTGCATGCTGGAAATTTACAACGATCAAATTGAAACGTAATTCAGTTAAGCCTATTTTGCTTAAACGATTCGGTATCGTTTCGTAAACTAAATTAACGAAACAAATTACTGTACCAATGTCTGTTCACCCCTGAATATTATGAAAAATGTAAAAGGAAAATCACTTTGAATTAGCGAGCTTAATATTGCGAAATAAGTATTACAAACTGTTCTGTAATTTTCGAATAAACAGAATTGGTATCATGCCATACTAAAGGTAGAAAATGAGTGAGATCTACGCAACACAGTAAGATACTACTCCGCACGGTATGACACACTAAGGAAAGCCTATAGAGCCTTCAGTTATATTTAGAATGTCTAAACGAAGACTTGGAAAATGGCTCTCTTCTCCGAGATCAGAATTCTCCCCTCTTTCCCTCTTTTCTCTCTCATTCTATCGCCACTTCCCTATTCTACATTTTTTTGCACACTTGCCAAATAAATGAAAGTGCGAGTTATATTAAGTTCGAAAAACTTGACTAGAACCTATTCTCCAACGATAAGCAGCAAACAATTGGAAGATAAAATAAATAAAATCGCAGAACAATAAAATCTATTACAAACCGGAAAATACATAACATTCGTACTTAAATAATTCCTCCGCGAAAGTTACTAAATATAGTTACTTTAAAAATTTTTGAGAACGAAAAAATAATCTACGATTACCGCAAATGTTCATTCAGCTAACCAAAATCTACATTAATACATTCCCATAAAAATGAAAAGCATATTCTTTCATTTATTCTTGAAACTTACCTAACAATCTCGTTTTACAAAGAAATATATACGTTCTGCCAATATACACAGCACATAATCTGATCCACGATCATTTACCGATTCTTTAACCCTAACCAATTCGAACACGAAATTATTGTGCCAACTGCACAAAAACAACGTGTCTTACAACACACACCTTAACACTTTCGCCAATAATATTACTCCGTGAAAGATTAAATACAATCAGATCTCACGTTTAGGTGAATACTATAAATCACTGAAACTTAACGACAAACATATCGTTGCTCCCTTACATCTCGTAAAACAGAGAATATGTTTTTCTTATTTAGATAGGAGAAGACCGCGGAACAATGAACAACGAATCTGTTAATGAAACTGTATCCGCTACCTTGCACGAATAGAACACGTTAAGAGAGGTTTGTAACGCGAGTTTCAGTTAAAAACAACACACGTACTATAAACAAATCACAAATGGGGAGCCCATGGGACGCGAGCAGCACCAGAATAATATCCACGGGCATCGGCCGGTTGTCGCGGGATGACCGAATACGGGGATCGTGTAACCCCGCATTTGAAAATGTTTACGCGACGAAGAAGCAATGAGGCTAGAGCGAAAATTGGGCATATAATACTCAGAAGATCGGAATGCGCTCTCGTGCCAGTGGATGCCAGTTAGAGCAGTCGCTTTTCGTTACGATGTTAGATCGAGAGGGACGGTTCAGCAGAACATCTCGAACATCGATGATATTTAGTTGCCTAATGGAAACGGAAACATCGAATTGATGCCGCACTAGTTTGTTAACCCGACACTAACGAGAATAAACGTAACCGAAGGTCTTATAAAATGGCTGGCCGAATATACAAGCCCGTGTCAAGGCTCACGTTTCGAATCATTCGCACCTGAGGACCCTCTGCCCCATGGTACGTTAATCACTTTACGCCTTCGTCGCGTGCGAGCCTAACAGGCATACCCTTCTGCGCGTCGATGGGGAAAAAAATTCAGCATAATATTTGACCTCTTACCGAAATCACTGACACATGTGCGCAACATTCACTTTACGCCATATTTCGTGCGGAGTCGTGACGAGCGGTGCTGAGCGCTGACAATTGCAGTGTTCTATGCTAGAGGGCTACGAGGACTAACGGATTCTCGCTTTACCTTTAGCGACACGCGATTGGCTTTTCAAATATTCCCGCGTTTAATTGATAACGAATTCAAATTTAAAACGGAGGAATGGTTCTTTTAATTACATGTAAATTATATGTACGATTGAGTAGAATTAAACGCAGTTTCTGGTAGTAAATTGTAGGGAGAGTTGGAAAGCAGTCTAATTCTTTAGTGAGAAAGAATTGAAGTACAAATAAATTAATAGAATAGCTTTTTTCAAGTGTGATAGATTTGCTTTAATTATACGATAATTCCGTCGGTACCGATGTAAATATGTTTGTATGGCGTAAAGATAATGTTACGTGTTGCATTTATTCTAAATTAATTCTTTATTATCTAGATATTGTTATTTAATTATTTATTTAGATATAAAGTACCCGCGCACGGACAAGAGAACGTCCCCAATCCGAAAATTCTGATTTTAATGCAGAGTAATTCTTCTGTTTTGGTAATAAATTCTGGAGGAGGGCAATCAGCAGTGAAAATTATCGCGTTTTCTCGTTTTTTTTAATATAACTTTGCAACCGTGCGAGGTAGAACAAAACTTTAAATATAAAAATCGTTCAGTTTCTAATACTCTATCGCGCTACCAAAAGAAATATAAGATTATATTAAAAAAACGAAAACGCGATAATTTTAAAGATTGACTTCACCCCTGCAGAGTGAATTTCTGCGGAAAAAAATTTTTCCTCGCATAGTCTCTAACATGCTTTAAAATCCACAACAACGTTCCATTAAAATCAGAATTTTCGAGTTGCGAACGTTTCCTTGTTAGAATGAAGAATGCCGGTGTCGATTTTAATAGCTTTTGGACCGCGAATAGAATCGTCGCGCGACTGTGGCGCCACACCTCTTGTAGCGACATCAATGCGCACCAGTCCTACGGTATATCTACAATGGTATACCAGTCGCCATAGAACTCGCAAAAATTGCTCGAAGTACTCGATGAACTTCGGGTAAGTTAATTTGTTAATTCCCATGGATGTATTCATAATCGAGCCCAGTGTTCGATGCTCCATTTAAAAGCCGCAGTTGTATTCATCGGAGCTCTTTCGCAGACATCGTACCGAATGACCTTTTCGCGAGTACTACAGAATTGAACCGACAATCTTTACTTCTTTTTTTTTCTCTCTTTCGCACATTCATAATGAAATATCCACTGACAATTTAGGAGCAACTTGCACGAAATTCTCGCTCGAATAACCCGGGGATCGTGTCATCGGTCGTTGCTCTCCACACATAATTATAATACCGCAACCCACGTACCGATCCCTCGAAATTGACAATTCGCGATACACGGAGATAAAAAAAATCTTATCCCGTCTAAATTTAGCGAGTTCCCTTACAGTTTCGCGATTCTCTGTTGCAGGTATCTCAAAATTTCCTTCGCTTCTTATGAAGTCTGTCCCACGTAACAAATGACAGATGGATGAGACAAGGCTCTGCAAATTCGCTTCTACTTCCATCATATGATCGGGCAATTAGGATAAGTATCGTTCGCCTCCGCTGAAACACCGATTACGATCAAGATGAGCATCAACTCGATAAGCGTCGCCGATCTCTTTAACCTATTGGAATCTAACAAGCTCGGAGAGGTAGAAGAAATAAAGAAAGAGTTCCACGAGCTTTTCTTATGTAGTAAGTAGAATCGCGAGTACGAACCTTTCCGTCGATCTCCGCTTCGCCGTGACGTCTAATTTATATTTACAGCGAAAGACAACTGGCTGGTGAACGGTCTCTTCGACTATTACTTATCCACAAATTCCTTGAGAGCCGTCGAGGTGTTAGCTGGCGTTCGAGATCCGCACGACAAACATCTATTGGATCGTTTATCAGAAGCTCTTTCGAAACCGGGAAGCAGCAGCCAAAGAATTCAAACTCTTACTTTGCTAGGTCATATCGCTCGTCGTCAACCCACTTGGTTATACAAACTTGCCAGTCATGCTCTGTTTCGGGATTTACTTAAGTTACTTAAGGTAGAGCTGAGAGTTGGCGAAGTAAATAATGCAGCCGAGGCTGTTAAATAAACGTAGTCGATTGAATACGATCTTATTTCAGATGGAAGCCGACACGTTGTCTCTGATGAGCGCGCTTCTCCTCTTAGTAATGTTACTACCGATGCTGCCCGCTGCTTTAGGCCCGTACCTCCCAGAAATATTCGAGGTATTCGGCAGACTGGCTTCTTACTACCATCACCAGTCGTCTTCGTTATCTTCTTCTCCTATGCATTTCACACCTACGACGGCGGGAACTATCGATAAAAATCATTTGTATTTATTGCATCTCCAAGTGAGTGTTGACGCTTGTTCGAAGGCATAAGGGCATAACTATCTCTGGACTCGTTGCAGGTGGGACTGTACAGTTTGTTCCACAGACTATATGCCATGTATCCGTGCAACTTCATTTCGTATTTGAAACAACAATATATTCAGCGAGATCAATTGGCTACGTTTGCTCATACGATTAGACCAATGTTGGATTCGGTGCGCATGCATCCGCTACTCGTAACCGCGTCCAAGGATGCGGAGATATCCGCTGCTAGGTATACTTCGCGTTAAAACGCGTGATAGCAATTTACGGGGGAATTATAATACGGTTAATATTTGTTCCGTTGTATTTCAGGTGGAAAAAGATGGAGCACCATGACGTTATGGCAGAATGTGGCCGTTTCACGCTAGACAAATGTCGAGAGGAGGTATTCAATGCTGTGAACGCTACGCCACCTTCAGGTACATTCTTCCCCAAAACAAAAGAAGCTACTTCGGCGCTATAATCATATTACGAATACAACTTTTCAGACCACTCTTCTATGTGCACTCCGGTAAGTGTTGGTGGCGGAATAGGCCCGTCGCAAATTACCAACGGGGAAGACGATGCTTTTTGGTCACCGAGCATGATGGTGCCACCGCACAGCCCTCCGTTCCCAGCAGCGACTCACGAACAACGGTCTGCTCCTTCGACGCCGAATAACAACAGAAGCGGCACATCTCCGCCTGAGGCTGCGGTCGAAGCGACTCCTGAAACGACTCCTGTTAAGGTGCGTTTGCAGAAAACTATACGAGCGTAAGGGAAGTTATGATGCCATCTTTCTGTAGGATCTACGAAAATTGTCAACGAGACAAGTGCCAGTGGGATCCGCCGCAGTTCGCGCTCTTTCTACGCTTGGCAATGGTACGGTAGGATCCAGCTCGCGACCGTCCACGCCGATTCCTTTAAATCCACCCGCAACAGCTGGCTCTATAATCGGAAGCGGTGACGCGAGCAATACCCACGGATTCCTTTCGCACAAGTTAAGTAAAATCATCGCTGACAGACAAGGCATTAGCCAACAGAAGTCGTCCGCCAACGTCGAAGAAGATGGAAGGCTGTCGGAAGTGGAAACGAATCAGAACGGGAAGAACGATTGTTGGCAAGAGGATCAAGAGGTCTTGTATCTCACGTTTCTGTATATAAAAGCAATTGGATATATTAATAGAATAGATCGAAATTACCTTGCGCGCGGATCTTTTACTCTGCAGATTCTAGAAATCGTGAGCTCCCAAGGCGCCGGGAAATTCGAGTGCTCCAAGCCTGTTGAACGACACCAACAGCATCGCAATGAGAAAATGCAAACTGTCTTAACGGACTGGTCTAAGAGGGTTTATCAGCTCCGCTTGTATTCTCAGTATCAAATTCCAGCGCAACATTCTAGCTCTAGTATTCTCTGCAAGGTAAAGCACCTTCGATGTTTACACTTTAGAAAGAGATTTTACTAGCAGAGGGTAAAGCAACAGTCGTCTCTGCTTCTAGATCCGAAAGAGTAAATCCTGCCCGGACATGGATATCCAGAAACAAGTTGCTAGCGATAAGAAGGATCAGTTGAGAATAATAGGGACGAAGAAGTTGGAGGAAGCAGGGACCCAGACGTTTGACTTGCTCCCGTACGAATATCTGCTTCTAGGGATTTTCGATCAGAAGAATCAAATGAATACGATACAAAAGCGTGCTCATAAAGATGTGGAATTTAGGTTGTCACCAACCGCGATGCTCGACCGATACGTCGAAGCTTGCACGCGTGCCACTAACTTCTCGGGTGACAAGACGAGTTAGTATAGAGTTAAACGTAAATGCGCGTTACGTTTCGATAAGAATTTTCAAAGAACGATTACTTCGCAGAAACTAGCACGGTTAAACAGAAGCACAGGAAAGAGATCGACGGAGAGGACGAAGCTGGGGAGGAAGACACTTTAGACGCCGAATGCGCGAGTCAGCTGTTACAACTAATGCAAATGCAATTGCAGTTCGAGCGGCAGCGCAGAGAAGTTCACGCTGAACGTAATCGAAGGCTTCTTGGTAAACTTAGGGATTCGCGCGCATTAGAAGAACACAATTACGCGTTGGTCAGTTGGCATTATTTGCTTTGGAATGAAATTTTTATATCCATTTTTATCTAGTAATTATTCTTAAACGCGACGCTCTTGTCACAGACCGATCGATTGAAGATGATGGAGAAAGAGGTGGAAGGCTTGAAGGCTGAATTAGAACGTAACAAGAAAGTGGCTTCTCAAGCTGAGGAGCAATACAAGGAGTCGTTGCTTCACTGGCAAACGAGGGTAACATTGACAAGAATTGTATTCCTCCACCCATCAATTAAGCTTCGTATAGTAATCTAATCAACGACCTAATTAACAGTGTGTAGAAGAGGAACGACAGAATCAGACTTCGAAGGAACGCCTGGAATCCGTTGAACTGGAGCTGAAGAACGAGCAAAAGAAAGTAACGGAATGCGAGCAGCGAATTCGTTCCACAGACGCTTCTCTATTCGATGCTGGGCATCGACTGAAAGTAGCCTTGAAAGCTGCGGATCGTAGCAAAGAGCTGGAGCGTACCCTCGATACCGTGCAGAAGAAGTTCCTTCTACTTGGAGAGGTATTAATTGAATGACGATCTGAAGTTTTATAGTTTTCAGTAAACCTTCCACATACGTCTCGCCAATAGATCGGAGTTGAGTGATGCATATCCTCGTGTGCCCTTTAATCTATTGAATTGCGTTTCGTAACACAGGCGCAGGCAAAGCTGCAGGATGGCACAAGCGGGCTTTCGCCGATGAACAAGCAAGAAGCAACGCAAATACAAAGGTCATACGCGGAGGAGTTAACTAGTACGTTTCTACCGTTCATTTAGAATATTAACAGGGGGCTAGAAACAAATTGAACCGAGAATAATATATTATACACTTTCAGACTTACGGCGACAATTGGAGTCGCGAACGTCTCTCGCGGAAGCGTTGAAAGTGCGCCTCAGCGAGCTAGAGAGTAAAGATGCGCGAAAGGAAGCGCAACTGGTGGATCTGCAACGGCTATTGCAAGAAACGAAAGATCAGCACGAGTTCGAGCTGGAAGCCGTTGAGTCGAAGTATAAAGCGCAGGCGGAGATCAATCTTCTCCTCGAAAGCCGTATACTAGAGCTCCACGGTACTCTGGAGGCAGCGACTAGCAGTACCACCACCATGAACAATCTAGCTTCTTCGGCCTCGCCTAAAGAAAGATCGCCCCCGCTGTCAGCCAGCTTAGCATCTTCCAGCGAAGGAAGCCTTGCCTTCATCCATTCAGGCACCGGGATAATAATGAACGACTGCTGTGATACCGCAGGCGAGATTCCTAATCTTCAAGCCATCGTCGAGCCTGTCCCGAGCCAGGCCACCTCGCCATCCCGCCAGAATCACCAGAGGCGAAATCCTAAGCAAGACTAACGCTACGCAAAAACGGCCGCCGTGTCTATTCGCATTACAGCTATTCTGTTCTGCACGCAAGCAACTGTTACCCAGTGCCGTGGTATTAAATCGGAGAGAAAGTTATTTGTAGCTTTTTATCGACATATTAATGCGGAGTTCGTAAGAAAAGCTAAAAAAAAAGGAATACTATTGTCGCGTAATTTCGATGAAATGATTGGAAATACACTGGTAATTAATGGAATTACTGGCATGATATGATTTCACTCTTGAAGAATGAATTCACAATGAATAAATGGTTGAGATATTTTGTGAGCAATTTTATAAGTCTCGACTGGACACGCCCTCGCATTACCTTCTCCTGCAGCGTCTCTTGTTACTTTTATCTTCTTTTTTTTTACGCACTGATGGAAACAGAAGTAAAAAGGCGATAACGTGGTTGTAGAAAAATGTGAATATATTACTAAACATGACGATAAAAGTTACAATTGCTACATAATACTGAATAATCGATAGTTTATTTACGAGACGACGTTGATGTAGGACGACAGAGCAAAGACGAATCACGCGCGCGTTTAAAATCGAATTGATAATACTCGTACGAAAGGCTACTAAAGGCATTAGTGTTGTCCTATTGAAACGGCCCCATGCCCGTGTAAATAAAGTTGCAAATATATAAGAATTTCTAAAAACTGTCGGTATTTGTTAATACGTTTGCAATTCGCGGCTCATAGTCATAAGAATTGCGTCGTCTGGATTAGCGTAATTCGCCAAATCTGGAAAAGAACGAATAAACAGCAATTCCTTTTTTTTCCTAATCGAATGAAATCATTCCCTTAAGTACCCAACATAAGTAACCGTGCTAAAAATGATTCGTGTATTCCACATAACCGTTACTCACGATTATGACCCAAATGCATTGGCGATGCTTTAAGTCTTCGCAGTAACAGTTGTATCAGCCAAAAGACTGCTAACCACACTAATGCACCGACTGAAAATACTCTAAATGTTGTAACACCACCGTGTGTGTCCATTAACCATCCGCATATTAAACTGCCACTGGATACTCCTGGAATTAATTACTAACATTGTACACGCGGAAACAGAAACTTCCAAGCATTCAAAATATTTCCAGTGTTAATCTATCGTTACTAACCGATTCCCTCAAATATAGCACCAATGAATCCTTGTATAGTGGCCTTGGTACCAGGCGGCGTTACCTTATCACCGTACGACACCATAGTAGGCCAACAGAGACCAAACGACGGTCCATGAAGTACTTCGACGAGTAAAAACCACCATGGGTTCGACACTGTACTATATGCCATAAACCTGTAAAGAACGGTTGTAATTAATATATCGTAAAACAGTTATACTTTCGCAGTGAAATACAGTTGTAATTAATGGAACTTCGCCTACCTAATCGCGTAGACCAGTAGAACTAAGCTCATTACGTTCACGTGGCCCAGTTTTCGCAATAAGTTTCCTGAGATAAAATTAAAAGGTAGTTCTCCTAAAAAACACTGTACACCGGTCAAAAGGCCTTGCAGTGTTTTGAGCCACGTTATTTGAGAGCTAGTCGCTAAGTCTTCGGTGTACCAAAAGAGGAAATTCCATACCACTCCGGTACACATCCCAGCACCTACGCACCACCATCCAAACACCAACACATCGCCATCTTTACAGATGGAGAATAGTTCCCACAATATCGATGGCTCCTCCTCAGAGCTTTCTGGATTTTTCTGTAACGATACTGCTTTCTCCCATTACCTGCCAATTTTTTCATTCTTTTGATGAGGTAGAAGTATCAGACTTCTGTGCTATTTAAACTTCTATTTGATTACAGGAAAATATATTTCAGAGAAGGTATACCTGCTTCAAAGTCGCCGACACTATGATATCGAAGATCATAGTGATCAACATAATATAAAATATACAAGTGTAGTCTTTCTGGAGTTGTCCTTCGCTAAAAACGTCTACTAAATATCCTGCGCTTATTCCAAAAATACCGAAACCGACACTGCCCCACATTTTCTGCTTTCCATACTCTTTCCTTTTTTCATTTCCTGTAATGTATGAAACTATGTATTTTATACGCACCGGAGACAGTATAAAGTAGGGATGGGACTATTTGTTGAATTTTTCGGTATTCGAATACTTCAGTTGCTCAATTATTTGGCGAATATAATTCGAATATCCAAGTATTCGAATACATCTGTATTCGAATATCCAAGTATTCGAATACATCGGTATTCGAATATCCAAGTATTCGAATACATCGGTATTCGAATATCAAAGTATTCGAATACATCGGTATTCGAATATCCAAGTATTCGAATACATCGGTATTCGAATATCCAAGTATTCGAATACATCGGTATTCGAATATCCAAGTATTCGAATACTCAAATATTCAAATAATAACATTCGAATACTCAAATATTCGAATAATAACATTCGAATACTCAAATATTCGAATAATAACATTCGAATACTCAAATATTCGAATAATAACATTCGAATATTCAAATATTCGAAGTTTATTCATAGCATTAGAATACCTGTAAAATATTTGAATATTAAATTATTCGAATAGTCCCAGCCCTAGTATAAAGCACTTTGATAATCAAAATGCTACTAACCAAGGAGATTAAAACATATAGCATCTGCTACGCTAACTACAACCGCCATTCCAATCCAGCTTATTATCGTCGCCCACAGAAACGAATGAAATTGAAACATCGAAGTCTGGTTGGAATTCGTCTTAGAAACTTCAACGTCTTCCAACAGCTGATTAAACGTTGGATTATTGGGACACATAGCTTTACACGATGTCCTTGCGTAGTTTTTACAAGCTGGTTTATGTACGCTGCCGCCTGCGAATTTGGTACCCAGAATATGGATGTATAAGCACTTCTTCATCTGTAAAGTAAAACTTTCGTAATTCTTCCTTCACATCTCGATAAATATAAAAAATTATATACAAGATCTTACATAAACGTCGTTAAATACATCGAAGCCTAACGTAAAATTAATTAGATCCGTATCTGTGATCGTTTTAGAGTTCGTTAAATTACAAAACTCAGACGCTCCCCAATGCGAGCACATTTCAGCGTAAAATTCTTGCGTGGCTTTGCACGATACCTATAAAAAGAAAAAGTTATAATACACCAACTGAAAATATAACTCATTAAATTAAATTAAAACAATAATCTTACAAACACTTTACGATTTATAAATTTAAATACCTGGCAAGAAACATTCCTATGTAAACTATCGGTGATCGCATTGCGTATAACTTCGTTAGAAAATCCATTTTTCGAGCAGATTTCTAAACTCGCATCACCGTTACAAGTAAGAGTAACATTCGCACTTCTGTCTACTTCGGGAATGAAGTGTATCGTGAACATAGCTATGGCGACTATAGCTTGGAATATTAAGAACAGTGTCTTATGAATTTTAAATTTGTCCGCCAAGCCACCGAACAGAGGTTTCGCCACTAAACCCGAAATTGGTAATATCATATATATCGTGCCTACTAAAAATCCAGAGAAACCTAATTGTTTCGCAATTGTCGGTAAAAAAGGCACAATTGGTCCGGTAGCTGGAAAAAGTAATTCACGAATAAGTAATCCCCGAATAATATCCCAACATCGCAGCATTCAGAATGCAAAGTAATCCACTCACCAGCATTGAATAAAAAGTAATGCGCTTTTATTGGCAGCAATTCCTTATTTATGTTGTCGAACATCTTGAAAGTACGCGTAGCACGCAGTAGGTTACTGGCAATAAAGTGTTATCTGCAATCGACACGCATCACTGAGTAATTCCTTTTATCATCGGCTCTCATTTACACATGACACATGTATCGGTATTACAACTAGCTTAGAACAAACAGCAAAATGTGAGTTTTTAAAATGCAAGATCCAGTAGAAGATTCTAGCCATTACGCATATAGAATAAAACAAGTTATTCAAGAGTGATAACATAAATGCTCTTCATACCTGTGTGAATAAATATATTTGAAAAGCTCCTGGTACTTCTGGAATGCAAATATTTTAGATCATCTTTTCACCGTTTACCTCTGCGCGTGTACTATGGTTAGAAACACCTTACCGCTATCTTGTTCTATAATTGAAACTTCCAGGTGCTGAATCCACAGTTTTCATCCTCTAAATCACGAAGCTTAGATAGCAAAGAGGTGGAACTCGTAGATATCGTATTCACATTCCACGCGTACCATTGTTTCATTTCCTATCGCGGAGATTAAGTATTCAGTTGCAGCGGTTTCTGCAAATTTCTTATTATCTTGTATCATACGCATTAACCTTTTCTTCTACCTATATATATTCAGCTATGTAGGAATAGAATTTTTTATAAATTTCGCTAGCAATGCCAGTCATACTGGACATTAAAACGACCCGCTTGATAATATTCGACTGGCAAACAATATTTCCACCATTGCCAGCCTCTATCAAAATCGATACTGCTAATAAAACTGTCAGACAATTCGGCGCGAATAATTGGATTCGATTGATCCGCCAGTTTATATTTAATATCTGTTACTATGGCTAGCAACCGAACAAGATACGGTGGATAATTATATGAGTATATAATACTTGTTTATCGAATGGAATTACGCGTCAATAGTTTTTGTTTCTAATGGTGACATTAATTTTTAATGCAAGTACGATATCGAACGAGCGGTATGATAAGTTAAATCATTTTTCGTGCGAACTTCCTATTTACAATTGTTATCATATCCAAATGTACTTTCGAGGATTTTAGTTTGCGGATAAGAAATATGGCTGTATAAATGAATCTGAATAATCAACAGCGATTTTGTAACAAACTGTGCTTTAATCTGTCATCGATACATTTACAATATACATTTACAATATATATGTATATATTTATAAGTTTTAATATACCGCTTCCATCCGTTTCTGTTTTTTTTTTTTTAGCAATAAGGTGGGTTAATGTATGATTGCGGCGTATTACACTTTACTTTTTGCCCTCGTTCGCGAGACGCAGGCACACACGCGCACGATTATCACATACACCCATATACACAATCTCACTCTCGCACTCTCGCCTGCTTCCCCTACGTTCTCCCGTTTCATAATCTAACCGCGGACGATTCTACAAGGTCTTTGACTTTGCAGATCTTTCTTTACATCGAGCACATCGTCTATGAAGGATATGTATTTTATATACAAAGAAACGAATTCTAAACTTACGACGCTATCGAATCTATATACTCTACATAAGATACACCAGCAACAGTGCGCTCTCGAGATATCATACAGAAAATCCTTCGAAACATAGAAATCACGTGTATTACCCCTACGTACTCTCCTCTAACCATAATCTTTCGTTCTATGCGCCGGAACCTAAACAAGGAAACCGGGCGCGACACGTCAGGCTGGAGATTACGAGCACTGTTACGAGCGTGTCGTAATTATATATCTTTCTCTCTCGCTAAAAATACAAATAAAGAGAAAAAAGAAATGAATATTGCATAATCCGTATCCCGAATGCGTCGAGAATGAGATAGAGAACGCTGTAAGAGCGTGATAGGACAGAGGAACTTTTGATAGAAGGTTACTTCCGGTTACTAGCGACTGACCCCTCGCGTGTCTAAGCTGTCGACTAGTCATTAGAAAAGACTATCAAAAATTCCTACGCAAAGTAGGCTTACACCCTTTATGTACATATGACTACATAGTAAATTACCGAATAAAAGCTAAACATCTTTCCTTCGTCCGCTTTTCGTCATCTCGTCTCTGATAAATCGTGTAAAAATGTCGAAGATCCTTATCGTCTTGTGTAAAAATGGAAAGAAATGCGAAAAAGGGGAAAGACAACTTGGTGGAAAGGTCCGGCAACCCTAGCCTGTCAGATAGAGAGAGCATTAAAAATTCCGTAGTTCGCTAAGTCAATCAGTAAAAAAAATTAAGAAAAAGAGAAAAGGAAACAGAAAGAAATAATCGATATACCCCCTCTCGCGCTCCTTTTACTGTTTGACGTTTCACGAGTTTACGGTGCCTCTTTCGACGGTCCCGAGGAACGTGGTAATCAGAACCTTGCTCGGTCCTCTCGCTCCGGTACCGCGATTTTTCACCGGGTCGAAGTGATAAAAATCCGTTAATGAAAATAAAATAACAAAATTTATTTAGGACGCGACAGTGCATCGATTAATGGAAATAAATAAATCGATTATCCACGAAGCTACATAAATAGTAATGTCGCTAATGCACAGAGGTCCCTAGTCAAACAAATGAAACGAGGAAAAACGTCGGTACCGTTCTTCACCGAGGGCGAAGAAAGTTCTGATTACAGTTGCGTAGAAGCGATGTTGGAAGAAACAGTACACATTCACGATTGGGAATAGCGAACTTCACCGACATTCGCCAACTATCGTTCAAACGTCAGTAAAGTCCACGTAATTAGATCAATGACAAAAACCGACATCTTTAAAATCGCACATTCCCAATATGAACCCTTCCGGTGAGAAGGTTTGCAGCTCAACTAGAGATCGTTGGTCACAGTCTAAGCTACGGGTCACTGAACTCCGCGCGCGTTCCACTTACCAAGCGCTTCTAAACGCACCCCGAAGAAGTCAACTACCGTTTCGTCCAACGACTCGTCGATAGGACGGCGCGTCCACCGAAATGTCGTCGTACAAACGTTGGGACGTCCGTTACGAGGATCTTAACGGCTAAAGCCAGGACGGTCGATGATGGTGGGGCGGTGGTTGAAGTGCATAAAGGGAATGGATATACTGTTGGTAGGCGGTCGGGTCCACTGTTAGATTCGGCCCGTGCGGCGTCACGTAGGCGGACACCGGTGGCCCGTAGGCGGCCGATCGTTGAGCGGAATGAAGGAAGGGATGAGGCGGATAGTTCCTCGGCGGTTGATTGCTAAGTTTGTTGCAGGCTTGTTGCGTCGCGTCAGTTACCGGTGGCACCTGGGGTTGTTGTTGTTGCTGCTGCTGCCTGAGCGCCATACTGTAGTAACTGTTCGGGTTCCGAAACTCGTCGAGAAACGCGAAGGCCGCCGCAGCAGCGGTGGCGTCCTTGTCGTAGAAAGGCGAACTGGTGGTGGTGCTGGTGGACGCGGCGAAGTTGAAGGCACTCCCAGCTGGCGGGACCATAGCGGTGTTCTTCAAGCCGATCGAGTCCGCTGGGGTCCCAGCGTACTGAGGGAAGCCTGGAATCCCGGCGGTCGGTTGAGGCTCGCTGCTCACTGCTGACGAAACGTTACCAACGTTCTGTTGCTCCTGCTGCTGTTGCTTGCTCTTCCTGCCTTTCTTCGTCTTCGTAGGCGCGGACGTGGCGCCCGTCGCCGATGTATCCCCACCTCTGCGGGACATCGACAGTATTCCCTGACTGTTCTTCGCAGCGGCTGTCTGCAAGCTCTGAAGAAGATTCAGATCCAACTCCGCGGCTCCCGGGGCTGGGCTACGGGCGTACGTTAAATGTTCAGGCTTGGTAGGCGGCGGTCTTGGGATCGTCAACAACTGTTGTTGTTCCTTGCTGCTGCGGCCCACCAAGCCCAGACCCAGTCGAGCGTACGCTGGGTTCGTAGCCACGGTGTCGGCCAGGTTACCCACGAACGCCGCGTCGAATTGACTAGCTGAGACTGCCTCGGGTTGAGGCAACGCCATTATTGGGTCGAAGCCGAACTGCTCTTGACCAGCTCTCGCCGAGGTTTCCTGCGGCAAGCCGCGAGACGCATCCGCGGATGATTCATTGTATATGCGTTTTTTCACCGGTGCCAAGTTACTAGCCGAGCTATTTACAGGTGCGCTGCTGGCAGTCTTGGAGCTGGCGTCGAAATAGTGCGGGCTAGGATACACTGGTCTGGAGTTTGGCATGGTGTACCCAGATGGTTGGAAGCCGCTGGGGTAGAGAGACTCGTGAGCCGACAGATTCTGTTGGAATGCTAAGATCTGCGACTGGTCCTGCGTCGCCGAGCGTTGTTGGGCGTACTTCTGAGCGTTCAGGGATTCGCTAAGATCGGTGAAGCTTGGACGTTCTTGTGTGGACGCCGGTTGTTGCGGTTGCTGAGGTTGCTCCTGGCTGCCGTGCCTGGAAACGGACCTCTGTAAGTCGATGTTAGGATAATTGTTCCCAAAGGTTGGCGGATATTGATTGGGCGATTGATAGAGCTGGTGATTGGCGTTCAGATTCAACGACGCCTCTGTGGGAACGGTGAAGTTCCTCTGTTGCTCCGTGCTCGAGGACTTCTCGCTTCCACTGCTGGATTTCAGATACTCTGCTGTCCGATGCTCCGCCTCGTTTATCGTGGGCGGTGCGGGTGACTGTATGTACGAATGATTTTGTTTGAATCCTTGGGAGTAACTCGAAGGTGTTGTTACAGTTTGAGGATACTCCTCCGAGCCCTTAGACGACTGAGGCTGCGGTGTATAGTTTGTACTCTGCTGGGGAGATGGCTGGGAGTAAGTTGAAGGTTGCTGGGCGGGTTGAGACGTACAGGCGGATTTCTGCTGCGGCGATGGCTGAGAATAGTTGCGGGACTGCTGGGGAGAAGGTGACGGCTGCGTGTAGTTGCGGGACTGCTGAGGCGACGGCGACGGTTGAAGATAGTTGCGGGACTGCTGGGGCGAGGGCGATGGTTGGGAATAATTCCGAGACTGCTGAGGCGACGGCGACGGTTGCGAGTAGTTTCGGGACTGCTGAGGCGACGGCGATGGCTGCGAGTAGTTTCGAGACTGCTGAGGAGACGGCGATGGCTGAGAGTAATTACTAGGCGGAGCTTGCTGAGGGGACATTTGCGAGTAGTTTTGAGGCGTCTGAGGTGAGTGTATCGAATGGGAGTAATTTGCGGGTTGCTGGGGAGAAGGCTGCGAGTATTTGACTGGTTGCTGAGGCGAAGGCTGGGAATAGGAGGCATTCTGAGGAGAGGGTTGAGAGTACGTGGGCGGTGGTTGAGGGGAATGCTGGGGGAAGGTTTGAATCTGTTGCGGTGACGGTTGGGAGTAGTTTCGTGGCTGAGGCGACGGCTGAGAATATCCAGCGAGAGGCTGAGGCGATGGCTGGGAGTAACCAGCAGAACGAGTTTGCGGTGACGGGTGGGAGAAGTTCGAAGGCTGAGATTGCTGTGAGTAAACTGGCGGCGGTTGAGGCGATGGCTGAGAGTAATTTGACGGCGGTTGGGGTGATAATTGAGAGTAACTGGACGATTGCTGAGGAGACTGCGCGTAAGGAGAGGGTTGCTGTTGCGGAGATGGCTGAGAATAGGTTGGCGGAGGTTGAGGGGAGGGCTGAGAGTAAGGGGAATGCGGTGGTTGTTGTGGCGAGGCTTGAGAGTATGTAGAAGCTTGCGGTGACGGTTGAGAGTAATTGGCAGCGCTCTGCTGCGGCGACAGTTGCGAATATTTGGGCGTAGGCGGTTGCTGAGGAGATGGCTGCGAGTAATTCGCCGGTGGCGGTTGTGGGGATGGCTGGGGAAACACCTGTTGTATCGGCTGAGGAGAGTGCTGGGAGTAAACTGGAGATTGATTCTGATTAGTCGCTGGTAACTGTTGATTGTAAGGCTCGGTTTGTGTCGTGCTCGGTGGGAAGTTGGCTTGCGGGGAACGCTGTGGGAACGTGGGTGATAATTGGTGGTAAACCTCCCCAGTAGTTTCCTGAGGAGACTTCTGAAATGTCTGGTGGGGCTGCTGAGGTGGTATCTGAGAGTAGAGAGGCGCCTGCTCGTAAGAAGACGATGGATAAGCTGGGGACAGAGGGTGGTTCTGTGGCGAAGGTGTCGGTGGCAATTGAGCACTGTATCTCGGGGGTGTAGCGTAATAAGGACTATTGTAAGGACTACTTCCCGTCGACAGAGCGTCCTGGTAAAATCCAGCTCCCCTTATTTGCGGCTCGACTGAAGCAATTATGGGTTGGCCTTGCGGTGATCGACCCGACCGTCCGGGCGGCGATTCTTGAGAGAAACTCGAAACAGATTCACTCACACTACTACCACCGGTACTCATTCTTCTCTGTCTACCACAGAACACTTCCTGCAACTCCCCGTCTTTCTTCGCTGCGCCGTCCTCCGACTCTTCGTCCTTCTTCTTCGACTTCGGCGCGCCGAACGCCTTGAACCAGGCGCTCAAGTTGGGCGTCGCTGCCTTTGGTTTCTGAGCCTCCTTCGCGCCAGATTGACTGTCTTTAGACTCCTCTGCCACCGTGGCCGTCTGCGTCGTCGTTTTGCCAGATGACAAGTTCTCCTCTTTCAAACTGGGCGCCGGGACCGCGGGGACTGTACCGTGGTCCTCTTCCTCGTCGTCGTTCGAGAAATTTGGATTCGGCGACGAAACTAAGCTCTTGCAAATCAGCTGAATTGAATCGACGTTCTTCAAAACGGTCCCCAAGCTGAGCTTCGGCTCCTCGTCTGCGTTCTTATTTGCCTGATCGCCGTCGCTGGCCAACTGAACTGCCGTCTCATTGGCGTTCGTGCTGGGCAAGTTGAGGGGCTTCTTTAAAAGCAGGTTCCCCTTACTTTTGCCGGGTTGCAGACGGTCTATTGTACGTTGTATCTTTTTTGGTCTACTAGGCCCGTGGGGGCCGAAGATCTTGATGGAGCTCGGTCGTTTTCTCGGCGCTTCTACTTTTGGTCCTGGCCGACCAGATTCGACGGATGAATGAAATATCGGGGAGTCGCTCCCGGATGAAAATTCAGAGAGCCTCGGCGCGTCATCTAGCCATTTGTTGATGTCCTATTCGGAGGCAAAAAAAATAAGTACAATGAAATGTGTGTGTTACTATATATACAGTATTACATACGATTAAAGTATTATCTAAACGCGAAATAGAAATTATTCTTACATGGAGTGTTTGCTCCGTGGCTTGATTCAACGCTTGTATCGAGCTTTCCTCTTTCCCAAATCCTTTGGTATGCTTGGCTTGAGACACTTTCACCTTTTTCGTCTCGCTTGCGTCTTGGTCTTGGGCTTTAACGGTATCCTCCGTGGTAGGAACTTTGTCTTCTTTCATTCCTTTTTTTAACTTTGGTCGTTTCGCGCCGGCTTTATCGCTGTCGTGAAAGGTACTACCGTTTGAAGGCACTTTTTTTGAATACACATTGTGAAGGTCGCTCTTCGACGTTTTCTTCTGCTTCTCCTTCTCGCTCTTCAGCTTCTCCTCGCGCCGCCTCTCGCTTATCTTATCCTTTAAACCGTCCAACGATTCTATATCTTTATCACCTATAAATGCAGCAATTTTCTTCGACGCGTGCGTCTCCTTCGAATCTAAATCGCTCTCTAGCTCTAAATCTTTGGAATCTATCTCGCTGGACAACTCCCCGTTCTTCAATTCCTCGCCCCTCTGTTTTGATTTCTTCTCTTTGTCCTTCCCGCGGCTCTTCTCCGACTTCTCGTCGGGCTTCGAAGCTTTCGAAACCGCCTTCTCTTTCTTCCGACTCTTCTTCACCTTGATATGCTGAGGCTTATCCTTCTCCTCCGGCGCCGCCTCGTCCTCTCGCGGCTCAATCTTCTTCGCTTTGCTCTTTCTCGCGTTGTCAGCGACGATCTCGGTCTCCTCGAGCTCTTTCTTCTCGATCTTCCTACTTTTACTCTTCGCGATGACTAGGGGCTCGTAATCCTCCTCGAAATCCTCTTTCCGTTTCTTATTCTCCTTCGATTCCTTCGCCGGTCGCAGGCTCTCCACTTCCTTCTTCTGCTGATGGCGCTCCTTCTTGTTCAGTTTCTTTAGCTCCTCTGATTCTTTGGACGACAGCTTTTTGGTTTTCAACACTAAATTGTTCGCGTCTACGTGCTTCCTTCTCTTCGAAGTTATAATGCTCGATTCCGAGATGGCATCCTCGCTCTCCTGTTCCTCTTGCTCCTCTTCGTTCACAGACTCCTCGTCCTTCACCCTCTTGCTCTTCTTCTTCCCCCGCTTCTTCTTCGGCAGCTTGTAATTCTTCCCTCGTTTCTCCTCCTCGTCGTTCTTGTCGTTCGCCTTGGACTTCCCTTTGCCCTCGGATTTGTACGATTTAGACTTCCTGGTCGACTTCTTTGAGCGTTTGCGATTCTGGTGCGGAGAAGAAACTTGAGGAGGACACGACGGCGACGCGGGCGGCACGGGGACTGATTTTGGTGACGTGGCATCCTCGTCGCTGGACGTCTCTGATTCCAAATAGCGATTCACTGCTTTGTCGAACGCTTCCTTAAGATTGAATGCCATTTCTGTGTACTCTGCGAGAAAATCAAGTAATATTCACGTGAGGGGAGGCAATGTCGGTATTACGTAATGCTAGATCGCGTTGAATAGAAGACACTAACCGTTATCGGAACCATTGTATTGCCTACAATTATCTACTATAAGACGAAAGTCACGTTTAAATTCGTTTATACCCTTGTATAAACCATCGTCAAGTTTCTCCTCCATCGTGCTCAGATCCATGGGTTTCCGTACCACGCTGTAATACCTATATCGAAGAATACTCGTGTAAAAACCTCCGTGTAATAAAGCGAAGCTTTGTATATAATTATAGCATTCTACCTTGGCGCATATTCCTCATCCACAGGATCGACGAATGGCCAGGCATCCACGTGGTCCTTGAGACTCTCAAGAACTTTATGCATCCCGACGCGACGCTCTTCTTCCTCGATCCCAAACGAATATCCGTATTTAGAGGATACGTAATTCCCATCACTGTTGCTCCCAACGCCTTTCTTCTTCTCGGAGCTCTCTACCTCGTCCGTAGTGTGTATCAGGATCTGACCCACTGCCGAGGCCAACGAATTATTCGTTTGGCGTCCTTTCTTCTGTACAGGCGGCGAAGACAAAGGCGGTGGTGTCTCCTCCTTAACGTAAGCATTCTTCGAGTTCTGCGTCCCTTTTTTGCTCCCTTTGTTTGTTTTCGTTTTAATCTTCGATCTAACCATGACTGTTTCCATCTGTGTTGTGGGCTCGTGACTTCGAAGGACTCGCGAGCTGTTACGTTGTAATAGCTTGCGCCTCTGTTGCTTCTCCTTCAAGTCGAACAGCTTCGGAATCTCAGGCATGAAATCCTCGGACAGAGTACGGTAGAGTTTACGTTCGGTATCGTACTCCTGCGTAGAACAACACCGTTAGAATAGTCTAAACGATAATGTAAATAACGCTCAATGGATGAAACAATTACCGAATCGCGAAATTTTTCAACTAAACGGCTCCAGTCCTGCTGCGTGAAGCAGACAACTTGCCAGACACTTTCTTTCCCCTCCCCGGATATTAAACTGTCTTCCTTCTTCTCCTCCTCTTCCTCTTCCTCCTTCGCCACTCTGTTTCGTCGTCTTTTACGCTTTTTATCCCTCGGTTTACTTTTCTGTTTATGTGAGACGCTGTCTGAAGTATCAATGTAGTCCTCCCTGTATAATCGAGTGCCGTAAAAGTACCAATAGGCAGAATTCTTACGATCATGTCCTAAAGGTTCGACTCGCAGACTGTCCGAGTCCAAATTACTCAATGATTGCTCCTGTAAACACGAATCGAAAGTGTAAGAAGATTAGCATAGCCGTAACAAGTATTATCGTTTAACTACAGGTATTTCGGATTTACTTCTAAACACATACCACGTCTTCAGCGTCAAGCCTGAAGTCGCAGAGGGCTCTTAGTATCTCTACTTTCTGGCGAAGAGGTAATAACTCAAAATCTACATCTGTATTGAAAGGATTCTCTCGCTTGTATTCCTGGAGACGAAACAGCGTATCGTTTATTTCTAACGATAACTAAAGAGCGCACCTTAAGCGTCGTAAGATAACGGAACCGTTTTACCTGACATTTCTTGCGAAACAGTCTACGAAGAAACATCTGATAGTTAAAGGTGGAGATGTCATTGCGGGTGTCGTTAGGTAAACAACCTTCAAGTAATCTGACTATCAGCTCCTGTACTAAACGTCCCTCGGTTCCGCCGTCCGTTAATAAAGCTTCCTCTAAGTCCTATAATGATACACGATTAATATGTACGCACAGTTCGAACAGCGACCAATGCACCAATGAGATAAAGTAATGCGCAAGCTTTTCATTAACAGTAATAAAGCCGAAGCATGATCTATTTAAACTTCCTTGAAGCTGAAGCGGTACTAACAAGTCTCATAAGCCTGCTTACTCTTACGAGCAAGTGTTTAGGTAAGTACCTCAATATCAAAGTCCAGAAGATTGAAGGCAGCCCTAAATAATGAACAGAAGTGTGCTATACTTGGCACCTCCCACCACGATTGAATGTCTAAAAAAATAAAGGAACAATTGAGAGTTCCTTGATGTTATGTCTCTTTGATCTCTGGAATGTGTCTATTCGAGTATGATCAGAACGGCGCGCAAGTAGCATTAACTCAGAAGCGTTATTGTCAGAACTGCGTAAAAGACTTTGCGACTGACAGTATATCCCTATGTAATAATAGCCTACTCGACAATTTCAATGAAATTTCTCGACGTTAAATACTATATTTGATGTGTTAATGAAATATAATTCTTAAATAACTTCGATACAGGAAATCAAGCTAAAAAGAGCGCAGAGTGTATATCCAAAATAACAAACTAGACTCTTAGCGCATGAAGTGTGTAAACAAACTAGGTATAAATAAATATGGCTTGCGCAATTTGTCATTCTCAGAGTATGTGAATCTTTCTTATAAATTATTATATTTCTATTATGTAACAAGGATTATTTCCTTTATAAATCATTAATATTAATATTCTTCTTGAATACTTCACTGAAAGTTTTGTTACCTACGATCGGTGTAATTCATAATAACGATAAAGAAACTTATAAATTAAGAGAAAGAACAGGTAGCTAGCACCGTCCTCGGAATAATAGATACAACACTGGATTTTAAAATTGAGTTTTCAGCGAGGAAAGAAAAGAGCGTCAAGATATTCGATAATTTTGGCTGTTCGTCGCAATGGAATTTAGAAGCAAATACGCAATAGTATACAGTGGCTAATTTATTCGATAATCCCTCCGTGTCTTAACTCTATACTAAACACCATTAATTACTGGTTTCTATTTGGCAATAAAAACAACTCTGAATCATTCGCTACCTTCATCAAACAACAAAAGCTCCGCGTTACATCTACTCTTGAAAAGCAAGAGACATTTTGAGGCTTCCAAAGTAATAAAGTAAACCAGTCTCCAATAACAATGAATATAGAAATATATAAATACAGTAGGTCCGTGCATCGAAGCCCGGCCTAAGAATCGTAACGTAACACGAAAAACAACACAATAGTGGGTAGGAGGGGGAAGGAAAAACAATGGAAATAACTCTGTTGCTAAAGTTGGGGTCATTGACAAGGACTCTCGATTGTGGGCATCGATCTTCCGCGACGGGTAATCCAGTGCGAAACAATTAACCGAACGAACAATAAAGAGTACAACGAAAGAAAGTCGAAATAATCCATCGAACATCGTCGTAGCTCGTCTTACGACGAGAATATAAACGCGAGGTCTCACCTAGGATCCCGATGAAAGTGGGAAACATAACCCGTCCTGTGGCGGGCAAACCGGGCGAATCACGTCAGGGCGGATAAAGATCGTCGAAAACACCGTGGAGAATTGGCGTTGCCTCAGGCCCTCCGGTACTCAGGTGTGCGTAATATTCAGGCGGGTCGGGTGGACCGAAATCCGCAGAGGGGGTATACGTGGGTAACGGCGACACGGCCGAGACGAAAGAAAAACACTTCCGCTCGGCGGGGCCGATCGGTTTTAAAGCACCGGGTTAACGCGCATCAGCGTTCGGCTGTGACACCCGCGTTCCTGGTAAAGACAAAAGAGCGGGGAATCGGGACTCCGCATAGCTCGTCCCCGCCGCTCGCGAACGGATACCGAACGGCGATGATGTGCATTCGGTACCCCAGTGGCAGGCCCACCAGCACGGGGAACACCTTTTAACGGGGATTTATTTTCGCCACAACACACCACTACGGGCTGCCAGCGATGCGCGCGACACTCGCGACCATTCTAATCGGGTAACACGCTCCAGGCTCGGGGCAACCACCAGCAGCCTCGTCACCGATAAACCCGCGCTGCCGTCCTCTCGCACGTCGGCCACATCTAACGCGGAGCCAACAGAACGCCGCCGAACCGTTCGGCTCGTCGACGACGACGTAACGGCCCGTTCACCAGTCGCGCCAGCCGGGACCCTTTTCTTTCTACGGCCACCCGTTTTGAAATTCGATTTCGCGTACTCGTGTACGTGTGCACGTACGTATACGCGGACCGTGTTTTTCAATCCTTTTTCCCGTGTATAAAGGATAGTTTTCCCGAGACGCACTACGCGACCGTACGGGTGCGGACTGTGCAGCAGCGGACTGCAACTGCGGGCGTACACCCGGGGGCACGCATTACACAGACGCGTGCCCCACGGTGCGTTTGGCGCGAAAGTTACTTCGATCTTCGCTGTCGCGACGCGTGCGCGTGAGCGGTGGGCAGGGGAAACTTTTTCTGGCGCGCGAGCGCGCGGGGATTTGAAATAGTGTAGTCGGGGGATTCTATACAGGGTTATCCACAGAAGACTGGCGGCGCTCGCGCGAGTACATATGAGAATGGCAACAGTAGAGCACTAAACAGGTGAGTATGCGCATCCGCCATATTGGGTCCTCTGGAGAAAGAAGATTATTGAGTACCCGCCTTTTTGAGTATTGTCAAATTCGTTTTATAAACCAAATATAAACTTAAATGTAATAAAATACTCTAATAACGTGTCATGCTACCATGTATCAATATCAGCAACGCATATTTTGTTTATAAAATGAATCTGACAATACCCAAAAAGGTGGGTACTCAATAATCTTCTCTCTCCAGAGGACCCAATATGGCGGATGCGCATACTCACCTCTTTAGTGCTCTAGCAACAGCGTAACACGCATACTTACTACTCAATCATATGTCAATATATCCGCCATCTATGGGCTGTTGCTAAAAGTATAGGTTCGTGTAGATGCCAGTAGAGAACACCAGGCGTTTTTGGCTGTCTGCCCAGATTATTTTACATTTGACGTAACCGACGGGGAAGAAAACGACAGCCTTTTCCCTCAGAAACTGATTGAGAATGTTAAAATGCTTGTTGAACGACGAAACCGTGGGTGATCAACAAGCATTTTAACATTCTCAATCAGTTTCTGAGGGAAAAGGCTGTCGTTTTCTTCCCCGTCGGTTACGTCAAATGTAAAATAATCTGGGCAGACAGCCCAAAACGCCTGGTGCTGTCTATTGGCATCTACACGAACCTATAGTTTTAGCAACAGCCCATAGATGGCAGATGTATTGACATATGATTGAAGTAGTACGTATGTGTGTGACGCTGTTGACATTTTCAATTGTGTTCGCGCGAGCGCCGCCAGTCTTCGGGGGATAACCTTGTATATGCGCGAATTTTACGCCCAAATTGCCCGCAATGCCTGTGGTTTTTGGTTTAAAAGTTAGGAAAAATCTCCTTAAATATCGAAGAGAAACCTGTGAAAGGGCAATTATTGGAGAATATAGGTTTTTAAATATAAATTACGACTCGAAAACGGGATATATAATTTATGATATTCATTTTATTACAAAAACGGTAAATTCGTGGGCGCAGGCCATTTGGGCAAAGAGGAGGTATAATAAGAGGCGTCACTCGACAAGGACAGAAATAATCTGGGGAAATTACTAAGACAACCAATTTAAATGCCCCATTCGGCAATGATTGGTGAACTTTGGCAATGATCGGTAAACTTTGGCTATTGCCGAATAATCAGCCAATTGCGGTAAGGTACATTTAGTCGATTTTGAATATCCCGCTCGAATAGACAACCAATTTAAATGTCAAGGTCAAGTAAGGACTTCAAAGGTTCCGCCTGGAGTGACGCCTCTTATTATACCTCCTCTTTGATTTGGGCATAAGTGGAATTCGTTTTAAGGCTTCACTTTTGAATTCAGTTTCCTTTACGTTTGACTTGATTCGGGACATCGAGTGACGCGTGTAAAATCTACACCGTGAATTCTTTAGAATTTCTAGATTTTCATTGATACGTCTGCATAGATGAATACTTTTTACGATAGAATTTTTATATACACACGTTTCGCTACATGTGTGAGCTGTAATGTGTGCGTCGCAAAATTCAAATTTTTCGTTTCAACAGTTGGCACAGGTTTCCCGCGTCCGTTACCGCGTGCGTGACGCGCTAACAACAGTTGTAAATTAGTGTAAATGAGTGTCGATGGTAACTGTTGCTCGTCGTTAAAAACGTCAGTATTGATAGTACTGATTGCTCAAAGTTGCATGCGGTGAAGTATTGCGAAATAACTTATCGCTGTGTAGTGTGCTTGAGAAGAAACAGAGCGAACTATGATTTCCTTTAATTTAAGCGAACTTGGAAGTCAGTTGGAGGATGTTTCGCAGGATACAGCCGGCGTCGGAGTATCTTTCGCGAAGAAGTCGCTGAAGCTCAATTCCGAGGAAGATGGTAAGTTATTTTAATCTGATTAACTTATTATCCGAACTTCTATCGATCGATATTATCCCTCGAAGAATGTTACGTTATTTCTCTGCGAACTTCGAGGTTATGTAAACTAACCTCTAAATTCTATTTCATTTCTGTAGCGCTGGAAGTTGCTAAAGCGATACGAGCATGCAGCGGTTTGGAGTACTTGGATTTAGAAGGAAACACTTTGGGCCCGCTCGCCGCCAAGGCTGTGGCTGAAGCATTGGAAGAAAATGGTTCCACGATGAAACGTGCTCTTTGGAAAGACATGTTCACCGGGCGTTTGAAAACAGAAATACCGAAAGCGCTCGAATACCTTGGCACAGGCTTATGCAAAGCTGGCGCTCGCCTCACCGAACTCGATCTAAGCGATAACGCGTTCGGTCCAGTCGGCGTCGAAGGATTAGCTGCGTTATTGACCTCCAGTTCGTGTTCCAGTCTGCTTGTATTGAGATTGAATAACAACGGGTTAGGAATATCAGGAGGCAAGATGCTGGCGAAAGCGTTGTTGGATTGTTACGATAATAGCTTGAACGCAGGTGAGACATTTTATCTCATAATTCTGTTAACTTCGTTAAATCGATGAAATTTCTTTCTTCCACAGGCGCACCTCCGTTAGCGTTGAAAGTATTTGTCGCCGGCAGGAACCGGCTTGAAAACGAGGGTGCGGAAGCATTGGCGTCCGTTTTCCAGAAGCTAACTACTTTAGAGGAAGTTGCTATGCCTCAGAACAGCTTATATTTTCAAGGCATAACGGCGCTCGCTAATGGCTTATCCGCTAATCCCGGTTTAAGAATCTTAAACCTTAATGATAATACAGTTGGACTTAAAGGCGCTCAAGCTCTTGCCAAAGTATTACCAAATTTCCGAAACTTAGAACAGCTTAATCTCGGAGACTGTCTCCTCAAAACGGAAGGTACTATAGTTTTAGCGGAAGCGTTAGCGATCAAAGGTAATCATCCTTTGCTCACCGAACTCAATTTGAGCTACAATGAAATCCACACAAGGGGTGTTAAGTCCATTGCTCTCGCCATGGCCGATAAAGCGAATTTGATGACTCTACAGTTGGATGGAAATTTCTTCGGAAAAGAAGGCTGTGCCATGTTGCGTGAATCGCTAAGTACCTATGGAAGAATTGACTCGTTGAGTACGTTGAGTGACGATGACGATGAAAATGAAAGTGAGGAGAACAACGAAAAAGAGGAAGAGGAAGATGAGGACAATGAAAGTGAAAGTGAAGAGAACGAAGGCGACGAAGAAGATACTATTGAAAATGGCAATAAGACACCGGAATCCAAAGTGTCCGTTGCGCAGTTCTTGAAATCACCGATAGGGACCAACTTATTATTACTACAGGGTGATGTCGTACAAAACTTTGTGGACCATGCCAAAGTGAGTAACTATAATACGTTAATTTTCTAATAGTATTTTATGATATATAAAAATCCTTTCGTATTTCAGGATTTATCAAAAAGTGCCGATACATCTCCGGAACTGAAGTTCGTTGAAGAATTCACAAGGATAATCATGAAAGTATCGGCACTGTGTTCGAGTGGTTACATGGATGTGAGAATAAAAGCTCTAAGCATTACGGATGCTTTGTACGCAAAGTTATGTTCGTACGCGGTAGAAAATGATCAGATATCAATTTGGAATAATGCCTTGCTAGTCAATTTAGGTTTAATAAAAGTAAATGTCTCCGGTTACTACTACATGCTTCTGTGTATCTGAAGCAGGATATATTAATTTATAATTGTGTTTCAGAGCGAAGATAAACATACTGGTAAAATTGATTGGGACCTAGAAGGTTGTTACAACGCATTGGAACAAGTCGCTCAGAAGGATTACTTTCTGGTAGAAACGCGAAACACGTTAATGTTGTTCTTAGAGAAACCGGTGAAGAACAACAAAACGAAAGTTATGGGCTCGTTTCAGGATTCAAAAGATTCTCTTAAAACTGTCTTGAATCGCATACAAACCATGTAATAAATGTTGAAATATAATGTGTATAATTGGTTTGCAGAACATCGATATAAGATATAGCTATTTATTTTTAAATATTTTGCAAATTGTAAAACATACGTAATTTTATACAAATCTTATAAAGAGTAAGAAAAAATTGTGCTATGCGATGTATACAGGTAAATAATTGTTAAGCGTTCGGTACGAATTTTTATGTTTCATAAGTTTTGCACGAAATCTTTTAAAATGACTGGATTCAAATTAATTACGAATGTTTGAAAAATAAAAATGTTTTATTCATATACTGACGGATACCACGATTGATTGTGTCAAATTCTCTAGAGGCTTTTGTCTTTCTTTTTTTTCCATACGAACGTACGATTATACTGTACCGTATACTGTAATTCTCTTTTCTTGTTGTCAAAGGCGTGCAATTTCCAGACCATATATACCAAAATCGGACTAGATTCAAGCTTGAATAGTGAATATAAAAAACACTTAAATTCATCATTTTTATGAATTTGGGATATGAAAAGTAGACTGAAATTGGTATAGGATAAATAACGCTTACATATAAAAACTTAACATCAAATGCATTGAAAAGTATTATGACTCATAAGTTCCTTCTACTGTGAAAATAAGAACTTCCGATAAACCTCCTAGTAATTAGTAAATTATAATATCACGGAATACCCTTCCATTAACTTATGTTATTTTGGACTTCGTAGACATTGGATCCCAACCAGGATGAAACAAATCCACTGCTAGCGGCGCACAGTGCGATGATGATTGATCTTTCATATACGCGTTCATCTAGAACGATATAAATTAGAAAATACTGACGAAAATTCAATTTCTATCGATCGCATATACATACCAAGAACAGAATGAGCTGTTGCTTTATTTTAAGATCACAGTCTTGCCCGAGAGTAGAAGGATAACTTATAATGTTATCGTTGTCTTCTATATTCCTCGCAATTAATTCCGAGCATAGTTTCTCGTCCGGCTTTACTGTTTCGATTATGGTTTCTGCAACGAAGTGAGAACATATCATTACGCTGTGTATAGCACTCAAAGATCAACTTGAATACTATATAATCGATAGTCTCTTACTTCTAGTAGCAACATCAGCGGCTAAAAATGTTGGTACAAGCGGATCGCACTCCATACTGTCCGAGAAAAGATGTGGGTAGCGTCTTTTCAAAAGCTTTCGAAGCACCATGTTACCACGATTCCCTGATAAAGTGTTACTGGGTGTGCATACAACTTCGTCCTCGGTTCTTCGTATAAGCAATACACTGCCATTATACCTGTAAAATCAAACGACAGATTAAATATATTTTTTCATACATAAAGCTTCACTGAATTGTTATACCGCACCTAATTAATTGCTCTGCTATGTTCAAATTGAAATAGTCCCTGATAATGTTCCGCACTAAGCCTCCAAACGATGGCATTGTCGTCATAGCCAATGGAAGTATATCGTCGAATGTAGCATCCAATACCTAAAACATGTATTGGTACGATTTAAAACCACTTCGCCCGTTTAGTATTGTATGTAACACTGTAGTAAAATCTTACGAGACTCTGAATAGAAGGGTAGTTCATCGCAGCCCATGTGGCGCTGTATCCACCAATACTCCAGCCGTAAAGGATTATTTGCTCTTCGGGAAATCTTAAGTGATCGATCGCAAAGCGCATTACACAGTCGATTGCATACTCTTCTTGGAGAGGGAACGGTGCACCCTTTGCAGTCATTTTTCAAGTCTTACTGTTATCATTTTACGATCGTAGTCTGCCCGAAGGAGAAGTCTTGCCATTACTTCGATTATACTTAACATAGATGCATGATTCATATTAACTGCAACATTGCCAAAATTCCATCTTTGCAATAAAGAATGTGTACGAGTAACAGCAATTCTTCTCATCGGAATGGTACCGTAAGTACGTAGTGAATAACTTGGTTGCAAAAGTATTACTTACGGTGCTACTACCGAAACCTGGATGATTCCATCCCAGAACAGAGTAGCCCTTGTTTAGGGGTGTTGATATAATACCAGATTCATAAAACCCGCAGTTTCCTTCGCATGTGATGACTAATATATTCGCATTTTTTGTTCTGTAGAAGTAAACAAACACGATTACATAAACACAATTTGTTACGAGACGATGCTTTAAGAGGGATAGGCAGTCGTTTTCCACGAAAAAAAAAACACTTTCTTTTTAATGTATTTGTGACAAAATTAAAGAGATTGAAAAAAGTTGGTATGAAATATTCATGTTCTTTAAAAATGTCGGTGCTGATCAAAGTAAACATTTTAACGTTCTTCTGTCGTTTTCCTGTAATATTGGTCTGAAAATGTGACGTAATTCAATTTCAAGCCGTGATTTTTTTTTTTTTTACATCCGTAGTTTCCCGCGAAAACAATAAAAATGAAAATTAAAACAGAATTATTAAATTGGAGGCCGAAAAACGGCGATTTTTTCAAGAAAAATCCGTGCCCTACTAAAAATTCGCGACTTTTTAATTTCTTGATGAAATCTTGAATTTTTACGGACCATATCAGAGGTTTCGCGGGGAATGGCAGATGTTTAACACACCCTGTAATTTTTCAAGTCGATATGAACCTCCGTTCATTCGCAATTGGAGCAAAACCAAGAGAAAGAAGATTAGAGAAAAACGTGTTTAAAGTTTCTGGGCAAAGGCGACGCTATAGGTTGCCGCTTTACGTTTTTAGCTGCCAAATCTACAATTTTGCGAATTTTACTATAAACCAATCGGCATTTTATTCAGAAAAGATAGAACTTCCGGAAAATGTAGTAGAAAAATCGATTTTTCGACTGCCTAGTCCCCTTAAAAAGGATGTTGTTAGTGTTTAGATTACCTGTTACGTCGGTCAACGAACATAACATCAATTTCGTTCCAATCCCCAGTTAACAGTTTGTATCTCTCCCCGCCTTGTTTTATTAAATCTGTCCTTCCTTTCAAGAGTGTATCACCTACGGCCATAACATGTTACGTTATAAAGTGATAATACAGCATAATACTTGCAACGATGAACTATAACACTCACGAAATGCCCAGTTAGTAATCGACGCGCTCCCTGGATATATCATCTTTATAGCAAAAGTTTGAGCTACAATGTACGCTAACAATTTACAAGGCAATGTGAATATAAATTCTTTACCAGTCTGCCGCTTTAGTCGGCCACTGGAAGCTGCAATCTTTTCTAACGTCAATTTCTCTCTAGCACTATCCCTAAAAATGTATATTCAAAAGATGAGCGAGTCTCGGATCGTGGACCAAATTCTAACAAGTAAACATTCATTTATAGTGAATGGAGTTTCCCGATTTGGAATATGGTTTTTCAAAGTACTCATAGTAACTAAGAAATCCCGAAAATTATATCTGCAGTGGACCTTTTCCAGGATTTCTGGAATTTTCAGGATTTCTTAGTTACTATAATTACTTTAAAAAAATATATTCCAAATCGGGAAACTCCATTCACTATAACTGAATGTTTACTTGTCAACAAGATCATTACTTTACTATGAAGAAATTTACCTCTCCACATCTGTGACGTTAAAATCAACAGGCCATGCCCAAAATTCAAAGTCATACTTGTGAAGTTCTTCCTTCGTTTCTGAGTTATAACGTGCTCTCGCCTCATTTACCGTCTGTACAAATTTCAAATATACTGGGTTGCTGGCTCTGGAGCAGCTACGTGCAACCAACGATGCGATTAACATTGCGCCAGCCCCGAACAGCAATTTACTCAACAGATAAACATTATCCGTTAAAGAACTACCACGCTCGTAGCAAAAAGTAGCGACCAACGGTATCGTGTACAGGCTGATCGACCACATTGCTGCGAACTGAAAACGTGCGAGTTAGAAATAAATAATGTTCACAGCAGATTATACCGATAATGAAGAATAATTAACACTTTCAATTGGTTAATGACTAAATTGACCAGTGTAAATATTAAGCATTACTCGGTGCAGTTAGATTTCTCAATTACTTTCAAATACTCACGCAAATTACGATATTATCGCCCCATCGTTCTAAGCTCTTCGGCTCGTACGATTTCTAAAACACATAAAAGAAGCCATAACCTAAAATGCACAACTTTCAAACATAACTCGTATAATTATTCGCACATACCTCTTCCAAACGACCGACCAACGTTATTTTATAAACTTTAAAAAGCCGAGGGCTAAATGTACATTTCCAAAGTGTCCTAATCAAAGACATTTTGCATTTGTTTGAAGTTTTAAACGCTCCAAACAGGTCCGCGGCCCAACTCACCAATGCAAAATCGATACAACAGCGACATTGCATATCATGCACATGACACAAGAAAACAAGCAACTATGATCGGCGATTATAATTCGTTGAATACGCACATAGCACGTATTAAAAAGAAAGAACTATTAAATTGGTAATTTATTCTAATTTCTTCCCCTTTCATAGCAGGTTTATAAAAATTCATAACAAAGCCTTACGAAACTTTAAAAGGGAATTCATTAAAAAGACCTCTTTTAAAATCATTTAAAGCCATCTTACTTCCGAATATACATTTACGATCAGCTACCAACAGCTTTTCCCAACAGAATCATCGGCAAATTGTTCCTTTAAACTACTCTTAAAATATTCTGTACAAATTCTTGCACACTTATATCGTGCACGAGACGCGCTCATTTCTCTATCAGACAAATCTGAAACTCATCGAAGTAAAAAACATTCAACGTTCGTTCAATTACCCATGGAAAATGAAGTTACACACGTATCTTACTCAAGGCGACACGCGTGCGAATTTAAATGTCGCGCGCTTCCGCTTTATGCGCACTTGATAAACACAGGAGCCCGATCGCATACAATACGGTGTTTTACATAGGTGAAAAAAAAAGGGTGTTGCGGAAATTGATATTAAGCGAGGGTCGAAGCAAACATTTACGCGTACGCGAACGTTATCGGGCGGCATATATCGGAGTTACGTATTTGGTGGGGTTCGCGTGAAATTGGACAATTTTGATGCGGGTCGATTCTGGGACCGTACGTTAGATCATGGTTTTTGGAACGTAGAGAAGTTGCTGGAAGATTCGAAGCAAGTAACAGCGCACACAGTAGTAACATATTACGTGTGCGACGTCGATAAATACAATATTCAATTGCCGCCGCTACAATTGAACGTTTTTCAGAATGTCAGATTGGGATACCGCTCCTATCACTCTCCGGAAACGTCCGCCGAAGGCCTCCGTACTTAAATCGGAACAGGTAACTTCAGTCGGCAAATATTCCGACGTATTTCGCCCAACGTGACCCGCGCCACGCACAGTTGTGTAATTGTGTTTATTTACAGGCGGTGAACGCTGCACGCCGTCAAGGTTTCGTGATTGAGACACAGGCAAAATGTGAGTAAGACGTGGTCGTGACAAGTCGTTCGTCCTTACGAAACTCTGCAAGATTTCATTCTACGGGATAACATCCGTTTCACAATGGATGTTGTTTGTGTATAAATGTTACATATAGTGCGACGTTGTTATAACGTGACGCAATACTTAATCCTGTAAACACGACGAATTGTTATTGTTCAATTTTTCTTCTCGTCCGAAAGTGTCGCGAAATTGAGAAAGGCAACGGTGCGTCGTGTAAGTATTGTAAGTCTATTGTTCTTTGCCAGGGGGTGGCGGAACGAACAGGCAACATGTAACCACAAAAAATACAGCTAAATTGGACAGAGAAACCGAGGAACTTAAGCACGACAGAATCCCACTCGATCTTGGTAAATTAATTCAGCAAGGACGACAGGGCAAAGGATTGTCGCAGAAAGATCTCGCAACGGTATATTATCGTTCGCCTATGAATTATTACCTTCATCTCACTTTATTAGCGACTTATCTCCTTCTTCTTCCATCGCGCAGAAAGTTAACGAAAAGGCGCAAGTCATTAATGACTACGAGGCGGGTCGTGGAATTCCTAACCAGATGGTGATCGGCAAGATCGAGCGGGTACTAGGAATAAAGTTACGTGGTAAAGATCGTGGTAAACCGTTAGTGGCCCCTGGGACGAAAAAGTGAATCTCGGGGGAGGAAAAAATCTCTACTTTCTACCCTTATACATTGTTCCCTAAACAGAACTGCGAGCAAAATTGTAGGACTGAGAGCAACTACTACCACCTACCCTTTGCCTTTGGTTACTTTATTACACACTTTTGAGATAAAATATTATTTTATTAAATATATTACTGTGTATTGTAAAATAGATTATTGTAATATGCCTTCGCGTATGAAATACAAGGAGCACGCTCTTATTTAATTCCGAGAAAGATTATAAACAGACGAAATTAAATTATCTTTATATACCAATTTTGTTACAATCTTCAAATACATGTCCATAGACATTTCACGAGAGATTTATTTTTTTGGACTCTTTGAAACTCAGCGTAGACTAAATGAAATAGTATTAACGCGAATAGAAGTACAGAAATAATCGATGTATGTATATGAATCGCCCTTGGTTGATAGTAGTACCTGTTAATTTCTTCATTGTCGGGAAAATAGTATTTATCATACACATGTACACAAATCATAAGCATCACACGTCGAAATATTTGTATAGCGATTAATGTATAATGTAGCAATATTTCAACATACGCCACTTTAGTTGTATATAAAATTAAGAAATTACTAAATAAACATTAATTATATCGTTTAATGTTAACTTTATTCGTACAGAAACCTGGTGGTACATTATTACCATTACGGTTGATTAATCTTTCCTCAATTCGAAGCTAGAATCCTCTATACCGTCCTTCGTTATAACTTTAATGCTTATAGAATCACCTGTATAAATATCTCTTTCCGCCGCCGAAATGAAAACATCCTTTATGATTGCTATCGCTCTCTCTTGGGTCAAGGGAGTATGTTCGACACCTTCCTGATTTTTGAATCCAACCTGAAAGACGAATATTGAATTAGTAAGTTGCAGCATAACTAAGAAAATATACTATCTTCCTTATTTAAAATCTACCATTTCAAAAGATCCAAGAAGACTGAAGTTTTACCATTTTCTTTGTACAATACTTGTAAAAATATATATGAACCAGACTTTTTCTAGATCTCTACAAAGCCCTTAAGGTTTTGTAACTTTACTTACAAGGTAAAAGACGTGTGAAAATTCAAATATTTCAACTTCTCTTGAAAAATTGGAAAATGTTAGGATATTTTAATTAAGCAGGGCAGTATACTTTTCCTAGATATACGTTTCCGATACCTGGTTGTCGAGGAGAGGCTGCAAAAGTGCCCCAGCAGAGCCCCCTGCTCTGTACGTTGTCACTTCGCAGTGACCGATTGGATCGTAACTGTAGACGCATCCTTTACCATTGTCGTCTATTCCCCCGAGAATGTTGGAAACGTAATAAGGGAAGAAGCGTTTATAGTACAGCATCGTCGATAACATTTGTGCTACTGCTGGAGTAGACATATCCTTCTGGTGATTATGCTTATACATCTATCGGTAAAAAGAATAAACTCAAGAAATAGCTGCGCCTTCGACGAGAGATATAATCGCAATTGAAAGTAAAACATGGTTTAGGAATCTTCACCTGCATTCGAGCGGTCAAGAGCCGAGTTAAAGTAAGCGTATCGCACCAACAACCGGAGCATCCCAAGATAGTTTTGTTCGATAAGGAGAACAATTTCCGTTGTTCGCGCGTGTAAATGGAGAAGCCTGTGCTGAGACGTGTGTCTGCAGCTATTACACAGAAATCATCTCCTGCGAGGGCTATAACGCTCCTGTGATCATAACATAAGAAATAGATTTATTACGGTTTCATAGCAATAATATCAGCAAAATAGTATAGAGTGATTATACAAATAAAGATGGAATAAGCTCGTAATAATGATTGGACGTGTATTTTAGACTCGATAGATTATGTTTGTACGAGTTTAGGTTATGTTAACATTTACCCTCCATTGTCAGCATACGGACTGAAACTCCTCATTTTAGCTGCCTCCGTCTCGTAATCGGGTAAAGATCGCCCAGGATTTTCGCTCAGGAGAGCCATTGTTTCTAAAATTCTTACAGCAAATAACAAATCTCAACTACTCGCCACTGTGAATGACACTACACTTTGCGGCAAAGATGGCAATGCAAAATAACACTTTCGCCGTGCATACCGCACGCGTGATCGACCAATATTTGTGTGGCTCTAGGAGAATGTGACGATGCTAATAGGCTGGATTTTAAATTTTGTGGTCGAGTGACAAATCGTATAAACGATTTATGGCGAATTCTACTTACGTCCAAATCGCTTGTGATTTTCATTATTAAGGTAAGTTTTCTGTACGCGACTGGACGCAACATCAAGAACTTCAAAGTCGATTTTCTCGAAAATGAAGAGCAATATCAAAAAAAGTTACTCTTTCTTTTCGACTTATAATAAATGAATAAGTCGGCAAAAAGGAATAAAATTTTTTAATATTGCGCTTCATTTTCGAGAAAATTGACTTTGAAATTCTTAATGTTGCGTCCAGTCGCGTACAGGAAAACCTAGCTTAACGAAAATCACGGGCGATTTGGGCGTAAGTGGAATTCACCCTTAGAAAATCGCAACTAACAGGGGAAGATCCCAAACCCGAAAATTCAAAACATTCTGAAACTGTGAATATGTAGCGGATTTCCTCCTGATTACATCGTAATTTTTGTTTGCTTTCCAAATTCACTCGAAGGGGGTGAAATTAACCCCTGAAAATTCGGTTATTTTCCGATGTTGCGTTATAACTCGCGAACTGTAAGAGATAGAAAAAAGTTTCAAAACGAAAATAACTTCTTTTAATTAGATCTATCATTTGGTACAAAAATTATTTTACAGTTCACGAGTTATAACACAAAATCGGAAAATAACCGGATTTCCAGCGGTCAATTAAGGGCGAATTCCACTTACGCCCAAATCACCCGCAACGCCCATGATTAACATTCCAAAATTAATGAAAATCTCTTGAAATATGGAAGAGAAATCTGTGAAAGCGCCATTATCGAAAAATACAGATTTTTAACTATAAATTACGACTGAAAAACAAGAACATATAATTTATAATATTCATTTGATTACAAAAACGGAAAAATTCTACAGTCATAGTCGCGGGCGATTTGGGCGTAAGTTGAATTCGCCCTAAATACACCCCCCGCGTGAATTTGAGCAGCAAACAAAAATCTCGTTACAATCAGTAGGAAATTCCCTACATATTCACAAAGTTTCAGAATTTTTCAAATTCCAAAGTTCGAGATATTCCCTTGCAAGCTCTGAAAAAAGAGCGTCAATTACAAACTATTTACATATTGAAAAAAAAGGAGGAAAAATACCGAACCCGTGACAGTTTCGTGAAATCGTCGATGCGAAGGTAATCACTTTAGATTCATCAGTAGAATATTATTCCTATGTCATTGGGTGCGTTCAGCCGACAAAACCGGTGAGTAACCGGCGACTGCAACCGGTGAGTGATTTCCCTAGATTTTACTACAGACCGTGTAGAGACTTCGTCGATGATTTTACTCTGAACGCAACCGATCACTTCACCTACTCAACATGTTTAGTAACCGGTCGCCATTTTTTGTACCGGAAATAAACTATGGTACAAAAAATGGCGACCGGTTACTAAACATGTTGAGTAGGTGAAGTGATCGGTTGCGTTCAGAGTAAAATCATCGACGAAGTCTCTACACGGTCTGTAGTAAAATCTAGGGAAATCACTCACCGGTTGCAGTCGCCGGTTACTCACCGGTTTTGTCGGCTGAACGCACCCATTTCTTCCACACGAATTAATATTTTAAAACGGGGTATTGGATTTTCTATTGGTTATCGCATTGGAGAGCAGAGAGGTGTGTTTGTTATGTCACATACGTGACGAGCTAGCGGCCGAATGCGTCGGGAACGAGCAACCTCGGGAAAGCGGTATCTTATCAGCTGTGATAACGCTCAGCCAACTTGGCATTACACGAAACTGTTCGAAAAGTGGTTAAACACTTTTGACGTTTTATTGAGATGGCAACCGGCGATGGGAGGCGAGTTGCACTAATCACGGGTATTACTGGACAAGTAAGGTTGACAATTAGTACTTTCATGTATCCAATTCACCTTGTAAACATTTATGTTATTCATTCGCGTAGAATTCTATTACCACGTATTTAGGTAATAGAATGACTTTAACAGAAATGAAACTCTTTACTTCGGTAGAATCGCTTTATCGAATGTGGATTGAATCGATGTTGCGTGTTTCTTCTAGGATGGTTCCTATTTAGCAGAATTCTTATTGGAGAAGGGGTACGATGTGCACGGTATAATCAGGCGAGCAAGTTCCTTCAATACCGCTCGAATTCAACATCTTTATGCGGACCCAAAATGCCATCGCCAGGGGAAGATGAAGTTGCATTACGGAGATATGACCGATTCTAGTAGTTTAGTTAAAGTAATTAGCTCTGTGCAGCCAACGGAAATCTATAATCTCGCTGCTCAAAGTCATGTGATGGTATATGTCGTTTTGTGGAAGTTTAGATCCACTGGTTGAATGTTTTTTATTACTGTTACATTATTCCTCTTTTCCAAGGTCAGTTTCGAAGTAAGCGAATACACTGCCGAAGTAGACGCGGTCGGGACAGTTAGATTGTTGGACGCGATACGTACCTGTGGCTTGGAGAAGTCTGTAAGATTTTACCATGCGTCGACGTCTGAATTGTATGGCAGAGTATTAGAAGTGCCTCAGAATGAAAAGACTCCGTTTTATCCTCGTTCTCCGTATGGTAAATACTTAATCGGATACTATTTTGTGTTTTGACTTCGAATTTTATGTAAATATACAATCGGGATATTTAAAATTTCAGCCTGTGCGAAACTGTACAGCTTTTGGATCGTGGTGAACTACAGAGAAGCTTACGACATGTTTGCGTGCAATGGTATACTGTTTAATCACGAAAGTCCCCGTAGAGGGGAGAACTTTGTGACTAGAAAGGTGACCAGGTCGATAGCGAAGATACAGTTAGGTTTACAAGATGTTCTGGAACTAGGAAATTTAGATGCGAAGCGAGATTGGGGACACGCTAAAGACTACGTCGAGGTAAGAAAGTTGTATGTATGTGTAATTACTCGCTGGTGTATCGAAGGCTAATAGAATTTATGTTGTTTCAGGCAATGTGGCTGATGTTGCAACAACCAACTCCAGACGATTATGTGATAGCGACAGGAGAGACACACAGTGTTAAGGAATTTGTAGAAGCAGCTTTTCAGTATGTTGGACGCACAATCAAATGGGAAGGGGAAGGTGTGAATGAGAAAGGACTGGATGCGCAGACGGGACAAGTATTGGTCAAAGTAAATCCTAAATATTTCCGTCCAACTGATGTGGTAAGTAACAGCAACTGTGTACGATTCGTACCATAAGCAGGACCAGTCACAGGGGGTGTAGCAGATGCAAGATACCTGGGCCTTGGGCTTTACAGGGGCCCCAGAAAAAGAAAATATGAAGAAAAGACAGAAAAATGAGGACGAAATTTTTTATTTGAATAAAATTAATTTAATTTTATAAACCGACTTGAATTTCATGCTCTAAACGCAGAACTGGCAAAACAGAAATCTCTCGGATCACGAAATGTGCCTCAGCTTATTATGCTTGATTAATCCAGATGAACATGACTATTTTCACAAAAAAAAAAAGAAAAAATTCGCTTTTTATAAAATTAGAATCTAAATTTCGGGCGAAGCTGAAGAGTAAAGCTAGTTAGAATATAATTGCCAATATAATAATCTAATATTATTAATTATATGGCCATAAAGAAGTCATATATTTAAATCTGTTAATGTTCATTTGCTTATTTCTTTTATTTTCTTTATTATTGCTATTATCCTTTTTTCGTGAAAAGCCGTCATGTTCTTTTACCGTTGAGGAATTGTTTGGGACCCCAAAATATTTCTTGCATCCGGGCCCCTTTACAGAGAAGGTTGGCCCTGACCATAAGGTACGATATTTCAAATAATAAACATTTACCTGTTTCACTCGTAAAGGACGTACTCCTGGGCGATGCAACTAAAGCGAAGGAGAAAATAGGGTGGAAGCCTACAGTTACGTTTGAGGTACTTATTATTTATTTTATCTTATGCATATATACAATTATCTGTTATCAGTTTTGTATCAAAGTGTATTATTGTAGTGTCTCGTGAAGGACATGATGGATTCCGACTTAGAACTAATGAGGAAGAATCCTAACGCTTAAAGGTATTTCTTATTTATAAAGGAACTCGATGCATTTCTCAAAATACATTCTACGTCTCTATGAGACAGCGATATTTAATTGATAGGCATTTATTATATTGAGGCAACCCTAAATGTTATTTTGTCAAACCTGTGGATAAGTTTTTTAAATAAGAAGTTTCATACTATTAAGGTAGTGGGAGAGAATAGTTTTTAACGTATGATTCGAAATATGTATACATAGGGTAAACCAACCAGTGAATGGCCGAGTTGTTGAATATATGGACCTTTGAGATTAATACTTGAATATATTTATGTATAACAACAAAACAACTGTTGAAATTGCATTTAAATTTCTATAAAAATAATTACTTATTCTTATCGTAATTTTTAAAAAAACGATTATAAAATGCAAAACGTGTAGAAGCCCATCATTCACTGGTATGCGGTCAATTACTGGTTGGTTTACCCTATAAAAACCGTAGTAAACACCTCTATTCTATTACAGACATAGATCTGTATGCATTTCTATATATATTTATATATACTGTTATATATGAATGTATATATAAACACAACGATTTAGTGATTGTTATTTTATACGCAATAATATTAATTGAACGTCCTAGGAAAGTGAAATTTTCAAAATTCCCTACTAAGAGTGTGTTTCTAATAGAAGAAGAGATTGACTAAATTGATCGCGTATGTTTTCATAATCCTGTTAGACATTTCGCTCAAGACCTCTTAGCCTAACGTTCGACGTCTATTAATTTTGTGACAAGCCGCGCAAGAATACGGGAACTAACTTCTCAGATACAAACTGTCTTCCTCAGACGCATCAGTTAATTTATAATTTTTGTACACAATGTATGATATTTTACGGTAATCGTTAAGTAGTGCTTCGACCTTTATACACGGTATCCGATGTGTAAACAAAAAACAAGAACATTTTTGTAATAAACGAAGGACAAAGGAAAAAGAAAACATTAATGTTATTGTAGCCATGTATATCTTAAATTCGACCAGCGATACAAGTAAATTGTGAACTTCCACGAGAAGTTCCCGACGAAATTGATCGAACGCAACCAGCTAAATAGCAGATTCACTTGTGGACTTCCGTAGGATATTCTCGATCGTGAACATCATGGATTTCACACAGTGCCCCCGAGATTCTGTGTACTTCACCCTCGCGGCCTGTTCTTCCACCTCGGGATCTTTCTTCTCGATAATATTGCATTCTTCGTTCTTTTCCTTTTCCTTCGCCAAGCCAGACAAAAGATCCGAAGGAACCTAGAATCACGTTTCTTCGTTAACCCATAGAAATTATACCACTAAAACTTTTGCCAAACTCTTTTCCATTTCTATAAAAAGGAGAGCAGTGCAAGGTCGTAGAAATACGGTGATTTGTGAGAATTTTTTTCTAGGAGACTATTATGCAGTTCTTTTCCAAACTTTCAGGAAATCTTAGTTCACATTCAAACAATAAAACTTAAGTTTTATGTTACAAAGTGTTCGGTAGAAATGGAGATATATGAACGCGTTCGCGAACGATTTCTACCTACCACTTTGTACCGTAAAAATTAATTTTGATTATTTGAATGTGACCTAAAATACCCTAAAAATTTAGAAAAGATCCGCTTAACAGTTTCTTAAAAAAAAATTCCCAAGAATCACCTCATTCCTAACGTGCAAAATAAGGCTCCCCCTTAATCCAACACCTAACAACCAAGGCCTCATTCTTCAATTACAACCAACACTCCCAGCTCTGTAAACGCTCCATTTACACTTCTCTCACCGAGACAACCGGGCGTTCCTGATCCTGTTTCTCTCTTACGAATCCTCTCTGCTTCCTCATTCTCCTTCTTCTATAATTGCCGTGCTCGAACATCTCGCTGGCAGATGGATCCAGGGTCCAGTAGCTCCCCTTGCCAGCCTGATCCTCGTCGTTGTCTTCGCCGACCACTTTGTCCCTAGGTATCTTCACGAAGCAGTCGTTCAAGCTCAGATTGTGCCTGATGCTGTTCTGCCACCCCTGGCGGTTCTCCCTATAATAGGGGAACCTGTCCATGATGAACCTGTAGATGCCCGAGAGGGTGAGTCTCTGTTTAGGCGAGGAGTTGATCGCCATCGCTATCAGGGCGATGTAGGAATACGGCGGCTTCTCATAACGCGGCTGTGGCTTGTATCTCATCAGAGGAGCTCCCCACGAGAACTGCATGCCCCTGGAGGCCAGCACATCCGGCACCAGGCTGTAGTAGCGCGGCAGAGGACACATCGTTGGAAACATCTCATCCTGGCTCCATGCATCGTAACTTCTTCGCAGATCGTAGCCGTAGACCTTTGAAACGCTACAGGGGTGGTCCTGGTAGCTACTGGTGGGCTCCATCGATGGATGATCAAAGCATCTGGTTGTTGTTTTACAGTTTCCTTGATCTATCGCGCTCTGTAGTTTTCGGATTGAACTTAATCTCTAATTACTGTTTGTTGTTCCAGGTAGCTTAGACGTTGAGTGGTACTTGGCGATACCTTCTGGCCAGTTTCAACACGGAGACACTCGATTTCCACTTTACCTCACTCGGTCCCCATCACAGTGCAAAACACTGTAAGCCTGATTCGAATTAACGGCCTTGGAGAACCAACACTGAACTTGAAGCTGGATTCTTCTGCTACGTTTACACACGTCTATTAACAACAGCGTTGTTCTTCACGATATTCCTCAGGATCTACCAAGAACCGTCATCAACATGTACTGTAACATTCACATTTATTCTACAACTGTGATGCTATATACCGTGTAACCCTCAGAACACTTCACATTGCGTACTATAATTCGTATTTTAGCGTTGCGAGCTGAGTCCAAGCGTGACCAAGCTCCCTCGAAGCAGCCCGAGTCCCGTTGCCTTGGATGACTGACTGTTGGGTGCGATTCGCGGCTCCGCCCGGGCCAATTCCCTAACGAAGGGTGTTTAATTTGACACGCGGGATCCAGGGGACGGTCCGCGGCTCCGCCCATTGCTGCTTCGCCAGAGAACTCCCTGCCAACGAGGGAGGCGTCCGCCTATCCCCCAATACCGTGGCCCGTGTTTTATTGCTGTTTACACATATGCTGTCCCAACACCCACGCCGGCCAGTAAACGAGCCGATACGTAAACAAAGCCGCGGTAATTATACCGAAACGCTGGCCGCTTCTCGGAACCGCTCTCTTCGTGTCTCTTCCTCTCTTTGGGCGGGCACGACTTCGGAAGAATATCTAGCCGGCCTTGCGCCTTCCCGCGATTCAATCTCGCTGGATCGACATTCGAGAGCCACGAGACACTGTCGAGGGGATCTTTTAGAGCTGGAAATAATTGGGTGGTCTTGTTTCCGTGACACTTGGTGCTGGGGATCAAGTATCCGGGGGGTGAAAGCGTGTTTATGAAATGCGTGGATTGGAACGCTAAGATGGAATCTATCTTTTGATCTTCTTTGAAATAGCTTCTTTGGTCATTGACGAAGTTGCTTAATACAGTTTTTAATTGATGTAGGTGAGATACCAAGGATTCCAGTGTCCTCTGTGTCTTCAAATCTTCTCCCCTTCAGGTTGGATTTGGTTTGCGAGGCGAGAGGAATATTCTGGCGAGGGTAAAGTGGGAGGAGCGACGATTGGAGCCTGGAATCTCTCGCTGACTCCTCCTATAAGCTTCACTATTGCTTGGTACACCTATACCGATTACAATTCAGCCTCGAATTTAATTACAAATAAATAGTGTAAGGTCCTTGTTAAGTTATCATTTTACGGTTTCAGCTCATGCCCCGCTGTTGTCAGTCGTTCCCAGCCTCAAATCTGTTTTCGAAAGGCGCGAGGTGTCGGAGCTTTTGAAGACGCGGACCGCGGCGACGGGGAGAGGCGAGGAGATCGGTGGAAGGGACGTCGGTTATTTGTTTGGGCACCGTTTCTGGTGCAGTCCTTCGAGCTCGCTTTCATCCTGAAATATTGAGAAACAAATCACCTCGGATCTGACGGGCGGAAGGAACCGACGGATTAGCCTTCGCCGTCCGCGTATTTTGCCGGGAGTGGTTTTTGTGGACGGAACGTCCTCGGAATGCTCGTCGGAAAACAGCCAGAATTGTCTTCGAGGCGTTAATCCTGCTGCCTCCTGTTTCGCGTTCCCTAAATCATCCGAGAGTAGGGTATAACTAAGAAAAACATTGACAGAAGGCCGAAGCAGATGGTAAAAATAATTTTCCTCGGGAAGAAAGTTGCTCGTACTTGAACGATTCCGATCTTCTGTTGATCTTTCCACGAAACACATGTTTTTAACACACCACCCCTTGATCGACTCCGCGCGATTGTTTTTCCTAAACGACGGCGAACAAGAGGAAACACTAATTATCTTCGTCAAACCTTGTAAACTAAAAAATCCGTAATTGCAGATCACCATTAACTGAGTTATTAATATTGAAATTACTTTACAATTTTATACTAAATTCCAAAATCCTCTATTTAATCCTCAGAAATAGGACTTTTATATCAAAACACAGAAGTCGGTGTCTGGGTCTTTTTTGAACCACAGCAACTATCTTCCCCCAATTTACCTCTTCGGGTTCTGAAGTTTTCTTTATTATTATTTATACTATCGCACTCAGTAGCTTTACTCTTGGGTTAAAAGAAACCCAGTCTTCACTCGTTTGATGAGAAAAAGAAACCGAGCTTGCGTCGCCCCCGTGCAAAGCGAGGCTTTCTCAGTGTTTCATTTACGAGGCCAGGAAACCGCAGAAGCCTCTTCTTCCCTCTTCATCTCCCTGGCGAAACGCCTCGTAAGCGCAGGCGGTCCTGTTTGCGGATCGTTTCGTTTTAACTGCCCCGTATCCGCCCGAATCCAAACAATCGCTCCCTATTGACAAAATCGGCGGGCGTCTGCTGGAAGAACCGGCCGCCGCCGGGCTTCTGCGACGGGCTTTACGAGTGTGGGAAAGTTCGCGCCGCAAGCCTCGGGTAAACCGAGGGAACGGCGCGACTAGATCGCGAAAAACAAACGGACCGGCCTCGTAAAATCGAATTTTCTCGGAACTAACGAGGAGTACGCGACCAGCTGAACGTAATCGACCCGTTTGGCCCGAGTCTCGACACTCGCGCGTCCGCAGTGGCTCCCGACCTTGGTGGAACCCTGCGAGTAAATAATATCGCATACTTTCGCCGTGGTCACCTCGAATTTCGGAGATAAATGTGTGATCCAAGCGCGACTTGAACTGTCTTTGACTAGTCGGCGGGAGAGTAATTGCAAACAATTGAAACGACCGGTGAAACATCGAGAAATCAAGAGAAAGTCGCAATAGAATCGGCGGATTAGAAAATCCTCTTCGTGGCGCCCTTGTTTACCTTTCGGGCATTCAGCGATTCAAGAAAGAACACGGTGAAAATGATGTTTATTCGATTCTAAAACGCATTGCCGCGGGGTTATATCTAGTCAGACGGCGGAAAAGAGGCGAATGTTTGTGAATTTTTTTTTAAAAAGCGGGAGTATATATTTTTACAGAACTTTTTGCACTTAAAAGGGAAACATTTAAAGAACTTTTCGTAATTTCTTCGTAGACAGATTTCGTAGAAGTCCTGATTTCTTTCGCGTGATTTTTGCACAAAAAAATCTGGATTTTAACTTCAAATAGCCTCCATTGTGTTTTAAATTATTATTTTGGAAATTTCCTCTGTTAGTCAGAGGATACATTAATATACCAACGAAATCTTTTTTGTTTTTTAATTTTAGTATAATCTGGTTCCGAATGGCAGTGCTCACCGCAAAACCAACTTTTTCAAAAGGCTTCTTGTAAATATTTTTCTACGAAAAAATGACCAAACGTTTATTAAATATTGCTCTTTTAAGTGCAAAACGTTCTGCAAAAATATATGCTTCCACTTTTTCAAAAAAAATTTACAAACATTCGCCTCTTTTCGCGACCATTTTTTTTTAAGTTTCCGGGGACAGGTTTTCCTTTTAGGGACCACCTCTACTCCTCGTAGACTCAGTTACACTGTTGCCAAATTAGTAGACTTTTTAATAGCAATCTCGTGGCTTTCACATTAATTATTTTGAAACATTAAAGAAGAAATACTCAATCATAAACTATTACCAGAAATGAGAGACAAATGGTCATTTTACGTTAAAACTGTTCGCGAATATACAATTTAGCGTTGAGCCTTAGTTCGTCCAGCGTTTTAATTTGGCTGTTAGGCAGTCATTCTCTTCAGTATCTGCGCCATTGCTGCAGGATTGTCCTTTGGTACCTGTACAAGAAATAGAATTCTGGTTTGAAAAATCAGGAACTTTTAGATACACAAATTCCACGAATTTGTTATGGAGGGGTGGAAGTGATTACTGGTCGTCTTCAGTGTCTGTTTTCTTAAGAGATCGACCTGGACGATTTAGTTCTGACTTTGGAAACATCGAATAAACGCCAATTCCTCACCATGTGTCCAGCTCTGTTGACCCAGTACATGGAGAAGTTGCTATAGGACTTCACGTAACCTTCGATGACGCCATTGGAGGTCAACGGAAGTCTGCTGGAGTTTAACCAGGTAGCAGCGTTCTTCCACTTCATCTTCTCGACCCATTGAAGGGTACCTAATACGTCGTAGGAACGAAAAACAATAATTAATAAAAAAATAGTAGCTGCGAATTTCAACGGACATTGCGAAATGCAGCGGCTGAACCTCGGCAGGTCCTCCGCTTTTTGTTACATCATGAATCCACTCGGTTTGCATTGCAAAGACGCAGAAAGAATGCACTTAGAGTTGGGCAGACTGGAGGAATCGATGGAGGAACAAGTGTCTTCTTAATGATGACATTTACTGCCAGCGACGGCCGAAGAAGAGGAAAACAAATAGATGCAAAGCAAAGGGGGTGCAAAGATTGAAAGTTCACAGGTGTATTCTGCTACTTGGAATTAGAGAATTAAATGGTTATGAATCCACGTCTACTGTAATTTCTTTGATTTACTTGCGAGGATGTATTTTTTCCAATTTTCGTACGCTACTAGTAAAATTGTAGGTAGAAAGCTGGAGGGTAGGGTTTATACAAAATCCGAATTTTGAAAAAACAGTTTTCCAATTCCACTATTCCCAAAAAACCGGTTACACCGGTTTTCGAATTCCACTTCTCAAAAAACCGGTTACACCGGTTTTCGAATTCCACTATTCCCAAAAAACCGGTTACACCGGTTTTCGAATTCGACTTCTCAAAAAACCGGTTAAACCGGTTTTCGAATTCCACTATTCCCAAAAAACCGGTTACACCGGTTTTCGAATTCCACTTCTCAAAAAACCGGTTTTCGAATTCCACTTCTCAAAAAACCGGTTTTCCAATTCCACTTCTCAAAAAAACGGTTTTCCAATTCCACTATTCTGTTGGTGTCAGAGCAAACATTTTAATCACGTCACACAAACCTGGAGTGTCCACGATCAGGTCCAATTGGCCAGTGAGCACCACCACTTTCAGATCAGTTTGGTTCAGCAGAAGCTCCACTAAAAAACGACGTACGAAAGTGATCGATGAGATTTCTAGTTAATTTTCTTGTTTTCCAACGAATTGTTCAAATGCGATACCTTTATCGATAGCGGGTTTCATGAAATCCACCCGCAACATGTTGAAGACTCTATTGGACTGTTCGTTATGGTTCACCGACAACCCCAGTGCTTTTTTCACAGGACCGTTCATCAAGGAATCCAGCTCTGCGTCGCTGGCCTGGGTGTCAACTGATTTTTCTGTAGTTGCAAAACGTATGTTATAAACAGAAGAGAAAAGGGACCATTTCGATTTTTTTTAAACTACCCAGGTTTATAGAGGACCTCAATAGAAGTATCAAGTAATTTTTCGTTTGTGCTCATTTTTGGGATTCCGGGGTGAAAACACCCCTTAAAGGTTAATGTGTGATTTCCTACTTTCTTGTACCTATATCTTGAAAACTATAGCAGATATAAAAAATTATTACAAGGAAAGTTTAATGTTTTTTCTGCTCTATACAGTTATGCCATCGAATTGTTTAAAATTTGCATTAGGGACTACATTTTTGTTTAAACTACAAATTTTAAACAATTTAATTATACAGTTTTATAGGGCATCAAAAGCTGTCAATTTTTCATTTTAATAATTTTTTTGTACCTACTATAGTTTTCAAGATATAAATGCAGGAATATAGCAAATCACACATTACCCTTTAAGGGGTGTTCTCACCCCAAAGAACCGAAAATGGGCGCAAACGAAAAATTGCCTGATACTTCTATTGAGTTGAGTCCTCCTACAAACCTGCACAGTTTAAAAAAAAATCGGGATGTTCGGGTAATTTAAAGATGAGAGGGTACCATTATGGATCGAGGGTTTCGCGACAATTCTGTTAGAAAGAGAATAGGGCATGTTTCTGCTTCTAATTTTCGTCAAAATGTTGTAGAAGTCGACGTTATTGGTGACGTCGGCGATGACACCTTCGGTGTAACTCCACATAGTGGTGGCAGTCTGCCAATTTCCAGCTTGGACAGCCTTCTGCGTCATCTCCGCAGCATGCTGGATTTTATTGAAACCAGCAGTGTCGACCATCCCCTAAAAAGAGATCTCTGTATGTACCAACGTTCTGTGGTATAAAAATAAGAAATAAATGTATCCAGCTGTAAATCTCACCGTGGCTAGTAAAAAGGGGGCCCAAGTCATCACGGAATCGATGGGAGAGATCCAAGCGTCACCCAGAGCGACGCCTCTCAGGTTGCTCTTGATGGTTCCTGCCTTCTGCGCCTGATTTTCATAATTGAAATATTTGAATTGATGATTTAAATATTAGAATTGATAATTGAAATATTTGAATTGATAATTGAAATATTTGAATTGATAATTGAAATATTTAAATTGATAATTGAAATATTTGAATTGATAATTGAAATATTTTAATTGATAATTGAAATATTTTAATTGATAATTGAAATATTTTAATTGATAATTGAAATATTTTAATTGATAATTGAAATATTTTAATTGATAATTTAAATAGATTAAACAGAGTACAGTGAAATGCGAAGAGTTTCACCTTGTGCCAAACGAGAGCAAACTCGGCTCCCATTTTCCCTCCGTAAGATTCGGTTGTGATGTATATAGGGACGTTAGCGAATTTCGGCAATGCCTTCAGGAAGCCTCTCATGCATTCCACGAGATCGTTAGCGATTTGAGCGTTGGTCGTCGTGTATCCTGACAATGACGTGGTGTAACTGAAGCCTGTGCCCACTGGGTTGTCGATGAAGAGGACATTGTAATCCTTCACCTATGGAGGAACCATCTAAACTTCAACATCGACTCTTAATAAATCTTCTTTTTTAGTAAAAAAGTAAAGATTTTTGAGTTTTCTTTACAAATTTCGTAGGTGTTCCATATTAAGACCCATTTTTCGAACGGCCGATTTTCATTCTACAGTGTTTTTATTATAATTGCAAAACAATTAGATTTTTTACGTTTCACTATGTAAATATGATTATGCATTAGTTCTTTCGTCCCCTCGTGTCAGTTTTATTAAAAAACAACGAATTCCCCTACTTTTGACAAGCTTTTCAAACCAGGTGTTCCATATTACCTGACTTTACCGTAAGTATAAATAAAGTACAATTCTTCTCGACTTTAAACCCGTTTTTCTCGAAACCACGTTTTCAAAATTGGTGCCAGGGATAACTCAAAAACTATTTGACCGACCAGCTTCAAATTTTTCACGGTTTTAGATTATAATATTCCACAGAATGTGAACCTAAAGGTTTAACCAAATTATTAATTTTAACCACCTTCTTTAAACAAAATGTGTTATAATGTTAAATAAAGTCCCCTTAAAGTTCCGGAAGAACTATCGCATTGGTATCTTGACAAAAAATTCCTAAAAATTGATAAAAGAATAAACCGTTTGTAGGGATTCTCCCCTTAATAAAAAAATACTCGAAGGCAGACAAATATCTATTCAAAATAAAGAAACCAAGCAATCAATCCACAAAGGGGTGCCACTTCGATCTGAACCTCCTCTGCCAGTCACTGTGCCCATTACAAATCAAGATTTAATAAAAATAGAATAGATAAATCCGATTAGGCTGCAAAGAGCACCAAATGTAATTTCAGATCGGGAATCTTGAGTTGAGTTTGTCAACAACGATATCGAGATTCGTGTCAGTAAGATAAATGAAGCTTAATCAAGAATCAATGAGATAGAGAGGATCAGATAGAGGGAAAGATTGGGAAATGGGAAAGATTGAGCATTTTATCGATTCATGAAACGATAAAATGGATCTTCCTACCCAAGAGTAATTCCTTGGTGTCAAGTTGACGTCGAGGGGGCCAAGTTCCTCGAAGTTCCCGTACGAGGTGGAGGATGCGCCCGGTCCGCCTTGCAGCCAGATGATCAGCGGCTTTTGGTAGTACGAGGAAACGTTTGCGGTGGTGTAGTAAAGCCACCAGAAAATGTTCGCGTCCGGACGTACCTTCACGTGCCCCCATTCTTGTTCACCAGGACCAAACCCTTTCCTGGCTGTTGGATAAAAGCGTACTCGATTCATCTAGCACTTTAACAGGGCTATATTGGTTGAAGTTCATAGCTTTGTGGTATAACTTATTCGAGGACTTCTTATTCGTTAAATACATTACTATTTCTATAATATAATTTTTTTTATTCCTGTAATTTATTTACATATTCTTATTTCTTCTTCTAATTAGCTTTACTACTCGGCTTCGCCCGAAATTTAGATTCTGATTTTATAAAAAAATTCTTATTTATTTTTTTGTGAAAATAGCTACATTCATCTGGATTAGCTAGGCATAATGAGCTGGGACATTCGTGACCCCAGAGTTTACCGTTCGAAAGTTTTTGGGCGACAAACACACACACACTTTCTGCTTTATATATTAAGATTTAATTATTCTTATTCCTTCTTATAATATATTTACTTATTCTTCTTATTTCTTATACTAGATTTAATTATTCTTATTCGTATAATATAATATTCCTCAAAAAAATTCAATCGGTGTCATTTAGAAATTACCGTGACCTGGTGAAATTTATATTTTCTCTGGGTTATCTTCCCGAGCTCCTCAAAAGAAATTAATAAAGTCTTCTGTAGAAAATCGAAAGATACGGATTGAGCTGATGGTAGAATATTGATTAGGTGTCATTCGGTATTGTAGTTAATTAGAGATTAAGATGACTCGAACGATACGCGGAATTTCACTCCTGAGTGTCTTCGTCGATAATGACACCATCCAGATTGACAGTGGATCGAACATTAGCACTGCGAACACGGGTAGCTTGAACGATTTTCGTTTAACTCGGACGCCTATGTATATTTGCGAAGTTTTAAGACCAGGTAAACGAGAGGCGAGGAATAAGAAATTATTCCGTTAGCATCACCGTTAAGCTACTCTACCGTTCCTTAGCTGCCAAATTTCTACAAAAACCACTACCAACAGAAGACTTCATCATTAACATAAAACACAGTAAATACCTATATTCAATCTTAAACTAACAAGGAAAGATCCTCAACCCGGAAATTCAAAAAATCACGAAACTTTGGGGATATGTGGAGAATATGTAGCGCAATTTTTACGCAATTTTTTCTGTTCAAAATCACTCTAAGGGGATGAAATTGACCCCCGAAAATCCAGCTATTTACCGATCTTATGTTATAACTCGTGAACTGTAAGAGATAGAAAAAAAGTTTTCAGACAAAAGTCACTTCATTTAATTAGAGCTATCATTCGGTAACTTCCAATTCTTCAGTTATAACACAAAATCGGAAATGCCGGATTTTCAAATATCAATTTCACCAGCTTGGAGTGAATTTGGGTAGCAAAAAAATTGCGAAATAAATATCTAAATATATATCCTTCACATATCCCCAAAGTTTCATCAATTTTTAAATTTCCCTTCTTAAATTAAGAATAAAGAAACAAAGCAGCACAGGTGTTAGTTTTCCCGAAATTTGAGTCGCAAGTTTCGCATTTGTTTCAAATTTCAAGATACTTATTCTTCGATCTTAGTCCCTGGCCTTTAGACTCGAAACTCGACTCTTCGAGGCAATATTTATCGACCAAAGTTACGCTCACCTAGTGTCCCCGACGCGAGGCAAAGCGTCGCTAGCAAAAGCACAGGCAAACCCGCCATTGTCAACCGTATAACAGCTAGTCGAAGACTAAACAACCAGAACGCTATTCCAAAGAAGGTGTTATCAATCATTAACGACCGACCGATTAGATATACAATCTGCTCAGTCCACCTCGTCAAGATTTCTCAATTTTTGGGTGTCCCAATCAGTTGCCGCAATCGGAAAACACTAACGAGTATGATTGTCTCTTATTAATTCCCTTTCCACTCGAGGGACTTTAAAAAACAATTAGCCGCAACAGAACGTTATCTCCGATACAACCGATCCCTCCTCTTCCCCGTCGAGATAACTCGTATCTTTTAGCCGCTTTTCTTTCTTCCTTCGTACACTCGAAGCTCGCTTTCGAAAATACCTAGGCGGGTCAAAAAATGTCACTTTCTCGAGCGAGAAGCACCGAAGTGTATTCTTCATCAGCGAATTAATCAGCACGATGCTCCTCGATGCTTTGGGGCGCAAGCGATAAATAATTCATCCCCCAGGGGCCAATGAAATTGACAAATCACTGCCGTTGCAATTTACATGGACCGACACCTTCGCGGGGCGATGATCGATCGTGACGAGCAGTAGATGTGTGTCCAGTCGAAATTGTGAAATCGTGTCAGGGAAGGTCAAGTTTGAGGAGAGCTTCAAGGCGATGGTACGGGTCGCCATCTCGGTTCTTGGTGACGTTTATGTAATCGCCTGATTTTGGCTATAAAGTGTATGGAAGCAGGAACTCTGTTTCTGTGCCACGGTTCTGGAATGTAGATGGACGCGGAATCTTCCGAGATGGACAGATATCGGTACCGTGCCCGTGAAATCCGGAGTGCCATAATCGGTGATTCACTGGCTGTAGAGAAGCTCTCGTTGGCGGGATCTCCTTTCTCTCAGAGGTCCTTGGATGAAAGTGGAGGAATTCTTTCCAATGCAATTTTGGTGGAATTTTTTGTGGAATTTTTATGGACTTCTGAAATTGAAATTTCTTCACATCGGAATATTTATTGGGATGATTATGGACATACAGGTGGTGATCGTTTATTAGGTATCAGTTCGATTGTTTTAATTAAGTGATAACGATCTTATAGAATTCGGTGTTTCACTAGAAATTAATTATCGAGCGTGTGATTGCGGGCATTCTCTATCTCGAGAAATTCAGGCAGGGAGCATCGATCAAGTATGACTTCTTAGTTTGTGACTTCTTTGATGCACAAGTTTCTTATGTACCGTGAGTAGTGTTCCTTCTCGAGGATTTTATAATTTCTTATTTCTCATTTGTTAATAAATTAGAGTATTTTTCGAGAAATTTAAGTGTAGGAAAATTATTATAAATCCCATTTGTTTTCAGAAATGAATTTTCTGATGTGAAATTGTAGATGTGAAAAATATCGAGAAATCAGGAACACTAACCGTGAGCAATAACTTCAACTTCCTCGTATTGTACTTTTCCACGAAGTCATGATAAATAATCGTTGCACTTCTTCACGCCTCATTTTTTCCCAGGTAGTAATTACAAAGGTTGTTAACCGCCAGAGTAGGGCATTATTCAAATAAATTGTTCTGCTAAGAGAATATAAAATCCGAATAATCTTCAATTCGAGAATAAAGAATAAATTTTTTATTCGAATGATCTCGAATAAGAATTGCGAATAAAATGAAGTTATGCGCGAATAAAGAATAATTTTTTATTCGAATAATTTCCAACACTGTTAACCGTATTTCTTACAAAAATAATCATAATTAATACTTCACCAGGAACACAACTTTTCTTTGCCTTTCAACTCGTCCTCTATCTTTCCTTTCTTCTCCCCAAAAAAGACGGGAGAAATAGCGAGGCCAGATGGGTCCAGGCATTCGATAGGAATTAGTTATCAGACAGGCTGTCGTTTCTGAGGGGCCTGCCGAATTCTTCCACGTATCCGAGTAAATCAATCTTACTGTCATTTTCTCCGTCATTTGCATACTCGCGACAGCTGGCCCCTTCCGACCGATGACCGACTTACAGCCGAATTGTAGACGTAAAGGGGGAAACGTATTTGGGAATAATTGCGAAAGGTGCGTTTTCACTTTATCATTATCTCCCGGCAATCTTCCTCTGGCCCATCCAAGCGTCTCAGCCGCCACTAAGGGGCAACGACGACTGCGAAAGTGGACGAGACAAACGCACCAATTAACACCTTCGTCCGGACGTTGGTGAAATTTCGTTTCCTTTTTCCTGTCTGAACAAACCGAACGTGATTTTTCCCAAGCAGACGAGCACAACGCTGAATGCTTTAATCCTTCGTTGACACTCTGGGTGTGAGCCACCCATAAGCTTATTTTGATACTCTGTATGTTTTCCAATAGGTAGAATATCGTGAATATTCGTGGAATATCTCTGTTTTTTCAATTACCGAAATATTTTTCCAAACCCGACTTACAAACTATTTTTATTTTGAAAATATTATATCTGAACAACAACTCTGTAGATTTTTAGTTTCTAATTCTGCCAGAGCGGCGGAAGAACTAGATCGGGCTCTGATTATAATTACTTATTCTATCTTCTTTTCATTGAATTAAGTATTTTACGAAATTTTCTGCACAGTTTTGTGTCGTTTTAACTTTCGAAGCTGTGGACTGCGTGTTTTAAAGTATCTCTTCAACGCTTCTTGTATGATAATTTTGCAAAGATAGTTTATGAAGCCATTGGGCATTTGGGGCGACTGGATTCTACCATGATATTGAAAAAAAAACACTGTAAGTTTAGGGGTCTTTCCACTGTAACGCCCTAGAGAATTGCCATTCTTTGAAACTGTTTTTTGTCACAAATAGAACGGCTTTGCTGGGTTGAGGTTTTTTCTACTTATTAATACGTGTTTAGGGAATGCAAAGGGATTTATGTCATATTTTTGTAATGCTTGCTTTCGCCAAAATACGTGGGTGTAATATGCGCTGTAAAAAAATCACCTCGATTGCGCTCTCGATTTTAACGAAAGCAAGCATTAATAAAGTATGATTTTTTTTGTATTCTCTAATAAATAGAAAAAAATCAATTTAGTAAACACATTTTCTTTGTGACCAAAAAAACTTCCAAACACCGGTACTTTTTTAGGGCGTTACAGTGGAAAGACCCCTTAAGTGATACCCTCCTTAATCGAATCCTGTTTCTTATTATCCTTGAACCCCTTTAAAAGAGAAATCGCCTGCGCAGGATACTGCCGAAATTGCACGGTGTTCGCGAAATTTCGTAAAAATTCCCAAGAACCCACCCCCGTGTCCTCGACGACCACCAGAGAGGAAAATCGCAATCACAAGTATTGCGAATGCTCTCCAACGTTCGACGACCTTCCATCCACTGCAATTCCAGATTTTTAATATCCACTCAACTGTCCAAAGTCACCACTGGATTACGGGGATTCGAGTACTCGTCCTTAAACCACCGTGTCCTTGTTTCACAACAAGCATGGCCGGTGTAACAGATTGTGCAATTATTCCGTTACGAAGTCGATGAAGCGAGGCACATCCGTTGAAGGAACATTCTTCGTCACAGCATCTTGGAACGCAATCTTCCTTCCTATTTCGTGTGAGGTAAGTAATTAGTTCGCCGCTTCGTCCGACAATCAAGAGATGCCTCGAGGTTTCACCTTCCTTTCTTTTCGTTTTAGGCTTTTCGTGCGACTTAGCATTTGTCTCGGATTGTCCTTCAATTTTTACGCCATCAAAGAAAAGTGAAAGCGAGGAATTCAATGCACGATCCCTGAGACTCGGGATCCGGTAAAATAGAATTCGAAAGAGGAATTACGACATCTTTAGACGGTACCTGGTGCCAGGTCTGAGTTGGGTGGCAGAGGGTTGATGACTTGACAGGAATATCGAAGATCATTGTATGTATACCCACATTTTTTGTGTTCTCAGTCAGTCAGTGATTATTTGAAATACTAGGTATTGTTTGAAATATTATTTGAAATACTATTTACTTATATTTTAATGAAATACTCATTTCACAATAGTAGCATTTTTATGAGTTAATATTAAAATATATATTTGAAATACTATTTCTTTACGTAACTACCATTCCAAAGAAAACTGTATTTGTCAAATCCTGCATCACTCGAAGAAATAAAAATATTTATTTCTATTTATCTATTTCAAAAATCTATTTTAAAAGTAGACATGGGAATGATAATTTTCCATAGGATGAAAATGGTATTTTAGTGAATCATAGACTTTACAATTACAAGAATTTAAAATTGTAACAACCTGCTTACTTTATTCTTGTGATTATAATTTCTTTCGTCGCAATGGCGTCCTTGCCACTCGTTGAAATCACCACCATTGAATATTTTAGTCTCTGCATTCTATTTATGAATTCTTTCATCACACTGTCTAGTTGAGTAATAAAAAGGGATTTCGTACACGTGACTGTGCTTATTTACTTATTTACATACGAACTGGACTTCAAACGACTGAAAGGTACACGTCCAGAGAACGCACGTGAACAAACTTGTCTCGTTGCCGCAGGCTGATTATCTACGGCGATAATTAATAAGGTATCAGAGAGTTCAAGCGTCCGGTTAATCTTCCTTGTTAGATAAAAGCCGTGTGCAGTAATTTTCTCCCCGAGCAGAACGATCCAGATTAACGATAATCTCTATCGCGATTAGATTGAATGGATTCGTATAAATTGATACTTAGCGGTGGAGAAATGCTCTCTATCGCGCGTGCAAATGCGTACGTACGTTGAAAGTGAAGAATAGTTACGAAGGAGAAAGTGACAGCGTCATCGGTTGAGCATTCGCCGATGGGGCGCGATTGAAAACACTGTTTCTCAATGTTCGCCGCATAGGGAGCGAAATGGTGGTAATAAAATAGTGAACGAAGGTGTCATTTCAATCCTTCCTTATCCACGTCTCCTTCATTCAAATCATAATGAATTCTTAATCAATATAGGCACCCTTAGCAAGGTGGGTCCAACAACCCTGACGCTTCTAATTCTAATCCACAAGAATACAATACTCATTTTTCAAAAAATTATGCTCTAGAAATAAATAAATGAATAATCGTAAGAAGATAGGAAATTTTAATGTATCATTTTTTTAAAAAATAGTGGAGGGCAAATTTGGATCATTGAATTTCCTACTGACAAGTCAAGACCTCAGGGATGTATTCAGCACACTTTTTGTATATTATTAGGTCAGTGCAAAAGTTCGTCCGCTTTATTGAGCCAAAGTATTTATTAAAAATAAAAATATATTACTCGTTTTTTTTAATCGAAGCCACTTATTATTTTGACACATTTCTGGTAAAAGCACAAGTAAGTATAGCAAAAAAAGAAATTTCCTTACACCTAACATCAATTAACAATGAGCGCACAAACTTTCACACCCACCTAATAATACTTTAAGCCTCAGAGTGTGTAGGAATTAGGAACAGTGGCGAATTCAGGATTTAATTTTGGGGGAGCCGAGTCGAACGTATAAAAATATATATAACGCAAGTTCAATAAAATTCAGTAAGTGATTATAAAAATTTATTTAAAGAATAAAATCCAGTTTTCTGTTCTTTTTACAAAGCACTTGAATCACTTTAGTCGTGGTTACATTAATCTCCTCTTTCGCTTTTCTTTGAGCGAGTGCCAGGACCCCTTGCCCCACCCTCTCTCCCTCTGGGTGCGCCATTAATTAGAAATGTGGCAAAATAAGTGCCATCATGTATTAAACGATAAGGAAAGAACACATTTGGTGCTTTGTACTCTCGTGAACATCGCTTTACATTCCACTGTTTAAATCCCAAATTAGTTACTACCTCTACAAACCACAGTAGAATAATCCTTAATGGACGGACACTCAGAAATACATAAACACAAAGCACCTGTCTAAGATTCTATTCAATTCAATCGACTATCACTCATCAAAATCGATTACTCAATGCCTCGTTCGCGTGTTTCATCACGTTTCGCCGTTGATATTTGCAAGATGATATAGATCGATCGTCCATGCCGCGCTTTCACGCGCTAGCAACGGTAGATTACGTGATTTCTGTAATTGGTATTCACGGTTAGCGATGCAAACGCTTCGACGCTTCGTCACGTACTCGTTACGGGGTTTTCTTGCCAACGGTGCCATTAAACGTAATCGATGAGACGAGGGAAGAGTCGGGGTGATCGTAATTGAGCGGGCGAATCGTTAAGGACGCATAAAACGTGGAAAGTCGGACATTCCTTACAAACACTCCCAAGCTTACAAATTCTAATCGATGTACACTATTCAGTGTAGTCTGATCGGCGATACACCTCTGTCCGACTATGTTTACTCTTGTCCAATTGTGCTCGCTTCTTTATCCAATGTCCATTTGTCACCTCCGTACTAGGGTAGAAGTCCCAATTACTACCACTTTATTTATTTTAGTTAATAAAAACGTAATGTGTAAAGAATAGTGTACAATAATAATAAGAAGAAGCAGAAGAACAGTTCCAATTTAATAATAATTTTTTTGCACTATTCTTTATGCTTTACGTTTTTATTAAGTCAAATAAATAGAGTGGCAGTAATAGGGACACTTACAGTAATTGAGACATTTACCCCAGTGTATTTTCCTTCGCTACCACAGAATTTCAATAGCCTTAACCATTAATCCACACACGTCTATTGTGCTCGACTCTCATTCAGTCTAGGGAAGGGCGATTTCGTTCAAAAGAATCGATACTTAAGAATTGATTCTAATGAAACATCGATGCTTAATCTCCTGAATGATGCTGAATCGATTATTTCCAAAAAGAATCGAAGAATCGATGAAAGGAACGATTAGGAAAGAATCAATTAACTGTGAGATAAAAAGCATCTTTATTGAATCATTATATTGGAAAATACAATATGTAATATACATATATTCTGTATTTCAAGCATATATTATAAAATCTATTTAAAAGGTATAATGTATACATCCATGAAACTCACACACACAAAATTTCAGTTTTTATATACAGTTGTAGTTTATTTAATTTAAGACGTCTGAATTTCATTTACATTTGTAGAGACTGAAAAATAAAAGATTATAATTAGAAAAATCTTAAAAATTCAAAGTGTAGGTACATTTAAAAGCATAATTATATCATGCTTCCTTTTTATTAAATCAAAACTTGTATTAACAATAGAGTTTAAACTTATTTAATAAACAAAATTAATTATACATATTCATAGCGATTAATAATTAGCAGAAGATGTCCGTTCCCCCGTGGAACAGAGATAGAAAAAATGTTAATTTTTTCTCGATTCTTGGTTAAAAAATAATCGAGTTATCAAGAATCGATCCCTAGAATAATCAATAAAATAATCAATTCTTCAGAAAGAGAATCGACTACTTAGAATCGCCCTTCCCTAATTCACTCTCCACGATCGACTACAGCCTCCTCCACTCCAAACACGATTCCATTCTAAGTAGTACAATCGATCTCTAATCTCCCATCTTGCCCAAACGATCTCCACAAAATGCTGCCTCGATTCTCCAAGACCCACTCGATCATCCATAGCCCACAGCGACTAATTTCACCGAACCCATAAGACACATCTGTGAAACAACTCTCCCCGAATAATACCTCTAATAAACTTGCACAACCCAGCCACTACCCTTCCAAATGCAAAGCGATTGCCGTTATATAAGTCCCAACATGGAATCTCTTCAGCAAGAAGCAAACAATTTCGTCTGTAGCTTTATGTCATCGCTGGACAAAGAATCGTGACATTGCGCAACCCGTCGCTACGCCGTGAAAGTTCTATCGACGCCGTAAATATATAATTCCGCGAGTAACAGATCGGCTAATCCGTCGGTGCTTCAAAGGATACCGACGCGAGAGGGGCGGCGAGGAAAGCGTCGAAGGGGGACGACGTAACGCAGGAGCATCGGCAATGGTAATTAGGTATCGGCGACGGTGGCGAGGCGCAATTAGAAAGATCGATCGGCGTTCCGTTCGGACGAGTTCGAGTAACGAAGATGATGGGAATAATAGCTGGCAGGATGCGACGATCGAGGATAATGAGGGGACGGGCGATAATGAGACGTGGGCGATCGAAGATCCCCGAGTCTTCCGCGGCCGTCGAGCGTAAGCGTCGATCCTTTCAGAATCGAATTAAGGGTGAGAGCAAGGGCGAGACGCGATATTGTATGTATATTACAGAGGGAGATTAATTGCGGTCGCACGGTGCGCAGTGAATTGAAATTATGGAAAGGCTTGCGGTTGCCGCGAGGATCGCGATGGATCTATCATCGTCGATGTACAATTGAATTGCCTTTAGATATGTTATAAAATATTCTGTTTATTCTCACGGCGAGATGAAATGTCTCGGCTTATGCTTTTAAAATTCCCCTCTCGTAGAGTTCGAGATTCGGGGAACCGGGGTTTATAAGAGTAAAAGGAAACTCGACGTCACGTGCCGATTGTTGCACGCACTTGAACTTTAGTATCTCCTACACGCTTTCGAAATGCAGCTGGACAAGGATTCCTCGTTACGCGCTTTCCAAAACTATTCCACTTGTGTGCTTTACGTAACGCGTGCAAGATCTTCTTACTTTGTTCCACGAAGGTATATCGCAGTCGAACTCGTCTTTCGTTCTTGTAATAACCCGAAGTGTGCCGGTACTTTGACGATTTCTTTCATATTTAAATGTTGACGTTCGTTCTAAACTCGTTCCCCTACATTCTTATTTCTACATACATAAATGTGGAAATGCTTGCTACGTTATAAAAATTCTAGTCGTAGGCTTCTTTTGTTAATATTCTGAATGAAAGTTCAAGGATTGGATAATTTACGAGCGTTTGCCCGTCATTTTCGTATAAATATATCTATATATACATCGAAGTATCAGTTCAATACTTTAAGGAGCCTAAAATAAAAATATTAGAAATGGAATTAAACTCTACAAACTCTACAAATAACACTGATAGCTGAAATTCTCATTGCCAGTTGTCTGAAAATTCAAAATGCACCGCGAGATGCTTCCTCGCGATTTAGAGTACCGAATCGAATCCTCGCGGAAGGACGAAGAGAAAATGTGGCAACTTCAGTTCGATCGTCTTTCAGCTCACGCTGTCCGAACAAATCTAAAATCACGGAACGCGCTGCTTGGGCCGCACTGTCGTATCCTTGTTGCGTGCAAAGCAGCGCCGCCAAGTTTCTAATACGTTTTCGCGCGCTGGACTGCTAAAGATTCGTAACAATCACGCAACACCGTGAAAAACGCACGTGACGCTGATTCTGCGCGATTCGTGAACAGCCCGTGAACATCCGATCGCATCGATTTCCGGTGAACTCGCGAGACGGATATTTCGACGGTTGGACTTAATGCTGGAAACTACGAACAGCATCGGTCATGTATTTTTGGCGGATTTTAATGACCCGTCGGTTTATTCCCGCAGACGAATAGCATGGAACAGATCGCGATCGTATATTTCCACAGACACGCCTCCAAAGAAACAAAAGCTTCGGTTATACAGTTTACAGTTTGTACTGTAAGAATTATTGTTCTAACCACATCGCTTCGTGCACGATAAACGGGGAAAGAAATATTTAGACGGGCGATATTCCTTGGACAGTAATTACGATACGCGGTAGCGATTGAATCGTTTGTGTTTACTCTTGCAGCGCGAGATAAGGGAAGAATAGTCGATGTCAGGCATTCAATTATTTCAACGCATTGCGAAGCACCTCCGCGGAGTAATTACATTGCTAGTTACGATGGAATTTCATCGTTTTCATGATAGATCGTCGAAGAGGCGTAATATGCCGCCTCGGAAACGGTAAACCGGAAGAGGTGTCGCCGTGAATATTTCTGTACTAATGACCACTTAAGGTTTCAGTTAGAATTACCAGGTTGACCACCATAGTTCGCTTTATCGCCGCTGAAATCGCGAAACAAAGCTCGTCGTGCCGGAAGACAATTAGATTCTCAAGTAAATGCGTCTCATTAACTGCACGTAGAGACGTATGTCCGCGTGAGGTTTGATATCGTTCTGGATGTTAATCCGAAATTGTCGACGAATTCTTTTCTACTTTATTCTTTGCTTTGTTGTCGAGCTTCGTCTTCCCAGCTGTTCAAAATTAACCCTACTTTTCTTGGTACATACTTCCGAATCAGAACAGATTATTTACTGCAGAAATAAACCGATTGTTGGGCAAAGCTTCGTTAAGAAATTAGTGGAAATGTGATGTTACGAACGAAACAGTAACATGTTGTGAGTGAACACCCATAATTTTCTTGGAGAATTTCTCCGGTGAACATAAATGTCAAGTGAAAGAATAGGATATCGAACACGATGTATGCTGATTGCTTGAACCTTGCAGCAGTGGAGGGATTCATCAACGCGGAACGTGAATCCTTTATTAAGTTTCCCTTTCTTTTTCCTATATTTCTTATAGAGTTTAAAGCGACGTGGGAATATTCAGGATTATATTAGAAAAACGAAATAGCCAATGGTTTTTTATCTTTATTTATTTTAATTTACACCTGATGTATATTAAACCAATCAACAAATATGTGTAATAGTAGAGCGTGTGAGAAGGTAGCACTCATTTATAGTGCTTCTTCAAAAGTATATGTAGGGTAAACCAACCAGTAATTGACCGCATACCAGTGAATGACCATTAGGCAAAGAAATGTCAATTATAAATTTAAAAAATACTATATGTTTAGAAATGGAGTGTAGTTGCACTTTTAATATCCCATATTTTTAGTTATATATATTAAATAAACATTAATAAGTTCAATTCTTAATAAAAGTATGCGGTCATTTACTGGGCTTCTCATTCAACAATTCGGTCATTCACTGGTTGGTTTACCCTACATACAACAGGTTTTGAATAATTATTTGCTATGCCTATTGGCTGCAACGGTGGGTAATTCTCGAAGATTTCAGCTCGACCAATAAGTCCACTGTATATCTTCAAAACACCGAGCTAAAGTTCGTGAGAAACTTCGTAATAATAATAATAATGCGTATAGATCTGAGGACTTCATTTTTATAATCGCGGGGTGGAGACAGAAAGCGTGTCAGAAATCGTGCAATCAGTAATTCCCGTACGATTCCTCATATGCATATACATGTTGTTACAAATGCTAGGGACTTGGGCATGCGTGTAACTAGCAGGCCGATAGGTTGCGCAACATGCCAGCAGAATCGCCCGCAGAAACTGCTAATGCATAGAAAATCGAAACTCAGCAATCGTTTTAATCCTCTTGTTCCAACTTCCCGGTTAGATAAGCTACTTCATTGTTCACCGTTCTTAGTCGAGGAAACAAAGTTTGTCATTCTAACTCGATTCACAACTACCTGCAAAAACCGCGCGTGTGTGTGTGTCTGCCAAATTAACCTCACTTGTTTCTCATCGTGCGAATCACACGACTTGATTATTGCTACACGAACGCGGAAGGAAAGTGAGCATCCTGTGGTGGCCACCGTTCTGCTGATCTTCTTCCTTCGCAGCACTAAATGCTTCTATTACAGCTGCCACTGTAATTGCTTATATACTATGTGCAATAAATAATCTCGCACGGTTATAAATATGCCGGAACCTAACACTCTAATGACATTTTCTTTTGAATGGAAAATTTTCTTGCGTAAAAATTGCTGCAATTTAGAGGAAAAGGAGGGGGGACTTAAGAAGTACATATTTGGAGGTTATTAGTCATTAAACGCAATATGAAATTTTAATTTTTTTTAATTAGGACAAATGCAATAAAAATTCTAGAGTTTTTATTTTTCTGCTTGGCTGGTAAAGGGTTAAATACCCATTTTCCCAGTTTAATTTCTCTAATTACTGTCAGAAAAGGAGTTTCAGATAAGCTTCGTGATTGTTTTGAGTCATTTCGTGAAAGATCATCGAATTGCAAAGCAAGATGGTTTTTGCAAACTCTATAAATAGAAAGTATGGAATTCCTTTCCAAAAGAGTTGAGATGAAAATGGCTGTTTGAGAGAAAGATCTCTCAGATGCTCCATGTAAAACACTTTTTTTCGTGGAGTGACGTTAGGTGGTCATTAAAAACAGGATTAGCTAAAAGTCACTTTCTCCGGGCTGCTTGGTCCGCGGCATTTGACGGCGATTGGAGGCCCCCTTGTCGATCATAAGCGACATTACGCGTTCGTAATACGTTCACGCGTCTAGCATAGGGAATATATATCGTTCTCTCTTTATATAAACAGTCTGTGTCGGTTTATTAGAAATTCAAAAATGGAGATCACGTTCTCGTTGATATTCTACTTCTACTGCGTGCCATTTTAGACGTTTCATATATATATAAATATAATATTAACATTCGATATTTAGTTTTAACCGTTTATGTTAAATAAATAAATACATAAATATTTTACGACGCGAGGTAAACGTATAATAATCATAAAAATTATATTCTGCTATATTCGAAATTTAATTTTCTTCTTTTAATCCTAGTTTCTTCTATTGCATCAACTACTTAATGGCAATTCCGGGAATTCTAGTTCCTGATATTAAATTTCGAATTGTGGCAGTAAATATTCTTCCACAATTTATAAAAAGGATAATTTATTGGTATAACATTAATTTTCTGCGGGAGAAATTCCGCAAAAGGTGCATAAACGCTTTTCTGACAATTGTGAAATGTAAGTGGGACGTGGAAAGCAGTGACTCAACGTACGTAATACTGGCTAACGCACTTTGAATCTTTATAGAATGCAGATTACCCTGGGGCAATTTTAAAGACCTGATTTATTGGTGCACTAATTATTCTTGACCGACTACGCGCATTCCAATACGCCATAGAGATTCTTGCCTCATTTGTCACCAATGACAAATGAATATTTGAACTTCCCTTTTTTAAACTGTATTAGAAAAATCCCGGGAAACGTCGAATTCAAAACGTTGCAATTTATAAGTCCCAAAATAAACACCACACTAAAAAGAAACCTTTTCAAGGAAGAAATCCTTGAGAATGCTTTCTCCTTAAAAAGCATCGATGCTTAACTTTAACATTGTAGCATTTTAACAAGTAGCAATAAAAAATTAAAATCTATTCGGTAATATTCTGCAGACACTTAAATCCTAGAACCTTTGATATTTACCCCGTTCGAAAGTAAAAATTACACCCGACTCCTCTGCATTTATTGGTTATTACGAGTTTCATAATCATTATATCAATTTTGATCGAGCAAGTTATAAAACCAAATTGCTGATGGCGGTTACGTTCAATCAGGTGTTTCGAAATGATGGTGAACTCACCGAGCGATATCTTTTTACTTGTTTCACCGAATGATCGCAAATACCACTGTCAATCGTGCTATACCCTCCAGGCACAGTGAAAGTAACCAGCACCGTTGCCCTTTATGTACTCCCTAAATCGAAAGAAAGTCAAAGTGATCCATCAAAGTTTGTATTTAAATAAGTATATGTACATCAATCTATTTAATACAAATTAATTAGTCATAGAAGAAGATCATTATACAATTTACACAATGATTTTGTTACTACATTCGGGAACTATAAACATTGGTATAATTAGCGCTGAGGATTTTCATAAATATACACCTACATAGAATTCGGCTGTAACAATTACGATAAAATTCTATGGACTGGTTCTAACATTAGGGTAACCAATGTAGAGACGTGTAATTAAAATAGTGTTGATAATAACGCTCCCAGAATTGATGAGAATTTTCATAACATAGAGTTCACTTAGACTTTCACTGAAAATGCGAAGTGCAAGCTAGTATCCCACGGTGTTTCTTCTCGCCACGAAGACGATCGCAGGGTCAATGGTACTCTTATTGGAAGCGAGAAACTCGCGTGATTATTCCGCGCTGTTTTCTCTGCTGAGATGTATGCGACCACCGGGTCAATAGTAGGTACACCTACGATAGTGTTCTATCAAAACATCAGCCGTTGAACATTAAAGAACATTTAGTTTCCTTAGCAATGAACTTTCCTCTCATTGAGGCCGAGGAATCAGTCTTCCACTCGTGACTAGCACAATCTCTGAAACTTAATTTCCGGTGATCGACTCTCTGAAGCTACTTCTTGTGGACTTGAATTATTCAAATTGAAAAAACTAATTGCGTTCTGAGGTTACAGAAGGTTTGTTATTCCTTCGGTGATACTTTTGTGTCTTCGAGAAGGTCAGAAGTGTTTACTTTTGTTTCTTCTGCTAAAACAATCGCTTTCGAGCTTATAAGTTTGCTTGCAGTGGGAAAATAGTTTCAAAAATGTTTAGGTGTCGTGTTTAGAACCAGAGGACGCGTTCAAAGTGGGACAACATCGAAACGCCTACCTGCTATCGATCAATTCCGTGGAATGCAGTTCACTTGACTTGACGGAACTCGTACTTGAACCTTTCTTTGTGAAACGAAGATTCTCGTAGCAGACTTTCGTAACCGACTCGACACGTGCATGCAGCTTTCTGCAAATATTCCATTAGAATGATATTTTTCGCGTGATATACAGGGTGTTCATAGAATTATGGTATATAAGTTGATTTCCATGCAGATATGAAATTATTAACTGTCCTTTGATTTTATAGTTTAAGATCCTTTTTTTAAATTTTTCTTTTACCATAAAAATAGCACCGGCAGACTTTTTTTAATGGTACGTTTCCAAAGTAGTCTTTTTCAGCTTTCTTTTCTACTTAGTACCTACTCATTGAATTGCACGAGCAATTGTTAATCAACGTAACCAAAATCTACTAATAATTTCCGAGTTGCAGAATTTTTCTTATTTTTTCTCTATTAACAATCACTGATTCTTATCTCATGATCCTCTCGACTTTGTAATATCCTGATTGGATAGGTACACCAAGCGGTAGTGAGTTCTGATTGCAAATTTTTTATGCACTTCATGGAAACAACACACCTTTCTCTCGAGCTGCGATTATTAAATCTCAGAATGGGTTTATTCTACGAACAAGGAGCCACTCCATGTCGACGCTATAATCCTTACTCGATCTAGAGGTCGACGATGGCACCGTGTAGCTTCCGGTGCCATTCTAACACCGTCGCGGAAGCGAAAGATGGTACGGTGAAAGGTATCAAATCGATGGTTGGCGAAGGGATCCAGGACAGGCATCCATCGAAAGTCAAAGTGACTGTGGGTGTCGATTTTTAGACTCGATGTATACTTGATTAGAATTAAATTAAAATCGTAAATTTTAATTGGAGGTTGAAAATTTAATTTATATTGATGTAGGTTAAAATTAAATACTTATAGATTAAATTAAATAAAATTTTATTTGGAGGTTGAAACTTATGCACTTATTTTAAAATTACATAATTTTAGATTGAATTGAATAAAATTGGAGGTAGAAATTTATTGATTTATTTTAAAATTAATATCTAATTTTAGTGAACTCAAACTGGATCGCGGTTTTGGATTCTATGCACCCTATATTAACTCGCGGACGGTTTCACTGATCACACCGGAAGTAGAAGCCCGGGTCAGTTTAGACCCGTATTAACGTATCCTACTATACTCATTTTACTCAACGTTCTTTTTATTAGGGCAGTAAAAAAGTAATATTTTTCGAAGTTCTCCTTATTATTTTATTTAAATTCGTAACGTTATGCTTGGGTCCCAAAAGACCCAGCGTCACTGCCTAAGGGTTGAGATTCCCTACAAACCTACAAAGTTGAAAAAAATTGAAATCTTCGGGTTACTAAAATTCCCTTGTAAGTCAGAGTTAAGATACCCTAGACCCCAGACACTCATATTTAAAGCACGAGTTCTTCTCACCTTACATTTTTCCCTAACGATTTGTCCTGGTGCTCGCAATACGTGTACTTCGACGCCTGGCTGATTTTACGAGTTCATTATACTCTACCACCATGTGTATAACTATGAAACTGATAAAACTGATCTCTGCGCGTGTGCACGCGTGCATTTCACTGTCTCGATGTGCTGGGACACATCTCCACGGCTTTTACCCACATTCTAAGCCAGCTAGGCGCGCTTCCAGGTTGCAGGTTCCAGCACACTTCCCGTTGGCCGAGCGTAATAGCTTCTTCCTCGTCTCTTTGGCAACGTAACGCGTCGATGCTCCCTGGTCTAGGAGGAAATTTAGTAGGGTGTGTGCAACAGAGCTTACAGCGTCTCTTACGGCATAGTGGACGTCTTAGCTAGTGCTCTTTTAAAAGGATATTGGTAAACACTGAAATATTAAATGCGTATGGGCGCTTCAATAATAAAAATAGATAGGGAAAGGGTGAGGTTTAAAAAAATTGATGTTAGTGGGTGAAAAGTAAAGTAGAAAGGTGAGCCACAGAATGAATCTGTGGAGACAGTGATGACTAAATTAGATTCGAGAGAGAATACTTCCTATTATTTCTTTTTCTAGTGTTGCAAATTATTCAAAGTCTACATTTGCAATGTAAGTGGTGCTGAGCACCTAGGTTCTAATATTAATGGAAGATGTTTTGAGAGAAGTCCTATAAGGAACACCTACCCCTATCTGAGGTCTACATTGAGGTCGAGATTTAGGGTTTCAAGGCAATTAGGGTAAACTGTACTAATGCTGGCACTGCATTAATCATTGGGATTTCTGATTAAAAAGTAAAATATTAAGAAGTACAAGCTTAGAAAGTACTTTTTTACAATTTCTTATTTTTCTTTCATTACAACACTGCAAAGTCCAGTAGTTGAACTACGCATTTTACATGTAGCAACATTACAAAGTGGGACATAGGGCTGAGTTTTAGGCGTTTTCTTAAAATTTTGATAAGGGGTAGGTAAGTATATTTTGTCGCTTTATAACTAATAGATTCGAAATACAGATTTATTAAGTGTTGTAGGTATTTAATAGTGAATGAAATAGTCTGTTTAAACACTTTAATGTTCGTTTTTAACTACATATGTTTTTCTATATAACCTGAAATTTTAGGGTGCCAATGATTGTATTTTTATGCCTATCTTTGTTTTTCATTAAATATTTCAAAAATAAAAGACTTAGTAGGTAAGTACTCACGATGTTATTTTAATGAGAAATTCATAATCATTGATAATAACTGAAAATTAAGACCATATAACAACTTCACAAAAAATATAGACATTCCAATTGGGATTTCGGCTTAGGGCGCCAATCATTGTACAGTTTATCATATTGCTGTAATATCAAAAGGACCCACTCTGACCGTGAAAAGAGAATGTTCATAGTCCCCAGTATTTTCTAATTCCCAATAAGAAATAACTAACTGCTACAGCTAGAGCATCCGTTCAAAAAGAAAGATCCAATAGTTAGTTCATCGATCAATTCAGCAGATCGCCCCACAAATTTCAGTACACGTTCGTAAATCGCCTAATTGCTTTCATCAAGTCAAAGCAAACGTCCTCCGCTAATTCGCGGGCGTGGATTCGCGCATCAATCTTAACCGGCAAGGTCCATCGATACCGCTACAAACAGTTATCGCGCAATTTCCATTCGTTTTGCATAAATTTTAATAATCAACTGCCGATTAAATCGGCAGTTAGAAATTTAAGAATCCATCTAACCGTAGAACATTCCCCAACTCCAGTCTACTCCACCATAACCCCACGAAGCAGACAGACGCTTTATAAATCAGATTCCATTGAAACGTGACACGGATTCTGCGTTCGTCGATTAGGTACAATTTCTCCGTCTGGCGAGCATCGGAATTTCTCTTTCTTTCTCTCTTTCCCATATCTTGTCCTCCGCGAGGGATCCTCGACTTCCAACGCTCGACGCCCCAATCGTCGGTTTCACCTCGAAACGACCACTTCCGTGGCGTGCAAGCGAATTTCGCGCGTTGCCAGGGGTCACCGATTTTTTATACGGATCACGAGCGAATAACTTCGTTCGCATTCCTTGCGGCGACTCTCACATTGCATCTAATCCCCTGGGGCTTTTCGACGATTGGGTAACACGCTTGGGTCTCTGCTCTACTGGTCTATCCAGTTGGGCAACGCACGAAACCCTGTCTGGCTACGTGGACCTGCTCACGAACTTTATTTCGAACTAATAGGAAGACTTGAGGGGAGACGACGTCGGAACACGTGTCTGATGGAATTCCGACGGCTACCTGACCGTCGACACAGACATCGAAACCGAATCTAATTAGCGGAGATAAAATACCGTGTACCACTCTTCGACATGGTATTTTAATTAAAATGGCTGGACGTCGCTTAAAAGCTTGTTAGACTAGATATCGATTGTCAGTGGCGAGAGGTTAACAGGGATTTTTGGGGATTTATGTGGCTTAGAGATTGGGGTGTCTGGTGGAGGTTGAAGTTGAGTGTTGACTTTGGATTAGTTAATTATGTGCTAGGGCGTTTGCGAGTTTGTGATAGGAATGAATGAGAAGAATATGTAAATTTGGGATTATCTAGCTTTTTGTTGGGTTAAGATTATTTAGGACTTTATTAGTTTCTTGTGTGTTTAGGTGTTAGGTATGGGATTCTTTATTTTTGGGATTTTGGTTTGTAAGTATTATGGTGGGGCGAGTAGGAAGAGAAATGTGGAGTGTAATTATTTTGTAACGTCGCATCCTTTCAACGCTTTCGCAGGATTACATGCAAATTGAAGATCCAGTGGGTAGAGGCGATTGCATAAAATGCTTTAACTGTACTGCCAGTGAAAGCAAACAACTGCACTCTGCTACGACACGTCTGTTTACAATAGAATGTACCAGCATTTATGGCAAAGCAGTGGACACATTCCATCGATTAAACAGCGAGACGTTAATTTCGTTGGGGGCGCTCACTTTTTAACGCTTTCTTTTCGTTCTGTTTACTCATTTCTGTGTAATGCAAAGTTAAGAATTGCCAAGTGCGGTTCCTTGGTTTTGGAGAACAGAACGGTGATTGTTTGGGTTTTGACACCTCGAAAATGGTGAATTTCGTATTTTTGGATGGCATTTATACTTATTGCTGTATTATTAATAATTTTGCAGTATACGAAATTCGGGTTTATTATACTCGGGAATGAGTAAATTATTTATTATGCAATTTGTGTAATTTGGTATTTAATACTATTATAATATCAGCAATACTATTGTAGTATTACATAGTACAATATTGATGGTAGTAGTGTAATGGTACAATACTGATGGTAGTAGTGTAATGGTACAATATCATTGATGGTTTTCGAGAGATTCAAGCAGCACAGTAGCATTACTATTATCTTCAAAGTGGTAACTTCTTCAATTAACAAGCTTATTAGCAATTCTTGCAACTGCTGCTTCTTGCTCTTTTTAGAACATTCACTTCTAAACTGACATCTTCACCTTAGCTGCGCCCTATTCACCAAGCAAACATCAGGCATGAAACAATGAAATACACAATCATTCTACTAACGTTTGTCTGTATCATGACCAAATATAAAATACCGAATCACAATTCAAAATTGAAAACATTAGCGTTAAAGCATTCAGCATTAAAAAGTACTGAAAAGTTGAGAAATTTGAAAAAGATCGACAGTGACCTTAAGATTACTTCAAAAGGTATGGCCGTCAAATTTCCAGAAAATCTAAAAATCCCAAGATTCGAAAATCTAAATATTAATAAATGTACAGATGCAAAGATCCAAAAATTAAAAAATCCACAGATCTGAAACTCGAAAAATTAAAAAATTATATAGAAGGTTCAAAGATTAAAAAAAAAATCTAATGATTCAAGAATCCAAGACCTAGAAGACCCAAACATTCACAACTCTAAAAATGAAAAAATCCAACGATTCGAATGCCAAAAATTAAAAAATTCAAAGCTTTAAAAATCGAAAAATTAAAAGCCCAAAGATTTAAAACTGTAAAACTTAAAGAAATCCAAAGATTCAAAAATCCCAATATTAAAAAAAAGATACAAAAATCCAAAAGTTGAAAAATCCGAAGATTCTAAACTCCAAAAATAAAAAAATCCAAAGACTCAAAACCCCAAAAAATTAAACCCCCAAATATTCAAAAATTCGAAATAAAAATTACAAATAAAAAACTAAAGAAATAAAATCATGGTTAGAATGGCATTAGACGGATTGAAACCGGAGGGAAAGGATGCGCGTCTCTCCGTTGGATGGTAGCGGCTAAATGCCCCTTTTACCTTCGTCGAGCGACGGACGCGGTGGAAAGACTGGCGAGCCCCCTCCAGAGGTGTGCGGAAGATGTGCCCGACGCTGTTCGCCCGGACCCCCATATAGCAGACGCGGAGGCGCTCATGGTACCCCTACTCGGTATGTCTCTATGCTTAGGGCTAGCTAGCCGCTTAGGCGGAGGAAGGATTCGCTATAAAAGGCACCGGAGCTACCAGAAATTCGTCAGAGAAGTGACGAACCGTAAAAAAAAGGCGACGGCGGCCTTTGCCGTTATCTCAGCCCTCGTCAATCCCGGTGAACGACACCCCCCACACAGAAGATGCGGTCCAGCCTGGTCAGTGTCCAAGTTTCTCGCCACCTTCGTCTGTCGTTGCTGTTGCTAGCTCGAAAACCGATTTATCGTGACAACGCGTGTCGTACAGTGCACCTGTGAATTTGTGTGGAGATTTGCTGTTGATACGCGAAGCAGTGACGAGACCTGCGCCCAGTGGTGAATTGACTTCGATGGATTTTGCTGCTTCACGCGCACTCTGTCGATCTCACTATCGATTGTAGAGCGATACACTGCCGATCATAAATATTAGGACACCTACTCTGTGCGGAATAATTGTGGAAAACAAATTTATCGGAGAACTCCAAGAAATTCTACTTTATTTGGTACTTCAAGTTAAAAGCAGTGAAAAGTATTCAATCTGTACCAAGTATCACATTTTCTGCAAATGCAGCGGGTGTCCTAATATTATAAAATCAACAGCAGTGTACGTTGGGAGTTTAGATATTTCTTCTCATAAGATTTGTGTTTTTGGATGTTGTAAGTAGTTTGGTAGGTACTGAACTTAAGGCTGGTTATAAGTAGATTCGGTGTGTTTAGAGTTGAACCGTTCGTGGTACCGTTTTTTGGTATTTTGGAAGGACAGTGTAACTTTAATTTGGTAGTTAATTTTTGTTTGTTCATTTATGGGAATTGGGAATTTTTATTTAGGTGGATTGTCTTTATTATTTGGGGGTGGGGCACGATTTAATAGTTGGAGATTAATTATATAGACACACAGAGCGGAGTAAGATTTTATTTGTTAGAGATTGAGTTATGAGAAATTCGTCAATTGTTCGTTTTGTGCTGAGACTGTTGAGACACACCACTGGGGCAGAAGTTCTCTCAATCTCCCTTAAATGAATTGGTATCTACTTCGAAGAGTGTTCAGTACATAGGTTAAAGAGTAGTTGGAACAATCTGTTTTTAGACCACGGAAGACGTTCTCATTTTGCACTGCAGCGCATATTTGCTAGGTGCTATCCTAAGTAGGTATTCTCGTCACTTCCCAGCGCGTAGGATTGGAAAGTCGAGCAACGTGCTCGTGCCTCGAATGATCATCTCTCGTGAAACTGTACCAAAGATATTTCAAACTTATTCAGACTTCCTCGTCCGCCACAATAATCAAACCTGCATAAAACTACCGCTACCCCAATTACTCAAAAGAATTCTCAAAGAAACAATGTACACTACCTCAATTTACAATTCTGTACAACAAATTTCTGCCAATTTGAGAATTATTCCACAAAGAATAGATTCTGAAATGCCACCCAACTAAATCCTTCTATCTACTTCAAAGCATCCCACAGCGGACACCAAAGTAAATACCATCTCTTAAAACTTCGACAGACTTCAATAGCCACCTCCATCGCGGTCAAACCGTCGAAGACATCGAGAGTCCCGTCGCGTCACACTTTTCCTTTTCCATCGTCAAATTAATGTCCACCAGGCCCGCTTTCTATGGATCTTACGGACTTTCGTCAATCCCCCGAAGCGTCCAACAGCCTTCCACACGTGTGGCCAATAAACGGCAGATCGTCAAGGCTGATAGATCGTAACGAGAGTGCAACTCGGATCAGATAATCCCACGTTATTGTGCTACCTGTCGACTTTCAGTCCTTGATCTTGACGCCTGAGCCGTGACTCATTGCAATCGACACAACAGGCGCGGAAGCGGGCCATCGAATGGCCAAAGTGCAGGACGAGAGATAAAAAGAATAAAAATATAAGAAGAAAGGTAATTTAGAGGCGCGGTCGAGGAATATAATAAACGCCTCGAGTTTCATGGCCATCGGGTGGCCTCTGCTCTGGGGCTGGGTGGAGGAAAAAAAAGGGGCCTCTCGACCCAATTCACGGACTTGTTTACGCCCGTTCGTTAGTTCGCACGCGGACACTTTCATTTTTGAGAGGGACGCTCGTAACACCGTCATAAAACCGCGGGACACGTGATTCCTTAGCTTTTTTTAAGACACCACTGAGAAAAGTAGCCGTCTGCTTGTGGCAGGGCTCATCACGAGCTGTCCTCTCTGTCTCTCGCGCCCCACCCTTTCGCTTCCGTGTTTGGCCTCGATGGAATTCGTCTTCGGTGGATTTCAATCTCCATAAATTGAAAGTTGTGGATTTTGTGCGCGAGGATGAAGGTAACAAGAAGGAGAATACTGCGTGGAGGTCGAATAAATTATAGATTGCAATCGGAGTTTAATTATTATTGCAATGGTGTGGAGAGAAAAATGGCCCCTTTGCCGTTTTACTTCTTTCACTTATATATTTAATTTTGATTAAATATTTTTATTAGTCCTTGTGCAAAAAGCTTTTATTGAGTGTTGGTTTCAAGTGAATGGAAAATTGAAAATTCTAGGCGCAAGTTTGCAGTGAGTGGGGGAAAGATAACACGCGAAGGTCGAGCAGATCGCGATCAGACTGCAATTATTACAATAATGCTTGTGTACGAGGCGCCGTTTCAGTTAGAATAGAGGAGATTGTATCGGTGTTGAATTTCCAGCGAGTGGTACCGTGTTACTAGGTAATTACAGAGCTCGCCGCCGTCACCTACATGACTAACGCGCCATGATTGCCTCATTTGCATTTCTGGCTGGGTGATCACCACTTTCCGCCTTTCTTCCGGCAGCTATCGTCGGATTAATACTGCTTCCCGTTTCCGTAAACGGGACAGATTTCGACACCACAATTTCTATTTATAGAACTGTAATTAATAGTAATGCATTATAATCAGGGTTCTCTTTCCAGCTGCTATTGAGCTGCCTCTTTCTCGTCTCCGCTCTCGGGGAGCCATTAAGGACGAAGAAAGAGTAAGTGTATAAACTCCAAAAATTGATATCATTAATACCTAATCATGTGTTCTTTTTAATCCTTAACTGGTATCCATGGGTCACTCATGACCCCAGGATACGCAAAGTTCGCTGCAAAATTGTTGATTGTCTGAGTGTGTAAACTAAATTTCTAATTAATTTTATAATAATAGTTTAAGTTTCTACGTTTCATTATTTTATACATTATCTAAGAACAAAATATACCTACATAGAGGTTGATCTAGTGTCGACTTTAGAAATTTCTGTGTCCTTTTTTATTTGGGGTCTGCCACGATCCCAAGATACCAGTTACGTTTGAAAAAAACAGTATAGCAGTTAAGGGTTAATTCAGATAATTATCTATAACTTACAAATTATTCTACACATCCATTTTTAATAGTTTCACTAAATACACTAATAAGTGACATATCTAATATAGAAGTGAGTAAATCGCTAGTTAAAATGACACTATTATAAATTATAGAGCTCCCTTGAGCCCACCCCCGAGCCAGTATGGTCCACCATCGACCTCCTATGGGGTTCCCGACGTAGGGAACTCTTACAGTGGACCCTCCGATTCGTATGGTGCTCCACCAGTACCATCTTCGTCTTATGGTGCACCATCTGGGGGTTCCTCCCACCATGACGCGCCATCTTCTTCCTACGGAGCTCCCTCAGCTCCTTCCTCTTCCTACGGAGCACCCTCAGCTCCTTCCTCTTCCTACGGAGCACCCTCAGCTCCTTCCTCTTCCTACGGAGCACCCTCAGCTCCTTCCTCTTCCTACGGAGCTCCCTCGTCCTCCTATGGTGCACCGTCGGACCACGGTTCCTTCGGTGGCGATCAAGGATACAGCAGTGGAGGTTCATTCGGCGGTGATCACGGCGGCGGAGGATCTTTCGGCGGTGATCACGGCGGTGGAGGAGGTCATGGATCTTTTGGTGGCGATCAAGGATCCTTTGGAGGAGGTCATTTCGGTGGAGGAGGCGTGTCTAACTCCTACGGACCCCCGGCTCAATCCTACGGACCTCCAGCTCAATCCTACGGACCCCCAGCTCAGCCTCAAGGGAGGTACGAGAAGAAGCTAACGTGGAAACCTGAGTGGAAGCAAGTGTGGAAGACGGAGCAGAAGCTGACCTGGAAACAGGAATGGAAGAAGATTCAGGTACCAGTGTGGAAGGAGATCCAGGTACCAGCGTGGAAGGAGATTAAGGTACCTGTCTGGAAGAAGGTACAGAAGCCCATCTGGAAGGAGATTCAGGTACCAGTGTGGAAGGAGGTGCAGGTACCTGCGTGGAAGAAGGTCTGGAAGCCAGTGTGGAAGGAGATTCAGGTACCAGCTTGGAAGGAGGTTCAGGTCCCGGATTGGAAGAAGGTGTGGGTACCAGAATGGGTGAAGATAGGTATACCCGGTGAGCAGTACGTGGGTAAGGATCATCATGGCTGGCAGTATACCAGCCACGATCTCTGGAAGAAGAAGCTGATATGGAAGCCTGTGTGGAAGAAGATCTGGAAGACTGAGAAGAAGCAGGTTTGGGTACCTGATAAGAAGTTGGAATGGAAGGCTGAGTGGAAACAGATCTGGAAGACGGATAAGAAGCAGGTCTGGGTACCTGATAAGAAGCTAGTCTGGAAAGAGGAGTCCGTGCAGGTTTGGGTACCTGAGAAGAAGCAGATCTGGGTGACCCAGAAGAAACAGGTGTGGAAAGACGAATGGAAGAGCAAATGGGTGCCGGTGTGGAAGGACGTGCAGGTACCAGCGTGGAAGAAGATCTGGAAGCCTGTCTGGGAGAAAGTCTGGGTGCAAGCGGAACCCCACCATGACGAGCACCACGGTTACCCGTAAATTCCTGTCGCGTGATCGTCCTCCGAGATTCTCATCGTCTCGACGACAGACGCCTCATCGTTGTTAAGTTTTCTGCTAGCCTAGCTGTACCGGGGATCAAAGGTCGAAAGTCGACCTCGAATTCGCCGGGCGCCCTCGGGTGGTCGTGAACCGAGGACCCAGTGGAATCCGAAATTTCACGATGCCGTGGGAAGAGTTAGCGAACAATGTCGGTGTGGACGAATGTACCATAGAGGCGGGAAGCGTTGAGTAAAAGTCGCTTGAGCTTTCGTGGTACGCTTGAAAAGCTGGGAATTCTGTATGTAGTGTGTCGAAATGTGATTGAGGGAATAAAAATGAGAAAAATTGAATTTTGGAATTTGAAAATTTGAAAAATTGAAAATTTGAAAAATTGAAAATTTGAAAAATTGAACACTGAAAATTTAAAATTTAAAAAATTGAAAATTGAAAATTGAAAATTTGGAAAATTGAACTGGAAAAAATTGAAATTTTGATTTTTGAAGTTTTAAAGTTCTCTAATTTTGTGGACTTGGGAACTTGAATACTGAAATATGTGAAAGTTTAAACTTCAGAACTTATATTTGGCAAAAGTATTTTTTACAAGCTTCAGCATTTGCATAATCACCCGTCTTCTCCAAAAAGATTCAATTGAGATATTACGTCTCAATGTTCCAGCGCTACTTCATGATATGTACATCGTCATCGACTGTGTTGCTTGTCCACGTCGTGGACTCTCCGTCCATACTGCATTGAATGTAATTAGTGTTCACTTGTAAATAACAGTAGCTTACAAAGTTGTATACATATCGATATTTTTGTACAATGTTTACGTATGTTACCATAATAAAATACATTTTTATTATTTATGCGTATAAAGTTCTCCAATACTGGAAGCATATACATACGCCTAATTTCTAACTTAAAAAAACACTGAATTCAAAGAACGAAGAATCTTATTCACCTAATAAACCCCTTAACTTATACAACCCCTAAAAAAATACTAAAAACCACATACTGTGCACTAAATTTCTTATCTAATAAACCTTCAACTCCACAAAGACCACAAAAAAGTGCAATAAAATGAAAACGAGTAAAGCCCATCAATTTCAATCATCACCCTCAACTAAATCACTAAACTTGAATCTAATCCCCTTCAATTACTTCATACACATGTAATTCCATCTCCAATAAATATATTAAATCAATCCAAATCAATCATACAACCACATTACACTTCCATTTCAATTAATCTCTTCCATCTAACACAAACAAACGCGCGAAAACAATTCTCCCATTTCCCACGAGCACACCACGCGTTCTAACACGAAGAACCGTGTCGTCCCCCTTACCCATTAATTCTCGCTAGCATGAAAGCGCGTTGGGGGAGGGAGGGAGGAGGCAGGAAGATGCTTTCTAGGGATAAGATGAGATTCAAGGGAAAGATCGTGTCCCAGGGTCTTCAGGGTCGCGATTCACGCTCACGACCTTTACTTTCTCCGTTCTCGTGCACAGCAAACTGTGGGACGGCACGTCCGTACGCCAAGAAGAAGCTGAAGAGCCACCGGAAGTCGCATACAGCTGGCGCATCGCATTGAGTTCGAACAAGGCGCATGTAAGTAGCAAAAAATAACGAGGAAGCGACTTTCGCGAGGAGTTAAAAGCGTGGTTGATTAATCGATCCCATTTTCAGAGTCCCGTCCTCTCGGAACTGCACGCGCTGCCGGGAAGAAGATTGATCGTCAAGTCGATTGAACATCCAGTAAATGATTTGTTTGATGATATATACATGTGTATGATGGCGCTACAGTCGTCTTATGTGTAACCTTTTTTTCTGTGATTTTGCCCTGATTGTGAAAAAACCGAGGTTCGGATCGACTTGAAATTTTTTCAGTATGCTTAAAATATACTTCTTTCTAGAGTGTACCTCAACATTAAAGTGCAAAAGCTCTGTTTTCCGAGATAAAAAATAAAACAGTCAACTGTCCACCCTGAAAATCGACATTTATCGAACCAATCGACTTCTCCTAGTCGCTATTTTAATAATTTTAGTTCAACTCTTTTTTCGGAGGTCCACTCCGAAATTACAGATTCTAGAAGAAACATATTCCAAGGAAACCGCTGTATCTTTATTTGTAATCTTAATATCAGGGCAAAACCAAAGACACTTTTTTAAAACCACATTATAATGAACCTCGTGTGGTGTCATTTGTAAAACAGGTACGTACACGAACAAAATATTTTTTACTTTACATGAGAGCAATAAACATTATGTGAAAGGAAGTTTGTACTCGCTTTCATCTCTCTGTAATTAATTCGCAAAGGAATACTTGATTTTCGAGCAATTTGATTGCTTTAGTCCCCTTAAACGGTTTAAACGGTCTCCTCGAAGAGGGGCGCTTAACGAGAAGAAAGTTTCGAGAAGAGAGGAGATTAACTTTAAGCGTGGCTTATTATTGGAACGTTCGTCTTCGATCGACGGATTAATTCGATCCTTTGACATCGAGGGCAACAGGGATTTCTCTTACAGCGTCGATGAAGAGGACAAAGCCGATTTATGGTGAATTGACAGGAATGAGGGGGAAGTTGTGGGAAACGCTGTCGAAGTATCGATGCGTTTCTTGTTGCAGCGAGAGGAAGTCGGTCACGAAGACGAGTGCAGTTCTCTGCCTTCCTCATTACCTCGACCTTAATAACGAACGCCGCCCCCCCCCCCTCTGCTTTCTTCGCTGTGATCTCACGGTAACTTTAATTCCTGATGCCTGCGCGCGAGATAAGAGAGGTAGCTTTCGAGCGTTTCCACCTACAGGTGGAGGCAGCTCCTCGAGCACATCGCGGTTATCTTATCGGGGTGAATGCCATTAGCATATAATGACGCGGAAAAGCTCCGATTAACGCGGCGGAGGCTTCACCGGAGAGTGAAAGTTCTGCAAAATGGCGAACAGCGGTATATAGCCTGCGTGTGCGCGGCTGCCAGCGCCAGAACGCGCGTGATTTTAGTGCATTCTGGTTCGAGAAGGGTTCAATGAAATTCGAGGAAAATTTAATTTTAGATCTATCTTTAAGTCGCTTTGTATCGGGTTTATTTATTTGGGGGCTCTGGGAATGAGGAAGTTGAGTTTGGAGGAATTTGATTTGTTTCGAAGAATGAAGGATATGGAATTCTTTTTAATTTTTGGGTAAAGGCACCAGTAGTTGACGCTTTTCGGAAGAACCTTATTTTTCATGTTTTTCTGTAGTAGTTGACACTTTTAAGAAAAACATTGTTTTTCCTGTTTTTCTGTAGTAGTTGACACTTTTCAGAAAAACATAAAAAAGTAAGGTTTTTCTGAAAAGTGTCAACTACTGATACATGGTCAACTACTGGTGTCTTTACCCTATAGTTACTATGTGCTCTTTTAATAGGTATTATGGTAATTATTAGAACCTTCCTGGAAAATGAATCTACCTGTTCCATAGAAAATTAATGAGTCAATAGAAACGACTGTTCTGCGATAAATTATAAGCCCATGTAGTATTCATCATTTGGACATTTCAGTGATTAAAATATTTAAAAATAGAAAAGAAGTGAATTCCAGAGTTCCATTCTATTTAGCATTTTCTTCAGAAACGTCACCAAAACGTTTAAACCCCACCAAATAATTTTTCAAAGTATGGAATCTGACAAGGAAAGATCGCGAACTCCAAAATTCAAAAAATTCTGAGACTTTGAGAATATGTAGGGGATTTCCTCCCGCTTAAAATCCGGGTATTTTCCGATTTTCCGATAATTAAAAGAACTTTTGTCGTGAAACATTTTTTCTATCTCTCACAGCTGATTGCGAGTTACAAAATAAAATCGAAAAATAGCCGAATTTTCAGGGGTTAATTGCACTCCCTTAGAATTAATTTGGGTAGCAAACAAAAATTGGCTTATAATCAGGAAGAAATCCCCTACATATTCACAAAGTTTAAGATTTCTTAGAATTTCCGGGTTCGGGATCGTTCCTTGTGAGACAGTTATTTCTCAGAATATTGTTATGGGACCCCGTTGAGTTCTCAGCAGCTCTCATGGAAAAGTGACACTGACAGGACGCGCACACGGGTTTAAAAGAGCCCCCCTCTTTTATAATGCGCCTTATTGGTGCAATTGTTGGTTCCACCACGAGCAGAGCCTTTCCTTCCACTCGACTTTCTACGCGTGCAATGCAAACACGTAGTCCATCTGAAGATTCTAAAGTCGAAGCAAATCCTCGAACGAAAAGTGTATTGCACCTCGAGCTGCTCTATTTATTTTTTCGTCTACTGCAACCAAAGGTGAAGCTTCACAGTTCCATTCTTACCACTGAAGCCTGCCATGCGTTTCTAGAATCCACCGTTGCAGAAATAGAAACTGTTTCCACAGAAATATTTGTGCAAAGATGGAATTACAGATTCTGTATGGTAGCGTATAGCAAGTGTTCTGCGATATCATGGGTTTGTTTGTTTATTTTCGTAGGGTATCTATTGAATGGTGGAAGAATTTGGAAATTAAATGACGGTTCTTTTTAAACTTAGAGTTTTATTGATAGGCAATTTTTGCTAGACTCTTTTAATAGTAGACTGTGTACGGTAACTCGAGTGTCCTTGCACTCTCGGTCTATTTGTAGTGGATCGAAGCATCGAAAGTTGTTCATGCTTTATGTATGGCGCGACGCTTGGGGACATACACGATCACATGTATTACCCAATAGAAAGTGAACCGTTCATATGGTGGATTTGTAGCAATTTGCAACCCTACGACATCCTTATTAACTGAATCACGACCGACGGACAGGTTGCTGCGACACTGCGAGCAGTTTCAAGAGTTCAGTATTGCAATGTCAATCTTGCACGACTAGTTTTTCTGTTGCTGTTCAAAGAAAGTCAAACGTTTGTTGAGTGAAGTGAACCTTGTATTTCCAAGTACAGAGCAATATATAAATTATAAGTATATTTGGTTCTTGATGAATATATTTATTATATGAAATTTGATTTTAAATTCTAGTTGGTGCTTCGCTTTTCAGTAACGTCTTCTGTGAAAATGAATGATGTAATTGCTTCGACCTCGTTGAACCACAGAATAACAATTAATTAGCTACAGCCTCTGTTCCTTTTTTAATTGGTCAGCCATTTTTTTATATGCTGCAAGGTGTGGCTAGAAATTACTCGAATGCTTCTTTCGAAAGTCGTGTATCGCGTTTTTTTTTTATATCATTGGTCAATTTTCGTGGGCTATGCAGAATGCGAAGAGGCAAAAGGCACTGCGTCATGATCTGCGTTAACTCGGCAAGGCCACTTTCACATGACTTGCCGCGATGAAGACGAGCACGTGCACAAACTCTTCCTCTGTCAGTCTGCTTTTTATCCTGTCGTGGATTTCTCATACGTTTGGAGCCTTTATTAGCTTTTTATGTGTTTATTGCTGGTAATCTACTTAGGAGATATGTTCATGGAGTACAATACTGACCAAATCTGTGTTTTCGGAGTTCTGAGGTCCTTAACTTCTAGAGTTTCAGCTTTCTAAAGATCTGGGGTTCTGGAGTTCTAGAATCAATGAATTCTGAATTCTTGAGTTGTAGATAGTATTCTTTTTATAATTTCCAACTTCTCGAGTTCCTGAGTTAAAGAATTTCCAATTTTTCATGTTCCACAATTCCCGTGTTTCCGAGTTCCAGAGCTCCGAAGTTCCTGAGTTCTCGAGTTTCAGCAATCTCAAGGTTCCAAAGTTTCAGAATTTTCAAGTACCCGAGATCTCAAGATGCAAAACTGCTAAGGTCCCGAGTTCTGAAGATCTAAAACTTCGAAGGACTCGAGTTCTGAAGATCCAAAACTTTTAATGTTTCGAGTTCTGAAGATTCAGAACTCTCAAGCTCCCAAGTTCTCAAGTTTGAAAACTCCCAAGTTCCCAAGTTTCAAAACTCCCAAGTTCCCGAGATTTCAACATCCAGAACTCCCAAGTTCCCAAATTCACGAATTCCAGAACTCCCAAGTTACCAAGTATTAAAGTTCTTAGATTCTACAATTTTATATTTCTAGATTTATCAAGTTCCCGAGTTCTAGATTTCTCAAATGTAAGCTCTTCCTCATTTCCAACTTTTAAAGTTCCAACACTCTATAGTTCTACAGTTCCACAATCCCATAGCTCTCAAGTTCTCAACTGTCCCCGAATTCCAAAATTCCACAACCGCTATCCAACATTCCTCAGCAAACCAAGTGGAATATTCAGCGCTTTAGGAAAGCGGAATAATAAACAAGCGTCGTAATTTTCTAGAAAATAGTATACTAACACCAAAATTCTTTCTTCAAGAATAAATAAACACAGTCGTTAAAGTTTCTCCTATCCTTTCTCAGAGATTTCGTCGTGAATATTTTATACAAAATACTTCTCCTTGCTAATAATGGTACCCGTTGTTTACCAGATATACATCTCTATAATCAATGATCAAAATAAATTTACATCACTGTAAACACGTCGATGGAGGAATATCGATGGGCAAGTTACGTGAGCCACGTAGCGAATAACAGTTGATTTGCTTCTGCATCGTACGTAACATGGAATCATCTGTAACGTGAATGAAACGTTGCAGGTCAGTGTGTCGGATAATGATGGGTTATGGCACCATCTATTAGAAACGTAATTTCACCTAGATAACGCGCGTCGCTGGCTGTGAATCGAAACAAATTTCACTTTCGAATCGGGATCAAACGCATCTTGCCCAGCTAGTCATGCGTTACAACTGTCCGTGGCATTCGTGCTCCGCGGACACCACGCGGTATTTGTTTTTTCCCTCGATCTTTGCACGCTGAGAAATACTAACCCGTCGATAATATATTGCATCAACAAACGAGACATTGAACTTTTGTTAGACACTGCAAACATCGAATCAACAACAATCCACAAAAGTGCCGTGGAATCCTTTATCATCACGTTAAAAATTAATTGGTAAATTGGTTAATTCTTCTAAAGATCAATCACGATTAATGCTTCTATACAATAATTCTGACTGCTTTTATTAAAAACTTTAATTAGACAAAATCACAAATAACTTCTTTTTTTCATTTAAGTCAAGGATCCCTTAATTCGTATTCCTGTTCAAATTATCCGTCTTTTATCAGTAAATGATAAAAGATTGTTCATACAAGGTACTTTACCATGCGACCCAATTTCACTCTCTACTCAATGCTCCCAGATTAGATCGATTAATCGACAGACGTCCCGTGACATCCAAACGAACAGTCGACTCACCATCCAGATTTCACCCGGATAGGGCACATCATTGATTACAGAGCCGAGTTTCACTTTCGAATTAGGATCGTCTCGAGTGCATCGAGTCTGTGAACGATGCGGCTCTCTATATATCTATTTGTGAACATCCCGGAAGTTCGTGGCTGTCTTGCTGATATCTCGAAAATTGGCAGTCGAGGGGGCCGTAAAAAGATCGCGGGAAACTCCGCAGAAACTGCGGAAGAGTTCCGTATCGCGTGTACGACAAAATTATACGCGGTTATATAAGTAATCCGCGGATTTATAATCCATGCAAACATGGGAAAAAGTCCGTGCCCGCTTACATACAAATAACGAGCGCGGTTATGCATTATTAATGACTTTCTTTCAGGGAAAGTCATCTTTTGTCTCTTTCGTGAGCATTCTTCTATAAACAAATCAGGGTTCATTGCTCGAGCGAATCGTACTTATTTAGCATTCAAGTGGATGAAGATTTATGAGCAGCTTTTTGTGCAAACATGGTGTATATCTTCTTATAAACATTTAAGCTACTTTCCACTTGACATCTATGAATATTAAATTTAATTTTCATTCTATAGGCAATAGAGTTGCTTACAGTATAAGGTCTTTGACTACAATAGGTGGTCGTTGGTCTTAATAGCTCATGTAACTAAGTACTTGCCTAGTAATTTGCTGGACCTGAGTTCAAATCCCGGTCCCAGCAAATCTCCTCAACTACGTTTTTTCTGTCAGGAAAATTATCATACTTCCTGAAAGTGTCATAAACCTGTCATAGAGCCCCTAGTATTTGCTTCGTTACACTCGGTTGATGAACGTCAATCTCCACGTTGCTAAAAGGTGCTGCTGCGCTTCTCCTTCTTAATTGGCTCGATCGTCGTCCGAGGTGCATCGAAAAGCAGTTTTCACTATCGACCCGAAAGGCTCTCCTCCTCGTGCTTGCTCGTTTCCTCGCTGCATCTCTCCTCCAGCTCACTCGGCTTCATTCATTATAGCGGAAGCGTTTGTAGTATGCCTCTCGCTCGCTTACGATTCGAAAACCCAAAGGCTCTATGCGCATCAGTCCTCTCCTCTTCTTCCTTCCTCTTTAGTGCTGTTACTTTGCCGCCCGCGATGGTGAAGAAGACATACGTTTCACGACCGTGACTTTCCCGTCGCGTGGAAGTCGCCTGCAGGATACACACGTCCAAGAACCAAGAGAGAAGAAGAGTACTCGAGTCACATGGGAAAAGAGTACTCGGATGAACTTGATGACCTCGAGGATATATTCTCATGGCAGAAATTTCCTTCTCGATATGGCTGTCCCCCGATATTCATTGGCGCCGTAACTTGGAAGGGCAGTATGGGGATTTATAATATTGAATCAAAAGTCTTTTTTCCGAGTATCGGAGCTCCGAAGTTCCTGAGTTCTCGAGTTTCAGCATTCTCAAAGTTCCAAGTTTCAGAATTTGAAAGTTCCCGAGATCTCAAGATCCAAAACTCCCAAGTTCCCGAATTCACGAGTTCCAGAATTCTTAAGTTATCGACTATTAAAGTTCTTAAATTCTACAATTTTATATTTCTTGAGTTATCAAGTTCTTGAGTTCTCAAGATCGAAAACTTAAAAGGTCTCGAGTTCTGAAGATTCAGAACTCTCAAGCTCCCAAGTTCTCAAGGTTCATAACTCTCAAGTTCCGGAGATTTCAAGATTCAGAACTCTCAAGCTCCCAAGTCCTCAAGTTTCAAAACCCCCAAGTTCCGGAGATTTCAAGATCCAGAACTCTTAAGCTCCCAAGTTCTCAAGTTTCAAAACCCCCCAAGTTCCCGAGATTTCAAGATCCAGAACTCTCAAGCTCCCAAGTTCTCAAGTTTCAAAACTCTCAAGTTCCCGAGATTTCAAGATCCAGAACTCCCACGTTCCCAAATTCACGAGTTCCAGAACTCCCAAGTTATCGAGGACTCAAAAGATTCAAGTAAAGAAGTTTGCAGGAATACGAATTTTTCTGAGCGATCAAGTTGTAAACATGTCATTCGGAAATGCGATGAGAACTAACGCCGTGGGAGAAGACTGCATCAGTGATCATTATTCTTCCATCCACCTTCACCGATGCTATATCAAATGTCAGGGGGCAGCGTAGAAATTCACCGATCGAGAGCTAGGAAATTTATGCCCGTTGCTGATTTACGTTCCCTTGTGAGAGATTCTTCAGTCCAATAAATCTGGCTTCGGCTTCTTTCCAATGAGCGACATTAATGCGGATTCTCTGTAACACAAGTGACGTTAACAAACATTCCCAAGGAATAAATGCATTTGGCAACTCAGCCAACTTTGTATTTACTCCAAAGTTCAGGAACAAACAGAGTGTCTATAACGTCAGAAGTGTTCGTCACGTAGATTACTCTAATTGCATTTCGCAAAAAGAGAAGGATTAACGGGTTACAATTTTTTCAGGCACACATCTTACCTCGATTTAAATAACACTTCCTGTACGCTGAGAACATTCCAGAGCTCATAAAGTCGTTACAATATGTGAAAGTTAATGGCGACCAGCGATTAGCGCATTCTTACGTTCTCATGTGCGAACCTTGACAATTACATTTCACGCCCAACAAGACGCGTTCTTTTGTTCACCCTAGTTTTGATGTCATTCCAGATCTCACGCCGAAAAGAACGTCAGTTCTCCGTGGATTTCCTAATCGGTTGCAGGGATTGAAACATCCGGTTTCCACATGCAGTCTTTGGGGATTAACTTATCTATAAAATCTACGTAACTGTGCGTAGAGAAGTTGAAGCAAACTTGTATGGAATTTGAAGTCGTCGCGAAGCCGAAGAAAATCTATGCAATTCACTTTCCACTGTAGATATGTCGATACTTGGCACTTTCTAGGGAATCGGATAGAGTTTGGAATGGATTCGATGTGGAAAATGTGGTGTCTTAGTATATATCGACGCGCGTTACGAAGAGTAGCTCGTTTCATTTTTTTCTTACGGATAACTGCATGTAAAAAAATGAAACGTGCTACTTTTCGTAAGGCCCATCGATATATGGATAACATGTGGGTATTTTTGGAGCAATGGGGAACTTGGGTACTCGAGATACCTGGAGTGCATAGTTACCCAAGTACCTGAAACAAGACCGACAGGTCACAGGATAGGTTTCGAGCATTGGTACAAGTCGCTTGAAATCGTGGACTCGAGTATCTGTTTTCCTACGTTTTTTTCTAGCTCATTGTTCAGGCGCTCGGAGCATGTTTACGTTCACACCTAACTGAGCTAATCGACTTCGCTATTTTGCTTCCACTGACTACGACCTTCGCTGTTATCGGTTTACACACTGAACAAGAAGCTTAAAAAAAACTCGTAGAGTGTGTATTTCACCTTCCATTCAGATTCTACTAATCCCATTGAAGAATACACGAAAGCCTGGAATAAGATACCAATAAACAATTTCCAATTTTCCTGTGTCAATCAGCTCCGCCTTTTAACTGTCGATTTTACAATTTCGCTATATCTATACCAATCTAGAAATGTAATCTTCATTAATTACCAACTGAATCTTTTGTTTCTTACTTGCTTTGTAATCAGAGCAAATAACTTGCCCGCTATCTCTGAACTGATTAGTAAATATGACTCTGGTATTTCTAAACAGTTGTATTATTCGTAATTTATTAACAACCCACATTTTTACTTGCGCATTCGATTCGTTGCAAAGTCACATTCCCCGAATACTAAGGGCATGGAGGAGAAATAACAGAATACCTTTCACCGAATCACCTACTTATTTATAGCAAGCCAATCCATCCCCGTTTCAGGAGGCGTAGCGATCCATAACGGAATGACGAGGTAGGCCGAAGTCCAGCGTGAGGCTGTTACATCAATTGCCCGCTGGTAGACTTGTGTTACTTTCACTGAACTTCCGCGAGACAGCCGGATGTTCCCAGTACCAGAACGTAGTTAGGAAGCCCACCACTGGCAGTGGTCCTCCTTGCGTCAACAAGGATGCGTTGTCTTCACTGACGTTACCCCAAAGAGGGTTAAAAACACCCAACTGTTTTCTTCTCGACTAACAAGGGAACACTGTCAACCCGAAAATTTTCATTTTGATGTAAACTTCATGTGAATGTAGAACATATTGGAGTATCTATACAAAGAGTAACTTTCTTCTGCGATTATTCACACTGAAGGGGTGAGAAAACCCTTAAAGTTAATTTTAGTTTTATTATGTTTATTTTTTATATAACTTTACTTTTCTTTCGGTAGCGTGATAGATAATAAACAACCGAACAATTATCATATTTAAAATTCTGATATATCGCTCACTGTTACAAAGTTATATTAAAAAAAGAAACGAAAGAAAGCGAAAAATTGAAGGGTTAATTTCACCCTTGAAGCATTCTAAGATTTCATTCCTCGAATATTCCCCCGAAAAAAATTGCGTACTAGCAATTCTCATTTTCGTTCACACGAAGCTTCATTAAAATTCGAATTTTCAGATTTGGAATTATTCCCTTGTTACTTAAAACACTCGTGTTTCCCCGCATCGTAACAACGCACTCACGCGCGTTCACCGATGCAGCGCGGCGTGCGAAGCCGCATACCGAAACCAAGTTTCGGTATAATGAACGAAAACGCAGTCGGCACGCTAATCGGACGCTAAACAGCTCTCCTCTTGCGCAATACCCTTTGAACATTCGATCGAGGGACATCGCCGTGTCACGATAATTGCGCAGAAAACGATCTGAGCGACAAGCTGTGTTTACAAATCGGGTACCAAGAAAATTTCGTGAAAGTGAAGCGGTTCTAACGAAGTAGGTATACGAAGAAAATCGTCCTCGGAAACTGTTTCCGCGGAAACTTCACCCCTTTTATCTATTTTAGATATAATATTACTAACAATAATGATAATAATAATTTCCTTTATATGAATTATTCCGCTTAACAAAATTATCACGCGATAGTACCTACTTATATTGACGAATCAGTAAAACAGTTTCGGAACTATTTTAACTGGCGAAAAGCATGACACGAGCGCGAAGGTGTTAATCGACAATGGATGGCGAGTAGTAACGATTAGGTAACGCGATAACGTTTGTTTATATGGGCATACGAACGTGCGTGGACTCACGTAAGTACCTACGTCTGTTCGACATCGGGGAAATCACTTCGGCGCCTTTCACTCCCGCGAAATTCCGCCCACAAAAAATTGACGACAAATGGAAGGTTCCTGATGGAGAAGGATGTAATTATACTTGAGATTGATAGGTGTACTGCCACACGAGACGTCAAGTCCTACTGCTAAACATTTAGCCACGTGCGCAGAAGGTGGAATTTTAAGAGAAATTTTAGTCTAATTGAACATTCATCTTGTCAAATTAAGTGCCTTTGGCAGAGCAGGTTTTATACTGGGATTTTATACTAGATTACTCACCTGGCGATTTTAAGTACTTGAACCACAATTTACCAGCAGTTGCAAGGAATTGAATAAATGCCCTTTTTATGCTAGAAAGCAGAATGCCAGTTTCCTTCGTGGAACAAGAGAAGATCGTAGGGAGATGCGTATCGCGTGTAGAATAGAAAAGATAAAACTTTCTTCTCTACACCCGCTGCCTCGTTCCCTCGACAGATTATTGCCGGTTGGTCGAGATAGCAGCACGGCGAACAGAAATCACCGAGGAGAAATTCATATAAAGACCTAAACCAATTGCCTACGTTTCCACTGAATTCCGTGGAAACATGGTAGGCACTGTTAAGAAAATAGAGCAGTAAAACAACTTCAAGCATTAAGGAGTAAGTACTAAGGTTAAATGAATTTTTTTCATGCCAGATTTTCCTCTGTAATTGTGCATAAAAAATTAAATAAATGAAGTATAAAAAATATGGCTCGTCAGTCCATAATAGCAACATCATTTTACAAAAATATCATTTTATTTTTCAGATCCATCGATGTTTAAAGGAGATATCGTGTTGACCATTTTTTTGCAGTGGTCTAAGGAACCCAAAAAATTATAATTAATTTAATACAAAAATTATTGTACATAAATGTGTTCGTATATTTATGGACTAATAAATCATGTGTAATAGGGCGGAGCAATACTATATAGGCGAAAATTTAAATTTGAATTTTCATTTGGCCTGGGTGCGCTATAAAAAAATTTTGGAAAATATTCATGTCCGCAAGTTTCTTTTTCTCTTAAAAATGTAAAAATTCACATTGTGAATCTTATTTTTTACATTTTTAAGAGAAAAAGGAACCTGCGGACATGAATATTATTCCAAATTTTTTTTACAGTTGTGTTTGATTAATCAAAAGATCTATCGATCCGCCCTAATGTGTAATAAGTATTTTGTTTCCTTTCTTTTAATCAAACCCCTAAAAAAATTTCTAAAATCATTCGTTTTCACCGCGGCTAAACGTATATAACCCCTTAAAAGAAACCTGCATCAAACAGTCATAAAGTTGCTTTTAGAGCAAACAAAATTTCGTACATATCCTCCGTCATCTAGTAGACTCCAGAAAGCGGAAGGAAAAAGGGAAGATCCTATTTGATCTCTGGTTCTAACGAATATGAAGCAACATTTCCAAGAACCATGTTGCAATCGCCTACCTTCAGGGACAAAGTATTTAGAAAGCGAAGCACAGGTACACTGTGACCCACGGATCGAATATCTAGACTGCAAATACGAATTTCTAAAATACTTGGTTCTTTATTTGCTGTCGCGCCTTTGGAATGTTTCAAACGATACTCTTTCAGTTCAACCCACGCGCTGAACAAACGGCGTGTGTCACACATTTAACAGTATTCTTTCCTTCGTTTTCGAATCGTTCTAACGACGTCGAGGAATAGAAACAGTCAACTTCCCTCGGATATTTCAACGGACACATTCATTTGAAGAGCATCGAAGTCTCTGTGCCACGAGCAAACGATTAATCTGCGGGAAGATTAATTATTGAAAGCCTTCGAAGCACTCTCTATGAAAGTAAAATACAGTGATGCATGATTCTTCACTGTTACGATGGCAAATAAGTATTACTTTCAAGGCAATTTTAATTTACGGTATGCAATTATGAAACTATGAAGAACCAGTGTGGGGAACGGCTAAAGAGTTCCAGGAGTCGTAACTGTCAGGTTCAGAAGCCTTCGTGGTCTTCTTATTAAACAAAAACCAAAAGAAAATGGTTACGTGAAGCGGGTGTATCCAGGATACCGCAGGAGAAGGTGAAACGTCGACGGCCGCGAAAGACTTGGACCGGTAGCAGGGATTCGAAAATCTGGAGCAGTTGAATGATTTGCTAACCGGAACGACCGGAACTCGGTGGTTTTTGTGCGCTACCAGGCTATTGGCTAGCTGGAGCGAAGCGAAGAATTCACTTTCATCGGCAAACGCGCGGGTGTCGCGAAATTTTAGCTGGTTATCGCTTCTGCTCCGGTTGAGTAAGCGACCGCGAGGTGTACGGATCGATCCCAGAGGCACTCTGATCGTTATATACTCCTGCTTCATATACATTATTCTTTTTATTGAATATTAAATTTGTCTCTGGATAAATCGCTGGTTATAATAATGTGCTGATAATGCGTTAATCTTAAGGGGTTATGGCTAGTCAGCTTTTGAAAAAGAACACGATTTTCGAGAATTTTTTGTGGAATATCTACTGTATATTTTTTTACAACTATTCGTTTATTTTAAAAGTATATATATAGAGAAACTTTTAGTAATTTTGTTATAGAAAAGCATCACAACCCTTGGACCGTATAATAACTTTCTGATCGTCTGACGCAGGGGCCATTTTACTCCATAATTTCATTGGTGCACCCCTCAGAATAATCTTGTGCTGATTTAAAATTCTTATCTTCAAGAAATAATTACTAATCCATGTAGTTTAATATTATGGCTAAAAATGGCCCCTGCCTCCGTCACGCGAGGGTTGGTCCCTCGACCTCTTCTTCAGACAGCTTCATACATACCTATATCTAAACGTACGCGATTAGTTTTAAGAGGGAAAACTGCATGGAGGTTATTGTCGAGTTGTTATAAACGTCCCTGCAAGTTGCCACGGACTTTCACTCCAGCAGATGTCGGCGATTACGAGTTTTCGAATAAAATTCAATTCCGTTGCACCGTTTAGGATGATTGACTCTCGTGAACGATTCGAAATCGCGTGTAAATTCTCGAAAATGAACGAGAGCCGTCTTTAAATTTTTTTTTGCTTCTGGTACCATGGTGACCTTCGATGACCTTGGGACGAATATTTCATTACGTAAGCGATTACACGACGTCATTATTCTCGCGTAAAATCACGATTGGAAGTATCGAACTGGTGAATTTTCTTCGGAAGTGATTTTGTACCGCATGGACGACGGAATGCTTAATTAACGAAAGGGGGAGCGTTAGAAATCACGTGAATAGAGGAAGCTTATTTCTATTCGTTAGAGGCGAAACTCTGACAATGAGTGATTGTTGTGCTCCGCAGCGACAATTAGTTCCGCAATTTTCTAAGGAACATCCACTTCGGGGCGTGTAAATAACTCCGTTCGCGGTGAAATTTAACTTTTTGGAAATGGTATTATCGTGGGAGGGAGAAATGAAATGAAAGAATCCAGTGCCCTTTTGATCTAACACTAACGAATCAAATGTCTAAAATAATTTAAACTCAGAGAAATATAATCTTCAGAAAAATTTTATTTTTGTCACTTACAGGACTTTTCAATCATATTTCCTGTTTTCAACAGAACCACAAGGTTTCTATTACCCTTATTGTATAGTAGCTATACCTACTTCAATATAAATCCAACGAGCAAAAATTATGTGCCATTTAGATTGGCAAATGTCAACAAACTCCTTCCTCATTTCCATAACTACTTATAATTCTTAATTTATTATCAACACTACACGAATACTACGCGAAGCTTACTACTTCCCACTTTCATAACACCCTACCTGTTTCAAAGAACAGAATCTTACCACACGTTTTTCCCCAGAAACAACGAATCCCTCGGTGAGTCGATTTATTTACGAGCTCGGGGACGCTTCTTTGTGCCGGGTTCGTGACGGGGGACAGAATGCGTGAAAGGAAAAGCGGCGATGGTCCAGGCCCCGGGGCCTTGCGGAAGAGAAACCGCCGCAGCCGGGCCCCGGCGCCAGGCCGAAATCGATTGAACCGTCTGGTGGTAGTAAAAATTCGCCGACCACCGCGCTAGATTTCTTTCCACCGGCCGTGGTCTAGCGATCTGGAGCACCGGTCTCAACCTTGATGCATAACCTTGCGTTCCCCGTGAACTTCGCCTTCGCTGGCTAGAGGCTCGTAAATACAACGGCGAAGGAAACCGCTCGGTCTCGCTCGACCGGATCGTGTTCTCGATCACTTTCTCCAGGACGATGGGCCACCGTGGGGCACGAAGAAAGATCGCCCCGGGTACGTAGGAGGTGGACACTGGGCAAGGAGGAAGGAGAACGGGCTGTGTAGCGATGGGTCCAATTCCCTCGTGATCTGGAACTGGCAATGCAGAGATGGGCATTATTTAAATAACGTATCAAATAAAAGAGGCTTTATCTTTATTTGTCGTCGAATAAAAAGAACCCAGAGTTAATTTGATTGGAAACGTTACAAATAATTTTCAAATACAAATGAATCAAAGACGACAAAATTATTTGAAAGTTAAAATGAATTTCCGTCAAACAAAAATTATTTGTGGCCGTCGGATAAATTCATGTCGAATGAAATTATTATTTGTGACGTTTCAAATAAAAATAACTCTAGCTTGTTTTTATTTGAAATAAAAATAACTCTGGGTTATTTTTATTTGAAGAGGCTCGAATAAAATTTTTGTCTTTAATTCGAAATCAATTTTTTATTTGAAATAATTTTCTGCAAATCTCTGTGGCAGTGTAACGGACCATTACAGGTCACCGTGGCTGCTAGCAAATGGAATTGATGCAGGGTGATGAGGATTTGAAAGGAGGGTTTGAGAATGGAGCAGATGGATTATGTAATTATTGGGGGAATAGTTAGATTGATTTAAATTAGGGGAGGATTAGTGGAGGGTGAACTTACAAGGGAACAAATCGAAATAACAATCGCCGATTTTTATGCGATTCTGGTAGAAAGTAGTTCTTACAAAAATATTCGACACGTATTTCTGCTTATCAGCTGACATTTGTGTTGAAGGGGTGAAAACTGCCCTCAAATTTGAGGTATCAGAAATATATTTGGTTGAATATCTTGGAAACTACTGGAGCTAGGAGAACGGTGTAAATGGAAAAAGTGTGTATTTTATAATAAAGAATGGATTTGTGTAAACAGATTCCAATAAATCCGTTTCCTTTTAAGGTAGTATTTAAACAAACAGAATTTTTTGGAACCTGTTTGCATAGGGCCCTATAATGATAGAGTTTGAATTAGGTATTGTGAAAGGAAACGGTGAAAGGTTTCGGGGACATTCTTCAAGAATGTTTCCACGTGATTAAAATGATAATATCAGTACCTTACAGAATGTCCCCTTGTAGTTAGTTAATACAGATATTTCGAGTTACTTCGAGCAGCGTGCATGTTTTAAGCAGTGTAATGACGAGTGCTAAGTCTTGTTTACATAAATTCGGCTCCAACGTACACATCACGTTTCACTTCATGTCTAACGCAAATCCGCCGTTTTGAGTGCCTGTGACATCATTCATTTGCATAGAGCATTAGGCACAACTCTTACCTAATGAGTAGATATTGAATACTAATTCGCAGCAGTCTCCAAAACAAAGCTGATCAATTAGATTCTCAGAGACATTTCCGAACATCCCCCCTCATGAACTCTAATTAATTCCCTTCTTAAAAAAAAAACAGAGCCACTCTTCCTATACTTCCCCCACCCTCAATACCCACAACTCTAAATCTCCCCCCTCACCCAAAAACCCCAAAATTTCTTTCAAGGGACCCCAACACCCTTCCACAGAACCTCAACAAATAAAAAATAATAATGACACAAACGAATTTCACTCTTCCCTCTCAATTTCTAAAAAAACACAGCCCTTCCTTAAATCTCTTAAACCACTTTTACTGAACCATGGACCATAATTAACCCACCGTGTACAACGTGTACTCCTCATCAAACCCAACAATTCTCCACCATCTCGTTTGTTGAAGAAAAATAAACGCAGCGGCGTAAAACAAGCGGAGGGTCGGTCCCATCGCTGCGAAACCGATCTTCCCGTAGCGCACACGTCCGTCGGAAACCCACCACCATCGCCGAGCGCCGTTTCCTCCGGTTGTACGTGGACTTGCCTCCTCCACCTGGACGACTTTTACCACCACCTTCGCCACCTGGTCGTCGTGCAAGCACGGGGCCACCATCGGCGATACCGCGCCGGGGGAGAATACGCGCCTATATAACTACGGCGTTCCGCTGATTGGACGAAGTAAGTTACGTTTTCCTGCACTTAGGGAGCAAGAGTACGCGGCCCGAGCCCAACGGGCGGCATTTGCGAGAAATATGAGGATTCGCCCGGGATGCGCGGTCAGTTTGCATATTCGTAGCGGCCCCGGCGCGGCTACTGCGCGATCTAACTCCGTTTGGGACCTACTGCGATGGTCGAAAGGAAGTTTAAACTGTGAACGGTAACGAAAAGCAAACAACGGCACAGTTAGAAAGAGTTGTATCTGAAAATTTCATCGAATCAAACAGTGATGATGTATAACACAGAGCGTAGTATTAAATTAAATACGCAGGCATGTAAAAATGTGTTTCGCACGAACTTTCTTTTGACCATCACTGAAGGTTGGAGCTCTTATTCTCTGGGACCGTGGTCCTTTTTAAAGAACTCGATTCTTCGTCGGTGTAGATCGGTTTGGGAATGATCGAGGCGGGTGAAGGTTTGAAGCGTTGTTATTTGGAGGAAGTTGTGAGTGTCGCGATCGACGGACGGTGATTAATGGTTTGTCTTGGAACTGGTAACGAAGACATATTTTAATTAATGTCGGGGCGTTTTCCGGGGAAAAGGAATTTCTTGGAATTATTATTTTGGGGAGTGTATGCTTGTTGATATGGAATTTCTTATAATTTTTTTAATGAGAATCTTGCGTCGGTGATCGCGAAGGAAGTATATTAATATGTAGACCTCGATCTATCCTATATATTTCGTTCACGAATGACCACGAAAGAGTCTTCGGAGCAGTCGTGAATATTGAGTCGCACTTTACTTTAAAAAAAATTCCTTCGAGAAGAACACTACCGGGTGGTGTTTCCACTTTCTTCGCTGTATATCTCTCAAATGCAACAAATCTGGATTTTATCGACCAGTTTGGTCACTCGCCATTGCGTCAACTAAGGCGGGAAGTGCAAAGCGATTCAGTCTCGGTTGTTGTTTGTCGGCGAACGTGTTACCTAATTATCGAACAGCGGCGAGTTTCGAAAGCGACGTTCCATAAACGGGTAGCTGTTAAAAGTCCCGTCCTCTGCGCTTCCATAAAAGAAGGGACGTTTCTCCGCGCCACTAATAAACATTTACAGCCTCCGCTCAGATTGACGTGATACGCCATAGATTTGCAAATAGCTTAACGAGCAGCCGCTGAACGTTGCGCGCTACACCTGCTTATTACCAATGTGACTCTCGGTGAAATTATATAGTACTCTGTAATTGCATTGTTTACAGGCTGCGCTAGCAGTGCTACTGCAGGCCGCTTTTGTGGCGAGCAAGGCGTTGGATCAGAATCAGCTGCAGCAGCAGTCTCAGCAGCAAACTCCGTATGTGTGTCTTGAAACTCACCCTCGCTAACAAACGCACTCAGAATCAGTAACTTGTTACTCACTTCAATCCAGCTGAATTCAATTTTATTTAACAGAAACTCAAGAGAGAAACGCCCAAAGATTAATACCCATATTATTTTTTCTCACCAGTTAATCTATGGGATATTATTTTTAATTTAGTTAAGGGTTGGAACTTTCTTTTAACCACTACTACACGTATTTAAACTATCCCAATTTCTTTGTTAAAAAATCGCTCCATATCAACACCCAAAGAACCCTGAACTTCAATTACCCAACGACTATATTACCCTATATAGTACCTAAATCACAAAATAATTTCATACAGATATGGTACAGCGGCACAGAAGAGATGGGGTGGTGATTTGGGAGGCGGCCACGGCGGCGATTTAGGTGGAGGCCTCGGTGGCGACTTAAGTGGCCACGGGGGTGGATTCGGTGGCGATTTAGGTGGCCACGGTGGTGGTGACTTAAGCGGCCACGGTGGTGATTTAGGTGGCCACGGTGGTGATTTAGGCGGCCACGGTGGCGACAGTGGCGGTGGTTTCGGCCACTCTGGTGGTGGAGACATCGGCAGCAATTTCGGTCATTCCTCTGGCGGCGACCTCGGCGGAGGTTTCGGCCACTCTGGGGGCGGTGACGTCAGTAATTTCGGTCATTCCGGGGGCGGTGACATCGGGGGAGGCTTTGGTCACTCTGGTGGTGGCGGTGGAGCGATCGAAGAACACCACGGCGACCATCACGACCACCACGACAAGGGTTACTGGAAGAAGAAGCTAATTTGGAAGCCAGGCTGGAAGAAAATCTGGAAACCGGCGAAGAAACAAATCTGGAAACCCGCGTGGAAGAAGATCTGGAAGCCCATCTGGGTACCAACGCAGAAGGCAGTGTGGAAGGAGATCCAAGTTCCTGTTTGGAAGAAGATCTGGAAACCAGTGTGGAAGGAGATCCAGGTACCAGCGTGGAAAGAGATTCAGGTACCAGCTTGGAAGAAGGTCTGGAAACCCGTCTGGAAGCCTATCAAGGTCCCAGCTTGGAAGGAGATACAGGTACCTGCTTGGAAGCAGATCTGGAAACCGATCTGGAAGGAGATACAGGTACCAGTGTGGAAAGAGATTCAGGTACCAGCTTGGAAGAAGCTCTGGATCCCTGAATGGGTGAAGGTCGGTATACCAGGCGAGCATTTCCACGGCACCGATCATCACGGCTGGCAGTATACCAGTCACGATCTCTGGAAGAAGAAGCTGATCTGGAAGCCTCTTTGGAAGAAATACTGGAAGCCAGCGAAGAAGCAGATCTGGGTACCTGACAAGAAGCTGGAGTGGGTCTCTGCGTGGAAGCAGATCTGGAAACCCTCGAAGAAGCAAATTTGGGTAGACGACAAGAAGCTAGTTTGGAAAGAGGAGTGGAAACAGATCTGGAAGCCTGGTAAGAAGCAGGTCTGGGTACCTGATAAGAAGTTGGAGTGGAAGGAGGCTTGGAAGCAGATCTGGAAGACCGATAAGAAGCTTGAGTGGATACCAGACAAGAAGCTCGCTTGGAAGGAGGCTTGGAAGCAGATTTGGGTACCTGCCTGGAAGGAGATCTGGGTGCCAGCGTGGAAGAAGATCTGGAAGCCTGTTTGGATATCGGAATGGTTCCCTTCGGAAGATCACCATCATCATCATGGTTGGGAGGATCGAAAGGACGCTCAGGTTCAGGGATCCCAGGTGGTTCCTTATAGTTCAGACGCAGCTTCGAAGCAAACCCCTCAGGGCAAGCAACAGCTTCAGGTAGACGAAAACAAGGTCAGGTGGGACAGATCGTCCCAGGCAGAGGCTCCAACGCTCAGCCAGGACCTGGTACCACCGCCGGTTTTGAAGAACGAAAACGGCCCCGCGGGCAACTTCGCGTTCCCCAACCAATGACCAAGGGACATTGTCAAGAGATAATTGTACAAAAGCCCTTCCCAGAGAGTATTGTAACATAAGCCGTTGTATATATTATCCTTAGGTGTACGATAAGCTGTAGTTAAGTTTTCTCGAAGGATTAATCGACTGACACGGTAGCCCTTTCTCCAATTCTCCTTCATCCCCTCATATTTCCTTTTTATACGATGTTGTTGTTACCTTTCTTTGTTAACCGATGCCGTTACGAATAAAGTTGATTAATATTTTGTTAAACCAATGTAGTATTTACTTGATCTTCCTTTATGATCCCAAAGGAAAGGAAGATTACTGTGGTCCTGAGCTTCTATTTTAAAGTATAATGCATAGATCGTGGGCCATTCTTGGGCCATTTGCTTCGTGAATTATCGATCAGGAGATGCCACGCTTCCTCCGAAGCTTTCATTTCTCCAGCGTTGTGTAGACGGTGCTAGCTTACACGCATTAGCATCACAGCCACGCTAAACTACGCTATTACGAGCGGTATTTCGTTAATATTTCGTTGACACGTTCGCATTATCATTTCGCTCCGTCATCGCGGTGCCCACGCTCGACATGACGCAACGCTGGTTCCTCGAGGCTGCCGCTGCGAAATCGGAGAAAGTCGGATCTGTTATGGAAGGAAGTCGGGTTGGATATGGGGGACCTCGGCCCTGGAGAAAGTGTCCGTGCACCCACACGCGCGCGGCAACGACAGCATAAATTAATCCCTGCCGGTACCTACTCTCGATGCTACTTGGCCGTGTCCTGTGTGCATCACGCGGCGATCGGCTTCAAAGCGCGACCGAGAGAAACTCTGCCCGATCCGGGCTCGGCGCGGGTCAGACTTTTCATCGCGCGTGTCGCGAAGCAGAGGGAAAAAAACCCGGAGAAATGTCGCGTACGCGTATTTTCTAATCGACCCTGACGCGCGCCGGTTTTCACTTTCCGCCGTCGTGGTCTTTCTCCTCGCCGCGTTTCGTCACGCTTTGCGTCAGCGCAAGACCCGCCAGCGATAGCAGGGAAATTTTCAGCTTTTTTGGTAACGCAGATGCTTATTCGTTCTTGGCGACTGTCATTCGGTATGGAGTTTTTGGAAATTTTAACGTGATTCCTAAGGTAACTTCGATAAAACACACAGATGGAGGACAAATTAAGGAATTTATAAGATAAATGAAAAATTGGTTTATATAAAAACCGAATTTTGGAAAAAACGGTTTTCGAATTCCACTATTCCCCAAAAACCGGTTTTCGAAGTTTCGTCGGAAATTTGGGGAAATTTTTCAGAGAAGGTGGAGTTTGAGCTGGCAATAATCTGCTAAGCCTTTGTTTTGTTAAAAGTTGATTCAAAAAGGAAAATTGGTAACGAGAATTTTGGTGGTTTGGGTAGCTTTATAGTTCTAGTAGGAATTTGGAAGATTTGAGTACCGAACGTTTGCTTTTAATCAGTGTCAAAGATTTGAAAAATAGTACATAAGTATTCTTTATCGGAAATTCTTTTCGTTTAATATTATTGCACTGTTCTCTTTTCTTCGAGTTTTTCTCAAAGAACATGTGTTCGCTGAAGGTCGTTTCCCTCAGAAAACCCCATTCGTACGCGGAGGTATACATAAATGGAAATCTCGGTGCATTGAATGGCAGCCGATTACCACGATAACGATCAATTTTACACTTTAATGGCTAGTTCCGACGAGCGTTAGAAGAATTTCGCATACGAGGAAACAATGCCCAATTAGCTTCGTGTTGGGATAGTTTCTACCTTGAATTGCGACCAGGACCAACTTATCCTGAAATTCGATGTCCTCCAAAATCGATCGTAACCAAATTTTAAGCAATATTTGAGGAGTCCTTCTAGAAAAAAAACACTGTCAGCGCTAAAAATCAAATTTTCCAGGAGAGAGAAGAAGCTTCCCTGACTTTAAACTATTTACGAAATTTGATTTGTTTTGATTGCTAAATATGCTTAAGTATCCCCACAATAACCCAAATGCGTCACAAAATTTTCGATTTTTTACATTCATATTCTCCAAATTCACGAAAAAAAGAATTGTATTTATAGAAAACCCTGTGTGTGCCAAATCTTAATTGTAGAAATAATTGAATGTACCATTCATTTTAATTTGCAAGCACAAAAGTGGCATTGAAAGTACCACCTTTTAGCACTATTGGTAATTTCTCTACAAAGGAAAATTCTAATTCTATACTATAGTATTACCATTGGCACATAGATCATTTTCCGATAAATTTTTTTTTAATCTTGACACTTACACTGTTCCCTACAACGTCTCTTCAATTATTTTCCACTTCTTCGCGCAATGTTGTATCTGCAAGCAGGCGTGCGCGCAGCCAGCACGCGACACCGTGGGTGTTTGTTTTACCAAGCCTGTATGCATGAATATTAATACATAAATGGTTATTCATCAAGCCCCAAAGATGAATGAAATACTACAACCTCGAGTACGAATAAATCATCTCTGCCACGCAATCCGTAATCTGTCTCCTATCAGGATCTTCAGTACTGGAAATATTTATTACCTCACACGAATAAACACGTTATCACTCATACCTCTCTTATTATTAGTACCAGGAAGCTATTACTGCAGAATTTATTTATTGCAAAAATGCGTAGGTCACTATCTTGGCCAAAATCAGTCGAATACAAATCATTTTATCAATCACGTACTATGTAAATTTTAAACCGATGCGATAAATATTTCCATTACTGTATACCCATCAATAAATTAACGATCTTACGAAAAATATTAGCATTCCTGTAGTACACTGTCAGTAATAATTTTTAGCAATTCAGTGATCGGTAGCACACTTTTTGAAAAAGTAAGAAGCCGAAGTTCAAAGTCACTTTCCATTACTTTCCAAAACGTAGGCGTATCGAAAGTTTCTCGTCCCTGTTCGTCGATATTAAGGAAGGTCATTCACAACCACGCGAATAAATCGCGAGGATTCCAAGAGTTGCCTATCGGAAGCAATAATTAACGGGCCTACGCCTCAAGCTTGCAGAGGCCGGGTTGGATTTTCCTGTTAGTTCCTTGAAAAGCAGAACCAGTCCCGTCGGCTCCACTCGAATTGGCTTGTCCAACCAGGAAATAATCTAATAACTGCTTCGAAAGTAACAGTTCTTATCGTACATTTCTCTTCGACCGCACTTTTTCCCACGTTTTCTAAAGATAAAGGAGAATTTTTGTGACAAATGAGCGGTGATCTACTGGGATGCAGGAAGTAACTTGAACGGAAGTGTATGATCAAGGAGAGAGATCTTATTTAAACTTTGAATAAATGCAGAAATATATTGATTGCTAATTAAGGATGCAAAGATCTTGAACGTTGGTCTGGTTATTTGATTTGAGAAGTACGGAAATGATTGTTTTTTTAATGTCTGTTTAATAAAAAATAATGTGTTTAATAAAAAATAACTTTTATCAGACGTTCGATATTTAAATTTAATTTCTATTATTTTGCTTAGTATTTCCATTTATAACCCACATTGCACTTTCTTCAAAATTGTTTCAGAGTAAATATTTTCCATACCGTTCTTACAAACTTCTAATCCTAGAAATGAGGGTTTCATTAACACTTCAGCGCTTTTGGAGGAAAAACAGTCCGTTTTTTTATTGTTAAAAATTCATTTTTATATTTTCATATAATTTTTTTCTATTTTATTCAGATGTTAAACTGCATAAAACAAATGAATACAAGGTTCATATATGATACCTCTGGCGCTAAAGGGTTAAACACAGCGATTTCCACTAATTTTTTTAAAACTCCCATGTATTAAAAAAAAATCCCATCGAACGCGTTATCGCGTAGAGAAGAATTATTATTCTACGCCGTCCCCGGAGAATATCGATGACTTTCAACATTGTCCCCGACTTATTCCTCGATATCTGCTGTATCGTAGTGTCGAGAAAGACGGATGCGTTCTATAACGGGGCACCGAGCAGAGAGTACCATGAAAAGGATGCCTCGGACAAAAAGATATTTTTGTCGGAGGCCATGGGTGTCACGCCGATAATATCGCCGGGGTGGCACCAGAATCGTTTTTGTTACCGTACGTATATATGCCTGGTATTAGTAACCACAAAGTGACGAAGTGAAGTAACAGTGCATCCGAAGATGCTGTGCGCGGCAATCGCACTTCTTTCCGCTCTGCTTTGCTTCCTCTGCGTCTACGATTCCGTAAAGCCGCAGAATTTCCCGCCTGGTGCGTTATCAAAAATAAAGAATAGTAATCAATAATTACCATTATACTCAGTGTAACAACCAATAACTAAAGTCTTCGTTAAATAATAGACTCATTCGTCTATTAGCCATCCAGAAATCGTTTGAGGAATTCAACGTTGTCTTAAAATCTTAATATATAAAGCAAAACGTGTGTGTTTATCAGTCGCCTAAAAACTTTTGAACGGTAAACTCTGGTGTCACAAAATGTGTCCCAGCTCATTATGCCTAGCTAATCCAAATAAATGTGACTATTTTCACAAAAGAAATAATTTTTTTTTGTAAAATCAGAATCTCAATTTCGGGCGGAGCCAAGTAGTAAAGCTAGTTCACTATAATTACTCCCAGCTTTTGTGATTTTTAATTGGAACCTATGGAGCTGATTTTTCGCTGAATTAATTTTTTTCGTACATGTTCGGGTAGGTCCAAAATGGTTGCCGCTCATCGGCTGCTTCCTCACGTTCCGACGGCTGAAAGTGAAGCACGGGTTCGCTTACCTTTCTTTCCAAGAGATGACGAAAGCGTACGGTCCGATTTTGGGCTTGAAGCTGGGAAGCCAAAAGGTGGTGGTGATTTCGACCCACGATTTGGTGAAGAAGGTCCTTCTTCAGGACGACTTCAATGGAAGGCCTGATGGCTTCTTCTTCAGGGTACGCTCCTTGGGGAAGAATAGAGGTGTGTTACTGTGTGCTCGATATTTTCTTGTTACCCAGAATTCAAAGAGCTAAGTGATTAGTAATTCAGGCTCGACCCCAGCGAAAAGTATTAAAGAATTTTGGTGCACGTATTCTGGCAGGCATTTTGTTCGCGGAAGGCACGACTTGGGCTCAGTGTCGACGTTTTACCATGCGTCACCTCAGATCCTTCGGGCTGGGACAGTCAATTATGGAGAAACAATTAACCGTCGAAGCGCAGGGTCTTGTCGATCATCTTCGACGCGTCAGCGCAAAAGGTCCAGTGCTCATGCACACCGCCTTCGACATCGCTGTCCTCAACTCCCTTTGGTCCATGTTCGCTGGGCATAGGTTCGACTACGGGAACGAGAAGCTTGGGGAAATGCTGGATACTGTTCATGATGCATTCAGGTAAGTTAGAAACCAGAGAAATCTGTATTCGACCCGCAGGCTTGGAGGAAAGTGGAAAGAAACTGGAGGGACTTTATGGTAATGTAAAAAAAATTGTAGTAGGTAATTTAAAGAAATTCAAGATAATCTAGAAAAAAATCATAGTATGAAATTTAAAAAATTCGTGGAAATTTAAAAGAAAATATGATGTTCTAAAAATAATCATAGTAATCTCAAAAATTCATAGCAGATAATTTAAAGAAATTCATGATAGTCTAGAAAACATTTATTGTAATTTAAAAAAATTCGTAGATATTTAAAAACAAATCATGATGTTCTAAAAAAAACCATAGTAATTTAAAAAAAAATCTTAGGAATTTCAAGAAAATCATGGTAATCTAAAAAAATTCATAGTAATGTAAACAAATTCTTAGTAATCTAAATATTTCAGAGTAATTTGAAAAAAATCATATTCAATTAAAAATATTAATGATGATCTAAACAAAAATCATACTAATTAAAAAAAAATCATGATATTCTTATTCTATAAAATGATATATACTTTGAATCCTACATTTTCTGTTTCCAAACATCCTAAAATAATTCTACTTTACTTTCTGTACCAATTATACCTATTTTCCCCCCACAGAGGCAAGTGAAGTCCCCATTTCATCAATCCTTTTATTTCTTTTATCTCCCATAATAGATTAATGGACACCATGGGCGGCATAGTCTCCCAAATGCCCTTTCTGCGCTTCGTGATACCAGAATTGTCCGGTTACAACGATTTAATGCGGATTCTCCAGAAGCTCTGGAGCTTCCTGGATGACGAGATCAGCATCCACGAGAAACGATTATCCGGAAGTCAGCCGGAGGATCTAATCGACGCGTTCCTCCTAGAAATCTCGACTAATAATGGGGAAAGCAATGCCACGATCTTCGATCGTTAGTAGCTCTTCGACCATTGAAAAACCCAAATGATGCTGCGAGTTTCTATTAAAAAATAATTCGACGTTCTTTTCAGGAGAGGCGTTGCTCGTCCTCTGCCTGGATCTCTTCTTAGCTGGCTCGAAAACCACCACTGATACTTTGGCCAGCACGTTGCTATTCTTATCGTTGCACCCGGAGTGGATGAAACTGCTCCAGGAGGAATTGGACAATGTAGTGGGCAGATCTCGAGCCCCCGTTTTGAATGATTATTCATCATTGCCGATGATGGAAGCGTTCCTGGCGGAGGTAACAACCTGACGCTCCTATGATAACGACTGTGGCTGCTCGTTACGCAGATTACTGATCACCGTAGTCGCCAATTACAGAAATTATGAGTTGCCGCGACTGTTCTTTGCAGTTACTAATCGTTACGGCTTCGTGCAATTGTTGGGAATTGTATTTTCAGAAACTTTGCAATCGATAATTATCGTGCACACTGTTGTGAATAGTAATTCCTGAAATTGGCGATTTCTGTGGCCTTTAAAGGGGTAGTTTACCCTCGATAGCTCTAGAACAGGCCATTTTTCAAACGGAAATTGTAAAGTGATAAATAACAGTAGAGAGAAGGATTTTTTCTAGTTTTAATCGTTATTCTATCAGCTTCAACACAAAAAAAGAAAAGTCTAAATATCTCTATGTGCAATGTTTGATGGTGAACATAAAATCTCGAAAACCGCTACAACGATTTGAATGAAAATTTAATGAAAGATGCAGAAAAACATTCCCTACGATGTGTCGGGAGCACATTTTCGAGACCAATTCTGAAAAAAAAGATAAAAAATATTTTTCATACAAGAAATCGATAAAATCGAATTTTTCAACATAAAAATTGTATTATTTTTTCTTTGAAACTCTGCTCCCGGGACTTTCCTTTCTTTTGTGTTAACGCTCATAGAATAACGATTAAAGCTGGAAAAAAACGTTCTCACTACTGTTATTTATAACTTTACAATTTCCGTTTGAAAAAAGGGCTGTTTTACGGCTATCGAGGGTAACCTACCCCTTAATTGTTCCCATTCAGATTTTCTACACAGAGGATGTTAAAAGACAGTTACAATATTAACTAAAAGGGAAGTAATCTACTAATTCTTGAGCAGATACAGAGATTCCTGGTCCTGGCGCCGCTTGGACTGCCCCACAAGGCCATGAGGGACACCACTCTCAACGGGTATCGCATACCGAAGGTAAACACCATGAATGACTCCTGCAAATATTATCCTCGGTGCTCGCACAAAGTACTGGTAAACATGCTCCCGTTATTTTAGGACACAATCGTGCTCCTGGATTTTCACAGTGTCCACAATGACCAGGCGTACTGGGACCATCCTGAACAATTCCGACCGCAACGGTTCCTGAACGAGAGTGGCCGGTTCTGTCCAAACAACGCAAGCATTCCTTTCAGTCTAGGCAAGTTCAAGAATTCGTGCCACTTATTTCGCAAGATTATACTCCCAATTCCAAGTTTCTCTTTTATATAACACTACCTTAAAGCACAGCTTAAAGTGGAACTTGAATTATCACGAAGTATTAAGGGGATGAAATCGAGGGGTGCCTAGAGAGCAACTGTGCAAAATTTCATCCAGATCGGTCAAAGGATTTGGGAGTTCTATTTTATATTTAATATATTAATCTCTGATCTGATGATACAATGATCATTTATTCCTACCGCATAATTTCCGAGATAAGATCAAAATCTTCTGATCTGGACACGCGCGTGTTATTGTTAGAGGGGCGGCATTTAAATAGAAATTCGATGGAATGCGGTAAAAATTCAAAATCACCTTATATGCCGACGCAAAATGTTTAAACCATGACGGTCATTACGCGTGTTCAGGCAAGAGACGTTGCCCAGGAGAAATGCTGGCCCGGTCTTCCTTATTCTTATTCTTCGCCTACGTTATCCATTACTTCGACGTCCAAGTTTCACCTGACCATGGCAAACCAGACCCAAGCGGCACCGACGGTTTCACTATATCGCCCAAACCGTACTATCTCAAGCTCACTGCGAGACCTGGCGCTCAAAACTGTGGCGCGACGTAAAGGGAGACGATTTAAGAAAACGTGAGTAGATTTGTGATTCTCAAACTATCAAGTTATCTTTATATCTTTATTAAACTAATTAATATAAAGCGGTCACTGAACTATAACGTCACTTTGACGTCTCAATTTTGCAATTAAAAAATGCAATTATTAAACTTGTAGAAATATATATTTGACAATGCTTCTCTATTTATTAACTGGAATTACTAAGCTTTCAGAAATCTGAATTTCACGATCTTTTATTGTAGATAGCACATCCGATCATTTTGTAATTGGAATTTAAGTGATATTCCATTTTTTATGTTAGCGACGCGAAGGGAGAGACGACGACGTTAACTGACATCTTCGTCGCCCCGTCTATTTTCCAGTGATAGGATAATATTTGGCTGCAGCACAGTCGGACTCAATATAAAGGACTGAATCGCCACGTGGCGGCACCGACGAAGGTACATTTGGACTTCCGCGAAACGCGGTGATTTCGTCGAACGCGTAAAACGATGGGTTAAAGCGACTTTCACGCGGCAGGAATAATAAACAATATTTGAGAGAAAAATTTGTTTAAGTCAAACAAACCCCGCCGTCTATCCGCGGGTCGAGCTACTTCGAAACCGCAGAACCTCCGTCTTCTGTGCCGAAGAAACACCGCTGTTACCAAACATCGCATCTAATTAAGTAAAAGGATGTTCACGCCAAATGAGCTCACCAAATCGCATCTTGGTTGTACAAAGGCGAGGAAGAAAGAAAAGAGTACTTCACATAAACTTTATTGCTTACTTATCCGCGGCTTCGTCTTCTTTAATTTAATTTTTACAGAACTAATTCCGCGCGAGTAAAGTATACGACATAAATGTAAAGGTAAACCGGCAGATTCTTACAAGAAGATTATCGTGGCACGGCTAATATCTCATAAGCCTTCGGCGAGAACGACAGGCCGGGATTCATTTCTACGGTTGTGGGCCCCTTGCCCTCGACCGGAAGTAGAGAGTACTTTTGCATCACGCCGACGAATAAGAGGAACATCGCGGCCCTTGCAAGTGCGTCCCCTGGACATCGTCTTCTTCCTGCATGAACACATCGAGATAATTGAAATTGGGAATCAAATTCGCGAGGGAATAAAATAATTTCTCTATGTTAGGGTCTTTGGGTTATAAGTTGAATCTTAGCAGGAATATAGTATTTAATTTTGTTTAAAAACAAGCTTTTATTAAAATTTACTAAACAGGAAAGAAATAATTTTGACCTTAGAAGATTTCTCTCATATGATTAAAAATAAAAGCGTGGGGCGTAATATTGAAATGTGCTTTTTATACAAATATTTATAATGCTCTATGTATTTTTAAAAGAAAGAGGTTCTCAGTTCGAGGTATTTGTATGTATGTATGTTATACGTATTATATACAAATAAAAATGCGCTAAGAAGGAAAAATAATTTTGTTCCTTATTTAATCTACGACTCTCAATTTTTTTAAGTCAGCGCCAGATTTACACAGAGCAAATGATGTGGCGCCGACATAAAAAATTGAGAGTCGTAGATTAAATTAGGAACAAAATTATTTTTCCTTTTTAGCGCATTTTTATTTTTTGAAGTCGGTTTTAATTTTTTTTTTTAATTTTTTATGATGCATTAGTTTCCGCATTCTGTTTTTAAGGAGGAGTCTAATTCCTCGATTCAAAGTCTGCTCTAAAATTTAACCAGATTAAAAGTCAAGACAAAATCAAGCCGTTCAGCAGTTAATTTTTGCATAACTTTTAATATTCAATATTTACGCCCCACTAAAATTATTTTTTCCCTGTTCAGTGCATTTTAATAAAAGCATACTTCAAAAAAAAATTTGTCTATAAATTATTTTATACTTTCTGGTAAAAATTGTATTGTCATCGGAACTGTGCGCATATCTATGCAAAGTTTCAAGTCGATCGGATATGTAGAAGTGGGTCAAAATTAGCTTACAAGATTCACCCTAACAAACTATCAAACTTCCAAGTGAAGTTAAATAAAATCTTGCAAAAAATGAACTATTTAAGGATCGCACTGTTAAGCAGACGCACAGTGAGAACTCCTGTAGTCACATAATAATTAAACACACGTGGCACTCACGGTGACTGTGCCAATTAGCCAGAGACAAGTTTACGTTCGTTTTTCTTTCGCGCCGTATGGCATTTCCGGCTTTCTTAGAGACATCCGGAAATGGAGGGAAGATGCGGTTTAATAGAGACATTCACGCGAGTTAATCACCCGAGATTTCTATTTATACCTTCCACGATAGAAACTTCATTACAGAGCGCTTCCTTCGCATTAAAAAACAATGGAGGCATTTAATCACGCAGGATGAATAGGGAAGCTTTTATGGGAGGTTATCGAGTTTTCCTTTCCAAAGATTTCCACAGAATTCTGCTTGATTCCCTACCTCCTCCAAAGAACAAGGAACTGCCAGGTGGTTCGTAGACGCCATCCTTGAGGAACCTTTCCGGGTTGTACGTCTGCGGATCAGGATAAACATTAGGATCTATGTTAGCGGAGTACACGTTGAGTAGGACAGTGGATTCCTTTGGTAGACTGTAATCCTCGAGGATAGTGTCGCGAAGAACACGACGCGGCCCGATCACGGGGAGCACAGGCCACATGCGTTGCGCCTCCGCCATTACAGCCTCCGTATAAGGAAGCCTGTAACAATAAAGAATTTCGGCTTTCTCATTGCCTGCATTTCTCTAATGCCCCGTCGCCTCTAAATCCCGCTTTTACTCTCCCACGCGCGAGCTCTAAAGGTGGGTTTTCCTACACGCGACTATTAGACGCAGCGTCAAGAATTTCAAAGTCGATTTTCTCGAAAATGAAGCGCGATGTCGAAAAAAGTTACTCTTTCTTTTCGACTTATAGCGAGTGAATAAGTCGAGAGAAAGGAATAAAATTTGTTGATATTGCGCTTCATTTTCGAGATAATCGATGTCGAAGTTCTTGACGTTGCGTCCAGTCGCGTATTGGGAAACCTACCTTAACGTGGGATAGAGTGTTGACGGTAGTACTCAGAGTAGAGAGATCCGGAATTTATACTTCGATCTGTCGTCCAAGTCTGGGAGCCTGCTGGACAGGATCACCGAGTCGATCTCCTTTTGGAGCTTGCGTTGCACGTCCTGGTGCACCACCATGCTCAAGAAAAGGATGTCCAGGGTGGTTCCTGTGGTGGTGCAGCCGGCGAGGAAGAGATCGACCAGTATCATCACTAACTGGTCCTCTGAAAATCATTTGTGAGAATAAACGGTAGGAATTTGTAAAATCCTGAGGGTTGCACGGAGGAACTTGAAAACTATATTCAGTGGTGTACCCAGAGGTGAAACCAACGTGCCCTGACACGTTTCAAAGAAAAAGGAAAAAATAGATTAACATATCCACGACTGAAGTAAGCCAAGAACTTTGTAAAAAGAAAAGTAAACTGAATTCTATTCCTTAAATAAATTCTTATAATCGCCTAATGAATTTTATTGAATTTGCATTAAAGATATTTTTATCCCTTCAACTCGGCTCCCTCCAAGATTAAATCCTGATTTTGTTGGAGGCATTACTATAAGAATGGAAAGGAAACTCAGTTTCGCAGTGCTTTGTAAAGAGTTGAATCTGATAATAGATTACAGAAGAAACTGGAGAAGCGCTGAAAGATACAACGTAGATAAAGTACTTCAGAAGCAACTGTACCAGTGAAAACGGAACTGGATTGTTTGTTAGTGGCCATCTCGCGTAGGAACATGTCTATCAAGTCCGACTCGCTGCCCAAGACGTAATTCTCTCTGTGCTCGGTGATAGTATCCTGTGAGAATGGAAAAGTTATCGTGACTGGCTGCGATTATCAGGCAACAAGTGGATATTCATAAACGCGAAATCGCGATTGATTTACATAACGGGCGAACCATTAAGAAATCCTTGAGCTCGTTGTTCAGCGTTATGAGAAGGTTGTACCCGGAGACCTCAGGTGCAATGTAACGGAGCCAGGGGAAAGTGGAGAGAATCCCGCCGACCATGTCGAACGCTCGCGCGCGACGTTCCATCAAGTTCATAAAATACTGTAACCTACGGGTAGAAAGACAGAAAGAGAGACGTTAGAAAAGACAATAAACGATCGAGACCCGATGCGCCTCAAATGCGTGACCCACTTCAGACTCGCTTCTGAGCTCTCGCTATGGCTCGTTACCATCAATTTCCGATTTGACCCCGCGAGTCTTCGTGAATTATCGAGTGGTCCCTTTCTTTCTCCAGCAATAAGAAGCTCATTCGAATAAATTCTACAAGATTGGAGTGCAAGTGAAGAAATGTGATTTAGAAGCTGTTTTTCTGTTTTTCTACTTTGCCATGTTCAATCTATTAATATTGTCCTGAGTTGGGGGATAATTCCCACGCTGTTAATTTTAGCTTAGTTAAAATCTTGTCGAATTAACGATAATTGAGCCTAGTTATTCAGAAAGCTACCAATCCTCAATGATCTGAAACTGAGTAAATTTAGTTTGGAGATTTTAATTGTTAAGGAAAAGTAGCTTTATTTCGATTGGGTATATTTTAATTCTTGTTATTGTTTTATAATGTGTTAAATTGTCTGTAGCTTTCGTTTTTTAAGCCTGAAATGGAACTATGGCATTGGTAGTTTTAATAATCCTATAACGTGAGAGTTGTTCTAAGGGTTGGTAATATTTTCCAAAATAAAGATCCCAAAATTATGAAACCGTTGTGTTTAACTAATTTCTTGTCATTTTGAGAGATGGTACCATTTCGCATAACTGGGCTCAATTGATTATTCATACCCGCGATACTTTCCTTTCAGTGTCACTTGAACGAAAGAGAAATATCGTTCATACAAACGATCGCGAGTTTGGTCAGCGGTTTTACACGCGCCGAAGACCAAATACGTGGAAAACGGTAGTCATCGAGGCAGAGAAATCGGTTTGTGCATGTAAGTACCTCGTGGCCTCGGAGAATCGCTTTCCCGTCGTCAGCGTCCACAGGACGTTTATCACCGCGGGAGCGATCACTAGCTTCAATCGCTGCGCACCCCCCATCTTCAGCTTCTCCAGGACTATGACCAACTCGTCCTTGATCATCTCCGACATCTTACGTTTCCCGAAGCCGAACTCCCGCAGAGTTTGCACCATCCAGGTGCGTAGTTCTTTCCATTCCTCGCCATCGTTCATCGTAATCCCTAATGTTGACAATACGATTGCAACGTGAAATTACAATTTTATTAATGGAGTATCTAGATAATAGATCAAACGTTAGTGAGCAAGGGCGTCCGTAGACTTTTTTCTAGGTAAGAGGAGCAACTTTGGGGTAACGGTGAAGAAAAATATAGTAGATGAAAAACAACCCTGGCGATGACATTGCCGGATCGGATCATAAAACACGCGGTGCTAGTGGAGTAGCTCTTTTGCTTTTTTTAATGCAATTTAATTTAATTTAATTTAATGCAATTTAGTGAATATTTTTAATTTTTCAATTTACTTGAAAAATTAAAAATATTCACTTCTTTAGTATAAACTTAATAAAGATCAGTTTTTACGGATAAGCGATTTTTTTCTCAAAAGCCAGCAACTGCCCTCCCCTTCCCCTCCTGCAATGTGCTTGCCTAAACAGAAGATGTGCCCCAATCAACCCCTGTTTCACCTCAAGTTACAAACCTCCCTATTACTGGGTATCTCCAGAAGGGCTGGGACTATTTGTCGAATTTTTCGGTATTCGAATATTCGAATACTTCAGTTGCTCAATTATTTCTCGGTAGGAGAAAAACATTGTAAGAAGCAAGAAATACAAGAGGTTCAAGTGCTTGTATTCATTTCTATTGAAATTGTTTCTGTATAGGATTTCTCAGTCGTAAGGGGGTATAGTGATCCAATATTATTGAATGTGGTAGGTAAGAGTAATAGTTTTTCTGCTGATTAGATATGTGTAAAGAAAATTGCATAGTCGCAACGAAGTATGGTGAATGTGGTAGATAACAAATACAAGCGATAATTGTTTACCCGCTTGCTAAATATACCAAGGAGATTCACCAGTCGTAATGGGGTGTGTAATAAATGTATGTAGTAGCTAAAAAAGAGAAACGTTAAATACAGTGTTGCGTGCAAGAACGGCCTCGGGACAATCAGGTGCTTTCTGCATTAAACGCATAATTATATTCCTCAGTCTTGCCGTATCGTTAGGACTGACAGAGCTGTGGCAAATTTCTATATATGTAACAAAATTGCTATATATGTCACAAGGAAAGATCTACAACCCGGAAATGCAAAACAGTTTTTTTGTGCTGCACAAAGTCACTCTAAAGACAGGTTCTGATACGTCCAATAATTTAGTCGAGTCATTTAGTAATTTACCGTGTGTTCACACTACAATGTACTCCGATTCGTTTAGTAAAATAATAGTGAATTACTAAACTACTCGCTACGCAACTAAATTACTGGATATGTCTGTTCCAATCTTAGGGGGATAAAATTGACCCCAGAAAATCCGAATATTTTCCGATTTTGTGTTATAACTCGCAAATTGTATGAGGTAGAAAAAAAGTTTTCGACAAAAGTTACTTTTTTTAATGAGGACTATCATTTGAAAAAAAAGTGATACGCGAGTTATAACGCAAAATCGGAACATATAGCCGGATTTTCAAGGGTCAATTTCACCCCCTTAAAACAAATTCGAGCAGCAAAAAAGAATTGCGTAATACCTACGTACAAAGTTTCATCATTTTTGGAATTTAAGGGTTGGGGATCTTCCCTTGCAAGCCAAACTATATCAACCTGAACATGGCACAATCTATAAATATTTTTATGACATTTTTTCAATTTTCTATATTTTTTCAAAGATTATGATTAAATATTATTATTAAATAAATAATAAAAATAATGTTAAAAAAAACATTTTTTTTCTGTATTTTCCCATTTTATGCAAGAAGGGCCTGAGAGGGATGTAATTAAAATTAATTTCACTGATTATAATGTTTGAATGGCATTTTTCAGAGATGCAAATACCTGTCTTCTTTCCCAAATTTCGGATGTTGATAAATTCGTTCCAAGGGCGTCCATCGTACTCGTCGTTCTTCAGCACCGTATTGACGGGTTTGGTTCCGGAAACGATCACCACCTTGCTGTTACCAAGGTTCAAGGTTATCAAGTCGCTACCGTATCGCTTGGAGAGCTGGAGGAACGCCAAATGCTGCCCTCCGAGTTTACGGGTTAAACGCTTTAATAAATATTGGTTGCCGATGAACGGCCAAGCAAATGGTCCTGAAAGATAACGGCGGATTTAGGCAAGGGAAGGAGACACGAAACATTGTGTTACACCAAGTAACTCGAAAAAGAAAAGATTTAAAAAATTTGGGTCCAACTTTTTTATCCAATCCAAAATTTTATAGGATTTTATAGAATGGAGGTAGATCGGAATTTGCATGAAAATTTGTTTGGCCTTTCAAAGATTTTAATTAGAGATGGGTTTCTCTAAGCGTCGATAGCCAAGAAAATTTCGAGTTCCGGGAACTCGAAACTTTGCACTTTTCTTGTGATTCAAAATTCCCGAAAGCCAGATAAGAAAAAATATAAAATCTGCCTCGAGTGCCTCGAGAATTTGTGTATTGTTATATCTCGGTTTGTATTTTGTTTGATTATATGGTCAATAGAGATTTGTGGAAAAATGTTGCTCACTTCAATTTTCACAGCAAGATCAAGCACTTCAAGTTTCGAAAGTATTCAGAATTTTGAAGCCTGACAAAGTTACGAATACGAGTTCCAAAAATTTAAAAATTATCTTCGAACCACCTGATTTTAATACTTTCTGTGTATTGTGTAGTTACCGCGTCTCATATACTGTCTATCACTTTGATGACGAAGCAATTTGTTCACTTTAGAAAACAGCGACAAGCATTGAAATATGCGAGATTAAAAACTGAAAGTTATGGTTACCAGAAATCTTCCTACAAATGAAATGAGCTTCAAAATGAATTTCATTCGCGGTACATGGGACAGGCGCCAGTTTAAACCGGTCAACTGGTCTAATCAAACCGATCCCTATACGCGTTATGAGAACTTATTCACACCATTAATCAATCAATTCATCGAGACACTTTTTATTACACACATAATCCAGCTTATTAAAATATCTGACTACTCTTACTAATATAATCTCAACACATTTTTATTCAAAATTAGTAATAAATTCCATCCACGTACCCAAGTTCCATTTATTTATTCAAGCTCCGCGTCATATACTCAAATCTTCATTCTACCCTAATTTTTAAAAAAAAAAAACTAAAAAAGCACGCATCAGATTCGAGTCAGCCGATAACGCTCGACTGACCTCTTACTGCACTAATCAATCGCCGCGATTGTATCTCACGCACTATTTAAACAACATCCGTTACCTGGCGGAGATTTGTTCGGTTTGCTTCCGGTCACCAGAGAGATCAGTAGCAGTATCACGATCACTAACGTGATGGTGGTGAGCATCATTAAACGTTTCTTCCTTTCCGGTTTCCTGCGATTAACGGGCGAGGATAAACAATTAACAGAGCGGGGCTGGTTACGTGAAAGAGCGGACGGTAAATCGGGCAACGGAGGAATTCGTCGTTTACGACTAACGTGGAAACGTGAAACCCCTCGGTTTTATCGATTCACCGTGCTTTAACCACCGCCGATAACGTGGCTGCACCGATAAGCAGCAACCCACACTTTAAACTGATGTTCCCCGATTATAGCTTGGGAGTCAAAGTTAAAGGAACAAAGAAAACGTGACTTCTCGATGTCTCGATGAGATATAGTTAGACCAGGTTTCCTACCACTAAGTAGTATTTAGTGACGAGTAATGTTGCGTGCGATTGTGTTAGGTTTATTACAACCGAACTGCAGCTCGAAGTGCTATTAACAAGATACTCCTAAACACTGCTCCCCGATATAAAAGCATTTCAGAAAACTCGGGCGGCGTAGTTTGTTCATTCTGAATAATTTCAACGCACTAAGTTCAATTTAATCTCTTTTTTGTGAATTGTACTTAAATAATGTCACACGGAAGTATTGACATTCGAAGAATCTACTGATACATATTTTTGTATAAATTAAAATAAATAGAAGCGCATAGTGTATTTATGTGATAATGGCTTTCCTATTGTTTCAAAATGTGTAAAGTGTATTCTTATGCAATGCGTGAATAATCGTTAAGGGGAGAAAAAATCCTTATATCGAGTTCTTTGCTAGGGAATCGGAAGTTATTTAACACTACCGACTGTTTTGGTCTATAATATTATTGTACTTGAAACATTTCATTCGCTTCATTATCTGTTGAGGGCTACCGATTGCAATTGTACTTCTCTTATTTGTTGATAGGTGACACGATAATGCTGCTTTGGCTAGTGATCCTCGAGTGAGTGATCGGTATAACCCAGTGATGGGCAAAAAATGATTTGAAATAAAAATTTCGTACACAAATTTTTATTTCAAATAATTTTGTGCCCATCTCTGGTGTAACCGAAGCGATTTGTGGCAAAACCGGAAATAACCTAACCTAAACATTCATCAAATCGTCTGCTTTCCAAGCTGATTGTTTATCTATCTCTTTCTATCCGTATTTCTGTCTCTTTCTTTTTTACAGTTTCTTTCTCTATCTACTTCCGCTTTTGCCACAAATGGTGACAACCAATCAGCGACGATACAGGTTGTTCCGATCACTTCCTGGAGGATCACTAGTTCTTGTAATTTTGGTAGAGGCTGTTCAAACCTTTTCGTGACCATCTCGAACAACAATATTCATTAGAAAGGATGATAAGGCCCAAATGAAACGTTGTTCTTGTCTTGAGTCACTCTATAAACCCACAATTTGCGTTCCACTCGGGGGGTGCGGATTTCGCGGTGTTCACTTGTTAGAATCTCGGAATCCGAATTAGAAAATAAATAAAGACACTTCTACATCCGTATAAATCGAAATTTATACTTTAGTATACAGACGTCATATACAAAATTTACATATCAATCTTTTAGTATTAAAATATCATACATCCGTCTTAAAAAATTCATATGTACATCGGAAATTTATTTCGAATAAAACATTCATATAACATCCAAATCGACTTCCTTCTTAGGCCGTTTCTTCATTACTTTCTTCCCTTTCATGGTATTCATCTTTCTCTTCTTAGCTTCTTTTTTCTTCTGTTGCCTCGCAATCTTACGTTTGGCAGCCAACTCCGGGTCAGTTACAAACTGCGATAAAAAGAAAATATTCCCGAAGCGTTAATAATCATTCTTAACTTTCCACCTCGCGAAAATTATTATGTCTATATAAAAAAAACTACCTGTTGTGTGCGCATTTTTCTTCTCTCTGCTTTCTTAATGTCCAATTTCTGTTGTATTCTGCTTAATAACCTAGCGTATTCTTCGCTCTCTAAACGCTTCTTGATCATCACGGCTGCCTCTTTCGCCAATCGCCTTAAAGCTGTATTATTTTCTGCCATATTCGACATCTCGCGTACTATGGGTGACATAATATTGAAAAGTAGCGGGCTCAAATATTCCATGGGAATGGTGGCCACTGCACCAGCGACCCATTTGAAGAATGCAGTCCTCTGCGAGAGAAGAAATCACTTTAAAGTAACGACAAACAAAGTACGAAGATTACAGCAAATACGCACCACTGTTCCCGATTTCGGGGCCTGAGTTATTTCTACGTTCACAGCCTTTCTCAGTCTTCTAACGAGCCAGGAAAGTGACAACTGGCTTCTGTCTTTCGTCTCGTCGTCTTGGTCCACAGAGATGGTACTAGGTCCTTTAATAGACTTCAAAATTCTAGCGATGAAAATTAAGTTTTTAATAGTTTGATCGGCCAACTCCTCAAACGTCTCGTCAGGTTGTAATTGTGCGATTAAATCTAAGGTCAGGCTTCTTATGACTGCAGCAGGGTCGGAGTACATGTAACCGATTTCCATTTCGTTTTTCTCTGGGTTTTCTAAAAGTTCGATGATCTTCTCTACGTCAAGGGCGGCCAAGATGAAACCAATCATCTGAGACGCTGCCAGACGAACCCATATGTGTGGATGTGCCAGTAAAGATTGACAGTATTCTGAAAGTATACAGAATTGTTATTTTTTTTAATTGTACATTTTTCTGGGATGGTTTCTGCCTTAGAAATGTCTACAGAATCGTAGTAGGGCTACATAAGCAACTTTTCGTAAAAGTGCAAAAATATTGCGTAGAAACCATACGCATTGGCAGTTTTTTTAAACTTTGGTGGCCATTTACAAATATTCAAAACCCTCAAATTTAATATCTGTTTGTACTGACATATTCTATGAATTCTCCGCTATTATTTAAGACTAATTGGGACTTTCTAACGTTCTTAATTTTCACGTAATACGTCATTCTTGCCCGACATCGTGCGTTTTTTTAAAAACTCATGATTTTCAAAAACTGAGGGTGATAGAGCAATTCTGTTCGTGGATTCGTGTTTGGGGTAAGAAACTCTACAATCACCTAATGGATATTGCCGATCAAAGGTCGTGTTGGAAAGTATGTTACTTATCTTTTGTCGCAAAGGTTTTTAATTATAGTATTTAGACAAGCATATTCGAAACAATACTCGTGTACTGTAAGTACAGTCGCATTGGAAAATAAGTTGACACTCTTTAAAATCGCATAACTTCGTTCAAATTAGTCCAAACGACTTGATTTTTTCTTAGAAGCTAGTGGAATTAGTATTCTAGATGATGTGTTTCGTCGTTTTGAAAAAATGCACTTGGTCTGAATAGCAAAAGAAAATAGTAAAGGTCGTTTTTTAAACTTTTTTTGTGAGCCTGTAATGAAAATTCAAAAGACCCATTTGTAGATTGAAGTAAGTTGTATACATGATAAAAATTTCATCTAAATCGGTTAACGTTGCTCTGAGCTATAAATTTTTAAATATCGCAGAATAAGAGCGAAAATTGCGAAATTCCCGAAATCAGCGATTTTCGACCTTATTCTGCGATCTTTAAGAATGTATAGCTCAGAGCAACGTTAACCGATTTAGATGAAATTTTCAGCATGTAGTATACAACTTATTTCAATCTACCAAAACGACCTTTGCTATTTTTTTTTTGCTATTCAGGCCAAGTGTATTGTTTTCGAAACGATGAAACACGTGACCTAGAAAACTAATTCCGCTAGCTTCTAAAAAACACTCAAGTCGTTTGGAGCAATTTTAAAAAAGTTATGCGATTTTAAACAGCGGCAACTTATTTTCCGATGCGGCTGTAGATGTATGAAATGTTATCACCTTTATGCTAATTTTAATTGCAACCTATGTATCTCGGAAGATACAGAATACCCAGTAATTACCAGAGGAATATTTTGTTTCTTAACATTTGTTAGAAGGTGCAAGTACATAAAAGACCATGTATATGCGGACGTAATACATGATATTGAACCTAAACTTATGCAACATGACGCATCAGTGTTAAACGTACCAGCAAATGAACGTATAGATTCCTTATACTCTTCGCTCTTGAAGAACGTTGTGCAGTTCGCAGATATTTTTAATAACAGCTGCAGTACTTGGAATATGTGATGATCTTTCATTCTCTCTGGGTCCTTTATGTTTGCCTGCATTTCTAGTTTAGCTATCTCCTGAGGTGTACGTAGCCTTACGAAACGACCAGGCACGTCTTTATCGTCAAAGTTTGCATGGAACTGCTTCAGCAGAAGGGGCAGTATTTCTTTCAGACGAGATTCAAAGGTCTCTTTCTCCACAGTCACGAATATGCCGCACAACTGAGCGGCCAGTGTACGATGCATTATCTACAAATTATTGCTTCCATTAATTTATTATACACGGGATGTATTAAGGCTCCCCCAAACCAACGCGAATATTCGCGGCGGATCAGACGAGGCTGCCCATAAGTCGCCACGTATAAAAACTGCTGAACCGCGTTGGAATATTCGCATTGTCCTGTGGGAGCCTTTATCATTAACATATATTACCGATAATCACCTTAGTATCTTTCAACCATTCCACGACAATATCAAAGAGTTTTGTCCTTTTATTGTGCGGTATGCGTGTGATCATCTCTTTAATACATTTAGCGCACAGTTTGCGGCAGGTTGGATCCTCATCGTTTACTAATCTTGCACCCGCCATTACGAATATGAGCCCCGACTTCAAGATCAGAGTTTTCTAAAATCGCAATTGTTAAATCAGTCCGTTGTTTTCTACCTTAACATACAGGGAAAAAGGGACAATGAAACTTGCCAACGGGAATCCCGTAACAATACTGTGAAGCATCTCTAACGCGCTAAGTCGACCAGGTTGCATTTCGTAAGCCAATTGCGTTAAATAAAACATTATGTGCTTGTTCAAATGTTTGCCAAGGGGGTACTCCATCAAGTAAGAATAGAATACAGAGCGAGACTGCACCCTGACATGTTCCAATTCCGACGTAATACTTAGCGCAGCGACTTTCTCCATGACAAGATACATTTCCGTGAACACCATCTTCCTAGCGATTATTGCTTTGAGCAAACCGAACGCCGTTGCCTGTTTGTCACTGTCGTGTATGTCCTGCTCGGCGTACATCATCAGAACTTTTAATTGTTCTATGGTGATCGTGTAGTGCTTTACGTCACGAACGATCACGGACATACTCTTAAAGCCAGCCATGACCAGATCAAAGTTGTCGCCTTTGCTCAAACCCGCAGCAGCGTACTTGTGCAATATACTGAATATGGACGCACAGATCTCAGAGATTGTTTCTTGCACTGAAGATAAGTCAAGCTTCAGCAGCCAGTTTAGACACTGCAGAGCCAAAGCGCTTAGCTGAAACAAAGAGTCGATTATTCGAAGAGTCAATTATTACAAATTATCTGAAAGCTTGTGAGGGGAAAGGTTTCGGTGTCGATGAATGATTTTGGAATTATGTTAAAACGCAATATAATGAAAATGTACTTATATGTTGTCAGAGTTTTAAATTGACAAATTATCTGGAAGCCCGCGAGAGGGAAGGTATGGGTATTGATGAACTGAGAATGCTTTGTCTCATTACGCCAAGTATTTGACTGAATGCACCATTATATACTTGCAGCTCAGTTTGACTTCACATCTTTTTTTATTTTGTAATTATTATTATCTTCTATTTTTTGTGATTTATATGATTTCAAGTACTTGGCGTAATTTTTTATCTTTTTTGAAGCTTTTTATGGAGATTGTAATCTACATTCGCAGTTACAATAACGTGGTCTTACCTTCACATGTTGAGATTTTAAACAATCGCTTATAAGCGGCACAAATGGATCTATGAAAGGTTTAAACTGTGCGCCAGATACTTTATCTCTTTTTAGCAAGATGTGGAAGAGTTTTAAACCGAACTCCATAATAACATGAGCGTTGGTGTTTTTCGATGTTCTAGACGCAGCTTTTATGCCCATTCTATTCTTCGGTTCAGGGGGTATGATGAAGCTATCTGGCTTCTGTCGAGCCAGTGCCTCCACCTCTTTCTCCGTAAGCTGTTTCTCCTTCTTGTCTGGTAAGAGGTCAGGAATACCTTCGGAAACTATACCATAAAGGAACATCAACATTTGTTCCAACGGTATAAATGTGTTATCTGCCAAACCCAATACTACGTTCCTGAAGCATTCCACTACTTTGTACACAGTTTTATGAGAGTGCGTTCTCATAAGCACTTCCTTCAGTGGCAGAATTAAATCCACTAAACACGACTCTGTGATATATTGTGCTAATATGTGAAACGTGTCGAAACTTTTTGTAGATTTCGCCTCCGATACATTCTTCACAATTCCTATTACTTCTTTCTCTTCCGCGGTTAGCCCGAATAAATCTACTTTGCACACCTGTTTGCGTTAAAATATATTGTTTATTAAGGGAGGCTGAAAGTATTATCTCGAGATGCACGCGTACTGCTACTTACAGATAAAATACTCTGGAGATTTTCATTGATATCAAACTTCTGGAAATATGGTTTCAAAGCGACCAGCACTGATTGCACGGTGTATGCTAGGACGTGGACTTGAAAACCTTTGGTCAATAAGGTGTTCATTTCCCTTAAAAGATGATGAAGATACTTCGGACCCAGAGTTATCATAATCTTTTGCAATACTTCTCGAGTGACGCGTCGCACTGACTCCAAACGTGACTTCAAGAATGTGCATAATTTCATAAAGATCCTACAACAATTTATTAGAACGTTTTAGAAATTAATATTCCTTCGTTATACTTGAGGTTTCATATGAAGATATATCTACAGACTCACCCTCGTAAATTACTGTCCAAAACACGTTCAGGTAATTTTTGCAATAACTTCACGAACGCAAGTGCAATAGGAACTCGCATTAATTCTTCTTCTTCGTTATCCGCTGCAACCTTTTTCTTATTAACTTTATGACTACTTTCGCGACTGGTCCTTGCTATAATGGAACGATGAAGTTGAGGCAATAGTTCCTTGGATATACTAAAGACAACCTTTCTAGCTCCGTACTGAGAAAGTACTGTTTGCTGTTCCATTATAAGCACAACTTCCTGTGCTTCCTTCTTCTCCACAATTTCTTCAATGTTTTCTGTCTGCTCAGAATTTAAAGCTTCGTCTAATTTCTCTTCCACCTCTTGACCAACATTTTCATCGTTATCTTTGTCCGTAACATTCTCATCCTTCTCTTCTTTCTCATCGTTAACTACTTTATTTTTTCTAATTTCCGCAGTACTTCCCGATTCCAAAGATTCTTCCACAGGTTTGTATTTCGAAAGATTAAAGTGGAAAGAATCCAAGATAATGACGATTATCCTCACCAGTTGCTTCTGAAACTGGGCAGAGCCCCTCAATTTTCCCAAATAATACTTCAAAATGATCTCGTACTGGTGCCAAGGTAAAAGTCTGCAGACAGTTCCCACTGTTTCTATCGCAGCATCCACGATACTGTTTTTATGCACAAAGCTTTCGTTACACAAGTAGGAGGAAGCGAGTGGAAGAATAAATTGTGTTAACGTTCTTGGGTTCGGTGCCTTTTCCAACGTCTTCGCCAAGGTACAAAATTTAAGCAACGCGCGAGCTCTTCTGTGCATTTGCAGATGTTGCATGTTCTCGAAGAAATCCACTTCAGGGTCTATTTTATTAGTTAGCAGTGATAAATCACGCAAAACAGGATGCACCTCCGGACACTCCATAGCCAAGTGTCCCAGGAACCCAATCGACTGAAGTCTCACAGCTTCGTTTTTACTAACTATCCCTTTTCTTATAAGCCCTAAGATCGTATTATCCATTAGATAATGTCTCTCTAATACATTTTCCCTGTGCTTCTTCGCCAACTTGCAACCAATAAGTTTCAGACTCTGGCCCGCGTAATCTCTCATCGCTAAATCATTTTCATTTTTCAGGAAGTAATAACAATTGTAAATAACAGCTACGCCAAACTCCAATGTAATTTCATTTTTCTCCACCGCATTCTTAATTTCAGTGAACGCATCCAGTCTCTTCTGAAAATCCGGTTGATCAATCCATCTACGATCCCACGCATTCAGTGAATTTATTATATTGTAATTTTGCATCAATGTCTCTCGACACTCCGCTGTAGATTTCTCAGCGATAGTTTCGTACAGCTTCAATAAGAGTTTGCGAGCTGGAATGGTTGATATTATGCCCAGCAAAGGTAGAATCGCGCGTACATGAATTTCTGGCTTTCTAATATGCTGTATAAGATTTATAATAGTTGTAATCAATTCGATGATCGTTTCCTCTCCTTCTCCAGCAGCAACCCGCTTAACTAGTATCGGAACAATTAGAGCAAGTAGTGTATCGCACGCATCTGCATCTTTCACAAATTCAGAGACGCGCGATAAGATCACCAACTCTGTCTTGTTCACCCCTCTGGTAGATTTTTCAAGTTTGCGCTTGATATATTCTAAGATACTGAACACGTGAGGGAGAAGTATAGTGGATCCATAATTAACACCGGAAGACAAAGCTCCTTCGTCTATTTCCAGTAAATTATTGAGTACAGGCGTCAAAGGAACAAAAGCTGTATCAACATCCATATCGTTCTCGTTTGTCTTCCCATAATCTTGTAACGTTACCATTTTCTCAATCATTTCGACTATAGCGTTAACTACAGACGCATGAGTCTTTCGACCCAAAAGAAGCTGCATTATATATGGCAGAGGACTGACAGATTTGTTATCGTCGCGATATTTTATAAACAATGGGTAATAGCGAGAATTTTGGCTCCACGTGATAAACAATTTTAATAGAGGAGTAGGGCTGTGAATACCCTCCATGGGTAGCTTTACCAGCCATGGAAACACAGCTACGTTGAATAAAGCATCTATTTCATGCTCGCTCCATTCGTACTCTTGAAAGTGACCGAAGAATCTCGCTAATATCGAGATACTACTTGATCGTACATTTCTGATGGATTGTAAGTATCCAACGTGAACTTCGCCTGACTTTTGCAAGATCCCAGTCACTTCCGCTAAAATGCATATTACCAATCCAAGTAAATAAGGCAACAATTTTCTAGCCATTTTACTACCGAATTGTTCTATTAAAATTGCGAGTAAATTAATAGCGCTCTGTAAACGTTTGGGCGGAATAACGTTATTTAAATCCACCGAACTCATAATATCGCATGTCAGTTGTTTTAGATTAACTTTTTCATCCATTCGCAGTGGCATAAACCTTTGGAAAGGTTTGAAGGCCATTTTTGTGAATACGATCATTTCATTTTCTTGAGTTCCAGCTAGGAAACGCAGTATCATTTTTCGTTTCATAAGTCCTCCGCCTTTGCCACCAGTTCTCATCCCTGTCTTCGAAACCATTTTTGCGTAAATCACTCTCATTAGTATAGGTATAAATTCATCGCGGTGCTCGACCTGTATCATGCTGCTCTCCTCGTCAATCTTGAAACGCGTCAATTCGTTCTTCAAATTTTTCTCGTTGATTATGTTGAGTAGATTATCTTTGTATGGTATTAAGTACTTGTACTTGTAAGTGAGAAGGCAATTTAAGGCAGCTCGTTGAATCTCATAATTTTTCGACGCTAATAAGTCTAAGTAAATTTTCTTTATCTCCGATTCTCTGTACAATGTTTTGGGATTCGTTACTTTTTCGAATATCTCTAGCTGGGCAAGTAAAAGCTTCACTTTGTAAATCTTTTTAGCCATAAATATTTGTTTGGATTCTTTATTTATCTGCTCAAGTTCCACGCTTTTAGAAACTGTAGCTTCTTTTTCCTCCTCTTCTTCTTCGTTATCTTTGTCGTTCTCTTCAGGTTCGCTATCATCATTTCCTGCCTCAACTTCCATATTATTATCAGGCACCGTCAATTTCTGTGTCTTCAAAATAGTACAGCACTTCGCATCTTCGGAATTCGACTTGAAAAAGTTATCGTTTACATAATCGATGAACAATCCCGTTATGTCCCTGTTTCTCATTTCGCAGAAATGTGAGAAATGTGTCATACACTTCCACAAAAGTATTTTATGGTTCTCGTAATCGGGTTTGTCGTTGCTTTTTTGTAACGCTACTTCTATTTCGGAAATAACATTACACTCAAATATCGGCGTATAATCCATACTTGCTTTGTCATCGTTCTTTAACTCAGTCAAGAATATTGGCCAGAATTGTTCACATTCTTTGGTAGCGTAAGTAGCTATAATTTTACTTAATGGGTCCCACAGTATAGTAAAGTTTATGTACAAAGCTCCTAATAAATATCGTAGCGGGAACTCATAGTATTTAGGATCTAGGCTTGACACTGTGATATTTTCAAACGACAAGCTTTGCAAGTACAGCAATTTGTTTCGATAGCTTTGTACCGATATAGGTTCGCATTCTGCCAAATACATAAGCTCCACAGCACTTTTCTCAGTGCCTGCGACAGACAGCGTTATTTCTTTAACATTGGAAAATAACGAATACAAGTGAGTTGTAAGCAAGCGAACTTCGCTGGAAGACGAGCTCAATTTGTGCACGATACTGTTATTTAAGCTGTCGAAGGTGCTTCGATTCACATATGCCTCCCGGTAATCTGATGTCCCAAAATACGTGATAAATAAATCCACTGCGTTCAAAATTAATATATTGTCAGGGTGTTTCTTAACGAGGTCCACTACTTTTATTCCATGCGTCTGTATGAACGTATGCAGGACTTCTGGTTCTAAAGCGTGAATCGCTGACTCCAAAGCTAATAAGAATGTAAAAGACATTTTAGTGAGATCGATCTCAGTATTAGTGGAATTCAATATCTGTTTGTAAAGAAATAGAATTCCCTCTTGTAAAATGCTTCTAAATTCTTCTGGCAAAGGTTTCAAGTGTGGTAAAATAATTAGCAGCTTCAATGTATTAGCCGATACATTGTTGTCCAATAAAGCTTTCAATTCTTTCAGGAGATAATCGATACTATCAGCTTTGATACACCGTATATCCAAAATGAACTTCTTCCATTTGTCTAAGTTAATACCGTTAAGACACAGCGGAGCTTTTGTTTGAACTATTTTGGTAAACAAGTGTAAAGTATCGTCGTTGAAGCCAATAGCTATGCTATGTCGTAATATTTGTGGTAATACCAAAGTTTCAAACAACGAATGGTGTATCAAACTTTCGACAGCGCCGTACAATAACTTCGCATCCTTCACAGTCATAACTTTAAGCAATAACTGGCTCGATGTCTCCTGCATTAATTTAACGTTGGCTGCTAAAAGAATAGCAACCGCTATATTTATAATCTCTTGTAACACATCGTTGTCGTCCTCAAAGATGTCCAGTGTTTGTACCAACTTCTTAATCAAAGGTACAGGATCTATAACGAACCTCCCATTTTTGTAATTAATAACTGTATTCAGCAATTGTATTACGAGGATCAAGCTTTTCACTCTTCCAGCTTTCGGTTCGAAGTGTTTCGCTTTTTCAATAGATGTATCCATAACATTTAAAAGCACAGACCAAAATGTATTACATTTCTGTGGATGTATATTTTGCAAGAAGCAGTTAACGATTTCATTCAATACTTTATACGTCAGATCTTGATTAACAGATTCGTCGTTCAATACATTGAAGTATAACGAGAGCATTTGCTCCGCGCATGAATGAAACTGTCCCGGTGTACCGGATACGACTTCGAATAATAATTTGCCGCATCCTCGCACTCCGTTGGGATTTTCCTCCAAAATGTGCAGTACTACTTTCAAGAAAGACTCTTTGTCTTTGATTTTACGCACTACGAACGCAAAACTTTCAGCTGCGAAACTGTTTATGTAAGCTGGCTGTGTATTCGCCAACAATGGTAGCAACAGATCAAATATAGTTTTAACATTTTTAACCAGATATCTCCAGAGAAACTTGAATAAATAAGCCAGAGACGTGAACGTGTACTCTATTTGCTCTGTATCTTTCGTCCGCAATAAGTCAATGATAACATTCAAAAATCGAGGGAAATATTGGTAAAAATCCTTCTGCAGATCTTTCGATACAGCTACCACTAATCTGTAATAAATAAATTCAATAATAAATAAGTTCCTGTTATAAAATTTTTTTTATTTTTATATTTTATAAGTTTCTTCCCAATAGAACCTTTATTTTCAAGAACTTTTATTTTATCAGTTCTCCTGGGAACTTATAATGCAAAAACATTTTTAAAAAAGTTCCGCGGTCCATGTTTTAAATGGAATCTATTGAAAAGTTTCAGAACTTTTTCGATCCTGGACATAGACTCGCGACTCTGTACTTACTCCAAAATAGGTTGTAGAAACAATACATCCTTCTCGGCCAGATACTCTATTAGCGTGTCGATCACAAACTGCTGTTGATTAATCAATTGTGGAAGCGTGACGATATCACGCACTTTCCTTTTGAAGGCACAGTAGCCCTCCGTAAGGTTCAGTAGATTCCATTTCTCAAGAGTTTTGTGGAAGTACGTTTCAACCTCCTCGTCATCCTCCTCGTTTCGATGGGAGACACGGTGGAATACATCGACATCGATCTCACTGACTCGTTCCGAAAATGTCTTAAACTACGAAAGGAAAAAAGCTTTTAAAAACCACCCCGCGGTTAGATCGTTGTTTACAGACATTTCATACCTGAAAAGTATTTGTCTCTTTATGGCGAGTAGGTTTGTTCTTCATGTTGACGGATCGCAGAAAACTTTTATCACGTTCATTCAACTCGGTCTGTCATGTGTTGAACTTTTGGAAAACAATTTGATTGACGTCGACTAGCATACACGTGCATTTCTCACGTGCTGCACGATCGAAGAAAGAATGGATTCTAGATGCGAAACATCCTTACAACTTTTTAAAAGTAGGATTACTTGCCGGCCTGGATTAAAGAGGGGGCTAGAGAGAGTTTCAGCTCTGGGCCCCAGTTTCCGAGGGGCCCCGTTCTAAGCGATTAGCTCACTAAACTCCCCTCCCCGCGCTGTTCAACCAAGGGGGCCACGAAGGTTTGATATGTAGCTCTGGGCCCCAAAAATCAACCACGGGGGGCCACGAAGGTTTGATATGTAACCCCGGGCCCCAAAAATGGACCACGGGGGGGCCACGAAGGTTTGATATGTAGCCCCGGGCCCCAAAAATCAACCACGGGGGGCCACGAAGGTTTGATATGTAACCCCGGGCCCCAAAAATGGACCACGGGAGGGCCACGAAGGTTTGATATGTAGCCCCGGGCCCCAAAAATCAACCACGGGGGGCCACGAAGGTTTGATATGTAACCCCGGGCCCCAAAAATCAACCACGGGGGGTCACGAAGGTTTGATAGCCCCGGGCCCCAAAAATGGACCACGGGAGGGCCACGAAGGTTTGATATGTAACCCCGGGCCCCAAAAATCAACCACGGGGGGCCACGAAGGTTTGATATGTAACCCCGGGCCCCAAAAATGGACCACGGGAGGGCCACGAAGGTTTGATATGTAGCCCCGGGCCCCACAAATCAACCACGGGGGGCCACGAAGGTTTGATATGTAACCCCGGGCCCCAAAAATGGACCACGGGAGGGCCACGAAGGTTTGATATGTAGCCCCGGGCCCCAAAAATCAACCACGGGGGGCCACGAAGGTTTGATATGTAACCCCGGGCCCCAAAAATGGACCACGGGGGGGCCACGAAGGTTTGATATGTAACCCCGGGCCCCAAAAATGGACCACGGGAGGGCCACGAAGGTTTGATATGTAGCCCCGGGCCCCAAAAATCAACCACGGGGGGCCACGAAGGTTTGATATGTAACCCCGGGCCCCAAAAATCAACCACGGGGGGTCACGAAGGTTTGATAGCCCCGGGCCCCAAAAATGGACCACGGGAGGGCCACGAAGGTTTGATATGTAACCCCGGGCCCCAAAAATCAACCACGGGGGGCCACGAAGGTTTGATATGTAACCCCGGGCCCCAAAAATGGACCACGGGAGGGCCACGAAGGTTTGATATGTAGCCCCGGGCCCCACAAATCAACCACGGGGGGCCACGAAGGTTTGATATGTAACCCCGGGCCCCAAAAATGGACCACGGGAGGGCCACGAAGGTTTGATATGTAGCCCCGGGCCCCAAAAATCAACCACGGGGGGCCACGAAGGTTTGATATGTAACCCCGGGCCCCAAAAATCAACCACGGGGGGTCACGAAGGTTTGATATGTAACCCCGGGCCCCAAAAATGGACCACGGGAGGGCCACGAAGGTTTGATATGTAGCCCCGGGCCCCACAAATCAACCACGGGGGGCCACGAAGGTTTGATATGTAACCCCGGGCCCCAAAAATGGACCACGGGAGGGCCACGAAGGTTTGATATGTAGCCCCGGGCCCCAAAAATCAACCACGGGGGGCCACGAAGGTTTGATATGTAACCCCGGGCCCCAAAAATGGACCACGGGGGGGCCACGAAGGTTTGATATGTAACCCCGGGCCCCAAAAATGGACCACGGGAGGGCCACGAAGGTTTGATATGTAGCCCCGGGCCCCAAAAATCAACCACGGGGGGCCACGAAGGTTTGATATGTAACCCCGGGCCCCAAAAATCAACCACGGGGGGTCACGAAGGTTTGATAGCCCCGGGCCCCAAAAATGGACCACGGGAGGGCCACGAAGGTTTGATATGTAACCCCGGGCCCCAAAAATCAACCACGGGGGGCCACGAAGGTTTGATATGTAACCCCGGGCCCCAAAAATGGACCACGGGAGGGCCACGAAGGTTTGATATGTAGCCCCGGGCCCCACAAATCAACCACGGGGGGCCACGAAGGTTTGATATGTAACCCCGGGCCCCAAAAATGGACCACGGGAGGGCCACGAAGGTTTGATATGTAGCCCCGGGCCCCAAAAATCAACCACGGGGGGCCACGAAGGTTTGATATGTAACCCCGGGCCCCAAAAATCAACCACGGGGGGCCACGAAGGTTTGATATGTAACCCCGGGCCCCAAAAATGGACCACGGGGGGGCACGAAGATTCGATATGTAGCCCCGGGCCCCAAAAATCAACCACGCGGGGGCCCCAAAGATTTGATAGCCACGGGCCCCAAAAATCTTAATCCGGGCCTGATTACTTGCCACGGACACCCATCCATAATAAATTTCTAGTTCATGGAATACTATAGAATACAGGGTGAATTCACAAATCACCTGCAACGCCCGTGGTTCTCGATTCAAAATTTATAAAAACCTCCTAAAACATGGAAGAGAAATCTGTAAAAAAAGCATTATCGGAAAATATAGTTTTTTAAATATAAATTACGACTCGAAAACAGGAACATATAATTTATGATATTCACTTTATTACAAAAACGAAAAATTTCTACGATCGTGGGCGATTGGGGCGTAAGTGGAATTCGCCCATAGATACATGAGAATGCCACGTTTATTGACTATTGTAAATTGCCTTAACATAGCTGACGTTAACCTATAATCACTGCAACTGTTTGCTGTCATTCTTGCGCACTATTTGTTGTTTGCTGTTTAACTGTGAGAACCTAATCTAAAATATGAATTGTTAATATCTACTGATATTTACAATGAGTGATTATGAATTGATTAACGAAATTTGTTGTACACTTCACACAGATGAGTACCGCAGAAGAAGGTACGACCAAAATACAATTTAAGAGGAAGTCACGAAAGCCACTGAGAAAGCGACAAGTTTCGTCAGATGAAGATGAGAACGAGGAAGAAGAGGCGTCTGTCAGGTAAATAGCAGATATAATTACGTGTATCTAGCTCTGTGACAAGCGAATGTTGAAGTCTTGATTTATAAAGGAATATTAATTATAAAAATAGTACTCAATTACGATGTTTATTTAGAGAAAAAGTGGAGGAGATGAAAATTATACAGAAGCTTCGAGAGCGCCCAAAAGGTGTGAACATCGTTGAATTAGCTCTCGGAGAAAATGCAACACCTGATGCAACAACGGTGAGACGCTTGATGTAATTTATAGGTAGAACACTTTTGAACCTGGATTGCTAAAAGAGATTCCTTTTTTAGTCAGATCCTTTTAATGTAAAAGCTGGGGGAATGGTAAATATGGCTGCGTTGAAGAACACAAAATTGAAGCAAAACGATGCGTATGAAACTGGAATTGGCACGCAGTTCAACGCGGAAACTAACAAACGGGACGAAGATGAGGAAATGTATGCGCAGAAGTGTTTCATAATTTTTATAAAGTCAGCTGAAGTGTATTAACTTCATCTTAACTTTCAAATTCTTTAGGGTGAAGTATATCGAAGAGGAATTGTCAAAGAGAAAGAGCAAAACCGATGGCAAAGCAGAGAACGGGTTAAATAGCGAAAAGGGGGCCTATTGTTCCCCAGAGGAAGCAGCATTGCAAGCAGTACCTGAACATTTAAGGCAAAGCTCTGCGCACCGGAGCGAAGAGATGCTTTCAAATCAAATGTTGTCTGGTATTCCAGAAGTAGATCTTGGGATAGAGTATGTTTCTTTACATACTTCATTCTTTTGTAAACTGTAGATAAGATACATCTGATATCAAACTCATTTCTGTTTCAGAGCGAAAATTCGTAATATCGAAGCTACAGAAGAAGCCAAGTTAAAATTACTTTGGGAGAGGCACAGGAAGAAAGATGGTCCTTCGCAGTTTGTTCCAACAAACATGGCTGTGAATTTTGTCCAACATAATAGATGTACGTTATTTAAGTTCACGCTTATCATTGTTGTCATGGATTAATTTCAAAGTAACATAACTGTTTACTGTACTTCTTCCTATAGTTAATATAGAAGACACGGATTTCCAAAAGTCAAGACAAGAAACCGATGACACAAAGAAGGTAACAGCACCCAAGGACGATTTTAAAGGAAAACGGAAAGACAATGGAGAGAAAGCAACTGATGACTATCACTATGAAAGGTTCAAAAAACAGTTTAGAAGATTCTGAACTCGTTTGTATAATATCAATAATAATCTCTTACGATGTGTACATATATATATGTTTACATAAAGTATTAAATATATGTCAACCTATCGTCACTTACATAAGCAAACAAAACTTTTTCACATAAATACTCATAAAAACAGTCTGGTAATACTTTAAGTATAGCAAAATTAATGTTCAACTTTCAGACTTATTAATTTCCAGTATCCTTATTTGCAAAATTTTTATCAATAGCATTAGAAGAATCATTTATGAAACAAAAAATTTCAGTTATTCTGTTGTTGAAATTATATATCATCTAAGGAAGCGATGCTTTCTAACTTCTTCATATAATATATCACATATTTTACCCTGATCATTTTCGATAAGTTTGTTTAAATATTCTGTTTTGTTTCCTGCCTTATCGAAGCAAAGATCGTGCAATTTTTCAAAAGTAGCACAATAATTAATTCCTGCTCCACGTAATATCTTACATAAATCACTCGGCGTAAAAAGTTCCTCCTCGGCTAAGAAGTGATTTAAGTAATTTCTATTATCAAAACAAGATTTATGAAAATTTCTCAAAATAAAAGCGGCATTATTTCCTGTCATAGATAATATACGGAATAAATAATTGGGGGTAAAACCCGCCTTATAGAAATCATCTAACAGCTTTGTTTTGTTCCCTGTCTCATCAAAACAAACGCTATAAAAATCTCTGAAAGCGGAACAAACATTAGCTCTTGCTTTATGCAGTATACGACATAAATGATTCGGCGTGAAACCTTCTTCCTCATTTAAGAAATGATTTAAATACTTCTTTGTTTTTCCTACGAAACAAAAATCGTGAAACTTTTCTAAATTACCTGGAGCTCCGCTCAATATATAACATAGATCACCGCATGTAAAACCTATCTCATAGAAATCATCCACAAGTTTTGTTCTTTTCCCTTCATTATTAAACCAAACACTATGCAATCGTTTTAAGGCATAAGCAGCATGAATTCCTGAGCCCCATAACATGGAGGATAAGTCACTTGCCTTGAAATCTGCGTTATAAAAATCATCTAACAGCTTTGTTCTTTTCCCATCGTCATTGAAACAAACGCTATGTAATTCTTCAAAAGCATCTCGGGGATTACCTCCAGCACCATATAATATACTGGACAAGTTATGCAGCGTAAAACTATTTCCCTTTTTTCCCCCAATAAAGTGCTTTAAATGCTGTTTTTTATTTCCTTTCTCATCGAAGAAAGTGTTATATAATTCTTTAAAAGCTTCTACAGCATTATTTCCTGCACCATTCAAAATACCAGACATAATAGCTACATTTATTCCTTCTTTCTCTAAGGTTTTTAGATATCGCCTTTTATTTCCTTTTTCGTCAAACCAAAGGTCATATAATCCTTTAAAAGCTGTTACAGCATTATGCTCTGCTCTATATAAAATACTGGACATATTAGCTAGACTTATTCCTTCCTTCTCTAAAGTTTTTAGATATTGCGTTTTATTTCCATTTTCGTCAAACCAAAAATCATATAATTCTTTAAAAGCATTTACAGCATTATTTCCTGCTCCACTCAAAATACTGGACATATGAGCTAACTTTATTCCTTCTTTCTCTAAAGTTTTTAGATATTGAGTTTTATTTCCTTTTTCGTCAAACCATAGGTCAAATAATCCTTTAAAAGCTTCTACAGCATTATTTCCTGCTCCATTCAAAATACAACACATACTAGTCAGATTCATTTCTTCTTTTTCAAGAGTTTTTAAATATTTTGTTTTATTTCCTTTTTCATCAAACCAGAGATCGTATAATCCTTTAAAAGCTTTTACAGCATCATTCTCTGTTTTATATAAAATACTGGACATATTAGTTAGATATATTCTTTCCCTTTTCAGAATTTCTAGATATCTTTTTCCTTCGTCTTTAATTAAAAAATCTAAGAACTTATAAAATGTGGGTATCCCTTGTCTACCAATCACGCTTTTAGCAAATTTCATTTCTTCATTAATGTCTCCATCCTGAATTTTCTGATAACTAGACCTATTATTTTTTATATCCTCCAAAAGCTTCTGCATTATTCCCTTTGTAATATGACCAAATTCATGAGATTCTAACCATCGTAACGCTATCTCCCGTAACTCTTCGTGATTATAGGGAACATCAGCTTTACCGATCTCATTTCTAATGACATTATTCAATTCTTCCTTATCATGCTGCTTAACCGCGATTATTAGGCTACCTAAAAATTTCACTTCTATTTCTTTCTCATTCCCATTGGAACATCTTTCTCCTTCTTTCTCTTTTCGTAGAAAAGGGGGAAGCTTTAATAGACCAAAAACTTTCTCAACTGTGGCTTCTTCTTTTGCAAATTGATAGAGACCATTTTCATTTATACATGAACAATTTCTTAAAACCTTATATCTTTTCTTTTGAATATCTAAAGTATCAAATTTTAAAGGATAAAAATCTCTAGACTTTCCTTTCTTCTTAAACCTCTTTTCTTCCGTAAGATTTAGATCTGCATTAGTATAGATAATAAAATGTTTTATATCATTTTCTGACCCTTCGACGAAAAGAGCAAAATGTTTATTAATAGAAAACGTATCCTTTTCTCTCTGGTGCCCAGAGGGAAATAACTCACTGTAACCAATATCGCCGTCTGCATTGTGAGCCTTCACGTAAGTAATTCTATCTCTATAATTGATAGTAATGTTATTAGATATGTCATGGCTGTTTTCTTCAAAATTAATGGAGAACATATTTTTATCCAAGAACATGTCGTGCAATAAGAACATTAATAAATTGAATTCATATGTAATTCTAGATACATAGCTCCCAAGTTTTTTATGCTTCCCTGGAGTTGCCAAATTACTTAATATTCTTTCTCGCAATGTTATATAATTGTCTCGACCTCCACTATTTTCTTTCATTTCACTTCTAATAATGCTGTTCAGTTCTTCTCTACTAGGCTGATTAACTGCGAATACTAATTTCTTTAAAAATTCTCGTTTTATTTGTTTTTGAAATTCCTCAGAATTGTCTCTTTTTTTTATTGCTTTCCACATAGCAGGCGTAAATCCTAATCGTGTTAAAAGTTCTCTTCTTATTGTCTTATCTCGCGAAAACTGGTAAAAACCATGCTCTTGCCCGTTATCGTTCATAAAAAGAAAATGTTCCAGAATTTCACATTCTTCCATATTTACGCTATCAAATTTGAAAGGATAAAAATTTCTGGATCGATCTTCTTTTAATTTCTTTTCTTCTGTAAGGTCCAAGCCTGAATTAGTATAGATAATAAGATACTCTATATTACTCGATGAACTATCTAACTTAGAGGTTAGAGATTTAACAAAACCATCAAAGTAATTATTAATAGAGAAACTATCCTTTTCATTTTCTTTGGTAAACAATTCACTGTAACCAATATCATTATTTGTATAATACTTGTCTACAGTTTCAATTCGTACATGAATGGACTTCCCTTCATGGCGAAGGACGATATCATTAAATGTATCAATTTCAGAATCTTCGAATGCTAATGATAACGAAGGATATTTATGTTTGTATCGCATCTTTCTAAGTGAACAAAGCACCGACAAGTCTAACTGATACATAAGCCTAATCAAAGTATAAGGAAGATTACTCCTGTATCGATTGGTTTGGCAGGAATTAAGCAATTCTTCATGTAAGTCCTGCCTAGCTTCTTGTAAACCGTTAAGCACTTCTGAATCTTTGCCCACCCTCTTTGATACCACATCGCCTGTGTCCACAACAGAACATCTCCATTTGTTAGAACCAGGATCAGGTTCGTGATTTTCTTTAGCTGAACTACTTGAATGACTACTTCGTTTGCCTCGTTTGCTTCGTTTGGATGAAGTGATTGTAGCATCTTGTAATGATTGCGAAGGATCTTTGCCTAACATAAAAATACCTGTTCATTTCATTATCAGTGTCTTGATTTATAACATGGTAGTACAAACAAAGTAAATTATTTTTGACGACTCCATTTATAAATTCAGAGATGTTTTACCTTCAGCATAACCCTCCTTTGTCATTTTACATTCGTACGTAAAAACTGAAATATATTCCGAAACACTGCCCTCCCTTATATCAAATCTATTGGAAAAACTCGGCAGCGTAAGTGTCTTCAAGATAAATAGCTTCAAACTAATAACGTCGCTACGAATTGTATTATAATCTCACGCGGAAGTGCGCGCCGCATGGAAGTGTTCAAATTCGAAGAATCGACCAATCATCGCGCTCTGTTACTCCAACGTAGCCGAACATTAATGTCCTCTTTTTCAAATTGTTTTAGGGTGAAGTATATCGAAGAGGAATTGTCAAAGAGGACGAGCAAAACCAATGGCAAAATAAAGAACGGGTGAAATAGCGAAAAAGAACTTTATTGATCGTCAGAAGAAACGGCGTTGCAAGCAGTACTAGAACATTGAAGGCAAAGCTCGACGCATCAGAATGAAACGTTATCTGATATTTCAGAAGTTGATCTTGGGATAGAATATGTTTCCCTACATACTTCATTCTTTTGTAAACTGTAGATAAGATACATCTGATTTCAAACTCATTTCTGTTTCAGAGCGAAAATTCGTAATATCGAAGCCACTGAAGAAGTCAAGTTAAAATTACTTTGGGAGAAGCACAGGAAGAAAGATCGTCATTCGAAGTTTCTTCCAAAAAAAATGGCTGTGAATTTTGTCCAACATAATAGATGTACGTTGTTTAAGTTCACTCTTATCATTGTTTTCATGGATTAATTTCAACGTAACATAATTGTTTACTGTACTTTTTTCTATAGTTAATATAAAAGACACAGATTTCCAAAAGGTGAGATAAGAAATCGATGACACAAAGAAGGTAACAGCACCCAAGGACGATTTTAAAGGAAAATGGAAAGACAATGGAGAGAAAGCAACTGATGACTATCACTATGAAAGGTTCAAAAAACAGTTTAGAAGATTCTGAACTTGTTTGTATAATATCAATAATAATATCTTCGATGTGTACATATATACATGTTTACATAAAGTATTAAATATATGTCAACCTATCGTCACTTACATAAGCAAACAAAACTTTTTCACATAAATACTCATAAAAACAGTCTGGTAATACCTTAAATATAGCAAAATTAATGTTAAACTTTCAGACTTATTAATTTCCAGTATCCTAATTCGCAAAATTTTTATCAATAGCATTAGAAGAATCATTTATGAAATAAAAAATTTCAGTTATTCTGTTGTTGAAATTATATATCATCTAAGGAAGTGATGCTTTCTAACTTCTTCATATAATATATCATATATTTTACCCTGATCATTTTCGATAAGTTTGTTTAAATATTCTTTTTTGTTTCCTGCCTTATCGAAGCAAAGATCGTGCAGTTTTTCAAAAGTAGCAGAAGTATTAATTCCTCCTACATGTAATATCTTACATAAATCATTTGGCGTAAAAAGCTTCTTCTCAGCTAAGAAGTGATTTAAGTAATTTCTATTATCAAAACAAGATTTATGAAAATTTCTCAAAATAAAAGCGGCATTATTTCCTGTCATAGATAATATACGCAATAAATAATTCGGGGTAAAACCTGCTTTATAGAAATCATCTAAAAGTTGTGTTTTGTTCCCTGTCTCATCAAAACAAATGTTACAAAAATCCTTGAAAGCGAAACAAACATTAGCTCTTGCTCCATGCAGTATATTACATAAATGACTCGGCGTGAAACCTTCTTTCTCATTTAAGAAATGATTTAAATACTTCTTTGTTTCTCCTATGAAACAAAAATTGTGAAACTTTTCTAAATTATCTACTGCTCCGCTCAACATATTGCAGAGATAACCAGGCGTAAAACCTATTTTAGAGAAATCATCTAAAAGTTTTGTTCTGTTCCCTTCGTTATTAAGCCAAACACTATGCAATTGTTTTAAGGCAGAAGCAGCATGAACTCCTTTGCCACATAACATGGAGGATAAGTGACTTGCCTTGAAATCTGCCTTATAAAAATCATCCAACAGCTTTGTTCTTTTCCCATCGTCATTAAAACAAACGCTATGTAAATCTTCAAAAGCATTTCGGGGATTACGTCCTGCACCATTTAATATACCGGACAAGTTATACAACGTAAAACTATTTCTCTCTTTTTCCTCAATAAAGTGCTTTAAATGCTGCTTTTTATTTCCTTGCTCATCAAAGAAAGTGTTATATAATTCTGTAAAAGCTTTTGCAGCATTAGCTGCTGCTCCATGTAAAATACTAGACATATTAGTTAGACTTATTCCTTCTTTTTCTAGAGTATTTAGATATTGTGTTTTGTTTCCTTCCACGTCAAACCACAGATCGTATAATCCTTTAAAAGCTTTTACAGCATTACAACCCGTTCTACTTAAAATACCAGAGATATTAGCTAGATTCATTCCTTCTCTTTCTGGAATTTTTAAATACTGTGTTTTATTTCCTTGCTCATCGAACCAAAGATTATATAATCCTATAAAAGCTTCAACAGCATTATTTCCTGCTCCAGTCAAAATACCAGACATACTAGCCAGATTCATTCCTTCTTTTTCTAGAGTTTTTAAATATTCAGTTTTATTTCCGTTTTCGTCAAACCAAAGATCATATAATCCTTTAAATGCATTTACAGCATTTTTCCCAGCTTTGTTTAAAATACCGGACACATTAGTTAGATTTATTCCTTCTTTCTCTAAAGTTTTTAGATATTGCGTTTTATTTCCATGTTCGTCAAACCAAAGATCATATAATCCTTTAAAAGCATTTACAGCATTATTTCCTGCTCCATTCAAAATACTGGAAATTTTACCTAGATTTATTCCTTCTTTCTCTAATGTTTTTAAATATCGCGTTTTATTTCCTTTTTCGTCAAACCAAAGATCACATAATCCTTTAAAAGCTTCTACCGCATTATTTCCTGCTCGATTCAAAATACCAGACATACTAGCCACTTTCATTCCTTCTTTTTCTAGAGTTTTTAAATATTCTGTTTTATTTCCTTTTTCATCAAACCAAAGATCATATAATCCTTTAAAAGCATTTACAGCATTATTCCCTGCATTATTTAAAATACTAGACATATGAGTTAGATCTATTCTTTCCCTTTTCAGAACTTCTAGATATCTTTTTCCATCTCCTTTAATTAAAAAACTTAAGAACTGATAAACTGTAGGTGTCCCTTGTCTACCGACCACGCTTTTAGCAAATTTCATTTCTTCGTTAATATCTCCATCCTGAAACTTCTGATAACTAAACCTATTATTTTTTATATCCTCCAAAAGCTTTTCCATTATTCCCTTTGTAATGTGACCAAATTCATGAGACTCTAACCATCGTAACGATATCTCACGTAACTCTTCGTGATTATATGGAACATTAGCCTTGCCTATCTCATTTCTAATAACACTATTCAATTCTTCCTTATCATGCTGCTTAACCGCGAATATAAGCCTGCCTAAAAATTTCTCTTTTATTTCTTTCTCATTCCCATCGGAACATCTTCCTTTTGCTTTCTCTTTTTGCATAAAAGATGGAAGCTGTAATAGACTTAAAACTCTTTCTCCTGTCGCTTCTTCTTGGGCAAATCGATAGAGACCATTTGTATTTATACATGAGCAATTTCTTAAAACCTTATATCTTTTCTTTTGAATATCTAAAGTATCAAATTTTAAAGGATAGAAATCTCTAGACTTTCCTTTCTTCTTAAACCTCTTTTCTTCTGTAAGATTTAGACCCGCATTAGTATAGATAATAAAATATCTCGTATCACTTTCTGACCCTTTGACGAAAAGAGCAAAATGTTTATTAATAGAAAACGTATCCTTTTCTTTCTGGTGCCCAGAGGGAAATAACTCGCTGTAACCAATATCGCCATCTGCATTGTGAGCCTTCACATAAGTAATTCTATCTCTATAATTGATAGTAATGTTATTAGATATGTCATGTTTTTTTCCTTCAAAATTAATGGAGAACATATTTTTATCCAAGAACATGTCGTGCAAGAAGAGCATTAATAAATTGAATTCATATGTAATTCTAGATACGTAACTCCCAAGTTTTTTATGCTTTGCTGGAGTTGCCAAATTACTTAATATTCTTTCTCGCAATGTTATATAATTGTCTCGACCTCCATTATTTTCTTTCATTTCACTTCTAATAATGCTATTCAGTTCTTCTCTACTAGGCTGATTAACTGCGAACACTAATTTCTTTAAAAATGCTCGTTTTATTCGTTTTTCAAATCTCTGCGAAAGGTTTCTGTTTATTATTGCTTTCCGCATAGCCGGTGAAAATTCTAATCGCTTTAAAAGTTCTTTTCTCATTGTCTTATCTCGCGAAAACTGGTAAAAACCATGCCCTCGCCAGTTATCGTTCGTAAAAAGAAAGTCTTTCAGAATTTCACATTCTTCCATATTCACGCTATCAAATTTGAAAGGGTAAAAATTTCTAGATCGTCCTTGTTTGAACTTCTTTTCTTCTGTGAGATCCAAGCCTGAATTAGTATAGATAATAAGATACTCTATATTACTCGATGAACTATCTGATTCAGAGATTACAGATTTAACAAAGCCATCAAAGTAATTATTAATAAAGGAACTTTCTTTTTCTTTTTCTTTGGTAAACAATCCAGCATATCTAATATCATTATTTATATAATACTTGTCTACAATTTCAATTCGTACATGAATGGACTTCCCTTCATGGCGAAGGACGATATCATTAAATGTATCATTTTCAGAATCTTCAAATGCTAATGATAACGAAGGATATTTATGTTTGTATCGCATCTTTCTATGTGAACAAAGCACCGACAAGTCTAATTGATACATAAGCCTAATCAAAGTATGAGGAAGATTATTCCTGTATCGATTGGTTTGGCAAGAATTAAACAACTCGTCTTGCCTAGATTCTTGTAAACCGTTAGGCACATCTGAATGTTTGCGTAGCCTCTTCGATACCATATCGTCTGTGCACGCAACAGAATGTTTTCGTTTATTAGAGCGAGGACCAGCTTCATGATTTTCTTTAGCTGAACTACTTGAATGACTACTTTGTTTCGATGAGGCGATTTCGGCATCTCGTAATAACTTCGAAGGCTCCTTACCTAACATAAAAATGACCTGTTCATTTCATTATCACTGCTCGGTTTATAACATGATAGTAAATACAAACAAAGCACGTTATTTATGACGAACTCAATTTATGAATTCAGAGATGTTCTACCTTCAGCATAACCCTCCTTCATTTTCCATACGTACGTAAAAACTCAACTAATTATACTCCGAAACACTGCCTCCAGATTTAAAATCAATTTCAGACACTCTGGCAGCGTAAATAGTTTGTTTACTTCGAATGATTTCAAGATAAATAACTTAAATCCAATAACGTCGTTACGTATTTAAATTCTAAACAATCTCACGCGGAAGCGGTGAAATTCGAAGAATCGACCAATCGTCTGATACACGTGACACACGTATCCGTCGCGCCCATTGTGAACACGGCGTAAGTTCCGATACGATCGCAGAGAATGACATCATAGCGACGTCAATTGACTGTAGAGGGATTACGCTGAAATTCGATCCCTTTAAACTTGCTGCACCTATTGTTTTCCTTTACACTTGCGTGGCCATGAGTTGTGGATTCGTTACATGCGGCCCTAACGAGGCCCTTGTAGTTTCAGGTAATTACGTGGATAGCAAACCATCCTGAGATCTCTTCATTCGCTCTTTGCATGCTTCAGAGAAGCCGACATGGGAGGAGCACAGTGTCAATTAATTCATTCGTAAGAGTTTAATCCGCCAAAAGATCAAGCATATGTCATGTCATTAATTACACTCACTGGGTTTCGCATTATTGCGACGGGATCTTATTATTCCACTTCTCTGTCATCCGTTCCTCAGTTTCCCTTTTTAATCTACATTTAAAATATTGATACAAGGTCGTACCCTCAATGATCCGGTTTTCCTCGTCAATTTGCGACTCACTTTCGTTTGTCTTTTTAAGGATGCTGCTACAGCAAACCACTCTTGGTGCCTGGTGGCCGAGTATTTGTGTGGCCGATTGTCCAGCAAGTGCAAAAGTAAGTGTATTCAGTAATTAAAATTTTACTACATCGAATTTTTGGCAAATATGAATTCCTGTTATCAAACACGAAGAGTATCGTAATTGTGGCTTACTTCTTTCAAAGAAGCTTTATCGTTTTTTTCTTTTAGAATTTCATTGAACACTATGACTTTACAAGTCGAAAGTCCGACTGTTTATACTTGTCAAGGAGTGCCGATATCTGTGACGGGAATTGCCCAGGTAACAAATATCGACTCGTAGACGTTCAAAGCAACCCCTAAAAAAAGAATTAGCAACTGTATGTCTAAAAAACGTGTGTGTCTATGCGTTCAAAGGTGAAGATACAAGGGCAAAACGAGGAAATGCTTTCCACTGCTTGCGAGCAATTTCTTGGAAAATCTGAGGATGAAATTCATAATATCGCGCTTGTTACATTGGAAGGACATCAACGAGCAATAATGGGAAGCATGACTGTCGAGGTATATTGAATGTAACGTTGTTTCGATGTAACCAAACTGCTGTGTTGATGTTATTTTATCATTCTTGCTCTCTGTGTAATAGGAGATATACAAGGATCGTAAAAAGTTCAGCAAAGAAGTGTTCGAAGTAGCGAGCAGTGATCTAGTCAACATGGGCATTACCGTTGTGTCCTATACATTGAAAGATATCCGAGACGAGGAAGTAAGTTCACCCTTTTACCGTTAAAGAATATTTACTTTACATTCGACTATGGAGGAAAGGTTGCAGAATGATATAAAAGATTCGAATACTAAAGCGTTAACATGTGTTCATGAAAACTGATTTTCAATGTCGATGTGCCGATAGTCTATTCACCACTGAAAAGTCCCCCTTTAACTGGTTTTATAATATCTATAAGTAATCTTTATTAATGCGAGTTAATGTAGTTGGAACCAGTACGTTGTAAATATTGAATACAATTTTTGTTTTGCTACTTGCAGGGGGCAAAGGTACGTTCAAATTTTGTTTTATCACTACATATAATGCCAATGCACTGCTATAACAGAGAATGTTAGCAAGAATTTGTTAACGTACAACTAACAAGGGACTAACAGCATATTTCAAGTGCTTGCTTTAACGGTAGCACAAAATCTCTGTAAACATTCGCAAAACACATCTGTCGTTCTAAATACGTGTGATATTCTTGTATCCCGCCTTTGTGTAATTCAGGCTGAATTGAAATCAAATGCTGAGATCGATGTTATCGTTCGGTGGTATACTAGCATTAACTCTCAGGCATCGGAGTGTGTTAAATGCTTGTCAATTATTTATAGGGATATCTGAAAGCCCTTGGAATGGCGCGAACCGCTGAGGTGAAGCGTGACGCAAGAATCGGTGAGGCGGAAGCTCGCAGAGACGCTCAGATCCGCGAGGCTATGGCCGAAGAGCAAAGAATGGCCGCGCGTTTCCTCAACGACACCGAGATTGCCAAAGCGCAGCGAGACTTTGAATTGAAAAAAGCCGCCTACGATGTCGAAGTGCAAACGAAAGTCAGTTTCCCTATTCCTGATCCCGTCGGTTAAACGAGCAGCGCGTTATCAATCTTTACCGTACAATGTTACTCGTAGAAAGCAGAGGCAGAAATGGCATTCGAGTTGCAAGCCGCGAAAACCAAGCAAAGAATTATGGAGGAACAGATGCAAGTTAAAGTGGTGGAACGTGGGCAAGAGATCGCCGTGCAGGAGCAAGAGATGATGAGACGCGAGAAGGAATTGGACGCGACTGTGCGACGTCCAGCTGATGCGGAGAAATACAGGTAAGTTATACGAGTTTTATGATAGCTACAAGAACTGATTAACCATTGTATTACGATTGCAGGCTTGAAAAGATGGCCGAAGCTAATAAAATACGTCAGGTAATGGAGGCTGAGGCTGAGGCAGAAGCCATAAAAATTCGTGGCGAAGCAGAAGCTTTCGCTATCGAAGCGAAGGCCAAGGCAGAGGCGGAGCAGATGGCGAAGAAGGCTGCTGCATGGAACGAGTACAAGAGTGCTGCTATGATTGATATGATGCTCGATACTCTTCCGAAGGTATCCACTTCTCTGGAACTTCGGTTTCTCTTTCATCGCGTAGTATAAACACTGTTTACGAATTATATTCCACAGGTCGCAGCTGAAGTCGCAGCGCCTTTGTCGCAAGCAAAGAAGATAACAATGGTGTCCAGCGGAAATGGAACCATTGGAGCAGAGAAACTCACCGAGGAAGTCCTCAGTATTGTAACGCGCGTACCAGAGTTGGTTAAGAATTTAACAGGCGTGGATATTGCAAAGGTATATTCGCCTATTAATATTCCAAGTAGATGAGCACAAGGAGGATCTAATTATAAATTCTTTTCAGTCCGTTCACGCTGCTTAAGCACGGAGTACAAGAATTTCAAATACTTCCTGACCACACCCGTACTTCTACGATCTATTTAACGAGTCTTTGATATATATACATTTATTTTGAATATGCTGTTGCATATTAGAGTCAATTTATAAGTTCCAACGTAATAGCCATTTTCGTTGAATGAAAGATTCGGTATCTTCACTGCCAGTTACTTAAAGATACAACGCAAACGATGTTCGATTACAGCCAATTTTGAATGAATACTCTAAAGACAGGTGAATCCAAATTAGTATCCACGCTCGAAAATAGATTTGTAAATTGTGTATACACTCGCACAATGTTCATGTTCTATCATTCCGACGTAGACACAACAGTTAGCTACAAGCGCCTGAGTTACAGAGGCAGTGAACGTGTATTTTATTTGACCGAAACTTGCTTAGTGCTCGCAGCAAGATATCTTTCGTTTATTGTCTTAGAACACGATCGTTTTTATGCCATAACGTAAGTTTAAAACATGAAGTTTATTTTTTATTATTATTTTTTAATCGATCTTTTATGCACTTAGAAGTGAAGAGAAGGGGAGAGAAAAAAATACGGAAATATACTTTTTGAATCTCGTATTGGCCGAAGATGGCCCAGTTTTGTCCATGCATATATATATGTGTGGAGGGTTCAGAAGCCAATCAGTGTAAGTGCAACTCTCCCTGAAAAACACTTACGTAGCTCGAAAACTTCTTTATTCTTCAAACTTTCAGTTGATAAATCAATTTAATCGCTACTTTCGTGCGTAAGCAATAAATGGCGGTACTTATTCTTATATCGACCACGGAATTACTAGGCAAAATTATTCAGAGGACAAACATCGCAGATCTCGGTTTTAATACTAATCGAATTATATCAATTGGCTTCTGAACCATCCATGTAAAACTTTGCCACTATGTGCCGAAACATTCCTCCAGATATATGCTATACGTACCTTCCAATTACATTGATCTATTTAACGGATATGAACATTTTAGAAATGAAAGTGCTACTGTCTAACACTCGTTCTATGTGGTTTCATGTTGAGTACGTATTTAAGTCTAGTCCCCCTAAAAGTCTAACGATCTTTACCTAAACGTTTAGTTGTACTTCCTGCGTTTAAAGATGCATCGATATATTTTGCGTCTATTTTAGCTAGAATTCACTGTGATCTAACTCTTTGTACGACGAAACAAAAAAATGAAAGAAAGGAAAACGTAGTCATAGTTCTGGCGGCACGCTCGGAAGCTCTGACGAACAAATTTGTATGACCAATTTAACGCCTTAAATTGACGAACAAAAAAGAAGAAGAAAAGATTCGATTTTGTGTAAAGCGATTAAACGTTAAAAGCAAATGTCGCCTACTAATTCGCCCACCCTGTCGCCATAAGTCGAGAAACAAAAACGGGAAACAACAGAATCGTTACTGAACTGTAACGTCGTGTAAAGGAGGTTGATATCAGACGTATATAGATTATTATTCATTTACACAAATTTTCTTTATACGCCCAATGTGTTGGAAACATAATTTCTACGGAAGCGAGCACAGCGATCTATTTATAAAATTTACATTATGGTGTTCAATTTGAAGCATCATCTTTATATACTACAGCTGGTCCCTGAAAGTGTACACGTGCTTTGAGAAAATTGTAATATGGATATATATAAATCGTTTTTAGTTGATTTTTTAGCTGGCGGGATATCCGCAGCCGCTTCGAAAACTGCTGTCGCGCCTTTAGAAAGGGTGAAGCTATTGCTTCAGGTACAGAGCACTTCGAAACAAATAACACCGGAACAACGGTATAAGGGTATGTGATGATATAGACGTAATGCTCTGATGCTTTGTAAAATTGAAATTTCACCAGGTACGATGGATGCATTTATACGTATATCCAAAGAAACTGGCTTCCTCAGTTTTTGGAGAGGCAATTTGGCCAATGTAATCCGGTATTTCCCAACTCAAGCGTTGAACTTTGCGTTCAGAGACAAATTCAAAGCTATGTTCTTGGAGGGTGTGCCTAAAGACGCATTTTGGAGACGGTTCGGGGGAAATTTGGCGTCCGGTGGTGCTGCTGGAGCGTCATCTCTTTTATTCGTTTATCCTCTTGACTTTGCTCGTACAAGGTATTGCGCAGAGTCTGTTTTGCTTTAGACAATGTAGTGGTAAATTTACTAATTACCTTTATAGATTAGCCGCGGATATTGGGAAGGCAGATCAAAGACAGTTCAAAGGTTTGGGCGATTGTTTATTGAAAATATACAAGGCTGATGGTTTCTTTGGCTTGTATCGTGGTTTCAGCGTGAGCGTTCAAGGAATCATTATTTATAGAGCAGCATATTTCGGTCTTTATGACACCACAAAAAGCATGCTCCCCGATCCGAAGAACACTCCGATCTATGTTACCTTTTTTATCGCACAGGTAAGTTATACAGTCTTCCCCGGATTGTTGAAATGCTTTTTTCCCCGGATCAGGGAAAGACTTACCCACTTCACAGTTTTGTTGGGCCAGATAAAATACCCAGTAGAGAAAAATAAAATGTTCATGTTTTTGATGAATGTTCATGAAAGTATTGCCAATGGATTTTTTAGGATTTCCCAATGAAAATGAGTTCAAACACGGAGAAATTCGGTCCATTTTTAGTGAACGTCACTACGTTCACTAAATATTGTAATTCACACACTGGAAAGTGACTCCTTTCCATTACACACTATGTAGGTAATAATGCAGAAGAGAATTTAAATACAAAATATAAATGACTTCACCAAATTGTAAAGTGTCTGCTGAAGATTGCAGGAGAAATGTTGTGAGTTAATCACCAGAAGCGCGGTTTCCCTTAAATCGGGAAACTGGAATTCTAATTTTTTTTTCATAATAAAAAATAGACCGAATTGCTTCGTGTTTGGACTCATTTTCGTCGACGTAAACTCACCAATCCATCGGTAATACTCTCTTCCAGATGCAATCAGTAATATGAAAATTGTAGACTGTACTTCCCCTGTCCCGGTTTATGGAGAATTCCCCAGTCTCGAATCTTTCTCGATAATTCGGGGAAGACTGTATTATCTACCGTCAATCTGAACGAGCTGTACACATTCGTACATCGTTCACAGACGGTAACGACACTGGCTGGTGTGGTATCGTATCCTTTCGATACAGTTAGAAGACGCATGATGATGCAATCAGGACTTAGTAAAAAGGATGTAATGTATAAAAACACGTTGGATTGTTGGATAAAAACATCCAAACTAGAAGGCGTTGGAGCTTTTTTTAAAGGATCACTGTCAAATATGCTTAGAGGTACTGGCGGAGCATTAGTTTTAACTTTATACGATAGAGTTAGGGACGCGATTGGAGATGCACTTAAAAACAGTAATCGATCTGATACTAGCTCTCCCAAATAACTCTTCACCTTCATCGTGCTGCAATATTAAAGTGTTTTACACAATCAACGTAAATTTAAATAAATATCAGTTTCTCTATGAATCCAGAGTATTTTTTTGAATGTTAGACAAGTATTCGTGGCGCCGCAAAAATCCACGAACAACTCCCGTAAGATACTTGAATTTATTCTTAAGCAGATACTTCTTAAAAAATATATGTACACTTAGCAATAAAAATAACACATTTTTAATACTTTATTGTTTCATACACTAGATTCGATAAATCTCAAAAGTATTAGATGCATGTTTATATATGTTCAGTGCAATGTTAACTATTAACTGTGATCTAATTTGTTGGCATTTACAAAATGATTGATCCTTGTTTACCTGTTACATGGCTCGTAACTAAAGGTGCGACGACGTTAAGAAACAAATTATATACAAAACTGTAAATGCCCTCAAATTTCACAGCCTTTGCATTTATTATTCATCGTACTTAATCCTTTCGAGATATAGAACTGTACAGTTTAATTAAGCATGGTATGTCGGTCATAAATAATACGTCGTTGTTCACGAACCTGACGTTTCCATTTATCTTGCTGGTGGCCAACACGATTTAAAACATTACCTCTTTCCCCCATGGGATGCGATGTCCCAGGGGCTATCGACGCATCATCCTACCAAGATTAAGAACAGTTTACATCATTGCTCGATAAATATTAAATCCATTTTCGCAAATAATACATATAACAAACTATTTCAGTTTACCTCTTCGTTATTGTGCTCGTGATAGCCAATGTTTGTGGAAGCCTTGTGGATCCTTTTGTTTAGTAACGGATCCAAGCAAATTAAGAACAACATATAGATCACTAAGAGGGATATAACCCAAATAACAAGTATCACCACTATCTGCAAAGACGAAGCAGCTGTATGTACCACAATCTTTAGATATACTACGGTATGACCCAACCATTATAATGAACTGAAATTTTGAGGAGTTGGGAGGGAGGGGAAGACGAACCTTATTATAAAATTTTAGCTGCGGGTGTTTATTAGTTTCTGAGATATTAATAAGAAACTGTTGGCATAATACATTGAATTCTGCCTATACAAGCAAAGGCCTCAACAACAATCGCACTTGGCTTGGTGAAGACCTTTTGTGTCCAGTTTTTGTTACCGTATCCATATACATACATTTTAAGGGCAATATTGTACATTGTATCATCGAAGAGAAGATAGTTGTGTTATTAATGCCTCTATAGATAGATTTCAATGTATTATCCCGAAAGTTTTTTATTAATATCTCAGAAACTAACAAATACCCGCAGCTAAAATTTTATATTAGAGGTTCTCTCCCCCTCGTAACCAACCCCTCAAAATTTTGGTTCATTCCGATGGTTGGGTCTTACCGTAGTACAACCCAATCTTCTTCAAATATTTAATTAACTGGAGACTTACTTTGATAATAGTGGTATTCCTATTTTCATATTTGCAAAAGCATCGCGAGCAATAAACTTCCTCCTTGCCTTTCAGCTGATCCCCTACTTTTAATAATACCACATCCTCGCATTTACTGTGGATTAAAATACAGACGAAGTTTGATAATATCGAATTCATCCCGCATATGTCGCACATGTGCGATTAGATCCCTTAATGAAACAGTAGGAATTTTAATTACCATTGAGAAGGTGGAACGTTTATGACGTACGTTTGTCGCTCTAACAACGACTGGGTTGTGTTTATCACGGTGTGAAGCTTGGGACAAATGCATATACATCGTTTGTCGTCGTATTGCGCCTGAAAGTATTCGTGCAGATTACAAATTACAGAAATTAGCCGTTCATTCATAAACTCGCATTCTAACCTCGGACTGTGACAAACATATCAATATGATTGTTGTGACGAGGGAAACGTAATTCAACATTATATTGTTAAACGGCTCATGCAGTACGTGTCTGCCGGTTTTATTTCGATGTATTTAATTCGCTGGCACGGGCGTATTTGCGGGCCAAACAATTAGTGCAATTCCATTTCTTCCGAGCACGGTCGCGAACGTCCCAACTGTCAAACGGCACAAAAGTACACTTACACCACTTACGTTACGCTACCTATACTGGTACAGGTGGCACGTCCCGCAGCGGTTGCCATTTAATCGATCGATCGCAACATGTTTCGATACGATATGGGCGCGAATTTTTATTTGAACTTAGGTATTCAAGTGCCGTTACTTGGGAATAACTGTATACTTAAACGTGTATGGATTGGGGCTGGGAGTATTCGAGTAATTTAATATTCGAATATTTTATAAGTATTCGAATGCTACGAATAAACTTCTAATATTTGAGTATTCGAATATTTAAGTATTCGAATACTACTCGAATATTTCAGTATTCGAATACTTACTACTCGAATATTTCAGTATTCGAATACTTACTACTCGAATATTTCAGTATTCGAATACTTACTACTCGAATATTTCAGTATTCGAATACTTACTACTCGAATATTTCAGTATTCGAATACTTACTACTCGAATATTTCAGTATTCGAATACTTACTACTCGAATATTTCAGTATTCGAATACTTACTACTCGAATATTTCAGTATTCGAATACTTACTACTCGAATATTTCAGTATTCGAATACCGTTTAAAAGTTTGTAAAAAAAATGAACCTAAAGAAGTTGATTTATATTCACACCATACTATTCCAATACATCAGTATTCAAATACTTAAATATTCGAATAGTATTCGAATACTTGGATATTCGAATTATATTCGGCAGATAATTGAGCAACTGAAGTATTCGAATACCGAAAAATTCGACAAATAGTCCCAGCCCTACTATGAATTTTATACAGTTATTTTTAATAGAAGAAATAAGGAACTTGTAGGCAAATCCTTGAATATAAGAAACGATTTAATCTGGAAATGCTTGAACATGTATTTAATAACAAATATTAATCGAACATACAATAAGAAATGAGGATCAATTTCTTTAATGACAGCGTAATAAAATTCTTGATTGAATATTAACCGTACAATAGTCACTCTGTTCAAATTTGGTACAATGTATTTTATATTAGATATAGTTTATTACATTTCGATTAAAATAAATCAACATCCTTAAATATGATACATTAACTTACATCGATCTTCCATTTGTATTTTCTGTTGCCGCGTGTACCTCGTTAACTGCTCGTCTCTGTATTATCAATAAGACTTTGTGGGACGTTCGAAACACGCTTACGCATTATACAATGATTATACCAAGGCATCCACTCGCCACTGACTCGCACGATTCACACAAGACTCGCGTTTTAAACTGCTCGCTGACATTAATTAATTTCCATACTTTCCGAGTATACTTCAATAAAATCATGAGGAATATTAGTAATCATGACTACACCATCGACAGACCTATACGTGTGTGTATAATTTTATGTGTGTATTTACGCGCTAGTAATATGCAATGAGTAATGAAACGTACAAATGGACTGGGGCAGTCTTAGACTTGCCATTGTACACCTTGCTCGCAAAATAGCTCTTGCACCATTTATTATCACAATTATAAGTGTGTTGTTATCAGTTAAGATACAGAACAATGCAAGTTTCTTTGCGTTCATTTCCCTTGATAGTACTATGCTTTCCAGATACTCGTGTAAAGCGATTGCAATTAACTCAGGAGCTTTCCCAAAAGTACACCAATGTACGGTACCCCTTGCAATGAAGATGCAGCTACGCCTTTTAACATCATACTACTCGGCACGAGAGTATCGTTCGTAATATCAACGGATTTAAGAGCTCTGCCAAACTATGATCCCGATCAATATAGACAGCACCACCACGCCAATGACAACGAGTACACATTTCTTCTTGCGCAGTTTATTCTGATAGATACTTGCTTGCCTCACGTGCGACGTAGCTTCGTTCACAGACACCTCTGTCCTTTCGACAGAAGCTTCTATGGAATCAATAACTTCCCCTTGATCGTACACTAGAGCACCGAGATCTTTGAAAATCTGATTAATATCGCTGATGTTACTCTGCAAAAGACAAATTATTGAATAATAATTTCAAATAACTAAAGAGTTCTCTGAAACAGACTCACCTCCAACTGTCTTATACTCGCTTCCTGTTCCTCCAACATTCGCAAGTTCTGTTCGTCTTTCATTTGCTGTTGCTGTATCTGTTTCTGACTTCTACTATCCTGCAATTCTATCAACGTCTCCTGTTTCTTGTCTCCGAATGGCGCGATCCCTGCGCTCGCCTTGGCTTTCCTAACCATTTCCTTCTCTTTAGAAGCCGCGAGCCTTTGTACCGCCTACAACGTAAAAGTGAATTTATCGAACAGATTGCGCATTATCAAAGAAGCTAGACAAGCAGCGATACTTACCTGGAAAGAATTAAGCGCACTGGTAAATTCATCTTGAAGGCGCTCCCTTTGCATTTTACGCTGTCTTTGCTCCCCGGGACTAGTTGCCCCTGAATTGTTAGCCAGAATAGTCAAATCACGAAGATGCACGCTGGTGTCTTTAGCCAGCTGCTGCGTGTAGTGTTGTATTTGATGCCTGCGAACATTTTTACTCTAAAGTAACTCTACAACGCAAATGCAGGCCCGGATTAAAGGGGGGGGCTGCAGCCACGGGCCCCACTTCGCGAGGGGGCCCCGTTCTAAGCGATTAGCTCACTAAACCCCCTCCCCCTTCCGCTATTCAACCACAAGGGGGCCTCGAAGGTTCGATATCTAGCCCTGGGCCCCAAAAATCAACCACGGGGGGCCTCGAAGGTTTGATAGCCCCGGGCCCCAAAAATCTTAATCCGGTCCTGCGCAAATGTCGATGACTTTAAACTCACAGTTGATTTCGAAGTTCCTGGGAATCCGTAGAACTCCCCAACTGATTGACCATCTTTTGCATGGAAGATACTGTTAAATAGAAGAAGAAAGTCATTACTAGATCCCGCAATAAAAACATTCTTTACGCACTCACCATTTTGAGATATCTTCAAGATTGACGTGCCAATCGTTTGGGAGAGTCTGCCAAAATCTTGCTCTCTTGCTGGACCACCATTGTGGTACGATGAAAAGCCAATATCCATGTTGACTTGCTTTTTGTTTAAACTGAGTTGCGACTACTGAAATACTTGTTGTTTGCAAAAGAATGTAACCCCTTCGTAGAGGTTATTCGTTCTCTGAGCAGCACATCGAAGTGACGACTCGCGATTGGAATCTCGGAGCTTGGAAGTGTAAAACTTTACTACCTTAAAATTGGAATGTACCGTTTCTCGTGCACGCTGTCGACACGCGAACTTCGGGCTTGGTTCGCGTTGCGATATGTCAGAGAAACGGAGTGGCTGATGACAATTGGAACGTCAAAGATGGCAATAGAGTAATCTGTCTGGTGCTATCTCACCGCTGTCAACAAAATGACCAGCGGGACAATCGGCGCGCGGGATGAGTCATACGATTACCGTGCGAGAAATAGTGATCGCTCCTGTGAAAGCCTGCGTGCATCGATCGTTTCGGGCGAGCCGCGATACGAAAGCAAGTTCAACTACGCGAAGCCTTTGAAAGCTCGCCGTGAATCGATAGAGCCTGAGGAACTGGTCTTGAATGAATATAGCCGTCACCGTACGTACGTCACGGCGTAACACGTAATTCTACGCGGGCCGCCGCATCGGGGGTAAATTAACGCCGCTTTCGAGGTGAAAACGGGGCCACCACGCATGTGAAACCGTCCTCGCTGCCATTTGTCGAGAACCTGGGAGATAATCCTAATTTGTAGAGAGCAAGTGATCTTGTTCACGCATGCACGCGATTATTGAATGGCTACGTAACAGTGGGAATAAGTTTCCCTCTGCTATGATTCTCGAGCTACTTTCCGTTTCGCTAAAAATATCTTTAATTAGTTGCGTTGCTACGTAGAGGCATCGTTCTATCGCGGGATCTGGCTCCATCTGATCGCGCAGAACTTTCCAATTAAATTCTTATCGCGATCTTATCTTATATAGTTTCTTCTTAGAAAATCGAGCACACCTAAGGGGAATCGATGGGTGTAAATAGAAAAGCTTGTGTCGTAAGGTTTCCTTTCTTCTTTTATTCGACTGTATAAACACTTCGTCGAACAATGTGTTAGACAACGCTCTCCCATGCTCGTTCATTTACAAATTATATTTGTACCTCGTGCGCAGTAATAAATACTTTATTCGAATCGTCGAATAATCACATTGGTCGTTATTTCTAATGTTTAAAAAATATATACAAAAGTATTTACACAGAAATGAAGGAGCGCTGGTCACGCCAATGATATACTCGATAGAAAAATAAACTCGTGGCTGTCTAGTTACCGTCAGGGCGGGGGCGTTTGCTTTTCGAAACCTGCGATTTGTAAATTAGGAAATTTGGAGGAAGAAGACAGAGTTGGAAGGAATCGTTGTAACGTAAAGTGGACGTACGTGTAACGACTATGGGGCGTGGATTGTATATTATTGGAAAGCGCATTGATATCACACGGGAATCGTTCTAACTTATCCGTTAGCTACGAATCGTTTGAAATTCGCGGGCAGGGGCGGATTTTGCGCGCAACTTCCCGCTTTCCTGTATATAAAATTTAAAAACATAATGGGTACTTGAATTTTAGAAAAAATCCTTGCACCATCAAAATACGGAATTATGCTAAGAAATTCCACCCCATTATTGTTTAACTTAGGCGCAGGATACTGTACAACGTATTGTTTCAACGCGATTAAATAGAAACTGTCCGTGGTAAATGATTTCATGGTATAATAGATGAACGAGTTCGAAAGAAAACTTTGTTCCGACATGAAAGAAGGGAAGCTTAAAGTCGTCCAGGTGTTCGGAGGCTGAGTTCTGAAATTTACGAGCACCTTTGGCCGCACAGTGTTTTGTCGGCTTTGTCACAGACACCGCAGAAATGTCCGAGTGTATGGATGGATTTTCAAAACATTCGCCTTTTGCCATGATCCCTGGAAGAGCCTACGTCAATAAATATCTCGATCTAGCTACTTGTTTGTTTACCGGACACGTACATTTAACATACACTTGAAAAATGTCATTATCATTCGCATGCATCGATATAAATAAAGTATTATATCTGTTTTGATTATCTCTCGAATCATTAAGTAGCGAATTGTCGTCTGCAGAAGATTACCTTAGTGTAGGGAGAAGAAGAATCGATCGATGCCGAAGTTGGCGGTTTCGCTCGTCAATTAAGAAGAATTCGAATCGTCCAAGTATTCGAGTGTCCGAATACCAAAAATATTCAAGTACAACAAGCACGCCTATTATCCAGAACATTGCCAAATTCCTTCTCCCTAAGACTCGTGCCCGAAACGGCTTTCGCCAACGCAAATCTCCTCGTTTATTTCATCGTACTTTCAACTCGATTGTGCATTGTTTAGGACAGCGCTTTCCAAGTGTCGCCATTTAGAAGCTTGTCCGCTTATTTACAAATATAAACGTTTTACTTAATACTTAAACGAAATGATACTCTGCATTGGTGATATCGAACTTTGACGCGGAGACACCACTTTCCCCTGACATTTTTACAGATTGGAAAACGCTGATACGGGATATCTTGCATGCTCAGCGTTACCCGCAAAGCTGCTCTTACATGTGTACTGGTCATATAAAATCACTCGCAGTTTCCTCGTAAAAAGACGCTACTAAAATCCCTTTCTCCAATTTACAAGAGCGGCGCGCGTCCCTGCGGCCGACGATTGAGTTCACGGATATGCAATTGCAAACTCGATTTCTACTCGAATAGGTTGAGGTATTCCATACAGAATTACAGTCGACAACTGCATCCCTTGTCAGTTCTTTGGTCTGTCGAGTTTTCTTTGGTTTTCCCTTCCGTCCCCTTTGCATTTACCTATTATAGACACCTAATATCTCACTTCTCACACGATCCTTCTGTCAGCGCGATTACCGCGACCGAGGTGGTTGACTCGTTAAAAGACAGTTTAGGATTTCAATCACAGACTGGTCTCCTCAACGGAATCCGCCCTCTGGAGCTGCCGTTTCTCGTCGATGCCCACGAAGTACGTGGTCACGTATCCCTTGGGTTTTACGTAGGTCTCTCCTCGAAGGTGGCACTGGACGCCCTGTTGCTCGAGGACTGCTGCAGTGTCTGCTGTAACCTGCGTAAACAATGTTAACGTGGATTAGAGGGATAGGAAGACAGTAGGATATTACTAAGGCAAAGTTCTTTCATGCCCATCGAACCTGTATCTTTCCTGGAACACCTGTTGTGTCCATTCTCGATGCCATGTTCACAGGATCTCCCCAAATATCGTACAGAGGCTTCTGAGCACCCACCACACCTGCCGTTACCTCCCCATGGGATATTCCAATCCTCAACCTAAGATATTTGTCTTACGTTCATAAACACTCGATGATATTAAAGGTAATTTAGATACTAATTCTAATTACACTAGAATGTATACCTATGTGGTTTCGATGTGTGGAAACATCTCGTGTTTAACTTATCGAGGACCGCCATCATTTCAGCGGCAAATTGGGCCATCACTCTGACCACATTGTCACTGAAATTCTCTTCGCTCTCAGTGTTACTGCGCATCGAATCACGCCGACTAGCTTCCAATCCGCAAGCTGCCATATACGTGGTGCCTAAAATGGTATTTCGATCCATTTAGAATATTTTGTAAGGAAGCTTTTTGTATTAATTATATCGATCTATCTATTTACCAGCGATCTTGATCTTCTCGATTCGACAAACAAACTGCGGCTCGAACAACAACTTGTCGAATTCACAAATTATCTCGTTCAGGTCCACCAGAATGTTGCTCTCGTCGATAGACACGTCCATTAACGAAGCAAACATAACAGCCACGTTGTTGTGAGCTTCGTGATAGGGCTCGTTTTCCTCAGTTCTATTCATGTTTAAGTAGAACTCCGCTACGAAAAGTAGTTGCGTGAAATATAATTGCACAGACGGCTGCGATGCTTGCGTATCGATTGAAAATTTCACCTACCAACGTGTTCCGGCAAGATGTTGCGAAGGAGAAGTTTGTTGGCATTTCTGGTGTGGAACGCCTCGTCCTGTTCCTTCGTTAGCTGGCGTTTCCATAAGTAGTCTAATCTGCTCAAGTACTCCGCCTGAATAAGTACCAGTGAAAGTTAGCATAAAGACACGTCGGCGTTATCAAGACCATTAACGTATTCGCTAAATCAAGGAAGCTCACCTGACGATCAATGAGATGCAAAGAAAACGTAAGGAAAACTACGCTTAAAATGTGCGCCAGTCTTGGTTCTAAGTGTGGATTCCACCTTTCACCTGACTGTGAAAGAAACAGGTAGCAAATAAAGAAAGGGGTAACAGCTAATACTAATTCACAATCGAGAAATTAAAAGCGCTACCGGGTGACGGGAAGTTACCTGAAACAAATTCGAACGGTGTATCCCAACATTCCACGAATAAAACGCCACTACCGCGATGCCTATTACTAGCTTTAGGATGTAATGGACTCTCAGAAACAAAAAACTCGTTAGGATCGCCAGGGAACAAGTTTGCGTCATTTGCTAAAAACAATCAATGGAACGGTATTAAACACGTAGTTCTATGGTATGCGAGATCCAACTGAAGGAAAATCTACAGCATACAAGTACCTACTAAACGATCTTACCCAGGGTGTAGCGATGCAGTCGAGCTTCGAGGCGCCGGGCTCCGATATACTGGACGTTATGTTATTCTTCGCGAGTTCATCCACGTTTTTACACTCGAACTGAAATGGCAAAGTGATTTAATATCTCCCGCTATTCTCCGCGATACACTAAACGTCGCGGCGTTGACTTACAATCATGTCAAACATGGCACACGCCGCCAACATTATCGTTATCACCAAGTATAGAACGGTTCTGAGAAATGCGCTCCAAACGACCTAGAATGTGACATAAAACTTATCAGACCCGAGGCAATAAAAGTATAACGGGCGAAAGCTGGCTCGACGGAGGGTATAATGATATTGACCTTCACGCTGGTTTGATATAGAAAGCACAGCAATTTGTTACGAGGATGCGGAACGTGGCCTTCGTGTTCGTCGTGCGGGTCCTTGTATCGGTTCCACGCGAAATGCATCCAGGCTATCGGCATCAATGCGATTAAAAATAGCAACGCCGCCGAGTAACTGACCGTGGTGCTCAGGTGCCATCTGGAAGTTAATTAATCACAGCTTCTGTGCCCCTTGTAATCCCGATTAAACCACTACAGTCGGAGCAGAATCAAGAGGCTGCCACGCGGGACAGCGTGATCCACTTGATCCTGCTTCGACCGTAACTGTACACTCGTACGAAGGAAACGTACTCGGAAAGAGAAAGCGTAGGTACCAAGTAAATAAGTCCCATAAAGATCAGAACGAAAACAGCGGAGCTTATGTAAAACTTGAAGAGTGGATCGGGTTCCTTCAAGAATGGTATCTCCCAGCTCCACTGTTGGAACGTTAAGAACAAAGGATTTATGTGTTCCCATTTGCACCATTGCCTGAAACACCAAATGTACCATCAACCAATAATATATATTCAACCCCTTAAAGTTAGCCAAACAGTAGCGCCTCGCATGAAACCATCCAACGATTATCAAGCTAATCGAAGACACCACTTACTCCCACTTGGTGAGAGGCATCTGTTTAATAGCATTCTCCATCTCGGCGTCAGCCGCTTTCAGCATCAGATGATAATCCCTCAGACAGGAGTCCATGAAGTGCGTGCGCCTTCTATAGGTGCTGGCCAGCACGTCAACGTGATTATTTATAGTAGCGGTCAATCGTCTGCTGTTCCGCGAGCCGGAATTCACGCTGGGGGACCTGATGTTGTAGAATCTGACGTAGTGTTTGTTAGCCACCGGAGGGGAGTCCGGAGCCATGACCCTCAAGGTGTTCTCGCTGTTCTGGAACAAGGTACGCCTGTCAACGATGCGAAATACTCAACGGAAGTTCGCTGGATGGTTAAGGATTACATGTCAGTGGCGTAGGAATTGCCCCAGCGTGGTTTCAAAATGAACCCCTCCTCGTTTATATTCTCATTGCTCGTTCCTACGCCACTGGGAAATACGCACCTGCGAAGTCGGCTCGTCGTCGGGGATCGTCGGCGTGATTAAGTAGCTCCGGATCCCATATTTCCTGAGGATCTCATCGTTCAAGGACTCGACGGGGACACAGTCGTACTCCGTGGCGTCCACGAGGTCCAGCGTCTGCTGCGTCACGTGAACCTTACCGGGCTGTCCAGTCTGTTCCATCTTGTTGGCTATAACGACGTCGCGTGACCAAACGTCGTACTGCCACTTGTTGGCGCCAAGGATCCCTGATATTATGTTGCCCGAGTGGACACCTATTCGCATGTTCACCTCCACCCCGCTCTCGCGACGCACCCTCGCTCTCACGTCTTTGATGATCCTTATCATGTCGAGGCCTGCAAAGTGTATCAACCCAGCTTCGTCTTCACTGTGCTTCTTCTATTTAAAGACCTCGCGAACGGATAGATGGTGTACGTACCAAGATCCACGCAGTTTTTCGCGTGCTGGGAATTCGGCGTCGGTACTCCACTCACGCAATAATAGCAGTCGCCAAGGAATTTGATTCGCAGGACGTTGTGCCTCTCTGAAGCCTCGTCGAAGCTGCCGAACAGATCGTTCAGAGTCTCCACTAGCTTCCGTACCGGTAGTGTCACGGTCAAGCCAGAGAAATTCACCACGTCGGCGTACAGAATGCTCACGTTGTCGTGAGTCTCGACACACAGGTCACTGGAAACGACGAGGAGTTTATAATATCGCGTTCTTATAATCAGAGGGAAATAGAGAAAGGAAGACACACTTATGAGGTCGCCCTTTGGGAGGCGGTTTCTTGTGCTCCTCGATGAATTTGAAGATATCCCTGAAGTCTTTCTTAATCTTCGCAGCTATGTGTTGCGGCAGTATACTCCGCGTAAGTTGCTCCTGAAAACGCACATAATTATTTACATATCAAGAGATTTAGAATTATAGAAACTTTAGCGGTGAAACCTACTTCCTGATCCTTCTCGTAATTCAACCGCAGCGTCGACTCAAGGCACTTCCGGCGATCGAGGAAGGACCGTCTGATAACGACTTCATTCATGAACCGAAAGTACAATCCTAGGCCGTTCACGCAAACGAAATATATCGTGTCTGTAATGATCTGTAAAGTCGCAGGATTAAAAGGCTTTGTTCGCACAAAATAAATCAAGCTACTCGGAACAATTAGGTGATCATATCTTAGAGTAACTTGAAGCAATAATCCGTTCCTCTTCACCTTTTCTACAGACGTAAATTAAGAGGAGGTTCCGGTCTCAAAATCGATTTTTTTTTATTTCATTTTTCGAATGTTCAACTTTTTAGGAATGCATGTTTAAAAGGATTTTTTAAAATTTGTAAAATCTCACTCGGCCACTCGGCACTCACGTAAAAGTTTAAACTCGTATTTCTCGAAACAGTGTTCTCAAAATCGGTGGAACCTGTGTCTTCAAAAGTTATTATCCGATTCGACTGAAAATTTTTTTATTTTGAAGAATATACTTCTGGTTCGTGGAGAGACCAGTAAAATTTAAAAAAAATTAAAATTTGTAATTATTAAAGGCGGTGAAAGGACGAAAATATAGGGAAGAAGTGAATTCAAACTTCAAGTGTCGTTATTTTCCAAAAAAAAATTCACTTTTTGTAATTTGTTCTGGTGAGTCCACAAGCGACTTTCACGTCTTTTAATAATCTGGCATTGTTTTTTACTTCAGACCAATGGTTTTAGGTGCTACAGGTTCCACCGAATTGGATGAATTTTGTGACGCCCCGCCGACTTTAACGACTTCCCAGTGTCGCCTGCAATGATTAATTATAAAACAAAAAATATATTTCTATAATTTAAGACATCCTTAATTCAACGCAAAAACTCCCATAAAATTATATGTAGTAGTTTTCCTTTAATTAATTCCTAAAAATCACCTATTTTTATGGACTCTAGACCGGAACAGCCCCATAAGCCGGGAATCACCCTGAAAGCTAATCAAAACTATGCTAAATTTAAAAAAAATATAGCTTCAATATATTCAGCATAGCATAGCTTATCATCCAGGTGGATCCCTTGCTCTACTACCCATTACCACTAAAGAAATAAATCAGTCCCCAACAGTAATCGCCCATAAACAATGTTTACCTAAACTCACTGCACACATACATCAAGCTGTCCAAGTCACGATGGCTCTCAAGTCGCTAAATATGTACTCAAATAACTCAACGACAAATTTATTCGAGCAGGTGATCCCCTAATTATCCTAAGTAGCCTATTATCGCTCTTGGTGTATATTTATCCGTTGTACTCGCGTCGATGCCGCGTGAGCGGGTAGCGCAGGAGCCTGTGTTTACCTTGGTAGCGTAATCGAAGGTGTTTCTGTAAGTGATTAACGAGAGCGTGGCCAGGTAGCACACGGTAGCCGTGATCCCGAGTATGAAAGCGTGCAGATTCTCCGTGAGAGGCAGGAACACGTAACAGGCCAGGAGCGCGTGCGTAGCGTACGCCGGTCTATAAAAGAATCGCAATTAACACATACTTAGCGTGGCAAGTTCACGGCCGCATGTTCATTATCAGAGAAAAAAAAAGAGAAGGAGGATGACAGCGACAATTGAGCAATTGCCGCACCCAATAAAAAAAAATTGCACGGCCGAACAATCCCACACAGTGGCGTTTTCCCAGTAAGAAATTAAAATAAGTAGAAAAGAGGAGATACTATCAAGATCCTACGAGTGAATTAATTCATCTCCCACTGGAATAATAAAGCCTTAACGATTCCCGAGCCACCTCTCAGTCCCAGAGGATCTCCTTTTCAATGAAACAGAGATCGTGGAAGACGGGGAAGCCTCCGTTGCAGAATCGTCGGCGGGAGATCGATATCGATAAGTAGCTCGCCGATCTTTCGTAACCGTGCGGTTTCGTCGAGAGTAACCGAACCCTGGCTGGAACAGGAAAACCGATCGAGGCCAGCGGTGATAATCGACGCACGCGGCCTTGCTCCATCGCGGAAGGGGCTTCTTCTCTGTGCTTGTCAGTGGTACCTTATCGGCGGTATGTTCTCGGTGCAGGAGAGGGTGTAGTACAACGGGACGGCCAGGTCGCCGATCACCAGCAGCACCACGATCAGGCAGGACAGCATCACCGCTAGGTAGCTGTTCCTCGCGATGATCTTTGAGCGGAAGGAGAAGGCGATCACTGGGCAGAGCAACGCGCTCACCACGCTCAGAACCACCACGTCCGGCAGGCAATTCTCGATGTTCACCTGTGAGAAGGAAAATCGGTGGTAGAAACGGTCTGTAGGATTCTATTTCAGGGCGAGCATTAAGCGCGTACGTGTACTGCGTTTCACCGCGTGTGCGTGTCTACCAGCGAAAATGACCGGCACACCTTGCCAATAAGGGATTATCGATTCGAGAACTGGAACCGCGAGCATTGCAAAAACAACGTGGCGATTGGGGGTTGTGCAATGTCTGGACGGTGTATTGTGTGTAATGAAGGCGTTGGGAGAATTGAGACGCGATGGCCTGGAAATGGGTGTTTTAATTTAGATGATAGTGATATGTTGATTTATGGAAATGGTGGAGAATTGGATATTCGGATCGTTCGCTGGGTAATAAGGGGCAATTAAGGGGTATTGGAGGGGTGAGTGATACTGGGGTGCTCTGTAGGGATAATAATTTGAGGGAATGATAATTACGAGCGTGGATTATTTATTGGTGGGGATACTCATTATTTGTAATTGTAATGGAGAAGTTGTGAGACCGGAAGAGTAAAAGTTGTGTGTTAGAATGTCGAAATTAGGTTTAAGTGTAAATATTGTAAAAACGAAGTGGAAATGTAATGATACACTTATTTAGGTGAATAAGTTAAATTGTGTGTATATATTATTTGCAGGGACACCTCATCGCAGTGGAAACTCTGACAGCTGAGTTTGCAGACTGTGAGTAATACCTACGTTTCTCCGTTTAATACTTGTATCGAAGTTTACTTTCGTTGTTAAACATTAATGTCAAAGGGGTGTTTCAATTTCAAATTCTCTAACTTCATTTATGTGCATATATTCGTGCGTGTGATGCTTAATTTATGTATCATGCAAAACGTTCGCGACATAGTGTAGGAATTTGAAACGATTTTAATCAGCTTTGATCCTCTGTTTGTTTGTTTGTGTAGTTTAAATCTGGCAACTCAAATTTAAACCACTTCCAACTATCCAATTGTCTTGAAACTTTGCAGGCGCGCGTAGTTCGAATTACAATACAATATTTAAAAAAAAATTAACCCCGAGCAGGTGAAAAAAGTACCCAGTCGCCTTCTTTACGAAAACGACAAAAAGCCGCTATGTTCGAGTCGCTAGTCGCATCGCGATTTGAAATTAAATAAAAGATATTTCTAAAGAAGTCAGAGGTGCGAAATGTAAATCCATAAACACTAACAACTAGAAAATTAAAAATATTTAAAAAAGAAATTATGTTAAACGATTTTATTAAACATGCACTAAAAACTTAAAAATAATTCTTTTCTTGTTCTGCAATTTCGATGGTGTTTTTTTCACTTTAAATAAAATCGTGAAGCAGAGTATTTTCATAACAGGATATGAATCAATTTAATACACCATCAAGCGTCGAAATGAATTTGCTGTGAGATACGCTGCTCCACGATTTTATTTAAAGTGCACTTTTAATAATATCGTTCAACATAAATTTTTCTGTCATATATTTTTTTCCGTATCCACTGAAAAATGAATATCGCTACAAGACACTCTTCCTCTACAAATTACATACTTGTTCTTATCGCCCATTCAAATATTCAATCTTCAGATTATATAAATTATATTCAGCAATGTACTCTACTATTAATATATATCTCTCATTAACGAATTACTATTTCCATTCTTATCATTATCAGTCGGACACTCCGAAATCCTATTTCTAGAACACATTTCCTCAAGTTGCGCCGTTATCGTGAATCACTTGGCAGAGCGATGCTTTTGTAAAATACGTAAGCCTCAATAAATATAATTACGTGTTAAGGAGACATTCTACTCTCTCGGCCGAATATTCGGCCACTTTTCGGTGATGGTTTTTATAATGAAATAAACACTTAACGTTCTCGAATTTCTGGGGGTATATTCTACCACTCTTGAAATACAAGAAAAAATATTTGTTTGTTTATTTCATTTGTTTACATAAATATTTCGCAGTGAAGTTGGCGGTTTCGGAATTTCACCCCTTGCTGGCGGTTGAAATTTCGGACGACTAGATCATCGGAAATAAAAAAACCAAACATATTTCTAATTTGCAGGAGTATGGTTATCTCGATTTTCACGAAAGAACAATTTTGAAGCAAAATTATTAAAATGCCAGTCGATCAAAGTTGAAAGTACCGAAAGTGGCACTTTTTTTATATTTAATTGATGTAAAATGTGGGAAAATATTAAAAACCTTAAGATATTTGTGGTTAGCGAGATACTCCTGCAAATAAAAAATATGTTTGGTTTTTTTATATCCGATGACCCAGTCGTCTGAAATTTCAACCGTCAGCAAGGGGTCAAATTCTGAAAACACCAACTTCACTACGAAATATTTAAATAAACAAGTAAAATAAACAAACAACAAAGATTTTTTCTCGTATTTCAAGAGTGGTAGAATATATCCCCCGAAATTCGAAAACATTAAGTGTGTACCTATTTCATTATAAAAACCATCACCGAAAAGTGGCGGATTTTTCGACCGAGAGAGTAGAATGTCCCCTTAATGAATTACCAATGCATTTACACTAATTCGTCCGAACTATCAAATCTAGGGTCCATTAAAGCAGCGAGCAAATTTCTAACCGACCACACACCAGCGATGGGCAAAATTTGTATTTAAATACAATTTCGAATAACGAATAAAAGCTAAAAAAAATTATTCATCTATCTTTCGTTAACCCGAGTTAAGTTTATTCGACACTCGACGAATAATTTTTTAAACTTTTATTCGTCATTCGAAATTTGATTTAAATACAAATATAAAAAAATCAACAACGAAATTTAAAATTCCGGCCGGACAGATCGATAGAGAATTTAATTGTGAATAATTTAAAACAGAAATCATCAAGTTTACTGAAAAATTACGACCTGTAGAATGATTTAAACAAACAATGTCATTTTGTATCACTATCCGCCGCGCGGAGAACGCGCGCTTCAACGCGATCACGCTCGCAAGCTTACCCCGCCGTTCGGTTTCTCTTACCATTGTGACCAGGATCAGACAATAGGTGGTACCGAGGGCCAATTGCAGGAGAACGAAGAGCGACAGGTAACCATACTGGAGCCTCCTCAGGTAGGCCGTGAACAGCTTCTCCAGGCCCTTGTATTTGAACTGTTTCTGAAAGTGAAAGCTCACGTGAGATCCATATTATGTATTCGGCGTGCGCGACCGCCTTGTTTGAACTTTCTAGCCGAAGTTAACGGTTACACGATAACGCAGGCGATATACATATACCAACGCCGAGCGGCGCCAATTAATGCCACGGCCCCCGGGGGCCGTTCATCGACGAGGAAGCCCGAGGCGTTATCAGAATTCGAAAGGAAGAAAAAGTAGGGGAAATAAAACGAAGGAACCGTGGCCCGGGACGAAAATAAATTCACGAACATAATGGCATCGTTCCGCCGATTACCATCGCTCGTACCTAGCATCGCCGCGTAGCGAATATTCCACAACGAGGTCCTTTCGACTCTCGCCACCCTCCCGGGGCCATCGAAACGTAACGTGCAACACCGCACAGGTGAGCCCGCTTCGTTAGCTGCGAAACCGAAATCAAAGCTGGTCAAGAGAGCTAATAATAGACGATCGGTAAAATTCCCGTGAATGATGGACAAGCGCGGAGGACGAAATCGAATTCGTTAAAGGACAACGGGGCTGAACGGTCGCTCGAAAATAGTCGTCTAATTTGAAAACTGAATCGCCGAGCGGACTCGGCCCGTCATTGTCGATCGCTCGACTGAAATAAAACCCGCCGGCGTGTACTTACGATCGAGATAAGAGTGGGGAAAGCACTGTGTATGTACACTGTTTTAAAATAGGGAGAGGGGGTGATTATTGATTTAGGGAAACGCTCGTGCCTGCATCGGGCGGATTCGTGAATGGGGCTCGTGAATGTGGATCGCGGGCATGTTTTCCACTGGCACGGGCGATCGGCGATCGATCGGCGATGCAGCTTCAGTAATTGGCTGGCGTCGGTCGCGCGTGCTCGTTCCGGTGAATCATGCCGAACGATATTGTGCGTTTAGGTGCATCGATCAAAGAAAACCAGAGCGCCCAATTATCATCTCCTCGACGGTAACAACGCGTGCGGTGATAATGGGGGCTTTGACGAGCGTAGGACGACTCTAGGTGCGCGTAACAGTGCGACGAGGAAACATCCTTCGTATCCTACGCGACGCCCGGTATGGAGTCATACGCTATTCAGTGATAGAAAATCACGGGAGAGTCTTTTTAATCGTGCGCCTTGAACGCTAGGTCGAAGGACGTGGATGGTTTTGCCGCTGGGAGAGGAAGATTGAAAGAAGTGGGGGAGGATCGTTGTGAAACCAATGAAAATTATATCTTGCAGAGTTCTAATGAGTGTGATAATGAAAAGCTTTGGAGATTCTTAGATATGAATTTCCACTGGTGCCAGTGGATGGATAACTAAAAAGGATAATGGTGGAAAGCATTGTTTCATTAACAGTGTCAGAGGAAGTTGAAACAGTGTGAAAGGGAGTGCTCCCCATTTCGAATTAGAACGTCACTGAATTAGATTTAGTGCATAATTAATGCGGAAGAATTGGCTAAGGATAGAAGTCACTATTTCATTGAGACCACCAGAGTAGAAGCTCGAGTATCCCGAAGTCCTACTCCCGAGGCGTACAAGGTTACGAAGCACAGTTAGATTATACACTACTTCACTAAGATCTTCAGAATCAGTTGAAGGAATCTTTTACCTCCTACATCCACGCTTCCATCGAGCACCATATCCCCAGAAACCAATCGGAAACCATTCTTCCCTCGGTCTGTACACTGTTCCCAGCTCGACCCACGCTTCTGCACACTTATCAACACCAAGAGTAACAATAGAACTCACTCGCAACGTCGAGAGCCACTTAAGTCCCCTACATCCACACTTCCATCGAACGGTAGGATTCGCGAAACCACTGGAATAACTCCCCTGCTACGGTCGCCACGGTATTAGCACGCGAGTCGTATGAAACGAATGGAATTCCAGCTGAACACAAGCCACGATTCCCGTTGAAAACGCGCGTAATCCCGTCGTCCGTGTGTCCCTCCGGCGGTCGCCGGCGGTCTGGCGGAAAATCGGCGTGTGTAGCGACGGTTAGCGTGAATTATGCAGCTGGCGAAGCACCGATAAAAACCGCAGGAGTGTCGTGGGGCGCAGCCGCGCCTCCGCCCCGACGCCGTCGTCACTCTTTCCGCGGACGGGTAGGAAAGCGACCCGGTGCCAGCCGTCGGAGCCACGAAACTTTCGACGCGGCACCAGTTGGGGAACAACGCGAGCGAGCGAGCCTTCCTCCTCTCAGCCCCGCGGTGCGTTTCGCGCGTGCGTTTTCGTGCCACGGGCCGCAGCTCGCGGCGAACCTTTCGGTCCGGCGAATATTGATCTTCAATCTCGAACGCGGGTCCGAGCAACCGACTCTTCTCCCCTCTCTCCGCATTCCCTCAACTGCTGCCGCGTAATTAACATAAGCGAATTACGCGATGTTGGCCGTCATTGAGTATGCCGCGACGCAACAGAGACCCTCACCCTAGTAAGTCTCGATTCCACTTGACCCTTGTGGACGTTTTCTTTGAATTTTAAACGCAGATTTAGGGAATTCTTGGGGATGTGCGCTGGGGTGTTACAAGGAGGTATTTGGAGTCTGTGATTTGGGGATATGGTTGTCTGAGTCGGTGTGTTGAGTCATGGGAAGTTTCGGGAGTTTTATCAGCGCGGTGAGGGAGGGCATGATAATCAAACGAGTCGTGTCTACAGGTTGTCTGGATGCAGGTGTGATCAGGGCTGGATTTACAGTATTCGGTTGATGATGGAATCGCGCAGATTTTTTTATATAGATCGAAAGTATAGGTCACCACGATCAGAAAAATGTAAATTACAGATGCTCCCAAAAGCTGGTTTGACCTTGAAAAATTAACAAAGATGGAACAGGGGGAAGAAGAAAAATGAGGGAAAGAGGATGACAACACCGTCTGTTGAAATTTAATTATCTCTATTATATGAAAATATATTATATTAAATGAATGATCATAGATTAATGATAGATAACAATTAGAAAAAATTAATGATAATGAATAAAATTAATGATAATACTATTGAAATCACAACAGGCTAATTTATTGCGTCACATTCATTGACGAGAGAATTTGTCGCTTTGAATAGTCACTTATTTACTAATTCTTAAATTTGAAACAATACGCCAGCATCTTCTTGCTATCTAGAATCTTTATCTTGAATCTATTCTAAACCTTCTTGTCGACAAGATTATCATAAATGTAATGGTTAATTACCCCTGTTGTGATTTCAATAGAATTATCATTAATTTTATTCTAATTATCATTCATTTAATACAATGTATTTTCATATAATAGAGATAATTAAATTTAAACAGACGATGTTGTCATTCTGTTCCCCTCATTTTTCTTCTTTCCCCTGTTCCACCTTTGTTGATTTTTCAAGGTCAGGCCACCTTTTAGGAGCATCTTTAATTTACATTTTTGCGACCGTGGTGATATATGCTTTCGATCTATATAAAAAAATCTGCGCGATTCCATCATCAACCGAATAGTGTTCCTAGTTAGGCTAACAAGCCTGAAGCCTAGGGCCCCGTTTAGCTGGGGGCCCCTCATTCTAAATATTTTCTTCGAAAAATTAGCATTTTTTTTATATTATCTTTATTAACTTGTATCTTTAATGTTTACTTATGTTAATGTAATGTTTAGTTTTGATATTCAATGTTAATTTTGAAATTAAATTCTTATTTAGATTATACGAGTATTATAATAAAAAAATAAAATCTGCGTCATTTTATTTTTTACATTTAACCGAAGGCCCACCAAATATTCAAAAATTCAAAAAAGAGCTCCCTGAAAGGTAAATCCGACTCTGGTCGTGATACTTTTTTATGTTTCGATTTAACCCTGTATGAATGCTTGTGAAAGTGGATGGCACCTGTTTCCGCAAAATTGTGGAATTGGATGAGATGAATTAGAGACTTCTGGCGAGATGAATTAGAGAGCAGACTAATGTCTTTAATGCCTTCGGTTAAATTCTCACCGTTTGGATTTCAGTTCGAAATTAAATTGACTTATGGAGCCGGACGTCACTGCTTAACTGTGCAACCAAGTTGTAACATATGAAACGTTCTGACTGCAAATAGATCCATTATATTCGCACGCGTCAATGGAGGAACTATTTCCCGACAATGTTTCCGTTTACATTGGGGCGGAGATTAGCTTGCATACTTTCGTCGATGCAGGAATAACTGGCCGAGAGGAAGACAGTGCTCGATCACACGTCACGATCGAGATCGCAGAAACAGAACGTCCTGCAATTAGAAATTCTGTAATAAGACTGATTTATTCGCGACCTCTTTTCCGGAGAATTCCGGAGAAATCGGGTTCTCAAAGGGAAGTGCCCAATCGGGAAACAACCCAGTATATATTTATTATGTCACTAAAGAGTTTGCTTTCTATTCGGGGTACAGCTGGTTTTGTCGAAAATGAAGTATTTCTTTTTAAATTAATTCCAAAGAAATAAATTGAAGTTGGTGCTTGTTCTTTGACACAAAGATTATTGACATAATAAGCTTTAAAGAAGGGACTTTTTAAAAAGTTTCTTTTGTTTTGGAATGATAACAAAAAAACCGAGTATCAATAAAATTCGATAAAATTCTCAAATAAAATTCGAGTATGTTCGCAAAATGTGTAGTTTCGGTCTGAACTTAAATTGAAATTAATCAAAACTCTTATTCTGTATGAGAAGAAACTAAAACCTCGACTAACGAAAAACGCACTTTTTGAAAAATCGCAATTTCGTAGCTGTCATCTTCATAATTCTGTTTCGTTTATAGGTTCCATGCAGAACCAAAGATATTATAAAGTAGAATTTATAAGCAGGTCGCTGAATTTCGTTTCGTCTCGTCAAAATCGCTGCAAAATAAAAGAAACATTTTTAAAAAGCCTTTTTAATGACGATCCATCTATTAACGTCATCTATAATGCATATTTTTAGCGAAACTAAGGTGTTTTTTTAAAGCTTATTATGTTACCAAACATTGTGACAAAGAACAAGTCTCAGCTTCAATTTATTTCTTCGCAATTAATTAAAAAACAAATGCTTCATTTTCGACAAAAACGACTGCCTATTTAAGCCAGCTATGCTAGTGTCCCAATACGGCGACCAGATAACTCCTCAAATTTAATTCTTCAACGCGACACAATTAGCCAATCGCAAACCCAATTCAAACGCCGACGGTTTCCAGCGAAATCGATATTATTGTATAACGTAAGGGTCGACGTTTGAAAATATTTAACATTCCTCTGCAGCAAGATTAGAACATTCGATAAAGCGCAGCGCCGATAACAGTGATCTGCAAAACGTTTTTCAGCCTGCGAAAGATAACATTGCTTAGAAAAAAACTCCATCCGCTTTTCAAACTTAACCATCAACCAGTATATATATATTGCTCGTTACGAAACGAATTCTGCAGCGCGTCATTTGGGGGAATTACAGAACCGAAGTAGGTAGAATGCGTCACAAAAAACAATGACGCGCAAATCCACGAGGAGACAAAAATATCGCGCCTCACATGAGACTTTAATCTGACGAGACAATTATTTTATTATTTCTTAATTGTTTTGTCATTAGTTTCATAAAACTAAGACTCTCACGAGGTCAGTTTCCATTATTTCCAAGGTGCCATTTTCTGGTGGTTGTATTTTTTGGAATATTTTCTACAGAGAAGTATTCTCGGAGCAGTTATTTACGCGAAAATCGGTACGGGTGTTTAAACAGAAATGTTTCGTGTAAAATCTCATCGCGGATTCGCACCTTTGGCGCCCGTTTCAAGATTCGCTATCGGTCCGCTTCCACAGTGGATTACAGCGAAGGACGTCGATCGAGATTGAATGAGTTTTTCTACGGCAGTATCACGCGTTCTATTGATAAAAGCTTCGACGTTAGAACAAACAGCCTGTCCACGCGATCGCGCCCCCGTAAAAGTCTGACTTTTCCCTGTACTTCCAATCGCGGAAGGAAAAAGTGCGATATAACATCCTGCTACTTCTCGAATCTGCCCGGTGCGAGGCTCCGCGATCAAAAGTCACTGAGATACCGGCAATCAATTGCAGTTTCACGGAAATCTTCTTTGATGCCGCGAGATAAGTGGCTCCTCGCGCTTCAGCGACGCCCCCGACGTAGCCTCGCCCTCTCTTTCTAACGTTCTCCTTATAATTTAATTATCGTCCGCGCCCAAGCGTTTCCTCCACCCGTGCGAAACACCACTAAACGGGACGAGGTGTTTGCCCATGATTAGAATGAACACGGAAGCGAGGGGAATAAATCGCCGCGGTCGAAACGGCGAAATGATGAATGTGGCGCGAGGACACCGGAGCGAGGCTGCTCGATATCTTTCCTTCGACTGGGAGCCAATTATCCAGCTACCTGGCACGCTGGATTGTGGCGTGAAATTCGTCTGCTCGATGGGGTGAGGTTTTCTTTTGAAAAAATGTCCTTTTGCATTTCTAGTCATGATTTTTCTTATATAGTGAATTAGTGCGGAGAAAATTCATAAAAAGATTCCTATATGGTTCTACTCAGTGGCGGATTTATAGGGCCTTTTTTAGGCAGTAGTTTTCCGTGAAAGAAACACTTTCTTTTTAATGAATTTGTAAAAAAAATGGAAACAAATAATGATGTATCCTTTTACTCCAATGTATATTATTATCATTGAGATTAAAAAAATTTTGGTATGAAATATACATGTGCTTTAAAGCATGGCGGTGGTGATTGTTAAACATTTTAACGTTTTTCTGTGGTTTTGCTGTAATATTGATCTTAAAAAGTGACGTAATCCAATTTCAAGATGTGATTCTCCGCAACCAATAAAAACTAAAATTAAAAAATCGATTTTTTGACTGCCTAGTCCCCTTATCGGGCAGCCGATGAGCAGTTGCCGCCTGGGCCCCTGCGCAGAAGGCCCCCAGAGGCCCATCTTTAAATAAAAAAAATTATGATTTTATCCAAACACTATATCTTTTTTCTATACTACTACACTTAGCCTATTTTTAATAAACTACCTCTTCATTTTCCCCCCAAAATGGGCCCCTGAGTACATTTGCCATCTGGGCCTTTTTCCTTAAACCCGCCACTGGTTCTACTTAATCCCAACAACAGCAAACTTACAACTGCTACCCCTCTCTTTCGACCTCTCCAATTATTCATCAATTCTTTCACCAATAACAAATTGTTTCCCTAAATCTCCCCCATTACAAACCCTCCACTCCCCAATTGCAATTTCTCCCCGTTTCCTGGCTCGCACCTAATTCTCCTTGACACCACTCTATCGCAAAGAAGCGCTATCATCATCAGTCGATAAAGCGTGTAACACGTAGCCGTTAACTCCGACGTTAAACCGATCCGCTTCGAACGAGTGGATCCCGCGAAGGTGGTCCACTCACCCTCAAGCTGGTCCAAGTCCATTCATCAAGACTGTTCGGCGAGACGATCCTTCCGTCGTCCACCATCTGCAGCGAGTTCAAGGACGCTCGGGTGACCATTTCCACGTCCATCTTCATCGGGCCGGCGTGTGAGGTATCAAAGGCACTGGGTCCACGACGGCGAGAATGACGGCGATGGCGACGACCCTACGGCTCTTCGATCCATCGCGTCTACGATCCAGAACCAGACTGATCGTTACGTAGAAAGTGACTCACCCTGGTGCGGCGTGCTCGTCGACGGCCACGGCTCGCGTTGTGTCGTGCCGTCTCTGAACCACTACCGTTAGACCGTCGCTTTATCGTGATAAGGGAAATGGGCCACTCTACGACGCTCCCCCTTCCCCCGCCCCCTACTGCTGGGCCGATGTCCCTGCTCGATGGACAGCCGACCACCGGCGAAACACACGGTCACGCTTTTCCGAACACCCGCGGGTAGACACCTGCTCTTCCGCCGCGATTTCGTGCCAGCGATTTCACCTTTTTAAGTATCGACGGGGTCCATTGTTCCCGGCTACCTTTCCTCGAGTCCCAGACTACCTACGCGGCTCCCGGATGGCAGACGCGGCTTTGTCCAAGGCTCGTTCGCTACTGAAAACAGAATTCGAGACGGCATGAGTTTTATGCGGTCACGCGAGGATCGAGCGTAATTGCGCGAGAAGCGTGGACTCGATGGAGAGATAGTGCGCTGCCAGGCGGTTTTGAGAGAGGTAGGATTGGGCGAGGTTAATTGGACGGCTCCTTGGGTTTCGAGGGCGAAGGAAGTGGATTGGTTCGAGGATTTCACTGATTGATCGGTGTACTTGGGTTGGGAGCTTGGGCATTTTGGGCATGGGTTCGTGTGGCAGGTATTGGGGTAAAGTAGTGGGGGCTAGGTGGGACTTTAAGGGGTCAGTCTACTTTGACCGGCTAAAAATTAAGGTATTTGTAAGAATTTTTTTCTCGGTGAATGCAATATATAATGAAATGAATCTTTTTGGTATTTATTAAGATACTCATGTATTATAGAAAACAAATTGAAAATAATTTTTTTAATTTGTTTTAATTGCTTTTTTACAGCATAAAAAAGGAGGTATGTTCATGGCGTAGGTAATTTCCCAGCTCAGGCTTATCCGAAACAAAAATTTCCAAAAGATTCTTAATCTGTAGCCCCACCTGTAGAATGAATAAAAAAATTGCCTACCAGTAACTATTATCGATGACGAAAATGTAATTTTGGTTCCAGTAACCAATACAAATGACTGTATTTTCTGCTTACATTCGATTATTGGCAATTATTGTTATTAAGATGACAAATAATTAGTATTCGCTGACAACGTGAAACAAAATTAATTATAAAACTTATATATTTTATTAAGCAAAATAACGGTAAACTGTAGTAGAATTAAAATACTTGTTTCATGTATTTTCATACCGTTTGTTTTTGTTTAATAAAATATATAAGTTTTATAATTATTTTTTTTCGTGTTGTCAGTGAATACTAATTATCAGTAATTGACAATCACCGAATGTAACCAGAGAAAGATTTTACCGTCGATATTCGTTATCAGTAACCAAATAAACTTTCGGTCATTTGTATTGATCACTGGAACCAAAATTAAACTTCCGCCATTGATAATGATTACCGGTAATCAATTGTTTTTTAAGCGTTTATAATGGTTAGGCGTAACTAAAATCATTTAATTAAAGATATTAACTCTTATACCGTGACTTTTAAAATTTGTCTTATACTTAACAGTTATGATGTCTGATTTCTAGTAGAGCTGTAATTATCGAATACTTTCTTCGAATATTCCAATACTCCGCATGATTCGAATATCCGAATACTCTTGGTTATTCGAATCTCAAATTCGAATACTCTTGGTTATTTGAATTTCGAATCTTCAATTCGAATACTCTTGGTTATTCGAATATTCGAATCCCAAATTCGAATACTCTTGGTTATTCAAATATTCGAATCTCAAATTCGAATACTCTTGGTTATTCGAATATTCGAATCTCAAATTCGAATTCTCTGGTAGGTATTCGATATTCAAATGCATTGATTATTCGATTAATCGTTACAGCCCTAACTTCAAGTTATATTTCTCTGCTACAGTCCTCTCTATTAAACCCCTCTTATTATTATCCCTAAGAAAATATTACCGTAAAAAATTTATTGTGAAAATGCGTGGCTCATATTGCTATTTCAAGGAGCTTATGAAATACCAAAGTTGGCGCCTCGCGATGCATCGAATTTAAATCTGGAGTTCGGTTTCCCTTTTCGTGAACTCAATCTGAAATTGAAGCTTGGTAGTTAAATTCGTGGTACTGCGAAGTAAGCAGCCGTGAGTTCGTGTGAAATGGATCCACGAACGGTGCACGTGAGTTATTCGAGGAAACGCGCGCCGGAGAATGGAGCGTGGGCTGCTTTAACGGTATTCGTTATGATAGATGACTTTCGCCGTCGAATTCACGCTCGATGCATCTTCACTAAAAACCTGCTCACGGTCTAGAACGATGTTTCGTTTTTCTCCTGTTCCTCTCCACGGAACACCGACGACCCGAGGATGCCCGTCCGCAGCCGTGATTCATCCTCGATCTTGATCCGCGACTCCGTTCCCTTGTTAATTCATCGGCATTGAGATCTCGATCGCTTGACCGTGACTCAAGTTTCGTACAGAGGCACGCAGCTGATATGAATCTTAACGCACGCATTCCTCGCGGGGGACGCGATTATTATCGTGACGTTGCTCAATTCTAAACACACACGCAACTGCCGCACAAATTCTTTTTTTTTATATATTTATTCTTTTTAATATATATGGGTAATTAAGAGAGAAAAGTGGGATTGTAATATGACTTTGTATGAAGCTTTCAATTTTAATTTAATTTAAGTATCTAAGATTGTGATTTAGGTATAAATTATTCGCGTGCACACGGATCTTAATTTGCAAATTGAAGAGAAGTGAATTGTAATAAGGAATAAAGATGTAGATTGATTGGAATGATTTGGAAGATTGTAGCGGGTTTGAAATAATATCTACTATCGTTTATGATGTTTAATTTGGAATGCAAAAAAAAAGCAAAGAATTTAGAAAAAGTTCTGTATCAGGTTTTCTGTTCTTGTCAATGAGTGTGAAAGTGACATTTCACGGGTAACGGCTCGAGCATTGTGTCCAGCTTGTCACGGTCGAGTACTCCTCGCTACCGGAAATAATGTGTGCATTCATGAATTAAACCCTTGTCAATAAGCGTGAACGTGGCTTTATCTGCTCCGAGTTAGTTACCCCGTAAACACTACTGTCTTGTACCTACACACGCACGCGCGTTTTATATGTAGTGTAGGTATCACATGGCTTCGAGGCTGACTGAGCAGATTTGTCATCTTTCAGAAGTTGACGATCCAGATACGTGCAGCTAATATTGTTCGAGGTTTCCTCGGGTGCGTTGTGCTCTTTAGAGCCTGGGACTCCAAAATTTCTAGGGCTAGAATCCTAGGGCCTGAAGATGCCTTGGGCCTTGGAATTCTTAAGTATAAAAGACTTTAAATTTCGGAGTTTGTAGATGTAATGATCTTCAGACCTGAGGATCCTTAAGTCTCATCATTTTTAAGTCTTAGAGTGCTTAGAACTTCAAGTATCTAGGTATTTAGATTTGAGAATTCTTAGGTCTCAGAATTCGTAGGTCTGCAAGTTCTTAGGTCTTAGAATCCTCAGACCTCCAAATTCTGGAATTTGAGAATCCTTCAGGCTTCCAAATTCTTAGGTCTCAGAATCCTCAGACTTCCTAGTTCTTAGGTCTCAGAATCCTCAGACCTCCAACTTTTTAAGTTCAAGAATCCTTAGATAGCCATATTCTTAGGTCTCAGAATCCTTCGACCCGAAAATTAGTAAGTCCCTCTTTTCATATATCCCAGAATCTATAAACCCACAAATCTTCACATCTCCCAACCTTGGATCTCAAAATTCTGATACCTCCAAATTTTCAATCCCCAGAATCTTCAAATCTCAAATTCCCTATACCCCTAAACCTTCAGCCTCCAAAATCTTCAAATTCTAAACAGTCAACAACCCCCAAACTATACTTCTATTTCACCATTACCCCATAACTTTATCACTCACTTCAGAACCCCTGCATACTCAAAGTTACCAAAAAATAATAACCCCTGAATTCCGAAACTGCCCACGAAAAGATCACAAATTATTTACCAAAAGAACTCGAGCGCAATATTAATTGCGAAGAGTGTTTCGACAAAAAGAATAGCAGCGGTAGAATATAAACTAGCTTGAATAATCGTCTCGATTAGAATAAATGTCACCGCGGAGTTATTGTCGATTTATCCGCGTACGCGAAAAGAATCATGAATCATGCACGGCGATTTAAAAGCACGACGGCCTCCCACCGCGCCTTCGTCACCAGCAGACGTCTCTTAATCGCCGATTCTTAATTACATCCTGCCCTTGCTCTTTCGTATGCGAGCGACAGAGCGGGCGCTCGTAACACCGACCCTTTCCGATCATTCCACCGACCGAAACCGATCGATTCATCGCGCAAACGGCTCCTGAAAATAAAGGACACAAGCCGCTTGTTTGTCTCGGGATGTTTTCGCTTTGGCAGATAGAACGCGCAAGAACGAATCGATTATAACTGAGCTCAAAATAATTAGAAGCTCACCGGTCTGGAGTGACGTCACCGGTTAACAAACTGCCCGATACATCGAAGGGCCCGAAAGTTGTAGAAAATTTTAGTTGCATACGATAAGATAAGTAACATTCTGTTGGGTTTCTATTATCAGTGTTATCAAATACTCGGCTAATTTGCATGATTTATGCATCCACGTTTTAACACACGTTCATTCATCTGAAATTAATGAAACCGTAACCCGACCTTTGGAAATGAGCAATTAATGCAAATTTGCGGAGTCTGTTCCCTGGAAATTAATTAATCGCATTACGCCTGGTTCACGTGTAACTGCAAGGTCGGTTGAGCCTGCGTTAACTGTTGGATATTCGCGATTAAAGTCAAGGGCGCGAGATCGATTTTTCGTTAATGAAACGTTTACAGATGTGTAACTCTTGTTACAGCTTGAAATTAGCCGTGTTATTGCAGCTCTTTAATTAATTGAATCGTTAGTGCTAGTCCATTGGTTCGCACTGTGGAATGAAATTCAGGGTTTACCTGTTACGTAACATATCCGAATGGAATTATACAATTCCATTTACCATTCTTCTACGAAATAAAAGAATTCCCAAGAAATAAGTTACTTAAGCCTCTTGTATATTAAAGTCTGACGGAAATAACACCAAGCCCCTTGCCACGTGTAGAATATACAACGGAGATTAAACGACCACTTTTCAATGAGTATTAAATAAATATTTTACCCCAAAATTCACGCCTATGCAAGCCAGAACACCTTATAAGCACTCCAAGTAAATCAAACCCAGCCACTTAATTCCTTCTTCAAAACTAACTACAAATATCGCCCCTAATTATCTTCTATGTAATCTTGTAACGAACACGGTCGAATCGCCATCTATCATCTACGGATCAAGCTTTTGACAGAACCGTCGATGACAGAACCGATAATCGTGTCGTTAGATTAAACCGCCGAATAATCGGCCTGAATCACGCGATCCGCCACGGGTAATTCCCGTGCAACGAGAAAAAACGGAACGGTTGTCGCTGCCTTTATAATTTTACAAGGGTGAAAAAAACCTGTTACGAAACCAATCTGGCGGTTTCATCATTAGTCGAGGACCCAATCCTTAATCGCATAGCAAAAGAACGTTAAACCATTCGTCTGCATAGCAGACGAATGGTTTCACCTCGCTTATCAGTCCCTCTCGAATATCATTTATTTCTATGCTAAATTGTCTGACAAACCACTAACAGCACACAACAATGCAAAACCTGCAGGCAACATTTGCCTCCCGAATAATATAACCTCTCCTCTCCACTTACACGAAATAATCCTACATTAATTAACATACCCACCTCGCATAATCAATTCCCACGCAAAACTGCCTCAAACAAAGGAACAACTCTGCCCAAAACCCAAGCTCTTCCATACCTACTGTATCCTACCAATCGACAAATTTAGCCATCGTTAAGTTTCATACCACCCTACACTCGAATCTCGTAAGTTCAATCGCGTTAGTCTAATGCAGTATAGCGATACAAGTACTATAAGTTCCATAAGACAGCTACCCCCCTAACAAAATCGAGATACATAAATGTCTGAAGACCCCGAGAATAATTACCTACACCCGATAAATATTTCTGACGCGTCTGATTGGTATTATACACAAAGGATCCACTCACCGAAATCACAGCACCGTGGTCCTTCGCCGCGATTCGTAATTTCCGCCCAACTATAGCGCGCACAGTGCACGGTTGCCACTATGCAGGCACGTTGTTCGGACAATTGGCCGTTGGATCGTAGGATTTAGCCGCGGTGAGCGGTCGCGCGCGCAGTAAGCCACTTTCGTCTGACGAAACTTTCCACTAGCGCGATATCTCCATGAAGCATGGTAAGCTCGACAGGTATACGCCACGATCAGAGCCACGAGCATGGGTCGTACACCTACGACTCCTTTTCGATTCGAGTCATGGTGGATTCCCCAAGGACACGCGCCACCATCATCCGCGTGGTGTTCGCGCACGTACGGGGTGTTCGAAAAATCGAGGGCCACCTCTGCGAGCTCCCGAAGCCAAGTTAATCGTCCCGGCACGTACCCCGTTGTTCACGCTACCTCGGTATATCGCCGGGAGATTGGGAAATCCTCGCTGGTATCGCTGGAATTGGAAAGTTCGAAGTTGCGGCGATTACATTTTGCTGGAGGTCGATGGATGGTGTACTGTAGATGGGCGGATGTACAGGTGCATTTTACGATCGATGGATTGATATCAGAGTATATACAATTCATCGGACGTAAACAGAGAGTGACAAGATTATGTGAGTTTTGTAGAAGTCGAACTGATTAACTCTTTAAAATAGAAAGTGGAGAAAATTCGTTAGTTAATCGCAAGTTTTTTAGTGCGTCCTTAAGTACGAAGTTGGGAAACTTACAGAGTGGAGTTGATCAGTTCGACTAGTAATGACACTGTACTTATGCAATCGATATAGTAGATACTCTTGTAACTTCTAAGTGTTAGAGGAATAAAGAAAAGCATTGTGGAAATATATGCAAATCGGAGAAGTGTTCACCGATTTCGTTACACCGTATGCGTGGGCGCGTGTATTTACCTGTGGGTATATCGCACGTTCGATCGTCGATGACTAACTCGCCCGGCTCAATGGCACGAAAAGAACCTCGAGAACGCTTTATGACTTCCGTCGTCTCGCTGCCGGAAGGTCGTCGATCGACAGGTTCAGGTCTAAAGACGATTCGCGAGAACGGATCGCATCATCTGGTCGTGGAACCAGTTCTGACGCGTGCACAGAATACTTTCTCCAAATGTGCTGCGGGGCTTCCTGGGAAGTGCACTTCATATTTGGATCTTGACGTGGATAAGCGTACGTCCTCTTACTTCGCGAATCTATCGTTTCGATCGATAACGAGGAATCGTTTTTTCCTTCAAGAACACTCGACCAGATTCGCAATCCCGCGCTTTTTACGTATATAATGTCCACGTAATGCACGTAGTGGTGCCATTTCTGTAATATCTGTCCACGTGATTGCACTCATATTATTCAGCGTCAATATTATTGTGGCACTACTTTTCGCAACAGTGGGTGCGCGCCGTAGTTTTCTCAGCACGTTGGGTCTAATGTAGATCGATGTCATGCTTAAATACTTCGTCTGGAGCACATGTGCACACCTGTTAGTCGATCAATTTCGTGAGCCTCCGATAGCCTTCGATCTTGCTATCCGGTGACTTTACTTCGTCGGTAAAAAAGAGCTCTACTAAGCCTTTTCAAATCCCAAGTGCAGCCCTAACGTTTATGTCAATACTATTACTTCATTATTTCAGGCTTCGTGATTTCTTCACGATTTCTTCACCAATCACTCTGTTGCTTCGATTTTGGTTTGTTTTAAAGTTTGCGTATCTTGCAAAATGAAATATCTACTCGAAAACTTCTCTTTAAGTAACACTGTAACGTCGACGAAAATGCGAAAATTGAACGATTTGTTGTTAACTTTTGCACGGATGTAGAATTGAATCTCATATTGCTCGAGAGCCGAGATCGAACACGTTTGGTGAAACAGTGTGTTCTAGAGTTTTGTAGAAACACAATGGCTCGATTAGTTATCTCCCATTTCCAGATAAAGTATCGATAGCATCGCACAGCGCTCGATATCTAAGCCTGCGGAAATCCTGACACTTTGTTTCGAACGCCACAATTCAAATTGCGAGACATCGCTCATCGCGCTACTGTAATGATACAAATTCTTTTGATTAATTACCGTTACATTTCTTCTGTTTAAATGCGATACAGAATACTTGGAGTACATAATACCTACTCAGCATAAAGTTATACTACGCAGTTCAATATACGATCTATTTAATCGGAGATTAATTCTCATTTGCTGTGAGATACATTAACGTGATTTTTGCACGGGTAATAGTCGAATTTCCTGTACCACGTGATTTATTCGCAGAATTAATGAACAAGCCAAAAATTAATTTAAAACAGCCTCCGCTTTCCGTCGATGATTCAGAACAATAATATTGGCTTATTTAATAATCCTTGAATCAGCATGAAACTTTGATAAAGTTGCGTGCTAATTTATGCCCCCGCAGATATTTTTATCGATGTAATGTCGAGATAAGAAAACGCCTCGAGTGTTATTTATAAAAAGGATACAGTGCAACAATTTTATTTTTTTTTTGTTTTTCAAATAATACATTTATATTCAATGTATACATGCAATGCGCCGAGCATTCTTGGTTACAAACAAACACGAGACGTGACGTCCGAAGGCGCCAGCTCTTTAATAACAACGTTTCTGGCTACTTGCGCTTTTATGGAGGAGCGCGAATCCATCAGAATTTGAAATCACCGGTCTCCGTGGCTCACTAGCAATAAATTAATACGATCAACTTTGCTGGTTGAAATCTCTCAATTTTAAATCCTATTTAAACAATTCAACATTATACAAAGAATATCCATGCATTTCTCCAAGATTTAAACGAAAAGGAAGAAAAATGACAGACTAGAATTTAACAGATTGTCCAATCGATATATATGTATGTATATCTCCATATAAAATGTACATATCCCCTGTAAAATTCTTACGTTATTATGTTACTGTTACGAGCTAAAAGGCTGAAACAAATCTATTACATCACTTATCGGTCTGACAATGTACTTTCATGAGTATGAAGTGATACAACATTTACGTAATCGTGGAAAGTTTTAAACAATGGATATATATAAAAGATCTTGAACTATCGTAACGGACGCTGACAATCTCAGTCTGTTACGCGTAAAAATAGAACCAAAATAAAAAGAGAAATACATCTTAAATATCACTTCCTTCGCGATGGAAATATTTTCAGAAATCAGTCTGCATGTTTTGTCCGATGTGGGACAATTAAATATCGTTGTTCTCGATTTCACGTCGAAATTTAAGAAAATATACGTTGAACATTCGTCGCAACATCTACTGGGAGTTCAGTGTACATGGAGCTCCATTCGTTTGGAAAGTCTCGCTGTGCGGATTTGATGAATTCCATAACGAAGCCCTTTGCCTCTGTAAAACCGAAACGTGAATGCAAATTCCAACACAAAAGTGATTATTTTAATACGATAGAATACGTACCATCGTCGATAGCTCTCTCCTCGTGCAACACGCTGACTGCTACTTTAAGCAACAATTGCATATGGGCTTGTAAAATGGAATGCCCAGCCTGGTATAACGTTAGTATACTCTTAAACACCGTCTTATTCTCTTCGAAGTCTTCCTTCAATGGCAACTGATTAACAAAAACTGGGAATATTTGGTCGAGCGGCAAGCCGGAGTAATTAGCGATGATAAGTCTGGCAATTGCGCCGACGACGTTGTCGCGAGCCCCTGCGTGAGATTCTTTAGCGATCGCGTTCGACAAAACTTGTAAAATGTCGGGGTAATGTCTACGAGATCATCGCTGAGGAACTTTTCAGTGTCTCATTTCTTAAATATTTAGCTACGCGATGTGTTGCGAACACATTTCAGTTTTCAAGTGAAAAGGATACGAATAGACTGCGTCTTTGCCATGCAGCGCGAGCTCGCCAATTCCATAAATTACATTATTGCGAACTTCGGCACTCTGGTCGTTCGTGAGCCTCAAAAATGTGGGGAGAAGTTGAGGTATGAAGGCAGCCACCGTGTGCTTAAGTCCTGCGAAACATTCCGAGATTGTGCCAACTGCGAATGATCTCTGCGCTTCAGATTTGTTCGGTTTCTGGAAAATATTACTTAGTTATTGAACGCGTCAGTGTAGTAAGTACCAGCTGAAGCACAATATAAATGGAATCGTACCAATCTGTCTAAGAGCATTGGCAACACAGCTTGGAAATAAAGCGCAAAGTCTTCTGGAGGGATTACTTTGCCGAAATTAGATAATACATCGCCGGCACACTCAACCAGTAGTTCATCTTGTTCGGCTTCGGTCTCTACGTCTTCTGCTTCTTCCTGATCCTGGCATTCCGTTTTACCTAATGGTTTTCGATATATATGTAATGACTGCTCAAATAGTAGAAGTGTAATAACTTTAATACCCACTCGACATAACGTCTGTGACACAATTCATTATAGCTTCTTTGTGGCCCTCTCCAATCAGAATATCAGACTTTATTTCTTTTATAAGTTCCGAATAAGCATCCAAACCACTGATTACCACCTTTGGTTCGTTGTCCAGTCTTATTAATTCTGATAATTTTGGTATGAATACGGCGAGAGCTTTTAATAAGGCTTCTTTTCCTTCGTTAGTATGAATCTTTGAGAAACTAATACAAAATTGTAGAAGAGCGTCAATAGTGGCTTTACGAATATCTTCTTGTGGGTAATTAGTCAATTTGAAGATTTCCTTGAAAGAGTTCTCGAGGTATGGCAGGAATGCTTCTCTGCAATAATATTGTATAAGTAGAAAGCAATGTCTATAAAATGGATAAATGTAAATACATAATAGAGGAATAGTTTACTCTGTGTGCTCTGCAATTTCTTTCAAAGCCAAAATTGCTTCCTCCTTCTCTTCGATGTACGCATTCTCGACACTATAGCCTGCTACATCATCGTCATCCTCGTCTTCTTCGTTGTCCGTATTCTCGATATCTTCTTCTCCATTCTCGCTCTCATTATCGCTGAGATCCTCGTAAATCGGAAAAGCTGAAGTCTCGTCTTCTTTAAAGTGGGGCTATTAAAAATTGAAACAGGATCGTAAATTAGCATTATCAATTTACACGCCACTCTTTCTATACTTCACATACCACTATGCCTTCCGAGCTTTGTATACTCGTTATCATGTACTCGACAATTTGCGGCAAAGCAGTCGCCATTTCCTTTTTCATTATCGTGCTAATGGAAGCCAACAGTCCGTAAACAGATTTCCTTAAATCCGGATCTTCTGTTTGCTTTAGTAATTTCATTCCAAAGTTAAGAGACCTATCAGCCAGAGGTGCGAAGTTCTTATCGCCTATTGTTCTCGCAATCACTCCGAGAGTATCTGTAACATCAGCCAATTGTTAACGAAACTATCAAACTCTATACAAAATCTCAAGCATCGCGATACGAACCAACTGCCTGCACTTGAAGACACATAGTTTCCTCCGTCTGCTTTTCCATAAGATAACCATTAAGAATGGAGATGATCCTTTCGAAGTATGGCAACATGTGCTCCTTACTTGCCAATGCAGCCGAGCCTATAGCGCTCAGTGACAATTCTCTAACGTGAACAGGAGTGTCGGTATTAAAAATCTCGAAAAGCCTCTCCATCAACGTTGGCAAGTAAGGTAAAAGACTTTCGTTCAAATTTTCGCAGAACATCTCCAGTGCATAGAACATACGATCGACCGACGGTGGTTCTTTCTTCTCTTGCTTAATGTGCGCGCATATTTGACCAAGATACTCGAACAGTACAGGTAACAATTCAGAAGAGTATTGCGAAATGTCTGGCTGTAAATGTTCGGAGAATTGTCCGAGGGCGAAAAGAGCAGCATTGCGCACCACAGGGATAGAATCCGTAATTCCTTGGCAAGTACATTGCAAGAAAGATTCCAGATATTTAGTGCGGATGTACTCCGAACAGCCCTCTGCTAGCACTGCCATTGCTAAATATGATGCCTTCTTTGCGTATACATCTGTGCCTTGCAAGCTAGGTTCTATATATTGCAACTGTAAACAGATACATTAAGTTTCTTATTCAACGAGAAATTTTTACACGTACGAGAGGAATCTTACCAATTGGGGAATTAATTTCTCCGGGGGTAAATTAAGCGCGAGCAAATCTAAAGTCTGAGTAGCACAAGTCACAGGTGTATTGTCTTCGTTATCACCGCTGAAGTAAACTTCATCGTTGTCATCATCGAGGCGTGTGGACATAAGAGCGAACAGCAATTCTATGAAATCATAGTAGGAGATTAAGCTTTTATACAAACACCAGAAACTTCACGATGCTGACATCACTTACCTATGATAGGTTCAACAAGCTTATGCTTTATTATAGCTTTCTTCTTTGTCCTAGCTAACCAGCCGATGAAACCAACTGCTTTAACTCTAAGAGCATCATCTAATGAATTATTACCAGCAATAGCGAGAGCCATACTGACGAGTGGTTTGACATGAGGAGCTATCACGGCGATTGCATTTTCACATAGTTCGTCCAACAGTTCGAAGCATTCGATGGCTTTGTCTTCGTCAGTAACAGTGAGAGCTTGAATCGTGGCCATCACTTGGGGCATCATTTGATGATAAGCATTCACCATCTGCGAGGATAACTTATCGTTAAATATGTTCAATAGTATGCTTCGTTAACTTTATACATTTCATACAATTTACCATCTGATCCCCTTCGACTAAGAGAACAAGATTCTGCATTATTTTCAGACAATAATATGCTACGGGGTGTCCTAAATCTTGTAGACTATTCAACGTTTGACTCAGAAGCAGTACGAGCGACCCAGCGTGTGTTAAATACGCTTCAGGTGCAACTTCTGTCATAACTGACAAAGTATACGTTCCCAACTATAACAAAATTCTACTTTATAACAAATATTGAAACTTTACAAGTTTTGCTTCATATTCTTCCTACCTCTTTATCATTCAAGTTTTCACTAGTAACTAACTGCTGCACAAACTGTAAAACCTCTGGCCACCCGTTATTTGGTAATTCGTGTTTCACGATCACACCTATCAACTGTGCAATCGCGTTCTTCACCATTTTCTCAGGCTCGTTAACCAGCGCCTAGGGAATTACAAAAGTTATTTACATTCTTCGCGATACAGTGTCCTTAACTAAACGAGGTTAACCTTTACTTCTGTATTACCTGTAAAATGAGCGCTTTGAATTCAGTTCGTATCTGTAGCGGCAACTTCAACCAATGGCTCCCTTTGCCGTAACGCTTCCTAAGTAACACGGCTCCATATTGCCGTATCTAAACAAACATATTTCATTCGCTAGGAGAAATTGATAACGAGAACGAGCGATTTACGAAAGAAGAGCACAAACCTGAGGCGTTGACGACGATACAATGAGTTGGCATAACGCCGCTGTACTTTCTGGTTTCTTAAAAGCCTCCCTAAGTTCCGCTGTCCCCTGGAATTATCGCGTCGTCATGTTAAGTTAGATGAAATACATAAATCTCCGTACCAAAGTTCTTAGAAATTGGTCATCGATAAATGAGGCAGAGTTGCATACTCATTTAACAGAGAAACTTAAAACGTACATGACGTGGATATTAAAACACCGAAGAACAACGGCGGGGGAATAATTACAGAGTGTAACGTGTTTTATCTACGGGAGCGATGTAATGTTCGGGGAACGCAAACCGGTATCTTGTGAAGCGTAGGATGAAGATTTAGCACGAGAATTTCGGGGGTATTTAAAATGGTTATTAATCCGGGCGAACACGTGTTTTGAACATGGCAAAATTTCTTCGTATTATTAACTGTCAGTTCTCCAAACGTACCTGCTTTATAGACGCGTTGTCGGCTACAAGTAACTTCAGCAGTATCTGCTCCATTATTGGCTTAATATTAATAATAAAATATGTATTTGGCAGTACTTCCGAATAAAGCTGCCGGTTGTCCACTACCGCTGTTCTGACCTGTTGGTGACGTCTGTACTAGACCTCGGTGCGCAGGCGCCACTGCCGCCATAAGTTCGCTATATAAAATCATCAGTGCTACGCACATTCCTACACTGGGCGAATTCCACTTACGCCCAAATCGCTTGTACGCGACTGGACGCAATATGAAGAATTTCAAAGTCGATTTTCTTGAAAGTGAAACGCAATATCAAAAAATTTTATTTCTTTTTGTCGACTTATTCACTTGTTATAAGTCGAAAAGAAAGAGCAACTTTTTGTGATATCGCGCTTCATTTTCGAGAAAATCGACTTTGAAGTTCTTGTGTAGAAAACAGTGGCGGATTTAACAGGGCGGCCGATGAGCAGTTGCCACCTGGGCCCCTGCACAAAAAGCCCCCCAGGGCCCCATCTTTAAAGAAAAACATTATGATTATATCCAAAGTATTTATTTCTGTATTATTACACTAAACCCGTTTTTAGTACATTACCGCTTTATTTTTCCCAAAAAATGGGCCCCTGCTCAGAAGGCCCCCTAGGGCCCTGTCTTAAAAAAAAACTTATGATCTTATCCAAGCACTATATTTTTTTTTCTATACTTTTCTGTACACTTACCCCCTTTTATATACTAAACTCTTCATTTTCCCGAAAAATGGGCCCTCAGAACTATTGCCACCTAGGCCTTTTTTCTTAAATCCGCCACTGGTAGAAAACTTACCATAATGAAAATCACGGGCGATTTGGGCGTAAGTGGAATTCACCCACTATTGTCCGTCGCCATACACATGAACGCTGTCGATGGGCATTGTGCACGTTCTGTGCAATAAAATACCGCGTGTAGAGGGGGATAAAGGTGTAGAATAAATTCTTACTAACGTAAAATTTATTGTATTCGTCGACAACAGGTTTATATAAACAGAGTGGCCACGATTCTATAAAATATGCTTCTCCTTGTAGTTTACATATTTTTATCTTTCAAATCCATATATCATTGCCGCCAAGAAGAAAATTTGTAGTACCCAACAGATTCGTGTTACGTAGATGGCGCTTGAAGCGGTAGTTCTGGATAAACGGGTACGAAATTCTTTTAAAAAAATTGAAGTTACGCTGTATCGTTTTTAGAAGACGTTCATTTAGAACGTGTGTGTGCAACGGAGTTATTGGACAATCGAAGGTTTCTGTTAAATTCGTGAATCGTTGCCACTCGAGTGTAATCTGTAGAAAAATCGAAGTTTCCCGCGGGATGCATCGAACAGGTAGGACTTTGTTTACAGTGAGTGAATCAAGTATTACTTATGTAGTTTATTAAAATATTATCTCCGCATATACATGTAGTTATGAGAGGAACTGCGTTGTTTCCTGTTCCTCGGTATCTACGGATACCATGTTCGCTCACTGGACCGTCCTTTGGTGTAAACGATCGTTTCCTTTTTGATATCGATAATTTAAGACCAGACTTTTTATTCCCATGCCTGCGCAGTGTAAGTCACGCGAACCGTTTGTTCCGACTTCGTCTAGCCTCGCAACGCGCCGAGGAGTTTATTATTTTAGAGCGAATCCCTCCCACCCGTTTCCCTCCCTCTTCCCTCTATATTCCATCTTCACCCTTCCCTCGGCCCGTGCCCTCTCTGTCGCTTCCTCTCTCTCTCTTTCCGTGAACGCTTCGATACGGAGGCGCCTTGAGATAATGCAGTCTTCCAAATTCTTTGGATCGCCGTTTTAAAAAATCCACGCAAGCGTCGATTCGTGGAACACTTCCAGCCACCGGCACGCACCGTTGTTTTTCCTGTCGAATTCGTTTACTCGCTCCCACTTTCAGATTGTATTATTCGATTGAATTGAATGCATATGAAATTACCGATCGGGGATGTCGTAAAAGTTCCTTTGTTTATGGCGGGGATACAATAACAATTGCTGACGCTGGTTTACAACGTGAGAAATGTTACAGGAACTTAAGAAAATAAAATAAATGAAAAATTGTTAAAAAGTATAAAATATTATAGAGCAATTTTAGGTGCTTTAACCTAATACATCGTTAAAGTATCGCAAGTGGCGACAAAATTCACCCTCCTTCGCGCCAGCTCTGAAAACTGGCATAATTCCCCGTTGGCTTATCTGTTAGATTAAATGTATCTTGAGTTACGCCTCTTACGACTCAAGAACCGACACTTGTCTCGGAATTATGTACAGTGGATCCTCGGATTCGCCACAAGTGGATAGTCACTGATGCGAGTGTAGGTTAAAAGAATCTCCATTTACAGAGATGTCGCAAGTGGCGTACCATAAACCCGTGGAAAGTAGGAATGATCGCTAGGAGTGCTTAAGTTTGCCACGAGTGGGCGATCTTACTAGAGCAAGTACAGTTTTAGGTTAAAGAATTTATGTTGGGAAGAATGCCGAGGCTAATCAACGTCGATTCATGAAAATAGAGACTTCTTTTATTAAATAGGTGCAAAAGTGCGTTCGCTCACTGTTAGGTGTTGTTAAGTGTATGGAAATATCTTATTCACTATACCTTCTTGTACTTTTATCAGAAATTTGGCAACAGTGAAAAATACTTTGGTTAATGAAACTTGTTATCTATTTTGACTTTTAATAAAGATTTTTCTTGAATAAAGCGAACGAACTTTCGCACAGATCCAACAGAATAATGATCAAATTCTCTTTTAAGTAATTATAAGCACAGAACAGATAATCTTCTTGAATCCAGCAACATAGTCGGGCTGACAGGTTACCTCGTCGGGGAAAAATATCGCAGAAACACGAAGTAGAAAAAAAGCACGGCCAGAAGACGGCGGGTAGCCTGTCAGCGACGTCATTGAGTGACTCCTCTTGCACCTCGTGCATATTCGTCGTCTGGTTTACGTGCATTCCAGACGACGAGTGCAAGAAGTGGCTCTTTTCGTACCAACTTAGTATCTGCATCAAGTGCTCTCGATGAAAATCGGCCAAGAACATTTGAACTCTTATTTTACAGGAAACTTTGATAAAACGCCACAGACATCTGGTCGAGGAGCAATCTTCTGACTGTAAAAAAAACGCAGGAAAATCACTCAATATGTTTTCAATTTCGAAGTATTTCGCGATCCATTACGTTACACTTTATGTTCCACGGTAAAATAGAACTTGGTGCTCTCTCTTATCAGTTCAATATCTAGAGATGCAAATGCTATACCGAATGTCACACAATTTTGGGACACCCTGTACACTCGTTCCAAACTCAATTTTATACTACTTAGAAACATTGGAACACCACATGAGAGATTCTTTTAAAATATTGAAACAAAGCAAAGCAGAGACTGATAATGTTGATACTTGATATTCCGTTCGGAATATTTGATAGATAGGTGCGTGATAAGGAAAAGCCAGCGATGTCTATGTGAATGATGAACAGAGACGGGACGCCTCGAAGCGGTGGAGAAAAGTCTTAATGCGAAATTAATGTCGGTGATGAATCTGTTTCGTGTAAGCCGACGCCACATGCGATCCGCCATCTCGCATAGCGTCCTCTAATTTATTACATAAGCAATAGCGCCTCTTGATATTCTCTAAACCGATTCAAGGGAGTCATGTACAGGGTGCTCAGAAATTCGTGGCACAAACCATAACATACTATAAGAATATAGTCCTCATTGAAATATACAAAAAACTGTTTGCAAACACAGATCCAGGGACCAACTGTTTCAAAGTCCTAACAAGTCTTCTTTATTGTCTTCTCTATTAATAATACTCTCACTCCTCGATTCTGTCTACTTCTAAGTTTGAACAAACATAGTGATTCAGAGATTTAACAAACATACCTACAAGTTGTCGCATAATCACCATTCCCAAAGACGAAAGAAAGAAATGTGATAGCAATGAAAGTATCCAAGCAGAGTTTCGAAAGGGTGATTGCGCAATGTGCTTAAATTCTTCAGCCGCGAATTTCCCATCGGCTCTCCCCGTTCCTCTTCCTTCACCGCGATAACGAGGACCTGGATTGAGTGTCGCCACACTATTTCGAGAGGTGACAGGATCGATTATCGCCATGGCAGAGCAACATTCCTCCGAAGCGGCGCGCACGTGATTTAATAGAGACGTCCTCGTCAAAGAGCGCCGGCATTATTTGAACACGTGAGACTGGGGCAACTCCATATTACTCAAATAAAAGGATCCTCGCGGGCCCGAAAGGAAGCGTCCGAGGCCTATTCCTGATTTTTATGGCAGGGACGAGCAACAAGCTGTTCCAATAGAAATCTGTCGCACATTGGCGGCTCGGTAGCGTGCTTCCATCGTTCACGACCGTGTTATCTCCTTTATAACCTCCTGTGGAGGATCTAGGGCTACCAACTTCCTCGAAACGGCTACTAGGGATCCTTGGACTTCAGACTCCTCTTACATCCTTTTTCTCAAAAGGAGAAACAGATTAAAAGCTCCGAGGGCCACAAGTGCCACTTTTATTCTTCTTTTAAAATTTATAAGTTTAGTGGAATTTTATGGAAAGTATTAGGAAGGGTGTAAAGCTATGGTTCCTCCTGAGTCAAGAAACTACGTAAATCTTTGAATTCAGCGTTCATGTAATTTATTTTCTTCAGTTGAAAAAGGAAAACAATTTTTAAGTCTGTACAGTTCCGAGGTCGTGGGACCTTCATGCTCTTCCAAAAACAATGGTTGAAGATAATCAACTTTCTGTTTGGGAAGAAGAGTGCTATCGGCGAACAGTTTCTCATACAATCTAGCAGGGAGCACGATCTCGGTACGCAAGATGATGCCAAGCATCGAGCTGCCTGATGATCAAGAAGGGTTCTCGGAATTCGTGGATGAGAAGCAGGGACTAGGAGAAGAACTCGTGTTATCAACAAATCCTTTATCGTGACCGCAGAGCCGTCGTGACGTTATCAACATTGTTCTCTATCAAGTCACGCGGTCCAGTACATCATCGTCGATTATACACCGACTCGATACATCGTTATCACTCTACATTGCTCTCTCCATACAGGATAACCGATCTCGAACACTTCCTCATCAGAAGTGAATTCAAATAAAATTTCGAATAACGAATAAAAGTTAAAAAAATTATTCCCTTTAGTTAACCCCAGTTAACTTTATTCAACACACGACGAATAATTTTTTTAACTTTTATTCGTCACTCGAAATTTCATCTAACTAAAAAATTTGTCCACCTCCGAGCAACAGGAAAACTATCTTTCACTCCTTCTCACAAAAAACCGTTTATAATTCTACAAAGTTGGTTCGCGACGGGGCCTTAATTTAACATTCATCGATGGCTATAAATATAAATAATAGGAAGTCGACGTGCACAATTATATAAGCGACGGTTCACGAAAAGATTAGCGCGTCCCGCAACTTTTTATCGATTCTTGAGCACACGATATCGTTTCTTTTTTTATACAACTTATACCTAATATCCACACTGGCTCTCTCGCAGCGGAGATTCCTTTGGCGGCAGAGTTTTAAGATCCCGAGCCGCGTGTCTCGTTCGACGCACCGTTTCGTAGTTCGATCGACACTAGGGGTAGTACGCTGTTCTTTCGGATCGCTGGATAAGCGCGGTTCACATGCTGTACTTGATCTGATCGTAATACATCGACGTCGGCGGCGTCGTCGTTGTGTGGTGGATGTTGGAGGAGACCGTGCCAGGTATGTTGGATATGCTGAGGCCGCCGATGTTGCTCAAGTTCAGGGAGCCCAGGGAGCCTAGCGAGCCCAAGGTCACGGAACCGCCAGGGTGACCGAAGTAGGAAGGCTTTCGGTCGACCAGACCGCCGCCGGAACTGTTCGTGGTCGAATTTGAACATTGCATCTTTATCCCTGAAACGAGAAATAAAAAGGGGGCTATTGGCGTGGATGTTGATTATGAAATAATTAAGTAGTGTTGCTTACTTGCGCTTTATATGTGTTTTAAGTTTCAAGGTATGTAATTAGATCGTTGAATAGTTAAGGAATTTTCGTGGGATTAGAGTTAGGAGCGACAGAGTCTTGAACGATTAATTTTTTCTGAGATTGCACTCGGGACCACACATAACGCAACGAGGGGGGAAGGAGGGAAAATGAAGAGATCTCACGAGACGAAATCAGTCCTTGTATAGGTACGATAAATCAGAAGCTACGGCAGCCCTCGAGATCTTCCTCGAGTGCGCACTTCACTCGTGCCTCGGCTCTGTCTTTGTCTCGCCTTTTCCGTCTCTTTTCTGCCGCTCTGCTGTTTCTAGAGTATCTTTCCTGATGTCTATAGAGTCGAATTTGCAACGTTATAAGAAAAGTAGCTTCTAGTAACATTCTTCTACGAGCCTTCTAAAGTTAGCCAAATTCTAAACTGTTTCAAAGTGAAATAGAAATTTCTACATTTCAAAACGAAGCACAATCTTCATATAGGTACCTATTATCAATTGATGAACAATTGCCGCCTGAACCCCTGTCTAGAAGACCCACCCAGGACCCCATCGTCAAAAAAAATGTGATTTTATCCGAACACAATATTTATTTCTGTATTACTACATTTTGTCCACTGTTAGTAAACTGTCTCTTCATTTTTTTGAAAAAATGACCCCGCGGAACATTTTTAAGAATTTTTTTTCAGGAATAATTTACAGTTTTCATAGAAAATTTTTATTACCTACCTTTAGTATAATGTCTTAAGAAACTGTATAAAAAAATGAATAGAAAACATGCATAAATTTTAATATATTAATTAATCTTCTAGCCTCTAGAAAACATACATAAATTTTAGTATATTAATTAATCTTCTAGAGTCTATTTTAGAGTTTTAGAGTTCTAGACTTCTAGAGTTTTTCTATTCATTTTTTTGTACAGTTTCTTAAGACATTGTACTAAAGGTAGGTAATACAAATTTTCTATGAAAACTGTAAATTATTCCTGAAAAAAAATTCTTAAAAATGAAATATGCCACAGCTCATTATGCCCGGGTAATCCAAATGCATGAGACTATTTTCACAAAAAAAATAGATTTTTTTTCTATTCAGTCTTTTTTCACAAAAAAATACAACTTTTTTTATAAAATCAGAATCTAAATTCCGGGATAAGTGGAGTAGTGAAACTAGTAAATAATAACAGAAAAAAAATAGTTTCAAGTAAGTACGAACTGTTTTCAAAAATCGAATTTCTGGGAGATATGCTCTAACGTACAGAACTTATGCTGCAGCAACCCAACAGATAATGTAGCATCGATTAAAGCCGACCCATCTTGCTGCAGCGATCGAAATTCTGTTTAATTCCGGGTGGAAGGGAAGTGTAACGAGTGCCTTAAAACAGCGTCGTGTGTGGTCTCGATGGCAGTGCTGTCAGTCAAAACCTCCCCCTCTCGTGCTTCTCCACCACCCCCTTGTACAGAGCACGAGGATTTCCTGGGCAGTTCAACGGTCCCCCTCCCCCGCAAATTTCTTTTTCTTATTTTAACGAGTACACGTTGCTCAAGGCGTGGTACCGTCGACAACGACGGCAGTAAAAGAGCACAGAAGCGAATATCGTATCCCAACAACGATGCCCATAGTCGCGGAGTAGAGATCGCGTGCGCGCGCGCGCGCTCCAGAAATACATCCCGAGACTGGTGTAGAAAAAGAGAAAGAGGAAAACTGGGGCCTACCCGAGGCGCGTCTGCAGATTGATCTCGTTTACACTTTACTGACTGAACGAGAGAAGAAGAGGCGAGGAGGGTTGAGGAATCGCGGGGACGGAGGCGGAAGGGTGCGTGGGTGGCGCGTTTATCCCCCTGTCGATTTCATGGTGTATCGAGGTGGAGAAGGAATAGATTGTGTGTACTTATAAGCGGGAGTGTGCGTGAATGGGAACGATCTGTTGATCGGTGTAATGGATCGTCGACTTTTCCAACGGTGTCCCGACGTGCGGCGTGGAATCGGAGGGGATGTGTACGAATGGGTTTTGAAACGGGGGTGGGCAGTGGCGGATTTAAGGGAGGAGGCCCAGGTGGCAAACGTTCCGGGACAATCTGTGCATAATAGAATTATTACAAATAAATTTAAGCAAATTGTGGTATGAAAATTGTGGGAAATAAAAAAATATAGTGTTAGGATGAAATCATAAGTTCATTTTAAGGATTTATTTCAATTGTTTTCACTACACCATTTTAAAGAAATAAATTATAAATTGAGAAAATTGTGAATTCAGGACATTTTCACTGTCAAAAATTTAGCAAAAGCTTGAAAGAGATTTGTAAATTAAAAAATACCTTTCTAGGAGTAGAAATAAGACTCAAACTGTCGTTTGAGTTCCTTACATCCAGATTTACTTATTGAAACCCGATTAATGAGGGGGTTCTGAGTGTAAAATTGAAGAATTTTAAAGAAGTGAACATAAATGTAGGGTGGGTGATTTGAAGATGGAAACTTAAATAAAAAATAATTGCATTCACATAGGTAACACAGTACCACATCAGTCCATAAAGCATTAAATGGACAAATTCAATCTAAAGATTCTAAAACTTTCAGAGTCATTTAGAGGAAGATCGATCAGCACACGTTTGTATACACTTTTAGCTCAGTAATTGTAAACTAGATCAGTCCGCAGTGCGTATAAGTAGTGAAGCCAATAATCTCCTACACTCTACGCCTACACGATTGAAGGAAAATATGTTTACATACTAACATGAAAAAGAGCCATGAAAGTGTGAAGGCCAGGCGTTTAACAAATTACTAGTTGATAATCGCGGAAGCAATCCTCGCCACCATAAAATCGCCCGGTCGCGGGTCCGAGGGGCGCGACTGATTCCGCGGAGAGGTTTAATAAACGAACCGGGCCAGTGTTTGAGATGGCACGGTCGATGTACTTACGATTAAAGAACATGTTGTTTACCCCACTTGTAAATGTTTACGCGATAAGCGATTCGAGACCTCGCTGCTAGCACGCGACCACCGCTAACCGATACAAAAAAAAACGTGTATTTTCGTTCACCCCGGACCATTTGTTTATCACGCGATCGCGCGTAATACGTTGTTACATTCATAGAATCGGTTCATTCATTCATGAACTGCTCCCCATAAAAATCATTTACTCCTAAATATTACACATTCTACCTCTCATTATCTTGTCTCCTGATTCTGAATTTCGCATAATTGCACAGCAATACTTAGCTTATCTGATACACGGAATAACAGGGAAGAAGATTTTACAAAGTCACTGTTGCCCCACAGTACCATCAGCCCCCTAGAATTATAATTATTACTGACTTTTTGGGAACTGCGAATAAAACACTTCAAAGCATAATATCACGTGCGGAAATCATCTCGGGCTACTTGTTAACCATACGCACGAACGCCTATAGGCGTTCAACGCACAGCTGACATTGCCCAAAGGGAATTCAATTCTTGTGATCCTTTTTTCGGTATCAATATCAAGTCTTCTTTATTTGAATGGGTACTTTGGTGTGTATAAATTATGTAACTCTGAAAAGGAGACATTTAAAGGCTGGTTAATTGCTGCAGGCCCTGTTGACCGTGGGTGTTCACGCTAAATTAATCTGACGGGGAGCGTGTCGGGATTTCGTGTCGCGCCGTGTTACACGTGTTCAGTTACGAGTTACGAATTACGACTTTCTCGCATGGGGCGTGACAGGAATGTCACCCCGACTAATAGGTCCTGTCAGCTCCAACAATCTCGTGTCTGTCGGCTCCGCGAAGAGTACTTCCGACGGTACTACCGAGCGGAAGTTAATTTTTAAATTTGCTTGCCCGGAATGGTGTCACTCTATACGCTTCCCCTTTAGCGCAAAATAATACAGTGCAGTCTCGACAGATGCAATTTCGCTTATTATTAACTTTCAATCTCTGCGAATTTTGACTTACATATCACAGAATTTTGTTAAATAATACGCAGCAGGGATGGCGTGAAATTTTGCGGGGCCAAAGATGAAGTACACCCGTCCCTCAATTTACGTGAATATCCGGTTCCACGTGGATTTGATTTACGCGAATAAAAATCGTGTAAATTGAATCTGTCAGTATAAAAGGAAAAATATTGGAAATAAAAGCTAGTAAAAGTTTTAGAAATACCTACATGTGTACATATTTATACCACAGAACTTGACAAAAAAATAAGACACTTCAGAAAACAGAAGTATGTAATTTTTAGTCGATGTCACTATCGCTACTGTAATTCAAAACAATAAGCCTTTTCTTTTGAATTGGCATAAACACATCATCTTCATCGCTTGAAATATTTGGAAGTCACACTGTTCGCTTCCGCACTACGGATCAGCGGTCAGGGACCAACGTTTTGTGCGGGCCTAACGCAACAATGTTTCTTTCTATGACACGCGTTTCGCCAACCGATCTCACAATACTGACTGTATAAAATTGTCACTTTTAAAACTTATAGGGAAATATGTATGTATATACATATCTGACCGCGTAAAATCAATTTCGCGTATAAAAAGTTTGCGTACATTGAGGTAAATTTGCCGCGTAAAACAAATACTAGCGTAAATAAAATGCCGCGTAAATTGAGGGACGGGTGTAGTGTAGTAGAAGTGCATTGACATGGATACAGAGATTGAAGCAAATTATAATTCACAGAGAATCGAAGTGAAAGTGAAGCTAGAGTTTAAATCCAGCTTTCCCGAATTCCCCCGTCCTCGACAAATCGCGTGAATGTTCGAAACGTGTCCGGACACTCTGTGAACGAGTATTCGACAGCTCCGTTTTACGGTGGTCGGCGCCTGCACGGTCGTAAACTGTCTCTGATTCTCCAGATGGCCCCCGAAGACTGTCATGAATTGTCATTGTTGTCCTCGGCACCAGGATCTCCTGCCAGTCTCGTGAATTGCGTCTAGAGATCAATGGCTGCGCGCAAAATCTGACAAAGTGGAGTCTGGCTCCAGCTCACCCAGTGTCTAACTTTATTTCAATCTTAAGACGAGGAAAATATATGAAAAAACTATTGGTTACGAAAGTCGATCTCTAGGGGTGATTCAGAGCTAATGGTCCATTCGTCTCTTTTTATATCTACATAATTAATTTCTACGGGTATTTGCCTTAAACTGGGAGAAGCCTTTGAGCATAATTGAATAGCAGCGGAAGATATACGGGCGAAAGCCTGAGGCGGCAATTCGCGAGGGCGCCGCAATAAAAAAATCTGTTCTTTATTTCGTTTTCTTTTAAATGTCTGTTATTATTTAAATAAAACCCGATGAATTACCCAGATATATGAAGTAAAACAGACTGTTTTTTTATTAAAAAATTAGGGAGGGTGCTAAAAAAAATGGTTTCGTCCAATATCATATGAAGGGTAAGGGGGAAAACAGGGAATGTCACAAAACAACTGTATCGACAAAATTAAATCTTAATATTTTAGTCTATCAGTAAAGAAAAAACATTCAATGAATCTAATTTTCTTCTTAATTAATTTCTTCTTTTACCTTGACGACTCTATGCATAAGCAAAGAGTGAGGACATTCCGTATTTTGTTCCAGTGTAGAGTGGACACTTCCTGTTTTTAACTACATAAGTAGTACACCAAATCTTTAACGTTATCTTAAGGGGGTATTTGAATTTTATAACCCTTTGTGATTCGTCAGTTCTGTAGTCTCAATTGCCACCAACAAAATCCAACTACTTAGTCCTACTAATATAATAAATGCAAAAGTGTGTTCGGATGTTTGTTACTCATCACGTCGCAACTACGCAACGGATTTTACTGAAATTTTATATACACATAGTCTGGGACTAGGAATAACATATAGGATACTTTTTATCCCGATTTTCTTAACCGATCTGGACTCCAAAATCCTGCAGAAAATATAGACTACCATGAAATCTGGACATCTCACCCCGTCCCCCTAATTTCACCCTCTTAACACTCCGTGATAATCGAAGTTTTACCCGAGCAACGCTGAGTACTTTAAGCTAGTATGCTATAAACCGCAAACTCACAAAAAATGGACATTCCCAATTTTTCCCCTTACCCTTCACACGTAAGTAGGTACAGTCACGTCGGCCCTGTCATTGAATCTCATTGTTCACACCAAACACGTGTTCAAACACCCCATACCTTTCACTCTCTTATTCAAAAAGTACTTATCCAGCCCAATCTACCAATGAAACTACTTAGAAAACTACACGACGCACTCACCATTATCAGCTACAGGTGTCTGGCAGCCGCTATGCGGCGAACTAACGTTGCCCACGGGGCTGCTGTTGCCAGCCTGCTCCGGAATCCCTTGCATAGGAACGTTGACATTGCTACCTGCGTTGTTGACCCCTGGTAGCCCATAGTAATACTCCTGGCCAGGTGTCTGAGCGGTAGCCGCAGGATTAGCCGGGCACTTGTAGCTCATCATAGTATCGTTCTCCTTGTAAACCGAGTCTGGGTGGTGTTGCTGATGCTCCTTAACAGAGAACCCATCGGTAGCCCTATATCCCAGCTGATCCTGGCTCCTAGCGTACCCAGGTTCGCTCTTAAACGCCACGATTTCCCCATTTCGATATACAGACTGTTCCCCGGTCTTGTAAGTCACCTCTGTCGTCTTGTAGGTCACCTCTGCGATAGGCGGCGTCTTGTACGACGCCTCCGGATAGGCCCAGTCCGCGGAGACAGCAGCCCCGGGTGCGTACATAGCGTACTCCTGGTAATTCTGGTACTGATTCTGGTAGCCATTGGCGTAGTCCATGGCCCCAGGCGCTAGATTCTCGTACCCCGGCGCCTGAACGCCCACCGGGCCGCTGCCAGAGAAGTACTGTGGGTACTGAGGCTTCAGAGCCTGGCACTTGCGACGGAAGCCCCGCGGTCGCCGTCGGAAGCTCCCTTCCTCGAACATATACTCCGTCGAGGGGTCAATCGTCCAATAGTGACCTTTGCCAGGTCTACCCAGCCCCTTGGGGAGCTTGATGAAGCACTCGTTCAAGCTTAGATTGTGGCGAACGGAGTTCTTCCAGCCTTGGTAGGTCCCCCTGAAGAACGGGAAGCGTTGTTGGAGGAACGTGTATATCTCCGAGAGGGTTGACCTCTTCGCGGGGCTCGACTGGATCGCCATCACGATCAGCGCTATGTAGGAGTACGGCGGCTTCTCCTGGCGACGGGCGCCGGGCTTCCTCGGCAGCTCCGCGCTCGTTGGGCTGATCATCAGGGTGTCTAGAGCCTGGTCTTGGCTCAGGCTGCTCATGGACAGGCTTGTCCGCGGTACCACGGCAGTGGAATTAGCGAGTACGACGGCGGACTGCTCCTGGAGGTGCAGGCTCGCTTCCGTCTCGTTCTTCATCGCTATCCTCGCGTTCTCCGCGGCGCCTCCGCGATGCGTCGACGGGACGATCACCGAGTGGTCCATTGAGTCCTGCCGGTCACGCGGTGGTGGGCATTCTTAGGTCCTCGGAGCTTACGCGGCCACTTCACAGGGGTCTAGTGATACCCCAGGCTACCACAAGATCGTAGTAAACAAACTCCGCTGACTCCGAAGCTTCGCGAGCACACCTCTGTCACCTAGTCGAGACGTCCCCAGTTCCCGGAACTCAGATTTGATTTGAAAAAAAAACGCACCTCGTTTGGACACTTGGATCCAACGGGATCTATTAACTGGATATCACTCCCGACGGAGAAGCCGGTTGTTTATAACGTCTGCGCGGATGACGGTGACGATGGACTCGCGTGGCGGCCACGCGGTTCACCCGCGGTGATCACAATACGGGGTGGATGAGGCGGCTCGTTATTTACGTTGAGCCCGACGTAAATTGTTTGCACGGAGCCGGCACGGTGGGGTCAATTATTTAGACTCCGCCACTTCGCTCGGTAGTTCGCGCTGATGCGCGGCTAAGTGTTTTCGGTTGACTGGAGCTCGGGATCAGCCGCGGGCACGGTGGAAGCTTTGCCGCGTCTTGATGACGCGGGCCACGTCGTCGCGACACTGAGTCGCTTAGCGCGGCGTGGGCGGGCTGAAGACGGGGGTGGGGCGCGTTTCTGGAGACCTGATTAGTCGTGGTGGGTGGACGACGCCTGTGCTCGCGCTTTTGGCCAATGGGAGGTGAGATTGATGCGGGGGTGGCACGCCCCTCGAAGCTGAGGCACGGGCGCCGCGAGGGTGGCTGATGATCGTCGCTCCACGGGGGACGGGTGTAATGGAAAGGTTGCATAACTTTTGAGGTTTTCGTTGTTTCGAGGAGGAATCAGGGTGATGATGCTTATTCGATTGTTGATAGTGATGGAGACCTGGGTGATGAGGGTTTTTGAGTGGCAGTTGTGTCCTTGGGGAGAGTTATTGTGGTTTGTTTGAATCGATGATGGTATTGTTTTGTTATGCTGGGGAAAAATTATGGTCTTGGGTGAGGGTCGAGGATTTTACTTGGAGCAGGGAAGGGTTTGAGGGAATTAGAGTGTAATTGTAGAGAATGCAGAGTGTGTAGTTGATGTCGTTTGCGATACTGGAGGGAGAGAACTGTAGGGAATGATTCTGCTGGGGCAGACATTTACTTGTTGCTGGTGTTTAGATCATGGGAATGTCACATCATATTCAATTTGAAGCAGAGCCGCATTTACCACGAGGCAGACTACTTAGGCGCACGCTGGGGCCACGTTTTAAAACCTTACTTCTCGTAAACAAACCAAATTTCTATCCTTTTCTTTCTGTAATACATGTTCATGAGCCCGTGACTTGGGTAAAATTGGCACCTCAAATAAATAATACCTACTCTTTAGATGTATACCTAACAGGCAAAAAACATTTTGGGTAATAGCTATTTGAGGCAAAAAACTTTTGGGGTAATAGTTATTTCGTTTCCTACAGATAGTTACTTCTACATATTTCACAAAACCTTAGAAATAAACTTGTTCTTTTAAGACCTCATAATGATGTTGCTCCTGGGGCCTCTAAAAGTTTAAACGCGGATCCTGAATTGAGTTATTTTATATTTAGTATAAGTAAGGATTGATATTAGTCATCAATTCAAAACACGCAGTATTCGATGATTTTTAGAAACGAAGGATTTTTATATTTAAAGTTGTGAAGTCACAAGTCTTCGAGTTTAAATTATTCTTCATATAAAAAGTAGAAATATTTTCACTAACTTTCATTATTTTTAAATGTGATTCTAAGTATAAATTTGTATTGAAAAGCTTCAATCAACCTTTGCAAGACACTGTACCTAATTTCCCATGGAAACCCTACTCAGAAAAGTCCCCAAACATCAGAAATATCATCCCCCCTCTCCTACCGCATTCAGAAATTCTACATTGATACCTATACAGTAGCACTTGCACTGAATAAGACGGATAAGTAGGTTCTGTCGACGATGTTTTTAGAGATGACTACTTACGAACAATGTTGCCAGGTATTTTACAATAATTCGAGTATACGTGCTAGCAGCCAAGTATGTATGAAAAAGCCAGCAAGGAACGATTGGTCCACCTGTTGGCCAACCGGACGATAGATCCACGCTCCGCCCGAGCATGGAACCGCCCTCCATCCTCTGTTTTGGGTCTCCTTCCCCTCGATGCTTCTGCATCATCGATTATCCCGAAATTCGTGGCGATTTTCTGGAAATTTTGTTCGATGATATCAGCTTCCGCAGAACCTAGACGTCATCGGTGATCTCTTTCTTATGCATGGGAGTACAGGATGTCGTATTTCCGGCATTTCGCTTAATCAGACCGCTCAGTTGAGAGAAGCAGAATCTTACAACGTCGTGTAATGTTATTGATATCGAGTTGAAAAGTTGCAATGTTGCAAATAAGGATTGTAGTTATTATTTTGTGATTAGAATATTTTATAGCAGCTTCTGACGATACTCACAATCAGTGCCTTCATAGAAGTATATATGTGGCACGGAATTTCAGGCGCTGTGGGTAGAGAGAGAGAGAGAGAGAAAGAGAGGAGAGAGAGAGAGAGAGATAGAATTAATATTACTAGCAAAATACTCCTGCGCTTCGCATTGGGCCTAAGAGATATTAAGGAATCCGTGAAAACACATTTTACCTCGTTTCACCCCTGTAGGGGTTGATTAGAGCAAAATGTTGAATCTGGTTTTAACGCATTTGTGTGGGTAGCCTTTGTAAGTAAAAACCAAGTTGATATATAAAGCAAGCAAACATATTTCACCCCTTTTCCCTCCTTCGGGTTCGAATTTAAACAAATCCCTTCTTATCGAGCACCTACGTCGCAAAAGGAATATACTCTCCAAAATGTCATATTTCTAGGGTCAGCTCTATAAGTTTAGATTATTAGTAGCTATACCCTTTAATGAAGAACTATTTCCAAAACACATTTCACTCCATTTTTTATAACTATTTAGCTACTCACTGACCAACTACCAACTTCCAATAAAAAAGAATAGGTAGGGTAAACGCACCAATGAACGCACACTTCAGGCTAATGAATTATAAAATTATGTTTGCATCGCGAACGATTCCACGTGCTGCAAAAATTGTTTAGATATGGAGCAAGAAATTAAAAGAAGTCTCTAATTAATTAGTTGCTTATTTTAAAAACTTATTTTACCCATTTTAATAAAAAATGTCCATTCTCTGGTACGTGTTTATTTACCGGCACATCTACCCTACACATATTTTTGAAGCCATACTTTGTCAGCTAAGTAGGTAGAATACGCTGTACTCCGATTGGAGTGATCGAAAGTCAACACGTTCAAGGGTTGATTCATAAAGTATGACGTTATTTCTTCCCAGCACGGAGCTTCCAAGACCTCTTACCGCTAGGGTCCCTTATCTCCACCGTGGCTAGGTCGTAACGAGCCGTTTGTCAATTGATACGTCAATCGCAATCGATCGAGGCAAAAATGTTTATTCGACGGAACACGTGGCTGGGTATCGAATAACCAAGCCTGGACTAATGAAGGAGACCGGAACTTATCATGAGTTTCATCTCTGCGTGGTTGACTTGGTTGTGGTCCCCGACAGACTCCGTCTACGCTATAAATTTCGCTTTGGAGCTTTCTTCGAAAATTCTTAGAAAATTGAAGTCTCCTTTGTTCACGTTCATTCCTACTTCTACGTACTTCTTCCCTAAATAGTAGCTCAAAATATTGAATACACAAATATATGGTATTAAAAAGAGATCCAATCTCTTTTGATTTTTAAATGTACCTACATACAATATTTATTCTAGATTAAGAAGCATATTTTTTCCAAATATTCAGGAAATATTTATTTTGTATTAGGAAAATTTTTGGCCGGATATAAAATAAAGGTTTATTTAATTCTAAATATTTATTTCACATTTTCTGAATACTTAGGTACTTGAGATGAATCTAAATTTTTGTGTTAGGGTTGAAAAATTCGAAATTGAGGGCTCAAAGCGACGAATCACCGCCGTTTTTTTTTTACGATTGTAGATTTCTAACAGGGCAGGTTTTGCGAAACTATGTGGGAAGGGAGTGCATATCCCGGGGCGCAATTATTTAATGTCATCCAACGATCTGTCCAGTGATATTGTGGGCTGTCTGCTCTCTAGACCACGAATTCTCAAGGAGTTTGTTTGCGTTACGGCGAACGATCTGACGAAAGAGATGCGTCACGGCCATCTTGTCTTTGCCTTCCAGCCGGATCCCTGCAACGAGGGCTCGTATCTCCGTTCACTTTCAACTCTTACTCCAATCTCTTCTAATCGTTTTTCCTCTTCAAATACTACATTTATTCAAGAGAAATAATTATCCTTCCTCTTAATTCCATAAAAAAAATCTAGGTATGTTTTGATAAAATTACATTTCGAGAAACGGGTCCCTAATTCTAAAAGGCCCTGGCACTTTAGAGAAATCAGAAATTGGTGACTTACAAGGAAAGATCCCGAACTCGGAAATTCAAAAAATTCTGAGACCGTGAATATGTAGGGGATTTCCTCCTGATTACAACGCAATTTTCAAAATTTTCAAATTTCAACGCAAAAGGGGGTGAAATTGACCTCTTAAATACCAGCTATTTTCCGATTTTGTGTTATAGGTAACTCGCGAACTATAAGAACTGTACCAAATGAGAGTCCTAATTAAAAGAAGTAACTTTTTCCTGAAAACTTTGTTTCTATCTCCTACAGTTCCCGAGTAATAATCGAAAATCGAAAAATTATCAGAGATTAATTACACCCTCTTGGAGTGAATTTGGGTAGCAAAAAAAAATTGCGTTATAATCAGGAGGAAATTTCCTACATATTCACAAAGTTTCAGATTTTTTTTAATTTCCGGGTTCGAGATCTTCCCTTGACAAAACTTGAAACATCGATTGTTGAAAACTTTCGAGATATAGAGACAGTTTTTCTGCAGACGCCCAGGACACTTGGCATAGGACCTCTTGCCTTAACTATATGTATATGAGTCCAGACTATGTACCTAGAGTCGAATACTACTTTAGACTCCATAATGAAGCCAGTTCTAACACGTGGGGCGTATATTTCTACCATTTTTTACCGATTTTCGCCAGTTTAGACCCGTGCCGTGGAAAAGAGGCATTAGTCGTGCTCGCCGGGATACGAGGGTCTTAAGGGGTTGAAGCTGAAGAGCTCGTCCTTTCTCCCTGGGTCCCCCGAAGATAGTGGCGCTTGGTCGTGTTTAGCATTTTATTGCTTCCAAGTTTACCCGTGACGTATTCTGCGACAGCTCCAAGTGGCTCTTGGAAAAAACTAATCGGGCCCTCGAGGTCCACGAAGTAGGAGAAAGTAGGTACATACGCTAGGAGGAGAAGTTTCGAGACAAACGTTCGTCCGTTATTGAGTCCTTCGACAACTCGTATTTCTCGCAAAAAGGAGACAATCGTCTACTTAGGAGTTGCATTATAGTCTCTTTTCGAAAGAAAATAATCGTTGCGGGTGTGTCTAGCGGCCTCGAAAGGCTCCGCGCGACCCCCTTGTTCCTTTTCCAATAAACAACGCGACCCACGCCCGAATCGCGACAGTTCCGAATGGTTTTTTTAAGATAAAACGCGGCACCGGGGATTCGAGACCACCCGAAGAAAACCCGTTTCGGTCGCACGTGTTCCCGTAGGAAAACCGCAGACCGGAACCAGACATTGCGGCTGGCTGTCTCACGTGCGCCCTGCGAGCCTTCCTCTCTGTTTACATCCGGCGGGGTGGCCATTTTAATCCCGATTCGCTGCTACGGAGTACGGAGCGGCGAGGTACCTATTCGAACTTTGAGGCTCGTGCAATTTGGTGGACTGTCGCGTGGACTCGGGAGTTAGTTTTTATAATGAGAAAGGAAAGGGGAAAAAAGGGAAAATGGAAAAAGGAGAAAAAAGGAAAAAGGGAAAATGGAAAAGGAAAAAGGGAAAAGGGAAAAGGAAAAAGAAAAATGAAAAGGGGGAGCAAGGAAAAGGGGAAAAAGTGGGGAAAGGGGAAAGGAAAAAGGAAAAGGGAAAAATGAAATAGGGGAGCAAGGAAAAGGTGAAAAAAGCGGGGAAAGGAGAAAGGAAAAAGGAACATGGAAAAAGAAAGGGGGAAAGAGGAAAAGGAAAAAGGAAACAGAAAAGGGGAAAAATGGAAAGGGAAAGGGGGAAAAGGAAAAAGAAAAATGGAAAAAAGAACAGGGAAGAGGAAAAAAGGATAACGGAAAATGAGGAAGGAAAAGGGAAGAGGGTGAAAGGGAGAGGGACAAAGGAAATATGAAAAACAAAAAAGGAAAAGGAAAGAGGAAAATTGAGACCTACAGCTCGTGGGACTCTTCATTCTGTAGAACTTTCATTTGAAACTTAGCTTAAGTACTTACACTGTGAATTACCTACTATAATTCCGATGATTCAAGGGTTGCTCAAAAAGATTACATTTTAAGTAGATATTATACAGAGTATTTCTTCAGTAACTCACCAATCTTCGAGATCGTGGCCCTTTCCTTCTCTCCTCGAAATCCATCGATACCTCGGACAAGGAAGATTCCCAATTTTATCCCTCCGAGCAGAACACGCCCTCGAGGTTTACTAACTTATTTCAACTAGGTATTTGAAGGATGGAGCATTGAACGTTCCGCACGATAGGTTTCCACGTTTAGATTCCCAAATGGGGGAAGTGAATCCGAAGCGTTTTTCCTTCGTTGAGAAGTTGGGAAGTTCCAGGCAGGAGTGTGTTTACGGTCTCTAATTACAGTGACGTTAGTTGATTCACCCGCGAATATCCGTTTTGTCGATTCCACGGCGATTCACGCGATCCGGCTGCACGACGAGGCCGAAGTTAGAGTCTCACTGCTTGTGGAGAACACGTGAGGCCCTGACGGCCACCCAAGCGGCCATCAGACGCGCCGACGATATTCTCTGTTTACACGATACCGTAATTTTATACCGCGGATCCTGGGTGCACGTCACGAACCCTACGTTCCTGTCGCATCCCCAGCCCTAAGCTCGACAGTTAGCTTTTCCCCCTCTTGCACTAGCTGTGCAATAGTGAAATGTGAAATGGCTCCTTTCATCAGACATAGACTATATAATCTAAAATATTTTTATGTGGGTCCACTTGAACTGGCTTGTTTTGGAATTGCTGACAATGAGTGGAGTAGAGATAGTGGAGGATTCTTCTTTTTGAATTTCAAGCTACATATGTTACCTCTTGCAACTGTGAGCGATTTTTTATACTCCCATCTCACAAGGAAATTTTCCCAATTCGAAAATCCCGATTTTAATGAAATTTCGTGGGAATGTAGAGCTTGTTGGAGAATCTATACAAGGAAAATTTTTTTTTTCACTGGAAATTCACTTTGAAGGAATCAGTTCGCAAAGTTATTCCCTGTTCTCGTTTTTTAAATATAACATCACCTATTTCTCTTTTGGCAGTGTGATAGAGCATAAAAAACTGAACACTTTTTATAGGTATTTAAAGTTTTGTTCTATCTCGCACTGTTGCAAAGTTGTATCACTTTAATCGGTTAATTCGTTTGAAAATGCTGTTTATTAAAATTTTGGTTTATACCTTCACGGTGTTAGAGGGTTGTTTTTCTAAAGTTTTACGTTTGGAGCCTGATTCCTTGAGGAGCTATCGAGGTGGAAAAGTTCGGTTTCCTTTAAGGAAACGGATATCTTTTCTCTGGCAACGGGTCCTTGTTTTCATTGGGTCTTAAACTGTATTCAAGACAAACAATTTTGTTTCTCCTCCCCTTTGTTGTCCGTCCGTCCCGCGGGCGAGAACGTGACGACCGTTTCTAATGGAAGGGGTAAAATGGAGCAGCACGTGGTCGCCATACCGCCTTGCGTCTGTGACTCTTAAAATTCCCAAATTCATTTAAAAGATACCATACTTGAAGGGTAAAGAGAAAAACAGGGAATGTCCACTTTTAGTGATTCTGCGATGTAAACGTATTCTGTTGGTGGCAACTGGAGCCACAGAACTGTCGAATCACAAAGGGTTATGAAGTAGAAATGTCTACATAAAACAACGTTAAAGTTTTGGTGTATCTACTGGTTAAAAACAGGGAATGCCCACCCTCGACTGGAACAAAACAAGGAATGTCCCCAGTCTCCCTACGTCTTCTACGTATTTCTGATTAGTTTAAGCTGGCAATACGTCGGCTGTTCTCAGTCGTCACTTCGAGAATAATAGAAATGGACAATTATTTTGTTACAGTATTCTGCAGTGTTCCACTTGACTGCTATACTGTTTTTTTTCAAACGTATACTGGAGTCGTGGCAAACCCCAAATAAAAAAGGACACAGAAATTTATAAAGTCGACACTACATAAATTAATTGAACCTTGTTTCTTCCCCTCATCCTTCATTTCATTATAATATTACAATCTGCAATCTCATTTCTCCAGAACCAAATACCCACACCTACATAAATCTCTGAAAACATAAAAAACTTCAACTTCCCCTGAAATTAAAAAAAATCTTACCAAAACTGTTGTTTCATACTTCCCCCATCATTTAATCTCAATTCCCTCATCAATCTCCACTACACTCTTTTCAATTTCCTACACCTCATTCATTGTCTCCGCGTTCAATAATTAAAACAGCCCCAGGAACTATCTTTCCTGCGCGTCTCCGTACTCTCCTTGACACAAGTATCACCACCCATGTCGTTTCCCCACGACGACACGTTTTCTCACGGGGCGATCCTTGAGACGGTCGTAGACAGTGGGTGGACTGTTTTCACCACTTCAGGGACAGTCGGGATCTCCCCTCGAGCGGGGTGCAGATGAAGAGGGGCGGGAGGGGAAGGGTAGAGTCGCCTGCGTCGCGACGAGGAGGATCGTCCTTCGATCGATCCATCCAGAAGCTCGTAAATTTCCGGTGGGTACGGGCTCGTCCTGGTCTCCCGGAGCACGGCGATTCCCCCGGGTTTCTGCGGTCCATCCTTGGCGTACGGTGTCTGGATAGTGTTTCTTTTGCGTAAGATCAGGCTCGGCCGGTGGAGCAGGCGGTAGAGGAAGGGAGAGAGGCGACTGGCTCTCAAAATAAGACATGTTTATCCGCCGATGCTGCTATTTTGGAAAGAGCGCAAGTCCCTCTCCTGTACGCAAGTCACTATCGGGAGCTACCCTTGATTCCTTCCTCCGATACTCCACGAAATCTTCAATCTCGCTGTATTCTTCTATTGCTTTGTGCTGGGCCTTTTTAATTATAGGTATGATTAACTTTATTGAATTTTCAGAAGACTTTACGACTTATATTTTAATTTGGCTGTTACACATAACTCGCTTGATTACCTTATGAACTTCTTGTACCTGTTCATACGATCTTTGGGATGACATAGATCGACTGAGGCATTGATAGCAAAAATGGACTAACCCATTTTTTTGCGAAATTGAGTTAGTAGCATTAATGTATTCCAATAGACTGTACTGATCATATAAAATAGGAAATTTTTTTTTGTATAAGGGTTAGTCCATTTATGCTCTCAATGCCACAACTAATCCCATTTCTGATTTAAAGTCGCGCGAAAATTCAACAAAATTATACATATTATTAAAAAGTCACCACATTTGTTATAATGGGAAAAACTATTTTTTTTTCAATGTGGGTTTGTTCATTTTTGCTCTCAATACAACAAATATTAATCCCACTTCTGATATAAAGCCGCGCGAAAATTCAGTAAAATTATAAGTATATCTATATCATTAAAAAGCCACCACATTTGTTATATAGCTATCCGTTTCCTAACACTTCAACCACTTTTTTCTTCTTTTAATTAGCTCGAAAATTAATTAATTAAATTCGGTTATTTGGGTCCCCCTCAGGTGGTAATCGAAAGTTTCTTGCCAAGTTTCTCTAAGGTATCGTAATATCTTCTGCGCGGTTATCAGAGGTTGTTAGAGACGTCTTCCTACCGCGTAGAAATTTTTCACTAGCCGCGCCGCACCCCCGTGGTGCCCGGTTGTTTACGCAACGTGTGTACCCCACTTAATCCAGTGTTTTAGTGTTTAGATCTCGACTACCGTAGGGGGTTGTTCTGACAAGACCTCTCCGAGATTCCGTCCTGGGTCTTTGGACCCTTTTTTTCCTCGCTCACTTGTCTCTTCTTTCGTCGTAGAAAAAAAAACGACGAACACGAAACGGATACTGGGTATACCTACTCCATTTCAATCCATTAACATCCCTATTGGCGTCATTTGCAATTCGAACGAGCATAAAAAATGGAGGGACTTAAATTGGTCATAATAAATATATCAATATAAAAAATACATTTTTATTCCATTTTTATTCATTTTTCTATCATTTAAAATCTTGAAATAAAAATATGACACCTTCTTCTGCTATAATAAATTTATTCATACAATCACACTATTTATTTGTAAGCATAACAGCTTCTGAAGAAGCGCGAACGCCTCCGAGGTAATTGGGCGCGCAATGGGAATTGAAACGATTTATTGTTCGCGCCGCCGCAATGTTTAGACGATTACAATCGCCTCTGGTGCACTTTATTTCGCGCCGTTAGGAAGCCCGTGAATTAATATTCTCTCATAACGCAGTAACAGCTTGCCTGTCAAGGGAGCACGGTTTCACAGGCAGTTAGGTATCGCTGAATCCGCGAGTATAAATCGCATGATACGCCCTCGTGGATCGAGCGGTCGTTGGAGCTGGAACGAAGAGCGTTACAGCTGCAGCCATCTTGCCGGGACGACGTTTAACGGCGTCGTTAAAAATTAACGACCGTTTGTTAAAAGACTCGGCCTACCGGAATAGAAACCGGGCACCGTGAACATACTGCGTTACGAGTCCACGGTAACTGCGCGCGATTCCCCGACCACCGAATTCTTCGACACCTGAATCAGAGAGCTGGGTAATCTCTAACCCGTGCTGATCCTCGGGTCGAGAAGTCTGGGTTCTTTTTGACCCATCCGCGACGGAGTAGCGTAGTGAATAGTGATTGAGTTATCTAAATGTCACGTTTATGGTAGAACAGTTTTATTATGGTTCCAAATGGCCCATACGAGTTCGAGGGTTAACCTATAACATATTTGATGACTAAAGAATATTCATAATATGTTAGATACTTATTGTATGATGCAAAGTGTCGATTCGTGATGAATGAGTAACTCGTTCAATGTAACAGGCGTGGTTATAATTATTGCAATATTTATTTTACTTACGCTGTATTAATTAATGAAGGAAGAAGCTTTGTTAAGGTTAGTGAGTTTGGAGAGGATCACGTGGTCGATAGTTTTGCGAACACTTGATCGTTATAAAGCGTTTGATTCTAACCTGATTTTGTTCGTTGTAGGGATTTCGGAGTGATGTTAAATAACGTCACGAATTTATTCGTTCGTACTAGGTCCTCTGCATCGTAATTGATCGATTATAAAGTTGGTGGGTTTTTTTTATCAACCACGATGTTAGCGAAGCGAACGCCATCTTCTAAGAATTTTCTTCAACGAACCGGAAGTTATAAATCTTAACTCTTTCTTCCACCTCCCCGTCACTCCGTCGATGGAAATGTTTGAGACGGTACTCTGCTGGCACGCTAGCTACGGTAAGACGCGAGAAGCGGCAATACTTTTGCCGGCCGCGCTCTGTTTACAAGACAGAGTATCGTTACGAGCTTTCGGACGTGAACCATCTGTTCGGACCGTCCAGCGGGAAGACGATACCAAAAAAAGTATCTTTCTTTTCTGCACCACTCTTTCGTCACCCCTCTAGCAACCCTTAGAGAAGTTTACAAAAATCCTAGGTATGGTTAATATCATCAACACGATCGTGCGTATTTCTGGCTCCGAATTAGGTGCGATACTTAAAATGGCAGACATGACGAGGATTGGAAATTAAATTATGATTATGTTGTTCTTTTCGTGATAACGATACATTTATTGTTTAATAAGGGTATTCAGAGTGCATGTCAGCGAATATTTAACAGGATTATAGAATACTAACTTTCTGTTATACAGATCACCATGAAATGGCCTTAATTCTATATGATCATCAACTGGTATTACCGACGTTTCTTAAGTTTCGTGGAGCCCAGTAGTCGGTACAGTAGAGAACCCATACAAATGCGATGATAATTGACGTCGGTAAAGTCACTCGTCATTCCATCTTCACCTTTTTATCCTTAGAGTTCGACTTTACCGACAGGTTACACCGTTGGACACTAAAACCTACCTCCACAGATGTCACTATCTACACTGAAAAATGAAGCCTATCTAATCAATAACGACATAATATTACAATCAATTTAATCCACCTAAAGACTCACTAACACCACAACAATTATTATCGACCACCAACGCGGAAACTTCACCTCACTTAAAGGATGATTCTAAAAATCTGCAAATTCACAAACCCGCTGGAAATCTCCTTAAAAGATCATAATCCCGGAAGAACTTACATTCATTCTTACGTAGCCATGGAAATCCCCCCAAAACATTGATGCAATTACACGATGTTCCTCGTAATACACGAAGCTGGATCCTTAAATACTTTATCCCAGACTAAATAAAAACATCGCTCGAACCCCCCTGTCCCAACCTGTTCACCGACCGATTTCGTATATTTTCTGAATCAATATTGAATCTTCCCCGTGACCTTGGCACAACAGGTAGGTTAGTTAGATCGGAGCAGGTCTTACTGTCGTCATTTTTCTCCTCGAACCACGAGCCGGCCTGGTGGAGTTCTGGTCATTTGTTGCCGATACCAAATTCATGTCCGTCGAAACCGATGATCGATGGGCCAGTTCTCAATACCCCTGGCGACTCTAATGCCGCGATGCAATTTGCATATCAATAGAGACACAGTGATTCAGCGATAATATTTTTTCCCGCTTGCCGGGTTGCGAGTTCGCTCGCTAAAATAACCCTTCGCGCCAGCTCCTCTCACCTCCTTTTTTTCTTTTAATTCGAACGTCGTCGGCTGGATTAAGGCCTTTTTTATGTTACCCACTGTGGCGAAAATGGCGTTACATATCATCGAAAATGCTCGCCCCCTGTACCAATATTATCTTAATATTGTTCTCCTCCGTCTCTGGCATCGCGAGGTTCCGTTACCCACTTTCGCCAGCGAACACGTCCCAGTCCCCGGCACCCCGTTCCGGGATCCTTTCGACGCGATCGTTATTGGTATCTCGCGGGGTCCCGGGGAAAGTCGTAAAACCGTGAAAAGCCCTGACATCGGGGCGCGAGGCGCTCGTTTCACGCTTTAAGGGCAATTCCGTCGGTAGAATCTCAAGAGCCTCGGCACGGCGGGTAAGGTGATTCCGTAGGTAAGGTTGCCAAGAAGGTCGTTGTGAAAAAATAATCGAGACGTCTGCGGGCCTCGTCGCAATTAACGCGGCCGGCAATAAAATGGGAAACGTACGAGTACACACGTCACGGCGCGTCTAAATATGCGATTTCGGCCGTGCCCACTTAGGAGTCCTTCGAGTGTTCTCGCACTCGAGCCGAACGTCGAGCGTCGCCACTCGAAGGAAGGCTTGCGCCACGTTCGCTTCAAAACTGCAGGGGTCCTATTTCGTCCAACGCCTTTCCCCATTGTCGGAAAAAATACAACGCTATTCCCTCACGGATACCTTGCCTCCAGAACACAACTTGAAATTAACTTCGTCACACTGAACCATACTGGGACACCTACTTACGCACTATATCCCTAATATGGTTTCGGAACGTAAGGATGCCCCGTCACATTTCTTACAATAAAAGTCGAGGCAACGTGGGCAGTGGAAAGTTGGGCAAGGCACGCCGCGGAGAACATTTGTTTCGGCTTAGAAGGGGGTCCACCCCGTAGGTGGTTGCCACGAGAGAAGGCCTCGGGCCTCGGCCATCTGGAACGACTTAAAACACCGAGAATGCGAGAGACAAGGATGACCCTTCGCGGTCCTTCGCGTTGACGGATCCAGCATGGTCCTTCCCTTTCGGCCCCGTGCCCCTTTCTGGCCACCGCCGCTCGGACCTACGTGCGCGGAAGGGGGTCGGTCGGATCCCAGCGGACAGCGAAGACAATCGCGTGCCCCCTATTCACCGCGCGTCTATTTAGACGAGCTTTCGTAAATGGGTGTAGATTAACCTGCGGATTATCGACTCTGCGCGTCAAACAACGACACCAGTCGCCCATCGGAAGAAACAGGACCCGGGACGACTTCGAAAATCGCCGTTTACCGTGGCCGAGCGTCAGCCCCCCCGTGGATTATACCGGCTTAAGGTGAATAACGCCACCAGTCGATCCGACGGATAATCGTCCTCATTGAGGAATCCCAATCTGATCTGGAAACTCCGAATCTTCACTTTCCACGACCTTGGATCGTCGGCGTGGAATTTCCGGCCTAATGAAGAGCAGGGAGGGGCGGTTGACTGTGAAAGTCGATTATCAGGAGTCGTGCGAGGGGGCAAGGCGGAAAGCGTGGAAAACAAAACATTGAACAAAATGGGGTTTGAAGTTAGCGGAGCGAAATATTTAATAAGGTTACACCCCTTTAACAGGTTTTATGTCACTCTGGAAATTCCGATTTGTTGGTGGAGCTATAAGAATTAAATTAAGATACTCAGCCACATGCATTCACAAGAAAATCCCAAAATTGATTTTCTTGAAAACTGAGCCTGGGAAGGACTAATTTTGTTTCACACTTTTAATTTATTTTTGAACGAGGGATCACCTTTTGCATTATACCTAACTGTCTTCGTTGACTTTGAATACAGAAGGTGCCCGTCAGAAATGGACGAAAATTTATTTTAAATAAAAATTTGAGTTCATTCGACGTTCACAGATACTTTCTTTATTCATCTTTATTTGTGACTTGGCGAGAGCCTTTATTGAAGTGGCTGGCACGTGTCAGTGGACACCCTGTATAGAGATGCGTGTGGAGGAAGAGGAAGAATCGGAGGAAATCCGTAAGATCCGCGAAGAAGACGGAAGGAGAGAGAGAGGCCGAGAGGGAGAGGGCTGGATGGCGAACAACATCAAAGGGAAGCGACAACGGATACGCGTAAACCACGGGAGCCGCGAATGCCGAAAAACCGACAGAGGTTCGAGGTAACCGAGCCGTTCTCGGGAAAACTCATCAAAGAGCCGTGGACGGATAAATGTAACCGGGCCGTTTAGCGTGAACCACTCGCTAATTTTAATTGCCGCCTGATTTACGTCTCGATACGTTTCCATCGCGAGCCTCTGCTTTTTCCTTCCTTTCCGCCTCCTCGATGTGCTATGAACATCCTCCCCTCCAGTGAGTCCTCGACACCCGCATATGGCTGGAAGAATTCGCGGCCGAGGAGGGACTGGGGAAAATGATAAATGCCCCGAAGACAAGCGGGTACGGATTACCGTGATTTGTCGGTGATAGGGGGCGACGATTTGTCAGGAAATTGAATCGCAGATTCCGCGGACGGAGTTCTTGGTGCGTGTTTGGTTGGTGTATGAGCTTAGAGATTTGCAGCTGGTTTGGGAGGATACTTGTGTGAGTAAGTTAGCGTAGGGATATTGGCAGAAGTGGGGGAGATTGACGTGAATGTAATGAGTGCTTTTGGGTGATGAATAATTGAATGTGTGTGAATAATTGTGAGATACCTAAATTTGTGTGGAGTGTTTGGGTCAAATTTAACCCACATTCCTTTGATACAGATAATTACCTATATTTTAGTTATTCGAACGAAAATTACAAAAATTGAAAACTGATAAACGTATCAACTTGCCACGGTTTTTCCTACTACTTAATTGTCATTTTACTAATGAAAATTGAAGGCAAGCGAGAGTTCCCTTGCTAATTTTCAATCAAAGTCATTTTCTGGATAACCATCCAAGTCACTTAGACTACTATTTGAATCCCAATAATTTAGAAAGTGTTTTGTTTCTCACTGAAATTTTAATCGGAACCTCACGTTTCTACACTTACTATTAACATTTCTACCGCTAACTTCTGCAATTATCATTAAAAAGCCCCAGAAGGACTTCCAAGACTATGTTATTTAAACTAAGACCCGAATTCTTCATCCTCCGATTCCTACGTTCCATCTACACATATTTCAAATTACCCATCGCAGCCAAACAATAATTCAGTAGTAATCTAGCCATTGCAAATAAAAAATCATCGAAAAGACAATCCAAAAATTGACGCCAGACACTTCTCCGAGGGTCAGTCTCAGCGAATCAATACCCACGCTTCATCGTGTTCAGCTGTTTCTCGAACTAGTTCCGTTTCCCTGTCCACAGTAGGCTGTCCCACCTTCTCACGTATTCAGAGGACACGGAAGCGACGACGTAAGAGCGCGTACGCAATATTCAGTTGGGTTTGGTGCCACAGTCCGTCACCCCTACGGCTGTTTTCATAGAAAACAAAGAAACCCATCCCTCTCCCCGTGCTGGCCCCTCGGCGATATTTCCTCGCTCCTGTCGGCGTCTTTCCCGCTGGAAGGACGTCACCACACCACACCCCACGAGACCACCCCTTTTCTTCGCCGACCTGCGCCTTTCTTCGATCGCGGCTCGAACGTACGCGGAAGTTTTGGGGCCGCTGGATACAGGCGTAGGGGCGACGAGCGCGTCGTCACCATTGGTCGAGCGTTCAATTACGGTGATAGAGGGAGTTCGGGGGCTGATGAAGAGGAAATGTGTCACTCGTTATCGGGGCAACGAATGGGGAGTTGGTGTTGGGGTGCGCGCGAGCTTCGCACGATCCAATTGGGGCATGATTTTTATAGAGCGGCGGTGAGGGCAAACCTTTTCATGCCATTGATGGCTTGAAAGGAGGTGAAAGGAGTTAAGGTGGTTTCTATGAAAGCAAAGAGATCTTTAACCCATTAACAGATGTTGTTGCAGAACTGGGACATTGAATTTTAATTTTTTTTAATTGGGAAAATGCAAGGGAAATGCAATGCAAATTCTGGAGTTTGTAGTTTAATGTTTGGCTGATGGGTTAAGGGAACTTTAGGGTTAAAATTTTTCAGGAAATCGTTTTTTTATATATTTATTTTTGTAGTATAACATTCAGAGAATACCCTTGAAAGTTTGACACCAAAATTCGTAACGGTATAGATTCCATTGTCACATAACTAATTCAAACTTCGACCGCAGGTACCTATGAGCCGAGAACACTTTGAACATGTTTTTCTCAGAACACGATATTTCGAAACGGTAACCACGTTTTCAGAAAAAATAATGAATCATTTAAAAAAAAAACTTGTGGCATTTGATTGGTAATTGGACTCGCCATCGCAGCACCGTACCATTTAGGGCTGTAATGAATATTCGAATAATCTAAGTATTCGAATATTCGAATAACCTAAGTATTCGAATATTCGAATAATCTAAGTATTCGAATATTCGAATAATCTAAGGATTCGAATATTCGAATATTCGTTACCTACAGCCCTAGATGGTACATTCTGAAAATTATGAATATACAGGATGTATCAGATCAAAAGGTCTACTAAAAAATATTCGAAAATTCGAAGAAATTATTCGTATTCGAAATTATTCAAATTAATCGAATAGTCGAATAATTACAGCTCTACTACAATCAAATACTCATCGCGTTTGAATATTATATTTGAACGTACAAATGAATTAAAAAAGTGAAAAGTGGCGTAATACAGTACATGGACATCTAAAGATTGCAGGCTCCAAGGAACAGATTTCCGTATCAGCTTACTCGACCTGACCGAGTTACAAGTTCGCTGGAATACACTTCCGTCTGAGAAAAGAGAGGACTGCACTCGCCATCGTGGCCGGAGAATGCCGTCTTTGGCAGACAGCGTGGCACCGATGGTCCTCTCTGTCCTCTTTTTTTCCTCGGGCGTGGCAATAAGGAAGTGGGCCCGCTGCTTAAGAAAACAGAGAGCCGCCAATATCGGGCAGGCCCTGCCGACTGCCTGAGAAAACAGAGGGCCGTTTTCGGAATCCTGTCGAGGATACACGGGGCGGGCTTGGCTTTCCTTCATGAATGAAAACGTGGATAACTCGCGAGTAGTCGCCGTCGAGACCATGTCAAGCGACGGATGCGAGCAGGAATATCTCGAGTCACGGCTTTCCTCCGCCGATATAAGTCCCAAACTGAACATTCCAAACTCACTACCTCGTAACTCTTTCACAGCCTGAAAGATACACACCGTTTCACTAATTTTCATTTAAATTTCAAAAACTTGGAATATAAATTACGTACATCGTTATTGGCGCCTATAATCTACTATTTTATTCCAAAGGTGAATAAAGTTTGCAACTCAAAAAAGAAGAACGTATCATTGTATTACATCTCAAAGTTTTTATTCTTAAAGAGTGTATGTAGATTAATAAACTCCTGAATTTTTGCCATTTATTCCTAAGACACTCTGTATTAAAATAATGTGAATGTCGAGGATGCAGAAAATTCCAGCGCAGAGTGAACGCACGCCCTTTTCGAACTCGAAAAAAATGGACAGACGATCGTCTTTCCGGAGTGTCTGCCGCAAGACAGCGTGGCACCAGCGACCAGAAAACCCCTGCCGACGTCCAGGGTAGGCGGTGACCGCTTAATTAACGGCCTGACGAAAGGCACCGACAATTAACACGATACCAGCTTCCTCCCCGGCTCCTGTGTCTCCACGGTCCAGCTTGCACGTGTGAAATGCCAGGCGGGGATATTTGTCACGCTTTTGTCACGCGATAGTTTCCGTGATCTTCGTGGCCGGACCGTTTTGTACGCAAAACAGTGCGGTGATTATGTAAACAAACAGCGGCAGGTAGCAAACGAAGCGTTATTCACTGAACAAAGTAGGTGTGTACCTACTGTCGTTAGATTTTATCCGTCTAAAAACAGAATGTTCCTGCTTCTATGGGGAATTAGATTAAGCCTGAAGAATATTAAAAACTTATTAAAGACGGGATTGCAATTTAGATAATCATTTTTCAGCTAAGCTAAACAGGATTTTTATAATTTAAATAAATTCTGGAATATTAATAGCTGATGTCTCAAGAATGATACTAATGATTTACCATGACTGGACTCGCAATATATGTAATGTAAATTGGGATATTTAACCGAACTTGAAGAATATTAGAAATGCATTACCTTACCAAAGAAGACTGCAATTTAGATACGTAATTATTTTTTGGGTGCGATTTGCCTTAAAATATGAAACCCGGTGAATATAAATAAATTCTAAATGCGGGTGTGCGGGAACCCGAAATTACGGGGCCCGATTTGCGATTCGCGAGCCGATTTTCTTGTTTAAAAATTTTTACATCTGATCACACTGTAAAATCACAACTTAAAAGTTATCGGGTAGCAAATTGCAAATCGGGTCCCGTAACTTCGGGTACCTGCACACCCCTAATTCTAAAATATGAACAACCAATATCCCACGTATAACACCTATCTACTAATGTTTCGCCACTACTGGACTACACAATATAGTGCAATTACTCTTTCGAAAAAAAGTAAAAAAAAAGAGGAAAAAGTTTTATCCTTCCCTTCTTCTTTACCCAATCTCCAGCCAAGTAGTAGGTACCTATATAGGTACCTATCTTCCTTTCGATCCGAGACACCAGCTAAATTTCTCCACTACTTCTTTCACTATTCCTCGATCCCATGTTCCCTCGCAATTATAAAGAGTCGTACCTATTCTTGCACTGGTTGGTTAGCGTCCGATCGATCCTCCGCCGCGAAGCGGAACTCGTTATCGCCCCCCGAGCAACGCCAATCTGCCTCTTGGCCTAACGAGCCGCTGTGAACGACAGAAAGTTCGGCCCCGCGAAGGCGCAGCGCGAATATTGTGTATCTTTCGCGACGAGCCCATAATGGGGCTTAATGGAGCTGGCTGTCAGCGAGGAGTTTCTCCTTGTCTCTCGGTAGCAGCCTGCCAGCGGACAATACGGACTCGGTAGCCATGCTGTCGTTTGACAGGACGTGTCCGCGCACACGTGGATACACCTACAGGGAATTATTGCGCGTCCTGCGAGCGGCGTGGTGATCGAAGACGAGCAACGTCACGAAATAGGTTTTGAAATTGAGGTATTGTAGTCGATGGAACATTTGGGACAACGCCGAAGCGTTCGCGGAGAGGCAAGTCCTGGAAATCGGATGGAGTCGTAAGATAGAAGTGGTTCTTGGATTAATAGGTACCGTGAACTGGGGGGACATTGGCAGTGGGGGTAACATTGACCGTTAATTATCTAAGTCAAGTACCTATTAAAAAAGGAAAAGGACTATTTTTTTTACATTTTCATAGTTATAGTAATACAATCACGAAAGATGCAATGATATAATAGCATACTTAAGCGGCCTCCTTACTTTGACCGCCTGAAAAGGAGCGCGATATTGGGGATTTTTTTAATAGAAACCATCAAATTTTTAGGAGAAACCCGGAACATTTAAATAAAAAAATAATATAAAAATCGATACCTAAAACTTTAAACACGTTTTTCTCAAAACGATGATTTTCGAATTGGTTAGTGTGATAGATACTTCTCAAAAACCAATCACCCGATTTACATCAAACTTGGTATAAGTATATCTTCAGTAGATGTCCCATTCACGTTGTTACTAAAATTAAGTCCATTTTTGCAAAATTAGACTTTTGCGACTTAAAAAATCAGCGATTTTGTTGCAGAAATCGATGTCTGTTTTAGACGCTGCCATTTTTTTTACTTTTCGTTCAGACGATTTTAGAATCTAAATTTTAAATTGTCTATTCTTCCCATAAAAATCACCTCCTCAACTTCTCCAAGTTACCCCTCCCTCCTCCACCGCTTACCATGGACAATTAAGGCAAGCGTCCAGTGTTTATTGCAACAGCCTGATTATCGCCCATCATCGATACCTTTCACCGCGTCCGGAGGCGTTTGGGAGCTGAAATGGCCCCCCGTTCCGCTCCGGAGGCACCCTTTTGTGCGGCCTTCTTTGCGACGGGCCCAGCGATCGGCGATCCTCCCTCTGCCAGTCGTATCACGATCGTTCTGCGGCGACCAGCCTCGAAGTCAAACCCATTGACCGCGGGGCCGGTGTTTTGACACGATGGCACCTCCGGGGATAATCCTTTAAACGGGCGCGACGGGTGGTCCATCGCGAGTCACCTTGCTCGCAGGACCTGCCTCGTCGCCTCTGCCTTTAATCCCGTCGGCCAATCCGGCGCACGAGCACTTCCTGGCGTCCTCGAGGCCACGGAAAGTCTTGCGGTTAATCCCGCAAAAGTCTGAGTGCCCCACGCTGGGCCCAGCTTCTGTGTACTTTCGTCGAATTAGCGCGACCGTGGACAGGGCAGTCGATTAACTGGAGAAATCTCGAGGCACGCGTGAAAAACCTGTTGACTTCCCTGCACGATTCAGATTCAGCTTGATAGTGGAGATATTAAGAAGAAATTGATAGATGATGCTCATTGTTAGCCGTGGGAGGCATTAATCCTAGGCTGGCGGTGTGGGGGTCTTTTTGGACCCAAGCGTAACGTTATTCAGTGTAATAGTAGTGGGGAAGACTTCAGAAATCGAAAGAGTTACTTCTCTACTGCTATAAGTTATAGATTGTGGATGTTTATGCAAATATTCATTTTTATAGAAAAGGTGTGAGGAAAACAAGTAAAAAGACTTCGATAGAAATATGTTTCGTTTTTCAAAAAATATTTTTTATTTTAGAAAATGTTATATTTATTTATTTCTAGCATATACAAAACTTACTTACTGGACTACGGAGGGTTAAGGTCCCTTTGCACGTGACAGTATATAAATCATGACATTTATGGTCATGACACTGAATGTCATGACTTTTGCGGCGTGAAACTGAACTATGTCGTAACATTTGAATCGCACTGTCATACAGTGTAATGACTAAGTAGGGACTAGTATTCGAATACTCAAATATTCGAATACCGAAAAATTCAACAAATAGTCCCAGCCCTAGTAGCGACAGCGAAAGTCATAACTTTTACTATCACGTCGAAACACAGCTTTAGTACGGGTCCAAACTGACCCAGGCGCCGATTTGTGCGCGACCACTCGAACCGTCCGTCGTCCGCCGTCCGCGGGTTAAGTGTGTCGAAAGTTAGTGTAGCCTCATTAGGACATGCTCTCGTCAGATTCCAGCACGTGTCTTTCACTGATCATTTTTCTATATATTGGAACACAATGCGGCCATTGTCCCAGAGCACACGAATACCGTTACAGGACTCGACCGTGCCTCGTATAACCCGATATTCGAACAGAGATCTGACTGTCGGGTGGAGAATCGTAGAAACGCGTGAAGCCCTGAATGGAGTCATCGGGTCTGGGTTGGCTTCGATCTCAAGAGTCAAATCTGTCCGATAGCCAACCGAGTCTGAAGCCCGTCTCTTTGACTCATTCTGTTTTCCAGATAGTTTTCTGATAACATTTGTCACTTGACTCATCAAACACTTCATCCTTAGTTAATAACTTAAACCGTAATGGAAGCTATGTATCTACCTATAAGTTAGAGAGTACCGTTTTTCAGTACATTATGTTAAATATCATGTAGGTATTACAAGCGTTTATTTAGCTTCACTTGTGAGTTTGTTCGTGAGGATGAAATCTTGTAAGCTAATTTTAACCAAATTTCACATGTCCGATCGACTTGAAATTTCGCACACATACGTAGTTCTGATGACAAAACAAAACTTGATTTAAAAAATATTTTTTAGTTTGGTTTATTTTAAACATGTATTTGCGTGACGATATTAAAATTCTCAGTTATGAAGCTCGAGTTGCTGATCTGTAGATTGCAATTCTTCTGAGCCCTCAAGTCTACTTACAACACAGTCACAACTTCCTTAGAGATTACAGACAAAGGGGACCCACTCACAACTATAAGAATACCATTTAATATTTATAAAAAATAAATACAATTTTCAAAAAATACATAAGTAGCAAAGAATTAGAATTAAAATTATTGCGAAATACCTAAACGAATATTTTTTAGTAATATATAGTAATATTGTCTAATATTTAAAGCGATCCACTTGCCATCGGGGCAAGGTGACACAGAGTACTCCTATGATTATCGAGTACTCTAAAAGCCTAAACAGTGCTTGAAACTTCAATGAAACCTTGAAACATTAAATCAAAGAGGAAAGAAGTATCCTAGGTATACCTTCCTAATTCACAAGTTCATTAGGGAGATATTGTCCCATTTATTCCGCTGCATAATTCGTTTAATTTTTATTGGAAAACCTCCAAAGGAACGGTGTACACTACTGTAGCCAGTAGAACGAAAAGCTGCGATTTATTGGTCACGCGGCCTTTCCAAGGCTCACGGGCTCCCCGATGGAAGCTTTGTCTTCGATTCCTGGCATCCGGTTCCGGTTCTTATCTTATGTTACACATGTAACCTTCCGCGCTATTTGGCCCATTGTTGGCCACATGTGCCTCGTCTCAAGAGGTTTGCTTATGTTGGCCCACCTAACATAGCAAAGCTATGGCCCGGCCACGAGTGTAAACTCCGCCGACAGGCCGATCCTGGAATTCGATCGCGTCTAATCGTTTTCTGCCAATTATATGGCTCTATTTATGGCTCTATTAAGCATCTTCGATAGACCAAGAATCTTGATACTAAGTGAAAAAGCAAAGGAGCCAGCTTTCTGAAAGAACACTCCATACGTTTTTAAAATTGTTTGCCTTCTGTCTGGATATAATTAGAATCTCATTCTCTTTTATTCGTTTTAATTTGAATTCGTAACAGCATTCGCGTGGTTGAAGAGTAAACAACGCTAGGATTCAAGGTGTGTCTATTCCTGTTCTAGAATAAGGCTGACTTGGGTGCATGCACGTGTATACGACATGTCATCACAGAAAACAGGATCCTCGCGAGATTCGTGGTCCCGTAGTTTTCGGTTCGGCAGAGCGGACGGTGTTCATCCTCGCGTGAGTTTCAAACTCCTCGAATCTCGTATAAATTTTCTACTACCGCAGGGTTCCCTTGGTACAAACCTACCGCAAGACGGGGATGAAATTAATTCCTGCTTAATCCTTGCGGGATTTTTATAGAAAACCTTTGTGAACCCTTAAACATCAAACGGGGATTTCATATCTAAAAATCCTATCCTTCGATAAAGAGTAAGAACAGAATTAGCCCAATACCACCCCAAGTATTTACAAAATCAGGGACGAATTTGGAGATCTGACGCACCTAGGCTAACAAGCCTCCACCGTCCTTTTCGCAAAATATCATCAAATATTTTAATTTAAAACAGTTGAGGCCATTTTAAAATTAATTCAATCTGACAACTCACATTTGAGTTATTTGCTGGCAGTAATTTGCTACATGAAAAGAAGGGAATTATTTTTTAAATTGCCTCAAGTCTCTGTGTTTAAAGATCACCCGGTAAAAACAGCCAAAATAAAAACATTTTACTATCATTTTTAATTTCTTCAGCTTCAAATTTTTCCATATACAAATCTGTCCCTGCATAAAATATTTCAAATTCTTACCCAAACTACTACATTCTACATTCTTAAATTTCCCCCACCAATAATCACCACTATTCCTCTTCCATTCCTAAAATAATTACACAACCTCAACACCTCCTTGTCTCCAAAAAACCTCCCCCACTTCGTAAAATTAAAAGAAACAAAATTTCATTTTACTCTTCCATCGAGAAGAGAACTTAAAGTTTAAAGAGTGCAATTCCCGGGATTAACTTTCCTCCCGCCAATCGGTGGTCTCTCGAGCGACAATAGCTGCGCACAATAGGCCGCGGGGGCCTAACGTCAGTATCCGCGCAGCGTCCGTCGATCGGTCAGCGACATCTAATAAACGAGTAAATAATTTCGGTCACGTACCAGTGGCCGGGCACGGCCACAATGGCAGCCCCTTAAATAGGATTATATTAAGCTGTTTCACCGGCGGTGAATGGCGAGTCAAATGGAGGATCGTCGAGGATGTTTTGGTAGGCGCGACTACGTGAGCAGTAGACGCTGTGCCACCGCGTCGCGGCGCGCCGGGCGCACGGAGTGGAACACGAAGAAGAGACGAGGAGGAATAAGGTAGTTGACAGGTGAATGGTCACGGGCATCCGAGCTCTTCCCTTGTCCGCGAGCTTTCCCACGTCCTCGGGCACACTTACAATCGATTTCTTTTCGCTCGCCTTTTCTTCTCGCTTTTCACGCCTCCGCCCCCTTATTTTCTAACCTCAAAACTTTGCGCAAGCATGGAAGAGATTACCGAGTACTGAATACGAGTAAATGCAGCGAGATAGAAGGATTTGGTCATCGTTCTTTTTGTGTGTCTGCTATTCTCCAAATTTTATCCTTTTTTGTGTGGTCTATTTGACGTAATTATTTCAAAGGAAGGTGTATCGTTATTGTTATACGAGGAATAGGGAACAGAATATTATCAGAGGCGGATTAAAGTCGGTTGAGGCCCGGGGCGCAAAAGAAAATATTGGGCCCCTTACAAAAGTTACTGATAACTGCAACAGTTACTTACAAATTGCGCAGCGTTGCACAGTTTTATACTTTTCTCGCTTACAATTTTACGATCCGTTTACAATATGAAACCAAATTTGGTGTCATTAAAAAAAAGTGGAAAGTTGGTTTTTGTGGGGCCCCTCAAAAGTCGGGGCCCCGGGCGCGCGTCTGGTGCGCCTACTGTTAAATCCGCCTCTGAGTATTATATTTGTGGTTCTGTTATTATATAGTTGAGAATATTATGGTAAAATGAAGAATAAAATGGTAAAAGACAAGTAAATTCGATTTCAACGTGATTACCAAGCCACCCTGTATAAGTGTCATTCTCGAGGAGTGTTATATATCGAATTTCGTTTAGCTCGAACGTGTCGCGACAGATTCTCGGATACCATAACCTCAAATCCGCGGCGGGTGACGTTTCAAAGAAGCGTTGGCGAGTTGTCGCGTTAAACTTTCATGCGCCGTGCTCTGTAACTCGCGCGCACGGAGCACGTGCATTCCGATTGAACGGCGGCTCATAAAATAGTAGCCTTTCATCGGGTACAACGCAGCGGGCACCGGTCCGAAAATCCCGACGGACTATTTCGGAGGCCGTGGACAGTTTAAAAAGCCCGCCAATCGGACGATACTCGGCGGTCGTCCCTGTCGTTGGGATCGCCCCGGCTCTTTGTCGTCGAATTATTTTAGCGGCCGATATTTCCATCCGTACTGCCACCTAAGCGAGGCCTCGGGCCAAAGTCAACAACAGAGAACGAGCGCCCTCCTTCTCGCTTCCTTTCAGCCCCCTGCCCTTTTCTCTCTGTCGCGCTTTTCCCGTCTACGAACTTTTACTTCCAGAGCCGAGCCAGAAGCTGTGGATCGCGGTTCGGCTCTCGCCTGCGAACTAATTAGCGGGGAAATGTCATTACGCTTTCCAATGCCTTTGGAATTTTAATTAACGAACATCAGAGTCAATGAGTAGGTAAATATTGAAGAGCTTTGCGATGTAAGTGGTAGGTAGGGTGGATATGGAAATTTGGAGGAAAATTGTCAGTGGGTGACCTCCACAGCTGGTTTCAAAGATGTAGATTAATTGATTCACCATCTCCTCCGATTCCTCAATAACCCCTGTGTCATATTTTGGGGCACCCTGTATAATCTTCATTCTCATAATTAATCCCTGGGTGGGGAAGGGTTGGAGCGATTACAGTAGAGTTGGGTCAATTTAGACCCACAGTAACTAACCTCGTTCTTTTCTTAAACACTTCATATTATCGATAACTGAAGCATTCGCTGTTAATTACCTACTACTATTCAGTATTGCATGAAGGGGCCTCACGCTTGGGTCAAAAAGGACCCAGCCACCGTTGTCCCAGGAATAATAGGCCCAGTGGCACCGTCGAGATTTAATCTTAGGAGGAGCCGAGTTGAACGGATAAAAATACTTTAAATACAAATTCAATGAAATTCATTAGGAGATTATAAAAATTGATTTAAAGAATAAAATCCAGTCTTTTCTTTTTACAAAGGTCTTGAATTACTTGAGTCGTGATTAGGTACATTAATTTCCTTTTCCCTTTTTCTTTGAGGGGTGCCACGACCCCTTGTCTCTCTTCCCCTCCCCCTTTAGCTGCGCCACTAAATATGCCAATCTGAGAAAATATCGCCAATGATATCAGGCACCTTGCATCGATTAATGAGCGTCGGAAATAGGGTTGCATCTTGTCCTCGGCAGATCGACAGGAATTTCTGAGAATAGAGCAATCTACGGGCACGCGTGACGCAACGCAGCGCAGCCGCGCGCCCTGCCTCATCGCCGCGCTGAAATCGTCGTCGCGACGGCTCGCCTCCGCCGAATTCGTCGTCCCGTCGTATCGGCGTTCATAAATCGGTCGTTTGCCGTGTTTCCGCACGGGAACAGAGAAAGCAAACAAGAGATAAATCAGCGATAAAACGTTGCCCGGCGATCGACGAATCGACCGGAAGAATAATAGTTCGCCCAGGCGGCTCGACGATGATGGCACCGCGCTAGGTGCCAAGCCGTCTAGTTATGCCACTGGAGCCTGGGAAATAAAAATAATGACCGTTCTAACACGTGCATTATACTTAACTATCGTCAAATCGTTTTATAGCTTCCTAGATTCACATTTCTTCTCTGCTTGTTAATGAGGAAGGATGAATTAACTCGATATTCAACACTTTACTAATGATGGTTGACAAATAACTAATGTTTCTGTAAAAATATCTACCGAACTGAAAGGAGGAAATAAAGAATAGAATTTCATTGAAAGGTACTGGGACTAAGCAGTATGACTTTAATAAAAAAGGTAACCACTCGAAGGTCAAAAATGGTAATGATAATCCGTCTCTAACTTAATTCTCAAACTTCCCCAGCGCAAATAAAGAAACTAATAAGTCAGGTATTTGGTATTCCGCGCGACACTTAACTTGGAAATGCCAGGTGGCGTCAAATATATCGCTTTCTTGGTCAACAACCAGGACCAACGCGATGACCCTGTATTCTTAACGCCGAATCGTGAGTCGAAGGCGACTCAAAGTGATTCAAGTGGCCCGCGAGAAAGGCAAATATTTGACGAGGAAAGATGAATTCCAATGGAATTCACGTCACCGCAGACGTCGCGGCACCGTGTCGCATCGATAGCATCAAGACGGCGGGAAAAATTGCAAAGTGTCGTGCACCAGTCAATGCCATATTATTCTCAAAAAATTACCCAAAAGATAGACACAGAACATCCTCCTTCAATCAAAATTTTCTATGTCACCCTAAATGCCTAAATACAACCAAATTTACATTAGCAACATTGCGCTGTCACCAATCCATCCTCCACTCGCACCTGCACAGTAGAGACCTCAGCATTGCTCGAAAGTGTGGACAGAAAGTCGTGCGGTTCCTCCCCAGTTACCGAAAACTCGAGCCGCAGCCCGGTCTGTCGAATCTCGAATCAGCGTGGATTATTTATACAATAAGCAAAATACCCGTTGGCTCCCGGGCACTCGGTCGCGGCGGAATCATCGGCACTCGTAATTCGAACGAGGATCAGCCGGTGGTGGCTGTCAAAAAACGAAATACCATCCGGGCCCGCTCCTCGAGCTTCGTCCACTCGAGGCTGGTATTATGAATGAACAGGGACGTGGAAGGAACGGGTGCCGGGGAGCGAACGGGAGCGAAGGAGAGGTAGAAGGAGTGACTCGAAGTCTCTCGAGGCTCTCCAGGGCTGAATGGGACCCAAGTGAAAAATCCGTGTGGTCATTTCTCGATCGAGCACAATAAAGCTGACTGCTACGCAGGATCCCTCCGGCTTCGTTGCTACCTTCGCTGCCTCGCTGATCTTGCCTGCGTGTTGCTGCGTCACAACAGTGACACACACTCGCGCGCGCATTGTGCGACGGGATTCCAGGCTGCGCGAGCAGCTCGACGGGCCGGGACGGGTGGGGAGAGAAAGAAACCCGATGCGGCTGACAATGAACGCCTCGCTGGATGACTAGCGGTCGAGGAAGGGCCCGGGTTCGGGCTATTTATGCGATCTCATTCCCGGACGAGGTGACACGGCCACGTCCCGTAAACAATGCGATCTTACGAGGGAAGAATGTCGACTTGATTCGATTAACGGCGATGATTGGTTGTATCTGCCGTGGGCTGCTCCTCGGGATTCCTCGGTCCTCCTATTTTCTTTTTTTGAGACTCGAGGGAACGGGTCTTCCGAGAACCACACGCTATGGAGGAATGTCGCCGGTAGACGGAGGATTAATTTTTCTGTCGCGATCGTCGCTGGACTTCCGGCCGTCGCCTTTTAAATCGGGGGATCGATCGTGGTGGCGGTGACAATGTGGGATGTGGACGGTGTAGAGTTAGAGAATTGTATCGAGGCGTTCTATGGGAGAGTGTAATCGTAAATTTGTGGAAACGGTGGCGAAGCACGTAGAAGACACTCGATACCCCTTGCCCCGATCACGGAGCGTCTCGATCGATCACGCGACTCTATGCGAAAGCGTGATCCAGACGGCGTTTCGGGCGTCGTTCGTCGATCCATCGGTCAAGTCGCTGACGTCTTGACGAGGCGCAAGGAACGTCTGGCGTCACGTAAAAAAGCCGTTCGTCTTCGGGAACGCACCCACCCACCGTCGACAGGTCTGACGCGTTTCGAGGGCCTGATGTGGGGTCCCGAGGGCATGGGCTATACATATACCCGGGCCTTGTGGTTGTGTAAGATGTTTCAGCCTTCCAAATTTAACGGATGTTAATTACGACGGGGCTTGGGTAATCTCTTTGATTGGGCTTGCTCAGTGGCTGCGATTTCAGGTGCTCCACGCTGCCGGGATGCTGGGTAATGTGTGGAGTAATGGTATCCTCTCGATGTCAGGGTGGTTTCAGTGGAATTTTAATGTGGATAGGTGGATTGTTTCACGTTTGTTTATTATTAATTCACGAGTTGACCCAATTTGTGAGAATATTGAAAGTGCGAATAAAAATTGTGGAGAAACACTCCCACTAATTTTGGTAATGCAGTCGTAATTAGAGGTTTTAGTTGAAGAGTGCGATGTGGGTTAAGGTTCTAATCCTTATTTTCCCCAGGTCATGTCAGTTTCACCAGCGTTTCAGTGTTAACAGGTAGTTTCTTCAAACTGGTGGATCACCGTGTAATTAACATTTTCACAGTCTGCTTGAGTAGTTAGGGGAGAATTGTTAGGTGTTAACGAGCACCGGAAGCGATTCCTGGCCACGATCCGCCCACCGATTTTGGCGGAACAGGAAAGTGTCGTCGGTTAGGTGACACTGGGGGTCAGGAAGCAAATGATCGACAAACCATGCTCCATTTGTACAAACACCATTATTCATCTTTCTCTTATAATAACTGAGTCGCCAAAGAATTTGGGGATGATTTGAAAACGGAAACAATATATGCGTACACTTCGGATCTGTGATTCTAAGTATTTAACAGAGATATTAATCCAGGCAACAGAAAATTTTGCAGAAAATAAGATATCTGAAGCACCTGTCGAGAATGGCTGTTATTCGTTTATTTTTTAATGTTTTTCTATAACAAAATTACTGAGAATTGCTGCATATATGTACTTTTAGAATAAGCAAATAGTTATAAAAAAATGTGCAGTAGATATTCCACAAAAAATTCCAGAAAATCGCGTTCTTTTTCGCCAGTTGACTAATATTATGTTTAATTTTTGTATTTCATTTTATTTTATATATATTTCATATATATTTTATTAAATTTTCATCACATTCGATAATAACGATAGTCAACACTATCGATAGTTCTCCACCTCAACTTGAAGCAAATTTGACAATACTGAAAAAGGCGGATACTCAAAAGGTACTCTTCTCTCTCCAAAGGACCAAATATGACGCATGCACATACCCACCTCTTTAGTGCTCTAATAAAGCTACTTACGTTCAACTATCGTCAGCTGACATACATAGGTATTTCAGACGAACTTCAATAGCAGCCCATAACCGCGCAAGTGTGAAAGTATCTACTCGCAATTGCGTGCCTCTAAAAAATACATCTCATTCGACACACCTTTCAACACGCTCGTCTATTTGCCGCAACTCCACCACGTGGATATCCAAGCTCGTATATACGGTTGTCACTTTGTGAACGCTTCCGACGGTTGCAGCCGATTTCCTCCTCTGAAAGCGAAGTAAGCAGTGCCAACGCTGGGTGGTTCCGCTATCAAACGGTTGAACGCCTCCGAGGACGAATGTCTCTCGTCTCCACCCCCGACTTTTTCCCTCGCTCCGTCACCTCTTTCTCCCCTTCCGCCGCTTCCTCCTCTTTCTACTTCCTTTTCCTAGCCCCGTGGAGCTTTCAAGCCCCATTACCGCCGCTTTGAAACACGCCACGCCGTCCCAATGCGCTTTTTTATTGCTCTATTATTGGCCACGGTCGCGGGGACCACGCGGAGGATTTAGCAAAAACCCGTCTCGACCTCTCCCCTCGCATTCTAGCTCCACCTTCGACGTCGCTATCTCAATTCCACTGTTCGCGAGCGCTTCCCGTTCCGGCGACCTCTAATTCCCAATTCGCTATTTCGTGGCGCGCGGCTCAAGGGGGGTCCTATTTTATGGGCTAAAAACACAGCAATATTTGAGATTTTTTCTTAACAAAGTGCCGATTCGATTCATCTGAAATTTAGACCATGCTTTTAAGCATCTCTAAAGAAGTTGCAATTTTTTTATTATTAATTTCTAATCATAAATATAAGAGTTATGCAAGATCCAATTAGGCTATGTTTTAGCGCAAAAAATAGGATTCCCCTTAAGGACTTCCTTTAACACAGATTCATCGTCCGCGTTTCTGCAGTTGAAGCAAGGCCCAACCATGGCTAGGATTGACGGCTGGTTTGTTGACGCATCGACATTTCCCAAGGGAGATCTTTGATTCGGATAGACGCCGCGATTCGCCGGATCCGTGTTATTAGCCGAGTCTCTCGATCCGGCGAGTGTAGGGGGTGTTAGAATCGATGGATTTCAAACAAGCATGGAGTCAAGGTGGAGTGGTAACTGATGTGGATAACGTTGAAGATTCCCTCCTGGTAGTTTAGAGTGAATTGATCTTTTTATAATTGCCTGTCACGCGCCTCGTGATCCCGTCGGGACGATTATTATTGCCAGACGGCGCGCTATCTAATTTTCCCGATCCCCGCCCCGGCGGATCTGTCACAATATGTTCTTAATACTCAACGGCGGCCGCGACAAGTTGTGTTGTGTCAACAGAGCTCATTGCCAGCATCAACAAGAAGCGGTTACAGTCTAGGTGCTCGCTCAAGATGAACAGGGTCGTGCACCCGCGTGCTTTTGTCGCGAAAGTATGTGCCACTCTTTGGCCTGCGCTGTTATGACAGAAGAAAGATCGAATCTGCTCTGAGATCCTGCGTTTAATCTCGTTCCGGTGGATACATCATTCTCTTACATTAATCACAGTTTATATTCTTCTTCTACTGCTGTCTTGGAAGTAGGGGTAGATCTTTGTGGAGGATTTCACACGCGGATTGTTGGTCAAACAAGTGGGGTTTAGAGTGGACGAATGTTTGCACTAGCTACTGTATTGTTCTTTGGAATGTTTTTTAAATTTGTGGGTATAGGTTCGGAACTTCGAGGCTCTGTTATAGTAGGTATGATATCTTTGTAGAAGATAGTGGAGACTATGTACACGCTGACTTATGTTAGGGGCGATCAGCTTATTAGCGATTAGTCAGTGGAAATTATTCAAGGAGATACCATGCTATTTTCTTAATTTTAATTTAATTACAATAGACGGGTTAGACCCTTTGGTATAATTCATTAGAAATGAGGTAGGAAACTGGACGCACATTAAGGAAGAATGGCAGAGAGGGAAAGAAATGAAAAAGAAAAAGAAAATGCATGAATATTGGCATTTTCTTATTTCCGCTACGCAATCTGGTGGCAAAAATTAAAGCACTCTAATCGGGTTAGCTATCACATGTAATTGGCAGTATTGGGAATTTCGACTGTTTGATGATCAATTTTGTAAAATTTAATAGACTATTTAATGACAAAAACATTATTGCAATATTTCAATACCAGTCCTCTAACACGATTGACCCGATTACAGAGCTTACTTTAATAAATGGCGCTCTCAGAATATTTCCCAATACGATGCGAATCATTCAGCGCAACATAAAAGTTTTGTGAAGATCTTATCTACCATCAGAGAATCACAGAAAAATTCAAATTGGTCGTGATAAGAATTAGCAACGATACATACGCAATCGATGCAATTATGTTTACCGTACAGGGTTCGTTGACTTTTTACATTAAAAAGAATTTCAAAAATAAATTTAGTCGTTTTAGTATGACTTGACAATTTATTCCTCTGCTCATGACTGAGTAAAAAGGTCAGGTCCGATACACAACATTATTGCAACAATATACAATGCTCTAACATATGAAACAAAAATGGCGAGAGAAGAATGACTGAAAAATATTACGTCCACCCCTGCAAGGAACAAAGGTTCTCATTTCTCCTTCACGCGTCCTACGTTCGATCTTCAAAGTGCACTCGTCAGAGAAGAGGAAGTGCTTTTTGTCCTGCCTGCGCGTCCTACGCGTATATTTAACTTGGCATACCTACTTCAACACCTTCGGCGCGCAAGGAGCGCTCGCTTCTTTGCCTTCCTCTATTGCCCACTTCTTAGAGTCGTACGCTTCAGATGAAAAAGTAAAGGGGAGGGAAGAGAACGCAGGAAAGGGGAGGAAATATGCGTGACCTTGAAGTGCGAACGATAACACCAAAGAGTAATTCTTTTTTCGGCTCCAGTTCGCTTGACTGAGCCCCGACTGAGTCTCACTTTCTTGCCAATTAATGTGGAGGTAAATGATCGTGGATATGATATCGCACGGCTCCGTTGTTCATACATATGCAGAACAGAGGGCCAGGCGTGGTTACATTCGGTCACGCACTGAGAATATTTTGTCAATCGTCGGTGGTGCTCGTTAGCGGCATCCGTCAGAGACGTGGACGCGTCTCGGCGCCTTGACTTCTCGAAATAATCACGTAGCACGCCTAGGACTGGCTTTTTCTTATTCTTCCTCCGCGCTCTTGTTCCCGGGCCGCTTGCATAGGTCCGTCATGCTGGTTGGGCTGGATGTAAATGCGCCATGTCTGGAATTCGTACGGTCGAATCGTTATTGCTGTCATAGTTACATCGCGAACGTTGTGGTTTATTTGTAATGAAATATTTGACTATGTATCTACTTACAGTGTTGTTGAAATTCTTGGTGAAACGAGAAGTTTAAGGGGAGTCCTATTTTTGGGTTACAAACATAGCAAAATTTGGGAAATTTTTTTAAGAAAATTTTTTAAGAAACTTGTTCAAAGATGGATAAATACCTACGTGGTCTAAATTTCAGATGAATCAAATCGATAAGTAGTTTCTTAAAAAAATTCCCCCATTTTTCTATATTTTTAGTTACAAAAATAGAGAAATAAAATCAAGAAATAAAGATAAAATATTTATGACTTTTTGAGCGAACAACATCGAAAAATCCGGATCACAGAAAATCCGCCCGGACATCTCCGGACGCCCTAAAAAAGAGAACATATCCAGGGACACTCGGACGGATGGCAGCCCTAATTAATGTACAAGAGAATACTTTAATTTTTTTAATTCGTGGACTATAGTCGAAAAGCGCAGCGAAAGGATTACCTAATATTGAAATTCAGGAAGAGTGACTTCCCAGCGTAGGTGATATGATTCCTCTTATGATTGCTTATGAAACCAATTACCTACCTACCTACATACCTGTAAGAGGAATTAAGGTGTACCTAGTGAAGGATTTTTGCTCATCATAGCAAAAACCTCATCATGAATACTATCTCGTTAATGCAATATGTAGGTATTACGTTGAACTCAACACAAAGCTATCACCAGTTGAATTGAATTCTAGGGATTCAACTTTAACTAAGATGATCCCATTATGAGAAAGTCATCACCACAAGCAATACCATGTTAATACAGTATCGTGTTGAACCTAACCCAATTTGAATTCAGGTTCAGTCGTCTAATTACACGAGTCTTCGTTAAAGACGTTACCAAGAGCACTATCTGTAATTCAGTATCGTGTTGAACCTCACCTCGTGTCTACCTGGACAATTCTTCCCCCAAATGTAGTTAGATATCCCATTATAGCAGGGACTTTCCAAGAGCACTGTCACGTTAATCCGTTATCGCGTTGCACGTAACCCAGACCTAATTAGCCAAACTTGAATTTCGTTCCAGTGGTTCCCCGAATATAAATTGATCGGTAACCCACAATCTAGAAGATGTCGCAACGAGCATTATCTCGTTAATGTTTGACGGGCGGGGCAACGAGTAGGTATCAATCGTCTGCGCAGAAGCGGCGGGGAATAACAGGAAAGCTGGGAAAGTGACCGAGTATCAATGGTTTGCGTGGAAACGGCGGGGAATAACAGGAAAGCCGGGAAAGTCAACGGGGTAAATATGTGGGTAAATAAGTAAAGATCCAGAACGGGGCTGCGACGATACCGCGACGGTTGTTCGTGGTTCGCGCAGGTGGTTTTGCACGAGGAGACACGAGGTGGTGCTTGGGCCGGTGTTTTCAGAATAAACTGGCGAGCTTATACTCATAACAAGAAAAATATTAAATCACCGTCATCGGCCTGTACCACCCCTATACAGGGTCCCTTATCTGTGTGCGCGCCGCGTTCGATAATAACCGTTGCCGAGTTGAGAAGCTTATTTCAGCAAACCTCGTTTCCGATTATCTTTATTTTCACTTAAAACATTAATACGTAATCATTTACACCGCTCGGGATTACATTGCCGGCGCGCGAACCGGTTCCCCACGTTCCTCGAAAAAGAAGGGGGAAAGAACAGCCGCGGAATAATTCGTGACTGGCGAACCGTTCAACGAGACCTCGTAATGCGCGCGATGAAAAGAAACTTGCGCGAGGGTATAACGAGGTATACAGTAGTTTAGGATATTTAGAATATTTTGCGTTTAGAATATTTCATGTTTCAATGTGTTACTGGAGTAACGACTGTGGGGTGGCTTTGCTTTTGCACCCCATTTGCTATTCAGCAATATCAAAAAATTGCAAATGAGTTCATCGAGTGTGAAGTTATGTAACGCTTTACTGTCAATTAAACCATAAGGGGCCGTCCTTATATTACGTAAGGGTAATTTTAGCGTGTTCTTATACCCCCTCCCCTCTCCCAGTATAAGAATTCATAAGATTTGATATTTCAACACTTTCCATACCTAATATTTTTTACATTGAATTTTTTCAGTTATTAAAATTCTTTAAAACGTAAGAAATTCGCGACCCCCTCCTCTCCCCCAAAAATGCCTTACGTAATTTAAGGACGGCCCCTAAGTCCTGTTCATAAGTATCAGGCAGAGATGGGCAAAATTTTTATTAAAAAAAAATTCGAATAATAAAAGTTAATGTGTCTTATAAAATTAACTCGGGTTAACGAAAGAATGACAAATATATTTTTTTTAACTTTTGCTCGTTATTCGAAATTTTACGTAAATAAAAAATTTTCCCATCTCTGGTATTAGGACAGCTGCTGTATTTGCAGAAAATATGATATTTATTTGGTACAGATTGAATATTTTTCATAGTTTTAATTTAAAACACGTAGGTACCTACTAAATAAAATAAAATTTGTTATTTAGAGTTATTCAATAAATTTGCAATGGTTCTCACAATTATTCCACACAGAGTAGTCGTCCTATTACCCACTTACATGCGGCTGTGTAAGAAGGATACCTATAGTTGCGTGTATATCTAATCTTCTTTGTCGTGTATCGCCTTATAATGGATATACCCGTTTGCTAGTTTTATTTCGCTTTTCTTTCTTCTCTGGTAGCCTGGCGAGGCACGAATTCCGCGTACCGATTCCCTTCGCAGTTTAAGCCGCATCAACGACGCACCGATTGAGCCATTATGGCCGCTGGGTAATGCTATTTCGAAGATAGAGCGACCTGCAGGCTAAATTCGCGTTTGCGCCCCTCGTTCTACCGTCACACCGCAGGAAGCACTCGTGTACAATGGGCTTGCGTCAGGGCGCACCATACCCATGGCTAAGGAACGCTCGATTTACCGTGAAATCGGTGAATGCACAGGCCGTGTGTACGCTCGCCTCCCCTCTGCCGGGGCGATGATCTTTTTCAGGGGATCACAGGTCGAGCGGCAAGGAAACCTATCCGCCGTGATCCATTTCCAGCTAATTGTTACTTGGTGAGCTTTTCATGGAAACAGCTCGATCGTTAATATAATAAACAATCAGTTCTACGCTTGCTTAAGCAGTTTTTTCATAGTTACTATAAAATATAGTGATTTCTTTATATTAAGTAACTTCGGTGTTCTGTTAACGATTCTTGAAGCTTCTTCAGAAGGATTTGCGTTCATTTAGTATTAGATAAATATTTTGCAAAAGGAGCAAATCCCTATCAGACTTAATCCATCACCCACCAACAGAGATGGGCAGAAATGTTATTTAAATAAAAATTTCCAATAACGAATAAAAGTTAAAAAATTTATTGTCGAATTAAAAAGATAATTTTATTCGTCCAATAATCTATTATTATTTAAATAATTTTCTATGTAATTAATGCCCAACTCTGCCCACCAAGCACTTGAGATTTCACACGAGTGACTCACAAATTTGTCACGTGGATGTGAAAATATAGAAGCTTAAGGTACCTAATTGCAATAAAAGCATACCTAGACACAACGTAACACTTTTCACAGTTACCTAACTATTCTTCTGTATTTACATCTGTGACCGTACCGACGAATCATAGACATCACACACGTCAGAGCAGCGCTCACAATTTTTCGCGAGGTACGCTAGACCACAATAATTCAGGCGAACACGAAGGATACAAGTCGATCGAGCAGGCCGCCTTCTCACGGCAGCAAATGCGCCGTAACTCGAATTCGAAACAACGGCCTCGTTGTCCTGTTTCCCATTGTGTACCGTTCTGGCCAGCGGAGAGGATCCACGGGGCCCGACGGTGGATCGCGCGCACACATTGTGCGCGCGTTGCTCGCGCAACAATACGATCGGTAGGCGACAGGAGGATATCACGCGCACGGCTGGCCACTGGCAATGACTTAATGCTATTTGGAGCCCACGGCCTCCTCTTGCACGCCATTATGCACGCGTGGCGGGTGCACTCGCTCGTGGATGCCGTAACACGAGGCCCAAAGAGGCACGCCGACGCGAACAGAAACGTGTATACACTGCTCTGTAGGCCGCATGCCGCATTTCGGGACGAACCTTCGCCACCGGATCGAATGGATTTTCTTGGCAGAAAGTGGAAGACACGAACTCATAGGATTTTTCGTTCAATATTTGGACCGTTTATTTTGAAAGTGGTGTAAGTCTATTTTTGAAAAAAAGAGATATCACGTAATTCATGCTTAATTTAATGTAAATTTTTTATGTATAACTAGAAAAAATAACAAGAGAAAATGGACTTGCACCACTTTAAAAATAAACGGTCCATTTATTTAGAGTTGGTGATTGATTTGCTTTTAATTTATAACTCGTTGCATTTCACTTATAAATTAGTGATCATTTTAGCAGGCATAGAGGAGTTGTGGCCTGGGTCTAATTCGACCCATAGGTAGTAATCCATGTTCTTTCTTTAATATAATTCGTTTTTTTCGAGTTTTGAGACCTTTTTTATTAGGTACTATTTACTTATTACTATTACTCTCGATGGTATTACACTTGGGTTCAAAAAGTCCATCGAGAAGTCAAAGAACAAAGGAAGATCGCCCATCATTTCTCCTGTTCCGTCAAGAATAGTTGCAGTTGATCCAGAAATGGCCATCTCATCAAAAACACAAGCACATCTTTTACAACAAACTTCTCTCACGAACAGTGACTCGTGACGAAGCAGTAGTTAGCACAAAAGCGAGCATCGCGGAGCGTGTAACTCATATCTTAGACCAGTTAAAGAGGAAGTAAATAGGCTGGAAGGTCCCCAGGTCGTAGGATCCACCGTCGTGACGTTCCGGTAACGATGGAATTCCGAGAAGAGTTGTTCGTTCGACGGTTTAATGGCATTCGGTGTCAGAATTTCGTGGGACGTACGTGCGTGTAAACAGGCGCGGGTGTCGGGCAACATACCGTACGGGGGTTGAACACCCTAAAATTAGCCCCGGGGGAGCGGGGAACAGCGGAGCGTGCACGCGGGCACCGCGATCGTGCGTGGACCCACACGCGTGGAGAGCGTGAAAAAATGCTTACATTATCATCCGTAATTTCGTAAACAGACCGCGGGTAGTACGGGGGCTGGACTATGGGCCGCTGGTGCACACGTTGCGGGTGGCCCCGAGGAGCGACGCGTCTTCCGTGGTGGATTTTTTACTCCGGCAAGTGGGTACCCTGTCTTCGAAGCAATTTTAATAGCAGCCTCGTGTTGTGACCTAGAAAACTAGGGTAGGGTGGGGCTAATAGTCCGACGGGTAAAAAGTCCCGAATACAAAATCTCTGTTCCTAAACAATGTATCGAGTTTCGCAGTATACTATTATTATTATTATTATTATAATTCACGGGCGTAACGCCATTTAGTTTACAAAGAGAGGAACATAATAGAGAAACATGCGGATTAAAAACTAATACTTAAACTCTAAAACTTAAATTTAAGCAATAATATAATATAGTTTTACTATGAAAAAGGCGAAAAGAAACGGAGGTAATCACAGAGTCGCCAGTCGCTCCTGGAAGTTCGTTCGGATTACACGACGTCTTTGGTATTATACGTGTTAACACGTTGACTGCCACGGAATTTTTCATGATTCCGGTCTAAAAAGCAAATTTGATTTAATCATGTTATATTATTAAAAACTTTAATAATAGTACATAGTAATAATCAAAAAGCTTAAAAAATGTTTTATATCTTGTTTATATTTTGTTGTATCACCAAACGAACTTCGTGAACCTAAAGCCTAATAGTTATACTTTTTACAAAATAAAACCAAATATCTCTAAATTGTTAGTCCTAAATTTTTACATAAGTTTATACAAAAACCGGGACTATTAGCCCCAACCCTACCCTAGGGTGCCATAGTCCTTGAACCTTAAACACACAGAACTTTGATATATTCCAGTCCTCTTAATCATCTCTACATGAATAACGAAATAATTCCGCAAAAACGTAAACAGACGGCAGGTTGAAAATTTATCGCGATAAATGCTTCCACGGTCCAGTTAATCCCTTTCGCGCGAGGGCTGCAAACAGTCCGCAGAACGAATATATATAAATTTAAAGTATCCACGTGCGCGCGGTAATTCGGAGGAAGATCGGTTGGAGGGCCCGGTTAATTAATTGCCCATTTTAAATTCGAATTACCATGTCATAATAACGTGTCGCGTGTCAGGGTGGCTCGGGGCGACAACGTATGTAGCTGTGCGCTACGGGTGAAGGAGACGCACGGAGGATAGTGCGATGGGGAAGGGCGCAGCGGCGAGGAGACATCGATATCGACCTTCCTTCGTGTGTACGTTGGTAGGTGTGCCAATTAAATTCGAAATTACCGGGGGGAAAGCGAGGAAATTGTTACCGTTGCGCGCACCGTAAACGTGGCCGCGGCCGTGCTCCGTTGAGTAACGTTCATCGCAACCGATTTAGCATTTAACGTCATAATGACGTTTGCATTTTCGACTGTGACCGCGCTGTTTACTTTATTTCGAATTAAACCGCGATTAACCGTGTTCCCGCGCAAGCAAATATCCGCGCCATGATTATTGCGCTTCGTGAGGGATTTAAAAATCTATGAACTTTATTGGTCGTTGCTTGAGAATCTAGGAGACACTGGGTTCTGTTTATGCACCAGCAGTACCTACAGATTTGTCTGGAGAGAAGGTGACGATTCGGGACTAGTGTTCCTTCTCGAGAATTCTTTCTCGGGAATTTTATAATTTCTTACTTCTCATTTCTTGAAAAATTACGATATCTTCAGTGTAGGAAAATTATTATAAATCCCATTTGTTTTCAGAGATGAATTTTTAGTTAGTTCAAATTGTGTGTTAATCGTGAACATATAAACACATCTACAATCAGTAATAAATGTTAGCAATGTATACGAAGAATTGCGCGATTCTTTATAAACTTTTCTATTCGTATCGCCAATGCTCTATATACAATTAAACCAACATCAACTAAAAATTAAAATTTTTTTATGCCTTACCACACTGATTTGTTCCTTTAAATATACAAACACTGTATCAAAAAAACTTTGGACAATACATTCTTATGCTTAGGGGTAGCTCAAATGAGTCAAAGATTATAGAAACTATGAAAATTCAACATATAATGGTCATATTTCAATTTATACATTTACATTTATATTTGATAATTTGTTAAATTTATTGTTCACAGAGGCTCAGGCATAAGACAGTGTCTGTTTCCTGCTGTCAGGGTACAATTTACTAATTATTTTACTTAATTATGTGTCAAATAGGACACAATGATACCTTATCTCAATTTCTACTTTTCTTAATGAACAAATGAATGCATTTAAAAAAAATTTCTAGTGTTCCATACACTTACACATAATTATCATTTACATTGGAAATTTCCCCACCATTGAGCTCCCCAAATCTCGATCAATTATGCTCATATTTTACTCGATTTTATTTTTTATAAAAAAAACATTCAAACGATAAAAAAAATCATATTTTCATAGTTGAAAAATAAGCTCCACCCTCTCATTCGCCGCTGAAGAAGAAAATAAGTAGAGGGTATAGCGACGTTCACCTTATTCCAAGAAAATACTGTACTACCAATTCCACTGTCATGCCTACAATCAATCAATTAAAAAATATTAATTCCCAGTCCGCTGTCCGATAATATCCATACCACGTGATTAAAAGTTGATCAGTGTATTCAGCAAACAGCAGATACGAATTGAAACGCCTATAGGTATCTAGCAGTGCAAACAGTCCATTCTGTATTTCTTCCAAAAATTTATATCGAAGGGGGGTGGCGACACGGCACGCCAAAGAGGCGAAACGAAAATACCTACCTACCGATCGCCCTGTTGGCTTTACTTATCGCGCGAGCATAGTGAAATTGCCCCCCTCCTCCCTCCGTTTAGTAATAACTGAAATTCCGAATCGACCTCCTCGGGTTCGACAAATATTTTTCTCGCCAGAGATACGCATAACGAGCCCGGGGAACGCTAGCGCGCGGCTAAACCGCTTTCGAGCGATTTCCGCGATGGTGGCCGCGGCAGGGCGATGCTCCACATCCGTCGACTATCGATCTGTACCTGCGGACACCGATGGACCTTCAACACCGAGACCGTCCAATTTCCATCGGGCCCGTGCACCGTGCTTTGCTTCTCTTTCTGTTTTCCTTTCTCCTTTTTATGCCCCAGTCGTCGCTTTTCCTTTGTCCCCTCTGCCCCCTCCCCATCTCAGAGGCGCAACCGAACGCGCACAGGTTGGCGGAAGAGCGACGTGGAGCGAGCGAGGGGATGAGCGAGACGGAGGTATAGCTGGGTCCAGAATATTGTAACTTCGTTGCGCCCTCTTGTAATTGCCAATTTTAATTGGCCCCGTTCGAGCTCCGTTTTTCAAATCATCCCCCGTTCTTTTCCCCCAGGGTCTGCCTATCTTCCGCCACCCCCACGCCCTTCCTCCCAGTTCCCCCCATTTTTTTTTCTCTTCTTTTAGTCGAGGAGCATGGCCGTGCCGGGGATGTAAATTAAATTCTATTTATCCACCAGCGCGGCAGTGTCTCTTCCATTTGGCCCTTTTTACGTCGCTACGCGCTCTTTTCGGTGCACGTCCATTTACCCTTTCGTACCTATGCTAGGGAATGTTGAATTTTGTCCGATTCTACCGCGGCGGTTTGTTTTAACGGACCAGGTGGCGAGCGCGTTTCGACTGCGCTATCGTTCTTCGTGATATTGCCTACTTATTCGATCATCTCTGCGAGGAAAAATACTTAGAGTGGGGAGCTCTCTCTCTCTCTCTCTCTCTCTGCAACTTCTCACTACGTGATCCTCTTATTACATATAGCTACGTCGTTTGCTCTACTGACTTATCCCTGTGGAATAAGATCGTTTGATTACCTATACTTACCTAGGTATGTCAAAATTTAGGCAACAGCTTACAACTATTTTCAATATTGTTATTTAGTGTTCCCAATTTACTTTACACTAGGTTCCTAGTTATTTAGGTACTGCTGCAAATATCAGAATTCCTCCACAGCTCTAGATCAATAGTCAAACCTAAATCTCTCTCGGATCTAAAATTAAAAAATAGCTGCTGCCTCCACATAAATACCTATTCCTAATTTATTATTATTATTATTATTCGTCTTTATTACTAGGTAAATATATAAAGAACAGTAATACACAGAGCATAGCGAAGTAAAAGGCGAGGCTGCAGTATAAGACTGTTAGAAGCCTAACCGTAATTAAATAATTAAAACTAAATCTAATAATAATAATAAAACTAGGAAAGAAAAGGGGAAAAAAGAGAAAAGTTTACTTTACCTACACTACATCCACCTGTAAATATAAAATTTCTCCACATATTTGAATCAAAATCCCAACCCGAATTTCTTTCAAACCTGAAATTAAAAATAGCTGCGCCCCACGCATATATCTCTTCATCACTTACAATTTCGTCACTTTAATTGTTAGAGCTTAAAATTCACAATTTTCCCTCAAAATTCCCCCTCCCCTCGACTTCTCCCGCGTTTCTCCTTTCATCGTTCCTCCAACAGGCTACCACGGTTATTTTCTATGAAAAGCAAGGCGAAACAGATTCCGGAGGCAGGGGCTAGAGAGAAGGAGAGGCGAGAGCGAGGGCGTAGAGGACAAGCAGCAAGAGCGACTATGGAAGCTGGGCTACGTGTATCGAGGTTAGGTCACGGCACTCCGGCAGCGATTCCAGTTTCGCGTTTTGCCGCGGGTCTCTGGGAAACGCGCACCTGTCGTCTTTCCCCTGGACGAGCAGACGATGGTGAAACCCCCTTTCTCTCCGGCTCGTTCCCTATTCACGCTACGTTGTTCGTTCTTCTCTTTTCACCCTCCTTCGCCGTGCTCGCCCGCGCCGCGCTTCCTCTGCCTCGATTTTTAACCGTTGAAAATATTCGTTGAAATTCACCGGCGACCCTTAAGCGCGAAACTCTCCTTTTATTGCTCGGGCGTTGATTTTTAACGCGGAGTAGTTTGATATTAGGTGGACGTTACGAGGAGAGGGTAATTAAAGTGTAATAATTTACAGTGCCGGGTAAAAGTAGTGGGACACATTTTAAAACAGAAGAATTCTTTTAAATTTGTTCAAACGGCTTCTCAAAAAATACTCCAGTCATTTGGACCAATTTTAAAAAAGTTATTCTGTTTTATAGGGTGTCACAATACTTTTGTATTATAGTACTGTAGATAAGTGACGCAGATAAAGATTCTTAGAAAGAATAATTTTTGGTTTACAAATGATTATTGTGGAATCATTTAGGAGATACAATCAGGGGCGTCCGGAGACTTTATTCCAGGAGGGGCAACTTTGGGATGATGGTAAAGAAAAATATACCCCTCTTGCATTTTTTTAACCCATTTTATAGTGCAAATGTAATTAAAAATTTAAAACCGAAATTTAAAAATATTCCCTTTTTTAGTATAAACTTAATCAAGATTAGTTTTGAAAAATAAGCGATTTTTCTCAAAAGCCAGGGGGGCAACCCTCTGTGGATGACCATGGATACAATGTCAGTGGCATAATAATAGTAACGAGATGTTCCATAAAATCGCAGAATCTTTTATTCCCTACCGCATTTGTGCGTGAAATTAATTTCATAATATTAGGTTCACACCACTGTTTATTATTCCAGGAGCAAGCCTCCTTAATTCTCAAGTTTTTACAGTCACCCGGCGATGCCCTTCAGCGAGAATCAATCACCCCCAACCCCAATCCATTACGGTTTATAGCCTTTTAAGGATGAAACGGCTCGTAAGTAAACTCATGAAAAAGAAGAAGACCCATCCAAGGTCCTCCTTCCCCAAAACACAACACCACCGATTCCATCTGAATCGAAGCTCATCGACAGAACGAAAACAATTGGTGGTTAAAAAAAGTCGGTTAAAAACTTGAAAAAAATCGCTATTTCTATTTCAACGTTGTATCCTGCTTGTTACCGTTTTCCATCGAGGATCCGAGAGCGATTTCGTTCCTTTCCTCGTTACTCGACTTGGAAAAGATGGAGAAGGCAGAAAAAAGAGTTTACGCCGGCGAGACGGAGAGGAATGTCAATCTTCCCTCTCTCTCCGTCCATTTCGTAGAGGGAACTGTTTGTTTAACTAACCCGGTGGCCAAACGTTTTTTTTCTCTCTCTTTCGTGCTCCTGTTTGAAATTGATGATTGCGCGAACCGCTAATACGGCCGCAGCGGTTACGCGCGGGGGTTGGAAGCCCGGGAAGAAAGGGTGAGGTGCGGGGAGAGAGCGCGAAAGAGAGGAGAAAGCGGTCGTTCGCTTTGCAGCCGCTCCTCCCGTTCGAATGATCGTCATTTAGCCGTGGTTTTTCCGCCCGCGATGTTTATGCCACACGTGGGAACCTCGCCGCGACGCCGTCAAACTCTCCGACGGTTTTTACACCGAGGATTCTTCTTTGGAAACGACACATCGTTCTTTTTTTCATATCCCCACCAGCTGCAACCTCTGACTTGATAAGCTGACGAATAGTGTCCACTTTTTACCCGCGGTCTCCTGTCATATTTGTTTATTGGGATTACGCAACACTTGTGCAATTAGGGGTAGTGTATATACTCGCGTTCGGAAGTCGCCGGGAACTTGTCGAGGAGAAAGTGTTGAAATTGTAATTAATCTTTAGGAAAAGTAACTTAATGTTTTTAATGAATATGGGAGAGGTGCTGTAAAAGGGGCAATTTTGTTTTGTGTCTATTTCTGATAATATCATGATAGGTGTTTAAAAGAATAGGAAGTCTGTTGGCATTCAATAATAATATATAGTAAACTCTTTAATAATAACAGAAAATAATAAAATCTTGGATTTTTTAATAAATCGAAAATGTCCCTTTCGCGACTACTTAAGCATAAAGTAGTGTTGCCTTAAACAGAAGAGTAACTTGATGGTAGAATGGGGCATTAACTAAACACAAAATTATTTAAAAACTAAAAAAATTGCTCAACTAAAACAAAAACACTATTTGAAGACTTTGGCATCAATTCCTTATACTTTGGCAATCTTATTATGAAAACAAATAATAAAATATATATTTTCAGTCTGAGGGACTTTTTTCCCAATGGTACCTCTATAGTTTCTTCAATATATACGTTAGAAAATATTATCATTCAGCAATAAACAATACCTATAATACATACATTACTAAAGGAACATACAATCCTAACATACTTGGCTGATACGCTTTTAAACTGTGTTTTACTTCGTATAAAACAACAAAGACGACATATTTCTTTTAGTTTTCGATACATAAAATAACGAAAGCGTCGTGTAATTCGCACTAACGTCCAGGAACGACTGGCGACTCTGTGATCAACTCCGTTTCATCTCGCCTTTTACATTGTATACTGCGACACTCCATACATTGTTTAAGAATCAAGATTTTGAATGTGGGACTTTTTGCAACTTAAATTCCGCACTCATCCCACAATTCCTTGCCAAGCGAAAGCAAGAAAGATCTAGCGTAGCGTCGGGGATTCAAGTTTCACGGGAAGCGTGGGTTTTTCCAGTAGATCCGGGCTGCTAGGTCCGCCGGTGCACGCACGGTGGCCATTCGGGGTTTAAGTTTCGTGTATAGGGGCAACGTGAATCCTCCGCGTCGTATTTGCGCGCCGCCAGGGCGGATAATTCCGAGTGTTTGCCGTGGAGATACAGAACTCGAGGGCCCGGTGACTTTTCCACCCCTCGATATTCCGCTCTAAAATTGCCCCGGTGCCTGTACGCGCTCCGTGCCGCGTGTGTTTGCACGGTTTAGAGGCTAATGCCGCGGCACCGTCCCGAGAGTTTACATCCCGCGCAAATACCACTTCTCGCGCCCGTCACTTTCGCCCGTCGATCGCTAATTTAATCCCGCCTTCCACAGAGTGCCTGTCACGAGTAATTAATAAACTCCGCGGTAATTCCCCCCCTAATTCCACCAGGCCGCCATTGCGCCTCAACCTTCGCAATCTCCATTTACAATATAATCTTCGATCGAAAAGCAAAATTCACATCTCATCAGTTCGATACCCATTTTCACCACAGAAGATTAATGTAAGAAACTTACTTAGAAACTTACGTAAGTACCTACATCTCATAGGTAGAAAATCCAAGGGCGGATCCAGAGGGGGGCGGTCGCCCCCCCCCCCCCCCAAGAGTAATCAAATAGAAAAATATTATGACATTGTGTACTATTCTGTATAAATAATTAATGTGAATTTAATTATTTAGGCTATAGTATCAGATAGAAATATTAAAATATTAAAATATAAATTACAAACAAATTTTAAATCTTGTAAAAGAAGGTTAACAAATGTACTTATGTACTTTTACATATTTTGCCCCCTCCAAGACAAGGTCCTGAATCCGTCACTGAGAAAATCCAAAGTGTTATATACCTACACTCACTTTTTAATAATTTACCTACATGAATAATTAACCGGATATTATTCTCTGTGTTGATGTCAAAACGCATAGAACGTTGAGGGGGTTGGTTGCTAGGGAAAATTGTAGGAAATTTATGCATATAGTCGGTTGATTACGATTCCCAAGCGTAGAAGCACCGTGAGTTCTGGAACAGGGCACACGCTTACCTTCCGAGATCCTCGACCCCGGGGCTTTCCATAAACTGAAGGCCCTAGGGCTGCAGGAACGGAATAGACTGACGCGTGCTAGAAGGGATTCTGCTAACTGGCCGATAGGTATATACCTACTCTATCTTTCGGCGAACTAACGGATTGGCGGCGGCACGGAACGCTCCAAAGCCCCGGCTTTATCCGGAGCACGTGTTTCGGCAGATGCAGTTAAATCCCGCCTCGAGCGAAAACCACCGACGGCCCAACCGGAAACTTTCCTCGCTACTGTACCACGGGCCCTATAGTGGTTGCTAATCTTCACTCGACAATGAGAAGAGAACTCTTCTTTCTCGGTGAAACAAGTAAATGCGGGATTAATCGATGCTGGGTACTTTGGGGTGCAAAATTTAATAATCAAATATAGGTAATTTAATTAAATAGTAGTGAATTTGAAACACCTCGTGAAATTGAAAATTAACCCCTCAAGGTCCAATTTATTCGCTGATTAATCAAGCAGAAATCCTATGCCCCATTAAACACAAGTAGTTCAATTAATTCTTCTACTTTAACAAATTTCAATCCCACAAATGCATACCTAACTTTAATTTAATTTAAAATTCAAGTTTTAGTGTGTCTAACGTTGTAATGAAATCGCAACGAGCAAAGAAACGCGTCATGATCTTTCACTTTATAAATCCAAACCCCATCTGCCATCAGAATCACAAAACAAAAAAATCGCGTACAATTTAGCGAGATAGTAAGTACTGGGTGTTCTGCAACGCTCGAGATTCCTCGCTATTACGCGCCGCTCGATGTCGTTCGATCGCGCAAGCCTCCCGATGAAGCAGACGGGATATTCTTACCTTTCCATTACCGCCCACGCCCGACGCGGGGGGAAATAATGTTTCGCAGATTCGCGACTAGAAATAATCAGGATCGATCTGTTCGGGAAAAGCAGCGAAGTGGTCCCGGAATGCGCGCGCAAAGTCTGTAGATTTCGTGAGGCTTTAAACAGGCTCGCCTTCCGGTGGCGTTAAACATTCACATCCTACACGTTTTCGCACTGAAATCGTTATTGGAGCTCGACCGCGTCCGTTTGTTGCCCGCCTCTATTAACAGTAAAAAACAATTTTTCACCCTACGACACTCGACGATGGGTGGATTAATTCGATCGAGTTCCGCGAGAAAATTAAAAAATCGTATTATTCCGCGAGCTGCAACAGCCCTGTTTTCGTGCGTATTTTTGCAAACAACCGAGAGAGGTGTTAAAACCGCGGAGTGTAACGAAATATTATTTCCCCAAGCGCTACCGATTCTCCCGGAAACACCAATAAACAATCGATAATTCTTATAACGGGTAATACGTATTAGGTACTTGAAACTTCTGCCGGAATAATGCTGGAAAGATTTGGGACCGAGGTTGGAAGATCGAGGATTTTAGGTAACGATATTAGGTATCGAGAAAGAATAACACAGTGGGGCCATTTCGTTTGTGATTCGTTACGTTTATTTCGTAAGGTTTCGGTATTCGCACGACTCCTACGTTAATAGTTTTGCAGTGATAGTATTAATATTTTAATCGTAATACCAATACGTTTTTGTATACATATATATATATATGTATATATTTATCTGTGTCTATTTATACATATATAGCTTCGTCTACCTATACAACTATACCTATCTATTTATATATCTATATATATCTATACTTTTTGCAATAATATACACGCAGAGATCTATCTACGATATACGGCTCCGTGTTTCCTTCTCCTTTACTACTATTATTCACATGATCTGTTATCAATAAATATATACTATATTATCTCAGCTCTCGTCGAACGTCCGATTCTCGCGCAACGTGTAATCGGTTGCAGCGAACGACGTTACGAAGTAAATGCACATGAACGAGACACGCAACCTCGAAACGATTTTTCTCCTTTCACTTTCGTGATGAATCGCGATCAATCACACGTACCCATTTTGCTCTCCCTAAATTATCTACGAGGATACTTTTAACATTTCGAGCGAAGCCGCTTCCGTCGCAAGAACGTTTGATGCGATTCCCGCTGGATATTCTTCGATCGTGTGGGTAAATTGCAGTTGTCGAATTTGGGGCCGCTCTTACGACGAAGGTTTCAGTGGGTCGGATTATACGTCGGTTAACTCTATCGAGAAATTTCCGCTGGGATCACTAGATCAAACGAAGTATGACAATATAAAATTTATTCGCAACGATCACGTCCACTCGTTCGCCGCTATCTTTATTTCTGGAGATTAGAGAATGCATCAATGAACGCACTTTAATTAATTTTTATATTATACTTCGGGTGTATAATCTATTTTTGTTGTAAAAGGTTAGAGAGTTGAGGGATCTGAAATAATAAAAACGACGGCGAACACGACGAGAATCGTTGCAACGGTGATTTTGGGTATCGCGTTACAGAGGCGAGTTAAAAAAATCTGAGCGAATTCGAGTGGACTTGACGAATTGCGAGGGAAAGCAATGTAACTGCGTCGTCACGTAATTAAAACTACTGTAAAGATCGTATAAAAACAACATGATCGAGAGGTGTGTCCTTGGTTGTTCCAAGGATTCGTTTAAAAATCAAATCGCCGATTGCAGTGCCACCGCGTCGAGTCTCGCGACGGACGCGTTGTAAATCCCGCTACTACGTTCTGTTTTCATTTTTTCCCCGCGGTGTAATTAAATTCGTTACGCGCCTACATGCCGGAAGTAGACGCTGGCCGCAAGGACGCGTCGGTATTTTTCTATTCGACTAATTCGCACGGCAGTATGCAGAGTTGCTGCGCGCGTCATCATGTCGCGCACAAAAAAAAAGAAGGAATTTCGAATCGAGCGATCTGTCGTAGGTCAGGAGAGGGACCTCCATCTTTTGTTTGCTCAGGTGACGACGCTCGTCACTGACCTTCGCGGCTGTTTTCTCGGCTCAACTCGCCTCTGGTTCGTTAGTGGAACTGCGGTCGAGATAACAGCAATCAAACGCTTCATACGTTTAAAACTCGCGAAGAAAAGTGACGTCGAAATTCCGATCTAAAGTTCCGCTGATGATTCTTGTGGGTTCTGTGACGAGCCTTAAAAAGGGCAACGAAAATGTTGAGATACTATTTAAGTATCAAGTGCAGTGGATAAAGTAATTTGGCAGAATAAGGTTTTTCAAGACGATCAATTAACGGGGCTCGAGTTGCTCCGCGACACCGAAAAGAGAGATTGTATTACAGAAATTCTCTCGCTCGAAACGACGGCCAGTTTGAGGTTATTTGTCAATCCACGGGTGCCTCGACCGCGCACAGATATACACGTGTATATGCCGAGCTTTTTTACACTTAAACGAAGGGGGAGACACGTGTTCGCTGAACGCGATAACGATCTTCGAAATGCTAAGCGTATTCGGTGGAGCTCGTGCCGCGGTTCGAGAGACATCGTTTTTTCTAACCGTCCCGTATTCGCTACATCAACGCCTCCTTCCCTCTCTCAAGCCGCCAATCGAGCTCGTCTCGCTCGATCGACGCAGATAATCGAGATCGAAACCAGCTAAGTCAGTTGGGTCGAGTTACTCTGGATACTTTACGGTAAACATAGCCCCCGACGGAATCGCTAGTGACTTTTTCTATTCGTTAACACCGATCGCAGCGCCTACGACGGTTCTAAATACATATCCACGGCTCTCAGTTACGTGAACGACTATCTACGGTTTATTCGATCGCGTAGATCGAACAGCTTCTGCGGGAGTTGGCGGACCCATCAGTTTTAATCGCGCCCGATAGTTCGCATCAGGAGGTTTCTGTGACTTATCTAGTTCCACTCTTTGGCGAGCTCCTCCGTGGAGGGTATCCATTCTTGCTTCACGTAAACCAAGTTCGGATCGTAGTGATCGGTGTGGTGCTCTTCAAGGCCCCGGTGATGAGGCCTTGAATTCCGGTATTCTCAGTATTTGTGCAGCGTGATCGGTAGGTTTCCGCTGGTGTTGACGGTGTTGCAGTCTTGGTAGTATCTATGGTACAAGGGCGGGGACGGCGCGGCGCTCGTCGACAGAGGAGTGGGGGGGCTGGATCTGGAAAACCAAGAAAATTGCGTTTTAATCACCTGCGCGTATATACCTGAGTAGATTATTATTGTAAAAGATGTATCAGTGGGAGCAGAATCTATTCTCTTTCTAGGATGGACGATTGAATGGATCTACAGGATTTAAAGGAAATCAAAGGGTTAAGGTTATGTGAAGCTGGCAAGTTGATGAACGTCTTAAAAGTCATTATAGCCATTTTAGTCAGTACCTACAAATGGTGTGGAAAGTAACTTTCCTTGGCGAAACTATGAATACGAAATCCTTCAACTTGCAAATAATGTGCTAACTTAGTTATTCCTATACCACATAAGAATCTTAGGGCTTTTATAAGCAAACACTTTCAGGTTTACCGTTGGACATTTTGAATATAATCATAGATACATCACATTGCTCGTCGTTTTTAGACAAACAGACGCAAAATACCAGTCGCAAGCCACAATAGTATTTCACCCAAATAGATTCTTACTCCTCGGCCGTGGGTAGGGGTGTTCGATTCCGATTCTTTGGTATTCGATTTTTTCCAGAATCGATTCTTTGATGTAAGAATCGAAAATCGTTTTTTTGCCGTCTGGAAGATATACTTGTCACTAGTGAAAGGGCCACTCAAATTGCTTGATGCGTAGATTTTCCTGGTCTTATACGTTTTCTGTCATTTATATACGATTCCCATCAAATTTATATACGATTGTTATGTCCTGGATACTACTTTACCATTCTTTCTTGTGGCGTGACATAGTGCACTGCACATTGAATGAGTTGTAAGTGATCAAGCATTAAAGTTTTACTGAATACCACAAAATAATACAGAAGTTAGTACATATTGAATTATAATTAAATATTGCATAAATATTTCTGTTTGGTGTAGATTTTTAATTTCGATTATTTAGAAGGATCGATTGCTTTATGACGATTCTTCCAAAATCTCTTTTCATATCGATTCTTCCAGAATCGATTCTTTGATTTCGATTTTTTAGAAGAATCAATTCTTGAATTCCGATTCTGAATAGAGGTGAATTGAACAGCCTTAGCCGTCAGTGGCTGGGTCTTTTCCGACCCAACACTAAACAGTACCCAATAGATAAAACCTGAGCAATCCATCAGTCCACCGTACGATATCGGTTCTACCGTGCTTCGTTCAAGGGTGAAAGCGGATGTGGGCAAGAACTTATCGACTACCAGGATCAGTTAACTCGACTGATTCTAGGTCCTTACCTATAAAGCTGGCAGCTGGGCGATTGCGTGTCCTGGTAAATGGCGGCGTTGTCAGGGCTAGCCGCCTCCTGGTACCACTGCGAGTGGCTGGCGGTATTGTTGTGATTTCTCGAGTTGTATTCCGCGTGATCCATTATATAACCAGCGGTGGGTGTGCAATAGGGCGCGTACATGGTCTCGGGCGGCGAACCATTGCTCCTGGAGACTGTGCTACCGTGACCGTACCCGGTGGTCGCCATCATCGCCGCGACGGCGGCGGTCGTCGTGGTCGTGGTCGCGCAGACGGAGGACAAATGGTCCCTGGAGACCACCCCGGCACCCATCGGCTCCCTGCTCGCCATGATCGAGTGCGAGTGAGGGTGAGGGTGAGGATGCTGAAGAGCGTGTGGGTGGTGATGCTGGTTCTCCCTGGTCATCAGGGCGGCGCTATTCTCTCGCGTGGTCATCAGAGCGTCGACGCTGAAGCTGGTGGGATCCAAACCCATCGAGACATCCCGAATAGCTTCCTGATGAACCTGGTGAGCAGTCTGATGGACCTGGTGTCCTAGAGCTGTTTGTATCACGCTCTGACCAGGGACCCCCGCTCCCGTCGCTGCCCCCGTGCTCTTTGAGTCCTGGATCGGACTGTGAAGCCCGTATTTAGCCTGAACCGCCATGCAGTGGCTCCCAGCGTCGTTCACCGGCTCCCTCTTCGGCTTGCACAGCGTAGTCTCCAACGACGCAAGCTTCTTCGCCGCGGCGTCCGACGGCGGCGGTATCGCGATGCCGCTAGGCTTCGTTTCATCTTGATTGCGCTTCTCGGGCACCAAGCCTTGCCTCTTCATCGCTTCTTCTTTCTCCTTCAACGCGTCTTTCTTCTTGAAACGCCTACGACGCCTCAAGTACGAGCCGTTGTCGAACATGTTGTAGCTGTCTGGGTCCAGCGACCAGTAGCTCCCCTTCCCCGGTTTCTTGTCGTCTCTAGGAACCTTGACGAAACACTCGTTCAGGCTGAGGTTGTGCCTTATGGAATTCTGCCAACCCTGCTTGTTCTCGCGGTAGTAGGGGAACCGCTCCATGATGAACTGGTAGATGCCGTTAAGGGTGATCTTCTTGTCAGGAGCGTGCTGTATCGCCATCGCGATCAAGGCTATGTAAGAGTACGGCGGCTTCACCATATCCTTGCCTGGGTGATGGATGTGCTGCTGAGTTATACCCGAGACGGGATAACCAGCAGCCGTCGCGTAGCCGCCGTACCGATACTGCTCGTAGTACCCCGGTGTGGCGCCCACACCGGGATACGACGGAGTCCCCATTCCCACAGGGACCGCAGTAGCGTGCCGATAATACGCATTTTGCTCGCTGAACAACGTGTGCATGTTTGCAAACGCTACGAACTTAAGCCTTACGGTAAAGAAGATGTCTTCGACGATGACTCAACGGCACCTGCGCCGCGAATCCTTTTACTACACCCTTCGAATCACTATTACGCTACCGAGGGGTCCGATATTACCTCGACATGTCCCAATTATATTTCCAATCGAACCTCCGTCAATATTAATCCCGTAACTTTCACTCACTGACCTCGATCAGTCACTCCCCGCGGGTCACACTTCCTCACAGCCCCCGAGCCGAGAATACAGAGAATTTTCACTAAAGCAATCCCGCAGGAACAGCTTCACGATTCCAAGCCTCGGAATACTTCCGTCGCGCACTGAAAGCCTCAAACGTCACCGAGCAGCATTGCGCGTTCACGGTGGATCCCCGACGGGCGCAGGGAGATCGTCGGACTTGTTGGCTCGATACGGTGTTTTGTTGACGCTTCGGTGTATCCGCGGCGAGGAGAACTAGCCGGCGTGGAAAAGACAAGCGGCGTGGCGCGAGGAGACGAGGGCGCGATCCAGTGGTCGATGCCAGGCTAACCCGTAAAAGCCGCGTGCACGCGTATTATGATACACAACAGGCCGGAGTTTACTCAACCCCGAGTAAAAACACACTGGGGCCTCGTCCTCGCGAGCGAGCGGAGTGCACGGAGTCGGGCGAGCACGGCTGCGCGAGGCCCCGTTCGGCGTGGCGCCTCTCTTCGAAAAATCGGCCGGAGGAGCGCGCCGAGCGGGCTGCCGCCTATCCGGCGGCTTAGCCAATCAGGAACGCCGCACGACGATCATGTGACTCCACCTACGGGTTTCGACGAATCAGTCTGCGGACAGTGGCGGCGGAGCGTGGACGCCTCTGACGCCAGCGTTGCCAACGATCGCCCCACGGTCTTAACCTAGTCACGCCCTCGCGGCCCGCGCAGGGCCGACGCAACGGAAACGACGTCGACGGAGCGTGTCGCCCCGAGCGTGCCACGAGAGTCCGCGAAATTTTTCCGCGCTACGGCCGTCGGATACTTTTCATCGAATCCACGAGATCGACGAAATCGAACCTCGCCGGGGAGCGTCTTGGATCCTTGCCGATCAACGAGTTCGCGCGGTTCTTCCGGCTAAATGGGCCCCTGGGTGCATGGCAACTCGACGAGTGACCGCTGACGACCACGTGGTGTTCCGATCGAGTCGATTCACGTACGAATCCTGAGTGCTTCGGGACTTGGGCGACGCAGTGAGAGGTTAGACGACGTGGTTTTCGAGGTGATTTTGTTGGCTGCTGGTAACGATCTTTTGTTGTTATATCGTGCGAGCGTTGACGCCGGGTGGTTTCTTAGTGGGATTTGTTCCGTGGTATGTAATCGTGATAAATGGATACTGTTTCTAAGAGTTTTTAAATCAAATTATTGGAAGTTTTATTATTTTGAATTGCTTATTTTTTTTTTTTGATGAATTTGAATTCTTTATTCGAATATTGGGATGAGTAAAATTTCTTTGTTTTTTTGATACCTAAAAGGAGATACTGTTTGGAAGGTCCCAGGTTTATACTTGTTGATAGTTTCCGAATGATAATGATACGTGGTATTGAATTACGAGAAATTAGAGCCTTTTCATCGATACTCGGCCCAGGATGTTTCTAAAAGGGACGGGGCGACATATATCGGCCAAGAAATACAGATAGGTGTAATCCGTGGGCGAAGAAACTGGAGAAAGCCCGACGGGGAGACGCTCGAGTGGCAGAGTTATATAGATAAGGGAGAGACATCACGTTCTTATAGACGAGGGATTCAATTTGGCGTCTGTTTTTCCAAGGGTTCGACTCCAGCGTTGCGAAAACACTCGAGAGGACACCTCGGCTTCCATCTTGCCGTCTCTCTGCATCACCCCGAAACTTCTCTATCCAGGTTCTCAAAATATCTTCGATCGCCAGGCTGTTCCACTTTTTCCTCGCCGATTCCGCGAAACGTCACCGTGCCATCGGCCACAAATTTTCTATGGATCCAGTTCGACGAACGATAGTCGACGGATCTTCATAATCGGTTCGCCATCTTGCTCTGTTTCCGTAGAACTCTAATTTTGGTATCTTTCTGATTAACCATGGTGGCGTGATACTTTTCTTCTCATTCGTGAAAGTTTTCAATTTCATACTTATTATATATCTACTCGTCTTTTTAACTTTCATGAAAATTAAAAAATGAACTATAACCTACTTTTGTTAATTGGTAATTTTCGACTCGATAGATTAGAATATTCTCTCCATCTTCTTTTCATTTTAGTTGGATTAAAGCTAAACTTATACTTTCAATAAAAAAAATTATTAAACTTGAAGCTCCCAAGCGGAATTGCAATTTACCTATTTTCATCAACCTTCGCAAAGTCTCTCGAAAACCATTCTCCTGCGCAGCCAAAGTAAAAGGTCCGTGAAGAATTCTCTAAACGAGGATCCACTTGCTGTGATCGAAGTTAGACGGGGACCATTTCTCGCCACCGTGTATTTAGTATTTCCCACTCGCGCGAGTTTCACAAAGGGCGAAGAGAAGGAAAGATCGATGACACAGACCGCGGTGGTGTCTAATTTTCATTTAAATGAAACGACGTTGCTGTAGGTGTTTCGATTCCGAACCCATCCCTCTCCACCCCTGGCGTTGCCTGCCCCGGGGCGGTACGCGAAACGCTTTCGAACTTTCGGCCAAAGTTTAATTGTCTTTTGCTTGCGTTCTATCTAAATTCGTCGCTCCCTGGGACCACCGGCGTTTCTCTAGTGGCTAATCCATTTGATAAGATCGCCGCCCCTCTGGCGCAGTTTTTTCTCCGCTCCCTTCAAGGGGGGATGATTTTTCATCTATATAGATGGCGTCTCTACTTTGTACAAGTTGTGACATTTTAATCGATCCAAATAAATAGTAGGCGTTATTATTAATAGATATTATTTGGGTAGATGTCCTTTGGTAACAAAATGTAGCATAGGTATGCGTATCGAAGTAATAATATTATTAATAATAATTCTTTATTGCGCTAGTAGCTAATAAGAATAAAAACAAGAAGATGAAGAAAAAATTATTACAAATTGGTACATAGGTATAAGAAAACAAGGAAGAGAAAATATTAGAGATAAAAATTATATACCTAACATATAGTACCTAAAAGTATCTTAATATATAAAGCAGGAAGGGTTTGTGTGTTTGTCGCCTAAAAACTTTCGAACGGTAAACTGTGGGGTCAAGAAATGTGCCCCACCTCATCAATTATGCCTACTTAGCGAATCCAGATGAATATGAATATTTTCACAAAAAAAAAATAAATAAATCATTTTCTTTTTATAAAATTAGAATCTAAATTTCGGGCAAAGCCAAAGAGTAAGGCTAGTTATAGATAATAGTGAGGTTACCACTGCGCATGCTCAAAGGGAAGATGGAAAAGTGGGTGGAATCATTGAGTCCCTGTTATACAGCACGAACTAAATTCAACTTGAATTTTTGCAGAAAGGATTTGAAAATACTTGAGTAGGTAATCTCATTTACGTAATGTTATTTCTATTTTTGTGGCATAGGCGCCTCCTACATACATGTAGGTATACCTATCTGGTGTTAACTTTAATTTCAATGTCATTTCGATTCCCTCTGCATTGCCAACGCAATTTTATTGTTAAATAACCAACAGGAACGTGTCCTTACATAACGTTCTCCCCATTTTCTCGTTTAATTGCCCCGACCTGCTTGTCGACCTTGACAGGCGAAATTCCAGCCACTTGCGAGGTGACTCACAACCGCAGTGCATTGTTTGGTAAAATCTGACAACTCCTCCCATATCCGCCACGTTTCCGCGCAATCTCAAACCCAATCTCTTCAATCAACATTATCATTGATTCCACATCTTTATCCACGTAAAAGTCATCTGGATATTTATCCACCTGCCTCTTTACGTCCTGCCGCGTCTACATATTATCTACGCGAAGCTTAATTTCTTAATTAATTCCCGACAAGCATGAATCAGAGTAAGTTCGATCGGCGCGATTAAACCCATAGGAGAATATACCGATAAACGTCTCCTTTAACCCAGCTTTCGCGTTGACTCGCTGACGAGCACCTTTCGCGAGGTGTTTAAGAAATTTCGAGGCCTTTCCAAATAAACCACCGACTTGACCTATCCCATGCCGGAGCGACGCGAACACTCATTTTTGCCCGGCGGCAGAAACAATAAACCGGGTGTTTCGGGATGGGCAGCGTTGCGTCAACGGCCCGTATTAAAAAAGAAAGCGGATTTTCTTCGGGCGACGCGCGGTGTCCGCGAATCGCGGGGGAAAAAATTGTTACGTCGTTGCTCGCCTTCTGCAAACAATCGTTGCGTTCGAGTGGGCCGAAGGCTGAGGTCCCAAGGCAAGCGATTCAAATCACCGGCCGAATGAACGCGGATGGCGGTCTTATGTTGCCGCGGCTTTATAATCACTGGACGTTGGGTATATTTCGTGGCGACCGGTTGACGATTATTGAGGACCTTGCAGTGAGAAGGGTGCAACTGCATTTTTTACCGTTTTTGAGTTGTGGCGTGTAATGTACATACGTGAAAAAAATATTCTACCGCGTTTGGTGCACGTTTCATGGAAATCCGATAAGTGATGAGGGATATATTGCAAATAAATAATAATAGAAATATTAATATTAGAAGTAATATTAATATTAGTATTAATATTAAAAGTAGAAATATTAATATTAGTATTAATATTAAAAATAGAAATATTAATATTAGAATTAATATTTATGATACAAATATTATTTTTTTATTAATAATAGAAATATTAATATTAATATTTTTATTATAGAATATTTTTTGCTAAAACTAGAAATAAAAGCTTATCAATTCAATAACTACTACTCGTTTGCTGTGAGAAAAATATATTTTTTAATGTTAAGTCAAATTAATAATTTTACGCCCAGTTTTTTCTAATTTCCTCGAAATTGGTAAAGATGGAGCTGCACCCCTCTTACTGCAAGGCCCTCAATCGGCAGAATCCGTATTTCATGGCAACAGGTCGATAATCGCGGGTGTTGGTTACATTTCACGTTGATCGTTGGCTCCGTCCTGCGCCAGCAGCGATAATGGATATTGGCATGCATTATGTAGTAACAAGTTGATAACGGTTAACCGTGACTTCTAACAGATCGACGATGATGGACGATCGATCGGCAGTGTAGCCGAGTTCGATTGTTTGGTCGTATAATTCATCGCGTCTGGAAATCGATGACGCTGTAGGTCGCGGCAAATGTCGGGAAGGGTATGAATTGCGTTACCATAAGATAACATCGGTAGGAATTGAAGCATCGATGACATTCTGCGGGGGATTTCGAAAAGGATGTATTTTTCGATACCTACCTTGGGACTTCCCCGTTTCACGAGGAAATACTATCGACTGTCTATTAAACTTCACTATAGACACCTACTTATCGATACAGAAGAAGACTTCTTGGGAACGTGGTCTCGAATTTCCTTCCACAAGAAAAGTAGTTGTATAAAAATCGCCATTCAGTAGACGACGGAATATATCAATTTTCAAGGAGAATAAATACAGGGCGGACGAGGGAAAAGTTGTTTGGTACGAAAAGGGCCATCGTATGGCCATAACGATTTTTTACAGGCAGAGTTGTTTAACCATTTTTCTCTTTCTTCCATGATTTCGGAGATATTCAAGGTGGTAGGTAATTCTTATTGACCTACCCTGTCAGGAGCGGATTTGTGTGTAGCAGTGATTTCCAAGTGGTGGGTCGCGAAGTGTTTTCTGTTTTTTCTTCTTTTTTTTTTATTATTAGTATGTTAGAGTTATATTTGGAAATACCTATTCTTTACCTTATTAAATGTACCTTACCCTATATCGGGGGTCGTAGGTTATTTAAATATTGGAAAAGGGGATCGCGATTCAAAAAAGGTTGGGAAACACTGGTATATAGGCTAAGTAGGCTGCAGCCCAGGGCGGCAAATTTGGGGACCTGCAAATTTTGGGGAGTGACAAATTTTGAACCAATGAAATTAGGTTATTTGGGAAATTGGTTTAAATACAGAGGCTTGAGACAACTTTAAAAACAATTCACTTCTTTTTTCATGTAAAGAATTAGCAATAACTAATATATCAGTTGCTATATTAAGTTAATTTTAAAATTACCTGAACTCTTTTAAATTAAAATACTTGACATCTCACAGAGAGGGTGGCAAACGCATGTTATTTAGCCCAGGGGTGTCAAATCTTCAATTCCGCCCCTGCACCCTGTACCTATATATTACTACCTTCTACAATTACTACCAAATAACAACAAATTCGCAACAACTACTACCATACTTCCCATACACCAAGTCTCCGCCACAAAAACCAAGTTAGTTCGAATTTTAGTAAATGGCAAACATAGGTACCATTTCCCGCGAAATCGTAGGTTGATCAGAGGTGGGGGGGAAGGTAGAGGGGATGATCGGGAACGTGCAAGATATTTTTACCGTGCGAAGAAGCACGGGTGAAAGAAACGAGTCCACGTCGAGGGCCACGGTATCATCCGATCGGATTAACCCGGTGGAAGTCTCTTCGAATTCCGTATGCTTCTCGTCTGGCGTCTCGATGTTTACATAACGATGAAATTTAATTCCCGGGACCGTCGAACTCGTGTAAACCAATCCGCGGTGCGAGCAGCTCGACAGTCGGAGCGACGGTTCCGCCGCAAAAAACCTCCGGGAGAAAAACCCGGTGGAAAAGTCTTTCGACGTTCCATTCTGCTGGCTCGGACCTCCATCTTCGTGGACGACCTCGACGCGTGTCTAATTCCCTCGACACTTTGACTGACGGAACGAACCACCGACTAATTGAGCCTTAATTGAGTTAATCGTAAGCATAATTGATCGCATACTTGTTTCCTTCCTCAGGCAACTGTCACTCGAGCGTCTACTATTATTCGTGTTCTATAGGTGTCACTAATTGGAGACTGTTTCTTGAAAATTCAGTGTCTTTTATACGAAGGGTATGGGCAAACAACGGGGAATGTCTATTTTTCGTGATTTTGCGATTTAATAGCATATTTTGTTGGTGGCAAGTGGGATTACAGATCTGTCGAATCACAATATTAATAAAATGAGTGGCTTTCCTTGTTTTGGTAATAATAGAAGTCGATATTTCTTATTTCGTTTCAATATGCTGCCTTGGTAAAACCTGAAAAAATATTAAAATAATGTAAAACAATTATTATTCTATCGCTCATTTTTTCTGATGCCTAATTACTTGGGGTATAAGCTTCGTGTTATGAAGAATCCAGATAAATTCTTTAAATCTTGTATCTTTAATGGTTTCTATTCAAAGTTGTTTTGTGATATTCCCTGCTTTTTCCCTTACCCTTCATATTGTGTATTTAGAATTACAACGTTAGAGGCATTTGTCTAATCAATATGTATAAGTAGATAAATTTCTAAGTAGCTGCAATGCTGATTTTTTCACGAGGATTTGCTTAGAAATAGAACCTGAAATACTGAAACTTATAATTTTGAGGTTTTAATTTTGGGGGCCAGTGAGTTGCTTTACAAAATATTCAATACTTATTCAACTTCTTTCTCTGAAAGTGCTAAAGCTACACTTGACAACTGCAATTAGACTACACTGTTAGATACTGCACCATTTGCAACATGGCAGCTCCCGAGTGAAGTAGAATCTTTGTTTTAGTCCCTCAGTTGCTTTAATGACCGAAGTTTGATTGAAGTTGCACTGCTCCTCCTATCCTCAATCATCGATGCAGAAGAACGAGGCCTCGATCCTCGAGGTTCTCTCAAGGTTCCTGCAGCACCCCGTGCAGTTGAGCGGAGCGCTCCGCGTGTTCTTCGTGTTTGTCTTTACAGCATCCAGCAATTCTGCATCGTATCTCCCACGAGCCTGTAATTCGTCCGGGTTTACGTTGCGCCGTTTCCACCGCGTTTTCATGCAAGAATATGACGTGCGCGGGGGCCGATGCGATCGCGCATAAAGATAACAAACACGTCGATGCAGCCGTCTGCTGTTTCTCAAATCCTCCGAGAGAAAAAGCTAATCTGGTTAGCATTACCACTTTCCGCGGGATGCGAGGCCCGATTTTTTTTTAACAAGGACCGAAGAACGGGGTTGCCAAATAAACCTGTCTGTCTTTTAGTTGCAACCGAAATCACCTCTGTGGACTGGATTCCTCACTCGATCAGCGATCTTGAATCGTTTATGTTTAAGAAACGTCGATTTAATCGTGGAAAATAATTGTGCAGGCATCAGAGGTGACGTTGAGATTTTTTTAGATACTTACAATAAAGGTTGGAACAGACACGTCCAGTAATTTAGTCGAGTAGAGAGTAATTTAGTAATTTACTATTGTTTTACTAAGCTACTCGATTAAATTTTAGTGTTCACACACGAAAAATTACGAAATTATTTGCTACTCGACTAAAAACTACTGGACGTGAACCAACCTTTAGAGAAGGTAGTAGAAGAAATCCTGTGGATAACTGAATTCTGGTTACAGTTTTACGACACCTTTGCACATTTCCATAAATCTAAAAATTGTATTAAATAATTTTTAAATTTATTTAAATAGGGTAATTCCGGGGGGATGGCCCTAATTTCGATAGTCTCCTCGAGTCTCTGTCTCGATAGTCTCCTGCAGCCAAGAAATTTGAAATAAAGTAACGAGTATGGTAGAGCAAAACTTTAATCTTTTGTCTACGTATCCCAAAAATTGAACGAGAAATCTTTCCAGCCGTGGAACACTGTTTTTCAGTAAAAGCTTCTTTTGTTGAGGTGTGGCGTCGTCATTTTGTATTAAAAAAATTAAAAAAAATTATGATCATACTTCAAGGTATGTAGAATAAAAGCCTCCAAACAAATTTTGAATTCCATTCACTATGCTCGCATAAAAAAATTCTGAAAAGCAGGCTGCCTTTCCGGGCTCTACAGTGACCTTACCCCTTAATACCAGTAAATTATTATTTAACAGACAACTTAAGCCATCCCTCCCGGAACATCAATCTTGAACTTTCCAATCACCGCAGAATTCTCAACTATAAATATCTCCCTATTTCTTCAAATGAATCTTCAACCCCGTTATCTTCCCAGCGAGTTCACTAGTGGCCATATTTTCAAGCTCCGCACTAGCTTCCAGCGTTTCATCCATCGACCACATCCAAGTGCCGTGGAATCGACGTTTTCGCCGCTAAAACGTGAAACCTGCCTCGCGACGATAGGATTGAGTCCCGTCTGGTTACGAGGGTGCGAAGTTGAAAAGGGCCCCAGCCGGAATCCAAGCCGAACAATGCGTACCAGGGTGGCAATTTCACGCGACACGTCTCACCATCAGCATATCAATAGGCCAGCGGGATTATCTGGATGCGCAGTGATATTCCGCGGTTGGCTCCGGTAGATAGGGTTGCGCCGGGCCTACACCTATACACGCCTTTCAACCCCGCCGTGTATTGGCTTCCCCGGCGCGATCCAACTCTCCACTGTACGGCGCCGGAGATTTAGTCGGCCGCATTATGGAGCGGTTTATGCGGAACGAGGAGGAGTGCGGTTCATTATTTCCTCGTTACCATGTGGAAGGGTGAATCGATGTCTTTCTGCTGCGGCAGATTTGTTTTTTAGATCCGAGAGTTAGGTACAGTTAAAGAGTGACAAGTTATTTTAGATAGGGCTGTTAATTGGCGCGTGTTTGGGAAGTGGGAAGGAATGTATTGTAGAAATTTATATAATTTGAGAATGATTGGTGAATTTTAATTGTGAGTGGTATGCATATTGATATTAGATAAGTGGTATTCACAGTAGCGGATTTAAGGGTTAAGGCCCAGATGGCAAATGTTGTGAGGGGCCCAATTTTCGGGAAAATGAGGAGATAGTTTACTAAAAATGGACTAAGTGTAGGGATGCAGAAAATAAAAATATAGTGTTTGGATAAAATCATAATTTTCTTTTTGAAGATGGGGCCTTCTGGGTAGGGCCCCAGCAACTGCTCATCGGTTGCGTGTTAAATCTGCCACTGGGTATTAGGTCGGTGCAAAAGTTTAGATGTGCGGAAGTGTCTTTTATTAGGTAGATACTGCACTTCTACTTTTATCAGAAAACTGGCAAAAGGTCACAAATAGCAAAGGAAAATCCCCATAAACAACTTCAAAAATTTAAAAAAATTACGCCAAGTAGGTACTTACATAACAAAGTCAAGAACGAAAAAGAGCATTATAAAATAAATCACAAAAAAGATAGAAGATAATAATAATTATTACAATTAGTGGAACACCCAGTTTCGTATATTTTCGGCAGTTTTTTTCTCAGATTTAAAAATTCAGTCTAAGAAACAGATTTGTGGTTCGGAGTGCATCGAGTCACTGCACTGTGTTGGATGGTGTTTTTGCAGGAAGTAGGTAGCAGGATGGGGTCGAACGTCCCATTTCGTTCATCCAGGGAATCATGCCGGGAATCGTCTTATTTTGATTGGGGTTTAGTAAGATTATAATGCGACCGATTCACAAAACAAACGGCCGCGAAGTCCAAGTTTGTCCCTCGCCGTGCACCCCTCCGCCAACCCTGCTGCAGGAGACGTTTATTTTTCTTGAAAACGTATCGGCCGCATTTCCTTCCTCATTGTCTGCCTTAAGGAAATAAATCTACTGCCAGACTGTCCCGGCTCGGCTCGTTTCCTCTCGCTGTCATCTGACGTTTCTATCTTTCATTTCATCACCGAGGCGAGCTAGGGGTACATAAATAATTTACCGGTGATGTACAACCATATATTCTTATCTTCTAATGTCACTGGAGTTAGCGAAAACCTTTCACCGAATGCAGAAAAATATTCTACTCGAAATTTCGTTTATAAATGTTCGGCAAGTGACTCTACGAGTGGGGAACCAAAGGTAATATGAGGCATTCAGAGCAAGAACGGACTAACCAATATTGAAAAAAATTAATTCTTCCTATTTTATATGAGTAGTAGAGCCTCTTGGAACATATTGTTGCTACTAACTCAATTTCGCAAAAAATATGGCTTAGTCCGTTTTTGTTCTCAATACTTACTTAAACTGTCTACAACCGAAATGATTGGAAGCTTAGAAATTAGTATTTCGATTAACAATAAGAATATTCTTGAGCAGTAGCTACTTCAAGAGTAATAGTTTCACTCAGAATATTCTTAAAAATCGTCAAATTAACAATTTAGTATTATTCCTGAAATATGGTAATTAAACGTAGCTGTACTACCAAGCAATAATGAAAATACAGAAGTTAATATTAGAAAATCTCTGATTACCAGCCACCCAACAGTTACACCTCTATACTAGTTCACCTTCCAAACCTCGATCCTAAGTACTTATCCCCCCAGAATTCATACTCCACCTTTTCCCCACCGTCTTTTTACACATGCGCCCTGGAGGGTCCCCCATTCCACAGTACACTCCACAACCACCTCATGAGTAACAGCTCCTCGCATTATCTCCACAAAAAGTGTCATAACTACAATTCCATTTCCTCCAATCACCACAAAACACGCATAACTGCACTCTAACACCATTTCAACCTCACAGAGTGTCAAATAATCAACTTTCAGCTCAGCCAAAGCTCCAGCCGGGTCAGAGGGTACCAAGGAGAGATTACGTTAGCTGCGTAACTAAAAATCAATGCAGGATCCAATGTGGAAGCACCGAAAATTCTACGCGACCCAGAGGAGTAACCACTGGATGTGGGCCGTGACTGGAAACCGTGGACGCTTGCTCCCTCTGCCTGGCGTTCCAGAAAAGTAGACGCCGTCGGGCACGAATAACCAACGTTCACGCAGCCGAGAAGATAATAGCCATAGAGAGGAGTAAACGGCGAAAGCACCGGTTTCCTCGGTGGGCGGGTAACGCGGCTAATTCCGACTGTTTGGTTAGCAAGCATTTAAGGTTTGTCTTGGCTGTTGCTTCGTGTCTTTTAGACAGCCGATCTGTGTTCCGACCAAACGAAACGGAAGCTAAACGCTCCTGACGAGGTGACGAGCCGACGACTTCGTCGTTCGACGGTTCCGGTCCTCCCGACGGACGTGTCTGATTAACTCGATGGACTCGCCCGTTGATCAGCCAGCTCTGCGGTTAAGTCGACATCGAATCGTTCGTTTGGCAGTGAGCTACTTGGGCCCATCTTTTCAGAGATTGCTGCGATTGGCACAGGGTGAAGTGGCAGAGTCTATGGAATCTAATATGGGTAATTACTTATTGTAATTGAACAATTTGGCCTGCCTCGGAGATTAGGTACAAAATGGCTGGATATTAACTGTGATTTACAGGAGGATAGTGTTTGGAAGGAACTTACGCGTGTGTACCTACCTGCATTTGATATCCAACTGGGGCATAGGTGGTAAGGGTGTGTAATTTAATGGTTATTTGCTTATTATAGAGTTTTGAATAGCAAAGCTAATTCATATTCTCATTAAAGAATACGAAGAACTGAAGAGTGCTCGTAGGAAATACTGTTAGTGTCAAGATTAAAAAAATTTATTTTTTTCAAAACGTTCTACGTGCCACTGGTAATATTCTGTATTAAATAATTTGATTTTTGGCACTTACAGTATTTTCTACAAGTACTCTTCAATTTATAAAATTCTCCAACATTCTCTCACGTCACCAATAATTTCTCTACCCCTATCTCTAAAAAAAAATCCGATTAATTTATTTATAGAGTCGCTCTATTCCCACCCGTCGATTTCGAAATCCCCTTATTTTCATACCTACCTCCCAAAAACTTACCTATTTAAATACTCCAACTTCTAGACACCTATTTCCCAATCCCATTAAACAATAAAAAGACATTCCAAAATTCTCCACCATTCTCTCACGACGCAGCTCCTCTCCCCCTATTACCTTCATCTCTAAAGAACCCGATTAATTTATTTATAGCCGAGGTCCGTTCGAAATTCCCTTATTTTAGAAGCTTCTGGTTTTTTGAGTCCCCCTCCCACGCTTCCAAGAAGACGCGTGGGTACCTGAGCGCTAAGTAGGCACATAGGTACCCGGACACATATGTAACCGCGCCGTACACGAGACAACCGCAACCCTCCGCGCGCTGCACAAAAGATTTAGAGAAGTTGCGGCTGAACAAACACCGCCGGCAGAAGCGCGCACGTTCCTCCCTTCGGCTTTTCCTGGCTGCTCGTACGAGCACCAGTAAATGCCTGCGGTTCTGTGTGCGTACCGTTCTCTGATAAGGCTTTTCTTAACAGCGCGCAACCCTTGTGTACATTACTCCATCCACCCTGCGATTATTTCTGGAACGAGGAATTCTTGGATGGCTCCTGGAGCAGTTAAATCATCGAGAATGCTCTGTTAGTTGCTTAGGGTGTCATTGTTCTCTGCGTATGGAGCGGCGAGTGCCGGAAATGCTTGATAATAAGTAGCGACTATTTTTGGGAATCGATGAACGAGTGCAACCATCTGCAATGCGATTATTTCTGGAGGAGCGAAGTTCCTTGTGCTCCTTTTAGTTCGTAACAGTTGTAGTGCAGGTATATTTGCTAGCAGCTAGGGTGTATCGTGAAATAAATCTGAAGGTGACTCACATGGTCTTTCTCCACTTTCCTAATTCTCTGGAGATTTTAAATATTGTACTCACCTGTCGTTGCTGAGGAATTGTATTTGTGGAATCTCATTGTGAGTAATAGAAAATACCTAAGTACTTAGATCTGAGAATTATTGAAGTGGTAGTGAATTATTACTCCAACTTGCAATCTACATTACATGTATTGCTTAGAATTCTTATTTTCTAAATTCCTAGACACTTCTTTTACTCCTCATTCCTCAAACCTCCAAATACTCCTTGTATAAAGCTCACAGTACCTGTCTTTCATAATTGAATTTGCTGAGCAGTGGACTCCATCTGCCCAAAATAATTGCCCAATATTCTTATTGGAGCGAACGACCCCATGGAAGGAATTTTTGCATGACGTATGAAAGGATCGTCGGAACGTATGTTAGAATAATCGAGCAGCCAGAGAAGCTACGGCTTCAGGGCGACAGCAGGCAGAGATAATGGCGTCGAGCTGAAAATGCGACGCATGGAAACGATGCCTGTTGTTATTTTATGGGGGCGGAACACGGTGCCGGCGGGGGGACCTCTCGTTAAACCGATTTGCACATCGGATGCACTCTCGATTCCTCCAACAGCGGACAATTTCACAGGGCTCTATTTACGCTGCTGCTGCTGCTTCCGCCATCCTACCCCACTCGTTTACGTATTTCCCTCTTTCCCTGCCAAATATATTGCGCTCAGCCGCTCTCTGCTTTTTTCGGCAGCCGAGTCTAGCTTCTCTACTTCCTTAAAAATTAAAAAAAATAGGTAGGTATAAGATTTATGTATTTTTCTTATCATTCATGTATCATTGAACATTTTTCTTTTTTTTTGTAACAATGGGAGTTTCTCTCTAGTACAATAAATAAATAAATATCGTGTGAAATTAGATTATTTATCAATTTTGTTATATTACCTACTACCTAGTATCGAGAGAAGCGAAAAGGTTTCTCTTTAACGTTGCTGTCGTGAATAGTTTTGGAGCAGAAGAGATAGTTCGAGACGGCAGCGATCCTCGTTCGCGCGGAGCACCAGGTATTTTTGAATTTTCGACTTGCCCGGCGTTCCCCGCGAGGATCCATCAAGCCCTAGCGAAATAACGAGACGTATTTCATACACGAAACGTCGAAACCCAAGGGACGCGTGTGGGTTGTATCGCGAGGAAGAGGAGCGGTTCATTTGCTCGCCTAGCTGAGTGCTCGACGAGGCTTCCCTTTTGCACCGACACGATGCAGCTTGCACTCGGACGTCACGTCACCGTCCGAACGCCAGTCGCCGACCATTAGAGCGTTTTCTTCGTCGCTCGACTGTCATAGCCTCGCATAGCTGCCGGTTCCGAGACACCTCCAAGACCTCCAACATGTTACTATCACGTTCTCGAGTCCCTGTGTATACTCCCAAACACTTTCTCCAAAATTTCAATTTTCCTGGGACAGAAAATTTATTTATAGTAGAAAATGTGTGCTTCTTTAATTGGGAATCGAAGAATTTTATGCTGGGAAATTTGGGAAACCAAGGGGTGCGAGTTTATTAAGTGAGACGTGGAATCAGGGAGTTGAAACTGATTTTTTTGAAAACCTCGAGGTCTCTCGCGTAAAAGTAGGAATGGTAACGAGTATTTAATAAGGTGAGTGGGAAAAACAGGGAATGTCACAAAATAGCTTTGCCTTGAAAATTAAGTGTTCTGTTCCGGTGCAGAGTGGGCATTACCGGTTTTTAATCAGTACCTATACCAAATCTTTATCGTTATCTTATGGTGGCATTTGAACTTTATAATCTTTTGTGATTCCACAATTCTGGAGTCCCAGTTGTCACCAAGAAAATAGGCTATAAATCGAAAAATCACGAAAAATAGATTTAATTCCTCGAAATTGAATTCAAGTGGACTTACAAGCTTCCACGTCCCTCCTCATTTATCACCCTCTTGGAACCTGAAACTACTTTCACTTTTTATCATACCTACCCACAATCGATCCAGACACGAATTCCCCAATTATTCCACACCCCAAACCAGAATCATCGAGGATCCCAGAAATCCCCTACAATCCTTCTACAAGAAGCCTAAATGAATCATCATCCAATTAACCACTTAGAAAAGTGTTCCTCTTCTTTCAATCACACATCTTGACAAAAGTAGCTGCTTCTGAAGCTTTCTTCGATTCCACTCTATGCGAGCCTGAAGTCCAAAGAAGATGCACTCGTCCTATTCCCCTCCGCCACCCCCGCGCGAGCTAGGGGTGATTTTAATAAATTTGGCGCTGGCTAAGCTGCAACAACAGCGCGTATGAATTAAGAGGGCCGAAACACCGCTTGGATAAACATCTCGAATTAGGCGCACGAATTCTTTTCCGTCCATCCGCGTGCAGGGGAGCTTTACGACTTCGGTATGCTTCGGCTGACGTGGTTGCTTTGGATGATATGTATATGAGGCGGTTAGCGCCGGCCGCAAAGTTGCGGTAATGGACGGGATATTTTACAGCAGAGGGATTCCCGCTCGATGTTTTGCGGGATTAGGCTCATCCTCAACCTCGCCGCCTAATCCATGAAACGTGTTGCTTGATTAATTGTATCGAGAGGGATTCCTTGCTTCTTCTTTACATTTCGTGTGAAAGCCGCTCGTTGCATACTCCGATCATGAGGACCACTTTCGTTGCAAACGGTAAATCAGTTATATTAGAATTAGCTTTCATTTGCTCGAGGGAACGGAAGAAAGTTTGAAAGCAGTGAATACTAATAGGTATTAAAGTATTGGTTGACTACACTATTTAGTCTCTTTTGTCGAATCTAGAAATCTTGAATGAATGCAACTTGGTGGGTTTATGCAGTGACTGAAGACAAGAACAACGAAGACTTTGAAAACTAACCTTAAAGTCAAATAGGCACTCCACTTTTTCGGGTATAACTCCTAAAGTACAAGAGACAGAAAAAAATGTTTCAAATAAAAGTTTAACGAGGCGATAAGCACTGCAAACTTGCGTTAACAAAATTTTGAAAAAAGTTTTTTTTCATCAGGTATATATTTTTTTTAATTCTTTTCAAAATTTCGTTGACGCAAGTTTGCAGTGCTTATTGTAGCATTAAGCTTTTGTTTAAAAATATTTTTTCTGTCTCTTGTACTTTAAGAGTTATATACGAAAAAGGGGGAGTGCCTATTTGACTTTGAGGTTAGTTTTCACACCCTTATGAAACATACGGCTGTTCTTGTATTGAGTCACTCTATAAACCTACAAATTTGCGTTTCAATCGGTGAGTAAGGGCTCGCGGTGTTCCCTTGTCAGTTGTGAGTCTTGAGAAGTATTTTTGTGAAACACTATTGCAACTCATGAACTGTTTCTAGACAAGCCCTAACTCAGAGAAGCGTTCTTGTTTTTGAGCTCTCAAAATTGGCCCCTACATTTAGCAATGCAATTTTATTTTCACGCAGCTTTGTAACATACTGCAAGACACGAGCGTATCTCTTTCCACAAACTTGTTACTCTTCCTAAATTCATTGTACAGCCACCTTAAGCCTCTACGAAATCGTAGGCGATCAGGGAGGAAAGAAGAATCGCGAAACGGGAAGGCGAGGGACCACCGTGGTGGAGATTCAATTGAACAAGCCGTATCCCTTTAGAACCGTGACAATGCGTGGAAAATGCTGGATGGTTTCGAATCCTCGAATCGCCGAGTATCGACCACCGTGGTCGAAATCTTGGCGTGGAATGCTCGCGATCTTATTCCACTGAAAAGGATCGAAATCCCTCGCTGGATCCCCGGCCCATTATGGTCGAATTCGACGCGAGGAGACGTCAGTACACGATTTCTCGGTCATTCCATCGTCCCTTTGCGAACTGTATCTCTGTTCGCTCTAATATCCAGACACCTGTGTCTAACAATTCTCTCAGTTACGAGTCTTCCATCGAATTGCGGATCAGTCGAGCGATGGGATTAGGAAATGTTTAGGGGTCTTCGGGAAATGAACAATTCTTAATCTGTCTGAAAGTCCTACAAGTTTTGAGATTCATTAATTAGTGGTAGAGCTTGAAGATTGCATTGGGATTCGGTAAAACTTTTTATAAATTTGAATAGTTTTTAGGTTTAGGTTTTAATAAGTTTCATCAGTTTAGGCTTCTGCTTTTATTGTGCCATTTTAAGGTGTATTCGGAGTGATTTAAAGCGTTTATAGACTATGTGGGTTTTCTTATAAGAAACATTTCGATGTGTGAGAAAATGGTTTTTCATGGGTACTGATGTAAACCTAGCACTTGTCGACCGAGCCGTGGTGGAAGAAGAAATTCCTCTGCAGGATTTGCTGGATTCGATGCGGTGAACGTGACACGAGTTTGATTTCTTTTGTGATTTGACCTGGCCCACTGGCAGTGTTGTGCAAACAGGTCATTGGATTACGGGGATGATGGATCGGTGAGGATAATTCCTGTGATTGTGTGAAGACGTTTCTGCACGAGTTGCTTAATGTTCGTTTCTTTTGTCACAGATAGGCATGGAGTCCACATTTTTGTAGCAATTATGTTGTATAATTTATATGAATGTAGTAATTTTATTGGTTTGTTGCGTTACAAATACGGCAGGAAGAAGTTGAAATTGAAGTTGAAGTAGAGATTGAAGTAGGACTTAGAATTGAAATTAACATTGAAAATGGTCTAAGTGGAAGTGGAAGTGGACGCCTAAGTAGAATATGCAGTTGAAGTTGAAGTAGGGGTTGAAGTTGGACATAGAATTGAAACTGAAAGTGAAAGTAGTCAAAGTAGAAGTCCAGATCGAATTCTAAGTAGAATATGCAGTTGAAGTTGAAATTGAAATTAGAACTGACGTTTAAAATGAAATAGAAAATAGTCGAAATGAAAGTGGAAGTCAAGGTCCTAAGTATACTGCGCAGTTGAAGTTGAAGATGGATTCAAAGAGAAAGTGAAAGCCAAGGTCTGAGAAGAATCTAAAACCGAAATTGACATGAAGCTCAAGAGCTGAAGTGGATACCAAAGTACTACAAATCCTTCAGTAGAACTTCTAAGGACTCCATATCCATAAACCCAAACCAACTACCAACTCTATCACACTCCACCCCTGCAGACCATATCAGACTAATTCCAATCGATCATAATAACCCACCCCCTCCACCTACGCTCTAGCTACACCCCAATCTGCTGCATCAGGTTGCACCAGAGTCACCGAAGCCAGCCAATTGTTCCCGCTGACAAATCAGAAAATTCCATTCGTATCCACGCCGACAGGTGCGATCGCCTTCACCTGCGGATATTATTTCTGTCAACCTTTCCCGTGTTTATCCGCATACATATTTGACGAACTCCTCTCGCGCAGGTCCAACGTCTAGCTCGACGGCGGGAGCGTGTTACCTGAGGAAGCAATCTCTGTCGCATGAAATAACATTTAGGCTGGACTGTCTGGCCCACTGCAGCCCATTTGTCCGCCGTGTGTGCCTGCGTACCCGTGTCACCCATTCACTGTAGCCTCGGAAATGGCCCTAAGTCAAGGGCAGCCAGTCGCCTGATTTTTCACAGTTTGACAGATATCAATGAAAACAGGCAAATAGGCACTTTTCCCCTCATTAGACTTTTATGCCACTCGGCACAACTCCGTCACTTTTGTGTAACGCTGAAAGCACATGTGTCAGCTACGAGAATACCCGCCCTTATATCCACAGTTTGCAAGAGTAGGGTAATAAATAGGGCGAACTTTTCGAGATTCGCAGGCTATGCATTACCTACTGAACTATTAGAAGCTCATCAGCCTAGATCGGTAGAACCATGTGGCTAACATCCACAATCTTCCAGATACCTGCTTTGGGCTGGTATCCTGTGAGTCTTGTTTGTTGTGGTAGAGTTTGCTAAGCGATTCTACCTACGCCAACATCGTAAAATATTGTTGGAACATTTAGGACGTGTATCTGGTAGGTACGCGTAGAACTTAATATGTCGAATTTATCTGTGAAATCCTCCAGATGAGAGTGCATTAACCCTCATTTCACGACCTGGATCTGTCCCTCGATGTCAAATTGGCAAAATGGTATAAAATCGATGAAATGACAAGGTAAACAGTTATTTTTCGATATTTTTTATTCAAATTGATGAGTTAACATGTACATCTTAGATTTTTCACAACTTTCGCATAAAATAAATCGATGTACAGAGCATACAGTATAACTTATTAAGGGATAACTGTATAAAATTGACACGAGGGACGGATGAAGGCTAAGATCTAACTAGCACGTCAAGAATATTCTTCGGGGTAGTGGCGGAGTGGCCAGAGTCTCAGCTTGCACGATGGCAAGTGGGTCCTAGGGTCCCCCGATGAATTGGGTTCCCTTAAACATCAGACAATACGTTAAAAATGTTAACGACCTTTTAGCTTGAAAATATAATAGAAGTTTGAATATTATTACTGCATGCAAATAAAATTTACGTTATACTACTATTTTAAATGATAGCCTTATATGTAGTTGTGGCTGGGCTCTTTTTGTCTCCTGGCAACCAATATCTGTAAACCCAGTCTGCCACTGCTTCTGGAGATACAAAAGACCTCTAAAACTTCGTAAGAACTCCTTAAACATCTACACCAAGGTATTAACTAAGTAATCAATAACCCAAAGATGTTACCTACTTGATTAATTATAATTTCTGGGGGCGACGACCTGATAACTAGATCATTGCCCCAACTGTTTAGTTACTTTCCACTCTGCTGGTTCTTGATATCTGCCTACGCAATTACTCTCACACTTCCAACATCCAAGCGATTAGCCCATTCGTTAATCCAACATATCGAGCTTAGCAGTGTCGTTCAACGAATCCCTATTTACGGCGGGGGCGAGCCAGGGTTTCTTTCCCTCCCTTCGCGAAGAACAACACCACGGTTTCACGGCGCAGAGGGGGGAGGTCGAAGGATACGGGAGTGTGAAAAATAATTTCCTGCCGCTGATATGTGGTGGATCGGACGAGGAGAAAAGTCCTGGCCCGCAGGGGGATATCAAAATATTATTCGAGGGTTGCCTAGGGTAGCTCCGCATTTCTCGTGGCATATAGAAGCCATGCTGAAGCTAAAGTGGATGGTTATTGCCCTCAACCTGACCGCAGGACCCGGCGCAGTCATATACCTCTTGGCGGTACACGAATTTCGTATTTACCGCTGGCTAATCCAACAACCGAGCCAGAAACAGTCAGCCAATTGCAGGGAATTTTATTGAAGCCGCGAGAGTGGCGTGCAATTAATTCGGTTTTTGCCAGCTTCGTAGGAGGAAAGGTTTTCTCGCAGGTGAGGATGGTCTCGTTGTATTTCTTTTGGAATATTATTTTTAGGCCAAGATATCATAATGTTCTGCGATTGTTATTTTAATTGGGAAATATACTGGGGTGGTATATATATAAACTTAAAATAGCATTAGTGGTATTATGAATAATATTTTTCTTTCAACTTTGTTACACAATAATATTCTCCTTACAGTCTAAAAAAGTTGATATTGATAAATATTACTTCTTAACCAGGGCGATTTGAATATAGGCTAAGTAGGTTGCAAATTTTGGGCGAAAGAAACTAAAAAATGTTGAAACACAGAGGCTTCAGATAACTTTAAAACCACCTCCATTTTTTCATGTAGAGAAAATTAGCAATAACGCATACGTCAGTTGTATTGAGTTAATTTTAAAATTGCCTCAACTCCTTTAAATTAAAATATTCGACAACATTTCAAATCTCCAAATCCACCGGTGCTTATTGAAAATGAGTGGATAGAAGGTTGCCACGTAGTAGCAGTGTGCCAGCCAAGTTGTCTGTCTAACGAACCTATTCTACTTCCTCAAATAAATTGATATGCAACGTCTCTCGAAAATCTGCAACATTATTCCTCTCCAATTTTACCAAGTATTTACAAACTACGAGTTTTAAACTTTAAACCAATTATCCAACAATCTTGTTATCGATCCCAAAAGGTTCAGTCCCAAGAAGAAAATCTCCAAAGTTCGTATCAATACTTTTATCACTTGGAAAGTAGCATCAACAACAGTTGAAATCGAGCAACTATATCAAGCATGACCGGTCCCATTCGATTGAGTGTGAAAGAGCCCGCGCGCGCGCCAAGCTACAGGGAGCCGTGCACTCACACATGCGCGCCGCACAAGTACCCAGCAAGTACTTACAATTAGTAACAGGGAACGCGGCCCCTAGCCGTGAGAAAGAGAGAGAGGCACGGTCGATATGTGGTCACAATGAAGGGTGTGGCATTCGAGAGGACCAAAAGCTCTCTCCTGTCTGCTTTATCCTACCATTGGCTGTTGCCAGGTGTCGAGAATGGCGGACCTTTCTCTCGGCGTCGGCCCTCCTATGCTTTTAACAGCACTTCAGCGGAGCTCCTTGCGAGCCCCGCGAAAGATTTTCCGTTAATTGCGACCGGGGAGAGGGATGAATGGCCGCTTTCTGATTTCACCGTCCACCACGCGAGAGCTGCGGATCAGCAGGCTCCTTTCGCGATCGTAACACGTCACGTGGTTATAGTTAAATAGGTTTGAATAGAGGAGGTAATTAAATAGTAATTATATAACGCGCTAATTGCGTTTACGTGAAAGATAAACTTCGTCAATTTTGTTCATTTGATCTGAGTTGACATTAGATCCGTGTCCACAAATTTATTTTCTCTTACACCCTTTATTTTTGACCCGAGCAGAATAAGGAATTTTAGCGATGGAGATTACTCCCTTTTATCACTTATTGTTATTCGATATCTTCCCCCTTTTTTTAATAATACCACAGCATTTTCTATTCCATATAAAAAATAATCCTAAAACCAATAAATAAAATTTCAAGTACAATTTTTGTCGGGGAGTTCTACCGTGGAATCATAGACGGAAGAGTGACACACTCGTTGACGAAGACACACGGAAATCCGGTCGTATAATACAACCACGTAAATCTGTCCCGAAAAAAGAATGTCTCGCGTGAAAATGATCGAGGTTCCCGGTAGGCGAGCGATTCACCCTGAAAATGACGTATCCCTGGTTCCCGGCAAGCACCACTTTAATGGAGACACGTGTCGCGGGTATTTTAGATCGTCGGGTATACACCGTGGCCGCGATGATGAAGAGAACGACGACGTTCGAGGAAGATTGATGAGGTGTGTTTACCGCTAACTAATTCCCGTCTGCCGCTGGCTCACGTCTAGCTAACTAACTTTTGCCAGCGGCGGAACGAAGCCCCACGGGAACTTCCCCAAAGTTCCGTCGACAAATTGCTTGAATTCCGCGACGGTGGAGCTCGGTGATTAGGGATGGGATCGAAAACATCGCGAGTGGAATATCAGTTTGCATCTCCCGCTACGTGGTCGAATCCTTTGTAAGTATTTTAATGAGTATTTATTGGTAATGAGAGATCGAAGAAACTAAGTAATCTGAAACTAACAATTTGGATACTAACGTAGATACGTTCCAGATGAAACCTCCGTTATTCTTTTTGCAAGTTTTTGATCTTCCACTTACAATTAGCTAAGTAGGTACATATCTGCGTAACTATAACCAATTTGGGTGACATAATATTGGGAATAAAACTACCACTTCAAAATATATATTTACACTTCACTTGAGGTAACCGTTGAGAACAGTACAAGAAAAATGATGGAAAAATAACTGAATTGAGGTTATTACGTAAATTGTAAACTGCACGTGGCGAACTCGACTTCGAACGCAATCTCGCTCGTAACTCACAACGCGAAGTATTCTTACGAAGGTGAAGTGAAGTCAGGCACAGGGCCGATGAACATAGGAACAGGAACAAACAGAAAAATAGTAACAGCGCCACGCGCAGAATCGTCAACTAAAATACAAGAGCGCGAGAAACAAACAACTAGAAAAAAGCACACCACGTTTTTCTAAAATTTAGTGAGATGTTAAAGGATTAATACACCTATTATCAAATGTGTATCCCTTTACAAAGAACAGATTACATACATAGATTGTAACGAGCCTTGAACCTCTCAGATCCAAGTACTCTGCCTTTCTCATATTACCTACCTATTTCGAGACTTACCGTGTGAAGTCTTAGAATCTTTCAGAATCGAACTTCCCCTTCCCTTTTCTTCTATTACCTACAACGCAGCAACCTACCACGTTGCACTTCGGTTCTCCCATCTCCCAAATCTTTGCCAACGGCGTTTCGCCTCGCTCGCGCCTCCATCGAACGTTGTCGGAATTGCTGCGCGGCGGATTTCGCGACGCGAGGCGAGAGCCTAGCCGGCCGGCCGAAGGAAAAACCGACGGCAGGCGTTTTGTCGGAGGTGGTTAACGAAGCATCACCCTGGATTAGGCTTGCGTCAAGCCACAAAACCAGCCTCTTCTCGGGGTTCGGCGTACGATGAAGAAACGGAGGTTATTCCTGGTTGAACAAACACTGGAATGGGTCGCGTGCGCCTCCCACATATTTATAGATTTTATCTCTCTTTGACTTCGCCGAGGCGAGTAGGCGAGTTCGTGTACTCGCGTGCACCCGCGAAAGGGGGAACGCCGGCGGAGGAGGAATTCTCGGGGACGGCGGAGAGGGGAGAAGCGTGGATGCCGCGAAAAGCGAGAGGAAATTTTAGGAATGTTGCTGGAAAGAGGGAAAACATCGGGGAGGACGACAGAGGGGTAGAAACGGAGAAATTGTGGAAGCTCGATAAATAAGAATCGCGGAGGGAGCACCATTCACTTGGACTACTCGAGAATTCAATGACACCAATACAGAAGCTTCCAGAAGTCGAGAATCATTCAAAAATTTTAGTAACTACTATCTTCGCGCTTCGATGGCAAGGTGGGGGAAAAATCACCCTCCAAAGAATCACGGCTCGTCCGAGCCTCCGAGAACCTCCACGCACCCCTCATTATTTATTCAACGCTCCTTCCCGTAATTTTCGCCCGTCCGTGGACAATAAAAAGGCAAACAGTGGAGGGGGAGGGGGGCGGTGACAAGTTGTCACCGTCGTTGGACAAGGAAGGGAGAGGTTTTCACGAGCCGCAGAAACGGGCACGGCCGCCCGAATCGGCCAATTGTTCGATCGTTTCGCACTGTTATTTTTATAATTCACCGTATCCTCGATCTTTCCTGCCGTGGCTCTCTCTCGTGGCAGCCGCGGTGTTGTTTTTATTGGCCGCATTTAGGGAACGGATCAGGAGACAGCGGGCGAAAGGGACCCGGGCCGGGGAGAGGCGACTGTAGCGAGCAGCCAGAGCCGCGCGGAGAGGGAGGGAGACGGACGGATCGGTGGGAACGGGGTGTTGTTTCATCCCTCCTGGCAGCTCCGTCTATTCTGTCCGGGAGCACCTACATTCTAGTGCCTAAACTAAGCCAGAGCTAGGATAGGTCGGTCTAGGGGAAGAAAGACACGATTTCGATGGCTGGAGGGGAAGTGAAGGGAGAAGAGAGGGAGGGGAGGGTGGGATGTAAAGGAGAAGGGGAGAAACGTGGAGACGCGCGAGTACGGGGGTTGACAATACCACAGTCATCCAATGTTATTTCAGCACGAATTCCCTCCCCCCTTCTTATCGCCCTCCTTTACTCGTGCCCTCTCTACACCTCTCTTTCTTTCTTTCTCTCTCACTTTTTCCCTCCGCTTCGCTCTTCCCCCGCCGCCGCTCTTCCCCCTTCGTCTTTTCCCGCCTTCTATCTTTCCTATCTAGCCCCTCCGCTGTCCCCGTTTCATCGACCACCCCGTCTCTCTTCCCATGTAGATGTTCCAACAGCTCCAACAGCTCCGTCCATTTCGCTCGCCGCGAAAGAAAACATCTCCGGCCCCTTCCGCTGGCAATTATTGCTTTCGCGGATTTCCCGTGGCGAGCGTGAAAGGGGAGGATTGTTATCGTTGGTGGTGGCAACACTGCGCTGTCTATGGTGTCATAGATTCGATGATTGAATGACGTGGGTAGGCGACGTGGATAAGTGACAGCTGCGTGTCACGTTAAGCGACCTTGTGTCCGGACGTAGAAGAATCCCGTACTTCGAAAAGGATTGCTTCTTACCGACGGTAACAGGAGAAATTCACAGGTAACTGTTTTATTGGCGAGGTATGCCTGCGTGTCAATCGTCAGCGTGGTCGATCGCTTTAAGGCACAATCGTTGTGGCGTCGGTAATGCAGATATCCCGGGCGGTTTTTCAGAAAACGATGAATGCGCGATCCCGAAAATTAGGCGTCACTCTTCCGGATTGGAAGGAGGCTTCTTTGTGCCTGAAATATACCCAGGGATCCCGAACGAGTGGCATCTGTAATAACAACGCTCGTTCTTGCGGCTCTCCCTCTACGTACGCCGCTACGTATGATGGGCTTCCGAGAGTTCGATCAGCTGGGAGGGCCGACCGATCGGCATCGTTATCGGCAATAATTTGAGACACGGTACATCGAACTTTCCTCGAGCCTTGCGGAAATAGAAACACTGAAAATAATCGTAATACCTTCCGATTCTATATTTACAATAAAATTACAAACTTCTATAACTCTTCTATTTTTATACATGGGAATTCTAATCTTACTGACATCTTCTACAATCTACATTATTGTACAGTAAATTTTAGACCACACGGTTTGAACGGTCAATTTATGTGGCTTGTAAATCACCAAGTTCCACATTCACCCCTTGTTCCCGAGCTTAATGGCCGTCGATGATTCTCACGGTCCATGGGCCGAGTGACTGAATGGAAATGGCGCGGGATGAACTGAATGAACCGGCGCGTACGCCTCGCTACGAGCCGCTGTATTGTTTTGGTTATTTTGGCAAACCTAACATAACACGGCTTGTTGTTTAACAAAATAATTGATTTTGTCGCCTCGTCTTTGAACTATGCCACGCGGCCCTCTCCTTCTCCCCCCTTTCTTTTCCCTCTCCCTCGTGTCTCTTTCACTCGCTGTCTTTCGACTCCTCTATGCGAGGCTCCGCGAGCCTCGCGTGCCAGATAGTTGACTACTTAGGCGGCGTACGAAAACAAATTGCTCGATTCAGTTTGTTTATCCCCCGATGGTAATCTCGAGCGGATCAACCGGGCGAATCTTATTGTCATTGGTCACGCGTCATCGACTAGTGGAAATGTTGCAATCGATGACTGATACAGGAATACGGAATGTTGCTTAATCCTGTCAACGTAGTGTTTTCATCGAATTCATAATTTTTTTCACGATGTTTATAACAACATTTCGATTACGGAATAATTTTGTAAAGTAAAATTGACTCGAGCTAATATTCGATTGTACTTTTTCTATTTTTATTTATGACGGAATTTGGAGTTACAGTATTAGTTAATACTAATTCGAGAATTATAGCGGTGGTAGAGCGTTGAAGACACGCCGAGGAATTCGACGAGTGACAGTGTCCTCGCGTATCTTCTTCGTGCACCGTAGGTAGTGGCACACGGGAAGAGGAAGAGAGAGAGAGGAGTCCTCTGTCGCCGGCTTTTTAAAGCCAACAAAAATATTGTTCCACGTAAATAAGCGTCCGCGACAAACCACTTTTATCCTCTCCTTTTCACACCTTTTAAGCAGTTCGGCTGTAATTGTCATCGGTCTGTCTTCGAGCGCTTCTTTAAGACGTCCTACTAACATCAAAGTGAATCGTAACGTTTGGGCGTGCATCGATTTCTTGTATTGATTGAAGTTTCATTTTGAGAAAGTAGAAATTATTTTTGAACGTGCATAATTGTTCGATGAAATCGGAAGGAGAAAAATCGAAATGGGTAAGTCATGGATTATTGTCTGTTTCTATGTGAGATTTATAGGTTATTACAGTGTAACGGAAATTATTGGCGGGAGGAGGTTGGTATCGAAGAAACTCGGGGTATCACGGGGTCATACACTTCAAAAAGTATGAACGAATAAACGAAGAAGTGATCCATTAGGTAGGAAGCCCCGGCTGACACACCCTGACGCTATCAAAACACGCCTTAAAACTTATATTCCTGCGTAACGGCGCGGTGGTGGTGGAAAAACTGTGTACGTGAGATAAAATAACAGAGTGTAGTTAACAGGCTTGGGTAAAAATATTCACGCTAGTTTCCATCTCCTCTCCCTCTCCTTCTTTTTCATTACCCTTCTATTTTCCTCTCGTTACTTCTCTGTTCTTTTACATATCTCTTTACTGCGATGAATTTTTGTATACCATCCACATTTTTACGTGGTTATAACATTTCGTGATTGATTCTACGATAACTATCTTCCAAAATACTATAATTTGCAAATGAAAGAGGGATGAATGTTCTTCTGATTGTGAGCACGTAGTAATCGTGTTCAAATATACGAATGAATTATTTATAACTCGTCACACGCGAAATGGGATTCACATAATAATATAAGAGTAAGTATTTAAATCTTTATTTAGAATCGTTTTTTGGGCAATTCTGCGATGAATTGATTGCGGGCACAACCTAGCGAGATTTCTGTGAAACTATTCACACATGTAAACGAACTCCTGTTACATATCGCTGATATATTAAGTGTAGCGATCTACTCGGTCGATAAATTCAGGTATATAATCCCGATTTTTGTTAATTAATAACTGTAATTAATCTAGACACGACACTCACATACAGAAAACCTTATTTTAATTGAAATCAAAAGTATGAATCATATAATTAAAGCGAACTCTGTCGGTTAGCAGGCAACCAAACTTAACGATCGATGGTTTCGATTGCGACTACCTCTAATTAATCTGATTTATTAACACCACAGTCAAAGTACAGCCTAAACTTATTCTCTCAGGAAAGTTCTCCTCATAAATTAAAGTATAAACATTGCAGAACCGCTTACCGACCGTCGGTACTAGCATTGTTATCTCAATTGCGTTTCAATCGATAACATCGCTTATGACACGAAAGCGGTAGAGAGGTTAGTCAGCCCAGGATTGCATGACCAAAATTTGCATTAGATCACATTAAATCTATCGAACGTTCGTCTGTACTGATAATTATCACAACATCGATCAACAAATCCTCCGAATGATAAATATAAATTGTAATTGGTCATCGTTCGCTACAGCAAAAGCTTGAACCTCCGCCAATAAATGAATATGTTTAGCGTTTAAATCATTTGACACAACGAGGAAGATTCTTCCAAGTGAAGTGACTTCGTTAGTATCGAATGATGCGAGCGCGCATCCCCAGTTCACATGATTAAGGCATGCAAAGTTTAATAAAATATCCAAAACGACAGTATGTCGTTTCACAGAGGCTCGTCGGTTCCTTCGTCAAATATAATTTACAGAAGCATGGAATTATCACCGCCGCGTCTACGAGGAGGGATTTTAATAACGAGATAAATAGGTTATGTTTCCCAGTATCACGTAGGGTAAGCATTTACATCAACGCTTCAGATCCTTCTTATTTTATGCACAACCACGAGAAATTGTTCGTTTCAGCTTTACCACAACGTATATAAAGAATTCAACGCAATACGATCTTTACTATTAAAAGATGGCTCTCTTAGAATCTACTGTTCCCCAAGATTGTGCAATAGAAGGTACTTTAGCACAACACCCCGTTTGTCAAATAAAAATGGAAACGAAGGACCCAGCAGAGGACCTCCCAAAGGTCCGCAAAAAGATCCCAAAAGACCTAGCGAACTGCAAGTGATGCTCGCCAAAGTGCTGCTCATCGTGTTCTGTCTAATGTTCAGTTTCGCACTATCGAAGAAAGTTGCGCTTGCAGGTCCTTGGGAGGTTAGTCTTTACAGAGGCGTAGCCACTGTATTATTCAGTATTATTTATTATTTACTCAAGCCTCATTGAAGTATATCAGCCAAACAGATTTATGTGGGAAGATTTCGTGAAAGAGATGCTTCTGAAAGGAGAAGTCGAGCAAATTACAATTTACGGCTCGACTATAACTGTACACCTTAGCGAAGGTGCTGTTTATAAAGGAAACAGGTTTACCAGAAGGTCCTTCAGCGTCTACGATCCTGCGTATGCCAAAATCATCGAGGACAAAATTAGAGATGTGGAGCAGAGCATTGGTATCAAAGCGGGTATGGAAAATGTAATAGCTAGAATATTCAGTATCGAGCGAAAATGATATTCATGAAATACTCTTTTCTAGAGGATGGAGTTTCGATTAAATACGTTCACGGGGAGAACGATGCCTCCCTTCTGTCGCTGGCGTTCGTTGCTTTATGTATATATGGGCTCGCGAGGCTGATCCCTCGTTTGCAGAATCTCCCAACTCCAATGAGCTTCATTAAGCAGAAGACAAAAGCGAAATTTACTTTGGTCGAACCGTTCTCCGGTAAAGGTGTGCGTTTCGATGATGTGGCTGGTTTAAAGGAAGCTAAAATCGAAGTTATGGAGTTCGTTGATTATCTGAAGCAGCCTGAACGATACAAGAAACTCGGTGCTAAGGTACCCAAAGGTACATCAAATTTGATGGTTTGAAAAGCTTGGATCTGTGTATGCTCTTACACTCTTAGCTATTATCAATCCAATTTACTTTCAGGGGCGTTGCTCTTAGGACCACCGGGATGTGGCAAAACACTTTTAGCTAAGGCCGTTGCGACCGAGTCAAACGTTCCATTCTTGTCAATGAATGGATCTGAATTTATCGAGATGCTGGGTGGATTGGGCGCTGCTCGTGTAAGGGATCTGTTTGCAGAGGCTAGAAAGAGGTTTGTTTGACTTTCTTTTTTCTTTACGAACTTCTATGAGAGACACTTTTCATTCGCCTACGTTTGCAGAGCACCTAGTATTGTATACATAGACGAGATCGACGCAGTGGGCAAGAAACGATCGGACCAGAGCGTTGAGTTTGGTAATTCTGAATCCGAACGAACATTGAATCAACTTTTAGTGGAAATGGATGGAATGACGACTGCGGAGGATGTTATCATCTTAGCGTCTACGAACAGAGCGGAAGTTTTGGATAGCGCTCTACTCAGACCTGGTAGATTCGACAGGCACATCTTGATCGATCTTCCAACGTTGGAAGAGAGGAAACAGATCTTTGAGTATCATCTAAAATGTCTGTCCCTGGAAGGCAAACCATCGCAGTATTCTGGATATTTAGCTTCTCTTACTCCTGCTTTTAGTGGTACTGTATGGTTGTAGTTATGGATTCTTAAGATACACCTTTTTAAAATGATTCTAAATGTGTAATCTTTGCAGGCGCGGACATAGCGAACGTCTGCAACGAAGCTGCGTTACACGCGGCAAGGGATAAAAAGACTACAGTCGGTAGCGGCGATCTTCTGTACGCGATCGATAGAACGATAGGTGGCACAATGAAGAAGACCAATACGTTGTCGCCTGCTACGAAAAAAGTTGTCGCTTATCACGAGGCTGGCCACGCTTTAGTCGGATGGTTATTGGAACATACGAGCGCTCTGCTTAAAGTAACGATAATACCGAGGACTAATATGAGCTTGGGTTTCGCTCAGTATTCCCAGAAAGATCAGAAGCTCCATACCACGGAAGAATTGTTCCAAATGATATGTATGATGTTAGGTGGTCGAGTCGCGGAGAGCCTGACGTTCAATAATATCTCAACCGGGGCGGAGAACGATTTGAAGAAAGTGACGAAGATAGCGTACCATCAGGTCCAACAGTTCGGAATGAGTCCCACTGTAGGCTTGATTTCATTCGACGAAGAAGTGACCAGCACGGTGAGATATATATGTACACGTTCATAAATAATATCCTGTTAATCGTGAAATCTACCGTCGATTAACCTCGTTTCATTCATTCAGGCGAACAAAAAACCGTATAGTAAAAAAATGGGTAATGTTATGGATGCTGAAGTACGAAAAATAGTTACGAGCGCGTATAAAGCAACGGAGAAGTTATTAACGGATAACGCGGATAAGCTGTCTTTGGTATGGTGACCATATACGTGTTTGAACGTATCTCTATCCTTTTTATATAAGCATTGTGTTCGTAAAAGGTTGATTATATACTTGCAGCTTGCTGAAACGCTTCTAAAGAAGGAGACATTGACGTACGACGATGTAGAGAAATTACTTGGGCCTCCACCGTTTGGAAAGAAACGCCTTATCGAGCCAGCTGAGTTTATTGCGGATGTAGCATCACCAGTGCCGGAGCCAACACCACAATAGCATTTGTCCGATAGATATTTATATCGCGCGAACTAATAATAGGAGAAATGATTTAAACATATGATTTATTGCACCATATTTTGTAATACAATAATTTCTCAAGAGGTACGCAGTGCCCGGTATCGTTTTTTTTAGAACAAAACAGAATGAAAGATTCATTTCGTTTATTTAGATACGAATAAAACTTTTGCAGAGTACTATATGGAAAGTGAAAAATCGAAGGATAAACATAGGAAAAATTAGTAAAGCATTTTGATTTTACACATCAAAAGATCGTGTATTTCGTTATTCAAAGCTCCGTACGGATAGCCGAGCGTTTTTATACTCGGATGAGCTCGTTTATGCTAGGCAAGGCGTAAGTAGAATCTGTTTTATGTAAAATAAAAGTAGAATTATATCATTTAAGAGATGTCTTATTTGCGAGTGATTACAAAAAGGAATAAAACGTAAATAGATCGTGAAAGAAATTATATGAAATGATTATATCTTCGTTATAGCTCCCCTCGTTTATACCGTTCTCCACAACTAATGAAAATATGTAGCGAGAGTACTTTTGTGCGGGGTGAAACGTACGGTTACCGTTCTAAGGAAATGTGTAGCAGATTCAGTTTAATAGTAAAGCTTTAACTTACGTAAGAATAACGGAAGAATGATAGGCACAAAGGAGAAATATTGAATGTTTAACTCTTCGTTTTTAAGCAAGTCGTCAAAGATATTGCAAGGTTCTTAAAACGTAAACCGCGGTTGGAAAAAGGGACAAACGCAACGATACGTTCGCCATTAACGTCGTATATTATAGGAACGGTTATCACTCACTTAAATCAACGAAGACAGTTTTGATTTGTGCATTCTTAGTCCATTGAATACAGCTTCAGCGCTTTATCACATTTAGAGTAATAACGAAAGGCTCACGCGCGAACAACGAGATCCTTTAGGACACCGCTGAACGTACGTTCTAAGCGGGAACCGTCCCAATAAATCTTCCCGCATCGCTCGCAGATATAAAAAATTTGTACATGCGTCAGTGATTTGATCGGTACTTTGTCCAGCTGAATCCTCGTTTGGTATTTGGTCGCACACGTGTCGACGATCACGGAATTCGTGCTCAGTATCCATGTGCGGTCTTCGTGCGGCACGTAGTCGTTCGCGCGATTATCGTGTGCCGAGTCGTTGTTAATTGAATTCGTGGGCGAGACTTTGGAATAATCCATGTCCCGTGTCATTTTAGCAAAACTGAATTGTTAGACAATTTTTCATTAGCATGGTGGTCGTGCTTAAACCGATCTTAAGAACTGTAAATGTGATACCGAACCTCTCAACAAGATCGTCCATTAGTTTCTTCGTCACTTTGGCGAATTCGTCGCCGTTGCATGCTTGGCACCGACTAAAGATATCTCTTTGCGTGACTAGTATTCCAAAGTGATTCAAAACCTCTTTTAACTGTTCGTCCGGGTTCTCGGATGTTACCAAGTAACTGTTCCCAGGGGGTAAGTATTGCGAAAACTGTGCAACCTAGTGCAAACGTTTAGTTATAGTTAAGTCATACGCATTAATCGCTTAATTAACGACATAAAAATGGGCCTCACTTTTAAATATTCCTTATTACCAGTTAGTAGTATTCTGTTTTCCTGGATAGCCAGTTTAATGCACCTACTTCCGCCCTGGTCAAACACGGTATGAACACAATCGCATCCGCACATTCTTAATTTATTTACCAATGCACCTAACATCGAGTCGCACACAACGCGCCATTTGTGGGCTGGTATCTTTTTTCCATCAATCATCTGTGGCTGGCGCATTTGCATTCTACTCTCATGATTTTGCATATTAGGGTGTTGCATATTCCGATGTTGCATATTCGGGTGTTGCATATTCGGATGTTGCATGTTCGGGTGTTTCATCCGTGGATTATGCGGATTAATGAATCTGATCGGATTGTTCCCATTGTACGGATGCATTGGTCTCGGTCCGGAGTCTTGCCTCCTCGGATACCTTGGAGGCTGAACACCTCTAAATTTCGGGGGTGGTCGATTCCAGTGGACATTTTGTTGCCGGTCGAAATTCGATGGACCATTTCCGAACGTCTGTGGCTGCAATGGAATGTATAGAAACATCTGTGAGTGTTACTAAACGCTTTACTCGTTTATGATAGTAACGCTTGCCTTGTTCTGATTTCTGGTATTTTTTTTCGGCACTTTTTGCGGAATGTGCTGTATTTCCGCGCAAATATCATAGAACGGTATGCTCAAGCGATGGCATTGTTTCTCTAACACGTTGTATACTTCCAACAAGCAATATGCGTCCAAAGCTGTAATGCAGTAACTACGTTATTATTACACTTGCTTTTGACGCGAGATATTTGGTTAGATATTAAATAGAAATTACTAACCGGCGTATATTATCTGGCTGTCCCTGAGGGGTCTTTGCTTCCAATTGGAAAACTGGTCCGACTTATCTAGCTTGTTACCAAGGCACAGCTCTACTAGTTGGCTTAGGCTCTGCTTCGTCAAAACATGGTGATCGGAATGTGGAAATGTGAATTTATAATCGTCCACTAATTTTCTCCACAAGTGTACGATGTCTAAATATCCTTGCCCGTATGTTTTTACTTTCGATAAAGCTGGCAGGCTATCCCGTATGAGTGTCATATCGTAAGATATTCCAAATCCTGCATCACGTAATTATATTGGTGTATGTACGAGGTGTAATTCTCTTAAAGGGGAACAACACCTTGACCGGTCAAAAAAATCGATTTCTTTTTTTGTATAATTTGAAAGTATGAACCTTTAAGAATATATTCCTAGAAGATTATGTCAAAATTCACGTAAATGACAAAGTTACAGAGCTTTTTCCTCCGTCGCGCAGGGCGCTCGGAAAGCAGCGTTACCGTTTTGGTTTATTCTACATCAAAATGCCTTCAGTTAAGCGTACGGAGATTAAAAATAAATTATTTTTACTACTTTTTCCACCCCAAAATATATTGATTTTCTCCTTAAACTGACTCGAAATTTTCCCCTTTAAGCTCCGCCATTTCTCCAAAAATTATTGTAATTAAATTTCCTTACGTTTAACTGTAACTATATACTTAATATAGATTGAAAAATGCTCTCCTTTTTTTCTCAGATGAACGCGACGTGAATAAAGCGGGAAACCAGCAGATCGTATTCGACGCGTCGCGCTCTACGGCGACCTCTATAACTTGATTAAAACTGTATATTTTATCACAAAAATTTTAAAATACTGTCCACTACATGCACATTTAAACCTCATATCAATGACTTTCCTTCGAAGTATGGATATCTAACATAAAATTAAAAAAATTGTACTTTTTTCAGGGCTTCAAGGTGTTGTTCCCCCTTAATCTAGTACTTTGATTTAATTCAACTTTCTTGGGACTCAATTCGCAATGGAATTATAGTGGAGGTTTTTTCAACGAAACGATATTTACCGAGTTTTAAGATATCCTTGTTTTCAAATAGCGTTAACGCCAACTCTGCCCATAGTTCCTCTGACTCTTTCCCCATCGTAGTTACGTCTAAGATGTATACGTTAGTTTCAGTAGCTATCTGTATTAGAGCTAACTCAGTCTGTTTTGTACCTTCGAATTAACAAGAATTTCACAATATTATATTACGAACCCCTCTATTGAATAACAATTAATCAATTGAGAATTACCAAAAGTGGGTTTCCATTCTGAATCGATACCAACGATGTGGACATCTTTCAATCCATTGTCAAGAAACGTTGAAAAACTATGCGCATCATTTACGACTTTAATAGAATCTTTTGATAACTTTAATTCATGATAATTCACAGAATTCTCAGCATCTTCCCAATCGTTCATCTCTCCTCTGCTTGTAGATGCTCCATCATTTACTTCTGCAAGATCAAACTCCATGAAATACAGTCGAACACAAAACACATCGCCAAAATACGAAAAATAATTACTGTTTGCTTCCTCGTTCTCAAATTCATACGAAATTGCCCACGGCCACTGTTCCTTAGGTATATCAAATTCTCTAACCCAATATAAACCTTCCTTCGCATCCCTCGCATTAATTAACATCCTTATCATTTCGAGCTGGAGCTTTCTGTCGTCTCCGACCGCCTCTTGTACCATCTCTCTCCAACTTACAGTATCTAGATTTCAAAACGATTAATATTTTATTTACAGCGTTCAAGAAGTGTATCATTGTTTAAGAGGCATACATACTTAAACTGCCATCCACATAACGTTTGTGTATAAGAAATTGTAAAGCACCTTCGCTTCGTTTTTTATTTACATTTGGGCAAACTTCTGCTGGGAAATTGTACAACTTGACGAAGCGAGCGATCAGCTTAATCATCGGCCTGGTTTGTACAGTCGACATCTTCGTGTCCGGTATGTTATGTTTTCTGCAATGAGTTCAAAATATTATTACACTTAATACCTAGTTTTACTAAATTATCGAAACTTACTTAACAACTCTATCCAACGCCATTTGCATATTATTATCAGGAGCAATCAAATTATCTAAATATTTGACTAAATCCTCCTGAATCTCTGGACAATTGGCTAAAAATTCATCCACAATTGTCAACTTATTTTGTAAAATAAGTGGTAATAGTAAAGACTCCACATCCGGAAAGTAAGTTTGTAATTGCAACATCGCTGCATATTGCGCTGCTTCTTTGTACTTCTTTTCGCGAAGTAGTTGCTATAAGAGCACAAATATTGTTACATAAATAAATCATATTACATCCTCTCATCTTATAACAGTACCTTTATTATATCAACAAACTCTTCTTTATGTTCTGTAAACTCATATGTAACTGCAACCAGCTTAACAAATTGCATATTATTCTGCGTGATAATTAATCGAAATGCAGCTAGTTTTAAATCTACAGCTAGAAAATGCCTGTATGTATCTCTCCGCGTTTCTAACCACTTCGCGTATTCTTCGATAACTGTAATACAGAAAAATGTGTTACATCGATTATCACAGTATTCGTAATTATTGTTCTACAGGCTTATTGAGTTCGAAAGAAAGTATCGACAACTCTCGTACTGAATGAGGATTATCCAACGAACATAAATACACATAGCCATAAGCGGAACTTCTCTGCGTTATTTTACTTGTACCATATAAATGTTAATACTAAAAAATAAACCTGTAAGAGCTAAAGATGATGTCAATTTCACGTGTTTAAAATCTGATGTATTTACGAGTATCCGTAATGTGCTCAAGTATGGGTTGGGCGCGCTTTCAAAATAATCTCTCAAAGTTTGGCTGACGCCGTCGCACTTTTTCCCTGCAACGAATACGGGATAGATAACGCATTACGAATAATTGGAACATAATTATGATTTTAATATCATTGTAATTACTTACATAAGTGCCAGATGTGGTCGAGTGACTTGAGCCATTCTTTCGTAGCCTCGTCTATTGACGAGAAGAATAGTAGCTCGTCGTTATCGATAGAAAAGCCTGCGTTGAGGAAAGCCGGCTGTTCGACTTCATCACTCTTTGCCATCGTTTACGTGGTGTTACACTACTTTCGCTACGCTCGTGGTAATACACGCTGAGGACGAAATATTTCACGGTTTTTTTGCAGATTGTTACGCTTGGGAAACAGTTGAATCAGCTCGGTGTGAGAATCCTTTGCACAAACATCGGCTTATCTTTTGCAATCTTTTGTTGCCACGGCCACTTTACATGACGGCTCGCGAAGGAATTGCGATCCGATCCAGTTGCTTCCAGTGGAGCGACTTACGTGAAGGGGAAAGACTGGGAAAGACACACCACTCAGCGTTCTTGATAGTTGAATTAATATTAGGGAAAACAGTCGCGCCAAAATTCCCTAGCAATTTGAATTCTAAGTTTCAACCGCAAGGGTGCGGCAGTTTAATTCGAGGCTTTGGTTGTTATTAAGGAATTGAACTATTGTTTGCGATATAGTTATTCATTTTAATTGAAGCTTTTAAGCTGTTTGAGATAGTTTTAAAGTGAGTTATGCGACACCTATGAAGGACGTGAAATCTTAAAATGTTAATTAATAAATGAATAAACCATTGTTTGTATCTTTATAATTTTATATGCATCGTAAAGTAGTTATTGCTGTATGGGTACCGTAGTTCGTGATCAAGAATTTGGTTAGTTAACTATCAGCAGTGTTGGGTAAAGACACGAATTTTCGATTTTATACACGACACGTGTCATAAATGTAATAAATGTCGTAAATGTCGTAAATGTGTCGTAAATGTCGTATAGCTGAAATGAAAACAACTAACCTAAAATACATTTTTCGTATAGGTTATGAAGAAGTGCCAATTTATTAATAATTATAATTGTGATTAAAAAAGTTAAATTAAATTAAGTTACACTGACGAAAAATGGATATTGATAGGTTAGTAAAAGAGAAATGCATTGCGAAACCAAGAATTTCGATACGCCAACTAGTGACAGAAAATTGAATTACTGAGAGTAGGTCGAAATCCGTCGAAGTCCATATGATTATCAGTGTTTAAATAGAATAGATATGTTGTGACAAACGAGTATTTTTAAATTTCTTTGAACACTAAATTTTTACTTATTCGAATAATATATACTTATTCGGAATGTTTGGTGGAACCGGATCTACTTTCAATAGTTTGCCAACTTACCATCAGAGGGCTGAAATCTAAGCCACGTCTCCACTAAGTTTCCCAATATAGAATAACAAATATAATTTGTTTAAATTAAAAATTATGTTAATAGAAAGACTATTTTTATTTTAGGAAAAGAAGCAATCAATTAAAATTACAGCACCTTACTGTTCATTTTGTCCAATGGAATTGTATAATTGTTCATATTGTAGATTTAAATGTATTGTATTTAATGTTTTTCTGGATGGAACTACATAGTCCTTATTTAGTACATGCACAAAAGCTTTAAAGTGGCTTAATTCCATCACGCTGAAAGGGATATTGCGCCAAAAAAAGAAATTTGTTTACAATTTATCAATTTCATTTTTTCTGAAACAGATATTTTTATTTACATAATTTTCAATTCAAATAAATTTGATTTTTCATCGTACATTTATTTCTAATTACTTTACCTTTCACGATTCATTTTTTACTAGTTTTATCTAAACAATTACAAAACAATAATTAAGAGTATTAAGACCAAGACCTCGCTTTGGAATACTTTTTTGGGGTTATGAACGCGGCGATTATACGTAGTTTTCGACATTATTGACGTATTCTATAGTATTCGCATGCAACCAACAAGCGAGTCAGAAAGAACTATATTTTTCCAACACTTTAATTGTTGAAACCTTAAAATAATGAATATTTCTATTTACGACATTTGCAACAAATGACACGTATAAAATGGACTTAAAAACGACATATTATACATACATTTACGACACGTCGTAAATGCATTTACGACGCGGCGTAAAATACACGACCCATCACTGCCACGAACCATCAAATCTTTTGTTTATAGACAGGCACGGGCGAATTCCACTTACTTTTTATAATAAAATGAATATCACAAATTATATGTTCATGTTTTGGAGTCGTAATTTATATTTAAAAATCTGCATTTCCTGATAATGGGCATTTCACAGATTTCTCTTCAATATTTCAGGATATTTTCATAAATTCTAAAACGAAAACCACGGCCAATTTGGGCGTAAGTGGAATTCGCCGGATGTTGTTTCGCGAAACCTTTCTGCATGTTTGCAAGTGTGCGCGACAGAGAAGATGTCACTTGAAAGTGATTGTTTAAGTGCTCGTTATTGGCCAACGTGGAAATCAGTATCGACGAATCGGATCACGCAACACCGCGTGACGAAAAATAACCCCCCTTGCCCCTCTATCGTCGCGGAGGCAATCATGTCAGCCGCGCACAGTAGATTGTAATGACGCGCAGCGAGAGTTCTGTGTTTACTGAAATTGAAACAGCTTTCCACGAAAATTGAATCCTTCTTCAATTGATGAGACCGCGTGCAACGTTTCTCGCTCATTGTCACTGACCACGCGAAGAAAATGATGAAACAAACGTTACCGCAGAATTGGATTGTCCTAAATTCAAAGACGCACCCGGACAGAGTGTATTATTTTAATGTAAAGACGAACCAGTCTTCCTGGGAAGAGCCGACAGCGGAACAGCCCGAACAAGTACTTTACAATTTTCTGTTTATTGATATTCGTAATAGTACGCGATTAATGGTATCTCGTTGATTTGCGCTCTAAAATCGTGTGCGCATTCTAACCAACGTAGAATTCTCATTTTGCTGCCTTTATGACTTGGCCTGATTCTACAGATTGTATATATAGTTGTCATGATATAACATCAATGCGATCTTGTTATTCAGAACGCAAAGAAATCAGCAGGAAAGAAACGTAAGAAATCTTCCAACGAGCATAATGTCGCTACAGTCGAACCTACTACACCCGAACAAGATGAACCCAAGAAGCAAATTACCGAACGAAAGAAACTCGTCGCGAAACGGATGTTACCGCAGATTCGGGAGAAGGTCGACGAAGAGAAAGAGACACCGCAGATGCGAGCGATTCGTGAAACGATGAACAAAAGAAAACAGAGGCATAAGCTTGCTAAGCCACGAACTCCTAAACATGCTAAGAACATCGTCAACTCGCCACCATCGGAGGCAAGCAAAAGTAGTTCAGTGACGTCTAAGTCCGAGAGCGAAACGAGTCCAAAGACGATTTGTACGCCACAGATGAAAGCGATTCTGCAGAGAATGCAGGATAAAGCTGCGAAGAATACTCCTAAAGCGAAGAAAGTAGAGACAAGTGGCAAGCAGGCTGGTAGCGTTAAGCAGGAAACTAATTTACGAAGGCTAAGGAGCCAAATTATACCTACAGAGCCACAGGATAGTCCAAAAGTTGGTTAGTATGCGAAGAATTTATTATTTCTACTATTCCCTGTACTATATGGAATTGTAATATAGATTATATCAAATTACAGAGAAGAGTGTGACAACGGAAACGATTATAGTGACAGAAAAGAGTACACCTACAGAAAAGAGTACAGCGACGGAAAAGATTACGACGACAGAAAAGAAGAAACAAAATCGCAAGGCGAGAATTAAAAATTTGGGAAAGGAGCGTATGGAAAAATTGAGGAAAAGCCTTACTTTAGAAATTAGTAATAACGAAAGTCCTAATACTAGCTCCACATCACAGAGTTCACCGACATCAATTAAACAGGGTAAATGTCGTAGTATTTATTACAAGATTTTTCTGTATCGAGTTAAAATTCTTTGATATAATTACTATTATAGTGGAAAAGGTGGCAAACATTTATAAACATGCAGAAGTTAGATTGGTACGTTTGAAAGACAGATTCTCAAAGAGTAGTAACTTCACGAAGAAAACTTCATCCGTTGATCAACAGGAGAAAAGGGAGAAATCACCTGAAGTATCTGTACCAACAGCGATTGACTTAGTGAATCGGTCCTATAACGATTCCTTTTACGAAGAAATGGATTGGGAGCCAATGGAAGACGAAAAGATTACTTTTGAAGTACTAACGAATACATTAATATTAATAGTTATCAGAAAGTTCATGTTAAGGCGTTGAAATATAAAACCATGAATTTTTTTGCCTTAGGTCCAGGCTGTTAGAACACAACTTTGCGCAGAAATTGATAAGGATGTGTCGTGTACCGTTACTGGTAATGTTTTAAGTTCTCCACCATTACTCGAGCAGAAAGAAAAAAGGCAGCTGTACATTGTCGTTGACACCAATGTGTTTCTGTCAAACATCGAGGCTGTTGAATTGGCGAAAGACAGTACCTTCAAAACCTACGATCGACCATTAATCGTAATACCTTGGACAGTTATACGCGTAGGTATCTTATTTATAACAAATAATTCTATCAAAAAAGAACTCTGTACATAATTGTTTATTATTGCAGGAGCTTGATTACATTAAAGACGACAATGGGAAAACAAAACCAGCGTCGTTGTGTGCGAAAGCAAGGCGAGCTATAAATTATATTAACAAACAGTTCTCTGCCAAACATCCACGCATAATTGGTCAAACGCGAAAAGATGTTCTAAAAAATAAAGAGAAATTTTCTATCGACTGTCCGGACGACGAGATTCTACAGACTTGTTTACAAATTCAGGAGTTAGAGAAGTCTGTGGTGAGTTATTGATCACGTGAGCTGTTTCTATTAACAGATTCAGTTTTCCATTTCAATGTTTCGTTTTCGAGACAGGTTTTATTATCGTACGACATAAATCTGTGTAATAAAGCAATGATTCACGATATTGTGACACTCGGTCGGAACGATCCTCTTGAGAAAGTTGACTTCCTGAATGCGACTACTTGTACAGATGCGTTATCCCGCAGTCTCCACGAACAAGACAGAGCGAACTTGAGTCTGGATTCTGTATCGGGCCCAAGCCAAGAGCGACGTATATCGAATGCTATATATGACGAGGCAAAAAGTGTTATAAGAGACTTTCTGACAATGGCAAGTATAGATAATACGTTACACACTATCTTTTATACCTGTGTATAAAAAACAAATACCTTTGCAGATTGTTAGCAAAGAGATGCATTCGTTATATGGAGAATCTTGGGAGAAACGCGTGATTATAAGACCGCCTTGGACAGTGATAACTGTTTTGCAGTGTGCTATAAAACATTGGATAGCTGCTATAAGCGAGTCATTTATGCGAAAAGCAGAAACTATTTTGAAAGAGTTGCTGCATATATTTAAAAACATCCCCGGTAATTTAGCCAACGTTATTTTAAGAATGCTATCAGCATACATCATTTAAAGAGCCTCCACTGAAATAAGAAAACATTGTTTACAGGCGAGAGACCGTTAAAAGAAATTGGCCACATACTGAACAAATGCAGCGATTTGATTCAGATGGTTAACGTGGACAAGCATCCCGACTTGATGCTACGAGCCTCTCATAAAATGGATGTAATTAATTTCGAGTTCTCTAACGACGTTGCAAGAAACCTGTTCGAGGCGATTCATATTCATAATATTCCGTTGCGTTTTGTAGGAATTGAGGAAGAAATGCCACGACTTTGAGTGCCAAATAAGTGAACAGAAACTGTGCGACGCGATTGGAGTTGAAAACGACGTTCAAGCACGAGAGCGCAGAGCACAGAAAGCTTTTCAGTTTTTCGAAGCGGCATACACTTTTGCTAGAGACATGTGGTAAGTTCTGAAACTAAATTATATATTACGTCGCGCTGAAAGGATTTCCCGCTATGATGCCATACGCGTGACTTCATACGCACATGTTTTCCTTTATGTTCTACAGCGGTTTGGCGGCTGAAGCAGCAGGAATGCCATGTAGTTTTCATTACAGCATTCCAAATCCGCTCCCGACGCCGGATTACGTAAATCAAATACAGCCTGAGCTCGCGGCGAATGTAAATAGATTGTTGCACACTCTGAGCGCGTGAGTAAAAAATCCTGTAATCGTTCGTGGCGAAGTTGCTTGCACAAATCGGGTAAATATATATGCTTCCATTGTTTCAGCGGAATAGAGCAAGTGAAGGATTCTTGCGTCGACTATCGAACGTTAATTAATCTGTATCAAACTTTGGTGACATTTCTCCCTGACAAATTGACTAACGACCTGGCGCCTCTGGACGTCTATTGTTGCGTGAAACAGAAGGAGGAAGTGCTGAAGACAGGTTTGCGCCAGCTACAAGAACTCAGTACACATTTCTGCAGGCTAGCCAGCTACAGATGTACATAGGTCGTATATGTATAAATTAACGGTTGGATTTTTCTAAAGGTGTATCTATACGCGTTTCGCTAAATAACACCGTCACGAGTGTACAGTATAACTTAACAACTGTGATATTGCTTGAACGATTAATTGTACGGCTGTAAAAAAGAGAGCATCATAATTATTTAACAACTTTTTATTAACAGTTATATATAATACAGGAAGTAACTTTTGTACAACGTGAAAAATAAAAATGCACAGCCAGAATTACAGAATTGGTGCTGTACCGTGACCCCCGGCGATGTTTCAAAAACGCGATGGCATGAAGATGCATCCGGCGCCCGAGAGAGTTTAATTTCTATACAGTTTCGGGAATCCTGCCGTGGGTTGTTGCAGCCAGTTCTCCTTCGAGTAGGTCACGTGCTGCGTTTCAATCGCGTGGAATGTGTACGCGTGCCTCGACTTGTCGCTTCTATTCGGATGAGAGAAATGCACCACCTCGCCGTGGAGGAGGACGCAGGTCCCTTTGCTAACTGGCACCGGCCTGAAATTACTCAGCTGGTAACAGGGCGCTGGTTTGTCGTAAATTAACAGTTCCTTGGAATCTGGGTCCTTGTTCCTCATGTAACGCCGGTGCACACCGCTTTGGTGCGAACCTGGAGCGATCCAAAGGCAACCGTTCTCCTGCGTAGCATCTTCCAGTGCGACCCAGAAAGTAACTAGCTTCGATGGCTCGGTGTGGAAGTACGTCGCGTCTTGGTGCATGATTACTGAGGAAAGGAAAATTGTTTATATTGTCCTCTTGTGTGTTAAGTTAATGTAACTGAGATGAGATTGAGGGAACTAATAAAACATCTAATATGTTTATTTTATCTAGTAATTCGTATTTCGTTCTACCTTCCGATCCAATGCCTGGGTTTTTATAAATGTACATGGACCCACATATGGCTGGTTCTTGGTAATCTAGCTGGTAAGCTGTCTCCTTCACTCTTTCGTCAAAGGTATACTTTTTAAACGTTGGGTGCAACCAGTGAAGCGCATGGCCTACCTATGAGTTTGTTAAATAAAGCGGTTGGTATTCATTTCTCTGAATCGTAAGTGTGTAATTTTGTGAATTTCATCAATACCTTGTTTAAGGATACTCGGGGATGTACTTTCAACTTCCCATCGCTGTCTAATGCTTCGGATTCGAAGAACACGCTAATTTTGTTGCCACTTTCTAAGAAATATTTGTCTTTATCCTGAAACAAGTTCGAAATTTAAACACCGTATACATTTTATGGACTTATTGAAATATTCCGTCGTAATCTATCTTTACCTGCTGCATTTCCATTGTGCTGAAAATACTTCGTTCATTTTCCGGTGGCAAATTTTTCGTGAACTCTTCGCCGCAGAATTTGAGTTCGTCGACCTCCTCCGGTTGAAAGAAGCCCTCGAGGACGACGAAGCCATTTTTCTGAAACTTTTGGAAACACAGAAGGTCATTTCACCGTAAGAATTAAGGTAAATTATTGATATATTTATTACAGATCTATTTGGGATTTTAATAAATACAATTTTCTGAACGATATATTTATTACTGTTTAAACCGCGATCATCAAAATTCCTCGGATATTTAAATCGCAATATATATGCGTGCGCATCCGTGTGCAAATAAAATAACGCGTTCAAATTAAATTGTGACGCTTCCTAGTCGGATATCTAGGTCAACTTGCAGTTAAGAAAAACAACGACGTCGCGGCATCGATTCGCCGTATACAGAAATCCCAGCCTCGTCCGTAAGATTCGTAAATCATTAGCAGTTCGAACTACAACACTCGTCAATTTCTTCGTCGATACAACGCACCGTAATAAATCGATTCCGATAATAAACTTTCAAAGCAACATCGTTCCGCTCGCTTCGAGAATAAACGAGATCCTCGGAGTTCCTCTTTTGTCTTCGGTTTATGTACATACTCAGGGAAGTGTTTACCTCGAGATCGTAATATATAAAATTTCCCAGAAGATCAATAACTCTTTTTTACTCTTTTTACCCTTTAATACCCCCGTTCCCAGCGTCTCACAAAATCGTTCAATTAAAATATACCTTCGAAAATGAAACTTCGCGGGCCAGCATTTTATTCATATGCAATCACATTGAAAGCTCTCGAGCCTTCGATGCTCTTGCTATTTCGAGTCGAAAGCACGGCGCAAGGTTGATCCCAGGCCTGGATTAAGATTTTTGGGGCCCGGGGCTATCAAAGCTTCGAGGCCCCCTCGTGGTTAATTTTTGGGACCCGGAGCTATCAAAGCTTCGAGGCCCCCTCGTGGTTGATTTTTGGGGCCCGGGGATATCAAACCTTCGAGTCTCCTTCGTGGTTGATTTTTGGGGCCCGGGGCTATCAAACCTTCGAGGCCCCCTCGTGGTTGATTTTTGGGGCCCGGGGCTATCAAACCTTCGAGTCCCCCTCGTGGTTGATTTTTGGGGCCCGGGGCTATCAAACCTTCGAGTCCCCCTCGTGGTTGATTTTTGGGGCCCGGGGCTATCAAACCTTCGAGTCCCCCTCGTGGTTGATTTTTGGGGCCCGGGGCTATCAAACCTTCGAGTCCCCCTCGTGGTTGATTTTTGGGGCCCGGGGCTATCAAACCTTCGAGTCCCCCTCGTGGTTGATTTTTGGGGCCCGGGGCTATCAAACCTTCGAGTCCCCCTCGTGGTTGATTTTTGGGGCCCGGGGCTATCAAACCTTCGAAGCCCCCTCGTGATTGATTTTTGGGGCCCGGGGCTATCAAACCTTCGAGTCCCCCTCGTGGTTGATTTTTGGGGCCCGGGGCTATCAAACCTTCGAGTCCCCCTCGTGGTTGATTTTTGGGGCCCGGGGCTATCAAACCTTCGAGTCCCCCTCGTGGTTGATTTTTGGGGCCCGGGGCTATCAAACCTTCGAGTCCCCCTCGTGGTTGATTTTTGGGGCCCGGGGCTATCAAACCTTCGAAGCCCCCTCGTGATTGATTTTTGGGGCCCGGGGCTACATATCAAACCTTCGAGGCCCCCCCCCCGTGGTTGAACAGCGGGGGGGGGGAGGTTTAGTGAGCTAATCGCTTAGAACGGGGCCCCCTCAGAAAGTGGGGCCCGGGGCTGCAGCCCCCCCCCCCCTTTAATCCGGGCCTGGTTGATCCTCGTTCATTGTCATACACGAGTTTCCCTGGAGCTGGAACGAGGTGACAAGAAATTCCCTAGACGGGCGTACAGAATTCGCATACACTCGCGTGTCCTCGATCGCGTTTTTCTAGTTATTCGACACATCATCCCGATTACTCAGCCGGTGGCTGGGTCACGGTGCTTCTTCGTGTGACCTCGCGTGTCCTTGCAAAAGTGTGCGACAAGAGAGATTTCATTTCTATGAGTTCGGAAAGACGTGCCGAGCACGTGGTATTTTTAGCGCCGCGGAGCGCGAACACGTTGCAGCCGATAAGCCGTAAACAGACGAAAAGGTTATGTTCCATTGTCATGGAGACAGGGCTGGTTGTCATCGCCAGCCCGAGATACGGATTTTCTCTTTCTGTCGAACGACGAACAGCACTTTGTCCCGGCGTCGTAAAAATACCACGTGAGGGGGCTGACAATCGCTCGATTGCCGCGTTTAATATTTTCCCATCGGTGCCCACGGAGTTACGGACGCTTTTATCATTCGTATTTACCGCGCATGGGAGTAGGAGATACAATTCTTTATCGCGCTGTTTCTCGGCGATCGTTAAACGCGGATAGATAAGCTGACCTATATAGGGAAATTACGGTCGCTAGTAAATTTCCTTCCCTCAGTCTCGCTTTGTTTTATCGATTGGTAGCGTTCATTTTCTTCGCGATCCTTAATGCAATGAGTTTGGCGTTAAACGCGATCCACTTAATTTACACAGCTATAAATGTGCGGGATAAATTAAGTTTCCCTGCACATCAACCTCGACTTGGCTCAGATTCTCGCGTCGCTGTGAGCTAGAGGAACGTGTTCCCAAAGTGTTTACTGTTTCAATTATTCATTTTGATTTCCGTGTCTTAGTTGTTAATTGTGTTTTACTTTTTGGGTCCTTTGAGCATCTTAACCTCATTCGTGGTATCTTTTGGGGGAATTTGGTGGGCTTGAGTGGGGAAATATGAAGGAAGATCGAACTTTCTGTATTTTATAATTCCCTATCCATTCTTCTCGTTTGCATTGGTTTCTTATTATCTGTATCTAGCTATTACTCGCTAATTTTTAGTTAAACAGAATGAAATAGGTAGCACAGGAGGTTAGGATATTTCTTTTTCGTTCCACATCCATATATCGTGGTAAAATTGTGCTCTGGTTAAGTTCATCCACGAAAATAGGCGCGTAATCACTCGACAGGTGGGTGGAGCGCATATATTCATGTCATTCTGAAGTCACAAGTCCCGAAATAGACGAAAATGTAAATACGTTTGTGTGAAAACGTTTCGTCCGTTATGTTTATAAAACTGTCGAGGTGGATCTCAACGTATGAGTATTCAATAAATACTTATCCCTCATCAGTGGCACACAGAACATTTGAATTTCACAAATAAAAAGTCCCTGGAGTAAAGCATAATTAATCACCTTTCTCCGATCAGACACTCCCCATTTTCTTTCTATCAAAAAATCAACCGCAACTTTCGATTCTCCACTTCCAAACAGTTAAAATTAATAAATCGAACGATTTTCAAATCTAAAGTCCAGAAATTCGACGAATTGCCATTGTCGGAGTCTACGTTCGCCCAAAATCGGGCTTACAGATCCAATGATCCGGGGGAGCGTGTATCCGGCGAGTCGTTTAAAAAATTTCTCTGATATTCGCGGATGAGTCAGGTGAGCGAGCGTGAATCGTCTGCACGAGAATAGAAAGGCGCGCGTGGGCGTTCATTCTTCTTCGTGAATGGACACAGTGCAGTCTTTCGCGTTTCACGGGTCCGCGAGCCCGGATTTCACGTGGTCGTTAGACGAAAGTAACGACCAGACCCTGAGATCCGATTGTTCTTCCGCGAGGGACCGTAGCCGAGCGTTCCTTCGGACGATAATGAAACTTTTAATCGACGCGTTGGATACTATCAGCCACCTTAAATGGTATCTTCGTTACCCATTTTAGATCCGTAAAGACCTTAGAAAATTCCTCAAATGACTGTCGAGAGATACAAAAAGCAAAGACGACTGAAATGTCGAATATGAACAGGATTTAGCTCATGAGAGAAATATGAAAAATTGAAGTTGGAGAGGCGTGTAGTAATTTGTAAGGTGTCGAGTGCCTCGATGAGCATTTAGAAACACTAGTGCCTCTATAATAATTCTTCACTGCGAGGCATAATAATTCCAAGCCCACCACTATTTTTTGATAAACTCCACATTGTGCACAGCAGATGGATAAAAGTGTGATTAAAAGGAGATGAAAGGTGCAGCGTATGAATTTTTCACGAGACGATTATCGATCTTGGTTACCAGACCTTTTGATCATGATTTTCTTGCATAAATGATTTCTGCAGAAATTGATTTTAGAACTTGAATGTTGACGAAGCCTCGAATACGGCCACGAAGTAAGATCTAATTCGCTGATTTCGTTGAAATAGACCTACTAAGTACCTTATCGCTTACTCATTGGCCAAGTGTCTGCAGAAGGAGACAAAGAGACCATAGATTATAGTGAGGCCATAGATCAACGCGCGGAGCGTTGCGCGGTGATAAATTATCATCGGGAACTGATCTCGGCTCTGAGTAAACATTGTTTGCCTAAAAATATAACGCGTCCTAGTCTCGCCCGCGCGGCATTTTTACTCGCTGTCCCCTGGGGTATCTGTTCGGAGTTTCTTTAGACTGGAATTTATGGGAAGCCTCAGCTTTCTGGGTTACTTGGGCAAAGTACCTCTGACATTGAGTGGAGAAAATTCAGGGCGAGTTACAAAATTAGAAAATCGAGATCAGCAACGTGGATGAGAATGAGTTATGCGGGGATTTAAAAAAGTCTCTGTTTCAAATTTTGCTGTGCTTAATCGAAGACAGTCAACAGCGAAAGGTGCCATTTAGATAGCCGATTTATTATTTTTATTTTGAGTGGATTTTTGTATAGATCAGGTTGGATATTTCCAATATAAAATATAAATATAATATAAAATTAATATAATTAATATAATATAAAATTATAAAATATAATATAAAATTATTTAAGGTAATATCATTAATAAATGATCAAAGTTTGGGAGATTATTATCTAAAATAATTTTAGCACGTTGAATGACTGCTTCAATCTTGAGAAAAATTTCTCTTTAATCTGGCGCTTACGATAGTAATTATTTAGTTTTCCTCTGACTTTCTCTGTAAACATGAATCACACTAACTACCCTAATGCTGAGTAAATGTAAACACTGCGTCATCCCTGCTACCCATCCTCATCTTAGCTAATGGGTCATTCCACACGAAGTCGGACACTCTTCGGAGTAACATTTTGGATTTTGGTGCAACTTAGATATATTGTTGTCTTTAGAGATATATAAACATATGTCGAAGAATTTTTCAAAATGTCAAAAATTGTGGATGTGCAATTCTGCCCTAACCCGCTATCCCTCTCTTACATTCTGAAACCTCTAAAACCCATCACATCCCAAAAGTTATCAGTCTCGGTCACGGAGTCCAGTTCAAAACAGTTGAATCTCTAATATTCTTAATTTAGTTGAATAAATATCTATATAAATATTATTCATAAAAACAGTAGTTCAATTACCCCTGTGTCCATTACATCAAGGTGACTTTTTAAATCCTATAATTCTTGGATTCTATGATCACCTTGTGATCCATAAAAATCACCATCGCCAGAAAAAGCTACTTTCGTGTAACAGCCTTACCACCCCCATATTTCTATCATCAACTTTCGATTGCGATAAGTTAAAAAAAAATTCTGTAACAATTCCTCGTGACTAATAGAATCCCAAGGCAGCAGTCGTTGGGGGTTAAACAGAACACTTGCTTTGACATCTGTTTCGAAATATCATAGATGAAAAAGTTCCTCGAGGAGCCGAGGCATGGCGAGTCACCCTGTATGTTCACGTTGGTCCGCTGTGCGAGCAGGAAAAAGGGCCGGAGACCTAAGTATTTGAACGCAAGCTACAACGAGGGTAGAGAAGTTTTAATGAAGAGACATATGTAGAGCAGAGAACACGCGTATTAAATCTTTTCCCGCCGCTCGGTGGAAAGTGCGCGTCATTTTAATTGCTCCTCGATGCTGCATCGTAATTACGAATGTACCAAGGAACAGAAAATAATTTTTCCCACCCCCTCGGTGCCCGAATTTTCCTGCAATAAGGGTCGAGCCAATCGGCGCGTTTCACGTGGCCTCGCTGCAACGAATCCATCGTTCGGAAATTAATATCGGCCTTGATTGTCGTTTAATCGAATGAAATTTCCAATTATTCCGCAAACAACGTTGCATGAAAACGTACAGCAAGGAAGAATGCCCGTCAGTGATCGATAACGCCGTTTTCTTTCACCTAGGAACAGAAGTTTTGACTAACATCGACCACCCCCTACCCCGGCTTTATTAAAAATTACTTTCCATCTGTCTTGTCCGACAAATTGCTTGCTTACTTATCGTGGAAGCTCGCTTCTCTTCCGTGAAGTCTACGCTTAATTGAAAGAAGTGTTCCGTTTCACTTCGTCGAAATAATAATTGCACGACTACTTTGTTCCGGGAAACTTGCCTTCCGTTGCCGATAAGTACTAATTGCGAGAACGGGCACTCGCGAAAGAAACAAATACTAGGTACATGTAATCAGGCAAACTATTTTTCTTTATTTCGTTCAAGTGGTCACTTATGCACCTACTCTATTTTAATTTATTATAATTGCGTTACGCTTTTAAATGTAGTCGCTGAGCTGCTGTTAAATGTGGTTGCACTACTGTGCTATCGTGCAATAAGTACTTTTGTTTCATAGAGGATTTTCTGTAAGCGAGAAAATATGCAAAGTGAGACGAGTATCGAATCCGCAAGGAAAGAAGCTATTTTAGGAAAAAAAAATTGATTTGTAAGACAGCTTTTTGCAAAAAGTCGAAGAAATTAATACTTACTTAAAACATAACATTTTTTGTTTATTTTTGCGCTTCATTTTGTATTTGTTATTTAAGCGATGTATAACAAATAGGCAACGAAGTAAGTAAACAAAATTATATGTAAATAACTAAACAAAGAAGCAATTTTGTTACGAAATTATCATATTCACGAAAAAGTGCACATAAACCACTTGCTTAAAACTTATAAATAAAGACACATATCATTTTCAAATCATGATTTCTGTTTTCAGAACGTTTGTGGGACACGGTAACTACATCCTAAAAAAAATTGGTTTTAATTGCATTACATTGTATTATGTTATACTATGATGAAAACTTAGAAATCGATTTTCTTGAAATGATATTTTGGCGTATGTGAACATTTTCCGTCAAATGCCTCAATTCGAGTAGGTGGTCACCTAATTATTCCAAGCATCTCATCGAAAGTAACCTTCTTCAGAGATTCTCGTCTTCCTACGCTATCAGACGAATCGTCCCCCTGAGTTTCGTTAAAGAAATCAGCTCGATTCGTCCACTCGTCGGATGCGACGAGGCATTTCCTTCTTTCAGATCGCGTGGGAGGGTCGCAGGCGACTTTTTGTCGCCCAAGTACACGGGGAGATAATGTGCGTTGGCCTCCCTTGGCCGTCTAATCGTCACCTTAACCGGAATCTAAAAATGGATCCTCGGGAGTCGCGGCAGGGTCGAAAGATGGCCGTGGGACGACCACGTGCACCGATTGCTTACAAACTTCTCGATGAATAATCATGAGGACCCGAGTCCTGTTTCGATCATACCTTTTTCCAACTTCGTTACTGTTCTTCAGTTTCGAATTGATTAAATACATGGGAACTTGGTCGCTGATTTAAATCCAGCAGGGAACGTCGAAAAGAGGGACTTGTAACTTTTGTGTTTGAGGGGACTATGACTTTTCTGTTTCATTCTACTTTGATCGATTGAAAAATTAAGGTATTTGTAAAGATTTTTTCTCAGTAAATACAACATATACCTAATGAAATAAATGTTTTTGGTATTTATTAAACTACTCTTATATTATAGAAAAAAATATTAAAAAGATTTTTTTTAGTTTGCTTTAATGGTTTTTTTACGGCGTCAATATGGCATATAAAAAAATAGGTTTTTCATGGCATAGGTGATTTCCCGGCTCAGGTTTATCCGAGAAAACTGAAGTTTTATCATTTACTTTCTACCGTCTTCATTTCCCTTCATTCTAATTAAAACATGTCGTCATTATTTGCATCAATTGTCATTATTGGCATTAATATATACTAAAAAGAATTGTTTCTTTATATGTTGCATTTACTGAAAAAAAATCATTAAAAATAGCTTAATTTTTCAGCGGTTCAAAGTAGAATGACCCTTTAAGTGGAATCACGTGGACCATTTTAATCGCATTTTTTAGGCGGATATACCAAAAACCCGAAGTCCAACGAGGAGTCCACTTTGAAGTGTGAAATCGACGGGGAATATCGAAACGCGATTGAAAATAGCATTGCAATTAACGAGGTATTAATCAAGTGGGCGGTCATTAACGAAATGATAAACAACACGACAGTGATTCGAAACATTGCAAATATTGAAGATATCGTGTTATATTATTGACGAGAATAATGAGCGCATTATATAGTAGCGTTTTGCTTAATCGAGTAAATAAAATTGAGATAACGTCATCGGTAAAATGTTGCATAAAATGACAGGAGGCACCGTTGCCGTGATGGTCGAGAAGTAAATGGATAACATTCTCAATATATTATATCATAATAATAAAAACATGAAACTATCAATTCCCACCAGATATCATAATCTAATTTACCTACATCAAGTACCAAAACAAGATCAAAGGCTTCTCCAAAATCTCACCGAAGAATTAAACAGTCAACCAATCGCCTAATAAATTCCACAAATCAAAAAATTACATTATTGCGTGAAAATATAATTGAATAAATTGATTCTTCTGAGCCAACTCGAAAGGAATTAACACCGTGCCGGTTCCTCTCGTGTATCGACTCAATTGCGACGTGGGCCATAGCAGAGGATGCTGACCTCTCCGAAGCGGAGATTATGTCAGTCTTCTTCGATGACGACACTGGCTTGGTTCGGGCATCGAACGGTGAACCAAGTCCATGTGTCTCTCTCTGCTGCCTCTGATTTCGTCGCCGCGTCGTCAGAGACACGCGTATCCGTTGCTCGCGATTCGTTTTTAGCGAGACCGTATTTAGCGCCCGCGATCGGTCATCGGATCGTTTAATCGGCGAACGTGCCGTTTCGCGAGTTCCGTTCGCGCGATTAAGCCGCACCTAAACGAGATAACTTCTGGTCGTCTTCTTTTTGTATCGTTTGACTGCGGTAGTCTTGGAGAGATTTGCGGTAGCTTGAATTGGGCCTAGTGAATTAATTATTAAGAATAACTAGGCCCAATCGAGGTTTTTTGGAAGTGGATGTTTTGGTGAGGATTACAGAGGAATGTTAGAGAGAGATAAATGGTTAAAAAAATCAGCTGAAATATCGCTCACAGTCACGAACTGAATCTGAACAGATAAAGCACGTCTTGTATCATTATCCGCGCAGTTCGCGAGTTAAAATGATTGCAAGAATTGCAAATTGAATGCTGCATTCTTAACGCGTAAATTTTTTCATTGGTTTATTATTTTTTAATTATTTTGGCATTAGTTTCATGAATTTAGACTCTGATGAGACAAGTTTCATGATATTTTTTCGAACATCATTTTTATTATTTACATTTAGATATTGCTGAGACTTTTGTCTTATGATAGAAAGGCTCATGTAAAATCTCAACGTTGATTCGCAACTTCACTCATTCGTCTAAGGAAATAAAAGAAGCAACTGGGAAAAGATCAATGAAAGGGAAGGAACAACTCATCTTACTCACAAATCATTCTTACCGCCAAACATTAATGGCACCATTACTTTCCTTGGGTTTCTTACTCCAATTGCTTTTCCGTCTTCAAGGTAATTGGACTATGAATCCATTTTCCGCTATCATAAATACAGCTCTCAAAGATAGAGCAACTCAAAATCCATTCGAATTCTACTAAAAAACCTAAGCCTCTACCAAACGCGCCCAAAATTCCTTAAAATAAGGTACAAACTACAAGTACCTATAATTCAAATTGTAAATAGAAGGTACACCTAATCTGACATCCTTTATCATTACTAATATATAAAAGTGAAATATTGTCTGTTTGTTCGTCCTTCTTTCACGCCTAAACGACTGAACGGATTTCAATAAAATTTAGAATATACATTAAATACGTCCTAGATTAGATTATAGGCTATTTATAAATATGCTATCTACAATAATAAATAATAATAATAATTCCCGGGTGAAACCAGGTAATGGGTCAGCTTGTATAAAATAAATTCTATTAACTAATTCAAGTTTCTTCGTGTAAAACGATTATTTCATACACTTAGACCACCCAAAACTATCTACATTACTGCAAATTTTGGACAAGTCCCAAAATCACGCCACAACTAATTACTTTAAATGTCCCCAAAGACAAAGAACAGTAGGAACTGTTAGTGAAATCAAGTTACAAACGACTGTCAGATAGAATTGCCAAGATCCTGCTGTTTCAGCATCGTGTTGCACGTGGTCGTGAGCGTGCCGCGAACAAGTTCGCGGGCCTTGACTTTTGCTCGAGATAACGTAACGGGGTCGGCTGAACGCGGCTCGTGTGGGTAGGTAGCTCACCTGCGACCGGATGTCCTTCATCCTATTACGTCCGTCACAGCCGGTCTCGGACTGGTCGGTTGTGGATCTCGTTTGCTGCACACTCGCCCGCTCCGTCGAAACGCGTCCGCGACTGAGTGCTCCTACGAAATGACTAGGTGAGGCAGCGGCTCGCGTGCCAGCCCTGATATTCGGGTCGCGTCGAGTGGAGTCGAGTTGAGTCGGGCGGCGTCGAGTTGAGTCGAGCGGAGTCGAGTCAATTTGATTGGCCTCGCGTGGGGCCGAGTCGCGTTGAGTCGGAGTGAGTCGAGTCGGGTCGCGCCGTGCGCGCAGTCGCGAACATACTATCTCGAAGGCCACGTGACTCTGAGGGTTGGCGAGTTTGAGAGAACTGGTTGAGTAATCGTGAGTCACTTGGTCGAAAGGGGACGGGAAGAGTATTTGGAAAAGATTGTGAGGTGGGGAATAATGTAGATGCAACTGGAGAATGATGAGTTTTCTTTTTTAGAAGAGGTGGGATCGGTTGTTGAATCTTAAGTTTCAGTTTGACTAGCATAAAAACAGTGGCTTTTAGATTTTAATCGAGAAGAGTTGCATTTGATTGTTAGAATATTTAAGGGACCACTAAACTTAAGAAGCTACTAAAAAAAAGACAAACTTAGGGATTTTTTTAGTTCGTATAAATAAAAATATTGGGCTTGGACTTTTATACAGATTTAATGTTTAAATCTTTATTCTGCTAGAAAATTTTTTTTATGAAAAATTGTACAAAAAGATTGGCGAATAAAATGGCTTCCCGGTGCACTACAAAAAAACTGGACCACACTCCCGGAAATGACTGGATCACCTGAAAAGGAAATACAAAAAAGATATATAAACAGGAATATATTATCTTTGACCTAGCCTACGATTTCCTCAAAATTCGAATTATTTTGGAAATTATAGCAGTTTCAAGAATAGACTTTAATTTTTTACATAAAAATTTTTACTGAAATGCTTGTAAAAAATAGAATAATTGAAATATCCAAAAAAAATTAGAAGTGCTCCAGGAAACCATTTTGTTCGCCGCCATTCATAAAATAAAATTTGTTTTTACCAAAATAAAGATTGCATTAAAACTATATAAAATATCTAAGCCCTATATTTTTATTTATACGACCAAAAAAATCCCTAACTTTGTCTTTTGTTGGTGGCTTAAGGTGGGATCCCTCCTTAATGCAGTCCAACCAGCCACCGAAGGTTGGATGGGTTTTAGAAAGTCGACGGCGAATTTCCTCGAGATTGGTTAGAGAAGACGTCTCTTTCGGCGCGTGATTCATGATACCTAATTAATCGTGAACGCAACGCCAGGACTGCGAGAATAGTCGTGGATGTCGGAAGAACGCGGGAAATGATATAAGGGACGCAGTGACGCGTCACCTGTACTGATATACTACACGCTGGCGATATAGTAATACCGTGATAAGCGACGTAATATTTTTCCACCGAGGAAGGCACCCCGTCTCTGGCCAGATAAATCGCCCTTCTGCGCGATTTGACTCGGATAAATTATTTCTTTCGGGAAAATCACCGCTGGCTGCCATCAGGATGCTATAATACACCGCGCGGAAAGAATTGCGGATTCCTGAGCGATCTCGCGAAATTAATCAAACGAGACGGACGAAGGAAACTTAATCATTAAGCGGAACGCTTGCCTGAACATCGGGAACACGCGCGAGTGACGGGCAAAGTCGTTGGAGCGAGCGATCTTTTAACAGAAATCAGCCTAGTTTCTCACTTTTATTCTTACGCGTAAATGAAAAGGCTGCGATGGGAGTCCTTCGACTTTTGTGACTCCCGCGACCGTCACCCAAGGGGGTAGAGGCAGATAAAGTCGAGGAAAGCGAGCTGGAAAAGTTCGTTCGCGAGGCTCGTTAATATGTTAATCTTACGAGCAAAAATCTTATTTTATTGAGGAACTCGAGGGGGGACGTTTTGTCGCTGAAAAATGTAAACGATTATTGCGAGGAGATAAAAACAACGGACGAGGGCTGATGGTTTTCCAACCCTTGCGTCGGGCTCCGTCTTGTTCCGTTTGCATCCAGGAAACTTGGAGAAACGATCGTCTCTTTCTTAAAATCCAGAAAACAATATGAATATTTTCATAGCGCGCAATCGATTTATAAAAAATTCTACTTTTTCGTGATCATCGATTAGAAGTGAATACAATGGAAGGAAAATTAATCTTTTAATTTTCGAAGCCTTTCTTTGGGAACAGATATTATGAACGAACCTGTACTTCTTAATAACGATGGAGGAAAGAATCATTCTCTCGCGTGGGCTTGTCGTCGTCATCGGTTCGCAATTCGGTCGGCGTGATTATCAACATCGAGTTCGCTTGAATCTCAAAGGAGAGCCTCAATCATTGGAAGAGCATCCTCGAATATTTGCTTCCAGTGATCCGTGCCGAAAATACATCGAACTCGTGTCGAATTGTTGAAGCGTCTGCGGACCGCTGTATTGCATCATATTCCGCAGATATTTACAAACTATCCACAATCATTTCTACTTCAAATGTACAATCTTCTTTGAACACACTATCTTAATCTTCTTATCCCAAAAATTCCAATGATCCAAATATCATTACTTCATTACCTCAAGAATCGCATTTATTATTTAAACAAATCTTTTCTAGCATTTCCTCGATATAACCCCTAACTCTTATCTTCCTCCCACGTTTCACCCTTTACCAGCAAATCCTCACTACGATTATCTCGACCCACCCCCGCAGGAATAAATACAAAAGGCAAGAAGTTTGGCCAAGACGGGATTCGGTGGATTTTTAACCGTGGCCTGAAAAGTAGTCCGCCCCTCGTTCGTTGCGACACGAAGAAGAAGGCCGCTTAGAAGACGCTTGAAACGCGCGCGCACAGAATCGACGGGAATAAAGTCCGCGGGGGATAGAGGCGCGGGTGCCATTTGACTGTTGGCCAAGCCAGACGTCGACTTAGTTTCTTTTTAGACCGTAAGGCTTAGCCGTAGTGGTATTATTGCGCTATTAATGCTGGGCGTCGGTGGTCGTGGCGCGAAGCAAATCGCAACCCTGCCGTGTTGTTTATCAGGGGGTGGTTGCGCGCGGGTTCCTGCAAATCCGGATGACCCGACGCGCACGCGTCGCTGGAGCAACTTTCTTGGTGGACTGCCAGCTGAACGTTCTTCGAGATGGGGAGAGACTCGAATTCACTGCATATGTAGAATTAATCGCAGAGTTGGGTATTATTCGGCTAAATTTTAATTCGGATAAGAATTCGTATAAATACCTAAGATTTATTCGCGAGTAATAAATGACGATTTTATTCGACGAAAAAATATTCGTTATTCGCGAATAAATCTGTACGCTTATTCTAGCCAGATTCGTTCGAATAAGAATTTATTCATTATTCGACCTGAATGAACAACGAATGAATGTGATATTCGTTATTGTCGAATAATTTCATTTTATTCGAATTTTTTATTCGAAGATTATTCGAATAAAAATTTATTCGCACAAATTTATTCGACTACTTATTCGAATGAAAATTTAGCCGAATAATGCCCAACTCTGCGGTCAGGTTGGTTTGTGGGTCTTGATAAGCTTTAGTGATCCTTGTTGCGTTTTGAATTTTGGATTTTGCCCTTTTTTGTAGGGCGAGTGATTGGTAGATTTTGAGGAGAGAGTGATGAAGTGTCTTCTACACTGAAGATTCTCGAGAAACAATGTAATTTCTTGAGAAATGAGAAATAAAAAATTATAAAATTTCTCGAGAAGGAACACTAACCACTTCTGGATTAGGTTTTTGACATTAAAAGAATGCAGTGGGAGAATATTCCTGTTCAAGGGTGGTGTTAGGAGGGTGGTATCGAAGACACTACATGTTAGAAAAGAAGAGACTATTTTTACTGATTTTTGGATAGGAATTTCCAAACATAATCTACAAGTCCAATATAAACAAAATTATACTGTGAATCAAGGTGGTCCACATCCATCAGGTGGTCTATTTAAATGACATATTTGTAACAAATTAAATATTGTTTACAACACTTTCATACACGATGGTATTTAATTAAATTCTGATTTTTGCCAACTGATTTTGCCATCGAAACTGCGGAGAGGCGATGCAGAGGGGTGAGAGCTACCCCATTTAACGGGCCGCAACCGGAAGCGATCCTTGTTTGTATGGCGAGCAGAATTGGCTAACGACGAGTTCGAGGTCGGGGCAATAAAACGGACATCGAGCCCATCATGGTCCAAAAATTCGTGACGCCGCTAAAAATACCCCTGCACAGAGGCCACCGTGCCGCAAATCTGTTACGAGCTACGCGGGTCGTCGTGCTGTAGGCGTCGAAGGAAGTCGTTGCAATCTTCCTCAACGATTTCCCAATACCTCCGATTAAAAATAGATCAAGAGCATAATGGAATTACCACCGTTCATAGAAAGTGCAGACAAACACAAATCCTTCAACAAACGCCAGTTCCATGGAAAATTTATAGGACCTATTAGACGGAGAACTGGCGAAAGGAATAATTTACAAGCGCAATGATTTATAAAGAGCATCATGGGGGAGGAGAGAATAGGAATTTAACCGCAGAAATTACCGAAATCTTGTAGAATCGTTGCCAACGTAGTTAAAATTCATACACGATGCCAATGAAAACTTTTTGCGTTTGCCAAAAAGATCATTCTGCTCGAGGGATATTTTGCTACTCGTCCTCAAAGACTTTTCTGCGATAGAATTTTCCTCTTTATATCGCGTTGTATTTTCCCACATTTATATTTTCTATAATAAGTACCTATTTCCTTCCAAGCAGAGATGGGCAAAAAAGTATTTCAAATAAAAAAATTGATTTCGAATAAAAGACAACAATTTTATTCGAGAATGAAAATACGACAAAATTATTTGATGGTTAAAATGAATTCCCGTCGAATAAAAAAATTATTTGTGGCCATCGGATAAATTCACGTCGAACAAAAAAATTATTTGTGACGTTTCAAATAAATCTAACACTTGCTTATTTTTATTTGATCACAAATAAAGATGAAGCCTCTTTTATTTGATACGTTATTTAAATAATATTTTTTTAAAATAATGCCCATCTCTGCTTCCAAGGGATTATAAGTTATAAACAGTGGAAGAGCAACGCGGGCAACAAACGACGCTCGTAACAATATTTACATCTGCTATCTTTGCCACGTTAGAACGTCAGTTTTAAAGAGGTCGTCCAAGAAATCACCCTCTTGTGCCAGGTAAAACTCGACCTCTCGTATCTTCTTCAAACAATCGACTGGGCCGGAACAAACCGGGGGTCTTTACCTTCGAAATAGGTCGTTGCCATTATTTCCATGCAAACAAAAGCAGCGGGATCTAACAATAAGACGGAAACAACCGAGAGCACTTTAGGGAAATCTCGCAGTACCGAGCAAATCCAATCGCGGAGACAGTTTTCTCGAAACGGTCGGCACAATTATGGCGTTCTCGTAGTTGTTAATAAAATATATTGCATGGAAATAACGTAGCCCGTATTTTGCGTAACGAGAGAAAAGAACATAATGCAATACAGCTGCAAAAGGGAATAAGTAAACAAGTAAAAGGAGATTTCTCATATTTGTCGCGTGAAACGTTCCCTCGAGTATTGTACTTTAAATCGCAGAGGAATAATTTTATAGGGAGCAGCTTCTGACGCCTTACATCTCAATCGAGTGTTGTGCAGAGGAAGAACCAGGACAATGGAAACACTTCAGCGGATTTAATAAACTGTAATAAGAAATACAAGTACAATAAATAGAGGATAAGTGGTTTATTGTTCCCCCTTGGGCCACAAGGACTTACAGTTTATATTCCTTTACCCAATACCCCCGATTGTCATTGCCTTACAATAATCATATTTCCCTTTTCTCGTCCTTTCTTCCCTTACCTTCCTCAATCTTCCTTCTTTTACTCCCCCATTGAATAACAACCGTGAATTTTAAAGTGGATGGTAAAACAGGGATATTCAATCTTCATCCCCAACTTACCCCTTTTGCTCTCGCACATTTCTTCTTCGTTTATCTTTGTTTTCCCTCGAATACAAACCGCGCACCTACCAACACGCTCCTTGCTAGGGGACTATAAAAAAGTATGACTATAAAAAATGATGAGAGTAGTAAATTGGAATATTCAATACTAAAAAGAATAGTACTTTTCTTATATTCCTCTCAACTTCAGTGTTTTGGGGTTCTATTTTGATATCGACACTGAATTGAGAAATACATGTTCTGTGTTAACAATCACCCCTGTCAAGATGCAAAGCGGAACAAGAAGACTTACAGCGTCTGTTCCACGTTGTAAGTCGATGGATTCGGAGACCCCGAGTGTCCTGGGGTGCGTTTGTAACCGGAAATCGGCGCGGTCCCAGTAATGCAATTGTTCATTTGGCGCGGATTAAGGGGGTTAATGAGCCAATCGATAATCCGCGATCCCGATGGGCGATGATTAATCACGATTACAAGCTAATTTCCCGCGTTGCAACCCGATTCCAACCTTTTCTCGGATCGCGTGCGTGCCCGGCGCACGTGAGCCTAGGCTTTTGCATTCGTGACCACGTGCTGGCTGCACGTGCGTCCGCCACGGATCACGTGCGATCCAGCACAATCGTTAGTTGCCCCATTAAACCCGATAATCCCCGGGAACACGATACACGCTACGCCGATCACTTTTCCAAATTCATGCATGCTGCTAATGGAAATTAGTCCACTTCGACCTTCGGCCACTTCCTTCGCGTTTTTCTAGGCTTTAAATTTACCGTAATTTGTAAAGAACAGTGAAGGATTTAAAGTGCCACTTTGAAGCTTGTAAGTTTTTTAATAGAGTATTGGATGATGAAAATGGGGGTTGAGTTGTATTTAAGTTTGAATTGAATTGGGTCTATTACTATTGTTAATTCTTATGGTGTGAAAGTGTTTAATGTTTCTTTGGGGGTTTTGTTAAATTTTTAGTAGAATTCTATTATATATGGGGGAATAAATAGCTGCGATTGGCTGCGTGGTCGTCCAGAGGGGGTGCAAAAGGGACACCTCTAGCTTTTGAGAAAAAATCGTTTATTTTTAAAAACTGATCTTTATTAAGTTTATACTCAAAAAGTGAATATTTCCAAATTTCGGATTTAAAATTTTAATTAAATTGGCATTACTATTATATTTTTCTTCATCGTCACCCCAAAGTTGTCCCTTCTTGGAAAAATGTCTGCGAACGCCCTTGATTGGCCGCGTCGTTCGTATCGAAAAACGGCAATGTTCGATGAAGAGTATGTATAGCACGAGGTGTCCCTTGACCTCAGATTAAATCAACAGCAGCCGGCCGAACTAACCTCCGGGTCACATGTACGATAGGAGGCAACACGTGTAACGAATTTTTCTACTTCTATTTCTTCCTTTTCTTTCGTTTTGTTATCATTTGGCAGAGTATCGCTGGGGATCGTTGTAATGTAGCGTGCTACCATAAAAGCGTCACTTTGCGTCGCTTGAACATCCCGTTTAAACTGCAATCCTCTGAACTGCACTTGCGTACATTCGCGTGCAATGAATTGTTGAACTACGGAATTTGTATGGTGTATTATGAAAATTACTTTTAACCCTCGTCAGGCGGCACAATTTTTGCAATCCTGAACTCAATCCCCTATATCTGAAGGGGGTAGAGATATTATTCTGAAATTTGGTCTATGTAATCTAGACCAAATATTTAGAGAAGATACGAAACATCAGCTCTCCATGGCTTCTCGAAAAAAAGTTATTCCAATTTAAAAAAACGCAAAAGTTACAATTGTACCTATGCCGCCTGACGAGGGTTAATAACATTATTTATCCACTTGCAGGGTGTTTCTCGTAAAATCATATTCACTTTTCATAAATGATATTCATTACTGATATAAAAAATTCTATATTGTAATTGTGGGACCACATCTAAAGGCTCAAAACACTACCATAATATCGATACTTAAAAATTTCAAAAAAAATTCATTTCTAATTTTTTTTATTTGTTCACTTATTAGCATGACGTTATATTAATTTATACTGTTCATGCGTTGTGGTGATAGGAACACTTCTAATTAGTCGTTCTTACACCAGTATGTTTGGAAACGCTCTTGTTAGTTGAGAGTGTTACGAGCTGAGGCTGAGGGCATTAAGATTGGCGGCTACGAAGCCGAGAAATTGAGTTTGTATGTTGGAGTTTGTTAGTAACGGACGAATCGGTGCCTAGGTAACATTGGGAGCCGTTAAGGTGGAATTAGACGGAACGTGAATCGGCGATCTTTGCGCGTGAATCGCCGAACCCACACACCGTCTGACCACTAGGAATGTTAGTTTAGCCTTTATAATACGATGCACCTCGAGCGGTAAAGATGTATTTATATGGATTTATCTCGAAGAGATAATTTATATATTTATTGATCACTGGGTAATTGACGAATAAGCAATGATTGTTGAACTCATGTATATCATGAAAATGCTTAATAATCATTTGTGTTATCATTTATATTTTTTAGAAATGTTTATTTGTGTTCATATTTGTATTTTAAATCAGTAAAACAGATATGTTACAATTTACCCCGGACTGTGATACATTGTACCAAAAATTCAGATTTGTTTAAGATGAAGCTAGACGTCTAAGTGTCCAAGATTATATCACGTATTTTCACGCAATTAGTTCACCACATACATAAGTAGTAAATCACGCAAATTATTTCCTGATTAAAAGAAACACTTTCGAGGAAAACTGTGAAAACTTTTCTGTTACAATCTGCCCCAGACTCCCCTACTACCAAATTCAGCTAGAAAGTAGTGGGAACATGAATGCCTTCAACTGAATATTAGATTTTCATAGAAAACTCGGTTGCACCACACCATTGCATGAAACGGTGACCCCACCAGGTCACGGGCATTCCGAACACCCGAAAGTGTTAAAAGTCACAGATAGGTCTGCATACATAACAAGTACCAAAGAGAAATATTCTCATCTCTCAGCCAAGAATGAAGTTGTAACTTAATTTATACCTCAATTCACTACAAAAGTAAACAGACGAAGCCTTCAAGACTTCAAAACTATTATTGACTCAAATTATCAAAATTTGGATTTACACAACTAAGACTCTCAACCCTCCAATTACACCAGCCGTATTTCAAAACCCAAGAGAAATTCTTCCACTGCAACGTTGAAAGCAAAACAAACTTATATAACAACATACCAAACATGTAATCGAAAACTTTGCAGTCGAAGTTGGAAAAATATATTCTCCCAGTAGAGAAAGTGTTGCAAGGCAGTTCATCACGCAAAACAGCACAGAATCAATGTTAAAGAAATAAAAACATGTTTGCCGTTGCCAAATCCACATATTTACCACCAAAAAAAAAACACAATCGATCGCCTCTAACATCAACGCACACCAACCACGCGTGTTACTACTATTTCCTATAGAATCCCAGTGACGCGGTGGCAGCTAGATGCAGAATCTCTGCACCAGGAGAAGAATCTCGTGGTAGGGACCTGGAACCACTTGTTCTAATCTCTTTCGACCGGGATATCGCGAGTTCAACCGCAGTAGTAGTACGCTCGATGTCAGCGTGGACGTTGAACGTCTCCTCTCGTGCCTCATCTTCTCTCCGTCTTCCTCCCTGTCCGTCGCGCGTCTCTGCTCAAAGGGCCACCCTCGCCCTTCAATTCCGCACTTCAATCTACCGCTGAATGCCTCGAACTTCACGCGCCACTATAGAACGATTATCCGCCTGTAACTTCGTATTATCAACGCGAGACGACCCAGTCCGTGAAGAAATATTTCCTCGCCGCAGGTGAATCGACTTATTTCGCGCTGTGAGTATGGACATCGGTCGTTTCGAGAACTCCAAAGGGCAACTGTGTACAGTGAATTAACGTTGGGCGAGCGAAGATTGGATCTTGAAGGTTCTCCAAGTGTCATTAAGGTAAGAAGCTTTAGAGCCGTTAATTACAGGGGGTCGATGGTTGATCCACGCTCGGTCAGGTCGGCGGGAAACTTCTGTCCACGTCCTCCAAGAATCCTTCATGGCTTCAGCCTGTTTTTCCGCTCTCGCGTACACTCCGCTCCACCATTAGAAGCGTGAAAGCACCGTCCACCGACATCCGCGCTGCTTTCTCGATTAATCATGCACAGAACGCTCCTACAATTTCTAACGGGCCGTCGAAGATTGCTTACGAAATCCTACGGCTTCTCACTAAATCAGCCACACACTTGGCCCCTGGTGCGGTGGAGATACCACTGAGTTTAGACTCCAATGGCTAAAAACAGGCAACGGGACATACGAATTCCCTCAACGCAATGGATGTGGTTGCTTATGAACGCGAAGTCGCGGAGAAAGTCGCGTCGGAACGGCTCGCGGTGTTGGTAACCTTTCCACGCTGGTGGGACATTTTTCTGACCCCAAAGTGACAAGCTCCGCGCGGAGCGCCGCACACTAGCACCCGATTAAGAAAAACAGAGCTGCTCGATAAGACTCGTGGAAAAGTTCATGTTCCTTAACCTCCTCTCGCGCATTTCTATTAAGCCACCCCGCTCCCCCGCCACGCTTTCCATCGAGGAGGCGAGTCGTGCCGCTGATCCAATTTAGTTTTCATTCAACGTGAAACCAAGAGCAATTTGAACATTCTTTTTCAACGCCGTCCGCTTTCGCGTTCAATCAAACCGCAATTTATTCCGTTTCGCTCTGACATCGGGTCCCTTTAGTCGTTGCACGCTCCAGTCACGATACACGTTCCCGGGAAAAGGGAGGGGGATTAAATTTATATAAAGTAATTTCCAGCGTTACAGAAGTTTCTTTAAGGAAGTAGACACTTTGCGCAGAGTATTGCTGTGGGTATTGGTGTTCAATTAGGAATTCAATATTGGAAAAGAGTCTTATGATTATTGGGGAGTATATTCAGGGTGCGTACTGTGCAAGGGTTTCTTAGTTAATACTTTTACTTCGCTCTATGTATCCATATTTATATAATTTTCTAGGCTGAATGATTATTATTTGAATCTTAGTGCCCCCTGTGCGGGAAACGCCAATGGGCGTCCAGTCACTGTAGTTAGTAAATGCGTTTAGAAGCGATCCGCACGTGGCGAGTGAGTTTTTTCTGTTATTGTTTTCTTGCGTATTTTGGTGATCGAGGATGGGTTAAAGCCTTTTTTGTTAGACGCTTCGTGCTTCCTGGTCGGTCTGCATGCTCCTCGAGCGCCGATTGTTTACACTCGGTATAAACCCTCGATACAATTGCATCGCGACGCAACGTATTTTTAATGGCCCGTGGGCATGCTTATAAATAGTACGTCGTGCCGATAACCCGTCCTCTCTTTCGCTTTCCTCGGGCTGCCGCCTTGTCCGCGCTCCGATCGCACTCCCGTGACCCTTGTGTACTACTGGGGATCGTTATTGTTACTACTGATCTCGTTGCAATTACTACAGAGCCACTTAACGACTACGCTCTGATGGCCTTCTGGTTACCATTGATGTCCATTTCTTCCATTCCTTCTCGTTTGCGTGCTGCTCCTGCGATCGTGGAGGCATCGAGTTGCCCCACTTTTAATATTTAAACGTCCGTGTAGGTTTTTTTTACGATCTGTTGGGTATTTTAATCAATAATGAGTCTTTCGATGGCAATGACTAATTAGTTTCTTAATAAGGAGGACGAAGCATCGCGGATATAACTGGAAAAATGAATAGGTACGTCAAAATTGGAATTTGTGAGGGATAAATCAAAATAGACTCGATGCTTATAACTGTGCAGGGAAAAACGAGAATCGATATTCCTGAGGGTACGAACCGCTAGCTTCATTTACGATTATTCAAAAACCATATCAATCCTATCCCTGGAGTCTTGAATCGTCGATGATACCCCAAGGGGCCCTACTTTACCCCCTGGTGCTTTTACAACACCACTATACCTCCCCAACTCATTACATCGCAACCAACTTGTTATACCTAGAACCAGGGGAAGCCTCATCTCTGCTTCGAACACCCATCGAGAGTTCGAAAATTTTCAAGCTCAGGTATATGCTATATAATGTATATAAACATCTTTATTGTTCCATGCGGGTTACAATCTTCATTTTCCCCTGCAATAGGTTTTTATATACTTATGTGCATACATGTTAATGCTATCCTTACTTCGAGTCTATGCTATACTTCTTATATTGTATACTTTTGATTTGTTATTTCTTATTACGTTCTTTATGTTTACTAACCTATTTTATACAGCACGCACTCGTTATAAGCTCGACGAACACGACTGGCCGCGGGCTTACGGCGCGTTGTGGATACTATACCGCGCAGCCAAAGGCGAGAGTGAGAGAACCCGAGAATGAGTGAGAGGCCCTTCCGTTTCCTCTTTCATTCTCTCTTGAGTTTTCTCACTCCCGCCTTTGGCCGCGCGGTATAGTGTCCACAACGCGTTGTAAGCCCACCGCTAGCCCAGGAAATGAGAAAACTCAAGAGGGAGCGAGAGGAAACGGAAGAGCCTCTCGCTCGTTCTCGGGTTCTCTCATTCTCGTCTGAAGGATTCCAAGAAATAGTGGGGATAGTCGCTGGGAGTACAATGCATGGTACCTAGAAACGAGCTTATAACGAGTGCGTACTGTACCTAAACCTTTCCACCCTCCTATTCCTATTTTAATCTACCTATTATCCTCATTCTTCCCTCCTCCCTTCTCCTCCCCAACTCTCCCCACTTTCCCCCACCCCCCCCGTCGCCCAAATTTTCCCTCATTCTCTCCCCCATTGCTCCTCCATCCCCCACATCTCCTTCCGTGCATCCTACGCATTCCCACCGATTCAGAAACGAAGCGTCGATCCCGTGGAAAGTTCGCAAGAGCACAGATCCTCCAGAAAGAGAAGAGCGACACCTATCGAGCGATCCATCAAAGCGCGTCAACACAGCCGTTCACCTCAGCGTGCCTCTCGCCCGAGAAACTGCGTACGGTACGATATTACGGCATTGAATATCCTTAGGAGGCAGTATTCTCTCGTGAAGCCGGGCTCGCTGGAATTCCGTCGCGCACAGCGCGTGCTGAAGAGAGGCCAGGGCGTTCGCGTGGAATCGTCGCCAGTTTAATCGTCCCAAGGTTCTGTCGTCGGTATGTCAAATCGTTGTACCGCGATGTGGCACGGCGCACGCGAGCAGATTTCACGCCGTGGGGAGCACGTCTCGCCAGGCCCCTGACAGATTGCTGCACGTCACCTTACATCATTGCCACCGTGTTACCGTAATAATGGCATTATTAACGACGACTATATCGGCTACGCTGGGCCCTGCCCTCCAGGAGCCGCCTAGGACGATCGATTATCGTAATTACGTTAATAATACGGCCGCTGCCTTATTGGCAGCGCCGACGACAGTGGCCTGGTGACAAGCGCACGTGACCGAACGCACACGCGTCCAATTCCCCCCACGATTGCAATGTTGTGGACGACTCTGCGCGTCGTTCAACTTTCTGCCGTTTTGTTGGCTGCCGAGGGGGAGATAGAAGAGGTCTCGAGAGTCGTTTGCGTCGATGCTTACAGGATTCATTAGAATTTTCAGGTCGATCGAGTCTCCAATTGTACTGCGAGAGATTTGAATTCCTTGGTGGACGTTGCCAGGGATTTTAAAGGCTTCGAGGTGCTCCCTTGTTGCTCTTGGTAGTTTTGCTTGCTGGGTTTTGCGGTATTCGAGTGGCGAGAGAGTTGATTGAGAGGAATTGAGAGTCGAGAGAGAAGCTGATGGTAGATTCGAACGCGGTAGGGCAGTTGACCGAGTAATTTGGGCATTTATCGTGTTACGATGCGTGGTATGGACGGATTCGCAGGAATCATCGGTGATTGTCCTTCGCGCAATGGAAATGAATTTCGACACTTTTGCAATTGGCTGGACCTTGGAGAAGAGTAACACGTGATTGCAACGGAAACGTAGAATTCTCGTTAATGGATTGTAATCGAATGTAGATTATACCATTTGCCACGGGGCTACGGTTTTATGGCTGACTATACTGTCAATGGTAATTACAGATAGCTGCACTTCGCCCCATAATTATGTTAAATGCAGGTGATTAACGTGGCAATTGAGAAAGATGGCTGATTGAATTTTTGTTTGCACCATTGTTGGAATTTTTTTTTTCGGTGGAATTGAATTGCATATTAGATTCCCACGGTGGTATTCCTTTAGTCGGCGAGGAGCAGCTTTCTGGGAATCTTTCTTCGCTCTCCAGTGAAAGGAAATCTACATCTCAATAATTGACCCGGAGGAAACGAGGCTCAGGGATCTTGGTACCTGACCCATTGTAAAGCCACACCTTTTCATCCCTTCCGAAGGTCAGCATACCCCAAAAAAATTACTTTTCCAAGTTCCTCCTCCATTGTGCCTGTATACAATCGAATCGACATTCTCTCTCTGTCGCTCATAACCGAAAATTCTGAAAATTTTAACAACCTTGATTTAAATCGCACATCAAAAATTCTATCGATATTTTTATGAAGTCCATCCTGTTCGGGTGAAGACTTCAGGTAGTCAACCAGAGGTTAATGAAGCTATTAGTTTCTTATTTAAAATTACAATTCACTTTGACGCAAAAAATAGGGAAAATAGAAATGAATGCATTAAGATTTATTTTAGCTATTTAATATTCATATAAATTACTAAATCGACCGGGATCGATTTTGGTATCAAGTATGTGAAAATTTATTCCCCTATTTACACCATACAGCATTGATTTTTCTAATTAAATGGAAGTATTGGATTTATCTTGTTTAATGTTTCAAGGCTGCCAACATCACTTGCTGGTGTCGATCGAGCGGTTTGTTTTCCACCCATTTCCCTACGATCTATCTGTACTGTACCACTTTGCCCGCGATAACGGGCGAATTATCATTGTTAACCCGCTATTAGCGGTGTCGTTGCATTAGCGTATCGTCTAGCCTGCGTTTATTTGAACACTGCCGTCGGCTCTCTGTTTAATTGCCGGAATTAATTAACGCAACGGCCATCGCCCACCTTCGCGGTTACAAAATAAATAATTAATGCCCACCGAATAGGTATATTATACAGAATATCATTTAAAAAACGCCCAAACATCCTGAGCAATCTTTAGTAATCTGCGATTAAAAAAGAAAAGATACTCGGAAATTAGTGATTTTACGAAAATTCTTTCTCTTCTTAAATCTCTATTTCTAACTTGAAAAATGGCACCAAGGAAGTGGTGCATAGTTTAATAGAAAAAGGGAGACGTTTCGAGCGTTAAGGGATGTAGGTACGTATTTGTGCCATTTCTGGTAGCAGCTCCGCGAAACACAGAAATTTCCAAGGATTTGTTGCTCCGCATTTGACCCCTGCCTCGTATATTCGTCACTCACGCCCCTGCGACACCCAGAGCGAGGAGTTATAAGAGAATTTTCACAGACTCGCTATTTCCCCGTAACGAGGTCCTTTCGAATCTTCGAGTTTCTTTGATGTCGAAAAGATTGGCCGTCTCGGTTGCCATTTTGCCCGGAGAAGATCCCACGCGCCTTTTAATTTCCAAGCGAAATTAAAATCAACCGTGGCTGTGGCACCGTTTCCTTTTGGCGTTCTTCTCGCGTTCCCGCGTCTCACAGAAACGTCACGTATCTGTGAAAGGCTACAAGAACCTGTGAATTGGACTCTGAAAAAGGAATTGCATGAAACGCTAAGGTCTTTAGAATTTTTATGAATTACATGCTTTTATGTCTTTCGCTGTGCTTTAAGTTTTGCCATTTTAAGTTCGACGCGTTCTCTTCCGACGTGCTTCATTATTTTCGTTGTTATTGGAAGGGGCACTTGAAGCTGCTAAATCTGACGTCGTTATTGGCGAAAGATACTGTACCTTGAGAGGCTAAAGCAGAAAGAAATCCCTTGAAAGAGGGAAAGTCCTGAAACTTTAATTTGTATTTATTGCCCCGGAGCTCCGCGGAACTTTCAAGAATTTAAATTTACTCGTCTAGTAACAACGGAATCTGTTCGGAAACTGAATTACTGCTCGAGGAAACACCGCTCGAAACGCTCTTAATACTGTCCTCATTATTAAAGTGCATTGCCCCTCCACTGCAATTAAGAAGTCGCGTAATTAAGTAATGGTGCGGGGAAGCTTGTCGAAAGAATTGATCCCAAACTGTTAAGTCGACTACTTTCACTCCCCGGAATTTTTATGCAAATATTTCTATTTTACATTTCTGTATTCAAAACAATAAACTTTACAAAATCTCCAAGTTTCAACGTTCCTAAATCTCAGAGTCCAATGTAAATATTTTTTCGCACAGACTTCTTTTTGGAACACGAGTTAGATTACCAAATGCCCAATTTTTACAGAATTTTATCTACAGCATTTTCTGTTTGTGGTTCTTTTTAATATTTTCGAAAATTGTAAATTTGCATTTTAGAAGAATAGACGCTCTCAGTGCATCATCGCCATTATTTCAAAGTCTCGGAAGAAGGAGTGCAAGCTTTCCCGCACACTTTTCCGCGAAAAGCTCGAATTCCTCTTCGTCTGGTCTTTGATAAACCGCGGAAGTAAATATTGGACGAAGGGTGGGGAGTCTGGAAGGTTCCGTGCTTTTTAAGGGCTACTTTAGCAGCCACGAAGTGGCCACCCGCGAGAAAGCTTCGTTCCGCGGGGAACCTCTCTTCTGACCTAATATTCATGGAGTGCACTCATAATTCTGTCAATTTCTTTTCCCTCGCAACTAACGTCTTCTTATCCTCGTCATCGTGTTAAGGGTGAAACCATCGAAAGACCCTTTCACGTTCCCCCTTTACCACGCGAGAACAGTGTTTTTTACATTTGTATATTAATTGGCTTTGTTAACCACTATCAAAGGACAATGTGTTTCTTGACCATCGCGGAAGTTTCTTACGGGAGTAAAGGGAAAGAAAGGATTACGAAAGGGAACGAGAGCTGTGTAATTCTAAATTGAAAAATTAATTATTCTGGAGGAAGAAGCGCGAATTTTTATTTTTAATAGAATATTTAATTTTCACAGAAATGGGATATTGAGTAGTTAAGACTGGGTCATGGTTTATTAGAGCCTAGAGAAATTGAGAAAAAATTGCTCGCAGCTGTCGAGGATCAGGTTGAAAGCTTTCCTTCTGTTTCTGCATACTAAAATCTGCGATTTCTTAAGGAAATTGCTGTAGAGGCACAGGCGGATTTCAAAAGAAAATGGCCCAGGTGGCAATCGTTCTGAGGGGCCTATTTTTTTGGGAACTTGAAAAGGTACTTTACTAAAAACGGACTAAGAAAAGCACAGAAAAAAAATATAGTGTTTGGATGAAATCATCATTTTCTTTTTGATGATAGAGTCTTAGGGATCATTCTGGATCAGGGGTCCAGGCGGCAACTGCTCATCGGCCGCAAGTTAAATTCGCCACTGTGTATAAGGTGTTCAATTTGGCAGGATAATCGCGGACGTCGCAGAAACTGTTTCATGGAACGTTTCTTTAATCTTGTGTTAGAGATGTCGTTAATTAATCTCAACCACGTCATAGTCTACGTCATATCGATTGATAAAAATGACCTTAATTAATACAGATCGTTGCTTTCAATTTTTTTTAGTTACACTGCTTCATAAAGCACAACTGATTTAGTTAAAGAAAAATTACAGTGACTTCCTAACGTCTTTAAGCATTTCCAAGCTATTCATTATCGACACTGTTCATCTTTTATCAAAAAATTGTTTGGCACCGCGTATAACTTCAATCACAGTCGTCTGGAACGATTAAAACCGTACACCCCATAGAACCACCCTCATAATAGGCCTGTCAAGAGCGTAATAAAAGGGGATTTCTAAGCGGGATCCTCGTGGTCAGTAGGATCGCGTGACCAGGCCCTAAAAAGTCCCAACGAACCCGATCCCCTCCCCATCGAAAATCGCGGCGAGGGTGGGACTTTTTCTTCGCCAATGGACCCGAAATTGTCACACGAAAGCTCCACCCTCGCCGTCTTTCTCCGTATAAAAGCGAGCATAGAAGGGCACAGTGCAGATTTCATGATCTCAGTGGATTCAGAATTCAGTAGCCTGTGATCTTACTCGGGCAGGTCTGTGTACGTATATCGATGCTTAAAATATCTTTGGAGTACTTATTTTGGAGTAGTAAAATGTTCCTCGGATTATTGAAAAGACTCTGGACTCGGTTCGTCGGGAAAGACCTACCCAATTCAGAGTTTTACTTGCGAGCGTTATATTATATTTTATTTGAAATAAAAATTCCAAATACTCCAAATTTTTATTTAAATAAAATTTTGCCCGTCTCTGGTGCCATTAGCTTTTAGTCCAGATTTGTTTTCTCCATAATCCGAGTGACATTTTATTTACGAATTGTACTTTCATTGTAAATCATTACGGTGTAAGGATACCTTGAAATTTTTGGGTGCACCTTTTCTGGCAAACGCATCGGGGAGTTAACAAGAGCATCGCGAGTTGCGCGATCAAATTCCTCACAATATCGTAACGTTATTAAGAACGATCAACGACGTTGCAGAACTTTCCGCAGACGCAAGGGAACCGTCCTGTGGACAATGGGAACAATGAGGGACAATTTTACGGCGGCCTTTGTGCTCCTCGCTGTAATGCTGTCGACGAGTCAATCTCTCCTACATGGCGAAGAAAATGCTTCGGGGAGAAACAGTTTAACCCCCACGACCAGCCACGCCACCACCTATAACTGTCTCTTCGTGGACGAGAATATGCCGATTTGTGATCCGAAACGGTGAGTTCTTTAACTTTCTTGTCATCCTTGTTTATTATGGTTCTCTCGGCGTTTGGAATTCCTTCAAATTCTGGGAGTTTCTCCACTTCCGTGAAGGATGTTATGGAAGTCGGATTTCCATAACTTTTGAGATACCTACTTCTTAACTTTTCAGATTTCTACAACTTTCGAGATTCTTTCAGCCTTTGAAATGACCCAGTTTTTAGATCCTCCAGCTTTTGAGATTCCCTCTGCTTTTGAGATTCTCTCAGCTTTTGAGGATTTTCTCAGCTTTTCAGACGCCTCAGTATTTTCGGATTTTATCAATTTTTGAGATCCCTCTGCTTTTGAGATTTCTCCAATGTTTTAGATTCCCTCTGCTTTTGAAATTTCTCCAATTATTGAGATTCCCTCTGCTTTTGAGATTTCCCCAATTTTTTAGATTCCCTCGGTTTTTTAAAATTTCCCCAATTTTTTAGATTCCCTCGGTTTTTTAAAATATCCCCAATTTTTTAGATTCCCTCGGTTTTTTAAAATTTCCCTAATTTTTTAGATTCCCTTTGCATTTGAGATTTCCCCAATTTTTTAGAATCCCTCGGTTTTTTAAAATTTCTCCAATTTTTTAGATTCCTTCTGCTTTTGAAATTTCCCCAATTTTTGAGATTCCCTCTGCTTTTGAGATTTCCCCAATTTTTTAGATTCCCTCGGTTTTTTAAAATTTCCCCAATTTTTTAGATTCCCTCTGCATTTGAGATTTCCCCAATTTTTTAGAATCCCTCGGTTTTTTAAAATTTCCCCAATTTTTTAGATTCCTTCTGCTTTTGAGATTTCCCCAATTTTTTAGATTCCCTCGGTTTTTTAAAATTTCCCCAATTTTTTAGATTCCCTCGGTTTTTTAAAATTTCCCCAATTTTTTAGATTCCCTCGGTTTTTTAAAATTTCCCCAATTTTTTAGATTCCCTCGGTTTTTTAAAATTTCCCCAATTTTTTAGATTCCCTTTGCATTTGAGATTTCCCCAATTTTTTAGAATCCCTCGGTTTTTTAAAATTTCTCCAATTTTTTAGATTCCTTCTGCTTTTGAAATTTCCCCAATTTTTGAGATTCCCTCTGCTTTTGAGATTTCCCCAATTTTTTAGATTCCCTCGGTTTTTTAAAATTTCCCCAATTTTTTAGATTCCCTCTGCATTTGAGATTTCCCCAATTTTTTAGAATCCCTCGGTTTTTTAAAATTTCCCCAATTTTTTAGATTCCTTCTGCTTTTGAGATTTCCCCAATTTTTTAAATTTCCTCTGCTTTTGAAATTTGCCCAATTTTTTAAATTTCCTCTGCTTTTGAAATTTGCCCAATTTTTGAGATTGCCTCAGTTTTCAAAATTCCCTGACCTTCTTTAACAACTCGTTTCGTCACTCTCAATCACAAATCCTTGCAGGATGCTGGATTCAAACGAGGATAGTTGGAGTTCGACATCAACCGATGTAGAAACGACGGGTTTAAACGAAAATCTCGACAAAGGTGGTGTAATATCCTCGGAGAGCCCAGTCTTCACAACGATCAAACGTATCACAGTTTACACGTTCGCGGGTTGCGTTCCTCCAATACCACGCGAGGGGTAAGATCTCATTCCTCTTATACCGTTTCATATCATGCAAAAACGTTCGACTGTAAATCTCAAAATATCATATTCGTGGAAAAGTGTTCCCTCCTACCTTGACGAGTCCCCACTCATTTCTTCCCTATATAATTCTAACAGCTAGAAACAATAGCAACAATAATAATCTATTCGATTAACAGGTTGCGTTCCTTGATGCCGTTCTGCGAGGGAATTCCTCTCAACAAAATCGTCAGCGTACAAAGATTCCGCTCGTTTGCGGTAAAGGATGTGAAGGAGCCACCACTGGAGTTTCCCAAAGTGAACCATGGCCAATGGCGGACGATGATGATGCGACTTCGAAACCACCCCGTAAGTATCCAATCTTACCAACAACAGATTCCCACTTCCACTCTCACAGCTTCCCTTTACTCTCCCTTCACTTTCAAACAATTTCTCATTTCTTCTTAACAAACTCAACAAATCTGTCCCCCCTATCACCATACAACTTTCTCCACCATTCCCCACACAATCCTCCATCTCCCACTATCAACAAACTTCCTTCATCCCTCCTCGATACTCCCAACTTCTAATTCCCTCAACTTCGTCCCCTAAATACACCCCATGCACAAAGGTCACAATTCACCTTGAATTTTCTAATCGTTCTTGTATCTCCTCTCTAGAGAAAGAATCCCAACGAATCGTCTCAGCCTCCTCAGGTTCCTCCGAAGAAAACTATGCCCAACGCAGACACGAACACCTCGATTGGTTCGCTGTCAAACAGCTTCATCCGCCTCAACTCTACGAAACCCATGGAACCGACGAACACAGGACAAATTCTGGACGCAGCTGCACCTACCACCCCCGTGCTGGGTAAAGCGTCGAGCACATCCATTGCGAAGGATCGACGGTTCTACAAGAAGTCGATGGTGCCCTTCAATGATCTTACGAATGATGGCGATTCCAGTGGTCCCTTCATTCGAGCCGAGACGATTTTGTCATCGTCGGACGCGATCACGAGACGGCTGAGGAGGAAGAGGGACTTGATCTATTGATTTTAATTGTACGGGTGTCAACTTAATGGATCATTGACCCAGATGAGGGACCGAGGGTGAACGGAAGGCGAAGGAACGTGGCGAGGTAGCGCTGGATACGAACGACTAACTCAACGAGCAACTGGTTGACTCGACAAGCTGTTCAACTTGTCGACCAGGAAATCAATAAATGAGTTGATTTTCTTTTTTAAGTAACGTGTTACTTTATTTCCACATTGCAAGGGGTATTGTATTAGAGAGAAGGGGGTGCTGGCTTTTGGATGGAGATTGATATGTAGTTTAAAAAATTCTTGAGTATTATTGGTTTAGTAATTTTGAAGGAGTTGATTTTTGGATCTTCTATTTGCTTCTTTGAATTATACTTGTTTACAAAAATTCGAAAAATTATTTGTGACTGAGATTCTACTATGAAATTCTTATGTAAGGTGGTCCCCTAATGAGACGAAATTCTATGGATACGTTTTTGAGATATCACGCGATGAATATTTTGGTAATTTTTTAGGAAGACGACTCGACGTTTTTGGCCATATCTCGCGTTAGAGTTGACCAATTTGATCCCGCCGACTCTTAAATTGAAGGTAATTAAATTTCATACAATTCATTTCTACAGTGTTTTCCAATCGGACCAATAGTTTAAGCGATATCGAGCGAAACTTAAGAAAAATGTATTGTTTTGGGGCCAAAATTGAAATGAAAAATTCACTACATAGCCTGGAAGACATATCCATTATCATGTTACGTCCAGTTTCTTATTTTTTACGTAGAGTGCGCACCTTTAGTAAGAAACAAGCCCAACCTGAGCAAAATCCATGTACAAATGAAGTTATGGGCGATAGAGTGCGAGTGCCTAAGTCTTACATAAAAATTTCATAGTGGAGTCTCGGTCACCAAATGACTGTAAACTAGTGATATTAATTACCTACGGGGGTTTAAAACAGTGTAGAGATGGTGCTTATCCTAAGAAGTAGCTTTTCTTGCGAATCTAAGGCTACCAATCACATATTACACTTGCAAGAAGTCTTTTGATAATACTCAAAACGCTAAGCGTACACCGTGTGCGGAAATCCTTCACTCGTATTCGGTAACCATACTCGCTGAACGCCTATAGGCGTTCAACGCACGGGCTGCATTGATCAGCCGCAGGCATACACAGCAGCTTAGAGTTAAAAATCGGGGAACAGACAGGGTATTAACTCTCTTTACTGAACCTGGAAAATGTTTCGCGGCCCTCATAGGAATTTACGTGCGTATGGCGACGGAACTAATATAACTTTTAAATTGCTTGCCGAGTACGCGCACCTCGGATTTCGAAAATGTAATTTTCAGTTCTGTATAAAATACACGGTTCTAACGCGGCTGTAAAACCCCTTAATTGTACAGCGGCAGTGTCACACGAGGCACCTATTCAGAAATCCACCCCCAGGTCACTTATAATTTGAATAGCATTAATTTTCTCCCGTTCGCCACGGATTTTTAACTTCTTCACCTTTCATCTCAAACGACCGCTGATTAAACACCATTCGCTTGAATAAGAAATCCGCCAGTTACTTCACACGTCCACTGCAAAGCTGTTGTCCCACGTTCACCTTTCACAAATTGCTAAAATAAGTTCCGAAAATTCTGTGCTACTTTTTCGAAGGAGGGTGGCGCACAGAGTCGAAGAGTTCGCATCGTATTCGATCCTGTTCGAAATTCCGAGTGGAATTTGTCAACGGAGACAAGCTGACAGATTGAAAAGTAGTAGGTTAAAGCCGATCGTGGTGCTGATGCTTGAGGCAGTCGACGCTCGTTTCTTTTTTCTTCCTGTTCCTCGTTTTTCCATCCGTTTTCCTTTACTCGCTCTCCAAGCTCACCGAAAAAAGAAAAAAAGCTCAACGCGGTTTTCTACTTCGCGATATAAGGATATTTTAGAGGTAGGAAGAACGAGAGTGTGGGATTTCGGGGTGGTAATTCATATTGATATATATTTATGTGGATAACTAGGTTAAGATGCTAAATTATTCTATATGTGGGTGATTGGGATTAGCTGCTGACGTTAAGGGTACTGTTACACTCTTTTGGTGTACCTAACTGACCGTTTTTCAAAGCCGTCTTTGGGAATTTATTTAACAAAAACGATATATTTATAATGTCTGACGATTTGCCTGCATATTAAGGTATGTTTAATGTAATACTCAGAATTTTTTTGAGCTTTTTTATCGCATATATGTGTATATAGATATAGTGGATGGCGGAAGCTTCTTCAAAACAATTTTTTTTTCGTCGGGCGATGGTGTGGGGACTGTTATAATCATAAAAAATGGGAAAATTAAGGTTTACTTTTTTTTATGGGTGTCGCTATGATTGGAATAATGGAGGAGTTTCTATTTTGTGAAGAATTAATTTTATAGAACAAAAACAACTCGAATAGTTGTAGTAAAATCGAATAATCTTTTCAAAATGTTGTCATTCTGCAATTTTTTTGTAAGGGTCGTCCGTGGTTAACTTTCTTTGATTTATTTATTCAAACCTTACATTCAGTTCAATTAGATTACTAAAGGAGCTTTTAAAATCCGTTCACCCAAAGAAAATCTTTAGGAAAGCATTAAAAGTACGTTTACTCCCTCACACCTAGAACCATACATATCCGACTTCAATATGGAATTACCTTTATTCAATTTTATGTAGTACATTCAAAAACAAGGAAAACACTTCAATTCTAGATATACGAAAGCACTTCAATTGTAGTAAACTTTCCTAACTTCAAAAAATACACTCAACCTCGATAATTTTTCAAATTTTAAAATTCCATCGGCCTCACAGGAAAATTCACGAGCAGTTCACCAAACAACCCTTCTCCGCGGGACTTGCCAAGGGTTCCCGATTAAAATTCCCCTGCACTCTCCCGAAGATCTTCAGCAATCCAGGTGTCTACGAAGTATCGTCCTTAAGTTTCCGCTGGATATTCATATCCGTCGACGTTTCCTCCACCACCAGCAACGGTTCTTCGATTAAAACTCCACGACTCGAAGTATCTTCGACCGTCTCCCCTGAAACTCCCGCTATCGACATTGCAGTCTTGTCTTTCTCATGATGAACCACACTTCCAAGCCCAGAAAGTCTACCCAAGACACCTGAACCATTGCTAGTTGACCCGGAATCCTGAACCTCGAATCCTGTCCTGTGCAAGTAGTGCTGAAGAGTCTGCACCACTGCTGACTTCTTCGTCTTGTTCACCAGGCCGTGAATCGCTTGAACAAAAGGGTGCTTGTTCCAGTGAACTTGGGACGAGCTATTCTGCCTTGGAGGCTCAGAAGACTCGCTCACTTCCGAAGCTTCAGTCACCACGTCCCCAGTACCCAACTCTATCGCGATTTCAGTCTTGATAGATTGACCAGGAGCCATTTCCTGCGTTGGTTTCTCAAGGAAATTGAACTTGGACGTTGAGGAGCTGCTTACTTCACCAGGTTCGTGACCCACATCCGTGACGATGTGGCTGGTGCCCTGCGACCTCACAATATGCTCGAACTTCGGTTCTGTGGAACGTCCAAGGGCACAACTTGCAACTGTGACAGGGAAGCTGGGTGTGATGATTATGACCTCTGGTCTTGGTACCAAGACAGGTAGTACAGGAGCCTCGACGATTGGTTTCTCAAGCCCACCACAGAGAGATTGCTGCGAGTCATTGGGGAAGAGAGCCTCCCAAAGGCACCCTACACTGCCTTGTTCTGTTGCTGGCTTCTGCACGGAGATGCTCAAGGAGGGTTTGGAATGGAAAACTGGTTTCGAGGGCTGGACATTAGCTTGGTAGTCGCACAATGGCATGCCGATGTCTGGCAAGCAATTGTCAGCGACCAGAGTGGCGGTCACTGGCGTGTCCAGGACCTTGGTGACGTAAATCTGCTGCGGTTTAGCCACGTCCTTTGCAGCCAAGTGTTTACTCCCTCTGACGTTCTTCTCCTGCTCCTCGGTCAATTCCGGAGTCTTCACCTGTGCATCCAAGGATTCCTGTACAATGAACTCTGCAATGGTCCCTGGAGAAGCTTCTGATGGCTGGAGGTTAACCAGAGAAACAGAAGCAACGATTTCTGGAGACACCAGTTTAATGGAGAAGTCTTCTTTACTCTCACTTAATTTCAATTTAGTCAACCTCCTTTGCTTCCGATTTTCTACATCCAACCCCTTAGTGCTCAACTCCTCGTACTCAGTCTGAAACTTTTTTAAACTATGACCACAGGGCGAAACTCCTTCAGCAGGTAACACACAGACAGGCTGACGCCACCTGACGACCTCCACCACCTGTGCCTCTTCCGTCACCGCGGATGATTGATTTCTGTTCCAGAGAAATCGCTTCAGGTCCAACGTGAACGCGCTAGAAATCGACATCAACAGCATCGTGGCAACTACTATGTTCTTCATGATTGGAAATCAATTTTCTAATGACTCGAATCCTCCTCTGATGGAACAATCCTCTTCACCACTGTTTGGGGAATTTTCTCGATCGGCGACTCTAACTGATTTTAAACGCAGCAGGTCTTCCTCGAGGCGTTTGATGAAGGACTAAGGTGACCAGAAGGGGCTGGGGGCATTTATAGACGGAAAACTACCACCGCTGAGTGGAAAGGGAAATATACCCCGAAACTGGGGGAGGGGCATTCCGTGGCGGCACAATCGGTAGGCCTTTTTGGGTACGTGGACCATCCGTAGGGCGATTAGGCGGTCCGATGAACATACCTCAGCCGAAACCGATTTCGGTGCACTTACCAGCGGCCACTAACGTCGCGTTAATTACCCTTCGGGGACGGGGGCGTTTGTGCGACGGACGTTTCTGGCCTGGGCGAGGTAATTGCTGGGCTAAAGAGCGTTGCTGTGCTTTTGTCCTCGAATCTCCGATTTTCACCGTCGTTTTTGTATTTACTACTTACTGTCCCACTATAAACGAGATTATAGCGTTAGATTTCGTGTTGGGAGGGTTCAGCGATGTGTCATTTTTATGTAAACTTTTCTGCTGAACACGCTCTTGTCTGCTACTTGCATACCGAGGTCTGGGTTACATCTACTTTTGGTTTTATTTGTTAATCAACCTGGCAGGAGTTCATCTATTCACAAGGGAGTGAGGTTTGTTTAAATGAATTTTTTCTAATTAGCACGACTCCTTCGACTGGGTCACGGGCTTGGTTCGAGGTAGGTATGATTGTTGTGTGACGCAACTTAATTTTCTCGACTCGCTTGGTGTCCCGAGCCAACCCGCAGACACGCAACTCCGTGGGGAGCGTTGTTTCCGCGTTGCATACGCTCCGGGGTGATGGAGATCGGAGGTTTGAAACGAGGTCACTTTATATCTTCAGTGTGTCATGATTCCAATATCCTCCTAAATGTACTAGATCAGTGCAAAACTTCGTATTATTGAACTCTTTATCTTCTATCTATATCTACCTTCTACATCTATCTATATAATCTATCTATCTTCTATCTATCTATATAAATAAAATGTAAATGTTCGTTTGTTCAAAATCTTAAATCTCCGAAAGTTCTTCACCGATTGCTTTGAAATTTTGACATAACCTTGCATTCGAATACGCGCGTGTTTTTATATACTTACCCAAAGGGGGAGGGGGGTATAAAAAGGGGTAAAATGTGTGATGGAGTCCTCAATATCTCTCTTAAGCCCGAAGAGAAGCGGGGGGGGGAGTATTTTGCAAGTTAAAAATAAAAATATATTACAAGTGATTTTAATCAAACTATTTCCCTTGGCCACCTATAACCTTTCCACAAATGAAGATTCACTTTTCTAATAAAAGTACAAGTACCTGTATTAAAACCAGGCATTTCCGTGCACCTAGCATCACCTAACAGCGAGCGAGCGAACTTTCCCGTCGACCTAACGTGTTCTAAACAACACACCCGTGGTTCACGACTTCTCAATAAAGAATCCAGCCGAACCGAAATGCGCCGGCTTCCACAAATAGTCCTCCACGACCCAACAGGACCATTTGAATTCCGTCTAATCCTCATCCCACCCAAAAACGCCCACCATTGTGGCGGACGATAAACCCGCTGAAACACGCTTCGAACAGAAACGTCGTCGAGGTCGAGTCACCGAAAATCCCGCTCGAAAACGGCCACGACCATGGGGGGAACAACAACCGTAGGGGGGACGCGTCTCTGCAGACGCGTAGGAACTCGGGCACACCCGAGGGGGGCCATTTGGAGAGGAAGAGCCGCGAGAGAGGCCAGATTCCAGCTAGGTATTAACTGTGCGTGTCCAGAGAAAGGGGGGAGGCCGAAGAAGGAGGCCAGGACGACCAGGAGGGCGAAGGAAGAACGCAGCTGGGAGGGGAGGACGAAAGAGGCTGAAGAAGGTGGAGGTGGAGCAGCGATTTCTTCCACGACGCCTGGACGTCGCCGGTATCGCGCGGAGGCTGTGGTTAGAAAGCCTTAAGCCTGGTCCACAATGCCACTGAGCACCACTTGCCAGTCTTACAAGGGGACCTTCAGGTGTGGCAATTTCAGAATGTGTTGATACTTGGTGTACTTGAAGGTTTTTACCTGGACATTAATTTCTCAAAGCAGTAAGGCGCGCTTTTCTGTTAAATTCGAGAATATTGACTATGAAAAATTGAATAAAAAGTACGATTTTTTAAGCTAGAGATAATTTCAAATAAGATGTGAGTTTTTAATTGGAAATATTTAAATATCTGTTAATTCATACGAATTTGGTAGGTGTTCAAATGAATAAAAGATAAAACTGTCAATAGTAAGAGTAGTTTTGAGTGTTATGTACTGACATCAGAATTTTTCAAAGTCGATTTTCTCGAATTTGACTGAAAAGCGTGCCTTACTGCTTTGGGAAATTAATGCCCGAGGGAAGATCTTCACGAACACTAATTATCAATATTTTCTGAAATTGCCAAACCTGAAGGTCCCCTTGTTAGTGATCCTCTAGATAGTGATCGGAAAATGTATCCACCATTTTGGTCAATTTTTGTCCAAAGCGGAAATCACAAATTGGCGGGAACTTCGTAATTAAATGAAGTTTGCTGCTGATCCCACTATTCGCTCAATGTTCTGTAATACAATTGTTAGATGCAGTATCTCTTGCTCTCCCTACTTCCAGTTTAGACCCAATTTGCAGCCACCAACCAATAGAAAACTTGGAACACATTTTCCGATCACTACCTAGAGGATCACTAGTTAGTCTACACTGATGATGTCCTCAGGTGGGGTCCCTTAGTATCTTCATTCCCTTCTACACATCATGTTCTGTTCACATATGAACTCACAAGTGTATCAAGCAACAGTGAGGTCCCCAATGCGCATGCCCACGGGAGAAAATACAAACGTGGGCGGAGTTAACGCGAATTCTACAGGAGAAGGGGTAACTAGATTCCGGGTAAGCGACCAAACATATGGCCACTAGTAGTAATCCACAACTATTTCCCTTATTTTAATATCCTCCAAAGTTCGCTACTCTTTGATACACCTGTACACACGCGAGTACTCCGGCATCGACTAACCTTCGCGTGCACGATAAACAAGGCGGAGCGATGGAATCTTCCTCGGCCACGTCGCGCGGACCTACACTGTCCCACAGGTGGGGCCCCTCGCGCGGCTTCGCTCCCCTCCCCGCGGCGCGACTCGCCTGTGCGGGGACATACACGTGTAACGCGACGTCAAGCAGCCTTCACCTGTACGGCATCGAAGGCGGAGTGGAGGAATGTCCCTAAGCCGCGGAGCTTAGGCTGGACAGCACCGGTCTGACACGCTGCTACACACAACCTGTGTGTCCAGCATGCACGGTGTCCGCGTGCTAACAGTGCCGTACGCCTGACCGACTGGTACCAGTACGGTACCAGTTGCCCTGCAGCCTGGCAGCTGCGCGAGCCGCGTGTGTCCGCTCCGAGACGTGCCGTGTCCGCTTGGCCCCGTGCTGCTCGCGACGTAGCCTCTCTTCTCGCTTTTGATGAATGGTCCTGCCGTCGGAAGACGGGTGCCGCCGTTTCCTGGGATTTAGAGGAGCCAACGCCAGTGCTTGGAGACAGAGAGGTACGTGGCAGCGACGCCCAGGAGATATCGTTGCCCCCAGTCATATTCGTCTGCTACCTGACCGCGGCTGTAATTACTGGATTGTCGAATTCCGTCGAGTGATTCCTGGTGTTTCCACTTGCGATGGAAAGTTCACGTTTCAGTTCACGTTGAAAGCTTTCCAAGATCCTTTGGTGATTCTTGTGGGTGTGTAGTGGCTGGATTCGGTTGGCGCGAAGGAGCGTGGTGTTAAGTTTGGGTTTTTGTAGAGTTTTGGTGTTTGATGATTTTGTGGGTGGAATGATGTATGTATATGGTTCGTTGGAGGGCTGCTGGATGATGTGGGTAAATTGATGTGTTGGGGTATTGACTTTGGTAGTGGTGGATTTAGATTTTATGAAGGGAGTTTGTAATATGTTTTTTGTTGGACCTGGGGGAGGCTTGGTTATTCTGAATTCTTTGATGTGGGTCACTTTAATGGCACTGGGTGCACAGTGCAAACCTGTTGGTGCTGTTTGTGTACTTGCCGCATGTCATTGACTCTGAGAAATATATGTTAGAGTGTAGGAACTTGAATTCTTCTTATGAAGCAGTTTCTATGAATGCTGTATTCCTTGAAAAATGTGCTCGTTATGAGGTAGATTAGTTATCGAGCTTGATTATGTTAATCGTTTGGGCGTGTCAAGGTGCAAGTACTTGCGTTCCTATTATGTAAACGACTCTTTGTATCTTGAAAGCTGATCTCTCTTCTATTGTACTAGATATGTGAAGTTAGATTCCTTTAGTCTTCCAATCGAATAAATTCCACGTGCTTCAGAGTTCGATTACACCTGTCATTGTTAGATATATTAATTACTTCAAACTAGAATTCTTCTGATAAATGTAACATCTTTTACGTATTCTTACTAAACACCTCAGTGATTCCATAAAATCTTTAAATGAAACTTCTTCAACAATTTCTCCTCTGTCATTCAATTTTAATCGTTAAAACCACTCTCAGAAATGACTGAAAGTCTAAACAAAACCATTTCATGTCAACTAAGGTATATGTTCCAATTACTACCAGTGTCCCTATTACTACCACTTTATTTATTTTACTTAATAAAAACGTAACATATAAAGACTAATGTACAATAATAATAATACTAATAAGAACAGTCCCAATTTAATAATAATTTTTTTGTGCTTTATTCTTTATACCTGACGTTTTTATTAAGTAAAATAAATAAAGTGGTAGTAATAGGAACACTGCCAGTAATAATTGGAACATCTACCCTACTTCTCGTTTCTCTTACTAAAACAAGTCACCATTAACTTAGATCCAAAAACCTTAACTACACCATCAATAATTACCCCACGAATCTATCAGAATCCTCCCCTCTTTTTCCACTCGTTCCATTAACAAGCCAATTTCTGTAACCGCTTGTACAAGCCGTCGTTGTTCCCTTCTCGGCTCTAAACTTCCTCATTCTAGACGCATCCGCGAGCCACGAAGCCTTTAGCGATCGCCTTCAAAGACGTCAAGCGTCTTCAGTGGCCATCACGGCACCCGTACAGCCCCCATAAAAGATTTACGATTTTCTCGCAGATGTTGGGCCGGATTGAGCCACGGTTGAACGCCTCCCAAGCCAGCCATCCTTGCGCAAGCCAGTCATTGTTGTGTGCCAAAAATCCTGATGCTGGAGCGCGGCTCGATCGATCTCCGGCGTCCGGGTTGCGGCTCTGCAGGTGCAACTTTCGATGCACGATTTAGAGGAGTTAGAAAGTGCGACGGAGCCGTTGTTTCGACGTTCCTTTCCTTCTTTCCCTCGGCCGTGGTTTACCAATGCGATTGCGAGCGCGCCCACGCGAGGCCAGAATGCTGAATTGTTTTTTTATCATTCGCGTGCGGTTAATTCGTGTTTGTTTTGCGCACAGCAAAACCGGGGTGGGGTGTAGATTCTGGAGCAGAAAGTGCAACTAAGGTTCCCATTTGAAATCGGGCAGGCCAGGCTCGTTAATTTCGCGCTGAACAATGAGATCAGCGAGTGGGAAAGAGCAATTCTCGTAAATTACTAATATTCTTTCTTTAAAGTAATTGGACTGAGAAATCCACGCTTTGTTATCTTAAATACAACTGTAAATAATGGAGAACCGAGGTGCAAAATCGTGAAAAAATCTTCTTCTGTATCTTCAAAAATGTGGATTGCAAATTTGGCTTAAAGTATATGCTGAACTCATACATTTAACACGAACCTGCTCGTTCCAGGAGAATGACTTTCTAATCTAATACATCTTTTGTGGTAAATTAATTCTGCTACTAATTAAATTTCGCTGAAATATAGTGGAATCGAATAGAAGGCTGTGCATCCCTTATTTTAACGTGTTTTAAAATATTTTCATGAAAGAATAAAAAATCGAGTTCCTAAATGTTTACATTAAAAGCGAACAAAATGTTTCTAAATTAAAGAGATACTATATTTCCTCAACAAAAAACATCCTATCTCTCCAGAGCATTTCGATAAAATACTTGCGCATTTGGAGAAGCGCCTCAAGAATTCCAAAATCCTCATCAATATTAAACAACGCGCCTTTAATAATACACTAATCGTGTGTACAAGTGACGAGGTGGCGACAGTGATACGGTAAATCGTTTCGCAGTATCAAAAACGACAGATAGCAGATGCAGATAAGATAGTTGGCAGCGATTTGCATGGTCGTTGGTCGGCTCTGCTGAACCGTGTTTGCGCAACCGCGAGCTCTCTATTTGCAGGCGAGGAGCGTTGCCTCGCGAGGTCCCGACAATAATCCCGTCTTGGAAAAACTGGAACAAGAAAAGTTACGTAAACCGGCGCGAAACGTTCGTCGTTCGACGGGGAGTCATCGATAAAGGCGGATTCACACATATCGGTTCCGTGAGGGTTCAGTGTCGGTGGTAAAAACCATAGTTTCTCTGTTTTGGAATAGAGCAGTTCGTAGTTGTCTGAAATCAACCACTGACACCGTCGTGGAACTGATACGTGTGAATTAGCCTTAAGAGAAATCCTATTTTTGGGGCTAAAAACGTAGTAAACTTTGGGATTTTATTTTGAGATACTAGCGATTCGATTCATCTGAAATTTGGACCACGTTTTTATGCAGCTTTGGAGATGTTGTCATTTTTTTTTATTAGTTTTTAATAATAAATATAGAGTAGTTACGCATGATCCATGACGAATTTTGCGCGGCGTGATGCATAACTTTTATATTCATTATTAAAATTTAATAAAAAAACTGCAACTTGTTCAATGATACATAAAAAATAGTATGCTCTTAGTATGCACTAGTCTCTTAAAAAATTTCCAAATTTTGCTACGATTTTAGCTCCAAAAACAAGATTCCCTTCTTAATAGGTTATACATAGTCAGGAGGACGAAAAGAGGGGAAGTGTGTCAATTTTGTTTTTTAAAAAGTGGAAGCATATATTTTTACAGAACTTTTTGCACTTAAAAGAGCAACATTTAAAGAACATTTGGTAATTTTCTTGTAGTGAAATATTTAAGTCAATAATAAAAATACAATGACATCCAAGAAGCCTTTTTAAAAACGGTGAGCAAGATATCTAAAAAAAAACTACTGCACCAATCTTTCTGAAATTTTGTATGCCTATTTTTTATATAAATATTTACTAAATGTCGGTAGGATTTTTCTTTCAATGTATAGTTTCGATTATATCAACGAAAAATGGCTTCACGGTTATCACTAATGGTCATTTTTGGTTGATAAAATCGATACTATACAATGGAAAAAAATATCCCTCCGTCATTCAGTAGATTTTTATATAAAAAATAATCCCACAAAATTTCACAAAGACTGTTGCGGTAGTTTTTGAAATATCTTTCTCACCGTTTTTAAAAAGGCTTCTTGGATGTCGTATTTTTATTATAAACGTATATATTTTTCTACAAAAAAAATTACGAAATGTTCTTAAAATGTTGCTCTTTTAAGTGCAAAAATTTCTGTAAAAATATATGCTTCCGTTTTTTAAAAAAAAATCCCAAACATTCGCCTCGTTTCAGCCTCGTGACTAAGATATAACCCCTTAACCCTTAAAAAGGAAAAGAGAGTTGAGTGTAATTAATAGCGTGTCGACAGCGATTTCGATGTCAAACGTCTGGCGATTCGTCGGTACGGTGTTAACTGCTTGTCGAGCTTCGGCTGATTAACCGTGGAGATCCTGTGGCACCGATAAACACCAGACTAGGAAGACGAGACGCGACGAGCGGCGAGGCGAGGGGTGTGCACGCGCTGGCGAGCAACAGCCGCGTATGATAACGTGATTATGCGTTGCACAGAATCGCGTGTGCTCGCCAATTGCCGCGAGCACGGTGACGCGACGCGGCCACGCGATTGTCGTGGGTGCTGTTAGCACGCGTGTGCGTTCTCGTTACGAGGCATGGCGCTCGGGGCCCACTTGCCTGTCCATTCATGGCGAGGATCTGTGACGCAGACGGCCGCGACCGTACGTTTCGGAATTCGCGGCGAGTCGGTTAGTTCGCCTGGAAAGGAAAGGCTGTCCTTTAAATTTTCAGGAAGGTGCTGGTTCACTGGGCTTGGAGGGGAGGCGAAGATTCGTGGTTAGGTCGGGGTTCTGCTGGTTTCGTTTAGGGTAAAGTGACCAGATATTTTGTGGGGCGATGCGGGACAAACAAGCAAAAAAAAAAAGGTTACCAGATCCGTGAGGATATCGTTTCCGTACTGTATTGGAACATGTACAATATATTTGCAATATGTTACATACTTATCATACATACATAGTTATGATGCGTACTTGTGATACAAAATTAAAAATATTTCTTTTTCCCGAACAAAAAAATTACTTAATTCAACTTGGTCTCACATACTGTATGAAGTACAAGAAACAGTAACTTTATGACACTGCGAAAATGTAAAAGGTTACATGTCCAATGCGGGACTCTTTGAGGGACATTTTTCAATGCGGGACAAAGGGCTCAAATGCGGGCAAATGCGGGACTGTCCCGCATAATGCGGGACGTCTGGTCACTTTAGTTTAGGGTTAGTATATGGTATGCAAAAATGGGACGTGTCCTCCTTTTTAGATTGAAATGCAGTGTCCTCCTATCACGTAAAAATGTGGGTTTTTGTTTTATCCACAAATTAAGCGATCTACTCGTCTCGGCTTCACCAGGCAAAATTCCATCATTATTTATCAGATCTAAAAATGGGAAAGTAGGATGATCTCTTAGTCTGAAATCGTTTTAAAAGGAAGTCGTAAAATAGAACCAAATTTTAGATATCAACTTTTATTATGTAAGATAACATTAATGTTTAAAGTAGAATAATCTTGTAGCTACTATATTCAGACCCTAAATAGGTCTGCGTTAAGTTGTGATGGATACAAGGATAATTGAACTACCGTTTTTATGAACAATATTTATATAGATATTTATTCAACTAAATTAAGAATATTAGAGATTCAATTTTTTTTAACTGGACTCCGTGACTGAGACTGGTGGCTTTTGGAATAGTAATGCTCTAGGTCTAGGATAAGGGAATGCGATGGGTTTTAAAGGTTTCGGAATGTAAGAGAGGGGATGACGGGATAGGGCAGAATTGCAGGATTTTGGATAGGTGACGCATTAGCTAAGATGATGATGGATAGCAGGGATGACGCAGTGTTTACATTTGTGCAGCATTTGGGTAGTTAGTGTGATTCATGTTTATAGAGAATGTCAGAGGAAAACGATAAGTAAGGATGAGTACATTACAAAATATTAAATACTGACTTTTGAGGTGACTCAATACAATTTCAAATATATGACTTGTACGAATTTTCATAATTATATCTTAAGAAATGAAGAACTTTTGTCAGAAATAGGCAGCTCTGAAAAGTATGCCTAAGTAAGCATACTTTATATCTACTACTTATTTAGGGCCTGAATATGTATATCTAGTAGCTACAAGATTATTCTAACGTAAACATTAATATTTTTTATTTTACAAACGTCCCTCTTTTCAAACGATTTCAGACTAGATTGTCCTCCTTTCTCATTTTTGGATCTGGGTAACCCTAGTTGCGTTAGATATTTTGAACTGTGAGTTACGAAGAAATATTGTAATCTTTGAAACTTCTGCTGTGTGTATTGGCTTTCTTTCTATTCTGGTATTGAATGGAGGAAAGTACCTATGTGGTAGATCGAGGGATAGTTGATATCGATGAACAGTAGAATTTGTCGCCGAATTTTTACACCATCATTGAAAAAGGAAATCGTATTCTCTCTAAATGGTAAAAAATATCGTTTCTCTGTTTCGGAACGGAGCAGGTTACACTTATTCCCATCAGTTACTGTCACCGAATCGTCACAAAACTGATATGTGTACGTAGACCTTTAATTCCCGCAAGCTCTCCCAACGGCGTTGAAAGTGGAAAATCGCTTTGCTTTGAAATCCAAGAGAAATCCGCCACCTTGCATCCACATCAATCAACTCCGATTCATTCCTCGTACCTCACTAGGAATTAATGATAATTTATTTGACGAAGTAGTCTAACACTCCTCCCCACGTTGCCACAAGGAAAATCTTGGAATTCCATCGCGCAGCGTTCCTTAAACCGATGCGGTTGCAGATTCAACGATTTTTCATTGTTAGACGAAGAGGAACGGCTCGACGCGCGTGTATCGCAAATTTACGCGTTCCGAGCCGCGGACCACGATAAAATACGACTGGCGGAGCGTTTATGGTAACGAGTGTACGACTTTCAAACACGCCGCCGATGATTTGCAGCGCTCGATCGGCAAAGCATCCGCCAGCGACCATTCCGTGCCATTGTTTCCCGCTTTGCTCCCTCTTCCCGATCCTGGCCCACGGTTCCCCAGAAATTTTACGAGCTCCTGCTCGTCCGTGCTCCTGCAGCTACGTTGATCCTAGTTTAGTGGTTTTAATTAAGCAGAGAGAGTCTGAACAGCGCCTGGCCGTGGATGGCCGACGGTGACGTTAAGCGTTCTAATGCACCGTTAAAGGGTGTGTTCCCGCATTCTTCGGACGATCGGTGGATGGAAGGTCACTTGCATGGGGAATAGATTTAATGCGCGCGTCACTCGAGCAACTGGGAGTGCTGTTGGTGTATCACTGGCTTATCCGTATCGGTATGCTGTTTTTTTTAATGCGGGAGCACGAGGTGAAGACTGAGACTGAGGAATCGATTGCAGTAGGTTATCGAGTTAGTTATGGAGTAGATCCTCTAGTACAGGGTCATCGTTTAATCCTGCAACCCGCGCGCGCGCGAACTTGTAAAATGGCAACACCGCCTCACGGACGCATTCCACTACAACCATGCACCGTCCCCGCGTTCGGAGAGCTGCAAGCGACCGCTGGACAGCAGTGATGCCCGAGCTTCGAGAATTTTGGGCTGGTCCCTGTCAAATTAACGTTGCAAAGAACTATTCAGAATTTCCCGGCCCCGGTTGAAAATTTTGGGGTCTTTTTCGTATAACTTTTGAACTGTAAGACATATCGGAATGCAATTTGCGCCGAAAAATGAGGAAAAATTATTCCCTCTTAATGATGGATAATTTAACATATTTTACGTTTACTAAATTTTTCTTTTATCAATTTTTTAACCATAATTGTTTAAAAAGCTGTTGGAAACTGTTTATTTGATAATGTATTTAACGCTGTTTTTAGAATTCGTGGTGTTGATAAACAGTAGGCTAGTTGATTCTGTATCATTACATTTATAAATTGAGAAATTAAATTTTTATTCAATTATGTGTTAGTTCTGCAGACCTCAGAATCTATTGTTCTGGTTTTCTTTTTTATGATTGTATCCTTAATGCGGTGCATACCTAGATCAGACGTAATGGGTAACTAATGCGACGTGTCTTTGATTGTAGCGGTGTTTGAATTTTTTTTCTAGAATTTTTGTGTTAGAATGTTTTAGCTACTCAACGCCACGCCTATACCGGCTTCCGTTAATGTCATTTTTTGGAACGATGTGCCGTTACTGTGGTTTTTACAAGCAGGTGGCGAAAAATCTCTCCGTACAAGGAACCGTCAACCCTGTCGTGGCTAAAATTTTTGAAATTGAGACGGGTACGAGATCTGTTGACATTATTTTCAAACCTCATTACAGTGATCTGGGGTGCGAGTGGTAGACCGATCATAAAAGCGGAGCGCGCGGCTCGATTATCTGGGTCGGGAAATTCCCAATACCTAGCTCTATGCGACGCTAAAATTTTCGAAGCTCGGGCATCACTTTTGCCCAACGGTCGCAGACAGCTCTGCGCTGGGCCGGTTCATGGTTGTAGTGGAGTGCGTCCGTGAGGCGGTGTTGCCATTTTCGTCTGTTCGCGCGCGCGCGGGTTGCAGGATTAAACGATGACCCTGTATATGAGGATATGAGTTATAGTGATTTGTGGTCTTCAAGCTTTTCTGATCTCTATGTGTTGGGGAAGAGGATGCGAGCTTTGCACCTTGACTCTAGGAAGGGGGGCACTAGGTGAAGAAGAATCGACTGTGGTAGGTTATGGAGTAAGTTATGCAGTGGAGTCTGAAGTGTAGAATGAGAATATGAGATTCAGTGCTTTGTGGTTTTCAAGCTTTTCTGATCTTCACGTGTTAGGGAAGAGGATGCGAGCATTGCATCTTGACTCTAGGAAGGGGGGCACCAGAAACTATCATGATAATGGTTTTCGATTTTAGGAAATGCTGACTGGTTCAGGGCACAACTTGGATGGGGTAGTTCAGCTATTTCCAAGGTGACTACGCGTCAAGAATAAAACAAAATTTATGTTCGAAAAATTTACAAAAATTTACCTGCTCCAACTAGATATTTAACGTAGTAAACTGAAATAGATTTTAATTTTAGCAAAACATACGATAAATTTAGAACCTCGATCTAGAGATTTTAAGGAAATGAATTAAAATAAAATTTACGTTCGACAAAATTTACAAAAAATTTAGCTCCTCCAACTAGATATTTTAACGTAAGGGACTGAAATAGATTGAAGAAGAATCGACTGTAGTAGGTTATGGAGTAAGTTATGCAATGGAGTCTGAAGTGTAGAATGAGAATATGAGATACAGTGCTTTGTGGTCTTCAAGCTTTCCTGATCTCCACATGTTGGGGAAGAGGATGCGAGCTTTGCACCTCGACTCTAAAAAGAGGGGCAGCAGGTGAAGAAGAATCGACTGTAGTAGGTTATGTACTAAGTTATGCAGTGGAGTCTGAAGTGTAGAATAAGAATATGAGATACGGTACTTTGTGCTCTTCACGCAAGTGCTACCCACTCAAAAAAGCAACTCTACGTTACACCACAAATATCCCAGTCCCCTTTTACTCACAATCAGTGCTCTAGCGATTATTCAAATTAAAATTCAAACCAACCATCCATCTGGTTCACGCAAAAACTGCCCGTCCTCTGTATCCAGTGGGCCACTTCCGCCCCAGCCGATAAACAAGCCAGCTGTCACCGATTTCTCCGATTTTTCAGGCGCCCATTCGAAAAGGTCACCGAACGAGTAACGCCTGGTGCTCTCGGCCGGGCCGATCTCTCGCGTGCTCGAAAAGAGGCGAGAGAGGCGCACCGGTTGCGGCAGGTCACGAGGAACGGGTCTTAAGATGGCCTACATTATCCAGCCTTATCGGTGAAGGAAGAGGCGTGCGGATCGAAGAAGAGGCACAGAGAGGTGGGCTGCCCACGTGGCCGTAGCAACGGTCCAGATAATAGCCGGACAGGAAGAAAAATGGGACAAGCGTGGTGCAAGGAGAGGACCACGAAGGCGCAGGACTCCAAGTCCCCTTTGGACCGGGTGTTTGTGCGCTGCGCGCATCGGGTAAGTCCGTTAAACTTTCCTCTATTGTATTTACATCCAACAAAATGAATTAATCGATGTTGCTCCAGATGGGGATTATTGTTTGATATTTTATTTATTTTTCTTTTTTATACTTGCAAGTTGTATTTATCTTATTTATATTAATTTACGACTGAGCTTTATTGGGCCAATTAGCAGATGTGATTTGTGATAGTGGGAACTGTGAGAAGATAATCTTTTCTCAATTTTTAATTCTTATAATTGACACGATTGGTTATAGAAGTTAGTTTTGTAATTTTGGGGTGCTGATTTTAATTTTTTCAATGGGAGGTGTGTAAGAGTTTAATTATTTAAAGTAGCTTGAGTCTCAAAGTCATGTGGGAGAAGGAGTGACAAACAGTGGGAGTATTGCGTAGTACAACTATGCTACGTAGTATTTTTTCTGAAAACTACTGGCAGTTAATGCTAAAGTAGATGAAACTCGATGATTGCAAGTAAATCACTAGCTTCAACGAGCCTGTCGTTTGCCAATCAGCGAGCGTATCGAAAACCAGAAGGTTTCCACTATTTTTCTTCGCGCTGGCGTGCATGCACGCGCGGATTCATCGTGGCGCATCGGCCACGGACACTCTAATTTCGAATCCCAGACACGCAGATACGCGTGTAATTGCTAATTAACCGAGGGACGGTCCCCTCCCGTTCGCATGATATACACGAACTCGGCCCGGCCGCAAAAAGTCGTCGAAGTTGTGAAAACACACGCTGTAGGTTCGTTTCGAACGTACTACGATGTTTGCTCGCGATAATCGGACCGTTTATTTTCGAGGGGGTAGTTTCACGATGAAAACATTCAGCCTACTTGGAATTTTATTGCATCACTACCTACGAATAATTAACATTGAATCATTTAAACTGGAAATCCTAAAACTGTGCAACTTGCTACGCAAAAAGGGAAAGCAAGTTCAAAGTTCCTGAGTCTGAAGATTCTTGCAACACCATCTTCATGGATTCTTTATTTTAAATGACATAGATAGTGAAGAAGTGAAAGCAGAGGTGACTTTGAATACGTGACAAAATTGTATCTAGCTCTAACTCACTGGAAGTTCTATTTTTCTCGAGTAGCTTTCCTATTCCCTAATCGTTAATTCTGTATTCATTTAGTATTACATTTATATTTCACAAGGCTGAAATTTTTTTAGAAATAGTTAACCCTTCGTGATCACACGGGGTGTATTGCACCCCAGGATATGACTTTGCCAATATTTCTGTAAATTTTTAGACCTTAATAATAAAATTTATCAATTTGGCGAAGTTCAACCAAAAAATCGCTTTTATCCATAGTAATTTTTTCAAATACACAAAATATATGAAAATTTACATTTCTAGAGAAATATTGTTAGAACATTACGATTATACAATTATCACTGAAAAGTTAAAAGATTAAAAAATACGATAATAGTAATTCAAAAATGACTCTGGGGTGCAGTAAATCCCATGTGACCAATTTCTGATTACAAGAACGTGGGATCACAAAGGGTTAAATCACTCTCAAACTTGGGTTTACAGTATAATTAAAAAAATAACCTATGTAGGCAGTAAAGGGTTCACAGAATTCCAATCATTAAAAATACAGCTACGTTTCAATGTAATATTACTACCCCTTGTTCCCGTTTCTATATAAAAATTTCATCGAATCTATATCCCCCTAGCGACAAGGTTTAATAACGGTTGAAACTTCAATGCAACAGTAACGAGCACGCTAATGAACCAACACACGTAACGATCCCCATTGCGTAACCTACGCGCCAAGTACAGAGAGGAATAATAGGGCCGTTGTAAATGAAAAGTAATTAATTATCGCATCGATTAGCTACTCTAAGGAGGCAGCGATCGATTTTCCACGGGATGCATCCACCTCTCGGTTGCCCGATAACATTCGTTATTCCCCCGATTTTCTCGTTGAAGCGCGACTGTTTTTTGCCCGATCACGATGAAATACACTTCGTCGAGATTTTTACACAGCCCGTTGGCTGTTTACGCGCGACTCGTTCCACTGAATCCGATGGCATTCCCTTCGCGGTTTCCTTTTTGCGTTATGTACATATGTACGTGCGTGTGCAGAAACGTGGGAACAATAATGGCGAGTCGTTTTATTTCATCGTTCGTTTTGATTCAGTATATATTCCGTTTCATCAGATGTTTCACTGACGATCAGAAAATTTGCGTAGAAATTTTTGGGGATTGGTTTCACTTTTATTTATTTATATGAATATCTTTATTGTTGCTTGCGGATTATAATCTTCTCTCTCTCTATCATGTACAATAGATTCCTTATTGCTATTCTTACTTTTAATCTATTTTATTTGCTATCTCCTACTCAGGATCAGTGTCCCTTCTTTCTGTTTACTACCCTATCTTTTATTTAAATCTTTCTATCTTCTTCCATTTTCCTCTTCCTGTTCTTATGTGGATAGGTTTGATTAGGAATCGAAGTTTCATTGAGTCTAGGTTCAAGGGGAGGTTTCTTTTATTTTGCACTCCAAAGGGGAACCGGGGTTCTCGTGACAGAGACTTGTGAAGTTGAGAAAGATGCGAGAATTCAGTGTTAAATTCCTTTTTTAAATTAGAAATAGGGTTTAATTAGAGTCGGAGATTTTGTTTTTTTGTACATACACTGCGAAGTTTGAAGCTGCTACTATAGGTAATTACATCCAAAGTCTCAAGTTCCAATAGCGGAGACTGTGAATATGAAAGCGAGCATTTGTGCAACAGAATAATGGTTAACACTTGAACATTCACGTGTCGATTTGTCAAACTCGAGTCAATCAGCAATAAAACAGAAGTTGACTGATTCCTACAGATTTCATTCTTGTGTAAACTTGATACCTGAATAGAAAGTAGCTTTTCCAACCACTTTGCTCGAAGACCGAAGATCACAGAACCCTCAACGAACACCATAATAAATCAAACGCTACAAACCTCTGGGGCCATAAATCCCCCAAAACTGAAGCCTTCCTCATCCCCCAAGTCCATAAACCCAGGTAGCCGCTTATCTTGACGAATGAGCTAGCATCGCCAAAGAGAAAGTGTCCCACTAAACAGTCCTCCACACAGAAACTCTGACCTTTGTGAATTATCGTATAAAAAAACGTATTCACCAAACCGGCCAAAGAAACAACCCTTAAAACCAAGAGAAGTACTTCCTTTAGGGGGTTGAAAAAATACAAGTGACCATTCTGCACCTTAACTTTCCCGCTTTCGAGCGTGTCGCCGACCGAAAACATTTACACAACTGTAGCTGGATCGATGGGGAGGACAATCGAATGTTTCTTTAACGCCAGTACCAGCGTCGAGTCGTAAGTCTATCGACGGTGTTACGATTCGGACGAAGGAAAGGTGTATAACTCCAGGAATCCCCAGACACTAGACGATAAATTTTTATTCGAATAATCTTCGAATAAATGTTTCGAATAAAATCAAGTTATTCGAGAATCAGTGTTATTCGAAATTATTCGAATAAAAATTTGTTCGAGGTCATTCGAATTCTATTAAGAATAAAAATTTATTCGGGGTCATTCGAATGCTATTAAGAATAAAAATTTATTCGAGGTTATTTGAATTCTATTAAGAATAAAAATTTATTCGAGGTCATTCGAATTCTATTAAGAATAAAAATTTATTCTAGGTTATTTGAATTCTATTAAGAATAAAAATTTATTCGAGGTCATTCGAATTCTATTAAGAATAAAAATTTATTCGAGGTCATTCGAATTCTATTAAGAATAAAAATTTATTCGAGGTTATTTGAATTCTATTAAGAATAAAAATTTATTCGTTACTTTCGAGTAACTTCATTTTATTCGCAATTCTTATTCGAAATTATTCGAATAAAGATTTATTCTAGTAAAAATTTATTCGAAATTATTCGAATAAAGATTTATTCTAGTAAAAATTTATTCGAATAAAAATTTATTAGAATAAGAATTTATGCAGTTAATGCCCAACTCTGCGTGGTATTACGGTGAGATTTTACTATTTTTCTTGGGGTCAGCTGCAAGAGTTTTCATACTAAATAAAGCTAATGGTGATCTATCGGTGAGGGGCGAACGAAGAGAGTCACGTAGGCCTCGAAGCTTTGGAATCTACGGTCCTCTTAGGTAATAAAGTAACGTCGGATATCATCGGAGGTCCAGTAGGTCACGAAGTCCTTTAGGCTGCATCGGTGATATGATACGCAGTTATTCCGAGACACTCCAAACAACATAGGGGGTTGGAGAGGAAGCGGGGCGGTCCTTCGCGCGAAAACAGGCGTTGGGGAACAGGTGGTGATCGATAGATCGCGGGTCCGAAGGGGGGAGAGGGTCGTGTTTCACGGGCTGTGCAGGATCAATTAGACGCGGCGCGATAAGTTCGCTGCTAAATGAGAAAACGCGGCGCCGTCAAGGATTTACGGTTGTGCAAGAGCCGGCGAAGGAGGAAAAATCGAGCTCGAGGCCGGCACATGTTTATTAGCTGTGCTGCAGTCGCCCCTTTTCCCTCACCCCTCCGTCCGCCACGTTTTTATCTCTTTTCAAGCTGGAAAACGAGGAACGACCGCCCTCCCGTGATTTTCCCTCGCGACGATACGCTTGTTTATGCTCGCGCGCACCTGCTGGCTGATTCGGCGAGGTTCGCGACCTCCTGCCATGCTAAGTGCTTAAAAATTAGATGTTCACGAGTGCTTGGTTGTAGTCGAGTGTATCTTCGAACGTTCTTCAATGTTGACACCCGTTGTATTTTTATTAGCCAGGCAAGTGAGGAAGAGCTGACTGGTTTTGTGGGGGTGTTAATTCGTTGCGATTGTTTGATAATTGCACGGGTACCCAACCAGTAAATATGTATATCACCGTTTTATGATTACTGCTGGTTGACATTCACTGGCATAATTATCTTCTTCTATTTTTGTACCTCTACGTCAATTTACTTTTTACAATTACACTTTTTACAATTATATCGTGCGTAGCTTTTGCTGTGTACAAAACTACTTCATGGTCAACCGTTTTCAAATATAGCTACAGTGGGAGACACTGAAAAGTAGTCGGATACCCTTTAAAATAAAATAACTTGTTTAAAATTGGTCCAACCGACTTGTGTTTTTTTGAGAAGCTAGATAAATTAGTTTGCTAGGTATACCGTGTTTCGTCGTTTTGAAAAAAATGCAAATGATCGGAATAGCGAAGAAAATAGTGAAGGTCGTTTTTGCAACTCTTTTATCTGAGCCAGTAATGAAAATTTCAAAATCCCGTTTGTAGATTTAAGTAAGTTGTATACATGTTGAAAATTTCATCGAAATTTATTAATGTAGCTATGAGCTATAAATAGTTAATAGTGCTGGAAACCACAGTTTTCGGCCTGTAACTGTAATAAATTTTTACATATTTCGAAGCCTGTCACTTGTCTCTGCATCAACCAATTTCAATTAAATCTACAAATAGGATATTTAAATTTTCATCAGAGGCTCAGATAAAAATGTTAAAAAAACGACCTTCACTATTTTCTTAGCTATTCCGACCAACTGCAATTTTTTTCAAAACGACAAAACAGGTCACTTAAGTAGCAAACTAATCTTTCCAGCATCTCAAAAAAACCCAAGTCGTTTCGACTAATTTTAAACAAGTTATTCTGTCCCAGTCCTTTTGGCCTTCACTGTATTATAGTTATTACATCGATGCAAAATTTCGTTCACTGTATTAAACCGAAGTCTCCCTTAAAACTATAAAACTATTACCTCTTTGTTAATTCAAACTATGTTCCTCGACTATCCATGACCTTTTACCTTTTTCCTAGTAAACGCACAAGTAGCCGTAGTAAAAAGAGTGATTCCCATGTAACTCGCATCACGTAACAGTGAGCGAGCGAACTTTTGCAGCGGTCTAATCTCAATGTAGGCCACTTCGAGCGCTCATTATTTAGTATCTAACGGTTCGAGTTAAAAATGTCTATTACTAAAAGATGATTAGTTTCTTTTATCAGTTATGAATTGTAAAATACGTTCCCGAATGTTGTAACAAGACTTCCAACTGGTTCTGTACACAATGCATATGTAATTCCAGTGACTATCGCAGATGCCTCCGCGAGAACGCCGTAGGCTGTCGCGCGGCCATTACTCACTCTTATATAATTCGCACTTAACGCTGCTCGCAGATGTTACCCCCCTACCCCCGCGGAGAAAAAGTGCCCTCCCCGCGTTTAAAGGTTAATTACGCGTTCGCGCACGCTCCGCGGAGCAAACTTTAATGTTTCGCAGTTTTTAATCGGATTGCGCGACGCTGCTGCCAGCCAGAGCTGGAATTTCTTCGCGCTGCGGAAGGGTTTCTTCCGCGATTTACGAGTTCGTTAACGCAATTCGTTCGGTCGGAAAAAAGCGTCGCGTAAACTTCGAGCGCATTGATGCTTTCCCTTCGTTTTAGAAGACCGTTAGAGCACAACGCGAAGCTCGAACTAATTTCTTTCCCCCCATCTATGCTTAATGAATTCCCTCGGCCAAGTTTTCTCTTGTAAAGGGATGATGGGAAGTGGAGGAACGCCGGTAATGTAATTCTCATACCTCGTGCCTTTAATTCTTTGAGTTTCTTCATTTATGACGATACTTGATCCAGCGAAGTAGAAAAGTAGAATACCAGTTTTCGTGAATTTTTAATTTGGAATTGTTTACGTTTAATGTAGGAATAGTGTTATTTAATAATTATATATATATAAGGAAATTATGAATTCTTCATCTGGTCAGAATGTGTTTTTATAGATTGTACAATTTTGTTCAAAGGCTAGTTTGTACTTATTTTCCTTTTCGTTGGTAAAATTGACGCGCACTTGCTCTTTCTTCCTTGAAAGATTAGCAGTTGACAGAATGACAACATTTGACCCAGAATTCCGGCAATGAGAAGGCAAAGAAAAATCGTCAGCTCATCAAACACACCTCAACAGTTCTGCGAAGATAATTGTTATCAGGGACTATTGTCTCAGTCGCGTTTAATTCACCGCTATCTCCGCCGAGGACGAGTTTGGATTGCTTGAAATCTACAACCGCCGATCGCTGCAGGGTGCGGCCATTTCCGGTCTTCGCCAACCACCTTATCGCGCCCGACATTCGCGCTTTACACAGCTTCAAACGCAAGATACATTGTGCGCTTTGCACCACGCTGATTCACGCCTGTGCCTCCTTTGTGTCGATTAAAGCAGGTGCAAGCGAGAAACGAGAAGTCGAGCTTGGGATTCTGGTCGATCGAGCTCTCGTGCTCCAGTTTTCGAACTTTGCATCCCCGAGGGCCGAGATTCCATGGATCTTTATTGAAACAACTCAAGTCATCGACTGCTTTCTTTGCTCTATCAGGAGGACCAATGGAACTAATTTTTTTTATTTCTCAACTTTTTTCAGTGGGGTGTGAATTCCCTATGCTCCCTATGGGGGTTGTGAGAAATCTCTTTGAAAAGTCATGCAGAGATTAGCCGCAGAAATTTAATTTTGCGAATTTAATTTTGAGTAATAATTTAATTGGTTCTTCGGGTTCAACTCGAAGACTTAAAGAGGGAAAACACTGTGACAGCCTGAAAAGTAAGGATATGTCCGGGAATTTTTTTTTCAACCAAACAACGCAAGTAAATCAATGAATTCTTTAGTATAGTTAATATATAGGTTCAGATTAAAAGGGTAAAAAAAATTCTCTAACTAGATTTCTATGCTCGCCACCCACGATTTTGTAAAAATGAGAGACAAGCACTGTACGATCTGAATAAATCTTGGATTGGAACAGTTCACTGACGTCATCGTTCCTATCACCTTGAAGCTCAGCACTCACGTCGAACATGATCGAGTCCTCTCGTCGTCGGAGGATCTATCGAGATCTGACCTCGTTCGAATCATTAGCGGAACACCGTTAACACTGTTCGTCTAACGTAAATGCAAATATTATTATTTAGCATCCAAGATCCCTGTGACATTTCTCACACTTCAACGATCCCAACATATAGCACCTGCAAAGTGTACCTACTTCGTTTTCAATTCTATTTATCAGAGTTTGAAGAATGCTGTCACATTGGAAAATTTCCGAATGCATTTCGTTAGAGTTACCACAACATAACCGAGGCAATTTTCGCCTGCTAATGTGCCTGAATGGTGGCGGAACAACGTTTAATTTATTTGCTTAAACTCATTGCAGGGCCCAACAAGTTTGCAAATACGATGCAGGCGAATTGCTATTAACGAGGTTTGCTGACTGACGTTACGGTTGTTTATGTTTGAATGCATGAAATTGATTATTTGAAGGCTATAGAGCGGAAATGTGATATGTATGGACTAACAGAACCGTTGGGAGCTTTATGGGGGGCAAAGAATAATCGTTAAACAAAGCTGGCACCTAGTTTTGCATTTGCACTGTTTTAATAATTGACTGCAGTCTCCTTGAATCTAAATGCGCAAAAATGGCGTTTGTTCTTATACTGCAACGTGTAGGGCAGAAGAAACAAAGTGAAAATGTGACGAAGATGTTTAACGTCACACGTTGCGCACGCGGGAGGCCTAGTAGGTCAAGAATGCGAGATTCCTTGCGGAAAAGTACCTAAAATGTCGAACTCCTAATTTCCTCGTTTAGTGTCGTGTTTACATCGATGTGCCAACACCTCTGCTTCGAAGAAAGTGAGATGCGGTAATTGTGAGAAACAATACTGATATGGGCATAGGCCTCGAGCTTTATGTTGCACAAAACTGTGCCTTGAATGTCGGCCTGACCCAAGCCTGACCCCAGAAACCACCATATACCATGTATGCAAGCTTTTTAAGATTCCAAATCACGAACATAGTGGAGGATTTAAGTTAACACGCTCCTTGTGAAGAACCGAGAGAATAGTTGACAGGTCATTCTTTATTAGAATCTTTGCATACCTAATTAAGGGGGGAGCCCTATATAGGACGCTAGGAATAAGGTGTTTCTTGGAAATTTTTTTCTAAGAAATTGTTAAGCGGATCTTTTAAGATCTTTTCCAAACTGCCGTTAAGATCTTTTCCAAACTTTCAGGGAATTTTAATTCACATTCAAACAATAAAAATTAATTTTTACGTAACAAAGTGTTCGGTAGAAATTAAGATATGGGTATGAACACGTTTGTTACGACTCGTGCGCCGGAGTTTGCAAATTGGCAACTACGACTCTTTTATCCCAAAGTATTGAAGTTCTCCTCAATACATTTTTTCTAATTTTCAGAAAAATATAAGGACGCTACTAATATATATAACACTACGCTGAATGCACAATTGAAATGAGGAGCTTAACTCAGATCTAACATCACATAAGTACTTTCGATCTTTTTTGACTCAGTCATGTTCCCATATCCTCAACCTTACTCATCCCTCGAGTCTTTTCTGACCCCGTGATATTCCCATATCCTCAATCTCACCTCAACCCTCGGATCTTCGTCCATATTTCTTCAAGGACCCTTCGGACTCTCGCAAGAATATAATATAAGAAAGTTGCCATTACGTTAAATATACCTACGACTGAACTATGAACGTGGCAGGGCGAAGAACGTGGACTCTATCGAACAAGACCAGTGAAGATATAGGGTGGTCTGTGGCAGACGGTTATCCAAATGCACGCTGCTGGCGTTAATACCCCTCGGCGTGCTCGTGGCGAAACATGGACGAAGAAGAGGAAGGCTTTCGCACGCGTGCTACTGACGTGGTACACCTCGCGCTTATTACATACTCGGTAACACGGGGATTGCGTAAACACGTACGCCGGGTATTTCTGGAGAGGTGAGCAACGCTCTTTTTACGCCAGAAGGACACGACCGTGCCGCGTCTTTTACGCAGGCAGCCGCTGACGACAGTCTGTTTATGCTGGAACGTACTGGAGAACACCGACGACGCCTCGAAATTTTCCTGTCCGCGTGCATATCGAGCATGAGAAATATCAAGGACACCGGCTATTAAGGGTATCCGTGGCAAATAGGAAACATCCAGAGAGCGTTGTAGGGGCGGGGGTGGAGTACGAGGGTGCAAGGAAATCGGGAACACTAAGAAATGCAAGAAAATAGAAAACGTGGCGGGGTGTTAAAAGAAAGGGTGAAACGAAACGTAGAATATTCGGTATAGAAATTGGGGGATGCTGGAGACGTTTGAATTTCATGGCGGCGTGCTTCGTTGAAGTCTGGGAATTGTACTGCGGGGTAGAAATGTTGTGTGGAGTGACGCTGTTTTATTTGATAGTATTGAATGTATGTCTGTTGGTATTGATAACTGGAATGTTATCAAATTTTTTGAAGAACCTAGACAAAAACTAAGATCACAAATGTTTTGTCTCAGAATTAGTTAATGCTAGGGGGTGAAACACTCACCCTTAAGGTGCAAATCCACGATGAGATAAATGTATCATGTCAGACTTCTCATGAGACAATTACTTCATTATTTTATTATTTTGAAACGTTTGTTTGTATGTATGGTTCAAATCTGGCAACTCAAATTTAACCCACTTCCAAATATCCAATTGTCTGGCAACTTTGCAATTGTTATGTTTTTAGTGCATTTTTAATAAAATCATTTAACATAAATTTTTTTTTATATATTCTTTTAATTATTTAGTCATTAGACTCTCACGAGAAGACAAGTTTCATGATATATTTTCAAAAAACCTCACCTCTCGTCACTATTTCCATTATTTCCATTATTTCCATTATTTATTTGCTGAGATTTTTCTCTCACGATAGCAAAGTCTCATGTAAAATCTCATCGTGAAACCCAAGGCTTTATATATTACCACCGTCAGTTCTCAGTCATTTTTATTTAAAGCAGATACAGTTTCAGTAAAAATCTTTGCCTTCGTCGCTCACTGATCCTCGACACCTCCATTCCAATGCTAAACATCTGGATCTTGCATATCCCGTGTACCTCTTTGTATTTCAATTTCATCGGCCATTAACTGACAAACGTCCGTGACCACCTCGTGGTGCTTGTTCTCCAGGCGGCCAGCAACTTTGTGCCGCTTCCGTTAAGCAGCGATTACGTAAAGCAAGGTTTACTATCTCGTTCACGGAGAGGTCGGTAATATTCTTCTCGCTGGCTTAATAATAAAATTGCTTTTCAACGAACAACCACGCTGTATCTTCGTCTCACGTTCTCCGATGGAGGAAACATGCTACATAACACTTGACGGAAACCTGTAAAGTCTCTATTCACCTTGATCCTCAACTCGACATCTAAATTCAAAGCATTCCGCGTCTCTTCATCTCTAGAAATCTACACCGCTCAAAAAATTAGCGAATTTAATTTCTAAATGATTCTGGAGAATGTAAATACTTTTCTACTGACTAATTTTACTCTAATACTTTTTTCTTATTAACACTTTGGCTGACGTCGGCGTGTTTTCACGTCTACCCTTTTTTTAGGGGTAATTATTTACAAAAGGGTACTCCTCACCCATTTCGATTTCCTAAATAATTACCATTTTTTAAAAAACATTGAAAGTATTTACTTTGAAACCAAATGAAGCTCGAAGTTAGACTTCCACGCTTTGTGCAAAATTTTCCCGTCAGAAACGATCGTTTAGAAATACCTAGTAAGATTCATAGTCAGTTTTCTAGCAACAAAGTTATTCCAGTAGGCTGTTTGCTAATTGCTTCGAGCAGTGTGTTTAGGTGGCGAGAGGCACGCCGCCTGTTTCACTTGGGTGAAACGGTCCTGCACGCGTTTCAGAAGCGATAAATCAGTCCCTATTTGTCCCGACGATAATTGAATCGTTATTGAAAGGCGTGAAACGAGAAGGGGATGCCGATGCACGAAGCTCGATCAACCCACGTCGTTGTATTATTAATAGGCGGTGAAAGTTTCATTGTGCCTTTTGCGTGGAAAGCCTAAGGGAATGGCTCGCCCAACGCGGAAGAACGTAAAGAATTAATGATTATTGGCTGCCTCGTAACCGGCCGGATTCGTTCTAGCACCTTCGCGCTTTTATTGCCACTAAATAGAAGCCTCCGACATGTTATATAAATATATTCCCGCCTCGCGATGAAGTAATCCCTACTTCAGTCGGATTCGTTAACCGTTTCAGTGAACGTTCGTCACATATTGCATTAGTACCCACACGACAGACTCGCGATTCGTCATTCACTCTAATAGCATTATTTTCTCAGCTCTGATACATCGTCGGTCTTTAATGATTTTATTCGAGCACAAATATCCTGCAACTCGTTGATTCCTTATAATTGAGATTCGAGCAGTGGTAATTTAACTGTTCAAATAAAAAATCCATACTTTTCAAGTTACCCCCACCACCAATTCTTAATTCGATAATTAAATTTACACAGTTTTGTAGATATAAAAAAAAGATGCAAGTTTTGCTTAAACTTCTATCCAATATCTATCACCGTTCTCGAGATATTCCATGAAAAAGTAAATTCTGCATTTTTTGAAGGGGTGATTTCACCCCCTAAAACCGTACTATGGCACCTAAAAAAATAGGTTTGTCCTCCGCATGAACTACCCTACTTGCACACAAGGTTGCATAATTTTCTGAATTTCCGGGTTGCCTAACTTCCCTTGTTAATTTCATTCCCATTCAAACTCAACCCCGAAAGCTGGCAATGTTCTGAAATTGCTGGAATTCAAAGGAGAACTTACTGAATATATTAGTGGCTCGATTTAAGCATCGGTTCGCTTTTTTAAGGTCTTTATTCCGCAGAAGGTGAATATACAAGATAGAAATAAAAGGAAAATAGTGCAAATACGAGGTCAATCGTTTTACTGTTTTGCAACGTAACCACACAATTTCTTTCCTCCTCGAATTTGCCAAAAGTAGGTATATTCGATGACAAAGGATGTTCAGGTGTTATGGTATCGCTGGGGTGGAGGGAGAGTTTTGCTAGCTTTGAATGGTGAGACCTTTATGAAAATTCTCGCCAGTGTGGATATTTCAAAGTCCTTTGAAATTTCTTCACGCTGCCAGGTAAATAATAAAGTTTTATGGCAGAGGGACTTATCGCTTTCGAGCATTCTGTCGTGTAAGTGCTTTCTCACGGGCGCGCTGCAACTTGAATTGGTTGGAACGCAGCGCGGCGAGGAAGTACTGTCAGTATTCTTGAAAATATGTGGCGCAGCACTAAGCGAAACGTGGAATACCGTTCCTTGGCGGAATTCAGCTTCCGCGCGGCGCTGCGGGATCAAGTGTCTGCACAATGCCACGCCTGGAAGAAATAACTCCCTTCTTGGATCATCGAACATAAACGTCCCACGCTAATCCCACGAAAATTCCTCTCGATTCCATCCTTCCTCTCGCCCTTCCGCGGTACCTTCCCGTCGTTCCTGATCATTTCACCTTTCCTACGTTCTCGCCTTCGAATAATTCCATTCAACATTCTGCGTTCGAGCGAGGAACGAATGTTCGATCGTAAGTTTATCAAATTCGGTGGTTTATTGAGCTATTCAGCCTTCATTCCAGAGTTTATCCGGATGTAAGTTGACTGAATAAATATTATAACTACTGATCTAGCAGGAGAACTCAGGTTTAGTTCAAACTTAAATAATTACCAATTACCAAGTGTTTCCTAATTATAAATAATAAAGTCCAAATATTCCCAAATTTCTGATTGTAAACTTCACTCTTTTAACTTAAACTTGTCCCACTATAAACTCCAAATTCTCCCTCACTTTTTTGAGTATAAAAATCAAAGATCCTGCCTTAAAACGTTTCTGCAATCGCAGATGCTGCAATATTCTTGCAACTAAATTTCACAGAAGGTGTCTATCTGGGATTTCAATCTCCACTAGAGTCTCACGTTTAAATGATTCAATCAAATCCATCTACACACTGTTTTCAAACACTTCGTGTTCACCTGGCGACCTTCAACGATTCGTATTAATCGTCGTGATTCGATTTTCATTTCGTTTTATTGGATCACGATGACGCTGGAGCAAGCGAGTCGCAGCAATGTCCCAGCAACGTATCAAAACAATGTCTCTAATCCTGGAGCAGCGACAACTGGCACGGTAATTTAATCGGCGGAGCAACTTTTGCCACGGACAGGGTGCAACCTGTCGGCCACGGCAACTTCCTCGACGAATTTGCAATGTAAACCGACGGTAGCTGGACCGACACGTGTATGGCTCCAAATGGGAGGGAGGGGGAGGGTTGGTCCGTACGTGCGTCGCGATTATGTGTGCGTGAGGGTGTCGATAAAAATTCTTGCGCCCCTAGGACTCCTGCAGCCCCTTCGTCGACACGCTGCATTTCACGGGCAAATTTGCATTCTCCGCTGACTATTCATCTGGGTGTATCTTTGCGCGGATCGTGTGCTGAACTTGCGTGCAGAATTGTCTTGTTATCTCGGCATCAATTTTCGCGAGACGGAGGTGTCTAATTGCGCCGTATCTCGCATCGGGATGGTTGGCTAAGAATCTGTGCGATTCTAAGCGACCTTGATTCGTGAAATAAGAGAGTGTGGATTATTAAGATTGTGATACTTGGGGAATTATTGCGTTTTGGGGTCTTCTCTATAAGAAATACTTTTCTTAAATAAATATGTACTTTTCTCACATAAATATTTTTCTCAAATAGATACTTCTCTCAAATAGATACTTTTCTGAAATAGATACTTGTCTCAAGTATACTTTTCTCATATAGATATTTTTCTTAAATAAATACTATTTTGAAATAGATATATTTCTGAAACAAATACTTTTCTCAAATAGATATTTTTCCTAAACAAATACTCTTCTGAAACAAATACTTTTCTCAAATAAATAGGTATTTTTCACACATAAATACTTTTCTCAAGTAGATACTTTTCTCAAATAGATATTTTTCTTAAACAAATACTTTTCTAAAAAAAAAACATTTCGCAAATAAATATTTTTCACAAATATCAAACGTTATTCTTTCAATAATTCAAAAATATTTAATTAAAATTCAATTACTAATAGTATTTATCACAGAAGCTATGTCAGATTATGTACAGTCCTAAATAGCTTTAACCTTAAATTTATTCTGGTGTAAATCTAGCTTAGGTTAGATGATCTGCCTGACTTAGTTTAGAGATGAGAGTACTTAATACAACTTACACCACATTTGTCGTCTACATATATGTTAGGAGACAGTGTTTAGGGGATGCGGGGCTATTTGAGTAACTACTTGCATTTTGTTCTACAGCCACGTGATTGCAGGTTGAAAATGGCTTAAAGGTCGATGGCGACGGACGACAGAGTCCTGTTAAGATCGACGGGGGCACGGTGCACCTGTTCGCGTGTAATCGTGTTTCCGTGCTCGCGACGATACAAAAGGGAATTATGCAACTTGCACAGGATGGCTACGTGTGCCACGGTGATTGCGCAATCCTTCGACAAGAGCGTCGGGGATCAAACGCAACAACCGTTCTGCTTCCTGTGCACGCGGTCCCGCTGTGCAAACTTCGCAAAGACAACACTTCCGTTTCGAAACGTCCAGAAAGTAACTGAATTGCAATCCTCCACTATTCTAACGCAAATGCATACACGAATCCGTGAGAGCACTTTGAGAATAAAGCGCGCACTTAGAGTAACTGAAAGGAGGAATGGTGAAATGACAGGTGTCGAAAGAATTGAAGAAACTAAATAAAGGTGTCGAAAGAATTGAAGAAACTAAATAAAGGTGTCGAAGGAGTTGAAGAAACTAAATAAAGGTGTCGAAAGAATTGAAGAAACTAAATAAAGGTGTCGAAAGAATTGAAGAAACTAAATAAAAGTGTCGAAGAAGTTGAAGAAACTAAATAAAGGTGTCGAAAGAATTGAAGAAACTAAATGAAGGTGTCGATAGTATTGAAGAAACTAAATAAAAGTGTCGAAAGAATTGAAGAAACTAAATAAAGGTGCCGAAAGAATTGAAGAAACTAAATAAAGGTGCCGAAAGAATTGAAGAAACTAAATAAATGCACAAAATTGAAATAATTGAAGAAACTAAATAAATGCACGAAATTGAAATAATTGAACAAATGTACTAGAATTTACACGCTCTAAACTCTCATCATCCACACAAACCTTGTTCTCTACAATCAAAAATTCTAACAAAACTTATCCCTCGAACGACGGTGGTTGGGTCTACTTTCCCCCACGTACCTTAAAATTTACAATTTATCTAGAACCCGAAATATCAATTTTCACAACAAAAAAACCCATATCTAACAATAACTGGTGAAAAAAAGGAAGGTGTGCGAGGGTCTAAACTGACCCAGTGTCCGCCTCCCTCGGGTAAATAATTTCCCCAATAAAATGTCCACTTTCGAGACAATATCTAATAAAAACCTCATCAACGAACAGTGTACCAGCAGAGAATTCCCCAAAGCGAGGTCTTCCAACGGGAATCGATAGACTTTTCAGCACGCCATGACAAACGACGATCCATACTGAAACACTCGGTGTTGAAACGAGGGGTAAAGACGCGGCGGAATGAGGATCACTGAAACGATCCTCGACGTGCCTGAATTTCGCGACAGCCACGCGGGACTGCTTTAAAATTCAAATTATCCGTGTTCGTCCGTCAATGCCACCTGTAAGTCCAATTTCATTTCGCCCGTGCACGGCGAGAGGGGTAGGAAGAGGAGGGGTGGAGGTTCGGGTGAGCGGCGAAGCTCTGAATTTAATTTTTCATGTTTGTTAGGGGAGAGAGGCCCGCGCGAAGGAATCAATTTTTGCGGGACAATACTTGGAATTATATTCATACCAGCCGCGCGACCAATCCCACCCGCTGGATATTTCAAAGTCCCGTGCCGGGAGCAATAACCGTATCTTTTACGCAACGTCCACGGTGAACTATCGAACTGCTTTTTGTCTTTATGGCGGTCGATCAACTTTACGATCGGCTTCGGATCGCGGCAATCGAACGTCCCTTCATAAAGCAGCTGGCCTGTCCGCGTTAATAACCATTAGGTACGTTCGATATGTAGATCGGTAAATTATACATTTGTTAGAGCTCGCTCGGGAAGCTCACTTCTCGAACCAAACACAAATTTAATTCTCAGGGACAGTTGGACCACAGCTCCCAAGATTTACACTGATTTTATATTAGGGTAAACCAACCAGTAATTGACCGCATACCAGTGAATGACCATTAGGCAAAGAAATGTCAATTATAAATTTAAAAAATACTATATGTTTAGAAATGGAGTGTAGTTGCACTTTTAATATCCCATATTTTTAGTTATATATATTAAATAAACATTAATAAGTTCAATTCTTAATAAAAGTATGCGGTCATTTACTGGGCTTCTCATTCAACAATTCGGTCATTCACTGGTTGGTTTACCCTAAACAAATACACATAGTACCTCCGAAATCGGTATCTGAAATACAGAATTCATATAGAGCTGGCATCTGTTTCGTATAAAACTCGCGTCTGCGATATCGCGCGGGGGCACGCGCCCGTGTAAAGCGCAGGAAGCTGCGCGACGTGTAATCGCCATTTTTCAAAAAACAGCCACCCGAGACCTCCGGAAAACTAGCTGCCGTCCCTTTTCAGCCGGCTCGCGTTGCTCGTTTAAATCTCCTGGTTCGACGTTCGCCGCTCAAAAGCACGGCGAGCCGGGCGTAATTTTCTTCCGTGTCGTTGCGTTTGAAATATTCCCCGCTGGCCTCAGCTTCTTCAGCGTTTTCCCATTTACCCGCCGCGAGATTACACGGGCATCGGTTGCGACCGATGTCGGAGAGGGCCCTGGCGCGCAGCCTCGATCGGTGGCGTACCTTAAAGGCGGCGAGGCCGAAGACCGCACGTAGACAAGTCATTAACAACACGGATAGCGGGGCGTGCTCTCGGCTCACGGGGATCCGGGGCCAATTTCCTGCGGAGATACCACGGGCAAGGTGGATCGAGCGATCCATCGTGGCGAGTCGATTAAGCTAATTCGGCCACTCCGCTCATGAACACCGTTCGAGAGGGAACTATAGTCGGGACGGAGTCAATTGGCTACTCGAGGCCAATGTGCGGCTATCCCCTCCTAATCTAGATAGGACCTGTATATACCCCCACCAAACTTACGCTCAACTTAGATACATCCCCACCATAGCGGCTAGTTTGGTAGCTTGGATGTTATTTCGAGTTTTTCATCGTTATTATTTTTATTATTATTATTATTGAATGTTTTTATTGAACTATTGCAATGAAAATTACAGTGGCGAGTAGGCGAGGTTCAGCATTAACTGCTGCTCTATAATCTAACCTAAAAACCCGTTGGGAGATAAGATAAGGAAAGAAGAAAAGGATAAAACGATTATATAGGAAATTGTGAGAGGGTGAAAGAACGAGCACTAAGTTTAAATGAAGAAAATGACGACAGAGAACGTACAGTGGCGGACGAAAGAAAGTTGACAACTTTTAAAATCGTATGACTTTTATCAAATTAATCCAAACGAGTTGAATTTTTTTGAGAAGCTACAAGGATTGGTTTGCTATGTGATGTGTTTCGGCGTTTTGAAAAAATGCACTTGGTCGGAATAGCAAACAAAAATAATGAAGGTTGTTTTTTATACTTTTTTTTGTGAACCTGTACCTAATGAAAATTCAAAAAATCCGTTTGTAGATTGAAGTAACTTGTATACATGCCTAAAATTTCATAAAAACCGGTTAACTGAACTATAAACGCTTAAAGATCGTAGAATAAGGTCGAAAATCGCGAAATTCACGAAATTCGCGAAATTCAAACGGGTGTTTTGAATTTTCATTACAGGCTCACAAAAAAGAGTTCAAAAAATGACCTTTACTATTTTTGTTTACTATTCCGACCAAGTGCATTTTTTCAAAAGGACGAAATACATCACTTAGCAAACCAATCCTTGTAAGCTTCTCAAAAAAATTCAACTCGTTTGGATTAATTGTATAAAAGTTATGCGATTTTAAAAGTTGTAAGTTTCTTTCGTCCGCCACTGTATATTAGAAGGAATGGTGTTATAATAATAGGAAGATATGTAGGAGAAGGACGCAGTGAATTTACAAGAGCGATGGTGAGGCACAGACAAATCAAAACAACGTCTCGTTGTTATAGAGCCATTAGAGTGGATGGACAAATTGGAGAATTTATTGATTCGTGCTTCGATTTTTGAGAGCAACGGGGTGAAGGATACTTTCTTTGGCAATTTTTGATAGAGATGGATGATGAACTTTTATTCATTGAGGTGTGGTTGGAGAATTATCGCCTGGGGCCGAGTGTTTGGCGCAAGCGCTGGTTGCACCTGTGTTTTTATTCAATTACTGTTTTAGTGGTATATCGTATATGCTTGTTTGAGTTGTTTCTGTTTGCGTTTTATATGCATTTCGGCTCCTTTTTTGTCTCTCCCGATCGAAAGTACATTTCATTCGTCAAAACGTCGCGCATTTAAATCCACCAGTCGAACGGCATCGCGTAAATTTCCCAGCGTCAATTACGTTAATTTGCGGACATGGAATTCGATGAAACGCGTCGCGGGATCTACGAGGATGTTTGTTTCCCCTCCATGGATCCCTTTTTTCGCCAATTAAACGTGCGTTTTATATATAAAACATTTGTGGATTATGGAAATATTATCGCGCGTTCGAATTTAGCCGTCTGAAAACACGTGTCAATTTGTAAACCTTGCCTCGCAAACACCAATTTGTTGACGTTCCGTGGAAATACTCGACGATATTCGGTCATTTGATTAAAATATTGTCGATTAATTCGATGTCGATGATTTCTCATCGTCAGTGATATCGCGAACAAAAACGATGTTAATAAAAAAAGCTGCATAATTGCATATTAGTTTGCTCAAGCTTTCTAACACAAATGGTTCCTCTGTTTCAGATCTACCCTGGCTTAAAGGAAGAGGGGTCGGTGCTTGGGGGTGCCACGCAGAGAGTAACAAGGTATGTACATTTTTCACATTTTTAAACCTTTGCAGCCTATGTTCTTAAGCAATATTAAATAGCTGACATTATTCGATGCTTCCGAGTGTAAAACTATGCTTTTTTGGAAGAATCTTCCAACATTTCCTTAGTAAGTACATCACGTTCTACAAATGGGACGCGCGAAGTACGGACCCCTCTATATTCAAACGCTATTACCCAAAAAATGCTTGGAAGCATGAAAAAAATATATATATACAGTAATTATAGATAATTGAATGCTCTTTTAATATTATTTCAACAAAATTTCGATAGGGCTTACCATTTTTGAGAAATTCTTCAAATTCAAACCATTGATGAATTCTAAACTTTAAGGTCTGGTTGACATCCATTCCTTTTGTCCAATTGCAATAATCTTTTTGAGGGACTTTTTTTATGAAATGAAATCATATTAGGGGGTGAGAGCAAAAGAAATCGCAGGTCGAAAATCAGGGTCACCCTAGTGTCTCTCGTGCATTTAATTTATTTATGGCCTCTAGAGCCTCCCACGTATTATTTCAGGTATATCCATAATTATCCTATAATTACACTTCAACCCTTCACCTAATCACTGTCACTATATTTTTAAACCCGTAACGAAGCCAAATGGAAAATGTTTCTTTAAATATATTCGAATTCACAGTGGAAAGCTACGAATAGTATCGCTTGAATATTCGTTTAAAGTATCGTGGACGTGTGTGCAATTAAGTAGATAGGTGGCTTGTTTGGGAGCTTTATCGGTGGCATGTAACAGGATTTAAAAGTGTCGTTTTTAAGAGGCATGCCGTTGGAAAGTTGCCCGCGCCGCGAACTGGAATTGCGCTGCTGTTAATAACGTCGAGGACGAGCACGACCTGAGATAATAAGAATAGCGAATAGCTTGGCCCGCTATCCATTAATTGTACACTCTTATTTTCGCTTCGACTATCCTTTACGAGCACCGGGAAGATCGTTTCGAGGTCGACGACCGACGATCCTTTGCTACTGTGATACAAAGAAGTCTCTCTATTCTGGTTACTGGATTCTTTATCACCGAGAATAGAATTCTACGTTTCAGATTGATGAATATACAGTAGCAGACGAAAGAAAATTTACAACTTTTAAAAAGCTGCGAAATTCCCGGAAATCAGCGATTTTCGACCTTATTCTTTGATCTTTAAGGGGTTATGCCCACCTGTGACGTCTGAAAAAACATGTTTATTCGGTAATTTTTGGAGGAAAAAGTTGAAGGTTTTTTTAAAGAAACCTTTATGTATTCGAAAGTGTACACCTTATAATACTTGCAGTAATTATTCCAATGAAAAATATAAATAAATAAAGGAAATATCAGTAGGTAATCTCTCGGCAGCGATTTTGTTTTCAGTAGTTTGCGGTGACCACTCTAATTTTGACCTGATTTATCTTAAATAAAAATTTCGAAGGAATTTAGGTAGTATATTAAATTATCTGATCCTTAATCGTTCATTATCCCGAAAAATTAATCTGCTACAAAATGACGGCTGTTCAAATTAAAATATCAATTTTCACCCCAAAAATCGCTCATTTTTCATCTGTAAAATAAAAACTACGTAACGGAAATGAAAAAGCCACGATTAAGGACAAGATTATTATATATAGAATAAGTCTACAAAACCTGAATTAATTCGATGCAGCGGTTCTCAAGATATTTTGGTCACCGATTCTGAAAACGTAGTTTCCAGAAAAACGCGTTTAAAGTTTTAAGTTAGCTTTACATCCTGCAGGAAATACCTATACTAAAACTGGCACAGCTCCGCCAATTTTGGTCGGATCAAATTGAAACTTTCACACAATACATTTGAGATGTTGTACTTTAAGAAAATATCAAAACCCTAAAATCCATTTCTCCAGATTTTGCAGGTGGGCATAACCCCTTAAGCGTGTTTAGCTCAGAGCAACGTTAACCGATTTTTATGAAATTTTAAGCATGTATACAACTTACTTCAATCTACAAACGGGTTTTTTGAATTTTCATTAGAGGCTCACAAAAGAAAGTTTAAAAAATGACAGTTACTATTTTTATTTGCTATTCCGACCAAGTGATTCTTTTTTCAAAACAACGAAACATGTCACTTAGCAAACTGATCCTTGTAGCTTCTCAAAAAAATTCAACTCGTTTGGATTAATTTTATAAAAGTTATGCGATTTTAAAAGTTGTAAACTTTCTCTCGTCCGCCACTACATGAAATCACGACTGTAGAGTTCAATGAATATTAAAGTATTATATTTTATTCTAATATCAATATGTCTTTTCCCTTATCTCACTAAGCACTCAGTTCTTTTACTGTATAATGTTTCTCCATTCCACCAGATTTTTTTTTATTCATCAATAAATAAATTGAATGCACTAAAGAACATTGAAGAACCATTGAGAATTGCATCTTTCATACTCCCGACTTCAATTCTGGAGATTTCGATCGAGGACCCAGTTTCAAACGCCAGCTACCAAACTACTTTGAAGTCCTCAGTTACAGAATGTCCATGTCGACGCGATTCTCTTTCTTCCGCAACTTTCGTTTCCACGATATCCCGAAGTCCGTGACGAGCTCCTTAAAGGAGAATCTCCCAGCGTCCATGTGGTGCTCGAACGTGGATCCAATCTAAACAATGACTCCGGCTTGGTGAACGTCGGTCAGCCGCGAAGTCGACCTTAAATTGTCACATTCTCGAGGTGCGACGTGCCTCGCTCGAACCACGTAATTTCTGTCGCGTTTCGGTCACTCGTGCCCTCGTAGCCGCGAATTGGATCACCGTGGGACTAATTACGTTCCATGGCGATTTCATAAAGACGTCCTTCTGTCATAAAAATTGGAGGTTTCAAGTCTTCTAAAAAGAAGACCACCGAGTTCTATAAGAAAGACTCTAAACTCTACTTTTTGATAAAAAAAGACGACTTCCGCAGTATAAAATATTTCCCAGCAATTATTTAGCAATTATAATTAACCAAATAGAAGGGCACTTCAGATTCGAGATCGGTAGAAGTAACTCATAATGAAAGGAGCTCGTCTGGTTGTCATTTAATAAACACAAAGGCGAATAAAATACCTAATTGCTGCCAGAGCAGCCAGAATTTCGTCGTTTAATAATACCTAGCACGTCGCTTAGCACTTCATTCGAATTACCCGCTGCTATTCCAGTTTCCCGGGGAAACATCAAATATTGACCAATTAGCCCCACTCCCCGTTACATCTTAAATTACCTTCCTAGCCGGTGCAACACGGAGAAATTACATACTCGTGGGGAACACGCGTTTCGAGTAATTAGGAGCGGTGGCGGTCTTATCGATCGGCCAAGGGGAATAATAATTCGCCCCAGGAACGCGAAATCTGTATCCCTCCGCGAGGAGGTCGGCTGGGGCTGTTTCTTCGTTAGGCTGGAGTGTCCTCCTCGCGACGGGAAAGAACGCGAATCGGCTCGTTAACGTTTCCAACGATTCGCAAATGAGGCTAATAAACAGCGAGCTTACGCGAGTTCTAGACCCCTCGAGCGTCCACGGACACATTTTCCACGTGCGAGGCTCTCGAAATTGCATTTCCGTACTACGAAAACGTTTCATCATGGCATCAACGATTGAGGGACGTGGAGACTCATCGATTTTGGATGCTCGTATTGTTTTTTGATTTGTAATTGGATGAATGAAGTAGTGAAGTCTTTGGGGAATATTGAGACCATTGATCAATGTTTATTTATTTATGCAGGAGAGAGGTGCAATAAAAGGGGTGTATTGATTTTTTTTGTTCTATGTGCCATCAATGATATTTTAAGAATTGATCTTAGTTTGTTCTCATTTTGTTTATTTGCATTAAGGAAAGTGTCCCATGGTTTATTTGAAACACAAGAAGGGAAAGGGATTCTTAATCTGCATGAACATGGCTATCTATGGAACTAGAACAATTCAGAAAAATAAAAAATTGTTAAAATGGCAGCTTTTTGAAAAAAAGTTCGAATTTTATCCAAAAATCGCAAGGAATTATTTAAATAAAAAAAGAACGTTAACAGATACAATCATAATCCTAGTTCTGCAATCGACGCTCTACACACGCAAATTTTTTTTGTATAGGTAGCCTCATAAAAATTTGTAATAATACTTAAAAGTTCAATAAAACAACTTGCCAAACTTCAAATAAATCCGTTTAACAGATTTTTTTATAAAAAATTCGCAAATATAACCTACTTTTTCGGTCCCACAAAGCAGAACTCCCCCTTAATATTAGCAGGGAATAGGAAATGTAATTCAGTTAAAAATTACAACTACTTCATTCAACATCTTTTCCTCTTTTCATTGCTACTTTACATAGCTTCGACGGCTAGAAACAAATTAGCCGCGCTTTATCCACAAAAAAAAGGTAAAGCTACCGCGAGATATTAGACTCTACATTTAGCGTTGGAATGCAGAAAGGAAATGCGTCAAGTGTGCTTGTTACTTTTTGTTCGGTAGTGTCATTAGTCGCTGGAAACGGTGGCCGCTGATGGAGAAAATTGGATTCCAAGCGAGGTCGCGGCCAAGCAAGGCGAGAAAAATCAGAAAGGACTAATCAGCGGCGATACTCGATGAAAGCATTCGTTCCTTCGCGGAAATCGGTTTTCATTGGCGATTATCGGGCCAGCCTCGCCCAGCCGCCATAATTTCCGCGAATATTTCCGCGCGCGTAATCAGAGCGTCGCTGGCGGCTCGATTCGTTCCGCTTTAAAAAGGACCGCCAAGGAAAAGCTGCGAAGGGGGAGATAAAAGCAGGAACGTGCCCCTCGGCGTGACTTTCGCGAAACGTAACCGACGACGAAACCTGCCACCTCAAATCCCGCGAGCGATTCGCGGAATCTGACCCGATTATGCACGATTTCTTTCGTCTAAAATTCGTTGATTCTGAATTCATTAAGCTCATGAATTATATGTTTTTGAAGAAACGTGTATAAGAAAGCAGGTATTTTCCGTTTAAAGTAAAGTGTCATTAGTGATTTTAAACGTGTATTTTCTTTCATTCAAATGCAATTCTTCGATTTCTCAACTTAAAATATGGCGAGAATCCCCGCGATCTGTATAATTTGGAAGAAAAGCTTCTTCTAAGCCAAATTGTGGAAAAATAGAATCTTAACTGCTCGAAATTAATTGAGTGGATTTTCGACGATTTGAGATAAGAGAAGCCCAATTCGGTTCAAATTATCAGGGTGTCCCAAAAAATGGAAGTTTCTCAACTCAATTAACAATGAATAGACAAACTTAAAAATTAGATGATTTCTGGTACCTTCAATAATATCTCCCCTGACATTTATTTTCACCAAAATAAGTAGTATTCGATGGCACATAAATGCTCATATCATTAACTGTATTTCCCGAGATATTCATTTCAATCAGATTTCTAAACCCGCATCGCCAGTGCTCGTAAGTAAGTACCTACGTATCATTCTAATAATATCACAGACTTTCTCCTATCAGCGTGTAATCGTTAAAAATGGCGTTTACCAGTGTCGCCGGCTCAAAGGATAAAGCACCCACGACAGCCAGGAGCCGAGGCAGGTCGACGTTTATCGTGAGACGATATCTCGATAGCGTGACAATTTTTGTTTCCATGTAGAGGCAAGTTTTAGGCCTCGTTACAGCGAATCCACGCGAAGACGAGGCGTGGGCAGTGTTTAGGCTGCTTTTCCGCCCACGGTGCGTTCCAACGTGATTCCTTTTTAAGGTCAGTGGAACGGGCACCGTGCTCCAAGGTGTCCAAAAATAAGACGATCGCAGAAACGATCGGACGTCTCCGTTTTCGGCGCGCTCCGAAATTGCATAGATTAAATCAGATGGCCGTTGGATTTAATCGTGGTATTCCTTATTCAGAAGCTGCTGGAAGCTGATGTATGTCAAAGAGCAGAGTGGATGATGTAAGTTTCCATAATTCGATTTCTGCTTAAGGAGGTACAGGACTATTGGACACGTAAAATTGATGCGTTATAAAAATATAAAAATATTGGGTACCAAATAATCATTATACCCGTAATTTTCACAGTTTATTGTGGACGCGTTTCCGAGTAATTACCAAAAAAAAAAAAATTTCGGAATATTCAAATCTGTTGTAAATGTTCACAAAGGATCACACTTTCAGAATTAATACTAATAAAAAAATCGATTTTTTGAGATTTCAATATTCCTGTACCCCTTTAAATCGATGTATCTTCATTCCCTTGGGCACTGACAATTTGAAGGCTAAGAGTATGCTGCGTGCGGGATTCCTCTAGTCGTATTTCTTAAGCACAGTATCTGAACGCCCATGAGCGTTCTCCGCACGCACTGTATGAATCTACGGATATATATATATACGCTATTAACTCCAAAGGGGTTAATTCTAGACCGTACTCAGGAAAATATAGGATTGGAATTGTTCTTCTGTATAATTTCTCCCATTTTTTGGAACACCCCGACAATTTGCACCGAATTGGGCTCCTCTTATCTCAAATCATCGAAAATCCACTCTATTAATTTCGAGCAGACAATTTGGCTTAGAAGAAGCTTTCTATCCAAATTATACAGATCGCGGGGATTCTCGTCATATTTTAACGAATTAAATCCCCGATAAAACCTGCTCACTGATAAAGATCCCCCTCGATCCTCGGTATCCGTCGATTCCTCGTAATTCCATTTCGAAATTCGCGCATTATAAATGGCCCGACTTTCGAATTCAAAGCGGACCCGACTGCTTAGTAATCCACCGCGTCCCCGCGTATATATGTGCATTTACGATGCACTTGTTTTATATTCCGAACGCGAATCTCATCTCGTGTAAGCACAGGTGTACGGTAACATGTTTATACGTGGACGTTACGACCATCGGGCTATTTTCGGTGAACTTTCCACCTTTCTCGTTTTCGTCGACCTTTACCAAACGTCATCCTCTTACACCGTAGGTATCTTTCTCTTTCTTCTCCTCCAGTGTTTGCTAGAACAGAAGCGATTCTCAAAGTGTTGCGCAATTGCCTTTCGCGTGGAATAAAAAAGTCTCGCGATTGTTTTCAACTCTTATATTATTTATTGTACTAGAATCTGGATAAATGAATTATTTTATAGATCGATTAAGAATCGAATAGAAATAGAAAGAATCGTTTGGAACAGTTTCGTTCGCACCTCGCGATAAATGGCACCGAGGAAGTTATTTTGTAAACAGTTCTCCACTTTTATTTCGCTCGACTCGTAGATGTAATAAGTTCGTCGCAAAAGAGCGCAGCGCACACAGAAAGTTGAGGAGCACTGTTACAGCGGACGTGACTTACACGGACCTCTAATTGCATAATTATTTTTAACGTTTACATTGGACGTTCCGGGTTAATTGCAGTTCTAAAAATGTCTTTAAAAATTATAATTAAATTCAGGGCGGGACGTGACGTTCTTTAAGTCAGACGAAATACTTCTATGATACTTTTAAAACCTGTATTCTGTTAATGTAGCGAAATTTAACGTTCGTTAGTAGTAACAGTCTGATCAAAGAATAAAGAACACTGAGAATCTTTGAATTCAGGAATTTCAACCCATATCACACGCGAGAGCTGACAATGTGTCTCCAATGAACAGGACATTTCCTTTTCCACCAAAAACGATGACTCAAACGTACTCCCTTCGTAAATCCCCGACGCGAACATCATCGCGTCAGACCGGAGTAAAATTCAATCTTGTCGACGGCTGCTTTTACAAATTCACCTCCGCCGCGTCGCATTTTCGACGTTCGATATGCACGCGTTTCCAAACCGGGCCAACTGTCTCTCCCTCGCGCGCCTTTCAATTTTCCCAGCCTCGATTTTTTCTAATTCCGTCTCGCAGTAAACGCAACTCGCCTCGTTTCCCAACGTGCCTTCGTCGCACTTTCTCCTCGCTCACGTTTCCCTATTTTTACGTCCTTTTGTTCCTTTCTTCCAGCTCGGCTCGTTTTACTCGATCGACCCCCAACGCGATCCACGTGCTCCTCCCGTGAGAGGGAAAGGAATTTTTGTCTCCGTGATTTTCGAGCGGACGATCGCAACGACGCACGTATCAATTGCTCCCCACACTTTTCTGATTACTTCGCGGCGGACGCGGATTTTTAGAAAACATCCCCTTTGCAGCGAGGCGGGGTTTGTTGTTAGAAGGGGTGAAAGTATATCGCTGGAGCGTATCGAGGTCTAGGTGTGCCTTGGGGCAGTGTCAATCGTCAGATCGTTTCCCTGAAAACCATCAATTAACGGGGTGTCGCGGAGAAGAAAGAAACGGGAGCCAGAGGAGGGGTGAAATACGAGAGGGCGAAGGAAGATGGAAGCTTTTAGACACGCGGATTTCCTGGGGACGATTTGCTGGTCGCATCGTAATTTCCCGTTTGTCTCTCGCAACCGAAGATTGCGTTTAATTGCGCGGAAACGGATCCCTTGAAGGGTGGATGGTTAATGATAAATTGATGATTGAACGTGTAAACCACGAGACAGCTTCTTAGACTTCGACTTTGGAATTTGGTGGAATGGGATTCCGGGAATTGACACTTTTATAGTAGCTTAGATTGAAGGACCCAATTACTGTCATCTTAACCCTTCGTGGTCACACGGGGTGTATTGTACCCCAAGAGATATTTTCGATTTGAAATGTCGCACCTTTACGTCTTCCAGAGGGGATTTATCGCAAAAAAATAATAAAAAAAATTTTTAAAAAAATCGGTTTTTCCCACAACCATGGAAAATCGCTCATTTTCAACTACAAATTTTATCAGATCAAAATTTATGTTTCTAGAAAAAGACTATTAGAGTATGACTGTATAAGTATTACGAATGCACAATTATCACTGAAAAGGTAAAAGATTCAAAAATACGAAAATGGTAACTCAAAAAATGGCACTGGGGTACAGTGAACCCCATGTGACCAATGTGTGATTATAAGAAGGTGTGACCACGAAGGGTTAAAAATTGATTCTGAGATTATTGCAGGATTTTGAATTTATTGGCCAGAAATATAAGTTTTTCTATTTATTTAGTATTATTTAATATGCTTAGTTGGAGAAAAATTGTGACTCTCAAACCCCATATATTTTTATTTATAAATTCATTGATTTAAAAATAAATATGAAAGGAGTTTATTATATGTGTGATAGGTATATGAATTTTTAAAGGGGTACTTTAAAAATTGAAAGGACTTTGTATCGAGCGCAGAGCCACTTGCCAAGGCCTCCATCTTTGATATATACATCTTATAAATAGTTCTTTCTGAAGTGAAATTAAGGGGGGATACCACCCAGAAGCCACTAAAATGTTTGGGAGTTTTTTGTTCGTATAAATAAAAATATAGGGCTTGGATTTTTTACATAGTTTTAGAGCAATCTTTATTTTGCTAGAAAACATTTTTTTTTATTAATTATTTTTTTTTATAAATTAAAATTTCTTTTTGTCTCTCTCACATCTGAATTATTATTGGTTGACATTGCTTCCCGCCCACTCCCCTTAACTCCACCCACAAAGCTCACTATTCCTTGGCACTCCTGTACAATTTAAATAAATATGTTTTATTCAGCCTCACAGCTAAGAATTGGTCATGCTTTACATAAACCTATACATATTTACAAAGCAATCTTACTCACGCATTCGATTCATTCACTCTCTCTCTTTCCAATCACATTCCATCTCCATTTTAAAACTCCCTTTTGCCTTTTTATCCCCACTGTTTTCATTTTTTCCTTTCTTTTCGTTTGTAGCTTCTCGAACCAATCAATAATCTTGTTATCCTATCTCCCTACAATTTAAATATATTTACTCTACTATCATTAAAAATTGAATTCTCCGGTACGGAACTAATACGAACGTTTGAAAAATATCCTGAATTTAATTACACTTTTATAAACTATTTATAAATTCCTGTTGGAATACCAGAAGAATGAAGGCTCCTTAAATTCTTCGTTAAAAAGGAAACAATGCGAGAGGTCACTGCTCTAAATCCTCGATATGACACACTTCCCTCAATAATTCAGGCTTCTCAATTATTATGCTACTCGACATGCATAAAGGATCTCCGTTTCATGCATTAACATATAGCGAGCCGCGATTGGTGGACCGACGTGTACGAGAGCACACACCCGACCACTGACAACGTACACTTTATTTATGCACCCCGTTAAGTCAGCCTCGTACGATCAGCCGCGACTTAATTTATGCGCAGGCGTGCACGGATAAGCAATGCATCATTCTCATTGTCCACAGCGAATTAAGCGAATCTGAACCCTGAACTGTCAAAATATTTCGCAGTCGCGACAGCGGAGACTCAGATGCATTATCGCGCGTAACACAGATGCGCGGCGCCGCGTTTGATCGAACATCCGATCGAGATGAAAACTATTCGCGAGATTGGAATTTTCTGGGGTCGAGAAAACATAAAAATTTCATTCACAACTTTCCAGGGAGGAGTAGGAATTATTTTTCGACGAACTTAATTAGCCGAGAAGGAAGAGGTCACGTAGATAAAAAAGATACGACATTTGGGTCACAGATTATAATTATTAAAGATTACTCAAATTTTCCCCAAAAAAGTTACCCTTTTCCAAGGCAAATTGTATTACTACATCCACAATCTCTGCGTTTGCGAACTTATTACTGTACCAGTTTCTGTTCCTTCCACGAAATATTAAACATACAACAAGGAAAACGAGGAGCCTGAAATATCAACGATAAAGGGAACACGAAAATTTCAAGGAGAAGAAGAAATCGTCAGGAACGAGGGATTTTAAAGTATCGAACAGTAACGAGCCATTTCCATGAAATCGACGTAAAACGATGGCTGGAAGGGGGAGTCGTAAAATATAAAAGACTCGAGGGAGAAGAGGGAAGAAAAAGGAAGCAGCGAAAGGTGAGAGGTGAAAGGTGCAAAGGGCCAAGGAATCTGACGACGTTTTTATTTTGATCGTGCTTTTCGGTAGCCGGCTATCCAGTCGCACTGCAAAGAGGGAGGGGGTGGAGGGGGTAAAGAATTCCACGGGTGTACAAAGTGGAGGGGATGGCAAAAACGTTAATCGATGGGATTCCACGATTTTCGTCGATATTCTCGAATGGTTCGCGTGCGTCGGACCGTTCTGCAAGAAGTTAAAGGGAACTTTCGTATAAAAGGAAGAGGACCGCGGGGAGGGGGCGGGGGGTGAAATTCCAGTAACGTTTCCCGTCCCCAGAAGAGTTATGGCTCGGGGGACACGAAGAAACACCGCATGCATTTGCGAGTAACCCGTATAATAGAGCTGCATTGTAGCGATGCCAAATAATTTCGGCGGGTCAAGCTGAAATTTTCGAAATACAGAAATTGCGCAGCTGAATCAAGGTGGAAGTGTCGGGCGGGCGTAAATGGAGAGGAGATGTTGGGGAGGGATATTTAATGGCACGCGCTAGAAAATTGCTCCCCTGTTTGCGTTTAACGGAATTCACGTGCAAACGAAAATTGTTAGTCTTTTTATCACATGCTGGTTTCATCGAATGACCTGGTTCCACGCGTTGAAACGTTTCTATAGTTGCTGCGGAATATTATGTTATCATGATTGTTGCTTTTTGTATCGGCTGTTTTTATCGTCTAATTGTCTTCGCTTTTACGTTATCTTTAAAGACTTTTACCTTGACAATGGCAGCAGTGGAATAAGGTGTGTTCAAAGTTTTGAAGTATTACATTTAAAGTAGGGAGAGGTGCTATGAAAGGGACAGGTTTTAAATGGGACAAATCGAATTGCCAAAATTCTAAACGCATTACACATGCAAGTTATTTTCCTGTTTATGGGAATAGAGTAGTAATTCGCAGTTGATGGTTTTCGGAAGAAAAAGAGAAATTCGCGGAAATTAGCGATTTTCGACCTTATAATTTTGAATTATGAGCACAGACAAAAAAGTTGAAAAAATGATCTTTCCTATTTTTTTGCTATTCCGACCAATTGCAACCTTTTTCAAAACGACGAAACACGTCACTTAGCAAACTAATCTTTCTAGCTTGTCAAAAAAACTCCAGTTGTTTGGACCAATTTTGAACAAGATATACGATTTTAAAAGTGTCCACATACTTTTGTCCCCCACTGTATGTACTTATATTTATCAACTCGTGGGTATTCCTATGTTGAACTTACTTGTAAAACTTGAATTTTATAAAAAATATTAATTTATAACTAAACAAAGCTGCTAAAACATTAACAATAAATCACACTCTATGAAGATAGTCAAAGATATTGATGATTTATAGTACAGAGTTAATTTTTTCATAGATTCCATTGCTTTGAATCATGAAGATTTACAATTATAATTGCAATACTTAATAAGTTTATTTTTATTAACATGTCCCTTTCATGACTTATAATGTCTCCTTTAAAACCACCTAGTCATAAAAGGGACATTTCCCACTAATTTAAAAATCAAAGATTGTCTTATTTTCTATTATAATTTATGAGTTTATAATATACTTTTATTGAAGGGAATTACACTCCCTTTCTACTGGTGTACTTGTTTTTAAAATACCTATAATGACATTGTCACAAATGAACGCTAAACAAAAGTGTCCCTTTTCTACTACCTCTCCCCTAAGTCTTCCGTGATTTGTCTCGAAAAATGGGCGATTAATATTGCAAAAGGGTTAATGTTACCAATTTTATTCACGATTTCCGACGCTTTCATCCTCCTTCAATTTAAATGTATTTTTCGATTTGAATTTGCAGCTCCGAGATAGGGTACGCTGGTTCGCCGCCAAGGGAGGTGCTCACCAGGGGCAGAAGCATAGATTCCGTGGACAGGCCTTTTCATCCGAGCGACTGGGTGGACGTGAACCTCGAAGTACCCAGCACACCGAGGCCAAGCTCCGTGCTCACGAATTTAACCGTCGACACGAGCCTCTATCCCGCCACCACACCGACGTCCAGCTGTAAGCTCGCAATTTATCGTTAGCTCGTATTGCAAGCTGTATCCTTAACGAGAACACGCTCGTACCGACATGTCGGCTGATAAGGACACTACCAGCGTGCATCGTGCCCCGGGAGACGCTCGGGTATTTGTCCCGGTTTTGTAAATAACAACCGTCCCTCCACCCTTCTGTCGAGGAGAACGGGGGTTGAAATTACGCGTTTCGCTGGAAAGTTTCGGCTGGTGCTTTCTGAATATCTTTGGTAGCTATACCAAATGGTCCCATGCGGAACGTGTTTCGGTAGATATCGCGGTAAATCGAGTGCAACCGCTGAGAAAGTTCAGTAGCGCCTTTATGAGAAAAGAAACTAACAATAAGTGATTAGTTTGTGAGACTGGAATTGGAATTTTCAACTGCTCTGATAAATGGACCTATTTGGGACGTTGATTGATTCCTTTTTCCTTGAGTTGGATAATAGTAATCGAGCCATCCTTTCCACAGTGTAGTGCACAGCAATACATTTAGGGATGTCTGTCACCCATCCACCATGGTGTACTCAAATTAATGGTGGTCCTAAAATAATCGATAATTTATTAAAGCACTTTCACCCTCGTACAACGAATGCAGGGCCATCTTGATCCAACTCTGACAAAGTCTATCACGATGTTATATCTGTGGTTGTAAGGAAAAACGACCCATGTCACAATTTCAAAAAATTTGAGTTTATGCATTAATTCAACTGTAGAATATTGGATGTGTGTTTCTATCAGAAAAAAATGCATGAAAACGAATTTTATACGTTGAAAAAATAATGCAATTTAACCGAAGTCCAATATTCAATTAATACGCATTTGGCAAAACAACCGAAGTCCACAAAATTTGGAGAATACGACGTATCTTTCCTTTGTGATCGCTTTTTATTTTCTATTTTTACTTATCTGCATATACTATAACGTATTTTGTGTAAAATAAAATGAGCAAAATTATATTTCATATTTTTATTTTACTAGAAACAGCAGGTTATGAAATGCCAATAATACATAAATGTGTAACTTGTATTTTACAAAAAACAAACAACAAAGCACAGAAGAAAACGAAAGAAGACAAAATAGAAAGTAAAAGAAGGAAAAGTAGTCAGAAAAACTACTTAACTGCGACACGTTCAAGCAGAACAACACAAATCCAGTGGACTTGTGTCGTTCTGCCTAAAGTGTATGTAAATTATTACTATTTTGTTTATTATTATTTACGTTAATTATACGAATATTGAATATTATGCAAAGTGAAGGAAATATACTTTTATATCGTAAGAAGAAACAAGGAAACATTGCTAATAAGAAGAATTGGTGTTTGGAACTTTCAACGACAATATCTCGAAAGTGAAAACATGTGACATGGGTCGTTTTTCGTTACAACCACACATATTTGTGTTGGCAATGGCAAAATATAGTATATGATGCCTAAATTGCAGTAACATTATTTGTAAATATCATACAGGAGATACTAAACTAACCTATTTTATGTACCAAATGTACATAAATAATTTTTTTTATGTATTTCCTTATTAATAAATTTTAGTTAATTTGAGAAATTTTAATTATTTAATTTTTTTTATATTCAATTTTTTCGTGAAACCGGTGTACCATAGAAATGTTGTTATGGGTCAAACTGACCCTGCATTCGTCTGACGCGACAAATATCCACCATTCGTCTTCCGAAGGTTAATAATCAGGCATTGTTTCTTATTTCAAACCAATGGTTTGCTCCACTTCAACAAAACCCCAGTGCCAATTACAATGATTAATTACAGAAAAATAAATATATTTCTATATTTTAAGAAATTCTTAAAACAATGCAAAAAGTCCCATTAAATCATCCATGGTATTTTTCCTTTAATTAATTTCTGAAGATTACCTATTTTTATGGCCGCCATACCAAAACCTCCCTTTAACATTCAAGACTACTACTTGAAACCCTACTATCTTTCACCAACTCACAAATATTTCCGCTCTGGTTATCAGGTTCCAACCTGAAGGACACCACGCCGGTCCCTCCGCCTCGGCGGAGGAAAAGGAACAAGGGCAGGCCCTTGCCGCCGAAGCCAGACGAGACCGCTGAAAACTCGCCGAGCAATTTGAAGGCTACCGAATCGAACGATGAACCGCTGTACTCGTCGGTGAGGTCGCCGAAAAGCAGCGGCGACGAGCAGGACGCGGAGGAGGACAAACAGTGCTCGCGCGAGGATGCGCGGCGCGATGGGAGGAGGATGAAGGAGATTTACGAGCACAAGGTTAGCACGGAAGCTAGGGATTTCCAATGTAGATTCGAATTCGATATTCGAGGGGGTAGGTGTGTTTGCACTGTCGTGTAAAAGGCGCCATGATTGGGCGAGAGTGGCGGGAACAGGGAATCTGTGAAACAAATATCAGAGACACTTTAAAAAGTATTTACCAATCGAATCGTCGCGATTGAAATTTCGGTTGGGACCATTCGAGGGGGAGAGTTATTCTGTTTTCATCGAAGAGAAATAAAAGGAGGAGGTATTGTCTTGTGAGAAGACTTTTAAAAAAATCGAGATGTTTGAGAGTAATTGGTAGAAGCCTTTATATTGCCTTCTGGTTGAACTAAAAAGAAAACCGCGAGGAATTGCAAAGGTCCGTTTCTTGGAATAAACAAAAGCGGTTTGCTTTATTATCTTCCACAAACGCTAGAATTTAAACCACCCTTTCTGTTATTATTAAATTAAGAAAGTGCTTCAACATATCTAAAGGCATCAAGCAGGCCTAACAATCTCGAAGAGTCCAAGCATCTACAAAAAATCAAATAAAGGCTTACCCTTTTTTGAGCTCAAAGAACAATTAAAATACAAATTTTACAAATCCAAGCAAAATATTAGGCCGGTGCAAAAGTTCGTTCGCATTATTCAACTAAAGTCTATTAAAAGTAAAAATATATTACACGTTCTTTTAATTACAATATTTTCCTTGTGTATTTTGATGTTTTGCCTAAAGGCATCAAGCATTTTAGTGAAACTACAAGTGCGTGTACTGAAAAAGACATTACCCTACACTTAATATCATCCAGAACTGAGCGAAGGGACATTTGCATCCACTCTTTAAAAACGTCCCAATTCCCCTGCATTTTAACCAGCCTAACCTCCGCACAGGTTAATGGAACCGGAAGGATAATATCGAGCGACATGGTCTCCGGGAAGAGGGCGTCCCACTTGGAGGACAGGAAGTCCTGTACGAGTTCCGAGGCCAGCCAGCATCAACGCAAGACAGAGGAGGGCGAGGAGTACGACAGATTCGCGAGGAGCCGGAGCAGCAAGGACTCGTCGACTCCTAATCGCGAGGACAAAAGGGGGCCGAGGGATCCTGAGGAGCAGATGAACGGCACCTCGAGGGACACGGAGAAATCGACTGGCAAGGCGAGGACCAAGAACTACAGCACCGTCAGTCTGCCGAATTACGACGAATTGGACGTGGCCAGGCACCAGGCGAAAGGGACGAAGGGCCACGAGGGCGGGGGAGACAGGGCCAAGTCCAGGAGACCCGTCAGGAGCAGCACGGGATCGCTTCCGGCTGAATCCTTCCTCTCGCCCTTTTCCGAGGTACACGACTCCTCTATACAGAGCGCTGGTATTGTTGCTTACACGGGGTTTGCCATGTAAGAGACAAGTTTATGGGAAAAGTGAAAGGGGGAGAGCTTCACTATTTTTTCCTGGTAACAGGGTGGCTTCTCCCTTTGGGGGATGGTCTTTATCCGTGGCACAGATTTCCTCTTTCCTCTGTAGATAATTAAGAGTAGGTATAGATAACGTGTTTTGGTAGTGTGTGTAACAGTGGAGAAAGTATTAGGAAGTTAAGGCGGTATTCCGTTTTGAACGGTCGAAAAATTCAGCTATTTTTAACACTATTCCTACCACGAACCGGTCAAAAGACCGTTTTTAAAATATCCATTAGAATTTCCTATATACAACGTAATTGAATCGCCTTTAAGCTTCACGATTTTGCCTCAAATATACGTATAATACATTTTTGAATATTCACTTCTTGTTTTATTGTTTATTTTCTGAGAAAAATTTGTAGTCTGTCTTACCTAACGCGACCGGTCAAATGACGTGAAATGTCGGTAGGAATAGTGTTAAAGATTTTTTCTCAGCAAATACAACATATTATAATGAAACAAAACTTTTTGGAAATTTTAAGGTACTCTTATATTAATACCAAAAAAATTAAAAAGGATGTTTTATCTATATGTATTTATTGAGAAAAAATCTTTAAAAATAGCTTAATTTTTCGACCATTCAAAGTGGTATATCCCCTTAAGGAAGAGTGAGGGAAGGGAAAATCCTTGCGTAGAAACTTTCAATAGCACTGCTTCGATACTAGATCACCTTCCACCCTCAAATCTACTCACTCTAATCTTTGATATATCATTATTGCTCAATATACCCAAATGGCACTCAGAGAATTAATCTCCACCGACCAATCGATTCTGTTCCAACTACAACCCCCCACCACGCACCCCTGTAAGAATGCTAAACGCTCCAAGATCCCAGCGCCAAAGGGTTGAAACTCTCCGCAAGAAACACGGTCGGGGTTGGATAAAGCGCGAATTTATTGTAATCCCCAGAAAACGAGCGTGCGACTGGAGGACTACATACCGAGGCGGGGCAGCCCCGATAACCTGTCCCCGTATCAGGTCCTGGAGAAGCTGGACTGCCGAGGGAACAGCGTGGTCGCCGCTCCTTTCGTGAAGTACGACCCGAGTAAATCGGAGGACTGGGACCTCAGCGGTATCGGTAATTGCGAATTGAATCACCAGCCGCCGTTCTCTTTGGAGGTGAGCCCTCGACCCACGTTTCTATCCTGTTTACGTGCTCCCTGGTCGGTACAGACGATTCTTGCTTTCTGCGAAGGACACTACGAGGACCAACCAGGAGAGCCGACCCCACGAGGACGCGGACGTCGTCGATTTCTCCGATCGAGGCACAGCTGGGTCTCCAATACTGTTGCAGAAGCCTGAGATGTTCGGAAAAACACCGTCCCCTGTGCTAGGGGAAGCTGAATATTCCGAAGTGCTTCCAAATAGGTCGGTAGAGATTATCCATGGTCGGTGTACGGGCGATTAAGTGGACTTAATAGGGGAGTCCTGATGCCAAGTGGTGTAAGTCCATATTCTGGGGTTTAGGGATGTCTGGCGTGGTCTTTCTACTACCACTTGCGGCAGGAAAATTGAGTTTTTGGTTTTGTAGTTACCATTGGACTTACCCTTCTTGATATCCAGTGTTGCGATTTTGAATTTGTATATTTCTATAGGGTAGATGTACCATTTGTGGCCACTTTAAGGTATTGTATCAGTTTTGGCCACTTCTTGAAAAATATAATATTTTTCCGGAAGGTATTGTACCAATTTTGGCCACTTCTTGAAAAATATAATATTTTTCTGGAAGGTATTGTACCAATTTTGGCCACTTCTTGAAAAATATAATATTTTTCTGTGTAAGCAATAATTGTAATCTTATATTTCGGGCGGTATACTAAACAAAATATTTATGATGTGAAATTCTCCACAGAATAATGGTCTGCATAATAATAATTATGCACATGGTCAAAAACCGTGCAATGACCACAAATGATACATCTACCTTAGCAAGCAAGTTAAATATTTAAAAATGATGCGTTAAGCTGCACATTTTCTTCTTCAACGTCTTGCTTCTATGTAGGTCGCACTTGAGGTACTTCGACCCACCCACGCTGGCGGACAGTTGCAGAATTTCGGCTGCCTGCGACTCCCCCGGTTCCAAAGAACCGTTTTTCCTGGACGAGGCGAAACATCGTTCAGCTTTAGGTAAATAGACGCCAAATGCTAGAGGGTGTTGGTCCTTGATCCGTTCTGCCTTGGAAAAACACTGTTGCAATAACAAGACACTCGGGCTTGCTTCCGTGTACCCTTCCGTGGACCTAAATGGTCGTCACGAAATTTCTGTGTTATTTTCTAAGTAACATACAGAAAATATGAGAAAAACGCTGATAAATGTTAATCAACTCCTATTTGCTTTCGAGACACAGTCATTTAGAGTTGCAATACCACTTATCGTAAACTGGGGGAACATTGGCAGATTTTTGTAATATTTTGTTATATAATACTAGCTTTACTACTCGGCTTCGTTCGAAATTTAGATTATAATTTTATAAAAAAAATGTTTAATTTCTTGGGAGAAAATAATCACATTCATCTGGATTAGCTAAGCATAATGAGCTGAGACACATTTCGTGACTCCAGAGTTTATCGTTCGAAACTTTTTAAGCGGCAGACAAACACAAATACTTTCTGCTTTATATATTAAGATAAAAGTTACCATTTTTACAAACTTTTATTACATTTGCTTTAAATATCCCGTTATAACATTGTTTCTTTTGTGATTGCACTACAAGTGTCCAAACATATAAAATCTTTTCACTTTTCCTTCTTTAATACATGTTAATTAACTGCCAACGTTACTCCCTACAGTTAACGTCCCCCAGTTTACGGTACTTCCCACTTTTCCCCTAAAACTTGCACGTCAACACCATATCTTGGCACAAGTCACCCATAAAATACAATATTCGCAACATCTTGTCCCAAAATACACCTGCAAGCTCTACACCTTCACCTATCCACTAAACTACCACTAACACCCCCCCAAATGCGTCCTCTAATCCCAAGCTTCTCGAACTCGTACCACGGAATCCCTGGCCCAGTACGACGAGTGAAATTATCCAGTGGAATTGGAATAATATCGCTGCATTGAGGCACACCCACGGATGTTAGCATACGTCCCCAGCTTACATAGACATCCCCGCGTATCGAGTCCTCCAACTAATACTCTCCCCGCGACAGAGAGAAGCCAACTATCCATGTACGTGACTACTTAAACCACGATCGTTTCATTTGCCAGATACGATCGGCGGTCGTGGCGAGAAGGTCGTCGGTCCCGATCGACCCAGCGAATCCAGAATGATCCTCGGCCTATCAAACGAGAGCGAACCAGACGAGGACACCTACGAAGCAAAGGAACTAACTGGCCACGCGGTGAGCCTAGTCAGGACGATATCCGAGGAGTCACTGCCACGCGAGATGCTCGAGGTGCAGAGGATGGACGAGTTCTTCGACGAGAAGTTCGCCAAGGACGCTCACAACCAGCTGAAGAAGAGCCTGGACGAACGAAACACGAAGACACCTCCACCAAGCCCTGAACCTAGGATCAAGCCTGAGATGTTAGACCCCGACCACTCAAGCCTGCTAAAGGTCCTCAAGGAAGAAGCCGCGGAGGAAAGCAACCTGAGCTCCATGACGCCCAGCTTGACCGAGCTGGAGGCGGCTTTGTCGGACATGCTAGAGAAGGAGGAGCCGCAGGATGGCGCTAAGGATGAAGTTAAGATGAATGGCAGCAAGGAAGGAACCTTGGAGAAGCTGATAGAGCCGAGGATCGTTCCTGTAGAGCTGGGCGATTTTAAGGACGACGATTTCGAGGGAGGCCTGAGGATCGAGGCTGCAGGGAAAGCGGGTGATCTAGTGGGCCAGGAAACCAAGCGGAAGAACGAGGCTCCCGTGTCTCTGGGCCAGATCCTGGAGGACAGGAAGCCGATTACCGGAAGGAAGGTCTCGTTCTGCGCCTGGGAGGAGTCGCTGCAGGAGACCGAGCCCGGGGACGATCGGGAATTCACTGAACGTCCTAAGGATTTAGATAAGAACACCGTTTCTCATCCGTACGAGGGCTGGGGGAGGGTGTCGTCGGGCGTTGGGCCGAGGAACGCCGCGGAGCTTCCGCCTGAGAAGCCTAGTAGGTTGAACAGGGGTCTGGACGATTTGCTAGAGGTGCCTGAGGTCGTACCCACACCGCCGCGCAGGAGGAGCAAGGTCCTTGGAGTCGCGAAGAGGGACATTGCTGGCAACCAAAATGGAGCAGCTATCACTGACGTTTATTCCAATGACAGGCTCATCTGATCGACTCTGGAGTTATTCTTTCAGGGACACTTCAGTGGGGAATTAGTCTCAACTTCTTGGGAATGGTACTTCGAAGCGGATATAGAGGGACAAGGTGTCTTCGAGGTGTCTTCGAGGTGACATTGGTCACGGACTCTTGTGTTCCTTGAAGACTATGTGAAGCTTGAATTCACAGAGGATGAACTTTAGGGGTGATGCTTCCTTGAGAGTAATAGAAAACAGTCGACTCGATTAGTAGAGTTGTTCGTTAAGGATTACAAATCTGCGAACTTAGGGAGGAACTGCAAATTGAACAGTCGAAATGTTGACAGTTGGGGGATGTTCGCGAGTATCCTACAACAGAGGTAATGTCGCGTAGAGGTCACGTGACTCGTTCGACTATTTTGTGGGGGTAGTGGCCTGGTAAGTTCGTTCCGTAGTACTGGGAAGTGCATCGAAGTGGTCGCGGAAATTTCTTCGTCTCGGCCGAGGCTTTCTTCCGCGGGAAACTTCCTAACGAACTTGCTGCCGCCGAAGAACGGACGCGCATCGGCTCCTTCGAAAATCGCGAAACTTTGTTGGTAAAGTTTGCCATCGATCGCGGACGGTCGCGCAACGCTGCCGTTCAGTTTTGATGTTTAGTTTCGGTCAACAATATAGAGTGTCGCGTTGAATCATTAGAGTGACGTGTTACTTTGCTGAGTGAGAAACAGCTGCCAAGTGCTCGCTCGCGGGAGGAACTTTGAAACGTGCCACCCAAGTACCTAATTTGAATTTTGGAAAATAGGAACAGGTATTGGGAAATAAAAATGGTAAACTATCGGGGGAAGCGTCTTTTGCACTAATTGGTGGATTAAAATAATTGGTACACGCTGGTTTAGCTTCGTATAAAATATTAATTGATTAACGATCACCTTTAATGCCTCTAATGAAGTTTGAGTTACCCTGGAAGATTATTTTAAATGACCTCGAATAATGGTAAATGTTAATAATTCTATCACCCGTTTTACCTCGAGAAATATGAAAGCTTCATAAATTATCTGTCTCAAACGTCTCACACTGTAGATATGTCAGAAAATTATTTAAATTCTGGAAGCCTCGGATCTCCTAGAGGGCATATTTGCAGCAGTCGAATATCTGATCCCCTCAATTAATGACACAAATATATCCCCGACGATCGATAAATGATCGCCATCACGGGCGAACAGCTAGCTATTCGAGTAATTTGCAAGTTGGGCCGTTCGTCGATCGCTTTTCGCGTGCACGAGCCATCGATATCCGGCGACTTCGTTAGCCGAATATATTCGGTGTCCCACTTGCGACCAACTATTCCGCCGCGTGATGAGATCTGTTCAGAGAAGCTGCGATAAATCGCGATACTATTTCAATGATGCTTTGATGGACGCCCCCGCGTGGCAGCAAAATGGCACCCGTAATCGGATGTACGTTCACGGTGGAACACTGGCAAACTCGCTTCTACAAGCTAACCTAATTAATATTCAAAAGAAGCACCGAAGTATCCAATGAAACATACCCAGAACAATTTGCAAGCAAAATAATTACACTTCTCCCATTAAAAATCTATGAATTCACCAAAAGTTCAATTATAAGATAGAGAAAAGGTGGCGTCTAGCACTCCTCCAAGTACTACCAGCGATTTTATCTGAGACCAGCAGCTCCACCAAGATGTTCACAAAGTAGCGCAAGTTTGGAATGGGTTTCCACTGAAAACGATTTCATTTCCGTGTAAATTCTTCTCGAGCAACGGCTCGAGTCGAACACCAGTAGTTTCCTAATCCCCGTGTTGGAAGTTTGATTTAACATCGTCTCGGCGGTAGCGTCTGAAAATAATTTCGTCGTTGTGGAACAAGTTTCCCCCGTGGACGGGGAACGATAGTAGGGCCGTTTCGCAGCGTTATCGCGATCGGATACTCGATGGGAATATATACGAGCCACGAAGGACGAGCCGACGTCGTCGATTCTTCGGTGGGGGGTCAGTCTTTGGCATTCAGGAAGCAGCTTGTCCGAAGAAAAAGCGGAACGTGATTGGACGCGCGAGAAAGACGAAGTTTCTCGCCACCGTGTGGTAGCGAAAGGGGTTGGGAAGGTGTGGGGGAGAGGGTCTCGCTTTGGTCGCACCCTCGAGCGAGATTAATCTCGTTGTCGCTGGAGGAAGCTAAGTGCTCGTGACACGGACAGCGTGCAAGCTTCCTTCGGCGTGGCCATCGCGGGAAAAAGGCAACCGTGGTAATTATTCGATGTCCAATCAGATGGGGATGGAATTCGTGCGTGAACTTAGACACTTAAGGCGGATTCAATAAAGAATGTTTCGTTGTACTGCTTCTGAGTTTTTGAATTAAAACCCTTGGTTTATTGCAATCGAAAGTGATTTCATTGTTTGCAGGTTCATTCAGAGTATTTGGTGGTGGAAGTTCCTTTCTGGGGATCTCTGATTCTGGAACTTAGATTTTATGATTACAGAGATCTCAAGGGATTACATATACCTAGGAGCGTGAAGAAAGGGGACTTTTTATGAATTTTGTTTACCTAGGGTGACCGTATCTAATATCCCCCATGTTCCTAATATCGCCACTCGCTATATCTCACAAAGTAAGCACTCAAATTGATTGGTTATGCACTGAATTAGTACTCAAACATATGTAGGAAGGCATACTGTAATTGCAGCGTCATGCGATCAATAATTACAGAAAGGGTATTTTAGAGAATCTTAATAGTGTAACAATTTGTTGGACTGCCACAATTTTACATCACATTCGGAGAAGGTAAGTTTAATAATTCTGTGAATGCAAGAATATCTACTAGAAATACCTAATTAATGATGTACTTAAGTAATGAAATCGATTCAAATATTTTTCGTAAATGAAAATAGTGTTTTTCTTTTAGCAATGCCTGTTCTCAATACCGACTACTGCAGAACAATCGTTTCGATGTATTGTTTGTTACAGGTGGGGCCACGATATTTGCGGAGCAATCGAAATAAGCTTCATTTGTCCAATGTACATCCTACCGTAAAAAATAATATATTTTAAAAATCATATTTCCAGTTTTTTTGTAATAAATATAAAATCAAAGATTGATAAAAAACATTTACAGAGCAAGAAATAATAAAAGCTCATGTGAAAATGACTTTAAAAACTCATACATACATGAATGTTAATCAATATTTCTTGAGTAGGCGATATTATTTAGGTATCTACACATTTTTCAGGACCCGACTTTTGCATGTCTTACGTTTTTCCATTCCTAATTAAAATTGTGTAGGTTTTAGGAAAGATGAATAATTTCTCTTTACTGTAAAATAAATTGCATGAAAAAATATCAATTATTATTCAATTTAAAGCGATTTAAATTTTGCTAGGTGATATTAGCTACGGTCACCCTATAAGTAAGTAAAGTGCAGGTTAAACTAAGATAATTTTTTTTTAATTTATTACGTAAAATTGTCAATTCCTGAGCTATAGAATTACCCTCCCTTCAATGTTGTAGCTTCTGCAAATTATTTATTAAAAAAATCTATTCTTTTGGCCATTCTAGGTGTATGTAACCCTTTAAGTAAAGCTAAAATCGAATTAAAAATTAATAACGAGTGAAAAAAATAAAAGTAAACTCTCCTACTACACGTCTACCATATGCTCGATGCTAATCCCTTACTTGCCACCCCTTCCTTTTCAATAAACACAGCCATCATATAAAACGTACGATAAGTTGTACGATCGCGGGACCCGTCTAAAACTTTTACATCCCCATTATTCTACCCCCTGCTCCCCGCAGCTTGCCGAATTATCCACGAGCCATCACTCCCACGAGAATATCTTGAAGCCCCGCAGGAGCCACCCCCGTTGAGGAATCTGCGGCAGACAAACTCGTAACCAAATATCCACGCTTCCGTCTGTCAACTAACCGTCGATATCTGTCGTTATTTCCGGTCACGCGGTCCAAGACAGGTTTCAGCTTACCCATTACTTTTTTAATTATCCCTATCACCCTTCGCTTCTACCGTTACGCGCTCAACCGGCCGATCTTAATCGCTTTAAGGGCTACCGAGCGACCGAGGGAAAGCTATCTGGCCCGGGCGTGTAGATGGAAACGCAGCCATCATCGATGGGCAACGACGGAAGTTGCTCGGTCTAATTATTTCGTGTTTCATTAACCAGACCCACCCCCACCACTCTCGGCCGATCGAGCGCGGAAAACTTTCGAGATTACAGCCGGGGGATGGGCGGACCTTCGACGGCGAGATGACTTGCAGGACTTCTTGTGACTCCAGGACGTTGGCCCACTTTCGAAATAGACGGGCACCCACGAAGTCGTCGGGGATTTATGTAGGTGAATTACGAAATGAGATACGTGCGTTCCGGCAGAGTATCGGAGATGAAGCTACTGGCTTCTTGGATTCTCCTTCGCCAGGGAATTTTTATTCCTTTGGACTGGTAAGAATTTAGATTCTAGATACTGGAGTTCCACTGTTTGAAATAAATGTATTTTAGGGGTAGTTGACGTTAAAATTCTAGAGATTTACTTAAAGTTTTATTTAAACTTTCGTTTGTTACAACTTTGGTCTCATGAAAGTTATTTGAACGCGGGTTTAATGTAGATTATAGTTGCTTAATTATTATAATTAAAATCGTTATTTGTGCAGGACTGTTTCAAGGGCCACGCTCATTTAAAAAGTATTCAAAGTGAAATGTCTCGGAACGAAAGGTAAACGTGAACTTGTTTATTTCGTTACGTGCCTCCTGCAAACTGTACCAGTTCCATCTCTAACAATTCTCGATAAAGTCAATATTTATGGAATTACGCTGGGTAAATTCAGTTACACGGGCGATCCTGTATGAATAAAATAAAAGCCGGGGAACGGAGCGCGCTTGATTAAACGGTTCCGCGTTTGAAACGGTCGCAAATATAAAAAATGCATCGTGTAACTATTTTTTTTTTTATGTAAAAAGAGAGCAGAGCGAAGTCTACCGCTGGGATTGTTGGGAAAAAATCTTGGGCAACGATCGCTGGGAGGGCTCATTTAAAATTCGCTTTTTTAAATATCGCTCGCAGGATACGGGGTGGCAGGGACTTGCTTCGTCCAAGGGGATTTCGAGATTTTTTTTTATTGGAATTCCTCTTTTTATAGCACGGTCGTTGGGAAGGGAGACAGGGAAATTTCGAGGGGAAAGTGTCGACTGGCCGAGGACCTATAAACCTGTACATAAAATCTGACGTTCTGGGTATTCTGTGAAATTAGCGCGAACGGATTATAGGTTCGGTCTGCTCGTGACACTCCTATTAGTATCGTGGAAGGGAGGGGCGACGGGGAAAATCGCCTGTCCCTTTCTTCTCGTACCTTTTCCACCCTTCTCTAGGGTCGAGTATAAAGTCGAATCCGAACGTGTGGTCGGTCCGATCGGGCCAGAACTTCTCCCCTGCTTCCCTAAATCTTATTATCACTTCCTCGACAAATTTCTGGAGCGTTAAAGCTTGCCAGAATAAGTAGATAAATCGATTTTTCTTGTCACTTGGAGATATTTGGAAATATTGCAATAGACACGAAAAAGATATTGAAAAATACCAATGTGAAGGAAAATGAAGTCCTCCCTTCTTACAAATATCATAGAAAATTTTGAAACGTTGTTTAAGGATTATAAACGAGTTGAGCGTTGCTAAAGAATTTTAAATAAATACATTGATGCTTTCCAGTTGTTTTTTTAATATTTTGTGTCCCTGCAGAAATACATACCTATATGGATAATCTCTTATGGGGTGGATTGAGAGATTTGCAAACACCGTGGAAGAATTTCAGGAAATACACAATTTGCTCTTAAGAGAAAGCGTAGAACTTGAGGACAGTAATTGCAACAGATAATAGCACGTTCACACCTTTCCACAGGCAAAGGGTTGTAGTTTGCAACGTCGCGGTATAATTGGAGACGCACCCCTAAAAAGATTCGACTTGGAATTGGGACAAAATTACCGTAAACTTTCTTATGAGGCTTAGGGTTCGTGCACAAGGAAGTCAATTGCCACGATAAGAGCGAGACAATGAGCCACTTTGTCCACGGGACTTAGCTTAATCTTCGACGAAGCGGGGCTGTCTTCAAGTTCGCGCCTCGATGCAGAGGAAAACCTAATCGTCCTCCTTCCATTTAGGCGACACGAGGCGATACGAGGAGATTAACTGACGAAATTGCCACGAATTTTAATGAAAATGTTCTACGTACCATTACCCCAATTTGCTTGGATATGTTGAATTTCAAAATCAACCCTCCCAGCTACGTTCTAACCATGGACGACGTGGTAAGCATAGAGTTAAATGTAAAGTGTACCTCTAATAAACGATAAACACTAGGTAATACCAAAATTCCCAAAGGGAAGAATCTACCCAATGAAAATAATAATAGTAATACAAAAGTAAAATACAAAAGTAATTAGGTTATGAAACCTTACTTTATAAATAAAACGATCGACTTAAAGTTAGAGGATACACAGAAGAATTTACGACTGACAAGGGAAATCCTGAAGAAGGACTGTCCCACGCGGATTTCAATTAAATGAGAGGCTGGTAATAAATTTTTACCAATGAAAACTTTTGGCGTTTATTTTAGTCGCAAATGACCGCTATAGCTTTTGCAAAAATGAAGATTAAACTCGCTTTCCGCTGCGCCACAACCATTCCGGTTAATGGGTCATAATACACAAAAATTTCTCAACATTAACCTTCATTTTTGCGAAAACGAATCATCCCTCAAAAGTTAAAATCGTCCTCCCCTTGCAAGACTAAGAATTAGAAAAATTTAAGAGAACCTATCCAGAATAAAGGCGCGAACATAATCCACGTCCACACTCTCGCTAACCAAAAATCACTAATCCCTTAACAACTCCTGCTAAGTAACCAACCCCCTCTCTACCGAAGAGTAGCTCGCAGGGTCGCGATAAAATCGTTTTAAAAGTGTGCTTAACAATAGCTACGCAAAACCATCCGGACCGAAGCGCAATAGAAACCACTCCAGAAGGTGACTTAGGGGTCTAACAATAAAGCCGAGATTAAGGGCGTTAAGCCAGCGGAGGAAGAAGTCGTCGGCCGCAGAGGGTGGCTACCACCCCCTCAGCCAATGTCCTTTGCATTTCATTCCCGGTCGCTACCTGTCCCCGGCTACCAGGTCTGATACCCCGAATCCCACCGCAGCGCACCCCTTTCTCCCCACCCACCCCCAGGAACAAAGGAGGAGAGCGAGAGAGCGAGAGAACATCGCGAGTCGGCGTTAAGCGGGCAAATTTATGGACTCGGCCAACTATTTAGATAGGCGGATAGAAGCCGAGCGATTTCGCTTTTTGCCAAGTCGCGCGACTGCCTCAACTCCACCCTCTCTCTCTCTCTCACCCTGTGATCGCATACTCGAGGAGGCAGCCACCCCCGACGCGCCCCCGTGTACAGACGCCGAGGTTCTCCAGCTGCGAGCGCAGAAAGTCGCGCGCCTACGTCCGACGCGAATATTTCCACGAACCGTCGTTCCGGCCGTCGGTATTCCGGGCTTAATTAGTTTTTCGTCGACGGGTAATCCCGCGGCGGGCGATTTGTCAGCAGGACTGCACAAGTTCTACGCGGCTGGAATTAAGGCGAGGCCCGTCTCCACTACGTAGGCGGGAGGGTGGCGGTTTTAGGGGCAGCCTAGATTAAGACGATACTTTAAAGGCGGGTAGGCGCGATCCCGTTTCCGGTCCTCGCTCACGGAACCCCCATCGTGGATTTGTTTTATTGGCGCGAATTCGGCCAAGAAACTGGCATCGGGGCAAGGCTTACCCGGTCTCCGCGCTAAATGCTGCCAGAAGTTTCCGTAGACACCGTGGAGCACCCGTATCGGGGGTTTTGGGGATGAATCGGAGCGGGGGTGGATACGCTTGCTGTGGATCGAACCAGCAACTTCTGAAATGTTTTGTAATTGTATGCGGTCGTGTCCTGGTCGCTTCAAAGCTGGGGATCGAGGGATCCCGGTCTTTTGGTGATTAATAAGGAATTAGGGACGCTACGCGGTGCCGGCGACGCGAATTCGAGAGTTCGTAACGAAGTTTCTTGGGCCTCGCGTGAGGAAGCTTCCGGTGGGACTTCGTAGAGATAGAACAGTGTCTTTGGGAAGAAGAATTCTGGTATTTGTCTGGGGGATGATTTGGGGTGCTTGATGGTATTGGATTTGGAGGGATTTGGTGGCATATTTTCGCTACCGAAAATGGGGTGGGATTTTAGTGTTATCCTACTAATATAATAAATGCGATAGTTTGTTTGAGTGTTTGTTACTCAATCACGTGGCGACTACGCAACGGATCTTCCTGAAACTTTGTATATACGTAATCTAGGACCAGGAATAACATATAGGATATTTTTATCCCGATTTTTTTAATCGATCAGGTTGAAATTTTGCATAAGTAATTATTTTAAAAAGGCAACTTTTTAATAAGGCTTCTTGGATGTCCCTTGTAATTTCATTATAAATGTAAATATTTCTACAAAAAAATTACCAAATGTTCTTTAAATGTTGCTCTTTTAAGTACAAAAAGTTCTGGAAAAAAATATGCTTCCGCTTTTCCACAAAAAATTCACAAACATTCGCCTCTGTTCGGCGGCCTGACTATGTAAGTAGGGTGGAGCGAAACTATATAGGCGAAAATTTAAATTTGAATTTTCAGTTAGCCTGGGTGCGGGATAGTTGTCTTTTTATTAACCAAACACAACTGTAAAAAATTTTTGGAAAAATATTCATGTTTTCAGGTTCCTTTTTCTCTTAGAAATGTAAAAAATGACATTGTGAATCATATTTTTTACACTTTTAAGGGAACAAGGAACCTGAAGACATGAATATTTTTCCAAAATTTTTTTACAGTTGTGTTTGGTTAATCAAAAGACAATTATCCCTCACCCAGGCCAACTGAAAATTCAAATTTAAATTTTCGCCTATATAGTTTCGCTCCACTCTACTATGTAGGTATAACCCCTTAAAGTAGAATCTCCAAAACATTACAATTCCTCTTCCCACCCCCTCGAGCTTCAAATTACAAAGAACCCTCCGCGGATCGGTACCATCCACCGTTGCAGCGCGTTAAAACGTTGTACCTCGTTATAAGCTATCTGCGAGTTAAACTGCAAGTAAACTTCTCGCGCACAATTAAACCCGCGGGCGGAAACGTAAATCTGCGCCCACGTACTCGGACAGTTCGCCATATTTATGCGCTTCATTTCTCGCGATTCCCATTACACCGGCGCAGCGAGAACGAAAAAAGATAAAGGGTTGCTTATAGAGGGGAAATGAAATTTAGCGACACAGCTGCGTGGGCGATTCGTTGGCATTAAGTTGCAGCGTAGGGGACGAGATCGGGGCCCGTTTCAAATCTCGTCGCGCGCGAAGAGATATACGGGGCCCCGCGCTGACCGTAAAAGTGTAATTCAACTTCGGCGATCGTCTACGAAGAGAAAGGAGCCCCTGGCCGCGGAGGAAAGAAGCTTCGGCAGGTTCCAAGTATTAAGCTGCTCGTAAAAGAGCTTTTACGCGATCAGACTTTCCCAATGAAAGTTCGCCCCCGCTGGAATCGATCGACTTCGAGTCATTGGCGACCGCTGTTACAGGCTCTTCGCGAATCATTCGCCGCCCTCGTAAAGGCGCTTTCGAAATAAATTAACACGCGCCCGGGACTCGTTACGGTGGGGCCTCCAACTTCCCATCGAGTCCCTCCAACTCGCATTATTCTTTCCTGCACGATCCAGCAGAGTGGAGCACGTCCTCCAAAGTGTCTTCTCACGTTTTTATTATGCTTAGGCTCGCAACTGTTGCGACGTGAATCGATTATATCTTGATCATATCGATTGTAGCTTGATAATATTTGTGCACTGGTGGAGAAATTTTGTAGAGCTAGGGGAAATTAGGACAAAACCGGGTACCGGGGTAAAACCGGGACGTGGTATTATTTTTAAAACTGTCTTAAATTTTCCCGCGTCGTTGCAGCGACGTATTGTCGGGATATGCATTACTTCATCAATAAAAGATAATCGTGTTACAAGCGTGCTTACTAAAGTTATACTGATTTGTGTGTTTTTGAAGGCTTTGATCTAATTTTCGATAGTTAAACTTCAACACTCATTTTCTATAATACATATATAGCTATTATATAGGGGAAAGTGGGGTAAAACGGAACGGGTGGGTAAAACGGAACACCAATGTTTCTGTTAGATAAGAGGTGCGAATGGGTTGGTACCGCGTGACATGGAACCAAAGGGTCCTCATAGCATTTTATGACAGACCATAGACCCCTGCATAAGTTATTTTTCCATTAAGAGAGTTTGAAAAATTTCCGGTATCGACGTTTCAATATTGCGTTGCACTTTCGACCACTTTTCGGTACTTGGACTTCGAAAATTAATAACGGCAAGTACATCGTTGGATTCTATATTTCTTACGCTACATTTTGACGTATATAAAAAGTTATTTACCTCACGCTGAAGTGTAAATATTAAATGTTTATTAAATGACTGCACGTGGGGCAAAACGGAACACTTTTCGCGGGGTAAAACGGAACGCCTATTATACATGGGGAAGAATGGAAACGTCTCTTAGTACGTGTTTATTATCTCTTTTAATTATTAGATTGTAGATTAAACTTTTAATTACTATCCTTGTTTCCAAGAAAATTGATTTTGTATAGAAAATTATGATGTGTGAGATACATCTTTCATTCGATCAAACTGTTAGTTTAAATTGTAATAAATAACATAATCCTTTAAGACAGCCGTTACCAGAAAAAAGGGAAACCACCTTTAAAAAAGAAACCTGAAAAGAATGTAGCCTCAGAGAAATCTCTTAGGGACCGATGCATATTTTGTAATGAACTCTTTGTTCATTCCACACACGAAGAAAGTTGGATACAATGCATCACATGTAAAGGGTGGGCCCATGAGGACTGCACCAGTGCTGAAAAGGAAGATGATGAATTTATATGTGATTATTGTTCATAAAATAATAACCTAATTATATTAATCTATCCTTCTTTTACGATATTATATTTATATTTAATTATTTTCCGTAATTTTCATGTTGTCTAATAAAATATTTTCTCTTATATGTATAATATATATTTTTGTTATATTTTATTTGCAATAGTTATACCTAAAACATATATTTATAGATTTTAACATAAATTAATACATTTTAAATCATAAAAATAAAGATTTTGTACGTTTACACGGTCTTCGAGTGGGTGTTCCGTTTTACCCCACCATTTGAGCGAGGCGAAGATTTCGATACCTCCGGTAAATTTCACTTTCCGTCGTTCCCAAAGATTTTTCTTATCAATGACCATGATTTTCTTATAGTCTAAGGTCCACTGAAGACTCCTGTTGAAGTCTCGTGTCTTTTTCTCCTCCCGATTTTAAGTTATCACCCTCCAAAGTTAAGGGTTCCGTTTTACCCCACCTTCCCCTATAGTTATTATATATTATATTTTTTCTATAACATATAGCTATTATATATAGCTATTATATATTATACTTTTTCTATAACACTAGCTGAGCCGTTACCCAGTTTCACCCGGGAATTATTTATGATGTTTGAAAAAGCCTAAACGAAAAAAATGAATAGCTTATAATCTAATCTAGGACGTATGTAATGAATATTCAAAATTTCAATGAAATCCGTTTAGTCGTTTAGGCGTGAAAAAAGAACAAACAAACAGACAACGTTTCAGTTTTATATATTAGTAAGGATATAGCTATTATATATAGCTATTATATATTATAGAAAAAGTCATGCACTAAGTTCAAGAAAAATGAAAACCTGGAATTTAATAATGTTGTTAAAGTCTCAAAAGCGGTGATTTGACCGCTCTGCTAGGTTTAGTGTTAATAAAGAGTTTATTCTAACGAATCCTAATTTAAATATCTTTTTTGCATTAATAATGTCAAAGTTATGATCTTTTATCCTTAACGTCCCGGTTTTGCCCCTACTTCCCCTACGTAGGGTTAGGTGACAACGTCCCTCGAGACAGAGGAACGTTGAAGGAGCGTCGTTATCGACAACGCTGTACCATTCCGTCGCGATAAATAGTGAAATTGCAGTCTGGGAGCGTTTGGAAAAATCTCGAGGAGCTTGGCGTAGTGGAGGGAGTTGCAGAAGAAGACAGAGGAGCCAGTGGAACGCGGAAGAAGCAGCGTCACAGCGGAACGAACTGCCGTGAACCAAAGCAGTTACGACTTTCCTCTCGAGCCATCCTCTTTCCCCGCTTCCTCTTTCTTCATGAGACTCGACTCGACGCAACAACCACCCCAAGGGGCTTCCTCCTATGCGAATACCGCATTAAGGAACGCACTCAAACTTTTATGGCGGCTCATGGTGACTGACTTCCCAATGTATACGCCGTCAGAGCGCCTCCCGGACGTTCAGAGCCCCGTTTCCTGGAGGCATCTTTAATTGGCAATCGCGACTTTGAGCGTGGAAGCCCTGTCCGCGTAACGAGGGCCAGCGAAATCTCTGTCGGATATTAAATACGCCCGCTTATTAAACTGTATTCACTGTGGCCTTTTGACGAGCCACTTAGTTACCAGTGCTCAGCCAGAAAATTCATTCCCTCCCACGAAACTCCCCAGAAGTTCAACTAAAAATCGCCGGAAACAGTTTCACCTCTAATTATCAAGCTGGAAATCTGCAATCCACCGCAAGAACTCCCTTTGACCACCTATTTGCACAGAAATCCGTGTTTCTGTCTCATCCCCTGTGAATTGACCACAGAAATCCTCTGAAGTTCAACTCAAAATCAGTGGAAACAGTCAACATAGAATTCCCAAACACGGAATGTGTAATCTATCAGAAGAATTCTCACATACTTAATTTCTCTCTTCGTAAACGCTCGTCGAATAGCGTTCCTTATAATGTAGTCTTCCCTCAATTTCATCCCCTTCGTTCTGCAGGCTTCGCTTCGCAGGTTTTCCAATCTAATATCGCCAGCGAAACGAACTGTTTTTACGTTCTTTAATTCCTCTACATGGCCGCTGGTAAATTCGACTCGAATGAAATATCCGTTGGCGTTCCGCGTCTCCGCGCAGCTTCTCCCCCACCGCTATCGTTAATTATCGTTCCCCGCGACGGAAGTTTCGATATCTGCTCGCTTTGAAGGGAGAGGCCAGGGGTTGAGGGGCGGGTGACCGGTTGTTCAATCAGGAGTTCCACCTTTTTGCGGGGTCCAGCGTCGGCGCGAATTCATAAACGGGCGCGGGTACGCGGACAAAATTCGGCGGCAGACGAATTTTCGACGGGCAAATTGCGGGGACGTGTCGGGCATTTCGAGGGACGCTTTCGTTCGCGCGATAATTGAAATTGTCGGACATAATTAGCCGAGAAACAGTGCCCGCGTGTCTTTCAGCTGCGCGAATTGTTTAAATTGCCGCGGTAATTATTTTAATTCGCGTCCCGCGTATCAGGTTATCGCTGCTCGCCGTGGCACGTTTCGAGACTGATTATTTCGTTGTTTCGAGAGGAATATTGAACCCGCTGGAAATGTTCGAGCGTTGTTGGAAAAAAGTAGACCGTTGCATGTTTTAGGTATAAGGTAAATGGCCCAGTGCTTAAACAAGCCCCAATAATTAAAAATTGAGAAGAAAATTTGCTAATAATAACAGTTTTACTAATTTGCAACGTTTAATCTGATCGAAATATAATTGCAAAATGTATTAGCTTCATATAGATACAATTATATGCTTACATCACTGAATAGTTATGTCAAGAAAAAATATTATTGTACAGTAAAGCTTCAACAGTTTCAATCTTGCTTCTTACCTAATGGGCTCAAGCAAGCAACAGAATATTTGTGTTAAGGTTGTAATTAATTAATATTTTATCGTTTTTTAAATAGTACAGTTGTTTTGGATTTATTAAATATTGAAGATTTGAAAATTAATTGGATCTCTTATTAATTTTTGGTTTTTAATATTTAAATTGTTGCGTTTATTCACTAGTACACGATAACATGGCACGGACCAGTTATTAAACGCATGTTTAATGGTGGCATGGTGGTTAGGCGCCGGTACTTATTCACTGGGCCATTTACCTTATTTTACGTTATAAAGTCATAGCTTTTATTTTTACTTTTTATTGTTTTCGTATTTGTTTTCGAACTTCTTAAAGTTCTGCAATATAAAGAAATGTTAATTATTGTTTTATCAACGATTTTTATTCAATTTTATTTTATATTCAAACACTGGGACAGCTAAGTTTAATCACTGGGACATGCCGTAAATTCTGTTTAATCACTGGGTCAATTGGACGCTTTTATAAATTATAAATTTTAATATTTTTCTTTATATAAATGATACTCTATAATACATCTTTTGAAAGAAGAAGACTCGGTCTAACGATTGGATAAACATTTAGATCAAATTATATTATTTTTAATTATAAAAAGTCTTAGTAACCGCAACCTTTGCCTTAACTGTTTAAGCATTGGGCCATTTACCTTAACTGTTTTTCAAGGATTTTTTTTATAGTCCTGTTTAATTACAATCTGCTTATTGGCATTAAGTAAATCTTCTAGCTGGCATCAAAGATATCATTAAAAAATTTTATGTTTGACAGTTATGAAGTTATTTAAATCGATTGAAATCCAGAGGCTTGTTGCGTTTTAATCTTCAAGTGTCTTCTTCTTCGTCCAGTAGGTTGAGTGCTAGCTGATCGGAGTGATTATTAAGTCTCTTGATATATTTTTCACCAAAGTTAGCTATTTCTGTTTTTACTGTTATTATTTGCCAATCTTTCCTTATTATTTCGTTTGTAGTACAAACTTTCGTTACAAACTTTGTAACGAATCATTGGGCGTTTAATATTGTTCGTAACACTTTTGATTAAAACCTTTCTAATATTTCTATATTAGACTTTGCAGCAGTACAAAAATCAAATATATAATTTCAAGTAAAAAAAGCAGCAAATTCTTGCACGCTGAGTGCAATACTGTTTTCGACGTAAAGATAATTAAAGCTTTGATATTTACATATCGAAATCCACGTAAAAATGAATTAACATCGCCACACAAGTTAATTAAACAGTAATATATTAAAAACCAACAAGTGATATCAGCGCATAGGTTCGGTCATATAAACACTTAGTAAAAGCTATTTTGCAATTATGTATTCGACGTTTCGGTCTATGATTTAGACCCTTTTCAAGAAAGAAACTGAAACTACTGCGTTTGCTTTAATACGTTAAACACGTTATCTAAAGACGTGCACCTTGTTAGTCGGTTGGAGAGTGACTGAGGTAAATAGTATACAAGCGAGAACATCCGAAGGGTATAGAAAAATAACGGTCATAAACATAGTCAAAGTGAAGCTGTAATTAATTATTGTTTGAATCGACTTTTAAGCAATATTTGTTGATAATGAGTTTAAAGTCTGTTTGTTTTATATTTAATTAAAAAGAAGATAAACAATTTAAACTTTTTTGTTTATACAGAAAAGAAATTTTAACCCAGACAACACCACGCAAATCATACCACTAGTTATTATATATGTGGTAAGGTGACATTCAAGATGTAAAGGAGCATAATTACATATGTAAAATTTTATGTAACATTGTTTGAAACATATGAAGGAAGTGTGAGGTCCAAAAACTCCATTAGAAAGGTCACATCATATGTCCTTATTGAGAAAGTAAGGACATATGATGTGACCTTTCTAATTCTCTTGTTTATCTTCTTTCTAATTAAATATAAAACAAACAGACTTTAAACTCATTATCAACAAATATTGCTTAAAAGTCGATTCAAACAATAATTAATTACAGCTTCACTTTGACTATGTTTATGACCGTTATTTTTCTATACCCTTCGGATGTTCTCGCTTGTATACTATTTACCTCAGTCACTCTCCAACCGACTAACAAGGTGCACGTCTTTAGATAACGTGTTTAACGTATTAAAGCAAACGCAGTAGTTTCAGTTTCTTTCTTGAAAAGGGTCTAAATCATAGACCGAAACGTCGAATACATAATTGCAAAATAGCTTTTACTAAGTGTTTATATGACCGAACCTATGCGCTGATATCACTTGTTGGTTTTTAATATTCTAAAAATACGGTCGAAATTATAAATTCTTTATTTAAACAGTAATATGTTGAAAAACAGGGGTTAAATACGGATCTTGCTAAGCAAGATGGTAGTCACAACCGCCAGGCAATACAGTAAGTAGCGTGAGCCTACTTTTGCCAGACTTTCCGCTACGTAGAATGCATCCTTCCAAGCAGGACGTCCCTAGTCATTGTGCAGACATCTCCGCCAGTAGAATAGGTGCTCCAGTGATTAGGCGTCCTCCTAAGCGGAACGTATCCCTCGCTGGTCAGTCATTGTTCTCGGTAAGTGGTATAGTTCCGTTATCGATCAGCCGAATCGCCTCTCCGTCTACATTTCCCAAAGAAACCGACCAGGGGACATTACCCAAGTGTCTCTAATCGATTTCAGCCTCCTTCAAACATATTCTCGAGCACTGCAATCTAACAGATTTCGACGAAAGCCTTTCAGAGATTAAAATTCCTGCACACTGAATAAAACCACTCAGAACGTAGTGCAATCCATAGCAACCATCGTTCGAACTGTTGAGGAGAGAAAGATTCCTTGCAGATCTCAAGGACCCGTCAGGATTTCCGTTGAATTGTACTTTGTGCTCCTCATCTGTCACTTCTTGTCTATAAACCTGGGACTCTTGTAAAAGCAATTGCAACCCACGGGAATAAGACTATTAGCTCGAATCAGTACCAAGAAATACGAACGTCTCCATTTTTAATAAGCGTTATTGTTATCAAGTGCAATGCTGTATTAATAACAAAAAATTGAAAATTTATAATTTTGAAAGGCGTTGAAAGGATGAAAAATATAGGGATAAGGGATTTCAAACTTCAAGTATCGTTATTTTAAAAAAAAATGTCATTTTTGTATTTTTTTCTAGTTTCCCCCTAGTCAGAAGTAGGTTTAGGTTTAGGTTTATTATTTTCCGCATTATAAACAGATGGCGTTTCAAGTCTCGACTTATTCTGCCCAATGAACTATCGTCTCTCTAGTCAGAAGTATATTCTTCAAAATGAAAATGTTTCAGTCGAATCGGATAATAACTTTTGGAGATACAGGTCCCACCGATTTGGATCAATTTTTTCACACCGTGACTTTAACGACTCCCCAGTGCCGTCTGCAACGATTAATTATAAAACAAAAAATATATTTCTATAATTTAAGATATCCTTAATACAATGCAAAAACTCCCATTAAATTATATGTAGTAGTTTTCCTCTAATTAATTCCTAAAGATCACCTATTTTTGGGGGCTCTACACCGGAAGGTCCCCTTAACTCACAGTACTTCCATAGATACTTCTCAATATTTAAATCCACTGAACACTTGTGACGGTGAAACACATCAATAGAACAGTATTGTGTCGCGGAGCTTAACCTCCCGTACGCCCAGCCGCAACACAAACCACGGGACACAAGCAACCTAGTAAATCCTGATCGACCACCGCCCTAATTTCACAAAATTCCAGTATCGTTAAAAATTCACGTCAAAGCGACCCACGAATCAGAGAAACTAGGAAACACTGCGAGGGACATGAAAGACGAAAGAAGGAAGATGGGCAGACCGTGGTATCGATTTAAATGCGAGAGAGAGAGAGAGAGTGTGCAGAGAGGCTGACAGAGCAGGGAACAGAGGGGAGGGCCCCGGAACGCGAACGGGGTTACTGTGTGCAGAGACGATAGGGGTTGGGGGGCGTGCACGGCGGGCGGACAGAGGAGGCGTAAAATTAATCACCCCGTAATACGCACTTAGCGCCGACACGATCGATCGTGACGAATGAAAAGTGGGACAGGAACCCATTTCCTGTCGGCGTAAGCCTCTGTCACTCGGCAAACAGCGGGGATAAAGCGGCCCGTCGATTGACGCCTGGCCCCTGCTTGTAAATAATGTCGTATGATATTAGTTTGCGATGGCACCACCCCGAAATCAACGAGCCCGCGCAACGTTCCGTTCATTTATCGTTGTACCTGCAGCGCTGATTTCGCATTAACCCCCGCGACTATGCTAGGGGTGGGGAGTTAATACGGAAAAACAGGGGGCATCGGGACTCGTCCGTTGCCCATCGATGGAATGCTAACGGTAATACAGTTTATACATGGCGTTTAACGAGATACAGGAAATCGGTTGTCGCAGTTGTTGTGCGTTAATGAAAGTTTGCGTTAATGCCAGCGTGAACATGCATCTCCCCCCTTCTTTGGACGTGGTGATTAATTAGTACTACTTTGGGGGTCAGAGCTTTGGTGTTCTTTTTTAATGGAATTTGATAGTTTTTGATAGTGGTTGTGAGGGGATTTGTTTGGGATGATTTGCAGGGGATATTGTAGATGTAGTAAATATTCTATAGTGATATCTCCGTACTCGCCACAAGAGGGCATTTTAACTGATAATATGTAGGACTGGAAATATTGATTGTATCACTCTGAAATTTACGTGAGAGAATTCTTCATAGTAGTACTAATATGATTGATAAAATCATTCGTATTTAACAAGTAAAGATTCATTTATAGTGGATGGAGTTTCCCGATTTGGAATATATTTTTTTAAAGTATTCATAGGGTAAAGGCACCAGTAGTTGACTATGTATCAGTAGTTGACACTTTTCAGAAAAACCTTACTTTTTTTATGTTTTTCTGAACAGTGCCAACTACTACAGAAAAACATGAAAAATAAGGTGTTTCTCAAAAGTGTCAACTACTGATACATGGTCAACTACTGGTGCCTTTACCCTAGTAACTAAGAAATCCTGAAAATTATATCTGAAATGGACCTATTTTACTCGTGTTATTGAGGCGCGGGCGAAAAACGGCAAAATTCTCTTATTTAAGAATAATTAGCTAAAACTTGACATCTGTATTTTGTTTTGAGGTGCTGAATTCGAATATGATGTTATTTTTTTGTGAAAAAACATTCCTAAGATAGTTCTCTTAATATAAAATCGTTTTTTTTGGGAGATAACTCAGAAAGGAAAGACTGGAGAATGTTTTAAAGTATAAGTGCATATTTACTTGTAAATTGTTTTGGCCAACATAGCGAGCTACACATGAGGCCACTACCAGGCCCAGGACCAAACGCACACTTCTTCCCTTTACTCCTTTTCAATCCCACCTTGAACTCCCACCTCCTACTCCCTTTTCACCTGAGTTTCACAGCCAATTGATTAGTGGAACTGATTCTGCTGTATAATGATTCTAATGCCACGTTTAAATGGATTGACATTTAGTGGAGTGCGATAAATTGGAAATTGGAGATGTGATCGTGGAAGAATTTTTATTCATGGAGGCCTGCCTCATGATTCGTATCACATCATATTTTACCACGAAGTGCGTCCTTTGCCACATCTGTAGGTATTATCCCGTCGTTTCAGGATACCCTGTGCACATACAGTGTGCATACACATAAGTACAAGCTTGCTTGTCGCGGTCGTAAAATAAACTCGATAAATATCTCGATAAATTTCGACCCCGTGTGTATTTTTCTTCGCCGCCTCATAAATTTTATTTGCCCGGGCGGTGACCAATCGGAATGTCGTTTAGCCATGTTTTATGAAAGCAACGATTAAAGCTTACTCTCTGACTATCTCCTCTGCCATTTCGATCGTTCCTCAATATCCACTTCGCAAGTAACGTGGAAATCAAAATCCATGAAACTATTTGGATTAATGACTACGATGCACAAATGGCATTGCTGAATGGAAGCATATTCGCTGCATTGAACATTAATGGGGTCTCTAATGCGCACGTCCAGAGAAGAGGGAGCTCCCCAAAAGAAAACTGAATTCCGCGAGAATCAGAAGATGATTTATTATCAATGCATTGCTATTAGTTGGCTGGCAATTAACCACCTCCAACAAATTTCTCTTTTTCCAAATTTATATGTATAGAAACTTTCCACTTTGTCCTGCAACGGTATAGATTTATAGAATATAGAATTGAGGACCTGCATTTTTGACAGTTTTTGAGTTATGACGTGTAATATAGGTAAAAAAAATCTATTATAGTATAATATAATATTAATATTAAAATTTCTATTTTTAGTAGATTAATATTATAGTATAATATAATACTAATATTATAATACAATTGTATTATAATTATATAATTCTTAATACAATATTAATATTTTCATTATAGAATATATTTCGCTGAAAATAGAAATAAAAACTTATCAACTCAATAACTACTTACTACTTATTCTATGAAAATATATATTATTCAATTAGCATTCTCTTTCTAATATCAAGTCAAAGCAATAATTTTATAAACAATTTTTCCTAATCCACTCGAATTTGGTTAAGATGAAGCTGCACCCCTCTCGCTACAAAGTCCTCAATTACTATAACTATGTCATGTCTGTAGTGGTCTGGAACGATGCAAAGAAAGTGCAGAGAATTACCAGCTCTGGATTACATCCAAAACTGTCTGAAACGGTGCAGAAAACGTGCAGAGGATTGCTACGTCGTGGGATAGGTCTGAGCGGTCTGAAACGCTGCAGAGAACGCGGAGGGAATTGCTACGACTGACCATCACTTCCTTTTCAACCGCTTGCTAGTATCGCCGGAGTTTTCTAAACGCCCGCCAAGGGACGCTCAGAACCGCTCAGAAGTGCTCAGGGACGCTCAGACGCGCTTAGAAACGCTTAGAAACTCTCGGACGAATTGCTCTCTATGGGCACAACGTTAATAAACGTACAATGCGATGCGTTTCCACGTTAACCCGACCGCTGTCGCGGAAAGTAAACCTTGCACGCGCGTCTGCCAGTGACACGTTATTATCGGGCACGTTCGCCCGCGTAAACGGAGGATTGCGCGATTAATTCTTTCGTCCTAAGCGCTACGCGAAATACACTCGGCGTTGTTACGACGGCGAAATGGGAAAAGCGGACTTCCGCGCTGCGTGCCCGCCGAAACGGGATCGGCGGTGGGTGGGAGCGGGCTCGTTTACCGAATCGACAGGGGATCCCGGCTCGAATTGCCGTTCTGTAACGAGTCGTCAGAATTACAATCAATTGCTCGCCCATTGTCGACTGTTAATGCGGCGAATCAGTTCGAATTACTTCGGACGAGATCGATTCGACACACAGTGATTTCGTAGGCAAAGGGAAAATTGTCTGTCGCGTGTTTTCTCTTCTATGACGAGTCTAGCTCTGGGGGATTTCGATATACTTCGAATTCCGAATTTCTTGGATGGGAATATAAAAAATTTGAGACAATTTCGAACTGATTTCTGAATTAAATAGTTTGGGAATCGGGGAGATTATTGTAAAATTGAAATAAATATGTAAAATTGAGATTATTGAACACGAGATTCTTGCAGTTGAAACTCAAGATGGCTTGAATCCTCTTGAGTCGAAACACTGCGTATCTGCGCTGTTCACCGAGTTAATTTTTATCAAGCGAATTAAGTGAGAAATATTGGCATCGTTGGAGTGGAACGTTAAAGGCTTAATAAGCTTCATCGTCCTTTTTACAGGAGGACTCGGTGAATTCCACTTATATCTCCCCTCTTCCTTCTTCCCCAATCTCCTCCATTACGTCTTCCACTATGCATTATTCAGTCTTCGGTATTTATTACTCGCGGTTCCCCTAATTACGCGACGAATCACTGCACTTTCTTCTTACAAGGGGACTTCTTCTTCAGGACTGGCAAATTCAGAAATTGTTTATACTTAGTGTACAAGAAGGTCTTCATTCGGACATTAATTTCCCAAAGCAGTAATACGCTTTGGGATTCAACCAAATTCGAGAAAATAGACTTTGAAAATTTCTGAGTTCCCTTATATACAGGGTGTTCCTTTACTTATGACCAATACTCTAGGGGGTAATTACTACCTCCTAGTAATTAAGGGGGGAGACCACTGTCTCGGTCCGAAATGTAAGGGTGTTTTCGGGAATTTATTTCAACCAAACAACGCAAGGAAATCAATTTATTGCTTAGTATAGTTAATAGTGTACATATCGAAGGGTACGAAAATTTTTTTTTCAATCAAATTCATAAATCCGTTTCGTGTATACTCTTCGTCAAAATTTGCGCTCCGGCAAAAACATGCTAGTCGCGTTGACAGTTCCCAGGCCATATGGTTCATCGAAATTCAAAAAAACAATAATATTTAGAAACTAGAAGCTTGCCTCTATTACGTGACGATCGAAAAATGTCAAAATTGTAAAAAATAACAAAATGGCGGACAACTGAAGAAAAAAGTCATGTTTTCGGGGTACAAAATTGGGGAAATGTTGCTAAACAAAATAGAAGCAGGTCGAAAATTGAAAATGTCTGATCGTCACGTAATAGCGACGGGTTTTCCGTACAATAAATGTCCATGATCATGCCAATTGGACGTATAGTTTTTTCTGTAGACTGTCAACGCGGTTGAGAAATGTCATTCTGAGAAAAACGCGTTCAAAGTTCCGCGTGGCTCAGTCGCGCGTTTGACACCGCTTCATGAAAAACACCATATCTCCGTCAATTTTGCGAATTTCTTCAGAAAATTTGGAGAGAACATTCTTGAAACATACGTCTTTCAGAAAATGTAAGAAATAATATATTTTTTCGATGTCATTCTGAGGAAATCGCGTTCAAAGTTCCGCGTGGCTCAATCGCGCGTTTGACACCGCTTCACGAAAAACACCATATTTCCATCAAGTTTGCGAATTTCTTCATAAAATTTGGAGCAAACATTCTTGAAACACACGTCTTTCAGAAAATGTAAAAAGAAAAAAAAATTTTTTCAGATTTGAGACAGTGGTCTCCCCCCTTAATACAGGCAAAAAATAAAACGAAAATGAAAAGTGACGAAATTGCGATAAAGGGTTTTGTTTTCGATAAAATTAACTTTGAATTTCACCAAAATACCTATGCATCGTAGGCGCGTGCGCCTCAAGCTCAAGACAACTCAGAATTTTTCAAAGTGGATTTTTTCGAATTTGACTAAAAAGCACGCCTTACTGCTTTGGGAAAGTAATGTCCGAGTGAAGACCTTCACGTACACTAATTGTAAGTATAAACAATTTCTGAATTTGCTAGTCCTGAAGGTCCCCTTGTTAGTCGAAAGATAAGAACTTTGAAGCTTCGCACTACCATCCTATTTGTCACCAGTGATGGGCAAAAAATTATTTAAAATAAAAATTACGTACACAAATTTTTATTTCACATAATTTTTTGCCCATCTCTGTTTGTCAATCTTCTCTTTTTGTCTGTCTATGATTGATCGTTCTACTGAAATTTCGAATACTCCTTCTACCTCTGAAAAGCCAACTAAACAGGCCTTAAAAATCTTCAAACTCCTTACACAACTACTTGAGTGAAATATTACTAACATTTTAAAGAATTTCAAGCCCCTTGAATACAATGCTGGTACGACGAAAGGACGACGCGTGGTGCGAGAAGAAAAGGAGAGGAAAGAAGCAGGGTGGGTGGAACAGCAGCGGGAGCATCCCCTGCGGGATGTGCTGGCAGTTATCTGGCAGAAGTGCATTAGCTTTTGTTTGTCGCGGAGGGAGGAAAAGGCCAGAACTGGATCTCGTGTGCCGAGAATGGGGTTATTCTTATTCCCTTTCGTCCAGCCGCCACTTTTACACCTCCCGCGCAGTCTGTTGGCCTCCGAGCCCCGAGGTGTATCTAGATAGCTCAGGATTGGCTTTACCCGAGCTTGCCCCGCGGCCGGCATTCGTCCACCTGGTAATACCGCGGTGGTAGAAGAGATTAACAAACTACATGTCCAGTGTTGTTTTAACGAACGAGCAGGGACGCTTGCCAGAATAGACTTCGTACACGTGAGAAGATTGTTGAGGAAGTTTTACATTCTTTTTACAATCTCACCCCTTCGAACTCGATTCTACTTTAACACGTTGCGTGCGGGTGACGTGTACGGTCACGTCATGGGACTCTTGGGCCCGGTCCCAATAAATGTGAAAGGTGAAGAAGAATTTTTCAGGTACCGAATTCTTCTTTTGCATACACATTCAGTACGAACGTGTTCACCAGTGTGTGCATGTCGTTACAACTTTGCAACGTTTTTCACCATGGTGCAGCTGTTTCTTGTATTTAGATGAAGGTCAACTATTTTCTGTGCCGCACGCAACGTGTTAAACAACAGCTATTAGCAAACTTATACTAAAAGCTAAGATATTTATTATTAAATCCCTTGTTAATCGTATTAACCTTGATTAAAATCCAACCAACCCCGTGACTGGATACAAACGATTCTACTACCCCGTGTCGGGGATTCTGGAGATCTTCGAGGGTTTAAGGAGTCACGGAGATCCTGAAGCTTTCGGGACGTCTGGGGATCCAGGAGATCTGGAGTAGAGGTCCTGAGGGTCTCACAAGTATACTAGAGATCCTCATGTATATGTTAGTATTTGGTTGTTACTTCGAGTTATTCCTAGAACAACCCTAGAACAATGTTTGCTAGAATTCTACCCCATCTCAGTTAACATCATCCTTTCCAAAGAAAACCTTTACCCAAAAAGAATCCTCTCTCTATCTCCACTCTATTTCCACGCATCTGTCGCCTGTTTACCTCCGCGCTGCGCACGTGGCACGCACTGTAGTCTGCGCACACTATTCGTTAAGGACAAAAACGTGGCCTTAGGTGCCATTTCGCCAGGCGCGAAGGGGACGGCCAAAACGAGCCGGAGAAGGAAGACAGCGGACGTTCGGAATTCCAGGAGTTTCGTCGCATACTTGCCCGTAAGTTATGCTCTCATAAACTTACAAGGACACAGGCTACGTGTCCTCCGCGACTCTGGCTGTGTCTGCTCTGGAGGAGCCGCGTAAAGGAACACGTTACGCGGGCCAGGAGAAGGGTGGGCCTATATCAATTGCGCCTACCCTCTTGCAGACAGGCCCGAAACAGGTATAGGGAATTAGTAGGCGAGCGGAAATGGTGGCGGAAAGTATGACCGTGGAAGTATTATGCTAGAGCAGGTTGAATTAGCATACTGACGTCTCGCGAAAACCATTCGTATCAGTTAGCGTACAGCTCTGGAGGGACTAGCGTGGCCAAACGAGTTTATGCTGGCTCTGCTCTTCCACGGTATGCTTAAAATTAACATATAACATCGCCTTCCGTTGATACTTATGGCGGCGGGTCTTTTAAGGAGAATTAGTTTCTTCCTGCGAGCCACTTGCACGCGGAAGGTCCTCCGGCGTGTTCATTTGTGCTTAGTTGCTTTGTTATTGCTCTATCGGCGGCTGAAGTATGAAGTCTCGAGGATTAAAATTTTTAATGTAATTTACGTTTTTTATATGTTGCAATAAGACTGTAGATTTATTTCGAAGATAAGTTACGCTTAATACTGATGTTTTTTTTGTGTCTTCTGGTAAGAGTCCCAGAAGTATATTCCCTTGGATGAAAGCGCTCTAGACAGCCCTTAAGTCATGCAACCCGATACCGCGTTGGGGATACGGCGTGATGAACGTGAAAATTGCAGGGTCTCTCGTCGCATCCGCAAGAAACACTTTGCTAGTTAAGCCACGTCAGTGAGTTCGTTTAATGCGCGCACGGAGGGACAGAAAATTTGTGAAAAGCTGAACCCCGGTTTCTCATGGACCCTTGCCGAGGATGCACGCGGGAACTAGTTTCACTTGCAAAACGCTCGTTTGCTCGGCCGAGCTCAGCGGACGATGAAAACGCGATGGATTCAATCTGTAAAACGTTCTGGGCGGATGTGCCATTTAGTATTTCCTTCTTCGTTAAATTATAGTCTCTATGTACCGGGGAAACTGGAATATATGATCGTGGTGAAGACAGGGAGTTCTATCGACACATAAATCGAATTATTGCTGACTCAAGCACTCTTTATAATAGTATTGATTTTTTTAATGGGTCTATGCATACTTTTAAAAGACAGTTACGTAGGATTATCGGATAATATCATATTTTGTGTACCATGAGTTTTTGTGCATGTCTAATTTTTGTTATATTAGGTAAATTTCTTTTTCTTTTGTGTAAACATTTATGTAAAAGGGCTTCGGTCCGTTTATAAATAAATAAATAAATAAATAAAGTAGCGGTATTATAGGTACTTCTTGGGTTTTTCGGTTGTATCTTCGTAACCTTTGTAGAAACCAAAATACGAAAATATCGGCATGAGATCATACTGTTACATAAAAATACCGGTATATTTACCTATAGTTACCAGTAATTTTTTCAGGTTTCCTATTTTATTACAACTTTGTCAAGATAGGTATTTGTAAGCAGATATGTATTTAAAACCGATATTATTTTGTTATCGGTATTATGTTACCAAAATTATATCGAAACCAATATAGTAGGTACCGAAATCGCTGTAATACCGAACCAAAGGAATTACGTGACATTTAAAAATATCTTAAAAAAATTGTATAAAAAAATATCGTAAAAATATAATTAGAAATATCTTAAAAGTTAGAAATGATGGAATACGAACCCGAAAGAATTATCCACTATTTTTATATTAGGGTATAACGTTATACTGGCATTTTTATATAATAGTTCCAATTGTATAAGTGTTATGAAGTTATTACCGGAAAATCTTAACTAGGTAGGTAATCTAAGTAGGTACCATGTCACTAATAAAAAGAAAACAAAAAATGCCGGTATTTATTTCGGTTTTCAATTATATATTGAATATTCATTTCGCTAGATACCGGTTTCGATATTTATCTGTTTCGATACTATATCGGTTTCAGTACAGCTTTGTTAGCGTAGTACCCGTATCAGAGTCATATTTAAGTCCCTGGATGAATATAACATTCGCGTCACCTTCGGGTCACGAAAATACAACTTCGTGAAAACAACTTAGAACGCCACTAGTTACCTGATCACTGCTCTCTATGAAACAAGTTATACGACCGAAGCCACAGCTTTTCTATTTTCCCGAGCCTCGAAGCTGCATTCCTAGCGATCCAGCACGCTCCATCGAGCGGGCCAATCGCGACGCAGCGAGTATATTCTTCAGTGTCGCCAGAAGCGCGGAGTACACCGAAGGTATACGCGAAGTCACTCGTCCGGGATGGTAGGAAATTATTGGCACGGTCTGGAGTTGACTGGATGTTAATTACTCTATCACTTCGCCCCGTCTCGCACCTCTCCCCCTGTAGTCTCAGCCGCCCCCTGTTTTCTGGGGGCTCTCACTCCCCCGCCCCCGTAATTATGACAGCCCTGCCTCATAATAAGGTAATTTAAACGCATGACTTAGGAGGCACAGCGCGGATATTGGTCTGGCCTGTTCCAGTCGGCAGTTTCGTCTGTTCCTTGCCAGGCTTACGCGAGAGTTCGCACTCTTTACGAGCTATAATCATTACGATACCGCGTCCGACCTTAACTTGCCCGTTCCTGAAGGAATTTCTGCACGGCGCGATGCCACTCTGTTCAAGGGGCGCTAGGAATTCTTCTTCTGCTTCCATCCCCTTTGCTTCGTCGAGGGCGTTAAAGACTGTGGATCTCAGGGCTGGTGGTGTCGAATATTATAAGGCAAGATTGATGCAATTCATAGCAAAGAGAGTGTACCTTTAATAATCCTTTTGTGTCTTCTACTGTAACTCGAAGTCTACATAATCTTTTTTAATTATCGAGACACAACACTTTTACACATTTAGCATGAATAACTCTACTCTAAATTAGCTCTATTATTTTCTTTTTTTATTTTTTGTTCTATTTCTACTGGCTTTCTTTTCTTACATACTTTATTTGTTAACTTTATTAATTATGTATTGTAATTTAGAGGCTCTTTACCCGTGGAATAAATAATAATAATAATAATAAAACTTCAAATTTTTAAATCTCAATACATAGTAACTTAATTCTTCCACCTTCACCAATTTTCTTTATCACCTTTCTCTGTTAACACTTCTATTGACGTCGGCGTGAAAACACGCCAAGGATTCTCCACCCCCTTTTCATATTTTCTGTGAAATATCGGAATTATTACCCAAGTGTTTTCGAATGTTTGCCCGAGGGAGACTTAAGAAAAAGATCTTCCATATCGTCTCGCGAGTTCGCTGACTTCTTTGCCACCGCGTATAATACGATAAGGTAAATGTCCCAATACCTGGACACGTCCCAATACCTGGACACTAGTGCAAATAATGCTGATTATTACGTTTAATATTTGCTTTATCTATAAAAGAATTATTTTATTCAATTACTCAAATATTTAATAAAATATATTCATATACATATTTTTCTTAGTAAACTTGTAACAATCGTAATAAAAGTAAATTTTCTTGAACTCTCCAGTTTACACCATTTTAATATTGCTCTTGTCTGATTTGGTAAACAGTCTCTATATTTTCTTAAGCGAATATTATTAATAATGTTTAGTATATTGGTACAACTAATACAGTTTTAGAAAAATGGTACCTTGTAGTATTATTTTTTGATTGGAAAATTAAACTTAAAGTTCGCATTAGTTTTTTATTCGCGTGTCTATCTTCTGGTACAGTGAAATCCCAGAACGTCCCCAAACCTGACCACGTGTACTAACTGTGAAATAAGTACATGTTATTGTTGACACAATAATAAAATAATTATTTAACATCTTAAAAATAATTTGCACCCTGAAAACACTTTGTATTCTTTGTATCTTGCTTTAATGATAATATTTCATTCATGTGTAAAATTCGTGTGTAACACACGAATACACATAACCTTAAAATTAGTCATTCACTAATAGATTCTTTTCACTTAACTTTATTTACTGATTTGAATAAATTTCTTATACAGGAGAAATATGCTAAAAGAAAAAACTATTGTGTTGTTTTTTTTTATTTAATTTCCCTAGGAAACATCCAAAATCATGTGTCCAGGTAATGGGACAGTAAAATCGGGACACCGGGACATACTAGTTAAGCTGTCCAGGTATTGGGCCATTGTAAGGACTACGAATTTTCAATATTTTACCAAATTATTCAATCCTACAATATGTTTTCTTTGTTTAATGATAAAGTACACACCATGCCCCATGTAATTGCATAATCGTTTGTATATAAATCGATTTGTATAACCGAAAAATTCTCAAACGAGTGTCCGGCGTACCTTAAATGTCCAGGTATTGGGACATTTACCTTAGTACCAGGCAAATGATTAACGCTGGCTGGTCCTCGAGGAAGCGAGACGCGCAACAATAGGCAGCAGGCATCGAACCGTCCCGGACGCGTCGCGGTTTGCCGACTTTAAAGGAGCTCGATTCCCCGTTGATTGCATTATATACGTTGTTACGGTATATAGATCGAAATTACGTTCGAACGGAAGAGCACAAACGGCCGCTCCTCTCGCCTCCTCGCGCTCGCGTTTCCACGGGATTGGTTCTTTTCACGATCGATCAACGGGCGCCTCCTGCTCCACGCTTAGGCTGTATCTACGGTGCCGCGTTCCTGCCAGACGACGCAAGAATGCCTGCCCTCGGTTAATGACCACGCTCGTTTGCCTTCCAGAAATCACCTCCAAATAAATTTCATCGATCGGCTGACTTAATTATCGTGCAAACCTGGCACGCATTCCCTCATCGAAGGGTACGTTCTTCGGTGGCATCGAGTAGTCGACTAGATTGCGTAGAACTTTGATTTCTTATCTTTTGGAAAGCCCCAAATTGGTGGTGTTTAGTGTCTTCATTCTAGTTTCGGAATGATGAGGAGGAAATATCGTAGAGCCTTTATTATTAGATTATTATTCCGTAGCTGGAAGGGTATGAGGATATATTAAAAGCGAAATTCTTCTTTTAAGTGCAATAGGTATTATTTTTTATCAAACACTTGCAGGGCTACTTTGACAATTTCTCTGTAGGTATCTACATTTACGAACTCCTACCACGAGATATCTTTCTCTAAGCTCAATCTTTCTCAGATTATCAAGCTTACTTGAGGCATTGAGAGTATAAAGGGATTGTCCTATATTGAAAAAAATTAATTTTTCCCATTTTATATGATTAGTATAGTTTATTAAAAATGCACTAAAAACTAAAAAATAATTTTTTACTTGTACTGCAATTTCGATGGCGTTTTTTCACTTTAAATAAAATCGTGGAGCACGATTTTTCATAACAGAATATGAATCAATTTAATACAGCATCAAGCGTCGAAATGAATTTGTTGTGAGATACCCTGATCCACGATTTTATTTGAAGTGAAAAAACACCATCGAAATTGCAATACAAGAAAAGAATTATTTTTTAGTTTTTAGTGCATTTTTAATAAATTTTTTTTTATATATTTTTTATTATTCTCATTGCCTCAATTCTCAGACCTAGTGTCACGAAAACGTCACTCTATTTGCTTCTTCACTCCCGTTTCCATCCACCGAAGAAGCCACCCCTCTTTCCCCTCCACCGTCTGATACTCGTGGGTATACCCTTTACGAGGCGACGTGTGCGCGATGAGGAAAGTGGCCCAGCGATCGTACATCAGAGGGGGTCCGATCGGTTATCGGCAAGAAATATTGCGGGCCGACGAGTTCCTTCGCGGGCGAGTCGACGTTTTCGAGAGAACTCGAACCGAGGAGTAATCAGCTGCCCCCTTATCCCGCGAACGCCTCGCGACACGGCAATTTTCGCGAGATTCCGTCGTCGACCATCGGCGTTCAAGCGGTTGAAACGGGGAGACGACTAATTCGTCGACAGCTGTTGCTGGAGAGCAGAAAATGGATATCAAAGGGGGTTGGTGGTGTTTCTTGCCTCCATTTCACCACTTTTGACGAGGGTGTGTGAGTGCTGTGAGATTCACGGTCGTGGATTTGGGTCAGATTGTTGTATGCAGCTGTTATTTGATATAAAATTAATTGGTCCCCGGGGGCGCAAATGACGCCCCCTTTTATGCTCTTCTTAGGGGGGTTCTTAGAAGTGTGTGTTACTGTGAAGCAATCGGGGTTTCGTATACTAATAATAGATACTTTTTTTATTTTATTTTCGTTTAAGCTTACTCAATCCTCCAAGGGGTTTATACAGTTTTACACTGCCGCACCCTTTTATGGGTCTGTTATAATTTATATCTAAATGTTGAGTTCGCATTTTTGGAAAAAGTCGCATATCCAGAGTAGAGAGAAATATTTTAATATCGAACGGTGGGTAGTGTTTACATTTCAATAACAGATACGATTGGGGCCTTTTTATAGGATGGGTATTAGGGTGGAGCGATACTATATAGACAAAAATTTAACTTTGAATTTTCAGTTGGCCTGGGTGCGGGACAGTTGTATTTTGATTAACCAAACACAACTGTAAAAAAATTTGGAAAAATATTCATGTCTGCAGGTTCCTTTTTCTTTTAAAAATGTAAAAAATAAAATTCACATTGTGAATTATGTATTCACAAATTTGAATTTTCGCCTATATAGTATCGTTCCGCCATAATGGGTATATCGAGCATATTCGTGTTTCTATGTTCTGTTGTTTATGTCAACAAGGGCTAAAAGTACGTCTACACGACGACACTTTTGTGTCTATATCAAGTGTATAAGTACATCAAAACACTTATGTCTAGCTTTGGCTATACCGTCCACACGAATCGCAATTATTGAGACTACAGCAGTGTCCTACACTCGTATCGAGAACGAATGGCAACAAGAAGTGTCGCGTGTGTTCACACATCTCTAGATTCAAGCTTCAGCTAGATTGGAACTCCACTCGGTCCGTTTGTGCGAATCAAGCGTGGAGTTTTGTGTGAGTGTTGCATGAATGCGCATGTGTGAATGGTTTCGTGGAAATATGTTTCATGGAATGAATGTATAAACTGAAACTTGTATTCCATATATTATTGTATAAATAAGAAACTTTTATTTCCTCGAAAGTAGAAAAATGTTCTAGTTAAAGAAGAACATTTATTCTGCTCTGAAACAACAGTACCTTAATAAATCTGATTGTGAGATACAGAAGTATTATATCTCCTGTGGGGAGGCTTCCTGCCTTTTTCTTCCGCTGGTATGGAAACTTTCTCAATCTTTCCTCGCAGATGTTCGCCTGTTTTATTTCTCGATTACGTGTTTTGCCTCTGAAGCAAGTAATTGGATGTGGCGAGTACGCATGGACCACGGAAGGAAGAGACAAGATGTAGAGTGGCGTAGTTATGGCGAGGAGTACTCCTCAATCGCCCTGAGCGGCCAATTAATTTTGCACCGGATGCAATAATGTACTAAACGCGTAGGGCACTCTGTAAATTTCCTGAGAAAACTCAGCTGAAAATTTATATTCTCTGTAGACTGTATATAAATCTATACGAAACATCAAAACCGAAATGCGTAATGGACCAACCCCCTTAAGGGAAAACACCACTGTGATGGTCGAAAAAGTAAGCCGTTTTTAAGATTTTTTTCAGGAATAATTTACAGTTTTCATATCAAATTTGTATTACCTACCTCTAGTACAATGTCTTAAGAAACTATACAAAAAAAAATGAATAGAAAGACAGAGGTACATAAATTTTAATATATTCGCAGGTCCGAAATCAAATTTCATTTTTTTTTTATAAACTATATGAATGTATTTTTCGTTGCACGTACCTACGAATTCTTAAAACCGCAAACAATGTTTTTGAAATACGTTCGAAAAACTATCCATCTTATTCGCATATTTTCGAAACTTTCCTTCTAAAGCGCACCATATTTATAAAAATAATTTGTGTAAAAAATCGCTACTTCATCAATCCTAAATTTCACACTGGAAAACAGTTCCCTAAAACTGTCCCCATTCACTCGAAAAATCCTAAAAACCCTCAGCAGATTACTATCCCAATTCACACTAAATCGAATTAAAACATTCTCTTTTAAATTCCTTTAATCCTGACTATAAATAGTGAGAAACCCTTCACCCCTCGGAACTCCTAATTTACTCTTTTAAGTTCTCGAATCGCAAGACAAGGAATAGCGCCTTTTCGAGCGATTCTCATCGCGGTTACCTTTTCTCTGGTCCCTCGTTAACGAGCTTTCCACGCTCGTCCCTCTTTCGTCGCTCGCCTCCAAAGGCCTCGAGCGCGAAACTTTGAGAGCGGCTGCGCACACGGCCGCGCGTAATTTACACAGCCAAAGCGACGCACGAATTATCATAGGTGGGATGAAAATCGGGCCAGGAATAATCGTGCCGCGGCGGCTAATTGCCGTTACACACCAATTAACTCATCGACTTCCATTAGTGGCAGCTTGTTGCCTCGCGGCCCTCGGCGTTCAACGAAAACTCGTCGACGCAAGTATCGACGCTGCGAACGGGTCCACGGTATAATGTGATCGAGCTGCTCGGGACGAAAATTCTCCTCGTCCACGCGTTAATACTTCATCGGCCAAACGGAATTTTTGACTTGAGAAATTGACTGGATGGGACTATTTTGAAGGTGTCAGCCATTTTTGCGATTAAGTGTCATAAGTCTTGTGCTTTAGTTACATTTACACTTGCGATGAGTTACGTCAAACGGGTGCACGCTGTAATTCCGTGTTTCTTATTTTGTATGCCAAATAACTATGTCTTGTGACGTGCCATTTAATTTTGGATGGTAGTGTTATTACCACTACCTTATTATCTTATGGTACTATTATTTTTATGAAGTACTAGGGTAAAGGTACCAGTAGTTGACTATGTATCATTGACACTTTTCAGAAAAACCTTTTTTTCATGTTTTTCTGTAGTAATTGACATTTTTCAGAAAAACATAAAAAATAAGGTTTTTCTGAAAAGTGCCAACTATTGATACATGGTCAACTACTAGTGCCTTTACCCTAATTCGATTAGATAGTTTCCCAATTGTTTACTCATCCCTTCAAAATTCAAGTTCAAAAACAGTATTTTCTAATTTCTATAAACAATAAAAAATAGAAGTATTCTCAAAATTCCCAAATCCCTGAATATCCTTGATACTTCCAACAACATAAAACCCTCAACAAGGACAAAGTTGCATCCCCCTGTTCCTCAGACTCGCACCTTCAAACTGTCAAGGTCACCCGAGTGCAGAGCCGTCTAGAAGTTACGGCGACCATCGTTGGAAGTAATAGAAGACAGCTTATCGTCCCTTTTCGTCGGTTTGCCAGCGAGCAGGAGTCGTCGGTTCTTCCTCTCTCGACAAGGGATGGGACCGTAAGGGTGAAAAGGTACGCGCCCCTGCGGGAAGGGGGTTAGAGCCAGGGCACACGAGCGGAATACTTATAACCGCGTTTACGTGAGTTGGCCGCGCGAATGGTAAGTCATAAATATCGGGAGGCGGCTGAAAAGTCTTTCGGGCATATCTCGTTCGGCATGAGGCCCTTTAATCATGCAACAGCCCGCGGGGGATGAACTTTCGAGGGGGCTGCGCGTCAGAGGGTTGATACGACTCGTCTGATCTCGATAAAGGCTCCTCGATATTTCTTCTTCGCGGTGTTTTGAAATTTCTTTGATACCAACGCGCCAGACGCTCGGCGAGCCATTTTCCACTCATTGAAACGTCTTTCTGGAGACGTGATTGTTTTGGCGGCTGCGAGAGACTGTAAAAGAAAATATGCTATCCCGTTTGTGGAATATAAAATGATTTTAAACATGAAGCTTAATTTATTCGACAACACCACTGTGTATTTGTAATTTGCCAATTGTTTAAGATGACACTGGTTTTTAAATATGTACTCTGTGTACTTAATAGCTTGCAGTAACGGAGCAGAAATGTGATAAGTCAGACGAAAAGTATTCGATGCATTTATGCTTCTCTTGTAGCACAAGTTGGAGAAATTAATTAAAACACCTGACCAGTACTTTTCTGCATCCTAAATTTTCTTATTCCTGGCTTCATTTTTGAGTTACCATTTTCGTATTTTTGAATCTTTTAACTTCTCAAATAGTCCTTTTCTAGAAATGTAAATTCTGATAAAATGAAATTTGTAGTTGAAAAAATAATTGTGGAAAAAGGCGATTTTATTTGCTAAAATTCACCAACTTTTTAAATTTGAATATTAAAGTCTAAAAATTTACAGAAATATTGGCAATGAAAAAAGAATTGCCTGCGGTACAAATAGGAGAAAAATGTTACAGTGATGAAAAAATTCTTTCACTTTTACAAGTTCCTAATTTTCCACCAGCATCTGTATGCAACTCTAATTTAAACTTTGGTTTGCCTGAAAGGCGTACTTGGTAGCGCAAATAGATAACATCCCGCGTTTATCGTGTGCTCAAAAATAGCGCTGATAAAAAGGGAGGGGGGAATGATCCACGGCAATGAAGTTTAAAGGTGGCAGAAAAAGCGCGGCGATTAGGGGTCAGAGAGCATTACAGAGGCGTGGTATCAGATAACACGCACTGTATAAACCACAGAATGATTCTCGAAAATATAAAAGTGTCGCGCGGGACAGGGCGCGGGTTACGTATAAAAGGGGGTCGTGCATCCTCGTTATCGGGCCGCGATTGTCGTTATTTATGCTGCCGGTGGTAATTAACTTATCTAAGTGTCCACCCGTGAATGTGCCGCCTGAATTATGGTCGAACGCATCCAGGAAGCTTTTTCTGTCCATAAAATCCTCGATTCCGCGGTTATTCGCAGCCCGTGAATCTAACGGCGCTTCCCCTTTCGCCGTTTAAACGTCCCTTCCCGTTTACGTGCCGCCGTTTCGCCGCGAAAACGCCCCGCGCGGAAACGACGTGCTGTTCGCGAGAAGCGTAAGATACTTCCCTACCATTCGCTGCAAGTGGCAAACAGACGAAGATAACCGCGGAGAAGTTATAATAATTACGCGAGGCAAATTGCTCGACATTGTGGAACTTGGATCAGCGTGGGTTGCTAACGAAGATAACTAGGTATTTAAAAGTTGGGGACCATTTTAGTGTCTTTCTATTGTTAAGAGAAAACAGAAGATGGTGACCCCAAGTCTCACCCACATCTTTAAGAATTTGATAATTTTATTTCAATATTAAATTAACACTCCCAACTAATAAACACCCCCACTTTCAACCCTCCCCTTCAATAATTATTCTTCTTCATTTTCATTGAGCGTATCCGTGAAAGTTCTCTGTAATTTCAGATCTTCGTTGATAAGATCCATCGACAGGGGTGAAACGGGGGTTACATGTTACCACCCCTCAATTTCGATCGCGGGAGGAAAAGTGTTGGCGCGAATATCCGAGGTCGTTATGGCTGACGCGGAGCTTAACGCTCAGGCATAACTTAGCGGGCTTTAACAACAGCCGGCGGACGGACAGCGCAGTCGGATCTAATAAAAGTTGGTCAGCGTGAAACCGCGGCTTTAACGAGAGGCCAGGGATCCTCTGGTACAGGCGGCGGCAGAAGGCGGCCCGGTTCCAGCTTATTAAAAGTGAAACGGCCTTAATAAACAAGCTTGCAAAAGGTCTGTCCGCCGTCGACGTACAGGGAGAGCTGAGAGGGGTTTGAAATCCAACCCACCCTCCGGGACGAGCGGCACCGAAACGAGCGTGAAAAGCACTCGATACTAGCGACGATTACACTCTGCCCTCGTCCTCTGCAGCGGCCAGGACCTTTTTCGGTGCTCTTCAACGGGATGGAGGGCCGAATAAACGACAACGATCATTTTCCCGCCGCCTTTATGACGCTCTACGATTTGTTTATCCCCGCGTGCCTTCTCGCTGGCCGATTTAACGGGTGTCCCACGATTACGCAACGATTTAATTGCGTTCAGACCTTGTTTCCACTTTGTCGCAACGGGCGCTCGAGTGTTTGCACTCATTTGAGTGGACTTGGAGGAAATATGAGGAAATATTGAGATCCTGTGGATGGCGTTATGGGACAGAAGGTAGGGGAGAATGTGCAATGGCGGTCACTTAAGCAATAATTGTAATTAAACGAAGATATAAGGTGCAATATGTCTTGAAAATGATTTTTTTGTAAACTTAAACTATCAATCTATACGTAGGATACGAAAATAATTAATTTTAGTGTATCCATCCGCTGAGTCCCATCCAGAGCATTCAGAATGTGCCCAGAGGCCACAAGAGATACATCGGAACCACATTTCATTGTCATGGCCAAATTGAAAGCAAATAATGCACTTATTTTCATCGTTTTCATATGGATGAGGTATTTTGGGCTTTTCCTTCTCCAAAGCTGGAGAAAAAAATTAAGCAATTTTTTTACAAATTTTTCTTTTATTTTTGTTTTTCAGTTTATTTTTTTCTAATTTTTTTCCGCTTTGCCTATATCGTTATCTTCGTCGTTTTCACATGGCTGAGATCTTTTAGTCTTTCTAATGAAGAAAGTCTTGTTTATTTTACACTAGTGAATAATGATAATCACGTTACGGGCCCTAACAGTCAAGTGACCATCATTGCCCGCATACGTGTTCATTGATAAGATTGAAGATTACATATTTAAATTAAATATATTTATATTAAATTTCATTCTAATCCTTTGCCTTGATAGTATATCTATATTTACGTAATCTTGAAATGTAAAAAAAGCTTCAGAATTAGTACTTACCTCTTATGTTGTGTACACGAAATATTACATCGACGATGTTGAAAACACAAAAAGACTAGTTTTCCTTGGCTGCTTAGCAACGACGAAGGCGAGATCGTTAGACAATATAGCGAATGATGTCGTGGAACGTAAGGAAAAGAAATTGTACATTTCGGACATACCGTTTTATAATAACAATACTGACCGCCATTGCCAACTGACCGTGATTGCCTCATTCTCCCCTACACCTGTTTTCAAGTTGGTTCGAGTTTGGGAGTGGTTATGGGATGGCAGAGGGAACTGGAAGGGAAATTAGCAGGGGTCGAATGAAACTGTTAGAATTTTCAATTATTTATGAAATATCTGTAATTTTATGACTATTATCTTTTCTGTTGGGAAAAAGCTGCTATAAAATGCAGTGTTTTAACTGAAACTTTTATTCCTCACATTTTTGTATAAATAAGAAACTTTTATTTTCTTGAATATAGGAAAATGTTCTAGTTAAACAGAAACATTTATTCTGCTCTGAAAATGTTAAAGTTGTGACAAGCAGATTACCTGGAAATGCTGTAGAGTAAATAGGTTTGAAGTTGAAAGCTTAAACCGTTCGGTGAAAATAATTATATAAAACTCCCAATGTGCTTTCTCTTCTATACTTATCCTGCTTCCAATTTCTAAAATAATATTAATTAAAACAATATTCCTAACTTTTATATTTTACCCTTAAGTATTTATTTGAGAAGTTAGGGATTTGTTTTCTTGTTCCTTCATCACTTTATGTGCAAGCAGGGGACGTGACTAATCTGTTCAATCAGGGACAAGTTAAATAGTTACTGTCTAGTGTTTAATTACTATTTTAGTTATGCAAATATGAAAGACACGATGTTGCTATTTCGTCACGCTTATTCCTACATAAAAATCGCCTGAAGCCTTGAAACTGGTAGTTGTTTCTACTTGCCCGTTCTCCAACCATGAATTTCCTTCGATTTTCAGTAACATTCGATCGTATTCAACTCTCATCGGACGGCATTAGCAAAGCTGGCAAAGCCCGTCTGTCCGCGTGCTGGTCAGATATTATTTTTTTGCCGGAGGCGAGGCGAGATAATGGCGGCCAGCGAAGCGAACGAAAGCATAACTCTGCCCGATAAAAAGCTTTTATTACCGGCAATTAGGATAAGCTTGCTACCCTCCAACCCTTGCAACCCTTTCCTGTTTGTTCGTTCACTTTTTTCGACAGCCGACAATGGGGATGGGTCCGTGGCAGGTATAGTCTCCCGACGTGGTTTGGACAACCCTGACTATAATCGTCTTCACAGCATCAACTATTACAACCCACATTCCCTCTGTAAAACCAATATCTACTCACAGATACACTACAATATCTGCAGAAGCGTGAAAGATCTAATCACCACTATCTCCACAGAATAATTCCCACTACAAACTCAACTACCCCTCCACTCACATTTCCTCCCCCGCGCACTCCTATCGAAGATCTCCCTATTACTCGCAGACTACAATCAAACTTCGAACTTCTCATAACGAAGCTCACCAAAGAAGAGGCAGCGTTCGCGTGATTCGTCCTGCCAAAAAGAACTCCCGTTCGTTCCCCCGGAATCGAGCCTCATTTCCGTTCACCCAGCAACCCCTTGCTTCCACGGAGAGGGCGCACGGTCTCGTTCCGAGGGCTCGCTAATCCGCGAAGTGCAGTTATAATAATCGCCCCGTGAAATTGCGCTGGCGTGCGGCCTCGGCCGAGGAAGCGGCCAGAACGGTGTTGGAGAAACGAGGGAAGGAGGCGAGGGGGTGGCGTGTTCCGTGGACTCGTCTCGCGAGGGTGCGCGGCCCCGCGTTACGAGGCGTCGTTCTGGAGCGGATACGTCGTTCCACAATAATATTTTTGGCCCTGTTCCCGCGAAGGACGACCAGCCTACCGTGCTGCGAGGGACCACGTGCGCGAATCAGCCTCCAAACGATCGCGGTCCAAACGACGGCGGTTTCCATAGAAGAGGTAACACGAGAGTGGGAGGAAGTTCGCTCGTGTCTCCGTTAAGTAGGCCTTACGAGGCCCATTACGCCCTGGGTTACGTGTAATGGCCTGACGTTACGTTACGTCCAAGCCTCGGAGCGTTAATAAGCTTGCCAGGCATGCTGGTACTGTGGGGGTGGATGAGTATGCTTCCTGGGTGGATTGGGATGCTGTGTACGGTGGAGATTGATTTGGTGGAGGGGTGGGTATTGGATTTTTTGGGGGCTTGGGGTGTTTAATGGGACCATCGTTCTAAAATACTTAAGGATTAATGGAAGCAATTACATTTTAAGTTTTTTATAGTAGGTATATAATAAGAGATTAATCAAAATCCATGTGGGGAAGAACTTAGGGGAGAGTTGCCAATATCGTACTAGTCATCTAAATCGTACCTCATCAATTTCTAAGTAATTAATGAATGTAAACGACATTTGATAATAAAAATATCAAGTAAATGCGAAATAAGAAATAGAAACAAAACATTTTGAGCTTACACCCTATTTTGTGCGTGCTATAAACATTTAAAATAAACAGGTATGATTGATATAACTTTTTATCAGTTTATCGTAGCTGATAATAATCAAACAATACAATTTTGTCCCGTATTTTTGTATTTTTCTAAAAGCAGGTTTAATGTAGAATATTTTACATTCATTTTAAGTGCATATTACATTCATTATAAAGTTTAAATTGATATTTATGAATAAATTGATCATGTTTCCTAAATCGTACCACTACAATCCTACTAGTAGGATTTGACAACTCGTATGTTTATAGGTTATGTACATATATCATTTACATAGGTTATTGCGGCCTGTGTGTGATCCATATACATTTGTATATGTAACTATATAATAATCATTACTTTATGTTGAATATTTTCTTCTCTATTTGTTATTTATACTATTTTTTAGTGAAGGTACGATTTTGGAAACCGAGAGGTACGATTTAGGAGACCGGTTGTCCGAATCGTACCTTTGACAGTATGTGACAAAAAGATTAATAACAAATTAATTTGTTCTGAACAAAAGGCTAAGCGTATAATAGTAGGTGCCTAAAAGATCAAGCTACAATATCCAATAGTCATTTGCGTTCATATGAGTACCAAATATGAAATATAACGTAAAATGTCTTAAGTGGTACGATATTGGCAACTCTCCCCTATATATTTCGCAGTAGCTTTCAATTATTACCTGATTTTTAGTATAATAAATTGAACTTTTTTGTAATTACCGAAAATTAAGAAATATGGACTTGGTTAGTTTCACCAACAAGCCAGTGATATGAGAATTCTTAGTGAGAAGTAGTGGAAAGACTGGTCCTCAAACGTGACAAAAACCGTTTTCACACTATTTTGTACACTTGGATTCTTCGGAAACAAAGACCACGTAAATAGAATTGTTTCATAATTCGGTATATTTTATCATATTTGTTATTAAGAAATTAATTCAAACAAAAATGAAGAAAATTGAAAACCGAAAAACGTATCAACTTGCCCCAGTCTCCCCTCCTCTTGAATAAATATTTCACAGTATCTTACAACAATAAAAATCACTAATTTTCATCTCACCGACAATCTATTCCTCCACAACACCTCGCCAATAACCCAGACTCTTACACCGTTGAAATCAAACAGAACACCCTATATATACATCCCAGCTTGCCGTCCCGCGGATAGATCTACGTTCGCAGAGCGGAATCCTCGCGTCTGCGCTGCCATTCGTGTCCGTTTCTCGGCGATTAATCAGCCGCGTCGGCGTGTCCGTGTCCGTCGCAGTTTCTCAAGCAGCTATCGGTGTCCGGTTCCGATTTGTGTCTGACCCGGTGTTTCTGTTCCTGCTGTTCGGCTGTTTAACCCCGACGGGAATATATCTTTCGCGTGCACCACCATCCCCCCTTGCCGCTCTGGCAGTGGTGCCGGTTTTTAGATCGTGTCCAGTGGGTCACGAAAGCGCCCGTTCCGGCCTGATGGCGGGCTCATAAAGCAAACAGATAGAGCGATCCCCTTTTTCGGAATTCGGCCGCGTCATCGTTCATCGCCTCCCTGTCGCGCGAACGCTAGTTGGCTATTTTCGAGCTCACGATTGCTCGTTCCCTCGAATGTTCTATGATTCGATTCGACGTCCAGCTCGTGTCGCGCGATGACAGAGGGACGAGGAAATGGCGGGATTGCGGTGGTCAGGCTGGGATGAGGGATGAATTGTTTCCCGGAGTCTTTGTCATTTTTTATGAGTGGCTCAGGTGCTTATTAGATCGATGATTCGAGGGAATGTGGGAGGGTAGTAAAGGAGTGTTTTTATGGCAGTAGATATGTGTACAGTTAAGGGGACTAGGGTAGATGTCCCAATTACTGACAGTGTCCCTATTACTGTCACTTTAATTATTTTACTTAATAGTGAAATAATGCGTGCAAAATCGTAAGGGAAAAAAATTTTAATGTTAAATTAGGTTTCCGTGTTAGATAATAATAGAGAAGCATTGCATACTGATATTTATAAATTAATATTAAAAGGTGAATGACAGTTTTAGGGACATTGGACTTTCTTATACTTTTTCAATTAATTAGCAATTAAAACATACTGTTTATACTATAAAAAAAATTTCTTAGATAAAAGAGTTCTTAAGCATTAGTATGCTGCAACTTGGAATGATTTTGAGGCTAAATAACTTCTGAAATAATTAACGAAAGTTACGCGATGAGCTTAATGTGGCAGTAATTGGGACATCTACCCTAGGCAGTCGGTTTTCGTGAGAAAGAGACTTTTACCCAATGTTTATTACTACTATACAGATTGAAAAAAATTGGTAAGAATTATATATGTGCTTTAAAAATGGCGCTGTAGATGAATAAACATTTTAACGCTTTTCTATCGGTTTGCCTTAATATTGATCTTAAAATGTGACGTAATCCGATTTCAAAGATGAGATTCTTGTTGGATTCAAAGTCTCCGCGAAAATCTATTAAAACAAAAATTAAATCAAAATTATGCGATTGGTGGCTGAAAAACGGCGATTTTTCCGAGAAAAATTCGTTCTTGTTTGTGCGCTATGAAAATCCGGTAATCTTAATTTTTTTATGAAAATCTTGAATTTTTACCGACCATATCAGAGGTTTGCGGCGAAATGGCACATGTTTTACATATCCTGAAATTTTTTCCAAGTCGATCAATTAGGAAAAAACAAAGGGAAAAAATATTCGAGAAAAACGCGTTTAAAGTGTCTGTTCAAACGCGATGCTATAGGTTGCCATTTGACGTTTTTAGCTGCCAAATTTACAATTTTGCGAATTTTACTATAAACCAAGTGGCATTTTATTCAGAAAAGATAGTACTTTCGGAAAATGCAATAAAAATCGATTTTTCGACTACCTAGTCCCCTTAATAGCACTTTTATGACAGAGGATTCAACATTGGTGTATGAATACTCGAGCAGTTACTTCGTATTAAGAGTGAACCAGTCATCCAAAAACTAGCGACTCATAATCTCAAGATATATAATACCTAAAGATTCCAATTCCCCGATTCCCTACCCCTTTACCACCCCCTCGCTCCATCTCGCACACCTCAGCAAAACACCATCTCACCATAACTCCGAACCCAGTTCGCTATCTCGAATCATTGACACGCATTTCATTCCCACGCGGGTCACACATTCATCCGTCTTCCTCCGCAGAGCATGCACCCCCTGTCGCGCACATTCCCCTCCCCCAATTCTCGGACAACCCACGAACCAGCCGTATCTCTACTTCCCCTGTCAATCTATCCGTCGCTACCTCCCGAAAAACCCCATCTTCGTCTCCGTCTATTTATCTCCGCCCGTCCCTCTTCAACAACCTACCCTAAAAACTCTTTCTCTCGCCCGTCGAATGAACCCTCCTCTCCACCCCACTTTGCGGCACCTTTCTCTCGAGCCGCACGTGATCCCCCCGCGGGGTGGTTCCTGGGGGTGGAAGGCGGTGGTGTAACAGTTATCGTTTGGCAGAGGTGCCAACCGCACCGTGCGCCACTTTGACGCGATGGCTAGAGGTACAAGCCTAATGGTGCACGCTGCTGCGACCCGGGCCGGAGATAGGGTTGTTCGTTCGCGGAAGCAGCGAACGGGAGGGAGGGGGCAGAGGAATCTGCATATCGCCCGTGTCGAGTCTTGCAGTTCGCCGGTGTTTTGGAAAACGTGAGAATAATCCTCGCTGGTCCTTTGCATATCGCGACAACCGACCACCGTCTGAGGGGGTGGTTTGTAATGTATACACGGGGAAAATGCGCGAGCCGCGCTTGTAAACTGCCAGTCGCGTGGCTGTTAGGCGGCCCTAATAGCGTGGAAAATTGCCCCTCCTGGTTGCCCGCGAGGATTTCCAGCTTTTTAATACCGCCCCCTCAAGGGGGGCCGTGTGTGAAACTTTTGGGGCAACGGGGGTGTTATTCAGACGGCGCGAGACGCTTTCTTGCGCGTCACTGTAATGTATCTCGTTAACCTGGTGCTGGGAGAGGGTTACGTGGAATCTGAAATTTAGAGGGGTCGAGGGGAAAAGGGGCTGTTGTTTTGCTCGGCAGAAAGGGGGATTAATTGCGCGGAGTAGTTTTGGTGACGACGGGGGTGGCAGAGTTGGCGCTTCGATCACTGTGGGTAATGCGGGATTAAGTAGACGGGATCTTCGATGATCTCTGAGTAGTAGTTTTTTGGATTCCAAAAATCCTGGATTTGTTATGACTAATCCCCAGAATTTTGGGATTTTTTAAAAATGTGATTTACTTCATGAACACATGAAAAATATCCAAATAAATCGATTAAATGAACATAGACTTTTTGTAATAATAAGGACAATAATAATAATGATTTATTTAAACAATAGTATTAAGTCAAATATAACTAACTAAACTATATTTATTTTTACAATGATATTCTCACCCGCTATTTCGAAATCGCTAGAGTTGCAAATCGCAACATGTCTGAACATGTAAAATCGAAACATTGTAGATATATACTTTAGGTGATAGATATATACTTTTTCGTTCGCATTTTCAAAAATCTTCATAATGGTTTACTGATAGTATTTACTTATTGAGACTTTATTATTCTTCATTGCTCTACTGCTTTTATTGTTAAAAATGATATCTACTTATGTTTCAGACTGATGATAGAAAGTAAGTTTCTTTACTTTAAATAAACATTTAGAACTTTAACACATAATGAATTATTTTAATTACTGAAAATTTCTATTACAAAATCCCGGGATTAGTCCCAGAATTCCGAGATAGACTTTAAAAAAATCCCGGGATAGTAAATAATGACCGGGATTGTATTCCCTATCTCTGAGTGAATAGCCTGGAAATCCATACGATGGAACAATACGGTGGATTGAACAGGAAGCATATTGTCACGCATGATGTACAAATAATAGCGTTTGGTACACCAAGTGTGTTATCTAAATGCTGTACTCCGTTGGTGACTATTGATTTTCAATAATCCCTTATTAGTCTACTCACTAAAGCCTTATCCAGTCCTAATTGCTCTTAAAGGGTGAGCCGTATATAGGACGCTAGAAATAAGGTGATTATTGGGAATTTTTTTCTAAGAAACTGTTAAGCAGATCTTTTTCAAATTTTCAAGGTCTTTTAGTTCACATTCAAACAATAAAAATTAATTTTTACGGTACAAAGTGTTCGGTAGAAATGGAGATATATGAACACGTTTATTACGACTCGCTTGTCGGAGTTACAAATTGACGATTGTAATGGTGACCCCATTTATTCCCTGAAATAAAAAAACCCGGATTTTCTTACTTCTAGTATAATTACATTGTCTATGAACCTAAAAAACGAAAAAAAAAGTTAAAAGTTGGCAAATTGGTGGGCCTTGAAAGAAAGAACTTCCCAAAGAAGATATTTCGTACTATTTATGGAAAAAGATATGTTCAATTCAATTTATTTATCAATGTCTTAGGTGCATCGACAATGTAATTATACTAGAAATGAGAAAATCCTCGGTTTTTTACTTCAGTGAAGAAATGGGGCCACCATTACAATCGCCAATTTGCAACTTCAGCGCACAAGTCCTAACGAACGCATTCCTATAGGTATCTTCATTTCTACCGAACAATTTCTAAGGTGAAAATTAATTTTTATTCTTCGAATGTCAACTAAAATACCCCGAAACTTTGAAAAACATCCGCTCAACAGTTTTCTAGAAAAAAAATCCCAAGAATCACCTTATTCCTAGCGTCCTAAATAGGGTTCCCCCTTAAAACGCTTCCATATACCCACAATAAGAATTCTTAACATCCAAGTAGGGTAAACCAACCAGTAATTGACCGCATACCACTGAATGACCATTAGGCAAAGAAATATTAATTATAAATTGAAAAAATACTATATGTTTAGAAATGGAGTGTAGTTGCACTTTTAATATCCCATATTTTTAGTTACACGTATTAAACAAACGTTAATAAGTTCAATTCTTAGTAAAAGTATGCGGTCATTTACTGGGCTTCTCATTCAACAATTCGGTCATTCACTGGTTGGTTTACCCTATCTACTTACCTATCCCACAATCACCGTTCCCTCCCGCATGCATTATCAGATGCCTTTCCCTCAAAATTCTTCCCCCATCCCTTCTTTCCCCCCACGAATCCGCGGAGGAACGCGATCCCGCGGCTCCTGGATCCGCGAGCCCCAAAATTCTCCGAAGGGGTTACCGTTCCCGACGCTTTGCATCAGCAGATCGTTACGTCGTTACGTAACGACGGCGGCGCGTAATATCGATAAACTATCGGCGTATACGCGAATGACCTTGCCCGGCTCTCCCGAGGGGGCTGCCTAAGATACGCGAACACGTCCCGCTATCAGGGCTCGCTTGTTACGGCGGGGGCCCTCGCGGTATTAGCAGCAAATGAAGTTACGAGACAGAGGTTTACCAGCGGCCCCACCCCCACCCGGACCCTTCCTGTTATACACCCTAACGACGAATACCTTCGCGTCGCTCGTCATTAGGGCCTCCACCAAACGCGACAAGAGAACGGCTCTTAACTCGAGGAAGTGAATCTGGCTGCTGCCGAGGATAATTCGCCGACTCGCCGAGGCGTGGGCTTTCGAACAATCTGTCAGGGTTAAGTGTACCGCGCCTGTTAGGGGTATTGGGATCAGAATCCGCGGAAGTAACAGTCGATGCCAATTATGGTAGATCTGTGCGACACAGCGGTCTCCGTGAGCGATCGAAATGGAGAAGCCAGATGTGTTGTGGGTGAAGCCAGTGTTTTTTTATAGCGGCCCGTTTTCATATTTAGGGGGTGAAACTGACCCCCAAAGTTATAAGATTTTCAGGTGTTCATCTCCGATTGCTTTGAATTTTGGATATGTTTCGAGGATCGAAAAATTAGAAATACGTATCTTTTTATTTTGGCCTGCTCGAATGTTTAGGGGGTGAACCCATACCCCAAAGTTCATAAGAATAGTTGGTGCCCGCCTCCGAATGCTTTGAATTTTGGATATGTTTTAGAGGACCGAAAAGTAAGAAATACGTGTTTTTTATTTTTATAACCAAAGCAATCTGGAATGAACACCTTGAAATCTTATAACTTTGGGGGTTGGTTTCACCCCCTAAATATGAAAACGGGCCGCTATAAAAAAAACACGTATATCTTACTTTTTGGTCCTCTAAAACATATCCAAAATTGAAAGCAATCGGAGGCGGACACCTGGGAACCTCTCCTTGTCAGAGACGTCGCAGTTTCTGGTTCAGGTACCTGACCTCGAAAGGGACCGATGCGTGTTGCGTGCTCTGCGCTAGTCATTATATGGATATTACTATTTAGTTCCAAATTGTCGCGAGAAAGTTGAGGATACATTACGGCGATGATAATAGAGGATTTCGACAATGAATGTATGTAGGACGAATTAGCTACCCCCTTTTAAAACGTAAGCCACTCTGAGATGAAAAATGCGCTTGGCAATACAGTATTTTTATTCGAAATGCGCCCCACATTTTGTTTATGAACACCCGTGGTTGTACCCTGTTTGAATGAGTATTACGTTGCTGGTATAGGGAGCGAGGGCAGTGGCGGATTTAACAGGGTGGCTGATGAGCAGTTGCCACCTAGGCCCCTGCACAGAAGGCCCCCCGCAGGGCCACGTGACCAAAAAAAAATACGATTACGTATAAGTATCCAAACACTACATTTTTTTCATACTACTACACCTTGCCCGTTTTTAGTAAACTACCTCTTCATCTTCCCTAAAAATGGGCCCCACCCAGAAGGCCCCTTAGGGCCCTATCTTAAAAAAAATGATGATTTTAATCAAACACTATTTTTTTCTGTACTACTACACTTAGCCCATTTTTAGTAAACTACCTCTTCATTTTCTCCCAAAAATTGGTCCCTCAAAAGGTTTGCCACCTGGGCCTTTTTTCTTAAATCCGCCACTGAGCGAGGGGTCCTTGTATTAATTCTGTCGAAGGTACTCTGTTCTGGAGCAATCGAGTCTTCTTTGCCCCGTTCCAACCTCGCGACGATAACGTATCGATCCCCGTCAACCGGGGTCCGATTCCACTTGGAGTAGATTAACGATAGAAGGCTAACGAGTATATTCCTGAGATGTGTGCGGGTAAGATTAACAAGATCGAGACGTAGAACGGCCTCCCCAGAAGGGACGAAGGAGGGAAAGTGGTTCGAAATGAAAACAGGAAGACGTACTTCGCGATAACAGACCGCGGGTCCTGTTCTTTTTATTATTTACCGTTCGTCCTACGTATTATCATTGATCAATGAGAAACCCAGTCTAAACACCCGTGCAAAAATAAAAAAAAATCCCTCGAACACTCTATCCCTAATTCAAACCATTTCAAATTTAAAACCTCACAGGACTCGCGAAGAACACAATAAACAAAAGTACCCGAATCGTTAAACTCGACGATTAATTAAACAAGCGTTACATCAAAGCTCCCCATGCGTTAACCCTGTCAGAGCCTGGAAATATTTCCATTGTGCCCGGTTTTTCAGGAATCGTCACGTTCACGTGCGCGGCGGCAGGGTTTTTATTCGGACGCTGGTAGTCTCGAATTTCCCTGCGTTTACTGTGAAATCGTACGATAAAAAAGACGAGAGCGAGGTCCGGCAGGGCCGTAGTTTCACGTGCTCGCTGGGAGAAAAAAAAATAGGGGGTTGGGAAGGGATCGTCCTGGAACGCGTACATAAAATTAAACGTAGTGTCCCAGAAGGGCGAACCGCTGCATAGGACGATTCCGTGCGCAACGAGATTCCGGGGTCGATTGAATCCGGCGCAGAATAGAAGGGACGGGGAAGTGAAATGGACAACGGGCACGGGCGGGCAGCTGGGCCAGATAACGGAAGCCTAAGGATACTCTCGAGGATTCGCGCAGTTACAGCACCGTGGAGGGTATTCCAGGCCACCCTCCTCACTCCCCTGCCACCCCTCCCTCTCCCTGCTCACTATTCTGTTCGTCGTTTTTATGCCAGAATTCTGGCACGAGACTTTTCTAATCCTCGATGGACGAAACGATCGCAGAGAGGGAAAAAGGGAACAGCGCTGGCTGCGATATAGAACGATCGTTGGAGGACGTGATCGCGGGAAGGAAGTTTGAAACCGACAGTGATAGCTGTGAAAGAAAGCTCGGGAGGGAAATCTCTTGCTCTCCCTGGGCATGCTTAATCTCGAGATTCCTCGAGACGTTTTGGATTAACGATAGACCTAATGGATGGAGAACGCGGAGTAAATGGAGGGGGTACTTACAGAATTCGGCGAGGGTGGTGGACAGTATTCGTGTTGGTGGAGCACTTCTGCGGAAAAATAGAGAAAAGTGTTAGGTAAAATTGGCGGAGATGAGAAATGTGTTTGGGTATTGATAATTAGGAAATTTTTTAGAGTTTTATGTAGGCTAGGAGCTTTGTGTTTAATAGTATATTTTGTATTTGGTTTTATGTCGGGGTGTAAGAATTGGTGGACTTGCAATGTGTTGTGTTTGGTTATAACGTTGGTGGATGAGATAGGAGTTGGAATATTTTTGTGTTATTAGAATAATTTAAGTCACTAATACTATATTAGATTGCGAATAAATTGATTAAATATTCGGATACAGGAATAATAAGTATTATTTAGAGGTCTATTTACTATTAGGATCATTCATAATTCAACGTAGAAATTTGTTAAAATCTAGATTCTGAAATTGTGCACGAAATTGATCAGAGGTTAATTCAGAGGTTAATATTGTGTACCACAGAATTAGCGTTTAGAGTGATTATTTTATCGGAAATTCCAATTTTTCACAAAATCGTTGTTCGGTAGTTGGAGCTGTCAATTATTGATTAACCATGGATATTGTCTTGGTGGAATGGGTATTGTTTACCCGAATCGTCGTTCGAGCTCCGAGAGCCAGCAGTCCTGAATTCGCAGCGGGCCTCTGGCCCGCGAGGAGCTCCAGGCTCTCTGGTCTCTCTGGTCTAAGTGGTCTGCCTGGGCTATCGAAGAAAGACATTTAAAGACGAGATCAAAAGGAGACATTGAAAGAAGAGATCCAAAGAAGACTTTGAGAGAAGAGGTCCAAACAAGACATTCAAAGAAGACATCCACACAAGACATTGAAAGAAGAGATTCAAAGAAGACATTCGAAGAAGATTCAGCGTGTAGTGGTAAGAAAAAAAAATTAAAAAGAAATTAAAACCGACTTCAAAGAAATAAAAATGCACTAAAAAGTAAAAAATAATTGAATCCGTTATTTAATCTACGCCTCTCATATTTTTTAGTCGGCGCCAGATTTACACAAGTGCAAATGATGAGGCGCCAACTTAAAAAATGTGGGAATCGTAGATTAAATAAGGGATTAAATTATGTTTTACTTTCTAATGCATTTTTATTTTTTGAAGTCTGTTTTAACTTCTTTTTAAATTTTTTTTGTTAAAACTGCTTAAAAAAATATGTAAAATTGCCAACTAATCACTGAATTTTCGCTTTCTTAACTGATTCTTTGTTCCTCATCTCAGATGTCATTTCTGTTTCTATTCTAGAAACAAGTGACCGGCAGTGAAATCGGTACTCATGGGTCAGCTCCGTCCTCGGGTTACTGGTTCACGGAGAAAAGTTTCAGGCGTAGGGGGTGTATGGAAAGGTGCACCACCTGCGAAAGCCACCCGAGCCGATTGCCCAATCTCCGCGTTAGCCGACCTGAGTCAGGTCACACCTAGTGTGCCCCTGACAAAGTCGCTCGGAGCAACAGGAATCGCTTTGGGGCGCCGAAAACTCTTCTTCTTCGACTGGGACACCTGGGTGGTAGGAGTTGCACCATCGACTACCGATTTCACGGTGCGCCCGTGTTCCCTTCTTGCCGAATCTGGCGTAATATAGTGAATGATTGGCAGTTCCCTAGTCTAAACCGATGAGATCGATGGAACTTTGATTCTATCTATCTCTTTGGTTTAGTGCTCTACGGTTTTTGTAAAGGGAGATCGATGGAACTTTGATTCCATCTATCTCTCTACGGGTCTTCACTCGTAGCAACTTCACAGTGGTGAGACCTGGAAATTGGTGGTAACCGAAACCAATGACTGCGAACTTTAATCAATTTTCGTGGAATGTAAGAATAATTGCGACATAGAATATTTCTGTAAGATATAAGAATTTGTACATGTAACTTGAATAAATTCATTGCAAGTAATTTTACTTTCCGTCTGTGTGAAATAAAAACATATTGGGAGAGTTGTTCGATCTTCCTTGCCCTCCAATATAACGTTTAGATAGAAGGATAAGTGGAAGTTGGAATATTTCAGCAAGGTGTTGGAACAGATGGGACTTTGAAGAATTTTCGAAGTCCTCTCAGCTTCAATATCCTACTAAAATATTCAATGTTCAATTTCCTTGGAGAGGTATTCCAAGTTCTATCTGGCCATACTTTAAAGCATTAATATTAGTGGGACTTTGAAAATTGCTGCTCGAATGTAAGACCAGATAGAACTTGGAATATTTCAGTGAGGTGTTGGAACAGATAGAACTGTGAAATTTTTCTGAATTCTATTTGTTCTAGTATCTTATTGAAATATACTAATTGTAAGTCCCATCTGGTCTTCTATCTGAATGAAATTTACCTTCCACTATTTCTATTTTAACCTACCATTTCGAATCTCACAGTTAATTACTGATACACTACTCAAAAATTTTGAGAAAAGGATAATAAATGTTCAGAAGCGCAACTGTTTTTCTAGTAATAATAAGAATTCATTAAAACTTCGTTAATATAAAAGGAGATGGATGGAACTTTATTTCGATCTATCTCTTCACGAGTATTCAATCGTAACAACCTCCACGTAATAAGACCTTGTAACGAATTATAATCAACTTAATACTCTGCCATCATTAAAAATTTACCTTGAAAGTTTGACAATCTTTGCATGACGCAAGAAACGAGAGCTCAGAATATTTAAACATGATATAAAAATAAATGCAACCTAAAAGATCTTAATAAATATTCAACCCTCCAATTCCTTTCTTTTCCATATTCTAAGAATGTACAAGAGAATGCATCGTTTTGTCTTTCCTTTTGTTTTTAACATGTAGTATTAAGATAAAAGAATAAATTAAATTTAAAATTAGTGAAATGCTTGTTGAAGCACTGAATGCGATTATATAATTCCAAGTTTATTTTACATTGCATCTCTACTATTTTCAAATCCCACATAAAATGAATCATAAACCTATTCATAGCAGAATAAAATATTCATTCTAAATTGCCGTCAAGTGTAGCATTATATATGATACAAAGCAAGCGGTAAGAGATCGACCCACATTTTTGAGGTTTTAACGATATGCAGGGTTTCTGTGTATTGGTTCGATATATTTGAAACGTCGAGCGTATTTCCTCTCGAGTCGCAGTCCCAAAGGCTAGAAGCTGACCATCGTTTCAAATCTTCCTTTAGAAAGAAGACGCGCAAACGGAGGGATATCGTCGGATAGATCTACCGCAATTGATATATATCTTCTGCAAAGTCGCTTGCAGCGTCCCTGCAGGATAGTTCGCTTCCTGTTTTCAGACAGTATTCAGCTTTAGGTAAGAGTTCCGGTACCTTGAAGGACGCATCTCGATCGGCCATCTTTAAAGGGAGGACAGAATTTTGTGTCGTTCGAATAGTTTCTACTAAAAGTTTCAAATAACAGTGTATACAATAACTTATAAAGCCTAATACGAAAGATGAAATAAAGAAACCAATTAATTAAACACGATGCGTTTAAAAAACATTCACCATTCTCGAGAATCTAATATTCTTTATAAGACCCTTTTAGAAGCCAACCTACTTAAGGGATAACACCACTCTAGAGGCAGAAAAAAATACCTAAATTTGACAATTTATTTTGGGAGTGTGACAAACGGAATAGAATTTCTTTTCAGAGGGTTTATTTAACACATATTGAGGTACGAAAAATAATTTTTTTAGTGTCATTTTCATACAAAATGGCGACGACGGAGCCCGTCGTCGAAAACAGCTTTTGTGAAAACACCGCCACGGGAGGACGGATTTCTCGGCATGTATGAGGCGTGGAACAAAAAATAAAAAAAATTTATAATCTATATACAATTGGCTTTGGAAGTACGTAGGGGTTTTTTTTTAAATCAATTTTTGTGGAAGTGGTGCAGTTGTTAAGAAATAAATCGATTTTTTGCCCTAAAAATGAGCATTAAATTGGTTATAAAAAAGAAAGTTTACATTCAATAAAAAAACGGCTACGTACTTACAAAGAGAATATTGTTGCAAAGCTACTGTAAAAATTTCAAATCGATTCATGCGATAGTTTCCGAGAAATTCGTCCTCCCAGTTTGAAAAAAGTTGTTTCGAGAAAAACGCGTTTAAAGTTTTATGAACATTTTAATCCTTTAAATTTTTGTTTATCTTTAATCTGCGATGCCTGCACCATACATTTGGCCATCTAGGTCGATGTTCGTCTCCTCCTTCCTTTCTAAAGTATGGTTTAAGCAAAAAAAAAACATCGATCCTAGAGTGGTGTTACCCCTTAACTCTTTAATATTAAAATTTAGAAATTTACATAAAGTGGAGAAAATCAGTGGCTTCTGTTAGGCTTACCTATCAATATAAAGTGCTTGAGTTCGATCATAGATTTGACTTTCACAACATTAAAGTTGTTGAGAAAGAAGCTAATTTAAATCAGAGAATTTTTTTAGAAACACTACCTACACATGATTAAACGACCGAACGTAAAATTGCAAAATAAATAGCTTTAATTTAATCATTCAACAGACCGAACCAGTGCGCCGAAATCATCTCTTCTAATTAGAATATAAAGTGTTACATTAAACCTTCACACATCCAATAACACGATTATCTGTCTTCCTAAATTTTCCTACCCCAAGAATTCTCCATCACCGCTCAATTTTCCATCCCCCGATCACACATCCCAAGGTTCTCCATCCCTCATCATATTCGGACGTCCCTGGATCGTTACGACGTTACAGAACACCGATGCAAGCCACTCGGACGCGATCAAAGGGCTTATCGTTAGCAGACCTTGTTATCAGCGTCTTTAATCCACTTGGAAGCTATCGTTATCCAAAACAGAAGCCGCGGAAACGTCAGAGGAAGCATTAAACAGGCAACACGATCTCCGGGGCTAGTGGCCCCTCGATTGAGCTGTTTGCAAAATGGCGAGCCACCATCTCGCCACGTTAAAGTACACTCGCCGCGTTTCAGGGGAATTTATACGCAAACTTGGCCGCGCTTCCGCGTTCCGCTCGGCCCAGCTCCGTTGCTGGCACGTTAAATCCATCGCGGAGTCCCACGGTGTCCACGGACCGTTCGATACTTTTTCGAAGCTCGCTAAACGCGACTCCTGGCCGCCTTCTTCCTTTTATTTCTCCTCTGCCCAAGGATTCGCGCGTGTTTGCTCGCTCGGCGGACCAAGCCGAGACGCAGCCCGTATTTTTCCGAGTTACTTGTTGCACCGCGCCGATCCTTCGACGCTTTCAACCGTGACTGTTTGCTCTGTCACGTCAGTCGCGAGTTTGGTACTTGTTCCCTGGTGTTTCGACGGGAAATTGCGATCTCAACTGCTGCGTGGGCGTTTGAGTCGTCTAATGCCGGAGTCCGAAGTTTCTCCGTTGGGATTGAGGAGGTTGAGAGAATATGTGTGTAGGAAGATCGTAGTGAAAGATAGAATAGAGAGATGTATGGTTTAATGGTCTTTAAATCATTTCTTGAGAAGTTATTTCTGTAGAATTGTATTATAATTTTATACACAGATACGATATATATCAGTATTTCCCAAAATGTGAATTGCGAGGAGTTTTCTAAGTGGTCGTCACGGTTTCTGTTTTTTTTTTAATATTATTAAGTTAGAATTATATTCTGAAATACCTATTTTTACTGTGTTTTTTTAGCCGATTAAATATACCTTACCTTATACAGGGGTGGGAGGTCGCAGGTTATTTGAATATTATAAAACGGGGTTGCAATTCAAAATATGTTGGGAAACACTGATGTAAGTGCTTCTTTTACTCAACTAGATATATCAATGTAATATAAAAAAGCGTTAAAGTCTGCAGTTCGAATTGGTACTCCTTGATCTCCACTCACTTTTGTAACCAAATCCTTAAGGAACCTTCCCAAGGCAAAACCAGGTAATAAAAAGTCAAATTACACTGCTGAAGGGTGACTGCGTCCCAAAGAGCCAATTACAGAGCATTCGCAGGAAGAATCAATATCTAAGATGGCAAGTAGACTCGAGGCGTTTAACGTGGTAAGTAGAACAGGAGCGCGCATAGTCAGCCACGTAGCGTGGCCAGACAAGTGGAATAAACCCGCTCTTACTAGGCGAGTAGAATAGCACTATTCCAGGCAGACGACGAGAAAATGCCTTAACCTTGCCACTGCCTTTAGTTCACCTACACATTTAACACCAAACACTAAGAAATACACGTATGTATGTATTAGCAACAACCTCCTTACATTTTCCTTGAAATTGAATGAACCCTTAACGAAATGAAAAAACGAGTCGGTGAAAGAAGACTCGAGAGACATTTTAGGGGTAAAGAAACGAAAAGTTGGGTAAAATATAACTCAGGGGACTTATGTAGTAGGTTAAAAACAATTAGTAGAATAAGACATCTTGTACCAGACGGAAGAACGCATAAATCAGTCCGGACAAGAAGGTACGGGAAATTGCTTTGATTAATTAGTAGAATAGGATCGCCCATACACAGACTAGAGAACAATGGAACTATTCTAGCTTGGACTACAAGAAGCGAGTCGCTCTCATTGGGGACAGAAGAATAGATCTGCACTTGCCTGGGCGGAACACAACAATTTCCAATCAGATGCATAGAATGGGATTTCTTGGTCAAACAAGTGAACAGAACCGTCTCAGATCGCACGGGTAAATAGGAACGTCTTGATCAGCCGAGTAGAATAGACTCGTGTTTGGTCGGGCGACTGGAATACATAGATCTGCTCTGCTACGCATCAATAAATTTTAAAGAACAAACAATTCTGGCTATATTCAATTATTTTCATTACTCTCGACTTTCGACAGATAATACTCATGGTCCATAAAATAGTCGATCATAAGTCTCGCGAATGATTCTATTATATCCATGCCATGAATCTGTAATACGTTGAAACTGAATCTCGATACAGTTTCGTTCGTAACTCACTCATGGTAATTACTGGTATAGATTATAACGACGATAATAACGGTTCGTTTTAATCGAAGAAGAGGAGGACCCAAGCCGCAGTGATACGCGTCCAGTGGATTGCGAAGATCTCTCGTCTCGTCGTCCCTATTCAATCGACTATTCCTCGCGGAACAATTCTGCAATCTCCTCGCAACGAGACCGCCCGGCGAGCCGATCGGGTCACGTTTGCCAGGCGCGTGATACGTGCGCGCTAGAATCGAGTCCGCATATTTATCGGCGGATTAAATAACCGAAGAGTAGAATCTCCGCCATTGTTGGCCGGGGGCTGGCCGGGCGGCGCGTTACAATTAGCTGCATTTTAATTAACGCGCGACGAGACAATAGCGGCCCGGTATTTATTACGGCCACGCCGGTGAATAGCTCGATCGAGTATAATTCACCGTTAACCGGCACGGAATTTGCATGGACGCGGCAGGTGTGAAACGATAACGAGAATATCCGACGACAAAGCGGGAAAACCTGTCGGGAGGGTGGCTGGGCTCTTCTTCGTTCGACTTGGAGGACGGATGTCGACGGTGGTCGCGAGAGGATATTCGATAATGTGGAGGAATGTTCGATAGTTGGGCAGGGGATGTAAAAGAGGACAGTTTACTTGATAAAGGTAATGGTTTATTAACACGTTCGCAGGCGTGAATGCTATAGCATTCATTTTCATAATGATACAGAATGACATGAATGCTATAGCATTTAAATCGATTAAAATATGATAATCTGACTACCCTTATAAAATTTGTTTAATCAAATTTTGTATATCACAACCAATTTACAAATAAAATGACTAGTGATGGGACTGATACCGTATCGATATATATCGATACCCTTCTACAAATTTCAATCTGGTATTGATACATATCAAAGTCAAAAGTATCAAAAGGAATCGATGCTTCTTTGATTCTTACATATCAGAATGTATCGATACCTGTTTGATACCTACACAAAAATATCGATACCTACTTGATACCTATACGAGAATATCGATACCTGCAATATCTTTACTTCACGCTGAAGTGTAAATATTAAATATTTACCAAATGACTGAGACAAGTATCGATAATTTCGTAAGTATCAAATAAGTATCGATAATTTCGTAAGTATCAAATAAGTATCGATAATTTTGTAAAGTATCAAATCGGTTTTGATTCGGTATAGTATTGATATGGTATCGGTTGAAGAAGAATCGGTATCGATGATTGATACCAAGCACATAACATTTCGATGCGTATCGATATTTCCTATTGAGTACTTTGGTATCGAATTGATTGAATATCATCAATAGTATTGGTATCAGTCCCATCACTAAAAATGACTGTCAATTTTTGCACCTCGCTGAAAATTTTACTGTCCGCGAACGTGTTAAAGGTTACATAATAGTAAGTTCCAAGCCAATATAATTCTAAGATAGTCGATTCTGCTCTGATATGGAGGGTCTGCTTTTGATTGTAAACTTTATTGATACTCTCTAAAGATTGTCTATTCTGAGATCCACCACCCAAATTTCCGATTCCCAATCAAGTGCTACTCTTTACAGCCTCGCAAGCGTATCAGCTTGAATTGAAACTCTTCACGAGCATTTGAAGAATCCCTCTTCTCACGGGATCGATAGTCGAACCTAAATATGCTCTCGACCTCTTCGATGCCGTGTCAAACACTTGTCATAGACGCAAAATGGTCTCATCTAACTGTGCAATCGCGATGCACGAAACAAGCTTTCACCAACAACATCTGCTAACCCATAAAGGGTGTTGATAGAAATATGGATCTTTTTAATTCTCGTTCATACTCAATTCTCATTGCTATATTCGTTATTCTAAACTAAGGAGTAATGGATACTAGTTTAAAAATAATACTAGTAGGGTAGATGTACCATTTCTGGCCATTTTAAAGTATTGTACCAGTTTTGGCCACTTCTTAAAAAATATAATATTTTTCCGTGCAAGCAATAAATGTAACCTTATATTTCTGGTGGTATATTAAACAAAATATTTATGATGCGAAATTCTCCACATAATAATGATCTGCAAGTAATTTAAAAATAACATAATTATGCATATGGCCAAAAACTGTGCAATGGCCACAAACGGTACATCTACCCTACTGCTACTAATAATAATAGGTATGTAATGATAATGCTACTAATAATAATAGATAATGATAATACTACTACCGCTACTACTAATAATAAATTGATTTCCAAACACTTCAGCGTAAAACCACCAAAAAATATCCACGTTCACGTCGCAAATAAAGGAACCCGAGAATTTAAAGCCATGATAACCGCGAAGGAGGTGGCGAACACGGAAACCACTTCGATTTCGAATGTCCACTCGACCGACAGAGGCATAATTCATTCGATGCCAGTGTGTTTTTGCGCTTTAGGTGAATTTATCGCCGCCATGTCGTTGCTCCTCGGCCCGTGAAAATGCTCGACCATTGCAAGGACGCGGGCCAATGAGCCCTTAGCTTTCAATTAATTACCACCGAATCGAAAATGCAGAAAGTCGTAGCGTGGTCTGCTGCCTCATTCGTCAAGCGTACCCGAAAGTTTCGCTATCGGAACGTCGGTTAATGCAGTTCAGATCCCCGCGCCGCGCAGATCCACCCCTAAAACTTTCACCATCGCAGTAACTATTACACCAGCTCGGAACGAGATCCGTCGAGACGGTGCAAGGCAGCTCGTTTTATTTGGGGCAAAGGCTTTTAATACTCACCTGTGACAGCTCCATTCGACTTCAATCATATTGTTAGATATAATAATAGCAGAAATGGTAATATATACTGTGGCAAATTTAAAATAGAGTTTTCTGGATATTTCTTTAAACATCATTTGAATTTTAACAATTTTGGAAATCTTGATAGGCCCCAGATTTTGCTAGAAGAAATATCTACCCTTATCTAGGTTTTTAAAATTTTTGAGATGAAAGTAGTTTTAGAAATGGTGGCTGACATCACATATTCGAAGTTTCCCGATGCATTTGAAATCTATCAATAGGTACCTGCAGTATACTACATATGTATACGTGTGTACATGGGTTTAGGAAAAACCTGACTGAAGAACCTTGCAAATACTGATTCGAGAGTTGAATTTGACACTTGTCACCAGCAGGATGTTTTAGAATTGTTTACTATCATAATTTGCACGACCAATAATAAGCTATAGATAGTAATAATATAAAATTTAACGCGATACTAAACTAGAACAACCATTGTTTTCTATTCATTCCATTTCATTCTCTGCTGTCTTGGTGAAAATCCTTAAAAATACCTTCTACGATATTAATTTAATTTTAGAACAAAAAGAGAGTAAGTTGGCAGTCCTCGGTTTGACTAAAGAACAGTTGAAAATGAATCACGATGAAGAGAGCTTAATTCAAGCTTTCCAAATTTCCCAATGCCTGTTTCAACCTCCACCTTGAAAACCGTATTATGTTTCTCGATCCAAGCACGAAAGGTTTGCAGAACGTGATTTTCATATTACCGTTCCACCCGAAAATCACCAGGATCGATCTCTTTTCCTGCTCGCTACGGCAATTTTATCGGCTCGCGGGCAACGTTGAGGGCGCCTTGTTAAAGTGAAGATTACTTCCGGTTCAAGACTGACGGTCGATCGCGGAGTCTGTTGTTACCCGCGGGATAATAATATTCGTGCTAGCCGCCCGCCTCGAATCAATATCGGATTACCACGCGAATGTTATGTAACGCGGTACACGTCGGCCAAATTGTTTCTCCAGTCGGATCGATTTGGTACACTTACCCATCCGGGTAATCGATATATCGCGTATAAGAAGCAGCCTATCCCCGTTCATAGTAACTTTGGACAGATTCCCTTGCTCAGGGCAAATGCAGCGAGACAAGTTGTGATGCGTGAATTTTTTTTAATTCTTAGTTTGGATGAAGGAAGGTAATTAGTGATGAGAGTACTTAGATAGAAAGTGATGAAAGAAGGATGCTTATTTTATGCTAATTTTTATTGTAATTAATTTATGGGGTCTTTGCACTGTAATGCCCTAAAAAATTACCGTTCTTTGGAACTGTTTTTTACAGCGTATACTCCACCCACATATTTTGGAGAAAACAATCATTAAAAAATATGAAAATACAAGTGAGATTAATACTTGAATATATATATGTATATATATTATGTATATATATTATGTATAACGAGGAAACAATTGTTGCAATTGCATTTAAATTTATTTTTCTTTAAATTTCTATAAAAATAAAAAAGCAATTATAAAATGCAAAACGTGTAGAAGCCCAGTAAATGACCGCATAATTTTAATAAGAATTGTACTTATTAATGTTTGCTTAATACGCGTAACTAAAAATATGGGATATTAAAAGTACAACTACATTTCATTTATAAACATATAATAATTTAAAATTTATAATTGACATTTCTTTGACTAATGGTCATTCACTGGTATGCGGTGAATTACTGATTGGTTTACCCTATTAATAAATAGAAAAAACTTCAATTCAGTAAATACATTATATATATGCCAAAAAAAGTTCAGCTACAGTGCAAAGACCCCTTAAGCTACATAAAATGTTTAGAAAGATATTAAAGTTTCACAGCGATTTCTAGAAACCTCACAGAGTTATTCGACTCATATTCATCATCTAAAAATCTAAATGAACCCTGCTCCACTTTTGAAAGAGCAGTCACCTTCTCTAAAATCCACACGGACACTAAATTTTAAACGAACGTTTTAAATACCCAACCTGAATACCCTTCCTTAAAAATAATTCTCTGCTTCTGTGGAGTTTCACGCGTCCGCAAAGTTTGCGCTAGAAATTTGCAACCACCTTTCTTCCCCGTCGTCATTCCTCTAGAATACCCAGAATTTTCTTCCACCTATTCGAAAATTCCCCCTCATGGTCGCGCTTCGCGCCAACGACGCCAGTCACCACGCGAGAAATCAATCAAATGATCCTCGTACGACTTCGCCCCCCGCCACCATCGAATTGTTTTCTCATCAGTCTCCCAGAGCCGCGTCGACGAAACGGTTACACGCGTCGATTGATCGAACCGACGCTCTACCGTTTTTGTCCCAGAACAACGAACAGTGAACACCCTTGAATTTTCTATCAGCGATACCCAGCCGTTTTTACGATAGCCTGCACGGGGCCGTTTCACCACCTTCATTTCCGCGTACCTTTAAAAAAAGAAAGCAACCCCCGAGAAGCGACCAAAACATCTGCAATCGCGATCGCTGTTAACGCGCGAAGCGCAGAAAAGTAACGAACGGAGGCCAGATGATTGGCGTTGCGGCGTTGTCTGTCAGCGACAGATTGCGATGATAAATCATTCCACGGGCAGCCCAAGTGCCGACAAAACGCCAAGTGGCCAAGGTCGTGGTTGCATAATGCAGCGCGGCGTTACGACTTGAAGCTGCGAACTTGGAGCCTGCTAAAGTGTTTCGAATATTCCACACAGAATTACTCTATCTTCCGCGGGAGCTCCTTAACATTTAGCAATGGTGCCTTTGAGGGAGGATGTAAAACATATACCACAGTACTTGGAATTATAACTTACAGAGCATAGGGGGTCTTCGACCCCGAGTCTTCAAACCTGAGTGTCACTCAACAGTACTCCACTCTACCCTGTCTCCACAGAGAAACAAGCTACAACCCGCCACCCTGTCTACGCTCACCCCATGTATCATCATCCTAGTCCAAAATTCACATATCTACCAGTTTGCCCTACAGCACCCCTAGGGCACTTGTACCTATAAAGTCAAATTCCTCTGTCCTTCCAACAGAAAGAGGACCAGGAAGCGGTCCGAAAGCAAAAGCGAAAAAGGAAGAAAATCAGCGGGTCCAAACTCCCTGGGCAGAGAGACACGGAATGAAACGCACACACCCCGTGGAGCGATGCAACCCGTCACCCGAGCCACGTACACGTTCAGACAGTGTTTTCGCTGGTGTATGTACGTCGGAGAGGGTGCAGGGGCGCAGCTACACTGGCGCTCTCGCACCCCCATAAGCCAGCAGGGGTTGAGAGATAGGCGGGAGAGGGACGCGCGCACAAGGCAGGGGAGCGACGCACACACACGCGAGGAGAACGGTGACCATCCCCGAGATGCGGCGAGGGTGGATTGTCGGGGGGCATGCGCGGTCGCCGCGCGACACAGAGCCTGTCGGCGGCTGGAAATCGCGGAGGTTCGAGGCTACGACCGACACCCTGCAGTCTATCGCGGGACTTCGACCCCCGCGCTACGACGGGGGTGGAGTAATCAGTGGCTCCAGCCGCGGAGTCCAGTCGCGGACGCGCCACCACCGCACACGGTGCGTTCGTTCTCCGTTCGCGCGACGCACGTCCCCGACGTCCTTGAGCCTCGAAGGGGTGGTAAACCAAGATAGTCGACTGGAACAGTGTGGCTTCCTTCGCGAGAGATCTTCAATTTCGACTACCCTCGCGTTTGAAAAGAAGCTATATAGCTCGAATTCAAACTACCCCTAGAGGAGTCGAAGTTTCTTAGCCGTCGAATTCTTCAATTCGGCGAGGAAGAATTTTTTGCCATTGGGGAGAAAGTTGAATCGAGTTCTCGAGTAACCCCGTTCGCTACTTCGGTTCCCTCGTTACCGCGCAACCCCGTACGGCGCGGCGGGATGTAGATTAAACAGGACTTCCGCGCGCCGCGAGGGTGCCTCCGTCGCGGAGGGTTGCATGAGCAACGGAGGGGGAGCGAGGGGAGCTGGGTGAAAACCGTCTCGGAAAAAAATGGCCTGCCGTGCGGCCAGTTCGCGAGTGTGTCTACGAGGAAAGAGGAGGAAAACAGGGAAGCGCCACGCCGAGGGAATATAGCGCGGCCTGGGGAGTCTGCAGCCACGGTAAGTCGATTACTTCGTGGTCGATGATCAAACGTTGCTTTCATTACCGTCGGCCTCGGTCACTGACACTCGCCTCTTTGCGATCCTGGAATCAAAGATTCTTTAAAACTCACATCAGACGCGGCTGACTTTCCACGCTTGTCGCGTCGCCAACTTCTCCACGCTCCAAGTACTCTGAGCTTGTAACTTTAACTTCTTTGTAGGAAATAGGGGATGGGGGGACTGAAACTCCCTTTCTGTCGATTTTAGTGGCTCGATCGGTTATTGAGGAACAGATAAGTGGAAGTATGAAGTGGATGGTTGAAGGAGAATTGTAGAGTTTAAGGGAGAAAGCAGAAGGGTAAGAAAAAATGGGTATTCTTGTTTTGGGGTGGTAGAGGGATTTGGAATTTCTTAGATTTTAATATTCTGGGTTATTGGGTAAGTTTGTAACTTTGAATAGATTTATAAAAGAATGCCCCAATTTTTTTTCCACCAGAAGTAGTCTGTATAACGCTTTAAGTTCGTGACACTGAAGAAACGTTCTATCCAGATATCTTAAATTTTTTCAAATTCTAAAGAAGTCATTCCTGGTTACAAGAGCCTCTCAAATATTTCCCATTGAAAAAAGAAGAGGCGTTTGTTCGCAAGCTTCCTGAACTTCTTACCTTTCGATCTCAGACAGGAAAACAAGGAAAAAGAGCAAAGGCGCTCCCTTTTATAGCGACAAATGTATTTAGACAAGTTTTTCATTTCGCAGTTCCTACCGTTCGATCCTCCTTCGGGAGGGCTTAAAAAGAGTCTTCCCTGCGAATAGATTTAAGAGGGTCGCATTGGAGCCTCGTTTCCCGGCGACGGCGCAAGAACCCAGTGTAATATCGGATTCGGAAAACTCGAGGAAAATCGTCCGCCCTGGAAACTTACACCGAAATTGAATACCAATCCACTACCACCTTGAATCGAAACGCAAAATCAATTTTCCCTTCACCTAACACCAAACTATCCCAAAAACTACCCCTCAAGAATTTCCTCACTTCGATTCACCGCAAAAATAATATCGCACACTTTGAACTCCCCCGCACTTTCACGTTCTTACTATCCAGAAAACTCTCCGCACTTTTACATTCTTGCTATCAAAGAAAGCAAACTTTCTAGATTTTAAGCTCGCCGTGGCTGTCGAGACGCCCCAAATCGACCTTCCCTTGTCGAGGAACAAGCCACCCTCGGTTTCTTCACATTTTCAACCCCATTCGCCGCTTTCTTCGTCGCCCGAAATTTCTTTAACAGACAGAATTTTGTCGCTGGTTTCAGGGTCTTAATTCCCTGTTGCGTAATGGCGTCACAGAAACGTTGTCGTCGAAGCGAAATAGTAGATGGTAAACGATGCAATTGGACGCCTCGTTCGCAGCTGTCGACGCTTTTCGAATTCGACTCGAAATACGGAGCTCTATTTTTTCGCTGAACGGGCGCGCCCCGCTCGTTGATAAAATGGGTCCGCTTTTTGATCGCCGTACTATCGGTATTTTGTTGCTCCGACGTTTTGTCTCGAACAGCGGTTTTATTCCGGACAAATGCGTGTGCCGCCAGCTCGCTCGTGAATGCGCTGCGGGTCAGCTTTTGATTGACCCATCTCACTACTTTTTTTTTCGGTCGCGCGAATTGTATCGTATAAGTGATATTTAGGGGAGAAAAGTTTTCGGTTCAAGGAATATCGCGGCAGATGGGCTGTATGCGTTGGAATCTTCTCTTATCGAGTTTTGGGCTTTTTTGGTTATTCGAGTTCGAGAGGAAATGGGTGCAACTTTTTTTTATTTCAACTGAAATGATCCCCTTTTGGGTGAATTTAAAGCGGATGTGTGGGGAACGAATGGGGTTGGAGACTCGATGCTTCATAGGGAGATTGAAATGGTATATTCCAAGCTTCATGTTTGCAAAATTTAAAAAATGATGGGAAAGAGAATGTGTGGAACGAACAATTGTTGAAATTAAGTTTGATGTTTATGAACATTTACGATCATCTTTGGGAGCTCTTGTCCTGCACGTAAAAGGTGAAGTTCAACTGACGAATACTTTCCCAATATTGCGACAGAAGTCCAATAAAACTTCCATAAAGTCTTGACACAATAAACTCGGGGACCCATTCACTGGGAAGCCAGAAAGTTCTTCGACAATTAGACCTCTTTGAAGATTAAAGGGACTTCTGTTTCACAAGATTTCCAACTTTCTTGCAGAACCTCTCAAAACATCTTTCTCGCTACCATCTATTTACTACACATTATTATTAGTAAATATTTTTTAACAGGTTATAGTGGACTTGTTACAAATATTCTGGAATTCTTGCACAATACTGTATATGTGGAATTTTTTATGAGAATATTATCAAGATTATCAGAGTACTAAGAAGAAGATTATAGCGAAAAATATTTTTTTTCTAATATTTTTAGGTGACGGATAATATTTCTGTTTTACGAACAATCAATTTCTCCATTAATAAGTTTAATGAGAAAAGACAGATCCATATTCAGTTAGGCTTGCCATGTTCAGTGTTAACAATACAAAAGTATGGGTAATTATAGTCAAGAAATGTTAAGAATTTGTGTTGAACCCTTTCTAAAATAATTTCATATTTTCTTATACTGTTGATAATTTGGAATACCGAAGTATCTAATAAACTACTAACGCGATCTAATTTGTAACACCGTAAACAATAGGGGCTAATGACCTGTTAACTAAAGACATTTGTGGATAAACCGCCATTTTGACATTTTCAACTTAATCTACAGAATAAAGAAACGTCAATCAGCAAAACTTTTTCAGCAAGCATTCAATCATTCCAATCATGGTTAAAATATATAAAAACTTTAAGATTGCTACTATATTGTGATTTTTGGGCCTGATTAGATCATAAAAGAAAATAATTTTATTATCTACATGTTTCCTTTTAAGTTTATAAAGTGAGAGCAAATTAGAATACATACCAGTATACCAAATTACCTGCACCTTAACGAAATCGATACTTCCTGTCATTTTTCATTTAGACCAAAGTTTCAGTTACTTTTTGTTTTTATTATTACTGAGAGTTTGAAATATAAAAGTTTATTAGTTTCCCTATGATAGTAGGGTAGATGTACCATTTGTGGCCACTGTCTTATTTATTCCGATATATTAAGTATTCTTAGTTCACTTTCATTACAATGAATTAAGCTGTGTAAGGAAGGGTTGTTGGCACCATTTCTACTGTTTTGTTGTCCCGTTTTATTTAATAATCATACGTGGCCACAAATGGTGCAAAACAGTCTGGCACGATAATATAATGATTTTTTAAATAATTATGTTTAAAACATTGTTCAACATAGAATATTTCAATTATCTGTAGATTTTGGATTACACTGATATATTCTTTATTTTTGTGTACATATTCTTTTGTAAGTTATGTATCTGTGAATGGTACGGAAATCCTTAAAGTGGCCACAAATGGTACATTTACCCTATGCAGTTTTCCTCTGCCGTAATTTTTTATTCATCTTAAACAAACTGGTATTCCAAATATACTGCACTTCCTCTGTTCTTTGTATCCACAGTCATCTGATCATTACCGCCTCACAATTCTACCGTTCACCAACAAAGAATCTCCATTAGCGCGATGATCGTGGAATAACGGTGCCGCCCCCGTAGGCACGGCTCAATTGTGTACCCGCGGGTGTCACGAAGTTGGCGGATTCGATAACGGGCGCAGCCTTATTGTACGCAGCCTTATTTCGTCTACGAAGGGACCGTGTCTTGTACATAACACTTCGATCCGACGACAAAGGCTCGTGTTTATTGAGCGAAGTAGCTCGGGCGCAGGAACCGCGTCCCATCGAACTTCCTTCAAAGGGCTGAACTTCGCCGCGTAATTTCGCCCCCACGGAGGCGCCGTGCCCCGCGTCTTACCCTCTAACGATTCTCTCCTTGCTAATTTCGCGTGTCCTTCAGCGCCGAAATTACCCTCGCGTCTCTCGGACGTAATGAGACTGCGAATCCCGCGATCTCAATCGTCTGAGTCCCCAGAATGACAAGAATCGGATTCCTATCCGGATTGCATAGATCAATGAAGTTAGCAACGACGCGCTACCAATACGAATTTCGAATCGTGCCTGCGCGAAAAGCTTTAGTTAAACGTACTTTCTTTCTCCATTTCATTCACCTCTATTAGGAATTTAGTGGATTTGGGACAGAAAAACCGTATGTACATTAACGTACATCCCATTCGACCTCGTTCGCTGCACGTTGCACGAACCTACGTTCCGTGCTGAAATTTTTATCGGGGCCTCCGCGTTCCCAGCGCAATAAACGTTTAACGATATGCGCCCCATGCTCAGCGAATCCCATTTGTTCGTAAACGAGGGCTCAATTACCTCTGTTAAGGGGATGTTTCTTAACCACCATCGGTAGTTTCAGGGTTTTTTTTTATTTTACTATTAAACCTACGGGAAACAATTTCCACGCGTGACTGACAATAAGTTGAAGGAGGAATGTCGCTTAATCAGCGACGAGGATCTCCCCCCTTCGGTGCAGGGGATGTTTTCTCGCGCGCGAACTGTCGCGTATGTAAATTAATACGAGCGCTAAGAAAATGCTGGAGGCGTTTGAGCGGGGCTACGAACTTTCGGCATTCCCCTAACTTTCGCTTTACACGCGCGCGACCTACACACGTGTTCGAGGTGTCGTGAAAGCTGGTTAAGTACTTGGGACTTAGCATCGGCGTGTACTTACTACGATTAAAGAATGAGAAAGGAGATTAACGAGGTTGTAATAAAAGTTGGGAATAAAAACGTGCATTTATTATACTCTAGGACGATGAAGATCGATTTTCTGCTGGGCTTATAAGTAGGATTTCGAAAGCACTTATTCTTCATCAACGGTCTACGTCCCATTTCCTCGACTAATTAAAATTCATTATCCAAATTTTTCTGCGAACCGGGCGTCCCAGTTTCGTGACTTTCAAATAAATTCAGTGTGGTGATTAATTATGGTCATTATTATTCTTCGACGATTTATTTTATCGAGTGCTTATTATTCGCCGAAAGTTGGTAACGAAAAGACGAACTGCGTCGTTGGTAACACCCTTCTCTGACGAGGGGGTAGCGTCCACTTGCTCGAAACGCCCCTTCTTCTAGTTGGAGCGGCGCGCAACTTCCGCTCGCAAGTTCGCCGTGCAAGTTAACGAGGCGTGCGTTAATACACGTTACTTAATGACTTCCGGCACGGCTTAACGGAGTGTTAACGTCGAAACTTGCCGTGGCCCTGACCGAAACAGGCTTCTGGCCACTTCGGGCACGTCGATCGTGCCGCTGCACCGAAAACGTGGGCTTAAGGGGGAACACCACTGTGACGATCGGAAAAGTAAGCCATTTTTAAGAATTTTATTCAGGACTAATTTACAGGTTTCATAGAAAAAATTTATTACCTACCTTTAGTACGCTGTCTTAAGAGGTTAAACAAAAAAAAATAAATAGAAAAACATCCGTAAATTTGAATATATTAGCTCCACGCGAGCTGGTCGAATCTGTAACTATGGAACAGCTGGTCCGAAATCAAATTTCATTTTTTTTTTATAAACTATATGAGTGTAGTTTCCGTTGTGCGTACGGATTTTTTCATTGAAAACAAATTTTGAAATACCTGCGCTCGAAAAACTGTCTATTTTATTCGCGGATTTTCGAAACTTTTCTTCTAAAGTGCACCACTTTTACAAAAATAATTTGTTTAAGAAATCGGTACGCACAACGGAAACTACACTCATATAGTTTATAAAAAAAAATGAAATTTGATTTCGGACCAGCTGTTCCATAGTTACAGATTCGACCAGCTCGCGTGGAGTTAATATATTCAAATTTATGGATGTTTTTCTATTTATTTTTTTTTGTTAGGGACATTGGACTTCCTTATACTTTTTCAATTAATTAGCAATTAAAACATACTGTTTATACTATAAAAAAAATTTCTTAGATAAAAGAGTTCTTAAGCATTAGTACGCTTCAACTTGGAATGATTTTGAGGCTAAATAACTTCTGAAATAATTAACGAAAGTTACGCGATGAGCTTAATGTGGCAGTAATTGGGACATCTACCCTATCAGCTGTTTCCATGGACTCGGATCTCCTTCGACGGTGAAGATACTCGCTGGAAATTATTAATCCACAGCAGTAGGGGCTTTTTTCTTTTTCCAGCATCGACTGTAGTTCCGCGACGCAGTCCATAGAGCGGGCTGATGCTTACCGTTTCAACGCGACAACATGTCTCGCTTGATGGACACCAAATTTTCGCGTGACACTGTGCGAAGGCTATAGTCGACTGCAATTCGCAATTCGCACTTCGTGGTGTTAAATATTTCATGCATCGTGACGGGAAGGAATACACAGTTACGTTATTTCGTGACAGGAGATGTACTTATAATTGCCACTTCCAATGAGATTCATATATCTTACGTGCAAAGATATCCCAGATCAGTAATTAATTAGAATCGACAAGGTGCATTTCGATTTTTGTTTAACGAAGACGAGATGGGAAACGGTACACTTTGATGGTCTGAGAAACTGCGACTACAGATTGCCTCTTTTTATGGCGACTGTGGTAGAAAAGATTCGAAGGGATGCCTCGAAGGGTTGGTTCCTCGAAGCGGAAACGTAGCTTCCTCAAAGCAGCTATTCCAAAGAGGGGATTAAATTGAGCATTGTCGCGATCGCGAATTACGCAAAGATTCCACCGGTTGCGACTGTAGAGATCCGTGAACACTCGCTACCCTTTCAAGGCAAAGTTCTTTCCAGATTATGACGCCCGAAAGATGATAGCGTTTCCGTGATTCACGATTACGCGCGATTCGCCTCCTTTCACGACTATCTGAACGGTTTCTGTGAAACTTTTTGCCCCCAGCACGCACACAGGCGTGTATACTTCGCCGGCGAGCGTCGCAACTGCGAGGAATTCTTTTTATTGTATCGCACGGGCGACTGCTTTGCAAAAGGGCCTTGTGTCTGTCTATTTGCAGCTCCTTCGAGGGAGCTCTCCTTTTCAGACCAGGATCCTCGTGATTCACAGCGATGGCCGACCGATAGGTACCTATCTACCAGGCAATAAAAGTTGCTCGAAAAATGTGAACGGTGGAGGCCAAAGTGGCGCACTCGCTTCTAGTGTCACTTGCGATCGCGACGATACTCGCGGGGGACGGGGACGCCGGGTTGAGTTTAAGAACTGTAGGAGACAGGGGTGGGAAGTTGGGGTTTCTTGGAGGGTAGGTCCTGGAGAATCGAGACTGTATTTGAAACTTGAGAATTTCTGCGATCAGGTGGTCGAATGATTCTGATCCAGGAAGACACAAATTTTAGGTGTGATTAAAACTAGGGTTGGGACTATTTGTCGAATTTTTCGGTATTCCAATATTCGAATACATCAGTTGCTCAATTATTTGGCGAATATAATTTGAATATCCAAGTATTCGAATACTATTCGAATATTTAAGTATTCGAATACTGATGTAGGGTAAAACTATACAATACACCCCATTTGACAAAACGCCCCACCATTATTTTACGCACATAAACCAGGATGCATCAACGCGATCACCAGATTCGAACTTGCCTCAGTCGGCCACAACTGCCGCAATAAAAATACCAGCAAATATTACGGCTTTTAAAAAAATATACAAGAATTTATATTTTCGGCCTTCAGACAATTTGCGGTTAGTATGTGAGAAATTCAATTTTCTAAGTCACTATTGTATTTGCGATAAATTCACACATATATTTCGAAAGTAGACAAACTAACCTCTTTAAATCGTTATTGCCCGAACCTTTTTTCACTACGTTGTTGCTAAATTAAAGCCGAGACGTTTCGTATTCCAGAATTTACAATGTGCCCCAGCAAAGAATTTACAATATGTCCCACCTCAAAATCATATTTTTCATGAGTAACGTATTTCTTTTCTTTTTCCTGGATAACAGAAACGTCACATAAATATACATACACATATAAGGAATACATTACGGGCGAAACTAACACATGTTTCGTTCGTCAATCGCTATCTTCACTATGCAATCTAATCCAAATTTTGACAGCTTACAGTCAGGTTATAACCTGACGAGTATTAAATAAGGTAAGTTGTCAAAATTTGAGATGCCACGTGTTTTTACAAATATGTATCGTTGTACCATTGAATTGCAACCAAAATACAGTCTCAAACACATGGTAAGTTGGCAAATTTTTACTTATTTATGTCGGAGCATTTTGTCGCATAGATGGGGCGTTTTACCTGACGACTGTGTTACAAAACGCCCCATGTAGGGTTCAGGAAAATGATTATTTACAGTTATTTCCAGTTATGTTTTTATCACAATTTCGGTGTAGTTGTGAAGAGTAATGAACACTTAATGTGTTTACACAAAAAATTTAAAGAATTATTAAAAAATATAGGTTTTATAGATGTTTCTTTAAAAGTGGGGCGTATTGTATAGTTTTACCCTATTCGAAAAAGGCAAATGCAAAGGCAAATAAAAATTCTACATCGTTTGGTGCACGTTTGATTCAAATCGGATAACAAATGAGTGATTTATTGCAAATAAATATAAATATAAATATAAATATTAATATTTTTATTATATGTACAATATTTTCTCACCAAAAGTAGAAATAAAAATTTATCAACTGAATAATTACTACTTATTGCTTGTAAAAATATTTTTCAATTAGCGTTCTCTTTTTAATGTTAACCCTTCGTGGTCACACGGGGTGTATTGTACCCCAAGAGCAATTTTCGATTTGAAATGTCGCACCTTTACGTCTTCCAAAGGGGATTTAACGCAAAAAAATAATAATTTTTTTTTTAAAAAAATAGGTTTTTCCCACAACCATGGAAAATCGCTCATTTTCAACTACAAATTTTATCGTATCAAAATTTATGTTTCTAGAAAAAGACTATTAGACCATGACTGTATAAGTAATACGAATGTACAATTATCACTAAAAAGTTAAAAGATTCAAAAAGACGGAAATGGTAACTCAAAAAATGACGCTGGGGTACAGTGAACCCCGTGTGACCAATGTGTGATTATAAGAAGGTGTGACCACGAAGGGTTAAGTCAAAGCAATAATTTAATAAACAGATTTTTCTAATTTACTGGAAGTTGATAAAGAATGGAGCTGCACCCCTCTTGCTACAAGGTCCTCAAATTGCAAAACAGAACACCCCAACACAGTTCAGACTTTCAGTGACGAAACTGTCAATTGAAGCCTGTTACAAGAAATCCCCACTCGAGTTCAGAATTTAAATTCCCATGTAAAAAGTAATCCACGATTCTATTGAAGTTCAAATTCTTATTAAAAAAACAAAGGAACCAGTGACACACTTTCTGCTCAAGCTCGATTCAATTTAACAAGCCCAGTAGCCAATCTTCGAGTTCGAAGAAGAAAGGGAAAATCCACTAATTACCAGCGAACGAAGGCGAGAATCGTTTACAATTCAACGGTAACAACTTGGCGCGGTGCTTGATTATTTCTCGACGGTATAATTCCTACGGGCGAGAGACAGACTACCACCCCCGCCGAGGCGAACAAAACCGTTCCAAGGGAGATACTTGCAAGTATGTAAACGACGAGCACGTGAATTACCGCGGCACCGCCAGGGGAAAGTGCAAACTGTGCAGCGGAGAGGATAAATTCAACCGTGCCGCGTTTCTCTACGCAAACGTCGCGGCCGCTTTGGTCTTTGTTGAGTTAGCTCGAGAGGTTAAATTCAACGTTTTCGCGCGTAGCGGGCGTAACAAACCTTTCGTCAGCGACGTGGCTTTCGGGGGTTCCCTTGACGGATCCCGTGGCGCGCGAATTTTCCGCGCGGCGGCGAGATCCGACGAAACTATTCGCGGAAGGAACACCGGCAAATTCGAGTGAATTGATACTAATAACATTAATTGTTGAGAAATTACGCGAAATTCCGGAGCACCTGTTTTAATTACACCGTTACGTAAACGGCGAGGCTCTGTTTGCTCGGCGAAAAGTTCCTCGCGCCCCTCTTTATCGGGGCGGGGAATTCTGTGGCTTGGATTCTTGTTAGAGTTGCGAGAATGTTTGAGGAATCAAGAATTCACTCTGCAGGTTTATTTGGATTTACGAAATAGCTTGGTTGGTAATAGTATGACGTGCAGTTATAGGGTTGATTACCGATAAGGGGAGTGCAAGAGGCTGAGTCAATAATTTTCATAAAATTTTGCAAATAGATTGTGTTTATCATGTGTAGTAATATATTAAACGCATTACGTGAAACAGTTGGAATTTTGGGGGAATATTAAATTCAAAGAATCTAACAAGTAAATATTCACTTATAAGGAATGAAGTTTCTCAATTTGGAATATATATTTTTAAAGTACTCATAGTAACTAAGAAATGTTGAAAATTATATCTGGAATGGACCTATTTTACTCATGTTATCAATAACATTCAATATAGCCTCAAGACGTAGGGTAATTGTGGGAGAGATGCCGCACTCGGAGAGACGCCGCACTATCGGTATTTCAAGGATATCGGTAATAAAACACATCATTGCCGATTTTATTTGTTTAAGGCTGTTCATTTGGGTTAGTTTGTCAAGCCAGAGCGTGTTTCCTGTATTATTGTTAAAGATTTTGCTGTTTTTCGAGGTAAGCCTAGCGTACTTTGCCTGAATAGTTATACGTCGCGTCTATTTTTACTAATATAGTAGCTAAAAATTCATAGTTTTTCTTGATACAACATTTGTAATACGTTAAGGGGACCATGTAGAATATTTCCTTTGGCAGAATGGGTTACTTTCGACTTAGCACGTGGAAATACGAAAGTGCGGCGCCTATCCCAGGCATTTTGGATAGACGCCGCACTTTTATTTGGGATAGATGCCGCACTTTAATATTGTACTGTTTCGGAAACTAAGTCGATTTAAATGATGTTTTTAATGTTTAAAATACCGAAAAAGTTTTTTAAAATAGCTAACGTGGTATTTTAAGGCAAATTATTTATTTTTAAATGAATAATCTTATAATCGAAATATATTAGTGGACTATGTACTCTTTTTTCACATTTTTTTTTTATTTTAATCTCAAGATGCCAACTGAACATAAAAAAAATTCGAAAAGCAGATATAATATCTGTTCCTACTGTACCCATTTAATTTTCCAATTTTATAATTGTATAAAGTAAAAATGTTTCATTTTACTTTGTTTTTATTATTTTTTTATATAAAAAGTTAGAAGTAACAAGTTTAAATCGAAAATTAAACGTGTTTCGAAATGCGGCACCACTCCCGCATGTGCGGCGTCTCTCCTACCAAAGAATGTTTTTAGTTTCAATTTTTTTAAGGGTGACAAATATTAAAATTTTGATTTTCTTTAATGCTAGTAGAATCACAAGATGTTGAACTAATAAGATATATCCTTGGAAAACATTTTCATTGCAAAATTTAGACACGGTGACAATTTTGCGTAACGTGCGGCAACTCTCCCACAATTACCCTATGCGAAAAACGACAAAATCCTCTTATTTAAGAATGATTAGCTAAAATCTGACATCTGTAAGTTTTTTGTGGTTCTGAATCCGAATATAATGTTATTGTTTTGGAAAAAAATTCCTAATACGAGGATTTTACCGTTTTTCGCATATGCCTTGTAATCAAAATTGAAACACAATTCGCTTCCTGAAACTCATCTACTCCCCCCAAATCAGTAAAGATTTACAAAGTGAAACAGAGAAGGGACCACGGAGCAATCAACCACCCAAAGAGTATTTCCGTTCTACGAGTGATTAATATACGATTCACAAAGAAAGATCTCCACGTTATATTGCAGGCGATTTTAATCGAGGCTGTCACCAGCTCCGCCAGCGGCGCGACCTTAAATCACGTCCACTCAATAAACTGCACCCCGAAACATTGATTTACTATGATTGTCTCCGCCAGCGAGATTTTTAATTTACGACCAGTCGAGACCAACCCCCTAGAACAATTCCAACTTACAACGAAGCCTCGGAACGAGTCCATTTACGAGGCCGAAAACGACCTCAGCGATTACAGGAAATCGTCCACTGGTCGAGTACCGTTCTTGACTCTAACGACGCGTCGTTTGACCACTTTTCACGCCCGAGAACACGTCGGATTCCTCTAACGAACAACTATTACAGCGTTCGATGAGCCCCCGCGCGTTACAGAGCTCCCCGTGGAAGACGAATCGCTGCAAACCTGCAATAAGTTGATCGCATTTAATTGTGGCGAAGGAACCACCCTCATTGCATCGATTTAAAAGTTCCCCATACGAGAGGGTGGCAATAAGGTCGGGACTCGTGCTGGAAACTTCTTTCGTCGGCTCTACGAAACGAGACGGGGCGAAAAGAATCCAGCTACGGTCTAACGTAATTTCGAGAAATTGAGTATTGTTCCTCCCCTTTCGTTCTCCCCTTCACCCTCGTTGATGCTGTGTATTTACCCCTCCCGCGGCCAATTTGTTTCTTCTCCGTTGGAGCAACGCCGGTACCACCACGCCAGCGACCCATTCTTCCGCGTGGAATTGCAAAACGCGAAATGAAGGGATTAGATGCGCGGCGCAGCTGGTCCAATAATTTCGGATGCTTTGATCCGAGGATTCGCGGAGCCTCGACTTCGATTGTTTTAGTCGATGGCTGAGAGTCTTTCGGTTCTATACTCGGATAGCAGAAGCTTGGATTTTGTAGTTGAATAGAATCTGTGGTAATTAATTAGGACGATATCCTCTTGTGAATTCCTTCTTGAATGCCTCTTGTTTCACAATCTCCTCTGTGATAAATACAAAGTACTTGCACTCCTCGCATCAAAGCTCGGGGAAGCTCGCAAATTGGATAAGAGGGTTAGGAAAATCTATACGGTGAGTGTTGGAGGTCTTGGAGCAGCCACTGAAGCTGTACTATTAATGAAAATGTTAAATAATAGGATCGATGCGAATGACAGTTATCCCTTGGATAAAAGGGTGCTCATCCCTAGCTTGTCAGTTACACGTAAGCCTCGCGTGTTCCGCCAGGAGCGTACGATGTGGGTAGTAAATCCGCGGAGAATATATGACAAAGCCTTGCCCCAACCATTAATTTCTGAGGACCAATTGTGTACAATGTATATACACAAATGAGGCAAAACATATACGCATAAATTACGTAACCCGAGTGGGAGCCTCGTTTGCCTGGCAATTAGGGGTGGTTACTACCCCGTGGCGGAGAAAGTCTAGGAAGATTCAAACGCAAATATCTCTTCGAACGTTCGGTATTCCACCCTCGAAAAGTTTCTCCTGCCTCATCGTGCTACCTTAGCCCCGCAGGGTGAAAAATCCAACGCGGGGCATCGACCACGGCAACTTCGATCCGCGAAGTGCCAAGAAGAATTGATTTATCGAAGTCCGTAATGAGTTGATTGCACAGGATTCTCTATGCTGTAACTTTCGAGCGACGCTGCCTTAAATTGCATTCGTTACGGCACCGGCCCGCAGAATTTGATTCTCGAAATATGACCACCCCCCTTGCCCCACTCTAGTTGGCTTCGGTGGTCGAAGATCTGCCGCCACGAAGCCGGGAAATTCGATTTTCGGCATCTGTGTACAGGTTGTCTGTGGGTAAGGGAAATTCGGCGAGCACGTGGACGGGAATTTCGAACGAACGGCGGATATTTTCCTCGTTCCGGTCAAATAAAATTTCCCCGTATCCGTGGACGGGTAGGGGGTCTTTTCGAGCGGTCGTTAAACGAGTGGAAAATTCGGGGAGCTCGATCGAAAGTGAAGGATCGTTGAGCGGCGATCTGGAATGATGTTCGGAGCGAGCGTGCTCGATGTGCAATCGAGGGTGCTTCGTGGTACGGAGTTTCGTCATAGTGCATGTATTTAATTTGGGTACGAGAGGAAATACAGAAGAAGTAACATGCGGGAATTTGTTTAATTAACTGGGGACAAAGTGGGGGAGGTGGAGATGTGTTTAGAGGGTATCGATAGAAATTGTGAATATTGCAAATGGGGATAGGGGAGGGTTGCCTATATTGTACCACTTAAGACATTTTAGGTTATAGGTTCATATTTGACACTAATTTGAACGCAAATGACTATTGGATATTGTAGTTTGATGACTATGAATTAAATATACGTATATAACCTATATAACATACGAGTTGTCAAATTCTATTGGTACGATTGTAGTGGATTTATTTATAAATATCAATTTAAACTTTATAATAAACTAATGTATTTAAGATATCGACCGTAATTGTAGAAATAACACAAAGAGATAACGGCGCATTAATTCGGTGACCGAATTAATGCGCCGTTATCACTTTGTGTTATTTCTACAATTACGGTCGATATCTTAAATACATTATTTCAAATGGAGGGCGAAACTGTTACACAATCCACAACAAAGGAAGGTTTCTACAAATCAATATCGAGAAGGTTTGGACTTGAAATCTTAACAAAACTAAAGGATCTCTCTAACCAAAAATCACATTTACTCAAGATAAGTAATAGAAAAATATTTTTATTGAATTGCAGAACTAAAAACATAATTCCTAAATTTATATCAAGCAATATTAATAGTAATTCAAACATATTCATGACTTCCACATCAGCTTCTAGTAAATTGTTGAATTTGAATAATAGATACTCACGAAAACTTCTTAATATTGCCATAAAAGATACACATAACATTATGACCGAATTAATGCGCCGTTATCACTTTGTGTTATTTATAATAAACTAGTAAAAATACCCCCGCGCTTCGCTTCGGGCCAAAGAGATATTGAGGACTCCATGAAAATACATTTCACCCCTTTTCACCACCCCGCTTGAGGATTCATTAGGGCAAAATCCTGAAAATTGTTTTTTTTTTTTGCCATTTATGCCGGTAATCTTTGTGAGTAAGAACCAAGTTGATATCTATCCAGCGTAAGAGATATTAGGGAATAGGCAATCCGAGAAAATACATTTTACTTAAAATGAATGTAAAATATTCTACATTAAACCCGCTTTTAGAAAAAAAAAAAAAAAATGCAGGACAAAATTGCATTGTTTGATTATTATCAGCTAAAATAAACTGATAAAAAGTTACATCAATCATACCTGCTTTTTTTAACTGTTTACAGCTCGCACAAAATACTATGTAAGCTCAAAAGGTTTTGTTTCTATTTATTATTTCGCATTTACTTGATATTTTTATTATCAGATGTTGTTTAAATTCATTAATTACTAAGAAATTGATGAGGTACGATTTCGGTGACCAGTACGATATTAACAACTCTCCCCTATACGCATGTGGGAATAACGAGGCACGTTTCTATTAAATCCTACATAAAGAGAAGCAGTATACAATGCTTATCTTTCCAAGCCACAGAAAACATCCCTAATCTATCCCTTTCAAACGTCGCTGCCAACAACTCCACGATTACAAACAATGTACCTGCTTCTTGGAAAAATGTTAAAAGTTCCTCTCTCCGGAAAACAAGAATACCACTTTGTCACTCGTACAGGCTCGCCAGCCAAAGCACGCGCGTAGATTTCGCGCTGGTTTCCCAGCTGCACCGCTACGGAGAGCAACGATATCTGTACTCGTTGGATGCGAGCGTAAACGCTCGCATAGCAAACAAGGAGGCTGTACACAGAGCATATTAATTGCGCGCGGATCGACCGCACAATTCTGATCCCGCAATTACGCGCGTTCAGCTCGTCTCGTGGAGCCGCGGCGGCTCGTCTCGGCGGCCCTTGGGAATCGTTAACCATCTCGAAACTTTGCCCATTCGCGAAACTGCCACGAGCCCCGCGCCCGACATCCGCCCACTTCTCGGATGCACGCTCAATTTTCTTTTCATTTTCCTGGGGAAACCTCGTGCCGACGCTCGACGACGCTCCACGGCCTCGTGAAAAAACATCACGCTCGCCCGATTACACGGCGGAACACACTGACAACGGGTCCCGATCTCGGCTTCCTGGCGCAGCGTTGGACGGGCTTTCGTGGAAAAACATGCTTGTGCTTGTAGAATAGATTCACGAGTAGACATACTTTAAACTGGAGGTTAGTAGATCGATTTTGCGGTTGAATCTAGCATTGGAAATTTGGAATATGTTTTCCAATGTCTGATGGAGACGATAGCTGGGGTAAGAGTATCCAAGTGATTCAATTTCTGCAGTTTGCAGCCAAGATTTCTCATTCGTGCGGGGTTATTCATTTATCAGATTCTTGGAGAGATTGTTCCACCTGCATTAATCAAACTTGCTTTCAGAAATTCCCTATCGCACTGAGACATCGTTCCATTTCTCATGTAAGGCAAATGTACCAGTGCTCGGCCGTGTCCCAGTACTTGAACAGTAATGCGAATTTTATTTATTTTTAAGCTTCATTTTTAATGTAATTAAAAACAAAAAATAGTACCATAATACATAAATATTAATTAAAATCATTATTATAGAAAATTAAAAATCGTTAGATAGAAATAATTATTTTTAGTAGCAGATTTCGAGAAATTTCTTAAGCTTCTGTCAAGACACTTCTGTCATTTACTAAGAAAATATTGACAGCATTGCTTATTTATATAAACTAAATTTATGTCTATTTACTATTATAATAATGTATTATTATAATGTATTATTATTATAGTAAATAGATTTAAATTTAGTTTTAGATGGTTAAACTTGCAAGAAAATTAATATCTTTTGAAACAAGCTTAAGTTTATTTATTGGTACAAGAATTTCGTGAATGTAAGTAATTCAAATATTTGGACATGCATTTTTAGGATATCCGCTTACTGGGACATCTGCATGTTTTTGTATTTTCATTAATAAATACGTCTATTACAATACATCAACTTTTTTTCAGTTTCCGATAGTATAATATTGTTATCTTCCACATTTCAACCACATTTTTATATTTCATGATGGTTTTCCAAATTAAATTAGGAGCCCAACTTCGCCGCTATTCCTTAAGCCTCTTAAGCGTCCAGGTATTGGTACATTTACCTTAACTATCTCCACAAAGTTTCCCATCCATAAACCACAATCAAAATCCACAACTCAAAGATCCAATGATCCAAACCGCCCCGATTTCACCCCCCTCCTCTCTTCTTCCTAATGCTGCAGAAAAATACACTCGCAATCGCCTGGCCGTATAGAAATATCAGCCTCGGAATAAAAATAGCCCCCCGAGAGCTGGAAATAATCTTCCAGCCGAAAAGGCCGCACGTACCGTACATACGCTGGCACCAGCGTGCAGCGATCACACCGCCTGATGGTCGAGCGCGCGGGCACGGATATCTACGGCGGCAAACAGGATTATTGGAATGGAGAGGAGAGGAGCGGCAGCTCGATTGGGAAAATGGTTTCGCGGGCCACAATCGGCATATTTGCTTTTTATTTACGCCACGCCGGCGTAATTGGCCGGGCGCGATTCGCCCCGGAACCACGTCCACGCTCCCACCGTTTCCACTCGCGAGAAATGAAAATGATAATCGAGCCCCGCCACCGAGTATCGCCGTTGATATTTGATTCTTATCTAAACGCTCGCCTTTCCCCCTCGGGACTCCCCGCTACCCCTCGGCGGAAAGGATTTTTCGAATTCCCGAGATGCGGCCGAGATCTGGAAACGCTCGGAACTCGTCTGGGAAGATTAGAAAGGGGCGAGGTGTACGTACTGTACGGGGGTTAGTTCGGAGTGCATCGCTGCGATTGGCTGCTCTGTAGCTTCAACGACTGACGTGATTTTCGGGGATTTCGAGGGGGCTTGGGGAATGGAGATCGACGGCGGGCAACTGAAGGCTGGATGTTTAAGTAATTGTATATTTTGAGACAGTTGGAGTGGTGGGAAGGTTTAAACCTCTGGGGGTGCGGTGTCCATTTGACCTATTTTAAATATCAAACTATATTGGTACCATTTACTGAAAAAGATAAGGGTTTTAAATAGTATCAAGAACCTTTAGCCGTTAATTAGTCGAACCTTTTTATGCTACATAATTATTACGACGCGCTTTACGAAGAATAGTAGGGGAGACCGGGGAAAGTTGATACGTTTTTCAGTTTTCATTGTTTTTCATTTTTGTTTGAATCAATTACTTAATAACAAATATGCTAAAATATACTTTGGTCCTTCCTCTTTAATATATAGTAAGCGAAAACTTGAGAAAGTACATACAAAATGAATGAAAAAATGTTATTTGGACGAAGACAAAGTGTATCAATTTACCCCACTGCGGGGCAAGTTGATACATCTTTAAAATATCTGTTTAATGAGTAACTAATAAATTTGAAAAATATAATTTCAGTCTAAATATCTTTCCAACAGTCAAAAGTTCAAAGATCAAACAGATTTTTAAACAAACATACCTAGAAAAACATTTTTATTTTCATTTTTTTTTATGTTTGGAATATCCCACTTTAACATGAGGTGTCTTCTTCTTTTTGTTACTATATCTTAATAAACTCATTGTGTCATGATTGTATATTTTTGTACATGGCCTTAATAATATTGAGTCTTTTTCTATTTCGGCACACGCTTTTTCCAAAACATCCTACGATATTTCGCCACGATTTGTCTTTTTGATATAATTTCAAACCATTTTCCAAGAAATATAAAGAAAAAATTCAATTAAAAGTAGTCGGGGAAAATTAATATACTGTATCAACATGCCCCAGAGAAACCGTATCAACTTACCCCACAGGAAGTCATTATGTATAAACATGTCCATAAAAAAATGTAGAGCATATAAACATAATTACAGAACGTAATTACCTTACCTTCAAAAGACTCAATATGATGCCAAATTACTTCGGGTTATAAAATTCTTTATATCGTCTCAAGACGGATTGGAAAGTGAACACAACTATTTACTTTTTCTTTATATAAACGAAAACAGTTAAAAAACGATTGCTAACGTCAAGGTACACTCACGTACACTGGATCGTAGGAAAGAATTTATCAACATTTTTCACATATCCCATTGAAATGAAGCTACATATATACGGTGTCGAGATAATTCGTCTGTATCAACCTGCCTTTGTATCAACTAGCCCCGGTCTCCCCTATGTTTTATTTTTTTTCTTACGGACAATTGCATGTAGAAAAAATGAAACGTGCTACTTTACGTAACGTAATGGGGCCTATTCTGCCCTCCTTAGTTAAACTGTCCTATCTAGCATTTTTTCAATTTTTGAGATGTGTTGAAATATTTGAAGTTCTACGCGTCTTTTACCTTTTAAGTCAAGTTAGAAAAGTCTACGTGTTTCGTAAAGATTTATAAACAGTCTAATGTATTTAACCTAACTTCTTTCAAAATGGTTAAAATATCTTATCTAAAACAATTAATTAATTGGTAATGGTACACCTATTACAAAAAATTATATTAGACAATTACGAAATAATGTAAAAATATTTTAATTTGAATGAAGAAAATAAGGATGATACAAAGTAAATGATAAAACTTCAGTTCTCTCAGTTGTTTCAAAATGCTAGATAGGATATTTTAACTAAAGAGGGCAGTATTTAAACCTTTGACATTTCTTTAATTTCTCATTATTTCTCATGGAATATTTTTATTTATTATAAGTTCGATTATCGCGAGTAAAATGAAATAAACATATCATTATGTTAATGTTCCCTTATTTTTATTAACATTTTCTTTCAAAACGAATCCTCCATCCAACGCTAAGCAAACACATCCACCATTCAATGCTTAAAAGTAAAATCGCTTAACTTTGAATCGTTGATTAACGAAGACCACGATCATCTATAGTTGCTTCAGAATTAAACAGATTCCTCGGATCGATCTCGAAAATCCCAGAGGCTTAGAATCACCATCCCCTTTATTCCGCCATACATTTCAATCCACCCTACATGGCAGCGGCAGAGTATAAGGGGTTGAAGCGTCCGCGCACACCATCGCAGCGTGTTCCACGGAGTTCATGCACCGTTCACCCCCAGTCCCATCGCCAACTGCATTGAACGCTGCCCCCGGGCAAGGGCAGGCAACCCGTCCAGTGCTCGCGGACGAGGCGATCGCGCGGAGTTTTAGCGAAACAGCTAGACAGAACTGTGTCGGAGCGCGGTAACAATATAAAGTTGTTAAGCCAGAGTCGAGGGGCCCCTTGGTCGGTCGCGTCTCGTTCATTGGACACCGGTGTCAATCGATTGCTGCGCTCGTCGGGGCGACGTCTTCACATGCACGTGGCTCTGCACACGCGTGTGCAAGCACGCCTCCTCCAGGTTTTTGTAACAGGGCTGACGAGAGCAAGAAGCGGGTTCGGGAAACTGGCGCAGTCTCGAGCAATCGATCACGACGCCGCCAGCCAACCCCTCCCTCCCCCCGGCGTTCCCCAACCACCCTACACTTCCAGCCCCCTCTTGCTCTCTTTCCTGGCTCTTTCGAGAATTAAATTCCGCCAGGCCGGCTGCATATACGGGAACGTAACCGGCCGTGAAACTTTTCTCTTCCGTTCACGGCCGTCGCTTGACGAACGATCGAAATTAGTCGAGGTATTAGGGGGAATTATTGCGCCGAATAACTGGCGCCGTTGGCACCGTTTCCGGCCGGCCAGTTTTCCACCCTCAGCTGGTAAATTGCGCCGCTGTAACGTCCTTCGAGCTGGTCCCTTGGCATTTTTTATTTCCATTCGCTTTGCTTTTGTCCGCTCGACCGTGTTTTGTGGCGTCGAGGAACTATTTGGCTCGATTTATCGCGGGGCTCTGCGTGGGTGGATGTGGATTAGAGTTCTGGGGTTGAGATTGGTGCATTGTATCGAATCTTGATGGACTAAATTGTTTAGTCGCGGCGAGTGCAACGCAGGATTTAGAATTCTGTCGTTTTGGGAGGTCGATGAGGCATTGGCGAATATAGATATATGCTCTATTTGAACCCTGTATCAATTAAGCTGTAGATTGATTGAAAGAATATAGTATGTGCTTCTATTTAACCTTTTGCGAGTTAACCATATGCAGTCTGTGCGGGCAACGCCGATAGGCGTTCATTGAGCGTTGTAGAGAGATGGGGATGGAGGGTTTCCGCACACGGTGAGACGCTCAGTGTATCAACCTCGGTATTCGAAGGGTTAAGGGAGAGTGAACGGGGATGGGAGGTTTTGGGTAGAATTTTTTACTAGTAATTTGAGCACTTCCCTGTATGCGTCGACGAGTATCGAGCTTCCAGTTTTATTTTATTCGCCAGGGACTTCGAGAGTGTTCTGGACTCCAGCTCAAGAATTGACGAACTTAATTCGTGGGTAGAGGCTCGTTCTAAATTCCCAAAGGGAAGTACTTTCGTCAATAGTTCAGGTTCCAGAGTGCAGACCGCGGCTATCTGGAAAGTAGGTTCATTGGTGTTTCGAGGACTCTGGAGTTTGAGCTTTTACGACGTGCTTGCAGGAGGACAGGCAGCAAGTAGTATAAATTAAAGCATCCTTAGTCTCGAAACTTTTTGCGTTCTGGAAGTTAAAATATTAATTATATGATACCTCGTTTTCAACTCGTAGCAAAGTACTCTCAGTGTCTAACATATAATGAACTCATGTTCACCCATCTTTTATTTTTGCTCAGGTAAACCATTACAAACTCGAAGAAGATTTTAATTCTCCCGCAAAATTATATGCATCATTACCGTAATATGTATTGAATATCACATTTCCAGTTCTAAATTAAAACAGTACTGAAGCATATTAAGGCAAACAGAGGCTTCCAACATTCAAACACACCACGAAGCATTCAGCCCCAATTAATTCACCACTAAAGAGGAAAACACCCACTGGAAGCTCCAGAGCAGAGCCAACATTACACTCTAATCAAATTACATCAGGCAAAAGATGCACCAAGCTGCCAGCAAATGGAAAGATCAACACGATAACCGAACACGGAGGAACGTCGTATCACGCGCGTCGACGATTGCACTTGCAGTGCTAAATGGAAATATAATCAAGATTATTAAATCAAAATACCCTAACCCCCTTCCCAAAAAGAGGGGAGATTTTACTGTGCCCTTCTCGAGGGAAAACCGGCCTTTATCGTCATAAAATTCTTCGAAACACCTAGGCACACAATTTCGTTTTACAACAATTTTACTTGCGACGGTGTGTTTTCGCGTCGAGTGATTTCTACTTGCTATACGTTTTTGGCGCGTTTGGGCGTTCATATCTTCGAAGAAGCGTCAAAGTATTATTCAAACGTCTCCAAATGCTAGCACGAAGGAAGGTAAGCTAAATTGACCGACTTAAAATCGCGTTTTTCGAAATCTTGCGTCACTCAAAGTCTTAATGCGAGCTATTTAGACACGTGATAGGGTAGATGTCCCAATTACTGCCACATTAAGCTCATCGCGTAACTTTCGTTAATTATTTCAGAAGTTATTTAGCCTCAAAATCATTCCAAGTTGCAGCATACTAATGCTTAAGAACTCTTTTATCTAAGAAATTTTTTTTATAGTATAAACAATATGTTTTAATTGCTAATTAATTGAAAAAGTATAAGGAAGTCCAATGTCCCTAAAACTGTCATTCACCTTTTAATATTAATTTATAAATATCAGTATGCAATGCTTCTCTATTATTATCTAACACGGAAACCTAATTTAACATTAAAATTTTTGTCCCTTACGATTTTGCACGCATTATTTCACTATTAAGTAAAATAATTAAAGTGACAGTAATAGGGACACTGTCAGTAATTGGGACATCTACCCTAGTATTCGAAAGAGGAGAAGAAATTATTACGAGCGGTTCCGAGCGCTGAGAAGCGCAAGGAACGAAGCAGCGAGGTCTTCAGCCGCGATGACGGGCGTTGAATTTTTCGCAGCGTTAGCGGCAACGTATGCAAAGTCACGAGTGGCAATTCTTGCGCGCGAGCGCAACGAGATCACCCTCTCTTACGGCGGGGGTTGGCGAGGGGAAGGGACGAAAGGAAGAGCCCTCGAGAGCAGTTGCGCGAGACACAGCACGAAATCCAGTTTGAAACTGGCACGAAACGCGCCCCGCCAAGAGGGAAACGCTTCTTTTTCCCTCCCTGTGTGATTCATGCATTGGAAAGTGGATTCTGCACGACGAATCTTAAATTCATGTTGCGTGACGTAAATTAAGTTCTTTGTCACTGGTTACAGCAGTTCCATAGGGAAGAAAACAGTTTCTAGGGAAGGGAAATCAGGGATCTTGTTATCGCCGACGTTATCGTTGAGTTGTTTCCCTTAAACCTGGCTTGGACGCTCTTCCACCCTGACAAGACTTTGTTATATGTTTCCTTTGTCAACAAGCTTGAAATTGGGAAGCCTAAAACTGTTTTCGAACGTGTTACCATATGATTTTTGGGATAACAAGGGTTCAACTCGAATTCACACTATTTCCTCCAAAATCACAGTATGAACTTCACATCCCCCTTTTCATTTGCCTTTTCACATTTCCCAAACTTGTACAAGAATGGAACAGAATTCTTATCTATAAAGCTATATTTGAAACTTTCTTCTATACTAAAAAATCACGTGTTTCCAAAGTTCCCATTGCACCCTCCTTGACGAAACGTCAACAAACTCGCCCCTAAATACTCAAACTGTATATCCACATTTGTACTATCCCTGCTTAACTAAACGTGTCTCCTTGCGTATTCAGCGAGAACGCTTGTGTTCGATTTGCTTTTGGACTACGAAAGTTTGATCACATAACACCTGCATTTATTGAGACTGGTTGGCTTAATATGAAGCACAGATTCACGTTACACCTCTGCTGTCTAATTTACAAATTGAAGTCCAGTGGTGTTCCACCGTACTTGTGTGAACTATTAATCACTAATAGCGAGCGTCGAACTAATGAATATATTTCTACCCGACATGACTACGACCTTTCCGTTCCTTTATGTCTCTCCACTAAATTTTACGGCTCCTTTTCATACTGTTCTGCCTTTTACTATAACTCCCTACCATCCGAAATTCGCTCTATAACGTCTTTCACATCCTTCAAACATGCAGTGACATTATTTTTTGTTAATCAGCAATAACAACTTAATTTCTTAAGATTATTACTCATGTACTCTTGTTATTATTGTTTTAAACACGTATAATAGTAATTCCTACTCTAGACTACGCTATTTGGCTGTCAACATTTGCTTTCTGTGTACACTATTAGTGTTAGATTTAGGTAGCTTTAAATGGTAAGGTTAACAGCAGCTAACAGCTGTACCTCGCCTTTTGCACACCTCTACTGCCACAAGTGCTATTTATGTTTATCTTTTATTTTCTTTCTTCACCTTCTCACTTATTATATTTTTTTTCTCTTGTAAAGCGTGTTGTGCAATAAAGAATTATTATTATTAAATCGGGAATCCACCGAGAAGCTAATTGAAGCTATGTTATGCGATGCTTTATTTTAACGTAGCTTTTAGTGAAAACTGTTCCATAAGAATGTATTGCAGCTAATTTTTTTAAAACGTAGCATGTCATAGCATTGCATCGCATAGCATTGCTTAGCTTCTCGGTAAATTCCCTGCTTGAAGAAGAAACAACAGCACACATTAAAGTACCTACAGAAAAATTTTACAATTTCCCAGTTTGACCGAAAACTGGCCTTTAAGAGTCCACTGCTGAGTCGCCCTCGACTCTACATCGCGGAGCGTCGTCGAGGGCTGAGGGGGCGAAGAGGGTGGTAACGACAGTGAGTAAGGGAGGGCAGCTGTAAATAACGTCGCGGTGTGGGCAGTTTTTTTCTCCGCTCGCTTCTTTGCGGCACGGCGACGAGAGGTTGTGTTTCATCGCGCGGCAGGACGCACGAAAAAAGGGCGCAAAAAAGCTCGCGGGAGACCTTTATTCCCGGCAATTATGACGCCCTTTGAGGGAATCCCGACCGCGCAGCGTCTGCTACTCGGGGCGCGGTTTATAGAAACTGGTTTTTAACACCTCTGGCCGCGGAGATGGCGCGAGATGACGAGTGGGTAATAAGTGCGTCAAGATTCCTGTCGGCTTTCATTCCGTAGTGGGAGGGGTTGAAGCGCGGCCCGTTTTTCGCGGGGCGGAGTTCGACGGGGCGAGGGTTCGGCTCTTTGAGTCGAGACTTTTCATCCACGATGACGTTCGAGCACTTTAAGTTCCGTTCCGGCGAGGATTATTGAGAGAAATACCGCCGACTGGTTTATTACTGGCTTTCAGAAGAAGCTCCAGATCACTGTGATTACGGTATTATGAATGTCTTTTTTGGTGCAACGTGGTGGTGCAGGGTGGGGAATTTTGGAGAGTCGATGAAGAGTGTGAAATGGAACGGAGGTTTTAGTTTCGAATAGTTTTAGTAGCATCGTGGAAGTTAGAAGGGGAGGCAATTAAGGTAGGGTGGGGCTAAAAGTCCAGTTTTTTGTATAAACCTGTATAAAAGTTAGTACTAACAATCTACAGATATCTGGTGTTATTTATTTATTTATTTATTTATTACGGGACAAGCCCAATTTAGACAAAATACAATAGAAACCAACGTACAAGAGAACAAAGAAAAACTTACTTATCAATGATTATTTTGCGCAGATTGCTCTTGAAAGTTTGAAGGGATCCACCGAAAAAATCAATGTTGTCTGAGTATAAATTGGCAGCACTGACTATTCGATTTACAGGATCACGAGTGCCAAACTTAGATTTAGTATTTGAACAATAAAAGGATGCCCTTACTCTTAAAATTCTGGATGGTGCATAGAGAGAGATATCGCGCAAAAGTGAAGGACAGTTGATGTAACTATTAACAATTTTAAAAAAAAAACAAAGATCGACGATACGCCTGCGCACAGTGCGTTGATGCATGGACAAAAAGTGAAAAATCAAATATTTTGCAGGGTGATAATTATCATCTAATATTTACATTAAGATGTTCAGGAATCGAGTTCGGTTATGGTTGCTAGGATACCGTAGTTGTTTACGATGTTATTTACCATCTTAACTTGGAATCTCAGAACTTCAAGCGTCACTGGAAATTCATATGCGGTAGAGTTACTTTCTATTTTTTCATTCAGATTTTAGACCTTAAGAAAATTTATTATTCTTGGCTTATTTTATTCACAATGGATTCTAGTATTATGGGTATGTGTGTTTCAAAGTTATTGTTTAGGCTTATGCCCTTACTGATCATTAGAAAACTTCTTAGTCCCGAGAATGAAAATTTTATTTCAACCGACTTTTTAAAAAATACGTATCAAAACGTATCCGTGATTTTTTTATATTTGGTTCCCCTAAGTGTATACTTTATGAAAATATCGCGTTTTCCTGCTACTACGTGCAATTATTTGAGAAATAAATTTTTTTAGGAAGACGTGTGCGCATCAGCAACTCTGATGTCTTTGAAACGTGGTTTTCTTTAGACCAGAAAAAAAGAATAGATGGAATTTATGACCACATTTTGGTTCTTTTGAATATAAAAGAGTGTCTTTTTTAGTCTAAATAAGCTTATATATGTAAAATATATTTCAATGAAAAAATTTTAACTTCAAATGCACGTGATAAAAATACTTTGATAAAAAAATGTTTCGAACAAAAGTTAGTCCGTATTCAGTTGATAACGTATTGCAAAAGTAAATATTGATAAAAAACTTTTTATTCAATAAAAAATTGAGATCACCTAAATTTTTAAGGCAACTGTATACTTTTTTATACACCAATCGATGCATCTATATATTCTGGTTAAAAAAGTATTGGGGTATATAGGTCGAAAACTGATCAGTTCGGAAGTTATGTTTTTTGTCCCAACTTCCCATTGATTCAACGCACTGTGCTGCGTTCCGATAAAGTAGACAAGTTCAGAGACGCCAATATTTGTTCATAATTGTGGTTATCACGTGACATTGGACGTCGCAGTTTATAAGAGGCAAACCTAAGGAATTTGTGTTGGACCCTCTCTATGATTAGATTATCTCTCGAAAGGATAATTATATTGTATAAACTATAACTATTATGCTTTACGTTCACGAAGTTCGTTTGTTGATACTGTTATTTTCTCTTAAGTTATACATTATTATTTCCCATGTTTCTTTTATGATTTAATTTCTCTTGTCAGGAATTATTTAGAGCTCGAGTTTAAAAGAGGATATTGTAGCAAGCGAAGCAACCATTTACTACCTAAATTTCCAGAATTTCAACTCCCCGCACTAAGTATATTAGCAAACTAATTCTCCAGTGGAAACTCTGGTGGAAAATACAGTTTGCTTCCCAGTTCCGTCCATCATCGCGAACCAAGCAGCCTAATACCTCCAGACAAGCAGGTGTTTAAGTGGTAGATCACTTCCTATTCAAGCTAACCGATCAAACTGTAGCAGTCAGTGCGCAGTCAGTGCTTAATCAACTTGCAAAGCCATCGGAGATCAATTAGCGAGCAATCACGTTCCGACTGTAAAACGTCGACTAACTCGATGCAATGGTTTAGTTGTAGCTACTCAAATTACAACGCTCCGGCATTTAGCATTCCTCCGCCACAGAAACCCCACGCGAACAATCAAAAATTCCTCCACTATACAATCCTCTGTTTAGTTGCACTCGTAGAAAAGCTACAATGCTGCAATATCTAACATTCCTCCGCTACACAGGACCGCAGAAATTCCTCCACTGCAATTTCTAAACCAAAACCCTCCCCAGACACGAGTCCCAAACAAAACCCTTGTAACACTCGAATCGTAACCATAGCCTTCGAGCATTCGAATGATTCTTCCACCCTTTCAAACAACCCCTTCACTTCAATATCCCGTCGTAGAGGTAATAACCTCGATTTTCCAAACGCGGTCCGTGGAAAGTCGACTTGGATCGCGATATAATAATCACGGCTAACGCGAGGGGCACCGGCTCGTTTCGCGGGAACGGGATAATTCCACGGCGATCTTCACGCGAGCGCGTACACGTGTACCGCGGAAAACGAGCGCGTTAGCGTCCGCACGCCTCGCTCGTTTCGATTTCCCTCGGTTCTTACGCGTTTCTCCGCGCGACCAACTCGTTCCCGCTATTCCCCATTCCGAGATTGCTGCCCTTTACGATATCAGCCGGATTACGGATTATCGATTATTGTTATTGTTATCGCAGCCGCGGGGAGCGATCTTTGCCGCGGATATTCGCGCGGCGCCCGCGAGCACAATTGCACTCGAAACCGTGGCGTCAGCCATTTCCGTCTCGTGCTTTTATGATATCACGAGCTTTCCGTTTGCGTTGCAAAATGCTTTGTGAGGTAGTGAAGATTTTGAAAATCTTGGAGGTGGGAGGAGACTTGAAACTCTGGAAATTAAGGACATCTTGAAAAGGACTAGGACGTTTAATATAGAAATCTTGACGGTCTTCAAATATTTGAATTCTGAATAGGGTGAAAGCACTAGTAGTTGGCCACCCTCTAGTAGTTGTCCACTTTTATTATTTAGCTTAAAGAATAAAGTTAAAATTTCGACCGTAAAATTTTTAAAATATTAAAATATGATTTCGGCGCACAGTTTCGGTCAATTAAAAGGAATAAAAGCTAATTTGCAAATATAAGAAGTCACCGTCCAACCGACTCGCACGTCGCACGCTTCTATCAAGCATGTTACATAAAAGCATACGCAGTATTTAGTTATTCAAACTTTTCCTTGATAAAGGTCTAAACACTGACCGAAACGTTGGAAGATGATACTTCTTATATTTGCAAATTAGCTTTTATTCCTTTTAATTGACCGAAACTGTGCGCCGAAATCATATTTTAATAGTTTAGCTTAAAGAAGTAAGAAATGAAATAAAGCATTTATTAAATGACAATTTTATATTATATTTTGAATTTCTAACTTTCAAATACGACGAAAAGTGCTGTTCATAGATAATCAAAATAAATGCTTTTAAAGTGATTTGTAAACTAATTTTGATTCTATATGTGCCATTCCTGTTTTCCAACACGAGAAGTATAAATGCGCTTTGAATAGGAACGACAAATGTAATTCAGTTTTATACATTTTTTACTGGAAAATGACACTATTTCACTGAAAAAGCATTAACAATTTTATATGCGCTTAACAAATTAAAAAAAATGGGATAATTTATTTATTTATGGAAGGTCGGTAACTGGACCATCATTCCTTTTCAACTTTCAATAGTCGACCACAGCGGTCGACTTCTGAAGCTAACTGCATTCACAATGAACGCTAAAAGTCGACCACGTGTTAACTGTAATTTATCTTATCAAAATTTTGATGAAGTTTTTAAAAGAACTTATTTTAATTCCGCATTATTCCTGTCATTATTAATAACTTACCCTTGTTACACATTATATTTAAAAATAAATTTTAGTTTGTAATGCGCGCATAACCTATTTTGAATTTCATATAAAAAAAAGGTGGTCGACTACTAGCTATCGTACCGGTCGACTTTTAGAGTTAAGCGGTAGATTATTAAAGCATTCGTACACTTTATTGTTAACGCTAATTATTTATTTCCCCCGAACTTTTATACTAACACAAAATTTTTAGTGACACATTAAACACATTTGAATTACTTAAATACATTTTATATATTTTATAACATCGATTGTTTATTTTTTTTAGAACTTTTCATTCGAATTTAGCTTTAAGTGCTTTCACCCTAGCACATGACGGTTCAGATCTAAAATAGACGACAGTTAAAATTCTAAAGTACGAATATGTAGGACTTCTGAATCCGTTTCAATCTAAAAGTGTCCCGCAGCCCCGTGCTCCCGATTTCTTGGAAACATTCATTCGCAAGGCAGCTCGAGGTCCCGCCAGCATCTGCATCCACGTCAAGATGATTAAAACGGGACACCTTGTAGACGCGCGTCTCGAGGGAAGCACGCGAATAGAGAAGGGATGGCACGAAGGTGGCTGGCGGATGTACACCGACACGTGTATCGTAAATGTAATTACAGCTTAAAGGGTAGCCAGGTTCGAAGCGAGCCACCGTGGTCGAAGTAGGTCCCGCATTAATTAAAACCCAACTTAATTAATACGCGTTTGTGCTCGGAGACGCGAGCTACCGTTGCCTCTGTGCCACGTTTCTTTCGCCACCTTTTGAAACCAATACCATAGAAGCCTCTGCGATCCGATCAGCTGCCTCTTTGAAACCGTCTACTTCCCTCGCCTCGCGCCATTACGAGGAACAAACGTCGTTCACCGAGCCCTCCGAAACGAGCTAGCCCTCTCTATCTCTCCTCCTCTCAGCTTTGAAACTAGCTATTCCTCCAACGATCCAATCGCTGAACACCGCTCGTCCAACTTCTTTCCCTGCTCGATGCTTTCTCGTAAACGGCTAACTGTCTACCTGCAATTTGGTTAATCGCTGCAAGCTCCTTCCAGTTGTATCGAACTGGAAGCTTCTTTCCTTGCTTCGATATTCTTCCGTTATTTCTTTTGTAGTTGCGACGGTATCATAGGTATTGAACATTGAATATTTTCTATCTCTTCGCATAAAATATCTTATAAGAGATATTTCAGATTTAGAATACAGAATTACGAAATTGAAAGAGATTGAAGAAAATGTTGTGGAAGTTCGAAGTCCGGCGAATCCCAGAACCCACTGGCAGATTTTAATACTCGCCGCTGCGGGCTGGCAAAACTTCAAAATATCCCACAAATTAACCCTGTTGGCAAAAGCTTGAGGTTGAAATATTTTATAAGATACTTCGGACTTTTACTGCGCCACGACGCAAATGGATTCACCGGTAAATTCCCAGATTCACCTGTAGATTCCAATACTCATCGATAAATTCCAATATTCACCGATAAATTCCAAGATCGATCGATAAATTCCAGGATTTACCGGTGAATTCCAAGATTCGTCGGTGTTCGAACTGTTATATTAATAGATCGACGTGCGTTACGAAAAGTAGCACGTTTCAATTTTCTTACGAAAAGTAGCACGTTTGCCTTCGTTCTCACGAAAACTATCACGTTTCGGTTTTCGCTGCGAAAACTAGCACATTTGAGCTGTTTGCCACGAAAAATAGCATGTTTCGTCTTTCGCTGCGAAAACTAGCACGTTAGAGCGTTTTGCCACGAGAACTATCACGTTTCGGTTTTCGCTACGAAAACTAGCACGTTTGAGCGGTTTGCCACGAAAAATAACATGTTTCGTCTTTCGCTGTGAAAACTATCAGGTTAGAGCGGTTTGCCACGAAAAGTAGCATGTTCGCGTTTACCCCGCGTTCGCAATTCCCGCACCCTCCCTTACTTAAATTATGTAGATTAATATTTTCATATGGGTTGTCTTTTGGAGATTAGATGGAATTATTATTTATTAAACAATATTTTCAACAGTTGAATTTTTTTAAACTGCCCACGCGCTGAAACGCGATAGTTTCTGCAGTATAATTCAAAACGAGCTATTCTTCGTGGCCAAACCGGATAATATGTTAGTTTTCGCCATAAATTCCCAAACGTGCTATTATTCGTGGCGAAACAGTATAACGTGCTAGTTTTCGTCGCAACAGTACGAAATGTGCTATTCTTCGTGGCCAGGCAGTCAAATGTGTTAGTCTTCGCGGCAGAAGACCAAACGTGCTAATATTCGTCAGAAACGATGGAACGTGCTTCTTTTCGTTGCAAACCAAAACGTGCTACTTTTCGTAAGAAAATTGAAACGTGCTACTTTTCGTAACGCACGTCGAGATATACGAATGAAGCAGATATAAAGGAGCAAAGATGCGTTAATACAACTCTCCATTAGCGTCTCGAGTTTCCTTTGATCCGTCGAAACTTAATTGCCGAGTGAACGCTAAACATTCGTGACGAGAGGTGTCGATTTATAAAACCAGCGGTAAGATTACGATCCACCACCGGAGCGGGTATCATAAATTTTTAGCGGACAAAACTATGCCCATAAATACGTGGAGCCGGTGGAAGCAGCGCAAGGTGGTTTGTCCTGCAATGGGCTACAACTTCCTAGCAGGAAAGCCGTCGAATCTAAATCCATTTTCCCAGGGCACGGTCGACAAATTTCCGGCGATCGGGCGCCATTAATTGCTGGAATATATCACCAGGGGTGGAGAACGCCAGCTCGCTACCAGAGAGACATAATTTACGGAAATAACGTGGCCTTCTCTATGAGCATCGTCTCCAGCCGCTGTTCTTTCGCATCGCGGAATAATACCTGGCTGATCGTTCGATTTATACGAGCTGACCAGTGAATCAATTTACAGACAGCCTTGGGGCGGTTTCTCAAAAGGGATGAATTTTTTTTCGGTACTTGTGTAGAGATCTGCTGCGTCAGATTTCACGTTAACGTTTTTATGGAGTAGGTACATGGAGAACTGGTAAAGTTTCTTGAAAAAAAGGGTTTAAAACTCCCTTGAATGAATTAATAAATCTATAAAATAATATCTATAAAGACGTGGTCGTAGAAGACTCTAAACGAACCCTTTCAGCGAGTATTATATCCCAAGTTTTACCACTTGATACTCGAGCACACGATCACGCCAAAGAAGGAAGAAGGAAACTGGAATCTTTCAAAAACGTGTGAAACTCGCCCAAACTTCGTCGTTCGATCTCTAAGGATCGATCATATCGAACCTGAATCTTTCGGAAGCCTGTGAAAGTTTTCGGAAAGTTTCAGCTTAGCTCGATGCGCGAGTGCAGGTCGCGGCAGAAAGCTGCAACCATTCAGGAATATATATACATATCTGCACAGTGTTGCGAGGCATGCGAAAATGGAACAAGACGAACGAGCGTGACATTTCCCGCGGAGCGACTTAACGCAGGGAATGGCTCCCTCTTTCTTCCTCTTTCTCGTTATACGACGAGTAACGCGGAATTTAAAACGGGCGAGGGTGGATGCGGGATGGAGGCGGTGGTCGTTTGCGCGATTAAAATTATAATTTAATCCAATGGAATCGTATGCACGACCTATTTATAACCGGCCACCCCTTGCGGCGGCTATGATGAGACTGTGGCCATAAAATTCTGACCACGCCGCTGCTTCCGTACAATCCAACGTCTCGCACTCACTTTCCGTATAAATAATTCATGGTCCCCTGTCCCGGGCATAATATTTTCCCAGTTTTCCGCGGGCCACGGGTTGCAGCTTTGCCGGCTGGGGAGAAAGATTTGTCGAGGCGGTTTCGAAATAAACATACCCATTGTCGAACCCGGTGCATTCACTCTTGCGAAAAGTAGACGAGGGTATCGAATGAGTTTGCGGGACGCAGGAGTATTTTCCAGTATTTTCGTGGCGAGAGGGGTGGAAACAGGGGAGTGTACGGTGTAGAGGGATTTTTAAAAGATTTGTGATAGTAGTGGGTGGTGGATCGACTGGGGTGACGAGTAGATACTCTAGATGATTTCTGTTTAAGGGAGGATTGCGTCTTGTTCGACCGAAAAATAGGCAATTCTTTGTGAATTTTTTCTGTAAAAACGATTCAACAAATTAATTTGAGGTTTGGCAGGGTGTGTTATTGTATCTTGAACTATTGTTCTGAATTTTTGTGTGTCAGTGAAAAAATAAATATGGCAGATACAAAGGGAGGGTTGAAAAGTAATCGGGTGGTGTTGGCGTTGACGAAAAGTACTGTAAGGTTTATCCGAAACACAAAAAAGAAAAGAGATTCTTAATCTATATGAATGTGGCTATCGGTGGTAGTAGATGCATTAAGAAAAATAAAAAAATGTTTAAATGGCAGCTTTTTGAAGAAGGCGAAGCGTTCTGATTTGAGTCTGAAACAGATTTTCCCCCAAAATCGAGGAAACTTCTTTAAATAAAAAAGGAACCCTAACAGATACGGCAATAAATTTACTACCATCGTGTGCCACTCAAAAAAAATCGCTTCATCGTGTGCCACTCAAAAAAAAATCATCAAACTCGTAGCTACCCACCACCAGCTTCCAAACAAAGCCTGAAAACCGACGAAAGCAAACGACGAACACCCCCGTCCATGAACTTCATTGACAACCATACGACATCCTCAACCCCCTTTTACCAAATTCATCATCTGACCTCGGCAATGGGCGCGTTCACGCGCTCAAAGCCTCCGCCGGAGGCGGACTAATGGGAAAACCAGCGTCGCGCGACTTTTTGCCGGTGGATTAAAATATGCAAATAAGCAGGCCGCCGCGGCTAAGCTCGTAACCCAGACCGGCTCCCCTTTCGCACCCGTCGACCTCTGCAAACCGCCCACGAGCCCGCAGAACCCCTCGACCCTGCCCCTCCCCCTTGGTCACCCACTTGGGAACCGTCTCGCGCCCCTTTCGCGCCGCGGAACACCCACCAACCCCCGTCGGTGATGTACGTATTCGCTGGCGCGACACTCGGGGAGATTACGAGAGGGGGTGGCTACGCGGAATTACATTTTAATTTCATCGGTGGCGCGCGCGCGCGCGCTCCTCGAAATACTCGGGCGTATCGCGACGTCGATCTCGGTGAACCGCATTCTCGAGCAAAGGCACAATGAATTCGGCTTCCTGGTTCGTCTGCTCGCGCGGAAACACCATATTTTCAGGATATTTTCTCGAGGGGTTGGTCGTGTTTATAACACTCTGCTTCGCGAATTGGGTGCCACTTTTTCAGCGCAATTTGTTGCGTGGTAGCTACGACTTTAGCACCACGTCCTTCTACTTCTTTCTGTCTCCCCTATGTTTCCTAACTTTTATTTTTGTACGTTTTCTCACCCTTACGATTTCCTGTCTATTTATTTCTTGAAGTTGGTAACTATCAAGAATAGATACTTTTTTTTTAACTTTATCTTCTACGTTTTCACCTGCTGTGCTTCTATATGTATTTCTTTCTCTTCTTGCACCCCTGATGGAGGGTGCAAGTTTTAAGAAACGGGGAGCTCTGTACTCAACACTCATTCAGCCATACGCGCGCGAGAGAATATCAGGGCTGTTTATTGCCCCAGTTTTGTATCATTTTCAATGAATTGAATATTGTGTTAAGGGGGTAGGTTACCCTCAACAGCCCAAAATCAGGCCATTCTTCAAACGCATATTCTGAAGTAATAAATGAATATAGAGATAATTTTTGTTTTAATTTTTAAGCGTAATTTCGTTGATTTTAATGCGCCAAAAGAAAATTTTAAATATATTTATAGCAAAAATTTTTTGAATTTCGGGGCTCGGGTGCGCTTAAAATACATAGAAAAGATATAGCTAGCAGAATATGTAAACATCCTAAAAAACAATTTTCGAAACTTTTTGAGGGTAACCTACCCCCTTAAACGAAGTCTATCGTTCCTCGCCCCACGCACACCTCAATTGCTTCCAGTTGATTCGTCGAGTAAAATCAAAGTTGATATTTTTCTATCACATTCAGAACATTATTAAGAATAATAAACAGAGCCACAGCAGATTTTCCTTTCCTGTTTCATATCGCTACAAAAAAGAAAGGCTCCTCTCGAGAAAGAGAGCCCAGCCGTAAAAAGCAATTGAATTCCAGAATTTCGGTTTATTTCCTGGCAATGACTTACGAATCCTCCTGATTATAGCCGGTATTCGGAACAGCCCTTACATCGTGAGACAATTCTTTCGTTAGACGGTCGTAATTCCAGAATTCTAGCCCAAGCTCCGCCAGGCGCAACGTGCACTGTAAATTTTTTACAGCTCGCACTTAGTCACAGAAAAGTTCCCGTGGACTGCACTTGGCCGCGACGCCAACGGCGAAAAAATTTTATTGGACCCAGAAGTTCCCTAATTCGCTTAACCGGTGACGCTACCGCGGGAAGGGTGGCAGAAAAAAAAATAAAACTTTCCAACCGCTTGTGCCAGAGACCGACCATTATCTCGGGAATTCTTCTCGCTGGCACTGCGGCTCGTTTATCGTACGCTTTTGAAATTTATTTCAATTCCCGTGTCTAAACAGACCAGTGAACGCTCGCGTGTTTAACTGGAATCTACGCGGATATCATTCTCGAGAAGATAGGACGGTTGATAGGTGGTGAACCCCATCCCTCGTTTTTACGATCCCCGGAGATTTATGCGGGATTGCATTGGCGGGTGTAAATGGCGGATAATTGAGTGTATTTACACGGACAGAAGCATGCATATTTACCATTGACCTAAAATCGTAAATTCCCGACACGGTCCCATTTTTAACCAGACAGATCTCCTCGGTGAACGTTCGACCCCTGAAATATCACGTATCGACATTCGCCTCGAGTACACCCTCTAACCAACGAGGGGACGGAATTCCAACGAATTTACCGTTCCCTTTCAACGGGCCGTCGAGCTATTCGCTTCACGATCCGCGATATTTATCGAGGTAAATCGAATAACTTTTGTGTCTCCCATTGTCCTTGGTTCCTACGACTTCCCTCCCCCTGTAACGTTTCAATCCACCACCTTTTCCACCCTCTTCTTACCCTCTGGCTGTATCCGTTCGAAGTTTAATCGAGTTCATCTGGAATTCCTTCGAAACAGTCCCACCTAACAGCCTTTGTCTGGATACAAACCCTTCTTTCGTGGGGGTAAGTCAGCCCTCCACGGGTGGCTGGCTTAATTGTTGTGTGTCCAGGGGAAAATAAGACTCCGTGGTTACACGATGGTTTCGACGATATTGGGTGTGGATAAAATGCAGCGAAATACTTAACACACATTTAACTGGTTTAAACTCGTGTTTCCGAGGGTAGAAGTCGCTAAATGTGTCTTTCCACAGCCTTTACTCGCTATTACTATTTTACTATTTTCTTTTTCTTTTTCTTCTTTCCTCATGTACTATATCTTTACTGTTTTTCTCTCTTTTTTCTGCTTTTGTTTTGATGAGTAATAAAGACGAAATAATAATAATAATAATAATAATAATAATAATAATACAAGTCTACAAGGGCTGAGAACACCTGCACAGCTTATATTATTTTCGCGTTTTTAAGGGGGTATTCTGGTCTGACGAGGCGTTTTCGTCGCGTTATTTCGGAATTTTTTTACAAAGAATCCATAAATTTGATTATCATTTAGTTTATTGCTGCATGCTTATTGATATTTGAACTATCTTCACAAATTTTGTCAATAGAAAAAAATTAAAATCAAACGCAGTTGACTGTTTTAAAGTAATGGTGAAAAAAAACAATGAGGTCACTGTGACCATGATTAGGCTCATTCTCGTGATCAGAAACAAAAAATGTAAAGAGATTCTTTATGTGTATGCCTGTAACTGTGCAAATATTACGAATTAGAAAAACCCTTTTGCACACGTATTACCCATATAACTTACCAGTTGAAAATGCAAAAAGAAATGAATTTTTCTTACCCGTCAGACCAGAATACCCCCTTAATGCATTAAGATGAATGCGCAGAATTTTAAGCATTTCGGAGACTAAATTTCCTTCCATAACTTTTTAACTACTCCAGGTCATCTTCTCGCAGTCTCCACTCTTCCCTATAGAAAACTACAGAAGACAGAAGAAGGGAAAGTATAGTCTTCCTATGAGTCATGTATTGTCAATATTATACAGAATACATCCCTAGATTCCTCACCTCAGGCACTCAAGTTAGCCACCATCTGCACCCCCTACCCTTCTCACGATCTCGCTGCATTCTCTTCAACTCAGAGTACAAAATTCGAATCTCGCAATTCACCGGCTCGCGAGGCCTCGCTGGCCGTATTTCCTCTCGTTCTGTCCCTCCGCCGTTGTCTCCACACCCCCTCACCCTCATTTCCCGGTTGGCTGCTACAGTCGGGTTTCCAGCCCTTCGCTCGTTAAATCATTTGTTCTCCAGCGGCAGCGTGGCCGCTGCTTTCGCCACACCAGGCCAGACGAGCCAGATATTCCAGCCTCGATGCCTGGCAATCGATTTCGTCACCCTTTTCCGGGGCCCTCGAATCGCCGAAGAGTCGATTGCGGCCTGGCGGACGTTGCTGCGCGAATTAAGCGCTCCGGCATCGATGAGTTGTCTCGTCCGGTGATTTATGGTACAGAATCAGGAAAAAGGAGATTGGCTGGATACTCGTAGCGTAAGAATACACTGGGAGTGTGGAGTAATTCTGTGAGCTGGCATGTGGAGTCCACTTTCGAAATTACTGAAAACTATGTTACTGTGAGACTGTGTACTAGGGTGGGTTATAAACTCTAGCCGAGTTCACAGCATACTATTTTACTTTTCTCTGTCTTAGAGTCCAAGGAGTGGCGAAGTGCGTGGAATCACGCAATTAAGAGAAGCATAGTAGCTTTTATTTCAAAGAATAGAATTTATTGTGTACAGTACTCGAAATATTTATTGCATCATCCCCAAAGAAACAATTTGAAATAATCTTCGTAACTCAATAATTAATAATGTAGTTGGTGTTAAATTTATTTTAATCAAGATATTGAGTAGGTACCTATTCTATGCCTAGTTAACAATCCAGTAAAAATACTTGGAAGCGAACACACCCTAAATATTCGAGTGTCGCAATATATATTTCCAGTACTGTAACTATAATTTTACAGGAAAATTAAACTTGGCGAATACTACGTATGAACAGCGAAGGAACTTTATTTTCCTATAGGAAACTTCATTAGAGCTTGTGAAAAATTATCAACGCGCTACAAAAGCAAGTAAAGTGCCGCGAAATCCCCAAGAGAAGTGTTACATTTGTTCCAGCGTCAACTTCGCTGAAGTTTTCAAAAGCTGCAGCTGACGACAGCCGCAGGTGCGAGACCCTTCGTGACAGACCGTCCAGACTTGAACGATAAAACCTCTCTGCCACAGAAGTATCATTTGAAACAGAAACATACATTCAGAACGGCCACTTTCCGTACGCTTTTCAAAAATGAGAACAACTTCGAGCCCAGAAAGTTTCACGGAACATCCGTCCCGCAATCCTCTCCCATTTCTCCGCCACAATTCCAACATTTACCCCGCCTACGTTCCCAACAAAATCCGAGGGATGAAAGGAGCGCGGCGACGCGAGGGAGGCGGTTCGTCAACGGTCGCAAAAAGTGGGTCGTTAATTCGGGATCGTGGTTTGCAGGTGCGCGGCATCGCGTAAATTCTTTTTTTTTATCATATGTCATCGCGGATCCACCACTCTCCACCCCCTTCACCCGGTTCTAGCGGCGACGAAGCCACGAGGCTGCGTACAAGCTCGATCACCAATGCTCGTCCGTTCGCTCGGATTATGATGACCCATCTACCACGGTCAGCTCGTTCAGTTTCGATTTATGGATAACCGATAACCGGATTCGTTCATCCCCCTTGGGCTACCCTCCAATCGCTTCTCCTCTGCCTCGGCGAGCGCGTGTTTTTTACGAGGATACCTGGAGGATAACCATCGCGAAGCCAGGTCGCGACCGGAATTTTTCTTTGGTGTCGTTTCGCCTCTGAACCACCCACGCACACCCTCCACCCAGCGCTCCCTTTGACCCCCGTGAATCCAGCTCGGGGCTACGATCGGTTTTTCCAACGGTCGCGGCGCCCTGGAACATTTCTCAGACGGAAATCGCAAACGACTCTCGGATCTCGTCCCGAGACAACGCTGCGTTACCCCCGACGAGCTTACACCCCCAAGGGAGCAACCACACCCGTGCCGTGATCTTCTGTCGCGAACGGACAGCGTGGAGACGAGCCGGTGGAAACGTGTAAACACGTCGCTGGATCGAAACAATTTCGAGGGCGAAGTTGTAAATTCTAAGGGACTCTTTTCGTGGTTTATAATGGAGGGGTTGGAGGGGGGATTCTATGCGTTGAGGGCTTTAGTACTGCGGTTGTGGTCGTTGGTAATAGGAGGGCTAGGAATTGGAAATTGTAAATGGTACTGGTTATGATGTGATATAATTTGATGATGGATTCTAAGTGGAGCCAGGGTTGTAATGGGGAGTTATTTGATTGAGGTGAAGAGAGCGTGAGTGCTTGTAGTACGTGGACCAAGTATCATGTGGAATAAATAGGTTCCTTAAGTTCCGGGTTAAATTTAAGGGTAAGCGAATTATATACCTAAGTTAGAATAAAACCCCCACGCGTATTTTTCATCCCTCACAAGTGGACGCTAGCTCGAAACACATATTCACCATGGTACAGAAGTTGGTATTTAAAGGGGTAGTGGACCGTATTGCATATGTAAAATCGTTAGTTTCTTTGAGGCTGAATTAATTTGATACCAAACAATCGTTATAGTTGTGCTTTTGGAAATCTATTGTGGGCACGTTTGCGAGTATGTATTTATATATTTAATATTGCGGTCCGCGTAGAGTAGTAGGTTTCCACTTGTGGCTCACTTCGGACCAAAGGTTGCTAACCACTGCAGTCAAAACCACTGCCAATCGCATCAAATCAACAACATATTTCACAAACAGTTGCCGCACCCTTCAATATCGTCAGGAAGCAAACGAAAGCTACTCCGCCACTTTTCACTCGTCAAACGTTCAAGTTCCCAATACAACGATCAACGACATCATCCTCACTGCCACGCTTCGATCTTTATTCCGTGGGAACGGGGTGGAAAGGGATCCGCGTCGAAACGCCAGCCAGCGAACACGGGACGAGCAGCGAAATGCTCGCGGACCAAAAAGGGGATGGCAGTATCCGCGCTATTGCTCAAACGCTTTAAACCTCGGATTATCCTGCTGGTTTAAAATCCTCCCCCACCCCCTCAGACCCGTGCTCCCCTGTCGGCGACACCCCGCGACCACCGTCACCGTCATTGCGAGAGAGGATCCTGTCCCTCCGCGGTCGCCACGAAGATTTAGCCCCCTTTTTGCGGAAACGCCGGACGAACGGGCGAGATTAAAGCGTACAACAGACGGCATCCGGCCTGGTAATGTTATTAAAAAGGGAGGCTACTGCTGATAGGATCGTGGCCGTGTATGAATTCGGGTAACCATGGAACGAGACGCTCATTGTTCGCCGGTTTTCGGCCTGTTTAGTAATATCGCGGGCTTCCGGCACACTCAGGCTTGGTTATTAAATTTTGTCGGAGTTATTAGGACTGATGTAGGATCAGTCAAGCTTGGGGGATGTTTAAAAGAGTCGGGGACTTGACGAACAAGGCACGTTTGACGTTCAGTGGGTCTGCGTTAGGTCCGAGTTGTTGGCAGTGTTCTTATCCATACAGCACACTTCGTTGTGGCAACGTTGCACGAACGTTGCAGCAACCTTGCCATGTTGCATGGTTGCAGCGCAACGTTGCTGTAACGTTGCTGCAACGTTGCCGCCCAACATTGCACGGGTCGGACATTATTGCTGCAACGTTATGGCAACGTTGCTGCAACGTTTCCACAATATTCCTGCAACGTTGCGACAGTATTGCTGCAACGTTCCTGCAATATTGCGACAACGTTGCGCGCAGCATTTTAATCTTGTACTGCAACGATGCTGCAACTTTGCTGCAACTTGATTGTGCTGTATGGGTACAAGGGACACTATCGAGACGTTCGAAACCGATTTCTTCTTTCCTTGAAATATTCTGTTAGGCACAAATGTGTAAAAGACACGTATGGTTTTATTTTTGCCCAATCTCAATTTGAAGGGGTGATATAACCCCTGAAAGTTTGAAAATCGGTATTTCTTGAATTAAGCGTTCTGCCAATATAAACGTGAAATATCCAACAAATTATTATACCTATATTTTTAGTAGAGATACATATTAATAGTAATTTATGTGTTATGCAACTGCAAAAATTGACAACCGGAAGAGTGGAGGACTAGAGAAACCTGGAAGATATTATTCCTCGAAGATATATCATCTAACAGGCGACACTGAAAATTCAATTCCTTTACTTTCCATCGTCTCCACCTTTTTCCCTCCGAACGGTGACTATAATCTTGGCTGTCCTGCCGCGCGATGGGTGACGCAGTAAACGAGATTAATGCTATCAATTTTATCAAACAGATAGCCACGGTTTATTCGAACTGTCAGCTTCAGCCGACAGCTGTAACGAAAAAGGTTAAACTCGGACGGGATCCGATATTTATGTCCAAATAACGGAAAATATCGGTGCCACGATTAAACGGTATTACACGTATTTACAATATATTTGCTATTTTTAATAATTCCCTGCAAGAAGCTTAGTCGCCTCGTATAAATCAAAAGCCACCGTTCGAACCGAAGCCACCGTTTAATCCGACGCTTTCAAACTCACCAACGCGATTCAATAAAATCGAGCAACTTTCGCGAGCTTTTGAATTGATTCCCTCGTGGAACGGTTTAATGCGTCTAAGTGAAAGAATCCCATTGCTGGACGTGTTAGAACTCGATTGCTTAAAAACATATAGGTATTATTCACTGCTACAGAAAAACGTGTATCGGAATTTGAGGATCAAAAAACCACCCCAACATAATCAACATAAAACAGAACCCACAAAATAAACAAACAAGATACGTTGCCCCCAAGCCTCGCAATCTCCGCACCCTCACATTTCACTCTGTTCCACTCATTTACGCGCCACATCCCGCAGAAAAGTAAGAGCGGTTGATCGATAAAGGGGGCAAGGTCGCCGGCAGGGACACTCACCTTACACCCAAATAAAAATGGCGCCCTCCACGTTGTAACATCGACTCACCAGCATCCTCCGTTACGCGGGTGGTAAGCGAAAATCCTCGGGAAAAAATCCCCCCGTGGGACACGCGGCTCCCCCTCGGAAAACGGGAAAGAAAAGGCGAAAAAGTGCCTGTCTGCCCGCGGCAGTATCGATCGACTTTCGGGGGGCGATGGCGCGACGAAGCACGTGCCAAACGATTTAACTTCCCTCCCCGCGGGCCTACGTACTCGGCCTGGTTGAAGGTTTTTTAATCAACGTCGACCAATGGTCATTATAACGCTCGTTTAAAGCTCCATAACACGGAGGACACAGGCACGGCGAGTGTAAAAAACGGGCGGACGACGCCGGGATATCGGCACCGAAAGAGCCTCCCTTCGTTATGGACGACCGTATTTCACGGCGTTAACGAGCGCCACCACTACCCGCCGCCGCGTTTTGTCGGCGATAAACTCGCGACAGCCGTGACAGATACGAGGACGAATGCCCTGGCACCGACCGATTGACGAGGAAACGTCCAAGCATCGTCCCACCGATTACCATATTTCGATCCGCGGCTCGCGTCGAACTTGGGCCAACCGATCCCACGATCCGAACCAGTTGGGGACTGATAAGGGGTCTCGGGAATTTTACAACGACGATAATATTTTCAAGCTTTTTGCCACGCGTTGCTTTCGTTTAGAATGCTCGTGGAGAAATATGTGCAGGGACTATGTACTTTGTAATCGTAGATTGGGTATATTCTGGCGAAAGTACTCGGTGGAAGTACTTTTGTTGGGCCCCTCAGGAATAATTGACTAATATTCCCGAAAATGAGTTTTCGCTTGAAAACTGGTGGTTTATTACGAAGTTTATAGGGGAAGAGTGAAATTCAGTATGGTATGTAGAAGGTGTGTTGTAGGTGGAGGTAGCGTGCGGTGATTATGAAAACTAAACGGGAAATCGATTGCTAATAAACTTGTTCCTATGCGTAATCGTAGTAGGAAATTGAGCATTCATTCGACGATTCGTATTTACCTGTACGTCGATACATCATTCCTCCATTACACCTCAATTTCATCGATTTATTCCTGAATTGAAAGAAAGCTTGCACCTCGGAGAGCAGAGTGGTTCGTAAATTAATACACTCTCGTTATCCTTTGGATCAATTCCCTGCCACGAGTTCAACGTCTGAGATGAGAACGCCTCTATTACTTCCACGCTCTCCAATAGACAAACACTTGACTCGATCGCCTCCGAAAGTAATCGCGCTAGCTGTATGAAAGAAGAAACCGAGGAGGTTCCCCTGGTTGGCCGAGATAACGATGCCAATTCGCTTGCCGGCAGCGTCGTGGCCTTAAAAGCACCAAGGGAGCACGGATACTTCCGAGAATATTATAATATAATGAACACCGGGGGACTCGTGGCCCGACCGCGTCGATATTGACTTTTCTAATTAGACCTGGCCAGAGCACTGGAACAAACTGCCCCGATCCTTAACCTCCGCCCGTTCCCATCGCTAAGTAGCAAGTCTTGAACGTGTCCCGCGAGCGTCCCCGAGGGAACGCTTCCCTTGAGCCCTGGAGACTACGTTCTACGTGTAGATTTCGCTAGCTGGCGTGAATTTCGATGTTGGGATTACGGGGAAGCGAGTTTCCTGATTTCAAAGCTGCTCGTATGCTGGGAAATTGGGGTGAAAAATGAAATTCGAAGTATATGATTCGATGGAATTGAGACAGGAGATATTTTACTTTTGGTGTGACACCTTTGCTTCGTTTAAAATAATAGGTTTGTAATGATTTAAGGAAATCTTAATTAAAGAGGACAGAGTAGAGATGTGTACTCCTCACAGAAGTACCTTTCAAACAATTCCAATCCCTCAACATTTCACTCGACTACTAAACCCTAGAAATCCTTTATTCGTGCTATTTTACTTACTACTTTATTTTTCTTTCGTACCTACCCATACAGCACACTCCGTTGCAGAAACGTTGCAGAAAGGTTGCAGTTAGGTTGCGGTGCAATGTTGCACGGGGGCGGACATAGGAAGATTTCTGCAACCTTTCAGCAATGTTGCGGTGCAATATTACCTTGCAACGTTTCTGAGATTTTACTGCAACGTTTCTGAGATTTTACAGCAACTTTTCTGCAACGTTTCTGAGATTTTACAGCAACTTTTCTGCAACGTTTCTGAGATTTTTCAGCAATTGTCCCGCAACGTTTCTGAGATTTTACAACAAAGGTCCCGCAGTAAGCAAGGCTCAAAAACTGTTATAATATCGATTTAGTATATAGATTTAGTACAATATCGTAGTATACCCACTACACAGTGTATATTAGGTTACGCTTTGTTCATCCGTAACGTATCAGCTACATACCTGCAACGAACCACACTGAATACGGTCTTACATATTTTTACTCGACAATACGGAACTTTTTTATTATCTATAATGAATTAAATGGCAATAGTAGGCACAGTGGCAGTAATTGGCACATGGAACACTTTTTTACAAATATCTTTTGTTGCTGTATATAATTAATGAATTTGGTTAAATCCTATAGTGTTAACTAAGTAATTGTATTAATTACTTATATCACATATGTCGACAAACAGAATACAATGTTACATTTCACAGGCAACCTCCGAGGGAATATATGTAAACACGGACAATATGTAATATAAGTAGTTACTACAATTAGTTAATTAGCACTATAAGGTTTATGCAAACTGTTAAACTGTATACAGCAATAAATGATATTTGCAAAGAAGTCTGAGCTGTGAAATGTAAATCCACAAACACTAAAGACTAGAAAATAAAATAAATGATGTTAAACGATTGTATTAAGAATCCGCTAAAACTAAAAAAAACATTATTTTCTTGTACTACGCAGGATATTTCATAACAGAATATGCATCAACTTAATACAACATCAAGCGTCGAAATTAATTTGTTGTGAAATATCCGACTCCGCGATTAGGGTGATGTAATTGAGTTTGTCAAAACGAATCTTCGTTTTTGAATAATTTGACTTTAAGGTGTTGCTCGGTACGAGTATAAGTTCGAATATGTAAGCAGTCTTCTCAATCAACAGTTGTAGCTGCAGCGGTAAAGTGTTCGTCTACGGTCCTACAGGTTGCGGGTTCTGGGGTAAAATAATTTTCTATTTTTTCTGTTGCGCACATTCATGTCGTCGGCCCCCCTCGCAGCACGTCCGATATATATAAAATACCGTAATTTTTATTTTTGGTCCTACTGCCCGAAACGTTGCAGAAAAGTTGCTATAAAATCTCAGAAAAGTTGCAGAAATATTTCATGCAATGTTGCACACGGGCGGACATAGGAACATTTCTGCAACATTTCAGAAATATTGCCTGCAATGTTTCAATGTTACATCGTAACGTAACTGCAACCTTTCTGCAGCCTTTCTGCAACGTAGTGTGCTGTATGGGTAGTGTGATAGAGCTTGAAAACTTAATACCTAACTCTTATATTTAAAGTGTTCTTCGAGATATCGCACCGTTACTTTAAGGGCTGCCTCCACCCCTTCAGAGTCAATATCCGCAAAAAATAAAACTTACTCTGACAAATCCACTAATAATAATCCGTGACAAAACGGCCTCCATAATTATCCCTTCTCCATACCTCCCACCCACTTACAAACCTCCAACCCCCAACATCTCGGACAAGAATAAATTACACACACTCCAGTACCAAAAACGAAAATTGATCCTTTGAAAACTCCCATATCAAGGCAGTCTTGTAATACGAAAGACGCTTCATCGAAGCCCCGAAACTTTGGTCGTCCTTTAAAATTCTTCCTCGTGAACGTCCTAAACCGTATCGCTATTATAACGAACGAATCCAGCTTTTACGCGAGGGAAAGGCGATACTTCAGACGGGATTCCGCTTCGATAGAGCTGATCCAAGGATTATCCTGCGGACGGCTCGCTTACCAAGAGGACGCTCGGAGATGTTGCTGCATTAACTCGTCTCTAGGCTGGCGCAAACCATTCCGGCTGGTCGTTAGGGGTCCGTTACTACTTGGATGCTTGAGGAGCGACCCTCGCCACTGTTGTTAGTCTCGAGCCGTTCCAGCCGACTATCCATGGGATAGTTTAATTAAAAACCATGGAATTCGCCGTATCCTCGCCTAAATTACCTGGCCCCTATCCACCCCCAACGCGAGGAAATATTGAAAACGGTTTTAATAAAGCTGCTGGAATTATCTTCGCGGCATCCCAACAACCGTGTGCGCTCCTTGCTAATTACCGTTGCCACGTTGCTTCGAAAAATAGGCTGATTACCCTGGCAGGAAATGAATTTTGTAGCTCGAGATGTATTAGTTAAGGGGACCTCGAGACGATTCAACCTTTAACCACCTTGTTTCTTTGGACGCAAGCAATTCTGTATATAATCTGTTAGTAACTATCTATCAAATTTGTATTTTTTTATTAATATTATTATTAATCGTCTTTATTACTCTAATAGAAGAAACCAGAATAAACTAAACTAAAATGGGGACAACAAAACAAACATTACAAAATGTAAGATTAAACAAGCAAAGTAATCTTAACATAACTTAAAGTAATATTAGCAATATTAGTTTGAGACTTTAAGCTAAACATGAGAAAACACGAAAGTAAAGTAAAGTGAAAGTAAGTAAAGAAAATTTAATTCACAAATAGGATTAAAGACTTTCAGGTAAAATTATCGGGTATGTAATTTCGACAGAAATATATCCCGAATTTGAGATAACGTTATTTAATATTCTATATTAGTATGAAGGAATGAAAGATTCATTGTTTCTGATTAGAATGGGAAGGAATCTTCGATATGAAAGATTAATTACAGTGTTGGAGAGTGACATTTCAGGTACACCTGTTAGTGAGAGAATTAAAGCAAGTTACGTTCCTTGTTGAAGATTCTGACGCCTGAATTTCCAAAGGAGAGTGCAGCTAGTGCCAGATGCTCGTCTTGGCCTCCAGTGGCTTGTGACCAGAAATCCTCACCTCAGGCCACGAGTATTTACGTAATACTCCCGGGATTCGATCGCAAACATGTTGCATAAGCTTTACGGGGGCTTAGGTCCCGGTTAAATGGAACGTTTAATACGTCAAGAGCGTAATGGCGTGTGTCGTAATAGGAGGAACGGATTTGGCCGCGACCACTGGTGATACATACGCGCGTTCATTTCACTGATCGAGCTTAGGTAGATCCTCCTTGAACTGCGTTCAAGGCATCGCGGGAAATCGATCGTTCAAGATCCTACGATAAATGTGATCATAACTGTATAATACTTTCGGAGTAAATTGCTAACTAATCATCATTGACGAAAATTAGCAAGTGGTGCTAATACAGGGACACAAGAACGCGTGTGTTTTTATCGTTACAAGGCTGTTTGGTATTGAGATGCAAATTGTATGTGTTTGTAATATTCTAGAGGTAGAAACGATACTAATACTCGGAAATAAAAAGTTGCAACCCTAAAAATGGAAACAGTATTCTAACCAAACAAGGTTAATAAAGAATCTTAAATCTAATATATATAGAACGCAGGAAAGCAATTATAAATAGGGAATAATTATTTAATAATAATAAAATAAAAGTATTTAATAATAATAATAATAAAAGAACACATTAATATGAAATAAGGAAATGTGTCAGAGTTCCTATTAAATAGTTGCTATAAGAAATACTTATATTAAGTAAAGAAAAATAAAAAGTAAGATTTTTTTAAATGATCAATAAAGCTCCATGTCCTGACAGCTTATTAAAGAAACTTTTCAATTCTAAAATTCATCGAGCGACCCTCTGGAACACGCGTGCATATTCTATTACCAAAAAAAAAAAGAAAAACGAAATATGGTGGAGGCTAAGGCAGAGGTGCACTGTTAGCGAAAAATACGATGCGAATAGATTGCCTGGGAACCGAAAGCTCGCGAGCCTGTGTGTGGAACAACGCGTTTTTCGAAGAACGTCGGCCGCGTATAAAGCGGCTTTGATTAAGCGTTTTAATTACCGACACAGCCGCTCGGTTTTATAAGTCGTAATAGCGTGCCGCGCAGTTTACACGCGTGCACTTCATTAACGCGACGGGGGGAAGTTTTGGGCTTTATTGCCGGTTAACTGGCCGAAAGCGACGATCGTTCGTTACTACCGCGTTGGAAATTTATCAATTTCGTTGAGCGGGAGAACGAGCCCTCCCACCCCCTTGAATACGCCACAGGTAAAGTATTAATGTAAGCAATCCACTAAAACCTTCATTAACGTTGAGGGCAGAGGTGGAGCTAGAAATCTCAATTAATCGAATTGGATTGATCTGTGCAGTGAATCCAATTACACTCCCAACTGTATTCATTTCTTCTTCGGTATTAAGTGGGTCTTATCAAGAAGCACTGAATTATGTTGGTCTGAGTTCTACGAGGGACTGTACTTTGCCTTTGCTTCGCGCTTTTTTTTTAAATCTCCACAATTTTTGGAATATTTATTTATTTATTTACTTTTGAAGGTAGGATTTTTAACAATATAAAAAAATGATTATTAACCACCTAACTAAGAACTCTAAGCAGTTCAGGCATAAACACATTAATGTTCCGTGCAAAAATATTCAATCTGTCATTATAATTATTCGCCAAAGTACAAATTCTGCTAATTGGATCCGTGACGTTGAAACGTGATGAGAAAAAATTTCCTTCAGAATAAAAAGAATTCTACCAAAACGGTATATAACTGATTGTGAGGTGTGCAAGAAATAGTGAAAAAAAATTTGAAATACAAAAAAGAAGCTGTCTCCACCACAAACTGTGTTTTATGAACTTCTTCTTGAAGAGGGTCTTCGCCAAGCTTTCGAAACTCCGCGCTAATAAATCCATAAAGTGCGATGGTATCAACACCCCGAGAATCCTCAGTTCCAAAAATGCAGAGTATTTGAAAACGAAACGCCCTATATACTGCAATATCACCTTCCAATTCCTTCATTCCCGAAAACCCGAGCGACACCCATGATAGTACGTACAGGGTAGAATATAACGCGCGAAGATGCCGAAAATACCAATGGGCCGAGGAATCCAGCGGCAGATGTCCCCGACAGGATGAGAAGCAGCCGAAGAAGGGAGGGAAACGCAATTCCCGACCGAATTAATCGGATTGGCGCGGAGTGACCTCCACTTCTTTCGATCCTTACTCACATTGTCCGGATCCTGTAAGGATTATCCGAATAAGGTTCTTTCGAGCCGTAGATTTCGTGGAGCTCTGACACAGAGTGGGGGACTGGGTCGTGTGGCCAGCGAAGAAGAGAACAGAAAGCTGGAAAGCCCGGTGGAAAACGGTGAAACTAGAACCGGAAACTCCTGCTCGGAAGACAGAGGCGGGAGGACAAGGAAGAACGGAGGGAAGGGAAACAAATAAAGGAGAGTGGCAACGGGGACCGTGGAAAAGACGTTTAGTAATGTAAAAGCGAGACGTTGCCGGGCATTAGGGAAATTGAAACGGTTTTCTTTATCTGCAGGGATAGTCTGAGATAAGAGGGCCCCGAGATGGAGGTTCGAGCATACGTCTTCTTTTTCCGATGGCCGAAGTCTTGCCAGTGCTGCTCCTCGAAACGCTTTCGATTCCTCGTCGATACGGGGCCGGAGAAATCCCCCCCTTGACGAAATACGTCTCGGCTGATCTTTGAGGGCTGATGAAAATCTGGACCGCTCGGTGACTCGAGCGGAAGAGATTCTGTTGAGGAATTCGAAGATGTTGGAGTTATCTTTTACGTGGGGGAGGAAAGAAGTGACTCAGCTTTGTAATAAAGCAGTCGTTTATTCGTGAGATTACTTGTACTTCTTCGTGGAGTTCTTAACTGCTTCGAGATTGCATTGTTGAATACAGAGTGCGAGGTAATTCGGGTAATAATTCTGGTTGGAGATAAGCAGTGGTAGAGGCATTGCATGGTTCTGCGAGATGCAGTTGCTGTTTCCTTTTGAATGCAGTTGTGCAGATTTAGGAGTTTCGAAGATGGGCTCGTAATTTTAATTATCCGCTATATAAGCGTGCTAAAACAAGATTATCGAAAGCGTGTTCTGCACGTTGAGGTGGAGATTTGTTTGAATGCAGACTGGTTGTAGCTTCGAAGTCGTCATGTTTGTATCTTCTTTAGAAACTCAAGAAGTTTGAGATAGCGAATACTTTCGTTGAAATCTTACGAGACTCGTGGTGTGAGCTGTACCGTAAACTGGGGGAACATTGACATGTTTCTGGAACATTTTGCTATATAATATAAAAATTAACATTTTTACATTTGCTTTAAGTATCCTATCCTAACATTGCATCTTTTGTGAATGCACTACAAGTGTCAAAATGCATCAAATTTTTGTCCTTAATCTTCTTTAATATACACATATATAACACTAAAAAGTGAAAGGTTTACCACATCTGAATTTACATTAACACCTAAATTTGTTTCATTTTATGTTCAATGAACTCTATTTTTATTTTTTTAATTATCATTTTTAAATTTGGTTTACGTATCCTATTATAATATTGCATCGTTTGTGATTGTTTTTGTGAAATTGTTTTCCATTTGCTTTTTAATAGACGTTAAGTACATAGATGCCAATGTTACCAAAGCGGAACAAACCACCATTCAGTCCACCTACTTAACAATCAAACTCACCCGAAAGAATCACCCAAATATTCTACACACTCCGAATCTCGCTAGCAACTCCCTCAAACAACACTTTTCCCTTCACCACTCAACTCCAGACTACAACCCCCGCGAAGTGCAACTACCCCGCTCAAGAATCGTCTGTTCCATTCCCGAAACCGTGCCCACTCAACCTGATTAGCGATTCACTCGGACAACACTCTCCTTCAATCGTTCCACACTTCATCCCCCTCGCCGTGAAACCCTCAGCCACTTAAACACCAGCCGCTTCGGCCAACATCAGCCACGAGCCGCTGCAAATCCCCAGCAGAAAGCCCAGACCTCCTCCATCTTGGATCTCGAGCACAATTTTCCAGAGGAAGGGCCGTGGAAAGTCAAAAAACCAACATAAAGGTTACCAGCACACATATCAATTCCGTGACGTTTCAGAGTCGTCAATGTCAGCGATAAAAAATATCTGAGACAAAGAAACCATTGACACTGAACCATCACGGAAGTGATACTCGTGCCGGTAGTGATGGGATCAACACAGCAACTTTGAAATCGATTCGAAGTTATTCAATCCCGTAAACATTCGAATCGCTTCGAATCTCATTAGTCATGGGTGCGAAGCAAATCGAATCGCTTCGAATTCTGGGGGACAGAAATTTCGAATCGCTTCGACTGTTATTCGAAACAAAAATAGTTTTGATAGTCCGAGGTTCGGAAACTCGAGCTTCGGAACGAGTCGGAAATATTCGGAGGGGATCGGGCGAGATCTCCCCCCGAGATCCCCCCGAATATTTCCAACTCGTTCCGAAGCTCGGAACGATTTCGAATTCAATTTAAAATTTTCAAAAAATTCAAATTTACCCACAAAATCGACATCCTAAAACCACGGGTCACCATGAGTCCCAGAGTCAACTAAACATAAAAGGGTTCGGGTTCCCGAACCTCGAACAATCAAGACTTTCAAAACCAGTCAAGACACTCAAGAAATTTTTGTTTCAAATAACAGTCGAAACGATTCAAAATTTCTGTCCAGAATTCGAAGCGATTCGACTTGCTTGGCAACAGTGCTGGATTTAGCCCTTAGGCTAACAAGGCTGAAGCCTAGGGCCCCGTTTAGCTGGGGGCCCCTCATTCTAAATATTTTCTTCGAAAAATTAGCATTTTTTTATATTATCTTTATTAACTTGTATCTTTAATGTTTATTTATGTTAATGTTATGTTTAGTTTTGATATTCAATGTTAATTTTGAAATTAATTCTTATTTAGATTTTACGAGTATTATGATAAAAAAATCAAATCAGCATTATTTTATTTTTTACATTTAACCGAGGGCCCACCAAATATTCAGCCTGGGGCCCCCTGAAAGGTAAATCCGGCTCTGCTTGGCAACCATGACTAATGGAGATTCGAAGCGATTCGAAACATTCTGTCACAGATTCAAAGCGATTCGATTGATCTTAAACCCATCACTGCGGTGCGTAGACCTTGATCCTCGCTAGGAAAACGCAAAAACGATCGACCAGGTGGATCTCAGCCTGGTTCAACAGTCTCCTTGGCCGAGTGGTCGCTGTTCCTCCGCCCGGAATTCGGTATGAGAGCACGTTGGGCCCTGCAGAGCAACGGAGCCGGGGAAATCCAACTCGCCCCCGTCTACGTGCTCCCATCTACGCGATACGCGGCGTCCGTGTACACGGGAATGTATTTACGATAACGGTGGAGCACGCACGTGCGTATGATGTACGAGCGCTCTGTAAATCTCGCAACGGGCTGAGCAGCAACCGCCGCGCTGCGCCCCTAGCCACGAACGCAGGGGGTGGATAGCCCCGATCCGCGCTTTTGGTATTCATGCTGACAGGCAGCCTTTATTGACTGTGGATAAACCGCGGCGGTTGCGTGTCCCTCGGCACGCGTGTGCGTGGGCTCGTTGCGCTGCACGCGTGTGCTGGACCGTGGATCGAAGGAGACGGGCGGTTACATTCGTATGCTGGCGGCGCGCATCGCAAATACGCGAAGGGCTTTGCTCCTCTGCCACCCCGGGAATCAAACCGTTCCGTGTACATATCTCGTGGCCGCTGGACGCTCGGGTCCTCCGCTTTCCGTGTATTCTGTTTCTATTTTTTCTTCTTTGCGCATATTTTTTGGAGGGAGGAAGAGGGAGGGTGGAGAGGGAGGGTTGAATTGTGGGGAGGGAGTTTTGACATGTCTAGAAAGTGTTTTTTGGGGGGGGGTGTTGAGGAGGTTGAATAGGGGAAGGAGAGAGGAGTTGGGTTGGCACTGTTTGTGTGGGGTAGGTAGGAAGTTTTAAACTTTATTCTAGAATAGAATATTGTTACAAATGGATCAGAGCTCACTGTTCTCGTAATGGTTTCGAAAAAAGATCGTCTCTTACCCACCGGGGTCGATATAAATAAAATAAAAATGCACAAAACACTAAATTAAAATGCACTACAAACTATAAAATAATTCTCTTCTTGTACTACAATTTTGATGGTGTTTTTTCACTTTAAGTAAAATCGTGGAGGACCATGTGCAACCAGAAGTTGAAATATCGGTTGGCAAGTGGAACATCATCAACTACAGGTTATCAATTTTATGTTACATTACAATTTGTATCCTATAATTAAAACATTTTGTTTCATTACTGCGAATAAAAACTTTCTCACAACAAATTCATTTCGACGTTTGCTTCTGTATTAAAGTGCTTCATATCCTGTTATGAAACATCATGCCCCACAATTTTATTTAAAGTGAAAAACCACCACTGAAATTGTAATACAAGAACAGAGTTATTTTTTTTAGTATTTAGTGCATTTTAATTTAGCTTTTTGTGCATTTCTAATAAAATCGTTTAACATAACATATTTTTATATATTTTTAATTTTCTAGTTTTTAATGTTTGTAAATTTACATTTCACAGCTTAGACCTCTTTACAAATATCTTTTATTCCTGTATACAGTTTAACAGTTTACTTAAACGCTATAGTGTTACAGTCACTAAAAAAATAATACACTGCACCAGGACAAAAGAAGGATTTGCGCGTCGTAGAATCTACTAGCTGGCTTCCTCTGGGTTTTGTAAAAGTTTCCTGCCCGTGCAGATCGAAGAATCCCGTAGAATGTACAAGAGCCGCTATACATTCTCCCAGTAGTTACATCGTCGCTTGCCCCGACAACCAATTCGGTCCACGTCAAAGAAGATTCCCCTGCAGCGCGAATTCCGCCGCTATCGCGCTCCCGGAATCAACATCAAGCGATTCGTCACCTCGGCCAACGGAGAGGAAGAATGGAAAGCGAGATGGCGGAAGGTGGTTTACATCTTCGTTACGGCAGCCCCCGAAGGATACGTTCTACCTCGAAGCGTTTCGGATGAAACACGGTTTTTCTTGCACCTTCGAGATAGACGCCCCGAAGAAACGGTCGACAAGAAGGAAAACCCATTTCCCTCGTTCACTTGAATTGCCTCTGTTTCCACCTCTCTTTCCCTCTCTTTTCTCTGCTGACACAGGGTTCATCCCTTCTCTTTTTTCGAAAGAGGGATGGAGAAAGAAAAAAACGAACTGCAGGTGGAAGTTTCTCGTTGCTATTCAGCACGGTCTGAAACAGGAACGGCGGTTTCTCTCGTTTCCTTCCTGTTATATTGGTTTCGCTGGAAAGAGGACACCTTTTGGCTGCAACCTCGTTCCAGGTGGCTCGAACGAGTCGCTATAGAGACACCTGACGTGTGTGTCTGTGTGTGGTCGGTTTGATACCTCGCGTCGAGGAGCCATCTCTTTTCCCCTCTCTTTCCACCCTTTTGCTTGGCAGAATTCGCTTCTCTTTGCGCCGGTAGCCACTGCATCACCGCACACCAGGCCACGCTCGTACTTTGGTCCTATCTGCGGACCCCAAATCACCGTGCCAGAGAATTTTGGCTGGGGGAGCCGCGTGTGGTGTGTCTTAATCAGACATCCACTATCAGGGTGCTTCGATGCTTTTTCGTCGGCCACGTCTGGTTAAGAGGGAGAGCCTTGAACCCTTCCATTACTAATCGTGGTTTAAGTTGAGATACAAATTCGCAGATTTATTGTAGATTGGCTCAAAAAACATTTAGGGTAATTGTGGGAGAGTTGCCGCACGTTACGCAAAATTGTCACCGTGTCTAAATTTTGCAATGAAAATGTTTTCCAAGGATATATCTTATTAGTTCAACATCTTGTGATTCTACTAGCATTAAAGAAAATCAAAATTTTAATATTTGTCATCCTTAAAAAAATTGAAACTAAAAACATCCTTTGGTAGGAGAGACGCCGCACATGCGGGAGTGGTGCCGCATTTCGAAACACGTTTAATTTTCGATTTAAACTTGTTACTTCTAATTTTTTATATAAAAAAATAATAAAAACAAAGTAAAATGAAACATTTTTACTTTATACAATTATAAAATTGGAAAATTAAATGGGTACAGTAGGAACAGATATTATATCTGCTTTTCGAAATTTTTTTTATATTCAGTTGGCATCTTGAGATTAAAATAAAAAAAAATTGAAAAAAGAGTACATAGTCCACAAACATATTTCGATTATAAGATTATTCATTTAAAAATAAATAATTTGCCTTGAGATACCACGTTAGCTATTTGAAAAAACTTTTTCGGTATTTTAAATATTAAAAACATCATTTAAATCGACTTAGTTTCCGAAACAGTACAGTATCAAAGTGCGGCATCTATCCCAAATAAAAGTGCGGCGTCTATCCGAAATGCCTGGGAGAGGCGCCGCACTTTCGTATTTCCACATGCTAAGTCGAAAATAACCGATTCTGCCAAGGAAATATTCTACATGGTCCCCTTAACGTATTACAAATGTTGTATCAAGAAAAACTATGAATTTTTAGTTACTATATTAGTAAAAATAGACGCGACGTATAACTATTCAGGCAAAGTACGCTAGGCTTACCTCGAAAAACAGCAAAATCTTTAACAATAATAGGGGAAAGGTGGGATAGTTGATCACAGTTTTGCTTTTTTATTAAAATAATAATAATGGTTTGCATTGATGGTATTTAATTATGTAAGTTGTGATTATTAGAGTATTCTCAATATACTTCTACCAATGTGAGAGTTCAAAACTAATTTTAATGACTGAAATTAAACATTTTCTGGCAATGATATTATGCACAAGTATCCCCCACTGAAGGGGAGACTTGATCAGAATGCTAGGGAGACTTGATCAGTGAAGTTTAAGAGTAAATAACACATTAACTTTCTAAAAAATATTTATTATCTTAGTCAATAACATGAAATATAAAGAATATGATAACAAGAAAATAAATTATAAATTGAAAGAATTACGGAAATAATAAAACCGAAGAATTAAACTCTATCTAATCGAAGATAAAACAACATAAATGCATTCTTATTGTTACATAACGTCTGATTCAGATGAAGATGAAGAAAAGATTTTCCTTCTTACTTTCTTTGCCGTATTTGTCTGCTTCGTTAGCCGTTCTATGGTTCTTTTTGGGGTATTTTCTAATTACTTTTTTTGCTTTTCATCTCTATTTCCTGTATTTTCCTCTTTCATTAGCCGTTCTATGGTTCTTTTTTGGGCATTTTCTAATTTCTTTTTTTGCTTTTCATCTCTATTTCCTGTATTTTCCTCTTTCATTAGTCATTCTATGGTTCTTTTTTGGGCATTTTTTAATTTCTTAATTTTATTTTCTTTCCTATTTCTTAAGTCATTTTCAATATTATTTTTAACAGGTGTGTCAGTTAGGATAGCAGACTTTAATTTCTTTCTGCCCTTTTTGCATTGTTTTCTTGGTCCCGTCGATAGATTACAGAAGAGAGGGATATTTGATCACCTACTCAAGTATCCCACCTCACACACTGCTTAAGTATCCCTCAATGCACTCGATTTGAAAAAGGATGAAAAATTAAACTTACCTTAAATATTGAGATCAATTAATAAATAGTATTAATAGACCAGAAAATGCTGTTTTCACGTAATATAGTTGAAATCGTTGAAAATGCAACATTCACTCGAATAACAGGAACAACAAGGTGACCGAAATATTTACTTTTTGGCTGCGAAAAAGATAGAAGCTTCTAACCGCATTATTCTATGCTGCCGAACGAAAACTGCAACGTGAAGTGTTGCGATAATGCAAGCACTACCATGATAACGTGACAACAGGCACAAATTGCCAATATATTAATTAAAACACGGATTTGATCATGTATCCCCGATGATCAAGTATCCCACCTTTCCCCTACAGGAAACACGCTCTGGCTTGACAAACTAACCCAAATGAACAGCCTTAAACAAATAAAATCGGCAATGATGTGTTTTATTACCGATATCCTTGAAATACCGATAGTGCGGCGTCTCTCCGAGTGCGGCATCTCTCCCACAATTACCCTAAATAGAAGAACACCAGCTTAAAACCACGAGCAACCAGAGGAAGTTCTTTCGATTGAAATTAATATTCTATAGATCCGCGTTGAATAGAATTGCTTCTATCTTAACAATAGAAAGAAATTATATTATAACATTGAAAACCAAAGGATTTATGTATACAGATAAATTCAGTGATCAGGGTAAACGAAGTGGTAAACCCATGATTATAGTTTCAAAGGAAAAACGCGCAATTGATGAACAGAACTGAACCCGAGGCCCGCATTAACAAACCAGAAAGCTCACACGCACCACCGACAGCATTGCAATGGTTATAAATCTCCCGAAAAATTCGGTCACCTTTTTCCCCCCGAGTGGGGGTTATTCCATCCACGCAGCGGGAGCTCTCGCGAGGAGGGATTGAACGGCCACAGAATCCCGTGCAATTCCATTTTCATGGGGGATACAGCCGTCTGCTAGAGAACGCTGGCGAGATTAAAGACAATCGCCGAAACTGCCCAGCTTTTTCATCAACGATGCACCATAACTGCGAGCGCAATTCTCATCGAGAATTCGCGCTCGCGGCTGGATACGCGGCTTAGAGCGCTCGAAACTAGTGGGAACCGAAGCTTTTCAACAAATCCAGGATATCTAGTTTCGAGCCTGAAATGGACTTGGAATTTTTGAAAATTAACAGAAAACTATTTTCATCAGATTTTCAATATAGCAGAAATAATTCAGTTTAAAGTTAGGTGACACACCCTGTACAGTTTGAAACTATATATATATATATTTCGCTTAATCTTGCGCCACTCAAAGTGTTAATATCCGATCACTCCCCACTCTTCACTCTTTCAAAAATGATACCAAAGCTTTTCTCCTTAAGCATCCACATATGGCATAGTCCTGACCGGGATGATATGATCTACCGCTGATTCATTTAATTGTTTTATTTTGTTACTCTGCCCCCCTCTTATTCTTGTTCTCTCTTCTTTTCCGATTCTATTTTGGGTTAGGCATAATAACAGCTGCGCTGAGCCTCACCCATTCTGTACTTTGCGTCTCAAACTCAACTGCGTTGTAACTCATATTTAAAAGAATAAAGACGACTTATTATTATTATTATTATTAATATCGATACAACACTCAAGTGCAACCAAACTAAAAGTAAAACATCAATGATTCAAAATTTTAAAATTTCAAGGCTACCAAAGCTTTCAAAATCCTTCAGCACCTCCAAGGCTCCATTCAATTTCCGAAACTGCGCAAGACTCCCAACTACAAAGCTCCGCAAACCGTTTTACGATTCTGTAGACTTTCGGACTATAAGCTAAAACATTTCGAGTCGCCTTCAATCCCATCACTACTCGAACGCCCTCGTCACTCCAGCGTCGTTCACCGAAACGAGTGCGCGGCTTCGAGATTAACGAGAGAGCGCGAAAGAACGGCCGGCAGTCCGTTTTTACCTTCCTTTATCAGTATTATAGCGTGGTCGTTAGGCAGAAACATTATACGAGGCTATCGCGTCGTCGGCGGGAGAGTTACGGCCGCGAGCTGGGCAACGATCGATGGTGAAGATCGAGCAGCACGCTCGATCGGCCCCCTCTGGTAATTGATTCGCTGCCGACACCGCCGCGATAAACCGAGAAACGTCTTCGTAATTTACGCGAGGGCGTTTTCTTCCTCCGTGGCTCGCGGGAAGTGCAACTTTTATGTTTATGACTCGGTGGCCGATTGCCTTTGGAGATAGAAAACCTGACGAATCGTATCGAGGGTGATTAAACGTACGATTTTAGAGAGATAAAACTTGAGGCTTAAAATTCTAGTTTCACATTACATTTTCAGTGAAAGTAGTAGGACAGAAAAATTCAAAGCTCTGTGGCAAATTGAGCGCTCTCCACTGGAGCACAGTATAAATGTAATGGAGTAATAATTGTTGGGAATCATCCCTGTTTACCAGCAGGTCCCAGCACGCGTGTCACGCAGCCAATTCGAGGGAAGAAAACGGCGGCAGTTGCGTTAAGTGGCCGCGATGTAATGTAAAATATGCTTGTTAACGCGATAGCTTTGGGGGTTCGTGTCCACGGGGCGGGGGAGAAACTGGCGAGGTGTAACGGGTGAAAGGGGATGAGGGAGGTGTAGTTTGCAGCCTCTGTGGTGGAAAGTGTCGGTGGGAAAAAAAGGGGGAACAGGGTGGAAGGTACGTGGAAAGACTCGTCTGCTACTTTTATTAGGAGTCCCTCGTACTTCCTCCCCCTTTCGAACCGGCCGCTGTTGTACCTGGGGGTGCAGCTTTGTACGCAACTGCACGCTCCTCCATTTCGAAATGGCTGTAAGCTGTCGTTTCTGTGAGCTCGGGATTTTGAAACGCGGAGGTCGTCGATGATTTATTTTTGAAATTTTGTGTAGGTATATGGTAGGTACTTACTGCCTTGCAGTACAAGGGGTGAGTGTTGAGATATCAGTAGCGAGATATTTGTAGCGTGAAGTAAGGTAAATGACCCCATTACCGACCGCGTCCCCATTGGTGACCAGTTACTCATTTATTATTATTTATTGCAATACCGAAAGCGAAATATCAACCACAAAGGTCAGAAATTATAATTGAAGGTATGTAATTTATTGTACCATACGTTATTTATGTAGCCGTACATTCATCTTTAAATAAATTCACATGTAAATTAGGAGTTGGTCATTAACACGAAACTTGACAGATTCTAATAACGTGAGGTTATAATACAGATATCATTAAACTCGCAAATTTTACAATAAAAATACATGGCTCTATGCAGTAACTTACTCAAATTAACTAGACATAGGTACAGAATTATAAAATAAAATGAAAATATACATTTTCTTTCATTATTGTAGCAGAAAATCGAGGTCGGAAATAAGTACCGTCAAAAACCGGATTGTACCAGTTTTCGGACATTTTACAAGTGGTGTTATTAGACCTAACTGAAGTACTCAAGTAATTTTTTAATTATTAAGTTTTGAGTACATTTGATTTGTACTCACAATTGTGTACAAAAAGTACTAACATAAATATATTTTCTTTAGAAAATAACAATGGTGAAAACATAGAAAACATAAAAGATTATCTTAGATTATAAATTGTGTAATTTTCATAAAATGTTAATAAAAACAGTTTGTTATACTGACGAACACAAATTTAATAAGCAAAATGATGCATTTACAATGGGGGAAACTGCTGGTCAATAATGGGGACGTGAGACGGTCGATAGATGGTACAAGGTGGTCAATAAAGGGGACATCAGGTCCAATATAATTTTCACCATAATTTTTGTGTATATAGTCAAATATCACTCTAAAACTAATTTGATTAAGAAACTAGATACTTCAAAGAATACAATGATCCATAGTTTAGTCAAACATTGTCGTACCTATATTAGTAAAGAAATTACTATTTCGAACCAGTCACACTCTTAAACGGTCGCTAATGGGGACATTTACCTTACAAATGATAGGTGAGAGTAGAGGAGAACAAAAGTTTAAAATAAAATGAATGATGAAAGGACGCGTTAATTCGTCAACGTCTTCGTGATGAACTGTATCTATCAATCCAGAATAAATGTTTTCTATTTTACACGTTTGTACAGGTGAAGTGTAATGTACGATCACAGAGGGTAGCTCCAGGGGAAAATTTTTGTAAGACATAGAATTAATTTCGTAACTGTAAAATTTTGTAGTATTTTTAGCTTGTAGCGTGAAATTGTGTCACTTTATTCCGTCACCTGCATGGATCAATAATTATTATCGCTGCTCCCCGAAATTTATTTCCGTCAAATGAATTTTCCCTTCGCCATCCGCTCCCCTTTATCAAACATTCATTCCCCAAACAGGAATTTTTCATTATAAGAATATTTGCCTGGAAATTTATAAACTAAGCTGTGCTAAGCATTTTTATGCAGAGGACATTCTTCATCATTCTTCCGTGCAATTTCGAGACGACCCTGGGAAATTTATATATTTGGAACGAAGTAGCGGGCATTTTCTACGTGAAATATGTATGTACATAGCTACAAAATCTCAGTACACGCTTTTTATAGTTAATCAAACGCGAGAGTGATGTGCACTGATCGACAAAAGTTAATCGCCGCTAGCTGGTTGAATGCAAAACAAGGAATGGGCTAATAATTTTCATTCCAGCTGCTCGACACGCGACTACGATTTGTATCGAAGCGTAATTTTCCCGGTAAAGGGGAAGTCGTCACGTCCGTCGACGACGTCAAGCTTCTCCCTCTCCTGGCAGGAGTTACGAGTCGCGAAATGAAAGTCCCAGGGAAATCCGATTCCAACGTACTGGCCACGCGTCGCCCTGCGTCTTTTTCTCTGTTCCTTTCTTCGTCTCCATCAGCCCCTGCCGTCGCCAATACCCTCTATCTTCGTCGCCATCTTTCCTCATTCGAGCACGAATGTAATTCGCAACTGCGGAAACGCATCCAATTCTCCCCTAATTGGCATAAAACGTAGGGGTAGCTGTCGCTGGAAGGCTTCCGACGAATCGCTTCCTGGATCGAATACAATCTCTGATCCCTTTAAAAAATTTCAGGGTAAATTGAAACCGGAGAACATTTCTACACCCTCTTTTCCTTGGACTTAAAAATCACAGATATGTCTCGACAGTTCAGTGGAACATTCCGCCAATTTAAGGAGACTTTCCAGTTTAGAGTCCCCAAAAATAGATGATCTTTAGGAATTAACTAAAGGAAAATTACTGTATATAATTTAATGGGACTTTTTGCATTGTTTTAAGGATGTCTTAGATTATAGAAATATATTTTTTGTTTTATAATTAATCATTGCAGACGGCACTGGGGAGTTGTTAAAGTCAAGGCGGCAAAAAATTCATCTAAATCACTGGGACCTGTATCTCCAAAAGTTATTATCCGATTTGGCTGAAACTTTTTTTATTTTGAAGAATATACTTCTGGTTAGGGGGGAAACCAGAAAAAATACAAAAATGACATTTATTTTAGGAAATAACGATACTTGAAGTTGGAAATCACTTTTTCCCTATGTTTTTCATCCTTTCAACGCCTTTAAAAGTTTGAACATTCGAAAAATGAAATAAAAAAAATCGACTTTTAGATCAGAAGGTCCCTTTAATCACTCAACGCATAGTTATTGGCAACGCTGCCAAAACAACTCTAGCTTCCAATTCCCCACAATGCATCTTCCTCCAGAGTAAAGTAAACTTTAAAATACACTAATAAGAACAACACACATCCTCCTACGCGAATTTGTTCAGCAATAAACAGCGATGAGAGCGAGAAACTCGCTGGAAGCTCTTTCTCATCGATCCTCGCAGCGTTTCCTAGCCCCAGGAGACCCAGGATGTCCAGCAAAGAAATAGACGAGGCAAAGTTGAAGCGTTCGGCGAGAACACCGCTGAACCGACCGATTGTTTACGCGACCGTTTCCAAAGGGGAGTCTTGCCGTGACTTCCGTGAAGGTTTATCCTCGAACGAGTTGCACGAACAAGTTTGCGTAAGAGAACCCCTGGGAGCAAGGGTAGGTGGGGGCGGTGGCGCGAGTCTAGCGGGGTCAGAGGGCGAGAAGCTTCCTGCAAAGAATATAAACAATGCGTTTTAATTAGAGCCCCTTGGCCCGATGAATGCACAATTGTTGCCCTCCGGGGCATCCCTACTTCACCCCCCGACCATCCCTTCGCCCAGACGCTCCACGAGTTCCACCGCCCCGTTTCCAGTTGGTTAAAGCTGCGTGCGCTGTATATCAGATGCCCTTTGCCCTCGTAGATAAAACTAATTTTTCTAACTGCTCGCGACGGGATGGTTTATTTTCTTGGCATACTAATCGCCAGCCCCCCCGTTGCCTGGCATACGAAATGGGGTACAGGCTCGTGTTTCATCCCTTGACCAGGCATCGCGTTACACCTTACTTGAGGATGAAGGGGGAGGTTCATGGAGGAATTCAGGGTAGTGAATTGTAGGCTACTGGTTTCGATAGTTTGCATTCGAGGTGGTTTTTTTTTGAAGATTGAGGGGGTGCAGTTGTTTCGGGGGTTAGGTGTATTAGTATGTGTTAGTAAGTGTTAGTATGACGGAGATATTTTGCCAATAGTAATAATAAGATAATATTAATAATATAATAATAATAATATTACTATTCGGAATAATATTACTACAGTAGAGCGTTAATTATCCGAACTGCTTGGGACCGGGGTGGTTCGGAAATTCGAATTGCTCGGATAATCGAACAGTTCGGAGAATGAAGCATATATGTACTTTACACAGTTTATAACTATAGGAATTACACCTAAAATTACTTATTAAATACAAGAGTACTACTGCGTTAATTTATATTATGCAAAAGTACATCCATCAATCGGTAGCGCTACATTGGTTCGAAGAAGTGGTGGAGATACCGATGATGCAGCGCTGGTTCGGATAATCGGCGGTTCGGTTAATCGAGGTTCGGATAATCGGCGGTTCGGTTAATCGAGGTTCGGATAATTGACGCTCTACTGTATTTGGAATAATATTACTATTCGGAATAATATTACTATTTGGAATAATATTATTATTCGGAATAATATTACTATTTGGAATAATATTACTATTCGACTAATGCACTTTTGTATGAGGTGGAAGTGAATACGCGTTAATATTCGAGCGATGCAATAAATATCCCCACTAGTGTACCGTTTCAAGTCGGTCATGTCCCAAATGTACATTCGAGAACCCTCGGGCAATACTTGCGATGCTTTCTACAAAATATGAACGTGGAAACTCGCCGAAGTCATGTAGCAAGTGGGAGCACTCCGGCGTGGAAACACGCCGACGCCAAAGTGCCACAGCGAGGCGAGTGGGATGCAATCACTGGAGTGTCAAGACGAGCTCTCGTTCGAGCATTTATCATTTTACTCGATATTGAATGGATTGTAGGCGCTGGCTGGCTAGTATGCGTCCACGTTCTGCTCAAACAGATGCTTTCAAAGGAAATATAATTGCATGATCGATTCCTGATATTACGGTTTATAAATGAAATAATAGCTCTTTCAGCTGCGGTCGTTTTTATCGACAATGTTACCCGTGCCGAAGGCAAACGCCATTTAAATAAACAAATACACGGCGGGGGTAACGTGTGCTGGCGCAATCTCGGTTGAATCGCTCGATTCGCCCCAGGGACAGAATACTAACCGTCACTGACCAACAATCGAACGGAAACATTCATTGTTGCCTCGGAGATAGAACTAGAAACAGAACCGTTTAACGGGCGAGCAAACTCCCTGACTGAGCTGCTCTCTAAAACGGAGATCATTCTCCATCTACCCCTGAATTTGACATTTTTTAACCCCCTGAATATTTAGCCACGATTGAGAATTGTAGTTCTTTAAAATATTTTAGAAAAATTATTATAGGACAGAGAAAAGGGTGATTTTATTGTTTGTGTAATATTGTTATGTGTGGTATATCGAAGGTAGGAAGACATTGGGAGATAAACTTCTAAGAACAACAGCGAATAAATTATTTAGAAAGGAGTTGATACTTGTGTGCTTTGGAATTGACAGGGAAGCAATTGTTAGTGCCTAAGTTTGTACGCTTGCAGGTGTAAGTTCTTAAAGGTGGTCAATTCATTACGAAAGTGTGTGCTCTGGGCAGAGTTTAGGGGTTTCAAAGAGTACAAATAGTCTCCAGAGAATTGCGCAAGTTTCGAGAGTTTATAGATAGTTGAGTCTCTACGAGACGGTTTCAGAAAGAATTTCGAGGGAGTTCTAAAACCCATGGAGAGCATTAGAGAGCATTTAGCTTGGTGAATTTGCCACACACTTCATTACAATCTAGCAACCCTTCCACTATTTATCTCTATTTCTCTTACAACTCTAAACTGATCTATGGGAATAGTAATTTTTCAGCGGATAGTAAAAACTGCACAAAAGTAAATAAGGTATCATTGCATGAAATGATCAATTCTTCAGCTCACAAGAAATATCCATTGTATCAATTATCAAAAACGGACTAACCCACATTGAAAAAAAAAATTAATTTTCCTACCTAGTTTATATGATTAGTACACCCTATGGAATATATTATTACTACTAACTCAATTTCGCAAAAAAATGTGGGTTGATTCGCTTTTACTCTCAATGCCTCAATTATATCCTACATCTGAACCTCTCAGGATCCAAATTGACTAACTGTATGAAACAAGTGTACTAAGCAGGGGAACATCCCGAACCCGAAAATTCAAAAAATTCTGAAACTCTGTGAATATGTAGGGAATATTCTCCTCACTACAGTACAATTTTTGTTTGCTGCCCAACTTTAGTCTAAGGGGGTGTAATTGACCCCCGAAAATCCGGTTCTTTTCCGATTTTGTGTTATAACTCGTGAACAGTAAAATAATTTTTCTACCATATGATAGATCTAATTAAAAGAAGTAACTACCTATTATCTTGAAACTTTTTTTCTATCCCTTACAGTTCGCGAGTTACAACACAAAATCGGAAAATGCCGATTAATTTCACCCCCTTCGAGTAAATTTGGGCAGCAAACAAAAATTGCGTTGTAATGTACATATTCACAAAGAGTCAGAATTTTTTGAATTTTTGGGTTCGGGATCTTCCCTTGTAAGTGTACTAATGATTCCCCAGGTATTCGCACAAATTGAAGCTGATGAATTTCTCATTTAAACCTAAAAACCAGTCAAGGTACAACCACCCAACCACCGCCAACGAAAACGCGAAACTGAGTTCCACACCTCATTCCCCGACAAAGGCCAAGATTCCAGTATTCGAGCAGGAGGTCCTTGAAGGGCCTTCGTCGGATTCCTGCCCCCTTCCGCCTCCAGGGGGGCAGGTATGCGTTACGCCATGACGAAAGTCCCCGACAACAATCGGTTCAGGGCGTCGGGAGCGTGCACCTCACCTGAACACGTGACCATAATTCTATCGGGAGTGGGTGGAGGATCGAGGGTGCAGGGCACATGTACACGTGCGTGAGCGGAAGGGTCCAAAGGCAGGAGGGGGTGGGTGGTGCGCGACAAAGCAGAACACGTGACCGGCTTACGTAACATACCGCCTATTGTAATGCGCAATGACAACGCTATATATTAGCTCGGGTTTGGTGGAGACGGTGTTGCTATGCCGTTGCCAGGTAGCGTGTGCCGGCATCCCCCTGGCCCGGGGGTGGGCTGCGTGTCGGCTAAAAGATTCCACGTCTTGCAACAGAATCGTCGACGCGGCTAAATTGCGTTCCACACGAGCTGCTGAAAATATCGCGGGGGTATATACGTGGCTTCCTGGGTGGCGGGGTACTTTCAACGTCCTCCTCGAAAGCGAACAACTGGCCATATATTATAATCGTACTGTGAAATTTCGCGCTAGGTGGCGTAGAACGCGGACCTGGGTGCTGGAAACCCAGCTAAACTGCGCCATTCTTCGAATGGAGGAATTGATGTTGATGCAACATTTTTGTTGCGCGGAGAATGTGTCTGGTATAATACTTATATTCGAAAGTATCTAGCAAAATATAGTTCCCTTAATGAAAAATGAGTATGACATTGAAAGACGAGTAACTAACAATCTTAAGCCAAATATCTTTCCCGTATCACCTAGAATGCAGAACATAATAGGTCTCACACAATGAAAGTATACTATCGTTAAGGAACTGTTTAATTCTTGATCAAGTACTAATTTTGTGTCAGTTCCGGAAATAAACCGTTCTTTCAAGTTTATGTCAACGAAAATTACTTTCTCACCTGATTAAATATTAGTTTCCATGTATTCTAGACGATCAAAAACTAAGTAGTTCTCACTCACTTTATTATTCCATAGTTTATAAATAATTAAATTCTACTTATTTTCGACTTGTCTTAATTTTTTCTTAAAGTTGAACCATAAATTTATCTTTCAGTATGAAAAAGTCTATTATAGCGGGTTTTATTACGTTAAAAATTAATATTAAAGCAGGAAGGTTTCTAAACTCATCAGAAACTAAGTAGTTCCTTAAAGGTACACACTATAAACAGTCCACCGTGGAAACACAGTTCTACTTTTTCACCACTTGTTCCACACTTCGTGAACTTCAGTTTTGCACAGCTTGCCCGTGGAAACTCGGCGACAAACTGGCAAACGCCCGAGAGCGACGATTCCTAACCCCGCGCGAAATAAACGTAAATTCGTTGTCGCAGGGAGGTATCTCTCGCAGCGCGGACCATCCCCGTTCGGAGGCGAAATTCTCCTTCTACTTGGGAGCACCGTAGCCGAAACAGCGGGCGTATGCTCGACACCGCTGAACACGTTCGTGTCGTTATCGTTATCGTTGCTGGGAGAGGCGACGCGGCGCTCGCGTGTTACGGAATCCGATGCCAAAACGGAAGCTCGTTGTCGGTGTTGTCGAACACGGTTCGGCATTTGGCATACTTCGGAGGCTTTGCGTCGCGAGTCGAGCTTCCCCGGCGGGGGAAACGCATTCTTCGGTACGTCGCGATACACCCGGTAACAGTGCGCGTTCCATGCGTTCGACTTTATCTTTGGGAGGGCCTGTGGGGGTGGGGCGGCTCGATAAACCCTGTGCATTTCTATAGTTAGAATATGGTTCGCTTCTTTTAATGATACAGGACTGCGACGAGAAAATCTTTTTCAATATTTCAGCTATTTTTAATATACCGGGTGCTGAATTTAAAAAACGCAATAAAATTTTCATTTTTTACTAGTAATTTCATTCATTCGCGTATTGCAATATGAAAACGTCGAAGCAAATTGTGAAAAAGAGGAGGAATGTCAATGCAGGTACTTTGTTGGAAAGGTAGAGTTGTTTTAGAGAAATTCATTTTGTTATATTGCCCAGAGATTATCTGGACTTGTTGATACTTATTTAGGATTGCCATTTGGAGTCCACGAAGATGGTAAATGAGTAACTTATATCTAGATCAACGTGGACAGAATTTAAATACAAGGGAACTATTACACTAGCGGACAAAAAAGTTGCCAGTTTTTCGATATGTTCTATTTTTGTTACTTTTTAGCATTCATTTGGGACTGAACGGGGTAACACATTTTTGGGGCCGATTAATAAGTTACCACGGTTAGTAACTTTTTAAGTTGTCCTAAAAGCAAATGGTGTCCCCAGAAAATATTAGATTTTTTTTATTAATGTTCAAAAGTGAACGGTAGACTCTGGGGTCACGAAATGTGTCCCATCTAGCTAATCCAGATGAATGTGACTATTTTCACAAAAAAATCAATCAAATTTTTTTTATAAAATCAGAATCTAAATTTCGGGCGAAGCCTAGTAGTAAAACTAGAAATCCTATAAGTTCCTTCAGAGTTTCACAAGACCGAGATCTAAATATTTACAACACATCTGCGAATCTATATAAATAATCCCACTCTACTAGAACGCAGAACAAGAAGCCTCCCTTTTGCGTTCTTGGATACCCGTCTCGCGCCACATTATCGCGTAGGCTGTTCCCCACGCGGCTAATAATCTATTTGTAGCTAACTACGTCAGAACCTCACTACGCCTCCACCGATAATTGCCAGTGCACAAGCCAGTATTTGCTTGTACCTCGCAAGTGGTAGGTACCGATTAATTACCAAGCAACCATCCCTCAAGAAGCCTTCGCCATTAATTCAAAGATTTCACGAAGCCACCCCCTGCTCTAATTTCATGAAAAATATGACACGGTGGAGTACACCCACGGGACTTTTCCGTTTGTCCCTCGACAAAGAACCACGCCTTACGTACGAGGTCGCAGAAACATCTTCCTGGAACTTCGTTCGATTTAATCGAACTATCCTCGACAGTGGAGCGCGATTTCATCGAATTAAGGGACGAGCGTGTAACATTCGAAACACGAAGGTTCGCTGCAGAGGAATCCACGGATGGCTCGGTGTGGTGGTTGAAGGAAGGATTGATATAGGGAGACAGAGTGAGAGAGAGAGAGAGAGGGAGAGAGAGTGAGAGAGAGAGGAGGAGCGGGCGTCGTCGACGTCGGTTATTCTCGCGACGGCTGCAGAAATTAATATAAATCTCATTTCCTCGGCTCGGATACACTAGCATTGTCTTACTCGACTCTCTCCTGTTTCCAACCCCCGCCCCCAAGCTGTCGCCGCGACCCCATGTAACTCGAGCATCCGGCAAACACGTGCGCCCAACTCCGGCTGGAAAAAATAGGGACGCGGGATAGAGCAAGATGGGGCGAGAGATCTAATAAATCGGGATCTAATAAACACGAAACTTCTATTGTATGATACAGGGGGTGCTGGCTCGGCGATCGCGCGTCAGGGAAATTGGGGCACCGTGGTGAAAGAATAACATAGATAACAGCTTGCTCGCATTTAGTACCACATGTGGAAATGTCGATGTTATTTTAATAAGAATATGAAGGAGTTTCAAGGGGCGCATAGTGGATGTGTTTTTAATGATTTTTGTTACTCTTCGGTGGGATCTTGTATTTTTCTAGTATTAAAAGGGTAAGGTAAATGTCCCAATACCTGGACATTTATGGTACGCCGGACACACATTTGAGAATTTTTCAGTTATACAAATCGATTTATTTAAAAACGATTTTGCAATTACATGGGACATCGTGTGTACTTTATCATTAAACAAAAACAACATAGGGTAGATGCACCATTTGTGGCTACTTTAAGGTATTGTACCAGTTTTGGCCACTTCTTAAAAAATATAATACTTTTCCTTCTAAGCAATAAATTTATTTTTATTACGAGTGTTACAAGTTTACTAAGAAAAGTTTGTATATGAATATACTTTATTAAATATTTGAGTAATTGAATAAAATAGTTCTTTTATGGATAAAGTGAATATTAAATATAATAATCAGTATTATTTGCACTAGTGTCCAAGTACTAGGACGTGTCCAGGTATTGGGACATTTACCTTAGTTTCAATAAATATAAATATTATCATAGAAGAGATCTTTCGAGGAAATTTTGCAAATTAATTCTTATAACCAAAAGTCGATAGTAAAACATCCACATTGTCTACTACACTCTTCACGATTACAGTATTAGTAGAAAAACATAACTGAATGTTTATCGAATCTAATCTCTCCACATCCACACGCTTTCCAATTCTAAAATACACACCTTCCTCAACAGAGACTTTGATTATAATACGCCACCCCCGTCTCGATAAAATCATCCTTACGTGCCGGTTCGATTCGAATTCGTAAGTGGCCACTAAACTCGATCCCCCAGCCCGTGCAATATTAGATGAACGAGATACGCGCAAGGGTGGCTCGACGTCGCGCGATTAATTAGTCCCCATCGAGCGGATTCTAGCTGACGCTGCGGCAAATCCGCGGCCACGCGCATATAATAATTGAGAATCGATGCTTTCACGGCGCTCATGGCTCGCGGATAATTGATACACCGTCAAGTTTCCGTTCCCCGATATACCGTGCCCCTGCCAACGTGAAAGACGACCGCGAAACCCTATTGTCGCTCGAACTTAATTATACAGCTATTGACTGCTTCCAGAATTTATTGAATATTGCTTCTGTCATGCAACTACACGGTTTCACGATTTAATCTGGCGAAGCTGACTTACGCCTTTTCTCATTGTGCAACTGTAAAAACTGCTACTAGGATCAATTCGAACAATTTACAGTGCCTTCATACTGATATTGCAATCTTTTCATCAGAGTGTTACGATTACTTTTTAATCAGAATAAAGGAAATGATATCCTTGCTACCGTGATTTAGATTGTTCCCTTTCGCAGAAGCTTTTGTGTACTTTAGTGAGCAAGGTATGGAGGAGTGATTCAAAAATTGAGGTTCGTCATCAAGCAAAGGCGAGAGTCTTTTGACACATTTTGCCGCTCCGGTTACACGGAAACGTGACTGAGAATTTCCATGTTATTCCTCTGTGAAGCTTCGCTCGGGCAAAGGGACTCGACCAGTGTAAGTTTACAGAGCGAATGTACAGGGAAGCCGTAGCTACCTTTAGCTCAAAGGGCTGCCGTGATAATAGAAGAAACAATGGTTACTCTTCGATTTACCTTTGTACCTGGGGAATCAAATTTAACACGTAAGGTAACCGAGACGTCTCTATCGAACGTGGACGATGTACACATTGCACACACTAGTCTTCGAGGTAGGTAGAAACGTTTCATGGTTGAACGAAGATGGGGAAGTAGTGATAGTGACGGAGTAATAAAAGGGTGCAATACTATTGGAAGTACATTCTGTAAGGAGACGGTGAAGGTCGCGCGGAATATGTGGTGATAAAATACTGCAGGAGCACGGGCTTGTGTCGGAGGAGCTTTTTGAAAAGAAACGTCAGAATGGTAAAGGTGAAACGAAGATTGAAAATGTTTTTATCATCTTCTGCTTGTTTCACGACATCGAGAGAGAAGACGAGCAGACTTTGCTCCGAAAATTTATAAGGAAACGTCTGTATTGGAGTAAAATGAGTTTTCAAAGGGTGGTAGGGGTAAACGCCGAGGGAATTAAAAAACAAATTGACAACTACAGTAGTTCTTCAGTTCCTCTTTCTCTCACTCTACGTGATAGGCAATCTGAAAAAACGCCCTGTCACCAAATCTATATAGGGGAGAGTTGCCAATATCGTATTGGTCACCTAAATCGCACCTCATCAATTTCTCAGTAATTAATGAATGTAAACGACATCTGACAATAAAAATATCAAGTAAATGCGAAATAAGGAATAGAAACAAAACCTTTTGAACTTACACTGTATTTTGTGCGCGCTATAAACATTTAAAAATATCAGGTATGATTGATGTAACTTTTCACTAGTTTATTTTAGCTGATAATAATCAAACAATGCAATCTTGTCTTGTATTTTTGTATTTTTCTAAAAGTGGGTTTAATGTAGAATATTTTACATTCATTTTAAGTACATATTACATTCATTATAAAGTTTAAATTGATATTTATAAATAAATCGTACCAGTACAATCGTACCAGTAGGATTTGATAACTCGTATGTTATATAAGTTATGTACGTATATTATATATTGATAGGTTATTGCGGCCTGTGTGTGATCCATATACATATGTATATGTAACTATATAAGAATCATTACTTTATGACGAATATTTTCTTCTCTGTTTGTTATTGATACCTACTATTTTTAGTACAGGTACGATTTAGGAGACTGGTTGCCTAAATCGTACCTTTTACAGTGTGTGACAAAAAGCTTAATAACAAATTAATTTGTTCTGAACAAAGGTAAAGCATATAATAGTAGGTACCTAAAAGATCAAACTACAATATCCAATAGTCATTTGCGTTCAAATTAGTACCAAATATGAAATATAACATAAAATGTCTTAAATGGTACGATATAGGCAACCCCCCTATCTCTAAAATTCCTACGCCAATGACACTTCATCCTACCCCAGATTTACCAATCATGCTCCAACAGAAGACAACTTCCCAATTACACAGTCACTAAGAAAGCAAGAGAAAGAAGCGAATCACCCGTCAGTGCGGCCATTAAGAGCATCCCCAGGATCACGGGGGAGTATAAACGACAGAGGGTAGCGTCGCCAGGCAAAATAGCATCGCGTGTAAGCGCACAGTGTCGCCACTATGGATCCACGGCGCGAGGATGGGGTTCCCCGCAAACCCCCAGGTGCATCGAGGCTTCTGCGGCGAGGTGGCCTGGCAGCAGATGAGGCGGGGGTTGCGGGGGGTAATATAACGCGAGGAATAGAACTCGGTAGACTCGGTTAATTAACGGAACCCACATGGGACAGGTCCGCGTTCTGTCCAGGCGGCCGCGTCTCCTCTTTCTAACCCTTTCGCCCACCCACCCCGTGGCACTCTCCAACCCCCTGGCACCCCGCTTTCACCCTGTCGCGTTTCCATGCCGCAAATACAGCTACGAGGGGGCGTACGTAAATAACTTCCACGTCCCTTATTCGGCTTTGCCCGTGCCGAATTCGTGGGGGTGGGAGACGGAGCTGGATGACGACAGAGGGTGGTAGATAAAGTCTGTCTGGCGGAGAACGGAAGAACGTGGACGCTCAAGGGGCTGGGTGGCGGTCCGTCAGGTCGCTTAATTAAAGAAATCCTTGTTTACTGCTGGACGCTGCTACCTTCTTCCCTCGGTCCCGTTACGTAACAGGTGTCGTGAATAAGTAATCCAAGTGGCAGCTACTGGGAGAAGGTCCTCGAGAATTCTGTTCTGCGTTTATTGACATTCCGGATCGAGAATGACGGAGAATTTTCACGAGCATGAAGACTCTGAATTGTATGATTTGTATGGATCTTTTGTTAGGTGTTCATGCAAATGGGTACCATGGACCTTGACTTTCTGGGACTTAACGCTGAAGACACTGAACTTGGAAATTTCAACACTGAGGTCAATGAACTTGTCAAAGTCCACACCGAAGTTACTAAACTTGTCAAAATCCAAACAGAAGTTAGCGAACTTGTCAAAATCCATACCGAAGACGGAGACTCGTGGGACTGGACGCGAACCTTCATCAAATCCTACAGATCCAGTGGCACCTGCATCCTGGCCTACAAACCTCCGCGTTCCTACAGCCACTCTCCCAGGTGCCAAAGTTTCTATCACATCCCGAACACATCTCTCATACCTCGAGTCTCATGTATCGAGTCTCGACGGCCCAAGATCACCCGTGTCATACCTCCTAACCTGGGTAGACCTGTCTACCAATCCACGTCCTCCATAACGAATCCAATTATTCCAAGATCGTTCGTATCCGATTCAGAGCAATCCCCGTCGCGCCCCGTCCAGCACGACCCACCCAAACCTGGACCATTCTCTCCGCATCGATCCCCCTCTGTTCTCCTGGCTAAAAGAGACTCGCTTAATTCCTCCGGGCAGTGCAATTAAACCAGTGACGTCCTACGGAATCGAGGATCGTCGTTGCCCGATGCCACGCGAGAATAAACAACGGGACGTTTGGCAGGAGCTAGGCGAACGGAACACCGCTGACCGTGTCGCCGGGCTTGGGACACGCCGCTCGTTTCGCCGCTGTCTGGAAGATGAACGTCGTTCAATTACACCGGCCGTATATATACTGGCGGTAGCCCACTTCCGGCGGCTGCAGTCGGCCCTCGTACCGCAAATAAAGCCCGTAATGCCATTATATTCGTCGTCCCCGGGTCGTCCCACCCCCTTCAGCCTCATCGCCCCGCTGCCGGGCTGACACGGCCGTCTCGTTCCGCGGGACAAAGATCCGCAGCGGAAAAGGGGAACGCAGGCAAAGACCCCTCCGCTGCAAGAACGAAACGGGGCGCGAACACCGGTCCGCTACAATGTAACCCTTTCACGGGGATTTCGCTGAGCGACGCTTTTTGCGTGAAAAATTAAGCCTCCGAGACTGTCGCGCGACGTCCACCCTCCGCTGTCCCCTCGGCTAGCCTTGCTTTGATCATCCGCGCTGCAGTTAGTGTATTTGCGAAACGGGGCTTCGCTTGTGTCACGAGGTCGTGAAAAAGTGGAAGGGCGGGGGTGAGAGTGGACGTATGCTGATTCGGGGTTTTAGATAGCGAAATCTGTGCGGCGGGATTGCCGCCGAGTTGATTCGTTTCTGTTCGCGGAAGTGGGATTATGTACCCGGGACGGTGAATTGGAGGGGTGGTAAACGCTGGGGAAAATGTTAAGGGGACAGCTCGCGCTGCATAAATTTGCATGGAATTCCTTGGAAGCTGTGGACAGAGCTGCTTAATGCGTTTGAATATCAATATTCAAGAGAGAGGCTTGTGGATTGTTGAGAACTTTTAGCGTTTGACTTTTGTGGGCTGTTTTAATGGGAAATTGAACGATGCTCGATGGTAAGGTAAGGGGTTTCGGGGAAACAGATGATGTTTGTTCCGCGAGTTTGCTCGGATTTTAGTATTAAAGTTTTCTGTGGATAATCGAAGGGTAGAGGGTAGATTATTCTCTGTAATTCAAGAATCTCTTTTAGGGTTTCGAATCTGAATTTCTGGAGACTCCTTTGATGCCGTCCCACGTGGGTTATTACTTCGAAAATTAATCTTTGAAATAGGAAAGCCCTCGCGTCTACATTCTAAATCCAGCCTTGGTGCTTGATCTCCTTGTGGAAGCACCTTCTGCCAACAAGGGATTTTCCACACAGAATTCTTGTTTCCTACACTTTTTGCGATTACTACTAAGTCTCTTAAATGCCACGTTACTTCCAAAGTATTCCCAAAGAACAAGCATACTACCAATCACCTGAACTCTACTTGGCTACACCAGCAGTGCAGGATCTATTTCGGTGAGGCGAACCTAAGGAACATCCTTAAAGGGACTAGGTAGTTGTTTTTTGTGAGAAAGAGACTCTGTCCTTTATTTATTTGTAAAAAAAATAAAGGCACATCCAGATGTATCCTTTTACTCAATGTTTATTATTATCATAGAGATGTGAAAAAGAGTTGGTATGAAATGTACGTGTGCTTTAAAAGAGGTTTAGCAGGCATATCAGAGGTTTACGGCGAAATGGCACATGTTTTACACATCCTGAAATTTTTTCCAAGTCGACCTGAACCTCCATTCGTTCGCAATCGGGAAATAAACGAAGAGAAAAACGCGTTTTAAGTTTCTGGGCAAAGGCGACGCTACAGATTGCCACTTGACGTTTTTAGCTGCCAAATCTACAATTTTGCGAATTTTACTATCAACCAAGCGGCATTTTATTCAGAAAAGATAGTACTTTTGGAAAATGCAATAAAAATCGATTTTTCGACTGCCTAGTCCCCTTAAAGGAGAAAATTATGTCCACACTCCACGTGCTTTGAAACTACGCCAACTCTATTCCATGGACACTTCTGCATCCACGAACTCAACAGAAATGTGTAAGTGTTCTCCAGGTGTACCTTCACTCGTAATACGCTTCTTATACACCCTCCATGCCGCATAATGGCCAAGTGGTCGCGGTCTGACAGAATATCATGCCAAATACGGCAATTGCAACCTCGCGAACGGCCACGAGGTCAGGCCAAGCTTGTTACTTCGAAATTCTTGACCTCTGTTTGCATGACGACCGACCCAGCATCCCGCAGCAACTCATCAAAATTCTTGCCCAGAGCCTCTCGACTGCGAGATTCTCGTCGATGCATCGCGGCCAAGCGCACCCCAATCGCCACCCCCCCCAGCGTTATTTCGGTCGAGGAAAGTGGCCCTCGCGAAAGAATGTCGCAATTTCGATCGCGTCAGGAAAAGGGAGGAAAACAAGCGGGGAGAAGAAGCTCCGTTCGTTACGTTGATTACGCCCTTTCGAGCAAACCCTCATTTGCATCCGCGAGACGGCCTCCTCCCCTTTATTTAAATCTGGCCCAGCCGCGCGGACCACCTCCAGTCGATTCGTAAAGATAACGAACACCTTTTTTTTGTTCCGACTCGCAGCTACTCTACTAAATTAATCGTACGGATTTCTGTCGAGCAATTGGCCAGCTTCTTCTGTGTCTTCGAGGAGTACTGGGATTTAATAGAGTGCACTCGGTAGTTCCGACGATTGTGGCTGATGTACTTGCAATTTTTAACAGCATTGTTTGGAACTCTTCAAGGTGTCGGGGTTAATAGTTTCCAAGGAACTTAGGCTTCAGTGTTTCAAATACTATAAATATCCACGTTCTTTATTTCATGATTTCCAATTAGTCTCGCATAGCAAACTCTCATGGCCCACACAGCACCATAACATTGCAGCAACGTTTTTGCAATGATGCGGTGCAAGATTGCAATGTTGCACCATAACATTGCAGAGACGTTGCAGGTTCAGTCCTATGCCCGCCTTCGCAATATTGCATGTGTGAATTTTTGCAAAGTTGCGGCAAGATTACAAATATGTAGTCCTGCAACGTTCCAGCAATAAATTTGAAATTGCTGTACTGTAAAATCAGGAGAACCGGACATATCAGTATTGCATGAGCGTTGCCACTGCAATATTTCTGCAATATTGTACGGTAATGTGGGTGCAATTTTGCTGGGGCGCTGCTACTGGATCATTGCACATCGATGTGCGCGCAATATTGCATAAATATTGTAGGATCGTTGCCACTGGAACATTGCACGGCAACGAACTCGCAATACTGCTGCAATATTGCAGGATCATTGCCACTCCAATAATGCAAAACAATATTGCAGCATCATTTCTGCAATATTGCAATGCAACCTGCAACAACACAATATTGCAGCAATGTTCCTGCAATACTGCTGCAACGAAGTGTGTTCTATGGGTGTTCAAATTCCTACAATTCACAAATTCACAGATATCTAGATGAACGACAGTAGACTCGTTACACGACTCGATAGCACAGATCCCGTCGTCAAAGGCTCGCCCTTCTTGTTTCTCCCGCGCCCCGTCCCTCGACGAATCGAGGAAATGCAATAAGGGGCACAGGAGTCGAAGAACAATAGGGGAGGACAGAGGCGAGGAAACGAAGAAATAGAAGCCCTCTTCCAGGCACGTATTACCCCTTCAGTTTGCGGTGGCAGATATACGTCGACCTCTTAAAAGCACCGCCCAGCCCCGCCGAATTCTCTCGGAGGGATGAACGGCCGTGGGGCGCCTCACTTCGGAGTGCTTAAACCGAAAACATAATCAAATCTCGCTGAGAGCTGCTGCGGTGCAAAGTTACTAATTGCTTAATTTCCCTCAACTTGCTCCCTTTCCACCCCCTCTCGCCCACCCATTCGTTCCATCTCTCTCCATCCCTCTGTTCGAACCTTCCCGCCACCGATCTTGCTGTTCCTCTCACTGCTTACCACCACCAACCCCTCTTTTCCTCTTTATTTATATCTGCCCTCCCCCCTCTTGTCTTGTCTCGCCCCTCACGTCCGAGGGAATTCCTCTGCCACCCCTCTCCCTCAAACATCGTTGATTCCATCCCTTGCTTCCTTATCCCTCGTCTACACCATTCATTCCCTCCCTTTATTACCCTCGCTCATCCTTTACGCTTTTTAACTCGCCAGTTTACCTGTTCCACTTCAACCCTCTCACTGACGCGCGCTTCCGCGCGGGCCACTCGCAACGTTTTATTCGCTCGCCAGGTCGTTTGGCCTTGTAATTTTCTGGAGGAGTGATCTGAATTCTTGAAAAGATTAGCGCGGGGAAACAGTTTTTAGTGGGTGTCATGAGTTTAGTAAAATTTAATATGCAGGACTACTGATTAAGATAGGGGTTCAATGGGGTGGTCATGTTCTCTGCTAAGTATTTAACGGGATTTGCAAGAAGTTGTATAGTTTCAACACCAAAAACCTAACTAAGATCTGTTTGAGTGATGAGTAGTGAAGTCTGTTGCGAGCGTGAACACTTCAGTCACCACACAATCTTTCCTCAATTCCCTTATGTCCTCTCGAGCCTTCCTCTTCCGTTTCGCCGTCAAAAGACGCACCGCTGATCCTCAGTAACCTCTTTCAAACTTATTTTCCTCGCCTCGGGTCGCGTCTTCCCGGAACAGAGTGGATTTTCGAGTAAAATTGAACGTGATACCTGCGACTTCTCAATCCTCTTTCGTAAACATGTACTACGTGACTTCGTAACCACTCGTATATTAAGACGGAGAAAAGATGCAGCGCGGCGGAAACTTGGGTATAAGACACAGAAATGGGGCTCGAAGAAGGTATCATAAAATCGTCGTAAAGAAGCAGTATTCTTAGAACTGTATACCTTGAACAATATCACGGAAAGCCGGAATATAACGCGCAACTTGCGAAATACCAAAGTACCATCTGGGAGACACGGAAGCCCTTCAGTGTTCCCACGATTCCATGCATAAGGCGACTAAGGAAATCCAGGGCAACTACGTAACAATTAAAAGAAGCTAAAATGGGCAAAGAAAATTATTGCACAGCTGGAGAGCGGGAGAAAAATGAGTAGAGGTGGGCAAGAGCCCAGGAGCTGTTGCAAAGTACCTCCGAAATGAAAACAAAATACGTACAATTATGTCGCAACTGTAACACTAATTAACGCCCCCGCGCAATTATAAAGCTTCTTCAGCCTCGCCGTTATCGTCCATCTTCCCCTCCTCGGTCGATGTTTCATTTTATCCCGAGTGGCTCCATGTAAACGAAGCTTTCAGAGGCCAGATATCCCGAAGATCGATCGAGTATGTTGTAGTGCGTGGAACGATGCACGAACACAGAGAAGAGCCGCGTCACAATTCTGATCAGACGTCTCACTCTCGATTTATAATGACAGACAGGGCTGTACACATCGATTCTCGCGGCAATGAATCGTGCGAGCGCGAAACGAGATCGGGGACCATCTGTCACTTCTCACCGGGGAATACACCCGACTTCCTCACAGCCCCGAGACACGAAATTTTTAATCGACTTCGGAACACCCTGTCGGCGATATTCGAGAACGTTCGATATCGCCCGCTGGCGACCACTGCTGCTTGTTCCAATTTCGCGGAAGTCTCGGAGGGGATTTCTGTGTGCAGTGTCATAAATTATATCCTTGAGCCGCTCGTTGCGTCGCGGAGCAGTTTTAAGAAAGGGGGATTCAATTTAAGGAAGCACGTAAGGGAAGTTTTCGATTATCCATAACAGCTATGTTGCCAAATTGCTAGTAAATTGTACTCAAGTTAATATTAGATACTGTAGCCTCATACTGGCGACTCTCCCTTAATTAATTTTGGAGTAAAAAGAATTTTGACCACTGATATTAGAACCACCCTTTTCTCCAATTTTACAATTTAAACTATTTAATTTCACAATTTTACAGAAACTCGCGAGACCTAATTTTCCACAAAATTGATTCGAATTATTTTCCCAAAGGAAATAGTCACCAAATTTCCAAAACAACCCCCTCCTTCGCTTCACTTGTATACAAGACCGACATAAAACGTTTGCAAAGAAACAAACCACGATGCTAGACGTTCTAGAGCGAAACAAACGAGAGTGCTCTCCATTTCCAGACTCGACCCAAACCACCCCCCGCTTCGACGTTCTTTTTCCCATCGCGGGGAACTGGAACGTGAATTGGCCAGGTTAGAGAAGACTCGCCCTCGGCACGAGGAACGGGAGTAATCGATCTGTCGAAGGATACCGGTGCCAATGAATCGGGTGAACGCGATTCCACGCGAGACGAGACCACCTATCGCATCTGGACACGACCGGCTAGCCCGGCGCGGACCATCCCCCGTCAAGGATACCCCTAGCTCGATCGCGATAAAGCGATCTTTTTTCTGCCTTTTGGACGATTTAACAAATCGCCCCGAACAGGGACGAGGACCCTCGTGCTGGGTATCGACGCTCGTTTTCGCCGTGGAACCACGCTCGAGAGCTCTGGAATTTTACAACGATCCGCTGGAACGATCTCCTGGTAACGTGACTAAGCACGTCAGACCTTCCTCCCTTCCTCGCCCAACCCCCTGAAACGTATCTGCCACCGACGGGGAGAATTCTGCGGACTCACTGGGCTATCGATCCGTCCCCACGTTTTGTCAAATTGAGGAATTGAGTGTTTGCGAGGTAATTTCGAGTGTACGTTGAGGAATAGCTTTCTTCGCGAGGGGATGTTCTTGGGAACAACGTTGTTGGGGATGTTTTCTAGGCTAGGGTACACGTTTGGGGTGTACTGGACAGTGGATGCGGTGAAGGTGAAGGAGAATCGAATAGACGGGTTGTGAGGGTGTTGGCTGCTTCGAGTTTGTTTGTTCCTGTTCGTTTGGGAGAAAGGCATGCGATTGGTGAAAAAAAGCGGTGTAGTATGCAGTGTCTACTATGGCGCCATCTTGTCGACGCGAAGAAGTTTGAACAAGGTTACTTGAATCTAGAAGGGAAAAAGGAGGGTGTAGGGTCTCGAATGTGTATTCTTCGACGCGAAAAGGGAGCAAACTCTTGAAAGACAAATTCTTTTCTGCTTGAAGAAGTTCAGGCTGGAGTCGTTCGAGAAACAGAAGCTGAAGAATGGTGCACAGTTCGAGGAGGCGTCCACGAATGTATATACTTCTATGTTCTTGGTTCTTGTGAAGTCACGGTGTAACAGGTGAGCCGTCAGGATTCCAACAGACATTCCTTCGCGCTCTGTACAGTTATGCCCCTCACGATCTCGGTATTTGAAGAAACAAAATGGCAGGTCTCGCGCGGAGGCATAGTTCGCGAGATGGTCGTCAATAAAAATATCTGTCAGCGGTGCTGGCGCACCTCGTTCTCGGGTTCAGAGCATTCTTTGTGAAAGAAATGGTTCAAGTGTCGCGAAGTCGAGGGGAATTTTCTTGAAGCGCTTTTTAGCGTAGTGTGCTGTAGAAAGGGGAGATAGGTGAGGGGGGTTTAATATATTATATTATATATATATTTCAACGGGATAAACCCTTTGTTATAATAAGTACAAGTCATAGTTACACAAGCCTAGAACAAATAATTAGGAAGTACAAAGAAAAGTAATTAAAGAAACGAAAGTAAGGAAGTAAGCGCAAAAGAAACCATTAATGATAGTGACAAAAAAAGATATAAAAGAATCATAATAATAGTATAATAACGCAAGAAAACACAATATTAAAAGTTTAATGGAGGTTTGAGGACATAGAATTTGAGATTTCAGAGTTCGGGATCGTAGACTTCAGGGTTCCAGAGCTTAAGTTACCATGTTTCTAAGTACCAACCTTGGAGAGTCTAGAGTTGGAGATCCTGAAGCTTCAAATCTCAAAGTTCGAAGTCCCAGCGGTGAACATCCCAAAGTTTGAAATGTTGAAGATCGAGATCCCAGCGTTTAAAATCCTAGCGATCGAAATTCTAAAGTTAGAGTTCCCAAAGTTCGAAATCCCAACTTTAAGGTTCCAGCGCTGGAAATCCCAAAGTTTGAGATCTCAAATTTTTAGGTTACAGCGTTTATAGACATAGCGCTCGAAATCCCCAAATTTTAGATCTTTAATTTCGAGGTCCCAGCTCTGGAAATCCCAAAGTTTGAAATCTCAAATTTCGAGGTCTCAACGCTGGAAATCCCAAAGTTTGAGATCACAAATTGTTAGGTTCCAGCATTAATAGACCCCTAATAGAAATCCCAAAATTTTAGATCTCAAATTTCAAGGTCCCAGCTCTGGAAATCCCAAATTTTGAAATATCAAATTTCGAAGTCCCACCTCTGGAAATCCCAAAGTTTGCAATGACATATTTCGAGGTCCCAGCGCTAGAAATCCCACAGTTTAAGATCACAAATATTGAGGTCCCAGCGTTTATAATCTCAGCACTCGTAATCCCAAATTTTTAGATCTGAAACATCGAGGTCCCAGCGTTCAAAATCCCCAAGCTTGCGGCCTCAAACTTCACCGTTCCAGAGTTCAAAGTCCCATAGTTCCTACTCCCACAATAATATTTCCAAATATCAAAATCTCAAAGTTCAGATCCTCTGCATCCGAAGCTCTATGAGTCCAATTCCCAAAGCCTAAGCTCCCAGATTTCCACATGCCAAAGCCAAACATTCCAAGTTTCTATCCCCTCAAAGCTTTAACTCTAAAAGTTCAATACAACTACAAATCGTAGGTACAAATCACTCAGCAAATATCCGAGAAGCTAGCACGCAAGTTCTTCAACGAGCACCCAACAACGCCATTCACCACAATATCATCGTCAACGGTATCGAGTATTCCGCGGGATTCAGACTTTTCATCATCCACCCCAGAAACTCCGACGGGGTTAGGGGACCCGATGCAAAGCAACCTCGAAATACACGCTCGTATATTCTCTGCGAAAGACGGGCGCGTCTTTTTTCAAGACTGGTCTCCAGGGTGAAGAGCTTTCCTTTCATCCCCCGCGGAAAACGAATTCGAGCGGGGGAGGCAAGGGAAAGAACCTGAGGAGAAGAAAGGACACCGCGGAGCGACGGTAGAAAGGGAATACCGTCGCGGCAAAGGCGATTTCCTCCAGTTTCGTTTGTTTCTCTCGCAATGAAACGACAGGCGAATTCGCCGAGTCTCCCGGCGATCCTTTTTAGAACCAAGCGCATCGCGAAGAAAGGCAACGCGCAGGGGAGTAGGTGCGACAAAAGAAGGAACAAGCGGAAACGACAGAGAACGAGGGGAGGAATCAGCCAAGGAACGAAGGAAAGAAGCGAGAGATAAGAACACGGTCCCTTAGTACGCAGATTAGGGAGAACGAGATGTACCTTAGGCGGCCACTTTTGTCATGGCCCACGAACAATGGCGGCCACCCCCTCGCCACCGTGGCTCCGCCATAACGAGATATAAATCGGCGACCTCAATGGACGATTACCTCGAATGGCTAAATACGAAGTGCGCGTCCAACGTGGCTCGCATAATCAACGATTTTCATTCCTTAATCTTCCTCCCTGTTCCTTTACGACCCCTTCCAGGGCCACGTAGCGCTATAGTCGCCGAGGGAGCTGCAGATAAGTCGCTTCGTAATTGGAGGCGTTGAAGAAAATTTGTATCGCGCTCTTTTACGTCTCTTGAAACAGTCGTTCGCGTATAATACAATACTAAGAACATAGTCATTGAAGCGTGTCTTATACTAAAGAACACCCCTTAGCGCACCCCCGAACGTCTCCGATTCCTGGGCGTCTATCATTGTTCCCGAGAAACGAATATTGCTCTGAAATCGAGCATCACTGGCAGTGAATGTATTATATAAAGAAGCTTACCAACGCAGGGGGTTGTCGTTTGCGCGGTAGCCATTGGGATCGTGTTCTATTCCACAATTTATTTCTATCCCTGCCCCATGGGGGTGTCTGTCGACCCCTGGTTACTCGTCCTTGCCGAAATCCTCACGATCTTACCGTAATACATATTACATTTTCGGGAAGGGATGGACGTTGTTGGCGACAGAGACGAAGGCGAAGAAAGGGTGGGGAGGGATGCTGTTTATGCGATTGGCGAGCTAGGAACATCCTCGACGAGTACTCGCTATTCCCTTCGGTCCCCCCTTTGACCGTTGAGCTCGCTTGTACGTACCCACCGACCACTTCCGGCCGAGCGACTTTCTGCAAACGAGTTTTCGAGTCCCCTGCCCGTGGGGGCGAAAGGGATCGCGGAATTCCACAGGTTGCCCCTGTTACACGGGGCGGGCAACCCCTCCACCATTTTTCCCCTTTTTGTTTTCTCCGCTCTCCTCCACTCTTCCCAGCTTACTCCTTTCTTGATCTCGTCGGAGGTACGAGACGGTTCAGGGATATCAGGAGACCCGCTGCGACGAAAATCTCATTTGGCATTTGATTATTGATCCTTTCTTGGGGGTGACTACGCGGAACTAAGTTGTTTGTTTACCGAGTGGAACGTATGGAAATAAGGGGACTTAGCTCAAGTATATGTCTGATCCAGATATTGTCGATACTGGTGGGATTTATATTCTGGGAGCTAAGGTGTCGAAGATAGAGACAGTTTTAAGCAGGGATCGAAAAAGTTCTGGAACTCTTCTTTTTAAAAAAATTCTGTTCGAACTTATATGTTTTGTGTAAGAGAATATCTGTTCTTGTGGAATTTTTTTTTAAAGAAGTGATACTCTTAGGGGCTTCTTTAGAAAGTGTTCTCATGGAAAAGATATTTTAGAATTTATATTATAAAAGTTCCATAGAACATTTATTAAGAACAGTTCCATGAGATAAAGAAAAGTACTAAACTATTATAGGTACTAGTTTTATTTGTCATGTTTATTGAATATAAATGATGAAAATCATAATATCAGTAAATAATAGTTTTATAAGAAGTATTGAACAGAAAAGAGAACTGGTCAAGCATAATACCTAAGTAAATAACATGTTTTTATAACATACATGAACCAAAATACATAAAAATTCTATAATATCTCCGTAAAAATGATCTACGTAGGTAAATGTTACAAATAACAAATGACACATTCAGAATATCAATTTAACTGTAATAATTATTTATTATTGTTATAGTACTATTCATTAAAAAATATTCAGTATTTGTTACAACAATTGAGAACTTTTTTAATATTGATGAACAAAATATCTGTTCCTGTTGTAAAGAAATTTGTATTTTTATATTTTATAAGTTCCATTCCAACTAGAACTTTTATTTTCAAGAACTTTTACTTCATCAAATTATTGATTATTATTAATCACTACATTTTTAAAAAAAGTTCCGCGGTCCATGTTTTAAATGGAAACTATTGAAAAGTTCCAGAACATTTTCGATCCCTATTTTGAAGTCCTTCAGCATTTAATCTGTCTGCATAAAATCATTCCAAATTCCTCTCCCCCGTATCTTTCTTATTCCATTAATATAAATATCTCAACATATAATTTCTAAACTCCCCCCGTCTCCCGATTAATGAAACATAATATCAGTCCACCAACGAAATCGTCCAACACTCGACGCCCCCATCCGCGCGAAAACTACGCGAGGCGCTAGCAAATCACGGCGCACTCGAACCGTAGACAAGCAGACTTCCTGGAATCCATAATGACTAGGAAGCAAACTGACGAGGGCTGCCAAATACCCGGCAAGAATCGTGCAAATTCGTCCCCCGTTAGGGGTTGGGGGAGGACGTTTCCTGCGGCGACGACAGGGAAATTCCGGATATAGTACACGCGTTTCAGAAGCACGTTAAGTGCACCTAAGCAAATGCCTCCGCTTTCTCGAAAACGTCGCGGGGTTTACGTTTCGGCTCGTCCGTTTGCATTCCGTTTCGCCGTTGAATATTCGCCGAAAGAACCCATCCCGCGCTTCTTTCGCCTCTGCCCCGCGGACCCTTCTAAACCGACCTCCCCCTCCCGCCGCGAAACCGCCGACGGGAGACGGAAAGAGCATCGCGCGGGGAAGGAGATGGCGGTGGAGCACCTTCAGAGACGTTTGAAGAGGCGGCGTGCATAATTCAGTGGTAATGCCGTGGGTATGCGCAGACGAGGGGCACCGTGTACACTCCGCTGAATTCCATCAAGTCGAAAGTTCCCACTGTTATTACTATTTACCCAATTCACGGAACAGTTGTTTGCGGCGTCCCCGCGCCGGGGCGTGTTGTCCCGAGGAAGCGATGGAACAATTTACGCGGGAAGCAAAAATTACGTCATCTTGTGGACCGATGTGCAGGCTGCGTTTGTTTTCGGTATTGAAGAGGTGTTTGTGTCTGTTGATTGTTTCCTGGTGCAATGGGGCTTTAGACTGTAATCTTGCTGCGGCACTGGTGACAGTGGTGATCAGGGGATGTTACAGAATATATTTTATTTCTGTTATTTGAAAGGTAAAAAATAGCACCCCTAAGTGAAGGTGTTAGAAAAAGATTAAAATACCTTAATTGTCGTCACATGGAGTCAACATTAATAATTTAATCAGATAGCTAAATATATGCTTTATCAAATATACTATCCGGATTAATGATATTTCGCCCACATAATTTAAAATCAAAAACTGAAAAATTGGCCTACAAGCCCCGGTCTCCCCTAGACTTGTAATTTCAAGAAGTATTAATCTAAGAATTTAGGGGCAATAGTTCAAACATTTTCAAAGATTCTGCTCTAGTTTTGCTAAGGAATAAATATCAGGAGTATGTAGCGACTCGTTGAAAAGGAAGTTAAGGTAATTCTTCGATTATAGAAAATTTTCCTGAAACCTTGTACAGTGCTCTGTAAGTTTCCACAAACGTCGACGACTGAATCTCCTGAAATCGGAGCACTGACTCGCGCATTCACATCGAAGGTTTAACGCGGGATGATAGCTAAATTGTCGGGTCAAAGCGATCGAAACGAATCGGCCAGCTGGGAAATGAGCATTCGTATGCAGAGATCCGGTCGCCTGTATAATTCAGCTGTAAAGGTTAGTGAGGGCCAGGCAGTAGAGTTGCCGTGTGTATGGTCAGCCGCGCTGAATCTACCGAGACTTTCGGCTATTATCACTATTTGCCCGGCTGCTACACTGTACCAGCAATAACTTTCCCGTTACTCCGCAGCTGCTCGTGACGATGCAACGACTGTTTCTGCTTCCTAAAGGATCGCCTCTCGCCACGCTCGCAGGGCCACTCTCCTTTAATTACTTCTTCAAACTATGCCAACCTACTCCTAGAAACCGTTGACGACGAAAAAGGTCGATTATTTTCACTGAATGCACTTTACCGTACAGCTGATTCTCTCAACAACTGAACACACGAAATACTTATACTTGCACCAAAATTAAAATTACAAAAATGTGTTTTCCTTTTTCTTAAAACAAAAGTACAGTGAAGGCATAAATTGATTTTTTACGACTTCTCTAGTGGCACGTGTTTCTGGTAAATAGAATCTAGGGAAAAATGAGCGCAAATTCCACAGAAAATTGCATGAGGAAGAAGGATAAAAGTGTTTCGCTAAAAGTGAAATAGAGAGTGTTAACTCGGTTTAATGTTTAGTATCAGAGTTCCCTGCTTAAATCTACTGTGAGCAGTGTAATTTCGAAAAGTCGCCTTCTTCTTGCACTATGACAGACCTAACCGTACCACCAAACACTGTTACTACAATCGTAACTCGCAGACTTTAAAGAACATCCGCGTTTCCCTGTGGCCAGGCGATGCGCGAACTAGCAAGACGTCTGTTAACCAAACCGAACTTGAAAAGCGGCAACGTAACCCGTGGGACATTCAGACGTGTCCGATGTAAATCGTTAATTTAAGAGAGGGGAGTAGTAGCAGTTTGACTTAAATATTGACGCGGCTGAGTTAACACGAGTGCCTGCCTCTCGGCAGTAGTAACGTCGCGTGTGTATTCAGCCCTGCTTGGGCGAAACTGGCTGCGCAAAGAGGAGCCTGTAAGTACCGAAGAACGAACGACGGACAGAGACAAGTATGAAGAGAGAAGATTATACAGGGTGTCTCATTTTAACCTTTCAATGGGATCTCCTATCATTAAGGGGTTATGCCTACCTGTAAGATCTGAAAACACAAGTAATTTGGGGATGTTTTTCTTTTAAAACTTAAAGACTTTTTTAAACAAACGGTTGTATATTCGAAAGTATATATTTTAAAGTTCTTGTAGTTTTCTTTGCAACGCGATATCTAAATAAATAATGAAATTATAGGCGATTTCCCCGCAGCGTTTTCTTATTTAAGCCATTTTACGGTGACCACTGTAGCTTTGAGTATGTTACCTGTTTCATCAGAAATAAAAAATTTGACCAAATTTATTAAATTATCTAGTTTTTAATCGTGATTTTTTCATTTCCGTTGCGTAATTTTTATTTTACAGGTGAAAAATGATGAAAAATGAGAGCGATTCTGTGGCGAAAATCGATACTTTTGCTATGAGAGGCCGGCATTTTGTAGGAAATTAATTTTTCGAGATAATGAACGATTAATCTAATATAGTAAATAAATTTCCGCGAATTTATTATTTCAAATGAACCAGGTCAAAATTAGAGTGGTCTGCCACTCTACACTTTCTGTAATTGTTAATCGCATGATGCTGCAATTACAATATGTCTTCCTACACATGTTTAAGTACTAATCCAGTGCATAACCGCTAAATTTTAGTGCTTACTTTGCGAGATACAGCGAGTTATAATATTAGGAACACGTGCGATATCAGGTAAGGTCCCCCTACAGATCAACTTCCCTTTAAAATATTTTCTCCAACAGCATCGCTTTACAAATACCCGCGTGTAAATGTTAAAACAGCCACCCAGTGTATACGCAAACGTGCCCAGTCGCCCCGTGTGGCGTACAAGCACGAGTGAAAGGAGCAACAGAGGCGGACAAGGCAGCCAGTAGAAAAGCCCCGGCTGTAGTCAGCCCAGCCGACTTCACTGCAAACATACCTACCCCGAAGGTAAAGGGAGCAGGCGGTTTTGACCTCGGTATTGTTGTTACTACTTAACCGCCAGTTGTTCCTACTACTTACGCCGCGTTACGTTTGTTGGTTCAGGCCGGAGCTTTGTTTCTGCAATTAGTAGTCGCGACAGAGACGGCGACTGCCAGCGAGCCCGTGGCGTTAATTCGCCCGAAACGATTCATTTCAGCCTGTCAGATGGCTTCCATCCACGGGACGCGAGCCCCTGGCATCTCTAACGCGAGATTAATGAACGCTGCCTTTGAATATTCCCCTGGAATTGTTTCTTCGCGGTAGCTTCAGCCCGCCGCGAAATTCTGTTCGTCGAGTCGCCTCTAATTTCCCGTAATTCTTCGTGCACAGCGGTATCGTTACGGTACCTATTTTCTCGCGGAACGTTCCCCTCCGCGCGGAATTGCCTGAGAACGAGCTCGGACGAACGGCGACACGGCTCCAGCGCTGGGATAAAGTTGCGAACGAGGAGTGTTTTTAACAAGCCGGGAATTTCTGAAGGCGCCCTCGTAATCGGCCCAATGGCACGACCCCCCGCTGGGAAACTTCCTCTGCGGCCTCGGAACAGCCGAACTTGCGCGAAACTTGCCGCAATTCGACGCTACGCTTCGCGATTGTTTCCCGTTTTCAAGCACGCTCCCCAGACGACGCGCGCTCACACGCCCGCCTGCCTCTGAATCACTTACACCGTCCGTGTCTGTAAAACCGCACTCGAAACTCGCGAAAACCCCCGCGCCGAGGAAACTGCTCCACTCGGATCTCATTCAACGCCTGATAATTTATTTCCAAGTAATTGGGAAACAACTATGGAACAATACTTGGGGCGAACTTGGAGAAAGTGTATTCTTACTTCAAAGCGAAAGGAACTTAGTTGATTTTCGAAATGGATTTGCTAGAAAAATTTAAAACAGTTGTTCTATAACTTCATATAGTTTTGAAAATAGCTTTGATATATTTACTTCGAACTATGTATTTTTTATTATTATTTATGAAAGTTTCACGGCTACTTCGAAGTTGTGCAATGACTCTTTTATACAAATCTTTGGATTGATCATTAAAAAAAAGAATTTATTGTACTTTCAGAGGCCTCGATATTATTTAAATTCCACCTTAACTCTTTTGTAGTGATTGAAAAAGGTGAAAATCTATTGCTGCTGGATACAGAGAATATAATGGATGAGGAATAAATTCCCATAGCAGCCCTAATATTTTTTTTTTACATTTGTTATCGCCACATGTGGTCCCCCTTTCGATTCACAAAGGAGGTCTTTTAATTTCCACTACCGGCTGCACTCTTTTCAGTTATTGACAATATATCTGTGGTTGTAAGGAAAAACGACCCATGTCACAATTTCAAAAAATTTGAGTTTATGCATTAATTCAACTGTAGAATATTGGATGTGTGTTTCTATCAGAAAAAAATGCATGAAAACGAATTTTATACGTTGAAAAAATAATGCAATTTAACCGAAGTCCAATATTCAATTAATACGCATTTGGCAAAACAACCGAAGTCCACAAAATTTGGAGAATACGACGTATCTTTCCTTTGTGATCGCTTTTTATTTTCTATTTTTACTTATCTGCATATACTATAACGTATTTTGTGTAAAATAAAATGAGCAAAATTATATTTCATATTTTTATTTTACTAGAAACAGCAGATTATGAAATGCCAATAATACATAAATGTGTAACTTGTATTTTACAAAAAACAACGCAAAGCACAGAAGAAAACGAAAGAAGACAAAATAGAAAGTAAAAGAAGGAAAAGTAGTCAGAAAAACTACTTAACTGCGACACGTTCAAGCAGCACAACACAAATCCAGTGGACTTGTGTCGTTCTGCCTAAAGTGTATGTAAATTATTACTATTTTGTTTATTATTATTTACGTTAATTATACGAATATTGAGTATTATGCAAAGTGAAGGAAATATACTTTTATATCGTAAGAAGAAAACAAGAAAACATTGCTAATAAGAAAAATTGGTGTTTGGAACTTTCAACGACAATATCTCGAAAGTGAAAACATGTGACATGGGTCGTTTTTCGTTACAACCACAGATATATCATCACTGGTAGTTGTATTCAAACCAAGTAACTCATATTATAAACCTTACTATTCACCCTACAATAACGTTACGGTTATTAACGCTACAAACAGCAATTTTACCGCTCAGAGCCTGAAATCTGTGCATAACCTATCCAAACTCTTCACAAGCCTTAACTCCTTTTCATCCCCCATGTGTTCTAGCCGTTTACTTGAGCGAAGAAGCGGGTAATGGAGTTCGAGTACAATCGCAGCCAGAAGGGGCGAGCAGATTTGTGGAGCGCAATAACGCGGCGGGCGGCCGCTCTGCGGCTGTAGCTTATTCTAATCATCGCGACCGCCTGAAATTAAAGTCGGGCTTGTAATTAACGCGTCGCGGAACCCGCAGCCACCGGAATACGCGGATAATCGCCGTGAAATTACGGGAGCGGGAAACGTGGTGCATCGGCCACGGGGAATGGAGAAAACGCAATGGAGAAACGGTCGTTTCGCTGGTCAGCGGCTGGCAGAACCGTAGAAACTAACCAGACTTAATAAGTCGTAATGCTGCATCTCGTCCTTATAAGCATACGGAGCAGTTCGCAACCTTCTGCACCGATTAACGTTTTTAACGATTTCATAACGCCACTGCAAAGTGTAACGCGTCCATTTCGCGTTCGAACTGGTTCCGCGGGTGCGTTGTTAAAAAGGAAATTGACTTCTTGAATGACTGAATATGTGGACTTGGAATCTTCGGGGTAGGACGTTGCGCGGGACTGAAAATTAAAAATTCATTCGCGCCATTGGAGATCGGGGCCAATCGCTTTACTAGATCGCGAGCGTGCTGCATTCACAAGGGGAATCGTTAATGGCATCTGGTGGTTGTGGGGTAGGTGATTTAATAAAACAAGTCTTTTTGTAACTACAACTAATCTAAAAACTTTAATTAGAAAAGGATTTGGAATATACACTAGTGGACAAAAAAGTTACCACTTTTTCGATTTGTTCTATTTTTGTTATTTTTTTTAGCATATATTTAGGACTGTGGTATATTTAATATGCATATTCTGATGGAGAATTTAAAGATGTATAAAATCCAGTTAAAGTTGAATTTAATTAACTGACAAGCAAAAGTGTTGTATGATATTAAAGGGGGTAACACATTTTTGGGGCCGACAAAGAAGTTACCACGTTTAGCAACTTTTTAGATTGTCCTAAAAGCAAAATGTCCCCCCACAAAATATTAGATGTTTTTATGTTCAAAAGTGGTAACTTTTTGTTGACTTTAAAAGTGTGTTGTCTTGTTTAATGTTATGTGCGGTTTTTTGATTGTTAGTTAAATAAATTCAACTGTAACTGGATTTTATACAGCTTTCAATTCTCTTTCAGAATATGTATGTTAGGCATATACTACAATTTTGAACTGATATTGAAAAGTAATAGAATTAGGGTGGATCGAAAAAGTGGTAACTTTTTTGTCCGCTACTGTACCTAATTGAGTTTCAATACTGAAGCTTGTGGAGACAGAAAAATGTCGAGCAGGAAGTAAGATAGTATTTTAGTGTGAGAAATGGCTCATTCTAAGCCCCGTTTCATTTCCAAATCCTTTGCGATTATTTTCCAGGGTGCTTTTCAACCATATTGAATTCCCCTCCCCTTTAACGAAAATAATAAATTCTCCTAGCCGTTGTTACTCAGTACACAAATATCCCTACAACAGTACCATCCCTGTTAGTGTCACAGTAAAATCTGCATCGACAACATTTACCTACCCCTCCGAATTTAAACGCGCCACGCATCGACAGCCGTGTTTTTCGCCAGAGTCGCGAATTTTCCTCGATTTTCCCCCGTACGCGGCGCAGATAAGCGCAAATCAGTCCAGAACCACTGAGAAGAATCGAAGCGCGATCGATACGCGTAAGTCACTGGAATGGAAAGTCCAGATAAAGCAAGTGAAACAAATAAACAACAAAAAGACGATAGAGCGCGTTGCTGCGATATGCAAAAATAAATCAAATAAATTCTGTGCCGAGCAAAATTATAATTAAACCTCGAGTGAGAGAATTTTACTTAGGTACTTTTCCATAAGGAATTATCTCCTGTCTGCTCGCATCATCCTTTCATCAGCGCCCTGTTATTTCGCGTCGGCTGTTGGCTATGCTCGTACTTTCGCGCGCCCGGTGCCGTTTTCACGGGAAATTCATCGCAATTATCATTCTGACCGGCGCCAACGTGATCGCTCGTCGCCCACGGAACATCGGACGACCCAATTTCGTCGGGCATTAACCGCGATCCATCAAACGCTTCGACTCCCGGCCGTCCGTGATGGAACATCAAGCTCTGTCGTGGGTGCGGAGGGTGAAATTACAGCCGAGTCACAGTTTTACGATATTAAAGATTCAATGACGCTTTCAGGGATCTCCTAAAGCGCCCCTGATGGCCGGATATAAATAGCCGTCTCGATAGAAGGCATCCGAGCTGTTCTCATACCGATATGACCTATAGTCAATCAAATCTTACCTAACGTAATAGCATCGCGTAGTGTTCTTTAATAGAAGTGGAGAACTATCGATAGTGTTGACTGTTGACACTATCGAATGTGATGAAAATTTAATAAAATATATATGAAATATAAAAATATATAAAATAAAATGAAATACAAAAATCAAACATAATATTTTAAAGCATATATTATCATATAAGCATATATATTTTACAGCATATATACACTAGCGGACAAAAAAGTTACCACTTTTTCGATTTGTTCTATTTTTGTTATTTTTTTTAGCATACATTTAGGACTGTGGTATATTTAATATGCATATTCTGATGGAGAATTTAAAGATGTATAAAATCCAGTTAAAGTTGAATTTAATTAACTGACAAGCAAAAGTGTTGTATGATATTAAAGGGGGTAACACATTTTTGGGGCCGACAAAGAAGTTACCACGTTTAGCAACTTTTTAGATTGTCCTAAAAGCAAAATGTCCCCCCAGAAAATATTAGATGTTTTTATGTTAAAAAGTGGTAACATTTTGTTGACTTTAAAAGTGTGTTGTCTTGTTTAATGTTATGTGCGGTTTTTTGATTGTTAGTTAAATAAATTCAACTGTAACTGGATTTTATACAGCGTTCAATTCTCTTTCAGAATATGTATGTTAGGCATATACTACAATTTTGAATTGATATTGAAAAGTAATAGAATTAGGGTGGGTTGAAAAAGTGGTAACTTTTTTGTCCGCTACTGTATTTTATTAAATTTTCATCACATTCGATAATATCGATAGTCAAGACTATCCATAGTTCTCCACCTTTATTCTTTATGTAAAAAGACACAAATTCTCGTAAATAAACCACTGATAATCCCGCGGTTTGTACAATTTAGAAAGTAAAAGAGGCTTAAACTGAGGTCATTCTAAATCCATTTTGGCCTGACACGGGATACGCATCCCGCCATGGATGCAAAATGGAAACAACGTTCGCGATAACCGATGAACACAGAGCGGGGAGGTGGAGGGTTATTTCGACGCGTGCACCCCGGTTGTCTCTGGAAAGCGATTAAAAACTACAAATGCCCCCGCGCCGTGACGAGATACATATATCCCGCTGATCATAAATCTATCACGGATGAGCGGCCGTAATTCGACTCGGTGGAAAAATTCAGATTTTACCGTGTCCAACCGTGCCTCCATCCAGATATTTTATTTAAACACCGCGGCTGGATTATACCACTGACGCGTTTCAACGCCCACGACAAGATTGGCCAGATTGCACGCGTGGAGCGGCTGCAAAAATGGCGAACTCGCTGCGCCCTTAAAATAGTTTAAAAACATTTTCGATATTCCTTTCACCATGAAAAGGGTAGAAATAGAAATCGACACTATTGTTTCTATATTTCTATAACGATATTGCAGTAGCGCTCTCTACAACTCTAACCATAATGAAATATAGGCGTTCCTCTCCTATATTTAGTATCTACCCTCATCGAAACTAAATGAAGAGTTGAAATGGTAGATAAATGACGTAGGTGCAAGAAGTGAAAATTTTTAATATTTTTTTTTCACTTAAGCTCTATTCTTGCGACAGTCCTAGAAACTGAAATAAATTATTCCAGTATTTATAGCGTTCGCCATCGTATTCAGCACAGAATTTACATCATTTTCTACTAAAAAAAAAATAATTCTTGACTTCTTTGCCACTTTCTTACATAGTTTACTATTTCAACTTCTCATTTATTTCCCAACTATCCCACGACGCCCTATTTTTCAAAGCATGTCTAAATGACAATCAACCATTTCCGCACTCGACATCTTTCCAACGAATCCTTCGAATACAGAACGAATAGTGAGCGCAGAGTTTCCAACTGTACCGTGTAGCTTCTTTAAAATGCCCGACCACGCGAGGCAAGGGTGCGTGAATTTTAGTGTCAGCGGCGTTATATTACCAGCAACAAAGCCAGCCCGGCCAGAGACATTTGTATATCATGACCACAGTAGCGTGCAGCTCTTTACCGTCCCTTTACATCGTGCTTTCCCGGCGCCTCGCGCCGCGCCCTTCGCGTACCCCGCCCTCTTTTTCCTGCTCGCCCTTCTGCTTGCTCCGTGCAGCCGCGGTTTAGCATAACAATGCTTGGGAGGGATCGGGATCGGGTTTGACTGCGAGCTACAACCGGCGACGAGGTGAACCTTCGCTGCCTCGAAACTTATTGCCTTTACGATAACACCGCCACGCATTTATACGGGGCGTCTCTGACTCGGAGGCAGAAACTTCACAGAGGAGCGAGTATTTGGAAAACAATTCGCACGAGCGTAAGGATCTCGCTCACTGCACCGAAAAAGGAAAATAGACGTATTATTATTATTACTTATTGTAACTTGGGTCATTTATGGATATTGGTGTGAACTGATTGAAGATTGGAGTAAGGGTTTAAGAGACAGAATCTGTTTGGTGCATGGAAATGCTAGGGTAGGGTGGGGCTAAAAGTCTTTTTTATTGCTGAATGATAATATTTTCTAACGAATATATCGCAGAAATTATAAAAGTACCATTGGGGCAAAAAGTCCCTCAGACTGAAAATATATATTTTATCATGTTTCAATAATTATATGGCCAAACTATAAAGAAATAATGCCGAAGTCTTTAAATGGGTAGTGTTTTTGTTTTAGTTGAGCGATTTTTTTTAGTTTTCTGTTCAAAGTGAGCCTCTGACTTATATTTTTATTTTTTTGGTAAAGAAGTCATGTATTCATGTATTCAATATTGTATACCAAAAAGAATTGGGTTAATAAATATTTGTTCATTTGAAAAGAGTTTTTTACTTAATTAGTTTCATTAGGGACTTTCTACCCTATGCAATGGACTTTTTGCCCCGTGCTTGGGGCAAGAAGTCCATTTTGCATTGACAAACATTTTGTGGTATAACTCAACAGAAAATAACAGTATCAACAAATGAACTTCGTGAACGTAAAGCATACCTAATAGTTATAGTTTACCCAAAATAACAGACGTCTCTAGATTGTTAGTACTAAATTTTACATGGGTTTATACGAAAACCGGGTCTTTTAGCCCCACCCTATCCTACTCCAAGGATAATTTATATACAAGTACGAATTGGAGACCCTTATCATGCAAAGGTTACAGAAGGGAGAAGAAGATGATGGTAACAGGAATTTTTATCCGAGATAGAACTGAATAAAGCGCAAAGTAATAGAAAAAAAATCGAAGGAATTCGTTATGCAACAACTACCCTGGAAACACAAACGCCCCTGCACCTCCCCCGCGAAATCCATCAGAGTAAGAAGATCTCGAGCTCCCATTCAACGGATTATGAATTCCAATTTATAGATAGCTAATCGATTCGATCGACATCCATCCCTAATCCCCAAAACGGAATAAGAAGAGCGCGCAAATACAATTAATACACCGAAGGAACATTCAACCCCCGAAGTGAACAACCAGCCCCGCCCAATTTTCGCGTCGCCGCCAATAATATCGCAGGGGAGTCCCTCGTCTCTCGTCAAAAGCACGAGAGAGCATCGCGTTCGGTGCACCGTGAAACACCGTTAAGCAATAACCAATAGGCCGTGTGCGCATCGAGAGCGCGTCAAATGTCATCCCCCTGCGCGAGGCGCCTCAACCTCCTCCCCCTGGCCACCCCTTTCGGCCAGAGTTGCTCCTGACGGCCAGGAGGACCGGCGACGCGCGATTGGCCCGCGAATTATGCTAAAAATCCGTCGACCTCGGTGTTCACGATTGACCGGATAACGCGGTTTCCAATCACAGCCGCGTCCGCGACACTGACGCGACGCATAATCGGCTCGACGCCGCGCCGCGCCGCGCAATCATCTTCCCTAACGACCCACCCTTCTTTGCGCGCGACATGGAGGTTCGCTTTCCAACGTAGAAATGAGCATTCCCGCCGCGGGCAAGCGAATTTTCTACCGCTGAATCCACGGGGGAACGCGGATATCTGTTTGTTATGGAAAAAGGAAGATCGTAATTTATTATTATTATTATTATTATTATTATTATTAATATACGGGAAAAAAACCCATAGTATACAAATTACCATAAAGTCAAATTACAGAGTCTGAAACACTATTGAATAATCAGTCTCGAGTGTGTGTTATTGTAGCTCTATGCGTTTATGTAACAAAGTCTTTAACGAATTGAGGGACCCCAAAAAAGGGTCCACATCATTAAAGGTTTCATTGGCTATGATCATTGCTCTATTAATTGGATCTATCGCATAGTACTTATATTTTGGAAGACTCGGGAGAAAGAGCGGCCTAGTACGCATATGCCTCACTGGGGCATTAAAGGAAATCGAACTAAGAAGATCAGGGCAATCGATGTTACCATTGATAACCTTGACTAAAAAGATCATGTCCGCGATATGTCTACGGCTCTCCAGAGTGGCGATGTTGAACATTCTCAGTACTGGAGCGATAATCATGGTCATCTCTATCCATTGGGTAGCCAAGAATACGCGAAGCAAACCTTAGAAATTTATGCTGGACCCTTTCGATTAGTTTAACGTACTTCACATGCCTAGGGCTCCAGATAACCGAGGCATATTCAACATGAGGCCTAACGAGAGCCTAATTTAAAGATTTACCTTGGAATCACGTGTTAGGCTCGTGCCGAGCTGTCATTGCAACTGAATGCATACTCATTTATTTCCAACGCGTGAACTCGTCGGATTATCAACGTACACTGGCGTTGCTAAGTATCAGACCATATAAATAGTAAAAACAAATTGAATTTCGACTGTAAATTTTTTTTTTAAATTAGAAGAGGTGATATCGGCGCATAGGTTCGGTCTATTAAATATCAGAGCATATAATTATGAACATATAAATTGATTAAAGAGTTCTAGCAAATTTTACTTTATTGGATATTTCAAATTAAAATCAGCAAATAAAGGCAGTGGAAAGTATTTGATGAATGGCACCATGTGTGGTCTCGAAAGAATGTTTAATAATTACGCTTTATTGGCCTGTCTTGCGACCAACAACAGCGTTGCTGGTCTATCGCTATTCCCTGTAACGAGACGATCCGGCCCGCCGTGGCGTGAAACAGCGTTAAGCAATAACCAATCAGCCGTGCAATGGCATCGTGTGTACGTCAAATGTCAGCCCCAACCCCCGTAGGAATGCCATTCTCGCGCCACGCATTACCCCCGTCGAACGAGCCACCAACCGCTTGAAATTACGCGAAAAATTTGCTCCGCTATTGGCGACCGCGAGCGATCAATTTCCCCTCGAAAATTCTTCCCCGTGGCTTTTTTCAGTCCACTTTTCATGTGATCAGTTTGATCGAACGATTCTCAACGAGTTTCTATCCCAGATAGGGTGGTATTAACACTATAACGATAGATAGGGTAGTAATATCTATTCTACTTTGAAAAATTAAAGGTTAAAATTAGAAGGGTTGACACAGAATGTTATATATATTATCACGAAGTGGAACTTTCATGAGTCGAAGCTAGCTTTAACACAGTTTACGCAGCTTCAAGTTCCCTGCCATGTAAAGTTGGATTACGATCTTCTTTAAGGATGAAGGGCTTAGATGCTTAAGCATAATAACTCGAGAAGGTTTCATCAGTCAGCTGTCCCTACCTTACAGAAGCCCCACCTTCGATGTTTGCACCCTTTTCGGCTTTCGCCATATACTCCACGCCCATCGTTCAATCTTAAACCTTAACACTAGAAAGTAGCCCAGAGTTGCTTACCTGAAACAGAAGAATTTCGAATTATTAATTCACGAAGTGTACGGAACGAAGTTAAATTGCAATTACTGCCTTCTACGTTCTATCCGAAGAATAGTATTTCCTGGATAATAGAAGCCGTCTGATGGAGAAGCAGTTCTCCCTTCTACAATGCAACTTTTGCTATAGCAAAGAGTCTGCTAGGCAGACGTATCGATGGGGTGGCCATTGTCTAAGAGATAAGGTAAAAATCGAAAAGAAGAATTTCTTGACAAAGCCAGGACGGCCAACAAAGGGACGGGTTGCATCGGTAAACGGGAGAGTCGAGGGTTGGCAGGTAGGGAGAGTCCGATAGCGACAGAAGGGCGGGGGTAAGGAAGACAAGTTTCGGGTTAAAAGTAATCAGGATAAGCTATTGCCTCCATTACGCGCGCCGTCTGGCCCAAGGTTTTGCTCCTCTTTTCCGCGTTACTCTCACCGCCGGAACAACGTTTTCGTTTGTCTTCCGTTCTACCCAACCGAAGATCAATCACGGGGATTCTTTGATTAAACTTTTCAACGGAGCACGTCTGTAAGCAGAGGGTCGCGTCGCCATCGGGGAAAGGGTGGCTTGTTTAGCAATAAGGTAAATCAAGTCAAGGCGGTACCTTCCTTAACTCTGAGTAACGCAAATATAAAATGTTATTCTGGAAAACGCGTTCTATTGAAACAGAAAATTCATTAATTCCACCATACAACGGAGCTTCATTCATTCACACAAAGTTATTCATTCATTACACAACATCCTGTACAGCTTTCACATGCTATCAAAAGCCGCGTAGAGAATTCTCGTTTGCAACATTGCAACGCAGTTGTCGAATACGAAATAACAAATCTGGACGTTGACGAAACGAGTTTTTTTTTTCTTTTTTTTTCGAAAAATGTTGCGACGTCGAATGCTTGTAACTAGGAACAAGCGTGCAATGACATGGCTCGATGTTGGGAGAGCCGAACAATGCCACTTACTTCGCGAGGCGAGCTCGTAACCGATTTCGTTACAAACTCGCAACGCGTTTATATACAGTCAACCGTTCAATTTCCGTAGTTCGTTCGAGTATTACGCCAACATTGGAGAATTTAACGCTCAGTTCGAATAGACTTGGACACACGAAAAACATTTGCGAGCCTCTTCAAATGCTCCTGCTACCCCTACGCTATCAACCGCCCCTTCTATTTCTATCCCTGCGCCTCCATCTCCTCAACTTTCATACTTCTTCAACTTCAATTCCTCCTTTTTCTACCCTTACGGTGTGTTATGTTCTCCTTCTCTTGGTTTCCTCTATTCCTTGTTTTGATCCTTCTATGCCTTCATTTTCTCCTTCTCTAGGTCTCCGTACTAGAGCTGTTTGGAGACTTGAAAGAACCGAGCCCAGACCCGAACGGTTTCGTGTAACCCGAATGTTTTGGGTAGCCCGATTTTTTCGAACCGCTCGAATGTGTTTCGGGTAGCTCGATTTTTTCGAACCGCTCGAATCTGTTTCATTTAGCTCGGTTTTTTTCGAGCAGCTCGTATGTTTTGGGTAACTCGAATGTTTCAAGCCACCCGAATATATTTTAGGTAGGGTAAGTGTGGGTATTACTGCGGACTTTTAAGGTAGGTTAACTTTAGAACCCTCGATACGGCGTTCAAATGAATGAAAGTTCCTCCTTCTTTTTTTAAAAAAAAGGTGGGACCTTAATAATTCCATAAAAAAATATGAGGGCCGGGTAATATGTACAGTTAATTAAAAACACAGAGATTTGTCGATCAATGTCATTGCATGAGTTACTGCGGACATGCATGTATTACTGCGTGCCAGTTACTAACGAAACATCAGTTACTGCGCATGTATTACTGCGTGATGTCAGGCGAAACATAACCTTAATACCTTTGCAGGTTACGTAGACAGAAGTGAATACGGTCGGAAGAAAGGTTAGGTGGCGCAATGGTCGGTCCGCAGTAATACATGCACATGGTGTAAAGTACTGCACCTAATACTGCGATGACAAATAAAAATTAAAACTAAAATGTAGACGACTGATTGATTGTTTTTCTGGAAAAATAACTCTTATTCTACCGAGCAATAATGCTACATTACATGTATTACTATTAATAACAAAAATATAAATGTTTTTCTAGTAGGTGTTCATGACCGCCATACCGGGAATCGACCGAAGTTTCGCCCTTGACGAATTTCAAACTACGATAAAAGAATTAATAATAACTTTGCTGTACATATTTATTAATAATTACCTGTAATAGAGTTTAAAATAATTTTATTAAAAATTTTCAAGAGATTATGTACTTTCTAACATTAAATATGATCTGCTTTAGAATATCCGCAGTAATCGGGGCATCCGCAGTAATACCCACACTTACCCTAGTCCTAAAAACCTTAGAGCATATACTATAAGCTAAAAACCGAGTCCCGCTCGGTTCGAACTGCAAGCTACTCGAATGTTTCGAGTCTCGAAACAGCTCTACTCTATGCATCCACCTTCTCCTTGTCTTGACCTCCCCACGCATCCATTCCATTATTATTATTACTATTATTTATTTAAACGGGACTAGCCCTTAGTACACACTATACAATTAATAAGAAAAAAAAATGTTGTGTGAGGTATTACATAGATACTAAATTACAAGGTTTACGATGCAACCGCTTATTGCTATTCTACAGGAATAATTTTGCGCACCGCTGCACAGTGGTTCGAGTATACTACATGCTAGCTGGACAAAATTATTTTTTCGCGGGTTTGGGTTTATATGGGGTTCAAATTGTTAGAAAACAAACCTATTTCGAATTACAGTTTATTATTTCAATAAAAATATCAATAAAATAAAAATATGATTAATTCAATAAAGGAAAAATAACAAAACGACAGTATTGTACTTTAAATATAATTAACAGTTATAACATTATGTCTATTCTCGTAATTTCTGAGTTTCTAAGTTTAAAACCTGCTTTTTGAAATAAGTTTTCTCTGCATCGCTATTAAAATAGTGTTTTACTATATGTTCCACGTCGATCCACGCGACAAGGGTTGAATGTACGGAAAGTAGAGACTTTCTAGTTTATTTTAATCAATCGATCGATCTGCACAAATTTGCAAAACTATGCCGAGCGTCGCGCTCGAAAACAATTAGAAAAATATAGTTTTGCAAATTTTTGCAGATCGATCGATTGATTAAAATAAACTAGAAAGTCTCTACTTTCCGTACATTCAACCCTTGTCGCGTGGATCGACGTGGAACATATAGTAAAACACTATTTTAATAGCGATGCAGAGAAAACTGATTTCAAAAACCAGGTTTTAAACATAAAAACTCAGAAATTACAGGAATAGACATAATGTTATAACTGTTAATTATATTTAAAGTACAATACTGTCGTTTTGTTCTTTTCCCTTAATTGAATTAGTCATATTTTTATTTTATTGATATTTTTATTGAAATAATAAACTGTAATACGAATCAGGTTTGTTTTCTAACAATTTGAACCCCATATAAACCCAAACCCGCGAAAAAATAATTTTGTCCAACTAGTATGTAGTATACTCGAACCACTGTGCGCTGTTAGAAAGGGCGCTAGAGCCTTATTGAAGAAGTCCAACTAAGAACAATATTTGTTCGCCATGTTAGAAATCCTGTTTATGGGATCAACATGCGCTACACTAGTCTTTAAGAGCGTGGGTTTAAAGAAGCGAAATGATCTTATCTTTCGCTCAGGCGCATTTAGACACATTTTGTTGAGGATCTCGGGACAGCAAATATGGACGTTAAAAATTTTGAAGAGAAAAGTCATTTTCCCTTTCCCTCCGTCTCCTTCTTCTTTAGGCTCCCCGACAACTCCACTTCCTTTCTTTCTAGTTCCTCTAGTGCTCCACATCCTCCTTTTTCAGAACCCCCTGACTGTCACATCCTCCTTTTCTAGCTTCCCCTACACCTCCAACTCCCTCTTACTCTATGTCCCCTACGCATTCACCTTCACAACTTTTCTACCTCTATGCCTCACCTTATTTTCTTCCCACCCCTATGGCTCCACCTCTTCCCCTCCAATCCCATCCCTCGTCCACCTCCTCCTCTACCCTCCAATACCCCGAAACTTTTAAACGAGAGCGAATTTTAGGCACCCACCGCTCGACGCTGGCCAGCCGCTGTTTTCGGAATGGGACAAAGAGACCGGGTGAATGTTTAACGTGACAAACGATTCGTTTTACTCGCGGAGCACGGTGCTTAAAGCCTCGCCTCCACCGAATATGCCGCTGTCCCCCGCGTCGAAAATGGCCGGCGAGATCGTGTGCGCTCGCGTGAACTCGACCGCAGCCGCAATCCACGGGGGACAGAGACTGGTAGCAGCGTTTCGCCTATCTTTTTATTTTTTAATTCGCGGCCTGCAACGGCCACCACCGGCGCATCCCCTCTCCTCTTTTCATTTCATTTCGCGATTTATGGCCCCGATCGTGAAGAGAACATCGAACGGTGGCCACCGGTGATTTACAGGGGGAATCATAATCGAAGGGAATCCGCGCGATTCATTGGGAAACAACGACACGGGAATATGGTTCTGCGCTGGTCTCTCTTAACGTAAAGTACCTTACCACGAAATTTCGGAAAAACAAGTTTAACTTGGGTTGAAGTGTGTTTTGAATAAATAAGGGTGCGCGAACTCTAAAGAGAAATTTTGACTTGTTGGGTGCTATTAACCCTTCGTGGTCACACCTTCTTATAATCACACATTGGTCACACGGGGTTCACTGTACCTCAGCATCATTTTTTGAGTTACCACTTTCGTATTTTTGAATCTTTTAACTTTTTAGTGATAATTGTACATTCGTAATACTTATACAGTCATGGTCTAATAGTCTTTTTCTAGAAACATAAATTTTGATATGATAAAATTTGTAGTTGAAAATGAGCGATTTTCCATGGTTGTGGGAAAAACCGATTTTTTAACATTTTTTTTTTATTATTTTTTTGCGATAAATCCCCTTTGGAAGACGTAAAGGTGCGACATTTCAAATCGAAACTTGCTCTTGGGGTACAATACACCCCGTGTGACCACGAAGGGTTAAGAAAAGCGTTTCCAGAGTTCACAGAGTTTTGAGAAAGTAGAGAGTTGTATTGATTTCACGCTGTTCTAATAATTCCACGTTAAATTTTCTTATTCCGCAACAAACCTAAGTACAATTTACCGAAGGTAATCATCCCAGAGTAGTTGTCCCGATCACCCTTCGGTATTCTTGCATTCCTCTGGTTTCCTTCGTTTGTACCTCTACACACTCAGCGTCTAGAACGTTTATTTCGTCGTAGACCGCAGCTTGTAAGTCGGTGATTAGGGCGACGTAGTGTCACTGATTCACATTCAACGGGGCTTCCCAGCTTAGGGTGGTAAATCTCGTTGCTGGGGTCCGTGCTACGCATCACGTTGTCGATAGCTTATGACGCGGTTTCGTAAATATTGTGAAATTATTAACACATTAGCTTCTCGCTAATATTTACCCTACAAAACCCCGTCTTCCTGAAACACCCATTACGCAGTGTAATTAATAATTCACTACCCCGTGCAAAACTTGAAAAGTAGCCATCCTAACCAACAACACCCATCCTCGCAGCTCCTCAGAATTTTAACGAAAGGTCAACATCCGAAATGCATAGACTGAACGTTGGCCAGAAGTTGCCCACGCGTTTCGCGATGCAGCGCGTTATCGCTGACGGACTCTGCATCCATAATAATCACGGCACAGCACTCGAACAACTATCCCAGCGTCTCCCCCGTCGTCTTCCGTTTCCACTGCGTCGGATTAAGTTCGCAGCCAACAATCAGCAACTGGGAGAATTGCAAGCAAACGTATAGAATGCATCCAACGCGTAAGTTGGCGACATTAAGGTGCGCGAAGCCCCGCGCCATTTACAACACTTAATCCATCACCGTTATACTAAGCTTGTTCGCGAACACTGTTAAGGTAGTTAACTCCGTCGAGGAGTTTACAGCGTTTTGTTGCGCGACTTTGAGGTAACGAATCAACACGCTGCAGACGCGAGATCAACGTAGCACAGCTACCATCCCCGATCTCTCAGTTCAATCAGAATCGCGACAGCCTCGCGTAAACTCTGGCACTTGTGCAGTTTCCCTCGAATCTCCGGCGACACGACAGAGAATTCTGTAGCGCAAAGTAGCTGGCGAGTAGCGCCGAGTGAGCCTCCGGGATTTGTTTCCGACGGGAAAGTCGCGCTGAGTGAGAAGTCGGCCGGCGTTTCGTTTTCGCATGGCAAAATTGCCAATTGTAACCATCTGTGTGACATTCGATTCTGGCGCAGAGTGAAGCGTAAAATTCCATTTATGCGGAAAAAATTAGTACCCCCGCTGCTCTGGCCTACACCTCCCAGCCACCCAGCCACCTCTCCCGTACCACGTCCCCCGGAAGTTATCGAGTTTCCGCGTTTAACGAAATTCCGATAAACTGTGACGGCGCGCGCCGCGTGAAAAAGAGCGACGCCGGTGTCGAACAGCCGTTGAATATTGGAGGCTACAATTTTTCGTCGACGTTTCCATTAATAAACCTCCCGGGCCTGGGAAATTATTTCTGGGAACGCGGCCTTCCTTCGGGTCGAAGCTCGACGGTGCTGCCAAATTGCACGCGCCATGTTGTTCCCTCTTACTCGTTTGGGGTGGGTGAAGGAAATATTCGAATAAGCGACCGATCGATTGCAAATTCCCTCTTCTGCGACAATTCTTAAAAATAGAACTTGAAATCTTCTTTAATTGCAACACAGTACAATATAGTAAACTAGTGCAATAGTGTTGTTGTTTAACACATAGCACACCTGAAGCGTAAAGGGAAAGACAGGAAGTATCCATTTTTAGTGATTCTGCGATGTCCCATACAGCACACTTCGTTGCAGCTTTATTGTAGGAACGTTACTGTAATATTGCGTTGTTGCAGGTTGCATTGGAATATTGTAGGAACGTTCCTGAAATATTGTCGCGCATTATTGGAGTGGCAACGATCCTACAATATTGCAGCAATAATGCAAGAACGTTGCCGTGCGATGTTCCATTGGCAACAATCCTACAATATTGCAGCAATATTGCAAGAACGTTGCCGTGCAATGTTCCATAGGCAATGATCCTACAATATTGCTGAACAGTTGCAGGATCATTGCCAGAATTTTGCCGTTTCGTTGCACAATCATTGCCGGAACGTTGCAGGACTACATATTTGCAATGTTGCCGCAACTTTGCAAAAATACACACCTGCAATATTGCGAAGGCGGACATAGGACTGAACCTGCAACGTCTCTGCAATGTTATGGTGCAACATTGCAATCCTGCACCACAATCATTGCAAAGACGTTGCTGCAATATTATGGTGCTGTGTGGGGTATAACGTATTTTGTATTTTAACGATTCAGCCTCAAGCAACAAACAAAATTCCCATCTTGTACCACCATCTAAATAACAAGGATTCTAGCCGCCCGGCATTTCCCTCTTCACAGCCAGCATCCCAGCTAATTAATCAAAAAACAAGACTCCGTTCCTGTGTTAATATTTCACTGATTGGCGCTTCGATCGTTGGCGCAAATACCTCGACCCATTGAATTCCTAATGTTCGGCTCTTCAACCGCGATACTCGCCCGACCGACCTGGCCTCGTGCAATTTGAATAAGCGGTTTCCCACCCTGTCCCTCCCCTCCCCAGTTCAACTATCGTCCGCCGTTTCTCGCAACTTTTCCGTCGTTTTGCAACGGGGAAACGCGACGCGCCCAGGACCGCTCGCTTCTCCCGCGCCCACCCACGCGCGTTCCCTCGGAGCGTTAACGGAAGTCGATTCGAGGCTAACGAGCAGACGATCCAATTACAGAATTTTCATTCGGGCACATTCGCCGAAAGCCACTGTTCGCTTTTGTACGGTTAAAGCGAGCCGCTTCGAGGCGAGCGCGTATTAACGCGGGGTGGGATTCAGTCGGTCGATTTCCACCGACGGGGCAAAGTGTCGCGCCAAAAATTACAGCTCAACAATTATCGCGGCACGGGGGGATTACTGCTTCCGCCGCGGAGCAAGAAAATCGTTGGGCAGGCCTGATTTAATTCTACCTTCCTCCTGCGAGCTTTTGTTCATTCATAGATGTTGATAGACGACCCTGCGACTCGTTTATTTCTCTCGTTTTTAGGATTCTTTCTCTGTGCTTGATGAGAAATTGGGTGGAGCGGAGGATTTCCGTATCTGTCGGAGTTTAGCGAAAGTTGGGTAACTTGGGAATGATGCATGGGGAATTTTAACTAACGGGGTGTTTTAACTAATCTTATCACTTGAAACATTTCTGCTATATTTAAAATTTCATAAAAATGTTGCACAGTAGAGGTTAACGAGATGAAACTTTATTCTTTTAAAAGTTATGTGACTGAATGAAATATATCGTTCCCTTTAAAAAAAAAAACTAGACTTCTTATCTTCGTAGTTTTCATTACGAGATCTGAAGCTAATATAAACTCAATTTTAAATCATGTCTGCGATTTGGAGTCGAACCATCTACCACCCAATAATTAAATAAAGCTCCCATGACCAATAAAGTGCAAGTTAAACTATGTCTCATAAATACCTCTTTTTATAATTCCTGTTCGACGATACAGAGTACAGTATCGACACTTCTGAAAGAAGCTTCGGGCCCACTTCCATCCCCCCTCATGAATTATAGAAACCATGGTCCGTAACCAATAACTATATAGGTACGTATACGGGAAAAACACGATAGCCAGAGAGAATGGAGAACGAAGGAGCCAGAATGATAGTATCTCAGGTTATAACTCGATGCAAACTAGTGTCACCTGATCAACATGCACATCCAGCAGCTCGTCGGGAACGTGACCAGTCTGCGCCGTGAAACAGCCACGCAACGTGACTCCGTCTAATCTAAAGGATATTTTCCGCGGCGCGAAACTTTCGCGGCGGACAGCTCGCGGGATCAAGCCGACCCCCGACCATATTCAATTTGCATTTAAATATCCAGCGCGGCTCAGATCCGCGAACGTGGCGGCGGCTGGCACGCCTTCGCCTGTACGTCGAACAGAAACGTGATAATAACACGCGAGCTTCCGCACAGCCACGAATATCGAGGTAATCTCGACGCGCGCAAAAATCCAGATCACTGCCGACTCGACACCGCTGAAATCAAAGCTGCCCGGCTAATTCGGCGCGGTAAAAGAAACTGGCTAACGAAATGGGAATGTGGGAGCGATGCGTCCAATCCGAAATCTGGCGTCGAGGGAGCATCGGAATTGGAATCGATCTCGAGGGGGAGGTTTTAAAGGGAGGTCGGTTAAGCTCGATTTTGGGAACGCAGGTATTCGGGAAATTGCATTAGGAAGTCCTTTTTGATGCGTTTCGAGTTAATTCTTTGAGGGTTGGGTTTGTCGGCTAGAGGAAGATACAAAGGAAAATGAGAAAGTTGTTGATATGTAATCATCAAGCTTGTGGGGATGAATGTACTTAAATATTATAAAATTTGATGGAGTTTTAAGGGTGGAGCCTTATTTAGGACGCTAGGAATAAGGTGATTCTTGGGATTTTTTTTTTAAGGAACTGTTAAGCGGATCTTTTTCAAACTTTCAGGGTATTTTAGTTCACATTCAAATTATAAAAATTAATTTTTACGTTACAAAGTGTTCGGTAGAAATGGAGATATTTCTCCCCCCTTAAGAATTGTGTATGGTTTAGAAATATTATTAAAAATTTGGTAATTTTCAAATTGGTTCGTTTGAGTTTTAATATCATACATATTGTTTTCGAGAATTTCGAAAGATGTGAAGGTTGATTTTTGGTTGTAATTCCCATGACCACGTGACTTCGTTGCTCGTTTTCCTGGTAATTTGAATTTCGGCCAATTTATCTTGCCACGGAATGAAGCACGACATTTCTGACAAATAATTCACGATCGACTCGCGTGATTGCCTTTCCCGTAATCTCGGTGCCGTTTAAATATCGATTCTATTTTTATAGATTATCGCGTTCGCCAGCATTTTATCTCGGATTATGCGGCGCCCAAAATTTATGCCGACGGGCCCAGAAGTAATACAAATTGGGAAGGGTTAATCGTGAATGTTAATCTCTCGACCGAATGATGGCTATCCACGATAAAACGAATTCGTGACAATGAGTAGATGAAACAGAGGCACCACTAAAAAAAATACGCACCAGTTTACATACACTATTGTAGATTTTTGTGATAACTGTTGATAACTGTTCCACTGATATAATCTAAGATAAGACAAAATAATGTTACACGATCTTGACTAACCTTAAAATGAGATAAACAGTATTAGGTTAACTTGCAGTAATTGGGGTGTCAGTAATTCAGCCAAATACATTTTAAGGGTGTCAGTAATAAATCCCCAAATATAGTTTTGAAATTGATGAATTTATACATAAAAATCGAAGTTTTAAGATCCACCAAATTTTGTTCATCAAGGAAACATATTAAACAATAATAAAAAACAAAACAAACATATAATTTGAGTCTATAAGTACGAAACTATAACATAATGTCAGCATCAACGCTTAAAGTATTAGTAATTGGGTCCTTTACCACCCCAAGATTCAAAGCCCCGTTCCACGAAGCTCGATTCTTCACCAAACGTACAAATCAATCCCAAAGTGTAAATTACTATAAATCCTCGCATGAATATCAAACCAAAGTCGTTCCCATAATCATCCACCTCTTCAACCATCATCAATTTCTCTACCGTGGCCACAGCCCCCATCGATCACTATAAAACACGTTAGTTTGCCAATATTCTGCGAATTGGTTGAAACAGTACACCCCGTGGACCTGGAATAATTAAGCTATCATAGCTGGTTAGAGGAAAAAGTACGGCGCAACGAGCGTCACGGCGACGGCGGTACGGGTATCATGACTGATCACTGTAATCGTTCCACCATGGGGGTGAAACCATGGTCAGGGGTGGTCGCCTATGGGGGTGGGAAGGAGCCAGGGAGCAGCGACAGGGGGTTGCAGGTCCAGAGGATAATTTCACGGTCCAGCGCGCGAGCGACTAACCGGCTGACCGCTCGACACACGCTCGCAACAGTCGTGCGTGTACGACCGAATCTCCCCCGTGTGGTTATGTCCCGTTGTAGTTCCGCAGGTGCGTCCAGGCCGCATATATCGACCACCAGGTCGTAGGTCGATGGGCGGTTACGAGTCAGGAATAATATCGACAACTACGATCGAAGATGGCTTGCGATTTGCTTTTAAACTTCATTCGAAATTGGAAGCATAAAATGAAACATAGAATTGCAAAAGAAAAATATAATTTGATCTCTTACTCCGTTTCGGTCAATGGTAAAGTCTAAAGGCGGATTCACACCTATCAGTTCCGTAACGATTAAGGTAGTTCCTGAAAAATCTACTAAATTCAAGAAATCTTTGAAATTTCGATCAAAACCCCTATAAAAACCCTTGAAAGTCAATTAAAGCCTCCAAGAATAAGTAAAAGACACACCTGCCTCACAAACTCTCAATCACCTCACAACCATTCCATCTCACAAAGTCACAGAATTGCAGAAGGTGGTCGAACGTGAAACATCAAGAAACTCGAGCAGGATCCAATCAATCCTTCAGGGAGCAAACATAAAATCAACGAACCGCCGAAGGGGGGGAACAAATTGGCCAGCAGAGAGAGCTCCCCTAGCTAGCTACACTAGCGGACAAAAAAGTTACCACTTTTGCGATTTGTTCTATTTTTGTTATTTTGTTCAGCATACATTTAGGACTATGGTATATTTAATATGCATATTCTGATGGAGAATTTAAAGATGTATAAAATCCAATTAAAGTTGAATTTAATTAACTGACAAGCAAAAGTGTTGTATGAAATTAAAGGGGGTAACACATTTTTGGAGCCGACAAAGAAGTTACCACGTTTAGCAACTTTTTAGATTGTCCTAAAAGCAAAATGTCCCCCCACAAAATATTAGATGTTTTTATATTCAAAAGTGGTAACTTTTTGTAGACTTTAAAAGTGTGTTGTCTTGTTTAATGTTATGTGCGGTTTTATGATTGTTAGTTAAATAAATTCAACTGTAACTGGATTTTACACAGCTTTCAATTCTCTTTCAGAATATGTATGTTAGGCATATACTACAATTTTGAATTGATATTGAAAAGTAATAGAATTAGGGTGGGTCGAAAAAGTGGTAACTTTTTTGTCCGCTACTGTACGTTTGCTCCCCGTTAGACGGACTTTCCTGTCCAGGTCACAAAGCCATTCGTAGGTATCCGTTGTTCGCTCTGAATGGCGGTCGATCGTGCACGGTGATGCAGAAACGTTTCGTAGCCGTGGTCGCGTCCGCCTGGCGTGTTTATCCGCGCCCGCAGCCGCGTACACAAAACCGTGAAGTCGTAAAGCTCGACCAAATGCGGGCCTTCCTTCTCCCGTTGGGCGGCCTTCACAGGGCTCGGCTTCAATAAAATTAAGGCGTATATTCCGCGACGATAGTGCTGCCTGTTCCACGGCGCGCGTACGACCGCTGCTAGGCTTCCACGGGCTGGTCGCCATTCTTTGTTTCGTAATAAACCAGAGAGGGTAAATTGGACCGGCGACTCAATTAGCTGAGCACGAAAATTAATTCGCACAGCGTCAGCTTCGCCTCCTCCTCTTCCTTAAACGAGAGGAGACTCGGCCGCTTCCCGGGCTCTGCTTCCTGGGATCTCTTTTTATTTTAAAAGTCTATGAAACACCGTGACGTTAAATGGACGAGAATGCTAAATCTCGAGGGGTTCTAGGATTTCCAGGGATACTAGATGAGCTCTGCTTTTCTGTTTCAGGTGGCCCAGGTGATACGCTAGAGAGACTGGCGCTATAAAGATTTGGTGACTCAATGGGTGGCTAGGTGGAGGAAGTGTGGAATCAGCGTGGGACGAAAAATAGGTGAATATGATTTTTGGTTAAATTATGGAATCGTAATGGAATCGTTCTAGGGTGGAATTATTGATACTTTACTACTTGTCATGCGATATTAACCTGTTAAATGGAAATTCTGGGGAAGACGAGTTAACTCCTGTTTCGAAAATTTCTACGCGTTGAATAAGATGAGCTGATTTGTCACGGAAATTTCGAAACATTTACGTTTACTAAACATGATATTTTAATACACTGGAGACGCTTTTGATGAAATTCCAGTTAACAGGTTAAGGGGACTAGACAGTCGAAAAATAGCTTTTTTTATATTGCATTTTCCGAAAGTACTATCTTTCCCGAATAAAATGCCGCTTGGTTTATAGAAAAATTCGTAAAATTGTAGATTTGGCAGCTAAAAACGTCAAGCGGCAACCTATTTGCCCAGAAACTTCAAACGCGTTTTTTCTTTTTCAAATATTTTTTTCTCTTCATTTTTTCCTGATTAGGAATGAATGGAGGTTCAAATAGACTTAGAAAAAATTACAGGATTACATGTGCTATTTCGGCGCAAACCTCTGATGTGGTCGGTAAAAATTCGCGATTTTCATAAAAAAATTAAGAAGTCACCGGATTTTATTAGCGCACAAACAATAATAGTCCGCTACCAGAATCCGGTGAATTTTTTTAAAAAAATCTCGAATACATATCTCAGTGCATACCTACCTGAAACCAAAGAAGCACGTAATTTTCCATTCAAAACTCTCACCATAAACCTATTATTCACCCCATCAGACTGCAAAATAAAAATGCTGCCCCTTTCATCCCACGAAGATCAGCAGCGGCACTCGTGCCGAGAAGCCCATCGTGTTGCTTCTCGCGCAAACACGGCCCATTGAATTTGGAAGGCAGAGAGGGCCGTGTACTTTCCGTTGGAGCCTCCGGCGCGTAATTACACCTCGATTCCGTCGCTAATCCGCGTTATTAATTCAAACACGGAACATTGAATATCGTGGGGCGCGTATGCATACGCGATAGAACGGACGATAAGCAGCGATCGCGAAAGGGGAAGGCAGCGAAACGCGTCGCGATACAGCCAATTGGATCGGGGATCCGGGTAATGGGCCAATTGGAGCCACGATCCACCGGCGTGGGTGAATGATGTTTCGAAACCTGATTATAAAGCTCGGCCCGCACGGTACGTTCCTACCATCCATCATCGGCTGCGAAACGAGATTCGTCGCGATACCATCGCGGCTGGGAACCGGCCAGAAAGAGGGAAAGGGGTGAAGCGCGACGAGGAACGAGGAAAGAACGTCGCTCGGGCTTGCAAAGGGTTCGTGAGAGTGGTTATTCAGGGATGAGTAAGAAAACAGAGTTGGGAGAAATGCGAGTAAAATGAAGAGTGTTGAAGACTGAGCTGCAACTCGTAGAAGGGGAGGATGGTCAATTGTTAGGAGGAGATAATGAACGAAGTTATAGTAAGGGTGAACACATTAAACAGGTCTAACAAGGGAAGATCCCGGTCCTGAAAGTTAAAGAAATTTTGAAACTTTGTGAATATGTAGGAGATTGACTCCTGATTACAAGGAAATTTTTGTTTGCTGCCCGAATTCACTTGAAGGGGGTGAAATTAACCCCTGAAAATTCAGCTATATTCCGATTTTGTGTTATAATTCGTAAATCGTAAGAGATAGAAAAAAAATTTCAAGACAAAAGTTACTTCTTTTAATTGGATCTATCATTTGGTAAAAAAAATATTTTACAGTTCACGAGTTATAACACAGAATCGGAAAATAACGGGATTTTCAGAGGTCAATTATACCCCCTTAGAGTAAATTTGGACAGCAAACAAAAATTATGTTGTAATCAGGAGCGAATTCCCCACATATTCACGAAGTTTCAGAATTTTTTGAGTTTCCGGGTTCGGGATCTTCCCTTGTAAGTTGCTGTAACAAAATCTCAAGAGTACCCCTATCTATAACAGTTCCCTTTTTTTACACAATGTTGGAACTATTTATTTTGTAATAATACTATATTTTTAATATTAGAATAGTCTACTTAATGGGGGAGTATGTTTATAGAATGGTTTGATGGGAGATGGTGAACGCGTGCAGTGGGTGAAGTACATATCGAGCTGCGTCTGACTACATATATGGCAATTCTACTTACCAGTCTTGTTGAGCATGGAAACGGTTCGCCAAGAGAATCGAAACCTATCTTCAAAATGATACGAAGCTGATGAAAATTTGTGAGATTGTCCCTTTTAATCTTCCTGATGTGCTCCAAAATTTTGAAAACCAATTCACTAAACGGTTGTTGAGTTATAAGTATTTTAATTTTTTTCGATTTTATACGTACTCTTATGGAAAATGAGGATCTTAACAGATAAAACAGCTGAAAAAATGTTGAAGAAATGGTACCAATGTTTTCAATTTTTGTGTACATGTAGCATATGGATAGATGAAAATATCTGCCGAGTTTCAATTATTTCCACTGCACCGTTTTAAAGAAATAAATTATAACTTGAGAAAATTGCGAATTCAGAGCATTTTCACTGCCAAAAGTTTAGTAAATAATGCTTGAAAAAGCATTTGCAAAGTGAAAAATACCTTTCTAGGAGTAAAAATAAAACTCCACATTTACATTTACTATGCGTAAGACGTAGATATTCAACTATTTGAAATTTCATATACTTTTGTCTAATATTGTACATCCGATACATCCTCAAACAAATTCAAGTAATTGAGTAGAACACAGCAACCGGAATCCTCGAAACGCCATTAACTACAAACAAAGACCCATCGCGATCCACCCAAAGTCCCAGCATTACCCTGAATTTACGATAATCGCAAGTAATCACTGGCCGAAAAAGGAGCAAGTTCCAATATTTACCGATCCCAATTACGATTCGAACTTTTCCACCGAACTAAACCATCCCAAAGATTCTCGCTCTCTGAAATGGACGAAAGTCACGCGTCCATCTCTGGCCGTGTCACTGTCCTCGACAAACGACACCAGCAGAAAAGGGGGGGGGGGGGTTGAAACGGACCAGTCGAAGGGGGGCGCAGAAACAGGAGAAAAAGAGTGGAGGGTGAATCGAGCTCCGCTTCACTATCGCGCTCGGAGGATACGAGCTTTATACGAGAGTGGATGGCGCGCGTGTGCGTCGCGGAATATCTGTACGTACACGCGTCGACGATGGGGATAATTGCACCGGTACACGCGTGTGTACACGCGGCCGTCCATTAATCTGAGAACAGTTCATTGGAAAATGATCGCGCCGCCGGTTTATACGGCACCGTCGTATTACGCTGCGCTCGAATTAATCGCGGCTCGCCGCTCCCGACAGGGGCGAAATATCGTAAGAGCGTGACCTTTGCTAAAGTTACCATAAAATTGCCCGTTGCGCCGCTAAACCGATCGGCCCTTATCGATGCAAAACGGCGAAATGATGAATCGACCGGCTATAATTCATAATTTCTCCTCCCTCAGAGCGCTGCCGCATTTTTCATCCACTTCGCGTCCCCGTTTCAGTTAAACGCGTTACCGAGACTCAGTGGTTGTGCAACAACCAGTCTCGTGCTTTTAGTGGACTGTAATATCGAAGTAAATAAGTAGGATGTTCCCTTTATAAATATACTTTGCAAAAGCACACTTTCGTGCAAGCATCGATTCGTAAGCTGAGGCTTTATTATTTGCGAGAGGGTAGTTTTCTGCTTCTTATTCTCATCTCTCTTCTTCCTCGAGTATTTCGCTCACGTAATTGCGCTTGGAAATAAAAGATTCTTTCGAAGACCCTTGAATGAATCTGCACGTTGTCCGGTTTTAAATAGAAACACGTCGCCTCGATGAAATTCAGATACTTGGTAAAATGAGAATTTCCCGTGCTCTTGCGTGCGAGCGTTAATGAAAGCTTGCATGGCTGCGCACGTCACAGTTAGAGGTGAGTCTGGCAGGGGAGGGGGTGCGTTGATCAACTACGCTAATTATATGTGAGCCACTTCGACAAGCGTCCAGTTATAGTTATATCGGCGGGCTATTGTTTAACGCGCAATTTCAGCCCCGGTTTCACACCGTGATTTATCACGCGGCGAATAAATTACTCGCCGCCAAAGGCCTCGATTCGGGAAGGGAGGGTGAGACCGTGACACGCGCGGCTCGCTCCGTTTTGTTCGACGCGCGCCCCAGCAAATATCGAGCCGACCACTCCCGACTTGCTTTATCGTCCATGGCCACCTGTCGATGGAAAATCGATTTCCAGTGAATAATTTCATAACCTTTTCACGCCTCCGCGCATTATAATGCCCGAAATAACATATTACGATACGCGGGGACAGCGTTCATCAGAGAGCTGTCCCCGCGACAGGCGAGGGAGACACCTCTGTTCCCATGTCCGCGAAAATTTCGCGAATCATCAACGAGGGAGTTGGCGAGGACAACGCCAAAAATGCAGATTGCTCGATTTTCCAACGGTTTTATGCTTCCAACAGGCAAGTGATTTCCAGGAAATAACTATTTGTGGCTGGGGAACTAAAAATATTATCAAAATTCCCTTTTTTTACTGTCCTCTAGATTAGTTCAGTAACAATAACACTTAATCTTCCTTGAATTTCGGGGATCGCAACAGAAAATCCTGCGAAGCTTTCGAAATGACGAAAACAAGAAAAGCAGTTGAGGGGGTAAGATGGCGGGTCAGGGAGGATATGCGAGCTCGTTTTCGTTTCCGTGAGAGAAGCGAAAGCCTTCTTGGGTCGGCGTAAAAGTAGACGATGCGGGAAAGCGGGTCGGGTCGTTTCACGGGTACCAAAGCCACGGAATTGTGAAATGTTTCCAGGGTGTTCCGTGGCGTAAAATCGTGCAGAAGATCGGAGCGCGCGAAACCGGCGGCGGAAGGTGAAAGCACGCGCGTGTGTGCTCACCTGAGCCGATAAGGGGCGAGACGTGGATGACGGGTTGTCCCTTTACGGCCGAGCATTCGGAAACCGTCGGAAGCACCACGGACGTTTCCCGGGGCAGGACGCCGAAAGGGATGAGAGCTCGAGGAGTCATCGACCGTTTCGCCGCTGCTCCTTGGCCATCAATCTGGTCGCTTTATAAAGCTTGCCACCGCAGAGGGGCGGCGGGAAAGACCGTCGACACGGTGCTCTGTATTCGGGCGAATGGAAGAGGTGGAAATTGTTCGCGCGAGTGGGGTGCTCGACCCCAAAATGGTCGCGTTGAATCATGATGCTATTAAGTGATAGGTGATACGATCGGCTGGAATGCATGAACTGTGCTTCTTGGCCTGAATATCAAGGTGGAGCGAATTTATACAGCGGTGGCACACTGAACGTGCGGTTTAAATTACTCGAAGTGGGAGTTCGTCTGTTCTTGCAGTTGGGAGTTAAAGGAAATTGGTTAACTCATATCGCGATTTTGTGTAATGGTATTGTAAGTCCGGGAGAGTTCGATCACTTTTTGGAAATGAAATTGTAGCATCGCACAGTGGTGCAAAATCCCCCAAACGTGGCAAAAACTACATGTTCCTTCCTATGCCTGGATTTGTTGTTTCGAATATTTGTTACGAGTATCATACAAATTGTGTATGGATGATCTATGAAATCATAATAAAATAATGTAATCTATTAAGAAAAAATACGGGAAGAAATCATTTTTTAAACTTATTTATTTATTTTATATAATTATATTTATAATTATATTTATTTATTTATTATTATTAATTTTATATAATAAGTCATGAAATATAATAGTATCTGATTTAGAGACATTTTTGGAATTTTTGCCACGTTTTGGGGATTTTGCACCACTGTGCATCGTTGTTTTTCACATTTTTGTCGTTTCGTGATAATTAAAGCAAAGCACAAGCAATTTAGGGTATATATAAATTATAGTGTGCGATTATTTCAAATATTTATTTTCATTTTCAACTAAAAACTTTGGCACTGCAACTGGTCACCCCATGTCTGGGTTAGACCTTGAAAAATAACAAAAAGTGTAGCTTACAAAAAGTATAATACACGAAGAAGTTAATTGATATGTTATTTCTTCTTTATATTCATTTACACACTTTAGTATTTTATTTTGCAAGAATGATAGAACGCCTTTCGTTACCTTCCAGTCTAATCTACTTTAATCCAATCCCCTGCAAGCTTCCCAACTCATAATTCCACCCAAAGGATGATGAAGTTCTCTTTAAGACCCCTTAAAAGCCAGGTGTACACGGAACTACGAAGGATCGTAACATTTTCACCGACTCGACTGCTCCGCGATACGCTAATGGAAAGAAATAAATTCAGGGGTGTAAACACAGAAGAGCAGACGGGAAGGTAAACGCCATTTGAAATGCAAGGCATCGTTGAGTCGCAAAGGTTTCCACGGGACTGTTACCGTAAAGACAGCAACTAAACGTCTCCCTCTGTTCGCGGAATAATCGAATGATATTTTCGCGCGCCAGCACGTTCTCGGCGGTTGTTCAATAGTAGGTGACAGGGACGACGTTCTTTATAATAATATCGCGGTGCACCCCCTCGATCGTACCTTTCCTGAGCGTCGCGGCGTTCGCCTTCAACCGACTCTACAGACGATCCACAAAGTGACAAGAGCGTCGCCATTGTCGTCTGCTATATCGCTCCTTATCACGACCGAGCAAGGGTGGAAGGGCGAGGAACTATCGTGGAAGACCGTTTCCTCCTTTCGATCGATCGATCCCACCATCCACGACGCCGGTGGCCACGAGGAAACGAGAAATGTCGCGGACCGCTGCGCAGAAAGAGGAGACACCGACCAACCTGGCAGATAAGATCCCACGCGGAGAAACCAGCGACGTTTCCTCGACGTGCAACACAAAAATTTCCTAATGAAAAACGCGGTCGGAACGAATCGATTGGGATCTGCTGAGAAATCCACGATTGAAACGTTTCTGTCGCCGAGACGGGGGTGCTCCTTCGTAGGAGGCTCTCGTGACGATGTATATCATCGTGTGGCTCATAAAACTGACCTACCCCAGGGTGGCGTGACTCACGATGAAAACGCTGGTTCGCAATGCAACGGAAATCGCGGTTGAGTCACCCCGACGTTTACCTCACGGACCCCCTTCATCGGCGCCGTGATTTTCATTCAACGAGTCGAGGGCGAGATAACGCCAGCGTCGACAAGTAGAGAGCTTTTTCAAGTTTCAAATGGCTCTGATAGAGGCGAGTGTAGTCAACCGAAAGGGATGCTTCTTTTACACCATCTCGAAGTGTAGGGAGGAGGTGCCTAATAAAGCTTAGCAAAAGTTAAATCGTTGTTAATTGAATAATAATTGATAGTTTTGCATGTAATTTGTTTTAAAGTAAAAAGAAATTATTCATCTTTCATGTAGTATAAGTTAGAATCGTTGAAACGGACAAATTTTTAATTAGGAATTAAAGAACGTAAGACATGCAAAAATGGGGTTCTGAAAAAAGTGTACATAAATAAATAATCTCGCCTACTGTAGGAATATTGATTAATTCATGTGTATATGAGTTTTTAAAGTCATTTACACATGTGTTTTTATTATTTCTTACTCTATAAATGTTTTTTATCCATCCTTGATTTGATTTTTATTACAAAACTATAGAAATATGATTTTTAAATTTCTTTATTTTTTACGTTCGGATGATGTACATATTGGACAAATAAAGTTTATTTCAGTTTCTGCGCAAATATCGTGACCCCACATGTAACAAACATCGCTGATTTCTGGAATTTCCGCGATTTTCGACCTTAGTCTGCGATCTTTAAGCGTTTATAGCTCAGAACATCGTTAACCGATTTTGAAGAAATTTTAGACGTGTATAGGGGAGACCGGGTATGGTTGTCACACGGGTTGGTTGTCACAACTGTTGTAATAAAGAAACTATAAACAATAGGAACGTACTAATAATTCGTGGCGATGCGTAAGCATATCGCCGCCTCCTCCTTCATCGCACAAGTCGTTGTTGAGTCGCATGGAGTTACGATGCATCATTATTTGGTTTCGTGCGCTCGAAGTAAATTTTGCCGTATTTTCTATCAAGCAAGTATAGGTTGTTTCTTAGTATTGAATATAACATTGTTGCATTATTCTCGTAGTTTAGAGTTTTTTCTAACTTACTGTAATGATTTTTTTGCATTTTTTAAACTTTTTAATACATAAATAGAGAGGTGAAATTGTTTAACGGTTTGGGGCAAGTTGTCACAGAACATTTGGGATTAGGTATTTGCCGCTTGTGACAACTAATCCCAGTGTAACTTGCTGTATCTATCATGTGATATTATTTTCTTGTTTGTTTGGCAACAGTTCTCAATAATAGTGCCGCAAACTTACCTATAAGAAGAATTAATGTTACGTGCGGCAAGAGAGGTTATAAAAGGCAATTACACAATAAGAGGGATTGCAAAGGATTATAATATAAATTACCGCATTCTAGCGCGATATTGTGAGAAATACAATACAAAATTATATTACTCTCTTAATTGAATCGACTTTTTCTTCATAAACTTAGCTATCCAGATACTGTGACAACCAACCCGGCCTCGGGGTACGTTGTCACAAAATAGTTCCTGCAAATAATATGAATTCGCTCCTAATCTGGTTGACAAAATCCACAGGACCAATTTTTTTTATAAAGTCGGACGTACGTAGTTTATACCGTAAAATGGGGGAACATTGGCAGGTTTTTGATACATTTTGTTATATAATGTAAAAATTAAAATGTTTACAGTTGCTTTAAGTATCCTATCATAACATTGCATGTTTCGTGATTGTACTACAAGTGTTAAAATGCATACAATTTCTGTCATTTTCTTCTTTAATACATGTTAAATACCAGCCGGTACGGGGTAACATTGGCACATCATATAAATAGCAGTAACAGGTTAAGTTTTACTACTCTGAAGTCAGTAAAGACTAGTTCAGACACGTCCAGTAGTTTAATAGATTAGTAAATAATTTAATCATTTTTCGTGTGTGGATATTAAAATTTAGTCGAGTAGTTTAATAAAACAATCGTAAATTACTAAATTACTCATTAATAATTTATTAATAATATAATGTATAACGTAACAAAGTTATCTATTTGACAGGCGATTATTAGATATCTAACCGCAAACGTTGAAACAATTGAGTACCTAAAATCTCGATTTCGAATGCGACTTTATATGTTCATGCGTATAGGTGCCAATGTAACCCCGGCATGTGCCAATGTTATCCCCTGCTGCCAATGTTCCCCCATTTTACGGTATTAATCTAAATTTAAACAAACTTCCCTGCACCTATGACCCGTAAAAAAATCAAAATAAAAAATTGAGACAACCATACCCGGTCTCCCCTACAACTTACTTCAATCTATAAAGGCCATTTTTTAAATTTTCATTACAAGCACAGACAAAAAAGTTGAAAAAATTATTTTTTCTATCTTTTTTTTTCTTATTTCGACCAATTGCAACTTTTTTCAAAACGACGAAACACGTCACTTAGCAAACTAATCCTTCTAGCTTCTCCAAAAATCTCAAGTTGTTTGGACCAATTCTGAATAAATTATACCATTTTAAAAAGTGTCCACATTCTTTTGCCCTCTAGTTAGCGAGTAGTGCAACAAAACCCAAGATCGCGGGTTCGAGTCCCACCACCCGAGCCCGCCTTTTCCCGTCTCTTACAATAGGAAATCCACCTTATTACAAAGAATAAAGTAACTACTTAGATCGCCATCACGATGCCAAAGAACATTTCTAGCTATCTTGTCAGGGCTCTTCCCGAAATCAGACGTGAGAATCTAATTCTAAAGTCAGAGAGGAACGGAGACCAAAGCCTCTACGCGCAGAGAGCGTCCCGGCTCCCCCAACTTTATCTGTCGCGGGTCGTACGGTATCAAGCGCGGTTATCAAGGTGAACAAGCGCTCAGGATTTCCTTGTCTCGATCGATCGGGCCAGGGCTAGTGTGCACTGGGAGACGAGGAAACACGGGTTACGCCAGTACAGCCGTACAGAATGTTACACGGAACAGAGATAGACGCGCTTGTACACAATCGCCTCGGTTCGCGTACGTACACGGTGTTTACTTGTGCACGTGCACAGGGGAGCAGGACGAATTCCAGGGACAGCTTGATGGATGATACCTTTGCGTCTTCGTCGCGTGTACACATCACGTACACCACGGGAGGATTGCACTCGCGGCTTGCTCGTGCGCAACAACGCGACCCTGTCTACACGCGAGAAAGAAATTGAACCGAGTTCGGTAAACATTTTCGAGAGAACGGTGCCACCATCAGCGCTGAAAATGCCTTGGACAAAGATTGAAGATTCCGCTAAAAGCTTCTGTAAAAGGATTCCCTCGAAAGACGCGTTCTTCGCGAAGGAATCTCGACGGTTACTCATTCGCGCTCCAATTTGCTTGGTCGCCAAACGGAGATACTTATACCGATACTTAAAGCTGTGTTTATTAAGTACAGAACTTGAGAATTGGAGTAATAAAGCGGACTAATTGCAGAAGCGGTGCTTCGTTTAGTTCCACTAATTGAGAATTCTGAAATTCTTAGAGCGTTTAATGAAGCGAGTGTGTAACGTTGATTGTAACTTTGGTGTGTTGAAACTTCGGGAGGGTTTCTGAATGAGAGAGTGTCGAGTTTGAAAGTGTAAGAAGGGGAGAGGTATTTTGGTATTGGAAGGGAAATTAATTCTGGTTATTTGTTAGTATTCGAGGAGATATTTGTTGAGTGATATCACGCACGTGTCGTCCTTTAACACCTAATACGAATTCTAGCGCACAAACGTTCGGCGCGGCAACACCTGCGGATACTCATGGTTCTCGCATCCTCCCGATATTGACCCTGCTTAATGCGTTCGCGTTACGCCGGGGATCTCCCAGCAAGGAATTTGAAATTGTAATATCGGAGCCTTACATCCCAAAATATGATACCGCAGACCGGATGAAAGATATTCATACCGAGCGCATAAATGAATACCTTCCGGTACGATGGTTTTGACGCGATCATTCCCAATTGTGGAAGCGTTCATCCGTCCAGCCGCACCGAGCTTCCTCCATTGGCAGCGACCTCCAACCACCACAGACACGACAAAAGGGATATCAAACATATCTTAAGGGGGCATAGTACATTTCTGTGTTGGAAAAATTCCATTTTCTTTTTTGCATTTTTTTAAACATTCATGTGTCTAGAATATATTCTAAAGCGATTTTGAGAACTTTGAATATCTACAAAAGTTATAAAGTAAGGTTATAGCGCAAGGTAATAATTGCCGAAGACGATACTTTAAACTATCGAATTTTTAATTTTCGTTCGGTTTTTGGTAACATTTTATAAAAAATCAAAAGAATTTGGACCAGGAGGATTCTCTGTATGGTCCTGGTATGGATGATTACATGTAAGTTGGACAAATTCTATTTTATAGTAGGGTTAACTTTTACAACTTTGAATGCGTTTTTCTCGAAACCACGTCTTAAAAGTCGGTGCTATAAATATCTCGATAACGTATCAACCGATTTACATAATTTATTTTTTGAATGAAAGTTTATAAAGTTCCCTGGTCGTTGAGCGACTATAGCGAGGGGAGGGAGGGTGCTTTGTTTAAGAAAAAAATTGTTTTAATACTTTCAAACAGTGATCTTTCATTTGCAACAAATCCCATCTTTTTAGCTTTTCATTTTTACTTTCCCCCTTAATAACACTTAATAATAATAAAACAGATAAAGCAATAGCTCCTAACAAGCAGAAACATGACATTCAGAAAAAAAAAATTTGTTGGTATCATAGTGCAGTTTTTAAGCATAAAATCACCCCTTGGAGAAAATGTAAAATTTTCTTTTTCGTGGAATATCCCAAGAACGTTGAGAGATATCCGAAAAAAAGTTTAAACAAAAGTTGCCTGTTCTTGTTATATCTAAAAAAAACTGCGAAAAATAATCATTGAAAAATTCATACATATAAAAAAACACTGCAACTTTTATTGTAACTTCTTTTCGATATCTCCCACCATTCTCGCTATATCCCACGAAAAATAAAATTCTGCATTTTTTCAAGGGGTGATTTCTCCCCCTAAAACCGCACTATGGCACCACCAAAAAAATAGATTTATCTTCCCATCAACTACTCTACTCACACACATAGTTGCATAATATTCCGAATTTTCGGATTACCTAACTTCCCTTGCGAACGAAAAACGTGAAAGAATGTAGGCACAATAAACGTGTTAATTAATCAGCGAAATCAGTAACACCCAAATAGCCGCGCGGAAGATAACAAAAATCAGACCGAAATCATCCAAGACAGAGAACATCGAAATTCCATTGCAAGCGTCGTTTCATTCGTTTATCAGCCGCGGGGGCGAAGAATCTCGGTGGATCGAAGATACAGCCTCAGGAAGGGCGCAGATTCTTCCACGGATGAGCCAACGGTGGCACGTAGAGCGGTGGAGAACGAAGCTGGAAGAAAATAGTCGGTGGCTTTTTACTTTCTCCCGCGGGACAGATGGGGGCGGGAGGGTAAAAGGCAAAGCTACGAAAAGCCAGGCTTTATTGCCTACCAAGGGGCATGGGATCTCGTGCGCGGGATAGGAGATTGTTTAGATCCCTAGCCCATAGACCCGTATCGTAAGGAGGCTGCGGGGCCTATCTAGGATCGTATACGCTCTCCCCACGGATTATGGTCGTGAAACGTTTCACGTCGTCCATTCACGTGGCTCGTAACGCGACGCTTATTGTAAACTTGCACGGGGACCGCGCGCGCCGAGTCCTTGCCAGCATTTTGTCGTGCTTACTGGGATCCTTCCTGAAACGATCTGTCCACGAGATTCCCGTGGCCGGACTTTTTATCTGCCTTTTATGTAGCCGACCGACCGAATATTAGACACTGGCCGATTTCCTTCTTACACCGCAACGGTCCCAAAGGGAAACGTGGCCAGGGCTTGCAAACTGCTGGCAAGAAAACGTGGACCTCCAAATGCCACAGGAATCGAGAAAGCGTTGTATGGGAAACCTTTGGTCACTTGTACTTACTTATTTACTAGGATATCTTGGGTGTAGTAAATTACGTTGGATTTCTAATCTTGTGACACACATTTTCTAGTTGAATTTACTAGTTTTTGATTGGTAATAAAGTAGGGGAATTATGCTTAAGTTGACATAGTGAGGTAAGATGACATACCATTACTATCTTTTTAAATATTCGCGCGAGAAGTGGGACATTGATGTTTATTCATTGGCTAGTAGATTTTCCTAATAGTACAACATAGTATGATCACCGGTGGACGCACGTTTAGACGTGCTGGAGAGTTGTCTGATTCTGTGACCGAAAAAAGAATTATTTTGATTTATGTATTGTTACGATAATGCCCGTCAGGTAAGGAGTTCAATTTATTAGATGAATTTTGGGTAAAGTAACGTTAATTTGCATCGTGAATACTGTACAACTGAGAAAGAAATCATAAAGTTTTTGTCACTAGAAAGCAATACGTTTTTTCGTTCACTTTTGGGTAACATAACATAATGAACGTCCGTTTAAAATGACATGAAAATGGATACTCCTACGAAAAAACTTATAGGACTCTTTTTGTAGAGAATTTCCTAAGCTATAAATCGCAGAATAAGTATTTTTGTCGCAAAACTGCTAGATAACGAGATATTCGCGAAAACAGTTGTATTTTTGCAACCCTCTGTAAAATTTTTTAGCGGCAATCGAATCGATGGGGACTTTTGACATATTGTTTAAAACGACCAAATAAAGGCCCATTCTAAAATTTAGCTTGGTGGGAATTATTCCGTAAATTGGGCAGATTTCCGTCTAATTTCACTGGACTAGACTGAGCAAGCCTGCTTTAGAGTATGTCATCTTATACCGAAGTATGTACTTACACAGATGCACAGGCATATCATTTTTTATTTCTCTTATTTTTGTTATTGTCGTTGGAGTCATGAGACTGATGATTATGTTCTATTAATAAACAGATAAAGACTGCTCTTTGGTTTTATTTTGATACCACCTTTAATGTTTAAGATATTTACCTCAGAACAAAAAGTATGTCATCTTGAGCATAATTCGCCTATAAGCCTATATATATATACGTTTGTGACGAAATTGTTACCTTAAGGGGTTATGCCCACCTGTGACGTCTGAAAAAACATGTTTATTCGGTAATTTTGGGGGGGGAAAGTTGAAGGTTTTTTTAAAGAAACCTTTATGTATTCGAAAGTGTACACCTTATAATACTTGCAGTAATTATTCCAATGAAAAATATAAATAAATAAAGGAAATATCAGTGATCTCTCGGCAGCGATTTTTTTTCAGTAGTTTGCGGTGACCACTCTAATTTTGACCTGATTTATCTTAAATAAAAATTTCGAAGGAATTTAGGTAGTATATTAAATTATCTGGTCCTTAATCGTTCATTATCCCGAAAAATTAATTTGCTACAAAATGACGGCTGTTCAAATTAAAATATCAATTTTCGCCACAAAAATCGCTCATTTTTCATCTGTAAAATAAAAACTACGTAACGGAAATGAAAAAGCCACGATTAAGGACAAGATTTTTATATATAGAATAAGTCTACAAAACCTGAATTAATTCGATGCAGCGGTTCTCAAGATATTTTGGTCACCGATTCTGAAAACGTAGTTTCCAAAAAAACGCGTTTAAAGTTTTAAGTTAGCTTTACATCCTGCAGGAAATACCTATACTAAAACTGGCACAGCTCCGCCAATTTTGGTCGGATCAAATTGAAACTTTCACACAATACATTTGAGATGTTGTACTTTAAGAAAATATCAAAACCCCAAAATCCATTTCTCCAGATTTTGCAGGTGGGCATAACCCCTTAAATAAAATTGAGGTATTTTGGAGTAATCGTGAGATTTCTATACACTTTTAAAAGGTTCCTAAATGCTAGTTTCCATCCGATTCCTTTGTCTCTGTCTTCCCAGACTGTGAAACCTATTTTCAGATTCATACAGTACCTACTCTTCTCTGACAAGATCCAACCAGCTTCGAGTTATCCCAGCGCGTTTCGCGGCCGGCGAGACACAGAGACGTGGAGAATACCTCGAAACAGCCCTCGTCGAGAGGCAGTGAACCCGACTTAACCAGTTCATCGAAAAACAACGTCGATCGGGACGCGAGCGCCATAAAAATTGAACGGGATACGACGGGCCGACGTATCCTCGGCTTTGATACGGGATACGCCGCAAGGCTTTGCAATTTCATCCCAGAAAGCCGTCTTTTCTACAAAGTTATACGTTATCTGCCCCCTCCACGGTCGGACGGAGCCACTGCGCGGCTAAATCGTCGACAGAGCCGTGGATACCGAGACACGGAAGTGGGTATCGACCTCGTTCCCGAGATCACTGCAGTATTTTCCCATCGACACGAGCGTTTCCTCCTACACCCTCTCCACCCCACATAGCCTTTCTATCCTTCTATCTTCCCACCCCCTCGACCCCGCATGAGACTGAGAAACGAGTAGCGTCCAGCGCAGTGTGCAATGAATTCTCTAGGAAAATCCTAAGAAACATCAAGGAAACTACAACTGGAATTTTTCCACCAACACAAATTCCTTCGACGCACCTTTGTGAGGAAAGCAACGAGGAAAGACTTCGATCGATTGCAAGCCCTCGTTCTTTTAAGGGGGAACACCACTGTGACGGCCGGAAAAATGAGCCCATTTTTAAGATTTTTTTAAGGGACAACTTACAGTTTTATTATAAAATTGTTATTACCTATCTTTAGTACAATGTCTTAAGAGACTATAAAAAAAAAGTAATACAAAAACATGCATAGATTTCCATATACAGTTAATCTCCTACATCCCTCACAAGAAAACATAGGTCGCTTATCGAAACGATATCTTTGGAACGGCAACTCTGAAATCAATTTTTTTTTTAATATAATCGGTATGAGTGTAGTTTCCGTTGTACGTACCGATTTTTAAAAAAAATTATTTTTGTAAAAATGGTGCGCTTGGGAAGAAAAAGTTTCGAAAATCCGCAAAAAAATGGATAGTTTTTCGAGCGTATTTAAAAAAATATGTTTTCGATCAAAAAATCGGTACGTACAACTGAAGATACTCTTGTTTTAAAGATCCTATCAAAATTTCAAGTCGATCGGATAAAAATTGACAGAGCTATTGATTCGATCAGTTAGAAAAATGTCGTTTCGAGAAAATCGCGTTTAAAGTTTGCACGGGAAAAATCACACTTCCGATCGTGACGTTCACTGTCACTCGAATGCCCGATCAACGGTTGCATTTCTTCGATTCTCGAACGAACAGCGTACCGTGTGTAAAAACGGGAAAAACCCAAAATTTATAACCTTTAACAATGTGGGGGAACAGTGGGTAAGAAAAATGTCGGCGCGTTATTTGTCGCTAACATAGCGCGCTCGGAACGGCATCGTGACGCGTCTCACAAAATGCACTGTATCTTCGTCAATTCTTCGAATATCAACTTGAAATTTTCAGAGAGTATTTTTGAAGAGTTAAACATTAAGAAAGTGAAGAAAAAAAATCGAAATTTTTTTCAACTTTCACAGTGGTGTTCCCCCTTAATTCTACTAGCACCGGTGCCTTCAAAGAACGCGTATATGATTAAACAGGGATGGTAAGCAGACTCTGCTATAAATCTTCATAGCGTCGTAAACGTATTTGAAAGAGTATAATGCCAACCGGTCGACAGCGACGAGCTCGAAATATTCGTCCCGCCAGCCCTCGAGGATCAACTTGCACTCGATGTGTAAAGTTTGCCGGAAGAATCGTTCCGATCTAAGCCCCGCTGTGCCGGGCCAGAAACTATGCGTAAAGAAACAGGGGAGGCAGGGAAACGCCGAAAGAGAGACAGGAGGCAACGGTCGCTGCGGAATAGGATTTTGCGGCGGGGGCATTAAAAGTTGCCAAGTGCAAAGTTTCTTGCGGGATGATCCCGGTAACGGGCGTGCAGTAGCACTCTTAATCCCGTTACCTGCAGCCAATTTTTCTCCCCGTTCTCCTTTTTCCACCGCGATCCTCCCCGCGCCGGATCCTCGCGCGCACGCCGCCCTCACCAACTGTTTCTCCCTTTAATCTTTTCATATTCACCGCGTCGTCCAGGAAACACCTCGGCCGCGTTTCCAGGCCCTTCCCTTTTACGTCGCAATCCGGCGTTCTATTCAAATTTACGTGATGAAATTCCAAATGCATCTGCAGCCGTGCGACGTCACGCAAAATACAATTTGGATAAGAACAACGTCGCGGAAGTGTTCTTCCGGGGGGTTAATATTGCACGTTTGAATTAAATAAATGTGACAGAAAATACATAATAGAAGAAGAGACACCTAAGGTAAATGGCCCAGTGCTTAAACAAGCCCCAATAATTAAAAATTGAGAAGAAAATTTGCTAATAATAACAGTTTTACTAATTTGCAACGTTTAATCTGATCGAAATATAATTGCAAAATGTATTAGCTTTATATAGATACAATTATATGCTTACATCACTGAATAGTTATGTCAAGAAAAAATATTATTGTACAGTAAAGCTTCAACAGTTTCAATCTCGCTTCTTACCTAATGGGCTCAAGCAAGCAACAGAATATTTTTGTTAAGGTTGTAATTAATTAATATTTTATCGTTTTTTAAATAGTACAGTTGTTTTGGATTTATTAAATATTGAAGATTTGAAAATTAATTGGATCTCTTATTAATTTTTGGTTTTTAATATTTAAATTGTTGCGTTTATTCACTAGTACACGATAACATGGCACGGACCAGTTATTACACGCATGTTTAATGGTGGCATGGTGGTTAGGCGCCGGTACTTATTCACTGGGCCATTTACCTTATTTTAGGTTATAAAGTCATAGCTTTTATTTTATAAGCTTTTATTTTTACTTTTTATTGTTTTCGTATTTGTTTTCGAACTTCTTAAAGTTCTGCAATATAAAGAAATGTTAATTATTGTTTTATCAACGATTTTTATTCAATTTTATTTTATGTTCAAACACTGGGACAGCTAAGTTTAATCACTGGGACATGCCGTAAATTCTGTTTAATCACTGGGTCAATTGGACGCTTTTATAAATTATAAATTTTAATATTTTTCTTTATTTAAATGATACTCTATAATACATCTTTTGAAAGGAGAAGACTCGGTCTAACGATTGGATAAACATTTAGATCAAATTATATTATTTTTAATTATAAAAAGTCTTAGTAACCGCAACCTTTGCCTTAACTGTTTAAGCAGTGGGCCATTTACCTTACTAAGAACGTGAATCTGTTTCTTTTTTTTTGTTACAAATACTCAGCAGAGTTGCACAAGTGGACGTTAATAATGTTATGGAAATCGATACTTTTTGCACGGTTAAGTAATCGCGGAGGAGAATGTTTTAAGGGGTAGTTCCGTTCCTTTCGGAGGGTAGGTACGCTTTAGAGGCACTCTGTGTTTAACGTAGCGCAATATATAATTCCTCCGCCGTCGCGTTCTTCCCGCTGTTCGAGTACCTACGTTTAAGTTCATAGCATTTCGCCGATATCCCGAAAGCGGGGCTCGACTTTTATATTGGCTCTCGTGAAACATGTACGCCTGCACATACGTACGTATATATTATGTAGATGTACATAACGGTGCACTCCGCCGGATACTCGAATGAAACTTTCCGCCGCGCGGCGACGACGACTGCGACGAGGGCAGAGGGAAACGTCTTTCATCGGCGTTATACGACCGTCGGCTGCTCGCCGGGCAAGGAGGGCTTGAATCGAGAAGAAGCAGAACTCGAAACAAGCCCGCCCGCACCCTCGCGAGAAGAATGCAACCACCGTCCCTTTTCAAAATGTAAAAATAGTTCTGCCCTGAAGCGAGCTCGTTACTGCGAACACACTGCTACGCTTATTGGCGGCGCCTGGAATTTTCCGAGCCGTAAATTCTGACGATCGATGGATCGGAGCCGTGCGTGAGAATTGCGAGCGGAGTCAATATTTCGGTACGAGTGTGGAATATGCGAAATGGTTATGAAACTTGGTAGGATGAATTTGATTAATAAGGTACTATGGGTATCGACGATGGTATGGATTTTAGAAGAATTCAGGTTCCGTTCGGATTTGCGATAATCGGGTTTACGCCCCGGCAGCTTCAGCAAGCTTGTGCGGTGCAGCAAAGATTCCACCTCGTAAATTCGAGGTCTTCCCGTGAATTCGGTGGAGCATAATCGAGTCTCGTGGTTTCTGTGATCCCTGAAACCAACGACCGGTCACGTTTCGCATCGACGAATATACAAGCGCGCCGACCAAGACAAATAACAATGGATTATACACAGGTGGTATTGAAATAAACATTTAGCAGCAGCTGAACGTTTCCACCGTGTGCGTTTTGATGGCACTAATGTCGGTGGCTCCAAGATGCCATTTCGGAGGACTCGTGGAATTTGGGATGGAAAATCTTGCATAAGATGAAATCAAATAATTCGTGGAACTTAATGTAGAAATTCTGATTTTAGGAAAATATAATATTTTTTACGAGTTTACTGCTAGAAAATAATACAAATACAACTGGAATGCAACCTCGAATAGATTATAGGAATTCATCTACTGATTTTCAGTTTTGTGTGTCTTTGATTCGTTAAGTGTTTGATGAAGGAAACTTAGTAACACGATATGTAATCATAAGTTATCAAAAAGATACCTTAGTGGCCAACGAATATTACCAGAAAGCTCGTGATCCAATATTAAAGGAAGAATATTTCAAGAAAGAAATAAAATAAAATTTTCGTTCAGGAGGAACTTTTGCATAGAAAAGCGACGCGGAAATTGGTTGTTAGAAGGGACGGAAAACCGAGTCAATTAGGCGACGCGGTGTAAGTAATTAGTCGAGAAGAGGAAGCCACCCGGGATCTTTATCAAACTTCTCCAGAGACACGAATGGGAGTTGGAGAGAATGACGACGATACTTCGATCGAAGACTACTGAATTCCATTTAAAATGGATCCCGCGGAAAAATTCACGCTAATCAGCTGACAAATTGTTCGCCATTCTCGACTGAGTGTGACACTCGGATGAACACGTTCGCCGCGTGCCACGAGAACGAAACGAAATCGGAGAAATCAATTTTTAATGGAATTAACCGACGCTTTATTAATCAACGCGATTCGAGGCGCACCGCGCGGTGCATCCTAATATAGGCGCTATGGAATATTACCCGCGCTGGTGATTCAATAATTTTAATCGTATCAGCTTCGTCGCTGGAAACACGGCGTTTCGATAAAAATTCATTTGACCACGTCACGTGCCAATCACACGATCACGAATTCTCTTTTCCTATACAGAGTGACGTAAAAATCGCGGCACAAACATGGACAATGATTTATCCTATAAAAACAAGTTCAATTACTAATATATATTTTTCTATCATTGAGACTACAATGGTTAACATTTTACAGCACGCGTAAAGAGAAGAATTTTAAATCATTCTTCTCTAAAAACGAAGCAACTTCATCCCCCACTTTATACTCATTTTTGCATAAGGATTGCAATTTTGCCTCATCTTTTACATTTCACCTTCCCACTTCACGGTTACACTTGCTTTTTTCCCAAACAAAAGAACAAGGTTTATTTACCGGTTGTCGAATTTTACACCACCCCCACCACAAGTTTAATTACTAATATATTTTTTTCTATCATTGGGACCACCATGGTTCACGTAAAGAGAAGAATTTTAAATCATTCTCCTCTAAAAACGAAGCAACTTCATCCCCCACTTTGTATTTATTTATTTATTTATTCATTTACGGGTACTACCCTTTGGTATATACATGAGTAAGTGGTATCGAGAGTACAATTAAAAGAACATTATATAATTTGGGATTACTTATTAATAACTTATATGCTAAGTAGGTATAAGATCGTCTACTAAGTTGGCTATCGCCCTCTTGAATGTATATAGGAATCCGGAAAAAACATCAACTAGAGTTTCAATTTTGTTAGCAGACTTACATAGTCTATTGATAATAATGCTGTTATTGAAAGCAGTTTTGTAGGAATTTAGATGAAGAATGGGAAGCCTTCTCAGTATCCTCGGTGGTACGTGTAGTTTAAATAGAAAATAAAAAATAAAATAAAAAATTAAATAAAAAACTTTTTACTCATTTCTGCATAAGGATTGCAATTTTGTCACATCTTTTACATTTCACCTTCCCACTTCAAGATTACACTTGACTTTTCCCCAAACAAAAAAACGAGGTTTATTTACCAGTGGTCGAATTTTACTCCACCCCCATTATACACACTCTCGAATAAAATGGCACCAGCCTTATTCGAGCATCTTAGCGTTACGACAGCGGAACGAGGAAATCCTCGAGTTTCGTGGGACGTCTGACGCAGCTTCGCTTATCTGATAGCGTCGCGGCTCCCTCGAGCGCGTGAGGAGTACCGGTAGACGCGGAAGACACAGAAAAAGGAGTGCTTTAAATCGAACAAAGGCTTTCACGGTAAATGGTGGCGCGTATATAGCAGCCGCGGAGGCCCTTTCGCCGAGCCATCCTCTCGATTACGAGCCGTTCGGAAACTTCTTTACGACGGATCCAGGGCGACGACGCCGGGAACTCGCGGCGGAACGGCGCGGAACGGCGACTACGTCAGCCCCGAAATGGCCACGGGGAAGTGCACTCGCGTGAAATCCTTTCGATGGACGCGAAAACCTCGACCTCCCTGCCGGAGTTTTATCGTTGCCAGCTGGAACACGTTCCCCACGGCCCGCGGCGTCGTTCTGCGAAAACTTCGACGCTCGACGGGCGTGTGTTCAAGCGGTGTTACAACGTCGAGATACGCCTTTACGAGTTACACGACTATCCACGGTGTTGGGAAATCACGGCAACGTGTTCAGGGAAAAAAGTGTCGGGATCGCTTCGCGGATATATGTTCTTCGCAGCTCTTCAACTTCTTCAAACGCGCGTCTGTTCTTTTATCGCTTCGCACTTCTCCTCGTCCTTTCTTTCGTTCATTTATACTTGGGATTTCTATCTATGCCTAGTGATGGGACTGATACCAATACTATTGATGATATTCAATCAATTCGATACCAAAGTACTCAATAGGAAATATCGATACGCATCGAAGTGTTATGTACTTGGTATCAATCGTCGATACACCGATTCTTCTTCCACCGATACCATATCAATACTATACCGAATCAAAACCGCTTTGATACTTTACGAAATTATCGATACTTATTTGATACTTACGAAATTATCGATACTTGTCTGATACTGTACGAAATTATCGTTATTTATTTGATAATTCTGTGATCAGATGGTAAACCTGTTATGATATCTATTTGATACGAAAGTATCGGTTCCGATTTGCAATTTACTACTTCACGAAAATAGTATCTATTACCAATTATGATTTGATAATATAACTAATGAAGTAGGAGTTGGAATCAGTATCGTGAACTACGTATATAATTGAATTTTAATTAATAAATGATGTACATATACATTATTCCTTAATGTGTAAAAATTGGTAAATTTTTTGCATCTTTTTTATTTTTATCTCCCCTCCCGTTTTTTTTTATAATTTTGTATTATCATCATAACTACGCACGTCTGCAAAGTTTCAAGACAATTGGATTGGTGAAACCGGGTTAAATAGGTTTTCCGTTTTACCCCACATGCAGTCATTTGGTGAACATTTAATATTTACACTTCAGCGTGAGGTAAAGATATTGCAGGTATCGATATTCTCGTATAGGTATCAAGTAGGTATCGATATTTTTGTGTACGTATCAAACAGGTATCGATACATTCTGATATGTAAGTATCAAAGAAGCATCGATTCCTTTTGATATCTTTGACTTTGATATGTATCAATACCAGATCGAAATTTGTAGAATGGTATCGATATGTATCGATACGGTATCAGTCCCATCATTATCTATGCCTGTTGGGGGATCTTTCCTTGTGATTGAGGATTGTATAAGCAATGAGTGTAAAGATTTAGGTAATTGTCGCTAAATATGGGGTGGTATTTATATTCAAAACTGTGAAGTAGCTAATAAGTATACCAGTTCTTTTGATCTTTTCGCCATATCTCATTCCGCACTCAAACGTTATCTGAATATTCTAAATAATGTACTGTGATATGCATCAGCTGTTCTCTATTTTAGCTCTGCACTTTACTAACGCGATTACTTCGATTACCGGAGCTTGTCAGACAAATTATTTTTATGTACCCTGCGTCATCTGTCTTAATATATTTGTTTTGTTTTAATATGCACCCTCTTACTCCTGTACACTAAAGGGAATCCCTTCCCGTTTACAAACAATAAAATCAAAATAAAAATAAAAAATAAAATGCAATGGTTGCAAATTGGAAACCTTTTCTCGAATAAATAATTCCACACCTTCCGATTAACAAACCCCTCTTTCATGAAACTATAAACTGTCTCTTGCTATCTATTATAGTAACGCAAACCACGTCATCAATAACGATCACTGAAAATATTTCATCGTCCTACACTCCTTAATCGTAATTAAACCTCGCCCGATCCATTTTTCCATTAACTTCACGTGAAATACTCCGCCCATTAAGCGATAACAATCAGCTAAAACACGGATGCTACGGCACCCACGGGTCCCCAGGATTCACGATGGCACGCTTCTTCCACTTATTTTACGGCGCTCGCTTAACGCCGCCGGATATACATCGCAGCGAGTCGAAGCGTTAAGGCGAAAGAAACAAATCGGATTAAGCGGAGGCAGGATCGAGCGACGGCGCAATAAGTATCGTCCGCATAGCGCGACGACGAACAGATTGCCCGGCCGAGAAGCCAACGAAGCTGTCCGAGCCTTCGGCTGGCGTCGCAGAGGGGTAGAAGGGTAGAGAAGATAGATTGGGGAAATGAGAGAAAGACGAGGCTGATCAGCGCGATGTAATTTAAAAAGTTCCCTTGTCCCCGTGAAATTGATAAATCGCGCGAACGTCTTCCTTCCCCGTCCACCCCTTGTCCCTCCTTCCAACCCCCCCCCCCCCCGTCGCGCCCTTTTCTTTCTCTAGCGAGCGCAATCAGCGGTAATCTGCCCCTACGAGCGATAAATTAAAAAAGTCCATTCTTCCATCGCGTTCGACCGTCACGCTGGAATTACGCAACGTTTCCTGCTTTGCCACCCCCTAACCCGCCCCTTCTCGGATGAAAGTTGACAGTCTACGCCAACTTTCGATGAATACGTAAGCGGAACGCCTCCCGAAATGCTCGCAATTTCTCAGCCCTCTAATGATAGAGTGCTCGCCTCGGATGATCGAGACGCCCTATTCCGATGATAAATCCCGCTGACGCTCGACGCCGTCGATGATAAACGACGCAGCTCGACGCCGAGGCCAGCGACTGATGTCTCATTGAATGTTCGACGCTCGAAAGTGACGCGCTGTACCTCGGCGTTTTTTAAACTATTTATTATGGGAGACGGCGCGCGTGGATCTTGGATGATGGTTGAGGTTTACACTTAAAGTGGGTGTTTTATCATCGTGTCGCGATTTTAGTATTATCGCCGACAGTATTTGGTAGCTCTCGATACGATGGTGGCAGGAGCTCCAGGGTATTTGCGTTTTTATAGGGGAGAGTTGCCTATATCGTACCACTTAAGACATTTTATGTTATATTTCATATTTGGTACTAATTTAAACGCAAATGACTATTGGATATTGTAGCTTGATCTTTTAGGCACCTACTATTATATGCTTTAACTTTTGTTCAGAATAAATTTATTTATTATTAAGCTTTTTGTCACATACTGTAAAAAGTATGATTTTGACAACTGGTCTCCTAAATCGTACCTCCACTAAAAATAGTATCAATTTGAAAATAGAGAAGAAAATATTCAACATAAAGTAATGATTATTATATAGTTACATATACATATGTATATGGATCACACACAGGCCGCAATAACCTACATATGAATATTATGAGTTGTCAAATCCTACTGGTACGATTGTAGTGGTACGATTTAGGAAACAATCGATTTATTTATAAATATCAATTTAAACTTAATAATGAATTTAGAAAAATACAAAAGTACAGAACAAAATTGCATTGTTTATTATTACTGTTGTTGATTATTATCAGCTAAAACAAAACCGGTAAAAAGTTACATCAATCATACTTGATTTTTTTAAACGTTTATAGCACACCCAAAATAGTGTGTCAGCTCAAAAGATTTTGTTTCTGTTTCTTATAGGGTAAACCAACCAGTAATTGACCGCATACCAGTGAATGACCATTAGGCAAAGAAATGTCAATTATAAATTTAAAAAATACTATATGTTTAGAAATGGAGTGTAGTTGCACTTAATATCCCATATCTTTAGTTATACGTATTAAATAAACATTAATAAGTTCAATTCTTAATAAAAGTATGCGGTCATTTACTGGGCTTCTCATTCAACAATTCGGTCATTCACTGGTTGGTTTACCCTAGATGCCGTTTAGATGCCGTTTACATTCATTAATTACCGAGAAATTGATGAGGTACGATTTAGGTGACCAATACGATATTGGCAAACTCTCCCTTACATCCTTATCTCTCGCACCGTCACTTACACAGCAATAAAATGGATATTATTATTACACCCCCTGGTCGAATCCTCCCAGGTGCCATCCCCATTATACCTTCCGCCTTTATATGCCGCGTTTCTCCCACGACAATAACGCGGCCGTGTTCGCAAATTCCGCGACGCAAATCCTCCGGCAAATCTCGCATTCGGAATTTCTTACGGGCGAGCATAATATACACGGCGCGCTGCGCCGTCGCGTCTCGCTTAGGGTTTAAAATGTAAATGCTCGAGCGAAAGGCTCGATCCCGGCCGTGTATTAAACATTTATTCGCGTTTGTCCCGGCATTAGCGGGCTATATTTATGCGTATCGCGTGCACAGCCACGGGGGTCCATTGTGGATGGGAGCGCGCCCGAAGGAATATCGCCGCGGCAGCAGTTCGCGCGAATAAATTCGCGAGCAGCCGAGCTCGGTATCCGAGCCAGCGAATATCGGTCGTATTTCATCCAGGTAGAGACCGTCCTAATGCACGGTATAGAGCGTTCCCCCGGATAAAGGAACCGCGAAAACGTTTCCTCGTGGGTATTAGCGTCATCCCTTTGCCGAAGATTGATGGAGCCATCCTGACAGGATCCTCCTTCGCCTCTCTGTTTGCTCGTCCCCCGTTCCGTGCCAACGCCGTAGCGGTTGTATAAAAAAAAAATCACCACCCCCGTCCACCGTCTAGACCCCTTGCTCTTGCCTACCCCATAAATGGTTACAGGTCATGTCGATATTTATCACGAACTCGATCGTCGACACCGGGGGAGGTTTCAGCGTGGAGAGAGACACGTTTCGAGTGGAAGGAATAGGACATGATTCTCTTGATAATTTCTTAATACGTTTTGGGGTGGAATTTGTTTTGCAGGCGGAGTTTAGGTACTTGATCTCGATGCAGAGTATTTGTTTTCTTTTGGTTTTTATTTTATTTGATTTTGTAATTATTTGTATTTATATTCTCTTTCTATTATTATTGTATCGTGTTATTAGTGTCATGATTAGACTTAAGAGCACCAAATTGATGACTCGCGCCCCTTATTTCTCTTTGTGCCTTGTGGGAATGTAATGAAGTCGTGTTAGTATTATTATTATCTGTTATTCCAGTGGCATTTAGATGTAGGTGGTATGTATACCTTTGTAATAGAGTTGGGCAAAATGTAATCTAATTACAACTTACAAACTACGATTAAAACGTAATTTTGTAGTTGATTACACATCATTTTCTGTAATCCTTCATTTAGGTAGCTGATCATTTGGTTTCGTCAACTACCTAAATGAACGATTACAGAAAATAATGTGTAATCAACTACACAATTACATTGTAATCGTAGTTTGTAAATTGTAATTAGATTACATTTTGCCCAACTCTGCTTTGTAATAGGAATATCGTGGTTTTTCGGCTGTTTCGTGATGACTGTACGAGAAATTAATTTCCCCAAAGCGAACTTAATCAGGGATCTAGGAATTTCTCTTGCTGTAATTTTATCTATTTATCTATCTCTATTTACCTGTCTCTAACACGAATTTATTTAGTATATCCCGAAAATTTTCCCAAGTTTCTATGACAGTCCATAAACACCTTGCAACGCGAAATAGTAGTCGCTCTTACAACTTACCAATCACAAGCCTGTTAAAAGAACAGCTTCGACAGCAAGGGGATTTATACCCAATCCCATTCGTGACAGTCGTTTCTATAAATATACGAAGATTCTGTGTAAGTTCCACGTATTTATGACAGAAACGTCGCTGGGATTCGAAACGCTCGACTCGAAAGCGACGAAGGTCTCCCGTCTTCTCCGCAGTAGATTTGTCCTCACGCGCGGCTCAATAAATTTTCCTCGATCTCCTCCGTGAGCGTACGATCTCGCTGGAGGATCCTTATAAACCGAGAGGACTCTCTGGACGAAGAGGACCAAGATTCTCGGTTGTAAAAAGGGGAGAGGATCGATTCCCTGCGCAAGTACTGGGCTGGGTGACTTGTATCGCGAGAGCAGTAGTGGCATTAGAAAGATTTAGTAGATTGCAATTTCCCTTCGATACGGGTTGAAGATCAACAGACCCTCTTTAATAAGAAATACACCTTGCATTTGTAACGCGGTTACGAGGTAAACGTGGTATCCGAGTAATTAGTATCTAAATCAGTCTAATCGGAAGGATGTTATGCGCGTTACAGTACAAATTATTATTTAATAATTTAAAGAATTTTGTTTGATATCGGGATTCCAAGATCTAGTCCTATACAGGCCCCGCACTGAGTTATTGCGAGGATTTAGTTAGTTTATCTTTAAATAACTTCTGCTCGAGTGTAAAGTTCAAGTGTGAATAGTTATATTTTTTATTCTTTTACTAATGAGTTAGAGGGGCTGGTGAGCCAAGGGTAAACCCAGAATACTGGCTAATGCCAATATTGACTCTCCGTTACCTCCGCATTCGCCAGTTGCGAATAGAGCACATAAAATAAATCTTTTACATGAGATGACGCTCGCCAATCGTTATTCCGTATTACAATATTCAAAAAAAAAGAATGCGCAACTCACCCACTTTATCGATATACTTTTAAAACGTATAAATTTTGGTTGTTTGTCTTTGAACAGTACTCAATAGAACGCCTTTCCGTGCCTGGGAAAGAAAGAATCACACACACACACTATATTGACGATTATTATAAATGATAGCGATAGATAATAATAAAAATGAAACACGAAAAGGAATGAGATCTAACAGAAGGTTGATCCCAACGCAACATAGAAAATTAACCAAGATTATTAAGCGAATATAAAACGCAGATTTATAAAATTGAGAAACGAGAGATTAAAACAAAACACTATTTAACGTGGAAAGAATGAGTCCATTCACTATAAACTTTGGAATCTCTGGCTCGAAACGGAATTTAAGTTAAAGAAAAGAAATTAATATCCACGGACACCTTGTCACGCTCTCCGCGACTGTACGACAAAGAGTCACTTCAGCTTCGCGCCCCCGAGAGCGCCCGGCCGCGAGGTCCGCTCAGAAAAGCTGACGCTGCAGTCCCAATCATGCCCCAGCAACCGTCGCATGATTTCGATAGGTGTTCTCACTTTCATGCTTCCATACTTTTACTTATGCGCTACCGGCGTAGAACAGGGTACTCTCATCCTCATGCCTCTCACACTCAGATTACTCCTTTACATCGATGCGACGATTCGACGGTCAGAGATGCGCTCGATTAGGTTAAACCAGAATGCTAGATGCATTGTCAAGACACACCCCCGCCGCTTACATTTAATCAGTGTCGCGAAGTATGAGAACCACTGCTCAGTTTGAACGAACTACTGAGAACCACGCTGATGCCTCATTGTCAGCACAGTCCCACGTTCAGGGTACAGCGCAGCGACCAAACGTCGCGGCGACGAACGACGTTCCTAGTACCGAGTATCCGTTTTCATAGATAAAATACAGTAAGCAGAAGTGCTCTCGATTAGGGATTTCTCAGAACGCTAAGCGTTGTCGAAGCACTCCGCTCACTAACAAAGAAAAAAAAACACAACTAATCATTGATTTTAAAAATTTTGAAGTTTCGGGACGTAACACATTCGATCAACAGATGTCCGTACTTTCCCTTCGAAAAAAGCTACAAGCTTGATTACAAAGTAGGGTGGATGCACAATTTGTGGCCACTTTAAGGTATTGTACCAGTTTTGGCCACTTCTTAAAAAATATAATATTTTTTCGTGCAAGCAATAAATGCAATCCTAAACAAAATATTTATGATGTGAAATTTTCCATATAATAATGATCTGCGAGCAATTTAAAATTAAGATAATTATGCACATGGCCAAAAACAGTGCAATGGCCACAAAAGGCACATCTACCCTACAGATTACCAGTTTTTAATATAATATCAGTGACTAACTTCTTATCTTAAATACTCTCCCCCATATTTTTATCAAGCACCAACGATCACCACTGGACCAACCATGCCAGATTTATATGTACGCCGAAATCTAATTACAGAAATCTCGCTGCAATCAAAAGGAAATTCAATTGCCCAAGTGGGATAACGATCATTGATAACCTAATTACCTGTTCCTCGGAGCAGGTGCGGTATCGATGACATAAACTACCCCCGAGCAATCAGGCGGCAAATGGGTTAATGGGCTAGCCGAAAACGATAGTCTACAGGATGATTCACACTTCTGACAAAACCCCCGCCGCCCCTCGTTCAGGGGTGGTTCCCACCCCCAGCCGCCATCCCAGCGTCCCGTGCACGCGCGTGTTCATCCAACTATGCCGATGCGAATTTCGCGAAGCTGGTAAACCTGCCCATTCTCTGTTTGCCCGGAAGTTCCGGCTGCTCGTTCGACAGGGGAGCCTCGAGTTTAACCTCGATTCGTCTATCGAGCTACCATCTCGTCGATTAAACTCGTCGAACAAGCCGGCAAGGAACGAGGGAACAGCGAGAGGTAGGAATGAAGGACCCCCAAATCCAGATTGAAGTTACGTGTACGCCGAAGTTTGCACGGGAGGGGTAGTTGACGTTGAAGTTTTTCAGAAAACGAACCATTCGCGAAGCTATAGATTTATAAAAGAAACTTTCAACGCGAGAAGCTCGAATCTATACCATCAAATTCACAGAATCTCGCATAGAAGGGGACACTGTTCTCTGCCTCCACTTTTTCGTCAATATCAACAGAATGAACTCTGCGGTCAGTTCACATACAAGCTGAATGGACCTCGACACGAGATACGAAGGGCGGTTAGGTACGCCGCAGTTGATTGCGACGACAAAGGCCCAAAATTTATCCCCGGCGTTACAACAAAGACGTAATCGAGGCAATGGGACAGAAGAAACGCGGTTATTGACGCGGCGATCGAATCAATCGAGCGAAGCCAGCTCGACCATGCCAGAAACACCAAGTGGTTACCGGTGAAACGAGGCTGGCCAAGGGAAGGGTCGCGGGACAACGAAGTCGGGGGTGGATTGGTGGAGAAGGAGAAGGGGGGAGGGAAAGCAGACGGGCCAGGAATTTATCATTTCGTAGCTGAAGTGCCGTAGTGGCGACAAGGCTGAAATTGCAGTATTTGGGAGTCGAGTGGAGGCTCGAGCGGAGAGGAATGGAGTGGAGATTGGAGGGCCACGAGACAGCGACAGAAATACAAGGATGAAGGAGGGGCGGCGATGGTGGTTACGACTGCGAAGGTCGTACCTGTCTGTGGAAAGGGACGGACAAAGGGGCAGCGGGGGTAGGAGAAGGCGAAGAGGACAGTCGAATGGGTAGAGACGAACGGTTAGACGGAACTAACGGAATTCTATTAGAGAGACGAGGACGGACAGGAACAAGCTGCGATCCTAAGCGACGATTCACCGGTAGCCACTCGTGTCGTCCTCCTCCCAACCCCTCGCATCTGCTTTCGATCTTTCTCCTCGTCACTCTTTAGACATTGCTGACAGTAGTCGGCGCGAGCCGAGAGCGCGGCCTGGCTGCCTAAACCTCTGCCTACACCACTACCGCACTGCGACAATTTGATAGCGCGATCGGAGGGCGGAGAGAGGCCCTCGAGTATATCTCCTCCGATTCCCACCCCCTGCGCGAACTCAACCCCTACCTACTCCTTCCTCCTCCACCCCTGCCCGGAACACCAGCCCAGAAACTCGACCATCCCAATGAAATCGTTGGCCCCCTTGCGATCAACCACCGCGAACCCATTACGGCCGGCTGCCCCGTAGCTTGCAGCGGGCACATCGACAGGAAAATTTAGTTGCTCGGGCGGCGCCATAATTTTGCGATACACCGAAGGAGAAATATAGTCGGGCGAACGATGAATTGTTGCGGCTGGAAGGGTTATCTATGGTTCCAGCCGCGGCTCTATCCGCCAGTGAATTCGCGCCGCCGTCAAGCGTTCTCGTTACTTTGATCTTAATTTAAGATAGTCCGCGCGCGCGCCGCTCTGCGGCTATCCGTTCGCCCGCGATCGTTTGCGTGCCGCTTCGATTCCGGTCCACCCGCTATCCGCCGCGCCGGCCGGGCGGCCAACTTAACGCCCACCCTCGCCGTTGAATTTCTATGTAAAACGACGAATGCTGGATCCGCTGGAGGGACGGAGCAAGCCTCCGCGGGGTAGGAGCCTTCCGCGGGAGAGACTCCACGGAGGCACGTACGATATTGAATCCGTAACTGTACAGATCAAAGATATCCACGCACGAGAACCTTCCAATTACGGCCGCCCAGGAGGCGATTTCTTTTCATGCGGGAGCTTGGACCTGAACGGGGTGGGTGAAACAGAGATGGAGGGAAACGCTCGACCGCGCGAAATGCACCGATATACAGGAGGGGTAGACACGGCGGACGTGTGGAAGGCGTCAATAACGCTCGCTTCACAAAGGGTCGCGACGGGAGGATAAATCGTCGGAGAGGCAACGACGCCGCAGCCTTTGTCGGGAGACCTTCTCCAGGCGATGTTCCTACGGCCACGCCCTGGATACCTTTGCCTGCCTCGTGTCAATGGAGACGTCATCTTATTAGGAGTCATGGTAGTTTGTTCACGATAGGGGCTCGCTGATCAGGAGTTTGAATGTAACTGGCAGCGGGTCAGTCTTGAGATGGGTGTCATGCAGGGTGCAAACACAGCAGCTGATTGCGACGCGGGGGATTTGCGTGTGTGTCAACGTTTTATGAATATTCATAATGGGACGATGGTGGGTAAGATTGTGGGAGAAATTCTTCTTACGAAAATCAACGGAGTTTTATTATTAATATTATTATCATTTTCAACGGAAATAGGTACCGTTTAGTGTACAAAAAACAATAAACCTGATAACTAGTACAATAAGATACGAGTCTGGTAAAATATTCTAATTACCTAAGTATAGTGTGCATTACGCATCGGGGACAGTTATTCGGAGAGTCGACTGAGAACTTTGTGCCGGAATGAATCACACGATATGGAGAACAAATCGATGTCAGCGAGATATTGGTTTGCCGTAGATATAGTTCTATTGATGCACGTTTTATATGATTTGTAACGCGAAGAGTAAGGCCCGTTACGCACTTGCGACCAGTTGCCGGTGACGGGTCGCAAGTGCGTAACGAGCCTAAGGGTGTCTGACTATACACTGGGCGTTTCTACTTAGAAATATCATTTGCTAAGGAAACGCTGCGGAAAGGGCAGAAAAGTGAACTTGTCCTCTGCTTTCACACATTCTCAAGATAGTCTCTATAAAATTATTATTATTAAGCGTCTTTATTGTACAAACATGCAAAATAGGGATAAAGAAAGAGAAGGGAAAAACTCGCCTAGATTGTGTCTGGAATACAAATCGCAGTTTTTTGGCATGAAATTCGGCCCTGATGTTGTATTGTGGAATTAATGAAGTAGACAGAGTAAGTTTGAACGATTATATTGAAGTTTGATATTGATATTGAAGGAGTAAGTTTGATATTAATATTGAAGGTATTATTTTATTGATTATTGTAAACTCACTTTCGAATGACGCCAGTTTCGCAGTTCTCACTCCACGCAATCCGAAGTTCTCACTGCGGTTAAGCACTCGGTCCGAAAGTTATAGTACCGACATCCTTTGTCTACACGACGCTATATTTATTGTTTGGATGTTGCTTTTAGTTTTCAAGTTATAGGGCGAAACATTATCACCCATTTTTGTCACGATTTTCGTAGAGCTTGATTTTTCGTGCATGCCTCCCACTACTATTCTGATTTTAACCCTTTAAGGCCCAAATACTTTTCTCGACGGAAAGAAATGATTTCTTGCGAATAGTTAACTGAAAAAAATGGTCCCAATACATGCACTTTATCGTTGTTTTTCCCCAAAAAAGCCAGTAGAAATATGATTTTCTCCATGTGACGTATACGTCAAACTGGGCGTGTACGAATTAAAAAAGCAATTTTTTTCATAAATCAAACTTTACAAGCATTATTCTTTTAGTATAACAATTATTTTACACGTATCTACTAAATCAAATGTAAAAAAAAATAATTTCACTCTCAACTGTTTAAAGAAAACAAAAGCAACGTTTCAGGTTTTCGAAAAATGTGGAACATGCATTCGCCACAAATGTTTTCATGGTTACTGTAAACATTATTTACAGCGGTAAACGCATCAGTGGGTTGCATCTCAAAGCCATTTAGAGAACTGAACCGTTTTGAGACCCAAATTTATCGACTATCGAATTTTTATTTATACGTCTGAAAATGATGTGACTTATACGTCACACTAGACGCTAAAGGATTAAAGACGTATTCACGTCAAAAGGGAAGTAAATCTACGTACCTTCACTCACAAACAACTAATTAAAATAAAATTGCAACAAACACTCTATAATATAAATAGATTTGTTCCAAAGACAGTAACCCTTAATCTTCCTCAATTTACACCCCACGCTTAATCATATACTTTAATCTCTATTCGAAAGCATCCCGACGCCAGTCGCACAGGTAACCGCGATTTACGAGAAGTCATTTTCCCATTAACGAGGCGTGTACGTTTCCGAGGATGGCTGCAAAGGGAACGGAACCACCCCTTCCCAGTATTCACAGCGAAAGATGTTGGAAGCTCTACAGGGACGGCTAACGTGTCTGCGTAACGCCAGTTGCCGATCCCTTCGAATTCCAGCCGGAATGCGGAAAGCCCGCGATGCGTAGCTACCGAGAACGATGGTTGGTCGGCTCGTCGCGCATCGACGCGAAGGAACTGCGGCCTCTTCCCACCCCTCTGGCCCGAAGCTGAAACTTCAGACAAACTCTGATTGCCGTATGCAGCACCCCATCTCCCCGTTGCACACCCCGCTGTGTCTGCTCCCGTTCGCGGAACCCCGAGCGAAACAGTCTGCGCTGAAGGAAATCCTCAAATGAAGTTCCGACACGGACAGCCGCGGCTCGGTTGCCTGCATGCCGCATTTACATGCCTGTTTCGCCTGTGTGCTCCACGACGACCAGGCGATTCGGTGCGCACCGCTGCCGGGGCAAACTTTGAATACGTTGCGGATGTATTTTACGTAGCTGTTATACTTAAATTACATCCTGCGTTCGAATGGCCGCGTTTATCCGTGAACATAACCACTGAAGTGGTAGAGGTTGGAGAATGGAGGGTGTAAGGTACATATGTAGAATAGAAAAGTAGAAAATGACAGTGCTAGTGGACTCGTTATATAGTTAAGTTCAGATAGCAGACTCTGGCTTAGGGTAAGTTTACGTTGGAGCTGCGATAGAAACTATGAAAGCATCGATTGGAAGATTGCATCGTTGGGCATCTCTTACAAGGGAACACCGGTGCAATAAGCGCTATAAACTTGTGTTAACAAAATTTTGGAAAATGTTTTTTTTTGGGTCAGGTATTTTTTTTAAACTCTTTTGAAAATTTTGTTAATGCAAGTCTGTAGTGCTTATTGCATCATTAAACTTTTGTTTGAAACATATTTTTCTGTCTGTTGTACTTTGAGAGTTATACGCGAAAAGGTGGAAGTGCCAATTTGACTTTGAGGTTAGTTTTCACCCCCTTAACCCATACAGCACACTTCGTTGCAGCTGTATTGCAGGAACGTTGCTGCAATATTGCGTTGTTGCAGGTTGCATTGCAAAATTGTAGGAACGTTCCTGCAATATTGCCGTGCATTATTGGAGTGGCAATGATCTTACAATATTGCAGCAATATTGCAAGAACGTTGTCGTGCAATGTTCCATTGGTAACGATCCTACAATATTGCAGCAATATTGCAAGAACGTTGTCGTGCAGTGATCCATTGGCAACGATTCTACAATAATTCTGCAATATTGCGCGCTCATCGACGTGCAATGTTCCAGTGGCAACGACCCAGCAAAATTGCCTACATATTGTCGTGCAATACTGTAGTGGAAATATTGCAGAAACAGTACAGCAATATTCTGAAGCAAATATGACTTTGACGGAATTTGAAATATGACGTCGAGTAGATTCTACCACATGTTTCATTTAACTGGATATGCTAGAATTTCTCGTTGGCCGTTGAAGATATGAAAAAAGTGTTATTGTGAGAGTTGTTTGTACATGAATTTAAATTATAAAAGAGATTTGAAAATGAATTTAATTTGTTTAGATAGAGTAGATACTATATATTTTAATGTGTGTAATTATTATTATTATTAAACGTCTTTATTGCACAAACACGTATATACAATCAAGCAAGAAAAAAGAGAGATGAAAAGACAAATGCAAAGGTTTAGTCTAAAGACTACTTTCCAACCTAACCTAAAATGACACCGGGTTATAGTTAGAGTCCGCACCTACAGTGTTAAAAATCCCTAATAGGTTTGTCAAATGAGCCTTCGTTTTTGAATAATTTGAGTTTAAAGTTTTGCACGGTAGGAGTATAAGGTCGAATACGTAAGCAATCTTATCAATCAGCGGTTGTAGCTGCGGCAGTAAAGTGTTCGTCTACGATGCTACAGGTCCTCGGTTCGAATCCCCCTGGGGTAAAAATATTTTCTATGAGAAAAAGACACACGGGCGTTATACTACTACGATTCTGCACACATTCATTTCGTCGCGTTCCTGACGGCTTGAAACGTTGCGGTGGGACCATTGCTGTAAAATTTCCGAAACGTTGCGGGAATATACTCCTGCGATATTGCTAATGCGGACATAGGAGTGAACCTGCAACTTCCCTGCAATGATACGGTGCAACATTACAATCTCGCACTGCAATATTTCCGAAGAGTTGCAGGATCATTGCCACAATTTTGCCGTTTCGTTGCAGGACTACATGTTTGCAATGCTGCCGCAACATTGCAAAAATACACACCTGCAATATTGCGAAGGCGGACATAGGACTGAACCTGCAACGTCTCTGCAATGTTATGGTGCAACATTGCAATCTTGCACCGCAATATTGCAGAGACGTTGCTGCAATGTTATGGTGCTGTGTGGGGAAAGGGCGATGGGGCCAAAATGTATTGAGTCACTCTAAAAACCCATGAAGTTGCGTTCCAATCGGTGAGTCCGGGTTCGCAGTGTTCCCTTCTTAGTAATCGTAACTCTGCTCGCTGCTTCAATCTACACACTTTCATTAGAAAACAGTGGATTGTATTTCTACACTTCGCTCTCATTTAAACCTACCCTTAGATGTAAGGAATGCTAAGTGGTAGAAACTATATTCCGTTCGTCAGGATTCGTAATAGAACGAACATAAAAATTACGGGAGATTACGTGACGCAGCTAGGTGACCTCTTTGGTCACGGATAGTTGGAGAGTTTTCGAGTGACTCTATTAGTTTCCACGCCGTCTACGGTTTCTGCGCGAAGGGCCAGCAAGGCTCCCTCCATTTACCTCATTTTGTTCCCTTCGCACTCGATTCCCCATTGTTATCGTCACTCGCCGGCAGGGCCAAGCGAAGTACACAGAAAGTGGGCGTTCTGAAGCCCAGTGACAGGGTCCATTAGAAGCGGTTTACTTAGGTCCTTTAGGATTAGTCCCACCTCTGCTTGCGGCCTCCTCGTCGTCGTCTTCCTCTCTTTATCTTCCAAGGCGCTCCGACTACCGTGTCTGGTCGCTATTCTATCACCGAGGATCCCATCATCCGGCAAGAAACACCGGGACAAGCACAAAAGAAGCATCAACGGAATCGCGGCGGGACGAACTCGAGAAATTAAGGCGGATTCGCACGCATCAGTGCCGTGGGCGATTCAGTGGCTTCAGTGTGAGTTGTAGAAAATATGGTTCCCCTGTTTTGAAATAGAGCAGTTCACACTTATCCGTGTCAATTACTCACCCTGATACAAGGAGACTATTGATGACACTGAATTGCCACGGAAATAATATGTGCGAATCCGCCTTTATCCGACTTGACCATGCCAATAACTACATTTCTTCGTAGGAAACACATTTTTTGTATATTTTAATACATTCTTGATTTTTTTATAAACTCTATTAATTTTTAGATTATTAGGGGGTTTTCGTACTTATTTACATTGATTTCCATTTCAAATTTACTAAATTCACATTTATAATTCATTATTTATGTGACACTCTTACTTAAGTGGCCAACTATTGTACTCTTTACCCTAAATAAATCTACGTGTAAATTCTCACTCAACCACCGATTTCTACATGCACCTGTTCCGTCCTACCCTTTAACATCCCCACGTCTAAAACAAGGTCTGCTATATAGTTAAGCTTTCCTAACATCTTCACTATATCCAGGAGAACATATACTCCTGCTCTATTTTCTCCTTTTTCGTCCTTCAACCTTTCAAACCATCAACTCAATCCTCCTCAAGTGACAAGTATTCAGGATATACCCGATAGAGCCAGTGTTGATTCGAGTGTAGATGGAAAAATATGGAGCATAACTGATTATGTTCGAAGTAGACAGTGACGAGCTGCAAGTGTCTCATCTGAAAAGCTCCTTGGTGAACAATTTTGTCCCAAGACAGATAAGTCTGCTTACTTTCTGTGTGATATACTATATACTTGTAGTTACCACATATAAAAGAAGATAAATTGTTATTTCGGGGTTCCCGAACGAAAAGTTCGCAGCCCAGACTATAGAAGACTCGCTCGAACGGCGACGAACGATTCCAAGCAGGAACCTTGTTGCAGTTCGCGTTCAAAGCGCTGCTTCCGTCGAGAGGATCTGTACTTAATTAAAAAAATTTCCCTCCGCGTCTCGAAGTAACTTCCCCTTCTCAAGCTGGGCCTTAATAACTGCGCGAGCAGCCAACACGGAAGTTTATTACGTCTAATACCACGCCGAGAGGATGAGATTCTTTCCTCTTGGCCGGCTGTTACTTGAAAACTCGCCTTTCCTCGCGCGACGGACAATAGACCACGTATATGAAGCCTGGCGACGAAACACGAGGGAATTTAGCGTCCGCGATATTGCCACTGACATTACGAAGCCAGGAGGAAGTGCAGTGGTTGACAATTAAACTTCCGATTCACGGTATGAATTTAAGGAAAGTTAGGTTTAACTAATTTTTTAAAGTAATCCGATTGAAACGTCATGCATTTTTCTGCTCGCTAATCAAGTTTTTGGACTCTCTGATCTATAATAGGCACAGTACTACTATTGTGTACTCATATTTACTGTTCTTGGTGTCTTGAAATCTATCTTCTAGTGTAAATTTAATTTTGGCAACAAGAAGCAGGTGTGTACATAAATAAATAGTGTAAGGGAGGGATTTGGTAGTTGGTAGATGAATAATAATTTAATTCTGTAAGCCTTAATTTTTGCAAAACTGCTTTACTGTTAAAATTTTGCCATATCACATGAAAGGAACGTAAGTAATTTCTTCAAAATTAAAGTGGTTTCAGCGCAATGGTTCGGTCAGTTAAAATTTTAATAAAAGCTATTTTGCAGTCGTTATATTTCCGACGTTTCGGTCATTGATTGTGACCCTTATCAAGGAAAGTGAAATAAAACTGCGTTTGCTTTTAGGTGAAATTTACACGTTAGCGCGTCGGTTAGAACGTGACTCCTCGCTCAACGCACGTCTCTGGCTAACGTGTAAATTTCACCTAAAGGCAAACGCAGTTTTATTTCACTTTCCTTGATAAGGGTCACAATCAATGACCGAAACGTCGGAAATATAACGACTGCAAAATAGCTTTTATTAAAATTTTAACTGACCGAACCATTGCGCTGAAACCACTTTAATTTTGAATTATTTCATATATACGGTCGAAAATTTAATCAATTTATTTTTAAGTAATTTCTTCGAATTCTTTCGACCAAACAAAACAATACACATTCGCCCACCTGGTGCATTCAACTTACTGGTGACTGATTACCGCAGTAAAGAAAGCTTAACCTCTTGAGAGATAACGAACATAATCCCTCTGCCCTTACACATTAGAAATACAGAGCCCAAGCTGCAAATATTCAATCATCAACACGCAAAACTATATCCATAATCTCTAAATAAATTAAACCCTACAGGTGCAATCATTATACATACCTATTTTCCGATTTTCTCCGCATTGCACGTCCACGTAATCACCAAGAAGCTCACTCTCCTCAATTTTCTAAACGCTTTAAAGACTTAAGCATCCTTTAGCCAGAAGATATTGGGTCCAGGTTGACCCAGGATATAAATAAATTCCTTCACACAACACTAACAATCATAATAAACTTCATCCCACTTTAACCATCTTATTTTCTAAAATTCTTATTTTCTTACAACAATGGCATCGATAAGTTCGACTGATCAAAAGAAAGTCGACGGCTAGGTCAGTTTCGACTCCGATTAACTGTCCTATTATACCCATCCCAAACGACATTCTTTTTCTTCTAGCAGTAGCGAAGTACTTTTCTCGATTTCCAAAGTTTCCCCTACTATTATTAATTACTCTCTGAAACGTTACGCTTGGGTCGAAACGGAGCCAGTACCGCCGAGAGAGTTACCAAGTAACATCATGAAACATTCGACGAGCAGCGTCCCAGTCGCTGCCCGCTCTGTAAACAAATTCTGTATGCACTGTCGCAACGGTCGCGTGTTTTCCCAAGGTGTTTTCGCTCCGCGCACGATCCCGTGGCCAGCTTCCACCAGCGCTCGTTTCCATCACTTTTTGCGCCTCCACCATCTCGTTTGCATTCGCAGCTCGCGCCGCAGCTGGCTTTTTCACCGTCTTCATTCCCGATTTATGCCTGATTTATGCGCCGCTACTTTTTCCCAAACCCGCCAGTTCGAAAGCCTCCCGCGGGCCGCCTTCTGCTCGCGATTCCGGAAAATCGCGGGACAATTAACGCTTCTGCTCGGCGCCGGCATCCCACGCGGCCGCGTTTTTCCACGCTCCCGTTAAACGAAAGTTCAGTTACAGGGGATGGTGTTCGACTTTCAGGCTGCCTGACTCGAGGAAAATTAAGTAATGCGCAGCAACGAACGCATTAGCATACCCGCCCCACAAATTCCAGCTAAGCCGTGAGTAATTGCGATCCACCCACGGGCGACAATACGAGCGATAAGCTCGTGATCGTTTTCATCGAATTCTTCCGAGCTGAAGAAACTTGTTAGATCGATGCTGGGGGGGTTGTTGGAGAAAGTAGCTCGCAATGTGTGATTTGCTTTGTGTAATGAAACGATGTAGGGAGTGTTGCTGAGGTATAGGGATGTTTGCGAGGCCCCTGGGAGTTGTAGAGGGAAGCTGGGGATGTCTGCAGTAGAATTTTTGGACGCTAGTGATACAAGGCATTGAGGTATGTAGGGGTGTGGTCAAATAAGTGCAGATGTGTAGTAGATGAGGAAGGACACGTTTGGTGGTTTGTATCCTCGGGCATATCGCCTTGCACAGCACTCGAGGTGGTTCGTGGTTAGTCACTACATCTAGCCTAGCCACTATACATCATTGGTCGCAGGGGTGTTAAATCTTCCATCCACCAAATAGCCGCAGAAGAAACCTATCGAGCAAGAACGAAGTAGACGCGTCTACACGCGAGTAAAGCGCGTTCGTAAACCTACCGACTTCCAAGGAAGATTGATCACCTATCCCAGCGATCGTCGGACGGTGAATCTGTGTTCTAAAAGTAGTCTCTCTTCCTTTCTCGCCCTTAATAAAACGCGAAGGGATGAAAAGTTGGAGGACGAGACTCGCGACTCAGGCCGCGAAATTTGTGAAAGACCGGGTGAAACGTGTCTCGATACTTACACCGTTCTTTCGCCCATTACGTATCTGCAAGAGGATAAAGTAGCGAGTGGAGTTAGCTACGTAAATTGGCTTAAGGGATTTGACCCTCGATGAGCTTAATACTCCACGCCCTGTTCGTTATAGGTCCAATCTACGCGTGGTTCGACGGAAAATCTGGTCCCGCGTTGCATGCGCGCAACGTAACTCCTTCGTTACTGCGAGTTACGTGGAAAACTCCGGATTAGGGGCCCACTCTATCGGGGATACGGTGACTGATTTTTGACGGAGCAAAAATCGACTCGGATTAACTGCGAAATGGAAAATACTCTTGATTGACGTGGCTCGGTTCATACGTGGGCAAATGGCAGCAGTGAGTGTGACTGAGTTTAGCGAATAGTTTAGTGGGAATTTAGGGTGGAAATTGATATGAATAGGTACGTATTGTTTTGGGAGATATTTAATATTATAGTTTTGGAATATTGAAGCTGAAGAAGCGTCTTTAATCCTTAATACCTGAAGCGATGGTACATTGAAATAAAAATCAGTAAGGGGGCTGTATGACCAATTGGGTTACCTTTACTTCACCGACAATCATTTCATCGACAATCATTTCACCGACACGATTTCATCGACACCGTATTTTGGGCGAAATATAATTTCGATGAAATGATTGTCGGTGAAGTAAAGGTAACCCTGACCAATTTGAGTGTATGACATCCTAGATGTACCTATAGTAAAGCAATCGTTGAAACTTTCTTAGATTCTACTTCACAGAGCCATTTGATAGACACTGCGACGCACAGTGGCGAATTTCGCCGAAAAGCTGGCCAAAAATCAGAATGTAAAAGTTTTAAATTTGCTAAATCCAATTAGTGCGATTTATTTATGACATATTTGTGCATAATTTCTTACTAATGTAAATATATAAACTGCAGCCCTTGCTGAGATGTGTCAGTTCAAAGTTGACGCTCGTAATTTAAAGGTCTACTTTGAGATTTATTTTCAGATTATCGAGTCCAGCTATCAAAATAAACATTATATATTGTGGTGTAGTATCATATACACTATTATTGTGTTAAATGTGAAGTCTGTAACAGTTCTTATAAACAAGTAGTGAAAGCATATTCATTTTTTGTTTATTCTTAAGCAAAAAGTTACAACTCAAGCGAGCTCAAGCACCATTCTTTTTTTTAAATGAAAGCTCAAGGTATGCACTTTAACACCCCGTTGCAGTTTTTTGCAACAAATTGCCATTTTGGCAAATATTCTCATTTTTGTCTACACTGATACGAGTATAATTTCCGATCCATTCAGTTTATGCATATACACGAGTCATATTGTTATATTATTCTGTATATTATATATCGGAGTGAAGGCAAGTGATTGCATTGCAATAAATAATTGAATACTGTGCAATTAGAAATTCGGAAGTAAAGGTGTATTCGGGAATATTTACAGAAGTGACGTATGCTACAACGCGCAATGAAACTCATTTATACATAAAACATGCACTGTTCACCTACAGATAGCACTTTCAGCAGATATTTATGCGAGTCAAAATAAGACGGAAGTTAATAGTGACAAGATTGCGGTTGAGCTCTCACTTAGTAATTATAACGTTTAAAATTCCGCAAGAAAAGCATCTCGTTGATCATCAGTGCCATGTACCAAATGTTTGTATAAATATATATGTATAAGTATGCAATATAATAATGTTAAAATATATACAAATATTAATGTTTCAGTAATGACTGCGTAATTATTTGACTAAAAACTACAAACCACAATACTTTTAATATTTTTAATAATATAATTATAATTAAAACAACAAATTAAACATTAAACGTTAAAAAATTATACTTTTAGCTTCTTAGAGTTATATTACAATAAAATATTTTAATAATTTGCACGGGAATTGTAGATTCATTTTTGGCCAGCTTTTCGGCCAAATTCGCCACTGTGCGACGCATGAATTCTAAATTAGCATCTTTGGAGTGAAACAAGGAGATTGAGATATATCCGACAGATTGCAAGGCAGATATAGAAGCCACCAAGGAAGATGGGAAGCGACTTATACATATAATCAACAGCTTGATTCCAACCGCAAACCACCGACGCGTGATGCAAGATATGCGTGTTTAATGCCTCTCTGTTCTGAACTTAACTCAATCTCAAGACCACCCTTCCCACATTCCTCAATCTTGCGACGTATCTACAGTACCTACATCTAGCATATCGCTTGACACTGGTATTCCACGCGTGTGTACGCATGCTAACGACGATGCGTGCTAACATCCATTTACTTGTCCAATTCTCATTCCTTACAGAAAAAAAGTCGCTTAAAATTAAATATTCCTATATCCAATCTACAAAATAGCTTTGCTGACGACTTCACTACCAGGTGAAAAATAAAACATCCAATATTTCTATTCCATTTCCCATTACCACCCCTACTTCAATTACTATAAATTAATATTTGCAGTGAAACGCTGTTTATTCGTATTTACTTAGTTTACGTAACTACTAATGGATGTCGACTTCCTGATTGCCAATTTCTACGTCACTAACTAATATCTCACTGCTAACAGACGATAAGACGATCGAGATACGTATTTACAAGCAACTGGCGCCTCGAACAGCAAGCATACCCGCGAATTCGCTCTAGTATTTTCCCAAGACGTGTACGCCATAACAGACGTTTTCTTTGCTTTCTCAGTAAACAGTCCAAGCACAGAGCTCATTACTATACAGTCGTCAAGCGTGGCAAACAATGACGTTCCCATCCCCGAGGCTGTGTACGCAGCTGTTCCGCGAGACACGTGGAAATTAATAAGTTTTCGCGCTTAACGAACCACTAAGACGCGACGCCGACGTATACTCTGAAAACAGACGCGAATTAATAACGCCGAGCGCGCAGCGAGGGTGGAATTGTTGCAAATACTGCACCGCGAATTTCAGAGCGCGCTGGGCAAACATTTTGCCACGAAAGCAAGATAGAATGAAATTATCAATCGCTGCGGCGTCCAGCCGTCGACATCATCCCCGGGATCGGGGCGGGAATACAAATAATTAAATTAATCTTTCGCCCGTATCGACGCTCGGCCTCGATTAACCAGGCGACGTCGAGTTAACACGCAACGAAATCCTATTACACGTCGCGATCCACGCAGCAGCGTGTAGACAAAGCTTATTACAATGACTTACTTGTGCATTACCACGGAGCAGCCACTCCAATTGCTCCCTCTTACGCGATCCCACTGAGCACGAACGGCCAGAACGTTTATCCTGCTCCAGTGGCGGGGCCCGCATCCCGATTTCCCCGCCATCCATAAACCACGATCCGAAATTCCAACGCACCGCGGCCAGAGCGCGCAGGCTTATAGCCCGCCGTCCGCAAAACCGTAAACAGCCCTTAAACGCGCCCTTAATCCTCGCCCGCCGTGGCTTTCCACCCCTCTGCGTATACGGGGTATCCGAGAAATAAGCGGCTAGTGGAGCAAGTTAAGTTTGCAGAAGGATTTTGCGGGTGAATGTTTCCTCGGTAATTATTTTTAGGGTGCAACGTGTCCAGACCAGCAAGACTATTTTTTATTGTTCTTTTAGTGCAGGTACGAAGCTGTCGTAGGGTAAACTTGTCTAATTCGTAACTGGGTTTAAATCGAACGCCCGCTGCTTATTTTAACCTAAGAAAGTCACAATAGCCATAAACCATTAACAAGTCACCATGCCGTCATTCCACAAAAAAAATATAAAGCAGGTAATTTTTCGGGTACTTTTCACTCAAATTTTGTCATGATTCTTAAGGATTTTGTAGAATTGAAGGGTCAGATGCAGTAAGTGAACTAGCACTCGAAAATGGGAAACATTATTGTCAAAATACTAAGAAAGATTGGAAACTTAGATGTTATTAAACTGAATTTTAAAAAATATAGTAGGGGAAAGGTGGGATAGTTGATCACAGTTTTTCTTTTTTATTAAAATAATAATAATGGTTTGCTTTGTTTGTATTTAATTATTTGAGTTGTGATATAAACTGATGTGATCATGTATCCCCGCTGATCAACTATCCCACCTTTCCCCTATTATAAAGCTCGCCACGCATTTGTTCTTAAGGGGTACTTAAGGGGAATTTTGTAATTTATTTTAATAATAATTTTGTTAAAATAAATTATTTTATTGGGAGGATATTTAAATTTATTTAACTTTAAAAAATGAATCCAATTATTTTTGTTTAAGAAGATAGTTTATTAAAAATTGTTAGATTTAATTACCTCAGAGATAACAGCGTAACATCTTTGAAGATATCATATTTATAAAGATGATTGCGACCTCGATGTTGAATTAAAATATAATTTAATTGCATGAGTTTAAATCTGAAGTCTGTTCGACTTTTAATATTTTACATGATTTGGGCAAGTTTACCCTACTTGTGCACTATGTGTTCCACTTCTTTTATTTCTGTTAGTGTGCTTCAAACCCTAGAGTAGTAGGGGAGACCGGGGCAAGTTGATACGTTTTTCAGTTTTCATTGTTTTTCATTTTTGTTTGAATCAATTACTTAATAACAAATATGCTAAAATATATTTTGGTCCTTCCTCTTTAATATATAGTAAGCGAAAACTTGAGAAAGTACATACAAAATGAATGAAAAAATGTTATTTGGACGAAGGCAAAGTGTATCAATTTACCCCACTGCGGGGCAAGTTGATACATCTTTAAAATATCTGTTTAATGAGTAACTAATAAATTTGAAAAATATAATTTCAATCTAAATACCTTTCCAACAGTCAAAAGTTCAAAGATCAAACAGATTTTTAAACAAACATACCTAGAAAAACATTTTTATTTTCATTTTTCTTTATGTCTGGAATATCCCACTTTAACATGAGGTGTCTTCTTCTTTTTGTTATTTCAAACCATTTTCCAAGAAATATAAAGAAAAAATTCAATTAAAAGTAGTCGGGGAAAATTAATATACTGTATCAACATGCCCTAGAGGAACCGTATCAACTTACCCCACAGGAAGTCATTATGTATAAACATGTCCATAAAAAAATGTAGAGCATATAAACATAATTACAAAACGTAATTACCTTACCTACAAAAGACTCAATATGATGCCAAATTACTTCGGGTTATAAAATTCTTTATATCGTCTCAAGACGGATTGGAAAGTGAACACAACTATTTACTTTTTCTTTATATAAACGAAAACAGTTAAAAAACGATTGCTAACGTCAAGGTACACCCACGTACGCTGGATCGTAGGAAAGAATTTATCAACAATTTACACATATCCCATTGAAATGAAGCTACATATATACGGTGTCGAGATAATTCGTCTGTATCAACCTGCCTCTGTATCAACTAGCCCCGGTCTCCCCTATGCTTAAAACACGCCTGTCAATCTGTACTACTGTTCCAAAGGTCCCATCGATTACACACGAACGTTTAGCCCGAACGTTGCGCGCCCATTTCGCGACACACCCCATATAAGCGTAGACGCGTCCACGATGGGATCGTCTTCATAAATATCCGAATGTTGCAGCGACGCTCTGCTGGCGAGCCGATCGATCGGAAAGGAAGCATTTGCGAATCGATCGGTTCCGCGTATAACGAGTTCCTTGGAGCAATTTTTCCAGCGCGGAAGGTTGAGAGGCGAGGCCCTCCCAGATCCCTGGCACGATTTTTCTCTTGTCTGAAGGGGAATTAGGAAAGCGCCTGCCTGTCTGATGTAACTAAGGGCCGCTCGTTATTGCCGAGATTCCGCCGCGCGTCCATCTTTTTTCCTTCCTTTTCCTTTTTTTCGCCCGGGCGAAGGATATGAAGTGGAGGGACCCGTGGAAACAAAGAATAAAGAATCACGCGTGCCGCGTGGTGGGAACTCGGAACGAGTTCAGAAGTTGCTGCGGGAGGATTACGACGCTGCCTGACGGCTGGCGTCGCGACGCCGCTCTGTTTGCTGTTGGATATTACAAACGACGCGCACCGCGTTCCCGTTCCGGTGGTATTCAACGATTCCCGTCGCATCAAAAGGAGCAGGCTTCTGTGCCCCGACATTGTAAACGCGGGGAGTTACTTAGAAAGCGTAATACGTATCGAGAATCCCGAGGAAAGATCTTTCAAGAAAACGGGATACGCATTGTACCGATCTGAATTGTTGGAACGATTGCACGTGTCCTGAAGAGTATTGATTGCGTCTTGGAAAAAATGTAGAGTGCTGTTTCATCAGTTTTCTAGAAGCAGACTTGTACAGACCAATTATTATCCTTCGAATTAACTCTGTCGCTGAATTCACTTTGATGCATTTGGTATTTTCATTTCAAAAGGGTAATTCATTGGTAATTCAAGTTGACCGCGAGGGGCAACGATAATCTCGATAAAGTCGGAATCGAATCCAGCGAATTAATACGATAATAACCGGGCCGGGGATAGAATTTTCTTAGAGATCGACTTCCAATTATATCCGCCGCCGTCATTAAATCAACGAGATTCCGCGGCAATCGCGACGATAACGATCACCCCCGCCCCGCATTTTTATCTAATATCGAAATTCGTTTAAAACTCCTTACCTCCCAGCGGCCGATTATCATCGTCTACATCCTTCCTGGGGAACTTCGCGATCACTTCCAGCAAATGGCCCCAATCCTTCAGGACTTGGATTAATTCAACGTATTTAACGAGCTTGAAAGAACGGAAATAGGTACAATCTCAAATACTGCAAGAAATACAATAACGTATTTGGGACACTCTCGAGTTCCCTACAAAAATAAATTACGATTCAAATAACAAACAAACTTCTACACCCCTTGTATATTTAAAAAAAAAAATATGTACACACACGTGCAACCAAAAAGAAAGTGATCCTAAGAATTAAAATCATTCTCGTTGCTTATTGCAAATCCTACAATCCCCTCCTTTTCAGTTGCATCATTTTTCTTCAACCCACCCTGTATGCCTTCCACCCCCGGACGGATCCTGCAGGCCCAGCGACTCGAAACGCATGCATGGGAATGGAGGCCACGTGGCGATCGCGTTTCGATTCGAAGAGTAGAGCTGAATAAGGGACGGACGGGGCACACGAGCAGACAAGGGGTGAACGGGCGGGGGGGTGAAGGCGTCGCGACGCCGAGCAACACAACCACACCCTTCGAAGGACCTGCTGGATCGATAGGCACACTCTACCCTCTGCTAGAGCAGAAAGAGGAAAGTGGTGAGTGAAGGAGGGTGAGGGTGAGGGCGGAGAGGAAGAATGAGACAGGAAAGGGGGCAGAGAAAGAGGATAAGACAAATTGCCAGAGATCTCACCGTGCTGCTTCTGCCGCTTTCTTTCTCTCCTCCTCCACCCTACCTTCACCACCATCTCCACCCCCCTGCTCCCTTATCCCCCTGCCGTTCTTTTTTTGCCAGTTACCTGCCACCGACAATTGATGTCGCGCGAAAACTTCTCCCTCGGACGCGTGCTCGCGGCCTTTTTCCACGCGAATTTTCAATCTCGGGGCATATTGTTAACGTAACGAGGTTACCGGAGCGAATTCACGGTGACGTCGTAATCGAGCGAGCCAGACGGGAAAAGGGATACAAGTGCGCCTAATCGAGTTCCGCAGCCAACGGACTCGGAGGGGTTCAATTGATTCCCTTTGGAAAAAGAAAAGGAATATTGTGACTAACACCCCCTGGCAGGCTAATGAGCGTAAACAAGCAGCTACCAACGGAATGGTAATTTGCACACCACCAACTCGGTCGCTGTTTATGCTCGCGTCGAACACCGCGTAGCTATTTTGCAAAAAGTTGTGGATAGCGTAGCATCGAGATATCTGCAATTAAAAGCGACGGTCCTCGATCTAGAAGCGCACGCTTCGAGTTAAGTCGAGTTCAATTGCATCCGTGCGCCACACAGTGGTTCGAACAGAGGAAAAAAACTCATTTTTTGAATGTTAAATATACAGAATTTTTTCAATACAATTCCATAGTAGGATAGTTGAAGCACCAGAACCTACAAGAATTTTCTGTAAATACCATTAATTTGTAAGTAAATTATAATATGAAAGTTGGGGAACAGAATACCTGCAATTTTGAGTTATAAACGTGCTATCTTACAAGTGAAATTTAAAGTATCTGCAAATTAAAAAAAAAATCGCAATTTTGTAATTTGCTTATATACATACTGAACAAATAAATTACATGAATTAAGTCAATGACACCATCGTTGATTTCAGTAGGACACAAATTGAACAAAGAGGTATTTTTAATAGTAGAATCGAAGTTTAATTAGACATAACTTTTTTGCGACAGCTAGCGTCAAGGTAAGACTTAATACTAGTGGTGCGTTATACCTTTGAGTACATAATCAAACAGGTTTCAGCTGCGTAAACCTGCGGCTTTGGTGTCGGGAGCATTTTTTCTATAACTTTTATCAGTATTTAGAGTATCTTGCTTTCGTTTTTCATAATGTCGAAAAATGTTTTAGATAAAAGTTGAATGGTTCCTAGGAGGCCATAATTTAATGTAATTAGTTTTTTTATATGTGGACGCATAGAGGACATATGAAGGTCACCGATGTTTTTTAAGCGGAATCACATATTTTTAAATACATCATTAGATTCAGTTCATCATTTTTTATGACAAAGTATTAACATACTTCCCATACAGCACACTCTCGTTGCAGCATAGTTGCAGTATAGTTGCGGTGAAAGATTGCAACGATTCACGCAACGTTGTCGCAACTATGCAGCAATAATTCTATGTCCGCCTGCTGCAATGTTGCACAGCAACTTTGAGGCAACTTTGCACGGCAACTTTGAGGCAACGAAAAACTGTTAAAAAAAAATAAAAAAGTTATCGGTTACTATACCTCTCAAAACACCGTTAACGCAGATTATTGTGTCACTTTGGATTAGCCATTTTGTTTTTAGTAATTTTGACTTCAGATTTGTAAACAGCGACCTCAAAAACCCCGGAATACCAAGTTTGGTATAAATTGAAGGTTTTACATTGATGCTATCATATTTTTTCCTTGATATCGGGTTTTCAAACCACTGTGCGCCACGGAAATACATACCGCCGAGACAATCGGTCAAACGTATGTTCAATCAATGAGACCCTCGAGGACAATCGCTGGAAGCCCGAGGCGTCGACCAGCTTTAATTTGCGTTAACGTTGCCGTCGGCGCGGTAATGCGATTAAATTTCTCCCGTTAACGAGAACTTTTTCATCCAGGCGACGGCCCTCCATTTTTCATTCGCCGCGAAAAGTTGCGGGACCGTGCAATTTCGCGGCAGATTTCCACTCTTTCTAACGGCGTGTCATGTTCTTCGAGGCTTTTCACGTGTCGCGCATGCCCTCCCTCCGTGCTCCCCCGTGTATGTTCATTGTTCTATTGTCGGGGAACGCGACACACACGGCGCTCGCGTTGATCAGGATTCACACGTCGCGGGCGAACACTGGGCTGCGCGCGCGATCTGCAAACCGCGCCAGTTGCCAGTGAAACGTAAATCAGAAGCTGTTGAACCGCGGAGACAATGATCTCCCTCGTTGGGAAGATTCGGGGGACGGTAGGGGCGAGATGCCCGTGGCCTCTTTTGTCGCGGGAAGACTCTGGCAACCGTGAACCGAGCATGGAAACAGATCGGAATGACGGTAACAAGCTTGCCCGCGCTCGACCGACTTGAGTAGCCTGATCCCCTGGTCTCTATCAAGTGGTAGAGACGTATTGGTGAAATGGTTGTATCGATGAGACAGGCGAAGATATTTTGCTGGGATATATACAGTGGAAAGTAAAAATTTGCAGGTTGAAGATTGCAGAACTTTCTTTTCAATTTGGAAGGACACCTGGCAACTCTCCAATATTTAAGGGAGAGTGGGGTAATTGCGAATATCTAAACAAAAAGCTAACGAAACGAAAACTATGTGAGAATGAATTTGTTTATTATTTATAATAATAAAAATCAACTTTATAGTGAAAAAGCAAAATCCTTGGTGTTCGTGATTACTCGACTGTCATGGGGTAATCACGAGCAGAGTGCTAAATATTGCAGAAGTTGCACAGAAAACGCGACTTCAATGGTCAAGCCATAAAAAAATATTGCTACAACCTATACCTAATGTATTTTTCAAATTTCTCTTCTTGCGCGTTAGAAAAAAATTGCAATTGATCAGAATATCGGAAAAAAATTAGTAAAGGTCGTTGTTTAAACTTTTTTTCTGAGCCTGTAGTGAAAATTCAAAAATCCCTTTTGTAGATTTAAGTACGTTTTATATATGCTGAAAATTTCATAAAAATCCACGACATCAAACCACGACATCAAAAAATAAAAAAGAATTTATTTCAGAGGTTAGAATCATGATTCAAACAACACCTTGGTCACAAAATGTTGGTAAAAAAGTGTTCTATTTCAACTTAAAAAAAAAACAATTCTATCATTAATTCAACAGTGATTACATGCAATTGAAAATGGACAAAATATTACTTGAAACATGATGAAACTAATAAATTGTGTTTATCTTGAAAAGCATGAGCGTTCTGTATTTATTACTTTCTGACAGGCATTGGATACAACCTAATCTATTAACTAGTGAAGAGGGAACATCATTTTTATTTATTAAAACGCTCGTAACCATCGCATTCGCGATTACCCCGCGTTCGTGTTTACCCCACTCTCCCTTCCTCCAGCACACCCTACATTCATCAAACCCAGGAATCACCAGACTCCCAAAAAGACAAAAAGAAAAAAACCCCAAAATGGCAACTACTCCCCATGAGATCCCCACTCGACTTCCCCACAAAACCGTTGCCAGCACGATCCTACAGATCCACGAACTGAATAATTCATTAAACGCGATCACAACTTCAGCCCCGATCTCGCATTACCAAAAGCTACACAGCTCCCGGTGCATCCAGCGAGCCGGTACACGCAACGACACGATCCCAGATCCGAAGTCGTAGCAGATTTCACAGGAGCGTTGCATCCGCGTACGCCGGTGAATTCTATCGGCCCCAGGAGCGACGTAACTTCGCGAATACACCCCAAGGGATGAATCCCGGCTACTATGTAAGTTCTGACCTCCCTCGCTGTTACAACGGGCGTGGAACAACGTATCTATTTCCCTGTATTGCCAGCGCGTAAGCGTACCGCCGAGAATGGGGTTGCCATCTCAAAAACAAGAGTGTCGTCGACCCTGGACGCCGTTTAATCATCGCGGGACCAGCGTGACTCTAATAGTGACGTTTCGGCTTTTCTGATTGCAGGAGGTACGACGGCGAAGCTGCGCGCGCGCGAGCCCAGGCCACCGCAGTTTCCAAGATGTTACGAGTTACAAGGGTGGAACGCGGGACCAGAAGTTTCAAGTAAGTTTAATCTCTTCCTCAAACTTCGCCCTGGGATCCGCCAGCTTAATCCCGAAAAGGCATACACGTCGGTTTACGAATCGTTTCGTCCGACATCTGCGCCTTCATTTCCGCCGGATTATCATCGAAATCGGCGACTAATTTCGCGCCCGATGCATCTCCGAGCTGCTTCCTTCTTGTTTATGGAAAAATATCGAGATGTGGATGAAGGTAGATTTCAGGCAGAGATGGGCATTATTTAAATAAAAAATTATTTATATAACGTTTCAAATAAAAGTAACTCTCACTTATTTTTATTTGAAATAAATATAATTCTGGGTTATATTTATTTGACGAGTCTCGAATAAAAATTTTGTTTTTTATTCGAAATCAATTTTTTATTTGAAATAATTCCTCATCTCTGATCTCAGGGGCTCGAAATAGAAATAGAATAGAAATTTCTTTCTTTACCTCTTGTACTACGGTCGCTGAAAAATTTAGACTTTAGCCATCGCTAAATCACTGGACAGTCTTCTGCTTACCTCTAAACCCCTCGATGCGACTCAGAATTCCTTGCGAAGAATTTTAAATTCAGCAAGAACGAATAGGAAAAAGTGATCTGGTAATCAACATTGTCTACCTCGAATCGCATTGCAAGAACGAGCATTTCGTCTAGGCGCAATGTTCTAGTAATTCGCGTGGCGTTAATGACGCAGAAAGATCGATCACGCCGGAAAAGAACGAAGTGTCGGATACGGAGAACGGTCCATTCGTCCCGCGTGGGATCACCGCGATACGATTTGTACCCCCCACGTGTCCTCCTCTCTCTTTCTCTGTTTTTCTATCTCGAGGCGGTGCAGCGCGACCAAGGGACAAGAAGACGCGAAAACGGGGAAGAAAAACGACGGAGGGGGACAGGACGGCCAGGAAAAATCGAAGAAATGGAGGGTCAAATGCCGCATGATGGATAACCCGGCGGGAGAAGGTTCGAGCGTAGAAAATTGATCAGCGAACCAGAATCATTCGATTGTACTTCCTGCTCGTTGCCCCGTCCCTCCTTCGATCGTGGCTCGCCGCGTTCCTTCCATTCATTTTCCTTCCGCGCGATACGAGGTCAATAACTCTGATTCCGCCGGGCCACCCCTGTGTCGGGCTCTTCTCGGTACTTTATTTTCGCCGCCCCTGCTCGATGACCGCCGTCCACGGCCGATTGCCGATGGAAATGCTTCCGAGGAATTCATGTACCGCGGTATGAAAAATTACTGGGCGCTTTCGCTTCGGCGAGATACTGGAGCGGCGGTGTATCTTGGGCACTGAACTTCTGAAGGTTAAATTGGACGTTCAGAAATACTTGTTGAAGCGTAGTTGGTCACACGTGTGAGGAACTTTCGGAATTTCTGTGGAATCTTGTCGCGGCTGCTTGGTACAAGTCAGGATAATAAATAATCATTTTCACGCGGCAGTGCTGGATAGTTAATAACTTAACACCATCGCAAGTGGTGTGTAAGGGAATATTGTTGAGGGTAGGTACAGTGAGTAAAAAAAGTATTTGGACACTTTTAAAAATCGCATAACTTTTTTAGAATTGGTCTAAACGACTTGATTTTTTTTTGAGGACCTAGAAGGATTAGTTCTCTAAGTGACGTGTTTCGTCGTTTTGGAAAAAATTGCAATTGGTCGGAATAGCGAAGAAAATAGTAAAGGTCATTTTTTAAACTTTTTTTTGTGAGCCTGTAATGATAATTAAAAAAAACCCATTTGTAGATTGAAGTAAGTTATATACATACCTAAAATTTCATCAAAATCGGTTAACGTTGCTCTGAGTTACAAACGTTTAAAGATCGCAGAATAAGGTCGAAAATCGCTGAAATTCCCGAAATAAGCGATTTTCGACCTTATTCTGCGATCTTTAAACGTTTGTAACTCAGAGCAACGTTAACCGATTTTGATGAAATTTTAGGTATGTATATAACTTACTTCAATCTACAAATGGGTTTTTTTGAATTTTCATTACAGGCTCACAAAAAAAGTTTAAAAAACAACCTTTACTATTTTCTTCGCTATTCCGACCAATTGCAATTTTTTCCAAAACGACGAAACACGTCACTTAGAGAACTAATCCTTCTAGGTCCTCAAAAAAAAATCAAGTCGTTTAGACCAATTCTAAAAAAGTTATGCGATTTTTAAAAGTGTCCAAATACTTTTTTTACTCACTGTACATAGCATCCGCTGACCTTATTAGGCACTTGTCGAATATCTACACATCCAAAGACCTTAAGGATGTATCGGACGTACAATATTACAGAAAAGTATATGAAATTTGAAATACTTGAATATCTACGTCTTACGCATAGTAAATCTAGATGTAAGGAACTCGAACGACAGTTGGAGTCTTATTTTTACTCCTACAAAGGTATTTTTCATTTTGGAAATACTTTTTTAAGCATTATTTGCTAAACTTTTGGCAGTCAAAATGCCCTGAATTCACAATTTTCTCAAGTTATAATTTATTTCTTTAACACAGTGTAGTGAAAACAATTGAAACTCGGCAGACATTTTCATCTATCCATATACTACATGTGCAAAAAAATTGAAAACATTGGTACCATTTTTTCAACATTTTTTCAACTGTTTTATCTGCTAAGATCGTCTCTTTTTATAAGAGTACATGTAAAATCAGAAAAAATTAAAATCGTTATAACTCAGCAACCATTTAGTGAATTCGTTTAAATTTTTGGAGCACATCAGGAAGATTAGAAAGAACAATCTCACAAATTTTCATCAACTTGGTACCATTTTGAAAATAGGTCCAATACATCCTTACTAAACTTGCTTCGTACAGAAATTACTATTACCTTCATCTGCAATCCCCACCCCTAACACCCCATCAATTTTTGTGACTTGAAACAAATTAGAGGGCAAGAATAGCATTTTAAAAAATTGTTCGATTTTTACTAAAAACTTAGCGGTTTTCGTTTTGTAAAGTCAATCTTTTACAAAATAGAAACACGTCTATTAAAAAGGGGGCAGTTAAACAAGAGTACCCCCGTATATATGAACATTTTTTATTTTTTTCAAGCGCAGAGTCTATCCGTAACATGGGTCCCTCATATCAAGGCACAACCTGTATACGAATTAATATCCCTTTCGCGAGTGACAGAAGCGTCCCACGTGGAAAGGGCTTAACAGTCTTCCAATCCCCGTCCAATACAACTGAATGCTCGACGTAACTAACAGACGATTCCGCAGAAGCTCGAATGGAAGCGTCCTCGATCCCCAAATTATGGTACGCCCATCGAATCTGGGAATTCATTCAAGTTCGTCACGAAACCGCGCGGATCGGACGGCCTCCGAAGTTCTCGTGCGACGAAACTCCCAGCGTTATTGGGATTGTTGCGGGGCTCCCACGGGCGGACAGACGAATCCGTCGATAATCATTTTCCCGTGAACAGAAGTGAATTTCGCGTTCCGGGACGTGCCGAAGCGGGGTCGAGGCACTCGGGCCGATTGCGGAAATGGGGACACGCGGTACACGACGAACTGATAACGGGCCGTAGAAGTTATAGAACAGGGCGTAAAGTTGGTACCTATGCTCTCGCGGGCTGACGCGAGCGAGGAAGCCACCACCGAGGAACAGAGAGAGAGAGAAAAAGACAAAGATAAAGAGCAAGAGCCCATCGTTGCCCCCTTCGCCGAGAAAGATAGAAGGAACACGAGGAAATAAAGGTGGAACGGGTCTTACGTGTAACGGCGTCTAAGAGAGAAAGAAGTCTCCGGGCAGTAAATACTTATCAGTGCCGCGCAGAATTCAGACGTGCCTGGATTTCTTTCGCCAGCGAAGGCTCTATAAAGTAAAATCGATCCCGAAGGAAGCGTCTATCCCGCGAGTAACAGCCCCCGCCCGTTAACGGTCCTTATAAAATATTCCTATTATTTCCGTCGCGACGGGCGTGCGGGTCGTAAAGAACGCGTCGCGGAGTGACGGCCACGCAGAGACGCGGAAGAGGCCCGCGAAGTGGTGCGACAACGAGGATACATTAAGAGGCAGCTTCCGCAAAGTCCCTCGAAATATGTCGTTCCGCGAAAGAGGAGCTTACGCTTAGCATAAGGCATCGTAATGCATTCAGCGTCAGTTTGCGAAGCGTTCTTCTTGAAACACGTTTAACCAAGAGAGAGAGAGGGAGAAAAAAAAGGAGTGGAGGGAAAAATAACGCGAGGAAGCTTTGAAAGTTTCGGCCGGGAAAAGTTGGCGGAAGCGCCGCCCACTAAACGACTTTCGTCGTGCGCGTGCAGCTTCGAATTTCATTTTGGAACGTTGAATCTTATTAAGAAGTAAAGTCGTTCGTGCAACTTCTCTCGAATATTGCGGACGGTGTTTCCCCTTATAAATCCTTAGCTCAACACGGTGCTTCACGTCGGCTGAAAGCTGCCCTGGAAAAGCCCGATCCGGGACGGCAACCGATATCGCAGACCTCTCGCTGTTGCGCAAACAGGACCGAATGAAACGTGTTCAACCGGAGCCACGGAGATAAATCGTATCGGGGAGTTTTAAATAACAGTGATGGATCGTAATCTTGACTTCCTCCGGCGCGCTTAACGATAAAGCTTTCATAGTCCCAGGAACGCAATAAGGATTTCATTGGGCGATCGAAATTATTCGAGAGAGTACTCGTCGATAACGATCGTCCTGTAACGAGAAAAAGAGAAAGGAAAGTAAGGAGGGAAGCGGTTTTTTTCTTTATTAACAATCAATTCGCTCTTAACAGCGGCGAAGTAAAAGCCTGCCTTTACTGGCAACTCAATATCGACACGATCTTAATGACTTTCTCAGACACTCGCCGCATAAAAACCGCGCGCGAGCACTTAATGAAGGTAATTTAAAGCCGCGTTGGAGATCAGATTTTTACCGTGGTGATTCTGTGCTCGCGCGGGAATAAACGAAAGCGAACCACGCGATTCATCGAACGGGGACACGGAACGTCGATGAACTGGGGGTGGGAGGAAATGGGGAAAGGAAAGAAAGGAAGACGAAACAAAGGGGGAATATCCGTGGCCCGTCCCTTTTGTTTGCGTTTCGGGTCATCCCTTTAATCTGACCTCAGCCACTCTTGATCTCGGCCCCCTTCTGCACGGCCATCTTTAATTACGGCCACTTTAAGTCACCGCCAAGATAGCGCCGGCAACCCCCGCGCCTCCAGCGCCAACTTCACAAACAGAGGATGAGGGGGCGTGCCTCTGCCCCTAACGAGAAGATTAAAGGAGTGACGGACCTTAATGCCTACTCAATCGTACATGTCTCTTTTGTGCGGCGAAACCGATTCCGTTGTCGCGATTAGTTGTGCCTCCAAGTAGTTGTCGCTGATGGAAACTGAAATTACTGCTCGCGGAATGTTGCTCTTCTGCTCGAACTAGGGATTGCAAATTTACCGACTTTTTCAATTATGTACTGGTAATTCGGTAAAATTTTCAATCAAAACTGGTTTACCGGTATTTTTTATGGTATTGAAAATGTAAGAGTAAACATTACAAAGAAAAAACTTTTTTTAACTGTAATCGAGCATTATGAAATATATATATACAAATGAAATTATTCTGAACATAAAATATAAAATGATATAACACAAAATAGATATATTTGTGTAACTAATAGCAATACATATTAACCTTTAGAGGGCCGGGCTGGCCACTATAGTGGCCACCTAAGAATTTTGATGCTTTGCGGGCCATTTTGATGGTATATATGCATAAATTTTTAGTAAATAAAATTTACGATTTCAATGAAAAAATCCCGGCCCTCTAAAGGTTAATAGGGTAAAGACACCAGTAGTCGACCATGTATCGGTAGTCGACCACTTTCAGAAAAACATGAAAAATAACGTTTTTAGAAGTGACGATCTTTTGAACAAAGTGCAGTTCTGTAACTGCATTCTAACTGCACTCTGTTCAAAAGATCGTCACTTCTAAAAACGTTATTTTTAAATACATGAAAAACATGAAAAATAAGATTTTTAGAAGTGACGATCTTTTGAACAGAGTGCAGTTAGAGTGTAGTTAGAGAACTGCACTTTGTTCAAAAGAATGTCACTTCTAAAAACCTTATTTTTCATGTTTTTCTGAAAGTGGTCGACTACTGATACATGGTCGACTACTGGTGTCTTCACCCTATGGATCTTCACCACGAAAACAATGAAAACAATCTTAAATTACATACATAATTAAATATTTTTTATTTAACAATTCTTTTTAACAAATAAACACGCGAAAAATATAATATGTCTAAACTTTGGTCTCCTGATCGCGACCTACTTTTTTTACAAAATAATCCACCATTGAATAAAACGCTCTCAGATTCTACACTTGTTGGTGGGGTAGTCATTAAGAAATCATTTGCCATTTGTACCTATATTTTCTACTTAAAAATACGTCCATTTTTTTGATGTCTTGATTCAGATTTTTGGTTTTATTTTTTTTATCGGAGTTCGTTCCTCATGAGATACTTCGGTTTTCGCTTTTATTAGTAAAAAAAATATTATTGGTAATTATTGGTAAATATTTTATTGGTAAAAATTTGAGGATATTTCTCGCGATTTACCGGTAAACCGGTATTGCAACCCCTAGCTGGAACCTCGAACGGTACGTTCGATTAAGTGGCGTATTTACGAGGCTGCACATTTTCAAGGTACAAACGAGCGAGGTGCGAGCTCGTCCTTGAGCCTTAACCAGGCTAAAAAAGACCCGTCGATTACGACCAGCCATTATTTCTCGCGGCTGCCTACCAACCCTTGCTCGCCCCTGCCAGGGGAGCCTTAAAAGGGGAAGAAGCAAAAAGAGGAAAGGAGGACAGCTCCTTCGTATTTTTAACCAACCCCCTAACGAGCGGCTGGCTTACTTATTATTGGCTCTCGAGGCGCCTGGCGTTCCTCGAGGAGCACCACCAGACACAACCCTTATCTCTCCTCCCTGCACCCTATCTTTTTATCCTTCATTCATTCGTCCTCTCTACCGTTTCCACCAGCATCAGCGTTTCGTGCCACTCGCCTCGGCCTCCCATTCCAACACTGGAAATCCAACCGTGATTTGTTTGCAATTTTATCCCGGAACAAATTGCGCGGCCAAAATTCAATTTCCTATACGTTAAATGTGTTAGAACGACGAACCTATCGGGGGGAAAACTCGTTAGTCTGTTACTGGGCTAGCTGTTTGAGCGCTGTATTACTGTCGTTTTCTCATTACTGTCAGTGACACGACCAACTTGATGGAGCCTTATTAATTCTCCCAAATGGTAGGCTGCTATAGTTAATTATAGCAGAGCACTTGCGTCAACAGATTATAATTTATGTTTCTTGTTTCTCATACTTTACTTCAACGAATTAAATAAACAGTTATCATCAGCAATCTCAAATCCTCCACTAATTTAGTCTCAAAAATACCTACACTATGAAAAATACCAAAAGCTCGTTAGAACGCCAAAAGGATAATATAATTTCTTGGGGAGAGGATTTCAATCGTGTTTTAACTGGAATAAATGGCAAACGAGAGAGATTGAGTAACCCAAGCGAACGTAATTTCCCGGTCTGGACTAGGAAGAAATATTTTTCCAAATACGTGGCGAACTGCGGAAAGGGTGAGCGGCGTTTATGGGGCTGGCTATAGCAGTAAAGCGCACGATTTGATGGGAGCCAATACATTTGAGCTTATCACCTTATCGCCAATGGGTATAGCCAGCTAGTAGTATCCCACGGCGGGGGGTTGGCCGCCATAAAATATAGAATGAACCCCCTGTCAGGTCGGGGACCACCGCCAACCCTCGACCCCGCGCACAACCATTCCTGGACATCCCCCGTTCACCCCCTGTTCCCGTCATCCACGTCTGACGCACACCACGCCGCATCAATCGATCTCGATGATACGCCCGCGTACATACGCACACTTACTCGCGCATAGTTCTTTTTTCCATGCATCAATTTATACCCGTGCGCCAGCGTAATCGTTTCGAATTTAAACGGGGGTGGAAGAGAGGGGAAACTCTTGTTTAATAACTACAGAGGACATTAACGTTGCTTCGTGCCTGTAAACGAGAAAATCGTTTAATCAATTTTCTATGGAAAGTATTTCCATCCTGTTTCGTATTCTAATAAATCCAATTCCCTCTTTATTGGAGCGGGAATACGATTCGTCTCCTTTTATTTGTCGCTGGATTCCTGGTGCTTCGCTGAATTGAATGCGAAATAAAGACAATTTTCCGGAATGAAAGGGGGACGATCGATAAACGTTCTTATATGTATATGCGATTCAACTCTCTTTAGTTTCGATTTAGTTTCGTTTGTTTAATATTTAATTACTAACAAGGGGAGATCCCGAACTCGAAAATTCAAAAAATTCTGAAACTTCGTGAATATGTAAAGGATTTCCTCCTGATTACAAAGCTATTTTTGTTTGCTGTCCCAATTCACTCTAAGAGGGTGCAATTGACCGCTGAAAATTCGTCTATTTTCCAATTTTGGGTTATAACTCGCAAACTATAAGAAATAGAAAAAAAAATTCGAGACAAAAGTTACTTCTTTTAATTAAACCTATCATTTGGTGAAAAAATTATTATACAATTCACGAGTTTTTATCGGTCAATTACACCCCCTTAAAGTGAATTTGGGCATCAAACAAAAATTGCGTTGTAATCAGGAGTCAATCTCCTACATATTCACAAAGTTTCAAAATTTTTCAAATTTCCTACTTCGGGACGTTCCCTCATAAGTAGTAATATTAACAATAAACCAGAAATATAACACATGACCATTTTCAAAATCCCTTTAAACCTAAAAATTGAGCTCACATTTAAAAAGGCTTCCTCTTACTTCACCTTCTACTCACCCATCCAACCAATCACGTTTCACCTCCCCTTTCGTTTTTCACCAAAACATTTATCCAATCTCCTAAAAAAAAAATGCCCAAACCCAACAGGTTTTCGCACACCTACAAACTTTCTTCCAACCTCTCAGCAGCGCCTAGTAACCCAGTAAAAGGGAAGAAAATTGCACGCATGGAATAATCGACAGATCGAAACGACCCCGGCAATTACGAGAAGAACGGCCAAGCACGCGAAGGCAAATTTCCAGGCGCCACCGTTCATCGGTCTCGCGGAGCCCCGCAGCAAGGCAACCGTCCGCGCACACGTGCACGAAACGTCCACGCTCGAGCTGGCATCCATCGACACGCACACGCGCGCGCCGACGGACGGGTGTGACGAGGCATTTAACACGCGGTCCAGCAGATGGCCAGGAGCAGAGGGGTGGCAGCCCCCTGTTCGCAATCGGCCGCAAATATAAATATTTAACGCGGTTATACGGGCGCGAATAAAATTCGCTTAATTTATTACCCGACGGCTGGCAAATTGTAAAACGCTGATTGCTCGCCTCCCCCTTCGCGCCGCCTTTTTGCTCCGTCCCGCGTTGAAGGAGAAAGAAAGCGAGAAAGAAAAGGGGTGTAAAGGGAGGGCAAGGGCGGCGCTCGTAATCTCGAGGGGCGAGTTTCGTCGAGTACTCGCTCGGAGCGGGGTAAAAAGGTGCCTTTAGCCAGAAGAATGAAGAATTGCATTAGCCTGGATTAAATCAAGAAAAAACGGCCAGAGGTGGAGGGGGGTGGGACGAGTCGCGGGGTTATCGCGAGCCACAAAAAGTTCCTTCTCGGCGTGAACGCCCCCGTTCTCTTCGCTCTTGTTTCTTTCTTTAAAGCAACAAAGGGAAATTCGCTTCTAAGAGATCGTAGACACTCCGGGGGGTCTAAAGTGTTTGGCACTTCGGAAGGAACGATATTTTTACGATAGCCAGCTCCTCTTTATTATTCCCGCGGCTACGAGCCGCGAAGAGGCACGCTAAAATTTCAGTACACACGCCCGATTTTACCGAATGCATCTGCAATTCAAATATTTCCGTTACTATTGACATTGATGTACGATTGGCCGGCGAAAGCAGAGTGCACCCCCGTATTATATCGCATGCAAATACGTTTTTTTTTTCTCGTACGAGAAACTTTATACACCGCCGACTGCGGTGATACGTCAGAGTGGTACGCGGCACGTCGCGCGTAACGCTCCGGTATAACTCTTCGTTACCCACGGCGGATGTTGTACCGTGAATAGCCAGGGAATACTAATAATACGTCTTTATTACACAATCATAGGGCATGTAACGACGAGGAGAGTGCAACACGGTGAAATGAATTCGCCACTATCGACCGAGCCACGGTGGATTTCAAATCGTACCTACAATGGAGTATTTTGCAGCCAATAAAGACAACATCTAAATGGCCCCAATCCACCCCGAATTTGAGAGCAGCGAGGCACAAAGGCGCAAAGCCACAGCGCACGAAAGACTTCTCTACAAGCGAGAGATGAAGTACCTCGCGCTTAGACCATCGACAAAGAAGAAAGTACACGAAAGCACCGATGAGATTTGCGGGTGCCAAAAGGAGAACGAGGGCGAAATAACGACAGAAAGCCAGCTAACGAGATAAAGTACTCGAAAATTAATTCGGAATCAGAAGGGCCAACGGTGAGTGGCCTCTTCGCGCGAGATGGAAGCTTCCCCTCGAGGACGAGCCCTGAAAGCTTTCACCACCGCCGAAACGCGCAGCGCCCAGGAGTGTTTGCGCCTCTTTCTTGTCCCGCGGACTTCCGATTTCCCTCGAATTCGAGAACACCGACAAACGGGGGACAACCGAGCTCCATTGTCCGTGAAATTCGAGCTCGCCACGGTAAAAGGCCAGCCGAGGTCTCGCGGCGACTCTCGGCGTAGGGATGAAGGTGGAAAAGCGAAGAGAAAGCGTCGAAGAAAGGCTGGAAGTCGCGTCTCGCTCGCCGATTGACAGGGCGTCGAGTGGCTTCGGTGTTTACACGCCCCTAGGGGCAGTCAAGGTATCATGGCCTGAAAGCCACCCCCGTAGTCATCTAGCCGCGTCGACCAACCAAGGACGTTTCCCTGCATATTGGAAAAAATAACGCCCGACACCGTCTCCCCAGTCTAGATATCCAGTTTCGCGACTAGTCTCCGAGATATTGTTTTAAAGCGGAAATCTGTCCCCTGCGAGCTGTAAATTGAGGAGAAGCTCCCTAGAAGAAGAAGGCCCCCTAGAACGTTCAATCCACTCCCCACCAAAGTGAAACAAGAATCGAGGGAGCTAGTTTATGGTAAGTGCCGGCGCGGATTTTTCCGTCCTTCGCGGGATTATATTCGTCGGAGGAAGAAGGATTTATACATCGTCACGCTCGGGCCACAGGGAGTCCCTGCGTTTGCATGATTGTTTCTGTGATCTACCTCGTTCGTAAGCTTGGAGTCCTCAGGTATTCTACTGCAAAATTAATTTGGCTCGGTGTACTCGGTGCGCGCGATTCATTCTACTTTAATCTGGTGATGCACGGTTTTAATGCACGCCGAAGCTCCCAAACGTGCCGTCAGCTCGTTCCGGTGTATCGTTGCTCGTTTGTAGCTCTCGGCGTTGCGGCTTTCGACGGAATGACCGCCGTTGGATTCCATCTTTGGTGTAAGCGGTGGGTGAAGGGGCAAAGGGAGACATGGACGAGTTTGAATCCACGTGGGAGCTCGCGTGCCTTGTGAACTCTCGCAGCTCGTGTCGGGCGCGAGCACGTACGTCAAACGTCTCCCGTATTCCTGAAAACCTGGGGGAAATCTTCCGCATCGCAGGACATGGGAGTCCCATTTATCTTTCCTCGAACTCGTTGCCGTCTCGACTGCCGATTATTCGCAGGTAAATCGACCCCGTCCCGCCCTCGTCATCGGCCATTTCCATTTCAAAACAGCCCCTCCACTGAGAACTTCCTTGGCAGATCAGCATCCACGCGAGCGATATCGGGGGAAATAAGATTGCAGTTCTACATTTGCTCGCTGACTTGTGAGAGAAGTGGCTCGTTGCTAATTTGAAAGGGAACTCTTGGGTTAAAGTGGATCAAGTTTTGAAATGGTGGAATGGGAATCTGGAAACTTGATTATCAGATGCACGCCGCATATCGAGTGTAAAGATGTAAACCGTGTGATCTGGTGAATATGTATGTAGGTATTTTCGAGGGCTTGATTGTGGAATTACAGAAATCTTTAAGCATCGTTCAAATAAGTAGGGTAAGTCCGGGTGAGATGATCATGGTTTCGTTTAGAGTTTGATACAGCCCACCTATTTGAAATAAAGCAACGGAAATGATGTAGAACAAAACTTCAATCCTTTGTCTACATGTCCGTTAATATCAAGAAACGAAAAATTATTATTTAATATACAAATTTTACAAATGAAAAAAAGTGTCATTGCCCATATCTCTCTTAATGTCCGGGAAAGATGGTCATATGTAACTTTCAGACTAACAAGTTGTGGTGCTCAACTGGTTATCTCAGATTCTTTCTAGTTTTCGTCCACCTTCGTTTTTGCCCGCTCAAAACTTCTTTGGGCTCGTGCTGTGAGTCTTCTAATCCGCATGTATGACACACAGTTTCAAACTCTGTGCAATTTTCATGGGTCCAATAACCACATGACTTACATCTTAGGCAATCTTGTTTTTTTGGTTTCGAAATCATTTTCTCCGAATTTCCCCAAAATTTCTGAAATTACATCAAATACAGCTATGGTCAGCTCTCTTGGACAACAATTGACCATCTTTCCCTTAAAGCCCTGGTAAAATAGCCATTCAGTAACAAATGTGACCCCGAATACTTTAAGGTTAAAACACTGTAAACAATGCACAATCGAAAATACATCTTGTGAATTACAAATATTCAGCATAAATAACACAAACAAGGTGACCAAAATATTGATCAAACATTTTGAAGTATTAGCTTAAATTTCACAGTGGATTTACAAACCTTTAAAAACGTTCTATTCCAACAATTTAAACTAAGAATGTTACTTTTCTATGACACTTTGTACCCACGTCGAGGCTGCGTTTCCTTCTAAAAAATATTGTCACTGCCCATCTCTCCCGCATGCCCATCTCACCCTGACTTACCCTATGTGGAACACAGACCACTAATTTTGTGTAATATTTAAAAAATCCCCGATACAGCTTTGTAAATTACAAAAAGTACACTCTAGTCATCTTTGCTCAAAGAAGATTGAGAAGTTTTAAAAATATTCTTGCGAATGAAATCCACCGCCTCTCTCCAAGGGAGAAGAAGAGGGGTTGGATAAGAGAGGAAAGCCGATATTCGAGTCTGCCTCGAGACGAATTGCTCTTTTATTTCGGCCGTAATAGAGAATCAAGGAGCTCGTCGATTATCCATTATTCTCAGAGGAGCCCGACCTTTGTCCCCCGCGAGACAAAGTGACTTTAAAAAACTTCCGCGTCTCATTCGCAACTTCGTAATGTCTCTACGGGAAGAAGAGGAACGAAGAAGAAGAAGAAGAGGAACCAATTCTTCACGCTTCATTTTTACCGAGGATGTTTTAAAATTCCCTCATTAATTACGCGGCTCCGCCTTCCCCGGTAATTTCCACCGTTCCGTTACAGAGTTCCTCTTATTTTACAACAGGCAGCATTCACAGGCCATTCGCGATGGCGCGAATCGTGAGCCTCGGCAATAGCCGCGCAGTTTTTCAATGTCCTCTGCAGAAACTTATTAACCCAGACCATTTTAGACGATTTTTGTCCATTTATTATTATCGCGCATAGAGACAAGGGAGCGCGGCTGAAAGAATGAAATACGACAGGCGAAAGGGTGGTGACGAGAGAGGAATGGAGAAACCATTAGGCGGGAAGTACTTTTCGAGGTTTATAACGAAGCTTTGTTTTGCGAACGCCTTTAGTGGCTCGCCTTGCGAGCTGGAAAAGTCACGCTGTAGCTCGTAACTCGCGTCTGTTTCTTTTTTTTTCGTCTTTTCCTTCCTACCAGTATCCCCCTTCATCCCCTTTCCTCCTCATGCACGTGGACCTCCACGAGCTTCGCATTATTTTCCATTTCCTTTCATCCCTCAGATCGTTCGTTCCCCAGGGTGGAAGACGACGAACAGAGAGGCGACTCCTCCTTTACCTTTCTCCCTCGCTTTTTTCCCCTGCCTCCCTCCGCTGCTTGCCGATTCCGCCGACCTCTGGATTTCCTTCCTGCCGCCCGCGTTTTCCACTGTCTGTCGAGGAAAAATAAGGGCACCGGGATGGGGGTTGCGCCCGAATCGAATTCACTACATCGACGAACCGTGAGAGCGCCTACTCCCCCATGCAGCCGAGGATCGAGCGAGATAGGCCTGAGATAATTGAAATTCAGAAGCCTGCCATCGATAGCAGGCCGTCGTGACGTTTCTCCGCGAAAGGAACCCGGTCCCTGTCGCGAAACTGAGCAGAAAATAAATTTCGAGCCAGCTCCTTCGAGGTCTCGGTGTATTTCTTACAAATAGCTATTACCTACTATTTAATCGAGGCACTGAGAATCCAGTACCAGAAGTATTCTCGCCAGATAAATTGCACTCCCTTCATAGTATTTAATTTCATTGATTTTGGCAAGCATCTTGATCACTATTTTAACCCTCTGCATTCTAATTTATTCCCTCGGCAATCGACCAGAGACCTTTCGCTAAATAGTGCACTGATTAAATACAGAGCTTTGGAATACGAGAAATGTAAGACAGTCACTTCGAACTGAATAATTCATTTGACTCTAGCAGTCACGAATTCGTTTACTTTTTAATGCCACCAGCGTGTAACATCGATTTACACTTTAGTACGCACAGGGTTAACCATACCCGTGCCAATCTCAGTCTTAAGCACGCGTACGTGGATACCCCCGAAATATTCTTTATTTAAACGTACTCCCGGTCCCGAAGATCCCCGCGTCCGAGGAACTCGTAAATTTCGCCGAAATCAAATCCGCGTCGAACGGGTGACGGGCGTGGAAACGGAATGGCCCCTAAAAAAGTTTTAGGGGTAAAGCTGGCCCGAGCAGCGGCTGAGTCCGATCACGTAGACTCATCTCGGCTATAAAACATAAACCCTCGCGGCACCGCCGTAGTGCTTCCTACAACCTATCCTCGACAAACGTATAGCGGGCTGCGCTCCTTCGAGTAACGGCGCACGTAGACGCGAGATACAGCCGCGTTCCCACCGTAACAACGGGGCAAAATAAGTGGCGAGGTTCTGTGCAATCCATGCGGGAAGAGTTTCTTTAAATACCTAAGGATATTTCTGGTCAGAGGTCCCATGTGTGATAAGGCAACAATAAGACTGTTTTGGATTAGTTTCATTCCAACTCTCGTTGGATTTCGTAGGAAATTCTCAGCCAACTAATCTTTTCTTTAAATATGTATACAGGGTTAGTCATCGATAGGTTCTGTTAATTGTGGGCAGGGTGAGTCAAAAGTCTCGTCATCTAAGGGTGTTATAGAGTGATGGACGAATTTCGCGGGTGTGATGCGGGTGCCTTTAATTAAGGGGGAACACCACTGTGACGGCCGGAAAAATGAGCCCGTTTTTAAGATTTTTTTAAGGGACAACTTACAGTTTTATTATAAAATTGTTATTACCTATCTTTAGTACAATGTCTTAAGAGACTATAAAAAAAAAGTAATAGATAAAAACATGCATAGATTTCCATATACAGTTAATCTCCTACATCCCTCACAAGAAAACATAAGTCGCTTATCGAAACGATATCTTTGGAACGGCAACTCTGAAATCAATTTTTTTTTTTAATATAATCGGTATGAGTGTAGTTTCCGTTGTACGTACTGATTTTTAAAAAAAAATTATTTTTGTAAAAATGGTGCGCTTGGGAAGAAAAAGTTTCGAAAAACCGCAAAAAAATGGATAGTTTTTCGAGCGTATTTAAAAAAATATGTTTTCGATCAAAAAATTGGTACGTACAACTGAAGATACTCTTGTTTTAAAGATCCTATCAAAATTTCAAGTCGATCGGATAAAAATTGACAGAGCTATTGATTCGATCAGTTAGAAAAATGTCGTTTCGAGAAAATCGCGTTTAAAGTTTGCACGGGAAAAATCACACTTCCGTTCGTGACGTTCACTGTCACTCGAATGCCCGATCAACGGTTGCATTTCTCCGATTCTCGAACGAACAGCGTACCGTGCGTAAAAACGGGAAAAACCCAAAATTTACAACCTTTAAGAATGTGGGGGAACAGTGGGTAAGAAAAATGTCGGCGCGCTATTTGTCGCTAACATAGCGCGCTCGGAACGGCATCGTGACGCGTCTCACAAAATGCACTGTATCTTCGTCAATTCTTCGAATATCAACTTGAAATTTTCAGAGAGTATTTTTGAAGAGTTAAACATTAAGAAAGTAAAGAAAAAAAAATCGAAATTTTTTCAACTTTCACAGTGGTGTTCCCCCTTAAGGGGTTATGCCTACCTCCAAAATTCGGAAAAATGGAATTTGGGTTTTGTCAAGAATCGAGAGAGATGAAGCAGATATGTGACAAATTTAACAAAGAGAGAAATATAAGTCTTAGCAATCATTTCTAGATTATCCAATCCAAAGAAGGCTCTTGAAAATCATTTTCTCAGCTATATTTTACCAAATCTGGCATAATGAAATCACGGATTTCTGAATGCTATTCAGAACACTTCCACAATATTTTCTGTTTATACAGCTGAAGCCCAGCATCGCGACCCCAAAAGTACCAAAAGAACCTCAAACAACAGTTCACTTGGGAAATAAATAATACAGACATTCGCAAAGAAGCAGACAAATACTGAACACGGTTTCCATCGTTTCCCACCGCGTTTCGATTTAACCGTGCCAAGGTGCCCATTAAGCCGGTTAATCAAGCCACCATTGTGCGCGACCGTACAAAGCTGGCAAGAATTAAAGCTACAAAGACGGGGGACACGCGTGCACTGTGCTTTCGCCGAGCGAAAGGCGAATTCGTTTGCTGCAAATTTACCTTTGAGGAGACGGAAACCCGGAGGGGCTAGAAGCAGCGAAAAAAAGGCGAACAACGAAGTAATATTTTCTACGCTCTACGGGCAGAAAGGGTTGAGGGAGGGGGAGGTGACTTTATTACGAGCTGGCGCGCAACAAAGTGTACCCTCTCTCGTAGTCGTTCGTTTCTGTTCGTATAATGTGTCTAATGTGGCTATGGTCCGAGCTATTTCTGGCGGAAGGCTTTTGTTCGGTGTTCGCGTATGCTTCTGTATGCCGCGGGGCCATGCATTATGACACTCGGTGTGCTGGACTCGTAATAATCGCGGACGAAACTCGGCTACCCGTGCTACTCCCGGGGAAAATACTTTTTCAACGGCTGCTAACTGGTCCCGTCGAACCGAAAAATAAAGAAATCCAAACAACCTCCGCGAAGCGGCGTTTTATACTGCCAGGTGTTTCGTCGAGTGCGGTTGTTGCCGTAGGCGTGAACTCGCTGCGGGGAGGTAATGGTAAAAGTTGCTCGGACTGAAATTTTCTGCTTCATTCCGAATTCTCGGGAAAATTGGAATGTATTCTGTTAGAATAATTATATAAACATTAAGAGCGATTGAAATGATTGAAGACTTTGTAGCAGGAAAGCGACAGCCTATTTTTTAATAATTAATACAAATTATATTTCAAAATATTTTTAAACAAATGTTCAAAGTGGGTAAAATATACCCTGTTACAATTTTAATATTTTAATATAGTATTTAGAAGTAATATAGTATTTACCTATTAATTTATTAATAAGGCGAAATATCTTTTTTCTGTGGCAGGGTGAATTTTCCAAATTTGGAACTGTCCCTTTTTGCAACAAAGCCATCAATTATTTCTACTATTTTCCCAAGAATTTTACTATTCGACTCGCCCCTGCAGTTATTCGCAATATATCTTCCCATGTTTTGTGTACCGTCCACTTTTTGTCACGCGGAGAACAAATTTGAAGCGTATCGAGATCGGGACACAGCGCTCATAACTTTTCACGGCGTATAAAGCTGAAACATAAACCGGAACTCTGGGAGAATTTAATCAACGTCCCGTATGATATATTAGCGACGACGGGGTTATTACTATTAGCAGCCGAAAAGGGACAGCTGTCCCACCTACGAATTAATGTATTTACGAAGCTGCACGAAACGATAAAGCGAGGTGGTGCTTGGCACGTAAAACCACCCTAGTGCATAAGGAAATGCATCCCCCGAAGACGGCCAATGCAATATTTTGTACGGGAGCTCGGAGGAAACGCGACGAGGGGGCTGCTTTATGAACGATACTCCGATAAACTAGAAATTTAATAAACCTGGAAGACACGAGACGAGCTTCGAAGAAGAATCGCGAATACTTTCAAGAAAGACCGTGCCTCATACTCGAAGATTGTCGAGAAATAAAGTAGGTATTGCTTCAAAGGGCGAGTCTGCTGAACTAAATATCAGAAAGTTGGTATAATAATAACTAGGACCAGAAATTTCGAAGCGATAAAAATAAAATCTCTACTGATACCACCCACTCAAGGTTAACCATCCATCTAGTAGTCTAATCCTCAAATCTTAAAATTCAACCCAACGACAGAAGATATTCGGTGAAATACGCTCGCGGAGTGGCTGAGCTCGTAACTTCCAAGCTACCGAATGCCTCCCCGAGTAATAAAATCTCTAATTGTTTTTACAGCAGCACTAAAGCCCCTTTTACGCGAGCTCTCTAAAAGAGACGCTACCCCCTCTCTAAGCCTCCCCCGGAAAAAAAGAAACGAACACTGGAGATTCGCAGTGATCCATCGTTATCTGGGCCTTAAAGTATAATCAAGACGGAATTAGAAGCACGACGGTGGTTCTGGAAGAAAAATTACCAAAGGCCTGAGCCCGGTGTAGCGTGACGCGGGGGTCGAGTTATCTGGCGTCCGAAGGAAGGGCAGGGACGAAATATGGGTCTCGCGGCCATGGGGGTAGAAATATGTTGGCGGCCGAGTGGGACGGGGTTGCACGGCGGCGGTGTTGTACAAAGTCGCCGCATAAATCCCACCCCGCCTCCGCGTCGACGAGAGTGGAACTACGGGGTAAGACAGCTCGGGGACGGCATTAAAGGGAGTTCTATAAGCCGCGAGGCCCGACACGGATACTTTGGTATTTAAATGCTAGGACGTACCTCCGCCGGCTGCCAGGCTAAATGAAGTCGAAAGAGGGTGGCAGATATAAGGGGTCGGTCGAAGAGGTAATAGAAGAGGGGAGGAAGGACAAAGGGGTTTGTAGGTGCGAGTCGACCGGCCGATGGCGGAGGGCTGAACTCGAGGAAGAAGAGAGAACACTCTCTCTGTGCCGGCAGTGGTGATTTAGGCGAAACAACGGAACTCGCGGAGACAATGGCTGGAAGAGACGAAGGGGTAGACCTTCCTACCCAGCCACCCCTCCGCCCTACTATCCACCCCGTGCACACCGAACCTTGTCACTGTATGAGAGTATACCCAGCCGCTTAACTCCAAGACGAATGGCGGTAGGAGCGGGCACGGCACACACGCCGGGGCCCGTTCTCGCCGCCTTATTTGCAAACCGATTTTCACGTGCAACGCTGCACAGGCCAAGAGTTATATCGCGGATGTACCGCGGGGGCTGTCTCGTGATTCACCAGCCGTTACTCGTTATTCCGGGAACGCGAACCGTGGCTGGTAGCAAGAGGTGTCTTGCATAGGTGGCGATCACTTGTGGCGGAGTTTTAATTGCGTCACCGAGCGTCGAATATACTTCAACCCGGCGCACAGTGCGGTGATGCATGGACAAAAAGTAAAAAATCAAATATTTTGCAGGGTGATAATTATCATCTAATATTTACATTAAGATGTTCAGGAATCGAGTTCGGTTATAGTTGCTAGGATACTGTAGTTGTTTACGATGTTATTTACCATCTTAACTTGGAATCTCAGGACTTCAAGCGTCACTGGAAATTCATACGCGGTAGAGTTACTTTCTATTTTTTCATTTAGACCTTAAGACAGGGGTGCACAAGGAGCTGTTTTCGGCGCCTAGCGGCGAGCAACCCACCTGTCTCGTTGCTAACATTAGAATCGGTGAGGAGAACTGTAGTAGTGTATGTGCGCGCTCGTAGGCTCGGAGCATAAGTATATATGGCTAGGTTCAAGTCATACCAAGTGCACGTACACTACTGCAGTTCTCCTCACCGATTCTAACGTTAGCAACGAGACAGGTGGGTTGCTCGCCGCTAGGCGCTGAAAACAGCTCGTTGTGCACCCCTGCAGGCTTAAGACAATTTATTATTCTTGGCTCATTTTATTCGCAATGGATTCTAGTATTATGGGTATGTGTGTTTCAAAGTTATTGTTTAGGCTTATACCCTTACTGATCATTAGAAAACTTCTTAGTCCCGAGAATGAAAATTTTATTTCAACCGACTTTTTAAAAAATACGTATCAAAACGTATCCGTGATTTTTTTATATTTGATTCCCCTAACTGTATACTTTATGAAAATATCGCGTTTTCCTGCTACTACGTGCAATTATTTGAGAAATAAATTTTTTTAGGAAGACGTGTGCGCATCAGCAATTCTGATGTCTTTGAAAAGTGGTTTTCTTTAGACCAAAAAAAAAATAGATGGAATTTATAACCACATTTTGGTTCTTTTGAATATAAAAGAGTGTCTTTTTTAGTCTAAATAAGCTTATATATGTAAAATATATTTCAATGAAAAAATTCTAACTTCAAATGCACGTGATAAAAATAATTTGATAAAAAAATGTTTGGAACAAAAGTTAGTCAGTATTCAGTTGACAACATATTGCAAAAGTAAATATTGATAAAAAACTTTTTATTCAATAAAAAATCGAGATCACCTCAATTTTTTTTAAGGCAACTATATATTTTTTTATACACCAATCGATGCATCTATATATTCTGGTTAAAAAAGTATTGGGGTATATAGGTCGAAAACTGATTAGTTCGGAAGTTATGATTTTTGTCCGAACTTCCCATTGATTCAACGCACTGTGCGGCGTTGGTAAGGTGGGAAATGTAACAAAGGTAGTAAAGTGGGGTCCCACAGACCCCAACAAATAATTGTAATTTATTATACAATTCCATATCTTGTAATTAAAATGAGATTACGTAGTGGCGTGATATTTTACAGAATAAAAACGCCAATCCACCAAATTAAATTTTTAACTAATTAAACATCTTTAATTTTCAACAGAAATTGTTGATTATGGCGTCGAGTAGCTGGTTAGGGAAGAGAAGCTACACTGAGGCACGATTGCAATCACTGCAACGCGTTGTTAAAAAATTATACTCAATTTAAAATCTTTGGGGTCTGTGACAACACCCCACTTTACCAACGCCGGGTTAAGAATTTCTTTAAACTTAGCTGTCTGGAATTACCATTCGCAATGGAATATTAACACAACGAAGATCAGAGATAATCATTGCTGTAACGTGTTCAATCGCCAGGAATGGAGAGATCGTTTCTGTCGCCAACGCAAGCAGCGGCTACATATGTACAGAAAGGACGCGTCAAAGCAACGAGAGCGTCGGAGGGCAAGCGATGAACTTTCGAAGGATGAAACGGGACGTCCTCGTGTGGGTCGCGTGCGGCATCGTTGCGTGACGCGCGATCATCGCGATGAATCGGGGTATCCAGCGGCAGAGACGTTCGCAATAACCGCAGATTGAAAGCAAACAGGTATCGAGAGCTGGCTGGATGCGCGTTGTTTACAGAGGCCCCCGTTGCATATGCAACCCGCCGACGCTCGTTTCGATCCACCGCACCGTGCTCCGAGCTGTACCTAGGCCTGATTTTTCCACCAGGCCCCGTGGGACGTTCCATTCGCCCCGATTGAGATTTCTACCCCGCGCACGGTCTTGGGTAAATGACCGCAGCTATAAGTACCCGTATTCATCGAGCGTGTTTAAATGATCACGCGCGCAAACAATTGTTCGTTTCGACCGAGGCTGTGCACACGGCTATCGCCCTGACCTACCTGAATCGCGGCTTAATTCGTCATTGCAGCAACTATTATATAACGCGGGAACTATAAAACTCCGCCGCGGTTGTTGATCTCTTTCAGTGTATGCCTCGCAACTACCGCAATGAATATTAAAATCGAGTGGCCATTGTCAGCCGACGATGACACTTTCGAATGGCGGTTTTCATTACCCGTATTTCCCAACGCCGCTATACGTCTTTCCCGGTAGTATGGCGAGCGGGAGATACGGGGCTTTTAATGGCCGTTCATCGAGCGGCACCGAATTTTTCGGCCATTACTCTCGAACGGGGACGGGGTCGGCCACTTCAATTTCTCCGTGAATAAATCATTAAAAACTGCAGTCGCTGGATTAAATTTCGAGCGACAAATTGGGCGTGCGAATAACCATTGGCGTTATCAACGGAGCGGGGTGGCTATGCTTTGTTGGTCCATCGAATTACGCGCCTTCGCCTGGGTAACCTTTCCTCTTTGCTTGAATGACGAACACTTTACGGGAAACTTGCGTTTTTACATATTTCAAGGGAAATATTTCATTGACGAACGAGTAGGTAATCAGGTTGCAAAGAGTGCCTTTTAATAGTACAGTAACTCTGAGCTGAGAGCTTCTTACTTACCAATAAAATTCTGGAACTCTCATGCTACCCCTTCTAAAGAAACTCGGTGCTCCTGTCCCCTGCTAACTCTACGATGGTCACCTATAAGAAAACCGAAGAAAGAATTAGGATCAAAACGCTACAAAAACGCTACAAAAACGCGGTACCAATTCTGACCCATAAAAGCATAGGGGAGAATGGGTAATAAAACCAAGATATAAGGTGCAATATTTTTTGAAAATGATTTTTTTGCAAACTTAAACTATCAACCTAGTCGTAGGAAAATAATTAATATTATATTGGTTTATTCAATAAAATTACAAAATACAGAAAATATGTATTTGACCGTCATTGTCCACACACGTTGTCATTGATAAAATTGAAGATTGCATAAATAAATTAAATATATTTATATTAAATTCGATTCTAATCCTTTGCCTTAATAGTATATCTGTATTTACGTAATGTTGAAATGTAAAAAAAGCTTTAAAATTAGTGTTTATTTCTTAAGTGATTAAGACAAAATATAACATCACTGACGTTCAAAACACAAAAAGGGGTGTTTTTCTTGGTTGCTTAGCAACGATTAAGGTGAAGTCGTTCAACAATATAGCGAATGAAGTCGTGGAACGTAAAGAAAAAAAGAAATTTCACATTTCGCACATGCCGTTTCATAATAACAATACTGACCATCATCGCCCACTGACCGCGATTGCCCCATTCTCCCCTCCCCCAAAATCATCCCCCTGCAACCCCCACCAGAAGATTCAACAAAAACCCAAAGAACCCCCGCCCAAAACACCGATAATTCAGCCAGCATAGAAACAGCGGTTCGTCTTATTACGCTGACATTTTTCGGCTCGTTTCCCGCTGATAGCGGTTCCGCTTGTCTCGCAGAAATTCGCTCGATACAATCCCCTACCAATGCCCCTCTACCCCCTCATTCCTTACAACCCCCGTGTGCCCCTCTCGCGAAAGGGAAGAGTCGTCGAGACGAGAAGAACGGGGAGGGGAAAGGGGACAAGAGGGTGCATAGATAGGCCAGATAAAGGGTGGAGGGTGCACGTGCATCCACGCGGGGGTGTGCACGAAGGGAGGCTGTGCACGTGCACGTGACGCGAGGCTTACGTGGACCTAGGCATATATGTACGTAGGTATGCATATTCGAGTCGGGAAGCCCGGGGCGTGCTTAATTTATCGGCGCAGGCAGCGCCCTCACCCCCCTACCTACCGTTGCAATTTTTAAAGAGCTTCCCGCGTTCTGACACCGGCCCGGAGAGCGAATCGTCGAGGAACTAATTCGCCGTCGCCCCAGGCGGATCCATGCAAGCGTGTTCGGTTACCACGATTCGAGAGGAAAGCAGCCTCTCGCTTTTTAATTTGCAGTTTCGATACCACGGGCAGCCTAATATCGAGCATCGAAATGAGAAATTCGAGGATAACGGGGACCTCGGAATGAGGAACAAACGACGATAGGCGTGTCCCCGGCGGAATAACTCCCAAGCATTTTTCAGGGAAGCTGATCGTTAGGTGCACCTGATCAATCCTGAGGGTTTGCTTTCGATCACGGACCTAGGGGTTGTAGAGCAGCTTGGATAGTATCGGCGATTTTGTAACTCCGACGTATTTTTGGGGGAGGTTCTGAGACGCTTGAAAAAGAGGCACAGGAAATTGGACAATTTGGTATAACTAAGAAAACCGAGGGGAACAGATTTCACCCTCCGTTAGGTACTCGACTCGCAAGTCGAACCTCGATTTCAGGGAACTATGGTAAATGATCTCTGTGACGGGTTACAAATCTTTGGTCTTCCAAGTCGGTGAAACTTATGCATTTTTCCCGTGGAGTTGACTGTGATACCTAAGCTTGCAAATCCCTCGCGCGTACTATGATAGGTACAGAACAACAGAGAATTTGACAATTCCATTTTCTATCCAATCCGGTATCCATCGCAGGCGGAATTCGATATCGATCGCGTGGACAGTCGGGGAGTGGGATAAATCTCTGTTGGATGAAAATAATGCGATATTGGCACGAAACTGTGCAAAAATCGGGGGACTTTATTAAATTCTTCGTCGCAGTGTGCGGCCTGAATTAAGGTCAGCGGATTTGCCAATGAATCCATCCGTCAGCCAGTGGCGAAATTCAGCCAGTGGGATTTCGGAGTCGGCTCAGATCCCGCAGTCGAAGCCACGTTGCAAGCCGAGCTCTCTGCATTCAATTCGCGAAACACCCGCGAACTACGCTGATTTGGAAGTTTCCCCTGACTTCGGTATCAGTTTCTGACAGTGGACAAATCTATGGATTCGCCGGCTTCCCTGAATTTACCTGCGGGGATACGGCTAGTTGAGAACGTCACCCTTGAAACGCTTCGTTCGTCTAACGAGCGACTGGATAGTTGTGGATTCGAGTGAAACAGATTCTAGATTCTAAACAGTCCATTTTAGGTACTGAAGCTGGGGTAAAGAATTAACGTTTTATAATTCTATTTATTATTATTTCGATTTATCCTCGGTTGGTATTGATAATAATATGAAAAACTAATTTTTATAAAAGTATAGCTATAACTCTACACATGAGCCAAAGCTTAAACGACTAAACTTATCCGACGTTAATACACTAGGGTAAATAGTGCAGCTACTCAGTGAAGTTAATAACGTAGAAATTGAATTTTTGCAAAACGTATTGCACGAATTCCCAATTAATCCAGGTTGGTTATTAAATCGCGACGAATGAAGCAGAGTAGCCCCTCGGCGGTAATTTTGGAATTGATTTGACTTTCTAGGATACAGCAACGCCCTTCTGCCTCTTCCCTGTAATCAGCCGATTTTATTCAAGATGAAAGATAAACCTACAGCAACTTCATCATAAAAATTTCAGCAAGTCAAACATTCGAGCTTCGTAAAGCACACAGGAGGGAATCAATTAAAACTCAAAAGGCGAGAGTAGCTTTCTGTACTATGGGAATTTAACAAACACTCCGGTTTATGCAACCACACGTTCCTTAAATCCACCCCTGAGTTAATTTTTTTACAGGAAGCGAGGTAATCGAAGGGAAAGGTACATTCTTTTCCGTCGTAAAGATTTCGTGTTGCAGTAAAAGCAACGTTAACGCGTGGAAAGCTGCACCGATATCGAATACCTAGCTGTGAATATGGCTTTTTGCAAGTTTACACGCACCGTAATACCCTCGCCAACAGTGTGAAATGCCTTCGCACACACAGCCCGGCTTTTCCTCGTTCGTTTACCATAGACTTGCTCCTTTTTCCTCTGTCGTGGAACAGAGTGCCAGACAGAAGTGATTTTCCGGTGGAAAAGGAAGGAAAGGGAAACGGGAACGATCCTTGATTGGTCGATAACGATCTCGTTAAGAGTAGCACCGCGGTGATTATCCGATTCCTGGAGAAATTATTTTCACGGGGGAACTCTTGAACGTCGCGCAGCTCGAAATTTAACCAGGGGGAATGAACGAGCGTAATGTATGCAAAAAATTTGAATAGCTTTCGCTATTATCGCGTTATTAGCAATTATTGGTTCTGTTTCACACTTGCAATTTCTATGAATCTTTGTTACAGTGTTAAGAAGTTCTATGAATTCATGCAGCTTTTACTGATAATTTTCTGAAAACAGCAAATCTCGAGCTTATATTTTAGATGCTTATAGAGTATGAGTCTGTGTGCTCGAAATCTATAGCAAACTTGCGTGAAATATAGTAGAGGAAAAGGTGTTATTATGCATTAAGCCCTTAACGCACATAACCTTATTAGTTTACCTACACTTTAAGCAAAAATTTAAAGCAATTTAAATTATGAATCGGATTTTAGGAAGATAAATAAAGCTGGGGTCATATTACCACCCCTTCCTCTACAGTATTCCCTCGTTATAAGCTCATCAATACTCAGAAACAAGCTGCTATCTTGTCGAAAGAGGAGTATAAAGAAATCAGTCACAAAACCATGTTCCTACACGTTATAAGCTCGCTGTCACTGAAACGAGCTTATAACGAATATATCTTGTATACATCCAAAAGTCTACTCTAAAATGCTCCACATTTATTCTGCTAAATTAAGATCTATACCTAGCCCTAAGTAGAAGACTGAATTAATTTCCAGATAAAGAACTACGTCAATATTACACCTACAGTTTAGAACCCATGTATGAAACTATTTCAAAATTCCTCGCCCACAAATCCTACATTCCAACTGCTATAGATGCGAATCGCTCCCACACAAATGCCAATACGGTATTTGCAACGGGACGTACATTGTCACGTCGCGTGTTGTTCGTCGATCGGCTCGCGGAATTCGTTGGAAAACCATCGCCCCGTGATATTTCGCCGGGGAAAAATCCAAAAGCGACGGCTTTACCGCCGCGGTGGAAATAAATTAGCCGGTTCAGAACGGCAGCGTCGCATGTGCTAATGTGAATTTGTGGCGTTACGGGCATGAAACATAGCTGCGCCGTGGCTGATTCCGGCAGGCTCGCATGCACAACTCGCCGACCTGCCAGTAGGGACACACGGGTTTAACGAGAATCGCATCGGGTGCATCAGACGCGCGGCATGGTGGCGTAAACACATTGCCCCTATCGATCGAACCCACCCCCGGGGGAAGGGCCAAAGAGCGGTGTGAGAAATTACAGGTGATTGCATTCCTACCCTCGATAATGCAGTCTGGCCGCCGTCAGACGAAAAAAATCGTGCGGCCTACTGCGCCAAAGAGCGTTCGAAGCTGCGCGCACATTCTGGCAACCCCCGAGGGGATGGAAGCAGTGCAGGGTGCAAGGGAATTCGAGGCGCAGCCCAAAACGAGGTGATGCCTTCCTGCAAAAATGAAAAGTAAGTCGAAAGTATGGAGTGAGATTTTTTTATATCAGAGCTCGCCTAATTTCGCCAACGTAAATTCGAATCGTTCTCAGTTGAAGGGTGCTTGATACTTTTCCATCTAATTAGTCTGCCTACACATGCTTGGCTACTGTATAGTGCAGTTCATTACCAACGCGTGTCAGCACTTTCTTCGCGAGATATTACCTACGAGTGACGATATTACGTGCTACGTGATATTAGATGCACTTACCCTACATCCACCTCCCTTTCAATTTGTTCCACGAATTCCGATACACTCCGTGTAATAGCGAGAGTTTCAAATTGGGAATCAATTTTCTCCATCTCTGCTGCATCACTTACAAAATCATACGCGACTGCTCCCCTCCTGTTTAACCTTCTTCCTACCAACCCTTCCTTTCACACAGCTCACTCTACTCGTTCGCAAGACATGCTTTCCATCCCTTGTCATCGTACAAACTACCTTCGCGCTTCCTTCTCCTATGTTGCCCCCCATTTTTATAATTCACTCCCTCCTGAAATCCGCGCACTTCCGACTCTCTTCTAGTTTTGTATGTTTCGTATGTCTGTCTTCTTTTCTGTTTAATTTTTGTGTATTATTTTTAAGCCTAGGTTATGTTATCGTCTTAGGTTAAGTTGAAAAACAGTCCCAGACTGAACTTCGCCGCTGCTTCTGTCATTGTTACTTTCTCTTTGTTGTTTCCTGCTTGCGTTGTGCAATAAAGTCATTTAATAATAATAATTTTGAGGTAGTCAAAAACTTCAATCAGCTCGATGGTATGTAAAAGTAGAAAAATGGTGGCTCGGGTTATTAATATAATCATGCGTGGTGGAGCTAAAGAGAGAAGCAATTGCTCGAGCACACTCGTCGACCGTAAGTTAAGAGAGGCAAGGGTCGAGGATTGAAGAACTCGAAAGGGGACGAGTAACCCTCCGCCGACTAGCGTTACGTAATTGCTTATTGTCGAGCGCCAGTCGGTAGTAACAAGAACGTTTCCCAACGCGGTTGTAAGATTTCTGGTGAAAATACGCGAACCCGTCGGGGCCAGGTTTCAGCCACCCTCCCGTCGACGAGGGTTTCGGCGGCTGTTCACCCCCTCCCTCCTGTTTTTTTCCAGCTACGCGACCGATCGTGCCTCAACACTTTGCAAATTGCCTCGTTTCTCGCGAACAAATCCCGTCTTAATTGATACCTGGCCGCTATTCAGCAGCGCCGGCGGAGTTTGCACGGGCGCCCCCGTTATCGCGGGACACGCGAGCGTAACGGAACGAATCGAGTTATCAGACATGGGGCGGAACAAAAGAACCGGCGAACAAACGCGATCGTAACGAGCGATCGCGGAACTTTCAGGTGAAATATAAAATATGAACCATTCGTACTCGCGCCTCTATCTCCAGATCCCTTACTCTTCCGATAACCATTGACCCGAATGCCATCTAATTAAATTCTTTCCGAACTCCCCTCCCAGGATATCGTAGGGGTGACCGGGGTAGGTTGTAACACGGGGTAAATTAAATAAAATCTTTTGAACGACAAATCTGGTAACCCATAGCATGCGAGAGCTGGTTGACGATATTAATCCAGCGTCGGTTTTAGTGACACAAATGAGCGTTATGTATTCATTTTGTGGTTATAGCCCAGAATTTTGTGTTAGTTGTGTTAGCACTATTATTTTAATTAACCGTCATTAGAAACCGTTTGAATTTTTGCTTCTTTATCGCAAACGAATCAGTACCTACACATTGGTTTATTATAATGTGTACGCATTTTAGTAATTTAATATTTAGTTTCTCGTTTGCTGAGTTAAAACGCAAAAATTCAAGCTCGGGGTAAATTGTAACATGTTACTATACTTACTCCGCTCTAAATGGTGATAAAGCAAGTTATTTGCTGACACACCGGAAAAAGATGCTCTAGACGAACAAACGAATAATCCAGAATCCAAAAAGTAGAAAAAAAAGTATAAAGGCAAAAGTAAAGAAAGCGAAGAAGAAAATTTTGATAAAATCAGATGAATAAGCAATGATTATTTAACTCATGTATATAAAATGTTTAATAATGATCTGTGTTTTCATTTATATTTTTTAGAAATGTTTACTTGTGTTCATATTTGTATTTAAATAAGTAAAACAGATGTGTTATAATTTACCCCGGACTGGGGCACATTGTAACAAAGGTTCAGATTTGTTTAAAATGAAGCTAGATGTCGAAGTATCCAAGATTTTGTCACGTACTTTCACGCAATCAATTCCCCACACATGTAAGTAGTATATCACGCAAATTATTTGATTGAGGATTGAGGAAAACATTTTCGAGAGAAAACTCTGAAAACTTTTTTGTTGCCTTACAATTACTTTACCATCCCAAAATACCTTCCTCTTATTTCCAGTTCCACCGTCTCCCAAATCCCCTAAAAAATCACACCAAATTCCTACGAGATTCCCCACGATCCAAACATCATTACCCGACACTTCCGCGAGAGTCGAGACTGCGACGGATCGAATAATAGATGCTGGAAAAGAATCTCCTCGACGTCCGTTCCCCACTGGCGACACCGCTCGACCGTCAGCCCAGATCTTATCCTATTTGCAACTGTTTCAACCTGTTGCGATCTCGCGACGCTGTCGGCTGAAAATTTGATCGGAACGTAACCCGTGTCCCCGAGGGGGCGGAATACCTAAGTTCCAAAGCTTTTGTCCGATCTCGCCTCCATCGATAAACCGTGACGGCGGTTGCCTTGGGCGGGTTTATGGCCCGGCCCGCTCGTATGCACATGAATATGCGCATACGAGGTATACGTAGGGACACACGGATGGCTGACCGTTATTGGAAAACAGTCGGTACACCCGATGGACTAGGAAACGAAATATATCGACGCTGGTGGCTACCGCGATCTCCCTGGCCCCGATCTGTCACACAAATCACCCCCCTGGTTCGCCAACGTGGCCATCCCTCACGCCCGACCCCCTACCCCTCGCTAGACGCGCAATCTCAACCTTTACCCTCCCGCGAACAGCCGCGTAAATATCCATTTTCGATTGATATTTACTAATGAACGGCCGCGTCAAACAATCTCCGCCGATACGTTAATCATCGTTTGCGCGCACAACTCTGCCGCGCTCGGCAACGTCGCCGTTCAGAGACGGTGGCAGTTTAATGACGTTAAACTATGCATCGGTGACGGTAATAAAGTCCCGATAGTATTTACGGGCGAAATTAACGCGAGGCGGGCGCGTTACACTCGCGCGATAACTAAATGCCCGATTTTATTAAGCGCCCTTTAACGCTGTAATTTTAACGCGTTTCGGCGAGTAATACCGGCTATTCGATATAAATACAGTTCCGCGGTGGATTACGATAATAATCCCGACCCCCGAGGCACGATAATGATCGCAGGTGGATATTGAAATCTCTCTAATTTTCATAATTATTTCCGCGATTATTTGCTGGCAACCAAAATCTGCGAGAGGAGCGAGAAGCGCCGGAGTTTAGAGGTTGCCAGGTTTAGAGCGCGATGTTCTGGCAACGTCGATGCTTGATACAGGGTCCAATTTCGTCGAGACTGCGAGCGCTAGACAGGGACAATATTCTTGAGCGGTTGTAATACGAAACAAATTGATAGCCACTTCCGCGAAAGGGGTGGATTGTGAGCGCGAAGGGGTGGCTGAATGCGTTTCACATACACTGCGCGATTTTTATCGCCCGGGCTGTGTTAGCAGCCTATACCAACCCTCTTACTTTCCTCCGACGCGAGGCCCGCTCGATCCTCTGGACCCATAAAGGCAATAACTCGCAATTTACGGGGTCAACAGTTTGGCTGCGCATAAGGTGAAGCCGAGCCAAGCTGGCACGAGCCGCGCCTACGTTTTTCAATTTCAACAGTCGAAAACAGCGACTGCCGAACGACCCATTGAAAATGCTCGCTCGTAAAAATATCCCCTCGCTCCTTCGTTTCTCCGAGCGGTTCACGATCCACCGTGTAGGATCTGTTTTTTTTCGCGTTCCCTTCTGATCCCGTCGTCCTACAGCTCGTGGAATAATTATGGGACGATCGTTTCGTCGATTCGTCGCGGACTTTATTAGCTCGTGGAGTGAAGACCTCTTAAAACAACACCACGAAGCGATGGATTAATTCGATATGATAGAAAGAAACGATAGGAATGAACGAGTAATAGAAGAATAAAATGGCTGGCGAAAAGAAACTCGCAGATGGCTGTGGACTCGGACTATAGTCACCCCTCTGCAAAGAACGATGATGAATCGTGGCTTGATGATGATAAGAAACCTTGATAAAAGCTAGATTGTGATAGGGAGTCGGTGATACTCTATCGATGAAGGTATCCATTGTCTTGGAGAGAATGAGAAAAACATGGTGATTGGCTTGATTGAACCTTTAAAGGACGCCATCCGGGGATGTGGTGTGGAATGCAATGTGTTAGGAATGTAAAGGTGTTTCTATAGTACCCATTTAATTTTCCAATTTTATAATTGTATAAAATCAAAATGTTTCATTTTACTTTCTTTTTACTATTTTCTTATATAAAAAGTTAGAAGTAACAAGTTTAAATCGAAAATTGAACGTTTTACGAAATGCGGCGTCTCTCCTACCAAAGGATGTTATTAGTTTCAATTTTCTAAGGGTGACAAATATTAAAATTGTTATTTTCTTTAATACTACTAGAATCACAAGATGTTGAACTAATAAAATGTATCCTCGGAAAACATTTTCCATTGCAAAATTTCGACACGGTGACAATTTTGCATAACGTGCAGCAACTCTCCCAGGTTTCCAAGTCAAGGAACAATGTTTTGCCAAGTTTCTGAGGCCCCCAGTAAAATGAAAGACACAGTGACTGCCTCGGAACCTCAGCGTGCCCTTAATAAATTCGTTTATCCGGCCCATTCCATCGCGGCCTCTTACTTTTCCGCGACGACGCGGCACAAAGAGGGAGAAACGTTTCCATTTAAGCGAAGCTTTTCAATTATAAAGCGTTCCCCGTCCCAGTGCCGAGCGGAGAGAGAGAGAGAGAGCACAGGCAACGCTTCAATTCCCTCGTCTCCTTCGTTTCCCAGCCAGCAGCTTCCCTATCCGACTGTCACTCTTTCTTCTCGCCTCCCTTTCCCCGTGCCGTTTTTCCCCGAGAAGCCACCGAGCGCTACCAACATACCGCGGCTGGCCAGAGTCGCCGCAGCGTTCCCACTTCCGGTAGCTGAGACAGTCCGCAGAGCTCCAAGACCAGCGACGACGTCTACGCTCGCCCTCTTCCTGAAAAATCGACCAGAAAACGATCCCGACGCTCCTTTCCGCCGCCCCTTACCACCCTCTCCCTTTGTTCCACCATCAACCAGTTCGCGCCATGTTTCCCTGGCCCGTTTATATCCCGAAGATGTCCCCGCCTCGTTACCGGGAATGTCGCAGCGAGTTCAAGCGGAATTTCAAGGAGGGCCGCAAACGACGTCACTTCCGCCCGAGATACTCGACGATATCGGACACAGGAGATCGTCCTGATGGATCAAGGAATCGTCTATGGCCTGGAAACGCCAGCCCCGCCACCATCAGCCCTTTCCTACCCCCCGCAGCGGATCGAACGATCCGATTATCGCGAGAAAACAGTCGCACCCCTTTGAAGAACGAGGTCACGAATATCGACGCGCTCTCTTTATGGGCCGTTTAGAACGCCCCCAATTTGCGCGGCGATGATTATGCAACGTGCGAACGGTGTCTACGAAATTGTCGACGGAGGAGAGCAGCGCAGGCGGGTGAATAGGATGCAGCCGTTCGGCTTGCAAAACTTTGGGGGCAGAGGTATTGGACGCTGAAGAGGCCAGGGCAAGAATCCCGTGGCAGTAGCCTGGCCGATCAATGCCACGGCAGAATACCCCTTCCACCCTCCTCGTCGTCTTCTCCGCCGTCATCTTCGCCCACCCTACCGGCGTCGCGAAACTTCAGCTTCCTCTCGCTCGTCCGCGTTCCTGTCCTCCAGCATCCCTCGTTCCCTTCTTTCGCGCCGCAGAATGGAACACCGCCGCATCGCTCCAAGGAGACCATTCAAAATCTGCCTGTGAATTATTGAAACTGGATCACCGGCTGGGCCCCATTTATACGCTTCAAAGTGTCCGGGGAAATGCCGCGGGGCCATTCAGGAGAAAGCACACGCTGAGGATAAGATACACTGGGAGGAGGAACGGTGGAAGCTACCAAAAAATTATACGATTCAACCACCATTATCCTCGGCTGATATCCCCGCGCCTCGGTATTCAAACGGAATATTACCATTATTCTGTATCTAAAGTAACCACCCCTGACCACGAAAATGTGTGGAACTGATAAACGCGCGACGATGACGTCCATAGATGTCAAATGAAAATAGAAACACGCTGTACTGACAATAGAGACAAAACACGAGACAATTGGTGTACTGGAATAGACTACAATGGGACACGAAACAATCGACGTTCCCTTCGAAAAAAGAGACTCCTATTATCAAAAGCCTCCATACTCCAAGCGACCTCCACATCGGTTCGCGTAACGTTCTGTCAAACGCTCGAACTTCACCTTTCAGACTTCGCAAAGGACAACAGATAAACCCACGATTACGTAGCGCTTCCGCGCCGAGAGCGTGAGGGAGGATCGAAATTAACGTTCACTGGGTTACCATCGACACGGCGGGCTATTTATCATGCGTATCGTTCCCCGGGGTCGGGGAGAATAGCGCGGATCCCGGGGGATTCCATCCAGGGGCTCGTGAACTATCGAACGTATCCACGATCGTGCTGCGTCGTCGACGCCTTGATCGCGAGACAGAGAACGATCCGGCGAAATTGATTGAACGGGTAGCCACGCGCAGCCTGGAGCGTCGTCTTTGATCGGGATAAAGTGCTGTCGAAGCTAGATATGCAGAGGAGATGACGGGGGCGGGCTAGGAAGCACGAGAGGGTGGATCGGTTTTGTCTGTTCATTTGGCGAGTAACGAAGTTGCACCCGAACCGGCTAACCTAATCATTCGACCACACCGATCGCGCGTCTATCTTGCCCAGCCATCCGACTATTTCACTGCTACCCATACAGCACACTTTGTTGCAGCAGAATTGCGGGAACGTTGCTGCAGTATTGTGTTGTTTCAGGATGCATTGCAATATTGTGTTGTTTCAGGATGCATTGCAATATTGTGTTGTTGCAGATTGCATTGCAATATTGCCGGAATGATGCTGCAATATTGTTTTGCATTATTAGAGTGGCAACGATCCTGCAATATTGCAGCAATATTGCAAGTTCGTTGCCGTGCAATGTTCCGTTGGCAACGATCGTACAATATTGCAGCAATATTGCAAGTTCGTTGCCCTGCAATGTTGCATTGGCAACTATCCTATAATATTCCTGCAATATTGCGCGCACATCGTCGTGCAATGTTGCACTGGGAACGATCCAACAATATTTATGGAATATTAATTAGCAGAATTTAGCAGATTCGTTGCAGAATCATTGCCGGAACGTTGCAGGACTACATATTTGTAATGTTGCCGCAACTTCGCAAAAATACACACCTGCAATATTGCGAAGGCGGACATAGGACTGAACCTGCAACGTCTCTGCATCTTTATGGTGCAACATTGCAACCTTGCACCGTATCATTGCAAAGACATTGCTGCAATGTTATGGTGCTGTGTGGGTACCTCCGTTCGTCTTCCACGATCGCGGTCATCCTGGCTCGCGTCTGCTTTTTCATCATCGCCGAATCGTCTCCAGAAAAGGCTCCACCGTGCCTTTCCTACGTCTCCTCCCCTAGGTTCGCCTCGTTGGGTTTTTCGTTGTGTCGGCCATGAATACAAAGGAGGGTATTACGCCAGCCGGCTGAAGGGCGGCGGGGATGGAAATGATCTCGAACGCGGGGTCGACGGGGTATTAACTTTTTAATGGAAAATTAATTGGGAGACGTCACGGGGAAATTCTCGATATCGTCGGTGTCTTTGCGCGGATCTTGTACCGTTGAACGCGCGGTTTAATTAGGTAAATTGTTTGGATTCGTGGGGGGATGACGAGTGTGTGGTAACGATAAGAATGCATGATCGAGCGGCACTTGGCGTTGGGATGGGTAACTATAGAGGGGGCGGGAAAAGAAGAGGCGAAGAAGGCAACGGCAGCGATACAGGTCCTTTGACGCAACCTTTCCCGCTTCCTCCGCCCCTAATTTGCTCTGAATAGCAGCTGATTGATCAAGATTGAGTAAGATGGAGTAACGTAATTACGTATACCGGTGATCCCGACGTGTACACCGGCAGGCGGCGCTCACGGGGACGTGTTTTCAAGGGGGGCCATTCTAAGTTTGCCAATCTTTATGATGACGCTGATCAAAGGGAATCGACCGTTTAGCCCAGCGCGGGCGAAGCAGAATGTAATGGAGTACGCCGAGGTGGCTGAATAAGAAGGTAACGAGATCATCCCATCTAATTTCCATAACAATTTTTGTGGCTGGCCACCTTTTCTGCACGGCCATTCGGGACAGCCTAATTCCTTGGCGGGGCTTGAACGCGCGGCGTGGCAGATTTCTCCGAAGTGTGCGCCCGAGCGGCGGGTAAGTGGTCGCTGGTGCGGAGAACTGGGTCAACGGCGACTAATCCGAAATAAATATATAATGAAACTCCTGTTTCCTCGCGCACCGTTTCGCAGCCGGAGAGCGTGGCGCAGGAGCGCGGATTACGACGGGGAATCTCCACGGAGCTATTTCTCGGGATCCTAACGGCGATGGCCCCGAAGGGAACTGAATGTCTCAGGCTATGATTGTCCAAACGCAAATCTTGTCTAAACGATACGAAATCAAGAATTGTGTGGGGACATCAGCGCTCGAGACGCGAGTCAGCTTTAACGATCCATCCCGTCGACTTCGGTACCTATATCATGAGGTATATGAGTACATAGAAATTGTCTGCGAATGTATTGATTCGATGTAATGTTAGCTAACGATATTGTCAGAGAATACATGTTTAATGTATGAGAGAACCAGGGCAGTTCTGTGGATTCCATGTACTGGCTTTATCGTAACATGTGGGACCCACTTGGGTGGTGAACAGGTGACACAAAAACCCTATATTAAAACTCTAATTGTACTTTATTTGACCTCGTTTCGGAGTTGTGAACATTTTTTATATTTTAATAATTCAAAATGGCAAACAGAGATAGTATTAGGGGAGACCGGGGCAGATTGTAACACGGGGTGAATTGTAACATAAGTAAAATCTTCTGAACGACAAATCTGACAACCCACAGCATCCGAGAGCTGCTTGACGATATTAGCACCGTCAGTTTGAGTAAAACAAATGAGCGTTGTTTATCCATTTTGTGTTTATAGCCTAGAATTTTAGTATTTAGGTTACGTAAGTAAATTTTGTCCTAGCACTTTGATTTCAATTAACCGTTATTAGAAACCGCTTGAATTTTTGCTTCTTTGTCGCAAACGAAGCAGTAGACATTGGTTTATCATAATCTATACGCATTTCAGTAATTTGATGTTTAGTTTCCCGTTAGCTGAGATAAAAGGCAAAAATTCGACCTCGGGGTGAATTGTAACAAACTGCTTGGGGCAAAATGTAACATGTTACAACTTACCCCGCTCTAAATGGTGATAACGCAAACATGATATTTGCTGAAATATTAGTTACTTTTAGGATGAGAACATACAAGAAAAAAACAGAAAGGGGAAAAAAAATGAGAAGGCAAAAGTAAAAAAAGCGAAGAGGAAGATTTTGATAGAGTCTGATAATTCCTCAGAAGATAAATATTTCTGCTTGGTTTGCACTGAAGCATATAGCAACAGTAAACCTAACGAACGTTGGATTATGTGCAATCAATGTAAAATGTGGTCACATGAAAGCTGCACTGTGAGAAATATTCCTTATATCTGCCACAATTGCAATTCGGATAGTGAATAAGCACTAATTGTGCAACTCATGTATATAAAACGTTTATTAATGATATCTCTTTTCATTTATATATGTTAGAAATGTTTATGTGCGTTTACGTTTGCGTTTAAATAAATAAAACACATGCGTTACAATTTACCCCACATGCTGTTACTTTTTACCCCGGACTGGGGCACATTGTAACAAAGGTTCAGGTTTGTTTAAGATGAAGCTAGATGTCTAAGTGTCCAAGATTTTGTCACGTACTTTCACGCAATTAGTTCACCACATATGTAAGTAGTAAATCACGCAATTTATTTCCCGATTGAGGAAAACACTTTCGAGAAAAACCCGTGCAAACTTTTTTTGCTACAATCTGCCCCGGTCTCCCCTACTGATTGTAATAAATTGTTTGTGTATCTGTTTGTAATTTGATGTGCTTTTCTTAGTGGAAGATTAACTATTGAATTTTATGTGATTCTCAGTGAACTATTCATGAAACTGTAACTTGGTGACGTACGGCCTATGTGGTTTATCTGTGACAATGCACTGTCAGATTTTAGCCACATTTTTTACACGATTTCTTTGCCTGCCACTGTGTATCAGCTCAGCAATATCGCAAATGATGTCACACACGATCTTTTAAATTACGAGCTCCGTTGAAAGGAAGCTAAATTACAAGATTATAAAGGAAAATAGTTCGCCGTAAGCTTTATTACGTGCTACCAGTGGCAGTAACATGACCCATGTGGGCGGTAAAAGTTTAACGAACGCAATAAAGTTAAAAGCTGATTAACCCATTCATGTCCCACCTAATCTTGTGTCACGTAGCCCAACAAATTTAAGTAATTCCCTAGCGACAGCCTCCGTTTTTTACACCAAGCTTCCCCAGTGCAAGTCTCAACTAAACTCTCCAAAACCGAACCCCAAACTCCGCATATAATCCCGAGACCACCGAAGCGTCGAAAAAACACCACCAAAAGCCTCGTTCCCTAACCGACCAACCCCGAACGTGCTCCAAGGAAAACTGCTGCCTCCCCAAACACCCTTTCCCCTCGAAATCTCCCTGTGCACGCGCGCTAACTGTTATCGTTATCCTGATTACAGGCGTAAGGTGAAACCGATAGTGCAGAAAACGAACAGAGGAAACGAGAAACGATGCCAGGAGGAACTGTACTCGATTTTTTCATCTTCCCCTAGCAACGTTTGTATCCGATCCGTTTCTTTCGCGCGTACCAAGGCAAGCGAGTCTAATATCGGTAAAAGGTGTGCACGGGCGCAAAAAGCAGCGCCCGGAACGCGGAGGGCGATGAAACTCAGCGGCGGCCGGGGAGCCGTTCGAATTTATTCGACCCAAAGTGGTAAACAAGAAATCATTATTCAGCAGGAAGGATCTCGCGGACGTATCCCGCACACGTATGAATTTGTACCTGGAAGTTGTAGGTGCGCGTCGGTAGTTACGGGGGATCGACAAATGGCCTCGTCAGCACCTCCGCTTCCAGCGAGAACAGAATCAGAACCCATTCTTCGACCCGGTCCATTCTCTCCCCCCCCCCCTCTTCACGCCTGGCGAGGGGAGAAAAAGCGAGCGAAAAAAATCCACCGGGAGGTTCAATAGTCTAACCATACGAGCCCTCGGCTACAACAATGGGCGAGAAATTCTGTTGACCTCGCCATAATTTCCCGAGACGGGCGAAGAGGAACAATACGACAATTGTCTGCCGCTGTTAACGCTTTTCACGCCCGATTCGGTCGGGGCCATTTTGAAATTGCGCGCGCGCACTATTATGTGGGGCAGGGTGTCGTGCACCTTCGCGTATGCGGTGCAGGTAATTTCGCTGGGAAATTGTGGATGGTCGGATATATGTCATGTATATTGCAGGAGAGTTTTACTTTAATGTAATTCGGAAACGGTGATGTATGATTTAGATTTAGATTGGAGGAGAGGTACAGCTGGGTTTATAACGGGAGGGTTGGGAATGATTGTGAGGGTTCACCGGCATCGTTTTGTTAAAACTGACGTTTATAAAACAAAGCAATTTTTATAGAAACACCAGGAAGAAGATTCTAACAAGGGAAGATCCCGAACCCGGCAAATTCAAAAAATTCTAAAACTTTGTAAATATGTAGGAAATTTCCTCCTGATTACAACGCAATTTTTGTTTGCTGCCCAAATTCACTCTGAGGGGGTGTAATTGAAGGCTCGGATGCAATAAGGGGAGTAGCGCTCGAAAATGCGAAAAAGTATTGTCCAAACGATAACAAAAATTGGAAAATTAAAATTTGTTAAATTGGATTTTAACAAATATAGTGTTTTAAAGCTTGTCACGGCACACATTTTTTCTATTTACAGTTTTTTATCCAATTATTAGTATTCGAGATAAAAATTAGAAACAAAAAAAATTTCTTCGACCAAAGTCAATATCTTTTTAAACATAAATTGCGATAACTTGAGTAAATATTAATGGATCGTTATGAGACTTAAAACATAAAACTCAGAAAACAGTAGCGGATTTTCGAGCGCTAGTCCCCTTGTTGCATCCGAGCCTTCAAATTAACTCCTGAAAATCCGGTTATTTTCCGATTTTGTGTTATAACTGGTGAACTTTAAAACAATTTTTGTAGAAAATAATAGTTCTAATTAAAAGAAGTACCTTTTCTCTTAAAACTTTTTTCTATTTCTTACAGATTGCGAGTTATAACACAAAATCGGAAAATAGCCGAATTTTGAAGGGTTAATTTCACCCCCTTCGAGTAAATTTGGACAGCAAACAAAAATTGCGTTGTCATCCGGAGGAAACCCCCTACACATTCACAAAGTTTCAGAATTTTTTGAATTTCCGTGTTCGGGATCTTCCCTTGTAAGTAAATCGTTACAAAAACCGCGTTCTAATAACGAATTTAACAAGTACCCAACGCAAAATGTATGAAAACGAAATTATCATCGAGAGGATACAGTGGGCCCGTAAATCGAGTATGTCGCGAAGACGAATGCGAGCCACTCGGCGAGCCCATCCTTCACAGAGTCCTTTATATTCATACGTCTCAGTAATCGTAATAAACAGTAAATCCTGCGCGGATATAGCAGCACTGATACGGGAATCCTTCTACACGCTGGGTAAAGGGCCATATATTTTTGGAACATCATATTTTATGTACGACGTACTTTCGAAAGCCCGGGTAATCTGTTTGGGCGAAACGAACTCGGAGAGGGAGCGGCGAACGAGGGAGACGCGAAAATAAGGCGGCGGTAAGACTGGTAAAAGAGCGACTATGTATTATACGCCGTGGGGGTGGAGGGTGGGATGCTCCTCTTTCGAGGCCTGTGTACACACGTAAATATATGCGGACTTACCCGCACACAGCCGCCGACAGGGGATGTGCGAACACGGCCGGATAAGTTTACGTGCTGGTGGCTGACACAGATACACCGGATACATTATGCATCCAGGATTTTATGTGGCATAATGCGCTTGTTATCTATGCATATAGCCGACAACGCCGGCTAAGTTCTAGAGGGGTAGAACTTGAATAAGAAACTGGGGTCGCTGACGAACGGGGGTTTCTCGAAACATGGGAATAGCTGATGGAATCTCCAAGTTTAATTATTTGTTCTTTATTTGGGATTATTGGAAGAGTTTTAGTGGTATCAGTAGGGTGGTTGTGTAGGGGAGACTAGGGCTGGTTGTCTCAAGGGGTAGGTTGACTAATTGTTAAGGGGTCATTCTGGTAATCACGCCGCAAAATTCCGGAAACATTCAGGTTTTTTTCTCAGTGAATATAATGAATAACAATGTCAAACTTTTTTCATTTATTAAGCTACTTATAATGTATTGACATAGTTTTTTGTTTTTACATAAAGAATTGAAAGTAATACAGATTATTGAAGTCAAAATGATCGGTTGGGGTGGTTGACTACTTAATAACGTTAGTAAGGTTTAAATTATTATTTTATTGTTCAGAAAACGATTCTTATTTTTTGTTTAAATTTCACTATGTTATAAATACATTATAATTTATGTTTAAGTTGAGAAAGGTTTCAGTTTATTATTAAAATATGAGAGAAGGAAATGAAACAACTCTTGTGACATTGTGTTATTTTATTACCCCTGCGATAAGTTACTTATAACATTTTCTTAACTGATTGTACCTACAGTCAACCTCCCCCATATTGTAAGTCAAGCAACTCCGATGATGGGGCTGGTTAGAAAAACATTAAAATACCTTAATTGTTCTCACATTAAGTCAACTTTAATAATTTAATCAGATAGCCAAATGGATACCCTATCAAATATACTAACCAGTTTAATGATATTTCGTCCACATAATTCATTAAAAATCAAAAACTGAAAAACTGACCTACCAACCCTGTCGCCCCTATTTAATAGGGGGAGGTTTAGACTTGGGTTAATATCCTTTTAGTTTTTAAACTAGAAGAGGAATAAGATATCACCCTGCGCAAGTGGTTTTCTATAGCATCCAGTTCAAAGAAGTGTTCACATGAATTAGAGCCCTGTTTCTTTTAAAATTCTAAACCTTAACGAGAGAAATAAAGAAGTTATATGTGTCATTGCTTCACCATTAGTAGCTTAAACATACAAGTGTGTACTAAACGCCAGCAGAGCTAAACGTCACTGATCAAACACCTCGGGGGTTAACGATTTCTTCTGCTCCGAAAGCACCTCTGCAGTCCGTGAAATTAGCTATCGAACATTCGATCGCCTACCAGCAGTATCGCGGCTCCCATTACCGGAGCGAACTGTCTGGTTTCAAGTAAGTGCTCGAAACGCGATATCATTGACGATTACGAGAATCGTATCTGCTATCCGAAGCTATTGTCGACTCTACTATGTAGAATCGCGGCGGGTTAATTGATATCGATGTAAAACACGATGCACTCGAACGTTGTATCCGAACGCGGGGGAAGCGCGTTAAACACATTGGACCAGCTCGTCGTGTGCTGGGATTGTTGAAGCGCAACGATTAATAAAGTTCGCGATATTGAATGCTTAGCAGCGCACAATTAACAGAGCTCATTAGCGGGGTATGCTTTAGGCCCAGGGGGCGCGTGTTATTGCTAACTGCACGACCCTTTAAACCGCTGATTAATACGCGCGCACAAAACCATTCGGGGTATAGAGAAGTCCACAGTATTTAACAGAGTACAATATTAAACGTGATGTATATTATCCAGGGATTGTACAGTGATATGTAAATTAACTTTACAACTTTGTACTGGATAGAGGGGGACCAAGGACGAAGGCCACTGTGGGGGAAAATGTCAGTTTCATAATTCAAAGGTGCACATTGAAGGCTAGCCATTTACTCCACATTTACGTGGTTAAGTGTACTCTGTCAGGGATCTGTGAAGGTAATGGGATTAAACTGAGTGTTTGAGATAAATGTTATGGTAGGTATACTGAATGATCAAAGTGTACATTTTAGAAGAACAATCGGTGTGTAAACTCAAATTGAGAAAAAAATATTAAGTGTTGAATATATGATTGAGAATTGGAAAAAACTTTTACTAAAATATTTTACTGACCCTTTGCATTTTCTACATTCCCTAAAACTATGTTGATGAAAAAATTCTTCAAGACCAATTAAGAAACTATTTCAGCTATGAATCTCGAGCCCCAAAAAATTCAAACAGATTATAGAGATAGAAGTACATATGATATCACAAAATGTTTCTTCCACTCTAACATACATTATGCACAAAAGAAGGGTGCAGCCCTTCCCCGTGGAATTTTAATCAGCCTCAATTACTCGGAGGAATGGTACATCCTCTTTCCGTCCCGCTTTCTCGAAAACACGACAGCGGACTACAATATTTCTCCATATTTTCGTGTGCCTTTGCGAGGGTCATCGCCGCAATTACAACAGAACACTTTCATAGATAATCACCTCTGTGCAAGAACGACCGCGTATCACCGCCTTCCAACACATCCTCCCTACCTCCCTTAACTGCACACTCAGAAATATGAATTCCTGAAACATCCCCTCAGCAAACGCACCCAAGAAACCCCCTCGCCCATAATCCACTAAACGAACCACTGGAATTAGCGAAATTTTAAATCAATCTAATTAACCATTCAATTACCCGCGACGCGATTACGGTAATCGAATTACCCTAGCCCGGTATAATTAGAGTGCACCAATCGATCTGCACCCCACCGACTGTCCAACGATAAACGCTGATCCCGCGCTCTTATCTATCAAACGCTATTTCCGCTCGCCAATGCCCTCCACGCGGTTGCACGTTTCATCTAACCCGACGATAACAACCAACCGTTGCGGGGCGCTTTAACGAAACCGCAAACTACTTGCCGCTAGGTGCCACAGCTTGTAACACTCGGGCGGTTCCAAATAACGAACAACTCGTCGCTCCGTGGCGAATGAATATCTGGCTGGACGTCTAGATGAGAGTCGGTGAACGCGTCGTTGGCCGGGACAGTGAAAATCAGGGAACGAGAAGGTACGGCCCCGTGGAGACCCTTCGGACGAAGCTGGACGCGCGAGGGGGTTGGAAAGGTGTGGCCTGGGCGAAGGACGAGGGACGAGCCGCGATAAAGCCAGGATGAATCTGGCATAAAAGGACCGTGGCACGAAGGTCGATTCGAGGCACTTAGAGGTGGCTGGTTCTCGTTGAACACGATGATGATGTATGGCTCTCAACGATAGAGAATGTTACGGCGCTAGGACTCGCCTGCACGACCTCGTTTTATCCCCCGATGGAAGCCCGGGGGCTTCTTTGGACGGCCGTAAGAAAGGAAGGAAGGAAACGGGGAGGGAAGGAAGGATACCTAAAGATGGCCGTCGTCTCATAACTCCTCCGGGCTCCTTTTCCTCTTCCCCTGGCTAAAGATACAGGATACGAAAGACAGCCGCGGATGTGTATATGGACTGACTACGCGCATGTGTGCAACGCCAAGCGTACATGCATCGCGCTCGCGCGAGCGTGAATACGTGTACACATAGGAAGCGAGGATAAAGTATATACGGTGTGTGTCCGTAATCCGTAGATATCAGCTTGTTGTCGCTGCCTTCGTGCTATTGCAAGAGGTTTATCGGATCTCCCTCGGTACTACCTCGGTACTATACACACGTATCACGGGGGATGCCGAGGCGAGAGGCCAGATTGAGCTAACCGATGATTCCTGACGTTAGGAAAATTTGTTTGGGTATCGCGGTGGAGGGGGAAATTGATTTTGCTTGGGGATTAAAAATGGTGACTCGCGGGATGGGGATGGAGACAGGGAAGTGATTTTGGCGTGGTGAAGTGGGAGGTTGATTATAGGGTAGGTACATCCTGGAAACTGATGTTTTTAATCACCCACTTTTTTGATTGCCATTTTTGCAATTGTTGACACATAGATATTTGGCGTTTATATTGGCAGAACACTTTATTCAAAAAATGCCAGTGTTCGAACTTTGAGGAGTTGTTCCACTGCTTCAAATTCAGATTGGGTAAAAATAGAAAAATACGTGTCTCTTACAAGGAAACATCCCAAATCAGGAAATTCAAAAAATTCTGAGGCTTTGTGAATATGTAGGGGATTTCCTCCTGATTATAACGCAATTTTTGTTTGCTGCCCAAATTCACTTTAAGGAGGTGGAATTGACCCCCTAAATTCCGGCTATTTTCCGATTTTCTAATATAACTCGCGAACTATAAGAACTGTAGGTTACCAAATGATAGTTCTAAGTAAAAGAAATAACTTCTGTCTTGAAACTTTCTTTCGATCTCTTACAGATTGCGAATTAAACAAAATAAAATCTGAAAATAGCTAAATTGTCAGTGGTTAATTTCACCCCTTAAAGTGAATTTGGGCAGCAAAAAAAATTGCATTGATTTATTGTTATGGGCTATAATTGTAGCGGATGCAAATTTTTCACCCCTGGGGGAATAATTTTTTTTTCAAAATTTTGTATTGTTATCAAAACTACGTATGCCTGCAAAGTTTCAATTCTATTGGATAGTTGAAAGTGGGTTAAAATTGAGTTTCTAGATTTGAGCCAATCAAACAGAGGATTGAAATTGAATAAAATCGTTCAATCAAAAATGTATCGCAATAAATAAGCCCTCGTTACAAGTTTTCTAAAGTTGTATATAAAATTGTATTCAAATTGTTTTCTCTGTTTTATTTACTTCTTACATAATTTTCAAGAGAATTATATATGCCTTTTCTTGGGCATTTATGTTTCAATCATATACTCGGTCAAAACTAAGTAGTGTCGAGCAGTATGTACGCTCTTTACGACTCTACACAAAGCTCACGTGTTTATTTTCTCACGTTTTTCTTCGACTCCAGTATCTTGCCATTAGCAAGCGTGTTTACCTTTACTCCTGTCTGATTCCACGACTTGATTACCGCGCAATCAAAACACGCATTAAAATTGCAACAGAGACATAGCGTGGGCTTTAAAGGTTAAAGAATGAGCAAGTATCAAGTGGATTTGTACGAAACTAAATGTACAACATCCACTCTGAAAACTGATGACTCAACGGAAACAACATTAAGTGACTCAGAGCTGTTCTTGGTGAGATATTAAAGTGAACGTACAGCTTGTGGTGATATTAATGGATATCTCGTGCATCATATACAGAGACTCACTACGTGGCCACGTATGTGTGTATTGAAGAGCAGAGAAAACTATGTTTTCATAGGTCCAGGAAGGAAGTGCTCTTACCGCTCGTGTTCGTCCATCGTATTTCATTCCTGTCCCTCTTGCCTTCTCCTCTTAAATTGCCTCTTCTTCTCCCCGCTACCCTCTCTCGCATACACCTTCTCTCACTCAGTGGCTGAGAAAAAAAGAGAGACAATCGAATCTGTGCCTGGGGATGGTCTAGGAATTTTTCAAGGAACGATAAAAGACTTATCCGCCGAATAATATTTTTCCACTCGGATCGGGGAAAACTTACATCCCCGTTATTCAGTCGCCGTAGCTGTACCCTACAAATCTTGGAGAACATTACGCTGAATCGACCCAGTCCTGTTCTATTTCGTGCAAGTATTTGAGGGAGTGCGCTGCTTAGTCTCTGACGGACGAGGCTCTACAAGCTAAGCAGCTTACGGGAATTCTTCAAAATATTCTGCAAGACAGAAGTCTCCAGACTGGAAGAATCTTGCGTAACATACGGCGCTGTGCATAAGTGCTTGTCTTCCGAAGGACTTCCTCTGTTCCCAAAAGTATGATAACTTTATTGAAAATATTCTCGGGCGCTGGTGTAACAGCAGAAGAAACGCAGAGTTTGTTCTTCGGGAATTTTGAAAGAGGAGAAAGACTTGGGATGTAGACGGTTCTATTCGCGAGTTCTTCTTGAGACTTTTACTTGGTTTACTTATACAGAAGAAGATAATCTCAAGGTCTGGTGTCATCTCTTCGATTCTTCTTTAACAAGAATAAAAGAGGATTATAACTAAAGATATTAATTTCGAGAGGATTACGATCTATTGTTGTTAAATATAAATGGTATCGATGTAGATAAACGTAAATTCTGAATGAATCAAGAAACTTGACAATTAAATATTATTTTGAATGCATGAACTGTTACCCATGTCTACCACCAGTAGAATCTCCCATCACTGACGGAGTTGATTGAAATATTAACCCGATCTACTAAACAAGGCTGACCATACACAGTGCATTCTACTAGCCTGCGATCTATCCAACCATTCAAATATCTCGCCACACTCTGACTAACATTTCCACCAGAAGTATCCTGCCACTCGAAGCGTAGAATTTAATAAACGTTTGCACATATTACTGCAAACATTGCAATCAACAAGAAGCCAAAAAGAGAAAATAAAGTGTAGAGTAAAGGACCCAAGTATCCGTTTTATCCAAATTATCGAAGAAAAAATTAGGTGCTGCTTTTTGTATCGTATAAATAACAGTTTCCATTTTTTTATGCATCATTTCACAAGATTCATTCGTTATTTTACGTAAGAGGGTAACAGTAATTAGATAGGTGGCAATAATTGGGTCCTTTACCCCATCGATGAAGCAAAAAACCATTCAGAACCGAATAAAACTTGAATATCAAACAACAACGCCCCATTAACTGAACCTCAATAACAATTTACACTTATAAAATATTAGTCATTTATTTACCACGCCAAAGGAAGACAGCACACCGACACGCACCAACACCATTCCTTACCCTATAACCTAGCTTCCCATTTCCCGTCGACTTATCGTAACCGTTGCTTACGAGTATTAACATGTCCCCCGTATCTGCATAATACAATAACAAGGCTACCGTATGCGCGGGGCGCACGTTTCTAAATCGAGCAGCACAGGGGAAAATCCAGACACGCCAGGGCTCTCTGTCCCCCAATCCCGTCGCGCTTTACCCTGGAAACACGTATGGCGTGCAAGGAGCAAAAGGCACAAAAGGATTTCCCTTATTTCCACCCCTGTATTCCTGCGGGATGTGCAGGCTGGAGGCTGGTCGCGCGCTGCCCTTCCAATCCCGTGGCCCTGCTCCCAGTCCTCCTCCGAGGAACGCACATGCCAGGAATGGGACGGGCGTTCGACGTGTACGGACAGCGAAATAAGCGGTGGTGACGCGCGGCTACGTCCCAAGGTGAACCGAATTACACGGACAGGGGATGCGGATTCAGGTGCGCGCGGTTATAAAGTAAGCACGGGGGTGGATCGTGAGCGATTGCTGGAAAAATGGCAAACCGGCCAATCGTGAATGGGGCCCGAATGCGTACGTCACTGGAGCCACGCCAAATAAAATGTATAATGCCTGTCCCTTTCTCGCGAGCTCGTCCGAGCGAATGACGCGATCGAACAGCAGCTGGGCCCACGCTAGGTGCCACCATTAAAATTAAATATTACCGAGCTTTTTGGATCAACCACGCGCTGCTTGCTTCGTGATCCTTTACAAGGAAATTGGAATATCGCACGGAGATTCTAATTAACCCTCTAGGTACGGGGATGTTTTAAACTTAACGTAGAATTTTTTTGAGCATTAAAATAATCTATTTTATTCTTCGGATCTGGAAGCTACTCGGTTAGAATGCTGAGAATGTGAAAATTATTGATTTATGGTATGGGACGTAGGAGTCCCACCCGGACTTACGGGTAATTTTTTGAACATTGATCGGAAATATAGAAAACAACATAAATATGTACTTAAATGATTTTTTTTTTATGTGGGAAATCATGTTTGAGCAGTAAGTAGTAATGAAAAATAATGTTACAATTTTTAATATCTATTCTGTTTTTTTTATGGTAATCGTAAAAACAACTATTGCTTTTGTTACAGACATCTTGTTGCTGTAGTAACGATGAATAACATAAACACTAATAAAAATATGTAATTATACACGATTTAACAAATAATATAGAATAGTATGAATATTTAAAGAAATAAGAATGACAGATAAGTACTTAACAATTTTCATAAATATTTACTCCTAAGTCCCGGTGGGACACACACGTCCCATAACTTTAACCCGAAAGCCCCTATATATAACGTAAATAGAGTGCAGTGGGCATACAATATTTTGTCAAGTAGGACTCACTCTTACTATATATATGCTTATTTTACTATAAAAAGTTCTTTTACTTATATTTATAAAAATTGTCGACAAATTGCAACAGGCACTGATCACGATCAATAGCGTCAACTAGATTCATTTGTTTATGACAGAAACAAGTTTAATTTCGGGTTCTGATGGTACAAACAGTTTCTTCCCTGCCTACTAAAAGTTACTATACGAGATCGATGACTCGCGGGCAGTGGGAGATCTCTTGGCGATGCCACGTGGTTGGGAGTTTTTCTTTTTTTGTTTTTTTAATTGTAATTGAATGCTGGGTGAAATAGGTAGTGGTGACTTTGCGTGAGATGTGTTAGGTGGTGGTAGTGATTGTGAGTAACTTGGAGAGAGTAGGTGATGGGTTATTGGATTTTTGTGTGGGCCAATCTAACCCCTATTCCCGTCCTTTCAAATGCAAAAGTAGGGTGGGCAATTTTCGATATTGCTGTAAACTGGTACTTGCACACTTGACCGTTATTACGCAACAAGTTTAATCACAGTTTAATCACCGTCGGCTGCACGTACCTACCCTTTTGTTTCCGAATAGCACTCGCCCTTCTGGCTGCCTTCATTTCCGTCATGCTTCAAAGATGCCTTTGCGCCAACGAAATGTGCAAAATTAACGAATCGCACGCTAATTGCAAGTTAATTGGCTGCCGTAGAAACACGCGAAGAATCTACTGAACGCAGCTGTACTCGCCGCCGGGATGCCAGCCCTCAAGGGGCACGGAAAGGGCGCTCAATAAACGGAAACTCTTGGCTTCCTTATTTCCTCGTTGCCATAAAATTGCGTCTGCAATCTCGCGAAAATAAGATTTCATTGGGAAATGCTTCGTCGGTTGCGAAAACGAAGAGCGACGCGCACTCGAACCCAGCGCATTTACCGAGCTTACAAACGACCCTTACTCTCCGTGGCTGAATCCGAAAATCGTTTAAAATTTGACAAATACTCCGCGGTAGGTATCTGAAACTTTCAGAATTATCAACTTCGCCTCCGTATAACCTACATTCATAAATAAATGAAAAATGCAAAAGCTATTGATCACAATACCTAGGGGAATGTGGGGCAGCACAGCAGCGCTAAGAAGTTATGTAGCATTTATTACAGCATTTTCAGAATCAATATTTATTCATCTTCAGATTTAAGCAACAAAAATGAGGTCACAGGAACCAAAAACTTAAATAAACATTATTTTACATAAATCCTCAACCATCACCAACACAGAGATAAATTACCACAGACTAACATCACCTCTGCTTAACAAATCCACGACACACCGTAGCGATTACTATTCAAATCCGCTGGAAACCTCTCAGCACCTCTCCCCCACAAACATCCCCTCACATTCAAGCTCCGCCACCGATCAACGATGATTTCTCGGTACGTGTCGCGGAACGAGCATTACGATACCAGGTAGAATAGCCAGGAAGGCGGAGGGGCCGTAAATTCCGATGATCGAACGTAAAGAACGAGAAGCGAGTGGAAAGAACCAAGCGCAATTGCTGTCCTGCAACGAGGTCCGATTTATCGGCCGGTCGTTGGGGGCTATTCGATCCTCCATGCGTCTCTATTTACGGTCGGAGCCAGCCCCTTTATATAAATGAGAGGCTCCGAGCTACTTAGATTTTATGCGTTCAAAAGCGTCCCGCGATCACTCTCTCGAGGGAGGGGGTTGGCGGAGAACGGCAGTTCTCGTATTTTTAACAAAATCGCGCACGAGCACGGAGAGCCGCCGCTTGAGAAACGGCCGGGGGTGAAATAGCGGGCAACCCAGGGGGTATTACATGCGCCCGATGAATGTTGGATAGAAGCAACGGCGCGGGCTAGGATGGGACAGGACGGAATAGGATAAGCGAACACGGGGAATACGATTGGACGACGATATCTAGTATGATTCCAGAATGGCCCCTCTATTTCTCCGTCGACCCACCATCCCGCTTCTCTGATAGTACATATATACGCGACCTGCATCGTCTCACCCGACACGGAGAGAAAAGCGTCGTACCGTGGGATAGAAATAAGATTGGCCGGCGGGGCCCGTTCGCGTGCGATTCAATCGTGAGGCACATCCGTCAAAAAGCTGGCCGAAATTCATCATTCAGAGCCGCGTATTCGTGTCCAACGGCGGAACGGATGCTCCCTTCACGGTCCATTTTCCGATCGTATTGAAATTGCGGCTTGGGAATCGGTCGAGTGGGTGCAGATTCGGATGATCGCGGGGATAACGCAGTGGAGAGAGGCGGTACCTATGCTCGGGTACCATGAACATCCCGAATTCAGATTCGGAACGACTTGTGTTCGGGGAAGATGATAGCTTTGAAAAGGGTTAACGTCGATTTAGGGAAGCTGAGGGATGATGTCCAAAGTGGGATGTTTTGTGAGAAGTTTGGGGTATTTAATAGATTTCGAGGGTCTTGGGAACGAATTCTTAGTAGGTACTGCAAGGTGGAAACAGAAGGGGTTCGGTTTAGAAGCATTAGAGTAATGTGGGGCAAAAGTACGCACTTAAAGTTTAGACTTCTCTAAAATCCTTGGTATTACACTGATAGTCATATCCTTTTGTGAGAAATAACTAATATCCCTTATTATTCGATAGGCAGTGACTTTATGTAAATTCACCTGTCACAACTTATATAAAATAAATATTTCCAAAAAGTGTCAAATGCGAACTTTTAACCGCTATGTGGGGCAAAAGTTCGCATGTTATGGGGCAAAAGAACGCAACGAGAAATATCCAAAGAAGTGTTTTATTTTCCAGCATAAGTATATAGTTCGAGTAATGTATTACTGTAGTATAACGCCTAATCGTTTATAATTAAATTTTTTAAGTGTAGCTAACAATAGTCGCAAATAAAATTACCCCGACCTTCGTAATTTGAACAGGCATCATGCCACCATTCTTTACATGAATCACACTGGATCCAGTCTTCTTCTGGAGGATCAATGTACTCTTTATTACATGGCGGTTAATAAAAGTTAATAAAAAACGTATTTTGGAAAATATTGCGGATTAAAAATTAATAACTAAAATCAAAAGCTGATATCAGCGTGGCTCAACTATCATAAACTCAAAATTTAGCAAACTCTAGAATTAAAATAAGTTTAATGAAGGTATAACACCCGTCAAATTATTTTCGGGCAAAAGTTCGCATGCGAACTCTTGCCCCACTGCATTGTGCGAACTTTTGCCCCCACAGCTACTTTTATATTGTTTAATCAATCCTGTTATCTGTGAAGAGAATTGAAAACTTCTAGTAGCATTTTTTAATAGAAGAATTTCCGCTCTTTCAGACGACATATGAATTAAAATATTTACTGATCAATTTATAGGAATAATATTGATTCCCAAACATGAGAATATTACATCAGAACTAACGAATTCAGTACTTACCGCATTGTAAGATAACAAACCGAAACACAGCCACGAAATTCGACATTAGTGACTCTACCTTGATTGACAATTGACTGCCAATCACCATTGGCAACTGCCACAACTCAAACCATGAAATTCCCATGGTGCGTACTTTTACCCGCTGCGTACTTTTACCTACCTTTACTCTATAATTACACGATAGAATGTGGAGGGTTGAAATTACTTCGAGGGAATCATTCGAAACATCGAGCTCCACGTTTTACATCAGTGCGTGGAATGTAATTCTGCAGATTTGAAGTACGGTGTATTTATTATAACGAAATTTAATGGACTGAGAAGAGGGTGGGAGAGAGGGAAGGGGAGATTAATAATCGTGTAATAGTTGGTAATAATCTCGTTGGAGAGGTGAACGAAGACACATCGAAAGGCCTGTACTACAGCTCCCAATTATTTCCTGGCGTGCTAAGCCACGGTACTTTATCGACGGTATTTTTCACCGTGTGCCAGTGGTCTCGCAGCTGACGCTGACCTGCATAAATATGTTAAAACGACGGCCCGCTCACCTACCATCGAAGCTAAATTAAAATCGAATTTCCATTCATTATCTCGCCCTTATCAAACGCGCGCGCTCTAGCTCGCGGCAGACAAAGAACTGGAATCTATTTATCACTGTTCCTCCTCGCAGCACCTGGCACAGCTAAGGGAGCAAATCGTATTTTTCAGGTCGCGAGGTAAAAGTGCAAATATTGCACCGTGTACCGCCGTAGTTGAAACGACGGAAAGGCGTCCCTTTGTAGCTTTACGCATGGTAATCGCGGGCAAAGCATAACTTTTCACAGGGAAGCAAATCAAATTAGTTAAATCATTCACAATGAATATTGGAACTGCGGGGTCGGTATGCAGTGAGATATTTTCAGTGGAATTACGAATCGCACGGGTAATGATAACAATATTCCACCTTAAAATATTGGGGATGCTAGCGGATTCATAAAAGGGTCTGTTCAATGTTCGTAATTGAATTCTGTGTTTCGATTTAAAGATGATATCAGCGAGGATATTGTGCCGAGAGGAAAAGTCGCGGGAGCAGTAAATAGGTACTCAAGAGAATGCGTAAAAGCAAGAACGTTAAGATCCTTCAACGATGCGCCTTTCAAAATTTATACACTTGTTCTGGTGTGTCGGAGTGGATCGAGTAAATAAACAGCGGAGAAAAGAGTTGTACATTATAATGGTATATAAACAAGAACATTTCTGTGCTAGATGGAGAGCGATTTATAATTTAAATGAACGTGAATGACCTATTTTTCGAGAACCTTCGCAACCCATTGTTTATACGAGTAGATACTTGAAAGCAGAAGTTACAATCTGTGCGAGTGTTTTTTGGGCACGTAGCACAACAACAACGAAGCCGCAAACTTTAATAAAACAATTCTCAATTGCGTTGTTATTCTACGTCAACAGAAACACAAAACAAGAATGAAACTACAGTAGCGTCTCGAAGAAAGTACGGAGGGATCTGCCTCGAATTAAGGTGATCGCTATGCCCTCCACTTAGGGCCGCATTTATACTTTCGGAGGTCCAAGGCACAACTTCATTATGAGACCTCAAAGGAACAAGTCTATTTCAGTTAATCAAATTGATACACATTTTTAAAATGTGGCCCCATAGAGACTGAGACCCCAGCTTGTGATAAATGCGGCTTTGCCTTCGCTTCTTCTGACCAGAGTTGGGTATTATTCGACTAAATTGTTATTCGACTAACCTTCGAATAAAATGATGCTATTCGTGACTAAAGAATGATTTCTTAGTCGACTAAGTTTGTATTTGATGAACTCGAATACAAATTTCGAATAGAGTAAAGTTATTCGAGAATAACGAATAAATTTTTAGTCAACTAATTTTTTATTCGTTATTCGTTATTCGTTATTCGTTATTCTTTATTCTTTATTCTTTATTCGTTATTCATTATTCGTTATTCATTATTCGTTATTCATTATTCGTTATTCATTATTCGTTATTCATTATTCGTTATTCATTATTCGTTATTCATTATTCGTTATTCATTATTCGTTATTCATTATTCGTTATTCATTATTCGTTATTCATTATTCGTTATTCATTATTCGTTATTCATTATTCGTTATTCGTTAGTCGAATAAAAATTTAGTCGAATAAAAATTGATTCGACAAATACCCAAAGCCGTTTGTCATTTTCATGCCAGCTTCTGACCACAAATCTGTATCTCCAACAAAGCCAATGAAACCACCCCTGCACCAGCCCCTTTCACCGCAGCAAATAAAACAAAACAGGTTCAAGCAACAAAGATTCCTCACCCTTAACCTTCGCGCTAAAAAAACTCCCAACAAGTTCTATCTCGCGCGTAACTTGCGCGATCCCGCAGCAAGTTTCGGTGGGATCGCGATCGCAGCCGCGGCAACATCGCGGGAGGAAAATTTCGAAGAAGCTCCGGCCGTTCGAATCCCAGCAAGTTTTCTGTCGAGGTGGCCGGGTGTCGAGACACGGCCCGTAAGCGATATGGATTATCAAAGTTCGGCGCAACTGTTAGCCGCAGAAGTGTCTAGGGGCGGAGGGTGAGCGCGAGCAGCCCCCGCTGCCAGTTCGGCCGCCCGAGCGTATCCGCGCGGCGACTTCATCCCCGCGGCCGGAACTTCATCTCCAAGGGGTGGAGGAAGAGGGAACGCTCAAACCGATCTATCTGTTTCCACGGCCAATTCAACGCGGCCCTATTCACGGCGGCGCGGGCAAAAGTCATAAAACCGCGGACTACGCGGGGGTTTGTCGCGGCACCCCCAGCGGCTAATTGAGATTCCGATAAAGTCAATTGAGCAATTATTGACTGTTACACAACGGTAACGCCCGGGACACGGTGTACTTTTAGCGAGCTCGGTCAACGGAAATCCAATAACGCTATTTATCGGTTTCGCGTGCCCGCGCATAATTGCGCGACCCCTCGAGTTTCATTCGCCGCGGGGCGAGTCGCGCGCGCATAGAGGCGATTTTTTTAGGACGAAAAAGAGGGGGCACGCTGTTTGCCTTGTGCGCGTCATTTTAGGGACGTATCATTGAAAACCCTGGCCGCACGCTGCGCGTAGAATTGATGGGGTGTTAGGGGTGGAAATTGCAGATGAAGGTAATCGCAATTTCTGTACCAAGCAGATTTATTAAATGGGAGAAGAAGGTATAGGGGGAAATGGGTAATGACGGTCACTTAAGCAATAAGTGTAATAAAACCAAGATATAAGGTGCAATATTTGACCAGTATCCCACACAGCACCATAATATTGCAGCAACGTTTCTACAATATTGCGGTGCAAGATTGCAATGTTGTAGAATCTACTCGTCGTCATATTTCAAATTTCGTTAAAGTCATAGTTGCTTCAGAATATTGATGTACTGTTTCTACAATATTTCCACTACAGTATTACACGGCAATATGTAGGCAATTTTGCTGGGTCGTTGCCAGTGGAACATTGCACGTCGATGTGCGCGCAATATTGCCGAAATATTGTAGGATCGTTGCCACTGGAACATTGCACGTCGATGAGCGCGCAATATTGCAGAAATATTGTAGAATCGTTGCCAATGGAACATTGCACGGCAACGTTCTTACAATATTGCTGCAATATTGTAGGATCGATGCCAATGGAACATTGCACAGTAACGTTCTTGTAATTTTGCTGTAATATTGTAGGATCATTGCCACTCCAATAATGCACGGCAATATTGCAGGAACGTTCTTACAATATTGCAATGCAACCTGCAACAACGCAATATTGCAGCAACGTTCCTGCAATGCAGCTGCAACGAAGTGTGCTGTATGGGATATGACTGGTGTGAGATTTACTCGCGAGGAGCTGCATGTGAAGAATTGAATAGTCAACAATGTATTAATAAAGGCACTAGAGGTGGCAAAGAATTTTTCCTACTGGTAGCTTGAAATAAGTACAGGTGATAGGAACAATCTTCTACATCTGATTATTATCTTATTGTTAGATAATAATTAAAAAATGCAGTGAATGTTTGAAAGGGAAATAGTAAACAAGTCCCATGATTAATCCTGGATACACATGGTACTCGACTATACAAGAATTCCAGTTCACGATCTCCTCAATGATAAAGTGATTCCAAGGGTAGCCTCTGAAACATTGAATTAGCGCCACAACGTTATTTAACGATGAGAATCGAAAGATTTTGTCGGAATTCATCTTCTCGGGGGGGAAGCTAACTCGATTCTACAGGGGATAAAAGGTCGGGGCCATCCGTAAAAGCGGAAACGGATATGGGGGATATCGCATAGTTTACACAGCGATAAAAACCCCCATAAAAGGACCGTATATCCCTGCGTTCCGCGGAGCTGGAACGTCATGACTTTATAGGCGACGAAAAGAATGAGCGACTTGCACGAGTATAAGCAGGGTACGCTCGCGCACTACGGGATATCATTTCTCTCGCCGTTTGTCATTTTCAATTGGGGAACACTCCGTAACGTAGGTATCGCGCGAACGATTCAAGTTTTACGAGAATCGTATTCTAAGATGAGCCGCGGGGATCGCTTAGAAATTACTTTTTTAGGGGAGCGAAGTTGGGACGTCGAGCAACTATGGTATGATTGTTATCGTGACGCAGCGTGACGATTTAAGCTTGCAAATTTCCGTCAGGAATAAATTTCAATGCTTCTTTAAAGAATTAATACGAGAAGAGCTAGGTAGTTGAAGGTTTGTAGATGATAGCCTACTTTGAGTGGGTTGCAGAGTTTTTAGGAAATATTTTTTTATGGCGTCTACAAAAATCCTAGTGTTGATAGCGTATAACGCAAAGTATTCACGTGTTTGAGCAGTAAACATCTTAGGAGCCTCCCAGGAATTGTAATCGGGCAAGTTGTTCGCTATCGATGGACGCCCCGTAAACTTCCACCCCGAAATAAACTAATTATAATAAAGGTAAACGCTCGAAACCGGTAAGGAGGCGAAATTAGATTATGCAAAACGGGAAAATCAAGCTACGGAGGAGGTGGAAAAGGGGAGGGCAAATAACAATTCGCGAAGACCGAGGACAAAGTATAATTGAAGAAGCTCCTGTTAGCATAGGAATGGCACTTTTCCGATCTTTAGAATAGAGTGGCTTTAAAGTTCTCCAAACTCGACGGAATATCTCCTCTTGCGCGACGAAATTGGACGAAACCGCGAAACAGCCACTTATCCCGCGCACCGAGAGAGGGAATTACGGCAAAATAAATACCGGGGGAAGAAAAGTGTGCGCGTGTCGCTGATGGCGAGTTAGGGTTCCCTCCTCGAGCCGATATCGCGAAAGAAAACACGGCAAACTTCAACCCCCGCCTTTGATCCCTGACGAAGCCAACCCGAGGAGCTGGATATATCGAATTATATCCACTTATAAGCTCTCCAAATGGTCCACTAACGCGTGGCGAAAGAATTAGGGACTTATTTGATCTGGCGAAGGCGAAGAAACAGAGATCGACTCAACTTCTAACACGTAAAATGAAATTTTGAAAATATATGAAACAATATCTGATTCAACTTTGTAGCGAGCATAAAAAGGCATAAATCGACCTTATTATCCAATTCGAGTGAACCTTTTTTTATTTTGAAGAATATACTTCTGGCTAGAGGAGAAACCAGAAAAAATCGCAAAAATGGCATTTTTTTTAGAAAATAACGACACTTGAAATTTGAAATCACTTTTTCCCTATATTTTTCATCCTTTCAACGTCTTTGAAAAATATAAATTTTCAATTTTTTGTCATTTTTTCTGGACTCCCCATCCCCTAGCCAGAAGTATATTCTTCAAAATAAAAAAAGTTTCAGACGAATCGGATAATAACTTTTGGAGATACAGGTCCCACCGTTTTGAGAACACTGTTTCGAGAAAAACGCGTTTAAAGTTTTACGTGGGCGCCAAGTGGCCGGTTGTTGACCACGCATTTGCCGCTACTAAAATGCCTATAACTTCGGGAATTTTACGAATTTCAACAAATCCTTTTAAACGCGTATTCCTAAAGGGTTGAACATTCAAAAAAAAAATAAAAAAAAATCAACTTTCAGACCGGCACGACCCCTTAATAGCCAAAATAACCTAAATATATTTTTGGTTATTTTCAATTCATGCTTTTCTTAATTTTTTTATTTATTTTTATATAATCCCCATGACAAACTCCACAACAAATATCTTTATTTCCACCTTTACAAATTCCACAGATCCAATAACATCAAGTCACGCGCTGCGCCATTTAGAGAACCACGAATGACAATGTTCCATACTACAGTAGGTATATTAAAGAACCTTTTAATTCTGATACTCAATAACGGGGCCTTAAATTTCCTGTCGCATGCTCGCGGATTCCTGGCATATTTCTAAACCATACTAAGCGATCCTCCTCTTTTCGTGCTGTGCTTAATATTCGAAGATGCCTCGCGAAATACCCTGGAGTTTTATCGGCGTCATGTTGCCGGAATGCGCTCGCGTCGAAAACGTTAGAGGCACCCTATCGCGCTGGTACGAGGACGGAGACGATATTGGGTCACCGTCGACGATCTCGCCAACACCGATACAGAACAATACTCCAGTCCGGGTAAGGAAGCCTGGCTCCATCATATACGCAGACCTATGAAACTTCTCCAAGATTTCATCTTTATCCCGTATTAGATTTCAGAGCCCCCAGACTCCTCCTGGGGGCGCGTCCACCCCGGGCTCTGCATTTCGGTATAAACACCCGCGCCACGCGAACGTGACGCAGAGGGGAAGCGGAGAAAGAGCTCTGCATCGCGCGCTGGGGCATTTTGGTCCATTTCCGACGAATGGACACCCCCGATCTAATAAAGAAACTTGGAACATTCAGCTCGCTCCCCCATCTCGCATTCCTCCCTCATCGACCAACCCCCGCCCGCGATATCTCTTCTTATAAGACGTTCTTTCCGTGGCAACGACGAACTGAAGAAGGGACGATGGTCTGGAGAAAGAAACAGCTTGGCGTGTGTGTCCCCGAACGACCTAACAGCGGGGCGAAAAAAACTGCCGTACTGCAAAGTGCCAAGGTGCACCATCTTGAGGGAGGCTAGCCCCTATCGAGCTGCAACGTTTTATACGCTGTGTCTACACGCGAGGCACTTTGCTGCGATCTGTCGACGGAAATGGGGGGTGGTGATTCTTGGGGAGGCAAGGTTCCCTATATTGAACTCGAATCAGGGTGTAGTAGAAAGTAACGCAAAAATCAGGGAGATGATATGAATTTATCGCCGGGGCCACAAGTGGTTCTGCAGTGGTATAGAGGGTGTAAGACGTCTGTGTGCCCTTTACCTTTACCGTTTTCGATTGTAGAATCTTTATGTTTGAAGTATTGTTGAGAAGAGCGCTAGCGGAGGCGTAAAACGTGAGTATTAAGGCGTGACGAGTTGTCGCGACTGAATGTCCCTTTATCGTCTGTGCGAAAGCGATGAAGACACTCTTCGCGGGTACGTCTGAGCCAGGCGTCGCGACGTAGTTACAGGGGAAGTATTAAGTAGTAAGGTGCTTTATGCCATTTTCGCGGTTTCATCTCTGTCAGCGTGACGGAGAGGGTTCTAAATGCCGGCTCTAATGGAACAGTTCCCAAGTGGTTTAGAACGCTAGCGTACCGTGTGGACACTGGACAGGACACGATTCAATCGATTAGGCTTATAACGTGGCCATAGGACACTGTACTAGCAACTCTGGATTTATTGATTCGATAGAATCAGTATGCACAAACTTGTATTCGTAGAATTCGATACAGACGCTATTGGAGTTGCAAGATTCGATACACCTCAGAGTTTGTAGGGTACGATATAGACCATTAGATACGGGGGAGTACACAATCAGATGTGTAGAACTCGATATAGATACCATCAAATCCATAGGGCTGGATACGGTCATCATTAGGTCTATAGGTTTTGATACGAACGCAATTAGGTCTGTAGCACTCGATATAGATACCATCAGACGCATAGGGCTTGATGTATACAAGGATATGCTCTAGAATCCTGTATGCTGCGCAATCCTAAAGAACCCTGATATTCTGAGGACCCGGGAGCCTCTGGGACTATTGATACTTCAAGCACCCTGAAACCGCAAAGACAACAGGGACCCCAAATACCTCCTGGATTTCAGAAGCCTTTGGGACTTTAATACATCAAGGACTCCAGAGACTTTTAGACATCTGGGATCCTAAGGACCTCGGATACCTCTTCGACTTCAGACACCCCTCGAACCTAGACCCTATAAGAGTCAAGACAACCCCAGGAATTGAATTATATGAGCTGTGTAGGGTGTTATCACGTTATACGAACTCAAAGGTGTCTGTATTAAGACTTGAGGATGTATCGGACGCACAATATTAGACAAAAGTATATGAAAATTGAAATACTTGAAGTTGGAGTCTTATTTTTACTCCTAGGAAGGTATCTTTCACTTTGCAAATGCTTTCTGAAGCATTATTTGCTAAACTTTTAGCTGTGAAAATGCCCTGAATTCGCAATTTTCTCAAGTTATAATTTATTTCTTTAAAACGGTGTAGTGAAAACAATTGAAACTCGGCAGATGTTTTCATCTACCCATATACTACATGTAAAAAAATATTCAAACCATTGGTACCATTTCTTCAACATTTTTTCAGCTGTTTTATCTGTCAAGATCATGTAAAATCAGTGAAAATTAAAATCGTTATAACTCGGCAACCGTTTAGTGAATTCGTTTAAAATTTTTGGAGCACATCAGGAAGATTACAAAGAACAATCTTACAAATTTTCCAACACATCGTTAAGACTCCAGTGCTGTCCAAGAGAGTCTATATCAAACCGAAGAAATGAAAATTCGTGTACGTGTCAGAATCTGCGAGTCCATCGTCGCCCCTATTACACCCGCGACATAAATTGCACCTCTATCAGATGCCAATAATTTAGAGACCTCTGTTCCATGTTCTATAGCTTCCCTATCACCTCTGTCTACTTCTATAGATTCAGGATCCTCCGTACAGGCTATCACGGATCTGATGTCCTTTGTGTAGCGTCTCACGACGCCTGTATTTGGTCTCACTAGCTTACTGCCGTCTGTATCCGGTTTCACAGATCCGTGGTCGTCGATATCGTGTTCAAAGAGTCTTCTGCTGTCTCTATCAAGTCTCAAGTATCTAGTGTAATTTCTCAATGAAACATTTTTCTCAAACGAATACACGCCACGAAGACACTTCAATTCCAAACTCTCCTCGCAACCACATTAATCTCACTCCAACATAATTAAAAACGTATTTCACTAACGACTTCGCCCGTCGTACCGTGGGCTCAGCCTGCGACGTGAATTCCAAGCGAGCGCGCCGCGTGCAAGATCGTCGGACGATGATTTCCGGGCCTGACGGAAGGACGTGCTTTAACCATAAATCCGTGCCCGATATAGAAACAAATATAAGGCCAATACTTTGGGATATTGCCGCAGCGAAGTGATTGATGGTCCGAGATATTGAATATCTGCAAAAGTTCGCGACGGCGAGCCCTGCCTGCCTGACGCCGCCACTCTCTCATCCACCCTCCGATCCCCACCCCTCGATTTCTTCTCCCCTTTCGCCCCTTTTTCTCCTCTCGCGCCCAGACGCCCCTAAAACCCCGGCGTATTCTCCTTATCCTCCCCGTACCTACACTTCCACGAGAATGCATAACTCGAAATCCCGAGGCAGGGGGTGAACTTATCTCTGGGAATTCAGCGGCGACCGCGGTAAGTGCCCCTCTCAAGGGTCCGCGAAACTGGAATTGCAGCTTAATCAAAAATATCGAGGGCGCGGGATCTTAATTGCCTGGATCCGCGGGCCGTTATCCCCGTAAGAATATGTAAAACGTGGCCTCGACGGGTGTAACGACGCGCACGAGGATTACACAGACGCGGTAAATCATCCGCGAACGTTCCGTCGGCGGATATTGCTATAAAACCGCCCGGATAAATTAAACGCGCCGTGAGGGATGCGCGTAGAACGTAACGAGCGGAACGGGGTAGTAAAAAAGCTTATTTAATATCTCTCTTCAAACAGAAAATATCGGATCACAAGGGTAATACGTTTCCAATGGCGAAAGATTAACGGCGTTTAATACAGGGAAAAAAACCGGGGGAACCCAAGGGATGGACTCGAGGACATTCCCAGGGATAATGAAACGTGTAAAGCACATAGAGACATCGATGTCACGTAGGGATTCCAATTGCAATCCACGCGTTTGGAATTTTAAAGAAACAACGTTACCGAAAAAAATCTTCGGTATAGCGAAAATTCTGAGTGGGGCTAAAAAATATTTCCCAGCTGCGGGGGTTTCTTTCCGCCTGGACACGGACGGTCGTAAAAAGTGTACGGTCGAAGCCGGTGCGATTGGAATCGTGGAGAAAAAGGGATAGGGAGAGGGAGGAAGAAGCGCCAGAAGCGCTGACCGATTCCGTGGACTCGGAGAGGGATTCCGTGGATGGAATTGTTTTTTCGACCGACTGCTGTGTCCTCCGTGGGGCCATTAAAGCGACTTCTGCTTCGCTCGTGCTCGACACGAACGGGGATGGGAGAAATGTGAAACAGGGTTGGGAGGGAGGGAGAAAAAAGCGAACGGTGGCTAGTCGTGGATGACGCAACGGCCGAAAGGGATCCCAGAATCCCCTTACGATGATTGCGGTAGGCTCCTCGAGGCAGGCCTTTTCCTCGAGAGTCGTCGTATCCCTTGGTTCTCGCCTCTTATCGCGTTTCCACCGTGCCCGTTCTCGTCTCGGCGATATCGCGTCGCGCTGCTGGCCCTGCCCGGACCACGGCGGGCCGCAGATAGGCCAGAAATTCTGTGGAATTTGATGCCCGGCGATATCTGCGCGCTGCATCCCGGAACAGTCGTAACCGAAATGATAATCGCGAGGTAGGGCGAGATCGGCTACGGTCGTTTACGTTTACGGATGTTTGCTGTGAGGAAAACCTGCGGCGATAGGAAGTGGACTTTTTTCGAGAGATAGGAGATAGGGGTGTGGGGGATTCCTTAATACTGTAGGAATGGTAAAAGGAGATTATTCGACGCACAATGCGTGTAGGGTATGTGCAGGTAATATGGAACGGCATGTAATGTGGAACTTCGTAAAATTTCGAGAAAGATATAGGGAACTCTTCAGGCAATCGTGTATCTTAGATCCCTAGACACAATAGACGATGATACTGACAATTGAGCCTCAGACGGACTTTTCATCATTGAAAGAGAAACGTTTGTATTTTTCGTAGGGTGTAAAAGTTTGTGTAAAGTGCATCAAACAGTTAAATGTTGTAGTGAAGGTATGTTACAAAGTATTATTTTGATATAATTTATCATTAAATATGTGTGTTCTTGATTATTCAACAATTGATTACCAATAAAGTTACTTTCTTCTTAGTATAATTCTTAATTTCTTGTCGGAAAATATGTGTACGTAATATGGAACACACCGAGTAATATGGAACATACCGAGTAACATAGATAAAGTTGATAATGACGATGACGACGATGATGTGGAATGCTTATTTTGCGATGGTAATTATAAAAATAATGACATTGAAAAATAGACCAAATGTATTCGCTGCTTTCAGTGCGCAGACAAACAATGTGGGGCTTTCGACGTATTTATTCACGTGCCCAACGTGTAGGAGACGCAGAAAACAGGAATAAATTCCAAAAATGATGTATATTTATTTATTTGTATCTTCTACTTAATAAATCTTTATTTTTAGTAAACAAAAAGTAAAGATTTTTGAGTTTTCTTTACTATTTTCCTAGGTGTTCCATGTTATTTAGGACCCATTTTTTCAAACGTCCGGTTCTTTACTCTTTTTTTTTATTATTATTATAAATGCACAACAATTGGATTTTTTTACATTTAAGTATGTAAATATCATGATGCATTAGTTCCTTCGTCCCCTCATGTCAGTTTTATTAAAAAACACAAATTCCCTTACTTTTGACAAGCTTTCAAAATCAGGTGTTCCATATTACCTGCCTTTACCCTACTTATTTGAACATTCTTTCGATCAACCGACAATTGGCTGAGAAAAGAGCATCGCGCCACTTTGACCTACCCCTGTCCACGGTTAATCCATGGAAATTATATTTGCAAGCTGCCACGGCGCATATAATGGGGCCCCGCGAAACGAAAAATCAAGCGCGAGGGGAAAGAGAGGAGGAGGAGGAGAGGAGAGAAGGGGAATCGGATTATCAGATTCGTAACAAGGCTCGTTTGGGATTCATGGCGCATCGGGATCGGCCACGTGCGCGGACAGCGCGCCGCGTTTTCTGCTACTAATGGAAAACAGTGTCTGGCTGCCATTCACTGTCTCGCGACGACAACGATCGAACTCGTAATACGAATTTCCTTTGCCGGGGCACGATCGAATCTGCTTATTCTCGCGAGAGGAATAACGTAATGCCGTCGAAGCGTGGCCTCTCACGGCGCACGGAGAGACGGAATATTGCGGGGCCGTTGAATTCGAGCTGGTATCGCTGCCATTGCGTATACTAACTCCGTTTCGCGCTCGACCGTTCGCTCGGCCCCTGTGTGCACGCGTGTGCACGCTCGCGTTTCTATCCGGCCCACCCTTGCGCGTACGCGGCGGCACACCGATGCCCGCAACCCCCGTGCATCGATGTATCCATCCCCGCGTGTCCGAAACTTGGAACGAGTTTCCGCTCGGAATGGCCTTCGGGGATGCTTTCCAGCACCTCGTTTGCCGCGCTATTATACGAGCAGCAAAGGGCAGTGGACGATAAGACAGGTGGCGAACGAAACGACTGCTATTCGCTCGATCGCGAGGCGATCTTAATCCTTTCGGTGATTAATAAAAGCGTGAAGCTTGGGGCAAGATTTGAGTTAGGTATGTGGACTGATTAATTTTAATTTTATTGTAATTTACTGTATTCAACTTTAACATTATGGATCCTAAAGGGGTTTTCCCGTTCATAATAATAGTAATAATAATAATAATAATAATGTGAGCTGAGTAGGGAAGCGGTTTATTTTAGAATTCAGTGGGTTGTGGTGTGGAGAATTATCGGAAGATATTGTATGGGGTTATAGTCGGTGGAGATTTTTAGAATTTACCAATTACTTAAGTACGGGAGAGTGGGTAGGTTTTGGTCAGTTAGTGTATTTCCTTGTTAGGCATCCCTTATTTGCATATGTAGGTATCATTCGTTGTAGGAGTAGTACGGGAATTCGTAAACAATGCGAGAAGTTTGTTAAAGCGCTTATTAATTTTCTATAAGTAGAAATGCATTTTCGTGGTAAGTTTAACCTAAATTGGTATAACTTAAAGTGCATTTTTTTCAAAACGACGAAACACGTCACTTAGTAAAGTAATCATTGTAGCTTCTCAAAAAAACTCAACTCGTTTGGATTAATTTTATAAAAGTTATGCGATTTTAAAAGTTGTAAACTATCTTTCGTCCGCCACTGTATATATTCACTTTGTAGGTAATAAATATTTACACCAAACTAATATAATAGAAAAATAAAAAAAACCTCCCCACACAAGGGAGATATGGGTCAAATAATTATTTTTAGAACTTTTATAATTTTAAAGAAGTCGAGACTTGAAACGCCATCTGTATATAATGCGGAAAATAATAAACCTAAACCTAAACCTAATTTTAAAGATTTCTTTGGAATAATGAAATGAAATGATGATGAAACATTGATGGTAAAACCTAATTATTCGCATTTAAAGCGTGTCTCTCTCTCCTTTTGGTCAATATTAGAGATTAATTAAAATCTGACCCAAACCTACCCACTCTCCCCTACTTAAGATTTTAGAGAGGATTTGCCAACGACCTATTTAGAACTTTTCAATATCCCTCGACTTCATCAAACCCAAATTAGTAGAATCACATCTCAATCTCATCATCCATACACCACATATTCCACAAAATACCCACTCCTTAACAAACATCAAAAACCAACTTCCCACCATCTTGTTAATATGGCAGAGATAGGGTAGCGACCAATATCAAAGCACCGCCGACACTCGCCTCTCAACAATATCGATTCTCCTAATGAACGAATTAATTAATTTTCGAAAACTCGTTCGACCGTCTACGACCCCAAGCCCGGGGGCTGCGAACAGGTCTCATCCTGAAGGTTTCTTAAAAACCCTCCCCCGGCAGACAGCCGATTAGCAAGGGAGGCACGGATGAAGTCGTTAACTCGAGTATGTACCCACTCGAATCGACCGTAGAATACCGCGGAAAATTCAAGTAAAATGAAGATTGAATCGAATACATACGATCAGGCTAACCCCTAGACCGAAATAGCTCGCGCCAGGGGTTGACGGGCTGTTACCTTTTCTGAAAAACGTCGCCGTAAAACGTCGAGTTCATTCTTTGTGCCGTTGAAAGGTGTCGAGACGACGAAATTGCGTCTCGCGCTTGACCTTCTTTCGTTAATAACTTACCGCTCGAGGAGCCGAGTGGCTCGTCTGTTCTTTTATCGAGAGAAAGAGGCCGATTTATTCCCCTCGGCGGTCAAACCGCGGAAACTCACGAATTACGAGCACGTAGGGATCGATCGCTAGAGCGTAGCGTACGGGAGCCAGGGGTATTTAAGGTGGACGTGTTGGTTCGATCGAGGCGATCGCTGGTAAAGGACGAACCGCATTGTGTAATTCCCGTCGTTAACTACCGGATCGTTTCTCGTTATTAGAAAACTAGGGTCGGAGTTACCTGCTCTGAGGTAACAGGTTGTTTTAATGCAACCGCAACGCCGAAACACGAGGGTGCACGGCATAACGGATCGCGGGCATATCTATCGGGTTGCACGGTCCAAGGGGTTCGCTGTTGGTTAGCGTTGTCGAAACCGGAACGATGTTCTACAGCGTTGCGTACAGTGACCAGCTGTTAACCGAATGTATTGCGATCAATTTGTGAACGCTCTGCGATAAATGAGCCGGGCAAAGTGGTCGTTAACGCCGACGCGAAGTGCAGCTGAACGAAACGTCGTTTGAATGAGAGCAACATGCGAACTTATGCCACTTTGAGAAAGAACGGGGCCCGATCTAGGGGGATAGGAGATAGGGCAACTGCACAGAGCGGCAAAATTGATAGAAGAAGAAAATTAAAATCAATAAAATCGAAATAAAAAGTGAATCTTTTTGAAAAAGCGGTATAAATCAAACTTATAGGGTAGACCAGGGCTAATCGGATCACTTTGTGTTTGACGGTAAAAAAATAATAGTTAAACATGAAAAAACTAATTTTTTATTATATATTCGTGACCAGTACATCTTTGGCTTGAACTTGAATATATAAAAATTGAAATTAAACATACAAATCTTTCATTTATTAACAAAAAACGAAAAAGTGAGAAATATCCGATTCGCCCCGAAACTTGGGGCGAATCGGACCACCCAGAAATTGATGAAAAACTAAAATTTGCATTACTAAATCTTTAGAATCAACTTAAACAAATCTAATTTAATGACAGTGGAGTCAATTGACACTACCTAGCACACAGATCGGAAGGATATTGCCGTTTTTTGCCGCCTCTATCAGCACAATTCTCGTGGCAGCACTCTTCTCACACAATCTTTTGAAAATGGACGAATTAATTTTTCACCGCAGTAAATACAATGCCATCTTCTTAAAACCATTAATTTATTTATTTTTTAGTCATTTTTTTAGATTTAATTTTTATCACAGATTTCTTTATTTTTTTTAACACCATGATCCCTGATTGCTCTTTTTTATGTACCTACGAACCATCTGTATATAAACAATTATCATATTTATAATCATAAAAATACTGAAATGAAAAAAAAGAGTGATCCGATTCGCCCCAAGTAACGTGATCCGATTAGCCCCATATATAATTATTTCAAAGATTGTAGATTGCATAAACATATTATGATATAATAGTCTAAAATACATCCAATACTAAACTTGGACACCGTGCAAACTAATAACAATCAGCACATTTGAATTTTCAAGCTTACTTTTTATTTTAAATACGAAATTGCAGATTACGTAGGTTAGATACAGACCAAAATTGTAACATTCGCACGCAACCATCTCACTGAAAACGTATGCCAACTCTAAATAATGACTTAAAACAATTGACGAGCTATTGCAGTAGGTGCGGGGGAGAGAGGCGAGGTACTACGAACGATCGGAATGACCATTTCTAGCGCGATGTAAGAAATATGGACTAAATTCTTATTTTGATCCGATTTGCCCTGTGATCCGATTCGCCCTGGTCTACCCTAAATTGTTTTTCAATCACGCATATAATTACTATTATACTAGGAAAAAGTGCGTACTTACATTGAAGATCTTGGATTTGTCCCCTTTTCTTATACTCATTTTGTTTCATTCGTTAAATTCTTATTTTTCGAGATTTAAAAAATAGGCACCTACCTCCTACCTATACATATATTTTATTTTGTTACTATTTTTTAAGAATATTAATATTTTTTTACCCAACAAAAGGATTTTGTTAATCAACGCATGCCTCCATAAAATTTCACTCCCTCTCAAAAATTATATTTTAAAATATTTATTGATAATTAAATATAGAGGGCGGCAAAAATCATTTTTGCCCAAGAACTAGATCGGGCCCTGAGAAAGAATTGTTCGCCCCTGAAGGCGAACTTTGGTATTCTCAATAATTATAAACACAAAGAATCATTCGCTACTTCCTACAATCTAGAACAGGATATTTATTCCTTGGACATATATGTTCCCCAATTTTATAGATTTACATGCAGTTTAATATAGCAAGGACTAGCGCAGGGTACGAGGAAAGAGGACGAAGAAAGCAATCGAGGAGTTCCACGATCATGGCTCCCGTCCAAGCAGCTTCTAAAAAGGACAAACGTAAGGAGGAAACGGTAGTCGCGGTGTCGTAACTCTTTTCGGATCAAATAACCTTCGACAAACTAGCGGAATTAAAAGCACAACGCGAAGAACGGGGCGGGGAGGAAAGGGCACGGGAGCGCGGCGGAAATGAGAAGAAAATTAAGACCTAAAGTCGGCAGGGAAGAAGGGACGGCAACGTTTGAGGTGTACCGCACTTCGGGCTATCGAAGATACACACGCTAAAACCCGCTGCCTACCACCTTCTCATCCACTGGAGCCGGCTAGTAGCCTAGCAACACCCTCGATACCACTTCAACCTGTTCGCCCAACACCTTCGGTTTCAATTCACCTTATCTTTGCTATCTACCGTACGCTTTACGTTCCTCGCCCATCTAGAATTCGACTAAGAAGTCTTACGGAAGGCTGTAACAAGGAGGCAACCTCCCGCCGCTCATCTTTTATCCTCGGATCGAAACTGAATGGGTTCGATGTAATTGGAAATTCACGCGAACGTGGAAATGTAATTGGACCGTGTGCCGGGTCGTGCGGGCGAAGCTTGTTTTAATCTGTTTCAGAAGAATATTGAAACGAAGCAATCTTGCTTTATCTCTTTGAGCTGTTAATTTCATTCCTCCTTTTTGGGGCTCGATGCAATGAATAGTGTAATTGCAATTTAATTTCGGTCGTAGTGGGGACTGCAATTTTCGACTGCGAAACTTTGTCTCCAATTCCTGTCGCTCGCGTTAGAGACGCGAGAAGACTGGAAATCCGCAAGAAGCCGCGGGTATTTGGAAGCTTCTCAAATTTACGAACTGAAAGGTTTCTTGCAGCTCGTTTAGAAGAAACTTTCGAGGAGTAAGTATCGTATACGTAACTATAGTGTGGGTGCAAGGGGGGAACTTTACAAACACTATCGCTTTCGAGAAGAGATGTGTCCTACAAAGAAATATATCTTCCTAAACAAAGCGAGCACACTTGAGTGACTCTTTAATTTTGGATAATAGAGAGAACTGTTTCAAACAAAAGTTATTTTTAAATCATTGTTATTTTTAGGTAACATACACTTTTCAATACTTGCAATCAAAAGACTAAAATAAGCTGTTCAAATTATACGCTTCACTTGAAAGGAAAGTAGACTTCTTCCACGGAATCTCTATTTTAAATGTGTCGATCGGTAAGATGATCTACTTAAGGTAATCGATAGCTAAGCCAAGAATTGTGAAAAAAAGTCTAATGGGGCGCCAGCTAGTGGCGATCGTGGGAAATACCATCGCTCAGAGTAATTTAGAAAAGATCAAATGCGTCTAACGACCGTCTAACGCCGCGAACAGTTTGTAACGTAAATCACCCTGGTCCTCGCGGTTTATTATAATGAGGCAGCTGGGTAGCTTAACACGGTCCTCTGGCGCCGAGCCTGGCAATAGAACTACTTTGCGTTTCGCCCGCCACTTCTATCTCTATCCTTCTTCCGTGTCCTCCACACGGATGCAAGTTGAAGTTGCTTCTAACGATATCCTTATTTCGAACCCAACAATAAGCAACTGTAACCTGAACTTCTGGGGAATTTTAAAAGCGAACAAACAACTTCGGGGTCTACGAAAAAAGCCGAGACTTGGGCTATTCCAAACAAAATTGTTATCTATATATATCCCTATATCGTTCAGAGAAATATCACACCCCTCTTTATATTACTAAAAACGGGTTTTCAGTTCTGGTGATTTTGAATGGAAAAATGTTACAATTCAGCTTTCATGAAGCTTCTATATTAACACACCAGATTTATCTCTTAATATATCCTTTTGTAGGTTATATTAACTAAAGAATAAATATGTGTATTGAACTTAAGCAACGTTCAATGATTACTCGTGCAACCTGAGTATAGACGCTATCCCGTTCCAAGTGCCTCGTCGAATAGCTGATTATGTAGTTTACGATTGTTTGCACGATATTCTTGCCGGCTATACGGTACCGCAGGCGAGGTTATAGTTTAAGCACTTTAAGCAATGCCACTCAACCATAACCTCGCCGAGTTAAACTTGCCCCAACCGCTTGGTTCGAAGTAACGAAGGAACGTACGGGTGGAACAGAAGTTCATAACTCGTGCATTATTTCTAACATACCTGTGAAGTACAAACATGGCGACCTGTTGCTCGTTGTAAGACGATCAAAGCCAACGCCAAGGCTCCCCACGGATCATCAGCCCCTGCCCTAATCAAGCTTCGCCGCATTTTGTCGTAAATGTGTACCGTGATCCTTCTATGACATTTTTACAACGAATCACTTGCAATCATAAATGAAAATTGACTTTCTAAACGAAGTTGCACGGAACGCGACACGAACACGACACGGGAATCCAAAAACTGACAATAAATGCAGATGGCGCACTTTACCCGCGAATTCTTTACTCTATTTCCGGTTTATATGCGGTTATATCCGGTGGTTTATAAGGAATAATTCTTGTAATATTTTATGGCGTTCAAATATATTATTGCAGCTTAATTAGGTAAAACTTACAATAAATTATTTATGCAATAATATTAGCGGGTTCTCTTTATTCACTAAAGAGAACCCGCTAATATTATTGCATAAATATATGGCGCGCGATTTGAAGCAAGCCACGAAATTTGAAATTTGAAATTTCATACGTAGAGTAAGGCATTGATATTTAAATTCGGGAAGTCTGATTCATCCGAATACCACGAACATTTACAGTAATATATTTAATACGACCATTTCGTAGGGCTCATTAATTCCCGCGCAGTTTTGCACGAATGAATATTAATGAAACATGCGTTTTGCATAACTCGCTGAAAAATTCCTGGCATTAATATTTAAAAATACGTTGCTCATTATTACCCAAGCGTGTTAAAAGTAATAGTTCCGAATTCCAGACAGAGACTTACGTTTTAAAGACATTCTACAATTTTACTTACTTCACTGATATTCACAGGAACTCTTTCATATCATTTTATAGTGTTATATTAACCAATTCTGGTATCTACCCCACTTCTAACGCGCCCCGTATGGACAGGCCAATTCTCATCAGGGTTGCCTGGAAATACCTCGAAACTAGTTAGCCCGTCTGTGGGAAAGAAAAAGAATGATTTATCGTGACGAGCTAATAACTCGTTTCCCAGCGAAACAGCATGAAACGCCGGTCTCGTTTAGATCGCGATGAATTTCGGGGTTGTTCTCCATGTGTGAGCACCGTGATCGGCCGCGCACGGTGGCACCGTGACAATTTAAGGGGCGGCGCACGATTCCAAACGAATCCGATGTGGCACGTTAATTAAACTTAAACTTAACTCGCGGCACGGTCGGAGCGTGCAGCTGCCAAAAGTATTACGAGAAACTCGGTGGGGCGGCGCAATCTAAATGCGCGTTGCCATACGGGAAAAAGCCGATCTGCACGGACAGTTGCAGCATCGGTGTTACGTACACAGGCTAGCGAACGTGTACGTGTGCAGCAGGCTACGCTTCACGCATTATAGGTAGCGAGCACTTGAGTTATAAGATTGCCATGGACACTTGCCAGGGTAATATCAAACTTCGAAGCTCCACCCAGTGCCACCCACGCGTCCGTTGGCCGCGTCTGCGTGCACGTGTTGTGCACATGCATACGTCACACACGTACGGCCCGATCGTGATAGTAAGCTTCGTTATCACGCACGCCCACGCGTGAGCCTGATGCGTTGTGGCTTAACTCCTTTATGCTCCCCAACGTCTACCTCTCTCACCCTGTCTTGGATCGCTACTACTGGTCGCCCCATCAACGCGCGCTCCTAATTATGCGCTATTGATGACACGAATTAACGATCGATCCGTGAAGGACTTATAGTAGAGTTACGGTATGTCCTTTCATTTGGCTTAGTAAAGGGTATATGTACTTGCGTAGGAAGTGAAAGTCTTTCTGTTATGTTACGGGGTGGGTCTTGTAACTATCTCTGTCGTACAATAATGAAAACAGCCTCGCCACATTTTTTCTGGTTAGTTATAACTAAGTAGATATTCACTTGTAGGTAGTGAATCGAGTTTCCCGATTTGGAATATATTTTTTTAAAGTACTCAAAATCTAGTAGCATTTCTGGTTGGCCCACAGTATCCCCAAGTTGGGAATTAGTTGGCCATCAAAATGCCAACAATAAATGCTACTAGGGTAGTAAGTAAGAAATCCTGAAAATTATATCTGCAATGGACCTATTTTACTCATGTCAAATCCTCTTATTTAAGGGATCATTCCATTTTGATCAGCCGAAGAATGAAGCTATTTTTAAAGATTTTTTCTGAATAAATCGTTTTTCGTGCACGCCTCAGTAACATAAGTAAAGTAGGTCCATTGCAGATATAATTTTCAGGCTTTCTTAGTTGCTATGAGTACTTTAAAAAAATATATTGCACCTCGGAAAACTCCATTCACTATAAGTGAATGTCTACTTGTTAGTAATTTAGTGTAGAAATTTTTAACAACCCTTAAGTACCTAGTATCTACCATGTTTCATTTATATGTCCAAGTGAACAACAAAGTAGTTGGAGCAGATGTAAAAGTCGAGTTGAGAATTTGTATTTCAGCAATTACTCGAGCCTTGTTCGGGCCTTGAGCCGAGGAGTCTGATTTCGCGTAATTCTCAAGTAGTCGCCTCACGAAGAGCCTCTTCCCCCCTGCGAAAGCGTAAATGAGATTGGAGGGAAGAAAAGAGGCACCCTAGGAAACGCGTGATTACGATAATTCAATCGAGGATCTTCGTCGTGCTGTCGCATCGGCAACGGGGCAAAGGAGCCCCCGTGCCCCAAGCAAAGGGACCTTAAAGGATAGTTTGCTTATTCCGGTCACAATGTGAGTCACCGTCGACTCCGTTCATCCCTCCATCGACGCTGCAACCATCGACGTACCTACTGACGCTAATGCATATTCAATGTTACACCCATGCCAGGAATATCCCGAGCGGCGTCCCGGTTCCATCCGAAGGGACATCCCCGCCGCGCTCTTGTTTACGGGATGACTTCTCAAATTCCCCCTCGATATCCCCAAATAATTCTAGACAGCTCTCGATACCCACCAACTTCCCCATAAGAGTATAAACTGTACCATTTTTTCGCCGCACGCTGATCCTAAATCAATTTCAAGGATCGTGCTTATCACGGAAATGAAATCTTCGCCACGCTCTTATTATTCTATTTTACGATTCCTCAGACACCGTTGCTCGCACAAAAGACTCCATCACAATTTTCGAATAGTATTACGTCCATGCGCCGAATGATCGATTTCCCCGAGCTGGATAAAACCTTTTCTCAGCACATATTCTTTCACACGTACGCGCGTATACGTACGATCGAAGGGGAGAGGGTTGCTTATACACGGACCTCCTTAATATTTCTCGGCACTTCCGCGGTGCGCCATATGAATTCCATGCGGGCTCAATTCAAAGGAATAATAAGTTTCTATTCCAGGCTTGTTCTGTGGAATTTCATGGCCCGTGTTTCTGCAGAATTGCAAGCGTACACCGTCTCATTTCTTTATCCCCCTCTACTCACCCCCATTTGTCGTAATTTCCTAGCGCGTTATATTTGTACAGCTGAATTATTATCCCGGATAAATTTGTCTCTCCCCCTTTCTCTCTCTTTCCTCCCCCGTTTCTTTTTTTTTTTATTATTATCGGAGAAATATCCCGCGCGCGATTCCATGCATTTCTTTACCTTTCCCGTCGATGCATAATATCAACATATTTCTGCATCCCGATCAGACGTTACGCGGGACACGTTCAGCTATGCGCAATTTTGTCCGCGGCTCCTCGGCTCGCGTATGAATGTACAAATACACCGGTGACAGATGAATAAGAGTGGCAATAAAGATCCGATATGGCAAGCACGGGGCCGTTAGCCCCGACGTAGTTACGCCGTTAACCCGTAACTCGTGCCAGAACTTCACCAACAATCGCGCCCCTCCGATAGGGTCATTAATATCTAATGCCTGACGGTGAAATACACCCTCCATTAAGTGTTAATTAGCAAAGATTGACCCCCGCGAAATTGCCGAGACCATCTCCTCGCCATTACATTGAATATCTGGCTGAGAGCGTTACCGCGACGGTAGGCACCCTTCAAGGCACTCTGCTACCCCGAGCGGAACTTCGTGATACTCGTGACACAGTAGAAAGAACGGGGGGAAGACAATTTCAGATAAGAAGCTGTATAAAACGTACTTAAGGCGATGATCAATTCATTTGCTATCGCGTGTCCGCGAGACATTGGAAAATTAAATGTAACTATATCTAAATGGAGAATCATCGCAGATCCCCGTAACACTAAGGGTGCCCTGATCCTTCGCCGGCGCCTCCATCACCCCGGAGGAAAAGCCGACCCTACCTTCCCTCGGATTGTTTCTCCGGTGGCTGGGTTATGTGCTTTAGGATAACGTTCCACGATCACGCGATGACTCTCCACCTTTTAACCCCTGCAGCTAAGTACGTTTCAGTTACCCCTCGGTGAAAGCTACCCGCTCCCTCCGCAACCCTCCCCCTGTCCTAATACCCTCGGCTCGTACATCTTCATTCGCTCCGTCGTTTCTTAAACACTTAGATTTTATCACCGAGTTGCAGCGTGTTTCACTGTCAGAACACCATTCGTGTAACGCCGGTCTTATATTAACCGGGGAACATTTAGCTTCATTATTAATGGACACACCGCGGCGTCCCGATTCCCCGGATTATCTCGGTGAGATTCTGTCCTTCGTGATGCACGGTCCCGGTTTAAAATAGGGACGACGGATAGAAAATTTCGCGGGAGACTTTGACACGGCAGTTCGTAAGATATGGATATTTATGGGTGTTCGATTACGTCGCGGAAAATTTTAGGAGTAGTGTGATTTATGGCATTGGTATGGGGGATTTTTTGGATGTGACGTTATTAAAACACAATTATCATTGGAAATCGCGTTGTCGTGCTCGCATCTCTCCAGAGGATAAGGCAACGTCGACAGCATCCCGCCAGACCCGATATCTTTGACCTATAAATTATAATATGTAAATCGCGAGAGAGTACGAGCACCGAGGGGTCGCTACGCGTTCACGGGGGTAGATAGGTGGTCTGGCAATTACAGAGGCTTACTGTACATACAAATTACTAGATAGCCGCTTTCTCTCTCTCTCGCGCTCTTGCTTGGGTGCCTCCTCCTTTTCTCTCTCCCTCTCGTTACCGCCATTTACCACCCCTCTGCAGCGCGGGCACAACAACCCCGTGTAGAAACATCGCGGGTGACGCAGTTATATGAAAGCAGCCACTAAAAAGGTATTACCAAAGTAAGAAGTCAGCTTGATAGCTTCAGACCGTAACTTGCTTTTTCGACCCCGTTCCTCTTCTCCTAATTCTCTTCTCCATAAACCTTCGCGGAAAGCCCTTACTGCTGCTTTACTCTGAAACACCGCGTCAGTTCGTTTGAAGCAACCTCTTCCTACGCGCGCATTCAAAGCGAACGCCCACAGAATTCATTGTTTTATAGACTAACAAGCTTTCTTTTTCGTTCGATCTCTTCTTAATTGAATCGTTCACATTATAGCGAATTCAGTACCTCGCACTGGTGCCAAATAATTACTTGGATTGGTTGATTTTTATGGAGCTATCTTCGTTTCTATCGGAAACAACCAATTCAAGTCATTTTCTGGCACCAGGGCAGAGTCAGTGCGATGTACCGAATTCGCTATTAGTTAAATTTACTGGCTTTAAGTCGCTTGAATTCAAGGATACTGACTTCAAGTTGGTGTTCAGATAGTGTCAGCTGCCTTCAAGTTACTTTCAAGAGTACTTGAAGCTTGAAATTGAAGTGTGAAGCGAGTAGATTAAGATGTCTAAACTGGCGTCAAAGGGGGTGGTATTTTCTGGCTTGTGAAAAAAAAAAATCGAAATTGGGAATGAATTATTGAAAATTTTTAAAAATCAATAGACAGTCGGCTTACCTTCGTGACTCTTGTAGGTACGTTCACATTATTCAAGTTGTATTATTTCAAGGCAAGAAAAGTTGGAACACTCTCTACTTCGCTTGAAACATGAAAGGATATTTCAAGTGAAGTGACTAACAGGTTCCCATTATCAAGTTTACTGCTTCAAGTAGCTTGAAGCCAGAAAACTTGACTAATGTGAACGAGGTTTTAGACACATGTATTTACAATCGTACATACCTAATAGTATTAGTAGAACACGATAGAATGCAGTCAGGCGCGACCGAAACCGTAGAAGTAGAAACTGATCGTTACTAGCTAGACCAACCACTCTAACCTCTGCCAGGGATGGGCAAACTTTTTATTTAAATAAAATTTCAAATAATGGATTAAAGTTGAAGAGATTATTCGTCATTTGTTTGTTAACCCGAGTTAGCTTTATTCGACACATGGCGAGTCAATTTATTTATTTTTTTTTGTCTCCGCCACAGCAGTAGACTCAATAGAAGTCTACCTTGATAGAACGTAGGCAGATTTCTGAAACCACGAATAGATATTCTCGGAACAGACCCCTTGAGAAAATCAAGAGGGGCAAGGCTTGAGAAAAAAATCGCTTATTTTTAAACCCCCATCTCTATTAATTTCATACTAAAAAATGAATATTCTTAAATTCCCATTTTAAACTATTAATTAAATTAACTGTGCAAAATGGATTAAAAAAATCAACCAATCGTGTCCTGTCAACTTGCCTATTTCTCAAAGTTGCCCACCACCTAGAAAAAAAAGTCTGCAGACACTTGCCATTTAACAACCTCTTTTGAAAACTATCCCCGCAACAGTCTCCTATCATCAGTGCATCTCCAATCCCAAGAGCTCACCGTTTCGCAGGCATTCCATCCTAGCCCCTTAGTTCAACTCCCACGCGGAAATACACGGATCCGTGCAAAACCTACTGCTTAGAATTTGTATCAGATAGGCCAGACAAGTGTCGGTGGCTTGTACATTGTCCGAGGCTCGTGTCCCGCAGAGTGGATAACTAAAATAGACATAGACACCTAGTTGAGATTCGGGTCAGCGGCGCAGGGTTGGTCCTACCCCCCGGGTACCTACGAAAGCGAGATGACGGCGACGGCGAACGGTAGGGGCTGAAGGGGGAGGCACGAACGGCAAGGAGACAGGCCGAGAGGGTGAGGCGGGTGGATGCTGGACAAATTATCCACCTACCTCATCCCTTCTCAGCTTTCCAAACCATCCATCTATCCAGCCATCCTGCGGGAATCCCTCCCCGAGAACCCCACGCCCTAATAGCTGCCTATGGGGACGCGATGGGACTCCCGATGGACTGGACGAAATCTCGTGCATTGTGCAATCCAGCCACCTCTCCCCCCTGTCCGTCCCTCTTCACTGCCTACCCCTCCCCCGCGCACCCCTAGCACGGCGCGGTTTGAAGAGGGGAAGAGTATATTCCTTCCAATTTGCCAGGGTTGTGCATTCGACGGGAGATCGAAAGATATTGGGGGAAGAAATTCTCTTTTTCTTCGTCTCTCCTCGCATCCTACCCCCGTGCCCCTCCGTCGGCTATTCTGCTTCTCCTTCCGCGCCGATGAACGCCAACGATTCCACGTCGCGGGTGCGCGTGCAGGTGAATCGTTACTTCCATCGACATCGTCTTTCTCCTTCTCTCCTCCCTCAAATGAGGCTTAGTAAACACAATGCTTTTAATAAGACGGATGGTCCCCACCCCTTTCTGCCCCGAATCCGAAGGGGCGCTCGCTCCAAGAAACTCCCCGTGACCGCGCAGCGAGAATTTCATCGCTCAGAGGAGGATTGTTGGTAACCAGGGCACGGGTCCCGGCAATGTTTTTAATAAAAGAAGGTATTTCCAGTGTGTCGGTTTTCAACAAGCCCCGCAAGGATGCGGACAAGGTCGCTCGCCCGGGAACGACGTAAACGATCTCCTTTATGGGTCAAATTAAACCGAGTTTACGTGCTACGTGTCAGGGATCCCTTTATACGCGTTGCTTGGCCCCCGTAAAGCCACCGGTCAAATAATTCCCCGCGATATTGTGCCTCGTAACCCCCACGGTATCCACGATTTACCGGGTGGACGCGCGCTCGCGTCACGCGCCCCCATTATTCTATGCATAATTTTTTTTTGTCGTACAACCTGCCCGGGGATTATCTTTTTATTCCACAACAACGGCGTAACTTCGTAATAATGACCCATGGTTCCGTAAATACGTGTGACCGCGGGTAGCGTCGCTGTTGCGCGGGACCCAGCCGCTTCGCCGGAGCAATTTATACGTCCCTGTAACGACCCAATTCACGGAACGAATGAAATTAAAAGTTCACGCCGACTAAACGTTTAACGAGCCGAGTTACTCGGGGTGGGGTGTAGCGGAGGGGTAGAGAACGGTCCCGGTTGAAGCGCGAAAACGTAGCGGGTACGTTAGCGGGCGACGTATCAAAAGGAAATCACAAAACGGGTAATGGCAACGGTAGTAACGACGCTGTCGGGCCGAAACTGTTGTAAGGGAGTCGGCGAGCACAACGGCGAGAACGGTTGCTGAGCGGAGGCAACAAGAGGGGGATCATTTGAGGAAGATGTAACACGAGACCGTCTACTCGCTACGGCTCATAAAACCGCGCGCGTTTTATGCTGATGGCCCCCCGCGTCTTGGAGACGTTGGCACGGAGAAGAGCGAGTGGAAAGAAAGGGGACCGGCGAAGGCATACTACCGGTGATAGAGGACGGTCTGGCCAAGTGAAAAAAAAAAGGAGGAGGATGTAGGCCGACGAGAGCTGTTCCTCTTGAGATGATTTTGGCAACGGAGCCAAATACGGGCGGCAGGTGTTATCCGTGCGAGGATTGTTCGTTTCCATGGACGAAACTCATTCGATCTCTCGCGTCGATCTGTTCCCAGCGTTCGTAGCTCGATTGTGCTGGAGCTGATCGGGAGGGAAATATGGGTTTAGGTTTGTGCCATTGGACGCTGAAGCTTGGATGGCAACGGGCTTGCAATTTTAAAGTGGCTAGGGTGAACTGTCCAGTGAACGCTTAAGTTGCATGTTTCTTGAAATTAGTGTTCAAAAGTCATTATTTAATCCCCTGAATGTTAGTGCTGTAAGCGAGCTGTTTTATTAATGAAGTTAGATATGAAGGAACACAATTCTAACAATGTTTGATAGTTATAATTTTCATTAAAAGTCTGGCAGAGGATTAAATAAAAAATGGGCCTATGAACAGTGAGTGAACATAAATTTCTAATGAATGAACAGGGGTGCCCCAGTGAGTGAACGGGATAATAACAGTGGTTAGGTTTCCAATATATTTAGACGATTTTTTGTGTAAATAATTTTTCACTCTCCAATTGCAATAATATTATTGATTTGATACTTTACTAGTGTTATAAGATCATAATTATGCATAGTTGAAATTTGGTTTCTGGGGTGGGTTAATGTAACCTCCACATTGACGGCGAAAGTGTCAAGGGAAAAAAAGACCGAATAACCTGTTCATTCATTGGTAAAGTTAGAAATGTCAGCGAAATACGAATGAACGGTCGTTCACTCATTGGTTTCACTGGTATCTCCTATCCAATGCATGAACACCTAAGAAACTCGACAAATTCTTAGAAATCCGTTATTTCATACAGTATTTTTCATTAAAGGAACATATAACAATCTAATTATAATCTCAAATTTATCATAGGACCATTAAATGCACCTCAAAATACAACTTGTAAATATATGGCGTCTCACATGTTCAAGCCTTACCTTGAACATGTGAGACGCCATGAGGACAACTGTTAAACAAACGGATTTAATACCATATCGGATATAATTAAACGGAAAAACGTTTTTGCGAGATATCTGTAGGTAGGTCTCCAGTCTAAATTTCAATGTCAGTTTCAACGTGAAGTGAGTGCCATAGGTGTTAATTTTTTATATTATATGAGCAACATTCACTCACTGGGGGGTGTTCACTCACTGAACGTTCACCCTACCTGGCTCTTTCGACGAACCCCCGCCGCGTCGATTCGCTGTGCTTTAATTCGCAGGTTTCTCTTCAGGACAGCGTGTTATACATAATCGCAGAGTGAAATGAATCGCCCAGACGCACGCGGCTAAAACGGTTTAAAAGGTGGTTGCCGCGAAAGTGCCTGGTCATCTCGTTCCGACACTCGAGCATTACGTTCTTATTTGCAACGTTACACCGCGACGGGGGCGGTAAAAAGGAGCAGGATTTTGTGGGTTTAGTCGAGAGGGGGAGGGGGGAGTTAATTGCAATGTAGCGCGCGCGCGGAGGCATCGAAATACAAAAAACAGAGCACTGCCATGGCTGGCTGGAAGAAATTAAGTGGATTAGTACCCTAATGGCGGGGACGGCGGTAAACTGAAATAAATATGGTGCTCACGAGGGAAGAGGGTGAATGTAATTAGGCGACTGAGCACTTAGTAATTTCCAACCACGAAAAGGCAGGGAGGGAAAAAAAAGAGGAACAAGTAATGGAAAGAGGATGAGAGTCGAGGGTTAGCGAAGTATCTAGATCTCGTTATCGAGACGGTGTGGTTACTTTCGGCCGATCGTTTCTTGTTCTTCCTCTTATTACCGACTCCCTCCCCGCGTGCAATTGAATGGCATCTCTGGGGAAGAAATAAATTCGCGATAGCGAAGGGAAATGAGGGGGGCCGGGGTGGGCTAGGCGCTACAAAAGAACAAGGACGAGCCGTTAAAAGTTGAGGGCGCGTTTGCGCGGGACTGTTTCATTGTAATAGCCAAAGTTCTCGGTCGCCCCGTTCCGGTGGCCCGGCCTTTATTATTTTATATTTCGTGGCGCACCGGCCCGAGCGCCGCGCCGCCCGAAGATAACAGAAATTATACCCACGTTCCAAAGTGAAACAACCGTTAGCGGCGACGCGAAACTTTAATTCCCGACGATAGCTCGCCTGGTCGATCCCCAACTCGCCCGCTATCCGACTCCCTCAGCGTTCCCTAATTTCCAAGAGCTCTGCTCCCCAATGTCTTCGAACGGATAAGGAGATACGCAGGGCCGGTGGCCAGGTATCGAGGAATTTCGAAAATTTCTTCAAAAGCCTGCTCGGCCTTCGGCAAATTAAACCACTAATGAGAAGACTCGGAGAACAGATCGGCCCTTCGCTCTGCCTGTAATTGCTCCTTCGTCCCCGTTACCCTCCTTTTTAGTTTTATTATTTCTCTATCAAAGTCGGAACTCGTTAAGGTAAGCCCGATGCCAAATTGTTATCGCGAGCTCAGCCCCGCTCGAACGATTATTTAAGGGAGAGTAGGGTAAACACGAACGCGGGGTAATCGCGAATGCGATGGTTATGGCGTTTTAGTAAATAAAAACGATGTTCACTCTCCACTTGCTAATAGTTTAGGTCGTATCCAACGCCAGGCAGAAAATAATAAATACAGAACGCTTATGCTATTCAAGGTAAACACAATTTATTATTTTCAACGTGTTTCGAGTAATATTTTGTCCATTTTCAATTGTAATTACTGTTGAATTAATGATACAATTGTTTTTTTATAAGTTGGAATAAAGCACTTTTTACCAACATTTGTGATCAAGGGGTTGCTTGAATTATGATTCTAAACTCTGAAATAAATTCTTTTTTATTTTTTGATGTCGTGGGGCATTGACGAATAAATCGGATGGGGTAATCTCGAATTTTGCAATTTTGAGAATTTTTATCACATTCTAACGTTTCGGTCAATGATTATGACCATTCTCAAGGAAAGATAAAAAGAAAAAATACTGCGTATGCTTTTATGCTAAAAATTTAAAAAATTTTAGTATTTTTTCTTTTTATCTAACTTTCCTTGACTTCCTTGAGAAAATTTTTAAATTTTTAGTACAAACGCATACGCACTATTTTTTCTTTCTATCTAACTTTCCTTAAGAATAGTCATAATCATTGACCGAAACGTTGGAATTTGCTAAAAATCCTCAAAATTGCAAAATAGCTTTCATTCAATTATTTAATAAACCGAACCAGTGTGCCTAAATCGCCTCTTCTAATTAGAACAAACAAATTAATTTCTCATATAGTTCTCATTTTCTTTGCTTTTATGTTTAACTATTCACAATTACCCTACTCTCCCTTATACGTCCGCAGCTGCACGAACTTTGATATTTACCGCGGCAATTCGTCGCGGCACGGACAAACAATGAATTAGAAATTCCCGTTGGTTACCCTTGGTAATTAAACGTGCCCTCAATTATCCAAATAGAAGCAGCCCTCAACCCATCAAATTTTCAAGGCCCTCAGTAAAACTGAGACGCCCAGCAGTGGTCCTCGAACCAACAACCTGTGCCGTAACATCCATGCACGCTTTGCAATTCTAGAGCAACGACATCATTCGCTCCTTTTTCCTAAGTCTTTCCTCCCCCTCCGTGACTAGGTTGGTTATAGACAGATATATGAGATGCGTCCAAGTAGTAGAACGTCTCCTCTGGAACGTGGACGATCTAACACGCAAGGGTGAGTACTGCGTTCGACGCACGTGTAACGTAACGGCCGCGAGATACACGCATGCACGATCGTATATAATATAGAGGATCTGCGTCCTCTGTAATGTAATCATGGCTGACACAATTAATCACTGGACCATCCAACCCCGCCGAACCATTAGCGATCGGGACACTCAGGGGGGATGGGCTCCGCATCTCCATGCGTTCCACCCCGAAAACGCATTGTATTCGTGCGTAGAATCTAGATGGAACATGGATTCGAGTATATTTCACTAAAATATACGTGGGTAACTATTCCAAGCTTCTACGTATTTTAAATTAATTAAATTTCCCGGAGCTGTACGTTGTCCATTTAACCAGTTCCAAAACAAAGTACCTAGCAGTGGATTCTTCATGTTAGTGACGTATTATGTTGCTCGATATTCCCAGATTTCCCAATTAATCCAAGGGACACATTTTCCCCGGAGGAAAGCGATTACCACGCGTTTAATTCCAAGGCGTAATTCACTTCCTCCGTTCTCCGCTCCCATATCTCTGCACGCCGATCGATTTAATACTCGCACGTGGACACGTACACGGCTAAGATTGTCGAAGGGTCGTTATACAATTTCCACTGCTTTTCCTCGCGCGCATGATTAATCGAAGTCGCTGTTTTCTCGCTGGTTTATTATACGCCGGGGCCGACGACGCCTGGATCGATCGCGATTGGCTCCGATATCGCGAAATCTAGCTCACAACAGCGTCGTCGGGCACGGGTGATATTAAACGGAATGCGGGACAGCGATGCTGAAAGCGCGGAGGTCGGTCGATCGGAGAGATTCGCAGACATCGCAGGACAGAGTTGATTAAGTTTAACGGAAATTGAGGGACCTTCGATACGATCTTTACCGTGTACCGTAAAGAACTTACCCGGGGTAATTAATTATACAGAGTTCCGCGGAAGTTTTCTCATTTTTTCCCCGGACGGAAGATTTTCCCCGGGGTTGAACTCGGAGAGGGCGCGATCGTTACCTTAATAGACTTACACCCGGCGAGCAGCGAAATTTCGACGGCTCTGATCGCGGCCCCTGCAATCCCAGCTGCATTGAAACCAATTTCCCGGCGCAACTATCTGAAGTTGATCTCATTTTCGCGGAACAACCGGGGCGCAAAGTTCCGCGAAAAGAAGGCTGCTACGAAATTTGCCGCTCCGCTCGGGCAACTGAATTACTCCGTGAATTACAACCGCGGGCCTGCACAAAGTTGCTCGATCCCTCCTTGGACTTCGGTGTTAATTACAGACGTAACGCGAGCGAAGCTGCGTACGGTCGCGAAAATCGTGCGAGTTAAACACTAACGTGGGTAGAGTCGGGGGTGAGACGCGGGCGCGGGATATGGCCCATTGGCCCTGTAGCGGGAAAAGACGGGAAAGTAAAGAAGAGAGGAGCAATAATACCGGGGGATCCCTTGGAGAGCGGCCAAAGTGTCAGGCGTAATATTATGGTCGTTGCGAGGAACATCCCAGACGTACGGCGTGCGAATGAACATTTTATTCCCTGACATTGTGCGCGTGTACACGCGTCTCGTATACAGGAGCACCGGGGGAGGCTTTTACTTTCCCCGAAGAAATCAAGATGGGATCACGCCTTTGCTCGATTCCTCTTCATTGATCGTCTCCGTCGCAGCTGCTGCCTCTCCTCTCTTACGTTTATCCACCGTGCAAAGTGGATATGAATAGTATCGTGTCACTGGGACGCAGCTCGTAGTCACCCTCGCCCTGCAAATTTCGATAAGATCTTTGTTACTGCGAGTGGCGTCTATTGCGCCACGATTCAGGAAACATGTAGGATAGTGTCGAGTGGATGCAAATTGCGGTATAGTGTTTGGGCTGGCATGGAAAGGATTAAGGGGACTAGGAGTGTTGAGTGTGGTACCAGTCGGGGTTTAATTGTTGAGAGAGGCGGTATAAATCTAGCAGTAGTAAGTTACTCGAGATTTTGCGAGTAGGGGAGACCAGGGCTAAAAGTATCGGGGGTAAGTTGTTCCAGCGGTTCTAAAAAATTGTCGCTAGAGAATTCAGTATCTGCCATTTGACTCTATCGAGAGTTATTGAAAAACTACAATCTGGACAAAAAGCCACTGTAGACGACAAATACAAATCTCAATAAGTAGGTGCCCACAAACAGTTGATTGCAAGATTCATTTGTAGAATTTAGTTTTTATACCAAAGGTAATGTTTATGGTTATTATATTATTTTGGTTTTCTTTTAAAGATAATACATTTTTGTTCATCCGAACCTTCATAAATAAAAATTATTAATAAAATTCTGTATTATTTCATTAGAAAATGAAATATTTCATTAAAAGGCGACACTTATATCTCCGTAACAACTTACCCCAATGCGATAACAACTTGCCCCATAAAGGGGTAAGTAGTTCCGCTCCGACCAGCCACAAATAAATTACTATGTATGAAAAACCTACTACAATATATTAAATACAACCTAAAAATCATTAAAAATATAATAGATTTAACAAGAAAGTAGTCAACAGTGAAGAGAATAATTACATTATTTTCCAGTCATTTTTTATATTTTATCAAAATCGGAACTTTTAACCCCACTCTCCCCTACTTGAAAGTAGATCAGAGATCACAAATGAAACGTCCCTTCGCAAGCTGTCAGTCGAGATTCAGGGAGCGCGCATTAAGCCATCCGCTTTAATCTGACCCCATACGACGAATTATGCCGAATCGCGAGCGAGTCACGCGAGGAACAAGTGTTGTACAAGGGAAAATATGCGAGCCCGTGGTCGGAGCGTTGCTCTCCCTTTTAATTTACGAGCCGAGAACGACGTGAAACGGAGCAAGGGGAGGAAGATGAGGGGAGAGGACGCGAAGCAGACGGAAACGGGGCGAGAAAAGGACAACGTAAGCTCGTGTACCACGAAAATAGGGGAAAAGAAGAAAGGACACAGAGTCGCGGTGAGTTCGAAGCATACGATAGAAGCTTCGAGAAACGTCGGTATTATCATAATAATGGCCGAAGCCATCATCTTTCCCGCGGACCTCTAAAGGCTTCTCGAGGCTCTTTCTCCTCGAGGGTGCTTCAGGAAGCAGCTCCTAATAGCGGCCGCGTTTTGTACATTTACAAATTTAAAATGATAATTCCGCCGTGAGCTCGGCGAGGCTTCGGGTCATTTGCGCCCTTTCACGAGCCAGGCCGCTCTCTCCTATATCCCACCCACCCCTACGGGGTGGCCGGGGGTTGCGTTATGGGAACTACACCATTGGCCGATTATACGACCAGCGAAAAAACCGACGACGAGATACTTTCGCCGGACGTTTGTCAGATGTCGAGCACAGATGCGTCTCTCGATTACGGTGAACGTGTTATTGCCTTTCGGGGGTGGAACGAATCGCGCGCGCCCCCAATGCTCGCACGAGCTAGCGAGCGAGGCATTACGTGCTTTTAACTCGTTAACTAGGTGATTTCCAACTGTAATGGTTAAAAGTGTGTGCTTAAAAGCGACTGAAGCTTTTATTTTAAAACGAAATGACTAGCTTTCTCGGCATGGAATGCGGGCTGTGCGAGGGGTGTTATATTTAATAATGCTCATTCGCTTCAGTTAACAAATTGTATAGAAATCCGCATGTCGACAGAGTTTAATCATTTCCTTTGGTTATTTAAAAGATAATTGCTTATGTTGCGATATGGTATTATATTTACCAATAATTCCCAATCAGTGTCGTTCACGAGAACCAAGATTCCTGGTCGCCTGTGCACAGAAAATAATATGTAGTGTTGTGTTTGTATTTATCGTATTATTACAAATGTTTCGCATATTCGAATATTATTAATAAAGACGAATATTATTAATAAAGAATATTATTAATAAAGACGAATATTGTTTATAAAGAATATTATTAATAAAGACAGTCGAACCTGAATAACTCGAAAACCTTTATAAGAAGATAATTTTCTTCATTCCCTTCCGCCTCCGGTGTAAACACCTCTATAACTCGAAATAAAACTTCCTCAAGTCGAACTATATTTTGCGTGTTAAATTATGCATTTCATCTCTACAACTCGAAGTTTTAAAAACTCCGACCTCTATGAGACGAAGTTTACTTCTACATATGTATTAGGAAATTTCGTAGAAATATTTCAAAATATTGAGGAAATGTTTTCTCTGCATTATTCACGATTGAAAATACTATTGATTTACAATACATTAAAAGACTAGCGCAATGAAAAAAAACACAATTTTTTTTTAATATGTAATAAAGAGTAATATTTCGAGCCTAAAATGTGTCTTATAATTATTTTTATATATGTAGGTATATTTGATTATAGGTACACAATAAACAATTGACCTTTAAAACTTTAATTTATCTTGCTTCACAGCTTCACAAGTCGAAAAGTTAACAAATTCCACAAAGCCTCTATAAGTCGAATTTTCGTTTGTTGAACCTCTCTTACTCGAAAATTCGATAAGCCGAAACCTATAATTCGAAGACTTTTTACCCTTCCCTTGAGATTCAATTTATCGAGGTTCGACTATATTTTCAAATTTCACATCCCCCACCAAGTGAAGCAAAGTAGGTTTGAAAGTTGCACCATCCCGCCATCTGCACGAACATCTCTGTACTCGCCAGCCGCCATCTTGACTTCGCGTAACGGTCGAATTGGCAAGTGTGAATTAGCGCACGACATACCGTATTGTGTTTATGGTGTTACGCGTGTGTCAACTTTACGCGTGCCGAACAACACAACTTTCGCGTCTGATATTCTTAACTATCGACTGTAATGCTCCCACCATCGGTGCTGAATCGTCCAACAAATTAGCAAACTTACACTGTGTCCCCTTGTAAAAAAAGCTCCGGCCGCTCTTTCAAGAGGTTATCTTTCATCCAGAAGAGTAGCCTTTGTATTGTCCCTAGAAAATTTCACGTGGCAGCTTAATATGTAGACCCTATTGAACGGCGCGTTTCAAACTTACATTCATTTCCAGGTAAGTTCACAACGTGCTTTTTCTTCTTATCGAAAAGTAGTTCCGCCCCACCCCTGGAATTATTTACCGGGTGATTTATTAAACCCGATGAGACTACAGGAAAAAGTTTGGTTATGTAGTGGTTTAAGGTTACCCAAATTCAATGGTCACGGGAATTCCACCATTTTCCAAAGACATTTTTCTCTCGTTATCACCCGAACAGGTTCTTTTACAATGTTATTAGCAATCGACATACAATTACGAAAAACAAATCATTCACCGCGCACATAGAAACAGCATGCGCGACTTTACAGACTCGATTCCACGTTCCCTCTGTTCAATCCGCCAGTAGTGTACGAATTATACGCGCCAAAATTTCCATTCCATCGTTGATTATTCTTGCAAAAAGTATTTCACTCGCAGCGACGTTCTTTCTTTTAAATTGTTATTCCATTTTATTCGAGCATGCGCGCAAGTCGCTCGGAGCAATTAAGTCCCGTGTATTACTACGCGCCGTGAAATAAAAAGTGATAGATATCTAGTCAATTGGAAAAATACAATTCACGAATATATCAATATTATCAAGGAAGAAGATGACTGATACTTAAGGTATATTATACTATTAAAACTGTATTTTGAAAATTAAACCGCGCGCCTTTTATACTCAACAGGAAATACACCCCTGTAAACTCGCGGGTCATTAATCCCACAATAATTATGTATATAATTGCGACGCAGAGGCTACGTGATTCGTGTTTAGCGATTGTTGTTTCGGGCACGTGTTTTATCGTTCGAAAGTCGCAAGAAAATATGCCGGTATGTTCAAATAAATATGCAACGAAAGAGGCACATTTCGGAAAGATGTAGTGTTGCGAACGAGCTGTAGTACAGGTGCTACAAGCGGCAGCTGTAATGGCGGTCGTCGGAGAAGTGTGATCGCACACGTTAAGTTTACGAAGTAATCGAATAGCGGGTGCTCGATGCAGGATCGCGTAATTTCATAATCGTTGTGATTCTAGAAGCCTGCGTAATCGTAATATTTCACGTTGCTCAGTGTAAATATCCACGATGTCGGACGAAAACGAGCACACTTCAGAAGAGACCGACGGGGAAATGAATGCGGGGAACCACATCAATGAACAATCAAAAAGCGATACGAACACGCTGAACAATGAAACGGGACAACCTATGTTGGAAGACGAAGAAATGCCGTCGTACATCAGTGTATCGAGCCCGTTCAGGCGCGAAGACGCAGACGCGAATGAGGCAAAGCAACAAGAAAGAATACCTATGGAGGAAGACCACAGCCGAAGTCCATATCCCAGTGAAGATCAGGGGGGAGGTAGTATTTACGTCTTATCTTCCGGCGAGGAAAGCAATCATCCATATAACGACGAAGAAGAAGACGATTACGCGGATAGCGACGGTAAGTTTTAGGATGTAAACTGTACTCGAGAATGAAACTATGTTTAACGCATTCTTTACTTTTACCAACACAGATATGGACGACATGGACCTTGAGAACGAGCATGATAACATAATGTTGGAAGACGAAGACGAGGAGGACGAAGATGAGGATGAGGATGAGAATCCGTTGAGATTGCCCAATGACGACGAGGAAGACGGAGATACGGACTATGAACAAGAATGTTACGATAGAGCGTCCGATGATTTTATCTTAAACAACAGATTGAAACAGCATCACAAAGAAAGAAGTTTGTCGTTGCAAGATTTAACCTTGTCCAAGAACCATGCGCATACGCCGTTTAATAAAAAAAGGCATAGTACAAATGTTTTTGGGCATAATTATATGGGCTTTCAAGAAAATGCTGCGGGGTATCCTTTCGCGCAGAAAAGGCAATCGATGCTGTTTAAGTATCAACACGTGGAAAGCAAGGTGAAACGATATATTAGAGAAATAAAAGAGCAAAATAGAAAATCGATGGAGAGACGTATTAGAGAGCAGGAATATGCAACGAATGAGAATGAGAACCCAGAGGAAAATGAAAGTAAGGAATGGTTTTGTTTAGTTAGAAATTGGATACTCAGGTTCGGAATATATATTTGCTGAGTGTCTAAGTTGGAGGTTTATTATGTTTATTAAAAAGTGAATGAAAGCGATAAACGTTGGATATTAATAGATGTTGAACGAAGCGGGGCGATCTCTCGTGAACCTGAATACTCAAGTTCTAATACAGCAAAGGTCTAGTAAATAAAGGATATAATTTGTGCTTCTTGTTTGTAGATAATGACGATGACCAGTTGAAACCAATGGTAACTAGCAAAGCCATAAAAGATTACGCAGAAAAGGTTATTAAGGATTTGCAGCAGGAAGAGAATAATGAAAATGGTAATTCAGTTTATAGCACAGCGCAAATAATAGAAAATGGTGAAAGTAACAAAATTGATATCGAAGTAACAGAAAATCAGTATAAACATATTCAAAGAGACACCGAAACGAACCTATACGATGATATTCAAAATGAGAAACGTGCACAAGACTGCGATGATAGATTAGAGAAACGAAATGGTTCTGTAGACATTATTGCGCATCATATTGAATATCAAAATACCCTAGATAGGAATTCAAAATTTAATAACATGGATGAATCTTCTCTAGTTAATGGTCATCAGCAAGCGCCAACACTTTTCAATCTGCGTACGTTAAGCTATGAGGAATACATGCACGGTGCTACCAATACCGAACAGAACGAAGAATTGAGTGAACAGAATCAGAAAAATCCAGAGAAGATTAACGAGCCTGTAACATGCAACGAAGCCGAGATGATGAATGCACAAGAAATGGAGAACAGCGATGCGAGCTGCCCACTGAAAATTGAAAGTGTGAAAAGTATCCGAATAACACAGGAGGAATTCCGGGAGGAATCGGAGAATGTAAACTTCGCGAGAATAAATGTCGCGGATAAAGCGAAAGCAGAGAAGACGGAAATAATTCAGCTTAAATCTCAACTTAATCAGAAAAATGTTCAGTTTCAGAGTTTACAAAATGCCTATCAAAAGAAATTAGCAGAAAATATGAAAATGAAACAAGAATTAGATGCTCTGAAACAGTGTTTAGCGAAATACGAAAGTGAGAGCAAGACGCGCGAGATGAAAGTTGCGTCTGTGCAAACTGAAACGATTACAGAGCCTGTGCCTAATAAGGAGTCAACTACGAGCACTGGGGAGAAAACTAATAAGATATCTAGTAGTAGCATTGCATCTACGATAAGTTCTATCGATCAGTGGGCAGACAACAGTGGTTGTAGTCCAGCTATATCTATTAAACCACCCGATTTGACACCAATTTTAAATTCCGACGATAGCATAGTACTCATGGATGGCACCCCAAGGAAAATAGCACATCCATTGTCTCGAGCATTTATCACATCGTCTCGAATCTTACAAACACTTTCCAACATAACGCAAGGTAAAACAAAGGTTGAGAGCCCCTTGGCAAAAAACACCAAAAAGCCGATGAACGAAACTGTAACGGATCAGATATTAAATTTAGAGTACAATTCTCCGATTCAAGCTTCGAGTTCTAAGAAACGAAAAGCAACGGATATGCTTGGTACTTCCGCTTTCGCTCAGCCGTTTAAAATACCTCACACAACCGTAGAATTAGGGAAGAAGAACCTTGTCGGTGACATCGTGGACGCGGAATTTAAGTTTCCAGGCGAGCATGCAAATTTAAAACCGGAACAGCACAGTACATCTGTTAATAAAATTGTCGATGGTTCTACATCTATCGACATGACAACAGACGTGGCTAATGAACACGAGGACAGTGTAAAATGTTTCGTATATAGAGACGAAGAGAACAGCAAGAACAAAAGTTTCTTAATACAAGCGGAAGAATCGACAAAGGATAGATTAGGCAACGAGAAGAGTCGTGTCCAGGAATGTGGTCCATATTTGCTAGGTAATCTCGAGGTGAGGATGTCTGAGCTAAATGGAACGATTAGTGTTTGGGGTAAAGAAATATCTCAGGAATCTAACAGCGAGAATGAAGATGATATGGAAGTGTTTGTAAAGTCAACCGATAAGAGTACGTGTCATTGCTGGCAAAAAACACCGCAACCTAGATTCAATGGCAGTACACCTGTGTGTTCCACCAATAAAAAGCTAAAGCTTCCGCTTAGATTCAATAGATCTAATGTTTCTCAAGGTTCTCACTCTTCGTCATCAAATACAATGAAATCGCCTTTCTTACCGGAAGATGCGAGTGCTAAGAGACATGTGGGCAGTCCGTTCGGCCCGAATACTTGTGTTCCTTCTTATGAAAATTGCGATTCCATGAAGCATCGCAAGGAATGGTCAACATGTAAAGGTATTTCGAATTCCCAAGAGAAATTACATTCCTGTTGTATACGTCATGCAGAGCTCGTAGATAAAGAATGTAATTGCGGCTCGTGCCAGGAGAAACAGAGATACGAGGATAGTCCTAATCATAGTAAAGATAAGTTTCACAGTAAAGGGATTCGAAGGAATTCGTGTAAAAATACATTAACGCCCGACATGAATAATCATCTACATAACATTAACAACGCCGCGGCTAATATAAGCGAAGCAATGTGGAAGTACAATACACAACATCGGCGTTCCCTTCCAAACATACCGAACAATAGCTCACATTCAACGAAATGTTGCAATACTATTAGAGACGTCTATTGCACGTGCAAATCGTCCGTGGACAATATTCACAACCACGACCATTCTGAAAAACAAGCATGTAATCATAATTTTTCGAACGATGGCGAGGAAGATCCTCTACTTCCGCACAAACGTTCTCATGAAACACCTGAAGTAAGACATCGAAGAAAATAATTATACGCCTATCGAATAGAATCTAGAATATTTTTCACGTTGCTTTAACGTCTATCTCTTCCCTGTACACAGATAAGGCAGCGGAGACTAAGTGGCAAAAGGGTAAGAGGAATCCTTATGGATCTCTTACGGGGATGCGGAGATTGTCGTAACAGCAGCACCAGTGTAAGCAAAAGCGATTTGCATCAGAAAGGCAGATCTTACACGGCGAATTGTCCTCCACAAATTAAGATTTCTCCGTGTCCTACGCCCGAGCCGACATGTTCGAGTTCTACGCAATGTAATGACAGGTAAATTGAAGTTCTATTACTGTCGTAAATCATTCACAAAAATATGTTATCGTTACTTGTTTGTTATTCGCAGGTGTTGTCATGCGTATGCACGACGAATCGAATCTCAACTGGAACAGTTCCAAATGGAAATGGAAAGAGTACGATCGCGCTCAGATGCGATCCTCGATATGCTCAATACGCTCCACTCAGTCGACATGAACTAATCGAGTCTTCATATAACTTTTAAATAAGTGCTTTTTCCTTGTACAAATCACTATCTTAATTTCCTTACGTCAAGAGTTACGCACTATCATCAAACTTTCTTATTTACCTCTTCTACTTCATTGCATATAAAGAGTACGTGGTCGATTTATGAAATAAAATACATATATGTCGAAAAGAGAGCTACTACATTGTACCAGAAACATCATTTATATTTACACTGGTTCAATTTTCCTGACATGTGATGACATAGTGATCTTTTATAGTCTTTACATCGTACGAAGTAATGTTTTACCACGTTAATTTGTCTATAGCGGGATAATTATATTTACGTATGGAGATTAGATAATTTGTTTGTTTCAGTTCGACCATCTTTAACAATATATAATTTACACACATCTACAGTGAAAGAATTTAGGGCTCGTGTTACAATCTCAATTCAACGCCAATAAAACACCGATTAATTTCGTATTAGTAATTGCAATCGCAAGAATCGAATCCTGTCCCAGCCTCTCCAGGTAAAACGCCAGGCGGCATTTCTCCTTGGCCTTTAAAGATGTTGGTATAAGACGTCTTCAGATAATTCACATGACCTTGCAACGATCTGATCCGACCTTGTGCCTGTTCGAACGCTTCGTTAAGGTTGTTTATTTGACCTTGCATCTTCTGTCGAATCTATGAATTACAAAGTGATGCGTGAGCTACAGTAAACGTTCACTCGCGTAAGTAGTGTTTCATTCTATTAACAACGATTTACTTCATCTCTATCTTTTTGCGCAGCCCTGGCAATAGCTCTGCACTGAGCCAATTGTCTCTCCATCTCCGCGATCTGGCCTTGCATCGACCTCCTAACAGTTTCGCATCTCTCCTTCGTTCTGGCCACTTGTCTTGCGGAATCTTCGCGGACCTTTATTCGAAAAAGGGGTGCATTGAAGTTACCGCGTATTCCCACGGAACAGAAAATTAACACACTTGTTCAAGCATCGCCGTTAACTGAGTAACTTCGTGCATCTTCTCGTCGATGCGCTTTTGCAATTGCGCTTCGTGTTCCTCAAATCTGGCGAGTGTATTTTTCATTCGTTCAGTCTCGTGCCGCAATTCAGCATTTTTCCTCTCGAGTTCATCGAACCTTCCTGTCCCCTGGCCCCTTTCGTCCTGTAAATTAATACGTATGAAGTAAATATACCTACGAATGTTGCGGATCTCTCTCAGCGTAAAATCGAATCGCCTGAACGAACTTGAATTGCTTGATACTCGGTACGCATAACGTCCAACTGATTTTGCAATGTTTGAATTTTATCTTTGCATCCAATGATCTCCCGCGAGAGTTCTTCGCAGTTCCGTTCAGCGACCAGACGCATTTGTTGCGCTTCCTGCAGCTTCAGTTGCGTTTGCTTCAGAATATCTGGCAGCGGCGCGAGTTCGGAGAGTTTCTCTTGGAATTGATTCTACCCAGGAAACAGTAAAGTGTATAGACATGGACGAATATTTACATACGCACAATCGACTACGCACTTTAACTCGCCCTATTTCCAGAGTCACGTTTTCATTCATTCGTGCATTATCCATCTCCATGAGGTCGAGTTGCCGACGTTGTTCTTCCACTTGTTGTTGCGCCTATATAATAATTGTCACATTCGTATCTGCATATGTTGAAGCTTTAGATCACTATATATGAACGACAGATACCTGTAGATATTTGTTACGGTAGTCTTCGAGCTGGGCAGCTTGATCCTGAATCAAAGATCGCAATTCTTCGAGTTCATCTTGAGACTCTCTGAAACGTTGTTTAACCACGATCAAAGTCTGTTCCTGCTCGACCAATTGCTCTTTGAAACCTGCCGTTCAATTAATTTCCATGGTTAAAAATCAGTGCTATCAGCTGCTAAAGTTTTAGACTTAAAGCAGTCACCTTCATAGCTGTCTTTTTCAGACTCCATTGCCTTTAAACGTTCTTGAGCATCTACCAGTTTGATATCCAACTTGTCTTTCTCTTCTACAGCTTCACGAGTCGTCTGCTTTAACTTCTCAGCCTCTGTTCTTAAACAGGAAACCTCCAATAATTTGTTTTTGTAATCGTCCTGAAGACGAGCGTATTGCTCGCGAAGATCACGTAACTGTTGCTGAGGACACGTGCTAGCGCCCTTTCCATTAAACATCCAATTTAATACATGTCTAACTCCTTTCTGAGGTTCGGTCTTACCATAGGTGCGTTTATACAAGGACCAGTACAAGTCGAAGTAGGAGCAGGTGGCAGCTACGACACATTTATGAAAACACAACATTTTATACAGACCAGGAGTCGAAGACAATTTCAATAGAACGTTACACTGGCATTTCAAGATATTATACAAATACCTTAGCAATAGGTACAGGCGGTGGTGGTATAATCGGCGGAGGTGGCACGTAAGACTGTGCGCTCGGCGTTTGGTGACTTAATGACGAAGGTGGACAACAGCCACAAGGTGCGCAGGGACCCGTACATTTCAGCAGCTTGCGCTGTTGCTCCAGCTGCTGGCGTTCTCGTTGCACGTTAGCAAGTTCTATTTGCATGTTGCGCACTTCGCATTCTATGCTGCCTAATTGTTGTTCCTGGCATCATTGCAAAACAAACTATGTTACAGCTCAAACCGGATTCGATTTCCTTCGAAAATATACCATGTGTTTGGTAGTGTTCCCATAGCTCGCCAGTTTGTTCTCCAGTTCTGCAGGGCAAGCCCCTCTTGGCTGCGGTGGCGGCACAACGCATGGGCTCTTAGCCGTGGCAGGACTTCGGCAGCACATTTCGTCAATTTGCGAGGAAGCACCACTTGTGTTACAGATTCCAGTTCTTGATGCACCACCCGCGAGTCTCGGTGAATCTATAAATATTAATATTCATCCATCTATTCAGAAGATTCTATTGCACGTAAACGAAGATAACTCACCTCCGCTAGGTAAAACTGTATAACTGTCCGTATTCACTGAAAGGTATTAGTGATGTTTAATTTCTGACGTTTCTAAAGTGATTATAGGAGGATCGTTTAGTGTGGTGGATGTATACCGCATATGGTATTGTCGAGTGGCGATAATGTGTCAGCAAACTGTGGCTGGAGGCAACACTTGCACTGACAATAGTCGTTGTCCTGCTGTAACGTAGTTGTGTATGAAACGGAACGTAAAGGAGACGGGCTTGACGCCGCAGATGGGATTCCACCTGGACAGGTGTAACAACAAGGGCTGGTGATACGCTGATTCAAGCATGCTAATTGACGAATCAATTCCGAGTTTTCCTTCACGACTATTCTCATTTCAGCCTGTAGCCCGCATACCTTCCTCTGAAGACTCTCGACGGCGGAATCCTTCTCCAGCAATGCTTCTTCTAATTTGTATCTGTACGTCGAACGCATTAGCAAATGTGGTAAATGTGGCGGGGCACGAGATCACATGACTTACGTCAACATATTCTCGTCAACGATAAAAATCTAAGCGATTGTTGCCAGGGCAACCAATCGATTTTCATACTTTCTCCTCGATCTTCTATTGTTTTTTATACCTTGTATCGGATGATCAAAATGAGGAGAGAACGCGGATGCAGGAACTTACTTGCCGCCCTCGAGCTGCGCGTTCTCGTGTACCAATTTCTCTTGCATGGTTAACGATTCCGTTAACTTCCCTGTTAGACTCTGAAGACACTTCTCCTTCCCCTTCTTTTTACTGTCTGCCACGACGATTTTTGGAATCTCGTCTTCCGTGTAGCCGCAGACGATTACTCTCGGAAGTCTATTTCAATCGAAAAGTCATGAACAATATATTCATGAAATATTACATAAACGCAATAGCACACCTGTCTTCAGGATACTCTATTTGAGGCAAATCAAAGAGATCCTCAGGCCTCGGTTCTACTCTCATATCTCCCTTATCTTGTAGCAAAATATCCCTTTCACTTCTTTTCTCCATTTCCTTCATTTGTTCAGCAGTAAGCTACAATTCAGTAACCACAGTTTAATTCGTGTTTATTTGATTAGTTAATTAAAGATACTTACCTCGCCAGACTTCGAATGAGGATACGGAAGCATATCGAACATTTTGGCAAAGCTGAAACTTGAGACATCGGCCAAGCCCAATAATCGTTGCACGTTTCGTGTTATCTCCTCGAATTCGGATAGCTTCGACATAACGTCATTCTGCTTTGTCTCAATCGCTAGCGTGTCCTCCTCCGTTAAATCCTTTTTCTGTAATTCAACGACATGAAAGAAAGAAAGTCTCTGGAAGCTCCAATTTCCAGAAACTTCCATCTTCAACGTACCTTTGTAAGCTCAGCTATTTCCTGTTTCAATTGTATGATCTCTTTCGCCAGCGCGTTGCAACGTTCATCGGCTTTTTTCATTTCTTCTAGGACAGCGGAATCTGTTAATGGAGACGAGCTCAACACGGATTCCTGCCGACCACCAGGTTTAATAGGAACACCTGGGAGGAAAGTTTATCGAGTTCAGTTCAGTCGCCTTCAGGACGAAGAGAAGAGTTCTGGTGTTTAGAAAGATTCTACCTTCACCAACGCCAGGAGGAAGTGGATATTGTGGAGGCTGTCCCGCCCCCGACTTTTCCCTCTCAGAATAACTTTCCTGAATCGTAGCCTCGGTTGTCTTATCTTCTTCAACGACTATTTCCTCTTCCACCACTTCGGGAGGATCTACTTCCACCACTTCGGTGTCTACTTCCACCACTTCGGTCTCTATTTCCAACACCTCGGTTTCTTCTTCCACATCTTCAGTTTCTTCTCCCACCGCTTCGTTTTCTCCTTGCGCCGGGATTTCGTCCACATCTTCTTTGGGAACTACTTCCGCATCGTTTTCAGCCATGCTTGAAGTCAAATCAATTTAATTACATTGTAATGTAATGTTGACAAAATGCTGCGTGAAATTAAAACTATATTACGTTGATAATTCTTCCTCTATTAGAGTCTTGAAAGCTCTACTTTCATGTACCTCCGGTGCCTCGGCGATTGGCTCCTCCTTGACTTCCTCCGGCTTAATCTTAGGATCCTCGGCTTCATAAGTCTATCGTGTGATCAAAATTAATTATAGACATCGCGCAAAGGTCCCTCTGTTTTTAAATACATAATTGAAAGCTACACGCGCGTGATTTCGTTAATCGTGGCCGGCAATCTGAATACAAGTAATACCAAAATCACACCCGTTCAAGAATATGTGGCTCGAGATCCGCTCGTTGCGAAAGTAGCGATTCTATGAAATTTCTCGGGATATTAAGGTTTCCTGCATCGAGCGAAGAAACGTATCCCTCTTGGTGATATTGGACCGTCAGTGAGTAGACTTCCGGCAATTTCAGGGGCTTCTTTAGATCGAACAACGATTCCAATGAGCCGAAGGCATCTCTCTTCAAAGGAAATCCGCTGGACTCGGTGCTCTTTTTCTGTAACTTCGGACTGCACCGTTGCAAGCGTCGACGTTTCAGATCGTGGACACTTTTCGTTTTCACGGGAAAGGTATCGGCCTCGCGAGAATGAACAGACGTGGGTGACGTTGTGGAACGGGAAGAATTCCACGCGCACGGTCGCCGCTTCTGAAACAATCAGAATTCTATCCCGTAAAATATCGAATGTATAATTTGTTAAGATGCAGCGTTAAATCGTCGTGATATTTTTTACCAAATAATTGAAAATGATCCACAGTAGACGTGGACTTGTAGCAACGGAGGTCCAGGGACAAGATTTGATAATACGATATGCATGCCCAAATGTTGTGAGAACATTCAAGAATTAGTTAATATTTTACCTTCATTATTTTACCTTCGAAACAACACCGTTGCTTCACTTAACGTAACACTAGCAATACCGTCAGTAAAGCGAACGATGACTCTCCTCGTTTCCTCGGTGAAGAATCGGTATTGCTGTCGAATAGCGATGAACGATTTCTCAGTTTCTTTTTTCGAAATGATTTTTCTGTTTTTGGAATATTTTTGTAGATGTAAACTGCAATGAATAATAAAGTTTCGTGTGTTAATAAAGGTGACGGGATTAGGGGAAATTGCAAAAAATATTTTTTACGTAATGTGACACTTACTCAGGGGAACCTTCAATTTCTTTAAATTAATACGTGAAGTACGCGTCTTTTATTTTTATGTTTTGATTTCTATATTATTCCTGACAGCGCATCGATAGTATCGGTACAATAATTTACATTGAAATTACAAAAGATAACAATTCTGAAAGCACGAAATTTAAAAAAGGATTTTTCAGGAATAATTGTTATTAATATCATTTAATGTAATTAAGATCTTAATTAATGGAGAGTAAACAATACACGTACTTATATATGCATGTTTGGAGTCGGCTATTTTACACATGGCGATCGAATGCTTTAAATGGAATAACCTCAAAAAAACATTATTCTGTTTGTTTACGTTACATAATAATATAAAATAATAACATAAAATGCGGGTATTCATTCATTTCTTCTGAATACGCAAGAAAACGAATACAAGTACAATGGGTTCCTAGTAATATAAAAAGAAACTATCAATATCAGAAATGTAAACATTGCGTTCTCATTGAACTCGTATTTATATACATATATTTTTCTTAATAACAACACAGTATTTATGTAAGAGTTATTCCACAATAGAATCTAATAATGTACTTTTATTTAGATAATCATAACATAAGTATCGTTCGCATTTGCACGGTGTAAACATTTTTATCGTCTTCGAGAATGGTCCACTGTACTAGGAGGTTGCGAAATAAATGTGTCAAGTTAAAGCAATATCTAATAAAAATAAATTGAGATCGAAGCTTCATAACGCTGTAAGTAATGCATTCCCTGTGTCAAGTATGAACTCGAACTATTCGTATACATTCGTTTGACAAAGGTCAAACGAAAATTCCGTTGATCGCAAACGCTTTTGTTATTGTATCCAATAGAACGAATCTGACCAAACCAATCTAAGATGTTACTGTATTTTTTCTAAAGACAAAATTTAGTTTGTTAATGTACACCATATTTTTATAAAAACTGCGTGTAAATACCTTATTTTGCTTTATGAAATGGAGGTTATGGATTACAGTAAGTATACACAGTAATTACGAATATATAGGACTATGTGCATACATGTAAATACAAAATTAGTGTTTATACATGTAAATACAAAGAATATCAAGATACTTTTGTGTACTATCATATTACAAAAGATGTAAATTTTACAAATAATTCTTCTTTAACATGGGAATAGTGAATGAAAGTAAATAAAGTGCTCGCTTTATTATAGGCGACGAGGAGAGCGTACAAATGGAAGGCGCAGAAGAAGAACATTCTGAAGAGGCAGATATTGTTGTCGTTGTTGGTGAGAATTTAGCTCAGGCTGACGTAGAGGAAACCGAAGCCCAGGCAGAAGACACAAGTGAGTTCTGGTTGCTTATGGTATGTATAATGTAAACGTATGGAATGTATCCTGTATATACAATGTTTTAGAAGACGACGATGAATCGAAGGCAAAGAAACCGAAAGAGGATATTCTAGATGAATCCCAAGTTGATTCCGATCAGTCGTGTCCCATATGTATGGAGTTGTGGACTACCTCTGGGGAACATCGTTTATGTTGCCTACGTTGTGGGCATTTGTTCGGGCATAGCTGCATCCTAAGATGGTTACAAAATTCTTGTACCAGTGGGAATCGCCGTTGTCCCCAATGTAATAGGAAATCTACGGTGAAAGATATTAGGATGTTATATGCCAAGAAGTTGACCTCGATAGATACCGTTGAATTAGATCAATTAAAAGCACAATTAAACGACGTTACTGCTGAAAAGAATCGCGTCGAGATGGAGCTGTCTAAACATACTCTCAGGGAAAAGTTGTTCGAGCAGCAAATTTCTAGTATGCAGACTCGTATATCCGAGCTAGAGAATCGGCAATCTGTGATTAGTATCCATAGCAATCAGCAGAATACTTCGAGGCATATGGCTAAGAAGTTCCACTTGGATCGATCTATAGAGATATGTAAAAACGGTGGTTGCCGTGTTTTGGATTATAATCCGTCGTACGGAGTCCTAGTTGTGTCTCAGAAGTCGACAAACACGTTGTTCTCGGGCTACGGAGTTAAAAAGATCGACACGGATAAATTCCAGCCGCGGCAATTTATTTTCCTGCATTCTCAAGCCATAAGAGACGTTACGTTCAATGCGACCCAGCAATCATTATTGCTCAGTGTTGGCTTCGATAAATGTGCGAAGTTGATGGACATCCAGAATCATATTATCATGCACAGCTATCAGACGGAGTCTCCGTTGTGGAGTTGCTGCTGGTCAGGCAACAATCCGAACATATTTTTCGTGGGCGCTCAGAATGGCTCGATAACGCAATTTGACATTAGGCAAACCTCTGGGGCCGTTGAGACTTTGGACAGCCCAGGCGATAGATCACCAGTGGTCTCTTTAGCGACAGTACCGTCTAATCCTGGTAGCGGTATTAGTCGAGGTGGATTCATTGCGTGTCGCTTGAACACGTGCTATGCGTACGAACAGAAAGAGTCGAAGTATATACCGAAGCAAATATTTCTCGAAGGTCCATTTGTATCTGTATGCTACGATGAAAAGAATAATCACGTTCTAATATCCTCCCGTCCAAATGCAAGGCAAACTAACGCCAGGCATATACTGTGCACCATAGAAAAGGGCAACGATGAATCAACCCTTTGCAATGTTGTGCACACGTTTCAAGCTGGCAATTCACACCAGCTATTGTCTCGACCATGTTTCATAAACGTCGAAAATGACACGCTTGTTGCTGCGCACCAAGAATCCACCAACAGTATATCACTGTGGAGTACGTCTAATGGGAAGCAAATGAACAGTCTGCCGGTATCTGATCCTGTTGTGGACATGTGTGCAGTCGACGTTAATAGTAACTTATTTTTAGCAACACTATCCGCCAAAAAAGTCAGAATCTATAGTCATGGATAGCTGTCATTACTGCGCCAGATAATTCGACGATATAAGAGCCTTGTGTACGATATGTTTCGTTGTCTGATCCTCGACTAAAATGTCTCGCGTCTATTTAATAAGCTTGTGATGTAAGATACACGACGTAACTGCCAATAATGCATTTCTTTATTTCAAGTCTGAACAATATTGTTTCTTCCATGACACTATGTGATAAGAACATATGTAAATATAAACTGGAGATTTTCTACAAGCCGAGAACAAGTTTTCTTTCATTACTGACGATACAAAAGTTCTCCCTAAGTGTATTTTACAATGAGAAGGAATACTATAAAAGTAGTCTGGAAGTTACCACTGGTTAATTAAATATATGTATTTTTATTACTACACGTATATGTAGAGAGTATTATATTTTTCTAAGAATATAAATGTAATTTAATGATCACCCTTGAACAATATTCGAAAATAGAGTAGCAGAAGTACAAATAAACTTATATTAATAAGCATTAAGCACAGGGCCGGATCTAGCTGTTCTGGGCAAAACTGATTTTTGCTGTCATGTATATTTTATTCTAAAATATACATTTTGACAGTGAGTGAAATTTTTTGCAGGTATTTCTTCAATAACAAACGCCTTTTATTTTGTAAAAAATTTAGTAATTATATGGGTGATTTAAGTTTCGTACTAAATTCAAACCTGTAATACCTAATTCTTTAACGCTTTTTCAAAAAGTTTGACTTTTTTATTGGTCTCTATTGATTTAAATTTTTCCTTTCTACCAATTTTGCCGCTCTAGCCAATTGTTCTGCTTGCCCCTAGATCGGGCCCTGATTAAGTAACATAATTGATAATACGAAAACTGTACTCAAGTATCTATATACATAAAGAAAGTCGCTTATACGTTATAAGGGGACTTTTTTTATAAACATTTTCGATGCTAGTACTGAGAAAACTTATTTATTAATATTCTTGAAATATTAAATTACATTTAGAACGTTTAAATATGTTGTATTCAATTATCTCAATAAATTAACCCGTATACAGTATTTCTTCGCTAAGAGCTCGGTTTGGCCTCTGGCCTACACGTTAGAAGGCTCACTCCTGTCCTGCGAAGGTGAGAGCGAGATGGAACGAGAGAGAGTCTAAACGCTCATGCCCGTCGCGCACGCAAAGGACGGAGTATCAGACGTCCGAAACACAAAGCGAGACAAAGTATCCAACGCAGCGTTTGTCTCGTACCGTTTCTCACTCGCTTTCAGTCCCGCTGACTCGCTATCGTTCCATCTCGCTCTCGCCTTCGGCAGAAAAAAAAGCGGGAAACGATCGCTCGGAATCGTGACCCCTCTACGTTATATGCTCACCGTCGGTCCCGAGGCGCGAGCTGTTGGCGAATAAATACTATATACCTAATTTTTTTGAATCAGCTACCGTAAATCAAATGAACCAAATGGCATTTATAATCTATTGACACAGCCTCCGTTATAAATTACTAACAGATGCGAATGAAAATTAAAAAGTTGCTACTTTAGCACTGCCAGAGATAATGGCTTAATTACATTAAGTAAGAGATCTATATAATATGCATGGGATAACATATGTAATGCTATACAAGTAATTTTTTTTTCAACAAGCCTGAAATGTATTCTACATGTGTTATTTCATTGCCGAATTTATAGATAAATTGGTTCTCTCCAAGTTATTTATAAATCAGCATTTCTTTACAAATACATAATGTGAGTCCTTGAAATTCATCGTGCATGTTCTATGGCGCTTTCTTAAATATTCTTGAAATGGAAGTATCATCATGACTCGCAATATTCTTTTTCCAATGCTTATTATCGATATTTAACTTACTATCATTACTGGATAATCGAATTTCTTTCGAAATATTATCCTTAACGACGCGTAAATGCGATTTGTTGTTCGAATGTGGCATCTCCAGTTTCGAATACAGAAAGTTATGCGTGTATAATAATGTATACATGAATGACAAGGTAAATTATAAAGCATCGAAATACATCCCAACACCGAAAATGTACAAAATTTAAATATTAACAATACAGCGTTTATGTTTAAGATTCTTTTTACAAATACCATTTAACACTAACAAGTTCTTGTCTATTTCGATAATGTACAATCAGATCTAAGTTAAACCTCTTTGTGGCATAAAAGAATGTAGAAGTTAGTAATGAAAGTACAAACTGACAATTATTATCGAATTCATATAAAAGAGCATAAAGCACAGGCATCGATCTACACAGACAAAAGCAGAAAGTGTTTACTAAATATTATGCCGTGTAAAAATGAATTGTACATTTATTCGAGAATTTTGAAAAAAAAAACAAAACAATCATTCGATTAATAAAATATAGCTACATATAATAGAAGGAAAGGCTAATGAAAAATTTAAAAATATATAATGATTTGTACAAAGATGTTTAATTGATGTTCAACACATAAAACTACTTTTTTTTTGTTTCTTTAAAAGAAAACTGATAAATGCATTCCTTAATCCTTGTAACAATTAAAAATTTGATGGTTTAAATAACATTATTAAACTTTTAATAAACGTAAGATGAAAAATGAATTTTCCTTTTTATAAAATCCCTTTTTTTTAAAATGTGGCTATCAAGTTGGACTTAATAGATTTTATTAATTACTGTATCTTCATGCCTATTTTACAAGTTAAATAAATGACTATTATTTAAGGATATTAAATGAATTTCCTGCGAATGTTTTTTTTGCTACTGAAATATTGTCGTTACAAGTGCTGAATTTGATTATGAAACTGCTATGGTATCAATACTTGGGTGTAGTATTACAGAAGTTTTGTAATGACAAAATGAGCAGTGCTTGTATATGACAGATTAACTATACAGTTATCACTAACTGAAGAGCTGCTCAGTGGCACGTTCCAAATCCCAATTATACGATGATAGCGCAACCCTTGCATTGTGTTCCTCGATTCCCATATCTGTTAATCGTCTTATTTTGTCATCTAAATCAGGCATCTTCGCTGGCCCTGCAATCGTTTCAACATTTACGCAACAATGATACAGATTCGAAAGAGATTCATACACTTACCACCCGCGTACACAAACGCCCAATGTTTAGCGGTTTGACGAAACATTTCTGGATGTTCCTTATATTGTTTGGCCACTACTGCATCTTGCGGGTCATCTGGTTCTGCCGAGGCTAATAGAGCTTGCAACGACAGCAACACCGAACGCAAAGTCATAGCCGCAGCCCTGAAATCCAATGTATATACGACGCATAGTACATCGGAAGATTCTTATCGCCAACACGCTACAGCTTATGTTACTTGGCTACGCACCATTGATCTTTCAATATATCTAAACAAATAGCGCCTGTTACCGAAGATATATTAGGGTGCCATATTTTGGTTATAAACCTCACCTACAACAAAAGTTAATTATTCCATGAGAAGCTGACTTGTTGTAAACGGGAAAACTTATAATCTAACTCCGCTCCATAAAAGATAATTCATAATCCGCTTCGTCATGCACTAGGTTATATTAATCCTTCTCAGCTTTAAGCAGTAAAAAATCGATGCCTCGTTAACGTATCATTAATGGTATTGACTTACAAAGTGCTTACTTTAGGAGGATTGAAGGGATATGTCTCTGGGACTTTAATCTCGAGTACAAAATTACCTCCCTCGTACGGTGTGTCCGGCGGACCAGCGATCTCACCTTTTAATTCAGTAAAACTATCATTTACCAACTCAAGCTTGATCGCGTATTTCGCAACCTGCAACCGAAACATTCGAGTATTATCGACAGAAGAAAGTGTCTTCATAATACATGAACATCGTAACTGAAACTTTTCTAAGGAATGTGAACTTACACACACGAATGTGCCTATAAAGGAACAATCTTACATTTTTTTCATCTACAAACAAACGAATACTGCAACTACAAAAGATCAATAACATAAAAGTACACGTGTGTAGTTATTTAATCGCGCTTGTCTATTGCCTATTAACTATTCTGTCTATCAATCGATACTTAAATGCCTACGCACCTAAATATCTCTATCTCTATCGAACATTACGAATGATAAATTATCGCAACCGGTGCAAAAGAATTTTCCGAAATATGCGCAGAATGTAACCATTGACCTATCGACATCGATATCAGATAATTCAATGACGTAATATTATACAGCGATACTTTAGAATATCAACACGAAATACGGATTGTGACATCTCGGCCCGAACAAACAAGCGAAAAGTTTTGAATGGAAACAGATGTTAGAGTGTGTACAGAATGGATCTCCCGCAGCAACGCAAAAGCAAAAGCGAATGCCACTGCTCCGAAGAATTACAGGAAGATGGTACGTATGATTTTAAAGGAACGTTTACTCGGAAGCGGTCCGAATAGATTCCAATAAAAAGTAAGATCTCCGCTGTCACGTGTAATTAGAATTGTCATACAATTGGCTGGACTGCCCCACGCAAAGTGGAAGAAACTTTTGACCGCGAGTATCTCTCGTTTTAATTGAAAATAATTAATACAGAGGTTCGTTTAACCTGATACGCTGCGTACACTCGATCTGCGAATTTACGTAACAGATTTAAAAGCAGATGACAGTTAAGAATACTATACAACAGGTGCCTACGCTTTGTTCGCGGTGATTTTATCAGCCAATGAATCGCGGCAGATTTTTGTCACGCCACGCACGAGACTCGCTCGGTGCAATCTCACACGATCGGGAGATATTGTTAAGCCAGTTTGATATGATCGTTTTAGAAAAGGCTCGATCAAAGTACTCGTAATCATACGGCAACTATTGTCCACTCACCTCCTCGCTCTTTATAACCTCTTTAAATTCGCGTTTGATCCTCTTTGCCGAGATGTTCGCCATAGCTTCCGAATTGGTGGGACGGTCAGCACACTGTCATCATCATTCAAATAGATTAGCCAAGCTCTCTGAGAGCGTCAACGTGCGCGAACCTTTCAGGTAGTCGCACTCGAATTTCCTCTCTCTTTCTATTCAGAAAAACGATCGCTCTAACCAGTGCTCTATGCCAAAATCTCCGCTCACGGACACATCCAATTTATCATTCAATCACCGCCGGCGCCACATTGATGGGAAAACTTGACTGTCACCCGCTCTTGTGTTCACCCTTTTGAATTTCGTCTACGTTCACGTCGTTACACGATACGGCGCCAAATTGTAAATAGTCAAGATTAACCTTTAACAGCGATCTCATTAAAACCCATGGTTTACATACAATTCACGCTTAGCGAACATTTTGAACCAGCCTGTACACCGTCCACGGAAAATCTACGATAAAAATAAGTACGCTCGAAAGAAAGGTTAATTACACCAGGCATGTTTACCGTATTCATTCAGGACGATCGTGTTTCGAGACGCAACCGATTCGAATTTCATAATAAATCAATCGAGCCAGCGGAGTTGCTCTTAATCACGCACGATTTAAAATCAGACGAAATGGATATGGTATAGGAGTTAATTTTAATACATCCTATAATTTCAAACGGTTATTCCGTTATGAAATTAGCTGTTAATACTCTGAAAAGCGTGAGGATAACTTGCCGCTGTAAACATGGCAAGTGGAATCAATGACGTTAACTAGAGATTCTTGCAATGTTCGATACGCAACTAAATAAACATGTTGTCGTTTATCTACTATTTTGTCGAGGCAAAAGAGAGTAAAAAAAATGTACGATAAGAGACGCGTTTACGCGGTTATGTCCGATATTTTATAGGCGGAGCATAATACGGTACGTCACGTCCGGCTTCAACAGAGTTCTCTGATTGGACAATCTCTCTGTCGTTTCTGTTTTAGTGATGCCTGTGTCCCAGCCAGTGCGTGCCAAGAGTTTGTTACGCGCAAACTTAGAAAATTCTCGCGGTCGACTTTTGCAGAGCAGAATGCCAAACATCAAAGTGTTCAGTGGCACGTCGCACCCGGATTTGGCTCAGCGGATTGTCGACAGGCTCGGTATCGACATTGGAAAAGTTGTCACCAAGAAATTCAGCAACCTCGAGACATGGTAATGGTCGCGAACACTGCTGTGACCACGTTATTGTCATTAGATTAAACCGAGGTCCTGACCACGTGTCACCTGAAATCTCGTTTACGTTCCATCCTACAATTATATCGTTTCACGAACGGCCGCCGATTTTTCGCATCTTTCCCTTACGGTTTTTCCGTATTCTCATTAATTTAACAACCCTATCGGCGTGCAAACAACCCTGTCGCGCAAGGCCGGTTTCCCCGAGTGCCTCTAAGCCGCGACGTTTAAGTTGAAGGTCAACTGGTACAATTATTAATACACCGTTCTAATGAATTCTAACATTCGCGTGGCTTCGGCAGCATTGGTACACAGTGCTCGAGCATTTTAACATGTCTGCAAGTGATAAGAATTTATTGCTGCATTATTTGCCAGTGGTAATTCATTGTTTGCTCTCGTTATATACCATAAATGTTGCAGCGAAAATAAACTTAAATACATCGAAGCGGAAATATGTGAAATACATACTTCTGTTTATTCTTTAATTTCCAAAGTCAGCTAAAGATTTATAAATATTAATCCGTTTATAGACTAGAACAAATATGTGTAAATTCAATTATCAATTATTTGTGTACTTTGATGGATATTGATTGTCCGGGTAATAATTCAATTATTTACCAGCTCCCTTGAATGTTGTTACAGCGTGGAAATTGGAGAATCGGTTCGAGGGGAAGATGTATACATTGTACAAAGCGGAAGTGGAGAAGTAAATGACAATTTAATGGAACTGTTGATCATGATCAACGCGTGTAAAATTGCTTCTGCATCTCGAGTGACGGCAGTAATTCCTTGTTTTCCTTACGCGCGTCAAGACAAGAAGGATAAGGTAAGACGCGCGGAGCTGGCGACTAAATTTCTATATCTTTTATTCGACGAAAGGTATCGATGAAAATTTTAACGGAATACTTTGAAGAGATCGATTAAATTCAGATACTTTAAACTACTTTGTGATCTTACAGTTATGTCGCCACTGTATGGTGCCTTAGCACATATATGTATGTACTGTCACCATAAAAAAAGATATTTGTTGAAACCTTATGCCACGGAATTTGTATTAGTTTAAATTATTCTTTCATATGTATTAATAGCTCCTTAATCATTTCTATTTACATAAATCAGTATTACATTTTAATCGTGTATAATAGCACCTTATTGTTATGACAATTTATTTAACTTGTGTGTTATATCTGTTGTTTAATCTCATTATTATTCACTGTAAAGCACCAGTACCTAAGCGCGAATATATATCGCACGTTCTTGTATTTGATTTTCTCTGTCCTTCGTTCGCCTCCGAAGGAAAATTTGCGTATTGCAAAAGCGCGTAAGATAGATATATGAAATGAATAAACTTAAGAAGCTGTGCGAATATAAAGCACTTACGTAACGAGACGACTTACAGAAAACTATGCTTCAGTGATTCTAATATTACAAGCACTTAATAGTCATCTCGGCGATGTATCGCATAGATTAACACGATTAAACATGCTTTGCATATGCAAATAAAGTGGATAAATATGTCCGAAGGAAATGGTACAGTTACAGTTTCGACGAAATAGAATACTATGAAAATTATCTGATTCAAATATTTCTTTTTTTATTAATTGGACATATTTCCTGTGTATTTCTATTGTGTGTGTATTTCTTTTTGTAATAATCATTTTGTACATATTCCGCACACTTCATGCAGTAGGTTGCGATTTGACCAGAATGTTTACGCCTTCTGTAAGCGCATTTAACGGAAGTATGGATCTTCTAATAAGGGGATCGCATCTCGTTGGAGAAGAAGTTCAATTTTTTTTATATGATATCTTCACAGGGTGGTGATGGAGGTGACAACTCGAATTCTAAGAATCAAATTGTCATGAAGTCAAACGAGTGGAAATTCAGGGTAACTTGTCGCGGTCTTTTTTATGCTCTATTTACTGTTTTATAGCTTTGCAACAGGCCAATGGAGTAATGTCATTTTTGGAACGCAAACCATGATTTCTCATCATCATCATATGAAATGTGCTTATAATTACCATGCTTATATCATTGGGCCATACCAAATAGTAGACTTGTACCGCAGGATAATACATTATATATTAGTTAATACCTTTCTTTATGGAATCATGACTAATTGCAAGTTAACGGTAGAATTAAATCAGAAATCAAATTTTATTAGAGTAACATACATCTTCAATAACATATCGCAGAAGACATACATACTTTCATGCATTATTTTACATTATAAAAGTATACATACTCTATAACATTATTCACACGAGTCAGTAAATGTTCATTGTATATCGATATCATGTAGCGTTCACATACTAAACTGAAGGGTACTCGACACACTGTAATAATCGATCAGTCTTTGTACAAACTTTTAAGATAACTCTGAAGTATGTTTCAATCTTGCACAGATAAAGAAAGCACATATGTTTTTTAGTACCACACATTCAAGTCACATATAGTATTTGCATGAATTAATCACAGAAAAATATTAATGTCAATTAACGCGTACATGAGGTATTAATGCAATGCTTCTTCTTTATATTTTACATATCATGGAAAGGTAATCTAAATGGAATAAGTCTTCTTAACATTGCAACACACTCTGTTTTCCTTTACGGAGAAATATTGATTTCGAATGCTGGTGAAAAGAATTAATAAAGCAGTAAACAACAAATAAATTATAAGCTAGAGCACTGCGTTCTGTAATAATCTAAGGTTATCAAAAGTCCGATAACCCGTACGAATATTGCAAAACTGATATTACAATTCATCGAGGGGGGGCCTTTCGTGCACTTATATTGTAATGCTTCTATATTACCCTATGTTAACCATGTTAAGGTATTAATAATTATATGACACTACATTTTACTGAATAGAAATGTAGTAAGAGAACACGAACTTGATAAAGATTCGATAAATCTAAAAAGAGTATCGCAATTTTGCAACAAAGTTTAAAATAGTCAATTGAAAATTTCTAGATAATGTAACATCCAAATTCGGCTGTAAATAAGTTCTGAAATATCTTATACTTTTTAAATGAATCGTATAATGAAGTGTGGGATATAATATTGAAAATAATTGTTGATAAAAGATTTATAATACATGCTTTTAAGTTTCTGAATAGTTGGGTATTTTCAGGATTTTGTGCCTGACCTCTCTACAGTGAGTATAAGAGCAATAAGATTATCGAGTGAAACGTTTGTAACTATAACTTGACGAAGAATTCGATTTATAATATCATTTTTTTAGTTCCTTACAAAATTTTCTTTGTAGGACTAACAAAACTTATAATTGTTGCTATATGGCACAATGGTACCCCCATGAATGAATGAATGAATGAACTATTTGGTCAAAGCGTATTGATATCTGAATGAGAGGGCAAAATATTAATATAATAGCATTCTACATACATTTTTAATAATCTATATATACGTAATGGGGTACAAAACCTGTATGTTAAGTGGGTACTAATTATTATATTGCTATAACGTTGTTGTCCAAATCTACTAATCACAAATGCCTATCTTATTAACGACATAGTGCTATGGCAAGCAAGAACTGTGATTGTGTTGTCTTATTAATAATACGTTTATGCCAGTGAATTGCAAGTAAATATTTTCGTTAAGACATTAATATTAGTCAGCTTTTGTGAAGTTTATGTTCGTCATGGACAAGTTCATTAAGATAACATAATTGTAATTATTTCTCTGAGCACAATGCATTTATTTTTATTCAGTGAACTCCAATCTCTAGAAATTATTTTCACGTTAATGTGTTTGTTATGTGCCGTTTTTATTATAACTTCAAACTTACAGAACATGTTCAGTCGATTGTTCCGTCCGCTCTTCAGTGTCGTTGTATAAAACCGTGGGATTAAAATGCACTGTGTTCTGTTTTCTATTTATAAGTTTGAATTTTCCGCTTTACTTATACTTTTTGTTGAGTCTAACTGGGGTGCATTTGCAACATATTGTTTTTTCTCTTGATTTATATGTACACACGTACGATATATCTTCAACGAATATTCCATTACATAGCCATTGTATTCATATTTTGTCCCCTCTAAAGCATTAATTTCTCAACTTCTCTCCGACGTATCTGTTTTATAGAAAGTATACATTGGAATGTACTCTCTTCTATTTATTCATCCGTAACTTCTGCAAATGATACAGAAACTTTAACCGCAATTTTTTTTTTTCAAATTGCAGGATATTTCCAGTTGCAAATGGACTCGAGAGACTCGCATAAATGTATGAATTTGAAAGCCTCAAATATTTGTTTTTCAGAGTCGTGCACCTATATCGGCGAAGTTAGTAGCGAACATGTTGTCAGTGGCGGGAGCTGATCACATAATAACGATGGACCTGCACGCTAGTCAAATCCAAGGCTTCTTCGACATTCCAGTTGACAATCTGTTCGCCGAACCCGCTGTTCTGAAATGGATTAAAGAGAATATCGTTGAATGGCGAAACAGCATCATTGTTTCTCCAGATGCTGGTGGTGCCAAGAGGTAACGCATTGGAATAGAAATCTATTCGAACAAAGTATATCGAAGAATTTTTACATCCACAGGGTAACTTCTATTGCTGATCGCTTGAATGTTGAATTCGCACTTATACACAAGGAGAGGAAAAAGGCGAACGAGGTTGCCAGTATGGTGCTGGTTGGAGATGTAAAGGACAGAGTTGCGATCCTTGTAGACGATATGGCGGACACTTGTGGTACTATTTGTCACGCAGCAGAGAAGCTTCTAGAAGCTGGCGCAACAAAAGTGTATGCGATTCTAACTCATGGGATATTCAGCGGGCCAGCAATTAGCAGGATTAACAACGCCTGCTTCGAAGCTGTCGTAGTAACGAATACCATTCCTCAAGATGGTCACATGAAGGATTGCCCAAAGATACAGGTGAATAGATAATGTTAATAACTCTGATGCAGTTACTAGTGAAATAAAATGAATCTACAGGCAACGTACAATTAACCATTCAACACATTTCAGTGTATCGATGTATCAATGATGTTCGCTGAGGCTGTAAGGCGGACTCACAATGGTGAATCTGTATCGTACCTGTTTTCAAATGTACCGTATTAGATACACACCTTCCTGATAATGTACTCTGTCGAACTCTGTAAGAAGGGCGTAATCTTTTTACATCCGTTTACTGTTATTCTTAGTTTAGTTTAAACTAATTTTCTTGTGGATGAAAACTCGGGGTGAGCATTAGTGTCCTGTCTTCAAATTCAAAAACCATACATACCCCTTTTTCTTTTTTTTCTTTTTTTTATAGATATGAGTAGGCAGCGAGACATTAGATAGAGCGTAAGCCATTTCGAATAAGATTAAGTTGATAATTGTCAAGTAGAGCACACAAGAATCACAAGAGTGAAATCGTTTCGAGATAATTAAATTTTCGCTAGGCTGATACTTAAGATGCAAAACACATTGCTATTCCGTTTAGAACGTAGTTATTGTGTCGTTTAATTTAAATGATATTCAGGACGTTTAAAGGGGAAGTGTCTGTTATCGCGGTATGAAATGACATTTCACTTCTCCAGGCAGTTACGTGCAACCGAGGATAAAAAGAATATTGCGACCTGTGCAGACAGACATTCGTGCAATGTAACCACGCAATTAGAGGCCATATCTCATTTTTTTACATACAAAATGCAACAGTTTGCAGTATCTATGTAAAATTTTTCACATGGTATTACAAAGCATCGGGAAGACTACCTTTTTACGATTCTAATTCTGATGTGGTATTGTATTTTAATATTGTCGTATCTACTACATCGTATACAATAGGAAAATAATGTCACGAGGACATTGTATTATTTTCGACTATCTTTTACTACCGTCAGTTTTATGGAAACGAAAAAATCGCTGTTTATACGAATGTATTTCTATTGCCGAAAATAATTATCCCCTCATTTAACGGAGGAACGTGACTTTACAATTTACTCGGTTAGCTTTGGACCAATACGATATGAGAATGTAAGTCAACACAAATGCAAGTGTTATTTAAGTGCAAACTTTTCTTAATTCGATTGAAAGTGCCACCTGTTAATGAATTGGGTATTGTAATAAATATCTTTAAAAAAAAGCGTGCAATTTAGTTCTTTATTGAAGTGATGGAAAAGTTATATACATAATTATGCTGGGTTGCTATCGATACAAAGTTAATTTAAATTTAATTCCGCGGTTGTAATCTACTATACTTTGCTTAAGTATCTCAAAATACTTTGGTAGATTAAAAGTTGTAATTCTCGTATGAAACCTAACTGAAGCAAGTGCCTTCGAGTCCAATAATGTCATTAGTTGAATATCAAATGGATATATTAGTTTAATTTTCATCATTAACTATAATATATTGATCTACGACTTTGCATTATGATACTCAAATTTTAGTACATTTATGGCGAATTCCACTTACGCCCAAATTGTCCGCGATTTTCATTAAGCTAGGTTTTTCTGTGCGCAACTGAACGCAACGTCAAGAATTTCAAAGCCGATTTTCTCGAAAATGAAGCGCGATATGAAAAAAAGTTACTCTTTCTTTTTTATGTATAACAAGTAAATAAGTCGAGAAAAAGGAATAAAATTTTTTGTTATTGCGCCTCATTTTCGAGAAAATCGACTTTGAAATTCTTGACGATGCGTTCAGTCGCGTACGGAAAAACCTAGCTTAATGAAAATCACGGGTGATTTAGGCGTAAGTGGAATTCGCCCTTTATTGGATTGCACTATTAATAAATATTGTTCATTACACGATGTCCTATTGAGCTAAATGATGTGCAAAGTGATCAATTGTAAAAAAGTTACATAAAATGACGCGAGATCATAATGAAAGTATTTCATACGAATGATAATTTTACTACAATTTTACATATAAACAATTTTTTAAACAATTATAATGTCTAACACAGTGTTCCCCAACCTTTTTTGAGTCGCGATCCCCTTTTATAATATTCAAATAATCTACGATTCCCCCTATACAAGGTAACGTAAATATTTCCTTCCTTTCATTTATGAAAAATCAGTGTTACATCATAATAGAATATGACAATATAATCGTATTAAAATAAATAAGTGTTAAAAATCGTCAAGTAAAAATAACCGTCGCGACCCACAGGTTTGGGAATCACTGGTCTAACATAATCTATAATTTATCTTACAGTATCAGAATTAAAAACTATAATTTTGACCCGTAGAAATTATACAGTATACCAGACCCCTGTAATTTTCTTCAAACACATACTTGTCAAATAATTTCCTAAAGTGATAAACCGAAAATTATTTTCAAATAGTGCAAGCATGCTAATCAAATACCACCTTGTGTACAGCACCATACTACAATAATCGTCTGTTCACGTTTCTTGAGAAACATGTATATATGAGAAATTCAACTCGAACACTTTTAATACTTTAAAGTAAACGTATCATCATCCAAATTCAATTTATTAAGTACATCAGATCTGTAATCTTCATTTCATTTTGTAGATAAAATACTACCTAGCATAAACGAGCACACGACTTGTAGAAAAATTCATAGAAATATACCGACAAATAAATTAAACGTCCTATGTCTACAACTTCATTCACATAAATAATTCGATTCTAAAATTTATTACTATATTCCCTCGCTCTTTATGTTTTGCAATACCCAGGTGGTAGCGTTATATCGAAGACCACTGGTGGATTGCTTGGCAAATAATTCAGATCACACGTCGATGCATTTATATATATTATTTTCCCATCGGAAGAGATTCCGTATCCTGTAACATAGAAATTAATATGCAACTTCTTTCCATAAAAGCAACAATCTTAAACATACCTTCGTGTATATGACCGAACACATGGTACTTTGGTTTAACTCTATTCTGCACCGTCGACAGCAACTCTACGCACCCAGCTCGTACACCGCTACAACACAAATCCCCATGCCCGACAGGAGGCGTGTGCGTTACTAGAATATCGGTATCGGATGGTATCATTTCCCATTTCGAGAGACACGCTTCCCCGCGTGGCACGTTAAACGCCCACTTACAGAATTCTGGCTGCCTGTAGCGTGAAGGAAAGTTTCCTCAGAAAAATAAATCTTATACCTGAAATAATGTTCTAGAAATGTTTCTTGCAGCACACAGCATATTACGAATCACACACATATGCTGCGTTATTTTAAGTTCATAAATATTATACATCAAACTACAGCGCTTACCACGGAGTTCCGTATATTTTTATTCCATGTATCGTGGTTCCGGAATCTTCTAAATAAGTACAATTTGTCAAATAATCTTTAATATTAGTGGTTTGTATCGCCTCTGCCAAAGTGTCTTTGGACATTCCCAACGTGGGTATGTTGTCCAGTATGCTGGTCCCTGTGTGTTTCTGACGATCGCCACTAGTATGCATAGAAAAGGGGTGCGTAAATGTGGGATCGAAGCTAAGCTCATGATTACCGGCAATAACGATTTTATGTTTATGTGGCAAATTACCTAGAACAGAGTTACTTATAACATTAGAGAAGAACAACGGCGAGATGAATATATTCCAAATTACTCACTGATCCAATTATTGAACTCTATGACTTCCTGTAGACTACCACACTTTGTAAAATCACCAGCGTGAATGAAAACATCTCCGTCGGGTATGTCGAATTTTATGAATGGCGTTAGGGAGTGAGTATCGCTCATACAAACAACACGAAGCTAAAATGTAATTAAACATTTGCCGTGAATCAGCCTCCTCTTCTTCGCTCTTATATATATAGATAGTACATATACTATGTTATCGTAAGATTTGCTATACTGACGCTTTTAGGTTAGGTTTAAATTGAAGTTTTATACGATAAAAAATGAATAACTCGAAGGTTTTACCTTATCGTTTGGAGCTTCGGTCGTTGGAAATTTAACATTTATTTTAATAACTTTCTGCTGCTGTGACAATTCATGCCAGGCTGCTGTAGGATTGTCTGTCAATGGATGAATCTCTATGCTCATGCTGAAAAGACGCCGACAGTTGTCTGTCAACGGTAATTGTTATTGCACAACAACTGAACTTCAGTAATCATTATATGGAATTAGCTCCACACTTAATGTTACTTCAGACGCAACCAGTAATTCAGTCGAGTAACGAGTAATTAGTAAATTTACCGTGTATGAATACTAAAATTGAATTGAATAGTTTAGTAAAACAATGGTAAATTGCTAAACTATTCGCTACTCGGTCAAATTACTGAACGTGTCTGTTTCAGTCTTTACGTTAAATCAATGGCATTCAGTTTTTTCATACATAAAATTTTTGCAAGTGTAGATCGAAAGCAATTCCAAACTGGGTTACGGATTTATTTTCGTTCCGATTGAAACCGAGACGATTGATTTCTGTTATAGAAGATATTGTTACATATCGCATAATTTATTAAACATAAGCATACCAGATGACATTAATTAATTTCTATTATTTAATGCGATTTTGTAATATTTCGAAGATATTTAAACCTCGGCGATAAGCAGTGATCAAAATTTTCGCGCTCAATTCTGTACAGATTAATACGATCGATTTTAAACAATACTTATTGACATCTGGAGTTTAATCTTGACTATTTATTATAATCGATATTATTTATCTGTTAATCGCATTCGCGATGATTATATTTCCTCGCGTCGTTGAATGATAGGTTCATTTTCAGTTCGCAATCGCAGCTCGAGTATCGCGAAAAGGCAACTTGAAATGGCCAATCAGCTGCTAATTACATATATGAAACCATGACAATGAATAATGACGATTTCGAGTGCATATATATATATATGAATATACTTAAATGTAAGTGGTTTCAAGTGTCAAGAATACCAGTCGTACTTTGAACTGCAAAAGTTTAACCACGTTGATCTTTAACCTCCTGTTTACGGTAATTTACGATTGCTAGTGGGACAGGTTTTTGACTTTTGGCCATAACAAGTGTTCTATATAAGCAACTGCCGAGTTATTTATACACTCAAAACTACTTAAACAGCTGGGGTTCTCACGTAGGAAAAAAAATTCTCATCGCACAGTAGAAACAGAATACCGCCAAGATGTTTTCGCGATCAGTAAGTATAAGTTCGTTAAATCACACTTATGTCATGTTTGGATAACAGCATGCGAAATGATACTTAAAACGGGCACAGCGTTAAAAATATTAATAAAAGTCATTTTTCATTATTATATACTCATTGTGTATTAAAATTTATTTCGATAGTACACACAGCATTTAACTATATAAATATTTATCTCACCGTTGTTGCGTTTCGCTCATTGCATATGTGTATCTTTTAGGTGTCACAATCAATGGCATACCAAAAGTTCATGCGAGCATTTTCCGCAAAGGCTAAAACTGCTACAGGAATAAACTTTGGTCAGTATAGAATAAAACTACACCGTTTATGTTTCATAGTTCTATACACAGGCCCGGATTAAGATTTTTGGGGCCTGGGGCTATCAAACCTTTGAGGCCCCCCCATGGTTGATTTTTGGGGCCCGGAGCTACATATCAAATTTTCGAGGCCCCTCCGTCGTTGAACAGCGGGGGGAGAGGGTTTTAGTGAGCTAATCGCTTAGAACGGGCTCCCTCAGAAAGTGGGGCCCGGGACTGCAGCTCCCCCTAGCCCCCCTTTAATCCGGGCCTGTCTATACATACTGTATTACACTTCAAAGTGAAACTGAAACATATGCTTGACTTTGTTTTCAGGGCTAAATGATACACAGAAGGAGATGCAAGACCTAGCACGGAAATTTACTAGAGAAGAAATTATTCCGGTAGCTGCTAAGCTTGATAAAACTGGAGAGTATCCTTGGGACCTAATCAAGAAAGCATGGAGCATCGGGCTCCTGAATTTGCATGTACCTCAGGACTGCGGTATAAATTTTTTCTAACTAAACGTCGAAGTAGAATATAAGGAAAAAAGTGAAGTAATCATACGTCGTGGATAAGCTTGCGGAAATTATAGATATTAAAAGTGTTATCTCTACAGGTGGAATGGAATTTAATTGTTTTGATAGCTGCCTAGTCGGGGAGGAGCTTGCATATGGTTGTACAGGAATATCGACTGCATTAGAAGCAACGGGACTAGCTGTAAGAATTATTTAACATTTCTATTTGTATAAACCGAGCGTACTTTCTGCTTTAAACTTATATTTCGTTCGCAGCAAACACCAGTAATCGTGGCTGGAACAAAGGAGCAGCGTAAGAAGTATCTTGGCTGGTGCATCGAAGAGCCGATAGTAGCTGTAAGAAAAAAAGTGGTTTAATTATAGGAAACAGTAATTTAAACCTCTATTTGAGTAATATAAAAATTGCAGGCATATTGTGTTACCGAGCCTGGTGCTGGATCTGATGTAGCAGGTGTTAAAACGAAGGCTGAAAAGAAAGGAGACGATTATATTCTTAATGGGACAAAAATGTGGATAACAAACGGCGGTGTTGCTAGCTGGTACAGTCGATGAATTGTTAAGCTTGTGACTTTGATTATATACTCATTGCGTTAAAAATTGAATATCCTTTAGGTACTTCGTGCTAGCAAGATCAAATCCTGATCCAAAAGTACCTGCTAGTAAAGCGTTCACGGCTTTTATCGTTGACCGTAAAAGTGAGGGCTTAACACCTGGACGCAAGGTAAATATTATCCGAATATTTAATTACGTTACTTTCCCTTGCGAATTAATTAATTCTGTTGCGCGAAGGAAATGAACATGGGTCAACGAGCTTCCGATACTCGAATGGTAACGTTCGAAGATGTTCGTGTTCCGAAAGAAAATGTGTTGGGAAAGGAAGGCGAAGGTTTTAAAATTGCTATGCAAACCTTTGATAAGACTAGATCAACGGTAAGGAAATTAACGAAAGGAAATTAGAATGTTTAAATATTACAGTGTATTTTTCTCGTAGGTGGCCGCTGCATCCGTTGGTTTAGCGCAGAGAGCGTTAGACGAAGCTATAAAGTATTCGGTAGAACGGAAGGCTTTTAACAAATTAATATCAGAGCATCAAGCTGTGGCATTTATGCTCGCAGATATGCAAATCGGCGTTGAGACGGCTAGACTCGCGTGGATGAAGGCGGCTTGGGCTACTGATTGCGATTTGCCAACAGCTACGTATCTCGCTAGTATTGCAAAATGCTACGGCGGTGATGTGGCTAACAAATGCGCAACGGACGCTGTACAAGTAACTAACAGATTCTCTAATGAAATTTAGTTTTATTTATCAAAGGAATGCTGGTTAACTGCTAGACGTGTTAAACGTTTTACAGATCTTTGGCGGCGCTGGTTTCAATAGCGAGTATCCGGTGGAAAAATTGATGCGAGATGCAAAGATCTATCAAATCTACGAAGGCACTGCGCAAATTCAAAGACTGATTATATCACGTCAAATGCTCAATGAGGCTAAACAAAAGGCTACGTAAACAATTATATGTACATTTAATAATGCGATATATGTATGTACTTTTTATTAATGAATGAATTTATATTTTTATATAAGTCAATCTTCACAGTGAAATTATTAATTATAACGAAAGTTATGAATATAGTAATACGTATATGTATATTTTTGATAAAACTTTGTACATTTATTGTTAAATGTTAAAGACTTCTAACTCGTTGATATGGTGTTTTTTATTATTAAACGTTTCTCTCTATTTAGGCACGCGAAATCCAGTGATACGCGTGAATATGATGATTCTGCGTTTCATATTTCGCGGTATCCGATGTTAGATAGCGCTGCAAACGTCGTCCGAAAGCGTTAGTCAAGTGTATTGTACAATGAAAAGGGATTACATCGCATTATGTCCGTCAGGCCATAGTTTTTACACGGTTATATTTGGTGAAGTCGTGCGTGACGAGTTATGCAACATTCGGTGTAAAAGCGCCCCATAATAGGACGACTAGATATTGTGACACCTGACCTACTTAGACAGTATCGTCGTATTTAAGACAGTGGTAAATTGACAGCATTCACAACGGGAAAAACACTTTTGACAGCCTTTCGATTTGCAAATACCGAATGCTTTCGAACATGAGAGAACCGAGAAATCCCTCGGAAATTGCGTCTTTCCGCGATACATTATTGGAACACAGTGCCGTGACTAGTAAATCCTGGTACCCATATAAACCCGCGCTCGATGCGTTCCTTCTTTCAATTTACTTTCCCCTCCGTTATCATTCGATATCGTACAATCTCAAGTGAATAAATTACGAAACCGCCAGAGTGCTCGAGATTCCGTATTTTGAATACAACAAATCTAATCGAGTACTCTCTTGCTCGATAAGTGGCATTTACGAGATCGGTATAGCTCATATTTTCCCTTTCGTTATCCACTGCTGTGCCTGCGGACCATAAAAACGGGTGCAACCCGTGCGTCGTCAATATTAATACCATGGCAAAGAAAAACAATTCGCACTGTAGATATCGGAACAAAGTTTATTTATAAACTTTTAAATTTATAGCATCACGACGCGTACTAATAATAACATTGGAATATCTCCATAAAAAATAATGATCCCTTTACATCAATCCCTTTAACCAAGATATCAATATTACTAAGTCAGGCAACTGTTGAAAGATTATTTTACATAGATGCATAAAAATGCACGCTGGTATTTTCAAGTATACACATAAATCGGAGAAATTTCATTGCCAGCATCCATATAAAAGAGTTTTACGATCATAATGACTTTATGACGGTCGGTTCGGTGGGTCCCTTTTGTTGAATTGTATAATCTGACGAAAAAGTGTATTGGCGTTGATAGATGCGGTGCAGCAATGGCTGGGATCGGCAGGCGATTATCGCGAAAAGTGATTTCGGCGCGCGGTACTGATAGAGCGGGCGCACGACGGGCACTGGTGCAGAGGGTACAGTCCTGGAACTCGTGCTGTCAGAGCGCAACGGTGCGCCGGACGCTCGCTTGACTAAGGGAGTGCCCGTCTCGATGCAAAGTGTAAGTGAAGTGGCCTACAGACCTACATTTGTCTAACGTTCGATTTTTTTCGAGCCGACGGACAGGAGGTTAATAATCCGCGCGGGCCTCATTTTTCCGCGGGCGTGTGTGATGTCGCTGTTGTGTGATATACCGATGTTCAGTTGACGGAGACGGTGTAGTTTCGGTACGCTCAGACGGCGCTGGCCGGCGCGCGGGGAGCGTGTATAGTAGTAAAAAGAGAGGAGGATAGCAAGAGCGTGCGCACACACTGAGGAGTAAGAGAGAGAGAGAGAGAGAGAGAGAGAGAGAGAGAGAGAGAGCGAGAGTGTGTGAGGGAGAGAGAGAGAGAGATAAGGAGCGAGTGTGGTGCGTGTGTATGAGAAAGAGAGAGAGAGATAGAGAAGGGATAAGAGGGGAAGAACAGCGGGAACAAGGTAGAGAAAGATATACACACGTAGAAAGAAGGAACAAGACCGAGCGCGCGCGATTCTCCCGAATAGAGGAACAGAGAGAAAGGGACCAAAGACGGAGAAACAGATAGATAGACGGGGGTGAGAAAGAGAGCGAGGGCGCGTAAGAGAGTGTGTAGGTGTCTCGCGAGAGAAGTGCGTGCGCTCGGGGACGACGTGCAGGAGGAGGGACCCCCGTCTGTCTGTCTGCTGGAATGCACGAGGGCCGAATGGCTACGGGGACAGGGGAAGGTGGGGGCCACACGGCCCTCGAGAACACCACCGCGACGGCCCTTACGGAATCATCGTCGTCCTCCTCCTCCTCGGTACCGACCATCCTGACCGACAGCACCAACAACGCGGTTGATCTGCCTCTGACGGGACCCCAACAACAGAGCCTTCATCAGGTACAGCAGCAACAGACGCAGCAGCAGCAGCAACAACAACAGCAATCGCACTCGCGACCACGGGTTAACTTGGTCACCGATCTACCAGCGAACGATGCCTCAGGTAACCTCAACGACTCATTTCTATGCCCTCCTCTCGAGTTCTTTGTTGCCGCCTTAGCGTACCGCTTGCCAAACTCCCTTCTTCTTTCTTTTGCTTTCGCTCTCTCTGCTACACTCTCGCTCTTCAATCGTTTCTTTCTCTTTCTCGCTTTCGCTTTCAACTATCCCACTCCTCGCTTCGCGCGCGCTGTCTTTTCGTCCTTAACTCCCCTCCTCGTCTTACGAACGTTGCACGTTGTTCGCCTTCTCTCTTTCTCTATACGCTCTCGCTCATGCAGCCTCTCTCGGCCTCTCTCTCTATCTCTCGCTCGCCAGGCTAGAGCGCTCGTTTGCTCCTTCGGCTCGGTCCACTTCCGAAGTTACAGGTACACGCGGTCTTATTCTTCCTCATTGCGGCTACGCGTGAGCATTATGCCTCAGGGCGATCGCATTGCCTCGTAATTCTCATGATAACTTGCCGGTACTTCCCCCATAGTTGCACACCATTAATATTGATGTTACGAGTGCTCGTAGCAAAAAGACCAACGACGTGCTCCTATTAAGACTGATTCTCAATGAAACGTGCAAGTATCTCGTTTAACCAGTGCTCATAGTTCGTTAGCTGTGTGTAAGTCGCACACTGCCAACCATTATCGGCGGGGACATATTTTAAAGGCTCGAAGTATGCCGTGTGTAGATGGGAAAACTAGTTGTAAGAGAACCGAGTGGTGGACACCGCATGCATAATACGAAAAAATAGGATATTCTACATGGAGTGCACGGTGGAATCGTCGAAATGAAATCTTTGCTACATAAACGCTTCGTCCGTGGAAACGATTCCGTGGCTCGAAGCCTTCCGTGCTTAAAATTCCTTGCCAACCTTGAAAAGTGCAATAATGTCGTCCACGCGAGTCCCGGTTTCTTGGCCGCGCCGCGAGCTCGCTGCGAGAAACAGGAAACGCTAGAACCATCTAGATATCGTCCGGCGAAACATTTTTTTTAGCGAGCGATAAAATTCAGCGCACGCTGCCAAGGAATCGAGGGTGCGCAGGTTATGCGATTCCTCGAACGTCAGCCGTGGCGCGCGGTTAGACGTGCAGTATGCGCAACAGGCGTTTCGGCGCGAATTCCAAAGCGAACGATGCAAACGAGGACCGCTCTCGGCCATCCCGCCCTCTCGGATTTAGAACAGACAGCCTTCGAGCGTGTCTTTATGAACGTTGCACCGACCCTTCGCGGACAAAGTAGCGGTTCGATGAAACGAGACTTCGTCTGCCTTTATTTACGCCGGGGACGTGAGCGCGCGCGCATTCCCCCTCTTTTCCTGCGTTCCCGCTGTTTGTTTGGACCCTTCTGCCCCGCCTGCCCCTTCGCGTTTCCACTCTGTATCGCTAAAAGATCGCGAGACGAGTTTTTTTCGAGACAATACCCAGCAGCGCGATTACCTTTTCACGAGTCCTCCTCGTCTCTTCGCTTGGCAGTTTCTTTTTTTTCCCCCTTGTTTCTGTGTTTACCCGCTCGAACGGAACGAGCCTCTGGCATTCCGTCGCTCCGGCTTCGTAAATGTACTCGTCGACCCGGTAACTCGCATTTTTTTCTTCCTCTATCTGCCGCTAAAACGCGAATCCGTGTCAAACTGCTCTGCCGGGCAGGAATATCTAATTACTCGGTAAACAAACCGCTTCGCCTCGACATCAGACCTGCTTCAAATCGGAAACGGTTGTTCGCGCGTTTCTGGTACCTCGGGCCCCCTATTCTACGGAATAGTTGGAGAATATAGGTATCACCAAACATTAGCTGTGTATTTTATACAAGGTATTTTCTTGAAGGTGACAAAAAGTCGCAGGAACATTGGTAAAAAAATCCTTCCTTTTTTAGTCACTAAATACACTTCATCGTGGCACAGTTTTACAAGAACGTTTCCTAATTTTCCATACATTATTCAGATGGATATTTTACGCACGTTTAAGAGTTTACACTTTTCGCGTCAGGATACTTATCACAAAGAGGTTGTGAGCCTGCAGATCACCGATAAAAATCCTTATTCTTATCCTTACTAATACATACAAGTGAAACGTTGTCTGTTTGTTTGTCCTTCTTTCACACTTAAACGGCTGAACGGATTTCAATGAAATTTTGAATATACATTAAATACGTCCTAGATTAGATTATAGGCTATTTATAAATATGCTATCTAAAATAATAAATAATAATAATAATAATTTTCGAGTGAAACCGAGTAACGGGTCAGCTAGTCATAAATAAAACAAACAAAAATGTCCGTTTTTTATCTCGCAATGGAAGAGCTCCTGGGCTCATATTTGTGCGATACGTTTTCATCTTCCCAAAGTGTCTTCCTGTCTGTTTCTAAATCATCTTGCTGGTACTCGCGAAGCGTGTGCGCGCCATTTGGTTTTCTAAACCGTGACACGGCTATCGATTCGGGGGTAAAGGTGGGTGAAAAAGCAACCCCTAGTACGACGGGCTGCAATTTCGGTTGCTCCAGCTAAAGATGTCAAGTATGAATATTCATGGCCCTCGCCGGCATTAACGCGGATAATTAGCCGCGCGGTTACGCGGGCTCGTTACAAGATTGCGTTCACCAAGGGCAGTTTGCACACCATTTTCCCGATTCCACGGCGATATTACATTTTTCTTCTCGCTCTCCCCCTTGCAATTAGCATTCGCGTTTCGAGAGCTGCTGGTATTATTGATACTATTGTTAATGCTCGTGCAGTTTGCCAGTGTCGAATCCGCCCGAGCGTGGCGAGTCGTCCGCTTGGACATGGTCATTCGAGAATAGAAAGAACAGTCGAGACAGTGAAACCCCTGTTAGAGATTCTCTCAGCGCTACTTTCGTGATTGAGACATTTGCCATGTTTCAGACTCTGTTTTTTTAATTTTGCAGAGTATCTTTGCTATATAGTGGCAAGACACATTTTCCTCGTCAGTTTTTGAACGAAGCTTTTGCAATGGGATGCTATATTTTTGCCTCGGAAATGTGCAAGTGTAGTAAACAAGAAGACAGGTACAACAGACTCATTTGGAATAAATTGAAAAAGTTCAAAGAATCCAAGATTCAAAACTTATCCATGTTTTCCTATTAATATGTAACCTATTTTAAAATAATCGGTTGACGGCATAAGTAATCACCTGTTTGGGGTTATTCGGTAATTACGAATTCTGTGATTATAATTTCACACTGTAAGAGTTTGTTGAACTTGTCTTCATCCACGAATCTACACTTTCACGATACCGAGTCGAAAATATAGCGTTTCTTTTAAAAAACTAGAAAGTGACCTTGAGGTGACCTTGAAAAACTTTAATGCACTCTGATTATAACTGAAATCCTACAAGGCATCGACATTCCAGTATCAGGCTTTCTTCTTAGCATTTCAATTACAATCATTATCAATTTTAGCTTCCCTCGAGGAATCTTCACCATCAATCATAGTGGCAAGCGAAGATATGAGTTATCTAAGAGTACAATGATTCATGAGCAATGTTTCCATTCATAAATAAACTAGCATAGAATAGGCTATTAAATTCAATATTTCATAATTTAACTCTACTTTCGACGATGGAAAATATCCTCAAAACTCAAAACAATTTTCATCCCTTTCTTCTTACAATTTTATAACACCCTTAAGTCAACATTCAGAAGTTCCACAAAGGGAATCATCATCGCTGGAAACCGAAGCGTCGAATCTCGATCTCCTTCCTCTTCCGATTTTCAGGAATGACGCAATCAGCTGTAACTGGACGCCCGATGCGCGGCGCCGCAGCGAAATTAGCGTTGCACCAGATAACGTAGGAAGCGACGGGGACATTATCAACCGGAAGTATCGTTCCGACTCGGTTGCGGAGGCTTGATAGCGGCGTGACTTTTCGATTACGCGGCGGCGAGGTTTTCGCGAAAAGGGTCGTGGATCGCTAGATCGGATCGCCACCGCGTCGCGTTCCATCTCAGCTTATCGGGCTCGGTCCCGTCGATCTGCCCGCGGAACAGGTTGGCGACGATTGGAAAATGGGTGTACGCTCGCGTAGACGCCGCGAGGACGCGGGTTACATCACCGTTCCCCCGAGGCTTCAGCCGCGGTGAAAGCATATCCCCGGCGAAGTTCGCGATGCAACTCTAGAAATGCGCGTGTGTACGATTTTAAAGGTCGGAAAGACGCTGCGTCCTCCTTCCACGCTCGCGTTTCGCGCGAGTAGGACGCCGCGTGCTCGGTACTTTTACTTTCATCCGGACGAGAGCGCGGGACGCCTCACCAACGAAGCCCATTAAGAAGAATTTCTCTCCAAGCAAACAGCCCCAGCTCTTCCATTAACCCGGAGAGATTTCCAGAATTGGGTGAAACCGAGCCTCGGCTCGCGTCGTCTGTCCCTTTCGATTCTCGCGAAAAGCAAAAATACGATCGGCATCCTCTCTTTCTCTTCCCCTTTCTCTCTCTATTTCTGCTCCCGGGTGAGAGGCAGTCGTTAAATTTAGTATCGCGACACGCAGAAACCTGGAATAATATCCTCTGGTTTATAATCCTCGTATTTCACCCGGGGAATGAGACCGTTTGGGAAAATATTGCGAGTGGCGTTCACCGGCGTCGAGCGCAATTTTCCCCTCCGCAGTAAACGTAAAATATTAGCCCAGTAAAAGCTGGCTGGAGACTTTTACTCGGGCCGCAGCCGTGCCCCGGTGGCTCTGTAAAAGGGAGTTAGCTACGGCTTTCCACGTTTTCGTAAGCGTGCCGGCGCGTGCCAGACACCGGGATTCCGTCGTTGGAATTGTCCGTCGGGAGATGGGGCCGGGTTGCTCCCAGGGGTGTGTACACCCCTCTCGACAATGGGGGTACGTCAACATCTACCTGCTGCGCCCGGGGAAATGCACTTGTTGCGCGCGTCAAGTGGACCCAGGGGTCGGGGTCCACAGTTTGCGCATAGTAAATCACGATTATCCGCTCGGCTAGGGGCACAAAACGGGCCCATGAACCGAGACGAAATCACAGGTGCTACGTGAGAGAATTTCAGTGCTGAATTGATACAGCCTGCCGCGTGAACCGGAGCCAACCAGCCTTTCTTAACGTCCGTTGCACGGTTAAGAGCAAACTTGCGCACACGATCTCTTTCAGACTTTCGAACCGTTCGTTGATTCATCGAGACATTTACAATTTACAGGTGTCTCTTACAAACATGAGTCTATAAACTTTCCCATTGAATCTTTCATAAAAAAAATTCACATCTACTTGCGTCATTAAATACCTAGAGAACTTGCTTCGTAAGGGTTGCAATCACCCTCGAAGGAAGGTCACATAGCCAGGTGTAGCTATATTCTGTCTACGTGAAAGCATCCTAATCGCTTCTAGCAGACTATTAGTCCCCGAGCTGTAAAATATGAAATTCTCGAAACCGCTTGCAGGCGGGGCTTTCGCTTTCCTTTTCCTGCATTAAGAAGCGACTTCGGAAGCAGTGTCGTACAACAATGGACACGCGACCCTTCTCCCTTTCCTCGTCTTCTCCACTCTCTATTCTACAAAGTCTCCACGGTGTCTTTTCACTTTTCGTCCGAGACGGCACGTTTCACCGTGACGTCTCAGTCAAACCGTGGCTTGTTTATTGGCCGTCCAGTGTGCCCGGGGGGTAGCGTCCGTCCACACGACCAGCCCTCTCTTTCCCGTTTCGTCGTCATTGTGCAACCGTTGACACTGTTGCCCCAACTCTCACCGGGAGCGAAGAATCCGCTCTTTCCTACGGGAATTTATGGCCTGTCCCCCCTCGCCCCCCTACCTGTTGCCGCCGCCGATGGAAACCGGATAATTACTTTTCAACTACCTGCGAAAATTCCGTGACGAGGCCCCGCGCTGGCTCGCGTGCGCCACAGTGTTGCGCGAAAACATGTCGGCGTGTCTGCCGCACTCGGCATTCCGATTACGCTCGGATTTATGATAAGTAACGACGGCACTTACTTCGCGCGTACGCGATCAACTGAGAAGAAAAGAATGAGTCATCGCGCTTTGTGCAACACAGGCGCGCTAACGTGGCGGGGCTGGTGAGGCGATTTAATTCGGGGCGCACACCTGCCGAGAGTCGAGCGTTGGTTCCGTTTATATGTCCCGATGCGTGGCTTCGTCGTTGCGCCTCTGTTTTCTGGTGGTAAAGGTATTATCCTTCTTCTTGCACGGGATATAAATATTGAAGGTGATTGTTACTTGCGTAATGGATTTAATGAAGGCTAGAACACTGCTGGTGGGATACTAGCTATGGACTTTTACATCTCCTTGTAACGGAAAAATAGGATTACGATTAGTGGGAAGGTGTGAGCGCTGGCTTAGGTGGGTCTTGAAGGGGATTTGGTTTGGAGAGACTTGGGGGTTGAGAACTTTTTTTTTAGGAAAATGTAGTAGTTTATGGCTAAATGGAATAAAAGATATAGTAGATTGTAAAAATATATTACTTTTTAGAGGAAAGTGATTATTATAAAATAAAGCTAGATACAGGAAAACAACATATTATTATTTTTATGCATTTTTTTGCATTATTAATTAATTTATTGCCTTTAACAAATATGCTAAAGGTTTGATTGCATTGAAAGTCCAAATTAACATATATGAAAAACTCATTTTTTATGAGAGATAGACGCTCTGTTTCTCTCTTTTCGTCACTTCATGTTCATTATAGAAAAATCCTCTCGGTAAAAATTGAGAGAAAGTATGAAATTATTTTTTACAAATATTCCATTGATAACACATTTTTTTATGTCGCGTTCAGAAGTTTAAAATTCAAATTCGCTAATTAAAGTTTTGATTTTGCCATAAAATAAAAAAAAATAAGTAAAACTTGTAGAATTTTATCGACGTATCAGAAATATGGTATTTGTTCTTACTATATCTTTTTGTAACAGTATATAGTACACCAGAAAAAATATAGTATATTTTATTTATTCAAATAAAATCATTTAAATTTTTTTTCCTATTTTATATGATTAGTAGAGCCTATTGGAATACATTATTACTACTAACTCAATTTCGAAAAAAATGTGGGTTAGTCCGTTGTTGCTCTCATTGCCTCATATATTATAGTACCACTAGCAACCCTACTTGGGACTAAAGCAAGAGGCGCTTTTTTAATCAAAATTCAATAACTGATAGTTTCGCCATAGGTTTATTCAAGTGTCTATTACAAGATATACATAGATCTCATAAAAAAAAATTATACTCTCCATTTTTTAAAACGACGCAAGGTAACGAGAGTGCATTCGCCGTAATCTGTATTCATGGCTGTAGCGCCAATTTCGTGGTTCAAACGATCGTCCTTTTTTTTCTGCGTGTAACAAATCAGTAGCTGTGTGTGTCTGTGTATGTACATAGCTCTACCACTGTACGTACACTCCCACGCCGCGTTAAGACGATGGGTCGTTTCTCCTCCACGGCGGTCGCTATTGAAACGCTTGACCCACTTTGATAAACTCGCATTGGAATAACTCAATAACACCAAGCCGAGCCAACAACAATAATTATTATTCAACGTTCCCAGCAGGTCGCGGCACCGGTATACATATACACGTTCACCAATTTTACTTCTACGAACGTTCATCCCCCTGCGCCCATAGCACCCTTAACCCCCTCGCAAGTCGCTAACATTGGGAAAATGATTTCCAATGAGAATTCGATGCACAAGAATTCTCAACACTTTCCGTTCCCCTGAAAACCTAGAGATAATTGTAATTTACAACAAAATTGCTCTATTTGGCGAGGCACTTATGCCCGAAGATAATATATAGCCGCAATTACAGTAATTATAAATTTAACTTTGAAAAGAGAAATCGTATTGGGTAACCTTCCTGCGCGCAAATTCGCGTGTATATTTATTTATAAAATACTAGGCTACATTCTAGAACGAAGTTACGAGCAGTAATTTTAAAAACTAGATTCAGAATGATGAACTATAATTGTAGGTGTGGGTAAACGTACGCCAATGGGAATATCCACTCTCGCATTCCCAAAGGGTTACTAATCGTTATTATTTCATCAGTACGGATTTATCGGGAACACGTGTAATTGCATGCAGCGCGCGGTTACATAATTGTATTGTATTTGCAAATGCAAACGAGTGGCGTTTAACCAGGTCCGAGGAGCGTCCACGCGACGCGGCTTCGGAAAGTAGATCATATATGTATCTCGCGTCGCCAAATTGCTTCTCCTAACTTGTGGCGCCCTCTCAATGGTATCAACGTCTAAAAGCTTGCCCAAAGGATCGCATATAAGAATTGCTATCCGTTCTACCTAGCGCATGCGCGCGACCCGTTCCCAGCAGCGAGGGTGTTAAAATGTTTAACATCACGGAAACGTTCGATTTGTTCACCCATGCGCATAGAACGAAATGGCATAAACGGTCCGAAACTACAAAACTGGGCTCTGTCAGTCATTTACTTCCATCGATATATTCGAAATATCGTTCTTCAATTTACAACCGTCTGACACGCAAAAAGAACATTCCTGCCATTTATTTGATGGGTTTCAATAAATATCGCAATTTCCTTGATGCACAGTATTTTCTGTTCGTTATCAGTGCACAGGTTAAACGTTTCGTGAACCGCGATTGTTTGCAGCCTATCGGTGGGTAAAGGGCATAACGATCAATCAAACATGGTCGGTAGGCATTCTTCGGGCTTTCATGAGCAACCCCTCAAGGGCACGACCCAATTCCTTAGGAAAATTAATTCACCCAGCCCGCGACGCTTTACCGTCAGCTTAATTTTCAAACGTAATTAAGGATCATCGATTGTCGGATGGAAGTGGCGCGCTCGCACCTTTCCTAATTCCCACGATCGCCGCGCCACGGCGTTGGTCTCGTTTTGATCAGCTGCTAAATTTAGCGCTCGTGTAATATGCTCCCTGGAACTTCCGTGTGAAAAATTCCTGCCGCGGACTACATATCTACCACGAGCAGCCCTTTCCTCTCGTTGAAAGTCACGTAAATCCATCGAGGCGATTGCAACACGTCTACGATAACGCTAGCTTGGAACACGAACCACCGAAATCGAAAGTTCTTTATCATAGTTCGCAAGGAGGCCTAGGTGTCGGTGTTTCCGTCGATCTCCGCGCCAGGGCGCTGATCGCGTCTATCGCCGAAATTGCCTCTCTCTTTTATGCCGCATGTAATTCCCCCCCTACTTCTTCCCAGCCAATTCGACAAGCCGTCCCGTCCCGACCCGTTCGTTCGTTCGTCCGTTGGTCTGCTCGCTCGCTCGCTCGTACGTTTCTCGTGCCAGTTATGATGAATTCGATTGGGTAATACCGGCGCGCCGCGGCGAGGCACGAGAAGTGACGCCACGGGACACGGTCTGTGGTTTTTAATACGCGTCCTACTTTCTGCTATCTTTCCCGGCGTCGGTGCGCTCGCGCGAGCGAACGAACCAACGAACGAACATGATCGCGCGTGCATCATCCCTCCCCTCTCCCCCTGTCCCGCATGTGTCCATCCTGTCACTCTCCATACCACCCTCTCGCTCGGTTTCTGGTTAAAACGTCTCGTACCTCGAGCGAGCGCTACACACGTTTGCAACCGAAGATGCGTGACGCGATTGGCGCGTGTCGTGACTTCCCCCGATCCCCCCCTCGTCTAGCATCACCAACTACCACACGCTCGCTAGTCTTCGCGTCTCCCGGGCCTCTCTTTCTGTCCACGTGCAAAGTAACGACGCCCTCGAGAGAGGACCGGTGTCTCTCGCGCTCGGTTCTCTCCGGCCGCTCGCGTTACACACGAGTAGTTTGGATCGCGAGCGCGCCGCGCAACCGGGGAAAAAAAAGAGACGAACGCATCGCTCGTCGCGGGGAGAAAGAGGCAGACCGAGAGCGCGAGATAACGCGACGCGGCACGGCGAGTTGCACAGGCTAGAAGGACTGAAATTGAAAGTGGTCGTCCCACTGGCCCACTGACCTGATTACCCACTGACAATGACACGAATCCTTGCCTCCCACCGGGGCTCACCCTCCCCCACCGTCCCTCGCGCCGCGCGTCCTACTCCCTCGGCTTTGCCGCGTACGTGGACGCAGCGCCTTCTCGCACCTCTCCCGCGGGTCGGCGCAGGCGTCGTCCGCGTTTACCGCGAATCCGCCGAGGACGCGACGCTTCTTTCCTTTTTTATCACCCGTAGGGTACGGTGTGCAGTAATGGTCGGGGGAAGGCTTAAAAGGTGAAGCGATAACAGAGCAGCGGTAATTTTCGCGAGAAAGAATTGCGTCCCTGTCCTGCGTCGCGCAAGGTCGGGTAAATTTCCCATAATACTTCGTCTTGGTATCAGTAAAGAGTAAACTAGATTATTATAGGGTAGATGTCCCAATTACTGCCACATTAAGCTCATCGCGTAACTTTCGTTAATTATTTCAGAAGTTATTTAGCCTCAAAATCATTCCAAGTTGCAGCATACTAATGCTTAAGAACTCTTTTATCTAAGAAATTTTTTTTATAGTATAAACAGTATGTTTTAATTGCTAATTAATTGAAAAAGTATAAGGAAGTCCAATGTCCCTAAAACTGTCATTCACCTTTTAATATTAATTTATAAATATTAGTATGCAATGCTTCTCTATTATTATCTAACACGGAAACCTAATTTAACATTAAAATTTTTTCCCTTACGATTTTGCACGCATTATTTCACTATTAAGTAAAATAATTAAAGTGACAGTAATAGGGACACTGTCAGTAATTGGGACATCTACCCTACACTTCCTTTTCACCGTCACTGTATTAAAGACAAAATAAGGTGTATCCTCTTGAGAATTTACATACAGCTTTCTTTCAACATCTCGTAACTGAGACCTTGAACAGTCCACTCGTTTGGTAACGCTCAGTCAAACATAGATCCTTTAAAAAAAGGGCAAAGAATAAAGGAAAGAAACGATTCCGTGGGAAGTGAGCCAGATCAGGATCAGTTAGGCAGGATTATTCGATTCGCGTTGCTGGGGAAACGAGTACGTGGCAGTACGAGCGTCTTTTCTTCTAGTCTTAACGAGGCTCGATAGATCGACGGAGAGGGGGAGCTGTTAGAAACTCGTAAAAAAAGTTCCCCCGGCTCTTTTTGTCACCTGTAGATTTCTCAGGCTCGCCGTTTCGGCGTTGCGCAACTCCTCCTCTCCGTACATTTAGAAAAGAAACGAACGACACATATTACGGAACGGGCGCAATACATCCGTCGCGCGGGCTCGCGTTCGAATAGCTTTCTAATGATTTATGCAAGCGAATCGCTCGGCTACGTGAAGCGACTGTCTAACGCCTGCGAGAGAGCCAGTTTCCGCACAACCGTCATAAAATGGAACACATTTAAATGCGGCGGTAACCTCGTTGGGCCGCGGCGTCAGCTGATTCTCGAAGTCACTATCACTTGGTCATGGTCCACGATCTAAACCATGCGCCACGTCCACTTACCCGGGTGTCTTTCCCCGCGGATGGCTCGATGCCGACCGAGCTTTCCTTTCGTCTCGAGGAAAAGTCTCTTACACTCGTCGTGCTCCGAAGGACCTTGAATCAAGGTTCGCTCCTTCGAAGCTAACGAGATCGAAGGCCCCGGTGTCTTTGAAGCATTTATCCCATAGATTTCACTTCGTCACTTTTTATTACCTGCTCATATTCTTCTTGATACGCGGCTGTACCATAAAATTGATCGATTAAGTTGCGTACAGTTTAGCCATTCGACGCAACACGATACCATCTCGATTTCAATATTTCCTATAATTAGTGGGTAATTGAGAAACTCGACGGAGATCGACAACAGGTGTGACTCTGCTCCGAAACGAGCAGCTGATGATGTGTTAACTCGGCAGCAGTTCGTTTACATTAGCTGTCGAAACGCATGATTTATTTCGACGGTACATTGGAAGGCATTTGTTGTATAATTAACACACCTACCAGCATATATCTTGTCGAGTGAATAATAACTTGAACGCTCATCCTACATTGCAACGATAATTAATACAATATTAATAGTTAATTAATACAACAAAGCTATCTACTCATTCCGGGTATTTGATTAATTTAATTGATGAAAATGAGAATTGTGGCAGCGCGCGATCGATCGAGGGAACGAGACATTCCACGGGGGGAACACGTTACCGATCCCATACTTCCTTTCGATCGCCAGCGAGGTATAAATAACTCACGTAGCCCGAGCACGTGTTAATTAAGGCCTGTTGGGAATGTACGGGGCCCAGATATGTCTCTCCGTCAGCCAGCCCGTTTCGTGACTCGGCCCAGGCTTCTCCACTCTCGCTTTCGGCGCGAAGGAGGCGCTTTCGGCAGGCTTTCGCAACCCTTTTTCCCAACCAGACCTGCTCGAAACGTACACGCGCGCTCTCACGTATCTCGTGCCTCGCTGCTACGTGTGTGGCTGGGCCGACTGGCTTGCTGGTCTCTCTCCCGTTGCCGAGCGGCTCTCGCACCCGCCTACTTTCGCTAGTTTGCGTAAGAAATGTATACGTATTCGGTTAGCTAATGTGCCTCGCGACGCGATATCTAAGGATCCCAGGCGACCTTTTTTTTTTCCCTTCTTCTTCTCTTTATTTCCCTGCGCCACCGAGAAGAGGAAGGGAGCGAAGAGGGCCAACTCGGCTCTCAGGGACGATTCTCTTTTCAGTGAATCGGGCCGTTGAGTAATTACGCTCCGTTGCGAAACGATCAATTTCACTCGCATACCGGCTGGTTCTTACTAATTCGATTAATTGAGGGAATCGAGCGGAGGTTGAGATAGACTTAACTGGTTCTGTGCTTAGTGGGATCTTAGGTTTGATCTGAATGCTACAATTTTAGACGAGACGGGGGAGATGGGCCGACCTCTTCAAATATTTATCAAGGCACCTTGATAAGGGAATGATTAGGAAGTCTCTTTAGGCTTTTCTGGATTTTACAGCATCGAGGTAATACGGAGCCTAGGGTGGTTCTTATTTTTCAATTTTAAAATTTGTATTGTCTGATCCTCTTAAAATTCGACAAAAAAAATATCTGCGTGTTTTTTTATTGGTGTATTTTGATATATAAAGGTCGCAAGGGGAATTTATATTTCGCATGTACCATAAGTTTGGCAACTGCGATTTTTTATAATTGTCACTTGTAAATTTTAATGAAACGGGGCCCGTATTTGTATATCAGAATACGAAACCTTGCTTTTATCCATGTGTTTAAGAATCTGAATAGAATGAGAGCTGCTGATGAGAGAAATTTAAATGTCCATATAAAGCCTTATGCCGCAACACAATATACAGTACACATTCGATGTAAACCCGTTTCGTTTATGCGATGTGTGCTCGTATTTTAATGTTTTACTCTCACTTGAAAGTTAATAAAATTATTTTGCCCTTATTGCAAAAATTTCTATCAATTTGTACCAAAGTAGTAGGTAATATTTCATTGCCATTGAGCTACCTATAATCCTTAATATATTTTAACAATATTTTAGACGAAATTCTTTTAAACTACTTGGAAGCTTCTGAGAGGGTCAGAATAAAATTTTAAAAACTTTGATTTTTTTTTACCATACATATAAGGACCACACTAATGGAGTTGTTCAGTCGGGAATTTGGAAGGCATTTTTACCATTTTTATTTTATTGTTTTAGTAGGTACTACTATTTTCTAGGCTACTGAATTTTGATCTCTTAATTTCTACTCCCCCACTCCGCACTCAGAAAAAATTTCCTCCGCTGATACTAGAACTTCTTCACCTTCGTTAGACCATAAAATCATTTAAGTCACTTAGAACTTAAAACACTATACCTCTCGCGCCCGCTCCCCCGATTTCAACAATCCAAGAATCTGGGTTCAGCATATTTGACAATACGTGACTTCCAGCACGGTTACATAATCCCAGAAATTTATCGTAATATCCACGGCCTCTCAAACAGCGAAACTATCGGGACTTTCTCGTCCCGAAGATCCCAAGAGGAGCGATTTCGCGGGTTTAAGCGAATTGGCGGCCATCGAAAGTGAAACCGAGCGAACTTTCTGCCGTCATCTCTGCTCGTAAACTCTCCACCTGTCTTCTAATTGTTAACCCATCTCGATCCCTTTTACCCTCCATTCCAATCCCAACCCATCCCTCTAACAGGAACCCCCATAATTCTACTCAAAAGTCCGTCTCGCTCGAAAACGCGCAACGTTTCCTTCCCTCCGGGTGAAACATCCACCAGTCGCCGTTGGTCTTTGCGAAATCCGTGTGTGGCGTGCAAACAGTCGTTTCCTCGCAAGGTCCAACGCGAATCGAAACGCGAAGTCGCGTCACAGTGCAGGCAGTCAGGCGGGCAATTAATGGTCTTCCCGTTTGAAAATCGAAGGACACCCGCGCACGGCCTCGCGTCGGGACGCTTTCCGTGAGCGTTGCGTATGGCACGCTTAAAATACACCACGCACTATCACCCCATCCATTCCATTTCGATGGAGGTCACCCGGTAGCTTAAGTGGGTCTCGACCACTTGGTTAGTGTGTCATGGCATACACGTTGCTGAATAAACTTAATCTCAATACCGACGTTAATAAGTCAGTCGCTGCAGACTCACGCGAGTCCTTTTCTTGCATGCACTTTTTTTTTTCTTCTTCTTCTTTCACCCCGCCCCGTGTTATTCTCGTTCCATGGCCTGCATTTCCAGTAAAACAACGTTTCTCGTTGTTCCCTCCCTCGCCGCGTCTTTATCCGCGCGTAACCACGATACGCCCTATCATCGATCACGCGAATTGGGTTAATATCGAAGATTCCGCGGCGGAGACGTCGACTGGCGCGCAGGCAGGAGATCGATCGAGGGGTTTCGCAAAAATTTCGCCGGCTCGAGAGGCTGTCGCGAAACTCCAGCCCACCCTGGGTGCATTTATCGCTCATCCAACTCGATCTGATTGCGTGTCCACGATGACCCCGTTCCACCACCGATTTCGTGACTTTGCTATTTTTCCTACTTCTTTTCCCTTTGTTTCTTTCTTTTTTTTTAACCGGACGGACGACCATTGACTATGGAACACCGGGCGTCTATATTTAAATGCGAGCTTGAGATAGATCGCGCGCTCTGGATCCGATCGATCCATGGGATCGAATGATCCAACGCTACTTAACTCGAAATTTACTGGCTTTGATAAAGTGTCAGTTTTTTTTTGGCTTCCATTTGGCCTACTTTTTGGCAGTCCAGTTCCTCTTCATTCTACTTGGACTGTCGTAGTGTGTAGGTTTTACGGATAGGTGGGAGTATGACGGATAAATGATTTGGCAACTTCTTCAATTTCCTGGAAATTATCACGCAGCGAGCGCGTGCTCCACCTTCGCGGTAGCTAGCTTTTAATGAATCACCGATACTCTAGGGTTTCGGTGATTCTCGATAGCCAACTATTGTCAAAGAGAAATTTTAGTCGGACAGAATTTATGAATTTCATTTTTATTATCCCGCCTGTCGTAAACCTCGCCGCCGGTATGTGTGACACGATCGGCCAATTATGTATCGACGCAGCTTTTTGCGGCGTCTGTGGCAATCGGCGGCGCTCGAAAACCGCGCGCGATATCTCCGAAATGGATCGAAGCAATCGGGCTCAAGGTCGAGCAACATCGGAACGATGTCGAAGATTCGGGGTGTCGCGAAATCTCTCCTCCGTTAGCTCCTCCGCCTTGAAGTCGGATTTTTGCGGCGATCGGTCGGGCCTTGAAGCGTACGCAACGCCTGAATATAGTTTCCAGCCGGCCGCAAATGGTAGCCGTTGATAATTTTTCGCTCTTGCCCTGGGTCATGGTCTGAATGAAATTCAGATTACCATCGTCGTCAGAATTATCGTATCTCGATCGCGCGTTATCGCGCCACCACCGCGTTTCGTGGGAAACGATCGATTCAAATTTAGCTTCCCTTCAATTCCACGCCGAGGCAATTATACTATCCAGCTGTATAATAACAATTACGCCATTGGCGCGTTGCTCGATAACGGTAAGATAAATTTATCTTTTAACAACGAACACAAGGGCAGTTTTTACCGTTCAAATTAAAAATACGAATGTATATCAGCTGGTGATAAAGAGTATCCTTGCTTGGCTTTAGTCATTCTCCGGGAGGCGTGCAACTTTTCTGAGCGTGACTCGTCCTTTTAGGAACGACGTGGAATATTTGTTGTCCCGTTGGAAAGCGCGCTTCCCAACTTTTACGAGTAAAAGTCTCCCACGAAATTTATTTCCAGCACACTCGGCCGTCCCCTTTCGCGTGCTATTTCCTCTCGCCCCCCGAAATTTCATCGGCCCGCTCGAGTATAGGGTAGATGTCCCAATTACTGCCACATTAAGCTCATCGCGTAACTTTCGTTAATTATTTCAGAAGTTATTTAGCCTCAAAATCATTCCAAGTTGCAGCATACTAATGCTTAAGAACTCTTTTATCTAAGAAATTGTTTTTATAGTATAAACAGTATGTTTTAATTGCTAATTAATTGAAAAAGTATAAGGAAGTCCAATGTCCCTAAAACTGTCATTCACCTTTTAATATTAATTTATAAATATCAGTATGCAATGCTTCTCTATTATTATCTAACACGGAAACCTAATTTAACATTAAAATTTTTTTCCCTTACGATTTTGCACGCATTATTTCACTATTAAGTAAAATAATTAAAGTGACAGTAATAGGGACACTGTCAGTAATTGGGACATCTACCCTAAGGGTCCCCCGTGTCGTAACGTGGCGACAGGTTGCGTCCCTTCGAGGGAGCCCCGATCGATCGCTGGGCGAGCGAGCACGGGCTTTTTGCAGGGAACGGTTGTCGGTATAGAAATCCAAGTGTAGCCGGGGAACGCTAGAAACGGTCAGGGAGAGACGGATTACCGGTGGATAAGAATGTGTGTCTAGTTTAGTGGGCAAGTAGGTCGCGAGGGAAACCAACGCGGGGGTTACGCAACGTAGTTCCAGTGTTATACAACTATTGACTCACCGGATTAACAAGTAGGCTGGGTGAAAACGAAAGCTGAGTGTGCCCGGGCTGCCTTTTCTCTCTTGGTCCCGTTTCTCTTCCCGTCTCGCTCCGTTCCGACAAGCGTTCTCGCTTTCGCCTCCGGGACTACGTCGGCGTGGGTACGCGTGCGCCTCGATTTTATGCGGGAAAAATTTTAAAACCACGGTATTTAACCCCCTTCATGGATATCTCTGTGGCTTGTCACTGTATTGGGGCTCCATATTAGGGTGGAACGAAATATAGGCGCAAAATATTTTTTTATTATTAATGACTTCTAATAGTGGACAAAAGTTGCCTCTTATAATGGTATCTGATGGCTCTTATATTACCAAAGTTTGAACGTGATCAACAAATTTTTTGAGGTGCCGCAAACCTTTCAAAAATTAATATTTCAGTAAATATTAATATTCGAAGAGCTACCGACACCTAAAAAAATTTGTTGATCACCTTCAAACTTTGGCAGCTTAAATATTATTATAAAAGGCAACTTTTGCCCACTATTAGAAGTCATGAATAGTAGAAAAATATTTTGCCCCTATATTTCGTTCCACCCTACTCCGTATTGCCTGCTTTTGACGAGTTGTGCAATATTTAAATAGCTAATTAATGACAATCAAAATACCAGAAATGAATTATTAGAAATAAATATTGCGCGACTCGTATATATCAGCCGTGTGTTTAAATTAGTACTTATGTTAGTGACAATCAAAATACCAGAAATGAATTATTAGAAATAAACACAAGGCTGATATAAGAAATATTTAAATTTGGTAGGGTAAACGCACCAATAAATGTACACTTTTGAGCTAATGGGCTAATGAATGAACACTATTATAAAATTATGTGTGCAGCGCGATTGATTCCACGTGCTGCAAAAATTGTTTGGATATGAAGCAAGAAATTAAATGAAATCTCTAATTAATTAGTTGCTTATTTTAATAACGTATTTTACTCATTTTAATAAAAAATGGGCAGTCATTGGTACGTGTTCATTTACTGGTACATCCACTCTAGTACGATGAGGGAGTGCGGTTACATTTGAAAGGTAAGGGGAAAACAGGGAATGTCCATTTTTGGGGGTTTTGCGATTTATAGCATATTAGCTTTCCTACTCGGCTTCGCTCGAAATTTAGATTCTGATTTTATAAAAAAAATTGTACTTATTTTTTGGTGAAAATAGTCACATTCATATTGATTAGCTAGGCATAATGAGTTGGGACATATTTCGTGACTCCAGAGTTTACCGTTCGAAAGTTTTTAGGCGACAAACACTTTCTGATTTATATATTAAGATTTTGTTAGTGGCAACTGAGAACTATCGAATTATAAATGGTTATAAAATAGAAATGTCCACATAAGGCAATATTAAAAATCACCTACTGGATAAAAGCAGGAAATGTCCACTTTACACTGGAACAAAATACGGAATGTCCCCACTCTTTGCCTAAACATAAGCCTCTATCCTCAAGGTAAAACAATAAATTATTTAAAAAGAGAATTATATAAGAAAATTAAATCTTTCTTTACCCGTGGACTAAACTATTAAAACATAATTTTCTCAATAAAGCCGTTCTGTGACATTCCCTATTTTCCCCTCACCCTTCATTTACACAATTTTCCATGGTAGACAATTTCCCCCTCCCTATAATCAATCAAATTCAAACAAACTCCCTGTTTCAAGCTACAACACAGAAAGGGCTAATCGAGTTTACTTACATAAGTAAACACGCTTCACAAGATACATCGGTGTACTTTCGACAGTCGAGGCGCGCCAGACGATAGAACATTTCGATCGACCTTTTTCCCATCGCGAGCGCTATCGATCAAGTAGCCAAAGCGTGGCAACGTCATAATCGCGGGGGCTCGCGTGGGACAGACTTACGTGTGTGTCTCTGACGCAAGCCGCCGATTCTCTCGCGTGTTTTTTTCCTTTTTCCCCTGGATCGGCCGCGAGGGAAAAAGAATCAGGCCAGCCTCGCGCGAATTTCTTTCGCGGAACACGCGAGCCTGGCCGGCGGAGCTATGCAAATCGCGGCACAGAAATCACCGGTGCCGCTCAATTACCCGGCCGTCTGATCTAAAAATAACGGGCCACTTAACGCCCCGTGTGCCGCGTCGTTTTCGAGACCCGCCTCGCGAGACAATTGACGCGGTCGGTTCTCTCGCGTCCTGGTAGCCGCGTCAGAATCACCCTGTACCCATTCGCTGTTCTGAAGACTCGTCACCGACGCTCGTCGATGGAACCGGCTCGATACTCGCGGCCGTTCATATTTTATGTCTCAGCCGGCGCGGCGGTGACTTTCGATTTCTTTTTCGACTATCGCTCTCGCCCGTCGAAACCAGTTTCTCGCTATCTCTTCCCCCGTTAAACGCCGCCCGCTCGTCACCCGCGCGCGAGGAGCGCGCGCCCCGCCGTCTTATCGAGCCGGCTGGATCGAAGGTAATGCAGCGGAGCTGCGATATGCACGGGTCTCTTCGCCTCCGACGCTAACATTACCGACCTGCCTCAAACGCGCAAGGCGAGTCCGCGGTCTTGAGGACGCGGCCCGCAAACTGGAACACTTATGTCATGGGAAAACGCTGCTCGCCGCGGCTCACGCACGTCGCAAAATCCGAGGAAAAACAGCGACCGAAGGGAAAAAAAGCTGGCGACACCTACGGCTTCGCTTTTATTCCTGTTTCGCGCGGACGGCTATCTTTAGCGCGCAGCGACTTTGATCGTTGCTGCAAAAACGACTTGTGTGATGCCTCGTGGATGATAGACATTTCTTGGCCGGTATGATGCACTGCGGCGAGGAGAGCTTTTCATTGGCTTCAGGGAAGTCGAGTGAATTTTTGATAGCGTTCGGATTGAAGTTTGATGGGATAAGAGCAGATGTGGTTGGCAAGAAATAGTGTCATGTTTGGGGCAACTATGTACTAAGAATTCGAGTAAGTTTCGTGTTGGAATATCCAAGTATTGTAGGTTGAATGTATGGATGGATTGCTGTAGAAATATTGTATGTCCACTTTTTGTGATATTGGGGAATTGTGTAGGGTAAAGAGTTAATTATTCGAACTGCTTGGGACCGAGGTGGTTTGGAAATTTGAATTGTTGGGGTAATTGAACAGTTTGGAGAATGAAGTATGTATGTACTATATATAGTTTATAACTATAGGAATTACACCTGAAATTACTTGTTAAATACAGGAATTAATTTATATTACGCAAAAGTCAATTAATCAAGGGGCACCATTATAGCGATGATGTAGCACTGGTTCGGATAATCGACGGTTCGGTTAAACGAGGTTAGGATAATTGACGCTCTACTGTATTTCTTTTATTATAAAGTACCTACTATTGCTTTTTTAAAACTGTTTCTCTCGAAAACGCTAAAAGTGGATTTAATTATTATTATTGAAAATAAATGGGCAAAACCCAGTACAAAACATCATTACAACGACGTGAGATGGTTTTCCTTACACAATAGTCTGAATAGCTTACCCTTAAACGAGGAAGTACTACCAGAAAAATAGTCCTCGAAGTCCAAATACGAACTGGTACGTACTTATGATTATGCGATTCATTGGGTTTAGTGACCCATATTTGAAGTTGCGGGATATAAAAGGTGGCCTTTTTCTGACGCATCTGGTAGGAGCATATAGATCAACAAGTTCCAATAGTGCAGAAGAATTCATTTCACTATTAATGATCTGAAATAGAAAGGCCATGTCTGCGTGCAGCCAGATTTGCCATATTTAGTTTAATAATTATCGATGCAAAATCATGATCCCAGACAGGCCTGTGAATGTGTAATTTATATTCAGCAAATCTCAGAATCCTGTGCTGCTCTCTTTCCAGTCGAATATTGTATTTAATTGAATTGGACGGCCATATAACGGATGCATACTCTAAATGAAGTCTGACTAAGGATATGTACAATAACTTTATAGTATTTATGTTTACAAAGTCAGCGGAAAAACGTTTTATAAACCGCAGAGTTCTCAAGTCTGTTTTAGCGATCATTGTAAAGTGTTTGAAAAAATCTAACGTGGGTGTGATATGGATTCCAAGGCTCTTAATTTCATTTTGAGTAAAGGCACCAGTAGTTGACCATGTTTTTCTGTACTAGTTGACACTTTTCAGAAAAACCTTATTTTTTATGTTTTTCTGAAAAGTGTCAACTACTACAGAAAAACATGAAAAATAAGGGTTTTCTGAAAAGTGTCAACTACTACAGAAAAACATGAAAAATAAGGTTTTTTTGAAGAGTGTCAACTCCTACAGAAAAACATGAAAACTAAGGTTTTTCTGAAAAGTGTCAACTCCTACAGAAAAACATGAAAACTAAGGTTTTTCTGAAAAGTGTCAACTACTAATACATGGCCAACTATTGTTGCCTTTACCCTACTTCAGTTAGAAGAGCATTATCAAGTGTATATGTGTAAACAATTGGTTTCATATTACAAGTGAACCGCATGACACGCCATTTAGAAAACTTAAGATTTAACACATTTACACCACACCTTAAAACCAACTTAGAAATCTATTAATCTCCGATTGTATTTCAACATATACAATATTTAATATTTGCAGAGCAAACCATCGCCATGTAAAGTTTCCACCCATCCGTAATTTTAGACTCACTTATTTTATCACTCGAACCTACAAACGTATCCCTCACTGCTTTCTCTGCAAATAAGAATTTCCACCCCACCCACGCTAAACCCTCTCGCGCTCGTACCACAGCAAATTAGCAAATGCACCGTATTCGCCGGTCATCGCGTTAACCCGTTTCCAAGAGGATGGAAATCGATAGGGGCTAACAGCTACAGAACGGCCAGCGAAACCAAAAAAGCTCGAGTGTCGTGCAATTAAGGAACTAGGTAGGTAAGAGATTACAAAAGCGTAGTTAAGTAGTCAGCGTAGAGTGTGTTTCGCAGTCCCCCGGCCGTTATTACCAAAGAGGGGCCGTCCTAACTCCGTTCCCAATCCGAAATAGTGAAATCGGCTGCTAAGCCCGTTACGTAAGTAGGAAACGAGTAGGACCCATTGGCCAATATGGGAACGGTTGCGTACGCCGAAAAAGAAGTTGCCCCGTGTCACGACATCGTCCCACCTAGCCACAACGTCCCTCGCTCCTCATGAATACCACATCGCGGCTTAATCTAAGGAACTCCTTATTACATTCACGGGAAATAAAGGGGAAGGGCGGGTACAAAAGATAGTAAATGAAAATAAACTATTGCAACAGTTTGCTCCGCGGGACTACGGCGACGATAAGTGGTACGGTAGAAGGCTGTGGGTGGATGACAGATCAATAGCGGTGACATAGTTACCGAGTAAACCTGGCCCAGTTTTAACGCGACCTCATTCCACCGCATCTTCCTTCCTTCCTTCCATTCCTCGCCGCTTTCTTCCCTCGCGCGACCTCCGCGACTCTAATTCCGAATTACCCGAACACGAAATCTAATTTCCAGCGACATTCCAACTGCAAGGCTGAGTCTCGATACGTTCTTCCATCGAAAACGGTTGATCGGTTGATGGGGAGGGTTTGGCGATTGACGATGCATTGTTTAGTCGCGGGACGAAAAGCATAGTTATTACTCAGTCGAAAACGCAGGCGAGATGTTCGATCGACGCCTCGCTACGTGGAAAGAGGCTGACCTTTGAGTCGTGACACGGTTAAAAGACCGCGATGCGGTAAGCGAGACCTCCCCACTAGGGGGAGAAGATTAATGCCTGCCCGCCGAAAGTGCTCCTCGGTACCTGTATTGCAGAAATTTTGATTACAGTCGGGATCTATAGGCCAACCCCATCGATCGTTTCGCAACAGGCATCGATAGCTCACCGATACTAGGGTGAAGACACCAGTAGTAGGGTGGAACGAAATATAGGGGCAAAATATTTTTCTACTATTCATGACTTCTAATAGTGGGCAAAAGTTGCCTTTTATAATAATATTTAAGCTGCCAAAGTTTGAAGGTGATCAACAAATTTTTTTAGGTGTCGCAAGCTCTTCGAATATTAATATTTACTGAAATATTAATTTTTGAAAGGTTTGCGGCGCCTCAAAAAATTTGTTGATCACGTTCAAACTTTGGTAATTTAAATACCATTATAAGAGGCAACTTTTGTCCACTATTAGAAGTCATTAATAATAAAAAAATATTTTGCGCCTATATTTCGTTCCACCCTAACCAGTAGTCGACCACTCTCAGAAAAACATGAGAAATAAAGTTCTTAGAAGTGACGATCTTTTGAATAAAGTGCAGTTCTCCGACTGCACTCTAACTGAACTCTGTTCAAAAGATCGTCACTTCTAAAAATCTTATTTTTAAATATATGAAAAACATGAAAAATAAGATTTTTAGAAGTGACGATCTTTTGAACAAAGTGCAGTTCTCTAAAAACTTTATTTTTCATGTTTTTCTGAAAGTGTTCGACTACTGGTGTCTTTACCCTATGCCCGTGTTTATTGTCATCGAGAAGGTGGATCACGCTACTCGCGTCAGTAACTCGTTTCCGAAGTTCCAACGTTTTGAGAACGACCGTATCTGGAAATAGGTCGCTCGCGGTGCCACGTGTTTCTACCTCCGCGCGGGTATAGCTGTAGGTACGCTTGATAATATATTTACAGCGCCGTAGTTTTCTGTAACTTCTCGAAACTCGCGTCTACTTTCTGTATGTTTATTCCCCGGCGGAATAAGTTCGTGGCACATTAGCTAACACAGCTGGACTTTCTCCATCGAGCGGCGGTTTGCCTCGTTAAGGCGAGACATCTTACTCGAACGCTTTCAGTCTACCGATGGTCAGGTACCATTGTCACGGCATGCGACCTTTTCGCGCCGGCCTTCGTATCTCCTATGGATTCCGCGTTGCTGGCAGCGACTCACGTGAGAGTTATTTGTAAGACGGATATTTCTTCCTGCACCTCGGTCCGACGGAAGAGGCAAAGCCTTTCTTCTGGCTAGAGTCGATTTACGCGGACTCGAAAGTCATAAGGAACGCTAGGAATAGAGTAGTGACGGTGTCGCGATCGCGGGCAGATTATTTTTGAGTGACTTAAATAAATCGATTCGCGACGCGATACACCGCGTAAACAGTGCACGGTAATCGAGCAGCTTATCGCGGAGGCATTGAGTGCGAATCACGCTCCATTCTCGCGCGTCGACCAGGCGCGACGATCGAACGCCTCGGGACGACAGCGCCTGGTCCTTTCGCGCTGATAGGACGTGGCGCGGCGTGAAAATTATCATCGGCCGACGGTTCGGTCGTAAGTAAGGTAAATGTCCCAATACCTGGACATTTAAGGTACGCCGGACACTCGTTTGAGAATTTTTCGGTTATACAAATCGATTTATATACAAACGATTATGCAATTACATGGGGCATGGTGTGTACTTTATCATTAAACAAAGAAAACATATTGTAGGATTGAATAATTTGGTAAAATATTGAAAATTCGTAGTCCTTACAATGGCCCAATACCTGGACAGCTTAACTAGTATGTCCCGGTGTCCCGATTTTACTGTCCCATTACCTGGACACATGATTTTGGATGTTTCCTAGGGAAATTAAATAAAAAAAAACAACACAATAGTTTTTTCTTTTAGCATATTTCTCCTGTATAAGAAATTTATTCAAATCAGTAAATAAAGTTAAGTAAAAAGAATCTATTAGTGAATGACTAATTTTAAGGTTATGTGTATTCGTGTGTTACACACGAATTTTACACATGAATGAAATATTATCATTAAAGCAAGATACAAAGAATACAAAGTGTTTGCAGGGTGCAAATTATTTTTAAGGTGTTAAATAATTATTTTATTATTGTGTCAACAATAACATGTACTTATTTCACAGTTAGTACACGTGGTCAGGTTTGGGGACGTTCTGGGATTTCACTGTACCAGAAGATAGACACGCGAATAAAAAACTAATGCGAACTTTAAGTTTAATTTTCCAATCAAAAAATAATACTACAAGGTACCATTTCTCTAAAACTGTATTAGTTGTACCAATATACTAAACATTATTAATAATATTCGCTTAAGAAAATATAGAGACTGTTTACCAAATCAGACAAGAGCAATATTAAAATGGTGTAAACTGGAGAGTTCAAGAAAATTTACTTTTATTACGATTGTTACAAGTTTACTAAGAAAAATATGTATATGAATATATTTTATTAAATATTTGAGTAATTGAATAAAATAATTATTTTATGGATAAAGCAAATATTAAACGTAATAATCAGCATTATTTGCACTAGTGTCCAGGTATTGGGACGTGTCCAGGTATTGGGACATTTACCTTAACGTGCGCCGATCACGGTTCCTAGCTTTCGTTTCGTAACTGGCGTTGGTTTTGTTCATGGGAGCCACGCCGAGTATCTTTCGTCGCGGGAAACCGACGTGGATATCATTTCGGGAGAGATGCACCACATTTTTTCTATTGGTTATAAAGTATTAATTAAATTTAATTGAAAGTGTACGTAAATGTAGTTTAATTATTTATTTCAATCTCTTTAAGAAAATATTACATTAAGTTTATACAAATTTTATTTTAATATTGCAATATGGTTTTTAAGAAACATTGAGAATATGCATTTGTTTTTAAGTTTGAAGGAGAGATGCACTTCAGACTTGGGAGGGGTTCATTTATATATATTTACACCACATTAGGGTGGTCCTTATTTTTCAATTTTAAAACTTGTATTGTCTGACCCTCTCAAAATCTTCTATTCGACAAAAAAAATATCTGCGTGTTTTTTTATTTGTATATTTTGATATATAAAGGTTGCTCGAGGACTTTATATTTCGCATGTACCACAAGTTTGGCAACTGCGACTTTTTATAATTGTAATTTGTAAATTTTAATGAAACGGGACTCATATTTATACATCAGAATAAGAAAGCTTGTTTTTATCCATGTGTTTAAAAACCTGAATGGAATGAGAGCTGCTGATGAGAGAAATTTAAATGTCCATATAAAGCCTTATGTCGCAACACAATACAGTACACATTCGATATAAACCCGTTTCGTCTATGCGATGTGTGCTCGTATTTTCATGTTATACTCTCACTCTCATTGCCATTGAGCGACCTATAATCATTAATATATTTCAACAATATTTTAGATGAAATTCTTTTAAACTACCATGTTGGTCTGGCACGAGCTGTTGATTTTCTTATATATCCCCTCGGCTTGTCCTAAAGAGTATTAATTGATGGTGCATCTCTACCAATTTTGAAGAACAAACCCAGTAGGCAAAAAAAATTGTTAAAACTCGTTCTTATACCGAGAAAAGAAACTACTGCCACTATCTAAAGAAATAATAATAGTTAACTCAACGCGATAACAAGGTAATAAAAAAATTTACTTACCGTTCACAGAAATATCTCGTGCGAAATCCAAGGCAATGAAAAGTTTTTTCATTCTTAATCCACATAAACACCATGATCAATGTCTTTTGTTTATTGAGATTATGTTCTTAGACAAGAATACTAATATTAACCTTCCGGTACTCGCGCCTATTTGGATCCCGCGAGCACTCGCGTCGTGCACTGAGTGCACGGTGACGTATTATTAAGAAAAATGATTAAGCTGGGGCAATAATGCTAAAATTGGGTTCCTATATACATTTATCTGTATTTAAAAAACACGTATATCTTATTTTTCGGTCCTCTAAAGCATATCCAAAAACCAGAACAATCGGAGGCGAACACCTGAAAACCTTTGAGGAATGGTTTCACCCCCTAAACATACAAACAGGGCAAAATAAAAAAACACGTATATTTTATTTTGCGGTCCTCTAAAACATATCCAAAAACCAAAGCAATTGGAGGCGTACTTGTGAGTACACGGGCGCGGTCGTCGGCAAGATACGCGGCATATTTTCGTTCTCATTCAATCAGAAACACTTCCAAACTAAATTTTAACCTGACAAGTACATAGTATTATGCAAAAATGTCCGCTGGAAGAATACATAGGTGTGCTGGGTAGGGGAGACCGGGGCAGATTGTAACAAAAAAAGTTTGCACGGGTTTTTCTCGAAAGTGTTTTCCTCAATCGGAAAATAAATTGCGTGATTTACTACTTACATATGTGGTGAACTAATTGCGTGAAAGTACGTGACAAAATCTTGGACACTTAGACATCTAGCTTCATCTTAAACAAACCTGAACCTTTGTTAGAATGTGCCCCAGTCCGGGGTAAAAAGTAACAGCATGTGGGGTAAATTGTAACGCATCTGTTTTATTTATTTAAATGCAAACGTAAACGCACATAAACATTTCTAACATATATAAATGAAAAGAGATATCATTAATAAACGTTTTATATACATGAGTTGCACAATTAGTGCTTATTCACAATCCGAATTGCAATTGTGGCAGATATAAGGAATATTTCTCACAGTGCAGCTTTCATGTGACCACATTTTACATTGATTGCACATAATCCAACGTTCGTTAGGTTTACTGTTGCTATATGCTTCAGTGCAAACCAAGCAGAAATATTTATCTTCTGAGGAATTATCAGACTCTATCAACAACTCTGTTTAATGCCTCTTCCATGTTCCTTTCTGTTTTTTTCTTGTATGTTTTCATCCTAAAAGTAACTAATATTTCAGCAAATATCATGTTTGCGTTATCACCATTTAGAGCAGGGTAAGTTGTAACATGTTACATTTTGCCCCAAGCAGTTTGTTACAATTCACCCCGAGGTCGAATTTTTGCCATTTATCTCAGCTAACGAGAAACTAAACATCAAATTACTGAAATGCGTATAGATTATGATAAACCAATGTCTACTGCTTCGTTTGCGACAAAGAAGCAAAAATTCAAGCGGTTTCTAATAACGGTTAATTGAAATCAAAGTGCTAGGACAAAATTTACTTACGTAACCTAAATACTAAAATTCTAGGCTATAACCACAAAATGGATAAACAACGCTCATTTGTTTTACTCAAACTGACGGTGCTAATATCGTCAAGCAGCTCTCGGATGCTGTGGGTTGTCAGATTTGTCGTTCAGAAAATTTTACTTATGTTACAATTTACCCCGTGTTACAATCTGCCCCGGTCTCCCCTACAATATATCACGATATAACGTTTTTTTCAGCCAAAAACTGACATCCGTGCACTCCGTGCACACGCGCGAGTACCGGAGGGTTAACAATTGAATCAACGTCACCAATTATTTAATGCGACCGAAATAGGAACTGGTCCGTCTCTCCCAAAACGATCCCACACCTTCCAACATCCAGTTGCAACAAATTGCCCTCACAATCCTCCTCGACAGGTCCCCATGTTTGCCTCGTTAAACGGCGCATCGCCGAGCCTACCGATTATCGACTTATACAGTCGATAAGGGAGGACCGCCGGGAAGTGGGACGAAGGGGCGCGTGTAACGTTGAAACGGTCTGCTGCACTGCGGCTGACCTTGAATGTTACTTATCTACCGATGGGAAATACTGCTCACGACGACGTACATATAACCATTACGCGTTACTCTACCTGCCCTGAATAATTTCGCGACTTGTTGTTCCCCGCTCGCTACCCGAACCGCGCATCGTCAGGCCCCTCGCGCAACAGGAATAGGTACCCGTAACAGCTATTTGCATAGCCCAAGGGGTGTCTGATCGGCCGAGTGATCTTGGATTAATTTCCACGCAGACAGGGATCGAAATATCGTGGAATCAAGGAGAGAAAGTGGAGCAACTAGAGGGGGACAGGTCTAAGTTAATTGCACGAACGATGCTCCCTTGCGTCTCCATATGCCTCTTTCGCAGGGAGAGGTGCGCATCCGTCTCCGCGCAGGTGTTCACGCGTGAAGCGTGTCGGCACGACGCACCGCCGCTGCTTTATATATTAAATACCACCTCGTTCGCTCGGAAGAGAATAAAGCCTGATGTTTGCCGTGGTAAATGTTGCTAGTCTCGACAACCCGCTCGACCTACTGCGGGGCACCGAGCACCGTCGAGCTTGCCATTGTCTGCCGCGCGACAGTGTAAACATCTGGATGCTCGATGCCGAACTACTGTTCCGTCGAGCATGCGCGCGACTGAAAGCGTTCAGGAAATATATCCATGTATCGTAAAGATTCGCGAAGCAAGCGTGTCGTCGTTGTAAGGCTTCCACAGAAGCACGTGCACGTGCACGCTTCATAGACGCAGGTTTCTATTTGTGAAACAAACACGCGAGAGTGCTGTCTCGCGGGACGCCAAAGCGGATAATAAAATAATAACCGGGCGCTGGCTTGGGTCGCGTCGCTCGCTGCGACAACACGTCCTCGCGAAAGCGAGAGACTTCTAAATCATGGAATTACGAAATAGATTCTAAGTCCCTAAAAACATATTAACGACTTACTGGTTCGTCTGCTAGCGCAGAGTCAATGCGAAACGCAGTGTGTAACAGAGCCAGGTAACCGCAGAAAGTAGCGGAGACGGATAAACATTTAGTTACGCTCGTTTCGAAATATCTACTCGCGAGGGGCCTGCACGATGCTTCTGTCCTTCTCGTCTGGCCCGAGTGATCGCGTCTGGATTGGTCAGAAGCAGTGGTGGGTTTACTACGTTACATCGAATTTACTACGTGACAAGCGTAAAAAATGTAAATAATTGTATAAAATGTAGAAAATGTATTCAATGTCAAAAATTCAAATACAAACACTTAACCTCTACCTATTGTATTGAATTTTACTGTGCAATATTTTAAATTACTTTAAAAAGAAAGATTGGAATATAATTATAACAAAATTATAAATAATATGAAATTTTTTAGTCATATCTTTGGTGTGCAAAAGATACTCGAATTTTTTACGTATATCAACATGGATTCTGAAGAAATTGATAAAGCCTTAGCAGTTTATTTCTATCGATGTACCATTCCATTTAGTATTATTGAATCTGACCACTTTAGGAACTTTATTCATAAATTGCATCCAGCTTATAAAATTCCAACTCGAACGACATTGCCGAATAATTTACATAACGCAAAACTTCAAGATACAACCAATTTCGATTAAATCCAAAAATGCAGTTCTACTTTTAGATGGTTGAAAAAATTCATCATCTAACAATAAGTATGTTGTTGCAATTCTGAATTTAATGAATACGATATGTCGATGCGGGTTATGGCGTTCCAAAGTCTGCAATAATTTTTCAAACAATGTGATTTTATACATAAAATATATGACGTAGTAAAGTTAAGCTATTTACTAGGTCTTATTCTACGCGTAGAAAATTCACTTTTCTACGTTAGGTAAAATACGGACCCACCACTGGTCAGAAGCAGCGTGTAACGCGTTAGAGAGCGCTTCAGCGTAAATCTACGCGAGTATCGGGCATATCGAATAATCTCAAGTGGCTCGCGCAGACGTAGCCTGCGTCTGGAAGTGTAGTACGCGGGCAACGAGCGGCCCAAGCCAAGGCAGACAGACAGAGGCGCCCTCGGTCCACGCGGAGCGGTGCGGAGCGAGCTTGTAACGCGCAGCAAGAGCGCTCCTCTCGCGGGGAGAAGTGTGTCAAGGGCAGAGAGCTAGCAGGGCACCGGTCCGTGACGAGCCGAAACGAAACGAGAGAGCTCGAGTTTTACCTGGCCGTGCCTACCTCCCTGGCTTCTCTGCGTCTCTCCTCGTCCCGCCGCTGAACTTCGCGCCGCCGAAATCGCTTTGTACCTTGTGAAATATCCCTTTCCACTTTGGCCCCCGTCGTCTCGCGACTCCGCCTGGTGATTCCACGAATTGCATTAAACTCATCGACGATCGAGAGAATCGGCCAGACCGAAGGGGGCCGCGAAACACTTCGCAACAATTTTTTGATGGAGATCTCTATCCTTAATCGATAAGTTTGAAGTATGAGAATTTGTCAGATATAACGGGGGTAGAGAAAAGTAACGAGCAGATTTGCATTCTTCCTTTGGATCGTTTATAACATATATAAGGTTGTTTATTTTCTTAAGATATTTTTAGGTAGAGTATGTACCAAGTGCACGTAAAATCTGGGCCAAATCCATGATCCCAACGCTGTGCATAACTCTAGTCAGAACAAACAAGGGCGTTCAACTGGACTCACGCTGAGGCGGTTAAAGGCTTTCGTTGTCTTCATCGATCAGATTTTCCCCAAAGTGGGGGTTTCGTTCTTAATCGATTCGATACGGGGCGCTTTCTTTGCGAACACGTGGCTCGAAGTACGCGAAACATTTCACGGTGCGATTCGGTGAGCGGGTGCTTGCGACACAGTCACGGACCCTCTCTCTCTCTCTCTCTCTTTGCGCCCATGTGAAAAATTCCCTTTGTTAATCGGTTCGGGAATGGAAAAAAATAAAACGGTGAAAGCGGTTCACAGTTCAACGCGTACCGGGCAGCAGCTTTGTCCAGTGTGAACATTAAAGTCAGATTGAATCGCTCAACCTCCAACCCCGGGTTGGAATTTGGATCAAGGAGGGCTCTGCTTACGGAGCGTGACGCCTTTATGGAGCTTACACACGGAACGAACTACGCCCGCGCGTACGCCTCTCGAGAAACTCGAGATACACCGCAGAGATACGCTCGTGCAAAGATAGAAAGAGAGAGAGATATAGAGAAGGGGTGAGATATAGAAAGAGACGGAGGCTTGTTTAGCCCCGTTGATTAAGCCGAAAGCTCGTCGAACTTTCCGGGGCGATCTCATGGAAAGCAGGATTCGACGATCAATAAGCTTCTCGTGGTTCGCTTTGAGCGCCGACACCCACGCCTCTTGCTCCATTGCGCGCACACACCGTTCGCAGCTCGGGCAAATGGGTTAACGAGAATGAAATTCGTAAATTCTGCCGTCACAACATAAAGCTGACGCAAAGGTGACACGGGTTGCGTGGAATTTATTAACAGGGCGATCTTTTCCATCGCAGACTGACCTTTCCCTTTTCAACGTTGCTGAATAATTGCTGGGGCCACGCGTTGGCGTTGATGAAAACTTTTCTATACAGAAACTTTTCCGTCCCGACTTCCCTCGGCCAGCACGCTAATTGCAGCGCGAGAATCAGCTAGCGCGCAGTTACACGGCAGTGTAACGCGTTACGTGCAGGAATTACATCAGTTATGGGTCAGTTGAGATAGGTGAGCCTGGCGGATTAGCCTGTGCTGGATTTTTCTCGGACAACGGTGCCCGGCGAGGCCGTCTACATCGTTGACGGAGGGAGGACACGCTCGCATCGTCGCGGTTACCGCGCGGATTCGCGTCCTCCGCGGAAAATGCGCGAAAGATACGGCGGGCACCGGTGGCTAGGTGGAATCGCGTGGCACGATACTGGCGTGGAATCGGGACAGAGCTGATACGTGCAGCGATAGCTGTACGCCGCTGTACAGGGGTTTTATGCTGTTCACCTTTTTGTCCTCTCTGGGAGCGGAGGGAGGAAGAGAAAAACGGACACAAAGGTAGCTAAGCGCACCGAAGCAAGACGCGTTGTCTTGGCTGCGCTGCGTGCCGCGTCAGTGCTTCTCGACCTCCCCGTACGCGCGAAAGCTCGTCCATCTTGACGAGCCGCCTTTCTCCAAAATGCTTCCATGCTTCCTTCAGTTTGTTCGGCGCGCGAAAGATGCAACGGTACAACTGAAGGCTCGAGGTATTAGGAGCATCAAGGCTAGATTAGCGGAGACTTTAGTTCTTCCTACGCCTATAAGCTGCTAAAACATGCACTCAGGGAAAATTGATGCATTTGAAGTGCAGTGTAGAATGGTCTGTATTAGTGTGGTCCTTATAGGTATGGTAAAAAAATCAATGTTTTTACAAAATTTCTTCTGATACTCTCAGAAGCTTTTAAGTAGTTTAAAAGAATTTCGTCTAAAATATTGTTAAAATATATTAAGGATTAATCAGGGAAAATCAGTAAATTTGCAAGCACAATATCTCAAAAACCAGTGGAAATAAAGTGTATACATTAAACCTTACTGAATTTGTCTTGGAACGCACTATCAAGCCACCTCATTTAAAAAAATAGTTCCATTTACAAAACCGAACTTGACCATCGTATCTTTTAAAATAATAGTCGAAAAAAAATCGTCTGCGCTAATAAATTGGCGCCCTCGAACCATGCAATTCCCTATTTGTTTTATTTATTTATCTCCAATACTTTAGGAGATATCCAGCTGTCCAGTTTTCCCAGGGACACCCTGTATATCAAAAAATACAAATAAAAAAACACGCAAATATTTTTTTATCGAATAGAAGATTCTAAGATCGTCAGACAATACAAGTTTTAAAATTGAAAAATAAGGACCACCCTACCCTGCATTCCTTGAATCAGCGTTTCAAACGAAACCGAACCTGAACGCCGTACAACTGAACGCTACCCGAGTTTCCATGCCGCATTCCCCGACAATTAGATCAATCTGGGAAAATCTATTGTTCGTGGAAAGCCGCGTGGAAAATGAAGAAGTGGAAGATCCCCGATGAGATGGTTAGATGTAATCCTAACAGTGTTGCAACAGCCAGAGGATTCAGAGAAAACTAGGAAGACTACCGTTAAGAATAGCGCCGATAGTTTGGAGGCTTTAGTCGAATGAAAACACGCGAGATATATGACACGAGATTCAGAGGGAGGAATTAACAGTTCTATTCCTTCCTCCATTCTGATCGTTTCGTCTGATCACTCTCGCGAGCAACGCGAACGCGCGACGTCCAAGATGGGACATCTACGTACCGTAATTTCGTCGTCCTTTCTTTTCATTCCACTTGAAAAGGGAAGCTCTTTGAGCACGCCGGAATTAGGACAGCGCGGACCATAACCCGCGGGGGTTTTATGCCGGCAGGCTTTTTTTTCCTCCTTCTCCTTGCGACGCATACACTACCGTGGATGGGTGCAACGGAGCGAGACGCGTTACTCCGGCAAACTCTCGGTACGTGTGCTCGTTGTGCGTGCTCACAGAACAGGAAGGCGAAAAACGAGGGAAAAGGAACGGGGGAATTTGTATCCCTTGTTTAATATTTGTAAGATATGTAATAACTGTAAAAAACTGTAAGATATCTAATAGTAATATCTTGCAAAATAACACCCTGTATATCGCTGATCTTCTGATCACTGCGGCCGTTAGCAAATGATAGGAAAACGCTCGAAAAACAAAATAGAAGAATAACATATCTCAGACCGAAAAATTGTAGAGACGGCGTGACGGGTTGATCGTTATAAAGTGTGAAAGTAATTAAAGTTATCTTTTTAAAGTAACTGTGTTCCTTGAATCTTATTATATAATTACTATTACATAATAGGGGATATTACTATTACATATCTTACAGTTTCTTACAGTTATTACATCTGTGGTTGTAAGGAAAAACGACCCATGTCACAATTTCAAAAAATTTGAGTTTATGCATTAATTCAACTGTAGAATATTGGATGTGTGTTTTTACCAGAAAAAAATGCATGAAAACGAATTTTATACGTTGAAAAAATAATGCAATTTAACCGAAGTCCAATATTCAATTAATACGCATTTGGCAAAGCAACCGAAGTCCACAAAATTTGGAGAATACGACGTATCTTTCCTTTTGTGATCGCTTTTTATTTTCTATTTTTACGTATCTGCATATACTATAACGTATTTTGTGTAAAATAAAATGAGCAAAATTATATTTCATATTTTTATTTTACTAGAAACAGCGCATTATGAAATGCCAATAATACATAAATGTGTAACTTGTATTTTACAAAAAACAACGCAAAGCACAGAAGAAAACGAAAGAAGACAAAATAGAAAGTAAAAAAAGGAAAAGTAGTCAGAAAAACTACTTAACTGCGACACGTTCAAGCAGAACAACACAAGTCCAGTGTACTTGTGTCGTTCTGCCTAAAGTGTATGTAAATTATTACTATTTTGTTTATTATTATTTACGTTAATTATACGAATATTGAATATTATGCAAAGTGAAGGAAATATACTTTTATATCGTAAGAAGAAAACAAGGAAACATTGCTAATAAGAAGAATTGGTGTTTGGAACTTTCAACGACAATATCTCGAAAGTGAAAACATGTGACATGGGTCGTTTTTCGTTACAACCACAGACATATCTTACATATTCTTCTATTTCGAGTGCAACCGAGTCTTTTCTCCAACACCCATCGCAGTATCCGCTACCACCCACGCTTCCAACAGCTTTGAATTTAGAATAATACCCTCGAAACAACTCGCTCTTAGTTCCTCTCTTCAACCCCCGTCGCTAACTGTCCACTCCACCTAGATGTTAGGCCCCGAAGGGTTCCCAAGGACGTTTCGTAACCCGGAAAAGAAGTGCCGGCGCGCGGGTCAAGCTACGTCTTTTCGAGCATATATCCGCGGCGGTAATGCGGCGTTTAAGGCTACCTGTTATTCCGTGGTGTGTCAGCCTATTTATATCGGCCTAGATTCCGCTTTTACATCGCAAGCCACAGGTACGCGCCCCGAGGAGCGCCGGAGATTCTCACGATATGGAACGCCGATAAATTTATGGCCGCGATTAATATTTGCGAAATCGTCTCGCCCTCGCGTTTCATACGCGGGCCCGACCCCCGCGCGACGCTGTCTCGCGTCTGACCGAGTTGCAGCGCCGTCTTTTCAGTCCACTTTGCGCGGCAGCCACGGAACGATCGGCTCGATTTATGTTTCTTTTTTTCCCCCCCGTTTTTTTTTATCCCCGATCGTTTCTTCACGGCCCGCGAAACCGCCTCGTAACACATCCCGCCGGGGGAGTTCGTTATCGGGGAAACTGTCAAGGTTTTAGAAATCTTCGATTCGCGGAACGGCCGCGAGGAGAGGTTTTCTTCGAACGGTTGTCTGCTTACAATGGGAAGCTTAAGCTTTAGATTGAGTTAATTTTGGGTGGTTCGATAACCCCGCGTGGTTCCTTATAGGCGATCGTGATCGGTAATGAGCTTCCTCTGTCCCTCATTTTTTTATTTTTTTTTTACTCTCCCTTGATTAGAGGGCGACGAAATTATGTCCAAGGTGGATTCTAGGAGTTATTTTCGGTGGACGGTTCCCTCGATCGCGGGAATGTACCCGCCTCAGTAGGCGCGATCGCAATCTCCATTTAGAACTAGACTGTGATTTTCTAATATTGATTCGCCGGTCTCGGGTGGGTACGCAAGAGCAGCGCGATGCAAGCGATACCCAGCGACGCTTGCATGTTCGTAAAATGTTATATTTTTCCACGCCGTCATCATCCTTCGCGCATGGCCTACTTGGCTTCGTGTAAAAAGGGCTCGGCTCTAAATCGGGAGCAAGTTTACGCTGCCCATCTCTCGCTCTAACTTTATCGACCATCCACCAATAATGATGCCCGCGCCCGAAACGAACCGCTCCGAATTCGCACGGCGCCGCTCGATCGGGCGAGATGAAAGATGCACTTCGCGCGCGGACACCGCCGTTGATTTCTCCCAACGGCGTCCTGTGCTCGCCTGGTAGGCTGGCGCGAAACGTGGTTTGTCTCGACGAGCTTCGAACTTAGATTCCTCCCTTCGTCGATTTCAATTGGCGGAGCGGAGAAGCGAGGGACGAGGTGGGGGTAGCCGGGCCCAGTGGTGGGGAGCGCTACTCGGCTGACCTTGAAAGACCAATTCCCTTTGCCGCGACTATAGGCTTTCATATATCGCGTAGGTACGTCAAAGGAGCGCGCGAACCATGAACCATAACATTCGATAATACCTGTATTTATGAAACACGCTGCATTTCCGAAACCGTATTTTCCAATTATTGTTCTGTTTTTTTTTTCTTCACAGATAGAGTAAACTTGGGTAAGTCCGTGATAGTTTTAGAATTTGTGTATTAACTGGTAATATTTATATGTTCTGAAAGTGAGTCTAGGATATAATGATAGGTCAGACTTTATACAAATAAATAATAAGTTAACAGAAATTTACTAAGTATATTTATTTGAAAATATACAAAATTAAGTTTTTATGACGTACCCTGGTTACTCCGTGATAGCTCTGGTAACTCCGTGATAGCTCTAGTAACTCCGTGATAGTTCTCGCTGGCCCGATACATGTTCACCAGCTACTTGTTTATATTGTTTTACATTATTTTATATTATTTTACATTATCTTGCATTATTTTACATTATTTCACATTATTTCCCTTTATTTTACATTATTTTACATTATTTTTTAATAGAAATAACACAATCAGAAATGCAGGCTCAAGCACACGAAAAATAAGAATTTAGTTATTTCATAAGCAAAAATAGCACTGATGCCTTATTCTATAATAATTTCAAGAGTAAGTCTTGTTAAAGTGTCATCTTACCATCACTTAATTTGCTCCAACAACGACACAACTCAAAATTTGCTACTTTCGAGTTATTCGTATAGAAAAAGCGGTTGTTGTCTAACGAAACTTTCAAATCCCTTTTCCCTAAAATCATGAATTTTGAGTTATGTAGTTGCAGCAAAGGAGCCATATAATACATAAACAAACGACCGTTCACAATTAGCAAGTAGAATTTCCCAAATAATGCGCTGCTAGAACAAAAGTTAGGTTAAATACATTAGACTGTTTATAAATCTTTACGACGCACGTAGAGTTTTCTAACGTTACTTAACCCTTATCCGTTCCTCATTTCACGAACTGAATCTGTCCCTCGGTGTCAATTTGACACAGTGGTATAAGATCGATGAAATAACAAAGATAATACTTATTTTTCGAGATTTTTATATTCAAATTGACAAGTTAACATTCACATCTTAGATTTTTCACAACTTTCACATAAAATAAAACGATGTGCAGGGCACACTGCTTTTTTACAAGAATCACAAATAATAGAACAGTATAACTTATTACGGGATAACTGTGTCAAATTGACACAAGGGACGGACGAGGGTTAAAATGAAAAATACGCATGGAACTTCAATTATTTCAACAAATATCTCAACAAATGCAAGAATGCTAGATAGAACAATTTACCTAAGGAGGGCAGAACCACTATCACGTACTAAGCCGAGTTTACCCTACTCTCCATAACCATCGGTATCCTATAACAGCGATACACGTGATAGGAGAGTGTCTTTTCTCAGCGCGGTGCTTTCCGCGTGATGAATGGCGCAGAAAATAGGAAGCGGACCCTATCGCCGGCGAGAGGGGTCGGGAGCGCATATTCGTGGGGCGCGCGGTGGATGCACCGAGACTAAATTTACCCGTCAGCCCGCTAATATCGCGGACAGAGACGCGGTGTTTTTTTTTTTTTGCGTGCCGGCTTAGTCAGTCTGGGGGCCTGAACGTGAAGTGCAGCGTGCAGCCAGGCGTGCGGCGCGGGGGCTTTCGTGCGTGGAATAGGCTCAAGGCTGCACCGGTGCAACGCCGAGCGGCTAACTACTCGCCGCGTGCTGCCTACTGCTCTCGCTGCCGGTCTCTCGAGCCTGCTACCTGCTCCCCCGATCGGTGATCGATCAATCGAACCCGATAGGATCGAGAGCTCGCTGCAAAGAGGCGCTGACGTAGAACGATGAGTATCCGCCCGAGAAGCGCAGGATGATATCTCTCGGCGTAGCCGATCGCGTCTCATCCGATCTGCGCACGCGGACGAGCCTCTCGGTTCAAGTCACGTAGTAGACGAAAACAATTGTCCTTTTCCTCCGCTCGATGACTACGCGATTTCCGCCCTCCCCTCGATTTTTCTACGTCTCTCTATTTACGTCGATTATGCAATATCGCGCGATAAGAGCGTGTTTTCGAATTCACGGTTCGTACCTTCGAAGTCGCGTGATGGAAACAGCAATCTTGGACGACGGCGATCGTAGCGCTGCGAGGATGCGAGATTATCGTGCTCTTATCTGATCGATATCGACGCTGCCGGTATTTTGTTCGATCCGTGCGGACGGGTATCTATGATTTTTCGATCGCTGATTCACCCTCTGCTGAGTCGGAGGATTCGTGGATTTTAGTTGTGCAATGGGGGATGTTGATCGGAGAATGTAACGCATGTGTAGAGGATGATGGAATGGAAGAATTGAAGGAGTTGGGGACACGTAGTGTGTATAATCTATATCACATCTTATGAATATTCTTGCAATTTTAATTCTAATTTTAATGATAATCATAATTCAGAGTTCGATTTAGCTCTTCTAACGCTGTGAGAAAAAATGATTTTTCCTGTCCTTTATATTTAATTACAAATATAATATCATTTTTGACAGTGAGTGAAATTTTTTGTAGGTACTTGTTGAGTAATAAAAGCCTTTTGTTTTATAAAGAATTTAACCATTTAGCCTCCAGTGTGACGTATACGTCACATCATTTTCTGACATATAAAAAATATCGATAGTCGATAATTTTCGGTCCCAAAACGGGTTAGTTCTCTAAATGACTCCGAGATGCAAGCCACTGATGCGTTTACCGCTGTAAATAATGTTTACAGTAACCATGGAAACGTTTCTGGTGAATGCATGTTGGACAATTTTCGATAACCTGAAACGTTGCCCTTGTTTTCTTTAAATAGTTGAGAGTAAAATTCTTTTTTTACATTTTATTTGGTAGATATGTGTAAATTAATTGTTATACTAAAAGAATAATGCTTGTAAAGTTTCATTTATGAAAAAAAATCGCTTTTTTAATCCGTACACCACCAATTTCACGTATACGTCACATCGAGAAAATAATATTTCGACTAGCTTTTTTTGAGAAAACAACGATGAAGTGTATGTATTGGGACCATTTTTCAGTCAACTAATCGCAAGAAATCATTTTTTTCCGCCGAGAAAAGTGTCTGGGCCTTAAAGGGTTAATATCCATAAATTACAAATTGACTAATTTGAAAGAAGTCTGAATTAAAAAGAAACTACGCATACTTCTCCCTCATCCTGTTTCCATTTCTTCGCTCGTCTATTTTCATAAATACTATTACCTACACTCTGAATTCGTTCGACCACTTTGTTAGATCCCGCCGCAGAAGCCCAGCGTGCATCTCGAAGCAGAAGCGAGCGGTTCCCATTAAATGTACCGTTCCTCTCTGTTCCAGTCGTAAAATCGCGGTTGCGATGTAAAAATCGGTAAGCCAGCCCGCCCGAAGGCTGCGCGAAAGCGGCCCTCCCCTTTCGTCCGTTGAGTATTATAATTTCACTGCTCGTCGGGGGAACTCGCATGGGAGTGCAAGTGCGTAATGCACTTCTTACCATTCGACGTGCATTAATTGGACGGTAAGACCCGAGAGCGTGTTCCCTGCGCGAGCGGAATTCCAGTCTAGTAACCATACAGTTGCTGGTTCCGAGCTTTAAAAACGTTTCCCAGCGCTGTAATACGCGATCATCGACTCGGCCAACGAAATGAGAACGAAACCGGCCTGCCCGCGAAGAGAGAGCATTGTCCACCGCCTTTCTTTCTTTCGAAACACCGTGACCGGCAAACGAGACTTCTCCTATTTCCGTCTGGCCCGTTTCGAGGAAAGAAAGGGCCGCGCCGCCATAACCCTGCGCGCGCATTAAATTAATTCCCTCCAATCGTCATGGGAACCCATGCTTTCCCTCCAGAGCCACTCGACTCATCGCACGGACGCGATATTTATAGCGGCCCCGCCAATTTTCTCGGAATACCTGCCGATCGACGTTTCACCGTTGAAACATTCTCTCGGAACCTGCCTCTCGACTTTGGACAATGAAACATCGCTATACACACGCGTAACTAATCATCTGACCCAATAATAGAAACACCTATATTATAAAATACTTCAAAGTAGGTACTATCACCCCCAAAAACAGAATAACAAACACATCCCAAACATCAGCCACCCTCATTGTCACTTCTACACATAAAAAGAAAGCATGCGCATCTCGAGACAGAAATCGTCGCGCCAAGGGACTCTTTGTTGGGGGAGAGGTAAATGGAAACATACGAGGGATAAAAGCATCGAAGAAGGAGGCAAAAGGGGAGGAATTGAGAGAAGAGAGCAACGGTGTAATCCAGAGGGAGAAGAGTAGCTGGCGACGAAGTGAGCCGTGGCTTGAGTGGGGGCAAGGGTGAGCGACGACGACGCGGTGGTGACGGCGTCGGTGACGGCGCGGCGTCGCCGACGGCGGCGTTGCGCGGAGTAGCGGGCGAGGGGAGAAGCCTGGTAGTCCCGCGAGCAGAAGCGGCCGCGGCGCGCCACTCGGAAGGGTGGAGAGTAGGGGGAGGGCAGCGGTGTGGAAGAAGGGATGCGGCCTGGTGGCGAGGGAGGGACGCGGAGTGCGGTCAAGTGTACTGGGTAACTAGGTCAATGAGAGAACCGAGAGAGCGACGTTGTTGCGGGAGCACGAGCGCGCCACCGCGAGGGTTCTCTCCTCCCCTCTCCCCCTTCCGTGCCTCCTCTCTTGTCTCTCTATCTGTCTCCGCGCTCGCCGTCGTTCGACGTGGCTCGATCCGGTATGCCGACTATTCGCTCCACGCATTTCTATGCGCGCTCTTCTTCCCTGCGTCCATTATTCTGCCGTTGCGCGTTGATTCACTCAAACGCCCCCGCGCGCTGCCGATCGCGGGGTGGCGAGTGTGGACTCTCGCGAGTAAGAACCACCAACTTCCTCTTCATTACTGACTCGTCGTTTGTTTTCCTCTCGAGTCGGCTCTTGAGAGCAGACAGCGTTTAGATGATAAGTTCATACGTCTATGGAGACGTTTTGGGAAATGTGGATGGGTTCTAAATTCTCCTTTCTTTGGGGAATTTTGGGTAGGAGGATGGGGTTCGTTACACCTGGGGAGGGTGTACAGAGGTTGTATCAAATTTCTGGGAAATTAAAGGGGGAAGATTGTATTATACTTGAAAAAACTCAGCAATTATTGAAGTCTAAAGATGCGAATCCACGATAAGATTTTACACGAGACAAAAATCCCAGCAATAACTAAGTGGAAATAAAGGAAATAGCCGCGAGAAATGAGAATTTTAATTTCATGGAACTAATGCCAGAATAATTAAAAAGTAATAAAATTGTCTCGCGAGATTGAATTCTTGTGTTTCATTGTGGATTTGCACCTTAACCCTCATCTGTTCTTCATTTCACGAAATGAATCTGGCCCTCGATGTCAAATTGAAACACTGGTAAAAGATCGATGAAGTGACAAGGTAAACAGTTATTTTTCCAAATTTTTTTATTCAAATTGCTAAGTTAACATTTACATCTTAGATTTTTCACAACTTACACATAAAATGAAACGATGCGCAGGACATAGGGTAAACCAACCAGTGAATGACCAAATTGTTGAATGAGAAGCCCAGTAAATGACCGCATACTTTTATTAAGAATCGTACTTATTAATGTTTGTTTAATACGCACAACTAAAAATATGGGATATTAAACGTGCAACTACACTCCATTTATAAACATATAGTAATTTATAAATTTATAATTGACATTTTTTGCCGACTGTTCATTCACTGGTATGCGGTCAATTACTGGTTGGTTTACCCTACTGCTTGTTTACAAGAATCACAAATAACAGAACGTTGTAACTTATTACGGGAAAACTGTGACAAATTAACACAAGGGACGGATGAGGGTTAAAAAACTTTGAACCTTGGTCCTTTGATCCACGGCGAAATTAATTATTTTGTATAGTACAAAGTCTCGACCACCAATTTTGGTGCACCCTGTAAGCAGAAGCTTGCTTTACGTAACCCGCGTAGCATTGTTAGCAATGTAACTTCTTCGATTTTTATTGGCATACAGTGCCTTTCAAATTGAAGCTGTCTTGGATATTGAATTCGTTGGGTTATTATGTTCGCTAAAGCATTTCGACGAGACAGATCGATAGCGCAGTTCGACGTTTTCGCTCGAGCCGTTTGCTCGGCTGAGAACGTAACGAAAAGATGTGCGCGCACGCGTCACTGTACCCGTGGGCACACTTTTAACACACATCGATACCGGTAGTACAAGGTGGTCCAAGTGCATCGGGTAAATGGGTCAAGCGAATTAATTCTGGTTGGCGAGCTGCACTTTGTGTCTCGGTGCATGACGAAAACGTCGCACGCGTGCCGTGCTGGTAAAAACTTTGGGGGAAACGCAGAATTAGGAACGACCGTGTAACAATTACAATCTTGCGAAATATCAACTACTATTCGACACTCTTTTTCCTTTTCTAAGAGTAATTGGAATATTCTCCTCCCTTTCCCCTCGAAAGTTAAACGTTTCAGTTTCACAAGAAATATTAATTTGAAATGTTATTACCCCAGTTATTCGAATACCCTAATTTATGTATTTATTTATTTATATAAGGGAAAACCCTTTGGTACATTAATTAAATTTCGAACGGAATACCCACTCGATAGATAAAGAAATCAAATTTTGCGATCTCCTGGCAAAACTCGATTTATTTCAAGTTGGTACAATTGTTCAAGTGGGTTAAAATTATTAAAATATCTGAGTACACAGCTTATGCAGTTTGAACGACTCGTATACTCGAATAGCTCTGCTGAAAATAAACAGGTGTCCGTGAGCTTCTTTGCTGACAGTCTCGATAGTTTCTGCCTTCCCCTCCCGGAAACGTGACGACTCGCCCGATTCTTACTCGCGATTGTTCTCTTATCGTCTAGACTCTAGGATAACGATCCCGCTCGCTCGAGCGACGGGGGACGCCTATGGTAGCCATGCCCAACCCTTTCACATGTACGCGAATTTCCGAATTGCTCTCGTAACGATTGATTGTCATAACATCGTGGATAATGACCCGGCCGCTGTGCCGCGACGCGCTTTGTAATTGCAGCGGTAATTTACGGCGTCTGAGCGCGCTATATGAATATTAAATGAGTTTAATGCGGGGAAATATGTGTGTAATGTATTGGTGTGTATTCTAATGAGGCATTCAATATGTGGAACGTGAGATAATATTTAAATTTCGTTGAAACGCATTCGACTTAACGCTTTTTAAATTTCCGTTTCCCCTGTCAGCCGCTAAATAAGCTATCACACGACGCGCGCTTCGTATCGCCCAACTTCTTCGATACCAACCTCAAAATGGACGACCATTTGCTACAATCGCTCTATCGCTCGCTCAGATATCTAACATTCTATAATCTTCAGTTAACGTCGAGTCCCGTATTTCGATTTCCCTATGAAACTTTCAACGAAATAGTCTATTAGCAAGTGCCTAATCATAGCAAAGACAATTGAAGAAATGGATAAAAAATGTATATAAAAAATTTATTAAATTAAGGGATTTATAAAATGCACTATAAACTAAAAAATAATTCTTTTCTTGTACCTACTACAATTTCGATGTTTTCTCACTTTAAATAAAATCGTGGCGCTGCATTAAATTGATTATTATTCTGTTATGAAATATCTCGCGCCTCAATTTTATTTAAAGTGACACCATTGAAATTGTAGTACAAAACACCATTGAAATTGTAGTACAAGAAAATAATTATTTTTTGTGCATTTTATAAATCGTTTAACTTAAAAAATTTTAGTTTTTAGTGTCCAAATTTTATTTGTGGTTATATCGAAGCGGATTTCAAGTCGTTTGGATTTGTGGTTATGGGTTATATTTATTGATGACTGAGTAATTTTTTAAACCCTTCGGATTTTTTACGTCAGCGAGTTCAGCACGAAATTATACATTTTTATTTTTTTTTTATTTTATTCTTTTCATTTTTTACTTTTTTTTTATAAAAAATTGTATTGTCATCACTCCCATGCACGCTACGAAGTTTTAAGACAATTGGACTGGTGGAAGTGGGTGAAAATTAAGTTGCCAGATTTGATCCATAAACATACAGAGGATCGAAGCTAATATAAATCGTTTAAAAACCGTAAACCGGGGGAAGATTAGCAATGTTTTTAGAACATTTGCTATATAATATAAAAATTAACATTTTAGTTAAGTATCCAAATCATAACATTGCATCATTTATGAAATGTACTACAATTGTCAAAATGCATAGAATTTATCCTTTCCCTTCTTTAATACATATTAATTACCATCATCGTACCTATACATCATATAACTAACACTAACCAGTTAAAGTTTTACTGAATCAATCTCAACTCACAATAACACATAAATTTCTTTCTTTTCACGTTCAATGCAGTCTCCTTTACACATTTTTTAATTAACATTTCTAAATTCACTTCAGGTATTCCATCATACCATTGCATCTTTAGTGAACGTACCTACTACTCCCACCATAAAAATGCATAAACCTTTTACCCCTCTCCATCCATAATCCATGTAAAATATCTACCAATATTACCCCTTCCGCCAACGTCCCCCAATTTACGGTACCAATTCTGTTCGACAATCCCTCTGAATTTACGATCAAATGCAGAACCAGAAACCCAAAATTCTTGTCGAAGTCGGCTAAAGGGTAAGCCAAGGGGTTGGATCGATACGACTAAAGTGCCCAGTAGTCTCGTGCCCGTTTACACGCAATCTTGCCTCGGATACCTTCCTCGAGCCGGCCGGGGGTTCCTTCGCCGACAAGAGGAGGACACGCGTGCAAGCGTGCAAGCGTGCGCGCCTATCGGATTAGACGGGAGCGTGAAGCGTGTGGGTGGCCGATTGCACGTGGCCACGAGGAGAGCTTAGAATTATGTGTGCCCGGTCTCTAAGTACACATATAAAATTGTAGTGGGACGGTGGCACGCATGCGGATCTACGAGCGTTGGTAACGCGGTGCCAGCCAGGAATCAGGTCACTCGTATCAAACTGACCTACATACCGTTATCGCCCGTATTATCGCCTTCGATAAAGCGCTTATTAAACGTACAATTATGCCGGGGAAAGATTCAAGGCGTCGTTGATCTTCCTCTCCCTCGTTAGTCCAACTGGCGCGCAGATACGTTCGATTTATCTCTTCGCTTTCTTCGAGGATCTCTCTCGAGGGACCGAATCGTTCGCTCTATCCGCCGGTTACGTATCCCTCGATCGATAGCAACGTCCACGGCGCTGTTAATAATAAGCCGGTGCAAAAATGCCGCCCCAGCGGTCTAAAAATAACGAGCAACAACAACACGGCTGACCTCACGGCTGACCACCGTCACTCCTCGACGCTTCGAACTCTTCAACTTGACCCGGATATCAAAATTATTCCTGCCCGTGATCGCAACCCCCTACCGCGGGGCGATCTTCGCCCCGGGATTCGGGAATTCCGGCGAGCGCTTCTAACTTTATCTCTCATCGGTGTGTATACACGTGCATCCATTGATATCTAACTCAGATAAGGGGCCGGATAACCGTGTATTTATCCGTATCTCCGTTCCACCGCCGTCATTACAAAATCGATTACACGGAAGCCACACGCGACTCCGTTACTATTATCTTGTATTCGAACACCTCGATGAATCTACCTTTATCTATGCCTATGAATTATAATATTCTATACCCGTATGTCTATCCACCTCGTGTCGACACTTCGAGGAAACCCATTGCGCCACGTTCGAGCAGAACCGAGCACGAGTTACGTATCCTCGTGGAGGTTTAAAGTTTAAAGCAACGATCTGCCCGAAGTATCGACCAATTGTATCGTACGGAGCGAGGGGAACCATTATCAATGCCACGACCGCGTGTATCTACTAATGTTTCGTGCGAGCGAGCCCGCCGTCGGTGCTCCACGTGTCGGGAGCAGTGACAAGGACGATTGTTCACGGGGGCTTTATTTTATTCGCGAAATAGAAATTCACGGGAGGGCGATGTGGATCGAGAGAAGAAGAGGGAAACTGTGCCGATCGCCAGGCGATATTACGTAGGCGAGACCGCCAACGAAAGTGAGAGCGGGAGATCTCGGGATGAAGGCGTTGGAACGTGGAGAGTGTATGTTAGAGGGAGAGACAGCGAGGGAGAGAGAGTCCCGCTTACACCGCCTCTCGCGGGCGAGTTAAGCCGACGGCGGAACGTTTATGTCTCTCTCTCGTAACCGCTTAACGTAACAGCCGTAACTAGTACCATTGCCAACGAAAGCTGCCGTGGAAAGTAAAAGCGGATGAGCCACTTTTCGCGCGTGACGACGAGCCCGTGGCTGGCCTAACGGCGGGACAAAGAGCGGCCACGAGGAGAACGGGTACCCCCCTTCGCGTTCTCTTCTCTTTCCCCGCCGTTCCCCTCTACTGCCGGGCTGCCGACAACACCGTGGACGAGGAAAGAGGAGGAAAGAACTTTCGCCCATTCATCGTGACTGGCGCTCGCGCTCGCCGGGCTCTTGAACCGACTCGCTCGAGATCGCTATTGCGCCTAATGCACCGTCTTACACGCGATATAAATACGTGCTAGGTGCAGACACGAGGTGCATCTAGCCGTGCCCGGTGCCCGCGGAATTGGCACGTGCGGGCACGCGTTTACGTGCGCGCGCCTTACCGACGAGCACGCGTCACTCTCGCTGGCGAATACCTCCGCGTCGGGTTTTCGCGGCCGCCAGCGCATCACCGCTGCAACGCCATTTTTCGAGCTGGGATTAGGGTTGCCATCCGTACTTTGAAATAAAGTAGCTTACGTTATTGTAGGTAAATGTACTCTAGACTTTTGAGTAACTATAAAGTACGCGAAAATATTTTATTTCATAATTAATGATATTAGGTGAAGCGTAATGCAATATTGTTAGCTTCTATCTGTTCACGCCACTTCAGCATTTAGTGAGAGAGTTTTCTCTCTGTCATGAATGTGAAGTGGCGGGATGAAAGAAATAACACCTCTCTCAATCTAATGAAGAACGAATGATTTATATATTTCAATATGAATATTGAGTGCATTGACGCTAATAAAATATTTCAAAATAATAAAAATTTACTCTGTAATGCTAAAAGCAATAGAAAATATGTTTGGAGGAAATAAAAACTAATATGGTTAAAATGTACTTTTAATTTGTTGAGGGTACTTTTTTGTATACCCCACGAAACTAAATGTACGTTATTTTTCTGTAAAAAAGGTGGCAACCATAGCTGGGATCCCTCGGTGGGATGTTTTTCGGGTTTTGAATATACTTTCAGCAAGTTTCTGTTATTTTTTTATTTTGTTTTTGGTGGCCATTTGTGGGACATTCTTATCTATGAGTGCGTCCCGATTCATGCAGTGAGTGTATGAAATTGGTGGCATCGTACGATTCCCCAGAATTTCTCTATTTTCTGTATTTTCAATACAATCTTTCAAATAGAGAAATTCAGCTAACACAATTTAATGAAAAGTAATAAAAACAATTAATTTTCTAATGATTACAATGCCACTTTTCTACGTGATTATTTAAAAGAAACTTCATCTGATGTTTCTTTTTTAATACAAATGTATAATTACATATTTATTATCTACCGAAAATATTCTTCGAATATTTTTCTCGAATATCTCGGAATGACACGTTCTCCATAATCTGTCAATTTTTAGGCAAACACAGTTTCGTTTACAATTAATGATATGTATATTAATTCCGATTCTAAATGGCAAGTTAATATCATCTTCATTTTCGCTTTCATCAGACGAATCACAGCTGCTGATTTCATTATCACTATTATTTAATAGTATCGAGGTTATTAAATACTAAAAATAAATTGAATTTCGACCGTAAAAATTTTTTTTAAATTAGAAGAGATAACGAGGTTCTTCTTTCTCCATAATAGCATTTTCAAATTTCAAGAACGCATGAACCGCAGTAACGAAACGCAATGATATGAATGCGCGCAGCGACTGCGCTGCGATCTCTGCACTCACTGCGTGAATCAGAACGCACCCTACGTAAGCTTCTAAACCGCATTGGTGATTTGAACGCAGATATAGCTGGTTCTTTAGTCAGATGGGGTTGGCTCTCGCGTCTATAGTTCACAACGTGACTCATTCGAAAAGCTCGATTCCATTTCTGGCATTCTCCTCCGCAGTTTCGAGCAGACGAAACTGGGAGTATCGTGCGACCCGGTGTCGTATTAATGAGCTTGGGTTAATTATAATACCTTTAAGGTAAATGTCCCCGTTAGCCACTTAGCTCTTTGCCGATCGATCCCTCTTCACAGACAATCCATTTGATAGTTTACAGTTTAAACAAACAGCTTATCCACTTCAAGCGTTACTGTCTTATCGCGGAAGGCTTTTACTCGCTGAAATATCACCGCTCTACCGCGGATACGTGAAATTCCAGTCCGAGATACTGTACTCGTGCGCGTCTAGCTTGCCTCGCTCCGTCTGGCATGGTCAGAATTACTTCTCGGGGAAATTGCTGGTCATTACAGTCACCGATCATTATTATTGGCCTTACCATTCGAAGACCTGGTCTCTCGCGTACCCGATTCGCATTTCAACCTTGAGCGTTATCCTGTTCGAGCCGCTGCTCCCGCAGGAGGTCGGCGGAGCTGGAGGATGGGTGGTTTTTAAACGCGATCATCGCTGTTTCCCCGCGAGATGACGATTCACCTCTCTTACCTTGTGTCCTCCCTCTACCCTCACCCGTGTCCCACCCCACCTCGCCCCGATATCCGCGCGCTATAGCAGCGCTCGTTCCACGTGGATCGCAAATTTTTAATCATACCTCCCTTACGCCCCTCCGCACGCTAGCGCGATTTTTCGGTCAAGGTCGACCGCGTCCTTGGCTTTTCTTAATCGTGATCGCTGATAAAAAAAGAACAGGCTGGGTTGCACACCTCAAGGCGCACAATCAATGCCCGATACAGCGGACAGATACATAAATTGCGTGCATGTAACGCACACCAAACTTGCATGGACTAAATACATAAATATGATTCGCTTGTTACGGGAGCATAATAAACGGCAATGAATACCTTTATCGCGCGAACTTTCACATTTCATGAAGTCCTCGTGCAGCGAGACAATCCCGTCTCTCTGTCTCCCTCTCTGTGTCGCGCTGTCGCGTGCGACTATCGCGGGGCACTCTTGATTTTAATTGCTGGCAGGGGAGGGAAACAAGTGATAAGACGAATTGATGAGATTCTTGGGTAGTTTGAAGTAGATGGTGGTTCGTCGACGGGGCAGCGGGGTGAGAAATTTGCAATGGATCAACGTTGTCAATATTTCGCTGAAAGTTATTCTGCACGTGCGATTTGAAGTAGGCTAGATTCCTTCCCACTACGTTCATCGTCGTATCGAAAGCAGGGCTTCAAAATTGTTTAAATACGGATTTCGGTTCTTCAAACTGATTATGAAGAACCTTTATTTTAAAGCACTGTTATGAAGAACCGATATTTTCAACTATTAAGTATCTGTTTTGGTTACGGTTTCTATTCAACTCCGCATATCGGTTCCATAACTGTTATTCATTCGGTTCTACATAGTGTTCCTGATTTCTCGTTTTTCAATCAGATTATATTTCTCGAGTATCCTCGAGAATTCTCAAGAATTTTAAAAAATATTGCAAAATTTATCTTTTTGGAATAATGTTGGCAATATTTATCTAAATTTTTATTCGTGTCTAACTTAGACAAAACTTGTGTAAATGAAAAAAAACAGATATTAAATGTAATTGATAAATTTATTTATTTAATTCAAAATGTAAGTAAGGCGAAACATTACTTTTTTGTTTTAAAATAGTTTTTTAAAAACCACAATGTGTTTAATGTCGCATCAGCCAATCTACTTGCTTTTTTTATATATATAAATAATATATAAATTTTACATATAAATTTTATATGTATAATAATTTTCCTACACTTAAGTTTCTCGAGAAATACTGTAATTTCTCATAACAGTTATTTGGAATAAAGGTTCTCCATAACCGTTTCAATCAAAACCTTTATAAAACAGATTGAAACAGTTATTATTTTCGAAACCGTTTCAAGCCCTGATCGAAAGTATTTAAGGGGGCATGGTACATTTTTGGCCCCAAAATTATGCACTATTTATGAATATTTTTCTATATGAAATTGGAAAGTTAGATAGATGAGGTTTGTTGCAAATAAAAGATCACTGTTTGAAAGTATTAAAATAATTTTTATTAAAAAAAACACCCTCAGTATAGCCGTTGAAAGTTGGTCCCTCACGGAATGAGTAGAATTGCGGTGCCATAAATTCCGCCTTCTACGCTTATCTGAATCATAAAAACAAATGAAGACATTAAAATTTATTACATGTTGTGGTCGTTGACCGAACCGATTCTTAAATTTCGCATTTAAAAGAAAATGGCGGACTGTCAAATTTAGACACTGAAACTATAGGTTTGACAGTCCGCTGTTTTGTTTTAAATGCGAAATTTAAAAATCAGCTCGGTCAACGACCATAAAATGTAATAAATTTTAATGCCTTGATTTGTTTTTATGTTTCAGATAAGCATAGAAGGCGGAATTTATAACACTGCAATTTACTTATTCCGCGAAAGATCATCTTTGAGCGACTATAGCGAAGGGATGGAGGGTGCTTTTTTTAATAAAAATTCTTCTAATACTTTGAAACAGTGATCTTTAATTTGCAACAAATCCAATCCTCCTAGCTTTCCAATTTTATTTAAAAAAAATTCATAAAGAATGCTTAATTTCCGCGCAAAAAAAAGTACTATGCCCCCTCAAGAATTCCGGCGCCGAGCCGGTTTTATTAAACAATTAGCGGGTAGCGCTGATAAACGGAATAACAGCAGGGGGACTAACGACGGTATTAATAATTTCTAATCTACTGTCGGCGGACGCGAACTGTTTTTCGCGATAACTCCAAGACTGTTTTAAAAGTAACAATCGCCAAGATATTTACTTATCGCGTTAGATTTGATAAAAAACTTACATCACGACAAGGGAGCGGCGTGGGTACGCACGAAACTTCACTTGGAACAATGAAATTAGTGCGCACGCGCAAAAAAAAGGATCGTTCGAATCATCGTTCTGAGTATCGATCGAGACATCGACGCGTTGTCTTTTTACTCAATCTCCGATATTCCACGCGCGACGGGGTGGTTCGATCACCGAACCCAAGCCGACAGAAAAATAAGTTTACCGACATCGGCCAGCGGAAGCCTTTTTCTGCAGTATCCGTTTTTCTCCAGCGATTCTTCACGGATAAGCGTCGGTCGAATTCTCAATAGGGGCGTGGAGCATCACGGCACCGAAATTCTAGCTTTACGGCTATGTTCACCTTCCTCCAGGTCGATCCTCAGGGAGACTTTTACGGAGCCCGTAAAGGGACGTGACGGTTCCCAAAGCGATCCTCTCCGCTGGTAAAAGAGAAAACGCAATGCCACCCCTTGCGGCCCCAATTGCCATCGGGGCACTGGGTCACTGGGAACTCCCGTTGCAAATTGCACGCAATAATTCTCGACAGTATTTCCAAATATTTACATCCCGTCCTTAATTTATGACCAGGACCCCCTAGAGAGAAAGCGGAGACCCCTACAACTCTTCAAGGGGCATAAACACCGGGAAGCTCGGAAAAGTATCCAGGTAGCCGGGTCCGTGTTTGCCCCCACAATTTTACTTGCTTTCTAGAAAGGCGCAATCCCGCCTTCTGGACTCTAGACGAGCCCAATATAATCGCGAAGGGAGTCAGGGTAAACGAAATTACGAGGAGGCGTGATGTTTCACGAGTTTCCTTTTTTTTTCCTTCTTCTCCCCCTCGAACCTCGTTTGCCGGAGGAAATTTATAGAGGAACTACCGATCTCTATCACGTCGCGACGTGGCTCTTATCATTCCCAGCCGGGTAATTTTCCACGTCTCGCCCCCGCGCGAGTTTCCCTCGCCTTTTTCGCCCCGAGCTCGCGCGCGTGTTCACGGCTTAAGGTCCATTTCGAATTCCGTCGTGTGTCCCAGTTGCGAGGTAATAAAAATGGGAGACGACGAGCGCCGAGAGGGTCGTCTGGAAGCTATATGCATGGCCGCCACACGAATGCATGCGCACAAGCGAGGGGGTACATCCTTGCACTTCCACACAGAAAGTGGTCTACGCGCCGCGTCCTTTGCCATAGAACGATGGATCTGCACGCTGGAACGCGCGCACGCGCAACTTCGCATCTCTGTCGCCTCTCCCCCCCGCACGTTTGTGCTCGCGTGCTCCTCGCGTTATGCGTCGCAACACACACACGGGGCGAGTATGCACTCGCGCGCACAACTGTCTCTGTGCGTGTGGGTGCACGTTAATGCATGGCACACAGTCACACGTGGTCTCGCGATATCCCATGTGGGTAAGTGTGTCAAGGACGTGCGAACTGGCCTGCAAAACGCCAGTTCGCGTTTCGTGGATGAAACAATCTCTACTTCTCCCTTTCCCTCTGCCTCCTCGCCTCTTGCCCCGTCTAACTCTCCTATTCTCATTTCTCTGTTTTTCCCTCGGTGTCTTTCCGAGAGCGGAACGAAGATTCGCGCGATCTTCGTCGCGGGGCGCGAGGAAAAGCGGCGGGGAAAATCGATCGTAGAATGAAAAGGGCGCTCGCTTGGTTGTGAGTTGGAACGAGATGGAACGTATACCGATGCCGTCACCCACCTGTGACTAAATGTTCGAAATTTTTACGCGACCCAGCTCGCTAAAAGCAAGTGCCATCCTTGGCACCTTCGCGAGATTAATATCGGAAGTTTACCATCGTGATCCCCCTCTCAGCTGTATTGATATCAGGGTTTTGAGACGCTCAAAGGGATAGTCAATGTTATCGCGCGCGAGTTCACTGAAGAATTTGACAGTTTCCGTGGCAGTTCCGAGACAGAAATATATATCGCGGCAACGGGCCGTCTCTGCGTGTAACAGGCACAATGAGTTAGATTTTACTTTTAGTTTCGAAAATGGGATTGCGGAGTGGGGCGGTCCTTGGCACACTTCACACAACCGAGACACGTTGTGCAGAGCAAGAGAGAGCAGAGGGAAACAGAGAGAAAGAGCGAGCGTGAAAAAGCGGGACAGAGACAGATCACGCCAGGCTCATATTCTTTGCGTCGAATATTACGAGTTATAGATACCGTACCTGCATAGCTAATGCCGTGATAGTAATCGCGCGGGTAGAAGACGATATACGCGCCTCTTTTCTTTTTTTAACGGCAGATAGGTTGGCCTTAATATGCTTATTAACATTCCATCTCCAACCCGATACTCTTCGCTCTACTAAAGCAAGATTACTTTCATTTACACATCGAATACGTGCGCGAGATAATCCGATATAAATTACCGCGTTCGTGCACGGTGTCTTTCAAAGGGAATTGCTTGAAACTGTGATGGCGAGTGTGTATAATAAATTAAAGTTCAGCTTGTTTAAATTTTAAATAGGGGTGAGTTGGGTAAAATTGAACGGGTGGGTAAAACGGTACATTAATGTTTCTCTTATAAGGGAAGATCCCGAACCCGGAAATTCAAAAAATTCTGAAACCTTGTGAATATGTAGGGAATTTTACGATGAAGTGTGGACAAAAATGGAGCGATAAGAATTTTTCTCGGTAAAATAAAAAAATTATGATACTAAGGGTTGAGGGTTTAGGTAACTCTAGCGATGCGGAAAACTAGGCAATTTGTAAGTGGCAGTAAAAAAAAAGTAAACCACCGATTAATACGAAACTTTGTACTTTATTTAAGTATAATAAGTATTAAAAAAAACGCTGCAATATTTAGAAAATGTTTATAACTAAGTCCGTACGACGCCATTTTCCGGAACACCTTTTTTTAATACTTATTATACTTAAATAAGTTTTGTATTAATCGGTTGTTTACTTTTTTTTACTGCCACTTACAAATTGCCTAGTTTTCCGCATCGTTAGAGTTACCTAACTCTTTAAATGTTTACTATTTAAATGACTGCATGTGGGGAAAACGGAACACTTTTCATGTGGTAAAACAGAACACCTATTTAACCCAATTCCACCAATCCAATTGTTTTGAAACATTGCAGGCGTGCGTAGTTATGATGACAATACAAAATTATGAAAAAAAACGGGAGGGGTGAAGAAATTACCCAGTCATCAATAAATATAACCCATAACCACAAATGCAAACGACTTGAAATCAGCCTGTAACCACAAATCAAATAAATTCAATCGATATGCAATCAGCATATAACCACAAATCAGAACTTAGACACTAGAAAGTAAATAATAAAAAAAGTATGCAAAATTTTTTTTTAAGTTAAACAATTTTATTTAAAATGCACTAAAAACTAAAAAATTCTCCATACACATATTGATATTCATTATTCATGTAAAAATCCATGTGTATTTGATTATTTTCAGTAATTTTTATGTTATCTGGTAAAATCATTTTTTCTTATATGCATAATTATATTTTATTTGTAATAGTCATACCTAAAACATATATTTATAGTTTTTAACATAAATGAATACATTTTAAATCATAAAAATAAAGATTTTATACATTTACATGATATTCAAGTGGGTGTTCCGTTTTACCCACCACTTGAGCGAAGATTTCAAGATTTCAATCCCTCCAGTAAATCTCATTTTCCTTCGTTCCCAAAGATTATTCTTAACAATGGCTTTGATTTTCTTATAGTCTAAGGTCCACTGAAGACTCCAGTTGAAGTCCGGTGTCTTTTTCTCCTTCCGATTTTACGTTATCACCCTCCAAAGTTAAGCGTTCCATTTTACCCCACTCCCCTACCCCTGATAGTCAATTTTAAATTTGGAATTTTAAATTTGGAATTGAATTTTACTGGAGTTGTTTGCTCAACGATACTCCACCAAATTTTCCAACCCACAACAGAAGTAGAAAAAGAAACATACCCTAGTGAACGGAACTGGAAAAGCAAAATATGGAAGCCCGTCTGCCAAGAAGTAGATTACTTCCGACAGCCGCGATTCCGCGTGCCGCCTGTTCGCCCACGAGCGTTTAAAGGATCAAGCCCGATGCTAATTGACCTAGAAATAGCGTAATGCCGATAATGGTCGCATAATTCCCGCCAATACGGGTAAAGGACTTCGTTTTTTTTTTGCTGCCTTGTTATCGCGCTCGCATGCCCATCAGCATCGAACCAGTTTCTCTATCTCCGGCTAGGGAAGCGAGAGATCTCTGATATCTGCGCCGCGCTCGGCGACCGGCTTCGAATCGAATCGACCGTTGGTATCCCACGTAATTGTTCCCGGTTTCGAATTATAGAGGCTCCTTCGTACGGGCTCTCGGGGTCTAACGAAATCGTCGACCTATCGAGAGTCGTGTCGAAACCCGCGTAACCCTTGTATAATGATTTATAATTCTCGAACGCGTGTCGGTGCGCGCGCAATTTACATTTCCAGAGTTTCTGGGTCACAGCTTTCACTTTCTTTCGTTGCTTCTTCCGCCCTTTCGGGCTGTTTCGAGCGCGCCTGCCCTTTATCCCCCTCTCTCTCTCTCCCCCGTTCTCGCTCCCCTTTTCTTCTTGTTCTTTTTTGGCCGCTGCCTCCACCGTCACGGGCGATTGTGATTTAACCTGACACGCAATGGAACGCACCGGGCTCTTTATTCGTTTCTCAATGCGCGCGCCCGGTGGAAGTGGAATCGCATGCGTCGCGCACGGTCGTGCCTATAACGATTAAGCAGGTACCGCTCGTTTCCGATTCGCGCCCGAAGGAACAAAACCGGTGGTACACCCACGCTACACGCGGGACAATGCCAGGCGACAATGAAAAGCAGGATGCCCACGGATCGATCCCGGGCTTTTCCACGATAATTTGCACCGCGCTCGAACATTGGGGGTATTTATTTAGGGGGTCGCCGTTAAATAGGGCTCCGCTCACTTGTTGCGTAAACGGCGGCGCGCGGCCGAAAGTGGACGGAGGCTTTAACCTGTTAAACGGGGGAAAACCGATTCAACCCGTCGCTCGAGCATCCCTATTGTATCGGGGTCGCAGCGGGTTCATTCGGCGCGAGTATTTTAATTGCGCCGGTACAAGATTATTCCCAACTGTTTTTAAATACCCACTTTCGAAAACGCCGGGGGCGTTTTGGGTCAAGGAATGACCCGGTTTAGCAGGTTAAAAGGGAACTTCGGCTCGGGTGTTACTTCCGACTTAACTTCTCCTGAATGGATGGGAAGATTAATTAACGAGACCAACCATCTCGCCCGAGCTTCGCAATTTAACGAGTAAGTCGTGGGCGACGCTCGCTATCATTCGCTACACGCTGCATATTTTTCCTGCCTTCTTTTAACTCTGCGCGCTGCACTTGTACGCAACTTGTACCACGCTTCTCTTGTACGCTTTTACTGACTTCTTCCTTCCTTTTTTTTTCAAGCTAGGTATACGAATATATTTTATAAGTTGTTACGTAAGATTGATAATGCGCTTGATACATTATGCTCGAGTCGAGGATTGAAGGAATCGTTGCTCGCCGGCCGATGCGTCTGCGCGCTCGGCTCCAGTTCCCGCAGGAAAGGAAACGCGGCTGGAAAGCATCGATCACGATTCGAGCATGGTGCAGAATTACAGATACGACATTCTCTTCGTACGATCGTGGAAAGTTCGAAGATCGACGTAGAGATTTTGATGCGCCTAACCTCTAAACCTGCTGCACTGGATACGACGAGAACAACAACGACAATGACGACGACAACACGCGCGCAATAGTTGCCGCGTGCATTCATCGATGACACGCTCGCGCCCGCGCGCACTCGCATATAGGCGCGCCACGCGCGGACAAATGTATGCGCGCTATTACGGCAGGCGCGCACGGTTACTTGCACGGAAAAGAGCGCGACAATTACGTTCGAAGTGAATAAGCATGGGTTTGCGCGGGGAAGGGAAGGGGTGAGGTCGAGAGAGGTAGCGCGTTAGAGAGAGAGAGAGAGAGAGAGGCGCGCTAGCTTTACGGACAAAGAAAGAGCGAAGAAGATGCGCGTTCGGGTTGCAGTCGAAAAAAAAAAGAGGGTAAGACGCGTGAGAGGGAAAGAGAGGAAGAAATAACGCGTACGTTTAGGGTGGCGAGTTATATCGAGAAACGTAAGGACAGGGTCTGAGAGAGAAACAGAGAATAGGTTGGGAGGGTGGGATGCGCGAGGTGGATGGTAGAGGGTGCGAGAGGGAGGGAGGGAGAGAGAAAGAGATAATGAGAGGGAGTGAGTCGCGGCTGCGTCATGTTCTCAGCGAACTGGGTCAGTGGGTCTCCCCACCGCTTCGCATCGTACATCTACTGCGACGTACACACAGAGAAGCACTGGCACTGTCGGGGAGTGCCAACGGCGTTACTGTTGACCCAGCCACGGCCTGTATGTGGCCTGTGCGCCTTCCCTGTGCCCGCTTACCGCGACTCTGTGTTTGGCTCCCCTGTGCTCTTTGAAAGCAAGAGTTGTTCCCCGGCTCAGCCCGTCCGTCCGTTCGATCTTCGTCACGCGAGCCCGCGCAGCAAAAAAAGAAGACGCTATAAAGCCTGCGGAGTCTTTCTAAAATCAATTATGCTTCACGATTTCCCAGTGTAATCTTGCAATACACTGACTATCCGCGAGAAGCTTGTTTTACAAAATACTTTTGATCTTGTTTCCATCGCGCGAATTTGATTACTCGTTGCTTTTGATAGACGGTATCTTGAAATTCTCGGGAATTTAAGTTTTGGAAGGCTCGTCGCGAGAAATTTGGAAAATCAGACGCGAGGGTATCGATTCGGATCGGGTCTACGTGTGTACATGTGCGTTGAGGTATTCGCCGGCAGCCCACCGACGCACAGTGGTCTGGGGATACCTGTTTTTAGCGGCCAAAATTCTGGTCTTTCTGAAACTTGGTGATTAACGGTTTTTTTAGGCCGCTGATAACGAATTTGGCACCAAAAATTCAAAATTGAAAATGACGGATTCTATGACACATATAAATAACTGAAATATAGTTCCTTACGTCGGGGACAAAAATATGTGGACACTCTTTAAAATCGTATAACTTGTTCAAAATTGGTTTAACACGTTCCGTGCCACGTGTACCACCGGTGGTACACGGTAAACTTGATCGTCAGGCCACGTGTACCACCGGTGGTACACGATGTGATAACTGCTCTAAACAAGAGAACTACTTATCTACTGATGATATAATGAAATATTGTGTGATAATATATCGATCTTTAGTCAAAATATCAAATGGCCTGAACGACAAGTCAGGCAAAAATGGCTTGGCACGGAACGTGTTAAACAACTTGAGTTTTTCTGAGAAGCTAGAAGGATTAGTTTGCTAAATGACGTGTTTCGTCGTTTCAAAAAAAGTTGCAATTGGTCGGAATAGCAAAAAAATAGGAAAGGTCATTTTTTCAACTTTTTTGTCTGTAATCGTAATGAAAATTGAAAAAATGCCTTTTATAGATTGATGTAAGTTACGTCTAAAATTTCATCAAAATCGGTTAACGTTGTTCTGAGCTATAAACGCTTAAAGATCGCAGAAGAAGGTCGAAAATCGCGGAAATTCCCGAAATCAGCGATTTTGAAAGAATGTTGAGAAAATGACCTTTCCTATTTTTTTTTTTTGCTATTCCGACCAATTACAACTTTTTTTTGCAACGACGAAACCCGTCACTTAGCAAACTAATCCTTCTAGCTTCTCAGAAAAACTCAAGTTGTTTGGACCAATTTTGAACAAGTTATATGATTTTAAATAGTGTCCACATACTTTTGTCCCCGACTGTATATAACAGTATGATACAAACACTTATTTTGATGTTCTATAATGAGTAATTAAAACAATTAGATTCACATAAAATTTCATGACTTTGTCTTCGTAATATTATATCTAATAAAAAAATCATCAGAAGAGGGAAAGGTATGCGGATTTAGAAGCTCTGAATCATTGTCAATTCATATAAAAAAAATGCCATTATAAAGTTGAAGTTGGGAAATTGAATTTTGACCACCCTCCAGACCACTGTGCGACGACAAATACGGTCGACAAAACGGCGGCAGACCGGCGCGGGAGCCGCGCGAGGACAATACTTCTCCGGCCGACATAGACCTGGTTCCGTAAGTAGGTCATCCCCACCGCTATGTCGCGCAACCTCCTTCTCCCCTCCTCCCTCGATCCCTTCGACCGCGGCAATACCTCCCGACGCTCTCCCCCGTCGCTCCCCGACGGTCCCTCCCCCTCTCCTCCCGAACCGCGTGTTGCCCCCCCACCAGACAGGGCCCTCAGAGGCACCTCCACTACTACTTCGCGTCGGGCACCTGGCCGCGCGCGGTGGCATGCGCTGCTGAATCACTTTCACTTATGCCGTGCGCTGTGTTGGTTATACGCCGCCGTGCTTCTCTCTCTCACTCTCTCTCCCTTTTTCTCTCTCTCCCTCTGTCTCTCTGTCACTCTCTCTCTCTCTGTTTCTCTCTCTCTCTCACTCCCTCCTGTTGGTTCGCTCGCTCGGCCACTCTCGCGCTCTCACACTCGACCCGTGCCCGTCGGTAAAGGGACACGCGCGCTCCTTCTCTCTCCTCGCCTTCCTATATACCCACCGAAACGCCAAGGGAGCCTGACGCGCGGCGGTGCGCACCTCTCGCCGTTCTCTCCCGGTTTTGCCAATTTTATTTTATTCCCGGCGGTGTCACGGTGAAGCGTGTATCTCTCTGCCTACCGGGCGAGCCGAGCCGAGCTGAGCCGAGCCGAGCCGCGTCGTCGCGAAACGCCGTGCCGTGCCGTAACCGTGTTTTCCGTTTTCGATTTCGTTACGAGCAGTGGTCGCGCGCGCGGATATTCGTACCGACAACGAACAACAACGCACAACGATCATCGAAGGAAGGACCGTGCTCGCCCAGGACCGCCCCTCGCAACCCCCCCCCCCCCCTCCACCTTCACCCTGTGTTCCTCGCGTTCGCCGCTCGTGATATCGTCGGAACCGTGGTTGCTGCTGCTGTGATATACGTGACGTTCGTGTGCCCACCGTGTCTCACGAGACGGGTCTCCCGACTCTACCTACCTCCATGTGTCGACGGTAGGGCGGCAGAGGGGAGGGGGCGGGCCCTTCGGGAAAGCAACGAGGCGAGAAGACAACTAGTCGTACGCAGATAGCCGAGCTGTCAAGTCGCGCGTTCCTGGGAACTGAAGGATTCTCTTTTTCTCTCTCTCCCTCTCTTTCACTCTCACACACTACACACACCCTCCCTCTTTCTCTCTCTCTCACACTCTCACCCTCGCCGGACACAAGCACCCTCCTTTTTAGCGGTGCATTTTTACTTGGATTGCAGTGCGTGCGCGCTACTTCTACTCGACCGTATTTACCTCACGACTACGCGGCGTTCGGTTAGTGTCAGAGCCCGTGGTTTAAAAAAAAAAAAAAAAACATCGTGCGAACCGCTTCGTAACACCGTACCGGCGATTCCGCGTGTTTCGGGGTACAACGTTCGCGACTGTTTCGCCCGGCGGGCCCCTCGTGGCGTGAACAACAGAGCCAGTTCGATCTCTCGCGTGTGATCATCGTCTGGGTATACGTGTCACGATCTAACGCTGGATTTATCAGTGCCCGGGAAAACAGATAGGAACGAAGGACCGTGGGTGGTTTGTTATTCCGCGTGCAACAGTGACAACCGCTCTTATTTTCATTCACGGAAACACGATCGCTACTCAACGATGATTCGGACGTGGTCTGATACGGGTTCTAAAGCAGCGAGTGGTGCGCGGTGATATTTCTCGTAAACCTGTGAAGCGTGACTTGGTGATCGATATTATACGTGCCAAGGAACCAAGCGTTTCCTTAAGCGCTCATTACTATTGCCGTCATTGTCATCGTCGTCGTCATTGTCGTCGTCGTCCTATCGCCGATATCATCGTACGCAAGTACTACGACCTTGCGCGACGCGTGCACCGTTACGCTTCGAAGCTAAAGAGGGAATCTATAAATCGCCGCTGTTGTATCGCATGCCGCGTACGCCATTGGCAGCGTATACCTATAGATCGCCGCCACGTTGGTTAGATCAACGAGAATCCTCAATCCGCTTCATATATGAGCCGCTACGCGACGAGCACCCTCCTCCGTGCAGTGGTTGCGCAAGGGTGATATGTTATTGGAGATGGAGCAGCATTCGGGCCTGATATCCCTGAACATGTCGCCGTTCCATCTGAGCCCTCAGGGTAGTCCCCAAGGTGCGGCTGGTGCCGGTCAACAGCAAACCCAGCAACAACAATCGCACTACGGCTCCTCGCCTTACGGCAATTGCGCTCAAAGCCCACCATCCACCATGTGCCACCAATCCCAGTCGCAGCAGCAACCACCGCAGCAGCAACAGCAGCAACAGTTGTCGGTCCACGGTCAGGCGCATTCGCAGGGCGGCATATCGAGTTTCGACGCTGCGTTTTTCGACTCAACCGCTTTGGAAGAGCGATGCCCAATGTGCGGGGACAAAATGTCCGGCTATCAGTATGGATTGCTCACGTGCGAGTCTTGCAAGGGTTTCTTCAAACGCAACAGTTCGCCGTGTAGTAGCAAGAAAGTATACACGTGTTTATTCTCGCCTACGGGCGGCGGGGGTGGCGGAGGAGGAGGCGGAGGAGGTGGCGGTGGAAGTAGCGGAGGAAACGGTAACAACGGCGGAACAACGACCGGTGGCTGTGGAGCTTCTTCGGCACTCGAGATTGGCTCTTGCGGCAACAAGAAGGTGTATACGTGTCTATTCTCGCCAACAGGGGCCGGAAGCGGCACTGGAGGAAACGGGGGAGGCAGCAACGGTGCGGCGAACGGCGCTGGAGGCGGCTGCGGTACGTCGACGGCCCTCGAGAGCAGTAGTGGAAGCGGTTACACCGGCGGAGCCGCGGGCGGCAGCGCGGGTGACGGCGGTGGAGCGGTTGCCGCTGGCGGCAGTGGGCCCACCGCAGGAAACGCGGGTGCTGGCGGCGGCGGTAGCGGTAGCGGCGCTGGAGCTGGCGGTGGAGGCGGCGGTGGATCCGCTACGGTAAGCGGCAATGTCGCGATACCAACTACCACCTACTGTTTACCAACTGGTACGCTCTGTCATCCTGGATTGGGCCAGGTCGGGGTTGGTGTCGTGACCGGCTCGATACCCTGCCCGTCTGACTTCCCCGACACTAAGGACATCGTCATCGAGGAGCTGTGTCCGGTTTGCGGCGACAAGGTCTCCGGATATCACTACGGGCTGCTCACCTGCGAGTCCTGCAAGGGTTTCTTCAAGCGCACCGTCCAGAACAAGAAGGTCTACACGTGCGTCGCCGAAAGGTCCTGTCACATCGACAAGACGCAGCGGAAACGGTGTCCCTATTGCCGTTTTCAAAAGTGCCTCGAAGTTGGCATGAAGCTTGAGGGTGAGTCTCTTTTTTTCATCCATGCGTTAGAGCCGATTTTCTGCGAAGATGTATTGTAGTTGCGTTTACGATCGAGAGCAGTTTGTGCCGTCGCGATCGAGAAAAATCTCTTCGAATTGCTTGGCAATTTCGCGTCGCTTGATGGCAATTCTAGAACTGTAGTGGGGGACAAAAGAATGTGGACATTTTTAAAATCGTATAACTTGTTCAAAATTGGTACAAACAACTTGAGTTTTTTTGAGAAGCTAGGATTAGTTTGCTAAGTAATGTGTTTCGTTGTTTTGAAAATAGTTGCAATTGGTCGGGATAGCAAAGAAATAGGGAAGATCATTTTTCAATTTTTTTGTCTGTGCTCTTAATGAAAATTTAGAAATTGCCTTTTGTAGATTGAAGTAAGTTGTATAATCTCCTACAATTTCATCAAAATCGGTTAACGTTACTCTGAGCTATAAACTCTTGAAGATAACAGAATAAGGTCGAAAATCGCGAAATTTCCGGAAATCAGCTTACAACTTACTTCAATCTACAAACGACATTTTTAAATTTTCATTACGAACACAGACAAAAAAGTTGAAAAAATGATTTTTCCTATTTTTTTTTGCTATTCCGACCAATTGCAACTTTTTTCAAACCGATGAAACACGTCAACTTAGCAAACTAATCCTTCTAGCTTCTCAAAAAAACTCAAGTTGTTTGGACCAATTTTGAACAATTTGAGTTTTTAAAAGTGTCCATATACTTTTGTCCCCCACTGTAGATACTTAGAACCATATTTGGGCATGTATTTATCGTATTTGCTAATCAAAGACAGGCAGCAATACGAAGCGTTCACTTTTCCGGAAGTTTAGTTTGTTTACTTTATGCATTTCTTAAAACGCTGCCCGGTGTGCCGTGCACAGTAAAGCGTGAACATCACGCGTGCCCTTAAAACAAATATCGTGTTTGTACACTCTCGTTGACTGATAGATTACCGAATGGAATATTTACGTTATCGATGGAATGCTAAAAGCTTGAGCATTTCTGCCGGTAAACGTAAGGTAGTAATAGCGGCATGAAATAAATCACACGGGTGTCAGTGTTTTTAAATACAAACACTATGAGATACTCCAAGCAAATAGTCGAAATTGTTTTTCTCGAAAACGAAGCTTTGTACGAAGAATCTTCGCTCTACGTTCTCGATTCACTTTTCGTTTTGCCCGTATAAAAGCACCATTCCCCTGAAACCGCTTCGCAAGGTTCCAAGACAAATCGCTCGGAATGATATGGAAGGTAAATAAAACGGCACAAAGAATTTCGTACAGTTGCGCAAGAGGCTTTTATTCGGTCGGCGATATGGGTGCTCATTTTTTGGATGTGAAAGCGAATGCATGCGGGTGTCGTCGCGATTTTTATGCAGAAGGTGAAAGAACGAAAGCGCACACGTGTATATGCGCCCGTGTGCAGCACTGGGACGTTCAATTGTGCAACACAATATGGGACGTACGGTTCCTTTGCACGTGTGCGTATGTAACCGGCCTCTCCCAGTCGAAAACGCACGCCCCGTCGATTCGATTGAGAAAATTAAATTTTGATAGTCGCCCCCTGCCCGCCGCGTGTCGTTTACATCTTCTCTTTTTTTCCCAACGCTTCGCGACCGGTAACAGGTTCATAATGGCTGCGTGCTGATGAAATAACGCCGGTGTGCAAATAGTCGCGTCGCTGCGTGCGCGGTTGATTATTGTTCCACGCCGGGCTCGAGTAAAATTCAATTGTAATACGGCTATTTACTTTCACCGCGCATTTACGGGCGACCGGAATAGCTCTGTAATATCACCAGCGTGCGCTAATGTTACCACATTTGTTATCAACCTTTTGCGTTATCTCTTATTCAATATCTTTAACGCGTACACGTACCCCCGGCGACACGTCAAAAGTCGTTTACGCGCGAACGCGTGCACACGGCGGCGCGGCGAGCTCCGCGAGGCTCGGCAACGTACGCCTCCGCTCGGCCAACCTCGGCCAAACCCGTTCCCGTTCGAGCGTTCTCGCATCACGCTCCTACGAACTTAACCTTATTACACACCGTGAAGCGATCCGCCGATACTGTCTTCCTTTGCGAATTCTTTCGTCGTTCTAGCAATTCTCATTCCCTCAGCGGACTACACTTTCTCTGTCTCGATTCTATATCCCTTCGTAGCCTACACTCGATCAATTTCGATATATACCTCCGCTGGGGACCGACATCGCCGTCCACGTCGAACCAACCGATTAGGCAAACCGTTCTTACATACGCAATAAAGGAATTCGCGATATATAGCCCGCCTCCGTTGGTTTTCTAAATGCATCGCGCCAGCCAGCCGCTTTTTGCGCGCTCGGATTTTGACTCGCTTTCCTTTATGCACAATTTATGCAGATTTTACGGGAAAGTCGCCGTCGGGACACGGTGCTCGCGAAACCCGCGAGCGTGTCGACAGTGTCCTCTGTGCTTGGTGTACACGGTGTATACACGGTCCCGAAAGATCGCGCGCTCGCCCGGGCTCGTTGCTATAGGAGGACGAAGCGCGTCTAATGCAATTCGAGTAACTGGGTCTAGGCCCTCAAGGCCCGGCGATTAAGCGAATCTCGAAACCGGGCTCTGTCGCAATTGCCGCCTTTGCACGCCGTTTTCCACGGCGTTCCTGCAGCGGCAACGGGGATTGCTTAACGCGGAAAGTTTCCAGAGTGCTTGCGAGTGTTTACGAAAGGAAGCAGTTTCTTACTTGCACGTTATTCAGAAACACGTAAAAACACCCGTCGGCGCATAAAGTTCCACCGATTTCGCGTAACGGGTCGTTTAATTTCTTCCCGCTGAATAACCCAGGTTCACGACCCGTTGAACCCGCTTTGAACATTTCTTCTTTTACATTTTGAACCACCGCCTCAGCAGTCAGAGTCAGTAACTATAGAGCGTACACTTTATCGCGTGCCTTAGCAATTCTTCGATCAACTTTTATTAATCTTCGTAATGGAAGCCCCGCCAAATAATTGATTTTTTTAGGCGAATGTTATGGCTAATAAGTTCGAGTGAATTTCAGCACGTTTTTCCGATAGACGATTCAGTATTTGCTATACCCGGTAACAGAATTTATGTAAATTTTGTTGTAGCTAATTCGAGCGTTATCACTGTTAAGTATATCGTTGTTCTGTGGAACAGTTATTTATCACTAGGAGGCTTTCAATTTTAATTCTCATTGTATCTTGATTGTGGACGAGGAAAAATTCGGGGACAATTGTTGAGGGACGAAAAGCAACAACGGTTAAATACAACCTCGGGTAATCGCGCGATAACACCTGTCACAGTGCTCTGCGACGGGGACCTGCTGTTCGCAGCGGTCCGCGAATACGAGAGCAAGGCTCATTCGACATAATGAACGTTACCTCGGACCTGCTTTAGATCCGATTGGAAACCATCCTGCGGTGGAAGCAGCGAGCCCGTCCAGAGCAGCGTGCGCGTTTACAGGGGAATTATAAAACGCTAGCGGCGACGCCATTACTCGGAACTTACGAACGCGTTCGAAGCGCCGTTCGTAAAGAATTCTTTTATTGTCTCGATACCGCAATTGAGTAGACCATCGGAGCTTTCGAAGTGTGGCTCGCGCTTCGAACTGCCGTTAGTTTTGTGTCATAAGTCGGCTCTGATACTCGATGCCTCACCTTCGGAAATTGGCGAAGCTTTTTGCGCTCCGCAGAAGCTAAACAGGCTGCACTTGTTAACGCCGTTTAACGGAAACCAGACACCCACAATGGTACACTTTCATTGGACTTTTTCATTTCATTTTCGACCGCGACGCGCCATATGCGCGTGTGGACGCGATCAAATATTGACGCTCGAGCTTCGGATTTCGCAGCTGCGAATAATTCGGCCGTCCTTATCCACTTCTGCGGCGAATTATTTTACTTTTGCGTCTCGTTGGATTTCATCCGAAAATTCTACATTTGATTTCCGCGCGAAACTGGTTAATGGACCAGTTTGTCCGCAAAATTCTTTCGAACAGTTCTTACCCGTGAACGAGATTCTCGTGTTATCTCGCTACATCTCGTTGGGAATTTATTGTTCCGATTATCGATGTGCGAGGATGGGTTCCACTGTAAACATACGCTGGCAAGATTCGGCATCTCGCAAGAGATTGAAGGCTCTTGCGTGTTTGCGCTGAGTAATGGTAGAAACCGCGGGACGCGCGAAGCAATAACGAGCGAGCGAAAAGAAAGCCAAATGCGTGTGTTTGCGTTTTAAAGTTTTTTTTAACATAACAGCCGTGTTGCTTAAAATTTACAACGCCACATCCGGAAGTACCCTCGTAAAGTTACGTAACGTGATAATCAGTCAAACGAGTGATAGCATTCGAGGAACGGGTAAACGGTAGCGCGGAAAATTTAAAATAACTTATGCAACGATAATTCGATAGTGCCTGTTTCTAATTTTATTATAAACGCCCTCTTAATTGCTTCAAGGCTTCTGATCATTCCGAGAACAACAGAAAACACTTCGCCGTCTATAATTCTCCTTATTTCCAATTCGATCTTTAATGTGCAACAGGTTCGCGGATAAAGTGTCGGTGAATCCTTCGGAAGGTTTAAAAGTGCATAAAGAACCTTAGAATCAAAATGAAATTCATTGGATCGTTTCTCGTTCACCTCCTTTTTCCTATCCGGGTCTATTAAGTTTATATCTGTAATACGTTTTTTTATCTATATGGACATGCAAATAGGACTCAAGTTTTAAACGTTATGTTTGTCTAACGATCGCGATTGTTAAACGTTCTGAATTACGGCTCTAGTACACGCGAAAAGGTACAGTTAGAACACAAATAAGACCTCGTCTGTTAACTAAGGATTTCTAAGGAATAAGGAGGAGAGGCCAGGTGAAACAAAAATGGTCCTTTTATCCTCTCTCAGAATTAAGCTATCGAAAGAGATTCTCCTTTCCAGAGGATCTCGGGATATAGGGTAAATCCGGGGTAGTTGGTACACCGAAAATAAATTGGCTGTTAAAACTAACACTGATATTATTTATTTTATCAGAATAAACCTAATATGCGCGTTTTCAAGTATAGACTTCAAAATATAGCAACTGTATCGACTCCCCTGTTGTATCGACACCCCCGAATTTACCCTAGCGTTAAAGGGATGGTTGACAGGCTTCTGGTAGCCGATATTTTTTAATTTTTTTATTTCTTTTTTATTTTTATTGTTTGTAAGCGGGAAGGGATTTCCTTTAGTGTACAGGAGTAAGAGGGTGCATATTAAAAAAAAAAAGAAAAAACATTAAGACAGATATAAAAAGATCTGCTTTCCGAACGTGGGTCTTAGAAACTACTTATTCCCAGGCGCCTTTCTTTTTCGTCATTAGCGTCGTCGCCGACAAAAAGTTCTTTTAACCGATTCCGGCGAGTTTTCTGTTTGGACAAAGGGAGATTTGTCACGTGGCGTGGAAGCGAGGCCCGCAGACCTATGGGTAGGGCGAACCGGTAGAATTGCGCAAGTGGAATCTAGAAATTTGAGGTAGGACGTTCGGCGCGCGATCCCTGCCAGTCAGGTGAAAGCCTTTCTGGCGGCTTTGCAATTTCTATTAGACGGCCGAAATGTATTATCTCCGGGCGGAGAGACGCGACAGTGAAATTAGACTCTAAAAATTCTCTCCGCCGCTTTCGTCGTCGAAAGTTTCAGCGCGCGTTATGACACTGCTGTTAGACACCGAGGAGGTTCGCGCCGTTCGTGCTACTTAAACGTTACTTAATGTTATTACTTAACGAAAGCGCTGATTCGGCGTCACTCGTTGAAATTGGTGTTTAATTACCGCTGAGACGACGAGTATTTCGATCGCCCGTGCAACTTATGGTGTAAGAAATTTTTGAAAAGTTGCATACACTTGCAAAGCTTCTCATTCTTCCGCTTCACTATCTCCTTCTGCTCGATCGTCAAATCGAGGGGACAAAGTAAAAGAATTTCTCGGAAAGGAATTCCCGAAATTACTGCCTTCGTTGTTGCCACACCTGATATCGATATAATTTCCCGATCGTTAGCCAACACCGCCCCAACTACGCGTCCCGTAATTAGCGACACTTTTTCACCCGAAGAAACGAACGTAGCAGATGTTTTTTCGCAAGCCTCGGGTTTGGTCGAGTGTGCGAGAAACGTTGGCGCAGGAAAACCCAGGGGACGGTAGTAACATCCGAGGGGTGCCCGAGTGAAAAGCGCAGATCGCGAAAGCCAATAACAATCTACCGTAGGCAGGCCCATTAACGTTAATAACGAGAGCGTACCGTTTATAACTGCGCAAAGGCGACCGTGCCGCGGACCTTCTGCATCTGCCAGCCACGTGGATGGCTCAAGTTTATTGGCCAAGGGACATTCTCTGCGTTCAATTAGCCCTACCGATTCTTGGGCACACGGTCCCATCGTAAAAGTGAGAGCGGTCGCTGGTCCGCGGGTAGTTAAAATCAGTTAGGACGCTCCGTAGGTCACCGTTTACCTTTTAAAAATATACACAGCCTCTTGGTGGTTCCAAGAGGTACCAAAAAGTCCCGTAGCATTTTTCAATCAAACCCTTCGTTTTCGAAATACAAGCCACTAAACAGTAATACATATTTTGTATCTGAAAAACCATGCTTAAAATCGCAAAACGGAGAAAGACTTTCTGACTTTCTTTGACAAGAGGAATCTGTATTCCGTATCCTTCGATTTGTCCCATAAATACGAAGCAGCCTGTTTACGAGCGGGGGTGGATAGGTAGGGCCGGGGAAATGAGGCAGGACAACGGAAATCGTGGCGCGCGCCTCTGCTTAGAAACTCACGAATTTCATAATTATTGTATTATGTTGCAAGAAGGTGCTATACCTGGCCGGCTGCCTGCTTGTCTGTCTGCCTGCCTGCCCGTTTGCTTACCTGCCTTGCCTGCCTGCTCGACTCCTACCTTCGTTGTTAACTCGCGCGCGCGCGCGCGCGAACGAGCGGTCTGGGTGGGGGAGAAAGGTTAGGTTGAGGCGGGGATTGTGTAATCCCTCGTTGAGTGGAGCCTCACCGTCTTCTTTTCGCCGAAGCTTTTATTTCTTTCTCGCCGTGCTCCACTCTTTCCTTCTCTCTCTTTCTCACCCAATTCGTGCCCCTCCCCTCAGTTTCCATACGCGTACTTGTACGCGATCGTACTGCGCGCGGGACTACGTCAGAATTACCGCGGGACGCGCTATTATTCGACCACGTGAAAACGCTGGCTTAACGGTCGGTAACGCGCGCAATTACCGCGCGGCGAACGCGCCTGCTTTAATACTATTTGGTTGGACGTGCGTTTAGTCGATCGTTAACTAATCCGGCGCCCCGAGCCACTTCTATCTGGTGCCGGTACAAACATCGCTGCGCGAAGTAATGTACTTTTGACCTTCAATTCGCGCAGTGGGTCGGTATCATCGCTTGGTAAAACAGGGCACTCCCTACCCGTGCGAATGCACGCATGGTTTCGAGTTTTTTCGCTCTTGCACCTTCCTCTGTTTTGTGTTAGGGTATTAGATAGATTCTATCTTCTTTGTTCGCCGAGAAATTCGGCTAGGCTTTTTCAGTCGATGGTTTCGTTGCTTCTTTTTTTTTTTGTTGCGCTCTTTCGCAACGCGCGGATGACTTCACTAACGGTCGGGCGCGTCGGCTGCGTCACGGAGGGAACTTCTCTCGCGCGATTGGTCCAGCCGTGGGTGACGGTGGTCACGTGGTAGGACATTAATTTCTATGGGGAAGGGCCTGACGTCACTGGGCCCGTGGACCAGATTTGCCAAGTGGGTTTCCCTTTCTTTTCGACGCGCGCGATCTCGGGTTCGGCGCTCTTGCGTATACTTATCGTCGCCACCGTCGCGGACCTCGCGAACCGGACGTGGGTTGCATTCTTTCAATGACTTGCACGCGTCCCGTTGCACGTGCATCTTTACTGTCCACGCGTGCCACTCGTTCCCTAAGTTCGCGGTAACTTGAGGAAAGTTTGGGCATTGAGGAAGCGTCGATTTCAGTGGTGGCTTTCTACTAACCAGTTGCGATATAAATTGCTTTATACTTCATACTTCAATCGCTCGCGGTCGCTGGTTTTGAGAGGTTAAGTCGCTAAGCCCATCTAGTGACATGAAAATAAATAACTATCGAGACTAACCTATCAGCAGGTAATACACACAGTTGACCTATAAACATAACATAGTTTTGTTTTAGAAAGAAGTCTACGGTCTAAAGTTTATACAGTATTTTTTCATTCTCTGTCTCTCGAGATATCAATATCTGTGATCGTACATTCGATCGTACACGCGCCCACTCTCGACTCGCCACGCATACCTCGCATTCTTCTCGCGGTCCATTATTCGACTCTCCCCAAATATCGTTCGCCATACCTTTTAGCGAATTGAAAGCAGCAGTTAACGTTTCAGAAGACGTTAACGTGCCCACGCTTTCCGCGCACGTAGATACTCTATTTCAAAAGCTCAGCAGGAAAAGATCGAACGCTCCTCGTCTTCGCTGTTCCCCAAATCAGGACTATTTATTTAACTCCACAAAAATGAAACTTTTCCGGTAGGCGTGCGTTCAGCGATTGCGTAACTAGCGACGCTACCAGAGGACCATCCTGTGCACGGTTTCTCTGGCCGTTGGACAATCGATGGAAAACCGTCCCCGTGATGTATTTAACGCATTTATATGCCGCTTTGGTAACGCCGCGTCGCTCCTCTTGCCAAATCCCTGCGCAACCGGCAGAGTAAGGAATCCCTCTCTCATAAATCGAAGAACAATATTGACCGTGTTACGGTTGCGATTGATGAGTCTTCCGAGGAGTTTCGACAGAGTTGCAACGCTGCGGAGTTAACGACGAGGATCTCCCGGCAACTTTTATCGCCTCGGTCCTCACCGATCTCGCGAACGCTCGCGGACCTCCCAGAATTTTTCAGCGGTCCGCCGGAAAGGAGGGGCGAGGAGGAGGAACGTAAACATTATGCCGGAGTCGTGCATTGTTGTCGTCCCGCGGTCACAAAAGCACCCATTGTGCCCGCCGGTGAAATTTATCGATAATTCCAACCGCGTAATAACCGAATCAGGAGTCGCCTCGAAAAGCCCGACGCGCAACGATTGCAGTTCCGCGCGTCCTGTGTCGAAGCTTCCGGTCGTTACTCCGTCCGAGCTACAGGAACAATGTTTTCCGCGGCGCGTTTCCGCAAGCTTCCGGCCTACTGGGTGCCCCGGAATCCGATCCGTAAATATCATCAGCGTCGCGGTTTGGCATGTATATTTGACGATCGCCCGATCGAATCGCGCCGTATATCGATACGCTAATGTACCCTGCCCACGCGAGACGGTGCCCACCCACACGGGGCACCGCGACACACCGCCTCGAATCTCCTCGCGCACGCGTGCGCCTGCCTGTATTCGCCGTTCAGCTTGCCACGAAAACCTGGGGAACACGCGTTACATACACACGTGCTTCAAATAGCTTCGTGTATTTTTTACATCGCTTTAGAGAGCTTTCAACTCGCTATCTTGGTCATCTTCAATGAGACACGTCTACTGTGGGCTCAGGTGCAATCGAGGACCTTGCAGCGAGAGGGGTGCAACTCCACTTTTGATAGTTTTTGAGTTATGACATGTAATATACGCCTAAAAAAAATTTCAAATGAGTGATTTATTGCAAATAAATGAAAGTAGAAATACCTACTAATATTTTTATTATAGAATATTTCTTCGCCAAAAATAGAAGTAAAAACTTACCAACTCAATAACTATTTACTACTTACCGGATATAATTATATATTTTCCAAAAAAATTTCAAATGAGTGATTTATTGCAACTAAATGAAAGTAGAAATACTAATATTTTTATTATAGAATATTTTTTCGCAAAAAATAGAAGTAAAAACTTACCAACTCAATAACTATTTACTACTTATCGAATGTAAATATATATTTTCCAATTAGTGCTCTCTTTAGAATATTAACTAAAAGCATTATTTTTATAAACAGTTTTCTTTAATTTACTCGAAGTTGGTGAAGATGGAGCTGCACCCTTCTCGCTGCAAGGTGGATGAACTCGTGTTCCCGCGTGCCAGCATTTCGTATTTCGTATCTCGCATTCCCGAGTGTCGAATTAGGATATGAGTCAAGTTCCATTTATTCAGCTTGTATCAGAAAACTGTGTCGCCCGAGTGGCGATCGTGAATCTCCTGTCCCAACAACCACGAAGCATCACAGTTCCCTAGCCCTCCCTTGCACCTGGCGTCGAATTAAAATCAGAGAGATGCATGTCCCCGACCAGGGAACACCTACGACGCTGAGACCACGAGAATACTCTCCTCGGCAAAACGTAGGACGGTGCTACGGCGAGAGAGAAAAGAAATCCTTGGAGTGCGGGGCCGAGAGTCAAGTTTAGCCCGTGATCCACGACGTAGGGTCGTTTCTACGTTCGCCTGACTCCCTCGGTCCCGCGTAACCACGGCTATGTCTAGGGTGGAGAGACTACGTGGAAAGCGCCGGCGTAAAATGGGGGGGAACCACGCAGCGAACTGTAGACGTCGACCTTTTAGAGCAAAACGTAACGGCGATAAAAATCTCGGGCGGACTGCGACGCAGAGGGCAAGGAATTAAAAAAAAAAAACGGCCCCCTATATTCAGCGACTATGCATTCCTCGAGCATTAACGAGCAGCGATCGGGAACAAGTGGCCGAAAGTAACAACCTGAAAGTCAAGTTTAGCAGCTTTCGTTATTGGCTCGCTCGACTATTGTCTGAATTCCCGGCGAGTCGATCGCGCGGCGCAGAAAGATAGGCGCGAGGAGAGTGTCGCGGAATGGAGGCAGAGGCGAAGGCGCCGAGCCACGCTCCTTGCACCTAGGTCCGCGTAATCCTCGGATGATGTATGAGGCTCGCTTTGCATAACGTTCGTCAGAAGTGATGGAGGATAGCCCTCGAGGGGGAGAGAGGCAGAGCCAATGGAGTTGGAAAGACGTACGCAACGAGTGTCAAGTTTACGCGATCATCCATCCCAGGTGTCGGACGTGGCTCAAGCAAACCCGCCACCTTCTCCTCGATCCTTCAGGCGTAAACGGTAGCAAACATTCGAAGGATCGGCCCGCGATAATCCGTCGTTTCCAGAGCTGGACGACTAAGGATACGCTCGCGCGAATCGAACCGAGGGACGAAGGGGAGGGACGCGGAGAACGCGAGGAGATACCGTGACGAGAGACCGCTACTCGTTAGATGATGTTACCACGGTGCGTGGCCAGGTTACGTACAGTTCGCGAGAAGGAGAGGGGAGGGAGTCAAGAAGGGAAAAGGTCTGCGCTGCGAAAAGGGCACGGGGGGAACGATGAAAGAACGGCGAAAGCGCGAGTGGGGGAGAAAACTGAGAGAAACGGAGAGGAAAAAAAGAGAGGTGGCAAAGGGAGTCGTGGACGACGGAGAGAAAAAGAGAGGAGGCGTAAGCGGGCGCGCACAGGGTGGCGGAGGCGGCAATGTGGATCGGCGGGGCGAGGGGCGCGGAGGGGAAGCCTAGGGTCGAGGGAAGGGAATAAGTGGGGTTGGGAGGCGGGTGGCGGGGTGTCGTTGGTATCGACGGAGGTGTCGGGGGCAGAGGGGCGGCCCTCCTCACTCGGCGGGGCGGCGCAGGCAGAAGTGGACGGGCAAGCGATTCAACCTCCTTTCACTTTCAACGAGCGCGCACAGCGCTTGCTAGCTCGCTCGCTCGCTTGCTCGCTTGCTCGTTCTCCCGGTGTTTCATGCGACGACGGATAGCAAACACTTCGCGTACGAAAATAGGCAACGCCGCCGTTTTAGCCGCGTGTGTCCGCCCTATAAATTGTAAACCGCTCGAAATCCTCCCTCGATTACACCATGACCCTGAGGATCGCTCGTCATCGAAGCACCTCCTAGCGAATCTTGCCACACCGCGAACGATGCGACGCGCGTCCGTCGGCCGAGTTCCTTTTACGGCGTAAGACTTTTAACGTCTCTCTCCCCCTCTCGCTCTTCTTAACCTCCACCTTGTGGCAATTCGGGGGAAGAATGTATTTATATCTTGCGAGGCAGCCAGATGAAGCGCCTAGGGTCTTTTATGGGACAGCTTAGCGCGGCTTGCGAATGATAATTTCGAGTGTATTCGCTTCGCTGAGATTGCTATCATTCAAACGAGAAGAGAAAGGTGGGAAATTCGTCAACATTCACGTAATACCTCTTCCCTTGTCTTCTCTGCCAGGGCTTTACGTAGTATCGATTTTAATGAAACTCTGTAGGTAGATAAAGAGTGAAGGAGTGTCTTAACTAGGGCTGGGACTATTCGAATAATTTAATATTCGAATATTTTACGAGTATTCGAATGCTACGAATAAACTTCGAATATTTGAGTATTCGAATGTTATTATTCGAATAAGATTATAAGATTTCATCCTGACAAATGAATCTAAAGAACTTGATTTATAATTCACACCATACTATTCGAATATATCAGTATTCGAATACTTTAATATTCGAATAGTATTAGAATACTTGGATATTTGAATTATATTCGCCAAACAATTGAGCAACTTTCGGTATTTGAATATTCGAATACCGAAGAATTCGACAAATAGTCCCAGCCCTAGTTTCAACCAATTCGGTTGTTTACTAAGAAACCCAAGTAGCTGTAATATACATATATTTATATTAGCATGCGTTAAGGGCTTTCCATGTGTAATACTTCAAGTATTTCCTTTGTTAAAGAATTTTTCCGTCATTAAGACTGTGTCGACGGAGATTCGTAAAATTTTTGCTGGTCGGGAGACTGGGATCCTTAATACTCGTCTACCGCGCGTTTTAATCCCTCGCAGACGAGGGGGATCCATATCGAGTTCCTCCGCTAGGCCACTTCCGGCCCCGAGACCACACATCTGGGGATCTCTTGTTTACAACGTGAATCTTAACTCTAAAAGCATAGTAATAACTCGAATCGGACCACGAATATCCATATTTCCCTTACAAAAATTAAATTTACCTTTAAATATTTGAATCTACCAATCCCCATACCCTCTAATCAATACCTCAAGTTTATTAAATCCATTTCACACCCAAATAGCAGAAATAAAAGGCGCATCGCATTCGCGTATTAATAAAGCAGCGAGAAGAATATTCGGAGCGCGTTAACAGGTTGTTCCCCCGCGTATAATCGCGAGTAATAAATAATCGTTGTTGGCAGTCGCGGCGCTCGCTTTCAATAGCAACGCGCCGAACGTGCCAAATAACACCTGCAGCGTTCGTAGGTGGAGATCCATGTTTAACACGTAGAGGCTCGTTTACGCTCGCGGAGTTGTTCGCCGGGAGAGGAACGGGAACAGCTACAGGTTTTCAGGCTTTTGTCCTGTCGCGCTGCAATTAGCCGCGAGTCCCACCTTCCTCGATGACGAACCTCGAACACCATTTCCAAGGTTGTCCCGTGGCGGCAGCTCCGTTTGATCGCGAAATTACGTCCTCGATTCTCTTAACGCTAACACGTTCAAACTTGGAATCAAACTTGATGCGCGCTTTCTATAATCGCGGCAAGGAAGATAAGGGTAGAAACGACCGTGTGAGAGAAAGAAAAATAGTAAATTCTTATCTCGTTCGCCGGAAAATGGAAAGGCAGAGAGGGAAAGAGTTGTTCTTCACGAATATTAATGCGACGTCTGTTTTATTCTATATTCCTATTTTCTTCTGTTACAGCCGTGCGAGCGGACCGGATGCGAGGTGGTAGAAACAAATTCGGGCCGATGTACAAGAGAGACCGAGCGCGGAAGCTGCAAATGATGAGACAACGGCAGCTGGCACTGCAAACGATACGCGGCAGCCTCGGTGATCCATCGAACTATCCCTCCGCCGTAACGCCTTTCCTGCATATTAAACAGGAGATCCAAATACCTCAGGTCTCGAGTCTAACGTCTTCTCCAGATTCGAGTCCATCCCCCGCAGCCGTGGCCGCTGGTCTGGTCACGACACAGGCTGGCACAGGAGCCGGTCAGCATCAACTGATCGCACCGTCCTCCCAGCCAAACATTTCTGGCGGTAATCACCTGTACAACCTCAACCCTGGCCTGGATAGCAAGCTATGGGCTGCCAATTCTACCACCCCCAGCCCCAAGGCCTTCAACTTTGGCGAACAGTCGATGCAGCCGCACGCGGCAACCGCCGGCTCCGCAACCCCGACCGTCGCCACCAAAACTAGTCCGATGATAAGAGACTTCGTGCAAACGGTCGACGACCGCGAGTGGCAGGCGTCCCTTTTCGGACTGTTGCAAAACCAAACGTACAATCAGTGTGAAGTGGACTTGTTCGAATTAATGTGCAAAGTGCTCGATCAGAATCTGTTCTCGCAGGTCGACTGGGCAAGGAACTCCGTATTCTTCAAGGATCTCAAGGTTGGTAATCCGATCGTAGCGACTCGACGCTGTGAGGTGAAAGCCTCGCCCAGGTTGATGGAAGTCATCGAAAGGGGATGAGAATCTTAAAACAGTTTATCGGTGGTCCCTTTTATTCTCCAGCCGTGTTACCAGTTATATCATTTCTACAGTCTCTTACACTTTTATATTTATAACTTACATAAGTCTCTCCTTTTATTCTGTCTGAAGTCTCCTTCCGATCTCTCAACAGGCTTCAATCGAGCGTCTCAATGCTCCCCCTCATCATACTTTCTTTCTGAAATCTTCACATCGCAGATACCTATATTCGATTCTTCAATTTATAGGTCAGTCGTGTCTAGCGTGACCACGTAAGCAGCTCCTTCACCTTTACTCTAACCCTTGGACACACTTCTGCGGGATTACCTAACGCGTTCTTGTCGATAATATTTATCTAGATAATGTGGAAGGTCCTTCCTAAACGGTGAAAGTAACGTCGCGCATCTTCGGACAAAGGGACTGCTCTATCTAGAGCAGCGGACTTAATTTACAGCGCGCGTTATCAAGAAGTAGTTGACCTAGAAATTAGGGAATCGAATATCTCTGGAAGCCTCGACCATAGTAAGAGCTTCGTTTCGATGAGCTCCATCAACCCACGAAATTCACACGTACGATCTGCGGCCTCTATATGCCCGAGCCCATTTATTAGAGGCATCATGTAGGTAGCCGGCGATATAGCAATGTTCTGTTACCGTTTTAGTAGAGCATCCGATCCGCGCGAAGGTCTTTCTTCTCCTTTAATTACAAACGCTCCGTGAACTAGATACCGATTTTTTTTTCTAGACCTCTAAGAATCACTAAATACCTCGGTGGCGGGCGTTATCGGGGCGATAAAAAAAGTTTAACGATTTTAACCGCTCGCCGAGGATCTTTTAGAGAACTCGGCTCTTACCGATAAATAACTCGTCGCTGGCCTGTTGGTGGTACGAGCGGGGATGTGAGGTAACCAACAGCATTGCACAATCACTGAATGATTTCAAGCATCGCCTCATATCTAGGTCATAACAAGATACGTTTCTGGGTTATGGCGGTTGCCCTAAAGCAGGCCCATGTTAATTATAAACCGTCTACTTAACCGATTGTACGGTTCTTATTAATTTCCTCATTCCCGTCCCCGCCCGAGCCCGCAGAAAGATGTGTCACGGTTCCGTTGCGATACCTCGGAGGAATTTCACGTTTCCTCGAACAATATGGAATACAAGTTTTTGCCGCCATTTCAAACTGATCTCGCACAAATTCGACGCACCGTATTTCTGTTTCGCGGGCGAGCGCGTTCTTCGTTAAATCGTTTCGAAACTCGCCCCGATCGGCTCGTTTTCTCGTCGTTTATTTCGGCTTTTAAGTAGACAGGACCGCTGCGATTCGAGAACTCGGATACATTCGGGAATGTAAATGTATTCGAGTAGGGCCTTGTTATGCAACAGCCCAGGATTTTGTTTTAGAGCGACAGGATTATTTTTCTACGATTTGTATTTTCATTGTTTGTTATATTGTTCGACAGGTTGATGACCAAATGAAGTTGCTACAGCACTCCTGGTCGGATATGTTGGTGCTCGACCATCTTCATCAAAGGTTACACAATAATCTACCTGACGAGACTACACTTCATAATGGCCAAAAGTTTGATCTCCTTTGTCTCGGCCTACTCGGAGTTCCCTCCCTGGCGGACCTCTTCAATGAATTGTCTGCCAAGCTTCAGGAACTGAAGTTCGACCTCTCGGACTACATATGCATGAAATTCTTGATGCTGCTCAATCATGGTACGCCCTTTTCCTTCGGATCTTTACGGGTATCGCCCAGCTTCCCACCTGTATCTTGACTAAAGCAAGCTTCTCTTTCAACGCGTAGAAGTCCGTGGACTAGTTAACAAGAAACACGTGCAGGAGGGTCACGATCAAGTCCAGCAAGCTCTTTTGGATTACACGTTGACATGTTATCCATCTGTAACGGTATGCACCTTGTTTTCTTTTTTACACTTACATTTATTCCATCCTTCTTTCTATTCTCTTTAATTTAACCCTTCGTGGTCACACCTTCTTATAATCACAAATTGGTTACATGGGGATCATTACACCCCAGCATCATTTTTTAAGTTACCATTTTCGTATCTTTGAATCTTTTAACACTTCAGTGATAATTGTACATTCGTAATACATATACAATCATGGTCTAATAGTCTTTTTTGGAAATGTAAATTTTGGTATGATAAAATTTGTAGTTGAAAATGTGCGATTTTCCACGGTTTGTGGGAAAATAGCGAATTTTTAATTTTTTTTTATTTTCCTTTTTGCCATAAATCTCCTTCGCAAGTCGTAAAAGCGCGACATTTTAATTGGAAAATTGCTCTTGGGGTGCGATACACCCCGCGTGACCACGAAGGGTTAACAGTGGCTTCTTTGTTCGATCTGATAGAAATGCGTTATATTTTTACACAAACAGGATAAGTTTAACAAGCTGCTAGCAGTATTACCGGAAATCCATGTGGTAGCGAGCAGGGGAGAGGATCACCTTTATCAGAAGCATTGTAGTGGTGGGGCACCAACTCAGACTCTTCTTATGGAGATGCTCCATGCTAAGAGAAAATGAAACGATAGATTCGTTTGGCGTCTTTGCCGTCAGTTAGTCTGTTGCTATATCTCAAAAATCACGATAGAGCCCCTTACCGTCAAAGTGGACCTCAAGTACCTATTAAGTGCTAACGCCGCTTAGGTATTGGACCAAGTTGAGGGGCCCTGGTTCAGAAAATACCTATGCAAACAAATCAAGTATAGACGTACATACTTTACATATATATATAATATATGTATTATAAAGTGTATCTAAAGTGTGCAGGGTGTAGCACTGAAACTGTTGCCGTACGATATCTTTGAAATTACGAGAGACAAGATACTTGACCATTGTTGCTTACTGTTCTGCGCGAAGGGATAAACTTAACGGTCTCTAAAAACTCTACAGGCAACGTTTAGAAGTAGAGATACGAAGGAACTGTTATCCAGGACGCATTCTTCTGAGGAATCGAAATTAAACCTTTCATTCGCGCTTTCAGAAATTACTGTGGAAAAAAGAAATGAAAAGGTCCCTTTGAATCCAAGAAAACGAAGCGAGGAATAGAGTTTCCCTATGTTCGTGATTTTAGAGACGTTGGCCCGTAATATTCTCAGCGATACACCCTGTATAAACATAATGACATATATTTTCTATATTTGATGTTGAAGTTTTAGAGATGTATCCGATGGAGAATTACTACCCCTGTTGGTGGGTAAAAGCGCAGGGAAACAGTAAGCAAGATGCCTTGAAAACAGTACAAAGGGTGGTTAAACAAAATATTGGTCAAAGGGCAGGCAACTTTTGTCTAAATAAGTAAAGCTATTTTTCTAATACTAGAAGCGATTATTTTTAAGCATACCACTGAAGCCTTGCTCTCAATTTTGAACAAAAAAAAGATTATCCTAATAAGTAACGAAAGGAGGGATGGACCGATGCAATTCGGTCGATCGTGCTTCTGCAAGGGATTCAATGGGCATACTTGAACGACAGTAAAGATAAAATTTTCATGTGATATACCTATATATTATACATATATACATATATGTCGCACGGCCACCTGGGCATCCTTAGAACTTCCTATGAACGAAAGAAAAAAGTAATCTGCATTTTGTCACACTTGCACACAGCAGGGCTACTATATTGTAAATACTAGTTAACACATTCCAATTATGTTGTAAAGTATAAATCATGTTAAATATGTAATTATAATATTTTGTGTATAGTTTAATGAAATAAATATATTTCTGTTGCTTACTGAGAAAAGGAAATCATTAGCTACTTAATGTCTTCGCTAATTTTAGAATTTTAATTCATGTATTTCTCTTTATTATCTTTTCAAATAGGTGGCGGAAAAAGAAATAACCACGAAATGCGATATTTTATTATTGTATATTGTATCATAATAAAGATTCTGTTTAAGGAAATGAAAGAATCACTGGAGCAAGGTTTATGTGGTCCTACATATTATCTAGCGATTAATACTAAGTATAATAAGATCAATATTGTCTTATCGCAGTTGTTAAATAGATAAATATTTACTGAATGTTAAGATAGCGATATCGAAGTGTAGTAATTTTTCACTAATAGATTATTATTATTATTATTATAATTATTATTATGATTTAGTCAATAGTCAGAAACTTTTCAGTGCTGTGAAGGTTGTCGTTTCGACGCCTGTGGTATCTAAGCCATCGGTAATTACACGTGCTAGATTCGAGGCTCAAGTGTGGCAACAAGAACAGAAATCTTTGCTCGTACTGGTAGGCTGGTAGTACCACCCTTTGCAACTCCTACTGTTTATATCCTCTATCAATCAAGTACCTGGAGAATAAAAAAGAACGCTATTTTACTACTTTCACTTTTCCACCGACTTCGTAAATAAGGTATTAAATATAGATGTAAAAACGATCTGTTGACGCGCGCGATGATAAAAGCAAAAGAAGGAAGCTCGATGCCACGTTAGATTAAGAATCGAGTGTTTGAATCAAACCAGGAGGAGTAGCTGCGAGTATTACTACCATGAACAAAAATAAAAGTATATATATATATACATATATATTTTCGAAAGCATGCATGTACTTATCGTGTGAGTAAAGATTTGTGTCCACGGTGAAAATTTTATTCGAAACCTTCGATTACAAATGCAGAATGTTAAATATTAACATGTTCCCAAATTTTCAAATCGCCTGGTTCTTTTAATCGATCGGTCAGAAAACAGTTTTGAAACTTATTGCTATCGTCTATCATTATTATTGTTACTATTATTACTATTACTACTATTATTGGCTTTGGTTCTTTTTAAATACTTTCAAAATGGATTACTTTTATTTAACTCGCATATAAATGTCTACCTCTTCGTAACTGTATTAAGTCTTACATTTTTACATTTTTAGTAAACCACATACCTCAGAATAGGCAAGCCCAGATAGCAAATTAAATGGAATGTATGAATGTTACCTACGTAGACTTTTCACGAGTCTATTACCACTTCTGTAATATGCGTAACGGCAGAATGTAAATGTTCCATTCAAGTATTGTACCTCGTTATTTCCGCGTCAACTGTCTTAGCTGTCTACTACGTTTATTCCAAATTAGATTATAATTGTATATGATATGTACAATATATATCTAAGTCGAAATTCATTAATCTCTATGAACAAAGCATTGGAATCACAAGTTAATCCTATGTTGCTGTTTGGGTAAAGAGCAAGTTAAAACCGTAATATCTTATTTATTGTAATTTCATCTATTCTCAAGGCTTTTCGTAGAACGTGTCGGTCTGATAATTTCGGAACAACTTATAAGAATCGCAACCACAATTTATCTAGAAACAAAAAACATAAAAAAAGAACGAAAATTGTCTCTTCTAAATATATATCCCTAAATCGATTTACCTTTGTATGTGTCCATCCTATTTAATCGTCCGTTCGATTCTGTTACAACTATGTTTATTGATAATTGTAACTAGCAAGTACGATAATACTGATGTTACGAGCATTGTGTTAAATATGTACAGTTACCAATTGTAATTGGCAAATCATCTAATTTAATATCGATGTGATTTTTTGATCCAATAAATAATTGGAGTTAACATTGAAAGAAGAACTATTATGCGTTGTTAACACTGCCATTAGGAGTTGGCAATTGTAAATTATGTAGAAACAAAATGATTGATTGTAAATATATCTTTATTAATAACTAATAACTGTTCCTTTTTAGGATCGACAGTGCTATTTTTTATATATTATACTGATTGAACTCCTGAACAATAATATTTCCCTTGTCGCACTCCTGTCTTTGGTATTATTGTAAAAAGATCCGCGATGTCTACGAGACGCGCCTTACGATAGATGATCGAAAGGAGGGTAAAGGATGGTACTATGTAAATTATTAAGCGGGCAAATTTTTATCAGAAAATTTACAAATAGTATTTCAAAACATTCAATCGTTTCTTTATGTACACAAGTTATTATAATTTAAATGCGTTTATGTACAACACAAAGTTTATTATAATTTGTAACACTGATGTCATTCGTGTACCGAATAACATGTATATTAAAACATTTGTTTGCTTTGTACAAATATAATAACAAGATAAGAAAATGCACAGTGGTTAATAAAGACATCAGCTAACTACTGCACTCGGCTTCATATTCTTGATTCACAATCTTTACGCGTTACGCCTTGTGCCTTACTTTAAGCACGTTACCTAATCTTATATACAAAATCGTGCCAAAAATTCATTTCCAACATCGAATAACTTTTGTACTTATTTCGCACGAGGCACTTAATTAAAATGACCAATTGCGAGAATAATCTCATCTTTGTCGATACATAGTTTAAAATAAATAAGGACTGCGATGCCTGTTTTGCAACTATTGTTAAAGTGAAAATTAAACTACGACTGAACAATAACTTTCCAATATTAAAAATTACAACGCATTTAGTGAGGGTCAGACTTTAAATACAAATTGTATGCTTTTTCGTCCATTAGATTCTTTACTTCGTCCAGATTAGTTAATTCTACTTTAAACAACCATCCTTTCTCGTAGCAGGACGTGTTAACTAAACTGGGCGTTTGTTCGACCGCGTCGTTCTTTTCAACCACCTTTCCGCTGACGGGACTAAACAACTCCGAAGCAGCCTTCACCGATTCTAACGCCCCGCATTCAGCTGTAAAGATTAATTTCAGTCAAATGGGAGGTATAAAACCTAAGTTTCTTTTTCTTGTTTAAAGAAATAGACAAACATTCTGACCTTCCTTTTCTATTACAGATCCAACGTTCGGAAGCTGGGCGTAAACGACATCACCCAGTGCTTCTTGCGCGTAACTCGATATTCCAACTATACCCACTTTACCGTCAACAGTTATCCATTCGTGTTTTTCTGTGTACAACCTTTCTAGAAATCAGAATCATGTATTTTATGAATGAAGTAAGTTAGAGAAATACTTCAAATCGATGTAATAACGAAAAAAGGTAAAACTCGTAAATTCTTACGATTACTATACATGCAAACGAAAATTGTCAGTAGAAAATTGAACAATTTTATATTGTTATTAAAACGGGTTCTCAAACGCTGGATTCGTTGCATCGATAAATGAATACGAATAAGTTAATACGTAAATATAGTTGACTATAAATTATTATTGGTTAACTAGGCTATGGATTATGAAGATAAATTAAATCGAAGGATAATTAAACTTTTGAAATTAGCTTTTAAACTCACCGGCTCTGAGGCACGGGCTCATAGCGATAGAACGGGAAACACTCAACGACACTTTCGAAATTGGAAGGGCGAGTAGATTTTCCCTTGGACTGCACGAGATCGTTCTCGCGGTGCATTTTATCATTTGTGCAACTAACTTTGCCATTTTTAAGTTTATCGAACCGGCACCACCGCGATCCCGATGTTTAACCTTTATCGTGCTCGTGTCGTCTGCAACCTATCGTCCTTGATCGAGTTCGTAAGTTTTCCGTGGTGCTGCTGAACGGGCGAAAAGGCGCGATTCGAATGAATGATTGAAAGATTTCTCTATGGAGCAACATATGTTCTTCGTATTATCGGGTACTCTTATCTCGTAGACTGTATTTCATCACCGTGTAATTCGAACCAACGCGGAACAAATACACTGCCGCATGCATTAACTCTTTAATAAAAAAATCTACAGTCCAAGAGATATCTTCGCAGTTCAACACGCACGCTATTCGGTGTAACTACGTGTTATTATAATTTATAAGAGAAATGAATACGTAGAAATATCAATAATAGTATGTTGGTAATTACATAATTATCTGTAGATATACAACGAATCTTGAATTGATGAAACTTACATGGAGAGGTTCCAAGGTGCCCGCCTCAGATTGCTTTGAATTTTGGATATGTTTTAGAGGACCGAGAAATAAGATATACGTGTTTTTTATTCTGGCCCGTTTGCGTGTTTAGGGGGTAAGACACGCATTTCTTATTTTTCGGTCCTCTAAAACATATCCAAAATTTAAAGCAATCGGAGATGAACACCTGAAAATCTTATAACTTTAGGGGTTGGTTTCACCCCTTAAATATGAAAACGGGTCGCTATAAAAAGACACGTATATCTTATTTTTCGGTCCACTAAAACATATCCAAAATTCAAAGCAATCGGAGATGAACACCTGAGTCTTATAACTTTAGGGGTTGGTTTCACCCCGTAAATATGAAAACGGGTCGCTATAAAAAAACACGTATTTCTTATTTTTCGGTCCATTAAAACATATCAAAAATTCAAAACAATCGGAGATGAACACCTGGGAACCTCTCCTTGTAATTTGAGAAAGGGTTAAAAAGAAGGTATTTTATATTTCGGATGCGGTGTACAAAAAAGTGTTTTATTTGAAAAATTGAGGTAAAATTGCGCACAGAACGTACGAGAAACGAATAAACATAAATGTGTTACAAGTTTTTCTTGAATTCAAAAGAACTAAATGCATATATTTTGACTTAAAAGAGATGCTCGTGGCGTAGCGTTCGGAAAACACTTAATATTATTGAAATGCCGAGTACAATCACGTGAGGTTAATAGGTCAACAGAAACACGCTTCGGAGATAACTCGTAATTTATGTTATCGAAGTTGTACAATATCTATGACCTCTTAGTTCAATGTGAATAATTCACGAGTAAAAACTGAAAATTCTGTTCTGAGAAGAAGAGCGTTTATTGAGTTGCCTCCGTCTCGCGTTCTTAAACCCAGATTGGTATGCGTGCGGTAATCGATATTAAGTTTCGCTACCCTTTTAAATACACTGTAATCGTTTACAACATACTTTTTAGATTACACCTATCTGTACGCACGTAAGCTTTAAACGAACAAATTTTTCGATATTTCCATATCGATGTAGGAAGAGTTTTATAAAGAAATCGTTGAATATTCAAGTTAGAAGGGATCGCGTTATCTGTTTCAATAGATGCAGTGCTGTTCTTATAAAATGCAAGCACGTCGAATATCTTGTGTATAAGGAACCGTTGACAAAGTTTCTGCTAGTACTGTTACGATGACACTGTAGTATCAGATTCTTGTCGGAATAAGTGAATCACAGAAATCTTAAGTTATAAACCTATAGTATAAGAACGGCCATTAGGATTGTGGATAGGTATTGGAATAGGCTTGCTAAGGCACCACTCGTACCAGACTTTCTTAGAGCTACATTGACGCCAAAAATGAACAACTATTTGATCCCCTGCTTTTACCTGCACCGGTTCCTGTCGTAATAAGTCGTGTTAGATTCCATACACTTACGAAAAATAGCTATATAAACGTGTCTTACCTTAATTGGGAAAAAAATTGGGAACCAACTAAACATTCCGGGGCTATGCGTACTGGGTTCTATGCTCAGCGTCACATTGTTGTACAAAATTGTATTAAAATATCCCGAGAAACCATGTAACACGCAATTCTCTTGTACATCGAATGTTTTTATCTCGTATCTTGAATTGTCAATGGTACTTTCTGAAATGGTAGAGTAATATTGGAAATCTATATTTTACCGAATCAACCGCGTTAATGAGATCTGTTTGCGAACCTTTATTTGGATGTTTGAACGTAAACAGCGGCTGTGGTTTCGCTATGTCGTATTTGTTCTGTAGATGAACTACGTACGATGTTTCAAAATGGGCCATGAAATATTTGCCTTTGTCTCTGCACTGCCTTACTTCGTTGTACAGTTTCGAAGATTGTACAGGAGCAATGTACGATGTATACGATGACGGTATACTTATGCCATCGTCTAAGATGATTGAATAGTTGATAAGATATAACTAATAATGGGAGAAATATGAAATACAGTGAAAATGTACCTTTCAAAAATCTCTGAACTCCATCCAAACATTCAGGGGAAAGCTCATTGTCGCCGAAAGAACCGAGTAACTCGGATACCAGAATATCAGCTTTCTCGGGAGCATTCCACTCTCTCATATCACAGGATACTACTGTCACCTTGCCTTCCCACATGTCTCTTTCCAGAGCCTGTAAGCTGTATGCGTAACAAATTATAAAACTATCTATACTATTATATCAAATTGAAGTTGCATACTTTGAAATGCGGTTTCTCGAAATTAGGGCTGGGACTATTCGAATAATTTAATATTCGAATATAAGTATTCGAATGCTACGAATGAACTTCGAATATTTGAGTATTCGAATATTATTATTTTAATGCTATTCGAATGCCGATGTATTCGAATAGGATGGTGTGAAGTGGGTCAAAATTAGCTTACAAGATTTCATCCTGACAAATGAACCTAAAGAACTTGATTTATAATTCACACCATACTATTCGAATACTTAAATATTCAAATAGTATTTAAATACTTGGATATTCGAATTATATTCGCCAAATAATTGAGCAATTGAAGTATTCGAATATTGGAATACCGAAAAATTCGACGAATAGTCCCAGCCCTCCTCGAAATAGCACCACGGCGGAAATAAGTAGCCGAGGGCTCGATCTATAGGCATCCACAAAAGAAGGATTTTTGGAAATTCCATCCCCAGAGCGGGTGAAAAGGGATAAAATGTATTTTCTCGGATTCCCTATTCCCGAATATCTCTTAGGCCGGATTAAATATCAACTTGGTTCTTACAAAGATTATCCACATAAATGGCAAATAAACCATTTTCAGGATTTTGCCCTAATCAACCCCCAAGCGGAGTGGTGAAAGGGGGTGAAATGTATTTTAATGGAAACCTCAATATCTCTTAGACCCGAAGCGAAGCGCGGGGGTATTTTTGCTAGTACATATATATATAAACAAAGAAAACAGACAATTTGTGACAACGGAAATCTTACGTTAATACTGCATTCGGATTCTTTTCTACGGCGTACACTTTGATTTGCGCATTTGCCATTTCTGCTGCGTTTAAAGATGCGTGAACAAGTGGTCCTCTTCCTGCACCGACCACCATTATTACTCTGCAATTACAGGAAATCGTTATTGCTTTACTCACTTCTGTAATCATATATAATTAATTAGCGTCATGCGTTACATTTTCGTATCTTTCTCTTCTGTCTTGGATGTGATTCCAACGATCGCTTCATAGATGGCTGTTTGATACTGAGTGTACTTAATAGGATCCCTTTCAAATACTTCGTATGTCTGAGATTCAAGATTGTCCATAAGTGGTTGCAGAGGCCATTGTAAATAGTCTTCGTAGCCACGAGCGTATTGGTCAACCGGATCATTTTCTTGACATCCCTATGTAAAATCAATAAGATCGAATAAAGGATCATTTAAAATGATTCATTGGCACGTGAAAATGATAAAAGTTATAAACTTGAAGTTTACCTTCCACAGATATTCCAGATAATTATGATAATAAGTAATATTTTGATACCGATTCGCTCCTGTGAGTATAAACTGTACTTTCAAGGCAGAGAATTTCTTTATTAGTGACTTGTGCGCTTTACTTAATACAGGATATCCTTTTTTGTTCGTGATAAACAATGTGGTTGGTAGAATCAAGCATTTCACTGGTTCCCCTAGCCATCTATCAATCTGGTAACCAAATTGACTCATTAAATACAATTTCCTCACACTTAAAACAGCATACATAAAATACACTAGTATTCTACAGTACCTCTTCTTCTTCGGGAAGATCGTGGCTTACAATTAACGCGACGCATAACGTCCTATCATAATCGCATATTATTCTAAAGGCATTCCACCATTCCCAAGGACTCTCTACTGAATTACACTCCTGTTCTCTGTAAGAATAAGCTTGTTTAACTGGGTTTTCCATAGGTATTTGTATCCAAACCTACAATGAAATTAAGAAAGCTACAAGTTATAAGTACAACGTAAAAGGATTTTGTCGATGAATATACCTGTAAAGTACACAAGCTCGTTACTTTCTTACAGATAATTCTAGCGAGATTAGCATTGTGCTCTATCCCTTGCATCAACCTAAAAGTCACTCCTACAAGGCCCAAGTGACTCGCTAAAGCTAATTCTTGGAGTAAAGCTTTCTCGCTGTTTCTTTTTATAATGGGATTCTTCGAATCCACTTTAATATGTGGCGATAGTTTACCGATAATCAAGTTGTTCCAATCTATAAAACCAAGTACGATTACTCTCCTAGAAAAGCATACATATTTCTGTAGTTTTAAGGGAAAACAACCCATGTCACAATTTCAAAAAATTTGAGTTTATGCATTAATTCAACTGTAGAATATTGAATGTATGTTTATATCAGAAAAAATGAATGAAAACGAATTTTATACGTTGAAAAAATAATGCATTTTAACCAAAGTTCAATATTCAATTAATACGCACTTGGCAAAACAACCGAAGTCCACAAAATTTGGAGAATACGACGTATCTTTCCTTTGTGATCGATTTTTATTTATTTGCATATACAAGTCCAGTGGACTATTTATTATTATTTACGTTAATTATACGAATATCGAATATTATGCAAAGTGAAGGAAATATACGTTTATATCGTAAGAAGAAAACAAGGAAACTTTGCTAATAAGAAGAATTGGTGTTTAGAACTTTCAACGACAATATCTCGAAAGTGAAAACATGTGACATGGGTCGTTTTTCCTTACAACCGCAGATTCATCAAATCACTTACCGGAAGTACATAATACTAAGTCTGGTCTGGTAAACGGACCAGAACGGCTTTTTTCAGCACAAACGAATTCCCTTTTGAATAATGGGTGAACGAGTGGAACGCAAATAAATTCATATCTGTGAACATGTTAAATATTAGTGTTGCTATCGAATAAATACATAGTACAGTCTATAGTACACCCTTTTAACTTACTTCGATGAATTCGCTGTTAAAAGGCAATCGCTTAAGTCCGGTACCGCACAAAAATCAAGACCGCATGAAACAGGTCTCTGTTTTGTCATTGTGATTCACCATTAAATACAGAAATTGGATCCTAAAATTGTCGAACAGATAAAGTAATAATTAAAGAAGCTTTTGTTATTTTCTGAAACACCGGTCGGCACCGGTGGCGTTCTCAAAGAAAACAGAATAATATTTAGTTTCGCTAAATTGTATCTTAACTATGCTAAGGCGAGGACATCTTAAAAAGTTTATTTAATAATTTACCAATAAACCTCGTCGACTTCTGGAATTTAATTATCGGAAATTAAAACAGAAACTGCGAGGGCTCAGGTGCTGATCATGAATTGCACGTGCAACGCTTAAGAAATATCGAAGTACATATTTTCGTTAAGGTATTATTTTCATCGATGAATTTTGTCCAGTTTCATGAAAGTTAGTACGAGGACATGGGATTGACCAATCAAAACACGGCGTTGCTTCGGGCGTCGACCATTTTGCACGCAGCTTTCAGCGTTCTAGTTCGTGATAGACGCTTGGTGACTCCATTTCCCTGAGCATTCCGTTTTCCCTCATTTTCTTGTGTCGCGATCAGGTTGCTGCTTTTCCGGTAAGTAATTTCTCACTTTTATCTTTTAATAAGAAGAAATACCGCGCCGGGCGTCGCGAAACTAAATTTACATCATTCTCGCGTTAAATGAGAGAAAATTTCGAATCTATAGTAGACGTTGCAGAAATTTAACAGTTAGTCACATTGCACGGCGTCGTTTGGTATGTAAAACATCAATCGAAGATATCCCAAATAGTTACCCCCTTTGTTCTATATTACATCCGCTCTTTAATTCACGCAAAGCACAGTGCTTATAGCCGCGTAATCTTTTATTTCTAAAGAGAAATCGAGGCGGAGTAAAGCATCGAAAATTATCTATATAGCTTCCCGTAGCGAAAATAGACATCTTTCCATACTCCATTTTTAAATTAAAAATGAGCAATATGAAGACTTTACGAGTTCATGCGATCCGATAATACATCGTTTAGTAAACACTTGTTACTTAAATTATCATATATGGAAACCAGAATTATACGAATTTATTATTAATAAAAATTATACATTCGAAATATAATAATATTATGTATTAACAAAATAGCGTCCTATAATATCGTCACTTACTTTAGGTACAATGTCTTTCAACCGAGGAATAAAACGAGATTCCTTTGGGAATCGAAACTTCAATAATCGAGGTGGAGGCGGTGGCAGTGGCGGAGGAAGAGTCGGTAACATGGGTGGCGGAGGTGGGATGGGCGGTAACATGGGTGGCGGAATGGGCGGAGGTAGCGGTGGAATGAACCCTTGGGAAGGAGGGATGATGCCTGGTAGAGGAATTTTACCAACCCCGAACAATAATTTATCCTTGGCGTCGCCGCAAGCACAGCTAGCGATAGCCAGCAACCTTATTACCAATTTATTGCGTAATCAACAACAAGAAGCACAGCCGCAGGTAAAATCATTTCTACTGCCTCACGCACGATTATTATACAAGCAACGTTATTAATGTACTTGTGTATTTAAAGCAGGTGCCGTCGCTCCTCAGCCTTGGGAATAATTTCTCTGGACCTGGACCGAATTTTCAAAACCAGCAGAACTTTTCTTCAGGGCGTTATAACGACCGTCCTGTTAGACACCCTATGAAGAACCAACGACCTCAACCGTACAACAAGGTATGAATATATGTAAATTTTCAGTGGATATACGAAGATCGGTATAGAGGAAAATTGTAAAAGGGCAATCTTTAGTCCACACTTCTTTTTACATCAACAACACTAATCCTTAATCAGAAAATTTGAAATTCTCCTTCTTATGTTCATTGATCGATCCATCACCGAGGCTTTCAATCAATGGATGAAGTACTATGTGGCTGCTCTTTGAAGTTACTAAGATATAAGCAGTTGTTATTGCTGGACTAGTTTTGCCACGCATGATTTTCGCTGAGGCATTCATTACCATCGCAATGTCATTTCATTAAAAAGCACGGTAATAAGACGTGTATTGATTTCAGAATGCGATTTCTATTAGTGGAAGTTAACTGGTTTTGCGTAGTGAATTTCAGCGAAGGCCACGGAGGTGTTCTCCCTCCGGCTTGGCTCATGTATATTCTGCCCGAGTCTTCTATTCGTCATTGCAGCTAAAATTGATGGAAGAAAAGCTACTGAAAAGTATTGATTGCAGGTTGCACTTTTCACAGATTTAAACAATCTTCTTCTTGTTGATTATTTTTCATTGACGTTTATTGAACTACGTTCGAAGGAAATAATGTGTGTGTTTGCGTCGATCGTACGTTTGCGATCCAGACACGATCGTTGCCTATAGAAAGTTAGACGATGCGATGATTGGTTGCATCTTCGACTATCTGCTACTGTTTTCCTTTTTCCCCATCCACTGTAACGTGGAGACACTGACCTTTTGGTGTTGATTGAAACACTGAATATACGTCCTGCTTCCGAATCGAGTAGAAATATTTTCTCCCTCAAAGATCCCAGTGGTTGCTTAACCAACTTAAAATTCGATTCGAGAAGAATCGCAATTATATCAGATACTTCTTATGACGGTTTGGTCATTTGACCTACATGACTAGATGGGCAATCGCGCCCGTGATGGCCCTGCTGGGCGACGTGGTCCATCTGCACAACAATCTCGTGCACCCCAGTCTGGCAGTCAGCGTATGAATGGAAACCAAAATCAACATCGCAACGATAAATCTTCTAAACCAATTCCTGCCTCTAAACAAAATCAGACTGCCAAAAAGGAACAGCAGGACGTTAAGACCTCTGATAATGAAAAAGCAGAAGCACCTGTTGTAAAAAGGTAAGCTCCTGGTGATTGTGAATAGTTTCTTCAAACTTCAGTAAGTCTCATTCTGTCACCTATCTTTGTATGTACGGTGTCTCTTACGTATATATGGTATAAATCGCTACAAAATCAGCATCGTGCCCTTTCTCTTATCTGAGTTTTAAAGAAGTATACATACAGATATATATACATATGTCTATATAGTATGGTATATATTCACCCCTCGCAATTCTTGACGAAAACTCTCAACTCACATTTCAAATTTAAGTTAGAATAGACTACAGTTCCATAACACTAGCATTTTATAATTATATAAAATACGCTCCGTCTGCTCTTCTTTCGATACACATTATTCATAACAGGTAATTCAAATACTTCTGCCCTTGATAGAAGTGTGAATTATCTTCGCTTTACTTAATATTGTGCCCAATTTTTTTTCTAGTTATCGACATTGAAAATTTTGTGTACATGTGTCTTCACTAAACACATTAAACAAAAGTAATGTTTAAACCATCTTTATAAAAGAAGAATGTTATGAAATTAACCCGAGTCTTTAATGCTGATAAAAATTATGCGTTTGTTTCTATATTAGCGAAGAGACCGAACAGTCCGAGGACAAGAAGCACGATTGGAAGGACGTGAAGAAGGAAGCCGATGATTCTCAGACCGCTGAAACCGAGGAAGCTGAGAAACCTCAAGACGATGCGGAACAAAAGTCTGACGACAAGTCTGCAACGGAGGATGCGTCGAAGGAGGCGAACACATCCGCTACCGAGAAGGACGCCAAGATGACTGGCAAGAAATCGGAAGCCAGACACGCTGAAAGTCGTTACGCGGAGGTTCCGATGAGCCACATGTTCTGTCATATTTGTAACAAGCATATGTGGGATGGCTACGTGAGTATTTATTTTCTATCTTTTTCTATACACAACATATTTTACAGTGGGACGTAAGATGTTCTTTTCTTCTTTTAGTCTTTCGAAAATCATTTACGAGGACGCGCGCATCAGCTGATGATGGAGAAACTAGACGAATCGTACAAATTGAAGGTGGATCTGATGAGGCACGAGTTAAGAGTAGCCGAAGAACAGCGTGAACTTAGTTTAACCAATTCTAAACGTCGCGGGAAAAAGGTGGTGCATATAACTGTTAAAAATCGTAATGAACCTAGTATATTTACCTTTGTGTTCGCTCCTAGGTTTCCGTGGACCTCAATGTCAGAGAATATTGCACTATGTGCGATCTGAACTTCTACGGGACTCTATCCACGCACAGGAAGAGCGAGAAGCATCAACAATTGAAAACGTTCTTGCATCCGAGATGTTTCCCTTGCGTGAAAGAATTCCCGTCGCGTATCGAGTACGACGAGCATTGTTTAACACCCGCGCACATGAAGAATGCTGTACAATGCGAGGAGCAGCGGAAAAATAAAAAGAAAGGTATGTAGGAAGTAATTTAAGTAAAATGATTTAGATATTTAACTTTCTGTTCTCATCTCGTTCGCAGAAAAACTTGCAAAAGGAGAAGCTGAAATACGGACTGCCGAAGATGAAGAGAAGGATGTTGGCGCTGATGCTAAGAACGACAAGGAAGAGGAGGCTGCTGGGGAACAAGAATACATTACAGATATTACTGAGAATTTGAGCGAGAAGAAGTTCAAGATCCCATCTTATAAATACTGCCGGCAGAATCAAATTTCTATCGGTAAGCAAAGCTTGCATTGATACAATCGAAGTATTGTTTCTATCAGAATATAATTAATTTATTCGCGTTGTTACAGGGAAATCCTTGGTGAAAGAAGTGCAAGGGTTCTACTGCGAGAAGTGTAGAAGATTCATGCTTTTAGCTGACGATATGAATGCTCATTTACGTAGCATCACGCACTACCGGAATTTCGTGCAGGAAGTAAAATCTCTAACTTCGAATACCGAACAAAATGCTGAGCAAAAATCAACAGAAAACCCTGAGGTACGAATTCGCAAAATTTCTAACACTATGTATCTGTTTTTAAACGAAGAATACGCAAAACAATTTCTCTTCTGTTGCAGACTAACGAAAACGCCGCGGAGAATGATAAAGAGTACGAGGGTAATTGGAAACGTCGCAAAGTCACTCATTCCGAGAACGAAGATAACGAGGAGCCGAAGGAAGCGGAAGAGAACAGTGAGAATCCGAACGCTCAGAAAAAAGCTGACGGGGATGAGAAGTACGATCCACTCGAGGCCGACGCGGAATCCGAGGAGGAGGAGAATCATGAAACTGAGAACGCTAGTGAACAAGCCCCGCAGAATATTTCCAATACCCAGGAGAAGAAGACACCGGTTGACAAAGTGTGGGCCGATATTGACAATGACAATGACGCGGAGATAGGTAATTTAATAGACGACGGAGACGAGAAAGAGCACACTGACCACGAGAAACCCGCGCCGAAGGTAGAGCAAAATAGAGATCAGAGTCCCCAAGTAAAGCCGACCCGTGGTCGAGGTTTCGCGCGCGGTCGCGGCAGTCCCAGAGCACGAAGGGCGCGACGATAAAGTGATCTCTATTCCAAAGAGTAAGCTTGGATATATCCAATAGTTAATTAATATCCATTTAGTACCACACCCATCTTCGATACCATCGGTTTGCCAGATATCTTCAGATTATCGATAGTCGAATAATTTGACTTGTTTCCCCCTTTTTTTTATTATCGAACCTCTCCAGACGAGATGTATAAAAATGAATTCGGCGAAAATAGAAGGTGATCTGCGTCAATCATCCGCGGTCTTCATCGTCTATGAATAGTAATGTGTCGGTACCATTCGTATATTATTCATGTACGTAGCTAATGGTGCGTAAACTGATCGTCTGTTTATCCAAGCTTATTCGACATAAAGTTTTTTAATTACTTATTAATTGTAATGAACTGTAGTGCATACAGATTCTTAATCGAGATATATAGATTCGAAGCGAAGAGAAGGAAAGATACAGATGTACTCTCTCGTGTATTAATACTGATTATCTTGTAACTATTCTATATCAAGAAGTACTATCGATATTAGAGTACTCGAAATATGTCAATGGTTTTTTTTAAGTAATAACCATAATGTGAGACTCGTAAAGTTTATTCCTATTAGGCATGTATAACTGAGAAATCTAAAGATATCTTGTAATTGAAAAAGATATTAATATACATATTTTATCCGGTTTATGCCTACTTATGAAATACCTATAATCAAACTTTGTGATGGCGAGCACAGGACACCGTAATAATTTCATTTTCCCCCTTATAAAGGATATGATAGAATATTACTGTAGGACATCTATCTTTTACGTGATAATCAATGGCGTTGTAAAAATATGGATATGGAAAGTATGCGTTGTTCGACAATTGCCTTATAAAATATCGAAATTTTTAATTCAATAAGGTAATACGTGCACTTTGTCTTTATACTTTATTAGTATCTTTATAAAGTAATTTAATTCGCAAGGATCAAATTTGCGTCCAATTCAAGTGTTGGCTCTACTAGCCGTGTGACGTGTCTCAACAATATCGCTGCAATCTTCGTTATTACTTTATATTCAGATTTTCTGTATAAAAAAAATCATGCAAGACAATGACTGTTTATTGAACAAGCAATTACGTAATAAAAAATGGCATTGCATTTTTAAAATCATTTAAAAATCTGTTCATTTCAACATTGGATTCTTCTGTATTCTGTAGAATGTATAAAATAAATGATGTAAAAAAATGTTTAGAATGTTCCTTTGTATCATACGTTCCTGCAGGATTGTATATTTGTTTTTGCCATGGAAACTTAAGGATGATACTTTTAATAATGTGAATGAATAGAGAGATAAAAGTTATGTAGAGAACATAATTATTTCCACTTAAAGTACATAAAATGCAAATATATATAATTGTTGCTATGACAGTTAATCCGTAGAAAGGTGAATTGCTAGAAACTCATCTACAGAATCGGTATCCCATTTATGTATGTCTAGAATGTCTTCAACTTTATTATCTTCATCCAATAATTTAATTATTGGATCTAGACCCCTCACATACTTTATCTGCAGGTTTTTGTATTTACTTGGTCTGTCGCTTTTTATGAAAGCTGAAAGCAATAAGAATTTATGTACACATAGAATCCATGGTGTATTAGTCAATAATTTGTTGTACCTTGAATTTGTGGATATGCACCGAACTTGCATGTGCACACTTCGAGAACAGCGCGTGGATAACGTTTTAATCCAGATGTATCGTAATCATCGTCGTTCAAACAACATTGTTTGCAGTTGTCCCTGCAATAGTTAATGAATCATTAATTTGCCTTTTTTCTGAACAAAGTTGCGTCGCACTATACTTATGTATTTACTTGCCATATTTCTGTCAAGCCGCGTTTATTAAATTCTTCGCATGTAGAGCAGAGTAAATTGGCTTTGTTAAAACCCAAGCTTTTACAATCGTCGGCCGAAAAGTCGGCTCTCACGATATTCACCTGAATTGAAAACAAAAGTGAGGCAAATAACACGTAACCATATTGTTTCTCGTGCTGAACTTATACAGTAAACAGAACGAATTTCGTTATATTCCGACACGTACTCAACAAGACTTAATAGGTTAAGTACGTAACAAACGTCATTGCTTACCACGAAGATGAATGAAAGTAGATGTCCTAATGCTAAGAAACCCATTATACTATTTCATGTGTATTAAAATACATTGGATTAATTATTTTAATATTTGTTATAAAAGCTGAAATAAATTATAAACCTAGAGTAGATATATAATCAACTACGATGGCGCCACGTTCGTCACACGAGGTTCGAGCACAGCCGACTCTACTACTAGCCGTGCTATACAACGTGGCAACACCGCTCATGTGCGGATCGGGAGCACTGATGTCAGATTCGGGACGGGTTCCCTCGAGAATTTCCCCCACCTCGCGCATGCTACGCCGGAGCAGCGTGTCCGTGCGCTCGGCGCTTCGGAGTTCAACTCATGGACACGCAGCTCCGGCGTAGTGTGCGCGCGGTGGGAGAAATTCTCGAGAGAACCCGTCCCCGATCTGGCATCACAGATCGGGAGTCCTATTTTCAATAGTGGAGTTTTGTACTCAGCACTTTAATTAATTAACTTTAATTAAAATTATACTAATATACAGTATTTTTTATTAATTATGTATAAGGAATATATAAATATCATAACTATAGTAAGTAGAAGTAATACAGAAGTATATTAATAGCATAGTATATTAATAACAGAAGTTATAAATGTGGTATATATTTTGTGGACTCTCGGAATAGTTTGGTGTTTTAATGCATTATATTTGAAATATTTACAGAGATTTCAAGAAAATAGGAGTGTGAAACAAGTTAAAACCATCTTTGAACCACATTGATGGATTTAAAAATTGTTAAAGGTACATATGTGCAAGTTAATAGAGATGTGAAATACGTGTAGACAAAATTATTGGTACGAAGCCAAACAGGTTAAGTGCCCGTAGAAAAGAGGTTAGCGTAATTAGTTATTGAAAGGAACAATTATGCAGTTAATTATAAAATCGTGTTAGAATAGTGCAGTATTATAATTGTGGATAATTTTCTCACCACCCTACGCGTTTTTTACCATGGCGCGTTACCTGTTTTTTATTATAATGGGTTAACTTACATAAAATATGTTTATGATTTTCAGAGAGAACATTATTGAACGATATTAAATATGTATATACAGGAGAATAATAAAGAGAATGCATTGAATAACTGTTGTAACCTATTCTCGACACTGTCGGTAAAGTAGGGAACGACATTGAAATGGTAAAAAAATGTTTTCGAGTCGCCAAAAATCCTTCTCGCAAACATTATTTTTATGCAAAATGAGGCTATTTTCAAAATTTCAACTCAATCGGAACAGGCCGGTTTTCGGACTGTCGGTAAGGTAGGGAACGACATTGAAATGGTAAAAAAAAAATTTTCGAGTGCCACCTCTTTCGACATCGTATTATCCTGTTACGAACCTCATTTTAGAGCGTTTTGAAAATTTTGGCCAGATTTTGGAGCAATGTATCAGGAGAACATGAAGCGAAAGGATTTATCCTGAATTTCTGCGTCCAAGGCTTTTCGAAAACTATACGCCTCTCCGTTGAATACTTCTCCGCTTTAGATTCTCTCTCCGAAGGCGCTAACTTAGTGCCACCTCTTTCGACATCATGTTATCCTGTTACGATGCTCATTTTAGAGCGTTCTGAAAATTTTGGCCAGATTTTGGAGCAATGTATCAGGAGAACATGAAGCGAAAGGAGGTATCCTGAATGTCTGCGGCGGAGGCTCTGTCGGTAAGGTAGGGAACGACATTGAAATGGTAAAAAAAAATTTCGAGTGCCACCTCTTTCGACATCATATTATCCTGTTACGAACATCATTTTAGAGCGTTCTGAAAATTTTGGCCAGATTTTGTAGCAATGTATCAGAAGAACATGAAGCCAAAGGAGGTATCCTCCTGAATTTCTGCGTTGGAGGCTCTGTCGGTAAGGTAGGGAACGACATTGAAATGGTAAAAAAAAAATTTTCGGGTGCCATCTCTTTCGACATCATATTATCCTGTTACGAACCTCATTTTAGAGCGTTCTGAAAATTTTTGCCAGATTTTGGAGCGATGTATCAGGAGAACATAAAGCGAAAGGAGGTATCCTGAATTTCTGCGTCGAAGGCCTTTCGAAAACTCTGCGCCTCTGCGTTGAATACCTCTCCGCCTTAGATTCTCTCTCCGAAGGCGCTAACTTAGTGCCACCTCTTTCGACATCATGTTATCCTGTTACGAAGCTCATTTTAGAGCGTTCTGAAAATTTGGGCTAGATTTTGGAGCGATGTATCAGGAGAACATGAAGCGAAAGGAGGTATCCTGAATTTCTGCGTCGAAGGCCTTTCGATATTTGACGATGGTAGGTTTGGAATTTGGATAGGAATGTTCTAGAGGATCTTTACAATAATAATACGGTTTTGTAGGATTTTTCCACTTTATTGTCTATAAAATACATTCAGTGCATTGCAATGGAGCAATACAAGTATGTATAAATGAATATTAAACAAGTATATTTTCAATTTATTTTATATGTAAAATCTAGAGTGCAATGTTTCAAGTTCCTAGGTTGATACTAGTTTTCCCTTATTTGATGCAGTTGAGGTTGTTGTCAAAGGAAGAATGATCCACAAATCCTAGAACAGACAAAGAATAGCAACTTGTATGATCTCGAAGATATATATATATATCGAAGCCGGACTCTCGCGGTGTTGCCTACAGCACGGTTAGTACTAGAGTCGGCTGTGCTCGAGAGCACAGACGAGGTATAGCATAGACCTATCACAGACCAGGTATAGAACCTCGTCTGTGATCGTATTTTAGATTAAGTCGATAACGTTGGGTGTGTCTCGAAAATGGTAAGGGGGCTCGCGAGCCCCCCGAGCGTGTGACACAAAATTACATTGCGTGATAGTTCTATCCTATACTTCGTCGATGGTTATACGAGGCTCCAGACTCCAGAGTCTCCTTATCATTTTCGTGTCGCGTGCAATGTTATCGATTCGGAATACAATATGATCACAACGCTACTAGCGTTAGAATTAAAAGCACAGGCGGTACAAACTTCGCCAATGGTTTCAGGCAACTATATATACTCTACAGAAAAGGTGGCCCCCAACTTTTCAATGCATTTGGCGTGATTCCGCAATATTGCGTTAAACATTAGCTCCATCTTCGAAGTTCAATTTTAATCTTATTTTAATACAATTACGGAACACTCATGATCTGAACATGTTTCCCAAGTAATCTCGATACATCGAAGTGCGCTCGATATTAGCCAGACGTAAAACCAAGAAATTTGATGTGCCCGAAGACCTGGAGCAACTATCACGGTTTCTTGTGAACATTAACCCATGCAAAAGTAATGTATGGGTTATCGATTACTAACGTGACACAAAACAACGTGGAACAACGCGTGTGATGCTGAAATTTTCGATTCATTCAGGTGTTTGGATTCTCACAATCTTTCTGTTAATCGTTTCTGTCGCCAGGACCGGAATGTGTAATACTACCAACACCATTGACTATCTACCGCGTCAATACCACCGTAATCATTGGTACCGCGGGCAAGTGGACAATTCTAACATTCCTTTAACTTCTACGCATGTTCTCCAAGACTTCACGAATCAGTCCCCAAGTGACACGTATCTTTACGATTCCTTATCGTTCGTCGAGTTACTCGAAAGTAACAAGTCGGAAAGTACAATTGAGGATTTGGATGAATTACGAAGATCGCCCAAAAGTACAGTAAGAAACATCGCAGCCTATGTGGAAAGCGTATGGATTCCAAATTCGTTGGTTAACGCGATAAACTATTATGAAAATGCTACTCGTTACATGGAAACAAGATTAAGCTCTGCCTCCAATGGCACGTCGCCAAGCTATTTAAGGAGAAGCGAGGAGACCCTATGGAAACGTAGAACACTGTGCGCAGTTCTCGACGATGGAAAGAGCTCTGCCGAGAAATTATTTCAGAATGCCATTTCGAGTGACAATAAAAAGGAGAGCGTCGGAGAGAAAGAAACGTTACTGAACTATGACGGGTCGGTTTTCATGAACGACATGGAGGACTCGGATTCCTTAAAACCGCACATACGAGTCAAAAGAAACAGACCAGACTCGAGTTCAGGGTCGTCATTCATGTACCAACAAGATTACCTGAAAGATTTAGCCAACTCCTTTCCCCGAAACTCGTACGAATCGATCGACGAAGATTCCGACGACTACGATGAAGCCTCGTTCGAAACGAAGCGAGAAGTTAAGTCGCAGGACGAACAATCCGTTGGGCCAATCAATCGGAGAGTAGAAACTGAGAACGACCAATCGAAAGTGTCAGATACTCGCCCACTCACGATCTTTTCGCCTCAAATCAGTGCTGGTAAAGAATATCTTTCAGTAGCAAATCTACAATCGCAGGACAGAAATTCTGAAATCTCGAGCCCTCAAGAAGATCCCATGTTAGCGGTGGAGCTAGTAAGGAAAAAACGAAACGATTATGGTAAAGCACAGAACACACAGAGTGTAGAAGACATGCCTTCGTTACCTCGTCCCGCGGGCGAACAACTTACCGGTTCGAGTTCGTCAGAGACCAATCAGAACAATTTGGCGCACAGGAATGTTAAGGCAGAGGAATCACTGAACGATGAAAAGCGATTGGTCGATCCAGAGGAATTGAAGAGGGATTTGCACGTTGATTTTCAACGCCCGCGACCGTCCAGTCTAGCTGTTGCCAACTTAAAGGCGGACTTGCTGCGACTGAAGAGGAGGGCGAAGAGTCGCGAGAAAAGTTCGAAGACAAAGAAGAAGAGGAAGCACGTGGAGAAGAATCACGACACACTGACGGGTGATTCCCCGCGATCAAAAACCATGCGCTCGAAGCACGCGATTCGATCGAGAGCGCTACGCAAACGAAAGAACAGCGAAATTACTGGCGAGGGTAAATCAAACGTTCGAATTGCTTCTAAGCTAGTGTCTAAGAGAAATAATAAAAACAATTTCCGCCGTAGATCCGTAAAGGCGAAAAAATCGATCGAAAGAACCGATTCTGAGAACGATCGTTCGCCGACAGGCGTGCGCTTGAAAGCGATCGGTGAGAATAAAATCAACGGCGACAGCTCTGAGCTCTCGTCAGTCGCGCAGAGGGGAAGCGACGCGAGCGAGCTTAAGGCGGGTTCTGATGAAAGCAAGGACGTTGCTCCCGCAGAGAGAAAACAGTCGATATCACCGAGGGAAGAAGACTATACAAAATTACGTGCGAAAAGGGAGAAGAACACGGCTAGGAAGCACGGGTTTCTGAACGAGCAAGATGAACTTAGATACTACGAGCACATCCGCGAGCCGGAAGTGGCTCAATGCGCGGGTGAAGATGGTGATAAACAAAGATCCGAAAGTAGCGAAGCGGACGGTGGTCGAGCGGCGAGATCGATCGAAGAAGTGAAGGAGCTCGCTAAGAAGCTAGTTACAAAAGTAGGTAATATCGGTTCGCATTCCTGAACCACGCAATTGCATTTCTGCCATTAACAACGAATTTCCTTCAAGGTGAATGAACTCGAGAATTATCTGAATGTGGACGACCCTAAGAACAGGAGAGGAGAGAAGAGAATTGAGACTCGCGCGATCGATGATCTATGCTCGAACGTCACCACCGGTTGCGCCGTTTTCAAGGAAACGCCTAAGATCGTTCAGAGATGCGTCCCGGCGAAGACCACCAGCCAAGAGTCCACACCTGCGCCCAGGGTCGTAGTGGAGAGGATCGCAGTGGCAAATAAACACGTCGACGAACACTTTAAAGGGAAAAATGGCAAGTCGCCGGAGAAGAAACGATCAGCCAGCGAACGCGTCGTCAGAACGTCCCCCGGCACGTCGAAAACGGTTCGCAGAGAGAACGCGAATACGGGCCGTAAATGGGGCAGGTGGACGGACTGGAGCAGCTGTAGTGTCACCTGCGGCAAGGGGCGGCAAATCAGATGGCGGTATTGCTTGCGGGATTGCAGCACGGCGGAGACTGAGATGGAGGAGAAGGCTTGTCAGTTGCCTGCCTGCCCGCCTGGCAAATTCCTCGGTATATTCTAGCGGATGATCAACAGCTCCGAAGCGTTCTTTCGTCACGATCCGAAGCCCGATACACTGAACTTTTACCTTATCCTTATTTTAGCGCATGCCTGGCTTTCATTGTAATTTTGTACGTCGATATATGGAACATTTGTATTGAGCGCTTTGTATAAACGATAGGGGCGAGAGCGGATTGTTAAATAAACGAATTAGAAGTGCGGAATTAATATTGGTAGAAATGGAAGAGAATAAATTATAGAAAGGAGGAAATACTAGAAGATATTGTTCGATTCTGCGAAGCATTGATTGCCGAAGAGAACGATGTTAACGCAATTGTGTAACAAATCGCATGATGTATTTTCTTTATCGTCTCATTACCAAATACACAATATATTATACAGAATATTTTAAACAGAACTTTTTTCCTTTTCCCCTACTCGCGTACGTATTCACAAATAACGGAGTTTTCGTTGCTTACAGGAAGTTTTGTGTAGCCTATCATCGCGCTTTCACAATCAACTATTAGACACGCGGCAGCTTGCTTCTGTAAATCGTTGCGAATTATCAGCTCCTCGAGCACGAACATTTATTTCGCGGTATCTCAACGTAAGTGTATCGGCGTATTAAACGATCGTTTCGCAAACGTACAATTATCCAATTCAGCGGATCCAGCTTCCTTTTGTCCGCGGGTTTCCTGCACACTCGTAAAATCTCGGTATCATACACATCGCTCGCTCAACAGTATTATTCAGTTTATTTTGTTCCTTTGCTTACTATCTAATTTCATGTCGCGTGAATCGCTGAAATACGATCTCGCTCGCACTCCCATAACTATTCGATAAGTCGCTGAAAAGCTCCTAAACCCAAGGCTATCGAAAAACGGTGGCGCCTGGTGAATCCAGGCACGTTAATTTAACTCGGGAGCTCAGAGAAGAATCCGTGCTCTTAAACATTATTAAACGTTTTACAATATCTACATGACACGGTGCACAATCGTCCGCGTGATCGCACGTAGAGAAAAAATCACAGTGACACCGCGCGGCCAACGAGCAATCTCGGGATCGCGCGGCGTAGGGTTTTGCTTTCTTGTTTGCTGTTATTTTGTTCGTCGGTCCTCGACGTAGGGCGTTTCATTGATGATTCACGTAACAACTTCACAGGTCATAGCACGAAGGCTCGAGCCAATCGATGCGTAATGTGATTAGTTTCAAAACGTAAAACGAACTCTCCCGTTTCGAAGGAGAACTATACCTATATTTGTTCGATAAAAAGAAAGAAAGAGAAAGAAGAGACGGGGTTAAATAGCTAAAAGAAAGGACAAGGATTATCGCGGGCGGCGGAGAGAACGTGCTATGACCGTTTACCAAAGAACAAGAGATCTCGCCGATGCGGTATCTCCAATTAGTAATATCCGGCTAGTTCAAGGGACCCACTTACACATACAAATTGATCACAATGGTAAACGCATACATACCCACGAGAATACCAACACGCGCGCGTTAAACTCCTCCCAGGACACGCACGCACACACTCTTACAATAATTGCGTAATGTCTTTTGACCCATTGATACTTGTAATCTGTCTTCTTAGCCTAAAGGGCGCGGAAAACGTCGGTCCCTTGGTCGTCGTCAACCGTTAAGTTGCACTTTGTCTATCTATCTGTATCTCGACTGCACTAAATGCTACATTTTTTCCCTCCTTTTGTTTTAAACTTGAGCTCCTTTTTACAGTGGTAAGTAAATACACGATATCCTCGTAAAAACTATGTGTGTGTGTGTGTGTGTGTATATATATATTTATATATATATCCCGTTTGTTTGTCCTAGGCAGCAAAACGTTGCGTGTTCCTTCTTCCAATTAATTTTCTCCAACGTCTATAGAAAATTCACACCGTGGAAGAACACTCGGCACGGCATCCTGCGCCTCTTCGTAGTCCAGTATAAAATTACATCGTATGGCAGGACAAATTCGAACTCGATCTTCTCGGATATATACCGTATTCGTTAAAACACAATGTTCCTCGACCGTTCGGTTTTAGTTTGCGACAATATATCCACCACAGGGCTCTCCTCTGCACCGGCTAATATCCGAACGTCCCTGTCTGGATCCGAGCGCATCTCCCTCAACCTTCTCTCCACTTCTTCCGCCTGCCCAATTCCGAGCCAGTCTGCTAGAAATTAAAATATGTAGCTCGCGAGTGTGCTCGAACTTTCACGCTCGCCGCGACAAAATCCCGGGTAGATTTTGCTCGATGAGAAATTTAACAGGATCATTAGCAGATACTTACGTCCCATGGGAACAACGTTTCTCGACAGCGTTCTCGCTACAGCCAATCTCACGTTCGGCACTTTGTCCGAGGACAGCTTTAAGAGATTTGGTAGCATTTCTTGGGAGAACCTATCCCCGCTGATGGCGTTGCTGGCTATTAATTGGGCGCAGACGAACGCGAACGTCTGTCGTCGGATCCACTTCTTCGCGTACACGCCGAGAGAGTACCTGAGCTCTTGGAAGAGCGCCGTGACGAGGCGCTCGTTGTTTGAGAGATGAGCGACGATGTGCGTCACCTGTGCGCAGATTTTATTATGAGATCGCGGAACGGAGTAATGATAATATACAAGGTGCACAGAAAGCAGAGCTGGGCATTAACTGAATGCAAAATTATTTAAATAACGGATCGAATAAGAGTTACGTTAACTTTAGATTATCCGCCGAATAAAGTTAATTTTTTTATTTGAATAAATTTCTGAACTTTAAGAAAAAATGAACTTTATTCGACGAATGAACTTCACCCGGTTTAACTGTATTCGACACATGACGAATGATTTTAACTTTTTAATTTTTGTTCACTATTCGAAATCTTTATTTAAATAAAAATTTTGCCCATCTCTGACAGAAAGTAATGGCCACGGCGTTCATGATGTGATGACGTTGGCGTGATGAACAACAATATTAAATACTCGAATACACTAATCAATGCATTTTAATTTCTGTGATGAATTTGTTATTTCTGAATTCTGATTTAGATTTAAAATTGAAATAATTGCGGGCCACAGGCCTGGACCAAATGCGGGTTGCTCATCACTGCTATAGACCCTATACAAAGGGATTCGCATAACGCTACAATCTCGGCTGCGCTCCTTGTGCTTTAAAGTGCATTCGACTTTCACAATAAGCTTTTGCATTTTGCTGCGTTTAAAATCGGACGTCCCCTTTGTAGAACTTGTCATGACTACGAACTTAAATCTTATAAGGGAAGATAAAAAAAATTCAAAAAATTCTGAAACTGAATATGTAGGGAGGGATTTCCTCCTGATTACAACGCAATTTTTGTTTGCTGCCTAAATTCACTCGAAGTGGGTGAAATTAACCCGTGAAAATACTATGTTCCGATCCTAGAACAACTCAAGTCGTATGGGCCAATTTTAAAAAAGTTATGGGATTTTAAAGAGCGTTAACTTATTTTCTGACGCGACTGTATCTAGCATATAAGTGCTCAATAGTTAATTCTATATTCTTTTCCAATCGTACACTCTATACCGTTTATCACTCATGTCTGCAGCAAAGGGTAACACCCGTTACTAAACATCATTACTATCATTAAGATCCCTAACAAGAACACGAGACCCGACACATTACTTTAATATCCCTCACAAGAAACCCTGCCCCCGTTCCTCAAAGCACACAAGAAGGCCCCGAGAAGGCTGGTAACGTCAAGCAAGACACCCACCGCGTACAGAATGCACAGAGTCGTGCGAATCCTTACCAAGGAAAGAGCAACATGCCTCACAGCGGCGACCTTGTCGCCGAGTAGTTCAAGAGATAGAGGCACAATGTGACGCTCCACGTCAGCAGGCCCGAACAGGTTCACAACCTCGAGCAGCTGCGTGGCCAGCTCCTCGCGGAACCTCCAGTTCCACTGGTTATCCGTGGCGAGAAACTCCTTCAGCCTCGGCAGATATTGGCAGCGATCGACCGGCTTGAGTATCGTGAGGAAGGTCGCGAGATGCTTGAGGACGCCTATCCTGACCTCGTCCAGATCCTTGATGAACCCGTCATAGATCGGCACGAGGTCTGTGGCGGTCAGCTCCTCGCCGAGGATCGTGGCTATTTCGTGTATACTAGAGGCCAGGGTGCGCCTCACCTTCCACTGATTCGCGTGCGCTAGCGACTGATAAGCCTGCTTCAAATGGGGCCAGTACTCTCTGCCCAGCGTGAAGGTGACCGCGGGGAAGCTGAAAGCGCAATGATGGGCGATGTCTGCGGCTACGTCCAAGCCTCGCTCTGGCTCAGCCATCGATAAAAACGAATCGATCAAATGCTGTGGCACGATCATTTCTAGCTCGTCCGACTGCGGCTCGTCCTCGGCCAGCGCGTTGTCTAATGACGACCCTACGTCAGGCTTCTGGTAGTTCTCCGCCGTGGACCTCTTCGCGGCGTCTACCAGCTCCTCGTCTAGAGGCAGATCTGGGGCTATGTAATAGTACAGAAATGAATTGAATTTGTCTACGTCGCTCTTCGCCTCCTTCAGCTTCTCGTTTCGCAGAAGATTCTGCTGCATCTGGAACAGTAAGAGATCAACGGTATCGTCTCGTGCAGTGTATCGGTGCCTCGCGAGGGCGCCAGGTGTATTGGTCGATTTTGTATACGCATTTCAATGGAGAGAAGTCGAACTAATCGTGGAGAACGTTAAGGGGTCACTCTGGTTAGCGCAACGATAAATTCAGCGATTTTCAGGAATTTATTGCGAAGACAGGAATTATAGTAATGGAATCAAACTTTTTTCTATTGATTAAACTACATTTCTACAGTAAATAAAAAATATAAAAGTAATAAAATTATTGCTTTTAAAATGGTTTCGAATACGATTTTGATGACATCGTGCAGGTACTGGAAAAAATAATTTATCCTTAAAATTAACAAAATGGCGGGCAGAATACAAGAATCAATCTATTTCGGCTGTGTTTTCTGTGCTATTTTCGATTTTAAAAGTAGGTTAGACTCAACAGAAATACTTGGTTGTAGTACCGGCCAGAGGTATAGGTGTGCAGAATAAGGAGTCCAATTTATAAAGCAATTGGTTCGACAGATTTTGAGATTTTAGCTGCACCATGTGAAAAAATGACGTTGCGAGAAAAACGTGTTTAAAATTTTCATCTATAGAGGCCGAGCCTCTGCGCTCCCTACAAAATGCCTACGTAGAAGCTAAAATAATTGGAATTTTTCCATTAAAATTTAACAGTACATTCTTGAGAATATGTACTTTCGAAAAATTTTCTATTTTTTCAAACCATCTAACCAGACTGACCACTTAAGTAACTTTCAGGGACTATCTACAAGGAGAAAAGCTTCGGTACCCTTGATTTATAAGCTTTTATCGTGAAAATGTGATCGTCCCGGAAATCCTCCTCGTCATCATCCTCCTCGACCAGCGGTGTTTGTATTGTCACAGATGAGTCGAAGTTCTTCGCTGAGCTGTGATCCTCTGCGTCCAGCGCGTGATTCCGTATCGCGCACTTCGTGGGGAAAATGCTCTCGTACGAGTACCTCATGCTGCAACCCAGACACACCGAGCCGTGTAATTTCATCAGTTCGAGGTGAAAATGAGACAAGAGAGAGTGGGGGACACAGAGAGAGAAAGAAAGAGATACAGAGAAGGTAGATAGACACAGGGAGTGATCGGGAAGAAGAGAAGAAGACAAATTGAAAGGGAAGAGAAAATGAAGTAGATTGTAATACGAGTTCTCGAGTCGGCCAAGTAGGGCGGGGGTAAGAAACTTTTTTTTTTATACCTGAAACGAGTATCTTGTTGGCTGGTAAACACTAGTTCGCCGTGTTGATTATAAGTTACTTCGGTAAACTGTTTCGCGAACGTAGATATAAATGGTCCTAAAATTTGAAAGGCAGACATTCGCACCCATTTCGATTCGTCGTTAAGATGCGTGGTCAGAAGGTCTGCCAGCAGTAATCGACGGTACTGGAGTGTCACGCAGCACGAGACTGGCACCAGAACGTCCGCGGACGCTTTCCGGATGCCCCACACTTTATCGCAGCACAGATCGACGAATAGCGGGAACTGCAAGGGACCAAAACAAATTAAGAAACTGATTCCTTTCGTTGTTACCCTCTAATCTTTATCTGCGCGAAAGGGACTCGGACTATCGAGTCGAAAGGCGACGAGCTGGCGAAATTAAAAGGGATTTCCTTAAGTATAGACTTTTAAACAATTATAAGACACAGACTTAATATTTTGCGCGAGAGCTATTTTGAATTTCATATTAAAAAAAGGTGGTCGACTACTAGCTATCGGACCGGTCGAATTTTAGAGTTAAGCGGTCGATTATTAAAGCATTCGGACACTTTATTTTTAACGCTAATTATTTATTTTCCCCGAACTTTTATTCTAACACAAAATTTTTAGTGATACATTAAATACATTTGAATTACTCCAATACATTTTATATATCTTATAACATCGATTGTTTCTTTTTTTTTTTAGAACTTTTCATTCGAATTTAGCTTAAAGTGGTCGACTACTAGTGCTTTCACCCTACTCTTCCTACTTTATATATTTAACAAACTAAATAACGACTCACTACCACGCGTTGTTAAAAAGTTATACTCAATTTAAAATCTTTGGGAGCCAAGTGGACGCGAGTAAGCAAGCCAACGGGAAGCAGAGGACTCACCAGTTTCCAAAACAGCGCTTTCTTCCCGACAGCGGTGCAAAGCTCCGCGAAGTGCGAGACGCAGATCTTCCTCACGTAAAACTCGTCGTTCTCGCAGAGCGCGATGTATCTGTCCAGAAAAATCTTTTCCGTCAGCTTTTTGCCAATGAGCGGTGCCATCTGGCTCATGAGCTGCGGATCGACATAACACATGATATATACCTTCGTGCGAATTGGAAAGCAGTTCGACGATACATAAAGGGAACAGAACAGGGAAACAATAAATAACCGAGGGTCGAGAATGATCGCGCACGGGGCAAAGCCTCCCGCGATGCCCTTTTTCATACTTTTCTTTTTATACATCCCGCGTTTCATTCACGCGAGTTTCTTTCTTTCCTCTCTTTTTATTCCTAAAGTGTCGTTCTCCTTCCCTTCTCTCTTTCAAGAACAGTAATTTTTTTCTCGTCCGGTGGAGGCACGCTTTTCACGGCTAAGGCGCGAAGGCATAATTCGCACCATTCCCGGCAAATAAAGTGGCTGTGATACGAGTCCAAGCTACCACATCACAACCACTCTGATGCGAGGAACAGTCGAATTCGCGCCTCTAAACACCTGGAAAAAATAACACAAGTGTAATCAGCGTTGAGTGTGTCAGATGAATGGCGCTGGATCGATAGATGCGTTCGCGGGACATCGGATCGCTTCGATTTCTCCGCTACTTTCTCGGAGCACGCATCTGTGTAACCGTCGAAATTGTGAGCTGGTTAATAAGCTTGAACGCAAATTGTTCTTTAATAATCAAGCTCTGAACCATTGCTCGCCGATTGGCAAAAAAAAAAAATTATTCTCTCTGAATGGTTCATATGCTATATTTATAAAGCTAGAATTTCCTCCACACGAGGACGAATATATAACAAATATAATCGTAGCGCAACGGTTTAACATGCTCGAAATCCTATCCAAAATCCAAAGGCATAGAGTACAATGATAAAGAATATAGTAGTTTGAAATCGACGATATGAATCCTGCCCTCCTTAGTTAAACTGTCCTATCTAGCATTTTTTCAATTTGTGAGGTATATTGAAATATTTGAAGTTCCACACGTCTTTCACTTTTTAAGTAAAATTAGAAAAGTCTACGTGCTTCGTAAAGTTTTATAAACAGTCTAATATATTTAACCTAACTTCTTTCAAAATGGTTAAAATATCTTATCTAAACCAATTAATTAATTGGTACATTAATACTATATTTCCTACCGGTACACCTATTACAAAAAATTATATTAGGTTATTACGAAATACTGATAAAATGTTTTAATTTGAATGAAGAAAATTAAGGATGGTACAAAGTACCTAAACGATATAACTCCAGTTTTCTCCGTTGTTTCAAAATGCTAGATAAATAAAACTGGTATTGGCGCACTGATTCGGTCATAAATAAAGAATTATTTTATTTAATTAAAAATAAAATAAAAGATCAAAGCTATTTCACAAATTAATCATACAATATTCCGACGTTTCGGTTCTTATTTGAACCATTCTCAAGGAGAATTTCTTTCCTATCGAAAAGAAATTCTATAAGGAAAGAAATTCTCCTTGAGAATGGTTCCAATAAGAACCGAAACGTCGGAATATTGTATAATTAATTTGTGAAATAGCTTTGATCTTTTATTTTATTTTTAATTAAATAAAATAATTCTTTATTTATGACCGAATCAGTGCGCCAATACCAGTTTTATTTAAGATTTACGGTCGAAATATAATCTAAAAACTATTAAAATGCTAGATAGGGTATTTTAACTAAAGATTGCAGAATCGATGTACCTACAACGCTCTTCGTGGATTCGCAGGATCCGTAAGAGGGAGTCGATCGACCACGGGACATCCCAGAGCCTTGCCTTCCTCGAAAGTGGAAGCTGCGCGAGGACTCGCTTCGCCTCTCCGTATCAGGCTACTCGGAAATGTTTTTCTTGGAAATGACTCGCAACAGAGCGTTCGCGTTCTCCGCAGAAAAAAGTCCCTTGAAGGTGGGTAAACAACGCTCGAGGTAGATCCACGAGATCACGTCCAAAGCGTCTGCCAAGTTCGCGTGTACAGAAAACGAAAAGGAAAACGCTCCTAAATCGCCAGGTGTCCTTGAAATCCGCAGCTTCGTTGAACGCAGCGTGGCGCAACGCTCATCAAAGCTGGCTGTGATATGAACACACTTGTATCAGCATATCACAGCCACTTTGTGAGCAATGCACGCGCGCTCTCCTTGGCTCTCCTGTTTTCCTCCAGCTGGTCTCGCCGGGTGACGTCGCAAAAAACGGCGATCCAATTCGTCAAAAATGGCTGTGATATGAAATGTAGAAAGCAACACGCCACAACCAATTTGACGATTGGATCGCGTTCCTGTCTTCGTTCTACTCGCAAGGCTCTTCCTTCTGTCCTCGGTCCAGGAAAAAACACTGAGAAAAATGGTCACCGTGTTTATCGTCCAAACTCCTACGAAGTTCTTCCATCGAGATCGACGAGAACAAAGCATCCACAGCATCGTAAAGACACCGTTCGCTACTCTCCGGCGTGGATGATTATCAATTAAGCTTGGCACTAAGCGCTATCGATGGCACGCGACTCCCTGACGATCGATTCTGCGGGCCAACTTCATCAAAATGGCTGTGATATGACTCGAAACATTCCACAACCAATTTGATGTATCGGACCGCAAAAGGTAGTTTCAATTCTCTGCTGCACTCCGTGCAACGGTTGGTCTCTATCCTCTCTGCGTCTCGTTCTCTGTCCCAGGTGCCACCCTAGTCCAACTCTCGCTTCCGTCGTCCCTCAATTCTGTGAGATACGTCTGGCTTCCTGCGTCTCTCTGGTAATTATTTCCACGTCCCTCTTTCACGTCCCGCCAGCCTCCTCCTTTTTTCCACGATATTCTCTCTCCGGGTGAATCGCGCCGAGGGCGGACACAATTTTGCTCATCAAAGCTGGCTGTGATAGTCGATCTCTATGACAAACCAACTTTGATGGTAAAAGCATGTCCACTGCCGAAGTATCTTCATCCACATATGGTCCCCTTCGCTGTGATGGTGCGCTGAAAATCTTGCTTGGTCCTGGATCCTCTGGCAAACGTCGTTGCGCAACGGACGCCGGATGAAAGACAAGATAGTGAGACGCGATTAGCGCGAGAACATCTCACTACCCATGTCTTTCACTCGGAATCCGTCTAAGTTAGCAAACGCAGGGAAAAAAAGAGTTGCAACCTCGATACCAGTGTCCACCGCGCGATCGACGCGTCGAATGGATCAAGTATGCGACGCGCGGAGACGCCGGGCCATTTTCTCCTCCGCCAAGCGTCCTACGCGTCTCCCCACATACGTATTCGTTAATTAACCGGTACCTAGCCGGGACACTGGGGCAGGGCAGGCATTAAACTCACAATTAAACGGCAGGAGATCGCGCGGCGGAATGTTAAATCGCGGCACGGAAAAGTATCACCGGCGACCCAGTTCCATTCGACGCGCATCCGCCGAGCACGCGCTTCCCGAAAACGCAGGCGCCGACGATAAACGCCAAGAAACCGGGGATAGAGATTACGATATCTCCTGGGCTGGGGCAAGCTATTCGATGCTTCAACGCGGCAGCCGCGCGAATGTTAGATACGAGTGATTAATACGTTCTCCGCCAGTGGGGCGTTCTTGGGGCCGTTCGTCACGCGCTACCTTTTCGGCACCTTAACTCGACGGTAGGATACATACACCCGCGTGTTTAATTCAATGCGAAGAGAGATGCAAGGGGAATAGTTGTCTGAGTAGTTCTCAATGGGATGTTTGATTTTGATAGGCGCTGTTAGGTGGCGAACGTGTTAAGAGAAAGAGTCGCGAGAGATGAGGGTAAAGGAGAAGTGTAAACTTACAGAGATGCCCAGGTTAAGCAAATCGCCGGCCGCGCAGAGGCCCTCTATCACGGGGCAGAGTTTGACCTCGATCGTGGTGTTGTCGAGGAGGCCCCTCTTCATTAGCGCCAGTACCGCTGCCTGGGCCGTCAGTCGTACCTGGTTCAACACACCGGGGGGAAAAGAGGAATTCGTCAATGGGGACTGTAAGTCTCGTTGCCGTTACGGTACTCGGTCTCGGGAAACCGATCGGAAAGGTTGCCGAGAGATTTTCTGGATCGACGTGGGCCCTTTGCGTTGGAATGGTTATCTTGGAGTGCTCGTCACCGTGTATATATGGTAGACCGGGGCGATAGTAACAGGAGGACGATTGAAACACGTTAAATATCTCGGAATATTTGATAGATATTAACCCTAGTTCGGCTGACGAATTTTAGAACTCATTTAGGCTGCCGCAGTCACCCCGGTGACTAATTTTATATATATCTGTACGAATAATGTATGTAAGCAATGTTAATAATTATAAGTGGCAATGCTCAGAACATGTGTAGGAGGAAGGAGAATCACTTTGCTAGGAGTAGTGGATAGGTTTATTAAATAACAGTAAGTTTGAATAGTCACCCGGGTGACGAGGCACCCAAACTAGGGTTAATACAAATTTGGGATATATGAGCCGTTTATTTTGAAAGTGGCGTAAGTCCATTCATGGCCATCAAACACATTATTTCTTAAATAATGTTAATTGTGCTAATTAGGATGATAAATTTGACACTCTTGGAAACCCCAAAATATTATCTAATATATAAAACAGAAAGTGTGTGTTTGTCGCCTAAAAACTTTCGAACGGTAAACTCTGGGGTCACGAAATGTGTCCCAGCTCATTATGCCTAACTAATCCAGATGAATGTGACTATTTTCACAAAAAAAAAATAAAAAAAAATTTCATCAAATCAGAATGTAAATTTCATAAAGCTAGTTTTCTATAAAACAAAAGGCTATTTTTATTCAACAAATACCTACACAAATTTTTGGACAGTCAGTGCCAAAAATTATATTCTAAAATAATGATTTATACTTAAATAAATATAAAGGGCGCTGATCGGGCTCCGCATTAAAAATATATATTTCAAACACTTTTAACTATGTAAAACGTGTTTTCTTCCTGCGAGCTAATTAAGCGTTTCGCTATATTGTTAATATTGTGGAATAACGTACCGGAATATATACAGAAATAAATTTTTTTGTAAAATCAGAATCTAAATTTCGAGCGAAGCCGAGTAGTAAAGCTAGTACTACTATGTTATCTGTTACCAATACACTGGTTCGAAGAAATGGGGATGCAGCACTGGTTCGGATAATTGACGCTCTACTGTAATACCCCGGATATTATTTGAGAAACTCAATAAGTGTCAGATAATTAAGTAACATTTTCGTATAAAAACTTTTGTTCTAACATTAATAGTTTTCGCATAATCACATTCCAAAGTCAAAGCGTTACTACCGCCCCGGTCTACCCTAATGGGCATACAAATATTCACCTGATTATCCGAGTCCCGCAGGTATGTCGTAATCATGCCCAGCAAGTGATCATGAAGAACGTCGCCAAAGAGATGCGGCGCACCTTGGCAGATCATCGCCACGTGCGGAAGTTGTTCCACCAAATCGGAGCGGACCTGAGCATCTGGAAACAGAAGACAGATTCCCAATTAATCGACATCGATAGTGACGTTAATCGAGAGAAGGAACGATGTAAATTAAGACACAAAAGGAACCTCCGCGTGTGCATGGTTACCTTTGAAGTAACTAATTACTGAAAACGATAGAGAACACCCGAGGTACGAGGAGAAAACTCGAGGCGCTTCCAGAAGGAATCCGATCGTTTCTTTGCAACTCACGATCGGCCGCTCGGTCGTCGAAAGCAGGGAAACCAGGGGGAAGAGGGCTAAGGGGAGTGATTCTTCGAGGTTTCTTCGACCTTGGCCGTTTTATTCCTGACCGGCGGGGTAGCTTCTCCCGTGGAAATACCTGAATGGAAAAGGGCGTCGCAAGCTGGCGCCCCTGCTGATTAGGAAAACTCGCACCTTTCGGGGCCCGGCAAGCTCGACGCCCATAAAGAACCGAGAATTTTCCGTTGGTCATTAGGGAAGCGACCCATGGGTCGGCTACTTAACTGGACAGGTGCAGCCGTGGCGGAGCTTGTAAAAATTATGGCTCGCGCTCGGTCATCTTCCCCGAGAATTCTCGTTAAACACGGGCTCGAGGAAGAATTGTGTAACCATCAGCGAAAAAATGAAATTGAAAAATTCACATACCGAGACAGACATGAAGCTTCGTTGCGCGTATCAACCACCCTCATCCGATATTTCAACGATCTCAATATAACTGCTACAGCGACGCCGGTCGAGGATCTTCCTCGCCGTAGGTTTCTCCGTAAACTCTATTTCACAGAGCATCGCGAGAAGAAGACATCCCCGAGGACGTACGTATTTCGGAGTAACTAAACTCAACCGGGAAGTCGCTGAGAGGCACTTGACCGAATCGGGAAATCTCGCGTTGAGGAACCTCGAAATCTCATTCCAAGAACTCGCGCTTCCACTTGGAGCGAACACTCGCGATTGAGACGTAGTTGAAGCACGCTACTAGAAAACGCGGGAACACGATGGAGCTCGTAGGACACCGTAGGCAAGTAGAGAAAAAGGAGCACGTTACTAGTTGAGAGCGTGGGTGCGACTGAGGGTCGCGGGAAATGCACCTTCCCTGGTTGGTTGGGATTTTCCAGTAGAGAGTGGGGAGGGACAGGGTAGCTGCCCCACTCTCTTTCTGGGCCCGCGAAATAGAGGGAGAGGGCCGGAAAGGGTAGGGGACCGCCGACGAAACGGGACTCGTCCTTTTTCGGCCGTTTTCGCGCGCCCTCCGTGAGGCCCACGATCCGAGCACGTGCTCGCTTTTCTCTCTGGCCAACCGACTTCCTCTGCTTCCTCCGCCCTCGTGTCTCTCCTTCTTCCCTCCGCGGATGAAGAAGCTGCAGCTTGCTTCTCCGTCGCACCCCTCCTTCTTTCCCTCCGCCACAGTCACCGTCCATTAATCACGCACGGGGTCTTATCTTCTTCTCCGCCTACTCCATCCTTGCGCCTTCTGTCCCGGACAAGATCCCGCCAAAAATATCCCGCTGCGCGCTCCTTCAGGATTAAGCGTCACCGATTATTTTCCTGGTATTTCACTCCCATCTCCCTTCTTCGTTTCGTTCCTTTCATCGCGAAGACTTCTCGAGGTGAATCGAGGGAAAGCTGTTTTCGCGCGCTTTCCTTTGGGTCTAGGTAACTACTCGATTTTTGGAAAATTCGTTCGTGGGTTGGAAAAGAATCTGTCTATGGATATCCAATGTGAATTGCTGGTTGAAAGGAGCGTAATGTGTTATCGCTGAATTAATTGATAATACGACTTCTTAGCAGGCCTTTGTTCCCGATGGTAGCTTGAAATCTCTGCGATCAATAATCGCTTTCCCTAGTCGGTTCCACGAAGACAAGCCCTGTTACGTGGGGGGCGATGAATTGATTAGCCCCATCGATCCTGCCGGTCTGAGAATTAAGTGCAATAGGGGCGCAGTTCATAGAAACGCCGAGAGATCGGCACTAGAACACCCTGATAGTCAAACCGTCGCGAACGATCAAGAGTTTATTCCAATTCTAAGAACCGGGCAACCGAATCGTGCGTCGCATGGTCCTTCTCAACGTGAGATTTGTTTTAAAAGTTTGTATTTTTCGTTTTTAAACGATGGAACGAAACGTTGGAATTTGATAGAATTTTAAAAAATTGCAAAATATTGGGTTGGTGCATAATTATCAGGCGTTCTTTAAACAATATTTATTATGAAAAAAGAAACATAAAAATTAAACAATAATATTTTGAAGTGATTATTCCGGAGCGTAGTCCCCATCTACTTCAATAACTGCTTCCCATTTACTTGAAAGACGGGCGAATTTTTATTAACAAATAACCCGCCAATACAAACGCCTGATAATTCTGCACCAACCCAATAGCTTCAATTTAATTAGTTAATAGACCGAACCTATGCGCCCATATCATCTCTTCTAATTTAAACAAATTTTTACGGTCGAAATTCAATTTATTTTTACTATTCAATTCTAAGAACGTTATCCACTCGAAATTAAAAGTAGAAAGACTCCACCATTTAACACTAAACCTACCGACATTTTATATATACCTGTTTCTACCGATGGCGATGTTTCAAATGACCGCTTTTCAAATAAACGTTATATATTTAATAGTACATATTATTATCAGGAAAAGCGGAAGAAGAAGAAGAGAGATATATATTGAAAAATGAATAGCTATATATTATAGAAAACGTCATGCAGTAAGTTCAAGAAAATTGAAAACCTGGAATTTAATAATTTTCTTGAAGTCCCAAAAGCGGTCATTTGACCGCTCTGGTAGGTTTAGTGTTAACGTTAATTTTTAATTAATTTAAAAAAGAAAAAGGAAAAGCACGCGCGTGGCATTTTCCCCGGGCTTCCGAATATCCTTTTCTACATATGGCGAGGAAAAGTGGGAAACTCGTGGTGGAGAAGAGACGAGGGGGAGGGTTGTCTGACGAAGCGACGCAACTGGCGTGGCATCCATCGAAGGGAAAAGGGCGCGCGTTCCACGGTCCCCTATTCTCCGAGGAAGCGGCGTGTCCAAAAATACGTGAACCGCCGGTAGAAAAACGCGCGCGTGTCGCGTGCCCTCGAGTCCTGAATCTTCGATCCCAGCCCCTCTGTCCCTTCGATCACCCTACGGAAAAACACACCGATGGCGGCACGTGTTACGGGCAAGATGTTCCGTGGATCGTCCCCTAAAAATAGCTAAGGCCCGGTGCGACTCTCTCCTCCACGCATCGTGGATGCACCTTTTCCACCGACAGTTGCATCCTTCGAGTAAACGCTGTTAGTGAGTTCCTTTGACCTCGCGTGGTCACGCGACCGGGGAGAATCGACCGAGTTACGTTTTCCCGCTGGAAAACCGAATCTAGCACCTCTGCTAGCGATCGATGGAAATTTATTTGCCATTCGTACCGCTCCCTTTGTCACCGTTGGCACATTAACAGCAGGAAATAAAGGGGACGCGTTGTTTTCACGGGTCGGCCTTAAAGTATTTCCGAAGGCTGCCGAAAAGAAAGGAGCCATTAGTGGGATGAAAACGCGGTGGCGCGTCGTCGTTTCTCTACGTTTCCTCGAAGCCCGGGCCCAGGTAAAAAGAAAACGCTTTTCGCGGAAGGATCGCCCAGGGCCGGCGCTGGTTTTTCAAAGGTTCTAGCGACGCTCCCACGTAGATACTCATCGACGGAACGTTGCCGGATGACCTTTGAGCACGGTTTTCCAGTTCCGCGAAACGACCGGCCGGGGCCCGTCTTTTTCGACTTCTGCGAAGGGACGGCTCGATTTTTCAAACGACCGCGCAACGCGCACCCGAAATTCAGTGGCAACGGGACGTCCTTGACAAAGAGATTGGTAATTTCCTGCTCGGCGCGTCGAATGCGGTTGCAGGTTATTTTGATGATTCACGAGATTTTGCGGGAATGAAGTAGCGGATGAGGGGCAAACAATTGAGTGTAAATAAATAAATACACGATCCTTTGTATTCTCATTTCCATTACTGCCTTCGCGGTGGAGAGTTTACTTGGACTTCCGCGGTAGTTTGAAGTGGAGTCGGCGAAAAAGTAAACTGTGCTGCGCGTGCTCGTATAAATACTTTAGAAACGTACACGGAAGCCACGAGAGACTTCCGGCGAGGCACGCGCTGCACCGGAAACGGGGACAATCTTGTCGTCACCTCGTAGAGCAACAGACTTTGCCAGCTACCCCAACTGGCTTCATCATTTACCCCCGATAATGCGGGACGTTCTGTCTTGTTTCAAGACCGCGTCCTGTCGACCTATTTTTAAACTACTACTACCGGCACCGTTTCCGTGCGGGGATGCTTTTCCTTCGGGGAAATAGGGTCGAACGACCGGAAAAACAAATGGCGAACCGCCTAACAAGGAAGTTTCGGGAGGAGACACTTTGCAGGAGGTGGCTTTGGATAATTGTGTTCAATTTTCGGGAGGAGGTCGACTAATTTAGGAATAGCTCGGGATGATTTAATGTTTGTAAATTGGTACGAAATGCATCGTTACTGAGGGGACAGCGAATTTCTGTGGAGAAGGACCTATACTGGGGGGCTAAATTATTATACTCAAACAAAAAGCTTTGAGATTTTGTGTTTTAGCGGTGGAATGATTGTATTTCTGCGAAAAATATATCACAAAAATATTTAAAACACGCATTGTAACGTTTGAAGTTTCTAGTTTTTGAATCGAGAATTGAATTTTTTTTTCGTCCATTATGATACTGTTTTATTAAAATGGAGCGTAGGAAACGAAGTTTCAGAATTTTTTGCCCAGTTTGAACGTATGCATGGGTCAGAATTTTTTTTCTGGTAATTCCAACGAAGAGCTCTTATAGAGCAAACCTTTTTCTTTAATTTCGCTTTTTCTGGTTTTGTTGTATGATTTTCAATGATCGAGTAATTCGCGATCGAAGCAAAAAAGGTACTTTTCAATTTGAACAACTATAACTTGCGAACTCATGGTAGTAGACAAATTTTCACGAGTGTTTTGGAAAGCTAAGAAAGTTTCCTTTCAGAACCTTTAGTTGGCAATTTAAATTTTTTTTTAAAATGATCCCAAAAATTGACGAGAATGTTTTGAGTATATTAATTTGGCCACTCTGTACTTCTTGGTAGAAATGTGTAAATATTCGATTGACAATGAAATTGTAGGAAATAGTCTCTTGCAACGACGTTAGTCGACTCGGGAATTTCTAACGTTTCTTTTATCATGTTATTTTTTGTATTGTGTCTTCTTTTGCTGTCGTCTTTATTGTCTCCACTTTATGTCTTTCTGTTGAACTGGATTGTACCCGCAAATAGTTTTAACCGTCTATTGTTAAATAAATAAGTAAACAAGATTTTTAACCGAGATGCAAGTTCTGCTTGGAAAATATTCCTGTGAAACGACGAATCTTTGGGATATTAACGGTAAATGAGCCGTGCGATTAAAGCGGGTGCAATGTTTGATCTTTTTCAATTATCGTGGGCAACGTGCAAATTATTACCATTTTCATTGCTGAATAAAATAGATTGCGTGTTTTCAGCTTTTGCGAAGGTAAGCTATTATACAACATTACATGAAGGAGCAGCAGAATTTTTAAGGAGTCAAATATACTCATCTTAAATAAACGAAAGGTTTTAATTTTGAAAAAAGTGCGAGGAAAATTCCCCAAGTTTTCAGCCAAATCTATCGCGAGGATAATGCTTGAAATCATTTTACATAGTTAACGCACAGAAATCTATTATGTACAAGCGCAAAGAAAGAGAGAAGCACTGAATAATAAGCATCAATAAGGAATTTCAATCAATCATGCGTAAATGGTACATGGAGGATTTGGCTCAGTAGTATTTCCAATCCTTTCAAATCACGTACGAAAGCAAAATAGAAAATTCATCAGCAATAGCTAACTCTCCATACACTACGGTGCTTGAAATTATGCGATTGGTGCTCATAGTTGACAATCTATAGAAGTTCTTAAAATATCTTCTATTTCAATATCCACAAACGCATTGATTTAGCAGTGAATATATATTTCCAACATCTTTCGACATATTTTACAAGACTGTGCAATAGGGCGGAGCGAAACTATATAGGCGACAATTTAAATTTGATTTTTCAGTTGGCCGGGGTGCGGGATAGTTGTCTTTTGATTAACCAAACACAACTGTAAACATTTTTTGAAAAAATATTCAGGTCTCCTTTTTCTCTTAAAAATGTAAAAACTGACATTGTGAATCTTATTTTATACATTTTTAAGAGAAAAATGAAGCTGTAGACATGAATACTTTTCCAAATTATTTTTGCAATTGTGCTTGGTTGGTCAAACGACAACTATCCCGCACCCAGGCCAACTGAAGATTCGGATTTAAATTGTCGCCTAAATAGTTTCGCTCCGCCCTACTGTGCAATAATCGGGACTTTTCGAGGGATTAGTACACTGCGATGGCTTAGTGCGCAAATATTGTGGGTCCCAGTGGCGCGCTCAGAGGGGCGAAGGGGCCCTGGCGCCCCCAAAGAAGTAGCTTTGTAAGAAGAAAAGGAAACTAGACTTTATTCTCTAAATAAATTTTATTAAAAATATTTTAATCCGTTCAACTCGGTTCCCCTAAAATTAAATTCTGGGTGCCCCACTGGTATATTTTTACACTTTTAGCGTTTTCGAGAAAAATATAATGAAGAAAAATATAATTTTTAGGAAATTTATGAAGTAGATACAAATGTGATTTTTATACAGCATAAAGAAACAGTCAAGAATAACTTCTTGCATATAAAAAAATGTCACAAACAGTCGACATACAATATTCGTGCACTAAAAGCCAGCAACTGCATCTATCAACTTCTACACTCGTTATCGAATTACTTTAAGAATGCAGAAATAATTTCCCAACTTACCAGGATCTTCCACGATCGGCTGCACCGACTGCATCACCTCGTTCACATCGAATGTCGTTCCATTGTTAACAGCGGTGCGAAACATCTCCACGAGAACCCTTCCAATCGTCTGTCTGCAACAATGAATATAGAAGAAGGTCAGATGACGGAATTTTTAATAACGAATAAGGAAATGCAATTGCGAGAACAGAATTCGCGCGATTCGCGATTGAGCGCAAGGAGGTTGAAAACGAACAGTAGAATCGGGCTTTGAAACTGAATCCTCGATCAGGATCAGTTCTCTCAGAGCCTCAAAGGAGACAGTTGCAATAATAATTCTCATTGTTTGAAGCATTTTTTTCTTACAGTGCTATCTATTACTGCAACCCTTTTCCACCTCTCACTCGCGAATTAAAATCCTACTCGTCCTTCAAGTCTCACACTCGTTTATTTCCCCTGCAACGCTATTGCTAAGTAGCTAAATCCACTTATCATTTCTATTCTTTAACTCTTAACTAGTATAGGTAGTGTTTTTTTAACCCTTCGTGGTCACACGGGGTGTATCGCACCCCAAGCATTTTTTCCTTGCCAATATTTCTGTATATTTTTGGAGCTGAATATTAAAATTTAAAAGTTTGGTGAATTTGAACAAAAATTCGCATTTTTTAACAATTATTTTTCAATTATAAATTTTGTCGGTTTAAATATTTTAAAATGGTAAATGTGACCAATTTGTGATTATAAGGTGTGACCACGAAGGGTTAAAAAGCGACTGGTATACTGGGGTCGTGGCAGATCCCAAATAAAAATGGACATACATAGAAATTTGTAAAGTCGACACTAGATCAACCTCTATGGATATTTTGTTGTTAAGCAATGTATAAAATAATAGAAACGTAGAAAGTTAAACAATTATTATAAAATTACTTAGAAATTCAGTTTCCGAACTTAGACAATCAACAATTTTGCAGTGAACTTCGCGTGCTTGTGCTCATGACCAACCCCAGGATATCAGTTACGGGTTAATAAATTAAGTTCTTGTTTCTTTTTACTTTTGTATAATTGTTTTGTTGTCTCTATTTCAGTTTAGTTATATAGTTCGCGGTTAAGCTTGCCATCAGTGTTACCACTGTAGCCTCGCCTTTACTCTTCTTGTCTACGCTTGTATATCATGTGTTCTCTTTTCCATTAGAGAATATTAATTAACCATACGTGTAATTACTAACTGCCTAAATGACTAAATAGCCTCGCGCGAAAAGAGCTGAGCGTGCCTATGACATTTTCTGTTAACGAGTAATAAATTCGAAATAATAATAATAATAAAAATATCACATCTTAGCATAGCATTCGGTTGAATTCCCTGCTTCAGGAGCAAAAAATGTCCACGCTCATCATCGCCTCGAGTCAAAGAAACCCCGACAAACAGGCTAACCAATCGTCCCAACGTAACCAACTTTGCCTTCATCGACATCCGCTCAATCGCCACAAAATTCGCGCGGTTCTAATCGTTCGCTCGAACCCCGCGACAAGCGATTGAACCCCGTGTCTCCAAACGTGGCCAAATCCTCGCGGTCGATCCATCGCCAAGACAATGCACGCGCGACAAAGAAAGTTCACAAATTTACGGGCGATCCTCTCTCTCTAGTAGGAAATAAATCCACGGCTGAGCCCCCGCGATATTACCCCCGGAAAAGATGCGAGGGTTGGCGACAAAGGGGGTGAGAGAAGAAGGCTCCAGGTTTACCCAAGGAAAATTACATTTTCTCGGCGGAATCGCCGCGAATGCAAATACCTCGGCGCGGTACGATAATTAACGGCGACTGGAAGAAGTCTAGGGTTGGGACGAACTTTTAACAAGGAGCGAAGAACACCCCCGCGCGCTCGTATCGCCCGCGCGGCCATCGAATTCCCGAGGATCTTTCAAAACTTCCGTTTCTCGCGAGGTGGCTCGATTTCCCAGGCTAATTTCTCCCGAGTTCTATCCAACAAGGAAATTCCCGTCGACGGACCTGTCGAATCTTAACGATCGAGGTCCAAGAAGACCAATCCTAGCTGGCTAGTGTCAGTGGTTGTCAGTCGGCCATCGAGGCGGCGTGAGCAGAGACGAATATCCTTCAAGAAAAGTCCAAGAAGCAAAGAGAATAAAAAAAACGCAACAGCGAATAATATACCCTGGAAGGGAGACGAAGGGCGACGCCGAGGAGGGGTGGAGAGAGACAGGCGCGTAAGAAAATGAAATCGATGGCGGGAGCGTGAGAAAAAGAAGAGCACGAGGGGCAGCGCGAAGACGAAGGAAGGAAGGGAAGAAGATGCGCGAGGAGTTCGATCTCCCGTTCGGCGTTCTCCCAAGACTTCCCCCCACCATCGAGCCACCCGGCGGGGTAGTGGGGGTAGACTCCCCTCTCCAGAGGATGGATGCGACGCGCCGCGGCGTGGTGGGGGACGGGACGAAGGAAAGGAGCGCTTCTGACGGCGGAGAGACGACGCGACTGGGGATACCGGAGGCGAGTGAGGGGAAGAGACGGAGCGCGGAGGGGAGGCAAGTCGGTGGTGGGGGGTAGAACCGGCACCAACGGAAGATCGCTCAGGGAACCCCACCAAAAGAACACCAGATGGTCTATGGTGGGGAGAAGCCGTTCTCCAAAGTCGTTGGAGAACGAGCAGAGGGATGGTACCGCCCGTGAACGCCTACTCTGTCGGCGCAAACATGGCCGCCGCCACCGTCGGCGTCGTCGACGGCCACGAGGGCGACGACGACCACCGACGCTGCTCTAACCGCGAGGCTCTTTCTCTACAGCGATCTCTTGAATCATCGCAACCGGACAGCGAAACGGAGCAGTTACGCCCGCGGGGTGGTTGGTTGCTCGCGATCGAAAGTATCGCCACCCCTTTCTAGCCCAAAATTCAAGCACGCCGTGACTTCACGCCGCTGCGCATGTTCGTACTTCAGGATGGCTCGTAAGATCGATAGGGAAGACGACGGTTCCGTGACCGGCGAGTTTCGGACGCTGCTTTCGATTTTAGGGGAGAAGTCGATAGGGGGATGATTGCTGGGTATAAAAGAGCAAGGTGACTAGACTGCTCTGTAATCCGCCTGGGTACTTCGCCTCCTCCTCGCGATCCAATGGATATATTTGACCGTTGAAATTCGGAGGAATGGAGTATCGTGTTTATCAGAGATACTCCTGTGATCTCGCGGATAAGCTAGGTATCAGTCACTTTTCCACAAACTTCTGTGTCGGAGTTTCATTAAAAGCCCGATATCGATCTCGCTCGTCGATGGCGGAGCGGGAAACTTTAATCCCGTGGGTGTTTCGATTACAGAGTTCCTTTACTCCGGAATTTATACTTCCCTGCTTCGTGATCTATCGATCTCACCTTGCACGTTTCGTAGAAGCGTTTCGATAATTTTACAAATTCTATTTAAGTTACAAACCAAAACCTGGAAGGGTATTAATTTGACAAGGAATATCACCTGTGCGACCAACTTAACTCTTAATAAACTTTACAATTTGTAAGAAATTAGAATTTGTTTGTGAGGATCTCAAATACATAACCACCATATCGCTGGGGTTATTATTCCCTAGTAAATTCAAATCGATACGCGGCTCCATTCCACAGACACGACCACATTTCCAACATCTATCAGTCGGCTAATTAATCAGATCGACCGAGCCGCGTAAAAATCGTGAAAGCGAGGAAGCTCGGTTCCCAGCTCATTATCGATATTAAAGCCAAAGGTCCATTAACGCGGGGCGGCCGTTACTTGGACGATAAACGTCGCGATTTACGCCACGGCGTAAACGCCGCGCAATTCGAGCCGCAGCCACGATCTCTGGGCCCCGAAATTTCATTAGCGACTCGCTTTATGGTGGATTGCTCGGGCGCGGCAGCGAGAGGTCGGGGAAAAGGCGGCGGTTTTACGGTTTACGAGTGCGAGGGGGCTGGGAAATCCACGGGGAAGATATATCGCGTCTTCGACGTCGCGTGCAGGCTCCTCGGATACATTGTATTCGAGTCGCGTGCGCGCGTCTCGTATCCTGCTCAACGAAGAAAAGTGGATTTGCCAGTCGTTTCGCGGCGGGGAAACGGACGTAATGCCGGGAGAAAGGGAGCGATAAAAGTGGATATCGTTGACGAAACATCCCTCGAGTCGTCGCCACAAAGCTGTTTAGCCATGCACGCGGGACGCATGGGGGTAGTTTACTCCGTTTGAGGAGACCTGTTGTACGCGTCCGCTGATTAACGCGATCACGAGAGACTTGAAGGAAACTTGAGGACCTTGCCACGGAAGTGTTTAAGGAGGTTCGGCACCTCAATTGTGGAGTAGGTGGTGAGAGAGGAAAGCGTATGTTTATACATGGGAGCAGTTCAGTGATAGCAATCTTAGATAAAAAAAAATTATGTAGACTGTTCCTTAGTGTGGTTATTATATGTATGGTGAAACATCGAAATATTTAAAATTTTCTTCTGACCCTCTCAGAAACTTCGAAATAGTTTAAAAGATTTTCGTATACAATTTTGTTAAAATACATTAAGGATTATAGGTCCCTCAATGGCACCTATTTTCTTTTTTAGAATTTCACAGGAATTTTCAAGCTTCCCATTGCAACAGTTTTTAGAACTGTATTCTCATTTTTAACTACTCTGTGTAACATTTTATAAAAATTGTATCGCTTTTCCGATAAGAGCCTGTGTATAAGAGTGCAACTTCGATTTTCAACTTTGTCAAAAACCGTGCGGTTAATCGACTTGAAATTTTCACACAATGCGGACTACACTTTGAACATTAGATTAAAACACTTTTCAAAGATTTCTTATCATTTCTGTTCCGGGTATCGAGTCTCCTTAAGGTGATTAAAGTTGTGTCGGTGAAAAAGAATTCCAGAGTGATGCGACTCGAACCTAAGATATATCTCTAGGTCCTCTGTACACAGGCCAACCGTGTTACCGATTATAATACTTGACATATCCGTTCCCAAACCTCGAATACCCGCGGTTGACAAATAAACGCGAAAGATTTAAAGGTCAAGAAACGAGCTCGCGACTCCGACACAAGGAGCAAGAAACAGCCATAGAATTCTCCTATATACAAACAGCAACACGCCGAGTATCTTAATTCCCAAGCAATTAACGGTTCACCAGAACCGATACCTCCTCCTTTCTTAAACAAACGTATGCGCATTCATCGGAGCAGAAGGTTGGACAAAGTTTGCCGTGTCCGTGTCGACTGCGCTTTCCAACCACCGGAAGTCAGCTGTTATCTGAAGAAGCAAGCCGGCACAGAGCGACAAAGAAGGACGGCCATCTCGACCTCGTCTTTGACACGAACGACTCACATTCGACGTTCGCGATATCGCAAGAGAACCACCATCTCGCATTTCCCAGCTCTCCCAAAGAGATCGAACATCACGAATCTCACCTGAATTCACAGTCCGGAGCCAATGGATTCCCAACTCCAGCATCCAATCACAATACCAGCGGGAACTAAATAAACTGCCCTTTTAACCCCCTACGATCATCGCGGGGCGCACGCTTGTCCGTCGATTTTTCTCAAGAAGCCGAGTCGATGAATTCTACGAGACAAGATACATTCCCATGGGCCCGAAAACCGCCCCTTCGATGCCCGCGTCACTCCCGCCCCTCCGCTGCGACCCTTCATCGGGGTCCATTCTGTTGCGAGGGGGAGCAAGAGCACGAGGGTTGAACGGCTAGGGTTCCGGCACTCGAAACTCGCGGCTGCGAGATACCGGCTTCCACGTACGGGACTTTCCACGGGCTCGTCTTCACACGGTTTTTCTACCACCCCTCCCCTCTACCTGGATTTGTTTAGGATCCCCCATTTATCCCTCCCCCCACCCTTCTTCCCTAGTTTCTCCTCGCTGCCACTCTTTTTTTCCATCTCTCGCAGCACGAGCCTCTCCCGATGCGTCCGATTGTCCCGCGCGTTTCAACCACGCTTCCTCCTCGGCCGATCCATTGTTTCACGGAGGACAAACGCGCGCTAACGAATCGGCTGGAAGGAAGAAACGGAGGAGATAAAGAGCGACAGGACGCGGCGGGAGGGGCTGTGTAACGTTCCACGGGAAAATTCTCCATAGTCATGGTAATGAAAGGCGATACAGGCGTTTCGTCGAACCCCGCGGCCACCGATCGACAGGGACAACTCCTTTCGAGAAAATTCCATCCTCCTTTGGAAGCCGCAAAAGGAGACCGGCAACAGGCAGAAGCCGCGCAAGGTCTTAATTCCTGGAAGCGTTTAGATCGACGGGGGTGAACTGCGCGGCGAAAGCGTTGGTTAAGTAGGAGCAACGAAAAAAATAAAGATCGTCGGTGATAGGGTAGATGTACCATTTGTGGCCACTTTAAGGATTTCCGTACCATTCACAGATACATAACTTACAAAAGAATACGTACACAAAAATAAAGAATATATCAGTGTAATCCAAAATCTACAGATAATTGAAATATTCTACGTTGAACAATGTTTTAAACATAATTATTTAAAAAATCATTATATTATCGTGCCGGACTGTTTTGCACCATTTGTGGCCACGTATGATTATTAAATAAAACGGGACAACAAAACAGTAGAAATGGTGCCAACAACCCATTCTTAGACAGCTTAATTCATTGTAATGAAACTGAACTAAGAATACTTAATATATCGGAATAAATAAGACAGTGGCCACAAATGGTGCAGTGGCCACAAATGGTACATCTACCCTAGTGCAAAACCGTGCATTTTAACAATTTTATAGGAGGAAGAAGAAAGTTAATATTTTAGCCATTTTAACACGCTCGCTGACAGTAAAAGTTTCAGCGAGGTGCAAAAATTGACACTCATTTTATTTGTAAATTGGTTGTGATATCCGAAATTTGATTAAACACATTTTATAAGGGTAGTCAGATTATCATATTTTAATCGATTTGAATGCTATAGCATTCATGTCATTCTGCATCATCATGAAAATGAATGCTATAGCATTCACGTCCGCGAACGTGTTAAGGGATTTCTTTGATTGAACTTTTTTGGGACAGTTTTAACACTCCTTGTAATAAATATAAACATCAATGGTGTGACTTTTAAAAGAAGCCAAATAGCGCTTGGCAACCGTGAGTGTGAAATCTCAATTTTGCTACTTTTGCAGATCCGCGGTATTTACAAACTGCTCATACGCGGTTTTGTACTATCACCGACGAGATGGAAGTTTTGGGTTTTTAGAAGCGAGGGGATTTGAAGCTGATTTTTCTGGAGATATTTAGGCGTTTGATATAAAGATTTTTGGAAAATCGCAGGAGAGAAATGAAGCGGGGGGATTGTGGGTCGAGGCGAGAACGCGAAAATTTGTACAGATGCGCAGCGGGGCACGAGGGACGCGACAATCTGGGCCCAGAAGCTTTGTAATTTAGGGGAGCTCGCTGACGCCAGGTGCGCGTGCCTCGTCAGATGCGGAGTGGCGGAGAGAAATGACGGGAAAAGAGGAGAAAATTTGTCCCGCTCGTGCGCGCATCTGTTTCGTTTCGTCCGTCTTAATGCCGCTGCATTGTGCCGCTGAAAGGAGAGCGGAAAAGCCGCAATTTGCCCGACAAATAGCCGAGCGTGCCCACAAAACGTGGCCCAGCTATCCCGTTAACCGTGTCGAGGATTTTACGCGGAGACTTCTCTTCGCCGTTCGTTCGCCACGGATCACTGCTCGCGGTTCGATTGATTTCACGAATCTCCATCGCGGGGAAAAGGAACGAGAAGTGACAGAAATGCCCCCGCGAAGATCGAAAATCGCCCGACAACGTTTCGTCGAACGCCGAGAGCTGGTAGCGAGCAGATGCCGAGCAATTTCCGTGCGATCGTAAAGAGGAGCGATAAAGCGCGTCTCGGCTTCCGCTCGACGGAGTCCAGCAATCGGCGCGTAAATCAGCCGCGGTGACATCGGAGAAACCGCTGGCGCTCTTTTTCCTCGCGTCGTTTCCTCGCGGGAGCTTCGAAATCGGATTAAGTCGCAAGATATCGAAGGATCGCGATCGTCTGGCGCGACTCTGCCGCGGGAAAACGAAGAGAGAGACGGAGGGAGAGAGAAAGAAAGAGAGAGAGAGAGAGAAGCGCCGAGGGAACGGCGATTTAAGCTCGGAGAGGATTAGCGCGTATTCCGTCCAATTGGTTTATGGTTTCACGCTCCTCGGCGACAATAAATAAGCGTCGGGCCGTTTTGTTGGGGGCGTCCACGGTTGAAAAGGAAAAGGACAAGGGCCCAAACTAGGATCACGTGAACGTTAATGACCGGCGGAAGAAAGGGAAACTCAGTGGCGCGCCTCCTTCGTGGCGTTTATTACGGAGGACAAATATTTCGACGGACGCAGCCCGCCTCCTGAATTCCTTCCCAGGGTTTTCCCCGGGCCCGCTTCGGCTTTGGGACACCTGTCCCTGGCACGCACCGACCCGGCCGACACCACGGCTCTTAATCTTGTACGCTCGATAAGATCGGGCAGGCCTGACGCTTCCGATACTTTACCAAAATAAAGGTTTATGGCGCCCGTGCAATGGGCAGAGTTAAATTCTAGGTAATGGCTTCGAAGAGGATCAGGTACTCGAATGGGAATAATCTGGAAGAAGTTTTACTTGAATCGAAATCGTGTTGTTTCTAGAAAAAGGAGTTGGGTAAGAAGCGTCACCTTGCACATGAGAATTGTGTTTTGATATCGATAAGAATCTTTAAATTATATCCTTTGGTTAGAGTGTCCATTATACTAATTAGAAGAGATGATTTCGGCGCACTGGTTCGGTCTATTAAATAATTAAATGAAAGCTATTTTGAAATTTTGAGAATTTTTATCAAATTCCAACGTTTCGGTCAATGATTATGACCATTCTCAAGGAAAGTTAAATAAAAAGGAATAAATACTGCGTATGCTTTTATACCCAAAATTTTTAAATTTAAACAAATATCACGTTTATTGCTGGGAACGTGCGACGCGCGAGTCGGTTAACCGGTGATATTTGTTTAAATTTAAAATTTTTTAGCATTTTTTCTTTTTATCTAACTCTACTTGAGAATTGTTATAATCATTGACCGAAACGTTGGAATTTGATAAAAATTCTCAAAATTGCAAAATAACTTTCATTTAATGAACCAGTGCGCTGAAATCATCTCTTCTAATTAGAACAATTTTTACGGTCGAAATTCAATTTATATTATTTAAAATGGGTGTCCATAATGACTTTTTTTTTAAATTTAAGAATTCGAGACGCCCCCTAATTTATTTCCCTTTGGTGTAGTAAATATGTGTGCAAAATTTCGGTTCGATCAAACAACTCTAAACCCTGCCCCAAGAGGCTCAAAGTTTCCAACGAAACTGCGCTCTTGCAAACAGCTGTTTTTTTAATATGCAACCCTGTATGTAGGCAAATGTTTGATGAAACTACTTAGAGTTGGGACTATCGATATTTTATCGATAACTTATTGATAGGGGAGACCGAGGCAAGTCTTTGAGGCAAATCTTGGTCTCCAATATACAAGCCTATCTCTCAATTAACCAACTCAAAACATTAATAATACGATTTCCCTGAGGGTAGGTACACCCACATATTAAAGATTCAGTGGTAAGTCGAGACACGACGAGGATCTTCGACGAACAAGAAAGTGTAATCAACAGGCCGAAGACTCAACGATAATAGAAAAGCTTCTCAATTGTTTTGGGTGTCCCCTGCCAGGCTCAGGCGCACAAGCCTGACGTATAATCACCATCAATAAATGGGGCAATAATTCAAGAGGTCGGTAGCGCCAGACCGTTTCCAAACACAAGGGAATTTACGGGGAAATCCGCGCGGGGGACCCATTGCCAGGCAAAGAACGCGGGAAAGAATACGTAGCCGTACTCCTTTTCATCCCTTCGTCGGGCCAAGGATCATCCCGGCCGTGACACCTGGCTTCGTCTAATTATTATATTAGACACGGGGCCGAAGGAAATTTATATTGCCCCTCGGACTGTCGCCGGGCTCGACGTTACGGTAGTTTCCCCGAAATCCCCGATTCCGCCCACCGAAAAACCGTTTTATGGCTCATTAGCCCGTCGTAAACCTTTCACAATGCATCATCGACAAATTTAAAATCACCACGGTAAACACGGCAACGGGGGCCTCTGTGTTCACGGGCAAAACACGGGAAACCTAATGCGTGTCGACAACGATTTCGACGTTCCGCGTGTAATAACCCAATTAGCGGTCGCAGACTGCCTTTCAAAGAAGACATCCATGTAGCACGGTTTTCCGCGGGAAAATAAACGTTCTTTGTGAACGAGCAGAACGATGATCAATTTAGTTCTGTTGCAAGTCCATTTGATTTAGCAACCAGCAGCTTGGTGACATTATTATTTTTATTAATATTATTATTACGACTTTATTAAAGCAGACGATTTTTAGGCGACGATAATAAGAAAAGTAAACAGTCGAGGTTTTGTGTTTCAGTTCACTATATTATGAACTATAAGAAAAGCATATAATATTTACAAAATAGCATTTGTAAGCCGTGCAATGTTTGCATTTAAAATGTCCTTTTTTTCCGGATGGTCAACTGGTGGGCCGGATTCCGGGAAATCGAATGAACTGTAACAAAAACCCCAAAAATGTCGTAAACTATAATATATTTCCAAGGCATCGACGATCCAACATTTTAAATTTTATAATTATTGTACAAAATATAAACAAAAAGATCACACACTTTTGTCGAATCTTGATCATTATTTTTCGAACATCGGTCATTTTGTCAATTTTCACAAAAATTGAAATGTTGGATCGTCAATGACTTGGAAATATATTATAGTTTATGACATTTTTGAGGTTTTTCTTACAGTTCATCCAATTTCCCGGAATCCGGCCCATCAGTTGGCCATCCGAAAAAAATGACATTTTAAATGGAGACAACAATGCACGGCGTACAAATGCTATTTCATAAATATTATATGCTTTTCTTATAGTGCACAATATAATGAACTAAAACACAAAACCTTATATTAATCGATTGTTTACTTTCCTTATTACCGTCGTCTAAAAATCGTCTATATTTTTTTTATCCATTACTGTGTCCTATCCCCTTAATAAGCCTAACCATAAGAACATAACACTAAGAATCACCTAATTAAAATTACTACAACTAAAATGAAGTGAAACGAAACAGAAAAATGATAGCCAATACACATTAGAAATAAACCCTTATTTGTTCAACGCTGAGTAAATAACAGAATCTGCATGAATGCTTAACTTAAACGTGGCAGTGCTTGGGACTCGCGTTCGTAACGCAAAGGGATTCAGCAGCGATAATCGTAGCGCACAAATCAGTCAGGTAAGCATCCCGTCACTCTTATCACGCGGCATACCAGGAATTAATCCAAGGTTCATCCGAAGAGCAGCTACAGGTGATCGATCGGCATCGATCACTTCGGAACGCGGCGCGGCTGTGAAAAGATTCTTTTACCTCTCGGCTTTCGCAGCAAGCGCACTCGATAAATCGAAGTCGCGAGCGTCGAGACGCGCGTATACCGTTCCAATACGTATCCCGACCGAAAGTTTTGCCCGGGAGAGCTCTCGTCTGGTGGCCATGAGGTCGATCGCACATGCGATTCGCGAGCGACCAGTTTCGCCCGGGGAGGCGTATAGAAAGAAAGAGCGCGCACACCGTTTCCTTTCTGCCAGTGGACGTTGCCGCTCTGGCCGAAGGGAGAGCGGAGACGAAGAAGAGTCTGGTAGCAGGGTCTCCGTGGCATGAAGGGACTCTAGAGAGAAGGAATGTTGTTGTTGTGCCGGGAGGCGGTTGCACCGGTGAGGCGGTGGGGTGCAACGGCGCGGCTGGCGGCGTGGATCAAGCAGCTCGCGAGCTGGAGAGAGAGAAAGAGAGAGAGAGAATGTGGGGTTGGGAGGTGGAGGAAGACGGAGGGTAGGGATGGTTGGACGGTGGAGGCGCAGGAGGGGAGGCAAAGTCAATGCACCGCAGGGGAATGCAACGCGCAGCGCGCCACGCCGCGCCAAGCAATACAGAGTCTACGTCAGAGTGCATTCTACCGCACTTTACGACTACGCCGCTGTCCCGTATACGCGTCCCCGTCTCCTTTTCGCCGCCCTCCTCCCCCCACGGGGGTTTCCTTTCAACCCGTCCGGCGCATCTCGTTCTATCGTAGGTGCGTGTCGGAGGCGAGCTTCGCCACTTGCAATTAGCCGGTCGCGTTTCTTTGGCCGTTGGACGGCTTTCAGGGTCACCTTTTAGCCCAGTTCCCGCGAGTTTACCCGTCGACGACGCTGGTTTTGTATCGTGATACCGATACCCAGAGAATCGTAAAGGCGCGATCGAGTGGTGGAATTAATCTTTCGAGCGGCGAAACGGCGAGGCAAAAGCCGGGGCTATCGCTTCTCGGAAGCAATGCATCAACGAGGCGATGCCGCGGCGGCGCGTGTTACGAGTCGACTCGAATCGAGTTCTCTCGCTAAAGAGGGCAGCATAAAGAGCCGGAGGTGGAGGAGGAAGAGAAGGTCGCTACGGTGGTGGCGGAACGGACTGAGAAAGAGGAGTAACAGCGTATAGACGGTTAATGCGGGACCGCGGCGTGTAAGCGATAAAGAAAACCCGGGGCCTGGACGCTTCGCGCTTTTGTCGGCTGAGTCGCGGCTGGTAAACAACGAGCGAGTGGGTATCGATCTCCCATTACGTTGTATGTCGAAATGCTCGACGATTTCTGTTGACCAGTCGCGTCGTTACGTGCTCGGTCGCCACAGTTCTTTTTCTCTAGTCTTCCCCTCTGCAGGAAATGCGCACGCGAGGACTGTGGCGGAAATGGGAATGCAGGCATAAATCGGTAGTATATAATGCGTGTGCGGAAATCGATAGATTTGTTTTTTTACGTTCTGTGTGGTTTAATAGATATCGATTTAAAATTGGAACTTCAAACATTGGAACAATTATTGTTTAATTAATTAGAAATCTCGCGATACGTTCCTACGTATCGATTCTATTAAATCCCTCCGTGTTTGGCAACTCGATCATCGCCGAAGTCCATCTTTACCGGACAGAGGAGGGAGGCATCACGAAAACGCGCGCGTATTCGAGCACGCGGCGGAGAACTGGCGGCGTGTGGTCGTCGTTCGTGCAGTTCAGTCACTCTTGGCCGTTCGCACTGCGCCCTCCATCCCACCTTTTTGGTCCCACATACGCGTCCCGTCCCGTCCTCCTCTTCGCCGCGTCTCACAGCGGTTCCAAATCGCTAAAAAGCGGCAAACCCCTCAAAACGTACTGCGATTTAGTTCAGAAATCGGTGCTCGGGTGTTTTTGGGCTCGCTAATTACGAATCTGAACTTCAATTTTTTTTTAAACATAATGTGAATCCAATACGACGGACGCGTATATAAGAAATATATCAAATTTGATTTAAAATTGGTATCCTATAGTTTTCGACGTCACTGATTACGAATCTGAAGTCAAAATTGCAAGAAACCAAATGGCGGATGTAATATCACTGGTATAAACGTTGGTTCAAAGTTATTTTTTGTGAAATTGATTATTTTCCAATTTTTAACTAAAACGATATAATTAGAATGTCGAATTTAATATGTCGACGATTAATTTCAAAACTTTTGTAAAAATTTATGTTTTCCAATTCTAGTGAAAAACTCAATATTCCCGCGTTTAGTACGTCACGTAGTTCAAGTATATCGTCGAAAATAGTAAAATAAAACTAGATTATAAGTGTTGCGTGAAATAACGAATGCTATTTTATTCATATACTAAATACCTGAACTCGGCAATTAAAATTTAAATATCTTAAAAACCTGCAATTGGATATCATACTTGATTAAGTACCCATAATTTCGTCAACTTTGACGGCCCAAATCTCAATAAACAAATCAAAACCATTTAAGAAATTCAAGCAGCATTTGATGCACTGACATACACACAACAACTCTGCTATACAAACAAAAAGTTGCTACATACTTAAAAAATTAAATTTCGTCCAGCTTTTCGCCCGATGGCACCACTGTGCGTCTCTTTCAAACGCTCGCTCGCGATCGCGTTGCCGCGGGATCGGTGTGCGTGATCGCACACGCCCCGCGCGACGGTGTGCCCGTTCTTAGCCGCGCGCGAGCACGGGAACGGGAGAGGAGCGAGAAGCTCGAGCCACGCTCGAGTACAAAGTCCATGTACGTAAGTGCGACGATGTGCGCGTGCGTGGCGCGTACGTGTGAGGGAACGCTAGAGTAGGAAGGGAAGCGCAGCGTGAGTAGCGTGTGTACGCGCGGCGGGTTGCGCATGCGCGCCGCCAAGACCGAGAGGCGCACTGAATGAAGCCCCCCACCACCTTCGGCCAACGTACACGCACACAGAGTACGCGACGGGAACGTCGCGGCCGGGCCGATGTTACACGACGCGAGCGCGGAGAACCTTAGCCGGGGGTTACGGCTTCGAAGTTTGCCGAATTCGGCCGACGACCGGAGGCGTTCGCGCTAGGGCTGTTCGAATAGCTTGAAATTCGGACCGAGCTGAGCCGAGTACTCGAAAAAAGCGAGTAACTCGATTAGAACAGAGAACTCTAATTTTTTCGAGCAGGCCGAAGGTATCGAGTAAACCGAAAGTACTGAACAATCCGGTGTGTCGAGTAGTTTGAAGCTTGAAAGTTTTCGAATATTTTAGAATATGTTTATATACTGGATAATGGTTCGTAATTATTATTATTATTTGGACTTTATTACTCGTTAAACAGAAAATAATTTTTCCCCTCTACTCGTATTTTACTTTCTCCTCATGTACTATATTTTCTGTTTAACAAGTAATAAAGTCGAGATAATAATAATAATAATTGCGAACCATTATCCAGTATATAAACATATTCTAAAATATTCGAAACATTCAAGCTTCAAACTACTCGAAACACCAGATTTTTGGTACTTTCGGTCCGCGCTCGGTTTACTTCAAGCCGCTCGAAAAAATTCGAGTTCTTGGTTCTATTCGAGTTGCCCGGTTTTCTTCGAACCGCTCGGTTCTATTCGAGTTGCTCGGTTCTATTCGAGTTGCTCGGTTCTATTCGAGTTGCTCGGTTCTATTCGAGCTACTCGGTTCTATTCGAGCTACTCGGTTCTTTCGAACCGCTCACTTTTTTCGAGTACTCGGCTTGGTTCGGTTTGTCGAGCCGAGTCACGCTATTTCCGAGTACTCGAACAGTTCTACTTCCCGCCTCCCAATCGAAAGGAAAAACGTATCGTCGTTGCAATGTTCTATAAAGATCGCTCCCTGTTCCTTGATCCGATTAACCAAGTAGTTTTCGAGTTCAATAGTTGCAATTAACTAAATCGTCTCTACATTTTATCGTCGACATTGGTAGTTCTAACGCGACGATTCTACGAATTTGTTAAGGCTGAACCGCAGTTAGCGATCTGTTTACTAGAACAGGTATAAACCCGACGACCTTCATCGGCATCGCGGCAGCAGAGATTCCGAAGCGACTCGTCGGCCAGCCAGAAGCATCGTCGACGAACGTCTGCATTACCGCCGGCGGCTGGCTTCCTCCGTTGCCGTGGCGTCGAGACGAGGCGCTACGAGAGGAAATTAGAAATTTGCTCGGCGGAGATGGTCGTAGGATTGTTATTGGATTCGTCACTGCGGGCTGCTAAGTAATTGCGCGCGCGGCAAGCTACCGGAGTAGGAACAATAGCCCGAGTCTCGGTCGTGGAAAAAAAGAGCGGTATATTGGCTGCGCCGGAAATATCTGCCCTCCGGGCGCTATCGCCTATTGTTCTACGGCCAATAACGACCAACGCGTAACCGATCGAGGAAACAAATATGCGCGCGAGTGGCGTTCTGCCACGTAGAAGCAAACATTGCAAGCACTCGGCGAGAGTGTTGCGTCGCGGATAGGTGGAACGATCGTTGGGGACGTTTCTTCGAAGGGCCGGAAGCCCTGGGCGAAACAGAACAAGAGAGAGAGTGAAGGAAAGAGAACGAGAGCCAACGAGACGAGCGAGATGTACGAAGATGTGGCGCGCGAACGGGGCGGTCGCGGCCATCGGCCGACATATGCCGGCTGCCGGCGTGCGTGCGTGCAGCTGCTATATCGTCCTTTGGGTTTGGGTCGGTGGGTGACACGTTTCGCTCGTTGTGCACGGCTGGTACACACGCGGCAGCCAATGGGTATTGATTTGTGGACTGAACGCGCCGCTCGGCTCTCACCCCTCCCCGTACCTCTCGGCCATTCCTCACCCCTGAGCGTCGGCGCCGCGCAGCGTCGGCTCGCTGCTAAACAGGCCGGCCCGCGCGCGTCCATAGGGTAAATCCGGGAGACGCGGTCGACCTAATATAAAATGGCTATTCAAATTAATATAGAAATTACTTATCTTATCAGAACAAAGATATATGTTCAGAATTTTATGCTGATTCAGAAAAACGGGTCGATATTTGCTTTAAGAGAATATTTACTGTAAATTGGGGTGAAAACTGAAATCATGACATCTGACCACCTCTCCCGAGGTGCCGGGAGAAATGGTTTTCGTCTTTGCCAGAGACCACTCACATAATTATTCATGGAAAATTAACAAAGGATGAAGCAAAATTATTTATGAGTGAATATAACTTGAGATTCATTGATATTTAATTTTTTTACGCTAAACGAGTAAAGAAGACATCAAAGAAAAAGTGAACTACCTACTGGCGATTAGCAAGGCAAATGAATAGAAAAGTGAATAAATAAACTAAATAAACGAAAATAATAAAAAAATTATAACCCGACCATCTCTCCTTTCTGTAGCGAGAGATGGTCATTTCGTAAACTTTGAGAGGAAGAGTTAATATGGCCAAATACTTTGGCTGCATTGCCCCTCAATGTATCTATCTTATTATCCCAAACATTAAACGAAAATAAACTTACAAAAATTATATTTATAAATACGAGTCTATACAACCGCTGTTTAACAAAAGAAGTTAAATGTAACCCCAATTGACCTTTTAAAGCCTATAAATCCAGAAAAGCACAGAAGGAAGCGAAATGACGGTATTCATTCAACTGTTTGGCTTCTAGAGAAGGAAACTGTCTGCACTTTAACGCATTTTTACGTACACAGTCTGAAATATAGCGACTCGACCAACTCTCCGTCCCGACCACGTCTCCCGGATTTACCCCATAGATACACGCACGAATTCCGCGCGCGCACACGCGGCCCAGACGGCCCTGCATACAATTACGGCTTAGGTACACCCCCTTTCAGCGAGCCCCCGTTGGAAACGCGCGCGCACTCGCTCGCTTGATCGCGCTAGCTGGGTCCCACCCTCCTTATCCACGCACCGGTCGGTCGGTTCAGAGACCGCTCCCCACCGGCGCACCCCATCTACTGCAGGGGGGTTGACTGCATCCTTTGGGTGGGTCAGGGCCAGAGAGACAGAGAATCGCGGCGGGATTCGGCTAGGTCGAGGGGAGGACGACAAGAGAAAGAGAGAGAGAGAGCAGCGCGGAGAGTTCGTCAAACCTCCCGAGGTCCCTGCACCCTAACACACCGGTTGTTACGTTACATCACGCACCCCTCCGACCGATCCGAGGGAATTCCTTCGTCTCGCGGAATGCCGCCGACCGTGGAATCCGTTGATACTCGTCCACGCGAAGCGCGATCGCTGGCCTGACCGACGGGGATATCGCCGTCCCGTTTTTCCTTTCTTTCGAATAGTTCGCGAACCTCGAATCCCGATCAGCGATCCGTCCCGACGATCGACGAGCTAGGGTGACCTGTTCGGTGAGTGAACACCCCCCAGTTAGTTAACGTTGCTGATATAATTCGAAAACTTAATTATTATTATTATTAAACTCAACGGGAAAAACCTTTAGAATACAATAGTTTAAACAGATAAGTACAGTAAATACACATTAAATACAATAAAATAAAATATAAGAAATGTCTATGGCGCTCACTTAACTAGACTGGAGACCCACAGATAACTCGCAAAAGCGTTTTTTGTTTAATTATAACCGATATGGTATTAATTACGTTTATTCAGCAGTTATCCCCATGGCGTCCCACAAGTTCGAGGTAAGTTTTGTTACGTGATAAAATGTGTCCCATCTCATTATGCCTAACTAATCCAGATGAATGTGACTATTTTCACAAAAAGAAATAAATTTTTTTTTATAGAATCAGAATCTAAATTTCGGGCGAAGCCGAGTAGTAAAGCTAGTGATCTTATAAGACTAATAAAGTATCAATAATATTGTTGCAATTGGAGAATGAAAAATTATTTACCCAAAAAACCGTCTAAATATACCTATTGAAAACCTAACCACTGTTATTATCCCGTTCACTCACTGGGATACCCCTGTTCATTCACTAGAAATTTATATTCACTCACTGGTCATAGACCCATTTTTTATTTAATCCTCTATCAGACTTTTAATGAAAGTTAGGTTTAGGTTTATTATTTTCCGCATTATTTACAGATGGCGTTTCAAGTCTCGACTTATTCTGCCCAATGAACTATCGTCTTTCTTTAATGAAAGTTATAACTATCAAATATTACTAAAATTGTATTCCGGGATGTCTGACTTCATTAATAAAACATCTCGCTAACATCAATAACATTCTGGGGATTAAATAACAACTTTTGATTACTAATTTTAAGAGCTTAAAGTGTTCACTCACTGGACAGGTCACCCTACACACGTTTAAACATTTCAACGTGAAACGTCGCGATACGTCAACGTATCCATCCTCGCCGCGAGAGAGAACGCTAGCGTCAATATATACTTACAGAGCAGAGCTATTAGAAGAGAAGAAGAAGAAACACTTGTACTGAAAGGATGAGGAAGAAAAAGGTCACAAAGAAATGGTAGATTCTGGTCACCTTGCCGGCAAGGTTGCGCATACCGCAGCCCTTTCCTTATACAGCGAAACGCGTACGCGGCGCATACCGGGCCGCAAGGACACGTCGAGTCCAAACACTCCGGTTCCAAGGGGTGAACGCTCGCCCCTGGAGGGTGGAGTGACGAAAGGAAAGCCGGAGGGGAGGATCCACGACGATGGGAACGACCGACGACGGCGCGGGACGTCGGGATAAAAGGGATGGGGGTTACCGCTGGGGGGGTATGTAGCAGACGCCCGTCTCTGTCCGAGAACGAGAAAGCGGTAGAGGAAGAAGCTGGCTACAGACGAAGGAGGAACGGTGGCGGGGGGGAAGTGCACGGCCGAAGTAAACAAGTGGAAGCGGTGGAACGGGACGGGCACCGGTCAGTGCGGTGCATTTGGTGCATTCCTGCAGTCTGCGCTGCTGCGACTCGATGGAGAGAGCGGGAGAGCCAGCAAGCTGCGGAGAGTGGAACGGAGACAGAGAGAGAGGGAGGAAGACGTAGAGAAGCGGGCAGGAGAGGAGGCTGAGCGAGGGAGCGAAGGAGAAAGAGCGAAGGCACTGCAACGCGGCACGCCACTTTGGACCGACGGACGCAAACCGCATTCCCGGCCGTGACCTTCGCTAGGACATCGCCACTGCCCCCACCCCCACCCGACACCACTCTCTACCCCTTCTACCCTACCCCTTCTCGCGCTGTTTCTGATCCTCAGCTCCCTCCCGCGGACGGCAATCGTCTTTCTTTCTTTCTTTCTTTCTTTCCTTCCTGCACCCTGCCTCCCCCTGCAGTCTCACTCACTCTCTCTCTCTCTCTCTCTCTCTCTTCTTCCTTTCGCGACGTCTCGCTCGCATCCAGCCGATCGAACAGAGCGTGGAATCCACGCAGCATCCACAACGTCTCTTTCTTTGTCGCTTCTTTCCCACCCTGCGGAGGCGCGCGGCTCTTCGCAGGAGATACTCGACCAGCCGACTCTCCATTTGGTCACGAGTTTCCCTCCGCGTAGCTAGCTGGCCTTCCGCGGCGACCCACGAGGTGCGAGACTTTTTTCCTGCCCCCGGTTTCTTTGCTGCGTCTCCCCGGACCGAGGTATCCGCCGCAGTTCGGAGCAACTAAATCCGTTGGTGACGAGCAGCGCGAATGATATGATTCACGAGCTAAAAATAGGGCCGTGGAAGGACGGGAAATCGAGACGAAAGTCGAGAACCGAGGGTTCGGAAACGAGGTCTCTGGCGTGGGACAAAGTTACGAAGGCTCGACTATCAATTCCATAACGTTTTCGGTAGGATCTGTCTGTGAAAATTCGCCGATAAACGAGGTAGCAGAATTATCTCGAAACTTGCGTCGAGTTCCTTCAACTTTTAACTGCTTACTCGAATCGCGCACTCTAGCGTTAATATCCTAGCCAGCGAGAGGAAGAAACGCTTCCCTCGGCGGGATTATTAACTTATATAAACGCCGAGCATCGAGCGTGACACCTTGCGCAGTCGTAATTTCTTTCCCTCGATTTTTACGGTAGGATGATTACCATAACGCAGTCTCATTTGCTCTTCTTCTTTACCGAGAACAGAGTGCGATGGTACCTTGCGACTGTTTCAACCCCTAACAAAATTAAATGACACATCGCGTCCGAAAAGCGACGCTGATTTTCGGGGGAAGCCCACGTGCGAGTCGGGGAACAAGCGCAGACGCTGTTTCAGAGGAGCCGTTTTAATTTCCTGCCGAGGCCAAAGACTCTGGGACACCAAAGGCTCTAACCGTGCGGCGCAGGAGAGAAGAGAGAAGCCAAAGAAAAGGAGAACGGAGGCATAGGAAGGGGGAGCAACCCGGGGCACGGCCCTGGAGAAGAATTTCAGAGTCCTCTTCTCTCGCGCTCCTTCTCTAATTTACGAGCGGTCGCCCTGAATTCGGGCAAATATTTGTCCAGCGCGTCCGACTAACGGGTGTATATGAGAGAAAAAGGGCATGGGTGGCGAGAGAGGCGAGGAAACGGGGTGGAGCGCGGAAGGTGGGGGATATCATTCATAGTTTCTCGAAAAGCGTTCCCTACCTCTGACTCCGTCAACCGAATATTTTTCCCTGCCGCGCGCGTTATATACCTGTCATACCTCTTCTACTATCTTTCTCTTTCAACGCCGTGGTCCCCGGGACCGGCCTTCTTCTCGCGCGCGCCGCGGTTTCATCCTTCGGCCTTGCATCCGAGCGCCGAAAGAGTCTTCTTTGAAGCCGGCCGCCCCGGGAGTCTAGCCGGAAGCACCTACTGGAAAGTATTCATCCGAGAGGGAAGAAGAAGGCGAGAGAAGACGAGTACCTGGAAGTCGTGTTAACACGCGCTGCTGGACGCTACAAGCCGCTCCAATTAGCATCTTCTTTTTCTCCTTCGACTTCTTTCGCCTTCTTCTCCTCGCGCCTGCCTTCTTGGCTTCCTTCCTTTTCAGCACGGTTCGCGCACGACCGGCGAGCACCTGTTGAACGGATACTCGGGAGACGCTGCGCGGATAGGTGCCAGGTGTCCCAATACGGATTCTAATCGTTTTCTCTTCGCCGAGACAACGCTAAACGGCTCGATCGTTTTCTGTACGATTTCTCGACGATCGTCGCAAGCTGGGCGAGAAGCTGGCGAAAATTCAATTTTCGAGGCAAATAACAGATTTTTGATATTCTGGTAGATTTGTTGTATATATATATATATATCAGTGCAGCAGATGCTGATGTTTGAATTTCTTAAATATATTGATTGGTTTGTTAGATATAGGACGTCAAAGTTTTAGCGACATTTCATGCTCTTCAGAAAAACAGAGAAGGTTTAGCTGAAAAGATCTGTGTGAAACAGTTTACCATTGAAATAGGTGTTATAACCAGGGATCGAAAAAGTTCTGGAACTCTTATTTTTAAAAAAATTCTGTTTGAACTTATATGTTTTGTTTAAGAAAATATCTGTTCTTGTGGAATTTTTATTGAAAGAAGTGACAATTTTAGAAACTTCTTTGGGGAATGTTCTCATGGAACAGATAATTTAGAAGTTATATAATGAAAGTTCCATGGAAACAGTTATAGTAGAACATTTATTAAAAAATGTTCCATAAGATAAAGAAAAGTAATAAACTATTAGGTACTAGTTTTATTTAACAATATAATATATTCGTCATGTTTATTAAATAAAAATGATGAAAATCGTAACAATAGTTTCATAAGAAGTATTGAATAGAAAAGAGAACTGGTCAAGAATAATACCTAAATAACATTTTTTTTTAACTTACATGAACCAAAATACATAAAAAATTTTATAATATCGTAGATAAATACGACGTAGGTAAATATTACAAATAAATTACACATTCAGAATATCAATTTATCTGTAATATTTATTTATTATTGTAGTAGTACTATTCATTGAATAATATTCAGTATTTGATACAACAGTTGAGATCTTTTTTAATATTGATAAACAAAATATCTGTTCCCGTTGTAGAAAATTTATTTTTATATGTTATAAGTTCCATTCCAACTAGAATTTTCATTTTCAAGAACTTTTACTTGATCAGTTATCATAGGAACTTATAATGTGAGAACAGTTTTAAAAAAGCTCCACGGTACATGTTTCAAATAGAACCTATTAAAAAGTTCCAGAACTTTTTCAATCCCTGGTTATAACCACAAACTTTCCACAGAAACAAAGTAAAATATCTGTGAATTTACCGTTGTAATTCCCTTCTCAATGTGTTGTTTTGAGGGGTTTGCTGCTTTTTAGTAATTTATAACCACTGTGCCTCGACTCGCGATCTTTGACGCCCAGTATTTGCAGGATGTCAGATATTTATCTATCGATCTGTAGAATTGAATGATTCTGAAATTCTATCGAAGCTACCCGCACAGGGACATGGAGAATGTTTGAAGGAGTATGTGCCGTTCGGTACGGCGATTAATACTTCTGGGATGATACTATGACGTCTATCCAGGCGATAAGTTCACGGAGTCAAGTGCACGCTTCATTGGTTCGTAATCTCGACGGAGATGTATAGACGCTTCGCGTCGTGGGGCATCGGCGTGTTTCCCTGTTCGCACCTCGAGCAACTTTGCGAAACAGCCTGTAGGGGTTCCGAACTACGAAGCACCATTGCTCGGTAAAAACTCGTAACCCGATAAAACCTTTGGGGAGTCTCTGAAACTCCATTACCGCGACAGTGATACGCCAGCTTAACCCGGGTCCATTACTATGGTGCAGGATTCATTCTGCTCGATCACGGTGTAACGAGAAAATTAAAAAAATAAAAATGCACTGAAATTTGAAAAATAAAGTTTTCTCCTTATTTAACCTGGGACTCTTCAATTTTTTATGTCGGCGCTTCATCATTTGCACTGTGTAAATCCGGCGTCGACTTAAAATAAATTGAGAGTCATAGAGTAAATAAGGAAAAATCATATTTTTCACCTTTCAGTGCATTTTTATTTTTTTGAAGTCGGTTTTCTTTTTCTTTTAATTTTTTACTTTTTTTTAGTTATTTAAGTTGTATAAGTACATTTATTTTAAAAAATACGGGTAGGCCTACAAAAGAAGCCGCTCGTAAAAAAAATAACTGTTTGCTAGAAAGTAGAAACGGAAGATTCCCATAATAATTGATTTTTTTCTAGGTCAAAAATTGAAGGAGAAGTTTTTCCGGCCGCGGAATACCATTTTTCAGAAGAAGCTTCGTTTGTTGAGCTGTGGCGTCACCATTTCGTCATAAAAAAAAATTAAAAAGAAAATTGGGATTATACTTCAAGGTATTTACTATAAAGACCTTCAAATAGATTTTGTATTCCATTCACTATACTCGCATAAAAAAAAATTCTCAAAATCAGTCTGCCTTTCCGGGCTCTACCGTGGCATTACCCCTTAAAAACTACCTCAAACAGAGGTACCTATGTAAAGTAATTCGGCTCAGCTGAAGCTACACACCTCATAGAAAAATTCTCAAATCTAATTGAATAACAGAGGAAATGGACACATAATTTGGAAACGAGCATTATCGATCCGACGAGAGGGAAAGAAAGATGAAGCACCCCCTTTGAATGCCCCCGATTCAGGCCTCGCGCCTATTCCACCCCACCCTCGCAGGTATTTTTATGGTCGGCCAGAAGAAAAGATGCGGGGCTCGTGAGCAACGCGGCAACCCTCCGTGCACGCATGGTTTCGCTCCCGCTGGGCGAGATACGTCGGCATCCAAATAATTCGGTATGCGCTCGTGTGAGATATGAATGAGAGGAGTGGGTACGGCGTGGCGTTGTTTACTGTCTGGCAGGGACGGAGTAGAAGAAGCATCCGCGTGCACCGACGAAAAACGAGAGACGAACGGGGAAAGAGAAGCGGAGAAGCCAAAGGAGAGCGAGGGAAACAGAGATGGATTTAGCGGAGCCGGGAGAGCAAGCAGTGCAGAGAGAACGAGAGAGAGAGAGAGAGAGAAGGGGAGGCGAAGCAGAAGAAGAAGACGAAGAAGAAGAGGGGAACCTGGTACGAGGACGGGGACCGGGCCCAGGATTCGAAGAAAGAAGAAACGAGGAGTCAACGACCCAACGAGAAGAGCCGTCTCTCTGCGTAAAGGCGCGCTCGAAACCCTCCACCCTGCTGCCTCGAACCTGCGCGAAGTCCTCGGCTATTACCGATTAATAGCCAATGAAAGTCGATCGTAGCTCAAGCCCCAGAGAAGCTGAACACGTCGAAGAAAATTACTCCGACTCGGTGTCTGCGTTTAATTCCTAACCAACGACCGAGGCTTCGAAGCGACGCGCGCGAAAGATAGCCACGTGACTGGTAGAAGCCGCGAAAGAAACCATCCGACGAGTCCGAGCGTCATAAAGTCATCAGCCTCCAGCGTTCCTTGATCGAGTGGAAAGCAACGAGCTGGAACCGCGATAAATCATAGCAGATCTGCACCGATGGTCACCCCGCAAGGCTGCGTGTTGCGTCAGTCCCGCCGCGAGAAAGGAAAACTACGTCTGCGAGTTTCTCGCACCGATTTACGTCACGAGCTTCAACTCGCGCAACCTCGAGGGCACAAAGATCTCGTAATGCTTAGATTTATTAACAACGAGTGTATTCCTTTTTATCGATATTCATCCGAGCTTTTTATCCTCCCCTTATCGATTATACAACCTGCACATAAGAAAGAGAGAGAGAAGTATCGTTAATGTCACAGATTCGCGATTTCAAACGGCAAGAGATGCCCGGAGACGTTTTCCGCCAGTGTTTTCGAACGCGAATGGCTTGCGCAGTGGCCTCCTCGAATCGTATGAATGATCGTCGTTGTCGTCAATCTCCTGACGTCACAGGGGCGGCGGCGGTCGTGTTACGACCGTGCGACCGTTATGTGACCGATTGGCACACGACTGCCGCGCCGCCGACAGCCCAGCACCTGTGTGTACGCTGCTGGCTCTCCTCTTCTGCTTTCCCATGGCAGCGGGATTCGTTAGACCTGTCTCAATGCGCTGGAGCGAGAGGAGGAGGGAGAGGGGAGAGAGCAGCGGAGCTCGCGCGAAATTAATGCTGGGAACAGCGTTCGGTTAATTGGGCCCCCGGCCGTTTGCCCGAAAATTATTATTATTATTATTAAAATATAAACGGGACATAAAATCCCATAGTTACTACAGAATATAATCAACGGGATGTACAATGACAAGCACTTAATGCAATTTATTATAGACCTAGTTTCTGACAGTCAGTCTATATAACAAGTAACGAACTATGAGAAAGACTAAAGGGAAAATTCTTCGCCGGTGCTCGAGGAGGCCCTCTGGGGATCGGAATCTGTACGCCTCGCGGGGAAAAGCGCTTACGCACGAGCGATCGATAGCCGCGCGTGTCTTGCCGCTGATCGACGACGACGCGGGGCGTCAGGCCGCCGAAAAAATTCCGAATCGGCGCGCTTAAAGGCACGCCAGTTTCGGTGAGTGGGATTGATATGGAGATTAAAAGGGAGGGGTGGGGTCCGAGCGCGAGAGATCGAGCCGGGGAGCGAGGTAGAATGGGACGATCGTGGTGAAGCAGAGAGAGAAAGAAAGAGAGAGAGAGAGAGAGAGAGAGAGAGAGACGAAGACATCGCGCGGTAGGCAGAACGAGAGAGACGCAGGGAGGAGAGAGAGAGGGGGGAGGGCAAGAGGGTCAGTAGCTCTGCGTTCTCATGCATTCCGCTCTGTCATGGCGGCCAGCGACTCAGACACGCTTCGTCTGTCCTCGTTGTGCATGCACTCCGGGGGCAACGTGCAGTTCGTCCTCGTTGCTCCCGGGCCCGAGGACAGAGAGGAGAGGAAGGGGTGCCGTGGAGCAGGGCTAGGGAAGTGGCAAAAGACGGCAGAGATGGGGGTGGGGTAGGGAAAGACGGAGGGGAGCGCCCACCGCGCTAAATGCTCCACGGCGAAGGCGCGCGCGTTCCCTCGGGCCCCCTTTTCCGTCCAGGCCCTTCTGTGCCGCGACGTAAACAAGCCACGGGCCACGTTTTATCGAGGCAATCCGCAACGTAATCTATGGCCCTTCAGATTCGATACGTGACGGCTGCGAGCTGAAATCTTTTTTAGAATCGCGGGCACCATTCACCGTTTCGGAGATAATATCAAGAGTTTAGTGGGATTAGTCGAGTACGACGATACTTCGACGAGAAGGAATTGGAGTGTAATTCAGGGTTAATCAACTGTCGACGAAGTACAAATATTTCGAAACTCTGAATCTACTTTGTAAGCGATAAAAAGCTACGAGTATGAAGTAGGATTGGGACTATTTGTTGAATTTTTCGGTATTCGAATATTCGAATACTTGAGTTGATCAATTATTTAGCGAATATAATTCGAATATCCAAGTATTTGAATGCTATTCGAATATCCAAGTATTAGAATACTATTCAAATATTCAAGTATTCGAATACCATTCGTATACAAGTATTCGAATACCTTTCCTATACAAGTATTCGAATACCTTTCGAATACAAGTATTCGAATACAATTCGAATATCCAAGTATTCGAATACCATTCGTATACAAGTATTCGAATACCTTTCGATTATCCAAGTATTCGAATACTATTCAAATATTCAAGTATTCGAATACCTTGCGTATACAAGTATTCGAATACCTTTCGTATACAAGGATTCGAATACCTTTCGATTATCCAAGTATTCGAATACCTTTCGATTATCCAAGTATTCGAATACCATTCGAATATCCAAGTATTAGAATAACATTCGAATATCCAAGTATTCGAATACCATTCCAATATCCAAGTATTCGAATACTGATGTATTCGAATAGTATGGTATGAATTATAAATCAAGTTCTTTAGGTTCATTTGTCAGGGTGAAATCCTGTAAGCTAATTTTGACCCACTGCAAACCATACTATTCGAATAATAACATTCGAATACTCAAATGTTCGAAGTTTATTCGTAGCATTCGAATACTTGTAAAATATTCGAATAGTCCCAGCCCTAGTATGAAGTGTATAATGTTCGAATAAAGATTGACGTTGCCTCGATAGTTTAGTATTTCTCTACAAGCAGCCTTTCACGGCTCACCCGAGACGCGATCGTATTTCGACGACGTCACGGAAATTCGCGATCAAGGAAAACGGCGGGAACGAGCGAGAAGGGAGAGAGCGGGCAGCACGCGAGAGGCGCGAAATAATTTAGCGATCAAACGCAGCCGCGGGACTGCGAGAGGAGCCCGTTTGACGATTTCGGGACGGGCGGCAGCCGTAAACACGACGTGGCGCGACGCTTTTATTGCCGGCACGCTAACCACGATCGCGTATTTAATCAGCCTCGGCTTTGTTGGACAAAAATACCCGACGACGGGGCACCGTTTTCGAACAGCTCGTTCTGGGAACGAGCGGAGGCGGCCAATCGGCTCGGTTGTAAATCGCGAGCGCGGGACAGCTGTTAACGCGGCTGCCGATTCGGCTAAGAAAAATCCGCGAGCAAAGATCCCTCCCTTCCATCCCCGAAGGAGAAAGCGTGAATGGTGATCGGCCGGGAAACGAGAACGGTGCGAAGCGCGAGAAGAAATCGAAACGGAGGAACACGGGGGAAGCCGAGTGTGGATATCCTCGCTCGGTAACGCGGGTCTACTATCGTATATCTTCCCACAGACGAGGACGGGAACGTCGTCTCGCGAGGGGAGGCGGCAGAAGGGCGAGAAGGGTCCCACTAACGCGCGCGACCGCCGACAATGATGCGGAGAAAGGGCACATGAATGCCTCGTGTTATGCGCCGCGTGTTTGCACATGCGCGGGAGCGATGAACTTGAGAAGAAGGCCTCCGAGAGTCTTGCCTTCGCTTCTGGCCTCCCCGGGCTTCTAAGACTCGCGGTCCACGTCGTGGCCAACGCATCCTTCGCGATATTTTTCCAACCGAGTAATTAATCGTTCGCAAATCTGAATAATTAAGCGCCCTCTGTACGTAAACTCGAAGCATCAAAACACCGAGGCAAGAAGAAGAAGAAGCTAAAGAAACAGAGGTTCTGCGAATTGTTTTTAAACTTCTGTTGCAAAAGAGACTCGTTTCGCCCGCGTGTCAAGGTACAGAAGGAAGAGTCCCGAGAAGGCGAGGAACACGGAGGTCGTGGTTGGAGCGCGATCGGCACCGAAGACGACATTCCACTGGTACCTGTCCTTAACTCAGCCTCCTACAGATCGCGGCAATCGAGCCACCCAACTGTAATGCATCGCGTGCCCGGGAGGTTGAAACGGGAGGCCGAGATCGGAATCGGTTAGAACGCTCGATGACGAAACAGGAAACATACGGGACGGTTCGGTACGTTTTTCGATCCTCGCCCGCTGGAACGTTCTCGACACTCGCGCGACAAGCAAAAATGGAAGGCATCGGTGTGCCGAGGAATGCGATGGATATACTAGCACGTACGCGCGCGCCTGTATGCGGCTTGCCATTGAAAGTAACCGTTCGAGTCGCGATTATTCATATGTTACGCAAGCAGTTATATTTGCCGTTGTGGAACGTTGTTGCTGCGGTCTCTCACTCCATTCGATCATGGCGACCCGTTTTTCGCTGTGAAACCAGTAATTTCTAACAAAATAAAAAAAAAAAAAAAAAATTATTTCGACGCCACTGAAGGAGAATGAGAACCACTGCGCGCGGCGTACGCTGGGCGCAGGAAATATGAATGTAACGCCGAAAATTCATTCATAATAAGATCCGGCGCTACTCGAAGAACGGAGGCGTGCGATTTGAATTTCGGTGCTTACGGGATCGCTAGTTAGCGGGTAAAGGTTAACGAGATCCGTCGATAAATAACACGGTCGTTTTCCTAAATCGTGGGAATAATGGGCTAGTTAGAGAGGCTTACGTGCCCCCGCGAGCGCGCGCGCGAACACGATCGAGTGGGCCGCTATGTGTGGGCTCGTTGGAGGATTTATAGACGCGAGGATCGTTTTAAACGAAGACGTTTTAGAAAATGCGACACACAACACCTTCCGCCTGAGTAGTCTATCGCGTATTTTATCGCGTCGTTTAATATCAATTTGTGGAATTCCTTGACGGTTGTAGATAAGTTAGATAGGTTTGATATGTACATAGATATGCGGAAATGGAGTCGGTACGTACTTTGCTGAGCTCTCTTCGTGATAGGAAGACGGGGCGCGTCAATGAAATCGCTGGATGCGTTGACGTTTCGCTCACTTTTCTCCGAACGTACGAACGGTAATACATATCCGTGGCGTGGTTTTGCTTCCCGCACGGGCCATCGAACTTGGAACGCACTGTAGAGGAGGAGCCGGGGCCCGTATTATGGGAACACACACGCCTGAACACGTGTGTCTCACTTCCTGCGACGGGCCGGAAGTCTCTATAGTACTATGGCGCATCGTAGTGTAGCGTGACCACGCTACAAGGGCCATTACTACCTCAATGGCAAAAAGAATGGTCCAATTACCGGTTAAAGCCACGTTGCTCGTCGTTACTCCTTTAATGCGTTTTTCGGGGGCGTGTACGCCTCGGCTTTCCTCGCGATTCTTTTTCTCTCCCCTCGTACTGGTTCCTTCCACCGTTTCCTCGGTAAAATGTGCCATGAGAAGCGTTCCGTTGCGAGTTCCCGAGTGTTGGAATATTATACCAACGTTCTTGCGGCTCGGACGTATCGAGAGTCCCGCGAGCTCTCGTCCGATATCTCCAACGTTCGAGTTCGTGCCATAAATAAAATTGTCCCCAAGCGTCGAGAATACTCGCAAGAACCGGCCAGCGAGACCGACACAACGGTTTCCGGCCGAAGGTTCCGCCAACGGTTATACCCGTGTCCCGATGCCTCGACTCCTCGTCTTCGTTCCTCCCGAATACTGGCCGCGTCGAAATTTCTCGTACGTTCCAGCCACGTGCTTGACGAAGCGCGCGCGTCTCTGTTCGCCGTGTCCTCGGAAGCATTGTCTTCGACGCACTGGCGTGTTATCGCCGTCTCTTTCTCTCGCGTCGCTCGGACGCTCGCTCGGCTCGGTTAATATTCTTTGTATACAAACAACCGCGGACCGGATTTTACGTACATGTGCTGAGGCAGTTTCGTTGGTCCCCCTCGCCCTTGACACGAACCGCGCGGGATGTTTATATAGTCCCGGCAGACACTCGCGCACACGCGTTACCGCCGGCCTCTACGGTCTATCGCGAAGTAAGAAGGATCGGCAGGGGGGAAAGTGGAACGCCGAGGCTCCGATATACAGAGGACGCGACACGACCACATCGCGGCACCGCTCGTACCACACTGAGAGTGATCGCTGGCGCGTCACGCTTACGGCGATGCGCAGACGCGGGCTGCGCATACGCTGCTGCGCACGAGGCGGCGATGCTCGTTCTCGCGCTCGCTAACACGCACTCACGCAGGCGCAATGCACGCACCAACACGACCGGGGGCCCGCCGTACACCGTACACATGGGGCGGTGTGTGGCGTGTATACGCGATGCGTTGCCGCGGGTGGTAGAGCGAGGATAGGAAAGGGACGGAGCGGGGAGAGGAGAGTGAGAAAGTGAGAGAGAGAGAGAGAGAGAAAGAGGGGGAAGGAAAGAGACCGAAAGAGGGGACGAAACAGACCCGTTAGTTCTCGGAAGTGGACCGCCACCGCTCGCCGCCAAACAGACCTGTAACCACGTACCGATCGTGGTGGTTCTCTCTCGCCTGCCACAGCCGGCGTGCTTTCGGGCCTGCTGAGTATACTGACGTGTCCCGTGACACGCGAGAATCACGGACAGAATTTCGTCCACGGCTGAGAATTCTCGAAATTACCGGAGAAACCTCTTTTCCTCACTCTTTCTCACCCCTTCGCTTCAATGGTTCTTTCTCTTTCTTTCTTTGGTCTGGAGAAACGAGATGTGCTCGATTTTCATGCGCCTAAGCGCGATAAACGGGCCGAGAACGCGCGCGCTCTGTCGCAAGCTGACCGACCGGCCGGCCATTGATTAGATACAAGTGTTTACTCGAGTGACGAGCGCACATACCGATGCCGTGCGCTTTTCACAGAAATCCGAGGGAACGGAGCGGGGGCTCGTAAATATTGCCGATGAAATTGGGAGGAAAACCGGTTATCGCCTTTCCACGAGGGGAGAAGAAAATGGTCACGGGGTTGTGGGAAAAGTTGCCTTGGCGGTCTCGCAGGCGGGGGGGAACCGCGTTTCGCCGAAATGCGGCCTCAACTTTCGTCTAGTTTTTCTCACCGTCGTACACGCGGGGATCAGCGCGTCCTTTCTTTCACGGAACGGGGGCACGGCGTCGTGGGTGGCGCCGTGGCATGTACACGAGCGAAATGAGAAAGCTGGCTCGTGGAATCTACAATTATGATCCTTCGATGGCTCGTTACGAACTATCCTCCCACATTTGCATCCCGAATCTCTCGATGCAAGAGTGAACTAATCCTTCACGAGCAGAAATCGAATTTTTGTAGAATAAAATTAATAGAAAGCATAGGGGAGAGTGGGGTAAAACGGAACACCCACTTGAAGACCATGTAAACGTACAAAATCTTTATTTTTATGATTTAAAATGTATTCATTTATGTTAAAAACTATAAATATATGTTTTAGGTATAACTATTACAAAAACAATATAACAAAAATATATATTATACACATAAGAAAAAATATTTTACCAGATAACATAAAATTTACTGAAATTAATCAAATACACATGGATTTTTCCATCAATAATGAATATCAACACGTGCATGGAGATTTTTTTAGTTTCTAGTGCATTTTAAATTGAATTGTTTAACTTAAACAATTTTTTTGTATATTTTTTTAATATTTACTTTTTACTGCCTAAGTTTTGATATGTGGTTACAGGCTGATTCCAAATCGTTTGGATTTGTGGTTATGGGTTATATTTATTGACGAGTGGGTAATTTTTTCACCCCTCCCGTTTTTCATAATTTTCTATTGTCATCATAACTACACAAACTTGAAAAGTTTCAAGACAATAGAATTGGAGAAAGTGGATTAAATAAGCATTCCGTTTTACCCCACGAAAAGTGTTCCGTTTTGCCCCACATGCAGTCATTTAGTAAACATTTAATATTTACACTTGAGCGTGAGGTAAAGAAGTTTTTAATACGTCAAAATGTAGCCTAAAGACTATAGAATCCAACGATATTCTTACCGTTAATAATTTTCGAAATTCAACCGCTGAAAAGTGGTCGAAAGTACAACACAATATTGAAACGTCGATACCAGAAATTTTTCCAACTTTCTTAACGGAAAAATAACGTGTGTACGGTTCTGTTACAAAATGCTGTGAGGACCCTTTGGTCCCATGTCACGCGATACCAACTCATTCGCAGCTCTTATCTAAGAGAAACATTTTTGTTCCGTTTTACCCACCCGTTCCGTTTTACCCCACTCTCCCTTACTTTGTCCCTCGACGGCACGTAAACGGGGGTAATTTAATTAAATCCCCGGGCATTTGAACGAGATAAAGTCTCCTCTACCTGCTCGGATAACACGCGATTCGAATAATGAGTTATTGCTCTCCGGAAGGTATTCGTGAACGCTCGAATGATCGGAGCGGGTACGCGCGCTCTCGCGCTCCCTTCTTCTCCCGATTTCGTGCAAAGGATCGAACCTCCGGGGTCCGTGTACCCATCCCCGTGCCGGTTCTCTCCTCTCTCACGGCGATCCCCGAGACGCACACGGGCGGTCTAAGAACTGCAAGATTCATTAACGGTTCCTCGGCACGGCGGCGCACGCGTGTGTGTACACCGGCGTGCATTCCATCGGTCGCGCTCGTGTGAACGACCGTGAGGTGTACCCGTACACTGAGATACACGCGAGGAGGAAAGATCCGGAGGAGATAGACGTCGAGTGTAAAAAGGAAAGAGAGAAAAAAAGGGGCAGACGAGGCTGGCAAGTGTGCGTGCGGTCGTGCGAGAGAGAGAGAGAAAGGGGGCAGTACGTACCTACATATTTGATGCGCAAGGTTCGCCTGCTAGACGGGCAGACCTTGTCTATCGTCATCATTTAGGTACGCGAGGAACGTACAAGAGTTATTAAGGTCAGTGGCGTAGCGACGATCGCGATGCGAGTTAAAGGACCGATTTCACGGGGCTAGTCCGGTGGTGCGGATAGTATATTGATTATTGGGCTAGGAGAAAGAAGTCCCAGTTTCGAGTAATCGCGAGTTTTAGATCGAATCTACCGATTGAAGGATAATTGCAAGTACGGTAAACTCGGGTAAGTTCGTGGTACAGGTTACTCCGTGATACTTTTTCATTTATCTGTAACTCGAAATTCTCTGACACAATTTGGATGGAATAAAAATTAACAGGCAGCGTTGGTCTTCTGGTTTGTGTTGTGGTAGAATAATTAGTCAATTGAAATTAGTGTGATAGAGTGAGAGAGCATTTTGTTTCAGCAGCGCATTATTCGTGAAATTTTTGGCGCTAGTTGTGTAATGATGGTAAAATGACACTTTAACAAGTCTTACTATTGAAATTATCATATAATAAGGCATCAGTGTTATTTTTGCTTATGAAAAGTGACTAAATTCTTATTTTTCGTGCGCCCGAGTCTACGTTTCTGATTGTGCTGTTCGAGAAATTCTGATGGTAAATTAAAGATACCATGTATCCTTATGTCTCGGACATTTAACGATCATGAAACGATTGATTATACACAAAATAACAATAATATAAAATAGGGTAAAGAGTACAATGGTTGGCCACTTAAATAAGAGTGTCACATAAATAATGAATTATAAATGTGAATTTAGTAAATTTGAAATGGAACTCAATATAAATAAGTACGACAAACCTCTAATAATCTCAAAATAGTTTATAAAAAAAAAATCAGACTGTATCAAAATATACAAAAAATGTGTTTACTACGAAGAAATATAGTTATTGGCATGGTCAAGACAGTAATACTAGCAGTTAATAGACAAATTCTAAAACTATCACGGACTTACCCGAGTTTACCCTACTCTCGGCTCGAATTCGATCGACGAGGAATATGGGACATATCTATTCGAATTCGAACGACGGATCTAATCGTGACGATCAATATGATCAAACTCCCCACCGATGCGACCTCACCGTATCGTATCTCGAACGTGAAACGGAAGCTACGCGCAGGCACCCTCCTGCAGTTTATCTTCCGTCGATTCTGCGTTCCACTCCGCGTCCCAGTCCCGGTTTATTTTTTCCCTCGCGTTCGCCGAGGCGGAAGCAGAAAGTCAAGCAGAAACTCGACTAGATAGTGGGACTTACATAAGGCAGAAAAATGCCTCGGTAAACACAGGTCTGCGGACTAGTTGCTCTTTAACGCGAAGATTTGCTTGAAAATTGACCGATAGCCGAGCTATAAATCTCTATCAGCTGCACGTTCACAGGGTTCGCGTTTAAGGGGTCATTCTGGTTAGATGGTTTGAAAAAAATAGATTATTTTTTCTTAACATTTTTCGAAAGTACATATTCTGTTAAATTTTAATGGAAAAATTCCAATTATTTTAGCTTCTACGTAGACATTTTTTTGGGAGCGCAGAGGCCTGGCCTCTATAGATGAAAATTTTAAACACGTTTTTCTCACAATCCTCATTTTTTTACATGGTGCAGGTAAAATCTAAAAATCTGCCGAACCGATTGCTTTATAAATTGAACTGTTTATTCTGCACACCTATGCCTCTGACCGGTACTACAACTAATAAGTAAGTATTTCTGTTGAGTCTAACCTACTTTTAAAAACGAAAATAGCACAGAAAACACAGCCGAAATACATTGATTCTTGTATTTTGCCCACCATTTTGTTAATTTTAAGGATAAATTATGTATTCTAGTACGGGCTATAGCGACAGTCATACTAATCAAGAATCTGTTTGTACTTTTGGATTCAGATAAGTCCAACTGCACGAGCGAGGCATGAATTTTTAAACTTGTCATCAAAATTGTCTTCGAAACCATTTTAAAAGCATTAATTTGATTATTTCTATATTTTTTATTTACTGTAGAAATGTACTATAATCAATAGAAAAAAGTTTGATTCCATGACAATAATTCCTGTTTTCGCAATAAATTCCTAAAAATCGCTGAATTGATCGGCGCGCTAACCAGAACGACCCCTTAACAAAACCTTTTCCTTTCCTCGTCAATATTTTTATCAACCAGTTAAGTCTGTACCCACGGCTCTGGAACATTGATATCCTGCTACCATGGCCGATGGCGGAACTGAAAGTCTCAACATTGTCGTCACGGCTGATCGAGCCGTATCGAGACGATCAAGGGGATCGTGTATAATTTACAATCCCCGCGAGAGGCCCAATACGCGCCCGGGCGAAATATCGCTGAGCTCTAACTGCATCGGCCGCCTTTCCAGCCGCGTTATTTGCATCCCGATAAACAGTGTTGCACCGCGAGAGCACGTGCCTAAACCCCGGCTGCCCTTTCTCCCGTCTCCGTGCAACTTTCTGCTCGGCCCGGGCGAAATAAATTTCCAACGCGACGCCAATGCGAGTGTGCGCGCGCGGAGGCGCGGCTGGCTAACCTATAAAGAGACACGGAAACGTGACGGAATGCGCGCGAACCGAACGCCCGCGTCACTTTGCGCCGTCGTCCCCTTCGTTGGCCAGCTCTTTCCACGTCCCGCTGCGCTCGTATTCTTAATTACAGACCCGCCACCCGATCGCTGGATAAGGAATGAACCAAGGTGCCGAGATCGACTGTATACTCGCGGCCACGACCATCGCGGGTTCTCTCCCTTTCCTGGAAAGGAACGTCGCGGTCGTTATTGCCTCGTCAAAGGAGGAGAGAGGCCAGGGGAAAATGCTCCAACGCGGACGAAGGAGGAAAGATTTATCCGTGGGACGTGTGACGACGAACGAGATTCGCTCGATGAATCACTGTTCACGTCCCCCTCTCTCTCGCGTTCCCAGTTGGGTGTTTCCCTTTTCCGTTCCGGGGAGTTCTTCCACCTGACACACCGGGGCACTTAAGGCAACAACGACACCCATCCACGACCAAAAGGGAAGACGAATGTCCGCTATCTCGGATTCCGTGGCGGACACGATATTTCTCGGCCGCGGTTGTCGTCTCTCGCGTAAACTAGCGGCCCAGGGGTGGATCTCGCCACGGAACGCGTCAAGCTTCTTCGTCTTTATTCATGGAAAAGGGTAGGATGGAGGAGTGGGAATCTATAAACGGTTCGACACCGGTGTCGTCAGCGAGCCGCGGGGTCAGATAAAGAGAGGAAGCTCGCGCGAACCCGAGGGGCTTACGAAACGCGATGTGTACGTTGGAGCAAGATGGTTGGTTGCGCGCATCGCTCGAAACGGGGCTGCGTTATCAGGGAGACGCATGCTGTGTGCCTCGAGAGAGAACCCAAGATAGACACGGGAAAGGGGGAGCAACGGAGTTGTACCCGCGGGGCCAATCACGACGACTCGTGGCGCCTTAATTGGTACTCGCACGCGTGGCTCCGGCTTAAGAGGCAACGCGGCAGATGCATCCCAAGACGTTCACAACAGGAAATTCCTCCTCCCGCGCCCGCTTCTCCTCTTCGCCACGCATTCCAGCCTCTACCACATATTTATGCGAGGCGTCCTTTCTTCCATCTGACTTCTGGGATCCGCTCTTACTTCCCACCCGTTTCTTCGCTGGATCCCCCGCGTTAACGACGGCATGCGCAAATAGATATCCCAGTGGTGACGACGCTTGCCTTGCCTCGCCTCGCCGGCACGGTGAATGGACCGCGGCGGGCGACACCAGGGTGGGGTTGGAAAAGAAGGGCGTCAATGAGTCGAGTTGCGTGAGCGCAATTATCGCTCGTAGCACGAGCGGCTACGTGCACGCGCTGGGAACAGACCGAACACCGGTGCCAGGAGGCTGCTGGGACACTCAGGGTGTCCCTTTGGCGATTGTGTACTGGCCTTCTTCTCGCCGGAGGTGCACGAGACAGTGCCTTGGTGATGGATGATATTACTTTTTAGAAACACTCGATGGGCAACGGGGTAATTGTTGAGAAGACATTGTTGGTTGAAGGATGTCCAAAGTTTTCATTTTTCAAGATATGTTGAAATATTTGAAGTTCCACGTGTCTTTTACCTTTTAGGTAAAGTTAGAAAACTCTACGTGATATGTAGAGATCTAGGAACAGTCTAATCGTAACTGCTTTTCAGATCAGTTTACTAGTGTATAATGTCCTATGTATTATATACTAAATTAGATTGTCCTAAGTTTACGTAAGGTGTTTGATTTTAATGATTTTAAATGTGCTGTAAAGGAGGCAAATTCTTCCAAAGTATACGTTTGTAAAATGGACATCGATAATTTTTTTGATTGGGAGGACTTCACTTCTCAGCACAAGTTAAACAAAAATTGTACTAGACCATATCTTCATGATTTTGTATCTGTTCAATTCACAAGAGGGGAAAAATCTTAAAATATAAAAATGATTTTTAAATTTAAGTTAAATTTTCTTAATGCAAAAGCAGTGAAAACTTAGTTATTAAACCCAAAAACCAGAGTTCAATGTAAAGGAATTTCAGCAGAGAGGAACAAAAATTAATTACAAAATTGAAGCCAATCGCCTTGCCTTTTGGGAATCATTAAACGTGTCTAATAATAATGCCAATGATGATTATTAACTTTAAATCGTTATGTTCATGTCTATGTTCAATTTGTTCGTATGTTCAACTTAATATGTTTATTTTTAACTACCTAGTTTATGGCAATGTTATTTTTCTTTAAGTTGTACATTTAAAAGTATGAATTAAACACGATTTCAAGTGTTTGCTATATTAAAATATCCTATATGAGACATTTAATTAATTGCCACATTAATAATACATTATACGCCGTTACACCTATGACAAAAAATTATATTAGGCTGCTACGAAATAATGACTACATTTTTTAAAAATTAAATAACAAAAAACAAGGACCGCACAAAGGAAATTATTAAACTACAGTTTTCTCGGATGTTTCGAAATGCTAGATGGACGTTTTAACTAATGAGAGCAGAATAGAGGTTGAAGATCGACAGGTGGGAAATGAAGCACGCGTTCGTTAAGATACAATGTAGTTTTTGTAGCTAATTAGTCGACTGCTCGGTGACAGTGACATCGTATAACTTATGCCTGAGACGAAGGCAAGCGGCGCGATTCGTGCGTCCCTTTTATCGGGCCAGCTTCGGTGAATGAACTGCAGAAAAATGTCAATGAGTGCAATTAATATTGCAGGACATATGGGCGGCGCATGCGCCGGTCGATCCGTGCACGCACGGAAGAAATAACGCGAGCGGGAAGCGCGGGGTGCATTACGGGCTGTGAATTAATGCCGGTCGTATCTGTAAACGCGTGCGGTTATTGTTACGTCAATACTCGCGGGCGTGGATACGGTCGCGGTGAGTCGTGTGGTCGTCTGTTACACTCACAACAATCGTTGATCCTCGAATGTCCCTTACTAGCGAATTTTGACAGTATTCTGAGATCGCGAATATCCCTCGCAAATGTACAAAGTTATTTAACTAAAAGAAGTATAAGAATTGAACGATTCCTGCGGTTTGCGTCGTTCCGTCTCGGGCAACCTATGCATAAGTTTGATCACGAGTATCAGTCGTTGTTGCACAGGTTTAACTTCCTGACGATGCAACACAACACCTACGGCTAGCGGAATTGTCCTTCCTTTCAGGATTCTAAATGGTCAAGTTTATTGCCCCCAATTTCTGGGGTTAATTAATTTCTATATTACACCTAGGCCGCTGCGGCATACTCCGCTATTTTATGTCAAGGCGTAGGGTAGATGCACCATTTGTGGCCACTTTAAAGTATTGTACCAATTTTGGCCACTTCTTAAAAAATATAATATTTTTTCGTGTAAGCAATAAATGTAACCTTATATTTCTAGCGGTATACTAAACAAAATATTTATGATGTGAAATTCTCCACATAATAATGACCTGCAAGCAATTTAAAATTAAGATAATTATGCACATGGCCAAAAACAGTGCAATGGCCAAAAATGGTACATCTACCCTATAGAACTAATATTCGCATGAGAGAATTAACCTCTTTGGATCCTCTGTCGACACATTTAAACGATCAGTTATCTTATTGTTTCTTACATCCCAACTCTAAATGTTATTTATTATTGCCATCGGGAATTTCTGAATTTGCCATTGCTTTTTGTCTTGCGTTCAGTACATTACTATCTTATAGTATCTTCTTTAATATTGGGGATAAACCCGTCTAATAATAAATAAAAAAATAAATAAAAGAATTCCAACCTCGACTAACCAACGCCCCTGAAATTAGACGATTCTCATTCAGAACAGCCGCGGCGAATGTTCGCTTTTCACAGTTAGAAAATACCAATAGCAGCCGAGCGCCGTTGACCGTCGTTCTAACGATTCACGCGACACGACGCCGTTCCAAGGAAATCCCCCCCTAAGTAGGCAGACATTGGCCGCGAGTGTGAGTGCTTACTACGCACTACGGCGGCGGTGGCTACGTTCATGGACCGTATGAATGTACCGTCGACCGCGTACGTACGTCGACGCGCACGTTTGCGGCGTGCATTCATAAAGTGGCGGACACGTAGCGCGCGCGTGCGCAGTTCGTCGCCTTCTTCGTTGCCACTCCTTCCTCTTTTCTTCCTCGTCGACACCCTTCCTGCGACTAATACGGCCTCCTCCCGGCGTCCCCTCGCCACAACCCGTGCACTGTACTTTTTAACATCCGCTAACTAGCGCCGCTAGGGTCTGCATCGACGATTCCCTCGTTCCACGATCCAACGCCATTTGTCGGTCGCCACGTTCCCGCGGCTCTCGCGCTATCGAATATTACTACGGCTTATCCAGCTCTCGCGGTATCATCAAACCTTTCTGTGTTTCCAGCCGCGGGAATTATTGGGAGCGAGGAGCAAGACGCGTAGGAAGAATGGAAAAATAATTTCCCCCTCGAGTTTCACGCGCGAGGAATGATTCTCTTCTTTCTGTATCCTCCGGGAGGTGGAGTATAAAGAAGCCCCGTGTGTTCGTTTCGAACGTCGCGAAAACGCGCGGTCGTTCGCAGCGACGAACTTCTGCGGGGTCAACGGAACCACCGGAAGTCGTCGGTGCCCAGGGTCGTCGCCGATTCTCAAATTGGTGGCCGCACGCTCGTCGTCCCTCGCTCCCCTTCTGGTTCCTCCTTCTGCGCTCGCCTCTCCTTCGCGTCGCACACACGCATACACCTTCTCCAGCCCCTCTTTCCTCCTGGCAGAGCGTTGCCACTCGGTGTGCTCTCTCTGTAAACAGGCCACGTAATCCCCTACACCCACTTTTTCCTCCCGTCTAAATCTGTCTCATCGAAATGCGTCCGACGACGAACGGAAACCCCCGCTGTTAATTTGTCTCGATTCCTTCGGTCGACTTTCCTCTCCGTGGAATCGTCGGGATTTCGGAACGCACCCCCTCGCGGGGTTGACGAGGAATCGTAGTGAGTGAACGACGCAGAGCAGGCTCTCGGCGTAGGGAAAAGCGAGCGAGTCGACGGAGTTATCGCGGATGGTAGAAATACAGTAGAGCGCTTGGAATGTTGGATTACTATTAATCCTTAAAAGGCAAAAGTGATTCAACATTCAGGGAAACTTGAATATAGTAAAAGATAGTAGGGTGAATTGACCAGTGAATGAACAAATTGACATTTTTCGTGTATAACAAGAATACTATTGCATTAAGAACAATGATCTTAAATTTAGAATGAAGGATAATTTATTGAGATAACGGTGATAATAATATTTTTTGAGTCTACGAACGTCTCGGTCGCTTATTAATTTTTTTGTTTTGTGGTTTCGGGTGCAGCCATTCACGGCGGGAATCCTAGTAAGAAAACACGTACGATGACACTTAACTATTATATTGTGTAAACTGTGTTCTGATATAAATAAATTTGTCAAGTTCCTATTATTATAATATATAGATTATATTTTTATATTCTTATGTTAGGTCCGTCCTTCACCTAAACTTCCTTTCTTCTTTTGTAACGTTTTCAGCGTTTTCTCGTCGGAAAATGAAGTATTATTCTTTGTGTTCATTCACTGGGTACAAGGTATTCATTTATTGGGTATTTTGTTCATTCACTAGTATATTGGGCGTTGATTACATTTTTATGATTTATTTCAGACGCCGGTCAAGTAAAAAATCACAAACAATTTTTTTAGAGATTTTTAAAGCCTATTCTGTTACAAATTCTTGTTTCATTAATAAATTAGGACATTATATCATTTTCATCGTTATTTGAAACTGAAAAAACTCTTAGCTGTTCATTCACTGGTCAATTCACCCTACTATTATCATTAAAAGACAAAAGTGATTCAACATTCAGGGAAACCTGAATATAGTAAAAGATACTATTGCGTTTGTATTCTCGAGTTCATTTTAGAAGGAACTTGCCGACCGACGAGTTTAAATCGGTTCTGCGCATGTTGGCGCCAATTGGAGCCGAAACAAGCTACTATTGGCTATACATCAAACAAATGCTCCCTTGGAACCAATGAGCTCATTCAACACGCGCGAAATAAGTTCCTTCTAAAATGAGCTCGAGTATAGAGAGTCTTTTTCTTACAAGACCCGGCACCGTGAAAAACAGTCCGTTGTCAAAGAAGAGCTCACTTCTGATATCTCATCACAGAAAGACGTTCTTTCCTAGCCGAAAAATAAAACGAAAATATAAAATATAAATCGTTCTTCTCATTTAATAACCCATCTCCATTATAGAACACACTGAAACGACGAGTAAAGCGATATTCTTCAAGCTCCACCCGATGAGTTTTTCGTTACTCGCCGCAGGGTCAAGCTCGAAGCTTCCTTCTTCAAGTTTCAAAGTTCCCTTAGACCAGTCCCCGATAACCACGCAGAACGCATTCCAGGTTAATTAACCCCGCAGCAATGCCGCAACCGCCTGCATCCCCTATTCCCTCCGCGATCCCAGTGCATCTCTTCCACCCACTGCAAAGTTCAAGAGGTCGAGCGCGTACGCGCGGTTGGTGAATGACTTGGGTCACGTCTTTGTGCGCGTAGCATCGTGCGCGCGTAGGGTGCCGTGTAGTGACGTCACTGGGGCAAACACAGTCACGCGGGCGAGCATACGTGCAGAGCGTCGGACGGCGTAAGTCGCGTGTGACGTTCCCTAGTGTATATCTTTTGTGCGTGGCTACGCGTCCAGGGAGTAGAGGGGAAGGGAGGGAGGGGGGGGGGGGAGTGAGTAGTCGAGCGGTGTGGTGTGCGCGTTCTAGCCGTGCGCGCACGCTAATGTCGCGCGACGCGCGGGCAGAGAGAAAGAGAGAAAGGGCGGGCGAGAGCGGGCGACAGAGCCGGAGAACGCGCTCGGCCATGTGTAGGGCCGGAAGTATGAGTATCCGGCCAGACTCGTGTGGGCTTCTCTACGCGCCACGGTACTCTCCTTTCCTCCCCCGGTTGCCCCGTGCTTCCCGCCTTTCTTTCACTCGCTTAGCCCCGCTTTGTACCTACACGCCCGGGCTCGTATGCGCGCTCCTCTATCTCTCTCTCTCTCTCTCTCTCACTCTCTCTCTCTCTCCGTCTCGCGAGGGCCCCCTCTTTATCCTCGTACGCGCCCGCTCCTTTTATCGGCGCAGCGACGGACACGACACGGCGCCGCGCGTGTTTATAAATACAACAATAATCGAAACGGCGCCAGCGTAAACAAACAAGCGGATCCACGCGCCCGGGGTCGCCGTGGATCGAGTTTTGAAATCGAACCCGGACACCACTTGAGATACCATCGACTCTTGGATAGTTTAATCTCTTCAGGCTGTGTGTTTCGGATAGTGTTGTCGAAATGTTCTCTGTCACGTGGTTGATGAAAACGGTTTCCACGGAGTATCGATTTGCTTGCCCCGGTCCCCTCGGCTTTGGATGAATGGATTTCGTGTCGGTGGAACGTTATTTGTTCGCGTGCGAGAGCTGCTCGTATACCTTGCTGCGCGAGGCCGTCAATGACGGTGGTCGAAGCGGGATCGGGGCAGGCGGCGCGCCACGGGCGGAAACGAGACACCGCGGCCCGTATACACGCGAACCCGATGGTTCAGGGTGAATCGATCGACGCCACCTCGCCGTCCACGTAGGCGGTGGCACTTTCCTCCGAGGCGTAAACGATGGGCATCCCACGGAAGTTAACGCCGAGCCACGGGATTCGGGCAGATGACTTTATTTCGAAGGAGGATCGGGTTGCGCAGAGGACCTTGCGAGACCTCGATCGTCACGTTTTCAGATGTTGCAGTGCTGAAGTGGATTAATCGTAGGTATAAATTGAGTTAAATTGACGATACTACGTTGGGTACTTCAAAGTTGAATTTGTAGTGAAATGTCGGGGATCTAAAAGGGATTTGGAGATGTCCAAGGTTTAGGAAATTATTCTGTAGTCAGGTTCAGTGACGCAGTGGGTGAGGATGAAACATTTGCTTGAGGGGAAAATATTTGGACTGCACGGACGACTACTTAGATTGCACAGGAAAGTGGACTAGACCGTTGTCAGAGAAGCTTTTGCAAACAATGGCTCGAATCACCCCTCGGATTTACCAAACTTTCGTTTATAAATGTATTTCAGATTATATGATGTTGTGGATGAATAACGATTGAAATGAGAAGAATAGTTTACAACCCCTAGTCTACAAGAAAATATTTAGTTCAGTGAAATTAGATGGAAATATGGTCAATCTACGGAATAATTTCCAGCAAGCTAAATTTTGGCGTGGGTTTTTATGTCCCTATTGATTTTCCCATCGATCCGGTATCTAGTAAAAAATTTACAGAGGGTTAAAGGAAAAAAAATGTTTTTTGCGTATATCTCGTTATCTAACCTGTTTAAGACAAAAATAGTTATTATGAAATTTATAGTTTAGGGAATCCCCTACAAAAAAGGTTCTACGAGTTTTTTTCGTAAGAGTAACCATTTTCATGTATGACGGGTTACCAAGTTTCAACCCTCATACATTTGACAAGAGAAGATTCCGAACCCGGAAATTAAAAAAAAATGATACTTCGTAAGTATATAGGGATGTCCTCCCGAGTACAACGCAATTTTGTTTGCTACCTAAATTCACTCCAAGAGGGTGCAATTGACGCCTGGGATCATTTTTCTATTTCGTATTATTACTCGCGAACTGTAGGAAATAGAAAAGATAATTTCAGAAAAATGATACTTCTTTTAATTAAAACCATCATTTCGTAACTTACGGTCCCCACAGTTCTTATAGTTCACGAGTTATAACACAATATTGGAAACTCACTCTTGGAGTAAATTTGGACAGCAAATAAAATTGTGTTGTATTCAGGAAGAGGTCCCCTATATATCCACAAAGTTTCATAAATTATTGACCTTCCGGGTTTAAGATCTTCCCTTATCAAAAGTATGAGGGTTGAAGCCGTCATACATGAAAATGTTTAACCCCTACGAAAAAACTCATATAACCTTTTTTGTACAGAATTTCCTAAGCTACAAACTTAACTTAACGTAAAACTGATAGCTAACGAGATATTCGCGAAAAACACCCTTTTTTACCTTCAACCCTCTGTAACTTAGCGGATGTCGGATCGATGAGAACAATCGATGGCGAAATAAAGGCCCACGCCAAAATGTATCTCGCTAAGAATTATTCCGTAAACATATCCCAACTTCCCTAGACTAACTCTCCAAATTAACATTACAAACTTCCACTAAAGACAAAATTACAAAAGCGTGAACTGTTCCATTCCAAACCAAGGAAACAATATTTCACCACTCACACTACCTGCACCGAGCCGTCCCAAAACCGATACGTGTGAATCCGCCTTAATTCGTGGGTTTCGTCGAGGCGACAGCGTGAATGACGTCGAGTCATTGATACCCACCTCTGGAACGTGGGAAAAAGTCGGAGGAAGTCGCCCGAAAACTCTCCTAGGGAGGCAAAGGGGCCTCGGTGAGTGGAAAAATGTATTCCAATATTCGATCGCATAGATAAATAAATACATACTTGAGTCCCCGGAGCTCTACACCCCCCGCCCTTCACCCTTCTGTCCGGTCGTGGCAGCGATCTAGAATCCCCATTCAAGAATCTAATTTATATTGAAGAATTCCGAAGAGGCCGCGCCGAGGCGTCGATCTTTGAGGCGCCGCCGTTTAAGATGCATTATGCTAGCAGGCGGCCGACAATGGCCACGGGAGACAGTGAACGAAGAGAGAGAAAGAAAGAAGACGAATACGCGCGCCGTCCACAAACAAGAAAGAGACAAACAAGCGCGGTGAATAGGAGAAAAGAATGAGATGCTCCCCGACGCCAGATAGAACACGGCGGAAAATTGAACTGAGAGAAAAGAAGACAGAGGATGCCTAGACGACGGGAGCAGCGGGGCTCGAGGGCAGACGGAACTGGTCCCAGACCCAATATGATAATTGAGTATGGAGAACGATGTGAACATAGCACCTTGTAGGACTCCGTGTGGCCATTGTGGCCTCCCACTGTCGGGACCACCTCGAGAACGCGTCGACTTTGTACGTGAAAACATCAAAGGCCTGCCTTTTACCCTTCTTCCCTGTCCTCTGACCGCCGACGTCCTTTCCCTTTGGCCCCTCGTTTGCTCTTGTTTCATTATGTTTCATCGACACACACACAGACACATCAAGCATTGCGCAGCCTCTCGGACCCCCTCCGTAGTTATTTCCCCGAGCACTCGCGCCTTCACGTTTGTTTTCCCGCAGTTTCCTGCTGCTCCTCTACCGGGCGTCGAGCCTATTCACGCCGATGTTTTCGCAGCGACTTCCGAGTCTTCCCCGATTACGCGGGAGTAAATTTAAACCCGAGGGGGCCTCTCTCCGCAGCCGTCCCGGTTGATCGAAAGATCGACGATCCAGCTATCATCGCGTAGATTCTTGGTGGGTTCGAATCGCGCGGGGGCGTCTCGCTCGGTTGATTCCCAGTCGATCGAACAACATCCGCTCCGCGCGCGCTCTTTTCGCGCTCTGGAATATTCTATTTCCTGCGGACAGGCTAACGGCGATGAGAAAGCTCGCAGTTGTGGCAGTGGTGACTACGTCGCTATGGCCTAGAGTACCGCGGGATGCTAATTCGCGGTGCGCGAGAAGATGCGCGGGATTCTTCGCGGCTCGAGGAACGTATAAGACAATTTATATCTGCCAGATGCGTCCTTGCGCGCTCTCGCCGAGAGGCCGTGTCACGTATACACGCTCGCCGGAGTTGTTGTGCAAAGCCCGACGACGACAGTACTCTTACCTCCTACAATTGCTCAATGGCGCGTTGAGTAATCGCGCCGTTTTACTCGTCACTGCCGCCACAGGGACGGCGATAATCGTGCTGGCATTTCTGCTTCTACCTGTTACACCTCTTCCCCTCGCACCTCTCTCTCTCTCTCTCTCTCTCTCTCTCTCTCTCTCTATGCCTATTCGCAGTCGTTCTCGATCAGCCGCGTCCGTTTCGTTGTTCCTCAATCCCGCGAACGATTCCGAATTTAATTCTGGCCACTCTTATCGCCCTCACTGTTTGTACCGAGCTTCCTAACTAACGAGCAGCGATCCACGGCAAGCGAGATAATAACGTTAATTGTCGCAGCGCGGCAAACCAGCCGACATAGGCTACGGAGGGGTTTAGGTCTCTGCTCGCCGAAGACGAAACACATTCGCGGAACGCATTCCCGTAGCTGAATCGCAACCGGTTCCCTTTGTAACAGCGCCCTGTGTATCGCGGCGCGGACGATTTCGAATCCGCGGTGCACCGGCGTGTGCCGAATGCGATTCGACACGGTGCCTGCCTTCAAAGGTTAATGTAGTTACCACTGTCAGTTTCAGCGCGTTAGGTGAACGGCGCTTCGACGCTTCGCTGCTCGCCGATCTTCGGAGACGGTCGAGGTACTTTTGGCTTGTGTCATCGGCGGATCGGCAGCTAGGAATCGTTGGGTTAAGTACAGTTTTAGGGGAAGAACTTTGTTGATAAGTATCGACGTATTCGTCTATCGAGATTACTCAATTGGAACGGTGTGCGCAAATAGAGTTTTGAAGATTGTTTTTAACGCGTTTGTAGCTGGTAGATACTTGGTACAGAGACTGTAATTGTCTTTTTTTTCAATTTTTCTTTTTGTGGATTTTCATATTTGGGGTCTCGAGAATATACCTGCACAATTTCAAAGTAGATCTCGAAAAATTCGGGGGCTACGGAAGATTTTTGGAATTTGGTATCAATCGCCCGAAAAGTTTATCTACCTAATTAAAGTAATCTAATTAGAGGGATTATGAATATATATGTTGTTTGAAACTAGATAGAGAATCACTGGTCACGACGAGACCGTATGCATCTGCGATCTTTGAGTTGCAGAAAATAACCTCTGTCAAAATTTGAAACGCGATTATCTCTAGACGGCATTTTTCAAACTGGGCGGGTTAATAACTATTCAAGTCAATTTCGATCGGATTCAGTTGAAATTTTCAGGAAATATTCGTAATAAAATGAGGTGTCTTCAGTTAACCGTACAAGTGTTTTGATCGAATAATTCATCTAATCGTAACATTGAAAAAATATGTTGATTTTTGATACCTTTTCTTATAAAGTTCGCCATTTCTTCAAAAATTAATATTTTTTTAAATCTCTATGCTCAACTGAAGCTATTGTAATATGCTTTAAGAAAACGTTCGAATTTTTCAATTCAGAGCAAACGTTGGAAAGTTACCGTCCGTTTTGTAATTTTTTTTGCAGAGCCTAACGATAGTTAAATATATGTGTAAAGAAAATACGTGGTACTCCCTTTTAAAATTATCCCGCGCACTCACGGCACGTTGGTAAACAGGTTAATAAAACTAACACCAAAGCAAAAGAGAGAAAAAAAGATAGAAAGACTGATGTGTCATGATAAAATGAACACATGCAATAATTAACCTAACAAATTGAAAAATTATAGGTAATAGTAAAGATTGTAATTAGGGAATAATTGACATTTAATGTCGTTTCTCTTTTTACAAATAAACCTTCTAAACAGTTGTAAATAGGAACACGAATAATAAAATAAAATAAAAAAACTCTTTTTACAGTTCTGTGATTATTCCTGCCTTTACCTAATCATTTAGAAAATTAAATAACATAATACACATATTTTCAGTTAGTAATAAAGATTTTTCGTAGAAAGTTACATTTCATTACAAAAGAATGCCTCGAAAATAGCCATTATTTTCGCCCGTCACAGTGACTTCCCCCATAATCCACTGTGAAAACTGTCTTTCCCTATCTTGCACGAGATCTGTATTAATGTGCCATCGGAGTTCTTAACCGGTACCTTCCGTATCGAGTACAGTTTCTCAGGTCACAGTTCCCTTTCTTTTTTAATGAACGCAACAGTCTCGGGTGCTGAGCAGGACAATGAAGACAATGAGATATGAAGACACGGTGAACGTGTTAAGGACAGAAGAGTCCAAGTGGTCAGCGGTTAGAGTCCATCCGAATAGTACTACAAATTTGCCCCAATAATTACTGTTATCTCGACGGTAACAAGTGGCTGCCCATGTGCCGGTCGCGAGAAGCAAATGTCTTTCTCCGTTAACGTGTAATTCGTTTATCGGTCAATCGGCCGCGGCGGTAACAATGGCAGCGTGAGCGTCGGAGCGACGAAGGTAACGACAGGCGACATGAACCCTGTGTTACAGCGATACGTAGGACAGAGAGCCGATAGCGGTGTGTTTGCTCGAGAGGTTAGCGCCACCACTTTATCATATCGTCTCAACACCATCGGACGTCTCTACCTGTGCCCTTCTGCCGCTCTACGCCCTCCCTTTTCCTCTATACTCCACATATACCGTGGCGCGTCGCACCATTATTATCGTCGGGGACAGAAAACCGTTTCGACTTTGTCTTGGGGCACGAGAGGCCTCTCGACGATAACCGTGCCTCGCTCTGCTACTAGCAATCTAATCGTTAGCAGTAGGTATTCGGGAAAATTATCGCGGAAATGTTAACGATGCTCTGTAACGCTGTCAAGGGAAGTGAGGCAACCCGGAAATTCAGAAAATTATTATTACATACGTCTAGCAGCGCCAAAAAGGTGTTAAAAGAAATTTTTTTTTAGTAGGGATAACAATAGAAATGATTAAAAATGAATAGTACACGTTGTTTATTGGTATTTAAACTTTATAAAAAAATTTAGTTCATTTTATTTTTACAAAAGTTACTATATAAAAAATCACGTGATCCACAACACTAAGAAAAAAGAGTTGCTCCACGGTCGGCATGATATCTCCAGTGAATGTTGATCGATTTGCAAAATGTAAAAAAATTCTTGTAAAATAAAGTTGTAGTTATAGTCTGTCGAGCCGAAATTTTGAATTTCGAAAAATTTAGCAATTTATGGCAGTTTTAAAAAAAGTATGCGTTTTACGTCATAAATTGTACACTTTAATTATTTTTAGAAAATTTTTAAATCAAAATATCAAAAATCCGGCTCGACAGACTATAACTACAACTTTATTTTACAAAATTTTTTTTAAATTTTGCAAATCGATCAACATTCACTGGAGATATCATGCCGACCGTGGAGCAACTCTTTTTTCTTAGTGTTGTGGATTACGTGATTTTTTATATAGTAACTTTTGTAAAAATAAAGTGAACTAAATTTTTTTATAAAGTTTAAATACCAATAAACAATGTGTACTATTCGTTTTTAATAATTTCTATTGTTATCCCTACTAAAAAAAAATTTTCTTTTAGCGCATTTTTGGCGCTGCTAGACGTATGTAAAGCCTTAAATGGATATTATGTAAGTTCTTCATGCGTAGAATAATCCTATTTTTTATTGGTTCCATAGTAAGGTTTTGGAGGGTGAAATCACCCCTTGAAACAAGAGAAAAATTTTCTTTCTTCTGGGATTTTCTTTCTCGTCGTTGAGATTTCAATTTCTTTACCTTATTCAATTCTACCAATGTAGTTGGATTTTGTGGAAACGGTAAAAAATAAAGAGCAACGGTTTGCGATATAGAACGTGGTAGGGTCTCGGGGAAAGGGCGAGCGACTTCGGGGCATAACAAGAGTATGATCAAGTTTACGCATCCGCGAGGCTGGGATGCAGAAGGAGGAGATGCAGAAGAAGGAGAAGCAGAAAACACGACGAAGAACGCTGGAGGGGGAATGGAATGCACCTTCGAGAATCCGTCTACGGTCTCTCTACCTACTCTTACGTATGCACCGGTGCAGACGAGGAGGATCGGGGGGAACCGGAGCGAGAGAAGGAGAATGCACCGTCGCGACCTGTCCCCCTTCATCCCGATCCTCTCTCTTTCACCCTGACTCCATCACGGAGCACAACAAACAGACGCCGCCTCGTAATTTGTTTTCATACGTTCGCGGCATTTGCCAGTCTACGCCTCTTTCTCCACCTTCGGGCTTTCGCTCTTTTTCCTTTTCGGATTCCTTCACTTTCTCACCTTCGACGGTGGCGCGCGAGCAGCGGACGAACTGGGCCCGCGCCTCCCGCGAAAAGAAGACGTTCCTTCAAGAATTTTTCTTTCGAGAAATCCACCACGCGTGAGTTACAAATTAAATTGCGCGTTCAGTGGTCCCTAAAGTCAATCTACCAACGCACCGAGTATCCAGTGACAAAAATCGTGCGTAAGATCTGCGAAAAGAAGACCGCTGGTTCCCACGAAGCGTTTACCTGTTGGTGGACCAGGAGGTCCGTTAATGGAACTTGGAATATCTTTTCTCAAACACAAAACGACAATCGATGAACCCGGTCGTAACCCAGGCTACAGTTCTGCGATGCTCGTGAATCTTATAGAAAGAGATTTAGCTCCGACTCGGCTCGATTCGGCAGGAACGAATACGCCCTGGGAATCATTGGAGTCGACGTAAATAAAGAGAGGAACGCGCCGCGGCTCTGTTCCATCCGACCGCGTTATCGAAGATGATTAGAAATTAATTCAATAGTCCCCGAGAGTCTCCGGCTGGCTTCGTCCATGCTGCCTTTTCCCTTCATCGCGGCGACCATTTAAGGGCTGTTCCTAAGTGATGTACGCACACCCTCGGCTAGGTACACCCAGGGTACGCATGCGTCTTGGTCGCCGGGGCGAGGAAGAGCGTGCGTGCGCTCGAGGGTGGCTGGCAACCCCCTCGGCTCTTACGTCGAGACGAAGACGCCCTTTGCCGCGCGCAATTTCGTTTGCTGCCCCCTCGGCTAGGTAAATCGAATTAAGCGGCAGACTCGGGGTATTGGCGGCAACGAAATCAACGTTCAGGAGGAGCAGTCTCGAGAGGAGTCTCTCAAACGCTCCGCCCCAGCCCCTTGTAGTTACGATAATTTCAGCAGAGCTTTATGGTCATAGAGGGGTACACCCTCCCGAAGCGAAGACTTTTCTGGTGCAGAAAAATTACGAGAGATCGTTATCAAGCTACGAAAACTGACGAAGAATTAAAATACACGAATAGTTACCTACTATAGATTATTTAACGCGAAACCATAGATTTCCCCGTGGTTTCGTGAAGAAGGGGATGTTGCGCGATCGACAGGCCCGCGGAATCGAGTTGGTTTGGCCCGCTGAGGAGGCCTCGAGGTAGGAGGGTAATGAGAAAGGAAGACGGTAACTGTCGATGGGTGGTGATAACGGAGAGAAAGAGACCAAGGGAGATGCGAAGGAGCGCGCGCACGAACGAGACCGCGAGAAGGGACGAGGGGGTAGAAGGGACAGAAAGATCTTTGGTTAGAGAGAAGCACTACAGCGGCGCCCCGGGGCCATCCATCATCCCAATAATTGCTTCCCTTCCCATCATATAATTCCTATAGAACCCTCCCCTCCTCCCGCTCCCCCCCAGCGGCCCATGCCCTGTCTCTCTATCTCTCTCCTCTGTTATCCCTCGCGCACCCCTTCGCCCTGTGGTAACACCCGCCCGCTGTAACGCCTGGCAGGGATATCACACCCGCCGCTCTCCCACACCCATCGATCTCCCTCTCTCTCTCTCCCCCTCCAGTCCTGCCCTTTTTCTCGCCCCTCTGGCTCCCAAGCCGCTCTCCCAACTTCCAGGAATCGAGCCGCCCCGAATTTCCCGCCCAATTCTTCTCCACGAGGAGACCCGACCAGAAGCGTCGAAAGAGTCTTATATATATATCGCTGGCCCAAGTTTTTCACGATGCGATGGCCGCGTTAATTATCGCCGCGTAGGGAATTCAGAAGCGTCGAAGCAACGGGCCTCGATTACGCGAAACAGGGGTATCGTAAACGATGCCGGGATAAACAGCGGGGGAGTCCCCGCGAGCGGGATGTCACTCATCGGGCAATCGTTTCGCGTCACGGAAATACCATGCTGTCGAAATTGCCGCCGCGTAACCACGCGTCGAAGGCGGGACAAGAAAATCATACGTTTCGGGTGAACGACCGTGTCGCGTGGGTGGAACGCGGCGTAATTTCGCGGCGTTTACGCAGCCCATAAAACCGGCAGGCCCCCTCTACTCTACTGCGCTTCAATGATTCTCTCTTGTTCTTTCGAATTTCCGGCCCTTTTCCCTACCCTCTGGCCGCAAGAGTTAATTCTCGTCGCGCGCCGTTGCAGTTAATTATCGCGGGCATCGATTTTTTTTTTGACGGGTAGACGAATACGAAAGAAAGACCCTTGGTTATGTTATTATTTTATATTAACCCTTAGGCTGCCGCTATAGCCACTATATTGGCACGGTTCTACCCCCTCGACTCTATGGGACCTATTGACTACTCATACATAAAAATTTTTGGAAAAAAGGACCCCTATTTTTACGAAAAAATAGCGGCAGCCTGAAGGTTAAACCTAGGTTAGTATGTTCTGTCTTCCTTTCTAATATTAATTTTTTTCTGTATTATTCAAAACTACTTAGGTTAAGTTACCGTCTTAGGTTAAATTGAAAAACAGTCTCGGATTGAAATTAGCCTTTGCTTTGGTCGTTGTTTACCTTCTCTTTGTTGTCCTCTGCTTTTGTTGTGCAATAAAGACGTTTAATAATAATAATAATACGCGCGTTGACTACGCGTTACGTGGGGTCAGGAGGGGTGGGTTTGAAATTTACGGTATCGATTTATTAAACGGACGCACCGTATCGCCGCGATAAGGGGACGTTTTTTTTTTTAAGGTTTCTTGCTGTGGGGTTCTGGCGCTCGGCGGTTCGAGTTGCTTTATCAATACGTAGGACCGCTTATCGCGCGTGCCGCGTCGTTTCTTTCTCACGCTTGGCGCACCACGCTCCAAGCACCGTTAGCCGCGTCGCTATTTAAGAAGGGACAACGGAATACGTCGTCCCCCTTCGGAGAAGCTTCTCGGATCCTGCGACACGCGCGTTCTAGAAATTGCTTTTCCGCGGCAGATTTCCGGGTACGACGATGATTCGCGAGAAACGGGGCAGCGGTTCGGTGGATCGGGTCGGGGCGACGTATCAGTGGAAGAAATTGCGACAATTCACCGGATAAGGAAGTGGTCCGGCGGCGATAAGGCGGCGACGATAGAGTAGGTAATTGACAGGCTCGAGCTGTTGCGGTTTCGTGAACAGGCGGAGAGGAAACGCTTCCGTGAATGGGACAGGCTTCTTGTAAAATAGAGAGCGGCGAGTGGTGCCGGGGATGTAAAGTAGAATGGGGAGGACGAAGGTCGTGATGCAAAATACTCTTTCTAATGGGAAATGATTCAAATTGGATGGAATATTCGAAACTGAGGACCTTGCAGCGAGAGACGTGCAGCTACGTTTTTGATAATTTTTTAGTTATGATGAGTTAACAAAAATTCTTCAGCGTTTGGTGCAGGTTACATGCAAATCAGAATGAGCAATTTATTTCAAATAAAAAAAGGTAAATATTAATATTAGTATTTTTTTAAAATAGAAATAACAATATTAATATTTTTTTAAAAATAGAAATAGAAATATTAATATTTAAAAAAAATAGAAATATCAATATTAATATCTTTTAAAAGTAGAAAAATCAATATTAATATTTTAAAAAATAGAAATATCAATATTAATATTTTTTAAAAAAAGAAATGTCAATATTAATATTTTTAAAACATACAAATAGCAATATTAATATTTTTAAAACATACAAATATCAATATTAATATTTTTAAAACATACAAATATCAATATTAATATTTTTAAAACATACAAATATCAATATTAATATTAATATTCTTAAAACATACAAATATCAATATTAATATTAATATTTTTAAAACATACAAATATCAATATTAATAATGTTAAAATAGAAATATCAATTATAATTTTAATATTTTTCTTACAAAATATTTTTTATAGAAATAAAAACTCATCAACTCAATACCTACTACTTATTGTATGAAAATATGTTTTTAATTAGGTATATAAACAGTTTTTTCTGTTAAATATGAATATGCACCTCCTCAATGATACGAAGTTAAAAAAATCTTGAATCGTATGAACCGCCTACAGAAAGTAGTCGACAAGGAAGAGGAAGGAAAAGAATTCGAAGGAATCCGTGTTCCCGTGCGAGAGCCCCCCGTGCACGCTTGCCGACCTCCACGAGGCGTCTCCGATTTGCTCTAGCTTTCGAAATCTTTTTTTTCCCGCGGTGGTCGCCGCGGTGGTCGGGCCATCTTAAACGGGACCACTTAAGAGTTTCTTGAATCAACTCGGCCGCCGCTGGAACACCGAAAAACGGGTTCCCCCTTCCCTCGGGGCGCGCTAAGTTTGCTCTTGGACGACACACGGCGAGAAGCCGGGGCTGCTATCGGGCCGACGACTCGTCTTGAATTTCGTCATGGGAGTAGGTTGGAATGCGTGAAGGTGCTCGTCGCCCGGCATACATACGAGAAAGAGGAGACGACGCGTACTCGTCCGTGAAGGTGTACGAGCCCAGCGGAGAGGGGACGGGGAAGTACCGCGGCGTGTGTCGCGGCGGCACCTACACGTTGCTCGCCCTGCGCTGGTGAGACGCGGCTCGAAAGAATCCCATTCATAGACGTAGGAACGAGAGGAACGAGAAAGAGAAAAGGATTACGCCGGGGAAGGTGAAAGAGATAGGGTGTGGGGGAGGGAGGCACGGGGAGAGAACGAGAGAGAGAGAGAGAGAGAGAGAGTGTACGTGTGTGTGTGAGAAAGAGGGAGAGGAGAGGCAAAGGCATTTGGATTAGGCGCAGGCGCCAGGTAGGAGAGAGAGGCTTAATGAAAAATTTTCCACGAGGGGCCCCTGCGCTAGGCCTCCCGGTTTTCTAGGTCGTCGAGGCGGCGCGGCGCGGGCCAGGAATTCGATCTTTGAGCGATCGATCTGAAAGACGATCGAACCGGGAGAAAGAGGAAAGCGGTCGGAATGGAGGAAAGACGCTAGAGCGGCACGATCGCCCGAGAAAGGGACTCGATCGGGATGCGATCCTCGGCAGCGATTGCTGCTCGAGACGGATCCACCGACCTATCGACCTCTCGCGATCGTTCGAAAGCGAATCGTGGCGGAGAGATCGTCTATGGACGACGAATCACTGTCGGCGAGGATGACTCGAAATGCGCGGGAAATGTATGACGAAATTCCGAGGTGGTCGGTTTAGGGTAAACTCGGGTAAATTTGTGATACTTTTTCATTTATCTGTAACTCGAAATTGTCTGACTCAATTTAGATGGGAAAAAAGTAACAGGCAGCGTTGATCTTCTAGTTTATGTTGTGGTAAAATAATTAGTAAATTGAAATTAGTGTGATAGAGTGAGAGAGTATTTTGTTTCAGCAGCGCATTATTCGTGAAATTTTTCGGGCTAGTTGTGGGCGATCGCTTGTTTATGTATTATATGTGCTTTAGAAGATAAATGGAAAGTTTAAACTGCAGGTAAGTGGTGGTAAAATGCCACTTTAACAATTCTTACTCTTGAAATTATGATACAGTAAGGGATCAGTGTTATTTTTGCTTATGAAATTGACTAAATTCTTATTTTTCGTGCGCCTCATACTGTGTTTCTGATTGCGCTGTTTGAGAAATTCTGATGGTCAATACCACAAACGATGTTTCTTTACATCTCAGACATCTAACATTCATGAAATGATTAATAATGCACAAAATAACAATAATATAAAATAATATAAAATAATGCAAAATCATTTAAAATAATATAAAATAATATAAAAAAGTAGCTGGTGAACATATATAGGGCCAGCGAGTACTATCACGGAGTAACCAGAGTATGTCATGACAACTTAATTTTGTATATTTTCAATTAAATATACTTAGTAAATTTCTGTTAACCTATTATTTGTTTCTCTGACGTGTCACCTATCCTTATATCCTAGACTCACTTTCAGAATATGTAAATATTAGCAATTATTATACAAATTCTAAAACTATCACGGATTTACCTGAATTTAGATGGATTATTGACTTGATGGGAACACTTCGATGCAAACAACTTTGATGCATTCAAATAGAATGCTAATACACGAATACGGAATAACCAGAGTGGCATATCAGTTGTGTATTGATGTCACGGGATTCTGCAAAAATTTCGGGGAAAAACCAGAGGAAGTAAGAACTATCATTACATAACGTGAGCTGGTAATTGAGTTTAACACGCTCCACGAGACTTCAAGGAAAGTGGGGAGAGCAGAAATTCTTCGATTTCTAACAAATAATGATCTAAACCTCGAAAACTTTACAAACTTATTAATTTTCATAACCAACCTACACACGTGTCACCAAATAAAAAACCTATACCATACTCCACGAGTATCAGCGAGCTAAGTTATACGTGTAGGAGGGCAGACTAATTGCGTCCCATCGACACAATAACGTGTGACACTTTGTAATAGGAGCAGTGCACGCGTGCGGCTACGTTTGCTTTGCTGTCGATCGTGAAAAATGCTGGCGCCTCTTTATCGGCCCTAGAAAATTATCTGGCGCGATAACGACCATTGATCACTCCGTTGAATCGAGGAGACGGCTCGTCAGCTCCGCGCGGGTGGGACCGAGACAGAGGGAAAGAGCGAGGCGTGCGGGAAAGAGAGAGAGAGAGAGCCGTTTCCGTCGTGGCGCGCTCATGAATGAAAGCGGAGTATTTCGAAACATCGAGCGAGGAAGCAGAATGCGCGTCACCCGTGCCTCCCCTTCCCCCCACCGTCCACCCTCTAGCATGCTTCTCGCTTATCGAATCGCCGGAGAAAAAGAAGGGTACAGATAGATAGAGCCCGAGAGAAAATGAGAGATCGCGGAGAAGAAGAAAGAGAGAAAAAAAAGACGTGGATAGAGTTTATGTGCAACGGTATCATCGGTTATCGGTAAGTCCCGATGCGTCGATTACAGAGAGACGGGAAAATGTGGCAATGAAAACGGTCCCAATCGTTTCCCGGAAACCACGTGTCAAAGATTATTTATCCTAGCTCCTCGCTGATCGTTACGTAATTGCTTGTGATCCTGTCGTTTTAATATTTCATCCCTTCGATGTCTGATCTTGCTGATCGAGTATTATTGCCCACGGTGGTGTTTCTCCCTGCGAGCCAGCGACCGCGATTATCAGTCGGTGACCCAGTGTCGGATGGACGATAGCCCTCGCCATTCATATCTACCGTTGCCCGTCGTCACGCGCAACAACGGGGCATTTTTTCCGCAGACGTTGGTCAATGTAGAGTAAGCTTTGTTGTTCCAGCAACGGAACGGGAAGGACGCCTCCTCCCACGGCACGACCGGCCTCGGCCGGCAACACCCGACGACGAATTTATCTGAATGACGGCCGAACCTTGACACGAAAACGACAAACACGATAACCGGATACGTGGAATTTCGACAACGTCCACCGTTGTCGCGCGTATCGAGTCACGGGCCGCGAGCGAGGGCCGAATCCGTAGGTCCCTTCGAGGAGAGCATTTTAGTGATGGCGATCTTTTGTTGGAACGATCTAAAATCGATCTTTTTGGGGGAAATAAGATCGATCTTTCACCGATCTTTTTTAATTTTGATCTTTCACCGATCTTTTTTAATTTTGATCTTTCACCGATCTTTTTTAATTTTGATCTTTCACCGATCTTTTTTAATTTTGATCTTTCACCGATCTTTTTTAATTTTGATCTTTCACCGATCTTTTTTAATTTTGATCTTTCACCGATCTTTTTTAATTCCGATCTATCAAGGATCGATCCTTTTTTCTTTAGGATCGATTAAAAAAATTTAATTTTATGTATAATTTTAGCATGCTTAGTAAGTCCCAGACAGTGGCTACGTAAAATACGTATCGTATAATACACGTATATACATATGTATTATACATGAATATTACTGATCGGAGTCATATTGGGTGCGTTCAGCAGGGTTCAGCAGACTCAACTGTTGAGTGATCCCATTAGATTTTACTCTGAAGTTTCACGTTCATTGGTTTTGGTTACCTTATTGCCCAATTGTCCAATTAATCAGTTACATCTTAATGTTCAATATTTGATATTTGATATTTTTGTAATTATTTATACCTAGCTGAATAAATATCTGAAGAAAAAGAGGCAACTTGTGTATGAAATGTTATCGTTAAAAGTACTATATTAGTACTATATTAAATGTAACCAATGAGAGCGAGAATAAAGTTAATTCAACTATCCTTTTTAGGATCGATCTTTGAAGATCGGTCTTTTTTTTCCACGATTGATCGATCTTATCACCGATCCTTCATAAAAGACCGATTCTGAGGATCGATCCGATCTTTGTCCAGGATCGCCATCACTAGAGCACGTTTCCCGCTCTCCAGTCAGGAATCCTCACGGCGGGCGAAGTTTCTCCGAGGCTACCGCGGAGGAATCTCCTTGATTAAAGGAAACTCGTGTACTCGCGCCTTTTATTCAAATGTTCTCTGTGTGCCCTCCCCTCCCACGCGCGCCGGGTCCTTACCGCGCCGAGGATCGTCCCGTGGGAGAGGGTTGGAATATAGCCGTTAATTATCGCGGTAACGTGGAATGCGCCTCGGTTTCCCTTTCTCCGTCTCTCTCTCCCGTGCTCCTCCAGCGATCCTCCGCCGTGCTCTCGCTTCTGTCTCTTTTCTCCGCTACCTGTCTCTCTCTCTCTCTCTCTCCGTCTCTCCTCGCCGCTTGAACGGAGGCGGGAGTAAGAGCTGCGCGCGAGAGAAAGAGAGAGAGAGGGTTCACTCCTATGCATCCGCCGGTCGGCAGTGGCATGGACCACCTCATTCATTCTATCTGCATTCCTTTAATGCTACCTGGGGCCCGTGGAATGTCCGCCAACCCCCCAGTCTGCGCAGAGCCGGACCTACGGTACCGCTTGTCCCTGTTCATCCTTCTCGCTGGCACAATTCGCTTCCACAAAGGCGTTCGTCGTTTCGCGGAAAATAAACGTTCGTTGATTCGACGTCCTGCGAACTTTCAACCCACCCCCCTATTCTTAATCAACGCTCTCGTCCAGGGGGCGCGTACGAGCGTGCAGGAAGAGGGTGTTTCGAAAAGGATTTCGCGTGACACGCAACTAATCAGGGATCGTTAGCAAACCAGGCTGGTCATTGCTGGTCTAATATGTTAATATACGCGCCGAGGTTACCCGAGGCAGACTAGGCGTCGCCTGTCCCAGCCTCTCAGGTGCTTTTACTCTCTGGCTACCTTTCTTTTTTTCCCCTCTTCGCTTCGAGGAGGATAAACAAGCGTACCGCTACGACGCAGAACCGTCCGATCGTGAATTATCACGGACGAGGTATTAGGCGAGGGCAAAGAAACCCGTTTACCTTGTCAATGTACGGGATTACTCTGCGGACCGCCGTGCTTGAAAACCATAACGTTGTAATGGGCCGAGCCGTGGTTGGCTGCGTATAAACGTTTCCAATAGCCCTCGATTTCGATCCGAGTATACGTCGCTGAATACGAGTTGCATTTTTGTTAATATTCCTCTGTAGGGGAGACTGGGGCTGGTTTTTCAGTTTTTGATTTTTAATAAATTATGTGAGCGAAATATCATTAAACCGGTTGGTATATTTGATAGGGCATATATCTGGCTATGTGATTAGATTATTAATGTTGACTCAATGTGAGAACAATTAAGGTATTTTAATGTTTTTTTAATACCTTCTATGCTGGTCAACCAGCCCCATGATTGGGGTTTCATTATAAAATATTAATTTCGTACTTTCATATTTTAATAGGTGAAAAATTTTTCAACTTAACCATTAATTATAATGTATTTATAACGTAGTGTAAAGTTTAGGGTTGTTATCCCCATATCACCCTAACGAAAGGGGGTAGAGATCTGAAATTTCTTTCAGTGGATTTTTCAGCAAAGAGAATTTATTATTTTATTATTCCTATAAATTGATCAGTAAATATTTTAATTCATATGTTGTCTGAAAGAGCTGAAATTCTATTCAAAAGTGCTAATCGAAGTTTCAATTCTCCTCACAGATAACAAGATTGATTAAACACTGTAAAAGTAGCTGCGGGGGCAAAAGTTCGCACAATGCAGTGGGGCAACAATTAGTCAACCTACCCTTTGAACAACCAGCCCCGATCTTCCCTACCCTCAACCTTAAAATCTCTTCCACGAACGTTTACCCGTTCTTGATCGTTTCAATTTAGAAATTTAGACAGATCCGAGGCGACTTACTCTACTGTACTCCCGCTGTTAACTTTCACGTTCCCGTTTATAGGAAGCTTCTCAATGAACTAAGCTGAACAAGAGAAGAATGTGTCGCGATTTCGTCAGAAGCCGCAGTGAAAATGTATTTTGCTGCCCGGACTGAGGTGCGGAGAGAAGAGTGAGCCGGCAGGGTGGAGCTCGAGGAGTCGGCGTTGGTGTCGTGACAGAATTCGGCGCAGTCCCGCCGTATTTCAGAGATAAAAGGAGCAAGGGCCCAGAGTGAGAGCGTAAAACCGCCTCTCATCATCGGCATCTCACGGTCGTTAGAAGCGTATCATAACATGGTGTATAACTAGGGGTAGATTCGACGAACGGAGCCCGTGTTTCACCTTCAGGGCCCCCGAGGCAATACAACACAATAAGGCCCCGAAGCTCGGCGATCCTGGCCAAGATACCAGCAGGCCCAGGCCGCCTCTCCTTCTCTCTCCCACATCCACCCTATCTCTCGCGCACTCTCTCTCTCCCCGCGTATCGTCTTCTTCTCTTTCCTCAGCTCCTCTTCATATTCTCCTCTCCTTCTTCCTTTTTCCTTTATTTTTCCATGCAACGGAGTGGCTCTCCTTTTTCTCTCCCCAGCCGAAGGAAGGGATGAGGCAGAGAGCCTCTTACGGCTTCTACTCTTTGGTCGTGCCGCCGCCTCGTAGCCCTTTATCTTCACCTTCCAATCGGACTCACCGTCCCTCTTTCTCTCTTCCTCTAACTCTCTCGCTTCCTTCGCTCCTCTCCTGCTCCTTTTTTCTCCTCTGTCCCTCCAGCCACAACCCTGCCCCCACGGCGAGAATACCTACTACGTTAACACTCCCGCGGGGCAAACGTAGCCGCTCGCGGTCAAATTTTCTCTGGTATTCAACGGGGCGCGGCCCCGTCGCGGATCAGCAACGACGATGATTACCGTCGCGGGTTCCTCGGCCCGGTTCGACGCCTCGGAAATCGACGCTCTCGTAAACAGAGACTCTTGTCCTCGCGCCAGACGAATTTCAGAGGACAGAACACGTTCGATCGCGGGGCTCCTTCGCCCCCTCCGGAGCCAGAAAGGTCTCGCGGATCCCCAGGAATTCATTTCGGTCCGTGCGCAGTGAAAGCAAGAAAGTTCTTTCTCTGTTTGCCGACGGGTCCCCTCCCGCCTCTTCCTTCCTCCATCGTCGCCCGAGACGGCTTGAAGGGAGAGAAAGAGAGACGGCTCTCTTAATCGATACTGTTTTCTTCGAAGGAGATTGCGCGTTCGGCGAAGGTTAGACGCCGGCCGGCGTAGGAGCGCCGTGACGAGCGGTGCCTTCCCTTTTCGCAGCAGCTCGAATCAGTCTTTTACCATCCTCTCTACTCTAACCCATGGCTCTATGCTCTTCTCCACCGTCGCTCGCCGAGGCTACTCCTCCCTTGACGAAGGTCAAGACACACGAAATCTCCATTTGCCCGAGGTCGTAGCGCGGCACCTTCGAATTTCGGTGCCGGACCTTCCGAGAATCGACGAGAGCGCGGCGGAGAGGAGCCCTCGATCGAAAACCAGCGCCGCTCCCTCTCGGGTTTCTCACTTTTTTATGACCGACCTTCGCGTATATCGCTAACGAGGTGGTCCTTTGACAACTACAAGTAGGTGGTCGCTAGAGTTGACAGCAACGGAATCGGAATCGTGACGACCCGTTACGGTGCGAGTAGTTTCAATAAGCCACACATTTGGCATTCAAGACCTCCTTGGTTTATTCTAAACTGCCCTGAGAAGCTGATTCAGTAAACGAGATTTTAAAGGAAACACAGTCGATACTTGGATATTAATTCGTGAATAGTTGGAGGACGTTGCGCGAGGTTTGAGTTAGATGGGTGGTCTTTTATAAGAGACCCTCGAGTTTCAGTTGCCATTTGCGAGAAATCCTCGTGTTTAGCTACTCCTTGTGGAAAGTGAGTGTCTGGCGTTTGCGAGAGGTCTTCTAGTGTTCCACCTATCGAGAAGTCCCCGCGTCCTGCCTGGCGTGGACACACTCTCACGCGGATGAATAAATTGTTCGAGCTTTTCTCACGCAGGAAGGCATCCATCCGCGCTCGCGCGAGCTAAGGCCGAAAACCGGCCGCGGACGGAACGAGACGAATCGTCCGCATACATATGAGGAATCGACAATGAGTTTCCGAGAAACGCGGACTTTAACATAAATTTCCGAGGCTCGTCGAGTTCCATTTCGACGACTTTCTCTGTTCCCTTCTGATTCTCCTGCCCCTTGCCCATTCATTCGTCCACGCTCTCTCGACGTCTCTTTTCTTTCCCTTACCCACGACCGGCGGGCTCTCGCACACACGAGTCGAACCGCGCTTGGAAAAATGTCCCACGACATCTCTTCCCTTTTCCCAGGACTCGCTGCATGGTTTATAGGCGCATTTTTTCCCGAGAGGACCTACCCCAAGGTTCCTGGAATCGATGGGACCCTCAAGGATCTCTCCTTTCGCCCTTCTCTTCTATCCAGCGCCGCGCTACACTCGTTTCCTCCCTATCTCGCCTTCAGACGCCAGACGCCCCACGAAATTGTTACCGACGATGTAAATCTCTCGTGGTGTATCATTGGAAAAGCGACGAAAAAAGAAAAGGAAAAAACAAGAAAAGATACGCTCTGTCGGTGTTCTTATTTTTTTCTGGAAAACGCAGCGATCGGGTTCGAAGCGCTTCCAGGAACTAGAAAGCCATAGATTCATGTTTTTTCTGCATCCCCGTTTGCTGTCGGCTATCTCGTGCCGCGGAGAAGACTTTATCGCCGCGTCGATTCTAAGGGCGATACATAGGGGAGAGTCGTGCAGTACCGACCAAAGCTAGTTCTCGCTTCTTTGACTAGATATTAGCACTTCATTTGAATTAATCAAGGAAAATCGCAATTCTCTATAACCCATTTTGGGGCCATATTGTTTAGATACTCCATTGCTCTACGATGTTCTGAGGCATTAAACGTATAGGGTTGATATTCAGTGGGTCAAAAGTTATTTTTTAAAGGTGATTTTTTGTTTCTCGTGTAAGTAAATGATTTTTATCTATTATTTATACTATCTCTAGACTGTTAAGTTTAAAAAAACGTCCTAGTTTTGCAATATTTTTTTGTACATAATATACCATGAACTAAAATGTGTCCCCGTGTTTGTCGTACAGTACCGACCAACAGACTCTGTCAACCAGTAGACACCAAATTTTTCTTATTAGTAAGTTCAATCTGTTAGCAACTCAGATTAATTTATAAGATGTTCATTTAGCCTTCCTTCTACCTTTTCCCGCAGAAAAATAAAGTAAATAAGGATAGGTATGATAACCTAACAAACAGGAAGCTAGGGTTTAATGAATAAGTTATCCAGTGTGTTATTTACAAGCAAAGTTGGGCATTAACGATATAAAAAATTATGTAAATAAGGATCAAATAAAAGTTACTTTAACTTTAGATTATTCGGCGAATAATGATAATTTTTTTGTTCCATGAGAATTTATTCGACGAACAAAGTTAATTTTTTTATTAAACGAATAAAGTTAATTTTTCTTATTCGTTATTCGAAATTTTATTTAAATACAAATTTTGCCCATCTCTGTTTGCAAGGAATCTCTGTTTGACAAAGAATGGGTCCAGTGTACCGAATGTGACGGTGGGGCACACGTCAAATGCACAGATCAGGACAATATTACTTATTTTACTTGGGAGTTTGTACAAATAAGATTTGAAAAAAATCTTGTATTGAACCAATTAAATATCTTTTCATTAACATTTTTAATCATTTAGACCTAAAAATCTACTAATTTAATAGTTGCTCGGTACTGGACGAAAATTTTTCGTTTCCTAGAAATTACAACTCTTTTACTTTCGCGAATTATCAATTGTTATTATTAAATTTCACAAAATTAATTTCCCTCCTCTTACTAAGTTCTATCTATACTACCAACACGTTTTTAAATTTCTGATATTTATCGACTCTACCCCAAGATATAACAAAAAAACTTAGAGCGTTTGGTACTGCACGACTCTCCCCTATATCGTGATTTTTTTTTAACCTGAGAGGCATGGATCGTCGATCCCTTTGACACCACGTGTCCCCGCGAGACGGTGGAGGATCGCAGCTTCCAAGGGTGAAAGTTTCAACCGCCTTAATTCCCACGCAACGCTCTCCTCGGCGTCGACGTGCGCGCGAGGGTAAGAGGCTAGTCATAATATTTAAGATAATCCTAGGACAAGAAGGTAAGACCTCTCTCAGCGGCACTTCTCCATCCTCCCTTTCGCGCGTTCCACAGTAGACGGTGAATTTACTACCCGGGAATTAATGGCGTCGCGTAGCCGCGGTCCGAGAAAAATTTCGTCCGAGGATCCGCGCCGGCTAAATTGTCCGGGATGCAAATTGCCGTGTAAATTTGAAGCACGGCTACTAACTCACCGAGCGGACGCGTTTTCCTCCCCTCCTCGAACATCTCGTTAAGTTTCCTCAGCGGGTAAGAGGAGAAGTGAGGAGAAGAAGATCTCGCAGCGGCGAGCGCCTCGGTTTTCTTTTTCGGCCGTTCGAACGCTTCGAGTCCCGGCTCCGGCGCCTGCATTTACATTTTCGAAAGGAGCATCCGCCTTTCCGAGAACCGGCACAGGTCACGAGCGGCGGCGGTCCTATTCGACTCCGTCGATGTATCTAGTTTCCGAAAAAAATCCTGCGACGACGCTGCTTTCGTCACATGCCCGATCCCTTCTCCCTTGGGCATCCCACGGCTGCATTTTGTCAAACAACATTACGACCCCGGGTTCGTGGAAACGGGGGAGGACGTTTTTCCAATTAAACCAGCCAACGCAACGCACGTGCTTTCGGAAAGTGGAGAAAAGAAGGCGTTCGAATATCATAGATATAAGATATAAATTCGTCCACAGATACCATCGACCAAATTGAATTATCATTTCAGCTCATTATTAATTAGAAAGAAAATTTACAGATTGTGATAATAATCTCTGATAAAATTGAAAAGTGTTTGACTATTGTACGAGTGACAACTTAGAAATTCCAGCTTCGAAATGAAAAGTGTTTCAGTAAACGACTGCTGTATGGAATTTATCTAGCAGAGGACTTAGTCAAAGGAAGAGTGTTCCGCGCGGTGTTGGCGGATCGAGGGCTTCGTTCGTTGACCAGGATCGCAGATTCGATCTACCGTAAGGGACGCGCGCGAAAGGACGAAGGCCGCGGGGCCAAGGAGGGAACAAGAGAGAGAGAGAGCGGAGAGAAGTCGAACCTCCGGAGCTATCCTCGGAGAGGAATTCCAAGCCCAGTTTGGGCCCGCAAAGGCCAAGAAACCGCGCTGGCTCGCTCGCGCCCCCACGTTTCGGAGCGGCGCTGTCTCCCTCCTTGTCTCTCCCCTTTGCGCTTCTTCTTGTCGCGCCTCCGCGCCTAAGGCTTGCCTCTGTCGGCCGGGCCGCGATTGGTCCGTGGGCCCAGTCATTCACAGAAAACACAGAATGCAGACGGTCACGTGACTCGGTGGTCCAGGCGGCCCCGGGGGTGTGCGCTCGCTATGGCGCCAGGCGGTTCACCGCCTCTACCCTCCTCACTTCGCTCCGCGAGCCATCTTCCTCCGAGGGATGCAAGGAGGTCGGTCTCCGGCGCGGAGTCCTCGAGAGGGTTCCCCAGCGAAGTCGACGAACCCTCGGCGAAGTAAAAACAAAGTGGGTGGAGGGGCCTGGTTCTCGAAATTCTGGAGAAATGTTGAGCAACATTCGGGAAGGAATTCTTAAACAAATTCCTTAGTAAAATAAGACACAATTAAGGGTCAATTCAAGGGTTTGTAGATGTATCGCGAAGCTTAAAAATGGTCTAATGGGATCTGTTATGAATATTAAGCTAGGAAACGCGAGCGAGTGGAGGAATTTGTTTTTTTTTCTTTAGAAAAAAAGTAGAATGCAATTCCAACAGGTTTCGAGAAGGGGAAAAATAAAGAAGGCGAGAGGGGAGGAGAGAAACAAGCATGAGGATCGTTCGTAGCCATCGCGTAGCGGAGAACCGACCGGGGTGGTTCTCACCCCCTTGTGCGTTTCGGGCACTGTGTCGGTGGCCCGATTCTCGGAAGGACCTCATTTGTTGCTCACTGCTATATATCTCATTCGGGAGCCTCTATATCCCTCTCTCTCTCTCTCTCTCTCTCTCTCTCTCCCTTTCTCTTTCCTCGGCCGGCGTTGTTGCTGCGCCCGCAGAGCCCACGGGATGCTGGGAATAAGTGCATGCTTTTACGAAAACGGACCCCGTTTGCCAGCGGAACGTGTATGCGTGCCGAGTCGTTCCACGCCGCTCGGCTCCTCTGCAGGGCCACGGTCAACGACGGCCGCGCGCGCGGGCGTCCTCCTCCTCTTTTCCTTTTCTTTTTTCTTCTCCCCTCCGAAAAATCTGAGCGTGAGAACGGAGATAAAAGTGTCGAAGGAGCCGCGATAAAGGGGCGAGTGGCTTCGCTCGGTTGCTCGTACAAAAGGTGCACGCGCTGATTACGCGAGGCGTTTCTCGGAACCGTTGGAGAGGACGGTACCGCGTGTTTTCTGCCCTCGTCGACTGTTCCTCGGTTGGGAAATTTGCTGATAACGGCTTTATCTCTCCGTTCCTTAACCCCTTCGGTGCCGTGAACCCCCGGCAAGAGTGTTTTCGGTACGTAATCTCGACAAATACGGCAACGAAGAGATTCGTTCGTTCCGGGCGTCGTCTCATATTTTTCCTTGCTCTCGCCGCCGAGGAATCCAGCTCGAGGGAGCCTACTTCCTGTCTGTGACACCCGAGATCCTCCCGTTCGGGAACCGTCGTTCCGAATAAACACAGACACGACGGGCTCGCGCATGCAAACGTAGGCTCGGCGCTGCCTCGGCGTGCTCGAGAATCTCGGGATTCCAGGTGACTCGAGCGGCGCGCGACCGATTCCGTTTCGATTTCCCCGGATACCGGGGCCGAGGCAGCTTCCCCCGTTGAGCTTCCTAGCCGCAGGCAGCCCGGAAACGTTCCCAATCGCCGCGCCGCTCCGCGGAAAGTGCGCGACGAAGCACAGTGGGCCGAATTAGGGGAAGTAGGGGGACATTTGTGAATAAGTTTTGAACTATAAAAGATATCGGAAAGTTGCGTCAGAGAATAGGAAAAAATTAGCCCTTTCTAATGATGTATAATTTAATATTTTTTTTACAGTTATTTACTTATTTAGTTTTCCTTTTTTTAACTTATTTGTGATAAAAATTTAATTCTGTTAATTTGGTCACTTATTTAATGCTCTTTAAGTGATTTAAATCGCATGGCGGGGAAACTTTTCGTTTCCAAGTTGTAAGGAAAAGTTGAATAGTACTATGAGAAATTCTGACGAAATCTACAGTTTAGTTAAACATTATTATTCATTTATTATTAATTTATTCGACGGACTAGAGCCCAATATTTCTAAAAACCCTTTATAATACAATAATAATACGTCGGATACGAATGTATATACGTAAAATGACGTAAAGCTGACAGTTTTAAATATTAATAATTTGAAGAGTTTTAAATATTAATAATTTCATGCGGGAGGAATTGATTTTTGCATGATTCTATAGAAGGTGTGCTGAAAATATTGCAATTGGTTAGAACGTGGGACTCGGTGGGACTTTAAAGATATTCCTTGTCAATTGTAAAGAATTTTAACAATTTTCTTTATTTCATGGAGCTTTACTTTGTTAATTTATTATGCACAGTAATTTTCAGTTGACGGGGTTAATTGTTAACGCAAAAGGATGCTCTTCATTCTAGAAAAAGAATGGAGAGAAAATATTAAACAGGGTCGTCAGTGCATCTCTACGAAGGAAGCAGTTTTTTCTGTTGAAAAATGTTATTTTTAAAATATCCAACTTCAAGCGTCCATCCTAATTACACTTTTTATTAAATTTTAATAATATCTTCAGTTTCGAGACTGATGAACATTTAGAAAGTAGCAGGGTAAAGACACCAGTAGTCGACCATGTATCAGTAGTCGACCACTTTCAGAAAAACATGAAAAATAAGGTTTTTAGAAGTGACGATCTTTTGAACACAGTGCAGTTCTCTAACCGCACTCTAACTGCGCTCTGTTCAAAAGATCGTCACTTCTAAAAACCTTATTTTTAAATACATGAAAAACATGAAAAATAAGATTTTTAGAAGTGACGATCTTTTGAACAGAGTGCAGTTAGAGAACTGCACTTTGTTCAAAAGATTGTCACTTCTAAAAACCTTATTTTTCATGTTTTTCTGAGAGTGGTCGACTACTGATACATGGTCGACTACTGGTGTCTTCACCCTATACAATCATTAAATTTCAATAAGGGAAGCTCATTGTTTCTACCGAATGTCCCCTACTACCCCTATCCGGATGACTATGCACCGCGCGTGGAATCGAAAAGGGAAGCATTAGAACGGAGGGAAGAAAACAGGTGGTGGCAGGGACGAAAATGGCTCGCGATCGAGTCGTCGCTCCCGATCAAGTGGAGGGGTAAAGACTGTCTGTCTCTCTCTTGGGGAGTCCTTGGTCCCTCCATAGAGGGCCGCAGGATACGAGGAAGAAGGGGCCGAAGAAGAACGCGGAGCCGGTGCTGCCGGCGCAGAATTCAAAGAACTGGGAGCGAGGTAAACAAAATATTCCTGCTGGTCGGTGTGTATACACAGTTCCTGGGGCAGCCTCTCTCCTGCGTGTGTGTCTCCCGGGGAGGTGGGGCGAGGAAGCGTAAGAAGAAGACGAAGAAGAATGAAGGTGTAGAGAGAAGCTGAGGGGCCCTGGCAAGGGCGAGAAGAGAACGAACCTACGAAGGCATTCGGTGGCGCCGCGCGAGCGAGCGAACGTACGAGCGAGTGCGAAGGGCGAGAAGCTAGCGAAGAAGCGAGGAGTAAGAAGAGGGGGGGAGTTCCCGAGCCAGAAGGTGGGAGACTCTCGGGGCCTGAGAGAGGTAAAGGGCCCGAGAAGATGGGCCCTGGCTGGCGGCGCGATAGTGACGACCGTGGTGGTGGTGATGGCGATGGTGGTGCTAGTGATGCTGCTGCCGCCGGTGGTAGTAGTAGTGACGGCACACAAGGGTAGACCGGAGGAGGGGGGAAAAAGCGGGAGGGCAGAGGCAGAGGTGAGAGGGAAAGGGCGGGGGTCGTGGAATGCGGCCGTGGTCCCGGTATATACGCGCCAGTCGGCTATGCCAGGGTATTTGTGTATTTATGTGGAACACCGGAGAACCTGGACGATGGGAAAGAAAGGGACGGGCGAAGAGGTTCTCGACAAGAGTGCAACGAAGACGGAAGAGAGCCAATGGCCAGCCAAGGTGTGCTGCCCTTTTGGTACGAGGGAGTGAGTGGATAGGTACCTACTCGAGCACCCGGCTATGCAGCAAGAACACCAGGAACCAAACGACAACCACCGTCCCACCACCTACTGCTACATATCTCTCTCTCTTTCTCTCCTTCTATCCTCTTTTTCTCGTTCCGAGGTTCCTCGAAATTCCATCGCGGGGTTCCACGTCCCGCGTGGAACGTACGTAAAGGCGTTCCCTTCGGGGAACATCGAGCGATCACCATATCGCTTATATCAACCTTAATCGCGTTCTTACGATTTTTCATCTGAAATGTCATGCTCCTGGAACTGTCCCGGATAACTCGAGAATTACTCGAAGAAATTAAGGAACCTCGTAGCCGCGATACAGGTGGCCCGCTACGGTGTTATTTCCGTAGAAATATTCCGAAAGAGACGTATGCTCGTGGAATCTTCCCGCCCTCTTCCCTGATCTTTCTCTCGTTACCAGGAACGACGGACGCGACACGAGTGGCCGGCACGTGAGAGAATGTCGTCAATGCGATGGCAGAGCGGTCGGTCTGAGGAGGGAGGCGAGGAGGCCAAGGGCCGAGCAGCAGAAGAGGGCGGAGAGAGAAGGAGGAAGGAACGAGCAGGGAGGGAAATGCCTGGCTTGGAATCATCGTGGGCACACTGTACGCGCCCGAGTACGAATTTCGAATACCGACCGCGAGGCAATCGCGGAGACTGCGGACCCGGTATTCGAACCACGTGGCTGTCCACTAACTACGACCCGACTCGCACGCTCGCGACCGCGTTGACAGGACGGAAGGGTCAACGACGTATCTGGAAGAAGTGGCGCTCGAGCGGCGCATAATTCGCCGTGAGAATGCGGGACTGCTCGTTCGCTTCAACTCTGAACCCCCCTGGGCTACGAGCGGGACACGTCGGAGGACTCTTCTTTCTGCAGGAATCCACTCGCCGCCCAAGGATTCGCGGAACGAACGCATTCCCGTGGAATTAACCGACGCGTACCGGGAGAGAAATATGACGTCACGGGATAGAATATGCGGGCGACGAGAAAGTATCAGCGTGAAGTGATCGTTAGCGGTAAACCAGAATTGTGCATTATTCGGCTAAATTTTTATTCGAATAAGTATTCGAATAAATTTGTGCGAATAAATTTTTATTCGAATAATCTTAGAATAAAAAATTCGAATAAAATGAAATTATTCGATGATAACGAATCATTTTTTATTTGACTGAAAATTTATTCGAATAAAAATTTAATCGACTCAACGGACGAATAAAATGATCACGTGATTTCGGCGATGTATCGTGACACTACTGACTGACACTCTAACTCTGGTCATAGCTCGCACTTTGCAGGAAGATATACAGGTGCGTGCAAAAGTATTCGGCTACCCTTTAAAATTGCTTAACTTTTTTCAAATTAATCCAAACGACTTCAGTTTTTTTTGAAAAGCTAGAGGGATTAGTTTGCTAAATGATATGATTCGTCGTTTTGTAAAAAATTCACTTGGTCGAAGTAGCAAAAAAAATAGTAAAGGTTGTTTTTAAACTTTTTTTTGTGAACCCTTAATGAAAATTAAAAAAAAATCGTTTGTACATTTAAGTAAGTTATATACGTGTCTAAAATTTCATAAAAATCGGTTAACGTTGCTCTGACAAGTTGTGAGATACACACGATTCAAGACCGCAGAATAAGGTCCAAAATCGCTGATTTTCGTGTATTTCGCGATTTTCAACCTTATTAACCTAATAAATGACCTAATAAATTCTTATTCGAACGAATCTGGCTAGAATAACGATACAGATTTATTCGCGAATAACGAATAATTTTTCGTCGAATAAAATCGTCATTTGTTATTCGCGAATAAATCTTGAGGATTTATACGAATCCGTATCCGAATGAAAATTTAGCCGAATAATGCCCAACTCTGCGGTGCGGCCAGGGTAGACACGAACTTTCACGCGAGTCTGCCTATCGGTATCGATAACTTATCAATCGACAATCGGCAATTTCAATCGGTTCAACGATTCCCAGAGACATCATGTAAATAGAATTTCCATAAACATTTAAAAACAGATCCCAGGAGAGAAGCTCCGAGATCGTCCCCTCGGTCTCGTATCGTTGCCGGGAGATTCCGAAATCGTAGGTGGCGTGAGTTCACTCGGCTCCGAAGGGGGAAAGAGAAAAAAAAACGGAAGAGCCGTTCGTTTTCTCCTTTTTTTCCCCCACGGCGATACGCACGCGTACACGCACCCGCAACGCAAACGTACACCCACTCGAGCGTAGATCCGCAACGGAGTACGCCCTCTCTTCGTCTTTCGATGGTACGGGCGGCCGGAGAATCGCGCTGTGGAGGCTCGCAGCATCTCAGGCGGTCCAGCGGCGGCGCTGCCTCTCCCCCCTCACGGATGGCTGGTGTTTTCGGGCGGAGGAATAGCGTGTACGTGCAAGCGCGATCGCGAGTGTCTCCGTGTGCGTTGCGCCGGGGTATTAGGTGTACGAGACCGCTCTCGCGCGGTTGTACGCCCGACAGAGGGCAACAGAAGGATGGGAGGAGAGGGGAGAGGAGGGAGGCGTCGCGCCGTGGGAACCGAGGAAAACGTTTCCCGCATACCACCCCACCCCTCGAGCTCAACCGCCCCCTCCAACGCCGCGGCACACTGACGCACCGTTTACGTACGTACGTGGGTGCTCGCGCGCGCGCGCCAACGCACACGCGCGCCACTGGGGCCACACGGAGGAGGTACGCGAGAAGAACGTGGGACCACGTGACCGGCCTGTAACTTCACAGCGCTCTCTCTCTCTCTCTCTTTTTCTCCCCCCTCACTCGTTCTCTCTCAATCCACATTGCCTTCTACTACTCTATCTCTCTCTCGACCTCTTTCTCGTTCTCTCTGCTCACTACCCTCTCCTTCTTCTTTCTCTATCTCTCTCTCTCTCTCTCTCTCTCTCAGTTTCGCGCGCGTGAGAGTTCTCTCCCTCCCCTCGCTTCCCAACGATCCTTATTCGAACGACGCAGTTGCTCCCGCGGTAGGTACGCGCAACTGCGTCGTAGGCTTCTCCGAGAAGGAGATCCGTGTATCGCCGTCCGTCGCTTCCTTGTCCGGCGACATCATCATCGAGCCGCAACGGGGCCCGAGCCGAGACGCCCCGATCTACATACGCGACTCTGCCAAAGAATGTCGAGGATCGGCCGTAAGGCGTTGCGAAACGGCGAAGGGAAAGGGAGAGAAAAGAATGCGTTACGTTCTGCGCCACGACCAAAGGTGCACGCATACCGCGCGGCGGGAGCGTGGCTTCGGCGAGTTATGTTTTGAAAATTAAACGATCGGCAAGGGGGACTTACCGGAAACAGCGTGGCGTGCGGACTGGTAAAGCGATTTCGGAGAGGACTTACCTGAAATCAGAGGAAATAGATATTAGTAGATGCGAGGGTATTGCAATGTTATTTGGGTCGGTTAATTCATTCACATTCACAGAAAATTGTTGGCGTTGGGAACGATAGCGGATGTCAGACAGTACAGTAAGGTAAATGTATCAGTACCCGGACGCTTAAGGGGCTTAAGGAATGGCGGCAAAGTTTATCTCCTAATTTAATTTATAAAACCATCATCAAATAAAAAAATGTTGAAATGTGGAAGAAAAAAAGTTTATTATAATAGACGTATTTATTAATGAAAATACGAAAACATGCAGATGTCCCAGTAACCTAAAAATGCATAAAAATTCTTGTACCAGTAAATAAACTTAGACTTGTTTAAAAAAATGTTACTTTTCTTGCAAATTGAACTATCTTAAACTAAATTTAAATCTATTTATTATTATAATATATAAATAAGAAATGCTGTCAATATTTTCTTAATAAATGACAGAAGTGTCTTGACAGAAGCTTAAGAAATTTCTCGAAATATGCTATGCGTACGAATGTACTATGTGTTACAAAATAATTATTTCTATCTAACGAGTGTTAATTTTCTATAATAATGAATGTAATTAATATTGCTAAATACTTATGCATTATGGTACTATTTTTTGTTTTTAATTATATTAAAAATTAAGCTTAAAAATAAATAAAATTCGCATTGCTGTTCAAGTACTGGGACATGGCCAGGCACTGTTACATTTAACTTATCAGGTCCCGCGGAATGCTCTGTCGCTTTTTTTTATTGTTTCTTTCGTCATACTATATCAGGTATAGTTGTCCCTGGTTACCGAATGCCATTTATCTACAGATTCGTCATTCGTTTAGCTTTAAGATGAGCTGCGACATTGGAGTCAGCTGAATCTTAGAGGGTATCAAACACGGTGTGCACTAGGGTGGTCCTTATTTTTCAACTTTAAAATTTGTTTTGTCTGACCCTCTTAAAATCTTCTATTCGACAAAAAAAAATATCTTCGTGTTTTTTATTTATATATTCTGATATATAATGGTCGCCCAAGGACTTTATATTTCGCATGTACCAGAAGTTTGGCAACTGCGACTTTCCATAATTGTCACTTGTCAATTGTAATGAAACGGGGCCCATATTTATTTATCAGAATCTATCACAATTTTTATTTAGGAAGTTTCGATATGGAGATAAGAATCTTGAAGACGCGGGAATACCAACGGTTGCGAACAACGATAATCCGCGTGCAAATATTGACCAAATCCACATGAAACATCTACAGAATTAGCGAAGACTAAGAATATCGGAGACAATACATATACATTAGCTTACTACACACTATGAAGAAACGCAAGAGCTTCCCGCGGGACCTAATACCATTTTTCATTCGAACCGTTTCACTTAGCTTGTCAACAGAGAAAGACGATTTAGCTCGTCGTTTCTCAAAGTCCCCGCATTGCTGTCAGCAAAACACGCTAATGCGCTTTTAAATATCTTTAAATACACAGGGGGCATTTCTAGTCGAGTTAACAGGTTAACCTGCTGCGCTCGGTTTGTCTCACGCAACGGTTCGCCTTGCTAGGTCCACTTATTTAGTAGCAATATTCCATTCGCGAAGTATCTTAATATCTAAAATAACGTCACAACTAAAAACTCTATAAACAGTATTAGTGTGAAGGGCCCAAATTTCATCCCCTATTGTATTTGACTCTGTAGAGAGTGTATCAAATGTTAGAATGAGCTGGCACTTGGCATGAATTTTCTTTCAACGTTTCTCTATGTATCCACGAATCGGAAAATGTAATTATGTCATGTCAATAGGAGATAATAAACAAAATGTGAAAACGTGCAAAATGTGAGATATGAAAAAAGTGTTCCTAACTTCGTTCCCCAAGAAAATGTTTCTAAAACGGGGAATAAATTAAAAAATTAATTTTTTGATTGATTCAAGTGATCTTCCAGTTTATGTGTGCAATCAATCACGGCAAATAAACGTCTTCTTTTCACATGGACTCCTTATTCCACTGTTTTCGTTCCGCCATCTACAAAACATGAAACATTTCTACTAAAACAGCTTGAAAACCGATAACTCAGTAACTTGACCGAAGGTAATCGATGCGATTAATGAAATCTAACTACACGAAGGGTGACCCATCAGTGACGTTAAAAGTTCAGGCTCAACAAGATTGCCAAAAGATGTCCCCAAATAATTTCATAAAATATCTAAATAATTAATGTTCCCCAAATAAATCTCAATACAACACCTTCGCATTATAAATTAAATCTGCCAAATCTTTCGAACCCATGTTTCCCAAATAATTTCGAGCAACACAGGAACAAAACTGCGTGCTCTCACGAGTATCAGAACGAAGGATTCGCAGGTAGAAGCTACTCGACAAGCACAGAGCGTCGCGATCACGGGGACGTCCGTGCGGCACATGCACCAGGTAGGCGTTGCGCGGCGAACGTGGAAATTTGAGACCGACACACGAGCAAATGAAACGCGCAGCCCGGCAGCGGAAAGTCATAGAGAGAACTCTCTCCCGCGCGGCGTGAAACTCGATTATTCCGTGCGAGGCGAAGGCGGGATTCGCGCTTCTGTACCGGTTTTCGAGTCGGACGCCTCGCACGTCGCGCCGCCAGCGCGGTTCGGCGTGTTAATTAATCTCGTTAAGGCTCGAACTGACAACCGCGTCCAACGGCCGGCACGTTCGAGAGTCACTGCCAGCAACCGATCGACTTTTACGCCGTCACGTCCGCGCGAGACGCTCGGCGCCGCGCAGCACATTTCCCATAATTTTTAACCCCGTGCTTTCGATCGACTTCTCGCTCCACTAACAAACTTGCCCGCTCCTTATCAAAGCTCGCGTGCCGCACCTGCATCGATCCTCGATCCAACCATTCCAAGAGCAACGAACGGACGAAACGATCAAGAACGAACGAATCTGGCTCGCGCGGCGCGTGCGAATTATTTGCACGCGAAAACGATAGCGGAGTTACCGTAAAATGGGGGAACATTGGCAGGTTTTTGAAACATTTTGTTATATAATGTAAAAGTTAACATGTTTACATTTGATTTAAGTATCCTATCATAACATTGCATCTTTTGTGATTGTACTACAAGTGTCAAAATGCATAAAATTTTTGTCCTTTCCTTCTTTAATAGATGTTAAAAGCGTTACTGTACCGGGGTAACATTAGCACATCATGTAGATAGCATTAACGGGATAAGTTTTATTAATCTGAGGTCAGTAAACTTAAATTTCTTTATTTTATTTTATTTTTTGCATCTTAACTAAAATCAACTCGTAACATTGCCACATCATATAAATAGCATTAACAGGTTAAGTTTTACTAATCTGACGTAAAACAACGTAATTTCGGCGTATGCCAATGTTACCCCTTGCTGCCAATGTTCCCCCATTTTACGGTACAGGTCCGAGCGAGAATTCATTCCTCTCGCGTGGAGCTGCACCTAGCTTATTTTTTACCAAACCAGCCGCGAGAGGGAGGCAGTGGGGAAGCCGATGAAGGGATACAGGATTGTGGCCGGAAAGGTGAGAGAAGAAACAAGGGTAGGGGTTCGAAGACGGAGAGGCGAAGAAGATGAAGAAGAGGTGGAAGGGAGAGGACATACACAATCAGAAAGACAGTGGGAGAGAAGGGAGGGAAGAAGGATCGAGGAGAAGAAGGGGCAGCAAGAAGGACGCGGTCCAGATGAAAGCGGCCCAAGGGAGGTCGCCGCCCTTCCAGGAACCCTTATAAACTTGGACCCGATCTTCGTTACACGCACACGCGTGTAGCACAATCCGCTAGAATAATCCCCGTGTACCCAACCAGCAAAGAGCAGCGCGCGTCTTTCAACGCGAACAGAGAGCCCCGCGCAAACACGCACACCCACGCTCCGACCTGTCTCCTTGTGTTTTTTCGTAGATTCGTAGATTTTTTCCACGATAAGTCGAGCTTTCGTCCCGCGTGGGAAGCTACCCCGGGGCGCATTCACACATTGCGAGAGCCAGTGTAGGAAATTTTGCGTTCTGCCGGCCGGACGGAGGAAAATTTGCTAGATCCTTCTTCGTAGGAACGTGATTGCGTGCCTGACAGGTACGTGAAGCGCGGGAATCTCGCGGAGAGACCTCGTCCGAGGGAGCAGGAAACTTCATCAAACTTCGCGTAGAATCGTATTAATTGTTGCTTCTTCTCCGTTAATATTACAGCTTGCTCGATATAATCGGTTATCAAAGGAGTTCTTAGTAACGAATGTCTTGATACGTTTTCCAGGTCGCGTAATTAGAATCCGCCGGGGTGGTCGCGCGAGGGAAGAGAGGGAGAGAAAAATTCGTTTCGCGAAAGAGAGTTTAAATTACAAGCGTGGCGATGACAGGTACTCCGCCAGGGAGTAAGCGAGGGGGTGGTTCTTGTCTCGCAGCGCGGCAACCTGCGATTATTGTATTTACGAAGGGCGAGACGGCGGATAAGGGCGCGGGACGAAGAGAAAATACTGGAAACGCGTTTTCGTCGGAGGACTTTAAATTACCGGCGAGGACTAAGAGCGCGACGGGGACGCCTAGCGGTTCCGCGCGAGGCACCGGGAGTTCGGTCGCGGGCAAGAGCAGCGGCGAGCGAAGTAATCACCGTCAAAATTGCTTGACGAGATAGTCAGATTGGCCGCTGGCCACTTGGTTGCTCGATTGTCCAGACACGCCCCGGGCGAAATGAAATTTGATTTTGTCGGGCAATTTCGCGCCCAAATCAACCACCCCCTGCCGGGGGTCGGAGGAAAGAGGTTTCGCGCGACTACTGGTTGCAAATGCGTAAGGGAAACGGACAGTGAGAGAGAGAGAGGTCCCGTAACCTTATTAAGGGCCGCACCCTCGTGGTATTAGCCTCATTGAACGCTCAGAGGCATCTTTCCGAGTGTCGAGTGGTCTCTTAAAAGTTCAAAGGGTAGAAAGGTGGCCGAGGGTCCCGGGCGCGCATTCGGGGAGGAAACGTTACCGGAGTGATCGTCTTCCGGGCCTCCGAAAACCGTTCTTTCACCCTCCCTGGCGGGGATGAATGCCCGTGGAGCTGCCACCCTTCTAGAGGAGCACGGTCGACGAGCCGAGCCTCGCTGAGACGCGAAGGGTTGCCGCGCGAAAGCTCGGTGAAAAGGAAAAAGAAGGTATTCCCACGGGGAACGTTGCCGCGCGCAAACAATCTTGATTAGACGAAAATGTTCGGTGATTCGATTACAATGAGCGCGAGTGTACTTAAGCGAAGCGCGGCCGGCGCCTGTATAGCTCCGAGTAATTCAATTTCTTTAAAGTAATTACTTGTTGCTTCCACCGTGCAAGTTAGTTTCCGGTTGAAAATCAATGCCGAAGCCGGCTGCTATCTCATTATGCGCTGAAAGCGTCTCTGACCGAGCGCGATCGATTAAGGAGCATCTCGGGCGTCGCGGTCCCGCGAAATTAACATTCGCTCGTTGCTTGCGCCGGGAGAGGCGAATCTGTAGATATCTTCGCGCCGGGCGATCGTTTCTTGTGTGTATTGAGAGAGCGGGGGAGGAGGGAATGACCTCGGACGACGCCAGGAAGCGGCGTGGCGCGGGCAGAACAAACGATCGGTAAGATCCAGAGCCGCCATTGATACGCAGACCGTACGGACGCATGGACACGACGCAGCCTCGAAACGAACTTTATCGCTTTCTTACCGAGATTCTTTTAAGGATGTGACGTCAGCTTGAGGAACGAGGCGAGAAGAGGGAAATCGGCGGCGAAATGTTCATGGTAATAACGCCAAGGACGACTAACTTCGACGCTTTTGTTTGTAACATAGATCGGGTAGTGTGTTCTCTTTGATAGGGTAAACTTGGTTTACAAGCAGGTTTACTCCGGTTTTACTGAAAAAATCTCCGGGTTGTAGAAAAATATGAGATAATAAGAAATTGTGGTATTATACAGTGGTATCGATTTTATATACAATAATAGTTATTAATTAAAAAAACAGATACTTTTAAATTTTGAATTGTTTGAGCTTAATAGAATCGCACATCTGTTGTCTGGATATTCGAGAACAAAACTTTTTTTTCGCTTTTTCCATCTCCGGGTTTATATTCGAATCTCCGGGTTTATATTCGAATCTCCGGGTTGGAATGTGTGGCACTCCGGGATTTATATGGCGATAAGGTGGCAACCCTGTTTACAAGGGAACACCGGGAAAATGGATTCACCGATTGGAACGCAATTTTATGGGTTTTTAGAGTGACTCGAAATAAGAACAACGGTGTGTTTTATTTGGGCCCTAATGCACTTTAAGGGGATGAAAAGTAATTTCAAAGTCAAATTGGCATTTTCAATTTTTTTGCATATAATTCTCAAAGTATGACAGACTGAAAATGTTTCAAACAAAAGTTTAATGGTGCAATAAGGGATACAGACTTACGTTAACAAAATTTTGAAAAGAGTTTAAATTAAAATACCTGGGCGAAAAAAACTTTTTTCAAAATTCTGTTAACGCAAATTTGCAGCGCTTATTGCACCATTAAACTTTTGATTGAAACATTTTTTTCTGTCTGTTGTACTTTGGGAGTTATACGCGAAAAAATGGAAGTGTCAATTTGACTTTGGGGTTAGTTTTCACCCCCTTAAAGGGCGATAGGGCCCAAATGAAACTCACCGTTGTTCTTGTCACGAAGTTGCGTTCCAATCGGTGAGTCCGCGTTCGCGGTGTTTCCTTGTTAGTCCGTGGTAGTGGCTTTTTCCAATTGGTCAGATCCAATTTAGTTAAAAAATAAAGTAGAGTAAAGTGGGGCTGAAAATCCGGTGAGTGAAAAGTCCCGATTGCAAAATCTCTTTTGAAAATATTGTTTAATAAATAATAACTCCATCTATTCTCCAAAAGGAAACATGTACGAAAACTTTTATCTACATAATTTAAGTACGGTATTTTAATGTTTAATAAATTATCGACCTACTTAAGTAGTACTAAATAAAAATCGCGTCGGTTAAGTTGACGCCTCCATGTTTCGTAGCCAACCATTCAAATGTGCTGCTTTTCGTTGCTACAAACGAAGCATGCTTCTTTTCATAGCAAACCGCTCAAACGTGCTAAGTACCTAGTTTTCGCAGCGAAAGACGAAACATAGATACTATTTTTCGTAGCCAACCATCCAAATGTGCTGCTTTTCGTCGCTACAGACGGAACATGCTACATTTCGTGGCAAACCGCTCAAACCGAAACCCGATAATTTTCGTGCCAACGAAGACAAACGTGCTGTTTTTCGTAAGAAAATTGGAACATGCTACTTCTTTGGATTCAGACACGTCGAGTAATTTGGTCGAGTAGCGAGTAATTTAATAATTTACCGTGTGTGGACACTAAAATTTCATCGAGTAGTTTAGTAAAACAATTGTAAATTACTAAATTACTCCCTACTCGACTAAATTACTCGACGTGTCTGAATTAGCCTTAAAGTACGTCGACATGTGCTTTAGAAGATATCAAAATAAAAATTTTAAATAATAGGTAAGTGGTGGTAAGATGAGACTTTAACAAGCCTCTTGCAATTACCATACAGTATGCAGCAGTGCTATTTTTGCTTATGGAGATAACTATAAAAATTCTTATTTTTCGTGTGCCTGAACCTACATTTCTGATTGTGCTGTTTGTGTAATTCTGACGGTAAATGCCAGAAACAAAGTTTCCTCACGTTTTAGACATCTAACCATCATGAAATGATTGATTATCGACAAAATAACAATAACATAAAATAATATGAAATAATATAAAAATAATATAAAATAATACAAACAAGTAGTTGGTGAACATGTCATGAGTCAGCGATAGCTATCGCAGAGTAACCAGAGTTAGGCAAAATGTAATCTAACTAGGTACAATTTACAAGCTTACGATTAAAATGTAATTCTGTAGTTGATTACACATTCTTTTCTGTAATCGTTCATTTAGGTAGTTGACCATTTGGTTTCGTCAACTACCTAAATGAAGAATTACAGAAAATAATGTGTAATCAACTACACAATTACATTTTAATCATAATTTATAAGTTGTAATTAGATTACATTTTGTCCTTCTCTGCGGAGTAATCAGAGTAGGTATTCTCGTGAAAACTTAACTTTGTATATTTTCAATTAAACATACCTACTCAGTAAATGTCTGTTAACCTATTATTTGTTTGTAGGATGTCTGACCTATCATTATATCCTAGACACACTTCCAGAACATATGAATATTACCAGTTAATAGACAAATTCTAAAACAATCACGGACTTCTCAGAGTTAACCCTACTCCATTTCGGCTATCGTTTTCACATTAAAAATATAAAATTTGATAATCTTAAATCATCCACATCTGCAGTATTAAAAAATCGCTCAAAGAGGATCTACGCGAGTTAACAGAGTGTAGCGCTAAAATTAAATCGCGCTGGATAAAGGGCCAGCGAAGGGAGCCGAAGAAAATCGGCGACGGGACGCCAGCGATGGAAAACAGGGAGCGGAGCAAGCAGGAAGCGAGCGCTCACAATGTTGGCTGCCTATTTTCGACCAGACTTCGTAGAACCGTACAGTTTCTCAGCGAGTTTACGGCGCCATCATTCATTCCGTGGTTACTCGGACGATACCGCGGCGCAGGCGATCGCGCAACGATATTGCATACAGGCGATCGTTCGTAGAGGGGCCATTTAATAATGAAAATTATCCGAACGGCGCGTTGCGCCGCGCGCAATGTCCTGGCGATGCCCCCACCCTTCAACAAAGACGCTAGACCCACGTGAGCGCGTACAATTCTGCGGTCTTAAAATAAACCCGCGCACAAAAGAAGCCGTCGGGCACGCGAGATACGCAGATACCGCGGCGCTTTCCGTGGAAAATACGCCGGCCACGCATTCCTCATGAATCGGAGGATCAACGGAACGTGAACACGCAGAGGCGCACGCAATCGGACGCGCCGCGCCGCTGGCAGCGTCGCTCGCCTACAGTCGTCATTGCTGGCGGATTTGCATCGGGTACCGGATGTTTACAATCTGCCACTTGACGGCGACCCGCCGCGCTGTCCGTTACGCGCCTCGCGGTGCGTTTATCGTATGAATTTTTCGAGCGGGCTCGTTACGGACCGAGTGCTCTGACAAACGGGTTCGTGGCTAACAATGGAGGGCTACCGAAATCGTTCGCGGTGGCTTTTTAACGTATAGAAGCGGGGATTGTTGTATCGGCAGAAGTAGAATGATAGATTTATCTAAGGTTAATAGCTTACAAATCTGGTGCTAGTATTCCTATAGGGTAATTGTGGGAGAGATGCCGCACTCGGAGAGACGCCGCACTATCGGTATTTCAAGGATGTCGGTAATAAAACACATCATTGCTGATTTTATTTGTTTAAGGCTGTTGATTTGGGTTAGTTTGTCAAGCCAGAGCGTGTTTCCTGCATTATAGTTAAAGATTTTGCTGTTTTTCGAGGTAAGCCTAGCGTACTTTGCCTGAATAGTTATACGTCGCATCTATTTTTACTAATATAGTAGCTAAAAATTCATAGTTTTTCTTGATACAACATTTGTAATACGTTAAGGGGACCATGTAGAATGTTTCCTTGGCAGAATGGGTTACTTTCGACTTAGCATGTGGAAATACGAAAGTGCGGCGCCTCTCCCGGGCATTTCGGATAGACGCCGCACTTTTATTTGGGATAGATGCCGCACTTTGATACTGTACTGTTTCGGAAACTAAGTCAATTTAAACGATGTTTTTAATGTTTCAAATACCGAAAAAGTTTTTTCAAATAGCTAACGTGGTATCTCAAGGCAAATTATTTATTTTTAAATGAATAATCTTATAACCGAAATATATTTGAGGACTATGTACGCTTTTTTCACATTTTTTTTTTTATTTTAATCTCAAGATGCCAACTGAATATAAAAAAATTTTGAAAAGCAGATATAATATCTGTTCCTACTGTACCCATTTAATTTTCCAATTTTATAATTGTATAAAATAATAATATTTCATTTTACTTTGTTTTTACTATTTTTTTTATATAAAAAGTTAGAATTAACAAGTTTAAAACGAAAATTAAATGTGATTCAAAATGCGGCACCACTCCCGCATGTGCGTCTCTCCTACCAAAGGATGTTTTTAGTTTCACTTTTTTTAAGGGTGACAAATATTAAAATTTTGATTTTCTTTAATGCTAGTAGAATCATAAGATGTTGAACTAATGATATGTATCCTTGGAAAACATTTTCGTTGCAAAATTTAGACACGGTGATAATTTTGCGTAACGTGCGGCAACTCTCCCACAATTACCCTATATTGCCATAATTACGATCCATGGCTCTCCAAACTAAATTTGTTAACTCTTGAAAACAGAAGAATTATATCAGACCTGACCTCTTTACTTAATGTGATAAATTGCCGAATAAATTGTCAACCCATACTAAATCAACTCAATTTCAATGCAACCACTAAGAGCCTAAAGAATCGTAATTCTTTTTATATAAAAACTCATCGAACCCTTTATGGCAAGCATAATTGCATCGACCGTATATGTAGCATCGCCAATTCGTATCACGACCAACTTGATTTCTTCTCTGATTTAATAAATAAGATCCGTACAAAGCTTCTAAGTCTGTTGCCCTGAATGTTTCACATTGTATATTCATGTTTTCCATTTTCCTTTTCTTCTTCTTTCTATTTTCTTTTTGTCTTTACTTGTTAACACACGTCCATTTCCCTACCTCATTTTGTAATTAATTCTACCAAAGGGTTACCTAACCCGCCTATTGTAATTAAATTAAATTAAAAAAAAATTAAATAGTAGATTTTGATAATCAAGCTGACCGAGCTTCTCGCGTAACGATCGAGCGCACGAGGGTAGCGCTGTTGGGTTCAACGACCCCTTGTTTCTGAATCGCGGCGCCATAGCGACCCCTAAATCACGGCTGGCCATGGCGAATCACCGCTATCGGTACTCTATCTTTCGTCCAGCCATGGAGGCGGCCGAGCTGCGTGCACGCAGCGCGTTTTGCATCCACGCGCCTGTGTGCTTCGCCCCGTGCAACACAGAGAGTTGGTGCGTGCAGTTGCGTGCCTGGCACGGTCTGCGTGAGCGGGCCACGCACCCTCCCCGATAGTCACGCACCAAAACAAACCCTCCGTGCACCCCCTCGTCCAGCTGGCCGTGATCGCCGGCCTTTCGATCGGCCGCTCGACCTGCCCGTGACTGCTTGTCGGCCGAATTTCAGATAACCATTCCGAGAAATTAATGGCCACGTAGAACGTAGCTGACGGTATCCATCGGCGGCGACACGACACCCAACGTCTCGTTTAACATAAGTTTCACGAATCCGAGCGTACCGGCCTGGGATTATAACCAGCGACTCGATAATCAGCGATAGATACGCAACACAGAAGTAAATCTGCTCCGATAAAAGCAGCTCGACGTCGTCGAGGTGGGTTATATTCGGTGGCGAAATGAGAATGGCGCAATAGTCGAATGCGACGCGCCGTTTCGGGCGAAGATTAATTTCCCGTAATAACGAAACGGTGACCTTTCCCCATCGGCGCTCCTTTCTGGACGGGCTGCTTTTGCTTGCTCTTGAGAGAGTCGCTTTTAGAACGGAGCTGACACAAGGACTTCGTGCAAGGACGCCCGTGTGCCCGGCCAATTTTTGCGGCTGGCGCACGCGAAATTTACGACACGTCGCTCTATAGTACACGGAAGGTGAATATTTCACGGCGGTCTAAGTTCAAAGGAACGTCGTCACCGGCGAGAAACACCGTCGGCGTATCTGGAATCGGTCGTGAAGGGAATGGCTCGGTTATATCTGCATTAAAATTGTGCCCCCTCCTTCCTCCCTCGCAGGTACCGGCGTTTTACGACTTTTCGTGAATCGTTTCGTCGCACGGGGGAAGAGTCGGGCGACGCCCGACGTCGAGGAGCGCCGCGGGACAAAGACACCGGCAGCCACCGGGCCCGATAGACGACGTTAACCGAACAAGGGGGTTGGGAATCAATTAGACGGCGAGTCACCGGAAGTAAGACATGTATGCTTCCTGGCGCGCACGTCATAGTCTATTGTTCCAACACGAGAGACTTCATCTTCGTGACATACGAGCCACCTGCACCCTCGTTGGGTTTCCTTCGAACTTGGCTGTCTCTCCGGCGACAAAGACGCCACAGAAACGTAACGGCGACGGTTGGGTATTTACCTTTCTGTTGTAACGTCGCGCAGGGAAATGATAAACAAGCAACTTTGGGCCGCCGATAAGGCGACCTGAAAAGGAATTGTTTGAGGGATTAGAGGCGATCGAAAGGGTGCCATTTTTGGGGGTAAGCTTGGGGTTAAAGATTATCTACTTGTGGAGAAGAATTGAGGATTGTGCAGATTTTTCTTTACCTACTTCAAGTAAATTGGAAAAAATTGTTTATAAAATTATTGTTTTGGGTTATCATTGTAAAAAGACCAGTAATTGAAAAATGTGTATTTTCACACAACGAGTAGCAGTTATTGAGTTGATAAGTTTTGGGTTCTATTTTCAGCGAAAAATATTCTCTAATCAAAATAGTAATATTTCTATTTTTATATAATACTAGCAAAATACCCCCGCGCTTCGCTTCGGGCCTAAGAGATATTGAGGACTCCATGAAAACACATTTTACCCCTTTTCATCCCCTTTTGGGGATGGAATTTCCACAAATGCTTCCTTAGTGATCTACTATTATTTAAAAATCATTATTTAAAAAAATAAAAACGTTAGAATCTTCCTCTCGTCAAGGCGAACAAAGTGATGTAACACACTTGTGGCTACAGTTCATATTTATTGAGATTTGAGAAACCGCATTTCAAAGTATGTAACTTTAATTTTATATAATAGTATAGATATAGATTATATTTCTATTTTTATTTAATATTAAAACTTCTATTTTTATTTAATATTAAAATTTCTATTTTTATTTACTTGTACTAAATCGCTAATTTATTATCAGATCTGCATGAAACGCCCACCAAGCGATGAATAATTATTTTTTAAATACATTACACGTCAACTGAGAAACGGTAAAAAATGTAGCTGCACCCCTCGTTGGCGAAAGTTCCTCAATAGTCGAAGAGAGGGTTACTTAGGTAGAGAAGCGTTTGATATGCCATTGAGATACCTGTATCTAATAAGAATCGTATTCGAAAGTTTAATCTAGTAGGATGATCGGTCGTTTGTATCACCGTTCCTGACAAATTATGAACGGTAACGAGCCGATGAAAGATCTCTGGCGCCTACACGCGGAAGGAGTGGGACGCGTACACGCGTATTCCTTCGCGAAGGAAGGCAAAGGAGGCTCATTAAGATCGAGGCACGCGAGCCACAAAGGCGTACATGCATTACCCACAACATGTGGTAGGCGGTTGTTGGTCACGGATTCGAAATGCAATTTTCGATTGGGAGGAGATAATTGTCCCGCCATTGGTACGGTCTCCACACAAAGGCGACGATGCATTCCACGCGCAAGATATCGCTTCTCTTCTTCCATTTCTATTTCTGTTTAACGCGACTGAATTGTGGACTTGATAATGTTCGCGGCGCGATAAATTCACCCTGGCGATTGCGAGCACTCCGCGAGAAATCCACCCCTAGTTGTCGTAAACGCGGAGGAGCTGCCTACGCGGGCACACGAAACAATGGAGTAACGTCCAAGTACAATTATGGCAATGGCCAAACGCGATTCGCCCACCCGACTGCGTTCCGAACCTCGCTCACTTTTCGCTCGTTTGCCGCCTTTGTTTGTCGTTTATCGGTCTCGATAGGTCAACCGCTGGCATAGGAATCTTTGCCATTATCGATGTCAAGTGTTACTTAAGCGAAACCCTGGCGGGGACCAAATGAGTCTGGCTCTTCTAACAGTGCGCACGCGAATTCATCAAGGAATGATAAAGTTATCTACGCTGGCTCTGTTCATTCGACAATTTATACCAGATGAAGGGTAAGGGGAAGACAGGGAATGGCCATTTTTAGAGGTTCTGAGGTGTGTAAGGTATTTTATTCGTGGCAACTGGGACCACAGAACTGGTGAATCACAAAGGGTTATAAAGTAGAAATGTCCACATGAGGTAACGTTAAAGGTTTAAAACAGGATATGTCCAGCCTCCACTGGAACAAAACAAGGAATGTTCATAGTTTTCCTAATTGCACTATGTTCTTCTGAGCAGAGATGGGCAAAAAATTATTTGAAATAAAAATTTGTGTACGAAATTTTTATTTCGAATAATTTTTTGCCCATCTCTGTTTCTGAGTAATGGGAAGCTTGACACTGTTATTAGCAATTTGATCTTCCATCGCGAAAACTAACACATTTGACTGCTTAGCCGCGAAGACTAGCGAAGAAGCACATTTGGGAATTTGCGTCGAAAACTAGCACATTATCCTGTTTCGTCACGAAGAATAGCACACGTTTTGGATTATACTATAGAAACTTTTTAAATTAGAAACTTGTTAAATTGTTTATGTACATTTTACATCGAAGAATTCAATTTTCGAAAATATTGTTTAATAAATAATAAACTCCACCTTATTTCCAAAAGAAAACACGTATGAAAATTTTAATCTACATAATTTAAATACGGTATTTTAATGTTTAATAAATTATCGACCTAGTACCTACTACATAAAAATCGCGTCGGTAGGTATTTAAGTTGACGCACTCGATCTTTCGTAGCCAACCATCCAAATGTGCTGGTTTCGTCGCTACAAATGGAACATGCTACTTTTCGTGGCAAACCGCTCAAACATGCTACTTTCAGCAGTGAAAACCGATACGTGATAGTTTTCGTAACAACGAAGACAAACGTGCTGTTTTTCGTAAAAAAATTGAAACCTGCTACTTTCCGTAACACAAGTCGAATAATAAAAGTGTACATTTATTTTGTTACAGTATTCTGCAGCTTTTCACTTGAAAAATATTAAAACAATATAAAACCCTTATCTACTTGCTCACTTCTTTTCTAATGCCTAATTACATTATCCATATAATGAATAATATACTTAAGTTCAATGAACCTCGTTTCTTTACTAATATCAAAACTTGATTTTCTCAAAAAACCTGTTTCGTAACATTCCTTATTCATCCCCTTACCTTTCAGACACGCTTTTACCAAACAATTCCTATCGAGATCCACTCAAGAGATTCTCAAATCGCGCGTCAATTGTTAAACGCTCCTTATTTTCCCTCGCAGCCCAACGAGCGAGTTCCCCCGTTTCCCCTACACTTCAAAAACCGTCACCGACATCGAAGCTGGTTTCGTTTCATGAAAAACACTCGATGCCGGTTGTTGGAACCGGGTCGAATCAGAACGAGAACGCGCAAGAGGAAGAAGATATCTATTTCATCAGCGCTTTCAATATTTTAGGCCCGATCTAGTCGGCGTGCTAATTTACTTTCGCAACATCGACTTTTCCGCGGCGGTGTGGCCATCAATCTCCATTACAGCTTCCGACAGCCATCGCTCTCGCGGACACACCCCTTCTGCATTCGCCCTTAAGCACGTAATGTCGTTACCCATTTTCGCATCGACTGTCGACGCTTCCGCGAACAGCGTATCTCCTATCGCGCGGCTGTTTCGCGAATCTCGCGGCACCCTTGCGTTGAGAAACATATCGTCGCCCGCGAGTGCAGGCGTCTCGTTAGAAAGTTCGCGGACAGGTGTCTTTAACTTCGTGGATGACAATGACTTGTTCTCTTGCTCATCCAACTCTTTGCGTGTACAGTTGTTGAAACGGTTAACTGTTTAAATTACCGGGCACCGCGTTGGGACAAATATAAAGTTCAGCTTGAGAGAGTTCAGCATAGATTCTTGCGTTTTTTAGCATATAAGACTGGCCAGCCTCTTGCTCGTTTTGATCATGACTAGGGTAATTGTGGGAGAGTTGCCGCACGTTACGCAAAATTGTCACCGTGTCTAAATTTTGCAATGAAAATGTTTTCCAAGGATATATCTTATTAGTTCAACATCTTGTGATTCTACTAGCATTAAAGAAAATCAAAATTTTAATATTTGTCACCCTTAAAAAAATTGAAACTAAAAACATCCTTTGGTAGGAGAGACGCCGCACATGCGGGAGTGGTGCCGCATTTCGAAACACGTTTAATTTTCGATTTAAACTTGTTACTTCTAACGTTTTATATAAAAAAATAATAAAAACAAAATAAAATGAAACATTTTTACTTTATACAATTATAAAATTGGAAAATTAAATGGGTACAGTAGGAACAGATATTATATCTGCTTTTCGAAATTTTTTTTATATTCAGTTGGCATCTTGAGATTAAAATAAAAAAAATGTGAAAAAAGAGTACATAGTCCACAAATATATTTCGATTATAAGGTTATTCATTTAAAAATAAATAATTTGCCTTGAGATACCACGTTAGCTATTTTAAAAAACTTTTTCGGTATTTTAAACATTAAAAACATCATTTAAATCGACTTAGTTTCCGAAACAGTACAGTATCAAAGTGCGGCATCTATCCCAAATAAAAGTGCGGCGTCTCTCCGAAATGCCTGGGAGAGGCGCCGCACTTTCGTATTTCCACATGCTAAGTCGAAAGTAGCCCATTCTACCAAGGAAATATTCTACATGGTCCCCTTAACGTATTACAAATGTTGTATCAAGAAAAACTATGAATTTTTAGATACTATATTAGTAAAAATAGACGCGACGTATAACTTTTCAGGCAAAGTACGCTAGGCTTACCTCGAAAAACAGCAAAATCTTTAACAATAATACAGGAAACACGCTTTGGCTTGACAAACTAACCCAAATGAACAGCCTTAAACAAATAAAATCGGCAATGATGTGTTTTATTACCGATATCCTTGAAATACCGATAGTGCGGCGTCTCTCCGAGTGCGGCATCTCTCCCACAATTACCCTATGCTCCTATCATGGGTAGAATGGGTATCCGGTCTCTGGAGCACAGGAGGATGGTCTCGGACCTATCCTTTTTATACAGGATTTTGAACGGGATGGTTGACAACCCTAGTGTCATGGCACTAGTAAACTTTAATGTGCCCGTGCGCGCTACTAGACAAGCACGCCTGTTCAATTCTCCAGACTATTCCTCCTGGGTTGAGCACGCTGATCCCCTTCATAGAATATGCGTTATCGCCAATAGGCACCATAGTGACATCGACTTCTTTGCTGATTCCCTCTTTTGCTTTAAAACTAACATTCAGAGAGCCTTGGTTTCCAGTGGCATTAGCTAACTAAGGATATCTACACCTACACGACGTACTCAGTGAACTCCGAAACTATTATTACTGCTTCCACATTACTTGTCGCTTACTCATTTTCGCTTATCAATACTCGAATACAGAAGTTGTCTTGTCTATACTGACTTTACATGCATATGCTTTGTACCTAATGGGCTTGTCCCGTAAACTGAATAAATAAATAAATAAATAAATAAATTGTGAATTTAACTGATAGACTGTTATGAAATCTCACTTTGTATATCATAGTTTTTTAATGAGGTTTCCCGTTTAAATTAATTAAATAAATAAATAAATAAATAAACTTCCCATCAACGAGCTCTTCGAGCCACTGGAGGAAGCAGTCCTCGTCGCATTGAAATGAAAATCAGCGACAAAGCAGTTGCACCTCGATCTCTGTATGCCTTCTTACCAGTGTACTAACAAACCCCAACCGGTCGCGACAGATCGAAACGTGAATTACGGGCCTGCCCCCTTTAACGAACGCTCCGAATTTCGTTCGAGGCGAGGTGAGAAAAAAATTGATGGAAGCGGGAAGGAACCGGCTTGGGTTTGATGGCCGGCGAGCAACGGGGAAACAGTTCTACGATACCAACGGAGACTGGAGGAAACGAGCGCGCGTTACGAATGCAAATCGGCCCTTTTTCGCGAGGGAAACTTCGGCTACACAGGACGCGTCCTTCCGGAGACCTCGGCGTAGGTCGGGTCGACGCTGAAAGCCACGCTGGCGCGAAGAGACTTCTAATTACAGGAAAATGCAAATAGTTTGAACGGAACCGCGAAGCAGTAAACCGGTAATTACGAGTGCCAGTTCCTTGGCAATTCCGTATAGAACTCGGTAACGCGTTATTGCTTCGCTAACCAATATTACTCTTTTCCTTCCGACAGCGATTTGTCGGGGCATGACTAAATACGTTTTCGCTGGTACGATGACCTATGAGAGGTTCCGTGGAACTGTGCGCGATATCAAGAATCCTGGAGCGAACGAATGGCGTAGAGAATGTGTAGAGGAGAGCGGAGACAAACGGAACGGCGTCAGAAAAGTAACACGCCTTCTCTTTCCTTCCACAAACATATCCAAAAGCTTTGTTTTACACGTTTACATATGTATAGTGTCTCTTTTTTTGTACTGAGTGACGCTGTGGAGTAATATGAATCGTATACCGTGGACAAGCTAAGTTTCTTATTTATTGGGTTGGCGAATAAGTTCGTAGCGGTTTATGTTTTCTTTTATCCTGGAACGATTTGTTTGCTGGTTGGCAAAGTATTTATATGCATTCGAAAGAGCTCTTTCTGCTCTACAAAACTGTGATAATCGTTGTTGTGAATAATTTAATTTTTTATTATTTTTCAAGCTTAGAAATGGAATTTCCAGGAGGCAAAAATCAACATTTTCGACATCTGCTTTTCGTCGCTTTTCATCGAGGTCAAAAAGCTGCCGCAGCCACTCAGGAGATTTGCAACGTGTACGCAGAAGATGTCATAGGCGAGTCAACTGCGCGAAAATGGTTCGAAAATGTTGATTTTTGCCTCCTGGAAATTCCATTTCTAAGCTTGAAAAATAATAAAAAATTAAATTATTCACAACAACGATTATCGCAGTTTTGTAGAGCAGAAAGAGCTCTTTCGAATGCATATAAATACTTTGCCAACCAGCAAACAAATCGTTCCAGGATAAAAGAAAACATAAACCGCTACGAACTTATTCGCCAACCCAATAGATCATTTAGGCAAGTTTCTCCTATTTTGGCTTTTTTGGTAATATTCATTGTTAAACTGTAGATATTAAACCAATCATATGCTAGAGCATTCTTAGATAATGTCTTTACAAGTTCCTGTGTTTGATTTCAACTAGAACACTAGGGTAGATGTCCCAATTGCTGCCACCTTAAGCTCATACCTTTCGTTAATTATTTCAGAAGTTATTTAACCTCAAAATCATTCCAAGTTGCAGAAAATAATGCTTAAAATCTCTTTTATCTGAGAAAATGTGCTAATTGCTAATTAATTGAAAATGTATAAGGACGTGCAATGTCCCTAAAACATTCACCTTTTAATATTAATTTATAAATATAAGTATGCAATGTTTCTCTATAATTATCTAAAACGGAATCAAAATTTAACATTAAAATTTTTTTCCCTTATGATTTTGCTTATCATTTATCCGTAATCGCAGTACAAATTAGCCTCTTTTAAACACGAAGCGAATGAAGCGCGATCTTAAGATCATTTAAGATAAAAAATTAGACTTCTTACACTTAACATAAAACGTTTAGAAAAATCCCGCCGTATCAAATCATTGGAATTACAAAAAAGAAACTCTTCAATCTGTTTCTTACCTTACACGTTGCTAATTCCATAACTTCGTTGCCAATTGTCCCGAGTCGTTGAATCACGAATAAAGATGATCGAAGCCGCGGACGGTGCATCTCCGTTGGAGAATCACGAGACATTACAAGTCTACCGCGACGAAATCGAAAATAACGTACGACGAGACGACAAATCGACTCCGGAAAAATTTTTCTCCAAGAGTTCCACGTGCCAGCGCGAGAATTTTCCGCGTACATGTGCCTCGAACGCGATTCTCACGTGTTCGTAACCCGAGGCCGCCATCTTGCTCGTCCACCATGCGAAGTCCGACGCCCCCACCACGTAGCGAGAAGCCCCACTCCCGATCTTCGCGAAGCATACTTCTTTTTTGGACGATCGTCGGTGTCACCGGCGAAGAGGAATTTTCGATAGGGGCCGGATCTATGGCCGGAACGGACCACACACGGGTCTCTCCTTTGACGCGGCATCTCCAATTCAGATAAAAACGATACGCCGGCAAACGGTTTCTAGATGTCTGCGTACGGGCAGCAGGCGGCTCCGAGCGCCGGGAGCGCAGACAGGAGGCTGTGTGAATTGCAAAACGTTGCGCGATTTTCATATCGTGCGGGGCTGATTCAGTTTCGCATAGTCGGCCGATGAGTCACGCGGCCGTTTCTCCAAGCGTTATCGCGCGGCCGTGCATGTCTGAGATTCAAGATGTCAAGTACCACGTGGCCCGTTTACCGCCGCACATCCCGCATGGCAGCCGTTTCCGATTCGGCCCTCGAGAGTTCCAGATATCACGGGAAGATTTCGAGTTACATTTACCAAGAAGAACTACGTTTCGCCGCGGAGCCAGCCGACCTTGCCATCCTGGATCACCGCGTCCTTGGCTAGCCAGGGGTCACTGGCTGGAAGAGGGAACTCTCGTTGCTCGTCGCTCCGGACGCTTCACCTTGGCGAACGTCGACGATCGATTGGTCGACGATTCCAGTAGACGGAACGTAGGCGGTGCCGCGAATGCGTTCTGTCGCAAGCATTGAGAAAAAAAAACTGTTGGAACGCGTCGCATTCTCGGGTGGAGAAATCCCTTCGACGTTATCGGAGGGAATGTGTACTGTCGAGCGAGTAAATACAATCGATCGGTCTCTAATCTCTTCGACGTTACGATCCAACGTACGCGTTCAGCGAATTCGATTGAGGTGCATATTGTACGTTATGTAGGTACGACTCGATGGGGACTCGGATAGTAATGCGTGATATTTATCGATAATTGCATGTATCGATATTTGCCTGTCAGAATATCGATATTTCAAACACCAATAATAATAATTACACGTATCGATACTTTTGGTCCATATCTCGATAATTTTTTTGCACCCTAAATGGGCGAATTTCACTTAGGCAGAGTTTTTTTGCTTTATAATTGTAGAAAATTAAATTACTTGTTATCATTTTAATACTTTGAATCTAATTATCGATATTACCAATATTGATACTTTTTGAGTAATATATTTCATGTATCAATAATGAACGAAAAAATATTTATCGATATGTATTATTGATAGTTGAGACCAATATCGCGCATCACTAGACTCAGAACCGCATCGACTGTCTAGTCGCATTTCTGCCGGTCTAGAAAAATGTTCGTTGGTGTCAGTAGGACGGTGAGCGTGAAACGGCGACGAGTGACTGGCGCGGTTCGAAAATAGAGGCGCCGCTTCGGTGGCTCGCTCGAAGCCGCGACACGACGCCGTTATCCGTCTTATCGCCGGGGCATTACGTAAGCCACCACGTCGCCCACGTCTTTCGCAGACGGGGCTTCGTAGCACGACCGATGGACGAGCGCTGAGAGACGTACGAGGGTATTAAGAGTGGCCAGGGGCCTCTCAGCAGCGAGCAATCGCGACGATTTGAGGGACAAAGCGAGACGGAACAGACAACGAGACGATCGTGTTGCTCGAAAAGCTTTCCTCGTGACGGGCGGCGCGTTCACGTGAACGCGATTTACTGCGCAGATTCCGAGTCACGCGGCGATACTTCATTCGTACCTACGTCGCGCGCACGATATAACTTCTCGTTCTATCTCTCTCTTACTTCATTTCCCGCTACTGTCCCTCGGACGTCGAACTTTCCTTGTTCCCCGCTACTCCGCGTCTTTAACCTCTTTCCCAATACGTGTGACTTACGTTTTCGGTCGTTTCCAACTGCTCCCACTGGTTGCGCTAAGGCTTGAAGTTTCCGTGGATCCCCAACTACTCGAGCCCGTTCTTTCGGTCTACCCATCGTCGCTCGATCTGTTTACGGTGACTATTGCCTCGTCGTATTCCTTTTTCAACCAATCACACACTGCCAATTACTCCATGGCGTCCCGACTCTATGGGTTATCGTAGGGTAACCCCGTCCGCTGTCAACTCCGTTGTTACCGACCGAACGAGCTCTGCCGACCGTCCGTATTTCTTTGTTGTTCTCGACGTCTGCTCCCACGAGGGATTCCCCCAGCTCGGGTTTCCCGTGCGCTTCGACCGCGGGCTAGAACGCGCGTCATTCCATTCTTCGTGCACGCGCTGCGTGGCGCGGTTCCTTAATTCCTTCCTCGACAGATCCATCGCAATCTTGAATAATACTGTTTCTCCCCCGTGTCGCGCACTGTCGACGAGAAAATCTCTTCCTACCGCTGTCAAGTTTCCCTCCGACTGGTCGAGGAATCGTGGCCGAAAGATGGCCCGCCGCGTGAACGACAAACGGCGGGCTATATGTGGGGAAAGGCGCGACTGTGGTGCGGTTGCTTGCACATGTGTGCGAGGAAACATGTAGCCGAGAGTCGCGTGCGCAGAAGCAAAGCGCGCACACCAGAGACGCAGTTTAAGCCTAAGGAGAAAGAGCGACGACGACGACGACGACGGCACTCTGGCCTCTCGTACTACACACTGGGTGGCCCGGGTTAGCGTACGGCGCAGTTAAAATGGCCGCGAGACCGTGTTGTTTTCTCTCTTCGTCTGTCGGCTTCCCCTCGGCCGTTTCCCTCTCTCGTGGCGGCTCGTTGTCGGTGGGACACACGCGGCGCGGTGGCATCCCGTCGTACAGTGACCGCGCGCGTACACACACACACGCGGAGACGAGTGCGCAAGCACGCGCGCGCGCTCTCGCTAGCTCGTTCGAGCGCGCGAGCGCGCGAAATCGAGAGCGTGGCAGGCAGTGTCGTGACTTCTGGTTATTCGACGACGGACGAGAGGCATCGCGAAACGAGCGGACAAAGAGGCGATTCGCGATGACACTGGGCGGCAGACGCGCGCGAAGATCCGCGTGGGACTGTGCCCGGTGGCGCGAGTCGGACGCCGTGCACGTCGGGAAACACACCGAACGAGATGCGACGCAAGAGAGCGCGGCGAGCGCCGCTGGCGGCCGTCGCCGCAACTGCGAGGGTAAATAGCGCCCTGTTATGGAGGGGAGGCAGTGGGCGCGGCGGGGCAACGCGGGGTGCAGGGACTCTCGCGTACCGAGCAGCGTACGCGCTGCTACGGAGAGCACGGAGGGGGGACGTAAGAGGGGTCGAGGGTCGGGGAACGGCGACGGGCAGGGGAGGAAGAAACCTGGGGAGAGAGGAAGAGAAAGAGACGGTGGCGGACGGTGGGGAAGGGGAGACATCTCAAGAGTGCGTCGGGCCAAGTGCGCGAGTGTCGTCACATCCGGTATTCGGGGTGGCGCTGTAAGGTAAAAGGCCCTGTTATGGGACGGTGTCCCAATTTGTGAAACACTACAAGAAAAAATTAATAATATTGTATATATGTATATATAATTATTTTATTTTTAAACATTACTATCTAAATATTTGTATGTGTATGAATATAAATGTTGCATTAATGCATGTAATATATAAAAAAAATGTGTTCATGTCTCTAAGTTGGTACAAAATTAGCTGCTATTCGAGTTGAAATACAGATAGGTACTCTTACTTCTTTGTTTCAAGCATATTAACAAATTTCAATGATTTTAAAAGATGTTTAATAACTTATTCGAAAGCTGAAAAGTCGTAGATTGTAATTAATTTAAAAAAATCGAATTCCGGTGTGATTTTATTAATTATAAAGCTATTTCATAATATGTACAGTGGCTTTCAAGAAGTACGTATTTATGGGACGATAATTCGCTTGTCCCATGTTCCATGGACCTGTGGAGTCACACCTAGTCCTAGTTTATGGCACAGCAAGGTTGAAGCGTAAATAGTGTGATATTTATTTAAAAAAGGTCTTGCTTCTAAGTTTTTTTGGTTTTATCTTGAACCAATTATCATATTTAACCTTTATTTTTATCAAACATACGTAATTGGGCTTGAAAATTGTAGAACTAACCTATAAAATATTGCATGCCTGCATAGAGTAGATCGAAATTTACTTTTATTTATAGAATAAGTTGTTTCTGGTAAAACTTGTTAATATTCAAAGATGCTAATCAAAGTAAGTCGATTGATCTTAAAAAAAGAAAGATTACGATACACGACCAATACATTTTTCATCCATAGAAGATAGCAATATTCCATCTTCTAAAAATTTTTGCCACAAAAAGAAGAATTAAGGTCGAAGGTTCTGGCAAGGCGAAACGACCAGCGGATGCAACTTCTAATGCCTGGTGGCAAGACCAGCTCCAAAAGGAAGAAAAAGAAAAAATAAAGCACGAAAAAATTCAAAAAAGAAACATCTGCAGGAGGAAAATAAAATTAGCGGTAGAGAAGAAAAACTTGCATGAGAAAATGAAAGAAATACAGAAAAAAATTAATCAAAACAAAAAAATATATAATAAAACGTGTATAAACAAAATAGTTTCACGTAGGTATAAAAAAAATTTTTATGTTTGTTTAATATTTTGTCAACCCTGTTCTTCTTAAAAACTAATATACATAAATATATATACACTATTTTTGTAAAAAACAAGAAAACACAAACTAAAATTTGAGAAAAGATAGGGTAGATGTCCCAATTACTGCCACATTAAGCTCATCGCGTAACTTTCGTTAATTATTTCAGAAGTTATTTAGCCTCAAAATCATTCCAAGTTGCAGCATACTAATGCTTAAGAACTCTTTTATCTAAGAAATTTTTTTTATAGTATAAACAGTATGTTTTAATTGCTAATTAATTGAAAAAGTATAAGGAAGTCCAATGTCCCTAAAACTGTCATTCACCTTTTAATATTAATTTATAAATATCAGTATGCAATGCTTCTCTATTATTATCTAACACGGAAACCTAATTTAACATTAAAATTTTTTTCCCTTACGATTTTGCACGCATCATTTCACTATTAAGTAAAATAATTAAAGTGACAGTAATAGGGACACTGTCAGTAATTGGGACATCTACCCTACTGGTTTTTATTTTTTTATCTGTGCCATAAATAGGGACATACAGTATGGAACACCAGGGACACGGGCTTCAAAGCTGTGACATAAATACGTACGTGTACATCACTCCTATTTTTCAATCACATAATTATTTTTTAACGTTATACTTACAGAACAACGATTATTTCTACTTCAGAAAACACGAAATAATTTAATAACGCACAAATTCGCAACAGTTAGTTTCTTAATTATTTAAAATCATTGAAAATATCATATCCCTCTCTAGCATCTGTCCCATAATAGGGCCTTTTACCTTACTGGCCCGTCGGTGTGTGTGCGTGCCTGCCACTGCCCGCGTGTGCGCGCGCCTGCGATAGATGCCGCGGTACGAACGTACTCCGCCACGCACAAGCAGCCCCGGTCCGTGCGTACGAGCACGGGGTGGAGTGAGAGTAGCGCGTAACGTGACACAACATTGGCTCCTGCACCGTCTGCACGGTAAAATTATGTGGCACTGGTCGCTCGGATTCTACGGCGATATGGGGCCTGTCACGTGAGACGAGCATGTACCTCGTTCGGTGGCCGTTTGAAAAATTCATGCCGCCTCGGATATGCGCGTGTCGCGCGCGCTATCGCGACTGATTTCAATACGCTTCGACGATCGTCAAGGAGGGTGAGATTCCCGATTGCACGCGTCGGCAGAGCATCGCGGACTCGGTGAAAGTTTTTCTCACCGACGGTCGAAAACTTGTCAAGGAGGTGTAGGGTAAACTCGGGTAAATCCGGGATAACTCGAAATTGTCTGACTGAATTTAGATGGAACAAAGGGTAACAGACAGCGATAATTTTCTAGTTTATGTTTTGGTAAAATAATTAGTCAATTGAAGTTAGCGTGATAGAGAGCATTTTGTTCCAGCAGCGCATTATTCGTGAAATTTTTCGTCCTAGTTATGGACGATCGCTTGATTATGTATTATATCCTAGACTCACTTTCAGAATATGAAAATACTAGCTTTACTACTCGGCTTCGCCCGGAAATTTAGATTCTGATTTTATAAAAAAAATTTAATTCTTTTTGTGAAAATAGTCACATTCATCTGGATTAGTTAGGCATAATGAGATGGGACACATTTTGTGACCCCAGAGTTTACCGTTCAAAAGTTTTTAGTCGACAGACAAACAAACATTTTTTTTACTTTTTATATTAAAATTAGCAATTATTAGACAAATTCAAAAACTATCACGGATTTACCCGAGTTTACCCTAGTGGAGGCCGCGCTAAAATTCGGTAGTTCGGAACCGAGGATACGTTACGACTAATGGGAAAGTTCAGACGGGCCCCCCGGTGTATCGAGCGATCAGCCACTGTGCTCTTCAAAGATTCCGCTGTGTCATTCCGCCATATGGATGTCACCGCGTACATGGCTAGCCAATTAAAAAGAAATGTGTCACATTGACGTCAGAAACGCCGCTACGTCCAGACGCGAGTAGCCGCGAGCCACCGAATTGTCTCTCGCGAAAAAGACCCCAACCGTGGGGCGCGCCACGCGGTGGAACGAGAATGTATAACGAATTCCGAGCTATGCGAAAAATCGTAGCTGCTTTTATAGCACCGGTACTGTTAACGCGGTTACGCTTGGCCCTCGCTTCCGTTGCAAGTACTTCGGCATTGAACGTTACGATACTTCTGCTGTTGGATATTTCATGAATCAAGTGAGTGTATGATGGAATGTAAAGGTCAAAATTGAATCGACACTCTAAGAGGAGATACTGCGTTATGGTATATTGTTGAATGAAGGAAAGATGTTCCTTTTCTGATTAAGCCGAGTGGGCATCGATATTCTTTCTCTCGGCTCTCGTTGGAGCCATTTATTTTTTGCGATTTGTACGTTACAGATGTAGGGGAGGGTTGCCTATATCGTACCACTTAAGACATTTTACGTTCTATTTCATATTTGGTACTAATTTGAACGTAAAGGACTATTGGATATTGTAGCTTGATCTTTTAGGCACCTACTATTATATGTTTTACCTTTTGTTCAGAACAAATTAATTTGTTATTAATCTTTTTGTCACATACTGTAAAAGGTACGAATTAGGCAACCGGTCTCCTAAATCGTACCTCCAATAAAAATAGTATTAATAACAAATAGAAAAGAAAATATTCAGCATAAAGTAATGATTATTATATAGTTAACTCTTCCCTACATTCCAACTTCTTTTCTAATTAAAATTTTTAGATTATAGTTACAAAAAGACATGTTTCATTAAATCACCTACCCAACAACCAACAGATGCGATTACCGATTCAGCTTGTGAATGCTGCACGCCCGCGATCTAGTAAAGCGATTGGCCCCGGTCCCGAATGGCGCGAATGAATTTTTAATTCTCAGTTCCGCGGCACTCTCGGGATCGGTGGATTTGATACGCGCGATGAACGAGAGAAATAGGTCATGCAGCCGGAATACACGATTCACTTCCACCGCGAAGAAAGACTGACGGTCTTGTCTCAATTAGGGACAATAAGAGGGGCAAAGAATAGAGCGCGCGACCGTTCTAAAAGTAGCGCGAACTTTGCGCGAAACGACGCTCTCCCGAACGAAATGGGATAAGGGGCCGCGCGAACCATATGGAAGGGCGAGCGCGATCGCGGAGAAGCGAACGCCTCCTCTGTATACGTCCCTGATTGTTACGGAATAGAGTCTCGGCAGAAATAGCACTGTTCGTCGACATTCCTTATAATCCGAGCGTCACCGCGCGGGGACGCACAGGGAGATAGCGTATGACACGGTGTGCGCGACAACTCGTTCCGCGTGTGCGTTGGTATGCGATCGCTCGTCACCGTTCGCTGTTGGAGCTCCAACACTGCGCGACGGCCAGCACACGTATCGTTCGTACGCTCGGTTTTCTAGAATGAGCCGCACCAACACGCGCCTAGCCAATTAGATTTGTTCGTGGCCTCTGGACTGGCAGTCCGTGAGAACATACGGCTCGCGCAACCTTTCTTCTTCTTCCTTCGCGCGGCCGAGACTCGTCGAGACGCGGCAACGTCCCCGGAACGAATTCCACAGATCGCGCGACGCGAACATGACACCGTTTCGATGTTTTCGAAGCGATCCGTTTAAACCTCGACACTCGCGTGAAAACGATCGCTCCTCGAACATTTCTATACAGTATTATATTCTAGATTCTCGAACCGGTTTGTTTATCACTGTAACTGCGGATCGCGGAAGAGACCAACGACGCGGACGAGCTTTGACTGACTGACGCAAAGTCGAAAAGTCGCCGAACGTTTTGTTGTGTCGTCGCTCGAGACTCTGCCGAGGAACGACCTCGAGCGGCCCACACAAGCGCAGAGCCTGTACACGCAGGCAGGAGTCACGTGGGTGGTTTGACGTCGCGGGACGATGCAGAGTTTCATTCACCACGATCGATTTCATTAGCGAAACGTCGACGTTCCGTCTCGGCGAGACCTTTGAATCGATCGACGACGCCCGCCTCCTCTCCGTCCAACAAATTTCCACCCGACATATTGATCTATCTGGCCGCCCGTGCACGCCCCGTCGTCTCGCGATCATCGGCCGACGATGACGCGCGCCGATAACCGCTGACGTCTCGCCGCTACGAGGAAAAGCTTCGCGTATCGCGAACGTCGCGCTTTCCCCCGTTTGTTCTCGGTTTCTGCGCGCACGGGTCACGCGACACGCGGTGACGTTCGCGTTGCAGCTTCCTCGCGTGTTCCCCGCGAACGTCACGCGTCACCGTGGCGACTGTCGGGGGCCGCGTATCTCTAGCGGCCTCGGTAGAAGTCGAGGGGGGAAACCGAACCAGGTGCAACGAATGCGAGGGAAAAACTTTCACGAGGCACGTGCGCGCACTCGTGACGCTTCGGGACGTCGTCACGATCGTTTTCCACGCGATCGTACAGGTTGCTCCCTATCGAGCACGGAAACGTCCCTGACTGCGTCCCTCTCTGCAGAGAAACAACTCCGTGCTTCAGTCTTCTCGTTTCTGCGGCTCTAGCCAACTCTGGGCGCAAATATTTGCCTTTCGCGGTGTTATTGCTGTCGCGTAAAGTATTACGCCCTTCTTTTTTGCTGTGATATAATACGGCGCGTTGGGTTTCGCTGGCTTTGGGTTACCAGATCCAAAAATTAAAAAGGGGACGATCTAAGTAGTAGATATAAATATTCTTCATCTCTTAAGGGGGTATAGTACTTTTTTTTGCTCGAAAATTAAGCATTATTTATGATTTTTTTTATATGAAATTGAAAAGGTTAGAAAGATGGGGTTTGTTGCAAATGAAAGATCACTGCTTGAAAGTATTGAAAAAATTTTTATTAAAAAAAAGCACCATACCTACCTTGGCTATAGTCGCTCAAAGTTGGCCCCTCGCGGAATGAGTAGAAGCTCGGTCAACGACCACAAAATGTAATAAATTTTAATGTCTTGATTTGTTTTTATGTTTCAGATAAGCGTAGAAGGCGGAGTTTATGGCACTGCGATTCTACTCAATCCTAGAAGGACCAACTTTGAGCGGTTATAGCGAGGGGAGGGAGTGCTTTTTTAAATAAAAATTCTTTTAATACCTTCAAAGAGTGATTTGTTATCTGCAACAAACTCCATATTTCTAGCTTTTCAATTTCATATAGAAAAAAAATTATAAAGAATGATAAATTTTCGGGCAAAAAAGTACCTACTATGCCCCCTTAAGATATAATTATAAAAATCCATAAAAATCATATATTTGCAATTGTATTGAATCACTATTTAATACCTAACCCAGACCAATTTGGGGCCTGAATATGTAGTAGCTATAAAATTATTCTAACGTAGGAAAACATTAATGTTTCCTCACACAATAAAATTTGATATCTAAAATTTGTTTTTATTTTACAACGCCATCCTTTTCAAGCGATTACACTGTAGAGCGTCAATTATCCGAACCAGTGCTGCATCCCCATTTCTTCGAACCAGTGTATTGGTAACAGATAACATAGTAGTACTAGCTTTACTACTCGGCTTCGCTCGAAATTTAGATTCTGATTTTACAAAAAAAAATTATTTCTGTATACATTCCGGTACGTTATTCCACAATATTAACAATATAGCGAAACGCTTAATTAGCTCGCAGGAAGAAAACACGTTTTACATAGTTAAAAGTGTTTGAAATATATATTTTTAATGCGGAGCCCGATCAGCGCCCTTTATATTTATTTAAGTATAAATCATTATTTTAGAATATAATTTTTGGCACTGACTGTCCAAAAATTTGTGTAGGTATTTGTTGAATAAAAATAGCCTTTTGTTTGATAGAAAACTAGCTTATGAAATTTACATTCTGATTTGATGAAATTTTTTTTTATTTTTTTTTTTGTGAAAATAGTCACGAGATCTGAAAATGAAACAGAAGGACAATCTACTTAGGGTAGAGGCACCAGTAGTTGACCATGTATCAGTAGTTGACACTTTTCAGAAAAACCTTATTTTTTATGTTTTTCTGAAAAGTTTCAATTACTACAGAAAACATGAAAAATAAGTTTTTTTTTAAAAGTGTCAACTACTACAGAAAAACATGAAAAATAAGGTTTTTCTAAAAAGTGTCAACTACTGATACATGGTCAACTACTGGTGCCTCTACCCTAAGTAGATTGTCCTTCTGTTTCATTTTCAGATCTCGTAAATAGTGATGAAAGTGTTGTGTCTTAGATAAAACCAGAAAGGACATTTTTAAATAATAGAAAGACACTGCATTTCGGTAAAAAAGGGAGGACATATCCCCCGTTCGAATACCATACACTAACCCCACGTTGGTTAAACGGGAATTCTACTTGAAGCGCAGAGAACTCGGTCGCCGCGGTGTAAGGCTCGCGTGACGGTCGGCAATTTTCAGTCCATTACAGGATTGAACGTTAAATCGCCATCGACTGGGAAGCAATAAAGTAAAAAGTTGTAACGCTGCAGCACAGAGTAAACAGCGTAAACTCACCCCTCGTAGTTTTAATGGCTACTAGCTGAACGACGCTTCGACAGCCAACCACCCTCTTCGACTCGCCGACCGACGCCGCCTTCGTTAATTGTATCGCGCGTACAGTCCGTAGCTGTTAATTTTCGCTCAAAGAAAAATCCAACGGTCAAAGAAGACGGTGCGAAGAGCGGGATAGAGATAGAGACCGGCGAGGAGGATTTGAGAGGCGCCGCGTCGGGGAGGGCGAGGAGCGGCGATTGCGCGTCGGAACTTTCGCGTAAACACGCTTTGAGATTACTTCCCGGCTAACACTATCGAGGGAATTATCAATTAGAATTAATTAGCAATTAAGCCAGCCGGCGGGCCAACTTACCGCGAGTTACGCCGACGACGGTGCAAAGAGGGACTTTAGAGGAGTCGTCGGCACGGATCAACCCGGCAGCCTTCTCATTCAACTGGATTTCGCCTCGAGATTCGCTTAAGCGCTTCGTACGATAATCTCTAGAGATTGTCTCGCGATACTCGCGTTTCCTTTAACGAACCATAGGTACGTCAATCGGTATTCCAATACTGCCAGAAGAATCGAAGAAAACTAAATAGTAGTCTCAAATCCACCCTTGGGAACAACTATTCGATTTATGTCATATAAGCTAAACGATCCCATGCCAATAACTTGCCATAATTACCAGCCAATATTGGCTAAATTGAGGCTGATGACGCTTGAAAATCGTAGGACTATTTCTGATCTGCTATTTGTATATAATTTGCTTAATGGTAATATTGACTGTTCCGGTATTCTTAAACTGTTTAAATTTTATGCGCCTATTAGAATAATAAGACGAACCTCTCTACTTTACATCGGACCTCATCGTACAGTATTGGGCAAATTCTATGCTGTTAACCGTATTGCCTCTCATGTTAATGAGTATTTCACGAGGATTGATCTCTTTGACGTTTCAGTCACCTCCTTCAAACATTCAGTCTTTAATGCCATCAATTGCTGACTGTTGTTATAACTGTTCTGTTTTGCGTTTTGTTGTTTTTATCAATATTTCTTTGTTCGCTTCGTAGCGCTCACATTACTTTTGTTCTTTGTCACATTATTGTATCAATGGGCTTCCGTAAATAAACGTATTATTATTATTATTATTATTATAATTCGAAGGGGGCAACAGGTAAGAAAATCTACGATTGATCGAAAGACGATCAAGTTCTAATTCACTCGGTATTCGTCACGCAAGCATTCTCGAGTAAGAATCTCTGATAGAGCAAAGATCTGATTCACCTGAAACGTAGCCCGAGCGTGAGTCACAAATTTTCTCAAGATTCACCGTGCTTGTAACCGCGAATTCGAAGAGTTCAGACAAGAAGTGATTCCCGGTAAGTCTATAACACCTGTCGCTTTAGGAGACTTCGGAATTCCATATCGCTGATGTATGCGCGAACGCTAGGAGGCTGCGTGGAAGTGGATGATGAAGCCAATTTCCACGGAGAGCGGGTGATTCACGAATTTTCACGGGAACTATTGTCGAAGCAGCGACACACGTATTACCGTGAATCACGTTGCGGCAGAGATCGCGAGAAGAATTGATAGCGACGTTGACGTCCGTTCGCAATAATCTTGCTTATCTGCCAGATACCTCTTTATTATCGTGACGCAAAGAACTGTGACGCCTGGCGCTTGCGGATTATCCCGCGAGGTGCGAAAACACGGCGAATTTCGATCGGGGCGATAAGCTGGTGTAAAAGGAAAAGTTGGATGAAAACAAACGGGGAGGAGGCGTTGAACTTGACGCGAGAGGAAACCACTGCCTTGAGCCTGTTCAACGGCGGGGTGGAGTCGGTTCTCGGTGACACGCGAAGAAAGAAACGAGGAGGCGAAGAAAAGTCATGAACGGGCGGCACGAAGGACAACGAGGCACTCGAGAGGAAAGGGAGAGAGTATTTTTAGCGGTTACACATTGTTGTTGACTGTTACTGACGACGTTGAACGGTGGGTTCGTTTCGAACCGTGTGCTACGTGAAAGTGTCTCAAAGGTTCGCGAAATATGTCGTATGCGTGTGGTGGAGCTTCGTGGAATGAGAAGAAGATATAGTAAACTGGGGGAATATTGGCAGCACAGGGTAACATTGGCATACGCCGGGGTTACATTGGCAGGTATACGAATGAACTTTCGACGTTTGCTGTTAGATATTGTCCAATAATCGACTGTCACATAGGTAACTTTGTTAGGTTATATATTCTGTATTGTTAATAAGTTATCTTAGTGACTTTAAATTAGTAAAACTTAAACTGTTAATGCTGTTTATAGGATGGGCCAATGTTACAATTAGATTTTAGTTAAGATGTAAAAAAATAAAATAAAATAAACCAATTTAAGTGTCAATGTATATTACTGACTTCAGATTAGTAAAACTTAAGGGGGTATACCCATTTGGACTAGGGCTGGGACTATTTGTCGAATTCTTCGGTATTCGAATATTCGAATACTTCAGTTACTCAATTATTTGGCGAATATAATTCGAATACTATTCGAATAATAACATTCGAATACTCAAATATTCGAAGTTTATTCGTAGCATTCGAATACTTGTAAAATATTCGAATACATATTAAATTATTCGAATAGACCCAGCCCTAGTTTGAACCCTTGGAAAATGTGACAATTTTCTGGATTTTTTTACAAGTCACCGGCTTGATGCAATTTCCCGTTTTTTTTACTATCATTACAAAGTATTATGAACGATTTGAAAAAAAAGTTGCAGTTAAAAAACTATTGTTTTTGGGAAGTTATGCATATATATCTGAAAGTCTCCCGATTTTAGACGCCTAACCCAACCTGTTACTGCTTTTTATATAATCTGCCAATAGTACCCGGTACGGGGAACAGATTTTCAACATGTATTAAAGAAGGAAAAGGCCAAAAATTTTGAGCACTTTAACACTTATACTACAATCACAAAAGATGGATACTTATGGCAAATCTAAACATCTTAATTGTTACAAAAAAATTAAATCTTATGATATCGGCGCACTGATTCGGTCACTATTATTATTTGGACAAGAAATCTTAAAGAATCTAAAGGATCTGTCGAATAATATGGTTAACCAAATCAAGATAAGTAACAAGAAAGTGTTTTTACTAAAATGAAAATTAATAGTGACCGAATCAGTGCGCCGATATCATAAGATTTAATTTTTAAAAGATCTACGGTCGAAATCATAATCCACTTTATCTAAAAAATGGATGGCGAAACGTTTTCACCCTCTAATTCAATAAAGGAAAGTTTTTATGCGTCGATAGCAAAAGAATTTGGACAAGAAATCTTAAAGAGTCTAAAGGATCTGTCGAAAAATATGGTTGACCAAATCAAGATAAGTAACAAGAAAGTGTTTTTACTAAAAAGAAAATTAATAGTGACCGAATCAGTGCGCCGATATCATAAGATTTAATTTTTAAAAGATCTACGGTCAAAATCATAATCCACTTTATCTTAATTGTTACATTATATAATAAAATGTTTCAAAAACCTGTCAATGTTCCCCCACTTTATGGTACGTCGATTTTCCCTGTATTTCGGGGGTGAAAAGTTAGCTCGGCAAACATAAAAGAAAATTAAATTCCTCGGCTTACACGCCGCAAGGAATAAAAGTGCAGACGTTGTGACGTTGTCACAATAATATGAAATGACACAAAGGTAGAGAGATACAAACGATCCCCCACGTTCACCACAGAAACTTCGCGATAGCTATCGTCTACCCTAAATAGGCCGAGGCTCCTGACTCCATTGCAGCTGCCTCTGCACCGAATCCGAGCGAGCTTTGGTGGGGCACAGCGGAGAAGCGATATGATCGAGGCGCTATCGACACTGGTCGTGTAATTTCGAGCGCTCCTCCATTGCGTTCCGTGCGCTCGTGACCAGGCTGACCCTTACCACGATACGATTTCACGAGGCACGGAGGCGCGGGTCGCGACCGTTTCCCCAGATAACGGATTCATTCACAAGCAGCCGCGACGATTCAAGCCCAACCGCAGTGATTCGGGGTGCGGCCTTAAATTTAGGCGAGTGCGCCGAGTGGGCATCGAATCACGGCTCGCGGATACGCTTCAACGAAGCGCGCGTTTCGCCTCGGGGCTCCTTTGGTTTCAGCGCACGACGCCCCCGATTGTCGAGGACGCGTTTAGTCAGGACCGCGTTATTGGAATTTTTCCGAGTGATCGCGCAAACGTGTGGCATTCTCTGCGTGAATTCTTTCACCGCGAATCGCCACCTCCGCCTGAAGATTCTATTGTAAATAACGCGGGGTGCGCGACATCGAACGGCCCTTACGATCTCCCCTTCGACCGCGATGCTTCTCTTACGCGCTTTACGTAACCGTCGCGATAAACGTATCAGTGTTTTTCTCGCGGCGCATCAACCTCGCGGCGCACAGTGGGGCGAGAATGTCTTATTTGTTTGGACATTGGCCAAAATTTGAAGTGTCGAGATTCTGTTGTATAGCTTTATTAAATCTTTGTTAAGTGTTAAGCAAACATAAATAAATAAACTTTATATTCGCATTAGGTTTGATCTAATTACCTGTATAAAAATTTTAGAATTTTTGTATTTCAGTTGCACCACTTTAACCTTTAGAGGGCGGGAATTTTTTCATTGAAATTGTAAATTTTATGTACTTGAAATTTATGCATATATACCACCAAAATAGCCGGCAAAGTGTCCAAATTCTTACGTGAATACTATATTGGTCAGACCGGCCCTCTAAAGGTTAAACAATTATTGCCTGAATCCTATTACTTCATAAGTTCTCAATATTTTACATATTACTGATTGTGAGTATTTTATTATTAATGATTTTGTACAAAAAAACATTCTGAATGAACTTGGATTTCATCACTAAACAACTGCATAAAATAAAAATACGTTGCACTCAATACTATAATAATTCAACTAAATAGTGATTTAAAGTTTTGCTCAAAGTCGCCCAAGGTCTAAAATACCTGAATGTAATCCGTTAATGGTAAGATTTTAAAAAGTAGAAAAATTACTTGCTACCAGCTGCGATTAACAGAATAAATCTATTTTAGAGTTCACAAGTTATAACACAAAATCAAAAAATAACCGGATTTTCAGGGGTGAATTACACGCCCTTAGAGTGAATTTGGGTAGCAACCAAAAATTGCGTTCTAATCAAGAGTAAATACCCTACATATTCACAAAGTTTCAGAATTTTTTGAATGTCCGGGTTCGCAATCTTCCCCCGTTATTTATAGAAAGCCCAAAAGAATTTTTACCTAAATCTCAGTTATTCTACTTAACACGAATTAAAAGTGTGCAAATTTGTACAATGAAAGTCCAAACCGTATGAAAATAATTGCCACGTCCAGTTATTATTCTTACATCGTTCCACTGTGCGACGCAACGGGTTCAATCAACTGCGGCAAAGAAATTCGCTGAAAAGTGACGCAAATGACAAGCAACCGCGATTTTGGTACTCGTCGATCCCCAGCCTTCCTCTACCCTGCCAAATATGTTTCTCTGTACGCGAGGACATATATCCATCGTGTTTTTCATACGTTCCCACCCCGCACCTTTACGCCCCGTGTTTTTAATCCTCGCCGTCGATTTACACGCGTCTGCGAGCGTGCGCCATATACGGGGGAGGCTTAAAAGGGAGGAGGATGCAGGAAGAGAAATATTTCAGGCGTGAGAAAGGAGAAGGTGAAGGTGGGATAAGAGCGAACGAGGGAAACCGAGGGAGGGGCGTCCTAAATGACGCAGTCGCCCACGCACACCGACGCCTGCACACGGCGTCGCGAGCGAGCAAACACCCCGAAATTACTCTCCGCGGCTCGGCCGTTTCTGGCTGAAAGTGGACGCTGGTTGCAACATCCGTCTTGTCGCGATTAAACGGGTTGCGCGGCGTGACGCGAGGCGTTACGATCGGGCAAGAAGGTCGCCGACGGGAATATTGAATGGGCGCTATCAGGCTGAAAGTGTTCAGGGCCCACGCCCGTAACTGTGCATGCGTCACTCGCGCGGCAATAAAGTATTCCAAGAATGAAGGATACATCGGCATAATAACACGGCGTGTGTAAATGGTCACTCACGTAACGTATCAGTGGCTGCGGTAGCGCGCGAGATCTCGTCGCTTCGACTTACCTGCAACAGAAAGAAACGTCATTCATTAGAATCGAACGGTCAGGCGATTAATCTCGGGCGCCGTGGATCGAGCGCTGTATTTTTAAGCGTAGGGGGAGAATGGGGCAATTGCGGGCAGTGGGCAATGATGGTCAGTATTGTTATTATAAAATGGCATGTCTGAAATGCCGTTTTATCAATATCAATCTCTCATCTTTATTCTTGCGCATCGCAGCACTAAATTCGAATCTTCTTTTTCCTATACTGCGGCACATTACTATTGGGTTGGTGCAGAATTATCAGGCTTCCGAAACGCTTGAAAAAGCAATGTACAAGTGTATTATTTGCTATCAGTTTGGCCATGGTAATGAAATGTGGTTTCGATGCATCTCGTGTGGCCTCTGGGCTCATTCTGAATGTTGTAGATGGGACTCGACGGATGGATACATATGCGGAAAATTTTTAAATTAATCGCCCGCAACGTGACTGCTATTACCCGCAGCTGCGGACAATGGCGGTCAAACACATATTTTCTGTATTTTGTAATTTTATTGAATAAATCAATATAATATTAATTATTTTCGTATCCTACGAATAGGTTGACAGTTTAACCCTTTTAGTGCCGAACGACGATATTTCGTCGCGTATCTACGTTTTTCATCATGTTTTATATTGATGTTATTCGTAGAGGAAGTGCAGTATATTTGGAATACCAGTTTGCTTAAGGCGAAAAAAAAATTACGATAGAGGATGGGAACATTTAAGTCTGCATAATATCATAGGGAAACTAATAAACTGTCATATTTCATAGTCTCAGTAATAATAAAAAACAAAAAGTAACTGAAACTTTGGTTTGAATGAAAAATGACAAGAAGTATTGATTTCGTTAAGGTGCAGGTAATTTGGAATACCGGTATTCCAATTTGCCTTCACTTTATAAACTTAAACAAATCCTCCGAACTCCACTGCTTCCTTGTTTTGTATGTGTTTACCGTTGCCATTTCTAAAATAAAAATGTCTTGAGGATATATGTATAACAGAATATGTATAAAAATGATAAGAACGGTTACTGAAAAAGTTTTGCAGATTGACGTTTTCTTCCTCTGCAAATTAAGTCGAAAACGTAAAAATGGCGGTTCATCCACAAATGTCACTAATTAACAGGTCATTAGCCCCTATAATCTACGGGGTTACAAATTAAATAGCATTAATAGTTTATTAGATACTTAGGTATTCCAAATTACCAACAGTATTCCATATATGCTGCACTTCCTCTATGATTTTCAACAAACATTAAAATACAATTGGCATAACTTTATTCTTTCTTTATTTCGTAATATTTATTTCATTTTATTTATTTTTGTATTATGTTATATTATCTTAATTTTTCTTTTTTTTGTATTCATCAATTTTTATTCTCTGTATTCTAAAGGGTTCTCCAGTCAAAATAATAATAATAATAATAATAATAATAATAATAATAATAATAATATACTGCTTGTTGAATTTTGTAAATATCATTTTTAGTTTGTTTTTTATGAGCTTCTTCCCAAACTTCAGCAAATTCGTCAAATTGACCCAGTATTCTTCGCACAGATACAATATTTCCACTCAGTACTAAAAGAGTTAAGTTCCCAAAAAATCATTTTCAAGAAATATTGCACCTTATATCATATTTTTATTACACTTACTGCTTAATTGACTGTCATTGCCCATTCTCCCCTACTCCACCCGTGCCCCCGAGTACCGTGACCTGGGGCAAAGGGAACGTTGCCCCAGATCGTGTTCCCGAATCGTTGGATCCGCGCGATCCCGATTAACCGGGACAGATATAAATAAACCGTGACGTCTAGCTTGGTTTCCTACGATCGACGAAACTATTCGCACAGGATCCCAGCACACTCCGCGTTACCTACTACTTCTGACAACTCAAGAATGGCCCGGTGCATTATTAACGGCACCACCCCTCCGGGGCTATTTGTACGGCTTTTCTTTTTCGGCGTGGACGCCCGCATTCGGCGGGGAAGAGGTCGATTTGGCAGAGGGCATCGTTGGCAATGCCCTCTGAGACGGAGCTGCGCCAGATTGTCGCGAGCAGGACAATGATCTCGGGTGGCTGGCTGGCTACCCCAACCTAACACCCGAGGATCTTTCTGCCACAAAAGCGTCACGGAACGCACGGTGCCGGCCGCACCACCTGGACCTTGAATTCATCTTGGCCCGTAGCTCTCTCTTTCGCCCGTGCCGCGTTTGCACGGGCCCCGGGCCTGGCCCCAGTAAGCTCAAGGGGCCCGCATCTGCCACCTTGTGCGCCGCCGAGTGTTTCGCTCTCTCGTATCTTGACTCGCTATCCGATAATTGCTCGCCCATCGCCACCGATCGATTTATCCTCGCGGGCCCCTTCGAGAACTCGTCGAGCCGCGTCGCGTAAACGGTGGTTAATTAAACGCTTGTCGGAAAAGCTACCACGCCGTATGACGTCGTGCCCCAGCGAGGGCCCGCTTCGACAGGGGGGTGGCAGGTGGTACAATCAGCCTGTCTACTCAGGAATCCTTAAGACGCGTCTACGGGCCGCACACGACCGTCGCGCCGGTGTGCGCAACAGTGGGTAATTTATCTTTCCACTAGCTTGGAAAGCGAATAGATACGATCGAGTAACGAGGCATCGCCGTCTGCAAAGCGGGGCGTGAAACGGTGTGGGGAAGAATCTTGAGCACCGCCACGATCTCTTAGACAAGTCAAATTTAATATTATTATTATTATTATTAATATCAATGGGAAAATCTTTTAGAATACAACAGATTAACAGATAAGTACGGTAAATACACATTAAATACAATAAAATAGGATACGATAAAAATAAGATAATCTATGTAAATAAAAATGTAAATGTTCGTTTGTTCAAAATCCTAAATCTCCGAAAGTTCTTCACCAATTGCTTAGAATTTTTTACACAACGTTGCATTCGAATACGCGCGTGTTTTTATATACCTAACAAAGGTAGGGGGTCATGAAAAGGGGTGAAATGTGTCATGGAGTCCTCAATATCTCTCTTAGTCCCGAAGCGAAGCGCGGGTGTATTTTGCTAGTATAAAATAAAATATATGAAAACAAAACACAACAAAACGGTCTGCCTGCAACAACGTAAATTCACAACAACAACGGAGATAAGCTAAACTAAACTAGCATACGACCTAAAAATTTATTCCATAACGAGTCGAAGGAGATCGTAAACAGATCTATGTCCGCGAGATGCTGGTTGACTTCACCCACACCCCAATATTTTATTTATCCCGCGGATCTCATTGACTTTCGACTCTCGCCGAGTAGTAAATGCTTCCCACGCAAGCTGCAACTACTTTTGATATCCTTGAAAACCTTGCGAACCACAAGCCACGTGAATCTAACTCTTGACATAGTTTTCAAACACCTGCAGAAAAAAGAAGGCTGGCTGTTGGTAATCGCGTAGGTGGTTGGCGCGAAACCGCGGATTAATTTAAAACCACCGGGAAGAGAAGAGAAAGAATCAGGAGGATCGCAAACGAACGAGGAGCTTAACGTCGAGTGGTTCTAGGTGGTTGATGGTGGTGAAGTGAGCGAGGGATGAGAGCACGAGAAAAGAGGGAGGTGGAGGTGAAGGTAGAAAAAAAGGAGGATAGGATCGGGCTGGATGAAAGAGGGAAAGAGAGAGAGAGAGAGAGAGAGAGGAGGAGGGAGAGAAAGAGAGAGGAAAGGCGGAGGCAGGGAGGCTTAAGCAGGGGGCAGCAGGTGATGCACCAGGTGGAGGACGACGGCGCGTGCGCCGTTTTGCCCCCCGCCTTCCGGTCACGTGCCTGAGCCTCAACCCCTCGCCCCCACCCATTCTCTTCGCAGAACTCTCTTTCGTTTCTCTTTCTCTCGTCTCCTGCTCGCCGAGAAGCAATAACTCGACACTTTAGATTTCTTAATACTCACGAGCACCCGCGAGCCGATACTCCTTCGTTCTCTTGCACGCTGCAATTTCTCTCTCTCTCTCTCGATCTTCCCCCTTCGCTCGTCGACGACGCAACAACAGATCGTTCTTTTTACAAGAGAGAAGAAAGGAAAACATGTTTTTCGCGAAAGAAAGCTACGTTCCGAGAAGGCCGACTGCGCAGAACTCGAGCGACGTACGCATCACTCGCGTTATTTCGGTGAGGATCGTTGCTTGATCTCGTCCCAGAGCTAGCGGAACCGACAGATGTCGGGCTTGGAAAGGGAGAAAGGTGAAGCGGCAGAGGGAAAAGAGAGGATATTGCAGGAGGCCAGAAGAAGAGCCTTCGCTGCCTCGTACGACTGTCTGTACGGTGTCGATTATCTTTTGTATTTATTTGGCCCAAGTTTTATTGCTCCTTCTTATCCTCCGGCCCACTCTTTCCCCCGTTCTGGCCGCGTTCGAAGGCAAGAAGGGCGAGCGAACGGACAGGAAGTCAGATAACCATCGACCCTTGCCGCCTGCCGCCTTCCAGAACCGAGTGCTCTGTTTCAGAGATCCCTTTCCTTCCTCCCGTGGATTCCTACCGCTTAAAGATTCTTACTCGCGAGAGGAAAAATATTTGCCGAGCGCAAACGATAAAAATACGCCGGCGACCGGCCACCGTCGGAATATAGGTGATCCCCACCCGGGGAAGAACCCTACCGCGGAGTTCCCCTCTCGAAACAAACGCGGCGAAGAATAAGACGAGTAGTCCACGCGGTGGATCAAGCGATTCGTTAAAAGATACACGAGTGGAAACAGGATCTGGATTTTCCATTTATGTTGTATCGTTCACAAAATACTCTTATCTCACGTCCCGTTTTATCTGTATAATATTTTACGCAATAATCTTTCTTACCATGGGCCTAATTCTCTTTCTAGGAGACATGAAAGTCTCCTTTCCATACCGGTACACTCGATGATTTAAATTTGAATCATCCTTCGCCTATATTTCGGCTCATTATTATAAATCCCGATATTCGAGAGCTAAATTCGTTTTCTGATTTTAAATGTAAAGCTCGATGATATATATTGTTACACTATGAGTTAGAATAATGTTTAGATTCTCTCTCTTAATTTTTCCCTAATTTTCTGTTTCTGTTTTTCTTTCCTAGTTTTAGTTTAATGTTAGTTATTTAGTTACGGTTAGGCTTCGAACCAGGGGTCGAAAAAGTTCTAGAACTTTTCAATAGGTTCCATTTCAAACATGGACCGCGGAACTTTTTTTAAAAATGTTCTCACAGTATAAGTTCCGAGAAGAACCGATAAAATAACAGTTCTTGAAAATAAAGGTTCTAGTTGGAATGGAACTTATAAAATATAAAAATAAAAAATTTTCTATAACAATATTAAATAATATAAATTTATATTCATATATATTCTATTATTGAAATATAAATATTATAAGTTGTAAACTTTCTTTTTTCCGTCACTGTATTTCGGTTCATCTAAGTTAAAAAAAATGTTATTTATGTATTATTCTTGACAAGTTCTCTTTTCTGTTCAATACTTCTTATGAAACCATTAATTACTTATGTTATGATTTTCATACCTTTTATTAAATAAACATAGGGTAAACCAACCAGTGAATGACCGAACTGTTGAATGAGAATCCCAGTAAATGACCGCATACTTTTATTACGAATCGTACTTATTAATGTTTGTTTAATACGCATAACTAAAAATATGGGATATTAAACGTGCAACTACACTCCATTTATAAACATATAGTAATTTTTAAATTTATAATTGACATTTCTTTGCCTAATGATCAGTCACTGGTATGCGATCAATTACTGGTTGGTTTACCCTATGAAGAATATGATATTATATTGTTAAATAAAACTAGTACCTAATAGTTTAGTATTTTTCTTTATCTTGTGAAAACTTTGTTTAATAAACGTTCTAGTATAACTTGTTTCCATGGAACTTTTATTATATAGCTCCTAAAATATCTGTTCCATGAGAACACTTTTTAAAGAAGTTCCTAAAGGTACCATTCTTTTCAATAAAAATTCCACAGGAACAGATATTCTCTTAAACAAAACATATAAGTTCTAACAGAATTTTTTTAAAAAGAAGAGTTCCAGAACTTTTTCAATCCCTACTTCTAACAGTATTGTACTACAACCTCACCACTTACTTCGTTAATCTTTATGCATTTTTTTCTCTGTATCTGTCAAGTAATAAAGACGAATAATAATAATAATAATCTGCCACGTGGGTTTTATCTGCCAGCGGATCCATCGAAAATTCGTAGAATGCTTAGAACTGCAAGAAGCGGCGCGGAGGAACTCGCCACGTTCACGACACGTACACACCGCCTGCATCGGATGCCTGAGTCCTTTTGTGCTTAGCTCGTGTCTAGTCGGCGTCGAAAGAATATACGCTAGCAGATAGAGCGACGACTGCCGACGAATTCGCTGCTCGCCTGGATCCTCGGAAATCGGACGAGTTCTCCCTAACGATCCACCACTCGTGGCAAACTTCTCTCGCCAATTTCGTTCGCGGCGAAATTTTCGGGACGTCGCCCTTGCCTTGCGAATCCGCTCGGCTGCCGCGAGTCTGTTCGCAGCGCATCTGTCTTGGAACATTATTCCTGCAGAAGGGGGTCGATAGGTCGAAAGTATCCTGGAAGAAGCCAGGCTCACCTTTTTCGTGGCTTCTCGGTAAATATACGCGCGATGTGTATTGGCTCGTTGGTGTGCGCCTGTCTGCCCGGTGCACGGCCACGTGCCACGTGCGTGTCAGCTGCAATACGACAAGGAGTCGGGGCCTCTCCTCTCGAGCCCGCGTGTGCACGCGGCGAAGGAAGCTGTCTATGGCCGGGGCCCTCCTTTGGCGATTTTATCGAGAGACGGCGGAAGAGAGAGCGAGAGAGAAGAAGGCGCGCACCGTGCAGCAAATGCGTGGAGGCCCCGGAACGAGGAGAGAGCAGAAGGTTTAGGGAGCCCGCGTGTCGAGAAGTAGGTGTACGCGCGGGCCCCGACTACCTGCGCCTAATCTAAATTTCTCGATCCCACCCAGCGGCGGCCCAGCACCCTGCAGCGGGGCACGCACCGCTACGACACCGTCGAGGGGACGGGGGAGGGCCAAGAAAAAGGTGTACAATGCTACGAAATCACTTCATCGAAAGCCACGGCAGATGCTACCACGAGGTGTATGCAACGTTGAGGGGGAAAGAGGGGATATTGGATGCATCTCGGGGCGCTTCTTTTTTCTCTCTCTCTCTCTCTCTCTCGCGCTTGGTCTCCTGGCACACGCTTGCGGCTCGAAACCGGGGAAAAAATGCATTAATTTCCCTGCCGCCGATAGCCTCCAACAGATGTCCAACGAGAGGGGACACGATTCTCCTTCTGCGGCGCACGTGCCACTTTCTTTTGATATTTCGAGCCAACGAAGGACGACGCGGCTGTATACCACCTTCACGAACTGCACCGTAGTTAATCTTGTGTAACTTGAACAATCGTTGTGACAGACGCGTAGAATGCCGCGGATAAGCTCGCAGGAATGCTGGCTGACCTTCGTTAGATTTATGAATCGGAGTCGTTTTCGAAGCGGTATAAGGGTTTCTGTTATTAATTGGATCGTTCCGCGAGCAGAGGTGCGGATCGAGAGACCGAAGGCCAATTATAGATTGTTTTGCCTATAGGGAATGTTACGAGTGGTGCAATGATATGTTTGATCGTAACCGATCGATGGAGGGGTTAAACGTGATCGTAGGATCGAGATTCCACTGGCGAAGAAAGGGCTCGTAAAGGGGGTAGAGCTTCGTTTGAGCTTCAGAAAATTGAGTACTTTTTTTTATTGATTTTGGAAGTCTTATCTTTTATGAAAATTTTAACACGTTGACTGACACGGAATTTTTCACGATTCCGGTCTAAAGGGCCAATTTGAATTAATCATGATATATTATATAATAAAGTTAAAATTTCGACCGTAAAATTTTTAAAATATTAAAATATGATTTCGGCGCAGAGTTTCGGTCAATTAAAAGGAATAAAAGCTAATTTGCAATTATAAGAAGTATCATCTTCCTAAAAGCATACGCAGTATTTAGTTATTCAAACTTTTCCTTGATAAAGGTCTAAACACTGACCGAAACGTTGGAAGATGATACTTCTTATAATTGCAAATTAGCTTTTATTCCTTTTAATTGACCGAAACTGTGCGTCGAAATCATATTTTAACATGTTATATTATTTAAAACTTTAATAATTGTACATAGTAATAATAAAAAAGCATTAAAAATGTTTTTTTTATTTTAAAAATTTGTTATGAATTATCTCGTAGTTGGCTTATTAACAGAAACACCCTATGAGATATCTCGTAGTAGGCAGTCAACGTGTTAAATAAAATTTCATGTAGAAATTCAAATGATGGTCGAAGTTATAGCTGCGAACGTAATTGAGAGCGGTAGTGGCATAGGACACTTAACTTTGAAGTCGGTTTTCTCCAAACACCGTTTCCAGAAAAAGTGTACATCATAACTCTTCAATCAATGAATATTTTCACTTAAAATGTTAACTGGGACTGTAGAATTCCATTCTCTATCGTGTAGAAATTCCGCATCAACATTGGATGTTTGTAAAACATTTTATAAGTGATTAAATATTAGTTTTTCCCGTAAAAATGTGGTAAAAAAATTGATTCGTGTGTAACTTCCACAATTTTTGTTCAAATTCATCGGCAAGTTTCCACACTATAGATATCTTAATATATAAAGCAAAAAGTGTGTGTTTGTCTGTCGCCTAAAAACTCTAGGGTCACAAAATGTGTCCCATCTCATTATACCTAACTAATCCAGATGAATATGACTATTTTCACAAAAAGAAATAATTTTTTTTTATAAAATCAGAATCTAAATTTCGGACGAAGCCGAGTAGTAAAGCTAGTTTGTGTATAGAATAATCGCCTCAAAGTATTTTGCTTTCAAATGATTGGTTCACCTGAATCGATGTACACCACCTGCAGCGTCGCTTCGTACAGGACTATCTTCAACGATTAATAACTTCGACAATTTTATACATTCCGACGATTTTTCATTGTAAATACTCCCAAACATGCCCACAATAAATTATCAAAAGCCCGACTATAACAATTGTTTGATATCAAAGTAATTAACGTCAAAGAAACTAACGATTTTACGTATCCAATACTCCACCACCCCCTTAATTAAAGCAAGCACGCGGTTCCTATGACAGAAAGCAAGCAGAACGCGAGATGAAGACGGGAACGGTGAACCGAAAGTATCGCCGGCGGTACGTGATACGCGTTCGATGCTTCCCGTTCAAGCGCGAAGTATCATTTCGCGCAGGAAGCAACTGCCCGCTGTTACGCGGCGAATTATCATTTTATTCTCGTTGAGCCGCGAGCCTGGGCAAACAGCTGTCAGGGCGGTGCTGGCCGCGTACGCGACGCAATTGATGGATCAACGAGATACAGCGGTGAGCTTCGTGGCGATGAGATAACGCGGAAGAAAAAAAAGCACGCTATCTGTGCGGCGCGCGCTTGCGTGTAGCTTCGCGATGGTCAATGGGCGTCGCGGAGCGCGTACGAAGTGTTTACGCTCCGGGCGTATCAATAAACGCAGCTACGACACATGTTTTCGAGAGCGCAGAAACAGAGAAGGCTGAATGGAATACTACGCCGGCGCCTGCACGTTTCTGAAATAATGGTGGCAGATAGGGACACTCGATACGGTTAATTCGGGATCATCGTATTGCCGATCTTAAGGGGTGACACCACTTTGGATTCTAAAAGTGGTTTTCGTCGTTGCCAGAGACCACTCGCATATGTAATTATTTATGGAAGAATAACAAAGAAGAAAGCAAAATTATTTATGAGTAAATATAACTACAGATTCACCAGAGTTGGGCAAAATGTAATCTAATTACAACTTATAAATTATGATTAAACTGCAATTGTGTAGTTGATTATATATTATTTTCTGTAATCGTTAATTTAGGTAGTTGATGAAATTGTGGTCAACCACCTATATTAACGATTAAGAAGAAAATAATATGTAATCAACTACACAATTATATTTTAATTGTAATTTCTAAGTTGTAATTAGATTACATTTTGCCCAACTCTGAGATTCACTGATATTTAATTTGTTTACGCTAAACAAGTAAAGCTGGATATTAAAGAAAAAGTGAACTACCTAAGGTAAATGTACCAGTGCAAATGTTAATGTAACAGTAATGCGAATTTTATTTATTTTTAAGCTTAACTTTTAATGTAATTCAAAACAAAAAATAGTACCATAATGCATAATTATTTAGTAATATTAATTAAAATCGTTGTTATAGAAAATTAAAAATCGTTAGATAAGAAAAAAATTCAAAGAAACAAAATTTTTTCCCGTGTACTTCAATATTTGTATAATAAATGCTTAGTTATAGATTTCTCATTTTCTTTACCATTTTCTTAAAAAAAATCTCAAACATAGCTTCTATTTTTAAAATCCAAAGTGGTGTAACACCTTAACGTTCGCGTAAAAAATGAAGAAAAGGGGTGGGAGAATTTGAAGACTTGAAGATTTGTAGTATTTACGAAACTAGACGAAAAGTGTACACTAGTCGAGTTCGTTCTTTTTTTTAATCACATCAGCAGTTAAAGTGCCACCGCGAAATCCTTCAATCCCCAATCTACAAAAATCGCTCGAGCATCTGGAAACAACCTTACCACGAATCAAAAGGGGTATCGATTCCGCGAAGCAGATAAAATCCTTGTTCCAAAATGAAAATACATTTCCTTCCTTATTTACAGTGGCACAGCTGTACCAACGAGGTGGGCTGCAGGTTGAACGGAGCTGGCTTCTCGTACCGCCGACCACGCCAAACCCCGTCCGGAACCCCGATGTAGAAGGGTTGGGATCGGGACGTCTGTTCCGCCTTGAGTTATGTGCATGTGCGTGCCACGAACGAAGAAAGAAGCAACTCCGGGATCGGAGCGAGACGGATTCAGGCAAAAATCTAAGGAGGAAGAGTGCGAGGGGTGGAGTGAGGTCGAGGGCCCAAAGGAAACACATGCCAGGAAGGCTCGTGCCACGACGATCTAAGCCGTATCTCGTGAGGTTGCAGCTGCCCTGCACCACCGCCGCAAATTGCCTCTCCCCACCGTCCTGCCGGTCGTTCTTGCCAGCTCGATAGTTGGGAGGACACGAAGAAGAAGTCGGGGGCACCGAGAGGGGCCCGGCTTCCTTAAAGCGAGCCGAGCTCCTTGCGTCGCACTCGGAGCGTCTCGGGTCCCGAGTCCCGAGCCACCGTGGGGCCCCTCGCGTCCCGATAGCAGAGCGCCCCGACAGCGGGGACGTACTAGCGTCGATGGAAGGGGAAACGAGGGGACCGTGGGTCCTCGCGCGGCGTGCTTCGCACCTGGAGCCCCGGAGAGCCGGCAGAAACGTTGGCCTCGTGCGAAAGCGTGTCGACCAAGAGACACGGATCGAGGAGGATCGTGGAAGCGGGGAACGCGACGGGTGATTATCGCGTCATCGCGATGGCAATTATTTATGTAACAGATTGCCAGACATTTCGATGCTCGGAGCTGCTCAAGCCGCGTCCCATTAGAAGCCTAATCGCTGAGCCACCGTTCCCACCCAACCAACCTCGGTCTTAAGATATTCAAAAGATTCGTCGAGGAAGATTGATGAAAGAACTAGGCTGCCGGAAGACAACCAGAGCAAGAGAAGATTGTCAAATCGGTTGCCCGGAAAATCAATTGAGGGTAGGATGAGAACCCGCCGCGCTGATATATTTTGGCAACAGGGGTAACGAGCCCGGCGGGAGAGAAGAGGGGAAAGAAATTACGCGCGAGGAAGAAGAGCGGGCACGGCTGGCTGGACAAATTCGATCGTTGTCGGCCGTTTGACGGCTATTGGCCAGAGAGATATATTCAGTTACCAGGTTTAACACGAGCCGCGCGTCGTAACACGATAACTTGTCGCTCTTTCGTGCCCCTCTCTCCCCTCTAAGAGCCCACAGCGACCAGAGCACTAACGAATCTCTCGTGTGATCAAATTTTCGACTATCGAATATTCATTGTCCAACGGAAACGGGGGTCGGGCCCCCCGTTCCTTTTTGATACGTAGCAAAGTCGACCCCTTTCTCCGTTACCAGTCGAACGGCACGGTCGGTTATTATACCTCACGAATGAATCTCAGTGGATTTGACTCGCCGGCTTATCGACCGTCCACCTGTTAATCGGAGTTCGATAATTTTAATGAAAGCCAATGAAAGGACGATTACGATAACGCTCGAAGCTCTTGGGTGACTCGAGGTGTCCCAGAAACGGTCGAGTTAAGTCTCCGAGTTTACCCAGCCGCCTTTATTCCTTAGAAGTTCTCCTTTACCTAGAATGCCTCTCGAAGGGTACTTATGCCCTCTATTCGCCCTTCTTACAGGACCGTCGGCTGCGAAAGAGACGCTCGTGATGCCCCACCTCTCGCGGCTGAACGCCCCGGCGAGGAAGCGGTGGTAGCCGGGGGGCTATTGCCGGGCCGATGTCATTTTCTCTCCGGTGGCGAAAGGCTTGAGAGAAAAGTGGCGGCAGGAAGAGGTGAAGGAAGGCTAGAAGTGACTGCGGAGAAACACTTAGTCCCCGTCGCGTTTAATGTACGTCAAAGGGCTGCCGTTGTCGTCATCGGTGCTCCTCCGCCTCGCCACTATTTAACGTCGTCCCGGCCGCTGAAGATGCCCTGGACGAGATAACCGATGAAAAACCCCGGCCCCTAACAGCATCGGAGGCCCGAGCGAGGAGGAGAGAAGACAAGCTCTCTTCTGCTGCCTCTTGCCCGGCTCGTCATCGGCGCAACCCCTCTGGGGTGGAGGACACTGGCGACAGGACTAAAAGGATCGGCAATGGACGCTCTCACGATGGTCCTTTGACCACCCTCGACGCATTTAAACGAACCATCCACTCGTATGCATAGGATTTGCTCGAGCCAACGCGTGCGTGAAACCACCCTTAGGTAGTAACTCGTCGTTGGTGTGTAATTCGGCGGGGGTTTGGTTTTGGGAACGTGGAGTTGCGTGGAGAGAAGAGATGTCCTTCGAGACTTGTAACCGGGCAGGTCAACAGTCCGATCAGAATAAGGTCACGTGCCTTTGAATCTTTTCAAATGCACGACCGGATATGTATCCGTAGATCTCTCCGGCGAACCTTCCGCACCGGATATTTCCGCCCTGGCTATTTTACCCTGGATTGCTCCAGTTCCCTGAACACGTAGCTTCGCGCAACTTTATGCCCGCTGCTCGGTTATATTTATGCCGTGCTTCTCACTTTGCGTGCTTCCTGAGGTGAATGGAAACGGCGCAATGTATGCCTCTTAATAAATCCCTAATGAAGAACGCTGGATATGCTGTTCCCGCTCCGCTTCCGAGTACACGCTTTTTCTTTCGCTTTGTGAAGCGTTGTTAACGGCTGTAAAAACGTTCTAGGTTTTGCATAATCGAAGATATAGGTCCCAGTGAGACATACCCCCATTCGTTTCAGGGGAGAGATTCTGCCGGATACATCATTCGATGTTTCTCTTCGCTCAACCCAGATAGGGTAAATTCGGGAGACGCGGTCGACCTAATATAAAAGGGCTATTAAAACTAATAGAGAAATTGCTTATTTTATCAGAACAAACATAATATGTTCAGAATTTTATGTTGATTCAGAAAAACTGGTCGATATTTGATTTAAGATAATATTTACTATAAATTGGGTTGAAAACTGAAGTCATGACATCTGATCACCTCTCCCGAGGTGCCGGGAGAAATGGTTTTAGTCGTTGGCAGAGACCACTCACATATTTAGTCATGGAAAATTAACAAAGGATAAGGCAAAGTTATTTATGAGTGAATACAACTAGAGATTCATTGATATTTATTTTTTTTACGCTAAATAAGTAAAGAAGACATCAAAGAAAAAGTGAACTACCTAGTGGCGATTAGCAAGGCAAATGAATACAGAAGTAAATAAATAAACTAAATAAACAAAAATAATAATGAAATAATAAAAAATAAAAAAATTATAACCCGACCATCTCTCCTTTCTGCAGCGAGAGATGGTCTTCTCGTTAGCTTTGAGAGGAAGAGTTAATATGGCCAAATACATTAGCTGCATTGTCCCCCAATATCTCTACTATCTATTTATCCCAAACATTAACCCATTAGCTGCCACGATCCCCATTTGGGGATTTCGGAATTTTACGTACATCATTCGGCACAATTTTTTGTGCATATATATAACTTACCCGGCCAAAAATTTCAAAAAACAAATTTGGCAGTTAATGGGTTAAACGAAAATAAACTTAGAAGTATATTTTAAATACGATTCTGTACAACCGCTGTTTAACAAAAAAAAGGTTAAATGTAACCCCAATTTACCTTTTAAATCCAGAAAAACACAGAAGGAATCGAAGTGACGCTATTCATTCAACCGTTTGGCTTCTAGAGAAGGAATTAGTCTGCACTTTAACGCATTTTTACGCACAGAGTCTGAAATATAGCGACTCGACCAACTCTCCGTCCCGACCGCGTCTCCCGGATTTACCCCATCAACGTCTGTGAGGAATTAACACGAGGACTTTCCGCGCGGTCTTCTTGCTCCTCAACGAAAAACGCCACGGCGACGAGCAAAATATCATCCACTCGAGAAGAAAGGCACCCGACGCGAATGAGAGCATCGCGGGATTTCCCTCTTTCACTACGAAACGAGGCGATCCGCGAGCCGGAGGTGAGGAGAAAATCGGAAACGTCGCCGCGAGAACGCCCTTCGAAATGGTCGTTACCGGGGCCCCGCTGATTATCTAAGGGCGGACGTCATTTCCGCGTGGGCGTATGCCTCCAGGGGGGCGTAGGGAGAAACTAGGGGGGTCTCGATTCAGACCCCCTGCCTCCCCCTTTCTGCTATTTCAGGATCAGACTCGTCGATTGCCAGACTCGACAGCTGGGGTGGATTTTTCGAATTCCAGGTGCTGCCTATTTCCTATGCTCTTCCGGTGGAATTTCGTCGATCCACGTTACCCTCTGTACTTCTATTTAGATACAAGAACCAACATTCAATACTCCATTTCAATTGGCAGAACGTTAAACCGTTGGAGGATGCGACATCAGACGTCGGCTGAGATTGCCGCAAGCAACCCTTTTCTGGCATGGGTATTGAGAACAATGTTCTTTCTCCGCTACGTATTAATAGGAATTGGGGAGGGAGATAAATCAGCGTCTAACAAAAGAATGGACTCGCGCGGCGAAAGTGGAACAATGAAGACGCATGATAATCACAGGTTCGCGAGGAACGGCTAGAGCAGCCGATGTCTGCGGGCCATCGGTCGTCGATCGCTACGGCATATATATATATTTCTCTTCCTTTTCTGTTCCTGTTGTATGTACACCCAGTCGGTCGATGGGCGCCCCTGACGCGGGACCCAGAGGGTGCATCGGAATCGTAGAGGTCCGAGGGTAACAAACGCGAGTAAAATGGATAAAGGCTACACCTGGCCTCCGGATGGTCGACGGCGGCACGCGCTGGCTCCCTCCCTTCACCCTTCCTCCCGTTTCGCTCTCACCCTCTGCCTCGCTCTCTCTGCAGATAGGTCTCGTTTCTCCCCCCCGAAATGTACACACCTGCCCCTCACCGACACGCATGCACGTCGTTACGACTGTGCGCGGCGAGGGTCGTAAATGCACACGGATTACTCCCGGCGAGGGTAAGGGAGAAAGAGAGAGAAGGATAGACAGTACCGCAACTAGAACACGCTTAGCCCGTCGCAATTTCGTCGCGAAATTATTTTCCACGGTATGACAGTGACCGATCACTGCTATTTCGACGAAGAAGGGGTCCTTTGACCAGCTTACTTGCGCTTAAACAGCGTTAATGCGTCGAGAGTTCTCTCAACGAGGGATGATGAAATAACTGTAATCGTCTATCAATCCTGCGAAATCGATCAGCAGAACTGAGGTTAGATTTTCGTGACTGTTTCACCTACTTCTTCCACTGATTAATCCGAGGAAACCGAGGAACAGAGGTGGATTCACAATACGACACTCTGGCTTTCATCAGTGGCGGAGTCGCGACGCCGGGAAAGGGCGCGGTGGGTGGAAAAGCAGAAGCCTAAAAGCCGGCTGCTGCAAACGGTGTTCCTGTAGCTGTTTCTGTTGCCCGCCGCCTCTGTTTGCAGCCTCCTACTCGCGAACTTTGCCATTTCAACAATGCACCCTTAATCCCTTTTCCGTTAGCGCGTCATCGGGGAAGTTGACGTCTACGCCCCTTTGAAACTTGCGCCAGTGGCAACTTGAACGCTCCGCACTAAGGCGATAGTTTCCCTCGGCGAAGTAAGGCGAGGCGAGGCGTTCCCAAAACTGCTGGAGACGCGGCAGCGCGAAGAAGAAAAAGGGAACGAAAGAGTCTGGTAAATAGCAAAGGCGGGGAGTTCTATCGATGTATAGTAGGGGAGACCGGGTATGGTTGTCACACGGGTTGGTTGTCACAACTGTTATAATAAAGAAACTATAAACAATAGGAACGTACTAATAATTCGTGGCGATGCGTAAGTATATCGACGCCTCCCCCTTCATCGCACAAGTCGTTGTTGAGTCGCATGGAGGTACGATGTATCATTATTTGGTTTCGTGCGCTCGAAGTAAATTTTGTCGTATTTTCTATCAAGCAAGTATAGGTTGTTTCTTAGTATTGACTATAACATTGTTGCATTATTCTCGTAGTTTAGAGTTTTTTCTAACTTACTGTAATGATTTTTTTGCATTTTTTAAACTTTTTAATACATGAATAGAGAGGTGAAATTGTTTAACGGTTTGGGGCAAGTTGTCACAGAACATTTGGGATTAGGTATTTGCCGCATGTGACAACTAATCCCAGTGTAACTTGCTGTATCTATCATGTGATATTATTTTCTTGTTTGTTTGACAACAGTTCTCAATAATAATGCCGCAAACTTACCTATAAGAAGAATTAATGTTACGTGCGGCAAGAGAGGTTATAAAAGGCAATTACACAATAAGAGGGATTGCAAAGGATTATAATATAAATTACCGCACTCTAGCGCGATATTGTGAGAAATACAATACAAAATTATATTACTCTCTTAATTGAATCGACTTTTTCTTCATAAACTTAGCTATCCAGATAGTGTGACAACCAACCCGTCCTCGGGGTACGTTGTCACAAAATAGTTCCTGCAAATAATATGAATTAGCTCCTAATCTGGTTGACAAAATCCACAGGACCAATTTTTTTTATAAAGTCGGACGTACATAGTTTATATTAATCTAAGTTTAAACAAACTTCCCTGCACCTATGACCCATAAAAAATCAAAATAAAAAATTGAGACAACCATACCCGGTCTCCCCTAGATGCTTTTCCATTGAAATCCACCTCGAGGACAGAGAAAAAAAATAGCGTCGCAAAGTGTTACAAAGACGATCGTAACTGCGTGACCGAACTCGGAGGGGAAGTTGCGCGTGTAATTTCGCCCCTTCATCCCAGTTCGTTCACCGAGTGTTCCATCGATGAGGACTTTTCTCTTCGGGACGCAAAGTTGCACGGCGATACAGCGGCGAAACGTGTCCCTGGACTCAGCGTTTCGCGCAAACGGTGTTCCGCGCCGAGTTGAGGGACAACAGAGGGCCGAGGGTAATTGGCGGAGGACCGCATTATTAAAAGTTTCCGCGCTGGGCGTGGTGCCCGATCGTCTCTTTCGCCGTGCGCGACGGAGTTTTCGACGTCGATGCCAACGTTATCGCGGGGACGGGTCCTAATGAGGTGAGGGACCCTTTAATGACCATTTTCCGCGGCAGATGCTGGAATATCGTGACGTCAATCGATCGCGCCGCTTCACGGACGTTGGCTCTCGCCGGAGTTCGACGTGACTGCGGCCACGAGAGCTGAGCGAAGGGCAGAAAGGAGGAATAAGACGTGGCAGATGGCCATAGGGCGAAGGGCGCGTGCCCTAGACACTCGCTTCACGATTTCTTTCTTCCTTCCACGGAGATAATTAGAGATTCTCGTGGCCGATAAAATGTCCCCCTGTGTCTACGATCATCTTTAGTTTCTGTGTGCTCCCTCGAATCTCTCAGTGAGTGAAGGGAGAGACTCGATGGTTATCCATCGATCTGCTTTGACAATGTTAAACCTACACGCGTATCGATACTATCTCTGACTTCTTTTCGAACAGTTATTTATCTTGCTCTATTTATGCTGGGCTTTTCGTCACTTCCGCCTGGTGGCCCGGACGTTTAAATACGACGTTACGTTAGAGGTGATCTAATGTTTCGCGCACGGTGCGATCGGTGGAAACGAAGAACCGGGGTCGTTAAGCGTTTAACGATCGGGCGGCATAAAACGGGTATCTTTAAACTTTTTCTATTCTGGCGTCCATTATACTCGGCCCAAGTTTTCTCTGACGTACCGCCGGCCTACTTCGCTCGCGAAAACGTCCACGATCGTGTCGCACGCATGTTACGACTAACCGGGAGTACACTCAAATATTGCGAATTAATACCATAAACATCATGAGCGTCCAGCGTTTATTTGATCATCTAACAGCTATCGCCAGTTATGCACGTTATATTGACGTTATCAATATTAACTCGTTTATGACCGAGCGCGCGTCGATATTTACATTGGATCACATTTCACGTTGAAATTGACGTCTTTCTCTAAATCCATCAATATTTACATTCTATCCTGCGAATTCCCCGACACGAAATGTCTTTTCAATCAGTTGTTTAAAAATTGTGGCAAAGGCGTTTGTGTGCACGCATTAACTAAATAATAAATTACGTAAATAATTGAACGAATAAAAGTTACTTTAATCTTAGATTATTTGACGAATAAAGTTAATTTTCTTGAATGATTTTTTTTAACTTTTATTCCTCATTCGAGATTTCTATTTAAATACAAATTTTGCCATCTCTGCCGCGAGATAACTGAACGAAAATTATTCTCTAGACGTGCATCATTTTCCCAAACACAAATAGTAGACTCGAATATCGAGTGCAATAGTTTTATCGTTCTTGCGAACAGGAAGTTCATGAAACACGCATTCCGCCTGAAGTTCATACGCGTGTTTCACTTCTCAGCGTATTTGTAAATATTTCAATGCGCACCAGTTCGCGTACACGCTGTAGAAATACGAATTCGAGCGTGGTGCTTCGTCTTCGTTTAGCATGCCGTTTGATCGCGTTTAAACGCCCCCCGAGCCAGAGATTCTCGAGGCGGTGGCACGATAAGTTTCATAATTAGGGATCAACGGGTTTAGATACGAGGTGGAAAAGCACGGCGATGCGAGCACCCTGTGCGACGCCATCCTGAATGGATCAAAGTGCACACCTACATAGACTACTCTAACGTCGCGCAAGATGATGCAACCACCTCGTCTGCCATCTTCGTCGTTCCACGTATTCGGTCACTGAGCAAGCTTTTTCCGATTTGCAGTGTCGTCATCGTGGAACAATACCGTCCTCTTATATCGTGCGCTGTTGTCGGCGTTCTTTATCCTTCTAGATAACACTATATAACATTTATCCTGTTCGCTGAACTGCTCGATAGAGAACCATCGATTATTCTTTGAATGATTAAATCATTTTTTAACAGGAAATTGATTCCAACGAAAAACCTTCGGTCCAACGTTTAATCAGAGTTTCCTCGTTTCGAGATGGAAAATAAAACAAAGTTCCTGCTGGCAGAGATATTTCTGACGAAGTCCTTCCATCTTGCGCGTTGTCCTAATAACCGCGGTAGCTGATATGCCCGTTTTTCGAGTGCCCTAAACGACGAAGTTACCTGAACGTAAATCGAAATCGCAAATACCCGTGGTAATACCCTAATCCCGGTTTATTGGGCCCTCCTCCTTCTCTCCCCCCTATGTGCTCGTATATATGTGCGCCTGTGTGTTCGTTTCGACATATTGAAAGCTGGAGCGAGCAGCAATGAAAAAGCACAGGACGACAATCGGAAAATTGTGCCATCTGGTCGAAGGCTGCGTTCACACCGAACAATGTCTGCATTATCTGTTCTCCGCAGCGGCAGAAGAGGCATGACGTGGCAAATGCGGGCCACACCAGACAAATCGGCTAGTCATTGGATGACTATGCTTCGCCGAAGCCTCCTGACGAAAATTCGCGTGATATATAGAGTCTTAATTCTCAGACAGAACTTTCGTTGTCGATGGGAATCACCGATTTTATGGGAATTTAAAATATTTTTGTTACAGATGGACGTTTTCTTCCTTTTTGAAGGAAGAATCGTTGGCAATGCACTGTATTTTGAATAATTAGTGCTGGGTTAATGAAGATGCATAATAAGTATGTGCTTGGGGCATTAAGAGAAAGGGGACACCTTAGAAATTTTTTTAATTTTAAAATCTAACTTTTGTGAGAAACATTTTTCATTCAAATTATCGGAAATGCATTGGAAATGGTACTTTTAAGGGGATTAGGCAGTTGAATAATCGATTTTTTATTGCACTTTCCGAAAGTACTGCCTTTTCTGAATAAAATGCAGTTTGGTTTATATTAAAATTCGCGAAATTGTTGATTTGACAGCTAAACAGATGAAGCGGTAACTTATCTTGTTTTCTATTGGTTTTGCCGTATTTGTGAATGAACGGAGGTTTAGGTCGACTTGAAAAAAATACAGGATGTGTAAAACATGTACCATTCCACGTGGAACCTCTGATATAGTCCATAAAAAATCGACTTTTTGATAAAAAAAAAGTAACCGGTTTTTAGTAGTACACAAACCAGAACGAATTTTTCTAGAAAAAATAGCCGTTTTTCAGCCACCAATCGCATAATTCTGATTTATTTTTTGTTTTTATAGGTTCCACTGGAAACTATGAATCCAACAAACAAGAATCACACCTCTGAAATCGGATTACGTCACATATTAAGACCGATATTAAGACAAAACCACAGAAAAACTTTAGTAGCGCACAAATAATGATGGTGAATTTGAGAATTTTCATAAAAAAATCCGGTAACTTAATTTTTTTATGAAAATCTCGAATTTTTACGGACCATATCAGAGGTTTGGGCCGATATGGCACATGTTTTACACATCCTGTAATTTTTTCCAAACCGATCTGAACCTCCATTCGTTCGTAATCAAGAAAAAATGAAGAGAAAAAAATATTCGAGAAAAACACCTTTAAAGTTTCTAGGCAAAGGCGATGCTATAGGTTACCACTTGATGTTTTTAGCTGCCAAATCTACAATTTTGCGAATTTTACTATAAACGAATGGGCATTTTATTCGGGAAAGATAATAATTTCAGAAAATGCAATAAAATAATCAATATTCCGACTCCCTAGTCCCCTTAAGTGCTTCTGCAGATCTTAATCCAACAAATGAACAATGTACTACTGATAAACTAAGCACCCGTCTATATTTCCTTGATTCAGAACAACAAACGAACACCGAGATGTTACCAAAAGTACCAATAAAAAGTTACACTCTGTTTCTTTGAAAAATTGCTGCATTTCGAAGTTACACTATTTTTTTCGCACCATGACAACGTCGACAGAGCATAAATCACAAGCATGACCAGACTATCTGGCAATTTTTTGTTGCCACAGACACACAAATATTTCGAGAATATATGATCGACGATTTACTGCCCGTGAAACAAAATTGCGGTTCGAAGCTGTTCCGTTTAAAAAAACGAGCCAGAAAAATTTGTCAAAATGCGCGAAGAGCTCGTCGCTTCAGCATCGCGCCCACACGAATCGGTTGCATTGAAGCACACGGTGTCGTCGACGGGGCCCGTCGTCTAGACTTGTTGCAGACGTGACCTAAGGTCCGGATTAATTTTAGCAGTATTTTGTTTCGTCCGTCTGGTCTTGTACAGCCAGCCGAAGCCATCGGCTCGGCCGTAAGCCGTTGGTATTCCAGAATATTTCGCACGTGCATGACGCGCAGCGCGGGACTTTCGCAGAAGCGCAACGTGGCGCTTGAAGCATCGCGACGATTAATTTCCGCGAGCGGTTTCCTCGGTCATTAATTATCTCGCGAAATAACGAAGAAAAAGGATGGGCGAAAACTGGGTCTGCTTCGTTTAATTTCGACTTCGACTCACTATGCGTTTCTACTTACAGTGATTATTCATGGATTCTAGAGAAAATTGTGTGATACTTTTAGGAAAGTTAATGAATTGCTGTGGCAAAGTAGACGAAGCATTACTTTTCAGTGAAGATAATTCAAGGAACTGTTGATGAATAGAAAGATCTACATCCTCTTCTTTAATCCTCGATTAAAGATTACAGTGAATAGCTTAGCTACTGAATCACTATAAACACGTGAGGTTGCTTAATTCAATTATTCTCAAACAGAATTCTCGCAGAGCTATCTTTAATCCAAGGCTCTGTCAAATATGATACATTTCCGCAAAGAAGGAACTTTCTCATCGCACGAGAAATTCATCGAGCCTGGTGTCTCCGGTAGCGGGCACTCGAAAACCATGCAAGTGCGTGCGCGGTTACGAAACACGGCTTTAATTATACAGTCTGGGTGCACTTGGCACCTGCAAAAAGGTGCATCGGTCCACAGAGGAAACCTATACGCTGCTCGTGGTTCAAAGACGAACGAGCAACGCACGTCGATTTTCACCGACGTAAGTACCAGCTTAGCCGTAAAAGATAATAAAGTCGAATCCCAGGTAATTACAAGTTACCATCACATTCGATTCCGACCAAAATAAACTACGTTCCACACAGTGAGATCAAGATCAAGAAGTCGAAACGGCGATAACTCTGTTCCTTTTCATCCTTCCTCGCATAAATCAGCTGTGCCAATTAACAGGCACGAAATCGTTGTAGCGATATTCGATTGAACATTTCCAAAGCCCGTGGATCGATATTACCGCGATCGAGCTAATTCTTCACCGCAATTCAACGCAAGGTTACAGGTTGAGTAAGAGCATTTCCTTCGTTGATTGCGGAATCGGCAGTGGCCGACGTTGGATTTCGCTGTACGGTCTATTTAACTGCGACTCATAGGTGCACCTATGTTCGTTCCAAAGTTCGCTCATCCGAGACGGGACCGAGAGAGAAAGGGAGAAATTGCGCAAGTGTGACGAGGGAAGGAGAGAGGCTGCGGGAGAGGAGTGAAACAGTGAGGAATATAGAAGAAGGAAAGGGAGCGAGAAAGGAGAGAGAGGCGAATGACGTTGACCTCAAACGAGGCGCCCGGCAGTTGGACGGTGCAGGAAGGGAGGACGCGACGCCGCGCGCCGCGACGCTGACGCACCGTGTATATTTGGCTAGAGTCCGCCACGTCCGATCCTTGTAGTTCTTTCCGCGCTAGGTAACCTCGAATTACCACTATTCTCGACAAATCTATCCCAAACTGGATCATTACAGTTTGAACATCAATTCGATTTCAATTAAAGCTTCCTAAAATTCTCAAGATACTTGCAGCGAGATCCGTTGAACGTTAGCGAGCCTATTAGAAACTCTGTTGCGGCAAGAGCCGAGACTTTTTGCCCGCTCAGAGACAATTCTAATGGGATGCACTTTTCTTCTGCTAGCAGCCGACAGATTCGCTCCCAGCCACCGTTCGTTCGACTACGAACAAAGTAAAGGCGAATGTAAAACGCGAGGGGAGGAAAAACGGCAGGCGAACATCTCGACCCGAAACTACTTCGGGGTGACTATACAGACGCATTGGTAGAGAAGGAGAGGCAGAGAGAGATAGAGAGAAGAAGTGGAGGGTTGGTAAGCAACGTGAGACTCGCTGTACGCAGAAGAAACAGCGACCGTCGACTACCGGCGCTTCGAGAATTTATGGACGGGTCTCATTCGGCGCGGCGCATCCGCCCGGTGCTCTGAGAAAAAAGTCAAACCTGCACACGAGAGGACTTCGGCATTACATTGTGTACAGCACGAGTCACCGCCGATTCTACCAAAGAGATTTCCTTTTTCTCCGCATGGAAATGAGCTGGCATTTCTTTCATCCCGAACTTATTCAATGTCTGCTTACGCGAGCATCATATCTTCTCCCTTATCCATACCCACTTGCCTCGACGTTCCAACAATTTCTCTACGCTTTCCCTTAAACATCATTTCCCTCCCCCGTGTTTCTTTCATTTCGCCTGGAGACGTCGAGTGTTCTTCAAAGGACGACTGCGGCTCTGACGGGAAAACTCGTCCTGTCCCGTGTTTGGATAATATTTCAGACGGGGAAGTGGAAATTCGGAAACGCTTGATAATCATTCCCAGCGCGGCGCAAATATTTAGCAGAGATTCCGTTTAAAATCGTCTACTACGTCGGAGGGGGTGGTTATTTAATGTTTTAATAGAAACAAACGCTTTGGGCTCGTTTTAAGGCTCTCTTTCATGCAAGCGACGCTGCGTTCGCTCGATTATACGGCCACACTCTTGATTTTCTCCGTATACATGCAGACAGGAGGCGAAGCGAGGTGACGATTACAATAGGAATTTTCTTGATGAAATAAGGGTAAAGAAAGTGGAGAGGGTAACACTCACCGTGTGAAGTTTGTGTCCGACGTTACATACTGTTGCAATTTGAGAAGCTGCTCGTCCCTTCCACCCTCGTCGCCACTTCCTCCCATGCCGCAGACGCCGGGTCCAGAAGCGCCAGGACGCTCGTCGGAACAGTCCTCGTCGTCCACTTCATCGATCTCCATCGCTGCGCAAAACAAAGGCAGCTGCGTTTAATGAACGAGCTCGATCGGTGTTATTCGGAGATCGGTGTCTTATCGGGATAAGTTTTTATTAAAAGACGGAGGATAGTCGAAGGGTAGGGTAGGGTGGGGCTAAAAGTCCCGTTTTTCATATAAACCTATGTAAAATTTAGGAACAACAATCTAGAGATATCTGGTGTTATTTTGTATAAACTATAACTATTATGTTTTACGTTTTCGAAGTTCGTTCGTTGATACTGTTATTTTCTATTGAGTTATACGACAAAATGTTTGTCACTGCAAAATGGACTTCTTGCCCCACACAGGGGGCAAAAAGTTCATTGCATAGGGTAGAAAGTTCTTAATGTCTTTTCGTGTAACATTAAACTAAATAAGTACAAAATTTTATTCAAATCAACAAATATTTATTAAACCAATTCTTTTAGGTATACTATATTGAAAGGAATGCACGACTTCTTTACGAAAAATAAGATATACATGCTTTTTTATAGCGGCCTGTTTTCATATTTAAGGAGTGAAACCAACCCCCAAAGTTATAAGATTTTCAGGTGTTCATGTTCGATTGCTTTGGTTTTTGGATATGTTTTAGAGGGTTGAAGTATAAGAAATACGTGTCTCTTTATTTTGGCCTGCTTGAATGTTTAGGGGGTGAAACCAACCCCCAAATTTCATAAGAATAGTTGGTGCCCACTTCCGATTGCTTTGGTTTTGGATATGTTTTAGAAGACCCAAAAATAAGATATACGTGTTTTTTTTTATAGCGGCCCGTTTTCATATTTAGGGGGTAGAGCCACCCCCAAAGTTCATACGGGGTACAAAATTGTGTTCAGTAAAACTTCATATAAATTTCATTTCCGTCATAATTTACTGTATGGACGATGTTTTTGTCGTCACTCATGTGAGGGGTGGTTTCACCCCTTGAACATGCAAATGGACCAAAATAGAAAGACAGGCATTTCCTATTTCTCGGTCCTCTAAAACATATCCAAAAATCAAAGTAATCGGACATGAACACCTGAAAATCTTATAAATTTGGGGGTTGTTTTCACCCCCTAAATATGAATTCGAGCCGCTATAAAAAAACACGTATATCTTACTTTTCGGTCCTCTAAAAAATATCCAAAATTCAAAGCAATCTGACGCGGACGCCTGGGAAGAACCTCTCCTTTTTAATATACTGCGAAACTCAATACATTGATTAGGAATACAGATTTTGAATTCGGGACTTTTTTCCCGCCAAACTTTTAGCCCCACCCTACCCTACAATTGTTCAAGGCGCTCCAAGAAGACACTTGTGCTGTTCCAACGCTACGCAGAACCGCTAAACATTATATTAATATCTGCCGCTGAGAGGGAGATGAAATTAGTGTCGGTGTGCTCGGATCCCAGCCGGTTCGTTGCACCGATCGCGTTTCCCTCTGTCTCTGCTCAGAGAATTTCCCTGTATCCGCAGCCCCGCGTTCAAACGGAGGGACCGAGCGTAACCAGCGCGCCCATAACGACTCGTGACAAGAGTAAGAAAAGAGGTTCAAAGGAGAGGGGCACCGAGGATAACCGGGTGGTTTTAAACGAAGCGGTTCTTGCGTCTAAGTCTGTCCCCTTCTTTCCCTACCGCTTAGATTTCTTCTATTTTCCACACCGACTCTCGTCTCCCCCGCATCAATCCTCAACGCGCGGGAAACCCGCTGAACTTTACTTGAGTCAGAGAAACATATTCACAAAGAAAATCACCCGGTGGCTCGATTTCCTTACACTCAGCAACAGTGTATCAATCTAGGAACACTACAATAATTACCTCTACACCATCCTCGAAAACACCCCCACCAAATAGTCGCTTGGTACCAGCAGGATTCATTTTAATTCTACGGGGGCTCTAATCGCATTCCATTTCGACGCGGCAGAAATTAATTTTTCCCCCGTTCTCGCGCTCCTCGAAAATTATCTCCGTCGCGGCAGTAAAACGATAATTTATAAGAGATTCGCGGTCTCCCTCGAGACATTTTTCCCGGCATTCTCAGTCGGCATCGAACCCCTTCCCCTCGGTTGAAGCAACCCCGAAGGAAGAGGATCTCGATGCCGGTCGCAAAAGCGAGAAGACCGAACGAGGGAGAGAGAACAAGGGTACGTAAAGAAAGAAGGGAGAGAGGGTGGCATGGGAAAAAAAGAGAGCAACATATCGATCTCGCGAGGAGACTTCCGTCTGTCCGATTCTAGGCTCTCTTTTATCGCGACGCTCGATCGGATCGACCGTTCCGCCGACCGAGCCCTTCTATCTGGAACAAGCGGCGCCCACCCTCCTCGAGACCACCCTTTCTCGCCCGTCCGGCCTAGTACAGCCCCCTCTATCGGCCCGCTGGCATGGTGATGCAAGCTGGCGTGGGAGGCAGAGGGGCTGGGCTCCAGAAACTCATTTGAATCACGTGCAACGACGAGTCAAGTGCAGCCGTACTACGCGTTTCACCCGTCGCGTAGGTATATACGCGCTACTACAGCGTAGTTACTAACGATTTCCTTTTTCTCTCTTTCGCCCACGCTCCCAGCCACCCCCTTTATCTCGCGTTTCTGGATATTTATTGATTTCGAGGCCCGTAACCATGTCGTCGCGGCGCGTCCCATACCCGCGCCCCACGGATTTCTTTTCCTTCGCCCACCCCTATTCGCCCACTGCCTCCCCTATTTTCCTGGAGCTCCCCGTTTCCGTTGCTGGAACACGTCGAGACGCGTGTCCCCACGTTCCTCTCTCTCTCTCTGTTCAAGATCGACGGCGGCCTTCGAAAATTTTCTTTCATCCGCGACTTCGTTCTTGCGAGGGCGGCAAACGGCGGCGAGGAGCGCGATTACGGGGGTTGCCCGGTGCCACGGGGATGAAGATGGTGGAGCCGAAGGACGAGAGAAGGAGGGAGATAGCGGGAGGGGATGAGTAATGGAAGGAATGGAAGGAGAAAGATAGAGGGAGAGAAAAGGGGGCGAGAGAAACAGAGTTGGCAGAGAGAGAGAGAGAGAGAGAGAGAGTGGAGAGAGCAGAGGGGCGTGGCAAGATGAATGATCGCAAGACGCGGGAGTATTGATCCCGGGGACTGTACTCTGACTGTTTCTCTCTTTCTCTCCACATCTCTCTCTCTCTCTCTCTTTCTCTCCCTCTCTCCCCCGTGCCCCTCGCCCAGTCTCTCTCGCTTCGGCATATATACGCGCCCACCCCATTCTCCTCCTCTTCCACCGTTCCTCCGCGGTCATTCTATCTCTCTTTCCTTCTCTTTCTCTCGCCGGCGGAGCTTCGCACCCCTGTACCGGGTGGCGCGCCGGTTGTTGGGTTCAGGGTCATGCGTGCACCCCTTTCGGCTATGTCGGTTCCTTCCTTCCTTCCTTCCTTTCTCTCGTGGGGGGGAGAGAGGGTTGCTCCCGTCTGGATCGAAGTCGAAGAACCCAGGAGGAGAGATCCTTCTCTCACCCCGATACGCGCAAACGGTCGCCGACCAGTTCCACCACTACCCGCCAGAGATCAACGACATTTTCGATGGCCAACGTACACCCGTCGCCGACGTTACCGAGCCGCCGTACCATCTCGACAGAAAGGATAAATCCTGATCTTACGGACGGCGTGTAACGAACCTCTTCAACCTTGTCGTTACACCTTACCTCTCACCCCTCGACCTACCCCCTTCGCAACGAGCCTAGGACGCGACTACGTACGATGTGCGAATCATCCCGATACAATTACACCTTCGCCGTTCGCGAATCGCTTTTCGCGTTGCTCTGAACACTCTAGAAACCTGTATCGTTCATCTCAATGTCCAGAGAAAAATCTGGGAAATCGATAGCTTCGTTATTATTATTATTATTATTATTTAACACGTTCCGTGCCAAGCCATTTTTGCCTGACTTGTCGTTCAGGCCATTTGATATTTTGACTAAAGATCTATATATTATCACACAATATTTCATTATATCATCAGTAGATAAGTAGTTCTCTTGTTTAGAGCAGTTATCACATCGTGTACCACCGGTGGTACACGTGGCCTGACGATCAAGTTTACCGTGTACCACCGGTGGTACACGTGGCACGGAACGTGTTAAAGTAAACGGGGATTAACCCGTTTTCACAAAAAAACATAAGTAATACAGAGTCTGAAATGGTATCGGCGCACTGGTTCGGTCACTTCACACAATTATTTTTTATATAAAAAATAATATAAACTTAAACTTATATAAAAAATAATTGTGTGAAGTGACCGAACCAGTGCGCCGATACCATTTCAGACTCTGTATTACTTATGTTTTATGTTTTTTTTTTTGTGAAAAAGGGTTAATCCCCGTTTACTTTAAATAATAATAATAATAATAATAATAATAATAACGAATTATTTTTTATATAAAATAAAAAATAATAAACTATTTTGCAATTATTAAATATTTATATTAATTTCCGACATTTCGGTCATTCATTTTGACCATTTTCAAGGGAAGTTTCAATATAAAGAAAGAAATACTGTGGGTGCTATTAAAAATTAGTCACAACGTTCTAACTGAACATGCGACCCGCGAGTCGGTTGGACGAAGACAGTCTTCATCCATTTCAGTTAAGATCTACGGTCGAAATTTAATTTATAATTTTTTTTATACAGAGTCTATCGATCACACTGTCACACATGCTGCGTTCACATCCAACACCTCCCTCTGCAGCATTATTCGAAAATTGCCAAATGTACAAGAGAACAAATCAACATCCAGGATGTAATCATTGAATTCACGCTTAGCACGGTTGATGGGATCCACCGTGTGATGAGCATACGACGGCAATCTTAAATAAAACACGGGCCGAGTGCGGAGGTATCTGCTGGGGGCATAAAAGTTTAACCTGCGTAGCAGGTTATCAGTTATCAGTTATAGTAGTCCACTGTTTGCAGAAAATTACCCGCGCATCTGAGAACGTTGAATTCTGACGGCGTGATTATAATAATAATAATAATAATTCATCTTTATTTACCACAATTACAAAAGAAAAAAAAACTTATGTGATAAATAGGCGAGGTTCAGCATACTTGCCGTTTTGCAAACTAACCCAAAAACAATATCAAACAGAAATAAAGCTAGCGAAACAACAGATAAGCGAGAGAGAGGACCACATAACAAGGAGAGTTAGGGATAGTGAACAAGAACAAAAGAACGGGCAGCACATTTAAAAGCGGGAGTAGAAGTCAGAGAACGAATATCCAAGAGAAGAGAATTATAGTAAAAGGATGATAAATAAGAGAAAGACTCGCGGATAGACAGTAACCTTTAAAATTGTATCCCGCGGACGACGCTCGTTACGGTCAGCTTGTTACACTAATTTCACTTCAGCTATCTACTCGAATTAACGACGGGGGCGCTGGATTTCGCGTCGAGGATTTCCACTGACCACGCGGGACGGTGAGTCGCGAAACGTTGGGGCGAGAGAGGGTGAATCTTTTTAATTCCCGCGTGCCCACTGCTTTCCAGTTACTCTCGACGGCCACGGCGGATAGGAAATATATCGCCGGAATCCGCCAGGTCGATTAACGCGAGTGCCAGCATCCGACGGTGTTAATAACCGAAGCACGAGTCCCAGCTCTCTGGAAACCAGCTCGACAGACGTGACAGTCCCGCGAAAAGTAATTACTAACCCTCTTGTTCTCCGCTTAATATGACGGAACGACCGTCTGAAATAACATTCCGCGCGCCGGTTGACACTTTTTACAAACTCGCCGCGGATTAAACGCGTCGCCTCACGGTCGTTACCGTCCCCGAAACTTTCCTAACACTTCGCGGGAACTTCTAATTACTCCGCGGACCGTGATACAATTTCCCGCGGCTGGGAAAAAGGGCACCGCGGTTTAATATTCCCCCCTCCTTTCGCGGACGCAATTAATCGTTAAGCATCGGAGAATTAACCGGTGAATGCATCGCTGGATAGAGAAGAAACGAGTTTTATGTAATTAGCAGCAATTTCTGTGCACTACGCACCAAAGAGGCGTGTAATCAGAAGAACCGTCTGTTATAAGCAACCCGTGAAACGCGATGGGAAGCCAGGGGCACAATGTATCGTAATAACAGGTGGCACGACACAACTGACGTGACAGGTTAACGAGGAGAACGCACCCGTTCGGAAAGCGAAAGTTTCCTCGTTAGAGCTTTTCCATCGACGTACGTTTGTTTTGACGCGCGCCTTTTCCCTGGGCACAGGCAACGTTCACGATCGAGCGGCGACCGCTCGATCGGGGATGTACACCGGTTAAATCGATCCCGTCGGTGAGTTCGGAGTGAACGACATACAGTGCGATCCAACTTCTGCCGCCTGTGACTTATAATTCATGCACCGTGTAAGGCGAGCTTCGATGGAACGGCTCCCGGTTAAAGACGTTAACGAGGGGTAGTAAGCAGAGTGGCGCTACACGGGAAAAAGGGGCTGGCGAAGTAGGTTACCGCGGGAATTATTCAGTATCCCTGCAATTCACGATTCGACTGTACAGGAAATGAATCCTCGTATAGGGTTAACTCCGATACTCCGCGGAGTATCGATTTCAAATATTGCTACGAGCCTTGCGTAACAAGCTTTCGTTCTGTAATTTAGATATTAGAAAAAGAGATCGAAGGAGATCCTTGTCGGCAAAAATCAAGCGCGGGTGGTGGAATTTTGGTGGTTTGTCGGATAGCTCTTTGGGTTAAAAAGTGTCCCACCTTTTGCTTAGATTTTTATGCATGGTGGGATATATTTTAAACTACCTTGAAAGGTTGAGATTAGTCATAGTAAATGTTATTATTTTTTTTTTCTTAGTTCGAGTAATCTATTGGGTTGGTGCAGAATTATCAAGCGTTAATATTGACGGGTTATTTGTTATTAAAAATTCTTCCGTGTTATTGAAGTAGATGGTGACTACAGTCAGGAATAATCATTTCAAAATATTATTGTTTAATTTTTATGTTTCTTTTCTTCATAATAAATATTGTTTAAAAAACGCCTGATAATTATGCACCAACCCAATATATATTATATTATTATTATTATTTTGTAAATAAAAATGTAAATGTTCGTTTGTTCAAAATCTTAAATCTCCGAAAGTTCTTCACCAATTACTTTGAAATTTTGACACAACGTTGCATTAAAATACGCGCGTGTTTTTATATACCTACCCAAAGGGGGTTTATAAAAAGGGATGAAATGTATTTTCAATATCTCTCTTAGGCCCGAAGCAAAGCGCGGAGGTATTTTGCTATTGTTTTAATAAAAAAAATCTGTGCAACTAGGATTTTTATTTTCTTTAAAATCGCGTGCCTCGCAGAGATAACTGATAAAAAAGGGTAACATCGCGGTGCCGTTAATTGAGCGGAGTTTAACTACAGTCGGTTCGTTTGTATGGTATCGGCACGGTGACGTCAAGCACGCCAGTTTCCCACGACTCCCGATGGATATTCCCGATCGGACAATCGAATCTCGCGGTGACGTCTGCGCGCGACGAGAATATTCCACGGAAGATACCCGCTCTATTCGGAGATACCATCCAATGAATATTTATACCATTGCTCCCGTATCACATGGGCGAACTGAAAATAAGTGGCGCGCATGTGACAGCGATCTAACGTTATCGCGGCGCAATTATATAACGCGCATTTTACTCGCCCGTTAAGATAACGTGACCGTTAACGATTCAATGCGAACGGCGAAACAATGAGCGCGAATTATTTCTGTCCGGAGGGAGGCAAAGCAGGAGAACCGTATCGGGACGGAACTACGATCCACGATAATGCGTTTAAAAAAAAAAATGCAACTCGCTGTACAGGGTTCTTTAATTACGTTAACGAGAACACCGACGTTGGGGGTCGCTGGAGCCGTGAAAGTGGCGGGGAACGACGGATACGTGTGACGTACGCTCGCGGACCACCTATGGAAATTTATACGAGCTACGAGAATAACCGTCGGCGTTTCGCGTTTACGTCGCTGCGTAATTACGGTTTCGCGGATGTAACGATGAGCCTGTAACACGCTTGGGATCGGAGCCACGCTGCCGGGGTAAACAGCGAAAAGGTCAAAAGCGAGCCTGTTCCGTGCACATAGGATTCGCTACGTTCCAAAGCAAAGAGAGAGAGAAAAAAAGATGAACGAAAAAGGGGACATAATGAAAATGGACCGGAGCGTTCTAATTTAGCGACGAGTGTTTCTCTCCGCGCTGTTGAACGAGGTCGCAATTAGCTTCAATTTTTCGGAGAAAACAAGCTTTCCATCAGCGAGCCTTGTGACCACGAAAGATTTCACAGCGGCTCTCCACGTCGTCCAACCCCCGTGAAAGTTTTTCCCTTTTTCGCTCGAGTTGCCGCAGAAACCGAGGGTGGCGCGTGTTTTTTTTTCCTTGGCGCGGCCTTTCGAGATACGCAATTAGAGGGGTCGGAGGAATTCTTACGTGGCCTTCCCACCGCGGTGGATTTTTCTTTACGCATTCGACGAGCGATAAAACCAAGGCCGAAAGGTGGAAGAAAAGCGCGAGTCTGTCGGATAGATCAATAACAAACCATTACTGGCCTCTCTCGGAGGGTTCAAAGGGGCCGAGCGCGGGGTTGTTTCACTCCGACGTGAATCCCTCACCGTCGAATCAATTCTTTCGCTAATTACCCTTGTCTCGCGTGCGGAGAAAGGCCGAAGGAGGAGGAAGAAGAAAAGTGCCGCGACAAAGCAGACAGCGATCGATAACGGGGTAGGTCTTCGTGGACCCATCCGCTTCGCCCTCGAAACAAAAGGAATCGACAGGTTTTTCCTTTCGCCACACCTAATTCCAGACCACGAAATAACCCATTTTCCTCGGCCGCCAGTGATTCTTTAACCCCTTTCCGACCACGTTTTACATCGATTTCTCTCTGTTTCACCCTCTCGGCCTTTTTTTCCTCCCTTCTTTCTTCTCTAGCTCTTCCACCCCCGAAGGCGTTTCATTAGCCGCGATGAGAACATTTGTTTTTGTCGATGTTTCGCGGCAGCTTGTCGCATTTTATTTTTCTCTCCCCCTCCCTTCCACCCTTTCATTCCCCTTTTCGTCTCTTTTCACGCGATCATCCCAAGGCGAGGGAATAAACGGCGACGACGGGAGGAACTTTAAATACTCACGCGATTAACTGGCCGAGTAAAACTCTTGTTTATCGTCGCTCTACCTTCGCGCCAGCATTACGCAACCGTGCGAGTCGCAAGTGGTTACAGAAACCAGAATCTCATAGTCCTTCTCTTTTATAAATCATTTTCTATTTTATTACTACCGAGTATAATTATATTCGACAATGTATCCGGAAGAAAAAAAAGAACGAGAAGGGATGCTTCTGCTAGAGAAATCTCACCTCTCCTGTTGAACAGAGCCAGCCACGTATTTCTTCATGTATCCACGTGATCCCAGGCGTTGTCACAGTAAACATCGTTGCGTGAGTTTTGGTGAAAAGGACGCGCACTCGCATCGATCACACATTTGCCCGTAAACGATCACAGGGTTACTTTCGATCGCCACAAGAACCCCTCGAGAGCAATTATACTCTAGCATTGCAACGTGTCGCGATTTCCCGTTCGAATATCCCTTTCTCCACCAACTTTCCCGTTCCCTGCGCGAATTTCGCCACGCCGGTTTAACGCGGCCTCGTTTGCCCGTTACGAACGCTGGAAAATGGTTACTGGTCTGCGAGATGGATCCTTACGCCGGCATTTTACGACATCCTTCAGAGGGTGGGGGGGGGGCGAAACGGCCATGCGTGGCCGGCAAGATCCTCGCCACCTTTTCCGCGTTTTACGCCGCATTACAGTGCCATTTTCTTCGGCATCGAGGAACGAAACGAGCCATCCGCTTCTGAACATCTTCCACGCGTGTGATCTCGCTTGGCGACATTTTATGCGACTTACTGTGCCCAGCATCCATGCGTGATCGCGCAGATTCTCTGCTCCTCCCCGAAGTGGAGAAGAATCATCTTCTCTCCGGTCTCTTGCATCCTCTGCTGGTAAAATTTCTGGTAGTCTTCGATTTGATAAAGAGATCTTATTCGATCTAACAAGCTCGGTCCACAAGATGAATAAAAAAATACCAAAGGTTGATTGGATGCTTCGCAGATTTCCTCACAAATTACCACGCTGAGGTATCATCTCTAGCACTCTCTGAATCCTCACGGTGAGTCACGTCGAGATACCTTCAGGCCACCGCGTGCGGATCCTTCCACGTCTGACCGGTACGGCACTGTTTCACTTAACCCTCACCGTTTCTTTAGCAAGCGCAACGCCTCGGTGTTCATCGTGCCGAGAAATGCCCGTGGAACTCGCGACGCGGTGGTCGCGCGAGACCAGCCACGTACCAAAGGACACGCAGCATCCTTGGCGTTCTCCAGCGTCCCCCTCCTCCCGCGGCAGGAAAAAAAGGAAACAGGGTGCCGCAGCGCGAACACGCCTTGGCGATCCGCGCGCGATCTCGTTCTTCTCGCGGCGTCCTCTTCGTTCGTTCTCCCGCGAGTAAACGCGCGGATGGTCGGTAAAGTTTTACGGCAGGAACGCGACTCGTCGACTGATAAATCCGCATTTAGCGTGGCCGCCACACGTACACGCCGGGCTCTCGCCGGCTCCGCCAAAGGCATGATTGGTCTGCGTGTCGGCGCCCCCGCCGCCCCCTCCCACAACCCACCCTCTCTACTATGGGGCGGACAAGGGAAGGCAGAGCGCCGTCGCCGTTCGACTCGGCGACGGGGGCGCCACCGCGCGGCACCGACGCCGACGCCGACGCTCACGCCGACGCCCGCCACCGCGATCGATAGTCACCGACCGTCGACGACGTTGAGGACGACGACGCCGGCGACCACGACTGCGACTCGCCCGCCGCCACGGTTAGTCGCTCGTCGTCCCCTGTCTTGACTTTCAGCGCGCCTCGCGAAAGATTTTCAACGAGGGAGGACATCATCGAACACACTCCACTGGAATCCGAGATTATACCTGTCAAGGTACAAGCGGGATGCGTTTTTTTAAAGGGCCTTCGCAGGGTAGAACAAAGTCGGAATGCCTGTGACGCCCATTTGAGGCGAGATTTCTAACTCAATTGAAATTGTATTGTTGAATGAGGAGGTTCGTAGGTTCGTTGGATGAATGTATCGCGAACTGGGAGATGCTTGATGGAATGTTATTATTATTATTATTATTATTATTAACCCTTTTAGTGCCGAACGACGATATATCGTTATTTGTAACACTTGCAAAAAGTGCCAAAACGACGATACCGTAAAATGGGGGAACATTGGCAGTACAGGGTAACATTGGCATACGCCGAAATTACGTTGTTTTACGTCAGATTAGTAAAACTTAACCTGTTAATGCTATTTATATGATGTGGCAATGTTACGAGTTGATTTTAGTTAAGATGCAAAAAATAAAATAAAATATAGAAATTTAAGTTTACTGACCTCAGATTAATAAAACTTATCCCGTTAATGCTATCTACATGATGTGCTAATGTTACCCCGGTACAGTAACGCTTTTAACATGTATTAAAGAAGGAAAGGACAAAAATTTTATGCATTTTGACACTTGTAGTATAATCACTAAAGATGTAATGTTATGATAGGATACTTAAAGCAAATGTAAACATGTTAATTTTTACATTATATAACAAAATGTTTCAAAAACCTGCCAATGTTCCCCCACTTTACGGTATATCGTCACGTATCGGAAACGTTAACAAATTCGCCAAATTGGCCCGGTATTCTTCGCAAAGGTACGGTATTTTCGCTCGGCACTAAAAGGGTTAAAATAATTATTATTATTATTAACGGGTAAACCCTTTAGAATACAGAAGATACAAAGCATAAAGTAAAATATAAGTATAAATATAGCAAAATGTTGATGGGTTATTGGGATGGTGTCTTAATGAGGCGGAATTCTCATGCTACAGGGGTTTTAGATTTTACTACAGGCAGGCTGAATGAACTCTACGTGCCACTATCGATCGAATGTGCAATCGCGAGGATGTAGTATCGGTTATAAATACAAACAAGTTGCACGGACCTCGATCGATATTTATACTTTTACGACCACGCCTATGATAGTCGGCAGCTATCAATTCTCGGCGCGCAACTTCCCCGCGATTCCGTGGAAATTCCGTGGACGCTCGGCCGGCAAGGCGCGGCGCCTTAACCCTCGCCCGACGAAGGCTGGGTCACTGAACACATCCGCGGACTTTCGAGCGGTAACGCGAATTTTAGAGATAGTGGGGCCATTGTCTTCGCTCGTACGGGAGACTGGGTTTATAATAATTCTGCACGGATCTGTTGCGTGCAATGCGAATTCACATGGTAATGGGAATATACATAATAATAATGCTTCATTAGCGTGGGAAAATACGATATTTGATATCGAGACAGAAGTGTAACGTGCAGATTGAACTTGGAGTGATCCATCTTCGTGTAAATACCATTACTTAAGGGGGTATTCTGGTCTGACGGGCAAAAAAAATCGATTTTTTTTTGCATTTTCTACAGGTACATTATATGGGTAATACGTGTGCAAAAGGATTTTTTCCAATTCGTATTATTTGCAAAGCTACAGGGTGCAGAATAGGTGGGTAAACCTTTCGGTCTAAATTGTACGCAAAACTTTAAACGCGTTTTTCTCGAAACCATGTTTTTCGAACCGGTGACCATGATATTTCAAGATTGACTGGACCAACTTAGTCCAAGTTTTGCATATATTATCAGCACACATGTGGCTATCGTCCCTACCAGAATTATGATAAAATATTTTGTTTTTAAACTTTCACAGACCTTTAAAGTTGAAAAATTCTGCGAAAATCGAAACTTAATTTTCAAACCGCCGCCATTTGCTTAATTTTCAATATTTTTTTATCATTGTGGTAGGGACGAAAGCCACAGGCATACAGATATAGAATCTCTTTTCATTTTTTGTTATAGATCACTAGAACGAGCCCAATCATGGACACCGTGACACCATGTTTTTTTTCACCATTACTTTAAAACAGGCAACTGCGTTTGATTTTAATTCTTTTCCATTGACAAAATTTGTAAAGATAGTTCAAACATCAATAAACATGTAGCAATAAACTAAATAATAATAAAACTGATGGGTTCTTTGTAAAAAAATTCCGAAATAACGCGACGAAAACGCCTCGTCAGACCAGAATACCCCCTTAAGTTTTCATTAAATGCAAATCAATTGAATTTAGATTATAGAGTTTTCAGATAGTGATGAAGAAGAAACAAATGGGACGCGTATTTCAAGTGAAGATGATTATGAAAACTGGAATGAAAGCATGTGTGATTATTGTAGGGGAAAAAACAAAAAATAAATAAGAGTTTAGTAATTGTAATAAGAGTAGAATTGATCTTCTTGTGTTTACTGAAATAATTCTTTCGATAAAAATAATTGCTAGGTACAAGTCAATTTAATGAAAGTATGTAACTTTTATCGAAGTGGTCCAACTCACCCGTAGCAGTAAGGGAGAGATGGACAACATTCCAAAATTTTATTTACTCACTTCCGTATCTATTTAAAAAAATATTGTGTGACGATCATTACAGGCCCTAGAAAAGATAGTTTACTACACGAGTGGCCAAAATTCTGATCTTTCTGGAACTTGGTGATAAACCGTTTTTTAGATCGCTGATAACGAATTTGGCACCAAAAATACAAAATTCAAAATTACGGATTCAATATAGCACGCGTTGTGGTCTGGAAAGCGGTATTTTATAGCAAAAATTAAAAATCATAGACGTACTATAGAAGAAAAGAGAAAAAAGAATCAGTTCTAACATTATCTTTGACTTAAAAAAAAAAATATTAAAAATACACGCGTCCGGGCTGCCCAAATACCTCGAGCGTCATTTCTAAAAGTCTGCATAAAATTAAAGACTGCAGGACACTTCACTTGTAATTTATATGTTTTTGTAAACAATTGTGTAAGCTTTCATGTAAAAAAGTCCCACGTTAATCACGCTTAATCATTTCTTTATAAGCCTTCTCAAAGTTTAAATTGATATAAACATTGCACTATTTAGTTAAACTTTGAGAAGGCTTATAAAAAAATGATTAAGCGTGATTAACGTCGGACTTTTTGTATATGGACTAAACAACGCCTATGACACATATAAATAACTGAAATATAGTTCCTTACCTATATAACTGTATGATATACAAACACTTATTTTGATGTTCTATAATGAGTAATTAAAACAATTAGATTCACCTAAAATTTCATGATTTTGTCTTCGTAATATTATATCTAATCAAAAAAGGGAAAGGTATGCGGATTTAGAAGCTCTTTGAGAGTTGTCAATTCATAAAAAAAAATGACATTATAAAGTTGAAGTTGGGAAACTGAATTTTGACCACCCCCAGACCACTATGCGTCGTCGTCGTTAGGATCGCGCTTTACTCGCTTATCCTCGGGGCGAAAGCACCGTTGGCGCGATAAGGGTGTCCGCGGTTCTTTCTCGTACGTCGCCAGCGTACGCACCGCGCGTAATGCGAACCGGATGAAGGGTGTGAGGGGCCCAGGAAGAGAGCGAACGAGAGTGGAAAAAAAGTGGAGGAAGCAGACGGCGCGGGACTAGGAAAGAAAAAAGGACGGCCGAGGAAGAAGGAGGCGAGAGCGAGCGCTCTGCCGCGGAGGAACGGAAGGAGAGGGAAAACAGATGTGGAGCAGCGGGACCGCGGCGAGGGGGAGAAAGACGAGCGATGTAAAGCGAAGAGGGGAGGATAAGGAGAGGAGAGACTGGCAGATAAGAAAAGTCATCACGGTCAGTGCGCGCCACGCCACGCCACACCACACCGTCATTCATTGATTGCATCGTGGCGCGCGGCACGCCGTGGCGAACGCACGCTTTACGTCACCGGATGAAAGGAGAAAGGGCCAAGGTACGGGCGGACAAAGAATCATGGCGAAGTGGAGAAAACTACAAGACGAAGGCACGCTTTGACGGAAGCGTGCTGGCGCTTTCTCTTTCTCTCTGATTCTTGTTTCCTCCAGCGTTCGCAAGCGCTCTGACACGGTTAAACGGTTTAAACGGTTAACGCCGAAGAATTCGTGGGGCGAGAGGTGGCGGCAACGGGGGGCCTTTGACGTGAACTTGCGGCGAGATAATTCGAAAGAGTACACTCGCAGTGGAGTAGGTGACCACGCCTGTTTAATCCTGCCTTTGGTATTTTATATATGTGGTTGTAAGGAAAAACGACCCGTGTCACGTGTTTTCACTTTCGAGATATTGTCGTTGAAAGTTCTAAACACCAATTCTTTTTATTTGCAATGGTTACTTGTTTTCTTCTTACGATATAAACGTATATTTCCTTCACTTTGCATAATATTCAATATTCGTATAATTAACGTAAATAATAATAAACAAAATAGTAATAATTTACATACACTTTAGAACGTGTTGTAGTTAAGAAGTTTTTCTGATTACTTTTTCTTCTTTTACTTTCTTTTTTTGTCTTCTTTTGTTTTCTTCTGTGCTTTGCGTTGTTTTTTGTAAAATACAAGTTACAGATTTATGTATCACTGGTATTTCCTAGAGTGCTGTTTCTAGTAGGGGAGACCGGGGCAAGTTGATACGTTTTTCAGTTTTCATTGTTTTTCATTTTTGTTTGAATCAATTACTTAATAACAAATATGCTAAAATATACTTTGGTCCTTCCTCTTTAATATATAGTAAGCGAAAACTTGAGAAAGTACATACAAAATGAATGAAAAAATGTTATTTGGACGAAGGCAAAGTGTATCAATTTACCCCACTGCGGGGCAAGTTGATACATCTTTAAAATATCTGTTTAATGAGTAACTAATAAATTTGAAAAATATAATTTCAATCTAAATACCTTTCCAACAGTCAAAAGTTCAAAGATCAAACAGATTTTTAAACAAACATACCTAGAAAAACAGTTTTATTTTCATTTTTTTTATGTCTGGAATATCCCACTTTAACATGAGGTGTCTTCTTCTTTTTGTTACTATATCTTAATAAACTCATTGTGTCATGATTGTATATTTTTGTGCATGGCCTTAATAATATTGAGTCTTTTTCTATTTCGGCACACGCTTTTTCCAAAACATCCTACGATATTTCGCCACGATTTGTCTTTTTGATATAATTTCAAACCATTTTCCAAGAAATATAAAGAAAAAATTCAATTAAAAGTAGTCGGGGAAAATTAATATACTGTATCAACATGCCCCAGAGAAACCGTATCAACTTACCCCACAGGAAGTCATTATGTATAAACATGTCCATAAAAAAATGTAGAGCATATAAACATAATTACAAAACGTAATTACCTTACCTTCAAAAGACTCAATATGATGCCAAATTACTTCGGGTTATAAAATTCTTTATATCGTCTCAAGACGGATTGGAAAGTGAACACAACTATTTACTTTTTCTTTATATAAACGAAAACAGTTAAAAAACGATTGCTAACGTGAAGATACACCCACGTACGCTGGATCGTAGGAAAGAATTTATCAACAATTTTCACATATCCCATTGAAATGAAGCTACATATATACGGTGTCGAGATAATTCGTCTGTATCAACTAGCCCCGGTCTCCCCTAAAATAAAAATATGAAATATAATTTCGCTCATTTTATTTTACACAAAATACGTTACAGTATATCCAGATAAATAAAAATAGAAAATAAAAAGCTCTCACAAAAGAAAGATACGTCGTATTCTCCAAATTCAGTAAACTTACGTTCTTTTGCCAAATGCGTATTAGTTGAACATTGTACTTCGATTAAATTGCATTATTTCTCCAACATATAAAATTCATTTTCATGTATCTTTTGCTAATAAAAACATACATCCAATATTCCACAGTCGAATTAATGCATAAACTCAAATTTATTAAAATTGTGACACGGGTCCTTTTCCCTTAAAACCACAAATATAATTGCGGGCTTACCGGCTAACATTTGATTCCGGTCCGTCGACCGTTGGCGAAGTTGTCAGCTCTGTCCACAATTCTAATCGACTCCTACACGATCTCGCTTTCCAACGCGAGTGGAATCTCGCTGCGTATCGCGCTCGGGGCAGAAAAATATGAATGTACGCGGTGGCGAGAGAGGAAGGAGCCCGAGATAAGTCATCACGGTCACCAGAACAGCCACGTCACGGCACGCAGTCAGTCATTCATTGATTGTATCATAGAATAGCGAGCGTACGCCGCGCGCAGTGCCGTAACACGGCCTGCACGTAAACTCGCGTGGCGTCACGGGCGGAAGAGGAGGCCCGCGGAGGCAAGAGGGGAAATAAATGAGTACACGGAATACCTCGCGTACACCGGCGAGCAAATATCGCGAATCGTTGCACGGTGCATACTCGATAACGCGCACCGATAATTAGCCAGCGGGAGGGGAACGGTAATATCGTTTCCCGGAGTACCGCGGGAAAGTGCCATTACACGCTCGTTCCCTTGCATAACTACATCTTTAATTGCTCGTTTTATAGGCCGCGTATAGGCGAGATTCGAAACTGTGCCGCGGCTAGGTAACACGTTCTCTCTTGGGAAACTCGAAGGGAACGGGTGACTAGAGCACCGAGCACGTTGAGAGAACGATAAAAACTGCAATGGAATATGCTTTCAGCCATATGAGGTTTTTTCCTCGCAAGTTTGCAGTTGCGCAAAGTGGTCGAGTATGACTGACTCGGTAGCGAAACATAATAAGACGAGCAAGCACGTTGATCGAGGGACCAGCCTCGACCGTTCAAGTCAGATGTGGACGCGAAGCGAACAAGAGAGAGAGAGAGAATAGAGGAGGAGAGAAGTAGGTCTAATTAAGAGACGTAAGTTTATTAAACTCCGGGCTTAAAATAGCAGGCGACACACTGCCCAGGAATGTAAGGACAGGCCGGTTTTATTGTCGCTCGGGCTCTAAGATTAATTTGCGCGGACTTTTCTAAGTAGTACCATCGTCCGAAAACATTTACGTCGCTGTGAAAATTCAGTCAATCGTCGAAAATCAATATTGATATTTTCTGGAACGCGAAACGTGGGCGTCAGTGATAAGTAAGAAAGAAGGGGTAGAAGAGTGAAAGACCGATCGATTACCTACCGGTCACGTTTGAATTTAGGTTAACCGAAGGACCACGAGAAAGATAAGACGCGAGAATCCGTGGACGATAAAAACGGCACTCTCGCCGTAGTCGTTGGTGGATCACTCGCGTGACGCGTTTCTATTATTCAGAAGGCCGTACTAGTTCCTACGCGAGAGGATGATATTTCTGAGAAGCGGGTCAGAAATCGTGGAAATGTCAGCTTCAATAAATAATTGCCGTCGGTCCAGTGGAACCGTTGCCCGTGATCGTTGCTTAATTAACGCTGCTCTCGCGTTATTCACGGCGTTAGGGGTCGTCCTTAAATTACGTAAGGCCTTTTTGGGGGGAGGGGGTCGCAAATATCTTACGTTTTCTTACAAGGGGAAGGGGGGAGTCAAGTAGCGTTTTACGTAATATTTTGTAATCTAATTTTCAATCAATACAAATTTTATCATTAATATTTCAGAGTAGTTTTTTAGTTTAAATTTTCCGAAACCGAGTTAAATGAATTATATAAACCTTTAAAAGAATTTTAATAACTGAAAAAATTCAATGTAAAAAATATTACGTAAAAGGGGGCTTGCAATATCAAATCTTACGAATGATTATATTGAGGGAGGGAGGGGGTAAAAATTCCCCAAAATTACCCTTACGTAATTTAAGGATGGCCCCTTATTTCGGCGCGCCGAAAAATTGAAGATTACCCAATTATTTCGTAAGCCCCGTCGCGTAATTCGCGGTGTATTCTGCATAGGGGGCCAGACGCCTCGGGTTCTTCAGATAGAAGAGCGACGACGGAGAGGAGACAGAGGAGTACGAGCGCAGAAACAGGCGACCACGAGGGTCAGGATTAAATATAACCGTGGCTCGGGCTATTTATAAAGATTAACTTGTTGGCGAGATAACGAAGGAGGAGATGGAGACAACGGCGCTAAATTGTCGCAACAATTGCGCGGGAACCGGCGCATTCCACGGACGAAATGTTCTCGTGCCGCTTCGAGCTTTGACCTCGATCCATCCCGTCGCCGTCTGCTGTTTCGTCACTACGCCACCGTTAAATCGGGGAGGGAAAATGCTTTAAAAATACATGCAATGACGTTCTCTCGGGGGGTCGCGATCGATTCTACCACACCACGCGCTCGGCGTAGCCGAAAATGACGTAATTACGCTGGGCGATGACGAGGCGCGCCGGATCCACTCTATTATTCCATCGCAATTCGATCGACCGTCGAGCGTCTCTCGAAGACATCGCGATAAGAGGAGGATCTATCGAGGCGTTAATTCTGTGGTTGTAAGGAAAAACGTCACAATTTCAAAAAAATTGAGTTTATGCATTAATTCAGCTGTGGAATAGAGGATTTGTGAATTTATCACGAAAAAATGTATGAAAAGAAATTTTATATGGTCAAAAAAATAATGTAATTTAACACGTTCCCTGCCAGACCGTTTTTTGAAGACTTCCCGTTCAAGCCGCGTGGGGCGTATACGCCCCACGCGGCAGGGAACGTGTTAAGATGTCCATAATTGACTCCATAATGAATTTTTAAAAAATTCTTCATTTTACAATGATAATACCAAATGGCTTGAACGGAAAGTTCAGCGTGGGGCGTATACGCTGGAGAATACGAAGATTACTCGTATTTTTCTTTTATGATCATTTTTTATTTTCTATTTTTATTAATCTACTTAAATAACTACTTCTCTCATAATACGATCCTTCATGCCAGTAAGCTTCAAAAGCTTCGCAAATTACGTGCAATTTGACATTTATTTCGATACGTTGATACTCGTGTATATTTTCTCGCCAAAATCGTTTTTCCGGAAGACGTATTGTATGATACACCAGAATTCGTCCTTTGCTTCCTGGTAGCTAATGTTTTGTTAAAAATAAGACTATTTCTTCCTTATGTGACTTATTGTTTGCATTAAACATTTCCTAAACAACACTTTGAAAACAAAAACAATATATACCTGTATATGATCCTTACAGATCCTAAACAGATCCTTTTTACATATATATATTTCACACATAATATAGTTGAATTTTGATGTAGGAAATTTTGATGTTTCTTAAACTTTATTAAATTGATTTAAGACGCTCATCACATAAACGCAAGATCACATTGACTGAACGGCAACGCACTAACACTTTACACTGTAGAAAGTTTATATTTTGCTTAACTGTGACACGATCAAGCAGAATAACACAAGTCCAGTGAACTTGAATCGTTCTGCCTAAAATATCCATAAATTATTACTCCTTTGTTTATTATTATTTACATCAATCGTGCGAATATTGAATATTGTGCAAAATGAAGGAAATACACGTTTATATCGTAAAACTAAAACAAGCAAACAATTGCTAATAAGAAGAATTGGTGTTCAGAACTTTAACCGCCAATATCTCGAAAGTGAAAACATGTGACATGGGTCGTTTTTCCTTACAACCACAGAATTCGGCGCGACAATTTCGTTACAGCGAGTGGCCCGAGGAGTTCATGCACTCCGCGGGCGACGAGATACGATTTTCCTCGGGAGAGTAGCAGGGACGGTGCGGCGTCTGGAATTTTATTTACACTGCGCACCCACATGTGGAATGCACGGTACGAGGGGACACACGGACGACGACACGTGCCTAAAAAAGAGGTGAAGAATTCCAGGCTCGTCCATTGAGCAGCTAGTTTCCACATTTACAGGCGGTGCCTAATCGGAGGACCGGCTCGGAAAGAGGAAAACGAAGACAAAAGCAGAGTCCGCTTCGGAGAAGAGGGGACGCGATGTGAGAGAGGGGAGGAAACAGAGGAGCGAGGGTGACGAGGAGAAAGGTGTTACGACACATCCTTGTTCGTTATCTCACCTCCCACCGAAAAGGCACCTGATAACACACCAGCTGTACACGCTGCTGTGTGCGCGATGGCCGAACACTTTCACGTTGCATTCACGACGCGCGTCCGTCCATTCTCCCCGGCGGGGTTTGATTAACGAGAGCATCGAGCTGTTCTTTGAATAATCCTGGCGCTATCGATGAACGTTATTAGTGATCCTCTAGGTAGTGATTCGCAAATGTGTCCACCATTTTGGCCTAAAGCGGAAGTCACAAATCGGCGGGCACATTTTAACCCTTCGTTGATTATCTGGTGTGAGACACCCCTAAGCTGATTTTGACGCTCTGAACCTTCTATATGCAAAATAAATATCTTTTTTTCAAAGCCGATTTAGAAACTATTTTTTCTCTCAAAATAATATATCTGAACATCAACTCTGTAGATTTTTAGCTCCTAATATTGAAATTTGTAAAAGTTACAACTTTTTGAAGATTTTCTTCGTTTTGTCTCGATATGTGGTAATCTAGAATTATTTTACAAAAAGTGTGATAAAATTTCAAACATAAAATTATTGGAATATATTCTAGAGACCTTGAAATTGGCCGATGATTTTTTTCATTATAATTTGATTCTTTGGATGAGAATGGCAATAGTTAAAAAATTGATCTCGGTGTGAGCCACCCAGGTATGTCAAAGTTGATCGAAAAAAGAGGTGTGTCAACGAAGGGTTAAAAGAATACTGCCCTCCTTAGAATGTCCTATCTAGCATTTTGAAACAACTGAGAAAACTGAAGTTGTACCATTTCCTTCTCTCGTTCTTCATTCAAATTAAAACATGCTAGGTTAAATACATTAAACTGTTTCTAGATCTCTATGAAGCACTTAGGGTTTTCTAACTTTACTTAAAATGTAAAAACGTGTGGAACTTCAAATATTTAAACATATCTTGAAAAATGAAAAAATACTAGATATGATATTTAACAGTGGAAGGCAGAATATAGAAAAGATTAATTTCTTACAATAAACATGAAAGTAAATAAATTTGCTTAGCAACAGTTCGCACGTTCAAAAATGACAGTACTAAATAATGTTTACTGCTGATCCCACTTTTCGCTCAATGTTGTGGAATCCAATTGATATATATTATTGCTTCGCCCAATAGGAAAAATTACACACATAAACTTTCTTTTTCTACTTATTTACTTACACTCTCTCTACTTCCGGTTTCGGTCATTAATATCGTCGACCAATAGAAAACGGTTCCACATTTGCCAATCACTAGAGGATCACTAAGCGTTATCGCCGCGATTCCACCTCCCCCCAAAGCGATTTTGTTTCTCGGGCACGCCTCGTTCGATAGCAAAATCGGCGGTTCGTGAGCGCGTGGTAGGCAGTGATCCCTCGGGAGTCACGTATACGGTAATAATTACTTCGGCCCGTGTATCGGTAATCGGACACTCCGAGCCACCGAAACTTCGGAATGCGTCGAGGAACAACAAACGTCGCGGCGTAAGGCTCACCGAGAAACCGGTAAACAAGCTTCCGCGTCGCCTAAGAAGACGCGGCTAAATTATCGCGGTGCGTTTAAACGATTCCCGGGGATCGTTAGTCGAGCGTCGCGAGACAGGTAGAAGCTGGAGATTCCTGCGGTGAAAGGGATCGAGGCTAGAAGCGATACAGAAATGAATGTCGCACAGACTCTCTCTCTCTCTCTCTCTCTCTCTCACAGATTTACAGGACTCGACGGTTTTCAGTCAGATAAAGGTCGGACGTGTACCTTTGATCCGTGTCCCTTTGAGGGGTGACTGAATGGACGAGGTGGGGCGGCACTTTAGTTTCACAGTGGTTGTCCCAGTGCCCTTGTATGCGGTAGAAAAATTAGCTAGATTGTTTTTTCCTCTCGCTCTCTAGGTCTCTGTCTCTCTTTCGCCCTTGATGGTACATTGGCCAAAAGCGAGCGGGAAGGGCTGCGCGTTGGTCTTCGTTGAAATGTTCCGGCCAAGGCCGGGGTTGTCGGATGGAGAGGAGATGGCGGAGGAGGGTGCGTTTACATCGAGCTTTTCCGTTTTCCGAGGTATCCATCGATCCCTTCGCGAACGAGTTTTGTAACCCAATCAAAACTTTCCCCGGCTTCGTAATAAAGTCCCTCCAAGGGTTATCTCGATATTTCCCGATCGGTAAGACGACACGCCGTATAACGCTCTCGCAGAACGTGGAGTACCAAAGAATCCTTCGCGGTGAAAATCGCGGTTTTGCGAACGACGCACAGTGGAACGACATAAGGGCAATGGACATGGCAATTATTTCCAAAAGGTTTGGACTTTTATTATTAAAAATTTGCACATTTTTAATTCGTGTTAAGTAGAATAATTGAGATTTAGAAAAAAAGCCTTCTGGGAGTTCTGCAAATAACGAGGGAATATACCAAACCCGGAAGCTCAAAAAATTCTGAAAATTTTGGGAATATGTAGGGTATTTACTCCTGGTTACAAATAAATTTTTGGTTGCTACCCAAATTCACTTTAAGGGCGTGTACATCACCCCTGAAAATCAGGTTATTTTCCGATTTTGTGTTATAACTCGTGAACTGTAAAATAGATTTATTCTATTAATCGCAGCTAGTAGCAGATAATTTTTCTACTTTTTCAAATATTACCATTAGAGGATTAAATTCAGGTATTTTAGACCTTGGGCGACTTTGAGAAAAAATTTAAATCACCAGTTGAATTACTATAGTATTGAGTGCACCGCAAATCCAAGTTAATTCAGTATGTTATTTGTACAAAATCATTAATAATAAGATACTCAATAATATGTACCTAAAATATTGAGAACTTATGAAGTAATAAGATTTAGGCAATAATTGTTTAAAGTGTTGCAAATGAAAGACAAAAAGACTGAAATTTTTCATACCGATCAGATTCATATACAATTGGATCAAACCTAATCTGAATAAAGTTTATTTCTTTGTGTTTTCTAATACTTAATAAAAATTCAATGAAGAATTTCGACACTTCAAATTTTGGCCGATGTCCAAATAAATAACGCATTCTCGTCCCACTATACGAGGAACGTACGCGAGGAAAGTGGCGCAAGAAACTCCCATCCGCGAAGTGGCTCGCCATCTACGTACCGCGGCAAAGACGAACGCCGCTTTTAAGGGCGAATCGGCTGGCCGTTACCAATAGCTCGAAACAATGCTCTGGGAACAGCTCGAGGAAAAAGAAACCAACCATCATCAATGATGTCGCGTCCTTCCCGGAGGTCGAGTCCACGTGATGGAACGCGGAAGCGTCAACCAACTAGAGACCACCATCCTTCCACCTTGCGTTTCTACGATTTTCACGATTTCTTGCTATCGCGCCGCTGGAACCATCGTCGCGCGGCAAAAAACCGCCGCCAATCGGTTCCTGGGAAAATCGAATCGGAGCACGAGCCGGTGCGCTCGTCATCGCGTAATTCGCAGTGATCGATAAATCCGACGGTGGCACGGGTGGCGGTGTTTTTTACTTGGCCTTTTTCCCACCCGTTTCGCGATCGATCCGCGTGATACCAGGGAAGAGGGGGTCGTTTATCAAATTCGTCGTTGGCGGTGCTGGTCGCGGGAAAGCGTTTTTAATTAGCCGCGACTGGAGAGCGAGAGACGAAGAAAAGAGCCGGCCACGGGAGCGAGCAGCTGGGAAACGGAAAAGCAGAGAAAAGAAGGGAAAAATTCGACTCGTTATCTGGCACGATAACGGAGCAACGAGGGGGGCAACGAGGAGTCGATGGAGAAAGGAAATCGATACGGAAGGGAGTGAGAGAGAAAGAGAGGAAGGGAAAGAGAGAGATAGTTGAAAGATGAAAGTAAAGAGAGGGAAGTGGAAGTGAGAGAGAAGGAGACTCGCGCTCGTTTCTCCTTACTCGTTAGTCACGGCCTCGTCTTTATGAATGGGTTCGCTCGTGGCTTACGAGGAATCGTACTATCTCTACTACCGCCACTTTCTCGCTCTTTCCTACCCCCGTCACTCTCTCGCCCTCTCTTTCTCTTACTCCTTCCCTCCCTCCAGCTCTCTTCTCCTTTCTCTAACGGGGTGTCAGACAGCGTCCTTCCCGGAGGGAGGAGGAGGGTTACTGCAAACCCTTACACAGAGGCGGCGACAATGGAAGGCGGCCGCGAATCGATCGTATTACCTCGCAACCGCCGCCCGCGTCCGGCGTCGTCGTCCTCGCCTGCCGGCGTCTCTTCGCAGAGGCAAGTTTAATCTTATGAAGATCGTTACGATCACGAAATTGAGGCGCGAGGATCATTTCAAAAATAGAATAGCCACTAAAACCCTCTCCTTTTTTAGAAGAAATATCAGGGTAGGTACTACAAGGGTAGGTTCTACAAGGGTAGGTACTACAAGGGTAGGTACTACAAACGCTTGTCACAGGAGCAAAGAATCGAAAGCGAATGGGGAAAGAATGCTCGTGGAAGGATCTGAAAATCGAGCCGAATCGGTCCACCACTCTCTCAGAATCCTTCGCCCGTTCCTTCGGTTAATCGACGAGACGGAATATCGCGTTCCGGGCGCGCTGCTTCCCTCCCGGCAGGGCGCGGCTGATTCTCGATCGCGCTTCGCCCGCGACGGGAAAACGGCGAACGAGGCGAGCGAAGACGCCGCGGAGAGGGGAGAGCGGTGGAAACGCCGGGGTGTGGAGCTGAACGCTGAGGCGGAGGGTGCCTTTTATCAATCGTATCGCGGGCCTATTTTGGAGCCCCGAAGCCTTTTACCTTCTTCCGGAGGCCCGTCGGCCTCTGTGTAACGCGAGAACCGCGGGAGAAAGAGAGACAGTAACGTTAGCCGCGAACGTGAAAGAGGATAAGAAATCGAAAGGGGGAGGGGAAGGAGCCACTGGGTTGCGAGCGGAGACGAGGGAGGTCTGGATGGTATTCGAGGAATGTCATGTAATAATCGGGCCGCCATTCGAGCGTCCGTTTTGACGACAGGCGGCGCCACCGCCCAGCTTCGTTCGACTCGTCTTGGTCGTTGTGTATGCTGCTACGAGGGGATGAATTCGGGGGTTGGTCCCGAACAATCGGCGGATAACGAACTTCTTTAAGGATGGAGAATGCAGGATCGCGAGGTCGCCCGGATGTTTTTAGAAATGTCTTGCTCGTTTAGTCGGTAACGCTTTGGTCCAGCTTTAATCTTTTAAGATACAAGCGCGGATACCGGGACGTGGCCAATGATGGGCGTTGTAATCTGGCTATGCCTCGGAGAAGAGTTCAACTTTGGTCCATCGTTATATAGAGTGACTCGCTGATGTAAATTGTTAATGCTTTATGGGCCACGCGCTTTGGAAGAAGAGTTTTTAGCTGTGCATCTGATATATTTGATATGTATGTAGATTCTGATATCTGGTTCTTTATGTTCACTACTATTAAATTCGTGTAGGGTAAACTTGGGTAAGTTCGTGGTACAGGTTACTTCGTGTGACTTTTTCATTTAGGGTAAAACTATACAATACGCCCAATATTTTTTAATAATTCTTTAAATTTTTTGTGTAAACACATTAAGTGTTCATTACTCTTCACAACTACACCGAAATTATGATAAAAACATAACTGGAAATAACTGTAAATAATCATTAATCATAATTAATCAGGGTGAGAGAGCATTTTGTTCCAGCAGCGCATTATTTCGCTTGATTATGTATTATATCTGCTTTAGAAAATAAATTGAAAGTTCAAACTGCAGTGATGGAAAAAGGACACTTTAACAAGTCTTACTCTTGGAATTATCATACAATAAGGCATCAGTGGTATTTTTGCTTATGAAAAGTGACTAAATTCTTATTTTTCGTTCGCCCCAGCCTGCGTTTCTGATTGTGCTGTTCGAGAAATTCTGAGGGAAAATACCAGATGCCATGTTTCCTTACGTTTCAGACATCTAACGATCAAGAAACGATTGATTATACACAAAGTAACAATAATATAAAATAATATGAAATAATATAAAATAATGCAAAATAATTTAAAATAATATAAAGAAAGTAGCTAATGGCCATATCACGGGCTAGTGAGAACTATCACGGAGTAACCATAGTATGTCATGACAACTTAATTTCGTATATTTTCAATTAACCCAGATAATTCTACCCAGGGATTAAACAATTTCGACTGGATGCAATTAATCTCGTAGTAATAAAATATAATACCCAATAAACATAGTTATGACCTAATCCACGACGATGACGATTGTATGAATCGTCAACGAGCTGACGCATCATTCCGTAGCAAAAAGTTGCAGGACGATATTCAGGCCCTCCGTGACCTTTGACTACGCTGCTCCCATTACACAGAGAGAGAGAGAGAGAGAGAAAGCATCCTGTACACTTCAGGCAGAGACAGGTCGGTGCCGGAGGAGACGCGTATCGTTCGCCGCATCCGGTCTTGAGATTCGATTCACGCGGGCCTCGAATGCGCTCGCTCTCGTAGGCCTCGAATGCGAATTTAATAAAGAGAATAAATCATTTTAATGTAACGCGCCGGCACGTCGCTACGGAACGAAGGGGTGACGAGGCATTAAGGGGGTAGAGAAATTCAACGGCGGGAGAGAAAGAGGGGGAAGAGCGAGAGAGAAAGAGAGGAGAGGAAAAAACCGGTATTTTTGCGTCGAGCACGGAGGGGTGCATTTCGTTGCGATTATAAAAGCCGGGCAACCCCCGGTGTGTCTAGACGACGTGGCCTCCTATCAAAAACAGACCACCGAACTGAAAAGGCTGAAAGGGCAAGGAACTCCTCACAATGCCAAGAAATTAAAGTTTCTCTGTATATCCACCTATACTCGTCCTATGCTTCTTCCTCTCTCTTTTTATATATATATCCGTCTTCTATCCTCTTTATTCGATACCGACGTCGTGCACGGTGAAGGGGCGGGAAAAAAGAGAAAGAGATCACTTTGCCGATAAACGCAAACAGAATGGGGAGCAACGTACGCGTCGGTTAAAGAGCCTGCTCTCTTTCTTCGCGGCAAATGTCTCGCAAGGACTCGCAGAATTCGTAACCTGTTGGAGTTGAATCGATCGCGCCGCGTCTGCCCCGATAATCGCGATTTTACTCTCGCCAGGTCGCGTGGAACGCGTCACGCGGCTTGAACCGTAGAAAATTCAAAAAATCCACGGGTGCACACTTGTATCGTCGCCATGGGAAAATTTCATGAATTAGGATACAAATTGCTCCCACATATTCTCCAGACTTAGCCCCATCCGACTAGTTCCTGGTTCCGAACTTAACCCTCTAGTGCATAGATTTTTAATTCAGTTGGAAAAATTAGACTACTCTAATTTGGAGATGAAAATACCAAATCCGATGTCTGTTTTCAATTTGGAGGAAATAATAATAATAATAATAATAAATTTCGTAGCGTGCGTAGCTCAAAAATGCACTTCAAACTAGATTTCTGTCAAATTGAAAACTCAGATTGACATGTTACTTAGACCAATATGTGCGCTGTGACACTACTTTAGGATTGGCAAATGAGAATTCCCAATTCCTGAATTAAACAGGTGCCCGCCTTAAGGCAGGCGTATGCACTAGAGGTGGAGAACTATCGATATTATCGAAGGTGATGAAAATTTAATAAAATATGTATGCTTAAACATAATATTTTAAAGCATACACATTTTATTAAATTTTCATCACATTCGATAATATCGATAGTTCTCCACCTCTAGTGCATACGCCTGCCTTAAAGATTTTTGTATTTCATTTTGTTTTACATATATTTCATATATATTTTATTAAATTTTCATCACATTCGATAATATCGATAGTCAACACTATCGATAGTTCTCCACCTCTAGTATACACTAGAGGGTTAAAGAAATGGCTCGGTGGCAAGAGATTTAGCTCCAACGATGAGGTCATCATTGAAACAAACGCCTATTTTTAAGAGTTAGAGCAATCCTATTATTCAGAAGGGATACCAAAATTGAAAAAACGATGGACGAAGTGTATCTAACTAAAAGAAGATAACGTGGAAAAATAAAATGAATTTGACCTCAAAAAAGAATTTTTTCTGGTCAAGGCCAGGTACTTATCATACGACCCTCGTAAGTTAGTTTTGTAGCCAAATCCTTCGTTTGCCAGGCGACTACCCCCTACCGATACATTCATCCTCCCGCCGTAACTGCGTAGCTCGATAAATGACTATCGTCTACAAAGTAAAATCACTTTAACGTCCTAGTAATTATGTGTACGTTCAGTGCGACGAATACGATCGCCCAACGTCGCTCGTCGCCCGCGATCCTGGGGGCCCATTGTGCGTACCCGAGAATTACGAGGCGATTAGTAAATACGACTGTATTGTTGCGCGAATCAAAAGAAGGATTCATTGATACCCGAGAAACGTCCGACCCAGCTAGCTGTCACAGCCAGTCACCGAATAATTTGCATAATCGCGGCTGATTACTATCGTTCACCACGGCCCCGGTGGCCGTCGCCATATGTCGAGCCACGAAAAACTCGGCCGCGCTCGAGTTTCATTTTCATCCGCGACTCGCCCGTGAAGGAATCTGCTAGCAACGCGCGGCCACCGTTTATCAGGGCACCGTGATAAATCAACGGTAATCCTGAGGACTCCCCTCCACGCGGGGAGAAAACTGTTTCCAAGGGAGCGCGGGGTTGAATTGCCCGATATCAACGATCGCGGCACGAAAATCGTAAAAGAAAAGGGATCCCGCGCTCGATGCCAGGTCGGAAGTATGAGTCGACGGTCGATGCCAGGTCGGAAGTATGAATCAGGAAGCGGTGTGTCACGTGCCGCTTTTGCACGTCATCGAATAGGATACGGCCAGCCATGAATCGTAAAGGATTACTCACGTAGAAGGAACTTTAAGCGAGGTTGCTACCGATAAGCATCTACTGCGCGTCGATTTCTGGCGACTCGTGGCGGGCAACCGAGAGCCAAACTAAATCACCGCGTGGAAACGGGAACGATCCTTCGATACGCGGTTGTTAATGTTGTCGATATGGTGAATTAATTGCTACGCTTGCTAAGAGTAGGTATATACTCCTGCGACAGTTTCGAGAATCGACGCGATCGAGATCGGTACCGTCGAAACGAGAATCAAAGGGCACGGGCCTCAATGTGTTTCGTTTTCTATATGTCCCGCGCCGGGAAATAAAAGCGAGTTGAGCTGATAAACAGCGTCTGGAATGCCAGATAAAACCGGCTAGGGCCAACTGCGCGCTAGTTAACAGAACAAGGAAGAAAGGTAGATGCTCTAGATTGGTGGAACGTCGACTTTATCAGTTCTCAGGGTCCAGCGTGCACCAATAACAGCTCACGCATCATATCTTTTACGGATAGACATGAAGTCTCGATACGATGTACCGTCTGATAAATCGGCTATCGATCGAGTGTACGAAACGCCCTAAATCTTGATGCCTTATTGGATGGTATGTCGTATATGTAACCGTATCAGATCCTAGTTGCTACAAATATATGCAAATAAAAGTGGAAAAGGAATTTGATGATATATTATTTATTATTTCTATTTATTTTCCCGCCCAATAAAGTTTGTCTTCAATAACGACTTCTGCAGCAAGAAATTTATCGCGGAATGCAGTATCGAGACTTAATAATTTGGTTCGGTTTTACGTGCGACAGATGGCACTAGTAAATAGCTCGAAGTCGAAAGATCACTAACCCCGATAGGCGAATAACCCGCGCATTAACTCTTTGTTTACTTCAGCCCCCCGGAATACTTTCACTCTGTCCGATTTAGAAGGTTATACTTTTCTATGGGTTCACATGCATATATATATACACATCCCACAGTGGTATATCAATGAGAAAGCAGAACAATGAAGCAGCAGAAATTGTTTCAATACCTCGAAACCGTTCTCACGGTAAGTTCTCGTAGTTTCGACGCTAATCGCGTTTTTACGCAAAAAGCAAAGAAACAGTTGTGTTAAGAGTCCACTCGAAGATTCTTACATTCTCGTATCAGGGTCAAAAGGAATCTTGTTGACCGTTGGTAATCGCAGTGACATGTTGTCACTCGTAAATCGCGAACGGAGGTTAAATTGCGGGCACGCCGAAGGAGTTGAAAGTTGTTCGATATTTCGATCTGCCCACGAAATTGGCGGAAAAGGCCAAAGAGAGGCGGGGGACAATGCATGAGGACGCAAAGCGACCGCGTGCCCTTTTTCTATGTTCTCTTCTTCTTTTTTTTTTCTCTCTGGCTGTGGTCGAGGTAAACACAGCGCGGCACGTTTCGTGGCGCCCCCTAACCGATAAAACGCCATCGAGACACTCTCGTGCCTCTTGTTCGCGCATGTGAGAATCACGGCGTGACATACGGCTCGCAGTCAAAGCTGCAACGTGACACCCGTTCGGATGTACCGGGGCTATGATTGTCATGGGACGGCGATAACGTCGATAGACCGACCTAACCTCGATAATTAGCGAGATAGAAGTGTACTTGGGGGACGAGCGCGAGTTTACGACCACGCCACCGCCACGCACGCCAGACACTGGCATGCTTCGGATGGTGGGGCCACCGTGCCGAACGGCCGACCCCTTCCGCGCACATTTACAACCGTCAAGAATGTATTTCCGTGTCAGTACTCACCCTCGTCCGAGTCGTACAGGTCTCCTTTCTGCATGTAGGATATATCTGAAACCCACAAACACCACGGGTTAGATGAAAATCCCTCGTGTTTTCGGGCAGCCTCGTTCGATCCACAGGCACTCACTCACCCGCCATGTTGTAACAAACTGCGACGCGCCCTCGTGGACATGCGTTCAACTCGCCGCAATCGAGAGATCGTTTCTTCAATAACCGCCCAAGGAGATATCGATATTGCCTGTTTTCATTCTCGTTCCAACGGTTTTTTAAACATTTGAATTGGAGTGGGTAACGTGCGGGGCAATTTTCAGGTTGCTCTTTTGCCAACAGAGACGGTTGAATTATGAATAATAGAGTGTTATTGGAATGGGCTGTAAATTCTGGGGAAATTGCTGACAAGGGAATGATCCCGAACTTGGAAATTCAAAATATTCTGAAACTTTGGGAATATGTAGGGAATTGATTACAATGCAATTTTTGTTTGTTTTGATTTTGTCTGTCCAAATTCGCTCTAAGGGGGTGGAATTTACCTCTGAAGCTCTAGTTATTTTCCGATTTTGTGTTATAACTCGTGAACTGTAAAATAATTTGTTTACCAAATGATCGATCTAATTAAAAAAAAGTAACTTTTATCTTGAAACTTTTTTTCTATCTCTTACAGTTCGCGAGTTATAACACAAAATCGGAAAATAGCCGAATTTTTTACCCCCATCGAGTGAATTTGAGCAGCAAACAAAAATTGCGTTGTCATCGGAAGGAAACACAAAGTTTCAGAATTTTTTGAATTTCCGGGTTCGGGATCCCCCTTGTGAGTGAATTACTCTCATTCGTATTTGTGTGTAGGAATATTATGGTAAGTCGAGTAGAACTTATTCAAAATCGTATGCACGGTATCACGTGAAAGTCTTCAATTTTTATTTCTTAGAGTTCTGAATCACTGTTAAATAATCGTGATAATACATTAACTGAAAATATAAAAGAGGATCGTACATGATTAATTTCTAAGCTATTACAAAGTAATAAACCTGTTCTACTCTGTGGATAGAAAAGAAAGGTGTAAAATAAGTTGTGGCTTACGTGTTTTATATGTACATTAATATTCCAAGAAATAGGAAAGGCTTTCTAGGAATGAAAATCAAAGTTATGTATATGACAACATTTTATGTCTTCACAAGAATATATAAGCTTATATATATATATATATGATTTTTTTCAATATACACTACAAGATATCAGTATTTTACAGTTCCCTAAGGTAAGTCTTATATTATAGCGCAAATTCGTTTACTTGCTTGTCAATATTGACAAGTACAGGTAATGCAGACTTTCATAATTTAACAGAGAAGAACTTCAAGTTCGTGGACAAAATAGAGTCTACGTATTTGTGAGCCAGTCACAAACATTAAATTGTCACGTATTCTCCTTTCAATGCCTACAATGTAAAAAAGACGGTTGAATTTCATTTCGCTATTTTTACTTTAGATAGTCTAATTAGATGCAAACTGTGTATAGAGAAAAACCCAGAGAAATTAGTTCGCACAGCCAACAGATGCGACACGATATTTCTCTGTGCCCCAGATTTGCAGCATAATAGTCTGTAAATTACATTAAAAGACAATACACCGCAGAGACGCGATGTATTTGAATGTAACTCTGCTTGCTGTGATTGATTCGTAGTCCTTCTCTCGACTCAAAATACTGTATTGTAAGAAAAGAAATGCACAGAATAGTATAATCATATCCAATGGTGTGATGCGTATGGGGTGTTGGAGTTGTGATTATCTCGTGATAGTTCCTGAGAATCGTGTAATATAAAAAAGGTAGTGGAAGAATATCAAGAAACACTGGTATGCTTTGCGGTGTTATGTATTATCGAGAGCCACTTCTTCGATCGTGGCCCTGCACATTGGGCACTCTACTAGCTGATTCGAACACGTTTGGCAAAATCCTCTGAAAGAACACGTTCGGTTTAATTTCCATTTTAATATTCATGTTTACCCGGCCACATAACTGATGCTCGTTTAATTTAACACTATTCCTACCGATACACTTCGCGTCATTTCACCGGTCACGGTAGGTAAGACAAACTACAAATTTTTCTCAGAAAATAAACAATAAAACAAGAAGTGAATATTTTAAAATGTATTATACGTATATTTGAGGAAAAGTTGTGAAGTTTAAAGGCGATTCAATTACGTTGTATATAGAAAATTCTAATCGAAATTTTAAAAATGGTCATTTTGACCGGTTCGTGTTAGGAATAGTGTTAAAATACTTACGCGAGCGTGCACACGGTATGCTTCGAATTTTGAATCGATAAACTTAAGATCGAATGAAACAGATGTATATGCGTTACCTATGATTGCACGGGAGTAATCTCACTGAAGCTCTTTGGTCAAAACACAATGTACACGAATCTTCTCTAACGCTAAGTTTCCTCAGTTGATCTAAATATATGTGTCTAGGAAGCACAATCTTATCCTCTGGCTTCAAAGAAGCATAATCATTGAATCTTTTATATTTGCGATCGGTAGGAGGATATTTAAAAGGTACATTTCCAAAGTTAAAAAGACATTGTTGGAATGACATGAAACTAGCTGCCGCAAAGAATCCAGACCTGAAACATTTATATCGTTACTTCGATTTAACCCTTAACTGCTATACAGTTTTATTTTTCAAACGTAAAAATATACTGGAGTCGTGGCAGACCCCAAATAAAAAAGGACACAGAAATTTGTGAAGTCGACACTAGATCAACCTCTACGAATATTTTGTTCTTAGGTAATGTATAAAATAATAGAAATGTTGAAAGTTAAACTATTATTATAAAATTAATTTGAAATTCAGTTTACGAACTTAGCCAACCAAAAATATTGCAGCGAACTTTGCGTGCTTGGATACCAGTTAAGGGTTAATCAAATTTTCGAGCACGAATAAAAGTATACGCACCTCACTGTTTTGAATACTTGAACACACGGTTTCAGTGGTACGCCATTTATAGAGAATATTATTTCTAATTTATTCATATCTAACAAACAACCCAAGATGTCACCAGCTTTCCAACAAGGTCGGTCGTGGTGCTTTTCAGTCTTTCCATTATACCAAATCAGTCTACGGCAACCATCATAGGCCAAAGAATATTCATCGTCACCTATACCATATCCTTCCTGAAACAAGAAGTTAGAATAAATAAACTCGTTTCGCAGGTCCAGCTTGTATATATTGAACTAAGATTGCGGAACTTTACATGATTCAAAAATGTGCTGTCTTTCGTAGCCCATCCTATTTGCATTACTCCTGTCGTTATCACCGTTGTCTCATAGTACCAACTACCTGAATCTACTTGAAACGTGCACCGTACACTTTCGAACGAGTATACGTCACATCGAGCCTAAGGAAACGATCAAAATAATAGCAACAAGTTGTAATACATATATAATTCTCATCTAAGTACCTATCGTACTAAATCAACTTACTTCCAAACCATTAGGTGATATTTTCAGGTACTCGCTTACATCCTTTGTATTCAACATAACATTGATACCAGTCACATCGACCGAGTTATGAGAATACTTCCTACCTTCCATTAAGACTGAAACAATTAAAGTATTCACCTACATTGAACTGCACTTTACACATTATTTGTTATCAGACACAGGATAAGTGTAGACACTTACATAAGTTATCTAAACACCACTGTGCGCAAAAACCTACTTGACGGCGTACATAGTGTGTTTCCGTGGCCCATTTTTCCAATTCCAATAGCGGATTTGGTTTCTCTAGCATTAACCGTCTGTTAATAGTCACCTTATTCTCACCTGTTCGAACATGAAATTAATGTAATTCGTAACGCATCGATTCTACTATTCTGGTTGTTTTTAAAGATTCTTATAATTACTACTAACTCGTTTGCGCGAATTTCTCTAGAGCTATCAATGAATATAAGACCACGTAAGGATCAAGTTCGTCCCTCTGGAAATGATAAACAAGTTGAAAATGAAAGTAAATCTTCGAACAGTAATCTTTAGGATCATTGCAATCACGGCTATAAAAATAAACATACAAGATTTGAGATAAGGTAGTCCAATGTTGCATCAGATAATATTGCTATGCTACTGGGGCCAGCTAATTTCTCCGCTAAACAACCCAACACCATACAGATGTTGCGTTGCTGCGTCGCATTGGTTTGAGCGTTCCCATGTTTTTGAGATGTTTGAAGTATTTGCGACAACCGTAGTACTGATTCCTGAAAAGTTAAAGTAATTACAACATTGCTTCCACGTTGCAACGGCGCTTCAAAAAATACAATTGTACCTTTGACGGTAACGGAGAATCGTGTAACAGAAGCGTAACAACCGAGGAGCCTAATGGGTTATTGGTGGGAATAACGTTAATCATTGAACTGATTACTCGTACCCATCCATCCCCTTTATCAGCAATTGCATATAATTTTAATAAAGCAAGTGGGGGTTCTCGCTCGCTAAATACATGGGAGAATTTTATATCGATTAAATTTAAACGAACGATCTCGAGTAGCGAATACAAACGTGAATGTATATACGTAGTTGTATGCGAAGCAATTTAGAAAGTACAAACTTACTTGTCAACGACGCAGCCGACAACACTTAGAGTTTCAAGTACCAATTTATCAATGATTGCTGATGTTGGAAACTTGAAAGGTGTAGAAGTTACATCACCAGATGCAACTGTGCCTGCACTCGATTCTGGCAACACAGTATTTTCAGCGTCTGCATGATTCTGTCCACCATATATATCAAGTTCTTCTGGTGTATCTTTACACAAACAATTGCCCATTCCCACAATTTTATGATGATATTCTTAAAGATGTTCTATCACACGCGTGATTTCTAAGTAATATTTACACAATTAAGTGACGTATGTACCATTAGACGATATATTCGATGCAACTTAAAAGCAATTTTGCGCTTGGAAAGAACAATATTACGGTACACACAAGTTTAGATATAATGTGTATCCATAAGAATTTAATTGCTATATAAAATGCTAAGCTTTACAGCAGTAAATATTAATGATAATTATAAAATGGCATGCTCGATCGTAAGTAATTAAAACATATCTTTACATTCTTGTTTGTTTTCCTTTTCATTTCTTTCGAACAGTTAAACGTAATTCGAAGAGAAATATATCGTAATTAAAAGTCAGCTTACAGATAAAATTTTTAGACTGATTGGAGTAGTCTATTTGAAAATATGAAAAGATTCGTGATTATCTTTTAAAGTATTTAGTAGGTCAATTTATGCGAATATACATACTTTCTTCGGGGCTGTCATTTGGTTATGTTTTCGTAATATATGTTTTCGTCGTTTATCAATTTTCTCCGACTGTGTATTTCACGCTGTAATTCGAGAAATCATTTCCACGTTACTTTTCTTCGAATAAAATGCGCATTCAAACGTGATTACATGCTATGATTCGTGCTTTTTACGTTCGGTTTTCGATAATCTTCAAAACAGTAATCTCAGCATAACAGGATACGCGCACTATAGCATCTTTTACGTCAGGCCCGTTCAAGTGAGTTGTGGCGAGCAGTCACGAGTCGCAGTGATGCCAGAATCGTGGGTTTTCGCCCACGGGTTCTACCCTCTCTCCACGACCAAACGTACCTCTTCCTAGCGCTTGTACATAACTCATATAAGTATACTTGTCTCTTTATCTATGTGCTGATAGCGCTGCTGGCTGACGCTCTCCGCCGAGAATTCATAATAAAAAATCCGGTGTTCAAATCCCGTTGCGGAGATTCTACTTTTTTTTCTTTAATTATTCTCTAATTTCTCTTTCTATTACTCGGAAGATTAAAGACTTGAAAACTATTAATTTACTAAGCATTTTCAAGCATACCCCTACCTTCTGTATCTCTGCACCGGTCCTAAAATTATGGGTCGGTAACACAGTTTGGGTGGCGACACGATCACCTTATGGATATTCGTGTCGCCACCCAAACTGTGTTACCGACCCATAATTTTAGGACCGAATGTAGTGGCATCTGCTCATGAACAGGGTCCAATTCAGCAACTACTCTGAAATGTGTTGAAATTCTGAAAGGTGTTGCATGCTTGTATAAGTGTGACTTGTTTGAAGGCGTGTGGTAGACCCCTTTCAAGTATCGTACGCCGAAAAGTATTAAAAATTCATGCTGTTACTGACATTCCCGCAAGTTTCTAATGCACTGTTTAGATCATTCTAGAGAAGTAATAATAATTGGATTCTATTTGCCCCGAGTATTAGTTTATTGCCGACATTGAAATTTACAGTAAAATCTAATTCTTAACACTTTACCGACCGGTAGCCTATTAATAGGCTTTTTGTCCTTGACGCTTACCGGTCATCACTCGGTTGCGAATACATCCCTGACACCGGTACGCGTCAGGATCAAAAAACCGATTAATAAGCTACCGGTCGGTAAAGTGTTAAAAGCCTCGCAGAAAGTTGCATGATGCATGAGAGTCGTGGGGTGCATGGATGCAACCGCAAATCGAGTTACTTTTCAAACCTGCATTGCGAAATAAAATTTTGTCTAGCCCTGAGAAATTCATCGGTTCAGTGTTCAGTGAAGTGTATGCATGTCATAGTGCATATTATTTCGTGATTTCTCAATTCGAGCATCAATTTCATCGATTACTGGACCATGTGGGAGGGCCTTAAACAGGATTCCACTGAGATATACCCGTTACCTAGAAGACTTTTTCAGAAATTGAATATGTACCTAGTTTTACACGTGTTGAATTCTAATTCCTACCAGGCGCAGCGTAACAATCTGTTTCGAGACTTGACCAGTAGCGTTGCATGCGACACTAAAATGGCAAGGGTGTCCTGAATCATTCAGGACGCAGAAGGCATTCCTTAGCTTTTTCCCATCCACCTACCTGCCATTCTACATTCATCTATTATCTTTTTTTTTCTTTTGTAATGTACTGTAAATATCTTTTTCTTATAATAATAATAAATTATAATTATAATAATAAATTATTATTATTACTATTTCGAGTTGCCTTACTCGCGGATCCCCGCCGGAAGTATAGGCAACGCAGTTGCACGTAGATGGCACCTCGCGTTGATTCTTCACAGTAGCGTGAGAAACATGTGCGGACGAGCTGCTTGGTGAGTGATCCCTTGACACCTAATTTCACTAATCAATCCATGACACGCGAATTTAAGAATAACCGAACCACGAAGCATACTCCCAAACATTTCAACACAAATAATATTACAGCTCCCTGAACCCAGACACCGTAAGTTGCGCTTGCGACTACAAAGATGCATCTGGAAAACGACGCACAACCTCCTGGATGAAAAGTGACGTCCAATATATTCCGTCAGAGAACATCGGGCCCAAGGACGCTCTTCCCTGCATCATCGCTGGCTCACACTTCGGGGATGACGCGGAGAGGGTCCTCTGCGCTATGATGTGGAGCATGATACCACCTTGGCACGAGGTCTGTGTTTACAAACAAAGCTAGGTTGGTCGAGGCCCCTTTGGTGGGGGTAAGCTCACGTGGTCGCGATCGAATCGTCAACAAATGCGTTGACGCAAAAACCACCCACAGGATGTAAACACGCGTCGCTGGACGCTTATCGTGTCACGTCCTGTGATAACAATGCATTACGCGCTTCTCCCTTCCTTTATTCAAATTTTACTAGCACACATACGACATAGATGTTTCAACTTCCATATGTAAATAGGGCCACTACAAGAAGTCGACCATGTCAACGCATAATGCGCGACTGGAGAACCTTAAGAGCTCTACGCTGTACGGTCCGCCTCTTCGAAGAGGACAGAGGTGTGTCGTAGTCTGCGAAGGGTACTATGAATGGAAAGGCGATAAGACAAAGGGCCCCAAGCAACCGTATTACATTTATGCTGCTCAGGAGAAAGGCGTCAGAGTGGATGATCCTACCACGTGGACCGATTTGTGGTCAGAGGAATCGGGGTGGATGGGAGAAAAAGTTTTGAAGATGGCAGGGATATTTAATAAATTTAAAACTCCAGAGGTAAGTGGAGCGCTTTGTGCTTTTATCGTTTATTTAATTTCAACAGAGAATTGCAAAGTAATATTCCAGGGTAAAACTATATACAGCTGTACGATAATTACAACCGACTCGAATTCTGCTCTCTCCTGGATGCATAATCGTATGCCAGTGATTTTAAACACAGAAGAAGATGTGAGTGTAAGTAAATATGTGTATCGAGACAGTAATTTCACTGGTGAAGACGTATTACAAAATGTTCTCTGTGCTACCAGGTCTGGCTGAACAAAGAGCTATCAGTAGCAGAGGCTGTTGACAAATTAAACAAATTGAAGTTATCAGACTGTGGTTTAAGCTGGCACACAGTCTCAACTCGTGTAAACAGTGTATTATATAAAGGCGAAGATTGCAGAAAGGAGGCAAAGGCAGTGTAGGTCTACCTGCACAGCAATATTACAATTAATATTTCACTGCCAGAATTATGAACCTTTAATCCCGTGAAGTAACACGCCAGACTATTGATTTACTAATTCCATTATCCACAGGGAAGAGAAAAAAGGCAACCCTAACAGTTTCATGGCTTCCTGGCTGAAGAAGGGGGCTGCGGAGTCAGCTAAGAGAAAAAGTACAAATACCGATGATGACCACAGCGACGAAACTGAAAACAGCAATAAACCTCCGTCAAAAGTTACTAAGAAATAATCTCGCAATAAGAACAAAAAAAGAAACTCTGCTACCTCGCGATCATCTTACTTGTAAATACTCAAATTTCCTCCCCATATTTCAAAATATTTATTTACATCTCCACCCTCCATTTACATCATCATCCAATACCAAAATTAATAAGACTACAAAATGTACCCAACAGTATTACAATTTACAATAAAACGTTTATAACCCCAATTCTGTAGCTTGCAGACTGTTTTCGTTATTGTTTCTGTTTATGTTTTGTGTTATTTGAATTCATTTGAACTTTATTGTATTTTATTTTAGTTACTATGTATTTATGTATATAAACTATTGTATACTAAAGGGGTTTCCCGTTGATGATGATAATAATAATAATAATAACCCCAATTCTCATATCAATTAAAAAAAAAAAAAAAAACAAATATTAATCCCCATATCACTCGATCTTTTGCGGCTGACGCCGATCCCCGTCGTCGATTATTTTCAAAACCTCCACCCAGCGTCGAGCTCAAAATTCCATTTGCCGCTTAAAGTCCGCGCATGCGCACTCCTCGCGTGGACCGCGCGCAACATGGCGCCGTGCATCGGCCGGATCTCCCATTCGGCGGCAAAGGGGACGAAGAAAGACAGAGAAGAGAGGGAGGAAAGGAATCGTGGTTACCCGAAGATGTCAGCACGTTGGATCGGCGTTTCGCGGTGGCAGCGTCGACGGTGAACGCGATCGGTGGTTGTTCGTACGGGTCCGCGGGATCAGTGTGTTTCAGGAGGGACAGTGAGCGGAGTCGGAGGTGTGGGACCGCGTACAGGTCGCGTAAAGCTGTGTGCTTGCGCGTTTTCGCCTGCCTGTGCGGCGGGGTCTGCCCTTCGCGAGGAACCGCGTCACGCATGGCACCGCTCCGTGCCTGAGACGCCTTTTTCTCCGAGGGACAGATAGAGCGAGATCGCGGCGCGACGGCCGGGGGCCCAGCCTCTTCGCGTGCCTCCGTCTCGTTTTGCCGTTTTCGTGCGCCGAGCGGGCCTGAGTGGCTGACCGAGCCGACAGAATGACCAGCCAGGAGACGCGCGATCACGGGATCAGCAACGTCGAGACCGAGTACCTCGAGATCAACTCGAAGAAGGCCTGGCCCATCCTCTACCAGGTAAAGATCTCAGCCCTGTCGTCATCCTCGTTCCCCTCCCTCTTCTTCCGCTTTTTGCGCCATTCCTTCCGGCCGTCGCGAGAAAGGGACCGATACCCCGGCCCATCCTGTCTGTCCTGCCAATGTGTCAGCCCAGCGTACACATTTGTTGACTACGCCGAATTGTTTTCCGCTGACAAGGCTAGAGACCAGTCGCCGCGGCGCGCCGATGAAATTCCGCGGCCGCCGACTTGTATATATGCGCTTCTTCGAATCGCATCCGTAACGTGGACACCTATGTCCACGTTTTTATCGTCCCTCTCCGCTCCTCCTCTCCGTACGCGAGATATCGCGGATTTTCGACGATATATACTATGCGCAGCGGGGACAAGCGTGTCACGAATGTTTCTCGTGATTCCGTTTATTTATCGGGCTCGGAAAGTCGATCGATCCGCTTCCGAGACTCTTTGTCACGATTAATTCACGCTCCTTTCAATAGGCTTGATTTACCAGGATGCGATCTGATGCGATAAGGGGAGAATTCAGCTGTCGCGTTTTATTCGTTGTTCGGAACGATAGTTTCTCTCTTTCTTTGGTAATTCACAATGCGCGGATTGTGTCGGAGTTTCGGCATCGCCCGGACGCTTTCCTGGAAAACCGCTTTCGCGGGAAAGTGTTAAATACAGCATAGAGCGTGCATTGTGATTTTATTGTCGCGGTGGGGTATGCTTGGGTCGCCGAGTGTGCGTACCAGGTGTTTGGTTCTTTCGTTCGCGGAATTTCATCGGGGAATTTGCGTGGTTTTCGAAGAGTTGCGAACTTCAGAATTTTTGGAAACTCGTGTCGGACTGCTGTAAGGCTTGAGAATCAAAGAGAATATACTTGGAGTGGTTGATTAATCGCTATTTTACTCTTTCAGCATATACGCAATGAATGTAGCAATTTCACGTACACTTGCAATGAATCGAAGAAGCCGCAGAACAAAAATCTGAACCGCTACAGAGATGTCGCTCCGTACGATCACAGTAGGATCGTACTTAAAAGAGGTCCATGCGACTACATTAATTCCAACCTCATACAGGTAAATACTGTATTAAAATGATTTTTACGAACGCGGAGGAGTGCAATTGTATGTCGATTTTCATTATAGGTCGATCGTGCCCACAGACAATACATCCTTACTCAAGGACCATTAGAAAATACCGCTGGCCACTTTTGGCTAATGGTATGGGAGCAAAATTCTAAAGCTGTGTTAATGTTAAATAAGATAATCGAGAAGAATCAAGTTAAGTGTTATCAGTATTGGCCTCTCGGCGATTCGTTCTCTCTAACGTTTCTGGATGTTGGCTTGAAAGTGGAGTATATCAGCAAAAAAGAATCGTCGGATTATACGACTAGAATATTAAAGTACGAGATACTAACGTATTTAAATTTGTGTATATCGAATTCGATGTAATATTCTTGTTCCACGCAGGTTAACCGATATCGAGACAGACGAGAGTAGAGAAATATTACACTTTCATTATACCACTTGGCCGGACTTCGGAGTGCCGCAGAGTCCAACGGCTTTTCTACATTTCCTGGCAGACGTTAGGCAATCGGGGGCATTAGATCAAAATGTTGGCCCTCCTGTTGTACATTGTTCCGCTGGCATTGGAAGGTCGGGGACATTCTGTTTAGTCGATACATGCCTCGTTTTGGTAAGGATTAGTTTTATCGAGGAGCTGAAATACAAGCTTTAAAGGAAAGGGATTACTTTTCATTTGATTTCAGATCGAAGAGAATGGATTAAATTCTGTGAATGTTAGAGATGTGTTGATCGAGATGAGAAGATACAGGATGGGTTTAATCCAGACGCCGGACCAATTAAGATTTTCATATGCTGCTATCATCGATGGCGCTAAAGAATTGCCATCCAATAACGTGGTAACTAATACCAATTCGCAGTGGTACAGTGTTATCAGTTTCTCTGGACGATCCAGTTTAATAACTCCAATACTAATCAATATCGTATACATACTTCTCGCAAATGATTCTGCGATTCTGTTATAAACCAATCCTGATACTACTGTACTACTGTGGTGTCCTCTAATTTATGGCCTTCGCTGACCTTCGTGCAATTTACAGAACATCGATAATGAGACAGTAACGAATCATTACGACGTGGTGAATAATAGTAATTCTCCGATCGAAGAAGAAGACGAGCCACCTCCCTTGCCGCCTCCAAGAGGTGAATCTTTAACGCGTAGTATAAGGGCAGAATTAATTACAAATACAGTGACGAAGAATGGTAAGAGCAGTTAGTCGGTAACTGGCACGAAGCTTTAACAATTCGAGATACAAATTTCCTTTCTGTATTTAATGTCAGATGAAATAGGTGGACCGCCCGACAAACCGTTGCCCAGAGAACCGTCAGCTCACATAGACACGCCTATCAGCTCGCCGAATGCAAACTCTACGTTAGTCACGAACAATTTGCACGAAAAGAGCAGCGATAGTGTCGCAGTGTCTCATGAAACTACCAACGACGGTGAAAACTCTTTGCAGACATTTAGCTCTCCGTCCAACCCAGACACGTAAGCTCCTCGAACACTAGAATTTTTACGGAAATTGCTTTGGTATTGTTTTCACTGATACATTTATGTCGCACGAACAGGAAGAACGAACTACGCCAGCGTAATAAAGAGAAGAACGATCGTTTGGCAGCGCAAGTGCGGGAGATGAAGCGTCGACAAAAGGAGACAGAAGAATGGCAGGAGCTCAAGAGGTCATTATTTAAGCCCCTTACAATAGGCATAGGCGCCGCAATTGTTGGTGGGGGTATTTTAGCAATCTGTGGCTATCTGTACATGCGTGGTTAGAACAGGATTGTTCCCCGTGTCGCACGTGTATACGTCGGCCATCGAGTTGTCAGTGATAATAGGTGATTTCGCACGTTCAAGAATAGTTACTTTCACTACGAGACATTTAACAGTTCCATTGCACACGCCATTGATTACTTTCGTGGAAGAGTAATTAATCAGGGAGAAGCATTTGACGTTACATAATTCCAGGCAGAACACAATAGTCGTGAAACGTTATATCAGTAAGAGGCGATTAATTGAGCTAGCGGGAGGACGCAGTTATCAAAGAAACGTTATGGAGAAGTAACTTATTCTAAAGAAGTGCATTTTTAAAGAACATTGTTGCACGGCAGAGATGCTAACAAGAAAAAAAACGTAAAAAAAAGAGGGAGAAAAGAGGGAAAGGGTCGGAGAATCGATAAGAGGAGAACGAAGGAAAAAGGGGGAGATCTTCAATTTGTATTTTTATATTGTGATTTACTCGATGAGTATGTAGAATATTAGAAGATGTCCATTCTTTTGAAGATCCTTTCGTTAGGTTCCCTTGAAAGACGCAGTGTTTGAAGTGAGTAGAACATTTCGCATTCGTGTTTCCAGTTGCGACGGAGGAATAAGAGGTGCATGAAATCAGATTTTTACCTCGTGACTTGTTCTTTCTCCCGATTACGAATGTGGAGTACGTTAATCAATTTGTTCGAGAGCAATAATCGCTCGCACCGGTGCGAATTAGGAGGAAAGAGAAGGCACGTGGTAAAGATTTAAATCAACCGATGAGTCGGTGCCTTCTTATTCGTACGTCGTAACAATCGTAGGCTGATTTTACGACACACATTATACAAACTGGGTGCATGACGTTTCAGTGAGTAAGCACGATTATATACTTTCCAATTCAGAGGCAGATACAAGTATTAACCCATCTTCTTTTTCTTTTTACTTCTTGAACACTTAAATAGATTTAGTTTCCTTTATTTAACTAATGTCCGATGAATATTTATAAATTCCAACGATTCGAAAACGAGACGAGTCTCTTTGATTTTAACGAATAATCTTCAAATAAATTAGACCTATTGTTAGTAATTATCCAGGGTACCAAAATCATTCGCGTAGAATTTATAAGCATCCCCCCCGCCCCCAATCACTTTGCTAGAATCTAATGAATATATTCGTGATAGGCGTAGAGAAATGTTAACAATCCTAACTGTAGTATCACTTCGTAAATGTTTTTAAATAGCGTACCTATCGAAGTAGAGTCCGTTCTTCTATAGAATGTTCGCGAAGAGGGGAGATCATATTAGAATTAGCGTAAGCCATGCCTGTGACGTACCGTAGCCCATTCTCGCGCAGGATGCTGGTTTTATTTAGGGCCGTCATTTTCGTTTGATAACTTGTTCCTGGGGCTATGAGTAAAGAGGAGCCTTTGACTTTCTCTCTTCCTTGAAGGAACACAGGTCATCAGGATATTCCGTTATAAATGGCAACTTGTGCCTTCGATTGTGTACTTGATAATGTTTCGTGCAATTTCGCAACACAGCTCGCAGCGGTTTATACGAGGCATTTCCTACCCAGTAGTCGAGGCAGTCTTTTTTTTTTAAGCGAGAACATTCCTGGTATACGCGAGACGATTAGTGTTGAATCTCACGGGACACTGATGTAATTACCCTTCAACTCGAGGATGTTTCGACTAAGCGAACTTACAAATTATTTCTGTTGAAACTTTGGCGATGTAGCAATCGACAGAGTGGGTGCCAAACTATGAGAAGCCAACAAGAATTTTGTACGCCACATAAGTACACGCATAAGTAGACATACGTACATATACTCAACGCGCCATCGTTTCGAATCGAGTCCGGCATCAGATTTGGCACGAGTCCCTTGAGTATCGAAGCGGCATCTGATCACGCTGAATGATATCAGACACTCATTTAACTAATTCTTGGAAATTAGTTATTAAAGTGTTTCGTAGGAACTTCCTCGCATGCTTATGAGTAAAAGGGTCTGGCGGATTGTCGAAGATAATTCTGTTGGGTCGACTGAGAAGTGTTAGATGTTCAGCGGAACCAGACGCTTTCTGTATACTCTGGACGAGAATTGTTAAACCTGATACCGAGACTTGTTTCGATTGGAAGAACACATTGGAATGATGAACCGTTTCGTGGTCGCGTTAGAAAAGTTTATTTTATACACTATCAAACCCTGTTCGAAGCGTCTACACTAACAACACAGTTCACACTGAGCTTCTTCGTGGGTATCTTTAAGGTGCTCGTAAAAGAAACCTCGCTTTTGCGCCAGATAGGAACAGGGGGTGGGATTAAAAGCAAGATTTTCTAAAACACAAATTCCACCTGAGAATGCCTGGCAGCACAGACGAGTGCGCTGGGCATCGTGGAAAGACTGAATACGTCTAATTGCTTCTGAAGGAGAAGTTTAGGAAGAAAGAAGTACGTAACGTGTTAAGCCTGTATTCTTAAGCTGAGCTTTTATGTAAGTCACGATTAATTAAACTCGAGCAGAGAAGACTCGTCTGATCGTGTTCCAAGACAAACAGAAAGTGAAAAAAGGGGAAAGTAGGGGGCGTATTGCGGTTTCGCGTTTCGACTTCCGTTGGGAGGGAAGGGAGAGGTCGCGAGCAAATGTATTTTGTACTTTTGTACGTTGCTGTAGCTGTAGATTGGAATACGATCGCCCTGATAAAAAAAAAAACGAGAGATTTCGGGTACGTTGCATCCCGTAATGCGTCCGCGTGTTCGTTCACGACGCACCGAGCATATATACACATTTATTTTAGAGATATCATGTTCCCTATTCGAAGCGATGTTAAACATGTTCGAAGTTAATACAGTATTCTGTGGACGGTACCGTCTATCTGTGTGCACCATTATCTCGTTACCTGATTTCTCGTCTTTAGAGAGTATTTAGACTGTTAGAAGCGATGCACGGTTTTTCACAGAGCACGCGTTTTGCAATCTTTTGATACGGTCGGACGCGGTGTATAGAGAGCGATTCGATGTTCGAGGGACGTGAGAACGTTGCTGTTTCCTTCGAACCGAGAACACGCGTACGAACCTTCATTTGGAACGATTCTGTTGAACGAAAGAGTATGGTAGTGTTCCTAGAGGAACCCACGAGTTCGATACTTTTTAGATCTTTGGTTGTTAACCCTAGTGGTAGTGAATGGAATCCTTTGGATCCTTACGACCCAGGTTTCTGTAGTTCGGAACTGTTAGAAGCTTCTGCGTGAAAATTGGGGGAAACTCTTCTGTGAAATGATTACTGGTGTGTCGCTAGTATTGCAACTAACTCCATCGGGTCTCTGATACTGCATTAATACTGATCTGAAAATGTGTACATTTTGTGGATTTTTTTACAAGTCAATGGCTTGATGAAGATTTCCCGTTTTTTTTTATTATCTTTACATAGTACTATGAACTACTTAAAACAAAAGTTTCAGTTAAAAAACTACTGTTTTTTTGAAGTTATGCATACATATCTGAAAGTCTCCCGATTTTAGACGGCTAAACGGTGGGCCTAAAAACTCGCGCTACATTCAACCAATTCACTTCCAATTTTGCATGCAGGATCGTAATAAGATTCCACATCGTTCTACGAGGGCTTTTTTTATTCCGATTCCCCGTTTATTATTTATAAAGAAAAAAGGTGGCCTTTTATCTTAGAAAAATGTAACTTTACCTTTGATCTCTCACCATTTCTTCATTTTTCAAAATTTTCAAAACCGACCCCGTTGATAGATACCTATTAACATACTTTATAAGCAGATTCTATTTTTTTTTATTTCAAACACGACATACAGCTTATTTCAGGCCCACCGTTTAGCCGTCTAAAATCGAGAGACTTTCGGATATGTATCCATAACTTCCGAAAAACAATACTTTTTTAACTGTAACATTTTTTTTAAGTAGTTCATAATACTATGTAAAGATGGTAAAAAAACAGAAAATCTGCATCAAGCCGTTGACTTGTAAAAAAATCGACAAAATGTACACATTTTCCGAGTCTTCAAACGGGTATATCTTTAAACCATTTCTGTGTACTCGCAGACTTCTGACAAAAATATTTGAGTCAGTCAATGCATTCCCAGATTCCTGACGAAGATATTTGTAATCTGCGGAGCAATTATTACAAAGAGAATGCAACTAGGGCATCCAGAAGCTTCTAACAGCCTCGCAGTCGACGTGGGCGAGTCAATTAGTGAAATCCGTTTAAGACTAGTCCGTTCACCTTTCGTCTGAGACGATCGATCGCAATGAAGGTGCGTGCCCCGCGCATTTACCCAGAAATTCTCGAGTTTCTGCCGCGGTGCGTACGATCATCGAGAAGGACGGGGTGAACGTTCTCCCGGAACGTTCAACCCTACTCCCCTGTCCGCTGATCGGTCGGAAGCTTCCTGAGCAGAGAGATTGAGAGGGAGAGACAGAGAGAGAAAGAACGCGTGCATGGGAGAGCGAAAGAGAGAGGTATTCTCGAGAGCTAGAATCCGCGGGAGACACGGTGCTAATTAAAAGTTCCAAAAACAAAAAAAGAGAGAGAGAGAGAGAAATGAAAGAAAGCAAATATAACGCGTCGGGGAGCGCGAGGAATGGGAGTGAGCGCGAGAGGGGTGTGCTGTGGTGATAAGAGAAACCATTTGATCTCGCATCGATCGTAAAATTTCGCGCGGAAATTGCCCCCCTTTGCCTCTCAAAGAACGAGCGTGTTATATTATGCCAATGGCGAATACTAAATTTCAGAAAGAGACGGATACAATAAGAAAGGAATCGGACGATCAAGCTTCGATGAGATACGAAGAGGGGAGGCTTTTACACGCAGCTTTCGTTTCTTTCCTCCCCCGTTAAGTTTCTCCGCCGTGTACAATAGACGTAACGTGTTACACCGCGCAAAGCCGCGGAAACATAGTTAAGTGCCTACTCAAAGAAAGGAAGGGAAAAAAGGGAACCACGATGGAAATTACGACCGTTTATAGTAACATATACTTGTACCGCAACCCCTCGCCTTTTGGAAGGACGTAGTCATCCAGCAAGTGAATCCTTTACTATCCGACAATATATAAGTAGATAATCGCTCCAGTGAGTCTATTATCGCCTTGATCGCTGCCGGGCGATCGAAACACGAGGTCCATGCAAAGCACTGAACGTCTTCTTGTCGAGGTGAGACGGTTCGTTGTGTTTCTTAACGCGTTTCAATGCTAAGGGGGCCCACCGGCGGCGGAAGTAAGGCCCCCTTTCTCGAGGAACAGAATAATAGTCGCGATCTGGGAGGAAAAGGAAACGGGGGTTAAGAGGGATGAACGGTGGTTGTTTTGTGGGGAAGGTAGTTGGGAGATTTTACGGGGACTTGGGTTTCACGAGTCCTCCCTTTTCAAAGGACAAAGTGGGTATTATGGTTTAGAGTCGATGGAAAGGAGATTCAATACGCTTGATAATATGCGGAGTTTTTTTTTCTAAGGAAGTCTTCTGTTCCTTGACATTGGACGCGGCGAAAGACTCCCTTTTATCGTCGAGTGTACAAAAGAAATCTTTTGAAACGCCGTCTTTCACCTCGGCAGAAAGAAACCAGTTGTCGAAGCGGAAAAGATATTTCTTGAAACAAGTTTTATATAGAAGTATATTCAGGGTGTCCCCGAAACAAGTCTCCAATTCGGGGGCTGGTTGCACTTAGCCTGAGAACGGAGAGGGTGCCATTGGTAAATCGAAATATGCTTCCTTTTCGAATTGTAAACGTTGTTTTGTCTGTGATAGAGCTTTGCAAAAAGTAACGACACTTGTGATCACATAAGTCAGAGCTGAAAATAATTTGTGGGCGTTCCTTGAAGACTATCATATTCAAAAAAACGTTTGTAAAAACTCTTATTAATCCTCAATGTGGGTGGAGTAAGCTTGCCAAATTTGGAGACTGATTTCTAAGACACCCTGTGTATATCTTCAAACAGTGAACCAAGTATCCCGTCTTCAAGATGCTTCGCAGAGTCCCCCGTGATTCGATCGACGTTGATTAACTCGTCAGGCAGATCGTTTAAAGCTAAGAGAATCGAGTTCTACTCGCGATAAACGAAAGTGAAAGAGAGACGAGAGAGAACGGAAGAGAAATGAAGAGGTGACGAAGGGTACTAGAGCCCGATCGTCCTCGAGAAACTACTAATACGGGCAAATGGTAGGAAGTGACTTCTCCCTGAAGCCTGATTGCATCCTGCGACTCGACGTCTTACAGTTAACTACTATTAACGATGTACTGTTTTGTAGGAACTATATCGAATGGTATTTTAATGTATAAAAGTTTACACGTGACAAGTGGAAACGACACGAGATAATATGGCTAGACAGACCGAATGGGGGGAGCGAAAGAAGTGAAATGAGGGAGCGTTCACGAAACACAAATTCTTCTCCCGATTGGCTAGAACCCTCCCTAGGGGAGCGCTGCAAAATTCTCTGAGATCAGCGAGACGAAAAAGCAAATATAAGAAATCTGAACGTCACTTCGCTTCTTTACACGCACCCACGAAAAGAGCGAGAGAGAGAGAGAGAGAGCGAGAGAGAGTATAGAGCCAAATCGAATAACCGGATAGCATGACCGGGAGGCTTGCATGCAATAAACTGTTATTTACACTGAACGAAAGACAAGCATTGATGAAAGAAAAGAGAACGAGTCGAGCGACGAAAAATCGCGACGAGATTCTTTTTTTTTCTTTTTTACTCCCCCATGTAGAGAGACTCCGTAGAGACGAGGTCCCCGTCGCATAATTAGATCGATCAATACAGGAAAGGAAATATTTCTTTCGTACTTTCCAACTTTTTTTCATTCCAAAATCCTCCCGCCTTGCTACTAACGCTGCCGGTAGTCGAGCCTCGAGATTCTGGATTCACTTGGAAAAGTAAAAGTGTTTTTATCAGTAACTGTTATTGTTTTGAAGAACGTTTAGTCATTTTTCTTTTTGAGTGAGTCCAATTTTCGAGGCTCGTCGATTGGCCCCCCACCAACCCCTGTTTTCACCTAACGATCCCATCGGGAAGATTAGTATGAGTTTCACCTACAGGGCCCCTGAAACTAACAATTTTAATCTGGAGACCATGGATTTCTAATAATCGTGTGTAGGTGTACCAAGCAATAGTGAGGTTTTAAATTAAAAAAGAATATTAACGAGAAAGAAATGGGAAAGAATTTTAAATTAAATTTTGAGTTTTCAAACTCCCCAACAGTGGTGCTTCGATAGTAGATCGCAAACCCCGAAACTAGTTCAGAGTCGTTTTTTTAACGATTCCTGGCGTAGAGTGAGCGGAGCCGACACCATTGCTTGGCACACCCTGTATTAATCTCTGTCTTTGCACTTGAAATGATTCCTTCTCGTACTTATCTTCCCCTGCAGACCCTCGAAAGACCCTCAATCTGGTGATTTCTTTCAGATCTAAAAGCGATACTACCGAAAGCAGCGAAACTGTGCAGGAGGAGGCCGAGCCTGCGATCTAAAATGATCTGTGCAGTGAGAGAGAGAGAGAAAGAGAGAGAGAGCGAGAGAGAGTGTGAGAGAAAGATATCCGCGACGGGAGTTAAAAAAAAAAATAAAAAGAGAGCGTCGCGTTAAAGTGCCCTCGAAAGGGACGAAAACGGCCATTCGTTCTTTTCGTTCCGTTTTTACAACACGTTGCTCACGAGACAAGTGGAGCCGCTATTTATTCAGACGAAACAACAATGAAATGCTTTGACTGAGGAAATAAATCAGTTTGTTTGGTAACATTTGGAGCAACGATTGATTCCACGTTTCCCTCTGGCGCACGCCAGGGCGAGAGGACACGCTCCCGCTGAATTCAACCCCTTTGTCCTTCACTTTCGAACACTCTAATTCCCTTCGATCTTGAATACCGCAAGGGCAACTGGATCCTAATTGGATCACCCTCGAGGCTAGGGGGGATTAACGTCTGATTAACACTTTGAGTGGCACAAGGCTCAGCGAAGTACAGGTTCAAGTTGGCCAGACTCTTCCGAGTATCTTTTACCGAAGCCGAAGTGTATCAAACAGAATTATAACATTTTATAGCGTTCGAAGATCCTCGGAGAATATTTTCTAGGGTTTTCAGTGAATATCGCGGGGGGTGGACATCCCTCGGCGTGGAAACACGCCGACGCCAGTCGTAGTGTTAAAATGCCCTATGTCCTGCAGATTGAAGATTTTTTAGTGTCATAACTTGGGGGAAGTTTGAGTAGTTTGTAAAGCTTTTGCAATAATGATCATAAAATGGGGGATTTTTCGACCGTTTTTGGTCACATGACTTTGGGACCGAATTTTGTGTTAGATACATTATGAGGAGACATCGAGCACAAGAAATTTTCAAGTTGAACCGATAATTAGGTTTTGAGGTATGAGTAGTAGTGAATTTATTGGGTGGCTGATGAGCAACTGCCGATTGGGCCTCTGTCCAGAAGGCCCCCAGGGCCCCATCTTAAAAAAAATACGATTTTATCCAAACACTATATTTTTTTTTGTACTACTACACTTAGCCTGTTTTTAGTAAACTACCTCTTCATTTTTCCGAAAAATGGCATAAAATTCAGTTCCAAAATCGTGGGACCATAAACGGGCGATTTCTTGGGTCATTCTTTGTTTGATGTTGACACAAGTCACGTGCTTAGTTGGATACAGAGGTGTAGATTTATTTAGTCGAGTAAATAATGTTAGGGAAAGAAGGTAAGGTAGGATCCTTGTCAGAGGGAATAGTCCCTCTTCTTTTCTTTCTATTCTTCCCTTGTCCGTTCCTCGCGCATTTAAACCTCCAACGACGAACTTCACATAGAATTCAACAATACAAAAATTATTAACTTAAAATTCTAAACCTCGAAAGGGAGCAAAGCGTATGTGAGAAGAATCTAAATTCCTACTTGACAGTTAAACCGAAAACTCTAAATCTCTGATAAGAAAATATCTAACTTCACGAGGCCATAAAATTTCTGCTTAACGAGAATTAAATCCCATAGATAAGCCAACCGTCTCTACAGGAACACCTAAAACCACAACGCCATAAAATCCCTGCTTTAACTTAAAGTTCGCTGAAGAAGAGCACCTAACTACAGCCAAAGTGGCGAAAGCCCCAACCAAAACTGATCTCATACGCCTCTAAATTATTTACTTCACGAAGTCACACCTTCTGCTACTCGTGACATCGTCGAATTTCCCACAAACAGACTCATTTCAAGGGAAATCTCGCTGGAGCACGTCAGAGCGGAGTCACCGTTGCGTAATCTCTTCGATTCTGTTGTGTTCCAATCTTCCGCGTGAGCCTGGAAGATGAATCACTGCGCGACAAACGGACCCCTGAATGCGATCACCGTCTCAACCCGACAAAGCTCGCGCTCATTTTCAGAACAGCCAATTCTCACACTCACAATGAGCCTCATATCCATTTTTAGACACTTAAAAAAACAAACTTGCTGTTGCTAGAGAATTTTCTCAAAATAAAATTTATTTTTTAGATGTTGTTACACGTTCATATTGGCACTATAAATATTTTTAAATTTAATCGAGTCATATAACGTAATAAAATTCGAGGTGTTACCATTTTTTTAATGAAAAAAATAAAGCCTTACAAGATTAATACATCAAAATAATGTGTAACAATATTGTACTTTTTTTTTTTAAAATTATCTCTACTATTAGAACTCTTTAAGCATTCCTCATATATACAGACCTAAATAGTCGAAAAGCAAAAGGTTCTTCGTTTACTGCCAATTAAACTGGCAAGGGAAGATTCCTAATTTACAAATTCAAAAAATTATGAAGCTTTGGGGATATGTAGAGGAAATATACTTAGTTGTGTATTACATATTTTTTTGTTGTCCAAGTTAACTCTAAGGGTGTGAAATTGACCCCCGAAAATCCGGTTAGGAATTTTCCAATTTTGCCTTATAACTCTCAAACTGAAAGAGATAGAAAAAAAAGTTTTCAGGTAAAAGTTACTTCTTTTGATTAGGACTATCATTTGATAACTTACAGTTCTCCTAGTTCGCAAATTATAACGTAATTTTCGGGAGTCAATTTCACCCCCATAGAGTTAATTTTGGCACCAAAAAATTGTTCCCAATTTTTCATACAATTTCACACCTTTCAAACCCAAAAGTTTCATAATTATTTGAATATCCACATTGAGAATCTTACCCTGTTGAGACACTAGTCTCATCGTCACTTTAAACGACAAGCAATTCGGAAAGGAACCACGAAGATCAACTTCCCGAACCTGCTACCCTTTTCTAACAAAGAAATAAGAGCGAATAGGTCTGGGTGTCCCTGACCCACCGCGAGTTCTGTCGGGTTAAATCGCGCTCGGAACGATTTCACGATCGCTTAAACGAGCATAAACGAGATTCCGCCCGCTCGATCAGCGAAACTGACGCTGGCGTCGTTCGTGGTCACGCGTCGCGACCTTTTGCGCGTGACCATGATCCGTCCTCGCACCGAGGAAAACAAGAGACGTTTACCGATTTAGGATGCAACGCAGGAGGACTGCACGTAGCCGGGGGTGTCGCATCCATCTTTCTAATTTACCAGGTCAGTTATCACCTGCCGTCGAAACGTCACTGTACGATTAGCGTGCTCCCGTTTGACGTCATTGTTTCGTATAAATGCTGCAAGGATGCCTACCTGGGGCATAAACTTGCCACAGAGCGGTCTTAACGTGTCCACCACTATTCCTTAAAGTGCACAACGCTTCGAGTTCGACGTTATTCGCAACAGATACTTTGCTTCTTTTTATTGCTCCGTCCATCTCGGTCACTTGAACGCGACACCGAAGGCTCCTCAGCTTCTGAGAAAGGAGAATCGCCTTTGCAACGAGGAAAGGAAGCTTCGAAACAGATACGAAAATGGTGAGTTTACTTTAAGAATTGTGCTGCTTACTGTTGGGAATTTTCTTCGTTTTGGGGCGCTGAAGATTGGGTGGTTCTGGGTAGTGTTGTGCAGGGTGTAGTAGCGATTTAAATTCCATGGAGGTCTCTATATAAAAAAAGACAAAAAAGAGTGAAACACTTTACTCAAAGGCGATTATAAAAATTTGAAAATATTCCAGTTACTGAATACTGAAGAATACTTCAACTTACACAATACAAATTTAATAAAAAAAAATTTACTCTCAACCCTCCAGGAAGCATTAATCGAATTAATATAAAACGCGATTCAAAGTAGACTTTATGAAACTTAATAAAACACAATTCTTTGGCGCACTCAGAGGGAAATGGACCAAAGAGCCCTGACACCCCCAAAGAAGGTTCTTTGCAAATAGAAAAAAAAATAGATTTTATTCTTCAAATAAATTTTTATAATTACTCAAAGAATTTTATTGAATTTGCATTAAAAATATTTTTATCCCTTCATCTCGCCTCCCTTCAATATTAAAACCAGAGTGCGCCACTGATACAATTATCAATGAATTTTATAAAATCCAAATTCTTTTCCTTCCAGGCACCAAGCACAATCGTTTTCCTGCTGGCGCTCGTGGTCTGCGCGGTTGCGCTTCCACTCAGGCCTGAGAGGAGCTCTGATCCTCTTACCGAAGCCCCGATTCTCGAAGAGCATACTGAAATCGCCAGTCAACCACAAGAAGAGTCAACCCCATTGGTGTACGCATTGCTTTTCGGCAAATTGAACAGCGCAGAAGAGTCTTCCGTCAACGATCCGATGGAGAAGCGCAGCGCGAAGGTGGCGGAGGAGGACGATCTCGAAACCGCGGCTGGTACCTACGCTCTTCGGCCATTGTTCGTCTATCGACAGCAATTAGCGTATCGGCAACGAGTCAGGGACGCGATCCGACGCAGGAATCAGTTCTGAGTCATCGATGCCTTTAGATGAGAATCTTTGACAACCTGTCGACGCGAAAGGACAGTGATTTTGGAGACCAAAGAACGCGAAGAGTATTTGTTTAATTATTTGAAAGGGGCAAGGAGTTAAGTAAGGCCCCGTTTTATTTGAGAGAAGAGAGTTTTTAAAGGAGTGGATGGAGTTTAGGGAACTGTGATGAAGAAATAGTTTAAGAATTTTTGGATATTTAAGGGCTGAGAATTTGGAGAGAAGCACGAAGTAGAATTTAAGCAGAAGAGTCCCCATTTGGGAAGCGAAATTCTTGCATAAGAATCAAGGAAACGAAGTGCTTAGGAAGCAATCATCTGATAGTGTAAGATTCTTACACATTTGTATAGAGTTTGAGGGACTCAGAGTCCCCGCAACTTCTCTTTTTTAAACTGCCATTAGTTCCTGTGACTCCTAGAAGAGGAACTTTAAAGGATTCAAGATTCCCAAAGGGAATTCCACGGCGTCAAGAATTCATATTTATTCTTCACTCGAGAACTGGAGATTCTCAAAGGAAAATCGAGGCAAGTCAATCAACATCCTCATCATCGTCTTTTCTCCCTGTTGCTACTATTATTCCGCAATGCCTTGAAGATGAAGCCTGAGGCGCCGAGATAAGAATTCCTTGTGATCTGAAGACTGCAAAGGACCTAGTGGAGTCTTAGAAACTCGTAAGATTCTATGAAAATTCAGAGGAAATCAAGAGAGAAATCTAAGATTCTCGATGGAAGATTAATTTAAATGCAACCAACGCCTCAAACTTTCCTCGACCTCTGTTTCTCCCGTTGTCATCAGTCTCTGCAACACCTGGAAGACGAAGATCGATCTGCATTCTATTCGCAATTTCTCAGCTTTCACGAAAGCTCCATCGTGGCTGAGATATGAGAATTTTTAACTGTGCTCGACGAGAAGACGAACGACGAAGCCGGAAGTGAACGGGTCTTCCAGAAGGCTGCGGCACTTAGTGCCTCGTTAGCCAACGAGCATAAATAGCGAGGCTGCTAATTCGACGAGCAAATAGTCGTCACCGAGGCGAACGGGAGCAACAAATCGTTCCTGAAGCAAAACAAAAACACCCTCGACACTTTAGGACGCTTAATAATTCTTTAACGGGGGAGGTGCAGGAAGGAGAATCACTGATTTGCCTCAAATTTTGCATACAAAAGAACAGGATGCAGTAATCAAAATTTGGTGGGAAAATTAAGCTCAAGTATTCTGGAACGACTAATCACAAAAAATCAAACTCGTTGCTCCTGCAATTTATTTAATTACTACTTGATTCGTTCTTACCAAAATTCTGATTTTAATGAAATTTCGTGAGGGTAGAGCATATTGGAGAATGCAGGGAGGAGTTTTTCTTTTCTACAGAAATTCACTCTGAAGAGGTGAAATCAGCCCTCAAATTTATAACGTTACTTCTAGTTCTTTAATATAAAAAATATTTTTCTTTCGGTAGTATGATGAAAAAACTGAACAATTTTTATATTCAAAGTTTTGTCATATCTCGCAGCGTTATAAATTTATATTTAAAAAAACGCGATGGCTTTAGGGACTGATTTCAAATCCTCAGATTAAATTTCCGTAGAAAAGAAAAATTCCAATATTCTCTGCCTTCGCACTAATTTCTATTAAATTCAGAATTTTCGGGTTTGGAACGATCTACACTATGCCACACTCGACACGATTTTCTCTTCAAATTTTGAATAACTACTGCTCCCCTGCGTTTAATATATCATTACACATAGCATACATCCGCAGTAAACAAAATTTCAGCCGAATCGGTGATTCGAGGCCAGCGCAAGCCCCTTATAAGTCGATCTTTTGTAAAGTAGAAGCCCTAGAACTCGTAATTTATACCACAGTACAGTTTTGTACAGTTTTTTTTCTACTAGCTTAACTGAATGACTTGTTAACTACAACATTGTGTGGAAGAATGAAAGCGAGAGTGATAGGATCATCGTACTATAAGCCGATATACACTGCCATTCATAAGTATCAGGACACCTACTCTGTGTGAAATAATTATGAGAAACGTTTTAAATTTATCGAAGAACTCTGCCAAATTCTGCTTCATTCGAAACAAGGTTACTATATTTCTTCACATGCAAACCAGAACAGGTAAAAAAAGAAAGAAGCGACAGAACAAAATTACTTTAAAAAAAAAGAGTACTTTTATTGTAGTGTTTAAAAAATGACATACAATGAAAGACACAATAGTAATTACAAGTACAGTAACAATCTATTTGGTCGCTAAGTCAGATTTTTCTTCACAGAAAATTTTCTTCTTCAAATTCTCTTCGTAGAATTCCATGAAAAATCAGGAAATAAGAAAACTGGGTGGTATAGTAACCATATTTATTTAGTGTTTGAAATTAAAATCAGTGAAGAGTGTCTCTACCAAACATCGCATATTTTATACAATACAACAGGCGTCCTAATACTTATGAACGACAGTGTAAGTCCCTAGTTATAAGAACCTCTGAAGAGCTACCCACCAAAGCAACAGAAGAACGATGTCGACGAGGCTGAAAAAATATGTCAATAGCAACAACGACGTCGTTGATGTAATCTCTAAATATAAACGAACCGTGCTTGTGATACGATTTCTTTTTCTAGCGCTGGATCGAGCGACCTCGTTAAATAAACGTCTTGTAATAACGTGCAACTCGTCCTTCTTGCCAATCCGTTTATTTCATTCAATTTCACAGACATCGCCCTAGTCCCATCCATCACTTCCCTGGGAACACTGGGACCCTTACAAAGCTACGCCTCTCCTGATATTCCTGACTGGACCAGTACCTCTTTCTAATCAACGGCCGTCGATTCCAGTCGTGAAGGACCTTGCCGTGCCTCTGCTCGACACCTTCAAGGATTTCCTCAGAGTTCAAGTCCCTTTCATCCCGAACCTCAGCGTCCATCGATTCTGCCAGAGTTTCAGAAGACTCCATACCAAAGCTCGTCGAGTCCTCAGTCTCATCTACGTCATCACCATCCACGTCTGACAAATATACCAAACCATTTTGAAACTGCGAATTCTCTGAATCTTCTGAATCCAACGTGGCTGGTTCTTGCTGTCCAGCTGCGTCATCTTGCACGAATTCGTTGGAGTCTGGTGTCTTTGTAGACTGTGTATCTTCTGCGTCTCGCCTGAGGCGAAGGTGCTGAAGGGCTTCTAGGTCAACGATCAATGGCTGCTTCTCTTCTTTATTATCTCCTGCGTGGCTTGTAGCTTGAGTTTGCTTCTTGTCGATGGAGTTCGTCGTTGTAGAGGTTGCTTCTACTGTGGGCTTCTCAGATATTGGAGATTCGTTAAGGGAAGTTGCTTCGACTTCGCGTTGAAGTTCTGTGGAGCTGCGGGGATCCTTGATAGGAACTGTCGATGTGAAGTCCTCGTTGGGAGGGTAGAAGTTGGTTCCCTCGGTGCTTATTGTTGCAGAAGTTGCGAGCTTTGTATCTGGGGCGGATGTAGACTCAATTGAAGGTTGCGATGGTGACCTCGAATCGAAATCGCTGCATAGACAGCGGTCTGTGGTTCCAAGCAGCAGGAGCAAGGTGGGAAAGAGAAGTAGGGGCCACATTTTTCTTCTTTTTTTCTTAGTGCTTGGAGCTGGATTTTGGAAATGGATTGCTGAAGACGATGTGAGGTATTCGAGTGGCTATGGAGAACTAAGGGACCAGGAAGCAGACGCTCTTTTATAAGCAGCTATAGAAGCAGCTGCTAAGTCGATCGCTAAACATCTCGGTGCTGTTAGCGCGGCACTAACTGTGGCATTAGTTTCGGAGGATTCCATCGATCTAGAATGATTTTTGCGTAGTCGGGGCTGGGGAGGGGAACTCTTCGAGAGCTTTGCAAATACAGATGATGGATAAGGAGGATTGGTTTGGTTAGTGGTTAGTGGCGATTGACAGTCGAGTTGCAATTAAGGTGATTAAATATTCTAGTAAGGTACTTCGAGGAGTGGAATTTTTGGAGACTTGTGGAAATTGAAGACTGTGTTGAGGATGTATTAGAGATGGTGGTGTGTTTTTTTTGTGAACTGTGTCTTTGTTTGTGAAGAATTTTGGTAAATCTCTTCGTTGGGGACTAAAACTGAATATTATAATCAAAAGTAAATAATGATTATACTCAAAAATACAGAAATATTATTCTCAAAAATAAATAAATAAGTAAATGTTACACTCAAAAATAAATAAATATTACACTCAAAAGTAAATAAATATTACACTTAAAAGTACCTAAATAAATATTATTCTCAAAAATTAATAAATAAATATTATACTCAAAATTAAAGAAATATTATACTCAAAAGTAAAGAAATATTACACTCAAAACTAAATAAATATTATACTCAAAACTAAATAAAGTGGGTGTGAATTCTTTATAAAATCAGGCAACTATCGCAGTCATTTGATTAATTGTATCCTTATTAAAGGGTATTTCGATTAACCCTGAGATTCATTATCTGTACCAAGTAATACTAAAGAAAATGTGTACGAGGTGTCAAAGAAAAAGGGTGGGGAGCAAAGAAGCCTATAAAAACTCATTATTTACAAGCCACCCAGCGCTAACAAGAAAACACGTATCTCCTATAAAACCCAAAAACCAAAAAAATTTAATCCCAGCAGCAGCTTAAAAAATTCCGAGTCTTAAGCAGCAGCAGCGTAAAAAAGTCATAAATGACAGCACATGCAATGCATTTCAGGAAGTAGGTAACAATAATTCCTAAAATAAATGCGAACGACTCGGGTATTTTGCGCCCGGGCTTGTTACGATTGAGAAAGAGCAAACAGCAAAATTGAAGCAGATGCGTCAGGTTCAAGGTGTGCACCCGTGGCCGAAGTGGTGTACCGCAAGGTTGATGCTCACGTCTGTTAGCAGGGCGACGATAATTCATTCGGTACCCGGTATAAAACGCGAAACGAACCGTTATCGTTGCTCAGACACGAACAGACATTGGTAAAGTTTCGATCGAATTTGGAATATTCGAGAAGACTCGCCGCGGCAGTACTTTGAGGAAACTCTGCTGGAAACTCTGACGCTGAGGGGGATGAAGTACAAAATGGTACCCAGGAACAGTGTAAACGCTAATATCAAAACCGATGTTCTAAGCATTAGAATATTACGTAATATACATTCAATTTGTACCTTGTTGCATCACGAAGTTAAGATCTTTCGTAAGGTCTCCTTGGCTCTCCCAAGGTCCTTTATTAAAAATCACGTTCACAAGTGAAAATTCTCTTGATAGAATAAATAAAGGAAGGGCTAGTTATTTCAAGGAATTATTTATCGCAGAAAAGGGAATTTATTTTGTAGAAATAATTCAATCCTTCCAAAGAAGAAAGTCCATTGGAGTTTGGAGATTAAAATAAGGATTTAGTTGTTTTGGTAAATTTTAAGTCATAATTTTGGGTACTGGAATAATTGTTTTTTTTTTATTTTAGATTGTCACGGTTCAACTATTTTTTTACCTGATCCTGTTTTATGGAGATGTTTCGGTAGCGAAACCCTTGGCTACTGAAGACTTGGAGGACCTGCTACCACCGACGCCGCGCGATAAAAATGAAACCATCGCTGCTGTCGTTCAGGATCCAGTTGTGCAGGATGCTGTGCACCAGGCAGCTAGCAATGGGTCGTTAAATGGGCTGGTCGTTAAGAAGAAAGTTTACATAATGCCCGCCAGCGATCCAAACACGGTTCGTAGAAATAAGAAGTGACGTAATTTTAAGTTTCTTCTATTTAGACTTGTGTTTTCGCAGGTGGCTCCTACATTATTAATTTAAGTTTTTGAAATATACGTTTTGTAGAGCAAGCTTCATGGAACAAGCTGTGTTTTGTATTATATGTAGAGGTTGCTTACCAAACTTTTATTTCTTTCGATTAGCACTCTGTATTGCCCTTGAAAATTCCACTAAAGATTCCAAATTGTTACTTTCCTATATTTTTTTAGAGGTATTCCTTAAGTTGATCCAAACTTTTGAAATACACATTTTGTGGAGGAAGCTTCAAACAGTGTTCTGAAAATTTTCAATCCACATTCAACTTCGGTACCTCGAAAATTCAAATTTATTTGAAACTTAGCAGATTTTTGGGAGACCCAATTTTTTCTCTGCTACTTTTGGTTCTTCAGAATTAAAACACCCCTAAAAGGTTAATGTAAGTTTTCTTATTTTTCTGTGTAACTATCTTGAAAATTATAGAAGAAAAAAAAATGTCTAATAATTCTATCGAGGTTCTCTATAAATCTGCGAAGTTTAAAAACAATGGGAATTTTGGATTCGCCGAGGTTCCCTTAGAAGTAATGTATCTTTATATGACTATTACTAAGTTTCTGTTCACTTTACGTGGATTTCTGTTGAAGATACTCACGAAACGGGAGCACCTACTTGTGGTCCCGACCGAGAACCTCGAGGACGTTCGAAAGAACATCACGGAAGCCAAGCAAGCAGAGGCTGAATCCTCTTCCCCTGACGACCTGTCATTGTTCGAAAGCGACGCCGATGGATACACGTCTGAGGTAGAGAATCATGTACCATCCACTGAGATCTCTATTTACGATAAAGCACATCGACGCCGAGTCGATTGCGCAAGGAAACAGGAATCCAATATTCGCATTACAAGATTCCGCGTTTAAATCTTTATTTACCTCAAGGAATTCTTCTCTCTATTTAAACATTATCGTTTAATACTTCCTTTATATAGATACCAAGCAATAGTGATGACCAAACAGAAATCTCAAAATTAAAAAGGAGGCTGTCAAATCCCGAATTCAATCGCCTCTATTCCCATAGAATTTTTATTTCTCCGCCGATTTTGAAAATTTTGAAAAATAAAGAAATGGTGAGAGATCAAAGGTAAAGTTACATTTTTCTAAGAGAAACGACCACCTTTTTTCTTTATAAATAATAAACGGGGAATCGGAATAAAAAAAACCCTCTTAGAATGATATGGAATCTTATTATGATCCCGCATGCAAAATTGGAAGTGAATTGGTTGAACGTAGCGCGAGTTTTTAGGCCCACCGTTTAGCCGTCTAAAATCGAGAGACTTTCGGATAAGTATCTATAACTTCCGAAAAACAGTAGTTATTTAACTGAAACTTTTTTTTTAAGTAGTTCATAATACTATGTAAAGATAGTAAAAAAACGGGAAACCTTCATCAAGCCGTTGACTTGTAAAAAAATCCACAAAATGTACACATTTTCCGAGTCTTCAAACGGGTATACCCCCTTAATTGCGAGAGTACTATCAAATTTCCAATTCAATAGCCTTTAATCTCCCAGAAGTCCTACTTTCTCATTTCCTATTCGCTCATGCGCAGCAGAGACTTCACGACCACATGGTCCCCCGCAGAAGACTTCCTCACCAATAATTCCCCTTTAATTCCCAGATCAACGCGTCCCCGGATTTCCAAGAAACCGAAAGTGGCCCGCAGCAGCCCACCAACAACGAGCCACCGTCATCCTCACTTGAGACTACCGAGCGTTCGATGCCAGTGGCCGACAACCGCAAGACCGAATTCTTGAAGGATACTATCAGCCATGACGCACCGTTGCCGGAGGTCGAGCCGAAGAAGATGACGGTCCCCATCGTCGCGGTCATTGACCCGTCCAGCGTTGACAAAGGCAAGGTGAACGCGCCGATCGTGGCCATTCTGCCGAACACGCTGAACAACGATGCCCTGAAGAGTCAGGTGCAGCTCCTCAAGGACAACAGCGACAGGATCCAGAGCAAGGTCCAATCGTACGTCGAGCAAACATCCCTGACGGTGGACCCCGACTACTGGCTGCCCTCAGCTTCGTCGGAGGTAAATCCATCGGGAAATCTCCTTTAAGCCGCAAGGGTGGACGCAACAAATGTAATAGGAGATAGTCCTCCTAATAAAGCAGAGTTTATTAATCCTAATAAAGCAGAGTTTATTCTTCAGCTCCTTCTTAAAGCGTCGGAGAACCGCCGCAGGCAAAATTGGCGAGCTCCAGTATTAAGGGGTGGTTCTGCCTTGTGGGACCGAAAAAGTAGGTGATATTTCCGAAGATATTACCAGACCAGTGCCATTCAACAGTTTTTTTTTCATAAAAAAACTGTTGAATGGATTTATTTGAAATTTTGCAAGTTATTTTATTGTACTTTTAAGTATTATTACAAATTTGTATGAGGCTATACAAAAAAAGTGCGTGATTGCTGCAGAACGTTGAAAAAAACGGCACGTGCTGGCGTTGGAGGAAAGTGTCCTTTGGTTTATCTGAAACACAAATAGGAAAAGGAATTCTTAATCTACATGAACATGGCTATCTATGGAACTAGGATTATGGCTGTATCTGTTACCGTTCTTTTTTTTGTTTAAATAATTCCTTGGACGAAATTCGAACATTTTTTTCAACGCCAACATGAGCCTTTTTTTTTCAACGTTCTGCAACCAACGCTTTACACACGCATATTTCTTTGTATAGCCTCATACAAATTTGTAATAATACTTAAAAGTACAATAAAACAACTTGCCAAATTTCAAATAAACCCGTTCAACAGTTTTTTTTTATAAAAAATTCACAAATAGGTATCACCTACTTTTTCGGTCCCACACGGCACAACCCCCGGTAAGAGGGGGATGAAAGGGTTGTCTATGAAGGAATATCCCTGCTTTCAGGTCTCTCCGTCGTCGACGCAAGACTCCGAGCCAGTCTCCTTCTTACCGGAGCAAGTGGCGCCGAATTTCGCTGCAGCTGAAGAGATGCTCCTGGCGCCAGTCGTGGTCCCACGGTGGGGCATCGTCGGGCCCATTTTTCCGGACGATGGGGTGGATTACTTGAAGGCGACGGGGGACTTAGACGTAGCTGAAGATCTCATCTTCAGGCCGCTGTTCAGGTATCGACAGGAGTCGCAGGAGAGATCCAGGAAATACGGGTACAGACCCAATCGGAATTACGATTATTATCCCAGACGTGGGTATTATAGATCTCGATACGAGGATTACTGAGTCATGAAGAGGAGTGGAGAAGATCTGAATTTGCGGATGGACGAAACTGTGACGATGGAAGAAGAAATTTCTAAAATTAAGAATCGAGATGGATGTTTTATTGTATTTGTTTTTTTTTTTTTTTTTGATAAATGGAAGCTGATGGTAGTATTTGATTTTAGTTGAGAGAGGAGATAATCGAGTGCAGTGGCGCACTTGGGATTTAACCTGGGGCGGGTTGAAGGGATATAAGTATTTTTAATGCAAATTCAATGGAGTTCGTTAGATGATCAGAAATATTTATTTAGAGAATAAAATCTAGTTTTCTTTTCTTTTTACAAAGCTGTTGGATTTCTTCATAAATACCAAAAAGATTTATTGCATTATATGTTGTATCTACGAAGAAAAGAATCTTTAAAAATAGCTTCACTTTTCAAACCGTCACAGTGGACTGACCCCTTAATTTGATTTTTTCTTTTTCTTTGGAGGGTGCCAGGGCCCCTTTTCCTCCTCCCTCCCTCCCCCTCTGGGTGCGCCACTGTTCGAGGGTTCCAAGTTTTTTAATGATCTTTCATTTGCATCTTTTGTTGCGTTGTTTTTAATGAGAAAGCAGTTTGATATGCGATTTTATTTATAATCCACGTTGTACTTAGATGATACTGAATAAATGAGCGTTAATCCTGTTACTCGACCTCGATCGATGGACGGAAATACAGTTGAGCGTGCCACTTCCTGTCATCCCGTAGCGAAGCAACGTAAAATGATTTATTGATAAAGATTATACGCTTCAGAATTTAGAAAAATGTCCCAACAAACAGGTTTGGACCCCTGGATCATACGTTCCTCAGAATTCTGAAAAATCGGAGGAAAGGCATCCAGCGGTAATTCAAAATGCCGGGCAGTTCGAGCATCTACTGCGAGATAACGGCCTGAATTAAAATAACTGTTAAAGTAGAAACAAGAAAGTTAACCGATCTACATTTATCAAAGTTTCTTCCTCGCATCTAAAACTTATAAAATAGTTCATAATTTCTTCGACGCCATTACTGAATTCTGTATACACGGTGTTTCTTTATACACTTAACTTTATCGCCTGAAATATAAAAGCAACTTTATATTAATTTCAAATTTTAAATATAGCAGAAATATTTCTGATGATAATGTTTGGTGAGACACCATGTATTAGGCCTAGTATGAATCGAATATTTTGAGTATTTGAATATTCAAATACCACAGTATTCAAATTTGAGATTCGAATATTCAAATAATTAGGAGTATTCGAATATTCGGAATGATCGAATTTCGGATTGCACCGAATAGGAATCTGAACATGAAATATTTTTTCACACTTTATCGTGAAATTCTTTTCATATTGGCCTTTACAATTATTTTTTTTTCTAACGATAAATTTGAAACTCTATTCATTTTTAGGAAAATTATAAATGATATATTCCTATTCGGTACAATCCGAAATTTTATCGCCTGAATTATTCGAATATTCGAATAACGTTCGGATATTCGAATCCTACTCAAAATTATTCGAATATTCAAAGTCATTATTCGTATTCGAAATTACTCGATACTAACAGCTCTACCCTGTATACTTTTACCTAAGATCGATGTTTCCCCGCGGAATGCTGTGCTTGGAATGCAACAAATAGGAATTATGATTTACGACAGAGAATCACGACAAATTTCAATTCTAATCACTTATTATTGCATTCTACAAATAATTCTCCCATCCAAGCTACCATTTCAACCTGCACCCACGTTACATTCCTTCCCTCGAACGATTAGCAATCGAAATCCAGATATCCGCAGAGATTAACGATGTTTGCGCTAGTCGATGGCGTTCGACGAACGATCAGGAACCAGTTTTCTACGAACGTATCCCGACCGGCATCAGGAACGTCGATTAACGCGACATCGTTAATGTCCGCAGGCGGAATAGCTAGTGATTCACTTCTCGATCTATTCCATTCATCCTGATCGTCAACAGGCACCGAGTATGTCGAGCATATGCCCGCCAAACGCCAGGGTGCGCGCGATTGTTTAACGATCAGTGAGTGGACGTTTAACACCTGTCGAACACAGTGACTGGCGAGGGAAAAATGCATGGGAAATTCTTTGACTCGGTGTGCTAATTCAAGAGCAAGAATATACGGAGCGAGGGAAACAGCGGCGGACGCTTTTAAACGGGAAGAGACGAAAATGGTGCAGCGATTTCAAATTTAGGGGCTCGGCGGAAAGCAGGCGCATGGCACAGATGCATAAATTTTCGTATCTTTGTACCATTAATTTTCCCTGAAATTTTCTTTCGCTGGGAAAAAATAAATTTATAGTGAAAAAGGAGTCCATGTCACTTGACCTAATAAAATTTTAATTTTTCAGCTAAAATTTGATAGTAGTTGTCATTTACCATGTAACTCAAGTGCCGTTTAAAATAATTACAATTTTTCCTTCAACCTGCTTTTCGTCTCTTTTTACCATTATTTTGAATGAAATTTTCTTCACGCTGAGAAAAAAAATTTACAGTGAAAAAGGAGTCCATGTCACTTGACCTAATAAAATTAATTTTTCAGCTAAAATTTGATAGTAGTTGTCATTTACCATCTAACTCAAGTACCGTTTAAAATAATTACAATTTTTCCCTCAACTTGCTTTCTCCTAAAATATCAAACGGTGGCATTAGCCTGATTTCCACTGAACCCCTGAATTGCAGGAACAATTTTAAGCCTCGGAGAATTTTCATGAATTTATTGTATAATTAAGTACACTACTCAATTTTCACCAATACACTCTACATCAATTTATTTACATCGTCGAACGATAAATATCTCAATGTCTCATTTGAAGTATCATCTATTTTTGAACACCGCAGATAATTTTAAATCCGTCTATTTTTAGAGCGAAGACCCTAGCTATTTATAGACCCGATGAACTATAATATTTAACCGGATTCTTCACACTTTCGCGGTTAACGAGCGGCTAAGAAATCTAACTAGAGATCTAAGCAAATACCAAGCTACAAGAAAACTAGATCCAGCGAGTAAAGCTGCTAAAGAACTTAATAGATCAATTACTACAATTTCTATTACGATATGCAATTTCCTTCCTCAATCAAAAGATAATTTTCTTCCCCGGGAAATCAACACGATAGAATTCTCGGCGCAAAAACTCGGTCCACAGTTCTCTCAGACGGAAAAGTGAGGAGCTAGACGAAAGAACTAAGTCGCAGAAGTTACAAACGATACCGCTATCGGATTGCGCGGAATCGGAGGTCGAGGGAACGCTGACGGCACTCGCCAGCATCGTGAAATCCAAGGTGTTGAAACCCGAAGCCTGTTAGGTGAAGAAGCGAAAAAGGAGGAATGGAAAGAAGGAAAACGACCCTGTTTCCCTTCCTATCGCTGAGGAGAGCTCGCGAAGGTGACTCACTTCTCGTCACCGACGGCACTCTTACCGCGAACAGGACTTCATTTCCCCCCTCTGCAGGGCAACCGTGCACGCCGGCCACGACGGAGTGCCAGGCTTAATTGCGTTCTTCGGGATCATAAACGACTGCTACGTATATAACCGATGCTCGGTCAATCTGCTCCCTCAATCGCGATCTAAGTCTCGGCGAGAACGGAAACCGCTCCGACGCTCATCCTGCGCGAAGTCACACCAACAACTCGTCGCCATGTGGACTGTACTGATGGTAAGGAGACGCGTATAGTGCTGCGAAAGTAGCATTAACCATTCTGACCCCCTGCTTTCAATTGGCAATCTGCGATCATTTTTTTAAAGAAAGTTTCATTTCTCAGCTATATAGACTGTATTGGTGGTAGAATGACTATATATATACAGTATAGTCACAGGAAATTATATCCGCAAGTTTCATATTTTGAGTTCAATTTAATGATAACTAGGTTTACTGATCCGGTTAGCCCGAAATTTAGATTCTGATTTTATAAAAATTTATTTTTATTTTTTTTGTGAAAATAGTCACATTCATCTGGATTACCTAGGCATAATGAGCTGGGATACATTTTGGGACCCCAGAGTTTAACGGTCGAAAGATTTTAGGCGACAAACACACAAACACTTTCTGCTTTATATTTTAAGAAATTTTGAAAGTTTCGATTTTGAGCTACGTGGAGTGTATTGGTGGTAAAATTAGTATATAGTATAGTGAAAGAAGATGATATCTACAAGTTTTATTTTTTGATTTCAGTTTAATGATAATTTGTTTAAAGAAAGTTAAAATTTTGAGCTACGCAAACTATATTGGTGATGGGAAGATATGTAGATATAGTACCAGAAAAGTGATTTTTTTTATATTTTGAGTTTTGGACTCTTAACCACTTGACTTCAAGCAATAATTTGAAGCAACATGTAAATTTCAGGGTATTGCATACTTTGTTGGGGATTAACGATTCATTGTGAGATATTGACTAAATCTTCTCCCTTTTTCTGTCTCTATAGACATTGTTTTTGTACAAGGACTCTTTAATTATAAAACCCTTCTTTTAATTTACCGTAGTGGGTTGGATGTGTGTCGGAAATTATTTTTTAGCACGAAGTACCAAATTTCTGAAATTTTAGAATAATTCTAAAATTCTTATAGAAGAATTTCAGTTTCTAGAAATTTGGTACTTCGTGCTCAATATTTTAAAACATAAAAGATTAGCTAAAAAGTAATTTCCGATACACATCCTACCCACTACACTAGATTAAAATAAGGGTTTCATTATTAAAAAGTCCTTGTGCAAAAACAATATAAGTGCCAAAATTAAAAAACAAATATCGGAAAATATTCTCGTAATACTATAGTATAGAATTTGAATTTTATTATAAAGAAAAACATTTGCAAACTCCGTTGTTCACAACACAAAAGGAAGTCCATAATCACTCGTAGTCTCGATAACGAGTGCACTTATCTCCGAACCATAATTCACCTTTCCTTGGACCCTCACACAATTAAAAAACTTTATTTGATTCCAAGTTTCTTCACCTTTTTCTCTCCCCTTTTCAGATTCTCTGTCTAGTTTCTTCCATCGACGTAAACGCTGCGAGAAGACCGCTCGCGGAACATCCAGCTGCCATCGACAGCGCTGAAGACACTCCAATTCGGCTTCCAAGGAAGTTCAGAGAGGATAGTCGCACCAGGAGGCTGCACATTAAGAATCAAACTGGGTTCGATGGGAAGGTAGAGAAGATTCACATCAATTCTGAGGAGGATCACCCTAGAATCTATCCTTACGGGATGCCAGCGAAGATTCTAGCGAAAAGTGGTCGCATCGAGAGAATGTTGCAGAAGGAATCCGAAGAAGAGTTGGAATCTGGGTCCAGAATTGTTCGAGCGGTATGTAGAAACCAAAAATGTGTTTTTGTAACTTTTTTTATAATCTCATTTTACAAATCTTACTGTGTCTTGGTTATTATCGATCTTTTGATTGCTATGAGATTTAAATCTCTCCGATCAAGGGTGTCCGTAGACTTTTTTAATCATATTGAAAAAATTTTTAAGAGAAAAGGGAACCTGCAGACATGAATATTTTTCCAAAATGTTTTTACAGTTGTGTTTGGTTAATCAAAACACAACTATCCCGCACCCAGGGCAACTGAAAATTCAAATTTAAATTTTCCCCCATATAATTTCGCTCCGCCCAAATTTGCAACCATCTTCAATTCCAAAAATTCTCAAGAATTTCCAAACATTTCCACTCCCAATTTGAAACATCCCCGCCTCCCTTATCCCTTCCCAAATCCAACTACCCGAATTCTCCAAACTTAATCATCCCCAAAATAAGCAACATTCTTTATCCACAAAACCCTTAATCCCCAAAACTGTTTCCAGATCGAGGCCTACGGGAAATCCAAGGAGACCCTCGATTCGAACGGTCGGATCGAAAGGGTGCGAGTCACGTTGCCCGCGAGCGACCAGTCGCCAGCGCTTACAGAGACCCGAAGAGCCAGATCCATCGAGACGGAGCCGAAGCAAGCATCCAAAGAGGGAGCAAACGGGGACACGGATGACCTAGACGCCCAGGACTCGAAGGTCTTCAGACCGCTGTTCGTCTACAGACAACAGATAGCGAAGAGGCAGCAACGCGGCAAGAATCAAATTCACGGCTACCCATCCGGCTGGAAACCTTGCCAGGACCGGCGACCAGTTTACTGAAGCCACCTTTCTCCTCGATCACGTGTTTGCTTTTAATCAAGCAGACAGAACGACCGTCGACAGCTATCCGAGTGCAACGACAGCCGGGGAGCTAAGCAGCGTCCTCATTTTTACGATCCACGCAAACGAGAATCGGGAGCTTCGCTGTAACGAGGATCCTTGGGCGCCCGGTTCGATCGGCTATCGTAATCGACATCGATTGAGTCAGCGTCGTTTTGTGCCATAAGAGAAAGCCGTTCCCGTTGCACGTCCTTTGTAAGGACGATTCCATTAGTTATGTCAATAGGAGTGATTTATGCGATTGGAAGCGTCGATAAAACGGCGACCCGCGAGGCGGATGCGCGGCCAGCATTAATCTCGCTGGTGAACGGCGAGCGATACCAAAAAGTATTACGATAAGGGTACCGTAAAGCCGCGATCCCACTTGCGCAACTCCGCGGCGCGATATGCGCTTGTCGCGCTTGAAAATTAAGAGCGATCGTTCGAAGGGCGATGTGTGCTTAAGTTTTCCAAATTTGAGGATTCAATAGGTTTTTGTGGCCTTCAAAAATTGGCACGAGGCAAGAAGAATGTACGTTTTTGAATAATTAGAGTTTCGATGGCAGTTCAATTCTGTTTGAAATATTTTATTCATTTTATTAATCTTAATAAACATATAAAGCAGAAAGCTTCTATATGTTTGTGTGTTTGTCCAGATGAATGTGACCATTTTCACAAAAAAAATTTTTTATAAAATCAGAATCTAAATTTCAGGCGAAGCCGAGTAGTAAACCCTCTTAGGAAGCTTGAAATTTGTATGAAAATAATTTGTATCTGTCAGTGTTAGTAATATTTGTAAATTGTTAACTTTTATACGTAGCTCGAATATCTTTACACCGGCGCACGTGGGATCGCGGCTTAAGGCGCTCGAGTCTCAGATTCGTATAACTAGAGACCCCATAGCGATTAGTATACTTTAGTGATAGATAATTCGAGATAATATTATGTACGTCCACGTGCTGAATAAATAAATTAGAATCTTCTATCGAAATCTGTGACGAATTACTTCCCACCACCCTCTATATTCTAATAAAACAAAATGCAGTCTCTTTCTTTCATCATCGTCGCCGAGTCACGCTGGTGAATCCGCGAAATTTATAATGAGACACGCGCATGCCACAGGCTTCCCAATGCTAACTGCGCTTTGCCAAAAAAGCGATCGCTTCAGCAGAATTCATCTACATTTAATCACCGTGCAAATTCGTGGCGTGGAAAATGATCCAACTAACCACTGAAGGCCAAATGGATACTAGCAACGCCAATGAGATGTGTGAAATCGGAGAAGGAAATGCAAGGAACAGGTAGCCAACGATTTTCAGAACCGTAAATGCAAATTCGAATAGTCGCAGCGACTCTGCTAATTTCAATTACAGGTCCTGCGGAAGATTGCTGAACTCCGTATCGGCCGTTGCATTACACACGTTGGATGTCCTGCTTTTGGTCATTCTCCTGCCCTTCATGCTCTGGCAATGGGTCTCGGCGAGCGACCGCACGAAGATCGTCCTCAAAGCTATCTTAGAAGTGAGGTTTCCACTTTGCATATCCCAAAATCCAAGGGATTCCGTGCAACAATTGGGCTGAGTTATGTAGAAAGCTACCAACCCTCAATGATCTGAAACTGAGTAAATTTAGCGTGAAGATTTTAATCGTTACCCCTTTAACGTCCGGTGTGACATATATTTTTGAGCGTATGAAAAATCGGTAGTAAATAATTTTGGAAAACTTTTATTTTTTGGTGTCTGGGCGCTAAAGTGTTAAAAACAATTTTATTTCTATTCAGTATATTTTATTTCCTTTTATTGTTTTACAATGATTTTGAATGGGTTATTTAATAGCGAATAGTGTAATTAATAGTATTTTCAATTTTCTGTCCTTTTTGCTTTTTAAGCCTAAAATGGGACTAACGTTTGGGAATTTTAATAATTGTATAATGTAACAGCTGTTCTATGGGTTGGTAACCTTTTGCAAAGTAAAGATCACAAAAGTATCAGATTCGTACTGTGTTTAACTACCTTCTTGGCATTCCAAGCATGGACGTCCGCAGGGGGAGGGGCAAAAGGGGTAGCTGGCCCCCTGGCTTTTGAGAAAAAAAATCGCTTATTTTTCAAAACTGATCTTTATTAAGTTTAAACTAAAAGAGGGAATATTTTCAAATTTCGGTTTTAAAATTTTTAATTATATTGACACTATAAAATGGGTTAACCCTCTAGATAGGTCCAACTTTCTTCAGTGAATAAAACTACGCTAAACATGTATCACTTAAACTGTTACAAACATCAAAATGCGAATGTAAACAGCAAAACGGCAAAAAAGGAATGTATCATATATGATACGTTTGGCGTTAAAGGGTTAAAGAAGCAAGAGGGGTACATTTTTCTTTACCATCATCCCAAAGTTGCCCCTCTGAAAAAAGTCTCCAGACGCCCCTGATTCCGAGGGTTGATAGGTTTCTGCAAATAATTTGGCCGAATAAAAATTCAGTAGTGCGATCCACGAAACAGGTCACGCTGGAACTGCTCATGTGGGTGGTGTTCGCCGGGGTGTCGATACTCATGACCGCCACTTTCGTCGTGGAAGACATCTACTTCAGGAAGAACGACACCGAGAGGCTCAGGCAATTGCTGAGCACCCAAAATGGACCTACGAGTGAAAATCCCGATGACGACAAGAACGCGCACGTTTCAGAGACTCGGAGTATTAAAACAGAGAGAGACAAGCCGCGGAATCTTGGCACCTGAGATTCCACGACTATATAGAATTTTATAATTATTTTTTTATGCCTTCGTTTTTGGGTCCTTGTTTCGTATGATTGTACATTTCTGTGGAAATAGAATTTTTGAAGGGTGAAACTGCAAGTGGTTCTAATTACATTTTAATGGGACCGGGGCACGATTTGAAGAAGGGAAGAAAGGGGGAGTGTCGTAGTAATGGTGAAAGTTTACGAGGAATCCGTGTGCTATCGCGAAATATCGGTGTATATAAGGGAATCGACGAACTTTAGCGTTAATAGAGCCTCCCTCGTTGAATATGGGAATTTCTTCGAGCATGAGGACGTTGAAAGCAGCTATCTTCTTCGTGAGTATTTTACTGAGAAAATGTTATGTTCTGTTATTAGTATTCAGTAAGATTAAAAGTGACATCGAATGAATCGCTATAAAATTTAAATGGCATCTTGAACGAAGTCTTCTTATTTCTTCGATAGTCACTTTTACGAAAGCCTGCTTGCTTTAAGTGAAATCGAGAATTTCTTAAATTTGGTCTGTAATTTATTCAGGCTTAAGATGATTTCCATGAGCAATTAACTTCTTCTTTGCACGTACTAATTGCAGGATTTATAAAACAAGATTTTCATGTATTCCCTCATTAAACAGAATATATTTTTCAGAGATTTCTGGTTTTGCAAGGTTAAAAATGAAGAAGTTGTTTAAAGTGCTAGCTCGTGGTGAGTCATCCTCCATAAAATGCCCACTTGCAGATAACCCTGTAACGTTTACATACATGAATAAAGCGCTCGCTTAGGATGCTTGATTTTGCATCAGAGCAAAGAATAACTTGTATTCTTTCATTGAGGTGAAAACAATGCCGATTAGTTAACAGAAATAACTATCCTCCTTCGAGACAATGCACGATAGCCTCGAGCATATGCTTCTTCCATATTCATATCCTTCGAATTTATATATAGACACTACAAACCTTAAAAAGTCAATTCGAACATTCATCAAGCTACAAAAAAAGGTGCTACTGAGTTGGATATGTGTATAACACCAGAACGCAGAAGAAATAGAGCTCAAAGATACTAAGAAATATCACTAAAAATTAAAATTTAAAAAGTCCCCTTTGCCAACGAATTATTTATTTATAATATTAATTTATAAAAATATTATCTACGCCCTACGGGAAGACTTTAGTAACTAATTCTTCCCCTTTCTCTATTCCATTTATCTTCTCTCCATTCCCTACCCTTTACCCTATCCAACACTTTCACCAAAAGATTCAACCTAAACCGCCAACCCCGTGCGGAAATCCTCCAACAGTATATATTACCCATACTCACTGAACGCCCATAGGCGTTCTCCGCACAGTCAACAAATAAGAATAGTTCATTCTGGCGTTGGAATAGTTCATTCTTCTTCCATTGAAATCTAAAAACAATAACACTGTTAATTCTTCAGGCCACCCTGGCAATGGCGGTCCTGCAGACTCATTCCTCGAGGCAATCAAACTACCTCACCACCAGGGAGAACTTCTTCAACGACGTGCAGACTGGCGCCCAAGATCTTCAAGATTCGACGATGCTGATGAAGAAGGCAACGATCGACGCGGTGGCAGCGATCTTCAGTAGCAACTTCGGGGTCCTCAAGGACGTCAAGGTCACCGGTGATAGGATGGCGAAGGCTGTGCTGGAGGTAGAGATGGCCATCCTCGAGGCGATCAGAGCCGCGGGGCTCGCGTTCTTGAAGACGTTTGCCAGCAAGATCGTTTCTTTAATAGACCTGCTTCCTGACGATGCACTGTCTGATTTCATGCAACTGCCTTTCTTCGACTTTATCGTAGATATGTTGCTAACACTTCTCGCCGAGAAGGGTACTATGAAGAGCTACATGAAAGCTGAGGGTATCGATGAGTTTAACTTTGCCTCTGTGTTTAAAGCTGGCGAGACAGTGGGAACGCCAGTGGATCGCGATCTATTGAATAAGTATACGCCGCCAGGGTATCGTATTCGTTCTCTGCCGAAGACAACACCGTCGAATAGGTTGTAGATGACCACGTCCGAAGTAGGGCTGGGACTATTCGAATAATTTGAGTATTCGAATAGTCCCATCCCTAATTCACACCATACTATTCGAATACATCAGTATTCAAATACTTAAATATTCGAATACATCAGTATTCAAATACTTAAATATTCGAATACATCAGTATTCAAATACTTAAATATTCGAATACATCAGTATTCAAATACTTAAATATTCGAATACATCAGTATTCAAATACTTAAATATTCGAATACATCAGTATTCAAATACTTAAATATTCGAATACATCAGTATTCAAATACTTAAATATTCGAATACTTAAATATTTGAGTAGTATTCGAATATACAAGTATAAATAGTATAAATTGAGCAACTGAAGTATTCGAATATTCGAATACCGAAAAATTCGACAAATAGTTCCAGCCCTACTCCGAGGTACCCTTGGAGTGGGACACGTGGACCTACAACTTTGTGTTCTTAAGAAACAATTTTCCTTGCGTCTTTTGATATTACCCTAAAGTGATGGTTCGAAGAAGTCTGAGAAGAAATTGGTTTTACAGTCTTTTGAGTAATGTCTTCCGAGGAGCAGAGGCTATTGTCTTAGGATGATGGAAATAATCGCAAAAACAATGTTCCTATATCTTTTCCCTTGGAATAACAGTTTCGTGACAGTTAAGAAATAATGTAAAAGATATTATAGTGAATGTAACTGATCTTGTCTGCAAACGATTGCACGTTTCCTTCGCCACTACGAAACAGCTAGCACAACATAGTACAAGTGACGAAATAATAAATTAACATTTAAGAGGAAACCTGTAATATCTTCCACTAAACTTCGTCCCAAAACTGTCGTTGCCAGACGACCAATATAATTAATTCCCGAGAATCGCAGGGCGTGTAAAGAATCCTCTATTTTTGGACTGGCGTCAATAGCAAGTCGCGTAGATTTCCAAGTAAAATCTTACAAAATATGGCGACCCTTGCAGACCTTTCGCACGGCAAACCGTCGAAAGAGCAGCACCGCATCCGGCATAAATTACAATTAATTACCCGCCTCGGGTGCATTAAATTCGTATAATTCCCGTTTTCCTCGATCACTCCTTAGTTTGTAAGTTTCGCTCTGTCCGAGTGATAGGCGTGCGATCGTTGGCTGTTGTCGAGCGGCGAGCAAGAAGAAGTAGAATCCGTAGAGGAAGAAAATAGTAAGGACATTACACGTGTTTGATTAGTAGTATTTAGAAATCTCAGACGTGCTTAGAGGATTGTAGCTCGCGTGCGATTGTAAGTACATAAAGCGACCATCGTTTCATCAGAGTTCAGTGATTTCAAGCGGGGAACGTTCGTCTTGCTCCTTGCGGCTTTTCAATGATAAGTGCGTTACGTCATTATCCTTGATCATCGAGTGGCCATTGACGTAACTGAATTCTATTTTGCTCCTTGACACGGCACTGCAGTGATTCCCATGGCTTGCGAGAATGCGCGGTTCACTTGTCAACGTCTTTCCTACTTGTTGAGTCTTATTTTCTAGTTTAAGTTTAGTAGAATGAGAACTGTAATGTAGGTAGTTGTGGTAAATATGATAGCATTAGGGGGCTGTAATAGTACTGCAGTAGTTCTATAGCAGTGAATACTCAAATATTCGAAGTTTATTCGTAGCATTCGAATACTTGTAAAATATTCGAATAATCCCAGCCCTATTATCAACGCACCCCTATGGTGTTTGCGAAGTCACACTACGATACTATATCAACAGTATAGTAATACTGTATTTCTATAGTAGAAATATATCAACGTATTGCTATAATAGCACTATAGTGATCCCATACCACGAACATAGCATTAAGTTTAGAGCAGCAATAGTAAATAATGAATTAATTAACACAGTAATCTATTTCCCAGAAATAAAGTAACAGCTACCACAGCAGAACAAAGCCCCCATTTCACAAATAATTACCCCGCTACTTAGCGACTTCCTTTCAAAAGAAACGATATTCATAGAACTACCAATTACAATGTGCAAAATGCGAAATGAACAATCGTGGACCACTTACAGTCAGAGGCAACTGACCACGACTATGCCAAGTTTCCCAGCATGAATCAGTCACTAACAACGGTCTTATCTTGCCCACAAATTTCCGCGTCACGTGGGAAACAGAAATTGCTTGTTGCACAAAGAAGCAGTTTTTTCCTTCCTTGAATGACTGGTTCTAGTGGCTGCGAGGTGTTTGGGAATCACTGCGAGTGTCTCGTGACTAGTCTGTTGTGTCGCTGCTTGATAAATTGCACGTTCCCGCGTCCACGTGGACCGTTGCTTTCCGCGTTACCAGTTAAACTTTGACACTCATCATTCCACACGAGTCGACGTAATATCTAAACTCGCCCTCTGTTACACCACGTCTGGAGACACTTGGAGATTAAAGAGTCCTTATTACTCAGGACATGAGGGGAATATTGGCTGTGCTCCTGTTACTGGCTACGGTCGAGGGAATTCCCTTTTGGAAGGGACCGTTTCAGCTACCTGGAAATCCGTTTCTACCACCTGGACACACATTTCAGCCTCCTGGACACTCATTTCAGCCTCCTGGACCACCATTTCCATTCCCTGGGCTGGGGCCTGGAAGACACGGTCAGCAGAACTGGTTCCCTAATCCGCAACAACCTGGTGTCGATTTAAGCAATGCCGAATGGGTCTGCACGAATACGAAAACTCGTGACATGGTACGTCATAGTTAATTATCAATAATGATCGCACTACTATTAAGGGGGTAGATTACCCTCGATAACCCTGAAACAGGCCTTTTTTCAAACCCAAATTGCAAAGTGCTAAATAACAGTAGACAGAACTTTTTTTTAGATTTAATCGTTATTCTATGAGCTTTAACACAAAAAAAGAAAAGTCTAAATATCTCTATGTACATAAAAGTTGTGAGTAAAAACGTAAACTCGTGTACGTGGTGCACAGTTTGATGGTGAAAGGCCTGTTTTACAGCTATCGAGAGTAATCAACTCTTCTAAGGGAGAAAAATGTACAAGATTTATAAGACCCATAGACCAGGCTATCTTGTACTGAATATTTGACTGAATGGATATTTCCACTCACAAAGATTTCACTTACAGATAGTTATTAGTGCTGTCCCAGGATCACAGACTGTGATTAACGAACAGACACTTCCATGTACAGGATGTCCAAATCAAAGCGGATGTTCTAATACCAACACGAACTGTAACAACCAGAAACCTAATACTGGAAATCCTGAGACAATTGCCCCAGTAACATATGCTCCGGATCCAATGACCATTATAGATGAGTCGACTCGTACTGACTCAGGGATAGGCATTATTGAAGCCAGAATGGGAGACCATTAAATAGGTAGTAATAATATTTGCTAAGCAAAGCAGGTAACCAAGAAGGACAACTTGAAAAAATACGCAGTCGATCTTTTTTTCTCGTTGACTCTTTTTTGTACTTCAATGTCTGTAATACATAAACAATATGACAATGAAATTGAACAAGCTACACGATTCTTTAACTTATTTACCTGAGACTTTGTTATTGACTTATTTATTAAACTTTTGTACCATCCATTCTCGCGGATGCGCAAGTTCATTCGCATACAGTTATGGATTAACTCGCTCTTATACTTTCCCTGTTCGATTCTCAAACAGACCACAAACTCAAATATCAACAGCTTCTTAAATAATATTATCCCCCATAATAGTATTATAACTCAACACGAATGCATTAAACTTCTCTGAATGGAATTAATAATTCACTCGAGGGAACTACTGAGGATTAAAATTGTTCCAATGCAAAATAAAAGTTAAACATTTGGCAACGAAGAACAAAATGCATATACTAGAGAAAATGCTTTACGCGCAATAGGCTTTTAAACATTAAGACATATGATTATATTTCAAACAATTGCGTTAGACTAGTAACAGAAGGAAAAGAAGCGAACTTTTAATACTTAAAAAACAGAAATAGTTAATAACATGATTACCAATAACATAATAAAAGGACGACACTACGTATCAAACTTTGCTATTTTAGACACTCGATCCTACAAAATAAATAAAAAGTGTTTAGTGCAACAAAGAAACAATACCTTATATAATTACACTAATAACCATAATCTTACCGAGAGCGCACTATTATGAAGATACCGTTGTGGCAAAACGGTGGGTGCAGTTAATTTTATGTTGGGGTCTTTCTGTTGAATGTATTCGATGGTCTTTTTAGCGACTGCTTCTACCGTTGCGTTGTTTATAAGGTGATTATCGCTCATCAACGGGCAACTAAAATAGTAAAATTTCAAAGTCAAATTCATATATAGCAATACTTACCAGAGATCGATGTACCGATCGAAGAGCTGAATATTAAAAACAAAACGTATAATAAATCTTGCGCGTTACTTACAGATGTGAATACCCCCTGCGGCCATCATTAAAATGCTGATATCCTGTAACTGGTTTGTCGCAAATGTAGCACATTAGAGCACCGCAGCTGCAGGTAATTTTATTGCAGCCATCTTCTTTAAAGTACGGACGACTGCATTTATAGCATTTCCGGACAAGTGCTTCGGTCATTTTCTCTTCCAAAAGTAAGCGTGCTTTATCAGTCTCCTTTTCATAGCACTTCTGTGGTATATGGTTTAATTCTTTACACAGCCTAATGTAGGACAGAGACGTTGAATGATTAGCTAGAAATTCTCTTGCGCAAAATACGGGGTATTTCGCGTTTCTCGAGAAGCAATCATCTACTCTTTCCGCATCGAACTCACCGACATGACTCTTTCATACACGCAGGATTAAGGCATTTAAAGATTTTGTCCTCCGGAGGAGGTATGCTGGCGAAATGACAAAATGGACAAGAGACTAAGCCTTCTAATCCAGCAGCCATCACTTCCTCTTCTTGCCTCTTACCGATGAGGATACTAAATTGCGTGGGGGGCAACACCTTCTGGAGAGTAGAGAGGCTGAACTCCTCATCGCAAGTCACAAAACATGGAATTTTCGTCTGGCCTTGCGCTAATTTCGACTCGGTCCCTCTCACGATACACGCATTACAAAATATATGTCCATCGTTGCAAGTTGAACATTTAGACGGCATGCATTCGCTGTCGTAACAACACTGGCACTCCAGAAGCTCCTGATTTTTCTGTTAAACATGCGTATTAATTAAGTCCCTTCATCTTTTATTCTCGTCGTTGCACAGTGTTTCGCGTAATGTATAAATGTAAAGAATCTGTATGTCCGATCCACAAATTCTTGTATCTTAAAATTTTAATAAAGGAACGTAGGTTTTAATGTCACCTATAAGTTTTGCTGAATTTACCAATTTGTTGTCAAAAATGATGCTTGAAATTTATTTCAATTTTCGGTGCGTTTTTTTTTACACACGTGCTATTTGCCGAATGTTTATCTGATTAATTTGAGTTTTATAAGTTATGTTTAATATTATATGACATTCCTAGCTGCCGAAAATTTTTTTTGCAATATCAACAATTTGTCCCCATTTTTTGTGTTAAATGTTTATCATCTTTGACTTGAGTTTTAAAAAAGTACCAAAAAGTACCTCCGTGATTTTTTTATATTAATCGGGGGAGCATTAAACTTTACATTAACGTCAATTTCAACTGCTCGAATTTGCCAGAAACGAAAAAAATAGCCGAAATCATTAAGACTTTCATAAAATACTTGATAGTAGATGATTCAAATTATTGCTAATTGTCAAATACAAACCCAGACAAATGTTCCCAGTCCGATTCATTTTTATGTTTTACGTACCACTTAATAAAAATTACAAACCATATACAAGAAAAATTTTGAAATTTTTTTTATATACCTATCGATGCATTTTTATATTCTGTTTAAAAAAGTATTGGAGTACTTAGGTCGAAAACTAATTTGTTCAGAAGCTGAGTTTTGCTCCGAAGCCAATATACGCGAAACACTATGCGTTGGTTACAAATGTAAATTACCTTCAATCTCCGGAATTTTGCGTCTTCCTCTTTTTTCAACTTTTCAAAATATTTTCTAATTTCCTCCTTATGCATTATAAATGCACATTCCTGCAATAAAGGAATGTCTTCCGACAGACATTTCTCCCATGAATGTACAGCCCGAGCTGACTGCCTATCCGGTGGTACTTGCTCGATTACCGTCGCAGCGGAATTTAAATGATAGTTGCATGATTCATAGATATTCTTCAAAGTCATTTTCTACAAGTATTAAATAACATTCTCTACACATCACAGGCAGAATATTAAATTTCAGAAGACGTACCTTATGATACTTGAAATGAGATTTCAGAAACGCGAACGCGTTAGCATTATTTTTACACTGCCTGGTCGGATCCTCGAAATGCTTGAACGGATCCGGGAATATTTCCAAAAACTGTTTCACATCAAAATTACTAATATACCGCTTTTGCTGATCTGTAATTCTTGTCCTCCTTAATTTCTCCTCTTTCGTTGGATAAGTTGGATTCTCCCATTGCGATTGTATGAATTCCATTATCTCCTCCTGATTTCCATTCATACGTTGCACAATCTTCCGCAAATACGTCGATTCCGCATCAGGAAAGATATCCGACAAATAAAGATACTGTTCGTCATCTTTCTGTGCAATAGCTTTCTGAACAGGACATATCTTTTTCTCTTCAACTGCAGATCCGTGCGACTCTTGCAGCGATTTAATGGGATCAACACTTGCTTTCAGCACCAGGCTCTTAATACTATTTCTATCTTTGTTACGAAGCACAGACATTACATCGTTCTGCATTTGCAAGTCAGGGCGCCGAATCACATTTCTGTTCGGATTAATTTCCTTTCTCCTGACACCCTTAAGTACTTTTCTCTCCCCTACTTGGATTTTAGAAGGATTGGAAGTCCTAAACCTTAGCGTAGTCATAATATTATGAGCGGCCACAAGTTTATCGTCCAGGCATGGTTTAATAAGTTTTGCTCCTGACGTCACAGGTGCTTCAGCGGTGGACACCTTAATTGCTGCAGCAAATAAAGCATTTTCATACTCTATTTCCTGCATTAATTGCGCTACTTTCTCGCGTGCAGTCTGATTCTGTTGAAAAGTACTAGAACCATCTGCTATTGCTCCTTCAGTGGATGCAGTGTGGAGCAGTACGTCATTGGAACCTTTCGAGCCTGTACTAGTTGATGCAACTGGGAACAAAGTTTCTGCGTCTACTGTTGCTGCTGGCAGATCAACTGTTACCATATCCGGCAATTCAGTATTGGAACCTTCAGAGTTCGTACTAGTTGATGGCATTTGCAAATTCATTTCCTCGTTGCCTGATGCATCGTCACATAACATATCAATAGATTTTGCACCGCTGTTTTCCTTACTCGGATCGTTAGGTACATTATTATCACAATTTGTGTTAGCTAGACTTATTGTCTTTGGCACTTTCTTGTTATTTTCAAATTGTCCAGTAAATCTATTACTGTTTGTGATCTGAGACTGTAGGAACGCGTCTCTTACTTCCTTCCTCGCTTCGATATCAACGTGCTTAAGTTTACCTTTGTATATGATAGGTTTACCAGACGAGTGCTGCTCTTTGGTGTTGTGCATGAACTCTAAATACCGCATGTACTTATGGAACGCATGCTCTTTAGAATTATTACTATCGTTTGCTGGCAAATTGGTCGAGGGTGCTAGGAATACATTCTTTGCGATAGGTGCACCATTGTTACTTATTACTCTCTTATCTTTACATTTTTTATGATTCATTGGCGGGCTACAGATGCCTGGCTGATCGTTGCATTGTAGAGCGTATGATAGTTTCGAAGGGGCTAGAATGGAACGATTGGAAGATGTAACACGTACAATGTGTGCTGGTCCAGGATTGACTATCAATTTCGCTGGCTGTAGTATTCCCTTCTGAATGGATTGAGAGACTTTATCTTTACCCGGTGTATTACTTTCATAATTTTCATGCACTGTAATCATCTCATTTTTAGACCCATCAATATTTAACGCATCTTGCCTGTTTAACGAACCATCTAGCAAATCATAGTCATTTGTTACTCTCATATCCTCATCGCACAAATTAAATTCTGCCCCTCTCTGTTCAACATTCGATAATTTAGAAGACACCTTTTTACATTCTCCAACAGAATTGTCGTCTACCAATTTCCTCTTCGTAGGAAAACGTGCAGTTGGTCTTTTCCACGGTAATAAATCCCAGAGACAAAGTTCTACTCGATTCTCTGCGTCAGGGTTTTTACACAGAGCTGCGTACACTCGCTGGTACGTAAACTTAGGTAGAAGACTACATATTTGAACAGCTTCCTCCTGTAGCTTCTCGTCAACGAGACCAGGCACAATATCATCAGCATTTGTACCTTGATTTTGAGTTAGGCTGCTCGAACATTCTGAAGGATCTCTCTGATACATATCATCGGGAAAATTAACAGAACCTGGTATCGGAGATGTAATCTCGTCAATTGATAGATCATTGGTGTTATCAACATCTTTGCTACATCCAGGTGTTGGACTACTCCAGCACCTAGCAAAATCTCTAATAGATATATTTCCTGTATCAAAGTCCTTGCTGCAACCTGGTGTTGGACTGAAACGTTTAGCAGATTCCATCTTAAAAGCACCATCGGGTAGCGCTGAAACTGAACTCGCTCCTTCTTCTTGGAAACTCTCTATAGAATCTAAGTTGTTATTCGGATCGTTATTATTCTCTTCTAAAATTTCTATATCGACCACAGCGCAGGAAGAGTTACTATCAGTGTGACGCGCAGTCGCGTCGCCACAAAACTCTATACTGGCAAGTAAAGGTGCACGCAGCTGTGCTATAGATTTGCCATGGTACGGTTTCTCATGCTCGTTTCTTGCTACCAACCAATGTTCACTGCATTCTTCATCGGAATCGCTTGAACACAGATCTATGAAGAATTTATTCGCGTTCGATTTCTGTATAGTCTTCTTCCCTTTAGGGGTTCCAAGTTTCAAAGGTTTATGAATGCTATTACGAAGTACACGTTCAATCGAGTTACTTTGTAACTGACGGTCTCTCTTATCGTGTGTTCCTATAATTAAATTTGTTACGAAACTCAGTTTTTGTCCGATTGAAACGACACGTTCCCTTATTTCTTGGGTGTTAATAATTACATCATCCAACATTTTCTGTGTCGATAAATTGTAACTTACTAGGTAAGAACGCTGGCGATTACTTTATCTATAATAAAATATTATATGTATAGTTGTATTATCTTTGCAAGGCAATTCAACATTGTTTATGGAATCGTTTAAAAGCAACTATTAAACTGAGACTAAATAACCATCCAGTCGCTATCAAAGTAACTTACATAAATTAAAAACAAAGTTCCTTAAGCATACGCCTACGTCGAGCCAGTCAAGAATACGCTGCATAAGAATGACCTGATCGTGTATCTCGTCCCTCAATAATCGAACTACGTAATTTGTTTCGACGAAGAAATTTTGTATTCTCACTCTGGCAACTCATACAATCCGCAACCGTGGTAACAACAAATTATTTTCCCTACAATGGAAGACGCGAAACAAATGGCACAAGACGCCGTTAAATAAGCGCGTAAAACAAATAAAACGACATCGTTATATTAGATTCTTCTGGGATTCCCATAAAAAGCCAAACACACCCGATGACTTAACCACAGACGAAGTATAGGATAGATTTAACATCTTACGAGAGTTTTGGTCGCACGAACTCAAAATACGTGAAACGATCGTTTCGTTTTGACGCGCGCTCTAGATTTCAGAACACTCACTCTGGGAACTAATTCAATTCATTGTCAGTGATAGAAGTCGGTAAAGTTAGTAAATGAGAAGGCGATAACAATGCTTTCGCAGTGTAAATTCCAGTGTAAGTTTCGTAGAAATTTGTATCATAATTGATTTCAATTCTAACAACAGATTGCGATCGGATTGGATCGAATTGCACTCTCAGTCGGTAAGGTTGCATGCGACACGAAAATGGTAAGGGATCTCTAGAACCGACTTGAGCATTATTTAAATAAAAAGTTACTTAAGTAAGGAATCAACTAACTAAAATTTATCCACCGAATAAATCTACTTTCTTTAATCATCGAGCGTTTCGTCTTCTGCGTCGCATAAAGTTTTCATTTCGAACTCAATTTTTTGGCGCGCAATTTAAAAAGTATTTGGTTCTCACATAAACTCTTTCCATTTTCTTACTACAAACTTTCACAAACAATACAATTTCCCAGTTTCCTCATTTATCCATCCAAAAGCCTGATTCCATTTTTCCAAAATTACTTGAATTTACTGGCAAAATACTGTGCTAAATAATATTTTCAAACGTATATAGCCATCGTTTCCAGAATAGTCGCTGCCAAGTTATAGCAGAGGACGCTGCGATTAAAAGTGGGAGCACTCGACATTATATTGCTATCTGGAACAACATAACCTTAAAGGGTGCCTTGATAACCCGCTGTCGGCGGATGAACTGTCAATTTCTGTGTATTGGAGAAGGTTACTGTGCGCCCTGTTGTTCGATAGATATCCAGGAAATTCGTGTCGACCGACCAGAGTCCACGAATTTCCAAAAATCTTCCCACGATTCCGCACCCACAGCGTTTCGGGATAAGCGTAGCAATTTAATACGTGACCGCACCCGTCTTTGGGCAGTTGCGTGCAGTGATTCATACAGATAATTCACCCTATCGCACGTCCCCCCGAACAGCATCGTATGTAAATTCGTCGAGTTCTTCGTGGAATTCAGTCAGAAAATGACGGAGGTTCATAGCTTCGGCATCGATGCCATCAGCTGTCACGCATGGAATAAAGACAGGAAAGGTTCGAGTGTTGTTCCATTCTAACGCGATTCCACCTCGAATTCGTAAACATTTCTCTCATGTTTTCACAGAAGTCGCTATCTGCCCGAACAACAATGAGATTCAAGTGCACAAGAGTACGTCGAACGGCTGGAAATTGCTCCAGAATCTGCAGGTGCACGATATGCACGTTATGGGTATCGACTGGGCGCCGAACACTAACCGGATAGTGACGTGCTCCGCGGACAAGAACGCTTACGTCTGGACGCAGGAGGCGGACGAGAAATGGAACCCAGCGTGGGTGGTTTTAAGACTGACTCGTGCTGCGACGTGCGTGAAATGGTCGCCGCTAGGTACGATGCTTGTTTTGTTTAATCGAATCCAAGGGCGTTGAATTATCTGTTTATGTTGCTTTGTTTCTTATAATCTCTTTTGTAGAGAATAAATTCGCTGTCGGATCCGGAGGCAGAGCGATAGCTTTATGTTACTTTGTTTCTGAGAATGATTGGTGGCAATGTAAGCATATAAAGCGTACGTTAAGGTCCACTGTGACTACGGTTGATTGGCATCCAGATAACAAAGTTCTAGTCGCGGGCTCGACCGATTACAGAGTTCGTGTCTTTAGTGCATTTATCAGTAATATGGAGGACGCGCCGGAGAGCAGTCCTTGGGGTCAAAGCAATACTTTAGGAACGTTACTTGCTGAATTCCAAAACACTCCAAATGGGGGTAAGGGAAGACTGTTTTTTTTTAATAGCTTTGATGTCGGTTTTTGTTAATTATTTACTTTTTGGTACCTAGGAGGCTGGATACATCATGTTGCGTTTAGTCCCTGTGGTAATAAAATTTGTTGGGTGGCGCACAATTCATCCATCTGCATCGCGGATGCTACCAAAGGGAACGCAGTGATACGATTGAATACAGAGCATTTACCATTCTTAACTTGTGTTTGGATGGGGTCTAATTCCATCGTTGCTGCGGTAGTTATACGTATTTTTTCACCGCTTCGCGACCACGGACGAGATATCCCGCGGGTTTGTTTACCAAGATAGGAGTTCTAATTTGAAGAAAAATCAATTTACAAGGGAATATCCCGAACCTGGAAATTTGAAAAATTCTGAAACTTTGTGAATACGATTTCCTCCTGATTACAACGCAATTTTTTGTGCTGCCCAAATTCACTCTAAGGGGGTGTATTGAAAATCCATCTGAAAATGGGTATTTTCCGATTTTGTGTTATAACTCTTGAACTGTAAAATATTCTTTTTACCAAATGATAGATCTAATTAAAAGAAATCTCTTACAGTTGGCGAGTTATAACACAAAATCGGGAAATAGACGAATTTTCAGGGGTTAATTTCACCCCCTTCGAGTTGAATCAGGAGAAGATACTCTACATATTCACAAAGTTTCAGAATTTTTTTAATTTTTGGATTCGGAATCTTCCCTTGTTAGCGAATAATAAATGAAACACTTATTATTTTTTATAAATTGATTTTTCTTCAAATTAGAACTGCTATCTTGGTAAATAAACACGCGGGATAGCTCGTCCGTGGTCGCGAAGCGGTAAAGCGTGTCCTGCGACTTCTAAATAGAGCGATTCGTCAATTGAAACACGTAATCTTGTTCTTCTAGGGTCACAGTTGTATGCCAATGTTATATTCCATAGACGACAATGGCCAGTTGTATTTCGTGTCAAAGTTAGACAACACACAGAAGAAAGAAGCAGCCAGATTGTCCGCCATGCATAAATTCCAGTCCTTAGACCGTCAAGCGAGGACAGATACGAACGACAATGCCTTGGACAGTATACATCAAAATACAATCAATTGCGTGCGCAAAGTATCCGATACCGAATTTAGCACGAGCGGTTTAGACGGTCAGCTCGTAGTTTGGAACCTCAAGGTAAACTCGACAAACACATTCTCCATTCACACTACATATAACCCTCCGATTAACCGACTCTCTCTTCCATCTAGCTCCTGGAGAATTCCATCGCTGGTCTCAAGATAGCATAAGTAAGATTTTTTTTTATATCACAAAGATGGATGAAGATATTACATCAAACGAAAGATGTATAAATGTTAAAACTGAAAAACAATATACAATTTCTCATTAAGCTCCGTGTTGTCAGTTTCTTCTATTAAATTATTAAACAGATATCGACATGTGTATCGGGTGCAGAGCTGGGCAAATTTCATTCAAAGTCCAATTAGCGAAATACAGATTTCAGGTGTCTTAAAAAACTTTTACTCTGTGCACAATGATGTTACATACAGTTAAAACAAAATAAAGCATTGATCCATTTGAAATACGAATCTGGAGTGAACCATTCGCCTGTAAAATTGCAAACATCTCCCATCAATTATCTCTAGAAGATTCCGCTTGAATTTCAAAAGAGAATTCGCCCCGTTTCGAATCCGGCGCGCGCGGCGCTCCTCGGCAGTGCCGGATTTACCCTTAGGCTAACAAGGCTCAAGCCTAGGGCCCCTCATTCTAAATATTTTCTTCGAAAAATTAGCATTTTTTTATATTATCTTTATTAACTTGTATCTTTAATATTTATTTATGTTAATGTTATGTTTAGTTTTGATATTCAATGTTAAGGGAGGTTTCTGCCTTGTTGGGCCAAAAAATGTTCGATTTTTCAGCAATTTTTTATCCCTTAATTTTGAAATTAAATTCTTATTTAGATCACACGAGCATTAAATCAGCGTCATTTTATTTTTTACATTTAATTAGGGACTCCTACCCCGTACGTAAAATACCGGTATTATGGTAGGTTTCGGTACTTTCCTACTATGTTACCGAAAAGAATACGGAAAAAATACCGGTATTTATTTCGGTTTTCGGTAACCTATTGTTTTCGGTACGATATCGGTTTCGGTATTTATTTTTTTCGGTACAATATCGGTTTCGGTATAGCTGTATTGGCGAAATACCGGTATGAGCGTTATACCGATATTAAGTCCCTGGGCCCACCAAATATTCAGCCTGAGGCCCCCTCATAGATAAATCCGGCTCTGCACCAAATATTCAGCCATATATTTTTTTCGGTACAATATCGGTTTCGGTATTTATCTGTTTCGGTACAATATCGGTTTCAGTATTTATTTGTTTCGGTACAATATCGGTTTCGGTATGATATCGGTTTCGGTATAGCTGTATTGGCGAAATACCGGTATGAGCGTTATACCGATATTAAGTCCCCGGGCCCACCAAATATTCGGCCTGGGGCCCCCCGATAGGTAAATCCGGCTCTGCTCCCCGGTGTCGCGGGTTGCATATCGCAAGGCGTCGGTACGTGTACGACGGTTCACCGGTCGGCAGGGGTAGAAGAGAGCGCTGGCTAGCGCCTAGAAACTCAGCACACTGCCGCGTGCTTTGAGTGGGGGGCAGCCGGACAAGTTCAGCGCGACTATCGATTCAGTCTCGCGCAAACCACCCCCATGTGCCGTGCCCGTTGCAGCAGCTCCACCTTCTCGCTTTGTTTTCCGCTCTCGGTGTCATGACTGACACATAAACACAGGCGCCGCGGTAAAAGGAACTGGGCTGCTGTGGTCCGCGCGTGAAACGACGGGACGCGTGCAGAAACTTCAGAACGGGGTAGGGAATCCCGCATAAACGTATGAACAACTCGCCGAGCGATATCAATCCTATTCGACGATGATGCTTATCGATTCGCGGACCGTTTCTCGCGAGGCATACACATCGCAGTGAGGCGGGCCAAGTTTTCTATTACATAAAAATCCCAGATTCGCGTCAAGGAGCCCCGTTTGACCAACTTAATCTTGGTTTCACCCGAGGGTGGTTCACCAATCCTCAGAATCGGCTCTGTCAGCCGCGTCCCGAGTCTTCTCATCGCTCCGCTTCCTCGTGGCTCTCGTTTCCTCGCCCCCTGATCCCCCAGTGGTGCCCCGACATTTAATTCGCCACGCTGCCGATGAAAATAGATGTTTCCAGCGAAACGTCCCGTGATCGATTCGCGCGCTAGAGAGTGCTCCCTGAGGGCTGCGGTGGTGTTCATTGTTCGCCGCGTCCCGACGGTGCACGCGTTATAAATTTAGAAGACACGCCGATACGGTGGAGCGGCTACCGATCGGGCGGCTCGCCTCGGAATAGTTCCGGCCCGATCCTAATTAACCGTGCCGGGGCAGCGGGGGGCACGCGTGATTTTCGCCGTGGAAGCGGATCGATGCCGTAAACGCAAGAAGAGGAAAAGAAAGAGAGGAAGGTGTGAAAGGAGGGAGCGCGTGATACTCTAGCGTCTGTGAACGCGTTGCCATTCGAATATGAAGCGGCTTAATCACGGCCCCACGAGCCCGTGCACGTCTTGACTACCGAAACCCGCGGGGAGAGCGACGAGAACCTGCGCCCCTGAATCGTGAGAGAGATGTCTTCTATATCAGCGCAGGGGGTCGTCGAAAGAGCCAGCGCCGAGTTGACCAAGAGAATCAACGGTCTGGGGTTGAAAGCGTCCAAGCATCATGGTTGGTCAGATATTTTACTCGGGTTCTGTAGATCAGCTCCCTTTTTAGAAACATACCCCCTTCAATCAACCCGCAGTACGTTTTAAGTGTGCATGTAAATATTCCCAGCCGATGATAAGCTTCAATCAATAATCACGATAATCCAACCCATGCCTGGCTAGTACGCGCTCGGCCTTGTACCTACCATTCACCTCACCCAACCTGACTCCTCATCGTAGACCTAACTTCACCCCGACCTAGCTTACGACCCAGCTGAACGTGGCCCACACAGAATTCATTTACCCAAAGTTAAGTAGAACCTGACCCTGGCCCGAACTTCCTTTAATTCAATCTACCTCATAGCTAATTCAAGCTTAATACGTCCCTGACACAGGCCTAACCCAAATCTCCCTAATAATTGCATGTTCTTTTCCCTTGCCCTCTTTCCCATCCCCTCGGAAGGCCGTTGATCGTGCCCAAGAGCACGTTGCAAGAATATTTCCCGGGGTATAATTTCCCTTAGTTCCTTCATCGATCCCAAACCTCCCCTATGTTGCAAATTACAAAAACCTTCTGTATAGAGACGTGGAGGGGAACCCCGAAATTTCGCTGTTACGTAATCGCGGTGACGAATTGATTTCTGCGGTGCCGCGACACGCTGCTCCTTCCGCGCGCCGTTTCTTACATCCCCGCATTATGCGAGCTACATCCCTCTCGAAATCTCATCTTCGAGCCCCCGGTTGAGCGGTTGCCTCTAGTCGCAATCCGAACTGCAATGGAATCGATACCGTTCAGCCCTCGTGCACGTGGATACGTGGAAGCGAAACGTATCAAAGTGTCACAGGCCACTTTGCTTTCCTTCCCTTCTGTTCCATCCCCGTCGAGCTTTCCTGGAAACGATACCAACTGCCCACGTTCCCACAGAGGCTTCGCCTCGCTCTCGGCGTCCCTGCGAAAGGAGAATTGATATGAATTTAATCAGACGTGACGTCGCTTTGAGAAAATCTATGCAGTGAAGAGTTGAGGAATTCCGTTCAATTATTCTGTCGGAGTAATCGCGTCTTTGGATCGTTAAAGTTACGAGCTACCGCGGACAATTGCGCTGACAATGGAGCCGTATCAATTTGCGGAACCACGTCAGCGATTTACAAGCGGAAATATCGGCGAATCGACGTTTGCCGCGAAGCTGTTCCGTTGCAAGCTAGGGGAATGGGAGCGCGGTTGTTTTCGGTCAGTAGAGATTCAAAGGGAAAGGAAAATCGAGGGATAAAGAAACAAAGGGGTGGATCGCTCGGTTTTCGTCGGAGGGCTCGGTAGATTTATTTGGAACGCGTGGAAATGGCGATCGGAGAGGCTGGATTGACGCCAGATTGTAAGAGGGCTGATAAAATCGCTCTTGAGGATAATTAATCATTCGTCTCGTGTCGTCACGCTGATTACGGTGGCACTGACGATTCTCTGCCCCTACGGCGGCAAACCGAATGCGCCTGTGGGTATGCTGACAACGAAATGCGCACCGTGCGTTATACACCGTCGCGATTAAACCTCGAATCGATACCGTGTCCCTTAACCCTTTGCGCTCCGACACGCTCATTAGTCGATTGACATGGGGAATTAAAATAGAGGATATCGGAATTGTGTGGCGTCAGAACTTGGTGGTATGTTTCTTTAGGAATTATGGGTTCTATGGCTTTTGTGCAGTTTAGTATCGATTTCAATTTCTATTGGAGCGATGTTACTTTGTGAAACTGATTCATTTGCTGTGTAATTTTTTTATAAGAACCTCGGTGACTATTCTTGTCGCTTTTATGACACTTCTTATTTTTAACCCTCGACGCAAAATGGAGGGGTGAAGAAATAAATTAAGAAGATAGAGTAAACCAAGAGTACTTGTATGTAGCTTCTTAATTTTTTTTTTGTTAACATTTCAAAGCTGTCCCCGATGAATTTTTGAATATTATAAGAATTCGAAATAAAGATTATAAAATAGGTGAGTTTCATCACTTTATGAGATCAAAAAATTTAATATACGTTGGGACTATAATACTTATAACAGAGAAATAAATAATAGGATGTAATTAGTTATTTCATCTCATTTTTTAAGTTTTCGGAACATACTTTTTCAGTTAATAAAGCGTTCTTTTTGAGCCGGAGGTTTTTTAAATTTTTAATATATTAATATTAAAAAGCTTCCCCGGATATTTTGCCCCTCCGTTTTTATAATTTTATATACTTCCTCAAAATACACGCATTCTTTAATTTATTATCTACTTCGTAACACATAGATCCAAGTTTCGCAAAGTGTAACTGCTCAATCCCAGCTTTTATGGCAGGATATTTACAATTTATCGGGGGTGAACGATACAGAGGGTGAATTTAAAGAGTCCAGGCGGTTCGTAAAATTAGCTGCCTCCTCTGGAGTAGAATCTATTGTAATTTAAACCGCAGTAAACGTAGGTACTCGTTTTGGAGCAGCACCAAGGCGATTATACTGGGCGCGTAAAATAGATGGGACAACTGAGAACTTACGATGCTCGTTTGAATGAAGAAAGAAAGCTGTTACAATTAGTAGTGGGAGTTCCCTTACGCCTTTAGCACCTAATACCGAGTATCTTAATATATAAAGCAGAAAGTATTTGTGTGTTTGTCTGTCGTCTAGCTAATCCAAATGAATGTGACTATCTTCACAAAAATAAAATAAATAAAAAAACATAATTTTATTATAAAATCAGAATCTAAATTTCGGGCGAAGCCGAGTAGTAAAGCTAGTTAGCTATATCTGTGGTATTTGAAACGCTACCGTAAACCGTAGAGGGATATAAAAAAACAATAATTAGCTTTTGACGCGTTTCAGTCGCGAGTGCACAGCGAAGGCGATTCATTTAATATTATTTATTTCTTCTTACTTGAGGCAAACCGGAAATATCCAGCAATAGGGGAACTCCCCTGAACTTATATTGGGAAACCCAGAATTTCGATACGCCAACTAGTGACAGAAAATTGAACTATTGAGAGTAGGTCAAAATCTATCGAAGTCCATATGATTTTCCAATTTTTAAATTTTTTTGAACACTAAATTGTTACTTATTCGATTAATAAATACTTATTCGGAATGTTTGGTGGGACCTACTTTCAATAGCTTACCAACTTACCACCACAGCGCTGAAATCTAAACCACGCCTCCACTAAGTTTCCCAATAGTAAAACATATGAAAAATGAAGTACATCCACCAGAGATATAAACGAAACGAAGTACTTTCGAAGGAGTAGGTGTTGCGCCACGGCAAAGCATACGAAATCTGCCACGATGTGGGCGGAGATCGTACATAGAACATATGTTATGAATATATCAAAGAAAACTATTCTTATCTCGCCAAAGATTTGGAAAATTCTGACGATATTTCGGGACGCGCTGGGATTGTTGTTTCATCGTTTAGAGGAGCATAGTGCACGTGGGTAATTAAAAACGTTAATGGTTTGTGGCATCTCGCTTGGGGCAGCCTGTATGTACTTCGTTCGGAATTGATCGCGTTTAACGGGTCGTCGAGGGCGGGACGTGGATTTCACGAAAAAATGTCCGCGACGCGATAAAGGGAGACGGACGGAAAATAGAGACGTACCCGGAGCCAAATAGGACGTACCGCTCGGAAATAAAACGAGACTAACTGCCGCATCTTTGCCGAGTTTACCTTTGCAGAAACGCCTTTAAGGCAACGCTCGCCAGCACGCGCGGCCGCTCGAGAAATCCTTCTTCCTACACGGTGTCAATGAATTGTAGGTTCGAACGTTGGGCATTCGTAGAGTTCGTCGAAAGAAATGGAGGAACCACGGTAGATATATGTAGATTATAGGAATTCAGCGTCTTAGTTTGCGAAAATTTCGATTAGTAAGTGTTTTTTAATTTGCAAGGTACTTGAGGGGTAAAATGGGGAGTGCTCTAAAATTTTGGGACAAAGTGGTAATATAAAATTGTAAAAATTTGTTTTAATAAAATTCTTTATAGAGGTATTCAATATGTTTAGTGATTAAAATATAATTTGATTTGGTGGGTAAAATTTTCTTGATATTCTGTAGCAAATATTGGTAAAAGGTAAAATTATTAAAATTAAAATTGATGCCTATAATTAATCAAATTACTTCTCTTAATTTATTTGGAATTAATTGTCCGTGGAAAGAAACGGGAGCGATGTGGAAGTATTCAGCTTTTCAATTTCTCAGTCGATTTTTTGATTAGTAACTGTTTTTTTCATTTCCGTAAGTAGAGGAAGAAATGCTCCAATATTTAGACTGAAAGTCTTACCCACAAAGTTTATCAATAGAGTTCGTGTCTTCTACGGTTCATTAAGATCTTTTCGTTGCATTCAATGAATTCTACAAATACCTCATGTTTGTATATATCCACCAAGCAATGGTGAGGTTTGCAGAAGTTAAGAGAAGAATGTGGGCAGCAAATTGGTCCGAGGAAGGTCTTTGACTGCCGTCCACTTTTCCATCTTCTATTTGGGTATAAACATTATAGACCTCATTATTGCTGGTACACCTATATTTACACCCTGTATATTTAGACTCCTCGTCCAGCTAGTACTACCGAGCCACAGAAATCCCTGATAACGTGTATACCCACCACAGGTACCAACTTCCCAGTGTCCCTTACAAAACTTCCACTTAAAATTGAATTTCCAAAAACAACCCCTGACGCTCTCAATTCCACCAAACGCCCAATAAACCGCCATGTAGTACTCAAGCTTTTCAGCGAAACCCGCAACAAGTGAACGTAAAAAACAAACTTTCACCATTCCTAAAAATCGACCTCCCCCTTTCCACGCGCTTCATCCCCTGCTTATTCGCGTAAACCTTCCTTATTTATCAACACAACTAGCCCACTCCCCCCGTCGGCGTCTCCTTCATCCCCGAAGTGGGAAAGCTACCGTTTTCGAAAAGAATGGGAATCCCACGGGACGCAGGATCGCGGGGTGCCCCTTGGGGCTGCAACTGGCCAGGTGAATCGCGCGGAACGGTGGTCGTTTCGCTCGAATCGGGGGCGGGGACCCCGCGCTCGCGACCCAATAAATAGCATCGATCGTCCGCGGGGAGTCGGCGGCTGACAGATCGGAGGGTTATCGGGGCGAATGTGGCGGTGCTGTTTCAGGTGTGGGAAAGGCCAGCGTCATGGAGCGCGTCACGAACGCGTTATGCGGAAGCGGCGAGGTGCCCTACTCGAAGCTGCAGACCGCGCACAATGCGAACGCGACCCCGGAAAAGCCGAGCAGGAGCGTGGTCGCGTCGGTGGGCGGCATGCCGTCGGTCAATAAGAAACGCGTGAGCACGCGGGGCTGCGACAGGATGATGAGGAGCCGACTGCGGTACGCGCCGGGCGGCTACGTGGTGCCTGCCACCTGGGACCAGCTGATGCAGGACGACCACTTCCTTGGGAAATTCTTCCTCTACTTCAACGCGATCGAGAGGAGGATTCTGGCACAGGTGACCGCTTGTAGGATTGTCGGTCGTGTACGGGTGCCTCGCAGAGGCGCGGGGATGGTTAAGGGGGTATACCCGTTTGAACTCTCGGAAAATGTGTACCTTTTGTGGATTTTTTTACAAGTCAACGGCTTGACGCAGATTTCACGTTTGTTTTCTATCTTTACATAGTATTATGAACTAGGGCTGCGACTATTTGTCGAATTTTTCGGTATTTGAGTATTCGAATACTTCAGTTGCTCAATTATTTGGTGAATATAATTCGAATATACAAGTGTTCGAATAATATTCGAATATACATACAAGTATTCGAATACTATTCGAATATGCAAGTATTCGAATACTATTCGAATATGCAAGTATTCGAATACATTCGAATACTATTTGAATACTTAAGTATTCGAATACTGATATATTAGAATAGTATGGTGTGAATTATAAATCAAGTTCTTTAGGTTCATTTGTCAGGAAGAAATCTTGTAAGCTAATTTTGACCCACTTCACACCATTCGAATACTGATGTATTCGAATAGTATTCGAATAATAACATTCGAATACTAAAATATTTGAAACTTATTCGTAGCATCCGAATACTTGTAAAATATTCGAATATTAAATTATTCGAATAGTCCCAGCCCTATTATGAACTACTTAAAAAAGAGTTTTAGTTAAAAAACTATTGTTTTTCGGAAGTTATGAATACATATCCGAAAGTCTCCAGATTTTAGACGGCTAAACGGTGTTTTAAACGGCTAAAATGTGTGGTCTGCTCCCTTAATGCAGTGAGGGTGCGGGGGGTGACGCAACGCACCGGTGGCAAACCTTTTTATCTGCGCGCGACAAAAATTTATAAATAATATCTATCGAATCGCTGACGTGCCGGACAGCTTTTAATAGGGGAAGAAATTAATAGAAAATTAATCATTGCAGAATTTTATCGAGACAAGTTTGAAAATTAACATTTAGAATTTCATGAGAATTAATTAATAGCTTGATATACAGATTGTCGGACTTATAGTAGAAGTTTGCCAAAAGTATTTTAGTATATTATTTATCTAACGATATAATAATTATTTTAGATTAATATATACATATTTCGAGCCACCGAAATTTTCATACGTACCAGCTCTGGCACGTGTGCAATAGGTTCGCCATGCCTGACGTAGCGGAGCCCTCAAGTCACTTGCAGACGTGTCAACAGCCCAGGAACATAATCAGTGTGCTGTTTGGACAGTGGCGTTGCAGGGCTCTAGGTTCTAGGCAGCCTACGTTCTTTAGATCTTTAGACACGTCGCGGGAAGTTTTTTGTCTATGCGGGTTTGAAGCTATAATTGGCCTTTGTCAGGGCAATGATTCTGACGTGTGCTGTAGAAATGTGAAGGAACAAGTGCAGCCCTGCAACGAGTGGCAAATGAGACACATTTGGTGGCTTGCACCCTCGAGAATGCTGCTTTGCAAGACAGTCAAGTAGGACTGGGGTCACTGTAGCTCTGTGAGGCACGACATGACCGATGGATTTTAAAATGTTAGGAAAGAGCAATGTTGTGTTTGTGTGTATATAATTCTCAGGGGTAAAACTGAAGGAGGGAGGGAGGAAAAATTTAGGAACAGCGCATGGTGGGATTTGCAATAAGTGGCGCCCGATTAAGTATAGTACGAGATATTTAGATTTAGGATTTATAGGAAATTTAGTTTTATTCGTGGGTCCAGCTTCTTTATTCTGATTCTGAGTAGAAGTCAAAAGTTTCACTATTGCTTGGTGTGCGCCTGCAGGGTAGTTTCTGATTAAACGATCGAAGGATTTTTATAAATTAATCAAAATATCAGTGGCGGATTTAACAGGCTGGCAAATCCGCAGTTATACCATCTGGGCCCCTGTTCAGGAGGCCCCCCAGGGCTCCATCTTTAAAAAAATATTATGATTTTATCCAAAGCATATTCTTTTTAAACTTATGTTGTTATAAGTTTACACTTATATTTTTAGTAAACTACCGCATTATTTCCCCGAAAAATGGGCCCTGCTCAGAAGCCCCCCTAAGACTCTGTCTTCAAAAAAAAAAATTATGATTTCATCCAGTACTATATTTTTTTCTATACTTTCCTGTACACTTTCCCCCTTTTAGTAAACTACCTCTTCATGTTCCCGAAAAATGGGCCCTTCAGAACGTTCGCCACCTGTTTTATTTTCTTAAATCCACCACTGCCAAAGATATATAAAGAGGAATCAAAAACTCATGTTACAGCGTTCTCCCGAGAATCACATGGGAACACCTTCGACAAATCAACTCGAAACGCAGGAATCACTTCGCGCTCTTTTAATCAAAGCCAAATCTTACGAATCTTTACAAACCAAACATCACTCATCCCTCGACTTCCACTATTCTTAGCTCTAATTACTTTCGCGTGACTCGAGATGAGGCAGACGCGGAAGGACCGTGCTAAAGTCGCGAGGTTTTCACTTTGCGCAATCGACGTCTCGTTGAGAAACGAACGTGGAGTCCGGATGGCTCTCCTTGCCGAAATAAATCAGAGTTGATGGAAGAGAGAGGCTCGGTTGCGCAACGCCTAGTCGTCGGCTACCGTTTGTTTTAACGCTCCGTTTGATGGCTCTCGCTGCGCGCGGTTTGTTGTGATTCCGCGTGATTTGTAATCGTTTGTCAGAGTTTACGTTCCCCTGGGTAATAACGTTGAAAGATCTTCTGTTTAGTTCGGCGATGGAGTTCGTCGAGCAAGTGTCTCGCTCGCGATGAAGACGGGTACTGTTGACTGACAGTAATCGAGGATTATCCTCGTTTATTGCGTCTCTTCGATCCACGATATCATATTAACACTTCGACTGGCGTCGGCGTGTTTTCACGCCGAGGCACTTCTTGCTGCGTGGTTCTAGTCTGCTTTCGCGTTCACAATTTTTGAAACGTGGGAAATATTGCTCGAGGCTTCCTGAATGCTTGTTTGGGGGAGAGTCAAGCAATAGTTTCTTAGCAGCAGCGATCGCTCGGAAATGACTAACCGACTTGAAACGGTGTTTCGCGGTATAAGCCTGCAGCGAGATACTTTGAAATAAGTTTTCATCGTGTTTGCGAGGGTACAATGGAGTGGTTAAGACAAACAGACGATAGTCGTACGTAAACAATTAAGTTTGACTTAGAGGAAGCGTCCTATTCTTGTCTGTGCTACGCTCAGAATTATTAGAAGATCCAGTTTCTGGAGAACGAAGGAGAGTGAACCGAGTATTCGGTAAAATGATACTTTCCCGTAATTTTTAATTTGCGCAAGGTGATGAAAGTTTCGAGGTATTTGATCCTTCTAATTTTTCTGAAAGCGTTATCGCTTTCGATTCTGATCGCGTGCAAAGAGTTTTATAAATCCTTTCCTCTATTTAGATGTGGAGTGAAGGAATGAAAGGAATCACGAATTATTTGTGGAGGGTTAACTTTGTAGTACAGAAATGGTTTGAGACACAAATTTCTCGCAAAGGGTAGACTTAGGAATAGTGAAATAGTTTGAGACGCAAATTTCTCTCGGAGGGTAAACTTAGGAATAGTGAAATAGTTTGAAACACAAATTTCTCGCAAAGGGTTGACTGAGGAATAGAGAAATGGATTGAAAAGCGAGTTGCTCGCAAAGGGTTGACTTAGAAATAGAGAAGTGGATTGAAAAGCGAGTTGCTCGCAAAGGGTTGACTTTGAAATGCAATTAATGTATTGAAATAATATCTGGCAGGTGTGCACAAGATGGAGGGACATACTGTACGCGCGTCCTCGACTTTGGGCTGGTTTGGTGCCGGTGATCAGGTGTCGTGAATTTCGCATCATGCCACCCAGCTCGCGTATCCGCCTCTACGACTCCCTGGTTAGAAGAGGATTCCATTCATTGGTGCTCCTCGGCGCTGTGGACGAGGACATTCGAGAACTGATCCATAGATTTCCTCAGTCCCAACGGAGCGTCCACTCCTTGTCGTTGAAATGCTGCGCAGTCACCGACTTGGTCCTCGAAACCCTCTTAGATCACTTGCAGGTGAGTCGGTTTCATTAGAACCATAGAATTCGAAAATTAGCCAAGATCCATTTAGAGCAAGCTTAAAATTGTAAACTTGTTAAAATTAATATTGTAAGCCAGTCTTAGACTAACCAGGGTGTCAGTTTGCCGTCTTAAATATCTGTGAGAAATGTTAATGACCTTGTAGTAAGTTGAAAATTTAATAGAAGTTCCAATATTATTACTGTATGTGTAAAAATTTCATTGTATTAATATTTCAAATGATAGCCTTATAGTTGAGCCGTTGTTTTTGAAAGTGGTATAACTCCATTTATTCATACATTGAAATAATTAAGGGCTTGCGTTTGAATAGACTTAAAAATATTCGCATTGCTTAATCAATACGGATAATGTTTCTAAAACTATAAACTTGTTCAATTTTATTATGGAATAATAATCAATAAAAATGTTAAAAAAAATAAACGATTTTTTCGCTACAAATGGACTTATACTACTTTAAAAAAAAACATTCCTGCGATAATATTTTACAATTCAACTTTTTTGGGTTAATTTATGAGGATATTGTATACCATTGACTGTGTGATTATAAATATAAAAAGAGAATATCTATATCTGACTAAAATTACCATTAACTCATTTTTTCCAAATAATGGACTTATACCACTTTCAAAAACAACGGCTTATTGTTAGTTGTGTGTGGGCTCCTTTTTTCCCCCGGCAACCAATATTTTTTCACCCAGTCCACCACTGATTAGAAGTTTCATGCTAATATCAACAAGTCTCACGTAGGTATCACGAGCATATGTAGCTGAAGGGACTGGGCGATAGCTTTGGGATAGTTAGTAGAGGGAAGCTTTGAAGCCCTTCTCCTTTTCCTAGCTTCCCCAGTCCCTTCAATCCTGCCTGTGACGTTCTATGTACATAATAGAATAATTCTACACGCTCAAAGGCATTGTATCGCTGGGCACAAGATGTCGAATGCTTCGCAGGTGATACCTGAGCATGCCCCTAAAGCAAATTTTCCCCTCACATCCCCCTTTTTATTTCTAGGAGCTGTTCGAGCTTGAATTAGCCGGTTGCAACGAGATAACGGAAACTGGCCTGTGGAACAGCTTGTCACCTAAAATAGTATCGCTCTCTCTGTCCGACTGCATCAACGTGGCCAACGAAGCCGTCGGCGCCGTCGTCGAATTGCTACCGAGTCTCTACGAGTTCTCGCTGCAAGCTTACCACGTCACCGACGCCGCCTTCGAGTATTTCAAAGCCAAACAGACCAGTCCACTGAGAATCCTAAGGCTCCAATCCTGCTGGGAGCTCACCAACCATGGAGTGCACATCATTAGTAGGGATCAAGTCTTATCACTATGTCTTGCAACAACGTAGCGACAGACTGTCTGTCGCTCGTGCTCTCTGAGAACTCTGAAGATCTGACTCGGAGTCAGACTCGCCCTTAGAAATCTTTCCATACAGGGTGTTCACGTTATTACCATATTTTTATGTGAAAATATTGGAGGAGGGAAAAGTATAAAAGTAGAGACTTTTTATGAGCAGCTTGATTGAAATTGATACAATTTTTTAAATGTGTAATAACTTTCGAATAACGAAGATGACCTTTCACTTTTTTAATGGAAAGCTGTATGCTTCTATAAATTGCATGAATGAAAGCGTGGGCGTCCGCAGGGGAGGGACAGTTGCACCCTTCTGGCTTGAGAAAAAATCGGTTATTTTTAAAATATAATTTTTATTAAGTTTATACTAGGAACGGGAATATTTTTAAATTTCAATTTTAAATTTTTAATCAAACAAGCAAAAAATTGTTGCCTGTCAACTTGACTCTTTCTCAAAGTTGCCCCTCGCCTACCTTGGAAAAAAGTCTGACGATGCTCTTGAAAGTAATTGTCAAGAATTACTTAATGGTAGGAGCTACAGTAACGTTTGAAGTTACACGAAGTTAGGAATGAAATAAATAATATGAACACCCTGTGTTTAAGTGTGTCGAGCAATAGTGACGTTTGCAATAGAAGCAAATTGTAAGAGTAAAGTGTGAGAAGATGAACTCATTAAACGCTTTTGAAGATCCCGAACCTGGAAATTCAAAAATTTGTGAATATGTAGGGGATTTCCTCCTGATTACAACGCAATTTTTGTTTGCTGCCCAAATTCACTCGAGGGGGGTGAAATTAACCCTGAAAATTCGGCTATTTTCCGATTTTGTGTTATAACTCGCAAATTGTAAGAGATAGAAAAAAAGTTTCTAGACAAAAGTTATTTCTTTTAATTAGATCTATCATTTGGTAAAGAAAATATTTTGTAGTTCAGGAGTTATAACGTAAAATCGGAAAATAATTAGAGGTTCAGGGGTGAATTACACCCCCTTAGAGAGAATTTGGGCAGCAAACAAAAATTGCGTTGTAATCACGAGGAAATTCCCTACATATTCACAAAGTTTCAGAATTTTTCGAATTTCCGGGTTCGGAATCTTCCCTTGTTAGTAACAATACCCCGCTACTAGATCATCCTGAACCTCGAATCTAGTCAAGCCCAGAGTCTTCTGCTTGGGCATGCGCATTGGAGACCTCGGATGACAACCCGTTGCTGTCAGTAGGGACTCCACTGTCCGAGATTGCATCCCCTATTGTCTCAACGTTCCACTAATCGAACATTCTATTATCCAACCAACGCGTTTCCGCGCGAAATATCCCTTCTGTCGAAACCTTTCTAATTGCTAATGATTGGAAAACGTTAGGAGCCCATGAAATTAGCAAGGACAATAGTTTCGCAGAAATTGCAATCACTGATAATAACATGTTCACTCGGACTTATAGAACTACATACTCTTAACATTAATTCAAGGGAATAGAAAAATGGTGGACCATGCTATCAACTGTATTACAATTATATCCTACGTTTTAAAAGTTACAAAGACACGGAACCTGTAAATCTGTATGAAGAAACTGAGGAATGGCTACATTCTCTGCCACTAAATAGTGTTTCCATTATTTTACATAGAAAATAGAATGGTCCCCCGCACGGTTGCGGGCGATTTCGATGCAAGTGGAACGCACCCGTGGCAATGAACCCCCAAAGTTTTTCCCATTGTATTCCAACTAAACATTTAGATTAATCCCCATTTCCTTCTGCTCTGTGTTACAGCCCAGGCGCTGCCCAACTTAACCGTGCTGTCGTTGTCGGGGTGCAGCAAGGTGACGAACAATGGTGTCGAGTTGATAGCCGAAAACCTGCCAGAACTTCGTTCCTTGGATCTGAGCTGGTGCTCGAGGATCACCGACGCAGCCTTAGAATACATTGCCTGTGAATTGATAAACTTAGAGGAGCTCACGTTGGACAGGTGAGCGAGAGACGTGACAGAAATAAAAAAAAAGACGAGGTTCTTTTGGACGCAGGGTCCATTTGTACTAGTAATTTCATTTGCGCACATATCACAGTAAAATTTTATCAATTTTATGCACGGGAGTCACCTAACTCTACCACCTTAAATTACTGGTAAATTGTTTGTTATATGAAAAAGTGTTTCAAAGAAAAAGTGTTTCAAAGTAGCACGATACCAAGGGGAGCAGTGACACACTCAAAGGAGGGGGGAAAGGGGCCCTGGTACCCCCAAAGAAGGGGCCTTATAAAAAGAAAAGAAAACTGAATTTTATTCTTTAAATAATTTTTTATAATCACCTAATGAATTTCATTGAACTTGCATTAAATGAATTTTTGTTAAAAATATTTTTCTCCCTTCAAATTGGCTCCCTCAAAATTAAATCCTGAGTACGCCACTGAAGGGGAGCGTACAACGCAGAAATGAGCCAACAATTATTTCAAATAAAAAATTGAGTTCGAATAAAAGACAAAAATTTTATTCGAGACAATGTAATAATTAATTTTTCTGTTTGCCCCCACAATTCGAAAGATAATTAACCGCTGTAATTTAATTTTACACGTAGTTCGAGGTGGAAGAGTTAGGTGACTCGCCCTGTATTAGAATCTGATCTCGCAATCTAAAATCTTTTTCTTCTGACGCAAGTAATACTAATAATACGCAACCCGTATAGTTTGATCTTTAGGGTGGGTCCATTTGGCCCCCGGGGTGGGCCTAGTAGTTCACGGAATCCGTACACGATGCACGTTCGATCGCTTCGTTCATGCTCTAAATACTGGACGCGTTAACGGGCAATTCTATTTAGGATCGAGCGCCTTACGCAATAAGTTGAATCACCTATTCGAGGTGCGCCGAGACGCCTTAAGGAGGCGGACTCACGAATCCGCTTAAGCGGTCAATTCACTGTTCGCGATGCTACAGGGTGATTTAGAAATATATGTAGACACTCGAGAGAGCGGATCTAGACACTAAAATAAGCGAGATTATTTTGTGAAGATAAATTGTACATATATAGTTACTTAGAGCACAGTGGAGGCGAAGCTATAGTATGACGCAGAAAGGAATGATATAGAATATGGTAGGCGTGGTATCTTTAAAGATTTCTCTCTGTTTTACGTAGGTGTGTGCACATCACGGACATAGGCGTGGGCTACATCTCGAAAATGGAAACGCTGAACGCATTGTTCTTGAGATGGTGCTCACAACTTCGAGACTTCGGTCTTCAGCACTTGTGCGGCATGAAATCCTTACAAGTACTCTCTGTGGCGGGTGAGTTCGCCCGAGGCTTGCCCTATATGTATATATCGTAGCACGGATCGAAGTTTTAAAGAAAGAAAACGCCAGAGGCGTTTGAAAGGGGAAGCTGTTCGGCATTGCTCGATCGTCGAATGCATCGAAAAGGAAAAAATTTCTCAATGCTAATATACATTCTCGTTTCCCTATATAATTACTTTCTCCTGCACTGTACTGGTAGTAAACAGTTAAACAGATACAGGGTCGTTCGAAGGGCGTCGAAAGCTTCCATAGTAAACGTTTTTTTTATTACTCAGCAATTAAATTACTTGTGAACTTCGTTCATTTACTTTTTAATCTTATTCTAAGATTGTAAACAAATCTTTTACTTCTCATACATATTGGGTTATGACAACGGGGATTATTAGACGAATATTAACGGCAATAAAGCTGAGTAACAGAAAAATGGGGCTCAGTGAACCAACAAGGGAACATCCCGAAGCCGGAAATTCGAAAAATTCTGAAATTTTATAAATATCTTAAGAATTTCTTTCTGATTACAACGCAAGTTTTGTTTGCTGCCCAAATTCACCCTAAGGAGGTGAAATTAACTCCTAAAATTCCGGTTATTTTCCGATTTTGTGTTATAACTCGTGAACTGTAAAATAATTTTTTCACCAAATAATAGATCTAATTAAAAGAAGTAACTTTTGTCTTGAAATTTTTTTTCTATCTCTTACAGTTCTTGAGTTATAACCCAAAATCAGAAAATAGTCGAATTTTCAGGGGTTAATTTCACCCCCTTCGAGTGAATTTGAGCAGCAAACAGAAATTGTGTTGTAATCAGGAGGAAATCCCCCACATATTTTACAAGGTATCTTCCCTTGTAAGTGATAGTAGAACATAAAATAAATAAAAGAACACTCAAAGCATCGCCCTCTATCCACGAATCATACAACAAAACTAAATCAAGCTTATTCACTCCGCAGGTTGCCCATTGCTCACGAGCACAGGATTGTCCAGCTTGATACAGCTCCGACGCTTGCACGAGCTAGAGCTCACCAACTGTCCCGGTACATCTCAGGAACTGTTCGACTATCTGCGCGAACATCTGCCGCGCTGCCTAATCATCGAATAAGGGAGACACCGCACGAGAGCACTGTCCCGAACATTCCTTCGCGTTTCAACGTTTACGCGAGACAAAAATTTGTATACCCTAGAAGCGGAACGACGAAACGATGAAAGGAAGAAGAAACGCGTTTCGCTCACGTAAAGCAATACATTAGAACGACGACCACGGCGGTTGTGAAGACGAATCGTGCAGAAACAGGAGAGGGGAGCAATTCACGTCCGCACGCGAAACGAATAGGCAGGCACTGCCCCCTTTCTTCCTCGCGACGATCTATAAAGATAAGAAGAGAACAAAGCAGCAGGAGAAAGAAAGAGGAAAAAAAAAAGAGTGGAAGAAACACTAGCCCCTGTAAACGTGCAACCGGCGATACCGAATAGCGCGTAGGCAAGTTTTTAATACACCACAGCTCTCCCGTACGAATCGCACCCTTTTGCCCGTGCTAGACTTGTTTTTTACGTTTCCTCATAGTCCACGTCGAGGGACACGATACGATGGCGAAGGGAACGAGAAATATACGCGCCTCTTGACCAAACCTCGATCTTGCACGGAGTATTCGCGCGTCGCTTCGATGGTAGGGAATTTTAAACGAAGAGAAGAGACAAGTATATTAAACTCGTAGATCCTCGCTAAAGGAACGTAGACATGTTCGAGTGGCGGCACGGCAGGCTCACGAGAGAAAAAATGGAAAAGATTTAAAAAAAAAAAAGAAAGAAGATAACAGTTAGAACTGTGATAAAATTTTTATTATGCGTACCACGCGGTATTGTTTTACTCCGAGTGTCGTTTCAGGCCCGTTGTTCATCCCGCTTCACCGCGACTACGGCGCGTTAGACGCGCTGCTTTGAATGAAAGATAAACGAAATATTAATAATAACGGTACATTATAATAACGTGCTACCTAGAGAGCGGCTACCGAGAAGCGCGAGAATAAAACGAACGCAGAGAAACATTCCGACTCGCGGTCTTTAACCGAAGACATTTTTATTTAAGAGGCGTCCACGAGCACGTGGTTTGTTCGACGATTAATTGTTACCGAAATAAAAACGAACGACGAGAAAACGGGGGAAGTAAAAGGGAGAAAAAAATGAATCGAACGATCATTGCACAGACACATACACTCTCTCTCTTTCACATACACACATACACACAGGACACATATGTATGTATCGTCTAGAAATGTTTTCGACTATATTTTATCTACGTATATTCCGCTGTCATTGTAATTAATGTTTCGTAAATTTAAGGCTTACACCTAAGTTCCCGGGAATGGTTTTTCATTGAATGTAACGGTATATCGCAATATAGAGGGGTGTATTTTATGTATTTAATACTTGTTAACGACTTCGCGTGCACCGCGGCTCCGTCGGTGCTCAATGCGAGAAGTGTTCTACGGTCGTCGTTCGGAAACGAGCGCGACGTATTTTCTTCATTCTTCTTGTCTTTCTTTTCCTTCTTTTTTTTATATTCTTTCGAGATCCGTGCTACCGAGCGTGACTTATTTGTAACGTTTAGCATGACTTCTGCCGAACTGACATTGTTTTTCTGCGTGTTACCACATGTTTAGCACATAACGTTTTTGTATATATTGTACAAATAATAATTAATAATTCTGTTACCAATGAAAACTAAATATAAATATATCTCTCCGCACAGTCAGGATTCTATCTGAGATCGGGTCGCGAGCGACACGATCCCACGGGTATAACTTTCAGACGTGAATGACACGATGGGATGTGCTGTGAAATAAAAATTTATTGATCCGAACGAGTTTCGACTTCACCGTTACGAATTCTCCCACCACGTGAGCAACCCGAGACCGGGTTCGTCTATGGCAGCCTGAAATACAGAAACGAAGCGAGAGTAGAATTATTTCACTTCGGTGGACTCGAGAATACTCACCCCTAAAGTATACGGGGAAATGTTTTTAGCTTCCGATTGCTCGACGCCCTCTCCAGAAACATTCGGAGCCGTAGGTAAAGCCTCTGTGAACGTTTCACTGACTACCCTGAATCGTATAATTTCTCCTAAAGTTTTCCAACTATTATTATTAGACATGTTTTCGATACTTTTATTCCCAGCGTTTAATCGACTGAGAAAGCTTCATTATTTAGAATACCTGCATCCATAAAGAGATCGTGCTTTTCGCCGTCCCCCGTATCGTACTCCCAGACCCAAACTTGTTCCATTTGATCGAATCGTGATGGATGTTGCAATTTGTGAGGTGGAATTACAATGTCCTCGAAAAATCCCAACGTGACTGCGGAAGAGATTCAATTGGTATTTATATTATTTCACAATAAGGCAGGCAGTAAACGCACGATTCAAAGATCGTTACCATGAACGCCATCGACGCTGCAGCTGCGAATCTTTCCTATTAGAATCTCTTCCATGAAAGGACGGAAGACGATAAACCGGAATATTACTTTGGTGTGAGACGCACCGTCGCCAGGAAAGATGTACGATTCCTCGATTTTTACGATGTCGTGGAGGGCAATGCAAAGACCTACGTTGAGGTAAACCTGAAGAAGCAATGAAACAATAATTTGAATTATTCCTGTTAACGCAATTATATCAGCAAATACGAGGCAAATCGTAATACAACACCTTGTTGGCCAGTTTTCTATTAAGTTCATCGGTAATGGCATCGTTTATTTTTCGTTTAAAGTCCCATGGTGGTATCCTAACTGTGTCTTTCAATTCCGCCAGTACAAACATTTTCAAAACATAACCTCTTCGAGTGACAACATTCAAATAGTAAACACTTATTTGTTGTTTACATTCAGTGAAACAATATTTGTCCTTGCTCTGAGGATCTTTAGCTCAATTTTGAGTCACGTGAATCTCCACACCGCATGCATCGAAGAATATTATGTCAACATAACCTCAAATACACGTGTTCCGAGGTTCAACACAGTCTTGAATGAGGAGTAGTAATAGATTTTACAGAACCCAGTTTACTAGTTTGTACTGTTGATGTTTGAAGTAAAGAATGTAGTAAAGATCGGAAATTAGAGGTGACGCAATTGAATTAAGTGACAATTATTTGAAAGATCATTTCGGAAGATTATTTGAGCACGTAAACGCATAGCGCTTGACAGCATGGATATTGTAAACTCGATTTTGGAGGACAGTAATCGGGAGAAGGATCCACGTAAGTCCACAGTAGTGGAAAAAGATGTGGAAACAGACGTAGGAAGTCTTTTGACGTTAGATTATAATACACTGGATTTAAAAGAACTGAGGTAACCTAGAAACTTTCAGCATTAGTTGAGATAACCTTAAGTGGAGATTCTGGTCTAAATTGAGTATTTTTAGGAATTAATTAAAGGAAAACTACTATATATAATTTAATGGGACTTTTTCCATTGTATTAAGGATGTCTTAAATTATAGAAATATATTTTTTGTTTTATAATTTATCTTTGCAGACGGCACTGGGAGTCGTTAAAATCGAGGCGTCAAAAAATTCATCCAAATCGGTGGGACCTGTATCTCCAAAAGTTATTATCTGATTCGACTGAAACCTTTTTTTATTTTGAAGAATATACTTCTGGCTAGGGGGAACCAGAATTTATTATAAAAATGACATTTTTTTAGAAAATAACCACACTTGAATTTTGAAATCACTTTTTCTCTGTATTTTTCGTCCTTTCAACGGCTTTAAAAGTTATAAATATTCAATTTTTTTTGTAATTTTTTCTGATTCCCCCTAGCCAGAAGTATATTCTTCAAAATAAAAAAAGTTTGAGTCGTATCGGATAATAACTTTTGGAGATACCAGTCCTACCATTTTGAAAACACTATTTCGAGAAAAATGCGTTTCAAGTTTTATCTGTGTGCCAAGTTGCCGAGTATTACCCATGCATTTGCGCTACTTAAATGCCTATAACTTGCGTATAACAAATCCTTTTCAACACATATTACTAAAAGGTTGAACATTCGAGAAACAAAATAAAAAAAATCGATTTTTAGACTGGAACCTCCCCTTAAGCTTCTTGCCTTTAACTAACAACCTATCTTTCACAGATCTCAGCAAGAGGAATACTTGAAGAGCTTAACAAGAGACAACGTGCAAATATTGATTAATAAAATCTGGGAGCTCCCGACACAGCGTGTCGAAGAAGTGATAGTGGCGAAATTACCAAAGCCCGAATTCGTGTTACCAAGAGCTCGCCAGATTCCGAAACCCAAAGCCCTGACAAAGTGGCAACAGTTTGCTAAAGAGAAGGGCATCCAGGCCAAAAAGAAAGGCAAATCTAAACTCAAATGGGACGACGTCTTACAAGTATAATTCTCCTTTTTCAATTTATACTTCTTCGATGTACACGATTATCATAATTGGATATTTTTACAGAAATGGATACCTACGTTTGGTTACAAACGTACTAAAGCTATGGAACAGAAGGAATGGCTGGTAGAAGTTAACGATGAAAACAAAGCCAAGGAGGATCAGTTTGGAGTTATGAAAGCAGCGAAGCAGGAAAGACAGTCTAAGAACGAATTGCAAAGGCTGCGTAATATTGCGAAATCGAAGAATATCAAGGTTCCGCGTGTAGGTCTTCCTACCAAGGAACATTTCCAAGATTCGCAGCAGCTTTCTCAAGCCATTACTGTCGCGCGTACATCGACAGCATCTGTTGGGAAATTCCAGGACAGGTATTTGCGAAACACTTTCTTAGCAGGGCTGGAACTATTTGAATATTTTACAAGTATTTGAATACTAATGTATTCGAATAGTATGGTGTCAAATACTTAAATATTCGAATAATATTCGAATACTTGGATTTTCGAATTATATTCGCCAAATAATTGAGCGACTGAAGTATTCGAATATTCGAATACCGAAAAATTCGACAAATAGTCCCAGCCCTATTTCTTAGCCCAGGATTAAAAATATTTAACCCATGATGCTCGCAGGTTACCAAAAGAAAAAGATGCGAAAGGCATCGCGAAAGAAGTACCGGGAATGAAAAGGAAGGCAGAAAGCGTTCCATCGAATGTGCACGATGAGAAGAAGCGCAATAAAGATCTGGCTGATAACATTCTCAAAAGTAAAACTAAAATCTTCCGCGAGGACTTTTCTGCGCCAAAGTAAATTCTCAAACATATTCACAGCCGTTTATCTCTAACAAGCACGACATTCTTAAAAAATGTTTTCTTTCAGAGCAAAACCTGCTAAGCCAGTAAAGGGCAAGAAGGGAGTAAAAAGCAGGGGGAAAAAGGCGCCGAAAGGAGGAAAAGGAAAGAGAGACATGCGGCTGAAAGTAGGAGGTCGAAAACGAAGATAGATTGATCGCTGAAATTCATCATCCATTCGTGTTATCTCAATTAAATTACAATAATCGAGAGTAATCGATTCTCTAGAATCCAGCTGACATAAAAAAGGGAGACATTGTTAAAATAAACGATACCTATAATCAGGAATAATGTTAGTCTTATTTCGGAACCTTTATAATCCTCATAATTTATCAAATTTATTTCTCCTAATAAAACCCATATGTTGATCCTCTTTTGTGGAAGAACCAAAATATGTTGATACTATTAAAAATTCTATTTCTCCGCGCAGGGAAGTATGAAGGAATATTAATAAAAGCAATAAGAAGTGAACTGTAGCCCCGGAAATTGATTGCCCCGTTCTTCAGAAGTGTAATAATCGAAACGAGTGTAATTAGACGACTCGCAGGGCTAGCGCGGCGAGTCGATAAGGCAGGTTATCCCTTAGCCACAGAATCAGGGTAACGGGAAAAAGGTGAAAGGTCAAAAGCAGCACGGGATATCGACTCGGGGGACTCGCGAGGGCGAGGTAACCTGGCCGCGGGTACAAGGGAGGGCGACTGCGAAAGCGGGTTGCCCTAGAATCTGCAAGGGGTTCCACCCCGCGTGTGATTTTATACGTGTCGTATATGCTACACGTTCAATGTCATCTAAACGAAATGCGAACGCATCGTGGCACACGGCGCGATCCCCGCCCCGCCGGGACGGCAAACGCGCCTTCGATTTCTACGGCTCGAGATTCGAAACCGTGGTTCCCAACGTTCTCCATGTGTCACGATTTAAATTATCGAGCGTTCGACACTCGATGCTATCTTCCAGCGCATCTAACGGCGGCTAGTAATTTTCGACGTTCATGAATATTATCGAACATTATAACGCCGCGGGGAAAATAAGGACGCGCTAAGGCAATGTTGCACGATGCATGAAGCATTTCGGATCGGGAGTAGATTATCCCACTTACGTGTCCTATTTGACCAGCAAACTGTTAAGCATCGATATGCCGTAGAATTCGTAGAGTACATTACGAAATATCATTATAGAAATAGGCGTGACTGAAAATCGAGAGATAACGGAAGAAAATAAAATTACGCTTACTTTACCGTGGAAACTATTTCCCAAATCGGAAATGATCGATACCCTTCGATTTTTCAATTTCCTCACTGCAAACGATGTAGAACGAGTGTCGATTCTGCGTGATAGGTACAAACCACAGTATTATCGAACGTCACCGCATCTACGATCTAAGTACACGCAATACAACAGTTATTCCCCTAAAAACCATTATTAAAAAATGATGCATTACTCATTCCCTCATTATAAAGAGATCATCGATTGCTCTCATACAAAATATCCTTCCGAGTATAATTAAACAAAAAATACTAAAAATAATATTTAACTATGAATCCCTATATTCATTTTACCCGGTTCTCCCAAATTTACTAATTATACCGAACTATCATACACCTCATACATACAAAATATCCTTCCAAGTATAATTAAACAAAAAATACTAAATATAATATTTAACTATGAATCCCTATATTCATTTTCCCCGATTCTTCTCCCAAATTTAGTAATTATACCGAACTACATACCATACACCCCTACAGCTCTACTCCCATTCTTAGACATCGCAATTTTTCCAATAAACCCCGACTAACAAACACACAACTCATACACGTGTGTACCCATTAGAATCTATAACGTCACGATTTATGACCATTTCTAATTTAAAATCAGTCTTGGTTACAATTGACTCTCACAGTACAACATAATCGAGCGGCGTAGCGCGCGTGCGAGGGCGTGCAAGGAGGGGGTTGCCGAGCTGGAGGGCAGAGGTAACCGCGCGCGTTTCACCACGGCGCTCAGTCGGTGGTTGCTCGGGAGAAACGGGCACGTCCACGAATTGCGGGCTAACGCGATGGAGGCTGCGTTAATCGCGACGAGCAAGTGATACACGGTGTCTCGTTTGCCCTGGATTCCGTGTCCCGCGTGTCCCCTTTCGCGCGCGGCCTCCTCCCCCTACAACCCCTCAACCCCCTCCTGTGCGTGGCCCCACGGCTCGGTGGCTTTTTCTCCGGTGTGCGTGCGTGTTTGCCACCAGCGACGGCTCGCGTTCCGTTTCGGCATCTCGGCGTCAGAGAGGGTGAGAAACGGGGTCGGAAAAGAAACCGGGAGAGAGGAAGGGACAGTGCAACGTGAGGGACAAAGGGAATAGTCGCGCAACGAACGAGAAAATGTCGTCCACGTAGTCGTCGAGGCGAAGGGGATCGGAGAGAGAGGCAGGTCGAACACGGTGCAGTGGTGTTACCCCCGAGTCGTTGGTACGCGCAGCCTTTTGGTGTTGCTGGCTGACTTTGATGCCTGCTTTGCTATTGCTGTTGCTGCCGCCGCCGTCGAACCGCCCGCCCGACGTTGCTGCAGCAGTTGCTAGCGATGCGAAATGAAAGAGAAAAAAGAGAGAGAAAGATGATAATATGTGTTTTGTTTTGAGAGGGAGGGAGGGAGAGAGAGAGAAAGAAATTGTAGCCTTCATTGTTTCGTCGTTGCCGTCATCGTGTCCTGGTCGTCGTCTTATTGTATAAAACCCGCCCTGTCGATGCGCGTTCTCCTAACGTGAAAGAGAATGAGAATGAGGGAAAATAATAAATGTGACGTGCCCGTCGGCCACCAGCCAGCCTTTTATTTTTTTACGCGCTTCATTCGACCTTTCTTTTTAGGAGTTACTCAGTAGGTAGACGGTCTGTCGTCGAGTCGTGTTCACCGTGGGGTCCTGTCGGTCCTACGATCTATCTCTGTTATTTATTTTTTTTACTTTTCTAGGACTTCACGTTACTTGGCTTTGCGTAATCCTTTTTTTTTTACCTGCTTCGTGCACGCACGTATCATTGCATGAGTCTGTGTGCCGTCGGTGGAAGAGATACGGTAAACCCCCTCGACGCACGATATATGTATGTACATTCGGTTGGTTCGTTACGTTCCACGCCTCTGCGAGTCAAAGTCGCCGGAATGTTTCTCTCTATTCGATATCCGCTCGCACTTGGTCGGTTACTTTCGGTTTACCGAGGTTCGCGGTAATGGGATCGCTTTGTCTCTTCGTTATAATTCATTCGTTCCTGCCTTCTTTGTATTTTGTTTAATGGCATGGGTTCGCCGAATCTCTTCCACCATCGGTGCACGTTTGTTTGCTGCCCTGGTACATGGACGTACTCGGCAACTGCCGCTGATCGCTTGCTTCTTTACAGTTATACATTTCTTTTACTCGACTGGTACGTTCCTAGCGTCGAGTCGGAAGTGTGAGAACTTGAAGGGACGCAGGATACCAGAGAGCCGCGGCTTTAATATTGTTTCGCGAGAGAGATGTCGCAAGTTTCGATGTGTGCTTTGTTTACGTTTCTCGTTTTACGTGGGCTCTTACGTAAGAACTGACCACTTACAACAAAAATGATAGTCGAGGGGTTGCGGCGTAGATCAAAGGGCAGAGCGACGCGGAGGGGAGGGGGCGGCTCGAGAGAGAGGGTTGGTAGCGGAAGGGTGCTCTCTAGGCAGAGAGAGGTGAGAAAAGGAGGGAGGATGGGAAGGGATAACTAGAACGTGTCGCAGCGAAAAACAAAGAGGGAGAGACGAGGGTTTTTCGATTTGTTATATTTGTGTCGGAACCTCTTGACCCATTGGCGGGTCAAGGAGCAGAACGGAAAGATGCCAATGCGGAGATCTTTTCATGAAGTACGATTCGAACATTGGGGTAAAAAAATGGACACTTGAGCAGGTTATTCATAGAAGATACTTTAATCGCTAATAATTTCACCAGTTAGCATAATAACTGCATATGGATGAAATTAACTTACAAGTGTAAAAAATTTGTTAATAACAATTGGCGAATATTACCTAGTTTTTTTTTCTTTTTTGATAAACGTTCCGTTCGAGAATGGTGTTGACCAAGTATATTCACAAAGAAATTCAAAAAATTCTAAAACTTTGTGAATATGTAGAGGATTTTCTCCTGATTACAACGCAATTTTTATTTGCTGCCTAAATTGACACGAAGGGGGTGAAATCAACCCCTGAAAATTCGGCTATTTTCTGATTTTATGTTATAACTCGCGAACTGTAAGAGACAGAAAAAAAATTTCAAAACAAAAGTTACTTCTTTTAATTAGATCTATCATTTGGAAAAAATTTTACAGTTCAGTAGTTATAACACAACATCGGAAAATAACCGGATTTTCAGGGGGTCAATTCCACCCCCTTAGGGTGAATTTGGGCAGCAAACAAAATTTGCGTTGTAATCAGGAGGAAATCCCCTACATATCCACAAAGTTTCAGAATTTTTTGAATTTCCGGGTTCGGGATCTTCCCTTGTCAGTTATATTCAACAACAATTTATACTGCAAGTGTTTGAAATAATGCGGCTAACCTTCTCTTAGGTTTCTGTTTAATCCTTCCAAAAAAAGGAAACGCTATCGGAAGTGTTTCCAAGTTATTTCTAATTGATTCTAACCCCTGTCCCCCAACTGTACATACCATCAATGTAGCACACCCTTATCTTCAATAATTAGATACAAACCATAACTATAGACGTTAGTATCTTCATCTTTCAAACTATCGTATCGGATACTTCAGGCTTGCTAGAAATAGACCGAGACGTAAGTCTCGCCTCTGCTATTACCGCGAAACTAACTCTTTGGCTTGTTGACTGCGAGAACGAAACGAGTTAAAGCAAACGATTCGTGCTCTGTGCCGAAAGTAGCCTAGCGTACATACGTGTTGTTCAGTACGCGTACGAAGATATTGCTGTATATACGAAGCTTCTCACGTGCTTTCCGCTGTAATACCTAGTTGCGTAGAATTAGAATGACGGCCGCCGATAGCGGGCGGATTTCCGTCATGTTTCTTGCCTTTCCAGAGGAAAAAAAAGAAAGACAGGAGGACGATGCGAAGGGTGCTAAGCTCGTAACAGAGAGAACGCCTGGCCCGCAGGCGTTAAACCAGGAGAGGAGGGTGTGTTATCGGGGCGCCTGAGCGATGTACGCAGCTGCGGGTGGCGCCAGTATAGCGAACAGGAGGAAGCAGAAGCGGCTGCAGCTGAACAAGCGCGTCGCCGAGGGCACGGTACCGTCGCGGCTCAAGGCGGTTCCGGCTCCTCAGCACCACTACCACCAACACCAACACCAGCACCACCATCCGAGCAAGTTCGCTCGTACGCACGTTGTTCCACCATCTTCCACACCACAGCCACAACCACCGTCATCTGCATTCCATCCGAGCATCGATCGACGGCGTCATGTCGAGAAGTCTCAGCAAGTCGCACCTGTCTCTCCGATCCAATTCCCGATATCACCGCCACCCCTTTCCCTCGAATCGCCCAGCTCGGTCACTTGCGCCGCTAAGTCCAATAACTTCCCGTTCCCACCACCATCGATCCTCGATCTCCGAGTCTCGCCATCTTCTTCGGAGCTACAGGTGGGTAGATTAATTCAGGAGTAACTCTAATTTGCTCTAGGATCGTTTCCACTGTCTTTTGTCTATATATATACATATACATATATAGATCTGTTTTCTCTTCTTTCTCTATCACGTTAGTTGCTCTTGCTAGGTCTTTACCCTATCATGTATTACTCGCAGCCCTTGTTCGAGTATTTTTGATTAAATCCTCGTTGCACTCTGCACCTTCTCTCGCTGGCACACACACACACCCCTTTTTAATTATATATTAGGAAACACACCATCGATCGGCTGTCTGGTGGCATATGATAAACCCGCGATAACGCATCCTTCGAACAGCCCCCCAGGTTCGTCAGCTGGTTATCCATGAATCTGTTAATTTCTAGTCGTTAATGTGTTCGCCGCTGGTTACTACCAGCGGATCAGAGCGTCGACTAGAGCTGGAGGAAGACAGTGCGATGTTAGGAGTAAGTCGGTAGTGCCTGCTACAGAGTCGGATTGGGAGAGATCTCCGAGGCGGGACTGCATAGTGTGGTTTATGATCGTTCGTTGGGGGCGGAGAAGGCAAGCGGAAAGTTCAAGTTGTACGGTGCTTAAAAGGAAAGTGGAAAGGAGAAAGAGGAGGCGGAGAAGGACGGTCGGGATCTTAACGATCGATAGAACAGGCAAATGAATGAGCGGAATGCAGGCTGCTTTATTAATTAGAAGGGAGAAGCAACGGTTACGGGGGGGTAAGGTGGTGAACTTTAGAGAATTACCCTCCAACTTGGCCACCAGACTTATTCCGCCGCTTCCACGATATCCCCCACGATCTTATGTTTACGGGGTAAGTATCAAATCATTCCAAATATCGTGTATCGTCGACGATAAGCTATCGGCACCAATTGGGTAATTGTTATTCTTCCCTAGCTGATCGCCTTTTGCATCAACCTTTGTACACCTATTTTCGATGAGCAGAAATTCATAACGTAGGGTGTTCTTGGTGTCTTTCCCCTTTTTTTGCTTTGTCTTATCATGGAACGTGTCAATGTTTATATCCTTATGCATCAACTTTTTACTTCGTATTCCAAGAATCTGATCACCGAGACACTTTAGGAGGACTGGAATGTACAAAGAATATGTTATTTATAAGCCAACTGCTGAAGGATTAATAGAAACTTATTTAGAATTGAATTAGAACGAACGTAACAAATGATTGTGTGATTTTACATCTTAGAAGTGCATATATTAATCCAGTTTCATTCTTCCGATTACATGCAGTATCGAAGAAATAAAAATCATGCATTTAAATATAAGATTCTTGTTTTAACTGCGTAATGGTAAACCTGAGATTAAATTGTATGCGATGAATTATACCTTTACAACATATAGTAGACGATACTCTGTGTTTAAAGGCTAATGATTGTTAATGATTGTCACCGACTATATTTAATCGATTCTTCGTTCTCAATCGGAATGCAATGATTACAGTGTACTTGCGTAAAGAAATTCTACGATACATGTACGTATAAATGTATATACATGTTTTGATTGGTCCATGTACACAGATTTTTCTACTTTCTTTTTAGTACATGCATGCATGTTTTTTATCTTATCATTTATGTGCTGAGTAACGAGGAGAGAAAACATTAATTACGAGTGCATTATTAATATATAGTAAAGAAACTATAGAAAATGTTTCGAATGATAGAGAAAGATGCAAATTACATAATCACGAGCCCTTTTTGTTTTATATTTGTTTGTATATTACGCAACAGTTCGATTAATATTTACAGTAGAGCGATAAGAGTCTGAGCAGTACTTAATATTCGTAGACTGTCCATATTAAACTCATTAAATAGACATTGAAACAGTGAATGACGATAATTTATAGCCGTCGTACTCGTAAACAGTGATACCTCAATGTAGAATAATTCCAGTGCGGTGGAGGACCCGGCAAAGCAGCATGGCAAGGATGCAGCAGACCTTCTCCCCTTCCTTTGTCTCCAATGTCACCTCATGGATGCCGAGGGGATGGCTACAAGACAAAGCAATGCGAGGCTCATCGACGATGGATGAAAAGGAACAGGGTAAACAGGCACCTATTAACACAATCGTATAAAAAATCCGGTCCTCTATGAAATAGGGCTGGGACTATTTGTCGAATTGTTCGGTATTCGAATACTGATGTATACTTGAGTATTCGAATACTGATGAATCCGAATACTTGAGTATTCGAATACTGATGGATCCGAATTCTTGAGTATTCGAATACTGATGGATCCGAATATTTGAGTATTCGAATGTTATTATTCGAATACTGATGAATCCGAATACTTGAGTATTCGAATGTTATTATTCGAATACTCAAATATTCAAAGTTTATTCGTAACATTCGAATACTTGTAAAATATTCGAATAGTCCAACCCCTACTATGAAACAGTAATTGATACCGATAAGAAACTTACACGAATCACAGAGCACTATCGACTCTGTAATACCTACTTAATGTAAAGGTACAAGGCGCTGGATAAAATACCGTCACCGTTTTCAGATAAGAGACGCAAGCTATTGCTACGGAAGCAGCGGAGAAGATGACGAAGAAGATGGAAGCAGCAGCGCGATTCGCCGCCGAGGGGAAGTCAGCGCGGCAGTGAATACCGTGCTTTATGCGGGGCTTGGGACTACAGCGCTCGGATTAGTTATCTCGTTTGTCGGCACTGGAGAAAAAGGATTCCTCAGTCCGGAATTAAGGCTGGTGGGTCCTTCGCTACTGTGCGCCGGTTTACTGTGTTGTCTATTTCGGGTGCTGCTCTGCCTCTGTCTATGCCATTGCGGCCAATGCCGCTGGCGGTTCTGCCACGTATCATCCGACAAGAAGGAGAAAGCGAGGAAAACGGAGGCGCGTCCGGCTGGACCGTTGCCCACCGCTTCGCTTCTGTCGCCGACCCAGCAACAGCCACAGCAAATACAGCAGTCGGCCGCGTCGTCCAGCGGCCCAGGATCCTCGTCAACAAAAGCACACGAGCTCCTACTATCTCCTGCCCAACTACCAGAGTGAAAACATCACACTACGAACGTTTTCTACGAAAATCAATACGCCGATTAACTGCCGGTTCTTGTCCAAAATAGAAGAAATACCTTATCCCCCCAATCGACTCGAGCCGTTTCTCGCAAAAACCGATCACAGCCTATGAATTCTAGTTCAAATGCGAACTCTAGTGCTTAAAAATAATAGAAGAATAAACAATCGGCTACGTTTTTCTACCCCTATCGTGTTTGAAACAAGTAAAAAGTAATTGTCAACGAGCCTTCGATTGCCTCCTGCTTTATTTCCTTCCATGTTTCTCTTTTCTTTACAATGTTAATTTACCTAAGCTTAATTTACCCTCCTCCCATGACGTCTCAGAGCGCACATCTGTACCCTAGTCTCGTTATACAAGATCAGCTTACCATTCGAACTGATGTTACACAGTCTTTCATAAAACGCGGTCACGCGTGGCAAAGTACATGCGACAGTCACTAGGTAGCTGTTCGGTGAACTGTGTCACGTCGAGTAATTTATATTAACGTCACTGTAACCTGCAATGATCAAGAAAGCTGGAACTGCATTTGATCGCTCGCCGTGTAGCTGTATATGACCGGTGCGTCCGAGGCGGTGGCACTGGACGCAGTCGCAGCAATAGCGAACAGCTGATCCTCGTATATAGCTCCTTGAGGCTCTGTTTTTCCGTTGCCTGCGGTAGCTCCGCTACCCGGAGGATTGTCCCCTTTCGTCGCCTCTCGATACTTCTGTAGATACACCTTCAGCGGCTCCACGTAATTGTCGAACCCAAGGGTCGTCATGGCGAATAGAATGTCTTCACCGTTAATAGTTTTACGTTTCTCCATGTGACACCGGTCACTGGCTTCGGACGTAATAAACGATATGAATTCAGATACACATTCTTGAACACACTCGCGCGCATCTTTAGCTATCTTTCCAGCTTCTGGTATAGCTCTCTTCATGATTTTGGCGACGTTCGCTATTGGGAGGAATCGGTCCTGCTCCCGCAGTGGTCCAGGTCCGCTGCCGCCTCCGGCGCCTTGCAGTGGGTCGCTCGCTCCGTGGTTGGAGTCGTCTGTGTTGTCAGGATCGTCTGGAAAACGAATACTGGCTTTGCATACCAGCTTAGCGAACTGTGTGAAAAACAAACCCAACATTCACGTTTGATTGAACTCTTCTCTGTGAAGTTGCTCCGTTCGTAATAGTATTCTCATTTCGGATTTAATTCGAGAGACGAGTGTCCTTTTCGTATGAATTATTATAATTCCTATCTGCAATTTAAAAAGAAAGTATCCAAAACAATCTCAACCCTACCGTCCATTTCGTCTGATTGTACGCTGATGTATGATGTTGAAACGCCGCTTCCACCGAGGAATGCAGTGGGGCCTAATGGTCCTCCGTCATCGCCGCTTTCACCACTATTTTCCATTTCCAGCTTGACTTACACTAAATACACCCACTCGATTAGTTAAAATCCTCTTAACCTGTCCGTGGCTTTGTTTTCACCGTACTTTATTCCATTCTTTCGGCATAGATAAATTCAATGGTAGAAACATCGGCGTCACGGGCCTTGCTGCTAGAAGCTTCTGTGTACAACTAGTGCCCCCCAATAAATAAGCAGAATTCACCTAAGTTCGCAATTATTTCTGACCTTAGAAGATATGCTTTTATGTTTCCGACACATATTTTTCATTCATCGCGTTAATTTTATTTTCTTTCCAACGAAATATCTCATTTTTCCTCGCTACCTTAATTTGAAAAGTAAAAGATAAAGGGCGAATTCCACTTGCGCCCAAATCGCACGTGATTTTCATTAAGCTAGGTTTTCATGAGTCAAGAATTCCAAGAATTCCAAGAATTTCATGAGTCAGAATTCTTATAATTATCTTAAGCATTCGGCGTTTTCTACTACTTTAGTAGATTAGTAAAGGATGCTGAATGCTTGAGATGATCTTAAGAATAAGTAGTGACTGTGAATACCGCCCTTAAGGTCGCCTTAAGCATGCGGCATCTTCTATTAGTCTACGAGGTTAATGAGAATACCGCAGAGAGTGTCTCGTTGGAAGAAATTATCTCGATTACCTTATTTAGTAATTACGCTGCAGAAGATATTTCAGCGGCGATTATTCTGATCGAATTCCATTTACAAACAAATCGACCGTGATTTTCGTTAAGGTAGGTTTCCTTGTACGCGACTGGACGCAACGTCAACAACTTCAAAGTCGATTTTCTCGAAAATGAAGCGGGATATGAAAAAAGTTACTCTTTCTTTTTGATTTATAACAAGTAAATAAGTCGAGAAAAAGGAATCAAATTTTTTGTATTTGCGCTTCATTTTCGAGAAAATCGACTTTGAAATTCTTGACGATGCGTTTAGTTGCGTACAGGAAAACCGAGCTTAATGAAAGTCACGGGCGATTTGGGCGTAAGTGAAATTCGCCCGAAGAGTAAAGAATTTTAAAGGCAAGATCACAATGGACGCGTTGTTTAAAGCGCAGTTTACACAGCACACTCATAAACGAATCTCGCAAGTGGAATAATAATAATCGCGGTTTCCGTGGTGTGCGCATAAATGCGCGACAAGTAGTTTATTTAAAACTATTGATATGGCAATGTCTAGCGTATTATTGATGCGAAAGGGTCTTTCAGTAAACGGTAAGCGAGCTTTCTTTATTTATAATATATGCCAATCGCGATTCATACACGCATCGTTTCGGTCCCGGAATTTATGTTAGAATTTCCGAATAAATTGCCTGTTCGACGATAGAAGCATCAGCTATATGCTACGCGTGATTGCGTTTATTTACGGAATTGCTGTTATAAGTGTCTCGCATCGACGATAAATGTACAGAGTATTATTTATAGTACACGATATCGCGGGCAGATCGTTTGTCTTTGAATCTCGGCGGCTTCGTAACCTCTGTTTCGTTTTATAATATCCTCCGCTGATACAATGCCAACGATTTCATATATTCGTTGATCTGCCGCCGATTGAAGGAGAAAAACAGTGACAGTTGACGATGATTCAATGACATTGCAATGATAATAACACCGGCATGTACCGAACGAAGAGGTTATGTCACTGTTGTATTCAAGCAAAAATTGATGACCCTGCAGTATTCGCGTAGTATATCATTCGGCTGAACAATGTTTCATCAAAATTCGAAAAACTTTACGAATACACTAGCTGATTACTTGAAAGAAAACAGGCTCAAAGAAGCCTTAGATCTGTTCGAGGGAAATAATTACGATATTATCATTGAGGAGTCCTTGTGGGACATCGTGCAGATTGCATCGTCTTATCTCACCAACGAGAATGTAGAGCATAACGAAGAGATAGTCGAATGTTGTACAGCAGCGTTGAGCGCTATCGCTGAGATATGTAGTCCCGCGGAGACGATACTAGCATTCCTGGAGCAAATAGAAGGCCCGGAGGACGACGTAAAGTTTTGTAGAATTCTGAAGGTACTCGGTAAGAGCCTTTCTAGATTACCCGACAAAACAAAGGCGATAGAATGGTGCGTCAGTACGATAAGGTCTTACGTTGAAAGTCTGGTAGCACCGGAGAATGAATCCCAAGAGATTACAACTATTGCTACGAATAAGATTCAAAATGTTTATGTGACGATTATATCGTTTCTGGAGCCATTGATAAACGAAGCAGCATTGGAGAACGATGTTTCGAAAAGCAATGCTATTTTAAGAGATTACCTTTTAAGCATTCTCATTTTCTTAATGGGAAAACCACTTTGCCATCTCCAAGAAGAACAATTAGAATTAGATTCAAAACAGACTCTTCCTGAAAGAATTATAACTCTCGTGAGTCGAGTTACCGGAGATATGCTTTGGTTTCTAAATATCATAGAAGAAAGAAGTAGAAAGAGTTATTCTAGGAAGAAGTTTACGGACGAAGAAAGCAGCAATCTCAAAGTAACTCTGTTCGAGTTGAACGAGAATATACCAGACTTGGCTTACGCTAACTTCTATTTCTATGTTATAACGAAAGTACATTTCTGGGAGAAAGTTCCACAGGTTTACGAGCCGCAATATGTTTTCCATGCGTGTACATATTTGATTATTAAACTACTTCAAGAGCGAAAGAACGTTGCGATCGAGAAAGGCTTGGAGCTTATGGATCAGCTTTTAGGAAGAGTAACGAGATGTTCTTTGACGTCAGAATTACTGCAGCTGAATGTTTACTCAGAATTATTCAATGTACTTATAAAAGTGATGGTTCACTGTGATAGCGATAAAGAGCGTAAGAAAGGGCTGAGCATGTTTCAAGACTACATCGACACGTTCGATGTGCAGGCTAGATATTTCATTGTTTTACGTTTATATGAAATCAGCGAGCATTCAGGTTTACTTAGCTTAACTACTGGGGTATTCAAAGCCTCTATTATGGAATGCTTGCAAGCGACGCCTCCCATTCCCCACTTTCTTGGTAACAATTTCAAATGCTTGTTGAAATTGGCTTGCAAGTTACCACACGGCAGTGCATCGGATGTAGTGGAATTATCCGACGAGATAATTACTAGCTTGAATCTGTTAAGATTTCTATTTCTCAGGGACAAGCACAATCAAACTGGAATTTGGAATCTAGTAGACGGACTCGAGAACGATTATCTAAAGCCATTGAGAGAGGGAATAAATCTGTGCAGAGCGCACTGGAAAGTGAAGATGAATGATTTAGAAGAGCAAAAGAAAACTCAAAAGATTGGCGATAACATAGAATTAGAAAAGAGGGACGCTGAAGTAGCATTAACCGTGGGCGGAGAGAAATTACCGGCAATGCCAGTTGCAGAAAAGATTGCATTTTGTCAGCAGGCAGTGAATGGACTCGATGTGATGGAAAGCATTTTGATTAGAGTTAATGAATGTATCGCTAACAATCCTTTTAAGCAAGATACTGCCATAGTTTCGGAATAAGAACTAGGTTTCTATGAAATGTATATAATTTACCGTCAAATAAAAATTGTTTTTCCCTTATGTTTTATTTCTTTCGATTATAGTCCCGACGTATTATTTTATAAAGGTATCTATAGTTGTGGCTAAGGAATATTTGTATCGTTACGTGAGATTAAGGGGGAGCCCTATTTAGGACGCTAGGAATAAGGTGATTTTTGGGAATTTTTATCTATGAAACTGTTAAGCGGATCTTTTTCAAACCTTCAGGGTATTTTAGCTCATATTCAAACAATAAAAATTAATTTTTACGTTATAATGTGTTCGGTAGAAATGAAGATATATGAACCCGCGCCGGAGTTTCAAATTGGCGATTATGTTGGAGGCCACAATTCTTCCCTGAAATAAAAAACCAAGGATTTTCTTATTTCTAGTATAATTAAATTGTCGATGAATCTAAGACATTGATAAATAAATTGAATTGAACAAATCTTTTTCCACAAATAGTACGAAATATCTTCGGGCAGAATCGTAACTTTTTCTTTGAAATCCCACCAATTTGACAACTTCTAACTTTTTTTTTCGTTTGTTAGGTCCATCGGCAATGTCTACTGACTACTTTGTAACGCAAAAATTAATTTTTATTGTTTGAATGTGAACTAAAATACCCTGAAAATTTGGAAAAGATCCGCTTAACAGTTTCTTAGAAAAAAATTCCCAAGAATCACCTCATTCCTAGCCATCCTAAATAGGGCTCCCCCGTTAAGCGAGCGAATTTCAAACTGTATTTTGGTTTTAATAGGTATTAGAAGTTTGTGGACATGTAGGGCATTGTACGCCGAACAAACCGAAAGTTTTAGCACCCAGCAATCGCCTCAGGAACACAGTAAGGAGAGCGATGACGAGTACGAAAGAAATATTAAGGCAAAGATTCTTACTGCGTCTTTGAAGTTTGTTCACGATCTGGGATGGAGCCAGCAAGCCATCAGTGCTGGTAATTTGTAATAATTTTTCAGTTAAGTAGACTGATCAAGATGAATCTCTCATTCGAAAAAGTAGATATATTTAAGAAGGTGTAGTAAATTCAGATAATTAACTTTCATTTTGCGACGTAATAATTCTTTTCTCAACATGCCCAAATATGTTTAATGAAAAGTTATGTGCCAAAGGTGCCGAATCTATTGGATACCCTGGTGTGATTCACGGGCTATTCCCAAATCGAGGAGCGGATTTGGTTCAGTACTTCTACTTGAGTTGTAACAATAAGTTAAATAAGATCCTTAAGGAAGAAGCTCGGATTATTCAAGAGAGTCCTACCAAAGAGAAGAAGACGATGGAGTCACAAGTATACAATGCTGTGGAGACAAGGCTCAGAATGGTGATCCCGTACAAGAAAACGTGGCCTCAAGCGTTAGCCCTCATGACACTTCCACCGAACGTACCAAAGTCGCTAGCCAATTTGCTGACTTTGGTAGACGACATTTGCTATTATGCTGGTGACAGATCGGTCGATGTAAGGATGACAAATACAGATTCGATTTTGATATGGACTTCGAAATGACTTGTATTAAAACCTTCTTAATTAGATTAACTGGTACACTAGAAGAGTAGTATTGGCAGGAATTTACAAAACGACAGAGCTATATATGCTACAAGACACCAGCGAAGATCATAAACACACGTGGAAGTTCTTGGAGAGGCGAATAAAAGATACGACACAAATTCATGCGCTTCTTACAGCAACTGCCGACATGCCCTTACCGGAACAAGCTTTGAACCGTGCTACCGAAGCAGCTAGTGCAGCTTTCACTACGGTAAGCCTTTCGAAATTGAAGTATTAGGTTGTCCTAAAAGTTCATTTTCTAATTTGCATGATCAGCTTTGTTTCGCAATCGGTAGACAGATGCGCAGTCCAGTCGGTTTTTTGCTGGTGTTCTGATATTCGCTCGCCGTTTAGCTTTCCAACGGTGCATTTGTTCGCTCGCAAAGTGTCCCGGTCTCTTCCTGTGCGTTCTGAAAGATGGAGAACCTGAAGAGATATTTGCGGCACGTCTCTTTGACCGGTGGAAACTAAGGCTGGGACTTTTTGTCGAACTTTTCGGTATTCGAATACTTCAGTTGCTCAATTATTTGGTGAATATAATTCGAATATCCAAGTATTCGAATACTATTCGAATATTTTAGTATTCGAATACTATTCGAATATTTTAGTATTCGAATACTATTCGAATATTTTTAGTATTCGAATACTATTCGAATATTTTAGTATTCGAATTAGGGCTTTTACTATCCGGATATCCGGATCTGAGTATCCGGATACTGAGATACTTCGATCCAGATTTCGAGTTATAACGAGCAATCTGGATACTCGGATACCTAGTACCTACTTAATAGGTAGTAGGGCTCTTACTATCCGGATATCCGAGTATCCGGATTGCTCGTTATAACTCGAAATCCGGATCTGAGTATCCGGATAGTAAGAGCCCTAATTCGAATACTATTCGATTATTTTAGTATTCGAATACAGATGTATTTGCCCCTTCCGACAATTACTCGTTCTGTTGCCCAGAAAATTGTCTTTGTAATAAATATGGCTCTTTGAATAACACCTCCATCAGTATTTTGCCAGTAACTCATGGAAAAATGCCATCACGGGGCTACCGAAGAAATGGAAAACAGTGGTAGAGCAGAACAGTATATACTTAAATAAATTCTATCATCCACGAAGTTTTGCACCCTTAATGTTTAATAAGAAAATGAAAGAACTTTTGGGACAACCTAATACAAATTTGTGATACATAAGCTGACTCCTTATTCTACGTAATCTTTTCATCTAATATGTTTATTTGTTCGCCAGGCACGTAATATACTTGGATTGAACTGGAATAGGTAAAGCAAATACGAGGCGAGAGAAAAATAAATTCTAGACAATTTATAGAGAAAAAGCGATCGAAGTTGTTTTGGGATTCGTTTACCATAAATGAAAGTATCGTTTAAGGAATAATGCCTTTATACCATGGTAATATCTAAAAAGAAAAACGATGTTAAGTAGAATTAGCGATCATGGCTAATTTATTTAGTATTATATTTTAACAAGGTCTGTACATTTTTCTTAGGTCTAACAATGAGCATTTCAGTCTTTCTATAAAAATGCTCGTATCTCATCTTTTACCGTTTCGCAGAATCTTTATGTAAAAACTATTTTCCTATAATACAAAACGTTTCAATTCCTTCAAATTCATATCACTCGCAGTGCGCTCCGTATTATCATAGATATGTTACGAAAGATATTCTCTTCTCTCCGTTTTACCTCGTGTTAATAGTGCGCTTCCTCTATGTAACCTTTGATAGTCGTCGGTAAAGGCAGTTTATGAATATTGTCCACTCTAGTGTTTTGGCGTATGACAAAGCGGCAGAGGTATTGCAAACTGCGAACTTGAGTGAACCTGCTTACTGGCTTGGTTAATCTGACTGGGAAAGCTGGTTGACCTGGATACCTGGGTCGTGAATAACAAAACACAGCTGACTGGCTGAAATTCATCGAGAAGTCGATTAGATCGGCTACCGAGCTGAATACTTCGCTTTCACTTTGGTTGCATAGAGAAAATAAACCACGACTGTGCTCCATGCGAGCATGGAGTAGCTTGCCAGACGATTTGAAACTAAGAGTCAGGAGATACCTAGACAAAAAATAGCAATGAAAGTCCTCGCTGTAAACAATTACTACTCGTATTATCGCAAGCCATACCTATCGTCCGAAGAGTCCCTGACCAAGAACGCACCATCAGGTTCCGATATCAGTTTAGCATCAGCTTCGCTTCCAGATATCGGTCCCCAATACCATCCATAATTGCTCAGCTTAAGCAGCTCCTCTGTAAGGCTTGCCTTCACTTTGTTTTCATTGTTTATCGTTTCATAAGCTTCCGTATTCTCCTGAATATTTCCAATCCGATGCTCCGTTCCCTCATTTTCTACCGTAGAATTATGATTTAATTGTTGCTCTTCGTTATTAGAGCACGACGTGATAGGAACATGTTCGCTGTTACTGTCCGTTTGAACCTCGTTAATATTCTCCGAGTTAATTGTTCCTACATTGCTTTCAGCATTAGAACAATTCTCTAACCACTCGTTCTGGCTCTCTGAAACCCATTCGCTTTGCGAGCATGTTTCTGTGGAAGCTGAGGTCTCGTTGTTACTCAAATAGACAGAAGTATCGCCAATATCGTCGCACCTAGATTCTGACGCATCGGTTTCATCCGTGGAGATCGCAGGTCCGTCGTCCTGAAGCACCAATGTATCACAGTTGGTATCGTCTTGCGGGCTGGATTCTTGAGTCTCGTTCGCCTGTGGAAAATTAATTTAGACACGGAGCATCAACGATACCTTTCTATACTTACTTTTTGCTTCGGTTTGCATATCGCTAGCTTCCTAGCTTGCATGTGCCTCTTAATATTCTTAAAGAAATTGAACGACGTCTTGCTGGGCAGAGGATTTTTGGCTTTGCAGTCGACGATCCTGACTTCCACTAAGTCCTCTTTTCTTTGTTGGCCCTCCTCTGTTTTTAGCGCGCTCGCACGTCGCGAGTCGCCCCTCCAAAGGAAATCGAAGGTTTTAGTAGTCACTTTGCGCGGTTTCGGGCTCTGCTTCGGAGGTTTCCCTGGACCGGGGGATGTAGCGGTGGTCAGGTCCTCCGACGTCTGACTTATCATATTCAAATGCCGTGGCACCCCTTCAAACTGGCTCCGTGTCGAGGCAAGGGTCCGCTACCACTATCTTATCAACAATTATTTCACACGCCATCTACTCCTTATCCTGTTCTCTCCCCGCGAGTACCATATTTTTTCACGGATCTGAAAACTCTCATCGCAGCTTATCGCTTCACGATCGTCCATCCGAATTACCTTCGCACTGACTATAAACGCAGCGAATGTTTTTGTGTACTTCCGTAAACCTGACCGAAACCATTCCTTGTTGCTGCGCTCGAAAAATTTCTTTCTCTACCAACTTCACTTCAGATCGCTCCAGATGTTCTTAATATGCAGAGGGCGGTATTCTCAGTCGTTGTTTATTCTTAGGGCGGTATTTACAGTTGCTATTTATTCTTAAAATTATCTTAGGCATTCGGCGTCCTTTACTACTTTAGAAGATTAGTAAAAGATGACAAATGCTTTAGATGATCTTAAGAATAAGTAGTGACTGTGAAAACCGCCCTTAAGGTCGCCTTAAGCTTGCGGCATCTTCTATTAGTCTACGAGGTTAATGAGAATACCGCAAAGATTGTCTTGTTGGAAGAAATTATCTCGATTACCTTATTTAGTAACTACGCTGCAGAAGATATTTCAGCGGCGATTATTCTGATCGAATTCCATTTACGCCCAAATCGACCGTGATTTTCGTTAAGGTAGGTTTTCCTGTACGCGACTGGACGCAACGTCAAGAACTTCAAAGTCGATTTTCTCGAAAATTAAGCGCGATATAAAAAAAAGTTACTCTTTCTTTTTTACTCATAAGAAGTAAATAAGTTGAGAAAAAGGAATAAAAGTTTTTGATATTGCGCTTCATTTTCGAGAAAATCGATTTTGAAATTCTTAACGATGCGTCCAATCGCGTATAGGGAAACCTACCCTAATGAAAACCGCGGGCCATTAGGGCGTAAGTGGAATTCGCCCTCTGTAAACTTTAGAAACATTTAAGTTTAGGATAATCTTAGAGAGGAGAAGTACTTATGTACATTTCTTTAAAACAAACATGTAGCAAACATGTCTCAGAAATTGTAAAACGAAAGTACTTTGGAAAGACAATTTCATTGCACTATATTGATCCTTCAAAATCTTTTAAATCACATTTGAAATATTCTTTCGTAGAAGATAATTGAGTCCCATTTTTCGAACCACCGTATATATATTTTTGGTCTAGTAACTTCGTACCAACAATCGTAGCATTAATTCACTATTGTTCACTATAACCAAGGCGATAAGAGCAGAAAGGAGAAAATTCGATAAAAATTTATGCATTTTTAAAATGCTTCTATCGATCAGTGCCTTGTCAAAGTGTAAGCGACTTCGAACTCCAGTATATCCTATTTAAATGGAATGACAGAAGTTCACTGAGATTCTACATGGAAATGCATTGCTATGTGTACATGCGTGTTACATAACCTCAAATGCATTGTTCTTGACAGTTGTATCAGTTAGGAAATGTTCCATGTCCTGTTTACACTGATTCCATTTACTGTTAATTGAGTATCGCATATCGTTAAAAAATGACCGAGTCCGACGATGAGAATTATGTTTCCTTCGGAGTTCCTCTGGATCCTATAGACGAAGGTACGTAGAAACTCATCCAAGCGGGATACAAGAGCAAAATATTATCTTAGAGCTTGTCACATACATGTAAAACTGTTGCAGAGAATTTACCAAGGAAGAAACCTGTAACGATCGAAGACCAGTACGCGTACGATGCGCAAGGCAGGCGTAGATTCCACGGAGCATTTACTGGTGGCTTCTCCGCTGGATACTTTAATACCGTGGGTACCCGAGATGGGTGGAGACCGCAACAGTTCAAGTCCTCCAGAAGCAGTAAAGCGGAGGGTGTTACCCAACGGCCAGAGGATTTTATGGACGAGGAGGATACAAGCCAGTTCGGAATCGCTCCGACTGGTATCCGCGCCACGAGTGATTATCACGATCATGGTCAAAGAGGAGTGAAGCGAGAGAGAATGAATCGTGAAAGCAGCGGTCCTATCCCTGGTACTCCGGTATTGAAAGAACTTTTGAAGCCTATAAAGTAGGTGGTCGTTCATTTTAAAATTAAATATTACTACGAACTTAAAATTCTTAGTCTTAATAACGAATCAATGTATAATGTAATATTCAGGGACACAGTTGGTATTATGCTACTAAAGAAAATGGGATGGAGACCAGGCCAGGGTGTGGGATCCAGACTGACGAAAAAGGAGAAAGCTAAAATTAAAAGGAGAAATGAAAAAATAAGGGCGTCACAGCAGAAACCTGCAAGAGAATGTTCAGAAAGTAGTTCCGAGGAGTCGGAAGATGATTACGGAGATGTTACATTCGCTCCTGACGATTATGAACCATTTAGGTAAGTTCGAAATCTTCATGATGTGATTTTGATAAGAAATAAAACTACTATAGCAATGTCGTAGTAATTAATATTCTTCTTTCATAGATGTAACCCAAAGGACAATTACTTTGGTATAGGATACAGTGGTTTAGACAGAAGGACCATACTTTCCGGTCACGTGAATTTATTCGACGCTCCTGCGTTTAGCGTTCAGGACAAAAACAAAAAGCTCTCCATACACGGACAGGCATTCGGAGTTGGCGCGTTCGAAGCTGACGACGAAGACATTTACGCCAGAGACGACATGTCTCGTTACGACTTCGCACTGGGCCCGGAGCGAAAGACAAAGTCCAGATGGTCCGATGACACGGGTTCAAGAAACTCGAGCAATAATTGTCTAGAAGATTTCGTGCCAGCGAAAAGTAGACTGGAATATAAAAAGATCTTTCCGCCTCCGGAGTTGCCTAAAGATTTCGCACCAGTGCACGCAGTTCGGAAAAGTCGCTTTTATCCACCGATTGAAATCCTTCCGCGTGTAGTAGAAAACGGAAAACGTAAGGATCTTACAGCTGCAGACAGGGCTAGGATACTAGAGGATTCGCATAGTTCTAAGACAATAACAGAAACGCATCCAAATGCAGTATCATCAGTCGCTTCCACTATCATTTCGAAAACATTAAATTTACATGGGAAACAGCAGACCGAGGAGAGGCAGAAGCTAGAAAGTCAACGAACTAAAGTAGCTACGTCGTGGATGGATAAATTAAATGCGCAGAGTTTCGTCAAAGGCAGCTCCGTTGGATCTAGTAAAGATTCCGAAGGAAGCTTGAAGAAGCTGGATGAGTTTATGGATTCTGCTTCAGCATCCGATGAACGCCAAGCGAGTACAGATTCCAGCAAACCCGAGGAAGACAGTTCCGCAAAGAGCACAGCCAAACCATTTTTATCCAACCCTGATAAGCAGAAGCGTTTCGAGCAATACTTGGATCTGTTGAAGAAAGATGAAAAGCAGAAGCTCGAGAGCTTGCAACCACTGTCGATGACAGAGTGGGACAGGGAACACGAGCGAGTTGAATTCGAGCAAGCAGCTAGATTATTTGGGCAGCCAGCGAATGATAATGTTATGAGCAAATTTATACACGCTTCTGAAACCACAGATTCAAGCACCACCTCTGCGAAGAACACTCAGGAGGCTGAGATGAAAGAGGCTGTAAAGATGAAGATGTTCGGGAAGTTGACCAGAGAGCGTGTAGAATGGAAACCTGCGAGTATACTTTGCAAGAGATTCAATATTCCTGAACCAAAAGTCGGTTGTGCTCAGCCTGAACTGCAAAAGAAGACGACTGGAAAGTTTTCAATCTTCGATTCCCTTGATTGGAGTAACTCTACGAGATTCTTAAAAGCGACTGATACTGTGTCAAAGGAAACAGTCACGGGTGGTGTTCAATCGAGAGACACAGATGTTAGCATTGTGGATTTGAAAGTAGAGTCCGATGCGTCTTTTAATAATCAGGTCTTGGAACCTGTAACGGAGAAAATGAGAAATTTTGAGGCTTCTTATGAGAAAGTCTTTGGTAAAGAGGTTCAGGAATCGTCCTCCGAAGTTTCTGACGTGAAGCAAAGTTTGGAAAGCGAAGCTGATTCAAACGCAGTGTTGGTGACTGTAGACAAACTTAAGGAAAATGAGGAAGTTGCCAGCGCGTCGAATGCAGCGTCGAAGAGTGCGTCGGAAGCAAAGAAAGACCTTTTCAAAGCGATTTTCTTAAGCAGTAGCGAGGAATCTGATTCAGAGCCGGAGGAAAGTATGGACAGCGAGGTAGTGAAGTCGGTTCTCATTGGTAAAGCTCCGAGTGAAATGAATATCAAGAGAAACACGTCTCCTCCGAGAGGAATTTTCGCGAAGGTGGATCTGGACAATTTAATCACAGGCTCGAAGAGCAACGCGCAGCAAGCGAATGAAAGTGTAAGCGAAGAGAAAGATGGAAATGTAGTATCGATTTCTGAACCAGAAATTGAATCCATTCCAAGCATCGATACTAAATTGAATCCTGCGGAGACATTGTTGCTGCCTGATATGTACGGACCTGCTCTTCCCTCGAGGTTGATAAAATGTGAGAATCCTACACCGGAGGCGTCGAGTTCCCAAACTTCGAAGCCTGTGTTCAAAAGTGTCGTGGTACCGAAGCCCAAAGTAGACTCTAAGATTTCTGGGGTGTGGGTGGAGCGAGGGAAAGTGAAGAAGTCGAAGAAGGAGAAGAAGAAGCATAAGCACAAAGAGCACAAAAGCTCGAAGCACAAGCGAAAGTCGAGGAAAGAGAAGCGTAACTCGTGATTGGAGGAATTGATACTGTAACGAAAGAATGAAGTCAGCAGAACGTCGACAAAGGAAGCACGCGTGCTGTTTATTTATTGTATGTTCCTTATGGTTCGCAACATTGTACGGCGCAATGTTTACAGCTAATGAAGTATTCGAAAATGCTCGTGCGAATCTGTAATTACAACGTCAGTAAAGGCACATCCGACATGTACAAGAATATATATCTTTTTGCGTATGCTCTGATACGTGTAATTGAGCAATCTTCTTCTTTTCATCGTAGAGCTAATTGTTGCTGTTGTACACTTAAAGAGTAATTATATTTGGTAATGCTAGCTCGGAGCACTGAATGCATATCGATGCTATGATATTACTTGTTAGATGTCGTAGAGTTTCTCGAAGGTGGTCTGCTGTGATTCGTAGAGTTGCTCTTCTTCTCTACGCTGAAAACATAAATAGGAAATTATTTATCGTTCTTTCCAAACTTAATCTTAATTCAATTCGATTAAGGTCATCAGCGATCACGTTCTCGAAGCAGCATTTCATCTTCACACTTTTGACTATTTATAAATATGTATAAACATCGTAGATCTAACATTCGAAATATAATTTACCACTTACTGATTTTTATAATATTCAAGAAAGATCCCCTAAAAGTATTATTATTCCCAAAGGTATCAGCATGATTTGTATAATTTGCCCGACTGTTACAAATATAAACGTTTCTATTTATGTTCCAACGAGTCTGGTATTTTAAATGGAGAAAGGACGCACCTGCTACTTCTAGAGCTTCTTTTGAACATGTCCGTCAATTTCTTCTTCAGATTTTTCTTTTCAGTCTTCTCGGTGATACTTGTCTCAGATCCTGATGTCTGTAGCAAGAAAGATTCATTTTAAAATCGGATTTATCGTTCTCAACGCGCAAACATTTCTGCTAGTTACCTGAAGAGAATGATCCATGGAAACATTTGGATCGTCCACGCTGGCTGATTTAGTTAACTTAGTCGCGATCTTCTTCATCAAGCCTTTCCCGTGCTTCTTCTCTCGTTCTAGCATTTCACTCTTCGTGGAGCCAGTAGAGAGGCGACTGGACATTAACAAAATAATCTTGATAGTACCTAATTCTATATTTTCATTAGAAGATAGAGGAATTTGAAATTAAATATACCTGTCCACGCTGGAATCTCTCTGCAAGCTGAGCGTACGCCCATCGATCTCTGAACCCTCCAGCGACTGCAAACTGGACATGTTGCTGTCTGTGCCCCAAATACGCTGAGACTGAAACATGAAATACATCGATAATAAATTGGCTACTTCAGACAAATTACTCGAACTGCATTAGCCTATACGTACATCCTCGTTTCTTGCAGAAGTCTGTTCCAAAGACAAACTCTTTCTCTTCAGACGTGGTTTCGAGCGGGTCGTCGTTAAACCTTTTCCTGGATCACTCTCCACAGACGTTGCTCTATAACATAACGTAATCGTTTGGTGCAAAAATTCAAGCTAAACAACAAGTAATTGTTATGAGAAATTAGTACCTTTTTCCAAGTTTCTTCAGTCGTGTCGCATTGACTTCATCCGCAGCTCTCTTAGACTCCTTCAGCTCCCTTGCCACGTCCATCAGTTTCCTAACAGTGTACTCTAACTTCTCTGTTCTTTCGACTAACTGTGAATTCGACCCTGTAAACGAGCACGAAATGAAGAAATTTAAATGAAAATGTTTAATCGTGATGATTGTACCTCTTATATCTCCTTTTGTGTCCAACATTGGCGACGATTCTCTCGATTTTGGTCCCTATAGATGAAGAAAAACAGTGTATCCGTTAATCTGATGCGGTAGTTGACTTCTAATTTTACTTACCCTTAATCGTCTAGGCGGTGTTGGTGTGTAATTATTTGACGTTCCATTTTCAGCTATGCCGTTCAGTTCAGGGAAAAGTTTTGTCAAGTCGTTGACTTGTTGCAGCAGGACATTGATATTTCGCAGCTCTCCCTGCTCCTGCTTGGATCTCCTCATGATCACCTCTCTGAGTTCCTCTCGCTCCTGTTCGTGTCGTTCCTTCTCTCGTCTCATCTTCTCGTTACTGGTCCTCAGCTTTGCATGGGCGTCCCTCAGTTCCAGCAAGTCGCATTGCAGCTACAGAAACAAATCTTTAGGAATTTTCTGATATAAATTGAAAGCAGTAGAAACTCTGCTTCCACCCCTGTTTACCTCCAGCAGCTTCTTTCTGCTCTCTTCCTTCTCTTCGTCGTATACCTTCTTCAATTGGTCCTGTCGCCTCTTGTTTTCTAGACGCTCTTTGGCACGCTCTCTCTCGATCTGCAAAATAGTTGGGTCCGTTCAGTTCTACATACACTTCTTCATTCAAGAACTACCAAGCTGTGTATCGATTTTGCGAGGCATGCCTAGTGAGGATGAGACCTCGAGAACGAGGTCTGCCTCATTGCGAGGCTGCTGCAGGGTGAGTTGTTTGTTTCGGCTTCGTTTCATTTACTGATATTGCTTCTCGCATGTATGTACCCTGTTTTGTTATACGTGACTCGAAACTCGTCCAATCTCATACGCGTATACAGAGTCTTCTACAGATTCGATCATATCTTCAAGCGGCCGATTTCCGCATTGCAATCGATTTCTAAATAATTTTTTTACCCACCGTTCTCCTCTTTTTTGCGTCTTTTTCTCTTTGTACAAGATGGTACATGACAATAAACGCTGCTGCCGCAGTCTGGACATGGGACGGCATGGCTATCTCGGAGTTTAAGCACAGTTTACTGATGAAAACACTGTACACAACGATGCCAGGGATCATGGACTAGGCAGCGGGGTTGCCAGGCAATCCAGACGCGTACTAGCTTATAGACGTTACTTAGTTTGGATTGGCTTGGCGTTGGCATGACGTCACGGTGTCACCAATCAAATGCGTTCCCCTACTCCTACACCGTACGACGTCATATGGGCCAGCGCGCTGCCATTTATCCAGTACATACGGCCCAGAATTGGGGACAACAGGGATGGGTTATGACGTGGCAGGGAGTAGTAGAGGGGGAAGGTTCGCATGGTGTACATGTATAGGTCTACATATGACGTCATCTTATCCCACCGAGAGGGAATTCTTCCGGCAACCCTGCTTGTATCAATGGCTCGCGATCAGGACCGCATTTATACTTTTGGAGGCCGTAGGCTCTGCATCAGCAATGCCCCGATAGGCGGTCCGAGGACGCGAGCATCCATAGCGTCTTCTACGAGACTCGCGGAAGGGGGTGCTCGAAGCCAATGAAGCGGCGGGCATGCAACGGATAGGGAAAAACTCTAGTAGTGTGTTCTTAGGCCCTAAAGGTGAAGTTCCACGGCGCGTGGGTCGTCGACTCGCCGAACCTGGGCGAGCCGAGTCGACTCACCGAGCCATACGCTATGGATGCTCGCGTCCTCGTCCCCTCATCTGGACATCGCTGCTCTACATCATTATGAGGCCCCGCACAAATTTTTCTAGTTTTTATATTCCAAATTTAATATTTAAAAAAAAGTATTTCAATTTGCCACTATAACAAGGCTTTTTTTTTATATTGTCGTTTGTGAGGAGTAGGGTTTTAAAATGTACCCCCATAGAGAGTAAGGCCCCAGCTGGCGCCTAATGGGCCTTATAATAAAAGCGGCCTCCCTCGCGATGTCAACAAATTCCACCGTGAGGCATGCCTCGCCCCGAGGCTTCCGCACAAATTCGATACGCAGCTTTAGCTTGATGTTTACTTCGAACAAAGTTTGCCGCAAGTCCCTCGCCAACGTAGCCGTTTCTTGCAACAGCCTCTGATGCTCCTCTCTCTCTTTTTGCCAGGCTAACTCCATGCGAACTTTCAAGCCTGGAATCTTCGTCCTGCCACTGGTAAGCACTCGTTCCTCCTCGAGCTATAAATAGAAGATACATATGAAATTGTAGTAATTCTTTTTCAGGCAACACGTACAGTACCGAAATAAATTAAATCTACAGAATATCATGGATTAATGAACAGTACCTCGTTGATGCGCGAGTGAAGTTCAGACACTTTAACGTGACTGGCTGATTTCTCGGACACCAATTCAGCCTTCAGCCTGGAGGCTTCTAATCTCGCTTCAGAGACTTCATCTTCCAGGTTAGTAATCTCCCTTTCAAGGACCAGTATACTGGTACTAGACGTTTCCTCCTCCTTCACGAAAAGAGAGAAACATCTTTCTATATATCATATACAATATTCAGCGTACAATTTAACTTAATCTGCTCCAAGATCAACCCCGTTAGGTTCTTGAAAATGGTACCAGCCTTATATGACTGGCATAGCAAGTCACAAACATACTTATAGAAGGACGAACCTCGTCGGACTTCGCAGAAGACGCGTTCGAGTGTGTTCTACCTCTAGCAGACTTCAATTCGCCAATAGTCTTCTGTGCACCTTCTAACATGTGCTTGTACGTGTCACGCTCGCGTTTGTACCGGGACAATTGATTCTGAATGGTTTGGATCTCGTCGTTAATAGCCGTGATCCTGTGCTCGTATCTCATCTTGCACTGCGCCAGGTCCGCCTTCTTCGCCTTCTCCATAGCTTCCAGGGCATTCTTCAACCTCCGTATCTCTGACTCCAGTGCCTTGATGTCCGGTGTCATAGATTGATGGATCTTCGCCACTGATTCATAATCCTTCAATTTGTCCGAGAGATCATCGTTCTGCAAAGCAAACATACAGACAACAACTGATATTTCAAATTGAATTAAGAAGAATATCGAGATTCAATTTCCGTACCGCCTTTCTTAAGTCTTCCAACCGCGTTACCAAGGTATTATTCTCTTTCTTCAAATTACTGATGTCGTTGGTTAAATCTGTTATCATCGCTTTGTTTGGCAACTCGCTCTCCCGTGCGCGGTTCTGAAAAATACTCATTTTATGTTGCCTATCGTTTGAAAGCGTTGTGTGTAGGCGTATTGAAGCGCGCTTACTTCTAAGGCAGCTTTCTCTGACTTCCACTCGCTCTCTCTCAGTTTGATGGACTGTCGCATTGATTCTAGCTCTTTGCGGATGCCGATGAGTTCAGTATTTTGTTCCCGTAATTTGCTGTCAATAATAGAGGCATATAATGTGTTAACTAACGTTTAGTTGAACAGTTATCGTTTTTTGAAAGTTGGGAGAGTGTTTGCAGAAATAAAAATATAATTGGGTTATCAAAGACCCAATGGATGAAATAAGGCTAAGAATAACAACTTTTACAGTTCTATTCTTCTCAAATTCCCTATCATACTATAACACTAATTTATAGTACTATTATTTACCTGTTTAGAGTTTCATTATCCAATTCGAATTGCTGTTTCAAATTTACCAGTTCAGTATACTTATCATTCAGATTGTTATATTCCTGCTGGCCCACCTTCAACTCATTTTCCAAGTCTGTAATATACGATGCTGTTACCTTGTATAGATCTTTCTGACGCACTCCCCATCATCACAGTGAAGCAACTTACTCAAAATCTTCTCATTATACGTCTGCCTCAGCTCGTTTATCCGTTTCGTGTTCAATCCCGTCTTCTCCAACGAACCGATCTTCTTCTTCAGCGCGGACACTTCAGACTCCTTCGACTGTTTCTCTTGATCGACCTGAGACAACAGCTTCTCTTTCTCCTTCTTCAGTTCCGAAAGCTGCGTCATCAGGTCGTTCAATTTCCCAGAAGTCGATGATTTTGTGCTCTCTAATTCTTTCTTCAGCCGCTTCACTTCGGCGTCCAGCTTGGCTTTCGTTTGCTCGAACTACGTTTAAAGTGTCGCAATTGAGAAAGGGGAAAGAGTGTTTCGATATTTCATAAAAAGAGCGCTACACTCACGGACGTCATCGACTGTGTCATCTTCGATTCCCGTTCTGTGTGCGCTGACAACTCATCCTGCAGTTTCTTATACCTCTCCTGTTCCTGCGACAGTTCCTTCCTCAGCTCGCTTATCGTTTTCTCCATTTTCGCGCCCTCCTTCTCCGACGATTTTGCCGTTTCTGCATTTGACGAAAATAGTGAAAGCTTCTCCAGTTTCTAGTATAGTTTAATCACGCTTTGACGAGGTACCATGCCTTTACCTAAGTCCTTCTTCAGTTGCACAACTTCGTTGTACACTTTAAGCTTCTCGGCAGATAGAGACAGGAGCTTCGACTTCAACTTTTCTTTCTCTTCCAACAGCGCATTTTTATCTTGGTCCCAGGCCTTCCTTTCTGTCTCTCTCATGGCCACTGCTTCGTCCAGCTTCTTTCTCACTGAAACATTTAACAGAAGGCGTAGCAAATCACTCCTGCGAGTTTGAATCGTTAAATCGTTATGTTCGCATTACTGTTTTGTAAATCTGTATTCTTGTCATCCGCCTTCGCGTTTGGCTGTGCTTTCTTCTTCTCCTTCTCGATCGACAATTCCTTCGACACGGTATCGAACTCCTCTTTCAATATTTCGTACTCCTTCAGCAGTTTGTCGTACTTTGCATGATCCTTGGATTTCATTTCCTGAATGTCGACGTCTTTGCCATCGGCGATGTTCGCGAAAACGATCATCATATCCCCTGCAGTAATTACATGACATTTCAATGCTTTCTAATAAATTCGAACAGAAAAGTTTGTTGAAATATATCGAAGTTCAAAAGAATCTTGAGAAATTAAAGGATACGTATAATACAATTAATTAGTACATTTATAGGCAAACCTATTTCTTTCTCCATCTCGTCCACCATTTTCTTCAGCTGCACTTTACTCGTAAAGTCGGTCGGCTTCTTCTGAGACCTACTTTGGAATTCATTCTTAATCTTCTTTAATGTTTCCTCGACTCTTTTCACCTGAAACAAGAGCACACTTATCGCCAACCGCTTAACTACAGAACAACGTATCTTCGCCAACGATTTACCTCTTCATACTTCTTCTCTAGAGTAGTTTTCTCAGTGTCCAATTCCTCCACCTTTCGCTCCACCTTCCTCAGCTTGAACGATAAAATTCGACAATTTTTATTCGACTGTTCCAAACTTTTTCGCAGACGGACGTGCTCGTCCGCTTGCTCGTCCCTTAAGAATACGAAATATTCATGTATTATGCATTTACTTGAACCATTGTAGACGTTAAAGCTTATTGGAACAGGATAAACTCTCAACTCTTACCAAGGAATATCAGAAAATTTTAGTACATTACTCTTTTGCAATCAGACAATAACAATCTACATAAACCTGTGCGTTTAATATAAAGTCTTAGATTATCCGGTTCCACGAAGGAAGCACGGTGGCAACCAGTCAAGTTACATTATAATTACCTTTGTTAATATCTCACGTACACAATCAATCAAACAAAAGCCGAAATGCCACTAGAAACGGGCGCCTCACGATGGAGAAGAAGCTCGAAGACGCACCCAAGAGGGGTACCAAAAATCGAAAGGGTTCGACGACAGTACAACGTTCCACATACTGCTCTCTCTTTAAATTGCTACCATTCTCGCCTTTCTATTCTAAACTCGAAACTCAGGCACTGCCTTAGAGATCTTCCTCGGTTGCGAAACGGGAATCGTGATCTTCTACTAGACTTGGAATAAATTAAATTCTCGGAACGACTCGGGGGGCCGTAGAGCTCGTTTCCCAAGCAAACGGAACCCCCACGTTCGATCCATGCTTCGGCGGAAAAGCAGTGCCGTCGTGTTGGAATCGCACGCGTCTCCCGTCCAAATCGTCGTCCTGCAACAATTCAGATAGCTCATTTTGCTAAAAATTTGTTGGTCACGGTGCTCGCTGCGGTCGCTCCCTCACGGACACAGACTACTGTGGCTAAGACGATAGTTCAATAATGTCGTTTTGGAATGTACTCAAGTGTCTCTTGAAAAAAATTCGATTTACATTTCTGAACGTTTTCACCTTTCTCTAAGATTCCTCTAGTGGGATTCTACGTTTCATCGATTCTTTTTTTGGTTTAGCTACTGCAGTAAGTGGAAACCCACTGTTTTCGAGCCCCTTCAAAGTGTCTGCTCCTTTGATAGGAGCAGAGGATCCGATCTGATTGATACTCTTGACACAGAGCGCTTTGTCATTGTTTCTTTGCAACACGATGGAATGCTGCGAAACTGTATAACTCCGCACTGTGACACGATCAGTACGCATCCATTAACGCAAACACATGTATGTTGTTATTAATAAATGTGAAACAAGTCACAAGAGCGAGTCGTGATTCGCCATTATGAGAATCAAGTTCTTATCGATCGGTTAATGATTCTGAATTCAGACAAACCGGTTAGTAGAATGCGTTAACAATTTTCTTTCACAGTATCCTACTCGTAATAGGAGAATAATAGGTCAATTACTGTAGGTAAATTGTACAACGTTTTAAATCGAATTTTTTCGTTTCCTGGTTCAATATTTCTACTTTATTTAATTTACTTTTGGCTCGGTACGTAAGAGCAGAGATAGAAGATTCGTAGTTCAAGATACGATAAAAGAATGTTTGTACATTGTTGAAGTACACAAACAGTATAAAAGAAGCCGAGGTAGACATGCGTGAGTGACAAAAAACTTTTAATATCTACACGTACAAAAATGTATATTCACTAGTGGTGAAGAACGTGGAATTACCTGAAAGTGTCTTGCAATTCATATATTTCTTCTTCCAATTGTCGGATCTCTTTCTTCATATCTTCATTCTCATCCATCAGGTTCTCGCACAGATTCTCCGCAGCCTTCAATTTCGATCGGAGCTCCTCTTTCTCCCTGTCTCTTTCTCCTCTGAACGTCTTCGCATTTACTTCCTTCTCGAGTTCCCTTAGTTTCGTCATCAGACTGGTCTTCTCTTGCGCGAGCGCTGAGTATTATTAACAGAACACAATTAACATAATTTCCCTGTTCAAGCGGTTGCCTCAGAAACACAGAATTGTTAGGCATCTATCTTTCGTCTACTTCCTACGTTACAATTCTTTTTAATAATACCTTCATTCTTCTTTTGCAGCTTCTGCACCTCGCTCGGGGAACTTTTGCTGGATATGGTGTCCATGTTTGATAAACGTCTCATCAAGATCTCGCTTTTCTCCTTCTCCGCTTTCTCGCATCGGGCTTGCAGTTCGACCAACTGCGTCCTCAATTTCTGCATTTCACTCTGCTCACACAAATTCTAATGTTATTTCCTCGATTCTACTTCAAACTGAAAGAACTCCAGCCACCGTGCTAAACTAAGTAAACTAAATGGAAGTCACTATTGTTTCTAAAGCTGTTCTCGTCATACAAAATCTGCATTCAGCGAGAGATTTATAATATTAAACTCTTCAGTTCCAAAGTGTTCTAACTGCACTACTCAAATAATAAGAAAATCACTGAATTCAACTTAAAGAAACATACCGTGTTAAAGGTAGTAATATGTTTCTGAATATTGAATTCATATAGCCATGCAGCTCTGAAAGTACTGGACAGTTTGTCGAGCTAGTGACTTGAGCGGATGATCCTCTACTTATTTCATTCAACATACAGTAGCGGATGAAAGAAAGTTTACAACTTTTAAAATCGCATAACTTTTATAAAATTAATCCCAACGAGTTGAGTTTTTTTGAGAAGCTACAAGGATTAGAATGCTAAGTGGCGTGTCTCGTCGTTTTGAAAAAAATGCACTTGGTCAGAATAGTAAACAAAAATAATGAAAGTCATTTTTTAAACTTTTTTTTGTGAGCCTGTAATGAAAATTCAAAAAACCCGTTTGTAGATTGAAGTAAGTTGTATACATGCCTAAAATTTCATAAAAATCGGTTAACGTTGCTCTGAACTATAAACGCTTAAAGATCGCTGATTTCCGGGAATTTCGCGGCTTTTTAAAAGTTGTACATTTTCTTTCGTCCTCCACTGTATATCCAGCAATGCGTTCGATCGTTAGTGTAAGCGAATGTAGCAGTCATAGCCTTTCAAGCATAGAAAATTGAAAACGTCAGTAAAATTCAAAGAACCGATCATCGAAAAAGAAATAATTGAAAACGAAGCACAGATGGTATTGTAACACTGGTATTGTTACTTTCTCTGTGGCTTCCTCCTTATTCATGAGGCGGCCCTCGTTTTGTTCAGCATTTTTCGAGAGGCTAGGCCGCGACTTCTTCACCTAAATGTAGATTAAACAAAGATTTACACAAATTTTCGTGGATAAATGAGTCACGGTTCAATGATTACAATTACATCGTTCTTTTATCGTGTAAAAGCTCGAAAGCAAACAGAATCAGTTGGAAGATAGATACCGGGACAGTTGAAGACGATATAAAGAGAGCTGTGTCATTATTTTTCATACGGTAATCTGTGCTGTGTTCGATAAGCAAAGTTAACAGGTGGAAGTACGAGAACGATCGAACTGCTTGATCTAGTCATCGTGATAGAGATAGAAGTGGAATTAAAGAAGAAGAAATTGTTAAAAGCACTGAGTTTACCTGAATGATGAACTCTACGTCGTTCTCCGAGGCGCTTACGTTGCTGTTATCTATCACCTGTCTGATCTGCAATTTCGGTGGTCTCCTGGCTGTAGAAACGTTACAGATCAAATGATACCAATAGGCTATAAATATCTAGATAATTATATAATACGCGACGATTAATTCCTACACGATATGCGGCGTTGTATAATTACCCTCCAATCGTTCTTCTTCTTTGTCGATTGCAGAAAGATCCATGAGAGATGTCCAGCCAGCTGCTGCGTTCGACATTTCTGAACTACCCTTGAAATCATCTTTCGCCAAATTCGTTGCGGATGACCAAACTCTTCGTCCATTTTCCGAGTTACTAACAATGAGGAATACACAGAGATGTGAAACTGATTAACAAGATATCTTGCGAAAGATAGTAAGAAACATTTTGGATGCATTGGAGTCGATAGAGATAACCAGATCCCATGTAGAGTGCTTCTGAACTCGTAGGATTCGATAGAAATCACGTTACAGAAATCATAAGACCCAGCAGAGGCTACCATGAAACTTGTAGAAACAACAGACCAGCTCTGAATTCATGGGATTTGATATAGATTATCTCCTGAACTCGTACAGTAAAGGATAGACCACCATGAAGAAACACTTTATATCAGATATGGACTTCCCTCGAAGTAGAAATCAGGGACCTTGGGGTCCAGAAGGGCTCTGGGTCCCTGAGAACTCCGAAGACCTTGAGATCCAGAAGGTCTCTGGATTCCTGAGGACTCCAAAGACCTTGAGATCCAGAAGGTCCCTGGATTCCTGAGGACTCCAAAGACCTTGAGATCCAGAAGGTCTCTGGATTCCTGAGGACTCCAAAGACCTTGAGATCCAGAAGGTCTCTGGATTCCTGAGGACTCCAAAGACCATGAGATCCAGAAGGTCTCTCGATTCCTGAGGACTCCAAAGACCATGAGATCTAGAAAGTCCCTGTATTCCTGAGGATCCCAAGGTCCTTGAACTCTCGAAGGTTTTCGATTTCACAAAGACCTTAGAACCCCTGAGGTCTTGAGGATCTCCAAGTCTCTAGGATCTCAAGGATCCTCTGCAACCCTGAATCCCTGGAATCTTATAGTCTCCAGACCCCTGAGATCCTTTTGCCTCACGAGATCCAGAGTACTTTGTGTCAGGTGTTAAGACTTCCAAGCAAATCATTCATGGATATCTACAGCTCAGATTCCCTATTCAAGTTTACACTTCTATGAAATTAATTAATCACTCACCGGCCTGATGACTGATCGAAGGAAAGACTAGGCGTAGACGATGTGATGTCCCTCAAGTTGTCTTTCTTGCCCCCATGTTCTTTGTAATCCCTGAAAAGCAGTTACATGGATGTTCACATGTTTCTTAAGAACCCTTCATTTCCTTCCTCCCTTTTCTATTACACATGAGGTATCCCATACCAACCAACTATTCTGTATTCGATGAAAGATTGACTAAAAGTACCTGAAGCATCGTTTGCAGCGTGTTGGCCACCGCACTTGGGGATGGAAACCAAGGGGGCAGAGGGGGTCTCCTTTCTTCGACGAATACATGTGGTGCATTCTATATATGAAACAGAGAAAAGCAAATTAATGAACACACCAAGATTGGTCTTATCATATCCACAGCGTCCTGCTGCAAATACAACATTTTCATTAATGACATATAAAAACCACCTGTGAGTAGCACATGGATTAACCAGAAACTGTGTCAGTTAAGAAATTACGAGTCATCGAGGTCACAGAGAGGTCCACGTTAGAGAAACAAACGATTATATCCATCCGGGGAGGAATCGCGGAAGCTCACGTGTTATTTACACATATATGATCGAGAGATCGTTTCAACTGCAGTCCTGTGATGCTGCTCGAACAACTTAGAAAGCCATTAGAATTAGAACAAGATCAATTGGTCAGTTTCTTGTGTAAACAGAGACTATAGTCCCTAGAGCACATGGAAGTGCATATTAGGAATTATAAATATAAAGGAGGGTTGTGTTCATTTGGTCGGCGTCAGTTGTCACCACACTGAAGAGGAACCATGAGGATCACGAAGAAAATACACGGAGAAGATCCTACAATGTTTCGTACCACCATAAACGAAACGTGGGAAATGTAAAGGGCTGTCGGCTGAAAATCTTGACGAACGATTTTCGATGTAGTGCATATCTTGTAAGAGTGTCACGTGGAGCGCCGATGTATACCGTCGGGCCCTTCTCGATTCTAAAAGCTAAGGAGCTCTACTCGAGGAATACGGACGCAGTGGGATTATCTACCTAGAAATTAAACCTTGAATTAATGTCAGAATAAATTTTACAAGCGTCGGGAGTTAGGGTGGGATGGGATTTTCTGTGGAACGCAGATTACTTGGCAAGGTATAAAGGAGAAATGGTCTTCTCTCTTAAAGATCGAAAACAGTACGATAATTTGATATATCTGTGTTTAAGGGGGAAGCCCCGTTTAGGACGTTAGGAATAAGGTGTTTCTTGGGGATTTTCTCTGAGAAAATCTGTAGAATGAAAGTCTCTTCTGCTGCGATTCATATTCCGGGAAAACGAATTTTTAAATTCAAAGAGCGCGCGCTCGTCGTGGACAACGTGACTCAAGTTCACGACTCGTTTGAATCTGAACATATAGAAACTTAAAAATTTGTCCAGTTATGATTGCTAAATTGTTTTTATTGCTGTGAAATAATATTTGTAAAAATGTTACATTTGGAAATTATTCCGATGTCTGATTCGAGTAGATTTGAAAACTTCAAAATCGCAAGAATTCTTTTTCCAGACATTTACAGCCATCTATTTAATATTGCTATATTTTACTGTACTTTCCCCGATCGTCGTAATAAATAAATAAATAAACATTGCCACTTTAATAACTCTAAAAAGTATTAAAGTCAATTATACAATGACAACTTAAACCTGTTTCCGCGTTGAATTCAAATTCGCTTCGACCAGAGCCTAATCAATATCAACAAATTTTCAGTAACAATTAATACAGACTTCAATCAAATCAGAAACATCCCACCAAATTAAACAAAATCAAAATAAAATCCTCACCCACACTAGAATCATCCAAGCCACGCAATCATCGTCGCAGATTTCATCCAAAAATACAAACGCGCCATAGTTCGCGTTTCCAATATCGCGTTAAAACTCACAGTTACATCTTTACCTATATTAAACCTTCATCACGCCTGTAAGTTCGATTTTCAAACGCATCCGTTAAGTCACTACTCGGTCGGTAAAAGAGCCCCCTTTCGAAAACGAAAATAGAAAAGCCACGCGTAAAACTGGCGAAACGAAGGAGAAACTATCTAGACGATCCCAGAACCGTCCTCAACATACGCAGTTCCGTATCGACCGTCGCGTACTTACTTGATCGATGTTAACCCAAATGCAGCAAGCGGTCACGATTAAATTTATCCCGAACGTCGTTAAAAACGTCCGTATGCGGCGTTCGAAGGCGCACCTTCCATTCCGGGGAAACAGGCCGGGCCCGTCGATCTCATATCAGGCAAAATCTAGGCGAACGATAATCGAACGACGTGAGATCGAGAAACGACGATCGATCGGCATGCGCGGGGAACTACACTCTCGCTCGAAGCGCTTCTCTATTGATAACGCAGCAGCCACCCCGTAGATCGTTTACATCTTTCGACGGTTAACTGTGCGCGCGCGCTCCAGTTACTTTCTCTTCTTTTTCCTCTTTCTCCCCGTTTCTTTCTCGTCGGTGCTTCCCGTTGCCCGCGACGGTCGCAACGTCGATAGACGTCACTAATAGCACTGACACGATGCTGCTATTACGGGGGTTAGGCCGTTACTCGAACTCGGGCCCGTACGTGCGGTAATTTGGACGATCGCCAGTGTGTATATTTATCCCTAGCTATAAATATAGTGCGCCTCCTCGCGAGTATTCCGCGTACACTTAGGCGCGCGCGCGGGGCCGAGGGAATCCTAGAAAAAATCCCGCCGACGGTAGACAAACCAGTGCCAGGGACCGGCGTTTCTTCGATGAATTATGGTAGAGTCTGGTTTCAGCTATGCTTTATTACACGCTCATTCTTTTTTTAGTAGGCGTCGCGGTGACTTTATTGTCGGCCATTCGGTGGCCGAATGTCGTTATAGGGATTGATTGTTATCGCTAGGATGCTTCCAATGGTTCGAAACGTTCGAACGGAACCTTGACTACGGGTGGTATGCGGTAACACGTTGATCGCCGCCAGGGGCGTCCGGAGACTTTTTTCCAGGGAGGGGGGCAACTTTGGGATGATGGTAAAGAAAAATATACCCCTCTTGCTTTTTTAACCTATTTTATAGTGTCAATTTAATTACAAATTTAGAAATATTACCTTTTTTAGTATAAACTTAATTAAAGATCTGGTTTGAAAAATAAACGATTTTTTCTCAAAAGCAACAGGGGCAGTTGCCCCACCCCCTGCGGACGCCTATGATTGACACGTGGTTGTTCTATGCTATTCGGAAGTGGGAATATTTTATCGCGACTGAAAGGATAACTTTCTTTACGGCATTTAATCCTTGGAGAACGGATAGAGCTTGCGTCGTCTGCAGAGTTTATTTTATAATATTGTTTATTCGTACCCCAGAATATGCTTTTGTATTAGAATCTAATTTAATGATCAAAAATCCTTATCTTCTGCAGGAAATAGTACTAAAGATAAGTAACACGTGGAGTTTGACATTTAAGATAGGTCGAAATCCTAAATTATCGATGAAATGGCTCGATAGGGATGTAGAATCTTAAGTTTTCTATACCTTGTTTCTGATAATACGATTGTATTTTCTATTTGCTCTGCGATATTCTAAATCACTTCTTCCCAAATATTCAACACCTATGCAATATACGAGAACACATGTAGACAAGAAATAGCGTTGCCTCGAAACTTTTTGGCGAAATTGCCAAGGTTAAGGTATCCCTTTTTCATTGAAGATATAAGTTACGTACTAAAAGGTGACAACGGGAGTTACGACACAAATATGATGACCTTGTAGTGTGGTATTTTTCTTCCAAATTACAAGGACATTATATCTCAGAAAACATGTGTTATCGACCATGTGTAATCGAGGGATATAGCACGTATTTCTTGCGTGTTATGAAATTTAAAAATCTTGTTTGAACTATTGAGTAGATGATGCTGGTCGCTGTAAGGAAAAATAAGAAAATGATGATTGTCGCTTATCCACTAACGATTAATTCACAACATTACTCTGTTTTGCACCGCCACATTAACGTTAATTCGTGTGATTAAGAGGACTCGCGTATCGTATGTTACAACATTCGAGCGCAATGATTCGAAATCGCATTTTTTAACCGACTTCAAAAAGGAGGTTATAGATTCGACTCGTATGTATATCTTTTTTTTATTGTCAACCTAATTATTATTATTTTATGTACGTACGCACATATCTCATCAGCATGTTGTGTCAATATACATAAAAATAAAAAATTAAAAAAAAAATTAAAACCGACTTCAAAATAATAAACATGCACTAAAAAGTAAAAAATAATTTTTTCCCTTATTTAATCTCCGACTATCATATTTTTTATGAGAGTCGGACTTAAAAAAAATGAGAGTCGGACTTAAAAAAAATGAGAGTCGTAGATTAAAGAAAGAAGAAAATTATTAGTTTTTAGTGCATTTTTATTATTTTTAAGTGAGTTTTAATTTTTTCTTATCTTTTATATCAATACTTATCGATTTATCTTTCGCTCATAACACTTCGCATTTTATCAAGCTGCTTTACAAGAACTAAAAATCTGTAACATGAATGGTTAACTGTTACCGAATAAATTTGCATTACCGTTCATGAATATTTCCCGATGTGTCTTTAAATATTTATGCTTATGTCATTGAAATTTAAATAGAAAAATTTGGCACCGGTCATTTTCGTATTTTTTATACGATACAAATAATTTTCATTATTGAAAAATTATATTGTTCATTTAGTTTTTGCAATTTTTATTAGTGAAAAATTATATTGTTTATTTAGTTCGGAATATTTTATTTAGGAAGCGTTTATGGTAATGTGGGGATGCGATTGATTTTTATATGTGCATTATTACCGATACCGCCATTAAATATTCAACATTAAACGTCGATAATTATATTCGTGAAGGGAAACCGGTTTTAATAAATGGCAAATCACTTCAAAGTCGACCTGTAATACTATTTTTAGCAGTCAGTAAATATGTGCATGAAATTAATCGCACTTCACGGTATTGTGATGCCTCTTGAACACAAATTTCGGAGATATATACTCCATTTTAGTGATAAGAGATTATCCAGCTAAATTTGTTTCGAAATAAACGTAAAACAAGATTGTTTACGAAGTCCGTAATTATTTATAAATGATAAGGGTTGCAATAATGCCGATAGCTCCTATGATTCATATCAGTTTATGCGTTCATTTATTTCTCAATAAAAACAATCTGGCAATAAGTATAAAAACCTACACCATTCTTATAAAAATTATATATAACAGTTTTGTCGCACCTAATTCCAATTATTGCACTACTAACAATTCGATAGTAAGAACTTAAATCAGTGTATTAACACCGTAAAAATGTTTATAAAAGTGATACTTCGTAAGAATGCAGATCAATAAAGTAGCCTGCAAGTAGAAATAATAGAAGATTTAAAAGCAATAATACATGCCCATCATCCAAGGACGGTTAATAAAAGAATAATAGCTTTATGCTGTACGCATAATATAACAATTATATAATTTCATGGAATCCATAATACGTATTTTTTTACTTACTAGTACGCAAATAAAATGCAAAATAGCCGATCTGGCTCAAAATCCGAACAAATTAGTGACTTTAATGACTAAAAATTAATCTGGGATTTAAATTAGATCGGTTTATGAGTCAGCTAAAATTGTTAGATATGCACGTTCGTGTAAAACTAGAAATTAGGTATTTAGATTTGCGTAAAGAATTGCAGGTGACAACTTCTAGTTTTCGTGACTAACTCATTGTGATGTATTTATATATTCACTGTTTCAACCTCGACATTAGCTAAACTGAACTTGATATTGGCATTAGATAAAGTCTGATACAAAATCGTTGACCTCAGCTGGATAATGCTAACAATATTAAGAAAACTTTCCGTGATAAAGAAACTGAAGTTAAATTTTGATTTCGTCAATTTTGTATTATAATATTAAAAAAAGAAATGATAAAATATCACGAAAAATGAAAAAAGTCTGAATTAAGTTTCTTTCAGATTTGATCTATTACTGTTGGACAATATTAAGTTCATCCAGCAAATGACATTTACCAAATTTGAACTTTCGCCGTAACATACAGTTTTGAGTATTTAATCGAAAATAAAGAAGTGTTTCCTACCAATATCCCCTTACTATTGAAATTCTAACACTATTCATTAGAAAAATAGACTTCCGACTTGAATTATTAACTGGTAATGCGTATACACAAAAAAGTTTAAACCTGTTTTTCCCCCACGTCGTCAAATAGATCTGCTACGTAACTTTTTGCACGCGAGCGCAATAGGAATGAAGAAGTACATAATTTACAGTTCCGAATATTTGGCCGAGTATACATTCCGACTGAATCTAGATCTCGATTACAAGAATTCCCCGATTGTACGCTTACGTAATGTGTTATTCGCCAATCATCCGAATCTTATTCCCGCGAATCGCGTTCTTATCGATATCGTGCTTACGCGATGTCGGATATCGGAAGAAACTTTCTTTAGAATGCGTTACTTCAAGACTCCTCGTATCTTACAATTTCGAACGCAGTAGATCGATTTTCTTAGCAGCGCGTTTTTGTAAGTCAATCAATTTCATTGCCATACCCAGGTTGCCTTGAATTTTAACTTTCCCTTGGAAGAACGCTTTCTGGGGGTTCAATTTTCCGGATATGAAATCGGTGATGTCTGTATCACTAATTATGATCGTAACATCGGGTTTAGTTTTTCCATAATACTCGACCTTTCCTCTCCCTGTTTTCGCATCTATGACCCAGTAGCCTTCTGCACCGCCCGGGCCATTAATTACCTTGAATCCATATATACCTCGAACTTTCTCTATCAAATTGTCTTCGTCTTCCTGCATCGCAACTTCTAATAATTTAAACAATGCATTCGCTTTGAACACATTCGGATCTGCATTTCCACTCGGAGGACTCTTCGCGTTTGTCTTCGCGACACTTTGCCGAGGGAAGCCCAAACTGTAAAGCGCGACTACAACCGCACCGCCTAAGCCGATGTTATGTTGCAGCGCAAGTTTCGCCTCTGGCACTTGCCTTTTACCAGCCTGACCTCGAAGCTGCCAACACAGTTCGGTACACTGCGCTAATCCTGTCGCTCCCAAAGGATGCCCCTTCGAGATTAAACCTCCGCTAGGATTTATCACATATTTCCCTCCGTACGTGTTATCTCCTGCATCAACTAATTTCCCGCCTTGACCAGGCGCGCAAAGACCCAGAGCTTCGTAAGTAATAAGTTCGTTCGTTGAGAAGCAGTCATGCAATTCTATGACATCCACATCGCTCGGCTTGTGAAAAGTCTGCGTAAATAGTTTCTCCGCAGCATTTTTTGTCATGTCGTAGCTACAAAATAGAAAATACTGATATCGCATCTGCTTATTCTTTAAAACCAGTTTAGATGTTTTAAGGTATTGCTTCATTATCCATACCCAATAAGTTTAATGGCGCTCTTTTCCGTAAACGTCGAAGGTAGATCCGTGGACATTTCCATGGCCAAGATTTCTACCGCCTGCGCCTCGAGCTTGTGTTTATGAACGAACTCCTCGTTAGCAAGAACTACAGCTGCCGAGCCGTCGGAAGTAGGGCAACACTGGAGTTTGGTGAGCGGTCCGAATACTTTGGGAGAATTCATAATCTGCTCCAGAGTGTATTTGTCTTGGAATTGAGAGTAGGGATTGTTTATGGAATGTGCGTGATTCTTGTAGGCGACCTTAGCGAAATGCTCAGGTTTTGTGCCGTACTTCTTCATGTGTTCTAATCCAGCATTTCCGAACAGCTGGGCGGTAACTGGGCTCTCGTTCATTCCTGAAAGTAGACTCATAGAAGATTAATAACATTTACAGAAGTCTGAATACGTTATTCCTATAATCTTACCAGCGATCTCAGCCATCACTTCGACATGCTTCTCCATAGGATTAGTACGATCCATGAACTTGGACATTAAAGAACCCCGTTCCATCTTCTCGAAGCCAGCGGCCAATACGCAATCGGCAGAACCACCCTCGATAATTTGCTTAGCCATAAGCAGAGCGGTGGAGCCAGTGGAGCAATTATTATTTACATTGTATATCGGACAACCAGTGAGGCCAACTTCGTACAACGCTCTTTGACCGCAAGTGGAGTCTCCGTACACGTACCCAACGCAGGCAGCTTTCACGGAATTATAGGAGATTCCTGCATCCTTCAAAGCTTTGGTAACTGCCTCCTTCGCCATTTCAGGGTAATCGGCCCCATCCTTTTTGCCTGGTTTCTCGAATTTTGTCATGCCAACGCCGACGACGTATACCTTCACAGTTCGCGGCATCTTGGTAGTGTCTTCTCGGAGCGAAACACGGAGAAAGCCTGTGGAAAGTGGATAACACTCGGAGCGTAGCTACTTGGCGATTATGCACGCTGACGTGCGGCGACTTACGAATAAGTATTGCAGAATCGATCGACCTTTACCCTCTCATGCAAATATCTAATCGTTGGTGAAAAAAAAAGGAAGGTAAATAATATCGGTGAATGACGAAGCTACTTCACATCCGCACTCGGTGGCACTCGGTCTCGCTCAACAGCCGAGCGTGAATGGTCGCTCGAAGATCGGGGCCTCAGCAGAGGGGCAAAACATTGTTGATATCAAACTTCTCGCGAGTATCTTTCCCGAGATGTCGCTCTCCACTGTCATCCGATTTAGCCTTTCCTGTAAACATGCGGTAGATCGTCAGCTACCGATCGCAACACAAATTCCAATAGTGTTATCAGAAGCGATGTCACTAGACTTGAAAGATATAACACCAACTTCCGATCGAAATGAACTTAAAAACCCGCGGAAATGAGAGAAATTATACGCGTCCCTTGCAGGCCCGAATTAAAGGGGGGCTAGGGGGGGCTGCAGCCCCGGGCCCCACTTTCCGAGGGGGGCCCCGTTCTAAGCGATTAGCTCACTAAACCTCCCCCTCGCTGTTCAACCACGGGGGGGCCACAAAGGTTTGATATGTAGCCCCGGACCCCAAAAATCAACCACGGGGGCCTCAAAGGTTTGATATGTAGCCCCGGGCCCCAAAAATCAACCACGGGGGGCCTCAAAGGTTTGATATGTAGCCCCGGGCCCCAAAAATCAACCACGGGGGGCCTCAAAGGTTTGATATGTAGCCCCGGGCCCCAAAAATCAACCACGGGGGGCCTCAAAGGTTTGATAGCCCCGGGCCCCAAAAATCTTAATTCGGGCCTGGTCCCTTGTAATTCCCGAGCAAATAACTCCACACACTTTAATTATAAAATTCTCTTGTCTTACAAATACAACAGGCCCTGAATTTTCTTTCAGACCCAATCTTTCATCCAGCAGAAAACTAAACGTCATTAACACGCGACTCAAAATCGACGCAAGAATGAAATCGTAAGTTTAACGCACCCCGTTCGTTATTAATCGCGACGGGGTTGCAATATAAAATTTACCTGGGAACCATTGTTTAGGGGAGCTTTCTAATGTTGAATCTCAACTCGCGAGGCACGAATCATTTTGCGGGAACGTTCTCCCGAGTTTCGTTTCAAGCTGCGCGTATATATATGCTGTAAAATCGCGCCGGCCATTGCGCGCTCGTGTTTTGGTTCCGAAAAGATGGCGGACTCTTGTTTTCAAGATCGGTCGCAGAGGAATACGATAGTTTTGAGATACAGAGCGAAAGTTGACACGCTGCGTGCGTAGTAACTACGAGTGCACCGAATCACCGTAACAGCGGATTTAATCGTCTGTTCGTGGGAGTATCGCCGAGGGGTTGTGACCGACGCGAGAGCGGTGTCCCTAGCGTGTGGATTCGCACGGGCTCCGAAACGAGTGGTTTTCGAGGAATTCTGTTGTTTTCTGTGCGAAACACCGGCCGACGGAGCGGAGGACAAGATCTCGGCACGAGAAGCGAGATGCTCCCGCTTTGCTAGACGTTCACGCGGTTTAACAACCCCCGATGGTTGACGGTTCGAAGACGCTGTTTGGTTAGGTCGCTTGACTGAGTAGAACGTTATACCTATGATAGCTGGGCAACGCTCCACGTGTTCCTCTCGGTGGTTCACGCTGAAACGCGATATTGGGGCTAGTTCTTAAAACGTTAAATGAATTGCTCTCAACTATAATGGCGACAAGTGACTTCGACGTGGAGCTGTTCGAGCGGAGGCTTCACACGCTCAAGGATTCCCAGGAGTCGATACAGGGTCTCTCCGCGTGGTGTCTGGAGAGGCGACAACATCACAAAAAGATTGTCGCTACTTGGCTGCAGGTTCTCAAGAAGGGTGAGTCGCTGCGTTTTTTATTTCGAAGCTAACGAATTGTAATATCGTGTGGCTTAATTTGGGGACTTTCGATGGTCGGTTTGTTTGTCGTTTTTGTTGTCGTGGTATTTGTATTGTCTTACGGTAATGTTTCTGGAGTTACGAGAGGTTTTTGGTATTTTGGTAATTATTTCTGTAAATATCCAGGGTATATAATATTAAAAGAATTGAAATTTGTATACGAAAGGAATTCTAGGAACTATATTTAGAATTAATTTGATACTGCATTCTATTCGATTTTATAGCGAGAGGAGCTTATTTGCAATTATTTTCATTTTAATTCTTCTTAACGTCTGTTTTATTATATTATTGTAATGTGAGGGATGACGAAGTGATGTTTTTTAAATAACAGTAAAAGTCGAGCATCGCCTGACGCTCTTTTATCTGGCGAACGATGTTATCCAATATTCGAAGAGAAAGAATTTTGAGTTTGTGGAGTCGTGGGGGACGACTCTGCAAAGGGCGACGACGATGGTTAGAGACGAGAAAGTGAAGCATCGTATACTAAGGATCTTTAAGATCTGGGATCAGCGGCAGGTGTACGACGAAGAGTTCCTCGCGGATCTGTCCGGATTAATTTCAGCGGCTCCGAAAAAGAAATTAGATCCCCAGCCAACTGTGGCGCCGGAAGAATTTCAAGCTGCTCTGCTTATATCTACTATGCGATCATGTGCTACGTTGGAACAAGCAACTGACGCACGGTTACGAGATTTGCGGGAGAGTAATATTGACGTGGAGAATGCAGAAGAATTGTGCGCTTCCTTGAAAGATCGAAGAAGAGTCGAGGATGCGGAGAAGGAAGTTGACTTGGCGGTAAGGAATGTTGAGAATTATGTTCGTGCTCTGGAAGCGGAGATCAGAGAAAGGACACAAGTTCTTGAACTGTTGGAACAGGCCGATCAGTTTTACGAGACACAGAGGGGTGAAGTTAAAATAGTTACTAATGTAAGTATATTAAAGAAGAGGGGATATTTTCTCTTGTATTTGTTAAAAGATTCTGATATCCAACGTTTTTCACGTACAGGCGTATAGAAATTTTGGAAGTCGGGTGAAAAATTTAAAGAAGAAGTTGGACGAGCTCTTACCAACATTGATCTCTCCAATTCCATCACCAGACGTGAATGCTCCGTCTCCGAGTCCTGACAGTGACATAGAACTTCCAGGGGATGAAAATCAGCCGCAGAATCAGTTAGGGATGCTAGATGTAGCTCCACCTTCCATGTACGGTTCATACTCGCATGATTACGATCCTGTACCTGTGCCGGCCCCTGAATTGGGTCCAGGCAATGATTCTGGTGATTTCACTAATAATTTCTCATCCTTCATGGGAGGAAATATGGATTTTGGTAACATGGTAAGATAAACCGCTTACAAAAGCGTGTCTTTATCTAGAAACATTATTATAACTTAGGCTTTTCTTTTCGCAGAGAAATATATTTAACGAAAGATCGTCGACGCCTACTGGAATGTCACAGCAGTATAACGATTCTTTAGAGGTAGATTTAATTAAGGTGTATATTTATAATTTGTTAGAACATCATACACACTTTGCATACCTTCTTTCAGGCTAAACCAATAGAAGTAATCAATATGAGGCCCTCCAAAAACGAAAGTAGTAACGCGGACTTTAATATCTCTAGTTTCTTAAAGACTGTTCTTCCTTCTTCTGACGGAACGCAGGACCCCGGTGGGATACCGGGTCTCGGGTTAGATATTCCCGAGTCGCAAGTGGAATCCCCACGCTCGAATTACAGACACTCGCCCGTATTAGGGCAGCATCCTGTAACCCCTGTGATCTCGCGAATGATGGTCAACCAGAGCACGCCCATGGGTGTGAACAACTGCCAGATAAGTCACAGCACACCGTTGCCTGTTCGAAACTTGTCTGGGGAGTCGCACACACCCTCCCCGTACTCGAGTCAGAACAGTCAGAGTAATATTACCGGGCCCTTCGACGGTCCCGCTAATAATACCGCTGTAAATCCTTTGCCACCTCCGCCATTACCCCCGCCCATTTTCCTCGACGATGAGAATTGTTACAACAAATTGCCACCCAAATTCCCCACGTGGACCCCCCCGAACGAAACGATGAAGGAGGCAGCCAAGTGGGAAGAGAAGGGTGAGCTCACTTTGAAACCTCCGAAGTGCCGACCGTTTGACTATAAAAATAACAATTGCTTTGTAACGTAGAGGATTTCGCTGTATCTTCAGGGAAAAACAGTATGAACCCAACTTGGCCCGGTGAGTGTGACGAGAAAACGAAAGCGTGGATGGATAGTGATACAGATAGGTGGGATTCGAATAACGAATCCACGTGGGTGAATCCCGGCCGAGTGAAAAGTGAGATCTTGTCAGAGACTCCCGAGTCACCGCCGATGTACGAGAAAGCTGGGTTCACAGACCCGGTGGAGTACGATGATCCACAGCCGCAAGAATCTCTTCTGAACGCCGCTGGCGATGTAGATCATAGGTGAACAATGAGATACTTAGATCGTTTAATAGCAGGTACCAGAGTAGGGCTGGCACTATTTGTGGAATTTTTCGGTATTTGAATACTTCAGTTGCTCAATTATTTGGCGAATATAATTCGAATATCCAAGTATTCGAATACTGTTCGAATATCCAAGTATTCGAATACTATTCGAATATTTAAGTATTCTAATATCCAAGTATTCGAATACTATTCGAATATCCAAGTATTCGAATACTATTCGAATATCCAAGTATTCGAATACTATTCGAATATCCAAGTATTCGAATACTATTCGAATATTTAAGTATTCGAATACTGATGTATTCGAATAGTATGGTGTGAATTATGAATCAAGTTCTTTAGGTTCATTTGTCAGGGTGAAATCTTGTAAGCTAATTTTGACCCACTTCACAGTATTCGAATAATAACATTCGAATACTCAAATATTCGAAGTTTATTCGTAGTATTCGAATACTTGTAAAATATTCGAATATTAAATTATTTGAATAGTCCCAGCCCTATACCAGAGAGCCCAGAGGTTCGTGTGTGTGTCGCTAAACAGAATGTTTTCAGGGTGATACCGATACCATTGACGGCGGAGAACCAGTTGCCGTATCGCCTGATGAAAGCAGCGGACGTCGACCATCGCAACTTGATCAGCCTAACGGGAAGTCCGGCGAATCACAACGTCGGCGATAACTCTATGAACGCGTTACCCAACAGTAGTAGTTTATGGTCGACAGGCGATCAGGATTATCGGTAAGACATAGAGATCAGATTGTTCATTTTTAGAGTGCCTTATTTATAGTATTGAGTGTCACTTTTATAAATTATGATTTTCGTGCTAATAAAGCAGGCAACACATGCAACCCGGTGATATCGTGGAGAGCGTGGACATGGAGATGTCGGACGACGAGAGCGACAGTAAGCCAAAGGGGAGGGTGTTGGTGGACGTGAGACCCCAAGACAGGGACATGAGAGTGGGTAACCCGTCAGGCCCCTCCCAACACATGGACATGGACATGCGTATGATCCCGCTTCCCAGTGGCCAAATGCCCGGACCCCACGGCCCGATGATGCAAGACGTGCACATGATGCACTCAGGACCCCCTCCACCACCACCCCCGCCGCCCCAGTTTCATCCGAATCAACCGTCCTTCCACCAGGATCAGTCAGACTTCCGACACAACCCGTCGAGCGACTTTCACTCGTCCCAGTCGAACTTCCACCAAAACAGGCCGCCTCCGAGCTTCCTACAGAACCAACAGGACTTCGGCCAGCAAGACTTCCACCCGATGCATCAACCGCAGTCAGAGTTCTCGCAACAGGACTTCGAGTATCGCGACAATCACGGTTTGAGGCCCAACCAGGAGTTCCTAGGCGAGCCGCAGATGCGCGGCAGGTATTCGCAACCCGGCGAGCATCAGCATCGAGACATGCCGTTCCATCGGAACGACAGAGGCGGCGGACGAGGTGGTCGCGGGTTCCCGAGGAACCGACGGGATCGATACTCCGACGACCACAATAAACAGAGGAACATGCAGAACAATCGTAAGCCACGGACGCAAGAGCAACATCAGAGGTCGTCGCCGGAGATTCTACCGAACAGTCGACCGTTGCTGCTGCAACCTCCCGACACTGTGGTTATCCTCGACGAAGAGGGTATGCCTATAGGGCTTCCAGATGACAAGGATATCTCTCTAAACGCGGAGCACGAGACGGAGCAGGAAGAGAATCCCCAGTCCCTGTCGCAGGATCGTGGATCGTCGCACGGCACACCGAATTCCCACGACCAGCAGTCCGCTTACCAGAGCGCATCGAGTTTGGAGCACGAGTCGGAGGCGCCGTCCACGGAGCCCCAGGACCAACAACAAGCGAACCAAGTGACGGTGGTGTCCGTGACAACGGAGGCGAAGGACACGCGGCAGAGTCAATACGTGCCGATCTCCGAATACGAGGAGCACGTGGAGTCGGAGCCCGTGATATCCGAGAAGACGTGCGACAGTAGCGGGTCGGCGGAGAACACTGGCCAGGAGATGAACTTCCCGGAACAACCAGAGCAAATTGAGGATCTGGTGAGCACCGCTTTGAGCAACGATCTCAAGAGACCGTCGACGAACGGCAGCTTCGACGAGCAAGCCGACAATTCTAACAAGAAGAGAATCGCCCTGTCGAACGGGCCCCCGACACCGACTGGGCCCGAGCCTTGCTTGAACGGGCCCATGCCTCAGCCCACCGTGGAGCCTCACACCGAGGTGTACAATTTCGACGGTCCCGTAGGGCCCAATTTCCGACCGCGTCTCGCGGGCCCAGTCCCATTCCCACTGTGGAGGGGCGGTCCGCCGCGGGGAAGGGGCTTTAGAGGTGGGCCCAGGGCCCCCTGGATGGACAGGGGGCCTCGGGGGCCCGCGATAGGCAACTTCATGCCCAGGGGACTGAAGCGCGGCGGACAGTTCAGGGGCAACGGGTTCCGCGGCCGGGGACGGGGCAACAATTGGTAGACGCTCGAGGGATAGGAGTGTGTACGAGTTCGCACTCGTTAAATCAATCGCGATTTGTACCAAGGCAGAGATTTGCACCGCTTTTAACGATCGTTTTGTATCCTGTACATACACACTGGCAAACCGTCGAAAACTCGTAATCCAGCGTGCATATCTCTCACCCTCTCGAGGGGCGGAGGCTAGAGGCGACGAAGAGAGATGGTGATCCCCAGACAGTGAGATCTTCCGTGTGGAAGGTTCCACGCCTCTGTGCGATTCAATCGCCCATATACATATATAAATAAACTATATAAATATATAGATATTAAACAAAACAAGGATGTACACGTACACAATTCTCGTCGGAAGCTCGGACTCACACGTATCATGTATACACGTTTGTTTTTAAGATCTAATTGATGCGTTACCGGGACGGCCGAGCTCGACGGTGCCGTGTCGTCGAATTCGATAGTGTCGGCGTGGTGATAAGGGCGCGCACCGTCGACCTCGCCCGCCCTGGTAATCACCGTACTACCTTATATAGGATCTTATGTAAGGCAATGGAACTTCTGTTTTACGCATGTGTTAACACGAGTACAAGCAGATATTTAGCCGCCAGGTGGGTTGACCCGTGAAAGGTGATTCGCATCGGCGACAGTTGCAGAAGGCTCGCGAAAAAGGGGGAATTGGAAAAATGAGAGAGGAGAACGAAAGCGGGGCGGTCGCTCGAGATCGTCAAGAATTCGTTTCACGGGTCGCTTGTTTGTCCCCCACTTGCCTCCGTATACACGCTAATTGCCTGTTTCAACGTCCGCCTGTTCGTCAACGTTCTCGATCGTCGGGCCTCGATTATCAAACAGGCATGTCAATGAACCTTCAAAGCTGTATTAATAAAAATGCAATGTTTATGTTCTGGTCCACCTCTCGTACATTTCCCCTGTTTATTTCTGGCGTACGTCGTAGGCGCGACTACTATCCGGTGTCATCGGCGATGAATGTCGAGAAACGGCAAAGAAGAAAATTAACAAAAATACAGGCTGATTAAAGCCTGCTCTGTGTAACGATTTATATATTTTTTTCCCTGTTACATTGCGAAAGAAAGACAATTGTAAAAAAAGAACATATATATAAATATATATGAGAAACGAGTTCCGTTGATAGCGATTCGCTTGCTCGTTCGCCAACCCGTTACTTTTCCGTTTAATTTCGTTTCTTTCCATTAAGTTAATGCGATTTTCTCACTCCATTACGATCTATGTATGCATTTACGTATACCTCCACACAAATCTATCCAAACTACGCGCAGACTTAACTGTCTCACTCGAATGAAGCCTACGTGTTTTCACCCTGTTGGCGATTTTAACATATCAGCTTTGCGAAAAGGAGGACGTTTGATGATCCCACGTGCGGGCGAGCAAACGAATCGTTGCCAGGGGCTGACTCTCCGTGTAGATATAACGATAGTGAAGCGAGCGCACAGGAACTAAGTGTAGCGAGACAAATCCTTGGAAACTCATTGATTGTCTAATAAAACATTGCAATCTACGAGGACCTTGCCAGCACTCGATCGACGAAACCGCAATCCCGCTTGACTGTACACTTCTTCTTTCTTTTTTCTGTTCAACCCTTTAAAGCATTCCACGGTCGACAGGCTTCATTTCCTCTTCGACGCGGAGGAACTGAGGCGTCGTGTTTCCACGCGGATCACGTGGGGCGTGATCGCCGCGATCCACGGCTCTTTCTTTTCTCTGTAACACCAGATTATCGTTGTTTTAATCGTTCCAACCATTCCGTAAGGATACTTTTTTACAATTATCGACGAGAAAAGTGTTTTCATTTCGCTTCGGGGAATCGAAGTATTTATAGATCTGCAGATCACCCTCCCGCGCATTTATAAATACTTCGCCCCTTCGGGTATATTCTTTTATAGAGGACCAAAGATCGGGAGATTATAAAGTAGTGTTTATAGATTGGTGAAATTATATCTTGGTTCCTTTTTTATAAAAATCGATACTTGATTACTCGCGTGTTTAGAATATTCTATGGATCCACTCTAAATAATTAATGTTTACTTGCACGGTTCTTTCAAGCACCGCGATTTCACGAATTCAGTCATTTAATTGCGATAATCAATTCGGAATTGAAAGTCTTTACCTCCCTTTCTTTTTTTAATCATTTTTATTTGTTTTATACTTTATAACGTATGACGTTGAAATGTTTGTTGACAAATTCATAGTTTAACTTGGAGAATTGTTTTACTAGTTGACGCTTTGACGTTTTATAAAAAAATTGACTCCACTCTCCAGGGGTGGTTCGACAGTTGTAATCGAGGCCCACCGTCGTTTCTCTTCTCGAATGCTTTAAAGGGCGAACCGTGGCGGATTTCGGAAGAATCTAGAGCGTTTATCGATTCCTATGTACCCAAGCGTATGACACTTGTAACACGAGCACGTACGCGACCACCAGAAGATTGTATAAATACATATTGTACAGTTCTTAGCGTTATCATTACCTTTTCTCTGTGCGGCGAGAAGGACATGTTAAGGCCCCCGCTTCTTTTTCATTCCTGTAATGAAGTTACTGGAAAAGAAAAGAAATGAATAAAAAAACTCCACCGGCGCGTGAAACGCAGCTCTGCTTAGAATCTCGTTGCGCAGATCGCGCCAGGCAACGAGGCTCGCAATTTCCACCCTTTGCGATCATATATCCATACTCGATTTTGCTAAATTATATTCGCTAAAACTAAATCACCCCAAACCCTTAAAAATACTTTGCAGAATATTTTGATTATTTCTTTAACTGTTCCTTATATAAATTATTTATATAATTCCTTCAACACTCAAGATGGTGGATCATCGATCTACGGTTAATTGAAGTGGTGCTCTAGGGGTTGGGCCCCCTCGAAGCCCGCAAAGGGTGGAAGGTCTCGAACGATTCTCGGAAATGATTATAATTCGCGAAGTGTGTGTACGACGATAAGTTTTATTGATAAATATCCGTGCGAGGGGTGGCGAGAGTTTCGGGGGTGGTGAGAGTATCGACCTCGATTTCCCCGTTTCACGTTATTCGACGCCCGGAGGCGTCGAAAGGGGATCTGCAGAGTTGCGAATTCATTGCCGGTGCTGTTACTTAGCGAAGCTGCGTGTGGCCGTATCGATTTCGGCGGCGGAGCCGGGCGGTACGCCGTGTGTGCGTGATTTAAGTGGCGGCCCTTTGCGACGGGGACCTTCGTGTTTCATGTACGACACGCGCGATTATTTTTAAAGCGAGGGTCTCGTTATGAAATCGGCCCGAGGGGGGAGCACTTGGCGGATATCTTGAACGTACGCGTGCGGCGGCTTGCGCGGGGATGTAACGTGCAATTTGTTTATCGACCAGTGGGCGATAAGGTAGTTTGAATGGAACTCGAATGACGCTGGCAAAAATGTCTCTTACTATTTTTTATTTCACCGCGTTTCATGTCGTAATATCAAATTTAATTAAGCAAATTTAAGGGTAACGTCTTCTCCCTTTTTTATTTTAATTTCTGATTTAATTAATATTATTAGTATAATTTAGAGTGTATAGAGAACTAGCTTTACTACTCGACTTCAGCCGAAATTTGGATTCTGATTTTATAAAAAAATTTGTTAGTTTTTTTTTTGTGAAAATAGTCACATTCATCTGGATTAGTCAGGCATAATGAGCTGAGACACATTTCGTGATCCCAGATTTTTTCGTTAGAATGCTTTTAGGCGACAGACAAACACACAAACATATAGAAGCTTTCTGCTTTATATATTACTAGCTTTACTACTCGGCTTCGCCCGAAATTAAGATTCTGATTTTATAAAAAAAATTAATTTTTTTGTGAAAATAGTCACATTCATCTGGATTAGTCAGGCATAATGAGCTGAGACACATTTCGTGATCCCAGATTTTTTCGTTAGAATGTTTTTAGGCGACAGACAAACACACAAACATATAGAAGCTTTCTGCTTTATATATTACTAGTTTTACTACTCGGCTTCGCCCGAAATTAAGATTTTGATTTTATAAAAAAAATTTGATTTATTTTTTTTGTGAAAATAGTCACATTCATCTGGATTAGTCAGGCATAATGAGCTGAGACACATTTCGTAATCCCAGAGTTTATGGTTAGAATGTGTTTAGGCAACAAACAAACACAAACACTTTCTGCTTTATATATTAAGAAGTTTGGAGATTTGAAGAATTTGGAACGTGAAAAGTTTGCGTGTCCCTTCCGCGCCACTTACTCTAGCCCCCTACATCATTCGAGTTTCATTTAAGCGATCTTATCGCGGTTGGAGGGAGCGGACTCCACCCCTTTACTGGCATCTCGAAACTTCCGCCGGCTGACATGTATTTTTCGCAGTTTCGTTCTTTTAACAAAATGCTGCGGATGTCAGTAGAGGTGAAAGCGTTGACGTAGTTAACGGATAAAGGAAATAGGTAGATCGATGCGATCATGATAAAGCGCGAGTTGCTGGTAGAGAAGTGCCTTCAGTCGAGAGTGCGAACTTTCAATGACTCGATCACGCTTTCTTTCCCCTTGATTCCTTACGCACGCGCTGTAGAATCTCTAGCTCTGTACAAATAGTGAGCTCTCACATTTCGAGCATCCGATCTTGCGTCGATTTCCGAGCAATATTCTGTCTTTCCCCCAATCGAAGATCCACATTGTGCAATTTTCCACACGGAAGAAGAGGCGAGAGGGAAACGGCTCTCTTCTCGAACGCAAAACGTTGGAGAACTTCCGATACCGCGGAGGCGATCGATCGGAAGTTCTATTAATAAGTCAGACACGATTATCCCGGACGATAATCTCGCAAAGCGGGCTATTTATTTAATTATTTAATAATAGATCGTCGATGAGTTTGTACGTTCTCACGCGGAACCGACACTTGCATACTATGTATGCTGGCTGTATATACATATATATTTTGTACGTTGTCTAGCGACAGTAAAAAGAAAGAGAAAATCGAAATATCGAGTTGCCGTGATTTCACGGAAACTCGGAATAATTCGTCTTTGCATCGATCAAGGCGAACTTCTTTCCGTTACGTTCGTGTAAAGAGAAAGGAAAATGAAAGTAAATGTACAACGATATAAATATAATGTATATATTATATGTTATATTTGTATGTGTGTGGATGTACGTTCGACACGAGTACGTGGATTACTTAAGTGAATCGAATTTCGATTGAAACACGCGTGTACACATACATTTCTATTGTAATCGTTTTAAGCTCGTTATCTGTCTTAATCTTAAGGCACGGTGTATTAAAGAAGGATGAAACGATTTCTGTTGAAGATTCTATCGTCGTGCCGTGGCGCGTGACGTTTTCGTTGTTACAAAATATAACTTCATTATTGCGACGCCAAGGTGTGAACGCTTCAGCCCGAGGGCTTAACAGGAATACCTTTGACCCTTTGGCTCGGCAAGCGCTTCTTACGCAGCGCTTCCGCTCGCCGCTTCTCTGTTATGTAATTGAAGGGATTAAGTGCAAAGGGGCGCCAGCCACGGTTTGCTAAACAGTTTCACGCTAGGGCGTCCTTTAATGGCGCTAGGACACGGGGACATTCAATCATCAAAACACTTTAAAGCTACATACCACTTCGCGCCTTTGCCTTTAATATCGTCAAGCTATTTATTCCACAAAATCTCTATCATTCATCTAAAATACTCCCCAACATCTCCACGAACACTAGTTTAACGTTAAGTCCGCGAGAGAAAGTCACATCTCGTTACGTGCCAAAAACCGTTAAACTCTCGTCTTTCGACGCGCCCTCTACGGGGAGTGTCTCGTAGTTAAGTTTCAAATTCTCAGGGTTCAATCAGCGAATATAGGTTATTTACACCGTCCTGTGATACTGTAGCCTGGTATAGTGTGATTAAACAGTAACGCCACCTCCCGTGGCTTGTTGATCGTGTAATATGTCGCGTTGCGTCGAGTGTTACGATAATCGAGCTTTATTATGTCATAATTGGCTCTCGTTGGCAGCACGCGTCCGCGTGGCTGGCTTCCAAATGTCTGGCTGGCAACGTTAGGAACGTTGTCGCAAGTTGCACTTCGATCCCCTTAAACATTCACGGTGGGAGAGAATCGGCGGGGGCGTGGCGAGCGGTCGCAGTACTGATTTTTATTAAACTCTTCTAGCGCCCACGGTGACTCGCTTTAGTACGTACCCTTACGTCGCAGAGTGCGCTGACTTACGGTGGTTTTATCGTGGTCGGTAATTCAGGGCGGATATTGACTTCCGTTCTAGAAAAATTTCGAGCACGCGCTGAAGGTCCGTGACGCCCGGTGGGTGTCGGACCTCGACCGCACGATTTAAAATTCCGTGATTTTTAATGCAGACGCGCTGTTATCGATGACCTTATCGAACTGCGGCTCGCGAACTTTCCTCGTAAGAAATGACGACGAGGGGTATTGACGTTGGTCTGATTAACGAGATGGGTGTTTTATTTACAGGACGCTGGAGGCGGGAAAGCGATCGGTGGTTATTTAACCTATAAGTGTGCCCAGTTAGTGGTTGCAAAGCTGAGGGATGACTGGTATGTTCGCTGGCGGAGGGTGGGATGAAACAATCGACCGTTAACAGCCATCAGGTATGTTTGAGTAGATATGCATATGTAGCTGTGTTTGTGGTGGACGTAAAAGGATAAGGATCTTGGACGGATAAACGGTGGATAAATAGAAATGCGAGATTCAAGCCGAGAAATGAGAGGAGCTGTGATAGGCCTATATTTCGTGATACATCGAGAATGTAGAATTAAATTTTTCGTACGAGCTTTAGATTTTGAAGGAAGGAGGTTTCGATCTTGAAAAGCTGAATCGAAGATTTCGATTCGAATTTGATTCACATCCACTATTCTGATTCTTTCAAAGATGGCGCGCATACGAAGTAACGTTGCTCTACACTTTCGATTTATGGTTCCACGCAGAATTATCTCGTACATCGTATCATGAATTATGGAATAGTTTTGCTAGGACACGCAACGTCCGCTTCCAGTTTCAGTTGAAATTATGTGAATATAAAATCGACAAGGAATCGCCGTTACGGTCGTTGTGGAAAGTATTCTGGTGAAATATTAATATTATATAGCTGTTGTGGGGAAAAGTTACAGCAGTAAAAAATTCACGGGAAGTGTAAACTTGTGTCGCGGTATGAAACGCTTAAGGTATTTTACACGCGAGATTGAATAATTATAAACGGGTTTCTATTTCTAACGTGGAAACATTACTCCACGCTACAATGGGAAAGGCACAAACTTCTGAACCCTTTGTTAAACGAGCTTTTCACATAGAAAGTCGAGGGACAGAAATGCTTTGAGAGTATTATTTAAACTCCCGACGAATTCTTCAGTGAGAGTGTTTGAGAAAGACGTTCGCGGAAGAGCAAGTAGAATAAGACGATTTGAAGCAGACAGTAGATATAGCCGAGTCAAAGGGAGATTATCTGCAAGTAATGGTGCTCAAACTTTCTTGCGCAACTTTTCCGTAGAAACTTTCATCGCTGGTGGAATTTTATATTTAAGAAAAGTATGATCTTCGATGTTGTGGTTACAAATAGACATAATAATATTTTTAAAAATTGCGACTCTTCTCGCGGGAGAACTGATTAAGAATTTTTTACTCCGTGATTTTTATATGTAGGTATTTTTGAAGGGTAGAAATAATTAGGGTGGCACGTAAAAACAGAGGAATTGCGTGCGAATGTTCTAAGGGGTGTGGTGCTTTCTATTAATTAACGTAATGTGTTTTCATTAATTCTACAAATTTTCATACAGAGTTCACTGTTATTCTCTCTAACGGGAGACATTGGGAATGTGTAATTACTGGGAGAAACTTTTTTCTTTGGTACACGCTCCACGGGCTTCGAGAATTTAATATTTTCCAAGTTCGTAACAAGGTTCTGCATATTTCGTTCAAATATGCATTCTGCCGGTGCTGATTTAAATCGAAATGAAATTCCTTCTCTAACCAGTCTATAAGGTGTAAGTAAGTACAGGTGTTCATATTCAGCTTTTAATTTAACATCGTCAGATTTAATTAAATCAGTTAGTGGTAGGTACTTTGCTTCTATAGTCCAGACAAAATCAACTGGTTGCTCAGCGCGCTGATCTATACCCCCACTCCGCGCCACTCTAACTCTGCTTTGCGCGTGCAAAGTGCGACTCTTAGTTCCCCAATGTATAGCAATAATTATTTTAATGTATAACTCTTAGAAATCGTATTTGAAGCGCGATTAAATTCCCCGCAGTTTAACGAATTTTGGGTACTCGACCCGCTGAAAAAATTGTCTTTAAAATACTACTATCACTCGTAAAGTGGATGACGCTCGAGGCACGAGTGCTTTATGTACTCTCCTTCTTTCCTTCCGTCGCCTGGCCCCCGAGGAGTCCCACGCCCCTCCCGGAAGCGTCGAAATTTCGAAAGACATTATTGCCCTTCACAGAGGCCAAGTTGGCGCCGTTTCGCCGTCCGACGTCGTTCACGCAAGCTTGCATGTGCATAGCGATGGCATCGATCCCCCCACTCGCTTGGCATCGATACTTCGCGAACATACTACGCGTACGCGAGTGCTTATCAACTTGTTGATACGAGACGATTCACTTCAGGGGCTGGGCACTTGATCAGACGACAATTGAATCAACACAAACTGCAATTTTTGAGATCACTGAAATAATTCTCGTAGCATGATTCATTATTAAAAAATTCTAACCTCTAACTTCTTTGGAAATTGTATCTTAAAGTAGGTATGCACGAGGTCGCGAGAGCTGCGGGATTACCAAAGTTTACAACTTCGAAGTTTGGAAACCTTACCTCCAAAAAGTACCGAACCTCCTGTTCAGAAACCTCAAAGCTGTAAATTGTGGGACTTCTGCAGCTTTTACCGCGCTATACCTATTCTAGATACTATAATTAAAGCCGTATGCAAACCTTCTTGAATTGACACTGAATAAGTTCGGTAGCCTATTTACCAACAACTTGCATTCGTTTTATAATCCTCCTGTAATATTGAAACTCTCCACACATCGCTGAAAGGCGTGCTAAAACTACGGAGAAAATCAATCGAGTATGTCGCACAGTGAGAAAAATAATTGACTATTGAAGTACGCATCAGCGGTCGAGGATTATCATTCTGTGCCAGCGGTGTGCGTAGGAGCGTTCACAATGAATCGTTTTCGTCGGACCCATCGCTACCAGTGTATCTCCACCTTTCGCACAACGGTGGTGCTCGGTTGGGTCGATAGAGCCTCTGCCTGTCTTTCTCCCATTCTCGTTCGTCGCTGTACGCTTCTTCTTCCCTTCGCTGCTCCCCCGCCACCAGCGCGGGCTAAACGTGAGGGGTAGGAGTAGCCGAGCAGAATGGGGGAGTCGCGAGTCGCGAGAATTCTGTCAGTGGCCTTTCGGACACGGAACCGTATAGTCTCTCGTGAGGGTTCGTCGTTAATCTTCTCTCCGGTCCATCACGATATCGCGTTGTGTCGTGAAACTGATTTCTGGTGCGTCGTTCCTCGGAGTACCCATCGAAATTGAATCTTGTAAGGTAACGTGTTCGATCCTTAAATGCATGTAGTACCCAACACTACCAAGGCCGTGGTTATTTCTTCTGACAGCGGGGAATGGAAAGGAACGGGGACGAAACTGACTCGAGCGCGATTTGTTGGTTAGGGAAATCGGGGCGAACGATTTTGGGCCAGGACGCGTTTTTCGTGGAAACGTCAGATGCAAAGTGAAATGTTAATTAACAGAGTGTCACTTGGTTAATTTGCTCGATGGGTAGTCGCGGGACGACACATGATGGGAGGGATGGAAGAAAGTCGTCTGTCGTCTGGCGATCAGCGGTGCTTAGAGTTAAACCGGAAGTAGGGTGGGCGATGTATCTTTGGTTCAGTTTTCTATGGTAATTTTCACGCACGTTCCAAGGACAAACTCGAGGGAAAGTCGGGGGAAACTTGATGGGGGTTTGGCGCGATGTTGTGTGGGGTACCTGATAAATGGTTGGCGCTTATTCGATAAAAGAAACAGCGGGACGTTTCCTTACGGAAGCTGAACCGACGGAAGAAGATTGCGTGGCGGACGCGACTGGCGTAACGATATTGATAGCTGCCGACACTGTATATGTAACAGAATTATCGCGTTCTTAATGGTAATTTAAGGTCGTTAACGAATGTTGCTTATCCTGTTTTTACATATTGCTAATCTTTTTGCAAATTTTGTGGTAATATTTTTTTCAGTTTCTCTCTCTCTCTCTCTCTTTCTCTGTCTTGGTCTGTCTTTCTCTTTTTCTTCTAAAAGAAACGAATTTACTAAATATACATATGTGAATTTTATATTATTGAAAATTATATATCCAGTCTTCATATTTCGTTGACAAATGCATAGAACAATTACTGTACTAGGATTTTATTACTCTATGTTGGGTGACTTGCTAGGAACTTGTCAAGTTAATGAGTACATTGCACAAGAAAACGGTTTCACAGAGATAGTGCCGCATATTAAAAGGTCGTTTCTTTATAAGGTTATCTTTTCTTTGTTTTGAAATTCTTAAGGTGTAATGTTGTGTGATGCATAATAAAGTAGAAGTTATCCAGAAACTCCTTCAACGTTTTGCTGTGGCTTGTGGAGCCGCATCCTTATTGCAAAGATCGTATTTAATGGGAGGAAATGATTCTCTGATTAAAATTGCAATTTGTTACCGTAATAGATTTCATGCGGCTCAGAGGGTTCTGCGAGCTGGCGTGCATATTAAGAAGAGTGTATAAAATATTCTGGTGGAAAATAAAGTCACCGTAAATAGGAAGTTAATTAGGTTAGGTTCATTGCGTTGGTGGAAAGTCGATGTTTTTTTTTTAAAGATAACTATTTGAACGAATCAAATTTCTTTCTGGGAATTTCCAATTTCAACAGATACAAGTTTTTTGAGATATTCGAAATACTTAAATAAATCGAATTTCTTCGAGCTACTCGAATTATTCGAATAGATCAAGTTTTCATTTGAAATTTCAAACACATTGATTTTTCCGAAATTTTGAACTTGAATTTTTGTTAAGTTCAAACTTTTTCGAGTGACTCGAAGCCTTTGAATGATTCGAATCTTTTGTGGTCTAATTAAACTATTTGAGTACTAGTTTATCGGAAAATCAAAATTTGAATGACCTTATTTAGGTTCACAGAATAATCTCAGCATTAAAAAGTTATGACCGAAATTGGTTCCAAATTGTATCTCTTCCTTGCCATTACTCGCATTATTCATAACATCCGTTATCCAATTTCAGAATCTCCACATGCGTGCTCTACATCAATAATTCCCCTTAAATCATGGGCGCTCAACTCCAGCGCCTACAGTACATTTATCTCAGTTTCATTTTATTTAGTTTGCACCTCCCTCCGCTTCTACCTTGATTTATATGTCCCAATTTGCCTCTCTATTACACAAAAGGTTTATTTACTGATTCTTATACACGAAACTCGCCATTCCAATGAAACTACTAACACAAGTAGGTACATATACATATACAACAACCCTCGGAAGGCGGACTGGGTCACTTTATATCCATACACACCTTTTTCTCATTTTTTTACCCTTCAGCCACACGATTCTTTTTACAGCCATTGGTATTTCGAATACTAAAGATCGTTTTAAAAGACTAAATTTATATTTTCAATGCGATCATTGATCAGCGCTATTGCAAACAATTGCCAATTCAAGCTAGTCAACATGAGTTGAGGAGTTAAGCGAGATTTACGAACGTGGGTCATTCCTGACCCAGCCACTGTCGTCCGAGGGTTAATAAAACAAAATAGAACGACTATATAAATAGATAGTGATACTCCCGAAGGGCAAACACACAGTGGCGGAGAGTCAAGTGCAAAGGAAAGGGAACGATTGTTTTCGTTCGTAACACACGTCTCGACAGCGTTACCGTTTCTCAGTAAACAGGAAGAGGGGGCTAGCGGTGCGTCAGCGAGCGTGCTCGAGGCGAAACTACCAGCGATGCTCCTAATTCGTTTTTCCCAAGTGTCACTAGCACTGTGTATTGATCTACCGTTTTAATGCTCGGCAATGTAGATAAACGGGTGACAGAAGTGCATACGTAGCTCGTTAATTTATTCCCTCCAAATTCAAGGCGGTTATTCAGCTAACGAAGGACTTAAATGTTAAAACATCGCCAGAGAAAGAAAGAGAGAGAGATTGGGAGGTGGGATAAAGAGAGCGAGAGGGGTCAAAGTGGTATTCCACTCGAAAGGGAGTAGTTTCACTTAAAACGTAAATAAACCTCGGATCTCGATCGATGCTCGTGGAGTCCAGGGATTTACACTCGGCTTCCATCTGAAATTTAAATCGCAGTGCCTAGCGAGCGGAGTCTATCACTGGGAATGAATTACGTTCAATCGGAAACTTATATTACCTCGGTATCTTGAAATCGATCGAGGTGCCATTGTTGATCACCTTCGGGACGTTGAAGCACGGCGCCAATCGAGAATATCGTTAGTCTGCTGACGAATGAGTCCCTCAATGAACTGTGAAACTGGAATTCTTCATTGGGATCGCTATTAGGAGTATTTGAATGACAAGTGGGTGGCTTAGAATTGACGCGTTTATTCAGGTCAAATACTCTATTGAGAAAGTGACATTGAATTTTTTATTGATTTAATCTTGTCTCTTAAATCAGTGATTGAAATTATTTGGTAGCAAATGGCAGTGGGTGATAAGGCTCTATAAAATACGTCGAAAATGTGGATTAACATTTTTTCGTACCAGCTTTAGTTTTGGGGGAAAACAGACTTGAAACATGTGCGGAGCATGTGTTTTCATTGAATCTTGACTTTGCGTATCTTTTTTCAAATCTCTAGACTAAACTCTAGGAGATGTAACTTTGTGTTTAGGTATATGTACCTTTTAGTTAAGTATACTGTAACGTGGAGAACACACGAACTTCTGTTAACCTATTTATATACATTGTTAAATTCATTACGCTGAGCTTCAACTAGCACGCGTGGGAGCTGGCTACTTCAGCAGCGATTTTCTCGAAAACCAAGGGTCGTACGGAAAACTTGCATTCCACATTTTCGATGTATTTTTTGGAGACGAATCCCGTTCTTGCAAATTTCATAAAAAAATATTTCTTTAAACCAGTTTTATAACCAATTTTCTAGAATTCCTCAGTACAGATCATAAGATTTTGAAATTTCTTTCACTTTAAATTCTATGACGTGTTTATTATGTAAATTTTGTACGCCACTCTATATAGCTAAATAAGCTCCAGACCTGAAGTGACACATTGATACACACGTACCAAGCAATACACAGATCTCTCATTTTACATATATACATAAGTAGAAGATGGATAGCTTGCCAAACCTCGAAGCTACTCATTCACATCGCCACGGAATTACGGCTGTGGAGTGCACGGAGCCCGCAACTCCACATTTCCATCTTTTGCTCGGTCATGCGCGTCAGAGATCTCGCTTCTGCTCGATACACCTGAAACCCCTCGTTCAAACCATAAAAGACGTATTTCACAGTGGCGAATAATAGGTCCTAGCACCAGTAGCTCAGCGCTATAGAACTCGCTATTTCCTTCCACTGCAAGAAGCTTGAAGACCGACGCTGCGTCCACCAGCTTCCCAATCGATTCCCCTCTGTTGGCCAGCGGTCTCTCGTTTCGCAGTTGGCCTTTTGCGCGGTTGCACCGTCTTATCGCGCTTTGGTGCGGCCTATTAGAAGAGGCGACTATTTAGAGACGTATCTACACCTGCGCTTGTAGGAACGCTGCCTCTACGCAGGCTTGCCGCTGTACCACCCGCCGACAGAGTAATTTACGATTCAACGAAAATAGTAAACTGTATTGTTAACTGTTCGACTGCGTACAATATTTGGTCTAACGGTGCCAAAATAAAGTGTGAAATGCGCGTTCATCTTAGATATACAAATACTGCAAGCAATTTCAATCGATTTTACTGAGAATTGGTGTATACAGGGCGTTTCATCTGAAACGGCTCACCAAATATTTTCTTGAACTGTGGTGATACAAAAAATGAGTAATTGGAGTGGTACCAAGTGGCGAATACACTGCAAGGAATAGCATTGAGATTATGTTTAAAATATTTTTTGTGGCATCGTAACTGAAGAAGATATTTAGGTGGGACACTCTGTATATTCACAATGGAATGCTTTCTGAATCAATATTATTGAGATTAAATAACAACCGGGTAAGCATAGAGAGCAATAGGTAGAAAGTGAAACTGTTTTTATTCGAGTCGCGATATACAGGGGTTGGAAAAATAGTGGAAATCGTTCATCTTGATTTGCGGAGCATGAAGACGAAGTTAAACACCCAGGGCCCAATGTAGCCCTTCGCCGGTCTGAGTAAAAATGATTTTTGCCGCCCTTTATATTTAATTATAAATAATTATTTTAAAATATAATTTTTCACAGTGAGTGAAATTTTTTCTAATGATTTTTAATCCTTCGTTGACACACTGGGTGTGTTGACCACCCATATGCTGATTTTTATTGATTTTGAAGCTCTACCTTTTCGAATACGTAGGAATTTCTGTTTTTTCAATTATTGAAATAGCCTACATTCTATGTGCAAAATAAATACCTTTTTTCCAAAGCCGACTTACGAACTATTTTTTTTTGGCGAAATTTTATATCCGAACAACAACTCTGTAGATTTTTAGCTTCAAATATTGAAATTTGTAAAAGTGAGAATTTTTTCGATTTTTCCTTGCATATGATAATCTATATATTTTTTTTACAAAGACTGTGATACAATTTCAATGAAAACACTTTTGGAATATATTCTAGAGACCTTGAAATTGGCCCATGATTTTTTTCATAAGAATTGGATTCTTTACACGAAAATGGCAGTCGTTCACAAATGACTCTGGGTGTGAGCCACCCAGTATGTCAGAGTTGATGGAAAAAGAGGTGTGTCAACGAAGGGTTTATACAGGTACACACCTTTCCCTAGTGTAACAGTAATTATATGGGTGATTTGAAAACAATTTATAAGTTTGATACTAAATTCAAATACGTATTACTTATTTTTTTACCGCTTTCATTATATTATTAATAAATAATATTAATACTTTACCCACCGCTCGTAGGAAAAGACTTACTAAAAAATTCGTTTACATTATTTTGTCCAACTCCTGCATCGCGCTGGTCGCAATTCCAGCAAGATAAATCTTTTTATTTACTTGCCTTTAGAATCAAGGGAAACAGATGTTCTCCTCGTGTTCCTCGAAAATAAGATAATCGACTGTTGTGAAACTCTGGACGAGGTTCTGTTCCGTTCCGTGAGACGGAACAGGCGCTGTTTTCGCAGGATGCCCCGATATAGTACCGCCCGCGGTAATTCATTTAGCGCGTATAGCGGGGTTCCGCGCCGCTCGAGCGAGCGAGCACGAAAGGACGGTTCGCCGTGCGCGAGTGTTTACAACCGCCTAGACCCTTTCACGCAGCTGGAAAAAAAACACACAGCGCGGAATTGAATGGGTGTTGGAAGAAGGAGGTCAAAGACACGTCGTTAGAGGAGGCTGGCCAGGAACAAAAGCTTCGTTTGAAAGAAGCGTTTCACGGCTGAATCGCGGAGGGAATCTTGGGCCCGTGTTAACGCGTGGCGACGATCTCATCGAACCCTTTGAAATTGCTTTAATCGCGGGTGGATTCACGGTTGGAAGTAACAGGGGGAAAAGTTGTTTCATAGTTGAGGTGAGTTTTATCGAGATTGTTGAAATTGCTGTAGAGGGTGTAACTGCGTGGGTGAAGCGAATGAAATGTAATATTGGCTTCTTGTTAGCGCTCGTTGGGATATCGTTTAATGAGGGTGAAGTCTTTATTTGCCTGTGGTGATCTCGATGAGGAGTTTCAAATTAATTTAGTTGAACAATGTTTGAACTTGTTTGAACCAATGTGAGTAATAGAGCTTTTGATCTCGTGTTTGTGTACGAGATTCGTTTCGATATTGTTTTAACTGATTTGGCTTCAGGGTTTGTGTCGAATACAGTAAAATATAAATCAGAGAAAATAAAGGTAGTTAGAGAAAAATCAAAGGAGAATTGAACGTAACAATAAATTTCATTTAGTACAGTGTTTCCCAACATTTTTGGAGTCGCGATCCACTTTTATAATATTCAAATAATTTGCGACCCTACCCCCGATATAAGGTAAATATTTCCTTAGTGTTATATTATTAATAGAATATGGCAGTGTAACCATATTAAAAATCGTGAACTAAAAGTAACCCTGGCGAACCCCCAGAAAACACTTCGCGACTGACAGGTTGGGAATCACTGTTTTAATAGAAGGAAACCTTTGTTTTGTGTTAGTGTTCATGAATAATCTCATTAAAATCGTTTTACTTGATGTGACCTGACAGTTTAATCAAGCAGAGCAACACTGAAGCTTACATCAGTGTTTACAGAGATATCATCATTATTATTTATTGCACAATAAACTCGCAGAGGTATCATGTGTTCTTTCAAATGTAAGCTTTAAAGATTATTACGTCAAGAAAACAGTATCATGTCTTAATTATCTGAATCATGTTTTGTTTCGGGCTTTGCCTGTTTATTGTTTAATAAATAATAAACGTTGGTCTGTTCCTTATGTATCTAGACGGCGTGTTTGAATATCACGGTGCTTTTGAACCTTGTCTTACCCCATCTAACAGCTTCCAATATCGCAAATGTAATAAACATCTTCCATCGTCCAATGGCCCTCTAGGCTTGGGTGTAGCTTTTATCGTGTCAGGCGATAATTCAATGGCCCATATTCTTGGTTATGGGGGTTGCTCCTAGGTTGCAGGATATTTGGGTCAGGTATACATTTACTGATAAATTTCGCTTAGTATCGCCTTTGGAAACCGAGGCTTTGTTCACTATAATCGTCATTTCGATCATTCTGTATTCACCTATGTAACTCTGGGTCTATCTGAACATAAGGAAAATGCATCTTCCCTTTTTAATCCTAATTATTAGTAAAAATGTCTATTATACATTTCAAACTTTTCTTTGAACAAATTAAGTAAAATATTAAGCTCGTTAGAAATTTCTGTGGAAATTTAAATTATTAGATAGGGACCATAAAGATTGATAGGAACATTAGATTGTGATAGTCATAAAAAAGTGGTATTTGTGTTAAATTTTTTTATAGTTTCAGCTGTTTTTTCTCCCATTTTAATTTTAATACTAAATTCAAAAAGGGGATTGTTTGATCGATAGCAGTTTAAATATTAAATATCATGGGTCTCCGGTGACCCACATACAGTGGCAGACGAAAGAAAGTTCACAACTTTTAAAATCGCATAACTTTTATAAAATTAATCCAAACGAATGGATTTTTTTGAGAAGCTACAAGGATTAGTTTGCTAAGTGATGTATTTCGTGAAGAAAAGATTTTAAGAAAAAGATTTCTTACTGTTTTAATCACAGTTCTCAGTAAAACATTGTTTTCTTACTTATATCAAACTTTTCTTCAAACAAACTAAGCACAAACTAAGTGTAAGAATTTGAAGACACCAATTACCTAGTCTCCAATCTTGAATATAATTACTGCACTGCATGAACAATACAAGAATGTGCCATAAAAGAAGAATTCTTTCACGAAACGATTAAATATATATTCCCCACTAACTATATACAAAATTTGAACCAAACCAGTAACGCAAAATTTGGTGCCAATTTCAATAACAGAAACTTACCTCTTTGCACTCACGTAAACAACTGCATCCAGACTTCCCTGGTGCCCTACCCTTAAAAAGAACGTGCCCGAGTCCAAACTGTGTTAATTAAGACGCGGAATACAATTGCACAAAGTTACCAAAGAACAGCTGGAAAGTGCTCAACGAGGGGAATGGCAAAAGTAAATTTTAAAGGGGTGGGTAACGGCTGCAAGAAACGGGACACAAAAGAGATATTCGCGGAGTGCTACGTTTGTGTTTAGTCGTTGGTGGTCGAGATGGAAGCTGTAACGATCGTTAAACGAATTACCCAGGGTATCCTTTCGACCGGCGTGGTAATTAACCGAGTTAAGAACGGGATCGAGTAGATTGTCGATGACGAGAACGTTCTATAAACGTTGTCCTAAGGCATCTTGGAATATTCACGGAGTCGCATCATTTATTCCTTTGCGCATACTTCGCCAGATTCTGGATGAGGCGACCTGCCTCCTCTTGGATAAACATCCGGGGGTTGGAGTTTGCCGAAGAAGTATGTTGGTGCTGGAGAGATTGGATGAGAGAGTTTATGAGCATTCGCCTGCCTTTACCCGCGTTGCGTCTTTGAGCGGCATTTTATGCGTGGCAAATTGTATTTGCAGCAATCTGCGGTCAAAGTCGGATTTAGTGGGTGTTTACGGTTTGCCATAAATAGGCAGGTCTCGATAAATGTATGCGCAGATATTTCGTGGGAGAGATGAAGGTTGTTTTTCGGTGGAAAGCTTTGGACATTATAATTTTCTGCTATGAATGCACTGTAGGTAGGGAACAAGTATGCTTCTAAAGTTTAACCAAGTACATTTCTGTATTACTTTGTATAATGTTAGGATTTAATATTTTTTATAATATTAGGTTTTAATATTTTTAAGATTGTATTCTATGTATTGTATATTTTTTTTGCTATTTAACTAATTGATTTATTTTACTGTTTTGAGTTTCTATGGCATTTCTGAACTCGCCAGCCAGCTTTAGCAATTGTTATTATATGCCCACTATAAACAGAGAAACATTCACACTATCTGCGATCGGCAATTTCATATGCACCGATCCAATAAATGTAGATAACAGTTCCAGAAGGTCCACAGAGACGTGGAAATTACTTTGTAATGACATAAATGATACAAGATATAGAGATAACAAGAGAATAGGTCATCAGCGAAGCTATCTATAGTCAGAACAGTAAATATTGGCAACTGGAGGTCACAGAGTGGCCTCGCCCCTCCATAGCTTCTCCCCCACCACTCGATCTCTGGCCCCACCTCACTTTCTCATTCAAGAAGCATTATACCACTAACGACTAAGAATCGGAAGCTTGTAAAGCTTCTCGCGTTTCGTGCTCCTGCCCTATTTTCATGGCTCATCAGATCATATTTCTCTCTCAACTTTCCCTCAAATATACGCCTCCGCTCTAAAACCTTGAATTTATTTGAAAAGTTCCAGCAGTTCTAGCACCGATTTATTCCCAAACGTGTTAAAGTTCGCCTCGTTATCGTTATGCCTTGTAGCCGCAGAATTAGTTTAATGAAAATTAAAAGGTGAGAAGGAAGAAGCAAATGAAGGGCGTTATTAATAAAAAAAAATAATATTATTAAAATACATTATACTGAAAATTGTTGTAGTAGGGCTTTTGATGTTTCGTGCTGAAAAACGACGGCTTTGATCTGACATTTCCACGCGGCTAAAAAGGGATGAACATTGGGGTATGTTTTTTTTTAATTTCTTTACTTTTTCTTTAATACTTTTGGCTGGTGCTATTTGTCAGATGGTTGCTCCGTGCAGCATTATTCTCCGAGGTGGAAGTAATTCCAGTGTTATCTGTGCAGACGTAAATCACAGCGACCAGTTCTGTTTCGGAAGCACCTGTTCATAAGTTTGAGGAAAATATGGGTGATCTTCCTGGTGGAAAGTGATATACAGAGAATATTTCTTTAGTTGTCCAAATGTTCCTTCTTTTCTTTCTAAAAATTGTTTTTAGAATGCCATTATTCTTTGTATTTAATCGCTATAAATAACTATATGGATAGCTGAGGGTAAAGAAATTTTTTGTTTAAATTAAAAATTTGTTATTATGTCATGAATAGTAGAACATTTGTTACAGAGCTTCGATTGTTCTAGAGAAGATTGAAAAAAGCGCTAACACATTTACCCACGCGAGGAACAATTAAATCCAACATTTAACAGTATTTAAACGAGTGGTCGGTTAATTCGTGGAAATTGCACGGCAGAGAAAATAATTGATTCCCTGTAACAAAGGAAGTAAAATGGATTACCGTTCAGTACTTTGTGTTCAACGTTTAAAACATTTAAAAATCTGAACTGATTGAAACTCTGATTGTTTGAAAGCATCACTTTTGGTAATGCATTAGAGTTCAATTTGGAAAACGTAACGAGTATCGTTCAGTAGTAGGTACTTGAAATTCCACGTGACACTATAACGCTACAGTAGCGCTGCAAGACGGGTCACCGTACTATAATTCCCTAAGTTTATATATAGTCCACGTACATACATACCAGTCATCTACTAATCAATAACACCACATCTCTCACCACTTGTTAAACTTCACTTTACCTTTCTGTGCAACAAACTACCATTGATTACCATACATCACCCACTATGTAACCTTTAGCAAGTGAACTATAGATCTATCGATCAGTGAACTTACTAATAAAAAATAAATGAAACATACCTCCCTTTACTATACATCACAGCTTTACACTCATGTACAGGTCATCAGTCAATAACTAAATTTCAGCACATTTATTACCACCCACATTCCACCACTTTCCTCCATTTTTAAACTTCCTAACCTAGACTGAAACATACATAATCCCCGAATCAACACATACAGACAAACACCTACAACTTATCACCAACAACAAAATTCCTCAGCTAGCAACAGAGTATATCTTCCTTTATTTGCTCTCAGCTAGCTAGCAACTTCCCCATACTCAAGGCAGAAAGCGTTTACTGTTTAAGCTCGCTTCCCCCACTACAAGCTAAGCCACGCCTCTGTTCCAGCCCAAAGGGGCGGGGCTAAGGCTGCGCGTCGAGTGGTGGGAGTAGCTTCCGCCACTACAAGACAAGCCACGCCCTTGCTCCGGCCCAAAAGGGCGGGGCTACGGCTGCGCGTCGAGTAGTGGCAGCAGCTTCCCCTACTACAAGACAAGCCACGCCCTCGCGCCGGCCCAAAGGGGCGGAGCTACGGCTGCGCGTCGAGTAGTGGCAGCAGCTTCCCCCACTACAAGCCAAGCCACGCCCTCGCTCCGGCCCAAAGGGGCGGGACTAAGGCTGCGCGTCGACTAGTGGGAGTAGCTTTCCCCAGCGATCTTCAACAGCTAATATTTTCTGCCTCGAGTATAACCCATGAAAAAACCCATTCAAATCGTTCCACATTCTCACGATTGTTTCATCTATATCATGACAGCTCATCCCGTCGCCCCGAATCTCGAAAAGCAGGAAAGAATGGCCCCAACCGAGGCAGTGTGCTGTTGACACGGGATCCGAGGACCTTCGACGAAGGCTCCCCAGGAAGTGGATCCCGCGGGAATTCGGAATATGTGGTCGCTGGTCGATGGTCCTCAGGCTCGTTGATACCCCGACGAAATGATGGTATCGGCATGCGGCAGACTGGCGCACTTCAAGAAGAGATTAAAGGCTCGCGAGCTGGAGCTTCGGGAAACGATCCGCGTGCACGGTGGATAAGATGAGCAAGAGCGTCGAGCTACTCGCTGGGTCGGAGGACAGTGAACAAACACCAGTGGGTGAGTCCCCCAGACAGTGGGGAAAGCATTTCCGTTGAATATTTACCAAGTCCCAACGTCACGCTCGCTAATGTACGGCCCTCCCACCCTCTTCAAGTAGGAAACGCGATTAATGCCATCTTTAGTCTCTGTTTCTCCCCTGTACTTAGCTTCCTGGAATCCCCTTACGTTAGTCGAAATCTAGACACGAATCGACACGATCAATGAAGCTTAACGAGGCTGCAGCGGAGACTGTGATTGGTGTCAAATCTGGTTTCAGCCGATTACGCAAACGTTGTACTCCATCTCCTCGCCTTAATTGCGTTTGGTGCCTCGATGAAATGGGGGTGGCAAAATTCCGTGATTATTTTTTATTTCGAGGTGCATTATTTTAAATTTTGGGTTTTTGAGTTGTAAGGTGGGTTTGTTGTAATTATCGCGATTGGAAGTGCTGTTTCTCGTTAGGTATACCCTGGAGAACAGGAGTTGGATCGATGATGGAATCAGGGGATATAACCGCAAATTTGAAACGCAGTTAGCTGGTAATTTGTGTTGTCGAGGATGCTAGGGAGATTAATCGATCCCGCGTGGGGAACAAACGAGATTATGTTGCAGTTAAGTTGAACTCTTGTTGGTTTGTTTTGCTCAATGCTGTTCTGCCCGTTTGGAACGTGACAGTATGTTTGCTGGGGCACTTTGTCCCCTAATTGATTTGCTCTATCTCGGATTTCTCGAAGGGCCCTTAAAGGGATGTGGGTATGCTTATCTCAAAGGCTATTCCAGATCTGCCGGGATTGCTTTGTGATTGACGTTATTTAATCAAATCAAGTAGTTCGTGATTTGAACAGCAGTATGGGTCCATTTTGATTCACAAGAGATTCAAACTACACGTGTTTTTAATTACTATTACTTTCTTGAAGAAGATCAGAATTTCATATTATAAAATCGGGAGTTAATATATAAACTTATTCCGAGTTATACAGTAATGCAATCATGGGTCAAAATTGACCCTGCATCCGACGTAGGGTTAATCTGTCTGCTGTCCAAGGATGAAGTTCAACGTAAGATGGTATCTTCTGCCAGAATTTCTTGAATGAAAAATCCCTGGTGGTCCCCTTTTGCAAGTACCATAACAACAAATGGCCCCCCTACTTTTACCTGCGATTTCACTATTTTAACACCTAAACAACGTTACATGCATTTTCCTTCCGCACATGAAAAAGTGTAGCAAGTAATTCCAGCCAATTCCACGTCATTGCCTGACAATATCCTTGAAAATAATAACTTATTTATTAATGTACTTGAAAATCTACGACAATTTCCATGTATGAATTTTACTGGAACCCTTTCTGTGACACTAGTCCCTTATTTCCTTCGTTGAGCACCTATATACACGTACATACAGCACATACATGTACGTGTACTGGAAAGTTATTTTCTAGCACGGGTGTCAATTTGATTAGAGCAATATCCTTTAGCGGTACGATAGCATGTCACGTTCGTTTCCCCTATGAATCGATGTATTAAGGTCGTTTCCGGAGTGTCTGACTGAAATTTAGTAACGTTGACCATATTAACTTCGTCTTCTTCCTTTTCGAACGTCCCACCTTCTGTATTATAGTCACTTGTTAATAATAATTAACATTACAAGGGAATACTGTTTGCGTTAGACAATTAAATATTACATCGAATGACTGTACTATACATGGTAGTAGGTGGTCATACCGAAGGAGTTGTGATTCGGTTGAGTTGGGCTTTCCAAAGAACTTTCCTTACACATATTTTTTTAAGTAAATTGAAAGAGTAATTTTATTGTATATAGAACCAAAACTCTAATTTAATTTTCATCTATAAAGCTAAAAAACCCGCACTCACTTGCAACCGAAATTCTAAACACAAACAAACAAGGAGACTTCTCAACTAACAAAATACATAAAAAAATAATTAGGAAATGCGGAATAATTTTTCCCCAAAAGGTGATATCATAAAATAATTCAATTCAATTTAAATACCATAGAATAACTTCTTTGCAAATCAGTAAGGTTTGTTAGTTCTACACAACAACTTAAAATACCCACATAATCAATTCTTTGTCATTCATAATGCACTAGCATTCATTCCAAGCCTCTAATAAATTATTACCAACTTATTTCACTAATATAAATACGAATTTATACATTTCTCATTTAATGCACTTAGCAGGGGTACACTTCAAAGCAAATGGAGGGTTGCTCTGGCTTAGTGCACCCAAGTGGGGGGTACCTTCCCCTCCACGTAGCTTATAATAGTTAAAACGATACTTTTCAATCGATTGTACACGATCCGCCAGAACGTTGTTCGGATTTCCATAACGCTCCAGTGGGCAACATATCACGCTGCTCCCCTCGACCCCTCGTAGAACTATGTGTAATGTGATTCTTCTGTACTCCTTTTTATCTTCCATCGTTTTCTATCGCGAGCCCATTTCCCTACAAAGAGTGACCAGCCCCTCGCATTGTGGACACCGATACCCTTTCAGCCGAGCCACCGACCGTCTCTAATTCCTGTGTTATGTTACTTCCAATTTACGTAGCTTTTTGCCGCGATGACACGGTTTGCACGGTCATTCGAGCTTTTAAGTGCCTCGTTGTTTTCGCTGCTGTATTTTTAGAGCGAATCACGTGTTGCATAATGCACCTGCACAGTGGACGGGCTTGTTTGGACACACATTAGAGCAGCAAGAGTTCGATAAAGGCCTTTCCGCACGAGATACTTCTGAGGCTTCAATTGGTGGTTTAGGTGGATTTATTAATTGCACTTTGTACTTGTTTCTATCTCTTTTAGGCTAGAATTGGGGAGCTGAAATGGTAAACGATGTGTGAGGCAGAGAAGGCGAGAATTATTTTTTTAGTGGAAAAGCCATTCCATAATAAATATTGTGGTGAACGATGCGAATGCTGGAATAATTTATTTTAGGCTCCAAGATTGTTGGAAGATAGATCTGAGATTATTAGTTGGTACGTCGCGTGGTTGAAAATAAAATAAAAATAATTTCTCACTTCTGGTACTTACTTCAGTTACCATTTTATGGATTTATTTAAAATATTAAATAGTTGTCAGTTACTGAATCGTTTCGTGTGAAAAGGGCAATCACGCAGAAACAGATTGCTGGGTCTTTTTTATAATTTATATAAAATATAATATATATATATATATATATATATATATATATATTTACCCATAATAATTATAAATAGTTTAGGTGACGTTCCTTTGTTAAAGTAATTAATTCCTTTTTCGATTTTAGAGTATTTTTCTGTTACTATTCACTGTTGTAGTGCTGTGACGTTAGCTTTGGGTCTAAAAAGACCCAGACACCATTCAAGGGTTGAATCGACTTGCACTTGTTACCATGTGTTCCAGTTTTCATTTGAATTTGCTTCGAAATCTATGCAACTGAGTAACCCTGCGTGGTATTTCAATAGATCGTTCAGCTTTACTATGCAATTATGTCTACTTGCCGTTTATTAGTAGTTGGTACGTGACGTGTTCTCTAAATACGCCTCGAATTCGCGTTTACAGAGCGTTTATACTCTCAGGCAAGAGGTATTAAACTACGTCTTGCTTGACGATTCAAATATATTACACCAGCAACGTGACGTTTTTCAATCACGAAACAGGTTCTAGTTTTAGATTTCAATGTTATTTCAAATGTGATGGATCTCCGTAGTTCTACATGTGTGCAATAGTCGAGTGTCCTACTTTCGTGTGAAGTTTTGTTTTCTGCACCACTTTCGCGAACCCATTCAAGATCCATATCCACCAAAATTGGAAACTGCTCTGAATTCAGAGTTGCAGGCTGGTTATTAACAAAAAACGTGATGGAAAGATTGCATGTGTTCGGACGAAATTTTGCATGGAGTCTTTGGTTCGTCGCAAGGTAGAGCTGAATGCTTTCCTCGCAAGGTAACGTGTTATAGACCACTCGCTTATTAGCAGTAATTGCGCGCCTTTGTGGTCGTGATTCCAGCGTCCTCATTGGATGGATGAAAGGCTTAGGTAGCTTTCTCGTGCTCTTAGAAATCGATCGTGTAGCTCGCGATATTGTATATAAGACGGATACATAGGTGCCCCTACTCAATTTCCTCGGAAGAAGGCCGAAGATCTTAAATAAGTCTGGGAAATAATCTTCTTATACTTCGTTTCCTTTGATCGCACTTGATGGAGATCGAAATTCGCAGGGGTGGAAAATGTAATATCCGAAGGTGTAAGGGTATCGACGAGGAGGCGTGAAATTACGAGTTAAGAGACCTTTAGGGAACTTTGACATTTAGAGATGGCTTTTTCGGAGACATAAAAGTATTGGCGTAATTTAGAAACGAATAGGTAGAGAATCTTTGGTATTTGATTGCAATAGGTTGAACATTGGTAAAATATTAAGTTCTATTGTAGCTTTGGACATTATGGAATTACAGCAGAGATTTATCGAGTGACATTTCGCAGGATTAGATGATGTTAGACTTTATTTACTTTGTAGGACTCGGTCGGACTCAAATAGATAGCTGCTGTAGTATCGCGCGTTGTTTCAGAAAGCTCTAGAAGACATGGTAGGATTTGAGGAATTGATGGGTATCGAAAGTATCGGGGCGTTTCGATGGCCTTGTGGGATGTCCTTGAGATAAATATTGTTCCAGTGGTCTTGGGGTCCTCGAGGACACTGCGGGGGGTTTAGGTTTTTGGGACCCCGTGGTTCTCGAGATTCTTTTGGTCTCCAAGATCTCCAAGGTTCTCAAGATCCCCGTGATCTCTGCGATCCCCAAAAATCCTTGTGATCTCCAAGCTCCCCGAGGTCTCTATAGTCTCCAAGGTCCCCAGATTCCATTTCTCCTGTCCCAACACTCCCAACCCCTTCACCCTTCCTCACAACCTCAATAATTCTAACTCACCCAGAAAATGTCTAGTGTTCGTTGGGTTATATAAGTTTAGAACTTGAAGTGCCATCTTTGGGAACTATGTAATCCTGAAAGAAAATAAATACCTATACCTATACCTGACTCACCCAGATTTACATACGAGAAACACTAAAATTGCAGACCACAGCCGCGTGGAGGAGAGATCCAGACTGAACTTGAACGGGAGCCGTCAGCTCTCGAAAAGCGCCACGGAGCTCAGGAACAACGACAACAGTTCGCCGTCACGACACGGTGAACAAGCCGGATCCGGCGTCGTCCATCATCGGCCCCATCGCCACGCCACCTCGGTGGCTCAGAGGACGCACACCTTCTTTGCGACCTTGAAGAGTCGCTGGGCACGCAGCAGGAGCAAGGAACGAAAGAAGTCGAAGGACGGTGGAAACGTGCAATCCCAGGATGCGTCCTACAAGCCTGGCGGCATCGAAAGCGATTACGCAGCGGACTACTCCTCCGAGCATAGCAAAAGCTCTTCAGCCACGCAGAGTCCAGCCAGGCATGGCCTCAACCACCCAGGTACCATTTCTTTTCCATTCAGTATCCTATAAGTTAATATTTCTATACACTTAAATCCAGGTCAGGGATTTCCACGTGGACAGTGTTGGATTAAGGGGAATAGGATACTTTATTACAGGGGTAACTCTGTGCCAACGTAGCTATTATTTTCTAGAATCCTTTTAACTATAAAAAATAGCTACACCATCTGAATTCTTATTTTTAAAGATTAATAAGAAGTCTGTGAAACTCTTTCAACACCCTAAGATTCTTTATCTTCATGTGTTTTCTCTAAACACTGTTTCAAGACTGATTGCAACATCCATTTACGAGATGAGATACTTGGAATCCTCATCTCTCTTCAAGATACTAACACAGTGAATTCACAAAGGATAACGATGCCTGCTTAGTTTCGTTCAAAATGTTACCTTTAAACCCTCACTCACATTTTCTTCCCCAAATTCTAACACTATATACCAAGTTCTACACTCCACATTAGAGGTGGAGAACTTTCGATAGTATTGACTATCGATATTATCGAATGTGATGAAAATTTAATAAAATATATATGAAATATATACAAAATAAAATGAAATCCAGAAATCAAACATAATATTTTAAAGCATATATATTTTATTAAATTTTCATCACATTCGATAATATCGATAGTCAACACTATCGATAGTTCTCCACCTCTAATCCACATCGTCCACCTCAGCAATTTTAATATCATCACCTGAATGCACTAATAAAGATCTCCAATTTCAAACTCTAGTAGACAACTTCCTTAATCGAATCAGCATTCCTCCAAAGATATTGGCGAACGAATTACTCAGACATCCATGAGCATCGATAAGATGTACATACCTGGCATAGGTCGTTACCGCCCATTACTCCATTTCCCTAATGGATTTGTTTTCCCCGTAGCCGCGACCCCGTGGAAATTAAATTCCAATTACTTGGACCGGCAGCGAGCAGCCGTCAAAGAGCGATAAAAAGCGCACGCGGGGGAATCATTTTCCTAAGAGTCATCGGCGTGTTCCGCGTTAATGAAGCTCCTTCGTGCACGTTAACGTCGGAGTATTTTCTGCGTCGCTTGGAAAACTTCGAATGGAAAACACGGGGTCGCGGTTGATGTAGGGGATCGATACGCGTATCATGCGTTCCTGTCTCATTACATTGATTGATCTCGGAAGGCCGTGCTGCGGGCGCCAATCTGTTTCATCACCGGTGAAGCATGAAAGCTTTCGCCTGTAATTCCTGTCTGGTTCAATTGTTTACGGATCGAGGTCGATCTTTTACAAATTTTGGATGTTTGAAATTGAGTTATGATTTATTAAAATTTTGCTGAAGAACTTTAGAGTATTGTTGTTGTATGGGGGCACGTGGGAATAAATTATGTGTGCGTAGGGGAGAATGGGGCAATCGCGGTCAGTGGGCAATGATGGTTAATATTGTTATTATAAAACGGCATGTCCGAAATGTGCAATTTAGTTTTTTTACGTTCCACGACTCTATTCAGTATATTGTCGGAACGACTGCGCCTTAATAGTGGTTAAGCAACCAAGGATAATATGTCGGTGATGTTATATTTTGTGTGCACAACGTGAGGATAAATATTAATTTTGAAGCTTTTTTACATTTCAAGTTTACGTAAAGGCAAAGGATTAGAATTAAATTGAATATAATAGGTTCATAGTTTAAATTTATAAAAAAAAATCATTTTCAAGAAATATTTCACCTCATATCTTGGTTTTATTACAATGATAGCTTAAGTGACCGTCATTATTCTCTTTTACCCTATACACGTACTGTATGTAACTTTGGAATTGAATTCGTGATACAGATGTAATAAAATTTTCTACAGGTGTACTCAGCAAAAGTGAAGTTTATAGGAGTTAGGAGGAGAGGGTGGAGAACAGCGTCCATAGCTTCCCAACTACCTAATATCAATGCCTCAATACTAGAGCGTCCGTCAAACCCTGAATCTAGTTCGAAATTTCGAATTTACTGTTATTTCTTTCTCTTCGTACCCCTTTAATATAATTAAATATGCGTGTCAGGCATACAAAAAGGTGTCCTTAAAAAATGCTCTTGATAAAAATAGAAGAATTCATGTCTCATGGAATTAAATGAACTATTAATTCTAAAGTCACTATAGTACATTATCTCCTTTCGTATCAAATAACTGCAACATTAACCAAAAGCTTTTCTTTTATTTAAACAAATTGCTCTTCGAGAATTCGCGACAGCGAATTCTCCGAGGGTAGCCTAGCATCTGGTGCGACAGAAAAAGCTCCATAACTCAGGAGCAAGGTCTGTGTGAGGTCAGCTGGATGATACGTTTACACAAACTTTTTTTATTACCCAGCGCCCTGAATTCGACTAAGGTTGACCCTATATTTCACGACACGCGGCTTCCTATCGATTTCATCGCGCGCCGCATCGAACCCACTTGAAATATATGAAATCTCGAGGAACCCTCGAGCCGGTTTTGAATTCGCGAGGAGGCCTCCGCAACGAACACGTATTTTATAAAACGTGCGCTGGTTTTCTGCTCGCAGAGTCGCCGTTGGCACGCGGCGGAAGGCAGAATGTCGTGACGAGGCCGGAGGACAGCCCTGGGAAATGCAGCGAGGGTCACTCGAAAGGATCCTTGAGCTTCCAGGCGGCGAAGGACGAGGATGCTCGAGGATCGATGAACCAGGATGATAACGTGTTCGTTCAGGAGGAGGTGGCCAGGAGGAGAGAGCTTGCATTGAGGCAGCATGCTTTTTTCCAGCTTCGTTTGCACATCAGGAGAGGAGAGAACCTGGTCGCTATGGACAGATGCGGTGAGATAAATTCCTCCTCTTTTTTCCCCTCCCAGTGTATATACGTGACAATGGAGCCGCGCGTTTAGCATCCATTCAGAGACCTTTTCTAAAGAGCTGCCAATTGTTTGGGAAGGTTGCTTGCCTGGGTGTAGGGTGACTAATTAGGAACAGGTATTATTACCTGTCGTGTACATTGAAAGGGAAGTGAATGGAAGGAAGCGGATACCGGGTCCAGTTTGACCCACTTTTCAATTGTAGGTTAACGAGACCAAAATCTAATATAGGAGTTCAATGAAGAAGTGTGAAACAAACTTGTAAGAACTGTATAAATTATAGAGGCTATTGTGTTGTGGGTCAGAATTGACCCTGTATTCGCCGTGGGGTCGACTGTCAAGCTATCCGTTTTACAAAACTTAAGAATTGATATAGTATTTTGGTATAAATTTTTTAGGTGAAACTTTCTCAAAGTGATAAACTTTAGATGCCCAGTATCTTCTACCCCCGCTATAGGAAATGAAAACAATTCATTTTTAAGTATACTTTCGTTTCAAAAAATTTTCTATCCGAAGGTCATTTCTATCTAAATGATTATTAATTTATTTTCAATTTAATTTTACACAAGCAACCATCGCGTTAGTTGTCCCACGAACGTCACCCCTTTGTACAATATTACAAAATGATTCTCGACCATCGTTTTTAGAGTTCGAAATTCCAGACAGGACGTCAATATCCTGTTACAGGCGCCAGCGATCCCTACGTGAAAGTGAAATGCTCAGGCCGATTGCTGCACAAGTCGCGGACGGTTCACCGCGACCTAAATCCAGTTTGGGACGAGAGCGTGACCTTGCCTATAGAGGACCCTTTTCAGTCGCTCACGATCAAGGTAAATCCCGTCGATCAAGTTCGCTTTGAAAGGGGGAAGAGTGGTGACGCACGCAAGAGGAGCTAATTTAGGCGGTCGAATAATTTGTTTAACAAGCTGCATGGAATGAAAACGTCCAATCTAAACCAGCCCTTAAAGTCCAATTACCGTGGATTTATTCTTTGGTTCCAGAGCATTGCAAATAGAGAGAGCTTGAGTGGTTCTTATTAGCTAATAATTAGAAAGAAGCTTCTCTCTACTTGTGGCTAATAACAGAATATTTTATTTTATTTTACATTGGGGTGTTCTTATCAGATTCTGGTTACTTCCTTGGACTAATGACGGAGTATTCTCGTGTTGACAGGTCTTCGACTACGACTGGGGCCTGCAGGATGACTTCATGGGCGCGGGCCAGCTGGAATTAACGCAGCTAGATCTTGGCCAACCACAGGATATCGTTCTGGAACTGAAGGACCCAGCCAGGCCGAAGCAACATCTTGGAGAGATTTATTTGTCCGCGACCCTTTGGCCCAGGAATCAACAGGAGAAGGAACAGGTACTGTGTCCTTGTAGATTTTGTGCAGTAGTTACAAGGAATATAGCATGGTCGTGAAAGCAGCGGGAGCCTCAAAGTTTATAGCTTTCAAGTTTCGGAACACGAAGTCTGGAAATCCCCCAGAAGTACTGAATCTCAGAGCTGTAAACTTTGGGACTCTCATAGCTTTTACGACAACCCTATATCCTTTCTAGATACTGTACTTAGCCGTCCTTTGATTTGGGTACTTCGTTTCTGCTGTCTGACTCGTAAAAGTCATATACTCATGCCGCTTAACCGCTGTGGTACGTGTTCTCGATCTTCCTACGCCTGTTTGCCACGTGACATAGTTTCGTGACTTTTTCATTAAGGGTAGAAAGACGGGAGACACTTTCGTGACGCGCGGCTGGTATTTCAGATATATACGCATTGTAGCTGTACTATGTCAACCTTTAACTGGGGACGTGGGGTCTGAAATATTCCAATTTTTATTTCTATTTACACAGAAATTTTTTTTAACTGAGCATTCATGTGTTTTCAGAAGGCATATAAAATTATTTTTGTAAAAAATATAAAACTGCAATTAGTTTTGAATCCTCATGTGGAAAAACTTCGAAATGCCTCGCTCGATGGATGCTGGGTCTATTTTAACCCCTTTCGAAATTGATTATATTTCTATTTACACAGTAAAATTTTCCACTGAGCATCCAAGTGTTTTCAGTAGGCATATCAAATTTTAATTGCAAAGAATATAAAGCTACAATAATTAATTGTTTTGTATCCTCACGTGAAAAAACTTCGAAATGCCTCCTTCGATGGATGCTGGGTTTATTTTCACCCGTTTCGAAATTGATTATATTTCTATTTGCACAGTGAAATTTTAAACTGAGCATCCAAGTGTTTTCAGTAGGCATATCAAATTTTATTTGCAAATAATATAAAGCTACAATAATTAATTGTTTTGTATTCTCACGTGAAAAACTTCGAAATGCCTCCCTCGACGGATGCTGGGTCTATTTTAACCCCTTTCGAAACTGATTATACTTCTTATTATCATTACCCTAATAAAATAAAGATTTTAGATTATTACAAGATCAAAGTTTAATACAGAAATTTATTTCGAGTATTCCATAAATTAATTTATGTTATAAATCATCTGTCATACCAAAAAAATCCTCGATTTTCTATCAATCATCACTACTATCCACGAGTTGAGGCGCCTACTGTACCTTGCTCCCCTCCACGCGCCCCAATAGTAGGCAGAGTGGGGGAAACGCTCCGCCCCCAACGCAACGCTGCAAAATCTAATTGGTCGAAACTTTGACAGTCTTTTACATGAAAACGGTTCCTTTGCGAGACAAGGTTCCTTGAAACTTCACTTCTTCCTATCAAGTAGAATTCCCACAACTGAAAAAAGAAATGATTCGGTCACTTTGCTTTTATTCATAAAAGCCATGGCTGTTGTTACTTCCACGCCTAATGGAGTTATCATCTCGTATAAATTTACGGTATCGAGGTCAAAGAACATGGAATATTGCGTTGATAGATGTAGGACAGCGTGGACAGATTTGCATATCATGACGTGGATAGGGGCATCGTTTGTCGTATTGCTTCGGAGGATGTTATCTTCGCAGCGCAAGCTGCGCGCTGAATTCTAACGCGTCATAGCAGCTGGAAATAGATTAATGCACGGATTAGTGAAGATACAAACACCAAGTATTATATTCAACAAATACAGAGGATTAATTTTTCTCTCGAAATATGGATGAAAGTGGTACGCGAGTGGCATATATGCTCGAATGTTTCCCAGCGGAAAATTAGGGCTGGGTAATTGAATTCGGGGTCGAGTGGTGCACCGTAGAGAGTCTTTTCAAAATTTTTTTCCCGACGATGCCTCGAGTAGGTACCTCTGGAGCGAACGTTAAATCATACTTTTCGATCAATCCCACGTTCACGATGCGCCTGGCAGAATGCTACCACACAAGCAGATATCGAAAAACGATAAATCCTTTCCTCGTCAATATCGACAGTCGACAATTGGAATGCCTATTTATTTACTCGGTTCTTAAATGACTGAGGAACATGGGCCATGGATGAAACAGAGTAGGTGTTCCATTAAACCTTTAAACTCGATTATCGAACCGTTTGCCGTATCCTCAGTGCGGAAATCCCCCAGCCCTATACCTTAACCATACTCGTTGAACGCCCATGGGCGTTTCTCGCGGGAACTACATGTACCCACTTAATTAATTATTGATCCGCCTTAAGCGATTCAAAACAGAATCCAAACGGGGGAAGAAACTTAAGAAAGCAGGGAAATTAAAAATCCAAAGAAAAAAGACACTACCAAATATCATTAAAAAATAGATATAGAAATATTTGAAATTTCTGTTTGCCAATGTTTAAGGGGTGTTACGATCCAGAGAATATATCAGCGATGCCGGGTGATAGTAAATATGTACACCCTCGGGTGTCTAAATTACCAAGGTATTTTAAGTGGAAGGCCATCTATTCAGGAGTTGACCCTGTTAGAGGGGAAGACGCGTCGACTCTCCATGTTTCATTCAGCATTTCTTCGAAGTTGGAGAGACGTTTGGTAATTGACTCTGATCTTTCCGATGCATATATATATATATATCTATAGGAATGCATATTTATAGAGGCTGAGGAATCGGGGAACTAGGTTGTGACAGAACTGGGAACAAACTCGTCCGTGTTACGATATTGACTCCAGAGCATTGTTGAAAAGATGTCCAGAAGTTTGAAGGCTTGCAACTTTTCCCATTCAACTGTTTCCACTGAAGTGTTGTAGGTGCGGGTCGCGAAATATTTATGAAAATATTGGCAGTGTTTGCATTTAAGCAGGGGACTTTCCCAGAAATCAGTCGACAAGTGTTGTAGGTACTTGAAGCAAGCTAATATTTAAATAGTCAAGGTAATTGACTTACGATACCGTAGTAATCTTATCGCACTGCTAATCTTATTGTAACTTTGGAGTGGCTGTTGGTAGATAATACATTCTTGGATTTTTATTCTCAGAATTTGGAATGCGGTGAACAAATTTGATGAGAGATTAGGGTTAATGGTAATTTAGAGTTGTGGGGGAAATATTTTTAAAGGGAAACAGTGTGGTTATTAATGTTAAGGGACGTGAGGAATTTTTCAAATAAGATACTGTAGTTCTCATGAAAAATTCATGGTGCGGGGTTGAAGTTACATTTTTAAAAATACATACGTGCACTCACGAAGAGGGAATTCTATTTCGTTCGGATGTCACAGCGAAAATATCCTCTGTGGAATTGGAAATACATATCGGGGAATATGGTACCGCATTTTAATCATTTTAAGATTGCACGTACACTGCTGATGCTTATCAAAACTCCATTAATAATGGAGGAGTATAATCTGCCCCTCCCTGCTATCACAACTTGGAATAGAATTGGAAAGAGGGTGGATTTACATGCGATACAGAGATGAAGAAGTGGAGCAAACTTTTTTGCTAAACTTAGCGCAAGTTACTTGTTCAATATTTATGAAAAAGAGTTAGTTTCTTAGTTGGAGGGCAAGTTCGAGTTAAATGTATCAGTGATCGATGGATCTTGGAGGTGGATTTTCTCGAAAATGAAGCTTCGAGGGAGAAAGTGGAGTTTTTGTCTCGATCTATATGGTGATCGCTATATCCCTTCTTATACCTACTTCTTATACTACTTCTACTTCTTATTGGGAATTAGGCCATGGAAACTCAAGACACATTGATAGTTTTGAATCTTGATTTTATTCAGGACATTTGGGAGGAGACGAAATTTATAGAACGAAACGATTCAGCAGAATGAATTCTTGAGGATGATAAACATCCTGATATAAACATTACAGCCCTGTCCTCTCATGCATTCCAGAGCTGTAATATAAAATATAATTTTGGTATAAATAAACTTTCATTAGTTAAACAAAACCAACATTTCTACCCTAGAGTTGTCCTTATTTTTCAACTTTAAAATTTGTATTGTCTGACCCTCTTAAAATCTTCTATTCGACAAAAAAAATATCTTCATGTTTTTTATTTGTATATTTTGATATACAAAAGATCGCAAGGGCTTTATATTTCGCATGTACCACAAGTTTGGCACCTGCGAATTTTTATAATTGCCACTTGTAAATTTTAATGAAATGGGGCCCATATTTATATATCAGGAGTTTGCGTCTGCATCTGATTCAAGAGCTGCTTATGAGAGAAATTTAAATGTGCATATAAAGCCTTATGCCACAACCCGTTTCGTCTATGCGATGTGTGCCCGAATTTTAATGTTATACTCTCACTTAAAAGTTAATACAATTATTTTGTCCTTGTTGCAAAAATGTCTATCAATTTATACCAAAATAGTAATATTTTATTGCCATTGAGCGACTTATAATCCTTAATATATTTTATCAAAATTTTATACGAAATATTTTATACGAATATTCTTTTAAACTATTTGGAAGCTTCTGAGAGGGTCAGAAGCAATTTTTAAAAAAAATTTTCTTTACCATACGTATAAGGACCACACTATTCTACCCCTACTTCTACTTCTACTACTGCTACTACCCCCTACTTCAAGTACTGATACTTACTATTCCCCTATTTATTTTATTACTACTTTTACCTTCGTTTCCGACCCGTCACTTTCTTTCAAGACCAATTTGTATCTCATTGAAATTTATCCATTCTGACGCTGAAATTTCCATAATAATATCCCCTTGACATTTCTATAATGTCACGTAGCGTTTTGCATAACAGAACACCGAAATTTCCATAAAAAACACACTGAGATTTATATACACAATATGACGTTACGATTTTTACAATATCTCATTGAAATTTGTATTACACACATACCATATTGTCCACTGCATAACGTCACATTCAGATTTGCACAACATCATTTCTATTATACATACATGTATATCACACGGAGGCTCGTGGCAACACAAGATTGAGATTTATACAGCGTCAGAAAGTGCATCGTACATGGCTATCCCCCGCACGTTGCCCCCCAAATTGAGACAGATAGTTCGCGGTGGAGCAGGAAGAACGTCCAGCAAGCGCTTCCAACCCCGAAGTATTAATAGCCGTAGCCAGACTCTGAAGCCTCTGACGCCTAAGTACGTCTCGTTGCCCGCGATATAACATGACATAATACCAACGTGCTCTCTATGTAATCCGTGTGGATCGTCCGTCATCGTTTCGCCTCAGCTTGCAAACACGTTGAATGAACTCGTGGTTTGTGGTCACAGCCAGCACCTCGCGGGCTTCCCTTGTGAGTCACGATAATGTCATGATCAATATTGGAGCTACAAAGCGAAAAAAAGGTCAAATGGGCCACTCCCTGGCGATCGTCTGTCTACTAACAACAATCGCTGTTACGCAATCTGACTTTGACCTGAAATCATAGAAATCAGGGTATCGAGGTTCGTCACTCTTCTTTTTTTCAATTATTTTTTAGTGACATTTTGCAATTCACTGCCTTGCCAAGGATATTCGAAGATCGTCCTTCAATGTACTACTGATCGCGAATCTTAATGCATTTGTCATAGTTTTAACAATTTTTTCAATGGAATTATTAAACTTTTTTTTTCAAAATTTATTTGTTTGCTTGTAGGATTTAAAGGTATTTATTTAATTTGTTATTGGTCGCGAAGCTTAATGCATTTGTGATCGTTTTAACAATTTTTTTAAATTGGAATTATTAAACTATTTTTTATTCAAAAGTTATTTGTTTGCTCGTAGGATTTAAAGGTATTTATTTCATTTATTATTGGTCGCGAATCTTAATGCATTTGTGATAGTTTTGACAATTTTTTAAATGGAATTATTAAACTATTTTTTATTCAAAATTTATTTGTTTGCGCATAGGATTGAAAGGTATTTATTTAATTTAATATTGGTCGTGAATTTTAGTGCATTTGTGATAATTTATAGAATTTTATATTGAAGTTCTGATTTCAAGGAGATGTTCAATGTTGGGAGTCAACGATGATTAATTGTAATTATAAGATCAAGAGAGTTCTATTTGTCTGAGGGTATTCAAATCTCAGCAACAAATGTGTTAATAAAATACAATTGCACGCATTGAATAACGACCGTGTTTGTCGAGATGCACATATGCACACCCGTTAATAACGTCATCGCGGGGTCCAATGTGTTAATCGACTGTCAGAGACGCGTTACAGATAAAAAGTTGAGAATGAGGATCAAGGAGGCGAAGAGTGGCGACGGAAACACTTATCTGCGACGGTGTTACATAGCGTATGTACGGGGTGGGACGTTATTAGTGGCACGAGTCGACGGATGTCGATTCCACGCGAAGAAAAGAAACAAGTCGAAAATTTAAAATCACTTTTTTCAAAATAGAGGATCATTGAAAATGGAACCAACCCTTAGTCAAGTGCATGCATATCTACTTGATATTTCATTCACAGTAACACAGCGTAATCAGTGCTGCATTTCATTAATTCCGAATTAGACTCACGTATAGCAAATAATTTTTCAATAATGATTTTCTTAGAAATGGAGTATCTTTTAAGAAATCTTTATTTTACTCTTTCGACTCATTTTTAGACAAAGATTCACTGAATCCATACTTGAACAGCATACTCACTGCTGCATTTTGTTAGTTATTAATTAGATGCACGAACCCAGAAAATTCTTCTAAGTCTATTTTTTCGAAAAAGAAGTTTCATTCAAATAGACTTTATTCTTCAATTTCGACTCATTTTCAAAGATTCACTTGATCCATACTTGACCAGCACACTCACTGCTGAATTTCGTTAATTACTAATTAGATGCACGAGCCCAGAAAATTCTTCCAAATCTATTTTCTCGAAAACGAAGCTTCTATCAAAAAATATTTATTCTACCTACACTTTCGACTCATTTTTAGACAAAGATTCACTTGACCCATACTCGAACAGCACACTCACTGCTGTATTTCGTTAATTATCAATTATATGCACGCAAATTAGAAAATTCTTTCAAGTCTATTTTTTCGAAAAAGAAGTTTCATTCAAATAGACTTTATTCTTCAATTTCGACTCATTTTCAAAGATTCACTTGATCCATACTTGACCAGCACACTCACTGCTGAATTTCGTTAATTACTAATTAGATGCACGAGCCCAGAAAATTCTTCCAAATCTATTTTCTCGAAAACGAAGCTTCTATCAAAAAATATTTATTCTACCTACACTTTCGACTCATTTTTAGACAAAGATTCACTTGACCCATACTCGAACAGCACACTCACTGCTGTATTTCGTTAATTATCAATTATATGCACGCAAATTAGAAAATTCTTTCAAGTCTATTTTTTCGAAAAAGAAGTTTCATTCAAAAAAACTTTATTCTTCAATTTCGACTCATTTCTGGGCAAGGATCCACTCGACCCACAGATCATAACTGAACACCACGACCATTCTACTACTTCCTACATTCTACAAATTTTAATTAAACACACACGTATCGTTAATAATTCAAAACTCTGATCCCCCGTCTCCTACTTATCATATCATCCGGATTGCCCGGCTTTCCAATCGCACGATGTATAACAGCCCACTCCGTACGTTAAATTTACATACGTGATATCGCAATATTTACCTCCGAGCGCGAATGGAGAGGGCAAGAGAGAGGCTCTGGTTGTCGAGTTAAGCCGTGTTGTTAGGCAGTCACACACGGCCGTCGAGGAAGAACGGTTCACGTTGTTCCCCTCGACCGTATCGCCGACGGTTTTCCGCGATTTTATCGTCACGAGCGACGTGTTTCGTCAACGCGGTCCAATTATTTCGCTCGCTCACCGTTCGCCTCGTTTCCGCGAGATCCACGACACCGGGTGGCTCGGAAGTTTAAATCCACCGTAGGAATAATCACTATCGTTAATCTAAGTTCCTTGATAAGTTTGGTGCCAGCGAACACTTGACCGCCATTGCCAATCGCAATCTTCGCCAACGTGCTCCAATTAGTTTACTAAGTGTATGATTCATCCTATTCTCTTGTGGTTCTCGCGAGAATGATTCGCTAACGATGTTCAGATTCATCGTAGGAAGGATTGCTGTTGTTAAACCTAGTTATTCCATAACGTCTCTGCTAACAGCGACGATTTCTTCACGATTAATAATCATCTTCACTGGGGTGTCCCTGGTACTTCACGAAGATTGTGATGTTGCGACACTGGGTCGTTGAAAGCTTCAGCTCCACTGTAGATAGGGTTGTTACAGCTACATCTAGTTCTTCCACAACATCTGTGATAACAACGCGACGATTTCTTCATGGCTACTACTCACAATCTACGACATTGTCAAAAACTTCAGGTTTATCTTAGGAAAGATTCTCATCGCTATACCTAGTTCTCCTGGTGACTATTTTACTTGATAACTAGTCATAATATACCACAGTAGGTAGTTCTTCAAGTTCAGTTCCACGACAGTGAGCCATTAAAAACTTTAAATCTACCTTGAGAAGGATTGTCATGACTAAACCCATGTATATGTAGTTCGTCTAGAGACCATTTCACGTTGATGACTGGTCATAAACTTTGACATACTACAGTAGGTAGTTCTCCAAATTCAATTCCACGACAGTGAGCTACTAAAAACTTCAGATTCATCTTAGGAAGGATTGTGCTTCTTAATCCAAGATTTTTGTCTCTATCCCTGTGTTAACGCAGTGATGACTTCTTCGTGATTAATATAGTCACACTCTCCGACAGAATGCTCTAATTACTTTCCTCAAGCTTCCCACTAGATCCTTGATTCCAAGCCCCAGGATCGATACCACGAGACAAGGTCGTTTAAAAGATTCACACCTTCTATATGGAGGACTAATCTGTCTTCTGCTGGCAACGATCTCGTCACGATTATCAAGCGACCTGGAAAATTCAACGAAAACCAGCTGACTCTTGTCAGCCTTCCTCGCTCGCGTAATTCCATTGTCTTCCAAGGATACGCTGGTCCCACCTTGTAGAAGATTAATCTGTGATCTGTAGCAGGCTACTGGTACAGTGATTACTTAGCCGCGATTGTCACTGGTATGTATTCACAGTTTGGGAGGTTTCTGGTAGAACAGTACTGTACTCCACGGTTTCTGTCGAATATATGGCTCTTTTGCTCAGGAATCTGTCCTGCTTTTGGTTCACCCACTTGCTTTACCTTGGCTGAGATTTATCTACGATTTGTAGGAAGCTTTCTATCAGTTCAGCAATTACTTATTTACAGTTGTACCCCATTAAAAATATTCAAGTAAAACAAATCTGTTTTGTAGAATTTCTGCTGAACACCGAATTCTTTTGCCTAATCATCTACAATATTTAAGTAAACACATTTTTTGCAATTTAATGAATATTATTTCGTAATTTGTACTAGGCTTTCCTGTAGTATATTGTTTAAGTATCCACGATTAAATTTGGTATTCTTAATTTAAAAAGTCCCACTAAGAGTAAATGCATTTTTCACAATTTTTGTTGAAGACCAAACCCTTTTGCTAAATAATCTATTTTATTTTAAGCAAATACACTTTCTCCACCTCATTCAAGTATTAATCCACGATTTGTACTAATCCTTCCACCAGCAGAGTAATTAAATAGCCACAATTTCATCTAGAATCCTCAATTAGAAACATTCCACTAAAGCCAATTGAATTCCTGCTACACACATAACTCTTCTGGCTACGTAACGCCATTGTTTCTACTAAACACACTTGTCTCTTATGTCAACGATCACCTCACACTCGTGTGCACGTGATAAGAATGTCCCTGGAAGGAAGTAAAGAGGAACGTGAAGGAGCCCAGAAACGTAGCACACTGTGTAAGAAATGGAATCGCGATAGGGACAACGAGCCACGTGCACGGTGTAATGGGGGGTATCTCGATGACTCATCCGCGTTAATTGTAAGTGGCATGGTTAATTAAGCGGTCTGTTAACAGCACTGCGAGCTGCCACGTGATCGTGGCGATTTTTCCTTTCCCCTTTTCCAGTTACGTAGATCAATGTTAGGTGTTTTGACGCGAAAATTTTTCTTCTTTTTATCTTGTCGCCCTTCTGCTTTTCCTGTAACGCAGGAAGGAGGTGGATGTAGGAAAATTACTGGCATCTTTGGCACCCAACCGGGGCGAACTTTTCCCCTTTTTGAAGTTTTATCAAAATTAAGTGTTTCGACGTGAAAATTTCTCACTCTGCTTCGAATTTTCTTGTATTTTTCTCGTCATTCTTCTGATTTTCTTGAGACGCAGAAAGAACACAGAAGTTGGAAAATTACTGGCATTTTTGGCACCCAACCGTGGCGATATTTATTTCCCCTTTTCGAAGTTTCATAAAAATTAGGTGCTTCGACATCACGATTTCTCACTTTGTTTCGAGTTTTCTTGTTTTTTTCTCGTCATTCTTCCGCTTCTCTTGAGATGCAGAAAGAACTCAGAAGTTGGAAAATTATTGCCATTTTTGGCACCCAACCGTGGCGATATTTCTTTTCCTTTTTTAAAGTTTCATCAAAATTAGGTGCTTCGACATAAAAATTTCTCACTCTGCCTCGAGTTTTCTTATATTTTTTTCGTCACCCTTCTGCTCCTCTTCATATGCAAAAAGGAGGCAGAAGTTGGAAAATTACTGGCATCTTTGGCACCAAACCGGGGCGAACATTTTACTCTTTATGAAGTTTCATAAAAATTAGGTGCTTCGACGTAAAAATTTCTCAGTCTGCTTCAAGTTTCCTTGTATTTTTCTCGTCATCCTTCTGCTTCTCTTGAGACACAGAAAGAACACAAAAGTTGGAAAATTATTGGCATTTTTGGCACCCAACCGTGGCGTTATTTATTTCCTGTTTTTGAAGTTTCACCAAAATTAGGTGTTCCGACGTGAAAATTTCTCACTCTGCCTCGAGTTTTCTTATATTTTTCTCGTCACCCTTCTAATCTTTCCGTGCCGCAGGAAGAACGCAGAAGTTGGAAAATTACTGGCATCAATTGCACGCGATCTGGAAACGTCGAGAACTGTGAGCGATCGATTGAAATTGCGCTGAAAGTTCTCGCTATGAACAAATATTTTGATATGGTAGGAAACGGTGGTGCAAGTGCGTTGGAATAAACGTGAATGTGCGATAGGGATGGAAGACGGGAATATTGGAGGTGCAGTGAAATAATGACAAGACAGGATGTGTAGTGATTTCATTGACATTTGGATTAGCAGTTGATGTGGGCAATTAAATATGACAAAGAGACGTTGAAGAACTGAGGATAAAAAATATCAGACGTACCTACATTATGATAAGTCACACACAACAAAAACTTGGTAAACATATAATGTGCAAAAACTGTGCGTGACAAAGACACTCTATTTCTTCGATCCATACTTAAAGAAACGAGAAAAAAAATAGTAAGTTCAAGGTGCTGAGAGTTATATTTTTAGATAAAGAACCCCTTAAAACGAAACCACCATACCAAAGATATAATATAAAATAACAAATACTTCGACCAATGTACACAAAATTACTTCGTTCGACCAGCCTACAATTAAAAATAAATAATGCATCAAAGTGGTCAGAATTCTCAAAGTGCCTCGTAAAATAATAACTAAAAAGAAAATTGCCTCAAGTGCACAATATTACACAACATTCCATAAAACAAATTATTCACGAGTCAATAGAACCCCCAAACCGCCAAAAATAGCAATCTCAAGGTATCAAGTGTCAAAGAAATCCCAAGAAACTTTCACTCAGTATCGAACCTCCAAAAATACCTTCAGGAAACTCGCCGGCGAGAAAAGTTGCCCACCGAAATAACCTCGACAAGTCACGAAGAGCCGTATCAAACACACACAATCAGACATTCCCATGCAAATGGTGGCGGAAGAGACATATTAGTCACGTAATACCATTATAACCGCGAAACACGTGCGTTGTTGATCGAGAAGCTAAGGAATCCAGCCACTTCTTCAAACGCACGACTGCACGCGATGCAGATTCTCCGGTGCCTCAACTGAGGATCAAGAGCTCAGCGATGAACAAGCCTCAGATGGGTCAGAAAGCCTCCACTTTCGAGGAGAAGCGAGGTGTTCCGTGCAGGATCCTAGAGAATCCCTCTGGACCATCAGAAAACAGAGACTCTGACAGCGGAGAGTCATCAGAGAAGCAAAGTTCCAGTGATCCACCACCTGTGATCGATTCCCAGTCAATTCCAATCCCTAAGCCTGCCTTCAGGAAACGCAACAAAGTGAGCGATGTAACTATAAACGACCCATCACCGATGGACTCAGGGAACGATTCCTCCGGCTCTGCAAAGTCTCACAAGATAACATGGAGTGATGAGACCGCTGAGAGCAAGATGAAGAAATTTTGGGAGGCTCACAGGGAGAGGTTCAAGTACAAGCCAGAAGAGACTACAACGAAGGAGGAAGTAATAGACGATGTGAGCACTGAAGCTGAAGCTGTCTTTCGAAAGGCGATTGAGCAGATGCGCTTCGAGGGATCCACGGAGGACCAAGCTTCTATTCAGAGTAGACACATAGACGAGGAGTCCGTTGAAGAAAGCAGCGACAAAAATAACGTTCTAGAAGAGATTCAGACGTCAAGCGACGTTGAAGCACCGCCTAGGAGATCAAGACAGCGAGCTCAAGTGAAAGAGGACGAGGCCCTGGCAGCTGGTCAAGATACCAGCGATAGAATTGCTGAAGAGGCAAAGGTGGATAGGTTGAAAGACGACGAGGTGAGGTGTCCAAGTGATTCCTCCGAGAGCAGTTTCTTCGTGAGTCTGACTGACGAGGAGAAGACTAGGCTTGAGGGTAGGATTCGTGGGGACCGGGGTACGAGGAAGTGGAGTTCGTTGGAGAACCTGAGGACGAAGGTAGAGAATGAAGAACCCTCCGGGACGAGGATAGAGGGTCTGTCGATCGAGAGGCCAGTGAGGAGCAAGGAGAAGAGGACGATCGGGTCGTTGAAGTCCTCGTTCGAGAAGAAGATGGGCTCTGTGGAGAGGATGATGGAGGATCACATGGAAAGGATCTTGGAGGAGAGTGTGGAGAAGCATCCGTGGTTGTTGCCTATTGAGACCTGGATCATGGATCACTGCAGGCCCTCCGGCAGCCAAACAGCGATTCTTGATCGACGAGGTGTTACTGCGGAGAGTGAAGAAGCGAAGTCTAGTGATCGCGAAGTGGATGGGTCGAGGACTGTTGAGCAGAGCTTCGATTTTAAGTATAGTGCCGGGAACGAAGATGAGCCGAGGATTGAAAGCAGGTGGGAGAATTTGAAGAAACTGGCCAGGGCGGGCTCTCCGAAACAGGAGAAGTCCGGGTTCGATGCTGCTCACTTGATCTCGCGATTGAAGAAGGCTGAGCACGCGAAGGCTGATGATACTGCTGCGGCGAAGCCGTTGGGCGTGCTGGAGATGAAGGACGCTAAGCATCATGACCTGTTTGATAAGCTGAAGGACAACGTTAGGGAGAAGATGGAGGATATTCATAGGGTAGAGATTTGAGGATTTTGTTGTGTTGTTTGTTTTGTTGTCTGGGGTGGTGTGGCGGGATGTTGAAGTGGTTTTTGTTGGAGCAATGCTGTTCGAAATGGTACCTGAGGGCAAAAGAGGTGATTTTTGGGGATTGATGTGGGGTAGAGAAAGGTTTATATTGTGGTGTTTTGCAATTTGTAAAGGTGAGGGTTATTCGTACCTTCTGTGGTGGAATTGATAAATAGAAGACTATTAGGTACACTCTTCAAAATAATTAAGGGGTAATGACACTGTAGAGTCCGGAAAGGTAGCCTGATTTTGAGAATGTTTTATGCGAGTATAGTGAATGGAATACAAATTCTGTTTGTAGGGCTTTATTGTACATACCTTAAAGTATGATCTCAATTTTTTTTTAATTTTTTTAATACAAAATCAACAAAAGAAGCTTCTTCAGAAAGATTTTTCTGCCCGCGAAACACTTATAATAAAGACTTATAAAGACTTCTTCAATTTTAAAAATTTTTCTTCAATTGTTTTGTTCGTATTTCTCGATTTTTTTTTACACAGGTTACATCTATACCAGTCGAAAGCGACTACTTTCCTATATAAAAGCAGTGTTTAGTGGTGGTTGTGCGATATTTTTTTACCTAATTATTCAACTTTGAACAAAAATCATCCTTTTGACTTTAATTGCTTCTAAAAAGCGAAGGAATCATCATGGACCGTTTATTAAAACAGCAATAGAGAGATCAGTCTTTCCTCTTTAAGACTACATTTTACTTTTTCAATTTGATTAACATTTCAGTGTGCCATATCCTTTCGACTATATGCTTAAAAATAGCACAAATCATAGCTACGCAACTTTTGTCAGAAACATTACTATAAAATTTTACATAAAACAGAAATAATTTAAGTAATAAATTTGGGTGAACACCCCGTGTATGTTACCTACACGCAACAGTCCGATAATTCTGCACCGCATATGCCCCCCTTTCACCCTCAGTTAACGAACGAAGCATCGATGGCAATTTAGAATCACGTTGACCACCACCGTACAATTAATCTAAAAGAGAGAAAGCATGCCCGAGCGCATTATACAATTGTCCAAGTGCATATTGGAGCGGTGTGCCGTGCGAGGGACGTTTAAATATTAGATAAATCCTGACAGATTCCCGATATCGTGACACCGTCGAGTGCATATAACCGGGCAAGCATCGAGAACTAATATTGGAACATCTGAATGCATCCACTGCGCTCGGTATAGCGTGCCCGTTTCGCGGACGCGACGTCCTTTTTAACGACGGAACAACCCCGTCCCGATTTAACCCTTCGTGTATTTGCATTGTAGTACTTCCAAAGAACCAATCGGCTGGCGGACGTGAATAGACGACTGAAGTCGCAAATATGGAGCTCCGTGGTAACGATTGTCCTCGTCGAGGCGAAGAACCTGCTGCCTATGGATATCGACGGTCTGTCGGATCCCTTTGTCAAGTTTCGGTAGGAAGCAGTTCATATTAAGCAGAGTTTAATATACTAATTTCTGTGTTATATTAAATACTCAGTGTACCTTCCTTCATCCCTGGATTCCCTTCGATTTTGGGATTCCCTTGGGATTTTGTTTGGGATCCAATTTGGATTCCCTTGGGATTTCGTTTGGGATCCAATTTGGATTCCCTTGGATCTCTTGGAAGTGTAACATTTTTCTAACATCCGATTTCTTTCGCACTCACCCCCTGGTATGGTTCCATTTCATAAATAAATAATCCCTGAAAAAGTTTATTGCAGTCGCAGATCAGGAAACAGTAAGTATTATTGAGAATTATTTCTACGCAGTTTTGTAGATATAAAAAATAGATGCAACTTTGTTTAAATTTCTTTTCAATATCTCTTACCGTTCTTGAGATATTCCACGGTAAAAAAACCCTAAAATAGCACTGTAGCACCAAAAAAAAAAAATAGTTTTGTGTTATGGATGAACTATTCTACGTACAAGCAAAGTTGCATAATTTTCTGAATTCCCGAGTTGCCTAACTTTCCTTGTAATAATAAAATACTTGGGACTGCGATAAGTTGCACTTCCAGGGGATATCAATTCCAAATTAACGGTGGCCAACTCGTACTTGATTTATCCCGCTAAGCTGTCGTCAACCCTGGCCTCTTATTCCACCATTCTCCTAAACTGTCCAGAAACCACAAATCTTAAAACCAAATCAGACCAATGTTTCATTAGTGCCATTGTGTGGCAGAGCGAAACTGGGTCGTAACGTCAAAGGAGTTCTATTATTTCAGCCTGGGGACAGAGAAGTACAAGTCGAAGGTGGTGCACAAGACCCTGAATCCAGTTTGGTTGGAGCAATTCGATCTTCATCTGTACGAGGACCCGTACCTGGGTCAGGAGCTCGAGGTCACGGTTTGGGATCGCGACAAAAGCCACCAGGATGACCTGATGGGTCGAGCGACGATTGATTTGGCGACGCTGGAACGAGAGACCACGCATCGACTCTGGCGGGAACTTGAGGACGGTGCTGGGAACATCTTCCTGTTGCTGACTATTAGTGGCACCACGGCGAGCGAGACCATCAGCGATTTGGCTGCTCACGAGGAAACGCCTCGCGAACGAGATCAATTGTACCAGAGGTATTGCATTCGGAACACTATGCAGAGGATGCGGGACGTTGGTCATCTAACGGTGAAGGTAGTCACCTCATTTTCCCCAGTAATCTTTTCAGTCATTAAGTAGAAATAAGTTGCGATAGTTTGTATTTGAATGTAGGTACATACTTTGCCAAAGTATAGTTTAAACGAAGATAAGCGACTGGAAGCTATTTCAATATGCAGAATGATAGTCGTGACTCCTAGGGCTACATTATGCTAGCTGAAAGATAGAACAGTGGAGTTGGATCAACCAGTAGATTCTGTTCTGGGTATAGTAGGGTTTATAGAAAAATTGATTTTTTAAATAAACGGTTTTCGAACTTTCACAAAAAAATATAATTAAAATAGTAAATAAATATTTTTACTTATTTTAAAAATTTTCAGTTTCTTTAATATTGTGGAATTATAAAAATATAACAAAATAAAATAGCTAAAATTGAAATAGCTAAAATCCGTACGAATACGTACAATTTTTGAGTTCATCTAATATTTATGGATCTACAAAACTATAACAGTTTAACGAAAAAAACTTTTTTCAAAATTTTGTTAACACAAGTTTACAGCGCTTATTGCACCATTAAACTTTTGTTTGAAAATTTTTTCTGTCTGTTGTATTTTGAGAGTTATAAGCGAAAAATTGGAAGTGCCAATTTGACTTTGAGGTTCGTTTTCACCCCCTTAAAGGGCGATAGGGCCCAAATGAAACACACCATTGTTCTTATTTTGAGAAAAACCCACAAAGTTGCGATGCAATCGGTGAGTCTGGGTTCGCGATATTCCCTTGTGAGCTTAAATAATATGAATCATACAACACATATAGCTACCTATAATGTAAACACCAGAGTATCATTGAAAAGGTCACTGAAGCTCAAGATTAAACTATTCTTCAACAATTCCACAGGTATTCCGAGCTCAAGGTTTGGCGGCCGCCGATTTGGGAGGAAAGAGCGATCCTTTCTGCGTCCTGGAGTTAGTGAACGCCAGGTTGCAGACTCAAACGGAGTACAAGACCCTCGCTCCAAACTGGCAGAAGATCTTCACCTTGTACGTTATCATACACTTATGACAAGCCAACCAGAATCCTGTAAAGTAACGCGACACATTTTCAGCAACGTGAAGGACATCAATTCGGTGCTAGAAGTGACCGTGTACGACGAGGACAGGGACCACAAAGTAGAGTTTCTCGGGAGGGTCGCCATACCGTTGCTGCGAATAAGAAACGGTGAGAAGAGGTGGTACGCGTTGAAGGACAAGAAGCTGAGAGGCCGAGCCAAGGGCAGCTCTCCCCAGATCCTCCTGGAGTTGAACGTAGTTTGGAACGTCTTCAGAGCTTGCATGCGAACGCTGAACCCCAGGGAGAAGAAGTACATGGAGCCGGAAATCAAGTTCAAGAGACAGGTGTTTCTGCGCAATGTCCTCAGGCTGAAAGCGATCATCATTATCTTCATCGACATTGGAAAATACGTGCAGTACGTAACTCTGTTGTCATGGAGCGTTTACCAAGCGCGTGTTATGCGTTCGATCACGTATTGGATAATAGTTGTGACATGACACGAATGACTGAGCGGTGATTATCTATGTACGATTCGCGATTTCTCACGTGCTGGGTGTTCAGTCCATTTCCGTCGTGACGAACGGATAAACATAGCTGATGAATTTATTATTATTATAGAGAAGCTTATGTACTTCTAACTTTAACCATCAACTTTGAATTTGCTGCGAACAGGAGCTGCTGGGAATGGGAAAGTAAAATGAGAAGCATCATCGCGTTGATCATTTTCATTTTCGGATGCTACTACTTTGAGCCTTACATGATCCCCGGCGCGGCGTTACTTATTCTTTTAAAGTATTACCTGGTACGTACACAGGCGAACGTAATTAAATTCGTACACCAAAAGTTTCTCTTCTACACTGAATCACTTTAAGGTATTTCCACTGTACATTAACCCACTCACAGTTTAATCTCTAAATTACTCTTACTAATACGTTTACCTTTTATCGATCTCTGTAACCTTAGAGCTTGTCAGCAACGTAAAGTATCAGTAATATCGAAATCCTTAGTAACAATTTGCAATACTTAACGTAGATTAGAACACACCTGTAATAAGCTTCCCGCCTTCCAAAAGGAAATCTCCATATTGCTTTTCAACAAGATAGAGGAGCGCATAGTTGGGATCCATTACTCCCATTAGCGTCACTTAACTGACTTCCTCCGCAGGCTAAATAAAACTAGAGTCACTGGAGGTATGCGGGTAGCATGAGCACAGTCTTTGGTCAATCTGAATGCATCGCAAACTCTTGGATGGGGCGTTTTAAAATTCCTAGATTTCTAGATTACTAGTCTAGCTATTAGCTCTTCGCTGTTCTGGATCAATTCTTACATTTTATCACACACTATTTTCTCTCCGATGTATACTACACTGGGTACTATTTATAGAGTTAACCGAATTTGCTTTCGTTGCTAGAGCTTGCTTGAATAACAGATTCCAGTCACTGATTAATCCCCAATAAGTGCCATGTACATAACACGTATGTAAGTTGAACGCTTGACGACCTTTGCCTGCATCGCTGCATGTCGACTTCTTCCGCCAACCGCCAGCTTTACGGGGAGGACAATGGGTTCAATCAATGGATTTCCGGACAGGTTGCGATGATAACTGGCACACCCTTGTCCCACACCATCTCACACTTCCACGACGAGGTCGACGAAGGCCCGGCCACACCTGGGGACGATGACGACGATGAGGATGACAAGGATAAAGTGAGTGTCTCGCAAGATTCTTTTCTGTTGCCTTGCTAATATTTTCGAAACACTTTTATATCAAACGAGATTTTCAGAGATTGTAACGGTAGAAGAGTGAATATTGAAGTATTAAACAATATTTATTGTGGTTGGATGTATGATTACTGTGTTCACAAATTTTCCATGAGGTACATATTTCTGTCGAGTTTATTCTTTCCGTGGTTGGCCTTTCGACCTACCCAGGTTAAACATTAACTGTGATCAAAGCAAGGTCGGGGTATTAAAAATTAAACCTCTCTGTGGGCCTTGCACTCGATTGCTTGTTTCCCAAAGGATCTCAGGCTTTCCAGAGCATTTATTAACGTTTTTTTATTAGCTCCAAGTACCTACTAACATTGTAAAAGCTTTTAAAGTCCAAGTACCTACTAACATTATTACAGCAAACTACAATGTATTCTTTACTTCCTTTTTTTTTACCCAATTCGCGTAAGATTCTAAAAATATTCCTAACCATGTCTCAAGGGGTGCCGCCGGTCTGTTTTCAGGAAGAAAAGAAGAGTCTGAAAGAGAGGTTGCAAGCTATACAGGAAGTGACTCAGACCGTTCAGAATTCAATCGGTTACATAGCTAGTCTCTGCGAGAGGGTGAAGAATCTCTTCAATTTCACGGTCCCTTATCTCAGTTACGTAGCCATAATACTGACCATCCTTGCGGTTGCTGTCCTCTACTTCATCCCTACCAGATTCCTTATCTTGGTGTGGGGCATCAATAAATTCTTCAGAAAGATCACCCGGCCTCACTCAGTTCCAAACAATGAGCTTCTTGATCTTGTGTCCAGAGTACCCGACGACGAGGAGCTTCTTAATTACAGGTTTGTAATCAAAGCACATTCAGCGAGCTTAATTAAAATTCCAGTACCAGAAATTAACAGAACTGGATCACTAAAACTTCAACGAACTATATAAAAGTTACACCTTCAGTCAGTAGTGTACTCAGAATTTAATCTTGAAGGAGCCGAGTTGAAGGGATAAAAATATTTTTAATACAAATAAAGAATCGAGTTTTGTTTTTTACAAAGCTCTCAAATTACTTCAGACGTGGTTACATTAAACTACTTCTTCCTTTTTCTTTGGAGGGTGCCAGGGCCTCTTGATTTCCGCTCTGGGTGCGCCACTGACTTGAGGAAGGATTCTGCCTTGTGGAACCGAAAAAGTAGATGATATTTGTGAATTTTTTATAAAAAAAACTGTTGAACGGATTTATTTAAAATTTGGCAAGTTGTTTTATTGTACTTTTAAGTATTAATACAAATTTTTATGAGGCTATACAAAAAAAATATGCGTGTGTAGAGCGTCAATTGCAGAACGTTGAAAAAAAACAGCTCCTGCTGTCGTTGAAGGAAACGTTCTGCAATTAACATTCTACACACGCACATTTTTTTTGTATAGCCTCATAAAAATTTGTAATAATACTCAAAAGTACAATAAAACAACTTGCCAAATTTCAAATAAATCCATTCAACAGTTTTTTCATAAAAAATTCGCAAATATCACCTACTTTTTCGGTCCCACAAGGCAGAACCCCCTTGAGTAAAAGTAACTGTGACGCAAAGTAACTGTAATATTGCCTGCAGGGAATTGAAGCCCTTACCAACGGCCGACTGCGAGAAAGGTGGCCTCTCAGGCAGTCCGGGGCCCTCGAGTATGACGCGAAGGGAGCAGAGGAAGAGGCACAAGGCCGCGTAGCAGCATGCCCCGCGGCAGGAAGTCGCGGGTCTACGATCACCGAACATCCTGAAGACGGTCCTGCTGCGCCGTAAAATGCGCCAGCGCAAGGGATCCACGGAGAATTCGGATGTGATCGACATAGACTGAGAAACATTCGTTTCCACTCGTAGTCCTAGCTAGGGGGAATCACCTGAACTAGTTTCTATTCTCTCTGTCTCTCTCTGATCGAGTACGAACACCCAGCGTGGTATGTCTTGAAAGACACATTGTTAAATCGGGGTAATTTTTGCGATCCAGAAAACCAACGGTGATTACACGGGCGCGATATCCACGGGACTTCCTTGCTAGCGTAAAGTATATATTAAAGGTTTTTTCAATAAACATAGAGCGTAACGATAATATTTCACGGGCCGTTACGAGATCGTTTGGGACGTTTCTGATGTTTCGCTGTGTAACTATGGTGTTGTTTTAAAAATTCGAGTGCTGGTTAAAATTAGTGATGGGATGAAGTATATTGGAAGTAGAATCGAATCTGACTGGATACTTTTGAACACTTCATGAATACTTTGAACAAGTAAAACACTACTTTTAAATAAACTCGAACACTCGATGAGGTAGGTTTGAAATCTCCATAAGTATTTTGAGAAACGTTAGCGATACTTTCAAGTATAATCGAACCTTGACCAAGCAGCTTCGAACCTTTTATGAGTACTTTAACCAGGAGTTTTCTATTCTGTGTAGTTATGTGATTTGTGTTTTGTCTTTTGGAGTTCGAATACTACTTTTACGAGATTCGATTCTTTCAAATGTCCAAGTACTTACAAGGACATTCTCGAACTCTTCAGGTACTCTTTCCGAGGTTCGAAACCAGCTTGTATATTTTGGAACTACACAGAATGAAACGTCACCTCTTATTAATAGTATTCAAATCCCATGAAGTGAAACTTTTGTATTGAAAGTGACTCGGATTCGTGAGTACATACTGAACTTCATCCCATCCCTAGTTAAAATCGTCTAATAGAGTAACAGGGATTATTCGAAAAATTCATACGGATCGTTGAAAGTAGCTCCGTTGACGATTCCTCGAAGACATACCACGCACTTGTTGCTAGTCTTTTTCCATTCAGATAGTTCGAGCGAGTCGAAACTACATCGAGAATAAAAAACGGTGTTTTTCCATCTAGATAGTCCTTTTGGAACGTAACAATTGTGGTAGAGAAAACGTATTGAACGTAGTTGCGTTGGCCGCCGACGATGAGTCTATGCGTGATGGTTCGCCAAGAGGGAGGTCAGCATTTACAAAGTTTTCTCTCGCGAGCCATGGAAAATCCTCGACTTCCTATACACATTTCATACAACAGTGTAACATATCTCCTTTCTGAATAAGTTTCCTCTGTGAGTCAAACAAACACAGATTCCCCTACAGAAATAGAGGAATCTGTTTTGAGAAACCGAGAAATCCCACAGACTTCGCGTAGGGCCGTTTTCCAAGAGAAACAAACTCGCGTCAGTGGCGCTAGAAAGATAAACAAATCACCATCGAGCTATATCCTCAATAACAGTAGAGAAGCATATGTTTGACCTACCTCTTTGGCGAGCCAGCAGAATCGACAAACGTATTTGAAAGTATCCCGTTCGAAGGGGAAGACCGCGTTTCGAGCATATCAGTACGAACTGGGGAAAGAACGTAGCTAGGAACGTGTGTTTTTGATAGAGTGCGTTAGCTAGCAATACCGACTCGGAGAAGAGGTGACATAGATATTTAACAAAACAAAGAGCGCGAGAATAATTCCCAGCCTAGGGTTATCCTCGTCGATCCGTTTCGTCCATCGGTGTCGTAGATAGTATAGCTGCTGAAAATCGTTACCAAGTGGTTGAGAGATATAAGAAAAAGAAGAAAAACAGAAAAAAAAATTAAGAAAAAAAAGACGAGATAGTTGTTCCGCGACGCGATCCTCGCTTAGCGAGCTGTTCTCCTTCTTCAGGAACGACGAATAATCTCGCAATCGTTGCGCGGACCTTGGTGTCCCGACAAGGACAGTTCTGTCGGTGTTCTTTCTTCTTTTCTATTCGATTTTCGTACTACCTCGTCCCAATCTTCGTTGTAAGCTAGCACAGGCGCATCCTATCGTTGCTCGATCTATATTTCGACAAGCGGAGAATTCTGTCGCACGTGGAATATAGATGGACCAGTAGAGGGACACCATTGGGAGCGGAGAAACTTATTCGTCGTTCGTGAAACGAGATATTAGTCTTACTGTTGAGGCACATTGACGTGCCTCGGCGTTATTCTCTTTAATAGTATTTAATATTATCGAATTCTTCGTTCCAACGCACACTTTCGCGCGTTAGTCGACTTCCTCGAGCATGGCGGCGACACCGGAAGCGAGTGAGACGCAAGTGTTTCCGTGTATAGAGCTTGTAGAGTTTTTGGAAAATTTATGAACCTCAGAGTACAGTGGAGCGTTTGCAAAGCGAGGATAAATACATTAAGATTGAAAGAAAGAGATAACAGATTCGTCTGAGAGTTTCCTTCGCGGTACTCTGCGGTCTCCGTCGTTGAAAATTGAAGAAGAAACTGCTGGATCGTTCGGATGCTTGGGAAGGGACGGAAGAAATTGTAGATTGGGAAAAGTAAAAGTTTCTCGACGAGTTGTCGACGAGTAGTATTACTATTTTTATAAATATAATAGCTATTCTCCGAGGATAGCATTCAGGCTTGGTTCCCTGGTTAGATAACGCTCCAGGCCTACTTCGCCACTTTCTTCACTGCGACTACTATGCTGCTGACCGTTTTTCGCGACACTTTTTTCCTCGTGCGATTGTACAATCCCATGTAGCCGTAAAAACTACGTTACTTCCGTACATTTCATTACTACTTCCGTGTGGTTACGAGTCTCAGGCGAGCTACAACATCAAAACGAACTATATGCAATTGCAGATCTGTCTAAAGACTCTTGAAGAATCTTAAACATCCTAATTCCAAGCACGACTGATTTTCTTCTCTCTTCCAATTAAACTGGCGGCAAAGCGCGGACACTTTGGGAGTATGCTCTGAGGATTTCGGCGAACACTTTGATCGAGCAGAATCCCTAGAACGAAGCGACGAAAATTTGTTATCGCGGGGAACACTTGTCGAATCGCTTAACGATCGGATGGCATGCTCGAGGAGGGAAGTAACGGGCGGAATAAATTATTCCTAACCGCGATTTTACGGTTCGTGCCAGCCGGTGAGAAAGCTGAAGGAGGAAGGGGAGACATCGCCGATCCATTTTTTCGCTTTTCTAACACGAACTTTGAACGCCACTTTTTCGAATCTCTCACCGTCGTGAGTCTTCTCGATTGTGTATCACGATTGTAGGTCATGGTGTCGATGGCGCGAGAGAAGCGCCACGCGAGTGCATCCATCGAGGCAATATTTGACCCTCTGGAGCTGCTTATTTCTATCATTACTCCTTTCTCGTACACTGCTTTCGTTAGATTTATTACAGAGTATAATTGATTGTTGCCTTCGTTCGCTTGCGCTAGAATTATTCGTTACAATTGTAAGTATCAGCGGAACGGACTGTAGGAAGTTACTGTAGTCCGTTCTACTGACACACAGCGATGTAGTTTGTTACCTGTTGTTACGTTGCTCACGCCTATCGTTGGATAATGCGGCTGGTCGTCTGTGAAATGGGAAAAGCGCTGCTTCCTAGCGTTGGAATCGTAAGAGCTTACATAAAATCGCTCTCGCTGTAATTTTATCCGTCATCGGGCAAAGAAACGCGCGTCACCGGAAGCTGCCGGTTGCGTTCGCGCTTCAGAGGGTCAAGTAACGTCGCTTTCTTCATCGCCGATTCTGGGCCTAAGATGCGAGGCAATCGTACACGCGAGCACACTGAACATTTTACACGCGAACACTGAGACGAAGGGGAAAGAGGGAAAGCAAAGAGGGCGGTCCTTTTTTGTCATCTAGTCAACGAACTTTCTTAGTAAGTGAGAAACTTGTGATATACTTCGAATCAATTCTCTTCTTTCTTTTAACGTATACGTCGAGGGAGGTATCAAATGTCGAGCGTGTGATTTAGAGTTTGATAATGTGGTGGAGAATGTTTTCATATTAAGTTTCAAATGGTTCTTCCACGTTCATCTTTGTTCACAGTTCCAAGATGTGCTTCTCGTGAAACAGTGTCAATTATTGTGTTCGAGCGAGGCTTGTTGGTTTATCAATCTTAAATCGCACCGCTTGCGTGTCGACCCGTTTTGTACAGTCATTCCTTAGAGCATTCCTTTTACTGAAACTGTGTGGGTACAGTGCCGGGGTAGCTTTTGTTTATCTCCTCGCGTCGCTAGAACGCAGCATCGACGCCTTTATATTTCCTGTATATTTGAAGAAGAAAATTAGAGACTTTTTCCAGTGGAACCCTGACTGAATCGTTTATCATTCATCGTAAGAATGAAAGCGTTCTATATTTTATACAATTGCTCTATTCGACCACCAGTAAAACGTTCCACGGATACTTGTAACGGTAAACGTACCCATGCAGTTTTATCTTTCATGCATTTAACTGCGTTTATTCGCGTGCATGTGTCGGTTGGTGAAAACTCAGAAATTTTGTGATCGTGGAGGCTTTCACGATCTGTATTCTTGGAGTCGAGAGTAGTAGAGGTCTCTGGGCAGTGCGATGTCAAATGGTGTATCGCTGATAGTGATTGGGATGGTGACTATTTTGGATAGCAATTGTCGTTGCAAGTTGATCGTGGTGACTATAAGTTGCGATCACGGTGACTTCAAGTTGTAGTCACGGCTATTATAAATTATAATCACGACTATGAGCTCTAGTCGTGGGGACTATGACCGAATAGTCGCGGTGACTATAACCGAATAATCGCGGAGACTACGAGCGAATAGTCACGGTGACTATCAGCGAATAGTCGCGGTGACTATAACCGAATAGTCACGGAGACTATAACCGAATAGTCGCGGTGACTATAACTTGACCAACGATAGATCACAAAGTCCCCAAATTCCGGTTCTGGTGACTATAGCTTATAGTCACAATTCTTCCGAAAGTTAAGAGTGACTATCAGCGATAGCAACTTATTCAGGTCACCCCATATAAAAATCACCTTGCGACATCAGTTAATCCTCAAGTCCTCGACCGACCCGTCAGTAACGTTGCCAAAACATCACGACCTTCCCTAAAAACGATTCGCATTTCGCAGCCGCAGTGATCGTATCAGTATTACAGTGTCAGCAAGGCCGAACACCCGACAGATGCTTCGCGAAATCGTTAACTTTTTACCACTGTCGTTTTTCTACTCTTCCAGTTTTGTACTTCCAGCAATCGCGAACGTGTCTCCGAAGTCAGGACAGATTGCTCTCTCGTGGCTCGGAGCGACGAGCCACGCCGGAGCCGGGGCTCTCTGACCATCCCTCGTAGAACTCGTTAGCTGTCTTCGAAGCGTTCCATTTTCATTTCGGGGATACGCTGGGTTCAAGCGCAAAGTGACACACACACACACATACACAAACACTCACTCACTCATACATTCTCCTCGTACGCGCACTTTCGAGTTTGCATGCTCCAGTTTCTTCGTGTTATATGAATCTTCATTAAAGTACTACTTTAGCCGTTAAGAGGAAAGCAAGAGCGAGGCGAAAAATAAAGCAACGGGGAAAACAAAGGGGAAAGGGTGGGGGGATGAAGTAGAGGATGTCGAGGGCGAAGTCGATTTTCACGAAATGGGGGGCGGGTATAATCTTTTGTGGATGATCTGTCGGTCGCCTTGGCCCAGTGCTTTTCAATCTTGTAACATGACAAATTTCTCTAATATGTATATAAAAAATCTCAAGAAGGAGAATACAAATTTAATATTCTCGTTTGTAACACTTTCCCAAAATTCGGTGACATTGGCATCTATTGAGAGAAGTGAGAAAAGAATTGTGATTCTTATAAATTTCAATTGCTTTTTTCAGGGTCTTTTTAAGTCCCAACTTAGACTTAAATTGACCATTTCTCGGAATTCTGTAAAATATTCATAAACTTAGGTTTTCGATATTGATCGAAGAACACGGATCGAGGCATGACAGATCGATCGTCAGCGCCCCGTATGCGTCTACTTCCAAATTGACAAAAGTGGGGGAGGCGAACATTAAACTTAAGTATTTAGATAGAAAACGCAATTGTGATTCGATCGGCGAATTTTCGGTATCTGCTGCGATTTCTCGGGCGAGAGACGAGATGACGCGCGAGGAGGGTGGTCTGGGCCAAGTCCGTCAGCTGACCTCGATTCAAAAGTTCAAGAAATCAGAAACTAAACCGAGCACCCATGACGATTATGTGGCGATCGGGGTCTGGGACTTGGTCGGCGTTCTCGGTGTTCCCGACAAAATGTACTTATGACAAAGGGTGATAAGAGTCGTTATTATATTCATAATATAAAAAGAAGGGATAAAATTAAAAATAAAGAAAGCTTTTAATATCCAAAAGAGTCGGAACTCTGTGCCCTCCCACGACAAAGGCTACTCCTCTTTCATCACAAATTTCTTTGTGTAATTTTAGTGATAGAATATTAAAAATAGTAAAAATATCCAACATAATATTCCTATCACCTCCTGCACAGGAGATCCTTTAATCATTTTGACAAAGAAAAATCCTTTTACATTTGCAGCTCTAAAATTTACCTCTATTTTTACAGAGAAGAAGGGAAAAAATAGAGGCATCGAATATAAATTTCAATTTTAAGAGTAATATCATTAACATTTCCATTGAATCTTGCAATTCTTAAAATTCAAAATTGAACCTTAATTTGGCTCTGGACACTCAACACCGATAATTAATCTTATCGTAACCAAGAATATTTATTTCCTTTATTTTCATTTTTTTATAAACATCTTCAAGAATGACCACCCAGCTTGCAATCTTCCAAACGTTGCAATTTCCTTTGAAAAATTTCCTCTAGCAATCGATCAACGATCTTCCCGCCGTCAATAGAGTTACATCAACGTGGATAAATCATTTGGAGCAGCCAGCTTCGCCTGGCATCCTTTTCTCGCGACCTCGATACGTAAACCGTGTAACTCGACTTTCAAGAAAAAAAAGGAACAGGAGATTGAAAGAATGCCGTGTTCAAACGGTGAAAGTGAAACCGCGATCGTTGTCGAGACACGGGAGTTCGGAGCCTACGGGATGCTGACTCACATTCGCTTTTTCCAATTTTTTTAAAAGGATCCATACAGCGCGCCATGACGCACGCGTGTCGAGCGCGCTAACGCAACTTCCTTTGTTACGTGCGTTTGAACGCGAAGCGGACGGGATTTGACCTGATTCGTCGATCGTTCAACGGGGCAGAAATAAAAACGGGAGACGGCTTAATGATCTCTGACGTGAGGAGGGAAAAGTGAACTGGGATAGATCATAAATTAGGAATTGAACGAGTATGTGAAATTATTCAGACATTTAGACTTGCAGAAGGCAGAGGCACAGTTGTGGATGAGTAATGATTGCAAGGTAGTCAAGTGGTATTAATAACTAAAAACTAAAAAATAATTCTTTTCTTGTACATTAATTCCAATGGTGCGTTTTCATTTTAAATAAAATCGTGTAGCAGGATTTTTCATAACAGAATATGAATCAATTTAATACAGCATCAAGCGTGGAAATGAATTTCTTGTTAGAAAGTTTTCGTTCGCATGAATGAATCAAACAAAATATTTTAATTGCGGGATACAGATTGTAATGTGACTGAATATGAATCAATTTAATACAGCATCAAGCGTCGAAATGAATTTGTTGTGAGATACCCTGCTCCACGATTTTATTTAAAGTGAAAAAGCAGCATTGAAATTGAAGTACAAGAAAAGAATTATTTTTTAGTGTTTTTTGATTTATATTTCATAGTACAAACATACATAAAAACAAACAAACAAACAGAGGATCGAAGCTGAATAAAATCGTTTAATAAAAATACTAAGAAGATCACCTACTTATAATATCACTCATCCATTAAATTAGATCTGTAATTCGCATGTGATACTTTGCAGAAGTTGAAATGAAGAAAGTCATGGATCGATGGATATTCAATACGAACTATCATTTCTGGGAAATTATTAAAATGTTCCCACTTCGTCTCTTCGACACTCTGACAATTGATTTAACAACGTTGCACTCGAAGCTCAAGGTTCCTGCCCTTGAGAAACTCCTGAGACCTTTAAACCAGTTCCCCAATACAGAGGACTCTTCATTCACAAGAAGAAGATCCGCCTCACCTGAGCGTCCTAGACCTTGCACGAGGGTGAAAGTCGAGGTCAAGATCGGCTCTGAGATTTGGGTCTCATCGAGAAAGCGTTGATCCAATGATTCTAAAAATGGTCGTCGACCTCTGTCCACCGAACTGCGTTAATTACTTCAACAAAATTTAATCGCTGAACGTCCACATCAGATACAGTCATCCATCAAACTCAATCTCTTTTCTAACTTATCTCGAAAGAGAAACAAAGGAACAAAGAAACATTGCAGAGCTTAGAAATATTAACGATCACTATACCTGCAGCACGAATTCTACTTCTTCAACTCTCTTTAGCACACTGATAGATCAACGAACGTTTCGTTTTTAACGGTGCTTTGAGAGTAACAGGCCGCCACGTTGGATGCTGAAAGGAACTTTCACGTCAGGAAGAAATATTTCGCGGCAGCGCCGAAAACCTGAACACGCGATTTTTATTTCCGGCCGTGGCCCTGTTTACTCGCACGGCTGAAATTTTCATACAGGCACGCCGATGGAAAGTTACGACTGCGTGCTGACCGCAGCTAGTCGATCCAGTTTTCACGATTCCACGAGTCTCGCCTGGATCCGGATTCTGCGGGCATGTCGCGACAAATCGGGCCTCCATTCCTTTCCACGATACCCATCCGACCTGGTGATCGTGATTTTCTAAATTGTTCGCTATTCCACCAGCGGGATGGCTGGTTTGGTCGTGACACTTCTCTTGGGTCCGTTCCCTGTTCTCAATTCTTTTAGCTTGAGTTAATCAGAAGTTGAATAATTAAGGCGGTGATTGGGTTTAGTTGGAAATGTCAGGTCTGAAAGGTGAGGGGTTATATGTTGGTGGCGGGGATCGGTGATGTATTTTTTTAGATTTTAAAGATTAAAGAAAAAAAACTATTTCAGATACTGCTCTATTTCTTTTGTATTTATTATAATTTTAGTGTTATAAATTTTTTTACTTGTTATAATGTTAAACAAAGTACCCTTAAAGTTCCGAAAGTATTAGTGCATTGGTATTTTTGCAAAAAATTCCTAAAAATTGATATAAAAAAAACCCGTAAAGAACCCAAAATATTGAGAAGTACCTGATTCATAAGAAGTGCTTATTGGTGCCTGGAGAATCCAATGAAGATGGAGTGCACAAATAATTGAATACCACCCGTAAATAACCCAAAATAATGAGAAGTACCTGATTCATAAGAAGTGCTTATTGGTGCCTGGAGAATCCAATGAAGATGGAGTGCACAAATAATTGAATACCAACCGTAAATAACCCAAAATAATGAGAAGTACCTGATCCATAAGAAGTGCTTATTGGTGCCTAGAGAATCCAATGAAGATGGAGTGCACAAATAATTGAATACCAACCGTAAATAACCCAAAATAATGAGAAGTACCTGATCCATAATAAGTGCTTATTAGTATCTGGAGAATCCAATGAAGATGGAGTGCACAAATAATTGAATACAACCAATAAATTACCCCAAAATAATGAGAAGTACCTGATCCATAAGAAGTGCTTATTGGTGCCTGGAGAATCCAATGAAACTTGAGTGCACAAATAATTTAATACCACCTAAATAATCTAGCGTCTTTAGTGGTACCTAAAAACAACTATAGCGCTACCAATATCACCTACATACTGTATTGACATCAGTGATATCTACCTTAACCCTTCGCACCATATAATTTACTGATACAACCAACAGTTTTCCTAAAACGAACCTTTCAATCACGACATTAAATTTCACTTTCCATCGTTTCCTCTGCACGCAGTAAATGAGCCCCTTTCCTAACTACTCATTACCTCAGACCTATCGCCAGGTGCATGTGCAATTGCACATACCCTCCCTTCTGTATTTCTTTTTTCAATTTTCTGTCCCACAATCCTGCCTCCCCTTAAGGACGATAAAGGAGACCGTGTCACACAGAGAGGCGGATTCGGTCCAGCGTGAAAGTAAGATTCCATCGCGTTCGCCAGCTCGTAGTTGCTTTTGTACGTTTCCCGATGCACGTATAGTATGGCGAGAACCCGTTCACAGATCTTACGCGTTCCAGCGGCCGAAGATCGCCGAGGACCTAGCCACGGAAGCGATTAGAAGACTTTCTCCATTGGCCGTGACCTCGATTCGCACTACACGTTTTGGTAACAGCAATAGGCTCGATAAGGTAAATTAGTGGTCGCCATTACGAAGGCCTTTAACACGTCCACGATAGCCCCATTCCTCACTGTTTGTCCCCACAGGCATCATATAGTCTAACTGCCACTTTGGCTTACGTAATGGTGAAATTGTGAGTTCTAATCCTCTGCAATTTCATTTATTAACTTGGGCGCATTAAGTACAGGAACTTGGAACAGGAACAGGAAATGGGAAGAAATATAGTTTAGTGACTTGGGAATGGAGAATTTATTTAATTCCATGAATCATAAATGCTTCTACTTTTACGAGGTATAATTATGTTAGTATGTAACTTTAATTTAGACTTTGTTGTGCTTGGGAGGTATACTTGAGGGGCAAAGGGTTAAGTTCCCTCTGCGAGTTATTAATATTTGCATAATGGTAAACACAAGGATAGTATGCAAGGTAGTGTATTTTTTGCCCTTGCGGAGCGGAGGTTCTTGTGGGAAGGGGCGTGAACGCGTTAAGGGGGACGATAATAGTAGATGCGTTGAAAAATACAGCGATGGGACACTAGGCAGAGTTGGACATTATTCGAATAAAAAATTATTCAAATGATCTTGAATAAGAATTGCGAATAAAACGAAGTTATTCGATAGTAACAAATATTTTTTTATTCGAATAAATTGTTATGTCGAATAAAAAATTATCGAAATTATTCGAATAAATTTTTATGCCGAATAAAAAATTATCGAAATTATTCGAATAAATTTTTATGTCGAATAAAAAATTATCGAAATTATTTGAATAAAAATTTATTCGGATAATGCCCCTCTGTACACTGAGTGTAGGGTACAGTCAGAAGTGTTTACATTTTATTACTCGATGATTATACAACTAATTAGAATTTTTCTAAATTGAACTATTACAACATTGGGGTCTTAATAGTTGAATATAATAGCAGAACTATATAATGTGTTGAATTTTTTCAGAAGTAAAATGCAGAACGGTAAGTAATCATGAATTTCAAGCTAATTAGGTACATTATAAGTCAACATCTCGAAATTTGGAAAATTCAATAAAGCAATGTGGCTTCATAGGCACTCGCAGTTTGCCTATAGCGCGCCCGCGAATCTGCGATGGTACAATCAAATATTATGCAATGCGATGAAACGTGACTGAAGTGCAAACGTTAGTAAACAAGTACACATTAGAACGTTTCGGCAATATTGAATAATATTTGAATGCCCTCTGATCGGGTCGAATGTGAATCATGTTTGCGCCATGTATACTGCGATAAACGAAAGAAGGGTGTAGGCACAATCTGCTGCAAAATATTCAATATTTCTTTCGTGGCTGTATAATATTAACTTGATATAAATATTAAAGGAAATTCTGCTTCAATTAATTACAAAATTATTATTCATTATCCTAATGAATCTACCTACTACTCTGCAGAGTTGGGCAAAGTGTAATCTAATTACAAATTACAATTAAAATGTAATTGTGTAGAATGTAGATGATTACACATTATTTCCTGCAACACTGTGAAACAATTGTTGTCAACTACCTAAATAAACGATTGCAGAAAATAATGTGTAATCAACTACTTACTACACAATTACATTTTAATCGGAATTTGTAAGTTGTAATTAGATTACATTTTGCCCAACCCTGCTACTGTGTTTAGCATAAAACTCATCCTCCTTCTTTACACCCTAGGGACACGATTCTTCAAGCATTAGATTTGAAACACCAACTTTACTCTAATCCTTCCTTTTTTTGCAAAATAATTTCAAATTACATTCCTCGACGCGATAATACGAATTTACATAGCCACTGGAAAATTGTAAAGAATAGCGCAGCTGGCATTACAAGCTTGTCCGTTGATATACATAATTCTAATCTCCTTGTAGCTATCTGTATATCGTGAAATGTCGACCTACGCGGGTCAAGATCTTTCCCATGAGCAGTTTTTCGCGATTAAATACAACGTGTACGACCATATACGCAACAGATGCATATCTGTTGGTTACAGAACTCTTTGCCTTGGGAGTGCTTAAACCTCTCCACCCTAAGCACTGTTTCAAACTTTATTATTACTGGTGCTAATCTATTAATTCGAGAAGACTAAAAAATCATTTTTATTATTCAAAATTATTTCGGTATTAACCGAACTCAATAACTAGTATTTAATGGTATACGCAGTGCATCTCCGCAAGTGCAAGCTAAATGTAGCACTGTAAAAAGATAAGAAAGTATACTTAACAGAAGTAACTACGCTAATAATGCAAAGTAGGTCACGCGTTTTACGAACTGTAATGAAAACACGCGTTATACATATTCTTATCTCCAACTTCATTTTCATGAGTAATGGAGCCTTTAATCGTCACAGAGCCTTGGAGTATCTCAAATCTTTCAATATTAAAATCCTATATATTTAAAAAAAAAGGATATCAGATTCCTTTAAAAGAGTCTTAAATTTGAAAACTCCAACTGCAATCTATCAAAACTCGTTACTTTCAACTTATCGCGCAATCAATGCCAACTTCTGGCGTCGAATCAAGATAACATATTGTGCGAAGTACGAAGCCTCTTGGCAAAGATTGAATTTTCAATTTTCATTTGGAATATTTAAGAAAAAGGCTGATTTAGTGTCCATTAGATTTGTGCAAATGATTCTGAAATTTGGGAGCTCGAGTTTCAATTTGTCAGAGCTCGTTACTTTCCAAGTTATCGCCCAATCGATGCCAGCGCCTGGCGCCGAAGCAACTCAGCGTGGGCGACGAAGAACAAAGTTTGCAAAAATCGCTGGTAGCGGGAGGTCGCTCTCGAATCGAAGTTTAATGAATTCCGTAAATCACTCGAGCTGAGGATCACGGGATCTCGTCCCACTTGCGATGGAGATTCTTCTCGCTCTCGCGAGAAGAATCTCCTCCGAAAACAGAGATCCGAGGACCGCGCGATGGAATATTAAATTCGAGGAGGTTTCGTTCGATCTTCTTTCCTCTGCGCAGGGACGGCGAAAGGGAACTGTACTCCGTGTATTTCGAGCTACTTTGCGAAGTTGTGAGAGTGAATGGTACCTTGTTATTAATTAAAGATTAGAGAGGAAAACCGGTAATGATAGGCTGCGTTTAAAATTCTCGATACTGGAGGAAATGGGTGGCTTCTTTTGACTGAGGTTAGGTGGTTTCTTTGGAAATAAAGGTTGGGATATACTGAGATCAATCGTGTTGTATATGTACAGTTCATTATGAGAGACAATATATACATTTTAATTAAAGAAAGAGGAAGGAAAAGTAATGTTGTTGAAACTGAAAGGTAGTTTCTATTTTAAATACCACTAACAGATTATTGAGAAACTAGAGTTCGTTGGGCTATATAAGAAAACAATTCTTGAAATCCCACTTTTGGTATAAATTATAATGTATATTTTATTGTATCTGTGCCAAAGAAAGAATAAACCTAACCTAACAGATTATTAAAAATAAAGATGTTAGGTATCAACCAATAGCGAGGTTTATAGAAATATAGCAGACGAGAGTAAAAAACCTCGATACTACATAGATCGCCCGGCAAACGCCGGAACTAAATAGTCATACCTACTCTAACCTCAAAAAACAAAGTATTCTCAAAGAAGATCTTCCATTGACACTCACTCAATAATAATAGTAGCTCGATATTAGATCCTCTATTTAACACAATTCACTTTATACTCCACTTCCTTGTGCCACATTTGTAAAGCATAATCAAGCAAACGTGACGCAACTGGGGGAATTAAGATTCCAAGTGGAAGGTCTCGCGTTACGCGATCCACTTTGACGACGCACGTCGAATTCGCGTTCTGTTGACTAGGTCGCCGGTAACTTTTACTGAAAAAAGGGCGCAGCAGTTGCGGGAGCTATTCCGCACGGACGTGGATCCCAGCATTGTTACGTGGGATGACCTTTATCGTGGTCTGTTCCGCCTCCTTGGCCAGCCAGTGTTTCCCACGGGACTGTGTACACTTCTCTGCCTGCTCGATCGTACAGTTTTATTTCAATCTCCACACTGCTGGCTGGTGATAAACGCGCAGGATACATGGAACGCTGTGGAACAGTGAAAGCTGTCCAGAAAGCTGCTGGGCCTGTTAAGGAACAGTTGACGGACTGGCAGATAAATTTGAATACGACGATATTGGATTTTTTTTCTATGCATTAATCTCTGCGTAAAAGATCGTGAATGGCAGGTGGTAGGATAGGAAAAACGAGTTTAAATACGGACTGGGATTCTATAATATTAAGCATCGTTTCCGAGGAAATCAAGTTTGGAAACTATGCATGTATCAACTTTGCTGATTTCCCAATGGACAAAGCTTTCTGGTTGCGCTTGTACTTTAGAACATCCCGAGGGTCTTCTTTCGCTATCTAGCGCTTCTGTTGTCTAATAAGATTTCTTCGAAAACGAAGCCTCGACTGCGATTTTATTCTGCACTTTCGATGGGTTTGTGCACGTAGAGTCAGCGTCCCCTCGGTTCTACCACCCATTACGAAGTGCCCCGTGCGCGTCGAGTGTAATTTGAGAATGTTTGTCAGTCACGTAACATTAAGATCGAGCGTCGCGTGCAATAATGAGCCCCGATGTAAGGCACGAACAGAACAGTTGACTACGTTCGCTGAACGACAAGAGGTTTAATCGGAATTCGGTGCACGTTGTCCGCGTCTGGTCGGCGCGATTCCAGACAATGATTTCGTAACACGGGTGAATGGGGTGGATTGTTCTCGATGGTTGTGCCTTGATACGCGAAATTTCAATTGGCATTGTCGCGCTGGTTTTATTGTAATTTGATGGGGACGTTAGGGATCTCTACTTTTTCCACGATCGACGTGAAAATCCTGGGTACTTTCTATTACGTGCTGAGCCGTTGTTGCATGCGGTAAACGCGTGCGTGCCGAACGCGGCTCGATAATTGTACAGGATCCTTCTAAAAAGTAGAAGAAAGTCAGTGCTTTTGAAAGTTCTATGCTTTGCGTTTATGGGAAACATCTCGAAAGTGGATCAATATTGTGTGATACTGTGTTGAAGAATAGTTTACTATAGTAGGTGCGTTGGATGCCTGAGCGGTATAGTAGGAATCTTAGGTACCTGAGCGTTAGATACTAGGCGTTCTAAGTAATTAAGCGTTAGATAGTAGGCCACCCGAGTATCTAGGAGTTGGATATTAAGCGCTTCAGGTATCTACGTTTTAAACACTAGGCGTCCCATGTACCAATGTGTTAGATACTAGGCGCCACAGGTACCTATGCGTTGAATATTCGATACTCCAAGTAAGTACTTACGCGTTAGATTCTAGACGCCTCAAGTACCTACGCCTTAGATACTACGCGCCTCAAGTACCTACGCGTTAGATATTAGGTGCCTCAAGTACCTACGCGTTAGATACTAGACGCTCCAAGTACCTACGTGATAAATATTAGGCGTTTCAAGTACCTACGCGCTAGATACAAGACGCTCTAAGTACCTACGTGATAAATGTTAGGCGTTTCAAGTACCTGCGCGTTAGATACTAGGCGCCTCAAGTACCAACGCGTTAAATACTAGATGCTCCAAGTACCTACGCGTTATATACTAGGTGCCTCAAGTACCTACGCGTTAGATACTAGACGCTCCAAGTACCTACGCGATAAATATTAAGCGCTTCAAGTACCTACGCGTTAGATTCTAGGCGCATTAACTCTCTACGCCTTAAATACTAGACGCATTAACACCCTACGCGTTAGATACTAGGCGTACCAACACCCTACGCGGTAGATACTAGACGCCCTAAGTACCTACGCGTTACATATCCAACCCCCGAAGTACCTAAGCGTTAGACACTTGGTGTGTTAGCTTTCCAAGCGGTAGATATTTTACACCGCAGATACAAGTACGTGACGTACACCATACCGCAAATACCCATGATACTAGGTACTATAGCTACGAAGTGTTACACCTAACACTTTCCTCACTATACTTTATTTTCTACAACGAAACTTGACTTTCTTCGACTCTCAGAAAAAGTTACCCCCCTCTCCTGACCACGTTCACGCTAAGAAAATCTTTCACGCTTCTTTCCCAGGTTCCGCGGTAGCAGTTAATTTTCAAAAAATAACATCGTTCCGCCAGAACGAATGCCTGTCACCGATTTTATTACACTGAATCAGCCCCACATCTCGTCACCCGCCTGTTAAACTACTTATTGGTCATACTCGAAGGACCACGCCGTCAGCGAAGGATGCCCATCGAGCTCGAGGAAGACTTACCCTGACCCACTTCCGGTCAAGTTCATTGCTCATCCACGGCACGTTGGCCTCTCGTCGCACGCGCACCATTTCCTCGCCGCCCCCCGTTTCTTCCTCCTGCTCGCTGTTCACCTGTCGCCCGTTGGCGCGGCAGATTCTCAACGCCCACGACTTACCAGAAATGCCATACAACCATAATATCGCATATAATTTAAAGTGGGAGCAGCAAAAAAGTTTATATTACTGGAAATATTTATGTACAATTTTCATAACTACATGATTGATAAAGTGGGTGCTATGCAGCTTACTGTGGCTAAGATATCGAGCACTGAATACTTGCTCAACAACCACTAACACGCAATAATATTAATTAATGGTAAAATTTATATTAACCCTTTAAGTGCTGACAATTGGAATCCTGAGCGTGCGCCGTGTGCGGGACACCTCTAATCGTATCTATTAACCATAGTACCTGAACGCCCATGGGCGTTTCTCGCACGCACTGCATGTCCCAAACAAATCTATATCCATAACTCCCAAAGGGTTAAATGTAGTACAAGTGATAATATGTTAAGTATTTTCATTAATGCAGCAAAGTGATAATGAAAACTCTTTAAAATGGATATGCAATGAGCAACGCCAATATCCTAATTGCAAAATCGATGTCACTGGAAAAATTTCCACGCCGAGACGTCTGAACACAGTTTCAGGCGTGTCTCCTTAAATTATACACGCGCCGTCAAGGTGAAAGTCAATTGCACCTTCGACGACAGGTTAAACCATCACGAACTCCAAATGATGGGTCTCCCTCTTCATTGTTTTCTGCTCAATCGCACCGCAGACCGTATGAATAGAAACATGAGTGAGGTCAGAACGTAAATTGAAACCTCGACTCTCACGAGACTATCAATTTTCATAAATTCACAGGTGAAGGCCCATTAAGTCGTGTATGATGCTTCGATAAAGTCAATTATCGTTAATTCCTGCAGCTTCGATTTCAATTGCGTATCACGAGCGAATAAATACGAAGCTTGTCGTGTCCAGCGGCGAGCTTTCGACGAAAAAGCGTTTTCGCAAAGGCGCTGCAATTAGCCGTCGCGTACAGGCGTTGAAAAACACGGAGCGATGGGCAATTAGTTTAATTGCAACGGGGGGCACTCCTCTTCGTTGTGGACGCGATTAACATGGAGCGTGCAACGCGTTTCATTCGAAGAATAATCGAGCAGGGACCTTGTTTCGTTATAAGCTCGTAGGTCCACTGAGGTAACGATCTGCATTCGTGATCAATTCGAAATAAATAATTCGCTTACTGACGAGCCTGATTACGGGGATAATAATGTAATTAACTTGAGAATAACTGTGAGAATTAACATTCACGCCACTTTAATTTATTTTCTAAGTGGTTGTAGATTCTATAGCTGAGTCATGGTGCCTTCCACTCAACTTCTTTTATTTAACTCTCACTTCAGCTCGTAAACTCTGGCAAAGAAGTTTACTGGTACGATATTGGAATGGCTGTGTTTCTGAAAGTAATCGTGCCAATTATCGCTTTAATGTAGTGTAATACAGCGTTCTATCGGGATAAATGATCTTTACTTTTTGAAAGTAAAGGCGTGACTGGCTAATTTGTATTTTGAGATATTATCTAGGACAGTAGTTTCTTTTTGTATTTTTCATATAAGAAACTGTAAGTGGGAAAGTGGTGGAATTTATGTCAATGCTAGCTAAAATTTTATTTTTCTCTTTTACTCGGGAAGTCCAAGCTAATTTTTTTCTAAATTAAAAGAACTTCCTTGAATTGCTGCAATTTTAAAAGAAGTGGTTAAATTGGGGATCTAGAACTCCTGGTGCAGGTTAAATCATTGTCATAATTACACGGAATTACTCGTTATAATTACGCAATTAGGAAGATCGCGTCGTGCCAATTTCCGTTATTCTCCCTTTTGAACGGAAGCTGGGAAATGCGCCTGCCTCCGCGAGCTTTTGTGTAATTCACGCACCTTCAAGCTGGGAGGGTTTTCTGAAAGAGATCGGAGTGGGTTCTGTCTAGAATTGTCTGCTCCTGTTGGCGACGTTGGCATCCCAGCGGGAACTTTCTGTAATTTCATTGCCTCGTGGTGCCTTCATAGAGGAGCAGTCGCAAATTGTGTTCTCCTTTTTTTAATGCCACCGATGAAGGTTGTAGTAACGAAGGAAATAAGGGTTCCATGAAGTGGCTAGGACCGCAAGTGGGGAAAGTAGGAAAAATTGCGGCAATTTGTGAGAGACTGTTCTATAGTGTACGATCTAATTGACTTTAGTCTGTTGTGTAATGCTAATGAAATGGACGACGATGAAATTAGTGAGTTTCCGAGAATGTAGTTAAATATTGTTGCGCCGGGTCGTTCACCCCGACGCAAAGGATATTGGAATGACACACGCGAGTGCATATTGCACGACTCTGCTATATTTTGGTACACAGAACAATGGTTATCGATATACATTTACAATGTTACACGCCACGCGTGCGTCCGAACGCTAGGGCGTTCGGTACCAGACCGTTTTCGCGGCGTCGTCTTGACCGGGTACCCGGTGCTTGCAATAATATTTTATAATTGAAGTGGAGGAGGGAATCTTGTTGGAAAAATGGAGTAAAGACCCTGAAAATATGCTGAATATTTTGGGATCTAAATAGGTACTAGGTTCTAAGTATAGTGTGAGGACAGGTACTGAAGCGTTTAGGTACTTAGATGCACAAGTACTCAAGTACTCTCATACTTTATTCAAGAAATCGGATATTAAAAATCCAACCACCCAACTACTTAAGTAGGAATCCTATTTTTTGGGCTAAAAACATAGCAAAATTTGGGATTCCTTTTTTAAGAATACCCAAAATCCTAACTACGCAAGTACCTATATACCAATTTGCCTCACTATAGGGGCAAAAGGCCCTTAAGTTTCCACCACAACTTCTCGTCCCATTTCCTCCCGCAGTACTAGGCAGTAGTTGTCACATAACTTCCCTTTGGGTTTCCTTGTTTCCTAGCTCCTCCCTCCAAAATAACCTTCCTATCACGTCCCCTTTTCAAACGATTTATCTTTTCAGCTTCCCATTTTCGCCTCTCGCAAGTACCCATGTACCTACAGACCTACTCACCCAAAAGCAGAATATCGAGCAGCACCCAAGTACCAAAGTAGCGCACACATACCTATAGTACCCACCTACGACACAATTCCGCAGAAACGGTGACGAACAACATCATTGCACGGTGTCGATCGTCAAAGCGAGCGTTCGAGATGCCAACGCAGCCGGCGTGGCCAGGGAAAGGACTACACGGGGCCCTGGAAGCAAACCCAGCGACACGGTGGCGGATTATTAAAGTAATTACACAGAAAGAACACGACTGGGGCTGGCCACCGCGTAGGAATGCATTTTGCCTCGCGACTGGGTCGCTTTCACCTGTGCCAGCGAAGACGACGCTGTCACCTCTATAAAAATCCATTATCCTCGCGATCGACTAGCCTCCTGACGGCAATCTCCCGTTTCTGGCACTCCGACGATCCCGTGGTTCGAGCAATCGAACAAAGACCTGCCTGGCGAGGGGACGCAGCTCACCGCGGTGCCCAAGTATCGTTGCAACTCTATCACGAACCCGGTGTGGCTTTCTAATACGCCACAGAATAAAGAAAAAGAGGATACGGGCAGTTCCTGGCTTCCTGTCGCGTGTCCCCCTGTGTCATCGCGGAAGTACCTTCACGAAAATCATGCCCACATCCGTGACTCCGTTTCTCTGCTTTCTTCGAATTCTTTTCCTTTGCGTTCACCTTTCGTTAGTGACCGTCGCAGTGGGACTGTGGGAATGGTTGTTCAAGGCCTTTCTTCTGCAGTAAGAATGCAGTTGTTTCCTTAATTCGAATATATTATATCGAATGAAAGAGGCGATTCGTTTAGTATTAGAAACTTTTTAAGTTTCATGGAAATGCGACCTTGTTATTTGGTCGATGGATTATTCGAAGGAATGGAATAAGGAAAATCAATTTAGAATCACAAGATCGTAACGCAGCTGAGCGATCGGTAGGGTAGCCATGATTCAGGCGTAATCGATCGAAGAAAATGGAGGAACTCGATGCCTGGTCCAGTTTTGCAAGGACGCCCAGAAATCCGTTCTAATCGTTAAACCTCCGATCGATCGGCGATGGTCGGCCGTTACTCCGCGACAATATAAACACGCTGTAATTCGAAGGTGAAAGCAAGAGAAATTCACGATTAGTTTTATCACTGGCAAGTGAATCGTATCCACGCTACTCCTTGGTCTGGCTGTTACTCATCCGGAGAGAAAAAGTGTGAACTTTCTAGCTTGAAGCCTCCCCTTCGAACTTGAGAGCGTTAGAAACGTATCGTTAGGCGCTCCAAATAATCGGTGCTCGTAAACGAAGCGATACTTTCTACATTCTTGTCGAACAGACGCGTCTAAATATCAGTCGCGTTGTATTACACGGCAGTCGCTCGCTATATGCGTGCAGTCGAACCCAAGCAGCGCACATTTATCGAGATCTTAACGTTCTACGTATTTACAAGGTTAGGTTATTACAGTCACACGAGATAATCATTTGTAGGCGAAAAAGGGAACCTCGGACGATGGAACTCGAAGAACTCAAGATCTGCGGGTTCTCTGCGCATATTCAGCCGCGTTACTAATTCGCCCAACGTTGATTTTTCGAGGTTATGTATGTTTTTTCGAACTCTATAAATACCTAAACTAACGGGGCGCCACCTGTGTGTTAATCGCACTATAGGCGGTTCTCAAACGCCGAATGCCTACACATTATTGAAGTAGTAGTAACAAATAAAGAACATAGGTACCTATCTCTACGATTTTTTAAATTCAGAAACTTATGGAGCCACGTATTAATCCCGAGTAAAACTACATTTTCTACAGAATACACTTATTGTAAGCGTGCTGCACTCTCACTTTGGACATGAGAGATATCTGGAAATAAATATAAAACATAGAATTGCAAGAAAGTAGAAAGTTGCCCGGAAGGAAGGAAACCATTTGTCCTTTGAGGCGAATTTTTGTCAGGTGGAGGTTGTTTGAGGTTTTTGGACGAAGTTTGCTGCATGCAAATGAGGTGTGTGCGATAGACAGATCTCGGGTATCTAGGCCTCCAGAACTGGTAATATCTTTCCCTTTCACCGGCGCGGCGCCACGTAGAAAAATCCAGGGGATTTCGTGTTTGTGCCCCGCACGTACACCTCTGTTCCCTTTTCGCGATTGTGTGCGCGTTACATTCAGCGGTTCCCCGCGCGTCAGCACGGTCACGTGCGCACGGTTATATCACGGCGAATGAACGGGAGCGACAGAACTGACCGGGCACGATGGAAAGGAACTTAAGGAACTTGGTTTCGTGCCTGTCCCCTTCAGATTTGACGAGCGGCGGCGAAGAAAGAGTCCGCTGAATTTATCGCTGTCGCGTATTGATTGCGTTGGGCAGATGAGAATAAAACTTGGGCAATGTTCTTTCGGTGAGACAGACAGTCGTAAATAGAGATTGATGGCATTACTTCTGCTGCCTGGACATCGAAATGTGTACTGCTGTCCGCCATTTTCTGCGTCCACTGGCGTCCACCTCGGGGAGTAATTTCTAAATTTAACTGTAATCATGAGTTTCTGTTTATTGCTATAAATATATTAAAACTTTATCTTGTAGTAGTATCTGAAATTTTATTTGGTTTCATTGTGATTTAACTGTACAGCGATATTTTTTTAATCCTTCCCAAAGGATTGTGAGTTCCTCCTACACCTCAAATTGAGAATTTTAAATATCAAAGATCTTAAGTTTAAACTTGAAATTTCCTTCACTACCACAGTTTTCTTCCCTAAAATCTTTGGTGTACATAATTCTACTACGCCTCAACTTAATATGTTCAAAATCAAGATTCCATCTCAGAAAAAAATCGAATATAAATATCAAAGATTTTAAGTTGATATTTGAAATTTTTCCTGACTCCACTATTTTCTTCTCCGAAATTTCCAGTCTTGCCTGTACCATTAATACCTCTACTTATCCCCCTTTTATGGTACCAAAATTCAAGTTTGAGATCCCCCAGAGCAGATTGCTCGGTGTTACGTTGAAGCAGCTCGTTACGTTTATCTTTTATTCTTTCGATTTTACTGCCAGAACCAGTGCAGCATAACATGTTACAGATTACAAAACGCGGAGAACAATGCAGGGGACCGCGCTGCATCTTCCCAGCGTCCTCTTCGGTATATCGGGTGTATTTTCAGCGTATCTAACAGCCAGTCGGCTCAAGTACGTGGGAGTGGAGGTGTCCTGGAGCCGTGTAATCATCAGCATGCCGTGTATCCGGGCATTGAATTTGAGGATCACCTCTCGCCCCTCCCTTTCGACTCTCTTCATTCTGCATCCTCCAGGCGTTTATCTTGCGCAAAACAAGCGGACAGGACCCAGCGGATCCAATCAAGGAGGCAAAAATGCGCACATCCTATGAAAGAATCTTGTAATCGATTCTACAAAGACGGGAATCGATTTTGCAACATTCTACCATCACGAAGTTTCCTTCATTACGAGAATCACGATACCAACGCTCTGCGATTCTCTGATCAAACATCTTTCTGTTCACTCTAAGCCAGAGATGCTGGGACCCTTTTTGGACTCAAGTCTAACGTTACCGATTGTAATGTGTAGGCATTTTGGTGTTTGGGAAAAGTTTATGGTGCAACTGGCGCTCCGTTGGTTTCGCTATTTTTAGAATTGAGAAAAGTATAACATCGGAGAGTCTGCGGTGGGGGAATCGGTAACGCGGCTGGCCAGTACGCAGAAGACCCGCAGATCACGGGTTCGATTCCCATCGCCCGAGTAGAGTCAGTGTCTCACTTTTTCGCTTAAAAATGATAGCAGGGAAAAGTTCAAAATCGAAAAATGTTACTACCTACCTCTCTCTATTGCTGTGAAAAAAAATGTCGTTTATAGTACGTGTAGTAGGGAATAGTTATACATATAATACGGGTCCAAACTGACCCAGGCACCGATTTCCATATGGATCAGTCAAACCATACGCAATCGGAGGGTTAAAGTCTGCACTTTTTTAAATACAGAACTTTGGAACAAGAAAGAATATATAGGTGTATGTATAAAAGTGACTTCAAAATTAAAGCCACTGAAATCTACGATTCACGAATTCATCCATTTTCTCAGCATAGATACTTAGTCGGTTTGTAACGTTAATTTAAATTGGGAGAGGAATACTTCGAGAAACACAAGTTCCAAGAAAATTTGGTGGATACTAAAAGCTCTCTAAAGGAGCATCATTTGGTGGTACGTGTATGCACAGATTTCCAGGAGGTTCTAGGAGAACATTGACGAGGGAAAATTGAGGTTCCACCCCGCGGGTGACGATAAAGTGGAGGCTATAACAGCTCCGAAGAAAGTGCAGCACCAGGGGTTGTTTCACAGAATGGCACACGACAAAGAAAAAAGCTAGATAATGGCATTCGCGGTACGTGGTGGCGACGCCAATGCATTTCCTCACAATGCACGGCGAGAGGTGATCCCCGTTGGATCTACTTTTTGTGGTCGTTCCGTATCGATTCATTGCCAGTCCGTTTCTTTAGCACCCACTTGTATGCAGCTAACGTAAAAAGAATTTCTGCGCTTTGAGTGCACTGTACGTGTCACCTTTGTCCAGATTTGGCACGGTAATTAATGTGATAAAAGTTAAATACATCTTACCAATGTCATAACAACACCATTAATATAGAATACTAGAATCATTACTGTTATCACTCAGGATTAATAACTACAGACAATCTATCTACAGTAAATATTGTTCAAAAGAATAATTAATTCTGACAACTGCTCCGTTGCTTCTGTGCTTCCAACTGAATCGCTTCTAGGTTCTACATATTTTTGTCTTTTTGAATTCAGATTAACCGTGTGGATAAATTAGGGCTGGGACTATTCGAATATTTTACAAGTATTTGAATGCTATGAATAAACTTCGAATATTTTACAAGTATTTGAATGCTACGAATAAACTTCGAATATTTAAGTATTCGAATATTATTCGAATATTTAACCGCCCCTAATCCTGGTGAAGTGGGGTCTCATGAACATTATGACGATGCTTAACCAACTAATTGTATCTTTATATTATTTATAAATAAGACTTAGGTCGTATTAATATTTTAATTGAAAATACTCGAATCCTTTGACCCGGAGAAACTGTCCAGATTTTCCTGTATAAATAAAAATTGGGGTAGGTATGTCAGAAACCTCGTTAGGTAACAAAGTTTCCACCTCACTAGTTAAGTGTTAAGTTTCTGTACCCAACTGCCGTCTAGTTTCTCTAACTCCAGCATAGCGAATAAACCTATAATACAAACACAATCTGGATGCGTGAATATAATACTTCGTGAATAAATTTCTGGGACACCTATACACCACTATGTCACACTAAATTCACCATATAATCATCAATATCACAATCATAGCAGAGATATTATATTAGATCGGTGGAAAAGTTTATTCACTCTATCGAACCAAAATTTGTATTAATAGTAAAAATACATAAAGTTTTTTTAAAGTATATTCCTTGGCTACTTATGACATTTTGCCACTTTTCCAGTAAAAGTACAAGTAGGTACATTACAAAAAAAGACATTTCCGTAAATCTAACATCAACTAAATATACGTATAACTGTGAGCGAACGAATTTTTGCGCTGACCTAATATTAATAGCACGATAAACCCTAAACGCTGGTCTACCAGGGAAATGGAAAAAGTTATACAATTAGTATAATGACAGTAACGATATCCCGTTGGCCATAATATCAGAGTAGTGGACAGTGGTAGGACTGATACCGTTATATAACTCGCTTATTAATATCCATTAATTCGGGTGCAGGATCAGGAGCTGTCATTGCGAACGTCTTCAATAAAGTTGTCGCGGAACGGTCTTTCTTCCTGCTTGGAGGGGGTATCGCGGTGCACAGAGCGGTGAATCGACGTGGTGAGTGACCCACGATTCCTATCGCAAGTTGCATAAGACCGAGCACCAGTACGCGCTACTATACAGTGGCCTCTCACTTCTCCTGTTCCCGTCGTTCGAACTAAGGCGTGCTTCGTGCTCTGAATCTGTTTGAAATTCGTATATACGTAGATACGTTAGTAGGATCTGGACGGTGGGTCGGAACGAGATTGGGACGCACGAGTGGAGATAGATGGGAGCATCTTTGGCTGAGCAGATTTTGGGGGTCAGTGACTAGGGGCTAGATGCTGCGAGGTCACTGACAATGAGCTTCTTCGTGGGTTGCTACTTTGAAGTTTGTAATTGAATGAGGAGGGATGGGAATGGGGAGGCAATTATGATGCACCGATACATATTGGACTGCTATTGTACTAGGATATATTGTGTACTGTACGTAATGGTGTAGTTATAGGGGAGATCGGGTGGGTTGTAACATAGGGTAAATTGTAATATAATTAAAATCTTTTGAATGGTAAATCTGGTAACCCATAGCATGCGAGATCTGCTTGACGATATTAGCATTGTCGGTTTTAGTGGCAGAAACGAGTGTTATGTATTCATTTTGTGGTTATAGCCCAGAATTTTAGTATTTAGAGCACGTAATTAAATGTTGTCTTAACACTTTTATTTCGATTAACCGTTATTTGAAACCGTTTGTATTTTTGCTTCTTTCTCACGTTAACATAGTTGTATAGTAGCATAGTAGCACATTGACATAGTGGCATAGTATTATAGTAGCCTAGTGGAATAGTCCTACAGTGGTATAGTACCATAGTAATATAATAGCATATTAACTTACAAGGGAACATTCCGAACCCGGAAATTAAAAAAATTCTGAAACTCTGTGAATATGTAGGGAATTTCCCTCTGATTATAACGAAATTTTTGTTTCCTGTTCAAATTCACTCTAAGTACCCTCTTAGAGTATTGGCCCTTGAAAACCCGGTTATTTTCCGGTTTTCTAATTGTATCTCGTGAACAGTAAAATAATTTATTTTCTAAATGATAGATCTAATTTAAAGAAGTAACTTATGTTTTGAAACTTTTTTTCTATCTCTTACAGTTCGCGAGTTATGACACAAAATCAAAAAATAACCGAATTTTCAGGGGTTAATTTCACCCCCTCAAATCAATATGGGGAATCAAACAAAAATTGCGTTTAACCAGAAGAAAATCCCCTACATATTCACAATGTTTCAGAATTTTTTTAATTTCCGGGTTCGGGATCTTCCCTTGTTAGTAACATAGTACCACATTAACATAGTAATATGGTAGCATAGTCGAACAGTCGTATAGTGATACAGTAGCACATTAACATACTAATATAGTAGCACAGTGGAATAATCCCACAGTGGTGTAGCAGCCTATATATCTAATACCTACTGGAAAAAGCCACTAACAACACAGCAATGATATGGCAAAGCAACACCATCAAATAAGAGAAACTTGACAATGATTATTTCATCGACTTTTAATCACAGAAATATCCCTGAAATATTTTCATCGCAGAGAAACGATGCATTAAGAGCACAACGGTAATTTCACGCAGTAAAGTGGAAGTAAAAAAAATTCAGGCATGACTCCTATTTTATCATCAGGCTCTAAACGTAGAAACGTTCTTCGAACTTCTAGAGCAGAAAGGAAACCCATTAGCCGTACAACTGAGACCGCGTGCGGTTAACAGGCAGTAAATGAAAACCTCACAGCGATGATTTTATTCATTCCTAATTACCCGCGGAAATATCTTCCACTCTAACGCCCCTTACCAACCAAATGGTATTCAAACTTCTCACCTAACCCTCATTCACAATCTCTGCCATATTCCACGTGTAAATATTTCCCAAGCAACTTTGCTTGCGCACTTTCTACGCAAACACGACCTCCCATTCGATTCAATACGATCGAAGTTGTAAAAACGCGACGAAGATGATACTCCATTCCATATTTACAGTTTCCCTTGAGGATTCGATATTCGCAAAGAAAAGTCATAGAAAAAGTCTCTTTATTTTACTCTTAAACTTGTAGAATTATCCAAATGCAGATGACGATATTATGTTGAAAAATAAATTGATAACGAAACGTTCTTAACTCGAAAATTCTGATTTTAATAAAACACCGTGTGAATGTAGAAAATGAAGTGGCCTTGTAGTATGCAAATCCCAATTTTACTTTTCTACGGAAATTTACTCTGACGGGGTGAAGTCAGCCCTGAAAATTATCTTCCTTTTTTCGATTTTTAATATAATTTTGTAACACTCCAAGGCAGAACACAACTTTAAATATAAGAATTGTTGAATTGTTTATGCTATATGTATCACGTTACTAAAATAAAATTGACCATTTGTATAAGAAACTAAATACTAGAAACCTTATTTTTTGACTTCCCCTCATAATTAACATGACTGACTGGCTCTCGGGGACACTTTCACCGCGACACCCACCGCTCGTTTTGCTTTCCAACGAAATGTAAGAATCGACAGTTATCGCAAAGGCTGCACACGTCTTCCCGAATAATGATCGTGCAGTGGAAGCGAATAGTGCGTCGCGCGAGCCTCTGCGGAGGTTCGCTCGGTCGCGAGGCTCCATTAGATCATAACGTTTGATCGATGCGACGCGTTATTCTTGGTGAGCGTGTTTAGAGCAGGGAACGTGACAACCGCCGCTGTTTCACGCGTGGAACGTGCTCGAGTTCGGTAAATCTCGATTACATCGACTGCAAAGGTGAACCGGTGCGACAGCTTATAAGTATTCCTCTCGCCTGAGCGTTCGACCAACTTCTGAGGAGAGGGTCTTAAAGTTTTCTTGGACACCGAAGACAGGGGTGGGTATTCCGCAGCCGAGATAGGGTGGTATAAAAGCTAACGTCCGGATGTGTGAGAATTGGCACACCTGGACGCAGGGATGAAATATTTATTAGGTGATTAGTAGAAATTGTGGGTTTTGTAAGGAATTTTAAAGTTGATGTTCGATTTTTTATCATTGATTAACCTCTAGAGGGCCGGGATTTTTTCATTAAAATTGTAAATTTTATTTTCTTAAAATTTATGCATATATACCACCAAAATGACCGGCAAAGTATCCAAATTCTTAGGTGGCCACTATAGTGGCCAGCCCGGCCCTCTAAAGGTTAAGGGGTGTTTCTAGTGTGACGCGTCACAGTGGTCTGTACAACGACAATCTAGCGAGACAAAAGTCGCAGGTCGTACATAAATTGTTAGTTAGGTGGAAGTATTTATTATTTGTTTGAAAAACACCATTCACATTGTTTTACCACCCTTAAAGCATTCACCTCAGCCTCCCAGGGTTTTTTTAAAACCAATACTCGTATTCTGGGGTTTCTTAAAATGTAGAAAGCGAATATGAACTGTGTTTTGTAGGGAAAAATTATTTACAACCACGTTATTTAAAATGAATTACACATCTCAGTTCCTAACATCAACATATTTGAAGATATGATGATTTTAATTGTGTATAAAAATGATGTAGGTTTGCAAATATTTGCAGCGATAACTTGTGAATATGTACTCTATAAAGCAAATAGAGCAAAACAGCATAAAAAATTTTCAGGTTCCATGAGGTTCCTGGATATCTAGAGCATTTGTTTGCAGACATGTTTTAGAGGACCAAAAATAACAAAATATGTGAATTTTTATTTCGGCTCGTTTGCATATTAAAGGGTAAGCCCCCTTCTCCTTGTGTCTTTGATTTTTTTAAGCAAATTTTTTTTCAAGTTATGAAGACAAATTTTGTTACTATATTAATTCTCACATAATTCAGTTCATCGTAAAGAATATTACTAAAACACATATTTTCCAAATTTCATCTATAAAAAATCTGCTAGTTGATCATCCCCTAAGTGTCCCCCTCAATATAAATCAAATTTCCCCTTCAATTCCACCATCTCCAAACCTCCAAAAAACACCCCCAAACTATACCTCACAAAACACAATCTTTCTCTCAAACTTATCTCCCTCCCAGTCCATCCCCCAAACATTTTCAACTTCAACCCCTTCCAAAGAAGACACTTAGTCCCCAACCACATGAATCCTCTACCCACCTTCAAATCTCAAGAAACCAAGGCCCAAACAAAATCCTGGTACCACGACCCACAACCTCGAGTGTTCTCGCCGACTCCGTGAATTTCTCTAGCAAAAATGCGCTGCTCTGGAAACGCGGCTGGCCAGGAGAAAGAAAGATGATCGCCCGACTGGTATCACCTGGGAAAAGATACTTGGAATCGTCTCGGCCGTGCCGGCCAATCGAAGGAGAGGCTTTCTCCTGGATCACGGTCCGTCGGTGCTCCTTTACACCAAGCCAGCACTTCGTCCCCTGGAGGGGGGATCTATATAGCCTGTCCATTCTACGGGAGCCCCCTCAAACTGTCCGCGATCCTGAGCCCGTGCGCGCTCCACGCGAGTCGATCTATCGGGATCAAGCTTGACCGTTCGTGGCCAGCCTGGGGGGTGACGTATTCCGGGGACACCGACGGGGCTGGGAAACAGTGATAGCCAGGCGAAAGACGAAAGGTGTCGGGGCACGAGGACATGGCTAGTTGGTGGTGCGATGTGAGAGAGTGCAAACTAGACGGACAGTAGAATACGAGAGGAAGCCAGGTCAAGAGGTCTTCAGGTCTTACGCGGAAGTATCCGGAGGGGGTGTTTGGACCCATTGGGACTTTCGGGGGAATTTGGAATCACCCGGCGCTATGGTGAGTGGTAATTAAAGGGCGAGCCCCCTTCCCCTTGTGTCTTTGATTTTTTTAAGCAAATTTTTTTCAAATTATGAAAACAAATTTTGTTACTATATTAATTCTCACATAATTCAGTTCAGCGTAAAGAATATTATTAAAACATATAGTTTCCAAATTTTATCTGCAAAAAATCTGGTAGTTGATCATCCCCTGAGTGACCCCCTTAATATAAATCAAAAAGTTGGGATTATTGTCGAATCTTATAGGGTGGATGTAGCAGTAAATGAACACGTACCAGTGAATGGCTATTTTTTATTGAAATTGGTAAAATAAGTTATTAAAATAAGTATCTAATTAATTAGAAACTTCTTTTAATTTCTTGATTCGTATTCAAACAATTTTTGCAGCACGTGGAATCAGTCGCGTTGCAAACATAATTTTATAATAATGCTCATTCTCTAGCCTTAAGTGTTCATTTATTGGTGCGTTTATCCTAGATAGGAAAAGAAGAATGTAAGAAAGAAACGGATTATAGGTTTTAAAAAATGCACATTTTTACTTTATGGTGAAAAAATATAAAAGTTACTTACATACTAGTAATATCTACACACTAAGAAAAAAAAATCCGTTTTACCTTCAAGCAAAAAAAAGAGAGATTACACCTTTACATATTGGTAATACACATTAAGTCATAAAATAAGAAATGAGGGATTTTTGTACTAAATTAAGGCATTTATTCCAGATCTATGTCATGTTAAATGCATTAATTTAAAATACTTTAAATTCAGTTTCTGAAATACATATTGATTTACTGTGTTTTACCAGTGATTAACCGAAATTAGTCTGATGGGCGAGTTAATTTGAAGCTTGGGTTGTGTTTTTGTTGAAAATTGAGAATTAATTATGATTGGAATGTAGGTCAGTGTGTTCGTTTGCTTGAGTTTGAAGTACCTATCTTGCACTCTCTTTTTTCTAATACCTATTTTCGAATGTCTTTTTGTGCCTGGGTTTGAGGCAGTGCATTCATGAATTTGAGACATCGTGGAATACTATTATATTAAGTAGAGGATTTCTTAATGAGCTTCTATTTGAAATTGAGGATGATTATGATTCGGGTGGATGGTTCCATGCAGTTGGGTTTGAAGTAAAGTGTGTTTATTATATTTCTTTTTGAAATTGGAACCATTTGTGATCTAGGTCGCTCCAAACAGTGACTTCGTGTAACGAAGTTCCTACGAATGTATTTTTATAAAGTTTAGCATGGCTTCCTTTCCAATTATTCTTGAAAGTTGAAAGCATTTATACTTGGGTGATTTTAGCTACAGATCTTGGAACAATTTGATTTAAGGAATAAAGTATTCTCGTGAATTTTAGTACGACCTCTCATTTTTGGTATTACTTTTCGAACTGGGGTAAATTCAATTTCGCTGACCCTCGTCTGAAGTGATTGAGAAAAATTGGAAGACGTAAAGAAGCGAGGTCAATTTTTTTAACAGAATATTGGTTGAGAATTGTGACTTACATTTAAAGTTACAAATAAATCAAGAAAGACTACCATAATGTCTCCAGAGAAATAATAAATTTGAAAGTCCAAAATTTGGTAATTAGCAGTTTTTAATTTATTGAACAGTCAAGGTTTATCGTACGAACGGCAATTTTGCATAAGTGCGTAGGAATTTCCCAGATATTGCCATTCAGTTCCGGTTGTATACTTTCTATTGCTAACATTATTAGTGGTCCGTGCGTTGAGTTACACCCACGCGCACAGAATGCGGGAATTAAACGATGGAAAGTGGCGTTCTTCGTCAAATGAATAATAAAACCTCAGGAAGAACTCAATTCCATTAAATCAAATTAACGCTGTATATATGTTTTAAAATAAAATCACTTACAATCAGTTTCCTTAACTCTATCATACACACTTGCATAAAGTTCCAAACCGTAAAATTTGCCAAATTAATATAACCAAATACTGCTTTCTCCCCAAAACTCCATCACCCTCAAATTTAATTCTCAATTTTAATTACCCCACCAGCTTTACCTAATTAAAAAATAATTAAACACGAAATAATAACTGGTACCAACACTTTGATAATTAATCGACGATTACCCAACTAGTATTATTTCGATTTCTCTAAAAGACGACAAAGAAACATTCACTTAATTCGTACAAAATGGACAAATAGGAATAAAATGTGTTCCCAGTAGAAAAATCGTGTTTCCTTTTATGTGCGATGGAAGAGCAAGCCAGAGTGGAGATACAGGATCGAGTAATAGGCAAAATCGAAGCTGGCGCTCTGCTATTCGCTCGAGGGAAGGAAATGGGGGTCAGTGTGTGAACAGCTTCGCTACTTATGTCGCAATTCGAGAGGTCGCCGACCGTCTTCACTCTACCCGATCGCCTGTTAACACCTCTTTCTCCTTTTCTCTTTGCCATCCAGGAAAAATTGGATCACACTAGTATTTCCGTTTTTCCTCTTGGGACCATTTTCCTCGGCTATTATGGACGCAAGTGGCTGAAACTTTTCAGGCTCTTTCTTCTTCCAAAAGAACGATCGTTCGCCACGGGCAAGAATATCGAATCTTTTATTTTTCGAAAGATTAATGTTCATAATTTGTCACTATATTCAACTATCTTTGTAATATCTTCATGGATGCTTTTAAAGTCTTTATTCTTCTTTTTAGACAACTTGCAAAATTATTTATGGGTATTAGTTTGCTGGGATTTAAATCCATTCTTGTGATCCGAGCTTGATATTGGTAATATTTAATAATTTTCAAGCTTTCCTGACGCTTTTTGTTTTTGGCCAAATTTTCAGATCTCAGGTATGCCCAGAGTTGATTTTTTAAATATCCCAACTGGTAGTCGATCTTCTTCTTCAGTCGAAAATGTAATCCTCCTTTCTCGAGGCTCTTCTAATTTTTCTTAAGTTTATAATTAATCTAAAAATTAATATATTACCCCAATTTATCGTATAAATTTTCTAAATTCCGCTTACTGTGGTGTAACAACGGGCGATCACAGTTAATGCATAATTCGCGCGACACTTGAGGCGACCCCGAAGAAGACAGCTTGTTTAAATAAGATTAAATAGAGGAAATCTGCGAAAGACGAGTTCAGAGGAAAGAGATCCTCGAGACGGAGCGCGATCTTTTGTCCCGGAAAGACTCCCGAGGGGTTGAAACCTCCCCGAAAGAGGAGAAGACAGTCTAAGGGACAGACAATGAAGAGGGGAAGGAAGCCTCGGGATTTCTGCTTCGGGGTTCCGTGTTCGTTGGTTATTTACACGAAAACCAGGAAGGATTCTTTATTCTTCGTTAATTGCCTTACGGCGATGGGCATTGTGTGACACATTCTTAAAGGACGAAGTCTCGGCTCGGTGACTCGTGCGAGGAAATGACGGTAATTATGTTCTACTGCGGAAATATAAATGGAGGAAGTATAAGGTGACAGGAAAGAGATTATTGACATTGATCTTTTTACTTTCTTCTCCTTACATATCGATGGCTTAGTGCACAAATATTATATGTCCACTTTTTGTGAAATTGGAGATTTTATATTCAACAAATAGTTCTTGACTGCCTTTCTAGGTTGCATAAAAATCGCATTTTTAGTTACAAAAATAATATTAATAATATTAAATAATATTGAAAATAATATTTTTCTGTAATGTATATTGCTAAATCTTATGTACTATTACATGTTTAAACCTGTTTTTCTCGAAAAAATTTCGTTGTCAATATAAGTACCGCCTTTGATTTCTTATGTTTACATTACACCCACTTATTTCGGCGCAAGCAGACGTTAAAAAAAATGAAAAAAAAATAATTTTGTATTCTCAAAGCACGTATTAATAAATAGAAAAAACTTCAATTTAATACACACATCCTTTTTATGACAAACAAAGTTCCAAACAGCGGGACTTTATCAGGGCGTCACAGTGGAAAGACCCCCCAATTAATTTATCAACTGAAAGTTTTAACGATAAAGAGGTTTCTGAACTGCGTACTCAACTCATCTTCAGGGAAAGTTGGACTTACACCGATTGGCTTCTGAACCCTCCAATTATCCTGAAGAATCCTTGCCACATGCTTTTATAGAAACAATATTCCATTGTGGCTGCATAGATTACAATTTCCTAACCAATTTTGACATCCTCAACTAAATTTAAATATACTATTATAATTTTCCCTTATCTATCCTTATACCTTTACACCATCTCGCTAAACTTGTACATACCTACCTATTTTTCCATATATCTATTTCACCCCTTCATCATTCACTTTTACTCACACTAAATGGTATCGGCGCAATGGTACGGTCAACTTTAAGATTAAACGTTAAAGTTGACCGTACCATTGCGCCGATACCATTTATTGTTAAGATTTGCGGTCGAAATTCAATTATAATTTCACTCTGTCAACCCCATTCTATATTTAAAACCTACTCTACTATCCACTATCTACATATCTTCATTTAAATCCACCCCCACATCTTCGCCAATCTTTCTCCCAAACCCAAGTTCCCTATAATTCGAATTTCCTCCATTACATCGGATTATCCAGAGTCCAGCGTGTCCCGCGCCACCCCCTCCCGTTAAGCAACCAGGAGTCTCGAATCCTCTTGCAGCGTCTCGCTGAAGAGACGGAAAGAAAGGAAAATCACCGGCGCGAGATTGAATCTATCTTGGCATCGCGGCAGGAACGAGCTTAATAGACAATGAAGATCCGCGGCCGCGATAGCGCGTACCGCAGGAATCCTTTTTCGCGGTTCCCTCCTTTGTTAGAATTTCGTCGACGTTGGACTCGTAATTACGCGATGGTGTATACGCGATCCGCGGTTGCGCAAGCGAATTCTTATTACAATATCCGTGTTGCTGGCCCGTGGAAAGCGTCCATCACGGTCCAACCTGTAAATGGTTAGGGCAGCGAGGCAACGTAAACACGGCTGACGCAACCGATCGACGTGAAAATCTTTCCATTCCTTCATTAGGGTGACTGGCTTTGGCCAACGACTCCAGGAGGACCTAAATGGCAATGTGAGGCTCTTCCAACCGTTTCTGACTCCTCGTGGCATTGCTTCAGCGACGAGTACATTAATGCTTATTTAGGGAACGTTTGAAGGTAATTCGACTTCCTTTCTCCTCGTTGGAATGCAACCCAAATGTTAGGCAGCTACTGGGAAGGCTTGTGATTAGTTTCGTTTGAGAGGTTGCGGTAGAAGAGGGAACCAGCGAATAGCACGCGTTCAACCAGTTACTGAATTAGTGATGCTTTGTGCAGCCTTTTTGGTGGAATTAGGAGAGGGGTTGTTAATGCCACTATTTAGTGCCATTTTCTGCAGTTGGGTTGTGGATTTCGGGGCATCTTCTAGCTTGCGTGGAGTTGGAGAAAGTTGGGGTAGTTTCTTGGCATCGGGATTGTTTGGTAGTGGTGGGTTGTGGGTAGAGGGTAATGACTCGTGGAGATGGTATTCATTTGGGAAAATTAGGCCGCTGCTTGGGGCTAGTTGGCAAGGGGCGGGAAATGGTATTTTATAATTATTATTATTAAACGTCTTTATTGCACAATATAAGCTGATAAGCAAAAAAGAAAGAAAAGACGGACAAAAGCAAAGGCGAAGTTCAGTCAGAGATTGTTTTTCAACTTAATCTAAGCTGGGCCGTCTTAAGGGGGGTTCTGCCTTGTGGGACCGAAAAAATAGGTAATATTTGCAGTTTTTTTATAAAAAAATTGTTGAACGGATTCATTTGTAATTTGGCAAGTTGTTTTATTGCACTTTTAAGTATTATTACAAATTTTTATGATGCTATACAAAAAGGAATGTGAGTGGGTTTATAGCATTATAAGGGGTGAAGAAGCTTTTCATTGTGGGCATTTTTTAGAGGAAGTTTTAAATGCAATATTACTAGTTGTACTATAAATTTTTTAAGCTACGAATAAAAATTTAGAGTAAGGTCATTAAAAAGGTCAAATAAATGTGTAATAAATAAAGGGCACAGTTTTGTAAGTTTGTCTAGAGCGCACAAAAGACTCGAGCCGGGCCTGGAAATACCATAATAATAGCGTCAAATTTCGTGAATTAAGTACTTGTCTGCGCGTGAATGGTCGTGGGAGCACTCCATTGTGAATGTGTTTCCTGAGCATACAAGGAGTGTTCACGAGTGAGTTTCCGATTAGTAATGAAAGGAAGGTATAGAGAGGGGTTTCCTGATTTTGAGAGAAATCGAGTTAGGGCGGGTATGATTTAAAAGACTCCTCTATGTTGTCGCAATCGAAGATTTTGTGATCAACAAAAGTGATAGAGCATTGATAGAGCATTCTGTTGTGCTCTCTAATATGTTTAGGAGTTCAGTAATTGGAAATTTTGAAAGCTCTTTTGTGGATCTTCAGAAGAGCTCTATAAACTCTTGAAATTGCTCTAACATATAATATTGCATTGGATACTTTAGACTCTTCTCTGAGAACCCTAGAAATTGTATTGTTCTGGGAAGCCCTCGAAAGTAATTTGGAAACTATCTTCAAAACTCTTCTAGAGACCTTCCAAACGCCTCTAGAAACTCTCGAAACTCCTCTAGAAACCTTCCAAACTCCTCTAGAACCCTACGCACCTCCTCTAGAATCCTCCGTACCTCCTCTGGAAACCCTCAAAATTCCTCTATGAACCTCAAAATCCCTCTATGAATCTTCGAAATTGCTATGGTAACCCTCGAAACCGTCAAAACTCCTCTGGAAACCCTCAAAATTCCTCTATGAATCTCAAAATCCCTCTATGAATCTTCGAAATTGCTATGGTAACCCTCGAAACCGTCAAAACTCCTCTACAACCCCTCGAAAATTCTCTGGAAACCCCCAAAATTCCTCTAGAAACCTTAAAATCTCCTCTATAAATTCCAAAAACTCCTTTCCAACCCTTCAGAACTCCCCTGGAAACCTTTGAAATTGCTCTAGAAACTCACAGAACTCCTCTAAAAGCCCTCAGAACTCTAAGAACCCATAAAACTCCTCTACAAATCCCCAAAATGCTCTACAACCCTCCACAATTACTCACCCCTCTCTCCCACCCTCCCAGCCTCCCACAAAAACAAAACACCTAGCTTCTCTCACCAACACCACAATCCCGTTCGAAAGCGCCTGAGACCACAGGTGGTCCAACCGGTAGTCGAAAAGTTCGAAGGCGAAAGTATGTACATAAAGAGGAGGTCACCAGGCGAAGAAAGTCCAGTCGGTGGTCGCGTTAAGTGGAACGGACGACGCATACATTCGTCGTTTCCCGACGAGGACACGGGAACCGGGTCCGTTGGGTGGCGAGAGAGGAACGTGAGAAAGGAAGTTCGATCGTTTCGATTGTAATTTTCCTGACGATTCTTCTTCGCCAGAGATAATAGTCAAAGACTGCGCAGTGGAATCGTAAATCCTTGATCAACGTGAAAGCCTTACCTTGGTGTTCAACTCGAACTTGCTAATCACTGTCATAGTAGCAGCAATAACAGTATCATATATCAGGTGGATCTATTGTTATGTAATTTATTGATAATTGCAGATAGCTTCGTGCGATGGGAATGCCGCGGTGTATTGTAATGGTTGTATTATACGTAAGCCTGTTACTCATGAATTGCAGGTTGTATAAGGAAAGAGAAATTGCATTGTGGTAGTCATTTAAAACGTAGGTCGTAGGCTGATGTTAATATCTAAATATATGGGTCTGGACGTGCTCTTGTTGAATTATGTAATAAATTTTAAGTAGCTTGCATTTTGGTATCCCAAGTCGAACAGATGATATATGTGTTTATGGAAAAGTGCAGAGAAAGCTTTTCGAGATTACATTCTCTACTGTGATTACATTCATTACTATTTCTTCCAATTCTGTGAATTATAGAAGACTTGGTAAACCCTTTCAATAATTCACTAGTTATAGATTCCCATACAGCACACTTCGTTGCAACAACGTTGCAGGAACGTTGCAGCAACCTTGCCGTGTTGCATGGTTGCAGCGCAACGTTGCTCTAACGTTGCTACAACGTTACCGCGCAACATTGCACGGGGCGGGCGGGTTGCTGTAACGTTGCGGCAATGTTGCGATGCAATATTGCAGGACAATGTCTCTGTAATATTGAGAGGGTGCTGTATGGGTCGTGTAATAAGAACGTTATTGAAGTCTATGCAGTACGAGTTCTAAACTTGTCAGGGTTATACTTTCCTATTCCTTCTACTTTTGCAACTTTAATTCAAACTCTCCAGTTAGCAAAACGCCTTTCACAAGTGTATTATATAATTTGCTAGATTCTAACTACACCAAATTAAAAATAATAACCAACTCATCAAAACTTCTCTACATATTTACAATTTGTAGTGTCCACAACTTAGCACAATATATCTCAATATTAAACTTCGAAATGTACGGAATTTTTGGCCAAGATTTAGCTATCCTTACTCCAAGTATAACGTCTGCCAGTCCTTCACAGATTTCTATTGCCCCTGGAGATGATGAACATACTCACACTGACGCCCACCAAATCCACTAATCCAGCTAATCAGCGTCCATATCGCGACGTTTCTCCAGGCCACGAATTCCAACCCCCCTCGACAGGCGAAACGAAAGTTGGCGAGTGGCTGGAGAACAGTTTCAGAAGGCAGAAGTAGAGCGTGAACCGTCGAAGGCCGTCAATGTGGCATTTTCGCGTGTCGTTTCCTCGCTCGTGTTACCGAACAGCTCGCCATTCCAGCATCCACGTGTCGTTTCGCGTCTGATCGACTGGAGGATCGAATCCATATCGCATTATATCGCCTCGGTCATTTGGAACCATTCCAGCGCGCGCGTTTAGCGAGCCACCCCTTCTGTTTTCTCTTTTACACGACCCCTTTGCTCTCAGTCCCTCATCTCTTCTCCACCTAGAAACGAGGTTAACAGCCTCTGGAGCTCCTCCTTCCGCCATTTTGTCCCGGAGCTACCCCGCGGTACGCCTCCATCGTTAGGGAAGCATTTCGACCAAGAGATTCTCGCTTTTCCTGGATCTTCTTCTATTGAAGAGATAGATATGAACAGAGAGAGGCCCAGGTCTTTCGGTGGTACTCGAGTACGCAGAGTCACCCACCTTCTTCGTCAAATGTGTCGAGTAGGGGATTGTGAAAGGTCCCTCGAGGTGTCGAAGTCGTCGCTGAAGGGTTGCTGTATGTACTAGGGGCAGCATTGTTCCGGCTTGCTGATAGGAATCATGGAAGGAATGCATTCAGGAATAGGTTTCATAATTTCTATGTTTTTTGGGAGGCACGAAAAAACGGGGCCCAGACGGCGGGATTCGAACCCGCGATCTTGCGGATGCTCTGCTTACTGGTCTGGCTCCTAACCAACTCCACCAATGCCGATCCTCCGAGATCTCATTAGGGCTGGGACTATTCGAATAATTTAATATTCGAATATTTTACAAGTATTCGAATGCTATGAATGAACTTCGAATATTTGAGTATTCGAATGCTATGAATAAACTTCGAATATTTGAGTATTCGAATGCTATGAATAAACTTCGAATATTTGAGTATTCGAATGTTATTATTCGAATACCGATATATTCGAATACTGATGTATTCGAATAGTATGGTGTGAAGTGGGTCAAAATTAGCTTACAAGGTTTCACCCTCACAAATGAACCTAAAGAACTTGATTCATTTAATTCACACAATACTATTCGAATATATCAGTATTCGAATACTTAAATATTCGAATAGCATTCGAATACTTAAATATTCGAATAATATTCGAATACTTGGATATTTGAATAGTATGCGAATACTTGGATATTCGAATTATATTCGCCAAATAATTGAGCAACTGAAGTATTCGAATATTCGAATACCGAAAAATTCGACAAATAGTCCCAGCCCTACGTATTCCAGACTCCCTTTTATGAGGGTTCCTGATCGCATAAGAACTTGGAAGTTTGTTGTGGAATTATTATTACTTCGTAATTAAACCTCTTAGTTACCATGTTCAGTAGGGTAGATGTACCATTTGTGGCCACTTTAAGGATTTCCGTACCATTCACAGATACATAACTTACAAAAGAATACGTACACAAAAATAAAGAATATATCAGTGTAATCCAAAATCTACAGATAATTGAAATATTCTACGTTGAACAATGTTTTAAACATAATTATTTAAAAAATCATTATATTATCGTGCCGGACTGTTTTGCACCGTTTGTGGCCACGTATGATTATTAAATAAAACGGGACAACAAAACAGTAGAAATGGTGCCAACAACCCATCCTTAGACAGCTTAATTCATTGTAATGAAAGTGAACTAAGAATACTTAATATATCGGAATAAATAAGACAGTGGCCACAAATGGTGCAGTGGCCACAAATGGTACATCTACCCTATATCATACCTGAGCTTAATAATAAAAAACTACTTGAATCTATAAGAAACTTATAATTAGTTACAGCTATTTCTAAATATAGACTGAATTAATGAAGAAGATTATAGCTATCTAGGACTAATTCTAGTTTAAATCACAGCTGGTTTGTGCATATATAGGAGGCAACGGCACGTTTAGAGGAAATAGAAAGGAGAGAGCGAATATCAGATGGGAGGGAGTTGTAATAACGAGAGGAAAGGTAGAAAAACGAAGCCTGGGACTTCGATGGTGAATTGGGAAGTAACGGTGATGGTAAAGACGGAATTGTTGGTTTGCTGCTGATTTATGGTGATAGATCGATCCTTTCCTCCGCAGCTGATACTTCCTGTTAGGGTACCTATTACGCAGGCGCAGACAGGGCGTCTGCGAAGCATCGCATCATTGTTCTCTTCGATGAATGAAATCTCCCATGGAAAAGGTGGAAATATGATCGAATTACGTAAAGTATAGAAATTTACGTGGAGTTACGTAGCTGTGTAATTAATTATGGTTTATTGTCGATTGTTCAGGGCGCAGTGGGAGGAACAGGGAAGTGATGGTGGGTGATTTTTGTTTATGAGATTTGAAGGGGATTTTAATTAGGGGTATTTTTGAAATGTAGTTACTCCATTCGTTAAGACGAATTTAATGGCCTGGAACGAATCGGTCATCGAATGTCCTTAAGCGTGGACTCTTCGTGCAATTATGCACACTTGAACGGGTTCACGATGCACCATTTGCTAACGAGAGGCGAAGAGCAAGGCTCCAGAACCGTTCAAACTTGTAATTTTCAGCACGAAATGAGCTTTCTCTAGAACTCCAATTGCGATCCTGTGTCCTCGTTTTTCCGCGAGATCTCCGGGTAGACGGTTATTCGAATGTCAACATTGCTAAATGTTCGAGTCTTCTTTCCCTCGCAGAAGAGTCTCTTATCTTGAAAGGTATAAAGCACGTCCCGGTCAATAATTTGTCGAATCTTTCGTATCTACCAAAAATCCAGGGAAATTCAAGGGTTCCCTCTTTGAATATTCAATCAACTCAAGTCTGTAGCAATTTATTATTACTTAGTTCATTAAATTAGAAATATCCACTAATGATCGATAATTAAAAAAAATTATAGAAAAATTGAAGTTTTGAAATATAGTTTGTAGATTCATAGAATTATTAGAGGTGAATAGTTTTTCAAATTAGAAATGTACACTAATGATTGATAATTAAAAAAAAATGGTAAAAAAATGGAAAACTTGAGAAGTGTTTTGTAGAATAATTATTGGAGGTAATTAGTTTATAAATTCATAAATGTACCTAGGTACACTAACGATTGATAATTATAAAAAATTATATAAAAATGAAAAATTTGAAATATGGTTTGTAGATTAATAAAATCATTAGAGGTGAATAGTTTCTTAAATTAAAAATGTACACTAATGATTGATAATTTAAAAAAAATGGTAGTTACATGAAAAACTTGAGAAGTGTGTTGCAGATTAATTATTGGAGGTAATTAGTTTATAAAATTATAAATGTAGGTAGATACACTAAAAAATTGATAATTATAAAAAATTATTCAAAAATGAAAAGTTTGAAATATGGTTTGTAGATTAGCTGTAAATTCCACAAAAATTCCAGAGTTTCCTCTTCGAATACTTCACCCCTTTCGTAAAATTTCATAAAAAATCCACATTCCCTTCAACCAAGAATTTACCTTCATCACTGCATCTCTAAAAACTATCCCCCACCCCAATCGACACACTATGCAAGTCCACAACGAACGATCCTCATCTGCTGGAAACGGTGTTGAGATCGAAGGAGCGACCGCGCCTTCGCCGAGCCAGCTTCTCTTCTCCAAACGAGAGAAAGGTGTCTCGACCTCCTTTTCGACTGCTCTCAGCTATCTCGTCTGCGATACTCGCGGGACCTGCGCTGATAATCGAACGGGACCGAGGCGCGATGCTAGCGAAACGAGGGGGCCAACGAAGAAAATGCCCACTCGCGCGGTGAAAGTTATGCCAGCTGGATGGATCTGCGCCGGTCGATCGAGGGAACGCCCCAAACTGGATAGGTGAATTGCCACGCGTGTGGCTATTTAAGCTGGCTTTCCACGATAGTGAAAGGGAGAGTCGTTATCGCTGGCGAGGGAGATCGATTTCTCGCGAGGGAATATTCTGGGCGGTTGGTCCGTTTCGGCTGGAAAGCGTAGCACCTTCCCGCGCTGAAGAAGTAGGCGGCACGGGCTATGTAGATCGTGAAGCTCATTGGAAACTCGTTAGAAATTAATACCTGACGCACGAGGAGCGACGCAGCGCGGCGACTCCTCGTGCAACCGCGACCGTTCGACCCCGTTTCGATGCATGAAGAGGCCATGGCTGGGGTCTTTGGAGGGCAGTGGAGTTGTTTCTCTCTTTATGGAGGTTGTTGGTGGATGGTCGTTTTGCTGAATTTGGGGGATGATGTTGGGGGAAGTTCGGGAGGAGTGTATATGGGGGTGGAAAAGGGTGAGTTGTTTCAAATGGTGTCTTTGGGGGGAAGTGGTTTCGTTTTTCTTTTGATGAGGGTTGGTTTGCTGAATTGGGTGAGTGGATGCTGGGGAGGGTAGATGTGTAGGTGGAACGGGGTGAGTTGTTTCAATTGGGGTCTTTGAAGGGTAGGAAAATCGTTTCCCTTTTGGTAGAGGTTTTCGTTAGGGGTGTTTTGTTGGTTTGGAGGGCGATGTTGGGGTTAATTGTTTGGAGAAATTAGTAAGTGGTTGGAAAATTGTTATTGATTGGGAGAGTGTGTTAGAGTAGTAATTATTGTGTCACCTTTTGAGTTATTAGTAGATGTAGTTATGTAAAGTATTGTTTTTAGAGAACAAAAAGTAAAGACAGTTCCGAGTGTTGAAATTTACAGACGTGCCTGAACTACTTTCTTCGTTTGCAGTAACTCCTCATTAAGGCTTATCTCTCTAGGGCGTGAAATATTCTAATAAAAGTTCAATTAGGTATGCACGGGCTAAGACTGGAGATACAGAGATGTGCTGTATGAGTCTAAGAAGTGATGAATATACATTATGCTCTGTATCATGTATCTTATTTTCATTAGGTCCCATTAACATTCCGTTCAGAGATCTTATTGCGCTATTCTACATCTGCATATCTATGATCCACATCCATATATGTATGGGTCTTGCAACTGGTGGAATAATTCGGGAGATAGGATCTGTTCACAAAAGTCTTCATTGTCGAGAATATTCACAGTACTCGAGAGTCCCAAAATCGTGAATTTATAAACCTTTACGAAGTTAAACCTTGAGAATGTACTCGAGTGTACAAATATTCGAGATTTCAAATTCTTGAGAGTCCAACACCTTCGGCAGTCCAACCATTGAGAGATCAGTTCTTCGAGAGTCCAAATTTTCGAGAGTCCAAATTTTCAAGAACTCAAATTTTCGATACTCCAAACCCTCGAGAGTTCAAATCTTCGAGAACCTAAATTTTCGAGAGATCAAATCTTCGGGAGTCCATATTTTCGAGAGCTCAAATCTTTGACACTTCAAACCCTCGAGAGTCCAAATTTTTGAAGGTTCTAATCTTCGGGAGTCCATATCTTCGAGAGCTCAAATCTTTGTCACTCCCAACCCTCGAGAGTTCAAATCTTCGAGAGTCCAAATTTTCGTAGGTTTAAATTTTCGGGAGTCCATATCTTCGAGAGCTCAAATCTTTGACACTTCAAATCTTCGAGAGTCCAACCCTCCCAGGAACTGAAACCCTTGGGAATTCAAACTTGAAGAATGCAAACTCTCGAAGATCCAAACTCCTAAGAATCCTAAGACTCTAAACCTTAAAAATCCAACCTTCGAAAATCTAAACCCTCGGGGATCCCAACTCCCGAGAGTCCAAACCCTCGGGAGTTCAAACCCTCGAGAGTTTGAAGACTCGAGAACCCTCTCCAAATCCTCTCATTCAAATCCACTTCCAAACCAACAGCCTCCCTTACAAAAGTCCAAACATCAGCTCTCAGTTGAAAACTCTCCGCGAATATCCAGCAAACTCACATCCCCGTTACGCAACCTTGCTTTACAAGCCACGGCGTGCTCGATGACCGAAATTTTAATGAGGAAGCCGTCACGGGGGTCGCGTAACGCCGTGACGCAACTTGTGCCGATCGTGGATCAAAGTCGCGGCATCGGTGATACATGGATCCCTGTGATTTCACAGTGAACGGACTGGTTTCTAAAGCAGCGACGTTCCCCGGGAATAACGAAGAAAGCAGAAAGAAACCGTGGCCCGTGGCCGGCACGCGATCTTCCGCAATGAAAATCGCGTGCATCGTTGCTCCTCGTAATCGAGAATGATGTCAGTAGTACGGCGAATGATTTCGCGGAGCGTACGGCGAGATTCTCCCTTGGAGGAAAGTCGGTGATTCATTGGACGTAATAAGCGGCTGGATCCGCGCTACGCTGATCACCATGCTGATCTTGATCTTCACAGTAGATAAATTGTTGGTCGGATATGATTGCTTTGGAATGATTCCATATTTGGGAGAAATGCCATGGAATCTCATCAGTTTCTTTATATTTCTGGTGAAATGGATTTCTTTCGGTTGGGAAGTTTTGTGGTTGTTTAATCTATGGAATTTAGGTGGGTTTTGCAATGGCACAGTGGTACAGTTGGATTGTTGATGATGGATTCTCTTGATGGCGATTTTAAATAATTAGCTAGTAAACTTGTCACAGGAAAGGATATTGTATTTTGATTAAAATAGTATAGTATTTATTTTAAGAAAGTTATGTTGACTTGGAGATCTTTTATTATAGTTTCATCTACTAAAAGAATATTTGCAACAAGTAACTTTTCTCTTTAGACAAATTTAATCATAAATTTTAAATTTATCCCTCTGTGTAAATATTTCTTGAGTCATTAATAGTTGCTTCATTATTTAGAATTTTGTTGCAGTCGTGTAATTGTGTAAAACCAAAGTCTGTCTTAATAAATTTGTACTTGTACTTTGCCTACTTGGGTTATTCTTTCAGAAGATATTGCATTATAGAGTACTTCATCGTTTTGCTTTGGTAATAATAATGCAATTTCGAAGCTGATTACCCTTAAACGTTGATTCATTATTTGAGCAATTGAATTATGGTAGTTAGATTGGTTGTACCTACAATAAAGCAGCATTGACCACGATGGCGGTTTTTATCCACGATGCAAATACTTCTAATTACCAACGATTTCTCTTTGAAGAATAATTGAAGTCTTATTTCTGTTGTGTAAACGGCAAATGAAATAGCAAGCCACGCGTAATCAGATTGGTCACTAATTTATTACTTAAAGAAATAAATGGTGCTTAGCTTCTTCACGGTAGAGTAAGACTCGTATGAATGAATTATTAGGAACTTTGTAAGTTTTTATCTTTGATATACCATTGATCGAATCGCCCATTAAGTAGAACGAATATCGATTCAATAATGAGTATAAAACCTTGCTAATCGGTTACAGATTTTTGCCCCTACAATTAGTTATAAGGAGAAGCAAAAAGGGGGTTGAGAGATTGATTAATTGCGGCGCAAATTAAAAGGTCGTTGAAAGAACTCTGGTGTCAAATCAATTAAGTATTAATTATTTATGGCTTAAGAGTAGATTGAAGAAATCTGTGGGGAAGATATTTCTTGGGCACGTCTGATTATCCTATTTATCATATTATAACAAGGAAGAGAGTTTGGATTTTCGAGTGATTGAATTTCCTAGAATTTTAAATCTAGAGAGCTTGGATCCCTGAGGGGTGCGGCCCTTTAGGGGTTGGGCTCCTGAGGGTTTTGACTTTTGGAGGTGTTGGACTTCTGAAGGTTTGGACTCTCGAGAGTTTAGACTTTCCAGAATTTGGGCTTTCGTGAGTTTGAATTCCCAAGAGTTTGAATTCCTAAGAGTTTAAACTCCCAAGAGTTTGAACTCTCGAGAATTTGGACTCCAAAGGATTAAATTCTCGAAGGTTTGAAACCCCCAAGGATTTAAATTCTCGAGAATTTGGACTCCAAAGGATTTAAATTCTCGAAGGTTTGAACCCCCAAGGATTTAAATTCTCGAAGGTTTGAACCCCCAAGGATTTAAATTCTCAAAGGTTCGAACCCCCAAGGATTTAAATTCTCGAAGGTTTGAACCCCCAAGGATTTAAATTCTCAAAGGTTCGAACCCCCAAGGATTTAAATTCTCGAAGGTTTGAACCCCCAAGGATTTAAATTCTCGACGGTTTGAACTCTCGAAAATACATCCCCCAAGTATTTGAACTCTACAAAAGTTGAATCCCCAAAGATTTCAATTCTTGCAATGTATAATTACATTATCTATTACACACTTCTATCTTTACTTCTCTAACACAAATTATTCCAAATACCTAAATCTCTACTCTCCGCCAATGTTTCCCATCACTGGCGATCTAAAAACGCTCCCCAAAAGCCTCCAGCTATTTACAACAATATTCTTATATAAAAACATCCAATCATTTCGAAGTGTCTGGTGAAAGATCCATCAGGCACTCCCAGACAGTCCTGGTATTTATTAGAAATCACTGGCACACGCAGTTTCAGATGGTTCACGGTTCGTTAGCTACGGTTGCACTCCAGATATCTCGCTCTTACACGCCAGCGACACGCAATACCAGTAATGACGATGATAATTCTTTCATTACCACTCGAACGTGTGCCTTCTCTGCCCGTTTCTCAAACTGTTTCCAGACACGAATGGCTCGCGTTTGCTGTGACCATTAGTTCCCTTCCCTAGAGTGTGCAATATCGTTCGATATTAATCGAATAACTGGACTGCATTCTGCCATGTTTCCAATTCTACAATTATTTCATAACACGATCTCCAACGAGTCATCAATAACTGATGGAAAAGTCCAACACATGTGTTACATTCTTCATAATATCAAATCCATTTTCATTTATTCTGATCTATCACGTCTGTCCATTAAAAGAATTACTGTTAATAAATATGGACCACTCACGTGTCAGGAAACATGCACAGGTAACAACTTTATCCTCTCCAAATGAATGTATCTACATTCTAATACCATTTGTGTGCTACAAATGCAATATTTGATAATTCTCCTAGAGCGAGTGCGGAAAACGCCCTTGGGCGTCAAACGTACACGCCTAACATATACCACTAAAGGCCTCCCGCACACAGCATTTGAATCTCAAGCACCGAAACAGTTAATGAGAATATTATCACTTTCTCCTTATTTTACATATTTTCTAATAGAAAACAACGAAGATTAGTAAACACGTTTCATAATAAAATATATAATTCTACTTCAAACAATTATGAGCAGAATATTAATCTGACAACTCGACTAATTATTCTGACCGAAATAACCACTCGTTAACTGCAATAATATTTACAAACTGCAATGATGATACATCATTAGACAATAATTAGAGACGTGGGAAACTGCTCGAACTACTTCTCGATTAAACCACCAACACCAACACGATTAAACGAGTTTCCCCTCTCGATTGTGAATTTGAACGGTAATAGGAGTTAATTGTTGCCATAATAGGCTGCCTGCAACGACGGGCAATGATTTAAGGACCTTAAGTGTTCATGACGCACAACGTGCCCCGCGCAATTCGCGCTCTCGTGTTCGCCAGTAGAAGGACGACTACATTCACTGTTTAACTTTGCTTTCGAGTGCACGTAGTCTGTCAACAGCTAGGAACTACTGGGAACGCGCGTTGGTAATTACAGAGCTGATTCGACGGAGAGTGGAATAAGGATTCCACTTTCCACTAATACAGGATCAATTATTTAGTCGAGGATTACAGATCCCTGACAGGGCGAAATTCGCAGTTTGCCGAAGAACCTTCTAACTCGTTTCCAGCTCGAGAATTTTGTGGCGTGCTAGGGAAAGCTGATTATTGGAGAGTGCATATTAATATTTCTTACATTGAAGCGTTTCAGGCGCGAGATATTAATTTGCGAGTAGCCCCGAGGAGAGGATCAATTATTTCGACGAGGGATTACAGATCTTCGACACGAGAAATTTTAATTTAGCGGGTGAAGCTGGGTTTTATGGTAAACCAGGGAAAGCTGGGGCGTAGTGGGAGAATGAATATTAATATCTCGGGTGCATGACATTAATTTTCAATTAGCTCTCTTCGGGAGCTCTCAACACCTCTGCTTTCAATTAGGAAATTCCTGTTGATCTTCGGGCGGAAAATTACGAAAGCCCGCGGTTCCATAAATAAACGGAGAGAAAGTACTCCCTTGTTTCTTTCCTGCTAAGCTCTTCTTGCCTTCCGTCCGCGAAACCGCGGGAATTCATTAATAGTTGTGTCGATTGAATCGTGGGCAAGCACTTGCCGCGGGTATTTCGATTTCTTGCCGTGGCTGTTGATAGATTGTGGTTCATTTTTTTCTACCGCCTTTCCCATTGAGCGTGAAATCGTCCTCCTGACCGCTCGGGGCATGTTTTTCGATCGTCCATTGAGATCGGTATGATTGGAGGACGATTGGGGCGAGTGCAAATACGGGGTGTAGATTATATCTTGCAGAGACTGAAACAGCTGGCTCTGATTGGAATCGATTTGGATTTCTGGCGTGATGGTATTATGAAATGTTTGCGTCATGGATCGAATGTTCGTGCAATCTCAGTGGCAATAATTGCATTGGGGATGGATTATTCTAGCTGAACTGTAGAAGATCAGTCGAGGATCGTGTGGTGAATAGTCTCTTTTCGTTGCAATTGCGAGCTCTTTGATACAGGATTTATTGATTTTAATTTTGTGGGATTTGTTCCTGTGGGTCTTATACTGTTTTTGTAAGTAATTTTTGAATTGTTATCCCTAAGGTAATTAAATCTAACAATTTATAATAAACCATCTTCTAAAACAAAAATAATTGAATAAATTTTTTGAAGTTAAATAAATTTAAATATCCTTCCAATAAAATAACTTATTTTAATAAACATGTTCTTAAAATAAATTATAAAATTCTATAGGATCTTCTCGTCTCACACAAATATCTAAGCATTTTTACTTAAAGTTTAAATTAATATTCTAAACCAGAGACAGTAAATATTTCATCAACTCGTTCATTCCAGCGTTGAATAAAAAGATTAATTGTTATGCTACCTTTGTGTAATCAATATACTGCAGCCATTTAAAATATTCTGGTGGGTATGGGTAGGTTACTTCGGTAAGAGTTCTGTAAGGTACCATTAGGTTTCAATAACAGGGATTTGAGATACTATAATACTAATTATTATCGAAGGTACCACTTTGCAATTTTCGATTAAGAATTACCTAAGTTACCACCTGCTCTAAAATTAGAGTTAACTGGAGTACCATCAGCTCTAAAATAAGAGTTGGATAAGGTAACATCACCATACAACTAAAAAATGACCACTTACTTCCCAACCATCACGTTTCCTCCAATTATCATCTAGCATACCACAACTTCTAATTTCTCATTATAATTGCAGATCGTGCGGAGGTGTCTGACGCTGACGCTACCGATCTATTTGGTCCTGTCGGTCGAATTCGGCGCGATCCAGGCCGAACGATGGTCACGACAGGTAACCAACAGCGAATGGATACCCCTGGCAAATCCAAGGGCCACGCAAACTCAAATTGAGCAGAACAATCCTGCGGGCGGTCTTCTGACCAGCAGCAACGCTCAATTATCTCAGGTACCACAATTGGCGTTACCACCTGCGCTCCAACAACAGTATCAGCAACAGCTTGTGCAGCTGCAAAAGACGCAGGAGAACATACAAAAGCTGTTGTTGCTACAGCAACAGCTGAGGGCTCAGCAGCAGGTTCTTCAGGTATAGAGAACATTTTTACCTAAATATATTTCTCCAATTTTCTCCATTCTAATTTTCTCTAAATATATATTCTACGACAATGTGGACTTAGAAAGGTGACAGTAAAACGTACCGCAGAAGATTCTTCGTATTCAGATTAGTTATTATAAATTTAAGAAAAGTTTCATGGTATACAATGTAAATGAAATCAGGAAGAAAGGATTTAAAAAAGAAAGTCAATTGAGTTCCAAAAAAATAAGAGGCATATTACCCCTCGGAATTATAAAATAGTGGTACTAGTTTAGTAACAAATTATTCACAAAACACAGTACAATCTTGAACTTCAGCTGATAATCTGAGGCTCTCCTTTTGAAACAATTCTATATGTATATGTAACTTCAGACTTCTTTAACCTTAACTAGCTCTTATCAGGAAAGTACCTTAAGTAGCTCCAGAGAAAATGGGAATATTAAATCTATTGCCATATTAGGAAAATCTTGATCCATAAGAGTACAATTCGAGTTACCATATTCGATTTCAAAAAAATTCTTACTTTTTACTCTGTGATACTAATAAGTAAGAAGTAACAAATATCTTAAAATCCCGCAAAATTGCACCCAAATTGTCTGTCGTTAATGGAATTTCTACACATTACCCTCGCTCCTATAGAAGTTTTTTCTTCCCCAGTCTCAAGGCTTCCTGCCCAGCGGGTTCAGCAACGCGGACGAGAACAAACGGCTGCACGAAAGTGTATTGGGAAACTCACAGGTGATCGGAGACATAGCGTCGGAGGACTTGGTACCACCACTTCCCGCCACTGAGGCGCTTCCTCCGGTGTTCCCAGCGCAGAATTTCCTTCCCCAGCGACCTCGACCTCATCCACCGACGAAACATGAGCCAAACGTTCCGCAAGAGTACGCAGGCCAACCTGGGCGAGATTTCAAGAGCACCCAGCTGGTGCAGCAGGGACAGAACGTCCAGGACGTGGAACAGATTCAGGAGAACCAGCGACAGGGGGCAAAGCACTTGAAGGAGTCGAGTCAGGGATCATTGGGGCAACAGGTGGAGACTGGGCAGGATGGAGAGGAGGAAGTTAGTATTCCTTGTCACACAATTTTGTTAACTGAGGATGGAGAGTTAAGAATTCTTTGATTTGGGGAAGCTTGTAAGTTTGATCTTAAGGTAAAAAAAATCAGGGGTGAAGTAATTCTTTAAGGGTGGAGGAAAGGGTAGAAGAATTGGAATTTCGAAATCAATAAATAATTAAGGAATGAATATGTGGGATTAAACTAGAAAAAACGTTCTCTCTACTATTATTTACCACTTTACAATTTGCGTTTGAAAAAGGCCCGTTTTAGGGCTATCGAGGGTAACCGAACCCTTTAAGTCTTCAACTTGATCATCCAATCTTACAGTAGACTCTTAGATCTAGGGTAAAGGACCCAATTACTGGCACCTAACCAATTACTGTCACCTTAAGCTATTTCACTTAAAATAACGAATAAATAAACTATAGTATATAATCTATAGTATAGGTTATAGGTTGAATTACATAATTCTTTTTGTGTATGACTTTACAACGTTTATTTATTCGTTATTTTAAGTAAAATAGCTTAAGGTGACAGTAACTGGTTAGGTGTCGGTAATTGGGTCCTTTACCCTACCACCTCAATTCATACTGGAACGCATATTGCTTAAAATAAATTGTATCTGAGCACCCTCGAATCCCCATTCAAGTCCCCAAAAATTTCCTTATCCACTAAGTCCAATCTACCTCAGACATCCTCAACATCCCGCCACTTTCTAAACAACAACCCTACCTCCAGGTACAGCTGGTCTACGTCCCAGCAGAGACGCTAGCGCAGCGTGGCCAACCAAAAAGAGGTCGCGGTAGGAAGCAATATCCCAACCGACAGCAGCAACAATCTCAGCACCATCAACACCGCGATAACATCGAATCCAGTCCCGCTACAGGCGAGCAGGAAGCTTTCGCGCGTCAGCTGTTGCAGCAGATACAAATGGAGCGCGAGGAGAAGACCCAGTTCCTGAAGGAGGAGCGAATGAAAGAAATCGCCAGGTTAAACGAAGAGCAAAGAGCACTGGAGAGGAAGGCTCGCCTCCAGCAGGAAGCAGTGCAAAGAGAACAGGAGCTGCAGAGGCAGCGAGAAGCAGAGAAGAAGAAGAAGGAACTAGAGAAGCTAGAGGAACTCGCTAAACAAAGGGAGCTGGAACGAATTCGCGAAGCCAGAGAGAAACAGCGTTTGGAGGAGCTGGAGCGAAGAAGACAAGTTGAAATTCGCGCGAAAGAGGAGAAGCGAAGGGCTGAAGAAGCTGCTAGACAAAGGGAGGCTGAGAGACTGGCAGCTCTAGAGAGGCAGAAGGAGTTGGAGATCCAGGAGGAGTTGAAGCAGCAACGAATTTTAGAGAAGCAACGCGAGGAGGAGGCTAGAGCGAGCTCAGCTGTCAGCGAACAGCAGAACGCGCAAGCGCTTCCTCTGATCAGGGACCAGCAAGAGTTCCATCGTCAGCATCTCGGGGAAACGTCGAAGCCAATGAAGAGCAAGATCAGGGGGAGGCAGCGGCAGCGACATCAGTATCAGGACCAGCAGAGTTACCGAGAAACCACCACCACACCTTCCCCCAACCAGCCACCCCTTTCTGTCTACATGGGTGGTAGTAGCTCGAAAATCGCGGGGGTTAAAGTGTCCGACGTTCTGAAGCTACTGAAGGACGCGAAGACCATTGCTGTGGTGGACACCGTGGGCCCGGACACTCCTCAAGTCTTCGTGGGTCCGACTAATTTAGACCCACCAGTGGGGTACGCGAAATTCGACCTTCCTTATCTATCTTCTATCGACCACAACCGAGTGGAGAGGAAGGTGGATAAGCTACCCTTCTTCGTTGCACCTCTTAGCTTCGATCCTCCACCAGGCTACTCTAAAATCCCATTCCCGGCGCCACATATTGGGTCAGTAGTGGTGAACACTCTGGACAACACTGATCCTAAAGATGGTGACGATCAGAACCCAAGTCCCACGCCACTGATTGAGCCGAATTCCTACAGCGACGGTCTTAGCTCTGGGTCTGATGCTACCACCCCGTTGTTTGAGCCTCAGACGACGGTGGGCTACTCCCAGGAACCTTCTAGTACCCCTAAGTATGAGCAGACCTACTCAACGACACCTTCGTCTGGGTATTCTGGGGGTAGGTTCAGGTTTAGGCAGTTCTACGGCGATAAGCCTGCCTCAGTGGTCAGCACCTCGTACTACGATGACCAGAGGCCCAGCACCAGGAGGCACAAGTATTATGATGAGAACTTGAGGACTACAGAGGGCCCTTTGGAGAGTCCCAAAGTGGAGACCTCGGTTAGTCATGCGGAGGAGGTTTCGTATTCGACTACCCCAAGTTATAAGGAGGGGCCTGTTGGGCCTCAGGACCCCACGACCAGGGGTCAGGACCTGGCTGCTCAGCTGGCATTGATCAATCATGAATTGAATCAACATAGAGAGGCGCAGAGGTATAATAATGCTGGGCAGTATGGTCAAGGGGGTTCTCAGACTGCGGGTGGTTTAGGGAATGGTTTCGAGAGTGAAGTGTCTGGGGGTGACGTGAATGATGTTAGGGCCCCAGTTGGGCCCACGCAGTATAGCTTGCCAGCGGAACTGCCAGCGATCTCGCCTCATCTGCCTGGACTGGTGAACTCTTTGCTGGATAAGAACGAGGCGAAACTTCAAGCTACGACTTCTACTACCACGACTACCACGACCACCACGACGCAACGAACGCCGACCACTACTTATAGGCCGCGCAGTCGACAGAGGTGGGTTTTGAGGGGGGGGAATTAAGGGGGAGGTTATTGTTGGGGGATTTTTAAGTTTTAAGTGTTTTTGAGTTTGTGTGATGTTTGATAGGGTTTTTGATGCTTCTTCATTTTGTTGAGTTTTTTCCGTGGCTCCTACACGTAGGAATTATAGAATCTATTCCTACAGTAGCAATTAAATCTAGTCGTCGTTACTCCTATAGAATTCACACTAATAATATTAAAAGTCGATAAATGAGACTCCACTTGTATAAGCAATTATTTTTTTATGGGCAAAATTTTTTTAAATAAATTTTGAATAACGAATAGAAGTTAAAAAATTATTTGTCATGTGTGGAATAAAGTTAATTCGAGTTAATTATCTTTAACTTTATTCAACGACCAAACTTAATTTTTTTTAATCGGCAAGAATTTATTCGACGAATAAAAGTAGGCGACTCGAATGCGCGCCAGAAAATTATTCGACGCCGAATACACCGTCGAATAAAGTTAAAGTTACGCTGAAGTTGAGACTTCCGAGGAATAAAAAAAGTAATTTTATTCGTCGAATAAATTCTCATCAAATAAAAAAATTAACTTTATTCGTCGAATAATGTAAAGTTAAAGTTACTTTTATTTGATCCTTATTTAAGTAACTTTTTATTTAGTTAATGTCCAACTCTGGTATAAATAAGGATAAACACGATGTTCCGTGAATTTTAGAACTAGGGTCTCTTCGACGCGACCAAGAACAACGACGCAAGCCCCATCCACGAAAGTGAACGCCGATAGAAACCGAAGACCGTACAATAGATCGAAATCCAGGTTCTCAACCACTACAGAAGATTACCGCGAATCAGCCTACGAGCCTACTAAATCGAGGACCCCAGAGACGACTTTGAAATACAGCGCAGAACACAGGAGGCCAGCCAGTAGAACGCAGAAACTTAGGAATCGAGACAAGACGAGCCAGCAGTCTGAGGTAAACATAAATCTATAAGATGATCTAAAGGTAATTTAAAGAATTTTGGGGCGTGCAGTAAGTACTTACAAGAAATTGAAAAAATACCCTTTACTATTTTTTTCGCTATTCCGAATAATTGCATTTTTTTCAAAACGACGACACACGGCACATAGCAAACTAATATTTCTAGCTTCGCAAAAAAATTTAAGTCGTTTGGACCAATTCTAAAAAAGTTATGCGATTTTAAAAGATGTAAACTTTCTTTCGTCCGCCACTGTACGTCTGTAAGTGAATCCAAAACTATTAGCATTTTCTATTTAGAAAGTCGGATATAATATAAATCTAACAGTAGTGATCTATTAAGTAGCTCATGCTATTTGACTATCCTCCCTATTGCATTTTATTATTCATCAATTCCATGATTAAAGAAACGAGGGTCCACTTGACTCCGCCCACTTCCCCACCCATTGACCCCGCCCCCTTTGACTCCGCCCAGTTCCCCACCCTTTACTCACGCGCAGTTGAACCCTCACTCCTCTTAATTCCACACAAAACTAGAATATTTTATTTCTACCTAGGTCCACGGCCAAACTCAGAACACGCAGTCCCACCAGGCTTACGATCCCCACGCGGACTCTGGTTCCCCGCCTACAGGCTCAGCGTTCCTCCAACCAAGTGCGCCAGAAATGAGTCACCGTCAGCTAGACTCCTCCTCCACATTGAACGACTATTCCCCAGAAAACTATCCATCTACCCCAATCACCACTACCCAGAAGTACCCCTCCCTCGCAGTGAACCCCGGATCCCCCTTACTCTCTGATGACTACTCACGGAATCAGAACTACCCCCAGAACCTCCCTGACCCATCCCTCTACCGCGATGGCTACGACCAAGCAACCTTGGAGCAAACTGGCCTCGAGAAGACCCCAGTGAACGGGTTCAACTATCAGGCCCAAAGTGGCGAGCCACTGGAACAAGGAATCCTCCAGAGGCCCAAGGATTATCACCTAGACGGCAAGGCGGAGAACACCGACTTCGATTTAGCCACCACCCCAGATCCTCGTCTGAGGACACAGGACGAGGAACGCTACCCGTCCATCTACGACGCGCACATGCAGACGCAGCCTGAGTACAGCTTGACCGGACATGACAATCTTCATCACCTGGAGAGCGAGAAGATCCAGAGCAGCGTTGTGGGTGGCGATCTCAACGAGCAGACGATATTTGTCCCGCTGCCGGAGAACAAGCAGGAGGACTATGAGCTACCGGTGTCTTCCACTGAGGTTCCTCTGGCTGATGTAAGTAAATTGATCGCGAAGGGGCGTGGAAGCGGAGGAACTTAATGGGTGGAAAAGGTGTAGAGAGATACTTGGGGCATAACGAAATGACGCGTGAAATATCGCTGAAGGTGTAGGGAGTGAAACATGGTGCCCAGGGTGGTAGGGGTTTTACGAAGCATTAGACCTTGATGTGCTCGTTAACTTCTTAGAGTAGTGTTCGAGAGTGGGTTCTTCACACTCGAGCTTCCTATCTTTTTCATGTCTCCATTATTTTTACAATCTTGATATACTTCTTCGTAAATGTTTCTTTTTAACGCTTTGAGTGGTGAGGTTTTGAGAAATGACAATTTCGAGCGATCACGTGTGGTGTGAAAATTTTTCTTGATTCTTATTCAGAAAACATTGAAGACACTTGAACGATATTTTTTTAATGTGCTCCACAAGATATCGACATGAAAAATAAGTTTCCACAGGATGCAAATCTGTTAGTGTTAAAACAGGTTGATACCAGTTCAAATGATTAATCATTGGATAATAGTCCACATTGAATAGTATTACATTTATTACGGTAAAGATAGGGTAGATGTACCGTTTATGGACGTGTATAATTACTTTATTTTTAAATTGTTTGCAGATCATTATTATGTGAAGAATTTCTCATCATAATTATTTTGTTTAGTATACCGCCAGAAATATAATGTCACATTTATTGCTTACACGAAAAAATATTATATTGTTTAGGAAGTGGCCAAAACTAGTACAATACCTTAAAGTGGCCACAAATGGTACATCCACCCTACTTTATAACCTTTTATTAGATATTTTCCCTTATGATTAAATTGCAATACCTGCAATTTCCTTAAACAATAATCATGGAAACACGTTGACACCAGTTCAATTATTATGAAGTAATAAGAGAATGCTCCTAAACTCAAATTTCTAATTCCAGATAACGACAGAGGCCACCACAACGAGCACCACTCCCGTGGTGATACGCCAACGCCTTCGAGGGCGCGTTGGCACCCGCCTTCACCACGAACCCTCGGTTCAGACACGAAACAGAGGCTCCCAGGACGAGTACGTTCGTTTCAACGTCGTGAATCAAGATTCCTCGCGATCATCCCCCAGTAGACAGAGAACCAGATCCAGGTCGCGTACGCAGAATCACGGATCGCAGGTTCAGACAGATGGCAACGAGTACATCAAGCTCCACGTGGCTCAGCAGCAGAGGCAAGTGGCCACCACGTCGTCGATCCCAACGACGACGACCACCACCACCACCACCCAGCAACCCATAGAGGAGGATGTTGATTATGGATTTATAAGGCCACCGAACTTCAGACCAGTACATCCTGTGGACAACAGGTTCCAGCAACCTATTACCTATAGGCCTCAGTTTGCACAGGTGAGTGAAGCTTAGCGGTGCTTTCGTAGATATCTTCAGAGGCGAGGGCGTTTAGCAATGCTTTTGTAGAAAATTAGATATAAATAGGAGGGAACTAGAGAAGATAGTATTTAGTTTGTAGAGCGATTCGTGGTCAAAGATTGTGTCACGAGGATTTTGATGTACTGTTGGAAAGCTTTAGATACCTAGCATTCTAACTTGAAAGTAGAATGGCTACACCTTAAAAATGGGATTAAAGTTCGTAGCATGCGCGGGAAATAAACTATTTAGTATCAGCTGAGGGAAACTTAAGTGGTGTGGACAATATCCTTGAAGGTGAAGATGTCGAAGGTGTCTCTTGCCTCCCCTGGAGATGTTTTTGGATCTTACAATTAGTAAAAGTGCCTGAAAACGCCAAGGACGCGAAGGTAGACAAGAATAGGCACATACCCATACAGCACACTTCGTTGCGGCAAAGTTGCAGGATGGTTGCAGTAACCTTGCGATGTTGCATGGTTGCAGTGCAATGTCGATGTATGGTTGCTGCGACGTTGCCGTGCAACATTGCACGGGGCGGACATAGAATTGTTTCTGCATAGTTGCTGCATAGTTGCGTTGCAATAATGCACTGCAACTTTGCCGCAATTATGCCGCAACTATGCAGCAACTTTGCCGCAATTATGCCGCAACTATGCAGCAACTTTGCCGCAATTATGCCGCAACTATGCAGCAACTTTGCCGCAGCTTTGCCGCAACTTTGTCGCAACTTTGCCACAACTTTGCGGCGTTAGCAAATTTTAAAACATAATATCTCCAAAACCGGCTGAAATAAAGTGTATACATTATACTTTATTGAATTCGTCTTGAAACGCACTATCAAGTGATCTGTTAAAAAAAGAGTTCCGTAGAAAATTTGCCCCCTCCAACCACGCAATTTCATGTAAACAATTTCTTTTATATCTCCAATACGTTAGTAGGAAATATCCAGGTGTTTACTGTTCCCGCGGACATCCAGTATAATGAACTAAAATATAAAATATATGTCGGAGAAGGCAACCATTTAATCAGTTCCAAGCATAAGTCAGAATCTACTTTACTGGTGGCACGTGCCAAACTGATGTTTCCGTGAAGGCGAGCAAGGCGCACAGTGCTTTTGGAACGACAATATATGGGGGTCGTAGTACTCATGTAGTATAAAAGTTTTTAACGTACAGAGTAATCAATATATATACCATCTACAGTACTCTACATCCAAGAAAGTTTCGTGGCCACAACGGTAGCGCGTCAGATTGTCATGCGGGCGGGCCGGAGTTCAAATCTGTCGTAACCAATAACTTTTTTTATTTTTTTTTAACAGTTTTTCGTTGCCTCAAAGTTGCCGTGCAAAGTTGCCTCAAAGTTGCTGTGTAACGTTGCAGCAGGCGGACATAGAATTATTGCTGCATAGTTGCGGCAACGTTGCGTGAATCGTTGCAATCTTGCACCGCAACTATACTGCAACTATGCTGCAACGAGAGTGTGCTGTATGGGTAATGGGGGACGAGGGGCGCCCCTACTATCTTAACCTACACCAAAATGCAAATTTTCCCTCGCACCTCACTTTCCAATATCCCCAATACAGAGATGGGCAAAGTTTTTATTTAAATGAAATTTCGAATAACGAGTAACAGTTGAAAAATTATTTGAAATGTGTCGAATAAAGTTAACCGGGTTATTTTCATAAACATAGGATACAAATTATGAAGACGCCGAATACACCGGCGAATAAAGTTACAGTTACAGTTAAAGTTAAAAAATTTATTCGATTTAACTTGAAACTCTCGACGAATAAAAAAAGTAACTTCATTCGTCGAATAAATTCTCGTTGAATAAAAAAATTAACTTCGTTCATGGAATAAATTCTCATCGAATAAAAAACTTAACTTTATTCGTCGAATAACCTAAAGTTAAAGTTTATGCGGTTTAACTTGAAACTATCGACGAATAAAAAAAGTAACTTCATTCATCGAATAAGTTCTCTTTGAATAAAAAAATTAATTTCGTTCGTGGAATAAATTCTATCGAATAAAAAACTTAACTTTATTCGTCGAATAACCTAAAGTTAAAGTAACTTTCATTTGATCCTTATTTAAATAACTTTTTATCTAGTTAATGCCCAACTCTGTCCCAATATCTCCCACAAAATATTCTTATGCCCCTCCGCGTGCCCCATCCCAAGTAAATCGAGCAATAACCAACGAACCCCCGAATCGACTCGCCCTTGGACAGGTGTCGCAGCAATCGCTGCTACCGATCGACGAGACCACAGTGGAACCGAGCCCCCCTCCGACTTCGTTGCCCAAAAACCGTCCGAAATATCAGCCAACGCCGATCCGTCGCCTGCCAGGGAAACCCACCACCCTATCACCCCCGACGACCACGACGATAGAGACGACGACAGAAAGAATACCTGCGGTCACAGTGCTGCCCGACGACGCGATATACGCGGCGAGACCAAAGCCTCGACCCGACGAGACGAAACAGACCAGAGCGAGGGGTAGAGTCCGACGGCCAGGAAAGAAACGGGTGACCACTACTAGTACCACGGAGACCGTGTTGGAGGCGCACAACGAGCTACCCTTGGACGAGAATTACCCGCGAATACGTCCCCAACAAACGACCACGGAGCACCAACAGACTTTGCACGACGACAATTACGATGGAGCCGGCCAGCTCCCTCCCGCGCGCGATCCACATGGCCAACAGATCCACGACACGTCCAGCGAGAACGTGAGTATCCTGTGATAGCCTGCTGTTTAGTGGATTACAAGGGACTTTGCGCGGTGGCTGATAATGGGGGGGGGGGACCGGTTCGATCTGTGATTAGTCACGCGGGAGGGTGGGCGCGACGGGGTTTATGAATTTAGACGGATGAACTGGGTTGCTATTGATTGAGTGGAGTTGAACTATATAGAGTATTTTAAATATAGAGGGTGTTTTAAGTTGGAGATGAAATTTGTAGGAAAGTATTGCTTCGTGGGTTAAAGTTTGAAGTGTATACAGTATTGGAAATGTTTATTGCATTGCTTGAATATTTAGAGTGTAGTCACTTTTACCTCGTTTAGTACTAAGTAGTATTTGTAAAGTATTTTTTTTTTAAATAAGTTGGATACCAAGTATTCTGTCAATCGTGTATTTATGCGTATTATATATATTTTTTAAATATTTATAAACGTATAAATGGAATAAATATTTCCAATACTGTACCTTTGATTAAAAGTTAGAGTAGAGATTTACACTCGTGGAGTGTGGAAGAATGAAAAAGAAGGAGGTATGTTGTGGGACGGATAAACTTTGCATGCGTCGAATGTGAATTAGGGATATGATTTAGAGAAAGAGATTAAGTGGATGTTTATACTTTAATATACAATTGCGAAGGAGATTCTTAGAATGCACGTGGTGAGTTTGGTTGCATGGTAGTATGTGGCATAAGTGTACAGAGCGTATAAAACATCAAGAACTACGGTAGGGAGAGTGGGGTAATTGCGAACAACTAAGCAAAAAAGCAAACAAAACGAAAACTATGTGAGAAATGAATTTGTTCCGATTTGTTCGTCAATACCCCACGACATCAAACAATAAAAAAGAATTTATTTCAGAGGTTAGAATCATGATTCAAGCAACGCTTTGGGCACAAAAGTTGGCAAAAAGTGCTTTATTTCAACTTAAAAAAAAACAAATGTATCATTAATCCAACAGTAATTACATTCAATTAAAAATAGACAAAATATTACTTGAAACATGATGAAAATAATAAATTGTGTCTATCTTAAAAAGCATGAGCGTTCTGTAATTATTACTTTCTGCCCAGCATTGAATACGACCTAAACGATTAGCAAGCGGAAAGGGAACATCGTTTTTATTTATTAAAACACTGTAACCATCACGTTCACGATTACCCCACTCTCTCTTATAATTAGAAATAAAGAACTTGTACAGTAAAGAATGAATAATCCACTAATCCTTCACCTCTAGTGCATTTAGCATTCAATGCACGAATGTCCATCCCCATGAAACCCCCTTTCTCCATCATCAAAATCCTCAACCCCACCTTAAAATCCCAAAACAGCGCCAGAATGAACGAGACTCACCAAGAAATAATCCCCTTGGCTCCACATCATTAAACCCAGACGTTCCCTTTCAGTACCCCTCAGAATTCGTGCTGAACTTCGGCAACTACCCCGAGCAGCCAGCGCAGAGGGTGGAGTACGACCAGACTCAGCTAGCCAGCGGAGCCACGAGGAAGTACAGCCAGCCAGCTCTGGCCACGGACGATTCCTATTCGACGACGGCGGACATTTACGGGGCCGAGAGTCAGTGGTCCACGAAATTGACGAGAACCTCCTTCCAGCCAAGTTTCGCCGTGAACCAGGTGGCCGCGGGAGGGACCAAGGATCACGGCTGGTCCCGCGAGTCCTCGAAGGACGCGAGTGCACCCGAAATAATTACAGCCGCCCCCGAGGTTTCATCCGTCACGTTGCTCGTCGCGTCGGACTACAAAAGGGCCAAGCACGAGAGGGAGGAGGAGGAGGAGGACGAGTCGATGCTAAGGGGCACGACTATGTTCGGGAGGAAGACAGGCTCGCTGGATCACACGGAAAAAATGAACGAGACGACAGCTGTCACGGACGCCAGCACCGCGTTAACGGGCGACGGAAGCGGAAACGAGGCGGGGGCGAGCCGCGTCGCGGAGCCCTGGTTGATGGACAGGGTGGAAAGTTCCACGGAGCAACAGAGCGCTATTGATCTCGAGAGGATCCAGAAGAAAAACGGCGACGCTGCTTCTGGGAGAAAGGTGAGCCACGCTTGACGAGAGAGGAATATCGCTTTTTTAGTGTCACCTTTTTTATACGGTCTGACAGAGAAACTGTGATTGATTTTGGGATCGTGATTACTTTGGGGACATTGTTTCTGAGATGTGGTAACGAGTTCTTGCAGCTGCACTTGCACCTTGAGTAGCGCGAAAGTTGGAGATTTGGATTTTGAGCAGAGTGGGACATTATTTAAATACAAAAGTATTTCAATAACGTATCGAATAAAAGATACTTTATCTTTATTCGAGATCATTCGAGTTATCTTTATTCGGCGAGTAACGAATGAAATTTTTATCTTTTATTCAAGTCACAATTTTTATTTTAATTAATCTTTGCACATCTCTCAATGACTCAAAATTTTTCAGTCGGTCGGGGATTATTAAAGGGATCTACTACGGAGAAAGGTTTACTTAAGTTTCCCCTAGAGAAATATTTGGCGACAATTGGGATAATACTTTAGATGATTTCAAGAAAATATTGACGTAAATGTTGACGCCAATATGCAACTCAAGGGGTTAAATATTTTACCACACTTCATTCTATTTTAGTAAACAGGGGGAGGTCTAAGAGTTTTTCTTCAGAATCGATAGAAGGAAATGTAGCATGGACCCTTCCTTGATATCAACCACTAAAATATTATAAAAAAAATTAAAAATTAAAGATAGTCCTGGATAGGTATTTAATTCTAAATCAACAGAACGCCATAGTTACTAAATAAACACTGCAGTAAAATACTTAACGAAATCTTGTTGAAACACCCAACCACAGTAGAAACGCCTAGCACCTACGGCATTTTCTTCCAGGGCGGCCGAAGGAGAAGAGTCCGCGTGAAGGTCCGACCCGTGGTGGACGACTTCGTGACAGCGGAGTCGCAGCACTTCAATTCCGCCTTGAACGGCCTCTTCCACGACCCATACAAGTACAACCCCATCCGCGAGTCGAAGCTCCCAACAGAGAATCCAAAATCATCAGAAAAATCAGTCCTGCGAGATTTCCTCACAGAGATCCTGAAGACCGACGAGCCTTCTCCTCGAACCACCACCACTGAGTCAGCAGAAGAAGCTTGGACGATGTCCCCAGCTTTGACAACACCCATGGTGATCCCCGACGACGCTGAGGAAACGACAACAATCGAGAGCCAGACCACACCACCACCAACAACTGACAAACCTGAAGAAAAAACCACAACGCGATCTTCCGAAGCCAGTGTCTCTAAACTGACGCAAGATTCTTCGAACAAAATGGAGAAGAATGGGCAACCATGGAGCGAGGAGAAAACGAAGGATGAGAAGAAGAAGACCAAGATTGAAGACCTCTGGGAGTCGACGAAGAAGGAGAACTGGGACCAGAAGAGCGCTCAAGACTCTTTGGACCAAGGTTTCTTCACCAATAAGTACACAACTAAGGAGAACGACTTGGAAGCAAAAGAAGAAGGCCAAGGTGGAATGAGATTGAAAGTACTCGACGATGACGAAGAGGAAGGTTTCGGCAAGGTCTCAGGGAAGACCTCAGAGGAGACCAGAGTCTCATCAGAGTCTCAGGAAAACAGTGAAGAATCTAAAGAAGAGGACAACTACGCTCATCCAAAGAATCACAGGTCGAGATGGAGCGAGGTGAGGTACCCCTCAGCCTTCGATCGCTCCCAAGCTTCATGGAACCACGAGTCAAAAGCCTCGAAAGACTCTATTCCTGGTCTAGAGACAAAAAACGAAGGTGATGGTAGCGTGAAGACCCTGTCAGACTACGTGAAGGCGATCTTCGACAGCATGAAGAGTGCTGAAGAAGAAACGACCATCGCAATGTCAGAAGCTGAAGAGACCCCGACGACCCTGCAGACTCCATTAGATGGAGGATTGGAGGTGTTTGACAACGAGGAGGAAGAAGAAAAAGCAACCACGAAGTCTGCGGATGTTAAAGTGACTACCCAGGCGACGTTCCTGACGGAAGACTCGAAGGTGATGAACGAAGTGGAGTCGAAGGAAGTGACTCACGTTACAGAGTCGATGGTGGATGTCGATCCTCAAGATTCGACGACCTTGGGGAGAGTCAGCACCTCCGAGAACCCAACAAGTTCGTCATCCGAGCCCTTGGCCACGGAACCACCGACCACGACGACGACTCCGAGCACCACGATGCAGAGCAACACCACCGAGTCGATACTGGGCAAGGTCCTGAGGACCTCGACGACCACGAAGGTCTCCCACATGACGGAGATCTGCTATAGGGGGCGCTGCGTGATGACTAGGCCCAGTCAGGATGATCGGTCCAGATGAAGGGACCAGGTAGAGGTGCATCCTCGATATTTGCGCCCCGTTCACTAAGCGCGACAGCGTCCAGTGAGGGGCCTGTACAGGGGCCTCGTTTCATCGCGACTTTCGCATCGTACTTTCTCTAATTTATTTGCCTGGACCCGATTTCTTCTTTATCGCTTGCGTGTCGTCGACTCGGGGCGTGTGATCGGAAGGGACGAGCTTCGTTGAGCTCGCTGGCTGTAAGCCTGTTACTGCGCAGGGTGCACCGTTTTGATTTCATTATCTTGAGTGTGCTTGTTATTAGTGGTGATGGGTGGAAATCTGCGGGGAATTAAAGAATTGCGAGGGAGTAGATATTGGTTTTCGCGAGAGGTTTCTATCGGGATAATATTTCTCGAGATTTCTGGGTGTTATTTGAATCTTTAATAATTTAAAACGCAATCCTCACGCTTTTAAGGTTTGACGATCATATTCTTAATACACCACCTTCTCAAAATTAAATAGTTGGATTTAAATAGCAAACATAAGCTATTCAAAATCTCCAGAAATGTATTATAAGCGTTCAGCGTTGGGGAATGGCCAGTGGCGAATTTAAGGATGTATCGGATCTATCTTCAAAATTGTACCAAGTCGAGGAAAATTTGTCGCCTCCCTAAGGCCCTATTTTCAAAAAAGGATTATGACTTTAACCAAACATTATATTTTTTCTGTACTATTACACTTAACCCATTTTTAGTAAATTACCTCTTCATTTTCCCGAAAAATGGACCCTGTCCAGAAGGGCCCCCTAGGGCCCAATCTTCAAAAAAGAATTATGACTTTAAAGAAACACTACATTTTTTTCTGTACTATTACACTTAACCCATTTTTAGTAAATTCCCTCTTAATTTTCCCCCCAAAATGGGCCCCTCAGAACGTTTGCCATCTGGGCCTTGTTTCTTAAATCAGCCACTGGTTATTTGTAGAGTTCCGACAAGAGTAACCTCCGAGAGTCGGCGTTGGGGGAATCAGTAACGCGTCTGACCAGTACTTAGAGGACCCACAGATCTTGAGTTCGAGCCCTACCGCCAGAGGTTCTGTTTTTTATTTACAAATGACAATTCTCCTTTAAACTTCACTCGCAGCAAAAGCTTATCACAATCCTCCTGAAACCAAAACACGCCCTATAAACAAAAAAAGTACCTACTACTACAAAAACTATCAAAAAACAAATTCTGCCCTTTCTTCCCTCGGATTAACCACTTAAAAAGGTTTATCCCCGCGTCATCAATAATAAAAGCACTCAAACTAATCAAGTCCCACGGAGCACCCTGCAATCATCAATTCACTACCATACCATTAACCCTACAAACTTAAGGAATGCCCAACGAAGATCGTTCTCTTCGCACCGGAGAGAAGAAGAGCTTCCCTTCTTCCCAACAGAGCGTCCCTTATAAATCGAGTAATTCCCTTGCAAAGTGGATCTTCCTCCACACCTCCGGTCCAACAAAGGATCCAGCCGGGCCAAACGCGAAGCTGGCATTCCAGACGAAGATGGTGGAAGGGTTTCCGCGACACAGCGGAATGCAAAGATCGTTCGGATGAAGGGAGTTCGCAGCCGTGGCGCGCGCTGAAGAATAATGCGGCCTTAGCCAGCATAGGCTGGTTCGATAAGGAAGAGTCGCGCACCGGTGACTACGAATCGATCGTACGTCGCGACGGTTGTTTATAAAACGGGGGCCAAAGCGTTTCTGGCAGCCTGTGCCCGGTCGAAGTAGGAAATGAGTGGCCGGTGTCGGGCGACGCGCGGAACCGTGTCTGGCACGTCGCTTTAAACGATAGTGGGCTAAGTCTATTTAACTTAATTACACCTACCGTCTGCTATACGTGTAAGTTAAGCGTATGCCTAAGTATTTTAATAAAAATATACACATGTAAGAAAGCAAACGACCTATAATAGCCTGCATGAGTTCCTTGACCAGCTAATTGCTCCATCAACCCACATCCATGCTTTACTTCAACCTTCTTGGCGGAAGCTCCATCGCGATCGAGTTGCCATTAAAGTGTCGCAGATCAAATGGTCTCGAAATTGGGATCGGGGGAAGTTATGGATGACATCACCGACTGGATACGAGACGTAATGCATTGAGATGTAGGAGGGGTGGCAGTCGTTGGGGTTGAAAGGATTAAGTGGCCCGATGGAAGACGTCGCCAAGAGTGACGTTTCTCTTAGTCTACCCTGGACGCTCTTTGTTGCCCCCCGCGACCCAGACGGACGCTCCGCGAGATTTCCTTTTGTGGAACGAACCGGGCAACCTCGCTGCGCCGGCTCCTTTAGCGTTAAATTGAGCCAACAAACTCTCCGCGGAAGTTGAACGGAGTTCGTCGACCTAGTTGCATCTCTTGCAATCAACTCTCCCCTCCTCCTATTGTTTTTATCGAAAATCTCCTAACGACTATCGAACTACTTTACGGTTGTCGGATTAATTCTTGCGGCGAGGCCTGATCATCGTTATTGCGACTCGACGGCGGCGGACCGATCCTTTAGGGCACGGGAAGAAGAACAGTTTTAATTGCTCCAGTTTTTCAGGTGTATGTTATTTAGCGGTCGCGGGGTAAGGGAGTTACGCGATGCGGAATGGGGAAGAAGTAAATGGGGGAAGGGAAACTTATTTGTTATCAAGTTGAAAACAGGAGGAGGTTTATTAATTTTTTAAGGAAATATTAAGGGGTTAGTTTACTTTGATCGGCTTAAAAATTGTACTATTTTTAATGTTTGTATTTTTCAGTAAGTTCAACGTATAATGCGATAAATCTTTTTCGTATTTTTTATGCTACTCTTATATTATACAAAAAAATTGAAACGAATTTTTTTAATTTGTTTTAAATGTGTTTTTGTCGCGTTAACATGGCACTAAAAAAGAATTTCGAAGAAATTCTTAATTTGTATGAGTGTCACTATCGCCTGTAGTTCAATTAACAATTTTTATTGAAAAATAACAAAATGGCGCCGGTTTGAAAAAACAGTTCGACAAAACACCTTTTTTCCCGGCTATTTTTCGACAAAAATTGTTAATTGTGGTACGACTGATAGCGACACTCATACAGATTAAAAATCTTTTCGAATTTTTGTTTCTGATGAGCCTGAGTGGGGAAATCAGCTGCACCACTAACATATCTCTTTTTTGAAGTGACATATTGACGCTATAAAAAAGCATTTAAAACAAATCAAAAAATTCTTTCTAAATTTTTTTGTATAATGAATTTATTTCATTATATGTTATATTTATTCAGAAAAAATATCTTTAAAAATCGACTAACTTTTCGGCCGACCAAAGTAGAATGGCCTCTTAAAAATATCTTTTCATATTTTATTATTAATAAAACTGCCTCGAAGAAGAACCCTCAACCCTTAAAAATACTAAAACCGTCAATGTGGAGAAAATATACATTAAATTCGCCGTTAATTACATTCACCTATTTAGGCGCGAGCCGAACGACTTTTCAAACCCTCGCGATCCAGTTACGTAATTCGATCGATCGTTTTCGCCCCCCTCCACCGAAATGCCAGGTTTGTTTATCGACGGCCCGGCGAAAACCGTGGTGCCCGACGGTGGGAGAATTATCAAAGCGCGCCGGAAGTCGCATTACGATCATTTTCCAATAGCGACGCTTTCCTGCCCCCAGCGACGGAGGGGGTTGCATTCAACCGGGGGGTTGTCGAGCATCGATTCCAGCTAGATATCTGTGCCACGACACCGCCGTCAATTCTGATGGCCACTTCGATTCCGGAAATAGGAAATAATCGACTGGAGAGGGCCTCGGAATAGACTAACGACGGCCGAATTTGGAGCGTGCCCTTGACACCGTCGAAAGAGTCAATTTCCCACGTCAGGGGCTCCTCATGCGTCGTTTCCAACGCTCACCTCCCACCTCCAACGCCCCACGCTCTACATTCTAAGTCCCGTTTGCCCAAATCCACGGATTCGTAACACGACTGCTCGACTTTCGATTAAAATCGAATATGGATCTAACCAAATATTAAATTCCCCTGTATAATTGAATTTAATTTCACCGGGGACGTTTGTGTGCCATTTTTTTCAGGAGAACTCAGAAGTTTACGGTAGAGTAACAGAATTTTACTGCGGGGTAAGCTTTATTGGTTTGTGTTTTTATGGGATCCGCAGGATTCGAGGTAATTGAATAAAGAGAGTGGATGCGGAAATAGGGGTTCGATGGGGGTGTATGAATGTTAGGAGGACCGTTAACCTAATTCTCACGTGGTGCGTACGTTGGAGGGTGTCGATGGTATTGCCATGGTCTGGGAAAGGGCGAAGGAAGGGGATTAAAGAGAAAAGGTGGCAAGAACCGTATCGCGGTTAAAGCGAAAAATGGCGTGGCGCGCGATCGATCGCCAGTCGCGTCTGGAGTTCGCCACAGATGGCGGGAGTACGCGGAAATGTTTCTCCGTTTCGCGGAAAAGAAACGAGAGTGAGTCACGGAGCATCGACATCGGCCGCGCAGTGGCATGGGACGCGACTTTCCCGCGCTCCAAATTCATTTCGAATTGAGGAACAGTGACGTTCGCGATTACTTTAATCCTGTATTCGCGTGGATTTTAATTGCGGGACACGCGGTGTGATTAATTGAAAGAAAAGTTGTTATTTTAGTGGGAGGTGTTTTGTTGTTATTTATGAAGATAAATTATTGCTGCGTATGCTGAACTTGGCAATTTGTGTAGAGTATTTTAAGACTTTAAGAGTTTTAAGAAACTCCATTTCTCTGGGAAGATAAATTATGAAAAGAACGGAGGGAGGATTTATAGTGGTTGAAAGTGGCATGAATTTTTAATTTCGCGACACGCGATCCTATTCGAATCCATGTTACTCGCTGAAACGTTATTTTTTATACATCTTCTTAAACCTTTTCTCAAAAGCCTCCAACAAATTGTAACTTCGTTGAAGAATCACTTAGTTCTCTGAAACGATCAATCATTCACTGCGATCGTGACAGGTATCAATGAATCTGACCAATTAATGAAAGTGTATAATCCTAAATGTATTCGCTTTCAGAATTAAGAATTATCTAAGAACATGAACTCCTATGATTTCTATAAATTGTACCGCCATAAAACTTCAAACTAGAGTTAGGCATTAACTAAATAAAAGATTATTTAAATAACGGATCAATTAAAAGTTACATTAACCTTAAATTATTTGACGCATAAAGTCCCTCGATTTCAGAATTAGGAATCATTTAAAAACATAAACCCCTATGATTTCTATAAATTATGCCAAAAAAACTTAACTATAAAACTTCAAACTAGAATTGGGCATTAATTAAATAAAAGATTACTTAAATCCCGGATAAATTAAAAGTTACATTAACCTTAGATTATATAACGAATAAAGTTACTTTTTCATTCGACAATATTTTTTCAACTTATATTCCTCATTCAAAATTTTAATTTAAATAAAAATTGTCCCCATCTCTGCTTCAAACTCAATCTACACTCAAACCCCGAGCCGCTCTACACTCCCAAAAACAAATTCCTCAAACTAATCAATCTCTCTATCAACCAACCACTAAACTCAATCACTCCAATCAAACTTACCAATCACCCCAGGTGTTAACTGCCAAAGTCAAAGGGCCTCGAAAATCATCGATTTGCCGAAATTGCGTCCAGCGCGCGGCGGACCGCCGAAAAATTGATTCCATGCCAATGGCGCTGCGACAGCAGCGCCGCCACGCGGTCAGCGACGCGGTGCCCCGCAACGTTGTCGCTTCCCGCGGAGTGGGGGCAGGTTTGATAACGATGAACAGAGACGCTGCGAGCGGGGAAAAGCGCGGCGAGGGGTGAAGTCTCGTAGAGGGAGCGAGTTCAGTTCAGGCGCAAGGGTCCTCGGTTAAGGACGCGACGGTCCTGCTAATCGGGACACTATGCCAGGCGGCGAGGGGTCCCCGATCAATCTCCTCGACCACCGTGCATCGACCACCTCCGGCGAGTGCGCGAACAGTGACGAGGATGAGAGGACGACAGACACGGTCCCCAACACGATGACGACCGCTCTCGCGGGCGACGGTCTCAGACGGAGGAAGGTCATACACGCGGCCAGAGAAAAGCTTGACATGGGTGAGTCTCGCTGCCCTCTCTCATCTCTCCCTTGCTCCATTCCCCCCGCTCAATTTCCCTATGTACCATTTTTTCCACGGTCCTACTGTAGCGTCGTATAATACCGCACGCATAAACCCTCTAACGAGCTGTCTCGCGCCGTTACGAGCGCATCCTCAGTGATAAACATTGAACCCAATGACCGAGCACCTCGTACGGGTTCACTCAGCCGTGGTGGCCAGCGACGCCTACGGGGCAGGGAACGCAAACTCGATTTGCCCTGCTTCCCTTTGCCCTAGCGCGCGTTCCAGTGAGAGAAAAAGAAAAGGGGCGACACAGCCACCCGCGTAGCCTCGCTGACCGTCGGTGCGCGCAGCCACGGATATGCGGCGGGCATTGTGCGCGCGTTCCCCGCTCTGCCGCACGTAAATATGTACATACGTGCGCGCTGGCAACGGCGTAAGGGGGCATCCAGCCGTGGGATCCCGTTACGAAACCTGGCGCAATAGGCCCCCCGGTAGGCGGTGTTTCGTCGCCTGATCGCTTCGCCACGGCGATCTTCCTCGGGGGGTTGGCCCGCCGCGGCTTATTTTCGCCGGGGGATCGATTCACCTTGCCGAAAATCGCCCCAACACACGCCCACCGCTTCGTCCCCCATCTTCTAACCTCGCCAGCTTCATCCCCTTTTAAAGTACAACAGGGTCAGCGGAGAAAATTTTTTTTTGAACGTGGAATTAGGGGGGGAGTAGAAATTAGAAGATTAAATTTGAATAGTAGTATGGAAAGAAAGAATAAAAAATTGTAAAATGCCCCTCGGAATTCCTGGATGTGGAATTCCACACAGAGGACAAACTTAAGTGTGGAGTGCTCCACACATTTCACGAGACTCGTGGCACGCTTCTCGCTCGTGCTTCATCGTCCAACGTGACTTCTCAGAGAAGAAGTCGCAGGGAAATGGCGGAGAGCGAGGGATGAGAAACTACACCCCCTTTTGTTGAATATTAGTAGGAGGAGGTTGAGGTCCAGTTTATTTTAAAGTTTTAAATGGAGGTAGCCAGATAAGAGTTGCAAATAAATAGAGAGGACGCGTACTTGGCTGCTTTGTGTACACGAAGGTATCGTTTCGCAGTGCACTCGAGGGTGGTTCGAGTAGGTCGCTGTTAGTGGGGGTGGAATTCTTGGAGGGCTGAAGAGTGTTATCGAAATGCTTAGGAATTTGAAGAATGACTTTGAGTGGCTAAGCTAGAGGCCGCGGATGTGTGTGTCTCTGGGAGGGGGTGAGTGTTCTTGAGGGCGGTCGGAGCGAGAGGGTAGAAAGAGGGTTGAAGGGGAATGGAGAATTCAGAAGGTTGGGAGGATCTGGAGAGAGAGTCTACAAAAGTGTACTAGAGTAAAACTACTTTATTTCCCGTTGCCCATGAATTACTCTGGAATTTACTAATTAGAAGCTAACATCTCATTTTAATTACACCATTGTATTCTGTATTTGGGATTGTGTTCCACGCCAATCGAGGCTCGTGTTGGGATTTCGAGATTTCTGATGTTGGTCCTGTCAGGGGGGTGGTTTTGGGGGTGACATTTAGGGGGACGGTAATCGCGTACAACTTCGACAACGCGTTGTCGCTTACGGCTATCCCATTTTGGGGGTAAATTGTCCTGGTAGCGGGGCAGTCGGAATCGGGGATTAGACGACGGTCGTTTGTAACAGCTTGTTTATCCAGAGAACTCGGGGCTCCCTGCTTAACCAGAGTTCTCGTCCTCGTGGTGCGATGTAATCGACTAGGGCTCGGCCTTTTGCGAGGGAGCCAGTTATATATGGGAGCAATATGCGGGGTGTTTTGAATTTATTTACCTTCTACGGTGCCCAAAATACTTGGAGCGTATTAGTCAGTCAAATCAAACGATTTTATTTGAATGGGTGGTGGTGAATTGTCTAGGGACGGAATTATTTAAATGCCTGGGGAATATATGAATATATAAATTGATTTGTGTGTAAATTTTGCGGTGTTCTTTCTTGTGTGAAAAAAGTATAGGTATGAATTTTTTATAGATGGATATTTGGTTTTGTTTTTCGTATTAATTTATAGAATTAATTATTCTACTTTATTAATTCCTTTGAAAGTAATCTGAATTTTCTATGTAAAAGGAATTAATAAAGTAGAATAATTAATTCTATAAATTAATACGGAAAACAAAACCAAATATCCATCTATAAAAAATTCACACGTATACTTTGAAAGTAATCTGAATTTTTTATGTAAAATTTAAGCTAGAATAAACAAAACAAAATCAGAGAGTCCTCCTTTCACACTGTTTCAAAATACCATGTTTATTTCTTTATCGAAAAACAGAAATAAGAAATAGCATAATAATTGAGCTTCAGTATAAACGTTTAGATTTGAAGATAATTATTGCACCGCTTGTGCAAAAGCAATAACATTTACATATAATTGCAGAAAACTCCACGTTCTCAAAACTAGGTACGTCGTTATCAAAATAAATATCGCAATGAAACTACAATTGTCCTTTTACACATTGGATTCGTGCAATTATCCTTATTCCGTAATTATTTGACCGTGTACATTTTCCACGTTAATCTGACTAAGCTTTGTGTTTGACAAATTTTTCATCTTCTTCATTGCAAGGCCGATGTTCCAGACAGATTACGGTTGACCGTGCTTTCGAAACTACATTTACATGCTAACCACCCCTAACGACGGGGCTCGCGTGAACGCGAGCGTTACGTGACTTTAAAAATCCGTGTAGCTACGAAGCTGCCATCAACCCTAAACCGCCCATCGCCATAAATTCCCCTTATGCTACATTTTCGATGCCAGCAATCCCGCGAATGCGATTTTATGCTATTCGGATAATCCTCGAAAGCTTTTACTCGTTTTTCATACACGACTGATATCTTATACCAGCAACGGAGCATTATTATTATTGCTGTTCGTGATATCGTTGCGGTATGCACATTGAAATATTGAGTTTTCCACTGGAGGATTACACGGAAGGGTTTGACAAATTTTATTCCAGTGGTGAGGGGAAATAGGAACCTATCGGGTGGAAAATAGGAACGAGGGAATATTGATTTCCCAATGAAATTGAATTTTTCGAATTCTAAATTAAATTTTTAAATTTTTCTGCTTCTAAAATTATTTTAAATACTAGATTCCAAGTTCTAAATTATTCCAAGTCCCAAATTCCGAATTCTAAAGGAGGTATTCTAACTCCGAAATTACAAATTCTACATCTCAAGATTCAAATTCCAAGTACTACATTCCAAATTCTGAATTTCGGGTTACCAGTGTCAAATTTGACATTATCTTAAATCCTAAATTCCATACTATAAATTATTCTATATAATTCAAACTCCGGAATTCTAAATTAATCTAAACTCTAAATCCCAAGATTCAAATTACAAGTAGCACATTCCACATCCACATTCCAAATTCTAAATTCCGAATTGCTACTGCTAAATTTAACATTATTTTAAATTCTAAATTCCATACCCTAAATTATTCTAAATAATTCAGACTCCGAAATTCTAAATTAATCTAAATTCTAAATCCCAAGATTCAAATTCCAAGTACCACATTCTACATCCACATTCCAAATTCTAAATTCCCAGTTCCACATTCCCCATTCCCAATTCTACATGATCTTTAACCCCAAATTCCACGCCCAAAATTATTCTAAATTCCAAATCCACAATTACCCCCATTACAGCATTGCCCGTTCGAAATTCAGTAAACAATAATTACACCGATAAAGTAATTGAGTGTCCCGCTAAAAACACCGTAAACAAAGCGGAGCGATTTTAGTACGGTGACCCTCAAGGGAGCGCGCCGAGCCATGCAAACTGTCAGCATGGGTTGAAAAAGGCACGGCTGATCGAGCGACAATAATCTCTCAGAAAAAACTGTACCCTTCCCCTGAAAAATTGTACACAGAGCTCCTATGTAACAATTCCCCTGAAGCTTTAATTAAAACGTTAAGTGCTCTATAAATACCATAGCGGTCCCTTAAGGTATTTATCTGCGTCAGCCATTTTATGAAACCGACCCAGCACTGCTTTGCTTTTAACGCCACTACCACGGATCTCCCTTTAACCGTTCACGGCCGAGGGGAACGAAACGCAAACAGAAGGGGTGTGAAATTGTGAAATGCCACAATTCGCTGAAGAGTGCCTTCACGTTTTTAGTTGACAGTCGACGTACCTGGGATTGGAACAGGGGTAGTTCATCCTCGACTCTGACGTAAGAACACCCCCACCCCCTATGTCATCCCGAAAATGAGGCGTATTAACGTTTCAGAAACGACTTAGCCCATCAATGCACGAAGGCTGTGAAGGCAGTCGATTGATTTTCCCTGTTCGGGTCATCAAATATGAATGAACCCAGCATCGAAATTCTCGGATGTCAGAGGCAGCTGAAGAATTTTCTATCTCATGTATTCTGCATCTTGTGTCGCATGGAAATGGAATTTCTCTTTCCTGTTGAACGGAGGAATTTTCGTTCCGGCTATTTCGATGAGTGATCCTTTAAATGGAATTTTGGTATTAGTGGGTTTGCATGTTAGAATTATTAGAAAATAGGGGAGGTAGTAGTCAGAGGTTTGTGGGGAAGTTTGTGTGTAAATACCTGAAATCACAGATAAGGGGTGAAGGGTAGTGAATGGTAGTTTCGACAGAGACGACAACCTAAGTAGAATAGGACACCGCAGAATCACAATTGAACGAGTAGAGGATGTAGATAGCAATCTGGCAGTGTACCAGCGGTGTAAGTAGAATGGGGCGGTGAAGTAGGACGTCAAAATCACAGGTAAACCACTAAAGGTGGGGGATATGAATTGGATAAAGAAACATGTACCTACGTACTGCATATAAATCGGTGTAAAATCGTAACGATTGCATAAGTGGAATGGAATATCTATAAGTAGGACAACTAAGCCCCTAAAAGCAGTGGATACAAATTTGACATATCGCTTTCCTAGTTCGAATAGAACTCTGTAAAATCCTGATCATAGCTAAGTAAGCATCTAAAGGGAGTGAATAGAAAATCTTTAAAAACATCCAGTTGCTTAAGTAGAATAAGACACTTAAGGAGTCATGCTTAGTTGACAGACGCGATTTTCGGGAATTTTTTGTGGAATATCTACTTTATATTTTTTAGAACTATTTTCTTATTTTAAAAGTACATATATTTAGCAACTCTCAGTAATTTTGTTATAGAAAAATGTTAAATTATAATATTATAAATATTAATATTAAAAAATGAACGAATAACAGCCACTCTCCCGGAAACTATTTTTTTGCAGTGATCTGAAATCAGAATGTAAAAAAGATTCTGTTACCCATACAGCACACTTCGTTGCGGCAAAGTTGCAGGATGGTTGCAGTAACCTTGCGATGTTGCATGGTTGCAGTGCAATGTCGATGTATGGTTGCTGCGACGTTGCGGTGCAACATTGCACGGGGCGGACATAGAATTGTTTCTGCATAGTTGCTGCATAGTTGCGTTGCAATAATGCACTGCAACTTTGCCGCAATTATGCCGCAACTATGCAGCAACTTTGCCGCAATTATGCCGCAACTATGCAGCAACTTTGCCGCAATTATGTCGCAACTATGCAGCAACTTTGCCGCAGCTTTGCCGCAACTTTGTCGCAACTTTGCCACAACTTTGCGGCGTTAGCAAATTTTAAAACATAATATCTCCAAAACCGGCTGAAATAAAGTGTATACATTATACTTTATTGAATTCGTCTTGAAACGCACTATCAAGTGATCTGTTAAAAAAAAGAGTTCCGTAGAAAATTTGCCCCCTCCAACCACGCAATTTCATGTAAACAATTTCTTTTATATCTCCAATACGTTAGGAAATATCCAGGTGTTTACTGTTCCCGCGGACATCCAGTATAATGAACTAAAATATAAAATATATGTCGGAGAAGGCAACCATTTAATCAGTTCCAAGCATAAGTCAGAATCTACTTTACTGGTGGCACGTGCCAAACTGATGTTTCCGTGAAGGCGAGCACGGCGCACAGTGCTTTTAGAACGACAATATATGGGGGTCGTAGTACTCATGTAGTATGAAAGTTTTTAACGTACAGAGTAATCAATATATATACCATCTACAGTACACTACATCCAAGAAGGTTCCGTGGCCACAACAGTAGCGCGTCAGATTGTCATGCGGGCGGGCCGGTGTTCAAATCTGTCGTGACCAATAACTTTTTTTATTTTTTTTTAACAGTTTTTCGTTGCCTCAAAGTTGCCGTGCAAAGTTGCCTCAAAGTTGCTGTGCAACGTTGCAGCAGGCGGACATAGAATTATTGCTGCATAGTTGCGGCAACGTTGCGTGAATCGTTGCAATCTTGCACCGCAACTATACTGCAACTATGCTGCAACGAGAGTGTGCTGTATGGGTAGTATATGAGTTTAGCTAGTTCGTGAACGAAGGATTTTTCAAAAACATGATTTCAGATAAAATGGCGGCCGTTTAACGCAAAATCAGGATTTTTCGAAGTTTGAATTGTTCGTTTCTCGTGAATTAAAAATAGAGTTTTCATTGAAAACAAAAATCCTTCGTTCACGAACTAGAAAAACTCGTATACTAACAGAATGTTCTTCATTTTTCGATATCAGAGAAATCGTGCTCACCGCAAAAAAAATAGTTTCCAGGAGAGTGGCTGTTATTCGTTCATTTGTTAATGTTTTTCTATAACAAAATTACAGAGAGTTGCTGAGTATATGTATTTTTAAAATAAGTAATAATAAATCCCTAAAAACACTGCAAATAAATTTGACAGAGACCCACCTCCCTAATTCAAACGAAACACCATAAAATCCTAATTCACCCCTAGCCAACAAAACCCAACGAAAAGATCCTCAACAAAGAACCAACTACCCAAGTAGAACATCATACAACCCTCCAAGAAAAATGCAAATAGTTGAGTCGGGAATGCGAAGCCCCACAAAGCCACCGAGCACGTGGCTCTCGCGCCAGGTACAGCCACGTCGTTCTAAAGCTGAAGAAACGAGAGGTCGATCTCTATCACTTCTATCTCTTGCCCCGGTGGACTCGAAACTCTCCCCAAAGAACCCTTGGTCGTCCGAAAACAATCACGTCCCCCGAGCACTGAGAAACGACGCGGACCATCGAGGCTTTCAGCCAACACTTCCCTCGGTGTCCCCCGACAAATATCCAGGACCACGTATACAACGTTCACGCCAGAGCCATAGATGTCTTCGCCGAAACATGGTCGGTTTTAATTGGCTGGAACTATAGACGGCGCGAACTCACGCCGCAGCGACCCTCTGCTGCACCCGAGATAACATTTCGTCGCGCTGCTGCCTTCCGGAAGTTTCACTTTATTTCGTCTCAAGTTTACGCATAATTATAGCTTTGGGACGTTGGGACAGGATGACACCGCGCAGGATGAAACAGAGGTTCATTTAGCGGGGCTGGAGTTTAAATTATGGGGAGGGTGGATGCTAATTCTTTGGAAATTGTGGAGCTCCACATTCGAATCTCCCACGTTCTACTCGATACTATTTTGGGGGGTGGTTTTTAAATGGATACGATTTTGGATAAATGACGGGTGATTTTTGGTGTGGGAGTTTTGATTTTAAGGGACGGGGGTTGGGTTTGTAATTATTCGTTACAATGTAGCCTCTGAGCAACGTTTCGCGCATTTGCATTTAGATGGGGCTTGACTTAGCTCGTTTGGGGGTGGGACTTCTTCCGTTTTCGTTAGAATTGGCCTCAAAGCTTGGGGTTTCCGGTTGACACACTCCGGGTAAGTTTATAGAGGGGCTGCTTGGAGTTCGAATGAATTTCTCGGGCGATAGGAAAGCCTTGATATCATTAAGTCGGGTTAAACGGAGATAATGGAATTAGGGGATTAAATTCAGTCGCTGGTGAGACGGCGGCGGAAGTCGGTGCGGGGGGAACTTTGCTGCGAAACGATTTATCCGGCGGCGGGGAAGGCCTAGATATGATAAATAATTACCGTAGACTGAGGGGACATTGACAGGTTTTTGTATCTTTTTTTTTTGGATAATGGGAAAATTATGGTTTTAACTTTTGCTTTAAGGGGTCATTCTACTTTGAACCACCGAAAAATTAAGCTATTTTTAAAGATGTTTTTCTCGGTAAATGCAATATATGTATAATGAAAGAAATCTTTTTGATATTTATTAAGCTACTCTTATATTATACAAAAAAAGTTTGACAAAACACCTAGAAGGATAATAAAACTTAATAAATACGAAAAAGATTCATTTCATTATATGTTGTAATTACTGAGAAAAAAATCTTTACATATAGCTTAATTTTTCGGCCGATCAAAGTAGAATGATCCCTTAAGCCTTCATGGTCATACGGGGTGTTTTGCACCCCGGGCAATTCTTTTCTGTGCCAAAATTTCTGTAAATTTTTACAAAAATTTTAAATGTTTTTTGTGAAATTTGATGAATTTTAACAAAAAGAAATGCCTTTTTCCACAATTGTTTTTTCAACTACAGCTTTCATCATAACAAAATTTACATTTTTAGAAAAAGACTGTTACTGTTGTTAAATGGTAACTCAAACATGATGCTGGGGTGCAGTGAACGCCACGTGACCAATTTGTGGTTATAAGGTGTGACCTCGGAGGGTTAATTTAGTGTCCTATTATAACATTACACCTTTTGTGATTGTATTACAAGTGTGCACACATAGATTAAGGGAGGGGGTAAAATATAATTCAGGAATTATTAATGTTGCATATAATATTAACAGATGCCTCTAATGTCAAATTTCTTCATTACGAATTCATATATTCCCCACGGCGCAAGTCACAAACACCTTAGCTTCACTTAAAAACTATTAATTCTCAAAATTCTTAATTCTAACTTTAAACTGATGCAAAATTGAATCCTTCAAATTCTGTTCTTTTATCAACTACAATCGACAAAAGAAATTATTTCTTCCGAAGAAATTCAAATAACAGAAAACTACCCTATCATTATAAATCCTCAAACTGACACTTTTTAACGTACAATGCAATCATACACCCTCCCCCCAGTGATGCACCAAGGTTAGATGATGGCGTGAAGGATGTCGAAGAGCAAACTTCACAGTTTTACAGAAATAGCAAGAAGCAAGAGATTCAAACAGAAGCGGATAACAAAGGAAAGAAAATGAGAATTATGATTGCATCGCGTGTCTGCTGAAGGAAGCGAAGTAAATTATTAAGCAAACTCCACTTGCAAGATACCAGTGGTTCTCCGCGGACAAAAGAAGAGTTGCCATCGAAGATAATAAACAGAACAAACAATTCTTCTCGAAGAAAGCGCACGAAAAGCGTGGCTGTAGTTGAATATTCGCCGCCGTTATCTGCGCGTGGAAACCTTTCGCGTGTCTCACGTGCCTCCCTCTAACATTACGCGAATGTGGATCACCGTTTACGACCCGAAATCGATACCCGCGCCATCGATAGAAACGAATTTGCTCAAATATTACACGGGGATGAATCGTTGCAACGCGCGACGCAGTAAAACCGTTTTAGAGCGTATATTATATTGGCCATATAAAAGCGAAATGAGAGGAACGTTATTGTGGTATAAAAAATATGTGTTTCAAAACGTTGGAACTACTTCAGGAATTTTTTAATAAAATGAGATATGTAGACAGCGCCTTTAGGAGTGCAATTTAATTAAATATTTAAGTACCTACTATGAGTTTCTAAATTTGAAATATGACTTTTCTGTAAAGCTTTGCTTGAAATATTATGTTACTTAAGGGAACGCTGATAATATGGCGCACCCAGAGGGTTGGGGGAGGGGGCAGGGGGTCCTGACACTCCCAAGAAGGGGCTTTGTAAAAATAAAAGAAAAAAAAATGGATTTTATTATTTAAATAATTTTTTATAATCATATAATGAATTTTAGTGAATTTGAATTGAAAATATTTTTATTCCTTCAACACGGGAACCCCCCAAGATTAAATTCTGAGCGCACGACTAGCTGATATTGCTGTTTTTTTTATATTTTTGTTCCAAAGTTATATCCTCGGGAAGAACATTTGAAAGAAAGTCGAAGTTCGCGATGACGGAGACTCGTGCGAGTTTTATTTTTACTACGATCTTCCTGAAGTCGTTTGTAAGATACACGTTTTACAGGGGAAGCAGCAAGGAACAGGGTAATATTTTTTTATTACCACAATGTACGACAGTTAGGAACATCTCAGCCCCTTCAAAGTATCTTTATTGGCATACTGCTCCGCGAAGTGGAATCTTCAGGCTTGGCGCGCCATATTTGTTTAAAATTGATGGAAAACTCTTGACCTGTTAGTCTTTGGAAACTAAATTTCAACAATTTCTGTACCATTTTTCAAGAAGCAGACATACTCTGTTTTGTGAAAAGAATTTCATAGATAGATTATTATTATTACGTTGTATTTTTTGTTTATTAAGGATAACCGTTTAGTTTAGAGCATATAACTAAGAATTAAACAAAAACTAAAACTAATACAAATGAAACATTTACACAGTGCGGTGTTATTTATTTAACTATGATCAGGTCACTTCTACTAATAAGTAATAATAGAATCAATTGGCCCTTCAGCTTACTCTTCTTCATTTATTCTGAATCTTGTCAGATGATTTCAAGTTTATGACAAGTTAGCTTGATTGGAAGACTGAGTTCCCCATTGATTTTACCTCGACTATATTAAGATGGAACCCCACCAATGTGGGTTAGGTACCACTACCAATGTATTCCAGGTTCGGATTTAATCTTCACATTTGGCGTAATACGTCAATACCAACGGCAGATTTATAGCGTCTATACTGTCTATATAGGAACGATACTGTTCCCTTCTGCATCGAAGAATATAGCCTCAAAGAAAGTTTCAAACCATGGCGATTGAAAAAAGTAAGTACCTACTTTCAACGAAAAATATTAACTATTTAAATATGGCCCTATAAACTCTCTATATTAACTTTAATTTCTCCAAAACTAAAATTAAAGAACCCACAATCAGAATCCCCCAAAATCTCCTCTAAACCGCCCCAAACCACGCATTGACACCCTCCTAAATAAACTCTGTGGCTTATTCGTAAAACTGATAAAATAATGAATTTATTCCTCAATTTTTATAAAACGCAAATTTCAAGATCGATCTACCTATTACAATAAATCAATTAATAATCGACATCAATTCTAAAATACAAAAGTTCTTCCCAATATGCATTTTCATTAATCAACTGTACTGTACAAAAACTCAGCCACTAATAGCTTTCATTAATCCTTAAGAATCGTAGAACGAACAAATGGCCTTGCTGAGTTTCACCAACAATCCAACCACTCTCGAGGCTTCTATCTTCGGTCATTTATCACAGCATACAACCCTCCACGCCTAGTCGCTGGCTCGCAGATCACGCGCAAACAGTCCATCCCCCAACTAAACGCTCCCAAGCGGCGTAGAAGTCAGCGCTAGCACGCATGCCATCGGTGGTCAGCGATGACCGCAGAGAAAACCATGCGCGTGTAACGCGTCTGCATGGAATCCGTTTAATTGCCTCTGAAAGGCTGATTAAGCAGTCAGATTTTCGTCAAGACGTAACGAATCGACGGATTGCCGATCGTCGCCATTCTTCTTAGACGTTATTGAACTGCGCAACCGCGACATGGCCGACCGTGATTCTTTCGTTCGGCTGGGCCACGAAATTGCCGTCCTCGGCGAGCAGCCGGTTCGAAAAGCAATTTCGAGGCTTATAGTCGTCGACCAGAAAATTGCCTTCGGGAGAGAAGCTGCGCAAGACGGCACTCGACGCTCCTTAAAGGGGCTGCATATATAGGGCTAAAAACCAGGCCGAACTTTGGCAATCTTTTCTTCATTGAAAATATTTTTTTAATTTCCAAATCTTCGTATACATTTTAAAGTAGGTACTTGAATGTAACGATTCTGTAAATTTAATTGGGATACTAAGAAGATTGAATATGCAATAGCTAGGTATTTCCTTTGGGGAGGTTTTTCAGAGCTTTTTTATATCAAGAAAATTTACCCCACAAATCATTTTATATTCTGAAGATTTGTATCATTATTTATTTTACTAAGTTAATCTGGAGGTAAATACATTGTATATTCATATAAAGAATTACCTAAGTCAAATTTTTACAACATTATATTTCTCCTACCTTCTTATCAACCCTAATGTAAATAAATATTGAGATAAATTAATCTATAAAATCTAGCTAATGAGTCTGAATTAGACATATATTTTGAAAATATAGAATAGAATTAATATTTTCTATTAACTTCTTGACCTCAACTGAAAAAATAGTAACTAAAATATCTAGTATAGTTTTAATCTGAAGGGTGAAAACTAAAGTTTTGTAAGGTAAAAAGAAAACTGGACTGTATTCTTTAAATCAATTATTATGAAAACATAATGAATTTTATGGAATTTGCATTCAAAATATTTTTTTGCCTTCAACTACGCTTCCCCCAAAATTAAATTCTGAATACGCCACCACTTAGAACTACCCCAATCCAAAACAGGGAAACGATAATTTTTACCACTGATAATAACGACACTGAATAAGAAATAATACCCAGAAATGATATGTGTGCGTCGACCTTCACTGCTGTTGACACAAGGGTGCTCGCGCACCCCTATCGACAACAGATAGGAAAAGATTCCTTGGAAAATTTTCGCGATGAGTGAAGGGAAACATCGTATAGAATAGAATCGTCCCGCCCTCAGCCATATTTCCTAAGTCCCCCCAAGAACAAAAACAGACCATAAATCCTCCCTCTTCTCAGCGGACCATGGACGGGGACATTTCTCAAAGTTTCACTTTTGGGGTGGTTTCTTGCAACTCTCGTGTCGTAATTGAATGTACAATTAGAACTTGGAATAGTTTTTGTACTCGTCAGCTCTTCTGCAGGAAGCCTCCCAAATTACGTGAGCATTTCTCAGTGAATTTTATTCACGATACACTTAAAACGGGGTGGAATTATGGACAACGAGGGATAATTCGTTTCCCTTCTAACGACAGCTGCTGAAGATTCTCTTTAACGAAGGTTCGCGCTGCAAAGAGTAGCAGCCGAAGGGCGATCGTCAATTAACAACCCTGCGATACGCTCGCACGTCTGAATTCAATTTATCCTCGAACAAAAGAAGTTCGTTAGGAGCGCCCCGCACGGCTGTATCCTTTTCTTCCTGCCTTCGCTCACGATTATCTCGGACGCGTCCTTCGAAGTAACGACGAGCTGCTGGTTACCCTTGTTCCGTCTGTATAATCTATGCGGAGGGAGAACGAGCGACTGAAGATCCGGACTAACAATACGAATTATCGTTGTTCGAGTGGCGCTTGAGATCCTCGTAACGATCCTCGCTCCCACGGACCTTGCCTCGAATTCGTTGTGATCAGGGGATGCTGACGATGCTTCGCGTTATTCTCTCTGGGGGTTAATTCATCCGCGCCTTGCATTCCTGAGGAAGATTTTTGTTCCTTCAACTCGTTAAAGTTGAGGGGGTGAAGAATGTGGTTCTCACTGTAGAGGAATCTTTTATTTTCGCTCCTCGAGGGGGATCTTAACCTTCGACGGACGCATGCAGGATAAACTTTGACCCGTTTTATTTAGATGTAGTCAACCCTCTGGATTTTCGTCGCCTCGAGACATGTACGCGACCAGGGTGGAATTGGAGATTTGATACCCCTTGGGTAAGAAATGTCTGCCCCCTTTTCCGCGAAATATCGTCAAATATTTTAATTTAAAAAGGTCGAGACAAATTTAAAGTTATTTCTATATGGAAACTCACTTGTGAGTTATTGCTAATTTGCTTTATGAAGAAAAAGTGAGTTGTTTCCCATATAGCACCATAACATTGCAGCAACGTCTTTGCAAAATTGCAATGTTGCACCTTAACATTGCAGAGACATTGCAGGTTCAGTCCTAATTCAGTCCGCATTCGCAATATTGCAAGTGTGTATTTCTGTAAAGTTGCGGCAACAGTACAAATATGTAGTCCCGCAACGTTCCGGCAATGATACTACAATGAAACGGCGAAATTTTGGCAATAAATATTGCATAAATATTGTTGGATCGTTGCCAATGGAACATTGCATGGCAACGAACTTGCAATATTGCTGCAATATTGCAGAATCGTTGCCACCCTAATAATGCAAAACAATATTGCAGCATCATTCCAGCAATATTTCAATGCAACCTGCAACAACAGAATATTGCAGCAACGTTCCTGCAATACTGCTGCAACGTAGTGTGCTGTGTGAGTTTTAAAGTCGTCGCAGGCATTTGTGGTTAAATTTTTCCTAATTTCTTTCGACCAAAATTTGCCACTCTATATTGCATGTGTTTCTTTTTTATAAGGTCACTTCAACTCTACTTGAGTAAAAAACCAAAACGAACCCCGGTATCCGCCCTTTAAGGGTGAAATATGAATCAGCGCTTCGCAGAAAAATGGCAAAGTAGAACGGAACAGTGTATACGTGTCACGTGTGGCACTATAAAACTTCGTCAGAGGCGCTGTTAGACTTCACACGATCTCTCGTCGACGAAACAGCAAACTTGCCTTTCGTTATCGCGATCGTCGCTCCCCCGTCAATTATGCCGAGCTATTAACGCCACGATTTAGTGGTTTATTAAAGAAGAGACCCCCCTTCCGTCTCCCCGCGGCCCAAGCAAATTGATCCTTGTAAAAAGCGGGCGTTCGTCGCTAACGACGTGTCTCGTTACGAGACACGAGACATCGGGGATCGATATTTAATAACAATACACGTGTTTCGCCCCTGTTGCAGCTACCCGTCTCCTCAGACAGAAGATACCATGCACTGGCCACTTCATGACCCCCCGCCGCCTATGGATACAAAAGGTTCCAACTCAGGTACGTGCGGACAAGTCAATTAACGCTGTGTCTAGATGTCGAATTAGCGATTTAATCAACGAGAAGCGGGACCAATATCGCGGTGGTCGCGTGTGGCCGTCCTGTGGCGCGGCGACAGCGAAATTAACCTGTTAACAGGCGTAATTTTTCGATCGAAAATGGTAACTGGCTGGACAGTGACAAATGACAATAGACGAGTGAACTCGACTTGCCTGTAGCAGATACGAATGTGTCTTAATGTTATTTCTTATGTAAATAAAATGATTAAAATTATAGACGGAGGGATTCAACCGATAAATAAACAATTTACTCTAATAATATTATTAGTAAATAAAGTATGTTTTGTTTTAATATACTGTGTGTTTAATTCACATAAAAAACAAAAAGGAAGCAAAGAAACATTAAGAGGTTGATGAAATAGACTATCACACACGCCAAATCTCACCCACTCAAATTAACAAATTAATATTTGATATAAGAGTTGTACAATAACAGGTTTCATATTGAATTTTCTGTTTATTTCATTATCTTCCTAAAAAAATGCCAAAAATGACAGCAATTTTGCTCCGTCCAAGGTGGTCTAACACCTTAAACCAATGTATTGGTTCGGAATTTTAATGTATAGTTTTCGCGTGCTATTTGAAAAGTATAAAAAATCATCGCATAGACACCCCACTTGCAGTATGAATTTTCAATTTTCACGAAATCATCTCATTACTCATAATGTCACCCCCAATTGAATTCTACTTTAATCAATGACTTTGAAAATCACCATAATTACACTTCACTCCTACAAATGTAGCTGTTACGAATATATAAGCACATAGTACAACATATTACGTCTCTCACAGCTGGTCCTTACACACGAGTCCCTCCTTAGTCACTGAACGTGCAATGTATTCATTACTTAATGAGCGATATCTCGCGTAAAGGAAGTTGTTCGTTCGCTGACATGTATTCCCGTTCGCGCTGCACCCTTTAGAAGGTCGGACCGTTGTGTCTTCAACTGCAATTACGAGACCGAACTCATTATCGCCTCGGAAAGGTCTAGAAACGACGAGACCGCTCGGGAAAGAACAGCGATCGTGGTGCGCGACGCAAAAACACAGTGACCGAAGAAGTGCAACTAATCGAACGTAGCCTTAAAGGTCGTTACTGGAACTCGCTGTAACAATAACTTGGTTCGTGCACGTGACCCCCTACCGTGAAGTTTCTCGATTAATTTTACCAATTTCCTGTTACGTTCCGTGGGAAAGCAACTTTAACACAAACTTCTATAGAAGGTTTCCTGTGTACATTCATAAAAGTTTGTCACGTTCGTTCGACCACATTATTTTTGTATTAAAATTATGCATCAACCTGCGAAACTTCAAAATGACAAAAAATTAGATAAACACAGTATGGATCCCATTATTCTGTGATTTTTAATTTGCAAAATATTACCAACTCAAAAAAGAACTACTCTTGTATTATACAATTATTAAAACTGCCAAACCATGGTTCGATTTTAAGTTTAAAAAGGGAAAACTAGAGAAGATTTAAAATAATATTAATTACACTACTCGCTATTAAATAACCCATTAAAAATAACTCACTGTAAAATAATAACGGAAAATAAAATATACCCAATATAAATGAAACTACTTTTCTTTAACAATTAAAATGTTCAAACTAAATTTACTCAATTTCAGATCATTGAGGGTTGGTAGCTTTCTGCATAACTTGACACAAGGAATGCCAATCTAGGTATCTAGTATCAAGAAGCAAAAGGAAGATATTAGATAATGACTTTCACAATTAAGAAGTAGGAATGATAAACGATCTACGTAAATTTCAAAGAAACCGAAGATTATTTTTACAGTGGAAAATTATGTAAATTCCATGCTGAATAGGGTGGCAAACGCTGTAAATGCTGGAATAATTTATTTTCGTTTCCAGTGCTGTCGCAAAATAGAGCTGAGATCAGAAGCGCCCACGTCTCTGTGGTTGAAAAGAAAATATTGAAAATTCTCACCTCTGCCACTTGGTGATCGTTTACCATTATTATTCTTCTTAATTTATATGAAGAAACCTGCGAGTCACTGTATTTAACAGTACAAACAGAAAGATGGCCATTTACGTCAGAAAATAAATCAGAAACGTAGAATAAAATTCAGTTCACCTGTATGAGGTTTTTATTCTCTTCTACAGGGACGAAATACTCCATCCCCTTTAAGAACAGCGCACAAAAAAAACACATAGTTTTTACCCATGAGCATTATCCACACGTGTTTATTAATATTCCACTGAGGTGTAAAAAAAACTCAGCTATACATAATAATAATTAATGGAAATACAGCTTTTTTTTAAATGGTATTTTTCATGACGGTACGCACGATATCTCAACTTCTAGTGGGCCAATCTGGTCCATCTTTTTCGTACATATTCAAAAAACATATAATTCTAATCCGTAGCAGAATCAATGCGAAATAATTTTTTTTCACAAATTTAAGGTCGTTTAAAAACGAAAAACAAAAACACGAAAAAGATAAGTATAAATTCGAAGTCCCGCCACTTTGCGAATTTGTAATTCTTTTTCATAAATCTGCTACTGGCTATAGCCACACTCTAACTGATTAAAAATCCTTTTGGTTTTTTACTTTTGGATCAGCGGAACAGTCGGAATTGTATGTACCATAAAGCAATTTTTTTTGCACCCACTTTACGAAATAATCCATATCTCCTTTAATTATTATTATATATGGCTGAAATTTTTTTTACAACTAAGTGAAATGTTAATAAATACACGTGGATAATGCTCATCGGTGAAAACTGTGTAGTTTTTTTGCACATAGTCCCTAGAGAAAACCAAAAAATTGGCCTTCTAGACGAGAATACTTCCCCGCTAAACTTCATTTTAGCCGCTACTGCGTAGAGTAGACATGACTGTCAATTCGATCGACCATTGTCCGACAACCGAGGATCTCCATAGCCGAGGGCGTTCAAAAATACCCACTGCAGAGGTTCGTCTCGCTTCCTTTTATGCATTTGAATGGTTCATCTGTCGTGGTCCTTTATGCCTGTCGAAATCAATACGCGTGGACCATTGTACGGAACGATGCAAGGCATAAATATATCCTCGTTAGTTATTCTTTTGACCGCGTTCCCTGATGACAAAACGATGTAACTACCTTGTTTACGAAGGTTACACGTGGCAGTAAAATTACACGTGGAAGGACTTTATAAGGGATAGGTAGCCATATTTAGCAAGAGCAATAGAGGGTCGATTTGATACTAAGTGAAACTTCATACATGCGTGTTTGTTTCTGATAAAATAGGCGGAATACATGGCTCTGGGTTAATGAGGCGCGGGCTAAAAATACAAGGGTAGCGTTTTAATGACTCGTAGCCCAAAGTAAGTACAGGGCTTGACGAGATGTTTACTTGGAAAATACTACCTCTTTTTTTAGAGGCAATTTTGGTGTGTCGTTTTGGGGGAAATGGAGTCTGTAAACAGTTTGAGTGCAGCAAGGTTTAAGGAATGTTAAGGCTAAGAAAGTTTTACTTAACGTGATCCGAGCGAATCTCTGGTGAACGAGTAAACGAAAGTAAAATTTTACCTGAAGCTTAAACAGTTTCTTTCTGGTTCTTTTTTGTGAATCGATGTTAAAAATAAAAGTTTCTTTTAACATACATGTTAGGGGATGCAAATCCCTCGTCGAAGAAAAGTGTTATTTCAATGAATTATAGTTAACATTCAGAAGTATTACAGTAAAAATAATTACAGTTTTTTAGGATATCTGTATCTTCTTTGCTCACCACGCAATTTCTGTTACGCTGCGACAGTGATTCCACGTAGCGAGTGGTACGCGGGGATCGTAACGTAACTCTGCGTTCCCTGCTGCATCTGACGGTGCTACAAGAAACTGTGGTGACGATACTGCAGCAGTGCGCGATATTGGTAGAGCGCTACGAGCCGGGTGAGCACGTGCGAATATAAAAATATGGACTGGCGCGGGAACGTGAGAGGTGAAAATAAAGAAACGTTGGAGTGAAAGTAGGGTGGAAGTACAGAGCCACGAAAGTATGAACATACACAGCGGAAGGGGTGCGAAGTATAGAAATGAGAAGGCATATGGAATATGAAAACGTGTGGGACGTGTCACTGCAAAACAGTGGAAATATACAAAGAAATAGAAAGGAATTTAAAAACAGAGGCTACAAAGACAGAAAAATACAGAAATAATGAACTAAAGAAGCACAGAAAGAGAAATGAAATTTCATGAATTTGCGTGTTTATGTGACGTATAAAAACTTTCGAACGGTAGACTCTTGGATCACGAAATGTTCCTCAGCTTATTATGCCCGGTTGTTCCAGATAAATATAACTACAATTTTCATAGAAAAAACTAAAAAAATGTTGTGTTATAAAGTTAAAATCTAAATTACGAGCGAAACCGTGTAGTAAAGCTAGTTGAAATATAAAACTACGAGCATATCTTTTTTTGTTAATTGTATGCACATGGACTTATTATTAGTATTATTATTAGAATTATTATTATATAATAGCACTCAAAAGAAAGTTTAAACGGTGAAGGATAACAGAAATAAGATAGCTCTTTTATTATCTTAATATAAAAAACAGAAAGCTTCTACTTGTTTGTGTCTTTGTCTGTCGCCCTAAAAACTTTCAAACGATAAACTCTAGAATCACGAAATGTACCTCAGCTCATTATGCTTGACTAATACAGATGAATGTGAACATTTTCACAAAAAGAACTATAAAAAAAAATTTTTTAAATCAGAATCTAAATTTCGGGCGAAACCGAGTAGTAAAGCTAGTATCCCAAAAATCAGACCATTATTTCAAATCTACTATCAACTTCCTCATGCAGATATACAAAACTACGAGCTCCAAACTTTCTTTCGATCACCACTGTATTGTGTGACGTCTATTGAAACGCACTAAACTTGAACTCCCGCACAGAATAAGCTTCTAGCAAGCGGCACGTCGGTACGAGTGCAAAATTCATGCTACAGGATCGATCGACAATGGCATCCTTGGAATCCACAGTAAAGGGATGTAGAAACAGAAAGGAGTAGTATTATTTTCTCGTGTCATCGATATGATACATAATAATACTAATAATAATTCTGCATTGCACCAGTAGACATTAAGAATAATAACAAGAAGATAAAGAAAACATAAATGCATATAAGAAAACAAGAAATAGGAAATAGTAGAGATATAAATTAAATAACATATGTAAAATTGTGTCAGTTCAAGTTTTGTTTTAACATGAAAGCCACAATAGAACTTTTTATTTCTCAATGTCCTCAAGTTAGTTACGTTGTTCAAAATTTGTTAATATTGATATTCATCTTACTTTAATCAATTTTAAAAATGTGATAACACCGATGGTAATCACGGATGATAACCTGAAATTAAAAAAATTATAAAACTTTGGGGATATGTAGAGAATACATAGGTATGTATTACGCAATTTTGTTGCTATCCAAATTCATTCTAAGGGGATGAAATTGCTCCAAAAATCCGACTATTTTCCAATTTCGTGTTGTATCTCGCGAGTTGTAAGAATCGTAAGTTACCAAATGATAGTCCTACATAATCAAAACAAGTAACTTTAGTCTGAAAACATTTTTCTGTCTCTTACAGTCCGCGAGTTACAACAGGAACTCGGAAAATAGCCGTTTTTGCAAGGTGCAATTTCTCCCTCTTAGAGTGAACTTGCACAGCAAAAAGAAACTGCTATATATCTTCCACACACCCCTAAAGTTACATAATTTTTTTTATTTTCCGGGTGGGAGACCCTCCTTTGTGAGAAGCCAAGCGCTGGTCACGGCTGACCTCCGTGGCAGCGAACGTGTTAACCGATTAATTTCGTCTCGGGCAACGAAGCGCCCTTAATTAATCCTAGCGCCGTTGCCAAACAGCGCTGTGGAACGCGGCTCGAATCTGCACGCGGAAACGTGATTACAAGGAGCCCTTATCGTCGGTTGCACAGTTGAAACGCGTTGCAGCCGCACACTTTTTTTTGCTCCCCCTACCAGCACGGTTAACCGATTTGTTTCTATTATTGAGCGTGCCCGCGCGATATCGATTTCACGTCGCTCTCATAAACTATGCAACCACCGGCGTGTATAATGACCGCTTCTCCCGATACGCTTGAAGGTAAAGCATGGCGAAGGCGAAAGCGGGTCGTGGCAACGATAACACGCGTAGAATCCACGGTAATCGCTATGTTTCCTATGGACATTTTAAGGGGAGACAGTGGAAGGTGTATCGGGGTAATTTGAAGGCGGGCGGTTGCATTAATTATCGCGGTTAATTGCTGAGGAGTTGTATTAGGGTGGTGCTTTTGAAATTGTGGTTTCAAGTGGGGAAGTTTAAATCGAAATATTCGTTGCTCTTGAACTGTTTTATCTACTTTTTATTTTGTCGATTTATTTTCTTTATTCTTTTGTGTCTATTTATTTTTTTACTCTTTTGAGTCTACTTTTTTTATTCTTTTGAGTCTACATATTTATTTTATTTTTATTCTTTGCCCATTAATTATTTCATTTTTTGTATTTTTTTAGTCTACTTTATTCGTTTAAGTACCTATATATAAGTGCATTTTTTTCAAAACGACGAAACACGTCACTTAGCAAACTAATCCTTGTAGCTTTTCCAAAAGCTCAACTCGGTTGGATTAATTTTATAAAAGTTATGCGATTTTAAAAGTTGTAAACTTTCTTTCGTCCGCCACTGTATATTTATTTTATTCTTTTAAGTATCTATATTAATTTTATTTTTTGAGTTTTAAGTCAGCGTTAGCGATTGTTATTGTATCCGCATCATAAAGAAAATAACACCAACCCTATGCAGTAAGAAACGGTGTGTGGCGTTGGTATACAATTACAATATGTATTCATTCACTTTAATGATTGGTAATGAATAATGTTGCAACAAGTTAGTGATGTAACGTCTCTTTCTTCTTACGCGTTTCTTTTTATTCGATAATGAGTTTCAACGCTTGTCTGACTATAACAAGTTTCTACTACTTGTCTGGGAAACGGTTGGCTTGTACCACTTGGCTGAGTGCGCACTGGGTGTTACTACTAGTTTGGTAGGAAGTTTGCGGTTTTGTAATAGTGTTACGTCACCGTGACGCTATGTATTGTATGTAGTATTAAGTTATTTATTGCGCAGTGTATTGTGGGATTGACTGCGTTGTAATATATAGATGGCTTAATGCACAAATATTATATGTCTACTTTTAGCGTTTTCGAGAAAAACAATTTTAAAATATGCAATGGTAGGTACTTTATAAATGAGGACCTTGCAGCAAGAGGGGTGCAACTCCATCTTTACCGACTTCGAGTAAATTAGAAAAACAGTTTATAAAATTATTACTTTAACTTAACATTGAAAAGATAACACAATAATTTAAAAATATATATTTTCACACAATAAATAGTAGTTAGTGAATTCATAAGTTTTTATTCCTATTTTTGGCGAATTTTTCAAATCTGTAACTGCCCCTGACTGGCAGCAGGGTAACGAATGCGAGTTCACAATTTGCAATAAATCACCCATTTGTTATCGGATTTCCATCAAACGTGCACGAAACGCTGTAGATTCTTTTTACGTATATTACACGTCATAACTCAAAAACTGTCAAAAATGGAGCTACGCTAGTCTTACTGCAAGGTCCTCAATTATTCTCCTCTGGGGTATGGATTTATTGGAAAATGTTTGCATATGGAACGAATTTAATTCTGTGATGTATGGATTATAATGTAAAAATAATAGATTTTATGTAAGATGTAATTTATTGTAGTGATAGTTTAAACTAGCTTAAATTCGAATGACGAGCCAGACTCGTCAACTGTAACTTCGACATAACATGTGTAAGAAAAAATACTGCGTATGCTTTTATACCAAACATTTTTAAATTTAAACAAATATCACGTTCATTCCTGGGAACGTGATATTTGTTTAAATTTAAAAATGTTTAGTATAAAAGCATACGCAGTATTTTTTCTTTTTATCTAACTTTCCTTGAGAATGGTCATAATCATTGGCCGAAACGTTGGAATTTGATAAAATTTCTCAAAATTGCAAAATAGCTTTCATTTAATTATTTAATAGACCGAACCAATGTGCCGAAATCATCTCTTCTAATTAGATTATATTAAATATATACAATGTGTGAACAAGTGTACAGTCAGCCAAGGAGTGCGAGTCAATCATTTCTCAGACAAGTGGTATAAATTACCATATAGTCAAATCCTTTCAACCAAAGAGCACAGTTCCACCCTCGCAGTAGCCAATCCTATAATTTTAATCAAGAATGTAGTATTAATCGCCTTTGGACCATAAAAATACCCACACATAAACAAAAGAACATAAATTTCGCCTTCCATTAAGCCAAATGAGAAACCTCAGAGTTGACATTCATTGCTATCTGAAATAGCACATCGACGTGCGTGTCGTCCGTCATTTTTGGTATTCTTCCATTACTGACAGTTCCTGTCTGACCTTTTTACCAGTATCGCAACGTAGGAGGTCGCGAACGAGCGTTTCACTTGCAAAGTTGAGGCCGGTCGCGGTGGCAACGTGAAACAAAGCTACGACTTCGATCTCCTTCGATTGTGCACTGGTTCTCACATTAAACTCGAAGCTAAGCAGGTGCAACAGGTGCCGCGACACAGCCACCGACCAATCGTGGCCATTTCGCATTAATATACACGCGGTGCATCCCCTCGTTGTCCCGTCGAACGCTTTTTCGCCGGTCCTCGTCGATTTAATCCAACCATCGAGCAGTCGATAATTTAATTATAAACTGACCTTTTCAAACTCGTCATTCCCATTCCAACAGCTGAGCGGAACATCCTCCTCACGTTTACCCACGCGCCCCGCCTTTGTTGCTCAACTTTTTCCCGCGGACGTGCCTGCATTACACTTTCAAACTCGATTTTTCTCGCGCTCACTTCTCTTTTGAAACCCCTCGTGCAGATAAAGTGCGAAGCTTATTTCATTGATTACGTTTTGATCGTGTGTATTTTAAAAAATATTCATTTTTTAGGTTTTTATTTTGCTTTAAATCTGTACTCGATTTGTAACTATTTTAGGATGTTTATTTAATTAAGCACCACAGAGTTAATACTTATATTTGAGTAATAATTAATATTGCGGGGAAGGGGAGGGTAAAATTTCCAATCGAGTTCCAACCACGCCATTTTTGCAAGAACCAGGTGCAACCAGCATTCCTTTAATCCTAGTTTCCGGAGGCACAGAGCAGGCGAGGTGAATTTCGTCGGCGCTATTAGGTCAGGCATGCCATCAGGATGTCGTTGCACGTGGATTGGCAATACCAAGCAATCTACTACCGTTTGGAAGACGGCCAGGCCGAACGATGTTAGCCTCCTTGCGCCAGAATTCACTGGCTCCTCTGTCCGGCCTGCACTTCTGCAGCGAGATAACTTCGCTGTATGGAACATTTGATTGTCGAGGAGGCAGATAAATGGGGAGAACGTGGGGGAAAAGTGTGGAACTCCAGATGGAATACATTTTGGATGTATAAACATTCTCGAGATTTAGTGGGGAAACATATGGGCAAACTTGATTATTTCTACTTTTTATTCGGGGGTGTCTAAGCGTCGCTGCTTATCACATCGTGGTGGATAGTAAACTCCTTTTGTTACAATAGAATAGATTAATAATAATCCATATAGGGAAAAAGTTTTGTATTTTAGAAAGCTTTCAATTATTACCTGATTTATTGTAATAGATTCAACTTTTAATTTGCATTTACTTAAAATTAAGAAATATGGACTTCTGTGCAATACAGACGCACTTTTCCTTTTTTTCTTCATTCTCTAAAAGAAAAAGGAACAGAATAATACTACAGAAAGGTGGTGCACATCTGTCCAAGAATCCCCGCTCGCAAGATCGATAGTAAGAAAATTTAAAATTTAATTCAAGTCTCAGCAGAATTCGAACTGAATTGTAACATAATTAGACACAATCGGAACGTTTAAATATTTCACATCATTGGTAGATAACGTTCCTTATCATTTGAACTTCCAAATCAGTCAAAATGGCTGGTGTTAAATTTGGTAATACTTTTTTTTTTATTTGAAAGAGGGCGATGCCCCAGTGATCCCATCCTAGACTGCATCAAAATTGACCGAATATTTTGCCAGTTCTGATTAATAATAAAGACTACTGTCACCCAATTATTATTATTTTATGTACGTACGCGCATATCTCCTAAGCACGTTGTGTCAATATATACAAAACTAAAATGTTAAAAATAAACAAATGTAAAAAAATTACAACCGACTTCAAAAAATAAAATTGCACTAAAAAGTAACAATAGTTTTTTCTCTTATTTAATATACAACTATCATATTTTTTAAGTCGGTGCCTCATCATTTGCACTGTATAAAAATATGAGAGTCGTAAATTAAATAAGTGAACAAATTTTTTAATTGTAAGTGCAATTTTATGTTTTTGAAGTCGGTTTTAATTTTTTTTCCTTTTTTTATAAGTATCTAGATATGACAAAAATGTATTTCTAAGTAATATAAATATGCATAATATAATGTATAGACTTTTTAACAATATAAAAATTAAAAAAAATATGAATAAAAGTTTATTTTCCTTACATAACGTATTTTATAAATAACCAGTGCTAGAAATACCTATGTATAAATTAATTGCCGGTAGTTTTAGCGTTAAACGTGGTTTAAAATCTGCCCAGGAATGCGACGTCGTGATGATGTTCCCGAGCGGAGCGAGCGACGAGACTCTGATGTGGCTCCTAGGTCGTCTTCGGGCTGGAACCCCGGGCCTAGTGGTGCACGTGCGGCACCACGCCTCGTCAGATAGTTACGGATTTTACTTAACAGCCCCATTTAGCGTGTAAGTACGCCGTATTCTCCATCGCGCGCTGTCCACCAAGTTTCCCCAACAACTCCAATTTAACAGCGCTCAAACTTTCCACCTTTCACGCGTGTAACGCTCCCACAATTTATCAACAACTTTTCACGGGAGTCTATGAAATCCGGAAGCATAAAGCAGAAGATTGGCTGTCGATAGATTGTTGAAAGCCGCCGAGGAAGTACATTTGCCAAAGACACTGCGCCAGGAGTTCGGCGGAGGTCTGAAAGAGTTCGTCGGCTCTGAGTCGAGCTGCTTCGAAGGGAGCGACGACGAGGCTCAATTCTTCACTACTCAAGAGAGGCAATCCCTGGTCCTGCACCTGCTGCACACGCTCAGAGCGGGGCCGCAGGATCTACACAGTCTGCCGGGTCTTAAGATGGTGGAAGGACAAGCAATTATTCCAAAGTGCATTTCTTCTAGGATCATTTCCCAGGTCAGTGTCGCTTTTCAATCACGTCCCCTTCGCGCTAGTCTTAAGGGGGATAATTCTTTGTGAATTTTTTCTACAAAAACGGTGCGACAAATTAATTTGAGGTTTGGCAGGCTATTTTACTGTATCTTGAACTATTATTCGGAATTTTTGTGTGACAGTGAAAAAATAAATATGGCAGATACAAAGAGAGCGTTGAAAAATAATCGGGTGGTGTTGGTGTTGACAAAAAGTACTGTAAGGTTTATTCGAAACACAAAAAGGAAAAGAAATTCTTAATCTATATGAATGTGGCTATCGGTAGATAAGAAAAATTCGGGCTTGTTTGTGGGTTATTAAAAATCCGTGACTTTTTAATTTTTTGATGAATCTCACATTTTTACGGACCATAGTATCATAGATTGTACCTATACATCTTGTAATTTTTTTCAAGGCGATTTGAACCCCCGTTCATTAGCAACTAGGGGAAAACCAAGAGAAAAAAAGATTCGAGAAAAACGCGTTTAAAGTTTCTGGGCAAAGGCGACGCGGTAGGTTGTCGCTTGACCTTTTTATCATCATGTGAAACTTTGCTGGCGAATTTAAACAAAATTTATAACAGTTACACACGAATCAATATTTTCCCCAATTTCTATGAAAACAAATCATCTTTAATCAGTTATAAAATGTGTTTATAAATATCCAATATTGATGCGGAAATTCCACACGATAGAGAAAGGAATCCCACAGCTCCCGTTAAAATTTCAAGTGAAAATATTCATTGGTTCAAGAGTTATGATGTACACCGTGTTTGGGAATGTAGTTTCGAGATAAACGGCTTGAAAGTTAAGTCCAATACACCAATACCGTTCTGCGAGGCCGTTACTCGACGGTGTACTCAATTACGTTCAGCGCTATAATTTCCATAATTATTCAAATTTCCCCACGATACATTGTTGTAAATGTTCACAAAGCATAGCACTTTCAGAATCAATAATAATAAAAAAATCGATTTTTCAAGATTTCAATAGTCCTACACTCCCTTAAATCTTACAATCACCTTCATCGAACCTGGAAACCTTAAAAAAGCACACTTGGAAAGGTAAAGGGCGATCACGATACAGAAAACTCTCGCTCAATAATTAAAATGTAACCCTCCAGCCACTGGCCTACAGCCCGCAATTGTTTCAATTTCAAATCAACATCACAAATAACAAACTCACCCCTGAAATTAAAATTCTCCGATTAGTATATTTAAGTATTCAACGTTTGGCCTTTGTTACAAAAATTAATGACTCCTGTAGTCAGAATTAAGAGGATCAATTTTCCTTTGCCCTTGCCCTTGCACAATTGTTGCAATTGCAAATCTATATCAGAAATAACAAACTCACCCCCGAAATTAAAATTCCCCGATTAGTATATTTAAGCATTCAACGTTTGGCCCTTGTTACAAAAATTAATGACTCCTGTTAGCAGAATTAAGAGGATCAATTTTCCTTTGCCCTTGCCCTTGCACAATTGTTACAATTGCAAATCTATATCAGAAATAACAAACTCACCCCCGAAATTAAAATTCTCCGATTAGTATATTTAAGTATCCAACGTTTGGCCCTTGTTACAAAAATTAATGACTCCTGTTACCAGAATTAAGTGGATCGATTTTCCCTTGCCCAGGTCTTCCCTCTTCACGAATTGCCTGCGTTGGAGAAGCTACAGCGGACGTGGGTCCGCGCGTTTCTCAGCCCCCAACCGTTGGACGACATTTGTAAATACTTCGGAGTAAAGATCACCATGTATTTCGCGTGGCTCGGCCATTACACCACCGCTTTGATCGTTCCAGCTGCAGTGGGTGTCATATATTGGGTAAGGTGCTCTGTTGCCCTTGTCCTCGGCGTAGCTGTCCGTCGATATCGGGCGAATAGACGGATGCTCGTCACCGTCGCACTAACCGCGAGCTCGGTTGCCCCCAGGTCGGCATCATCGGCAGGAATCAAGCGGTGGAAGATGTGGCGTACGTTCTGTTCTCCGTCTTGAACGTAATCTGGGCCACCGTTTATCTGGAAACCTGGAAGAGGAGGGGCGCCGAATTGGCCTACAGGTGGGGCACCCTGGATCAAAGGCACGACCTACTTCTCGAACCTAGGCCCTTGTTCACGGTGAGCCTCGCGTCGCTAGTAGACACCTACATCTTTACATAGTGGTCTCTTTTTTTGTGTATGTGTTTAGTTAGTTAATACACAGGGCGTTCGGCGGCAGAAGGGTAGAAAATGATGTGAGGTAGTTCTACGTTACAAAATGAGACGAAAATTAAGGGGACATTCTACTCTCTCGGTCGAAAAATTGGACACTTTTCGGTGATGGTTTTTATAGTGATATAAACACTTAACGTTTTCGAATTTTTGGGATATATTCTACCACTCTTGAGATACAAGAAAAAATCTTTGTTGTTTGTTTATTTTACTTGTTTAGTTAAATATTTCGCAGTGAAATTGGTGGCTTCAGAATTTAAACCGTTGCTGGGGGTTGAGATTTCGGACGACTGGATCGTCGAAAATAAAAAAACCGAATATATTTATAATTCGCAGGAGTATGGATGTCTCGCTTTCCACGAGAGAACAATTTTGGAACAAAATTATTAAATTGCTGGTCGATTAAAGTTGAAAGTACTAAAAGTGGCAATTCTTTTCTATATTTAATTGATATAAAATGTGGGAAAATATTGAAAATCTGAAGATATTTGTGGTTAGCGAGATAGTCATACTCCTGCAAATTAAAAATATGTTTAGTTTTTTAATTTCCGATGATCCAGTTGTCCGAAATTTCAACCGCCAGCAAGGGGTCAAATTCTGAAAACGCCAACTTCACTGTGAAATATTTAACTAAACAAGTCAAATCAACAAACAACAAAGATTTTTTCTTGTCTTTGAAGAGTGGTACAATATACCCCCCGAAATTCAAAACCGTTAAGTATGTAATTATTTCATTATAAAAATCATCACTGAAAAGTGGCGAATTTTTCGACCGAGAGAGTAGATGTCCCCTTAAGAGTAAAGAAATAACGGTGGAGGCTTAGTTCTTCAGATATTCGTGTTTGATAATTAGATTCGGGGATAAACTATAAATACGTAATTTCATTTACACGCGTCGCTGATCGCAGAATTTCTTCAGGCATTCCTAACCCGAGCTTTTATCCATAAATAACTAAAAAGCGAAGCTTCCGCTGCACTTTCATCTTATTTTAACCCATTTAAATTTCTACTTCTTTATTACCGAACACTCTGTATATACGGACAATCCCCTTAGAAATACAAAGCAAGGATCATAAAAACTAGAACCAGTCTCGACAATTATCGCAACTAGCGCCTGCGTTATGCAGTACACAGAAACAAAGAGGATTGTCCGTATCGCTTGAAAGACTAAATATCTCTCTCCAGAAGTGCTCCATACCCTCTGCTCTTGAATCTAGAGACGAACCCAGGAATGAAGTCGAGAATGTCAAAGTAGGTGTTACCTAACAATAAATTGCATAGCCTGTGCATGGGGTCAGTAACCCTCAATCGCGAGGTGTCTAAATAACAAAACACATCTGATCGATCATCTTCTAAAAAGAAGACCGACTGCCTGGCTTCATTTTCGTAATTTCGATTTGTCTGATCCAGGGCACGTTGGAAATCTCGCCTGTGACAGGGACACTGGAGCCAACATATCCGAGATGGAAGAGAAACATGTTCCGGTACTTCGTGAGCGTCCCCGTCATCGCAGCGTGCTTATTCTTCGTTTTCATCGTGATGATCCTGAGCTTCCAGATACAGGTGATGCCTCGCTGTTTATTCTAAAAACCGATTTATTCGGCGAGTTTATTCCATGAATTTAAATTGCGACTCGGTTGGGTTGCGGGCTTCCTTTGGACGTTAGAATATTCAAGGTTTAGGTGTGAAGAAAAAACATTCCGGTTGAATTACGAGCTTGGCAGCGTGCCGGAGATCGCATTCTCGAAATTCCCTGGGAAAGTCGAGTTGTGAGGGAAAGCGGCCAGGACGATTTAGCTCTGATATGTGAAACGGTGTTTTTGTGTGGCCGCGAGGGAAACAAGCGACACTCGGCTAATCGCATGCAAAAAAGCGTGGAGTTTTTGGGCGATCGGGGCTCGTTGAATAGAGGCCAGCTGGTCCTCGATCGATTTGTCGTCACGCCGGCGAAGTTATAGATGGTTTTGCTCGTGGAAAAGTTCGTGGCGTGTGAAATTCAATTCTATAGGATACCCCACTGCTTTCGTATTCCGTGGTGCGATTTTTTGTTAAAGTGGAGGGTTTTCAATCGATTTTTGGATATCTTCATTTCTTGTTGGGTCTGTTCGACAAGGGGACGCCGATTGCGTTGTATTGGGATCGTGTAATGCGTAGTAATATGTTTTTTGGAGACGCAGCAGTGTGGTATTAAACGCAGAAATATGTTTCTCTAGGAAATGTGGTAACACGTTTTTCTTGAAAGAGTAGTGATACGTTTCCCTCGAAAATATAGCACCGTGTTTTTCTCCAAAACGTAGTGATACGTTTCCCTCGAAAATATAGCACCGGGTTTTTCTCCAAAACGTAGTGATTTGTTTCCCTTGAAAAAGTAGTGATACGTTTCCCTAAAAAATATAGCATCGCGTTTTTTCTAAAAAATGTAGGGATACGTTTTTTCTAAAAAAATGTAGGGATACGTTTCCCTCGAAAATATAGCATCCCGTTTTTCTCGAAAACGTAGTGAGACGTTTCCTTTGAAAATATAGTACCGTGTTTTTCTCGAAAACGTAGTGACACATTTCCTTAAAAAATATAGCATCGCGTTTTTCTCGAAAATGTAGTGATAGGTTTCCCGAAAAAATATAGCACCGCGTTTTTGAAAAAGTAATGATACATTTCCCTCAAAAATATAGCACCGCGTTTTTCTCGAAAACGTAGTGATAGGTTTCCCGAAAAAATATAGCACCGCGTTTTTCTTGAAAACGTAATGATACATTTCCCTCAAAAATATAGCATCGCGTTTTTCTCGAAAACGTAATGACAAGTTTCCCTCGAAAAAGTAATAATCTGCTTCCCTCTAAAATATAGCAACCCATTTTTCTCGATGCCATAATAATACATTCCCCCCGAAACCATAGCGATACGTTCTTCAAGAGGACATAATACCACAAACACGTTCATAACCACATATATAGTACCACGATCTTCCCTCTCCCATATCCCAACATTTCTGCATTCCCAATAACAATCTAGAACACATCCTACTACCTTCATCCCATCTCCAACATAATCTCAAAACTTCCCAACGGTGTCACCCTACCAACCCTTTTAAATTCGCCCCACTTCCCATTAACTAAACCTAAAAAAAGAATATCACAGTGAACATCCGAAAAATCTTCGCAGGATTGGTGGGACGCTCGCCTGGAGTCCGGGGGATACAGTTTCTGGCTGAGTTACGTGCCAAAAGTTTTACTCGCCTTGGTGATAGCGTTAATGGACGAAGTTTACTTTAAGGTCGCCGTGTGGCTGAACGACATGGGTACGTATAGAGGCGGAAGAACAGCGGCTCCGTCGATTTTCCCATAGCCTCACTATCTCTCTCGACAATCGATCCCGCCCTACATGCGAATTCGAGATACGTGCGACCGATGCCTACGAATTCTTCGCATCAACATCTGTGTATTCACCGAGACACTATGCACGTCTATTTAGTATCCAAGAGCCTAGCATATACTTTCTTGAATCTTTTCACGGCTTAGCTTCTACTAGAGTGTAACTGAGAACTACATCCCCTGATTTAACATTTCATAACTTGAACGGATCTTGCTCAACAGGCGAATGTTTTCTACCCTCCCCTCATCCCTGATACAAGAACACACACGTACGATCGAGAGATAACTCTAGAGACATCTTATCTCTCCTCCCACTTCTTCTTTCCTCTCTTCTTCTACTTCTCTTTCATTTAATTTCTATTTCTTATTTTTTTTAAACACTGGAGAGCAGTCATGTTACAGTAGATAGTATTTGTGATTTTTGTGTGTTGGACGCAGAAAACTATCGGCTAGACACCGAGTACGAGAATCATCTGATCTACAAGGTGGCACTGGTAATAAGAAGAAACTGTCCATTTTCAACGAATAGATTATTTGTGCTGTTCTAGCTGTTCTCACGTGTCCTCCTCTAATCAGTTCATGAGAGCGCGCGTTCGCCTCTCGTGTTTCAATTTAATTCAACATTCATATTGCCAATGCTTTTCAGCCATCGTGTTACAGAGAATTTTATCAGAGTGTTTCGATTTTCTTTCATTGCGTTGCGATGCATGCCAGTCGTTTTTTATTATATATATATAGTAAATGCAAAAGTGTGGTCGTTCATTTAGAGGTGGACCTTTAAATATGTTTAATTATTACATTAGAGCTCTTACGCTTCTTTCTATCAATTATTATATGAACAGTGTCTGCTCTGGCTGTCTCTGTCGCTGCATGGAAATTCTATTCTCTGTCGAAAATTACTTTCTGCTTGCGCTTGTCGATTCTTCGTGCAATTTTTATGATTCGTGAGTTTATCCGCCAATCTCCGTTGCATCCTATGCGTTGTAGCGTGTGTGTTTTAATCCGCCGTGGCAAATAGAGAGTATACAGAAGGGACTATGTATTTCAGTTTCAGTTTGTAAACTCCTTCCTATCGCTATTTTACATCGCCTTCTACCTACAAGATCAAGAGAGGCTGAAAGAGGTAAGGACCCCTTTATTCCCGTTTCTTTCCTCTTTTTCTCTTCTACTATCTCGAAATTCTTCTCTAAGAATCACTGTTAGACAGGCTGTCCATTGGTATTAGATTCCCATTTGACTATTCAATAGACCAACTGTTTGCCGATTTTCTGTTCTTGAAGACGATCATCTACTTCTCCGTTACCTGTTAGCTAGCGCTCCGATTAGAATTCTCAAAGAAAATGTTAGAACAGTTGTTAGTGAAACCTTGGCACCATCGATTTATTAAAATAAATGTAATATTGGCAGAGGCAAACTAGCTAAACGGAAATCGACATGTTTCCAAAGGCGAGCTTCAAAGAGCCACGACGAAATGTAAACTAAAACGATTTTCAGAGACACGGAGTAACAAGGGGTACTAAATTAAATAGTATCTATGTAATATGTTATATGAAATTATAATTGCGATATATTTACAACACCCGTTACAGACTTCCTACTCTTTAATTACTATGTATAATACTCTACTTTTTATAGAATAACTTATAAATAGGGTAGAGTGGGGAAAAAAATCCCGAATGTATGTTTTTATATATTAAAATAATTTGAGTTTAAGAAATAAGGCTAAACTGCTTAAAAGAGAGTTATATTTTTATGCTGAGTCAAAATTATTATGCAATTTTTTGTTCAAGCTGAATCTGTTTCCTGTATTTTCATTGTTTTGTTTGAAAAAAGGTTTCCGTAGTATTTCCTTTCAATATTGTATACCAAAAGAAATTGGTTTAATGAATATTTGTTGATTTCAAAAGAGTTTCTTACTTATTTCGTTTTATGTTACACGAAAAGCTGATTAGAAAATATTAAGGACTTTTTATCCCCAAGCAATCAATTCTCCATTTTGAATTGACACATATTTCGTGATATAACTCAATACATTAACTCAAAACACTATTAACCAACAGCTTTGTAAAATGAAAGCATAATAGTTGCAGTTTATACAAAATAACACCGTATATCTTTAGATTGTTATTACTAAATTTGACATAGGTTTATATGAAAAAACCCGACTGCTTAAAAAGCGAATGAAAATGACAAAATCACCTTAACTTATTTATACATAGTATATTATTTATAATAAATAGGATAATAGTAAGATGACAATTTAAATTAACTCAATTGCCTGCAGTCATCTTATTATTATCCTATTTATTATCAATAATATACTATGTATAAATAAATTAACTCTTGGTTTTGTCATTTTTGTTTGCTTTTTAAGCAGTCGGGTTTTTAAAATTTTATTTTTTTACTTCTCAGTTTTTTGAGGATTATATATCCTATGACATTCGGAAGATCAAGACAATTCTAAAGACACCTCATTTGTCCAAATCGGTGTATCCGTACACGCTCTAGAGCGTAACATCCGGACATACAAACATAGCATGATAAATACAATACACTCCTTTGCGTACCGCAATCGTGTAAAAATGGGACATGCAGCCCCACTCTACCTTGCATCTGCTGTACCGAGCAGTACTGACGTCCGGCACTGCGTATTCGCGAAGAAAATGGAGCTACACAACTCGATTTATCCCTTCTCTTCTCTTTAATCTAAAATCCGAACACTACTATTCAATACTTCACTACAAAGAACCTACAAATCACACTATTGCTCGGTACACTTGCACACTGCTTCAAAGTGTATTGAAACGTGACGATGATGTGTATTCGTGTAAAGATCGGTTCTTCGGCGTGACTAAAAATCCTAGTGATATTCTCTGCTATCGTTTTAGCAACTCGCCGCGTTGCTGATAGCCCGCCAGGTGATCGGCAACCTGAAAGAGTCCGCGGTGCCCTATCTGATCGAGCAGCTGAGACTGGCGCGTTTAAGCTTCGAGCTGTTCGGCGCTCTGAGCCCGAGCGAGGCGAGGCCTCCGCCGGGTGATGAGGCTGAGGAGAACAAGAAGGAGCCTGAAGACAAGGGTGAACGGGTCGAGACCGGGAAGAGCAAGCAACCGAGGAACGTCAGCCAGGCTGAGCTGGAAAGTTCCCTCTACAGAGTAGGGCATCCCACTAATTCTCTACTTAGTGACGTTACGTTCAAGGTTTGGTCTAGACTTAGCTAATTTTCTTTCATTTACAATGCACTACGCAGTCACGCGCAGAACTGGCAGTGTTAGTGATACAGTAGACGGGGATTTCAGGGGAGACATTCTGCTCTGTGATTGCATCTGTTCGGGAGGATTGCTATTAGTTTTTTTTTTTTAATATTTGGGAAATTTAATATATTAATATTTGAAAAATTATTATTTTAATATTTGAGAAATTTATTATTTCAGTTCAATATTTGAGAAATTTATTATTTTAGTTCAACGTTTGAGAAATCTATTACTTTAGTTTGCTATGTATTTAATAAATCTATTATTTTACTTTATTACTTATTTGTGAAAGCACAGTATCACTTATTAAAAGATGAAATGAGAGATTTCAGTTGATTTTAAAATTTCTTCAAAGTGTGCAGGATTATTAATAATTTGATAGTGTTAACAATAAAAAATTATTGGATCTGGTATGATTTTGATGGAGATCATTAACGCTGCCTGTTCAAACATTGTCACCACATTATTACCCCTTCCTCGTGTTCTCCTTAATGTCTCCACTAGCTTGAGCGTACAGTATCTTTTCTTTGGTTTCACTCGAGAACCCATATGCCTCACGAATACGCGTCGAGGACATAACGCCCGTCCGTACACGGACGAAGCAGCTAATCGATGTTGTCCAGTGTTGTATGATCGGTTCTTTTTGCAGAATTTTAATGATTTCTTTCCCCATTTTCCAACGATTCCGTCGACGACGCGCAGATATCGAGCAAAAAGGTAATGTTCATCCTATCATTACGTACTTGACCCTTTCAATTACTAGCCGATGTACCAATTAACACGAATATACTATATGCAAAGTGTAAAAGAGTATAAAAGCCATGGATTTCACAGTTCACTCCACGCTTCTAACTTAGTAGAAATTCAGCAAAAAGATCATTGCACCAAAAGCGTAAATTCATTTATAAAAATCGTTACTTTCTTCACACCCTGTGCATACAATCGACGGTTCAGTGTTAATAGCATATGGTGCAGTCTCTAAAGGTGTCCCTTCAATTTGACTGATTCGTTTTAGAGCAGGGGATAAAATGAGATTAACTCTTCGACTGGTAATATCATTTCATCCTTGGAGGTCTTCATATATTCTTATCAAAGCATTGCTAAACTTATTTCCGCACTTATTTCCACACAAGACACTGACTAAAGGTATCCTTTTCCCAAAGGAACGATGTTGCACATGTCAATCTTTTCTACACTCCCAAGAGCACTGTCTCGGCGTGAGAACACGCCCACGCCAGTCAAAGAGTTAAAGAAAGACAAATAGTACCATCATGATAACTGAAAGGGTTGAATCCACGAATCACGGCTTGGCAAGCTGATTCCAAATCGAGCGCTAGCTTCTTATCTTTTGTTTGACGAGCATAGTATAACCCTCGCACCACCCACGCTAGATACACCATATACACATGGTAGAAAGCCGCTACGATGTCCCCGTACAATATAAATCTACCTTAAGAACGACTGATCCTAAATAATCACAAGAATATTGCAAAGAGGTCCGCGTGAAATTTCACGCTCGGGTGTGTTTCGTTCGCAGTACGACGGGGCGTTTTCAGAGCATCAGGAGATGCTGTCGCAATTGGGCTACGTCTGCCTGTTCTCTTCGGCATTCCCCTTGGCTGCCATGGCGGCTTTACTGGGTAATCTCCTCGAGCTTCGCGGTGACGCTTTCAAGCTTTGCTTCGTCCTCCAGAGGCCTTTTGGCCGAAGAGTCTCCAACATAGGGACTTGGCAAGTGAGTAACGAAGTCACGAGCGTGACGCAAGTCCCTTGGGTTCTTCTAAGGACTCCTACAGCTTTGTAGTTCCCGCAAAGATCATTCACCCAAATCATTTTGTTGTGGCAGAACGCCATGGAAGCGATGGGTTTGGTCGCGATATTAGTGAATTGCGCGCTGATAGGACTCAGCGGGCAGGTGCAGAGAATGTTCCCTGAGATGTCAGCCACCCAAACGATTCTACTGATAGTCGCCCTAGAACACATCATGCTGGCGATTCGATTCATTATAATCTGCGCGATCCCCGACATCCCGCACTGGGTGGCCACCGAAATGGCCAAGGTTGAGTTCTTGAGGAGAGAGGCGGTGAGGAGGCTCTCCTCCACTCCGTCGCCGGAGCAACAACCGGCAACAGTGATAGGTGAGTGATTTACCGTGGCATATGCCTCGGGTTGGCCTTGTAACCCAGTTCTTGGCTGCTTAGTGTCTTCCACGGTTGGTTGTCCAGCGTCAAATTGTCATATCTGCGAAGCTCCATCTTTGGAAGTGTAGATAGTGATGGTAGCAAGTCTAATTGTAAGTGGTTCCTTAAATTCCCGGAAGTTACAGAGATCACTGAATTCTTTGATTTCTCTAAATCCTTTGAATTCTTTGAATCCTTTGAATTCTTTGAATCCTTTGAATTCTTTGAATCCTTTGAATTCTTTGAGTTCTTTGAGTTCTTTGAGTTCTGCGAATTCTATGAATTCTATGAGTTCTTTGAATTCTTTAAATCCATTGAATTCTTTGAGTTCTTTGAATTCTATGAATTCTATAAATTCTTTGAGTTCTTTGAATCTTTTGAGTTCTTTGAGTTCTTTGAATTCTATGAATTCTTTGAATCCTTTGAATTCTTTGAATCCTTTGAATCCTTTGAATTCTTTGAATCCTTTGAATCCTCTGAATTCTTTGAGTTCTTTGAATTCATTGAATTCTTTAAATTCGTTAAATTCCTCGAATTCCATACACGTTATTCACAAGAAGCAAATGTTGAGGCCAGAGTACACCCCTATTCAAGGATCACAAATGCCACATGACCGTGGAACCACATAAATTTCGAAACATTTCATCATTTCCTTACTCGGCTAAAAAGCACGCCCCCGCTATCTCATCCTCTCTCCTACCATCTATTAATTTCGCTCGAACTCAGGGAGATTCGTGGTGAGTCCAGCAGACGGTGAAAGCGAAGAGCAACAACTGTTATCCGATCGCACCGGAGACGCGACATCCCCCAGTGTCCCGGACACACCGACTCTGGGGTCCAGCACCCAGACACCGAGCGGCCCACCGACACCCAGCATTGGGTCCGTGCCAAGAATCGCGGAAACACCGTCGGCGGATCACACGCCGGGCAGTGCCAGCAGCAGCGACATAGGTACACCTTTCCTGGCTGAAACTAACATGGGCAGCATTCGCGACATACACAATTCCCCTAGGTGCTCCATCCCTGGCGGAGAACGAGGTTCGACTACATGTTCCTTTTTCTCTTTTCGCATAATGAATATTATTAATTGTGCTGCTCGTACGCCAGCTTCTTTTCTTCAATTCGTTATACGCGCACGCAGCGTTTTCCATAAACGGGCGAAAATAATAAAACCGTACGCGGTGCTCATAGGGAGACGCCCGAGGGTGTGGTTACCGACTGAGCGGGAGTGGTTACCGACAGACCCAGAGTGGTTACCGACCGAGCCGGAGGCGTCGGGCGGAACCGACCACTACAGCCACCACTTGACCATCGGGCCCCATGGGGGCGTGGACTGGGTCCGAAAATTGGGCCTCGAGCCGGGCGGTCGGAAGTCCAGCGACTCCGAGATTAGCGGAGCCGGTACGGTAGGCGGGTGCGGCGACGAGCTGCCTCACCTTCACAGGTCCACCGACTGTATCGTCTCCAAAGAACTTGCCTCGTCTTCGGACAGCGATCTCCTCAGGTAAGTATTTTACGTAAGAATTCATTGACGATCCTTACATATCCGTCTGTCTTTTCTCTTTTCGCCACACCTCTGCGAAACGAAACCCAGATGCATTAGGAATTCCCTTTTAAGATCGGCTCCACTGTGGACAATGGCCCACAGGAACCAAAAGTTCCGCTTCTCTCCAGAGAGGGAGAAGGAACGAGAGAAAGCCGAGAAGGAGCGGGAGAAAGTGGAGAAGGAGCGTGAGAAAGAGAAGGAGCGTGACAAAGCCGAGAAACAGCAGTATCTGCAGCACCAGCGTGACACGCAGGAGTACAAGTCTCAGCAACAATTGGCTCATAATGCCGAGAGGGAGAGGGAGAGGGAGAGGGAGAGGGAGAGGGACTCGGGCGGGCTATCGGACTCCAGCAAGACGACCTCCAGCCAGGAGGAGGAGAAGCCGGCGAAGGAGGACCGGGAGGCAAAGAAGACCAGGGTGAAACAGAGCCTGATGAAGAGGGCCAGGTCCGTAGCTATCTTCTCGCTGAAGCTGAAAGAGCGCAGAGCGAGGGAGGCGGAGCTAAAGGCGAAAGAGGCAGAGAGGGAAGCCAGGTGGCAGCAGCCGCAGTCCTGCGTCGGCGGCGAACTCTCCTGCATTCCCATAGAGAAGCTTATATCCGTGGACGACATCGCGGCCATGGAGCTACGCAGACTTAATCATTAGCCGCTTGACGTTTCACTTTCGTTTCACACGCTACCGTAGAAACATTCGTCTGCGCCAGTGATACTCGCTACGAAACGAATGTTGCAGACAGTTTGGTTCGTGATACTCCGTCTAACAGGGGTCGTATTTGTTACTTTAAATTCGTTCCAATAGGCGAGTAAAAGGAGGCTAATTGGGAATTGAGTTCGAAGGGAAATGGGTGTTACAGTGAGGTTACGTTTCCTTTTACATATTAATGTCTCTTTCTTTTGAAGCTCCCCTTCTCTAACTCCTTCCCTAATCCCACTGTTATCCAAAAGTTCGAACGAGAAAATTTCTATATCAATTGGAATTTGTAATATCAAGGTTCGATGAAAACTTGCTCAATTTACGAAATATGTACTGTCTCGGTTAGAATCGTAAAGGTTGCTGGCGTCTCTGATAGATGGCGCTGCGCTGCGATTCTGTCGAACCTGCGACCGGAAGTCGCGAAGTATAACTAACTAAGAGTATTTTTCGCGCAACCGGATTTTTGTCCGTGTAGCTTGTCGCGAAACGGGATATTGACGAAAGCTTTTCCGCAAGTTAACTCCTTATCCATGAATTTCGACGCGGTTTCTGCGGCTTGCTTGCGAAAGCCGATCTTTCGACAAGATTTCGCGCGAGTATCATTCGCGTGGGCGAAACGCGCGCACCGGAAGGCACACGGGAACCATGAGAATGCTGAAAAGTGGTCGGGAGGGAGGCTACGATTGAAGTGTTTCTTTTTGGGGATGTCACGCCGGGAAGAGCATCGACGAACAGGAACAAAGAAACGGCGCACAAAGTAAAATTGAGTCATTACAAATTTTAGACAACGTTCTATAGTAAACAAGTTTAGAGTATCATCCTTAATGATCGCATTTTTTAGTAGATTAGTCGGATTACCTTCGGCATCGTAGACCGTAAGCTCCTGGGATCGGTAGCACACGATCGATTGTCCCCGACTTCCTTGCAATTCGATCTGCTTGGGGAAAGGAACGGCACAAAATTTCCAATTCGGAGAAGCGAATATATCTATCTTCCAGTACATGGTACAGTAACATTGAACACACTGATCCACGTATTTCTATCTCTACCTTCTTATCGAATACTTAACTAACTTTCAAACTCCTCGTTGTGATTCCACTAAAAATTTAAGAGATCTGACGAGCACGACGAGAGACGCGCGCGGTTAATGTTGCGGGGAAGTCGCGTAGCGGGGCGCATGCGCGCGATCGCGGACTGTCGCGGAACGAGAGGCAACGGACGTTTGTATTTAGAGCAGCTGCTGTTGGTAACGAAGGCCGCTCGGATGACCGACTCGACGGGAACTGGGATGTAAAGTGATCCCGTTGTTGTTGCTGAGGTATAAGTTGTTACTTAATGTTACCTAGATGTTTATGGGTTTAACGAAACTTTTTGCTAAATTAGATCTCTACGAATGCCTCCACGATTATAAACGTAACAGACACGCACGCAGTTTTCACACGCGCCTACGATTCAACGAGTTTGCTGACCGCAAAATACTTTCGTTCAATGAAGCACCGCGCAACACCGAAACGTAACGACACATCTGTTCTGCCGCTCGATCGAGGGTGATGGGGGGAGGGGGAGGGGGGAATGGGGAGATGTACGGCTCGGTTGACATGCGACAAATTTTAGGGACCGTTTTTGTATATAGCGAACTGTTTACGAGCCACGCGATAGAAAGGTTTGGTTCCACGGCCTAGCTGACGCGTCCCCGTCCGCCGCTGAAGTAGCGCAGTCGTTCACCGAGACACTTTCTTACGTTCTAACTTTTTAACGACCACCCACCGTGACTGTAGGCTATAGTGTTTACGATTAGACACGTCGACATTCGAGCACTGTTGAGGCAAAAACAAATAATGAATAAAAAAAAACGTCAGTAACGCATTGTACTTTAGCGCGCCCTTTGGGAACCGCGAGACTAGAATCCGCGAAGTTCGATAGTTTAGTCGCTTTCGTGAGGCGAAGTTTTAAAGTGTCAGCGGAACGCATCTATGTTTGTTAGATGTTTTGTATAAAACAGGAACTGAGCCAATAAAAACATTCTACGAAGAAATGATCGACGCATTTATTCATTCCCGAATTCCGAACGTCTGCAGATCGCTATTTTCTTGAGGAATATGAAGCTAATAATGTTAAAAGAATGATTTGGAAGAATCTTTTAAATCGGTATGTCAATTTTTTTTATTGACACTTTTAATGGAGACGGTGTGTTTTCGCATAGGGCCCCTGAACCAGGGCCGGCGCGAAGTGGATTCAGTAAGTTCCCCGGAACCCGGCCCCGCCCTCATAGATATTTATTATTATAAAATCTCTTTAAAAGGCCCCGCAGTCTCACGAGAAGCTCATCGTAAATTTTGCGGGGCCCTATGCATAAATATTTATTATTATAAAAATTCTTTAAAAGGCCCCGCGGTCCACGAGAAGCTCATCGTAAATTTTTCGGGGCCTTATGTATAGATAATTATTATTGTAAAATTTTTTTAAAAGGCTCCGAAGTACCACGAGAAGCTCATAATAAATTTTGCGAGACCCAATGTATAGTTATTTATTATTATAAAAAAAAAATTTAAAAGGCCCCGCAGTCCTCGAGAAGCTCATCGTAAATTTTTCGGGGCCTTATGCATATATATTTATTATTATAAAATTTAGATGTACATATTTCTGCGAGCACCCAGTGTACTGGAGTACATTGCCAACTGGTGCTCGCTTCCGAAGAGAGAAGACAGTCGGTCTCGGTGAGAATATCGATTTGTCATCAATCTTATACCGAGATCTCATACTTTAACCTCTTATACAAACTATTCCTTCTAAGAATTGTATTGTATTGTGTTAATTATAACTGAGTTACTCTGAATATTGTGCTTTAACAACAAATAATCACAATGCCCAACGAGGAGACACCCCGGCGGCGTAACAGTATAAAAAATGGCCCTGCAAAAGTTTACGCCGTCCCTGCCGTGAATGCAATAGTAAATGTAAGTAAATGGTAATAGAGAAAGCTTCAGTTATCAACAATACAATTTACCTTAACAAAAAAAACTAAATCTAAAATACATATACCTAGTGGGACCGATATTAGGGCCCAAAACGGACCCAGCCACGAACTCCACTGCGATCACTCAATCCGTCCGCCGTTCGAGTGTTAAAGGGACATTTTTCAAAAGCTCGCGCCACTGAAACTTGCAAGACGAAACAAGAGTAATGTCGAAACAAAAGTATAAATAACAGAAAGTAATAAGAAATTCTTTTATAGAACGATTCACTAATAGTTATTCGCTCGTGTAGCAGAAGTATGTGTTCCTAAAATAAAAATCCAATATAGGCAATGTTGCATATTGTAAACACTATCCAAATCCGATGCACCGGGGCGCAGACGCGCAGTGCAGCAGACAACTCCGTGGTGACGTGAGTGTGTCGTCGGATTGAAAATGTTTCGCTCTATCATGTTTTCGCGTAAGTTTCTTCAGGATTAATCTCGAATACTATTAAACACTTTCATCGCCCACGACAATTAACGATTAAACAAAACATAACACCTGTAAATTCAACTCAACGAAACCAATTACGAGTACACAGACAAATTCCGTGCATGTCTGCCTGTAAATCTATTTTGTGCCTAATTCTATCTAACAGTTTGTATTGCATAAGACGCGGCAACCAAATCAGCCAAATTAATTCCACCTTTTCGGCCTTTATTGCGAACCATCGCATCAATTTCGTCGCAAAATGTTTCATAACCTCGCGGGTTAAAAGGAACTTAGATAATACCGAAGGCAATGCGTTTTACTGAACACTGAATGAATATTATCACGAATGTACATACAGTATTCCATACTAAAAGAAAGTAAAAAAAATATTAAAAAACCGAGCGTAGCGTTACGATCGGAATATTTTTATTGCCAGATTCGCTCGAGCGAATATTCTTCTTTTAGAGAGGTTAAGATGAATGAACGTTTCAATTTCCAGCTACCGTCAATCAGGGTTTAGCGTCCCTGGTGCGCAACAACATCGCGCTGACGGGATGCCCCGCGGCGACTCAGGCGAAACACATGGCCACGGGGGCCTCTGTACCGGAGAAAGTTACGAGGAAACCTTACAGCCCCTTCCAAAATACCAGTAGCATAGGTGAATACGCAGTGGCACGGTTGGACGATCTTCTAAATTGGGGTCGCAAGGGTTCGATCTGGCCAATGACGTTTGGTCTCGCCTGCTGCGCCGTCGAAATGATGCACATCGCAGCGCCCAGATACGATATGGACAGATTCGGAGTGGTGTTCAGAGCATCGCCTAGGCAATCCGATGTAATCATAGTTGCTGGTACTCTGACGAATAAAATGGCTCCAGCGTTGCGGAGAATATACGATCAGATGCCTGAGCCACGATGGGTCATTTCCATGGGAAGCTGTGCCAATGGCGGTGGTTACTATCATTACAGTTATTCTGTCGTTAGGGGGTGTGATAGAATCATACCTGTGGACATATACGTGCCTGGTAAGTTCGTAGGTCCCTTATATTTGTTATATATTCATTGGGAAGTTGTTAGTTGTGTATCTATATTTATGAAAATGTTTCAGGATGTCCCCCAACAGCGGAAGCGTTATTGTATGGAGTGCTTCAATTACAGAAGAAGGTGAAACGTATGAAAACAGCGCAAATTTGGTACAGGCAGTAAGATTCGTGTACCTGATTAACGTAGCAATTTCTGTATAAATAATTTTGTTATAATGTGAAATGTAATTAAGGTAAAGATTAAACTATGAATTATTTTAAATAGTGATTGAACGTTGTAATCACTTTCTGCGATGACTAAGTTATTACGTAATCATGTCGTTTCCTAAAACTCTCATTTCTATTGGGTTTCTTCATTGTTCTTCACCGTTGAAAGCTATGTACAAATACTATAAATAAAAGACTCGGAATGTAATAATGTTGGATGCAGCACTCTAATTTTCTCTGGGGTAGACGTCCCAATTGATGGTAGTCATTGAGGTCCGCAGGGGGGGCAAAAGGGGCAGTTGTCTCCCGTGGCTGTTGAGAAAAAATCGCTTATTTTTCAAAACTGATCTTTATTAAGTTTATGCTAAAAAAGGGAATAATTTTAAATTTTTAATTAAATTGGCACTATATACATGGGTTAAAAAGCAAGAAGGGGTATATTTTTCTTTAGCATCATCCCAAAGTCCCCCCCCCCAGAAAAAAGTCTCCGGACGCCCCCGCTGGTAGTTTCTCTATTACTGCCACTGCCACAAAAAATCGCTCGTTTCTCGAGAGTAAAGAAAAATCTAAGCCAAAAGAAAAGGAAAAGTTCCCGAATGCGCATAGATTTTTAACCATAAAATAAGCCTGCAAAGCCTCGAGTAAATCGGTTCATTAATTTTTTAATTATGTGTGTCACCGACTTTGAAAACATGATTTTAAAGAAAACGCGTTTACAGTTTTGGGTCTGAGCGCTACACCAAGGAACACCTACTTATACGCGTATAACTTTGTCAATTTTGGTCCGATTAACTTGACACTCTCGGGGAATATTTTCAATTCGATTTTTTACTTCAAAAAAATCTAAAAATCGATTTTTGGAAAATTTCTAGGTAGGCCTCCCTCCTTAATAAAAACATAACATGTGAAGAATAGTGTACAAAAAATGTGTTATTATTACTATTCTAGACTATTCTTCACACATTACCGTTTTCTTTAAGTAAAATAAATAAAGTGGCAGTAATTAGGACATCCACCCTATCACGATTAATTACACAAAGTCGAAAGATTTTCACAGACAATAATTCATTTATATTTTCCTGTTTTACTTTTTATTATCTTTACTATTTAAAATATGTACAATATCTTAATTTAAACAAAAGCAAAGAGTTAGGCGGAACATCTTTGCCCCTTAGCTTACCACATATTAAGGCCCCTTTATTTTTCTTCTTTATATATTGCTCTATCTAATACTACTCACGGTTGTGTTTATTTTAATTATACATTACATACATACATTGTTTAATAAAAACACATCAACTGATACGCACCACGCATACGATAGGTACGGTAATTTCTTTCTCAAACACATCCTGCAAACCTGTTGTACCTGCTATTTCATCTGTCCAATATACAAGAGGTACACTCACCGGCACAGTGTATCTCTGTCGTGTCCACAGCCCGAATTTTAAACCCCTACTTTGGTCATCGAAGAGCACAGTACGCTGGACATATATATTATAATCAATGTTCTATTAAAAAATTGTTCTAAGCCTTTCATTGATTCCAGTGTTATTTTTACGCATAAGATTTCCGTAATTTCGCTCGAATCGAACTCCCGGTATGTGTTCTCAAAATATTTACGCGTATCGTATTTCCCGATCCATATCATACCGCGTTTCTCTATAACGATTTGTGATCAGTCTCGAGTCGAAGCCTAATTGAAGACGTACTTGCCAACGTGCTATGTAAACCTAAAAAGACGTATGAGTAAGACATTCAAGAAAGATATGCGAATAAAGCCAACGTACGACATAATATATTAACGTTACGATCTTTATCTTCTATGCCTGGGGTGTCGCATACAGATAAATCTTTTTTCCTTTTTGTAGAGAGCAACGAAGATATAAAAAGAAGAATTAAGTTAATCAAGCCGGAAACATTGGATTTTCATCGCAGAAAATTAGGGCCGACCTTCGACGTATGTGCGAGCAACAGGTATTCCTAAAATCTGTTACAACGAAAGCTACCTTTAAAACATAAATTCATTATAAAATTGCCGAATGAAGCAATTCGCCCGATCCTCGTACGTGACTCGTGCTATTCGGCACTCTGAGCGATGGGGCTATAAATTTTCTTGTGTTTCTGTGTACATGTGTGTGTTCGAAGATGTACAATTTACGTGGGAAAAGAAGAAAAAGAGGTTCGAGATAATTTACAATATACAAAATAATAAAATATATCAAAGTTCTATACATATGTTCACCTTTTCCGTATCTCTCTGTGACGTAGAAAATATGACTACAATAAACTGTTTGTACAAACCTATATATATATATAAATCTTTTTTATGAAATTTCGCAAATGATAAATCTGTGACTCATAGAGACCCGAAAGGATACGAACAACAGACGAGTTTGGATATTGGTCAATACCCAGTGCAAAAGAATTTCGTTCCCCCGCGCAGGGGTGACTCCCCCGTTCTCCTTTCCCGTCGTCACCATCGCGCTTTATTTTCTGATTCTGTAATCCAAGCAATAATAATCGTAGAAACCTAGCGCACCTCTGCGCCCCGTCAAAATATTTTACATTGTTTCGGACAGGTAGACCGTGGAATCTTTCGGCGTCATTAAAGAATGGCCTGCGACGTGGAAGGTGGCGGGTTGCTCGGTAAGGCAGGCACAGGGCCGTCAGTCCACTGTATGAGAGAATGCTCGCCCATTTGCGTGCTCTGAAAGTGATCTTTCAAAAGCGTCTGCGAGAAGGTACAATGCATTTGGTACGCGTCGCTCTCGCGATTCGGGTCCCCACAAATTCTGTAAAGATCTGCAACAAGAGTATTCAATAATAACATAATACTGGGAACTTAATACTCTCCGCGGGCCGCAATATTAAATACTTAAATATACTAAGGTCTTTAGGATTTATTCTTAGAGTAATAGTTGTGTGCGTTACGAAGCTATGCGTAAACCAATACGAGATGAAGTTATCGAGAAAGAATCAATGTTCTGACCAATAAAACTCCTGAATTTTTTCGGAGCTAATGCACACCTATTCTGATGTATTTATTTCTACGCTAAGAACTCGGTTTGGTCTACACGTCAGCAGCTTGGCGCTATCCCCACCACTTCTGGCTCACTCTTGTTCTGCGAAGGCGAGAGCGAGTCAGAAAACGTTGAGAAAAGGAGCACCGAGGCTGCCAACGGTGTGGTGGAAGAATACCCCTGACGAAACTCACCGGCCAATATATCTGATACCGACCTTAATGAAAGAATTTTAATCTATGGGGTGAATTTGTTATTTCTGACATAGATTTAAAGTTGAAACAATCAGTGATGCACGCACCGCCCCCCAAACACGGAGAAAAAAGGGGAAAAGGAACGGAGTTGTATGAAACGCCTGAAAAACGGAGCAAGTATCAGAGTCGCGCGTCGTCTGTCTCGGCCGCCCCCAAAACAAAATTCTGAGTGCGCCACTGGAAATAATGCAAAATTGCGATCCGCAGGTCGCTGCCTGGAGAGCTAAACAGGAGCCGCGGGTTGCTCATTACTGTTCTAAAATATAGTCGAGCAGTCGCATACCTTTGAGTATAGCAGTGGCCCATAATTGCACATGTACATCAGGTATCTTAGAAGCTAACTGCATCGCCGGTGTGACCATGTTCATAGACTCCCTGCTATTTCCTAAGGAAAGGAATATGTGTCCCAGAAGTACGAGGCTACACGATGTGAGTCGGTTCAAATCTTCAGAATTCGCCATTTTCAACGTTTCCCGTAGATATCTCCTGCAAATACATTCGGGAATTTAATAACTCACAATTATCAACAATAATTCGATGAAATATCGGCTCCTACTTTGCTTCGTTGTATCTAGCTCCAAAAAACGCTTGAAGTCCTTGTACGTAATACGCCGCCGCTCTCAACGAATGCGAGTGCGATGGTAGAGACTCGGGATTTATCCGTTCAAGCAAAGCACCCAATTCTGCGTCCCTTTTAGTTCTCAGATACACTATCGCCAAGTTTAAATTCGCGAAGGTCCAGAGTTCCCTTTCCTGCGATGTCTGCGGGAGAATACGAGTCGTATATTTCTTTGGAGGCAACAAAGTTGGAATAACTTAAAGCCGTCGCGCATTTTAGCGAATCGAAAAAATTAATAATAATTAAATATCGCCGTGCAATTGTTTATATAACTTTTCTCTTCGCATCGCGTTCCGCAAAGTCGAAGAAATGAATAATAATTAAATATCGCCGTGCAATTGTTTATATAACTTTTCTCTTCGCATCGCCGCGTTTCGCAAAAATGCGCGACGGTCTTTAATCATTCATCGTCTTACTCTGAGAGCAGCTGTAAACTGCGCTTCCGCCGCCTCCATGCAATTCATTGACATTGCGTATAATCCTAACAAAGCATGCAATTGCGGCCTGTGACCTTGTAGTAACCTTGGCTGCCTCCTGCAGAGCTGGCAGGCTTGAGAGATCTCTGCGAGAGCCACGCTTTTGTTCCCCATCACGAGCCGACACATCACTATGTGCTCCAACAACATTAGTTGAAAAACGGAGAGTATAGGTTTGTTATCAACGACTGTAACATACAATTACAAACATTACGTTCCCATCAAAACTCCAGCGAAAGAATTTAAAATCATAATCCTGTATTTACTTTTCAGTTTCTCAATTTGAGTCAACGCTTTGTCCGTATATTTCTGCGCCTTGTCCATGTAACCAGCCTGCATGGAATGCATAACTGTTACTAAATAAACCAGCACATACAAGTGGTCCTTTGGCATCCATATAAACATGTCCCCAATATTTGAACCCGTGACTATTTCATCCGCTGGCCAACTGGGAGACATTATCGTCTGTATACTCTGTTGCAACTGTTTCAAACAAGGCTTCACGCTCTTCACCTGTTAAAAAATAACTCTTAGAGCCTCTAGTCTTCTAAATCAATCCATCCAACAAAATGCAAGAAGCTTACCTGTCCCGCCATTAAGTAATGACAAACTTGAAGTACCAAAAAATACACTTTCAAATATTCTTTCTGGTGCGGGCTACCCTGCCAATTTTCTACATGATGCCCCGCCGAATTTAAAAGTGGATGAACTTCCGTGAACTTCTTGTCTATCAACAGAAGCATACATCGGCTCAGGAGGAACAGGACTCTCGTGTAACTCGCATTGCTGATATGCGAGTAATCGACGCCCACCGCGAGCAAGCTACTAGCCGCGACGAAGTCCTTTTCCGACGCGTGTATTTGCTGGAATGGTTGATACAAGATTACTCTAGAATCGTTTAACTTCTAGTGTTACGCCATATGACCCTCAACTTACTGCGAGTTGAAATATAAGTCTGCAGTGCCAATAAACATTGTGCTGCGAGAGTTCTATAGCCTTCCGTAATATCGGCTTGCTGAGATTCGGTTGCTGCTGCTGTTCGTACAGTTCCGCAACCACACTCGCCGCTTCGAACTTCACATCGTCGAAAGTGTTTATATTCTGACTGAGTCGCCACTGAAATATAATATACAGGTTAGAAACACTCGGCTGAGATCGTAATTAAAGGGGAACGGTGTTGAATGTTGCTCAAACAGTTCACCGACACAGTAAACTAGATTTACAACCACTTCTCAAGTTACGTTACCGACGGTACCAAAATAAGAAGAAAGGTTAGGATCGCGATCGAAAGAAATACAGAAACATACGCGATGTATGCGACGCTATTAAAAGATAACAGTGAGTAACGCAACTTGCGAGTAGTTTAAGGGTGAATAATATTTATACTGACCGCTTGTTCTAAGTGAGATCGCGCCAAATCGATGTTTTTGGTATGCGTGAGGAGGATGTTACCAAGCTGAAGGTGAGTACGCGCCTCGACCCTCGGAGGCGGCTTAAAATTGAATACCGCTTGCAAGCACTGTATACACGATTTAATATTCGGCGGACTGGAGGTGCGAAAGTTTTCTGCTAGCCCTAACAACGACAGATACCAAGCGTCCTGCGAAGACGCCATTTTGACATTTCACGGGTAAAATCTCCAGCCGTGATAACACACGGTCGCTGGCTTCCCACGGAGGAGGCACCGTTGCACCCGCGAATTAGAGCCGCGCCACTTCCTTCGGCGGCGTGATCAGCCAGCACGGTTTACAATTTCGCGGCGCCCCGTCCGGTAACGTTTCCCCTGGAAACCGCTCTATTGCGTAATGTTTACATACATATGCGACGCGACATTTTCTACAATCTACATTATTGCTTCACATTTTTTTTCTGCGCGCACGAACAACACCCGCTGTGCACGCGTACGGTTCATGCCACGGAAGCGGGGCGAGCCTAGGCAGGCCGCGGCATTATGCATTTTAATTATTTTGAATGTATAACGGCGGCGGACTGTGCTTGTTATCTGCGGCAGAATCGTGATATAACTGAGACGCTTCTAGGGATATATCGTTTTTCTGAGCGAGCAGGCGGACGGATTGGAACTTGGCCCGGCGTGATTTTGGAGTATTTGTTTGGGAGATCGTGGGAGATTGAATGGGGGATATGTTAGTTATAGAAATCATTATACAGAGATTTTGTTGTGTTAAGTTTATATCAAGTTTTTTGGAAGATTGTTGGTCGATGGTGACTTATATAGTGGCGGGAATTTTTGTTGGAGGTTATTTATGAGGGAGATTTATTGAGTAATGTGATTCAGGCGTTTGTGTTTGGATTTATTATATATTCCCTAGTTTTCGGGGAGAACTTCCATCATAGATTAGTTGTAGGATAGATTTCACATCTTATGGAAGATCGTGTTACACGTACTGAAATACCGACTGAGTTAAACTTCCACGGTTCTACCAAAGAGGAGATATAATAAGAGGCGTCACTCGGCAAGGACAGAAATAATCTGGGGAAATCACTAGATAACCAATTTAAATGCCCATTCGGCAATGATCGGTAAACTTCGGCAATAATCAGCCAATTGCGGTAAGGTACATTTTGTCAATTTGAATATCCCGCTCGAATAGACAACCGATTTAAATGCCAAGTTTAAGTAAGGCTTCAAAGGTTCCGCCCGGAGTGACGCCTCTTATTATATTTCCTCTTTGATACAACCGGCTCATTGGGTAGTCTTATGGTAACTTGCAAATCCTTGCAAATGTAAACAGAAAATACCTAACTTCACGCGGTTGGCGTGCAATCACGTCCATTTCACGAACAAATATTACTAGAAAATTGTATTAAATATCCCTAGATTATTTTTCGCGCGAAACATGCGTTCACCTTTCACTTTCAAATACAACTCACAACAAATGCTGGTATTCAAAAGAGACTAAACCCTCACAAAAAAGATAAATTGCACAATAATCCTTCCATTTAACACTGCAATTAAAGCAATCTTAAAAGCCTTCCAAGTAATTTTATATTTTACTCTAACACTTCACTGACTATCAAACATATTTCCCCCAAATCTGTAATTAATTACTAAATCAGAAACTAATAATTACTTCCTCTAATACTATACAATAATCCGGAGAGTGTGGAAAAAAATCACAGAAATAAAATTACAATTCTACTCGAAGTTTGACAAATGCATATAAGAACTGCATTAATTTCGCAGCGGCAAAAGCTTTCTCGGCACATAACGGCCTCCGATTCGAACCACTATCCCACATGTCCGTGTAGCAATGTAGGATATCCCCTCCAGAAAGTAAAACGCCGCAGAAATCAAACCGTCGGTGCGCTTCTACGTCCACCTGACCATCAGTCGCGATTTCAAATTATCCAGGGCGAGAAGCGTCGCGAGCTTTTTTTTTCTTCTTCTTTCGACGCGTCGCGCGCACGTTTCCACGACGGTGATGTGTCCACGTTACGGACTGCTGCTGCTCTGCTCGCTCCTGTTGCTCGTCGGTCATCGGTGCGAGGAAAATGTCAGCAGCGTCACGGAAGAAAACGCGCTGGCGAAACTGGTGAAAATGTTCTCGAAACCTGGGGCATTCAAGAGAGTGAGCGCTTTTTATTAAAAAAAATCTCTCGTTCATTTATTTATACAGGAGAACCCTTTTATACAAAGATAATATTTTGGTAAAGAGGTCGATGCTATTTAGTTTATATATAGCACGGTGATTAAATATTTACCGTGGCTCCTGTCTTAAAAGAAAAAATTGTCATTTCAATAAGTTTAATTGCTGCGTTTATTTGCAAAAGTGGAAGTCTTAAGAACATATTGTACTCTTTTTTTTTTAAATTTTGAGTGGTCCTAAAGAAAGCTTCTTCTTTTTGTCACGATTGCTAATTTTAAAATAGGAGTAGCAACAGTAATATTGATATTTTTCTGTTTTAAAATAAAATAAACTTTAATGACGATTTTGGAGTTTCGAGTGGACGCGTTGCAACGCGTATGGCGCAGGACCGCAACGTGTTTGGCCCGCGAAGGACTCCGAATCGGTTCGCCGCTGAAAATACCGGTACTTTATTGCGTAACAAAAATTGCAACCGAAGAACGTCCGTGGACGCGAGATTGTGGAACGATCGTGCGTCCTGGGATTCTAATGAACGCGGGGATATCGTGATTACCGTCTCGAGAAAGATTGCAAACGGAATATTCTAATGTGATGATGGCTCGTATTATACAAAACAGTTTTCAGTTTTACATACATCCTCCACAAATTTTAATTGAATAATAAGACATTATGGGGTCATTAGCAACCGTAGAAAATTTCAACGTCCTCGACAAACTTGTAAATAGTTGCAAGAATATTATTTATTTATTTATCAAACTTCTACTCCTAAATTTCGATTTTCTTATTGTAAACGAAAATTTTGCGCTGCAAGTATCTCCTTGAAAACTACCTACACGCAAAGTGAATTTTGAAATATTCAAATTTGAGTGTTAAATAATTCTAAAAGTGTCACAGTTTCGTTTTAAAATTAATGAAAACTGAATAGATTTCATGAATGAAAAGGAAAGAAATTTTAGTTTAAATAATTTTCCAATGTGATCAAAGTAGATCATTCTACCAAAGAGGAGCGAAGCTTTCTCCTCGAATGTATCAACAAAAAAGCTTCTTCGCCTCTCTGAGATAGTAATCGACGAGACAGAAAGCATCTATCAAAATTAGATAGAAATCTTCAGGTGTTGATAAACGCTTTAATCGAGGAGGAAGTGTTGCGCAGAAGTTACGCGTTTCCTGGTCGAAACTGTCCAGCGCCACGTATTTTCAGATCAACGCAATACTCGGCGAAAATTCAATCGAGGAGTCTCTCACGTCTTGTCCCAAGGGCGAGGAGGGCCTGGAGTGCAGAAGAGCGGAAGCCCGTCGGTCCGTCGACTGTCCTGAAGGTAATTATTAAGTATCCTTAAAAAAATTCTGTAATGAATCATTTCAAAATTCTATTCCAACAACCACAATCTTTATAACAGTGTTCTTCAGCCATTTTTGAGTCGTGTAAATTGAGTGTGTGAATTTAATAAGGTAAAGAAAACACATCTCCAACCTTTTTTGAGTCGCGACCCTCTTTTGTAATATTCAAATAACCTGTGTAAATTTAATAAGGTAAAGAAAACACATTAAAAATAGGTATTTCAAAATAGAATTCTTACTTAATAATAGGTATTTAAATATATTAGTATTTAAAGATATTCAACCTGCAATTTCTTTTTTTCATTTATGAAAAATTAGTGGATATATCATTAATAGAATATGATAATATGACTATAGTAAAGTAAATAAGTGCTAAGAATCGTCAACTAAAAATTCTAAACAAAAAACACTTCGGGACCCCTTGGAGACCCACGGTTGGGAACCACTGTTTTATAATAACACTCAATCAAGCTATCCTTCATCAGAGGCATCAAGAGACATCCAACGACAAATAGATAAAGAGTTATCCTCTCTAATAGCTAATAGGGCCTCCATTTGAAGAAACCACAAGGTCTGAAGTCCCACTTTTCAATAACAGAAGAATTCATTCCACTTTAATTTTAAACCACACTAATATTATTAACGATAATAATAGGGTAACCCTAGCCCATAATGCACCAGTCGCTAGTCTATAATTAAGAGCTCCATGTCCCCAGTAAAGGATATTAATTAATTTTAATAAGGATAAGAGGGAGTCCATCCCCTCCGTCCACTTTATAATCGTCATCTCGATATTTCTAAGCCAATTGCACACACGCGTGCGCCTGCAGATCCGCGCTGCATAATCGCCAGCTTTTGCATAATTTCACCTTTGCGTGGTATAGCTGTGAGAAGCGCGACGCTGACAATAGGGATTCTGACCTTGACATAGCCACTCCCAGGCATTGTTTGCCCACGTTAAACGCGCGAGAGTGTCGATCTATGAATTAGAGGCGGATAGGATCGCGATCGAGCGACGGTTGCATCGCGCCGGCGCGATCCAGCGCGATAAATCACTTTTCCCGGAACGAGAGCCGCCGGTGCCTCGCGTTTCTACTCTTGCCAACGAGATGCGCAGAGCAATATTAACCCCCCGCGGGTGGGGGGAGATTAACCCGGCGACACGCTTTCACTGACAGATGAGGCTTTAGATTTCATTTTCCGAGGTTTTCCTGAAAATCGGCGAGAGACCGGTGGCGGCGACTTGGCGATCGTTGCCCGAAAATTCGCGGAACTGTTTCGTTTCGGAATTGGGACGATCTTGGAGAAAGTCAGGCAGTTATGTTGAAAACTTTTGGCGCACGATTACTAGCAGTTTCACTTTTTCGTAGAAATCTGCGCGGTGTTGTACAGGATGATCCCTTTGTAGATTTTTTGGGGGGATGTAAATGAGGGGTGGGGAAGGAAATTGTTGGGGAAATTGTGGAAAATTGGAGGGGGGTGAAGTAGAGCGGGGCTTTTTGGTTTTTTAAGGGGAGGTCAGAAAGTTGTTTCTGGGAATAGAGCTTCAAAGTAGGGGTTGAAGGAGAAATATGGTAAGAGAATTGTTGTAATAATTGAAGATTTATGGAGTTAATTGAAGAGTCCTTGTAGAAGACACTGTAAGTGTCGAAATTAAAAATAAAAAAAATTATTTGTGACGAAAGCGAACGGGAGGAATTTCAATGAAAGGTAGCAAGACTCCACTGCAGTCGTTATTAAATAATTGTTTTTGTTACGATAAATCCTATCGAGTGTCCCTCCTTTCACCGTTCAACGAGAGCCACGAAGATTTCGCGAGCGAACTATCATTACGCGCACAAGACCACGCATGCAACTTCGCGGAACCGTCTAATCATCTAGTCTCGACAATGTAACCGTGAAGAATAGCTGCGTACTTGATTTCTCAGAACATTAATTACCCTTTTTCTGTTGCGTATCCCTTTTGTTTGATAGGTGAGAAAGTATGCGCGGAGCACAAAGAGCGATATGAATTTTTACCATTTTCAAAGTGTATGCAAATTGTGATGCAAGGTTGAATTATGCAGCTGACACTGAAGGCACTGTGGTAGGGTCTAGAAAAGCTGTAACTCGACCCTGTGGACATGAATGCATTGAAAGTTAGCGATCTTTGGTAGGGGAATGCATGATTTCTAATCGCGTTTGTATGGGAAATGGAACTATGATAGTTCTAAATAGAAATCGGTGATCTTTAGTGGGTGAACTCGTTACCTCTAAGCGTGTTCCTGTGAGAGATGGAAGTAACATAATTCCTAAAGTCAGTAATCTTTAGTAACTCAACTTTCTAGTTCGAAACGCTTTCCTGTGAAAGATGGAAGTACCATAATTTCAGAAGTCATCAATCTTTAGTAACAAAACTTTTTAGTTCTAATTCCGTTCCTGTAGAAGTTGGAACAACCATATTTCAGAAGTCAATAATCGTCAGTATGTGAACTCAAAATTTCTAATCTCATTTCTATGGAAGATAAAACTACCATAATTCCAGAAGTCATCAGTCTTCAGTAGCTGAACTCATTACTTCTAATCTCATTCCTATGGAAAATAAAACTACCATAATTCCAGCCCTCCTAAATCTTTAATATTAGAGCACACGACTTCTGATCTCCTTCCTATAGAAACTGGAACCACGCCAGTTATCGAAGTCCCTAATCTTCCCTAAATAAAGTCATCATTATGGAATGTCATTCTTATAAAAAATCACACCACAATATTGTACCGTTACAAGGGAGGAGAACCGCGCATTCTACCTTCGCGAATGTCGATTGGAAAAGATCAGCAGCACGCCTCGGCTAGGTAGACCAGTTCCAAGATGAAAAATTCGCACGTGCGGCATACGTGATACGCGATACTCTCTGTTCCCTCTTCTTTTCCCTCCGCGTAACGCTTCTGTTTAACGTAAGGCGTCAAGTGTCCCGCGAGTGATGCAAGCGCGCATTGGTAACGGAATCGTGATTTATAATATCCAGGAGGAGAAAGAGCCAGTAGCGGACAGCGGGGGAAAAGTTGGAAAATGTACAGGGTGTCCTTGAAACCAGTGACCAAACTTTCAGGCCTTGTTCTATATACCTTGAGAATTATAAAAGGTCATGGTGCCTCGTGACTAGGAACACTATTTCTCTGAGGCATCCACACCTTTCGACTGCGATTGTATAATTGTAAAATACTTAAAAAGGTCACAGGAGTATAAAATGTAAGAAAGTTCAGAGGGGTTTGTAGTGGTGGATGAAATGTCAAGCTGGCTTATCTGATCACGAGCAGTGTTATTATTTACTGTATAGAAAATCATTACTGTGCTTGCAGTGACAGATTTAAGGAAAAAGGCCCAAAAGGAAAACGTTCTGAGGGGCCCATTTTCCGGGAAAATGAAGAGGTAGTTTACTAGAAAAGTGCAGATAAAAAATTATAATCCTCAGCTAAAACCATATTTTTTTTTTTTGAAGATTGAGTCCTGGATAAATTCGCCACTGTGTCCTCGTTATCTTGCCACACATCCTTGAAGAACTCTACTACAAATCAAGGTAGATTCTAAATTAGACAGGTAGTGTTTTCTCTGTAAAAATGCCAGCATGAAATTGTTCTTATCTTAGAGGAAAGTGGGACACTTGTTTTAGGGACACCTTGTACATTCAGTTCGCAGTTTCATGAGACGAGATTCTTATTCGTTGAGCAAGAAGTGGGATAATAACATTCAGTAAAATGAATTAAAAGTTTTCATGACTGATTCATAAAGGTGGCAGTGTATGTAGGCTTGAGTACCGATATTTCATCCTGCAACTCTTCGGCAATATTGCGGTGCGATATTGCAATGTTGCACCGCATCATTGCAGAGAAATTGCAATATTGCAGGTGTGCATTTTTGCAAAGTTGCGGCAACATTACAAATATGTAGTCCTGCATCGTTCCGGCAATGATCCTGCAACATAACAGCAAAATTGTGGTAATGATAACAACTTCATAAAAATCAGGCAATACCACTTTGCAATAATTACTCACAAAACGATGGGTTCACACTGAGTTTCGTCACCTGTTTTTCCTACAGTGTGCTTTAATTTAATTACATTTTAATTACGACCTTTTATTACCATAAAAATTGACGAATAAATCGATTACGTAAACAGAGGACAAGTTCCACCTGTCCACGTATTTTCATTTCTTCTCTCTGTTTTTCAGGCGACTGTTACTGCTACAATTGCGCGGCAGCTGGCCCCGAATTATGGGCCTCGTGCTGTCGCGGAAGCTTGCGGTGCTGCTCGCACCTCGCGGCGGCCTGCAGAACCTGCGACCACCCGACTCTGTATCCGTTTTGCTCGAAGCACTTCAAGAAATGCCTCGCCGAATACAACGAGAAGAAGCAAAATTAGCGTAGAACCAATAAACCATCGTTTCAAAAAATGCTCAGCCAAAAAACCAAAGCGATCCGACGACCAACCAATTTTCTTAAGTTTAAAACACAGAATGCAATCCTAGCAATGGGAACTCCGCCTTGAGAAATGAGAACATTATTTTATAACACCGGGCTCGACTTTAATGGTAAATCAAGAGGTAAAACCAGCAGAAGCGAGTAAACCAGAGTACTTGAACTAAAATCGGCACCGTACCTTGCATAAGGTGACACTTTTACGTCGAGTTTCTAAATATAGTGTTTATCTTTCGACTCGCTAAACTGGTCCCCGGTTTCGTTTTTTGCCAGTGGACGTTTCGCCGGGCAGTAACAGATAGAATCGTTACGATTCAATCGCACATGTATCGTGAAACCTTCGGGGAAGGGCCTTTCAAATTTTTGGCGAAGGAAATTGATAAAGGGTTAAACACAGAGGCTTAATACAACTTCAAAAATAATAATAATAATAAAATAATAATAATAATATTAAAACAGGAAAACCCAAAAAATGCTCATTAGTTGACCCACAGGTTGGGAATCACTGGGTTATTGCACACTGAGCATATTTAGCAATCAAAACAAATGAAATTTCGTAAATAATTTAAAGTCACGGAAGTTCTTCTTGTCTACTGAAAAAATTGATTTTTAGTATTTACAATGTTTTCTACAAGGACCCTTCTGATCGTGTATTTCACTTCGTATCTATTACAAATTAACTCTGCTTGCGGAGAACGCCACAGCAGCGCCACAGGAAGTCCTAAAACTCGAAAGCCTCCACTAGACGCCAATTTATTATTCCAATTACCAGCATCTCCACTAAAAACCGTTCTACAATTGCAAAGGATTATCGAGCATGGAAGAAATGAACGCCACTCGGGGATACAATCATTGATAAGCTTTATTCGTGTAGTCTTCAGAGTATTTCGGTAATCCGTACTTGTTAAACTACTAATCCTATAAATTGTGGGGGGCCGAGAGATTCTCGTCGTCAGGTAAGTCAGACCTCGTAGTGATACAGCAGTATGAATTTTCTGGACGTAAAACTTCCTCCATATTTTTTCTCTCCCATCGTCTTTCACAACACAAAACGGTGCACGTTGACTTCACGACGTTGACTTCGCTTGCGTTCACTGCGACTTCTTCCCATATTACATCTGTTTCGTGGAAGAACTTCTCGCTCGAGCGTCTTCCGTTTCCCCCACCAAATATTGGACGCCTCGGTTACGTCACACAGCTTTGTTTCTCTTCCTCCGAAGTACGTAATATTATACCTCAGATTTGCTCCGCGACGATTGGATATTTCGTCAACCATCCAGCGGAGATCCGATTCTTCTCTTCTTTTAGTTTTCTCACGCACTACCGTCCTGCGTCACGAGGCTCGAAGTCTCAGTTCCGTTTCCTCGTCAGCGGAAGACCGCTGCTCCCTCTTCTTTTTTTTTTCGAAATACAAAATCACGGTCGCGCACTTAAAAGGTGCACCTTGGGGAGGCTTTTCGTAACAGCGCCAGGGGTGAAAGACTAGAAAGGAAGATGGGAAGAAACGTACTTGTTCTTTTCCATGGAGACAAATGCAGTGTGATTATTGGACTATCGCGTAAGATTGCATTCGCGCTCGAGAACACAAGATCGCTGATCAGGGGAAAACCTTACGCGAATATTCGGCAGTCGTAGGAGATGCGACCACGCGCATCTTCGCTTTTTAGTGGACAGGGACGTACGGGGGCGCTGCAGAACTGTAAGCACGAACTTAAGTGGATAATGGATGGGATTTATAAAAATAGAACTTTTTTTTATAAATTTGAGCTTACAAAGTAATATCAGAAGCTTTATAAATTGTAAATTAATAATTGCAAGCTTCTTTTACTAGTGCTTGCACTAGTAATGATTAATACTTTTAGATTTTCATTTGGAAACGAATTGAAATAAACCAAATTCTTTTGGTTAAAATTTTAGTTAAAAGTAAAAATCAGTATTAGGTTAAAATTTCAGATAAAAGTCTAATTTTTTTTAGATAATCACGAACCTTAGATTCTCATCAGTTTCCTTAATCTACAATTTGTTTTAGAAGTCATGTTCTGTTAAATACGAGCACGAGTCTGCATTATCTCGAGACTTCGGAAACAAACATTTTACTAAAACACCAAATATCTCGGGGAAGATTATTTCCTCTCCAAAAATTCCATTAATTGTTTAAATCTGCACCTATCAGTTCTTCAGCGCCTTTGCGCATTCGTCGCGAAGAAAGGGAGATCGGTGAAGAAACGTGAATCAGGTGCAAGTACTATTTAACGATAAATACCAAACATATTAAACATTCATTGATCCTCAAGAATAAAAATTGACGAGCCGAAAGGATACAGAAAATAGGACATTTTTTTACCACTCGGTACGTTCGCCCTTTAAAATACGATTGAACAGGCACGTGTTCGATCGGTACGGTGGAGCACATGTGCGGGGAACGCGGATGGGCGTTCAGCGAGTATGGTTAACAAATAGGACCGGGGCTGTCCCGCACACGACGCACGTTATGCGTTCACGCGTGTCGGGATTGGAACGTAGTCGCGTACGATTGTGCGTCAGAAGACCTCGTGGGACTCTTCCCCCTTGCTCTCGCGGTAAATGAACAGTCGAATGGATCCACTTTCTTTCTATTTCGTTCTCTTCTTCTCTCTATCTTTTTTTCTCTTTACGACAGTGGGGTGATACAGCGGTAGCGGCCTGGCCAACAATGACAATGCGTTGGACAATTCAGAGATATTATTTCGATTCTCTTACACAAAAAACACAGATCTTGATCTATTATGCGATCGTTAGAACGACTTATTACGGTGTACATGTATATCGATGATGTATGAGTTGAAAAGAGTTCCCTATATCACGTAGTACAAAGAGAGATGATTATGCTATTCTTCTTTTTATTATTTTTATTTATTTATTTATTTTTTTAAGTTTATTTAACTTGTATCATTATACCGAGAAATATCAAGACTACAGAGTACCTCTATATTTATTTAGTGAAATTCGGAAAAAACGTGACCAAGATCGGTTAGCCGGACTCAAATGGCGAAAAAAAATCAGATCGATTATTAGTGTGTGGTGGGGTGGGGGTTTGGTGGTGGAGGGTTTTTCTGGTGGTGGTAATAGTATTGCTGGGTAAGGGGGGATGCGTGCCCGGAGATTTTTAAATCCTTTAAGAGTGCAGACTTTTTTTTTGCGTTTTTTTATCGTTTTAGAGAGGAATTGTTTTTCTCGTTTTTTGGTAAAAATTCGGCAATCCGCCAACTTGACCGTATCGATTAAAACTTCGAATACATATGTCCTGTGTTGTTATGTTCTTTAAATACTTTTACATCGATGTGACACATGAAAATCAATCGCGCTATTATTTATTAATTTAACATACCCTAGTCGACAGTTTCTCTTTCGTTCTTCCTTCCCATTTATATATAATATATATTAGCTTTCTTTTCTTTTCCCCATTAAAAAAAAAAAGAGACGTTCAATCGTCGTGACAAATCGTTCGTTTCATCTGCTTGAAAGCACGCGCCCTGCGTCGAATGTGAGCCGAAATGAAAAATCTTATCAACGAGGTTCCCTAAGCTTTGTGCGCGAATGACAGTCGTGTCACCCTAAATTTAAAAGAAAAGGAAAACAAAAAAAACACGCTGAATGACCGTTCCTCTGTCTCGTATCGACGATAGAAGAAAAAAGAAAAGACACGTTACTATCACTCTCCCACGTTCGTTTGCTGACTATATCACTGACACACACACGCACACACTCTCTCTCTCTCTCTCTCTCTCTCTTACAAAGAATCGTTTTGTCTCCCTCTCTCACAACGCTCACGCACACACGCTCGCTCGCTTTCGTGTGTTTTTATAATCGCCTTAAAAAATACTCACAGTTTGAAGAAAATAAAGAGATATACACAGAGTACAGGTACCGCCGATGGTTGCAAAAATTATTCAAACCAGCGGCAAAGGTCGGCTTAACTATAAAAGGGGCCCCTAAAAAAGAATCCACCCTTTTCGCTCCCACCTTGTTCTCCCTCCACTATCGTTCCGTAAACTCTGTTTACCTTGCTGCTTCATCGCGTGTCCTCGCTCCCCTTCTCTCCCTCTCCTTTCTCTCTTCGAGCATCAACACTATCGTTAACCAACCAATTTATAATCACGTAACACTTATTACTGTTGTCCTTAGTGCCTTACAAACGTCCATTTGGTTCTTTATATATAATGTAAGAATTGAAGCAATTATATTCCGTTCGTGTGCGTCCAGGTTATTATGCACTTGGTCGGATCGACGTATCCGCCGCGTTCCCTCCCCCCGCAGTTTCTTCTGCGATGCCGTCGACACCAGCGCTCTTTTTTCCCGGGGGGAGAATAAATACGAAAAGAATAGGGCGTCTGTTCTAAAAAAGGAAAAGAAAGAAACCAATCGTACGAGCTCCTCCGTCGGCGTGATCGCGATGATTCTTTCCTTCGTTCTCGGAAAGCACGAGACGTCGCGGCGGTCGTGTGTCGTGCAACAGAAAGCGCAGGATCTCCCTGTCGGGGGGGCGGTGGGAACCATTTGGACCTTCGTGTAACAATGAACTCACACTCTCGGCACGTCAATGCGTATTCACAGATGATTGCCAGTCTCCGGTTTCACGATAAATACAAGAATTGTCTGTTAAATCCCAGGTTTGAGCTTCCACTTTGTGTAATATAGATACCAACCGTGGCGATTGGTATGCATTATCCTAGAAGTGTTGTCGGGTCGCGTGATCGATCACACCTCCGTTAAAAGATCCCCATTGTTTTTTTGTTGTCTTCGTTTGTCTGTCTGTTTGTTTCTTTTTTAGTACGATGACGTCGCGTGGAAAAAGAATACGAGTATCTTCTTTGCTTCCCTCAATATTCTCTAAGCACAGCTCTTCAGTTTCAATTATTATTTGCATTTACTGGTCGGATCTCTAAATGCGTCTGGTTACGTCTTCCAATTGTGCGGGTGAGCCCGCGGTGGGGCCTGGTTCCCCTGCGCCTGAGATGCTTGCGATGGAATCATGTCGAGCAAATACTGGCGCTGCAGGTCCGCCGCTTGCCGTAACTCTGCGAGGCCCTTGCCGCCGGCTTGCGCCATCGCCAGCTGGTAAGGGTACAGTATCGAGGTAAACGGTGGCATCATGTGAGCAGGGAGAGGTTGGTGAGGTGGCAGGCCTGGCACAGGATTCTTCGCCAACTCTGAACAGACGAAGAATTACATTCAGTAAAATATACCAAAGTCTCTGGAAAGCGTTGCTCTTATTTCGACCATTAGTTCCGAAGAGTGTAGCGTTACCTCTGAGCAACTGTTGCTGCAATGCGGCTGCGGCGGCAGCATGGTGCGGGCTGAACTTCCCGCTTTCAGCCAACTTCACCAGAGGATGCTCCTGCAGCTTAGGCGCTGGAGGGGTTGGTGCCAGCGTAGGAGCCGGCGGTACTTGCGGTGGAGGGGCTGGTGGTGTTGCTACTCTTCTCGTAGGAGTAGCTGCTTTAGGAACTGGTTTAGGAGCTGGGGGATCTGGACTCGGGCACGCTGCCTGCGCCAACCTTTGTTCTATCTCTTGTTCCTGCTGCAGCGCCTTGACGAACGCTGTCTTTAACCTGGAAACGCGTTTGAAGTTGAAGCGAGAATTGTAATTGATAAGAACCAGAGTTGGGCATTAGTCGAATAAATTTTCATTCGAATAAATATTTCGAGTAAAGTGTAATTTTTCAAGAGTAACGAATAAATTATTAGTCGATTAAATTTTTATTCGAGTGATCTCGAATAAACAGTTCGAATAAAGTGAAGTTATGCAAGAATAACGAATAAATTTTTCGGACGGGCCGAGGGCCACGGGACTCGAGCCGAAGCGGCTTATTCGCCACGCAGGTCCTTCGAATAACGAATAACGACTAAAGATTTAGTGGACTAAAAATTTATTCGTTATTCTTGAATAACTTCATTTTATTTGAAATTTTTATTCGAAATCATTCGAATACAAATTTAGTCGACTGAAAACTTATTCGTTATTCTCGAATAACTTCACTTTATTCGAAATTTGTATTCGAGTTCATCGAATAAAAACTTAGTCGACTAAAAATTCATTCGTTAGTCACGAATAGCTTCATTTTATTCAAAGGTTAGTCGAATAATGCCCAACTCTGATAAGAACGAAGAGTATACGTATGGATCATAGTACCCACCGATTAGTGTGCTCTGCCTTCAGAGCTTTCTTGACATTAGTCGTCACGCAATGTTCACATATGACCCTAGGATCGCGACCTGCCGGAGGTCTCTGGAAAGTGGCATGTTGCCCTCTCGGGCCTTCTTTCTTGTTCCCAGTAATGGGCTTCTCCCACTTCCACACAGGCGTGAAGTCCGTTTTACATTGAGTGCATTCAAACGGCTCTGGCGGCGGCGGAATAGCGGGTTCCTTAGTGATGAAATCGACTACGTGTTCCAAACCCACTAAATATATAAACTCCGTGTTAGAGGGATTCGGTACAAAATGCATCTCCGGCGGCGGCGGTTTCGGCGGTGGTATCTGCAGCAACGTCTTCTCCAGCTGCTTCCTCAACGCCAACTTAGCAGCCGCCTGTCGCTGGGCGGGCGTCTGATTATCATCCCTCGGTCTCTCCTACAGTTTCACAAGAAAACATTAGATCCTCCCCTAAAGCTCCGACGAGAATTTGGCGTTTAGATTCTCTATGGCGTGAAGCAATGATGTTACGATTAATTCAAACAACAGGAACGAAAAAAGAAGACGGAGATACGGTGAAGAGGGTTAAATATAGCGAATGAAATAACGTGGTTTGTTAGGAAGGCAGAAAGACGGTACGATATATGATGCACTTTTAGTGTTAGAGCGTCGAGAGACTAAATATACTTTGACTAGTGGATATACCTGCTCTGAAATCACAGGCGTGCTTAAGGATGCGGTGGTTTTATTTTCTTGAGATCCAACAAGCAGCTTTGTGTTTACAGAAACACAATTACGGTTATTTACATAATTCACAACGTATGACGAACAGCGTCGACAAGTATTTCGAACGTGTAGACATGGTATGGAACTGTGTTTCAACTGTATTCATTGGTAAAGGTACGATTATAGACGTGTATGTTGTACCTTACTTACTTGATGCGCTGGCGTCGGGGTTGGATCTTTCGTCGACCTCTCGGTTCTATCTGCAGGCGGGTGATAATTCGTTACGTTTGGCGTTGCACTAGGCGGCCTGCCCCTAGGATGCGGTGGTTGCGGTATCACCATGTTCGGCGGAATCCCGGTGCTGGAGGTGGAACTTCGTCCAGCCGTAGGTGGTAATAACATTCCAGGCGGAGGAGCGTGTATACTGCTCCTGCTTGGCGCGGGTTGTCCCCTTAGCAAGGGCGGTGGTGGTTTCCCCGTCCTATGACTGAGAACAAAGCAACATTTTAATACGAACAGAGAGAATTATATACTAGAACAAACAATATTAAATCGTAGTTTTACCTATGGGGAGCTTGTTGTACTGGAACCGGTGGTGGTAATTTGCTGGGTACTTTTGGTACGGCAGCAATGTTCTCCTTCAACTGCTGCGACTGCCGTAACTTCTTCAACAACACTAACTTCATTTCCTCAGATCTAAGTTCCTCTCTTAATTTTCTAAGCGTCCTTTCACGTTCAGCTAATTCATCCGATGACAGCTCTTTTATTGGCGGCAAAGGTGGCATGTCACCTAGTAAACAGAAATTCCAGATATTTATTTCAAGTTCCGTTAATCGTGTGGGGTGGAAAATTGCAATCATGAATCATAGTTAAAAGTGTCTATAGAAATACAATGTGCGTTGTGTATATGCAAAGTGCACTTCAGACTACAATATTGAAACTATAAATAAGTATGCTATTTTTATAGTTAACCTTCGTCACTGTCTACATTTCCATTCATGTGGCCATTAATTTTACGCTCATCTGGACCCTCCGCATAGCTTATTTCCATTCTGGGTCTAAGATTGCGTCGCGTTTTCCTGTCGTCACCAGACTTCGGCGCCAGGATCCCTCTCGCAGCGTTCTGAATATTGCGTGCCTCTGGCATCATGTTGTTATCGAGGCCAGGGCTCGAAGAGAAGTGGAGGCCTAAATCTAATGGAACTCCCACATCTCCAGAGTTAACAGTGATCGACGGAGAATTTCTCCTGCCACTGCTGCTGAAAGAACACGCATCGCATACTGTAAAACATTGTCAAAGTTTGACCGAATAACAAGCCCCTGAATACAAGAAACTCTGAGAGATATGCATGAAAATAAACGCGTGTTCAAAACCGTAGAATACGAAGAAGCTTGGGATCTATTTTTATGCAAAGACTTGTACCAGTCACGGGCGATAAGAGTTAATTTTCGTTAACTACTGCATTAGCATGAAATATTGTAGCGCGTCGTGCCCCGTTCTTGATAACAGTAACACGCAACAATAGCCTGGTTTCGTAATCAGAGTGACGTAAACAAAGGCAATTCCAAATCGCCAGAGCATTTAAGAGCCCGGCACCATCGATCACACGGTGAATCTTTTCACGTAATCGCAGCTTAAGAATCAATCGAGAATCAACTCTGCTTTGAAGTTTACCTAACGCTCAGGTCCACCACTGCATCCCCGTCCAGATCCATGGCTTCCATTCTCTCAAATGCAGCAACTCTGCAAAAAAAAAACAAAACAGAAGTACTTATTAATAACCGGGGTTCGTCTGGTTCACTTCGATTGGATCGATTTCAACAATAACGACACGCGTATGCACGAGCCCACACGTTCGCCAGGCACGGCTCTCGAGAAGGAGGAGGAGGGGGGGGGGGGAGGGGGTGAGGAAAAAACACTACAAAGAAGCCCGAACAGGGCAGACGTGAGACGCGGCGATGCGTTTCGCAACGGCGTGATTTGAAACGGCGATAGAGAAGATATTCGCCGGGAATAAAAATAACTGGGTTACCGAAAGTCTCCGCTCGAGCATCCCGTTCATATGCACCGGGGCATCGTGCTTCCCTCTTTCTTTATCTTTTTCCCCCTTGGATCAGCGACCGTCGGCCTCTAACGCTCTCGGCGAAGGACGGGACCACAACACAGCGGACACGCACCGCCCGGTGGAAGCAAACGCGACCCCGAGGACGGCGCCGCGGAACAGGGAACGCCGCTTGGAAAACCGAACGGATCGGCGTACGTACGTACGTACGGCGAGTAGAGCCGATCGGCCCGATATCCACGGAAGCAATGCCCTAACCTAACCTCCACCGTAATCCCGGAGACGTTGAGGAGGAGGAACACGGTGCTCTTGCTCGGGAGATCCGTGCACGAGGCAGATATTGGCGCGCTTTACTGTCCCGCCGGCGGCACAATATGCCGCGTGCCCTTACGCGTCCCCCCTCTCTCGCACTAAAACGCTCAGGGATTTTCCCGAAATTCGCGCGATGAAGCCGCGGCACGGAATCGAAGAATTGAATTTGATGCTTCGGAAGTGGCGTCTCGGCACAATGGCAGCTAAGCGTAGCGGTACAAGACTGTGGAAAAGGGGGGTCCGGGGAGGGGAGGGGTGGAGAGGGGAGGGAGGGTGGCCTGTACCGCGAGGGGAGAGGTACGGTCGCACATTAATTATTTCTCCCCTCGCCCCGTCGTCGACGGTCTACCCCCTACCACAACACCACAGTCAGCCACTCACCCACACGAGCGGCATCGGAACGGGCTAGAAACCAATCTCTCTATCTCTCTCCCCCTCTCTCTCTCTCTCTCGCTCTGTCCCCTAGCCCCCCTCCCTCCGCGCTCTCTTTCACCGCGTACCCGTCTCTCGCTCCTGCTCTGCGGATTTTCCCGAATTTCGTCTCCGTACTTCTCTCCCTTGCCCTCGCCCCCTCCCTTGCCCTTATGCCCTACGGGAAATCGATTTTTCGACGGAGTCCCCACTGCCGGCCTTCCCGGCCGCAGGGACGAAGGAGTTACAATGTTTTTGCAACGTATTTGATATCGTCCACGCATCTCGTAATTACTATTGTATCGGCGAAACCGAGCGCGACCTCTAGGTAATGCGAGACACTATTTACGCTCTTCTGCTCCTCTTTTCTCGTTGCCCACGGGCACGCAGGAGGGATACGCATCGGGTGTCCCGTTTAGCCACGCTCGGTTGCGGCGTTCTGTTTAAAATAATAGACGATATCGGTAGCAACAGGCGCACTACGGCCGCCCTAACGCGAAAGAATTAACTAGTCCACGGAGTTTCTCTCGGATCTCCCGCCTTGCACACTTTCCAGATCACGTGACGTAGGGTCTCTAAACTCTCGAATTGATGTCACAGCATTTTTCATTCCGCGCCTGGCCAGTTTTGTTCCCCGGCCGATGAATAGGTAATAAACGCTCGGTGGCGTACGGTAAACATTGACATCCTTTCCGTTTAAAGTCGCCGGCTCGCGCGAATGGCAGATTTGTTTGTCTACGTGCTTCTTTTCGGGAAATCGTAAGAGTTCAAGGAACCTCGGGTGTTTGTTACTGTAATAAATGTTATCGCTACGTTGCCGTTCGGGCTATTCTCCGTTCCCGTGCCGATTCAGCAGAAAATTATGCGCGAGCGTAAAATATCGGGGAATCCTCGAGCGCGGTAAGCGAACCCTAAAGCGACCTACGGTAATCCCCGCACTTTCTTCCTAACCTAATAATCGCACGCCACCGTAGCAATACATAACTCAGCTCGCCGCCGCTAATCTTATCGCCGGCTGAAATTACGCGAAAGCGAGGGAAATCGTTGGATGCAAAACAGGGACAGTATTTTCTCATCGGTTGCGTAGCAGTCACCGATCGCGCGAGTAGAGAGTACATCCATCGTTATCGAAGGCGTAAAAATACCAGAATACAACAAACTCCTTATCAATCTCAACGCCACGATTTTTTTCTTATCTTTTACGCGCGTATGTATCAATAAATCGCCGAGGCACGGTCCTGGCGTTACGCTGAATCATCGAGCGAAGAGATATCGGTGGCTCGTTAAACCGAGACGAGGAGAATCGGAAACATCGGCCCGGCCAATTAATCGGGTTGCCAGTTGAAAATGCACCGTGGCTCTGGTTGCCCGAGAAGGCTTTGCACACGCGAACGCTTATGCTTGGCGACGTGCGACGCCAGGCTCGCGCGACGCGACACGCGACTCTTTTATGTTTCCGCGTGCACCGCGTATTTCCTACTACATTGATAATCGCACCTTCCCTGGAACGAAGAAGAAGAAGAGCCCAGCAGCCAGCCAGTCGGAGTGTTTTGACCTCCGCGCACGCCGACGCCTGCCGCGCTCAGTCCTGCCTATGTACCTGAGCGGAGGTCAAACGAAGAAAACGCTGGGCCCCAAATGTTGCCTTGCGAATCGGTATTTTTTTGGCATACGAGATTCCTCGATCAAAGCGAGGAGTACGTAGATGGGTCGGCGAGGCGGGCGGGCTTGCCAGATAGGCAAGGCAGTCGGGCAGCAGGCACGCAGTTAGGCAGACAGTTAGGCAGGCAAGGCAGCCGGGTTGGTCCGCTTTCCACTCCACTTCACTCCACTCCACCGCGATACGTTACACACTCTATACTATCGCTTACGTACAATGACATGGCGCACACCGCGGTACAGCAGTCAGTGTACGCGTACACTTCGCTTCCACCAAGTGTTCCCTCCCTATCGCGAGCAGCACACTTCACCGCCTCGCGATCGTGCACGCACGATTTCCGCATGTTTCCGTGGGCCTTTCTCGCGCGGCATACCAGCGCATCGCTGGGTTCTACCCCGTTGCCCGTCGCCCGCTCCAGACGCGAGGGACCGTTCACGAAAACAACGCCGTAACACGTTCCCCCCCCGTCGGGGAGGGGTGGGGAGGGGGGCGAGAGGGGGGGGGGGCGACGCGTGCCGAGCGGGTAACCGCGAAACGGATCGTCACGAGCCGCGAATCCCGGGCGCACAACCTTGACGCCGCTACCTTCCGCGCGAGCAGAAAAAATTCACGCCGCCTCTCTGCGCAAAAATTAACGAGAGTGATTCAATATGGCGGCCTTGTCCGCCGTTGATGTCTTCCCCCTCCTCCCGTCGCTCGTTTCGCCGGGCATCGTCGCCGTCGTCACTCCTCCCCTGCTTCCTCCCCCCCAGCCCCTTTGCCCGGCCACTGTCTCTGTCTCTGTCTCCGCGTCGGAGGTGTAACGCCGTGCGGAAGGAGGAGGGTAGGGGAGGGGAAGCGGTTGAAGGGTGGGGAGGGAGAGTGAGCGGCAGGAGGGGAGGGGAGAGGTAGACAGTGGATCTTGTCGCCCCCGTTGGCCCCCGGTATCGTTTGTCGGGAAAGCGCCGCCGCTAGCTACGGGGCTTACCGGAAGCACCTCACGGACTTTGTAAATGCGCTACGAAAGGGGCTTGACAGTCGTCTAAACAAATCCACGTGCTTCTGCGCATTCCCTTCCATTTCGAACCTGCACCGGTAACCGCCAATCGGACACCGGCGGCCAAGTATTGGAGGGCATTTCAAATTGGATCAGCTTCAAGCGCCGCTGTGGGTAACAAGGCGATTCAGTCAAGAAAGAACTGAGCAATGAATGTTTATCGGGGTATCGACTACTCGTATATTCCGTGTGTGTTGTCGTGAAGCAGTGGGAATGTTTCTGGTAGTTTAATCCTGCAGCTTTTGCGGGCGTTGTAAGCGGCCAGTTGATCCGTGCAGCACGTGCGGCGAACGCCTGTAGGCGTTCATTGAACGCGGTTAGTAATCTGTGGTGAATGATGCCCGCACACGAGGTGCTGCTGCTTGTGGCTGAAATCTTCACGCTGATAGGGTAAATAGCTTTTGTGTCAGTATTTTATTGCAATTACGGTATTTATTTTGTATTATTACTGTGCAAATACCGAAAGTGAACCTACCGATTTTTTTTTATACGTGATAGTTCGAATTGTCTCTTATCTATTTTTAGATCGGGAATGTATCTCGTTATCTCATGTACACTTGCGTCGCGATAGTTGGATACTTTGAACTCGAACGGAATCAGTCATCTCTGAATCGAGACTAACATCGATCACGTGACGGAGCACTAACTTTTTACTGACCAGATAACTGGTAATCGGATTTACGACGATGGAATGGAACATCAAGAGATAACGTTTCGAAAGCTGAATTTAAATTCTTTCTATCTCTGGATTAGATTCTTCACCAACATTTCTGTACAAATTATACTTTCTAATGGATCATTCTAAATAAACTGAATGCAGAACAGCTGTTTTTTTTTCTTCAACTTCAATCTTTTTACAGTTAAATCCTTTACCTTCGCTAATCGATGACCAATAAGAAAAGGATTTCGTGTTCGAAGAATAAACAAAACATCTTTATGCCATGCACGATTTATTAATCGATCGATACATTTTTAAACATTGATTGATACTTGCGAAATAACATTTGATTTCTATAATCGAAGAAGTGGTGCAAAAATCATAGACCGGCGCACGATTCTACGGGGATGTTGGATCGAAAGAATACTGATTTACGCGACAGTGGTTCGTTTTCATTTTCCCAAACGGTTTTTCACGTTACAAATGCTCGGTCCGTGGCAACGTCCACGCGAAGAGGAGGGGGCAAAAAAAAGAAGAAAAAAAAATAGAAGAAGCGGACGATCGTTAGCCACCACGGACAGTTACGGATAGCTGCGTGTTACAATGATCGATTTCCATCGTTCGTGACGAGCATTCCTGAACCGAGGCGTCGTCCTCCGTTTCGTTGAATCCGAAAATTTTCCAATTACGGCCCCGCTGCACTGTGGCGGATCGAGGCGACCGTTGCCGAGAGCCTCTCGCGCCCGCGACCCTCCCGAAGGATCAACGAGTTCGTAAATACGCGAATGGAAGTCTCTGTCACGAATGATAGGAAAAAGTGTGACTGGCCCCGAAGACAACGGACGCCAGTACACGAGAGGACATTTTGTTAATACATAATCGCTGCAACAGGCAGCAAGCAGATTGAACCAATCGTGCTTTTAAAGGAACGTATTGTATCACACCGCACAGACAACACCATTTGGTACGTTCTATTCCGCTTAGAGGGCGCCACCTGCGGACAACCGAATCGAAATCGCGATTCTTTCGTTCCCGAGGGAAAGTATTCTCTTACTTCAAGACGAGCCGAATTAATAATCGATTGACCATAGAAAATGAATTTTCCCCAATTTAAATTTCGTTTGCAAACGATAAGGAAATAGAACGTCGTATTTGTGGACGTTGGACAGTTTCGTTTTCATCGCTGGTATGTGATTCGGTGGTCCGTGTGCGCGTGTACATCGTCGAAGCGATATCACCGAAATAGATAGCCGACAGATAATGCGTTGAACGTATTCTGCGTTAACGGAAATACGTTAGGCTACTCGACGAGAGGATTTTGAACGAGCCCTCGACCGTTTCGTCGTCCAATAATTCCTATCCACCTTGCCAGTAACATGCTTTCGTGGAATTACTACGTTTAAGGAAAGTCGTTCTCCTCGATGTTCTACAAACTAGACGTTAATATACTTCGGGCAAAAGACAGTAGCGGCTCAAGGTCACTTATCCCAACGTAAATTCTTGTGGTGCAGGATCTTGAATTTGGGAGGTGGAAAGCACGTGGCTGCGTAGTATAACGTAGTGGGGGTATCCTAACGGGACGGTAGGGGTAATCTAAACACATGGTGGGGGTAGATTAGAGGAATATCGGGGGTAAGCTAAAGATATAGAAAGCGGCATAAAAGAGTGGTGCGGATGGCTGAAAGTTACAGTTGGAATAGCCCAGAGGTATGGAGGTAGACTAAAAATATACTGGGAGTCACCCAATCGTGCAGTAAGGGCGGCCTAATAACTTCGTGGAGACAATCCAATTGTATAATAGGCACTTAATTACCTTGAGCCGACATTATTTTTTCTCCCGAGTTGGACAAAGCCCCGATGTAAATTTCTTCGCGTAACTATGATCATAGAGAGCTTGCCTCCCAGATTTTTTCACAGTGGCGATGGTTTTCAGTGACTCCTCTAGAATCGTTGGAAATTTTTCACGTAACTGGGAAAAAATGGGACTTACAAAAAATCGAGGATAGTCTACCTTAAATCTCCACTGTCACTATTAACAGCAACGTTACAACGATTGTATGACGATCCTCGTTCATCTATCGACCCTAATCCACGACCAATGGCTCTTCGATCAAGTTCAACGAATCATCCGTCAAATCCTCTCTTGGCCGAATTAAGATCGACTTCGGTTTACGCGTTTTCAACGACTCATTGTATCCGTCCGCTTTCCGCGGTGTTCTGCTAGGTTCGATCTTTCGCGACGATTCGTGTCGCTTCGCCACGTGCGTTAACCGCCCGCGGGGCGTTCGGGGAGTACGGTCTACGAATACAACCCCGCCTGTTCCGCACGGAGGGCCGCTCGGTGTCCGAACATTATACCGAAAGTGTCGACTCGTTCGCTACGGCGCAATTTGACCTTGGAAACCTATACGAGCTGCAGAAATTGCTCGCAAATTGATGGAAATCTATTAGAAATTTAATGACTTAAGCATCAAAGATTTCGTAGCGAAAGAGTTTCACGGTCCAACGTCTAACACCTGTTGTTCGACGCATTCCTCGACGATTCATGCATCGAAGAACATGCTGGAATCCCGACGCGATACAATCTTATAATTACTACGATACACAAACGTGTTCTCGTTCCATTCTTTTTTTCATCTTAAGAATCTAAAAACGACGCAACGATAGACGGCTGCCGACATCCAGCGAATGCAGACGTGAATTCAGTTCTACGATCGATTCGCCAAACAGATCCGAGCAACGACCCCGTGGACCCTGGGAGAAGCGTCCCTTAAGCGTCGTTCACACACGCACGCACACAGTTACATGGTATATACTCATTCGTTTCGTCGCCGTGATGTAAAACGACGTGGAAAACAACCGCGACGTACGAAGAAACACGGCGGAGATTGGTACTATTCGGATGACAGAGCTCGCGGCTAATAACTGGCGAACAGCAACACTGTCATTTTCCCTTCTCTTCTTAACCCTCCACTGCGTTTCCGTCGCGATTATAGAATAGTCACTGTCGTGACTTAACAGACACTATAGCTAGCGCTGATTTGGATTTCAAACTGAAAAGAAGGAAATCGGGTAGCAGAAGAGCGGGCGATACTGGAAGCTGAAAGGAAGCGGGAAATTTGAGCGTTATTGAAATATAAGGAAGAAACCTTTACTCCCGGAATATCGGGGACCTACGAGACTATAAAACCGCAGTGCAGGGTTAATAATCGACGACGTCGGGAATCGAACGAACCAGTCGCGGAGTGTATACACCTCACACGTTTAAAAATCACGATTATCCTGCGACGCTAAAGTGTTCATCCTCCTAGCACGTCGGAACATCGAGTCACACTGTATAACACACACTTTTGAAACCCATCGAGACACCTATTCGCCTACGTAGTACGTTGTATCAAGGAGAGATTACTCGAGATTAACGATGGAGAGACTCTCCGTTGAAAGAACATCGAATTTTTTTTCTTACACACATACGTATATATATAAATATTCGAGAACGTCCGCGAGGTATTCGCGTGTCTAGGTACTTAGTGTATCGTGTGTCGAACGCTAGGAGAAAAGTTTAGAGTACCCTAATGGGTAGAAACACGTTATGCCTGCGCGTCGGCTAAAACAGGCTTGTGTATGTGTGTGTGTGTGTCTGTGTGCATAGCGTGCGACCAGAGGTCAGGTTCATCCATCGATTCGTGGTAACATCACGTTTTCGCGTCTCCTTTTTCTGAATAGGCGGGAGATCGTCGATTTAACGGTTTAAATGGCGCGCGGTGCGCGAGTTAGACGTCGCATTACACTGTCACAGTTGGGCTGGAATCAAGTGGTCGCTCGAGGCCGCTGTCCCCACCCTGATGCCTGTTGGACAAGCGGGAACGGAGGGGAACATGGTGGGGACAGCCGGGCGACGCGGCGGGGAGGTAGGCCAGCGGTGGGGGTAGCCGGATGATACAGCGGGGGCGATCAAACAATATCCAATATGGATCAAATGGTATCCAATGTGGACACTCGTGCGGAATGGTGGTGGTAAAATATTACAACGGACTTATTCGAGCAGTATGTTCGTGATCAGGGAATAAGCATACTGGGGATATTGAGATGATATAGTAGGAAGTAGGGCCCCTCGGTGGCCTCGAGCATCCAGCTGATTTCGATCCAGCTGAAATCGAGCGTGCGATGTGCGTACGCGTCCTTCGAGGAAGAATCATTCCGCGAAACGACGAAAAGCAGCGCTTCGTCCCCCTCCAGTGGGGCGCGACACGGTGAAGTTGTCTGCATCGCTCGGAGAAGAAGTTCTTAATCGAACCGGAAATGCAAGGTGGTCGACGCGATACTGCGCGAGGGTACGCGCTTGTCCCCGATCGTGGGCAACTAATAGCACTATTCCGTGGTACGGTGATCACGGTTTTAAAAATGGAACACCGACGACACCGGCGCATGCTTGCTCGCGAGAACGAGACCGTTCGAGCACTGTTCCGCGTCGAACGCATTCACGGATGATGGTCAACGCGAAACGGTCTCCAGTCTTTTCTTAACCGTCCCGAAACTGGACACGGCGAATTCCGACGGCTGCGTCGAGCAGAGGAGACGCGGTACGAACGCGGAGCGACAGATAATACTGATGAAAAGATCCTTCCCGCTAGCGCTGGTATATAGTAACGTCGAACGCGGCATAGGTAACGCGTATCGGCAACCGAAACCTTCGTGCGTTCTGTATTCTCTTTGTCTCTCGCGCAGGATGCCAACTGCGGCTCGCGAAGAGCAACGACGGTCGGATCTGAGAGAAACGAGGAAATTTCCAGGCTCAAATTGATCGCGATGCTATCGGTTTTCTACGTGGAAGTGGCGTTCCAGAGGCAGTTACTCGTATGTCAGATCGATACTCGAGTAGATCGTCGATTAGAAAGAACCCTAAACCGCGTGTCTGAACTGCCGATCCAATTTAAACCGCGAACGATTCATGGATAATATAGATATTCACGATCTTTGGCCCGATTTTCTCCATCGTCTTTTTTGCTAGCAAATGTTCCCCGTTCTCGTGGAAGAAAACTTGATTCGGCGGAATTCCCGTCTTATCTCGCGATTGAAGATAAAAAGTAGCTCGCTCGCGTTCCCATACCCAGCAGCTAATAAACTTATATACATCTAACGCTGTTTTGGTAAATATATATCTTTGCAACATCCGTTACGTATCGATCGAGGAGTGTGCGGATTTCGGTATATTATCGTTCCAACCGCCCGTTACCGCGTACGCGCTCGCGCGTATGCATGCATGCGTACGTGTGTGCTGTGTGCTGCGCGTTGGGCAGTGCGGTTGCAAACGGGACGCCTCGAAACGTAGTCTTCACGCCGCGGTATAGAATAATCGAGAACGTGTCAACGTTACGGCGAGAGAACTGTTGCGTTTTACGGCTAGGTCGAGTCTGCGCGCCGACGTTCGCTACCATGCGCCTATACGGGGTGTGAATAAATTACGGATGCAGATTTTCTGGTTTGATAGAGCTGGCTGAAAGGAAAGCTCGATTCGGTAATCAGTGGGCCAGCAATTCTTTGGACCATTGTTCAATCAACTTCGAATAAATTCCGTCGACGCTTCGAGTTGATAAATACTGGCGATAGACGTTAAATAAATTACATTAGATGACTCGCTAAAAATTCAGAGGTCGCCTGTTAATCTCGAGTCGTGCGACCTTACTTCCTTCGCCGAATCGCTCTATCCACCTGTAATATTCTTAGCCACAGTTTATTCACATGACGCGCGTGCCCCGAAAATTTCTCTATCTGCCTCCTGCTCGCGAGAGATTTATCGCCTCCGTCGTTACCAATTCGCGCCGAACTTTACCGTCACGCTTTAAGCCTCCCCTCCCCCCTTCTCTCGATTGGAATGGATCGTTACGCGTACTTGTAAATTATATGTATATAGATAGAGATAGATATATATGTGTGTATATAGATATATGTATTATAAAAAAGAAAAAGAAAAAAAAATAGTGAAGAAGAACGTTGCTGGTACTGTGTCCCGAGTACGTTTTACAATCCCATAAACAGAACGTATCAACGAACGGACTACGATCGAACCGAATGCTCTGTTCGTGCGAGTGTGTTTTCTCGTTTGATTCGTACAATGCTCCGTTCTATATCTGCACTTAAAACCGTGTAAAATATTTCGCTTCCTTCCCTCTTCCTCCTTTCGTTTTTAGTCTGTAGGAACTTATAATACTCTACTCGTGGCGTACGACGTCCTGACACGTCCTGGGAGAAAGGTCACGCGGGGTCTGACGAAGGCGGGTCACGTTCGCGCTCGTCACGCCCCATTCGCGGTCTGTTCGTCGTAACGATCGATGGAAATATGTAACGTCTATCGAATAGATTCGTTAGATCCCGATCTTGCCAGCGCCCTCGGGCGTCGCCAGCCCTAGGATCTACCCGACGATGGCTATTCTTTGCTTGAAATTACTCAGTGCGCCGAGATTAATCGTGTTTACGTTACGGTGCGCCGGCAAGATTACGCGCGTAACATCTACGTCTCGGCAGAGATCGAGTGGAATGTCGGAGGTTCGTATAAACGTATATACACACGGTACATATCCCCCGATCGTTGGGCACGACGCGAATTCGAAGGACCCTTCGTTGAATTACGACCGGTTTCGCGATCACACACTTTGCCGTTCTATGTATCGATCCTCAGAGCGTTCATCGAAAGCCACGAGAACCGAGTGAATTGAAACAACGGTGTCAAGACGGTACCCAATACACGATAGTTAGACCGGGCTATCTCGTCGAAAGACGGTCTCCATCTGTCGTCAATTATAGTCATACACACGACGATCGTATCTGCACGATAGATCTTCTAAAAGCACTTCTAAACATTCTCGTTAGGAATTGCATGTCTCGCGTATCGTTTCCCTAATGCATACAGGAGCTCCACCCCCTCTCCATTTAAACCTTTGTTTAAGTTCGTTAACTAACGCACGCTTGTTCTATTTCCCTCTTTCGCTCTATTTTGCCACTTTCTCTCGAGCACCCTTTCTAAGATTTTACATTTTTTATCACAGATGTTTTGTTCTCGATTTTATCGCCACCCCTTCGTACACCTATATAGAGCCCACTCGGTATCGTTGAAACAGGGACACGCTGGTCATCCGTTACCTGTTCCCATATCGCTGAACGTTATCTCACTACGTTTTGGCGCTTCTTTTGCCTCCCCACCCTCTTTTGTCCCTATCTCTCCGGTACGTTCTCTCGCTAAGCCGACGTGGTATCAACGATCACAGCTCTACGTCGTCTTTCGCCGTTGCGCGCGCAAGAATACACGACTCAAAACTAAGGCCTGCCTTAGTACAAAAATATACATTCGCATCTTAAAAAATAGATCTTAGCATTCTGTACTGGCTAACGTCACGCTCGATATTATACAGTATTTTGATTCTTGGCAGGCTGGCTTTTAAAAGGTTAGTAACTGATCGGCTACCGAGGACCGCCCGTCGAGTGAGCGTCTTCTCCACTTCGCGAACGGGGGCGTCTATCCGATCTAAACGCTAGCTGGGCGCACCATCCCTTCCCTTTGCTTCTAAACGACGCGCATATTCATAAATTTCGCGTCCGCGTGGCACAAGTTCGTTCGGGGGCGGATCGACGAGGGCCGCGAGCTAAGACGGAAAGCTTTTTCAACCACCAACGCGCGCGGTAGGAATGAGAAACCGTTTCAGAGACGGGCCAACAATAACTATCGAGACAAGCCACCGCCATATAGTTGCGCGCACGCGAGCCGCTGACGACTCGTGCGTAGCGACACCAGCATGTATAGTCTCTGAAAGAGCTATAGGGCGATCGTAAATTAAACCATCGAGTAGAGGAATCGACCGATGTAGCGGCTCTGATAGAGGCTTCGTGTCGCTGTCGTCTCGCAGTTCTATTAATTCGTTTGTACTGACGCTTGAGGCATGTTTAACACTCCACCGATTTCACGACCGCGCTATATCTCTTCCAGTGACTGTACGCAGATATAGTCTTTTCTAGAGGCCTCTCTCCTCGCCACCTATGATCGTGCAGCACGAATCATCGACGAGCCCCGTGCACGCAACAAATCGACGCGTGGAACGATTCGTTCAGTGTTTCGAGGGTTCGCGAACGATGCTTTCCGTTTAGTCAGGATCGTCGTTTGCTTTATGAATATGAGGTCGGTACGCGCGGCGGCAACGTGCAGCCCGCCTAACTGGTGTGTGTTTACCTTTCTCGGCAGGTTCAGTCTTATGCTTGGTTTGTCGTCGCGTTTATCGATATAACATACATATATACGTGTAGAGTTACGGTTGTGCCCGTTGGTTAAGCGGCTGCACGTATTGCCTATTTCGTTTCTACGACGTTACTTTTTTTTTCTTTTTGTACACAGAGGATTCGCAGAGATGGTACTACGTCCTATCACCTGACTCGCTTCTCTCTCGCTTCGTATTTGTTTCTCTATTGGATATTCGTTTTGCGGTTAATATACCCAAACGCATTATCTTTTTCGTTATTACTTTCTGCTCTCTCTCTCTCTCTCTCTCTCTTTCACACTCGCTATCGTTTCGCAAACGTCACATATATGATCTTTCACACTGTTCTCTCTCACTCTCTCTTTCTAGTCTCACACGCCGGGCACCGCGCCCGCGTTATATACTGTTTATGCGGGACTTCGTTCGATAAAAAAAAAAAAAAAAAGAGAAACACACGTAGAGTAATAATATTAATAATAATAATAGTAATAAAAAGATTCTTAGTAAATAAAATCTGGCCCGTCCGCACAGCGTTAATGGTCAGCGAACAAGTGGGTCTTCTCGATCGCGTTTTCTTCGCGCGATGTAATAACAACAACAAAATAATCATCGGTCTCTCTCCCTCTCTATCTCTCGCGCGAATTTTCTCGCCTAAAACGAAAAGAAGAATACCACGCGCACGGAATACGAAATGAAAGGGCACCAGCGTACCTTGATCGTTCATTTCCTGGCGAGATACCCGGCACATGGCACCGGTTCGAGTCGCCGAAAAAAATATCCAATTTAAGGCCGGTGTCTACGATTAGCTTCTTATGGTGGCTGTCGCGTGTCAGATATCTTCTTTTTTTCCCCTCATTTTCTTTCTCTCCCTTTTTTTTCAAATCGGTAAAGTTACTCTTACCGCGACTCAGGTACTTGTTAAGGCCCGTTTCATCTTGTATAACAGCTTAAAATCGTTTAAAACAAACAGCTTCCCCCCTCGTATCTTTTCTCGCGCTTAGCTCCAAACCGAGAACCCTCCCCTCCCGTTCAAACGAACGCCCCTATAATATATTACTTCGTTCTTAACGTTCTCTCTCGCCTCCGTTTAAATTTCGGGCGCAACTCCGCAATTCTTTGCACGTGACCAATATCTTCAAACGCATTAATTGTATGTACAGAAACGCCACATATATAAAAAAAGGCAAAAAAATAATAGAAGAAGAAACAAACAAACAATGGTATATGCGTGACTACAAGTACGATAAACGGCGATGCGATTAATTACACAGGGGTCTCGAGAAAAAAAAAAGAAGAAGTAAAGAACCTCTCGGAATAATGAACTGTATACGGTTTCATTGTTGTTGTTCGCTTGTGTTTGTCGCTGACGTTTTGGTAATCCTCCATTCTTCGTTCGCGGACTACTTACTCTTGGCTTTTAAACGCTCGAAATCGTCATCGTTCATCGCGCGACAGAAAGAGATGCACGCGGCATCCGAATATTAACGTTTAAAGTTCGATAGATATTACAGATATACATACATATACACATACACGATTAGCAGCTAATTCCTCTGATTTCTTTCATTATATAGATAACTATATTTGTGTTCGTTCTCAGCGGTCGCTAAGAGCACGGTGAAGAGACAGTACCCAGGGGGTTGCGTACAGTTCTCGTATATAGTTGATTATCCCCCCTCCCCTCTTCCCACCCCCTGATAGCAAACGTAAAAACGTTGCGTTTGTTGGACTGTCGGTTGTACCACCGGATCGACCGCACTCTTCTCGGCACACGTTCATTTAACATTTGTACAATAGCGTCCGATTGGTTTTGGTATTAAAAATAACCTCGAATCGCTTGGTTCGACTTCACGCTATGCGCATTCTCTTGTTATAATATGCGAAGTCTTTTGTTTCTTTTTTTTATCATCTCAGTTATTCATCCTTACACTGCATGCTCTTGGCGTTCGCTTTGATCTAGATTCCCATAGAATTGGAAAAATATCTGATAACATGTGTTCTACTTACATACGGTTGGAATTTCGTTACGCTTTCCAGTGGAACGTCATGAGATCTCTTGCCCCCTTTCCCCGTTTACATTCTCCAAGTCTCGTTCTTCAATTCTACTTGCTTGGTACGATGATCGCCATGAATTTTCCCTCCCTTTCTCTCTCTCTCTCGTCTGGATTCACTCTTCCTGTGGTATCAACAGGTACACGTCACGCAATAGGTCTAGTCCAGTGAGACCTCGATAGTCTTGTAATGCTGTGTGTTCTTAGTATCCTACCAAGAATATCGTTATATTCTTATATAATATATTCTCTCTTCCATCCCTTAATATTCATCGACGAGAGGAACGATCATTAAAGTATATTTCTTAAATTTCAGCAGTTTCGAGACCGCCACTGTTTAGCGACAGGCTTCGTCGCAAGAGGTGCTTCGTCGGAAAGACCATCGTAAATCGTTTCGTTCTCTTCTCTTTCTTTTTTTCGTTTAGTAAGCGAGGACATTGTCCCGTTCTTCGCAGGGGTGACTTGTATATTGGGTACCCCACAGTGGACTCGAGAAAGACTTGGCTGTCTATGGCTTATCATGCTCTTGCGCGAACCGATAAAATCATTGTAAAACAGGAGAACTTGTGTGCGCTTTTTACCCTCGCTGTTTACGCATTGGAACTGTGATCCTTACCTGACAGGCGACAGTGTTATCTGTTAGTTGTCGATCCCTCGACTACGAATTTACACGTGCTCGCTACTCGATGTTTCGCCCGGTAGTTCTCACCAAAGAAACGAATTTTATAGAAAAATAAAAGATATAACTTTATAACTTTACTTCTGAGAATGTTGGCTCGCCCAGAAATTCTTGATGTCAGTGGATGGTACTGGGGAGTAAATCTTTCCTTGGCGTGAACGCGGAATTACTTTTGGTCGCTTAGGACCAACGGCATGATCACTTCTCTGCTGTCGCCTTTGAAAGGATCCTTCACCACTGCGGGCAGCTCTGCTTCGCTTAATAACATCCACCGACGTCCCATTATCTCTTCTATTTCCTGTAGAATTAATATCGAAATAGTTACGTTAACTGCGATGGATACTAGAGCTTTTCGAGTAGCTCGAAATTCGAGTCGAGCCGGGACTCGGTTTCCGAGCCGAGCTGAGTACTGGAAACAATCGGGTGGCTCGAACGATCCACATCTTTCGTTCGTCAATGGTTACCTTCACTATGCAATCTACTCACTTTTTAATCGAGCCGCTCGGCTCGGATCGGTTATTCGAACCGAATATATCCCGGCTCGCTTGTTTCGAGTACTCGAACAGCTCTGATGGATACACTCAGAGGCGGATTAAGGTCGGTTGAGGACCCGGGCGCAAAAGAAAATATTGGGCCCCTTATAAAAGTTACTGATAACTGCAACAGTTACTTCAAAATTGCGCAGCGTTGCACAGTCTTATACTTTTCTCGCTTATAATTTTACGATCCGCTTACAATATGAAATCAAATTTGGTGTCATTAAAAAAAAGTGGAAAGTTGGTTTTTGTGGGACCCCTCAGAAGTCGGGGCCCCAGGCGCGCGCCCGGTGCGCCCGCTGTTAAATCCGCCTCTGGATACACTCGTGAAATATACAGTATGAAGACTTACAAGCGTGATGGTGTCACCCTCGTGCCAATACTCATCGTCGGACGCGATGTCATTTTCCGGAAATGCTAATAACTTGAGGGAGGATCCTCGTAGGCGTGCAATGGCTAACAAGTTCTCTTCGTAATATTTGTGGCCCATGAACACGATCTCCTCAAGTTTGCCGCATTTCCATGCGACTAACACTAGTGGATCAGGGCTGCGAAACAAACACGCTCATTAGTAAATTCCCCGAAAGCCAGTAATGCGATGCGAAGCAACTCGACTCACCTGTCAGGATTATACGGATCGTAAGTCGCTGGCATTTTTGTCAGGGGATTCATCGAATCGATCCAGATCAAGGATTTAAAAGTTAGGTCGTACTGCCTGGATAACATGTACAATACCCTTCTGTTAAAGTTCTGGCAGAACAACACTTTCAAGTGCGTAAGAGGCATGGAAGGGTGTAAAATATGTGTGTCCAGCCTCTTAATGCCAACGTAGGAGTGTATGAGATTTAGTCGCAGTTCGCATTCAGGACTGGAATTAGAGGAGTTTAATTAGCCACCCTTCGATTCGTTTTCTTGCGATGGTTATAAATATTACGCTATAACTTACTTCTTCTGAACGAACATTTGCCAAGCTCTATTGGTTGTCCCAGAGTAATTATCGTTCCACTCGTGCACATGAATTACAAACCTCTCCATGATGCCGTTATCCAACGCTTCCAGCAGATAATCATTCACGAATTCATAATCCAGCGTTAAAATGGACAGTCTGGCGAACGAGTTAAAGAAAAATTCATAGCCACTTTCGAAGTGCTCAAGATCGTAGTTCTCGGGCTCGTCTCTAACAGACGCCAGACTGAGAGTCGTCAAGTGCATAGCATGATGCAGACAAAGAGGTCTCAGAATCACGTCGGCGTTTGCTCTTAACTTCTTTATGCATCCCAAGCTCAATACTTCCAAACGATTGGACGTTTCGATAATTTTTACGAGCAACTGTATCAACGGATTGGTAACATAGTTATTATATCCATTGATATCTTTATTGTACTCGTGTCCGAAAGAGTTACTGCTAGAATCCAGATACAGTTTACGAAGCTGCCTGTTGCAACTCAATTTTTTCAAGATGGCCAACGTTTCCCTTATGGAACAGTTTCGTGTGTCGCAGTGAATCGTCACTTCCTCCGCACTAAGCCCAAAACTTTCTCTTAAGCATCTGTAAAACAAAGAAATTAGAAATAAGAACCATTCGCTTTTTCTATTTCACGAATATTAGTCTCTGATTTTAACTCATAATTTGAAATGAATATCAAACATTAGTCTGAGAATCTCCTACATGGCTATAAATCGTAAATAACAATATCACCTACCGTGACCATGAGATACTGTCTTTGTTCTTCAGATCGAACGTGATTTTCTTCCAGAAGCTGGGATGGAACAGAGCATCCCTCCAATTGCTACAAACCTGCGTGAAATTAATTCGAATTTTATTAATTCTCTCGCTCTAGCCGCCGTTCGAAAATTCGCTCTCGGCGTCATAGTTAACGATCGAATACCCGAAACGTAAACAAGCTACAAGGTATCTGGCCGAAAAAAAGCACCGACCGCGGTAATTGGTCGAAGTGTACAGCGGCCGGAGCGTGGCGAGAAAAGAAGAGGAGAAAAAAAAGAGGAGAGAGGGAAAAGAACGGGACTCAACATGACAGTTTGATTACCCCACTGTGTCAGGTCGGAGTTTTAAACGGCCTTGAGGACGGCGAAAGAGTTTGAAGAATACCTGAGAGGCCCTCAATCGGCTGTTGTGCGACAGATACGAGAATATCTCCTGCAAGATGACACTCGGCAGGTTATGCCAGCACGGATTGTTGTCCCTTTGTGCCATTTCTGTCGCACGGTCCGCGCCTCTGTAGGACAAACAGCTGTTCGCCTTCGTCGGAGACAGCTGCCCCTCGCACTTTCTTGACGTTGCCATCTCCATGGCGTCACTACTGGCCGCGTATAACGTTTCAGCTCGGTGACCTACAATATCCTCGACTTTCCCCCGTGAAATCCTTTCGGTCTCGGCCACCCGTTCCTTCGAGGCGAGCCTCCTGCACGAAACAAAATAAGAACCCGACCCGTCTATTGCGCCTAACTCGTAAGGTCCAACCAGCCCAACTGTCGTCCGCGTTTTCTACGTACGCCTGTGTACGCATGCTGCGCGTCACTCCCCGCTCCCATTGGTCGGATCCCCCACGCATGCCCGGCGCTCTGTATCTGGCGACGTTTTGACAATATACAGGGTGGTTCAAAATTGGGGGTCGCCGTGGGAACGGGGAATTTGTTTCGGTGTAGTGTACGCATTGGCGTCGGCGTGCTTCCACGCCGAGGGATTCGTACCCAGCGCGCGAATTTCGGGTTTGATTTTTCTGGGAAACATCGAGATAGAGCTGTTCCTGGCGGGGGTGCAGAAGGAGGCTGCGCACTTGGGCGATCAAACCTAGAGGCGGCTGCAGGTCTTTTATTATATTAAGATTTGGACTAATAGAATAATAATTGAAACTCTTTTGTATGATAACTGTTTAAAATTATATATATATATATATATATAGATGTAAAAGTAAACATTGCATATCAAATTCTTAATTAACATTTAGGCTGCCGCTATTTTTTCGTAAAAATAGGGGTCTTTTTTCCCAAAAATTTGTATGTATATATATATATATATACATGTAAAAGTAAACATTGCATATCAAATTCTTAATTAACATTTAGGCTGCCGCTATTTTTTCGTAAAAATAGGGGTCCTTTTTTTCCAAAAATTTGTATGTATGAGTAGTCAATAGGTCCCATAGAGTCGAGGGGGTAGAACCGTGCCAATATAGTGGCTATAGCGGCAGCCTAAGGGTTAAAGAATATTAAATTAATAAGGGCGGTAATATTGTTTTTGCACCTGAGCGGCCAAAACCCAGGAACGGCCCTGTATTGAAAGTATTGTCGTGCTAATTTTATCGGTAGTAGCGATCGTTTGGAAAGGCCTGACCAAGTTGAAGGAGCGTTTTGTGCAACTTTAAGCTACTCAAAGTTTTAAGGTTTTATTGCCGAATGGGGAAAAGCTTCGGGCAACGAAGAGACTTTACGCATTACTTTATCGTAATAATGACGATACACGCTGTATTGGGGTCACGGTTAGAGTAGCTTGAAATCGGGACGCGGGTTTTTGTATAGGATGTTTTCAGGGTGGATTTCCGCGAGGGAGGTTTTAAGGTAGCAGCTGCTCCCTGGACAAGAGCGCGTGAAGGAAGTCTCTTTTGTCTCCTTCCCGAGGTTTCAGATATAATCGTTTTGTAGAAACGAAGGTCGCTCTTCGGGGCACTTCACTTTCGGTATAAATATCGTTTATCTTTGCAAAGATTTATCTAGATTACTGTTTATTTTCGAGTAAAGGAATAAAAACATTAAAACGGACTTAAACAATGCTGTAAAAAGTGAAAAAAAATTTTCCTTTATTTATTCTACGATTCTCATATTTTTTAAGTCGGCGCCAGATTTACACAGTGTTAATGAGAGGCGCAGACTTAACAAATATGGCAGTCGTAGATTAAATAAGGAAAAAAATAATTTTTAACTTTTTAATGCATTTTTATTTTTTTAAAAGAAAAATGCTCTTTCGAATGAAAAAAGATCATTAAAATCAGCCCATATTCTAATGAGTTATGCAGGGACAAACATAAAGAAAAAAAACATATGGGTCGAATCTATAACCTCCTCCTTTATGAAATCGGTTAAAAATCGGTTTCTTTTCATCTCAATGTAACTGCGTTACAAAGGATAGTAGCTGAAAGAGGTATAACGAGGCCGTAAAATCGGTAAAGCGTTAAACTAAACATGACCCCAACGTCGGCACAAGCGAATTGACAGAAATATGAGGAGATAACGAGTCGCAGTCCAAGTCAGGGCCGCCACGTCAGTCGGTGACGCTGCTCGATAGTTAATATTATAAAATGCATGAAAAGGAACACGTTATTACACACATAAGTCGGTAACATTAACGATTTTTGCAAATAAATAATTATTAATGTATAATTTCGATCTTCAAATGAACGTCTCGCTGTAGATTAGACTTATCCCCACCTCTCAATAATACAAATCCATTCTAATTAAATGAGAAATTTTGTATACGTAATCGTAGATTTATATTTCTTATCGCCTCCCATATTCGCAGCCATCTTCCCAGAATTCCACCTAATCCTCTATTTACTCCGGACTTAAACCACTACCCCAGTTCTGAAACGCCCTGTATACACACAACTCGTCCCGCGGTGGGGATACGTCTATGTGTCGAACGCGACGCACAAACCGTGCATACGAACTTTATATTTCTAATTGCACGAATTATCGATCAATCAAGGGGAAAAAGAAATCTACCTCCGAGCAAACACAGACAATTACAGTTTTATTTCACTCCAGTGAATAATTTCCATACCCCGTTAATAACCTTTGTACAGTTAAATCACAAACTCAGCATTACCACGTTATTATCTGCAAACATACATAAAATTCCATTGGCGTGCCAAAATCGCATGATCTTGCAGGATAAAACCGACTCGTTCGCAAAGCTTCGATAACCATTAGTATCGTCTGTGTGCACATAGATCGGCACGCCTTAAAGATACGCCGTGTGCAATCGACACGTCCGATCAGCCGTACAGGTTCCTATTCGATTTTTCGAAAACTTCGACGCATCGGTCCAACCCGATCGCGAACGCTGAAAATACCGCGCAGTATCTTTCAAGTGGAGCACGAAATAAATTTAACACACGCTCATATATATATAAACGCGCATTGTTGATGTTCCGCGGCGTCTATATTTAACCGTCACGCGTAAATCCCTTTTCGTTATACACATACACGCGCGTGTTGAGCCGCGGAGAGCATACCGCCAAACAGCTGTTGAAGTCAAAACGGGTTAAAAATGTTAGTCGCATAAGCCGGGTCAACATGGAGCCCGCGATTAAACGTCGACGCATAGTGCTGCGCTGTTTTCCTTCTTAGAATTTTTGTTTTTACAAATGACACAGGACAATGACGCGCCTGAAGATCCGGATGATAAAATATTTTCTATTTCTGTTGATCTTCCTGCTCGCACAGAGCGCAGTATGCAATGGAAGTTTTAGGATAAACAGGGATGTACCTGAATTAACGCCGATAAGGAAAAGTGTTAATGGAACTGGGAAGGATGTCGTCGCGGCGAATAGTCCCGTAGACGGGCGAAAGAATCAGCCGCAAAATGCAGTATTACTCGGCGACACAACAACCATCCATGAGGGTAATAAAACAGCGGCCGATATAACCTCAAAGTCATCGGTAGATGTTAATAAAACTGTACATACTACAGATCCGCGGAAAGAGGTTCGTGTGTGAATACCGCTTAATCGTCTGAACCGATAACTTGTATTTTCTTATTAAAATTACGTTTATATGATCTAATTTTGTTGTTTGCAACAGCTGCACTAAGTTATTAATAATCTGTTTTTTTAACAGCATACAGTCGAAGGACACGTAACTGCTTTAACCGCTGGAGCTCTGAAGCGTGGTCTTTATGTGTTTATTGGGCTAAGCGTTATCGTCATGGCCTATATTGTGTTCCGCAGCTTTAGGTATTCGATGTTCGATAAAGGCTCCTTTACAAGTTTCTTTTAAAATCCATGTTAGAATGTTGTAGCGTTAGATGTGCGTAAAATAATAATCTTCGCTTCCGCAGGTTAAGTAAGACGCGCGCCCAAATGGTCAGAAAGTATGGCGTCCTCGCGCATAGACAAGACGTTGAAATGCGACCATTACCATTGGACGAGGAGGATGACGAGGACACTACGGTCTTTGATGCCAGTAATGTCCTCGCGAACAATGTTCAGCATCAGAATTTATAAGAGTAATCGGCATAAGCTATGTTGACTGTATTACAATGTAAATTCCTGTTCACGTAACAAACTTTTTCATGAATGCGATGTTAAGTAGATTATCGACGCGATCACAAAGATTTGGCACGTACGAATGGTTCCTTTTTTTTTCTTCTTTAGTTTTCTTTCATATAGAACTGCTTGCTTGCATTCGAAATTCTAATATCAAGTGTGCATTAAAAAATGCATAAATCCTTTGCGAGATATGCTTTCAGGCAATAGATGTACTTTGTCGAAGTAATGCGAGATGGTTTTGTGAAACTTCTCTAATTCCTTAAGATAAGTAAGTGATAAAAGAAAAACTTTAAATGCCCATTATTCACGGACGAATGAACGATGGGTGTCTATATCTACTCTTATACAAATTATATTTTAATTAGACTATGTTGTTATAATTGAAATTATACAAATACAGATTGTCTCTATTTTATTTAATGCTACACATTTAATAAACATTATGTATAAAATATAGATTATCTAGTTTCTTTGCTAAATCCAAATTTATTGGCAGTGTGGGGAGTATTATTTAGGCATATGGAATGTTTTAATTGATACTATATAGATAGAAATCCTTTTTCATGTGCATGGACAATGATGTTGGCTAGTCTGAGTCTGCCATTTTGCGATTTAATGTTCGACAGTGTCCATACATCCGCTATATCTACAGCAGTGTCGTCTACTATAAGAGCATCTAAATCAAATGCATCAGATTCATCCAACAGACTGAATGGAATCATTTCCATCGCGAATATTACGCCAAATATAAATAGTTCCTTCACCTGTAATAATTTCACAGTGTTACTGAAACGATCTAATCGATTTCGACGAGAAATACAGGATGCTACTGTACTGATAGTCAGTCAATATTCTAAGGAGTGATTATACAGAGGAAGATAGGACGAAAATCAAGAGTGACGAAATTGCGGTAAAGGCTTCGTTTTCGAGAAAATTGACTTTAAATTTTAGCCAAATTGGCTTTGAATTTCATACGCCCCTCAGGTGCCCATCTCTGCCTTTCGTACACAAATTTTTATTTTAACCCGGCGTTGGTAAGGTGGGGTCTCACAGACCCCAAAGATTTTAAATTGACTATAATTTTTTAACAACGCGTTGCAGTGAGTCGTGCCTCGTGTAGCTTATCCTTCCCTAACCAGCTACTCGACGCCCTAAACAACAATTTCTGTTGAAAATTAAAGATGTTTAATTAGTTATGTGTTTCTTGGTAATAAAAATTTAATTTGGTGGATCTGCGTTTTTATTCTGTAGAATATCACGCCACTACGTAATCTCATATTAATTACGAGATATGGAATTGTATAATACACTACAATTATTTGTTGGGGTCTGTGGGACCCCACCTTACTACTCTTGTTACATTTCCCCACCTTACCAACGTCGGGTTAAATAATTTTTTGCTCATTTGTGTCAATTTTTTCGAACACGAAGGCTTTACCATAATTTCATCACTCTTGATTTTCGTCTTATTTCCCCCTGTGTAATCAATCTTAGAGTACTGACTATTAGTAGAGTAACATCGTGCATAAATATACTTCACCTCGTCCATGAATGTATTCCACGAGTACAGGTTTTCTGGATTCGATCCGAGCGAAGTAATGGTGTCGCTAAGTTCGTCGTAATATAATTTCAATAATTTATCGAAGTGTTCGTCCCATAGAGTTTTCTCGGTGCAACCGTAAATGCAAGTTGCTACGTCCAAAACTGGACTGGTGCATCTTGCCAATTGGAAGTCCAGCATTATAGCTTCGTTTCCATTTACTTTTTGGGCCAGAAAATTTGGGACCCACGAATCACCTTGAGTTACAACCGATGTCGGTTGGTATGCTCTATCACAGAGTTCAACAGCTTTGTTATACAGATTGGCAGATGTGTAAGAATTCAACCGCTCTTCTGCTTTGCTACCAGGGTATTCCATAGCTAATGCATTCTTAGTAATACTTACCAGCTTTTCCTATAAAACAAGGAAATATATTTGTAGAAACTATAACCAGTTCACAGTAGTCAATATTATAATACAATTGTTACTCATAGTTAATCTCTCACATGAAATCTTTTGTACCAGTTCCAATGCTCTTTACTGAAGTACGTTTCGTGCAAGTGTTCAATGGTTTTCAAGAATTCTTCTCCTCTCTGATCTTTATACGCAAATGAAATGGCATGGAACTTTGCTATGGTCCTCAAAATGATCTTGCATTCATCCTCGTTTATACAATTCTGTCTAGATATTGGTTCATACCCTAAGACACAAACGTCTTCTAGTGCTATATAATCGTTTTCACCATCCATAACAGAATCTAAATGGCGTGGTATGCATAATACTTTGCTCTGTCCTTTATCTTCCAGGAACTTTTGAAACTTTGGAATCACCTTAACAGAATATACATTAGATTAGAGAAAATGCTGCATGATTAGAAAGGTAAACTGATAACGCAATTATTACTTCTGTGTAAAATGCAATCTCATTGTGGAAGAATTCTGCGCTCCTGTACGTGTTTCTTCTACCTATATTTGTTGGAAGAGACTTCACTACCAGACTAATTGTCACTTCTTTTCCATCAACAATTCCAGTGACCTTGATTTTGTTGACGGTTGACAAGTAATTGTCACCCTTAGCATTTGCTTTGTCAAAATCCCAGGCCAATACCTCTGCTTTCTCTCCTTTGTGTATAGTACATAGTATATTCTTCAGTGTTTCCTCCGTGAAAAATTTGCTTACTTCCTCCAATTTCGTATGATCTTTACTCATGTTTGTCAGAATTTTTTATTGCACTGAAACAGTAATAAATATAATTCAAACATGCACCGGTGCAAATTGTTATATTATAATCTTTACAGAAGTCAATAGCAATAGTTTTTAAGTTTTTTATGGGCTCCTGTAGTTGAAAGTAATTGTAGTCTAAATTCTCGTATAACGAGAATTGACTGTAATTTCATGTGTATTTCGAAAAATATATAATTCTCAAAAATTCTAAAAATTTAAATAGATATCATAAAGGGGGTTTAAACAACGAAATTTTAAAATAAAGGCATAATTGGAAATTATGGAAATCATAGACAATTTATTGAATACGACATTTAGAATAAAGACAGAGTGAGCTAATCGCTTAGAATGGGGCCCCCCTGGAAAGTGGGTCCCGGGACTGCTGCCCCCCCCCCCCAACCGCCTTTAATTTGGGTCTGGGTTTAAGCTGAATGTGAAAAATATTTTGATCTAATTCATTTTTAACCGACTTCAAAACGATAGGGATTCTCAGTTCGATTTGTTTGTATGTATTATGTTTGTCCGCGAATTTCTCCGTAACTACTGAACCAATTTTCGTGAAACTTATTGCATTTAGTTTAGCTTCAATCAACTTAGACTATGGAGAAAGAATTATCAAAATCGGTCAAGTAGTTTTGAAGTTACATCAAAAATAAGAAATCTCATTCATTAACCGACTTCATTATTATTGTTACGAGCAGCTCTTTTTTATTTAGCTACAAAGTTGTTCGTCGAGTCCGTATCAGTATGCTTAATCGTTAGTTTTATGGATCTTAAATGATAAGAGCTATAAAATCTGAGTATCTTACATCTTATCACTAGAATACTTCTGTACATTGAGTTCACTTAATTTTCGAAGATCAGCCGCTCTGATGCTCCGCACATTGACAGGTGTTGACAGGTGGTGACGGAGCTGGACAGTGCCGACGCCTACGGACGCCTACTTGCCAACTTCGCGCGTGGGAGATATAGGGGGCGTCATAGAAAATCAAGTGAACACGATGTACAGTCATATGTTATTATTTTATTAAAACACACGAAGAAATTGCACAGTGTTACTCTCGTCATTAGACTATGTTCGCGAAATATTTGTAGAAATGTTCGTGAAAATAAGGCCAATCATGTAAAGTGAGCCACTAATTAGTGAAGTCCACGTGTGTTTGTTCAAACCGAATTATACAACGGTAGAGACACGTGTCTCTATAAAACGGGAACTGTAAGCACCACGTCCTCAATTAGAAACTTCATACTATAATTCTATTCGTTTAAATTTTGAATGTCCCGAAAGTACGCGTAGAAACATGTTTAACATGTGTTAAAAATCCTATATTTTTAGTAATTTAATACAGTATATTTGCTTTTTTATTTAACATTCAATGTTTCTTGATACATTTACTTATATATTTACAGATTGAAAAGGCGAGCTCAATTTCTTATACAATCTTGGCATAAATAAACGACTATTATAAATATTTTGTAAAAGAAAAATAGAAAACAGTTTTCTCATTTCGTATAAGTGCGCGATTAAGTACAGGCGTACCAGTATATTGATGTATTAATAACAGTGTTGCAATCTTTTGCCAATAACATTACTAGATACATATCTAGGGAATTTGTCTGTAGAAAACCATTTATGCAGTAAAATGATTCGTAGATTGTGTAAATTATGATTATAGATGTAGAATTTATTTAAACATATCTGCTTTTACAAAATATGGAAAATACGTACGGGTGCCTAAGCTTGTCGAGTTGCTGCTCCAACCAAAAGAATGATTCCGATAAGACTGCTCCCGAAGACTTTATATTTCTCGCTCTTCTCGTTCTCCCACCTTTCTCTCTTAGCGAATTCGGACGGTCGCACTGGTGCGCACTGAGTGCGACTTTTAGCCAATTGGAAGCGAGAAAACTCGCACTCAGTGCGCACTAGTGCAGGTTGCCGAATCTGATATCTTCCTTCCGGCGTCACTTTCTGCCTTCGCTCATATTCAAACTAATTCTCTTTTCACACTCAGTCCCTCCCTCTCTTGCTCCCATGGTATTCTTCTATATGCACTTCTTATCAGCTAATCACTCCTGTTTCCTCACGCGCCCAATCACGGGTGCGTTCCATTTACGCCCAAATCGCCCGCACAGTCGCGATATGTACTTATTTAAAATCACGGGCGTTGCGGGCGATTTGGACGTAAGTGGAACGCATCCCACATCTCAGTACTTCGTACTCTCTCGCGTATCGGCGCGAATTTATAAATTTTATCCTACACATACACATGTAATTATTAACTGTATACATGTAAACATTTAATCATGCTTCTTCAAATATATCGTCATCACTACTGTGAGTTTTACTGTTGGTAAGACTGATCCACAAGGCGCGATCTTTCTAAAAATCTGAGAATTAATGAAAGCACACTTTCACGTATTTATTCTGTACAACACACTTTGATACTTAATCCACCCAATACATAGCAAATTAGATTAATCTACAAAACCAAATCAGCGCCTTTTCTGTTAAAATAAATACGTAGAAATTCGAACGTGTTTCAATTTACCGAGTCACCCCATCCAGAAACAACATCATAGTCTATCGCGGTTCGTCGATACTATACTTGCCTTTCCGAGGGCAACAGAGATCATTCATTACACACAAACTCCTTAACACTCATTCCATCTCTACACCAAAGCACAACGATCTCTGAAAACTATACAGCACTCGATATCATTCCAACGTTTCTAATCGCAAGAGAAGCTGCACTCAAAAAATCGCTCGCTTTCGTATCAGAACTTATGGATGAAAGTGGGGGGGGGGGGGGGGCGCGCACGCCCGCGCGCATGCGTCGGGGAAACACACGGGGACGGACGTAGAGGACGTATGCGGAGCAGTGCGCCGGGGAGCGAAAAGGAGGGAGCGACAGGCGAGAAAGTAAGAGCGATCCCCGCGCAGAAACTTAAGCAGAAGACAGTGGCAGCCATTTTTCCTGACGTTGCCGTTGCTGCGGCTCGTGGCGCTAATTGCCGTTCGATCCGCTCGACGTGATCTCGAGGGGGACAGGGATCGGACAGTAAAGGGACGGCGCTCGAGACGGGGGCCGCGTTATTGTTGCGCGCAACGAGATAATAGCGGGTCGCGAGATAACGATAAGAGGATTTTCAGACGTCAATGGTACGGCGTGGCTCGGAGTGACGAGTGCGTGTGTAAACGATCGCGAGGGAGCAGTGGGGCTCGATCGTAGTTGGCCGAGCGAGTGGACAGCCGAAAAGGAGGAGCCGCCGACGACGGGGAAGGGTGTTACAGGAGGACGACAGCGACGGCGACGGTGACGACAAACGGCGGCCACGACGGCGGCGACGATCGCGGAAACGGAGCTACGGCAGCCCAGCCTAGGCGCCCCTGTTTCGTGGCTTCTTCCCTAGAAACCGTCGGACTCGAGCGGAATCGTTAGTATTGCACAGAGTGCACACAGTCACGCGCCACACGCGTACATCAGCGCCACGAGATGGAGAGGCGAGCTGCTTTTGTGCTGCTGGGGATGCTATATTTAGCGGGCACCCTCGTCACGGGCCAGGCAGGTGAGACTTATCCTCTCTTTCGGATCGCCCACCATTCACCCGTTCGTTTATTCGTATCCCAGCCTCTGCCCTCGACCACCGTACTTTTTTATCGTATCGTATAGCTACCTCCCCTCCCCCCCCTCGCGGGTGTCAAACCGTCCGCGAAACCGATACATTCGCCACCGACTCGCAGCGAGAGCTATCGAGCGCTCGCAACTATTTTCCGTTAACTATATTCCGATCTAAAGAAATCCCCCATGGCGGATTTTCCGCTGGGATAACGATTTCCTCGCGTGGCCATGAAAAAATGTGACCCTCAAGGCCGATCTCGCGATTGGAAAGCGAATCAATCGCGTCGTGGGTTCTGCCGGGGAGGGGAATACTCGTTCCCATCGAAACACGCAGCTCTGTTGCTCGCTGCTCGGCAGACTCCCTTTGTCGCCCGTTTCCTGAATTACGCACGAGAATCTTGTTATGCTTTATTGCTCTCGTGGAATTCGGCAGCAGCGTGACGTATTTGTCACATGGTTACCCTCGCCGCGCATCATTCTGCGCGCTCTAGTTTTCACCCAATTTTAAATTTAATACAATCGCGCTTCCAACGCACGCCCTGTACCCCTATCATCTTCCCCAAACTTTCGTGGGCATTCCGCGTTCGAACTACGGTATCTTGACAGATTATGAAATTCTATTTATAGTTTTGATTATACTGCATCGTGTTAGAACGCGCGAGTGGCCTCGCGCGGCATTAAATACGCCGGACACTCGATCAACCCTGTTTTCCAACACGGTTTTGGTCTCGCGAATATTAGGAACGAAGGGGGTATGTACTCTTCAGCGAATCGCTGCGTGAAGTGGCTTCGAAGCAGCCGAGATCTCGAATAACGATATTCCACCCCGATTCGATTATCGTCGTACGTATATAGGTTCACGGCGTTCCATCGCGATACGCAGAACACTTGCGCTTGCGGTATCACGTGTGCCGTAGCCAATAGTCTCATTCGCGCGTTCCTGATCGCCCCTGGAATCATGGGTCCAGACTTTCACAGCTTATTTAGATACCAGTGATTGCCGGGTTAGGAAATTCCTTCCGGCACTGTGTCGAAACTTATTAAACAAAGTATATACCAAGTTCCATAGTCCCATATGTTTTCTGCGCGATATTACTGCCGAAGATGCGCGTTTGCCGTATTTTTTGCGCCTGTTCATTATGTCATTGATATGCCCGTGTACATAGATGAGACACGCGCGTGTCACTCGACCCCACGGTGTCCGCCAGTGTGCGTCGCTCGAATTTTGACCCTCGCGGCCGACCGAGTTGCGCACCCCTGGTTTATACCGACGCGAGACACCGGGATTCGCTCGCATTCGATGCTGCGGCTACATTCCGAGAGACGTACGCAAAGTACCCACGCCAAGCAACTTTTGTTGCGTAACAATTGACCCTATTTCCCGTCCACCCAGAAAACTTTACCGACTTTTAGCGATCGTTACGCGGAAGTTCGCGTTCGGCCGGTAATTACGTAAAATCAGCGAGATTTTTACCCGCGATAGCGATAGATTGGCCGGTGTGTAATGAACACATCAACGAGGTGTTCTTTTAACGATCATCCAAGATATAATTTTTTTTCTCAATTTTTAAGATTGTTTCAGAATTTTTTTATTTAACCATAGACATGTAGGTATAGCCAGAATGTGTCGCGTTGAAAAGATACCACTCGCTCGTCAGGATACTTATATTTAGATTAAGAGTCTACGAATATAATTTTCATTTTATGGCTCGGCCCGATGGGATCAAAGAAGTGCGGTTACAAGTGTCCCTTAGAATTATGGGATCGCGGGAGCTTTTAAACGGGTGATGTTCACGGGGTAATGTGATCGCATTTGATATTTTAATATCGTTAACGAGGTTAACACGCGTGTCGGTCGTTTATATTCTTAGCACGCGTGCCTTGTTTATCGAAATGTAAACTTAACCTCCATTCTCTAACACGGCGAATGTTTTCATCCGCCCTCTGTTTTGCCGTCGCTCGCAAACCAGACGAGAAGAATGCTTGCACGTTTTAACCCTGGGAGCGCGCGTCTATTTTTGGCCCTTCAGCGTGTACCATAGAATAATGAGGCGATAGTAACGCCATACGATCTCTAAAGTCCCGATTCAACGTGTCCCGGCACTCGTCACCGCTGGATTTATACACGCAATTCATTCGAAACGCGTGTCTCAACACCGGAGCTGCAGGAATCTACTAACACGACGGCTCTGTGTTCCGCGTAGTCGAAGGGCTTATTCATCGTTCTATCGCGAGCCTTGATTCGCGTGAACGGCTAGAATCCCGTCCTAGATACCGATATTATTTACGACGTGATCCCGAGTCGGGCGTTTTAATATTTAAAAACGCGATCCACGAATAGACGGCGAACGGGAAATCTTGGCTTCGTAGCGGCGCCTTAAAAATTTTCGTTTCTCGCTAGGGCAGGTTAAAGTAAATATCTCCGAGGCATATCTCCGAAACGTTCGTCCGCTCGTCTGATTCTGGCCGCCCCGACACGAATGCTCGACCGGAGAGTGGCCCACTTCACGTGCTTGGCATTTGTCTCGCCAAACACTTCTACAACATTTCATGAATGTGGTTTAGAACAAAGGCCGCGCTATAGGCGCTCACTTGAAAGCATATTCACGAAGTTGTATTGTAGAAATGTTTACCGCACGAATGCCAGCCACGTGAAGTGGGCTACACTCCGCCTTCCATTCGGTTTTGAGCGGCCGGAATCAGATGAGCCCGATTGTACTCTGTCGTCGGAGATAGCGGCCACGACTGCGCCGATCGATCCCGAATGTAAGGTTTTTCGCCAACTCCGCTGTTCTGTCCGTCCTCCCGTGTACGATGCGAAGACACGAACGGTTTCGCGTGCTTCTTATGTTATCCTGCTGGTGTAGAAGCGCGGCGCTAGTGACCCTCGCGGAACTAACTAGGCCAACTAAAAGTTTTCGGTTTTACTTGGGGCGTGCGCGCGCTCGCCCCGAGTATATGTCGGCCGCGAGAATTACTTTATGCATCACCGAAATAAATTCATTAGAGTATCTTTAGTTGATTACATAACTGCGCGCCGGCTCAACCGGCCGCAAACTTTTGTTCGTCTTTCTCTGTTCTAGGTCTGGGTTAGGTCTAGGTTAGAACTGGTTTTCAACGCGAGTACTCATACCACTGCACTGAATACATAACGAGCGCGCGATCGACAAAGATCGGCGGGCCTGTCGAGTGTTTACTCGATCTTGTCGGTGTACAGAGATATTATCGTTGCTCAGTGGTGATAAGTCACGTCCTCAATAAGACACTTCTACTTTCTATAAGAGAGACTAGAGTTCGTTGGGCTATATAAGAAAACAATTCTTGAAATGCCACTTTTGGTATAGTGTATTTTTTATTGTATCTATGCCGAAGAAAGAATAAACCTAACCTAACCTACTTTCTATAACCCTCAGATTGGATCTTCACACGGGAGATAGTGCGTAGGTCATTTTTGACCCGTACTACTATCATAAAACGTTCTTTCTCTCGAAATAATTCATGTTGATGATTTCTAAGGTTTTTCTATTATTCATTGTTGCATTCCGCCTGGGTCAAAAAAGACCCAGGCACCGCACAGGGAAATGTACTTATGATTTAGCTCTTATCGCTTCTTCATGGAGGTACAGTTCTGTCTCTCTATAGTCGCGTGTGTCGGGACCGGGCGCACGCAATTTGAGAGACGAGTAGTCTATTCGGCTTCCTTTGATTTCACGCGGTCAGAGTGTAAGGTGTGTCACTATTGAGAATGGTTATGAACCTTTCTTCGGCTTTCTCTTTGACATCCGATACCCGATGCCGCGGCGCGGCGACTACAAACGAAGTAGTGGGGATAGCTTCGCGCTTATAGAGAATCCGAAAACGCGTGCCATTTGAGAGACAGCACTGTACTTTCAAGGAACAGAAGATACTGTGTTAATTTATACGCATGTGTCTACAGAGGCTTACTTCCAAGTCTTTATCTATTTGCCAGTCAGGTTTTGTTCGTTTTAGAAACGTCTTCCGCTAACCAGGAACAAAGTAGTATATCTTCGATCACGCATTGTATTATCCATTAGAGGACCGATAACGCGTTGGTCGAGGAAAAAGCGCCGCGATATCGAGTAACAGGCTTGAAGATACATTGCTTCTTTTACGATGATGCGGCTGCAGCGAATTGTGGTGAATCATCATGCCTCCAGTTGATGCCCGACCTTTGTTACCACCGCCGGCAAATACCGCTGTGACGTGTATCAACTTGTATGCGTACTATTGCGGGGCGTTGTAATTTTACCGATTCGTCATCGAAACCCTGGGACACGCTGGACGTTTCGTGTGCACGCGTGTCCCGCTGCAATTTACCGTTCGTCGGGCGCTAAACACTCGGTTCAAAGCTCGGGTGATCGGCCTCTACCTGCTAATTTCTCTGTCATCGCCTTGTTTATCGACGAGACAATGCTACCTTCCGAAAAGGGGCCACTAATGACAAGCTACGGTAATACTCCTCGAAGCGCTACTGGGTTAGGACCAATATGACGCATTCAGTGGAGCACTGACGCGTTTCTTTTTTGCATTTGTTCGCGTTGGCTGGAACCCGTGTTTATTTCCATGGTCAAGAGTTTAGTTCAGAGTTTCCCAATTTTTGGGTCGCGACCCCCATTTATAATATTCAAATAACCTGCGACCCCTCCCATTAAGGTAAGGTAAATTTATTAAGGTAAATAAAACACATTAAAAATAGATATTTCAGAATATAATTCTAACTTAAAATATTTAAAAAAAACGTGGCGGCTCGCCAGAAAACACTTCACGACCCACTTGGGGGTCGCGACCCGCCTGTTGGGAATCACTGGCTTAGTTAATTGAGTCTCTATTGCTTAAACGATATTCCTGTGATTTTTACTTTTTAGCGATGCTAATAAATTGTGAGATCTTTCTGGTCAAAATGAATACCAACATTGCTGTACTTAGGGGTACCATTAGTTGCCATTGTTTGAATAGGGAGGGCGTTCTAAACTCTCCGCTTCCTCTGAATCATCGCCATCAGATAAAAGCTGTTTATTTTGACTCGTTTTCAAAGGTCGCACCAACTTGTGTATTTATAATTTGTAGTTAGTTGTGCACGCACAGGAAAACGGATAGCGCGTTCACTCGATGTTACACCTACCCGTTGATTCAATGTGCCCTCGAGTCACATTGAATCATCCGGCGATCTTAATGCATGCTGACTATCTGTGTTATTTATGTAGCGTTGTCACGCCAGTGTCGTTTCGTGGAATACAGCTTCCAGATACGATGGTTGTATGTGTGTTTCCCAGATTGCGTTAGAGAAAGGAAAAATTTCCTTCAGTGTTCACATAGGGCGCACCTGTGGTCTTGAATATTTATTATCGCTATGCAAAGCGTCGTATGATGTTGTTCGAACACCTGACATAGAAGAATACAGCAACCTTCAACGGCTCAACTTTATTTAAGGGTGCAATCGACTCGTCGTCGCTGCAACCCTGCTGAGTTCTCCCTCTCGCTCTCTCTCACAAGAAAGTTATATCTCTGCTTTCCAAGAATACTATAACAGGCTATTACGAACCGGACTACTGTAGATATCGTGGAGGAAAAAGTTGGTCGAAGTGAACGCCGAGTTGTTCTGTATTTGAAATCGAGGTGGCTTCAACTCCCGAATAAAAAATTCCCAGAATATTAATTCCACCCTGAATTACTGGATGTTCTGCAGACGTCATTTGCCAATGCGCATAACTGTTTTTGAGGTACTAAATAGCCATAATGGATCGCATGTTCCTCGTTGGCAATGGATGTGTGCTCGTGGTCTCGTATCCAGTATCCCTCCCTCCGATGACGTAAGAGAACCAGGACCTCTTTATTGACTGGCTGACGTAAACATGCGTAAACACGCGCATGTTGGCCCGCGTGTAAAACTCGTTCCTCGTTTGCTGTCCGAGGCGTGGAATTTAATGAAAAAAAAAAACAGGATTAATGAAATTCATCGTCTTCGAATTTCCGCATTCCTGTCTGCGTTGTTGGTCCCCATTTAGGTGCATTAATATTTCATGATATGTTTCGTAGATTGGAACCATGTACTTCCTGCATTTCGCCCGACGAAATTGGATACTCGGTCTAGACGATTCTGGGAACGTCAACGAACTCATTGAATTAAATATTAAAACCGTAACCATCATAAAACAGCGAGCGACGTTCTCTTTTCAAACTGTTCCTCAGTCAGCCTACTCGTATGGTAGAGAAGTTACGAAAGCTAAAGTTCCACCGAGTTCTCAGAATGTGTCTTAATCAACGCGACAGCCGCGGGCAATGTATTAAGGAAAATTACAAAAACTATCAACCTGGTCAACTCGAGGAGAACTTTATCTTTGGTTTGGTCCTTTTAACCTTCGAAAACGGTAAACATCAGTCTGGTCGAGCCGTTTCTGTTTACTTTAGCCGCTGGCGTGGAGTGTCGAATTTCAGGCGTTGTTTGCTTTTTTGTCTCTCCGGCGATAACCAAGTACCTAGCTCGTGCACGACGATGTTAAACGTTGGTGCGCTAAACAAGGGTCGTCTGGAGCTTTTATTTTTATTTCACTGGAATGGGGGAACTTATCCAATTTGTGGGTTCTGTGGGAACTTGTTACTGGAGGTTACTTCTCGTTAGAAATGACGTTCTTTGCTTCCTGGGTAATTTTATCTGTTTGGTTTATTGGGGCAGAAGAATTGCAACGTATTCCTATTGGAAAGTGCGCGGTTCGGCCCCACCCTCCCGTTGCATCGAGCCCGATGAGTTTATCAGGAGGTGCAGTGACCGGCTTTCAAGTGACCCGCATGCGAAATTCGTTTATCTCGTAAGCGAATTAACAACACCGATCGAATTAGACGGCGCGAAAACGTGCGCGTTTGAAATTTCGATGGACACCTGGACGCTTGTAGCTAATTTTGAACGGCTATTAGGTGCGCTAGGAATCTTTCTGGGGGATCTAGGGAATTGCTACTATTCTATTAAGATACTAGGGGATAGCGTGACACTGCTAGGGATACCAGAATCTATTAGTCTATTACTGGGCCACGCGAATGCCTCTAGGGATACTTTTTCTTTGCTTTTATGGGCGTGCAAGGAGTTGGACGCAGCAAAATGGCGCGATAGGTGGGAATTTTCGACCTTTGGCATCGTTAGGGTAAAGGAACGTGTTTACGAGCATTGGCTCTCTTGCCACTGTGCTCCGCCTCGCATGTACCCGCAATTCTAACTTGCCAAATTGCGTTCTAGATCACGGGCGTCCCAATTCCCGCGTCCTCCGTCCCACTCTACGTATTACTGCATAGAAATGCTCGAAAAATTTTCTGTCCCCGCGGAAAGTTCTCGTGGAGCCCGAACTTCTATTCAGCAAAAAGGCCCGCGTTTCATTTCGAGTCAGTTCGAAGTAGTTTCTTATCTCGAATTCCTTTTACCTTCCATCAGTTGCAAGTCACGGTTAAGAGAAAGTTTAACTTTACAAAATAGACCAGTGCTACCAACGTGACGAGCAAAATATAATACCATTTACACACCCTCGTAGAATTAATAATTAGAGACTTTCCTTTGATCTCTACTGTTTGTTTTTGCAATGTAAAAACTACTCGAAACGTCCCAGGCGAACCTGTCACGCAACTCAAATTCCCGTGTCAAAAAAAGGACGCGAGTTCCCGGTTCATTCAAGTTCGAGGCAGCCTCTTCTAAAAATACATAAAACAGGTTCCTTTATTATCCACCAGATTTCTATCTTGAATTAGTCACACATTCAGGCTTCTTTTCGGAAGGCAAAGTATTAAGACACCCATCAGAACCAGTCTCTGAGAAATCGAAAGTTTCTGCCACTTCGCAAATTCGTTCACTAAGAAAGTTACAGAACAGCTTGAATGACGAATGAGCCACGATCTTTCAGCCCCATTTCCGCCCGTCGGTATAGAACACATTCAGCATATAGGCACTTCTGATGCTTAGGGTCATGCGGGCACGTGCTCGCCGTTATCGATCCCCATTCCATCCTACTTCGCGTTCTAGTACAGTTTCCCAGCTTCGTAAATCGCGTTCGAAACAAAGAACGGCCCGATTCCGTCCATTGTCTCGCCCTTCGTTTGCAAACTTCGGACGGGAAGTAACAGAGGCGCCTCGACTGTCGTAGGATCACGAACAAAAGAAACAGCTTTGCGCGCTCTCGAAGGCTCTCGTCGTGGAATCCGTAACCTTCGAAATTTAAACGACCGTCGGTATTACGTACCGACTCTTCTCTACACCTTGTCTGTGTTCGGGTGGCTCGATTTCACGCTGAATAGAAACAGTAGCGGGCCCGTCGCTCGGCCGATACTCGTTCCAGTAACGAAGGCTTATTACGTAAATATTTCGAGTCCAAACAAAGCATCGATCAGTCGGTATATCTGCGGCCGCGTGTATTCTTAAATCGCGTAGAGCGAGGCAGAAGCCAACAGCGGCGGGGAGAGCAGTTTATAGGTCAGCCGACAACGATGTTCGTGATTATCAGTACCTTTCCCCTGGCCTGCATGCATTATAATTTCATCTGGTCGAGTTGGTGTCCACGAGGACGACGGGGCTGTAAAAGAATAAATCCGCTAAAAATAAATACAATCGAGTGGCGGGCGTTCCTTGCCGCAAAGGAACCGGACTAACGTGTTCCTGCTCGCCGATGCCCACCGCCGGGGTGCCGCCTCGTGATTGACTTTTTGGCGCCGGCCGGTTCCGAAGCTTAAACTGCCGCCGGTCGGGCACAGAGTTCTATTTTCTACCGAAACGAGATTGGAAAACCTCGTGTCCCCGCGGCCCGCGAAAACTCTTCTTTCCTCTATATTTACCCGAGTAATCGTTTCGCGTTCAATGGACTCGTGGGAAACGCGACATTGAGAACTTTTTCAGGCTTCAAACGAAGTTCACTTTTTTCTTTGGGATTTAGGGGAGGTGGCGAGATTGGGGGTAATAATTTGGGGGGACGAGAAGTATCTCTATCCTAGAAAACAGTCATCCGTTCGCGACAATGGCGTGTTTACGGCTCCAGGAGGATGTGGTGGTCGTTGACGTATATATACGTCTTCGTAAAATCAGCGTCTATTTATGAAAATCGTATATGTACGTCCTGGGGAAGACACATTTAGTTGTTCTTCGCGGGTATACGTCTTCTAGAGTCAAATTATGATGGACGTATATATACGTCACGAGGTAAAAATGAAGATTTACAAAGCCCGTGCATGTGCAACTTTGTACATTTAGCGGAAAATCGCAAAATTTGTATTTATAGACTCATTTACAGAGACCGTATATATACGTCTTCAATATGGACCGTATATATATGGTATTACTTTATATTAAATTGTGTATATACGCCTTCATTTATAGGCTCTGTACGCATACGTCTATGTAAGTTCGGCATCAATTTGCAGAAGACGTATATATACGTCACGAGCGAAAAAGGTCATTTGCAAAGACCATATATATAAACAAGTCGCTACCAATTGAATTCTAATTCTGAAAAAGCATATCATGTCTCTCAGGACTGATCGTATATGTACGTCATGAGATCGATCGCATAATACATCATAAAGAGATAATGTTCATGAAGAATGCAAGTACATACCACATACTACAGGTCGCTATAAGCACAAGTCGTCAAGTGCGGTTTACTTGATTGCCCCAACTTTGTCATAGGCTACCCTCCGTATTCAAAACAGAACAAATAACTCGATAATAATCCTAGATTACTGAAACCTATGTTTACCAACTCCTATTAGCGAAGTCTATAATTTGTGCTATTCTACTACCCGTCACATTACACGATGACTTACTATACAGTATTACGTAACACATACTTTTCAAAATTACAAAAGATAACTTAACCAAAAAGTTAATTGTCGATCCCCGATACCGAACGCATCAACAAAAACATTAACTCTTCCGGAATCGACATTCAAACTCTAAACATACACCACGTGCGGAAATCCCTTGCTCTTATATCTTAACCATATGCACCAATCGCCCATAGGCGTTCCACGCATGGATTATAACACCATAGGCATACGTAGCACCCAGAGGGTTAACTAATCCCGTGCGTTTACACGCTGTCACAGCATTGAGTGTTGCACCGAATGCAACCTTCTCCCTCTCGTACTCAGGTTTCACCTGCATCTACCATTAACGCTCCCAGTCTTATTGCCAGCGCTGGTGAACTAGCTCAGGTACAGTACCTAGAAGGGGTATAGCGGGATGAGAGCTGCAGGGACCCAAAGTTTATAGCTTTGGAGTTTCGGAATAAGAGGATTTCTTTTGTAGAGATAAAGTTTCCAGACCTCTCGGTGGAAACCTCAAAACTATAAACTTTCGGACTCTCACAACTCTTTCCACCTCGCTATATCTCTTCCAACAAGGGAAGCTGCTAAACCCGGAAATTAAAAAAAAATATGAAACTGGGAATAAATATCTATATACCAAACCGTGGGATGTATTACGCTTTTTTTTGCTGCCCAACTTTGTTGTAAGGTGCTGAAATTGACTCCCGAAAATCCGGTAATTTTCCGATTTGGTGTTATAACTCGCCACTTGTAAGTTACCAAACGATAGTCCCAATTAGAAGAAGTAACTTTTGTCGGGGAACTTTTTTTCATCTCTTGTAGTTCCTGAGTTATAACACAAAATCGAAAAGTAGCCGGATTTTCAGGGATCAATTTCACCCTCTAAAGCCGGGAATCCACCGCGAAGCTAAGCTAAGTTAAGCTATGCTATGTTTTAACGTAGCTTTTGATGGAAACGGTTCCATAAGAATGTATAGAAGCTAATTTTTTTAAAAAAGAACATGGCATAGCATCGCATAGCATAGCTTAGCTCCCCGGTGGATTCCCGGCTTTAGACTGAATTTGGCCAGCAAAAAGAATGCGTAATATATATCTACAAATCCCCCAAATATCCCCAATTTCATAAGTTTTTGATTTTCCAGGTTGAGAATCTCCTCTTATAAATACATACTGTCGTTTGCAGAAAAGAAGGCACCCGGACGCTACGCGGGGCTACTTTGCTCGCATTGGCTCCCACGTGTCTCCCATTGTGTCCCGTTCTCTTACTTCGTATTGGTCCACAAATTCGCGTTGGCCAATGCAAGCAAAGTTAGCCCCCGTCCCGCGCTTAGCGTCCAGGCGTCTTCTTTTCTGTAAACGACAGTACATATAGTATCATTAGTATCCCACAATCACCAGTTCTTGAGAACATGCTTCCAGCGAACCCCCTCTCGCGAAACGATCGCCAAGTCCTGTGACGACGCCGTCACATACTGCCATGTCCCTCTGCCCCGGTGTCGCACCCACAAAAAATGGTGCATGCTGTAGCCCCGTCCCCTTCAGAACCCGGACGCCCCAATCTCAAACCCCATCTCCATGGTATGCCTCTTGACGTGTGCTCGTATGTTCTTCCCGGTAAAGTAACCTACACGGGGGCGTCGGTCGTGCACGAGGGCCAACCCTGGATGATCATGTGCAGCGGCCTGAAGTCGGACGACGTGATCAGATGGACCAGGAACGGACAGTCGCTCGAGCCACAGCTGTCGAGCGGTGAACTGTCCGTGAACACGACGATGGCTGCAGGGATCAGCACGCTGCGGGCGATGCACGCCACGGACACCCACAACGGAGACTACAAGTGCACCGACAGCAGCGACGTCTTTCCTCTCTGGATATACTTCGGTTCGTATGCCCTACACCCCTCTTTCACTTACGACTACTCTACAGCCCCATTAATCTGCTTGCTACTCTGCTCGACGCATGCCTGGCGATGCCCTCTGTGTACCCTGCATAACAATGTTTCTGTACGTAGACGCGGGGCACTGAATATGTTGCTCGTGTTCCCTTGCACGACGAGACTTCACACTGGAGAACGCTGCAGGCATGGAAGAGTCTGAAATCACAGGGCCTGGAGCTGGAGTGGATGATTGGAATGTGTGAAATTCTGGATCGGGTGGAGTGAGGATCTATGGGGAGCTTGGAACAGGGGACCAAGAATAGTCCAAAGAGTTTCGTGGATTATCTTGGGGAGGGAAAGAATGCCTTCCCTTGGTGCACAAACTCTGTGATTTCAGACTATTCATATGTTCTGTGGGATGTTGTTAGTCTCACTGGCTGAGATTTACTTTGGCAAGAAATATTTTAAGTTTGCTTTGAGAGGATTGGTGAAAACCTTGTAGGGCACTTTAATTAGTGGCGGATTTAAGGAAAAGGGCCCAGAGGGATCTACTTTTTCGGGAAAATGGAGAGGTAGTTTACTAAAAAAATGTAGCTAAGTGGGCTAAATGTAATAATGCCCTAATGTCTTTACGTGTAATATTAAACTAAATAAGTACAAAACTCTATTCAAATCAACAAATGTTTATTAAACCTATTCTTTTTGGTATACGATACTAAAGGGAAAGCATGACTTCTGTACCAAAAAATATAGTATTTGGATAAAATAATTAATTTTTTTTTTATGATGGGTCCTTCGTGGGCTTTCTGGTCATTGGCCCAGGAAGGGCATTAAATCCGCCACTGACTGAACTGTATAGGTATCTTTTAACGTTTGCACAAGTTTCAGGTGTCTTCGTTATGCTAGGTTTGAGTACTATGCTAGAAAGCACTGGATATCGATCATCTCTCATTGATTTCCTTGTCTCCAAGTGACCCACGCCTCGACGTTTCATCTGTCCATCATGCTGAAGTTAAAGTTCACCGAGACTGAACCCTTCTTCGCGCAGTTAAACCGATATTCACTTACTTCGCCGCTTATTGCTTGCATATGCGATTGAATCTTCCCCAAGAATTTTCCTGATACCTTCATTCTATGCAATAATGGTGGGCCACAATTGTACCGGTAACGTAGAACGCCGTGCTGTTGCTCTAAACAATTATTTCGCTAACAATGACGCACGATTTTCCAGCTGGAGCGGTTATCTAGTTAAGCGAGCATGAATGGCAATTAATCATGATTAACTTTTGTCCTGTGCCAACGCCGTGGCGTAGCAACTGTGCTACACGAGCGAGATAATTGTTTGCAGAGTTTCGTTCTGTGCACTCAGCGCTCCCACCTAAACAAAGGCATTTTAAATCATTCCTCGCCAGGAAGAGACGCCTCTGCGCGTTGAAAACACGGAAAACCGTCTTCTGTGTGATGTAATTCGCGCTGAAGTCGCCAGCTTCTCCTTTATATCAGAGCTGCTGTTTGCTCGCAACTCTTATCGACGAGGAATGTGTTTATTCTGAGGCAGGAGAACGCTCGAGCTTCGCGGGAGCCTTGAGGATGCTTGTTGCCTCGTCCTGCGTTCAGAGTTATTAAGTAATTTAATTATAAGTTGCGTTCAAAATTAACTGCTCCTTGAAGTTCAAGATTGTTCGATGAATGAGTAGAATGATTAAGTTTATCTCTGCTTTTTTAAACGCTCGAGTGGTAGGAGGGTTGCACAACCCAGCTTGCTCAGCGATTTGGTAGAGAATTTAAAAACTCTTTCGAAATTCGTGAAAGTAATGCTTGGCAAACAAAGCTGACGATGAATGTTGTCTATAGGCGTGAATAAGCAGAAGATTTTTTAACAGAAGTGGAATTGACTGGCAGCAGATATCTCGTTTGATTTTCCTTAGACGTTAATTTTATACGGTAGTTGTCTAATAGACAATTATAACGCAACTAAGCAGGCACTGTAAATTACGAGGCATTCTGAGTTTATCAGTACATAAAATAGAAACGCGACGGTGTTTGCATTTTATTCCACGAAGGTGATAAATCGATCCCTATATTGCTTTTCTTACACGTTCGAGAGATAACAGCGACCTGGATTTCTCTGATAAGTCCGTTATTAACAGATAAGGCAGAGTCTTGAATAGAAGCTTCACGAATTTCGAAAAATATGTTATATAACGGCAGCTTAAGAAGCGGATGTCTGAAAGATGGGTCATTAACGAAATTTCCTTGCTAATAAACGAAGCACATTTGCATAGCTTGCCATGTAATTAGTTCTAATAAGGATTCTGACAATATATGGACTCAATTCCGTAGGTATAACTTCAATAAGTGTCGCTAAAGCCTCGTTCAGATTTTTCAAGTTTACTTGAAGTCGCTTGAACTCAAGTAACTTGAAACCACTTTACAAATGTGAACCAGTTATTCGTTTGACTTGAACTATCCTTTCAAGCTTCTTTCAAGTTTCTTTCAAGTTTAAATCGAAGTAGGTAGATTCCTTCAACTTTACTTGCCTTGAGAATACAAACTCGACTAATGTGAACGTACGTACAAGTTTGAACTTAAGACACTTGAAGTAAGTTGACTGCCTATTGTCTTAGAAAAGGTGGAGTAAATTCTTAGAAATCCATGAGAAATATTAGATTTTCTGGAATAACGAAGGAGACCACCTTCTTTAATGCCATTTTAGATATCTATTTTCTTCAAGTAATCTTGAAAATAAGTTGGAGGCAACAGACACTACTGAACACAAGCTTGAACACAAGCTTGAACATAAGCTTGAACACAAGTTCAATATACTTTACTTTCAACACCTGCAACTTTGAAGCCAAAGCGACATTCCCTGCTACGACAGAAACAACTCTCTAAAATACTAATAACATTTATTCTCTTCGACAGATATCAAGTTTAGGGTGCTGACGCCCATGGACACTCCTCTGGTGCTGGAATGCGAGAACAAGAGTGCTGGCGAGAAGACGCAATGGCTGAAGGAGAACGTCTCGGTGCAGGTAGCCCTGGCCGAGCACAACGACGCCATCAAGATAGACAACGTAACGGGCACCCTGGAGCTGCTCAAGAGCAACGACACCTTGTTGGGGAATTACAGTTGCAAGGGATCAAATTCCTCTACGGAGTATAGGATCGTACGTGAGTATCCACCTTGACCCGCTGCCTCTCGAAAAAGGCAGAGTCCTGCGATATTCACTTTAGCAAGGGCGAACGTCCAAGAGCTTGGAGTTCCATTGAATAGTTAATCGTTAATTGCAGCGAGACCCACGGCGAAGCTGGTCGACTCGATCGGCGTGGTGGAGGGCGAGAAGCTGCATTTAGTGTGCGCTGGCAGGCAGAGTCCCGGCATCAAGGTGTCCTGGACGTTCGGGAACCAGAACTACACGCGCAGCGTGGGACGCGTCAAGCTTAGCCGCGACCAAGAGCACGGCATCTACGGCACCGTCCTGACCGTCGAGAACATCACGATGAATGACCGCGGCAACATATTCTGCAGGGTGTCCTACAACTGGTCCGACACCACCGAGAACCACGTAGCGGAGGCCCACACATTCCTCAGGGTCAAAGACAAGCTCGCCGCGCTCTGGCCCTTCCTAGGCATTTGCGCGGAGGTCATCATTCTGTGCGCCATCATCCTAGTGTACGAGAAGAAACGGAACAAGGCTGAGCTCGAGGAATCAGATACTGATCAGAGCCCTGACACGTACGTATCTCCTGGTTACCAATACACGATCCTTTCTTCCGAGATGTTTAACCAAAGTTTGGTTAACGATCCAACATTTTGCGCTCCGGGTTTATTTGGAAATACTGGACGGATTTTAATTAAGAACTGGATGTAGTTCTGTATCTCACTAACAAGGGAGCTTTTAAAGTGACACAAAACAAGACCAACAGTGTGTTTCATTTGGGCCCTATCGCCCTTTAAGGGGGTTAAAACTAACCTCAAAGTCAAATTGGCACTTCCACTTTTTCGCGTATAACTACCAAAATACAACAGACAGACAAAAATGTTTCAAACAAAAGTTTAATGGCGCAATAAGCACTGCAAACTTGCGTTAACAAAACTTTGAAAAGTTTTTTTTCGTTCAGGTATTTTTTTCTAAAACTCTTTTCAAAATTTTGTTAACGCAAGTTAGTAACGCTTATTGTATTATTAAACTTCTGTTTGAAACATTTTTTTCTGTTTGTTGTACTTTGAAAGTTATACGCGAAAAAGTGGAAGTCCCAATTTGATTTTGAGGTTAGGCCCTATCGCCCTCCTTAAAGGGTGATAGGGCCCAAATGAAACACACCGTTGTTCTTGTTTTGAGTCACTCTACAAACCTACAATGTTGCGTTTCAATCGGTGAGTCCGGGTTCGCGATGTTCCCTTGTAAGGGCGCAAAAGTTGATACAAATATGCATCATGATTTTGGTATTGCAAATTACTGAACGCTGCACGTATAGAGAACTAGACGGTTGCGGGAACCCGAAGGACAACAGAATGGAATACTATATTCCCCTGCGTGGACCCCTCCCGCCGTCCCAACTTCCAGTCGATCCTCCTGTAACACCGCCAACGCCAGAGTACCCAGGTCACAGGGCCATCCAGTTGCGTTTCCTGCCCAAACATTTACGCCGATCGTCCGCACCGGCGCGGTTGAGTCTCTCCCGCTATTGCTTTAAATCGTTCCCCCTGAAGACGTGCCGTCGTTTTCAGCTTTATTGGCGCCACCCCAGGCGAGAATCACGCGGAATTCGAGAAACCGGCGGACTAGCGTGATTCCTCGATCCTAAGTACTCCTATCCTCATTAAATGAAAGAACTCCTCAGCTTAATTATCCTTATAACGTGATGTACACTGACAGCGAGCAGTATTGAGCAGTTTCTGTTCTCTTTCACAGCAAGCCAACGCCCAACAAGGATTCCGATGTCCGGCAGAGAAAGTGAAGCGAAGAATAAAGCGGCGGACGAATGAGAGCGATGCAGGATAGCAGAACGGATATGGGGGAGAACGATCGTGTGGCATCTGGCCGGAGTGACAATAGATGATAGCTGTACAGAAAGGGAGAGATGGGTAAAAAGTTCCGAAAACGAGAAAGACATCGTTCAAGGAAACGAATTAAAAGAGAGAGAGAGGGAGAGAAAGAGAGAGATAAACAAAGCGAAATATAGAAAAACTCGAGTGCGAGCGATAGAGGAAAGAGCTGGCCGTTCGAGTGCACCACCTGCGCGTGGAGAGAACCAGGCTCGTCGTCTGTGCACAGAGAATACAGCGCGCACATGCGCCGGTTAATTACGATTTACTAACAAATTAAATTAAGCCTTACTATCGTGTTCACTCCATTTATCAGATGTTCGCCTGTCCGTACTCTCGACTACACTGCTTTGATCGAACGGAAGTTTTGAGATTTTGTGCTGCTGATCTAAAATTATACATGTTGTATGAGTCGGCGATAAGTGTGAGCGAGGGAAGAGTAGGGTAATAATTAAAACGAAAGGAATTGAGTATAGAGGAGGAGGGAAGGGCGAGAGAGAGAGAGAGGGAAGGTTTCAAGTGTGTGTGCGCGCGTTTATGCATGCTTACATGCGCTTCGAATGAAAGCATGCGATAGCGACGAGAAGAAAACACCGGTGGAGCAGCATACCCGCCAAAAACGACGTTGTACTACACGAGCGTGCCGAGAATTCGTTTCTATTATCATCACGATCGAACCCTTTGGATACTGCGCACGCTTGGAAGCGGCGAAACGTTGCGTCCCGTGCGGAGAACGCTCTCCGGCGTTCGGTGGGCACGCGTAACTGTGTACGGATCGCGATTTCCGCACGCGGTGCGTGCTGAGTGTCGAGAGGGTTGAATAATCGTGCGTATAGGGGTGTCCCACTTAACTCGAACTTAACTTTGATGATGGGAGAAAATATCCTCGGAGAAAGGTACTCGGTTCGAGAGGACAATTATGCTAGAGAATGGTAATTTTCTTTTAAGATTTCGAAGCGAACAACACACTTCGAGCGACGTTTAGCGAGAAAAGTCCAATGTTAACGCACGATGTACTCTTCTACTTCGCTTCTATTCAACTTTAATGTTTGTGAATACACTTTGAAGCGAGCGTCGACTGCCCATTTACAAATTAAATTCACGTCGCCACAAATTGATATCGTGTCCATCTTTCCTTCTTCGCCTCTTACACACTTCTGCTTCGCAACGTTTCGAACCTTCCGACTCAACTCTTTTTCTACCGCCATACTTGCCTCCTCCCTCGAAGCGACTGTTTCTTCGGCAATGCTCCCGCATCGCCAAACGCAGCAGAGGTACTTAAATCGTTCGGAATAAGTGGGCCAACTCTGTGCATCCATGTTCGAGGCGCATTTATCCGACGTTACGTTCTCGCAATCCCAAAGAAGATTCGGTTTCCGGCCCCTCCAACCCTCAGCCTTGGCGGGTACGCTGGCCCGATTCAGAGCGTGTAGGACCCCTGTTTCTCATACTTCGCGCGTGTGACCGAAGAAGACGAAGATTTTACGGTAGGAACGGAAAATATGTGCTCGAGACTAGTTACGTAATACAATAGGATCAAGAGAGGCAATGCGTGCTATAATTGGCTTCCGAACATACACACAGAGGGACAGACACACAGAACAAGACATTTCGGAGGTATTTAAAAGAAAGAAAGAGGAAAAAAAGCTTACCTGGTGGCGTCGCCTTATTATAATTATATTATTATTGTACTATTAATTACTATTACGGTATGATCTTAAATATTCCATCGGTCACGGAGGGGAAGAAACACGTCGGAAGTCATGGTTTTGCGCGCGACGCCGTTGTTAACGACGTTAATGATGTAATATTAATACTGTAATATTATTGCCATCGTTACTACTGCTGCTACTATCGTTATTATGATTATTACAAGTATTATCGTTAATTTTACCACTATTGTAATAATTTATAATCCGTACCAACACGATCGTCGTCTATAACCGACGGTAATCGTCATTGTAAGTATTACAAAACACTATTTCTTATTATTATTACGATTATTATTATTATTACTATTATTATTATCCATTATTAACGGCTAGTATAAAGAGAATTTAGGTAACTCAGTGCAGTTTCGTTCTATCTTGTTGCGGGTGCTCGTTTTGCTGCGTCTACTTCGACACCATTGTTTCTAGTGTTGCCGCAATTATTATTCGTTATTCAGCGCACTGTTGTTGACATTAATAGGACAATTACAGCCATGAGAATTCGCAGTTTTTCGATTCATTTTCGTTTTCTCATCGTTCTGCTCTGTTTAATAGCCACCGAAACGCGACGATTCGGATTCCTTCCACGAATGAAAGATACCGTATTACACTTTCTTGCTTTCGTTTTGATGGATCCTCAATTGCGTTGGAGAGAGCTCTGCCTGAGCAGACCCGCACCACCGAACTAGTCAGTGGTATTTTGATAAATATCAGAACGCAGATAAAAGAACACCGTCGTAACTATTGCACGAGAAACGAAGCAAAGTGTATTCTTCTTCGTTTCTCTAAATCAGTCCTGTCCAACGTCTATCCGATTTTGTTTCTCCACCATACAGAGTCTTTATTAGCCCTACAAACTCCGAATATTCGTGAAACGTCAGGCCAATCTTTACCTAGAAGAACAAACGTTACACCGATTTCTTTCCATCAATGTACACCTGCCAGTCATTGCAATTCGGAAGGCATACATTTATGGATCTAGCTTCACGCGTCAGCCTTTAATCAGGACAATTAAAACCAAATGGGTAGGAACTGTATCTCCCTGGAGCAGCCTCGGACAGAACTGTTGGAAATATCTCTCGTACGAGTGAATTTGAGCAGAAAGGGGGGGCGTGCGTTCGATTAAAAAGAGAATGTACAAACGTTTTATTGCTCAAACGTCCACGGGTTGCTCGTAAGTACAGTGAATACCGCTTGGTGCACGGGCGTCGAGATTTTACAGTGAATCATCATCATCGTGCCGTGCTCGCGCGCTTCTGTACAGAGCCGCGCGTCGGGCGCGCCTTAACGGTAACTTCTTTGGTCGTAAGCGCCACTTCTGCTACTTACATTCGTAACGGAACGAGGGAGAAACGTGCGCGCGTTCCTCGCCCGGTTCGACGCTCGACGGAGAAAGAGAGAAAAGAACGATCCATCGGAGAGGGAAGCACCGGAGGGGTGGGATTCGCGGGTGGATCCTCGTTTCGAGAAGTCTTTCTTTCTCCAGGTCCACTAAACACCGTTTATGTACAGGGTCGCTTCACTGAAGCGAGGGGCAAATCGTCCCGCCAGGGTGGATTTGACCGAGGGTGGTAGCAGAGGGGGAGCAGGCACGGAGCACTCGACGGGCATTGTTTCTGCCTCGCTTCCTGCCCAACCTATTTCTGCGGTTGGCTCCCGTAGTCCACGTAGACGCGCACCACCTCGCCGCTGTATTTGCGCTGGCTGGGCATGAAGTAGAAGTCCGGCTGATTGGGCTGCGTGGATACGCCGCTAGACGGGTTGTGCGCGTTGTTCTTTGATCGCTGATAGTGATCCCTGCGGTCCTGGGTGTAGTAACCAGGTTGGATGGGTGCTGCGTGCCTCGTGCCTGGCGCGCGCGGCAGACTGTACGTCGCCCTTGGTCCCATCAGTCTGTTGGGGCCTTCTACTGTGTCTGTGCCAGTTAGACCGTTGCTGGTCATCTCGCGGTGACGGGGTAGGCTGGAGACGGGCGGCGGAGGTGCCTTCTCCTCTGTTTCGAAAGCCTCGAAGGCGAAGTTCGTGTTGGCACCTGAGGCGTAGTCTTTCCACGCGTTGCTGGCGATCAGGCGGTCCTGGAATCAGTTAATGGAGCTGCTATAGTCGAGCTAGTTGCGGTATTGGTGGTACTAGTACTGGAAAATTATTCGATGCTGAAGGTGAACTATTTTGGGGATCGAATTTTTGTGTTCAGACACTGGGGAATCGAAAGATTGGTTCTGATTTCTTTGGTACGGGTTTAGGGGGTATGTGTTTAGACGTTTAGGGAGTGGTAATTCTGAGTTGTTTAGTATCTTGCGCAGAGTGATATGCGTGACTGGAATCATTTCTGCAGCTTCGTGGCGAATGAAGAAGGTGGTAGGTTTGTAGGGGGCCATGTAGTTATTCGAATTTGACTTTGAAAGACTTCCACTGTCTACAATTAGGTTGGGACTATTTGTCGAATTTTTCGGTATTCGAATTCAGTTGCTCAATTATTTGACGAATATAATTCGAATACCCAAGTATTTGAATACTAGTCGAATATGTACATATTCGAATACTGAAATATTCTAGTAGTATTCGAATATTTAAATATTCGAGTAGTATTCGAATACTCAAATATTCGAATAATAACATTCGAATACTCAAATATTCGAATAATAACATACGAATACTTAAATATTCGAATAATAACATTAGAATACTCCAATATTCGAATAATAACATACGAATACTTAAATATTCGAATAATAACATTAGAACACTCAAATATTCGTATAATAACATACGAATACTTAAATATTCGAATAATAACATTAGAATACTCAAATATTCGAAATTTATTCGTAGCATTCGAATACTTGTAAAATGTTCGAATATTAAATTATTCGAATAGTCCCAACCCTATCTACAATCACCGTAGAATACAACTGGCAAACTATAAAAGTTGATGGAAGAGTGCCTTCCACGGTCCCCTACAAAATGCATCACCTTCGTCTAATCGCGTTTCCAGTTACACTTACCAGCCTGCGCGATACAAAGCTAAATGAAACCACAAGGAGCCACGGAATGAAGAGAAGACGGTTCCCTACTCGCGTCCGAGGAGGGTAGAAGCTACAAGAAGAGTCAAAAGAAAGACAAACGAGAAACACAGAGGTAGATAGCAAGAGAGAACCAGTACAGAAATACCTGGATTAGTGAGCAAACGAGGGTACCGACGTAGTAATAATTAGCGAGCCGGGACCGTGTACCGAGCGTCAAGTTCTACCAGCTGGGATTAGGGCGATGCATTTCGTACGGAGCGTGTTGATGATGATGCCGAAGATGGTGATGATGGTGGTGGTGATGATGGTGATGGTGATCGCCGTTTTGTTGATGGTAGCGCGTCGCGTTCGTGCGATGAATCGGGTTGGGAGCGTCGGAGGAAGCCAGAGGCAGCGAGTACACCCTCTTTACCGTGATGGTCGCGAAGAGCGCGGATCATGCAACACAAGCGAAGCAGAAGGTCGTTCCGGGTTCACAAGAGCGAGCGGTGAGAGCCGAGTTTGCGGGTGGTCTACAGTTCACGTCTACAGTTCTACAGCTCGAGACTCAAACTGTGGCGAAACAGGGCGCTTATCACTGAGAGACGTCTCTTTCATTTACGAATCGCAAGAAAAGTGTATCGCTAAAAAAACACGAGCTTAGACTCTCAGAAAAAACGCCTTGCTTCGAAAACCTCTAAATATCACATCACCTCATATGAGCGCTGCTCTTCAAGATACACAATATAGATATCGATAGTACAGAAACATCTAGGGATTAAATAATTCGTATAACACGATGCAAGGGGACTAGAGTCCCCAGTAGACTGAACAGATTAAAAACTGAGGACCAGCACTGTTCTAGAACGCACCACGCAACACAGCACTACGACCGTTATAAAAAATAGTTAGACGCACACAGTACAAAGAGAAAGAGAGAAAGGTAATTACGGGACACGAGCAGAAACAGCGAAGAAAAGAAGTTACATAAAAAGAAGAGGGGGTATTTAATCACAGACTGTGGTACCTTCGTTGCTCGTCGCCTCGAAGATCTGTAGAGGGTGCAGCTTGCTTGCAGCAAGGCGAGCGCCAGTAACGCAGCAACGCACCCAACGACGATGTACAGCTTCGTCGCGTCCAGGAACAGGTCCGACGCGAATGACGGTTCTTCGTCCGTGTCTTCTCCACCCAGGTCGTTTACTGGTGACCAAGAAAGTAGATAATATTTAATCGATGCCTTAATCACTTACATTAACATTACTTTCACGGATAGATATTTATGAACTCCTTTTGCTAAGTTTTTTATAATAACAGCCTTCTTCATGTTATTAGAAAGGAAGACCATTGCGTTCAACGTAAATATTGTCTTTGTAGTAAAGAGTAAAGATTGTAGAAGTAGTAAAGATTGCCTTTTACACACCTCGAGGAGCTCTAACGACCAAGTACTGCGGATCGACACTAAGTGCGCCGACTTTCCCATTAACCAGAGCCTCTTTCAACGCCTTCTCCGCCGCTGCGCTAGTGTCCATTGGTTTCAGCGATCTGCCCTTCACTTCGTTCTTGTCCATGATCAAATCCATGCGCGCGATAACGCCGTTCTGCTCCTCATCCCTGCGCGAAATCACGAATAGTTAGGACACTGCACAGTTTACTCCAATTAGAAAATCCACATACTCTATATGAAAGCTCACTTCTCCAATTTGTTGAGGCGAATTTGGTAGTAGCCCGGTATTTTCTCGAAAACTGGACCGAAGCTGTCGGATATCCTGTTTGATATAACTTCAAAGTCAGGGCTACCCGGAGTGGGCGCCATGAAACCGTCGCCCAGATTCACCAGCTTCACTTCAACGTCATAGTGTAGCCTTGGCGGCGCCGGTGTTGTGAGCTCGTCGAGTTCTGGAAACGCGAAGAATAGAATGCAATTGTAATTAAATATATGCAAAAAAATTCACAGGAATTAAGGGAGAAGTTTTCTGTACGATAATAAAGTTACTATGCAGACTTCACTGAACAGAGGACCAACCTTCAAGGCCACAGGACTTTATGCATATCCTTTCGGAGGAGACGATAGGCACAGCGTCGTGTTTGCGTATTTTCTTGCTGACGGCGTTGAAAATGCCCCCCTTGACCGGGTACATCATGTACAAGCAGTGATCGTCCGTGAAGGAGAGATCCCTATTGTCCTTTGTTATTCGCTTCCTCGAGAACTTGAGAGTCGTTACGCCATCCACTTTGCTGCCACCGATGTTGTTAATATCTTGAGAGGGGTCGAGAAGTGGAGCATTGTATCCGCTGATCCAAGTGTCCATGACAAAAGCTCGACCCGACTTGTCGTCGACCCAACCCAACACTGCGTCCGTTTGCGACTGATAACAAAGGGGAAGATTGGCTTTAAGCAATTCGTGATAAATGATTTCAAGGAAATCTAACTTTTGTTGCGGAATACAGGATGTCCCGGAATTGAGGAACAACTCTCGGATCCCAAAACGGTAAAGGACTTTTCGATGTGTTTTTGCATCAGGATATTGCATGCTCCGAATCGTCCCGCAATTCTGAGACACCCTGTAGATCCTTTGAGTATCTTACTGAATCAATTTCAAGACAGAAAGAATGTTCAATGCATACCATTTTCTCATCATCGGAGAATCCAACACCGGTCCAAGCATTTGTGTTGGTGGTGGAGATGACGAACGATAATTCATCCTATGGGAGTATTATTATTAATCGTTTATTTCTGTAGTATTGAATTATAAATATAGAAAAAGGTGCTTTTAAGACACTACCTTTCGTCCTTTGTACTTCCACTGTATAGAGTATTCGCAGGTACCATTTTCCGGCGAACATTGTCGAGGATAACGCCACTCGCCACTGCAACTTCCATTCTGCATTGTTTTGTTGCCGTTACTGCTCATTTCTTGCGTCTTCTTTTCCTCTGAAAATATTCAAAACCAGTTGCAAAACCAAAAAATATTCAAAAACAGCATTTCTATACCCCTCGTGCAATATTTAAAAGACTCAGCGTCACAAAATGAGAATGTCATACGTTCGAACTCACTAAACTTATCTCATCATCAACATCAACTTAGCAATTAAAATCCACATCAAAAACATCATCAATTTACCGAAGAAGTTCATCGTCACAGCGCCCCTCTGCGAACCATGTCCATGATACTTCAGTTCGTCAGGCTTGTAGAAGTCCTTCACGCTGACCTTGGCCTTTTCAATCCCACTCGGCGGGTGGTGAACATACTTCCCAGGTTCTTGCCCCTTCGCCCATATCACCTGCATATTACCATCCACGATTTCATGATCAGTCGGTTCGTTCGCAGCTAATTTTCTTCGGAAGAGTATGGTGGTGACACCGTCGCGTTCAAAGCCCATGGCTGCGGTAAGAGTATCTCTCCCACCCCAATATTCGTCCTTTCTGGGGGTGGATCTGTCCCTGGTGTAATAGTCGCCGATCCTGTGACTATTACCCCGCGCCGACCCTATTATGATGTCGGTGCAGTCCATCGGATTGAAGTCATGCTTCGGCGTGAACTTGTGCCCTGGTCCAGGCAGGATTGCTTCGATGAGGAAGAACACGAGGTCAGATTAATGTAGTCTGTCAATGAAGAACCGTGCCTCGAGCGATTAGGCGATTAAGTGATCGATGAATGCCGAACTCGAGGCACGGTTGCTTCTTCGATATAAGATTGTAGTGAATTTTGAACATTGAAGGTAAATATGATGAGGTTCGAGCATGATTAGTGTTAGATGGGCTCTATCCTAGGATTTCAAATTGCAAACTTCAAGTTTCTACGATAATACAAGTAGTGTACAAGAATAATACAGTTTTGTACAGAATACGTGAACAATAGGCGGGACTTGAATATGTAACAAATACTCTGCAGTGTTTTAGGAGGTGCAAGTGCAACTGCACCGTCAACGTTATTGGGACACTATGCGAAAGCGACAAGGGAAGCTGATACAAATCACTTATCAATAATCTACGTTTCTCCATACGGATATGTGTGATTGTACATTGTGTTAGTACCAACGCTACTGATTACTTAAACGTTTTGTTAATGTAACTTATGCTATTTCTTACGTTCTACGGGTGATCTACTGTTTTAAATATTGTACTGCCGATATTTTTGAATTTGTGAACCATTAAAGTTTCGTTTAATTGTCGACTACGATATTCAATTACCACTACTATTAACTTATTTAGTAAATAAAGTTACGTTCTACTGTCTAGTTAAAAATGTACAAAACAACATTTGATTTTTTAACAGTCGTGGAGGAAAGGATAGAGTCTTTCATGGATTGAATTACGGTTCATATCGGATTTAGTACGCGAGGATACAAGCGTCGAAATCGCCGCGTCAGCTCGTTACCTTTTGTAGCGCTCGACTTGGGGCCCGAAATCGGCTCTGGCTCCGAGGTGGGTTCAGACTTTGGCTCTGGCTCGGAGGTGGGTTCCGGTTCAGACTTTGGCTCTGGCTCGGATTTTGGCTCTGGTTCTGAACTGGGTTCTGGCTCAGATTTCGGCTCTGGTTCTGAACTGGGTTCTGGCTCTGATTTAGGTTCTGGCTCAGATTTAGGCTCCGGCTCAGATTTAGGCTCTGGCTCAGATTTCGGCTCGGGTTCTGAGCTGGGTTCTGGCTCAGAACTCGGCTCGGGCTCTGAGCTGGGCTCCGGTTCAGGCGCAGAAACCGGTTCTGGCTTGGAAATGGGCTCTGTCTGTGACCTTGGTTCAGCTTTGGAGATGGGTTCTGAATGGGATCTCGCTGCAGCTTTGGAGATGGATTCTGAATGGAGCCTCGTTGCAGCTTTGGGGAAGGATTCCGAATAGGACCTCGGTGTTGCTTTTGAAGCAGGTTTCGGTTCAGATTTGGGTTCAGACTTGGATTTAGGTTCAGGCTCGGATTTGGGTTCAGGCTCTGACTTGGGTTCAGGCTCTGACTTGGGTTCAGGCTCTGATTTAGGTTCAGGCTCTGACTTGGGTTCAGGCTCGGATTTAGGTTCTGGCTCGGATTTAGGTTCAGGCTCGGATTTGGGTTCGGGCTCTGACTTGGGTTCAGGCTCGGACGTGGGTTCTGGTTCAGATTTCGGCTCTGATATGGGTTCAGGCGTGGTGTTGGTGCTGTCGACAGTGCTCGGCTCGGCGACGGGTTCCCCTGTGCAACAAAGCATCGATCGTCGTGCAACTACCTACTGCTTAAATCTCTTACGAACCACCACCTTGTGCGTAGTGTCTCGAACGAGAAGGAGGGGCGCCAAATACTCTACTACTTACTGGAAAGCACACTACATGTCGCTACTATGTAATTACAGGAAGTTAAGGGGGTCTCTTATCTCTACTTGTGTTAGGTACAAATACATACCGTCTTTAGAGGGGGGCACTGATTCTGGAGATCTCTTCTTACGCCCTATGTGAACACAAAGTGCATCATTTAATATAATCAGTAACAATAAAATTTCTAATTTAATTAATTCATAAAATTCCATAAATCCACTTCACATACAGTAATGGTTGGAAGAAAGTTTAAACTGTGAATACTAATAAAAATAAGTTAAGGGGTAGTGTCACTGTAGAGCTCGGAAAAGCAGCTCGATTTTGAGAAGTTTTTAAATGAGTATAGTGAATGGAATACAAAATCTGTTTGAAGTAATAAATAATTCTCAAAATCATACTTTAAACTATCGTTATATAACGATTTCATAAAATTTCCTAAAATTAACAGAACTTGCGATTTGTAAAACCAGATGAACTCGGGTTTTGGAATTATTGTTTTTAATAAGCACAGCATAGAATTAAAATACCTCTACTCCATTAGCAAAAGAATAAACTGTATAATGCAATGTTTGCATTATAAAAATTACTAAAATGACTCAATCTTTACCTTGCTTCGTGCTGACCCGATAAGTCACGCTAGTCTGCACAGTGACGTCGACGTCCGATCGAGGAGTCGAAGCCAAGGACGCTAGATCATGCGCTTTGGCTGATCTCCTCTTGGTACCAGACCTCTGCGTTCCACTCTCGGGCTCGGGTTCAGGCTCTGGCTCCGGCTTCGGTTCTGCTTTCGGCTCGGATTCGGGTTCCGGTTCCGCTTTTGGCTCTGGCCGTGGAAGCGGCTCTCCCTTCGGCTTTTCTTGGATATCGGGGAAAGCTCGACAAGCCGGAGTCAGGTCGCTCGGTCGCCAGCCAACGCCGATCCAACTTGTTCCATTCACTACCATCACGCCCTCGAGTTCTTTGCTCTCCTTCAGTATTCGCCAATAGAACGTGAAGCTGTCCGAAAACTTTTTCATCGTGTACGAATCCAATCCCACGTCGATGGTCTTGATTGGAGATCCTGCAATTATTCACGAACTTGATGCAACATAAACAGAACACCTTTAAAGATTTTCAAACTTAAAAATGTTTGAATATAGTCAATAAACTTCTATTTGACATAAAAAAATTAAAATAACGCTGAAATATTGAACACAGAGATCCGTTTACTGATCAAAATAAATGGTCCACGTTACTAACTCCATATGGTTTCGATTAAAAAATATAATTCCATCTAGCTTGGTTCAGAAAAGACCAAGTTAAATCACCCTATCTATTACCATGGCAATTTCTCGTCGGCTGTGTAAAGTCATATCGTCGGTGATAGTGCAAACCGCGTATGAGTAGTTTGTAAATACCGCGGATCTGAATTTTACGTATTTAACAGGAAGAAGAAAAAACTTAATATTTTAGCCATTTTAAGGGATTTCTTTGACTGAACTTTTTTGGGACACTCCTTGTAATACAGTGGGGGATTGATCTTTCCTATTTTTTTTGCTATTCCAATCAATTGTAACTATTTTCAAAACGACGAAACACGTCACTTAGCAAACTAATCCTTCTAGCTTCTCAAAAAAACTCAAGTTGTTTGGACCAATTTTGACCAAGTTATACGATTTTAAAAATGTCCACATATTTTTGTCCCCCACTATAAATACTAACATCAATGGTGTGACTTTTAAAAAAAATCGAAACAGCCCTTGGCAACCGTGGGCGCGTAATCTCAATTTTGCTATTTTTCCAAATCGTTGCATTTACAATCTGCTCATACGTGGTTTTGCACTATCACCAACGATATGACTTTACAAGGACAAACGTCAAGGTACGATGATCGATTTGGTGTAAATGACTCTGCAATCGCGGCGCAGGTATTTCCAGTCGTTCCAGATCGAGTCGCCTCGACGATGCATCAAATTGTCGGCTCGGTGAAACTTACTCTTCGCGCAACCAGGGCCGAACCAGCCGGTGTTGCAGTAGCAGTGCTTGGTGGGCGCGGTCGTGCCGCCATTGTCGATGCACGTGCCCTGAATACCGCAGTCGGAGTCGTCCAGGCATTCCTCCTTAAATTCGCACCTTGTACCGTGATACAAACGATCGCATCTGCATCGAGCAAGGAGATATCGGCCGTGACCGCTGCAGTCTTCTCTGTAGCTCTTCTTATCGACGATCTAAAAACGCAAATTACAGAATAATAGTATACTATTCTTTGCACTACAAAAAATTAATGGAAGCGTTCTTCGATTTCGAGAAAATCAATTTGTCGATTAATCTTAATATATAAAGCAAAAAGTGTGTGTTTGTCTGTCGCCTAAAAACTTTCGAACGGTAAACTCTGGGGTCACAAAATGTGTCCCAAGTCATTAGGACCAACTAATCCAGATGAATGTGACTATTTTCACAAAAAGAAATAATTTTTTTTTATAAAATCAGAATCTAAATTTCGGGCGAAGCCGAGTAGTAAAGCTAGTAAAGGATAAATGGTTAAGTTTAAAGTTACTATGGCTTGAGTATTAAATTAATTTATAAATAGAGGGTTCGTATTATGGCGCACTTACATCGATATCAGCGCAAGACCAAAATCGGTAACTGGCTCCCCACTCTTCGGCTTCTCGTAAAAGTCGAATCGTACAATCGGTGCACGTAAAATTTTGTGGTAATTGCACGGCGTAATTCTGTGCTCTAAAAGTGGAAAGAATTTCATTTATTGCTATACAATCGCCATAAATCGCTGGCAATACAAAAGAATAGCTATTTCTTCGCAACTCACGTGGCGTCATCTTCTACGAACTCGCTGTTCTTAGTCACGGGAGTCAAATCAACAAGTGGCCTGTCCAAAGCGTCCAAGATTTGCAGTCTAAATCCACCCTGAAAACAATCAATAAAAGAACCTCAATAAAAATCTCAAAATAAAAAAAACGAAAACGAGGAATTTTAAAATGCGCGCCACGTAACGGGTCATAATTCAAACAGTTAAAGCGCGCGAATTAGTGACGGTAACTGAAGAAGAAGTGGAAACGCACAGGGAAAATGTATTCTATTCATAAAATATATTATGCACGCAGTTAACGAGATCGAGTTAATTTCGCGGTGTTTGGAAACGTGAGCCAGGTTCCAGGTGGAATCGTTTCAGTTCCAGTGAGTGAACTTCCGCGCGGTTTCTTTCGCTACGCAGGCGTCGGAAGCGAGGAACGGTCAAGAGGACGTTGGGACATCGATCGCGCGCGCGGATAGCGGTATCGAGCGTGAGCTTATCGGCGGAATCCGTGACATAGAAACTGGCCTTCCATTCGATCGGTCACGCTAAAAGAGGTGTATGTGTATAGACAGCTTTGGCCAACGGTTTCTCGGGGGGACTCCGCAATTCTGCTCTTACGAAACCGCAAACTTTTATGAAACGTCCGTGGAATTGAAAATGGGAAGAGATATCGCCGCGGGAGGGCGATCGCAACAGGTGACCAACATAATGGTGCGCCGTCGATGTAATCCTAACTACGTCCTCAGGGCCTCTCTTGACCCAGTCGCGTTCGAATTTCTATAACGCAAACTATGTCCTCTGTGCAGTGGCGGATTTAAGAAAAATGGCCCAGGTGACAAACTTTCTGCGGGGCCCATTTTTGAGGGAAAATGAAGAGGTAGTTTACTAAAAACGGGCCAAGTGTAGTAGTACGCAAAAAATTAGTGTTTCGATACCTATACCAAATCACAATTTTTTTTTCATGGGGCCCTGCGGTTACCTTCTGTGCAGGGGCCTAGGCGGCAATTGCTCATCAACCACCCTGTTAAATCCGCCACTGCCTCTGTGTCATTTTTGACTCGATCACATTCTCATTCCTATAATTCTACTGTAATTAGCCTTTGGGTCTTTCTTGACCCCGTCGCGTTTTTGTTTCTATAACTGTATTATGATACTTGGGTCCTCCTCGATTTCATTAGTTCGAAAAATTTTCCAATTTTAATGACGATACTATAAGGTCACAGCTACCAATACATGTGATTTATCGTTCCCTGATATTATGTTAAATGTATAGCTAAACCGAAGGCCGTGGCACGGTTAACCACAACTGGTGTCGAGCCGCCTGAGTAAAGACTCGACGAAAAAGTGAACCGTTATTAATTGATCCACGATCGAGGGAAACATTGCGTTCCCATTACGCTGCATATTCCCCGATCAGAACTGAGTAATTTTCGTGAAGCAAGTACAAGGATATTCGCAAATCACAAAGAATAAAACAAACTATAAATCAACGTCATATTATGTATTTAATATGATACTTAATCACTCGTGTATCCAACCTACCGCGTTCCATGCGTCACCATAACCTCAAAGCTCCGTCGATAATTACCCGGAACTCCACAAGCGCGTTCCTCTGTAAAACGCAAGTTTCCCCCGCTTTCTAGCTCCTCTAATATCCCCTAAGGTGTGAAAAGCATTTAACCGCGGTGTATCGCAAAGTACAATGTACGAAGACGCATTTGCCTGGCAGAGCAACGTGCTCCGTTCACCGGAGACCGCTTGTCACTTTTCATGAAAGTACCCGTCGAAAATTCTCTCTCGCGAGAGAGTTCGAAATGTTTTCCAACGATGCACGACGATTGCTCTGCCGCTCGATTCGAGAGGGAGAAAGGGAAGAGGCGGTTAGCGAAGTGGTACTGCTTCGCACGGGCGCACACCTGCAGCTATCGCAGCATTATTGTCGAATATTTCTCGTGCCAGGGATATTTTCGTGTGCAGAATTCCTACGGCTAGCCCGTCTAAAACCAGTTACTAAAGAGAGGAAAAGGTACGACGGCTATCGTACACACGAACGCGCGTAAATCGGTCTCGGGACTCTCGAGTAGATTCTAGGAAAGGATCGACGCGAAGTGAGCTCGATTTCACGGTGAATTTGACCGCGAGCTTTCGATTCCAGATCCCATAGGCGTAGGCTCTAAAAGTTTAGATTAATCTTGAAGATTATTGAATCTACAATCAAGTCTCAATCGTTCTCCCGTTGTTCCCTTCTCGTTTATACCGCAAGCTTGTGAATCATCGGGTAAAAAAACAGCTCGCGAGTCGCGTCTTCACGGTTCGGTTGATTCTCCAGCAACGGGTTCGCAGGCTTTGGCTTCGATCCGAGTCATTGGCGACAGTGGCGTTACGGTACCCGACATACCGATGTGTTCCACCGCGCACGGGGCTCTTTCCATCGCGCGCGTCCACATGCAAAGCGACTTATCCCTTACGCTGTCTCCTTTTCCGACCTACCTACCTACGTAAGGTACGCGGAGTGCCACGGAACGCACGCGACGGGCCACGCTTCTGAATTATTCAACGCGCGTCACCTTGAGCGACGACGAGCAAGCGTAGGCTGAGCTCAGCCTCTGTCTTTTCTTTCCCTTTCGTAGACCACGTGCGGACAAATTCGTGATGTCTTTCACGATGACTTAGGTACTCGCTGCGGTGCGTCGCGAGGAATATGAATTTCCTAGTGGCTATGCTTATCGCGTTCAAAGTAGCCTCACGTGTCTAGTTTATTGCGTGTAACAATATTTGCATAAGTGCAGTAGTATTGAGTTAGTGACTCTTGGGAAACGGTGTCTGGGTCTTTTTTGACCCAGCCGCAGTATCGTCGGATATAATAGTAAGTAGTAATAGGAAGAAAGTCACGAAACTGAAAATATGAGTTGATGTGACAAGAAGAAAGTCGTGTAAACAAACTCAATTGTAATTCTTGGAAATGGTAAGTATTAGACACCGGTTCCCCGCAGTATGTGCGGTGGCCGTAACCGTTCGACGAATGCGACACGTGCCACATCGTGCCACTTAGTGCCATAATTGCACGTGATCCGCAAGCGATATTTGTCATGGCTCAATTTCAACACCGAAAGTGTCGAAGAATTTCAGACTTTAACCAGTGATCGAATCTTTCGGTTCGTGACGATCTGTGCAAATAACGAGAGGTTATGTCTGCAGAATGGTGCTGCTGGATTGCTACAAACCGGCGGATGAAGGAATCTTTATTTACCAGAGAAAGTCGCAACGCGAAACAATAAAACGTGGCACGGATTTATCCGCTGTACACGTAACACGTGTGCCTTTTTTTCGTTTAAACAGTTATATGAATTTCCTAGGCTCTTTTTGCTTCTCTTTGCGTTGTACAGCGTCAAGAGTAAAGAGCACGTGAGTGCATACAGGGTATTTCAAAGCAGGGGAGCATAGATCCGGGGGTGAAGTGGGGGAATAAAAATAATTGAAGTTTTGTATTTCAATAATTGAAGAGACCTTGTAGGTAACACTGTAAGTGCGAAAAATTAAATTCTATGCTATAGTATTACTATTGGCACGTAAAAAAATTTCCGATAATTTTTTTTTTAATTTTGGCACGTAGTGTTTTCTATAAGGAGACTTTAATTATTATTACGAGTCCAACTAGTAAAACTGATTTCAATCAATTTAGATATTTGTATTGAGGCAAAAGTTAAATATTTCAAAAGTTTGGAAACTTATGTAAAGAACAATTTCTATGAAAATGTTTATGCAAAGTTTCTGTATTACTTCTATGCTTCCACTACACTTCCCGAAGTTATGCCCACGTGTTTTGAAGCGCCCTGTATGTACACACAGGGAATTACCGACCGGTCTCGGTGGAACGATTTCGCAGCTTTCTTTTTTTGCCACCGGCTAACGAAATTCAACGAGTTCAATTATCGCTCGGGTAAAAGTGGCGCTGGACGCGAAAAAGCGAAAGAGAATCAACGAGTCGCGAAATAGCGGTAGCGCTGATCCGCTTAGTCATTGAATTAACACACGGAAGGATAACGGAAAGTGTCTACTTACTCGATGAGGGTAAGCCAGATGCCACGTGACGTTGAAGTTACTCCCGGACAGTAAACTAGTCTTGACATCGCCTGCAACACAAAATGCATGTATATTACGCAACGTTATGCGATTTTATGCGCTCCAACCTATCGTATTACATAGAGGAACGGAAATGTGTAATTTCTCAAGCTCATCGATTTTGACGGGGGAGTTTATAAACAATGAAAACTTAATATCTATTACCGTAATGAGATACGGTAATTTGTAACAATCGCCGGAAACGTGCATAAATGCAAGTTCGCCTAGGTCTCGTCTACGGATACTCCCACTCATATTTCAGATGTACAGCTTGGATAGGAATAAAATGGAAATCGAAAAAAATTGGAATTCTTAGAGAATTTTCTATTTCCCTCTATACGTACAAAACTCGTTATTTTCCACCAATTTCCATCAAATAAAATGTATTTAGTTATTTCGAATGTAGCACCTCCACACACTGCCTTAATATTAATATAATTTATATCAAAATAGTTACCTAATCTCTTATTTTCAATTAAATTTAACACAAAGGTATTTAATTTTTAAACATCCAATTCAATTTTAATTTAATTTATATCGAAATAATTACCCAATCTCTAACTTTCAATTAAGTTTAACAAAATCATGTTAATTTTTAAACCTACAATTAAATTTTAATATAATTTATATAAAAAAATTATATGCACACACGTGTATATCCATATTAACCTTCATAAAAATTCACCAAAATATAGATACAAACAAGTAATAACAAATATATAGAAATATTTCTGAATTAAACAAAGTATTACCCATGCACAGGTACATCTTTAAAAATTCAATGTTTTCATCAACAAGTATCGTTCACGGAAATCAATTACACGGAAACGAAGCGGTGCAAATCGGCGTGAACGAAAAGACTCACCGAGGCGGATATGCATTCGTATCGCGGATTATATCGTTCGTTATGAAAACGAAAATTCCTGCCAAGCGAGTTCCACGTCCTCGATTTGCCTTGGATTGGGGAAGGGGGTCGAGATAAAGATCCACAGCGGCCGTTTATCGTATCAAGGCAGGGGTTCAGGAAACAATCGAGAGTGGCATAGGGTACAATTAATTTCCGGAAGCGGTCAAGAGCGTTCCGCGACCGATCCTGCCTTTTAAGGATTACCGTCTATCTCCCCTCTGCTCCCACCACCCCTCTTCCGCCAAAAAGAAAGCGGGCGTTCCATGACTTTCGAACGAGGCATTGATCACCCTTAGGATACCTCTGATCGATCATTTTTCTTCTTTTTCGTAAAAGGAAAATCGGATTTACAGTGGTGGTCAAAGGAAAGTTTAAAACTGATATTTTATGTCCTGTGTCACCAATTTCATACTAGGCTTTAAGTATTATATTACTACTCTAGGAACTCCTTTAGTAATAATAATAATAATACGTCTTTGTTACATTTCCATCTGCATACAATTAACAAAAAATAAATCAAATGAACTAAAATAATATGAGCGTATTTGCACGAAGAAATGTAATAGGCGAGATTCAGTAATTTGCTGCTATTAAGTCCAACCCTAATATATGGAATATCAATTTTAAAATTTATTGATTTAAAATAGTTTAAAAAAAAATTGTATCTTAAGATACAATTCTTTTTATTGTTATTATTATTATTTATTTAAGTATATCAACGGGGTAAACCCTTTTTAATGCAAGTATCATATTTGTATTACTATTTGCAATTTAAACTTTCTTTTTACCACTACTCTGTACTTATGAGTTAAGAGTGGTGGAATGTATTTGGAAAAAAATGGTGAGTTTTAGAAATATTCAGTTAGTTGGGATTCTAATTCACCGGAGGTGAAATTATAGACTGTCAAGAGATATGGTCTGCGTTGTATCGTTCTGTTTGGATAACCGTAAAAAATATTAATATGCGTGACATCGGTCATGGGCACCGTTTAACGTTCAAGACTGTCTGCGGACGCGCGTTTGTACTTTAGGCTCAAGGTGGCACAGGTGGATGTGTCTTGACACGCATTCCTTTTTAACGGCTTGTGGGAATGGTCGGACGTTGAGAGTTTAGTAGTAGTTCGTACGTGATATATGGCGTGATTATGGAGAATGAGGAAATTAAAAAGTAGTTGGTTAATAGGTTCCAGCATCTACGCGCTGGAGGATTAGAGGTATTCGGGTGCCTACGTAACTGAAAGTCATCGTGGTTGATGCTTTTCTCTTCTGAGATGAAGCAATTAAGTTTTTTGCCTAATGAATTCAGCATTTCGTGGCAGAATCTTTTTTTTTTAATAAAGGAATTGTTTTTGCTTCTTACTCTTGGCGGAATTCAGGGGTTCAAGGTACTCTAGTTTTTGATGATGTATACTGAAAAATATATAAAATGACTGCCTAAAATCTGGACGGGCATAAGATTGTTAGGTATAAATAAAGAATAAAGAGTAAAGAATTCTTTAACACATAATTACTGCTAAGTAAGGGTTTCTGGAGACTTTTTTCACTGGGAGAAAAATATACCCCTCTTGCTTTTTTAATTAATTTTGTAGTGCCAATTTAATTAAAAATTTAAACCCGAAATTTAAAAATATTTCCCTTTTTAGTATAAATTTAATAAAGATCTGTTTTGAAAAATGAGCAATTTTTCTTAAAATCCAGGAGGAGCATCTGCTCCTTTTGCATCCCACTACGGACGCCCATGCCCCTAAGATAAACTTTGTTATTCCAATAAGAATCAAATCTAACACACTGAATCGAATTTCGATACTAATACAAAAACTGCTCCATATTATACAAGTTTATTTCTAACTATTTTTCCTCCTCCAGCAGTGTCCCTTTTGTAATACACCTAATCCATTCAGTCAATGCACACAGTTTCTACGGGGAACGCCTATGGGCGTTCAGTGAGCACTGCGAACAAATGCTACCAAAGGGAAAAATTTTGCTTCAATAACTCGATATTTAATATTAACTTTTTCCCAAATTTGTCAAATTATTCCCTTGTACACTTGGACTTATCATGTTACTTCCCTGAGCACCTATCTTAAAAAAGCTTATACATCGCACTCGAAAGGTTGTTCCCCTCTTCAACTATGTCATGTCAAAGTACTCCCTCTTACCCACCAGATGGCACGAAAATCAGAAAATCAACAAACATGAACAGATCATGCTTCTCCCCTACGGTCTTCATACATTATCCCTTCGATTTTCCCTACTCATTTACAAGTACACAAACCAACCAGCGTCTACAGTACCAACAATAATAAATAAAGCCAACAACAGTGCGCGCCTGCATGCATTCGAAGTTCACATATTCCGCGCAAGAGCGTCGGAAAAAGTGTGCGTCTAGCACGGCGGCCAGCAGAGTGGTGGAAAGACGTGGAAGGTAATGGCCGGGCAGCGAGCCGAGGTTCGAGTTCCCTTCGCGCTCGAGCCGGTGAAAGTCGCTTCGAATCAGACTAGCGGGGCTATCCCCACCCTCTCGAGGCCCCCGTGTCTTCGCGTTAATGTCGTTTTCCCATAGAGCCCCCTTGGCCCCTTCTTCCCAGACGCCCCGTTTCTCAATGCTCCTAGCGATCGACTAACGACGCTATCCTCGGGAGACGCGACCGCGAAAATTCCACGGGTAGCGCGAGCTTCCGGTGCGCGTTCCGCGCGTGGATCGTGTGACGGGGGCAACCAGCATCCGGGCAACCTGCTCCGTCGGTAACACTATCGAACGGGATTCGCCATTGCCTTTTTTTCCGAGCAGAGACACGCCAGCGATGCGACCGTATCAAGTTTCACTCGCTCGATCTTTCTACGCGCTCGGGGGGAAACGTGGGATAGGTACGTTTCTTCTCGGACCGTTTGCAGAGGGACGGGTTTGTTTACAGTAGAGCGTGAATTATCCGAACTGCTTGGGACCGAAAGAATTGCAATATGTCAGAGTAGCAAAAAAAAATATTAAAGGTCGTTTTTTAAACTTATTATTCTGAGCCTGTAACGAAAATTCAAAAAATCCGTTTGTAGATTTGTATCCACGCTGAAAACTTCATAAAAATCGGTTAATTGGAAAATTTCATCAAATTCAGCCGATTTCGAAAATTTCGCGATTTTCGACCTTATTCTTCGCTCTATAAACATTTGTAGCTCAGAGCAACGTTAACCGATTTTGATGAAATTTTCAGCATGTATACAACTCACTCAAATCTACAAACGGGTTTTTTGAATTTTCATTACAAGCTCAGAAAAAACTTGAAAAACGACCTTTACTATTTTTTTGTTATTCCGAACAATTGCAATTTTTTTTCGAAACACGTCATTTAGCAAACTACTCCTTCTAGCTTCTAAAAAAAAAACTCAAGTCGTTTGGTTCAATTTTAAAAATGTTATGCAATTTTAAAAAGTATACGATTATGGCTGTGAGCTACTGTAGTAAGATTTAGCATATTTATCACTAGATATTATAAATAGGGTTGTTGAATGATTTCGTGAATTAAGACTTACGAAGCTTCCAAGCGTAGAAGACACCAACTATGAGAATTAAATAACAGAATCCAGAAGGACACTTATAGATTTACCAAGGAGGAAAAATTTTTGAAATTAGGACACACGAGTTTTAGATTAAATCTGAATACGAACTGATTGAAGTATTCAGATATGTATAGAGTAACATAAGGACCACTGAGATGGGAAGTTTAAAACGAAATGAGCAAAGTGGATGGCGCTACTCTGCATACTAAGCTATACTACTTAGCCTCTTAAGAGATACATAAGATAGAGTGATCATTTCTTAAACCATAAACCCTGCTAATGTACTATTACTATTAGCATAGTGGTCCAGATTAGAGGACAGTACCACTACAATATTTGACATCAGGGACGTAATAAAATACCTATAAAGCTGTTCCTTTTTGCCAACTACTCATGGCCTTGAAATCTATATACCACTAATAATATACTAATATGGACTGCTAATAGCCTACCACTAAAGAGGCCAAGGTTTGCTTGCAATCAATGCCTCCAATAAAGAAAACAACACAGTACATCTTCCGAGCCACTCAGATTAATTACCACTCTTATTAAAAATTTATTTTAAACGTACATCGAGTTCAATTTCCACCTCAATAAACTCATAAATTAAAATGGCAACACTTACCACGGGGCATTCCGCAAGGTCCAGGTGTCCTAGCGTTGTCCAGAAAATCCAAATCGTACTTCCTCGCGCGAGGAAAAGTCAAGGCGACGTGCCCTTGCACTTCCCTGTAAGAAATCGCCAGCACCAGCAGGACCAGGCCCACCACCATCGTGGGACACGTTCTCGGTGACATTTTTCAAGCGTGGAACGCGGCTCGTACGTTCGCCCAGGCTGCCCACGCTCGCTGCTTCGATTCCTTCAACTCCTCGTGCCCGCTCCCTCTGAGAATTTTCCTCTCGCGCGCCTGAGACCCTCCTGCTGGCTTTTCCTGGCGCTCGGCATGGGCACCCCTTCGTTGATTAACTCCTTCCGCCTCGGTGAGGCCAATCTGCAACGAGGAATTCTTAGGACTCGTTTGTAGCGCTCGAAACGACGCGTGGCTCATCGAAGGGCAACATATTCGTGTTTCGCTTTCCCTTTCTTGTAAAAAAAAAAGATTTGACCACGGAAGGTATAGAAATGAATGATATTGAAAGTTTAAGCCCACGCGAGAATGTCAGCGGGAACCAGTTTTTGACGCTCGCGCAAAACTTGTTCTGTGATAACTCGATTGGCTAAGGTTGCATAAATTATTACACATCATGTATTTATAATTCGGAATAAATTGGCAACTATCGCGAATACACGTTGCTTGTCTTTTTCGGAACGTTTGTAGAATATTCGACATGTTTTTTGTGGAATTTTTTTGAAATTTGTTTACCAACTGCGACGTAGGAAGTTTAAATATGTAAGTTGCTTATAATGTATGAGAACTTTAGTCTAGTTGAGTGATAGTTGTGACTACTGTAATTACTTTTAAACTTCCATTAACGATGGCAAATAGTGGCAAGTAGTTGCGTAAATGACGCGACGGGGTTAATTAAAAGTAGGGAATAGACTTAAGTAAACATCAATTACAGTCGGAGCAAAATCAGCTTGTCGTAGAAGGTCACTAAGTCCCCCATTATACGCTAAAAAAAACTGTAGATTCTGAGAAAATTCACTTCCCGCAGGCATGACTAGACACAGTGGCGCACTCAGGATTAAATCTTGGGGAGCCAAGTTGAACGGTGTAAAAATATTTTTAATACAAACTCAATAATAATAAAAATTTATTTAAACATTAAAATTCAGTGTCTTTTTCTTTTTACAAAGCTCCTAGACACACAACCAGTAAACAAAGTAAAAGCCTAGGCAGGCAAATTTTAAAAATTCCCAAACAGTGAATTACGTTTGTATAAAATACCACGTGCTTCGAAACTGAATGCATAAATTCTTCCCGTTCCGATGAGCTAAATAGTCGTAAAACATTCGTTTCTTGCCCATTCGCCGAACCGTAGGAATGTATTAACCTTTGATACGAAGCCCGCCGAAAAGAAGGCGCAATAATAACAAGAATTAACGACCGTCCAGTGGTATTCCAGATTGCAGTGCGCCATGTGGAACGTGTATATAATTTCCTGGACTTGAACTTTCCTTTTTTAAAATACCTGCGGCTCGTAGACAGCCGCGCATATTCTATCGATCAGTCAACGTGGAAGAATAACGGTCCTCGGCGTCGGAAGGACGGCCGTAAAACTCGTCTGTGCGCGCGCTACTTCCGTGTCGCTCTTGCTTCCTGTCTTCGGGACAAGGCTGCACGAATATCCAGGCGAGGATGCATGAACCACCAAACAAGGACGTACAAACCTCCAAACAACGACAAGTAAGCTTCAGAAGAAGGATGCACGAACCTCCAAGTTAAAAGTATCGTCCAAATGTTCTTGAATTTTCGCTCGGAGCGTATAAGCGAATTTTTCTCGGAATGACCCCACCGAATTGAAGTGGCATTTTTACAAGCTTGCGTTCCGAAGATAGAAGTAAATAGAGAGGGGTTACGTTTTCCAAGAAATGGTACGGAGGAAGCTTGAAATCGAACAGCTCGCCGTGAGAATTTGCTAAGACAAAGACGAAGGACGCGTGCACATCGAGATAAGGCGGGAGGAACAATTACAGCAGGCTGTCGAGCGCGGTACACGAAACTGGATGATGACCGCTGGAGAAGCGCGCCCATTGGTGGAAAAATTGAATCGCGGTGTTGCTCGAGGAACGCAGAAGGCGTGACAGACGAAAACGAAGAAACGGAAGAGTACGAACGGGATCCGAGACGTGGAAATTAGAAGAGATTGCGGAGAAAAAAGCTTTGAAACGCTGGGGGAATTGTGGGAAACGGATATGGGGGCGGGAGTTCTCAACCTGGTCCTTGGAGAGCTCTGAGTGAAGCAATTAGTCAATGAATCACTAGAAATGATAAAATAATTATCTAAAGGATAATCCACAAACTTTATTATTTTTTTCAATCATTTAAAAAAAAATTGAAGAGTTAAATTTAACTATGAAGTGTCTCCACATGGAATTTAAATTAGGAAGTTCAGTGTTTTGCAAATGGAAGTCCTTCACACAGTGATGGCAAAAAAATATAAAGCATACCGTTACATATTTGCTTAACAAAGTGAATACTAGACTTTACTAATTAAATTGTTATCACTGGTATATTTCTATCACCGTTCACAGTTTAAATTTTCTTTTAACCACTACTGTATACCGATAAAAGCAAAGAATCTCATGCGCGTATTATAATAAAGGGTCAAAGTCGAAACTGCAATGACGAAGATGAAGAAGAGTCTGAGAATCCATCAATCTGACGCATCTCCATGAAGATGAATATTGTATATGTTCACGAACGGTTGCGACACAAACGCATACGTTTTTATACGCGTTGCGACACCCTGGAGCGGATCTCCTTCTGCGGAATCTCAGCGCGGCCTCAGAATGGCCTCAGCCTGGCCTCATCGGCGAAGTACGCAGCCCCTACCTACCCAGAAGGCACAGCACACTCGCAAAGAGGAGTGCAAGAGGCAATTGAGAGAGGGAGCTCGCCGAGGAGCAAAAGAGAGAGGCTATCCAGCCGCAGCGCGCATATAGGGTTATTTTTTTTCTCGTCCTCGTGGAAACCTGACATTCTGCGGAATATCTCGATACGTCCCCACCCCCGTCGATATTTCCAGCAACGCGCTCTTCCCACATGCCCGCGAACGACTTCGACGCACGACGGATGTTTACGATGTTACACGCGCGCGTAAATAGTGGAAGAGGTGGACGCGTTCTATAACTCGATGGGAAACGCCGTACCCCTGTCTAATTCCCGATTCTGAATTCAGGAATTTCAAGAGATAGTCGAAAATAGACTTTATCTCATCGCAGTATGTCGCTTTCTACGCGATTCCGAGAAGCCAACGGTCCTCGCAGATGCTAATCGCGAGGAGGGCACACCGTTCGCGATTTTTCGTAAACGTGGAAGTTTCTTTCGAGGGGAAAGTTTTCTCCGACTCGCTCTACGCTTTGAATATAAGCTGACATGAATAAAAGTCTGAGCTTCTGCAGCTGCTATTTAATCTTCGTAGTGGTAGGAATGAACCGACAAGGTTTTTCTGATTAAAATAATTTAATTTAATTTAAACTAATTAAAAATATTCCGGGTGGTGTGGAGTTTGAACTCATTTTCGTTAGGAAAATATCAGCAATCTAAGTAATGATAATACTCTTATGCATATCGAATAGATAATATAAGAATTTATAAAAATTTAATATAAAAATATAAAAATTACGTGATATAATAGATAATACAAAAATTAAAATTTTTATTAGCACATCCTTCCCAAAGGGTTGCAAAATTAAATTTATTTCCAAAGCAAACATTCAGAACCTCCCAAACAATACTTTCGCCGCTTTCCAAAAAATATCGACGCGCAAGCTCGCCAAGATCTCGCGCAAGGAAGATATTCCTCGGCGTGAAAACACGCCGACGCCAGCCTAAGCGTCACCACGTACCCGCATCGAGTTGCTGGTTAAAAGGGATTGGAAAGACAACGGAAACAATCGTCATCGAGTGGAGTGGGGTAACTTAATTGACATTCCAGCCGATGGCACGGCGATTTCTATCGGGTGTCGATGAACGAAAGGCTCGCGCGTGGAAGTTTCAACTCGAGTAACGAACGGCGCGCGGTGGAAGAGAAGGTGAGGTAAGAGTCGAAGAATTAAGTGGGAGGCGAGAAGGTATAGGCTGGGCGCGTAGGGAAAACGATCCGCCTTCGACGGCCCGTGGAAAACGAGTTGACATTCCAGTGAACACCGATGTCGTTGTCCTTACCGAACGGCCACGTTCTTGCTCGTTTACGTATTACTCGCGCTCTGAATGCCACCCTGATCGATCTCACGCGTGATCCTGTGAGACCGTTTCAGTATCAGAACCAGTGGCGGATTTAAGAAACAAGGCCCAGGTGGCAAATGTTGTGAGGGGCCCATTACTGTTAGAAAATAAAGAGGTAGTTTATTAAAAACAGGCCAAGTCTAATAGTATAGAATAAACTGGTGTTTCGATAAGATCATAATTTTTTTTATCATGCGGCCCTAGGCGGGCCTTCAGGGCAGGGCCCCATTTTTCCGGAACATGAAGACTTAGTTTACTAGAAACGGGCTAAGTATAGAAAAAAAATATAATCTTTGGATAAAATCATACTTTTCTTTTTTTGCATATAGGGCCTAGGTGGCAACGGCTCATCGGCCGACCGTTAAATCCGCCACTGATCAGAACAGGAGAGAAATTTTGACAAAGTAGCTTGAGTTGAGTTTGATTGGAACTGATACGAGAAAACGATAAAGGAAGCTAAACGCCATCCTTCTGCGTGAATTAAAAATTCAATATACCTAGTTTCTGTCAATTTTCTCAGTGGGTAAAGCAGTTCGTGTTCTCAAGAAGTCTGATGTTGTCAAGAACAATGATTTTGGAATGTCGGTAACAGGTCCGACCAACAAAACTTTCTCGAACTCCTTCTGTTTACCTTCTGCGCGTCCACACATCGACGCCTTTCTTTTTCGTTCTGCCCCAGCCAAGTCGTGGGACCCAATCGCGCGACGATTGGATCGACGCGAATAACAAAAACAGAAAAAACAACGAACGGGATAATTAGTGCCACAAAAATGGATCCCTCGTTTCTTATTCATACGAAACAATATAGATTGACATTCCAAGAAAGGCAAGAGTTATCACTTCGACTCTCTTAATGACTCCACTAACCAAAAAGGAAGGAGTGTGAAGAAAACAAATAAATTGACACCAAACAAAGCCATATCCTTGATATCCATATAAGTATATATGAGAGAACGTCGAAATAGGTCGGTTGAGAGACAATGGCAAAAGTGTAGCAGAAGAAGGGGACGTTTCCTTTGATTTCTAGAAGGGGAGTGAAAAATAGCATGGCGTTCATAAACACGTCGCGCAAAACGACTGATCGTTCTCATTGATGCGATTGAAACGGGAATTCGCAACGTTAGAGCGCCACCGCTCTCCGACGTGTCGTGGAAAACAAGCAGAAGTCTGGTCTGAACCGAAGCAGCCGCTCGTTTCATTCAGTTTTCGTTTCGTTCTCACTGCCTCGTTGCGTTTTCACTTGGGGAGGATATTACGCGATCCGGCGGCATTAAGGCCGCGCGATAGCAACGACGCGATGAAGCGGAATAAACAAACACCGTGAAAGGGACGCAACGACCGCGAAGAGAACGACTTTTCTCAAGCAAACGTAACGCAGATAGCTGAGAAATCAGTAAAATATATTTTAGAAGAAAAAGTATAGAAAATACTATATTTAGTATTGAAAAAAAAGTTGAAACTGTGAAAGGGTAGCAGAAATAAGAATTATATCTCGAAATTTAGAGAGGGAATTTAATTTTCATTGGAACTTGCATATGTGTGAAAATATAAGTCTTAAATTTTCTTTTGAGCACCACTGTCTGCACTATTGCAGTTTCAAACGAACGAGTACCTAACACCTATCGCACAATTAGATACACCAGTGCATATAAATGATTAGTCAATAAACTTCTGCACAATAGAATGTACACATTTCATCACCAGGAAGAAGGAGAAGACGTTTATATAACAATCCTTGTCTTCATATTTACCATTCTTTAGAGTGGCGGAGGAACTACGTTCCACTGTACGTGCTGACCCGCACAGGGGTTTCGTAAATCCGGTCACACCGAGGATAAAAAGACATAATTAGGACGTAGGAGGATACGCGAACGCAAACTAACAACGCTGAATAATACAGACACAAGAGAAGTGCAATATCTCAGTTTGTAATTAAGAAAAACGAAGAGGCGTGGAACGCCGATGACGTTGGTATCATTAAGTTTCCTCTCACCTAGCGTTCTACGTGTAATGAGCTATTACGCCACACACGATATTACCCGGCGATACCGGGGAGGAATAATATAAGTATGACGCGGGCGGTGGGTGCAGGAAGCTCGCGCATCTGATAAAAAAGAAAACGTCCTTCGTCGTGATCGGTTAAACGAGACACCGGCGACGCTACTCAAGCCGTTATTAAATCGATCGACTTGACTATTCGTTTAACACCGATTTGTTCGCTCCTCCGTCGTCGTTTAATATTCCCGCGTGAATGTCCCTTCCCCGCCCATGCACTTTCGATTTTCTTAAACGATCGCGTACGCATACAACCTCGACCCCGTCACCAACCTCTTAATCGTCCTTGGAGAGCAACTAGCTTATTGTAAACACTGGTGCAATGGTACTCAAACAGCACAATTCAAGTCGCAACCAAGAACGAACGCCTCTGAAATCTCCGCCCTCTATCCACAGCACGGCTATATACTTTACTATCTTACTATAGAAGCCCACCTACCTGTTGAATACGGTCCTCCGAGCTTCCAGCTGATCCCCCGTCTCGCGGATGCACACACAAGCAAGTAAATAGAAATCACTGCACGGTGGGTGGACGTGGTCTCAACCGATGCACGATTTGTCCGGCGACGTCATCGCTGGTCGGAGAAAACAGAGTCACTTGGTTGGGGCGCGATTTCTCGCGTGCGGAGGAAGAAATCGGCGATCGATCGATGAACCGCGGATGACTCACTGGATCGACAATACCTCGGCGCGAAGGATAAGTATCGAGACGCGGCAGCCTTGCGGTGACGACAGACGTTCGTGGAAACTTCGGAAGGGATTAATCGGTTTCGACAGGTGGCGATCGCGCGACGCGAGGATCCGACGGTGAGAAGGATGCGACTGGGCCACGTTCAAGAGACTGACTGAGGCCTCGGCTTCGCTCGACTCGGCTCGACTCACCTCGACTGCCTGGCATTGCAAAGCAGCCGCGAGCGAAAACTCACTTTACGCTCCCGCGCTCGCCCCTCACGTTTGCCGCCACGCTCCTATCGCCTGGCTTTCTTAAGACTCGAGGTGCTCGCTCGCCTGAATACCTGGCGAACGGTCCCCTACTCGGGCCCCATAGGATTCTCGACGTCTTCTCGCGGCTCTGGCTCCCTCTGACAGGTAGATCGCGCGACATTCGGGTCACCGATTTGCCTCGAATTTTCGCGTGCGCGCCGAGATGTGCGGAGAGTATGTACTTAGAAAGGATATAGCGAAGTCGTTAGAGATTCGAGAGTAGTCCCAAAGGTTGCGGTTTTGAGGTTATGGAACAAGAGGTTTGATGTTTTCCGGGGGAGGTCAAGTTATTATTATTATTATTATTTATTAGACGGGTCAAGCCCAATAGGAACGTAACAAAATTGTACACAATAGTGTACTATAACATTTGTGTACAGACAATCGCAAAAAGCATGAAACATCTATGCCATGGGTGTACCGGACCTCTTATCTCAGAACCTCAAAACTGTAAACTTGGGGACTCTCGCAGCTTTTATGACAGTGTTGTATTTCTTCGAGGTATTATACTGTGCGTTGCTGAGAAGATGGCAAACGGAAGGAACGCGAATCTGAGTTGATATCCCCATAATATATTTTTCCGTTATTAGCTGATGCGGTATCGACGAATCGGATTATATAGCACCGCGTGACGAAGAGTAACCCTCTTGTTTCGAGATATGAAGCTCAAGTTCCGTGACAAGTAGTTATCTTATAATAAAATTCTTAATATTTTTGTTTTATTTATAAATGATTTATTTCGATGTTACAACGTTACTTGCCCAAGAAAGCTGTTGAGGTTAGGGGTTCTGCTGAATGTTAGTAGGTAAGTTTGGGTTCCATGGCAAGATTTAATTGGGAAATGCTGTGCTGATGCTGAATGTTTGTGGGAATGATTGTTAGGTGTAGTGTAGTGTGTCGGGACAGAGCATTCTTTGGGTTACTGCAGGTGTTTATGACGATTGTTTGCGAGGGATTAGATTTAAATGTTTGGACTGGGTGGGATAATCTAAAGCGGAGAATGTTTTCGCAATTGCACATGCGCGGTGGAGTCGAGTTACGTGTAGCGGAAATTTGTAATGCTGCGAACGTAGTATTTGATTTGTTTCTTCTTTTTCTTTGATTATCTGTATTTTGGGAACTGGATACATTGCAGGAAAATTGAGTTTGTGAATTCGAAATGGTACGAATAATAAGGAGATCGAAGATGTAACGATTTATAAATATTTCTTCTCTGTATCAAAAATACTGCGACTACCTATGGAATTTTTAAAACGAAACATGTCTAATTTCTGTTTAAATAATTAACTATCTATACTCTATAGTATAGAAAAAATAGAGGAGCTTGACCTTGATACGACCATGACCGACTTGTTAGGACGTTCAAATTTGGAAATCGTGGACGTGGTCAACAAGGTTACCGGGTTATGTTACAAGTTGTCCAATTTCTCCCGATATCGCCTAACATGGTATGCGGTTCCGTTAAAAAAATATCAATGGCCTTGAAATCGTGGAAGGTACGGTGTTCACATTATTTTTGTCACTGGATGCCCCTATGGGACCAAGGACAAATTTAATGATCGAACATTCGTATTTTTGCAAACCCAGTTAGTATTGGAACCCTTAAGAAACTTTTAATAAATCTATCGAAGTTAAATATATTTTCAGATTTACCCGTCGTAGCAACGTGGGTACCTCGTGGAAATTTCTACTTGCACAACAACTTTGCGTTTCTGGTCGCGAAAATTTATGCAATTCAGCCTTCGCCGCGAATCAGTATTCCAATATCGTCGATACGCGATGAGGTATCCTTCGGACGGAAACGAAATTTCATTCAGCTCGCTCCAGCCGCGTAGTAAGCGTGCACGTCGAGTTACAGGCCGTGTTTATATCACAGCCTGTGCTTTTCCAGTTGCAGCGGCAAGAGCAAAATCTTTTGATTGGAATGGAAAGCGAGCAGCTCGAGCATGCGGCCTGCAGCATGATCGAGTAGTGTTAATTCGCGCCTTCGGCCTCGTACAGATTGGCGAGCGAGCCCAACACGCGATCGTTGTACGATGCTAAGTGTCTGCGGTTAAAGGGAATGATATTGGATGTAGTGAATATGCGTGTGGTTTAAAAAGTACAGGTTTGATGATTCGGAGGTGTGAGGATTGATAAAAAGTATTTTGGAGGTCTTGGAAGTTGTTGAGAATGGTATGGGCCTTGTGGGGCCTGATACAGGGGAGTTTAAAGTCATGGGTGTACGATAATGTTGATGTTAAATTTGTAGGACCCAATAGGATATGGATGTGTGTGAAGAGAGCAGTAGAGACCATAGATATCTCGAGGGCCCTCAGGCCCCCAGAGGTCCCAAATATCTAATGGAGTCTTAAGGACCTCCAGAGATCAATAAAGACCTATGGAGCTTTGGAGACCCCTAGGACCCTCGGAGGTCCCAGGGGCCTTCTAGATTCCTGGGACCCTCAGAGGTCCCAGGGGCCTTATGGATTTCTAGAGGCTTCTAGAACTCCCAGGGCTTTATAGATTTCTAGGACCCTCAGAGGTCCCAGGGGCCTTATGGATTTCTAGAGACTTCCAGAGGTCCCAGGAGCCTTAGGGACACCCATTGACCTTAACCCGGCGTTGGTAAGGTGGGGAAATGTAACAAGAGAAGTAAGGTGGGCCCCCATAGACTCCGCAAATAATTGAGTGTATTATAGAAATCCATATCTTATCCATATCTTAATCCATTATCCTAAATCCATATCAAATTAAATTTTTATTACCTAAAAATACTTAACTAATTAAACATCTTTAATTTTCAACAAAAATATACTATTCCTAGCTTATATAACGGACAAACTAAACAACGTCACTCTGCCACGCGTTGGGAAAAAGTTATACTCAATTTAAAATCTTTGGGGTCTCTGAGACCCCACCTTACCAACGCTGGGTTAAAAGATCCCATTCAAGGACATCATGGACCCTCAGGAATCTTAGAGACCTCCAGAATCTCGAGCATCCCAGAATCTTGAAACAGTAAAAGCTTTCTTCGGCAACTCTTAATTTTCAATTTCATCCTTTCATCATTTTTGCAGAACATTAGGCATCTGGTTTTCTTCAATTACTATCTCTTACGAAAGTAAGCGTTTCGGTCTTCGACTCCACGTAGCGTACGCAGTCACATACCCGAGTCTCTCTTTTTACCAATGTATAGGCTAGCATACTTCGTTAAATGGTCGATCTCTAAGCGAAACCAGCTCCACGCTTGAATAATTTTTCGCGAGCTATCACGCTAGGAGTGCTTAATTACTGAGTCACTGGGTGGCAACGTTTCATTACCCCAACATTACTGTTGCAGCAGGCACACATGAATCGTTTAAAACAGCACTTCTAATCTCAGGTTTACAACTCGAATTTCTCAAAATAAGTAAAAGGAGCATAGTAAAATTCCCCGCTCTAATAACGCAGTTACCAACCCACAAAATTAGCCACTAAGTGAGACCACCTTTTTGACAGACAAAAGTTCACAAGTCGATATCTCGAAAACGTATCCATAGAAAAAATTTTGGACCTTATTTTCGGACCCAGTGTGCCATTTTACACAAGAAAAAAATAGTGACATCAGCTTCGGAAAACAACTATAAATTGTTATTTAACTCACACTCAAACCCTATTATCTACATAAACTCCCACCTTTTGTACCACTTTCCAGCGCCCATCCTCCTCCTCCACAAACTTCACCAATCCCCTAGTAGTAAAGGACGTTCCCCGTCAGACATGGTTACAGCAACCAGCCTCATCCCCCAACTACAGAACAGGCGCCCACTCCAAAAGTTCTTCTCCCTCAAAACCAATCCATCTGGTACAACTGACAACAACATCCACAACACAGCACCCACCCCTAGCGAACCAGGGGCAAGGAAGAAAGCAGGATTTCCCGGTATGCCACGGTACCCAAGGCAGAAGGGAGCGGAGGCCGATGTACCTCCATGGCTGTCCTCGAAGCGAGCCAGGAGAGCCGGTCAGAGGGAGAGGCCGCATTCCAAGCCACGGAGAAAGCCTCTCTTGCGCATTTAGCCACGGGATGACCGTCCAGAGGTCGCGTAAACGAGCTCCGCGGACCCGTTAGTCCGACTCCTACCCGTGCATATCTAACCTGGAATTATCCGGTCTGATCGGTCGTTTTCACGGTTCTTTTCTCGGACCAATGCCGAACGATCGTCACACCCAAACTTCCACGACACTCCTGGCGTCCTTCATCTTAAACCCAGCTGCGCAGTTCTGAATAAGACGAACCAAAATGGAGTATAGTGCCTGGCAGACGAAACACCAGAGCAACAGAGAGCAAACTCGATAGTACGCTCGAATGCCTCCCTCGAGTCAAGAATCTTAAGGGGTCATTCCGGTTAGACGGATCGGAAAAATCGATTTTTTTAAAATATTTTTTGAAAGTATATATCCTCAAGAATGTAATGTTAAATTTTCAGGGAAAAATTCAGATTATTTTAGCTTCTACACAGGCATTCTGTAGGGAGCGCAGAGGCTTGGCATTTATAGATGAAAACTTTGAACGCGTTTTTCTCGAAACGTCATTTGTTTACCTTCACATTGTGAAGGGAAAATCTCAAAATCTATCGAACCGATTGCTTTATAAATTTTACTGCTTTCTAATTCATTCTAATTCATTCTGCACACTCGTGATTCTCGCAGGGACTACAAGTATTTCATTGAGCCTAGCCTACTTTTAAAATCGAAAATAGCGAGAAAAGAAAAATGTCGAAAACACATTTTTCTTGCATATTTTACCTTCTACAGATGATCACCTCATATACCTTTGCCTAGTACATGCACCCAGTGCGGGTGACGCCGATAGGCGTTCAGCGAGTACTGGGAATAAATGAGATTGAAGGATTCCCGCACACGATCTGCGCGAAGCGTCTCGATCTCCCTACTCAACGGGTGAATGCCCTGGTGTGTACAGGAATCTGATGAAAGAAGTGTAACCCCGCAGTAAGATAATGCAGAAACGCATCTGGTGGCCTACGTATAATCCTTTGAAACTGTTTCATACTCCCCACTTAAGTGGATACCAAAGCTACTCGCTATATTCCTGCAAGGCACAGCGCAGCTTCGCTCCCTCCGTTGGAATGATTCTGGAGCTGGATCCGCGCGTTGGAATAGGGGAAAGTATACACACGCTGAAAACGTACGTTTGAGGACGTTCGTGTACACCTGCCGCAAGGTGACTGCATTCCGCGGCGAGGTGAAACGTAAGCGGGAATATGCGCTGGAATGTATGTCGGATTTGCTGGAATACTTTACGAGGCAGCAGCGCTGCCGATTATACGTACTTGCCGGGCGCGCGCGCGCACGCGCCATCGCGCAGATCGTTTGTTTTTGCTGGCGAACGGCCTACTTGTGTCGCGTATGATTAACTTGCGATCGAGCTCCCCCCACTTCTCCCCTTGACACGCTTGGTATCCGTGAAATCGGCGCTCCTCTGCGTGCAGAACGTTGATCAGGTGAAATTTTTGGTGCGTGTATTTTTTTTGTGCAACGTGGTGCAGAGGATCGTTGGGAGAAGGGATTTTGACCTTCGGAGTTGGTCACTGACATCACTTACCGATTAGTAGATTTCTGTTGTGGGGAAATATAATTGTATTTGTTTTTTTTGGGGGTCTCGGGATAGTTGTGTAGGAATAAAGTTTTGCAATTATTCTTCTTGTTGTATTCGGGAGCCACGGAAAAAACGGGGCTTCGGGCGGCGGGACTCGAACCCGTGATCTTGCGGACCCTCGGAATACTGGGCAGACGCCTAACCAACTTCGCCAACGCCGATCCTCCGACAGCGATTATTTCGGGCTTCCTTTTATGTGGGTATCTGATCCCACAGTTGTTGCTGCTTGTTATTTGGTTTTCCTGAGTTGTTTTGTACATGCACAATTGAAGAAAACACTTGTGGAAAACAGTGTAAGTGACAGAAATTAAATTCTATACCATAGTATTACCATTGTCACGTAGAACATTTACAAATAATTTTTTTTTAATTTTGGCACTTTCAGTGTTTTCTACAAGAATTCTTCAATTTTATTGTGGAATGTCTTTTTAGCCACCTGAGGATTCTCTTAGTATTTTTTGGTATTCTATGATATTTTTTAGTGATTTAGCCGTTTTGTAGTGTTTACTAGTATTCTGACAAGAGTTAATTTGTAGCGCAGTAATACATCACGAGTGCCATTTTGATAAGTCAGACCTGACGCATTGTCATTTGCATAGTAGCTCTTAAGCATTGCACAGAGGTGCTTGAACTCGATATGCAATTAAAGTTCCTGATGTTTCATCAGCTCCCGCACGTATCCCCACGCGCTCGTCCACACGAACTTTAAAAAGCGCGCGCAGGAAGTCAGCGCCCCAAAACGCCACCTGCTTGTATCTCGAGAACGAAGCCTCACATTACAAAACGGTAAAGGACTTCTCGATTCCTTCTCGTACGAAGACCGCATCTTACCCATAATTTAGAGACATTACCTACACACACTCCTCTACTTATCCTACGCAAACCGTTGTTGACCCCAATGCAAACTATTTCCAATTGAAATTTCAAAGACTTTTCTTCAAGCAACTTCTTCTCCTTCTTCCTTCAATCGTATGCAATTTCCTCTGCCCAAAGATCGCACGTTTCCTCCCAGAAGAAATCCTCCACTTCTCACTGAAATATGCAATCTCCATTTGCTGGCAAGAAACGAAGGGAACGCGGGTATCGCGAGGCGAGATGGAATTCTTTGCATTTGCAAGCGCCAACCGCACCATGCAAACGAGTTCCCCCGATTCCGTTAGCGCGGCGCGCGCACCTGATCCGATATTATTCGGCCGTTTCCATGTGCGTTCGTGGATACGAAGAGAGATATTCCGTATAGTTGCGGAGGCAGGGCAACACGAGGAATGCGTTCTCTTTCTGCACAGGGCTGCGTGACTCGCGCGTGAATCAGACTCCGCGTAACGGGAAATGGAGATTTCATTCAGCGTGATTTAAGGCGGCGATGGAACGAGATGCGTCGATCTTGACGCTGTGGCTTGCCCTGGATACCTGCGTTCCGCGGAATCCAGGCTGAATTATCGAGACACTTGTGGTCTAATTGGCATTTCACCGTCGACAGATGTGTTTACTGCGTAACAGAATTCCAAGTCGAGTCTAGTTCTTTGTGGGGAAAATCTAACAACCAGGATTGGGACAATTATTTTGCGCTTTTCTCCAGTTTTTTTCTTTTGATAACTTGGTGGGAATTCATTGGGAGTTTTCGGGATATTTTAGGAATGGGTTTCGCAATTCCTATATGTTCGGGAGCCATGGAAAAAATGAACCTAGGAAAATGGGACTCGAACCCACGATCTTCGGGTGCTCTGCGCTACTGGTCGGTCGCCTTACCAATGTCGCCAAAGTCGAACCTCCGAGGTTTCTTATTCCGGGCTCCCTTTTATGTGGGTTCCTCACCTCACAATATTTGAAATCTAATTTCAATCTAATCGACAGATGCTGAGTGAGATATAAGAATTATATTGAGTCAGTTTCCCGGAGAGTGAAGAAGTTAAGAATTCCTAATCAAAATTGAAGTAGTATTTTGCTGACTATGGTGTCCATAAAAATACGAGTAATATAAAAGAAGAATTTTGTTTAAATATAACCCAGAAATATCCTACATAGTTCTGTCTTTTCTCTGCATTATATTTCTAAGCCCCAACACCTGAAAATTCCAAAATATTCTAGTATTAAATATGGGCGTCTGGAGGGGGTGTAAAAGGGGCAGTTGCCCCCCTGGCTTTTGAAAAAAGATAGCTTATTTGTAAAAACTGATCTTTATCAAGTTTATACTAAAAAAGTGAATATTTCTAAATTTCGGATTTCAATTTTTAATTAATTCGGCACTACAAAATGAGTTAAAAAAACCAAGCGGGCTACTCCTTTTTCCATTACTATATTTTTCTCCACTATCACCTCAAACTTGCCCCCTCCTTGAAAAAAAGTCTACGGACGCTCTTAATATTAAAAAATCGTGAATACAGTGGCGTCAGATTTAATTTATTCCACACGAATTAAAGCCAATACCCTAAAAATCCTTATCTCCTCTAAATCCACCTGTCAGACTTCCCACCCACGTCAAGATTCATTCCCTACCTACCTCCACGTCCATCTTTTACAAAATAAAACGACTTCAACGACCCCGACGCCAGATCGTTTCGATCGTAACCGATCGATCTATCCCGCCAAGTGATGTTCGGAATAAGATTCCTCGGTCAGATAGTAATCCACGGATACGTTACATAAATTGATGTGGTAAGCTTAGCTACAAGGGGCTGGATGGAATGTCCCCGAGGGGCACCGCTAGGTAATGGGAATGGTCTTTGATTCCAGCCCGTGGAATACGTTTCCATGACACAGTGTCGTCATTAGTCATTAGCGGAGGTGCCAAATGTATATAGAATAGCCAAGCAGTTGCGTGTGCCTGGCTCAAAATTATGGCTAGTGGGATCGTCGTTCCCTCCAGGGACAGTCGTTATAGCTCACCATAGTGACTGGCTTGCAAAACTCTTCTGCGTACTGGTTATACCTTTTCAGACAAGCTAAATGCGAAGCAAGTACGTTGGCCGGGCAAAATGGAGAACTGTGGCATTCTTTCGTACGGTTAATGCTGTACCAGTTGGCGGAGTACTAGGAGTACTGCTACAAGCGGGATGGAGGTTACATTGAATTTACTTTCTGAGAGGATAAGTGGGAGTCTGACTACCCACTGCGAGTAGGGGTACTCATCTTCTTGAAACTGGATACTATGTTCGCATTTCTCAGCAACGCACATTGGGGTAGAAGGCCTTTAAAAATTGGCGAAAAATATCTAATAAAAAAAATAATAAATAATAATCGTTTTGGATTAAGTTATTTAACTGACACAAGTTTCCAGGATGTCTAGGAATTTGTGCGAACTTTTAAGGTCTTTTTCTTTACTGTACAACACTATTACTTGGGAATAGTACCTAGGGTAAACCAACCAGTGAATGACCGAATTGTTGAATGAGAAACCCAGTAAATGACTGCATACTTTTATTAAGAATTGTACTTATTACTGTTTGTTTAATATGCATAACTAAAAATATGGGATATTAAAGCTCTAAATCCGCCCCTAGTTATTGAAGATGTCACAATAGTTAGCACACCTAAAATACCATAAGCAGAATTTTATTACTCTAAACATATTAATGTTTTTGGGATTTAAACTCTTTTTCGATCAAACCCTCATTCACTTAAACTCCACAAAAGGAGCCATAAAGTGAGTTTGCAGAATGGAGCATTACAGTTTCACTTGGAGATTCACTGGAACAATGCTTTAGCAAAGAGTTCCGTGTAAGATACCGCGATGGCCTGTCTGTTACGCGTTCTAGGATGATTCCGTAAAATGAAACGGCCATCCACGCGAGAGTGCGTTCTCTTTCAGGCGTGTACAACAGGTACGGGCCAACATCGTACGCCGCACTTACGCGTTATAGTTGCGTAACACCGGCCTAGTTCGCGTGCCACAGTCACTATAATTTTCGTGATACAATTCACACCTCGAAGGGGGAACCCTCACTATGCGAACTTCCTGGAACACTCAGCAAGGTTCAACATCTTGAATGGATTTTTTTTGGGAGTGGGAGAATGTTTTGTGAACGATACTCAAATCGAAATGTGGGGACCCATGAGGACTAACGAATCCTAGATACAAGAAGAAAAATTTTCAAAAAATTGTTTTAAATATATGTAAAAATTTGAAAAGCGAAATTTGAATTTTTTTGTGCTACAAAATTTAGATCTTAATGAAAGGAGTGCAAAAGTTTTATACGATAGTGCTCTATAATTTTATTAGTAGTTTAATAATTTAATTAGACAGTTGAGTTTCTTTGTGCCAATTGAATTGCGCCAAAATTGTTTAGGCGATTGTTTAGAAGAATAATCAATTTAGTAATAAATTACCGAAGTTTAGGGAATAAAAAGATAAAAATCGAGAAAAATATTCTACGGGAAGTTACTTTTTCCATTTTATTTATTTTTAACCGTTTTCAATTAAACTGTACTTCTTCATATGCAACCTGAACAAATTAATTTTCAATAATTTTCAATTTAATTTAACAGAGAACCACAGAACCATGAATATTAAAAATGAATATCGGCTGTAAAACCAAGCGTTGACGATTATCGAGCACTGCATACAAATACAGCGACAATATGAACGAATAATGATAGGATCCTGTACATACTTCCTTCTGGCATTAATGGCGAGAAAAGTGCACAATCGTACATATGCGAGAGTCATCGACAATGGGCAAAATTGTCTGGCGAGAAATGCTGCGCGCCGATTTGCGTAATTGACCAGTAAAACGGTTCCAAACACGCGATTTACGACCAGCTTTTCACTTCGAAGTGCTTCGAACGTTTCAGCGGCGATGCGTGCCGTGCTGGAAACTTAGGGAGGTATACATTGCACGTTTGCAAATGCCAGGGTGGTAAGAAATACTCTGTGTTTAACGTACTGGAGGTTTTGCTGAATTTCTACTACATAGAGAACTTCACTGACTTCGTTGGACGAAAATTACTGAGAGTTCCACCTAAGACATTGATATTTCGAAATATTCACTGATTTCAGTGGATAATGTTCTCGAAGAATTTTATTTGTAGGAAAATGTGATACGATTTCTTAAACTTTATAAATGAATCTTCAATAAATAGTGTATATTATTTGTATGGAATGTGCAAATGTTCAGGCCGAAGAATTCAAAAATTAAAAAAAAACTGTAACTCTGCAGAAATGTAGCTTAAGTGTAGCTAAGGGCGAACACACCCCCTCAAAGAAATTGTGAATTTTCATACTATCGTGAATATCTGCGAACCCATAAAAGATATCGAGAAAAGGTTCATTTCAAAGTTTTATGGCTTTCGATATCCTACAATATGGTGATAAAGAATTGTCAAAAAAAGAGTGGTGGGGATAAATTTAAAAAAAATAATGTTCTTCGTAAATCCTTTATAACCGTTTTGTAGGACACACAAAACCATTGAACTTTGAATTTAACTTCTTTTTGAATCTGCACCCACATTCATCCACCACGTTATAAGAAGTTTTTTGGTACCAAAATGGCACCGTAGTAAAGACTCCGCACCCCAACTCCACGAAAATAGTAAACCTCATCTTACTTACCATACAATACGAGTTTCCAAAAAGCACCAATTCCCCAAATTGCTCAATACTCCAAACATCGAGCATTTGTTGCTTAAACAATGAAACGTGACTCTGTGAAATTGTTTTCACAGGCCACGAGGTTTCTCAGCGAGTAGTATTAGGAACTAGGCCATACCAGGATGAATTCCCTCCCCAGCGACGAGAGAATTCGTACTCACGGTTATGCAACTTGTACCTGTTCCTCGTACTGCTACCGTCGTGACATAATCGCTTCATTCTCGGCACCGCATCGAGCACGCATCCTTTGGATACCAAGGCTTCGACGGTTAGTCAATAGGCGACGTACGATGGTATACAGGGTGATTCTAGTAACTGGGGCCGAAGCCTTTTCCCATAGAGACATATAAAAGATTGATGGAGGGAAAAGTTGAACTGAATGCCATACCGAGGATTATCTTCTTGTGGTGCAAGCTTTTTCTTTGATGCAATGGCGCAGGTGCTATGTGCACTAGCAGAAGAATTACACCACCAAAAGATAGCTTTTAGTATTTCATTCAACTTGCCCCTCCATGAATTTTGCAGCGATACAATATTACTTTATTTAATGTAATCAAAGGGTGACCCCAGTCGTTTAATAGCAATACTAATAATTGTTACTAAAAATAATAATACTAATAATATTGCTGAGCTTGTGAAATAATAAAAATAACAATACTAATAATATTACTGAGCTCGTGAAATAATAAAAATAATAATACTAATAATATTGCTGAGCTCCTGAAATAATAAAAATAATAATACTAATAATATTGCTGAGCTCGTGAAATAATAAAAATAATAATACTAATAATAATGCTGAGCTCGTGAAATAATAAAAATAATAACACTAATAATAATAATAATAATATTCACCAAGAAAATAATTATATCCCCAAAAGATAGTCATCAGTATGACGGCCAGTTTTCCCCTCCATGAGTTCTCTCATATTTAAATTGAAAAGAGCTACGACCTGTTCCAGCTCCTAAATAGAGCCACCCTGCACATACACGCCCAATCCCGATCGTGGGTGTGTTGTGCCAGTATGCTAATGTCGGCGTTTTGCAACGACCGAGCATCCTTGATTGGAAAAGTGGAGTCTAAAATAGCCGGCGTGGCTCGCTCCTCCGATACCTACGACGGTGCCCCGTCATAGACGAGATATATCTCGGGGGCAGACGTGAAACGTGCCTAGCTGCCGGAGTGAAAGCCAGAGAGAGAGACTTTACGGGGCAAAGACGACCGCGAGATAGCGGCGTAACAAACGTCTTTCTAGGGCCACGAGAGAAACTACTTTCGCTCTTTTCGCTGCTCGCCCGTGCGTTTTCAGTTTTCCCTCGGCACTAATCGGTCGCCGTTACGGGCCTTCAGATACAGTAAAATTCCCCTAGAAATTCGCATTGAGAATTCAATAATAATAGGTCATAAATGATCCCCTCTAGTTTTTGAGACTGACCCATCAACTGACCCATTGGGTCACTTGAAGCGAGTCCTCAGAAAAAAACATCATTGTCTAATTAATTAATAGCTATTAATTAATATATGGAAAAATGAAATATCTATACTTTTAATTTGCTTTTCTTTTAGTTCGTGATCTGGACGATAAAAATTATTTGAACGTGAACTCTTATAGAGGCATGATTAATAATTATTAAGCTACCTATTTAAAATTATTATTATTCTTAATGCACGTGTTCGCGAATATTATTGTTTATGGAATAATTTTCTTATAAAAATTATATTGGAATTTATGTCCGTTACCAGAGACCTTCAGGTTTAAGGAGCTTCGTTTTTGTACTCCGTGATATATGTGTATTTATACTTACAAATGTTTTGAAGATATGCCAGCTTCTTCAGAACTTCTTCGCTTGAAGCAGAACTCGTTCCCCCATACCAGAAGTTTTTACTGCCCAGGTGGAGTGCTTGTTAAAGTACATACTCTTTCCTGAGGATTCTGTTACGAGATAAGTCTCGACGAGGAAATGGTAGAAAGCGGCTTCTCGCGAGCTGCGGCTTGAAAAAGTCGACGGAATAATAAGCTGCCACTCGAACGGAAACTGTGATAGGGAATGTGTCGAGGGAAATGGGGCTTGTAATATTTCTTTTTTTTTCTCAAAGCATACCAAACTTTCCTTCGTGAAGTTTCTGAACTGCCGAGAAACAATGAAGGTATTCAGTTTGTATTTAAAATAAAGGTTTCACCAAGCAGATCTGATTTGACGAAAAATAAAGTAGATAGCATCCTGAAAGCTTAAAGACAAGAAGAAAACCATACTTAGGAGATGAAATCACTGGCATGCCACAATGAATCATTGAAACTCACGTACACATCGATCGACATCGTCTCGATTTATTTCCCGAATACTTCGTCAGATTGTCTACATCGTTGAGAAATTCGTGGTTTGTACTTACAGTATCGCGTCACGTCGAATGCTGCGTTTCGCAGTGCAGAGTTCGTCTGACGGGACAACAGTCTTCAGAATGATCTAAGGGGAAGGGTTGCACGAGTTTTCCAGGTGTACCAAGCAATTGTGAGATCTCCGACAGCAGCCGTAAGGAAAAAGCTTCCAAATTAAAATGTCCATAGAAAATCCTTGCTCACAAATCACTCTCAATAATCCCTTAACGCTAGATGCCCTATCAAGCTTCCTATCTAACATTATCACCACCCCACTGAATTCTCCCTGTGGACCTCCCTACTTTAACTATGCGCATTGGAGACCTCGCCACTGCTTAGTACACTTATACCCAATTTCGGGGCCGTCCTTAAATTACGTAAGGGTAATTTTTAAGGGCGATTTTTTTACCCCCTCCCTCCCTCAGTATAAGAATTATTAAGATTTTATATTCCACCCCACCCTTCCTTACGCAATATTCTTTTCATTCAATTTTTTTCACGATTTGAAAAATAATTATCACGTGTGTGCGGAGAAATGTCATTTTGAGACTACCCATATAAAAAATTATGTTAAAAACAATGATTCTCTCTTTCTCCCATATAAGAAAACGTAAGAAATTCACTCCCACCCTAAACAAACTTTATGTAATTTAACGACAACCCCTTCTATGAGACTCTTTGAGACTCGAGCTGCACAGGTTAGCGGATACTCTCCAACCCCTTCTCGATCAGACGAAGTGTCCGTCTGACAAGAACCCTCGGTCGCAGGAATGACGATGGTAATAAAATATAACCGTTATTATTATCGTTATTATTATCAAATACATCAACGGGGTAATAAAAATAGAAGGAAAAGCGCGACCGTCGCGACTAGTCTGGGCGCGCGCGATCGATCGTGATTACGGAAGTACGTTCACTATTTACACGAGTATTCCATGTCAGAGTTCCCTGCGCGCGGGGTGGGTCGAGCCTCGAGCGATGAGTACCTCGCGAAGTACGCTCTACGTTAGGAACTCTAATTTCTCCGTGGCCCATCGCTTGCTCCCCCGCCCCTCCGAGGCTCCCGGCCCATCGCCGTCGGCCCAGCTCAGATTAGAAGCGTTTCCTTCAGTGGCACGTACAGAGACAACGTCACAAGCCGTAGAACGCGCCATCAGGATACCACGCACTTCTCCGTGTCCCTCTGGGCTTGGTTCGGCGACGGAGACGAGGTGGGCGCTCGTTTCCTCGCGCAGGCCACCGCGTCGTTCGGCACGTAGGAGATCCTCACGCCGCCGTAGGCTCTTCGCGGGGGAAGCGCGTAGGCGGCAGCTTCGTCGGAGCTGCTGGATGAACTGCAGGTCGAGCAACAACTCTCCACGTCCTCGTCCTCACCGTCCACCCTCGACTTCGAGCTACCCGCTGCACCTGCAATTCGTGGTGGAGACAAGGTTGTGATGAGTTGGTATGTAGTAGGTTTCTTAAGTGTGAGTCGCGAGTGTCTTGCACAGGGGCGGGTTTAAGCAAGAAGGCAAAGGTGGAAAAAACGTTCTGCGGGGACCTTTTTGGGGGAAAATGAGGAGGTTGTTTATTAGAAACGCGCTAAGTGGGCAGAAAAGTACAGAAAAAAAATATTGTATTTGGATGAATTATTGGATTTGCAACAAATGAGTACCAAATGATGTAGAATTTTTTTTTACATATATTGCACGTCATAATTTATTGGACAAACAGTGTAAATCTCGGTTTTAAGGGTACCCTCCCGTCAAAACGCTTGAAAAAGACGCGATTTTCATGATTTAAAAAAAAGAAGCTTAACAATGTACAGTAAAAAAGCCTTTTGGACTTTATTACTACATATTTGGAGAAGGATTAAAAAATTATTGTTTGAATTTTATCAATTTTTGCATTTGATAGACCGCATTCGTTGTACCACTACAGAAATTATTGCTCTTGACGGGCGCCATCAGAACTCGTGATGGCACCATCAGAATCGTCTGTAGCTCGTCAGGAGCTCTAATTTCTACAGTGGTACAATGAATACTGTATATCTAATGCAAAAATTGATAAAATTCAAACAATTATTTTTTTTTTATTTTTTTTTATTCTTTTTCTGACCTTACTGATTGCGGTTACCCCTTAATGCTAATGGACTTACACCAATTGGCTTCTGAACCCTCCTCATAATAAACAAAGGCTAGTATCAAGTTTTTCATCCAGATATTTAAGAGTATAAGAGCTAAGCCTTCTTCTGACCACCAGCGTGTGTCAAATGCAAAGTGCAGAGCAGTTTACGCACCCCAGGTCGACGAGCCAGCGACTTCCTCCGGCTGCAGGCTCCTCGATCGCGACACGTTCGCCCTCGACAAGGTGGCGGGTGGCGGCGAGGGCGACGACGACAAGTTCCTATCGTGGGTCGTAGGTGAGAGGGGAACGCGCGACGACGTAGCCGCCCCGTGGTCGTTGACGTCCAGGTCCCCCTGGAACCGCACGCGTCGCGACGTCGGCGTCGGGGGGTCCGCCTGACTGGCGATCAGGCTCGTCGGCGACGTCGCCGATTCCTGGACGAAGCCACCCCCCGGTGTCACGCTCGCCACGACCCCGGTCGATGTCGAGGTCGACGCCGACGCTCCCGAAGACGGTCGAGGGGGTGGTGGCAGTTCTGGCATGCTCGAGGCGTGGGACGGCGCGCAGTTTTGAATGCACCTTAAAGGTTCTCGATCCCTGGCTTGCATCAGCCTGAAAGGTGAACAGAGTGGTGGTTTAATCCCTTAAATAGAGCTAATTAAGTGGGGCGAGATGGATAAAAGAATATTTTTTCACTTCGAAATTTTTTTCAGGGAATGGAAGTTTTTTCAAATAATTTAAAGCTGGTGAGAGGATTATTACGTCTATGAGAAACTGTAGTATTTGCAGAGTACTTTGAATGGAATTTTATATTATACAGATGGGAGTTGAAGTGTTAGTCCTTTGGGGGATGAGATTTGAACACTTCGCCGCGTGCGGGACTTCTATCATCGTATACGGTGAACATGCTTGTGGGACGCCTATGTGCGTTCTCCGCAAATAAGACTAGCATATAGTCCACTACAACTTAGAATTTTAATGCTGATATAAGTTTGAAAATTCGATGTTTTTTTTCCAGAATTCTTCTACTATTCAGGTACAGGGTTATCAATAAGTTTTAAATTTCTCACAACATTATTGATATCTGACAAGGAGAGTTTCTCAGGTGTCCGCCTGCGATTGCTTTGATGTTTGGGTATGTTTTAGAGGACCGAAAAATAAGATATACGTGTTTTTTATAGCGGCCCATTTTCATATTTAGGGGGTGAAACCACCCCTCAAAGTTATAAGATTTTCAGGTGTTGTCTCCGATTGCTTTGGTTTTTGGATATGTTTTATCATATGAACTTTTACTCAACACAATTTTGTACCCCTTATGAACATTAAACGTTGCTTTTACTCCCTAAATATGAAAACGGGCCATTATAAAAAAACACGTATATATTATTTTTTGGTCCTCTAAAACATATCCAAAAATCAAAGGAATCGGCGCCGGACACCTGGGAAACTCTCCTTGTGAGTATTCCTTCTCTATTCCAATTCAAACAGTACTTCAGTCTAAAATACGATAGCACTCGCCAAAGATCTCGAAGAAGTCAACCCCAATTTATCCAGGTCCTGGAAGCTTCACTGAGCAAAAGCAAAAGGAGCAGCGATCTCCGTGAAAAGGGGGAATCAATTCACCTTCCCAATTCGCTGCGATTTTCTTCAGGATTGGAACTGCGTTCCTGAAGCAGTCTCTCGAGATTCCTCTCGAGGAGCACACGATCAAGACCACCGGGCCTGGATCCGCTCGAGGGGAATCCGTCGGCCGTGAATTCGGGGGTGAGGGTGCTCTGCGTGGGCGTCGTCACCAGGGACGTGGACGTTTGATGATGCTTCCTGGTCATTCGGGGTGAATTGCGAGGCGATCCCAGGGTGTGCCTAGATCCTGGTGGCGGCGGAGGGGGTGGAGGGGGCGGCGGACTCGACGAACCCTCGCTGGTCGGCGGTGGCCTTCGGCCAGTCCTATAAATCGAACGTTAATCGGATAAGCCTGAGCAACGTGGACAATCAGCTGGGAATTAGGAGTGAATATCTCGATTTATATCAACAAGATTAAGTTCCTACGGAGAATAAAGTCACTGTGGAACGAGGGAATGAGATTGGTTTTATTTGGGACACCCCTTTTTCAGGATTAAACACAATAAAACCGTCATTACCCTAAGTAAAAGGAACTTAAGAATTAGAGAACCAAGCTTAGAATAGCGAGCTTCAAAAGTTTAAAGATAAAACTGCATGAGGAGAATTTCCAACCCTTCATCGACTTTATCAGTTGACAGAGCATACCTAAAAGTCCCAATATATTGACCCTAAAGATCAAGCAAACAACTACTGGAAGGTAAAACTAGCAGCAAAGTAGGTCTACGAATGCCTAAAGCCATTTTAGGTATACCAAACAATCCTGAGATCAACCAAACTAGTTCCTGAAACATTCTTCATCAACAACCACCCACTACTAAACCCCCAGCAATAACTGCTCCGATAAACCTCTCATCCACTCATCCCTATCCCCACAAAATGACCCCTGTAGACTACCCTTCCGTTCAGACATGCGCGTTGGACACATCACCACTGCTCAGTACACCCACACCAACTTCCACCACAGTAAACAATCACTGGAAGTCTCCACGCTTTATCTAAAGAACCATCAACCCCATTTTCGCGAAATTCTCCCTACCTGAGGAAAGAAGGCGGCGGAGGGGGGCCAGCCGAGGAGTCGCTGGGCGTCGTCGGCGGTTCCCCCTTGCTGCACGCTATACTGCAGTAAATAGCGCCTCTTCGTGGCAGGAACGGCCGCCCAAGGAGGGACGTGCGGCAAGTGGCGCAGCAGAAGCAGGCCTCGGTCGCGTGCCAGTGCTGACCCTCGTGCGACATTTGCCCCTGATCGACGCCGATCGGCTCCCCGCAGCTGTCGCAGTACTCGGCGAAGGAGGCGTCGAAGCACCGCAGACAGTAAGGCCGACCTTCCCTCATCACGTACCTCTGACCGCCGAGCTGCAATGAGGACGCAAAGTTAGGCAAAGTCGCGAGAAACGGAGATGGAAACGTTCAGTGGCAGTTGCTCCGCCTGGGCGGATAAGGCCCCCAGGGTCCCATCTTCAAAAACAATTTGTGATTTTTAACTAAATATTGTAGGTATTTGTTTGTTTCCTATAATTTTCTCACACGCGGAGGTTTATTTGTAATTCTGTTATGTGTATAGGGTTTCAGAGAATGTTTGCCACTTGGGCCTTTTTTCTTAAATTCTTCACTGGAAGCATTTCAATCTGGGGTAGTCTTTTTTGGGCCAGTTGGGTTGCCTTTGTGGGACTGGTTATTATTGAGAAGAGATTTGGAGAGATTACTAGGAGCATTTATACTTTGAGTAGTGTCAGAAGTCACGTGGAACTGATGGGACTTACATGGAGGGGGAAACTGTTCTAAAATTCTTAGGGTAGTTAATGGGTTTTTGGTAGATATGTAGTTGGAAGAAAATTGAGGACCTTGTAGCAAAGGGGTGTAGCTACATATTTACCGATTTCTAGTAAATTAAAAAAAAACTGTTTATAAAATTATTGCTTTGACATAATATTAAAAACAGACCACTAATTGAAAAATATATATTTTCATGTAATAAATAGTCGCTACTGAGATGATAAGTTTTTATTTCTATTTTTAACGAATTATTCAAATCTGCATCTACCCAAAGCAAAATCATTGCACAAAACAGTAAAATGTGTGCAGGTTAAAATTTGCTATAAATGCTCATTCGTTATCGGATTTGCATCAAACGTGCACCAAACGATGTAGATTTTTTTACGTATATTACACGTCATAACTCAAAAACTGTCAAAAATGGAGTTGCATCCCTTTTGCTGCTATGTCTCAAATTGCGGGACTACTCGAGGCCACCTTTAATTTATAACTTATAATTATAAACTTTTAATTTATCAATGGTTTTTTAGATTCATATTAGTTTGGGCTATTTTAACAGAGAGACACAGGGAGCAAATGACGTAGTGTACCCCAGATTTGAGTTGAGAGATATGAAGTAGGACCTGGAGGGGATAAGTAGTGGTTGTGGTGGGGATAGTGACTCCCAGTGGCCCCTGACACTCCTCTCAGTTTGTTCTGACTATAGATCATTACCTTCTGCAAACAAGCCTGTCAAGTGGAAGACTACAAACCATAAGACGTCCACTTTGAAAACAGCATTCACTATTAGTTACCTTATTACTGTCAATCAAAGGTAAAAGCTTCCTCTACAAAAAAATGTCTCACTTCCTCCATTCCATATATCCCTCTCAAAATACCAGCCACATAGCTCCAACTACCATTCTCCACCCCATACAACTGGCACTTTTATTCTCCCTATCAATCACCGACATCTCTGCCAAAGACGGATCGATACATCAGCAGAGAGACACGATAAACGTTGTTTCGGATTATCGTCGGTCCCAAGAGGACTGAAACACCGAGTCTATTGCGCGCAATCGCGTCCAGATTCCATCATTCATTATCGAGCCGGCAGAGGCGATAAGGAGCTTTGTCTGGCTGGTTCCCATAGAATTGCACATGACATTTATCGACACCTAGATTCAATGAATTATCGTGCCCGAACCGTGCACCACCGACGGCCGTCAGCGGATATAAAAGGGGACAGAAGCCTCTGAGGCTGACAGCTAAATCGTCCTGGGGTAAACGACTCTCAACGGACGCGTCCGTTGGCCGTGAATAATCGTCAATGTGGCAAAAACTGCGGACGTACGAAGCTACTGTGCTCTCTGTCCTGCGGGGCTGCTCTGAATGATACCTAATTATTGTCCGTGTTTTCATTTCTCTTATTCAGAGGATGGGATACCGAACGCTATCTCTGCGCGTGATGGCAATTGCCGTCGGAGTTCTTCTCGGTTTCATCTGAAGCAGTAAAAAAAAAACAGCCAGACATCTCGTGTAGAAAATGGAAGGGGTCGGAAACTTTCCCTGCTTTCCCAGCCCTCTCACTGTTCCTCATGCGAACTGTAGCTGTTTTTTCACGCTGCAAGTGAAATTGAGAAGAATACATACGTAGGTGTACCAACCAGTGCTGATACTCGTGGGCGGAGCTAAGAGAACCACTGCCTCATCGCTCATTGGCAGCATGGGCGTCCGCAGGGGGAGGGGGGAGGCAAAAGGGGCAGTCGCTTCCCTGAATTTTGAGAAAAAGTCGCTTATTTTTCAAAACTGATCTTTATTTAGTTTTATACTAAAAAGGGGAATATTTTTAAATTTCAGTTTTAAATTTTTAATTAAATTGGCACTATAAAATGGGTTAAAAATCCCAAAATTACCTCCCCCTTGAAAAATATCTACGGACGCCCCTGATTGGCAGCGTCCCATTTTACGGGATTCTACTCCCTGTCTTCTAAATCTATACTAAAGAAAAGGGGACAGTAAAGGTGCGATCCCACGGCGCGCGGCTCCGTGAGGTTGGTAGGCAGGGTTGCCAGGAAAAGCCTTATATGACGTAGTAGGGAGTAGTAGAGGGGATTAGCTGTTGGAAGTTGGAACTAAGTGACGCAGTAGGGTATTCGAAGGGGAATCCTCACATGTATATATTAATACAACTTGTACACACCTTGCGAGGATTCCCCCTCTACTACTACCTACTACGTTATACGAGGCTTTCTTCTGGCAACCCTGTTCGTAGACCCTATTCCAGGCTTGCCCACTCGAGAGCTGAAGACCTTTTTAGGTTCTGAGACCCGCTTGGTTATTCCCCAAGTCCCAGAATCTGAGTAGGTAGTGTTCGGCTCTCGACTGTACAAGTCCACTGTACTCTTTTCCGCTACCAAAGGGACATTTAAATTGACTACATCATTTCGTCTCTTTCAAAAATTCTTCTTCCGAGTGTCGCCCCTTGGTATACCTACTCTCCCCAACTATACCTCTGCAAGACACAATACATAAAGGCCCAAGCATCGTTCACCTGTCGGTCACACTCGAGGCAGGCGAAGTGCCTCATATGCCAGGCCCTGCCCTCAGCCTCGGTGCACTCGTCCGCCAGTATGATCTCGTCGCAGGCGCAGCAACGGGGCTTGAGGGTCTCCGCGTGGTGCCTGCCGCAGTAGAGTCGGCCGTCCCGCCAGAAGTATATCAGGTCGACGAGCAGCTGCCTGCAGACGCAGCAGACGAAGCAGGCCGGATGCCAGAGGGCCGAGGGGCCCGCCCGGCCCGCCGCCACCGCCATCTCGCCGGCCGCGATCGGCCTGGCGCACTCGCGACACCCCGCCCCGTGGGGCCTGTCGAGCTGGCTCGCGTGGCCCCGTCCGAGGGCCTCGCGCTTCCGCTGGGCCGCGAACACCCTCAGCTCCCGCTTCTCCTCCTCGGATAGGCCGCTGCAGTACCTCGCCTCGTTGTCGTGCGGCGGTAGCTGCTGCAGCAGCTGCTTCACCCTCTCCCGCTCACCCGCGCTGCCCGCGTACGGGATCTTGTCTTCCGGTAGCGCGCTGAAGTACAGGTGTACCTGCGACAGCCGTGCGCAACGCACGGTGGATTGTAATTAAGAGCGATCGCGCGGAACCAACGTGCCTCGATATTGCCCTCGCGAGCATCGATGCCACAGATAGAGCGCTCTTTGGCTTTACTCGTGGCTTTCGGGCGGGCAGGCGCGCGCCTGATCGGTATCGGGAATCTTGCCGATCGGCGTCCTTTTAGATGCAGCCTCGGGTATGGGGATTCAATGGCGAGGAGTGATGCGAACGGGGTTTGATGGGGGATACTTGGCGGACGGGGGATCTGATAATGGAATGGGTGGATGTTGATGGGTGTGGATTTTGTAATGTTGATGGAGGTGTTTGTTGGTAGTGTGTAGTGATAAGCGTGAACGGTTTTATGTAGAATTAGTAGGGTAGTAGGGAAGTTTTAATTAATAAAAAGTATAGGTACAGCAAAATAAACGTTTAACTTTAACTAAATTACAATAACTGATAATGGAAGATTTGTATATTTGCACGGGGGATGTAAAATATATATTTATAGTATGTGGTGTTGGATTTATCTGGGATTTTATAAGAAGAAGGGTTGCAGATTTAGTGTGTATTTGTTTGTGATCATCATAGAATATTGATGAATATGGGGTGCAAAAAGAACTCTGATTTTCGAACGTAATATCAACCTTCTTCTAGCCCTACGTATTCTATTTCGCAAAGAACTACTCAATAAAAGGATGAAAAATTCAAAAACAACGATATGTCATGAACGAATTATTTTCTTGTAAAAGATAGTTGAAGTTTCAGCCAATCAACTCGCGCAGAGTTAAATCTACGCGCGTTTCCCCCACTTTTCATGGAGGCGGGGCAAAGTCTCGCAAGGACCACCACTTGTGAACGGCACAATATTTAACATTATATAATTAACTAAACCTTCAACAATCTTCCCTGAAAAAATGCTTGAATAGCAACGCAGAATTCTTTCCCAACTTTTCATCCTCCTGCCGAATAGAATGTGGAGAAATACTGTTATATCCCACGTGGCAGAACTCCATTCATCTGAACATATCGTGGGAGAAGACGGTTCACTGGTTTCTCCCCCTATCGATGATTCCTCGTTTCGATAATGGGAACCGACACTCGTGAAACTGGATTCGAGGACATTCGTCCCTTTCGTTTGAACTAGCATTCCAACTCGATCAAAATTATGAGTGAAATTCTTTGAATTATTATTAATTATCTACTTTTTGAACTACTAGTGACTTAAGCTTATTTTTGTGCATTAGGGTTCATATAATTGGAGTACCCCTTAAAAATAGTTCATATAATGACAATTTTGCTCTAATAACTTTAGGAAGAAGTAGAATTTGGAAGTAAGTATATGTATACTGCGCTTACAAGATTCATTTTATTGTCATTGGAAATGTACATATGTAACTTTAAAGAAATATGGATGTGAATTTCTTGAGAATGCAATTCGAATTTGTGGACACATTAATCTGATTTTTTTTAATCAGTTTGAAATTCAGATAAACGAAGTCTTACTGTATCCAAACTTTTGCCACCCCTTGCCTCTCATTTTGCTGGCTATGCAGGTCAACCTACTCCACCAATACAAGAACCGCAGACAAACTAATCGACCCCCAATTTTTTACCATTCTGTGAAGACAACAGCTGAGCGGCCAAAACACAAATTGTAACCCCCGTTCTGAATGGAGCCGGAGGTGACAGGGTTTCATTTGTCGCCGTCGCGACACGCTCGATATTCGTCATTCATGAATAATTCAGAAATGAAATGCTTACAGTTACGCGGAACACGTGACACGAGCTTCTCCCTCGGACAAAACCCAGAACGGCTACCAGATCGTTTTATTTCACTTACGGGATCGCCGTTTAACCCAAATCGCGTTCCACGCTTTCGATTTACGCTGCCGCTCGAATGTGGTCGTTCAAACGAGTCTTTCCTCTCGTCAATACTGTAAGAAGCTCTTTCGAACATCGTTTGCAATATTAGGGTAAATAGCAGCTGACGAATTTACGACAAAACTTATTGCTATGGAATTATTAGAAAAGTGGAGTTTGGAGGAAGAAGATATATAAGAAATTCAGGTTGGAAGCATTCCTATTCTCTGTGGGGAAGCTTCGAAGAAGCTTCAAGAACCATTTACTATAGCTTCAACGAGGATGAACAACTATCGAGGTTGGTTGAACACACTTGGGTACTTCAAGAAGAATAATAAAAAGAGGGTGATGAAGAACCTGATGAAAAATTACTTTCGAAAGGATTACGATCGTTTACTCATTACTGCTAAGAAGACCTCAATAATGTGGACGAAATTAATTTGAAAACAAAATACGCAATTGGATTATTAAAATTTAAAAGCTGCTGCCAACCCTTCAAGGCTTCTTAACTCATTTAACAAATTTAATCTTAATTACCCACGTTAAATACTGCCTCCACCTTCCTAAACTTTAGGAATTAGATTGTCCTATCAAATACAATCCATTTTCAAAATACTACAAACTATCTTTTCATCCCCCACTAAACAGATGAAATAAAATTCTCTGCCCTATCATTTTAACCACTCAACATATTAAATTACCCACTTGATAAGATCATAAATAATGCTTCTACTAGTGGGCATATACTTGAAAGCAAAGTGTCTCCATCAAAGTACCCTTTTCAGAATCAAGAAATCTTCTTTGAAACACTTTGAATGACTCTGAAGGATTTCGACTCGATCCGCGAAGTTCCCATGGTTTCCGAAAATCTGGCGACCGAGAGTGTCCGTCTCTATAACTGTCCCGATGAATCGCCGGAGAGAAAGCAAGCCTTTATGCAAATCGTGGGGCACCGTGAGCGGGCGCATAGCGTATCGGGGCGCGGCCATGTTCGCCGGGTCCTGAGAGCCTCGAAAAACTTTCGTAACGCTCGAATCGCCGCGTATACCGATTCGTTTCTTTATCGGCTATAAACGTCCCGCGGTGACTTCTGTACAGGCTCGACACGCGGATACTCCTTCCATATTTCAATCATCCTGACGGCCCCTGAACGCTTCTAAGCGACCCCCGCAGCCTTCCAGGAACCGCCATCGCTCTTAGACCTTTAACATCATCGAGGCTCCTCGGATATTTACACCCCTTCCAATTGGATGGAAGCGCTGAATTTGTGTGGATTTTATGGAGGTCTCTGGATGGTTGGAAAGTGGAAGGGACTAGATATATCGAGGGATTGAAGGAGTGATTGCATTTCGACGTGTCAAGTGCCCTTTTACCTTTTTCTCTATCATGTGTTTCTTTCAGTTTTGAATTTTTCGTGGCGGCAAATTTGAGTACCGAATATCCTCCATTTTGTTCAAGTTTAATATGATGATATGGATGTCAGTCACAGGTAAGCAATGTAAGTATCAGGAGCGCACGTAAGGAGTAGAGAGAACTGGATGTTATTCTTTAAATAAATTTTCAAATACAAAAGACAACTGAATTTTATTCCATAAATAAATTTTCAAACAGAAAAGAAAACTGGATTTTATTCTTCAACTAAATTTTCAAATAGAAAAGAAAATGGGGTTTTATTCTTCAACTAAATTTTCAAATAGAATAGAAAATGGGGTTTTAGTCTTTAAATAAATTTTCCAAATGGAAAGAAAATGGGTTTTTATTCTTTAAACAAATTTTCAAAAAGAAAATAAAACTGGGTTTTATCCTTTAAATAAATTTTGATAATCACCTAATGAATTTTACTGAATTTGCATTAAAACTATTTTTATTTCTTCAACTCAGTTCCCCCAAAATTAAATCCTCAGTACGTCACTGATAAGGATTACATAATTCTAAGGATATCACCCTGTGACTTCTACTCTGCAATTTTAATATGTTTCACAACCCCCAATAAAAATCCCAAAGCTCCAAGAATCTACCAAATAAACAAAAAAACATTTACACTAGTTTTCTTTCACCCAACAGAAGAAATGATCAAATTATCTTTCTTGTACCAACCCCCCACCCTCAGCGGACACTTCACAGGTCGTAACCCAATGCCGAGAGATTGGCCAGAGAGAGGAAGACCTCAACGCGGGTGGACGCGCGCCATCAATATTCCAAGCAGGATCACGGGTCTTGTTTTCTTACTTGATCGGGCCTGAGACCAGGCGGCACCCACGTGTACTCCTCGAGCGCGCATCCGCTGTCATCGTCGCTCTGCGAGTGCCTCTGATGATGCATCAGGGCCTCCTGAAGGGCCAGGCCGGGCGGCGGCGGCTGGACGGGACTCTTGAACGGCTCCTGGTGAGAAGAACCGGCGGCCCCGCTCTGGAAAGCCATGGCCATAGCCATCGGCGGGCCAGGACCGAGGCCCAGTCCCGAGGGACCGCCCGCCTCCGTCGAGGTCCGCTGATGCTCCTCCCGGGGACACCTGCAGCTTCTGCACACTTTCCTGAAACGAGAATCGGCGGTTGCTCGTTAGAAACGAAATTGGAACCGGTTGGGTGCGCGCTCGTTTTACTCCTTCTTGTCAAGGGCCTGGAAGGGGGCAGGGCCTGGAATTCGGTCTGTGGGACTGATGAATTGCGGAGGGGGATAAGGGATATGTGGGGAAGTGGGTCTTGGCTGGACGACGAGGAGGTCGATTGCAACTTGCAATAATGTGAGGGTGTAGTTTTGGAGGAAGTATTAAGTATGGTCACTTTGGGGTTAGTTGTTAATTGAGGGTGAGTTGTTGGGAGAGTGGATTCATAAAGAAGTGAAACTTGGATGCAGTATGATACTCGGATTGACTTTGGTGGATAGTGAGAATGGTTTTAACTTTGGAGTGATGTGGGTGATTTGTTTTGAAGGATACAAATTAAGTTTAGAAATAATTCTTCATTAGTGGAATTATAAGGGTTTGGACGTGAGATATTGATGATTTCGAGTTTGGTGAATATTGGGAATATTAACTTTAACTTGGAGGAATGTGGATGCTTAAATGGTTAACTGGCAATGTATCATATATGGTAAAAAAATCTGGTCAATTCTGTTTATCTATCATATATGATAAAAAAAAATCTGGCCAATTCTGCTTATGTATCATATATGATCAAATGGAATAACTTTTTTGATTTTCAAACGATTTGAATGAAACTTGGTATGTAATGGTTTTTGGGGTCGCTGAATCTGAATTTGGCATTGGAATTTTAAATTTCAATGTGGCAGACTCAATGTGGCCGAACCAAAATGACTAGCGAATTGTTGGGATTTGTATGAATTATTCGTACTGTATTCAATTTCAGGTGTTGGGGTTGGCATTGAAAAAAATAACCTCGGAATCAATTCAGCGACGCAGAAAACCCCTTTATAACAAATTTTGTGTGATTCACTTAATTTTTCGATGTTGCCACTTTGGGCACGAATAGTAAAAAAAGCCGTGCCAGTTAACCGGTTAAGTTTTTAGAATGCAAGTTTAATTTATGAGTGTTTATGGAATTCAGATATAGTATGACGCTGATATCAATTTTGTTGAATTCTGAGGATTTTTGTGCCTGTTTTATTAATATTTATGTCTCAATGATGCAAGTAGAATTGATTGATAGGGTAAGGTGCTTAATGGTCGACTCTGAAGGAAGTGATACTTGCAGGCAACACCCTGATCAGTCTTATCACTAGAGCTTATCAGCAGTATTACTAAACGAGTCAAAGATGAAAGTGTTTAATCCATTAACGCAAAAAACCGCGATTCCCTATTCTGCCCACGTGGGCAGGAAGCATCGGTGCTCCGGAGAATTCGAATTAGTAAACTAATGATAGAACCACAGAATGCAAGCCGCGCAGCTTCATAATCCTGTACCTCAATAATTCAGTTTAATGTAGTGCTACGGTTTAAAACAGTTACCCATACTCATAATTATCCGCGCGAGGAAACGGAAGCCTGTATCACGTATGCATCCAGCCACTGAGGGCTTAATTAACCGTAAATTACCATCTGATGTACCATAATTTAATGTTATATTTCATTTCTACAAAAAATCAAGCAGCTGCTTCTTCCCCTTCACCAAAAAACCATATATTTTATTGGCCAAAGCTCGCTGGAATTCCGCAGTAAAACGACGGGTATTAAATTAATACTACAGTCTGTGCCGCGATTGTAAATTAAAACCTGGAGACGTAATCACCGTATTCGAGACAAGGAAGACAGTCCTAATCTCATTCGAGCGAAGGTGAAGAAACGCTATTTCTAGTAGAGATCGTAAATTCAGGTCGATCGGCATTCCTGACCTCCAGCAAAGTGGAAGAATCGATTTGCATCAGAAATTACTAAATCGAAGCTTCATAATCTCATTTTTTAAAAAGAATAGAGTATTACAGCAAAGGGAAGTAATTTTAATTAATGTATCTTTGAAGTTTGATAAAATTTCAAAGACAACTTGCATATTAAAAAAAATGGAATGAGTGCTTTTTACGTTTGAATTAATAAGTTGTAAATAAATTCATTAGTGTAGAGTGTAGTTCGACTCAAATTAACAAGAGACTGTCTATCACTCTGAACTCCAATGGGAGAGAGTCGTAGAATGTACCAAGCCCACTGCAACACAGACTTCATCCCAGCGCAGTGCGCGCGGCATATTAATATCGAGCCTAATTCCAAGAAAAAAAAGCAGACGAAGGAATTCCACTCCCACGGGAAGCTATAAATCCACGGTTCATTAGCATTCTTAATTCCAAGGGATGAGAGGAGCTTCGTTTTGCTTCAGAAACTCATAAACCATCCACAACGTCCATTTAATATCAACATATTCCAATTCACTTGCCTGTTATCCACCAGCCATCTAATAATCGACACAAGAAAATGACAAGTTTAGCTCCATAAATATCTATCACACGGCAGCAAAACTGACACGAAGATCACTTTCAAGCTACAGTGACTCAAACTCTCAGCGCACCCCTCTGTGCGGATATCCCGAGTCCCATACAGTTACCTATACTCCTCCAACGCCCCATGAGCGTTCCCCGCACGGGGAAGACGGTTCTATATAACTCCACTTACTATCATCGCCTATCTACCAAATTTCTTCGAAAATGTAGGAATACATGCCCCAAGCTGGGACTCTCAATATTTCACCACCTCCAACACCCTTTGATAATTATTCCTCAACGCCTTCCTCCAAAGAGAAAACGAAAAAAGAGGGGACAAGGACTCCCAAGTGCTCAGTGGGAAAAAAACTTTCCCTCGCCCGTCGATCAGCCCGCGAAACGAGAGCAACAGCCTGCTGACACTCACTCTGGAGAGGCTGCGGCGACATCGTAACCCGAATGCAGGGAGCCGCACTCGGCGCGGCTGCATTCCTGCTCCCCGAGCCTGCGATCGTTTTCGAAGGCCACGGAGACGGCGTCGTGGGCGCCATTCAGGTACTCGACGCACTTCTCCGTCGGACTGGCCCTGGTCGCGCTCAGCGCTGGACAACCGACCACCACACCGACCACGTCGTCCTCCTCGTTCCCATCGTCGCGATTCCTGAGAAACGCGTCCAAGTAGTGCTCGTCGGTGACCGGTAGCTCGTAGACGGCGCTGGTCGTCCAACTGCTGCCCAGATCACGTTGGTTGCCCGTCTCGTCGTCGATTTTTCCACTCTGCTCGTTCTTTCGCGCGTACAGTCGGCGGAGATAGGCCTCCTGGTGGCCCCTTGTGGCCCAGCAACCCCCTTGCCACCATCGCTTGGACCCTAGGACCGAAGTCTTCCTCCTTCTCGCTAGACTCGACATCGTTCTCGCGGAGTCCTCTGGGAATTGCTCAGTGGACCCATTCGGGGGGTTGCAATTGGAGTTTGAAGGTGGTTCTTCTATTTAATTTTGTGGTCTGTTAGGATTCGTATTTAATATCGATGGGTTGGACGCACTATTGTCTTGGTGGATAATGCCCCGTCTGTGTTTATATTCTTTAGATGTGGGAGGAATTTAGCTAAGTCACACTTGACGCATCGTTTTAGAGATGTTTTGTAAGGCGGATGAATAGTCGGAGCCTGCGGAGTGTCCTCCACACCGATTCACTACCCACGATTACTTTCAACACTTTACGCTATAGAACACTCGTGTAGGCCCCCATTTTGTGGCAATTGATCACATTCCGGCACATCTGCCCCATGGGCCCAGAAGCTTGCTCGAAAGCCAACTGCCACTTGCTCATCGCGTACACCTTCGATGTCCACAGAGGGACTCACTTTGGTTCACATCGGTACACCAGGATTCCCCAAAGGGCCCAAAAACACTATAACACTGTGCAACCGTGAATTAATCCTCCTGTATTCACCAATCCGTAGAATATACTTAAATCACATGGAACACTTTCTTTTTATCAGCACCGCAAATAATCCAGGACCCGTAAGGCCCAATTCTGCCGCGTCGAATTCTTGGGTCCGCGCTGCGCACTGAGCTGAAGATCCTCGCGCTTGGTTGATGCAGAAGCAATGCAACTCCAGAAGGCTCAATTTCGACGCAGGCCGTCTCTTTATCCCGCCATCGGGCCCAACTGTCCCTCCTTTCGTCCGGAGATATCCGCTGTCCGTCGCGACCCGTCCGGCGTTTAATCGCGGCGCATTAAGGCCCCGCGTCACGGCCGATCGCGGCGATAGGCGGTCGGATCGTCGCGTCCTTCGGCCCTCGATCAGGCCCGCCGCCGATAAGATCGTGATCCCCGTCCGTGGGTCTCCCTCGCGCGACTCAGCGCACGGTAACCGCGCGTGTTCGCGCCGACGAGCCGCCTGGACGAAGCCGTCATCGTCCCGCTGCCCGAACGGGGACACGGGACGTGCCTCTGGCTCCTTTCCGAGCGTCCGAGCGTCCCGCTCGCGGGCACGGAGAGGGCGTCGTGTTGCCCGCCGATTGATCGCGCGGCATCTCTTCTTCTCTCTGGTCCTCGATGGGGCACGCGCTACGGGGAACGCGAGAAGCTATGGCGTGGAGAGGTGGGGGATGAGCTAGCAAAATCGGGGGAGATGGTGAGGAAGGGTGGGGAAGGGGGTGGAAAATGAAGAAGAGATGTGGGGATTATGGAGAGTGGAAGAACAGATGAAAAGAAGAAAATAAGAAATGAAGAAAAGAAGAAATGAAGAAATGAAGAAATGAAGAAGAGAATAAATGAAGAAGAGATGAGGGGGGTACTGAGAGCAGAAGAAGAGAAGCAATGAAGAAAGATGTAGGAGTTACAGAGAGTGGAAGAGAAGAAGAAAGATGTAGGAGTTACAGAAGAAGAGATGTAGAGATTACCGAGAGTGGAACAAAATAAGAAATGAAGAAGAGATATAAGGGTTCGACAGAGTGCAAGCGAAGAATAAATGAAGCAAGGAATGGAGGCGTTACAGAGAACATCTGAAGCAGAAGAAATGAAGAAACAGAAGTGCAGCGAAGAGCTTTAAAAGATGACGAAGAAAGAGAGGTTCTGCAGCGTCCAAAGGGGCCAGAGACAGAATAAGAAGTTAGAAATGTAGTCAACAGAAAAGGAAGTGCCAAAGGCAACAGCCAGAAGAAGCAAAGAAGCAGTGCGAAAGGAGCGAAAGGTAAGAGCGAAGCTCTGCGAAAAATAAGAAACAAAGAGGAGGCAGAAACACGGCGAAAGAGCAGAGAATGCTAACCCAGGGAAAGAGGTGCGCAGAGAAGAAATGGTGAAAGAAGGGAGAAAGGTAGCTCGTGAAAACAGCTAGCAGCGAGAAGAAGAGAGGAAGACAGATCCAAGAAAAAACGAGGAGACGAAGGGGACAGAGACAGCGGAGAGAAACTCGAGGGGAGACACAGAGAGGAAGAGAGAAGCCCGAGAGAGAAAGGCGGCCGTGGAGGAGAAAAGGAGGAACGGAGAGCGCGAGGAGAGGCAGCAGGGAGAGGGAGAGAGCCAATCTGTACGTATAACCGGTAGTACAGCCGGAGATTAACGTTTTAATACGCGGCACGTAGCCCAAGGTACAAAGGGAACCAGGCGAACCGATAACGTTCCACGCGGCTCAGAAGCTGATGCATCGGTTGTCCCGATCGCGGTACACCTCTCCCACTCTTCCTCTGGATGGCACTGTAATATCCTCTGTTCACTAGCGAGTCGTGGACGAATCCAGATCCATCGCGTCAATTCCCAATCGGCGCTGCTTCTCTCGTTGACTCCCCCCTCCTGTCTGTGTCCAAACGACGTATATTCGATTCACGTCGAATCCTTGACACGCGACGTGTGTCACTGGGCTCTCGAAACGATCCAGGGACCACAAAAAACGATGAGACCACTTCTGCCCAGGTGACCACGCTCCCATCCGTTGTCAACTGTTCCTTGACGTAGTTGTGTGCAAAGAGGGCGACGATAACCAGGACACGGGCCCAACTGGTTACCGATATGCGATTGGAGAACTGTACCACAGAATCAGGCCCAGAATTGCACAGAACGTTGAGGAGGGACGTTTCGTTAGTTCACGGCGAGGTAGACGACGAGAAGACGCGTTCACGAGGCAGCGCGCTTAATTGGACGGAGCGGACGATGGGCCAGCCGGCGCTGGACGGCGCGCAGACATTGAGAATTCGATTCTAGAAACAGCGTCTCGCCTCTTCCTACTCGGGCGTGCTGAGGCCGAGCGGACACTGAGCGTGCTCCGGGACTCTGGGCCCCCGGAGAAGAGCGGGGTGGAAGCGGACGGCCGGCTGGAAAGCCGACTCCGGAGGGTAGGGAGAACGGGGGTCCGTTCTCGTGAGGCCGCTACGTCGGTGCGTGTAACTTCCACGCCGCCAATGCGCGCTCGCCTACCCCCACCAGCCGCCGCCTCTTCCTTCCCGATATATTTATATTCGTTTCTAATACGTGTGGCGTGTCGGGGCCCGACGCCTCGCCGAGGGGCCCCTGCGCTCGGGTACCCGCGCCCGTGCTCGCGTACCTTCGTCGCCGCGGCGTATGCGTGCAACCGCGACGGATGGCTGCACCCTGAGGCCACTATCGCCGGACGGGCCCACCGTCCGCGGGTATAGCCGGGCCTGGGTCCAACTGAGAGCTATGCGACTAGTCTGGCAGCACAGTGGGATCTGAAGATTCGATGTGAAGATTCGATGAGGATGAGCCCAGTTACGGGATTGGATATCAATCTTGGAGGATATGGGCCTGAGGCCCAATTATGAGCTACGCGGCTAGTCTTGAAGGATAGATCGAAATTGTGAGCTCATGCGTGACTAATCTTTGGGTCTGTGCCCTATTATGAGATTGGTAAAAAGTTTTGGGGATGCCTAGGCTTTGGGCCCAATTGAGGGCCGTGTGACGAGTCTAAAAGAATAGTAGAAATTTCGACTGAAGATCGTCAGTGCACTTTGAGTCCTCTGGAAGATTAAACTTCAAATTCCATCAAGTATAAAAACTCGGGCCCCGAAAGCTTCATACCTCTCAGGAACGTGCATGCCTGTCCCAAGGCAATTATTTGGATGCATTAGGCGGCCTCTACTCGGGTTGATGATTTCCTGGGACTGAGTTACAAGAACTGGGAACTACCCGCAGCATTGACGATGCTGTTTTTCCACAACATCAAGAGGATGTTCACATGTTTGTCGAAAAATAACCCTTACTTCATCATTATCCGAGCGAACCTGATGCAGCTGGAATTCAGCTTCATTCCAAGAAGTTCCACTATACAATTTAAGAACTCTGTAATCCAGGTACCTTACAAAAATGTCGAAGTAGTCAGTCAATACAAAAGTACACACTTGGGGGGCACCGAAATGGATCATTTTCCAGAAACAAACACCTTGAGATCATCGTATTAAAAATGTGAATCTATTCCAAGAGGCCTCAAGGCTCACAGGAAACCGTGCCAGAACTCCGAGCCTATCAAGAAAAGGACGAGGCCGGACAGCAGTTAATTAAACGACCGTCGTCCAAGTAGATTCAATGAAATTTGTTCGGGAAGATCACGATAACTGCGCGCACGATTCAATAATTTCCAATCTTCGTGCCCCGATATCTGATCAACAGATGTCCAGTCCAAGCGACAGCCAGTTAACTGCTACCAGGACACGATCGATTCACCGCGGAGCGTTCCAAGGATCTTTTCACTGGCCTAAGGAATCCTTACGCAACAGCGTGTGGAACGAGTGATTTCCCTCAACGATCTCATGCCTCTAATGATACGTGCTTCGCCCAATAAAACTCCAATCGCTTAATCATCGTTAACGTACTATCGATGATCCCACGAGCGTATCCTCGTCCGAATGAAACCCTGAAGAAGGCAGGAACAACGCGAGTGCGCCTTACTCCGCCCTCGGAGGAAGCTCCTCGTCTCGCCTTTCTGCTAGTCCTTTTTCTGTGAGATACATATACATGTATATACATATTGCTCATGGCGGACAAGCATTTGATAGCCTATTTTTTACCGGTTGATTGCTGTTCATAATGAACAGAGAGAGGGAGAGAGACAGATTCCCGTATTTATTACGAACCAATTAAACGTATACGCTGTAGCCTGCAGCCGGAGTTTCTTATTTACGATGGCCACAGTGGCGTGGTATTCACCTCCTTGGGGTTAAAAGCGAAGCATAAATATGCGGGGCTGTTGGTCCAAGTGCTCTGTTAATTACGAATGCACGGCTACGAGCCTGGATCGCTTCCTTTGCGCAGTTGTTTTCGTGGGGAGACTATAGCCGTGACGAAATTCATTTGGCTACGTTAGTTCGGGGGAGGGGCTACCCCCACTCTAGTGCTTGGATACGCCCACTTCTATTCCGGGGGCCTTGGGACTGCCAATCAGAGATCTAGGTGTTTCTGTTTACATTATAATCTGTTCTTCAATTATGAGTATAGAAGGCATACAGCACTCAGAGTAGGATTGAAATGACAGAAGAATTCGTAAGTCATTGAGCTCCAGTCACTCCAAAGTAGAATAATAATATTTATTACTGTCTCTATGATATTGATACTGTACAGTGTAGAGTTGAAGGAGTACGTATCCAGGCCCGTCTCGATCCTTTCTACCGTCTTAGATAAACTTTCCAAATTACGCTCTTTATTATAATATACATTTACCTTAAAACGTTTATAATACAACTTGTAATATTTCATTTAAAACATTATTTTAAAAAATGCCAACAAAAGAAAAGAACCTTTTGCGCCCCTTGTCAACTTTACACCCTAGGCAACTGCCTGATTTTTCCTACAGAGGCGGGGCTATACATAACTCCGCCCACTGATCCACCTCCCATTCGCGCATGCGGAGTGAAGACCTCACCATTACGTGTTACACCTATAGTATAGTACCTAGAAAGAATATAGCGAGTGTGTAAAAGCTTTGATAGTCCCAAAGGGGTCTAGAAACCTTACCTCCCCCTTTTTCCGAAACCTCGAAGCCCAACTTTGGGACTATCAAAGCTTTTACAAACCCGCTATATCCCTGCTAAAGACTATACCACAACTGAAGAACTTCCACATTAACACCATACAAAAATCAAGACTAGTGCCTCAATATATCGAACTCCTCACACTTTCAAGCTTCACTTTCTCTACCCCCTCTGTAAAGAAGCCTGCACTCATCGGCAAATTACCAGAGGGGCCCCAACCCGAAACAACTTAAGGACCCCCTTCCCCAGATTGATTCAATACCTTCATCGTCTCCGTCGAAGGCATTTCGGCTGTCAGAACGCGTCATTATGCGCGGGCCGAGCAACCGGGGGCCCATAATTCGAATCGAGCGCTATCGACCGCGCAGCGTGTCGATTCCATCGAAACCGCAACAGATCCAAGGTACCAAGCCCCGCTGGCCCCCTTCGCTGCTCCCGTCGCGGAGATCGACAGCGATTTACCGAGATTCCTGCTGCCACAAAGTGGACCAAACACGGGGCCCCGGTTTTTGGACAATCGTCGACGGGGTGGGGGGAAAATATCGCAGGTGTTGCGCAGAAAGCGCGCAAGGATGTTGCTCGAAATTGGCAGATAATTGGGAAAGTGAGAGGAGGTACAGGGACGTTGAAGCTCGCGTTCGACTTTGGGGCCTGTTCTCTCGATCGATTAAAAAGATTGAGGGATACTTTATCGTGAACGGTAACCGGCTTAAAATTGCCCGGCTAATTTAATTCAGAGGGTAACGATACGGTGCAGCGTCGCGAGCGGTTCGTTCAACTGCGTCCTCTCTTTTTCGTGCGGCGATTCGGGGGCACCTTCCGAGAACCCTGACGCTGAGAAATGTCTTCATCGCGCTGCCCCAGTTGCTGCAACCTCCTTGCCATTTTTTGTCTGGCGAATAATCTGCGGAGACGCTTTTTGCTAATGTTCCCGCGTCGTTTGAATGGAATTCGAAGTCTCCTGGGAACGGGGGAGGAAGCAGCACTCCGTTCTCTTGCAGGATGTGGTACATGGGCATGTAATGAATTCGTTTATGATTTGAAGTAATTGGAGAGTTCTTGTAGAAAACACTTCACGTGGCAAAATCCCCAAAACAAATTTTTTATCGGAAATTGTTTTATGTAACAATGGTAATACTGTAGTATTGAATTTTAATGAAATTTCCCTTTGCAAAAAAGTTTCCAATTGGGCTAAAAAATGGTACCGTTGGTGTGTTCGACGCCACTACTGTAGATAATAATGTAAGAACATGTTGAAGAAATATATTTTTGGTTTTCTATACAAGTTACATAGGGACAAACAGAATTGGCACTTACAGTGCTTGCAAATTTAAATAAATGGCGCATTCAGTTTTCTGTACAACTGAGAGGTGGGAAATACAGTGTTTTCTACAAATGCAATTCTTCCTTTCATGAATTTGGACTATATTAATGCGAAAAATAGAAAATTTTGTGTTGCATTTGGGTTATTATATACTTAAGCATACTTAGTAATCAAAAGAAATCACATTTTGAAAATAATTTAATTCCAGAGATGTTTTCTCTCTCTCCTGGAAAATTTAATTGTTGGCATTTACTGTGTTTTCTATAAGGATTCTTCAATTAGAGATAGGGAGCATGATTCAAATTTTCCTCTTTCAATATTGTCCTTCTATTAAAACGTTTTTTAATACACGTCACATACTTGTGGTATCCCGATTTTTTATCGTACACCGAAGTCACGTATCTATGCATACGTGACATGCATAATTGTGCACTTCACCTCGATAAAGTGAACGAGGTTCACTTTCCTGGAATACTGAAGGTAGATAACTAAGGGAGTATGTAGAACACCAACTTGACCTTTATACCTTTATACTTTCAGCTTAGGTTGTAAAACAGTCTTGCGACTGAACCTCGCTTCTGCGCTATTTTTTTCTTTTTCTCTCTTTATTCCTATTTTTGTAACATGTGCAGTAAAGGTGCTTAATAATAATAATACACTCTCCACCTACGTAATTAAAAGTGTACACCAGATTAAGGTTACTTAAATTATAACCCAGTTTCTAGCAGACGATATCTCAAATATGTGTACAGTGTTAGCACAGTGTTAAACACACCCCTTCTGTTTAAAAAAAGATACCCCGAATCTAATTCACCCAGCACTCGTTTCCTATCACCCGAAAACAATTCAGCTGGTGATTTTGAAAGTGGTGTAAGTAAAAAAACCCTAAAAAATGAAGATTTCTCTTATTAAACGATTTTATTTAGCTTCACTCCTCTGACCGTTTATTTCTTTGTTCAGTTAAAATCTTGTAACTCAATTTTAACTCTCTTTCACCAACCCAATAGACTTGAAACTTGGCAGGCGTGCGTAGTTATGATTACAATACAAAAAAAATATTATTTATTAGTTTTAGTGCATTTTGATTAAACTAAATAAAATCGTTTAGCTTAGAAATTCTTTTTCACATATTTTTTTTATGTTATATTGATTTACATTTCAATGTTACGAAAGAATTGTTGCAAAACAGATATAAATATCTCCAAACAAAAACACATGACTGACACCACTTTCATAATCAATCAATTTCCCTCACTTAAAAACGAAACCCTCCTCAACTACATTCCTCCAAGATCGCCCAACAATCTCCGCCATCCATTTCCCTCGACGTTCTTAAAGGTTCCAGAGGTTTTCCAGCCTCCACCTTCTCCAGCATCGATCAGGCCCAAGTGGAGGCTTACCGCGGGGCCCGATGCGCCGTGACGCTATATTGCACCGTACGATGCAGTTCTTGCGGCTAGAGCGATGCACCAGCCGCCTATTACACCAGGGCGGAACAGGTGAATCAGGAGCTTGCACGATGAACCCAGGGTTCTTCCCCAGGATCTCGTTTCCTGTGCATCGGCGATAGAGCAACGCGTTACGCAGATGAGCTCCCCGGTTATAGGCGCGCGTTTGGGGCTGGAGGGACGCGTGCTCGAAGAGGGAGAGACAGATGAAATTTTCAGCGTCCCTAAAGGCATCGAAAGCTGGCGCGACCGGATCTCTCCCCGTCGTCGACACTACCGATCATCGGAGATCGGTGGCTGCTTCTTTTCAATGCAGTAGCGTGAGAAGCTTTCGGTGTTAACGAGCTGCGAATGTGTGCGTGTCGCGAGCTACGTGGTGAGGGTGATTGATCGATACCTTTGTGGGTCGAAGAGGAGGGGGTTCGATGGACAGATATATTTTTTTAGAGGGATGGGGAGGTTTATGTGGTGGAAGGTTGTTGGATTGAAAAATTAGGGTTGATTTTGATCTATTGTGGATTTTGGGAATATATATATATATAGGTGGTTTTTGAACGTTTTTATAATTGAATTTTGGTGGATGAGGGGTTTTTTTATATTTTGATTGTCTTATGGGGGAGAAATTTGATGGAGATTTTTTGTGATTTCTGTGGTGGGAAATTTTACTTTTTGGAATTTTAAGAGGTCAAGTTATGGTTGATATTGGTCTCTTGTGGATTTTGGGAATATTAAGTGACTTTTATAATTAACATTTAATGGATGACAAAGGCTTCTTTTATACCTTGATTTTTCTCGTGGTAATCTCTTTGATGATTTCTGTCATTATTGCTGAGAAGTTTGGAAGGAACAATGTGAAACATGTGTTAGTCGCCACTGCTCTAACTCCCCAATATCAAACTCTAAATTCGTACAAAATCCTTTAACCAGTAATGAAAGCTTAGTCTCCTCTAGTTTAATCAAAAGTCCTAACACAAGTCGAAAATCTCATCACAAAATTTCCACAAGCATTCTACAGCTCAATCCTAACAAAACTGGTCCCTCAAAACCGAGTTCCAAAACCATTTCCCTTTTTCCAAACAAGTGACCTTCACAATCTGTATTCAGTGCAAGTAGTCCGCAACACTTTCTACAAATTCCACTCAGTCTAGTCAACCCCCGCGCAATACCACAGATTTATAGCAACTTCTCTATTCACCTACCAAGAGGAACGACTCCCGGTGTCAGATTAATCGTGCAGGCATCGCTACTCCGTAAATCAGTGATTAAGCGCCAGGCTAGATGTCTTCTGAATTATGCATCCAACGATACGCCCGTACTTGAGATTAGAAGCGACGCGCGGAAGACTGATGGTCTCCGCAACGATCAAACAGAGCAATCACAGTAGTGTTGAACAGTTTCGATCACTACACCCTCGATCTAGATCCCAATTCCGTCAATTTTAACGATCACTCCTATTAATAATCCATTATAATCCTCGTGTAATCTGCTAAACACCGACCATTTGTCCTATACAGCGGATATAATCAGCAGCCATCAATCACAGCCGCGTTGATCCGTCGGAAAATCTGAAGACCCGTGAACCGAGTCACTCCTAATCGACGAAGGAATAAAATATTCCGCTCCAGCCCGCGGACAAATCGATGTTCAAACGCCATTCTACCAGCAAACACCGCGACTGCTTAAGAGCAATGACTCTCCTCGATCCTAATCCGTGAAGGTCCGCTTCCAGCACCTTTGCTCCCAGCTAAATCTTTATTAATGACACCTGCGGCGCCGTGAATAACGTCCACGGACGCGGGCGTCCCTGTGCGACTCCATTTTTCGACGATCGAGTAATCCCCTCGCGAGACGCTCGCTTTCAAACGATTTCATTCCGGCGACACCCCCCTACGTCGGATGAGAAACGCGTCTAGATCTTCATTAGACCACACTGATGGTTCTATCTTCTCTATTCGATTGGGAGGATGGTGCCAGATGCTGGTATCTGGGGCGGCAGACTCGGGTGATGTTGGAATTCGTATATGTTGGCGATGCTTGTGGATAGGATAGAAGGAGTTTAATGATTTCCTCTGCATGTTGTAGATTAATAGTGGCATCTTGCAGGGAGAAATCTTCTCTTTAGGTTTGACGTTTGGATGATTGGGGTACGTGTATAGCGCAGGCTTTGCTGATTGTGAGTGGACTTGATGGAAGCAGAATTTGAGTAGTTGAAATTTTGATTTTATGGGTATTAGTAATTTTGTGAAATTTTGTGTTTGGGAATGTAGATATCTTTTTGATTAAAAACCACATACAATTATTATTCAATATTATAAAATATAGTTTAGTTTAGTTTTTTGGGCCTAATAAAGTTTATGGAACTCTTCTACTTGCCCAGTGACGCACTCAGGATTTAATCTTGGGGGAGCCGAGTTGAAGGGATAAAAATATTTTTAATGGAAATTTAATAAAATTCATTAATTAAAGTATAAAATCCAGTTTTCTTTTCTTTTTACAAAACCCCTTCTTTGGGTGTGCTAGGGCCCCTTAGCCCCCTCTGGGTGCGCCACTGTACTTGGTTATAGATATACTGATATACAGATTAAAGTCCAAATACAGCTATTCAATATTAAAAAATATAGAAGAGGGGTGCCAAGTGTTTTTAAAGCCCTCTAAAGCTTCTTTTTTTCATTTATAATTGAAGGAAACATTAAGTTTCACTCAGAGGCTAGTGAAAGTTAATCTGCAATTCGTTTGACCCCCCTGAAGGTTCATCCACATCCCCACCCAAAAATTCAACTCACAGGCTGCGAATAATCTCAGAAATTCACTTGAGAAGTCAGCCAATCGAACGCTTTAATTCCACAGATTCCTCGCCAACAGCTCGGGCCACATTCAACAGTAATAGCTCTCCTCCGGCGCGCGGCTGAAAAACGCGGATCGTAATTACGTCACCGATCATCGGTAGGTGGTGCAATTAAAAGCCTGTTTAGCGTTCTTGCCTGCGTTTCACCGGTCGTCCCCCTTCACTGTAAACCTACTCCACCAACAAGCACCTGTTACCGAAACAGGTGATCCAAAGGTTCGTCGAAAACTCGCAGGTGCAGTGCAAGAAACCCTTATTCCACGTTTCCCTTCATTTTTATCCTTATACGGAGGCTCTGCCATAAGTTTTCTTGGTTTCAAAACCCAAAAACTAGCAGAAATGAAAAATGGTAGAATTGGAGAAAAGTTGAATTATTTCATTCAGATTATTTAGGAACTAGACCAGTGTTTCTCAGCCTTTGTTGAGTCACAATTCCCTTTTATAATATTCAAATAACCGCGATTTACCCTGACCTCGCATAAGGTAAGGTAAATTTATTAAAATAAACAAAACACATTAAAAATAATTCTAACTTAAAAATATTTAAAAATAAACGTCCCGATCCACAGGTTGGGAATCACTGAACTAGATTCTGTTACAAATATTTTTTGGAGGAAATATACATTGTAGGTGAAATGGGCGAGGTCTTACTACACTGACTCTGTATTCAGCGAGATAGTAGTGGCAATTTAGAAGATACGTGTTATTTTCCCGCCGAAACTGGTTTCCCAGCACCCAATCGTCCGTCGAGGGAGTGATTCCTCCTTAATTCCGTCATTTGTACGTCGTTCGATCCTCGGTTCGATGGAAACTCTGTACCCGCCGTGGAACACCTCCGGATAATCGTCGATCATTACCCCGAAGTAAGTAAACGCTCGGAATGCCTGCGGTAGGAGCGCGGGCTGTTGGCCAGCGGAAACGCGCCATCATCCGCGGAGTGTATTTACCGAAAGGGGAGCAACGGTTGTGGAGCAACGTTCCGAGATGGTTTGGGGATTGCTTTCCATTCTGGACTTCCGCTTTTTGATGGATTGCCGAGGTAAGTGGAGGGGAATTAAGGACCGTGTATGGGGTCGAAGGAGTGTGTACATAACAACTGATTCTGGAGGGACTTATCGATGCTGGACTTGGAGTTATTAACCCCTTAATGACGGAGAAGTGTTCGATCAAAGTCTGGGAATATTGGGGCTTTTTAAAAGTTATAAAATTTGGACATTAACAATACATGATTTTCATGAATTAAGAAAAAAAACTTTGGTTCTTTGGATTCGTTCTAGATTATTCTGATCTGATCCTGTTTTTGTATTCGTAAGAACTGAGTTCCATTGACATCATGACTTTTGGAGTGCAGCGTTCACACAGTTTCTAGGAAAACCGCTACTTCTGCGCAACAAGTCCCTCCGCCCACTTCCGACTTCAATTATCAAAGACATATTCGCCGTAACAGTGGCAGATGGACTTCAGCGCATAAGAGGGATATAATCGCCATGCGCATGCGCAGATTTGGCCCTCCTTTTGATTAGGGCTGGGACAAGTCGAATAATTTAATATTTGAATATTTTACAAGTATTCGAATGCTACGAATAAACTTCGAATATTTGAGTATTTGAGTGTTATTATTCGAATACTATTCGAATACATCAGTATACATAGTATTCGAATACATCAGTATACATCAGTATTCGAATAGTATGGTGTGAAGTGGGTCAAAATTAGCTTACAAGATTTCACCCTGACAAATAAACCTATCGAATACTTAAATATTCGAATACTTAAATATCCGGATACTTAAATATTCGAATACTTAAATATTCGGATACTTAAATATTCGAATACTTAAATATTCGGATACTTAAATATTCGAATACTTAAATATTCGGATACTTAAATATTCGAATACTTAAATATTCGGATACTTAAATATTCGAATACTTAAATATTCGGATACTTAAATATTCGAATAGTATTCCAATACTTGGATATTCGAATTATATTTGCCAAATAATTGAGCAACTGAAGTATTCGAGTACTCGAATACCGAAAAATTCGACAAATAGTCCCAACCCTAAGCTCAAGTCGAAGTACAAAGAAGAAATCCACTATCATTTTTCACCACTTTTCATCGCTAAATCTCTCTCAACATTAAATCCCCTCATCCCCCCAAAAAACGCAAAAAAAAGAAAAGAAAAATTTGACTTAGAAATTCACAGATTAGAATCAATTTAGCGCCACGTTCTTTCCTCAAGTTTCCGCCTAAGTAGTCGACTAGCGGAGTCGCTCGTGAAATCTGTAACCGTTACTTCACTTCCTGCGCCTCGAACGATGGAGACAGCACCAGCGAGCCCAGCCGTGTAACGAGCTGAGGGAGGGGACAGCGCGCGGCATTTACAAATATTGAAAGAAGCTGTTCGAGCAGCTACTATTGACGGGGCAGCCAGTGAGTCGGGGGCCCGCTTGCTCGCGCTCCTTTCGAGAAATCCGACGTGGTTCCGTGAGCCTCGGCCGCCGGGAAGTCGTAATGAGCGGGAATGCTCGTGGGAAACGAGGGAGGGTCGCTCGACTAAGCGCGCGCGGGAAAGAATGAAAGCGCACGCGCGTCCCGCGATGAGAGCCGCGGATCTCGCGACTGAAATGAGACACTTGGCTGCAAGGTGCCGTGAGTCTTCCTACTAGCAACGGGGAAAGATAGAACATGGGCGGATCGAGGCGTGTGTGGCCCTTGATCGAAGTAACTTAGCTGGGAACTGTTTTAATTGTAGCAATCTTATGTGAAAAGAATGTTCAGTTCTAATGGTCTTTTTTTTTAATTGTCGTCCTTTTGGTGAATGGGGAATGAATTCTTGGGTGTTCTATTTATTGTTATTTATTTATTACGAGATAACAACTCCTTGGGGAATTAAAGATAAAATGAAAAGATATGAATAGAGAACGGACGAAAGAAGGGTAAAATTAAGATTAAAATAATAAATACCAAAGAAAACGACAGAAGGATGTGAAATAAGATGAACCGATATTACAAATAGAAATATCAATATTGCAAATTAATTAAGATCTGAATTACAGTGGCGGAAGAACGAAAGTTTTCAAATTTTAAAATCGCGTAACTTTTATCAAATTAATCCAAACGAGTTGGGTTTTTTTGAGAAGCTACAAGGATTAATTTGCTACGTGACGTGTTTCGTCGTTTTGAAAAAATGCAATTGCTCGGGATAGCAAAAAAGAAATGGTAAATGTAATTTTTTAAACATTTTTTTGTGAGTCTCTAATGAAAATTCAAAAAACCTGTTTGTAGGTTGAAGTAAGTTATATACATGCCTAAAATTTCATAAAAAACTCAACTCGTTTGGATTAATTTTATAAAAGTTATGCGATTTTAAAGGTTGTACACTTTCTTTCGTCCGCCACTGTATATCCGCAGCTATTGAAAGTAAGGAAAATGAATAACAGGAATTTATGTAGTTTGAAGATTCTCACTACTACAATCGGCACGATGATAAAAAAGTCCCCCCTTGTTTATAAGTAATTACCCATTAATACTACAAACCCTGGTGAACTTTAATCTCAGAATGGGCAATGAAATTTTCTTTTACCCGGTTACCGAAAGTTTTCAGAAGAATAAACTGGATATCCATTACGAGGACTGTAATTACATCAAACCAGCCTCATCCGGAGCTATAATTGCTTCGAAACTCCATATTAGATGTATATGCAATAAATCCCGGTGAACGGTGAACGAACGCGATTTCATTAACTTTCACGCTGGTGAACGGTGGGCATTGGAAGAGCCACCGTCGACCCGAGCAGTCCTTTCATTTTCAGTTCGATTAACCCCCGGCGATGCACTCTTCCCTTTTAATCTCATCGATGCTTACGTTTCCTTGCACACGTATCCTGGTTGGTTTATCTCTACGACTTCAATCACCAGTGGTCCAATTTAATATGAAATAATAATAACGTATTTACCACATCACAAAATATTTCAGGATCAATAATCATTCCACTTAAGATTAAGTTCTCGAATTTTCGTTGGCTGCCAATGACCCAAAGAAAAATGTACCTAAGTTAGAGAGCGGAGAAGGTGGAGCCACAGAGGGCAAGCAGTAAACAATATGTTTCACGCGCCAACGGAGGAACGCTCGAGGAGAGCTTCAAGGTCCCCTCATCAAGGGAGGAACGAAAGGAGAAAAAAAAGGAGGAGCCGTTAATGGAAGCCAAGTTCCATCGGGCTCTCGCGAGCCAGCGAGCGAACTGGCGCAAAGGGATAAGGAAATCCGAGGCGGGGAATTATGCAGATTGTAGGTTGGAATCCATCTCCCGATGGGCTGCGGATGGGCATACTCTCGAACCTACGTGAGTTCATTCGAGGGGCACCGTTGCCCAGGACCAACTGCCCATCAGTGCTCCGCCTGGTCGTTTCGTTGCTGCTAACTTCGTCTCCTTGGGTGGACTCGTGGGTATAGGTGTGCTTGGGAAGGAATCGGGCGATTCTGGGAGGAATTATGGGATTAAAAAGGACGAGAAGTTAATGAAATTAGAAAGATAAGGGGTGCAGGTATTAATCTGGGTATTCAGAATTGATATGGGACCTTATGGGATTATTGATAGTAGATATTAGGGCTGGGACTATTTGTCGAACTTTTCGGTATTCGAATATTTGAATACTTCAGTTGCTCAATTATTTGGCGAATATAATTCGAATATCCAAGTATTCGAATGCTATTCGAATATCCAAGTATTCGAATGCTATTCGAATATCCAAGTATTCGAATGCTATTCGAATATTTTAGTATTCGAATGCTATTCGAATATTTTAGTATTCGAATATTATTCGAATATTTAAGTATTCGAATACTATTCGAATATTTAAGTATTCGAATACTATTCGAATATTTCAGTATTCGAATACTGATATATTCGAATATTTCAGTATTCGAATACTGATATATTCGAATACTGAATAATAATTTTCGAATATTCAAATATTCGAAGTTTATTCGTAATATTCGAATACTTATAAAATATTCGAATATTAAATTATTCGAATAGTCCCAGCCGTAGTAGATATAACAGCGACACTACTCCCTAGTGACTGATAGTTGGCTACACTGATAGCCTGCCTCTAAATTTCTTTGGAAAATAGATATAACGTGTCTGTTAATTGCATAATTCCAGAAATCATCTTCAGATTATCTCCACACGCGCAGCCACTAGGGGAATTAGTCACAGATTAGTAACAAATTGAAATTCCGCGTGAAGTGTTAAGTTCAAGTGTCAGCGTCTAATTACTGCGAACCGGATTCAAGGGATCGAAGCAAGGGTGCTGCTAACGATTATCGATTAGATACGGCTTGTCGATAATTACAAGCGTGTCGATAGTATCGTTACGCTACCGATAACGCGGTCAGGGATAAGTGAAATAATCGCGTAACACGTGATAAATTCTAAAGGTTCCGCTTAGTTTCCACCTACAACATTACTATCTCTATATTCCACATTCTCGTTAATCCCATCGATCGATCATTCAGTTTATCCCCAGCTTCGTTAATTAACAACCGTTTAGAAGCAACGTTTCAATTTTTGCTGCGTCATCTGGATCGATTTCATTACTGGGCAACGTTCAACAGACGAAACGGCTGAGGGAGGGGGTTTCCGTAGCGCGGCAGGACGATGGAAATTTGCGCCCAGTGAACCTTGTCCTGGGGCGTCTGATTATTTCTCTATTTTCATTCCTGGAAGATAGCTCTGGCCTGGCGATCCGGTTTACCTATCTCGTCCAATAAACATCGGGACACACATCTCGCGAAAACCACTGTCCAAGGCGGCCAACGGAATCGCGAGCACCCGTCCGATTTCGCGTCGCCGTGAAGTATCGTGTGCCACGTGTTTGCCCGTTAATGAATGGCTGCCATCGATGCGTTAAGAATTTCCGTGCCCGAGACGCCATTACCCCGCGATCGATAAACGACCGAGATTCAATACTACGATATAATTAAATGCCGCGGGGACACACGCGCAGTATTTCAGTACAAGAATCCTCCACACTCGGGCCCGCCTCTCCTAATTGGTGCTGTTAGCACGATGCTCGGGTTCACGCTGGAAACACTGATGTACGCGGAGTGCTACGATCTCTTTTCCTTAATAGAACCTTACGAAACAATCTTCCCACTACTCGGCTTCCTTTCCGTGCCAAGATTCCGTTCCATCACTTCAGATTCAGTTTTCTTAGAAGGGATTACTATATAATTTGTTTCGACTGCATCGCGTGTTTTGGAACACCCTGTATATAACAGTTAAAAAGAAGCGACATTCCATTCGTGGCTTGCCACGGATCAAAGATTCCGTGCAGACGTCGATATAGGGTTTTTTGAAGCAACTACTGGGGAACCTAACCTCAAAGTTTCACCGAGAAATGAATCTAGTGAGAGTCGGTAATTCAGAAGTTCCTTGTTTCGGACGATTTATCGTTTCTTTGGTTATAGTGATTTCTATAGCGAATCGAGAGGGGTCAGATCGCGTTTAGCTAGTAGCGGAGGAACACGCCGACAATGGCGCCAGTTTGTTGTTTTGCTTTTTGCCAGGCCTGGCGAACGCCAGAGAAATCGGGAATTCAGGTAGTGGCCGGACGAGCTGGCTGCGGCTGGCTCGCGGGAAAGGCTCGCTGGAGAAGAAACGAGTCGAGCGCGGAGCTGTAATTTAGAGAAAAACGTTCCCCCGGAGCCGCGGGGCCCTACTTTTCGTGCGCGCCGACCCGCCTACCTGGCCTCTATTACCGCGCCTGCCCGGGGTAGCGATGGCCTCAAGACGCTTCGAATCGCTTCAGGATCATATGACAAACATTTCAAATCGTCCGAACATTGCCCGAAATTAGCTCTCAGAATTGTGTCGATTATCTTGAACGACCTGTCGTACCAATCCCCCTCTCCCCGCCCGAAGCGAACGCTCGTCAAGTCGTCACCTTAGAGCATATATATGCTCTAAGGTCGTCACACGCCTCGTATGTACACCCTGCGCCATCTGTAACTAGAGGACTAATTAAAACCCGCGTCACGATTCCAGCTCACGTGATACTACAGTTTGGATACGCATGGATGACTCAGTTTTTCTAAACAAAAAATAATGCTGGACCTATAATATTCTTCTTTCCTATCGTACTTATAATCTCCTTTGGAAAGTGCCCTATATTTAGCGTGTTTGGTAGTGGAAGTCAGGTGTAATTGGAGAACGTGAGGAAATGAAACGTTGAGGAGTTAAGAAGGGTTGGTATGTAAGAATGGGAGAATTGAAAGGCTATTGCCAGGGATCCAGAACAACCTGCGCGTCTCTTATCCCCTCCACCCTCCAACTTCTGCAGCATCCGCGCTCCCCGCCACCTCCCCTCCGGCTGCGCGCGTCATTTCTTCGGGTATACGCACTTAAGGTTTGCGCTCGGAGCGGCTTTTGCGCGGAGGTGATTCCTTCGCGGCGGTAGCGTGCCTCGAATCGCGCTCGGGGCTGTCCTTGGGCCCCCTTTCTTCTCGGAAAGGTCTTTATTCGGGAACACGACCGCGGCCACGGCGCTGGAATTACCGGCAATCAGCTGGCGTGACTTCGGGGAATTGTTTTTTCGGAAGGATACTGCGGCTCGTATTACGGAACACTCGATTTCACGTCGTTACATTCGTTAGCGACGATTTCAGATGTCGCTGTCCCGATGGGGTTAGGCTAGGTTCGTGAGTCTGCCGGTGCATAGGCGCGGCGTCGGTGAAAAATGTGAAACATCAATGAACCAACTTAAATCCCGATTTATGTATAAAATGTCATCGCGTTATTATTGCTCGCGGTTTAAAGCACTGATGAGTAAATTCTTGAACGGTTTGGGAATGAAATGGAAGAGAATATGATGATAATTTTCAAGGTGACACAAGGTCTGAAGTGGAAGATGATGTACAGGGTGTGGTAGGTGTTGGAATTGATGCTGCATTGGCGCTTTGGTACTTCGATCATTACTCAGGTCTGTTTCCAATGGGCGCCAGATGCTTAATATAGATTTCATTTCACGACTCCTGTGACCTTGGCATTATCATACGTCGCTGCATTGGAAACAACGAAAACGAGTCCAATTTAATCTCGCGCCATTAAGGAATGTGAAGGGACAACAAGTCCGTGACTTTGAATGCAGATTTCTTGGAAAAAAATAAAGGAGCGAATGATTTATGACAAGGAGGGAGATTTATCGCGATTACGTTCGAGCACACTGCATTCGTTACTAAGTCGAGCACGAATGGTTTAAGGCGATAACCTCGAGAGAGACGTATTTACTCTCGTCCTTGGAAGTCCCTAGGTTTCCTTTTCTTTCTGGAAAGAAAAAGCGACGCCTTTATTCACGGACGCCGATTGCATGTGTATAGATGAAATTACAGAGGGCGGGCCGATCGGTCGATCGACTTCAGAAATTGTCTCTCGGGATGGAAAATTAATAAATGATTCTTGATCACGTGTAAGAGTTATGGTTACCCCGCTGGTAATCATATCCCTCGACGCTTCGCGCGAACAGCCCCGCCTAGGGATTTCGCTCGCACGTTCTAGGGACTTTTCCTCGTTGCGGAGATTCTTCTAGTCCCTAATACCGATCGGGGGAAATCGAGTTATTGAAATTACTCTAGATAGGGAACTGAGTACCATAATAGCCTGGTGTACTTGACGAGAACACTCTGGGAATACTTTATTAAAATTAAAGGCGAATTCTTAAGACAGAACTTAAATTCGAAGATGAACAAATTGCCATTTTTGAGAACTAGGATTAGAAAAAACTTGAATGCATTAAATGCAAGCGAAGTTTCTTGAGTCTGAACGGATTTTTGATTCATCAAGTGTGCGTGAAATTTTGCAAAACAGAAAGAATTGGGATAAAGAAACAATTTTTTGGGAAAATTGGAGAATGATGAAAGAAAGAAGATTAAGTTCAAAATTTCTAAATTTGAATGCACTTAATAGTGCCCAGCTATAACGTAATAATTATAAGAAAATTTTACTTAACATATAGTAATAGCGAAGCATAATATTAATGACCTAGAACGTTGATGTGAATGGAACCAGCCATCAGGTATAAGAGAAATCAGTCCACGAGGAAATCATTCCTCAAGCAGATAGAAATCTGTCTTCAGATTAAAAGAACGATACAGACACGGTGACGGTGTTAAATCGTGTTCGCACAGGCGTAACACGCTTGTCATTCGTATTGTCACCCACGCCTTCTTCACAGATCGGTATCGGGCTCATTGTCAACGCGCGGTGCGGGTCCAAGTTTGGAGCGCTACCAGTGATGTTAACAAGAAGCACCGTCTGAATGATTATTTCCACGAACCTCCGAGCTGACCTACCAAGAAGGACTGGGACGAAATTATAGCCGACGAAAGAAATCCTCTCCCCTTCCTTGCTCTAAAAGTTACTACATTGAAATCTACTTTACTTCAGTCATAAATAAAACAGAGAAACGAATAAACAAAAGTGGACTCCAATTACAAATTGTCGTCATTATAGAAATATTACTAATCGACTACTTAAAAAAAAGATACTTCAAATGTGATATTTCAATCGCCCCCGAATATTTCATTTTGAAATGCACAGTTCAGCCAAGAATTATATTCTTCCCACTTTCCCCCAAATTACACCTATACATCCAAAAATCCAATTTCTCTGGTACAATTTAATTTCCGAAATGCACCGCCCCCAAAATCCAATTTCCCCCTTACAATTAATTTCGAAATGCACCATCCCACAATCCAATTTTATTTTCCCCTTACAATTAATCTCGAAATGCACATCCCAAAAATCCTATTTGTCTCTTACTCTCGAAATATATTCCTCCACGATGGATGTTTGTTCCCACCTCGATTTTACCTGCCAAGTCGCCAGACAGCGGCACCCCTCAAAGAGGCGTCGCAGGTGAAAAATATCAAAGGGAGCCGTGTCAGGGGGCATCGAGGTGCCTAAATTCGTCACAGGGACTGTGACAGATTTACGGTGCCCTGCAACCAGACGCAACTGCGTAAGATGAAGTAAGGCGACGATGGGGTAACGCTAGGAGGCGACGATGCCCGGAGAAGACGCGAATGGGGTGCGAAAATGTCGGGACATCTGCTACCTCCCTGCCGCTGGAAATTATTAATCCCGTCAAAAGTACTAAATCATATCCCTCAGACTGCCAAGGACTCGAGGGGCGGGGAGGAGGCGAAAGAGAAGAAGGAGCAACGACGACACACGGGACGACGCTGACCTTGATTTAGGGTCGCAGAAAACCCTTCCTGCGAGGATCGTCCTAGGTATTTATGACTCGCTGGAACTGGTTGTCGCGAACTCTGGTAGCATCTGCAGGTGAAGGGACTCCCTCCCCCGGGAGGGGGGCAGGAAATCAAAAGTATTCATATTTCAGTGCAACGTCTACAGTGACTGTGGTTCTTTCCTCGAGTGGAGGAATGGAGCTCAGAACTTTTTGGGAGATTCTGAGAGATTGTCTTTGAATAAGATACCTATCCCATTAATACTTCGACTTTTAAATATGCGACAGAAATAAATATGTGTAGTTCTGTTAGACACTCTAGGTGTGAACTATTCTGATACAATTGCACTGCTCTAATAGGCAAAACGGGAACAATGGCGGCACCGCCTTAGGGCACACTCCGCGCACAACCTCCGATAAACGTGACCCAGTCGCTTTGCATTCGGTAGAACCGAAAATTACATATTTCGTAATCTGTCACGATTAAACGTTGAACCGACTCTACGGTAACGCCCACCTACCTATGCCTCCGGGCGATCGAGTTTCGAATACACCGTGACGCCCATTATACTCCACAAGAGGCTAAATACGAAACAACCCATGGACGTATTTCATTTTCTCCGTCCACTTCACGATACACGTCCAATTCCCGTCTTCCGTTTCTGGCTTTCGATCGGGGCCCCCTCTGGCGGCCCGACGCGAAGTGACGGTCGACGGGATTCCTTCCGAAAATAATGGAGGTTAATCAAAATACTTGGTAGTCTTGACCCTTTTCCTGGTGTTGCCCGAAGCGCGCGGACGGAAAATACGGCCGGAGGGTATCCCCCCTGCGGGGCATGCCGACGTAGGTAGAAACGCGGAGAAAATATAGCACCTAATGAATCGCCTCGTGCACTGACCTCATCACGTTCGGTAATGGAATTTCAAAGCACGGTCACGCTTCCCTGTCCCTCTTTCCCGCGCTTAATAGCCCCCACCTCGGTCCCCGTTCGAGTTACCAGTGGCAGAAGCCATCTCCTGCCCGCATCTCCTGCCGTTTACGCGACCGCGGCGCTCGTATTTTTCGTTAGGCGCAAATTGCATTTTTTAATCCCCTCGAACGGTCCGCGTCTCGAATTACACGCGTCGGTATCGCGTTACGGTTTTTCGTGCACGGTCGTAATTGCACGTGGCGCCCTCCGCGGCAAACAGGTTCTGGTCTAACCTCTAAACTCGCTCGATTTTATCAGTGCTACGATCTCCCGTTCACGAATACATATACGAACATAACAAGGTATACGCATTAGTAGCGATTTCCTCGTGTCTTCCTCGAAATTAGTGAGGTTAAAGAAGATAAAACGCGATTGGGTCAAAAAATACTCGGATACCGTAGGAGGAATAACCCTTTCATTGCTGTTAGCGCCTAACGGGAGCTCAGCTTCATTTTCCATAATAATCTTCTAAGAGATCAACTAAAACTGTTTATTATTCAGTACTTATTAGCCAAGTGTGCTTTTCACTCGTGGTAACTGATAAGTAAAGGTATTGTATTCTTATACAATTCATATCTAGACACCCATCATAAAAAAAGGACGATCCCACGTACCGAGCGCTTTGTTTTCGAATGACCAGCAATCAAGGGCTCGAAACGTTGGACACGTCGCTTAGGGAGGGCATAACAACCGGCTAGATTACGCCAATGGCCCAGAAGTGTACCCAAGTGGGAATACCCGTATTAAATAATTCCTCCGTCTATATAATCGTCTTTACTTAATCCACGTTTACTTAAACGAACCAGGAACCGTGGAAGCTCCGATGGGTTCTAACGAACGAAGGCGAACGTTGCATAAAAATTCATTCGTACCAATTTTCGTCAGTTTCGGCACGCCGATCACGCGCGCGGAACCCACTGTCCCGTAAGCGACCGCCGAGGCGACGGTCCGTTTATGATTGGTACGAGTCCCATGGCGGTCGTTCCGACGAACGGACCTACAGGCACATCCTCCGGGGTTGTACGGGTTCCGCGACGCTAGAGGGCAGGGGCAGCGCGCCTCCCATAGCCAGGCTTAATTCGGCCGTACCGCGAGATATATTAATTAACGATGGTCCGACTTGCAACCCAATTTAGAAGCAAGCACCTTGTTTGCATACAAAGGAGCGTCATAGAGCGAGTTCGCACCCTCGATTCCGCGCCGATACAAATGGCCCTCGCTGGAAGACTCGGTTATAACCGGCCTGGCGGCGGCGAAGGGCGGGGGGTTAACGAGAGAGCAGGCAATACGAGAAAGCAGGGGAGGGGGGCGAGGAAAAAAGGAGGTGGAGGAATGACCAGAGGAGAGATAAAGGAGAGCAACAGTGCGAAGCCTTCGCAGCGAAGGGGAACGGAGGACCGAGAAGCAGGAGATGAAAACGAGTAGGAGGCCTGCGAGAGCAAAAAGCGAGAGTAAAAACCGTGGAAATGGAGGAAAGAAGGAAAGGGACAAGTGCTAACGGTAACAGGAGCAAGTATGCGAAGGTGGGTTGTGAAGGAGGTAGATGGAGAAAAAGTTGCTGGGTACGGGGGCAGGGGGGATGCAGCGGGGAAGTACTGTGAACGAGACTGGTTAAAACGCGTGCTAAGTGTTTAAGGAAGACTCTTAACTGTTGACTGCATACTCGAGATGCACTTGTGCGCATGCTTCAAGGGAACGTGCACGAGCACAGCGGGCCGGGTGTGCTTCCTTGTTGCTGAGTTCGCGATTCTCTCCTCGCGAATATCATCGACTTCCTGCATTTAATTAAAAGTTTGGACCAGTCACGCTGCGTTAGCTGCTTCCTGTCGGCTCATTTAACCTTGCAACGCTCAGCGAATCTGGGGATTGTACTGTACACTGATATTTCGTGAATTTTGTAAGTTGGTATCTCCGTTGGTCGTTGATATGGTTTTAAGTATGCAACTAATATTGAAGGTTATGTTTACGGGGATTACAATTGGTGAGTTTGCATAGCGTTGACTGTCGTTCGATCGGTAAAGAAGCTTGTAACCGAAGCTCCGTCGGTAATAGTTTCTAGAATAAGCTAAGTTGCCAACCCGTCCGACAATTTCCCCAAAGTTCTTTGAATTAATGAGGCTGGTTCTTACGCGAAAGCGACCATAATGTACGACCAGGCTGGTAAGGCTTTATTAAAAGCCGCGAGAGAGGAACTTACGCATTATTCGAGGAACTTTGTTCATAAAAGCGAACGTCACCTTTATCCACGTTGTTACTTATGCATACGGCGTTTCTCTCGCGGCAGACGTCGCGAAGGGGATTCCAGGGAAGTGGTAAAGGTATAGTTCACAGAATTGCGTTTCTAATCGCAAATCATACTGCTTCCACTTGAAAAATTATTGCGATATTTTCGAAAATTAAAGGTTCAACTGAATAAAAGCATTGTGATAATTGTACTACATTGCTAAAGGGAAGAACGAGGAGGTATTCTCGGTAAAAAGTGCAGAAAACGATTCGCAGAATGCAGAGCGAGGTCAAGCGTCCTTACAGTATGGAGGCACTCTGTCTCCACGGTCGGGCGGGTTGCATTCTCACAGGAGTCCCACCGCTTGTAACGAATTCATCGATGAATACGTGGCAAGTTGTGGTCGCTTTTCAATTCTCCCTTTCTTTACAAACCAATAAATACATGGATAATTCATTTTCTTCTGAATACAATTATTTCTTACTAAAATTCGTAGATATATAATACTCTACAGTTTTACGTGTTTTAATTAAACACTTTATTGGTCAACTGACTAGTATTCATTCGAAAAAATTGAAATCTACCACCCCCTATGTGAATTAATTTTTCAGAATTTCCCTTTTTATTCGAAAACTACTGGATTCTCGAACACATTATTTTTATTTACTTTGTATAATATACTGATTTTATATTTTTGTGCGTGTATTGGGTCGGGGGGAATCAGAACGCCCAAGGGTTCGTCAAAAGCGTTGTAAGTAGATCAATTTAGCGCTTTCCACAGAACTAGACGTCAGATTCCCGCGTAAAGGGGCGTGTTTAACTCAATTTTCGCGTCGAAGGGGCACGCTTCGATTCAAACGCGACCTCTTCAATTTATGGTACGCCTCCCACGGGGGCGTGGGGAATTTCCGCCACGGCCTTGGCTCAATTTCCGCCGAAGCTGCACCCCTAAATTTCAGATAACGCCGCAACTTGTCCCCCGCACATCCTGCCTGCGGGTGCCTCGTTCACGCTCCCGCACCCTGCGAACCGTTTCTTTCCGAATTTCGGTCTGTCAAGGCATGCAAGTGAGCAAATATGCTGAAATTTTGAAATTTTAGTAGGATTCGTTTTTGGACAAGAGAAACTGTTTCCTATCTAAGATTCTAGAAACTGGGAGACATAATTGTAAGAGTCACCAATTTTGTAAAAATGAAACACATCCAAAATTCTACCCCAAAATCTTCAAAAATTTTGCCAAAGTTAACACGTCTAATAATGTTCAAAACAATTCGAATAATTAAGTTCATTCTAAGTGCAAACCTAACCTCAGATTTTCTCCATCATGTACTATTTCCGTACAACTTACTTTGAAACGTTGGAATTTTATAAAAATTCTCAAAATTGCAAAGTAACTTTTATTTAATTTTTTAGCCGAAATCATCTCTTCTAATTAGAACAATTTTTACGGTCGAAATTCAATTCATATTTCCAAAATGGTATTAAAATTAAAAACAGCTAAATCACGAATAAAACTTTGTTCCTCTCAGGCTCGCGTTATCAACCCCCCTTCAAGACTTCACAAAATCCACCACCCAGCATTAAAAACCCGCAAAAGCCCCAAAATCGTTACAACAAACAGTCCTCCCCCAAAGCGACACGGTAATCAGCGATCTACATTTTCCCCTCGATGGACGCGTAGTTAACGCCACCCCTAAAAAAACACGACGGCGATCCAAGCGGGGTCCACGCGACTAAGTCCACGGTCAAGGGCCACCTGGAAGCGTGGCCAGGTATCAACAGGGAACGACACCCGTTTATCTGACGGCGATCCTGCCGGAGTGGTACCGCGGAGGCCTGATTCCCCAGCCCCCGAACGATCTGTCTCACCGGTGGCTGTAACCAGCGTTAGTTCGGTTTACGCTTCGGGCGGCTCTCAGACCAGCCTAAGCTGTAATATAGGGGAGTCGAGCATTTAGCTTATCACGGTCGACTATCTCTACCGGTGGCATACGCCTCCGCGTTAGGGGAGGAGGGGGGAGGCTTTTCACCCCTCCAGGCGAGCACGGGGTCGCGCGCGCCTGTACAGAGGATCGAGGATGGGCGATGCGAAGGGGCCCTTAAATCAGCCGTTGCCTGCCCTCGGGCAACGGTGAATTTAAGCTGGAACGTTATCGAGGCGAGACTGGACCGGAGATAAGCCCCGTACACGACGAATTAGGCGTTCACCTGTAGGGGACCCAGAGCGGGCCTGGAGCAGATATTGCGAACGGTGTGGGAGGATGGTTGACTGAGAGGGGGTGGAAGGGAGTACAGAATACATCTTGAAAAGTATTTTGAGGATTTAACAAAATTCTTGGGGTGCTGGGGAGGTATACTGAGAGAGGGTTGACTGGGAGGGTGTGAAGGGGAGTACAAAATACTTCTTGAAAAGTATTTTGAGGTTTTGGCAAGATTCTTGAAATGCTGGAGAGGTATACTGGGAGAGGTAGACTGGTAAAGAGTGGAAGGGAGTACAAAATTGAACAAAATTCTTGGGCTGGGGAGGTATACTGAGAGTGGATTGACTGGTAGGGTGTGAAAAGGAGTACAAAATACTTCTTGAAAAGTATTTTGAGGATTTCGTAAGATTATTGGGGTGCTGGAGAGGTATACTGACAGGGGGTTGATGGTACATGAGGAATGTAAGCGCTTGTGGGTTGTAAGGTGTCCTTGGGTAGATAGAAAGGTTGGAACCTTTCAGATCTATCAGGCACCAATTTTCAATTTCAAGTGTTTTGGAGTGTTTTTAAATAAACAATTTTTCCTTAACAAAAACCTACCACCACCTTGCACCACTTCCAACCACCGATCATCCTTAACGTCTCACCCTCGCGTAAATTCGATCCCATTCACCCACCACCATCCCCAAACATTCCAAACATCACTGTGACACTCTTTCCCTCGAAATCCTCACCCTCCAATATTAATTGGGGCATCGCATGATACTGACACATATACTGAAGCGAGGCGTTTGGAAACCAACTACTCACGATTAATTGATCTTCCTCTGGGAACTCGGTCGCCACGTAACACGTAAAATTCACTCGCACACCCTAAAGAGGGGTGGTTGTCTACTATTCGGGACGAACTAACTGCGCCCCCTTGTCCCCGGGCATTGAAAAGCAGCTGCTTACGAGAGGACGCGTGAAATACGAGCAGAATATCGGAAGTGCCTTTCGAACAGGCGACTCTCTCCCGATCGATCGATGTCGGGATAAAAAGGAGAGAAAGAGAGCCGAGCCAGCTACTTTTACGGCCGCGTGGCGTGTGCAGATGGGTGCCACGAAATCCGTAAACCATAAAGACACGACAGCCTGCCAGGATTTACGATGAGAAAAGAGGCACAGCCGCGTCGATCGTAAATCACCGATCCTCCGCGATCAGGAACGAATACGTAATCTACCCCTTGATTGATATAATGGCGCGGGGAGACGCTGTTAATTGAAACGATGGCGTCTTGTGGACAGTTAGGACTAGGTCTGTGGTAGGTCTTCAGGGTTTTTGTGATGAAGTGGATTTTGAGTGGTTTGTAGCTAAGGATGTCTTTGAATTTGTAAATTTGTGGGTGAATTTAAGGTGCCTTGTGAGGTTGGCATATCAGAGGCAGGGGTGGACAAAAATTAAATAAAAAAAATTGTTTTATACTCTACATTTGTAGCAGAATAAAGTATCAAATGTTTTAGACCCATACATTGTATACTTTTTTTTAGAAAAAATCATAAATGTCACCTATGTTTTCGCGCGATTTGACCAGGGGATGGCTTTAAATTCCCATCCTCCCACGAAAATAAATTGCTTCAACTTCTCCTTGTTCATTCACAAAACCTTTTTAAGGTTAAAGATTCTTAATCACCTATTGTCTCTGATCTGAACTCGAGTGTTGCTCAATGGAAGACCTTTTCTAATTATTTCCAACGTTCTCCAAGCAAGATGTAGTTAGGTACAGCTGTACTGACACTTTCACACGTCTTTGTTATCAGGATAATCACCACAGTGATTGTTTAAATTTCTTTAATATTTGTTTATGCACTTTCAAGATTCTACAGAGTCTTAACACAATGATTATACTCCACCACTTCATGTATACAGTGCCTGATAAAAACATAGCACACTTTATACTTTTGCATATATTCTACAAAATTAATAAAAAAAGAACGTGGGCAACGATGAGTTGACAAAAATTATTTCGCAAATTTCCATTAAATGTGCGAGATAAAATAAGAATTAGAATATAAAGAATTGTAAACTTAGGCGTTAATATTTAGTAATATTTCCTCCTCATCAAATAACTTCAAGAAAACGTTTAAGTAATAATTTATCCAATTTTTTAATGCCTTTTTCTCCAAGCTTCTCCCATGCTTCAATGATACACACTTGAATGTATGCATATTCTGGTAAAAATTTAGTTCTTGCCCCCCAAACGAACAAATAATAAGAAGAAAGAGGAACTATAGCTGACGCATGAAGCCACTCCCTCTGTCTTCCCCAGTAGATCTTCGCCGAGGATCGTTATTAAAAACCGTCGATCCATCGAGCCGCGTGCTCAGCAACGAGAAGGACGAGAAAAGGTGGCGGTAAATCCAGATTTAATAGAGAGTCCTCGCGTGAACGTACTTCCATATCGCTGGAAAGGTAACCCCTGGACCTGACGTCGGCATATTGCATTATCGCTCGACTTATGGGATCCCATATTCAATATGATGCAGAGCGGGGGCGTGGGTAGAAGGGATCGCGCGAGCAACCAAGAAGAGGGTGAGTTCGAAGGTAGGTGAAGGCATATTTCAAAGCGGAGGGTTCCTCAGGTCCGCTGGCTGGTCCAAGACCGTGTTTCATGGCCGATGACGTGGGGCAGGAAGGAATAATCGATGTTAAGACGCGTCGAAAATCATTTAAAAAAGGAACGCGTGCAGACGGTGGAATTAACAGTTTAAATGGGGCAAAGTTTTGAAAAATATCCGTTTAAATTTGGTCAGGCCCTTCAGTTTAATCTTCAAGTAATTCTTCGGAGACTCTATGATAATATTTTCTAAGCTGTACAGAAAATATCCACGTGAAAACAGGGCAGACTGAATAAACAATCTGTGACAAATTAGTTAAAATTATTTGAATTCCATATTTGCATTATTTTCATTTTTATTATAAACTAGTTCAAATTTTTAATTTTATTATTCTTCCACGTAGATTGTTTGTCCAGTTATGAAACTAAAAATAAATAACGGCAGTAAGAATAAGTGTATAATTATTATAATGCAAATGAAGTATGTATTTCCAATTTTCTAAATTTAAGGACATAGATTCAATAGAACATATGGCTTGTGTTACAATTTATAATCGGTAGGACAAATTTTAACTGTTATAGTGTCAATTTTTAATATTTATTTAGTTACGATAAACTCAATTAATATACTTCAAGTTAACATTATTTATTAAACAAAGAATTTATATGAAACTATGAACAAATTGATAAATACACTTCCTTTTAAATTAATCCTTCCTTGCCTACCAATTATTATTTCATAAAAAGAGTAACGCTGCTTAACAAATATAAAGTTTAGAGGAAAAACTCTTGTAACTATTAACATAAAACGCTACAAAATCCCTCGACACCAGTCAACCCCGTTAAGATCATAAATCAGGTCCTACATGGAACCCAAGAATTTCAAATAATTCTACGCATGTAGCCAGAAATTCGAGTCGCCCCACTACTCCTAACGTCTCTCCAAAATTATAGTTCCTATATCCCACCCTCCAGATCTCTCCTTATTACCCCCGCGCACCCCAACGATCTTCGTCAGACAAAAGGACCTCCGAAACAATATCCCCGTGACGGTCCACCTAAATAGCAACAATGAGGGGGCAAGAGACGTGCGTGGCTGCGGTCGAGAGGGAGAAACGACGGGGTTCCTGCAGCGACGATGATCGCCAAGGGGGGGGGAGGACGCGTGAAGCATTTCTTCCAGACTCAACGGAAGGTCCTCGTCGTCGCTGGGACGCCTGGACGCAAGATCACAGAGGGGTGACTACCACGAGACGCGGGGGGTGGGTTCCTCGCGTGTTATGGTCAACGCGTTCCCTATAATAAAACTGTTCCCGTAGTGGGGGTGGTGGGTTAGACCAGGGGGGTGAATCCCGCGGGATATAAATGTTGGTGGGGGTGCGTTTCTTTGGACCGTGGCCGGCCCAGGCAGATTCAATCACGACCCTTCCTATACCGAGCGAGCTCGCGCCTCGAATACCAAGCAGACCTTTTCCGCCTCGGCATTACGGCGGTCCCGGCGTCTTTGATCGTGACAGGAATCCTGTACACAGCGGTAGAATTCACCTTTCCTCGAGATCCGACCGCCACCCCACCTCGTGCGTCCACTTACCCCTGGCACAACAGCGCGAAGAAGTTGAGGGGTGGGGAGTTTTCAGGGTTCTCAAGGTCTTTTTTTGGATTCTTCTTGACATATGTCTTTGGTATTTGCGGATTGTGAATGAGGGGAGGGGTGGGACGAAGGGGAACGAGTTTTATTGAACGAGTGAAATTAGTAGAATAGGTAAAGGTTATTGAGGGGGAGAGAAGACGTATCGGTGCGCCTGGGAATAGGTGAGTAAAATTGGGCTGCTTGTGAAAGGGGTAGAGGGTGCGGGCAATCAGAAACAGTATTGTAGCGATACCTCCCTACTCGTCACTAGAGGGTATTTCTACTGAACTCGCTTTCTCGCGAGTTCTACCTCGATTATCAATTTCTATATAGGGTGACCGTACCTAATATCGACGATGTTTCTAATATTGCCACTTGCTATATCTCGCAAAGTAAGCACTAAAATTTATCGGGTATGCACTGAATTAGTATTTAAACATGTGTAGGAAGACATATTGTAATTGCAGTGTCATGTGATCAACAATTACAAAAAGGAAAGGATTTTAGAGAATTTTGATAGTGGAAAAATTGATTCGACTGCAACAATTTTACATCACATTCGGAGAAGGTAAGTCTAATAATTCCATAAATGCAAGAATATTTACTAGAAATAGGTACCTAATTAATGATTGTACTTAAGGAATTAAAGCAATTCAAATATTTTTCGTATTGAAAATAGTGTTTTTCTTTTAGCAGTATGCGTGTTCTCAATACCACTTACCGGAGAACAATGAAGGTAGGATTGGAAAGGAGAAATATTTCCAATCCTACCTTCACACCTCCTACTCCCTTCTTCTTCAGTATGAAATAAAAACACTGTTATATTATTAATCCTACTGCCCCAATTTCGCTTTAAAAAATTGTATCCTTACGAGAGTGTATTACCATTAAAAAGTCAAAATCGATCTACCTAATTCTCCACCAAAACGAGGTACACAATTTGGTTTCTACTTCCATCGAACTGTGTGAAGTTTTCTCATACCTAGTACATGGATCTTTTTTCAACATTCTGTGGCAGACTTGAAAGAAGTCTCAAGAAGAAGAGTTGGACGAGCTACAAACACAGACAGACAACGGTCGATGTCAACAGGCTGTGGAAAACGATAAGCCTGGCCCGTAAAGCGAAATATAGAAGGAGAGCACCGTAACCCCCAGCACAGGGTTGGTTTATTCAGGACGTAAAATTAAGTTATGGGCCCCCTCCTCGAAGGATTAATGATTCCGTGGCGGTTTCGGTGCTCGTTCCCAGTCAGCCTTCGTTCTGCTGGTCGCTTTAGGATTGTTTACCTCCCTCTGCAACTTTATTTACGTCGTTTGGTATTCTTTGATCCCCGGCGCGGTTACGGAGATCCTCTGGCTGAGGGCTTTCACCGAATTAAGGGTGCACACTCGTGGTTTCCCGTTGCGGCTGGGATTAGATCCGGGGGATGCTGGGGTGGGTTCAGATGTCTGTCAGTTTATGAAGGTGTTGTTATTGCTGTTAGTTGATGGGTCGAAGAAGGGCGATCTGGGGTGGATGGAGAAAAATGTAGGGGTGAGGGAGAAGACTTGGTAAAGACTGTCTCGACATTTCAACAATTTTTGATAAATTTGTTGGATGGATTTGAAATTTGTAAGGGTTCAATGAAGTATGATAAAAGATTATAGTTAGAGTTCTTTGCCATCATATGTGGCTCTAGAAAGTATTATACACCTACTCTTAAGGTGTTAGGCCACCTTGGACGGAGCAAAATTGCAGTCATTTTCGGCATTTTTTTATAAAGATAATAAAATATACAAAAAATATAATATGAAGCCTGTTATTGCACAACTCTCGCTTTTTTTTTTACAAAATGGCGGTGGTAGAGCCGTGATACGCAAGATCTTGAAGAGCAACGTTTTCCACGGTGTTCAATCTCACGTCTATACCGTTTGACTTAGAATGAAGAACCAAAAAGATTTATTTTCTGCATTCCTAAAACTAGAGAAGTACGTATGGAAATCCAGAAACATTAATTTGTCTTAAAATCGTGAACATGGGGATAAAAAATTCATTTTTTTTTTTAATAAAAGTGTCAATTGCAAAGAATATGTTCAAGATATCGCAAAACCGCTACATACTTCTCTGGTTTTAGGCATGCAGAAAATAAATCTTTTTAAGATCTTCAAGATCTTGCGTATTACGTCTCTACCACCGCCATTTTGTAAGCAAAATACGATTTTTTCCGGCGAGAATTGTATAATAACAATCTTAACTTCATATTAAATTTTCTGTTTATTTAATTATCTTCCTAAAAAAAAAATGCCGAAACTGACTGCAATTTTGCTCCGTCCAAGGTGGCCTAACCCCTTAATCAAGATTAATCAAAAACTGTCATTTTTGCCCTTGTGTTTCTCATTTCCAATACACCCGCAGTGTTCAGAACCATCGTCTCGAAATAGAGCTTGGACGCGAGCTTCCACATAAAAAGGAACAGCACCTTTGTTCTCGTCAGCCTGGAAAGACGATCGCGCGCCGTGCAATCTACGCCTGCAGCCATGCAACCCGACTACGCTGCCTGTCGGTTGGCGCGATCGGTGCACGGCGCGTTTAGTTCCAGAAAGTAGGGGACAGAAGCGAGCGCATCTCGAGTAATATTCAAGATCCACAGGGTACAGGGTATTTCAAAATAAATGCTCCCTTATCTATCAACATGAAATCACCAACAAGTTCACAAATAAAATATTCTTTCCTTTGAAACTCCAACGTAAATTTAAAATCCAACTCCACATAGCCCAACAAATCTATATGTACACTATTATATAAAATTGATGATGCATACTTTGAAATACGGTTTCTCAGTGAATATGAACTGTAGCCACAAGTATGTTACATCACTTTGTTCGTTTTGACGAGAGGAAGGTTCTAACGTTTTTATTTTTTTTTTAAATAATGATTTTTAACTAATCGTAGTTCGCGACCGGGCGAGCGCTTCTCGCTTGCGAAATAGGCACCCACTAAAAAATGATTTTTGGAAATTCCATCCCCAAAGGGGGTGAAAAGGGATAAAATGTTTTTTCTCGGACTCCCCGATTCCCTAATATCTCTTAGGTTACCGATTAGATATCCACTTGGTTCTTCAAAAATTACCCACATAAATGTCAAGGAAACAATTTCAGGATCCTATCCTAATCAACCCCCAAGGCGGTGGTGAAAAGGGGTGAAATGCGTTTTCATGGAGTCCTCAATATCTTTCTTAGGCCTTTCTTAGGTATTTTGCTAGTCTACAGTATAAACTTGTTACATTATTCCAACAAACCATCCCCACCACTGTTCTGAAAACCAAAGTTACCCCGACGCACGCGAAACAATCGATTTTCCTCCCAAAGAATACGCTTCTTTTTGCCATCTCACCCTTCTCGCTCCACCTTTTCCTTGTTTCTTTCCGCAGGGACACAAAGGGAAAGGAGAATGCGGCGGCTGGGGGACGAAGAAGACGGACAGTTTTCCCGCGGCGGTATCGAAGTTTCGCTCAAGTTTCGATGGAGCTGCGCCGTCTGAATACCAAGTACCAGGCCGGCGGGGATCATCGTGGACCTCGCTGCCCCCGGGGACGTCTACTCGAGAAAAATGATCGAGCGAGACGCGTTTTGGAAGTCGAACACCCCGTGTGCGTCTTCTGGAACAAAACGATTCTTCGGGGACGTGTCGTTGCGGGGTCTAGCTGCTTTTTTGGGGGCCTGCGGCGGTGTATCGCTTTTTTACGGCCGGGCGATGGAATCTTGATGAAATAGGCGGAAGCTTAGTGCTTCTTTTTATGGGAATAATCAATTCTTTGCTTTTCTTCGATTTCTTTGAAGTTTGTAGTTCAAGAGTCCTTGTAGAAAACAGTGTGACTGTTAAAAATCAAATTCTATACTATAGTAGGTATTACTATTGGTACGTAGAACATTTTTCGATAAAAAGAAAATGGTACTTTGGCACTTACAGTGTTTTCTACAAGGACTCTTCAATTGTGCTCAATGAAATCTAATTATATTTTCGTGGAGTACAAAAGTGGGGACTTGAAGGTTATGTAGATTATTGAACTCAAAGTGATCGGTCGGGGCTGGTTGACTAATAACGTTAATAAGGTTTAAATTGTTATTTTGTTATTCATAAAGGGATTTTTATTTTTTGTTTAAATTTCACTATGTCATAAATACATTATAATTAATGTTTAAGTTGAAAAAATGTTCAGCTTATATTTAAAATATGAAAGAAAGAAATCAATAATGAAATAATTTTATAATGAAACAACTCTTGTGACATTGTGCTATTTTATTACCACTGAGATAAGTTACTAATAACATTTTCTTAAATGATTATACTATAGTCAACCTACCCCATACTGTAAGTCAACCAACCCCGATCATGGGGTGGTTGACCTGCATGGAAGGTGTTAGAAAAACATTAAAATACCTTAATTCTTCTCACATTGAGTCAACATTAATAATTTAATCAGATAGCCAAATATGTGCCCTATCAAATATACTAACCGGTTTAATGATATTTCGCCCACATAATTGATTAAAAATCAGAAACTGAAAAACTGGCCTACCAGCCCCGGTCTTCCCTAGGGTAAAGGCACCAGTAGTTGACCATGTATCAGTAGTTAACATTTTTCAGAAAAACCTTATTTTTCATGTTTTTTTTCTAGTAGTTGCCACTTTTCAGAAAAACCTTATTTTTCATGTTTTTCTATAATAGTTGAAACTTTTCAGAAAAACATAAAAAAATAAGATTCTTCTGAAAAGTGTCAACTACAGATACATGATCAAATACTGGTGCCTTTACCCTACCTACGTCATGGTCCCTTTATTTCAGCATCAGTAACTGCCACGGGCAAGTGTGAAATCCTCCCTTCCAAAACAGGGAAACGGTACTTTTTACTACTAACACTGGCGCCACTGAACCGTCACGGAACTGATGTGTGTGCGTAGACCTTTAACCCGGGTCTAAGGCGAAATTAATATTAAGCATCCGCGTAACTACGCGCCGCATGACTAAACGGGCTCGTAGGACACGCGACAAGGGCCCAAGGGTCCCTGGTGCCTTGGCGAGCTGGCGGAAACGCCATTACTCCGCGGGGTTGGGTTGCGTGGCAAAACATCGGGCGCGCGTGAACGAGACATTAGTTTGCCGCGCAAAGGATTACGGCACGGTGTGTGTCTCGTCGTTAATCCTGATTTAGGGATTCCGACATACGCCGGGCCAGCAGCCTATTCGTTGCGAATTAAGACGGAAGGGAGGATGAGTGAGCGAGGCTGGAACGTTGCAGCGTCCTAACGGCGCTTAAGTCAAACCGTGGGGGATTAACTTCACCCCTTTGGCAGCGGCTGATCGGCGATTGTGAAAAACCATCCACCTGGCCGGCGTTTGTTCGATATACAAAAGCCACTCACCAAGTGGAAGCCTCTGGAGTGTGAACACTTCCTGGGGAGATACAATGTGGCAGTCGCGGGATTAAATTAAGGCTGACTTTCGTTGGATTCTTGAATGACAGTGGCAAGTTTATTGTAATGTTTCTGATTGTGAGACTTTTTTAGTTTTATAGTTCTGTCTTGATGTCTTATTGCACGAAAGGGAAACTTTTTTCTGTGATATTTTTGCTGTTTGTGTTTGACAGAGACCAGAAATAACTGTTATTTTTTTAAATTTTTTGGAAAAAAGTCATTGAGAAAAAGATCATTTTTATTTAAACGGAAGTCAGTCTTCATTAAATACTGCATAAATTTTCCGAAAAATCAAGTAATTTAAAAATATTAATATTTATCTGTTTTGATTACTGATAACAATTATCGTTGACGAGAATTTGTTTGGTTACGGTATAACCAATATCTATTAGGGGAATTTTATTTTGATTAGGCGTAACCATTATATATTGCGGTAATTTTTTTTCGGTTACTAATAACTTTTTTTTGGTCATCGATAATGGTTATTCATAACCAAAATCATTTAAACAAAAATATTAATTCTTAAGCCATAACTTTTAAAATTTAGGTTGTAACAGTTTATTGTGCCTGGTATTTGACAATTCTTTTCTGTTGGTTTCTTTTCTGATTGCACCTCCCTGTTCCCTAGTCTTTCTATTGAATTTTCTTAATCTTCTCCCTCGCTATTTCTGGTATCTTTTTTCTTTTCGTTTCTCTCAGTATGTTCATTTTTCAGTCTACAACCCTTCATTTTTGTTTTTTTCTACATCTGTCTTCTTAACTTCAATATTCTCCTTAAATTCTCCCCACCACCTTCCCCTCAACTTCCTCTACCCTATACCCTCAAGTCTTTCATTTTACTCTACCTTTTTTCTTAATATTCTTCCCACCATTCCCAATCTTTCTAATCTTCACTCCCTTTCCCCTAAACCTGTCTTCTCAACTTCAATATTCTCCTTAAATTCTCCTCACCACCCTCCCCTCCCTATACCCCCACGTCTTCCACTTTGCCCTACCTTTTAGCTTAACATTCCTAATCTCTATAATCTTCACTTTCCTTTCCCCTACAATCTGACTTCTGAACTTCCATATTCTCCTTAAATTCTCCCCACCACCTACCCCTCAACTTCCTCCTCCCTAAATCCGGAAAAGTCTCCTCCACTCTCCCCTCAATTTCCTCCCTCCTGCCTCTTTCCCTCTTTCAACCCAAATCCACCAAAATTTATCCCCCCAACATTTCCATCACTCCGCCACAAGACTGAACCTACTAAACACTGCATTAACACACTTATCCCCCCCGATAATACCCACCCCCATGCCCATATCGTCATTACGAATCCACCCTTTCAATCAACCTCAAAATCCAGAGATAACTCCGGACTAGTACACTCAACCTCGAACTCCGAACTCGTCGCGGGCGATAAATCTGTTTTAATTCGCGTTAAGACGTCAGATTTAATTCCTGACCCGCCACGGTCCACCCTCGGGAGAGAGGGGATCGAACGCGCCGTCCATTCTCTTTACGTAAATACGCTCCAGTGTGGATGTTGACACGGAAAGGACGGGTTAACCCGGCTGACAAGGGTAAAGTAATTGATACTGACACTGGAACGGCTGACCGTGAAGCGACTACAAGCGGAATATCCAGCGGAATCATGGGATTATATTAATACGGAGGACGTCTCGCGGGCCCGCCCGCCATTCCAAGCTTCTGCGAGCGCGCGCCTCCGTAGAAGCTGGAATAAATTCTCTTATTGCATACTTTACGGATCTAACAAAGCCCTTCGAGGCACGGGGGTGGTTAATGAATTAACTGGAATACGCTTAAGCTCTACTAACTGCCTAACTATAAGGGGAATGTTATTCTTAGTATATGATACTGGATGTTGCACGGTTTGTTTGATCATTCCTTGTTTGTTTTATAATTTCCGGCGATGGTTTTTGTGATGCTCTTAATTTTCAACATAATTGAAGTATTAAATAGTAGTTCAGTTGTCTGTGGTTTTATGGTTTATAATTTTATTTCTGTTTGATATACTTGGGGCAAAGTAATTTTCTGTGTGTGTTAATTCTGCGTCGACGTTGAATGAGGAAGTTAAATGGAGATAGTGAAATTGACATGTTTCTGGGAGACATATATAGAGGGTCTTGAAGGAAGTGGCGAAATGGAACGAGTCTTCTTAGATCAGAGTACAGAATTATTCAAACTATGACGTCTCTAGTTGGAAATCAGGAATTCATGAAATTATATAGGAGAAAAAGAGACGACGATGAGAGAAGACGACACTTCTTCTCCAAGCGAACATGCTCTAAATAGTGATACTCTAGGAAGTGATTGGAACAACCTGTATCGTCGCTGATTGGTTACCACCATTTGTGGGAAAAGCGGAAGTAGACGGAAGTATTGATTTTTGGTAGTTTAAATTTCTTTATATACATATAAAACATAAGAAAAAATCAATTTTAAAATTTATATTTTAAGTTATTCAAACTTTTGCGGCAAAGCTATTCTTCCCTGTTTTGCTACAAATGGCTGCGGTTATGCCGATCACTCCCTGGAGGATCACTAACTCTAAACACAATGGAGCGCCACCTATTTGCCCAAACAAACCCATACAATTAAAAATCAAGTCCCCAAATGCGTTGCAAAACATCAACACCCCCACACATGTAAAAAATATCAAATCACAAATGAGGCATTATTCCCAACCCACTAGAATTACATAAAGCTTCCCTCACACGCACCTACCAAGCAACAGTGAGGCCTCCAACGCGCATGCGCAAGCAGAAGCCACAAAAGTGGGCGGAGCCATCCCCTCCACCTCATCAACCTCCAGAAACAGCAACAACCAGCTACATACATTCAACTCTATCCCTCCCAACTCCTCCAAACCTCACCATTGCTTGGTACACATCTACAACCACACGTCTCGCTTATCCATTATTCGCTCTAACCGCGCGCTCCCCTTCCCGAGGCTACGCAAGTAAAATCTCAAGGAGGGAGAGAGGAGAACGCATCCCGCGATCCCATCGCTAGCTTCGCCCAGAACGGACGGGAAAAAGGATTACCTGATGCTCGCGAATCCTATTCGAGAGTGTTGCACGTTGGTCATGTGCCATCGTACGCGCTCGGCGGTGTAAAACCGCGTGTGAGACAAACGCCTCATTGTTCGGCGGTGCACAGCGCTTCAGGAACTCGAAGGGAACGGTCTTCTCCTGTCCGAACGACACGACGCGAGGAAGCACTGTGTCAGTAACGGCCTCCATGATCGCCGCCGCCGAGCGGCGAATTATTGTCCGCGTCCGCCCCTCGCCACATAAATCTCGATATTGAACGGGGCCAAGCTGCTCGCCATTCTCCCTCTGCCTACGTCCACCGCGCTTCCCACTGTTTCTCGTTTTCTCCACTTAACGAAGCACGGAGACGAAAACCGCTCCGCGGGACCAATCGATAAGGACGTCCTTCCGCCACCCTTATCCTCGATCTTCCCCACAGTCCACCCCCGCACAGATTTCGGTGTCAGCGAGCAGATAGGTCACGCGATGATTTCGACGACCTCTTTGGATGATGACTTGAAATTCGCTGGGTGTCTGTGATGCCTGATAGTGGAAGTGTTGGGGGTGGCTATGCAGTGGTTTCGACCCTCCACGGTGTAAGATTCTTGGTTTTTATTCTTTCTTCAATTGTTTCTGGAGGAATCTTTATTATTTAGTGGACCCTGATGGGGGGTAGTAAACTAGTTACGGGTTTAGGTAGATCAGTATATTTTTAAGAAGATTGTTTAACACTTATTTAAAAAAAAATTGAGCACCACCCTTGAAGCATCACTATTTAGACGAGGCAATAAATAGGAAGTAGGAATAAATATTTATGAATATATTCTTCAACACAAGATTCTCAGGGATATTGTAAGCCAAGTGTCTTTCTGAGGGTCTCTTCACAAACAAGTTTCCAAGTCCAGAAGCTACTAATCCGGAACTAGGTCGTCACTCCACCTTGCACGATCCTCCCCCAGCTACTCTTCGAGCGGAATCGTCTTTTCTTCCCTCGTAAGCCGCGAAAACCGCAGACCGACGTAGGAAACACCTCGAACCGACGCGACGCAGCGAGGTTCGTTATTTTGTTAGCGCGTCTACGAGGATGAGGCGAACGGGTAAGCGGCAAGCGAAACACTAGCCAGGGTGTACAGGCGGGGTGCCATTGCTAGGGGCGCGCCCCCTCGCATAGGACCCCCCTTGCAGAGCTCCTGCGCGCGTGTATGCATCAGGGTGTACACTCGATACGTTGTCCACGAGGGGTTCTCGCCAACCCATCGTTGCTGCGGTACGACCACGCTGCCTATGACTAATAAGAAGCCGAAGACTGTGTCACACGAGTCTAACCTCGACCCGCGTTAAACGATGCGAGCCTACGGCGGCGGTCATCCCCTGGGCTCTGCGACGCTTCGGGGTTGCGGGTGGGATTGGGGACATGTGTGGTGTGAAAGTTTGGGGGTTGCGGAGGGTTTTGTATCGTGTTTGGATGAGGTATTGTGATGTGAGATCTGTTTGAGTGGGGTATGTGATATTTTTGGGGTTTGGTTGTGTTGCTGTATAAGTGGGAGTTGTCTGCTGAGTGACCCATCTATTTCAAGGTGGTACTTGAGGGATGCCTGTCATACGATTGGGGTAGTTTCTTCAAGTGGAAGTCTTGCAATTGGGAACTCTTTTCCAAGTCACAGATCTCCTCGAAATGGGACCTCTCCTCGAAGTGGGACTTCCCCTTCAAATGGAACCTCTGCTCTAACTGATTACTTCCTTCCAATTGGGACTTCTCCTCCAATTGGGACCTCTCCTACAAGTGAGAGCTCTCCTTCAATTGGGTACCTCTGCTGTAACTGAGAGCTTCCTTCCAATTGGGACCTCTCCTCCAAATGAGAGCTCTCATTCAAGTCGGACTCCTCCTCCGATTGGGACCTACTCCAATTTGGATATCTCCTCCAAGTGGGATCTCCAACTGACCTCTTAACCCAAGTTGCAATCTGCAGTCTTCGGATCTTTTTTTACCCAATATAGACTGTTATTTTATGGTAATTTGGAGGACTAGAGTATTGATGAATGGGTAGAGTCGAAAGTTTATAAATACATACAGCACTATTAAGATTTTCAAATACGCATACTCGAATAGAAGAGTGGATAGAGAGACTAGTTTCGGGGTTGGTAGATGGACTAGTATCGAAGCATTGCTACTGAGTGGTTTGCATGAATTCATTTGTTTTTATTTGCTTTTTTACACCTTGTAAAACTCACTATTATGACTGTACAGTATTAATTTTATAAAATGCTAATGCTTGAATAATTCTTGATACTATAGGATAATTTGCAATTGTTGCATGATAGTTTTGTTTTATGAATTTATTGAACGACTTCGTGAATCTTTCTTAATTAAATATGTTTAATGAAAAATTTCAGAATTTAAGAAGAATTATTGTATGAGAGACAGACTCCTGATTGAATAGACCGACCATTTGCACCCTCGTATTGGGAAACGTTATCTGGACACTATGCCAGTAAAACGCTCGTTTGTTCTCTTCGATACGATCGCGTGTAGTTCGATATCTGGGAAGGGTTGCCGTAGGGGCAATTTTTGTGGCTTCAGGCTCCTCAGAAAAAAGGCTGGTTATTGATTTATCTAAGCTGGCGCTTAGTCAACCGAATTTCCTACATCCTACCCTTCCTATCCCCAATTTCCTCCCCGATCCTGCGAAAAAACAGCAGTAATCTTTACTCGTCACACAACAAATCATCGCCACCTGTGCCTTTCACAATGCAAGCCTCGAAGTGTGAACTAATGCAATAACTCCAAGTCACTGCATCTTTCGAGCAAAAAATTCTCTGAAACATACTCATTAAGGGTCATTCCGGTTAGTGCGCCCATAAATTCAGCGATGTTCAGGAATTTATTGCGACGAAAATAATTATAGTAATGGAATAGAATTGTTTTCTATTTATTAAACTACATTTCTACAGTAAATAAAAAATATATAAGTAATGAAATTATTGCTTTTAAAATGCTTTTGAAAGCGGTCTTGGTGACATGTTTAAAAATTCATGCCTCGCTCGTGAAGGCGATATCAGCTGTTAGACTTATCTAAACACAAAAATCCAAACAGATTCTTGATCAGTATCACTGTTGTTATCGCTCGAACTATAATTAGTGATTTATCTTCAAAATTAACAAAATGTCGGGCAAATATGGGAGACAAATGATTTTCGGCACGATAACACCTCCCGAAAACCAACCAAAATTGTATCTTCGGCTTTTGAAAAAAAATATTTTTTGAAAACTGCAGCTACTCAAAGTCATGCATGTGATTTTCGACTTGTCTTCATCGTCTTCTGTTAATAAAAAAACAAATTACGATACAAATCGAAAAATCGTTTCGACAAGTATTAGATTATAATCTTAAGAGAATTCGTGCAAAATTTTATTCAAATCGGTCCACTAATCCCTGAGATATTTTTGCAAATACTGTAACTATGAAGAGACCTCGGAAGAATAGCCTGCTATGGCACAATTTCTTAAGATATCAAATTTCTTTTTGAAGACAATACAGCTTAATCTATACACAACAAAGTGTATACCTCCATTTTTAAATATGACGTTTCCTTACATAAAAAAAATTATAAAAATAACGAAGCGTATGTAACCCCTTAAGCTCTTTCCACACGAGTCACATTTACAACTCGCGACAGGCACCTATATCAAACAAATTCACATATCTCCGCACCCCTATCAAACGAAACCCATCTCCACCAACTGAACGCATCCAAAACACCAATTACGAATAACAGCAGCGTCTCGCGTGAAGCGGCCCTAACACGCCGCCCAGGTCGTTTCCATCACGAATAAAAGCGCGCACCAGATGCGGAACGATGTCGCCCCAACAATACACGCGTCCTCGTAACCCCCGGAACGGTTAGTACATCAAATTTCCTCCTCGAGAAGTGCCCCATGTGTCGCGATCGACGCCGCCGTCGCGCGTTATGTAAAACGCGGATCGAAAATTCGCGCCGCGTCCGCCCTGTTGGCTGCCGGGTAACGACACTCCTGAGGGAAGAACGCCTCGCGGTTCGATTCCACCCCCGAGATTGTCTCGATCGAGAGCGAGGGGATGGAATTCCGCGGACGAGAGTTACGACCGCGAGTCGAGAGGCTTCGATGAAGGATGAAGCAGGGCATATTAAGCATCCCCGAGGAAATCGCTCTGGCGAATCGCTGCTCGAGTTTCTAGCTGCTTTGTTCGTGGAGCACGCTACGGAAGAGCGCAACTTCTCGTTGCTCTTTGTTTGGGGTGGTTTGTCATTCTGTTTGGAAAGGGGAGTGGTATGAGAACGGAGGGGGAGGTGGTGAGATTTTTCAGAGAAACAGGGATTCTTGAAGATGGTATCTGGGTTATCGAGTTTTCTCAGATTTTAGAGTAGTGTGTGGGAGGGCGGAGATTAAGGAGGGAGATTTGATAAGGCTTTTCGACGTTACAGTGTTTCTGGGGGATGAGGGTTGTTGAAGGGGATATGTTGAGTTTTGAGATTTTGAAGTGGTTTAGGGGAAGATGGGAATTTCTAAGGGGAAATGTTCGGGGCTTCTAGCTTGAGGATCCTTGAAGCTGATTTGCTACAAGTTTCTTGCTTCCAGGATTCTTTGCATGGAAACTTAGGAACTTGGTAAAATTTAAAATTTTTTTTTATTTTACAAAAAATCAAGAATTCTTGAATTCACCTCGTAAAGCAGACGCGGTAGAAAGTTTAATTAAGAATCAGCGGTACATCTACCCCTAGCCACCCAAATCTAACCACATACCAAACACCTAGCTCGCTAGCTGAATCAACATATTTTCTATTAAATTTTCCATTTTCGCAGCGCAACGCCCCGTTTCAGCGTCAGCAGAGGTTCCTTTTTGCATGCAAAGCACAGCAGCGGATTTCCATAGGCAAGACAGCCAGCCCGCCCCCTTCCTGCCCGCCGAAGCAATTGCTTTGTAACGCTGGTTGCCTCGTTCCTCCACGGATACGGGAATCGTAAATGTTTTTTTTCCTCCCGCGAGCGTTATCTGCGGCCGGTGGACGCGCGAATCGCCGTTCTTATCGCGCCGTTTCGCTTTGGCCGCGTACAGGAGGGTAGATAAACGGGGAAGAACCTCGCGGTAGCCACGGCGCGGCGATGGTACACGCGTGCCACACGCGCACGCGACACACCGCTCCCTCGAACGAATACACAACGCTCTGCAACCCTTGGAACGGTTAAGACGTCATATTTCCCCTTCGCGGGGGTGCACACGTGCGCCTCACGACGGCAAACTCCCTCCCCGTAGACGCAGGAACAGGGTGACTTGGTTTTTTGGCGGAGAGAAAAACGGGAGGAAAGCGGAGGCTAGGTAGACAGTCGGCGTGAAAGTTTAACAAACCGAACGGGGAATGTAGTCGATGGGAGGGACCAAGGGATTATCATTGAAAACGTGATAAAAGTCGAGGGGTAGTGGCGAGAGAGATGGTGGAACGGGGGGGTTGGAATCTGAAGGTTGTTGGGTGAACATGGGGTGGGAAGAAAAATCACATCAAATATTTACCCTGGCGCGCGAAGGTGTCGCGAAGGAAAATCGAGGAATCAAGAGAAACCATGCCCGCTGACAAGTGGAATCCGCGGGGAATCGGATCCTTCAAACACACCCCAATATTTCTCTGTCTTTTCCCTTGTCTCTTTTCGTGCCTCGGCGCACATCGTCTCGACGCGGTGGACGTCCGTTTTTTCTGGGCTTCGTTTGGAGTGATAAATATTCTGTGGAGTTATATGTAGTTTTTTATTAGTAGAAGGTATATAGTAGTTTTTTATGGGTTTTATATTTTGGGCTTCATGAGGAATCATGGATAAACTTTCCGGGTAAATCGAGCGTAAAATAGAATTATTATTTTTAGGTGAAAAACAGAACCGCGGACGATGGGATTCGAACCCGCGATCTGCGGGTCCTCCGGCGTACTGGCCAGACGCGTTACCGATTCCGCCAACGTCGCTCCCCAATGTTATTTTTTTCGGAACTCTACAAATACACAAATTAACTTTTATAAATATAAAAGGATGTCGTGATTTGTTAATAAAGGTGATAAAGAAAGTTCTGACAGCATTGATGATAAAAGAATAAAGAGTTATTTGATAAATAATTCACTTCTATGTATTAAATAAACAAAGCAGTAACTAGGGGTGCATTTTCTATATATGTTTCTGCCAAACATGAATATCAGCTTTAATTAAACATTTCAAATACATAACGCTTATTTAAAAGTTTAATAGGCGAGCAACGGGTAGTGTCAAAGGGCGCTCGCGCCTAACAAATGGGGTAAGTTCTACAGATTTATTGGCAGCGAGGAAACGGTAAAAACAGAAGAAACTCAAATTAAGAGCGACCTGTTATTGGGCCCGCGACGAAGGGGATGAGATTAGACGTAGGCGGGGAACGAGAGGAAAAAGAAATATCGCGTCAAATATTTAACTTGGAGCGTATGTATTGCCCAGGGGTGGGGGAGAAGCGCGAAGGGTGGCGAGAATCGTAGCAGAGGGAGGATTCTCGGAGCTCGTGATCGACAAATACCGAGAGATCCAATTACTAATGACAAAGTGCGTTAAACAGAACTGACGTCCTAATACGTCGTGAACAGTGACTGAACTGTTTGTGGAAAGATAGATCTAAATGGGACGCCATATTTCTTTAACGACCGAGGCATAAAGCAGTGATTAGAAACTTTAGAAGCTCTATATTAGTCTTCCACTCGTGGAATGAATGAACAGTGATATTTTCTATGGTTCTTCCTACCGCAGATAGCAGAGAGTAAATCATCTGACTGCTGAGGCACTTATATCCCTCTCCTTCAGCCTTCAAAGCTACATTTCTCCCACCACACATCCCTAGTGTTTCAAACAAACTGGTATAATATAACATAATAGACCCCTTTCAATTATAATACGCGTAAACATTGCAAAAACGCCAACGACACTCAAGTCTTACAAAGAACTTGAAAAGATTATTTAATTCCCTAGACCATAGCTTCCTTCGACTCTTCTCAACGCGTTGCTTTTATCGCGTCCAAGAGAGAGAGAGGCCCCTGTCAAGGTTTCCATCACTCCATGAGCGTCCAAAAACAACCATAGCCGGTCGCGTTGCCCCCTCGCGTCTGCGGGCCGCGGCTCGAAAATAGATCGCCGCGGCAGGCGCAGGTCCCGTTTACAAAACAAGCACCGATCGGGGAATATGTCCTTCGTCCTAGCAGCTCGCGAAAGGGGAGAGTTGGTATCGTTCAAAGATCGCGCGTTGAACTTCTATTTTGGTCGCCGCGTGGCTCGTTGCCATTCGTTTCGACGGATATTTTTAACGTTTCCGCGCCCCGTACATACACTATCCCCTCCGTCCCACCGCGCGTCTCACCCCTCTTCCTATTCACGCCGACGGGGTCGCCTTGTGCGGTATACGCGCGGCAACTGTCGTCCCGCAATATTTTCAACCTGCCGTCGCCTCTCGAGACTTTCTCTTATCCTCGTAATTCACCGCGCGCACGATCCACGAAACGAACCAGACGCGCGCTTCCTTCGCTTCTGCCCGGAAAACCTCGGGGCGACTTCGGCGTGCAGCGGGATGTGCATTCGACGCGCGATGGGAACAACCGTATCGCGGTAATATCGCGAAGCGATGGGATATCTCGGGGCTTGTACGAGCACTGACGAAAGTAATGGTGGTACTTAAGTCGAACGGATTTTTTTAGGCCCCCCTTGGGAACCGAGGATACGAATGAAGGCGAACGCAATTCTATTTCCTTCGAGGCCATTTTTTCGACGGACTTGTCGAAGAGAGGCAGCTATCGGAGGTGGGGTAGCGTCTCTATTTATTCCGCGAAACCCTTGAGCAGGAGTTTAAACTCTCTTACAAGGAAACATATCGAACCCGAAAATTCTGATTCTAATGAAACTCCGTACAATTGTAGAGCATGTCGGAGTATGTAAGAAACGATTTTTTTTCTGCGGAAAAACACTCTGATGGGGTGAAATCAGCCCCCAAATTTTCAACGATGTTTCGTTTTTCGAGTATAACTTTGTAACGGTGCGAGGTAGAAGAAAACCGTCAATGGACAAAATGTTCAGTGTTTGATGCCGTATAACGCGCTGCAAAAGAAATTTTTGTACGTCCAAAGTTATACTCGAAAAACGAAAAATCGCTGAAAATTTGGGGGCTGATTTCACCCCCTCAGAGTGTTTTTCCGCAGAAAAAAAAATCGTTTCTTACATACTCCGACATGCTCTACAATCGTACGGAGTTTCATTAACATCAGAATTTTCGGGTTCGATATGTTTCCTTGTTAGTTAGGTATCCTACTTCGAAGGATCGTCATTAGTTTCTTAAAGTGTGTCGATTTATATTTTGTTGGCTGTGTGTTGGTGCATCAATTACGTGACCATGCTTGTGGATTCTATAGTAGTTGCTTAAAGATGAAGGTAGTTAATGGGCAGATCGGCTGGGCTCCAGAAGGAAATCTTGGGACAACTCGATGCACGGATGAGGAACGTTATTATCGGAATGCTAGTTCGAAGCGCAGGCGTAGCATGGACGTTAAAGGTCGCGATTAAAGCGTATGACAAAGCGCGCAAGAGAAGCATTTTACGTTTATGATAAATCACAGGCGTCGCGGTTGGCTATAAACCGCATCGCGGCTGTGGACACGCGGGCATGAAACTACTTTAGGCGCGGACGTTTCGTTCTCAGATTCGTTTTTTCGATATTGTTTCGCGTCGCGGAAGATGAGATACGGCCTGTTTCAGGCAGAACGCGAATCCTATCTTGGAATTTGACCGTTGGAATTTAGACGCGCTCGCCACAGCCGGCGGGCCACCGGAGGGGGCAAGTGACCCGGCCCGGTGTTTTTTCAAGAAACGGGTTAGTCACGGGGCAACAGCTTTTTTCGGGGAACCACTCTCGGGATCGTGCACGCTTTGCACTTTTTTTCTGTTTACGTTACACGAGCGTGGACACGTCGAGGTTTCTATTAACTCCTTATCTTATATGAAGCAACCGGTCGCACTCGTGGCGCACACTGTTAAGTTCTACAAGAATAAACAGATAAATCTTAACACTTTTAAAGTCCCACCTTTTGGGGTAAACCTTCGCTCTTAATGATGTGAATTCTTTAGCTCGCGGAAAGTAGTAAATCGAAATCGAGGAATCAGGTATCGATTTCGAATTTTGAACGATTCAAAGATTAAAATATGGAGCGTCTATTTTTCTTTCTCCACTTAATCTTACACCAAATTTAACGCTTGCAATTTAAGAGAGCTTGTATCATTAAAACTATTCGATTATTTTCCCAGTGACAAAGGAATGAAATGAATCAAAGAGACAAAAATTTCATTAATTCTTAAAAACAATACTATGATATTCTAATATATATTGAACAATCAATGTGCTCCCAGCTTTCTTCCTTTTAACTAAGAGCCTCTATTCCACGTGAAAACTAGTTCCCAAACGTCTTCAAGGGCACAGAACGAAAGCAACAAATAGTAACACTCTTTCTTCACGTACCTTCCACTTATAAGAAAACCGCTGAGTACTAATAAGGCGAACACCCTATACATTAAATGCGCCGATAGCCCACGCATGTAACGCAAATGCAAATCGAAAGTTAACCGCGAAACGATTTACTCGGCGCGATAAAGCGTCCGGCGCTCCTCGTGTGCCGCTGTAAATCTTGCAGCACGAGAGAATCGTCGAAGCGTGATACCTTAGAATTCAGCTTTAATCGAGGAGTCTCTTATCTTCGCAATACGTTGTAAGCGCTGCCGTCGTGAAAAACGGTCGAAAACGTGGCGAGCCCCTGCGCTTTCGTCCGACTTTACGGTTTCGCGTGGAAACGGACTTACGACGCGTGTTTAACGTCCGCGCCGTTGTACTGCCCGGACCCGCAGCGCGTTAAATTAACCTTTATCTCGGCCGCGAGCGACAAGCGATGGACGCCGGCGAGCACGTTGTTCCCCGTTGTGTACTCACCAAAAACCCTGACCACGCTCGTTCGCGAACATTCTGCTAACGGAACTTGGTATTTCAGTGTTGAAGCCCCTGCCGTAGGTGTTTCTCAATTAAATTTTCACACGGAAACCTACCAAACTCACTGAAATTTAAAGGAGCCCGTGGTGATTCAGTATTAACAATGCCGCGCCGTTTCTAATTTTGCAGTTAGGTGTACTTATGTGTCTAGTTAAATAACTTATTTATTTTCTTATTTAAATTTTATTATAAGATAACTTTCCGCGGAACTCCACCTAGTTTAGTAATATTAATGTGGGGTAATGAACATCTCTGTACTTGAAATTTCAAGACTTGCAATTAGTGATCAATATCCGTGAAGGAGGCATATTAATTATAAATCTTTTTTCTCTTTACTCACTATAATATTCTATATAATTATATTGAGTAGTGCTATTAAACTCAGAGTAAGGTTGAACGTGCCTTAATATATTTCATTTTTCTTTGGTTTTGTATTTTATTTTATTTTATTTTGGAATTATTACTATTTATATCCTCCTGCTATTATTATTGTATTTTGTCATTAGTCTCAGGGATACACTTAAGAGCAATAAATTGCTGAATCTTGCCATTACTTCTCTCCGTATTTTTCGGGAAATGTAATAAAGACGTATTATTAATATTATTATTAAATAATCAATTTGAATTTCCCCTATATCTCCACAACTAAACACACATGTAAGTGGGAAGAATCGACAGCTGCTCACAGAAAGTAAAAATCTCAAAAACAAAATAGCTCTGCTAATTCAGCTACCGACGCCGAACTCAAATTTCCCTCAGTGTAATTTTTAAGAATAGCCATTGTCTAAGGTGGTGTACACGTTGCACCCCCTCCCCCCTGGGGGACAAAGAGGAGCAGGCGCAAGCTAATTTGAAAATGGTCACGGAAGATTGCAGAAGCGCCTTTCCGGTCTTTCATCTTCGAACGAATCGTGTGCAGCGCAATAATGATATACGCCGTTGTGCAGAGCTAGTGCCGAGCGGGTGTATTCGCCGTAAGAGGGAATTAGCGCGAGCCGTCGGTAGGCGAAAGGGCTGTTGCTAATGGGGTCTGACGTTGACGAATCTCCAGGTTACGAAGTCGTCAGCGGCGCAGAGAGGCCTCCGTTGCTGGGAGGCTGGTATTACACCTAACCCATGGTTCACGCTTACCAGCTTATCGCAGTAATCTAAAGCATTCATTTCCGACTGATGAGACGAGTATTATTTCCGACACGACTGCCAGGGAGACAAGGGAGATGCAATTTCACTGCGGAGACATCGCGCGAGAATGAAAAAACTGGCCATTGTCGCAGCGACGAATGGGTGGAAATAAACGAGTGTTGATGGGGAAGACGGAGATGAGAACATTCTGGCGAGCTTGAACTTGAGAGTTCTACTGTATTTGAGGTTAATTCTGGCAGTTGTTCTGCAGATCACAATGAGCGGTGGATATTTTATGGTTTCTACTATTTTCCATTCAGTTTTGGGTCGTGAGATATATTTTGAGTTTGAAGATTATGGTGAAATTAGTGTTCCTTCTCGAGAATTCTGTGTTGAGAGTTTCAAGAGAAATTTTATAATTTCTTATTTCACATTTCCCGAGAATTCTCAAAAAATTAAAATAATATTGCAAAATTTAGATTTTTCTTGAGAATTCTCGAGAAATATAATCTGATTTCTTATTTCTCAAGAATTCTCAAGAAATATAATCTGATTTCTCATTTCTCGAGAATTCTCAAGAAATATAATATAATTTCTTATTTCTCGAAATGCAAAAAATATGGAGAAATCTGGAACGCTAAGTAAAATATATTATAGCATTCTATGGAGGAATAATAAATCGATTTTATAGATATCCCATTACTCATCTCGCCGAAAAACACCTTTTCCCCACATAGTAGTGATGGGTTTAAGTGTCTCGCGATTATTTTTGTTTGAATGCATACTATTCAATTCCATACTCTCTGAATATCCAAACCGAGTATTATATATCACTCGTTACTCCTTACATCAGGTGCTTACTGTCTGTTTTACCAGTTATCTAAAAATAATGACTCCCTTTTCCTCCCCCCTGAGAGCTATAAACTCAACTTCTCCAATCCCCTATAAAGTCGGAGTCTTTTCCAAGATTCGTTTAACCGATAGCGTAGTAAAAAGATCGAAGAAGACAGGGGAGGGCCAACTGTCGAGTCCCTGATAAGGTGGATCCAGCTCGGGGGGAAAAATCGCCGTGGCGGCTGTTGGACAGTAGCGCCGGCTCGAGTTTCGACTATTTGTCCTCGAAAGACAAGATCCTAATGGGAAAGTAATCCCTTTCGGGTAAGCGGCGGGCGAGATAAAGAGAAACCCGGGGCGTAAGAGATCCGAGAAGATTCGTATTGCATGCTCGCGGCAACCTGGATGAGGTTCACCTCGAGATCAGGTCCCCGATAACGAGCCCTCTTTTTCGGAAAGCTCGCCTGGAATTTGTCTTCCACGGACACGACAGAGCTGGCGTAGCATCTCTTAACCGTCTCCAGCATAGTAACGCACAGCGATTAACCCTCGCCTAGCGAGTATCGGGTCAGAATTGACCCGCCCCAAACATAAGTTCCCTATTTCTATCACCTCCTCTCGAATGAGATAAAGATTCCAGATTATAAAAAGATCGTATCAAGATTTTATAGGTAACAATTTAGTTTGCATTTGATATTTTATCGAGCTATCCAGCGGTCTAACGATAAAAGAATTTAAAAAAATTTAATTTAGAGAATCTATTTTCGTTTCACAATTCTATTTTCTATTATACAATTAATTATACAACATTCTATGCAAACACCTCGAATATTGGAATATTCATGCAGACGTGACTACCAAAGAGTTCTTCACGAATTAAAAATCCCTTCGTTATTTTCATTTTGTTTACATGTTGAATCTCCCCGCGAGGGGAAAAAGGACACTCTTTCAGCCCTCGTAGCACCGCGCGCACGACTTAACGCGTTTTCCAGCGCGCAGAACGCGAAGGACTTAACCGCGACAGTGAATGCGAGCCGCTTTAATCTCGCATCCCGGCGGCAACGGACGCGAGCTAATTAAGAATCGCGGCGCGGGATGCGCCCCCAGAGTGCCTCGCACACCCGAGCGACCGGCCCGCGGTCCAAGGCACTCCTCGCGCGGAGACTCGAAAACTCGCCCGCTAATTGGCACATCTTCAAAGACTGTCGACCCGCGGACGCCTCTCCCTGCGTTTCGTCCCTGTTTCGCCGTTCCCGTGTTCCTCGTCGCGTGAGTAATCGCCGCGATAAATCAAACGGATCTCTGTATTCCAGCGACGAGTGTAATCTGGTCTCGGACTTAAGGGGCGCAGAGTGGAATCGGGGACGAGTGAGATCGACGAAAAGAGTAGCGGACAGGTCCGGTAGATAGCAAGTGTCTTTTTACCTCTTATCTCCTGTGTTGCCGAGGATGGTTTCGCGAACGGTTCCTCATCGCCAAACCGATGTCGTTATCGATGATGTGTCACGGGCTTCTCACGTCACTGAAGTTTGGAGGGACGGTGATCTTAACACACGGTTTCTGTCACTGGTTTAAATAACTGCGCTCGATCGTCCGTGGAAGTTTCTTGATCACTTGAGTTTCGTGAATAATTCGAGGCTACCGAACGATTGTAACTTGAGTGGGATAAGGGTGAGTTTGTAATTAGAAGCTTGTTGAATTGGCGCGTGGTGATGATTGAGTTAAGTTGAGTTACAACGTTGGAGAGGGGTGTTGAGAAAGGTTGAAACGACCGAATAGACGCGCCACTGATGACGCGACGGTACGTGGCACGCGCCTACGACTGAGAGCAAAGCATTCCGACACGGGGTTCTGACACGAAATCTCCAGTTCGACCGTGTTCGGCTCCGGTCGTCGACGCTCGGGTCCAAGCACGTGGCTGCTCCCGCGCGACCACGCTTGTCTGTTTCCAGTTTCTCTTTCCCCCACTATATGGCTGTCTTCTTGGAGCTCTGGTGAGTGGATGGGTTTGTCGATCTGGTGTCTACTATCTTTTTATTGCAAACGCTTTAACGGAGTGCTTCTTGCAATCAAATGTATAGGTATAAATAAAAATGTTAATGTTCGTTTGTTCAAAATCTTAAATCTCCGAAAGTTCTTCACCGATTGCTTTGAAATTTTGACACAACGTTGTTTTATATACCTACTGTTAACCTATAACAAAAAGAAGCCGAACAATTACGATTTTAGTGAAGCAAAATTTGCGTGAATCGCAGCGCTCAGAGAACAGCTTTTCCGTCCACTGGTTCTCGAGATTAGCGAATTAAACTTAGAGAATTAAAATTAGGGATCAAACATACAGACGCCTACCGGGGACTTTATTTTATACTATGTAGAGATAAGCATGAATCAGTCACGCTAATAACTCAGACGAAGCTGAGATGGGCATGCTAGTTGGAAATATTAATTTTCAGTTGTCAAATACGATTTTATAAATTAGTAGCCACCGGATATGATTTTCGTTAATATCTCGAGTGGATCTTTTCTTTCATTAATATCTCCACTGTCATTTTTCTTTTCTTTTTAACTATTATCCAAGTGTAGAGACTCATAATCAACGTAATTATAAACGGGTAGAATATTTCCTATACTTTGTCCGTGTTTATAACTTTGTACTACCGTACAGCTGACCTTACAGTACACCTTGAATTTCCTGTCAACAAAGCCCAACCCTCCCAAACCGACAAACATACATGCCCAAGAATACCCAACCCAGCATCGTGTCTGCTCCAGCCACGAAGCATTAACGAAAACATCTCAACAACAGAACCAGAATCCCCCAATTGCATTCCTTCCGCCTACAAATGGCGGCCAATCTCGCGTCCCGCATCTTATCCCGCGTAATCCCGATCGGATCATGCAAACTCGTATAAGGAGTCGCGGGGACGTTATTATTGGACGCATCCATTTTCAGATAACGATCGCGGGAAGGTCTGTTTTGACATTGGAACACGACAAGTCGCGGAAGGATAGGAGAAAGAATGGCCCTCCCCAAGTCGCTGGATTTACAGGGTAACGGTGGACGGTCACGAGACTACTCGAGGGTGGGGTTGGTTTCGGTGTACAGTCGACGCATAAGTATGGGAAAGCCTCGGGATGCCGGTACATTAGTATTCGCGATGGATACTCGTCGGGCTGATGAGCTCCGGCTGACGTATCATCCCCCTTCGCCCCTGGATAACCGCCGTAGACGCCGCCTCCCCGACCACGGGGAGGACTTTGAAATTCAAAGTGCCATAAAAAGGGAAAGTCGTCGATAACGAGATCGTTCCGACGGCGCGGCGTACAACGCTGCTGTATGATCGATGGTGGGCTGCCTTGGGAGCTCCCAAGGGACTGCCGGCAGTTCTCGAAACAAGTACATACGTCTCTCGAGTCGCTGGAGACGCGTGGACGCGATGTCTGGGAAACTTGATAATCGAGATGGAGAATGACAGTTGATTCTGGTCTTGGGATTAGATGGAGTATGTGTGTCTTGGGTTAGACACTCGTGTGCGTGGAAGCTGGTTGAGATCGAAGAGCTATGTTTGGTTGTGGTAATTGTAGGTGGTAAGTATTAGATGTATGTAATGGGGGTTGTGAGAAGTGTCGATTTTTTCGATTGAGTAATTCTGAGGGGTGACAGTGGAATTTTTAATTTAGATTGATGTGGGGGGAAGATGTCTAAAACGATCCCTCGGGGTAATAGATTCCTGGCTGTTCTGCGGTTATTAGTGTTGCTATTTCTTAATATCGATGTACAAAAGTTCAGCCTGTACATTGTGTGTGCTATAAACAAGAGAAAATCAAAATTGAGTAACTTTTGTCATAAACGGCTTACAAGGGAAGATTCCGAAATTCAAAAACTTCTGAAACTTTGTGAATATGTAGGGGATTTCCTTCTCATTGCAACGTAATTTACATCCCAAAGAAAAATAATAAAATCTAATCAAAGCCAAACTCACAATCAAACTTGAAAAATAAAGCAACAGCCCAAATATAACTACTTAAATTCAAAAGCTGCTTTAACATTACTCCCTAAATAACCCAGTCGCTCAGCAAACCCTCCCCGAATAGCTACCCCCCGAAACGGAAGGAAACGAAGGCCAATGACACGAACGTCCAATAGCAAGCCCAGCTCTGCTCATCGTTCAGCGAACCGCTGCTGGACCGACGTTGGACCAGTAAGTTAGCATAAACGCGTGGCCCGCGCAAATCCAGAGTTTATCTGCGCGGGAGTTTCTCCCCGATGAGCGATTCGCATGTAAACGACATCCGGTATACTGCCCTTTGGCGACCGCTCGTAAAACGGGGGTGGCCGGGGCACCTGCTGCCGGCCGTCGCCCGCCCTTCGCCTTCTTTCTTGCGTAAACTTGCACACCCCCATCTCGACAACTTCAACCACCCCTTGGAAGCCTCGCCATATAGGTACAAGATGGAAGAGGACTGAGATGGATACAGTAACGTTTAAAGTTTAAAAGAATATTTAAAACTTATGTTTTTATATATCTGCGTAATTAAATTAATATGGTAGAACCTCCACTATTCTAATTAATAGGGAGACATTATCGTTTGGGTAAGAAAATTTTCGGATAGTGGAACGCTCACTTTCCTCATAATGGTAATTATTCCATATTTTAGGAAGAATTGTACAAAAACGAAAAGTGGGATGAATATCACAGATATTCCAATAGTGCATATGTTTGATAATTTTGAGGCACTCTCGATATTTTCTACCTTCTGAGGTACATATCTTCTGTTTTTTTACACGTTTCCTCTATAAGGTGTTAAAGCTTGCAATGTGAAGTTCGTACTAAAGTGGTCTGGATAGTATTCAGTTTGATCCTTGTAGAAGGATAGAAGTGCTAAGTTCGTATCTGTTTCTAGTATACTGTTCAGATAATGCAACGTTCGATTGAGGGAACTTCCGGATAGTAGAACGTTCGGGTACTGGAGGTTCCACTGTACTAAGCTTTAGTACGCTTTAGTCAGCTTAGCCTTTAAGTATTATGTTGGTACCACTGGCCTATCTCCCAATCCATTGGACATACAATGATTTAGAAATTTGTTCATGTATGTAAATTCCGAAGAATAGGTAACTAATGGGAGAAACCACCACGTTATTTTTCTTTCTTCATGCCTTGACTACCACTTAATCCCTAATTCTAATACCAAAAATAAGACTACATAGCTACAAGCATACTGTGATCGAACTTTCACGTGATTTTCACGAACAAACTAACTGTAAATTTTTAAATAAAATTCTTTCCAATGGGACTATCTTAATTTTGTTATCGTTCACAGTTTAAACTATTTACCTTTTGACAGTGGAACCATAATTTCCAGGAAGAGGAACGAAGCTGGGGGCGCGGAGTTCGCGTTACAGAAACGTCGCCACGGACGACCGCAAATTCTGTTTGCTCGATGGAAAACCGCGCGCCGTATGCCACGAGGGGTTCCTGCAACTGTGTCCCACCCCCCGCGACGAGCCACCCCCTCGTACGTTTCCTTGCGTAGGCGGTGGTTCGCGATACTTGTGTGCGTCGTCGGATTCTAATGGATCCCCGGCTACGAAGCGATCGTAAATCCTGCCCAAAGCAAGCCCCCCTCGGTCCCAGCATCGATTACCCTGCAAGATATGCCCGGAATAATGGCAATTGCCGAGTTGACGGTAAACAGAGGCGCGAGACGAAGTTTTTGGTAATGGAGGCTTGATTGGATGGAGCGATCGAAGGATTGCCTGGTTTTCGGGGAGGTTTCAAGCTGTTTCGAGTGTATGGTGTGGGGAGGATTTTAAGGAGAGGGGAGGGTGAGTGAGGGAAAAGGGGTTTTGGTGGATTTTTGGGGGTTGCAAGGTGATTCGAGAGTTTAGGAAGAGCTTGGATTTTTGTGCGGTTTTGGGAAAGTGGATTCTTTGAAGACTGATGAAAGTTTGAAATTTTGGGGTTAAAGGGAAAAACCCACGGTGGGATTTTACGTGGGACTTTTCTATTATGAGACAAAAATCTCAGCAATTACTAAATGTAGAGGCACCTTACTAATGCAATTTTACTACAACACCTGTTTTAGTGTTGCGTGAAATATAATTCTCCTTAAGAGTTCTCCGAGTGTCTTGCACATCATACTGTGTTGTTAGAAGTTACACAAAATTTCTATTTCATTCTGGAGTGTCCCATATAATTATTAAAACCTTTCCTACGGCACCCAGATACCTACTACCCCAAAAATTCCAAAATTTCCATCAAACTTTCAAAAAATCCACAAATTTCACCAAACCACACAAGATTCAACCAACTACATAGAAAAGTGGTGACACACTGACACACGAAGGCTTCTTAAATAATCCACGCGTTGCTTTTTATAAACTCATATATATTATTTATTATATCATAAAAGAGAGAACAGACAACCGAAAATATTAAAAAAATTTCGGTGTTTCCAAGTTATTGGTACCCTTTTTACCACCCCTCCCCCTTTCCAAGCCACACCACTGACTTAGTGACCAACAATCTAGTCTTAAAAAAATAATAAACAAAATTTGACCCACTTCGCAAAAAGGTTCGCCATCACTGACACAGAACGTTCCAAAACAAACTAAAATTTTTATGTAAATCGTCACAACAAAGTATACTATCTAATGACCCCTATCCCACTGTCAACCAACCCCTCTACACTCGAGTAAGTGTAAAGAATCACATTTCTAATGAAAAAGGCCAAGTGTAATCATATGATCAATCAAACTTCTGTAATCACCCTTTAATCAGCCCCATCAACAGACTTGCAGCTTCGCTGCGCCAAATTACCATCACTGGAATACAATATCCATCACCGCAGTCGCTTCAGCTGCAGACCGCAAATTGCACTCGAAGCCCGCCTCGCAGAAGGGACACGAGTAGGTACCTATCAGAAAGAATGGAAAAATTTCCTACAGGGTGAAACCCTAGGCTTCCTCATTTTATCGGCGCGGGTTCGTTATTCTGTCCCCGCATCAGTTTTTCCCGCGAATCGATTCCGCGCGCACGATACCCACGATGACACGCAATCTCGATATTTTCGACGGGAGCAATCGTTAGGGGGATCATCGACGGGACGCATTTATTCAAATTCCGGCGTGACACTCGATTTTCATATACCATTTTCGTGGGCCCGCCGGGGATCCCGCGATTTCAGACCGGAGGCTGCGCCCGGGATTCGTTTCGAGGGCGAAAGGGAAGTCGGTCGGAACTGTGCCAGAGGAATAAAAAATAACGATCGCCCGTTAACCCGCCGCCCGATAAACGTCGGGAAATGAAACGCTTCTTTTTCCCTGCGGTTTAACGTCCGCGGAAACGCCCCCCGCTCCCCTAAAGTGGACGCTTCCTCGTTTGCTCGTTTATCAACGCGACAAACGCGCCTAAAGTGTCTGCTGATCCTTGAGTGGAGTTTGATTTTTGGGGGTGGTGGTTGGCGGACGTGGACACCTTGATGGAAATGCTTTTCAGGATTGAGAATCTAGGACTCCCTGGTGTTGGGAATTTTAAAAGTATAATGGAGAGTACCTACGTGGTAAATTAATGTAATTATTTATCCGAGTTAAGTGGATTTCTGTGCAATTTGGTGCAAAGAGGACAGCTTAAAATTTCGAAAATTCACCCTGTCATAGAGAAAATATATTTTTGCTCACTAATAATGCTAAATGCTGTGCTCATATATAAATTTTAAGTAGGTAAAATACTCTGAAGATATGTCTAAAAATATTTGGTTGACACAGTTGTTATTTGTTTTGCAAAATTTATTACATTTGGAGCTGCCCTCTTCTTGTTACAAAGTCTGCAATGAGAATGTATCGCAAACGAAACTCGGTCGAGGTGGCGCTCTGATCGGAGTGCGCAAGATGGCGTCTGAGCATGCGCGTGATGACGCTGTGACGTCAAACCAATCACACTTTCTCTAATAATAATTTGCTCCGATTTGAAATGATGCACGCAAAAATCATGATATTTGATTTGAAATAAAAAGGTTATAATAATAAACACTATAAACGAATCGACGCAAGCGCAAAGCCAAGCTCATCTTGGCGCAAATCGACACAAGCGCAAAACCAAGCTCATCTTGGCGTTGATTGATTTGACGTCACAGCGTTATCACGCGCATGCTCAGACGCCATCTTGCGCACTCCGATCAGAACGCCACCTCGACCGAGTTTCGTTTGCGATACATTCTCATTTCTTTGTGGTTGAAGCAAGGGCGTCCGTAGAGTTTTTTCCAGGAGGGGGCAACTTTGAGATGACGGTGAAGAAAAATATAATAATGAAAAAACGAGTATCTCGCATCTTTGAACTCAATTTGTAGTGCCAAATTAATTAAAAATTTAAATCCGAAATTTAGAAATATTTACTTTTTTAGTATAAGCTTGATAAAGATCAGTTTTTAAAAATAAGTGATCTTTTTTCGAACTGCCCCTTTTGCACCCCCTCCGGACACCCATGGGTTGAAAAAATATTTGGAAAGTGTTGGTTTAATAATAAATCTAATATTTTGCAAGCTGCTAGTCTTCTGAAGCGAAGTGTTATGTACTAGATTAGAAAATGTATGGGTTCAGATGAATTGACCTCGATGAAGAAAGTAAGTGCGGGGGTGGACCAAGCAATAGCGAGGCCTGCAACGCGATGAAAGGTTTCATGCATTGAAGTAGCCTATATGAAAACATGGCTCGATATGAACCAGCTGGTATGCAATATAAACAAAAGCTGGTGACAAATGGGCGCTATAAATGACCAAACAGAACGGACACCGACCACTGCACGCATTCCTGCGGCAGACAATGAGAAATGCACATGAAGTGCTCGAATCCGACGCATCCGTGGTATTCGAAATGAACAACGGTTACTGTCCACCTCGTTGGACTTAATAATAGTTCATAACACAATTGTCATCGCAATGAATGCATTCCCCACTTTATCTCCTATTAAATCATCTCTCTTACTTCCTGATAATTAAATTTTAATCCCGCTTTTAGAAAATAATATAGAATCCTAAAAAGAGTCTTTTACCTTTAGATCACTTCTTTGTTTCTCCACAGTTGATAGATCTGATTGTTTAGGTTACAAAAGTTCATTGACAAAGAACAATCCACAGGATCCATCGCAGATGGGAAATTCATACCGTCAAATATCTGGCAAATTTATTCTACGCGTCACGTTCAAGTAGCTTTCCCATTACTACGGCGATATTTCTTGCAATAGGTTGTTCGGTGTCGTTCGACACGCGCTCTCGTTCTTCCACCCCAGCTACAGGGCAACTTAGCGATAGAGGAAAGTGAGAGAGCAGGAATAAAGAAACAACCGGGCTCCTAACCCCTCGATATTCGGTGTGACGCATCAGTATTCCGAAATCGCGTCGGCCGTTCGTCTTTCGAGACAAGAATTCAAACCATTTCGAACGAATTTTCCGCCAGCGCACTACGGAGAGGGAGTGAGAGAGAGAGAGTGAGAGGAGTTTACGATGACTCGCCCCGTGGGGTCGAGCCTTTTTTTCCACGGGAGGCGCTTCCATTCCCCCTCTGTGTGCCAGCCTATTCGCCTCCTCCTAATTGTCGTCGAAACAATAAGGAGTCGTGAAAACTTTTTTGGTCCATCTCCAATTTTCTGCTGATGGCCGCACTCGGCCCTCTCCCGTGGAATACCGAGATATTTTCGTTCTTAATTCGACCCTTCTGCTCTCACGGACCCATTGCGCCATTTCCTTAGTTGATCCTGAAGAACGCACCGCGAATTCGCGGACGGAGAATAATTGCAGCGTCAGAGGAAAATATCCTATCAGTATTCTAGGGACTTAAGGAAATTTTAAGCAAACGATTTATATTAACGATATCCTGGTACTTAAATAGAGTTTGCTTAAAAAACAAAATTAACTTAAAGTACCTAGTATATATTAATTGAGAATTAAATTTCATGGAGTCTTAGGTTATAATAAATTCACTGATAATTTATAACTCATTAGAGAAATGAAAGTCATGACAACAAGTTCTACACGTGGGAATGCGGCTTAAGCTATATTCCATCGTGCATTCCACATGTGGGAATGTGGCTTTAACTGATTTATCTTCCGTATTTCCCATGTAGAAAGAAGACATAAAGTAGGTGGCACAGTGTTGTTTACATAAATTAAGCACGTGGGGACGTGGCTTAAGGTATATTCTGCATCGTGTATTCCACGTGTGGAAATATCGCTTTAACTGATCAGCATCACGTATTTCACACGTAGAAAGAGGGCTTAAATCAGGTATCATCTTATTGTTTACATAAATTATGCACATAGGAACGTGGCTTAAGGTATATTCTCTATCGTGCATTTCACATGTGGAAATGTGGCTTTAACTGATCTGCATCCCGTATTTTCCACGTAGGAAACTGGCTTAAACTAGTATATATTGTCAACATAACATAAGCAAGTGAGAACACGGCTTAATAGACAGCTCTTCAATTGCCATTCGACAATGGACCACGACATCTATTCCAACTTCTACCCCATCCCTCCTCTTTCTCCTGTGTTTCAATTCACTTCACCCAGTCTCCTACCTTCGCTGTTCATCTCACCAGAACAATTCTCGAAAATATTCCAATAATACCAACCCCTCACCGTCTGCAGAAAATACACGTGTAATCCTTATACACACGTTATCCATAATTATACGGTAGACTCTGGTTCTACACGTTTTGCAGCCATCTACGTTATCTTCATTGGCTTCACATTCTACATGTTCATGCGCCAGCGCACGCAATGGCTCGGCCAGCAGAAGTTGTCGACGCTAGTCACCGACTGGATGTCCGTTAATGCGAACACAGAGGCATTTACAACGAGATACGCTCTGTTGAATTCGTTACCGTCCCGCTTGCGCGCGCGCGACTTTACCTTTGAAATTAATAACCCACCGATCGTTCCGCTCGTGGCCGGCGCCGTAATTCCCAGTTTTATAACTTCTTCAATATATGCGACGATGGGATCGGGATTTCAATGTAAAAGCCTTAGTGTCCTTTAAGAACTTATTTACGAGCGGCGCACTCGCTGCTTCGCCGCTACTATGTACATAACGACGGGGAGGATCATCAGCGGTCTTGTATTCCACTCTAACATCTGTTTCACGGGTCCACTAAAACTCTACTTCACTAATGGTTTCTCCTTATATGACCACGCGCGACGCAAAAAGAGGCAGGTGAAAAAGAAGAGGCAAAGTACGCGGAGCGAAAGAGCTGCAACGTTGAAAGAGACGACAAGAAAATCACTGTCGAACACCGAGGCGAATCCCTGTTTCCGTTCCCTGCGCGATCCGTCCGCCATCTATCCCCGTACTGCTTAATGGAGACGTTAAACGAGGGCCTGATGATAAATCTGTCCGTCTATTCACGTGTTTACTTATCTATCCATCAGCGCGCGACTGCTTTTTCTCCCGGCAATCCGACCCTTCGGTATATTACTTTTAATTGAATTCCCGCGATGAAATTTCATCCGTCGGGTCTGCAGCTCCGTCCCTCTGCCCCTTCCATCTCGCTCGCTCTCGCTGTATTAAGTCGAGAGACCATTTCGCGGCCATCCTCCCGTCCCTCGGCCTCGTTCTAACCCTCGAACGCCGTGAGCGCCCTCCCATCTCGATTCTCCTTTCTCTCCTTTGTGCACTTGATTTCGCGAGGCATTCTGCGTACACTTCGTCGGGCGTTTTCAGCGGAGAAGCGACGGTAAGTATAGACGGCTCGTAAAGTGGGGGGAAGCTGGTCGCCAGGATAGCGTGAACGGGGCCGCTCTGCGCTTTCCGCGTCCTGCGAAAGCAGGTTGCAGCTTCGGGGGACACGGTCTTCTCAATCGGTATCGCGTACTCGAGTACCGATTGCGTAACGCGACTCGAGCGCCATCTGTTAACCCTTCTAGCGCGATGGGGGCATGCGTGCGCGCTTTGGGTCGGCAGTGAGTGTAAGCTGTGCGGTGAACGCCGAAGGGCGTCCGGGGAGTGTGAGTAAAGGATAGGAGAGCTGGGTTTCCGCACGTGGCGTATGGGTAAAGGTAGAACTTCCGAGCTCGAAGCTTGAAAGTAGAGATGGACAATAAATTAGTTGAAATACAAATTTCGTACACAAATTTTTATTTTAAATAATTTTTTGCCCATCTGTACTGAAATAAAAATTTCGTACACAAATGTTTATTTTAAATAATTTGTTGCCCATCTCTACTGAAATAAAAATTTCGTATATAAATTTTTATTTTAAATAATTTTTTGCCCATCTCTGCTTTCAATTTTGTACACAAATTTTTATTCCAAATAATTTTTCGCCCATCTCTGCTTGAAAGTAACAAACTATTTATGCTTTCACTGCAAGATTTTAAATCCTCGTCACAATACTGAAATCTGAAGGGTATACCGAATTAACAAGTTGAAGCGTCGTTTAAATGCTCAAAGTTGTTATGTGAAATCTGAAATCATTTTACAAACGAGGACAAGGATCGTTCGTAACCGGTGGCGCGATAAGTAGCGACTGGTGAGGGGGTTGTCGGATCACGGTAACGACAGGTGCGATTAACGATCGTTTGACCAAAGTTTGGCTCTACGCCGACCGCTAATTAAATTAATTTCAAGACAGACCACGTCTTGCCGCTGTCGCCCACATCTAAACTGCCAGTCACGAATCCGGCAACGATTAGAGCGCCAGCGGGGGGCGGTGAAAGGGGGACGGCTGGGGCCTGACTGGGGGAATTCAACCTTCGAACGGTGGCATTAATACAGTTATTCAATTAATTTCTTCGGGCGCCTAAAAAAGGACCATTAGGGCACGCCAAGTAACGGGCGACTTAGAGGGCGTTAGCGGTAGCTCCAATGCTATTTTATTACAGCAGAAAAAGGGGGAAAGTAGACGTACACTACTTTGTACACAAAGCTGTAAAAACGCAAGAAACGATATTATTAAAACAATAAAAAATCAATGACGCCCAAGATCTCATAAAAAAAACATAAAAGGAAAAATCAAATTAATTTCCCCATTCACTGCTTTCTTTAATGTTTAGATGAAAAACGAGAATTAAATGAGTACAGGAAATTCTGCACAATCTCCACATTCTTGGAGAATTCTCTCAAGGGAAATTCAGTAGTTACCTGACCATTCGTCATTTTTTTTTTTTTAACTTCGTAGGTTTGTAGAGGACGTCAATAGAAGTACTAGAAAATTTTTCCTTTGTGCCCATTTTCGGTTTTTGATGGTGAAAACACCCCCCAAAGATTAACTTGTGCTTTCTCATTCCCCAGCTCCAATATCTTGAAAACTACCTACAGCAGATATAAAAAAATTGTTATAAAGAAAATTGACTGTTTCTGTATGCTCTATAAAACTACGTAATCAAATTATTTAAAATTAATGGTGGGGACGTACTCCTGTCCAAACTACCTGGGCACTTTGAAAAAAATCGTAACGTTCGTTTAAGCGAACTTCCCCGTCAGTGACCCACTACGTCCAAGGCAAAGAAAAAAATCCACCCCGTCCAAGGGAAAGGATTCAACCCGCGGAGCGAATTTCTTCCCCGAGTGTACTGACACGAGGGTCAGCAGCGGGGAAGAGAGCTTAAGGCGAGCCATCTTCCACGGCGCGAGGATTGAGGAAATTGGCGCTGGACGCTCTCCTCGAGAAGAAACGACGAAATCTTATTGGGCCGTGCCCTCGCTTCTTTCAATTAACGCCTTTCCCGTCTTCGAGATACGCCTCTCCCTTGCCCTTTGTTCCCGCGGAGGTGCTCGGCGTAGAACAGCTCCGGAGCGGGCGCGAGTGAGGGGGAGCGCGCACGGGGTTCCCACAGCTTTGAACAAGGACGGCGGCGCGAGTAGACAAAGGGGACGGAGGGGAAGAGCGAGACTCGGAGTAGGGGGGCGCGCGAGTGAAGATGATTGAACGAGAGAGACAGGGACGATATAAAAGAGAGTGAAGGAGGGAGAGGAAGAAAGAGAGAGAAAGGGAGAGGGGAAGAAGAGGAAAAGTCTTTATCACGGTGAACGTCTTGGCTTCGAGAACGGCAATGTTGAAGGAGTGGTAAAGAGGGGAGCAGGTGGAAAGAGGAGGGCGCGAGGGGAGGGTGGGCGGAATCAGCGGGAGGATGGCGTGTTATGGGGTTTTCACGGGTGCTCGGGAATTTGCATACAGAGCATCTGTCACCAGCCCCTTAGCTGGCTTCGGCCATTCTCCACTTGGAATATCTCCCGGCGCGGATCTACGGGATAATGGGGACCATTCTTATGGTAAACCGGGGGGGTGAAGGGGTGGGAGAGGGTGGCCCTCTGTGATTCGGTCTTCGAGTCCTCCTTCGCTTCCTCGGAACACCTACCACCAACTTTCCCGGCAGTGTCGCGAGCTGTGCGCACCGATTCCGAGGGTGTTGGTACCGTCGATTATCCGTAAACTGTTTTACGTCCAGGCTGGGGTGGAATGGCTTCTTTTCAAAGGCCTCTGCCGTCGAGAACGCGTGGGGCCCACCGTCAGCCGTGAATCCCCCTCCGCTTGGAAGACTGTGGTCTCGCGTGACGACTGGCTTGGGCCAGCGAGACCTCGCGTGATCGATCGCGATCCAGATCACCGTGGAGGAATTTCAGAGGGGATTGGCGGAGGATTCGATCGAATGGAATTCGAAGGAAGGCGCACTGGCTAACGAGCGGAGATAAGAGCTGCGGAAACTGATCGTTGCGTGGTATCGGGATTATTATTCCTGAGGATGATCGGGGCGTATTATGGGCGGTAAGAGGTCACGGTTGTCCGCCTTTTTAATGTCCTCGTCGCGTGCAAGGTGGATTTCTGAAGGCGATCCGTCAATTGGAGGCTTTCGTCACTTTTGCCAGGGTACATGCGATGGAGGTAATATGCACTCATTGGGTTAGAGAGATGTGAAGGGATGTGGAAATCATCTTTGGATCATATTTTCTTGAAGGAACTATAATTTTCAGACAAATTTGCCCTGATAAGGTATAACAGAAAGTGAAGCCAAATTAATGAATCGAAAATAGAGTTTTGAATTTAGGATTTAGTGTCCTGCACGCTAAAGTGTATTGCAAACGAATTAAGAGTGCACTAGGGAGTTCAAAAATTGACTTTGGAACCCCCCATTATTTTTATTTCATTCTATTTTATTTTTCTTTATTATACGGATGACTCCCTTTATGTACTAAGGTTTACGAATTATTGTCAGAAAATGAATGAGAAGTTATTCAGACATTGTATTGGTGGCCATGCTTCGCCACGCTTGTACTTTGAGGAAAGGAAGTGGAATTCCCAAAAAGTTGAGTCTCATCAGCGTAGGTATTAGTTAAATAGCATAGTTAAGGTTTAAACAGAGGAAATCTTCTGACTCATCTTTCAATTGCATTTAACTTATTGTTAGTCTGCTGCAGTCTGCTATTCAAGTATCCAACTGGAGGTTTGCAAGAACACTGATGAAGGATGCATCGAATGAAATTACAATTCGGATAAAAATCTACCAAAATCCACCCTGTAGGTAACATCAACTACGAATTTCTATCGCATACCATCCAGCCTGATGAATCCAAAACACAGCCACCATAAAGTCAGATCGAGTCGATTCGGGCACCCCTCCCAATTCCCCATAAAAACCCTGACGTCTGTTTCCCCTCGACCACATATGCATACTCGTATTTCCTGCTGCACCGTGTAATCCCCATTCCGATTCCGTCCGTGCCGTAACTGAAGAACAAGCGGGCGCGCGCCTGGTGTAATTGTCACGGGAAACGGTAACGGAAGAGGCAAAGATTCACCATTCCCCTTTCCCCGCTCTTGTTATTTGCATAAGTCTCGATTTCCTCATCGACATGCACGGCTGCGCTGGCATTTTCTACGTGCACCTGCCTCCTGGCTGCCTATGACGGGTCCTTCTATTATCCTTCCTGGACCGAGCAGGAGGATCGATCGTCGCCCCCACGTGCTGGGCCGATTCCATCCTTGTCTTTAATTTTCCTGATCCATGAATCGCCCACTCACCCCTCATTCTTCTCCCTGTGTCTTCGACCCTGCCACCCCCTTTCAGCTCTCTTTGCTCTCCGCTCTCGTATTTGTGCCTTTTTTCTGCCTTTTCTTCTCTCAGTTCGCTCTTCATTACTGTCTTCTCTCTGCTCTCAGTTATCTCTTCTCAATTCTCTCCTGTTTGGTCACTGTGTTCTTTGCTTTCTGTTGTGTCTTCCCTGCTCTCTCTCTCTCCCCTTTTTTCTCCGCTCCCTGCTCTCTTTGCTCTCAGCTCTCCTCTTTGCTCTCAGCTCTCCTCTTTGCTATCTCCTCTCAGCTCTATTTTCTCTCTCTATTCTCAGCTCTCTTTTCTCTCTCTTCTCAACTCTCTTTTCTCTTGTCTCAACTCCTCACCCTTCTCAATTCTCTTTTCTCTCTGCTCTCAGCTCTATTCTCTCCTCTCAACTCTCTTTTCTCTCGTCTCAACTCTTTTTTTCTCTCCCTTCTCAACTCTCTTTTCTCTCTTCTCAACTCCCTTTTCTCTCATCTCAACTCTTTTATCTCTCCCATCTCACCTCTCTTTTCTCTCTCTTCTAGCTTTCTCTCCTCCCTCTTCTCAACTCTCTCGTCTCTCCTTCCTCAACTCTCTCCTCCTCCCTCAGCTCTCCTCTCTACTCTCAGCTCCCTCCTCCCTACCTTCCCTCTTCACATCTCCCCCCTCGTGGCGCGTATTACCTGCTCGCGTTCCCTTTTCCCTCGGCCCGAAAATGGCTTTCCAGGCACGAATCGCGCGAACGCATTGAAATTCACCGCGGAATCTCGCTTTCCATCTCTATTCCCGTCAGCCGAGACCAGAGCCACGCGCTTTGATCCGAGGCGAAGAGCCAAACGTAGACACCCCCGCCGCACCCGACCACCACCACCACCCCCCTCCTTGTAACACGGCTATACAGCATCCAGCACCTACACGCGCTGCTGTTTTGCTCTCGAGGCACATCCGCCTTTGTTCGCGACGCCCTTTAATTTAGCTCAGTCTTTCTTGCCATATTTTTCTCTCATCCCTCCTCTACCATCCTCTCTATCATTCCTGCTCTCTGTGGCTTCTGGTGTCTTTATCACACTCCGCCCTCTCTGCTCTTCATCTGCCTATTGTCTATATTATTCCCAGTGTTCTGGCTATTTTTATCTGTTTTCCTATTCTCTCTACTCTTCACCTCTATTCTTTTGCATTCTGCATTCCGTGTTGTTTTGTGTAATTTCTGTTCCAGATTCTCTGGCTCCACCTTTCTATTATCTCTATTGGAGTCATAACTTTCCTCTAAAATTATAAGTTACTAGCATCACTACCCGGCTTCGTCCGACATTAAGATTCTGGTTTTATTAAAAAAAGAATTTTTATTTATTTTTTTGTTGTGAAAATAGTCTAATCCATCTGGGACACATTTCGGGACCACAGAATTTACCATTCGAAAGTTTTTAGGCGACAGACAAACCTACAAACACTTTCTGCTTTATATATTAAGATTTCATTATTATTATTATTCTTGAATTTCACGAGTCATGACGATTCGAGTGATTAGTTTAAGAAGGGGACCTAACTCAGACCTGATTGATTATAATTTATTGTGAAATCTTGCGAAGAAGAATCACTTTGAAAGTCAAATAGGTCTGAGTTAGTTAACAGAAGTACCTGCCTATATAAAAACTGTGACTACAGCCTGATTTAATGATCAAATACAGTAGGATAGTCCTAATGAGAAACTGCTTCTATTAAAGCGAAGATCTGATTCACCGCAAAGGTGGATTCTAGCGAAACGTTGTATCCATCGACTAATTGGGGTAATGACTCTCCATTCAGGGAAGTAGGCCGCATCAATTACAATTACTCGAGTGGCGAACTGTAAAAGGCAGTGAATTTGGACCAGTGCCACTTTCGCACAATCGAACAATAGTATATTTAAGTATTCCCCGTTTCCCATCTTTTGTGCACTCGCGAATCTTTCGGAGCACAACAATTTCCACGTAAGTCACGTACAGCCTCGGGTTTTTCGCGAACGTACGATTTCACTTCCTCCCTGCCTCCCGATAAACAATCGCTCTCTAATAACAGTACCGGGAACCTACGCGTTTCCGTTCGATACCAGCGCGGTTCTAATCAGGCCCAATATGGGAGTAGTGGAACGGGCAATTCGATATCGTTATTACGATATAAATCTAGATAAGCTTCGTGCGAAGCAAACCCACGCGTGTCCATGATTATATTCGTTCCGTTTTGAAGCTGGACTTTGGCCACTTTGGGGAGGAGTTGTGTCACACCTGGTGGCCAGTTCGATGAACTTGGTAAAGTAATCTTCTTCTCTCCGAATTAGCATAATAAGTTTTTTAACACTATGATGTTTACTTTTAATTAAACTCTAAAAAGTAACCTATTTTTTAGTTAATTATATTATATTTATTATATTAATAAAATTTGAATTTTCAGTTGGCCTGGGTGCGGGATAGTTATATTTTGATTAATCAAACACAAATGTAAAAAAATTTTGGAAAAATATTCATGTGTGCAGGTTCCTCTTTTTCTTAAAGATCTAAAAAATAAGATTCACGTCGTGAATTTTTACATTTTTAAGAGAAAAAATCCCGCAGAAGAAATCCCGCACGTGGTGTGCGATTCGCGTTTAAGAACCCAGTGAAGTAGCCTAATTTCTAATTTAAAACATGAATGCTCTAACTCATAAACTGTAAACACCAGTCCGCATGTCAAACAATGATTAATGATCCTAATGGACTCAAAGATCTGAGGTCGATAACAAGAGTGACTATTAAATAATATATAATGTATTTCTTTTCCCGAGCACAGAATTAAAGCACGTATCCGGTGGCAATTAAATCGTAAACACGATCGCGCGACTCGACGCGTTTCTCCTCGCTAGGTTTACACCCCAGATTCGAGGTTGTATCGTGGCCCCTCCCCGTGCTCGCTCGGCACGATAATTTATCGCCAATAATAACGCAGAAGGCAGTCGTTCGCTCGTCAAAACTTTCTTGCCCGATGGGCACACATATATCACGCGGCTCTGCTGTCCCGTCTGGTTTCTCTCCACTCGGCCAACTTTTCCGTTTAATAAGTCCCTACAATTTTTCACCCTTCCGGCAGCCCCGCACCGCCGTCGACGCGCGCCCCGGGGGAGGGGAGGGGACGTCTACCCCCGATTCTTCCGAGGGTCGAAATGACTTTCGCTCTCAAACTCGCGTTAAACTACAACCAGGACCCTTAAACGGCAACTTTCGCCCGTGATACGTGGACGGCCACCTTTGTGGACGCAATCGAGGGGGCAATTTCGTAGACGCGAAAGCAAAGGTCGATGCAGATTTCCGAGATTGGGAAGATGGAGGACTTCTTTTAACCACTATTTTATCCCTTATACTGTCGTTTGCAGAAAAGAAGGCACCCGGACGCTAAGCGCGGCAAAGGGGCTACTTTGCTCGCATTGGCCAACGCGACAATGTCGACAAAGTAAGGCTTACTTGCCCCTTGCCCCGCTTCGCGTCCGGGCGCCTTCTTTTCTGCAAACGACAGTACCCAGTGGTAGCAACTAGCATGGTCTCTCATGCAGCGGCGGATTGGCCAGGCTGTAAGCTTGCCCGGAGGCAAGTGGGCCCTATGGGCCCCCTTAAGTGGTTATACTTAGTCAGGAAGCCGAAAAGAGGCAATTTTTTTTTAAAGAGCGAAAGAATATATTTTTACAGAACTTTTTGCACTTGGAAGGGCAATCTTGCTCACCGTTTTTAAAAAGACTTCTTGGATGCCGTTGTATTTTTATTATAAACGTAAATATTTTTCTCCAAAAAATTACCAAATGTTCTTTAAATGTTGCTCTTTCAAGTGCCAAATGTACTATAAAAATATATGCTTCCGCTTTTCTCATGGAGCCCTATACATAGTTACTTATTAGTATAAAATTTAGAAGATTCTTTTGGGCCTCACACAATTTTTAAACCCGTCCCCGTTTTTTGACTTAATATAATTCTTTCCAATGCAACTATCTTAGTTCTCTCACCGTTCATAGTTTGAACTCTCTTTTGATCACTACTGTATACCCCAGTGGGCCCAAACAGCGGTCCCCGCCACGCCCACTCCCGCCGTTGCAAACACCCAGCCTCCAAACACCATCGAATACAAACCATTCAACTAACATCCACCTCCGTTAGCGCTTCTCTTCCCCAGGATTACGTCCCCGTAAAGCACGCTGGGCCTCGTTTCCCGGATCGAGCGGCGACGGCTCAAATGAGCCGTGCTATCCGAGCGGATCTTCAAAACCTTGAAGCTCGCTAGATTTCGTCGAGGACTCCCGCCGTCGTCCCGATCGTAGGACAAACGACGCCGCTTCGCAGACGATCTGCCCTCCCCCCTTTTATATCCCGGCCAGGTATATACATTCCCGTTCTCCGTTCCGTCGTTCCTCCCTCGGTTCTTCCTCGACGTGGCTTTCCGGATAATTCGAGGCGATAAGCCCTCGTCGCCGATGAGAGGGTTTATCGTCAGAGAGGGGGGAGGTTCTGCTTCTAGTCGACGAGAGAACAGCAGAGATTCAAAGCAGAGGGGAGGACAGGGATACAGGGGGGCAGTGGCTGCGTAAGTAAGGAGCACAACCTGAAAGAGGAGGATCTTCAGGACGAGGTTTAAGCCGACTGCTCGTAAATCGCGCTCGTCCGTGTCCCCGAGTAGGTACTCTCTGTCTAGCGATTGGCTTCAACGATCGATCCGAAAACGGGCGACTTTGGGGGACCGGGATCGGCTGCAGGGGTTGGAGAGGGGGTGGAGTATGCAGTCGAGAGGGATTGAGATGGATACGATGAGATTTGGAATTTTGAAATTCGATCATTGTTCCTGGGATGGCGAGGGGCGTTGGATAATTACTCGAGTGAGTTAAGGTGGGTTTTATATTGGTTGATGTGGGTATACAGGGTGGGGGGAGATTGGGCCCATTTTTAGGGCCAGCTGGGATTGTTGAGTTTAAGTACTTATGGCTTTGAATAATTATTCTTTAGGGGATGAGGTACTTTAATTAAGGTGGACATTTTTAATAATAAATGGTATTTTGTTGGTCCTAGTGGAACTGTGAAATAATATAAATTGAATTTCGACCGTAAAAATTGTTCTAATTAGAAGAGATGATTTCGGTCATAATCATTGACCGAAACGTTGGAATTTGATAAAAATTCTCAAAATTGCAAAATAGCTTTCATTTAATTATTTTATAGCGTCGAAATCATCTCTTCTAATTGGAACTGTGAAATGTCAAGAATTCATAGATTCGCGTTGAACGGTGCCATAACCGCAGGTATCTAAATTACCTACACGCGATCGAGTTCAGCGACTAATTGAATTTCGCTCATATTTCAGCAAAATTATCTGTTTACGCCTGGGAAAGGAGCGTCGTTTTCGCTCGAAACGGTCATAATTAAGAGATAAAAGGGATTGAAAAATAATTCGCGCCGTAAACATCCTCGCCAACTAATGACCGCTCGAATATTCGTCGGTAATAAGGTATTGCCGTCGTTTATCTCCTCGTCGCTTATTAAAGCATTCCGGACGTGTGTCTTCCCTCGAGGATTCGATAATTCTCGCCTTCTTTAATTATGTTAGCCACTCAACGACTCAATATCTTGCTGTTGTCTACTGTCGTCGCGCGATCGTAAACCATCAGGAGCTGGCGGGCCGCGAACACGGTCCAGGCTCGTGTTATTTGCATTTCCCAACGATATCCGCAGATCTAAATAAAGGCATGTCACTTAATGTGCGTTAACGATTCACTCGTTAATGTGGATTTCAGCCGCTGGAACGGGTCCAAGATAGCGGTCAGGTAAAATGCATTAGGTTTTTAACAATCTAGCTGATGATACATAAAACCATGACGACGGAACGAACGAGTTGGGTAGGGAGCACATGGAATATGCAGCTCGTGTACCGGCGTTGCATTATTGTTAAATGGCCATGAATTGTAGTATTCAAGATGGAAGGGAAAATGAAGGTAGCTTTTTGAATATTGAACTTTGAAGTTTGGGAGGATTTTTGAAGGCAGGGAAGGAAATTACGAGGGGTCTTCAGATGAAATTTGATCAACTTCCAAGTGACCTTTAAGGGGTCATTCTACTTTGAAAACTGAGCTATGCTCAACTTGCAAATATGTTTGTAGTAACTTAAAAATGATCTTCTAAAGAATTTTGATCAACATTCAACTGACCTTCAAATACCTTTGACATATCTTGACAATGATCTCCAAATGACCTTTAATCAACTTGCAACTAATCTTCAAGTACATCCAAAATAACTTGAAAGTGGCCTTCAAGAGAAGTATATTCAAGTTCCAAGTGACCTTCAAGTATCTTTGAATTCGGATGACCCTTAAGGGGGGAGACCACTGTCTCTGTTCGAAATGTAAGGGTGTTTTCGGGAATTTATTTCAACCAAACAACGCAAGGAAATCAATTTATTGCTTAGTATAGTTAATAGTGTACATATCGAAGGGTAAGAAAAATTTTTTTTCAATCAAAATCATAAATCCGTTTCCTGTATACTCTTCGTCAAAATTTGCGCTCCGGCAAAAACATGCTAGTCGCGTTGACAGTCCCCAGGCCATATGGTTCATGGAAATTAAAAAAAACAATAATATTTAGAAACTAGAAGCTTGCCTCTATTACGTGACGATCGAAAAATGTCAAAATTGTAAAAAATAACAAAATGGCGGACCACTGAAGAAAAAAGTCATGTTTTCGGGGTACAAAATTGGGGAAATGTTGCTAAAAAAAATAGAAGCAAGTCGAAAATTGAAAATGTCTGATCGTCACGTAATAGCGACGGGTTTTCCGTACAATAAATGTCCTTGATCATGCCAATTGGACGTATAGTTTTTTCTGTAGACTGTCAACGCGGTTGAAAAATGTCATTCTGTGGAAAACGCGTCCAATGCTCCGCGTGGCTCAGTCGCGCGTTTGACACCGCTTAATGAAAAACACCATATCTCCGTCAATTTTGCGAATTTCTTAATAAAATTTGGAGAGAACATTCTTGAAACATACGTCTTTCAAAAAATGTAAAAAAGAAATCGATTTTTTCGGATGTCATTCTGAGGAAAAGGCGTTTAAAGTTCCGCGTGGCTCAGTCGCGCGTTTGACACCGCTTCACGAAAAACACCATATCTCCACCAATTTTGCGAATTTCTTCATAAAATTTGGAGCGAACATTCTTGAAACACACGTCTTGCAGAAAATGTAAAAAGAAAAAAATTTTTTTTTCAGATTTGAGACAGTGGTCTCCCCCCTTAATCAACTTCTACGTGACCTTCAAGTACCTTGGAAACACTTTAAAACCTACGCCCAACTTAGCGTATACACTCGATCATCAAACTCGACTTAAAAAATGACCTTCAATTACCTTCAAAAAAACCTTGCCACCAGAAAACAAACATCCCCAAGCAACCTCGCCCAGCGAAGTCGACCGACGTTGCGCGACGCAACTCCGTCGCGACGTATTCGTGGAAAACTGTTTCCCAGAGAGAGAGTTTTCCTAGGAATAAGGATACAACGAGGCCGCTCCGCGGCCGGAGGAGCGAGTTTCTCTGCCTCCGCGATGTTCCAGAGAGGTCCGGTCTTCGGAGCGAGCGTGTTTTTTGCCCGACCAGTCGTCGTCCCTGTGCAGCGAGCGGCCTCTCGGGCCGCCGCGCCGCTCGACTGAAACGCGAGTATAATTCCACCGTGGATCCCCTCGTACGGCATCGATCATCATCATCATCACGCTCGAAACGATGCCTCGCTCCCCTTCCGCCGAGATACGTGCAATACCAATTTGTCGTTAAGTTAATTCACCGGAGTCGGTGGTTTTTCGCGTGGCAACGGACCATCGAACAAAAAAAAACCGCCGCCGCGATCTGTTATCTTGACTGGCTGCAAAAAGCAGGCCTTCCGAGCCGAGCGATTATTTTAATTAGCCGGAGCGATTTAAATGGGCGTATTACGCGCGCTGCCCATTAGGAATAAGAGTTACAAATCCTTAAATATATGGGAGGGGGTCTGGATCGTGAGTGGGCAGCCAAGTGGAGGGAGATCGATGCTAAAAATTCATTGCTAGAGGACGACGGTACTTGTAGATCGCGGTGGGTAATATTAACACGCCATTCAGGGTACAGTTGGGATGGAAAGTTTGAGTTGGATGAGTCTGAGGGATTGAAGAGAGTATATGGTTTGAGAGCTTGGTAGTCGATAGTGATGACCAGTGCTGGATTTAGCCCTTAGGCTAACAGGGCTGAAGCCTAGTAAAATCAATGAGTCAAATTAAACAGTAAAAAATCCGTAGATTTCAGTTTACAATCCGTAGATCCGTAGATAAAGTAAAAAAGCCGTAGATCGGTAGGGTTGGTAACACTGAGGGTGATGCTAGAGAAGATTGTGGATTCTTAAAACACAGTATTGAGAAACTTGGATTTTTAGGGGCCATTTTAATGATCTTCAACACTTCACAGTTTAGGTATACTGAATTTGGGAGATTCCGGGGGACGTGGTGGGTTCTTGATGTTCCTGGAGTGTATACAAGTGGGTTATGGGGGTACCAGAGGCCTTGGTAGGTTCTTAAGATGCCAGAGGTATCAGTAGGTTCATGGGATTCCAAAGGCCTTCGCAGGGTTTCTAAGGTTTCTGAGATCAAAGTAGATTCTTGGGGTTCCAAGGATCTCGATAAGTTCGTGGGATACCAGAGGTGTGGAATGTTTTATGAGCTTGGGGGTTCTGAGCTTCTCAATCGGTTCAGGAGGTTCTAGGATTATATTAGTCTTAGAAGGTTCTAAGATCGTCAATGAGCTCACGGTTTTGGAACTCCTGGACATTGAACCTTCCGAATGTACTGATATGGAGACCTACATAAGTACAGTCGTGGATCTACTGAGACTCTTGGGACTGCTCGAATGTATAATATGTATATACTTGGAGTTGCAGGACTTGTAGAATCTACTTGAAGTCCCAGAACCCGTAGAACCTGTTGAAACCTCCAGAACTTACGAAGACCTTCAGAACTCTCCAAATCAACTTATAGTCCCAGAATCCTTAGGATTGACTTCCTGAGACTCTGAAAATCCCCCAAAATCCATTGAACCCTGTATGTATAATTTCAAACTTAGAGAAACACCCGAACAAAACTAACAACAGTATCCACTATGCAAATTTAAATGTTACCTTTTAAATTAACTACAAATTGTCTAATAACTCCACAAGAAAACCCCCCCCTCCCACCTGCTCAACACATTCCTATCTACGTCATTAAACAATAAATCCTCCACTTGTTAACCAACCCAGGCCTCTCTTCATTCAATTCCACAACTCAATCGCTGATTACACAATATCTATATGTACGTAGCACAAGTGAAATCGTGAACGGAGTACTTGAGCACGCGACGAAGACACCCTAACTCAGTCGCCCTATTCATTACTTGAAATACTAAATCATTCTTCGCCGAAGAAAAAGGTCGAGGGGGGGTTAACCGGCCTCGTAAATTGCGAAAATTGAACGGTTGTCGAAACGCTGGAAATTAGAAGACAGACGTGGGCCGAGGGTGGAAAGTCTGTTGGGAAGAGGCGGGGGAGGAGGAGAAGGGTGGTAGCTCGCCGAATTCTGCAGGACCCTTCCTTCATCATTCCTTCGGGAGTGTCTTCGTTCTTCCTTTGCCATTCCTTCCAAAATATCTCCGTCCATCCTTCGTCGTTCTTCTGCGAGTGTTTTCCTCGTTTCTTTGACACTATCATCGACCTTCTCTCGTTGTTGTTTTAGAAGTGGTGTTTGATCATTCCTTTGAGTATGTCTTTGTCAGTCCTTTGGGAGTGTCCTCGCCACTCCTTTATTCTTCCTCTATCGTGCTTTTAGGAGTATCGTCGTCATTCCTTCGGGAATGTTCTCACTTCTCATCCTGTTTCTGTCATTCTTTGGAAACTACTTGCGTTATCACTTTGATAATGCAGTCGTTCTTCCTTCGCCCTTTCGTCGTCCTTCCTTTATCTTTCCTTTATCGTTGCTTCGATAGTGCTTTCGTCCTTCCTTCATCCTTCCTTCGATAGTGCATTCGTCCTTCCTTCATTCTTCCTGCATCTTTCCTTCATCCTTCCTTCATCGTTCCTTCAATGGTGCTTTCGTCCTGCCTTCATCCTTCCTTCGATAATACTTTCATCCTTCCTTCATCCTTCCTTCGATAGTGTTTTCATCTTTCCTTCATCCTTCCATCGAGTCACCTTCATCCTTCCTCCATTGTTCCTTCGATAGTACTTTCATCCTTCCTTCATCTTTCCTTCCATAATGCTTTCATCCTTCCTTCACCATTTCTTCAACAGTACTTTCGTCCATCCTCCATCCTTCCTCCAAATGCATCTTCATCCTTCCTCCAAAACTGCCTGCATACCATCCACCCTCGTTCTCATCGTTCCTTCGACGTTCCTTCGGGAGAGGTATCATCGTCCCTTCCCGACCTCTCCGTCCTTCCTCCATCGTCCTTTCGCCGTTCCTTCGGGAGTGTCTTGGAACAGAAGACAGCGCGCAACGGGGTCCCTAACGAACTTATCCCGAAGGCTGAGTGCTGCCTCCGGCGAGCCAAGATATACGAGAATCTCTCTCTCTCGTCTCCTCGCTGTCTATACAGGGTGGGGCAATAATTATTGCCGCATAAAGTAACTTGTTCCCCTGTTACGTCCGTATAAAGAAAAAACAGAAGAAGAAAGACTGCAACGGCGAAGGGTACATACTTCACACGTGATCTCTTTTTCTTTTCACTTTCGCTCGCATATTTATGAACCACTGCGACTCGCTTTTACTCCCTCCTTCCTATCCACCACGCACACATGAGCAACTATTTCCTCAGAAAATCCCCACGCTCCCCTTTCCATTAAGAAGAATAATCGAACTCAATCTTGAAGGGTCGTTAACTCACGCTGCATTCGACTCGGTAGATCGACCTATTGAGAACGATCTAACAGCGATAGGTAGGTTATTATTTTAATATCACGAACCTCTGCTAGGAGGAACATGCACTTGGAATCATTTTCATCCTGGTCACTATGCAGGATGAGGTAATAATTACCGACACATAATGTATACTCGTTTCCTTATGGGTGTACGATGTAAAAACTGTGCTCAAGGGGGTACATGTTCCGGGTACGGTGGCCCATTCTCCTTCTTTACATATTTATGACCACACAGACCCGCTTCGATATCTTCTGTTTTTATAATAAAGCTAGATTAGCCAACTTTTAACTGCAAGTCTTTCTCGATACCCAAACAGCTTCCTTTGAGGATCGATTGTTATTCAAGTAGACGATGACTCCTACCCAGGAAAGGGCGTTTCTGATTTTCCCTTTACGATCAGGGAGGGTGGCTATTTGAAAGCTGATAAATGTTACGGTCCCACCCTGTATAGCCACACGCGCATTTCGCGCAATGGGGGATACACAAGGTGTCACTGAACTGCTGGCATACGGTTCCTACTAAGACAAATCGAAAATGTGCTATATATAATGGTTCTTCGTACGAGGCTTCGTTTTCGGGAACATCGATCGAGTAGTGTTCTTAACCCTTATCCATTTTGACCCGTAATATAACATACACTAACCCTTTAACGCATACACGTTCAGTGCATGTAGTCTGTGCGGGGAACGCCGACAGGCGTTCAGGTAGTACAGTGGGCAAATGGGGCTTGAGGATTTCCGCACGTGGCGTACGGCAAATGTTTCAACTTTCAAGCTTCGTCCTCAAAGACCAAAATTTTTATTTTTTGTATTGTGTAATCTTCTTATTTGCTTAAGGTGATGATACTAATAAGTAATGAGTAGTAGCTCGAATGGGTAAAAGAGGGAGGGTTAACTTCAATTTAAGTTCCTTCTTCAAAATAAATTTTCTTGTCAAGGGAGCTTGGTAGAAGAATACTTTACCCCCACTTTTTATTTATATTGATGCTAAGTCTCTCTTAGGTTACTTCAGTCTGGAGACACCCCGTATATATGCGCGTGCGTCGTTCCGTGACGCGCGCAAAAAACGAAGAAAAAGTAGAAGGGTGGCGCGAAGAGGCCAAGACCTGGCAGAAAACTCACTTTCCGCTTCGAATCAGCCCTCCAGCCCCTCGCACGAGCACGTTCTGGCCTCCCTTAGGTAGAAGTAGCTCAAAATACGCAAGAAGAGAACAAAAACCGTGTCCCGGGAGTGTAAGAAGAATATGGGAACAGATAGGATATCTAGGGATGAACGATGGGAGCAAATAAAGCGAGTTACACGGTTCCTGTATTCAATTGTGCCTCGTTAGAAAGCCACGAGGAGTGGATAACCCTTATTGGTAGCTTCTTGATCATCGAGCTTCATTCGTGTGGGAAATTCAGTTCATTATTAATTGAGATCGATGTTGATTGGTGATTAGTAATCCCTCGATTGCCATTACGTTAGTTGGGAAATTAAGTTCATTCTGTTATAATTCTCTGATACTTTTGCAGCAAGACACTTAGAATATTTAAAGTGCTATCTAAGAACAGATGTTAAATTTTGGACGTGAAAGTTGATAACATATAAATTAAAAGAAACTTTTATTTTTAATTTCGATTTACAAAAAAGACTGTTTAAGCTTCAAGTAAAATTTAACTTATACTCGTTTGTCCGCCCACCAGAGAATTATTCTTGTTAAGAATTATTTATTACTATGAGAAAATCGTAGTGTTATTTAAAACCGCCATGGATTACCAACGAATAATTTCTATGGATATTCCTCGAGTCCCTGTGGTCCAAAATGAAGTATAAAACTAAACTTATCGAAGCTCAACTTAACATTAATTATAAATAAATAGTTACTTATTAATTTAGAATGGATCCTGAAGCGTTGGATTCAAATATACAGAAACATCGCCAATGCCACATTTGTTAAACAATATCTACACACAACCTCATTTCCACACAACATTTCCACAGTCCTTCGTTTCAGTATTAAACATTCCAGAAGAAACTCCAACTAACAACATACAATTTCTATCACTCATCCCTGACAATGAGGCATCATCGCGAATAACTACAAAAAAAACAGCAAACGATATCATCAATAAACGTAAACAAATCTCATTGTCAGTGGAACAGCTCAACGCTCACGACGCTGCAGGTTGAAGGGCTGCGAAACAGGCACGTCGGATCTTTATTCCATCGAGGAAAAACCATAGAAAAACCAGTCGGCAGAGCGGCAGAAACACGAGGATCGTGAAGAAATGATAGCAAGCTTTCAGGAAGGATCGAGTGTTTCTTCTACGGTCATGAATCGCCCGCTGCCAGCAAGAAATCACGTGTCCATCACGCGGCTAGGATTAATACAGCAAGATGCATGTGTCGGCGACGGCATAATTGCGGCCGATGTATTTCTTCCACGCGAAACGACTTTCCATTTCTGCCCGTTACCATCGCGTGGCACCAGTGATGACATAATTGCGTCCATTTCTACTTATCGTTAGTGTTATTTATCTGCCCGGGTGGATCGTGACGTTATGTTGACGGTTCTTTCACTTTGCGTACCCGTAGGGCACGCTGGGTATGTTGGAACAAACGTCTCACTTGGTGATTACATTCTCAGGGATCCTCGGTGGTTGGGAAGGCTTAATGTTGGACGTGGGGGTTTGGAGGATCAATTTTAGGGGGACCAGTGGGCGGGGCGAAGGGATGAAGGTGGGGGTAGTGGTATTGAGTGACCAATCGATTTTGTTTCGACTGTAGGCAATGCAAAATTTAGAAATCTTTGAATGTTTGGAAGATTTGATATTGAACAGAGGTCTGGAGAAACCAATTTTAGTGGACGCAGTGGGCGGGGCCAGAAGATGGAGGTGTAGTGGTGAGGATAGCGGTATTGAGTGACTAACTGATTTTGTTTCGAGTATAAGCTATGCAAAATTTAGAAATCTTTGAAGGTTTGGAAGATTTGATATCGAGCAGAGGTCTGGAGAAACAAATTTTAGTGGACCCAGTGGGGGGGGGCTAGGACATAAAGGTGTAGTGGTGGGGGTAGCGTGCTTTCAGTGGTTTTGAGTGAGCAACTGATTTTGCTTCAACTATATCCAATTCAATATTTGGTAATCCTGAGACCAATTATATTAGAATCAATGCACAAAAAATAAGATACAGATGTTGATGGTAGTCAAACAATATCTCAAAGAAACTCAAGTTTCAATGCGCTCAAGTAGCCACTTGTTTCCGTTCACCATAGGCAATCAAAACCTCAGAACTCCTTCAAGAAACAAACATCTGACCCACACACCACCCCCTCCCCCAATTTCCATCACTCAGTGCACTCAAACCTCCCCCACCAAATCCCCATTTCCCCCAGAATCAAAGCACCATGGTCAAACCTCAGCTCCTTAATACTCGATATTTCCGCCCCACCTCCCCAGAGGGTGCCCCAAGAAGGAGGGGGTGAATATTTGAAGAAGAAACATTCGATCGTCCCCCTCCCGTAATCCGCGCCTTAAACTTGAGGGGCCATTCGTTAGAAAAGCCATTGGAAAACTTCGAGGATCATTATCTCCAAAAATCGTCCCCCCTTAATAGGGTACTCCAAAGGAGTTTCTCCCATTCCAGGGGCGGAAAGAAGAGAAGGTGGTCGCCTAGGGGGGCGTGGGGCGAGGTGGCGCGAAAAGAGTCGAGGCTACACCCCGATCCTTCTCCGAAAAGCCTTTCCCTCTCCTACGGCGATGGTCACAGTTCGGTCGGCACCCCTAAAAATTACTTCATGTAAAAAACGAGCTTCGAACGGGACAGGGGCAGCTGCTGGGACGAGGGTTACGCGATTCGACGACGGAACTATTCGAACTCGCTCTCTTCGAGGACCAAAGTGGGGCTGAAGGGAGCAACACGGCTTCTTGAGAGACTTCAAACGAGCCCGGTGATCGTAAAATTTTTGTATTGTCCCGCGTGTCCCTCGCCAGCGAGGACATTTCGCCTCCACGAGGGAGCCTTTCGCTTGAACCCCGAGGCAGCTTGATTTAAGTGGAACACACTCGGATCGACGTGAAATACGATGGCGGGTTGGGTCTGCTGTGACCTGATGTATAGTTCTGATAGGCAGATAATAGATACTTAATACTTTGACTGGACCGGGGTTCGGACGTTTGTGGAACCAATTTTATCACATTCTAAATGTCAAACTATACGTGTTACTTGCTATTAGCATTACTTCGTTGAGGAAATGAGGATTCTAGATTACAACGGGGGTGGATTCTCATATCCAGGAAGCTTATCCTGAGGCATATGAGTAAAATTACTGAGCAAAATGAGAAGTTGAAATGGTAAATGATATCCGTGATAAAGAAATGAGAAATTTTTTTTAGTAGAAGGGGGATGTAAATTCCATGCTGAATACTAATAATTTATTTTAATTTCTAGAGCTGTGGCAAGGTAGAGCTGAGATTGTAAGACCCAACGTCATACTGTGGTAAAAAAGAAAATACTGCAAATTTTCAGTTCTGGCACTTAGGTAGATCATTCATCATTTACCATTTCGACTGCTCAAATTGATTTTAAGATACATGGTCAAGTTATCCTTTCTGTTGGGAAAATTTTGTGCAAACTGAACTCCGAGCTTACAATTAGTTTGATTTTAAAATACACATTCAAGAACTTGTGGACAAGACTTTCGTCACTTTTTGGATAAATATGCAAATCCAGGAAGAAAGTCCCTCGGCGCGAAAACACGCCGACGCCAGTCAAAGTGGTAACATACAGTAGAACATTGTGAGACAGTGAGTCTTGCACCGTTCCATCCTCGTTTTCAATGTGTCACTTTTAATTTTTCTATTTTTGATACTCAAGTGTAATTTACTCATTTACATTCTAGTACGAAAAATTGAAAAATTGAAGCTATACATGTAATATTCTTCGATAAAGCAGGGTATATTCCCAGCGTTCCAGCGTTACGCATTGCACGCTTGATCGGTGATGCTGCACACGTCCAGTGGGCCTCATAAAACCGTGGAACTTGTAACGCTAGCAGTAGCAGTAGTTTCCCAAAGCGTATGCCCGCGGATTCTCGTTTCACAGACACCGTCTGATCATTTTATTAGACTGCAACATGGCTTTGGTTACGTGTCTCGAGTATCGCAATAAACATTACTGCTTCACTTCATAATCTTGCGTCAGCATGCTCGCGATAGTCCCTGGTCCCGTGCTCGGTTTGTTCGTTATGCATTATCTTACTCGATAAACCGCTAGGATTTAGAGACCTTCCTTCGTCTCATTTTCACTTAAGCTCTTTCATATCGATCGTTAAACTACTACGTGGTCTCCCATGGAATATGTAGTTACCCAGAAATAAGTGTAGGTACACTTTACAAGCAGAAAGAAAGTACATATGTGCATAGATCTTCGACTTCTTTGGCTTCAATGAAAACCAGTGATATAACTCATCAAAACTCCAGCTTTGATACTATTTAGTACGACCCGGATTTTTTTCTTGATTTTCGACGGAATTTTACGAAGCAACTAAAAACAATGAAATATTTCTGAAGAAAGTTTTATGTACAAAAAATATGAAAAATAGATTCCTAAATAGATTCTTGCAATAGTATATGTACATAATTACTATTGTGTTTTTCACTGTATATCATTTTTTAAACACAACAGTGAAAGTACCCTTTTCCAAAAAAATCTTTCTGTCTTTTTTACCTGTCCAGGATTTCTGCTGAAAAAATATAGTAACCCTATGTACAGATCTTCTACCAAATTTCTAATCTACTCATACTTATTCCCACAAAATTCGAAGTCCGAAGTGGGCGGGGCCAAAGACTCCGCCCACTGCGTCACTTCCACCCGCGCATGCGCAGTGGGACCATCACTACTGCTCTGTCAGTTCCAGCCACCTCTACTCGACTATAATATCTCCTACTCTCCCCAAGACACTGATAAACATTCAGAATATCTGTTAAAACATACCCACACTGTCTCTGTAATCACGTACGTCTAGTTTCCCCTCCCAAATTCCTCGACGTAACTTTTTCTTCGCCTCCCCCTTGTTTTCTCATTCCAGGGATCAAGATCGCCCCGTACCGAGACACAGGACCCGCGATCCCCAGGAAAAGGGGGCAGCCTTCGGAAATCCTTCGTCGATCGCGGACACGACGCGTCTACATAATACCGAGCATATAAGTCGCTGCCGCGAATCCTCCGTGCGTGACCGACGTATAGAGTTACGCGGTGCGCGCGGGCTGCATTCCTAGGCAGGCGTGCACGTGAAATTCGATAGCTTTTGCGCGCCGAAGAAGGCGCGTAGAAGGGCGAGCAGCCGTGACGAGGACGAAGGAGGCGACGATCGATCGTTATCCCCGTGCTCGAGCTTATTGCCGTCGATTTTTGCACTTCGCGCAGCTCTCGTCGCGGGAAACTTGTACGCGGTTCTTCTTCACCTCGTCTATTATAATTGGGGAGTGGAGGATGGAAAATTGAAGTGGACGGGCTAATCATGCTTGAGATTTGAGAAATTCGAGGTTTAGAACGTTTATTTGGGGGTTTTTGTTATGTTTGGTTGGGTGATGAGTTTATATTGGGACTTGTGTACAAATTTGTTTCGATACTCGGTTTCCTTTTATTAAGGGTTAATTTTATTTACAAGAGAAGTTAAGCAACCAGAAATTCAGAAAATTAAAGAACTTTGTGTGCAAATAGATTCATGCGGAAGACAAACCTAATTTTTTTTTTGGTACCATAATGTAGTTTTAGGGGTGAAATCACCCCTTGGAAAAATGCAGAATTTTCTTTTTTTATTACAAGCTTTTATTTAGCTTCACTTGTGAGTTTGTTCGTTAGTTTGTGAGGATATCTTGTAAGCTAATTTTGACCCACTTCTACATGTTCGATCGACTTGAAATTTTGCACACATATGAAATTTTCCAATGACAATACAAAAGCTTGTTGTAAAAAAAATTTTTTAGTTTGGTTTATTATATCTACAAAACTGCGTAAAAGTCATTAACGAATTAAGGATTGATGGTGAGGGTAACTTGAAAAGTATGAATTTTTCGATAATTATTTTTACGCAATTGGTAACCCAATTATAAATCATACAGGAATTCCAAATACACTTTCACTGAGTTTTAATTATTTCTACGATTAATCACAGAAATTCTTTCCATTCTTACACATACAATTTACAAAAGTCGAAACTTGGATCATCATTTGCACCAAAAATTTTCATTATCGCGCTCCACATATTTAACAAGTTGCTGTACGTGGCATGTGTTACCTGTTCGTGAAATTTAACCCAAATCGAGGACACGAGGATGGTGCTCGTGTGTGAACCAAGCCTAAAGTGAAAGCCCGTGAAGTACACCGATGCATTCTGCCAGCGATTACCCGGTACGACCTGTTCCCCGATGTATACGTCCCGATTTTACATACCCACGACATCGTTTCCCGATTAAGGATTCCGAAACGCGGCCTCGACACGAGCAAAAAGGCACAGGCTCTGAATCGTAATGTAAAATCGATCGACTCTTGCTTTCTGCCTGCTCGATGCCCGCCAAGATCCTAACGCCACTGTTGACACTGAATATTACTAATTATTTATGCTAATGTATTATACAATCTCGTAAACGTGGTATCCTTGCCATCAACGGTATCTCCTGTATCATTATTGAAGATCCCGGCAAATAAGGAAAACTTCCCAGCCCCTTCAATTCCACTTTCGCGAGGACCATACAATCGAATTGCACTTGAAATTATGCAAAAATTTCTTCTCCACCGAAGCTTTATTCTCGAGAAGATTAAAAATGCAAAGCTTACACATGTTGCATTAATTAGTATGCCTGATTGATTGGAAGGTGGAATTGCGTTCTGAAACTTTATCACTGATATCACCACTGCCATCGAATATAATGCTATTTTGCAGCCATTGAAGTCGATAATTCTAGGATATTAAGGTAAAATTGTAATCAATCTAAAAAATTCTGTACACTTTGATATTGGCAGTGGTGGTGGAAAAAAATTTAAAGTATTCTGGGAAACCCTCATTAATGGAAAATAAAGTTTCTATATTTATTTTTAATGGAACTATCTTCATCCTATTATCTTTCACAATTCAAACTTTCTGTTGGTCACTGGTGTAGTTTTCACACCTCCTTTCAAGTGTCAGGCTAAAAAATAAGAAAGTGGAACGATGACCTAAAGAGTTCATTTATCCACTAAATATTGTGAACTAACAGGTACAACACCCTTTTAATAATAGTAATAATAATAATAATCATAAATAATGGAGCTGAACTCGAATTTTGATCTGTTTCATTCTTATCTCGATCTGTTATCTTTCTCTCTATTTCGTTTCTTTATCTCTAAATACATTTTGTTTATTCTTTTCTTTATATAATTCGTCTCCCCATGTGTTCACTTGATCTATCTTTTGCTTTTGTCTTTCGCGTACCAAAAGGGCTACCGTGGATAAATTATTAATATTGGCATTGGCCAACCGCGACCCTGTCATTCGCGACACAATCTAACCAGGTGGGATTCAATTGGCATTATCGAGCGAGCGCGAGAAACGTCGATTCGATTCGCGAAAGGACCCGAGGGAAGCACGTAATCTACGGCGACCGAGGCGCGTCGATATAATTGGATAAGCCTCGAAGAGCCGCGAGTCTCGTGTTTCATCTTTCCCATTCCGCGGCGGCTTAAAACTCGAGGGATTTCGTCGAGTATGGGACCAGCGTATCGAAAATCGCTTGGCCAGCGTTAATCCTCGATTACGTGCGCCTTAATCACCGGTGGTCGAGTCTCAACGCAGCGAGTTTTCTTGTTTACCTGCTTTTATTTTGTTTTAATTCTTTACGCTGTAGCCATCCAATATCTGCGATCGCCGACGCGCCCGTCGATATTTTACAATATCCCAGCGGACGAGATGCAATGAGACTGGTTACAAGTGGGAGGGGAGGGATAGCGATGGCTTCAAGATGCTTCAATTTTGCTCTCGAGTTGTTTGTAATTTGGAATTAGGAGAAATTCGAAATTTTGTATTGGTGAAGTGTTTGGGCAACTCGAGGGAGCTGAGTTTGGACGATGTTAGGGAAAAAGTGGAGTGATAGATTTTTGGTGGGGGTAATGGTAGTGGTAGCAGATATAGTAGTGGTAATAGTAGAACTAGTAGTGGTACTAGTTGTAATACTAGCGGTAATAATAGCACTAGTAGTTGAATAGTGGTGGTAGTAGTAGTATTAGTAGTTCTAGTAGTATAACTAGTGGTGATACTAGTAATAATAGTAGTGGTAATAGTTGAACTAGTAGCGGTACTAGTTGTGATAGTAGTGGTAATAATAGGACTAGTATTTTAGTTTTGGTGGTACTAATAATAATAGTAGTGGTAATAATAGAACTAGTAGTGGTACTAGTTGTGATAGTAGTAGTAATAATAGCACTAGTATTTTAGTAGTGGTGGTACTAGTAATAATAGTAGTGGTAATAGTAGAACTAGTAATAATACTAGTAGAACTAATAGTAGTACCAGTAGTAATAGCAGTAGTAATACTAATTCAACTACTAAATACTAAAACCTACATCAGTATTCAATAAATAACACATATTATCACATGCACTGAACCTGCACAAATTATAACAGAAACTTCACGCATCGACACCACTGTGTACCCCGCATAAAGATTTTCAACATCTCCAAGTACCTAATACCAGCGTCTCAAAAGTTTCAGCATCCCAAATGTAATTGAATCCCCCAGATCCCTTAGCAGCTTCAGAAGTCTTTCCAGATTTTTAAGCTTTTTTAAACATTTGAATTGTAGCCGCCGCGCGACACTGGATTGCACGGAAACGCGAAACAGAGGGGATGGAATGCCCATCGCCACGCATAGGGGCACTTCACGGGATGTATGAGGGTGGAGGCTGGGGATGGCGAGAGGGATTCGTAAGGGTGTAGAGGGAAATAAAGAGAGGTAATCCGTGGTTATACGACGAGACACAGTTGGCAATGGCGCGTTCGGTGGGGGGAAAAAAGCGTGCTAAATCCTGGGAAAGTAGTGCTCGACGATACTGCCTTTCGTCTACCTCACCGTTCCTCGCGAGATTGTACATCTATTGAATGCGTACTTACGACGAAAGGTTGAGGGTCGCTGTTATGACCTCTTATGATGGATCTACGTTCTATACCACCCTAGTGGTTTTCGTTAATAAATAATACCAACAATGCACAAATAACTCAGACTATATATACATCTTTCTAAAAACTACAAATTATAAAAACTTGATCAAATTGTATGATCATATGCCAATTATCAGGAGCAAGATTTATGTTAACAGAAGGAACTTCACTTCAACCACTTGTATTTCTGAAACTATTTAAGCCCTCCTGATTTGCACATAGGTAGCTCCCCGTTGCTTTCAGTATTTGTAGAGTTCGGAAAAGAATAATATCGGAAACTCGACGTTGGGGGAATTGGTAACGCGCTTGACCAGTAACGCAGAGGACTCGCTGATCGCGGGTTCGAGTCCCCATCGCCCAAGGTTTTTTCGCCTACACAATTAATAATAGGTAGTTATTACTTTGCAGACACTATCACAGACATACCTACATTATATCATCCTGCAACCTCAGATCAACATCGTAACAAGTATATACATACATACTAAGAAGATCGAACACCCTCTATTAGACCCTCAACGTCTGCAATTCCTGAGCCACTGACGACTGGTCTGGTCTGTCCGACAAGTGCCGTCTAATACTACTGCCAAAGCAGATTGCAGATTCCTGATTACTCAACAATCAAAACTACTTTGCTTCCTCTTATAGCCATCACTAATGCACTTCCCCATTCCTTCATCCTCCACAGCACATTATACCTTCCAATATTCTCCATCTATCCACCTCCCACCCAAAGTTCCACCTCGTCCACCCCGCAACGAGAAAGACGCAAGAGGCCCAGAAACCAGAACCACCGATCCTCCCCTCAGCTCCCAGGATTCCGCGGATGTTTCGCATCGAACCCAACACGGAAACACTCGCATTCGACCGAAAAACACGTGCCTGCGAATCGAACCGGCTTACGGGGGCGTCCGCGGCGGACGAGTATGATGTACTGCGCTAATAACCGAACCCACGCCGGCTGTGGCAGATCCTAACGATGTTTTAAGCCGTAATTAATTTACTGGCCGAACCCCTTACCTACGGGACGCAGGCTGCGGTAGCCTTAAATTCCTGCCCCGGACCGATGGCCAGGCGAACGGCCGGCGGGAACGCCGGTGTACACCTTCCGACCGTATCGCGTTGCACACGTACGCGGAGAGGCTGAATGAAGCACGAAACGGGCGTTCGATGATCTCTGCGCGGCGCTCGCCCCGCGGAATATCTAAATAGCGATCAGTTTCGGCGGCAGGTATCCAACCGCTGCGGAGTCAGCGTGTGGGCGTGAAGCTCGGCCGCGCGGGGCATTTTTCTCCGATCGGGACGGAGCGGGGCCTTTTCTCACGGGGCCGCTTTGTATCGCGTGCAAACCGACGCCGGCACGGGGGCATTCGGCTACAGGGTGTTTCTTGATCCGCGGGCGATGATTACAGGGGCGAGGTAGGCGAAAAGGGAATTGAAGTGGATTTTGTGGAGGTTTGTTGTATGTGAGTTTGGTTAAGAGTTGGGGAAGTTTGATAAGAATTTTGGAAATTAGGGATGCGTTGGTATACAATGGGGTGCAAAAGTTTCAGGGCAGATGGTTTTTCAATTTTTCTTTCAGAAGCAAAGTCCTTAGACCGGAAGACTTTGGACGAAAAATTGAAAAACTTTTGTGCATGAGTTTGTTTCAGAGTTGGGGAAGTTTGATAGGAATTTTGGAAATTAGGGGTGAGTTGGTATACAATGGCGTGCACCAGTTTCAGGGCTGATGATTTTTCAATTTCTCTTTCAGTAGTGAAGTCTTCAGAACAACAATTGAAAAACTTTTACATGAGTTTGTTTCAGAGTTGGGGAAGTTTGATAAGAATTTTGAAAATTAGGGGTGCGTTGGTATACAATGGCGTGCACCAGTTTCAGGGCTGATGATTTTTCAATTTCTCTTTCAGTAGTGAAGTCTTCAGAACAACAATTGAAAAACTTTTACATGAGTTTGTTTCAGAGTTGGGGAAGTTTGATAGGAATTTTGGAAATTAGGGGTGCGTTGGTATACAATGGCGTGCAAAATTTTCAGGGCAGATGGTTTTTCAATTTTTCTTTCAGAAGCAAAGTCTTTAGACCGGAAGTCTTTAGAAGAAAAATTGGAAAAACTTTTGCACGCCACTGTAGGTCATATATGTAGAGCTATAATTTTCACGAGGAAAGTGAAGGTGTATGCTTATCAAGCGGTAGTGAAGTTACCACTGCGCATGTCGCTACAGAAGGGATCTGCAGTATCTATAGAATGTCGCAGGTGTATTATTGGACGACTCGGAACTACGGACCGCCCCTTCTTTGAACTCCTCCCACAAAGCTCACTATTGCTTGGTACACCTGTAATAATTATTAATTACTCTGGCATTTATTTACTTAAGGATTCCTTACCGATTCTGATGACCTTGAAATATGTTGCCAAAGACATCATTCCAAACCATCTTTTCCTACATCGTACATGTTATCACCGCTCGACTTTAGTTTTTCTCAAGTAAGAAGAAAGAAATAATATTAAATCAATCTCCTTAGCTGTGCACACACAAATATCACAGATATAGCAAATGTTCAGTATTAGATGCCGTCCGCCATTAAGGGAACTCCCCCTAACATGAGTTTAACTGAAGTTTTGCGAATATCTCAAAAACTAAAACCGAGCAGCGGTAACATATACAGAGAAAAATTGTTCAGAATGATGACCTTGAGAACATATTTCAAGGTCATCCAACTCGGTGAGGAATACCTAAAGTAAATACCTAAATACCGTAGATCACTAAATAGATCCAATCATACAAACACAGTCGTTGCAATACATCCCTCACAATTTGAGATTCCCTTCTTCCACTTCCATTTCGATAGCAAATTGAGAAATACCTTTTCCCACCAAAAAGAAGTCTCACTTTCAATAAATATTGGAACTCCAGGGGTGGCGTGTGAACCCCAGGATCAAACCAAACAATCCCTCCGTCAATAAACCCTAAAACGTCCTCGGTCTCCGCGAGAGCCACCACCCCCGAGGATTTTGCATCCCGAAATTGGCTCTGGGAGAAGAGTAACGCGGATCGCCGGTGACAAAGTGGCACAGATGCCAGCCAATTTGTCTAGCCCATTGATTGGGCAGCGGCGTCGCTGGCGCGGACGCTGCTGGCGGGTACAGTGGGCGGAGGAGGTGTAACAGGGCGCCGAGACGCCAGACGCCGCCGGATGTCGGGGCGCCGGGTGTCCTAGACTCGACGGGACAACGACCGCGATGTTTGTCGGGCGGAATGGGCGGAAAAAGGAACGAGGCATTGCCCGGTCGGCAATCCCGACGAAAACGTTCGAAAAGGAGAGCACCGACTGTCTAGCTTCGCCGAGGGGATGACGGGGGAGGAAAAGTGCTGCGGTAATAGCGGAATAGCGGCGGAGGAGGGGGAGGAAAAGGAGGAAAATGGTAAGTGATGCGCAGTCGAGAAGAATGAAAGGAAAGGAACAGCGAACTCTTGGGAAAGAGGAGGAATGGACGGCTATAAGCGAGATTAATACCTGGGCTTCGTTTTTTTAAATTCGAGAACGCGCAGCACGGTGAATGGAGTACGTCTGGTGCACGTAGTGACAGGGGCGGGTGCGCCAGATTCGGGTCACCGATTTGGTTCCAGTTTTCCGTATAGGGAATGCGGGACATCGTGGCGTACGTATTTATTACACTCACATTGTGTACGTGGTACGAAGGGTATAAATGGAAAATAAAAGAGAAGGTAAGGAAAGAGAATATCATATAAATGGAGGTGTACGAAGGCGAGGCGAGGCTTTAATGGCTGCTTTTAAGGATGATGTGGTAAACGGTTGAGATGCAGGGCTAGATTGTTGACGGGGAATTTGAGTTTAATGTTCTGCTTTTTGTAGGGCGTTCGTGTGGGCTAGTGTTTTTTTTAATGAGCTTAGATTTTTATATGTATAATGATGTGAAACTTGAGTAAAGGATGGATAGCAATTGTTTTTGAGTTAATGGGGCTGAGGTTAATTTTACTTGGGTTTGTAGTTGGGAAGGGGCATGCGTAATGGGGATTTCAATATTGCATAGTAATATTCTTAACTTATAAATAACGCAGAATAAAAAGAATAAAATATTATTTCTTCATTTTTATTTAAAGAGTCAGGTTTAGTTGGCAGGCGAAAAAATCGTGGAAAATCTAATATATATTTTTTTGCAACTATTTGATTATGTTAAAAGTACATATATTCGGCAAGTCTCGGTGATTTTATTATAGAATAATATTAAAAAATGAACGAATAGCAACCATTCTCCCGGAAGCTATATTTTTGGCGGTGAGCACGATTTCTCCGAGCTCGATCATCTGATATCGAAGAGTGAAGAAGATTCTGTTAGTATATGAGATTATTTGGTACTTAAACGAAGGATTTTTGTTTCAGAAGAAAACTAAAGTTTGAATTCACGAAACAACGTGTTTTTGCGTTAAACGCCAGTCATTTTTTCTGAAATACTTTTTTCGAAAAATCCTTCGTCCATGCACCAGATAAACTCATATATTAACAGAATCTTGTTCACTTTCTGACTTTAGATGATCCAACTCGGAGAAATCGTGCTCACCGCCCAGCGCCTTTATAAAAACCGCTTCCGCGAAAGTGGCTATTATTTAATATTTTTCATTTTTTAATATTTTCCTATAACAAAATTACTGAAAGCTGCTGAATATATGTACTTCTAAAATAAGGAAATAGTTGTAAGAAACATACATCACATTTTTCACAAAGACTTCCCCAAAATGACATTCTTTTTCGCCTGCCAACCAGAGTTGAGCAAAATGTAATCTAATTACAACTTACAAATTACAATTAAAATGTAATTGTGTAGTTGATTACACATTATTTTCTGTAATCGTTCATTTAGGTAGTTGACGAAACCAAATGGTCAACTACCTAAATTACACATTATTTTCTGTAATCGTTAATTTAAGTAGTTGACCATTTGGTTTCGTCAACTACCTAAATGAACGATTACAGAAAATAATGTGTAATCAACTACACAATTACTTTTTAATCGTAGTTTGTAACTTGTAATTGGATTACATTTTGCTCAACTCTGCTGCCAACTATACCTGACCACTTAAGAAAAACCTTAAGCGTCCGGCACGAGGGGAACTCCTCCTACTTATATGGAATAATAAAACACAAATATGTATGTTTTATTATTTCCGAGTATCGTTGATGGCATACTCCATCGGGACCGACTAAAGCGTTGATATGATAGAATATTTAATAGCATAATTACTCGTTCGTAATATTATCAAACAAGGAAAGACAAACCTAAATTCTTTCTCGGAACTCTTAACGTATTGGCAAGTATCCACGTTGTAAAACTCGTTAATTACACCGCAGGAAATCCATAATTCAGATAAAATTCACGCTCTCAGGCTTTATTGCAACAGACAAGAAATCCTACTTTATCCCCTCGCGGGGTGCATGCGTAAAGCAGCATTAAAACCAAACGAAACTCGCGAGCAACAAAACCTGCCTTCCCGAGATATCGGCTATAGTCTACTACTCCCGATTACCCACGGCACTCGGCGCCATTCTTGCACACACTCCGTAAGGAAGGTTCGCGATAACCTAACGAGCAGATCGAGTTCACCGACGATGCTTAAAGAGTCGACCAATCGGCCGTTCGGCGATTCCTGATTCTGTGGAATGCCAGGTATTTCAACTTCGAAGTTCCCCAAATTTTCATGATGGGGGTACAGCATAAGCTGGGTAATCTTGTAACAGCTAACAGCGTGTAAATTTGCAAACTTTATAGAAACCGTGTTTGGGAGAAATTTTTGGGGTCGGTTTGGAGGAATATAATACCCAATTTTAGCATTTATTTAATTTTGGGTAATATGGAACTGAAGCTTCGGTTCCATTTGGTATAATCGCTACGGAAGCTTCGGTTCCATTTGATATTAACTTTACTACTCGGCTTCGCCCGAAATTCAGATACTGATTTTATAAAAAAATTTGATTTATTTATTTTTTGTGAAAATAGTCACATTCATCTGGATTAGGTAGCTATGCATAATGAGCTGAGGCACATTTCGTGATACCAAAGTTTAGCGTTCGAAAGTTTTTAGGCGACAGACAAACATACAAACATTTTGTTTTATATATTAATTGATAATGCACTACTGAAGTTTCGGTTCATTCTGATTAGGGAATACGGTATCCCGAGATTTGATATAACTAATCCTGAGAATTTTTAGGGATATTTTAAAAATGTAAATAACTTCATGAATATCTGAAAAATATAAAAATAAACAGAATAAATAAACATAGTCATTTCATAATAATAAGGACAATAATAATAATGATTTATTCAATGATTTTTGTGCTACCGCACAAATTCAAATTCAGTACAGTCCTAGTCCACTCTATTAACGTCTACCAAAATTCAATTCAACTTGATTTTGAAAATCACAGCTATACTCGAGCTCATTTTAGAAGGAACTTGCCGACCGACGAATCGTTGACGTTCATTGGTGCCGAAACAAATTACTATTGGCTATACCCCAAACAAACGCTTCCTCGGAGCCAATGAGCTCATTCTACATGCGCGAATAAGTTCCTTCTAAAATGAGCTCGAGTATATGTATAGGTTCTTTACAAAAATTACTCCATTCAGAAAAACTTATCCCCTAACTTCAGCTTCCTTCTCCACAATCACTCCTTTCACATCCAATCATACACACTGCCCAACTCTTCTGACTTTTATTCACGTACCAGACACCTTCCCAATAGAGAATCCCTTATAAACAAGCTACTTATTCTTTCATATACCATATCTTACCACCCACCACGAGACACCCCGTATAAATCCATTCCCCCAACCAACCCAACCCTAGTCCACCGTGAAACGTATCCGAAGCCTCACAGACGTTTCCAATTTTCGCGCCATCCATCGGGATGACCGTCCCCTGGCCCCAGTCGTTAGCGATGCCTCGCAGAGACCAGGCATCCGGCAGGACACGGGGCGTTCGATGAGAGACGGGAGACCTTGACGAAGGGGGAAAGAATAGCTCCGCTGAGCGCGAGAAGGAGAAGAAGAAGAGGTCGAAGTGGCCAGAGGTCCAGCCAAGGGAGCGTTTATGACGAGGCCTCCTCTGAATTACGATCTCAATACTGCAATAAGTGCTCTTAGCGGGGCCATGTTTTTTTTCGGTCGACGCGACTTTTCTCCCCCACCTCGGCCTCTTATCGTGGCTTTACGCCGCCGCTCCCGTGGGCTTCCCCGAGAAATATTATTTAATTAACGGGAGGCGACTGGCCGCGGTCGAGACCTGGATCTTCCTTCGGTCGTAAATAAAAACGGTACATTCTTGGTCCCCTGTCTCCTCTCATCCTCCCCCTCTCGCGACGTCCCGACCCTCTGTCCCTCTTCCGCCGTGGATTGTTTGCCCCTGAACTCTGATGGGACCGAAGTTCCCGTAATTGGATCTTCGAAATGCACGAGGCGGGGCGTAATTTGTGGTGCAACAAAAAAGGGAGATTGTTCGTGTAAAAATGAACAGAGATGCGGGGTATGGGTGCTTTGTGGATGGTATAGTTTTGGGGGAAATTGGTGGTGGGGATTGATGGGGTATTTGTAGAATGGAAGGGGAAGATTTGTTGGTTGGATCTTTGAACTCCATAACTAAACGGATTTATTTTGAATGAAGTCTCTTTGACTTTGTATGCATGTGGTGGGTGTTGTGGATGCATTGGTGGATGTTGAAGATACTCCAAGTGTCATTCGAGTAAGCGACGTTCTGGGTCTGTTTAATAGAATGGCACTTTTTATATGAGAGACATTTAATTTTCTGTTTTCTTGTATCTTCTGCAACTCTTGGTGGGATGGACAGCTTAACAGCTGACCACGGGGTCAATTTGGACCCACAATATAATTTCATTCATAAACATCTTAAAGTAATCTTTTACTTTTTACATTTAGGATGGGTTAAAATTGACCCCGGTTTCCACCAAGCGAGAGATAAAGGCGAATTCACACATATCAGTTTCGCGACGGTTCAGTGTAAATGGTTTGTGTTTTAGTAACTGCTCCATTACAAAACAGGAAAACGATCTATCTTACCACTAACACTGACAACCACAAAATCGTCACGGATTTGGTGATTGGAGTGCCAATTTATAATATTTGTCTGGTTGACATACACTCAATTACTATTAGCAATATTTATTAAATGAATTGTATTGTACGAACTAAAATTACACTTGTTTGAATAACTCCACCTTGCCAACAAACCATTATTTTATAATAAGAGTAACCATTTAATCCTTGTCTAGTAAAAAAATCCTAGTCTATTAAAAAAATTTAACTCTTGTTTGAAAAATGTATATTTTTTATGCCGTAAAATATTTCCGTTTATGATAAAAAAGTATAAAAAAGACTTTTTTAGAAGTACCTTTTTTCTTTTTAACGGACTTTAAAAAAAGGAGATAATACATTTGACCCATATGTATCTAGAATATCTAGAAACTATTAACACAAGACACTATCCTCAGCCTCCCAATCCACCTGTCTTCCAACATCAAAAAGATCACCGACAAAAGCATCCCACATAAAAATGTCTCCCGCTCCATTCGAATTTCAAGCACCCGAGTATCCCAAGTCCACAATCTCAGCCCCAGTCCCATAAATCTATCCGTCCCATCTTCGCTTCTCTTTTCCCGCCATTTCATTTCCCCTCACCTCACCGCCAGCCGTCATCCAACCGCGCTTTCCCTCGACGACGGTCCTCCCGCGACCCACGGCGATATTTTCGGTAATCATGGCACCGTTTCTGGAAGTCGAGGCCCGCCGGGGATGCCAGAGGTCTTTAAGCGCGACATTACTTCCGCTAGAAACGCGCCTTTTGGTCGATTAGCCCTGCGGTGAATTTAAGCCCCGCTCGAATCGGCCGCACACGCTCGCCTACGGCGTGCCCCGTCCCTCCCCGCGAACCATTCAACCCCCTCCCTGCCGCGAACAGCCGAAGAATTTCTTCCTTTAATTGTCCCCCAACCCCCGCCCCCGAGGCGGACGCGGTCGAAATATATATACTACGAGTAAGAAAACCGGGACTCGAACGACTCAGGAAAGTAATCTGCCTAATTACCCAGCAAGAGATTCATTCCAGCCCGGGGGAACGGGGAGGGGACGTTTTCCGTGTCGTAAAACGCGAGACCCAAACGCCTGCTCTCTCCATCCGCGCGATTTTCTCGCAGCGCGACGGTATTCGAGACGTTCCGAAGGCGCCACGGTCCTCTAAGTCCTGGATCCCCCCGAGCGAAGAATGACTGGATCTTTCCTCCTTCCACGGGGACGATAAGCTCGCGGGAAGGACACGAGAGACGCGTTAGCTTATTTAACGCCCTTGGACTATTGATGTCAGTACTTAGTGGTGGAGTTTTGGGAGTTGGGTGGTGTGGACCACTATTTTTATTTTTTTAAAATCGAGTGGAGGGGGTGTAAGGGGGGATGTAAGGGGTCAGTCCACTGTGACGGTTTGAAAAATTAAGCTATTTTTAAACATTCTTTTCTTCGTAAATACAACATATAATGCAATAAATCTTTTTGGTATTTATTAAGCTACTCTTATATTACACAAAAGAAAATTAAAAGATTTTTTTTAATTTGTGCTAAAACTTTAAACGCGATTATCTCAAAACAATAGTTTTTCAACTGGTGCAGGTGATTACCAAAAAACTATTTGACCAATTAGTCTGAAATTTTTATACGTTATTCAGAACTTGAGTGGCTATGACCGGGACCACGGAAACCTTTTTCGATTAACTATTTCATACTTTTTACAAGGTTTTACAAGGCAAAATGATTGAAAAATTCACCGTATTTCAGCATTTAAACTTCAAACCTCCGTCATTTTGTAAAATTTTTATCAGTGAAACTAATCCTGGTCCCCCATAGCCACTTAAATGCTGAATAACGTGTAAAAATTTCAGACTAATTGGTCAAATAGTATTTTGCAATCATCTGACTAGTTGAAAAATGTTATTTTGAGATAATCAGGTTTAAAGTTTTAAAGAAGTTAAAAAAATTCTTTTAATTTTTTTGCGTAATATAAGAATAGCTTAATAAATACCAAAAAGATTTATTGCATTATATGTTGTATCCCGGATGTTAGAAAATAAATGAAAAGAGAACGGAGAAAAATGGACCCAACTGAAGATTGAATATGAAGTGGAAAAAAAGCGGAGCGCATTCAAGTTGCCAAAAAATAGGACTAAATTCCAGTCGAACACTGTCAAATCGGGACATTCAAAATGAAACAGAATCAAACCTAAGAAATCCAAATCAATCCCAACCAACCCAAAGCTACCCCCGATTTCGCTGCATGAACCCAGTAAAGCTCCTTTCACCACACTTTCCTGGCCAAAGGTTGCCACGACTGCATCGACGCCAATAAATCACCGCCACCAAGGAAAGCCCCCTCAGTATGATTAACCGTCTTCCCATGGTGCCCCGACATCATCATCGCCCCCACTCTACACCCCCTGTCCACCTAACGCGTTTTAATTCCGGACGTCTCCACGCAAGAGCGTCCCCCGTTACGAGGTCGTACAAACATCGAGGCGAGAGCAGCAGGCGCGCCAGTCATCGACGTCGGCGATAAAAGTCGTCCGAAGACGCGAAGACACGGGGGTGGAGGCCACGTTTCGTCCACTTGTCGCGGTCAGAGCAGACTTCACTCGTGCTATGACGGGGGTGCAAGTGCGGGACGAGGAGAAAATATTCATAATGCTGGATTAAGCGTGGGAGTGGCCCAGGGGAGGTGGGGTGTTCTTCGGGGGCAGGGTGGACGACCAAACTAATCAAGAGTCCGCCCCATTTAATTCCCACCCTCGCTGTCTCGCTCTTAACCGAGACGGTAACTGCGCTGCGGCCAACAGTCGACTCCTGCTGCCTTGCTTCTCCTTATTGCGTCCTCTCGCCACACGCCACCCTCCCCCCATCCCCATAGCTAGAACGAGTGCACGTATCCAGCCACGTGGATTCGACTCTTTTTCGCGTCAGGTTCTTTCCTTTCTTCCCTTGCAATCATCGTTCCACCGTACCGTTTATCGAGCAACGGAGAGCTCGTCGCTGCAACCGTTGTTGCTCCCCTACTCTTGCGAAGAGAGCCCGCGGCTGGAGCCACGTAAGGGAGGTTATTAGATGCCCGACTATTATCGTGGGATCGTGTTCAACTGCCGGCCACCGGAAACACGGCTCGCAGTAATGAACGGGTTACCGTGAAATTTTAAATACCCCATAGCCCTCGGTGGATGGTCTCGAGCGGAAAGTGGGGGAGGTTGGGGGTTTGCTGAGTGATGTAGTTGGAGGAGTTGTGGATCTTTATTGCTGGTTGGTTGGTATGACGTGTGGAGGTGTGGAGGTGTGATGAGTGTGTTGTTTGTTAGAGTGGTGTGGACATTTTTGGTAAAGTAAGGAACGAAGTGAACAAAGTGAACAGACTTGAGTTATATTGGTTCGGAGAGGGCAGCTGTTTGGGTATTGCATTGAAGGGTATATTGATTCGTAGGATTTATTTATTTATTTATAAACGGGAAAAGTCCCATTAGTGTACAAAAACAGTAGGGTAAAAGACAAAATTACTACCAGCTACCCAATTACTGTCACCCTATGCTGTTTTATGTAAAGTAACGAATAAATCTTGTGAAATGATGCATAAAAAAAATTTAGCATACAATTGAAACTGTTATTTATATGATACAAAAAAAACCACACTTAATTCTTTCTTTGATAATTTGTATAAAACGATAAAAAAATTTAAGCGGATATTAGGTGAGTGAAAACGATGACTTCCTTACTAGCGAAAGAGAAAACAAGGCATTAAAGCAAATGCTGTAATTGTAATATTTAAGCTATTAACATAACCAAATATAATGTTTTAAATAATATAAGCATCCTAGAACTTGAGAAAATTGTGAATTCAGGGCATTTTCTGTGCCAAAAGTTCAACAAATAATGCTTGAAAAAGCATTTGTAAAGTGAAAGATACCTTTCTAGGAGTAAACATAAGACTCCAACTGTCGTATTTCAAATTTCATATAGGTACTTTTGTCCAATATTGTACGTCCGATACATCCTTAACCAAGTTGAACTTAATCGTCAGTGAACTCAACCACCACAAACTGAATCGCTACCAAACTTAACTCACTCAAACTCAATTGTAACCGACTCAACTTAATTAAAATTTCCAACCTAAAACTAAATTATTCCTTCTCAAAAATTACCTAGAAATATCGTTCAGCCATTTATCTCCCTCACAAAAAACTAACATCAGAATTCAGTGCATCAGCGAGCGAGTTTTCCCATCACTGTAAAACTCGATAACAATACTGAAAGTGGTTCCACAAGGGTTGCCTTTCATCAGGGTGAAACGTGCACTCGAATCCCAGTAAAAAGCTGACGAATACCGAAATTTCCAAGCACCCTCCCCGGCGTCCGCGAGCATTTACCGGGTTTATCGCGTCCCGATTCGATCAGCAATCGATGGTTAACGCTGCATTAAAACGATGAGTCTGCGGGGACGTGCTGTTGCGACCAGGACATGCGTGCACGCGTACACGATGCGATCCAAGTTAAAGCCGAACCAGACGCATTACTCAAAGGGTCGCGAAAGGTTAGCAAGCCTCTAAGGCTGCGTTCACAACAGCAATGCATTCTTTTTTTCCATCATTCATCCTGGTTGGATCGCTTGACAAGGTGCTCCAGGCAACATGAGTCAACGTTTAGCTTTCATCTTCTTCCATAGAACATCTTCATTAAATGTATTCAAATTCAACTTGCAGAACTATAATATTCAAATATATATATTTCAAACTTACATTAAACTGCTCCTCTTTGCGAACCTTTATCAATAATTTACAGTACACAAAGGGACATAATAGTGACGTTTTCGTGTCAATAGAAATTCAAAAATAGATAGATAGCAAATTGGAGATACAAACAAACTTTTGCAACTGTTTAATGATTGATTGAAATTTGGCAGAACAACTGTATATGCAAAACTTAAAATAAATAGGGTAGAAGTCCCAATTACTGCCAGTGTCCCCATTACTACCACTTTATTTATTTTAGTTAATAAAAACGTAACGTGTAAAGAATAGTGTACCATAATAATAATAAGAAGAGAAAGCAGAAGAACAGTTCCAATTTAATAATAATTTTTTGTACTAGTCTTTATACTTTACATTTTTATCAAGTAAAATAAATAGAGTGGTAGTAATAAAGACACTGGCAGTAATTGGGACATTTACCCTAGCTACTTTTCCCCTTTTCAAGACTTAACACTACACACTGTTTCAACACTAATCTCACTAAATTTTATAAAAATAACTCACACCAAACCCCTACATTTATTATCTAAGGAAAACAGAAAAAATGTCCCCAACCAATCAACAAGAAAACAAATTCTATCGCTGAGCTTTAATTTATAGTTCTCAACGAGCACAAACGCAGAGCTTAAGGAAGCAAGCCTACCGGCGGGGTTCCACTTATTTCCAAGTAATTCGTGGCATGCCGGCGCACATCATCGCGGCGGAAAACGAGGACGCGTCGAGGTGATCTCGAGCAATTTGTCAGGTGTAGAAACACGTCAGAGCGAGAAAGAGGAGCACGAGCCGAGGGAGAGATGCCCGCTGGGAAGCACGGCAGAGGAAACTCGTGGTATCCTCTCTTTTTCCCCGGTGCCCGTGTGCGCGTGTGCGTGAAAACCGCAAATAACCGTAACCTGTCGGATTCATACGAATGGATACGGTTTTCAAGTGCAACGACGTCACCGCTACATTAGACGGAGCACTCTGTTATTTCCTGCGAAAGAAAGTTAATTCGACGGGGAACTCCGGCCGCTTCGGTCGACAGCAACATCCATCTCCCTCCTTTCCCCCGCGAAGTACATATTTAACCCCTTCGCACGCCATCTTCTTTCCGCGCCAGTGTCCCAGAGATTATCATCAGCGATCGCAGCCCCCACGAATTAAAATTCACCCGGCAATAAAATTCTCATGAAAACCCATACAGCCACGAACCTCCCTTATCCTCGGCATGAAGCTCCACTCGAGTATTCAATTTTAAAAAATTCCCAGCCCCTTCCTCCTCCCCTGCTTCATCCCTTCGGCAAACACGTGCTCGGTCGATACCTACGGAACAGCGAAAAAGAATTCGCTGCGTGCACCCCCGCCCTCCGCAAGTTGCTTGACCGCAATCACCGGGGGATGATCCTCCGCGGTTCACCCCGCGAATCGTTAATCGCGTTTAATAGGCAGATTTACGGCGGTGGCGTGTTTTTCCGCTACTTTCCAGTTTCCCCCGTCAACCCCCCCCTGTTCCCATCCCCCGGTCAAGTTTCGCGCTATTTCGACACGTTGTTTACGCGGACCGGGCACCTCGCCGGTCGTTTGTCAACCGTTAAACACTGGCCAACCCTCGCTGCCCTCTCCTGTTTTCCACCCTGCTAGGCCGCTGGCGATACCGTGCCTCTCTTGATTAACGAGACACCCCATATATCCGTGCTGCGTCCCCCACCCCCCTACGCGATGGATGGCGGGATGAAGGAGAGAAAGGGGGTCGCATTGTTGCATTCGTGCTTTACTGCATATTGCTCCAACGTCCTCCATTGGTCTCCTGCTCTGACGTTTTCGAACCCCTGTGCAACTTTCAAACAGAGTGCTCATGTGTTCGGTGAAGGGAAGATGTTGCGTCGAGATGATTCCAGGTGGGTTTGCTTTGGTTGCGGAGGTGGTGGTATTTTGTGAAATGCTCAAGATAGTTTGATAAGGTGAGAAATTCATAGAAAATTGTATTGGTAACTTTTTATTAGATTTTGATTTTAGATATTGGGAATGCTCGACACTTTTTGTCGAAAAATAATCGAGATACCTTAAGGGGATTTTGTCAAAGTTTTATTCAAATTGGTGCGCTTTTGTAATTTTTAATAGGAATTTTTAATTAAGCTACGGGCGATAGCGGCACTAATAGGGATTTAAAAACTTTTTGAATTTTTTGTTTCAGATAAGTCTCAGTGGGGAAATCACCTGCGTCACGGATATGTCTCTTTTTTAACCAACTTCAAAAAGAAAGAGGTTCTTAGTCCGATGTGTTTGTATGTATTTAGGAATATTAGTATACAATTATGTTTGTCCGCGATTTCAAAAACAGAAAAATGCACCAAAAAGTAAAAAATTATTTTTTTCTTTAGTTAATCTGCGACTCTCGATATTTTTAAGTCGACTTTTTAAGATTCGCACACTGCAAATGATGAGGTGCCGACATAAAAATATTGAGAATCGTAGATTAAATAAGAAAAAAAATTATTTTTTACTTTTTGGTGCATTTTTATTTTTTTTTTGAAGTCGGTTTCATTTATATTTTTTAAATTCTTTATTGAGGTGCATATTAACGCTATAAAAATCCATTTAAAATCAATTAAAACAATTTTTTTTAAATGTTTGTTATATAATATAAGGGTAGCTTAATAAATACCAAAAAGATTTATTTAATTATATGTTGAATTTAATGAAAAAAAAAATTTAAAAGTACCTTCATTTTTCGGCCGATCGAAGTAGAATGACCACTACAACGACCCTATCGAAAGGGTTACTTTACTTTGTTCAAAAAGAAAACCCCCTCCCGAATCTGCAAAGTGATTTCAAACTTATGAATGGTACCAAACACAGTTTCCTTTTAACTCTCCACGTTCTCCTTACTTCCGAATATTATCACCCAATTAAGAATCTCTCTGTATGCACTGGTCCACGGCAGACTGTTCCTGAAAATGGGCATTCGCGGTCACAAGGGAGCACGCGTAAGCGTAACACGAGCGCAAATATTTAATAAACCGGGCGTCTAATCGCGAGGGACCCCGCTGAGGGCGTGCATCGTCGAAACACGCGTGTAGTACGTGACAACACGGCGAAGGGGGGCCACGATTCCAGCGAAATCGGCTTCCTCGACGGTCGAGATGCCGTGACGACGCGAAAAACCTGACGAAATCGGGTTCTGTTGCATTCCAGGCGCGCTCTGCCCCCGGTCGACCCGCTTCGGGGGCAGCTTTTCCACGGGGCACGCGTTTTCTTCGCATTGCTACCGTGCCTGGCTTAGCGCTAATGAACAAATGAAAAAGTATCCTCTACTTAACCCCTCGTCTCTTATTCTCCGTCGTTTAACGAACCGTCAGACCACGCTATCGTTCCCTGAATCTGCGTTCCGTGTCTCCCCTCCCACCTTCTACGAAACAGGAGCTTCTTTTTCATCTCTCCCCCTAAGCCTGGATTTAATTGTCGGGTTGTTAATAATGACCCTCAAGGACCTCGAAGGAATTCGGATTGGAGCGAATCGCGTTTTCGAGTTGTCGAACCGTGGGATCTTTCGGGGCACGATTTCAACGAAAGTGGAAGAAATGTTGCTGAACCGATCAACTGTTGGAATTTCTTGAGATTCATAATTGTACTTTTGGATGCAAGGACACTCAGGCCTTTTGTGCATAAAATGTATAGGTAATTCAAAAAAGTAAAAGACGGAAAAGTGTATTATGCAACAACATTATTTCCATTAAAAGAATCTATGCAACGACATTATTTCCATTAAAAGTTTCAACTGTCTACCTATTTGCAGAAATAGAATAAAGAGTGAAAATCAATAATTTTACTATTTTTAAGTGTTAAGAAAAAAAATTGCCCGAACCTCTTCAATTTTATCGAAATTGTTTATGTATATCGGGCAATTATAACGGGCGATGTATGCCATTTAACAAAGCATATGCAATAAGCAAAATAATTTTTGCATATCAATAGGGTAGAAGTCCCAATTACTGCCAGTGTCCCCATTACTACCACTTTATTTATTTTAGTTAATGAAAACGTAACGTGTAAAGAATAGTGTACCATAATAATAAGAAGAGGAAGCAGAAGAACAGTTCCAATTTAATAATAATTTTTTTGTACTATTCTTTATCCTTTACGTTTTTATTATGTAAAATAAATAAATTGGTAGTAATAGGGACACTGGCAGTAATTGAGACATTTACCCTATATGAATTTGCATAAACATCCTTAGTCTATCGATAACTATTATTATTCGATAACAAATTCATAAGTGAAGGTACCGCAGACCTTCACCAGTTCCCTCCATAGACAACAAACCCAACCTATCACTCAAATAAATACCCAAATAAACTAAACAAACTCTTCCTGACAACCTACCTACCAAACAACTACAATAGATACCCGGCCTAATGACAGACGATACTCATACATAGTTACACGACCAGAATAGATACATCCTGCTCGATAACTTCCGCCGAACGAGCAGGTAGAATAGAAACCCGGGTCGATGACAGAAGGTAGTCGCACCATCGGAGCAGACACGTCCCACCTTGATAACTTGGACTAGACAAGCAGGTAGGACGGATAGCCGAGTCGATGACTGGAGGTAGACACACGAGTGCAAAGGGTTAATTCTGTTGGCACAAAGCGCGTGTCCATCAAGATTCCTCGAGGGAAGAGGGCGCCAAGGGAAGCGTACCGTTAATCCCACATGCCCCGGCATCTCCATACTCCCTCCCAATCCTTCCCCACCACATCCACGTCCATCCTCGGCATCCCTCTACTTTTCCACCGAAACTCGGCCAACCGTGAAAGTCCACAAACCAATGACGAAAGTACCGAAAATATTTTTCGAAACGGACGAACGATAGGCGAGCACGATTATTTCATAACCGAGACATCCACCGGTCGATTTTACGACCACGTTTATTGCTGCCTTACGTTGCCTGACATTTCAAAATGCCGAACTTTATCCTCTCTTTAAATCTGCCGCTCGTAAACGGTAGGGCGAGTAATCCGGCGATAAACGCGACTTGTAAATAAATTATTACTTTGTCGAAAGGAGGGCTTCGATAGGCTGCATCCTCGCGGAGCTGATGACTTAATACAGACACTGGTTTAATGGCCGTTCAACGTTCGGTTACGCGTCGTTGAATTTCAGCGTAATCATGGTTTTTGAGTTTCTTGGAGAAGAGTTTAACGGGGCGAGCTTGAATTTCCTTTTTAGCGATTTAGATCGATTTCAGAGGGATTTAATGTTGTGGTTTAGGGGAATTGGGTGGAATGAGAACGTGATGGTGCAGCTTGGATATCTGGGATTTTTTTATTCGCCAATTTTTTGGAGCCTCGAAAGGAGGTAGCCTCGTTTAAAGTAAAGCAGAGCGGCCTGAGAGTGACTCTGAATATAGTTGGGTCCAGGGGCCGATTAAACGTTCAGAGATGAACGCGAGCGAGGCTAATTAGCGGCTTTCGAGGCGGTCACCGTGCACCGTAAAAGGCAGGACACGACGCGGCCTCTGAACGAGGTATAGAAAGGTGGGTCCAAAGAATCAGAAAAAGTGGCCGGATTCTTCGCCGTAAAAATCATTCCGTGCAAAAGCGTGGAGCCGTTTCTACGGCGTTGCACGGTGTGTGTATGTATCTCTGGCTGGGATTCTCGTGGAAATTATGCATCGATCGTTATCGTTTTTAAAAGCAGTGGACCAAGGTGCCGCGGGAGGAGGGAGAGTGAAATCGAGTAAAATCGGATTAAGACTAGCTGGGTCGAGTCACGGTTGAATCGAATTGAAGGGAATCGGGCGGAATTGAATGAAAGTAAATCGAAGTGGAAAAGATTGAATTGGACTGTGTGAGTGCGGAACTGAGATGAATTTCAGTGAAGGGAATCGAAATGTATATGATTGTAGGTCAAGTGGGGGGGATTTTGTAGGAGAGTATTGAATTGTGTTGCAAAGGGCAGGGAAATGAGGCAAGGGGAATTATGTTTAATTGTAATCTAGAGGGACTAATTGTAAGGGAATCGAAAAATAATGATTAGTGAATGGAAGGCAAGTTACTTGTGGGTAACTGAATCGAAGACAAGTGCATTAGAACGCAACCGCATAAAATCGAAAGGAAATTAATTGCCACAGAATGCAACCGAATCGTAGTCAATTAGGGCAAAGGCAGGTAATATGGAACTTCGTAAAATTTCGATAAAGAAATAACGAACTCTTCAGGCAATCGTGTAGGGTAGACCGGGGGCGATAGTAACACTTTGACTTTGGAATACGATTATGCAAAAACTGTTAAAGTTGCAACAAAAGTTTTTATACGAAAATATTACTTATCTGACACTTATTGAGCCACAACAGCTTCGCTGTTTGTCAAGTAATATCCGGGTTATTAATACAAAGTGAGAAGCGGACAAAGGTTGTAACACTGCATGGAGTCGATAGTAGCACAAGTTTAACTTTACAAAATTAAAATATTTATTAATTTTAATTTTAACAGTAAATGGAAAAAAGTAAAATTTATAACCAATTATGCGGTATCGCAATTGTGACAGAAATAGAAAACGTTTTGGCTGGCACATTAGTAAAGATTTTTGAGTTTTCTTTAAAAATTTCCTAGGGGTTCCATATTAGGACCCATTTTTTCGAACGGCCAATTTTCACTCTTTTTGTTGTTTTTTTTATAATCACAAAACCATTGGATCTTTTTACATTTGCCTATGTAAATATAATTATACATTAATTCCTTCGTCCCCTCATGTCAGTTTTATTAAAAAACACAAATTCCCCTGCATTTGACAAGCTTTTGAAATCAGGTATCCCATATTAACTGCCTTTACCCTACATCCAAACGAAACCAAGTCAACTCCACTGCTACCCAAACACTACGAAAAACAATTTCCATCAAAATCTCAAACCAAATTCGCTCCCCAATCCAGTACCAAATAAAAAAACCACCCGTCATTCCGATCGATGACCGATTAAAACGCAACTTAAGGGTTCGAACAAAAGGAAGGAAACTATAACAGAAGTTACAGCGTTGCATATACATGGAGTACATCTAAGAAACGGCGAGAAGAGCGATGCAGCGACAAGTGAAACTCACTGGCTCGCATTCAGGGTTACGTCGATGGAAGAACGATGGACTCTCGTCGATCTTGAGAGACTTGGAGGGGGCACGGATGGAGGCAGGACAAGAGGAACCAAAGGTCTTCAAGTTTTTGCGGTACAGGTACGAAACCTGCAACGCGGAGCGACATTCTTCTTCTCTTCTAACCCTTTCTGTTCGTGGTTCGATGAACGTGAAGAAATCGGCGTCGGGAGAGGACTGAACTTTTAGGGGCATACTTTTTTCCATCGCTATGCCCGGATGAAAGAGTTCTGTCTTCGGCCACGACTTTTACGACCCTGCTAGGAGCGAGTCCAACAATTAATTTCAACCCTTCTCGGTTTCTTCGGCGAGTTCCACGAGCAACCAATAATTCAAAATGGGAAATTAACGGCGGAGACAATGTCCCTCTCGCTGTAACTTGAAATAGTAGGACACATTCTCGTATATGTATTGTCTTGTGGAGATATAGCGATGTAGAAGCAGTAGGGGATAAAGTTGATAAAACCCTTAAGTGTTTTGCTGATAAGTTAAGGGTACTAAGTAGGCAGTCGTTCCTGGCTAAAATGAAGCATTTTTGTTTCAATTAATTCCAAAGAAATAAATTGAACCTGAGACTTGTCCTTTGGTATGAAATTTAGTAATATCATAAGCTTTAAAAAACTTGTTTGTTTAGTTAAAAATATGCATTATATATGACGCCACAGATGGATCATTAAGGGATCGTTCTGGTAATCACGCCGTAACATTGTGCAATTTTTTAGGGGCGATTTTTAACTCCAGATAACATTGAAAAAAACATAATTAAAAATGTATTTAAAAAATTGTTCCGTATACATTATAAGTAGCTTAATAAATGAAAAAAAAGTTTGACAGTCCGGTCACAGCCGACGAAAGATACACTTAGTGGTTTGTTCTTTACAAGATATCGCACACGCAAATTAATTGAGTTTTCAATTACAATTAACCCTTACATCTCTGTAATTCCTTGCACATTACTATACTATAACTCCTTTCTGATATTAGTACCTCCCACTTTTTCCACATTTTCCTAATCCTCCCTATCCTACTTTTTGCACATTTTACGTCGCCTCTTCTTCTTTATATTACATATATATTATATTCTTCCTCACTAGTACAATGAAGTCACATAATAATCCCTATTACCTCCAGAACTGACTTCTAACTTCAATCTACTCCTTTATCCCAATTCCTTCCGTCTGCATTCGAAGCCTACCCTGCAAGAATTAAGACAGCAACGTCCGATAATCCCTGTCAATTAAACCTTCATCAAGCGTTCATCAACGAAACGAACGACCCATTACCACTGAAACGATTCCGCAAATTCTACACGATTCACCCGATCTCCTTTTCGTCCTTCTAACTTCCAACCGTCCCCATTTACCCACTATCAAACTTCACCCCTTCCCCGCTCCAATAAACCTCACATAGGAACCACCATCAAACGACTATAATCTCCAAAAGTAAAATGTTCGAGAAGACCGCGATAAAACTGGCCAGCAGATCCACGGAGATAAACGTGGCGACTTCCAGGTAGGCTATCCTTCCTCGACGCAAATGGGGGGACACGAAACGCGGCGAGAAACAGGGACCGGGAGATAGAATGCCTTCTTTTTGACGAACGTGGAACGATTGGCGCCAGTCAGCCTCCGCTCTTTCACTTTTTTTTTTGTTATTCTAAAGTAACTTCTTCGCATTTTTACGCGGCGAAAGGTAATTCGCCGCTTTTAAGAGACGCGACCGCGATAACTGGAGGGGGGAGGAATTAAAGGCGGAAGGGACAGATAAAGGCAGACGAGGGAACAACGTTTGATGGGCCTTTTCTTTTATATACTGGGTGTTTCGTAGGTGGTGGTACAAGCGAAGGGTACAAGCGAAGTTGGACTTCTAGCAAGGAAAGATCCCGAACTTCTGAGACTCCGTGAATATGTAGAGGATTTCCTCCTGATTACAACGCATTTTTATTTGCTACCCGAATTCACTCTACGGGGGTGAAATTGACCTCTTAAATTCTGGCTATTTTCCGATTTTGTGTTATAACTCGCTAACTGTAAGAACTATAAGCTACCAAAGGATAGTCCTAATTAAAAGAAGTAACTTCAGTCTTTAGACTTTTTTTCTATCCCTATCAGATTGCGAGTTACAAAATAAAATCGGAAAATAGCCGAATTTTCAAGGGTTAATTTCACCCCCTTAGAGTGAATTTAGGCAACAAACAAAAATTGCGTTGTAATCAGGAGGAATTCCCCTACATATTCACAAAGTTTTAGATTTTTTGAATTTGACTAACTAAAATAATAAATTAATAATACTAATTAAACGCTAATTATATTAGGCTATTACGAAATAATGACAACATGTTTTAATTTGAATGAAGGAAAATAAGGATGGTACAAAGTAATTGATAAAACTTCAGTTTTCTCGGTTGTTTCAAAATGCTAGATAGGACATTTTAACTAAAGAGGGCAGAACTATTCTTCCAACTACAAACGCATATGTCCATTTTGTTCAGTCACGAAGTTTCTACATATTACTATTCATTTATTTATTTAATATTGGTATATTTGACTTTCCTCCTGGACCCTCCCAATGACCAGCAACACTGAAAGTCGTTCCCCCTCTGCCATTGGTGATTGAAACGTGTTTCATCGGATTTTAGTATGACACGCAACTCGTCTCGGGCGCCACGCGGGGGTACGCGATGCGCGTCGACGGGGGACGGCCGCGCACCGTTGATTACACGTTCTGTCAGAACGCGTCGACGCGACAGCTCGTACCCCACCCCCCGTAAGTACCTTAATGATCCTAACGAGCTCTTTTCCCCCACTTACTCCGGGGCCCCGGCAAACGATGTTAATCACGGTCACGCTCCTGTGTACGAAGCGCCGAAACGTCTTCGAGGGAAAACAATGGCTGTGATTTCCTGAACAATTCGGGGATAACGTTCCGGATGATGTTGGTTAGCGTGGAAATTGTTTTGGGGTCGCTAGGGGCTGTTGGAGGGGGGTGGAAGAGTAGAAGGTAGACTTGAGGGGCAGTGGCTATCGGGGGTGGGGCTGGTAGGGGGAAATTAAAGTGGGGCAGGGTTGGTATAAACGAATCTTAGAATATTCATTTATTGTAAAAAGGACTTTAAGTATTACAATTTTCAAGTTGTCAAATCGAGTTTGCAATAGTCTTATATTAAACTAAAGTATTTTAATGATAGAAACTATCATTGTACTCTAGGTATAAATGTAAAAGAGGGTTGTAAAGTGTAAGTGAGGGATGTAAAAGATGAGATTTATACAGAGTTAATATTTGTTTCCTGATATTCCACTTCAACGTAGTGTTTAAACGCTGTTTTCTCAAAAGAGTTTTTTCTGTAACCACTGAACCGATTACCTTCAAATTTGGCCTGTATGTCCAACAAACATTACTTTATACTTTGATGAACCAGGATGCCGATATGTTATAGCATATTTATTTCGTTACTTAAGAAAATTCACGCAAAATTGTATAGCAAAAGTTAATGTCTCAGACCTTTTAATTTGAAAACTCTCCACTCTCCTCAATGAATTTTTGTATTTTTTTCTGAGTCATTATATTATGACTACATATGTATACAGGAAAACACCGTTTCATTAATCTATTTTAGATTTCTAGAATGATAAATATCATGCACACCAGCGGACGGCGAATTTTGCACGCCCTGTTGGTCGATCATGTATAATTCCTATAATTGTTATTAAAAATTAATAAAAAAAATACTACAACTTCCTCAAAAATGCGTCAAAACATGATCCAAATTTCAAATGAATCGCATCGCTAGTTTCTTAAAGAAAAATCCCAAATTTTGTTATGTTTTTAGCCAGAGAAAGAGGAGATTCCCCCCTTAAGCCCCAATGGTTTGCACTTTGAAAATTAAAAAATTGAATACTAGTAAAGTTTGCTAAATAAAGTCCAAGGAACAGCCCTTCTAAGTAACCACCAACGACCACTTCATTTTCCTCAACTCCATACCTAAGTACCACAACAATCTAAACCCAGTGTGCCTCAGAACCCAAATAATTATTCTAACCAAATTCCAACCATTTTCTAAATCCAAAACTACAGAGCACGCCCCTGAGCTTTCAGACACCAAATGAACAACCCATTATATTCCATCAGGCAATTACATCCCAACAACGATGCTATCAGCTAATTATTAGAAGGCAGAAATAAACAGTTGGATTCCCACATTTGTCATACTTGAGGCCCCAAGAGAAACGATCACCCTGGATTCCACCAACCAGTCTGATTGACTCCGAACGGGATTAATCCTCTTTTTACGGCCAGCAAGAGGAATAACCGTAAACGGAGCACATTTAACAAGAAGACCCCATCTGATCCCCTTATGATTTACAGGCGCACGTATTGGACGTTAATTAAAGCCTCGTGCCAATAAATTAGAAGCCCGTGTGTATGTACACAGGGCGTATTGATTAGACACTGAAATGGGAATAGAAAGTCGGATGCTATCGTGGCCACGAATCTTCATTGTGGCCCGCGTGCACTCTGCTCGCTGCTGGAACGCACGCTGGCAAAAGGTCGATGCAGCATCGCGGCTAAATTGGCTACACGGTTCTCGATTATAACAAGATTCCTGGCGGCAACAACGAGGGGCACGTGTTCACGCCGCGACGAGGGAGGAAATTCTCTTCTTATATAATGAAGTAATCGAAGTCCTATAAGGTGTACCTCAGTATTTCACTCAAAGAAATATTTGTTAAAGAAAATCTCCGTCTTTCCTGAATCTGTGTGCAACTTTTACAAAGGAGCTAAGATTCCTTCAAGCTCAAATAGTGAATTTAGAATTTTTAATGTAAATAGAAATTATTTTAATATTTTAATATTTTATTATAAGCATTTTATACTTTAATGTATAAAAATAGTAGAATTTGAATTTCTTATAAATTCTCTTTATAATAATTTTGCCTTGAGAACTATTTTCACATTAGCATTCCATGGAAGATTGTAAATTTCCAGGTGGAAAATTTCAAAGATGTAAGTAGTTCCAGTGGTGAATAGTTTCTGTACATAAATGTGGAAAGATGGGAAGACTGGTTCAAGTCGAGGTCCAACTCTCCAGCTGCAGAAGATGTAAAAGGAAATCGAAAGGACCTTCCTACTTGCATTGAAGACACTCGTCCTATAAAGCACCCTGCGAAGCTCCCAATTTGCCCAGGAAGTGCCTCAATTAGAGCTGAACCCACTGCATCAGACCGTTTATTACCGATATCTTCGGTTTCGCTGATCCTTTAATGGGAGCTGCGTAAGTCGCTCTACTCGAACCGACCCCGTTTTCTGCGCGCGACTATCAATCGAGACGAGGCTCCTCGTTTCCTCGAGATCATCGTAAAACGTCGGTCCATGATTCACCATGGTGCACCGCGAATCAGCAAGGTTAATTCGATACAGAATTAATGATGCAGAGCTGATGAGCAACAGCGAGAACGCGAGCTGCAGGCGCCGCGAGGCGAGTACAGACGACGAAAGCTTTAGATTCAAGGTACTTTGACAACGTGATTTTGATATAGGACAGTACGAAAATTGTAGAAGCTCTTCGATGTGAAGAATTAACAAGTTGCATTACAAATTTTTGAGGGGATTTTAAAAACTGAATGAAAGGATTTTAACAGTCAGATAAAAGGAAATTGAAGATGTGGTTGTGAAGGGAAATTGAAGAAATTAAATTCTTCGAAGTTTCAATCTTCTTTTTTATTATTTTAATCGAATATTGATCTGGAGCTCTAATGAAAGCTTTATGCGAGACAGATATCGTGGGTCATAAGTGACCCACCCACGAATAGTAAAACTAATACTTTGCAGGCGGTCGTAGGATATCACCATCGAAATTGTAGTACAGGAAAAGAATTATTTTTTAGTGACTGTAGTACTATAGCGGTTAAGCAAACTGTGAAAGTCTATACAGCAATAAAAGATATTTGTAAAGTGGCATATGCTATGAAATATAAATTCAAAAACAGTAAGAACTAGAAAATAAAAAATATATAAAAAAAAATTTATGTTAAACGATTTTATTATAAATGCACTAAAAATTAAAAAATAATTCTTTTCTTGTACTACAAATTCGATGGGGTTTCTTCACTTTAAATAAAATCGTGGAGCAGAATATATCATAACAGAATATGAATCAAGCGTCGAAAAGAATTTGTTGTGACATAACCTGCTCCACGATTTTATTTAAAGTGAAAAACACCACCGAAATTATAGTACAAGAAAATAATTATTTTTTAGTTTTTAGTACATTTTTAATAAAATCGTTTAACATAAAAATTTTTTTTATATATTTTTTATTTCAAACTTACACTTTGTTCTTAGAATGCTCAGATTTAATAAACCCTTGGACGTTGCAAGCTTGGAAGCAATGGTGCTTTCATTAAGAATTATGTAAAATATTAAATGAGGAACACCACCAAATAGTACAGTATTCTTAAGCGTCTCAGACAATACAGATTTGTGAACAGAAAACGTGTCTATCTCGCGGCAGTGAACGTCGAATATCGAGTCGGTGGAAATCGACTATCAAAGGAAGAGTGTGGCAGATGAAAGAGGAGTGGAAAAGTCGAAAGAAAGTAAGAAACCTTATCGTGAAAAACTCTCACAGGCGTTGGAAAGCAGCTTTGGAGCCCGAGGAAAGCTCCGGCGCTTTTAATCCCCTTTGATTCCAGTGGACTTTGATTGATGCTCGACTATTCGGACCTGGTCGGCCTCGATCGGCTCTTTCACGCCAGCGATAAAGTATTTTTCAACCTTCCACGATCCATTGTGCCCCGAGGAAGGAAACACTGAATGCTCTTTCTTTCCAGAGGCTGGATTTCAAGCGTCTGTGTGCAAATGGGACTTTGAGTTTATGGGTAGCCCAGGGGACAGTGGACGTTACTTTCACATCATGGAAATGGGAGTTGATCTTGGGTTCTGTCTTCGGGGAAGGTCTTTAAATATTAATTTTTTGTAGAAATGGTGTGAGGATTGGAAGATTTTAATGATTAAGCAGAGTAGGCAATGGTTTATTTTCTAATTCTTTTGGAATATAGTGGTATCTTCCTGTGCCTGAACTAAGACTGAAATCTACAGGAAACATATCGTCGATGATAGTGCAAAACCGAGATTTTTGATAGTGCGAAACCGAAATTGAGATTTCGCGCCCACGGTTGCCGAGCGCTGTTTCGCTTTTTTTTAAAAGTCACACTATTAATGTTAGTATTTGTTACAAGGAATGCTAAAACTGTCCCAAAAAAGTTCAGTATAAGAAATCCTTTAAAATGACTAAAATATTAAGTTTTTTCTTCCTCCTGTAAAATCGATAAAATGCAGAACCGCGGTATTTACAAACTGCTCATACGTGGTTTTGCACTATCATCGACGATATCAATTGATCTTAGCAAGCTTGAAAGATCTCCTATTCCATAAAGAAACAAGACTTAAATGAACTCTACCTCGACTTAATCAACTGATCTTACCAAACTCAGAACCCAGTTTCCCCCTTTCTACAAAACAACTGTTCCCATTAAACAGACTCTCGCAAAGGAACACCTGTTCAGCCTCCATTTTGAACTCAAGAATCTGATCTCGAACACGGAGACCAATCCCATTCACAAACGAAGCGCAGTCCCCATCATAAACAAAAGAATAAAAAAATCTAAACCCCAGAATGACTCTACAGTCCCCAAATGGTCCCAAAAGTCCCAGATTCCCAGCCATCGTCCGAAACTCGGCTTCACTGAAAGATCCACAAAGAATCCTAAAGACCCCATAAAAATCCTGCTAAAAACTCACAATCCCTTGCAGAAATATAAAAGCAACAGGTGGCAATAGAACCCCAAAGGAACATATTCAGCCTACTGAACTTGGGCATGTCAACCATAAGTCCCAAAGACCACCGTGAATCTGATCGCATAATCCCTGTAACAGGTGACGAGCAACGGATTTGGAACTTCACATCTCCAAGTGTATCTCTTTACACGTAATTAAGTCCCAAATTAATCACCACATCTCCGCAAGACAGAGTACGAACTCCCACTACATGGATGCAACAAATTTGAGACTTACACATCCGAGTGTCCAGTCCACGGGAGTCCTGCCTCCCACCGCGGTATCCTCAGCTGTCCACACCAGGGCGTAGGTAAACCAGTTCAATTTCACTCGGTCGCGCGTGCCGAAAAGTCGAGTCCCACCCCCTCCCTCTGTGCCCGGTGGCAGGGGCAGTCGTGGCGCGCGAACAAAGCCGCGGGAGAGTTTTCAAGGGAATAACGATACTCCCGAGCGAAACCGCATCGCGTCCTCGGTGAACCTGCGAACCGACGGGGCCCAACTTTGCACCGCTGCGGAGGGGAGGATAAGAGGGGAGGGGGTTGGAGGAAAGGGGGCTCGGTATGTTAATTACAGGCCAACATACGTCTATCTCTTTCCCTTTCCTCTGCCCCATTCTGACCGTCTCATCTTTGGAGCCCCCAGTGGTTGGTACACTCTCGCCTCTCGTTCTTTCTCATCGGTTGGCGCTCGGTTGCCAGCCGATTCGTCTTGGAACGGCCCATCGCCGGTCTCGTTGCACGCAGGGCTCGCGTGAGACCGACGAGTCGACCCTACGACCCCGAAGCCGAGAGGAAACCTTTCGTTTTGCCCTCTTTCGATCCCCGCTCGGCCCGGCTACGCTCTCCACGGCCATGGCCACGCTTCCCCGCGTTCCACGGCTTCGACCGCCCTCTCTTTATGCCCCGATGGCCGGCGGTCCCTCGCACGGGGGCCCAGGCCCGCGGGAAATCGACCGACGATTATGTGCGCGCGCCGCGTTCCCCCGGCTCGAGCGCGGTTTCGCGCTTCCCCTGGCGCGGGCCTCGCGATGGGGCATCACCGTGGGAGTGACGAGGCGGTGGGGAGATTTTGGGACTTGCGGGAGGGGGATATGGGGTGGGGTTCGGGGTGTTGGTGGTGGAGGGATCTGGGGAATTGAGTGAGCGACGTTTGAGCGATTTGCATTGGGGTAGTTTTGAGGGTGGTGGGAGTGAGGTCTGTGTTTGGTTAATTAGTGGGGCCTGTAGGCCCAGAATTCCAGTTCAACTTGGTGCCTCCAGCGTTTTAAGATACTGTTAGTGGAAGAAATATAGCAACTGCTTGAGTAAATATAGTAGAGTTTATAGCAAAATTTAACAGATGAGTTTTTCGTGTACTACTAGTGGGCCCTATGGACTCAGAATGCCTATGCAACTTGGTGCGTACGGAACTTTAATGTACTGTTAGTGGAAGAAATAATGGAACTGCTTAAGGCCCAAAGGGGCCTTGAAGGTAAAATTTATCAAATGAGTTGTTGGTGAACTAGTAGTGGGTCCTATGGGCCCAAAATACCTATGCAACTTGATGCGTCCAGAGCTTTAATGTCCTATTAGTGAAAAAAATGTTGAAACTGCGTAGGGCCCAAAGGGACCCCGAAGGTAAACTTTACCAGATGAGTATTTGGTGAATTACTAGTGGGCCCTATGGACCCAGAATGTCTACGCAACTTGATGTGCCCCGAGCTTTAGATTATCACTGATGAAACATACATATGTCTGTATATAAATAGCGAATCATATATAATATCTATTATCACTACAATGGAAAAAGCAAGTCCGTCGCCAACACACCAAGAACTTATTTAATATACAGTAACCACGGCGCCAAATAACTTAACATTCATAATAATCATAAAAATAAGCAGCTGAGAATGCGTATGAAGGTCTACCACATTGCACATGTGTTTGAAAAGAGAGAAATACAGCGTAGGTGCAAGCCAGTGGAAGTAGAATAAAAGACGCAAGACGGTTCAGTGGCGACCTAGCGAATAATAGCAACAAAAAGGGGCGTTACAAGTAATTGATAAATAATTGATCATCGAAACCAGTTATTTGCCCATCGTTTCTGATACCACGCGTGCGACGGCGGCGTCGTAAATCGGTTTACTGGCAAGACTGGAGGCTGGCTCGAAAAAGACGCGAAACGACTACGTGAAAAACGCCATCCGGTTAGGACACTTTTACCGTCCCGAGGTTTCTGAATATAGCTGTACGACTGCGTTGAGAGGTGTCGCATTAACTCGTCGTCGCAAGCAGTATTCCCCTCGTTTCAAACATACATAAGTGAATATGAAACTGCAGACTTTTGAACAGCCATTAAACCACAGAAAAATAAACAAACGCTGAACACCATATACAAAATTTGATTTCTTCAATTCCTGATATTATTACACAAAATACTTATAAATAATAGAATAAGAACATATTCTCCCAAATTCACAGTTAGTGTAAATGGCCCACAACTAAGTTAAACCATGAAATCTAAATAAACTAAACCTCTTTTAAACTCTATAAACACATTCGTAAATACATCCCATCAATCGGTACAATCTGTGCGTTTAACGCCTATGGGCGTTCAGAGAACATAGTAAACAGATACGATTTCAAGGTTACCGCACGCGGCATACGGCAAACATTCCAACTTCAGCACTCAATGATGCGACACCTATAGTTTCGTTCAGTAAAAAATCCTAGATATACATCCAACGAATTTGCAACCTAAATTCGATCTCAATCAAAATGGGTCACCCGAGTATCCAAGCCGATTTAAATCAGAGTTTCCTAACAACTTCAACCAGCGTCGTAGTATCGCAAGACATCCCAAGCGTACTACGAAACCGGTGTCACCGATACTAACAGCGAACTGTCACAATTCCTGTTCGCAGGTTGCTCACCCCACGAAGCACGAAGCGCCTCTTCGTTTTATCGATCGATCGATCGTGACTAACTCCCCACACCCAGCAAGCCCCGCTCCCCCCAACGCCTAACCCGCTATTCGAGATAATTCTCCGTTTCCAGCCGACATTTTTTATTACAACTAAGCTCGCTAGGTTTCACTGGCTCGTTCCTGCCATTTACCCCCGCTTCCCAAGAACACCGTCGTCGGAGAAAATCAAAGAAGGCTCGCGTGCACGATCAGGGATACTCCTTTAGCCGGTACTACAGACGTATATACCTACTCGGCCGCGGATCGCGCGACCAGTAATTTCTCCCGTGTAATCGTTTTGGACAGCGCATTGCCGCGTAATGATAACCGGTGGCTCGCACGGTAAACGCTAAAGCAGCTCGCGGAGCGCGTACACGTTCATCTCGCTTTCATCGGAGACCGATCGGCAACGAATTCTCGAGCGCTTCGACTCGAAGGATAAAAAAGAGAAGAACATCGAGGGGGGAGATACTCGCGCTTTCGTCGTGAGGCGAGCCATAAAAGTGGCCCCCGTCCCGTTTTAAACGGTGGCGCAGCGTGTAACAGCCGTCCAACATCGATGGGAGCCGATTCCAAGCAGGGCGCGATGCATGCAAAATACACGTGTCCGGATTACTCACCGCCAAAAGTGGGGCACGTAGCCAGCCGGGCATAAATCTCGACACTGACCGCAGGGCGCGCCTTGAAGGACGACATTACCGTGCGAGTAACTGTTGGGCTGGCCGTCTTGACCGGGTGACAGCATTCTGCAACAAAGTACGGATAGCTTCATTGCCCCGCTCTCCCCTGGCGTACCCTAAGATCGAATTACATGGGAGGCCCCCCCCACACGGTGTCCCTGAATATCGTCGCCGGTGCTCTTTTTCTCTCCTTCGCCGAGAATAACTCACCGGCGAGCACTTGTCGCTTCAGTTTTTACTCGTCTTTATGCAAATGCCGTCGATCCCGCGATCTCTAATTTAGGGAGAACGCTGCCCCACCGAACCAAGTTAATACCGTCCATTACCATAAATTACAATAATTATCGTAAATTAACATTCCCGCTGCAGTACAGCTCACCGCCGCGTTATTAAATCAGACAAATGATTCGTTTAAATGCAGCAAACGTGAAATTACCCTGTACCACCTTTACCCATGGAAGCGCATGCGCGTGCCTGCTCGCGCGCGCTCGGGTCGTGCGTTGTCCTATCGTCGGGCGGATGTTGGAGTTTACCATGAGAAAACCGTTCGGTCATCAATCTTGGTCAAATTCGAGAACGCTCTACTCCGTCTTGCCCCTGTCACGCTTGTTCCATCGTATCTCGTCACTGGGCCGGCCCGGGCGTCGTGTTTGGTCCGACGTTTTCCACTCGGGCGCAACAAGGTGTGCCGCGAAAATAATTAATTAAAGGCGCCATCTAATGGGGAGGAGCACGGACGATTACGCCCTGCTCGAATTAATAATGGAAGCCGGTAATTAACGGGTAAGCGATGTCCCGCTAGCACCGATCGACGTCGATTAACCGACACCTGGTAATTACAAGCTTCTAGAAATTTTATTACGTCGCGGCATCGGCCCGAACGACTACGCTGTACCGGCGACCCTCCCTTAACAGTTTCCCCTCCACACCTTCGTCGTTTCGTTCGTATCCTCGCGTATTGAAAAACGTCCGATACTTCTGCGCCTTTTTGCCGAGGCCACTATAAATACTTCACCCTTCGAGATCCGATCAAAAATAATGGCGCAGCTGTGCGCCCGCGTAAACGAAAGAAAAAGAGCGGGAACGAGGTCGATAAGTTATCCCGCCGTTTAGTGGAATCGTCGGTTACTTTTTTTCAACGTGCGAGCGAGCGCGCGCGCACGGTCACAGCCGATAAAGCGAAATTGGAAATTGCAGGGGAAACAGCGCCTCGGTAAGATCGCGGAATTAAGTTCGAGCGAGATTTTCGGCGAAATGGAAAAGATGGCGTTCGTGCTCGATTCCGTTGGAGGGAATCGGGGCGAACGTGTCGAAGGTCGAGCGCGGCTGTGCACGGTAGGCGAACGAAAATAATTGACGAAAGGATGAAAACAGGAGGAACGAGATATTTAATCACGGCGTTATTACACGATTCCAACTGCGCAACAAGGCGGGCTGAAGAGCGGGGAGTTTTATGAAGGACCGTGGCAGGAACTACAAGGCCGTTCATGGTCTTGCGACTGTCACGTGCCACGGTCTGTGAAATGGCGAAGGACGCGAGAACGATTAAGGGCCTTTTTAGATGAGACGCTCCGCTGACTCGCCACTGCTGTCCTCAACTCGTTCACACATTTGTCATATTCTGTTTTCAATCCATCATGACTGATGTAATGGACACTTACTCGAAAGGATCACGTGATATCTTTGAGAGAGAAAATTAACAAACCTATCCACAGGGTGACCTTGAACTTGTCATTTTTCTTTAAACCGCTTACAATAAATAAACTAAATTTTTTATAATTATGAATGGTGTAGAGGGGTAAGTGCATAATTGAACCACGAAACATTCTTGTTGTGTTTAAATACAATTTGTTAAAGTTTGCAAATGGATATCTCAATGCAAACCATCAAACGAACAGTCACGTGTCTGCAAAAGTCTCATGTGAAAAGGCTCACATTGTACTCCCGGGCTATAAGGTATCGCTCCAATTATCACAAATGCACAGTGGAGAGAGGATCAACTTCACACGTTCGGCACGAGTATCGCAGATCTTCCTACATTATTACATGAATATGGTTTCAAGCAAACCCTCACCATAGGGGGTCGTCTTTAAATTACGTAAGGATTTTTTTGGGGGGGAGGGGGTTGCGAATTTCTTACGTTTGCTTACAAGGGGGGAGGGGAATAATATTTTTTAACCTAATTTTCAATAAATACAAATTCTATCATTAATGTTCCAGAAAAGTTGTTTTAGGTTAAATTTCCCGAAACCGAGTTAAATGAATTATATAAACCTTCAAAAGAATTTTAATAACTGAAAAAATTAAATGTAAAAAATATTACGTAAAAAGGAGGTGCAATATCAAATCTTACGAATTCTTATACTGGAGGAGGGAGGGTAAGAAGGAGGGGGGTAAGAAATCACCAAACTTACCCTTACGTAATTTAAGGACGGCCCCTAGGCTCCCACTTAACCCATGTTAACGGAACATAAGTAGTAGAAATTGTTAATTAAACACTAGAAGAAACGTAAAAAGAAAATAAAATAAAGTATATTTTCGACAACAAAGCAATGCCTTCACAAATACCTTCCTGAGTCCCAATCGCCAAAAGCCTCTCCTAATCTAGTACAAACCACCGATCTACATAGATCTACATAAATCAATGGCCCCGAAAGAGTCCCCGAAAAGGCCCAATTTATGACACCCTCAAGTGTCGCTCGCTTTCTCTTTCCAAGTCCCACATTGACGACAGCTAAACAATCGTTTGGAAAGACTTCAAAGAACGATCAAAGTCCCCACAAGATATCTACGAAACGAATGCCAACCGTGTGTATTCAAGTTGGGCCCCACTCCACCCTACATCCGTGGTACTTGAATCAACTTTTTTTAATACACGCACAGTACAGTTGCTCCCAGCGTCGCCGTACACAAACAATTAGACAGCGGATTAACTACACCTCGGGCTTTCATTTCGAATAATTCCTGTACTTTAATCGCCGTGTAAAATCTTGCGAGTCATTCTGTTTACGAGTCCCCGTATCGTCGGCCCAATCGGTGTCTCTCTCAAACAGCGGGCTCGCGCGCCACCAACAACGCCGTGAGTTTCTACTAACCGCGGATGTGGCGCGCACAATAACCTTGTTTACTCGCTTGACCGACATACCATCGTAGATCGACATTCCCATCTCTATGCTCCCCGATGACCCTTATCGCGTAACCCGGAATACACGGCGTAGCACAGATTCCTTCTTGAGCGACGGTAGTTCACGGGGTTCACCGCCGCGAAGAAGGGAGGGCGAACGGAGATCGCGAGCAAATCGAATTTCAACAGCCAACGAACGTTCCGTTCGCGATCATGCACGCCTGATCACCGTAGCCACGTGATTACCCGCGTCTGGCCCTTTTAATAAAGCGGTATGGGAGTTGGATGCTGGTATGCGCGCAAGTAATTTCGTTCGATGCGCGTATTTCGATCTACCCGGAACGCAGCCCTCCCCGCGACGTAAAATTAAACGAGCCAGCGCGTTACGTGGCTTTGGAGAAACGTACGCTATACGCGCCGCGATTCAAACGGAAGAAGAGCCGTGTATTCTGGGCCGTACCGACTGGCGAAATCCAATTTACGTCGTGCTCGCTTATTTCGCCGGTACGATTACGATCGCGTCCTCGTATATAATATTACACGCCGCTCTCGCCGAGGAACGTTTCCGTGGCACCCGCGGACGCTCGCAGCACGAACGTCGGGGCAATTTCCATCGTCGAGATCGCGGGGCCAAATAAACGACAATAATTAGTCTAAGTTGCCATAATTGCTACCCAGTGGCGGCCCAAACGAAACACGGGAGTAATAAGGAAAGTGGGCTACCGCCTGGTCGGTGTAGAAGTGGTCGCAGGTTGCTGTAATTAGTATCTTTTTGCGTCGTTAGCGTTAAGCGTCGCTAGCGTGCAACGAAGCCACGATAGGGGCGAACTCCGGCATGGTATGTTAATGGACGCGATAGCAACCGGCCGCCTGGAGTCTTCCTACCCTTCGGCGGTTTATAATTCGTGAAACGGCCAATTAACATTCTCCGAAAAGAGTTGGTGGTCCCTCGGGGTCCTCGACGCGGGCCGAGTTACGTATTTTCGCGAGTGTATAGTCGAGACGTTAGCGAGGAGGAAACACAATATCTTAATTCCTATCTACCCGAGACCATCCCTTTTCGCCATTCGAAAACAATTCGCTATGCCTCGTTGAGACAGTTTACGACACCGCCTGTCGTTAACTTGTTGCGAGGATCCGGCCGAATTCGGTTGACTCCCGAACTACGGAGGCAAGAAAAAAGGAACAAGCGGAGGAGGACGTAAATTAGTCTGGTTGCTCGTTGAAAGTAGCGGGACGATCAAAGCGATTTTACTGTATCATAAAACTCGTGGGGATGGGTATGCGGTGTTTAACGAGCATGAAACTGTACTGGCAACGATCGAAAGTGATTCGATCGTGAATAACTGTAACCGAGGTGAAAAATAAACTGTCTGTAGCGTTTACAAATTGTTGCGAGCCTCGCTTTACGCATTCCCTGTGTGTGCTGCTCGTCTTATCCAAAGGTAAGAGGCACGGGAGTAGCGAAACGTGTGCGGGTACAGATGCAAGAAAGGTCTCGACTCCGCTCGAGCTGAACTGGAGTTCTTCCGCGATGAAAGACACGTACATACACAGAGAGCCGCTGGCTGCCGGTGTATATCGCCTTGTGCGCGCTGCAAGATCTTCGATCAAGAGCATGCGCACGTTCCGTGCGCGAACGGGCAGGCAACGCGACCGTACGTGCATATATACAGTGCATACAACGTGCAGCAACCACCGAGAATACGGGGCCGCGTACTATACGAACCTGTTGCTTTCTCTCTGCTGCGGCTGGGATGCTGAAAAGACGACGCTCGGGACAGCGCGGTGCCCGCGGAGTTAACGAGATCGCCGAATATGGATCCTCCCTTCTTTCGGGACAAAGAATGACGCGGATCGGGGAAATACTGAAACGCGGTGCACCGAGAGGCAGCCGATCTGCCCTCGAGAGCGTCACTCGCGAGTCAGTGCGGGCAATCCCCGGCTCGTAGCATCGTCGGACGCGGATCCCTTGTCGCGCAACACTCCACGCCGCGTAATATCCCGCGCGTACGTTCCCGTCGTCGAACTGGCACCACTTCACAGCTGCACCTGCACTTGCACTTGCACCGCACCGCGCGAGTAACAGCGCAACGTCGCGGCACAGAGTCGTAGGGCCCCGACAGATCACGGGGTACCGTCGCGCCGTCCTGTATCGTGTCGAGAGGACCGACGACGGTGGCATCCTCGCGGCATCACCGTACACTGCACTCGAGTCAAGCCGACGGCTCGGCTCGCTCTCTTCCCTCTCGCTCTGTTCCTCCTCTTCCCCACCGACTCTCCTTTCCCTGCTTTCTTATCCCTTTTCTCCTTCGTTTTTTTTCGTTTGATCCCGTCTTTCTTCCCCTCGATCGCTCTATCTTCCTTCGCCGATCCCCCCTCCTTCGTTCGCCACTCGACACACTAGAGTCCGGTGTTTCGCGAACGGATGGACGAGCGCACCACTTCTCGGACGTATTCGGTAACCGCTCGCGGTTCAACGATCGAGAGGCTCGCCCGTAAGTCGTCGCGCACAGTCGTCCTCGGTAGCGCTAATATCGCCGCGGGATTAAAAAAAAATTAAATATGTACTACTCAAATGCAATTTGTTGGTGTAATGAAGACGTATTATTATTATTATCTGTCATCCGTACGTCGTCGGGGCCCGAGGAGGCGGGCACGCCTCCCGAACGACGGACTCGTAAATCGACGAAATCGATCGCATCCTTCGTAACCGGTGACCGGTTCGACCTTTCCTCCTCCCTCCCGCTGGGCCCGTCGCGAGAACCGTGCCGGCGCGTTTGCTTCGCGGACACTTTGGCGGACCGATTCTCGAACGGGTACACGGGTGTTCCGTCTCGGTATGGTGCACCGAGGTGTCCTCCGCGCGCGATCGTAAACTGGAAGGGTGTCCCTCGCGTGTACGATGGCACGGCAACACGCAGTCGAGAGAGACTCGAATCGGACTGGCTGTTGAGAGATGAGGCCCTTTTTCCCCCTCCCGCTATCGTGCCCCTTCGACTGGTTGCTCCTCCGCTCGCGTCAGGTCCCCCACTTCCCGCATGCCACCGGACATTCCCCCCCTCCTGCTCCTCCCGCCCCCGCGGTCCGCGACTTTGCTCGCATCATTGTATCTTTTCCCTTCTTTTTCCAGTCTCCTTCGGTCTCCTCCTCCCTGCCCTTCACCCTTTCTTTCGCGCGCAACGAACTTACCCGCGGAGCTTCTAATGCATGTACACCCAATCGTCGGTGCATGCTCTCTCCCTCTTCGTAACAACCCCCCTCCCTCCACCCGTCCACGTCGCTCCATCGGTGCCAGAGCTTCTGATAGGTGTTCGGCCGACATCGCAAGTGCAGAGTCACCGCCGGAGGCACAGCTTCGCAGACATCTGTGTCTTATTGTGCATCCGTCCACCCTGCTCTCCCCCTCTCGCCCCTTCCCTTCCACCCTCCCCCCCGGTGAATGGTTATCTCCGATCTCGGGGGGCATTTTACTATTACGAAGGAGGTACGTGCGTGCCACAATTATTATAATGTATCCCCGCGCAATTTTCGAGCCGCGCTAACGAGACTGCGTTACCACCGTTTAGGATAATGCGATCATAAATTTATTCACCACGGTCGGTAAGTTGAAATTAACCATGTCTCGTCTGGTAAGAGGCATTTCTGTCCGGCAGGTTTCTTTTCCGTGTCGTTTCAGCGGACGAGTCGCTTGAGTAAACAAAGTGGACGTCTCGCAGTCGGGGTCGTTTATACAGGAACGTCGCGTGATACCGCATTCTGCGCTCCTGATACTCTTTTTCCGCGCTTCTCTTATTTTGTCGGTTTTTCCACTAGTTATTACAACATTCGCTTTCATCCTACACACTTAACGCTCCTCGAAGCACGAAGACACGCTAGCGTCATGTTAATTATTTCAATTTGTTTGGTCAGCCAAGATTACTATTACCCAATGCGCCCTAAGTGGGGGAAATAACTTTTTTCTTAAACTCCATCTATCTGTCGAAATAACTATCCAATAGAAATAGACATTCAATGATCCGATGCTTATACTGTTTCGCAATTCTGCTTCGAATTACTCAACATTTCGTAACACAACGGGCAAACACCTGACAAATGGCTCTTAACCCTTTCGTCACATTATCGAGGACCGTTGATACAAGTCTCAGTACTTGAATACAAAAATCCACCTAACTCAGAACTTTCTATATAAACACGCCACTGACAGATGATCGTTTTTATAACCACGCAATTATCTGCGTCAATTATCTTCAAATAGAACAAAAATCTTCCGCATTTACCCATAATAAGAATATCTACGTCATCGTCTGCGTCGTTACTTATAAATCACCTAACAATAAGATTCGTATAGGTTATGTCTACGAGCTACGGACGCAGGTTCTGAATTTAATCGACGGCCTGCACTTCCCTCGTTGTGGTTGCACGAGGAAAAGAAAGCAAGGTCGATTCGCTTAAAAATGGGCGTATTTACAGGTCGTTTCGTCGAGGCGAAAAGGAATGGTCCGAGGGCGCGTGAATTTCAAATTAAATGGCTCCGTATATGGCGCGGCTCGGCTATGCTCGGCAATGCTCGGCCGTGGTCGGTCGACCACGTGACAGGTTATCAGGAAACATGGCGTGAAGTTGGCACGAAGATGGTTGTCGCGAGTTACGAAAGAGTGGACGATTTCTCGCGGGGAAGTTGCTTCCCGATCGTCCGTAAAAAGTGTCGCGCTGCCGCTCTATCCTCGCGGATCCGGCCAACCGAAGGCAGCGCGATGATATACGACATCAAATGGATCATACCGAAGCTACGAAATCCGACCAGGCTATGGAAGATCGCGAGCAGTCTAACCGTTGCAGCTGTAGGGATTTTCTCTAAAATCATTATAGGTAAGCGACCGCGCGAGCCGGTTTTTCGGCAAAAATCGGTACAGTCCCCTGCCCGACGTTGGCGCGCACGTCTGCCACCGATCGTTTTCAATTTGCATTCAGAAACCGTGCCATCCACTGTCACGGAGCGAATTAATATTATAGCAGAATGCACGCTGGCCCCGCGTTATAATAGCACGTTCTATAGTGAATTTCTATTGTTCGGACTGGAGAAGAATGCGGCAGAACGGATAACCTGATCGGCAGGAAAATTAATTATCAGTCCCGGGATCAGACGTGCGAAATACCGCGAACCAGGATGGGAAAGACAATACCGATTTATGTAACCGTGGAGTACGTACTCCAAGCAATAATCTGATTTAATCGCCGCGATAATAGTACGACCAATTCCCCGTGGAACTTATTTTATCAAACATAACCTTTCCGCGTAATTTAATTTTATATGAGTTTGATATTAAGGGTTTTTATAATACACTAATGTTTATTAATACGATACCTGCATGATGAATCGAAGAATTTGAATTATTGATTAATAAAATTGTGGAGATGTATGTGTACCGATATTTTTATTCTAATTTTCAATTCGTAATGTGAGTAAGAAATATAAATGTTTTTCAATTAAATATATCAGTAAGATTATGATTTGCAATATTAATCCATTGGAACGTTAATTGTATGATTTTATCGGGGCGTATCATTTCTCATCGATGTTATCAGTGAAAATTTCAGATTTACGCGTATTATTATTAATCATCATTACCTATGGCAAGATATAGACGTGATGCATCGCAATCAAATACTGCGCAAAATGCTTTTTTGCAGAGTTCACCTTCGGACTTATTCGAGCTGGATAATAATTTTCACATAAATAAATACGCTTAATTTTAACCACCTTTCGTCTGCATTTATGGTTTGTACAAAAAGTAACTGCGTAATTACAATTCCGCAATTGCCTTCGGAGATTATAACTTCGACGATAACAACTTAAAACTGTTCTTTCTTTCCTTTATATATTCTCGCAACACAATTTTTTGAATTTACCGCGCATCTACGACATTAACAGAATTGAAAGTAGATTAAGTGAACGCTACGTAAGGATAAGTAGTTAAGTAAACACGCTAATTACAGTATATCATCTTTTATTCGCTTCATCATGCTACAATCAAATACACAAATCAGTCCACCGAACAGACCGCGTCATTAAATGCATAAACCACGAATCACGATTGTACCTCGTATTAGAACCTTGACTAAATATCCGCGTAGAGTGCTCTGCAGCTGTGAGAAAAAGTTCCCTGTTGGTAACAGAACGTTGTTTTCCCCTGGTCATGAAAGGTGGCATTAATATACAAGAATTAACATTCATGATCTGCATTCCCGAATAACAAACAACACGGATATTAATATGCATAGCGACCGTCGTGTGCAGCTTTAATATTTTACTGCTCGCTATTACACGTGTTCTGCACTTGTACGTGCGTGTGTGTGCACCTACTGCATTGCCAAATAATCCCTTCGAATCATTGACATCATGTTAGCCCATGATAACCTCAAAACGGTCGTCGACGTTTCGATTAAAAACGATTTATTTTGCTTCTGCTAGACCTGATATTTTCAATTTCAGGTAGAATTGTCAATGCGTTACCGCCCAACGAAGGGCACAGGAAATCGGTCGTTAGCCCTCACTGGCCTTTCAGTGAGTACCACCGATTTAAGAGGACGGCTCGGTGTTGACTTACCGACCGGGATACAATAAACTTCGGGAATTAAGCGCATTACTCAATTGATTGGTTGAGTAGATGTGACACACGCGAACATCCCGTGTCCAATCTGCCTCTCTCTCTCTCTTTTCCCAGCTCCACTCCTTCTTCTTCGTTTTATCAATTTCTCCACGTGTAATAGCGGCCGAGCGAGCGCCGTTGCTCTGCCATTCATTTCTTTCGATTCAACGTCATCCGAGTTGTGTTCGACGATTCGCAATTCGTCTCAGCTCGTCACAGTTCACGCTCATGACCTTTCAATATGCAAGGTGATTCTCACGAGGCGATCAGTGGAATTGGTTCCGTAGTTTGGAAACATTCAGGGGGGTAAGATAGTGTAAAAGTGGCAGGGCCAATCTTCGGAAGACAGATACGGGGTCAAGTTTGACCCATCGTGAAATCAGAACAAGATCAGAATTTATAATAAAAGGTTATTGCGGAGCGTGCATAAGTATCGATTGTTCAAAGGTTGAAGACATCTTAAGGTGAGTTTCGTTTCCTTCGCACGAAACATAATTTTTTATTTATTAGATCTTCCATTCCTTCAATATGGATTGCTGAATTTCAAAATTATATATTTATATGGGAAACTTAATTACGAAATTTAAATTCGCGGGGAGTAAGTTTCAATAGAATATCCCTCTGGTGACGATTACTAAAAAGATTCCCCATGCGCGTAGAATTATGCAACACTCTAAATACCTAATGACGAAATAGATAACTACCGATAAACACAGTCGTTAACTTATCGCAGGTCAATTATGTTTATGTATCGTGTAATACAATACTGACTTCACAATTTACCACAATAATTAAATAATTATCACACTTCTAACCGACATACAAAGAAAGTACGATATGGTTTCAATATCTTGCCTCATTACATACTCGTGACCTTGAATGACCTTATGCTGTAGGCGTTGAACTCGTCCGAGAGCCCGTATTAAATTCTATTCAACACGAAAGATATAAGTTAAACATAAATTAAAAAAAAATATATATAAAGATGATCTTGAGATGACCTTGAGTGGCGTTGTTTTCGAAGTCTCTGTATCTCCTGAAACTTTCCAGATAGCATCCATCGCTTCGTAAGAATCACCCCGTATATTCCGATCATCGCCCGATCACCTTTCATAATGATAATGATAGTAATAAGACTCTAGAGTTTCATAAAAAAGAGGAGCATGTGAGGCAACCAAGCACAAATAACGGGCTTACCTTTAAGGCTCTAGTATTTACTGAGGTGAACGGGATTCACGATTGGCCAAGCACTCGCAAAAAAAAACAAAAGAAAGACGTCTATTCTAAGTCGAGTCGTGTTTCGCGATCGGGGGTAGTCGAACGCATTCCGAAGCAGCTACATCCCATTCACGAAACGCGAAATTAATTTACCGAAACCTTTCTTTCCCATTCGTGCTGTTTAAGACTGGCTGAACAAAACGACCGTCTACAACAAGCACATTATCAATCGGGCGCTAGACCACCGGCCGAAAAATGTCCCCCTCATCACCGTCTCGAATCACTTTAGTTGCTTCGACGACCCAGGCGTATGGGGTAAGTCTCCTCAATCATTAGACAATGCCAACTGTTATTTATCGACCGTTCTGTGCTAACATTTGACACTGTTCCATTGATTGAACTCGTGCTCTATTGTTTGGTACCGTAAACATATACTTGTGCAAAAGGATCCTTGAATGCCGCTGTCTTCTTTCAGGCTCCGAGAACCAAATGTGTCTCTGGTATTCTGAGAAACTAAGTCCATTCGCATTCTGTGACTTGGAAATATGTATGTGAGATGTTTAGCCAGAGTGGATGAAGGGACGTCTTGCAATTGTAGCATTCTAAAAAGTTAACGTTAGCGTTCTGAGGTTTCTAGTCGACTCGTACTACTTACGCAAGAGCTTATTACTTAGTCAAGAGCCATGAAAGACTAAAGTTCACTCGTGAGAGCTAAACTAAAGGTCACTCTGTTTGTGCATCGATTGCAATTGAACTTCCTCTTTGGTTAAACATCAAGCGATCATCAAGTTCGCAATCAACTTTTGACGGAACGAAACTGAAAAGATACGGTTGGCATTCAATGTTACAGCGCACTGTTCAATTCTAAATCAGCCTCGTTGTAGTCTCGTTTATTTTGACAAGCTCACGTTCCCCTTTCCACGAGACATATACATAATCTTTTCTTTCTCAGAATGACGTCGATAAGCGATCGAATGCAAAGAATTTAAGACAGAAAAATCTCTGAACCCATTTAGCGACACTGGACTACAGGCACCTCCTGAATCGCCGTAAGATAAGATGGTCGCTCACAGCGCACGACATTTGTTTCACGAAAACCTGGCATTCGTACCTCTTTATGCTGGGCAAGTGCATCCCCGTAATCAGGGGTGCCGGGGTGTATCAGGAAGCAATGGACTTCTGCATCGAGAAGCTTGCTTCCGGGGATTGGATTCATGTATTTCCAGAGGGGAAAGTGAACATGAATAAAGAGAGCATGAGGTCTGCTTTCTCGCTTTACCGAGAATCTGAAATTTCGAGTACAACCCCTTCGCCAATTTGCTGTTTCGCTACATTTTAGATTCAAGTGGGGTGTAGGAAGATTAATTTGGGAGTCGCCGGTTACGCCACTGGTAATCCCGATTTGCCACCTTGGAATGGACGAAGTCCTCCCCAACGAACCACCGTACAGACTTAAGCTTCAGAAAAAGGTTACCATGAACTACGGCAACCCCATAGATTTTAACGAATTAATCCAAGAATTGCGAGCGTCTAAGGCAAGCGACATGGAGGCGAGGAAAGCGATCACGGATCGGCTACAGGATGAGATTTTAAGGTAATCCCGATTTTGTTCCTTTGAAATAAACAACAAGTGCCCCGTGAATATAATCGATTAATCTTTCAGATTGAAAACGGCCACCGAAGAACTTCATGAAAATTTATGATGTCTAAACGGGGGGCGCCTGCACTGTCATCCCCCGCCTAGCTTTAATTTGCCAAAAAGAAATAAAAAGTGTAATTTTAATATGACAACAGGTGGTACTCGTGCTAGGTTTTTTAATCGAATGATATCACCTAAGAACGACACTTTAGTAATATTTTGTATAATTGTACAATATTTAATACGCATACCGAACGGAGCAGTGATTTAGACTCTCTAAAAAGGAAAGGATGATATAATCGTGACACTTGGTACGGGCTTTTAATCTAAATACGAGCTCTCACGACTTAATTAAGAATGCCATATAACGTTTCACAGCTACACGATCGCGCGTGATTAACAAATGTATTATACATACCACACGTGTATATAGAGCAAACGATCGTAACACGTTGCGCAAAGTCTCGCAGAGATTGCTAATAGAACGAATTTTAACATAATCACAAATTACGAAAGCCCCGAGCATACTATTTAGAGCTGGCCCACTGTATTCGCGCGATCGCTCGTTTCTCTGCGGTGGATTTTAAATATAGCGGGGCTGCATAATTTGTGATCACACTAGCGTAATACAATCTTGTACGGTTCAACGAACTTATCCTGCGTATAGTAAAAAAAAAAACAAACTGAGAAGAGAAACTTTTGTATCGCTGCGCATGAATGGAATACAATTATACTGAAGAAAATGTGATTTTGAATATAGGAGACTAAGTGAAATTCAATGGAAACCTAACTTATTTACCGGTCTTTAAAGAAAAGTGTAAACTATTTAGCGTGAGAGAATAAAATAAGTTGCAACGCTTAGAATTACTGTTACGGAGCTTAGACAGTGATGTTCGCACATATATATTTTTGATATATCGAAAGTTTACAATATAGTATTAAAGATATCTTCGAATGATAAAAATACTGCAAAGATATGCATGTTTTGTATTTATTAAATTTCCGCAATGAGTAGTAAAATATCTCCTACATGAAAACTACCATTTCTTTCTGCAACTTGTATTCGATAAGGTCATCTAAAATGTAATGTGATATTTCCTTTTTACACGACTATTTCGTTTTAATAAATTATTTTTGATAAACAGACATGTCGCTTGACGCTATCGTGCAGGATCTCGTTAACAGCCGTTACGTAAAATAATTATATTCCCTTTAAACGAAAGGCAAATTCAGTTTATTCATATATTTATTGTTGCTACGTGTTTAAAAATCTCTGAATTACACGAGTCATATTTTCTCCACGATAAATATAGAATCCTCTTTTTTTTTCGTCTTTTTAATCTTGATTTCGCAATTATCGATAAAACAAATATTTATATTACTCTATGAAGAATAGCATTTACACGGACGAGTCGACAAAGTACATTCAAAAAATGTGAAAATTGTGACTATGTTACATGTTCTCGTTATAATATTCACAGAAAGATCATGTTTTATAATAATATATATATATATATTGTTTCCGACATATAGAAACAGTGTACGTTATCGCTTACCACCGTGAGTTTAATATTTATCAAGGTCTCTTGGCACATTTTTTTCTATCTCCGTAGAAACGGGCAGTTCCTGATTTCTACGAGCGATACAGAGAAAGCAAACGTCATACGGTGCCTGGCATTTACAAGACGAACGACTCACTGAGGCATTGTTAATAGGACTGTACATTAATACGTTACACAGATTTATAAACTTTGAATAGACAGAACGTTATATAACACTAACGGGACGATACTTTACGCGATACACATAGGTGCGGCCACTCTCGTCTTATCACTTATCGTTCTAAATTCACTAAGCTCCCGCGGACGCGTCGCGAAGAAGAAACGATAAGGTGAATTTGGTAAAAATAGCGATCGCGAGACTTGCTGCAAACGAGTCCTACAATAATAAATTTTGCACAATCATTTCTGTATATATTCATCGACAACTGAGGCGCAATGTCATTCCGCGAATAAAACTGGTGCTTTTTGGGCATTTTTTTAAGACTCGATTCCAATGGATTCGACGAGATTATACTCTCCATTCGTGTTTTCGAGGACGTTCGTGCAAAAGCATTACTTCTGAAATTCATTTCTTACATCCACGAATCCAGCTCTGGACGGTGCTTTAAAAACAAAGATAACAGATAATACTCGGAAAGGATATCACACGATTTTAACGATTAATGTACGCGTTTAAATAGTACGATTTTGTACACGACCAATGACTTCTCCCGAGCAACGTGCACATTAGAGTCCTACAAAATTGGAATATATAAATTGTATTAAGGGTCGCGATCGAAATGAGACTATAGACACCGTCACGTTTGTTCGATGAAAAGGAAATAGCAGCCTAGTGGTGCGGAACGCGGGACGATCACGGTAGAACGGCTGGTTCATTTCTCACGGTTATATCTATCTTATCGCCTCAGCGTTATCCGTCAGCAACTTTGCGAAGACTAGTTTTGTTGAAGTTGCAAATACTTCCGAGCAGTGCGGTACGTTCGTTGGCCACCTTCGAGACGTTGTCGGCCACGCCATTGGATGGTGGCAGCGGAGGTGGTGGAATGGTACTTTTACCGTGAGCTCGATCACCATGCGGCACACCTACGGAATCTTAAGTTAAATTGATTGAAACTGTGCGTGGTAGCTTCGAGACATTGCTTGGACACATGCTATCATACAGTATCAACCAGCACGCAACAGTTGTATTAATGAGACGCTACAGTAGCGGTCAAAAGAAAGTTTAAACTGTGAATAGTCCTATTGGAAAGAATTATATGCCATAGGTATTTAAACTTTCTTTTTAGCTACCGAAAATGTCTAGGCACCCAGAGGCGGCTTATGTAGAGGCTAAGTAGTCTGCTGTCTAGGGCAGTAAATTTTAGAGAGCGGCAAATTTTGGGAACCTTCAAATTTTGTTGAGTGGCAAATTTTAGAGAGCGACATTTGAGGAACGATAAATTCTGGGGAGCATCCAATTTTTGGGGAGCGAAAAATTTTAAAGAGCGGCATTTGGGGAGTGATAAATTTTGGGGAGCGAAAAATTTTGGGGGACGACAAAGTTTTCAGGGCATCCAATTTTGAGGAGCGGAAAAAGTTTTGGGGAGCGAAAAATTTTGGGAAGCGGCATTTGAGGAGCGACAAGGTTTGGGGGGGGGCATCCAATTTTCAGGAGCGGAAAATTTTTGGGAACGGCATTTGGGGGAGCGATAAATTTTGGGAAGCGGCAGATTTTGAGGAGCGGCAAATTCTAGGGAGCTACAAATTTTGAGCGAAAGAAGTTTGGAAAGGTTTAAACACAGAGGCTTGAACAACTTTAAAACCTGAGTTGCCATATTGAATTATGAAATTGTCTCTACTCTTTTAAATTAAAATATTTGATGCTATTTCACGGATAAGGCAACAGATATTTCTTACTCTAGGGGTATCCAATCTCCAAACCGCCCCTAAAGACACCATTTAGGGTCTAAAATAACTCAATACATATTTTTTAGATGTATCCAAGCAATGGTCAAATGACAAAATACATATATGGATGCGTATAATTAGCGTTGGATGATTGTGTGAACCTACGTGAGAAAAATAAGCGTAGTATGCGCCATCAACTTTTGTGCCCAGCTAGTATCAAAATGGGGAAGGTCGGTTAATGTTAGTCGTTAATGAAGCCGAGCTGCGATAAGCCGCGATACTTACGCACAGACGGCGGAGTCAACGTTCCAACGCTGGTAGCCGTGGAAGTACTTGTAGGGCTGTCCGAACGTTCCGGACTCTTGCCGTTCACCTGCTTCAAGCCGTTCGTACTTAATTGATTGGAAGAACGCTGTTCGTGCGCCACTTTCTGCTCTTTCTTCTGCGAAGAAAGAAACGATCGGTTAGCTTTAAATAGAATACATCGGCGTTTAGTCGTTTAATAGAGCACGAAGACTTTTACCTGCTTCTGCTTCCGTTTCTTCATCTCTTCCTCCAAACTCATCATCTCCTGAACCTTAACGAGCCTCTTCTGATGCCTAGCCACCTTCTGCTCGTCCTTCAGTCTTTGCTCCGCTTTGTTCATCGCCTCCAGTAGAGCTTCCTTTAAATGACTACTTAATTTAAAGTGCGGCTTCTCCACTGACGCGCTGGCCAGCGCGGCGCGTCTCGCTGCCTCGAAGAACGGGTGTTCCAGCAGGTGCGACACTGTCGGCAAATCTTGCTTCAGCGCTTCGGGGGACAGGATCACCTCAAGCAGGCTTTTCAACGTCGCCTCGCAGTATGGCAGCTCGGAACAGGTCGCTTCTAACAGTGGCCTCCCAAACGCCATTTCATACAGCACGTGCCCGAACGAGTAGACGTCTACCTGAGTCTGTGTAAAAAAATAATTTATTTATTTCCCTGATTAGTACTAGGGATTGCAATACCGGTAAATCACGAGAAATATCCTCAAATTTTTACCAGAAATTCGATAAATTACGTATAGCAATATAGCGCATGTATGCTTTTTTTAATTTCGCCGACATCTACTGTGTTATCAGTGAAAAGAACATCAATTACTAATAAAGACGAAAATCGGAGTATCTCATGGAGAACCAACTCTGATCCAAAAGAAAACTAAGAATCTGAATCATGTCTATTTTCAAGTAGAAAAAGCAAGGAGAAAGTATATACAAATGTCATATGATTTTTGAATGACTACCCGACCAAAAAGGGTAGAATATGAGAGCGCTTTTACCCGTGGTTGGATTATTTTGTACAAAAATTAGGTCGCGATCAGGAAACCAAAGTTTAGACAAATTATATTTTTTGCGTGCTTGTTAAAAAAAAGTGTTAAGTAAAAATTTTTTATTATGTATGTAAGATAAGATTCTTTTCATTGTTTTCCTGATGAAGATCCATATTAATAAGTATTGTCAATAGTTATACAAATACACCTATTTTGTGTTATATCATTTTATATTTTATGTTCAGAATAGTTTCACTTGCATATCTTTTATAATGCTCGATTAGAGTTCGAAAAAAGTTTTTGTAATGCTTACTCTTATATTTCACGTGATTTAATACCTTAAAAAATACCAGTTAATTACCGGTTTTGATCGAAAATTTTACCGAATCACCGTAATTGAAAAAATCAGTAAATTTGCAATTCCTAATTATCACATGTACGTGACGCGCATGGAAAATTGCTCACCGTAGCGTGAAGTTTACGCCTCTGCACCACGTAAGGCCGATAAAACGCAGGCAAGCCTAGAAGACCGTTCTCTATATCTAACAGTCTCGCGCATCTTTGAGTCAGCAGAATGTTGCCCGTATGCAAATGCCCGTACGGCAGGCCCTTCTCGTGAAGAAATCCTAAAGCTTCCAAAATCTGCAACAAGTATTATTTCCCTATAAAACATGCTTACCCACCACTCTCAACATCAAAAGTATTAATAATCTGACCTGGTAACCATACATTGCAATTTCAGGAACTGTTAACGATTTCGTTTGTTTTGGGTTTCCATACTTTTTCACAAATGGCTGTTTAGGTTTAGCCACGCACAGAGTGTCTCTCAACGTGCCTGTCTGATGAAAGTTCCTTATCGTTAAAGCTCCGTTCTCCGTCACATGCTGGTAAACAATTGGCTCTGTATAATTGTGCTTTAGCGTCCCTAAACTTTTAAACACACCCTGCATATCTTTGTCATGCAGGTGTTTGTCCGGGCCGAATTCAACCCACGCCAGCAATAACTCTTGCTTGGGATTCTGACGATTCTTAACAGTGTAGTAATGCTTCCTCAACCGCCATCCCATGTCGGGAATGGCCTTGCAAACCTCGTAGTTCGCATCGCTGCGTAAAGCTAGGGACACCTGCTGCAGAGCTATTTCTGAAAATTCAAGAAAACGACTGTTTTATTTTTTCTTACGCTCCTACATTGATTAAACTGTTTCGATTAGTATAAGTAGCTCATACCATGTAACGGCGCTGTGTAATTCTCCGGATCTAAGAACTTTTTCATAGGAAGAGACGATGCCAATATGGGATTCATTAGTATTGTGTTTAGAAAATTCTGGAAACAGAACCAAAGATCAAATTGGTATCGAATTAACGCTCGACTGTCGTGACTCTCGAATTCACCGACCTGTAGTGCTACTTGACGTTGAGCTATGAAGTCTGGTTCCATATTACCAATGATTTTCTTTGGAGGAAGTGCCAGGTCGATGCCTGATATTGACAAATCTGCATTAAGCTGTACGAAATCATTGTAGCGCCTGCTGACTCGCCAAGAATTTTGGGGAAGTGGACCTCTTTGTGTTCTGATCACGTACTCCTAAAGAAACACCGTAATAAAATTCTTACAGCTCAATAATAATCCATAAAATCTCTAGACTAGAGATACAGCTTTCGAATGAATAAATTGTACATAAACACACATTCATTGTGCTTCGTAACAAACCAGAAAATGCGTTATATTATTCGAAAAACGTAAAAATTACAAAATAGGAAAAAAGAAGAATTTACATCGAAAATTTTTTCTGCATATGAAAATTTGATAAATAATTCGATATACAGAAATTAATTTTTTTTTCGTCTTGTGGAATAGTAAATATGTTTAATTTGCAAGTAAGCGCGGCAATTGATGCGTTTCATTCGTGAAATCTCGACTTAAGTCGATAGAAATGCTTGACCGTGGACGGAAGAGGACGATCAGGAACGATCGAGAATGCCCACTTAACGAGGGGACAATGCTCGCGATGCTCGCCACCTAATTGAAGGATACGAGATCGTGGCGATACTCTGTGCACGTAAACTTCTCGCCTGTTATCGAGCAAACGTCAAGATATATATAACGCATATATTAAGCGCGCGCCGTACCGTGTGTCCGCCGATCGTTCTTGCATTTTCAATGACGCCGAGCAGCTTCACCGTATCATCTAGCAGCACTTTATTCGTGTATCGCTTCTCAAATAAAGCCATTGATCATTAATCCGTAGGAATGCAGAGCCCGTGAGGGGCCGACCGCGTACACCTATCGCATAGTTTTCGCGAATCGCCATACATGACGCGCTTTTCCCTCATTTCAACATCGGCGAACTTATATTTCAGCAGTTATCAGACGCGCTTCCAATGTCACCGGATAAAACGCACCAACACCACGGGCTCCCGATTAACGATCGGCGCGATCAAGCTTTTCGCACTCCGTCGCAGTGTTTGGCTCTTTGACTGGCGGTGACGGCTTTTTGCGTCAAAAGTCAGGGAGACTTCTCTGGCGTCGGCGTATTTTCGCGCCATAGCCGCGGGGAAACAGTTGACTCGTGGGGCTTGATCTAGGGATATTTTAGGCTGTTTTTAGTTCGTCGAATCAGGGACCGTGAAAGGTGATAATCATCTAGAGCAGCGTTTCCCAATTAAATCTTGCCACGGAACCCCTCTAAACGCAATATAATGTGATGGAAGTCTTTTAAACTTACTAAAATTGAACGGAATACCCATGTCAATAGTTTCTTTTATATACGGTGCGTTGATGACACTGTATAATTTAAAATTTTGCTGTCAAGTGTGTTTTTTGTTGAATAATTTACACGTTTTTTTAATATTTAAATTTTTTATGAGACAACTTTTCGCGAAACTCTAAACTTCGTATCGTGGAACACCCATTGGGAAATACTGATATAGAGGTAACACTTCTGACAATTGCGAAGTATTTTAATGTATTATGGATTTATTCGAGGCAACAATATTGTCAATTTATTGGTTTTTAAAGGCGGATTTCTGTTTTTTCTTAATTGATTGTTATTTTAGATGAGTTATATTGTCGGTATATGGGGTCTTCAGAATGAAAATGAATATATAAATAAATTTTATAATCTTGCATATATTGAATAGGATGCTTCACTTTACCGTTTTTTATTCAGATATCGTAGCTAGATATGTGATTAATAAATCTGGGAATTTATATAGTAGGCAATATCATAGAAGAGGTGTAATATAGACCTAACATCTTATGGGAGATTGTGTCACATGATCTGCAATACCGACTGCACGAAACTGCAAGCAAAACAGTAAGAGGACACACTCAGAGCGGCACATTTGAAATTACTCGATGACATGTTCGCTTTAGTTTCACGTAGAAAGCGCGACATCACTTTTTAAATTTCACTAATTGTAGGTCGGTATTTTATTTTCTGTGACATGAATTCCTATACAATATTAGATTTATTCCAAATTATTCTGTACCTTGTCTGTCGCAATAAGTACAGCAGAAGAGAATAAAAATATTGAAGCTTAATCTGCTGACATCTATCAAACAATGAGAGAAATATGTACAACTGTTATGTATAGCCACCTACTGACAAATAAGTGAAATAAACCACACAATACAATATTAAATTATCCCCATAGAATTTGAGATTATACTGTAATAACCAAATTTTAAAATTTTAATTTAAATGATTCGAAAGGAGAACGACAGTAACACGGGCAATTAATTTCCCGCTATCAATAAATGCGTAAAAAGCATGAAACAATATTTTAATTCCCTAGCGTCAGTTAAACAATTTTCACCCATCTTTCACTATGCAGCCTCTTGCAGTAAAACCACGTTGTTAGCAATATGGATGCCAAATTTCTAAATTCAACGTTCATTCTTTCACGCATATTATACAAACAAATATACAACTATTTCATTGCGTAGTTATAACCGACTGCAGAAAAAGTCACATAATAGCACAATAGCAATTTATCTGTCTATATACTAATTAACACTCGCAATAGTGATTGGTTGCCCATGGAGGCTAAATTTCTTCTGAAGATAAACAAACCAGCGTAGATTGGTCATAAAGCAATTCTAATAAAAACACAAGGGAATCGAATCTTTCCATTATCCAGTGAGTCATCGCCAGGAGGAGCAAGAAGTACACATGTGCATCCTAAATCACATTCAGTTGCATCTCTACCATAAACTTAATGCATCATACCGCCCAAAATACCCATTACCACAATCAACCTCCATAACTTAACTTCCACTCGCCCAAACGATAACATTATAAATCCCCTAACACTAAAATCAACATAATACAAACAGTCCCAAATAAACCCATCCACATATCCCGATTCCACTCAAAGAACCATACATCCATTCAAATTCTCGCGCGTCGGAAACAGTCTTAGTAACCCACGGCGTAGTACTTCTCCGCGTCGTCACCACTTCCGGCCATGCTTGGCGTCATTTTTTCCCGACCGTCTGCCGCCGTTGTAATCATTACACCGTGGTGATAGTACCAAACGAGACGGAGTGGTGTCAGAAGTGGCGAGTGTCGGGGCCGCTTTTCCCCGGAGAATCGTCACGTAGCGGCTGCAAATATCGACGTGCACCGTTTCGCAACAAACTAAAGGAGCAGCATTCTCACCATCCACCGTACGGTGCCGAATAAAACCGTAGATGCCTACGGGTCCACGTCCATGAGACGAACGTTCGCTACGTAGAGCAGTGCGTACGCGTAGTTCGCCGACGATGGCTCGGTTCGATCTGGTTCTCGCGTACGGGCCCACGAGGCCCAAGACGTTTCCCGTCGGTTCGGGTTGACGGGGCCCACCGGTGAACGCAAAAGGGAGAAAAGCCGCGACGCGTGTCGGAACGTTCGACACGAGTCGGTGCTCTATCCTTCTCTCTATCTTACCCTCCCCCTCCCCTTCTCTCTCTCTCTCTCTCTTCTTTTGTCCGCCTGTGATCGGATCGCCGTCAGCGTGTTAATTAAACAAACAAACTGCGGGCACGGCGGTGTTAATCGGGCGCACCGCGGGGAAATCTGGAAAGGACGTGCGAGTCGATGAGAAGAAGGAGGCGACGGAGAAGAAAGAGGCAGGCATACAGGACTAACGCGATATGGATAACAACGACGAAGCGCGGACCATCGCCGAGCGCGCGTCCACGTCCAAGGAGGAGCAACTTTCTCACAACGGGGCCGACGACGATTACGGCTGCGAGCATTACAAACGAAAGTCCAAGTTCGTGGTGAGCCGACCGTTTCTCTCCGTTCCTTTCTAATATCGAGCGGCGCGGGTGCCGCGCGCCGAGCCGCGCCGCTCTGTTTTCACGGCGTTGCAACGCGTTCCCCCGATCACGCGGGCCCACAGTGATCACTTTACTTGCGGCGTTCCAAGCGCGCCAGCCTTCTGTTAATCCTTCCGCCTAGGTTGCCGTGTATCTCTTTCACGCCGACCATCTTACCGAACGCGCTCCGGGAGGGCCCAGTCTCTTCGATCTCGTTAACCCTTTACCGTTTCCTGACATCATCGACCGACTTGCACGGCGCTTATTGGAATTTATAGATTTTTTCATTCGGCAACGGGCGAAACCCAGCGGATGATTGATATTTCTCTATGTAAAATGATTAGTTCGATGGTTAAAACGTTGAGCAAGTGACGCACGTCACCAATTGATGGCTAATTATATTATTAATTCTAGTAACGACGCTTTTGTGATTGTACGCGTGAATGTAGGGTTGGTGTTATTTTACTCGCTTGCGTTGCGGTATCGACCGCGGGGACAAACGATGTGTATCATTTCTAATTCAACTCTGCCGACTTAAGTTTTTAATCGCCTTTGATAACTCCCGATACAAATTTTCCTCTCTAAAGTATGTTATCATTTACCGAAAACGGTGGGTGATTCATATTTTGAATTGCTTCGATAAGAAACCACCGTTTAGCAACTTCCGTGGTTGCGTAAGGTAAAAATGGGAGTTCGGTAGTTTTGCGGCTACCCTTGAACTTGCCGCGGATAATCGATAAAACAAGCGTTCTTAAAATGAGCTGACGCGCGTGGCGGTCCCGCAATTAACGACCGATTCCGAAATTGTCGCGCGCAGGAGCTTTTCACGTTAAGCGCGCGTCGCGTGTAAACACAAGCGCGCGGGCGGGAGCGTTTGCGTGTGTGCGAGCGTGTGGTGCGCAGCAGCAAACAAATCGATGAGGGCTCGGACCGTTGTGTTGTGTAACGGGAGGCCCTCTTTGAAAGTATTGCCTACTACCAATTGCCGCGACAAGTCAAATGTCGTGCGCTGCCTAGCAGCGGCCAGTAGCTTCGACAAGAAGGGGGCGTAATTACAATTTTTTCACCCAGTATTGCAGCTCGCACGGGTTTTCCTCCACCCCAGCACGGAGCATGCGTCAGCCGGCTGACATTCTCGAATTCCCTACCTTATTTACTCGGTTTACATTGTTTACCCGAGGGTATAAAGATAAGGTAGATCTTTACACCTCAAATATTATCTGAGGGGACACAGCGCGTTATGGGTAATCTAGATAGGCTCGCGATAGAAGAAACGTTACGCGAGTTGTTTTTTACAGGACTCTAATTGTAAGTTCCAGAATAGGGTTTTAACCCTTCGTGGTCACACGGGGTGTATTGTACCCCAAGAGCAATTTTCGATTTGAAATGTCGCACCTTTACGTCTTCCAAAAGGGATTTATCGCAAAAAAATAATAAAAATTTTTTTTAAAAATATCGGTTTATCCCACAACCATGGAAAATCGCTCATTTTCAACTACAAATTTTATCATATCAAAATTTATGTTTCTAGAAAAAGACTATTAGACCATGACTGTATAAGTAATACGAATGTACAATTATCATTAAAAAGTTAAAAGATTCAAAAAGACGGAAATGGTAACTCAAAAAATGACGCTGGGGTACAGTGAACCCCGTGTGACCAATGTGTGATTATAAGAAGGTGTGACCACGAAGGGTTAAGTTGGATTTTCTAGACCAGTGTTTCTCATCTAGATTTTGTCACGGAATCCTTCTAAACTCACTAAAACTTGACACAACCCCCCATTTCAACGGTTTCTGTTTTGTATCAGCTGCTTTTTGAAAAGTTGTAACTTTGAAATCAATTACTTATAGATAAAATAAATAATTAGGAATTTTATTATAAGAAAACTTTTCGCGGAGACGTAAACTTCGTATCGAGGAACCCCCAATTAGGAAACACTGATTTACTTAATAGTTCACTTGAAGGATAATGCTTATGATTGAAAATTCTCGGAAGAAATTGCGGACAATACATCGTGAATGGAATGTGGAATATGAAACGTATAGATTATTGATTAATCCGTACGCTGTGGAGGAGATTCACCCCATCGGTAAACGAGATTGTCTTACGGGTGTTTTCATTCGAAAGTTGAGTTACCCATGGCGTCATGTTAAGACGTTGGTAAATCGTATCCTCGCGAGAAGGATTCCGATGGCTGTCGCGTTGCGCCATCTGATTATACGTCTAACAATCACGATCGCGTTCCATTGCATATATTATTTCATCAGATAGTTGATACAATTAGATTAAAAATTGTCGACGATTCCAATGATAACTTAATGAACTCAACAGAGTTGCATGGAAAAGTTTTATCGAGCCAGTGCAGTCCTTCTTAACAGCGATTCGAATAGTTCACGATATTAACTTCCTTAACTCTTCCATCGACTCGTGCTGCTCACCCTTTCGACGCGAGAGGACGCTGAGCGTTACGCCGCGTGCGGGACTGCAACAGCCACGGCACATTGTTACGTCCCTTGCACGCCACCGTTGCGTTTCCCGCGCGCGTCGAACGCTAATAAGCTACCGCATTGAAAGGGTTGAGGATCAAGGACAAATCCATACATTGCTAATTGGATTATTACCCGAAACCTTCGGTTTCCAAACAAAGGCCGTGAAAGGCGTGCTTTGGAACCATTCGAATAAAAATTCAAGAAAGTATCCAATTTTAACAAAATTCTTTTAACGCTACATTCAGAATACTCATTATCCCAATCAATATATAATCCTAAACGATGAACAGCTCGGCCATATAAAGCGGATACGGGGTCTATTTTGACCCATAACAGTATTAATTCCATAAAATTCTCAGTTTTGATTTCAGATATTAATCCTGTTACGATCTGAATTTTGTTTTTTCTTAAAGTAACGATGCTGCTAACTAATAACGCAATTTGTAACAAAAGGTTCAGCGTGGGTCAAAATCGACCCCGCGTTCGCTATTCGACGGTGAAATACGAACAGCGGTAATGTTCGAATACCTTGGTTTTCAGACACCCTGTTGCAACAAAGTGTACACGTGTCGGTTTTGTCACGATAAAGAGGAGACCCACACGGTAAACAGAAAGGAAGTCACGGAGCTGATATGCGTGCTGTGCGACACCCGTCAGCCGGTACAGGCCACTTGCCAGAACTGCCACTGCCGGTTCGGCAAATACACGTGTCTCGAATGCAATCTGTTCGACGACGAAGACAAGAATCAGTATCACTGTGACGGCTGCGGAATATGCAGGGTCGGCGGTCGCGACCGATTCTTTCACTGTGCCAAGTGCAACATGTGCTTGCCGGTTCAGTTGCAGAACGGGCACACGGTAAATAATCTATCGCGCATCTATACGCTGCGGTGGTCGAAAGAAATATTAAAACACACTTTTAAGTACTTACTACTATTTCTTACCAACCATCCAATCTATGGGATGTACATTTTAAAATATAATTCTTCCTGACGGAACTAACTCACTTTCCTTATTAAATTTAAATCTTCTTCCAACCGCTGCTGTATTTATTTATTCAGTGTGCGTGATGTGTTAATTATGCTGCGTTAAGCTCTCCTAGCAGAGCGAATCGGGAAAAAGTCTGACGTAATCTGTTATCGATGCTCTTCAAACACTTTGTAGTTGCATGTGTACAAAGGAGTTAGCGCAGTTGTATCAGTTTTAAGCAGCTGGAAGATTTGTTATTTATAGGGGAAACAACACCTTGAAGCATGGAAAAAAGTGCATTTTTTTTTAATTTTATGTTAGATGTCCATACTTCGTAGGAAAGTCATTGATATGGGGTTTAAATGTGCATGTAGTGGACAGTGTTTTAGAATTTTTGTGTGACAAAATATACAGTTTTAATCAAGTTATAGAGGTCGCCACAGTTTGATGGTTTCTCACTTTTTTCACATCGCGTTCATCTGAGAAAAAGGGAGAGTATTTTTTTATCTGTATTAATATAGACACAGTTAAGCGTACGGAAATTAAAAATAAATTATTTTTACTATTTTTTCCACCCCAAAAATATTTTTTCTTAAACTGATTCGAAATTTTAAAACTTTCCCCTTTAAGCTCTGCCATTTCTCCAAAAATGATTGTAATTAAATTTCCGTACGCTTAAGTGTAACTATATTAATATAGATTAAAAAAATGCTCTCCTTTTTTTCTCATCAGATGAACGTGACGTGAATAAAGTGGAAACCATCAAATTGTGGCGACCTCTATAACTTCATTAAAACTGTATATTTTGTCACATGTTCCATACCAATGACTTTCCTACGAAGTATGGATATCTAAAAAAAATTTTAAAAAATTGCACTTTTTTCCGGGCTTCAAGGTGTTGTTCCTCCTTAATACCTATTACGCGTACTGAATAAACAAATTCCTTGCCAAGTAACTATGTCTCATTGATTTCGGTACTTTATCATTAACGTCTGTCTAAACTCGACAGTGCGTGGAGAATGTCTCGCATGCAAACTGCCCCGTCTGCCTGGAGGATATCCACACGAGCCGTATCCCCTGTCACATTCCAAACTGCGGTCATCTACTGCACCGCACGTGCTTTGAGGAATTGCTACACTCGGGGCACTACGCGTGCCCTACTTGCCAAGTGTCCCTCCTAGATATGACTGACTTGTGGAGATTTCTGGACATGGAAGTGTCGCTGACGCCGATGCCAGAGGAGTACAGAGATTACAAGGTCGACATCCTATGCAAGGATTGCCACGAGGTGAGTTAAATTCATCCCTCTCGCGTGCATCATCTCGGAGAACAAAAACTGGATTCTCGACGGATGAATTTTGAAATGTTTCAGGAGTCGACGGTAAAATTCCACGTTGTAGGTTTAAAGTGTTTGAATTGTGGAAGTTACAACACCTGCAGGGTCAAAGGATCTCCTTCACCAGGTAAAGATTAATTGTCACCTGCTGTGTTTATGCGAAAGAGAGTTCCATTTTTAGATATTGTACCTATCATTGGTTTGAAATTGTTTGCAGATCCGGACACGATGGACGAAGCAGCTAGTGGCAGCAAGAACGCGGGCGACGAGGAGAATTCGCAGCGCCAGAACTCCGAGTATTAAAAGAAAGTGTCACCCTCGGGCATTTGACAGAAAAAAAGACAGTAGGAGAAGGCCTTTACCTCTTGTTTTTAGCGAATTTATACGTCTTTGTTGATTGTTTTCAGATTTTTTATAGGAGTTATTTTATTAGGAGGCTGAGTGCAGCGACTGATTGTAGATCGGCGCTACATTAACGATCGTGAAAAATTATACTGTCGTTACGAGGTCAGACGTAGCGAAGGTGTTATAGTCTTAAAAGCGAACTACAAATTAAGTCTCGAATCGTCGAACGAGATCTGTCTCGTTCATGAATATTCCGTTTAATTCATATTCGATAGTTCGAAGTGACGACACCCGGCAATTTATTTACTCTTCCGTTTTTTTTCCTTTTATTTTGTATTATTTTTTTTTGTACTGATCGGTGGCGCGGTACCACGGTGTCGCCCGTTTCCCAAATTCTTCTCGCGCTGGTTTCTCCGACTAGATCCTTACGGTTCGTGACGCGTGACTTTCTTTCGATGCAATCTTTTCGCAAATGCTAATCAATCCGACGGCAACGCATGTACCGGTAGTGCTAGTCAAAAGATGAAAAACGAATCCCCTTTTAGCTATTGTAATCGACAGCTAAGAGTTCCTTTATGATAATCTACTACGCATAGTTCCCCTCCCGAGTTTTATATTAACGCAGTTAGACGTAGAAATAGAGAACCATGAGATTATTACTAATAAGACGCATTCCTGTATTCGTTAACCGATTTGTCGTGCGCGCAATTTTCGAAAAGATCGCCATCTAGTCAAGGATCACTCGAGTCCACTTTGATGCGACCCGTTTCGCATCGGGAATTACGGGGGAAGTGAAGACAAAGAAAAATGCGCGGGAGAATCTCAGATAGTTGGGTGACGGAAGCTAATAACTGAGCGTGATGACTCTGGGAATGTGCGAGCTAATTTCGCAACTCGCTGGCCTTTTAAGGCCGCGCGCAATCAGGCTTCGACATTCATCTATCGAATTTTTATCGGGCATTACCACCGTGTTGTTATGGACTAAAGCATACTCGTAATTGTACACTTCGTAATGTTGTGCGTACGTTTAGGCCTTTTTAGTGCACGCGTTCGCAAAATGCGCATCCTGTTTGGAGGAAGAGGAGAGCAAATCAAAAGTCCGAGACGCGTAAATTTTAGACACAGCAAAGTCTAGACGAGATATATTTATCGAGCAGAAAAACAGACCTAGGTGGTTAAACGTAATCAAAAGAAAATTTAAAATACGAATAGCAACACTCGCGCAACAGCTCTGCAGGAAGAAACTATAATCTGTATAATATAGAGGAATCCCACGAAATAGTTTAAAGTCACTCGTATATGCGAAAGAATCACAGCAGCATTTTTAAACTTTCTTTTGACGATTACTGCACGTTGTATTGCATTAAATAATAACTTAGTATAGCGCAGTAGTTGGCTCCTCTTCTTCCAAGGGAATGCACGAAATCGATCAAGTATTTTTAACACGTTTCAATTCGTACCGCACGGGTCATTGACTCACGTTACTCGCTGAAACGACATAAAAGATCCTTTAACCATGTAAGAAGAGTTAGCTCATTCTGTATGGCAAATGTATAGAAATGAAGCTTCATTTTAAACAGTTAAATACCTCTGAAAAGGATAGCGTTGTATCTAATGAATTGAAAATAGAATTTAATTGGCGTTAAATGCCGCACCTTCTTTTAAACAGTATTACATGGTTGGAGGATTAAAAGAGTAGCTGTACTGTACCGTTTGAAGTTAAGATTAACAGAGAATGAGGTCAGACTATAAAGAAATCTAGTACAATTGGTAATGAAGGTTACGAGGAACGAGGGTTTAAATTGATAGTATCACGTAAAAGTATTGTAACATGTTTGTTTCCACGGTTCCGCCGAGAACCCTAAATTGGCTCGAAAGCGGCGTTAGAAACGCGTGTAAAAAGGCGCCCCAGGATTGCGTTCAACGCTCATCATCGGATTCATTATCATATCAAGCCCCTGTCCAGTTTGTATCGCTGGACGATCTTGTACCATTTATCTTTAGATACTCTGTAATTCGACTCTCGATGCAAGATAAAGCGCCGCGTCCTCGAGCGATAGAGCCCGGGAGAGAGGGCACGTTTAGACGTAAGTGTAACCAAGTTTCAAGCTCGAAGGAGTCGGGACTGGTAAAGCTACCATCCGATAAATACCTCACCGTGATCGCGTGGGGTCTTTTGATTGCTCATTGGGCGTTTCTTCTACTTCTTTGTCGAGTAATACCAGCTGGCAGTCGCCGGCATCTTTACCTCTTATCCATTCCATGGCATTCCAAGTCTCGCGAGAGTAGCACGCTGATGTACGCCGAAAGAATTCAACCGATCGATATTACCATGCGTAACGTATTAGCACGTTTCACTGCATACAGTGATCGTCGTTCGTGCACTTTCCTCTGTCGATTTGTTCGCGGAGGGGGTGCACGGCGAGGCGCAGATTTTTTTCAAATCGAGAACAATCTCGCGGTGTGTCACTTTTTTGGTGTGATTATCATCACGTCTTTATTATTTCAGTTGTAAATTAAATACCAGTTACAAAGGCTCTTTGTACATAACGGCCGCAATAATGCTTTTGTTTTATATTATATATAATATATATATACTATTGTATCAAATAAACCGGCTATCCATTTCATTTCTTCTTCATCTTACGTTTCGTACGAGAACGTGACAAGAGGTCGCTACACTACGTGCGCGGAAATATAACGATAGTCATCGAGTACAAAATAAAAACGTCATGATCTACATGCGAGAGAGCTTTACGACCGTAAACTTTGCCCCTCCTGCTATATATATATATATTTTATACAAAAGAAAGGATCGCGAATGAGTAGTGTTTGTCTTTTTCTTTAGTTTGTACGATATCGATAGGAGCGTGCAAGGTTCACGGTGTGTAAAAGCGACTACTTTTCCACGAGAGACTCGCTTCTCTTTTCTCTATTGTATTCTACGGTAAAAAAAGGGGCACGCTATCTTGTAGCAACTTCTTATCACCCACAAAAAAAGGCCGAAGTGTAAGTTCTACTTCTTCGTCATTCGTGTCTCAAGTATCCTGTCGAGAATAAATACTTTGCGAACGGGAGTGACGCTAAAGCATGACATACCTTTGGATTGTTATTTAATCAAATGCAATTACGGGTGCACCGTGGTTTCTCATTTTAATATTCAATTCATTCGCGCACGGTGTGCGCCGAAATATGTTTATTAACCACGCCATTCTCCGGTGCACCGAGCATCAGCATTCAGCCAGCGTTAAATTTTCTAATAGAATTATATCATTCTGTTTCTTCTTTAACCCGTGGGATAGATCGTATCGGATAGAAAAAAAAGGAGGCCATATTCCTTAAACGGAAGGCGCCGCATAGTTTGTTCGTTTTCTTTCATTTTTTAACTACGACTAGTTCAACGTCGCGTTTTTTTTGTACCACGAAGCGCGACCGAGCTCCTACGGCTGCAGAACGGCTTTCAGAAGTTCAGAGTGCGAGGACGCAGCGGCAGGTATCCGTGGCTGCTGAGGAATCGTCGCGCGGCGCGCGTCATCTCGAGCTGGTCGTGCGTGCGCCCGCAAGCCACCGCTGTCCATTGCGTCTCCAACTGTAGCTGAAAAGGAAACGAGGAACTGTGAATAACTTTTTTGGTCGTCTCAACTTTTTTGAGTCTGTGAAAACTGATAAGTTTTTGATTTATCCTAGGGTGAGAGAAAGAATCGACTTGGGGGACCTTCACTTTTGAGTCACCTTGACACCTCTCCTACTCATTTTAAGTTTGACAAAAGTAGTGATGGGTTCGAACGTACCGCGAGCATTTTTGTTTGAGCAAGTATTAATCATAATTTTTTCAAAGTGTTCAGGACAAAGAGGTAGTGAAGGAAGGAGAGCTCTCGGTTCTTAAAACTTCCTCCATCGCCCAAGTCGATTCTTTCCTTTTTTATGCATAAACATAACCCTCTCGATGTTAGTACGCGCAGAACGTCACTACACTAGCGACAGCTACCGAACAAATTTCCTCCACACTGGGGCCCACTTCAGACAAGACACTTAATGGCTACTAAACTTCAAGGACACGTTCGTTTAACAGAGACAGAGGTGACTTGAAAGCTGCAGCATGCGTGTTATCATAGCGTCTTCTCTGCAAAGATTCCTCCAGCCCAAACTTATCACACGCAATTCTTCCTAGGGCCCGTCATATCGTTCATTTTTGCAAGGCGCCATTCAATATCGCCGGGACTTGCGTGAAACCCGAGCGCGTCGCGACAGATGTCTTTCGAGCCTCTGAAAGCTCGACGCGGACCGAAACTCGACACGAGAATATCGGGTCTCGACGCCGGGCAAGCACACACGGACGGATGGGGGGCGGTGGGGGTTACGGTCGTTTCGCGAGAAAGCAAGGGGGAGGGTAGGAAAAAAAAGGGGGAAACTCACCTTGGCGCGTTTTACTGGCCTGAGCGGCAGAGGGCTGAGGATACAGCAGGGACTGTCGAACGCGTCGAACGTGATCGCCCTCTTGGCGTTGGGCTTCCGTTGAACGGACGCGAAGTCGTGGGAAGTCTGGAAAGGATAGACACACTAGCTACAGCCGGCAGTCAAATAGAACCGTATCTTAGAAAATGCCTATTCGAGAGCCGCCCTATCAAGGTGGCGAAAACTTCGCGTCGATCACGCACTGGGGGTCGCGCCGATAGACGACCGTCGAGAACCGACATATATAGAGGAGTGTACAGAGAGAAAGAGAGAGACGGAGAGAATAAGAGGGGACTGTCTGTATCGAGACAGAGATAGAGAAACAGAGGAGAAGAGAGAAAGGATAGAAAGAGAGAGAAAGAGAAACACGGGACTGCGTCGGCTCGTCGTGTTTTGCCTCACTGGGTCACGTTTCGGACGCTCGCTAGCGAACTACCACGATTTTCATCGTGGAATGACTAGGCCTTTTGCATTTCTTTATTTTCCATTTTCTTGTTTTGCCGTTTTTCTTTTTCTTTACACCGGTTACGAATTAGTTACGATTTAGAGTAGCATCTCGCGACCGCTAGAGCCGCCGCACAAGAATTTTCTTTGGACTTGTCGTTTCAAAACGGGAGAGTCGTGGGACTTTGGAGGGGGAGGAAGGGGTGGGTGCTTTGGTACGCTAGGCCAGGCCTGTACAAGGGACGTCTTCTTTACGTTCGAGTTAGTTGTGTAAACATGCGGCAACTCAACGTTATATTACCAAAGGGATAAAAATATATCTATATTGTATATATGCATGTATATATTAATATGATAATAAATATTTAGACACTATATTCTTTTTATACTGTATATACACATGTCGCGGGGGATGTACGATCCGGGGAGCTTGCTCGGAGGACGAAGTAGCCACGAGGATATACGTCCTAGAGTACGCATGCGCGTATTGATCGCGCGCCGGCGTGGGTCACCGGTGACCCGTTTACCAAAGTCAGAAACGAGTCTTTTTTTTGCATTTTTTTGTTTGGCATTGAAGCAAAACACCTTGGAGGACGAACGTGAGACTGTAAACAATTCGGTATAAATGATTCCACGTAATTAAGTGTCGACACTCGTATTTTGAGGTTAGAAATCTTCCTTTATTTGTGGAATTGGTTTTTCATCCCTGTGTGCTTCGCACATATTTCCTCAGAGATGTATTTGGCAATATTAGAGTTTTTCATAGCTCTGTTAATCATGCAGATCAACTTATTATATATATTTTCACCGGGATGAATGCCTGCAGGTTCACTTCGCCCCAAGGCATAAAAATGTACGCGAATAATTTACACGAATAAACATCAACAAAAAAAAAAACGAGAAAAAAAATCATGAAAACAGGACAACCGCTCGTTTCAACGCGATACCAATTCTCAGCGAAATTAATCGAAAAAGTAAAGGGAGAAGACGAAGCAAACAAAAACGAAACAATTTTGTCGACCGTAAATCGACTTGTACCCGCAGCATCGAGACTCCACGAGTTTCCGTTCGAAAGCAAAAACAAAAGTACGGATTTGTTCGATGTAGGGCAGTAATGAACGACGAAGTCTCGGGTCACGATAAAAGAACGATTGTGTACACGCGGATAATAACTTAAGTACTCGGAATCGATGCTTTTTCAGCAGACTTAATTACGATTAAATAATAACCTCTTCACCTATCCATGATCTTACGATTAATAGCTTTCTATGTATAAATAATTTAACAGGGGGGAAAAGCATTCGCGTGGTTGAAATAAGTTAATATATAAATATAGATTATCAAACGATAAATTTACGCCCGTTAATGTTAGTCATGTTACTTAGAACTTACGTAAAAAAAAAACGCTAATAATCTTTGGATTGGACGATACCAGGCGACGAAAGGGGGATTCTGCGGGCCACGAGGGACAGACAACAAGGGTTAAATAATTTTCTTCGCGCGCCTTGGTGCATTTAACGTTTAGTAATAAATTAATAAGAAATAATAATGATAAAAGGTAGAAGAGGAGACTTAGAGAGAAAGAAGCGACGAGGCGTAACGTTATTCAAGATGCAGGCAAAGTTAAACATTCTAAACGAAGGAGAAAGAGAGACAGAGACAAGGTGTTAAACAGAGAGAGTTAGAGAAGGCCGGCTAGCGTGTCTAAAGGCGATGATTGGTACGGGAGTAATACCAGGATAGGGCGGGTTGTGTTTGAACATGATTCTGATTATGGATTTGGTGGTTGTCTACCTTCACGGGACTAGTCCCTGCTGTTAAGAAACTATCCTCCAACGCCATGGATGCTGGTGAGAACAATACCGACGTGTCCAAACTTTTACTCTGCAAATAACGAAGAAGAGAATTAATCAATAAACTGCATCGTCGTTTAACCTTATGCTAGATAAAAAGCACAAGTGTTGCCTTTCAACTTACGGGTGTTTCTACAACGAAACTCATTTCGGAATTATCCTGAGAAGCGTTCGCCCAGGCGTGGCAGAGCGCTTTGCGCGCCCTTTTCCCACCAGGAGCGCTGTTCTCCTTACCCCGCCGTCGTATCGTGCTGTAACCGGAGTCCTGAAGGATGGCGCTGGTCCCTGCTAGGCTCTCGCGATCGGTCTCCTGTTTGATGATCTCCGTTAGAGCGTCGAGACGACTGGGGGTGGCAGGTAACTGAGTAGTCGCGCCGCTACGCCGCTCCAGCTCCGCGAGCGCGTTCTTGAACGGCGTTGGCGTCCTCGGCGTGTTGCCATCTAGAATTGCATTTGCATTTTAATATCTGGGCTGGGATTCTTTTCAACACTCCGGAACAGCGTTTAAGCTTTGATCGGCTTTCGACATTGCACGCAAGGTTAAATAATAATGGAACTGTGATGGAATGAAACACGAGTAAAGCAGTGTTGGAAGTTTACCATTTTGACTACGTCGAAGGCCAGTCGGCTGAGGTGTGGTGAGCGGACCAGGACTGCTTCCCTTCGGAGTGCTCGCCCTTGGCCAGGAAGATGTCTCAGGGCTGAGACTGTTCAAGAACTGTGACGGGCTGAATGGTAGCTGTTTGATGGGAGTGGATGGGGTGGTGTCACCAGTCTGTTGCTGGTGGTGCTGTTGTTGCTGGGTGATTATCAAGTAATCTGACTGGTTCCCACTGTCGGGGGTGTCCGTTCTCTGGTGGAGAGCGTTCTTACGTCGACGGAGAATAGGAGGCGGGCTGCTTCTCTCCTTCTCTGCCACGCTACTTGATATCTCCTCCAAGTCTGGCATAGGCATTAATCTTATCTCCGAGCTTCTTGAACTGGTCGCCTCGCCTTGTATTTGCAAATCGAAATACCTGCAAAGCCCACAAGTAGATGAAGACACTATACTTCTACGAGGTTCTTTTTTAAATACAAAGCTTAGGTTTCTTGCTCTTTTCGAATTCTTTAATGTTTGAGCGTGTTCGAAGGTGGTATGATTCTTTAGCTTGGGACAACTCACTTGGTGAACGGCGAGATTTGCTCAGTCTTGACTCTGACGGGGCTGCCCCTCTTTGATGGAGAGTTTAAGCGGGAATCACTGTTGTGCGCGCGGTCGTTGAGACTGAGGAGGCCTTGATAAGTCTGACTGTTCTGTTGGTTCTCCCAAGCCCTGGTCCAGTCCAGCTGGTCGATGTCCAGAGTATGCGCTTGCACGGTGGCCAAAGTCGAGGCGTTTTCGTTGCTCGTCGAGGCAGCCTTCAAACGAGCTTGGACAGAAACGTCCTCCTCTGTGCAGAGACTCTCTTTTGGCACAGCTGTTGATTCCACCACTTTTCTTCTGCCTCTCCCTAGTAAAAATCAATGCTGTTAGAATTTTCTGCTTACTTATTTCAGACGTTCTGAATGGTATAGGTAGGGTAGATCGGGGTAGGGCTGGGACTATTCGAATAATTTAATATTCGAATTTAGTATTCAAATACTTAAATATTCGAATAGTATTCGAATACTTGGATATTCGAATAGTATTCGAATACTTGGATATTCGAATAGTATTCGAATACTTGGATATTCGAATAGTATTCGAATACTTGGATATTCGAATAGTATTCGAATAGTATTCGAATACTTGGATATTCGAATTATATTCGCCAAATAATTGAGCAACTGAAGTATTCGAATATTCGAATACCGAAAAATTCAATAAATAGTCCCAGCCCTAGACCGGGGGCGATAGTAACAAGAGGATGATTGTAACACGTTAAATATCTCTCAGAACATATCATAGATATTAGCACAAATTTTGGATAAATCATTCTATTATATAAAAGGTAAAGTTACGAATCTCGTTGGAGTATTAAAAGACTTGGAAATGAGCGCAAACCTCGTGTCCCAGTGGTGGACCTCCCTTCCTCCGCCTCGTACTTCCTCCTCATGGTGCTGTTCCAATGATTCTTGATAGCGTTGTCCGTCCTGCCAGGCAGCAATTTCGCTATTTTCGCCCACTGATTGCCCACCCTGCGGTGGGCCTCGACGATGATCCTATCCTCCGCCTCCGTCCACGCGGTCTTCTTGATCCCCGGATTTAGGTGGTTGTGCCATCGCTCCCGACACTGTTTACCGATGCGACCCTTCAAGTGCCGTGCAATTAACGTCCACTTCTTCGGGCCGTATCGCTCCACCAGCTCTACCACTTTTTCGTCCTCCTGTCAACACCGTCAATCGTCAGTCGGAGAAAACGCTACGAACCGTTTAACGTTCAAACGTCCGAAACTTTCACCGACCAGCATTCTGCGGACGGTTGAACTGTTAAATACGGAGTGTCGTTTTGCGGTTAATGAAATATTCCACTTAATTAATTTTTATAGGTCCGCATTTTGGGGAGGAGGGAGTTCTGGAACCTTCGCTGTACGGTTAATGAAATATTGCAATTAATTAATTTTTATAAGTCTACATATTGGGGAGGGAGGAGTTCTGGAACCTTCGCTGTAAAACTATAAATTTGTTGATTACTTATAACTTGTTTCAACTGTTGATCATGGGTTTTTGAAAATGGCTGTTTATAAAATTGTTATATGATATTAAAAAATAAAGGATACTTTTTACATAGTAAGCTCTATGTAGTTTTATAAAGAGTAGGTTGTTGTGCTTCTATTAATACAGACATGGCAGTAGATTTTCCTATAAATAGAAACTAATAAACTGGTCTTCGAGGAGGTCTTAGGAGTCAAGCTGAATAAGAATTCCCTCGGAGCTAACAATCCACTCTTACAACTATCTCAAGAGGCTATAATACTGAAACAAGATATACGACGGGAAAAACTTAAGTCCTCTTAATAGAAACGTTCACAGAAATGATACCCAGGGTCGTAGTGGTCAGTATTTACCTCTACAACACAGGTAGACGGAGACTAAATCGCCTTTCCCCCAAGAAAATGCAAAACAATAGCCATCCAACGGACCAAGAAGATCGAGCAGTTCCATAGATAACAAATTCTCTAATACCCACCCCAAATAACCCAGACCTTACATCCAACACCACCATATAAATTCCAGTTACCCTACTCAGAAATCTCTTCAACTCAAACCCTCCAGTTGCAATCAACACTTAAACTGGCAACGGTGAGTATTCACGCCGAGGGATTTGTCAAGTTTTCTATTTTTGCCATGTTTACATTAAGTCCATTTTTGTTAAAATTCATATTTTACCGCCACTTTACATTTCTTGGGGAAAAATAAAAATAGATTTTTCTCAAAAGTTAGAGGACCCCGCAGTTATACGCCCACTTGTACTTTTACTATTTACTTTGCTTTTTACTTTACTTTTTCTTTCGCTTTTTACTTTACTTTTTCTTTTGCTTTTTACTTTACTTTTTTTTTGCTTTTTTACTTTACTTTTCCTTTTGCTTTTTACTTTACTTTACCTTTTGCTTTTTACTTTACTTTTTCTTTTGCTTTTTTACTTTACTTTTTCTGTTGCTTTTTACTTTACTTTTTCTTTTGCTTTTTACTTTACTCTTTACTTTACTCTTTACTTTACTCTTTACTTTTTACTTTACTCCAATTATCTACGCCACTTGTAAATTTTCAAGTTCCTACTTTTCGCGTAATAAAGTCTTTTCACAATAAAAAATAACAAATAATATATTCCAAAAAGCACCAAAACTGAACTCAAAGCCTCCCCAAACGTTTCCCGAAACCAATTTACCTAAAACCTCCCCAATCTTAAAAATCTCACCCAAGACAACCCTAATCCCAAACAGCCTTCAAACACCAACAACCAAACCCACATATTCCAATCCCAGAATCCCTTCAGGGCCAGAGAATGCGCCCAAGGAAGCATCGAGGATGTTCACCACCGGAAGGCGAGGAGCCGCGGCTCCCATCCCCGGGGTCGAGGAGCGCGCAAGTAATTTCTCCGCGCGGAGGAGAGTCACGGGAGGCGGAGAACGAGGCGGTAGGTCGAGGAGAGAGAGAAAGCTTGTGATCCAAGAGAGAGGACACGCGGAGATGATCGTCGTCGCGCACAGCGCGGACGACAAGGACGGAAAACCGAGAGAAAGACGAAGAGAGGTCCGACAACGAGTGGGACTAACGCGGTGGGTTTTGCGCTCCCATACCACGGGAATCAGGTGCGCACACCGACGCGGTCTGCTCATGGCGGGCCCGTACGTACGCGTTTCTGTACGCGAGGAGCGGCTCTACTTGCCCTTGGCTGTTGCCAAGTGCATTGGCACGACGGCGACGACGACGACGCAGCATCTCCGCGGGCTCTCCGCGTCTCTTTTTCTTGTTGCATACCCCACCGTGGCGACCGTGGGGCGTCCCTTCCTTCGTTTTGTGCCGCGGCCGTACGTGTAGGCGTACGTGCTGCAGGGCCGTGCCGTTACGAAGCTGGGGATTTAGGCGTTTGGAGCGCCGCGCTGCGAGAGCCTGAGAGCCAGCTCTTAGAACCGAGCTGGGATAGAGTCGTAGGGGGCTGGCGAGTATGTACCAGCAAATTGCGGTGCATTAGACGTATCTGATCGAGCCACTCGATGGGGGAAGCTGTACATGTTTACGGTGGGGGTTGGGGAGACTCGAATGCGAGGAATTCTGCGTAGAGTAATTTGAGGAGGAAGGGCCAATTTGATTTTGAGAGTCAATAGATAGTGCCGTTTGCGTTTGATGAAAGAGAAAATGATTTTTTTTAAAATGAGATACATGTGGAAGGCTGGTTTTGAGAAGAAGGATTATTGTGGTAGGGGGTGAGTTACAGTGTGAGTGAAGGAGGCTTGAATCTGGAGGCTTTTCTTAAGTCATTTTTTATTCTCCTTCGTTTCGATGGTGGAAGGGATTCTTGTGTTGGTCCTGTGGCACTGGAACGCTTCTGTATCTTTTTCTTCCTCTCTCTCTCTCTTTCTCTGCTTATATGGCTGAGGAGAGTTTTCGGTAATGGGGGGTGTAACGGTTCTTCGCCAACTTTCTGTCACCGGGGAGTGGTTCTTGCGCGGGTATGTCTTGCTTGGGTCCTTGTGAAAGCGGGGCTTGAAACGTGGCTGATGAATTTCGACGGTTTGTACAGGGTGTTTCAGAATTGTGAGGAGATGGAGGGGAGGGGGAGCTTGTGTAAATGAGCACAGGTGTTTTAATGAGAACACATCGCGGGACTATTTCTTTCACTGGTGTGAGAGATGCGAGGAAGCAGTACAGGGTGTTACAAAATTGGGAAAGCAAAGCTAACTGGCCAGAAAGTAATTTTAATCTTTTAAAGAAGATTAATCTGTTGCAAACAATTGCGACTACAATTTTAACCCTTAATTGGAGACGTCACACTTTGTGACTTAAACGATGATGTGTAGTATCACAGACACCGCTTGAATAATTTGACAATTTATCAAAAATGTTCCAAAATCGAGGGACCAAAAATAGGCGATTTCTTGGGTTACTCTTTATTTTTAACACATACTGAAGTTATTCGTGACTTTATTACCTACATTTTGAAAAAATAAAATTAAAATTTTAAAAACCCACGACGATGTAAGCAAAACTTAACAATAAAAAAATAAAACAGCCCTCTAAAAAAAGTGAAATAAAGAATCTTAACAATAAAGAAATAAAACACAGTACTCTAAAATGAGTAAAATAATAATATTTGGATAATGCGTTTACACTAGAACTTTTCCTGATATATTTTTATCGATTTATAATTAATTAACAAGAATAAAAACGTAGGAAAAATAATTCCCTATAAGCGTCTTTCAGCCTCCACGTCACCAATTATGGATTAACATTAATCCCCTCGAATTTCACCCCAAAGTCTCCCAAAAACAAAGCACTTTATACCTCCCATTTTCGTTTCTCCATACCACAGAACGTTTACGCGAGGACGGGGCCAGATTACAGTCGAAGGTTCGCAGGGCCCGAGGAACGAGGACCGAAAAACCGCGATGGGAAGAGGATGCAACGAAATTCAGGTACCTCTTTCGTCCAGGGCCCCTTGACCAACTCCGGATTCACGACCTTTGCCCATCGTTGCTGGCATTGGACGTCGCTCCGGTCTGGGAAGTGGCCAGCTATGGAGTCCCATCGAAGCCCCGTGCCCAGTTGCTCCGCGTTGCTCACCAATTGCTTCAATACAGCATCCTAGAACAATAAAATCGCGAATAAAAAATTAAAATGGTACCAGTATCCAAAGGGCTGATACTATTTGTCGAATTTTTTGGTATTTGAATATTCGAATACTTCAGGTGCTCAATTATTTAGCGAATATCCAAGTATTCAAATACTATTCGAATATCCAAGTATCCGAATACTATTCGAATATCCAAGTATTCGAATACTATTCGAATATTTAAGTATTCGAATAGTATGGTGTGAATTATGAATCAAGTTCTTTAAGTTCATTTGTCACGGTGAAATTTTGTAAGCTAATTTTGACCCACTTCACACTATAACTATTCGAATAATAACATTCGAATACTCAAATATTCGACGTTTATTCGTAGCATTCGAATACTTGTAAAATATTCGAATATTAAATTATTCAAATAGTCCCAGCCCTAAATTCCAAGTAGCCAAGTAGAGGGAATGGGAAATGATTGTGGCAGCGGAAAGTCCTCTTAAATAGCAATGCCTCCAAACTAGATCACTTGGCAACCTCTAATCTAGTTCACCTCTAGCCCCTAAGAATTCGCGCCACGTAGCTTCCTTCTGTTCACGCGTGCGCGTTCAGAGACCCACCACTGCTAGGCATACCTTCATATTACCAACACTGCGATACATTCTCAAGGTGTTAAAACATCGAGGAAAAAACTCTGGTGATTCCGACCCCGTTTAAAAGCAGGTGCGTGGAGACCAAGATCATCAGCGGAGTCCCATCGATAACTCATGAGGAAATGCGTACAACTGCTCGAAATTCTGGTTGCCAACTCGGCTCCAGTCTCTTTTTTCCTTCACATTGGAAATATACTTCTGGCTTAACGAAGGGGAAAAAAGTGTAACACATTGAACTAAGTTGCTCTGTGAAACTGATGGTTAGTCTGGAATAAGTAGCATTGCTACAGGGTTTTCTGTTAATTCGTTTAGATATTTCAGATGCAGATTGGCTTCTGGGGACGTTTTTTATTGTAACTTCCTCCTAACGAGTGGAGATAGGCTCTTTTCGATCTTTAACGTTAGGAAAGACAAAACTACTTAAGGGGTCAGTCCACTCTGACGTCGTGTAAAATTATCATTTTTTAGAATTTATTTTTTGAAGGTTTGAAGTTTAAGTGTCGAAATACAATGAATTTTTTAATAATGTTTGCCTTGTAAAAATTATGAAATGGTTAATCAAAAAAGATTTCCGTGGTCCCAGCCATAGCCACTGATGTGGTGAATAACGTGTAAAAATTTCAGACTAATTAATCAAACACTTTTTTTGCAATCACCTGCGCCAGTTGAAAAAAATGATGTTTTGACATAATCGCGTTTAAAGTTTTGAAACTAGTTAAAAAAATTCTTTAAATTTTCTTTGTATAATATAAGAGTAGCTTAATAAATACCAAAAAGATTTATTGCATTATATATTGTACCAACGCAGAAAAAATCTTTAAAAATAGCTAAATTTTTCAAACCGTCACAGTGGACTGACCCCTTAAGTGTTTTTCTCGTGATAAATAATTGACACTCAACATGTCTAAGTCAATAAATTTATGCGGTTTAAGTTAACCTAACCCACCATCGCTCACAAATAGGGCATATTTATAGCCACGCACATTTCACTACGAAATTGCATCAGGATTAAAAAAAAGAAGAAGACAAAAGCGGGGAAGAAAGGTCACGGTAACGAATGCACAGGATCGATAGGGTCTCTGTGATATTTCCCACGGGAAACCATACGGCGTGCCCTATACTCTACGGTGGCATATGACTATGGGGTGGTCGAGGGCATCTGCCTGCGGACGTAACTCGTTGTGGAAGGTACGAAGGGTGGACCTCTTTTCGAGACCTATGCTCATTGTATCCCCCCTGTTCTCCCTTCCTTCTGTGCTACATCCGATCAAAGTCACGGTACGATGACGCGATCGCATGTGCACTATGAAGTTTTCGATCCGCCGAGAGAGGGGGGACGAATCTGTGGGACGCGACACTGCTTCCATTTGTGTCAGTGACCACGAGCTTCAGACTTGCGTGATAAATATTTTTGGAGATCTTAGAGGCCGGTTGATAGATTCTTTGGAGTTTTAATTAAATTTTTCGATAAATGCACCTGGAAAGTGGAGCTCAAAAAATTCCCTTTCTTTTTTTAAAGTTTCTCGGCTTTGTTTTTGGAATTCTTTACTCTGAGAGTGTGTTAAGAAATCGCTAAAATTTTCTCGAAGTCGTCAAAGAATTTTTGAAGCCACACCAGGAGTTTAAAATTTCTTAAAATATTCAGGTAATTTACTGATCTGTTTGATTAAATTAAATACTTTTTTTTTATATAAATTTTGAGCTATTCTAATATTTTGAATACTCGAACAGGTTTCGTTACTGCACTCCGCCATCGATCAATACCCTTCAGCTGTATTAAAACCAAGCTGCTTTCCCCTCGAAGCAAATTCGACCGCGTGTGAACCGAGAGCACGAATTCTCAAATCGCCATGAATTTAATTCCGTTTTATTACCTCCTCTTTGGTCCACCTCCCTTTGTTTACGTGCTTCCCCTGGCCATGACTGCTCGCATTCGTCGTGGCCGGATTCTGGGACTGATTAGTGGCGCCGCGACAGACGCTGCCGCTGTACTCGTTGTCGGAGTCCCCGCCGCTGCTAGAATCGTACCCAGACCGCGATCTAAAACAGAAAACAAAGGAAGACTGTCTTACAGTAACTGAATGGAAACCACTCCGCGACGATCTCCCTCAACATTGACAGTTCTAAACATTCGCAAAATACTCAGCACTCTCTACAGGAATCAGAATATCACAGATCAATGCCTCAAATATAAAAAAAAATCCTTTTAAAGCTTAAAATTGAAAGATATTGACAACTCTGACACTCAACACAAACCCACGTGCGGAATTCCTGTATTCGTATCTCTTAACTATAGGGGCTCGACGCCCATGGGCGTTTCCCGCGAAGGGAATTTTAATAAATTATCAGATTAGAATTTAAAAATATTGGGATTTGCAATATTATCGTTGGGCTTAAGTTTTTGTGATTCTTTTTTAGAGTGAAAGGTTTCTCGGTCTGGAGGCTCGGATGCGGCTATTATGGGGTGGGTTTCGAACCCTAAAATTCGCTAGATCAGACGTGCGAATGTTGTAACGGATATAGCGTCTCCAATTTTTTTTTTTCGTTACAAAGACGGGAAATCACGGATGGCTGACCATCCATCCTGCGCGTTTCTTCCTCTCCTTTGTCGAGGCACTATCGCCCTCGCCACCCCTTTGTTCTTCACCCTTTGCCCGAACCGCCGTGCGAGAGGCAATCTTGACCACAGCCTGGTGAGTGTCAGTTTTTGCGGTCACGAGTTGCCTCTCGCTGCCTCCTCTCCGTTTTCGGGGATTTCCTGTCCACTTCCTCCCCGAGTGATCGTTGTTCCTTCGCACAAAGCTCGTAGTATTTACTTAGGAAGAACGATTAACCTTCAGAGGGCCGAGATTTTTTCATTGAAATTGTAAATTTGATTTACTTAAAATTTATGCATATATACCATCAAAATGGTCGGCAAAGTATCCAAATTCTTAGGTGGCCACTATAGTGACCAGCCCGGCCCTCTAAACGTTAAGGCGGTTTTAAATTCGCGGCGTTGTCCGCCGGTTGCACAATGACCCACCTCGGAGTGCAATTAGCAAACGGTCGGCTGCACGGCGCTCTGGCCTATTTACATTCCAGCCACCGTGGAGCCTATATTCGCTGGGTGACGCAACTCCCCGCGATATGGCCGGTTAACTCGAGATGAAACACGCGTGTATGTACTCGCTAACACACGTGAACCGAGCAACGCAACGGTCCTGCGCTTGTTATGTTTACTGTTTCAGCCAGCCTCTGCGAACGCGTTTCCGCTGCACGCTCCGGCGTCGTGAGCTCGTTGCAGAATCGCTACTGTTCCAGCGTTACAAAATAATGGGATGCTGCTTGAATAAATAGTGTTCTCGGTAGGTCCACGTGTTTTTGTATTCGTATTTGGTGTGAGAAATTTGTGGAGAATTTTATTGGGCAGTGGAAATGAGTAACGATAGTTTAAGCCGGGGATTCACTTGAAAGATAAGCTGTGCTATGTTTTTTTAAGGGGCTGTTCCGGTTTAGAGCTCATAAAAATAGGTGATATTTGTGAATTAATTAAAGGAAAACTACTATATGGAATTTAATGGGACTTTGGGCATTGAATTAAGGATGTTTTAAAATATAGAAATCAATTTTTTGTTTTGTAATTAATCATTGCAGGCGGCACTGGGGACTCTTTTAAGTCGAGGCGTCAAAAAATTCATTCAAATCGGCTGAACATGTAAACCATTGGTCTGAAGTAAAAAACTATGTCGGATTTCGTGGACTGACCAGAAAAATTGCAAAAATTACATTTTTCAAAAAATCAAATTTCGAAAAATCACTTTTTCCCTATATTTTTCGTAATTTCAGGGCTTTTAAAACTTAAATTTTCGAAAAAAATCCACTACATAGGAGTACATTCTTCAAACTAAAAATGTTTGAGTCGAATTTGATAATAACTTTTTGAGATATAGGTTCCATTTTACGATTTTCAAAAAATCCTTTTAAACATGTTTCTTTTTCTTAACTTACTTAACTTTTCTCTTAGCTTAGCTTAAAGAGGAATCTGTATAGTTACTGTTTATATAATATTAGCTATAGTGTTAGGGAATTATAGTGGAGCTATTATAACTTTGTATACAGTTATGGGGCAGTGAAGTTGTTTCAAACGATAGCGAAAAATTAATATAGTCGACTTTAATTAAAAACCTCCTCCAATACTGAAAATACAGACCCTTAATCCCTTAAGAAGCTACAAAGCAATGGATTCTGAAATAGCAGCGTCCGCCATGTGCTGGAAACTGTATTTTAATACCGGAAATTACTAGCTTCCCCTTGAATCCATAATGAAATGTTAGTAATTAGCTCATCTGGATGATAATGGCTCTATCTTTAATGGCTCCAGACAGTTGCAGGTCAACCGAGAGACAATGGCGACGGGAGTATCTCCGGGCCAGAAAATAATGGAAACGATAAGGTCCATCAGCCATCTGCGTTTCCCATATATTTGTATGTCGTCCGCCTGTACGTGTAGCCCACGGTATCCTATATAAACGCTATCGTTTCATAACCTTCCATTGTACTTCGTTGCGAGACACACCATAGGGCCACCTTCCTCTCGGTACACGCAGCTGTTTTTGGGGTGAGAAAGGGGGCGAACGCGAGGGTGAAAAATACATCTACGCGCACGAAGAGGTACCACGAAATTGGCTCGTGTTTCTAGATTCCATGTAGTCTGGATACGAAACACAATAATTATGTTGTAATGTACTTTATAACTGTAGAACATAAGATCAATAAGTTGAACTGATCAACTCTGTGAAATTAAAAGCACAAAAGGGGGATACATTAAGCAATAATATGCTTGGATATTAAATTCGGGAAATGTGCAAAAAATAGAGTCGTCTAATTTGGGAACTATTTAAGTTAGGTACTCAATTATCTAATCTTCCGTTATGCTACTTCTGGATCACCCCGTATATGACGCTTGCCATATTAAGTATTAATCATATGCTTGAACATTAAAATCCACTAATTTGCAAAAACTGGAGTCGACCAATTTGGGAACTAAGTTCCCAAATATTCACTCAATTATCTAATCTTCCATTATGCTACTTCTGGATCACCCCGTATATTACGCTTCCCACATCAAGCATTAATCATATCCATGAATATTAAAATCCAGTGATTTTCAGAAAATTAGGTCGACCAATTTAGCAACTAACAAGCTACCTAATTATCTAATCTTCGACCATGCTACTTCTTTGTCACCCCGTATATCACTCATCCCTCCCTCCCCATCCATTCAAACACACCGCCCATAAATATTCAGAAAGCAAGAAATTCTTAAAGAAAAGTTTCATCCTTTCCTGCCACGTCTGCAGTGGTTTTTCGTACCCTCTTCCGTGCCCCCTATCATAAAAGCCTGATATTTACTCTGAAACGGTGGCGCGCACGTGGCAACCGTGGGCTACAGGAAACGAAGACCGTCTCCCAGCAGCTGTTTTACGCCAGGGAGAGACTTACATTATTATATGAAAGGCGCGAACAGCGTTCAGCGCGCCCTGTGATCGGGCTTCTAATTGGCGAAGCCTAGCAATGCAATCTTCCGCGCGCAAAGCACATTTGCTTTCCGCAGGTGCACATATGTTTACGTTCCCGGCCGCGGACAAGCCGGGAATACGTTACGAAGCGCGAGCCGACGCGCTCGCAGGGAGTATGCGCTGGCGACTGAAAGGGGAGTGCCGTTTAGGTGGAATGTCTCTCGTAAGTACACAGGCCGCGTTGCAGGAAAACGAATGTGACCGTCGCGGGACTCGTGACGCTATGCGAATGAATACTTTTCAGGATTCCGCCGGCGGAGCTGTGCATCACGCGACTAGCTGCGAAGCACTGTCGAATACCAAATAATACTTTTGGGAGGGAACCTTTAAATGGGAGTGTATAATGATATTTATGGATGTAGGCCCTTTGATTTATAATATAAGAAATAACAGTAGGTATTGTTACGGTATTATCATAATAAAGAACAGTCAGCATTGAAAAAAGTTGAGTAAGCTACTAACGGCATTAAGGGGAGGTTGTAGTTTAAAAATTGATATTTTTATTTCATTTTTCGAATGTTCAATCTTTTAAGAATACGCGTTTATTAAAAGGACTTTTTGAAATTCATAAAATTCCCGAAATTATTGGCATTTGAGTAGCGGCAAATGCATGGGTAACATTTGGTCACTTGACGCTCACGTAAAACTTTAAACGCATTTTTCTTGAAACAGTGTTCTTAAAATCAGTGGGACTAGTATAGTGGACTTTTTTTTGAAAATTTAAGTTTTAAAAGCCTTGAAAGGACGAAAAATATAGGGAAAAAGTGATTTCAAACTTCAAGTGTCGTTATATTTTTAAAAAAATGTCATTTTTTTTTTGGTAAGTCCGCTAGCAAGTTTCATGTCCTTTAATAGGCTGACATTGTTTTTTATTTCAGACCAACGGTCTAAGTGCTACAGGTACCACCGTTTCGGATGAATTTTTTGACGCCTCGACTTTAGCGACTCCCCCGTACCGTCTGCAATGATTAATTATATAAAAAAATATATATTTCTATTGTTTAAGACATCCTTAATACAATGCAAAAAGTTAAATTAAATTACAAGTAGTAGTTTTCCTCTAATTAATTCCTAAAGAACACCTACTTTTATGGGGTCCAGATCGGAACATCCCTTAACTGACCTAACCTAACCTAAATCGCTGTGCGTGATTGTAAGTGGACTGGAAGGAACGTTAAGTAGCTCTAGGATTTTTGCACAGATAATTATATCTACTGCTTAAAATATTATACTGAAATATCAGGGTTGAGATAGTCCTACGTTGCTCGGGAGTGATGAAATGATGAAAACAAGTGAGGTTAAGATCGTACGTATGGCGAAGTCTACCCATAGGCCTCTTCAATGTAGGCACTTGTATTAACACAGTTTCCAACAACGCGATATGTCGAAGAATATTATTCCAAATGTGGAGGAACGAGCGTTGAATTTTTAACCGACTTCAAAAAAGAAGAGGTTATAGATTCAACCCGTATGTATATTTTTTTTATATTTGTCCCCACATAACTCCTCAGCATAAGAACCGATTTTGATGATCTTTTTTTTATTCAACAGAGGGCGATGCCCCGGTGCTTCCCATCCCGCACTACGTCAATATCAGCCCAACATTTTGCCAGCTCTGATGAATAAAGACTATTGTCACCTAATTATTATTTTATGTACGTATGCGCATATCTCCTCGGCATGTTGGGTCCATATATAATAAAAAACCATCAAGTAAAACAATTTAAAGTAAAAATTAAAACCGATTTCAAAAAAATAAAAATGCACTAAAAAGTAAAAAATAATTTTGTCCCTTATTTAATCTACAATTTTTTATGTCAGCGCCTCATCATTTGCACTGTGTAAATCTGGCGTCGACTTAAAAAATATTGAGAGTCGTAGATTAAATAAGGGAAAAAATTATTTTTTTCTTTTTAGTGCATTTTTATTCTTTTGGAATTCGATTTTAATTTTTTTTTTAAATTTTTTAGTGTCCACTTTTAATCTGCTGGAATAGGTTATGTCTAACATTCATTGTAAAATATATATCTTGACGATTTAGATGAATTATTTGAATGGGATTAATGAATTTTTACGGTTATATCGTTCCTGCTTCGTAAATTAAATCATACAGTCTTTTGATGAAGTGGAATGCTTCAAATCCATTCACGCGATTAGGAAACCAAACGTGATAAGTGGTAAAATTCCTCGGCACAGAGGAACACATTTAAATCTCAAGGCTTTCCAACGTCTTCCATGACAAGCCGAGGTGTCCAATCGCGGTATATCTATTTCTCTACCCACTGCTCCCACGGGAGGAACATGCTGGATGGTCAGTCAGGTCCACATACCAGCCGTATTGAAATAACGAATTAGCAGGGCTCACAAACGATGCTGTGTCTTCGAGCAAAAATAACTCTGTCGAGTGTCAGTCACGTGACAGTGGTTAAGTCAACGAAGAAGAATACAGTGACTTCTTTCGCGCGGCAATGCCATTTTTTCAACCAACGATCGTTACAAGAACGATGAATGAAACGCATGAATCTCATTCTCGAGGATTCTGCTTTTCACTTTCCGATTCGTATGAACGAACGAAAGTCTGAGGCGAAGGCGGAACGTGCGCGGCATTCCTTAACGTCCGTCTGGTATTCGAGGCTCCATTCAAATTTGAAAGTGAGAATGGAGGTGGCGCGAGCCACGTGCAGAGGAGCCCCGTTGTCACGTGTGAACTTGCGCGTCATAAACGGACAGAATACATAAACACGCTCACCCGTCAAGTAAACAAATTAACGAGTGTATAAATTATACAAAATCGAAGAACTTCGTGACGATAGTTGAACCGAATTTTTAATTTGACAACATTGAAATATATTTCAAATCCACTCCCTTTTTATTCTTCCACACTTATCACCAACCAATTAACAAAATTCAGTAACAAATTCTAATTTTTTTTGCAAAATTCCTTAATTCCACAAAACTGCATCAGAGAATATAAAAACGAACTCTATCTTCGTCTCCCTATCCTACTTGCATCTATCCCTTTAATGCTCGATAGAGTCGAGCAGCTCCTATGTACACGCAACGGGAGAGAAAAAAATATGAGGCAGAGGTAGTCCTGGGAATCGTAAATACGCGTTTAAACACGATGGGTAACCGTTTCTTTTCGCGTTACGTAAAAGCTTTCGCCTTCGTGGAAGTCTAACGGTCGCGGGCATCCTTGAGTTTAAATCCCGAGGCACGTGGCCGAACGCAGGACATCCACGGCATTCTCACGATCCGCGAAAATATGCGCCGTGCCCCTGGAGATAGCCAACCCCGCGAAAGATATTAGAAGATCAGCTCCGTTCAAAGTGTACACTAAGAGCGATAAGAAAAATAAGATAGTTCCGTTAGACAAAAATTCTATTTGAAAATGTACACCCTATAGAGTAGAATGGGAAGAAATTAAAAGAATAGACCATTGACACCAATATAATATTTCAAGCCTAGTATTAATTATGCAGATGTAAAAATAAGAGCTTTCAAGTTTCTTTTGACAACCACTGTATACACGCGACGATTGTTAACCCTGAGCAGTGGGGTGGTCGTCCGCTCTCCAAGTCATTACGAATAAATTACAATGTTCCCGCTGGACAGCTCGATGAATATTTATATCGCCGCGGCGACTAACGCCTTTATTGATGACGATTGCGAAAAACGGCACGAGATGAGGATCGCTCATCTCGCGATACGTTAAGATTGATTTCGATTGCGAAACACGAGGAGAGCGATAAGAGACGAGGGAACGATGGACGTCCACTTTACAGCGCCAATAACGCAACTGCCCCTAATTAATTACGTCAGCTCTCTCCTTTTATTACCCCAGTAAAAAGTAATATCGCGCCGGGCGCCAATAAAAATTCCAGCTTTTCGGTAATTAGCGGATGAAGGCGATAAAGTAAGAAGACCGGGAGCGAGGACGGAAGGAAACGGAAGCGGGTGGAAAAGTGAAGGTACGAGAGATGGGAGGACGATAAGCAGAAGGAAAGGCACGTGGACAAAGCTGGCGGTGATAAAAATCGTCACGATTGTTCTGCACGCCCAACACCACGTGACCGCTCGCGTCGGGGACAAGCGAAACGGGCCCGGCTGCGACACTCATTAATCAATTTAGGGCAGCGCTGGGTGATAGAATGGGAAGTCGCAGGGAAAAGGGAGAGAGAGAATCGGCGTGGCAAAAGATGGAAGGAAATTGAGAGGGGGCACGCGAGGGGACAACGGGGACACAGGAAAGGGTAATACGCGATCGGATCTCGTTGGATTTTTATATCTTCCTTCTAGCCTCTTACGCTGCTTCTACTCGCTTCCTGCTGGCCAACGGGATAATTGAAGTTTCCTGACTCAACCGCCGAGGCGAACGTGGAACGCCCAAATTACGATGGGCAGGAAAATGGAAGAACGAGGAAGGAAGCAATCGAGGACAATTCGACTCGCAACACGGCTCTACTTGGGCGATTCGAGACGCTGTCTTAACACTTTTAGTGGCGCGAGGTTTAGGCTAGGGGACATTTTTGCAGAAAGCGAACTGTAAGCTCGGTTTGATTTCGAATTGAATATATTGATACTGTAGATTGTAAATGCTTTAAAGGTAATTAAGACATGAAAAGACGCCGACGTTAGTCAAAGTGTTAGTGAATATGTGAGTTAAGATTTAATGGGATTTTTATGGAGTTAACGCGTCAGTAAGTAAGATTGATTAGCATAATTAAGAGTATAGTTTTTGGAATAATTTTAGTTTTAGTAATAGACAAATGAGTTGATGAGTGTGCCTTGAGGAATGATTTAAGAGATTTACATGTGTTGATCCGAGTGGGTTGAGGAAGAAGAAGTCAAGAACCCTACTGTTCCCTCTATTTCCTTCGAAATTAGCATCGAGCGAATTGAACCTATCGGTTGCTAAGCTCCCTCCCCTTGAAATCTGCATGCGAAACCACTGTCGGAGGTCGAGGACGTCCGGTCGAAGTTTCCAATCGCCTGGGTTTCGACGAACGCGACAGCGCCGCTTGTCGCGAGGCGAAATGTGAATGAACAAGCTTCTCTCTCGCGCACTTAGCTTTTCCTTGAAAGGTGGCGACACAACAAGCAGGTGCTGTGAAACAGCTGCCCCCTTTGTCTAGGAACGCGAAACAACACGTTGTATGACTTTAGCGTCACGCAACACCGATGACAATCGTTAAACAATTTTAGACATAATTAAATAAATACAGAAAATATACCTTCGAACATTTTGTCTTTAGAATTTTCTCCACAGAATAAAACGCAGTACGTACTATGATAACGAAAAAAACCTTTTACTGAAACGGGGATTTGAACCCTGGTTCCATTCATTACGAAACTTTGACCTTAACCACCGAGCTAACCACTCCCTCTAAAAAAAAGTTCGACATTAAAAGTAGTTATCTCAGGAGGTAGTAAATATCTTGTAAATTATTGAGCATCTAAGCATACAATCGAAGAAAGGTCAAGCTTCTTTCCATTATCTATCCACCTAGTTTCCTTAAACTTCGTACGATCCCCTACGACTCTTATCCTAACCCTTAAGTCACGCCTCATTAGACATCATTTATGACACATCTCCTTACGATAAGCTCCGGCTCGTCCCAAGTAGTCCACACATTCGAGGCAACATTGTTACCACGATCGAGGCCATGTTACCAGGCGGCGGACGTAAATCTACCCGATTCTGGATAATAAATATCGTCCCCTTACCCGCCGAGGGAAGAGGGTTAACGAACCTATTCATCGGGCGATTTTCATCGATACACGCGATTACACGTTCGTTCCCCCCGGAGATTCAGGAGTTTCACGACGAAAAATCGAGCGGCTCTCGTGAGAAAGGGAGAGAAACGAGGGACCCACCATATATCGTGCGTTCGCGGGCATGCGTGCCACGCGTATGGACATCTGCCCAAGTTCCGAACTTTCCCCTCTTTTCGGCCACTTCCTTGCTTCTTGTCTGCTCCTTGTCCCCCTCTGCCCGTCTCCCTCGTTTGCAGCGAGCGGCCCATAGGCTGTGCAGCGTTCCTTCCTCCTTCCATCTCTCCTTCTTCCTTCCTTCCGTCCGCCTGTTGCTCGTCACGCAACAATAAGGTCATTGCGCGTACCAGCCGATGTCCCTTCTCCGGCGATGTTCGTCGTGTCCCCATGGTCATGGTTTGCAGGGAAAACCAGACGGTGCCTAAACAGTGCCTTTCGCCTCGCGTATCCTTTCAAGATCGTATCTCTGTCGCCATGGGGAAATGTGTCGAGGCTCGACGGAATAAAGGAGACTCAACTAAATCGTCCCTAACGTTCGAATGGGAGGTCCTATGATTCTGTGCGGAGCATTAGGTTTGGAGATAACGGCGGGCCGAAGTGACCATTGGAGGTCAACGTTCGAATTATTCCGTCGGCTATAGGCTTCCCTGACCAGTTCACAAATTTACTTTCTAGGGAAACGATGTTCGAGGGGATATTTCTCGTCCCTTTGAAAGTAATAGACCCAATGGAATTTCAGAATAGGCTTGTTAGGCTGATAAAAGTTTCTCTCGAAGTCTCTGCTTTGTTGGGCTTCACGCATTTCCGTTATCGACGGAGAACTTTAAGGCTCTTAACCCACTCAATTTTACAGTAACATGAAGGTGCTGTACACATTATGCATACGGTGCAAGTATCTATATCCACTTGGAGATTTAAAAAGGACATCTGCACTACAGTGAGTAAGTATTAGGACTCTTCTTCTGCCGCTGCTTTTATTCTCTAGTTTAATTTAAAATACTCAATAAACCTGCATTGATTAGAATTCTTCAATAAATTTTCTGAACTCCGCTGCTTTTACTCTCCGGTTTTAATTTAAAATTCTAAATAAGGTAAATTTGTTAGAGTTCTTCAATAAATTTTCAGAACCCCTCTGCTTTTATTCTCTGGTTTTAATTTAAAATTCTAAATAAGGTAAATTTGTTAGAGTTCTTCAATAAATTTTCAGAACTCCACTGCTTCTATTTTCTGTCTTTAATTTAAAATACTGAATAAACTAAAATTTCTCAGAGTTCTCCAATAAATTTTCATAACTCCACACAGATTATATTGAATACTTTTCACTGCCTGTAATTTATTGGAATTCTTCAATAAATTTGCAACGTTTTTCACAATAATTATCTCACACAGCGTAAGTGTTCCAATACTAATATACGCTGGCGTATGTATAAAATGGTATAGGTGTCCTCAGTATCAATTGCAAATAAAGTGAGAATCAAACATCAACGAGATACACAGGATTACAGACTTCAGTGGGCACTGGATACGATATCTATCCACAAAGGGTGTCCGTGAATCGATGCGATTCGTGGGGCGTTATCCGTGGAAGGGATTAGCGTGCTTTTCGGGTAACGGGTCAAGATCGGGGGTCAATGCAACTGTTATCGTCCGGGGCCCCTTTGGTCGCGTGCGGCACAATTGATTCTGTCGTCGATTTTCCAAAGTTAGGGACCAGGTGCAACGATCCATTCTCGTCCCTGGGCCGTCTGCGTCAGCTGCTACCCCCACGACCCACCCCCTCGCCACGCACGCCTCTCTCTGGGACCACGGACGGCAGACGATGCACTCAGCGGCGTTCCTCAATTTGTGCCTTTAAAAGCTCGTGCCGCGGGAACTGCCGATGAAAGGGAACGCCCTGGTAAAATATGCGGAATTTCAGCGCGTAGACCGGTGCGCGCCGCTACTCACGGTATCCTATGAGCGCCGTTCTTCTCTATCATCAGGGGGACAGGTGACCGTGACAAATTGCCTGAGCTGAATACGTTAACTGTAACTTCTCCGCGCTCTAGCTATTCTCCGAACTCGCCGTTCCTATTCTTTCCTTTTGTTTACCTTGCAAACGAGTTCTACGCGCGTTTATGGCTCGCGGGTGCGTTCGTCGCGCCGTTTCGCAGGTTCAATTGTTATCTACTTATCTTAAGTACTGAGCCACCTTGAAGTCGGTTAGGGTTCTCTGAATTCGCGCGGAGGAAGTTTTTTTTACTACTATCCGGAAAATATAAATATGGAAATTCATTGTTTTTATCATAAGGTGCACTAGGTGTAAGCTTGGGCCTCAGTGTCTACGGAGTCACATTTTAAAACCTTACTTCTCGCAAAGAATAATATAAAAAACAGCTTAGTGGCAGTTGCACAATAAAATACTTCTTTTTAAATATTAAATTCATAATATAAAGAATAGAGGCAGCTGAAAAATTTGTGAAGCCTCATAATAATTTGGCGGTTAATTCCTTTTTTTAAATAAATTTTAATTTCGTTGTGTATTCGGTTGGAAGAGTGTTGTGATGAGGGTTCTACTGTATTATTACGTTTTGTAATTATAGTGGATGGCAATTTGCGAGCAATTCGTGGCGTAAAACGTATTACTACGCGTTATAAGAAATATCTACGAAACTCAGTGCTACGCGTTGTAAGAAATAGCTACAAAACTCAGTGCTACGCGTTATAAGAAATACCTAAAACCCTTAATGCTCCACGATATAAGGAATATTAGGAATATTTGATTCCAGAATGCCTTCGTACAGTAATTATACGGCAGATTCAACGTACAATTCGGTGATGTGGATCCGTTTGTGATTTCCACAAATGTTTTCGGCGAACGGATGCGCTGTAGATTACGAAATGTTTAGCGTTGGTTGTAAATGGGTCAGACTCTAATTAAGTTTTGTAATTTTTGTACTTAATAGTATTATCCCGTGAAATAAATAAATAAATAAATTAGTAAAACGTAGTACAACGTATTACAAAAAATACCAATAAATCGTAGTACCACGCGCAACAGAAATTTTCTACACGCAACCATAAAGCGTAAACCCACGCAATACTATCACGGTAAATACCGTTAAAACTTTACTACGGCAATTCGCGGATAATCGACATCCCGCAAAAAGCAAAATACCGCGAGATGCGTGGATAATCGAGCGCACGATGACATCACGGCTTACGTTGGCGAGATAAGTGCAAGGTAGTAATACCGCGGAGAATTACTCAATGAACCGTGCCACACTTTTGCTCGGCGCCTAGCGATCTTCGTCGCCGCGCCGTGATTCATGAATGACACCCAGGAATCCTTCCCGACCGCGCTGCGCCGATAAGACGAAAAAAGACTGAATGGAGGCGAATGTAGGAATGTTACGAGGCGGCGGAGGCGAGCCAAGATCAAGGCCGACGCGTTCCGAAGCCTTCCTCCGCCGGTGAAATTCTGGCAAAACATGGCGCGAAAAAAGGAAAGCAGCGAAGTCAAATTCCTTGGAGATAAATCTAAACAACAATCGACGTGTGTATATGAAATATGTATGAGACTGTCGACTCGGATGACAAGGTCGGAACGATGGGAAGCATGAACGTCCACGTATGCACAGCGTGGCCGTTAGAAGTAGAAAGTCCATATCACGCGAGAAATCTGGGCGCGGATACCTATACCTGTTTCACTAGCAGCTATTGGTCGGCCGGCTAGTCGCCGGCTCTACTACTTGCGGGGACAGGTTTCGAAAGTACAGATTGTGGTCGGTATACTTCGGACCGACACCTGATACTGCTAGAAAATTGAGAAAAAAATTAATGCTGGGAGGTAAATGGCAGATATTTTTGGATTTGAAAGCCTTGCGTGTACTGTTGATTGACTCATTGATTCGAAAAATGGATAAATTGATATTGGACTAGTTTTTGACTAAAAGGTCGAGCAACTATTTGGCAGAGCAACTTCTCTAGAAAATTGAGAAAAAAATTAATGCTGGGAGGTAAACGCCAGATATTTGGATTTGAAAACCTTATGTGTACTGTTGATTGACTCATTGGTTCGAAAAAAATGGATAAATTGATATTGGACTAGTTTTTGACTAAAAGTTCGAGTAACTATTTGGCAGAATAACTTCTTGGTTTCTTGCCTGGTGAATAAAGGACACATTTTCACCCACCCTATTACTGGGGTAGGGTGGGGCTAGTGTTGCCACTTGTACTTTAAAGTAAAGTATCTTACGTTATTATAGGTAAATGTACTCTATACTTTATACATATAACAATAACAATATGAATGTGAAGTGGCGGGATGAAAGAAACAAGGCCTCTCTCAATACTTTTGATCTGTTGAGCGTACTTTTTTGTATACCCCACGAAAGTAAATGTACGTTATTTTTCTGTAAAAAAAGGTGGCAACCCTAGGTGGATCTAAAAGGCCGGCGGGTAAAATGTCCCGAATACAAAATCTCTGTCCCTAAACAATGTATCGAGTTTCGCAATTTACTATGTAAAAGACGAAAAGAAACGGAGGTAACCACAGTGTTGCCAGTCACTCCTAGATTACACGACGTTTTTGATATTATACGTGTCAAAAAGTGAAATAAATACGTCGTCTTTATTGTTTTGGACGAAGTAAACCAAAGTTTATCAGCGTATCAGGTAAGTATGTTAAGATTCCTATGTTCCTGTAGTAATATGTACACGATAATGTTTATTTGTAAATGATAATATTTTCTACCGTAAATATCGCATAAAATATAGAGGTATCATTGGGGCAAAAAGTCCCTTATTGGGACTGTTACCTTGCACGAGAACTTATGGCCCCTTCACTTGAAATTAGAGAACTATTTATGTTTATTTTTATTTCTTAGAATGCGACACTACAAAATACAGCAGTAATTGATTTCATAATCAAATAATACTAAGAAAATGATTTTTATTTTGTTCACGCAAGGTACAGTTTAGAATAAAATTATATTTTTTATTATTTGCTTTCGTAATAAAATGGTCAAAGCATAAAGAAATAATACCAAAGTCTTTAAAAAGTGTTTTTATTTTAGTTGAGAGAAGATTATTACACAAACGCAGAAGTTTAAATATCGCGAGACGAAAAAAAAAATGACTTAGACACTAAAAATCAAATTTATATCTACTTCATAAATTTGTCAAAAATAATATTTTCCTCCATTGTGCCATTGCAAATTTAAACCTCTTTCCTTTTTCGAAAACGCTAAAAGTAGACATACAACAATATTTGTCCACTAACAGTAAGCCATCCATACACGCAACGTACTCAATTATTGCTCGACTAAACTGTTTCATCAATGAGGAATCGAGAACTTGTCTAAACAGTTTCGTGAATGGAAAAGTGGACGTTACGGTCAGGCCCTAATTGCATCATAAAAATTCCACCATATATATCCACCACTTCTGTTCCAATTAGACTTGGGGCCTTCCAGTCCTCCGCTCTTTTTATCGATCGGCGCCTGCTATCGGACCGCACAGATGGATCGGAACGAGTCGGCAGGGACTCATCCCGTGAAAGGGAACGAGACACCCGAAGATGAATTCGTTTGCGCGACAGGCTCGAACACGCAGGACGAGCGCAAGGGTGCGTGGATAGGTACACCCTACCCATACTTCGGTGAAACGCGAGCGTGCAGAGCGTCGCGTATGTTAGTACACAGCCAGCGAACTACCAGCCAACGACATCAGGGTAGAAGTCCTTACGAGAGACATCTGGCTACCACCTGCCTCGATGCCCTCGCACTGCCAAACTTCCCCCCAATAGAACTCTCCCCGAGCATGCGCACCCGCTCCTATGACGCATGCATGTGGATGCACGTGTAGGCAAGGATGCACGTGTTCCAGGCGCGCCGTGCCCCTTCGCTCTGCCTAACCAAATCGCCAATTGGCGGCCACGGATTTCCACTGCGCCTCCACTTCCGTGTGATTTCCTTCCTCCGAGCAGATGCACTTGGGATGGTTAATAAATATGTATGTATGGCTCTGTGGCGGGGGATGGAAGCATTGACCTCTTTGCGAATTGGATAGGAGTGGCGAATATTTTAATTGAAGGTAGAACTTGGGTGGATAAATTGAAATAGTGCGATTTTGTGGAGATTCTGTAGGGGAACCTAAGAATTTAGGTGAAATAATTAAATTTCAATTTGTACCTCCAGGAGATAGGCCTATCATCTTAGATGTTAATCGCTGTAGTTTCTCAAAATGTTAACCCCTGTACGGAAATTTGTAAAGTTATACGGATGAGTAAATTTGAGTCTAATTAAGCCAATATCATGTATTTACGAGAAACGAGCATACAAAAATAAAACTCAGTTCATTTAATTATTATGGTTTAGTATTTTAAGAACTTATTAAATTTCTATAATAAAAAAACTCAAATAATAAAAAATTAAGAATTTCAAAAATCTAATTAAAAATAAAAGATGAAAGAAATACTACTTAATATAAAATATAATTAAAATATAAATAACTCAGTTCATTTAATTATTATGGTTTACTATTTTAAGAGGTTATTAAATTTCTAGAATAAAAACAATACAATTGAAAATAAAGAATTTAATAAAATGAAAGAAATACTAATAAAATATAAATAACTCAGTTCATTTAATTATTACGGTTTAATATGTTAAGAACTTATGAAATTTTTACAATAAAAACAAAATAAAATTAAAAATAAAAATATGAAAAAATATTATTTATTATTGATGGTTATTAGTTATTTAAAGATATGAAGGAGTTTCAGTTAAAAAAATAAATTACTAAAGGAGGAATGAGGACTTCTGAATCAATTTCAGGTCAAAATAGCCCAATTTCCATACAAGACTTAATTCGAAAATGTTAGATTCGCAAGCTTCCGAATTAGGAGATTACCCAGAGAATGAAATAAAGGATGGGAAACGCGAAAGCTATCCCAATGGCGTTGTTGCGTACCTAATACCCTCTGCCGGGTTCGCATGACCAACTAAACAACCCCGACGCGCGCATATGTCACTCAAAAGCGTGTACGCGGCTCGCCGGAGGCAGCAAGGTAAAGCGCAAGGGAAATTCCCCTCGCCCCTCCGGCTGTCGTGGTAAAAAAGAAGAGAAAAAAAAGAGATGGGGGAAGCCCCTCGGGCAGCGAGCTTCATCCCCCTCGCCGCCTCGAGGTGCGGTGTCGCACCACGCTTTACCCCCGCGCGGTGAGCGCGCGTCGACCAATTGTAAATCGAGCAAGGAGCCACCCGGCGCTCGTTCCCATGACAAGTGCGATGGGTAGTTTTCTCCTCGTGAATCTTTAATTCCACCGTGGGAATCGAGGCTGCGCCAGGCTCGCGAGGTGATCAGCGCGCACCTTGCTGATGCCGGCTGATTAGAGGGCCCACGAGCCTATCCCGAACCGATCTACCCCGACACGGGGTCCTACGCCACTGTTCCACGGTGAAGCGAAGAGAGCTAGGGAACCAGAGGAGGGGGGTGTGAATATGATCCCATAGAAGATTCATGAATTACAGAACTTGTTGCCCAGAACTTGTTTCATTCGGGTTGAAAACTGATTTTGTAATTGATTTTATGCCATTGGTACCGTATATGAATAATTGAAGAATCTTAAATTTGCAAGTTTGTCATGGAATATGGAGATTTAGGATTATTTATTTATTTATTTAATATATATAAACGGGATAATGTCCCATTAGTGTAACAAGAGAAAAACAGAGAAGAAGACAAAAAAAGAAAAAAGAAGTAGCAATACAAAATCGCATAACAAATGAGCATACAATACTTGAAGTAAACAGTTCACACACCATAAACTCATACACAGCGAGATTACATAAGCTTATCAAGGGCTATGCTAAAGGAATAGATTCATCCCGTGAAAAAATCAAGATAAACGCCGAGGATTATCCCCACCGAATTCTAGTACCTATCCCTAGAATCTCCTACTTCCTACGCCAGTACAAGTGTCGATACAAAACTCTAATCTCCTAATTGATATCAATTTTAAAATTAATGAAATCTCCAAAAATCAAAGTGTCCTTGTCTCAATCAGAACTTCTAAAGTTACCGACATGCGTAGCTCACGCCACGGACCGTCAGAGCATCCTCAGTCCAGTCAGAGACAGACGCGCGCTGACTGATCCAAAAAAAGTGCGTCATTATGCGAGCCGAGGGAACATTGGGCCACGACAACGAGGCGTCATTAGAATTCATCGGGAGCGAAAAGCAGCGGCGAAGAGTCTATCATTTAGCCGTCTCTCCCCCTCCAGTCGAAAGGCCCCGGCGAACAATTCGAAAACATATGCTCGGCTGCTTTTGGAAGACTCAATAGAGAATATAAGGAGCCGTCGCGGACGAGGAGGCGCATGCGAAGCCTTTTGCCGTGTAGGCAAAGTCGTTCCAGACTGCGGTCTTTCTTGACTGGAGCAGATGCTGGAAATCAGGCTCCTCGCCCTTGCGCACCCCGACACGATCGGCGTCGTCGACCCTCGACGAGTGTACCGAACCCGGCGTCGGAAATAATGATACGAGGAGAAGGAACCTGGGGTCTGTGTAAGCAAAGAGCCAGGGAAAGAGAGGGAACGGGAGAAAGGTTGTTTCATCTTCGGGGGTTCAAGGGGGGGGAGACTTCCTCAAGGGGCCCAGTCGCGAATCTCGTGGAGGAAGAACTGGAATCCCTTACGAATTTTGTTACTAGACGTAGCTTCGTCTCCCTCTGTCTCGCTGTCTCGCGACGCGTCGCTGCCTCGTAACATTGTCCCGTCATCAAAGGCTTTAAAGAAGCAGGCAGCTGCTTATAAACGGTTATTTAATTGTAGACTAAAAGGACACTCCTCCGTTACGAGTTTAAAGGGCCCCGTGAGACGACCTAGCTCCGAGAATTTCGAGTATATATCTTAAGAAGAATCACTCTGGGAACCATTGTTCGCGAGTTCGTGGAGATTCGTCTAAAATTAGAGTCTCCTGGAAGGGGAGACTGCGGGAGCCGTCTAAGTTTACTGCGAGCGAGTGAGCTTCTTGTAGCTGGGGGCAGAGTTGCACGCTGGGGGATTTCTTATTTTTACGAGGGCCACACGCCGCGATAGCGCGTGTCCCTGAACCTATCTGCCCAATAGAATAGTGATGATTAATCCGCTGGTTGAAGGAGTAGACAGTTGGTGCAACGCGTGCGGGAAACGCTTATGGGCGTTCGACGCGTATGGCTCGTAAATGGGACAGAGGACGTTCCGCACGCGGCGAGTGGTTGGACGCTTGTGTTTGCGAAGTAGAAATGTTGAGGTGCCGAGGGCACTTAGTTTCGTTAAAATAGATATTTCAAAGAGTTTTGGTATTTATATATACGAATGCTTCAAAGACTGATGCTATCTAGATTTTATACTAAGGTTTCAAACCTTCACACAACCTATGCAAGGATATATTTAATGCCTAACGTCGATATTGTATCTACTTAATGTTTGCAGAATCTCCGCTTAGAACAATGGAGTATCCCCTTAGCAACCCATAAATCCGAGGCGTCGCTAAGAAACCCAATCACGCGTTTCCTGTCCTATTCGACCGGCGCGCAAGTGGCATCCTGCATCAGAGATAGAATGCAATCGTTCCAGAGATCAAAAGGCGGATTTCCTCGGAATCCGTCGCCAGGGATAGTTCAACTTTCGGGATGAAAGTCGCCGCTGCGCCTGCCTGCTGCAACACGTGCCCACGATCTCGACTCCGTGACACGTGGACACACGGCTAGGCAGTCGCCAAGCAACCTAAACTGTCCTTTTTTTTCCCCCTCGAGACATGCGCCTATTCCACCCCCACTCCGCGCGATCCGCAAGCAGCGCGCGCAGCGGTCAGTCCGCGAAGCGGACCACGTGTTCACGAGACACCACACAACTCATGCTTTCCGCGTTTCACGCCTTTGCGGCGAGCCTCCTTCGCCCGAGTTCTCGCCCAAGTGCGAAGTCCTAAAAACCCAGCAAGCCTTTGTCGGTCCATCTAAATTCTAACCTCGACCTCTCCTCCACTCCTTTTCTCCTCTTTCTCAAAAATAATTCCGTACTTCGAGCCTGGAATCTTGATTTACCAGATCTACTTTTCTTTCTCAATTTTATCCTCCCCCCACTTTAGACCCAATTCAGAAGAAAACCGCAGGTATGAGGCTCCAAGGATCTCGGTGGCAAAATTTAAATTCCATCCGAGTCGATGTCATAAATCGAGACTGTATTTTCATATCGAAACAATGGGCATAGAGTGTGCAATGCGAGGAGAGGGGACCAGGCGTTCGATGAAAGCCAATTCAGAAAATAGTCGATGTCCCCACTCTCACCCCATAGGCAGGTCAGTTAAAGGACAGACGCGAACTCGTCCGCCGAGCAAACGAAATAAACGACAAGGGGAATTCTCAACGGGTTCGATCTGGAACCGGGTTTAAATCTCCTTAGCGGAGAGGGAACGAGTCGCCGCTGCTGTAGGCCTGCTAGAGGAGGCCCGACGTATACGGGCCCATAGTCTTTCCCTCTGGCTCCGGGCGATAAACCAGCCTAAAGTGGGATGTATCTGCTAGGCAACCATCAACGGGGGATAGAGTGTTCCTTCGAAGGTGCCTCCGACTGCTGCTTCTCTTTTCTGCCCGCCTGCGTGCTTGCCCCTCCGTCGCCCCCCTCCCCGCCGGGTCACCATGGATCCACGCAACCTACTGGGTGACTTTTTAAAAATATTGCCCGTCCCTGCTGGCGCATTCGTAATCAGCGACCAGAATGAATTCGAAGAAGAAATTATTATTTTTTTTAAATACATTTCTGTTACTTTTTAATTCCATTGAGTTAAAAAATTCCATTTCGAAAACGCGGAGTAGATGAAGGTTGAATGTTATACGACTCCATCGATTCAGTGGAATGTTTTCTTGGCTTTAGAATCGTGTAATGGGGTCTCGGTTTCAAAGCAAACTTGTACACAAACCGACGGAACAATCTGCTCCGAGATAAGGCCGCATCCTTTGATATCGACGCTGAAAGCGAGACTTCCGTTGCTCGCGGCAAGATGTTTGGAACGCTTGTTGCATGTACACGCCGGCCCCGGCAGCGCGTTTGTTTTGACAAAACGCGCGAACAGCGGTTGGCAGTCACGCGGTGACAGTCTAGGCGAGATAAAGCCTGTAGCGAATTGGTATAGGCGATAACCTTGCAACGAGATCTAGAAACCTGTTTCAAGCAGGAGGAAACAAGAATGCAATGCGTTTACCGTTTACGCTACCTCGTTGCGAGAACCTACAGAATCTTCACCCCCTTCTTTCACTTTCCTCTGCGATAAAAAGTTGAATTTCACACAGAAACGATTTAAAAATTTTCTACGTAACAACTACAACTATGTAGATTTAACAAGCATACACCGAGATGTCAGACATAAAAGAAGAACAATTGATATGCGCGTGAGTTACTTACGCCTCGGTGGGTGGCGGAGAATAAAACGACGAGTGATAGCTAGTAATATCCACGACCTTCGCTGGCACGAGCAGTCCACTCGACACTACATCCATTCTCACGGATCGCCTTCTAGGAAACCTCGCGGTCAGAGGGCTCCTGAATGCCTCCGACGGAATCCACTAGTTCCCAAGTCCCAAAACCCGCAGCTGGACACTGCCTTACGATCCTCTGACACTTACTTTACGTAGTGACACTTCGAGTCATGGTCGAGACCCTCTGTACCGTAATACCGTTAGTGCAATCAGAGGGCAGAGCCTCGTATCGAAACAGCACGTCTCTGGATTCCTACACAGTCATGTTCACGTTTGCACGCTCGACGACGGGGCACAGCACTTCTGTCAATAGTCGCGTCGGAAGTTACAATGTAGTAATGTACAGTTCGGACGCGTTCCCACGAGGCACGCGAGAAACATAAGAGTTTCACGAGCCTTCTCGCTCTTCCAATCGCCGTCTCTTTGTCTGCCGTTCGTAACAGTGGGCCCTCGTGGTCGTTCGCGCACAGAAACCTCGGACCGTCCTTGTCGCCGAGACTGGACCCGCTCGCGGTGGGCCCTCGCCGCGCGAGTGAGATACAAGCGATCGTCACCGTTATCTATCGATTCACCGAGGACTGGTCGCGGGAGCAGCAGGAGGGGAGAGGCGGGGGTGTTTGGGCGCACGCGTCGCGACGGGGTAAATAGCGTTCGCGAACCGGAGGTGGGGAATAGGGGAAGCGTGGAAACGGGAGAGAGCGTTGGGAAGCGTTGTGCGGGCGAGAAGCGTTTTTAGAAGGAAAGCTGGACCCGTGTCCCCGGGAAACGGCGAGTCAGCATCGTTATCCGGTCCTCCGGTCTCCTCCGGCGCTGGCCATAACGCGGGAATGCGGTTTCGTGCGGCTGTGTTGTCGCGACGCGCGCCCAAAATCGAGCAGTGTCGCGCCGGTGCGGGGTCTCGACGGAACGGCGTTTAGATTTGAACTGAAGGTACTGCCGGCTGGCTTGCCGGCCTGCGCGGACGATCGGTCCCTAACGTGCTCTCGTGCTGGGCGCTGTTGGCAACGCGTGGAGGGGACCGCTTGGGCCTCGACCGGACGGGGGTAGGGAAGGACGAGCCGAGCGGGGACGGGGGAGACGGCACGGAGGGCGCGATGAAACTCCCCGAGCCCCCGTCACTGCTCACCAATGCTCTCTTTGCGCGGCTCTCCGTTCGCTTGTGTTTGTGACTACGCGCGCCCCCGGCTGCCCGCAGTCATTCAGCTCGGCTGCGAAAACAGCCGGGCGGCGAGGTTGCGACACGAAAGCTCTTTGCGCGAAATACTTTGCTTGGAATGAATTTCTTTTAGGGGGATTTTGAGACAGATTGCTTGTACTAATATTGTTTAACCTTTAGAAAATGAGTTGAGAAAAATTATCTTGTAATGAAATTTCACGATTAAAATGTGTAAATCATTTGACGAGAAACATACACTTGACTGCAAAATTTGAAATGATGCACTGTATAAAAGGGGAACTGTTGAGGTTGGGGTTCTGTTAAATTTTAGTGAGTTTTGTTTCGATGGATTCGTACTGAAATTTAATTGGGAAACGCTGTGATAGATAAATGTGTTACTGTATGTAGCCATAAATTTAGACTGTTCGGGCGCACGTAGGTTGACAGGTGTGAGGGGCCAGCCAGTGGGAATTGTAAAGGCGTATTGTACGAGAATATGTGTATGTTGTAATAAAATGATTTGGGTGGAAATACATGAATTAAGTTTCATATGTTTGTCAAGGCAGTTTCTTATCTATGTTTTCTCGGTTTCCCACGTACCCTCGTCGACTTTTCTGTCTCGGGACGGTGTTTGCGACGGAGGAGGAAACGATTCGTTAACCGTTGGCTGCTACTTACGTCACCGCGTGTTTTGAAATTCAAACCGTCAGTGTTTCATGAAACCTGCACCTTAGTAGGTAAACATGGGTGAGGAAGTATTGTGTCGTAATTTTTTCTTTCAATTATTTATCACGAACAATTAGAATCCGTTATTGTTATTCACGTGGGTTCGCGGGGTCAGTGATAAGAATTCGAAAAAGTATCTCAAACCCGAGCTATAAAATACGAACGCCAGCGAATGCTTGCTTCAGGAATTGCATACGCACAGGCGCGACGTAACAAACCTTCCTTCCCCTATATGTACATAAATCGTAAGGGTTTATACGCTCAAAGCACCATGAAAATATGTCACTTTTTCTGAATACTTTTTAAACTAGTATTGTGTCCCTTTTTTAATAAGATGGATTTATTGCAGTCTCAATTATGAAAATATTGTTACGTGATATAAAACTGATTTTATCACCCTCCGGATTGCACTCATTTTTAATTGTTCGAAGATTATTAACTAATGTTAGACTTTAGACTTTTCCTGGGACCAGATGTGCGACAATAAAACATGTAACAATATTCGAATAGTTGTCCTACCATTGATACTTTGTAGAGTACATGAAACTGCATGAAAATTACTATTGATGCCCGAACTGTCACATATGTGTCGCGTTTTTTTCAAATCTACCATGACCAAAAACGGAAATACGTTCTGTTACGTAAAAATCAACCGCCGCGAAAGAAAAAACTGACGAATGGTTTCGGAAGGATCTTGAAGTCACGGTTAGAAGGAAACGGGGATCGCCTTGTTTTGGTTCGGCTCTGATCGTTCTCCAAGCCTCGAAAAAATTACGGGGACTGGCGTCTAGACGTTTTACTTATGTAAGCGTTCTGCAAAAGGGCGTCTCCCTGTTGTAACGGGTATGCAACTAATCGCAGCATCCGCCTGACTTCTTGAATTCTCAAAAAAATTTCTAAATTCACGATTTTGGTGACGTTTATAGCATTTAAATGGAGTGGGTGGAAAATAATGGCGTCCATAGGGAGTCCATGGGGGGAGGGTGTAAGAAATCGGCAAAATTACCTTTACGTAATTTATGAACGGTCCCTAATAACTTGCATAATGGGTTACGCCACACAGTGTGCGATTTTGGACAAAAATCGCTCGACAGCGCAAATCTTGACCAATTTCAATAAATTTTTTTCTAAAATACTCGTAAAGGACTCAGCACTAACGGAGTGCTGAGTCCTGTATCAGTTTGTCTAATCTATAAAAAACATTATTTAGCATAACATAACATACAAACGTAAACTTTAGAGTTTAAAAATATTAAAAATTAATTTTTTGTAAATTTATCATTAGCTATAAAATAAAAAATTTACTTCAAATTTACAAAATTCATGTTTTAAATAAACTGTATAAGTATAACTGATTTAAATCTTATATTTTTAAATATGATTTTTGTCCAAAATCGTACACTGTGCCCCGATCCTGCCTCTTCTGTTTGGACATGTGTAATCAAACCCTCGCTATCGTTCAGCACACCCATTATTCTTTTGACGTATTCTACCCTGGAAGCTCATTGGTGACCTAAATCCCATTGATTATTCTTTGTACAAACGTCTAAAACCTGTCGTTTACGCAACACTAGAATGTATAACGAAGATATGGAACAGATAATTCAAACAGCATCTGGATTTGCCTATAGACAGTTGATAAATGCTGACACATGTGCGTCGAGACTTGCGTTTGAAGTAAAGGCGATCATCCCGGCCGCTCCCTTTTCAAATAGGCAAACAGTTCTCTGTGTATACGGAAGACTGCAATTTGAAAACAATGTCTGACTTCGCGTGAACACTCGTTGCTTCCATGCAGCCATTCTTCCAGTACAAACACAGGTGTTGCGGGAGACAGGCTACCACCAAATACTCGTAAAACCGTGAATGCCATCGTAACTTGCGGAGGAAGTGGTGAAGGATAATGTGGGTTGTTAAGGGGAAGTTACGCAGGACCCATGGGCGAGCAAACTGAATAGCGTTTAGAATGTTTAGATACACTTACAATTAGTCGCGTGAAGGATACTATGATAAGCAAGTATTTATTCGAAAGTTTACACTCAGATAAGCAGTTTTGGAATTAAAATTAAGTAAGGGGAGTTAAAAATTTAATGTAAATTTTGGAGAAGTCTTGCATCACTTAGGAAAAGTAATACAAATATGTCGCATGAAAACTCTCTGGGGAAAAAGGAATCACGTTGAAAATTACCAGATTGCCAAGGGGTGGATTTATATGTAGGCTAAATCACCCAACTGTTACACGTCGATTTTGATGAGTTTTACGTAGATTATAATTCTCGAAGAAATATTTGACACGTATTTTTTTTATCGGTAATCATCCATATCTAGGGGACGAAATCAGCTCTCAAAGTTGGGGGTGGAAAATACATTTTTCCTAATATATTTGGAAATATACTCTACAGAGAAAAATACTGATAATTTGAATTTTTCAATTTCAACTTTTTAATAAAAACTGGATACACTATATTGAACTTGCTACCCTTAAGGCACGGGAGCTCCGGGGGTACGTGATCGTAAAGGATGTAAAATTTTATTATATTCTGAGCATTTATATTGTGTTCTGTACCCTTAAGAGTTTAAAGCGAAGCAAAAATTCATTTATCGTTTATGGGCGGCAATTAAGTATTTTCGAAGACGGGTTTGACAACATCTGCTTGCCAGGTTTCCAAAAGGCAATCAAGAAGGTGTTTTCGCCGTCTTTAAGGACTTAGGCATTATTCGCTCTGAACGCGACTTTTCGTTAATCCGTATATTGCTCTGACGGGTGGTACACATGGTGACTTGTTACCCGTACTGACCCATACGCACCCTCGTCCACCGTCGACTTGCGGGACAATATGGTAATAAACTGCGACCCTAGCGAAACGCTCCAACCGATCGACCTGGCTAATTTTTCGGAAACAGCTGGTTACATTTTCCTCTATTTCTACCTGTGGTGGCAATTGTTACCAAAGGAGGGATAATTAAGGATACAGAATACAATATAAAGACCCAAAATATAATAAAATTTTACATCCTTCACGATAATCTATGCCTGAGACTCTCGTTACCTACGCGTAGCGAGTTCAATGTAGTGTATGTATATAGTTTTTATTAAAAAAAAGGTTTAAAGTATTCATATTCTACAGTTTGGTCTGTAATTCGCGGTAACAAAACGCCAAAATGGATCAACAATCTATAAGACAAACGAGTGAAAAAATATTGCTTTTTAATATATTGTTTAAACAAATTGACGTATTACGAATCTGATCACGTGGTTGAATTTGTTGTATAAAAATACACCATTTTCGTCTGAAAGATTTTTTTCTGTAGTGCATACTATCCGAATTATTGGGGCAAACGTGTTTTCCACCCCCAACTTTGAGAGCTGATTTCACCCCCTAGATATGGATCATTGTCGATAAAAATGTGTCAAATATTTTTTCGAGAACTATAATCTACGTAAACCTCATCAAAATCGGTGTATAACAGTTAGGTGATGTCTCTTTGCAGTCTAGAGCGATAAATTTAGGGGGGCCGCAAATTTCGGGCGAAATAAATTGGGATAGGTTTAAAGTTTGAACACAGATGCTTGAGACAACTTTAGAAACAATTCACTTTTCTATGATCTACCAAATTAGCAATAACTCATATGTGAGTTATCATACTGAATTAATTTTAAAATTGTCTCAATTTTTTTTAAAAAGATGTTTGTTACCCTAGGGGCATCAAATCTCTAAAGCCGCCCCTTTATTAGATTACTCAAACACTCAATTTTGAGTTACAAATCAAGCAGAAAATTCCTAACGCATATTGAACTTAAAGAAGAAGTTATCAATGTAAACAAGCCTAAGGTTGCTCAAGCACAGACTCGCATTTCCAACCGAGCAGCAAATATTCAGAATTCACTGCATCCTCGAATGGAACACTCTGAATTCCACGTGGATGTTCCATTAAAGGCGCAGGAGTCGCGATGCCGCCGACAAATGAGCGAGACACAGGCCCTCTGTTTTGAAAACAAAGAACAAGACGCGCTGCCTGTGAGAACGCAGTTTAATGCCGATGAATACTCCTCGGTCGGTGCACGCCTCAGGGTGCGTTTGCATCGCTGTTCGCGGGATACTTTCCCACCGTGGAGGCCGTTGCTGGACCAAGCGCTGGCAATATATCCGTAATTCGCAGACTCGCGATATTCTCGTACGCTACGTGACCCACACTGCGTTCCAACCTATTTTCTGCACGCCCAGTCACGTGCTCGGACCGTTGAGCTCGCTGTGGATCGGAATATCGTTCGTATCGAGCGTCTCGGTGGGACGCGAAACACTTCGCTGAAACTTTTCCTTCCGCGAGATTCCACAAAGGCGTTTCAAGCTTATTATCGTTAAAAATTATCTGGATACACTAAGGCCACTTTTTTCAAGTTGCAGTAATAATTCCTCGAACTTAACACTTTAAGTTAGGTTAAGGTTAAGGTATTTATTATTTTCTAGGTTACTTTGGTAGCTTCCAGACAATGGCACTTCAAGTTGAACACACTTATACGTATATATACGATAACGAACTATAGTCTCATTAACATTTTAAGTGTGGTTAAGTTTTAAAAATGCACTTTTAAGTCAGTCAAGCCTTCTCCAGCGATTGTTTTGTCGCCTCTGCTGGGATAATTTTTTATAGAACGAATTTCTTGCTCGGTTTGTTTTGACATTAAATAATCGGAGACTCTTACACAACACTTTCGATGTTTTATAGAAAATATTCACATGAAAACACGCCAGAATCTCGCGTAAGATGCAAATGCCTCGGCGTGAAAACACGTTGACGCCACAAACTGCGTTAATCAAACATGGCGTCAACATCATGGGTGTCCCGCGTATTATGCAAGACAAGGGGGATGAGCAGAAAATTTATTTCGGGCCGTTGAACGGGGAGCACGGGTCACCATGGTGTACCTTTACCCGCGATCAGATTTAAATCAGCTAGATCTTTTCTTTGTGTCGAGGCGGATAGTGTATCGTCCTCAAAATTGAACTTCATCGCGATGGAAATAGAAATTTGCCAGTTAAAAGTTAAATTCTTGATTTTTGAAATTAAGAATTTTTGTTTCGTGAAAATAATTCAATTTTTTCATCGTTCGCCAGATATTCCCCTTTTTATATTCCCCATGGGACACTCTGTACATCATTAGGGCAAACGTTAGGACGCTCCAATGTCAGTGTACTCGGCCTTGGAAGACCTTCAGACATTAAAAAGTGCAACGGTCACCGGGTTCGAGAAAAATATTTACAAATTGTCTCCACCTATTCTTGGAAGCGCCGAGGGAAGATTGATAGGCAGTTACGAACGATTTAACGCGTTTCTCCTTGGAGGGTTAAGCCGCAATCCTATATCAGCTTTTAGTGTATTTGCTCTAATGAAAATTATACTAAAAATTTCAAAAAAAATAGGAATAAATACAGCTTAAGTTATGTAATCTAATCTTGAGGAATCAATCCCAAGTGGCACTCAACACAATAAAAGTCCGAAGACAACTCAACTTTTCAATTTTCTTAATTTGCGTCACTCTCAATTTCGTGGTCCCAATTATTTCCCCGGGGATCTGTTACAACCTGAACGGCTGATAAAGTATCACCTCGACGAACGTTAATGGTCATTCATACTCGACACCAAGTAGTATCTAACCTCACTTATATTGCACCTTGGACAAAAAAGTCCTTCGAAATGCTTCAAACATTTTCCCCGACTCACGCCCGATGGAAATGGAATCCCCGCTCTTAACGAAACCACTATAACCAGAATACACGGATATGCGGAACTTCGATACCGCATCAGCCACCGTCGAAACCTGCCTCGGCGTAAGAAACGCGGCCAGAATGTTCCTGGGAAGCGTTTACGGGAACGAGGGGAGAAGGAAACCGTCCGGGGCAAGATCGTTGTACTTGTCGAGCCGCTCGGTACAGAAGAAATCAGGGAGTGCAGAATCCACGACAATTATTCGAATTCCACGAATCGCTCCGCGGGCGCCATTACGCTGCGGTGTGAATTGGCCTTTACGTGTGGTCGTTGCGTTCGCGAGGAGGCAGGGGCGGGAGGGGAGGCGATACGGCAAGAAAACTAAATGAAGAGGAGAAGGACGATGAGGGAGAGGCACGGGAGGACGGAGAGGAACGGAGGAGGCTGGGGACACGGAAGAGAAGAGGAGACGTGAGAGAGACGAGGAGGCGAGAGGAAAGGGTCCGGGATGTAAAGTCTCTGCAAGGCCTCGCGGTTTCGCCGTTGTGTTCTGAGAACCGATCGCCTCTCGAAACACGGGAGAACAACAAAAGCGGGCCACGTGAAGTCGACGGTGATCCCTTTGCTCGCCGGATTTAAATGCAATAAAGGCAGATCGGAATAGTCGCCCCCCTACGGCTCTCTACTCTCGCGAACTGACACTGTTCCATTGAAGCTGTCGACGGCCTCCGAGTTAATTGATCGATGCTGAACGATCGCTGGGCAAAGTCAGAGTGCCTGGCTGTGCAGACTTTTCAGCACGATATTGAATTGTGTGGTATCTCGGCATTAATTGTGCGTACAGTGTTTGATGTTGCGTGTAGTATTTGATGTATACTTGAGTTTAGGGTGAATCGAATGCATTATAAGATATTATAGTATGAACTATATGTCTTATAGTACCAACTATGCACACTATCCTATCAACTAAATGTCCTATAGTATCAACTATAACATACTATCAACTATAACTACTATACTATCAACTATATTCCATATAGTGCCAACTATAGCTACTATACTATCAACTATATTCCATATAGTGCCAACTATAGCTACTATACTATCAACTATATGACATGTAGTATCAACTATAACTACTATACTATCAACTATATGTCATATATTATCAACTATAACTACTATACTATTAACTATAACTACAATATTGTCAACTATACTCCGCGTAGCATCAAGTATGCATAGTACATCATCGAGTGGTGTCATTTGTACACCATGCAATATCAAGTACCCGCGATATAGTGTCAATTATACGATAATATATGATAAGATAAACTCAGATATGATAAGATCGTCCTTCAAGCAGCACCAATTAATATTCGCTCATGTGTTCTCACAACATATTATTATGCAACAATACGCATACCCACGTCTATAAAAAGATAGTTCACGGCGAGGAATATCAACGTCTAGTTCATTTACCAGTTCGCACAGCTTTGTCGGGCATTCAAGCGACCGGATACGAAGTAGACGTAAACACTAAATACATAGAATATGGAAATGAATGCAATGCTCGTGGAACAGGTCACGAAATTCTTTGGGCTGGTCCCGGGGCTCAGGCCCCGAATAAAGATTCGCCAAACGAAAAAGAAAAAATAGCTGGATGAAAGGAAGGGGAAAAAAGTACCATTCATTCGCGTAGCGTTTGGGAAGCGCGAAAAATTATGCTCGAATCCTTTTTTGCCACCCTGCCACGACGTGAATCGACGATATTGTCGGACAGATTACACAGCTCCTTGCTCGTATTGCTCGTGTCGCGCCAGATGGCGCAATATCCTTTGACTCCGGATCACAATGAGCGGAACGCGAACCACGAGAAAAGATGATTCCCTCTATACAGAAAATTTCTGCTCGCGTGCGGCGCTCGAAGTGGCACGCCCTTTTCTCATCTTCCTTTTCTTGATGGCGTAAGACGCGCGAACGACTGTGGCACGCTACACGCGAAATTTATTCAAGTAAGGAGGGAGAATTTGTGTCTCCAAATATTTGACCAAAAAATCGATAAATTCGCAGAGATAAGTTCAACGACTTTTATCTAATACGATTCTATCTCATTTACCAGCATCGAAAATAGAAACAGCGAACATACAACTTCGTTGAAAAAAACGAGAATGACCCTTGAATCTCAAGATTCCACCTCCACCTAATTCAACCATATACCCATTACAATATATCCCCCAAAAACCGAAAGAATCTTCCTCTGAAACATGTTTCTGAGTAGCCAACGACTCTGAAGGTAATCGTGTGGAAAGACCACAGTGATCTATCCCGTATAGTTAAATGTAGAAAAGGTGCAACGAAAGGCTTGCGTCCCACACTCCCATTCCATACACCTGTAACAACCATATTTCAACAATTCTCACCCTCTCAGAATATCCTTACCCATGCATTGCAAGGTCTCGGGATTCCAGAAAGGAGAACCCGTACGAGTCGGATTAAGAACGCGCCCCCTCGACTCGGGCCACCCGCGGCACGTCCCGAGAACGAACGATAAGCTGTCGTCGAATAATATTGCGCGCTAGAAGCAAGACAAATTAGACGTCTACACGCCGCATGAAATTCCTCGGCGGACGGTGGACGCTATGGTACGAAAGGGATGCCATATACGTCGGTAGAAGGCAGACCAATACGTCTGAGAATGGATGTGCAGGTCGTTTCACGATGCAGACAGGTTTTTCCCTTTGAAGTGCGCGGAGAGTCCGCCTTCCGGGTTCTCATTCGTTCACGAGTCTCGCGGCTAGCACGCTCGCATCGAGACCGATCGGAAACGATTGAGAACCGCCGCGCGCGGCGCTGCTGGTATGCATTCGTACGAGGAACACCGGGCACCCCGTAATTTTTCGGCCGTATTAACGCGTTGCAGTTCGAGAACCGCGAGTTACCGACCGCATTGCGGTACTCGCGTGCAAGATTCGTGCCCGTGAGTCGGTAACTGGCCGAAAACCGGGCACGAATCACGCTCTTCCTGTACCGGATTTTCGGGAGGTTCTCGAACTCCGACCGCACGGCAGTGTAATGAAACGATTGAAAATTACAGGGCCCCCGTGCGTATCGCTCGACCACCGCGTGATAAACATCGCCGCCGCATCGACGCTTTATCGTTCGTTGCCGGTTCAAAGCGAACTAACGACCGAGTAATTATAAACGGGGCCCGTCGCGAGTCCCCCGGGGCCTCGTTTAAGGCCTCGTTGCGCGCACCGACCGGCGCGTGTTAATTATATCGAATTAAGAAACACGTGTCCGCCGCTAATGGATCGCTGCTTCGTCAAGCCGCGGAGCATGGAAAATATTTACGAACCGAAGGGCGGCTACGCGTAACTGGAGTCGCTCACGAAACTCCATAAATATTGACCTTATCGAAAGCTGCCGCGGGCAAAAAACCTGGCCCCAATAAGGGGGTCCGTGTAATGTAGCATTCAGAAATCCTTGTTATCTCTCCGGGGAAAGACAAAGTGTCCGAGATCCACCGAATTTCTATCTAATTCCAGGAAAATATAACCACCGTTGGAAACGTGACCTTAAGTGATAATAAAATTCTATATCAACTCGGCACCCTCGTCTGCCGCTGCGTGCTTGCTCGCGAATACTTTCGTAAGCAACTGTACGGTAAATTCAACGTCCCGGCGGTACAAAGGCGAACAAAGTCAGCTAAGCAAAGTCAGACGCCCGGTTCGACGCGAGCGCCAAATATAGCGCGGTAACATAACCTAACGATGACATCTGCGAATCGGCCGCAGGCAGACATTTTTATCAATCCTATGGCGAGATTAAAGAGCATCCTGTCGCACGCATATCCCGGAGAGGCTAGCCGATTCGCAACGACATTGACTGCCCGCGACGATTCGCGCGCCAGTGTGAGGGAAGACAAATAGAAGACAGCTGCCGCGTTCATAGAAACGAGACGAGGCGAGAACCCTCCTCGTCTCTTTCAGCGATGATGCGTACCGTTCAGCGGCGTACCCTCGAGTGTGCGCTTAGCGAGAGAGCCCGAGGGAAAGAGACAAGGGACACGTTTCTACGTACACGAGACAGTAACCGAGCGAGAAGGAGCGGAAGACGGACGAGGGGAGAGGTTGGAGGTGTAGGCACAAGGAAATGTTCAGGAAAAAATGCCATGGCCAAGGTGAAGGAAGAAGAGTCAAGAAGAAAATCACGGATAAGAAGACTTCACCTAACCGACAGGACAAATTGCCACAAAACGAAAACCGAAACGCTCTAAAGAGGAGCGCATAAGAAACACGCTAAGCTTACTATTATAAAACGTGAAACGATATTTGTCGTCACTTTACAACGAGATAAAATATGACAAAGTAAAATGGCAAACGTGAGATTTCTCAATCTTACGTTTGCCATTTTACATTGTCATATTGATAAAGGATCGAAATAAATTGGTTCGCGAAAAAAGGATCGCAGGAACGTCTGACGAGCGAGCGGAAATGGGATTGAAAGAAAACGTGTTCGAAAAAAGGAGGAAGAGTTTACAAAAGGTGTAAAGAAGAGAGGGAGGTGGGGATGGCAGCGAAGAAAGGTGGAGGGAGAGAGAGAGAACTGGAGAGAGCCAGAGTGGAGTAAGGGACGCAGCGCGCGAGGGCTGTCCGCGAGGAAGAGAAACGTGTGTGGCGCTGTGTGTTCCTGAACGCGCCGCGTGCGCTATGCGTGGCGTCTGTTTGTCCTTGCGTCCTGGCTCAACGCGCCTTGGCAGTTGCCATGCGGGACACCATGGGTTGACGTCACTCTGTCTCCCAGCGGGCAAGTTAATATTGATAAGTAGAAGCGCTTACATGCTCTGGAAGCCGGGACGAAGGGCGGCGAGCTCGCAGCGGACCGAGTAATCGGAGGCCCGCGCCACTGGCGAATCACGAGCCATTGCCAGTCGGGCTTTCTCGTGACCAACAAATGCATAAGTTATGGGACAAGTACGCGTCGGCATAGAGGGGGCTGGCCACTCGACTCGCAGCGGCGGAAGAAAGTAAATTAGAATTCGAAAGTCTCCTGTTTAATCCAAATGGCCCCTGTGCATGCAACCCGTGTATACATATACCCAGAAGTACCGTGCCGGGAGTGGACGAGATGCAGCGCAATATGGGCGAAATGAGTTTAGGGTGGGGGTTTACGGAGGGTCATGTAGATTCTCAAACGCTTGGAAACTCGAAATGAATCTGGGGTGGACTTGCACCATCTGGGCCCTTAATATTAGGGGGTCGATCCTAGACCACAATAGAGGAAAAAAATTTTAATCAACAGACAGATCGTTCTGTAGTCTCCGATCTATAGTTAGGAGCTTAGGCTTGCGCGCAGATCGTTGGGGACAGAGGTGCTTAATTTGACGACAGCAAATACATATACAACTTGCTGTTTCCAATTATGTCTGGGAGGTCAGAGAGGACGATTTTTTTTGCAAGCAAATATGTACAATTAAGGTTATGATAACCTGTGTTGACGCAGGGGACATTTACTTTAGGTTACACAATTTAAGGTTAGACGAATGTGCGTTTGAAGTAATTTCGTTGAGAGGCTTGAAATGTAAAACTGTACCGAAGCTACTGCTAATGAAGCCATTCAGACCTTCAACACTGAAAAGCTAATAATATAAGCATTCGAACAAGCGTGAAGACTGACTTTCCGAGAAGAACTTGTTAGAGAAGGAATTTATCGGTAGGTTTTACTACCTCCCGGCTGCTTCGCCTTTACTGCAAAGCAAATACAAGGGAAATAGTGTACGCGGAGCTGATGGTACGTCGGAAGGGAGGATCCAGTCTGCGAGAACGCGTCTGTGGTTAATCACAGCTTTCCAGGTCAAACAGATGACGGCCGTTAAACATTGAATTACTGATACAGTTTTATTTCCTGTCGTTCAAGCGCCACCTTGATAGCGTGACGGAACAGACACCGCGCGAATTCCTAATCGGGACGTATTATCTCGCAATTTACGATTCGTTTCTGGGGCAAACGTCATCATACGTTACATCAAATAATCATCAGCTGTCACTAAGAATCATTATTAATTACGAACGAAGTTTGTAATTCCAGATCACGCGTTTCCGTTACGGAAAAAAATGGCCGCCGTCTGAGTACCCCTATATGTAGTCTCAAGATGCTACAGCTTAACGCGACGTGTACATATTCTGTTACGCTTTTCTTGCACGATGCGTAGCGCCAGCATGGGCGCAGTGTGCGTCCGATTGTTTCTCTCGAATATTTTCTTTCGAAAAGAGAAAGCTGACCCTTTCGAGAGGAGTTCGCCACGCGTTACCTTATACCTTTCTGGGTTACCGGATCCACGAATGGGAAAGACGATATCGATGCAAAAACTGCGGCAGCAGCGTGGTAGTTAGCGGCTAACCTCCAAAATGTGTCGCTCCCCGGACCGACGGCGATCTCCTGCATCGACTCTGCCGCCCAAATGCGGCAACCAATCGTGAATTATGAGTCACGTTATATATGCAAGTTTCGGGGGTATCATTAATACTTTGAGTGGCGTAAGGTTTTGAAAAATGAAGTCGATCGGATATTTCCGAAGTGTTCTAGTGAAAGAATTTTGCACAAAACGTATAAAACAAACTCCTAGCTTCGTTCAGTTTCAAAGTAAGCATTCAAGCACCCTAGGGCAATTATTTTAATGTTTTACAAAAAATATCGACGTAAAGACACCACAAATTGTGCACAGGGTGCAAGTCCCCCGGCGTAGCAATTTAAATAAATTCTCTTAGTTATTTATCAATGCCCAATTCAGTGACTAATATATCAGGACACCCTTTAGAAATATTTAAATAATTTTTTAAAATAGTCGAATATTTATTAGCAGGTTTCCTTTCTGGGAAATATTTTAATCCACGAATTTTAACGGCAGGTATCGCGAAAGGCGCGGCAGAATGTGCGTATTCTTTGTGCGTCAATGTATCTCGTGACCTAGGGTGAGAACCTTGGGTACATTGCGCTTTCTTCGCGCTGGCGTGTCGTGTAATATGAAGGCAGACGGTGCAGCGTGTGCGTGAGACAGACAGAGAGGGAGAAGCACGGGGGAAGCTGGAGAGAGAACGGTACACCGGGTGACCGAATGACGAAAAGAGACAAGGAAAGGAACACACGGGACCGGTGCATGCTCTCTACGCATGCCACGTGTTTTACCACCTGCCTCGGCTAGACGTTCGATAATGTAAAACAATGTACGCACGAATCATTTAAATACAGGGCTACCGCGAGAACTCTTCCGGGGCGGCAATGTAGCCCGTCAGAATTTTACGAGCTCTGATACTTGAACCTTGTCACGAAATATTTCTACGAACGAACTTCGAACTAACTTCCTTCTCGCCAGGAAACAATAAACTAATACCTAACCCTCTAACGGATGCGGGGTCTATTTTGACCCATCCCAAACACCAAAGTACACGTGTGACTAATAATAATTAGCACCACTTCTTGGAAATTTAAAGATTCTACATTATAAGATCGGATTTCTATATAAAATCGTATTAAATAAAATTATGGATTACGATTGACCCCTCTTTCGAAGTATTATCAATCTATCCACCTTCCCATGGTTAATACATTCGATCACATCTTTCGATCAATACTAAACCATAATTTAATATTCCAACATTTAAGACACTTAACACGTGTAATTATTTTCCCAGATCGTGGCGAATAAAGTTTCCCACACGAGTCATTCCAAGATCGAAGCGCGCCGAAACGTGCGCGAGGACAAAAACATCACGAAAAACCGTATACCGCGAAAACAAGTTTTTGTAAACGGCTGATCTGTACGCCCAAGGTTCGATTGATTCGTGGTCGGGGTTAAATGTCACGAAACAGAGCGAGAAATTCGATCACTGTTACGAACGTCGATCTCCAGTCATGGATTTTTAATCGAGAGGTTGCTGTATCAGCATCTCCAACGATGTAATCGTAGACTGCGTTTAAATAACACGGTCAGCTTCGACTTTAATCTATGTTTTTATTATGAAACGACGAGTAGCACGGACCACAAAGAGAGAAAGAGAGAGGAGGAAGATGGGAATTAAAGACCACGAGAAAGAGATAAAGGGACTCACCTCTTTCTGGCAAACCGCATATCGTTCAGTGCTGCATTATTCGGTGAAGTCCATCCGAGCCAGGAATACGGTCGGCGAAAAAATTCGAACGGTTACCACGACAAATTCCCCTCGGTCGGCGAACTTGACAACATGGCCGAACTCACCCTCTGCTGAATAAGAAAGATCCGCAACCTCTAGGGGAGAGGACGTGTCGAAGACTGTGGTGTCAATGCACGAACACTTTTCGTGGCCTGCCTCGGGAAACGAAGGACGTGACTCGGGCTACGTACGAGCTCCTGTCGCTTTTGTTTACACACAAAGCTTGACAGGAGAGACTTAGATCGCACGTTGGAGGATTATGGGTCATTTCGCACATGTAGACAACCAGGGTAATTCCACGCGTGAAAGTCGACGGCGAACGCGCATGCGTCTGACATCTATTGACGAGACGTTGAACTAAGTTAGTCCTTACTGTACGGATATATTTTGCGAAGGAACTTATTTTTTGGAAGAAATTAATGCCTGACGTTCTCTGCACGCATTTTCTGAAAGAAAAATTATGGTTGATTATATTTATTTGTTGAAGAGTAGAATGTTTTAATGTTTCAATTTTGTGTTATTTGTATGTGTGTGTGAGACAGAAGGTTAGCTTTTATAATAAGGTGATTAATTGTGTTTGTATTTTTCGCTTTGATAGGAAGAACTGTTCTTTTGGGTTATAAATATTAATGGTTTTATGACTGACAATTTCTCGCTCAGTGGATGTCATCGGGCAAGTGTCATCTGTTAAACGCCGGCAAAAATTATCTCCCAAGTTCCCGCGTAAAATTTGTTTCAAAACTCGATCCTGTTTCCCTGTTTGTTGTTATTGTGGGAGACTCTTGCTGCGCGATTAAGCATGAAATTTAGGTGCAGAATGGTGGATGTTGTCGCTATGAGGGACTTTACGAGTGAGTTCACGATTAACGAACGGTTTCTAACCTTTCCTGACGCACGTCAGCGTTGTCGAAATATATTACGTTTCGTTGAATAAAAGTACACTTGATAAATAATAATATGTACAATACAATGGAGATAAATACCTTTCCACTTCGTCTCAACAAATCGCCTCATCTTAATTGTTACTAAATTTCTGTTTCACTTCCGACTTGAAAAATCCATTCCACCAATGCAGTTCTGTAAAAATATAAAAAAAACAACTTATCTATTTCAGATATCGTTAATATTATTTCCCGATTGACGAAACAATGCACCCTGCGACTTACGCCAAACGTGCTGTCTTTCAGCGTCGGTGACGATCGAGCATCGATGGTATGGGCAGAATTGAGTCAGACTCATTTCTTCAGCGAGTACGTTATGAACGGTGTTACCGAAGAGCAGAATGAAATTTATTTAGAATTGGACGCAACCATGCTCGCCAGATCCTTGGGCTCTCTACGAATGACCGCGAAAAGCGTGAAAATTAAATTGACGAACAAACGACAGCCGTGTCTCACGCTAGAAATCGAATTGCCCTCGTTGAGCATAGAATCGAGGCAATGTTTGCACGATGTACCTGTCAGAGTGATACCTCGACGCGAGTGGGCGGAACATCAGGCGCCGAACATACCAGAATTCGATGTATGACAAACTTTCACCCTTTGACTACCAACGATTGAAACACTTGGTGCATGTGGCGTGCGGGACTCCTTTAGTTGCATATCTTAACCATTGTCGCTGAACGCCTATGGGCGTTCTCCGCACGGCTGCATGCGCCCATAGTTTCGTAAGAATGTTTTAATTGTAATTGTACTTTTCAGATATCGGTGGATATGCCGCAACTTAAATACGTCCGAAACATTGTGGAGAGAATGAAGAACATGAGCCCAAAATTAACGATATGCGCTGACAAATCTGGCGTGTTTGTACTCAAAATCGATACCGATAGCGCGACGGTTTCGACGCATTTTCAGGATCTGCAAGTTTGGAGTTGTAGTCAAGAGAACGAGGACGAGAAAGTGTCTGCTACTGTTGATATTAAGAAGTTCTTCATGTTCTTGGCGTGGGACGTCGTGCATCCCGAGGGCGTGAAGTGTAACATACTTCGAGACAGGATGCTGAACTTATATCTACATTTATCGGATTATCTTAAAATACATTACTTCATTCCTGCGATGACCATTTGAATTATCGTTTAAATCGCAACGTCATTGTAATTTAACCCTTCGACGGTGGAAGCGGGTCCATTTTGAGCTGTATTATAATTACGTAAAGTTTCGATAAGGTTTTGTACTCAATTTTTATCTTATCGCGAACTAGAATCTCTATTTTTTTAAGAACTCATAGTGATAATTAGTAATATAAGTATCTTAATGTACAGAGGGCGAATTCCACTTCCGCCCAAATCGCCCGTGGTTTTCGGTTCAAAAGTTATGACAAATCTCCTTAAGTATGGAAAAGAAATCTGTGAAAGGGCCATTATCGGAAAATAAATTACGACTCGAAAACAGGAACATATAATTTATATTCATTTTATTACAAAAACGGAAAAATTCTACGGTCGTGGGCGCGGACGATTTAAGCGCAAGTGGAATTCGCCCAGAATGGGTCAAAATGGACCCCGTGCCCTCCAGGCAAAGTTTAATACTTAATACTTTATTTTTCATACAACCGTCCTCCTTGTGTTTTATATTTTTTATTTAACGCGTGAAAACAACTGGTGTAAGATACTCTCTCCAAAGAAAAGCTTGTGAACTTCTTATTAAACAATTACAAAATTTTGATAATTAAAGTTAATTATATGCTAAACTGAAGCTTCTTTCATTTTCTTGCCTAAAGTTCTGATGCATCTGATCGATCTGTTGTATCTTTTGGTTAAGCATACTTGTTTGCTGATCCAGCCACTGCAAACTGTTCATATGTGCGTTTAATATTTTACCGATCTGCACGATCGGGTCGCTGGAATCTTGAGTACGATTAGCTTCGTTCAGGTGCTCAATGATTTCCTTTAAATCTTCCGACATTCGCTTCAATTGTGTATCGAGATCCTCCGCTAAACGGTACGTATATTCTCTTTCTGGGTCGGAAACTGAAAGGGACGCTAATTCCTTCTCCAGAGGTACCAAGCAGTCTTGCAGCTCCTTTTGTTGCCCAACCTGCATTTGTAATTATATACTTGTAGGATAAAATCCTTTATTATAATTCAATATCTCAGTAATCAACTTACAACATAGTCCAATTCGTGTTCTAACTGTTGTTGTTCAATCTTCACTCTTTCGACTTCCTGATTAAGCGCTACTATTTCCTCGCCATTAGTTATAAGCAGTTTATCCCACGCATTGACTTGTGCAGCTTGGTTTACAAATACTTTCTCCTGTTCCTCTAATTCCAGTGTCCACTTGTTGATGGATTCTTCGAACGAGTTTATAGAGGCTGGCTGTCCCACACTTGCCGACGAACTGACACTGTAATGTTACATGCATTAATAGTAAATCGAAGTATTCATATTTAAGGGGTAATGCCACTGTAGAGCCGGGAAGGCCGCCTGATTTTGATAATTTTTATGCGAGTATAGTGAATGGAATACAAAATCTGTTTGAAGGTCTTTATTGTATATATCTTGAAGTATGATCGCAATATCTTTTTAATTTTTTTAATACAAAATCGCGGCGCCACAGGTCAACAAAGAAGCTTCTGCTGAAAAACAGTGTTCCGCGGCCGGAAAGATTTCTCCTTCAGTTTTTGACCTAGAACAAAGAACCAAATTTTTTTGAGTTCTCTATAAAATTATCTCGGGAAGTACACGAGGAAATTAAAAAATACTGTTTTTTGTAATAATGGAAATTGTTGAAACGTTTTGTTCAACCACGCACCATTATTACAAAAAACATTATTTTTTAATTTCCTCGTGTACTTCCCAAGATAATTTTATAGAGAACTCGAAAAAATTTGGTTTTTTGTTCTAGATCAAAAATTGAAGGAGAAATCTTTCCGGCCGCGGAACACTGTTGGTCAGAAGAAGTTTTTTTTGTTGAGCTGTAGCGCCGCGATTTTGTATTAAAAAAATTAAAAACAATATTGGGATCATACTTCAAGACATATCCAATAAAGGCCTACAAACAGATTTTGCAACAAGGCGCAAACCCCCCTTAAAGCAACAAAATATGCTTACGTAGTAGTCGTAGCCAGCGATATCTGAGTACTGGGAGTCGTGAGACTCGGAGCAGCAGCAGCAGTTTTATTCAGAGAAAACCCTGTTGTACTAGCTGCTAGCGTACCTCCACCAAAGGAGAATCCTACAGGTGCAGAGGTTGTTCCACTTGCACTCAAAGAGAAACCTGTGGAAGATACCAAACAAATCATACCATTTCCAAAACCAAAATTAAACCGCTAACCCGAAGTAAATCTATAAAATTAACACCTGTTGCTGCTGTCGTTGTCGGAGTCGCAGTCGTTGTTGTAGCAGGAGCTCCACCAAGATTGAACCCTGTTCCGGTTACCATTGTATTTGGTACACCGAACGTTAAACCCGTTGTCCCAGTGGACGGCGCCACTTCGCCACCTCCGAGAGTAAATCCACTAGTAAGCGGCTTAGTAGCGAACGCCGATGTGGGTGCTGTTGTCGTTGTGGCCGTAGTAGTCCCTCCTAAACTGAAGCTCAGAGTGCTTCCAGCAGGCGCTGGCGTAGGAAAGCCTGTAGGTGCCGCAGTGCTCGTTGCGCTTGGCGTTATACCGGTACTTGCAGTTGTGCCAGTGCCAAACGACAAACCAGGTGTTTGCGCAGTGACGGTATTCGTGGGAACGGAAGTAGGTGTTCCAAAACTAAATCCCGTCCCTTGAACAGGCGCAGCGCCTATCGCGCTGCCAAACATACTACCAGGTTTACTTTGCGCTGGAGTTGACGTCAAGGAAAATCCTGCTGGCTTCCCGGCATCTCCACCGCCAGGGGTTGCATGGGTAAAGGCTGCAAGAAATTTGATTGTCATAAAACGATATATACAGTGTTATTAAATGGCTCGTTATGACGGAGTCTTTGGACGTACTTGTAGTCGGAACGTTGATTGCATTTGTATTGGGTTGCTGCTTTGACGCGTCAAATGTGAAACTCATTTTTATTTCTTACGTGTACTTCGGCTGTGGAACAATTTATATTTGTAATTTGGATGGGTAACTTCTGAATACGTTAAACTTGCGTCCGCGAGCCTCAGCGGTTATTCATTATTCGATTTATCTTGACGTTCTGAAAATAAATTGTGAAAATTAACCTTATTTATGGCAGGAGTCACTGGATGTAAATCGAACGTGTCAATGACGTACTGTCAACGTTTGTGATACAAACAATGAGCTATTTTAAGAACCGGTGCTCATCGTACTTAAATTTAACCTATTCTGATTACCTGTACGATTGAAATCAAACTACTCTGAAAAAGTTAAGCACACCGCTTTGCTGTTTTCAACCAATAGCGAGCTGGGATTGACGAATTCAATCAACGCAGTGGTGCTCCGTTGGATCTAATAATCTCGGCGATAAAATCGTTCGTTGGAAACCGCCCTAATATTCGAAACCAGAACGTAACCGATTAATTCTCATTTAATTTAACATATTGGAAGCAGAGTTCGAAAATTAAAGATACTGATATCATCGAAATTAAATTGCCTATCTAAGTGATTTATATATCAAGCTTTTTAATCATCGCGTTACATACGATAGACTAATTTGAACATAACAAATAGGTTATGTTAGGGAATCTCCATGAATAATAATAACGATAATGTTTCGTCGCGTACATCGAAGCGTGAATGCATGAAAAGTGCGATCTTGGGTTAGAAAATTTATTCGGAATGTAATGAAAGATGAGAAACCTAACCTATATTTGGTACGTGACTATAGAGTAGATTTTATTAAAACAGTTGGGGATTGGGGTTACAATTGGAAGTTTCATGCGTGAGGGCGTAAATTAATGCGTTACAGCAACATCACGCAATGAAAACAGCGGTCATATATAAATGAAGTGCATGCTGATGAATCTAAAATGCGAGTGCGTGTTAACGGAACGTTTAACCGGCTCGGCTGTCTGAGCTTCGCTCTGGACTGTTGACCGAAACGAAGTTTGCTTACGCGAGTCGAATGTGACGACCCACGCGACCGTTTACGCTTCGTGGTGTTCAGCATCGCACGCGTGTCCGCTCGTGCGACTAATATTCATCTGTTCTTGGACCGAGACGTTTGGCATTCAGTGGGTGAACGATTCTCCGTGCGTCCTGAGTGAAAAGTGTTGTTGCTAACCTAGCCGAACTTACGTGAATCTAAGGCGCGAAAATTGTACCGTGTGTATATATAATTTAAAACTTGTAAAGCACCGTGTATCACGAAGAATAAACGAAACAGTTCGATCGAAACAAATCACTGTCTCACGTTAACTCTTGCGTCAGCCGTAAATACTCATCGAGGCTAATCGAGTTACATAGTCGAGTTACTTTAAAAAAGTGCTTCCAAGAGACACATGACTTTTTGCCGCATCAGATGACGATCTAAAGCAAGCACTGATGATTATTCCGTGTTTGAATATTAATTGGAAGTAGCGCTGACTTATCGCTACGGAGACTCACGATTCTTCTTCTTTTTTCTTAATGAACGAATGACCTATTTCGAAATCGCGGTCGGTCCGGCGATAACTGACAGAAGATTGCTTGAAATTAGAATGAATACGACCTTGTTTCTGGGACTTCTTGGTTTTTCTTGTTGAAGTACTTATAGCGTTACTTGTCAAAGTATACAACTGTGAATTTCGTTTTTATCGATCGTTCCTCATTGTTCGATCGTAAAATGTATTTTCTTGTTAAATTATGCGCGTGCCTCTGTCTTTGTAATTTCGTGGGTAGTTCGACCTTGACTGCACCCCCGCAATCGGCAGTGCTAGTGGCTTTCGAAGACTTTTACGATCTGTCGTTGCTAGCTAATACGTTGTCGGATCAAGGGATCGATGCTACGTTGATAATACCGGCGTCCAGTGAGTCTGAACTCTACGAGAGTTTGATCGACGTTGAAGTGTTGACAGTTGATGTGCAGGTCGAGGAATCGGCGTATCTCGAGAGCAAAGCAGCGCAAGCTTGCGAGGCTTTATTGAAGGATGAGCAGATCGCGAAGAAAATGCAAGAGATTCAACCGACCTTCACAATATTCCCTGCGCTGAGGTAATTTTTTTTAGTTGCATTCGAAATATTTTTGTAAACCTGTTCGGTGCTGTGGATATCACGAATATTCTGGGAAAGTATAGCTGATTATATCCAGTCTTCTTTTCCTTTTATTCTATTTTAAGATCGAAGAATGGTGGGTGGTCACTTTTAAAATTACTTCCGGTAAATCGCCCGCGTGCCGCGTCAGCATGGATTGCGTGGCCGTTTTTAATGTCAGATATGCGTTTCCCGTTCCGCGAAATTACTGATACTCTTTAGTTTCAATTTTTAGCGCCATAAAATAGATTTTAGATTCAATTGAATTTAATATCAGGATTCCATATTAAAAATTTAATTAAAAAAAATTAACTATGGAATTCTTCCTTCCTATTATGATTGTTTGATACCATACCTCTAGTAGCATTTATTGTTGGCATTTTGATGGCCAACTAATTGCCCATTTGGGGATATCGTGGGCCAACCAGAAAAGCTACTAGGGTAGTTTGAGACTATCGACTCACGTGTAGTGTCTAAGCACTCTAAGCACTCTAAGCACTCTAAGCTTCCCGTTCCTCGAAATTACAGCCCCTTTCAATCAAATTTTCGCGCCAAAGAATAGATTTTAGATTCAACCGAATTTAATATCAGGGTTGCACGTCGAAAGTGGCCGTTTTAGTTAACAGAATCACCATTGCATCTTTCTTCGTTTCCAGGCATGATGGTTGCTTGATACCATGGGCGAAGACGATCGCGTCGATTCCAGTGGTTTGGACGCGGAACCGGGACGAGGAGGTGTACGTCTTCGAGTACACGGGCGCCGCTTTGCCAGTTCAGAATGCCGGCTTCTGGACGCGGTTGTGGACGAGCTTCTCGCGGAGGTCAATATTCTCGGTGGCTCGGGACGAGTACGCGGCGTATGCTCTCCGGATAGCGGGAAAATACTTGCCAGACACGGGTCTCAATTTAGACAATCTTTACGCCGATGTTCGCCTCATACTCTGGGGCGCCGACGTCGTTCTGAGGTCCGATTTCGCCCCACTCACGCAAATGATAGTTGAAGTGAGTGATATGGGAAAACGTTTGGACGATTCGCCTTCATACTCTCCTGATGAACGGTTCTCCGACGTTCGATTTGTTCGATCGGACACGGGAATGCTTTATGCACCTTTGCCGACTTGTGTCCCCCTCTAGAGTTAGCGTCCACGAAGTTGCATACTTATACCTTCTCCAATAAAAAGTGCGCTATCTTTAAGCGGCGAATTCCACTTACGCCCAAATCGCTTTTTCCGTTTTTTGTAATAAAATGAATATTATAAATCATATGTTCCTGTTTTCGAGTCGTAATTTATAGTTAAAAAACTGTATTTTCCGATAATGAGTCTTTCATGGATTTCTCTTCCATATTTCAAGAGGTTTTCATAAATTTTGGAATATTAACCATGGCCGTTGCGAGCGATTTGGGCGGAAGTAGAATTCGCCCATGGAAGGAGGTCCCATACCCAATTCCCATATAGAAGGAGGTTCCAGGCCCAATTCCCATATAGAAGGAGGCCCCATGCCCAATTCCCATATAGAAGGAGGTCCCATGCCCATTTCCCGTATAGAAGGAGGCCCCATGCCCAATTCCCGTATAAAAGAAGGCCCCATGCCCAATTCACATATAGAAGAAGGTCTCATGCCCAATTCTCATATAGAAGGAAATCCCATGCCCATTTCCCACATAGAAGGAGGTCCCATTGCCCAATTCCCGTATAAAAGGAGGTCCCATGATCATTTCCCATATAAAAGAAGGCCCCATGCCCAATTCGCATATAAAAGGAGGTCCCATGTCACATTTCCCATATAAAAGGAGGTCCCATGCCCAATTCCCATATAAAATGAGATCCCATGCCCATTTCCCACATAGAAGGAGGTCCCATTGCCTAACCCACGACATTTACTAGAACAGAAACTTTCCAATTTGATGTTGAAATAAGATAGAGGAAACAGAAGCTGAAATTATGAACACTTTAGTACAGCTGATAAGTGAATGTTACACTTTTGTTGCCACTTTTTAAGGTTTTAAAGAAACCCTAAAATTTTGCGGTGGCACGGAACGTGTGGAGTAGCCGTAGAACGTGATTTTAATAACATTTAATGTTGCAGATTGGCTGTCATCATTGCCGAGGGCCACTCCCGTTACAAGGCGACCTGCACAAGCCATTGATCGAGCACAGGCAGGGGACGATCGTGGCTCTCCTCGATGAAAATTATGAGACGCTGATTAGGGAGTTGGCGGAAAAGTTGCCTCAAGGCAGGGAAGGCCAGGCGGTCGTTTGGAAGAACGTGAAGTGGCAGAGCTCAGACGCCGTGCTACCAGAGAATCTTTACGTTCGCTCGAAGATTGATCGCCAAGACCTGATAGGTAGAGGAAGGCCGCATTGAAACCTTATAATTTCAGCATAGAATCCTGATAGGTTTCTGATGAAGCTGCCGATAATTACACTGCTACTTCCCATTAGCAAGATGATAACATTCATTCTCTAGCATTTGAAATCCAATAATGTCATTATACTGTCTACTGAATATTTTTCCTAAGTATACACTTGCAGCAGCAAACTGTCAATGCTGTTAGAGCTTGTACCTTTCGAAACTGGTGGCTTGAAACCAATGGCGAATTTAAGGAAAAAAGTCTATTTGGCAAACGTTTTGAGGGGTCCATTCTTTCGGGAAAATGAAGTGGTAGTTTACTAAAAACGGGCTAAGACTAGTAGTACCGAAAAAGAATATAGTATTTGGATAAGATCATAATTGCTTCTGGCCTGGCAACTGCTCTTCAGTCTACCGTTAAATCCGCCACTGCTTCAAACTCTCACGCTTTAGTACTCAAACTTATCAACTCCGGGATTCCAGTTTCGCATTACAAGTAACTTTACCCAAGATCTGAGGACACGCGATAATTTACACGCCGCCTGAAATAATCTTCAGAAAGAAGCTTCAAGGCAAGCGATAACCAACGTTCTTATTTCATCTCCGCAGGTTACAGCCGCGCAAGAGCGGTGCTAAGTCACTGTGGGGACACAGAGCTCCTAGAAGCAGGCTTCCACGGTACGCCAGTGATCTGTTTCCCCAGGAATGTCTACGAGTCGAAGAACGCTGCTCGCGCGGTCCAGCTGGGCTTCGCCCGGTCCACCGAGGAGATTCGCGCTGTTTCCAGCGAGGAAATAGCGAACGCAGTTAACCAACTTCACGAGATAATGAGCTACCGCGAGAACGCTCGCCGAGTGTCCATGGCCATCCGCGACAGAATAAACCCCGCGATGGACAGGGTGATTTACTGGCTTCGCTACATGGCGCGGACCAAAGACGGGAGCCTGGAGTTCCTCACGGCGATGAGCTCGGCGAAAACGTACAACGAGGACCTCCAGTTCTTCCTCGGCCTTTTTGTGGGCAGTATCGTAGGAGTCTTCTCGACCATCGGCTGCATGCTAGCGCGTTACCTGGTTGTATCTAAAAGAGCGCAGAGGTCCAAGGGCAGATACATGCGGTAAAGTGCTGTTGGTAAGCTGGATTCGTTACCCAGAGGCCGGCTAATACGGACACTTTTCGCATATGTATTTATATAAATGCACGTAGAGTACAGGTACATACAAATACAAATGTTACGAGCTAGGGTTTATCTCATTGCTAATGAAGAGACGTAACTATTACGAGAATACTTGATTCGTAAGTTGATTGATTGATTGATTGATTGGAAAAGCTAGATGTACGATGTAGCATGTTAATCGTGAGGAAAATAAATTACAAAAATTTCTCAATACTGCGCTCTGTATGTCGTCGTCGTCGCACGAGTGCTCGCTCGTGTGCGCTTTATCGCTAGATCCTTACTACGTACGGACGAATCGGTACCTAGACGTTTAATTCGACTCCTTTTTAAGGCCATGTTCTCATCGAACGGATCAGCCGATATTTCGGTTGTCAAGCAATGACATTTGGCGCTGTTATTTATACGGAGTGTCTCCTGGCCCAGTGCCACACTGGATCTCTGCTAAATCGTAAGAGATATGGGAAAACGTAAGAATGCAGTTTTATGCAGAATCTGATAGTAGGAGTACTATCGCGTTAGCGTCAAAGTATCGAAACACTCCAACTTGGATTGCTTCAACTCTGACTCTTAACAACGCTTGAGTTTTACACGATTTACACTATGCATTTATCATTAATTCTACTTATTATATTCCTTTAATTCCCTCGGACTCGTGTTGTACACAACCTTGGTGCAATAAAAACTCTTTTAAGACTCTATTGAATCTGTCTTTCCCTATCCTTTCATGGCACTGAAGGGACAATAAATTTCATTTAAAAAGAATTAAGCGATCTTCGAAAAATTAGGGAACAATTTATCTCTGACACTATCAGATTCTACACGAAAAGGCTCGCGTCGTCTATCGGTCAACGACCACTTGCGACAGTGATTCGCAGCGAACAACTACTCTAACAATTATCGCGCGGCACTTGCGCGGAAACACATGGCGCGGTGCATCGCGAGTCGTCGATCAGTGTAAAACCGTTGAATCGTAGAAAAATCGTATCGATCGAAGCGTTACAATAGATAGATTACAGAATAGTTCTCCGTGTAAAAAATTCATTTCCGCCCAGCTCCGTAAAGGACACGCAATAAAAGCATCATTGTGTCGGTATCAAAAGACGGCGCGACGGTATTAAAAGAACACCGAGGTCCCCGTTCTAAATCGAAAGCAAGCTGGAAGGGAACGTAAATCGTGTTATGGGAGAGACATCCGATATCGCGTATAATCGTTTTCGCGGCGTAATGATGAATTCGGACTTCGTAATTGACTAGACTGCGGCTCTTCGATCAGCGTGGCGTGTCGCGACGAAACGAAACCAGCTGCGTGTTCGAGGGCAGCCCTCGAACACGCGCGCTCGAAACCGCGATGGGAAGAAAGTTGGAGAATCTTGGATGCTTGTGGTAAAAAATATATAAAAGACAGAAGGAGAATAATCGAGATACGCGGGGCTCGCGTAAAGCTTTCTCATAACGCAGCATTCGATGAAAACGTAACATTGATCGATTCGTGTACATGCTTCTTTATCTATATACAGCGCGTGACAGTCGTTGAACGTAAAAGTCTACTAAAAGAAAAGAGAACAGGAAGAGGAAAGAGGTCTGAGAAGACGGTATGTACACATGTCATTGGCAGAATTGTTCCCGATCCGAGGGACCCGAGGCGAAGCTGTCCGCGAGGGCGGATAATAACGTCGTATCGCGCGCGCGACGCTCTCCTTTCCCCTTTCTCTTCGCCTCGGCTCTCTCTCCACTGTTCCGCGGGCCGACGTGGACTCTCGCTTTCTCGTAGTCCGTCTCGCTCCTCGTAACTCGCATTGTTCGCCGGAACACGGCCGATACAGCGAGTGTACAGTGGGTCACGAAAGTATTCGAAACGCTTGCACGGAGAGACTTCAAAGACTGGAAAGACTGTGTTGTCACTTCTGCCGGCAGCTTTTCAAGTATTGTCACCGGTTACAATGGGCCACGATTGTTGGCATTACACTGGCAGCATTTGAAGAGAATCTTTCAATACAGGCAGCAATTACGATAGGGGTTAAAAAATTATGAAACCTTAGCAAAGACAGCGTTACTTGCGATGTATGTCAAAGCTGAAGGCGGTTCGAATAGACACTTGAGGATAAATGATCTATTTAGATTTCCGGATCAAATATCGCGGATAGAAAGCCGATAACTTCGTATTATTCTACAGAAGACGATATTGTAAAACGTTTAATTTAATTTATATTGAATTCTTGCGATAAAAGTCTGGATGGCGAGCGCGCGAATACTTTTGCGGGCCACTGTAGTTGCTCCATATTTAGGTGAAGACAAGGTGGTTCTACGCGCTAGAGAGCATTGGTATACAATGAGATACCTACACATCGTGGAGGTCTTTACTTCGATATAAATAAGACTCTCGCGTCATACGCAAATGTGCGAGCACGAACAGAAAATGAAAAAGAAGAATGGTCTCTCGTCGAGTGGCCTAATATCTCGCCTATATTACTTCTATACCGTGCTCACGCTCAGTCGCTCGCTTATCCGGACACACGATCTCGTTCACACAGAAATACACACACTCACACGCACGCACGCTTCTCTCTTCTATCTTTCTCTCGCGTCAGCAAAAAACCGCAAATTATTAACATATTGAGTTTCAGTGGGGGAGGGGGAGCGACGGACGACGTGACCGCGACGTGTATTCGAAATCAGCGTTTTCGAGTCGCGAAAAGGGAGTACCGTAGGATTATTATTCCTCTCCGGGAATGATCTAGGCCTTGCGCCCCTAGTTAACGTCGACACGAGCGCGTTTCTCGATTTCTCCGGGACCCAATTCCCCGTTACGCGTCCCAGTGGATCAGGGCGATGCTGGATACTCAATATGTTAACAGTCGCGTAAATAGTTGGTGCACCTGAGAGCCAGACTAGCATGATAAGCCACGTAACTGCAACTTCACAGACACATTGTACTTGCTATTATGATATTAATACTGAAACAACTCGACACAGTTTTGCTGGGGCAGGGGATTTCGACTTCGGAATTCTCTGTACAGGGCGTCCCATTCGTCGCGACCACTTCGGCTGCCATCTCGCAGTTTCTTTCAAAGGGGACAAAGTTTTTCTACTGAAAGGACTTCGAGGACTCAAGGTCATTTACGGTTTTCTCAAGATTCTACTCATTTTAAGCGATATGATCTTCCAATGACTTTGAAAACTGACTTGATTTTAAAATACCTTAGGGAGGATAAAAAGGAATGAGTTTGAAGACCTCAATCGATAGTCATATTTCGAAACATGGACTCCCAATAATGATCCAGGATCACCGCAAGCGACTTGGAGCTCGTGGAAACTGTGACCCCCAGAGACAAACGTCGATCTTTCCACCTTTGCATCCAAGCTGGCCAAGACGGGCCCGCTCTGTACAGCACAGATATACATGTAGATATGTTACTCTAACCGTTCTGAAAGCTACACGCTTAGAAGTCACCGTTGCCGAAGAGTGGACTTACGACACTCTGACTGTCAGGTACAGAATGTTCTAACGTAACGTGTCACACTTTGTAGCCTCTCGCGGCGGTTTTATTTTTTTTTATATTTTTTCGTTTCTCACGGACCCCTGGCGGCCGTTTCCCCTGGTGAGTCAGGCCGCCCTCGGCCCCGCGGGTTAACTTAAAGAACAGCCTTGGGCAGAGCGTCGCGGCCTGCCCCGTCTCGAAATGGGCCCGACCGCGAAACGGGCCCGACAGGTGGGCCATCCAATCCCATCGTGGATAGGGGGTTGCCACCTCCTCGGCGCAGAGGGTCGCGAAGCACCTTTCGGTAGGCCGACCGGGAATGCAATACTCGCGCCGCCTAATTGCAGACGTGCTCCTCCCGCGTGTGCCGGCAGAGATCGCACTTCACGTGACAGCACCAGACGAACCGGCAGTTGCACTTCTCGGTGACGTCGCGGACCCGCGTCTGGTAGCCCCGGCCGCAGCATAGTAGCCGGCATCCGTCCAGGCCGAGGGACGTCCGGTTGCATATCCTTCCTCTCGTCCCAGGGATGCCGAGCCTGCAATAGTGAGAATGTTGATGACAGTGATCACTATGCTGAGTGTTGAAGGGGTTTAGAAATTTCGGGTTTAGGTATAGGAATTTTATTAAAATGTTTTGGTGGCATTGGGGGTGGGTTCATTAGGCAGGGACGGATTTGTGTATAGGCTAAGTAAGCTGTAAGTCTAGAGCGGCTGGGGAGCGGTAAATTTTGGGGAGCGATACATTTTAGGGAACATCAAATTTTAGAGAGTGACAAATTTTGGGGAACACCCCATTTTGGGGAGTACCCAATTTTGGGGAGCGGCAAATTTTGGGATACGACAAATTTTGGGGAGCGGCAAATTTTGAGAAGTGACCAATTTTGGGGAGCGATCAATTTCGGGGAGCGATAAACTTTGGGATGCGGAAAATTTTAGGGAGCGGTATTTGGAGGAGCGATAAATTTTGGGGAATATCAAATTTTGGAGAACGACAAATTTTGGGGAGCGGCAAATTTTGCGAAGCGACTAATTTTAGGGAGCGGCAAATTTTGAGAAGTGACAAATTATAGGGAGCGACAAATTTTTGGAAGCGGCAAATTTTGAGGGCGGTAATATTTGGAGGACGTCCAATTTTTGGGAGTGACAAATTTTAGGAAAAAGAAATTGGAAAAACTTTAAAAGCAATTCTCTTTTTTGCATGTAGCGAATTAGCAATAACTCATACGTGAGTTGCCATACTGAATTAATTTTAAAACTGTTTCGACCTTTTTTAATTAAAATTCTTGGTGATATTTCGCGAAAAGGGCGGCAGATGCTTGTTAGCCTAGGGGCGCCAAAACTCCAAATGCGCCCCTGTCATTAGGAAGTAGTTGGCACACTGATGGACCATTGAGCTTCTCAGAAGCCAAACTGATTAATTTTATAAAACAAAGAGGATATTGATAAGTTGAGCGCTAATTACATATGCTTTAGCAGGAAAATTGAGACGTTCACAAAGAGTGGAGTATACGAGTTTAGCTTCTCAGGGTCCTAAGTGACAGTACTGACATTATCATTCTACCAGCTGCAATGCTGTTGAAACGTTGGGTGAAGATTCCCATTACACACTGCTTACACTTGGAAGCCTCGAACGTTAGAAATATTTATTGCAATATAATTAATAGCATAGATGATACGATCCTAATATGACAAATAGATAGAATGTTAAGAGATTTGAGGTTCAGTAAGGATTTTTGCTAAGCATATACTTCAGATGTAAAACATTCCTGTCTTATTACGAATGGAAAAAATATAAAAAGCACCATTGAGGAAAACTGCAGTGAAGATACAAGCCACCAAACGTGTCCTTAACTACCTATTACAAGTTTTTATATACACTGTTATGCTTTATAATAACAATATTCGATGAAAGGAATCTGCGAGCTATCTATAGAAGCTAGTTATATATGGAATCTATAATCTATACAATCTATAGGCAGGTACTAGAACGCATGACAGTCCCTGCGTGTGGAAAGGTCAGTTGAACCACAGAGGGGTCACGGTCATGGAAACTGAGGCCGTGGTTAGCTCCATTCTCTTTTAAATGGAATACCATATCTTCCACCCAGTACACGATGATGGATCCTTTCATGATACACATCTCCTGCATGTTTCCTCTCAAAAGAAAGGTATGTATTCTAATCCCACTGTCGCGGAGGAAATATTATCCTATCAGGTGACTAAGTTAGTCGAGCCATTTTTAGGTGTACGTTTGTAAAGCATAGCTATCAACACATTGAGTTAGAAGTTTTAAGAAGGAAAGGGTTTTGATGGGTGACTGGTACAGGACGGTTGATTTCTCACGTGATATTTTTCTCGCAGTAATCAGGACTGTCTTCGAGGTACACTAGGTCCGTTTTATTCGGTCGCTTGAGATCTGGACGGGCAGGCCTCAGCCTCGCTGGTCTTCTTCCGCCACGCTGCGCCAGTCGTACCAGAGCTGCACCCTCGTGCAAAGCGGCAAGCGCAGCACCGGCCACCCTGAACGCTGGCAATCTTCTCCAGCAAACGCGCACGCTGCACGAGCCAGACATACCTGTGAGACAATGAAATCGCCTTCGAGTCAGTTCCCATGAAAACATAAAAGTGCAAGATCAGTAACACGCAACTGCGCCAATGAATGTATCCCGAGCTCGATGACTTGTTATTTAATGGCACTTTCTCGGCGACTTAAGTGTGATTTGTTACTGTTCTTGGGTCTTATCTTTATTATCAAGTGTTCATTGTGTTAAGAATGAATGGGCACGATTGACAAGCTATGGTGGAACAGATTTACAGGTGTACCAAGCAATAGTGGTCTGTAGGTGTAACGTTTCGAGATACTAGATAGCCTCAGGCTCGGCTGGAACCTTTTTTGCGCCCCAGGCGAGCTCGATAAATTTGCTCATAATACATTTATTTATTAATACATAATGCATTTATATTATTATGTATTAAGAATTTACTAAATATCTTTAAATGTTGTACTTTTAAATGCAAAAAGTTCTGTAAAAATATATGCTTCCGCTTTTTAAAAAAAATTCACAAACATTCGTCTCTTTTCAACCGCCTGACAACCCATACAGCACACTTCGTGGCGGCAACGTTGCAGGATCGTTGCAGAAATCTTGCAGTGTTGCATGGTTGCAGCGCAACGTCGATGTAACGTTGCTGCAGTGTTGCCGTGCAATATAGCACGGGCGGACATAGAATTATTGCTGCATAGTTGCGGCAACGTTGCGTGAAACATTGCAATCTTGCACTGCAACCATCCTGCAACTTTGCTGCAACGAGAGTGTGCTGTATGGGTAGGTACAACCCCTTAATACTGTCAGACACTTGTTATCATGCCAAATTCTGTATACCAAAGTGTTTTCCCACTAATAATAATATCATTATCATTGACAATACAACTTGTAATATTTAATTTAAAACTTTATTTTAAAAAATTTAAAGATTGAAAAGACCATTTTGCGTCTCCTGACAACTAATTTTGCCTATAGAGACGAGCCGGCCCCGGATAGTCTGTGAAACCTTGAATTTAGTTACCTCTACTCCTGTGAGGTTTCCTTCTATTCGCGCATGCGCACTGCAGACCTCACTATTGCTCGGTGTACCTAAAGAATATTGCCTAACTTTCGAGGGATTCACTTATGTAGAATATAGAATATATAGTTCAAAGTAATTAGAGGATCACCATCGCAAATGGGGTAATCAATATTCCAAGAGCTAACGAGATACTTCAACCCTTAACACCTAAATCAAATCCTTTTACATTGCTCACTAATATTACCAGAGATTCCAGGGTGCAGTGACACTGACTAAAAAATCCCACACCGTGAAGTATACAAATTGGAGGTCCTCTAATTACTTTGGGTGACAGAGGAAAGGTTCCAAGATGAATCAACGTGGCTATCAAGCCCACATTCATTCCCCAGCGAGCATATCCTCCCCCCACGAAGTAGACCAGGTCTCCGAGCTGGACGTAGGTCCCTGGAATGCCCCTTTCTCTCCCAGAGGTCCCACAAGCAGACGGCGAGAGGGAAGACAAGGGGATAGGTGAAATCCCAGAGCCGTTAAAACCGGCAGAATGAAAAATAAGAGCGCGGATAGGGGACGCGTCGCTTATCTGTAAGACACGTTAATGGCTCACCGTGACACTTGCATACGCGTTGCATTCTCGAGCGGACGGCACGCCTGCCAGCTTCGCTATCGTGCTTCCTCATCAGCTGGCCAGCCAGCCCTTTCGGCCCGTGCAGGACACCCTCCTTCACCGGCTCCTCGCCGCCGTCGGACCACTCTCGCGAAAACTTCTCACCGAAGTGGATGTCCTGGGCACAAAGAGGATCCTCGTGACGCTTCGAGTGGAAGAAGGAACAAGATCGCCTTTACCCATACGAGGCAAAGGTAGTTCCCCCGCCTTTACTTTGGACACTGGTTTCATAAAACTGCAAGGCTTGGTTAAAAATACAAAGAAAATTAACCCCTTACCTAACCTCATCCCTCTCATATTTCTAATACAACGAAACCGTAGGCATTCACCGTTTGGGAACGGCCTATGCTGCGATTGGTACGTAAGTGTTGGTACCTAAGTATTTGTAGAGTTCAGAACAGAGTAACATCGGAGAGTCAACTTTGGGGGAATTGGTAACGCGCTTGACCAGTAACGCGGAGGTCCCGCGTGTCGCGGGTTCGAATCCCATCGTCCGAGGTTCTGTTTTTCACCAATAATAAAAATTTTCCAAGACTATCCCTTGAGTTTGACAATCAACCCTTCTACAGTTCGAAGAGAATAAAAAATAAAAAAGGGAACCAAGGTGTATATATCCAATGATGGAAAACCCTTAAATTTAAGGGCTCCACTAGAAGAGATCCGTCATCCAGAGGACTGGTGAACGTCATAATTCCTCGACCTACTTTCGAGTCTCCGTCAAGAAGCATCGAGGACAAAGAAAAGTGTACTACAACGAGGGGAGGGAAGGAAGAAAAGTCAAGCACCCATGCACAATCTGTGTAACCTTCTGACCCAAGCGTCTACACAGATCTACCAGGGAACGTTAAACAACTCCACTAAAGGGGACAAGAACCGTAGAAGTCGTCCTCCTCTCGTCGCGTTCCTCTAATCCGTCTTGCAAGCTCCGATCCGTCCCGAGGTAGGGGATCTCCAGCGACGACGTAGACGGACGCTTATATACGTCGACTTATCGACGAGAGGCACCCAGGCTCTTCTCCTCCATTCGTTAAACCTGGCCCAGGGTCGGCGCGGGCGGGAGAGTCGGCAAACATCATTATCTCGGAAATCTGTCAGCACGCCCGACCGAGACATTTGTCCCACGGGATCTCCCTCGTTAAAGGAGAGGTCCTCCGCGCGGGCTGTCGACTCCGAAATTCTGGTGCACACGCTCCAACGCCGCAGAAATGGCCGCCACCGCGGTGTAATCCCCGAAGGTGGAACACCGCCACTTTTCACCACAGCTTTCACACTTTTCACCACACTTTTCCTTCCTTCTCGCCACGTGAGATCCTCGAGCACGTGTCCACCGTTCTCCTTCCTCTTCTTTACTAGCCTGTACACCCACCTCCTCTGTGTTGTCTTTTCTCACGCTCTTCCCTCGATACTCTTTGCCCTCTGCCTCTCTTCTATCAACCTCCCTGCTGGCCTTCCTCGATTATTTAAGTTTTTTGTTTCTTCCGTTGGTGATTCTAGAGGGGGTTTCTTTATCTGTGCTTTTTATTGCTGCTGGATCTTTTTGTGGGTGTTTGCTTTTGGAATTCTTTTCTCATTTTGGGGCTTCAGATTTGGTTTCGTTTTATAGGTGGCTTTCTTTGCAAGGTTTAGTTTATTTGATAGCCTTCACTTTCTCTTTTTTTCTGATTCCATCCTTTGTACGGTAATTATTCATCTTACTTCAAATTTCTTCACAATTCTTATTTATCAATTTAGCCAATTTCTCCTTATTTAGCCAACTATGACTTTATTTCTAATTTCAACACAATTTCTATTAACCTCCTCTTCCAATTCCTCAATTTTTCTAATATCTTCCTCTTCTCCTAGCTATGTCCATGTTTCAAATTTCCCCACAATTCTTATTAACCTCCTCTTCCAATTTCTCGATTTTTCTAATTTCTTCCTCTTCCGCCAACTATGTCCTTATTTCAAATTTCATCACAATTCCCACTTCTTCCCTCTTCCAATTGCCTCTCCACTTCTCCAATCTTCCAAATTAATCCATTTCCTCAATTTTTCTAATTTCTTCCTCTTCCGCCAACTATGTCCTTATTTCAAATTTCCACACAATTTCAACTAACCTCCTCTTCCAATTCCTCAATTTTTCTAATTTCTTCCTCTTACGCCAACTACGTCCTCATTCAAAATTTCCCCACAACCCCCACTTCTCCCCTCTTCCAATCCCCTCTCCACTTCCCGAATCTTCCCAATTCCCCTCCATCGCCAGCAATTTATCCAATGTCAAAATTTTTTCACAACAATTCCAAACAGCCTTCTCCACTCGTGCAGCACTTCCAATTGCCCTCCACTTGCGCCCCTCTCTTCTCCGCCCTACGTCCACCCTCCTCGTTGCACACCTTATCCCGTCCCACGCGTGTCTCCGTTAGCGTGTGCATCACTCGCGTGCGAGTTACGTGGCCGATATGTGCCCGGAACATGGGTGCGGGGGTGGTGGAGGTAAGGGGCGGGTGGCCGGGAGGTTGTTGCAACTTAACAAGCTTAGCCCCCTTAATCCCCTTGTAAGCCAGCAATGTCTACAAGGGGTCAGCCGTACGCATGAAATGCATCCGTTTACAGGACGAGCTTTGTCTTCGTCCAGGGTTAAGGTTTACGTCGACCGACCGTGGAAGAGATCGAGACGACAAATTGGGGGATGCGCCGGCGCGGGGGCAGTGCTTCCCCCGGTACGCTTATGGGGGCCCTGCTAATCGGAGATTCGAGGAAGAAAAAAGATATACGCGTCCCCAAACCCTCTGATTTCTTTTTTTTCCACGACGGAAAGGGAAAAGAAAAAGAAGAGAGGAACAAGAAAGGGGCTCGACGCGGGGAGGGTGAACTCCGATTTCACTACCCTCGTTATTTCTGTCACTAATGGACCGAATCGAACGGTTTTTGATTTGGGCAATTGGCCTCGGAGCAACCCACAATGTGATTATATTACTGGCTCGGTATTGGTTGCTTCTGGTCCAAAACGGTCAGCCTGAGTTTCTCTTCTTTTTTATGGAAATGTACCATTATAAGGTTTGTGAATTTTTTTGCAAGAAGGGACGTTATTATTGCGGTTGTGGCTGGTGGATGAATTTAAATGAGCCATGTTTCTTTGATAAATAGTAAATTCTTTGGTGATGAATTTTACTTTTATAAAGAACTCAAGTTTTCTTATTTTTCTTGATTGATTTGATTCCAGTAGTGCACACAAATTTTACTCCCTTTAATGACAGGGGAAAAAGATGTTTCAGAATTCTATTTAAAAAAAACTGACGGTGAGATCAGCTTCAAAATAAAAGAAGATGATTCATGAAGTTCAAGGTTCCCCATCCACGAAATCGTTCTAGATAAAGCAGATTCGAGCCATCCCATTAACGAAGCAGAGGATCAAGATAACGATTCAGGTGTAATTAGCTGTGTATCGTTTACAGGTTTCCCAAACGCGAGATCTAATATCGGTACAAAGTTAATACACTCTACAATGAAACAGCGTTTTCGAGCCCTTCAGTATCCAACTGCACGAGATTAATTTTCTCTCTCTGGAACAAACACCTCCACCATACAATCTTCTTCAATATTCACAAAATACCCTACAAAAAATATTGCAATGAAAAAATACAAAAATGACATTTTTTGAGAATATAACGACTCATGAAGTTTGAATTCACTTTTTCCCTATACTGTTCATCCTTTCTACGCCTTTGAAAATGATAAATTTTCACTTTCTTGTAATTTTTTCTGCCCCCCCCCCCTAACCAGAAGTATATTCTTCAAAATAAAAAAGTTTCAATCGAATCGGATAATAACTTTGGAAGATACAGGTCCCACCGATTTTGAGAACACTGATTCGAGAAAAACGCGTTTAAAGTTTTATGCATTTGCCGCTACTCAAATGCCTATATCTTTGGGAATTTTACAAATTTCAACAAATCCTTTTAAACACATTTTCCTAAAAGCCTGAACATTCCAAAAAAAAAAAAATAAAAAAAAAATCGACATTTAGACCGGAACCTCCTCTTAATACCCATCGTTTCCCCCAATTACACCCCCTCCACAGATAAAAACAAATATTCCAGTCTCCACTACCTCCAGCGAAATTATTAAACCGCACGCTACCCGTCACCAATTTCAATACCATCGCCTTACCAACCGGAGTTTCTCAAAACAAGTAAATCTCCTTCTGCACGAACAGTCGGCTTCTCCGTTACCGAGGGGTTCGAATGCGCGATGGGCATAGGCGAAACGACAGGCAAGAGGTTGTAGACTCTAGCATGAACAGCTTCTGAGAAAAAGGTACTCGTAGTTGTTCTCCGTATCGCCGAGGGGTTGCTTGCTCTGTCCCCTTAACGATGTATACGCGCAACGCAAAGAAAGGATACTGTTACGCGCCTCCCTTCCACCCCCTCCGCGGGCCTTGAAAGGGTGAAAACAATCGTCGTTTTGTCGGCGGAACGGAATTTCATTAACTCGCGGTGAGACGGGGCTCTCCTCGCGAGCCATCCGCGCCGCGGATTGATTTACGATCGGCGACGCTCGGCGAAGAAATTGATTAAGAATACGCGGGGGCTTCCGGTTACGCGGCCGGCCCCGACGCTACACGCGAAATTGAAATCGTCTGGCTCACGTTCCAACGGTAATTGACCCGCGACACGGCGGTTTAATTAACAGCAGTTGCGCAACGGCTCGAGGAATTCCTCGCGGGGGAACGTATCGGTTCCGCGGGTAAGGTACAGCGAGACGGGGGACTGTTCTCGTTCTTAATGGGCGAGAGGAAGAGCTAAGGGAGAATTGTTGGAATAGAGCACCTTGGAGGTAGTTGGCGTTGATTTGGACTTATTTTAGGGGAGGTATTTGTGGATGAAACTTGCAATTTTGCAATAATGGAAATACTTGCAAAGTTATCTCGAAAAAAGAAATTTTTTTTCACGAAATTCGATATTTCAACTTCAAACGCCCTTTTTTACCAAAATACAATATTAAAATTCGGAGAACGACAGCTATTTCTGTAAGTTATTTTTTTTAAAATCTATTTGAATGGGCGAGAGGAAGAGCTGCGGGAGAATTGTTTGAATAGAGCATCTTGGAGGTTGATTTGGACTTATTTTAGGGGAGGTATTTGTGGATGAAACTTGCATGGTAGTCAGAAATTTTGCTTTCAATTTTGCAATAATGGAAATACTTGCAAAGTCATGTCGAAAAAAGAAAAAATTTTTCCATGAAATTCGATATTTCAACTTAAAACGCCCTTTTTTTACCAAAATACAATATTAAAATTCGGAGAACGACAGGTGTTTCTGTAAGTTATTTATTTTTAAAATTTATTTGATTTTTGCTTTCAAATGCATTGTTTGGCCTAGGGAATGTCCATCAGCTAATGCTTAAAAAAACACGACTCACATCCAAGCCGATATCTCCTTTCGTTAATAATAACATCTCATGAAACTTTAGAATACTATAGTTAAAAGATGTATCTTTTAGCAGAAAAACATTGTGTATGATTTTCACCTATACTTTTCCCCAAAAAAATTCCTGAACTTGTACGCTTGTTCTGAACCTGTAGGTGGATGTAAACCCTTTTAATGGAGGAATCGAATTAGTTGTGATTACATGGAGTAGATCGTTTTAAGGGGAAGCATGAGACTGGTGATTAACGTTGGTTTCGGTGTAAAGTAGTGGAAGTAAGCTACAGAAGAACAAAGTGAAGCCTAATTTACGTCGACGCAATCGGAGTCTTAGCTTTCAAAGAAGAAGGGAATAGAAATAAAGGGGAAATTACCTCGCTGCAGCCGCCCCATTGCCAATTATTCGGCCGGCGTGTTCTGACCCGGTTGTCGCAGGAGCAATCGGTGAGCTCGCCCCTGGAACACGCTCTTGTGACGCTGTAAGCAACCCCAGCTGCTGATATTGCATACACGAACGCTGCCTCGCGACTGTCTGCGAACATGCACCAGAATTTTTCTGTTTGCAGGAAGATCCTTTCATTTCTCCCTGCCGCGAGTGTCTTGAAGGCGACGCCGTGACAAGATTACGTTGGAACGGTGGGTACGCTGTTCTCCAGGGGGGTTTAATTAAAATTATTTTGCACTCGCTATGGGAGGGTGGGGCTCGGTTGGTCTTTGGAATGTGTAGTATTGCTTCGAATTAAACGAGAGGTACAATTCGAGGGAAAATGAGAAAGATGTTTTGCAGTGATAGCGAGAAGTTAATGCGGAAGTAACTTGGGGGTGTGTTATTGGCACGTTCAATATTCAGGGGTGATGATTGCGGAATACGTGAGTGACTCGAGGGGGAGTTACAATTGACACGCGGGTGATCCATGCATTACTGTCTAATCGTTTTCGGGGGCTCTGAAGCGAGCTCCATATGTGGTCCTCTAAATTATTCTAAATTGAGGGATTATACCTATTTGAACCCTCGGTAAATGTGTACATTTTGTGGATTTTTTTTAGAAGTCGACGGCTTCATGCAGATTTCCCGTTTTTTTACTATTTTTACATAGTATTATGAACGAATTAAAAAAAAAGTTTCAGTTAAAAAACTATTGTTTTTCGGAAGTTATGGATACATATCCGAAAGTCTCCCGATTTTCATTTATTAATTTCCTTATAGTGTACACGGAACAATTTTTTAAATACACTTTTAATTGTGTTTTTTCAACGTTCCACGAAAGTATGGCCTCATTTTAAAATCTAAATTTTAGTGTATTCGTTCCCTTTTTCCGTCATAGTTGGAGGGTTCTTTGGAATGACGAGTGATCTACTAATGATCGGACAATCATCTACGGATGGTCGACGAACAGAGTTGGGCATTATTCGGCTAAATTTTCATTCGGATACGGATTCGTATAAATCCCCAAGATTTATTCGCGAATAACAAATGACGATTTTATTCGACGAAAAATTATTCGTTATTGTCGAATAATTTCATTTTATTCGAATTTTTTATTCGGAGATTATTCGAATAAAATCGCACAAATTTATTCGAATACCTATTCGAATAAAATCGCACAAATTTATTCGAATACTTATTCGAAGATTATTCGAATAAAATCGCACAAATTTATTCGAATACCTATTCGAAGATTATTCGAATAAAATCGCACAAATTTATTCGAATACTTATTCGAAGATTATTCCAATAAAATCGCACAAATTTATTCGAATACTTATTCGAAGATTATTCCAATAAAATCGCACAAATTTATTCGAATACTTATTCGAATGAAAATTTAGCCGAATAATGCCCAACTCTATCAACGAAAGACTATCTGCTCGAGCAACAACGCATTGCAATGTAAATGCAATATATCATCAGTGGCCCATCTCAACTTGAACGCACCAAACCACCTCATCCCTCCCATGCCTCCAACTCATAACACTAACCGACAGCGAAGATCTCACTTCGATTCGCGTCGATTGTACCTCTTCGCGGCTGTCTGCGCCGATCCTTCACGTTATCAAGGATTCGGAACGCGAGGGGGAATTCACTCGGGCCGCGGTGGCCCCTCCACTTCTGTCTTCAACTTACTGACTAGCATCACGCCGCCGAAAACGTTCTCCGGATTTTCCGGGCTGATGGAGCAATTCCATCTCGCCGATCTAAACTGGTGCTGACACTCTTCTATGGCCAATCTCGCGCCCGCGCTGACTGCCTGAAAGTAAAAACCGTGAAAGCTGCGAACGGGAAGGAGAACTAAATGGACAGGTACATACAGGGTGTTTCATAAAAGGCGAGACTATCGAAATGTAAATATAAAGTAGGGAATGTTTAATCAAATCTGTCCACAGGTAAGTGGTTCCCTTTTCGAGAAACTCGATTTAAAAGTGGAACGAATTTTTATGTAATAGAAACATGTTTAATAAATTATCCAACTCCAGTTTCTCGGGAAGCAGGCTTTCTATGAACAAATTGTATTTCATATTTCTGCCTTCTTTATTTAAAATGTCGTATCTAGAATTTCGAAACACTTGAGAAAAATGAAGTTTTACTATTTTCTTTGTGAAGTCCTTGTAAAGATATAAATAAATCAGGTTTTTTGTAGATCTTTACGAAGCATTTAGGGGCTTGCTTATAACTATACTTACAAGTTACAAGTTAAAAGACCTGTGGAACTTCAAATTTTTCAAATTTTCTTGAAAAATTGGAAAATGCTAGATAGGAAATTTTAATTAAAGAGGGTAGTATACTTCTCGGTTCTACCCGGTATTATAGAACACCATGGGTCACTCTAGAAGTGACCCATCTCCTGTCGGCACCTTTTCATCGATGCTTCGAGAGATGGACGTGTATACGAGCGAGTACGTGACAGGCCGCGTTTAAAAGTTACCAGGCCCGTATAACGAACCTATTTAACATCAGACGGCAGTTAATTGAATTGGTGTCAATGGGGTAATTATAATGTGTAATAGACTCTATCAGCGGGGCAATTATGTTAATAGCCACTCGAAATCAATATTATCTTGGCCATTAATAGTCAGCGAGAACGATGTTGACTGTGGATTTGATAGCGAGATATTTACTGGTGTCTTCAGTGTATACTATATCATAAAATACAAAAAATTCATATCTCAGGCGCTGAATATATTCGGCATACCTTATGCAACGCTTAGCTTCATTATCTATAAAATCTGGGTGTGTAAGTGTGTTTCCAAATAGCAGGGGTCAATTAAAATTCAGAAAGGAATTTAAAATTAGCACAATTAGAACCAATCATTACTCGCAAACTATCAATCAGTCACTTTAAGCCTCTTACTAATACAATTACATAGAAATGTTATTTTTAAATAAAAGTAATAAAATAAAAAATTGATGTCGTATATTATATTTTGCTTACTTAAATACTTCCTTATTTCAAATTTATTTAAACTCGCAGTATTAAATTTTTTAGGTGGCCAAAAGTAGTGTGCAAAAATGGATTTATTAAGGAGTTATGCCTCGTCAGTTTTCGAAAAAGAACGCGATTTTCGGGAATTTTTTGTGGAATATTTACGGTATATTTTTTATGCAGCAACTCTCAGTAATTTTGTTAGGTATAGAAAAACGTTAAAAAATTAACGAATAACAGCCATTCTTGCGGAACTTGTTTTGACATCGGTGAGCAAGATATTTTGAAAACCGCTGTATCGATTGGAACACCAAAAAATTTGAAAAATAAAATTTTTAAAACTTTTACTATTCATTACACTTAACCATAAACTTCCGCGACGAAGTTATTTTGAGGGTAGGTCCCATTTCTCAAGAATAGGGCCCATAACACATTCTTTCACGAAGGAGAGGTGCAAGAATCGTGTCAGGTTGAAATTTCAACGCAAACGCGACATAAATCGCGGAGCCCGTTCCATGTGGATGTTCACTGGTCGCCGGAGCCACGTGTATCCGGTCGATCGTTCGGAATTAAAGTCTCGATGGCCGGGCAGCAGGCGTTATGAATATTCATGGTGGGCCTTTTGTCGGTACCCCGGACTCGGAAAAGCGAGACGGTCGGCGACGTTCAAAGCGATATCGAGCCCCGGGGCTCGAGTTTACCTAGGCACCGGTTTCTAGACGAGCTCGCGAGCCCCTCCCCCTTCCCCGTCCACGGCCGAACCCCGACAAGATTTGTGCATTAGGAAAAGGTAAACGCGATTTTGGGGGCCCGCGTTTCCAACGTTTCCGAGCCAAGGGCCCACAAACGCCACCGTGTTTCCAACGATTTGTCGTAGGTATGGTAAATTAGAGGAGGCTGTCGGAGAGACTTGGTGTGACGATTTTGTCAGAGACGATGTGATTAATGTTGTGTTGAATAGTAGCTATAGGGAAACTGATCGTCTGTGGGCATTTTGAACTGTTATACTGTGATGTGAGGCAATGTGAAACAGTGGTCTTCGAAGTGGAGAAATTCTTCACTGAGAATGTATCTACTACTTAGGTAACGCGTGTGGATCTAGGATCAATACTCATCTACTTATCATTGATAACGAGAAACTAAAAACTAAAAAATAATTATTTTATTGTTCTACAATTTTGATGGTGATATGTGACTTTAAATAAAATCGTGGCGCGAGATATTTCGTAACAGAATATGAATTTATTTAATCCAGCACCACGATTTTATTTAACCCTTCGTGGTCACGCGGGGTGTATTGCACCCCTAAAGCAATTTTCGAGTTAAAATGTCGCGCCTTTACGAATTCCAAAGGTGATTTAACGCAAAAAAAATAAGAAAAAAATTTAAAGAATTGCCTTTTGCCTACAACCGTGGAAAATCGATCAGTTTTAACTACAAATATTATCATATTAAAATTGACACTTCTAGAAAAATGATTATTAGACCATGATTGTGTAAGTATTACGAATGTATAATTATCACAGAACAGTTAAAAGATTCAAAAATACGAAAATGGTAACTCAAAAAATGACGCTTGGGTACATTGAACCCCGTGTGACCAATTTGTGATTATAAGAAGGTGCGACCACGAAGGATTAAAGTCACATATGACCATCAAAATTGTAGTACAATGAAAGAATTATTTTTTAGTTTTGATTGCATTTTTAGTAAAATCGTTTAACCTAATTTTTTTTCTAAGCTTTAGTGTTTGCGGATTTTCTTATATATATTTCTTTATTTTTTACTTTCTTTTTTATAACAAAATTGTATTATCATCACACCCACGCACGCTTACAATGTTTCAAGACAATTAGACTGGTCGAAGTGGGTGAAAATTGGAATTGCCAGATATGAACCATAGGTAAACTAAACAAACATTAAAAAAATCGAAGCTATATAAGTAAAATCATTTAAAAGTAGCTAAAATCTACAGGGGTGGATTCTGAGATTTAGCACCCCTAGACTAACAAGCATCTGCCTTTTCGCGAAAAATCATCAAATATTTTAATTTAAAAGACTGGAGACAATTTTAAAAATAATTCAACATCACAACTCACATATGAGTTATTGCTAATTTCCTACACGATAAAAAATGTATTCTTTTTTAAGTTATGTTTTCTCCGTAACCCGTGGAGATTCAAAATACCCATTCACAACCTGACAAAGATGGATCACGATGAACATAAACACCGATCGATTCGATCACAGGAACCTCCACAGTCGACGTACCACGATCTACCCGCGCCACTCTCATCACCGGAGGCTCCGTCACGCTATTCAGCAGGCCCGAAGGGGCTGACAAAGGCGGCGAGCTAAAATGCACGCGAAAAAACGGAGGGCGGAAGAAATATACGAGAGAAGGTGGTCGCGCGAGTCTCTTGGCCTCAGCGATTTTACGCTAATTTACCCGCGAGGCTTCCTCTCCGCCCGCGTCCCTCCACCGTTCGCGATCCGAGATCGCGGAATCCGCGACTTCATTCGCCCGAGACTGCGAGCGCCTCGAAAGGAGGTCGCGTTAAGGGGTTGGCTGCGGACCCTGACTGTTCCCGAGCTGGAACTATTAAATATTGCAGCCGCGGCAAACGAAAGCTACAACTCGAGCCCGACATTCCGGGAGTTCTTTAGAATCGCGCGAATTCAACCGCGACCACGCGCGGGAGTGTGTGTGTGTGTGTGTACGTCCGGGAGACACATTTAAAGGGACGGCCAATTCCCCGGCGTCGCGATCCCAGATCGCTTTAACCTTCGTGCTGGGATTAACGCAAAACTGGTGGACTGGACAAAATTACTGGTTTCTAAGTTGCTTTAAATGTTGTGCGAATTATAATGGGATATTTTCTGAGATTTTTATAAAAAATAAATATTGACAGTACTGGGAAACGTTGGCAAAAATTTTATGCATTTTTGAAATTGTAGTATAATCACAAAAAATGTAATGTTATGATAAGATACTTAACCCTTTGTGGTCACACCTTCTTTTAATCACAAATTGATCACATAGGGTTCAATGCACCCCAGCGTTGTTTTTGAGTTAGCATTCTCGTATTTTTTAATCTTTTAACTTTTGAGTGATGATTGTACATTCGTAATACTCACACATTCTTGCTCTAATAGTCTTTTTCTACAAATGTAAGTTTTAATATGTTGAAATTTGTATTTGAAAAAATAGTTGTGGATAAAAGTGATTTGGTTAAAGTCTTTTGTTAAAATTCACTAAATTTTTAAATTTTATTAGTAAGGTCTAAAAATGTAGAAAAATATTGGCAAATACACATTCTGGGGTGCGATACACACCGTGTGACTACGAAGGATTAACACAAATGTAAAAATGGAAATTTTTATGTTATATTACCAAAATGTTACAAAAACCTGCTTAGGTTTCCCAGGTTACGGTAACTTTTAAGGGGAGGTGCTTTTGCAGGAGAGGAATTTGTATTATGGATTCAGGTAAGAAGTAGTTTGTAGATTAATATAGTACTGCTTGTAGACTCGAATTGAATTTAGTGGGTTTGATAGTGCGAAGTCATTTAAAATCATATGAATTCTGCTAAAAGGATCACTATAAAAAAGTCACTATTACCCTCACGAAATTTCTGAAATGGTAAAAAGGTAAATAATCCTCTTTACACTATTCAATCTTATCGCCCACATTCCTCGACCTCCCAGCGAACCAGACCCAACCCACGATAGGATTGCCAACCGTACTATAATATAGTATTGTAATATATTGTTTAGCCTAGTGTACTATATACTATTAGAAAAAGATATAGTACGTAAAAATATTATATTTTTGATCCATTGATAAATTCTACAATTTTACTTTATTTTTTATTCTATGGCTACATCAAAACTTTAATTTGCGAATTTAAACTTTAACAGAGAGGATTTTTTCTGTAATGGATATGAAGTGACTGGAAAAGAGAAACAAAGCCAGTCTACCTCTTATAAAAAATGACCTCTTTATATATCCTTATTAGTACTTTCAGTGCAATCAAATCTTTGACATACCTATATGTCAAATAAAATAAATTTCTTACTAATGAAAACGCACAAAAAATATACATTTAGAAACTAAGATATCGTTTTAATGTAGTTTGATTTTTCTCTGAAATATACTATATTTTTTCACAAGTGTACCTAGTTATATTTAGTCACAATGTACTATATTTTCTATCACATTTGGCCTATACTACTCCATTTTCCACAAAAAAAGTTGGCAATCCTACCACACGCCGACATTACACCCAGTTCAAAAATACCCTGCCAATAACCGTAAACTACATAATTACCCACTAACCACTCCCGCGCCAATAGCAATCCCAAACACTATAAACTTGAAACACCGCCCACATAAACATTCCTCCCCCAACTCGACATATTTCAAGAACCCTCTCAAAGAAACAAACTACCCCCATACCTCTCCCTCATTACCCCACTTCAGCATCTTTTTCTAAACCACAATTTCCTTCCACGAAAATCATCGCACCCGAAAGCGAAACAGAGCCGAGGAGGGGGAAAGAAAAATGCGGACGATTCGTCGCAGAGTGGAGGAATCGGGTCCGAGCGTGAAGAGGCGGTCGCGGTAGAACGCGGCTCGAAAAAATTACGCCGACAAAGTTTCTGTATACTCCTATACACCGGTTGCCCCCTCTCTTTCTCAAGCCCTCCCCCTTCCCCTCCGCTTCACTTTCCCCTCTCCGTCGGTGGCGTTCGGTGCCCAATCTGACCGTCCCTGTCGGGCGCAGGTCTCTCGTGAATCGAATTAGCCGCGTGCTTCCCCGGGCATTAATCCGAGAGGCTGCCCCTGCCGCGAGGTAAATACCTGCAGGACGGGTGGCGAGCGGGAGCATATCGCCTGCTGCTTGGCGGTCAGGTGCACGCTCTTGCAGTTCTTTTCGGCGCTCGCCGGCCCGATCACACCCGCGCCGACGATCTGCGGCTGGCCCTCGGCACCGCTCCCCTGGCCCGATCCGCTATTCAGCCGCGGCTCTACGCCCAGGTACCTGAAACAATCCCGGAAGTATCCAGCGTTATTATCCTCCCCAGCTTGCTTTGCCGCCACCCGACGGTCCTCGTCTTTCGAATGGGGATCCGAGGTAGCGACAGCGTTTGAATTTGATGCTCTTTTTCTTTGGGGAATTTTTGGGAAATCTGGTTGTTGGTTTTGAGTTAGTTATAGGGGGATTGGGATTTTTGAGAGCTTGAGGAGCTTTGGGGGATTGATTGCTTTTGAAAGATTTTGGGTGGGAGTTTCAAGGTGGGTTTTTTGAGGGTTTTAATTGGGTTTGGAAGTATTCTGGGGTAATGTTTCAGTTTTTGGGACGCTCCAAGTGGATCTATCAAGTGGAACTTTTTTGACTGTGAATTTTAGATGGGTACTTTTATGGGTTAGGCTTGAGGGGGTATAGGATTATTGAACGACTAAAGTCAACGGTTTTTTTGGGGTTGGATTGCTTTGATAGGAAATAGTCAATTTGTCACCATGTGGTAGAGGTTCTAGCGCCTTCAATTCTTTTTTAAAAGCATAAAACCAAAAATATTCTTACTATTTAGACTTACTATTTATTACCCAAGAACAATAAAAAGGGTGGAAAATTCACAAAATTGTAGACCTTAGGAGAAAAAGTAAGATCAAAAAATTTCCTCAAGTATCGTACATTTTCTCCTAAGCTCTACAATTTTTTGAATTTTCGACCTTTCTATTCTTCTTGAGGTTCATCGACAGTATAATTTCATAAATAATAAGAATATATTGGTTTTTTGATTCAAGACAAGAATTGAAGGTGCTAGAATCCCCAACCTGGCAAGATGCCTCGATAGCGACATCTACAATACATATTTTGAACATAAAATTTTCTTTTCATATCTTCAAAAGTTAAATATAAAGCCATTAAAAGGTTCAAAATGATTTTCTTCATAATTTCTTCCGAAAAAATTCCCCAAAATTGGCCTGTTTTATCGTTGCCCAAAGTATATTTCGCCCTTAATAGGTATTCGTTCGATTGTAAAATTTCTATAACCGCCACGAGCAACAATATCACTCGTGCCATTATCCACTTCAAGAACAGTTGGAAAGCATTTGAAACTTCTATAAAAAATGTTGAAGGGACGTATAAAAGGCGATTAGACGGTTTCTTTCCACAGCACCGTGTCGTACGCGAAGGTTGATGGTCGACGATCGTTCCAAGCGTTGCCCACGGGGTTGCAATCATCGTTTTCGAGACAGCCAAGGCCACACCCTTGATTCTCATTAAGATTTACCGCCTAAACGAGCGCTACCTATGCCCGTTCGGTCTTGGCTGCCATCCGGACCCCTCATCGAAAATAATATAAAATGATGCGGCCGCTTTTTAGAGCGACGACGCCGATTAGCGAGAGGCGGAGGACGTTCCTGATCCTCTCGACTACCTTTTCGGTTCTCTCCCCTCACAGCTGACTGCTTCTCACGATAATTCAGCCCATAGTCATCATTCCTGAGCATTACGATTACAGTTGTAGTAGTTTGTTTAGACTTTGCGTAATTTCTACTTATTTTTAGCACAATGGGATCAAAACGAATCGTGGTGGAATGGTTTTTAAATGACAGCATTTAATTAAGGGGGTAAACGGGTATTTCGGGGTCAAAAAATAGAAATTCTTTCCCGATTATTTATGATAACCACAAGCCTTGGAAGTGTTTTAAAAAAGATTTCATTGAAAAATTCAAAGAATTGAGAGAGGTACAGGGTAAAAAGTACCTGGCGGGTCAGGTAAACGCGCCGCGGCAGGATTTAAAGCCGTTTTTCTCAAAACTATGTTTCTCAAGACGGTGAATCATAACTCGAGATCGGATCGATATTTTTTGTTGAAATTTTAATTGAACCTACAAAACACTTTTCTCCACAATGTGAACCTCGCTCAACAAGATCGCATAACTTTAACAACATTTAAGACAACATTTATCACAAGATTACTTCAGTAAATTCCTTCAAAGTTGATATTTGTTCTATAGCTCCATGAATTTTTATTAAAATTTCTCAACCGAGTTCCACATTGTAGAGAAGAGTGTTTTGTAGGTTCAGTTAAAATTTCAATTAAAAATATTAATCTGTTCTCGATTTATGATGTCCACCGTTGTAACGCGAGCATTGGGCAGCGCCCACTTTGACGCTTTGTAATTTCATTATTTTTTAATATTTTTCAAGTTTCCTGGTCTTAAAATGCGTGTTATATCCACCATAAAATGTTATGAAACGTGCAAATGGTATGAATTATTAGTTGTCCTTCAATGCAACCCAAAAAGAACCGTTCATTTTAGCCGTATAATACCCGTGTTGCCCCTTAAGTACCTAACATCCAAAATTTTTGGTAGCAAAATAAATTGATCTCTAGGGTATTTCCACAATTCTTTCCAAATATTTTTTCAAAGTTCATCACAGACTTTTTAAGGGGAGTCTTGCATCCAGACCTGCCAAAAAGATCGATTTTTCTTTACATATTTTCAGTGTTTGATATATCAAAAAAAATTCCCAAAATTGGGGACCATTCTCTTCAATCTTCCTCCCAAAATCTCTCCTAAACTCCCCACAAGCCTCCCCCAGAATTCAAAACCTATATAAATCCCCCTCTTCAAACCTATCAACCACAAATTCCTCAGTGCACGATCTCCCGACACGCTGTCTGACTACATCTTGCTATTAGTCAATGCCCCGTCGAAGGAGCAGCCTATCCACGTCCATTGCCGAAACTTGGTGCGCCGGTCGAGTGAAAGTGGCGCGGTTGCTTGCGGAGAAAGCGTGTCGAATCGAAATCCCGCGAAGCTCGATTAATTTATGGGTGGCCGATGGAAAGGCAAGCGCTGAGGAGCTTCGATTATCGGATTTATTTAATGCCAGTCGGTTAATAAGCACCTGCGAGCGCAGCCTATACTCTTCCCGTTGAGCTATCGACACCGACGCGCGAAAATATTGCCTCCCTGTCGGCCACCCTGTCCCGAGTTCCTCAGCTTTTCCTCCGTCGCCCGCGCCAGCGAGATTCATACTCCGCATCGCGGCCTACGGCTTCTCCGGATCCACGTCTCTCACCCCCCAGCCCCTTGCTCACCGTTTGCCCTAGCCTGCCCTTCGTCCTTTTCCCCTCTATAATTTTCACTCGAATACCTGCTCTAATTATAGGTGGTTCGTCACGCCGAGGAAGTCTCTCCTGCGTGGTCCGCGGTAGCCCAGCGCCACTTCTACGCGGAGGCAGGGACTGTGTGTATGGTTTGTTGGAAATATTCGTGGAACGGAATATTTCGCGACTTATGGATGATTGTGTGGGTGGGTGAGTGTTAAGGAAGGTGTTGAAGGTTTGAGGGAAGATGAAGGGGTGAATTTGTTTGTTGGGGTGCTGGTAGGTGTTTGGGGTGGGTGTTGAGGTGTCGGGGAAGTGTGTATTGGTGATCAGTTTTATGGGAGATGGTGGGAAGGATTGGAGAAGGTTAAGTTTGGGGAGATCGTGTTGGGTAGTCGTTCTGTATTGCTGTTGCAATAACGGTGTTCGAAGAATTTGAGGGAAAGCGGGGGAACGTTGTCGATTCTTTTGGTAGTGAGCTCGAGAATTATAGGTAATCAAATTTGCGTGGACGTGAAAGTGCTGGGAGATTTATTTTATTTTTTGATACTCTCAGTTCGATAGGAATTTGAGTATTGTTTTTGGGGATGATGGTGATGGGGGTGAAAAAGGAGGGAGAGTTATTAACTTCATTTGTGTTGATCGTGAAATCCTACCCCCTTCGGTTTAACAAGAATTCGGGTATAGTTTCCACGAGAAAAAAAGGTTTACAAAAGAAAGGAGAGTTCCCCCTCTTCTCACAAGTAAACATTCACTTAAGTACTGTGAATGGAGTTTCTAACTAAGAAATCCTGAAAATTATTTCAGAATAATTGGCTAAAACCTGGCATCTGTATGTTTTTTGTGAGGCTGAATCCGAATTTGACGTTATTTTTTGTGTAAAAAAATTTCCTATGGTAGTTCTCTTAATAAAAAATCGTTTTTTTTTTGGAGATAACTCAAACAGGAAAGATCGAAGAATTTTTTAAATATTTTTTTCGGATTCTTCGCACCAATTTAGTACAAAATCTATGTTAACCTGCTTTTTAACTCCCAGGGGCCAAATCTGGGCCCTTAGGGCAAAATACCAATTCAGCGATCTTTACATTAACTGCTCTACCGTGTTCGAATAAAATTGTAAGTGCTTTCGTCATGTTTCCCCAATGTTAACCTTGAAGTCGTCTATTTAAAAAATTCTCCGGTCTTTCCTTTGTGAGTTATCTAAAAAAAAAACTATTTTTTATTAAGAGAACTCCTTAAGTAATTTTTTTACACAAAAAATAACATTATATTCGGATTCAATACCTGAAGAAAACTTACAGATACCAGGATTTAGCCAGGATTTCTTAGTTATTATAAGTACTTTAAAAAAATATATTCCAAACCGGGAAACTCCATTCACTATAAGTGAATGTTAACTTGTCAGTGCTGTCCCAGAGGACTATAATCAAATTCCTGAAAACCACAAGTAGCTAAAAATTTCCCCACCCCTTCAACTTAATAAAAATTCAATTACCTATAGTTCTCTTGAGCAAAACAAATGCTCTCCATCAAAAAAAAAAAAAGAAGAAGAGTTCTCACTCCCTTCTACACTGTCCTCAAGGCCCATACTTAAGTCTCTAAAAAACTGAAGTACCTAGCTAATTTCCCCACCCCTCATTCTCACCTCCAAGTACCCACCAGCCTATCATCAAGCCCCATCAAGTTGCGACTTATTCCAACTGAAACCCCGCCGAAGGAAGGAAACGCGCCCAAAGGAGGGCGTCTTCCCGTCCGCGCCACTCCTTGCCGGTACGGCCAACTATCCCACAGTCCTCTGTCCCGCGAGGAAATCACATGAGTCATCTAACGAGGCCGGGCAGCCGGCTCTATCAGGTACAGGCTTCACCAGCAACGGCGTAGGAGCGTTTATTATTTGTTTGCGCCCGTGAAACACGCGGGCTCTTCACCACCGCGCTGCTCCATCTATTTCGGGTTTGTTTGGCCACGGTTTACGGCTCGCTCCTCCTCTATCCCAGAGGAGCGTCGTTTCGCCACCCCTGGTGACGATCCTTCGAGTGGTCCTCGAACGATATCTCGCGCCGAAATACTCGTGGCCTCGAGGACCTGACCGCGATCTGACGGATTAAGCAGACATTGCCGGCGATTCCCACTCTCCATCCACTCGATAACTTCTCAGCGCAGATGTTTACGAGGAGGCTCAGCCTTTGCTCAAACATCGGCCTCGACTTTGGCTGACCACCAACCCCCTCCAATATTAACTGGCATTGATGGTCGCGCAATATTGCAATCAATAGGCGATTACAGGAGCAACGATGGAAGAAAGGCGGGAAGGTCGATCCGCGACGATCGATGAACTCTTCTAAGCTGGGGAAAAGGGTACGCAAGGATGGTCCAGCGGATAACGCGGTCAAGGTTGGATGGGGCGGGGAGGGGCGGGCGACGGTGACCCACGGGACTCGAAAAGGTAACGGAATGGTGAGTTTACAGGGGATCTATTTGCGGACTCCGTCGTCGTGGGTTGTCTTGGGCGAAGGGCAATTATTCTGGGATCTAGGAGGAAGTTGGGGGATGTTGGGTGGGTATGGTGGAGCGGGTGGGAGCTTGGGGAGGTTGAATAAATATGATTGTTATTTATTTGGATAGATTGAGAGGGGTGGATAGTAGAATGGTGAAATTTTGGGAGATGTATTTAGGAATTGGAGATTATGCATTTTTGTAATGAGGGAGGTCAAGTGGTTGGGGGTTTAGGGAATTCAAAATTGAGCAGTGTCGAGAGTTTTCAGTCATAGACTATCGTGGATGAGATAGTTAGAGGTTCGCGAATCTAAGCAGGGTCAAATGTAGCTCTTCCGATGGTCTGGACGAAAATGATTTTCGCCGCCATTTATATTTAGTTATTTATTAATAATTATTTTAAAATATTGTTTTTAATAGTGAGTGAAAGTTTTGTTTTATACAAAATGTAGTAATTATATGCGTGATTACCCTTCGTTGACACTCTGGGTGTGACTCACGCATAAATTGATTTTGAAGCTCTGTACCTTCTACATATCAACCTACAAACTATTTTTTTTCTCAAAATATTATGTCTGAACAACAACTCTGTAGATTATTAGCTTCTTATATTGGAATTTGTAAATGTTACAATTTTTTGAAGATTTTCTTTGTTTTTTCTCGATATAGGTATGGTAATCTAGAATTTTTTTACAAAAACTGTGATAAAATTTCTGTAAAAAAGCTAAAACTGATCCATGATTTTTGTCTTGCTTTTGTTAACCCATTTTATAGAACCAATTTAATTAAAAATTTAAAACAGAGATTTAAAAATATTCCCTTTTTTTAGTATAAACTTAATAAAGATCAATTTTGAAAAATAAACGATTTTTTCTCAAAAGCCAGAGGGGGCAAATGCTCCTTTCGCACCCCCTCCGGACAGCCACGATTCCAGCCTCAAATAACGAACAAAGTAAAAGTAGCTATTATTCTACCCGTTATTTAAATAATTTTTATTTAATTAATGCCCAACACTGCCTCCACGTTAAACAGTCCCAAATTCCCCAAACTATTTCTCCACCCCCAACAACTTCAAAATCCACTCACCAACACCACCACCACCGACCATCATCCCAAACCAAAACCCAAGAAGAGCCAGCAGAAACTGAACGTCGCGCTAGATCGCGCGCTTGAGCTCCCAGAGACGAGCCTCCACGGTGCAGGCCGTTGAGCGCGGGCGGAACCGCGGGACTAGCGCGAGGGTAAGTCGAGACGGTTAGGGAATAAGGCGAGCAGCGTGTCGTTACAGAAGAAAAGGGATGAGGGGGGAGGGTAGTGCGTTCCGAAGAAGACAGAGAAGGAAAGGAGGCTGGAAAAGAGAGCAGGAAAGAGGGACAACGGCAACGGAACCAGAAGGCAGAGAGAACACATAGAATCAGGGGTTGGGGGAGGGTGGTGGTGGTTGTGGGAAGGAGGCAACAAGGGGGAATAATAATTCGACAAAGCGCCGGCAGGAAAGAAAGAAATCCATATTCAGATCCGATGATGTATCCGGGGCCGCGAGGGAGAGGAGCAGGGAGAGGTTGCTGCCTCGCCATTCAAAAGGGGTAGGGAAAAAGAAGAAGAAGAGATGAAAAAAGGAAGAGGCCGCGCGTACGCGCAAATCGACTGGGGGGGCTTCGCCCCCCTTTACTTCTGCCTGCCTCGCTGTGCCTTTATCGTCGCGGCAGCCTCTGGCGACGATTATTATTATTATTATTCTTATTAGTATTATTATTACTCGAGAGGTATCGCGTTGCCGTCATAACCACGTCGGCCCGCGCTTTTGTCCACGTGACAGCGATAGGGCCCATTTACGTCGAGAACACTCGGCTCGCCGACATCATATAATGGGGGGATAAATCCTACCCATCTCCCTCCCCCTTCCCACCGCCTTCCTCCCCCACCACCCTCGCTCCGAAAGCCCACAATACGCCGTGCATCGTAGTATTAACCCGTAAGTAGGCAGATATACCGGTTCAACCGTGTGCACACGCCCGCGTGCACAGCCCCCGTTTCATTGCCCCCACCGGCGCGCGTCGGTGTCCCCCCTCACCCTCCCCTTCCCCCTCCGTGGAAGTGTGGGTGCCGTAGGCCGGCGAACAACCGAAACTTTGCCCCCGCGTCCTAATTAGTATCGATTACCGAACCACCGTCATCCCCCTCCCCCCTTCTTCTTGTACTTTCCTCGCCCGCTCCTCGATACCGCCGAATCCCTCTCACCCCCCCCCCCGCTCCCTTTAGTCGCTTTCCCCCTGCTGGCCGACAGCGCGTTGTCGTTGGTGACTTCGACATCCAGGAGGGGTGCCTTGGGTACCGGGGTGGCATAGATTGCGCGGAACACGGCTTGCAAGGTTCCTGGGACGATGTACGGGGATGTAATACGCGGATGGGGATGTTTGTGCTTTTTTGGGGAGGCTTTTTTTTAGGGGGAATTAGGGGTGCAGGCGAAGGAATGGGGAATGGAGGTTGATGGGTGCGGTTGATAGGGAGTAGGGTACTTGGGTAACGAAGCTTGTGGAGGAGATTGATGTGTGCTGGATTTGGCATTGTGTGGGGGTGAGTTATTTTTATTTAGGGAAATGTGATTGGTTTGGAGTTTCGGGGGTTTGTTGTTTGGAGAGGTGGCTGTGGTGGTGTTTTGGGGATTATAGGAGATTTAAGGAACTGTGTTTGTTAGGAAATGTTCTTCTACTTTGAGATATAGTTTTGCAGTTATTTTGTTATCTTTTAATGCAGAGATGGACAGAATTTTTAGTTAGATGCAATTTTGAATAATGGATAGAAGTTAAGAAATTATTCGTCAGTCGTTCGTTAATCCGAGATAACTTTATTCGATACATAACGAATAATTTTTTTTTAAGTGTTATTCGTTATTCAGAATTTTATTTAAATATAAATTTGCTCATCTCTGTTTTAAAGTCTTTACGAGTTATTGTATTTCTACCAATTTTTTAGAAGTACCTACTATTTTTAGGGGTACCATAATTTGTTAATAAAAAGGGGGAAACGAATTTTTTTTTTAAGAGGTTTTTTTATTGTAGTGGTAAAAAAAGGCAAACAATGAAAACCACAATAGTAATTATAAGTACGGCAAGAATCTATTTGGGAGCCAAATTAGATTCTTCTGTACATATGTAAAACTTTCTTCAGAAATGTTTCATACTTCTGAATTTCTTCGTAGAATTCCGTAAAAAATCAAGAAATAAGAAAACCGGGATGTATTTGTAAACCGACTGGGGCACCTGGGACAAGGGTTGAAAACCGAGATGTCGCGGTAAAACCGGGGACGTATGATAACGTTAACTATTTCACATCCTTATAAATTCAAAATAAAATCCTCACAAGTCCCAGTTCACATCCTTATATAAATTCCAATGTAAATTTTTCGGATTTTCCGAAGTACCTAGAAATCTCATCAGAGTTTATCCTAAGTGCTTAATTTCGCGTAATCCCATCAATTACAGGGGCACGCGGTGGCACAGTGTTCTGGAAGGAGTGGACGTCAAAGGACCTCCGTCCCCGTCGTCGTTCATTCCGCCTAATTAATTCCGATACGGTGACGATAGGACGCGGATACTGGCGAGACCACTTGCGCGCAATTGGTACAGTTGGGGGATGATGAGGTAGAGGTGGTATCGTCGCAAACCCTGCGAGGGAACTTTGCGATCAATTTGTGGCGATTGAGTTCGCTGGTTGAGCTAATTCAAATGCTGTGTGTTTACGAAGGGAATTAATGGCTTTCATTGATTTGTCATTTACACTGCTTAATCTCTTGAAGAGCTGAATGTACCTAGGAGTAATTGCAATTGCAATAGTAACCCTGCGGTACTAAAAAAAGAATTGCAATGAAATGCAGAAACTCAAGAGTCAACTATTACTCGACGTTCTATGAACAAAACTTGTGAAATAAATTGTTGAATATTACCTTATGACTACTTTATGACCAATTAGAACCCCCAAAGATACCCGTTACTCATTTTCTTTATTCAGAAAACTAACAATGGAAGATTCCGAACTCGGAAATTAAAAAATTCTGTAACTTCGTGAATATGTAGGGGTTTTCCTCCTGATTACCACGAACTTTTTGTTTACTGTCTAAATTCACTCTAGAGGGGTGAAATTAACCCCTGAAAATTTGGTTATTTTCCGATTTTGTGTTATAACTCGCGAACTGTAAGAGATAGAAAAATGTTTCAAGACAAAAGTTACTTCTTTTAATTAAATCCATCATATATTAAAAAAATTAGACCCAAACACTAATTAGCAAAACTACTTTATACCAAAAACAACATCCCTGACAGTCAGCGCGTTGAACCACACTTTCGGAGTCACACTTGCTGCCCCCACAACGCGTGCATTCCAGAAAGTGTTCATCCTCAAGCCGAGACTCGATAAACACTCCATTCACGCGATTCGCTGGAGCTCGGGTTCGTTTGGGGGGCGATAAGAGGATTTTTGAGTGAATGCAGATCGGAATTGCCGTTAGTCGGAAACACCAGGCGCAAACAGCGAGGTAAGGCCGCTCGTAAAACGCGCCCGCTATTTATCCACGTTCCTTTTGCAGCAACGGCGTTCGTAAACGAACTGGCAGACGCCAGCGCGGGTCGAGAATCTTTGCCAGACAACCTGACAAGCGGTCTTGCCCTTTCGTCTCCTGCATCGTCTACGTTTACGAGTCACCGAGGCGACGAGAGACGTCGTCTGATCCTCGTCGTTGTCGTTAAACACCGCCCTGTTGTTCTTCGTCACTGAGCACACGCTACGGCTGTGAAGTTTATGGAGTCGTACCATGAAAAGTGGACGATATTTTGGAGGTGACGACTGGGATTTTGGTGAAACTTGGCTGTCATGTAGTACGCGTGAAATTAGGAGGGGTTTAAGTCATCATTTCGCTGGTTCCAAGTTTGTTTTATAAATAAACGCAGTTGAAGATGCTATGATTTCCAAGTTTACGAAACCGTCCCATGAAAAGTGGACGATATTTTGCATTTAACGAATGGGATTTTGATGAAACTCTACTATGATGTAGTACATGCGAAATTAGGGGGGGTTTAAGTCATCATTTTCTTTTAAAAAAATAAAGTGTTAAACAGTGAAATATTTTTATCTCTGAAACAATCAATCGCAGGGAGTTCGTTGCTCTCGTATTTAATCGAGAAGTTTTAGGCTTTCCGAATCAATTCGTACGAATGGTCGATGGTAGACACGGTGCTCTTTGACACACGCTCCTGCTCCGATATCCAATTACAGTTTTTCCGACTACATGATCGAAGAACGAAGTTGTTGTTCGTGGGTGGAAGTTACCAGTGCGATGGATCCTCTGAGAGGGAACAAGGTTGCACTGAACTGCGGTCGGAGAGTGAAGTGGCCCGAGTGGCTTGAAGGAGATTCTTCTGTTCTTGAACCAGTGGAAGTTGCGGTGGACCTAGTGTTAGTTATTCATAAAATCAATAGGACTGTGGGATTCTACGTATATCTTTCCAGATTTCCAAATTCAAGAAGTGGAATTTTATGAGACTTACAGTTGATAGAAAAGAGGGGTGCTTTTTTGATGCGGGATTGTTGTGCAACTGGTGTATTTAATTATTTAATTATTAGGTTTGGCAATTTCAGAAAATGTTGATACTTAGTGTATGTGAAGGTATGCAGTCGAACATTAATTTCCCAAAGCACTAAAACGCGCTTTTCAGCTAAATTCGAGGAAATCAACTTTGCAAAATTCTGAGTTTCCTTGAGCATGAGCTATGCACGCGTATTTAGGTGAAATTTAAAGTCAATTTTCTCGAAAGTCTTTACTGAAATTTTGTCACTTTTGATTTTCGTCTTATTTTTGCATGTATAATCACCCTTAGAGTATTGACCATAGGTAAATGAACATCCTGTATATGTATAAGGGAATTCAGAATTTTTCAAAGTCGATTTTCTCGAATTTGGCTGAAAAGTACGTCTTACTGCTTTGAGAAATTAATGTCCCAGTGAAGACCTTCACGTACACTAATGTAAGTATCAACATTTTCTAAAATTGCCAAACCTGAAGGTCCCCTTGTTAGATCTGGGTTTGGTGATCGATTCTGAAGAGTTATTTCTGGATAAGGTAATCCATTTTAAATAGAAGGTTAGGTCTGGGTTAAGTAATCCATTCTAGAAGGCTGGGTTTCAATTAGGTAATACACTCTAGAATGTCAGGTATGTATTAAGTAATCCACTCCTTAGAAAGACAGGCCTGGGTAGTAGGGTGGAGCGAAACTATATAGGCGAAACTTTAAATTTAAATTTTTAGTTGCCCTGGGTACGGGATAGTTGTTTTTAATCAAACACAACTGTAAAAAAATTTTGCAGGTTCCTTTTTCTCTTAAAAATGTAAAAAATAAGATTCACAATGTTATTTTTTACATTTTTAAGAGGAAAAGGAACCTGCAGACATTAATATTTTCCCAAAATTTTGTACAGTTGTGTTTGGTTAATCAAAAGACAACAATCCCGCACCCAGACCAACTGAAGATTCAAATTTAAAATTTCCCCTATATAGTTTCGCTCCGTCCTACTGGGTAGGTACTCAGCTCTACAAAACCAAGTTAGAGACTCAACTCTTAAGAATAAAGCGGACTTAGATACTATTGCTTTTCAAAATCATCAACGGCTCAACACCAGTGCACCTTAACTTCTTCCAACTCAAATTAATCCACCTCGCACTTGCAAACCGCAAGCACTATTAATCCCCAGAACCCAAAACTCAAAATACTCAAAACCCTCAACTTCCTCAATTTTAATCTAAAGCCCAACATCCCACTGTTGCACAAGATACACTAAAACTCGTTTCACATAAAAAAAAGAGGCGACGCAGAGTGCTTCCACGGTGTTCGAACATAAACGCCCAACATACCGATATATTCCACCTAATGGGTCAAGCATAAATCATTGGAGGACAATAAAAATTATCGCCAGGGATAGGTGTTCGAAGGGTCCGCGACGCGGTTGGCCTGTTTGAGGATCGTAAGAAAAGGGTTCTAGGAATAATGGGGTTGTCATAAAAACTTATCTATTCGGAGGACGGATATGACCGTTTTATCTGTGTCACCGGTTTGCTTTCCGCCTCAGCCCTTTCCGCCGCTCACCGGGAATGCATGCTTTATCGTTTCCCGATCCCGAAACATGGGCGGTGGCGCGAGGGCACAGGCACAATGGCGACCACGTGGAATTCGGCCAGTGATTTCAACGTGACACGGGGCAGAGAGGCTCAGGCTGTGTGGTCACCGTCGCGATTCCCTGGCACGCTAATTTCCTTACGCGCAAAAGCCAGCTTGATGAGCCGAGCATAGAATCTAACAGGATAGGCCGTGGAATTAGCGCTAACGGGATTAAAGATTTTAAACTGAACGGGCACGCTGCAGCCTCTCGTAGAAGATTAAGCATAAAAGCTTGGCGAGGTAAAGGGCTGCTGAGGCACTTCCAATGGTCTATTGTAGGAAGCAGGTATAAAATTGTACCGTAAAATGGGGGAACATTGGCAGGTTTTTGAAACATTTTGTTATATAATGTAAAAATTAACATGTTTACATTTGATTTAAGTATCTTATCATAACATTGCATCTTTTGTGATTGTACTACAAGTGTCAAAATGCACAAAATTTGTGTCCTTTCCTTTTTTAATAAATGTTAAAAGCGTTACTGTACCGGGGTAACATTAGCACATCATGTAGATAGCATTAACGGGATAAGTTTTATTAATCTGAGGTGAGTAAACTTAAATTTCTATATTTTATTTTATTTTTTGCATCTTAACTAAAATCAACTCGTAACATTGCCACATCATATAAATAGCATTAACAGGTTAAGTTTTACTAATCTGACGTAAAACAACGTAATTTCGGCGTATGCCAATGTTACCCTATGCTGCCAATGTTCCCCCATTTTACGGTACCTACTATGTTGTTCAGAGGTTTCTGTGAGGGTATTCGTGCGTTGATTTATGCTTCGTGGGATGTCGGGGATTTATGGGTTAGTTGACTGGTTCTTGATTTTGGATGGAGGAAGAGAAATTATGCGGAAGAAGAAGTTTTATGTTATATAGAACGGGGATCATAGTAGCATGCTACTTTTCGGAGTATGAACCTTTGTTATTGGAGATGTCGGTAAAATTTTGGAGTAGCTTTAGGGGAGGTTTTCCAGGGATTACAGATTAAGAGCTGTTGTTGCATAAATGCGACATTAAATGTTAAATGTTTTTAATAAGGGTAGATGTAATGAAAAAATGGAAGCAATGAGAAAAAGAATAGGATGAAAAAAGAATGGAGTGAATAAAACAAATTTAAAAAAATTAAAACCGACTTCAAAAACATAAAAATACACTAAAAATTAGAAAATAATTTTTTTCCTTATTTAATCTACGAATTTCAATTTTTGTATATCGGTGACTCATTATTTTCTCTCTGTAAATTTGGCTCCGACTTAAACAAATTGAGAGTCGTAGATTAAATAAGGAAAAAAGTTATTTTTTACTTTTTAGAAGATTTTAATTATTCTATTAATTTATTTAATTTTTCAATTTTCTCTCTTTTAAGCAACCTCTCCACCTCGATCCACACGAAATCCACAAAAAATAGCATACCCCAAAAAGAGACCTGCTCACTGTCGAATCAAACATCAAGATCCGTCAAGATCCATCAAATTCCTCCCGACTTTTTGATCCTCCCCGTACCCCCCCTTTTCTCCCTCATCCCATTTCAACAAACCCACCTACCTATAATTAATCGTAAGTCGCGCGACAATCGATAGGGCAGCCCCGTTATTCCTCCCCGTTCAGAGACATTACACCCATTTCCCTGCCCATTGAGACTTGTTTCCTTTGCGACGGCACACGCGGGTCCCCATTCCAGCCCCCCTCGTCACGCTCACCAACGACAGAGCATATCAACGATTGCGTAAGCTCGCTCCATTCAAGCCGCGGTTTCCAGGAATTTAACGTTCCAGAAAGATCGCGCAACAAAAGTCACGATAGAGGAAAGGGGGAGAGGGCGGAGAAGGGGGTAGGAGATCGGCATCACGGTTCGTTCGTCACCGATCGACGACGGCCGATCCCGATCGAGACTCCTCCAGGGATCGGCGAAGTCATCCAGCAAGGTCTGGTTAAAAACAAGGCCAATCTTAATTAGGGGATGCGCCCGACTGTTCCCTCCTCCCCGAGGTAGGGGAGGGGGACGGTGCCCCCATTGTTCCTTCCCTTTCGCAGCTCCGTGACGCGCGTACGCGTCTACGCGGGAGCAGCGAGTTCTAAAAGTGCAGGCCCCCCCCCCCTTCCGGGGCCCATGGGATATCAAATAGAGTACCACTGGTCTCCGTGTTTATCAGAATAGGTACCATTCCTCGCATCCACCGTCCCCGTCACGCCCACGCACATCCACGCACTGCCACTTGCTCTAGCAACCTTTCACCCTTTTCCATCCATCTTTCTCGAATCATCGACCGCGTGCTGCTACGTGCACCTTGGGTATGACTTTAGTGTCTCTGGTTTGTGCGGTGATGGTTTGGGTCGTTGGTCAAGATAGTTTAGAGGGTGGATGGTTGGTTGGATGGTGTTGAAGGCTGGATGAGGTGAGCAGGGGAGGGGAGGTTGTAGGTGATGGAGGGTATGGGATATGTTAGGGGTGAAGAGGTTGGGTTATTGGTGGTCGAAGTGATTGGGAAATTAATTTTGTGAACGCTGAGGGGAAGTAATAGGGGGAAGGGGTGGAAGTTTGATTTGGGGATGTTTTGCTGTACGGTATCCTGTATAGTAGTGTTCTGCAGTGGTTTAAGTGTGTTGGAGATCAGTTTTAGGAGAAGGGGGTAAATATTTCTTTAGTATTTTAGGATCTTAGAGGAACTTGGGACTTCTAGATTTTTAGATTCTTAGGAGTCTAGATTTGTAGAACTTTGGATGTTTAGGACTTCAGGTTTCTAGAACTAGAGATCTCTAGAACCTCAGAACTTCGGATTTGTAGATTTATAGGTCTTCAGATCTCCAGAATTCTTTATCTAGAGAAGACTAGATGTCGGAAATTGTAAATCTCCAGAATTTCAGAACTTAAGAACTCTAGATCTCGAGAACTCTAGACCTTGAGAATTCCAGAACTCGATGACTCTAAGTCTCCAGCATTTTAGATCTGAAAAATTCTAGATCTCGGGAAGTCTACATTTCGAGAACTCCACATCTTTAGTATTCAAGATCTCCAGAATTCCACATCTCGAGGACTCTAAATTTCCAGAATTCCATAACTCGAGAATTCTAAATCTCCAGAATTCTAGATCTCCAGAATTCTAAATCTCCAGAATTCTAAATTTCGAGAACTCAGTACCTCCACATCGCAAGCCCCTAATCACATCTTCATATCGTCACCAAAACAACTAAATAATAATCCCAAAAGTCCAACAATAAACAACATAACGATTCCGAAATCGACTCCCCACCCCACAGAAAGCATCACCCAATTCAACATCCATCTACGTGAAAATAAAAATCACGATCCCCCCGAATTCTACGACCCCTAGTCTCACGCATGAACGGTGCCTAAAGCCCAAGCCACCAGCAAAAGCCTGAACCAACAACACCCGTGGCGTGTTGTTTCGCGTTATTACTATACTCTCCGTCCAACGGTGGTCCATCCGTCGAACTATAACAGATCTGGGGCTAACGACAACACGGATAAAAGGGCCGGCTGACCGCGCGAATTTATTTTCACGGGCAACAAGCGGAACAATAAACACGCCCGGGATAATTTAATTACGGTTGTTACGGCGGTAATCATCGGGAGGAAGCGCAAACACGGCGTACCAGCCGATACGGAGCCGGGCAAATTAAATATATCCGCGCGTGATACGCAAACATCACGTGTAACGTGATATTCCACGGTGGAGGGGAAACTAATAACCGGGGCTGAAACAATGAAAATTACTACCAACATTTCCAGCACCCTATTATTCCTATAAATTACACAATCTCTGCTCATGTTATTATAAAATGTAATAAAAAAAAAATATTCGAAGGATAAAGGGACTAAGTGTGTAGGTAGTTCGGTACATCATAGTTCTCCGTGGGTACATGTACCTATATCTGTTCGCGCGCAATGTAAAATAATTTTCAAAAACAAAATCCCTTAAAAAGAATTCTTATTTTATGAGTATATTGGATTACCGAAGCATTATGTTACGAGTATTAAAAATTATATACCTACACTGAATATTGAAGTGAACATAAACTTTAATAATACAGTATACATCAACAGTTTTGGGACAAACTAGAGGTGATTCTTTCCAGTGAGAGACACAAGCGTTGACACCCCACCTAAAACCCTCGCGCACGTTTTAATCTGAGCGTCCAAAAGGGTTCACATTCTCCAATGAATCCACACTCCTCAACCCTCACAACCGAAGCCCAATTCCTTTCCAAAAAAAAAAGAAAATAATCGCTCCATACCGCGACTCCCCCTAGCCGAGGCACTTTACCCCGAAAAAGGGGGTCTCGGCAGCAACTTAGGGAATGAAAAACTGCACCTCTGACTCGGACGAGCCCTCCAGAAATTAGCTCGAAACACTTTGCAACGCCCCCTCCCCTCCCGCGCCATAAATTCGGCGGGGATTCTACCTTCGGCCCCCCTCCACCGTCCATCGAGTCCATGGCGATCCGCGCGGAGCCCCCGTAGACCCACGGGGTCCACCGCCACGGAGCGCTTCCACGATCGCGGGCGAAAACAGTCCCGTGTTGGTTCAGGCGTCGGTTTTGCAGCGGGTTAAGCGTCGTTCACGCGTGAAACAAGGAGACGTCGAGCGCCCTGGTCGGGATCTTAACGCTCGGTTAGACAAACGTTGTCGGTGGTTGCATTAGCATATTGCGATTTGCATTTCGGTGTACTATCGGGGGCGGGAGGGTGCTGGCCCCTCTCCCTCTCCCGGCTCTCTTATTCTATCCCGCGGCGCTCCCCCGCGTGTTTTCAGAGTGTATTGGCATCGCCTAAAGCGAGCGGAGCGCGGCACGCGACGGACGATACGCCGGCCGATCGATCGACCCACGAATACCAGATTTTCGTATCCATAACGTGATTAAATTCCGACGAGCTGGTTTATGGTTAATTTATGGGGGCAGGGGGTGGACAGGTCGATATGTAAGAGGACGAGCTTGGGGATCGAGAATTTTTTGGTTGGTTGATTGCGAGTGGCTTGGGGGCTGGTGGCTCGGAGCGAGTCGCTGGAAGGTATCCTCTTTTGGGAGAGCTGTGGGTGGTTTCGTTGAGATCTGAGATTGGAATGATGATGTAGGGGAGAGTTGGACAAAGGGGTGATTTGATTTTGTTTTAGAAACAAGCTATTTTGTAGAGAATTATAAGTAATTATTAAATTAGAAATGTTGTGTCTTATACGATATTATTTACTTTATATGCCTAGAGAAAAATATTGAACCTAATCTATAAATGTGGTCCAGGTCAAGATGTCACATATTAAGTACCCCACTTTGTCTAATTTTCATCTACTTGGTTTATTAGGGGTGTGAAAATATTGAGAGGTAACTTTGTTTGTCTTTTTTGATGCATGATGCATTCTTATAATATAAATTCATTTAATAAGTATTTAATATCAATTTTAAATCTCTGATTAAAATTTGATTTAATTACAATTAAAGTTTGATTTAACTACAATTAAAATTTATAACTTTAAATTTAAATTTATTTAATAATTGAATTAATTCTAAACCTCTAATTAAACTTTCATATAATTACATTAAAATTTAAAAATTTTAGTTTAAACTTATTTAATATTTAAAATCGGTCATGTGAGGGAGCCTAAGAATGTGTATTTAATTTTCAAATATTCCTTCAAAAAGATAGTCAGCTATAAGAATCAAAAACAAATAAAATTCTTATACCTTAAGGGTCTGGGTTAGGTTAAGTGTCACAAAGGTGCTCCAAAGTCCAAAGGTGAACTCGAGTGTGAAATCAAGGGACAATCGAACCCGGAAACTGTTGCAATACAAACACCCCTTGGCTAATCACCATACAATGTTGAGGCTGGTCAGTCACAACCACGCACGTCTGGCGACAAATTGCCCTTGCGAACACCAAATTATGCTCTCGACAGAAAATCTTCCTTCGAGTAGGTGGTTACGGACAATGATGGGTAATTTTGTGCAATTAAGAATTTAAAAAATGCCATCATCCACTGTGTTAAATGGCAGTGTTAAAAATGTATGAGGGGAAGGAAGAAGTTGAAGTTATACAATTTATCAAATGTGTAACTTATTATGAACTATACTAATTTGATGGGTCATGGAATTCTGACCCACATTCCCTATCTTCCTAATTTCCCTTTAAAAAATGCTCTCCAGAATTCGAAACACAAATTTTAAGCGATAGAAAAATAAAGAAAGATGTGTACGGGTCTAAATTGACCCAGTCACGCTTATCACTTCACGGCCAGAAGCATCAGCCTCTCGATGGTTAAACGTCCCAGGAGGAAACCATTCTAGGAGTAGGAGCTAGCAAAAAATCCCCTAATAACCTCACAAACCACTAGCCACCTCCACACAATCATCAGAACAATCATTCTAAGCTATGGTGACCATTTTTTTCATGGGGTTTCTGAAGCCATAAAAGAGATTTTTTTTTAGAGACCCCCCTACTCCTCAGAGACTCAGTTATACTGTTGTCAAATTAGTAGAATTTTAAAAGCACACTCGTAGCTTCAGTTTTATATTCATTATTTTGTAACTTAAGGAAGAAATGCAGAATCGCGGAATATTGCCGAAAATCGGGGACAAGTGATTACCTTAAATTCAGAACTGGGGATAAAAATTACGGGGGTGCAAATCTTGTTCCAAAAACGGTCCCCGAAAGTCGGGGTTGAATGGTCACCTTATTCTGAACTCCCCAATTCCCATTGAACGCCTGAAAGTCTCTTAAAAGTCTTCTTCATAATATATAAAATAAATATAGTTAAGCTAGTTAAGCATAGTTCATAACTAAAAGTAAGCCTTCATCTTCATTCGATGAAACGTCTCCTTCGCAAGTACATTCCCTCCCCCCTTCAAAGCCACATTCGCAGCAACAGTTCCTGGATCGTCATCCACCGACGCCCGGTTCGAGCGGGGCGGATGAAAAACGCACGTGGAGGATACCTATATATAACTGGGTCGAAAGGAGCACCGAAAAGCGCGATCCGAAGCGCGAAACGGCGAGCGAGCGTTGGAGAAAAGGCTCGGGCGTTGGAGCGGGAAGGGTGGCCGGGCGAGAAAGGGAGATGGGTGCCCCGTCTACAAACGAGCGGACGAGTGGGTGCGCGTGGGCGGCATAGCGGGTGTCGACGAGGCATCGGAAGCGCGATTTATCGCGCGCCGCTCACCGCGAGGAAAGAGTCATCCCGCTGGTGGTCGTTAATTCCTGTCGCACGTGTCCCGCCGCTTTGATCACGCGAGTATGCTAATTGCCGTCCGCCGCCCACTCGCCGCGGAGAATCGAAGCGGCGGGGAGCCGGAGGAAGCGCGGAAAGCGGGCCGGAGGGGCCCTACGACGCGACGCGACGACTATATAGCAAGGCTAACTGGGGACGAAGATGACGGAGAAGAGGAAACGACAAACAGGAGGAAGAGGCTTTGACTCTGTCGAGTGGATGGCTTTGCCGCTCTCGACCGCGGGTGTACACTGTTGGCACATGCGCGAATACCACGCGTGAGACACAGAGTACACGCTGTGAAACGTGCACAGGCATGCCGACTTATATCGAGTACGCGTGCAGGCTGCTGTTGGAATATACGGGCTCCTTTGGCGGGCTCGTGGTCTGCATCCTTTCCGCGGCTCAGCGGTTGGGGAATTGATTGAGCTGTGCGCGGGGTAGGGATACGTTTTGTTTGTGGGATTTGTAGGTGGGAAATTTGGATGTTTGATAAGGGCTTCGATGGCTGGAATTGTGTATCTGTGGGAATGTAGGTTTGTAGATCTATATATGTGTATTTATAGATCTAAAGATGGAGATCTATGGATCATTGAAACTGTAGATTCTTGGATTTATAGCACTCTATATATCCAGAACTCTAAATTTGTAGAAGCTGAATTCTGTAGTAGTTGAGATCTCTAGGACTCGGGGTCTCTAGAACTCGAAATCTCTAGAACTTGGAATCTCTAGGATTTGATATTTCTAGAACTCGGGAGCTCTAGAAGTTAAGATCTCTAGGACTCGGGGTCTCTAGAATTTGAGATCTCTACATCTCGAAATCTATAAAACCAGGGATTTTTAGAAGTTGAGAAATAGAACTAGAACTCGAAATCTATAAAACTCGGGGTCTCTAGAACTCGAAATCTATAAAACTCGGGGTCTCTAGAACTCGAAATCTATAAAACTCGGGATTTTTAGAGGTGGGATCTTTAGAAGTTGAGACCTCAAGGAATTGGGGTCTCTAGAACTCGAAATCTATAAAAATCGGGGTCTCTAGAACTCGAAATCTCTAAAGCTCAGGATTATAAGAGCTCGGGGTCTCTAGAATGCGAAATCTATAAAACTCGAGGTCTCTAGAACTCTAAATCTGTAAAGCTCGGGATTATTAGAGCTCGAGGTCTTTAGAACTCGAGATCTCTAGAACTCAAGATCTCTAGATGTACAGAACTCCAAATATCTAGATCTCCAGATTTTCCGAATTCTACATCTCCAAAGCAGGAGATCCCTAAATCTCTAAAACTTGAGAACTCGAGATCTCTAAATCTCCACAACTCCTAGAACTGCAGAGCTTTGAACTCCTCGAAACCTAGATCCCTAGAACTCTAGAAACCTAAATCCCTGAAAACCTAATAACACTACATACAATTCCAAAATCTGTATCCACCCTATAACTCCCACCCTCCAACAATTCAAAAACCAATCTCCTCAAAAATCTCCTTTTCTGAGAAGACAAACGGCAGTCGCCCCCAAATACCAAAACGATAACACTTCGAGTAATGTCAAAGAATCATGTAAGCTTCCTCGGTACAGCCCAAACAAGTGTCCAGAAAGCAGAGAATTCGGAGAGGAGGCCGACGGAATCGTCCAGGCCACTCAACTGTTTATTCTGTCCCGTGGGACCGTAGTACACAGCCACGGCGTATTTGCTCGCGGAATACGTGCGCTCTCGTGCGGCTAAAAAGACAATTACCTCCGCGGGGCAAACGGGCCCGGGTCGGCGGCGCGCTTTGTGCCGGCGACCGCTTCTTCGTGCCGTTCCTCGAATTTACGAAACGTTTCTGCGAGCGCGCGGAACCAGGCGGAACCCGGCGAAACCAGGCGAAACCACACGTTTGATAGAAAGTCTGCGGTCTTGCCTTATACAGGGTGTAATCAAACGTGGGAACGATATCCTAGCTCGGTCAGGCAAGGAATTCGATTACGTTACATAAAAGCCCGCCTTTATTGCCCTGATTTCAGTAATTTTCTATCTTCAGGCTCTACACAAGCCACTTCCAAGCGTCCGCGTCATTGGCCAGAAACGGCCATCGTGTCGAAACACACCTGTCAGATCGTTACAAGCCCGAGCGGAAACGGAGAAATTAGTACCGCCACTTTACACGTACCCGACTCGTGAGAAGACCGTACTTTCAATTTCCGCTCGCGGCGCGAAAAAATCGCCAGCCTGCCGGACTAGAATCCCAAGGATAACTATATAGCCGGTCTCATAAATTAGGGACAGATAGGGACATTCTTCTTCCCTCCCCTTCGTACGCTACTTTCCTAGTCCGCCTGCAGAACCTGAAAATCCGGACGCGATTGCGCGATGCTTGTAAACAGACGTCGAAAAGTTGGAAATAACGTGGAACCTGTTGTAACTGGCGGCAGGGTCGAGCGCTACGTGATTCTACGCCAAGAAACTGAGGGAAAATGTGGAATAACGTTTTCTCGTGCGACCCTTCGTTTACGAGCAATTCGCTTTCGAAAACTGCGTCTAGCAGCGGGCGCACACGCTTTCTAACTTGATTTTCTCCGAAACCAAGCGTCGTACCAGAAAATTATATTCTACATTTTTTGTGTGTTTTATAGAAACGAATCACTCTACGTAGTTGATTTGACTGATCGCGGAGCAGTCTATGGGAACGGGCGAGTTTTCTGAAGGGTAACTGTGGATCGTAAAACTAAAAGTATCACGATCAAACGTAACTAGATGCTCGTAAGACGGTGGCCTGTTAGAATTCATAAATATTCCGTACTATACTTGCGCTCGCGTACTTCTTTCGATTTATACGTCAGGGGGGATCAAAGGGACGCTGGGTGCGTACGCTGAGAATAATCAGCGACCGGCGGGAAGACGTTCTACAGCCGCGCCCGATAAATTTCGGACGGCTCGTCTGTTGCTCCGGGGATCGAAGAGAAAAATAGATACCGCCGCTCTCGAACAAAGTTCCCGTTGAGAACGATTCGCTGGATCGTCCCTTTGACACTGACGGCAGCGGTAACTTTGATGTGACAAGTGTGGGCTCTGTTGGTGCTCGAGGACTTCGATTGTGCGCGTTAAGTAGAAGGAAGGTTTGGAAATGTGGTATTTGAGGGGTGAACATTTGGAAATTGATAATAGAAGATAAGATTTCGATAATAATAATGATAACAATATAATGGAAATTCGTAGATTGAGACTTCTTGAAAATTATTTTATATAATTTTAATATGAACTGTAATTGATAGAGTCTTGTTTAGGCGCTGTTATATTAGCTGGAAACTATTTAGCAATAGGGGGAATAGATATTGTTTAATTTTGAGCATTTTTGGTACCACTATAGTTCGGTCAAAATCAGGTGGTCGACTTCCATTTCCCCCACTACACAGTTTGGTTACGCCTACTGCGTAATGTAACCAGCGTCTGCGTAGTGTTCCTCCAAGAGGGTTGTAAAGTGTTTTCTGGGTGGGCGCCACGGTTAATTTTAGTTGCAATTATTTTTATAGAAAATTCCATCATGAAGATTTTCAACACTTATTTATTTCTATATGTATTGCAAGGAATAGATTGAATGTTGAGGATGACATGAGATAGGCTTTAACAAACACTCAGCCGCGAATTTTGAAGCTGTTTGCCCAGATGCAAGTACAAATTTAAATGAATTAAATATTAGTTGACAATAATATACAAAAAAAATCTATTTTTAATGTGTTTTCTTTATCCTATTAAAAATACCTTTTTATGCAAATATAAGGGGGGAGTTTCGTGACTCGAAAAGTTTGGGAAACAATGGCCTACATAGTGGGAAGATTAACCCGTAATAATCAAACTTCTTCTACTAACTGAAAAAAATTGAACTTTCTTTATTTCTTTGTGAATTAAAAAATTTGAAAATAATGAAATTGTGCTACAACCCCCTTCTCAAATTTCACTACTTTTCCCCTTACCTCCTCTTCCCCCATCTTTAAAATTCCAACCCCTAAAATATTGAGCTTTCAAACTGAAGATGCAATTGCAAACAATGTTGCGAAAAATCTGGCGATCGAGTATCGTTTTTCCGTATCGAATAGCAGCGTCTCGTATCGCCGGGGGAGACGTCGGTCGAAGCCCCAACAATCGCGCGCGGAGTTAATTCGTGTTTGTGCGCGCGGCACCGAACAACCTCATCGTTCTGCTGCGCCGCATAATAGTGCCCTGCATCAACACACGATGTTTACATTGCCGTGATACGCAAACAGATGTATCTCGACGGTGGGGCTCGCTCGCCGGATCATTTTACCCGCGTGATATTTCCGCAAATTAATCCCCACTCCTCGCCGATCTCACCCGGCCACGTTCGAATCGGTCGGTCCGCAGTGCACGGGAGTGTAATCGACGCGCTGTGCATTAGCACCAAACGTCTAATCCGATTCGACGTGATTCCTAGGATTTAAGTTCGAATATATTCGAGGAAACAGTAGCGCATGGTATTTCAAGACGATGATACAAATTATTCTATAGGAGCAGGATAAAAAGCAAATTTCGATTTCGAAGTTACTAAAATGGAAAATTGAAGTTTAGATTAGAGTCACTCAGTTTATAAGAGAATAAAGTATTTATATAAATTTATAATTGAAGAGTTTTCGAGAAAACACAGTAAGTGCCGAAAATCAAATTCTATACTATAGTATTACCATTAGCACAGTGATTCCCAACCTGTGGGTCCCAACTGAAGTGTCTTCTGGGTGGGCCGCCACGTTTCTTTTTTTTTTTTTTTAAATTATTATTAAGGTAGAATTATATTCTGAGATAAGTATCTATTTTTAATGCGTTGTCTTAACCTTAATAAATTTACCTAACAAAATTAATCTAACAAAAGGGGGTGGGGGACCGCAGGTTATTTTAATATTATAAAAGGTACGTAGAACATTGTTCCGATAAAATTTATTTCTTCTAATTTTTTGCACTTACAATATTTCCTACAAGGACTGTTCAATTTAGCTTCCACTATAACGAACTTCCATTCTAAGGCTGTCGATTCTAAGGCCTTCTATTCCATACAGAATCTGTATTTCACAGTACAGAATAGTCTCCCTATATCTTACCGTAACGAGAAATAAGAAAAGCAAGAAGGTCGAATTGAATCCCATCGCCAAAACACACGGTTCCTAAATATCCGAAAAAGAAGGGTTCAACGAGATCAGAAGGGTATCCTGCCAATATCAAACGAGACTCGACTTTCCACGGACTTTCCACCGCAGGCCACAGAAACCAAGGGGGGGGGAAGATTCAAAATCCCCCCGAGGCGACGCGATCTCATCGTCGTTTATCCTCCTTTACGAAAATCCGGTTCACCGAGTGTCAAGCTGGCGGGGGTGAGTCGTCGCGTTTCATCCCCCCGGACGGAGCAAGTCAGAGGGTGTCGTGGAGCGCGCAAAGCGATTCCCAGCGTGCTTCGGACGTCGAAAGGAGCGGAGGCAGACCCCGTTGACGGTAACCGAGATGGAGGACGGAACGACAGGGGAGGCGTAGACGTAGGTGCACGGGCCATTGAGCTCTAGCCCCGGCATCCGGGAAAGTCTGATTAGCTCTTTCGTTTCTTATTGGAAAACTTTCATTGCGGCTACGCGACGGCGGGCACCAGCCAAACGCGGGGGGGAAATTCCATCTCGTCGGCAGGCGGGTCAATTTACCAGAAAATTCTTTATACTTTCTCCCAATTACCCAGATGATGTTTACCCTCTGAACCCGTCCGCCGTCTGGCCCCCTTTTTACCGTGTGTCTCTTACTTAACGATCAGATCAGAGGAACCGAGCCACCGTTGCGCTTTCCACGTCTGCCGAACAAACGAACCAACTGCTCACGGCTCGAAGAGCACGAACAATGTACCTACTCTCGTATAAAATATATCTCCATCCCAAGTCCATATTTCACATAGTTACGCTCGAAACTCTAAACTCCTAAACTCTTTCGCAAGAAGTAGCAACAATCTCTGTTCCCCGGGCATTGGCGCGTTTTCACGCCGAGAGAATTTTCTACGAAACCACGTGTCCTAGTCAGAAACAATTAAGAGCATCCTAAACCCTTTAGTGCATACGCCTGCCTTAAGGCGGGCACCTGTTTAATCCAAGAATTGGGAATTCTCATTTACCAGCCTTAAAGTAGTGTCACAGCGCACATATTGGTCTAAGAAACATGTCAATCTGAGTTTACAATTTGACAGAAATCTAGTTTGAAGTGCATTTTTTAGCTACGCACGCTGCGAAATTTATTATTATTATTATTATTATTTCCTCCAAATTGAAAGCAGACATCGGATTTGGTATTTTCATCTCTAAATTAGAGTAGTCTAATTTTTCCAACTGAATTAAAAATCTAAGCACTAGAGGGTTAAATACAACGAACGCTTCATACAGAACCCTTAAAACGACCGTTCAGCATAATTCACCGCCGGGCGTACAGTGCTCGCAAACGAATCGTCCGCGAGCTCCAATTAACCGGTGTCCGTCCGAGCGTCGCGCTTCCCCTTCTCCGCGCCCCTCTCCCCCACCGCGCCTTGACTCACGCGGGACCGAGGAGAACGGGTGCAGCCGGATGTGCAGTGCGTGGCCATGGCACGCGGGCGAGCGCGCACGATGCGTGCCGCGAGCAGCCACGACGACGGTCGAGGCCGTGCCCGCGCAACGCCGGAGAGACGCGGCGGCAGCCGTTTTATGGCAAGCGCGTTTTATTGCCCACGGCTGCCGCGTGGTCGGCGGCGACTCAAAGACCCACGGAGCGGAACACTAAAGGCTAGTTTAACGGTGCTAACAGCGACCACAACACGCCCGAATGTATTACTATACACACCCGCTGCGTATCCACCTTCCCCCTCCCCGCCTTCCCCTCCTGCTCCACTACTTCGAATCGTCCCCACCCCTCCAGCGCCTTCTACGACACTTTTTCCTCGCCCGTCCGATTCCTTGACGCGGCTGCTACACCCACCGCAGCCAAGCTACGCCCGTCGATAGCCCGATAATTTACGGTCACGCGTGGGTTTAATTAAATTTCCTAGCCGGGGAGCGAAGGAGCGGCAGGTGAGCGACTGGAACCACGCCGCGTGGTCAGGTGGAGGAGGGGGGAGGAACGAAGACGTATGCGACACCTCCGTGGAAGCGCGGCGAACGACGGGTGGCTGAGCTTTCGAACGGATTCTGCGAGTGGAAAGCGCGGTAACGCTGCCATTAATCAGAGTCGAAGGACCCGTTTCCAGAGCGGCCAATGGCCGGCGATAAAGGTGTTTATGGAGGCTCGCGGGGGAAATCGATAGGGGGCTGGCTTGGGTGACTTTGGGGGAGGGAACGGTTTTCTAATGATAATTGCGTGGTGTGGGGAGTGGAGGTGAGAGGTGGAGTACTTAGAAGTGAATATTGTTGGAGTCTGGTGATGGATGGATGTGTGGACCTGAATACCGAGCGCTATTAATATAGTGGGTGAATTTCTAGGTCCCTTCCTTAGTTTTGCTGCCAAGTGGTCTTCGAAGTGAAATGAAAGTAATTAGTAATTGGAAAGGCGGTGGGTTTGTAGCGAAGTCGAAGGTGGTACTTTTGATCACTCTTTTTGGGTTGGGGGTTCATTGGGGATAAAGTACTCAGTTTTTAAGGGGAGACTGTATATACTTTAGGCAATGCTAAAAGAAGCCAATTTTGGGGAATTTTTTCTGAAGAAATTATGAAGCAAATCGTTTTGAACTTTTGTGATGGCTTTGTATTTAATTTTTGAAGATACAAAACAAATATTTATGTATGTTAAAAATGTGTATTGTAGATGTCGCGATCGACCCATCTTGCTACAACGTAGCCGCCGAAGTTGCAAAACGGTGGGGGTAATTTAGAGAAAACTATTCAACCAATCGACTTGCCTTTACATATACAACTAGATAATTCTAAACTATTGTCGATGGAACTCTAGAATTATCAAAAAATAATTTTAAAATTTCAATGTTGCACAAATAGATTAAAAAGTTTGCAGAAATATCGCACTTCTTTTCCTAAGTTCTACATTTTTGTCAATTTTCGACTTTTTTGGTTTTTGATTCTAGACAAAAATTGAAGGAGCTAGAACCCCCACCGTTTAGGACCGCCATCCTGCCAAGATAAACATTTTTTTTCGTATATTCAAAACTTAAATATAGAGCCATAAAAAATTTCGAAACAATTTGCTTCATAATTTCTGCACAAAAAATTCTCAGTTATAGTGTTTTCTGTAAGGACTCTTCAATTACCTTCCAACTTTTTTACGACAGGTTAATAAAAATCCACATGGGGAAAACTCGTACATTTCGCAACAGTTTTCAATTGTCACCTGATTTATTGAAACATATTATGAAACTTCAAACTGGCATTTATCAAAAAATTAAGAAATATGGACTTGGTCAGTTTAAACAAACACCCCATCGATATCAAAATATGAGTTTCAAACATTCTTCTCCAAAATCTGCACAACTTTCGCCAACCACCTTCGAAGCCCTGCCTACTAATTATGAAACACTCTGTAGCGCACGCAATCCACGCGGCGTCACTGTCGCCCCAAAAATGCGCGTCGCCCGAAAAACGGACTAAACGCGCCGAAAAGGCGCGGCGTGTCTATTAGCGGCGCACTTGCACGGTTACAAAGCGACGGGAGGATGCAACACGGTCCCGTGCAGGAAGTGGCCCGCTGGTGCTTATAAATAAGCACGGTTCGCCTACACCGGGGGCCAGCGAAGCCGCAGACGCAGGCCCAGGGGGATTAAAATTGATTTCGTGTTTATGAAATGTCGCGGATACCTTGGCAGCATCTACCCTCCTACCCAGTGCTCCCTCTCTCTCTTTCCACGCTCCAAGGCGTCGCAGAAAGGAGATCTCCACTTATTCGTCCACCACCACCTTCCGAGAATAACCACGGTTTAGCGGCGGCTTTAATGCGCGTCCTGGAACGCGGGATTGGTGGCGAATATTCGTGGCTGAACGAATGGTAAGCAAGCGTAGCCGTTTTCTTTTTGCGAACGTAGAAAAACGCGACTTACTGGATGAATGAAGTGAAAGGACCATGAGGTTGTTGGTTTACTTACAGGAGAAGGCCATCACTGGGAGGGGCATTTTTAAACAAAGGAAAAAAGAAGCAGAGAATTCAAAATACCTACACAAAAATGTCGAGTAAAAAATCAAGAAGAATAAGAAACAAGAATTGAGAAATGGAAAAGATGCGAAAAAGGGGGACAAGGGGGTAGAGGACGGTTTTGGAGATTCGAGGGGAAAAGAAATGGGCAAGAAAGATGGCAGAAAGTACCAGAGGCGGTGGAGGAGAGCCAGGGAACCGCTTTCTGCTTCGGGGGCACTGGCGCGGTACTTATTAACGAGTAGGATCCAGCGGCGCGTCACTCGAGCACGTCGTTTCGCCAGGTGAACTTTATAAACCGGCTGGCCGATATCGGAAATAGGCTCAGAAGCATCCGAGGGGCATTAAGTGCGGGTGAAATTCGGCGACCGCCATCCGTACCCCTCCATTAACGATTCCCGATCCCGCTGCTCCCTAGATCGCCGGCCCCTCGTTCCACGAGAACTATCGGAATGACGGAGAGATATTTAAATCCGACCTCCCGATATCCCCGCGTTTAGTGGCGGACGGGTATACCGAGAATCTTATCAGCTTTTCATTCAGATTTTTCAAGCTGTTGAAAAAGGAAAATTGTAGGGACTTGCTGTCACACTTAATAACTGCCGTTCGCGTGGGGAGTATTGTGAATTTTAAACTGTCGATACATCCAGGGTGAAATCTTTTGATTAATAAATAATAAGAGAGGGGAATAAGGTGGCTTAAGCCTTCGTGGTTACACGGGGTGTATTGCACCCCAAGAGCAATTTTTTATTTGAAATGTAGCACCTTTAGGGTTTCCAAAGCGGATTTATCGCAAAAAACAATATTTTTTTAAAAAATCGGTTTTTCCTACAATCGTGGAAAATCGCTCATTTTCAAATACAAATTTTATCATATCAAAATTTCTAGAAAAAGATGATTAGACCATGGCTGAATAAGTATTACGCATGTACAATTACCGCTGAAAAGTTAAGAGATTCAAAAATACGAAAATGGTAATTCAAAAAATGACGCTGGGGTACAATGAACCCCGTGTGACCAATTTGTGATTATAAGAAGGTGTCATCACTAGGGTTGCCAGCTTTTTTACAGGAAAATAACGTACAAAATAAAGTACCCTCGAAAAAACTAAGTGTACATTTTAATCTTATTAGTTTCTATTTCTTCCATTCTTATTTCTTATTGCTTTAGCATTACAGAGCAACTTATTATTTTTATGAAGATTTATATCTGATAAAGATAAATTTACGTGTAATAACGTAAGATACTTTATGTTAAAGTACGGGTGACAACCCTAGTCACCACGAAGGGTTAACATACTTAATTCTGTATTCCACTATAGATAGGTAGGAATATAAAAAAATATGTAAAAAGAAATACCGGATATTTAAAAAAGTGGAGCATTGTGTTTTTAAACAGAGCCCCTTAACAATAAAAATTTGCAGAATTTAAACTTCGAAAGGTGTACAAACTACAGAAACGGAAAGGGTTAGAAATCATACCCCGTGCTAATCAAATGGCTACCAAGTCACAGAATACACCGGCCAGTTTTCTGCCTCAACTTTAAAACGTCCCTTCGATTGCCAAGCAAGAATGCAACCCTGGTAAACGAAGAGTGTTCCCCGGCTCAATGACCCATTCTCGGAGGATGATCAAAGACGAGGGCATCGGGAGCAAAAGGACCATATCAGAAAGTGAGCATCGATGGTGGTTGCTCGCGGGATCCAGCTCTCCCACGAGGGAGCAGCCGAGGTAAAAAGGGGAAAACGAAGGCCGAGGAATGGGCGACACGAAGCGCAGCGCGTAAAAGGGAGCGGAAAGGCCGCGGTCTCGTGTCACCTTTGGCGATCGGGATTCCTCGAACGCTCATAAAATCGTTTATCTGTGTCGCCCCGGTGCCGCAGGCGACACGCTTTTCGTCGCTCGGGGAACGCTTTCCAGAACAATTCCGCCCTGAGATATCCCCGCCCGGAATCCGTGGCGAGACGCCACGAAAACATTTCTCTGCATTCCATCCCGCGAGACCGCTGAACTGGCTGCCCATCGGAAGGCAATCTCGGCGAATCGGCCAGAGATCCTCTTTCTTTCCGCTCTTTCCCCTTTCGCGGGCAAATATTCAGTGCACGTACTGGGTGGTTCAGCGTTGGCGGTGCGGCGTGACCTTATCTACTAGCGAACAAACTTGTAGGTGGGCCTCGTTTGTTGATGGGAATAAACGGGGTACAAAGTCAAGGTGGAAGGAGAAACACGTCTGATTGAATCTGTAGAATTTTTTCAGAGGCGGGAGAACTTTGCAACTATGAGACACACAGTAAAGAAAAAATATAGCAGGGAATGAAAAAACAAAATTGAAATTTAAATGTATATTCACTTTGAAGTATAAGTTTGATGAAGATTAGTTTTTGAAAATAAGCGATTTTTTCTGCTGGTACGAAATTATTTTACGAACCTCGATATGTACTTGGTGAAATTATTCAAAAGTGAAGAAATTTTCTCAAATAAGCAGCTGGGTTTGAAAAGAACAAGATTGGTATTTATTGTTATTTAAGTAGTAAAATCGACTTTCACAATCGAGAAATCTAGTTACAGACTATATAGGTACACCTCGATTATTTCTATTCATAAATGGTGACAGTGTCAGAGGATTGTGAATAAGTACCATAAGCCTGTGTACAGAGTTAATATAGGTATTTCATTTTTATAAAGATTTCTTCTCACTAAGTAGTTTTATTAGTTTTCTAAAAAAGCAACAGATCATTTTCAGAAGCCCCTTTGCTTATACTGCAACTTTCGCTTAAATTGAGTTATTGCTGGCTGGTAGCACAAAACTAGTTTATCTATAAGTAGGTATATTAAATAAGAAAGCTATATCTGCATTCAAACTGGAGATATAACAGTTTATATTTCGAACATATGAGGATTTCTTACCAAGTTGCCTTTGGAGTTTATGAAATATTTTACGGGTTTGTTACAAATAATTTGGATACCTTTTTATCCAGATTTAATATTTAATTAACATTACACCAAATATGTACTAAAAGCCTTTCCAATTAACACGATAGTAGGGTAGATGTACCATTTGTGGCCACTTTAAGGTATTGTACCAGTTTTACCACTTCTTAAAAAATATAATAAACCTCATATTTCTAGCGGTATACTAAACAAAATATTTATGATGTGAAATTCTCCACATAATTTAAAATAATTTAAAAATAAGATAATTATGAATATGGCCAAAAACAGTGCAATGACCACAAACGGTACATCTACCCTATATTCGACTGTTCCAACAAAGAAGCACCCTCGTGGCTCATTGCACCACCCTGTATACTCGCGATGCAGAGAGATCGAAGCATCAGTGAGCCTCGCGATCTGCTCTGGAGGAAAGTCAAGGAGACGGCGATGCGCGGCCCCGCGACCGCGTGCAATTCCAAGGAAGACCACTTGACGCAATCTGCCACGGAACTCGTCTCCAGGGAGGGAACCAGACCGCCTCCCTTTTATCTTATTACCGCGAGCATCACCCAGGCGATCGCTTTTCATTCCGATCCGCGCTGATCTCGCGGAAAACCGCGCTATCGCGGTCGCTTGCAATAAGAGGAGCGCAGATTGATCCAAGCGGAACGATACATTCGGAGCTGATTGACTATTTAGGTTTCAGATCGAGTTTCAAGCTCTGGGTTTTCTTGTTGAGTCGGAATGCTGAGTTGTAGGTTTATCAACTGATAGCCCATTTCCATAATTTCTGCTAATTGTAAGACACTTAAGTAATAACATTGTTCAATCACAGTTTCTAAGCCACTAAATCAGAAATATAATTGAAGGAGGTAGTGATTAGCTATAGGAGTCAACTGCTTTAATTAAATTTGTTTGTTGTTCAATTCTTTACTACGATCCAGCGTACATACGTCTGTGTACCTTGACGTTAACAACCGTTTTTTAACTCTTTTCGTTTATACCTATATAGAGGAAAAGTAAATAGTTTTGATACATCCAAATTGATCGTCCAAATAACATTTTTTCATTCATTTTGTATATATTTTCTCAAGTTTTCTACTAGAGTATATTTTTGCATATTTGTTATTAAGCAATTAATTCAAATAAAAAAATGAAGATAATTGAAAACAAAACTAGCCCCGCAGTGGAGTAAATTGGTACATTTTGCCTTCGTCCAAATAACATTTTTTCATTCATTTTGTATGTATTTTCTCAACTTTTCGCTTACTATATATTAAAGAGGAAGGACCAAAGTATATTTTGGCATATTAGTTATTAAGTAATTAATTCAAATCAAAAATGAAAAAAATTGAAAACAGAATAACGCTTCAACTAGCCCCAGTCTCCCCTACATATTTCAGGATTTTGATGGTAACTCAGAAAATGGTAAAACGATTAGTAGTACTACAAATTTTTTTATGATTTCACTTTCATTTCCCTTTCTGTTATTTATTATTATTATTATTATTAAGCGGTTTTAAGGTGGTAGAACAATTATTAGATACTATTATTACAGTATATATATAGCAGCACCACAAAATTTTTCATGATTTCAGTTCCATTTCCCCTTCAGCTACTTAATATTATTATTATTATTGAACGCTTTTAATGCACAAAACAAAACAATGCCGAAAAAGAGAGACTTTCACGTCCACCATCCAATTGAAAAAAAAACGCCTGCTCGATCAATGCATCGCCCATGACCCCACATAGCACAGATCACACTAACCCGAAATACAATTATACTTTCCAGAAGCTATCAAACATCAAAACACGCCGACGCCCCACAGTACAAAAGAAACGGGCCACGAAGAAGCTCCACCAAAGGTGGGACAATCTGCCCTATTTCATCCACGCTGATCGAGCTGGAGGCGCGCTGTGCGATCCTGGAGGAACTGCCCCATAAGCGATACCTTCGCCCCACGGACGATCTCCTCGGTGTCCACTTTCATGCTTGTCAAGTTCCCGCGCCCCGCGCGATAAAATAGCGGAAGTAATTTCACGGGAGGGGGACGCGCGATAGATAAAATTTCGTGGACAAGAATCCACCCCTCCGGACCCCTCTCCCCACCACCCTTCCTCTAATAAAAAATCATAGAGCAGAGGAAGCCTAGGCGGAGGGTCCCAAGCTAGCGACTTTTCCAGCAAGAAGGATCGATCGATCGGCTCCGTCCTGTCGCTCGTTTCCTCCCCGCTCGTTTCCTCTCCTGCGGGAGGCCGCGGGATCCATTTTCTCTTAGCCGGAACGGTCCTATCCCCTCCTTTGGCTTGCGCGCTTTATTCCGAGTTTCCGGTACCTCTAGCATCCCCGATAGATGGAATCGTTTCACCGGCAGGGAGCAACAGAGCGAGAAACAGGGGTTGGAGGGAGGGGTGGAGAACGGGCTAGTTGGAAGAAGCCAATCTCAGAAATGAATATGACTCCTGCAAAATTCACAGAACAATCCGCGGGTCGCTGAATGCGGCTTGTTTGCCTGTTTGTTTGCGCGCCTATTTCCGTTCTCATTTATATGCACGCGCATCGCCGTCGAGCGTGGCCGACGTTCGTCCCGCGTGCACACCTACAGCTCCACGGAGCTCCCGACGGCGGCGACAGCCGGCATGCAGGTCCGCCGTCGCGATCTGGACCGATAGCTACTGTCCCGGGGGTGGAGAAGTCGGGGGAGGAGTAAGGGGAGAAGTGTGTGGAGGAGTAAGGGGAGAAGTGTGTGGAGGAAAAGTAGAGATGTGGGTGGAGGAAAAGGAATCGGTAGATGGTGGATTTGGGAGCAAGTTGTCTTCTTAACCCTTTGAATCTGGGAAACGTGTAGGTATAGGTATGCGTTCTGTATATTTTTATTGAATCCAGGCGATGTGTAACTTCTAAATTATTGTATCAAATTAATAAATAGGTACCTATTGAAGGGAAAAAATTGTTTTTGAAAATTTTTGTTTTGAAATTCTTCGAATTCAAAGGGTTTCAATTAGTTTGGTTGTGTGGTTGGATAGGTGGGTCTAGGAATAGTGAAATTTTCAAATGGGTATGTTATTAAAGGAAGAGGGTTGTATGCTACTAATTCTGGGGAGGGATTGGAGTAGATTAGAGGATGGTGGAGAAACTAGTGTAGAGGTGTCACTATTGGGTGGTTTGAAAGGGTTGAGTTGGGGAGCTTTTTCTTTTCTAAAAAACAGTTTTCTCCTCTTCTTTTTAACTCTTAGTATCAAGTTTATTATTGCTTGGTACCTATTAGTACACTGACAATGAAAAATACTGAAGGCTGTAATTGTGAAGCGAGCTGCAGAATGTGAGTTTTAATGAGGTATAATATTGTACTATTTAGGTTCGAGGTTTGGTAGAGGAATTAGTATCGGTGCATTATCTTTGGGTGGCTAATAAGAATCTATAAGTTTGTTTCTTGTGTTACTTATTACTCTTGAGTTTTCTTAGAAACCACACTATTGGTTGGTATTCCTATTTCCTAGGCACACGTTTGAGTATTGCGGGAGAGGTAAACGCCACTGCAAGAGGCACAGTTATCGTCTCATCGACGACAGACACGGTAATGCGCCGAACCCAAGGAATGCTATGTGTTACAAGTGGCACAATGACTTCTTCATTAGAATATTGAATTTACAGCACATTTCTATGCACTTTTACTGCCCACGCTGAGCATAAGTAACCAACATCATGGCGCCCACCACTGAGACTCGTGTCCATGCCTAATGTAACTTGTTACCAAAGATTGCTGCGCGCCGTTGGGAAGCACTCGTCAACAGAAATCGAATATTCAGTAATGGAACAGCTTTGAAATTAGCACGGTAGGAATGCTGAACCTCACCTATTCATTGCGTATGTAATTAATTGTAATTGCTGATATAATGAAGCTGTTATTCAGTGGCGGATTTAACGCCCAGCGATAAATTTTAGGGAGTGAAGAGTGTTAGGAAGCGAAAAAATTTGGGGTACAGCAAATTTCGGGCGGTAAATTCTGGAGTACATCAAATTTTGGGGAGCAACAAATTTTGGGGGACGACAAATTTTGTGGAGCGAAAAATTTTAGAGAGCGAAGGATCTTGAGCGGAAGATTTTGGGGAGCGACAAATTTTGAGCGAAAGATTTTGGAGTGCAACAAATTTCGAGCTAAGAATTTTGGGGAGCGGCAAATTTTCAGGGTGATAAATTTTGGAGTGCGCCAAATTTTAGGAAGCGACAAATTTTGGGAAGCGACAAATTTTGAGCGAAAGATTTTGGAGTGCAACAAATTTCGAGCTAAGAATTTTGGGGAGCGGCAAATTTTCAGGGTGATAAATTTTGAAGTGCGCCAAATTTTAGGAAGCGACAAATTTTGGGGGACGACAAATTTTGTGGAGCGAAAAATTTTACGGAGCGAAAGATTTTGGGGTGTGACAAATTTTGAGCGAAAGATTTTAAGGAGTGACACTTTTTTCACGTAGCAAAATAACAATACTTAACTCATATATGAATCGCCACACTGAATTAATTTTGAAATTGTCGACTCTTTTAATTTAAAATATTTGATAATATTTCACAGAAAGGGGTTGGCAAAACCTTTAACCTAGAGGCACCAAACCTCAAAATCCACCTCTACCCATTGGACTACATTACTACTACCTCAATATCACAAAAAATATGAGCCACTCTGTCCTTATTCTCATTGCCTCAAATCATCATCAATATTCTTTTAAAAGTCAACTCGCCAGGAACTTTCCTTTTCCCCATAATCCAGACTTCACGACGAAAGACGCACGCAGGCATGACCGCGCGGCGATCGAGGAATCGACATCTGGTTTGCGCCGCGCAAAAACTCGCGATGTCATCGATAAGGCATGAATAATTTCGCAACGTCAGCTCGTCGAGATCGACCGCGGGTTTCTCCGATCGTCGAAAGTCGGAGAACGGATAACAACCTCGACAGCACGGCACTGCGACCAACACGGGGTATTAAAGCGAGCGGGCAAAGTCGGGGAAAGTGTTGCTTCGTCATTTTACGGTCCGCCAGAGATAAGGTAACGCGCTTCGATTTCGTCCGATTCGAAACTACTCCAATATCCACCGCACCCCTTCTGCGCCATCACTGCTCGGGCACCGTAACCGTTCCGGAAGTCACGTGGCCCCGAACGCGATCTAGAATCAACCAGATCCGATCTCACCGATCGAGATCGACAAAGCGGCGTTATGTGAATTGTTATGAAACGACGAAATCGAGGGGGACTGCGCGGTTGGCGCGTGAGACTGGTACCGTGTCTGCTCGAAGCTGTTGATAGGGGATGACGAGTTAACTCGTCATTGGCCAATCACTTCGCGTTGGCGGAGATAAGATAAGTCGCAAAGGTTCGACTCTTTGCAGTAGGCTCAGTGTCTGCACCTCGTTTGTTGTATAAATAATCCCACGATTTTATGCGTTGTGTATACAAGGTGTCCCAACCCATACAGCACACTTCGTTGCGGCAAAGTTGCAGGATGGTTGCAGTAACCTTGCGATGTTGCATGGTTGCAGTGCAATGTCGATGTATGGTTGCTGCGACGTTGCGGTGCAACATTGCACGGGGCGGACATAGAATTGTTTCTGCATAGTTGCTGCATAGTTGCGTTGCAATAATGCACTGCAACTTTGCCGCAATTATGCCGCAACTATGCAGCAACTTTGCCGCAATTATGCCGCAACTATGCAGCAACTTTGCCGCAATTATGTCGCAACTATGCAGCAACTTTGCCGCAGCTTTGCCGCAACTTTGTCGCAACTTTGCCACAACTTTGCGGCGTTAGCAAATTTTAAAACATAATATCTCCAAAACCGGCTGAAATAAAGTGTATACATTATACTTTATTGAATTCGTCTTGAAACGCACTATCAAGTGATCTGTTAAAAAAAAGAGTTCCGTAGAAAATTTGCCCCCTCCAACCACGCAATTTCATGTAAACAATTTCTTTTATATCTCCAATACGTTAGGAAATATCCAGGTGTTTACTGTTCCCGCGGACATCCAGTATAATGAACTAAAATATAAAATATATGTCGGAGAAGGCAACCATTTAATCAGTTCCAAGCATAAGTCAGAATCTACTTTACTGGTGGCACGTGCCAAACTGATGTTTCCGTGAAGGCGAGCACGGCGCACAGTGCTTTTAGAACGACAATATATGGGGGTCGTAGTACTCATGTAGTATGAAAGTTTTTAACGTACAGAGTAATCAATATATATACCATCTACAGTACACTACATCCAAGAAGGTTCCGTGGCCACAACAGTAGCGCGTCAGATTGTCATGCGGGCGGGCCGGTGTTCAAATCTGTCGTGACCAATAACTTTTTTTATTTTTTTTTAACAGTTTTTCGTTGCCTCAAAGTTGCCGTGCAAAGTTGCCTCAAAGTTGCTGTGCAACGTTGCAGCAGGCGGACATAGAATTATTGCTGCATAGTTGCGGCAACGTTGCGTGAATCGTTGCAATCTTGCACCGCAACTATACTGCAACTATGCTGCAACGAGAGTGTGCTGTATGGGAATTAAATCGCGCAGTTTGAATTATTTATACATTATGTTGTTTGGGATGTTATTAGAAAGTTGCGGGGTCACTTTTTTGGTTAGTGAAGGTGTTTTGGGGATTTGAAGGTCGATTTCTTTTTATTATAAGCCTTTATTTTTAGCTTCACTTGTAAGTTTGTTAGTTACTATTTAGTTTGTTAGGGTGAAATCTTGTAAACTAATTGTGACCCAGTTCCATGTATCCGATCGACTTGAAACTTTGCATACATACGTAATTTTAATGACAATACAATATTTTTAGTAAAAAGCATAAAATAATTTATATCTAGTAAAAAAAGTCTTTTTAAAACAAGCTTTTATTAAGATGTATTAAAAAGGGAAAAAATAATTTTGATACCGACCTAAATGACTGCCTTAAAAAATTCCTTCATATGATTAAAAATAGAAGCGTGGGGCATAAATATTAAATATTAAAATTTATGCAAAAACTAATTGCTGAACGATACGATTTTGTGTTGACTTTTAATCTGCTTAGATCTCAGGACAGATGTTGAATCGAGGAAATAAAGGACTGCTCGCAATCAAGTAGAAAAACTCGCGCCATAAGGACGCTCTACCAGAATGCGAAAACTATTTAATGTATCAAGATACGTGGAGCATTATAAATATTCATATTTACGCCCCACGCTTTTATTTTTAGTCGTATGAGAGAATTCTTTTAAGGCAGTCATTAAGGCCAACAATAAAATTATTTTAATCCTATTTAGTAAATTTTCATAAAAAATTTGTTTTATATATATTATTGAGTGGAAGAACATGTTACCGAACAAATGCTGAATTTTCTTTTTGTAAATTAATCTTCATTGGTTCTTAACGTGATTATTAACGAGATACTTCATGTCTCTAAAAAATTTTCTTCGTGGAATATCAAATTGGAGGTTCGATAAGGATTTCGATAACAAAGGTGGTCCCTTGGCACCGTTTCAAAGTAAAATATCACCTCCAGTAGAAAATAGAATGAAATACATTATTCCTCCTGAATTTCTTTCAATTTCATAGTCAGCATCTATATTACACTTTGAAAATAGTTGACGACAGGAAGGGGTGAAGGCTGGGTCAGCATTATATTAGCGCCAATGTAATTCCGTGGCCCGCGCCGGTATTTCTGTCTTTTTCCACCTCACCGTTGTCTTTGCCAAGTGGACATATCCGAAATACCAGTCGCCGGCTACAGAAGCGTCGCCATCTCCAATTTGTCTTCCGCCGTGTTAACCAGAAAGATTAATACCTCGGTATGTAGCACTAGAGTATTTAAATACCACAGCCATAGAACTCCGCTAAAATTCACTGAATTCTTAAACAATTTTTCTCCAACAAACTTGCGTAATATTTCCTGCATTCTAAACAGCACAATTTAAAATTGAATACCACAGGATAAAATCCCTGTCAAATCTCTAATCATAAATAAGCCTCAATCCTTAAACCATTTCATATTATTCAAATCAAGTTGCGTAACACTTCACGGGCTCCACCCAAACACCGTTATCAATACGAAACGTTTACACAAACCGCTCCAGCAATAAAAATCTGGACCACTCCAAGCCAGGATTAACTCCAAAAAGAGCGACGAAGAGGAACGCAACAGATAGGAAGCGAGAAATCAGAGCTCAAATAGAATCCCACCTGGGAAAGGATCACCCTGGATCCAAAAAAAAAAAAAACAGCGGAGGGTAATAGAGAGAAACACGCGATTAAAGACTCTAGAAGACTCTTCACTGCATCGTGGCACAAAAAAAAGAAGAATAAAAAAAAATAAAAAAAGGGGTAGGAAAGAGAAGAGGTATGAATCAAGTGTCCGAACGAAGACGCGCGCGAGCAACGACTAAACGATATAAAAAGAGAAATGGCGCCGAGTGTGGGGGTGGGTGTATCGCTCCACTTGCCTCGTTGCTCCCCTGAAGAGAAGAGTCGTCAAGGAGGGCACAGGTAGCCGGAAGTGCAGCGGGAGTCGAGGAGCAATCGTGCTAGATTGGAGGCGGGGGTGGCTCTCTCAGTGGAGTGAACAGGAGAGAAGCTTGCCATCAGGGAGAGCGAAGAAGAAGAAGAAGGCACTCGCGGTGGCGTACGGACACTTGGGGTTGGAGGGGGTGGAAAAATAGAATTTCGAGGCGAAACGTTCGCTCTTCTCAGTAGCGTGGTGCACCGCGCGCCCACTTTCGGTTAATAACGAGAGCAAGGGGGTTGCCGTGGGGGGTGGTTGGCAAGGGAAGGCGACACGGAGAGACGTGGAAGAGAAAAGCGAGAGAAGGTGGACCGTGTTCGCGTAGAGCGAGCGGATACAAGCGGCTAGGATACCTAGCTGGCGGCGATTGGTCGAGCGACCCAAAAAGGGTTGGATTTTCGAGAGAGCAGCTTGGCGTAAAGGGTGGAGCGCTCGAGAATGCTCGAGAGCGCTCGAGCGTCCCGCGGCGTATGTGCTACCCGATCTGGAGTGGCGGGCAACGAAGGAAGAGGGGCATAGGGGGTTTCGAGTGAAAGAAGGGGTGGGGGACCACGGGAGAGAGGGCAACACGCGCGGCCGCTCGCACGCTCGGCTCTTTTTCTCCGCTCGAGTGTACTTCTGCGACGAGATCCAGCGGCAGGCGGCCGCCTCGAGCTTGTGGGAAACAAGCTCTCGCTCGAAAAGCTTGTTAGTGAGATTCGCCATTTTTTTTTAACCACCCCTCCGGCGGCTCACCCTTCCTACCCCTACCTTCTTGTCCGTACACCTCTTGTACACCGCCTCCTACATCGCGTGGCCCCCCTTTTTCTCTACGCGGGGGCTCCCTCGACAAAAGGTCGACCACGAAAAATCCAGCTACCGGGCAAATCAAGAGTGCCTCTCCATCCTCTCGTTCTTTCTCCCCTCTGCTTCTACCACTACTAGGCACTCCCGGGGATCCTTCTTCCGCCATTTCCTTCTCCACCTTTCCGTTCTTACCCCCTCGGTGCACACGCCCCAGTTACCGCGATCGCGAACCCCCGTCCCTCTTTCTTCTCGTTAATTTCGTGCCCCATCCGTGATGAAGCGCGGGGATGAAGAGCGATCTAGTGGAGGCATGCACGGAGCTAGAGAATTGGAAAAGACGGAGGGAAGAGGGTGATTATTTCTGTTTTTTTTCTGCTAGTTTCTACCCCGTCTCTTTTGCCGTTTCTTCGGTCGTGCTTGAGTCCTCGAGTGCGTGCAATGCAACCCCTTGGAATATTCTACTGCGTGTGCTCTACGGAGGAGGACGCAACAAAGAGGACAGCTATCGCAGTCGCGTGCTATTCGATCGAAGCTTTCTTCTTTTCTGACTCTCTTCTTCTCCTGTGGATATGTTTCTTCGTCGACTCTCTGTGAGTCACTGGGAACGAGTCGAACGGAAATCATGTTGATGTGGAGGGAGGAGGGAAGAATATGGAGAAAGAGAAGAAGAGGGAAGAAAAGGGAAAAAAGGGCCACCCTATGTACGTGAACCACTGTAATGGGCTGAGGCAGCCTGCGGCCTACCTATATACCCACATGCATGCTCGACTAGCTGTCTATAGGGTCAGTCCCCGACATGGAAATGGTCAATTTGTCTGACGAATGTGCGCGCTTATGCCAGCGCCATTTTTCACGGGCCCTTGCGGAACCTCGATAAATCGACCGCGATCGCGATGGCAACGAGCACAGGCTGCGATGCGAGGGGATACTTCTGAGTGACGAGATTCTTCTTCGGGTGAGGTTGGGGGTGGTTTTTGGGGGGTTTGGAGTTTTGGAGATTTGGAAATGGGAGATATTGTTGTGTGTGGGGAAGTATTGTTTTTTTTTTAGGAATCCTCGGGGAATTTTTAGTGGGACTGATGGGTACTTGGAGCTTCCAAAAGATGTTGATTTTTTTAATGGATCTCTTTCTATTTTTAAGAAAAGCGTCTATAAAGCGGTAGATTTTCACAATTTGAGTAGCCATATACTCTTTTCGATCGCTCGTATTTGTAAACTCTGTTGTATTTTCAGTAGTAACGTGTCTCTACGATGTTCGATGTATTTTTTTGTTACTAGGGTAGTTTCGACGACTTTCGATTTCGATGGTAAATCGTAGAGGCAAATTTTAAGATAAGGTGCCCTTAGGTTAACAAGTGTCTGCCACTCTTTCCACGAAATATCATCAAATATTTTAATTTAACCCTTAACTGGTATCCTGGGGTCGGTCATGACCCCAAGCACGCAAAATTCGCTGCAAAATTTGGTTATCTAATTTTGTAAACTGAATTTCTAATTAATTTTATAATAATAGTTTAACTTTCTATTATTTTATACATTACCTAAGAACAAATTATTCATAGAGGTTGACCTAAATATTGAGGACTTTACAAATTTCTGTGACCTTGTTTATTTAGGATTTGCCACGACCCCAGTATACCAGTCACGTTTTCAAAAACAGTATACCAATTAAAGGTTGAAAGAGCTGAGACAATTTTAAAATTAATTCAATACTTTCCTAAATAAAGAAAATAAAAGTCTCAAGCGTCTGTACTTAAATCTTTTTCAATTTATTTCGCTCAAAACCTGAAACCTACTTAGCTTACATACAAATCCTCCCCTAGTAATTCGAGCAACCCTTTAAGCTTCAAGCAAAAAGAAATGGCCAAAGTCCACCGCCGAGAACATATCCCGCACCCTTCTGCCTGATAAAAAGTAATCCAGGAATGATTCAACCCACTCGTCAAGGAAAATATTAACTCACTCGTGGCTATCGTTAGAAAGGAATGTCTATTTACTCGAGCAGTGTCCTCAAAGGGTAGGACGGACTCAAGAAAAAGGTCCTAACTTCTACCTGGCTTCCTGTTCTTCCACGGTGCTCCAAGAGAAGAAGGAGAATAACCTGGACTATCGCAATCGAGTCAGGTCAGACGAGGTCTGAAGAAACCTCGAGTAGCCCCTGACGCTTCAACCCGAATACCTTCCAGTCATTCACGTATGAAGATCGAATTCATTCCACTCTCGAATCGGGAGCGCTTCGTTTTTCTATCCTGAGGATCGGTCTCTAGATTCTGGGATCGAGGGCCAATGTGCTCGAAAATACAGAGCAGGTCGACAGTTGTGATACGATCAAGAAGAAAGAACGATTCTTTGTAGTAAAATGTGGGAGAATGGTAAACTCCTCTCATAACACGAAGAGACTTTCTAAAGAAGCGATCTGTAACAGTAGACGCGGAGAATGCACGCATCAACTAATTCTTAAGTAGGTATTCCGAAACGATATAGGGGTCGAAATTTTATTCCTTCAGTTTGAAATATAAAATTCCATCCAATCGAAAGATGAAGTGGGAATTTCTAGATTTCGATTTAGCTAAACTCTGTAATCAAGATATCATATTTTATTAATATACCCTTGCTTAATTAACCTTAGAACTAGGGTTGCCACCTTTTTTACAGGAAAATAACGTACAAAAAAGTACCCTCGAAAAAACTGAAAGTACATTTTAATCTTATTAGTTTCTATTATTTCCAAACATAGGTATTTCTTATTGCTTTAGCATTACAGAGCAACTTTTTATCAATTTTATAGAGATTTATATAGATAAATTTATGTGTAATAACGTAAGATACTTTATTTTAAAGTACGGGTGGCAACACTACTTAGAACTCAAGTTTGAAAAAATTTGAATCACGTCCTTTGTGGAGCGAAAATTAAAACTTAACTTTCGACCCAATAACTTTTATGTTTTATATTTTTCAATAGTTTTTAACGATTCTTCTACAATTAAAACAATTTTGTTTATAAAATTCTATGGTTGGTACACAAGTTTTAAACCCAACAAAGATTAAAATCGATTGCTGCAGCGAGCGCGTTGAACCTCAAGTTTTACGAGTGGAGGCAACTCTCCGCTGCATCCACTGATTTATTTTTCTACCTTCTCCTTTCAAGAAAAATCGTAATGTATCTAATTATACCACCATGCACCGTCATTCAGGCGCACGGGGCAGCGCGAGTGGCACAGTTGTGTCTCGCAGTTCACTAGAGAAATAGAGGAAAAAGAATGGAGTACAAATGAATGTTGAGCAGCGGACGTCGAAAAGAGGCACAGTCGAACTGCGCACGTCCATAAATATTCGCGGGCAGATTTATTTTCCCCGCGCTTTAGGGATAAAAGATAATCTTTCACGCACGACGTACAATTATTTCGCCCGGCCCTATTTACTTATTTGCCGGTCCCTTTGCTCGTTTTTTCCTGCGCGAGAGTTATATCGCGGCCGGTAATAATTAATACGGGCCAGTATGCGTCCGGGGTGCGAGCGCCTTTAAGCTGATCCACCTCAGCGTTGATATATCGCGCAATTATGTTGTAAGTATTAGCAATCTATTGGCCCTGATCAGGGGAAATAGAGATTTGTGTCTTTGGTTTGCGAGTTGCCTTGCGGGGGATGTTCGACAACTCGAAAATTAAAAAAAAAACAAATAAAACTTTGCGGAAGTGTATGATAGTTCATGTTATACTAATAACGTTACCATTTTTTTTGTTTCGATAATGAAACGGGTGTAGGGAGTGAAAACAAACCCTCAAAGAAATTGTGAATTTACATATTATCGTGAATATCTGAGAAATTGTAAAAGATATCGAAAAAAAAGTTTAATTTAAAGTTTTGTGGTTTTTTGATATCCTAAAATGTGGCGATAAAGAATTTTCGAAAAAAATTAATTTTCTCAGAATTTTGCCCCCATCATTCTTTTTTGATCAATTCAATATTTGAGAAGTTAGGTTAATTTTTAGAAATTGCGAAGAAGAATACTCCAAGAATTTTTATCAGTAAACGAGCAAATTCCACAGAGAACTTCGGACTCCCGCCCAATGCCATGATCTCCACTTGGCGTAGGCCTTCTTATCTAGCAATTATTCAAGCGCGCCAGCTCGACTTCCGGTTAATAATTCAATTCGCGCGAGTATCGCGACAGCCACGGAAGTCGGAATCCCGAGAGTGTCCGCCAAGCAGAGGGAAAGAAAAGGAAGACGCGGGATCTTCAAACGCGCTCAAATAAATGTGTACGCGGAATCAGGGGTCACATATATATATACACTACTGCTTATGAGTATTTTCCCACTGGATTTACCATTATAAGAAGTCTAAAGACTTTTACGTTTTTTTTTAAAGCAGGTTAGGCTTAATTTAAACCCCTTGAATTTTAAATTAATTACTATTTAGTCGACCTATAAGCGACACTTTTGCTTAATTTTGAAGTTTGAAATGGGGACTAATGTAGCAGTCATTTCAAAACCAGTAGGGGAAAGGTGGGATAGTTGATCAGCGGGGATACATGATCACATCAGTTTATATCACAACTCAAATAATTAAATACAAACAAAGCAAACCATTGTTATTATTTTAATAGAAAAGAAAAACTGTGATCAACTATCCCACCTTTCCCCTACTCCATTCAATCCCACAAATTCTATAAAATTGAAGAGACCTCGTAGAAAGCACTGTAAGTGCCAAAATTAAGAAATATAAATTTTGTAGCAAAATTTTCTACGTGGCAATGGTAATACTATAGTATAGAATTTAATTTTTGGCAATTAGAGTGTTTTCTATAAGGACTCTTCAATTCTTATACAGTCTAACGCGTTCAATATGTCGACTTTGAGACAATATCTACAAATTTTCTCGTAATATAGTAATTAGAACAGTGTTTCCAACCTTTATTGAATCGCAATGCCCTTCTATAATATTCAAAGAACCTGCGACATCCCCACCCTATATAAGGTAACGTTAATTTAATAAAATAAAGAAAACACATTAAAAACAGGTACCTATTTCAGAATATAATTCTAATTTAATAATATTTAAAAAAAAAAGAAGAAAAATACCGTGGCGATCCCCCAGAAAACATTTCGCGACCCACTTGAGGGTCGCAACCCAGACGTTGAGAATCACTGAAGTAGAAGTAATCTCCCAGAGAAAGTTCTCCATAAATAATAACACTTCCAAGCAATCAGCTTCTAGAACTACAAGACTGAAACAATATTCCCAACCTCCTCTATCCTAACCACATCCTTCTCCAAAATCTCCAGCAAAGACGACCCTCGCATTATTACATTTACCCGTCAGTCTTCCCTCAAACGTAAAAACTTGATAGGTACTTTTGGGACCAGATGAAGCACAGAAATACATAGAAGCGATAGTATATACAGCAAATAGAGACAGAGCGCACGCGGCATCACCGGTTTGTATCATTGCACGCTAGGGAAGGAGGGTGTCCGCTAACTTGTCCATTAATATTAAAGAACCGAGGTGCAGACCGCGATGGGGTGAATTACAGTACGCGTGCAGAATGCAGAGGATAGATTTAGCATCGCGGAACGCGCGTAAACGCGTCTGCGTGGCCGTGAGCGGCACCGTCAGGGAACACGCCCGCGTCCCCGCTCGGATCGTAAATAAAGAGGATCGATCTTTTCGGGGAAGTTGCCGGCTCGAGGGTGACTTTACGCGGCAAGGAGGCACGTACAACGCGTACGCGCGGTTTTATGAATCGTATTCCATCGGGGGATATCGGGGACTCGAATGTGCCTACGCGGTGGAAACCGTAGTTAATAACGACGATGACGAGGCCGGTTTATCGCGGATGGACCGTACGACCGGTGTCGATCAAGTTTACGTCGCGCGCTAGGCGGGAGATGGCAACTGCGTGGGCTGCGCCTGATGAATAAGTGTGCACTAAAGACGTGGTTTATCGGGGTTTTGGGATTACGGGAGGGGTGAGGACTGGGGAGTAGGAATTGTGCGGGGGAAGGAAGTGGGAGGTCAGATGCATGATTTGAGAAGTGAGAGTGTTGAGGGGGTAGGTTACCCTCACAGCCTAAAATCAGGTGCTTTTTCAAACGTATATTCTGAAGTAATAAATGAATATAGAGATTATTTTTGTTTTAATTTTTAAGCGTCATTTCATTGACTTTAATGCGCAAGAACATTTTAAATATATTTATAGGAAAAAATATAAATGTGTAGAAATATAAATGTGAGAGACTTGCGCGATGCACCGTTTGATGGTGAACACGATTCCGGACAGGTGAATTACCGAAAATATAAAGTAAAGGAATTTTTATAATCTGTAAGACAGTCTCCATCTTGTACAGGAAGCAAAATTTTGATAAACAAATTAAAATAATTTCTATGTTGATGTTTCTGATTTTCCTTTTTTTATAGGAAAAATGTTTTTTATCTTTTTTTTAAGAATTTATATTGAAAATGTGCTCCCAATACATGGAAGGGAATAATTTTCTGCAGCTCGCTAAAAATATTCATTCAAATCGTTTTCGAGATTTTATGTTCGCCGTTTTGGAAAATGTTGTTTCTAGGAAATCGCGTTTAAAGTTCAATTTTTGGAATTTTGGGGCCCAGTTGCGCTTAAAATACGTAGAAAAAGATGTAGAATGTCGTATCTTATAATTCAAATATGGATTTATGACAATGGTCAATGTGAAATAAACAACAAGCGTCTCAAAATATCAGCACTGGCCGGACTCTCCCGATGGTCGAACTCTCCCGGACTTACCCTATATTATTTCCAACATATACCTATACAATATCAGTACCTATAATAAACCCATAACACCACCAAAAACTGAAATGAATCATCGTACCTAACCCTAAACCCCTAAAAATGGCCCCACCATAATTTCCCCCCACTGTACGCTCAAAAATCCTCCACTTACAACGCGAGCAGTCTACATCGAGCAGACAGAGCACTCCAGCGAGCCGAAACATTAAAAACTTCACTCTGGAAACGCGATAGCAGCGAAATAAAAGGACGTTGGCAGCGTGACGGTGAAATTAAAAAATTTACGACCGCCATACAGCCGACGATACGCTCTGTGTGTATTTTCCCTACGCGAGCCCGCTCAAGGCACGAGGAGACAGACAAATTGTCAATGGGGATTAAAGAATCCTCGTACATTTGGCAGGTGGTTAAGCACTCGGCCAGCCGTACGAGCGCCGCATTACGCGCAACCCACACGCGCGTCGGCTTTGGGCCGGCCTGATACGCAGCACGTGGGCCACCGCCGCAGCCGCGATCTTTTCGAAATAATTTAGGGGGGACGGAATCCCCCGGTACGCGGGCGCGCGCGCACACACGCATCTGCGCGGAGTTATTTATGATGGATTAGGCAGGGATTTAACCCACGACTAATTTATGTCAGGCCACGGGATTGTCGACTCTCAACGATTTTCTCTGCGCCCCCTACCCATCGGCCGGGCATCCCAGAGTAAACTCACCACCGTGGCGGAATACCTAAGCCCCGACCCTCCTCCCTCTGCCATTCGGATCTCTCCGGCACGGCGCACCGAGATCTTGGGAAATATCTGCAGAAGGGGCTCTCTCCACCCTTTACATCCACTGCAACTGTCCACTTCGTAGAATGGCGCGGTTGATACAGTAGCGTCCCGAAAGAAGCACCGGCTTTCTGCCTCGGAACAAGTTGATCGCTATCCCCTCCAGTTCTTCCGCTGTTGCCGCGACGAACGAGGCAGCGCGTATTATGGCATTGGTATTTTTTAGATTGCACTTTTTCAGGGTAAAACTATACAATACGGTCCATTTGACAAAACGCTCCGCCATTATTTTACGCACACAAACAAGGATGCATCGACGCGATCATCAGATTCGAACTTGCCTCAGTTGCCTCGATGCAATCCTTGTTTGTGTGCGTAAAATAATGGTGGGGCGTTTTGTCAAATGGGGCGTATTGTATAGTTTTACCCTAATAAGATTCTTTTAAAGGTTTATATAATCCATTTAGAATTAGGTTTAAAAAATATTACGTAAGATGCTGCCTAACTCCACCTCCTCCCTTTGTAAAAAAAACCCTAAAAAATCCGCGACCCTCTCCCCCTCCCCTAAAATGGCTTGCGTAATTTAAGAACGACCCTTCTATGCGATGAGGTACTTAATAATGGTAAATCGAGAAGACTACCTGCCTCAAAAAAAGGTGAGTGTTTGGAACCGAACCGTCACCTTTTTTTGAAACAAATCTGTACTTCTCGGGCGATACTAAATGCATACTCTGGTACTATGACGCTTTAGTGTTGTTTCGATATTAGTAAATAAGATACAAGTAAAATACCGATACCGAGACTTTTTGGTATCGATACTTGTCGTGCGATACTTATGAGGTATCAAAAGAAAAGCGTAACAATTTTTTTTAATTGTCAATATTATCATTGAGAAAAATCGTCGATCGGCGTTTTTTCTAATGGACAAGGGCCTTTTCTCCCACCACATGAATAGTCCCGGCAGAAAACGTATTTTTCTGTTGATTCTTATTGCTTTATGTAAAAGAAAGTAATTACGGGAATCGAGGCTCCATGGATAATGCAGAAGTACTTTTTTACGAAGAATAATAATCTATTCGATATCACTATTTAAAATTATCCATACTTTTCCACCCATAATGAAGTAGTATCGTTACTTCTATTTCGATCCAAGCAACGAGTACAAGTATCGACACCATGGTGGTATCGAAACAACCCTAACCGTGACTGATGTTGTCAGAATAGGTATACACGATACATCGCGGCAGTGGAACGTGTTTCCAGGCCGGCTGATCAGTGAAAAGTCTGATCGGCGAACCGTGACAGGTGTAAAAGACGCGTAGAACAGAACGACCTGGAAAGTAGCTCGGTATATACGCGGATGATGTTGGCTTTAGTGAATCGTTAGAATGATATTTTATTTAGACGTCCGTGCATGCGCTGGGCCCTGATTAATGATCATGAGAACAGTAGACGTAACACTTTCGAGATAGCAGATCGGTTGGAACCTGTAGTCAGTGGTCGCTGAACCGAAGCAGGTAGGTGTGGGGTGCTTCTGTGGCTGATCGGTTGCTGGAAATGTTACGGGTGTATTTACGGAATGTTAATACAATAATAGACTGTAGATATGTGAACCATCAACGCGGCTGCCTGCGATATTTATTGGGGCTGAAAGTCTCGTTTAAGGGAAAGAGGTGTTTCTTCATTCAGTGTCGAAATGAAAATATACTAAGTAATTGTAGGAGAAAGCTGGAAGTAGGTGACTTGTTAAGTGAATGAATACCTAAGTTGCATGGCCAGTGGATGAACACCTTAAAATCAACAACAACAACAAGGCTCACCTTGAACTTAATGAAGCACTTAAAAAGAATTTAGTTGAACAAAGAAGTACTGTGTAAATTTTAACGTGAAAAGAGCGTGATAGGTGTCATTTTTTTTAATGATATGAGCACTGTTCATTCACTGGACAGGTCATCCATGAAGAGTATTATAAACTAGCTTTACTACTCGACTTCGTCCGAAATTTAAATTTTGATTTTATATGAAAATTTTTTTTTATTTATTTATTTTTTGTTGATGAAAATAGTCATATTCATTTAGATTGGCCAGGCATAATGAGCTAGGACCCATTTCGTGACCCCAGAGTTCACCGTTCGAAAATTTTTAGGCGACAGACAAACACACAAACATTTCCTGTTTTATATATTAACCCTCTAGAGTCTAGTGCATAGATTTTTAATTCAGTTGGAAAAATTAGACTACTCTAATTTGGAAATGAAAAGACCAAATCCGATGTCTGTTTTCAATTTGGAGGAAATAATAATAATAATAATAATAAATTTCGCAGCGTGCGTAGCTCAAAAATGCACTTCAAACTAGATTTCTATCAAATTGAAAACTCAGATTGACATGTTTCTTAGACCAATATGTGCGCTGTGACACTACTTTAGGGCTGGCAAATGAGAATTCCCAATTCCTGGATTAAACAGGTGCCCGCCTTAAGGCAGGCGTATGCACTAGAGGGTTAAGATTAAGATTACTGATTTAATTTTTTCCTCATTGTCCATAGTCCCATCGAAAATCTAAATTTCCACAGTGGCATGGAAGGTGTTAAACACGCTGCTCCACATTCAAGCATCTCACAACACTTCCAGTCAAAAGAATTCCAGAAAACTCCAACCGATTTAAATAGTAATTTTCCAAAACCTTGCGCCAAAACCACTCCAAGTCCCAAAGATCCCTCTGCCCAATTAAATACCCCGACCCACAAGTCAGCGATCGGCCAACTCGAAAGCTCAAGAAACATCGCCACGATCCCCCTCCCATGTCCTTCCACTCGTCGGTTCTCTTCCGCTCGCCGTGCAGAGTTCCGGGTGCGGGCAGGATCGGGGGCATGAAATTCCCCATGAATAGAGAGGGGAGCATGGCGGCGACAACGACTTGACTCTGCACCCGTTGCCCACCCCTCGGGCCGGCGTGTCCCCTGTATTATTCAGGTCGCCATTATTGGACCCCTTGGTCCGGCTGCGCGACACGCTCGCCCCCGCGGGACAACGCAATTGCATCTGCTCGGAATGAGAGTGGGCCGAGAGGGGGTGGGTTCGGACCGCCGCTACTCCCGCATATCGCAGCCGTACAAGGAAGGAGGAGGGAGAGCTGACGGGAAGCTCGCGCGCGCCGCGCCAGCTCAACTCGCTGGCCGGCGCGGCCGTTTAACCCCTCGCAAGCCGAGTTCTGGATCTAGTTACTTAAGTTCGGCCGTCGCTCCTGCAAATAAAAGGAGAGGCGTAATTTATGGCCACCGAGATACCGGGACACGGGGGCCGGGCGCGAGGGGGGAGCGAGGATAGAATAAAAAAGAAACAGCTTTAGCTGTCTGGCTGGAGCGAGAGAGAGAGGGAGAAGCGGGGGAAGTGGAGGGTAAGGGGCAGAACGAACGAAGAAGAGAGACAACGCGTACAAAACCGGCTTGGATAAGTAGCGGGGAGTGAGAGGGGGGCGAAAGGGGGGAAACAGTCTATGCCCGGAGTACGGCCAAATTGTATAGACGTGTTTACGGGGATATTGTACGCGGAGGCCAGTTTACCGTAAACCGCGCCGGAGATATTGGCACCGGGTGGAGTCCCCCTGAAAGCGTGTCCGTGCAAGTTATACGGCAGGTTAGCGGAACACGGGCGGCGCGCAGGGGAGGCGAGGTGGGTAAGAAAAGGAGAGCGTAACGGAAGAGACACGTTGGTCCCTGAGTGATCTATGGGTAAAGATAAACCACGCGTTCAACAAGTGTGCCGTCGCCGATAGTCTCACGCTCTCTCTCTCTCCCCCTCTCTCTTTCTGCCTGTGTATCTCTCTCTATTTCTCGCGCGCTACGTAGCCAACTGTCGGACGAATTTTTAGACAACTTTCGGACCTCGTAACTCTCGCGCGAATAGTGCAACATGGGATTGCAATGAACGTAATTCTGAACGCGATACTGGATAATCGGAACGATACGGAAATTCTAGTTGGAGATTACGTGGCGGCTTGCTTTGGGTTTTATTTGGGACGATGGTATCGATGGTATCGGTGCGTGCCGTATCGATATCGGCAGATCGATGCATTGATTTCTCTGCAGATATCGATGTAGGAACCTATCGAAATTGGTTTCTTTTGATACCGGTGTAACTTTTAGCATTGGTATTGGTAGCTTTTATGCTGGTACTTCTTGACTTGTATCGATATTTTAATATCGATGTATGGATTTAGCTCAAAAAACTATATTGATATGTCGATACCTGTTTACGACGTATGAAAGCATGAACACTGAGAACGTATCGGAGGAGAAATTTCAAATAAATTTCAAGCTGTGAAAATTCAATGACAACATTAATATCCTGTCGTTAACCTACTGAGAGAACAAGCGAAGAAAAACGTCCGCTACCAAAGTGGGTAGCACGTGAAAAGAGCTGGAATCAGCGCACGCGAACGTAGATCGCAATCGAGGGGGTTTAATTTTACACCCCGTACACACACGCCACCGGCCATTCTAAAACAAGCCGTCAGCCGCGGAAGCACCGAATTCGCCGACCGCAGCGTTCCTCGGCCGAAACGCGCAACCACCGCGGCGAGCCCGAAACAACATGATTAAAAGTTCAGCGTGTGCCACTACCCTCGATAAACTCATTGTTCCTGAGTAAACACACGAAGGGGTCGGGTGTTTCGGGGGAACGGGTATCGCGGCGGAGCGAGGCCCGCGGAACCGGTTAATTACCCGGCGAAAAGTGCGTTCTTACAGAAATAATTAGCGAGCGGTGTGTATACGCGCGCAAACAACGAGAACTCGGGCGCTCGGAGTCGAGATTGATGCGGACGTGGGCAACGAACGCGCGTGCGCCGACGCGCCGAGGATCACGCAGGGCTGCGGCTATTGTGCTAATAACGGTGGAAAAGCACGGTAATGCGGTAGGTATGAGCCCCGAGGAAAATAAAGTGATCGACTTCGTGAGGTAGATGGTAGAGGAAATTGGTAATTTCAGCAATTATTGTGTGTTTGAATAGTAAAACGGATTAATTTGCAGAAAGTGTTGGGGCTCGTGAGTTCTCCTCTGAAGTCAAGCTAATTAGTCACCTCGATAAAATAAAATGTAGAGAAAGCTGCTAATCTGAACATTTACATATTGTGAGCTTTAGTACCAAAATTGAAAAGTTTAGAAAAAACGTTGGGACTCGTTTGAACTCCACAGAAGCCAAAGTAGACACCACAAACAAATAAAAAGTAGAGAAAGATGCTAATCTGAACATTTACATATTGTGAGCTTAAGTACCAAAATTCCAAAATTTACAAAAAGCGTTAGGACTCGTGTGAGCTCCACAAAAACCAAACTAGAGACCTCCAAAAATAAAAAGTAGAAAAAGCTGCTAATCTGAACATTTACATATTGTATGTTTAAGTACCAAAACTGAAAAATTTACAAATAGTGTTAGATTCGTGTGAGCTCCACAGAAGTCGAACTAGAGACCTCCAAAAATAAAAAGTAGAAAAAGCTGCTAATCTGAACCCTTACACATTGTCTCCTTAAATACCAAAATTGCAAAAATTTGCAAAAATTGCTGGGACTCATGAGAGCCCCACAGTAGCCTACATAAAGTAAAACCAAGAAAACACTGAAAATTCAACCACTTAAGTACTTGAATCGAGAAATTTGCAGAGAACAGAGTCGATCACCGTGCCTGCCGAGTTGCTGGCACAATGGTCCGCCGAGCGCGCTGCCGCGTTCCTTCCGTTCGAATTCTCTATGCCAGCGTTCGGTTCGTTTGCGCGCCTAGCACCGTCTACGCCTTTCAAAGCGTACCGCGTGCGGGTCCGAGAAAAATCTCAGGTAGCCCTGCGAACGCGGGGGGGTTTAGCCGAGGCGGCGGCGCAATTTTCGCCCATTTTTTTTTGCGCGGCGAACGAGTCCCGTGAAGGCGTCGTTAAGAGAATGGATCCTGCGGCTAACGGGCGGCCCAAAGCAAAATTACAAATCGCTGAAACGACGCGGCGCGGCGTCGCGTGACGTGCCACAGCGTACGCCTAATGGACTCCGTAGCTAAATAGGAGGGTGTTTTATATACACGCACGGACCAGATTCGACGCGAGAGAAGTTTATAGCCTTCATTCAAATCAGTTGGGTACTAGTTGGTGTTCATTACGTTTATGTTTGTTATATTTATAGCAGTGGCGGTTTGCAAAGAACGCGCCAGCTTGTTAACACTCCGAGTGGCGTCGGTGCGTCCTGCGTTTTCGCGCGGTGTTTTTCGTGGGGGATATATCGTTTGGAAGCTTTGAAATTATTTTCCGAGGAACTTTGATTATTTACTTTGAAAACAAACCACGCAAGGGGTTTGGTTTTTATGTTTCTTTATGTATTATAGAAAACTTTCGTGCCAGAGGCGATCGGTGAGAAACGCTTAATCAGCCTAAAGGGGCATTTTCTGAAATCTAGCGCTACTCGAAGTGTTAAGGAAAATAAGAAAGGCTTTTAAAAGAACTTGGAACTTGGTTTACTCTTATTAATAACTAGCTTCACTACTCGGCTTTGCCCGAAATTTAGATTCTGATTATATGTATAAAAACACTTCCTGCTTTATATATTAAGATTTTTATAGGATACAGTGTAATGATGACGATGCGTATTAATTATTATCGTAGTTCAGATGCCGACAGTCGTGGAAGACTGAGAATGAGAATAGAAGAGGGAAAAACTGGAGGAGTTAAGAGGGGAGGAAAAATCGATTTTTTCTATTTCACTTTTTCTGAAAGATAAACGTTTCAAGAATGCTCCCTCCAAATTTTATGAATAACAGTGGTCTCACCCTTAAGAAGTCTCTGCATAAAATAAACAAAACACTTAGATGAACTATATTAGCGACACAGCGCGTATACCTTCTGAACTGTAGAAATAAAAAATTAAGGGGTTGATCGGTACATATTACTTATAAGATACACCTGCATAGACTAACCAAAAATAGCTTGTTCATTATTCTAAATCAAATCGTTAACCTTTCGTCAATAAAACACGTGAAACTCTTCGCTGCGCAAACTATCTATGTATAGTAGTAGAGAGGTAAGTGTTATTTCTCGGTGTGAACCGGTATCAACTACAATCTACCATTAGTCCGGGCATAAGGTAGTGGCGTTGGTTAACGATGATGTTTTCGATAAATATCGCATTATCACCTGTTTACTGGTGCTTTCCAATATTACCACTTAGCTGTATCGGTGTACCCCTAGCTTCTAATTACAAGTGGCTAACATTTCCTTGCCTCCGCGAGACTTGCTCCTCCGCTCGCTGCAGGCTAATCGTTAGAACGTTTCATAATTATCTGCATACTTAGAGAGTGCAGAGTCCCGTTTACTACGTAATATCGCCGTTTACGAGTATGATTCGCGGGATGTATGATACGCCAACTTTGCAGCTGGCTTGACCAGGGATTATAAAATTTTAACCTCTGCATTCCGGGTGTGCCTTCCCAACCACAAACCTTGCTTCTACAACTTCAAGTATCCTCCCCAGGAACACTAAAGTTAAAAGTAATTTTAAAATCCTTATGCATAAATTCGTCATACATATTATCCATAAACTCTCACATTCCCTATCTTTTTTCTTTCATTCAAATACTACTATCTCCGCCAATTACTTTGCATTTTATAAGCAAATTAAATTCCGCGTAATTTACAGAACCAAACGAAGCATAAGTCACCGAAAACCGGATGGTTTTCGCGTATCACACACCACAGTACGCCGCCTCCCCGCCAGTCCCTCGCTCCGTCACGATTCCGTATTTTCGCAGCGGTGTTCGCGCTGCAAGTGTTAACGGTACCGCTGAGAACGCCCCGTTTCACTTACGCCCGGCCGCAGCGTCGATATCGCGCAGATGATCGTTAACCGGCGTCTTGGATCGGGCGAGATCGAGGGGGGACAGCGGTGGTTGGAGGATCGAGGAGCGCGGAGGATCCCAGACGTCGGGAACAAAAGGAGGAGGGGAGGATGACTCGCGGGGACGGGGATCAACAGGAAGGGCTAGGAGAGCGAGAGATCGCCATTGTAAACATAAACGAAGTACAGAACTATGCACCGAGGCCCGCCGCGCGTCCCAAGGAGAAGGAGGAGATAAAAGAAACGAGGATAGCGGGGAATAATGGTTCGCACATAATGAGAGGAGCGAGTTTCAAACGGGGGAGTGGGCGACGCTGGGAAAGAGAGGACCCCGCGGGGGAAAGAGAGGGAAAGGAAAGAAAGAGCCGCCGAACGAAAACCAGAGGAGAAGGCGAAATATAGCCGCAGTCAAGGGGGAGGAGGGGGGGGGGGTTAGAAAGTGAAGGAGGAACGAGGGGAAACGAGGGTGGAGGAAAAAAGAGGGAAGAAAATGAGAGAGAGTATGTCGTAGCACCGACCCAACCTCTTCGTTATGACAATATATCTGGGCCCCGAAGGAAACATCGCCGGAGAAGTCCTGGAGGCATGCTCCGAAAGCTCGCGGCGGCCTCCTTTGTCGGGGATTCTTCGAGCGAGAGGAGGAAGCCGCGCGTACACGAGGCCAGCAGTCTCGACTCTCCACGTAAAACCAGAATATATATATATATCTATGTACAAATATTATAGGTACATATGTACTAAGCAAAACAGGATGCTATTAGGTTTTTGCGGCGTTGCACGGTCCCCGGACCACGGTGCTGCACGGTCCGCAGGGCTCGTTGCCCGAGATAATCCCCGTTTTCCTCGCCCGACAGCGAGTCGAACGCGTCACAATGTTGAGATACGCCGCTTCTCCGCCGCTTATCAGATCCACGGGCGTCGATACGACGAACGGCGAATCAACGACGCGATCTTAATTGCCTCCGCGCGGCTGCAGCTCCGTCGGCGACTGTCGAGTTCAGCGGAGACGCGGGGAGCGAGCGCGCAAAAAGGCGAGGTTAGGTTCAGCCCGAACCGTAGGAAATGAAGACGCACCACCGCGAGAGTCGGGCGGAGGAGGGGACCCCAGCGACGTTTTTGTCCAGCGACGGTTAAAGGTCCCACGTATATTATTCCCTCGAAGCGTTACCTTAAGTGGCACCAGTGATTTTTGCGCGCCGCCTCGCGGTCGTGGAGGAGAAAGCGACGCGAAGGAGCGCTGCAACTTTTTCGCGGCCTGCCCGCCAGCGAATCTGCCACGACCGTTTTGCTTTCTATGACTCGGCGCACCACGATCCTAATCCTATGGGAACGGGCGAGTCGAAGAATCGGCTTCGTTAATACACCGACTGCCGCGGAGATATTTACGAGGCCGTGATTTATCGCTGTTTTTCGCCAGACTCCCGTCGACCCTCTCGCGCATTACTAACAGGGATATTGTCTGTATGGTAGCGTTCGTGGAAGGAGTTGCTCTGTTGGAGATGTATGGGGTGGTTGTAAGTTCGTGGTATACAGTTCGCGGCAATGTGATCTAATTGCAAGCGTGCTTGATTCGTGGTATGAATATATGAGACTCGTTGGAATGATGTATCTATAGAAAGATGAAATAATTTTCAGTTACCAATTGGAAATGTTTTCAATTCTTCTCATTTGCACGCATACGACTCGGTAGATTCCTTGGCTGAGAGAACAAGGTCAGAAATACGAGTCTTCCCTTTTATTTAAACATAACTGAAGTAATTAAGCAATCAAACTATATCCCTGCACTCAAAATCTCGCGAACCAAGATGGCGGCGTATGGAACCATCTGCTAAGTCCCACATCGCAACTAAACATTCCAAGTGTTAAAAACGAAGAGCACTAAAATCTTCGAGAAGCAATCAGAACGTTTACCTGACACTGAATAAACCGACAAACGTCAACAACTTTATCTTCCAAAGTCTATCGGTGAAAAAAGAAACAAAAAGGAACATCTAACCTAGTATGCTGTTATATCCTCCAGACGGCCATCGCGCGGCCACTTCTATTACGCTCGTTCCAAGGGCAGAGGACTCTTTACAGGGGAACCTGTTATCGGCGATACTCTGTTTTTACGAGTCGAGGAGCAGCTCATCCATATATCGCGGCGGTTTTTACGCGAGCGGATCTCGGAAAGGGGAGATATGTTACGACACTGGGCCAGAGGGACAAATGGCACGCACGTAAACACCGGGCCACGGTTCCTATATCGACGAGCCGCTCTATAAAGCGATCGTACGCCGCGACAAACTGCCAATACGTAACGCGTGGGGTCGCCCGAGTTTATCCTACCATTGAATCTCGCAAGAACGCGCAGTTTGGGGTTTGACAAGGCTCCGGGCATCGGCGCGTTGCGAGGCAATTCGTCGATGTAAGAGCGGGCCTCGTTCGTAAACCTCTCCCTGCCCCCTCCGCTCTGCCATCCGACAGCCACGCTCCCCTTCGCCCTCGGTGCAGCGCCCGACGTCGATCGGATCCATAGAAAGGTAGCCCGTTTGCTCGAGTTACGACCGTGCGTTAAACCTAAAGAACCTCTCCCCCCACTCTCCCCGCTTCAAGCATCGACGAACTTATGACGGTCAAAGCATGGGAAGCGTATTAGCTGCGGGCTGAAAGCTCGCGAAATAAAGCGTCGACCTCGCGGAGAAGGATCAACGCACGGCTCGGATCGGCCGCGCGCGCGTGTTAACCGGCGAAATGGACAGTAAGGTCGCCCAGCCACTCTCATTCTGGCTGTTAATACGAATTTTAATCGCTCGTCGTAAAGAGATCGCGCGCGCGTGCAACGCCAATAGCGCGCATCGAGCCATGAAGGGGACAGCTATACACGTCGGTCTGGGCAATAAACGTGGCCTTTTTATTAAATCTTTGCCCCCGAGGCCACGGTGTCTGTCCGCGTCCCGTCTTATCGCGCCTCCCCCGCTTTGTTCCTGCACTAAAAGCTCGCGCGAAAGAGGTCGCGCGCGACGCTTTACGACGCGCTGCTCTCTCTCTTTCTCGTCCCGGCCGTTTATGGTGATCGTGACGGCTGAAAGGACAGGTCCGATATATATCCCGCGCACCGATGTATCGTTTACCGGGGAACGCGGCAACTTCACGCGCCGCGGATTTAGAAGAGGCTCTTTAGCATCAAACTGGTTTGTTTTAATGACCCTTCGCGTCTCTTTTCGCCGTACCGTTACGTCCTGCGTACGCGCGGCGGCACCGGCCAAGTGTAACAGTATACACGCGTCGCGGCATTGTAAAAACGCCCTGTCGTTCGAACGATCGCTCCGGTGGAAATACATATCGGCGCTGCCGGCCGCCAGATGCGAAATCTTTACGCTTTACCGGCCGCTCTGACGTCCAAGACACATTTTGCTAATACGACAGTGGTTATCGGTGGATCGAGTATCCGTGCTAGTAGTTCCTTGGATTTGTCTCCACTCTCTGTTCTCATTAACGTTCATTCTCGAGAGATAAGACTACGGCTTTGAATACTGAATGTAAATTCGAAATTGATGGTCATCAAGATTTGAATTTCCCGCGTATCTTCGACTACTTTTCAATTCTACTCCCTTCTTTAATCTTTTAACGTAATCCGAAGATACTCGATCCACGTAGAAGTAAAACGTTCGTTAACCGAATGACGGGCATGCTAAACGTATGAATAAACGGTAGCGACGTTTCATTTCGTTCGCACAATGTGCCCGACAGAAAAGTGACCGTCGGCGGTTTGAATAGCGCCAAAACGCGCGGCCGATAAGCCCATTAAAAGAGGATTCGCTTTGAGATATCGCCTGAAGGTGGAACGACGAGCAAGAGGGAAGGCGGAGGGGGATGCGGCGGCGCGGAGGGGGCAGGCTCAGTCGAGCAAGAAACCCAACGACGATTTGTCCGTTGAGCAAGGCTAACAGGCGCGACTTAACGTGAATTATTAAGCGCTCGCGGTTCGCGCGTCGCGTGTACGCCGCCCGTGAGAGCGAGATAAAGCGACGGAGGCGAAGAAGCGAGCGTATATATACCGGAAGGCTGTGGCCCCAGGCCGGTGGGGCCGATTAATCGCCCGGGGAACCAGTTTGTCGGAAATAAAATCTGCTCCCCGGAGTGGAATCGTGTGCTTGACCGTAGGACGTCAACGCGCGCCGGCCTTCCCGTTTTTAACAGCGTGGCCTGCAGGGGCGCGTCGACACCGGAGCGCGTATCATCGCTATCATCGGGGCTTCCCCGATCGTGCATGCCGCTCGCCTGTCCGATCGAAGGGGATTCTTCGTCTATAAGGGCAACTTTAAACCGGCCAATTTTACGTTCTCGCTATTACTCGCTGGCGCGCATCTTTAAGGATTTGCGGGAAAAAATTATTATTAAATTTAGGTGGTAGTACTCGTGAAAATGAACGCGGGAGGTTTAACCCTAATCAACCTTCCAATTTCGAACGTCAGGGTTCATTGAACATATTTTTCAAAATAATTACCAGCTGACCCGTTATCCGGTTTCATCTGGGAATTATTTACGATGTTTCCAAAATAAAAAAGGCTAACGAAAAATAGTCTATAATCTAATCTAGGACGTATTTAATGTATATTCAGATTTTCAGTGAAATCCATTCAGCCCCTTGGGCGTGAAAGAGGGAAAAGCAGACAACGTTTCACTTTTATATATTAGTAGGGAAGTAGGGATTCTGATCTGAAATACTTTCTTCAAGAAGTACTTTTTTCAAGAACTAATTCCAAGAATAAGTAAGTCCTGCAGATTGATGTGTAGGATGGGTCCGAATGGACCCCGCATCCATTTGAGGGTTAATAGTAGGACAATTTTATTCTCATTCCGAAGTATCGATCTCTTGAAACGTGCATGCCTACACGTCTACTGAATTAGCAACACTAATTGGGAAATTCTTACTAAAGAGACGTTCAGAGAAACACAACTGTACAGTCAGATAATTCGATTCCGGCCGCTTCAACATAAATATAAAGCACTTCACGCGATTGGTATTTGTTTCGAAAACCCTTCTGCAATATTTCGTGAATATGGTCTAGCCAAACGCGAGCCTTCGCTCTGACCAATCTAAATATTATAGAAGCGTTCATCAAACGACTGTCTACTCCATAAACTGCGCCACTAACCGCCGCTGAATTTGTGTTCGAGCAGCCAAAATATAACGAGCAGACTGTACTTGCAAGAAACTACCACTGAGTTTCTGTTTCCAAATATGGAACACGATAGAAAATTTAATAACTTAAATTCAAGCGTAACCTCGTTGGAATTTTTAAGTGACAGTATGCAGCTTTCAGTTTCCTGGAAGGAACTCCACGGAATTGGATGGAGAAACGACCTAACCTGCGCGACAATATCGATAGGCAGCGACGCGCGGGCCGACGCGGACGCGCCGGCAAATGAATCGCGCGACAAAGGAGCGAAAACGGGCATCGGGACAGTATCTACGAACAATAGGTGAAACGATCTGTAGAAAATTGTCCTTCGAGGCGAGGGTTTCGTCATCGTCCTCCCAGGCGCGACACACCGTCCGCCTTTCTATGTACGGAAACGTGATCGCCGGTTTACGCTCGTATCAACGAGCCCGCGCTTCGCGATGGCGTATTTCAAATGCTAAAATAAACGCTTACGCCGCGGGTGCCTGTAGCGCCCTCGTAAAAACGCCGCATAATCTTATAAGGCGGCCGTATCAAACTCGGCGTTTCACAGCCGGCTCGATCGGTTACACGAGACTTTCGCGGATACGGTATTTTTTTTGCGGTGGTTCCGACATCTCTCTCCGAGATCTTGCAAAATACATCTGGCCAGATACACTCGTAAGCTACCATCGTACGCTTGGGCACGTTAATCATACGAAACAGGGCTGCCCGGCTGAGAAAAAACCGTTCGTCGAAGTAATATGCCGGGTTTCGTAAACGCTGACCGCGATGGTTACGATAGAACCACGGTGCACGTAGATGTGTACAGTCAGCTCATTCGATTCCGGCAAATGAAACACGTATGCACGGCGAGTTCACTTGGTTGGCAATCGTTTGGTGAATATTGTCTATAGCGTGACTTTGCTGTAAACCATATTCACGAAATGTTGTAGAAATGTTCACCAAATAAATTCCAACCCGTGTGAAGGTTAGAATCAAGTGAAGCGACTGTACCACTATTGTAGACTATTCGTTACTGAACTCAGTGGTTCAGTATTCCTATTGGCTGTCTACCTTCGGTATAGCGATGACGTCACTGGAAGAGCTCCTCTGGATTCACGCCTAACGTCAAACCTTTGGTGGTGCTAATAAGCAAAGGTGACGATCTGGAGGAACGTTCTTTGGAGAAAACCGGGCTTAAAACACTGTACGAGTATAATGCTGACTTAACAGGTGGATACGTAGGCCTGAAGAAGTTCTGGAATGTTGGTCGTTACGTCGACTCATCAGACGAAGTTGCCGGATCGAATTTGATTCTTTTGCAAATCATGGATCCTGAGAAAAGGAAACTTTTATTACTTGCCTCAGGGCCTACCATTTGCAGAAGAAATCAAATTGAATCGACTACTTCGAAGCAATTTTGTTTAATAACGGTGATGTGTCATTGGTTAATACTCTATAATTTAAGTCGGGTTGAAAGTACTCAAAGAGTTACATCGATACTGAACTACTCTCAAAAAGTATTTCGATAAAGATTGCAACAGAAATTTTCAATAATCTATTATGCAACAAGCATCAATTATTTCGCTAGAATATTATTCCCAGTGAACGCCACTCGAAACAGAGGTTATGGCGGTGTACGCGCGAACGTAATTGACTTTTCAGAGTTCTTTCGACCGTTGCGGCATCACGCTCGTAATTTCGACGGGCCACAGAAATGGCGGGTACACTCTGTTAAAAAATATGAAACCTGTCCACTTCGCACAGATGGCATCCATTTCGAGAACATTACCGCGATATTTCGTGAATATGGCGCTGCCCTAACCCCACGTTCGCGAATAATCCCAGAAGTGCTCTCGAAACGAATGCTGCTAACCGTACGAAGTTGGGCCACTTTTCGCCACTTGTTTGCGGCAGCTGGAGCGATATTTTTCAGCCGAGTGTACAGGGATGCCAATCAGCGGTTCGACAACTTCGACGCAACGGAGGAAACGGCCGGTGCCGCATTGAAAGTCGAGTTCCGCGCGAGCGGGCATTCTGATCCAACAAATGTAGATCGCGAGATTACCAGCCACTCGAACGGTGTTCCCGATCACCAGCTACCGCGAATTAATGTCTCACTCGTTTCACCGATCGGGACGGGCGTTTATCTTCGCGGTCGGCTTTGTGGAACACGCTACCGACTTTGCGAACTCTCTCCCCGCCTCCTTCGCGCCACTCTTGCCCAAGCCGCGCAAATAAATTACTGAATAACAGATTGCGAATATCCGTTGGACGCAATTTTCTATAGATAAGTACCTAAGAACCAATAAACTTTTACTGGTGAAGAAATAAAAGATATTCTTGCGTAAGAATGTAGAATGTAGAATAAGAATGTGCGACCATGTATAAACATAGGTTACATGCTTATGTTATTCGAAACAAATGAAATTGAATTGGTTCAATAACACTGGACGTGATATAAGTGATCGTGTTGTGGGATTCACTCTGTATTAGGAAACCGGGGAAACTGTTTTAGAGCTACATTGAAACCTTAGTTTCGATAAGTATCACACTTATCCAATTTCGTATTATTTCTGATCTTACGCTTTTATAAAATACAACTAAAACTATAGCTTCTTATTTAACGAAAATTAGTCACCTTTCTTGTTCTAACTCTACTTAAAACAAGAAAACTTAGTGTACTAATAACGAAACCACCCTGCACGATACGAAGAATGTGAAAATGAGAGTGAGAAGAAAGTTTCCACGCTGAAAACCATCGCGAACAGTTAACCCAGCGTAACAAGTCGAAGACACATGTCCCTCGAATAGCTTTCCAAGAGCAATGTTATAGGTTAAAAGGTATCAACGCCTGACAAAAGGTGTCCTCAGAGGCGTCTTCCCGTTGACTGCGAGGACATTCAGCGCCGCTCTTTAAAACGACAGAAGTAAGAAAGGAAAACAGTCCTTGGCAGTGACGCGACAGTGGTACTGCGGCCTATTTAAATTATTCGCGACACACAAGGGCCGCCCCTCCATGGAAATAATACGAGCTGGGGGAGGAACATCCCAAGCCTCTCAAAGAGACACGCAGAGACAGAGATGTTATCTAAGCCGGGTCAGAGGTATAAACAATCGTGTTGTACAAACTCACCACCAGTTGGCCTGCGCGCCGTTTTGCCACGCGACGAGCAGCAACGGTACGAGCAGGAAGGTCGTAACGACGGGCCGCATCTTCGCGTCGGGTGTAGATTGACTCGCTGGCTTTTTTTCTCTCGCGGGATCGTTCTCTCGTTGCTGGACGAACCAAAAAAAAATAAAGGACGAGGTTGATGCCTGCCGGTGCCGCCTTCAGCCACGCATTCTTATGAACGTCGATTATCGATCGAGAACTCGCATCGACGGTTTTGTTCCCGAGGCTGACAGATCGAGATCGAACGTTGCCCGTGGATTCGAATCGATCGCTGTCGCTCGGTGGTTCCCCGTAAGACAGCGCCTCTCTCCTATTTCGTTTTTCGTACTTTCGAGCGTGTTCTTCCCTCTTACATGTCCTCCGCGACGGACGTGTTGTCACTAGTCTCGCGACGGTACTCGGGACGTTAACGAGAGAAGTACATTCGATCTTTCGCCCGGACCGAGCACTTCTTCTTTTCTTTTCGTCGCACGAGATCTACGAGCGGTGGCGCGCTTTTCGAGCGGATCGAAATGCGGGAGTGTAGCAACGCGGACCGGGAATCCCCGCGAGTGTTAGGAACGTGCGTTGAGGAATGTTTCTAAGGGGGAAGGACCGAAAGGTGTCGAATGTTGAGACGCGTAGTACGACGAATATAAGAAGGCTCGTCTCGGGAGGACGAGGCCGGACGCGAACGAGATGACACTCCGTGGACGATCGCGTACGTACTGTGGCCGGTAGTCACGAGGAAAAGGGCAACGGGGCTCCCACGGTGGGCGGGGCCTTCGGTCACTCGCGGCCGCGCGATTGGCCGACGCGCGGAACAGCCACCGAGGCTCCACTCGCGTTAATTAAGCATTTCGGCACACCGTCCCGTCTCCGACGTTCGCGCGTACGCTCGCTCGCGATTCGTTCGCCAGGAGTGCTCGTTTCCGCGAGTTTCGCGAGAAACTCTGCGTGGAGAAACGGGAAGGAATTTGACGACGGGGATGCAGGATCCTGAGATCATCGGGCGACCGATTTCTCCCGATCCCGCGACCCGAAACGTTGGAAACTTCGATACGATACCCGCGATAAATATCGATTCGTCTCGCTGCGATTCCCAAAGCATGGACCTGCGGCGTGATGACAAAAAAGATGGCAGTGTCGGGGGACGATTTGTGGGTCGGTAATGTGATCGCTTTCTCTGACGGCAGGCTATAGGCTACTGTGGAACAATGAACTGATATGGAGAACTTTGTTTACTCGGCGCGTGTAGCTTGTGTTGTTCGGTTCTTGGAGACCTGTGAGGCGAAAACAAACTTCAGGCGTTGAATAGGTGTATCGATGAAAGCTTACAAACTGTGGGGAGGATGTTTTAGGTAAGTGAACGAGTCATTTCGTTTTTAAGTTTGTTTATGGGGAGGTAATGAGTGTAAGGTTGTTTCTTGTGTCGGTTATAATCGGGTAAGGTAACACGAATGTGGATATGTATATGTTGTTCGTTCAGCGCCATATTCTTTTGATTCGCGACGTTGATTTCTCTGGGTTATATTATTTTTTAATTAATTTGAATTTGTTGAGAGATTATTGGAGAAACTTATTGACAACGCGATAGAGGTTGTTGTCGTAATCAATACTTTGGAATAGATCTGGAGTTTTGAATGAAGCGAAAAGTTTGTGCAATTTGTCAGAGTTGAAGTGAGGCACAGTGAGTTCTGGATTAAAAAATAGTAATTTCAAAATTTGTTATAACTATGTCTTGCATAAAAAATTATACAGTTCTTACAAATTATGAGTAATTATTAAATATTATAGATGATTTGCAAAATTCATTTACGTCAGAAATGTAGTAATTTTGTCAACAATAAAACGAAAATAAGTTTATATCGGTGAATTTTGTAGAAAAGAATTGTTTATTTAAATTGAATGGGAATTCAGATTGAAATAATCAGCTTCTTAAATGTTATCAGAAAACTGTAAATTCTAATCAGAAATGTCCAGAAATTTATTAAACTTTTTTAATAATACGTGCTTTATGCAACGGTTTTCTAATTAACGTGAAAAGCGTTAGAGAAGAAAGTGCCTTCTTGTGGGCAACGCTCACGTTATTGCCGACAACTTCGTTTACTACTCTGTCGATCAGTGATGATTCATATAAGACTTCTAATTGTAAAGTCTAATTGCTTCTCTCTAAATCCATTGCTGTCTACAATATCGCGTTAAAATGTTTAAACGAGTGTAGAAATGAAAAAATGTAAAAAGTCTTTCGTTGATAATTCATCAACTGCCACTGTGACTTTACCACAGGCGGTAATTTGCCATCCGCAGCAATACATAGCATCAGTTGGTAGTATCGTATCAGTATCATCAGAGGCAAGGTGTCTGTTTTACCATCAACTGATACTATTAATCTTGAAAATCACAAATTTACGAATGTATCATAGCCCGACACTCAAGGCCGGCGTGAACTTTTGCGGAGCCGGGTTCCAAAAAACACATTTCTCTGCATGGGCGTCCGGAAGGGGGTGCAAAATGGGCAATTGTCCCCCTGGCTTTGAGAAAAAAATCGCTTATTTTTCAAAACTGATCTTTATTAAGTTTATACTAAAAAGGGAATACATATGTATTTTTAAATTTCGGTTTTAAATTCTTAAAAAAAGCAAGGGGGTATTTTTTTCTTTACCATCATCGCAAAGCCTCCCCTAAAAAAAGTCTCCGGACGCCCTTGTTTCTATGTACATACTTCTAAATTTTATAATAAATATCTATGCATGGGGCTCCGCAAAATTTACGATGCGCTTTTCGTGGACCGCGGGGCCTCGCTAAACGACTCTACACAGTAATTCTGCAACTATGTACTCACTAATACAAAAATAGCAAGGAATAAGGGTGAAATAGAGGAAATCAGAGACGCAGAAAGAATAATTTCCATATACCACAGTATTTAACAAAATCAATTTTATTTTCTGTGACAACAACAAAAAAAAACGCTTTCCCTCATGTGCATTCAGTGAGTGGCCTGCTACTGAACCCGCACAGTTTTCGCGGCACTATTACTGCGATAGACAATATAATATACAAGGCACGTGTACCTGTAATTCGTGATTGGATCACATACTTAGATCAACTTAGCACGCATCGTTCGAATGGCAATTGGTCAGAGACTCTAAATACTATACACCAAGTAGACCTGATCATTAAATGCTAGCCTATGTACAAAACTAAATAGACGTATACCTCTCCTAGCACTAAAACAATCCACACAGTCATACGCTTGTAAATTCTGTCTGGCGTTGCGAGGGATTATGATACAAGCCAGCCATAGCTTCCTGCAAAGCCCTTAAACACGCCACGTGAGCCTTGAATCCTCCCGCCTTTTCCGACGAAGATTCAACACGTACATGACCAACGTAGCCACGAGCTTGTAGCTCTCTCCAACCAGGTGGTATCGGCCCATCGGTTTGCTGCCGTATAGGTACATAAGAGTACAAAGGTCCATCGTCCATCTTTGGTACTGGCATATAACTCTGGCTCCCTTGGTTGCCAAACTTTATTCCTGTACTGAACTGCGTCGCTTTAGGAGGCGCTGCCTTCACTTCCTTCTTAGACGCTTGTATCGCAGAGGCAAACGTTTCCACAATATTCTTCGCATTCCCTTCGGAGAATGTAAGTTCATCTATCAACGCCTCTTTCTCCCGAATCTTCTTCCTCTTAGCTTCGATCTCTTCCTTAACCAACTCCAACCTTCTCTCCTCTTCCTTCTGCTTCTCCAACTCTATCATCTCCTCTAATTCATACTCGCTTCTACCGATCTTAGACTTACTCTTCGTTATCTGATCTTTGTTATCCTTCTTATACTGATCGATCTTCTTATTCATCTCTATCACATCGATGTTGTTAGCCAAGTTATATATTATCGTCTCGATGTCTTCCAAGTAATCGTTAAATTCCCGCAGGCTCGAGAAGTCCTCCTCTTTTTTATTGAAGTCTCTCAGTATCCTCTTCCTTATGTTTACCTCCTTCTCCACCATCGGGTCCTCGAACAGCTGCACACGGAAATTCGCTCGCCTCAGGGGGATTTTGCAGTCGGGGCAAGATCCGGAACCTACGAAGACGCATCGTAAACATTAGAATACCTGTCGCAGGGAGTTTTTCTTGACGCAGCGAGGATACTAACCTTTGAGGAACAACAAGTCTACGCAACTCTCGCACAAAGTGTGTCCACATACGTTCACCATCATTTTCAAGGATGGATTCCGGTATTTCGTGGTTTTGCATCTTGGGCACGCTTGGTCGTCCATTTTAACGATGTATTGTATATATACTGATGTTAAACTGACACGAAGCAGAGGTTATGTTTCCTAGACGGATCAATCGGTTGAAGGGGTAGAAACGTTCACAATTACCACGCACAGCATAATGTTACTGTGAATTTGAATTAACTGTCCTATAAATCCAAGTAATAGTGGAACAACTCAATTATCACATATTTACGTCGCACCGAGATTCGTGCAATCGATGTTTCGTAACATAACCTAGAATTAAAAATTCACGCGCATCATAGCCTCTCGAATCCGACGCAATCGATAGCGTAAAATCGAGGGTACCGTGTATCGACAATATCGAGGATGTTTACGACCGCGATATAAACTGCAATATCAGTAAAGCACGGGCAATGATAATATCCGTGCCGATTATGATCGCTGCTAATAATTACCGACAATTGCGGTCCTGTTCTATTTATCGATCGAACCGTGCTACATCCGATGAACTAATGGACGTGTAATAAAACGAGCAAGAGGAATAGCAGGCGAGTTCTGGAAAGTTTAATACTTATTTCTTCGTAATTCCGCATTTAGAGAAAAAAGGAGTTTAGTCGATGGTATAGCACTTATCCTGAGAAGGGGAGGATACGTGATTCAGTTTCTCCTATTCGCTTTTAAACGTCCGCACACGGACACGTAAGCGAATTAAAAGATAAAAGTTATCGGCGGGACGTGCATCGCATGGTTTTCCCGTTCAGCTAGCGAATTCGCATCTTCCTTCGCGAAAGTCTCGATCAGTGCGCGTTGTTACGTGATTACCGGGGCGAAAAGTGGGGGGAGCGAAAAGGGGGAAGGGTTCGCGCTGAAAGGATCTCGAGTCAAACCCCTCGAGATCGCGAGTCGTACGTATTGTACATACATATGTACGCGGCGCGCGTTTGACTTCTAACGATTTGGGGCATCGATTTCTCTTTCAATCTCATCGTGTAGATTGTACATTAAAAAAGACGCCAAGAAAGGGACACAATGTATGTCCATTATGCTTGAAAGAACAAAAGGTGAGCGCCCTTTGGTGTCTCGCAGACTTCCCTGCTCCTTCGCCCGGCGATGGTTGCAGACACCCATTATTCAAGACCTCCCGTAAGGCCGCCCTTGACGTTCCGTGAAAAATGCGCAACGACGTTTCTTAAGCAAACGAAGGTGCCCCCTGAGCCCCGAACCGTAGACCGAAACACGCGAAATTCCTGAGATTAGCCGGAATCTTGTTCCGGGGAGATCTCCCGAAGTGAGCACCCCATTACAGTGTTTTCTCGTTTCATGGAAATTCGCGCCGGAATAGCGTCTTTCCGCGATATCCAAATTTAACGAAAATTTGAATACATTGCGCGGCTCATGCTATGCGGCACTCACATAAATTTTATTTAACGAATTTAGATCCGAAAGTGCGAGCAACTTTTCTGCTTTACAACTGTATTACTATATCCCGTTTTCATTCGAAACTTAATACTCTTAAGAAAGTTAAATATCTATGATAAAAATTGATAAAAAAAAAAAGACCATAAAAATACTAATACCTATAAACTAACAATCTCCGTGATCCTTATCAGTAAATTTATTAACCAAAAAAAATATACATTCTTAAGTAGGTACTACTTAATTTATCTAATGAAATTAATTTCTCTAAGAGTTCCCATTAATGGCTACAAACAAGTAAAAAAGGCCACCAGATTACTCAAATTAATCTTCGCCTTTTTAACAAGTTAAGCCCCCGCATATTACATATTTCGGGCCACCCTGTATAACCCTTTGGAAACGGTGCATTACGCGGAGCATTGCGCGGCGACATCCGTGGCTCCTCGACCATAATCCAACGGTCAAGACACTCGAAGGAGAACTGGCTTGTTTTGTTTACCGTCCTCCGTTCGAACTCGCGATCAAGGCGATAAGCTCGGTTTAGCCGTTACGCTTGGAAACGACCCGAAAGAGTGGCAGTAGCTACTGCATTATATTCGTTACGCCGGGTGGGGGGCCGTGTTGGTGCGTGACACGTGTACACGGACATTGACGACAAAGACGACGGCGGGGACGACGATCGGTCGGCATGGAATTCGATTCTCGACTAGGGGATGCTGCACGCGGCCGATAGGAGTGTTCGTGTCCGTGATAGAAGCAAAAGGGATACACGCTTGCGCCGGGCGATGCTACCCCATCTTCCCCGTTGACTTCGGGAGAGGGAAAGCGGGGCGTGTGCAAGGACAGATGGCAGGGCGTCTCTCCCGGGCCGTGTCGCATGCACTATCAGTTTCGCTCGGATGTTCGTACACGAGTTTTATCGCGCTCTTCCACGACGCTCGCGCCCGTCAAACGCCGCACGCTCAACCATCGCGCACGTACCACGAATCGCGGAAATTAGATCACGGTCCGAACGTTTCACGCCCGTGCGGATCCCTTCGTTTCGACAGAGACAGCGTCGACGTCGCAGAACCTATTCGCCGATAGTTCGATTTGCATAATAGAGCTGGTTAAGACGGGAGACGACTGGGATACTTCTTTCTTCGACGTTCCCATCCTATCACCCTCCTCCTTTTTTCCTTCCCACTTTTACACCCTTTCTTTTTTTTTTCTTTTTTTTTTGGACGTGAATTGACAGTTCGCGCGTCGAATGAATTAAAGCAGCGAAGGAGGGAATGTTATAGCGGGAAGATGAGAGGAGGGCATCGGTTTATTCGGGACCACGGTGTAGAGGGAAGGACGATCCCTATGCATCCAGACGCTGTAAATCGCGAATAGCCGACAGACATAATGGCGACATCGAGTGAAAAAACGAAGGAAAATCGGATGCTATTGATTCGACCGTTACTTTCTCCACGCGACGATCTTGATTCCGCGGCTTTGTCGAGAGATGCGGCATAGAACGCTCGCTGCTGGATTATTGCGCCACGGTAGGAGGAGATTAACGCACCGTGAGAAGGGATAATTCGCAAACAATCGAGGAAGCGAAAGCCGCGGAGAAGCACATCGACACGGCGAAGTCCCATTGTCGCGACGGAACCGTGGGACAGTGGTGAATTCTCGGGAGAAGAGGAAGAAAAGGAACGACAGAGGGGGGAAGGGAGGGAAGAAAAAGGACCGCGAGGGATACATAGAACGACATCCTGGATCGACTATGAGAGAGAGAAACAAAAAATGAAGGGTTTATTTTTTACCCTGAGTCTGTTGTTTTCGGGTAAGTGAACGATTGATCAGTCACGTGTCGCGAAGATCGAGCCCCACGAGAATTACCTGTCCCCGAGGGCGACGAGAAAGAAATTCGATTCCGCGTACGCCGTTCCAACGCCCGTTTATTTAAAACGGGACGAGCGTCGGGCACGGGTGGCGGCGGCGTAACGATAAAAAGTGTCGGCGCATTTATTATAATAACACGGCCGTGGCGGGTTTCATTGCTACGCTGTTTCAGCGAGGAACAAAACGACCGTGCGACGGTGAGACCGAGCCCGCGATACCTCACTCACTGTCACGTATTATGAGATAAAGTAGTTCCTGAAACTGCAACCAGAAACTTTAGCACGTACTTTAATGCTTTACGAGGAAGCCATGGCTAGTAAGGTCCGCGCCCGAGTGAAAGAGAGATGTATCGCGGCTTTTACCGTCTGCCGCTTCGGGACACGTTAAAATGATTTCTTACCGCTTCCGGCCGTACATCGTGCACGGGGCGCCTATGCCCGAGTGCTCCGCGGTAAACAACACCGGAGGCGAGTTAACGAAATTCCGATAACGAACGGCGTAACGCGGGGCGAACTTTTCTTTCTCTCGTTACTTCTCCCTCTTTCCCCACCCTCTCTCACTCCCTCCCAACGACCGCCCGATCCACTCGAGCCACTCAGCCGACGTCTCAGCCGAGCACGCGGGCCGGGGGAAACAACCTTTCCGGTCAAGGAACAATCCGCCGCAATCCGAAGATTGAAACGAAGCATTCACCGCTGAGAGCGCGCTTTGTGTTTTCTCTTCAAGTGCAACGACTGGCCCGCGGCACCTCCGATCACGGGATGCACGAGAACCACGCACTGGATCCGCTCGACCGTGGGCCATACTTCGACGTAACGGCGTCACGGAACGTCACCGCGCTGGTCGGCAAAACGGCCACCTTAAACTGCCGCGTGCGGAACTTGGGCGACCGTACGGTAGGTAACGAGCGTCATTCATTACGCGCGACGGAGGTTCAGGGGCGGGGAAAGTAGGCGCATCGGTTATCGGCCGTCAGCAACGATGGAAATTCACGCGATTCAGCGGAACGGGGGGGAATAATCACGGCGGCCGGAATATATCGATGGGAAAGTGCCGGTTGCAGGGGCAGCGTAGGAATATAAATCGGCAGCGGCGTTCTCGCTTCTCTGCGTAGAAAAAAGAAAGGGGAGAAGTATAAAATAGGTAGCGCGCGCGGCGGGATAATAACGACGAGTACAATTTAAGTTGGCCCATCACGGTGAGGTAACTGTACAACAAGCTGAAATTAGCTTCGCGGCCGGGAAGTAAGCGGGGAGGCGGGGCGGAAAAAGGCAAAGTTTCGTTATTCGCGTCGTTTGTTCGTGCACGGTGCGCCGGTTGCGTTCACCGTAGGAATTTAAGTAAAACGGAAGGGTTCACCGTTTTTTTTTTCACAATACGCACGACCGGGCAGTTTTTATTCCGCGCTCCCGCCCCTCGCTCTCCCCAACCGATGTCCCCTTTCCGTCCGCCGTTCAACCTGTTCTCTCTTCTTTCGTTTTGGATAGCATCGATAATGCCAGATGCCTGTTGTTCCCTTGAAACGCCGGCTTCAAGCGGGGCAGATATTTCTGCGGCGAAGAATACGTCTGAATAGCGGGGCCGACCGTGTATAGCTACGTGAGCGGTGATTGAATGCGGGGCGAAAGATCGCGACGGTAAATACGTGGATCGTCCTTCGTGATGCTACTTACGACGGAAGGGGCCGCGCATAATTTATCAGCTGGCCTTCTTCGTAGACGTCTCCCTACTCTACCGCGCCTCCACTCAAACTTTCAAGCGGACGTTAAATTTTCATTCGACCAACGAGCTCATCTTGATTCTGCTTTAATTGCAAGTAACACTTTAAGCTCTACTTGAATTTTAAACGGCTCACCGGTCGACGGCGAGTCGCGCGCCTTGAGTGCAATTTAAAGCGGACGGTGGTGGCTTTTCATCGTGCTACGGGGTGTTCATCCGGTGGTCGGCCCCGTCTCGTTAATATCCCTTTGTGCGCCGCCCTACCGATTAATTATCGACGCGCGCTTGATGCCAATTTATAGTCTATTTAGAAAGAAATGAGCGAGGCCAGGAGTGGGGGCCGCGATTCAACGAGGCGGGACAACAAATGGCCTTAAACCATCAACGCGCAATCAACGACACACGCTGATAGCCCTGTGAAGTATGACCGTTTCACTGGACTCTATGACCGCAGGGCTGGCGCATCGTATAATGCATATTCAACGGTCATCACCCCTCTGGTGGCTGACGCGTGTGCGCGCGCGGGGAAAAAGTTCGTCAACCGGTGCGGATAACGTTAATAATTATTTAGCCGACAACAATCGGTGTCCGGCCGACGCAAATTGATGTTTGCGAACGTATCAGGCCGCGTTACAGGACCATTAATTGCAGTTATCCACGCCATCGTTGCTGTCCCGGTAACAGAGCGCGTTTCTTGCCGAATGCGTTCCCGCGCGCCTACAGGGCGGATCAAAAAAGGTGGTCGCACCTTTTAACAGTTATTCCAATCAATTTTTACGCTTCGATTGGTGCAGATTTATTGAAACATCTCGGGCGTGTAATTCATCTCGATTTTTGCATTCAGTGTAGATATTATTTTTTTTTCTTTGGAGATTGAAGCGCATGCCATTTACGAATGGGTTCCCTTATATGGGAACAATGACAGAACGCAGTCATTTCTTTTCATCCAGATGCACGGATTCGTGCGTGAAACCTGGGATTGTTATTGCTTGCACACCAGTACACGCATGATCGACGCGAAACCGTGCTTTTTTCGCGGGTCAGTTAATACGACGAAATATGCGTCGCAGTTTTCAACCTCGTCTGGTTCCGCGAGACATTAATTGTCGGGATTCAACGCTCGGATCTATTACGGCCACTGAAACGCTGGTATTATTCGATGTCGAGGCAAAAAAAAAAGCGATAGCAGCCGGCGATTTCATCTCTGAATAGTGCAGAGAGTATTATTTAATAGAACGGCTGCGTGCAGAAATGGAATCAATTTCGTTTGTTTATTCATTGAAACGGTAATCGAGTCGCGCGTGTTTGATTTAAAATTTAAGGCGATTTGCACGCAGTATTGCCCAGCAATCGGTGTTTCGTTATTTAGACGCATGAAGCGTGGCTGTCTTAAGGGGGGAGACCACTGTCTCGGCCCGAAATGTAAGGGTATTTTCGGGAATTTATTTCAACCAAACAACGCAAGTAAATCAATTTATTGCTTAGTATAGTCAATAGTGTATATATCGAAGGGTAAGAAAATTTTTTTTTTAATCAAATTCATAAATCCGTTTTCTGTATACACTCCGTCAAAATTTGCGCTCCGGAAAAAACATGCTAGTCGCGTTGACAGTCCCCAGACCATATGGTTCATCGAAATTCAAAAAACAATAATATTTAGAAACTAGAAGCCTGCCTCTATTACGTGACGATCGCAAAATGTCGAATTTGTACAAAATAACAAAATGGCCGATCACTGAAAAAAAGTCGTATTTTCGGGGTACAAAATTGGGGAAATGTTGCTAAAAAAAATAGAAGCAGGTCGAAAATTGAAAATGTCTGATCGTCACGTAATAGCGACGGGTTTTCCGTACAATAAATGTCCTTGATCATGCCAATTGGACGTATAGTTTTCTCTGTAGACTGTCAACGCGGTTGAAAAATGTCATTCTGAGGAAATCGCGTTCAATGTTCCGCGTGGCTCAGTCGCGCGTTTGACACCGCTTCACGAAAAACACCATATCTCCGTCAATTTTGCGAATTTCTTCATCAAATTTGGAGAGAACATTCTTGAAACATACGCCTTTCAGAAAATGTAAAAAAAATTCAGATTTGAGACAGTGGTCTCCCCCCTTAATACACTCTCGACAGAATTCTCGCGGAAATTCCGAAGGAGCTCTGTGGTGTCTGATCTGATGTGTCCCACGTGTGTACAGGTGTCATGGGTGAGGCACAGGGATATCCATCTTTTGACCATCGGCATCGAAACGTACACGTCCGACCAGAGGTTCGTGGCGTTACACTTTCCGCGAACAGAAGATTGGACGCTGCAAGTGAAATACCCACAGCGCCGTGACTCCGGGACCTACGAGTGCCAAGTGTCAACCACGCCACCGATCGGTCATTCCATGCACCTCTCGGTCGTCGGTTAGTTTAATGCCTTCTCTTTTTACGCTTCCCTGTTTGCCCAGCTCTCGCAGTCTCCCCACCTCGGTCGTAGGTATCGCCTGTCGCCCGTATTTCGCTTGCTAGCTGGTTAATTTCATTTTCCCTCGCTGCACGCCAGTCAGGATTTACGTCTGACCTAATCCTGGGGAAAGGCCTCGCCGGTTCCCTCGAGAGAATCGAGCTCATTCGTGCCACGGTTTACCGTTTTCAAATCTACTTTGAATCGCAATTAAACGGGTCGTTCCTTCCGCTCTTGTTGCCCGCGCGCAGTTGGCTCGCCTTTGGCTTCAACCGGGCTGAGAATAATCCGGCACGCGGGAACGTGCACGCCTCACGCGTCGTTGATCACGCATGCGCATTCAGAACCTCAGCATCGCTCGGTGCACCCATGCTATGCTGCGCGCTTTAAGTTCTCCGCCAGAGTTTCTGGTCATTATAGTTTTTTCACCATCGGCAAGGTAGTTACGGTTACTAATGGGAAATGTTTCTTTGCCGTTCAGAGCCCGTCACGTCGATCGTCGGCGAGCCGGAGATGTTCATAAACAAAGGCAGCACTATGAACTTAACCTGCGTGGTTCGTCACAGCCCCGAGCCGCCGACTGCCATTTACTGGACCCACGATCACAAGGTACCGGCATCCTCGGATGCGTACAGATTACTTTATGCTTATTGCGTGTTAATTATTGCCGGGGGGAAAGAAAGAGGTGAAAGTAGGACGGGCCGGAACACGTTTATTGATCACCATTAGCCGCGGAACGCGAGCCGACGGGCATGCTTTAATTCCAGATCGGAACGGTGGAATTACGGTCGTTTTCCACGCTGTTACCGGTGTTTCGGAATTTCATGCGCGAGGAAAATACCGTTACCAACGATCGATTAATGATAATTCGATTTAATGGGCGGAGTTTAGAGGGGTGGAAGGGGATCGCGACGTCGGCGAGCGACGAGGCGATAACGAGGCGAGACGAGTGAAAATTCCTCCGTGCTCGCGTGTGTACGTGAGTTATGAACATTGTTCGGGGACGTGCGGGCCGAGTCGAGTAGCGGTATCGGGCCACTCGATTATATAATTTCAGCCAACTGGGTTAAGGGAATATTTGAGGAAAGCTCGGGCAAGGTTAACTTTCCTTTCGACCCGCTCTTTCCTTTTTTCTGGCCTCTAACTCTCTCTCTATATTCCCTCTCTCTCTCTCTTTCTTCTCCTAACAAGTATCTCCTTCAGAAACGTGTTAATTGGTGAAACACGCGAATTCGCGAATAGAACTGAAATTATTCAAACTCCCTCACCTACCCACCAACCACCGCGGAGCTTTCGAAATGAATTATTCAATTAATTCCGAAAGAAGCGGTTAGTGCGCTACGTCGGCATACGGAACGAGCTCCGGCAACGGGAGCCGTGTCTTCGAAAATTCACCCACCTCGTTGAATTTTGATAGCGCGTTCGAAACTTCGCCGTCTTTGAACTTTTCGAAGATTACTTGCCGCCTTGGCATTCAATTATCACGGCTCCCTGGTTACCGCCTGGTATTTTGTATCATTTTGATATCCACCTTCCGCTGCTGCTTTATTATTCATTCCGCTGCCAAATCTCTTCGCCAGCCGGCTTTACTGCGCCCCTCACCCCGCGGTCCGGCGCGCACGTACCGAGGGTGTTCCCGGAATCATGGGGAATTTGTATATACGTTTATACGTGTCCCATAATCTTGTAACACCCCGTGTACCGAAGCCCACGTCTCCAGGGGATTCCTTCTGCCCGGAGCAATGAATAAAATTATCCACCTCGAGTTATTCGCTATCCCGCATCCCGTCCCGCACCCTCCACTAACCCTCGCCGTCGCTTCTCTTTCCTTTTTTCATTCCTCAATGCTTTGGCACGCGCTCCCCTTTTGTTTTCCATCTTCTCTACATTTTTTTCCACGTTCCACCGCGCACTCCCCCTTCCCCCTGCAAACTTCCTCCACCTCTTTCCTCGCTCTCGCGTCATCCTATCCCTCTCTCTCCCCAACTGCCATTGTCTTTCACGTCCATCCTTCTTAAGAGCGTCAGCTCTCTCTCTCTCCGCCAGCTCATGCTTTGTGTACCACCGCGTCTGTCTTTACAATTCGCCAGGCTTCCACTGTCTTTCACATTTTTATTCTCGTTCCTCCCCCGTGCCCATTATCTCTGTCACCTTCCTTACAACGCCGCCCACTTTCCCGCTATCCTCCAGCTTCGCACACACAATTTTCCAGCGCGTCGCGTCACTCCTCTCTCTGCCCCCCCTCGTTTTCATCTTTTCTGACCCGCTCCCCCCGACCCGTTCTCCCTCCACCGTCGGCCTATCGGCTTCGGAGCCTCTGCGTCCCTTCTTTGTCACTCCGTCACCTCGCCCCTCGCCCACCCCTACCGTTATTTATCTCGCCTATTCCCTCTGCGAACTTCGCGTTCCACTGTATCAGCTTGTCTCTCTTCTCTGCGTCCCCCGTTCCACCCCCCTTTAGTTCCACAGACAGTTAACACCTGCAGTACACCCTCGACTCTTCCTACCTCTCCTCTTGTAACCCTTCTTTCGACGTTCTGCCACCTTCGTCTCTGTTTCCATCTACCCCTACCCCGTTCTTCTCCCAAGGGGGCTACCATTCTCTCGCTCTCTTTCCCTTCCTCCTCGTCTATTTTTTGCTAGTCACCTCTGTCTCTCGATTATTTCGTCCCCGCTGTTTGACTCCCTTTGGAATTATTTTCTCTTCGATCGCGCGATGTCCCGGGCGCTTCTCGCTCCCGAAATTGTTTTCCCGGTGTCATCGTTCGTTTCCTCCTCGTCAGTCCGCTCGAACAGCATCGATAGAGAAATAAATGGCTCGCCGGTCTCGCTGCGGACTTCGCTCGGCCCCTCAGCTCCGCGATCCTAACGTGTTTACGTACGCTATCGGTTTTCACCTCACACCACCGATCTCCCCAGCTACCTCCCGTACCCGTGCCACACTTTTTCCTGTTATTCCCCACCTTTCTACGACTCTAGCCCGATATCGTTCCATCTATTCAATAAAGCAATGAATCAATTAGTCAATAAAAAGTTTCTCTTCGCGCTTTTTCACGTTTCCACACTCCTCCCACTGCACTCTCGTCGGACGTTGTTCTTTTTGCCTCCTCGAACTTCCACGTTCATTTTTGCCTCCCCGTCTGGGCTCCTCCTTTTGTTATTCCTCCCTATCCCCGACCCTGTACCTCGCTGGGTTTACAGACTTTCTACTTCTCCGCTCAGTCTCGGCGCGCAACGCGCGCCAATGATCCAATCGGTCGCCTTCAATCCCCTCCCCTTCTCTTCCCCCGTGAATTCATGGAACTTATGAATCAGTTCCTTAATCACTCGATTACTCCGAGACGGCATCCATATCCGTCACCGAACTCTCGGCACCGTACTCGGCTCCCCTCCGAGCCTATTACGCTCTTTGCTTCGTTAAACTCCGCGAACTCGGGCCGGTCAGTATTCTTGTTTTCTCTCTCTCTCTGTCCTCTCCGCGGCGGTTCATTGTTAGTTAAACGTAATTTCGCCTACGGCGTCTGCACTTTTCTACTCCTCGGTCTCCGCGGTCTTTCTTTCTTTCTTTCTTTCTCCGCTGTTTCACGGCATTCCGCGGCTCGATAATTCCCTCATTGAAAGTGGCGAATGCTCTTGGGCAGGTTTTACGGGCAGCGGCCACGCGTCAGGCATTTTCGGGTGCTCGAGCGCGGGCAGCGATGCGAGGAGCTCGCGTTGCAGGGCGAAACGAATCGACGGAAATTGTTGACGCAGTTCCGCGAGATAGTTGGCTGCTATCGGGCGTTTATACACGCCCGGGGAATTTGTTGAACGCGAGGGGTAAACGCGGCTTGGCCTCCGGAGAATCTGATCAATGCGCGGCGATCGAAAGTGGACCGCGTGGGCTGCGCCCGCTCGGTGTTCGAAATTTCATCGGGCAAAGAGATTAGCGCGCGTGGGTCGCTGGTTCGGGTCGTGATCTCGCGAGGCGACGTACGCGGGTGGTACGTCGCGAAAGGCTGACGTGGGCAGCGATAATAGAGTGCTACGGGCACCGTGGACGGCCGTTGATCGCGATAGGGGTGCGCGCAAGGTGGAGCGGGTCACTGCTGAATCACGCTAATATCTTGGCAGGCGAAGTCATGGGTCGCGATGATGGTATATTGTAGATACATGACGCATTGCTACAGTGGGATGTGGGGTAGGGATTGTTGGCTGCTGAAAGGTTGTGGAGATAATAAGTGGCGGGGTGTGGTGTAGAAGGGGTAGGGGGATGCGGGGTCACTTGATTAAATTGTTGCAAGGTTGATTGGATTACTTGTGGGATATGATGGCAATGTAGTGCAGGATGAGGAGGACGTGGGTCGGTAACGCATGCGGGATTTTAATCTGGGGGGCAGCAGTGTTGAATGGATACAAATATTTTTAATGGTAAACTCGATGAATTCGGTAGGTGATTATAAAATTTATTTAAAGAATGTCAGTTTTTTTTTGTTTTTACAATGCTGTTGAATTACTTCAGTCGTGGTCTAGGGTGACTCTTATTTTCGACTTTTGACTTTTCTTCGTGGCATCTTTTAGAATAGTCATAGATAATAAAAAGAATTCTGTGTAAAGTTTAAGCTCGATCGCGTAACGGGCAGGGGAGTCCGCAGACTTTTTTCCAGGGAGGGGGCAACTTTGGTATGATGGTAAAGAAAAATATACCTCTCTTGCTTTTTTAACCCATTTTATAGTGCCAATTTAATTAAAAATTTAAAACAGAAATTTAAGAATATTCTCTTTTTTAGTATAAACTTAATAAAGACCAGTTTTGAAAAATAAGCGGTTTTTTCTCAAAAGCCAGGAGGAGGGCAATTGCTCCGTTTGCATGCACCCCCCCCCCCCCCTCCGGACGCCCATGGTAACGGGAAAAGGTGCCCCTAGGCCCTTGAACATTTAAATAATTAAATAATTCTGAGTTTAGCATTTGAATACCTCACTTTTAATGCGTATATCTTCGATATTTTTGCGAATTTCGGTCCCTAATTTTCAGGAAACATTCTTGACATATCAAACACAGAAAATGTGGAATTTCTTTTTTTTTGGCATATCTCGGTATATGTCCCCCTTAAATGTTAAAAAATAGTCCTAGAAAATAAAAGCTACAATTTTTTTTCACCTTCATAAGTAAAGAGTGTTCGAGAAGGATTTAAACTTTCAAAATTTGAAAATAAATATGTTCTTTTTTATCTTTTCGGACTTTATTCGAAAACCGTTTGTAGCACAAGAAAAAGTAATAGAATATAAAAGATCCTTGTCTGGATCTACAACGTTCAATTAACATATTTTTTTATGTAATCAACAACTTGGAGGATATTATATAAAATCGACTTTGTGAGCTGTTAAATAGTTATGTAAATGTTCAAGGGCCCAGGGGCACCTTTTCCCGTTATCCGATCGGACTCGAACAGTACGCAGATTTTTTTTATTATTTGGAACTATTCTGGGGGGTGCCGCGTAGATAATCTTGAAAAAAAATTGCACCAAGTGTAAATAAGAGCCACCCTAGTGGTTACATTAACCTCTGCGTCCGCCACTGACGTGGATACAATGGTGAGGTCATTTTACCTAAGTATCACGAATACTTTTTAGAGAATTTGTATTGTAGCACATTGCTATAGGTTTCGCCATAATATGATTAGTGATAGAGGGGTGTGGGACTGATATAGCGATGCGTGAGTCACTATCAATCATATTGAGTCACGATATTACACTATTCCAAAGAGTACCTACTATAATTCAGCACATGACTTACCGTGGGTCACGTCATTGAACTATCACAAAGTACTATGGGTCTTTGCGTGAGTCACCTGTAGATTATGATACAAAGCTACTAAAGATGTATAGCGGATACCATTAATCAGATTTTCTATTTAATTCATTATTTAATTCTCCGTGCACCACGCGACAAAATTTATTTATTTAGAAATGTCACACTCTGCTACCAAATAAAGTAGCTTTTATTTAAATATTCATTAAATTTTGTTTTACATACACGTCGTGGTTATAAGAAAAAAGAGGGACGATTATTCATATTAAGACTTTTTATTATGAAATTAAAAACCAACAGCAATTTTCATTAACTGAAATTAGAAAAATTTAAATTTAATCGTGCCACTGCACGAAGCAGCAACTTCGCAGCTCCAGCTATACAGAGAACCAACACTCCCAGTTGTCTAGTTCAGTTATAATTCTGATATTTAAATGTCTGGGGTGTGTTATGCCCCACCTAGTGTACGGAGGGTTAAAAGAAAGAAATTGTTCAACAAAACCTATGATTTTTATGCATCCAAGCTGGCACCTCCCCTTAAACATTAGACAATATGTTATAAATATTAATGACCTGTTAGTAGGTAGCTTGAAAATGTAGAAGGAGTTTCAATATTATTACAGTATGCAGCTAAAATTTACGTTGTATTACTATTTTACCCCATTTGTATCACGAAGCGGAATATTCTCCGAAAAATGGCAGCTCTTAATCACGAAACGCAGAATAATCCGTGGACAGCGACTGACCGATATTCCTCTAGCGGAATATTCCGCAAATTGATTTTTTTTTAAATTAAAAAAGTACAAAATTATCATTGACTTGATTAATTACATATGATCAGGTTTTGTGATCATTTCTGATTTTTGACGTTATAATTGAAGTTCCATAGGGTAAACCAACCAGTGCCCATACAGCACACTACGTTGCAGAAAGGCTGCAGAAAGGTTGCAGTTACGTTACGATGCATCATTGAAACATTGCAGGCAATATTTCTGAAATGTTGCAGAAATGTTCCTATGTCCGCCCGTGTGCAACATTGCATGAAATATTTCTGCAACTTTTCTGAGATTTTATAGCAATTTTTCTGCAACTTTTCTGCAACGTTTCGGGCAGTAGGGCCAAAAATAAAAATTACGGTATTTTATATTTATATATATCGGACGTGCTGCGAGGGGGGCCGACGACATGAATGTGCGCAACAGAAAAAATAGAAAATTATTTTACCCCAGGGAGATTCGAACACCCGCAAACTGTAGGACCGTAGACGAACACTTTACCGCTGCAGCTACAATTGTTGATTGAGAAGACTGCTTATATATTCGAACTTATACTCCTACCGAGCAACACCTTAAACTCAAATTATTCAAAAACGAAGATTCATTTTGACAAACTCAATTACATCACCCTAATCGCGGAGTCGGATATTTCACAACAAATTAATTTCGACACTTGATGTTGTATTAAGTTGATGCATATTCTGTTATGAAATATCCTGCGTTGTACAAGAAAATAATGTTTTTTTTTAGTTTTAGCGGATTCTTAATACAATCGTTTAACATCATTTATTTTATTTTCTAGTCTTTAGTGTTTGTGGATTTACATTTCACAGCTCAGACTTCTTTGCAAATATCATTTATTGCTGTATACAGTTTAACAGTTTGCATAAACCTTATAGTGCTAATTAACTAATTGTATTAACTACTTATATTACATATTGTCCGTGTTTACATATATTCCCTCGGAGGTTGCCTGTGAAATGTAACATTGTATTCTGTTTGTCGACATATGTGATATAAGTAATTAATACAATTACTTAGTTAACACTATAGGATTTAACCAAATTCATTAATTATATACAGCAACAAAAGATATTTGTAAAAAAGAGTTCCATGTGCCAATTACTACCACTGTGCCTACTATTGCCATTTAATTCATTATAGATAATAAAAAAGTTCCGTATTGTCGAGTAAAAATATGTAAGACCGTATTCAGTGCGGTTCGTTGCAGGTATGTAGCTGATACGTTACGGATGAACAAAGCGTAACCTAATATACACTGTGTAGTGGGTATACTACGATATTGTACTAAATTTATATACTAAATCGATATTGTAACAGTTTTTGACCCTTGTTTACTGCGGGACCTTTGTTGTAAAATCTCAGAAACGTTGCGGGACAATTGCTGAAAAATCTCAGAAACGTTGCAGAAAAGTTGCTGTAAAATCTCAGAAACGTTGCAGAAAAGTTGCTGTAAAATCTCAGAAACGTTGCAGAAAAGTTGCTGAAAAATCTCAGAAACGTTGCAGAAAAGTTGCTGTAAAATCTCAGAAACGTTGCAAGGTAATATTGCACCACAACATTGCTGAAAGGTTGCAGAAATCTTCCTATGTCCGCCCCCGTGCAACATTGCACCGCAACCTAACTGCAACCTTACTGCAACCTTTCTGCAACGTTTCTGCAACGGAGTGTGTTGTATGGGTGAATGACCGAATTGTTGAATTTATGGACCTTTGCAATTAATACTGTTATATATTTATGTATAACAACAAAACAACTGTTGAAATTGCATTTAAATTTATTTTTCTTGAAATTTCTATAAAAATAATAACTTATTCTTATTGTAATTTTTAAAAATATGATTATAAAATGCAAAACGTAGAAATCCAATAAATGATCCGCGTACTTTTAATCAAATTTGTACTTAATAATGTTTGCTTAATAGGGTAAAGACACCAGTAGTCGACCATGTATCAGTAGTCGACCACTTTCAGAAAAACATGAAAAATAAGGTTTTTAGAAGTCACGATCTTTTGAACACAGTGCAGTTCTTTAACCGCACTCTAACTGCGCTCTGTTCAAAAGATCGTCACTTCTAAAAACCTTATTTTTAAATACATGAAAAACATGAAAAATAAGATTTTTAGAAGTGACGATCTTTTGAACAGAGTGCAGTTAGAGTGCAGTTAGAGAACTGCACTTTGTTCAAAAGCTTGTCACTTCTAAAAACCTTATTTTTCATGTTTTTCTGAGAGTGGTCGACTACTGATACATGGTCGACTACTGGTGTCTTCACCCTACGCGTAATTAAAAATATGGGATATTAAAAGTGCAACTACACTCCATTTATAAACATATAATATTTTTAAATTTATAATTGACATCTCTTTGCCTAATAATTCACTGGTATGCGGTCAATTACTGGTTGGTTTATCCTATAATTACATGTTTGGTGCAAATTGTTAATAAACAAATTTTAATAAAATCCTTTTTCGAGGATGCTTTATATTTCAGAATATAATAGATAACTCTGAAAAAAATAACTCTAATTAGGGTTCTGTGAGGCCGATGCATGCGTTATTTATTATAAAAATTAAATGGTAGCCTCCTAGTTGTGAGTGAGCTCCCTTTGTCTCGTCGCAGCTAATATTTTTATAAATCAAATTTTACCACAAGCTCAAACAGTTTCTTTCTTTGCTCTTTTTGTGAATCGAAATTGAAGATAAAAATTTCTTTTAACATAGGTAATAGGTATATGAGAGCAAAAACGGACGAACCCATATTTTTTGCAAAATCGCGTTATGCAGAAGCAATAATATATTCCAATAAGCTGTACTACTCATATAAAATAGGAAAAATGATTTTTTTCAATGTAGGTTAGTCCGCTTTTGCCCCCAATGCCTCACATATTATAAACATCCACGTCCAAAATAACACCCGATCTTACACATCTAGCATTTTAAATATTCCAAACAAAGCGTCCTCCCGCAAAACTAATATATCTCACTTACACTCCTTTACCCGCCCACGAGAGATATATTACAACACAGATCGCATTACGATATGGAATAACTCGGATCTCAAAGAGTTGCCCTGGACTACAGTAATAAGCAACACAAAGTTTCATCCGTGGTTCATGATCCATTACTACAGAGCCCCATTTTCCATACCACTCCTCCCTCCCACCAAAAGCGGCTAGCAACTTTCGCAACTCTAATTAATACTCCTCCAGCCTGTCTGACCAGTCACTGGCCTACACTACTGCGCACCAGCGGCAAGTAGTACCTCAACGCACATCCCAGCCACGCTGCAAACTCTCTCGGAGCATAGCAATCAGAAATCTCACATGCCCCCCTATTTCATTACATTCCAATTACCCCTTAATTCCGCCACACACTTATCACTCGATCTCACCGCGCTCTACCCACCCCAGAAGCCACCTCAGAATAGAATTACAGTTCCCGAAGATTAATCGTCGCAAACCCCCCATCGCGCTCTCCTTTTATTTAAACTGCATAATTACCACAGCTGGAACAAGCGCGCACAAAGCGGTGAAGATGTACGCGTGCTTTGAGCGTGATTGCCGGTTCCTGGAGACCCGGGTAAAATATGCAGGCAGGAACGCGTCCCATCCTTTGAATAATCCACCCTTTGGTTAACGTCGCAACAAACGGCGCGCCCCGGTTTTATTAATATTTGAACAACACCCTAGCTGCAGCCCGCAGGCTAAAGGGTCGGGGCAAATGAAAAATCGCCTTTCACCCCTCCGCGGGCAACGAATACCCCTGGGTGTCTCCTGTTTGCACGCCTGTTTACGCGGTGTTAAAAATCCGGGGTTGAACACGCGTCCCTGTTGCGTGTGCAAATTTACCGTCCGCGAATTCGCTCCTTTATTCGCGCTAATTAAAAACATCATCGCCGGGGGTTGCTGTTATTGCAAAGCTGCAGCGACGCGTAACCGGAGCGAAATGAACACCGATGCAACGGCGTCGTGCAAATTTGCTCTCTGATTGAACGGCCCAGAAAGGCCGCCACACGCGTTTAGCGCGGGTCGAGGCAATCGGTCCTTTTTTTTTCTCCACCCCCCCCTTTGTTTATTACGCGGCGAAGTGTTTACGTTTGCGCGCGGCGGCAAGATACAGGGATTTATCGGCTCGCGATGATTCGCGCGTTAGCGATAATCGTTCCGCGGATCCGCCAATTACCCTTGCCCGGTGCCCCGCGATATTTCCAACCCCCGCGAACCGATCGAGCAACTCCGCTGTGTGTATCCGCGGATCTAAAATAAACGTCCGCGTTTCGCTGGCATAAACGGTGCAAACACAGCCGTAAACAATGCCATTCCTATACGGGGCTCGATTTAATTAATCCGCGCAAATAGCGTGGATATTAACGGGGACGGTGAAAAATGTTTTCTTCTTTATTTTCATGGAATATTCCGATGCTACTCGGTGAGTATATTTGGGCCGGCTCAGCTTGCCTGTTACGCGTGTGATTGGTAGCTACGGTACGGTTGATTTCAAGTGTTTTATACGCTGGAGAGGCAGAGGGGATGGTTTGTTTTTAATGGACACCGGTGTTTTTCGGGAACACGAGAATATTACCGATACGGGGTTGGTTATTTTTGGGTTTCAGGGTGTTGTCTGCAGAATATTATCCTGTGGTTTATTCTTTTTATTTTGTTTTTGAAAAACTGGGCTCTGCTTCGGGGGGTTTATTTTAGAATTCAGGGGCTCGATGGAAAACGGGCACGTGTTATTGTTTTATGATTTTAGATTTAGGGGATGGAAAAATTGTTTTCGTAGGAAATGTGGTATGAAATTGTAATTTTAATTTTAACCCTTTAGCGCCAAACGTATCATATATGATACATTACTTTTTTGTGCCGTTTCGCCGTTTGTATTCGCGTTTCGCTGTTTGCAACAGTTTAAGTGATACATGTTTAGTGTAGTTTTATTCACTGAAGAAAGTTGGACCTATCTGAACCCTGTATTCTTTGGTTTTATGCATTTTGACCTCTGAAAAAAATAAATTTAAAAAAAAAATTTTTTTTTTGTTTGAAAATATATAAATTCAGACCATTTTTAACGATAAAAACAAAACGGGATATTTTTCCTTCAACGGGATCTAGGTGCGGGCGCTAAAGGGTTAAACGGTACTTGAGTTAGATGGTAAATGACAAGTATTGTCTTTATCTGAAAAATTATTTTCATAGGAAATTGTGGTACGAAATTGTAATTAATTTGAACGGTACTTGAATTAGATGGTAAATGGCAACTGTTATCTGAAAAATTATTTTCATAGGAACTGATGTATGAAATTGTAATTATTTTAAACGGTACTTGAGTTAGGTGGTAAATGACAAGTATTGTCTTTATCTGAAAAATTATTTTCATAGGAAATTGTGGTACGAAATTGTAATTATTTTGAATGGTATTTGAGTTAGATGGTAGATGGCAACTATTATCTTCATCTGAAAAATTATTTTCATAGGAACTGAGGTATGCAATTGTAATTATTTTAAACGGTACTTGAGTTAGATGGTAAATAGCAACTATTGTCCAATTTTAGCTGAAAAATTCATTTCGCCGAGTGACATAGGACCTTTTTCCACTACGCACCGGTTTTTTCTCAGCGCGAAGAAAATTTAATATGATTCTGCTCGGTGAAATGTACATGCTATTATATTATATAGGAGGTGGAATTACACTACATTGCAGGGACGAATTAATGGTACAAAGGGACGAAAAGTGATGAATATATGGCATCTGCCGGTTTTCCACTGTGCCCCTCAATTCTGCCCGATAATAATAATAATAATAATAATAATAATAATAATAATAATAACAACGAATTTATCCCATACACGAAGGGTAAGGGAAAAAGTGTGAATATCCATTTTTCGTGATTTTGCGATTTATAACAAATTTTGTTACTAACAACTACGTCTAAAGAATTGTCAAATCATAAAGGGATATAAAGTTCAAATGCCCTCGTAAAACACCGAAATAAAGGTTTCCTATATTGATTAAAAGCAGGAAATATCCACTCTGCATTGGAACAAAATACGGAATGTGCCCACTCCTTGCTTAAATAAGCTTCTATCGTCAAAGTAAAACGAGAAATAATTTAAAAAGGAAATTACATAAGAAAATTAAATTCTTTGAACCCTCTTTCTTACTGACGGACTAAAATATTCAAACTTAATTGTGTCGATAAAGCTGTTTCGTGACATTCCCGTAAACTACCTTGATTAAAAAACCAAAAAATCTAGAGGTATGGCAAGAAAAGGTGCTTTCGTACTTAACCTTTAATCAACATAGTTTAATATTTCAGCCGCATAAATAATTTACCAATTAACGCAGCATGTCCTACCTCCCAAATTACGTGGCTCTAATTTGTAATTAAACGAATAGCGGTGGCCTTTGGATGCTCGATACTCCGCCTCCCCGAAGCCATAAAGGAATCACATCCGCTGCGTAATGCGGTCTTTGATACCCTTTAACGTTTCAGTGAAACAGTTTTTGCCATCACTAGCAGTTCCGACGATATTTGCGCGGATGGATTGAAATGAAAGAGCCCCGCATAATAATCTGTCGCGTCCCTTTCTGCCGGGGCTTTCCAGGAGCGTGGCCCCGAATTGGCCAGCCGGCGCATAGAAACGCTATCTCCGAGGGGTCCAGAAGAGGTTAAGGCTTTTTTAAACATAATTATACTATCCACCTTTCCCGTATTTTCATACCTGCCGGAGATCCGTGTGTCTTTCAACGCCCCTCGACCTCATTCCACGAGACCACCCTCCCCCCTCTTCTCTCTCACCCTCGCGCAGCCCCAACCCCTCAGAGTCTCTCCGCTCCGTCGCCCCGGACGCCCCCGTTATACACTGCGTCCACCCTTTCTTCCCTCTTTTGATTTATCTACTCACTGTCACGCCAAGTTTCGCTGTCCTGTTTCGCGCGCACGTTCGAGCTAACGACTTCGCCCAGTTTCCTCGTGCTCTGTCCTTTGTGCCCCATTCTCCGCCGCGCAGACACACTGGTGGACGAGGGGCTTGGGTGGATATAACGCGCATCAAGTCACCATGAATCCTTGAAATTGGGAACCGGCAACGCGAAAATGCTAAACGATGCCCACTTTCCGGGGACTTTGCGAAGACTTTTGAAAAGCTTTTATATTGGGGTATTAAAATTTGACTGGGAAATTTTGATTGCAAATTTTTTTTTTTATTCCATTACATTGATATTTTTGTTATTAATTATTATTGTGTTTGATACTGTAATTATTGTGTACTTGATTGTTGGGGGTTATTTGGAAGGCCTGGGAGTTTGAAGGGGGATGGGGTGCAAAAGTGGTAAGGGTAAAGGGGTTTGGGGAGATTTGTCGTGGGGGAAGTTGAGCAACAAAACTCTTTGTCCTGAATGTAGCTTGAGGAGAGGAAGTGCATTATTGCAGGATGTCTTTTATTCACATATTAATAATATTAATAATGACAAAAAATGTATGTCATGCTCTAAAAAGTAAAACTTGTAATCTCGAGGTCGAGATTAGAGAAGTGTAATTTAAAGATTAAACGAACTTACCTGTATGTTAAATCCGATCGTAATTATACGAAACTCTCGCCCGAGATGATTACAACCCCACTAGGGTAGATAAGTTGTGCAAACCAGTAGTTTGTGCAAACAATTTTGTTTTTATTATAAAGGCTTTAAACGATATGACGAGTCGAGTCGACGGACTTTTTAGTTTAAAACTTTGAAACCGTGACTGTTAGTAGGTAGAATAAATGCTACTAAATAAATAAATAAATATTATCCTACTGTTGAATGCAAGAAGGGCCTCAGGGCCGAAATTCGGTTTCGAGAAAAGTAGAGGAAGTGCAGCATATTTGGAATACCAGTTTGTTTAAGACGAATAAAAAGTTACGACAGAGGATGGGAACAAATAAAACTACATAATATCATAGGGAAACTAATAAACTTTCATATTTCTTAGTTTCAGTAAAAATAAAAAACAAAAAGTAACTGAAACTTTGGTTTGAATGAAAAATGACAAAAAATTACTTTCTTTAATTCGAATTTACCTTCACTTTATAAACTTAAACAAAACATGTAGATAATAAAATTAGTTTATTTTATGACGTAATTAGGCTAAGAAATCACAATATTTTTTATACATAGTGAAGTTGTAAAACTGTCTATAATATTTAAAAATTTGATATGCCACCTTTGTAGTTGCATTATTACAATCGGAATTACCTATGTAATAAATTAATCAGTGGAATACACGTTGAGATTCGTACCCATGTATCGATAGAGATCGCGAAGCTTCTATTCTCTGACACACTAAGTATTTAATAAAACATAATACCCTTAATTTTCAATCGCTTGCGATTAATACCATTCGAAATGAAACGTAAAAGTATTATCAAAGAAAACAGCAATTGCAGACATTCGTAATTTCGTATCAGTTGCAAGCTCGGCGGTATCGACGTTTCAGAACACTAGTACAGGCGACGATACCAGCTGAAACCGATGCATCCGATACTGAGACTGTCAGACACACGCTGAGATTTGTATCGGGATACTGATACTTACGTCTATCGATACAGATCTCAACGTGCATGGGACCCTTTTGAGCGCGCCGCGGTCAAAGGGTAAAGGAGGGCACAGTAACGTTGCATCATTATTTCAAGAATATACAGGGCTGGACAAAGGTATTGAGATACTATTAAAAACAAAATAACTTTTTTAAAATTGGTCCCAGCGGCTTGAGTTTTTTTTTAGAAGCTCGAAGGATTAGTTTACTAGGTGCAATTGCAATTGGTTTACAAATTTCAATTGGTCGGAATAAAGAAGAAAATAATGAAGGTTGAAATTTACAACTTTTTTATCTGAGCCTGTAATGAAAATTTAGAAATCCCGTTTGAGATTTAAATTTGTTTTACAGGATCGGATAAAAATGTTGAAGGCTTTCACTGTTTTCTTCGCTATTCCGACCAATTGCAATTGTTTTGAAAACGACGAAACACGTCATTTAAGGGGGTATTTTTCGGATATGTATCCATAACTTTCGAAAAACAATAGATTTTTAACTGAAACTTTTTTGTTAAGTAGTTCATAATACTATGTAAAGATAGTAAAAAAAACGGAAAATCTGCATCAGGCCGTTAACTTTAAAAAAAATCCCCAAAATGTACACATTTTCCGAGGGTTCAAACAGGCATATCCTCTTAAATAACGTGTTTCGTCGTTTTCAAAAGAATTGCAATTGGTCAGAATAACGAAGAAAACAGTGAAATCTATTTTTTCAACATTTTTATCCGATCCTGTAACGAAAATTTAAACCTCAAACTGGATTTCCAAATTTTCATTACATGCTCAGATAAAAAACTTGTAAATTTCAACCTTCATTATTTTCTCCTTTATTCCGACCAATTAAAATTTGTAAACCAATCGCAATTGCACCTAATAAACTAATCCTTCAAGCTCCTAAAAAGAACTCCAGTCGTTCTGAGCAATTTTAAACAAGATATTTTCTTTTAAAAGGTTTCCTCATACTTTTGCCCGCCACTGTACACGTGTATGTATAATCGCTGACCCTTGTAATCTATGGATTCCCCGCAATCCTTGCAATTTCTTCCCCTTGTTCGCGCAACTTCGTGAAATCGAAGCACCTGGATATTTTACGCGGTTAAAATCGCTCGAGCGAGCTCCGAGTAGGGAAAATTGAATTTTCATCGCCCCCTCTTCCGCTTTCTTTGCCCGGGGTATTTCTCTTGTCGCTCCTTTTGCGCCTTCGTTGTCGTCCTTTGTGCGGCATCCGTGTCATTCCAACCGTCCATCCTTGCACGCATTCCGCCTCACCCTCCTCTTCATCCCCCTCGCTCGCGACCCCACGCCGCCGTTGATTGTCTTCTGTCGTCGCAATTGCTCCAGTTTATCGTATAGAAAATCGCCGGGGAAGGAGCGGCTGGCGACGCTTCCCTCCAGCCGTCGGTCGGTCAATTAACTTACAAATGAGAAAGACTCGGCGGATGCACAATGCGTGCGCGCGAGCTCCGGCCCGCTCGCGGAAGATCTGAATAGTCATGAGACGGTTCGCACCACCACCGACGTTCGCGTGTAACACCTTTACGCCCTACAAGCAGCCGGAAGTAAAGCCCTTCGCGCCAGAAATACCAGACGAGCTCGCTTCACCTTGTTAGGCATTCTGCTGCGCGCTTCGACGTAATGGAAATGCCTTTTCGCGCCTAAGTCGACACGCGCCCGCCCTTCTGCTCCCCACCCTCTCCCTCACCAACGGCGATAATTTTATAGAGCTGGAGTGGAGCGAACTTTGGATACTGGGTGTCGCGGATGTCAGTTTGATTTTGTTGAATAGAAGGGTTGGCAGTTATTTAAACTTTGAATTTAAAGGGTTCAATGAATCTTAAGAATTTGTAATATGCCCTTTGGGTTTGAAATTTGGGGGTTATAATGACTGTAATAAGAGAAATAATAATAGTAATAAGAACAATGATAGTAATAGTAATAATAAGAAGAAGGCGAAAAAAAAAGAAAAGGAAAAGAAATAAAAAAATAATAGTAGTAGTAATAATGACAGCACCAGTTATAGTGGTAAACAATTCTTATACATTTATATATATATATGGGGCACAATGGATTCCCGAAAGTAAGTTTAAGTCACCCCCAAATGCAAATAAATTGTTAAGGTGTTGTTCTGGTAATCACGCTGCAAAATTCGGCAACATTCAAGGGTTTTTCTCTCAGTGAATACAATGAATAATAATGTCAAACTTGTTTTCATTTATTAATGCTACTTATAATATATACGGAAAATTTGTTTAAATACACTTTTAATTGTGTTTTTTCAATGTTATCTGGAGTTAAAAATCGCGCTTTTGAAAAATGGCGGGAGTGATTTCAGCTCACAGACTCATCTGAAATAAAAAAACCAAACTGATTCATAATCATTGCCAAAATTACCCACGTAAGTAAAAATTTAAAAAAATTGCGCGCATTCAAACTTCGAGTAAAAATGGAAAATTTCGAGACGAAGTTTGAATGCGCGCAATTTTGTTAAATTTTGACTTACTTGGCTAATTGTGACACCTGCGATAGCGATACTCATAATGATAATAAATCAGTTTGTATTTTTTTTCTGTTAAGATGAATCTGTGAGCTGAAATAACTCCTGCCGTCAATTCAAAGACACGATTTTTAACTCCAAATAACATTGAAAAACACAATTAAAAGTGTATTTAAAAATTTTTCCCTTATACATTATAAGTAACCTAATAAATGAGAAAAAAAATTTCGACATTGTTATTCATTGTATTCACTGAGAAAAAAACCCTGAATGTTGCCGAATCCCTTATGGGGATGCTGAAGGGGTTATAAAAATAGTAACTAAAGGCGGTAATATATATTATTTTCTTGCGCTGCTGAAAAATATAGAATAGCCTGGAGAACCCCCGAAATTTCTCCCGCCACCGCGTATATAACACACGAATTCGCTCGACGTCGAGTTCGCTATCAGCGCCTAGCACAAATGGACGAAGCGTCGGGCGTAAAACCGCGCTGATTCCGCGCGATAAGGGAAGAAAGACGGGACGTACGTGCATGCAACACGTTGAGGGACAGCCACCGTTGGTAGAAAATGTAACTGTCAATATACGGAACACTCAGCCCACTCGCGAAATCTGAGGGCCCTCGACGCCGTTGGATCGTCGTCGTCCTTTCAGAGATCGCTGGCATCCTGTCATGGCCCGGTGACTACATCGATCCTCTCAAAACTCGCCACCATTCCTTAGCCCCGCATAAAGAGGGGCTTTTATTTGGTGCACCTGAGGCTTTGCCTCTCATTCCGCTCTTTCTCCCTCTTTCCCTCCGCTTTTTCTGCTTCTCCCGTTTCTCCGCCTCGGAGGCGAGGGGTGCACCCCCCCTTTTAAATAAAGGAAACTTTAATCCCCCGTCCAGCGTTTCTCGAGCCGCTTCCGAGTGCCTCGCGGATTATATTCAATTTCAAGACCGATCCCTCGGAAGTTGTATCGACCACGGAGACCAAGAATTAACGAGCGTCCCTTCTTTACACTGAAAATTCGGGCGGTCCTTGCAGAGTATTTTTACTCCGTCGGTTGGGGATATAAGGGGATTCGATTTTTTGGGGTTAAAAACATAGCAAAGTTTGGGATTTTTTTTAAGGAACTGGCGATTCGATTTGTCTGAAATTTGGACCATGTTTTTATGCATCTTTGGAGAAGTTGCGGTTTTTATTTTAGCTTTATTATTTTAATGGTGCTTTACTTTATACATATGTAGCTTCGGATTGGTGAGCCAGAATAAAATGAAAACATTTATTGAGGACAGTGGTGAGGTTTCAAACTGAAATGTGTGAACCCGTAATTTTTGCTATCTAATTTTCCGCTGATTTTCTTATGTAACAAAAATATATGTATAACTTATCAGTATTCTGGTTTATCAAACTGAAACTTCATATGTATAAAATAAAACGTCGTTTCATTTATCTGCTTCCGAGTACCTGGAAGATAAATATCACGCCTAGCAGCGGGCGACGAATTTTGCGCGGCGTGATAGTCAACCATGCATAACTCTTATATTTATTATTAAAAATTAATTTAGAAAAAACTGCAACTTCATCAAAGACGTAAAAAAACATGCTCTAAATTTCAGATGAATTAGATCGCTAGTTGCTTAAAAAAATCCCAAGTTGTAGTATATTTTGAGCCGAAAAAATATGATTCGCCTTAACGGGTTATTCCACTGTGAAGTCGTGAATAATTGTCAATTTTTTAGAATTTATTTTTTAGTAAACGGAATATCCAACGTAAATAACGTTTTGTCTACTTATTAATACACTTATCGACAGTATAAAAAAATCTATTCTAAATTTTTAACAGTTTTTTTAAATATATATCGCCTTGAGAAAATGACGTAGTGCTGGTGTAGTTGATTCCTGGAGAACGACGCATTTGAAACAAAAAATTCAAAGTGTGTTGTAATCATTATGAGTGTAATTATCCCCGGAACCAGGATTATTTTTACTCATAAAAAATTAACAAAACGGCGGAGGTTGAAGTTTAAGCGTCGAAATCCGTTGTTCCGAAATTTTTCAATCCTTTTGCCTCGTAAAAATTTGAAATGGTCAATCAAAAAAGTTTTCCATTCTCCCGGTCATAGCCATTGATCTTCAGAATAACATGTAAAAATTTCAAACTGATTGTTCAAATACCAATAGCAGAGAAAAACTTCAATTACCGCTGCTACGAATTGCTTTAATAAAAAAATCGACATCTAAAATGTGTATGCATAATGGTCCCGACGTCCCAAATATACCCCGCCACCCCTGCAACCCGTCCACCGTTTCTAGTTAAATACCTCTCGCGTGAATTTTATTCCGCGGCGATACCTGGCGACACAGCCAGCCGTTAAACGATTTTCGAGGTGATTGAAAGTCACAGTGATACAAATCCCCCTCTCTACTTTGATCGGCAACGCGCGGCGCGACACAGCGGTCCGAACGGCAGGCTTTTGATGTCACGCCTCACCCCCACCCCTCCATCCCCAGCTACACAATTTCCACGCGCTTTAAAATATCCGATATCCCCGAAAAGGGGACAAATTTTTTACAATAAAAATCTCAGTCGTTTATCCGTCCACCCCTGTTTCCACCGAATCGAGCACGATTCGATTCCAGAAACAATCGCCGGGGATTTGAAACATCGCGTCGCTCGACAGCGCCCCGCCGCGCCGTACCGCGTAGGCTTTCTCTGTTTGCGCGACATATTTATCCAGATACAGGGGGTGGGAGGAGGGGGTGGACGAGGTATCGATGCTGTTCGAACAATGATAAGGCAATTTATGAAACCGTGAATATTTCGAAACGGCTGTTCTGAACTGTCCGTCATCGGGATATCGCGGAACGGAAAAGTAAATCGCGGGGGCATAAATTACCGCGAACGGCAGATGTTAATGACAAATAACAGGGAGGCTGGGTGAGGCGCTTAAACGTCCAATCACCGTGCTGGATAGCTCGAAAAACAGGCGGGCGTGGGCGGCGTAGAGGGACCGTGGCGGGGAAACAATTACTCGCGCTCGAAGAAAATGAAAAACATTTATTTAAAGCGAGCAACAATGCGGGGCGGAAGGTTGACGAGCACAAAGGCTCCGGGGCCGACAATGAAACGTTGACAACTCCGCCCCGGCACCGGTGTATGTATACCGATACAGTCATTTTGAAATGAATCGCGGCAGCGCTTCCGAAAAACAGCCCCCTGTGTAATTGATGACGCGAAATCAGCTGGGCGTTAAAGCTTGAATGGCTCGCCAATCGAACGTATAACGGATGCGCGCGGAGGGGATGTTTTCAACCGTGACACGGATCCACTCGTGTAGGGGGTGGACCGATAAGAATTGTCACCTTGAATGTCTCTGGAATCGTGGAAGGGAAAAATCGCTCGACAGTGACTCCGTCTGCGAGAAATCGTTATGACGACGGGCACTTTCGTACCAAGCTACTTTTATTGGAAAACTTTTTCTCTCGCTTCTATGATTCACGAAATATTCGAGGTGGTAAGTGTTATTGGCCCACCCTGTATATTCTGGGATAAGATTCTATGGGAGATTTTGAACTCGTTAGGATGGAAAGCTTCGAGTTTTCTTCGAGAAGTAGTGCTGAAAAGTAATCAATAAGCAGGCTCAAAATGAACTCGCGTAGCTGCTGTGTGAAGGTTAAAGGCGGAGTTATAGTTACAAGGGAAGTTAGGTAACTCCGGAATTCAGAAAATTATGCTAGTTTGTGGGGAAGTAGAGAATTGCATCTGTAATACAAAGCTATTTTTTGTTGGTGTCATAATGCGGTTTTACGGGGTGAATTCAACCCTGGGAAAAAATGTAGAGTTTTCTTTATCGTGGAATATCTCGAGAACGGTGAGAGGTATCGCAAAGAAATTTAAACAAAAGTTGCGTCTTTTTTTATATCTACAATACTGCGTAAAAATAATTTTCGAAAAATTCATACTTTTCAAGTTACCTCTACCATTAGTCTTTAATTTGATAATTATTTTTACGCAATTTTGTAGATTTAGAAAAAAGATGCATCTTTTGTTTAAACTTCTTTTCGATATCTCTCACTGTTCTCCAGATATTCCACGAGAAGAAAACTCTGTATTTGTTTCAAGGGGTGATTTCAACCCCTGAAATTATAGCACCAGCAAAAAATAGCTTTGTGGTACGGATGAAACTACTTTAGTTACACACAATGTTCCATAATGTTTTGATTTCCGGGTTGCTCAACTTCCTTTGTTACTCGTTGCCAGTGCGAGTGGTAAAAAATATAGCTTCTCTGTTTTAGAATGGAGCAGTTCACACTTGTATCGTCTCTTTCTAATAGTTCCTAGAGTTTTTCGACTAGATTATATTGTTCTTAAGCACCGTTACTTTTTCTATAAATTAATATTATAAATCAATAATTCGTTCACGGTTCCATATCGAATTTTTATTCAACAAATATTGTTAATTTAAAACATAATAATTGAGTTTAAAAAATGACGTAATCAAATTTCAAGGCGTGACTCTTGTTTCTTATATCTGTAATTTCCTGCAGAACTAATTAAAACTAAAATCAAAACGAAATTGTAAAATTGGTGGTAGGAAAAACAGCGATTATTTCAGGAAAAATTCGGTCGTGTTTGTGCGCTACTAAAAATCCGCGAGATTTTAATTTTTTGGTGAAAATCTCGAATTTGTACGATCCATATCAGAGGTTTCGCGGGAAACGACAGATGTTTTACACATCCTCCAAAATTACTTTTTTCAAGTCGATCCGAACCTCCGTTTTTTTTTGCACTCAGTGCAAAACGATAGAAAAAACACCTACACACAAAACGATTATAGCACCGTCATATATCTATATATATTGGGGGCTGAGAATCGCAGTGGTATAAGTCCACATTTTTATAATTTGAGATAACAATTTTTACGTTTTAAAGACTTCATCTGTTTACTTTCATAGTCAATCTATACTATTATATCTTTTTAGAATATTGTCTCATTTTCATATTTAGGGGGTTAAACCACCCCTCGAAGTTACAAGATTTCTTAGGTATCCCCATTCGATTGCTTTGGATTTTTTATATGTTTTAGAGGATCAAAAATGAAAGAAATACGTGTCTTTTTATTTTTGCCCATTTCCACGTTATCAGAATAAAACCACCTTTCAATGTTCATAAGATGACGTAGATACAAAAGTTCCTATTATTTTGTACTTATTCTCAAGTATATAGATATTTATTACAGCTACAAAATATAAAGATTTTTATAACACTTTCCGCGAAACATTATTTGCGAGTGACTTAATCACTATAAATCTCAATCCCCCATATATTACAAAAAATAATTTTTTTACAGCTTACACTATTAATAAACATTCCCCAAAAGTACCACCCATAATTTCTATCCATCTCCTTTCAATTAACTCGCAAAAAGAGTACTTCATTCTCGAGCAATCCAACTGCCCAGTTCCCTTGAACCAAGTACATTTTGTGGTCAGGAATTGTAACATCCCAACTCTGATCCAATTCCCATTAATTCTAATGCAGGTACCACGGAACCCCTAGTACGGATTCTGCATGCAAACCCGAATCTCTTCGCCTCAATTAGTATTGCCATTTAATAGACGAGATTACAATTTCGATGTGCTTCGCGTATAGACATTCTGCCATCGTAAAACCAGCATACACTAAAGTCACTGCCAACCCCATAATGAACCCAGAGATGTATACACTTTTTGGGCATTATTGCTCCAAGGTGCTGGGGGTGTACAGAAACGTGAGCAAATGAGAGCAGCCCTACGATTGCTGATGAAGCACTCGTTTGCTGGCTTGTAAGTACATAGTTTGTATCCCCAGGGACCTCGTTCTACACACCGGCGCGGGTTTCAGGATCGTCACTGCGTTGGGGCAGGACACGGGACGTTCTGGAAGAAACGGGAAACGAAGTCTAGCTAGACGAGAACCGCCTTAATTACTGTACTAGCTAGGAAGCATGCCCCCTTTTTACGCGGGGACATATCTTATCCGAGGAGTTTACTGCCGGTTGTAGATCTCCGATCCAGTTCATTAGAAGTGTCCTCGAAGTAACAGCCGGTCGTTAGGCCCTCGAGACTCTCGCGGTTCCTCCTGGCGGATTACTACGAGGATCACTCGGTTTGTTTCCGCGGCGGAAAGAAACCAAAGGCGACCGCGGACTTTTCATTATGTCCTACAATGCTCTTTACAGTACTCTCTCTCGGCCAGTGCTTCTGTTTCTCCTTTTTTCCTGCTTCTTCTTATTTTCTCCCTCGACTGGAGACACGCTTGGTGCGATGATAACGTTGTTTGGGGCGACGTTCACGCGTTGAGGATATTGCTCTTGGTCTTGAGAATGTTCCTCATTCCTTGCTGAAGGTAGTAAGCGGATCAGTGGACTCAGGGGGCTCGTGCAGTGTGTTTGATAGGCTGTGATTGACTGTTCGTTGTGATAGGATCGCGGGGTTTAGAATGAACTTTGCAGTAGAACTGGGGTAAAGGACCCAATTACTGATACCTAACCAGTTACTGCCACCTTAAGCTATTTTACTTAAAGTAACGAATAAATAAACGTTGTAAAGTCATACAGAAAAATAATTATGTAATTCAACCTATAATCTATATTATAGATTATATACTATAGTTTATTTATTCGTTATTGTAAGTGAAATAGCTTAAGGTGACAGTAATTGGTTAGGTGTCAGTAATTGGGTTCTTTACTCTGGTTGGGTATAAGTCACTGTGAGGGTATTAACCCGGCGTTGGTAAGGTGGGGTCTGTAAGACCCCAAAGATTTTAAATTGACTATAATTTTTTAACAACGCGTTGCAGTGAGTCGTGCCTCAGTGTAGCTTCCCCTTCCCTAACCAGCTACTCGATACCATAAACAACAATTTCTGTTGAAAATTAAAGATGTTTAATTAGTTAAGTATTTCTTGGTAATAAAAATTGAATTTGGTGGATCTGCGTTTTTATTCTGTAAAATATCACGCCACTATGTAATCTCATATTAATTACATGATATGGAATTGTATAATACACTACAATTATTTGTTGGGGTCTGTGGGACCCCAACTTAATACTTTTGTTACATTTCTCCACTTTACCAACGCCGGGTTTAAAGGTCTTGAGTGTTGAGAGATGAATCCTCGGTTCAAGGAAAGATAAATGGAATTTAGATTAATAGGTTTCTCAAATGAAAGTCTGATAAAAGAGTTTCTTACATCTGTAGTGAGCTTTGGTATATTTCAAGAGAGATGGGGCAGAGGTTTCTGTTCTCTACATCGTTAGGGAACATGTCACCTACTAAGGAAGCTAAACGTTGTCGAGCAACAACGTACACTGTCGGCACAGTTGTTCAGTGTCAAACTTGACGGCGGACATAGAATCGAACATGCTCGATCATTCTGCAGTCGTCTGTCCCAGCCTTCAGTCTTTGAGTTCAACAGTTCGGGGATTGCTTTGCTATTTGTTATATTCGATTCGCTATTGGGCTGACGGAAAGTGGCGAGGGTCACTGTGGGACGCAAAATTAAACTGATAAAACCTCTTAGATAACTAAATAGGGTGAAGTAGCTGAATATGAAACCCATTTCTTAAAAACATCATAACTTTTGACTGAGAACACTTTTATTAACCCTTAACTGGTATCCTGGGGTCAGTTATGATCCCAAGCACGCAAGGTTCGCTGCAAAATTTGTAAACTGGGTTGTCTAAGTTTGTAAACTGAATTTCTAATTAATTTTATAATAACAGTTTAACTTTCTACGTTTCTATTATTTCATACATTATGAAAAAAAATTGCTATTTAAGAAGTTGTTTAGGCTGAAATGTCAATTCACCCAAAATTCTGGGTTACTCGATAATTGTTCTGATAGCTCAGTTTGAAGTAACTAAACCTCACTCAAATCAATTTCTGAAGATAGATAGTTTCAGATTCAGGATTAAATACCTATGAAAAAAAATTTATGTTAAACAATTTGATTAAAAAATGCACTAAAAACTAAAAAATAATTATTTTCTTGTACTACACTTTCCATAGTGATATACTACGAAGTTTCAAAACAATTAGATAATTGGAAATGGGTTAAATTTGAGTTGCCAGATTTGAACCATACATACATTAAACAAACAAACCTAAAACAAAAAACCGAGAATCAACAGCATTACTTTGCCACTACTAATTAAATTTAAAATTTTCAAAAAATTAAAATTTACCCACAAAATCGACACCCTAAAACCACTTGTCACCATAAGTCCCAGAATGAACCTAACACAAAACCCTCACAGCCGCCAGTAATAAACTAGCATCGCGAACACAATCCACCGTGTCCCCAAACAAGAACAAAACCACGTTGATCGCGACAGCAAACTACCTCTCAAGTTAGCATCGGTCACAGTGTCAAACTGCCACGAGTCCCTTGGGTCATGAGCCCCGATGGGTCACGTCGCGAAACTATTAAAGTGGCGTGCGCCGCTGACAGTCCACGGCAACGAACCGCCATGCGGGGTATGGGTCACTGTTGCCCGTGGTTCACGACGCCAAAGTTCCGCAAAGTCGCGCGGGTCTCCCGCGGCTTACGATAACGACGCGCAATAGCACGGCGGTGGTTCACGGTGAGTTACCGCGAATCGCGACGCCCAGCCACGATGATAAAACCGCGAACTTTTCGTTATGCCGCGGTAATGTTTTTCACGATTCTCCTGGCACCGCTTCGTCCACCCTTTTTCACCCTCATTTTTGCCGCGCGCCCTCCCCGCAGCAGTAAACCACCCCCGTTGTTTCGTTGTAGAATTTACGGATCAATGGTATCGCCTCGTGTCGTTACCGTAGCCGATCTCGCCTCTAAGCTTCTCGTTTCGCAAAAATTACACGGCTGATCCCGTAAAACGGCACGTAGCCGGGTCGAAGCGGCGGTAACGAAGAATTTAAGCGAGCAAAGCTCGCCGCGGGAAATGATATAGCGAGCAGACCGCGGGGAAGCCAGCAGGAGGATTGTATCGACTCTGTATGGAATTTATAGTTGGCTTGATAACATTTACTTACGGCTCTCAAATACGGAATTCCCCGCGAAATCGGTACAGCGGTTTAAACGCCGGAGCGGTATATCACGGGCAAACTCCTTATCCCGCAGAAATATCATTTCTCCGGGCTTCACGCTTTGACTCGGATGATAGATGTTCGGAGCTTCATGTATAATTCATAGGAGACTCGCGTTCTTTCCCGTTTCAAAGCGGGCCGCAATATCTCTTCGAAAAACCGCCACTTCGCGGCCCTAAATAAAAGAAGACACACTCGTCCCATCGAACTCGATCGCGAGCTGTTCCTCAACACCGTTTAAACTGCTTCAAAGCGATGAAAAAGAAGAGCTGAAACTCCAACCAGCGCTGAATGCTTTCATATACATACATCAGAACCCACAGCGTCACTATTACGCATTCGCGCGATCGCCGAGTGCGATTGCGTGTTTTTCATTTAAATGCAGCCCCATATTTTTCAATATACCTTCCCATTGGAAAAAAACAGCTAAAACAAAGCGCGACAACACTTCGCAATCGCGCTAGCGCATAATAGCCGCACGGGATGTTGGGGCATCTAAATCCATTCAATTGCCACGGAGGTACCCTTTTTTACTCGCCGCGTGTCTCACTCCAATTTCACCGCGCGCGGTGCATCATTAATCGACTTGAAAAGGATGACTAACGGGGCGCCGGCTTAAAAACCATTAGAGGATACCGTGGCGGCGGGCCGTTTCGCCCGGGCAGGGAAGCGGCTAACTGAAAATGTTCCCCAAGTTGCCTCGGTGAAGGCTCGTTTGCATAAAACGCACCTAATTACAGGAGTAACATCGCCGGCGCTTCTCCTCGAGCGCCGCAGATGGTTAGCCTCTCGATGCCCGGAGTTTTAATATCCCCTGAAAGGAACTCGCGAGAATTAGTGCCACGCGTAAGCGGCAGCCTGCCGCATCCAGTCGCGACTTGCTCGCGAATTAGCGTAGGGATATCGCTGGCAAGTGCGGAGGGACCGGGGATTAGACTGTGCAGCACTGGCGAATAATAACATTTGCGTAGTGTTACCGTGGAATATGTACCGTAGCGCTGGCGCGGCGGAAAATTGACAAACACAGAAGTGCAACGAGGGTGGGTTTAGGGTGGGCTGTGTGGGGTTGGGACGGGAGCGTTAGTCTGTAGCATGAACGCCAGCCGTATGAAACCATTAAGCCAGAACCAACTTCCAAGTTGTATTAATGGTAATGGATACTCTATCTCCACTAGCTCCTCCGAACGTGAAATCTGGATCGTCTCTCGAACGCGTCGAGGGAGCTCGCGCGCGCAGGCTGCTGCATTAATTGCACTAGCTGTCGTAAAGATGGGAAAACACTTAAGAAATGATGAAAGAGAATGGGCGGTATGAATAAGTGATCCTTACTGCCGAGACTTCGAGATCAATCTCGGCACCGCCGAGACCCTCGCACGCCCGAGAGGATTAGCGTCAGCCCTTTCAGCGCCGAGCTCTGTTGGTTTACGGCGTTGCCGAGGCTGAACTTTAATCAAGATTTTCAACAATTTGGCTTCCCTTGATCGACAACTATTCGAATCGCGTAATCCATCTTCCAGATCGCGAGGAGGTGACAGGATTGCCGGGCGGCATGATGGCTGCTAATGGAAACGGCACTTTTTTGGGACAAATTCTTTTGATAGATGTAAGATAGAGGGGGGAAGGTTTTTTGAAGGTGGAGGTAAGGTGGGGTAGAGTAAGGGAGAAATATTGGAAAAGGAGGGCAAACAAGTTTTGAGCTTGAAAATCTGTGTCAAAGTTGACGGTTCTGAAGAAAATTGAGGTTTTTCCGTTGTAATGTGTGGTTGAAGGTTTTCATTGGCTTGTTATTAGGGCTGGGACTATTCGAATATTTTACAAGCATTCGAATGCTAGGAATAAAATTCGATTGTTATTATTCGAATATTTAAGTGTTCGAATACTATTCGAATATTTAAGTACTCGTAATACTATTCGAATATTTCAGTATTCGAATGCTACGAATAAACTTCGAATATTTGAGTATTCGACTTTTATTATTCGAATATTTAAGTATTCGAATACTATTTGAATATTGATGTATTCGAATAGTATGGTGTGAATTATAAATCAAGTTCTTTAGGTTCATTTTTTTACAAGCGTTTATTTAGTTTCAGTTGTGAGTTAGTTAGTTTGTCAGGGTGAAATCTTGTAAGCTAATTATGATCCAATCACGTTTATTTTTATTCATATGAGGGAATTCTTCTCAGGCAGTCATTTAGGCCGGTATTAAAATTATCGATTCCTTTTTAGTACATTTTAATAAAAGCTTATTTTTAAAAAAACATTTTTACTATTAAGTATTTCATACTTTTGAGTGAAAATATTGTATTGTCATCGGAACTATGGATGTGCGTAAAGTTTCAAGTCCATCGGATATGTAGAAGTGGGTCAAAATTACCTTACAAGATTTCTCCCTGACAAACTAACGAACTCGCAACTGAAACTAAATAAAAGCTTGTAAAAAAATGAACCTCAAGAATTTTATTTATAATTCACACCATACTATTCGAATATATCAGTATTCGAATATTTAAATATTCGAATAGTATTTGGATACTTGGACATTCGAATTATATTCGCCAAATAATTGAGCACCTGAAGTAATTCAGTATTCAAATACCGAAAAATTCGACAAATAGTCCGAGCCCTACTCGTTATACGTCAAAGATTTTGGCCTTCAAGATCTTTTGATATAGATTTTTAATGTCAAGACTTGTTCATCATATTTTTTAAATATTTTTCTCTTATTCTACAACATCTTAAGTAGTTTCAACCTCGAAAAAGATTCATCCCTCTATCATATTTCTATCAAATGTTCTACGATTCTGTCACAAAAGGATGCAATTTGTCCCACTGTGCGGCGTCCCGCGAGGTGCACAGGATGCTTTCGATATCATTGGAAATTGGTGGATGGTTCTTGATGCTGGGGAAACCTCAGTTGGGCTAGAGACACAGTAGCAGCAACATTAGTCGCTACGTCGATCCTCAGTGATGTACAGAAGCCCTAAGGGTTTTGGTAACGCAGTCCTCTGCATACTGATTGCGGACGTCGCATGCGAACAGACGTATTTAACGACATGGCGGAACACGAGACCGTGGCCCGACTGGGGAAACAGCGGGTGGACATTCGAACGCTGTATTAACGGTCAAGCAAACGTGCAATCGGCAATCCTAAATCGTAGGTACTCCAAGCATGGTATAGTTACGAGGGAGAGGAAGGTAACTCGAGCTTCCATGATTCTTCACTTTGGAGGGAAATCTACTGATCCTCTTTATTAACGATCAAGCTACCGTGCAATCGGGAATCTTCAACGTGGAGGTAACTGGATCTCCCATGATTCTTCACTTTGTGGCTGAATCTACTGATCCTAATCCTATTTGGAAGGCAGAACAAAAAGCGCGCTTGCAGGTTGCATAAAGGGCTCCACAGTAGCAGGGGATGGTGGGGTTGTGGTCAAAAGAAAGTTTGTAACTCATTTTTTGTACCTGCGCGCTTGTGGCGCGGTTAAATGAAAGTTTAACCCTCGGTTGGCACGCTGGGTTAAAATGACACAAAATTTCACTTTGGGGTGAAATATATTTAAGGCGTCAGTGACAATTGTATTATTGGTGGCATGTAGTAGTAAGTTCATGTTTTTTTTCTACAGATAGAGATTCCCAAGTGAGGGGAATTTTATTTATTCATTTTTTTTTTATTTTAGTAGCTTATCTCGAGAGTATGGCCATAAATTTGGCTGATCCTAGTATTCGGTAAACGGAGAAATAAGCGATCTAAAAAATAGGGTTTCAACAGCATTTTGTTTTGCAGGCGTTGTTGCCAGTGCAGTATTAATTTTTAGCTTCTAATACTATTTGAAATGCTTCCTAATGAAAGCATATTTAATTTTCCATTTAATTTTAGTAAGTGTTGCACACAGATGTCACCAAAAAATTTCAATTTCAACTTTTAAATTGAAAAAAAAATTAATTGTTCCTAGTTTATATGACTTAGTTATGATTTTCTAAGCTGAGAAACTTTTTCTGAAAATCTTCTTCGACTAGGTGTGACAATCGAGGGTTAATTTTCATATTTTATTATATCTGCGTGCTTAGAACCATGGTCACACCTTATAATCACAAATTAGTCACATGGGGTTCACTGCACCCCAGTTTCATATTTGAGTGACAATTTTGGTATTTTTAAATCTTTTAACTATTGACTAAATTTTGTAACATTGAAATTTATAGTTGAAAAAAATAGTCGTGGATAAAAGTGTTGTTTTTTTGGTTAAAATTCACCAAATTTTCAAATTTTATTACTGAGATCATAAATACATATCCTGTGAGTCATACACCCCATGTAACCACGAAAAATCAATCTATGGGAAATCAATTTTAAGATATTAAATAAGTATAAAACTCCCTTCGCTTTATCCAACCAAAGTCTTTATTAAACCCAGAAATACATTACATGCCTTTCTTACCCAAAGTATTTTCCTCGGCTATCTATAACCTTCTGCCACTTTTCTGGGAAAAGTGCTCGTAGATGCAGCAAAAAAAAACATTTCCGTGCACCCACCATCGGCGGACAGTGAGCGAGCGAACTTCTGCACGGAGCTAATACAATTCTTTCTAATGGAACTGCCTTTCATCCCTTTTTCCATTCACAGCTCAAAACTTCCTCTTGACCACCACTCTACATTGCAATATAAACTACGAAGTTCATACGATCGACTATTCAGTTCCGTGAATATCAATCTCCACCGGCGCGGATTAGATTCTCCCAAAAAGCTGATGCCTTGTTACAGAAACTTGCTTGGCAGCGTAGACCGAGAAGCTCATAATTCGATATGAGTTCGTCGAACATGAAACTGATGGCACATGCGCAGTAGCCGCTCGATAACCCGTAACTACTCGAGGAACTAATCTTTTTGGGTAATCAAACGATTACAATTCAGTTTGATTACGCGATATTACATTCGGGCTCGTGGAATTTAATAGTCGCCTTCAATCCATGCCCCAGTTACTCGATCTTTCTGCGCTACCAAGTCGTACCTCCCTTCCTCAGCGACTATTTTCTTGGAATTACACTTGCCCCGCTTCCCACCGCTTTCAAACTATATCCAGACCCACGGACGTCACCCGAACTCGCAGGAATATCATATCCAGAAGATCTCGCAAAATAACGCCCCTCTTTGCACGCCCGTCGCGTTTCATTAATTCTTCGGAAATATCCCGTCGCTGGGCATTTCTCGGTCGAGTTACCATTTCCAAGCAGCGCGCTCTAAGACGATCCCAAAAGCAGCTCCTTCGTCTGATATTCTGCCAATCGAACGTCTATTTAAACGATATTTCCGTAATGGAGGTTTCGCTGTCCCATAAATCCCCGCCTCGTTGTTCTTCAAACTTTCAGCGCTCACAACCGCGTGTTTAATTACGCGATCGTTACTTCGCGTCACGTGACCACGGCGTGCCGTTTTCCCGTTTATTTATTTATCCGCGTATCAACGGCACGAAATTCGGGGGAACGGGGCCGCGAATCGGCACGCGCTGGTATTGATTAATTTAAGGGGGTGGGACGTTAGCGTTCGCGTTAAAAATCCTCGGTGAACAGCAGTTTCGCGGCTACGGCGGGGGTGGAATTATTTTCATGAGAGAGTGCGGCTTTCGAAAGCCATTAACAGAGCTGGTGGTAGCGATGGGGCCGAATATGTGCGTTCTGAACGCTATCCGAACCTGATGACACATGTTCGGATATTGGGGGGGTACTTTCAGCGACCGAATACTGATCCGGGTATAATGGAACGTTAACAGAATGGGCTTGAATCTTACATGAGTAAGAAATCGAATCTTGTAGGGAGAGCTTGTACTATCGACATCTGCACTCGAAATATGGCGGTTGTGTGAGATGGGATTCTTTGAAGAGCCCTTCGGGGTGCAGTAACAATATTTGCAAGATCACTTGCGGTGTACACGGTTTTGCAGGGGTAGCGACTTAAGGGGTTAGGTAAATTTAGCGAGGCGGAAAACTAGGCAATTTCTAAGTGGCAGTAGAAAAAGAGTAAAGAAACGATTAATACGAAATTTGGTACTTTATTTAAGTATAATAAGTATTTTAAAAAACCGCTGCAGTATTTAACAAATATTTATAATTAAGTCCGTACAATGTCATTTTCCGGAACACCTTTTTCTAACTGGTGTGCAGAATTGCTCGAGTTCTATTTGATCGATCGCTTTGAAAACTTACAGTTATTCTTGCTATTACATTTATTAAGCATTGACGATTCGTGTTTTTATATTTTCTAATTGTTTTGTAAAACATAAGCAATAATTTGACTCATTTTTCGTTGAAATTCGAACAAAATTCATTTTCCCCTTATTTTAGCACATACAATCACCCCCTAAAATAAAAAAATAAAAACCACCCTCCCGTGCCCACATAACGATGCTCACTTACAGTGGAATACCCTGTATACCGGCTCTACAAACCTCTGTGAGCCGGTGATCGCCGACTTGCCATGCCTCAGGCGTTCCTGACCCAAACTTTGAGATCTTAATAACCAAACACCTTCGCCTCCACCACGATTCCCCGACTCTTGAATTTTCGTCCCATTTTGCCACGTATCTCCATTTTCATCTCTTCCCAAACAGCCTATATAACTACACCTTCGAACTAGGTATGGGACTATTTGTCGAATTTTTCAGTATTCAAATATTCGAATACTTCAGTTGCTCAATTATTTGGCGAATAGAATTCGAATATACAAGTGTTCGAAAACTGTTCGAATATACAAGTATTCGAATACTATTCGAATATACAAGTATTCGAATCCTATTCGAATATTTAAGTATTCGAATACTGATGTATTCGAATAGTATGGTGTGAATTACAAATCAAGTTCTTTAGGTTCATTTGTCAGGAAGAAATCTTGTAAGCTAATTTTGACCCACTTCACACCATACTATTCGAATACATCTGTATTCGAGTATATCAGTATTCGAATAGTATTCGAATAGATCAGTATTCGAATAGTACTCGAATAATAACATTAGAATACTCAAATATTCGAAGTTTATTCGTAGCATTCGAATACTTGTAAACTATTCGAATATTATATTATTCGAATAGTCCCAGCCCTACTTTGAACCTCCCCCGTAAATATTCATAAGTCTATACCGCGTTCACAGCAGCTCCGCCAAACTGGTCACTCCTTTATCTCAGCAATTCCAGTGGATCCCAGCGGAATGAAGCGTACGCATCGACTCAATCGATGTAAACGTGTATACACAATTAAGCCCGACCCCACCGAGCGTTGAGTTTTCCCAAAATGCAGCCTCCCAGAGCCACTCGGACATTACGAGATAATCGAGGGTCCGTCCGTTTGCCCGATACCAGGCTCTTTGTTCCATAAAGGCTCGATCCCCCCCTGTGACGTTTGTATCGTTCATTATCAGAGGGTTGTTCGTAAATTCCGGCCCAGGTCGGTGGTTGTTTGCGTTTTCGAGAATCCACTCGTCGAGGACGCAACGCGAGTTCCACGCCGGGGGCGCGACGGCTCCCGACCGTTTGTCGCCATTTCCCGTTTTCCAATCGTAATTCGTTTCAATAAATTGATCATAAGTTCTGATCTCGACACGGCTCCGTGTTTATGTAAACCCCCCGCCGCTTCGTCCGGTTATCGCACCACCCCCGGCAATGGCACCGCTGGCGCGTGGGTATTTATTAAAACAGCGATCCGTCCAGGGGTTATTTATAATAGCGGCGATGGTAAACGTATCGGCGAGCGCGCAAATTGTAATTCGAACGCGCGAACGGCCACGCGGCTCGAAGTTTATGCTAACGAACCGCGCTGCCTTGTTAACAATTCCATTTAAATTCCGGAGACGACGCACCAAGAGCAGGGAACGCGGGGGCGGCCGGGACGGTTTCATTAAACCGCTTCGATTCCAAATGCCGGCCTTTAATTTTATTCGGAGCGTGTGGGGCGACCGGGCGCAGGCCCCGCGGGAGTGCAGATTTTTTGGGGTGGAAAAGAGAGGAGAGGCTGCGAGGAACAATGTCGTGTCGGTTTTTTGGGGCGCGCCCAAAATGCAGCTGCTTTGGGTGCTTAGTTCGTTACGTTACAAGATATTCGATGGTTACTGCGATAGAGATAGTTTTTGCTGGAAATTGGATTTTGGAATGGGACGTACCGCAAACTGGGAGAGCGTTGACATGTTTTTGGAACGTTTTGTTATGTAATATAAAAATTACCATTTTTAGGGGAAAAGTGTCTAAAATGGTCCCCTTAAGGTGTAATTCATGTAAAAAATAGATATGCACATTATTTAAATGAAAGTAAAGTAGTTTAATTGTAAGATAGTTTATCTGCCTTATTATTGGCTTAGATCAAATTTAACTACCTAATCAATCCCTAGTAAAATGACCCCTAGGATCATTTTATACCTACTAATAGTAAGTGAGATGAACATTAAAAGGCATTGATTTATTTAAATAAAAAAAGAAATTAAACTCAATCACGAAATAGGCGAACATAATAAATTAAAACAATTTTTTAAAAAATCAATCTTAGATCATTTTTGGTACATAATCAATGAATAGAAATACTTAAAATCAACTAACAAACATATTCAATGGTCGAATATAACATCAAATGTTTACATTCGGTAACGAAACATACATTAAATTATTGTTGAATTGCCATTAAATTCGCGAAAATACAGCTGTCACACTAACAAGGAAACATATCGAACCCGAAAATTCTGATTTTAATGAAACTCCGTACGATTCCCATACAGCACACTCTCGTTGCAGCATAGTTGCAGTATAGTTGCGGTGCAAGATTGCAACGATTCACGCAACGTTGTCGCAACAATGCAGCAATAATTCTATGTCCGCCTGCTGCAATGTTGCACAACAACTTTGAGGCAACTTTGCACGGCAACTTTGAGGTAACGAAAAACTGTTTAAAAAAAAATAAAAAAAGTTATCGGTTACGACAGATTTGACCTCCGGACCGCCCGCATGACAATCCGACGCGCTACCGTTGTGGCCACGGAACCTTCTTGGATGTAGAGTACTGTAGATGGTATATATATTGATTACTCCGTACGTTAAAAACCTTTATACTACATGAGTACTACGACCCCCATATATTGTCGTTCCAAAAGTACTGTGCGTCGTGCTCGCCTTCACGAAAACATCAGCTTGGCACGTGCCACCAGTAAAGTAGATTCTGACTTATGCTTGGAACTGATTAAATGGTTGCCTTCTCCGACATATATTTTATATTTTAGTTCATTATACTGGATGTCCGCGGGAACAGTAAACACCTGGATATTTCCTAACGTATTGGAGATATAAAAGAAATTGTTTACATGAAATTGCATGGTTGGAGAGGGCAAATTTACTACGGAACTCTTTACACTTCTTAACAGATCATTTGATAGTGCGTTTCAAGACGAATTCAATAAAGTATAATGTATACACTTTATTTCAGCCGGTTTTGGAGATATTATGTTTTAAAATTTGCTAACGCCGCAAAGTTGTGGCAAAGTTGCGACAAAGTTGCGGCAATGCTGCGGCAAAGTTGCTGCATAGTTGCGGCATAATTGCGGCAAAGTTGCTGCATAGTTGCGGCATAGTTGCGGCATAGTTGCGGCAAAGTTGCGGCATAGTTGCGGCAAAGTTGCAGTGCATTATTGCAACGCAACTATGCAGCAACTATGCAGAAACAATTCCATGTCCGCCCCGTGCAATGTTGCACGGCAACGTCGCAGCAACCATACATCGACATTGCGCTGCAACCATGCAACATCGCAAGGTTACTGCAACCATCCTGCAACTTTGCCGCAACGAAGTGTGCTGTATGGGTTGTAGAGCATGTCGGAGTATGTAAGAAACGATTTTTTTTCTGCGGAAAAACACTCTGAGGGGGTGAAATCAGCCCCCAAATTTCAGCGATTTTTCGTTTTTCGAGTATAATTTTGGACGTACAAAAATTTCTTTTGCAGCGCGTTATACGACATCAAACACTGAACATTTTGTCCATTTACGGTTTTCTTCTACCTCGCACGAAAATTTGGGGGCTGATTTCACCCCCTCAGAGTGTTTTTCCGCAGAAAAAAAAATCGTTTCTTACATACTCCGACATGCTCTACAATCGTACGGAGTTTCATTAAAATCAGAATTTTCGGGTTCGATATGTTTCCTTGTAAGCCAAAAGTTATTACACCACATTCAAAAAGACCTTACTTTAGATAAAAGGCAGCAATTTTGATTTTGTATTGTTTATAACCCACACAGCCCTGATATTTACAGGGCACTTCGTGCAACACTTGACGATGTACAGGCTGAACTTTTGTATTAAGAAATATTACCATTAATAGCCGCAGGACAGCCAGGAATCATTTTACTCCGACGGATCGTTTTAGACACCTTTCCCCTACATTTACTTTAAATACTCTGTCATAAAATTGTATTTGTCATGATTGTACTACAAGCGTCAAAATGCATAAAATTTTTAGCCTTTTCCTACTTTAATACATATTAATTATTATCGGCTAATGTTAGCCCAGTTTACGGAACTATAGGAAAATTATTGCAGATTCAATAATTTATAGTGGCGATCGTAAGCTTAAAATTCATATTTTTACTGTAATGCGTATTGTGTATAATGCATAATTGTTGAGAAAGGTAGCGCATAATTAACTTAATATGTATGGGAATGTGGAGCAAGATTGTGGGGCGAGATTATTATTTATTTCGCATTGTTATGCTTCCACGTTACTGAAAACAAACAGAGAAAGAAAAAAGACTGTTGAATAATTCTACACCACAGCAATAGCTACGGTAGCTTTACAGCGTCCTTATGCGTTTAGTGGCCATTTTTCTGTTTCCAACGATTGTGATCTTATTTTCTACTATACTCCAAGTATTTTATTAGTACACTCACCACTTCTGTTAATTCTAGTCCCCAATCTATGGGATATGAATTTTAAGACATAATTCCTTCTAATGGAAGAACTTTATTTTTCTTACCATTTATAGTTTTAACTTTATTTTATTCACTACTGTATTTAATTCCATCGCTCAAGAGTTAGTGGTAAAAAATATCGTTTCCTTGCTTTGGAACAGAGTACTTCTCACTTTCCACTTGCCCGTGTCAGTTACCGCCACCGAAACAAAAAGGCCATTGACGCTAAACCGTCACGGGACTGATATGTGTGCGCAGACCTTTAAGCTTCTGGGTGTAAGCCGTGCCCTTTCGGAGTATTGTTTCAGCGTTTCGCCAGCATTGCAGGTATCATAGCATCGTCAGGGGCTGTTGACGCACTGATACTGAAGTGCAGATCCATTTAACCCCTGAGATCCGATGCCCGTACGCGATAACGATTCAGGGGTTTTGTGCAGCTTAGCTTCGCTACGTGTGTGAATAAACCGTATCACACAACGTCGAGCAATGATGACAGGCTTCTCGAAAATTCCAATCACACCCAGATTTCGAAGTTTGGTCAGTCACAGATCTTTTTAATTGATCAGCTGAATAATAAAAGAAGTAGAAGAATTGCGTTACATTTGGATTGTAAATATCTCTTCCGATTGTGATGCCACAAAAAAAATATTTTATATTCAATTCAAGTGGTTCCAAGGGATTGTCTCATGAGATTAAAGCTCTTTGAGACACGATATTTTTGCCTCATCATGGATTTGCACTTTTAAGACTGTCAAAAAAATTAGCATATACAGTGGGGGACAAAAGTATGTGGACACTTTTAAGATCGTGTAACTTGTTCAAAATTGATCCAAACAACTGAGTTTTTTGAGAAGCTAGAAGGATTAGTTTGCTAAGTGACGTATATCATCGTTTTGAAAAAAATTCAATTGGTGGGAGTAGCAAAAAAGAAGTAGGAAAGAAAATTTTTTGAACTTTTTTGTCTGTGCTCGTAATGAAAATTTAAAAAATGCATTTTGTAGATTAAAGTAAGTTGTATACACGCCTAAAATTTCATCAAAATCAGTTAACATTGCTCTGAGGTATAAACGCTTAAAGATCGCAGAATAAGGTAAAAAATCGCTGATTTCCGTGAATTTCGCGATTTTAAAACGACATTTTTAAAACAAAAAGGTACCTAATACTTCAAGGTTCTTGCGGCGCTTCAGTTTTTCCCCACAGAATATAGCTTTCGCTGGCTTAATCTGAATCATTAAGACAATTTTTTTTTCACTATTAGAATACCATTATCCTTTTGATTTTTTCCTTGCACCCCACTGTCCAGCAAACGTCGCTCTCATCTTACCCATCGATTTCCCGGTTCCAAATAAGATTTTACCTCCCACAATCATTTAGCTGCACCTTTCATGCTTCAACAAGCCCCTAACGATGCTACCTGCAATGCTCGCGCAACGTTGGAACGGTATCCCAAGGGGACGCGACTTACACAAAAGCCTCATTTAGTAGCCATCCCTCTCATGAATACCTCCGACCCCTTATTCCACCCCCACTTTTTCAATATCTAATAATATCCGCATACAACGTTAACTGAAACTCCACCGTTCCTGAGATATAATAGTACCCGAGTGCTTTGATTGCAAGGGGTTAATACACCGACCATATAACTTGATGCTCAACCCCCCAATTCCGATTATCTCCCCTTTATTTCTAATTCTTTTTTTTTTCCTTTCATTTTCCTCCTCGAGGACGAATATTTACCGCGACTCCTTTGACAAAATTTCGCGTTCCACTCGGGCGGAGGGGGCGGGCACGAAGAGAGATCCCATTTAACCGCGGATAAGCGAATTCCCGGGCAATTCGGTTTCGGAGCGCGGGGCTAAATAAATTCGTTGGCCCGGAGAAAATGAGATATCCAGGGCTCTCTGTTTTCGCCTAACGAGCCCGGTCGGGCAAAAATTCCAGGCCGCGGGAGGAGGACCCCGTTACGTCTTCTCCCCGTTTCTTCTCTCTCGTTCTCTTTCTCTTTTCTTTTATCTGTTATCTCTGATATAGGTGATCAACTACGACAGTCCTAGGGGCGGTGTATCGGTGATCACGGAGAAAGGAGAAGTTACTACGTCGTATCTCCTGGTGCAGCGTGCTCAGCCTGCAGATAGCGGCCAGTATACCTGCCATCCCAGCAACGCGAACACGAAGACTGTCCTGGTGCACGTGCTTAACGGTGCGTATACCAGCCGTGAAAATTCAGTAGAATCTGTCCATGACAAAGTGTTCCTATCGTCCAACGTTAACACGACCTTACTAGGTGGAAATTAGTGGGGGTCTTTGAGGATAAACGCTCGTGTTTGCGATCGTACCTACTTTATTGTAAGATAGACCATCAAATCGGAGAAGGGTTGCAAGTGGTTCGGGTCATGAATGAGGTAATGTACACCGCCATTCGTAGCAGGGCTGTTACGAATATTCGAGTATTCTAAGTATTCGAATATTCTGATACTCCGTATTATTCGAATATTCAGGATTATTCGAATTATACTCAGAATTATGCGAATATTCTAAGATTCGGATTATTCGTATTCGAAATTTTTATTTAATTAATTATTCAAATATTCAAATTATCCGTATTCGAATTATTTAAATATTCGAATTATTCGTATTCGAATTATTCAAATATTCAGATTATTCAAATATTCGAATTATTCGTATTCGAAACTATTAAATATTCGAAATTATTCAACTATTCGAATTTTTCAAATATTCGAAATTATTCAACTATTCGAATTTTTCAAATATTCGAAATTATTCAACTATTCGAATTTTTCAAATATTCGAATTATTCGAATAGTTAGACAACTCGAATATTTTCAGCTCTAGTTAATATGTATTAGGGCACATACTCTATGTGGAATAACTATGAAAAATAAATTTATTGAAGAACTCTATTTGATACTTTAACATAAAAGCAGTGAAAAGTATTCAATCTATACCAACATCACGTTTGCTGTCATTACAGCAAGTGCCCTAATACTTATGGGCAGCAGTGCATGTAGCTTACAAGGGTGAGCTATGTTGCTAAGCACGAAGATCTAAGCAACACGTACTTTTGTATTTTCGCGCAATTTCAGTTTGAAGAGATGAAACAGCTCCTCAAAGTTCGAGAATCAGCATTTTCTGAATAAAGTGTTCTGCCACTAGATTTTTGTGCTTAGCAGCACATTTCAAGGAGAGCAAAATCGACGCCGTACACCTCCATAGTGTCCCTTGTTAGCAGAGTGAGCACAGGGTGTCGTGACCTCAGCTTTTATATGTAAAAGATATGGGGTGCGGTATTATCTTGCACCCTACCGACGTGGTGCGAGAATCTCCCAGAATTTTATTCTAGATACTGTTCTGGTGGGACCTGGAAGTGTTTAGAGTTTTCAGACCGCCCTCCTCGAAATTCTAGGCCTGTGGTTAGCTGTGGCTTGTGTGTCATGGGATATCAGTGTGGAGCTCTTCCAAATTCCTCTATTTTAGAGTTTAGAGTTTCAGGTGGCCCTTCTTGATATTCCAGGCCTCGTGGTCAGGTGTTACTCTATATGATAAGAGGATATGTGACTCACATCCTAACAACGTTCACTGTCACGCCACCGTCCCATGTCTTTCATTCGCCCAAGTGAATCCAAACGTGTATTAGAGTTAATAATATTTTATTTTTCTATTTTTTTATAATGTATCAATTTGCAAGTCATCCTTAGCTTAAGGGAAATCCTATTTTTGGGGTCTAAAAAACTTAGCAAAATTTGGGATTGGTCTTTTTATTTTCAATAAGCAGAATAACCAAAATCACAGACATCATTTGAAGACTTCTTTTTGTACCAAATACGTTGAAACATTCACTGCCACAAATTTTCATTATTTCTCTTTAATAAAATTTGTAAACATTACTGAAGCATAGGTAAATATATGAACCAAATTATGACTGAAAATATTTTATAGACGCTTCATAAAAAATGCCAAAGATATGAATATAATGTATAAGAAAAAGCGCGTCTCACATTAACATACCCCTTAATCGCATTATCAAGATTTATTTTCTCTTTGGCAACCTAAGGGCCGCGTTTACCGCATAAATATTTCTTTACTTCGTATTAAAATTCGACTATTACATGTTATTATCTCCCCCATCCATTACACCAAAGTGTACTTCCAAAGTCCTCCACCCATACATCACTGGCTCTCCATTTTCTGAGTCAACAAGCTCGAAATTACGAGCTGTGACTCCATTTTCGACGCTGCTCCCATTTGACTTCCAAGGCGGAAGTAGCGATGATCTTCTCCATTCCTCTCTCTATATAGAACCGAGTATTATTTCAGCCTTAAGAACAATTTTCGACTACGCGCGCGAGAATTATGCTACCGTGAGCCCCTAAACTCTCCGATCTCTTCCTCAGACCACCTTGCATAAAGTCAACTGCAACTTCAAACAATGCAAATTCCCTCGGCGACCCTTTTCCAATATCCATAAACAGCAGAGATATACGTGTCCCCCGTCCCTGCATAGCGCAATATACAGCCAAGGGGCATGCAGTTAACCTTATCACCCAGCATTTTTCAGATTTCTGACCGAGCCGAATTCCATCAAACCGGCAAGCCCGAAAGCATCAGAGCTCCAAGGATCGCCTCGCGGCAAGCGAAAATCCATCTCCTGTGCATGCGACACTACCGCGCCCTTAAATCTCGTCCTGCAAATCTGCACTATGTACCCCCATTCTCCTCCCTGACGTGGCTATTTCGGTTTGCGCGCCGATAAATTAAGCAATTTTTGGGAATTGCGAAGAAAAGAAATATAGTAATGGTATAAAATTTTTCTCTATTTATTAAACTACATTTCTACTGTAAGTAAAAAATATAAAAATAATAAAAATAGTATTTACTTTAATAAAAAAGTTATAACATTATTATTTACTTTAATAATTTTTTTTTCATTTTTATATTTTTTACTTACTGTAGAGATGTAGTTTAATCGATAGAAAAAAGTTTTACAGCATTACTATATTTCTTTTCTTCGCAATAAGTTCCCGAAAATCTCCCCCTTAAGATATGCTTTCCAATACACGTCAGGTCGCATCGTCAAGAATTTCAAAGTCCATTTTCTCGAAAATGAAGCGCCATATAAAAAAATGTTATTCCTTTTCCTCGACATATTTACTTATTATAAATCAAAAAGAAACAGTGACGTTTTTCGATATCGCACTTCGTTTTCGAGAAAATCGACTTCGAATTCCTCAACGTTGCATCCAAACGCACACATGAAAGCATACCTTTACCGCGCGCCACATTTCGCGATAATCCGGCAAAGGCGATCCAACAAATGGCTCGTTAATAGTTAGCGGGGCGGGCAGAGCAAGGAAGTTGGCCGAAGCGACGAGAGATTTCGCGAGTTTCAATTAACCGTCCCCGTTAATGAATTCCCCGTTAATAAAAAGAAACTGCCTCGCTGTCGTAATCGTGTTTCATCGCGGAGCTGAGCTTCCTCCGCCCAGTTGGGCGCAAAGAGTAGAAAAGAAGCGGCATCGATATATTTCATAACAAGCCGACTTCCTCGTTTTTCTCCCCCACCCTCCCACCCCTGTACTGCCAAGCCCCTGTACAATTTCGAGCTGCGGACTCGCCTCGGCCGTTTACACAGAACGAATGAATCCGATCGGTCTCTTGGCAGAAGATAACAGTCTTAGCAAAAACCACTCAGCCGAGCGAGAAGAGTAATTAAAGAGATTTCTCAGGGTGCAGCGCGCTGAGCTCAGCTATTGTTGCGCCACCCTGTGCAAAACCATGCTCCCCCCTCCCTGCCTCTCTCTCTCCCCTCCACTGCCCTTCCGCCCCCCTCCGCCGACGCTATAGCCTTAGAAAGTAGAATTCGGGATTAGGGCGGGTGGGGGTTGGGCGGCCGCGGGTGGATGTACGTCTGACAGAGAAAGATAAACGTCTATCGGCGTCTGGGCGAGGGGGTTTATCATAAAATCGATATACGGGGTGGTCCAGTTACCACTGCCATCTTAGTACAACCGAAACTGTGAACGACACCGGGAGATTTAAGAAGCGTTAAAGAGCGCGTCGCCGTTAGTCTCGTTCGAATGGGACGATGGTGATCGAAGGAGGTTACGACGGGGAGGTAAGAGGGGAAAGCGGGTTGGGCTCGAGTTTCAGGGAGTAGATTAGTGAAGCTGTATAGCGGGATTGGGTTGCGAGTGGATACTGGGCTGTCTATATAGGTCCATGGTGGGATGTTGGACCTGTAAAGGGCGTTACTCGCGCGTCTTCTTCTTCTTTCGCGTTTTTAGGTGTCCTCCTTTTAGTGCAGGTTCCGAGAGGTACTTACGTCAGAGCTGGAACAGAACTTAGCTCGGATCTGATCTTGTTACTGGTGGAGGAACACTGCCCACTAGGCGGACAGGGTATCTGGTAGGCGTTGGTGCGACCGTGTGTGGGTGGGATAGATCACGGGGACATTCCGTGGTTAGAGGAATTTGAAGGGATCTTTGGAAGGTACAGATTCTGGGAGTAGTTTCGGTCAAAGGGATATTCCTTGGCTAAAGAAAGTTGAAGCAATTTGAAGGGATCTTTGGAAGCTAGAATAGCTGAGAGTAGTTTGGATCAAGGGGATATTCTTTGGTTAAAGGAACTTAAGGGGATATTCATGTGTAATTTCTTTAAAACTTTAGGATTTTTTTTAAGAATATTGTAACACATAGGGAAAAAAGTCTTTTTGGTATTGATTTATATATATGTTAAGATGATAAAATGAATTTTTTATCGTTTTTTCGTAAGTAGTCTTTAATAATTAACTATAACTCTGACGGTGATAAAAAACTAATTTCACAACGGACGAATTTCAAAAATTCTTTCGGGATTCTTTACGTAAATGAACTCGCTATTGTATTACCAACTTGCATTAATTTTAATCCACTCAATTTAATTTTATTCGACATAAAAATTCTGGTTGTAGGGCACTTTCACTAAAACATGTGCCAATCATCGAATTTCCATTATTCAGCTGTAACGATTAGTAATACGATAACCGTACTCATATATTTTAAGCAAAGCTTTCGATTTTTAATTTCAGATTAATCTATTTTGAAATATCATGCACACCATGTTTTTACACGATTAGAGTTATATCTATTTATTCAAGATTGCAGCGGAAAAAATTATCATCTTAAAATATGCATACGTCAGTACCAAAAAGTCTTTGGTACACCCTATCTGTTACAGTTCCTTTAAAAAAATATTTGAAGGAATTACACGAGAATATACCCTTAAAGGAATTTGAAAGGATCTTTGGAAACGAAACCATCTAATAGTACTTTGTATCACAGTGAAATTCTTTAGTTGAAGGATCTCCAATGTATTTGAATGAATTTGTGAAACCCAGACCATCTGAGAATATTTACTATCTCAGAAGCATTCCCTAGTTAAAGGAATTCGCAGAAACCTTTGCTAATTGTACATTCGAGGGGACAGAGACCCAGCAATGAACAGTAATTCCAGCGGCAAGTGCAGGAGGTGCCATCACGATTTGTTTCATCCTTAAGGATGGAAACAGGGGTTCTTCAGACGACTACAAGGACCTACGAGTATAGGCCATTGAGGGCCACTTTAACCCTTGTGCGGTCGGAGCCCCCACGGGATCGTCAACCAGCCAACTAGCTACCCCGTCTCGCAAAACCCAGCCGTACACACGTAGCAGCTTACAGTCTAAAAGACAGCACACTCGAGTGTTCTTTCCCGAAACTCGTGCCACCCCTGGCGCGACATCCAACCGCAACGGGTTAAATTCTAACAACGACACATGCACACCGATCCCACGATTTAGCTGCCTCCCGAGTCTCATAATCACTGTCTACCGAGAATACAGACACATCAGCGCCCCCTCAGACGCCCTCCGAAGCTCCCCAGATTGCACGAAGCGCCGAAGTACTTAACAAAAGAAGCGCGTTAAATTTGAAGCTTAGAACTAGTCTAACTACAAGGCCACCCAACTTCCCAGCATAACATCACCGACTGCACGGTACTATAACCCTTGAACCCCTCGGGGACGAATTGAACAGCTCCGCGAAGGGCCAAAGGGCCAAGAGTCGCCTCGCGTAAAAACCGAGCCAACAAACCCGAGAACTTCATCAGCCCGCAACAACTAGGGAAGTAGCTTAACGACGTCGAGAGACGGGCGCGGAATTGCAGGAAAACTCGAAAGTTGCTGAGTATAGATTGTACCTGCCCCCAGCCAGGGACTTTCTGTTAAGAGAACACCGCGTCGCTCCCCGGAAAACACTCCCACCTGAAAGAAAGAAATCCTTACCCTCCCACAACTCTGCTGCACCCTCAAACCCCGAGTACATTTTTCCCTCCGGACGTAACAGAGCGATACCATCCACCGAGCCCACCCAGTATACCCCCGGATACCAGGGAAACAATTCCAATAAGACGGCGGACGCTGCGACGGAATTCAATTTGAATTTTAATCATTGATCCGCAGGGGAACATCCAGCGGCCATGCAGCACGGCGGTCAACTGAGGCTGGCGAATCTGCCCTTCGTAATGATCTCCACCACTCTGCTGGCTTTCCTCAATCATCGCTATTGAACGAGCCGTCGCGGGATTACTGGCCCCCGTCTCCGAATCCTCATTTAACGTCGCTGGAACAAGTCGTCGAGGTTAAAGAAAAGCGTCGCTAGACGCGTGAAACTCCACTTTTCTTTTCAATCTCTTCGTCGCACACACGCGTACTAAGAGAATCTGCTCAGAGCCGCGACGATATTTGGAGGTTAACGGTCGAGGGTTTCGGGAGGCGAGTAGAACGCTGGCGATCGCAGCGACCGAACTTCGGCGGCCGAAGTTCGATCGCAGCGACCGAACTTCGGTGGCCGAAGTTACGACGCGCGAAGGATCGACGAGTCGTTATTCCGTGCGAGCGGACCGCTCCTCCCGTCCGTGATTTCTAACGCCTCTAGGTTGGATCGCCTCGCCACCCGGTAGCCGCCTCCCGAAAAGCTGAAAAGCATTCGAAGCGCGGCTACGGCCGGGCGGCGAGCTGGAAGGGGGCGTCGCGAAAGTACGAAAGCGACGTTGCCGCGCGAGGGGAAAAACCCAGAGATACCGGAGTGAAGAATGGACGGGTAAAAGTGATCTCGTTCCCGTCGTAGTTGAAGGGTCAGGGGAGAGAGAGAGCGAGGGGGTGAGGCTTGCGAGGAGCAAGGTGGAATTGGACCAGACCGCGGCACCATCGAGTGCTGAATGTATTATAAGAAACGTAGTCTGTTGTAACGAGTAAAATAAGAGGCAACGATGCACAGGGTGTCCTAGGATCGCATGGTCGAATTGCGCGGATACGTTCCACAGGTCGGGGTGAAAAGGAAGTGTTGCGTGAACGAAGTTTCAGAAGTAGGTCGTCGAGAAGTTAGAAGAAGTATACCTGTTTTAACGAGCATCTCAAAATGACGAACCTTGCCCGGTAGAAGTGCTTTACTGTTGGGAGATTGTATAAGTTACTGTAAAAATATAGTCGCGTTGGAAGAATCTCCGCGAGTCTTCTTAACTTTAATCACCGATGTTTGATGAAACTCTTGAGTCCACAGTCACGGGGTATACGCTCGGACAGCTCGATCGTGATTCCAGGACACCGTGTATAAAAGAAGCAATCGATGATAAAAGAATATATAGTAAATGATTCGTCGAGGCGAATCGGTCGATACCGAATGGCGGGAAGTACGATTTTATTTGCTGTGTTGCGGTTACAAGACAATACATTGCCAAAGGAAATGTACGAATTATTGTTGAGAGTCGAGTGAGAGTTTTAATCGTTCCGTTACGACGATATTTAACTACGTAGGCTACGTTGTACGCTTCGAGGCGGGGTGGGGAGCGCTGAGAGTTGACTGATCGCGAGCCGGTGGCCGAGAGGAGCGTGAGAAATCGTCTTCCACCGCGTAAATTGAGAGCCCGGATTAGGGATTAGTCCCCGCATGAATCTGGATTATCTCCGAATTCGATCTGGACGTCCGGCGAGTCGCACTTTTCGACGGGAGTGGCGAAAAATATTGTATTCCGCGCTGGGGAGGGGCAAGGAATGGTAAATACGGAACACGCGGCGTTTGACACTGAGAAAGAGACACAGCAATCGTTTGCTCGTTTATTTTCCACGTTCTCTCGTTCGTTTCGTCTAATAGTATCTGTACTGTCCGAAATTCGCTGGGGTTTTTCTTTGGGCAGAAACTGGAGACGTATACTGGACTATGTTCGTAATAGAATCGCACGAAATTATTCACGAAAGATATACGGGTGGCTGTACCTTCGGAGATTACCGATAAATTGACCCTCGGAACTTGATCGACCCAATCAAACGCCGTTTTCGGTGTTGCGTGAACGTTTACGAACGCTTGAGCCACGAGGTGTGTACGCGTGCGGGGAACGCCCCTTGCGCGTTCGATGTCTATGCTTGCGAAATGCGACTGCGAGGTTCCCGCACGTGTTTAGGTGTTGATGTCGAGAGGGTTGGAAATTTAATATTAGATACTTGTAGATCGCTTGTACTTATATGAGTATTTTTCGGAATGGAAATGGGGGTGTCGATTCGGGAACGGTTTCCGAAGGCAGCCGAATAATATTCTAACAAGAACATAGTCCTTCGATTTAGGTGATCGAAACGTAACTATAGGCAGCCACAACCAGTTATCGCAGCATAGTAAACGTTCGACTGGAGGCGTATGAGATTTAACGATTAGAGGCACCGGGTGCGATTCGGTTCACGTGCCGTTCAAGGTTTATGTTTCGCGTTGCCTGCTCCGCGGAACTATCGGAGAAGCGGCTGGCACGATCCACAGTTTGGGCGTCTGAGCTCAGGGTATACTTCCACACCGTTCAAACGGTGCTGTAGAATCGCAATTTATAAAGTGTTCATCGTGTATTACGCATCTCGTCGTCGGTGTACGCTGCGTCGTAATAATAACGCGAGAAGATCTGTTGTTAGTGTCGTAACTACACCCACGTTGTACCGTAAACCAGATTATACGCATTTACAGGATATCCCGATGGGTGAACATAAGTTTCGTCTGATTACCGAGCGAAATACGAAGTCGAGCCGAAAGCACCGTGCTTAGAAACTCAATTGGACGCGTGGACCTAAATTGAAATCGTTCTAATTGGACCAGAATAACGACTGTTGTATTTTATTTAGATAAGTTCTCGACGGATAAGTAACGATTACGTGCGTTGTTTGTGGTCAGAGTTTTTCCTTCGTAACTAATATGGGTGTGCTCTGTGTGAATGGTGGATGTAGGAAGAGTGAGACGAGCGGATGGCGAACCAAGTGAGACTGCTCCAATAATCAAAATAAGGGTGATCGATTCTAATGGTTACACAATGTTCAAAGATTAATTGCGAAGTAGTTTATAATGCTCGTTATACGAAAAAAAAACTTACATGCTGTTTCTGTTTTGTAGTTGGAGATTGTTTATGTTGAACGTACAATATACGACGGTTCTTTTATGTACTTACATCCTGACGTTTCTCTGATTGAATTTAACAGATTGAAATAAAAATTGTCAATCTATAAACCGGGAAAGAGATGATTTATAATATTAATAATAAAATTTTATCATGTGTAATAATCAGATCTCATCCCACATTCGGTGTCAACTTGTTTGTTCTGTACTTTTTTTTAAAATAGGATTAGACGGTTGTTAGGGGGTCCGCGTCAGTCTCGGACACGGTCACCTTCACAGCTTTGTTCAGCATTTCTTGTAGGGTGGATGCGAATGTTTTCAGATAACCGCGCTCGGAATCCGAGTGGTTCGTTAATATGACACTGATTCCCTTGTGTACGGCATCAAGGACGTCGTGGTGTAACATCTCTCCTGTGAGGTATAGGTGAGCAGAGACGTCTTTTAAAACGGATGTACCGGCCCCGGCACAAAGTGCAACGGTACTGACGTAACCATCTGAAAGATAGGAGTTCAATGGTTTGAGTTTCTTTGTAGATTAGCAGTTGAGCGTAGAGCTGTAAATATTCGAATAAGTCAGGGTTCGAATTTCGGAATGTACCGAATACGGATCTAAATGTTTGAAATAAAAATAATTGTAAAGGCCAATATGAAAAGAATTTCATGGTAAAGTGTGGAAAAATATTTCATGGTCAGATTCCTATTCGGTAAGTAGAATTCGAAATTCCATCACTCCAAATATACGAATACTACTAATTATTCGAATAATATTCTAATATTCAAATTATTTGAATAATATTCAAATATTCGAATTATTTTAATCTCAAATTCGAATTCTACAGGTATTGGATTATTCGAATACTTGGAATATTGAAATATTCGAATACTTGGACTTGGAATATTGAAATATTCGAATACTTGGACTTAGAATATTTAAATATTCGAATACTTAGACTTAGAATATTGAAATATTCGAATACTTAGAATACTGAAATATTCGAATATTTGTAACAGCCCTAATCGATCGTAACACACGAATTCAAAAGGAAAATTTGTCACCTGTCTTGCGAGCACGGGCTAATCTAACGTACTTCAGCCCAGTGCGTTCCTTCACCAGTCTTACAGCCTCCTCAATAGAGATTTTCTGCTTCAAAGTGCACATTCTCCCATAGCCATAACTTTCGTTAGTTGCGTTCACTTGTATTGGCTTGCTCTTGTGAAGTACTTACATATACAACATCATTATTCATACAATAATCACTAAAACTGAAAAATCTGTTACTCCAAACTTACCATTTTCAAATGACGAAGCCAACCAGTCGTTTACACCACCCGTCACTGCATCGAACGTGGTATGCGGAGAGTAGACAGCTATTTTGTTTTCCAAACATTTGGCCACAATTCTCTCCTATAAAGACACTAAGTCTATGAGCATTAAGCATTGTAATTGAGAATCAAACAGCTAAAACAGTAATAAATTCTCCGTTACCTTCCATGATCGAGTGGTCACGGACTTAAGGGGTGCAAATATCAGCGGATGATAAGTGATGATCATGTCAGTCTTCAAGTCTAAGGCTTCCTGCATTACATCCTCGGTTAGATCATTGGTTAAGAGAATATGGGAGACCAATTTTGTCTCCGTAGGTTCAACGAGCAATCCCACATTGTCCCAAGAACCCGCAAGCGACAGGTCAGCAAACTTCTGCAACGTGGCGACTACTTGTGGCACAGGAATCCCAGGCATATTAAGATTCATGCCGCTCATTGTGCAGGGTGTATTGTCACGTTTCAATATACCGCAAGAAGTTTTGTAGCTCTGTTTCAATCCGGTGAGATGTCTAAGCATTTATGTAAATCTATAAACAAATAATGGAGTTCGGTATAGAATAGGGCTGGGACTATTCGAATATTTGAGTACTCGAATGCTACGAATAAACTTCGAATATTTGAGTATTCGAATTTTATTATTCGAATATTTCAGTATTCGAATACTATGATGTGAATTATAAATCAAGTTATTAGCTTAAAAGATTTCACCCTGAAACACTACCGAACTCACAACTGAAACTAAATAAAAGTTTATAAAAAAAATAAAGAACTTGATTTATAATTTACACCATAGTATTCGAATACTTAAATATTCGAATAGTAGTCAAATACTTAAATATTCGAATAGTAGTCGAATACTTAAATATTCGAATAGTATTCGAATACTTAAATATTCGAATAGTATTCGAATACTTGGATATTCGAATTATATTTGCTAAATAATTGAGCAACTGAAGTATTCGAATATTCGAATACTGAAAACTTCGACAAATAGTCCCAGTATAGAACACACCCGCGAGCTCTCGGCGCCGAAGAAGGTAAGCATCGAGGTAAAAGAAATTCCCATTTCATCAATAAGTTTATTAATAAAAAATATAGTTACATAATACAACAGGTGTCCTATTCATTGTAAAACCAAATTTTCACTAAACCATCATCACTAGCCGATGCGAGTTGTCCAGGAACAGTAGGATTCCACTGCACACAATTCACATCTTGGGTGTGCGCTGTATCCATCGAACAAACCATGGTAAAAGAGAGTTGATGAGGATCAGAATCCCTGTCCTCTTTAAATATTCTAATAATATCATCACCACACGCCGTCACTAGTAAACCAGTAGTTTTACACCAGTCAATATCGTAAATTGTCCTCGTATGATATCCGGATATCGTACAAACACACTTCCAAACCGATTCATTGTTCGTCGTAACGATTCCAGGCTCGTTACCAGGTTTATACTCCTGCCATATTTTAACCGTTTGATCGTCACTGCAAGTCGCTATTCGATTACCAGTTTGGTCCCACGCGAGGCTCCAAACCGTTGAGGTGTGAGACGCTAAAGTTGCTATAAGTGACCAGTCATTGTCCGCTGTGTCCTCCTTAAATATCTTTACCGTGTTGTCGTAACTAGCGGATGCTACAATCTCTTCGTTAGGATGCCACCGGACCTATCAATGGCATCGAAGCTGATTAGTCAAGACGCTCCACTACTTCCTTACATCTTTCCTAAACAATATCACAATCAATCCACGCATAAAGTCCACTTACCTTTTTAACATCTTGAGTATGAGCATTAATAACAGCAGCACATTCGTACTCGTCATCATTCACTTCCCATATCCAAACAGATTTATCTCGACTACAAGTAGCCAACAACTGTCCGCTGCGAGACCAACTAACACTTTTCACTTCGTTCTCGTGCCCCTCCAAAGTCGCGTTACATTCGAACTGCCCAGACTTTTTGTCCCACACAGCAGTGGTAGCGTCGAAGCTAGCCGACGCTATGTAATTGCCGCAAGGGGACCACGCCACTTCTCTAATTGTTCTCGTATGCCCCTCGGTAAGGATAGTTTTTATAACCCACTTGGGCTCCTGCAGCCCCCATATTATAATCGTTTTATCCTCGCCGCATGACGCGAGGCAAGAACCTTTAGGGTGCCAACAAACATTCCACACCCTTCCTCTATGTCCGCTCAAAGTTTGCTTTAATTCCAACGTACCCATCTCTACCTGCAACAGTACAATGACTTTTTTAAACTTGTATAGCTGACCTCGTCTATGGATTCCATTTATCAGACTCGTGAAATATATTACGGATATTGATAAGGGAGCATGGGTGTGAAATGTTTGCACGTCGTACTTAATATTTAATAGAGGAACTTAAGAGACAAAACAAACGTGAATAATATGGAGTGTTTGTGTTGAGGTGTGCAGAAATGATGATTGGTAAGTGTTTGTGAAGAAACTTTAATGTGATTGTTAAGTATAATGGTGAGTTTGAAATTGTTGGCATGGTATTTTATAGGTGATGGTTTAAATATCGAAGTATGTAATAATCGTTCTGTAATATGTCAATAGTGTGATGTACGATGAACCCGGGAATTATGTTTTAGATAATACTTACGATATACGTTTTGAAGACTGTGTACTTTCACGGTGTAGAGAAAGGAGTCGACGATAACTTCGATCGTCTGCATATGCTTTGTATATAATTACTGTTAGGTGTTTATGAGTGATAAGGAAATTCACCGTTTGCGAGAATCACGTGCGCCATATAACCATGAACGATTTCTTGTTGAGATAAGAAATCCTTTCCTCGTAAAAGTGTTTCGTAAATACGACTGGGGCTATTCGAATAATTTGATATTTACAAGTATTCGAATGCTACGAATAAACTTCCAATATTTGAGTACTCGATTGTTATTATTCGATTATTTAAGTATTCGAATACTACTTGAATATTTCAGTATTCGAATACTACTTGAATATTTCAGTATTCGAATACTACTCGAATATTTCAGTATTCAAATAGTATGGTGTGAATTGTAAATCAAGTTATTAGGTTGCAAGATTTCACCCGGACAAACTAACGAACTCACAACAGAAACTAAATAAAAGCTTGTAAAAAAATGAACCTAAAGAACTTTATTTATAATTCACACTATACTATTCGAATACATCAGTATTCGAATACTTAAACATTAGAATAGTGTTCGAATACTTAGATATTCGAATTATATTCGCCAAATAATTGAGCAACTGAAGTATTCGATTACTCGAATACCGAAAAATTCGTCAAATAGTCCCAGCCCTACTTGTAAATATTTCTTTTTGTGAAATTTTTGCTGTCGTTACTGGAGTATGCGGTAAATAATGCTACTTATTTGTTATATGAAAATGATGGATTTTAATCGCTGTTAAAAGGTCTTTTAGCGCGAAAATATGAAATTAGTTGAAATCGTCCTTGGGAAAAGAAGTTGCTTTGCATGAAAGTAAAGTATTGTGTGGTGTAATAAAAACATTTGTATTTCAAATTTATTTTATTCTATATTTTCTTCCTTATTACATATAATTACAAAACAATTAAATTACAATTCACTTAGAAGTACCTATGAGTCAGAGTTGGGCACTATTCAAATAAATTTTTATTTAAAATGTAGATATTCGAGAATAACGAATAAATTTTTATTCGGATGGCCTCGAACAAGAATTGCGAATTAAATTAAGTTATTCGAGATTAACGAATAATTTTTTATTCGAAATTGTAGAAACTTATTCGAATAATGCCCAATTCTGCTGTGAGTAAACACAATGATTATCAATCTGACACCGCATTGTATGATGAAGAAACTGATAATGCATCCATCTCTGTTAAAGGTAGCATCCGCGTGCAAGAGTCAGCTGTTCTAAAAATAGAACGAAAAGAAGGCAAGATTAATTTTAATAGTTAGAAATTTAGTAATAAAGGTTCTACTAACAAAACAATATTTTTCGATTTTGTAGATAAAGTGAATTATGATTTCGACCGTAGATCTTTTAAAAATTAAATCTTATGATATCGGCGCACTGATTCGGTCACTATTAAAAACGTAAAAGCTATTTCGCTAGTTAAACAATTAAAATTTTATATTTTTAATAGTGACCGAATCAGTGCGCCGATATCATAAGATTTAATTTTTTCGATTTTGTGTTATAACTGGCGAACTGTAAGAGATAGAAAAAAGTTTCAAGACAAAAGCTACTTCTTTTTAATTAAAATATATCAATAGATCTAATTGATCTATCATTTGATAAAAAAGTTATTTTACAGTTTACAAATTATAACACAAAACTGGAAAATAACTAATTACACCCCTTTAGAGTGACTTTGAGCAGCAAACAAAAATTGCGTTGTAATCAGAAAGAAATTCCCTACATATTCACAAAGTTTCAGAATTTTTTAAATTTCCAGGTTCGGGATATTCCCTTATAAGTACATTGAGAGAGAAGCTCAATACTTACACGTCTTTCAGTAGGTGTAACACATGCTTGTGTTCAATTCCTTCCAACCACAGATTTAACAATTCTTCTCGCTTACATCTCAATAACTGTTTGCAAGCGTTCAGATTCTCTTTAACTGCATGAATCTTCTCCCGAGAGGCTGTCACATTCTCCGACAGAGCAGTGAAAATCTAGAAAAAGAAAATGACAAATGCAACATCCCTTTTATGAACAAAAAGCCGTTATCTCTTACATTATGTATTCACATGGACTTACTTGCATAACTTGCGTCAGGTCTTGATCGTGCAATGACACCAGTTCGTCAAGCCTCTGATCGCTTTTCTTATATTCCTTCTCAAGTTTAGCTTTCTCTATTTCTCGCTGTTCATTCGTTTCGCTCGCCGATAGCGCTCGAATCACAGAAATTAGTAAACCGCTCTGCAAGAATCAGTTGTTTAGAAAGCTGTAGAAACGGTACAAATCAGGTGCCAAGGATTTTCATTTTATTCTATTATAAAATTCAAATAAACGAGCCAAGTGGAGCTAATTACACCTACTGTCTCTTTGGTTGGCTTGATGCCTCTCGGAGGTTTAGTAGGTGGTATTGAATTCATCTTGTATTATTTGTAGGAGGAAGAATGGACAAAATCTTTCTCTGTTATAAGCTTCTTTCTGCTTACTGTCAAACACTGTCAAATGGCTATCAACAGGATATACTATACTATATATGGATTGATATAGTTCATAATGCTGGAAAGAAGATGCTGAAATTATTACAAAAACAATTACAAATTTATGAGGTAATTACTGTTTATATCGTAAAAGTTGTTGATCTTGTCATTGTACACCCACCTCAAAAATATCTTTCCAATATCACAGATGTACTGTGCAGTGTCGACTGACTTCACACAGTTGGCATCTGCCTCGCGAATAGCACTGATGCCAGAAATTATCATACATGACTTTGATTGGTTGTTTTTGATAGATATGGAGACAGCTCTTTAAGAATCAACTAATCAAAGTCACGCACGGCAATTTCTGGCACCAATGCAAAGAGGAGATATAATAAGAGGCGTCACCCGACAAGGACAGAAATAACCTAGGGAAATCACTAGACAACCAATTTAAATGCCCATTCGGCAGTGATCGGTAAACTTCGGCAATAATGAGCCAATTGCGGTAAGGTACATTTAGCCGATTTGAATATCCCGCTGGAATAGACAACCAATTTAAATGCCAAGGTCAAGTAAAGACTTGTAAGGTTCCGCCCGGAGTGACGCCTCTTATTATATCTCCTCTTTGGTAGAGCACTAAAGAGGTGAGTATGCGCATCCGCCATATTGGGTCCTCTGGAGAGAGAAGATTATTGAGTACCCACCTTTTTGGGTATTGTCAGATTCATTTTATAAACAAAATATGCGTTGCTGATATTGATACATGGTAGCACGACACGTTATTAGAGTATTTTATTACATTTAAGTTTATATTTGGTTTATAAAACGAATTTGACAATACTCAAAAAGGCGGGTACTCAATAATCTTCTTTCTCCAGAGGACCCAATATGGCGGATGCGCATATTCACCTCTTTAGTGCTCTACCCGAAATGACGCCCCTTATTATATCTCCTCATTGCTTCCTGTCTAAACGCTATCCCGGAAGTTCCCTATTCAATTTCCACCTACTGAGTTGTCCGCGATCTCTTAAACTTGTAGACGTAGATGGTGTCCCACGTGTTGAAGGTAAGGATTGTTATGTGATACTTACAATTTGTATTTTGAGGTGCATTTAATGGTCCTATGATAAATTTGAGATTATAATTAGATTGTTATATGTTCGTTTAACGAAAAACAGTGTTTGAAATAACGGATTTCTAAGAATTTGTCGAGTTTCCCTGGTCTCCACCAAGGCGAACACGAACAAAAACAGTGTTCGCAAACGTTTTTGTCTGTTCTAGTCTTGTCCACTCCGCCGGAACATGAACAAAACTCGGCGTATGAATCGTATGTGAATGTTTTATTCTATTTGCGGCGGTGTGGATACGACAAGAACAGAGGAAAACGTTCGCGAACAATGTTTTCGTTCGTGTTTGTCTTGGTGGAGACCCAGGGTTAGGTGTTCATGCATTGGATGGGAGATACCAGTAAATACCAATGAATGAACGATCGTTCATTTGCGTTTCGCTGACATTTCTAACCTTATAACGGAATGAACAGGTTACCCGGTCTTTTTTTCTCTTGACACTTTCGCCGTCAATGTGGAGGTTGGGTTAACCCTCCCCAGAAAGCAAATTTCAACTATATATATATATATATATGCATAATTATGGTCTTATAAGACTAGTAAAGTATCAAATCAATAATATTATTGCAATTGGAGAATGAAAAATTATTTGCACAAAAAATCGTCTAAATATATTGGAAACCTAACCACTGTTATTATCCTGTTCACTCACTGGGCTACCCCTGTTCATTCACTAGAAATTTATGTTCACTCATTGGTCATTGGCCCATTTTTTATTTAATCCTCTGCCAGAGTTTTAATGAAATCTGACTTTATTAATAAAACACCTCGCTTAGAGCAATAACATTCAGGGGATTAAATAATGACTTTTGAATACTAATTTTAGGAGACATGCGGCTTAAGCATTCACTCACTGGACAGGGCACCCTATCGCTGCTAAAATATGTACGTAACAGTCCCATTGCGTGCCTACCGAATTTGCTATAACAGTTCTATATAATCTGATTTATTTGAATGAGTAATTCTCCTTCTTCTAAATTTTCTGCTATGTATTTTGTTATAACTGAAACTTTGAATATGAAAATAACTTTGCTTTCAAGCGCTATAAATTTTTCAATCTTTTAATTTTTTTTAGATTACGTTCAATCCGAAAATAAACTATCAGCTGATTGTAAAAGCTGCTACAAGTCACGCCAATATAGGGTTGCCACCTTTTTACAGAAAAATAATGTATATTTGCTTTGGTGGGGTATACAAAAAAGTACGCTCTACAAATTAAAAGTACATTTTAATCTCAGTAGTTTTTATTTCTTCCAAACATATTTTCTATTGCTTTTAGCATTACAGAGTAAATTTTTATTATTTTTAAATATCTCAATGGCATCATTGCGCTCAATATTCATATTGAAATATATGTATAAATAATTCGTTTTTATTAGTTTGAGAGAGGCCTTGTTTCTTTCATCCCACCACTTTACATTCATAACAAAGAAAACTCTCTCAGTAAATGCTGAAGTGGCGGAAATAGATAGAAGATAATAAATATTGCGTTACGTTTCACGTAATATCATTAATTGTCAAATAAAGTATTTTCGCGTACTTTATTGTTATTCAAAAGTATAGAGTACATTTACCTATAATAACGTAAGACACTTTATTTTAAAGTACGGGTGGCAACCCTACGCCAATAGGAGTTACATTGTAGAAGAAGTTAACAAGATTCCACAATAATTAATAAATAAAAAGGATCGAATAAAACAATTTTCTACAAGTTTAAAAATGTCTCCTTGTATCCCAAAGGAGTTGAATTCAATATTAACAATCGTTTTTTGAAAAAAATCTTGCTGCTATGCAAGAATTCTGCCTTAAGGGGTTAGCCCACTGTGAGAGATAAAAATAAAAGGGTTTCTTCAGACACAGATTGTGAGGAAAGTAAAAAAACTCAACCAATTTGCAGTTTGGTACTTTATTTGAGCATATTATAAAGTAATAAAATCCATTGTAAAACATTAGAAAATTGAATATATTAACTCTGAGACGGCTAAGCTGAGTATAGCTTTTTGCGAACAGCCAAACGGTGTACACGATTATGGCTTGTAGGAGTATTTGAAATAAAAAAAAGCGAATATTTTTCATTAATTATAAATATCAGTTACCTTTGGGGCTGCTACGCAAGAATTCTGCCTTAAGGGGTTAGCCCACTGTGACAGATAAAAATAAAAGGCTTTCTTCAGACACAGATTGGGAAGAAAGTAAAAAACTCAACCACTTTGCAGTTTGGTACTTTATTTGAGCATATTATAAAGTAATAAAATTCATTGTAAAACATTAGAAAATTGAATATATTAACTTTGAGACGGCTAAGCTGAGTATAGCTTTTTGCGAACAGCCAAACGGTGTACACGATTATGGCTTGTAGGAGTATTTGAAATAAAAAAAAGCGAATATTTTTCATTAATTATAAATATCAGTTACCTTTGGGGCTGCTACGCAAGAATTCTGCCTTAAGGGGTTAGCCCACTGTGACAGATAAAAATAAAAGGCTTTCTTCAGGCACAGATTGCGAGGAAAGTAAAAAATTCAACCAATTTGCAGTTTGGTACTTTATTTGAGCATATTATTATTATTATATCATATCCACGGGAGAACCCTTTAGAACTACAAAATGGATTAACCTAGTACATAAGGTAATAAAATATAAAGTAATAAAATCCATTGTAAAACATTAGAAAATTGAATATATTAACTCTGAGACGGCTAAGCTGAGTATAGCTTTTTGCGAACAGCCAAACAGTGTACACGATTATGCCTTGTAGGAGTATCTGAAATAAAAAAGCGAATATTTTTTATTAATTATAATACATTTCGTAGGTCCTTTCGTTTTTGTTAATTAATCAAAAATGATAATGACGTAAACCTATTTTTTATGGGCATTTACTAAGAAACTATTTGGTCAGTTTTGCCGAAATTAATAAATTCATTTCTAGACAATTCGATGTACTTTTGTGCCACTTCTTGAATATGGTTTTCCTGTTTCAGAAGAAAAAGTAGAGAGGCCTCCACCCGCGTTGGGTGGCCGTGGGGAGAAGTAGTACATTCACGTCCCCCCCCCCCATGGTATGGAGGCCTGGTGCAAGGAGGCACAATAGAGGGGGGTTTTAGTGGGTATCCTGCCACTTGGGCGGGGAGTCCCACATAACCGCGGCACCTTGGCCAAGGTATGCATAAAGCATTTCCCCCCTCTTAAAAAAAAAAAAAAAAAAAAAAAATTATTTTATTCTGCCATATGCTACTATATATGTATGTTAAAATGCATCAACATTAATTAAAAATTTCTCGATAACTATGTGGTAAATCAATTTTAAACTTTGTACAAAAGTTTCTTGTATTCCAAATTAGTTTTGCACGAAATTTAAACGAATATTATAATGCCCTGTATAAATTGCAAATGAGTTTCAAATAAATTTCATTAGATATGTATATTGTGTATTTATGATTCACACTTACTAGGATTTAGAGATGGACCGAATCCATAAATATCTGGAGGTATTCCTATCAAACGTGATAGAAATGTTCTTGAAGGTCTCATCATAGGATATATATTACCTCCAAGAGGTCCTCGAATTGGGACGCACGGTCTAACCACTAATGGTCTTGGTTGAAAATTCTAAGCAAAGAAATGAACGAGTTTTATATCATGGCTAAATTATCGCATTTTTATGTAAATAAAGTACCTACTCCATAATAAATAGAAATAGGGATTGGTTCGATATAATGCTCTCGGAGAACCCTTTGTTCTCTAGGCCCATCTCTTTCTCTGGATCTATCTGTTTGCCTCCTATCTCGAGAATGATTTCTGGGCCGCTCTCGATAAGATCTCTCACCATCTTTCCCTTCTCTACTATGATCTGTATCCCTATGTAAATAATGTAATAGTATGGTGAAATACAATTGGAAGAAATGTAATGAACGTAGACACATGAAAGTGTAATAATTGCTTTTACCTATCACTTCTATAACTTCGTTTACGAAAGAGGGTAAACAAATTAGCAAAAAATTTAATTTCCTAAACAATTTCAGATTATACATTAACACATTTAAAATAGTAAGTTCTTTGTACATGATTTACACTTATGTTTAACTTATGTTTATATAGCAATATTCTGTGTAAAATTCAAGCACGAACCTCGGGTGACGAGACCACGTGCGCCTAGGACTGTGACTTCGGGTTCTTGTAGGACTCAAGGACGCTGAACGCCTTTTTAACGTTTTCAACTTGTTCTCTACAAATTAAAGTGTCCATATTTGCAAAACAGAAGTTGTAATAAATCTTAGCAATTTGAAATAATAAACATACCTGAATTTTCCAAATTCACAGTTACGACAATACGATGTTCCTTGACTTCGTCTGTTTCACCTATTGCTCTGTTTATTTCTTCTCTATCAAATATCGGCTTGTATCCCTCTCCTACGGTTAAGTTTAGTAAATTTAATAATAGAAAAGCAATCGTATGTAAAAATCAGGAAACCATTTAAGCAATAGTAATAGCTGTGACAAATCTTGAAGATATTAACGTCGCCACTCAGATAAACTGACCAATTAAATTAAGTCCAGGAGTACTCATACTTTGAAATTTAAAAAGTATCTATTTTTCAATTGGAGTTACGTATTTAATGCAATCAAATAAAAGATGAATAAGAATAAGAAATACCACAATACGCAGAAATTTGGAAAAATTCCAAGATTTAATTTCCGATTTCGTTTCTTCCAGTATTGAAGCCTAATTTTTTATGTTTCACCATGCCTCTGCAGCAGTTGCTGATTTTCAAGATTTAAAACATCTTCCAAGACGTGAAAATCTTCTAGTTAGTCTGCTTTTAATAAATAAAGCATTTAAAAAATCCACATACTTGGACATGCACAAATTCCCAAAACCAGGACACAAGGAGATTGCACAAAACGTGTTTGAACTACATTTTTGGGAGAAAAACTAATTTCTACTAAAATATATTATATTCATTATAGCAGTTAATATAGCTGAAGCATAATTCTTTGTGCAAGCTCGTAAAAAAAAATACTGTACATAAAGCAACAAGCAAGAGATACATTAAGCATAGCAATCTTAAAACAGTCAAAGTCAAAAAAATTGTGCTTACATATTGCACATTATCAACACAGTGATCCAACGTTGTATTCCAAATTTGCTATATCCTGGACGAATCAAAAACACGTTATTAATATTTTTAAATTTCGATTTTAAATTTTTAATTACATTGGCACTATAAAGTGGCTTAAAAAAAGCAAGAGGGGTATATTTTTCTCAAAGTTGCCTCCCCCCTGGAAAAAAGTCTCAGGACGCCCCTGGTTTTTACATTAGAAAGCATACAATGTTGTCAAACTTCAATTTGTTGATCATGGTTTCTAGAAAACCCCAGAATCATTTTCCGCATTGAGCTCATTTTCCTTGGTGGTATTCAATCACTGAATGACTGAAACTCTTAAGAAATTGCAGTAAAAAAACAACACGTTACCTGCTCTTCTTTTAAGCACCAAATCTTCCTTGTTGAATATATCCCGCTTAAGTTTATCGGTAGCTACTCTTCCAGGAATGTTTCTATGAATGTCTACTTTGATTTTGCAAAGTTCTGTTGAATTAATTTTTTTGCTTTCAGGTCCTTTAAATAAGAGCGTTGTACCACTTGATTTCTCAAACCTAAAGTACAGAATAATATTATTTGTATATGTGATTTAATAGATTTGTACTTAAAACTTACTACAATTTAATATTTTGATCGTTTCTTCAAGTATATTTTATGTTTTAAACTGTATTTTAAGTTTTATAGTATACAACTGCATTGAAAAATGATATCAACTAAATTTTATATTTTATCTAAATCTAAGTTAACACTTCATCAGTGTATTTTTCTGGATATAGCCAAAAACATATTTAACTTAAATATATTGGTCAAAAGATAAGACAGAAAATTCCACGACCCAACGATGAAATGTTAAAATTCTTCTTTGTCTATGAAATCCTCCAGAATGAGACACTGTCTATTTCAACAAATAATAATTGAAGACAGTTTATACTTACTTTTTAGAAAGCACAGTAACTTTAGGTGTGTAATGCTCAGAAATTCTTCTATGTCGACCAGGTGGAGATTCGCTCCTACTTCTACGACGTCTGTTGCATCTTCCTTCGGGAGGTGGTAAGCCCATATTACGAGCGCGTCGTATCTCATATTCCATAGCCATTTTTCTTTTCAATCTATTATGCCTGACCATTTTTTCTTGTTCGATCATCCATTCGCGTCTACGGCGTTGCCTCTCCTCTTCCGTTCTTGCATCTAGAACCGCGTCGCTATCTTCATCACGCGATGGCTTAGATTTTGCATCACGACGCGAATTCCTCGATGTATGCCGATTCATTCCTATATACTACGTGTAACGTAGCAAAGATAGATTATATTAATTTGGTATCAAAGAAATTCCTACTTGGTTACGCAAAATTTGAATAGTTTGTACTTTATACCGAATTGTTGTAAAAGAAATTACCTTGTTATCGCGCAGAAAAATGACCAACAATGAACAGAATAACCAGTAAATAACAGCATAAGAATTAAACGTATGTGTATTCTTTTTAAACTTTAAAATGGAAACCCCACGCACGCGCACACTGCAACCAAGTGCAGCCAACTGAAGCGACCTCTAAACTCTGAAGAATGAAGCTTAAAGGTGCAATTTTAAGGTGCATTTTCATGCGGATGCTCGACGCTCGTTTTGAGCGTGAAAACCAATCACGTGCCCGACGCTCAACCAACGAACGAGCGAGTCAGAGGGTGTGTTTCAATTCACGCATACAGCGCATGAAATTAGTGGCATCGTACGATTCCGCAGAATTTCTCTCACTTGCCACCAATAAGATGCCACTTCCGGTGCAGCAGGGGGGTGACACTCATAGAGGCTTGGAATGTCTTAGAGTATATAACATGGAGGAAGCATGCAATAGGCAAAAATGTAGACGGCGATAGAAAGAGAAAGATATACAGGAGGGACACCCCCACTCTTTCTAGCGCCAGGGGCGGCAGTGTTTTTTTTTTGATGATAGAAAGAGAGGGGGTGTCCCTCCTGTATATCTTTCTCTTCCTCCATGTTTATATACTCGAAGTGGAATGTAACCGCCGTTTAGTTCCCGCACATAACTGTAGACAGCGCTGTATGCAATTTAGTTGAAAGATTATCCACTAGATGGTGCTGTCTAAACTAATTGAGGGCGGCAAATTCAAAACTTGTGTACGGTTCTCCTTACTTAAATTAATTGAACTGAAGAAATTACTAATAGCGAATTCGGGAGACCCGCACTGGCACTGCACTAGTGCAGCTCCAGCACCATGCCAGTGCAGCACCAGAACGATGCCAGTGCAAAAATTCCCCTAACATCGATTACATTTGATTGGATTACACACGACCCAACCCTGTATCGTATTCGGCGACCATGAACTGCCCCGGTGTAGTGCAAAATTCGCATTCGGATCAACGGAATGAACTGCACGAGTGCAACCTACAAAAATACAAGATTATATTAAAATAATATTCGAAGTATGTAATTTTATAAGATAAATTGATTTCTTTATATTATGAATATAATAATTAGTTATAAGAGACATATACTTATGCTGACAATGTTATGGATTTCTTAAGGTAGCTAGGATAGATCTAGTAGTAAAATTCGCGTGAAAAATATTCATTAATTAATTGTTATTGTAATCAAAATAAAATATAATGAATTTGTGTGTTTTAGATATATTTTTTAAGATATAAAATAATTAAAATGCCGTGCTGCAATGCTATTAATTGTAGCAAGAGAACAGAGAAGAACTTTTTGGTCTAAACGACTTGATTTTTGGGGGGGGACCTAAATAGAAGGATTAGTTTTCTAAGTGACGTATTTCGTCGTTTTGGAAAAAATTGCAATTGGTCGGAATAGCAAAGAAAATAGTAAAGGTGGTTTTTTAACTTTTTTTTGTGAACCTGAAATAAAAATTCAAAAAACTCGTTTGTAGATTGAAGTAAGTTATATACGTGCCTAAAATTTCATCAAAATCGGTTAACGTTGCCGCCCTGAGCTATAAATGCTTAAAGGTCGCGGAATAAGGTCGAAAATCGCGAAATTCCCGAAATCAGCCCGAATTGCGTCGTTTTCGGGGCCAATTTCATCGGGAAAACATAATTCGTCGTGCATCGAATAAAGTTAAACCGGGTAATCTTTATAAAACACATGACGAATAATTTTGTTAACTTTTATTCGTTATTCGAAATGTTTAATCAAATCAAAATTTTGCCTTTCATAGCGTTTACCATCTGCGCCACTTACCTTAAATCCACCAATGATTATGACTTCAATATTTATCGACATACGGCTTACAATATGCTGTACCCTACTGAAAAACGTATAGTAAACATTATGAAGAAACAGGTCTTGGACGACAGGAGACACGACACAAAATATTTTATTTACATGATCGGACGGCCGGTACTAGAGTTGCCACCTTTTTTCAGAAAATAACGTACATTTGCTTTCGTGGGGTATACAAAAAAGTACGCTCAACAAATTAAAAGTACAATTTAATCTTATTAGTTGTTATTTCTTCCAAATATATTTTCTATTGCTTTTAACATTACTACAGAGTAAATTTTTATTATTTTGAAATATCTCAATGTCATCATTGCACTCAATATTCATATTGAAATATATAAATAATTCGTTTTTTATTAGATTGAGAGGCCTTCTTTCTTTCATCCCGCCATTTCACATTCATGACAAAGAAAACTCTCTCAGTAAATGTTGAAGTGGCGGGAACAGATAGAAGATAATAATATTGCATTACATTTCACGTAATATCATTAATTGTGAAATAAAGTATTTTCGGGTACTTTATTGTTATTCAAAAATTTTGAGTACATTTACCTATAATAACGTAAGATACTTTATTTTAAATTACGGGTGGCAACCCTAGCCGGCACTGGGTCACGAAATGTATATAGTACCATCCAATCATGAAAATTTCAATTTCTATGACTTTCGTTCCATCTTTTTGGAAATAGTACCAATAATGAGCCAAAATACGGCAAATAGGTCCAGTTTTAACAATAATATCTTAATTCGTACGTCTTACCCCGATCATTATTCAGGATAATATATATTCAAATTGGTTACTATTAAAACTAGTGCGATGTATGTCGTGTTTCGGGTTATTTCCGTTGGGCAAACTTCACCAATCCATTGGTACAATTTTCAACAAGTTAGGATAGAAATTACGTGACTCCCATAGGCCCGAGACAGACGAGCGAATTCCCTAACGGTCATTTAGCGGTCGTCAACTTCGACATTGAAATATCAACACTCGAGAGTATTATAAACAGAACATTAGAGCGGAGCCGGAACACGAAAAATTTTTATTTATTGCTTCACTGCTTCAAATTTGTTTTATTATTTTATTTTATTTCATTTTATAAGAGCAGATGGTCTTTAATAAATACCAATTTTCAATTTTTCATCGTTGAAAAAATATTATATCGTAGGGCTGCGCAGCCCGGTGTTATGCAGACATAGTTCTTTCTTGCCCGAAAATTAAGCATTCTTTATCAATTTTTTCTATATGAAAATGTAAAGCTAGAAAGATGGAATTTGTTGCAAATGAAAGATCACTGTTTGAAAGTATTAAAAGAATTTCTATTTAAAAAAAGCACCACGAAGCAGAGAAAATAAAAGTTTGGTCTGCTCTAATCCCCTTTATAAACCAAGTATTTCCGAGAATTGCGTCGTGGCCTGAACAAGACAGGTTTTGGACGACTGCGATACCGAGAAACATTCGTGAATATATCGCGTTGACGACTACGACGCTTCGTTATACTTTATCGGAGGAATATAACATTTTAAACGTTATCTCCTGCGTTTTATTCTTGTATTAGTCTTACACGACATAAATGCCCGCGCGACAGAACTCGCTCGTCTGCAACATGTCATATATATACCGATTTCCGCGAATGAGATAATTTGAAATTATAATTGTTCATAATTACGTATTCCTTCTTGGTGTTTAGAAGATGTTGGAATTCTTCGTAAACTTCTATCACTGCTTCTAGGTACAACACGCGGTACAATCACTTTGAATTACATACCTGTTCTGCGTTGTACATTTGCTCTGTGAGCGACTCAGGAGGCAGAATCTCCAACAAAAGTTTTGGATCCGTATTTCAACGCCATCTAATTTATGAAAGATTGTGTTTAGAACTAAAATTCAATATGGCGACCCAAACTGGGAAAATTGAAATACGGTCAGAATCTGCGTATTGCAATATAGAAGAGATAAATTTGTTGACATGTTAAGAATATTTGGATACGAAATTCTGGTTTTAAAGAAAAACATTTAATTAAATTTGCAATAATTAAATGTAATTAAATATTTCTCATTCGCCTGAAGTTTCTTATCTAAACCTTTCGACTTTGTTAACACTAAACTTACTTTATTTTACGAATTTAATAATTTTGTTAAAGTAATAAAGTTAAAATTTCGACTGTAAAATTTTTTTTTTCCTTGATAAAGGTCTAAACACTGACCGAAACGTTGGAAGATGATACTTCTTATATTTGCAAATTAGCTTTTATTCCTTTTAATTGACCGAAACTGTGCGCCGAAATCATATTTTAATATTTTGTTAAAGTCTCAAAAGCGGTCATTTGACCGCTCTGGTAGTTTTAGTGTTAAGAATCCGGACATTGAGCACAGCTAGGGCAAGTGTTCGTGTGTTTTTTGCGCGTTTGTAGTAGTTAGAAGAATGTTTTTGACTAGAGTTTTCAATGAAATTAGACAACATATCAGCTGACTGACGCCCACCCATTTTTAAATCTTTTTTGATAATGCCAACAGGTGTTAATAAATAGAAAAGTAATTTATCTAAATAAATGTAACAATTCTTTTTATTCACATGTAATTTCACATAGAATTCAAGATATGCATACCCTTAAACTTATGCAGTTCGATACAAATTTTCATTACATATGTTTCAAATTTGTCACAACTAGAAACAATTGATAGGTGATGTTTATCATCAGCTATAAAACTCAGACTAAATCATATTCTTTAGATTTCCTAATATGTTGAATAGATCCTAATTGCCCTGTTACTTTTTCAAACGTGATGTACGTGTAGCTTGAACGTAGAAGCGTTGACTTACAATGTTTATCATTTTTGAATAACTCTCAGGGATTTTAACGAAAAGAAAGTCGTTCTCCAATCCACAGTCAGATCTAATGGTTGTAATATACTTGAATTACGTCATTCGGGAAACGTATCACAGAATTTATCGTACAATCGTATGGTACTTTCGAGATAAGGCCTATTTATGTTTGGCTTTACAGTGGCCGACACCCAAAATCGTACACTCTTTAAAATCGCATAACATTTTTAAAATTGGTCCAAACAACTTTGAGTTTTTTTTCGAAGCTATACTCGAGCTCATTTTAGGAGGAACTTATTCGCGCATGTAGAATGAGCTCATTTGCTCCGAGGAAGCGTTTGTTTGGGGTATAGCCAATAGTAATTTGTTTCGGCACCAATGAAATGGTTCTAAAATGAGCTCGAGAATAGAAGGATTTTAGTTTGCTAAGTGACGTGTTTCGTCGTTTTGAAAAAAATTGCAACTGTTCGGAATAGCGAAAAAAATAGTAAAGATCGTTTTTTCAACTTCTTTTCAGAGCTTGTAATGAAAATTCAAAAACTCTTTTTGTAGATTTAAGTAAGTTGTATACATGCTGAAAATGTCATCAAAATTGGCTAACGTTGCTCTGAGTTACAGACGTTCAAAGATCGCAGAATAAAATCGAAAATCGCGAAATTTTCGAAATCTGTAGCTCAGAGCAAAGTTAACCGATTTTGATGAAATTTTCAGCATGTATAAAACTTACTTAACTCTACAAACGGATTTTTTGAATTTTCATTACAGGCTCAGAAAAAAAGTTAAAAAGTAACCTTTACTATTTGTTTTACTATTCCGACTAATTGCATTTTTTTCAAAACGACGTAACACATCACTTAGCAAACTAATCCTTCTGGCTTTAAAAATGTTATGCGATTTTAAAGAGTTTACCGATTTTGTGTGTGAGCCACTGTACATGCAATCTTCGACGTACTCCTTTAAAAAGCAAATACACAGAAAAATAGTACGCTACAATACGCCAAGAACTTATTGATAGTAAACATTTAATACCGTTAAGTATGATCCCGTATTACAGTCGTGTCGCTCAACTTTTAACAAATCCGAACGTGCCAATTCTCCGTACTAAAAACTTACAGCATCCATTATTATTCTCACCATTAAATCACGAAGATTGCAATACACGCTCTGTCTTTGTATTGGAAGTATCCTAACATGCTTCATAATGCCTTCCTATTTACTCTAATCCCGTTTTTATCGTGCTAAATGAACAGTGCACGTGAGAAGGTGAACTTAAACTAATCGTTGTCCACACCAAATAAATTATCAAGCAGTTATCGTTGCGAATACCAATATCGTAGGAACACAGTTTACCAAAAGAGAAAGAAACGAAAAAAGGAAGTGTAGTCGACGTGTAATAAATTAGATAATACCAATGCTTTATAGAAGATCAGTTAGGAATGTATACTGTAAATAAAGATTAGATTATTTGCGAATGATTACTGCTGACGCATAACTATTGTTCCAACAAGATAAAATATACAGCAAAACATGATTTCGCGCGTGAAATTTACATTTGTGGCAACTGATCGATAGGTGTCGCGAATTTGAAATCCTCTGGAAATAATTTCCCTGCGTGAGGATACATTAGTTTATAAGACTGTCTGATTGTAACGTCTGCGACGCCAGCGATATCGCCAATTTCTTTTTGCGATCTCTTGTCCTCCGAAGCCTAGATAACAGTACAAAGCAAGAGAGATATATACAAGTATGATACACAAACAGCTTTGTTAAACGCGGTACATACCTGTGACGCCATGTATATAGCAGCGGCTGCGACCGAAATCGGCGATCTTCCAGGAACGATATCAATTTCTACCGCTTTCCTTGCGATGTGCGTAGCAGCTCTTTGCACCATATTGGGAAGACCGAGATTAGAACAAAATCTAGACATAAAGTCGCCTGTAGTTATAAGATCCACGCTGGTCTCGAGCGCTTTCAGGATCAGCTTGAAACATCTTCCGATTTCTTTTTTGCTAATCTTGCTGACCGCGCAGATCTCTTTGAAGGTACGCGGCACGCCTTCTTGTCTACAAGCGATATATAAACATGCCGAGGCGATGGCGTCGTTCGCACGACCTTTCAAGTTCTTGCCGTCGTGGACTTGCTTAAACAAGTTGTTAGCTCTGTCTACGATGGTTTTAGGCAAATTAATACGATCGGCCATTCCATTGATCTCACGGTACGCGTTGATCAGTGCTCTATCCGAACTGCTCATCTGAAAACGTTCCCATTTGTTGAATGCAGAAAGACGCAACAAATTACATGTGAACTTCTCCTCTGGGAAACCTTTCTTTGCAGTCGAAATTTATATTTATGGAAAGTACTTGAAGTATAGACTTTAATGATAGCAATTTGGAGTTTGGGAATGTTATCTTTGAAAAGTTATGAGGCGAAGAAGGTTGCGAAATTTTGATATATATCTTCTGCTTAGCTGATATTGTGAGAGTCACTGTGATTCTCTAACAGCAAAGTATTTAGCTCAGAATGGGGTCTATAGTTTTCGAAACTGGTTCAACGATACAGCGCATTCCACTTTTCAACTTCTTCGGTTGGTCAAAACTTTGGAGTCTTTTTAACATAATAACTTCGCAACGGAGGAATTCCTAAACTCAAAAATAGTATTTTTACATGTTATTTGATACGTGTATTTTACAATATAAATTTGCGATGAAGGAAAAGGTTTCCCAGAGGAGAAGTTTACCCCGAATTACACATACTGTGCGTCTGTTTTGATATTTTGAGGCACCGAAGGCGTCGAACGAAGCTGCGCCAGTTCCGGGTCCGATCATGGTGGATAAGTCCGAGCCATTAAGCAGTGGGTTTTCTGGTCCACCGACACGAGACGGATCGACGCCTGCTTTCTCATTGCTAAACGTTCTCCACTCCGAACCCACATCTATTACCCTATTGCAATGAAATTTAAAAGTACGATTGAGATTCACGAGTACATTCCCGTTGCAGAGCAACATTTACCTATCTCCTACGACTAATCCACACTCTGAACAAATTTGATCCCCGGCTCTGTAGTCCTCGATAAGCGGTGCCTCTGGATGTGCGTAACAACAAACTTTGTTCGTTTCGTGTCTGCAACAGAAGAATCACGACAATGTGTATCGCAACCTTGCAACTTTTTACTAACACGCTTATCTGAGAAAAGAGAGTTTCGTGTGTATCCTCGAAGAAGCGTCGGAATTAAGAAGCGAAAGCTTTTGTCGTTGAACGAAGTATTTGTAAAAGTACGCGTGACGTAACGACAGTTTCAATTACGTTGGATGCTTAATCGAGTGCATGTCAAAAATAAACAAACACTGTCAGATTTCATAACCAAAGTTCGAGATATTATTCCATTATCGAGATTAACCCGACCTGCGATCGAATAACGACGGTTTATAGAAGAGAATGCAGCAGCAAGTGGCATCGGCGGTGATGGGGAGAGATTCGACGGAACCCTCGGAAAATTTACCTTGACGAACTTGCCATATTTTGGATTCGTGTTTTTCCACTCTGCCGCGTATGTCAATGCCGATAGTTAATACACCTGCATGCATGCGTGCATGCATGTGCACTGAGCTGTGGTGAAATATTTGGGTCTAAAGCCCAGTACATACTCAGAGAGTTTTGGGTTCAGTTTTATCGAATGTTGATTTAATTGCGGGGAGTTTATATATAAGTGGGAGATATAAACGATATGTAACTCGTAAAGGAGAAATTAAATCGTATAAACTGCAATTTGGGTAATATAGGTTATAGGTTTATTCTTTACTTTTGGAACTTACGTTTCGCGTTATTTCTAATAGGTGGCGCTTTAATATAAATTCTGTTGCGTGGAGCGTTGGCTAGTGTTCTGCGTGGTTCGGTGCCCGTGGAGCTCTGAACTGTGAGGAGCGAATAAGCTCAAGAATGGAGGGGGAAACACCTACAGGAGTGGTGGTAATGTGTGTGTGAACTGACGCCAGCGTGAACTAACCACGGCCAACCAGCGTCAACAATCTATTTCCCGGCGACGCTGGTTGGCCCTGGTTGGTTTGGCGCTGGCATCAGTTCACGCCTTAGAGCATATAAACATGGAGGAAGCATGCAATACGAAAAAATGTAGACGGCGATAGAAAGAGAAAGATATACAGGAGGGACACACCCTCTCTTTTTAGCGTCAGGGGCGGCTGTGTTTTTTTTTGATGATAGAAAGAGAGGGGGTGTCCCTCCTGTATATCTTTCTCTTTTTATCGCCATCTACATTTTTTCCTATTGCATGCTTCCTCCATGTTTATATGCTCTAAGGTTCACGCACACATTACCACCACTCCTGTAGGTGTTTCCCCCTCGATTCTCTGTTCGCGAAACGCGTTAATTATTTAAATGAACTAATTATCTCGTAACAAATAATTTAAAAATCAATAAACTTAATAAACAGAAACTAAATTAAATTACCAAATGATTTAGAACTATTTAGAAACAAAACGAGGATATTTTATGGAGATCAAAATTGGATTTATTATAACACGTCAGGATTGTAACAACATCAACGACGAATTGCGAGGCGAAGATACAAGTTTCTCTTTTTATTAATACAATATTTTCGGGCGCTTAGGAAGGAGGCGAAGACAAATATCTATATAATCTTGAAATGTTCATACTTAAATTTAATTTATTTGGTTCAAACTTCGCGCTTTAAGAGCTTGCGCTAAACACCGCTAGAGCGAAGATCGCAACAATTCTTTACTCCCCAACGAACTATAATCTTCTCTACTTAACCTCTCCATTTTTTGCAACGTTCTTTTCTACTTTTTACTATTAATTAATACAAGAAATCTTGGAACACTATCTTCCGGAAAAACATAAATGTATTCCAAGGAAAAGAACAAACCTAACCTATAATCTGCAACGAGACAATAGTTCGTTAACAATCGCAGTATAAGATTTGTCCTGAAGCGCCATCTGTTGGAATATAATACAAATAAGTAACATCTGAAAAAAAGAATAAACCTAACCTATATAAACTTCACGATCTAACCTATATATTTTGTTAAAGTGTAAAGTGTTGGATCATGTCATAACACCGATGTGTTCCTTCTGTTGCTAACATTTTCTTGCATCTGTCATGCGAAATTGTGGCAGATGATAGTTAAATTCTTTTAATGAATTTCTTCCTAGGGCACAATAGCTAATGAAAGTAATAAGAACCTATTATTGTATGCAGGCGAATTAAAGCATAACAGTGTCGTACCTAACCTACAAAGTTTGTTGTTCCAAAAAAAGTCGAACTATTCTGCGATACCGATATCATTATGAGCAACAACGAGCACTGTATGACATGATATATTTATTTTGTAAATAGCAATGCCTGCAGACGGGAATGTAGGTGAACAAAGTTTAGCATTAAGTAAATATAATTGTAAAATCTCCAATTTCAACGAAACATAATTAAAAGAGAATTATTTAACAGATAGGTTGACAATGCTAGACATCAAAAGGATTTATTTATTAACGAGCGTAGAAAAAATTGAGACTGCGACGTAATAAGATTTGCAAAATGACCCTGGAAGATGCACAGAACGCAGCCCGGAAAGCTGTGCAATTCGATAGTAACAGCCAGTACAGACCAGCTTTGTACTGCTACAATGTTGCAATAAAAAGTCTCACTGACTTACAAGATCCTGTGTACGATCAGAAAATTTCAGAGTATCAGAGCAGAATATCAACGATACAACGCCTTCGTAAGCTTATCGCATTGTAAGATAGTAAGGAAAAAGTAAATGAGAAAGCCGATATTATATAGACTTTCCACAATTTTCAGTTAACGAAGAAGAAGAGAATTCTCACAAAGCTCAGTCCGCGCATCACACTGAATTACAAAGATGCAAATTTCTCGTAAGCCAAGCACAGGATGCCGACGGAGCTGGCTTGAAAGATGTAGCCGTGAAATTATACACAGACGCTGCTGAACTTGGACTCAGCGTTGTACGTAAAACGGTTTCTGTGATTTAACTTTTTAAGACCCAACTCCGTAATATTTCGTTCGATAGAATCGTAACTGCATTACGTTCTGGGAAAAAAGTATTCCATCCCAGTTTATAAACATTTATATAGTAAAATAGAAACATAAAGAAAGGTTGTAATTTTTTCTCTAAAATGTAGTGTGTCGTTAAGGGTTTAAACAGATTACAAACTTCTTATATTTGAAAATGGTGAACGAATTATATAATTATAGAAGACTACTGATCCAGAGATCAAAGAAAAATTAATGGCGCTCATTCGAGTCGCTCTCGACCGAGCAGAGTGTCTGAAGGGTCTGAAATCAGAGGAGAATAATGACATTATTGAAACACTTTCTAAATTGCCTCCTGTGCCAGAAACGAATTTGGACGAGGATGTAGATAAAACGCCACCTGCGCCAACAACTTCTGTCAATGCTACAACTTCTGTTAATATAGGTAATAATAATCTCTGCGCGGGCTGTCGTAAGGTTCCCTTTTCTAATCGATTCTGTTTCTTAATAATCCTCAGGGAAGCAAACTCGGCCACCGCTTCATCGTGGAAGTAGCGTACACCTAAAAGTGAGCGGCGGTAACAGTAGTTACACCGAGGAGGAGAAGAGAGTTCTGCTTCACAGTTCTCACATCAATGACCACGAATTTGTACCGTTTATGAGCATCGATCTGACAGAAAAGTTTCAATACGCTATCCCATTTACCGACAAGGATGGTTTACTGGAATTGGCACCGAAACAGAAGCCCGACTTCACAAAGTGGTGTCGACTAGAGGCATTATTTTCGGAGCCAAAGATGCTCATGAATCACAATGTCGATTATTACAGCATAAAACAGACTGTTAGTGAAAGACAGTAATAATTGACCCTGTAAGAATGTTTATTATTCCGACGCTAAATTTAGTGTTCGATTTCAGGTCGTCTCTGATTGTTCCTTCGTTGCCTCGCTCGCTGTTAGTGCTCAGTATGAGAAAAGATTTGGTCGTAGACTGATAACGTCCATTATTTATCCGAAGAATAGAAATAAAGAACCAATTTATAATCCATTTGGTAAGCGTTTCTTTATTATCGTGCAGGTATCGTTTCTTTGAAGCTTCACTTTTCGACAGAAATTAAGTCGCAAGTGTTTTATGTTAGGAAAGTACATGGTGAAGCTTCACATTAATGGTGTTCCGCGCAAAGTTATAATAGATGACTTGTTGCCTGTAAGTCGACACAACCAACTACTTTGCTCTTATTCTAACAATCACGGAGAGCTGTGGATCTCGTTGCTTGAGAAGGCATATATGAAAGTGATGGGTGGTTATGACTTTCCTGGCTCCAATAGCGTAAGTTCGTTTTTTTCTACCGCGCCACCAATTCAGAAATACGTATTTAATATAGGGCTGGGACTATTCGAATATTTTACAAGTATTCGAATACTACGAATAAACTTCGAATATTTGAGTATTCGAATACTACTCAAATATTTCAGTATTCAAATACTGATGTATTCGAATAGTATGGTTTGAATTATAAATCGTGTTACTAGCTTACAAGATTTCACCCTGACAAACTAAGGAACACACAATTTAAACTAAGCAAAAGCTTGTAAAAAAATGAACCTAAAGAACTTGATTTATAATTCACACCGTACTATTCGAATACTTAAAGTTTAGAATAGTATTCGAGTACTTGAATATTTATTTGCAGAACATAGATTTGCACGCTTTAACTGGATGGATACCAGAGAGGTGGGCGATAAGACCCGGTGAACCAGATTTCAACAAGGACAATTTATATAATGTCTTATTAACACGGTTACACAAAGGAGACGTTCTCGTGACCGTAGCTACCGGAGAATTGTCTGATCTGGATGCTGATAGAACAGGCCTTGTACCTACCCATGCTTATGCTGTTCTTGACGTCAGAAATGTTAACGTGAGTAGCTTTAACCGCATACTCATAAATATATTTCAACAGAGTAAACAGCGTTTGTTTTTAAATCTATTTTCACAGGGGGAGAGATTACTGCAACTCAAGAATCCTTGGTCTCATCTAAGGTGGAAGGGGAATTACTCTGAACTTGACCTACAACACTGGACCAACGAATTGAAGGAAACATTGAATTATGATCCAGACTCTGCGTCTCAGTTCGACAACGGCATATTCTGGATTGACTACGACAGTATATGTCGCTTTTTCGACGTGTTCTATTTGAACTGGAATCCAGGTCTATTTAACTATACTTATTGTATTCACCAGTAAGTTATTGAACTTTTAATTACTTCTAACTTCGAGACCTCTATCAGTTATAAAGTTATAAAGTATATACGCAGAAATTACATTTATTTATGAAGAACTTTGCTTAAAAAAAATCTTGTGCTTTTTCTCCTATTGCGGGGTACTGCGCCGCAGTATAATTAGCATCGTCTCGTGGCACACCGGTTGCGGAGCACAGCTTTAAAGAAGCAATCTTGTTGCAGAATGTGGAATGCAGGAATAGGCCCAGTGAAAGATGTGTACAATATCGGGGATAATCCTCAGTTTTTATTAGAAGTCCAAAGTAACGTCACGGGAGCGGTATGGATTCTTCTCACAAGACATATTACAGACATAGCAGATTTTCGCCAGAATCAAGAATATATAACAGTATTAGTTTACCGAAACGATGGTAAAAGAGTCTATTACCCTCGTAAGTAATATAATGCAATCGTAGTACAGATACAGTAAACTCTCGCTATGTGCTCGCGGCAAGCGCTTAACGAATAATGTCGAGCTGCCGATGGCGCGTGAAATACGAGCGTGACAGAGTTTCATACTTTCATTCGTAGCAGATTCTAAAGGTGCAATTTCATGCTGACGCTCGTTTTGAGCGTCAAAACCGGTCACGTGATCGGTCCACGGGATTTTCAGCGTCGACGCTCGTTTTGAGCGTCAAAACCAATTACGTGTCCGACGCACAACCAACGAACGAGTAAGTCAGAGTGAACGAGTAAACCAAATTTACCTTTTCCGCTTGATGCTGAAAGTCACGTGGACCGATCACGTGACTGGTTTTGACGCTCAAAACGAGCATTGAGCGTCAGCATGAAATTGCACCTTAACGTCGGGTTCTCTCACTCTCGACCGAATGATTCCAAGAAGTGGGGATAGCGACGAGTGCTTAACGCATAGCTGAGATGAGCTCATAGCGAGAGTATACTCAGTTTACTGCACCTGCTCACCATCTCAACTTTAATTATATGCGTGCAATTCCATAGACGATCCACCACCGCACATCGACGGCGTGAAAATAAATAGCCCTCATTACCTCTGCAAGATAAAACTCGACACACAAAGCGACTCCCGATATACTCTAGTCATATCGCAGTACGAAAAGACGAATACCATCTATTATACTCTACGCGCCTATGGAACATGCCCGTTCACGTTACGAAAGATACCAAACTTTTATAAATTCGAGAAGGAGGTACACACTTCCATCTTTTCATACAAACACAAGCGCAATTTAATATCCCATGCTACAGTCAGCATTTCCCTCAGATCACTGACGGCCAGTGGAAAGGTCCGACAGCTGGCGGATGCAGCAATCATCCAACGTATCAAAATAATCCCCGTTACCAGTTAACGGTGGAGAGCTCAAGCAACAACAATTACGTACTGATTATTTTAAAGGGACCTAAGCAATATCAAATTGGTTTCGATGTTACGTCAGTTGTGTTAAACGATGCTGACGCGCCTGGCGCATTCAAGATGAAAAGCTCTGGCCCGTTCAGGTATCTTATCAGTGCACGATAAACGCAAATATAGACGCAGAAATGACTAATTATTTAATCTTATACAGGTCAGGATTCGTTTGCCTGGAAATAGATGATGTACCAGCTGGAACGTATAACATTGTTCCGTCAACATATATTCCCGGCCAAGAAGGGCCTTTCTTTTTAATTTGTAAAACCTCTTGCAAACTGCAGCTTCAGCGGCTTCAATAACGAATTTCTAATATTTTGTACGTAGAAGCACAATGTACGACCATTAATTTATACATACCGATTGTGATACGCAAAGAAACAAAGTGTAATATTTATACTTGCTTACTGTTTTACGATCGTTATACACAAATATATTTATACTTACTGTTACGTACATTGTAACATTATTCGAGGAGTTATACCAAAGCGCATATTAAGGCAGTCGCGCGTTTTGGCGAAGCGAATCGAAGAAATTAATAGTAATTAATTAATTGTCGGTCTAGTATGCGCGGTTTCATAAGAATCAATTGATTGTAAATCTTTCGCTTCGCCCAAATATGCGACGGTCTTTTATGTTAAAAATGACGGGGTGGTGGAAGAAAGCGAGTGAATAACGGGGATATTATAAAATGTTTTTTATTTTATATTTTAGAAGTACAAATTAGTAATGAGACTAGACAACTACTGACTGTATTATTGAAGACCTGTGGCACTTTAATTTATATAATTATAGTATTCGCTTTCTGCGCTATCGTTTGGCACACACGCAGCTGAATATCGATGAATATAGCTCCTCAATGTTTCAATCACTATGTAATATTTCTTTGTACTGTTTTTATGTACATATACGTACTAGAAAGAAAACTCTCGAATGTTGCTTTTCGATTGATCGTGTCAAATAAATACTACATGGCGTACGCGTAAATGTTCTTTGAAAATGCAATGTAAATACAATGATTATTTCCATCAGTGTGCTATTAACATTTTGCATTAAAATCACAAAGGAACATAAAGAAACACGTGAGATTTTTTTTATTATATTTCATATATATCACTTCTCTCGCATCTACTCCGTAGAAACTATACTCTAAAATATTAATTCTGGGCTTCGCAGAATCTCTTTGATTACGTCTTCATCTTATATCTCTTTATGTTTGTTTAAACTAGGGCAGCGTTTTAAATTGCAAGTGCACAGTAACATAATAACAGAAATGCTGTTCGATTTGCATTTCGGCGTACGCATTCTGATTTCCGGCACACCTCGCATTATAATCCTTTCGTTTTAAGCGAAAGCTATGGTGTTATTCTTCGAATTACAGGCTAATAATTGAACTTACAATTACTATTCATTACAATATTATTGTTTTATTAACACAATAGTAATTGTAAATAAATAATCATATAACTTATATGAAATCATATGTTTACGAGATAGAAATCGAACGAAGCTTAAGTATATTTACATAACTGTCGATAGATAAATTATAAAAAGGAAGAAGATTATGGACAATTATACAAGAAATGTACAGAAACTCAATAATAACCTCCGAATGAGATTTTAAAGAAATCTCCATCGAGTGAAACTGTTGAAATATAACAGCCGTTGAGACCGTACATTCTCGCTTTGTAACTATAATTTGGATGCACATTGTAGAAGGCACTATTGTCAATAATTTAGATAAATATCATTATTAATAGCGTAGAAAATATCAAAATGACATTGTGCTTTCGCCGTCTTGCTTACTGTTATGATATGCCTAACAGATTCACCCAATCCTTTATTATTTATCGTTGGAAATATGTGACGAAGCAATGACCCTTTGCAGTTCAGTCTTATATCAGAAAGAGACGATAAGCTCCAAATTAATCTTTCTCCATTCTCATCCTAACGTTAAATCAGACTGTTGTGTAAATTAGAAAGGCGGAGATTGTAGAAACTGGACCTTTTAATTGCCATCACCAATTAATCCCAATAACTGGTAACTGATGGATATGTTGAAAATCAAGCTTACGTTAACAATTGGTACTTCGAGGAACCGCAAAGGATTTCTTTATAAATATGTACACGGTATTATGCTCGCTTCCTTGTACATATAAATAACTTATGCGTTACCTCATTGTCAAAGCGGATCAATTTCGAATCCGTATAAATGTTTTACGTCAGATAGAAACAAAGAATTAAGAACCTTTGATTAGTATTCTCTTTCCCTCGGTCCACGCAATTACGCTCATAATATAATACAGATCTTTGTAAGTTATTAATCAATGGATCGTTACACGAGCTCGTCGGGATCATTCGAAGATCATGCTTTTTTTGTGCGTGGATGATAATTTCATGGCAAATCTTACGCGTTATAAAATAAACATTTATGTAACTCCTTAATTTCTGTGAGTCACACATACGCGAAACATAAAAATACTTTGACGTTGCAAAAATGGGCGGAAAGTAGAACACATGGTACATTTATAAGAAAATAGTGCGCTTTTGTTAACATTATTAGAAGATTCGAAGGACGTTAAAGATTCTGAAAGAGGCATCATTCTCAAGGTAGAGTATTTTTGTTTAAATCTACAGCATTTCTTTTGATTCGTTCACTCTTCTCTCATGTTCCACGCTGAATTCTATTAGTCACGAAAACGAGAACATCGAAATTCTTTATCGCCTTTCCAGATTCGTGTTAATCTTATTTCGAAATAATTTGAACTTCGTTCAACGTTGAAACACTACAGTGTGCTTGGTTCCTTATCGAACAGTTCTCTTGGCTGCGATCAAACTTGCATTTCTCTTGAAAAACGAGCGTTTATTTTCATGGTTCGCCTAGCACGGGCTACGTATTATTATTAATTTTTAATAGAACCTAAACTGTACATTGTATATGCGATATTAGAAATTGTTACGATTGCTATAAGTAGAATATTATTTCTAGTTAGACGTTAAAAAGTGGGGACGAGTCGTTAGAAGTTAAATTTTTGTTTGGCGTACCATGCAAATATGTGTTACCTTCTATATTACGAAATATTGGTACTCGATTGAAGATGTATGAAAGAAGATTACTTTCAACGCAGGGTTGACGAATGGCTTGCTCGTTCGAACATATTTTTAGAACGCTCAACGATAGAAAACTTGCTTTATAAAATTACATTTCGTAGTTTACCTACATAGATTCGAGCACTTTTAACGTTCCACTGCGACACTTTTTCAAGGCAATGCTTTCGTACGGACAACACGTGTCTATATATTTCTGTTAATATTCCAATTAACATCTTAAGGCGGTGTGTTAATTTCATAAGATCATATTTGCGCCGTCACTATATCGTAACGAATCGCAATTGGAAAGTAGAACCTTGCGGGAGTCGAACGGAACTGTAATCGTTTCTAATGGAAGGAATTGTTTCTCACAATCTGAACGACTGTTAACAAGTATCTCCTGGAATTTTTAACTTTTCGTACCTCTGCTCCTTACCTCGTACATGGAAATCAAAATTAATAATACCACTGCTAAGAATAGCTAAACTATAATAGAAAGTCGTTTTAAATAATACTTCGACGTTTACACGTGCAGCTTAAACATAAATTAGCGAAATTATCGAAACGTCATTATTTACAAACACTCGTATAAATTAGAAGAGTAGGCTTGAAGAACTGTCGCCGTATCAAAGGCGCGAAAAGTTACATCTTTCTGTCGATTAAATTCCTAGATGAAATATAGATTTGCTAAAGAATAGAAAATACCTATTTTAAATAGAGTATATCCTCTCAGCTAATCCATAATATACGTGTGTTATTGTCAGAGTACAAAATTATTCTCTAGCGAAGTGATGTTTCTTTTTTTTTTTAGTCAAAATGTAAGAAAAATGGTAATTACAATGCATCCCAGCTTTTGTTCTTTTCACCTGCTGAATTCAGGAAGTGGTTTAGCTATCCCTTCGCTGTAAGCTTTGTGGACTGCCTCGCACACAAATCTGTACTGACTCTGGAAGCAGAAATTCGTCTCATTAATCGAGGACGATCGATCATTAATTGAATGGTCGGATGCAATAAGGGGACTAGCGCTCGAAAATGAGAAAAATTATTGTCTAAACGCTGAGAAAAATTGGAAAATTAAATGTTGTTAAACTGTATTTTTAAAAAATATAGTGTTGTAAAGCTCGCCACGACACACATTTGTTCTATTTACAGTTTGTTTATCGAATCATTACTATTCGAGCAAAAAATTATAAACAAAAATTTTTTCATGGTCCAAAGTCAATATTTCTTTAAACATAAATTGCGATAACTTGAGTAAGTATTAACGGATCGTTGTGAGACTTAAAACGTAACTTCAGAAAACTCTAGCGAAGCCGTAAAATGTATGCACAAACCCTTATGTTAAAAAATGTAATAATATTTAATTAAAAAGTAATCCTGGACGTAACCCATATTTTTAATTTTCCAATCTTTCTTAGCGTTTGGACAATAATTTTTCCTATTTTCGAGCGCTAGTCCCCTTATTGCATCGGACCCTTCAATTATATTATATTTTAAACGTCAACTTACAGCATTTTGTATCATCATTGCTCTCTGATCTCTCATAGAGCGTACAATGTCTAACGGATACACCGGTTGGTTCGCTTCGATGAGACACAGCGCCGTCTCCATTAACACTAAAACACCTGTTCTGCCTATCCCAGCAGAGCAATGAACAACAGCAGGTTCCACTATCCCCGTTCGAGCTGCCCTTACTCTTTCAGTAAAAGTAGTAAACTGCCGCCAGTCGCTAGGAACACCATGATCCGGCCAGCTGCAGTATTGCATATGCGTAATGTCTCGCTCCTCCCCAGTCTGAAACATCGAACCCTTGATCAGATCCTTCGGGGCGTAACTACACCTCGCTACATTAAAAAAAAAAACAGGCGAAGCTTCTCTCACGTTAATGTCGCGAAGTATGAATTCCCGAAAAATAAAGGTGTCTTCAACGTTTTCGGCCGTAGATGTGAGCGTGAGGTTCCGCAAGGTGAGGGTTTCGTTGAGAGCTGGCCAGTACTGGTGGCATTTCGCTCTTCCGCGCTCCACCAAGGTCGTAAGCATCACGACTAGAGTGCTGCCCGCCTCTAGAACCATCTGCCAGAAATCAGCGACGGTAGAAGACAATGGCCCCTGAGTAGCGATGTATCTATTAATAATACCCGATCCTGGTATCTCCATGTTCACGTAGTTGGCGTTAATGTAATCTCCGTTCGTGGAGCCCATGAGTATTACTCGGGTAACGTCGTCTAAACATCATTTTTACACATCAATTTTTTACATCCCACGCGGAAGAAGATTCATAAAAGATTCTCTTTCCTTCGACACTTACACGGCGAGATGTCCCGGTAACGATTTTTGCTCTGATTCTCTGGCTTCTTGGACTCGAGGGACGTAAGCTCGGGATTCTTCCTGTACAACTGTTCGTACTGCGCAATCAGAGCACCGCTAGCTAGGCCATCGGCGAGGAGCAACATCGATTGTGCTAGCGCGTCGGATCCGATCGCTGCGTGTGGCGCGTCCGGTACATATCTCGTGGATCGAAGAAAGCGAACGTTAGTATTGTAGTTTTAGGGATGGATTGTGGTGTTAGTACTTCGATGGGATACCTGTACGGAGGCTCTTCTTCGGATGTTTCGTCAGTGCCAGCTAACGCATTGTACAAAGCATTTGGTCGAACCGTTAACGTCAGCTCGCCGGAACCAGAATCGCGGGATTGGCGGATGAGATTTACTACGTGCTCGTGCAGCAATCCACTCACGTCGATGCCATTTATGTACACTACCTGTTTACACAAAGGTTTGTAGTAAGTAAAGGTGCAGGTTTCGAGAAAGAAGGTCATGCTTAAGGGGACTAGGCAGTCGAAAAATTGAGTTTGAGTTGAAATATGCAACTTCAATTTTATATAATAAATATAGATTGTAACAGAAATGCTTCATTTTAGACAGAAACGACCGCCTAGTACCCTTAAGCTTCATCGGCACGAGTACGTAATTATAAAATATACACCTGATCTCCCTCGTTCAGTTTCGGATAGCAACGATCGGCGGGCGTGTTCGGAGCTACCCTCGATACTAAAATTGGCATGTCAAGATCTAAGCCGCCCTTCACGTTGAATCCAAATCGACCTTGCTCATCTGGCGTCAGAGTTATTGTTACTAATCCATCCTCCACTATCTATGAAACAAGGTATTTCATATTGTATCACTCTTATAGTTCAATAGTCAAAGTGAATTAGCGAAGATAAAATTCTTCGAACGTACTTGAGGAGCAGGTGAACTCGTGGGTTCGCTATAGTCAGGGAGATCGTAAATATTTCTCTCTACAGTCGTGTCGTCGTCCGCGTAACTTAAAACTCTAGAACCTAGGACAGGAGAAAATGCACTGCCTTGCGTATGCGAACCTGTTATTTCTTCCCGAAGGGACAAGAAACCACCTTCGCTGCAGGACAAAGGAAATATTAGTAACTGCGTACGCAAAGAACAACTACTCAGAACTAGCCAGTTATTCTCAACTAACTCATCGCTGGGATTGCCTTCGCCCCACGCTTGACGAGGTTCACGAGCACCGAGAGACTGAACCTTGTTGTCGTACGGCCTGGGAGGCCTTCCGGGCGGCATGCCTAACTTTCCTTTCTCTTCTATCAGCGGAGTCGCTATGACTCCGTGCACCAATCTTTTACTGGGGGATCTGAAGCGTTCAAATTACTGCATTGGTATTTTGTTATAATATAAAACATGGCACGCAAAACGAGGCAATGTTACCGTATGAATGTTCTCTCTACTCTCGCTCTATTCTTTCCATCTTCAACCGTCTGGAATTCTGTGCGACCTGAGTAAGTAAACCTACTGCTTAAGGTAAGCGGGAAACGCCTTGGTCTCATTTTAGGGCTGTGAAGCCTGAAGAATGTATGATGCTCCACGCAAGCCTTCCACAAGTTTTTAGAACTGCGATATGTTTGCATGTTGAAACCCAGTAACGTATCATAGTTTTCAGACTGCAATATAAATTTCTATATATTACAATCACATCATGTGCGCAGTTTAATCTCAAATACGGGATGCTTTAACTACCTGTTCTCTTCTAAGTTGAATGAAAAACTGCTTTCGTTTGAAGGAAATCTTAACTATCTTTGACCACGAGAACACATTGATTTTCATTCCATTTTGAAATACTACTAAACCTATAGATGTTACACCTAATTGTATCTCTTTATTCGTTGAATCCTGTAAAAGCAAAGAGAATTAGAATAAAGCAGACGCATTCCACAGATGGAAATGTGTTTAGTTAAGCTAGATACTTACCCTAGCTTTGTGCAATTCTACTCCGTACATATCTAATCTCTTTGCGTGATCTAAAAAATTGAATTCTGCGTCAGCTGGTAGTTGACCCCTAAAAAAGTGTTTATTTTATAATATTCTACAGTGTGTGAATTAATAATTTTGCATAAACAGCTTCAACGTACTTATGGAGTTTATGTAATTCGGCTATCTTCTTTTCCATCTCTTCGGTCTGAGCTGGGATTAACTGCAACCTAGAAAGATATCCCGGACCATGTTCCTCCGGATGATAGTCCCCCAACTCGGCTACAGGCACATCGAAATAAAATATGATACTGCAAATCGATTTCGCTAGGAAAGAAATATTATTACATTGAATATTACATTGAACTGTGTAGCTGGCGATAAGACATGCTGTGCTCGGCGGTAACTGAAGCTTCCCTTGGCAAATATCTCTACGTATTTGCAGGTAAAATTGATATCTAGTGTATTCCTCTTGTAATTTGCTGGGATCGGATACGTAGAATTTCACTTTAAAGTAAAACTGTCCACCTGAAACAACAGATTTGATTGAACCCCTTAAAGAAAATCATTTGCTTTTATTAATATGAAGGGGCTAACTAAATACGATCTTTACCCTTACTTCTTATCTGCTTTTTCACGGGTTTAGTTGGGTCCAACCATCTCTGAAACATTAATACAATTACACTGTTTTAAATCGAATACAAGATCTCGCGAACGTAGCATAGATAAATTGAACAAAAGACGTTACCATTATATCTGGCGAATGTGTACAGGCCGTGGCACCGTTCTCAGCATATTGCAAACCAAAATAATCTTTCTCGACAAGTTCCAAATGTTGAAATACTAAATCCAATAGTGCTTGACCTTTCGCTCTCTTCTAGAATATTTTCAAAGAATATTAGAATATTTGTACTCTCTTCCAGGAACCAACAACTATTTTCTCAACTTACGTCTAGCTGAAACGTATGCTGCGTGTCGTCGAGGAAGACAACGGTGGCGGACAGAGATTTCAATCTACGATTCCTCGCTAATTCAGCACCGCGAACGTGGTAGCTCCCGCTGGAGCCACTCAACGCTCTGCGTGATACGCTTTCGATCATCTCAAAGAATTGAAGGCGTGTCAACCACCTTCCCGACACCACCTCTCCGCTATGCTGACCACCTAAACAAACAATTCTTCTTTACAATCACAAATAATAATTAAACTATGCTGTAAACATAACAAATCAAATTCCAATTGTTTCATAGTTTAATACGCTCTGTAAGTTAAACAAGGTGTTTCAAAAGTATATTAAATGTTTATATAGTCATTCAGTAAGCCCGCAGAAGCATATAGCTACGAAGAGAAAAGAGGTAAAAGAGATCCATGTATTAAAACAGCGCTAATCCAAAACGAGATCCATTAAATAATACCTAAAGTCACTCGTTAGTTCTCAACGCACTAAACTCGAGTGATATCAATCACCCTAAGATGATCTAAAAACCTAAATATCTCAAGACGATCGTAGACCAAAGTTTATTATAGTCTTTCTATGTCTTTGCGTTAGTTTTATTAAGTATTAATCTATAATTCTGAACCACCCTGTATGCTTGCAATCGCGCAGAGATTTATCCATCGTTTTCAAGCGCACGAATATGCCATAACGAACAAAATCTACAAAGTCGCTGATTCGCTCATCGCAGCTGAAAGGTTATGTCAAAACCCATGCCGTCAATTTGGCGACCAATTGCCACAGACGCTATCCCCATCGCACGATTACACAAATTCAAATGTAGATCACTATAGAAAATATAATTACATTCAGACGATGTCATTGAAAACAAATTCATTGGGTCAGTAATCTAACGTCAGTTACATAAGCAAGTTCATGTCTACTGCGTGCCAGAATAATGTGGAACGGGGCATTCTGAAAATAGTTTACATAAAAGAACCAAAACGAGCAGGTTGAATGCCAACATACCGAAATACATTGTAACTCGCGACGTGTCAGCGAATAAAGCTGAAAACATAATTTCTCCAAAATTACTCGAATTAAATTAATCCCATTATCGTTTGATAAATAAATACTCAATCGCGCTACAAATAACAATAAACAAAACAAATTCAACCACGAGAATTAATTCCACATCTACTCCTCCAAAAATAAATTACTCGAAACGATTTTCCACAGATCGTGGAATATTATTTAATTCCTAAAAAGAGACTAATTTCGAAAACGATGAATTGCGAATGCGAGTGTCGGCTCGTACACGCGTATGTACATATGCCATTTAAGTTGCGTTAAGCGGCGATTCGTATGCACCGCGGCGATCGTCTCGCGATTACGTTAAACGAGGCCCGTAAAATCGGCACTTACATTCATGATCCGTTGCGGTGTTTCCAAGCCCGCTTTCACAGGTGTTCCCGCAGAGTTGACAGAAGAGGGATCGCCACCGTCCGTTCGCACTTTCGCGAGCAATGTTTGTTAAAGCATCGGGGGAAGCGATTCTCCCCGATCGTGTTTGGATCTTCTGTTAGAAAGTCTCTTCCTCTTTAGAAGCCTTCTCATTATTTCCTATATCGGCATATTAGCACCCGTCGACGTTGGTTATCCCGATCAAAACGGGAGTTAAGTCACGCAGCATCGATCGCTGGATCCCTGCCCTTTTACAGTGGAGCACGTTTAATCCCGTAGAACTCCACTTCTCTCGCCCGCTCGGCAACATATAAGGCAGCACTAATAAATCGGCACGGGGCAGGTAACGATGTCAACGAATCTACACCGGAATCCATCCGCGGCTCGGCGATAATCATTTCACGAACCCATACACGTGCACCGTAAGTTCTGTCGCCATTCTGATAATAATTCTCTAAGATTCTCTATCGCAAAGAGTCTTATTTAACAGTAAAATTATGTTTGACGCCCAGATAGAAAACTTGCGCGCATGTGTGCGTGTCCCGCTAAGGGTGTGTGTACTAAATCAACCATAGATCGAGGAGAATCAAGACACCGCGGTAGACGGTTTTAGAACGACTTACATTATAGTTTGTACTTGTGCGCGTCGGTTATTATAAATTCCGCGGCTGTTTAATTGAGAATTTAACCAAACGTGGTTGATACTTATTCGCTGCTTAATCATAACCGTAATTGTAATATTGCATGTCTCGTAAAGGTAGAAGCTAGATACGGTTTTTAGGTTAGGTCGCGTCGAATGTGTAAAAGTTCCGAGAAACTTGAATCCTTTAATTGGATTAAGATAGGTTAGTTAGTGGGAGATATTTTCTCGGTTTTCATTGTTGCGTATCGTAGAGGAAGGTGTTCGCGAAGTTCGTTTATCATGTTACGGTACTGCATGGTAACATGTGGAAAGAGCTTAATGTTAGAAGGCTCTACATAACCAAGTTTAGACGCGCCAAATTCAAATTGTTAAACGAAGCAACTGAATGGAGAGAGCTTAATGTTAGAAGGCTCTACATAACCAAGTTTAGACGCGCCAAATTCAAATTGTTAAACGAAGCAACTGAATGGAAAGAGCTTAATGTTAGAAGGCTCTACATAACCAAGTTTAGACGCGCCAAATTCAAGTTGTTAAACGAAGCAACTGAAAGGAAAGGGCTTAATGTTAGAAGGCTCTACATAACCAAGTTTAGACGCGCCAAATTCAAGTTGTTAAACGAAGCAATTGAAAACTATGAACAAGTCATTCCAGCGAATACTAGTTAGAGACACTTGCTAATTAAGGGGTTAGGTTACTCTAGCGATGCGGAAAACTAGGCAATTTGTAAGTGGCAGTAAAAAAAAAGTAACCAACCGATTAATACGAAATTTTGTACTTTATTTAAGTATAAAACTGCTGCAATATTTAAAAAATGTTTATAACTAAGTCCGTACGACGCCATTTTCCGGAACACAGTTTTTTTAATGCCCAACTGGAGTGCAGGATTGCTCAAGTTCTATTTGATCAATCGCTTTGAAAATTTACAGTTATCCTTGCTATTACATTTCTTAAGCATTGACGATCAAACATTTCAATGTTTATAAAAATTAACAAAATGGCGGGTATTACAAATTTAGGGTTCGAATTTCGACGAAAAGTGAGTGAATTTATTGCTTATGTTTCGCAAAACAATTAGAAAATTACAAAAAAAAGGATCGTCAATGCTTAATAAATGTAATAGCAAGGATAACTGTAAATTTTCAAAGCGATTGATCAAATAGAACTCAAGCAATCCTGCACACCAGTTAAAAAAAGGTGTTCCGGAAAATAGCGTCGTGCGGACTCAGTTATAAACATTTTTTAAATATTGCAGCGGTTTTTTTTAATACTTGCTATACTTAAATAAAGGACAAAGTTTCGTATTAATCGGTTGGTTACGTTTTTTTTTACTGCCACTTATAAATTGCCTAGTTTTCCGCATCGCTAGAGTAGCCCAACCTCTTAATATTGATTTCAGTTGCTTCGTTTAACAACTTGAATTTGGCGCGTCTAAACTTGGTTATGTAGAGCCTTCTGACATTAAGCTCTTTCCACATGTTACCATGCAGTACCGTAACAATCAGAAGTTTCGCTGAAATCGATTTACGCGCCTGTAGTTTTCGTCTTGTGAACGTGCCTTGAATGTGAGGTAAGTTCGACGCTTGACCGCTTGGGGCGCTAAGCGTTTTCTTTGATCCACGCGCAACTGTCGCCGCGTCAAACTGTTCCCGCCGCGTGCTTTGTAGTCCGTGGAATACGGTTGCGGTTTGGTTATAAATCCCGCCATCTCCGCATCGAGCGACGAATTTTGATAGTACGTACTTTACAAGGAACATCAAGGAAAATGTGATAACACCCAAGGCTCACGGGTCGTCTGAATGTTTTGTTCGTTATCGTTTACGCCGAACGAGTTTATTAGAATTTTATGTCGGCTTGATTTTGATACAGCGTACTAGAGTCGGCTGTGCAACAGCGTGTTGTGCTATACTTGAACCGTGTTGAAAACAAGAAGCTATGGCAAACGTATCGGTTGACAAAGATACATTCTTTCGGCGTATGAAACGCCTTTATGCCGCGTGGAAGGTAAAAAAATTTACAACACTATATCTCGCGATTTGAATGAAAATAGATTTCGTCGCTTCGGCGACCGAGTTAACTGGCGAATTTGCTTTGCTCAACAGGATGGAGAAGTCGGTACAGATGACAGTTTCAGTAAGATGGATTGCTTGGTCTCCGCCGTGGGCACTGACGAAGATATCGTCTATAGCAAATCCACAGCTTTGCAAGTGCGTAATATTTGCGCACAGTGGTGCATTTCAATCCTTTGTCTTGTCCCCCATTTCAGTCCTGAATTTAACGATTCCTTAACCTAGTTTCTGCAAAAACTTAAATTTCATGGAGTTCAGTAGATTCCGCCATCACGTTTTGTATTTCGTTAATGCAACGGGCGAAGGAAGGTGAACGGAACTATGGGAACTCGATTCCGAAATTGAGCTTTAATTATGTAACTAACGCGCAATGTTCGAGACTTTCCTTTTTGTTTTATTCGATTATTTAATCTGTATTTTCTTGGTTTAGAGGAATGTTAATATCGATGGTTTATTTCAGACGTGGCTGCTTAGTTATGAACTTACCGATACTATAATGATCCTGGCAGAAGACTCGATTAATTTTTTGGCTAGTAAGAAGAAGATCGAATTTTTGAGAAAGCTTGAAAATCAGAAAACCGACGAGACTGGAGTACCTCCTGTAAAATTGCTCGTGAGGGATAGAGTATGTATTTGAATCCTGTGTTTCTAGTTTATTTTTGAAAACTGTGGATAACGATTTGTTTCTTTTAAGAACGACGAAGATAAAGCCAATTTTGCTAAGCTCGTGGAAGTTATAAAGCAAAGTGAGAAGGGTAAGACGTTGGGAGTCTTTTCGAAAGAAAATTATCCAGGTGCCTTTATGGATGCATGGAGAACTGTGCTGAAGTCGGAATCTTTTGATACGGTGCGATATTCAGTTGCAGCGTGATTTATTACGAAATGAAATAGTCGTTTAATGGCATGTTGTAATATTTCAGGTTGACGTGAGCGCAGCAGTTGCGTATGTTATGTGTCCAAAGGAGGATGCTGAGATTCTTACTGTAAAGAAGGCATGTTTAGTGTCCGTAGATGTTTTTACAAAGTATCTTAAGGATCAGATAATGGAGATTATCGATTCTGATAAGGTACGTGAATTTTGCGTACCTAGAATTCTCTCTAAACATTTTAGCTTTCATATACAAAAGCTAATTATGATACATGACGATTTTTATTTCAGAAAGTCAAGCATTCGAAGCTCGCAGAAGGCGTAGACGCAGCTATAACGAATAAGAAGTATGTAACTGGCGTTGATGTGACCCAGGTAGATATGTGTTATCCTGCGATAATACAAAGCGGTGGAAATTATTCTTTGAAATTTAGTGTGGTTAGCGATAAGAACACTTTGCATTTCGGCGTGATTGTTTGCTCACTCGGAGCACGTTACAAATCTTATTGTTCCAATATAGTTAGAACATTGTTGGTGAATCCCACGAAGTCGATCGAGGTAAATCTTCTGTGAAAATCTTGCTCGTCATGGCGTAACATACTCTCGTACACGACAGTAACATGTAATTCCTCGTTTTAGGATAATTACACGTTTCTTTTGCAATTAGAAGAGGAGATTCTAAAGAAGTTAGTGGCCGGAGTGAAGATAAGCGAAGTATACGATGCAGGTGTGAAGTACGTAAAGGATGAGAAGCCGGACATGTTGGATCATTTAACTAAAAACTTTGGGTTCGCTATGGGCATCGAATTCAGAGAGAGCTCGCTACTTATCGGCCCGAAGACTCACGCAGTGGTAAAGAAAGGGATGGTGTTTAACGTAAACGTTGGATTGTCGAGTCTTACGAACTCAGAGGCTACGGAGAAAGAAGGGAAGATGTATGCTCTGTTCATTGGCGATACTGTTATGGTTAACGAGGTACCGAAGCCCGTTGTGTTTGAATCTTACCTACTTCTGAATTATCGGAACACAGGAGTTATGAGCATTCTTATTTCAGGCTCAGCCGGCTACAAACTTAACACCTTCGAAGAAGAAAGTAAAGAATGTTGGTATATTTGTAAAGGACGAAGAGGAAGAGGAAGAAGATGGAAGCGGGAAAGAGAATGAACCCAAGCCTGAACCCATTCTTGGGCGTGGGAAAAGGACAGCAGTAATCGAATCCAAGTTAAGAACAGAGCATAGCTCGGAAGAAAAGAGGAAACAGCATCAGAAAGAGCTTGCCCAGCAATTGAACGAAGCTGCGAAAGCTAGATTGGCTCAGCAATCTGGTGGAAAGGAGCAAGAGAAGATACGAAAGTCAACGGTGTCGTACAGGAGTCTGAGTCACATGCCTCGAGAGCTGGAAGTGAAAGAACTGAAGTTGTATGTCGGTAAGTATATGCTATATAAGCGAAACTAACAAGGGAAAAACTTCAAAAAATTCTGAAACCTTGTGAATACATATGTACAACGCAATTTTTATTTGCTGCCCAAATTCACTCTAAGGGGGTGTAATTGATCCCTGAAAATCCGGTAAAATAATTGTTTTACCAAATGATAGATCTCATTGAAAGAAGAACTTGTGTCTTGAATTTTTTTTTCTATTTCTTAGAGTTCGCGAATTATAACACAAAAATCGGAAAATAACCGAATTTTCAGGGATCAATTTCAACCCTTTCAAGTGAATTTGGGCAGCAAACAAAAATTGTGATGTAATCAGATGTAAATCCCCTACATATTTGCAAAGTTTCAGAATTTTTTGAATTTCCGGGTTCGGGATGTTTCCTTGTAAAATACAAACGTTTGTTCTACGTGTAATTTGGTATTAATTTACAGACAAGAAATACGAGACTGTAATCCTGCCCATTTTTGGTATTCCCGTACCCTTCCACATATCCACCATCAAGAATATATCTCAGTCTGTCGAAGGAGACTACACGTACCTCAGAATAAACTTTTTCCATCCTGGTGCAACGATGGGGCGTAACGAAGGAGGCTCCTACCCGCAGCCAGATGCCACATTCGTTAAAGAAGTGTTAGTATCCGAATCTCAGTTGTTCGTAACATTAATGGGAGGTTTCGATCTAGAGCACATAAAAATAGGTGCTCTTTAGGAATTAATTACAGGAAAACTACTATATATAATTTAATGGGACTTTTTTCCCTATATCTTTCGTCTCTTCAATGTCTTTAAAAATTAATTTTCAATTTTTTGTAATTTTTTCTGGTTTCCTCCCTAACTAGAAGTATATTCTTCAAAATAAAAACGTTTCAGTTTCGAATCGAATAATAACTTTTGGAGATACAGGTCCCACCGATTTTGAGAACACTGTTTCGAGAAAAACGCGTTTAAAGTTCTACGTGAGTGCCTATAACTTCGGGAATTTTACGAACTACAAAAAATCATTTTAAACACGCATTCCTAAAAGGTTGAACATTCGAAAATTGAAATAAAAAAAAAAATCAATTTTTCGACCGGAACCTCCCTTTAATCTGGTTTCTATGAATCATTCAAATGAATTATGCGAACATGTCCAAAGTTGTTGTCCATTTCTTTAGAACATATCGAAGTACAAACACCAAAGAGCCTGGCGAGATCTCAGCACCGTCGTCCAACTTGAACACAGCCTTCAGACTGATAAAGGAAGTCCAAAAGAAATTCAAAAACAGGGAAGCGGAGGAAAGAGAGAAGGAGGATCTCGTTAAGCAAGACACATTGATATTGTCCCAGAATAAGGGTAACCCGAAGCTGAAGGACTTGTACATTCGACCGAACATAGTCTCGAAACGAATGACGGGAGGCTTGGAGGCACACATGAACGGGTTTCGTTACACTTCAGTCAGAGGAGACAAAGTTGATATTCTTTACAATAATATTAAGAACGCCTTTTTCCAGCCATGCGATGGCGAAATGATAATATTGCTCCATTTTCATTTAAAGGTAACCATCCATCTTCGTTAAAATCAAATTCATTTAAATTCAAATTGGTTGCTAAGTAAGCGCGATATTTTTTTCAGCATGCAATAATGTTCGGTAAAAAGAAACACGTGGATGTACAGTTTTATACAGAGGTCGGTGAAATCACGACAGATTTAGGGAAGCACCAACATATGCACGACCGCGACGATCTTGCCGCTGAACAGTCGGAGCGGGAACTTAGGCATAAATTGAAAACAGCGTTTAAAAGTTTCTGCGAGAAGGTAACGGTCAACGTTCGAGCATACAACTTTAGAAACTCGATTATCTGATTATTACACAATCAATTTCTGTTAGGTTGAAACTATGACGAAGCAAGAAATTGAATTTGATACGCCGTTCCGAGAGCTGGGATTCCCTGGCGCTCCATACAGAAGCACTGTCCTCTTGCAACCCACCAGCGGATGCTTGGTCAACCTTACCGAATGGGTAGGTTTTGCTATTCAATTATTCGAATTATAGATAAGTTACTTACGTTTGAATGTTAAATTTTAGCCTCCATTTGTTATCACGTTGGAGGACGTCGAGCTTGTTCATTTCGAGAGAGTACAATTTCATCTGAAGAATTTCGACATGATTTTCGTCTTCAAAGATTACCACAGAAAAGTCGCGATGCTGAACGCCATTCCTATGAACATGCTGGATCATGTGAAGGAGTGGTTGAAGTAAGTTAAATTACACCTTTCCCTCTTCTCGATTAATATTTATAGAACGCCATGTAAACGTACAATGTTTTTTTTTCCAGTTCCTGCGATATCAGATACACGGAAGGTGTGCAGTCGTTGAACTGGACGAAGATCATGAAAACAATTACGGACGATCCAGAAGGTTTCTTCGAAAACGGTGGCTGGACTTTCTTGGACGCGGAGAGTGATGCTGAGAACGAGGACGTGGAGGATGAAGAAGAGGAGGAGGACGACGCTTACGAGGTTTGATATATTTTAAAGAAAATATACCAAGATTCATTGTGAACTGAAAGCTTTACACGCATCTTATCTGTTTAGCCGTCTGACTTCGATACCGAGGAAGAATCCGACGACGATTCTGAATACTCTGAAGCGTCCGAGGACAATGATAGCGAAGGTAATCTTCGTGAACTTCATTTCGATAAGGGGTAATATTTTTAGCGGCTCTTAATTCGTCCCGTTTATGTTTAGAAGAAGGATTGGGAACTTCCGAAGAATCCGGCAAAGATTGGTCCGATTTGGAGCGAGAAGCAGCCGAGGAGGATAAAGAAAGAGGGGAAAACTTCCACGACGATTACAATTCCAGCAAAAACAAGAAATCCAGTCGAAAGCATTCACCGTCACCGTCAAAGGACAGGTAAGCCTTTTAAATTTTACTCTCCCTAAAGACGGCATTAAATCGCGCGCGTTGTTCCGCAGGCACAACTCAAAGCGCAAGAGTTCTTCCAGTAGTAAAGACAAGAGCAGATCTTCGTCCAGTAAAGACAAGAAGTCGTCGTCGTCGGACAAGCACAGGTGAGTAGTCAGATTTTTACCTAATTTAGATACTCGAGACTAGACGAACATAATTTTTTATCTATGGAATTGTGTCGAATATACGCTTGAATAATTAAAGATCGGATCGATCACGGAGTGGGGGTTCACACAAGAAAGTGTCTCCTTCCAAATCGTCCAAACACAGGTGACTAACGTGACCCTTTGCCCATTTAAAAATGTCATGTCTAATTTACGCCTTTTCTGTTTAGTCCCAAGAAGAGTGACAAGCATGACAAACACAAATCATCCCATTCGTCTAGCAGTAAGAAACGATCCCGCGACGACAGCTCAGAAAGAAACGGCAGGGGATCTAAGAAATCCAAGTGAGTAAAAACCTGCGCATTAAAATCGTTATTTATTATAAATTCACAGTCGATTCTAATATCTCCTTTATGATGCCGCAGAAAATGAAAAGGATGATCCACGCATTGGAGACAAAGCACACACGATAAACACGAACACCATTCTACGCGAAGCTTTCTTACTCGTGGTACGTCGATTAAGTTACATAAACGGTACATTTTCTTGCATTGACTCGTTTATAAGCTGTTAGCAAACGGTTCGTTGATATTACATGGAACAAGTTCAACTGCTGGGACTGAAGCACACTCGACAGTACAGCGACGTGGTATGTGTGGAACTTGTGCGCGCGAGTAATTTATCGTAAACTTGTATGAACACGGTTTTCCTTCTTCTTTTTTTTTTTAATCATTTGTAACTTGTACATAAAGTTCTCGTTTAATTAAGAAATGATGTCGATCCCGCTCGTATAATATAGTTACTAACACGGAACATTTCATTCCATTATTCGTTTGCTAGTGGTATCCGAACAATACGTGTAATAACATAAGGTCGTAAATGGAACCGTTTATTGTACAGATAGCGTCTAAAGCAAACAGGGAAAACGTCTCGTCTGTTACCGGTGCCTCTTCGCCGAAGCAGCGTGAAAATTGATTCGTTGCCACATTAAGCAGAATAGGCAAGCTCATAGATATAATAATCGTAACGCGATCTCAATGCAAGACAATGCACTAGCGACAGCTCTCGCGCATAAGATAACAATTCAGGTCATAGATATTAATTTACTAAGCGGAGAAAGCTGATAACGGATCAAAATCATTGATAATTCTGTTCGCATAGTTCTGAAATTTGTACCTTGGTAAACAAAATAAATACTTTTTAAGTTATTTATTATTAATGTACGAACATTATCACTCATCGCGGGTCAATGGAGCCATTAAGCGCGCCTGTTTACGCGCAGGTGATAGAGACATTTGTCATTGCGTTTCAATCATTCTGTTCTCTTCGAGATAGAAAATCTCGGGCGTTCGAGCCCGAGGTTTGAAATAATTCATTCGCTCCGGAGGCCTTGCGTAATTACTTCCCCTCCGTTGAATTTGAGACAAGAGGAAGGAAATGTCGATAGGTTTCGACGAAGGTGAAAGTGAAACGAAAGTGTAACTTTACGGAACATTTCATACCCTTGGCTTACTTTTCCTTTTCGTTTTCGTCGATGTGTCTGGTAATTAATGGGTAGCAGATAAAGCCTGCAAAGTGATTTGGATGTTACGTTCGAATTCCTCGGCGATGCCATATAATAAATGCCAAAGAAGAACCGTCTCAATAACAACGTAAATGTAGAAGTGAAAGTGTACCTCTGGTTAGTGGCTCTGCAGCTTTCTCCACGACATCACTAGCTACATACATAATTCTCGGCAGGTGACTTAGTTGAACGTTTCACAATTCACGAATGACACGGCATAGTTTTTCTTCTCATTCTTTGTTTTACGAGCGAATGTTACTCGGAATCTGTGCTGTAATACTCTTGCTTCCCTCCTCGCGCGATAATACTAGCAAACGATCGCGACGAATTATCTTAATTATACGAGTTTCGTAAAGATGGAATGAAATAAATTATTTTACTGCAAATACTCTTGTAATTGAAAGCTCCGACGGTGTTTTTCGTACCTCGCTGGTGTTTGAGAGATTAGTGTCGTGAAGAAAGTTTCCGAAGTATCGTAAACAGACTTTCCATCCTTTTGTATTATTTATACCGGCCATGCGTTATGGTTAACATTACTCTTAATACGTTGTCACGAACGGCAAATATAAATTTTATATATACGCAGAAAATTATTGTGAGGTTTCATCGACAATAAACGTGCCGAAAAGCGATCAATAAATTTATATTATTAATTCGTGCGTACGCCAGTAGTCTCGTGATTCTGTCGCTCATTGATATTCGGCGAGTCACGTTTTCATTCGTTTATTTATGAAAGGTGCAAAAGTCTAAGTACATCGATATAAAAAGAAAGAGGGGTTATCACAATTCATAAATAGGTGTTACAAGGCTTAGGGCTAAAGTGTCTTTTTACAAAAAGGAATGCGACGACGATGTAGAGTCGTGCCTAGTTCCGTCCAATTTGATCGATCTGAGTTTGAAGGTTGTTCACGACTTCCGGTGGCACGTGCTCGCCGAGGATCTCGAAGAGGTTGATCTTCTGATCGCCAGGGATCGACTCGTACGCAGCCAATTCTATGCCCTCCTGGACTTTCTGTATCGTCGCATCCTTTGGAATGAGGTACGTGTTCTGTGCCTGCTTTATTGCCTCGTTACTGAAAATCTGCCCGTCTTTCTGCGGGAACGCCAGTGCTACTCCTACCACGAACATCGTGAATAATATTACACGGACGTCCATCTAAAAGCATGCAAAGATAGATCGACCACGTTAGATTTTCCAAATCGAATATCGATTTCAATATTTTGTAATTAGCTTCGAAAACTTTCGTGCTATTTCCTTAGAAATATTTTTAGATGCAGTATATTTAATTATTATATAATATATGTAATAATTATTAATTATAATATATTATAATTCCAATTATTATAATTAGTATTATAATTATTATTAATAATTATAATTAGTATTATAATTATTATTAATAATTATAATTAGTATTATAATTATTATTAATAATTATAATTAGTATTATAATAATAATTATTAATAATTAATAAATATTATTAATAATTATAATTAGTATTATAATTATTATTAATAATTATATTATTAATAATTATAATTAGTATTATAATTATTATTAATAATTATAATAATTTTGTTTCTACCGTTACAATCTCAGGAATAGACTAGAGAAATAAAACAAACCGGTTTAAACAATACTCGCAGCTAATAAAAAGAAATATACTTATAACGAGGTATTGAATTGCGAGTCGAAGACAGGAAGTTCCGTTATTCCACACGAAATGCTTCGAAGCGTTCGGTTTGGACGCGACTGCGCGCGCAGAACGAGAACGTTCCCGCGTTTCTCCTTATCCAGAAACTGGTTTGAATCTGGAGCGATATTTATCGAGTCTCTTCTCGTGGCGTGAGAGGGATCCTGGATCCGGTTTCCTGCAGCTACACTTCTGATGCAAGGCGCAACGTGCAAGTATAACGAAACGAGGCGTTTGTTTGCCCAGCGAAAAGTTCGAATTTCGAAGGACTTACGACATCTAGGTTAAGTATCACTGATTGCTCTCGTTAAAGGCAATACCGGTTTTTCTGTATCGACGCATACCTTAACCTCTCTTTCTGTGTCGCTACAAACTTTTAACCACGAAAATGGAGGAATTGGAATAAGAAAACATTGGGTAGAACATGAAACGTTCTACCGGAAACGATAGTTTCTGTTATTTGAATCGAGGAGGAAATAGAGAAGATTTATTATCAGAAAGACTTTATAATAATAAATCTATAGTGTGGTAAGTAATTCTTAGATGGACTTGGTTAATAAAGTAACAATTAACGAGGTGCAAAAAGTTAATGAAAGTATAATAAAACCAAGAATATTTTGCAACCGTGGTTGAAAAATGCCAGTCACAGTTCTTCCTCGCGGTTTGCTTTCCCGTAATTGTGAAACCCGGTAACAGGATCGAGATGAGCGATCCGCGGTTAATCGTAGTACTTGCGCAATGCTCAAATAGTCCTCTAATAGTTTGAAGAGTGGAATGGAATTATATAAACTGGTGATGTTTCTGCCAAGATATTTTGCCATTAGTTTTCTCATTTAAGAAACTCCCTTTCGCGCATGCCTATACTTTTTCCAACCTTTAAGCCGCTTATAATTTCGATCCTTTAAAAGATAAATGAGCACTTTCACTGCTGGCCCCCGCGAGCAATAAACCGATGAGTTCGTCGATCGTTAATTCTGCGTTTGAAACGAGAAGGGCGTAGATATGAAATATATTAAGCAACACAGCACAGCACAACACTTTTCGAAGTCGTGCACCAAAGACTCGCATTAAGCCGCGTTCCCACATGCGCAATGCACGGTGCAGAATACACTTAAATTACAAAAAGAGTATTATTTCCTTAAAGCCAACACGTGTTGAAGAAATTTCTAATTTCTGCACTGGACATTGTACACGTGGAAACGTGATTTTAACTATATTTTGCATTGCACGGTTCACAAGTGGGGAAGTGACTTAAGCTTTAAGTGACTTAAATAAAAAGAGTAACTTCCACCTGTAATCGTATACGTACATGTGTTCCCTGACTAATGGAATAAAATTAGAGAGTAATGAATAAAATGCGTGGAAGTTAATAAAATTTATATTTATCTACTAATAGTAATCGTAGTACTCTTGGTAATGGAATGTCGAAGCCGTCAAGCGTTAAATACTGACTTACGATTAAAGAGAATGGAGTCGTTACGTACATGGGTTTGTTGCGAGTAAAAAACGTCGCAGTATTAATGGGTAAAAGGAGAAGGCGATCGTGGAAGCGATCTTGTGAATGGTACTCACGTCGAGAGCTGTGCCGTTTCACAATCAGTCGCTACGCAGCGAGACTAAGCGCGGCGCCGGCAGAAGCGGCTTTTATACTCGAGATGGCCGGTGGTATACCACTCCTGTCCGTCCAGCGAGGATCCACCTTCCAATTTGTTCAAAGTTACAGGAAGAAGCGCTCGATGGCCGCTTCACTTTCGTTCGCCACGCAAACCGCTCTTCCCTCGGTCGTCCCCATTCACGAGGAAATATATTGAAACTGTACGCACCGATCGTGATGCGCGTTTGCACGTTTGTAGAGCAGCCAAAAATATGCCACACGCGTGTCTTCTTATCGGCCATCGGCCACGCTGAAGGGGTGAAAACGGCCCTCGAAGTTGGGGCGCCAAAACAGTTTTTCTCGAATATCTCGAAAACTATTCGGTGTAGGAAAAAATTTTAAACTGCAAAATTATGTATTTCCAAGTGACGAATTTAGGTACGTAAATAATGGTACAAAACAAATTTAAAAAAAATTCAAATCGATTGAGGAGACCGATCAGAAAGAGAGAAAAGTTAGAGGACCAAATTTCTCGATAATTCAGCCGAATGAATGAAATGTCTCAGTTATGAAAAACTCCAAATACTTTGGAGCATGTAGTAATTCAGTTTATTAGGTTTGTCCATTTTCTAAACACTAGTTAGAGTGTGGCATGAAGGAAAATAGCTTGATGTAGCGCAGTGGGATACTTTGGATTCAATGGCAGCTTTGAACGACGCTTTTAAACATTTCTCTCTACGCTTTTGCAAATACCAACGCACGACCCGCCATGAATATTAGTGCCCCATTGACCAATATATAGCGATGGACGTTGGATTTGATGTTGCAGCGTGATCGTTTCACTTTTACTAGTCTCCCTTCGAATACTCGGGCGTCGCGCTTGTTAAAGCAAAATTTAATGTATAATTAAACATTTTGCCACCATGTTTCGTCAATCTATTTCTATTCTTTTACCGAAAACCCTGTATGGGAACCTATTGAAATTTCACCTGCTATCGTCTACTAAATTAATAAAATAAGGATTAATATCAATTTGTAGCGATTACTGATAAAGTAATGAATTCAGTAAACCACGAAGCAAGCACTAAATTGTATATTAAGAATTTTTAAATAACACTTGGTTGATAATAATTCCAATTACATTTAGAAAATTGTTGGATGGCCCCTTTATAGAGGCTACCTTTTCCATGTTGTATATATGGTTGCCTGATACAGGCGTCCGATGATGGAATGAACACTTTCTACTTTACCGACTTCATACTTATTTATATATATTGCCCTCCAGATTATATCTTTCTGGATTTTCTGGCCTCTTCGCCGAATTTTTGAAGAACGAGCGTTCGTGTATAATTCTCATTTCGCTACTTCCCTGACTTCACACTCTATACTAACTTTATCGACTTCTCCAATTGATAGAATATAGTTCCAAAAGTCACCGCAATTTGACGTAGAGTGCGCGACAGGTCCATTAAATCGCAGGCGAGGTATAGAATAAATAGACGATGATGTTTAGAATTTTAATTAATTCCTCTTGTTAGTAGGAAGGGTATATAAGATCTACAAGGCCGCGAGTAATTATTATACCCTTATTCAATCGTTGAAACAATTTCACAGTAACTTTGTCCCCGTAACTTTAGTAGGCCAATTATTATCTAGTACAGTGATTAACCTCATACTCAATTCTCATCGCCAATAAAAAAATTTCCATCAACTATAACCCAATACTCGTTACTCAAAGTCACGTCGCTCCAGCCAAGCTCGAAGACTGTTAATTTGTTCCTTTACAGCTGGTGTGCTCGTTCCACCGACAACTTTGTACTGTTCCACGCTGCTGGCGAAGTTCCAGATCTGCTCCACGTCTTCTCGAAACGCTTGACTGGAAAGTGATGTCGAAAACCATTGCTAAATAAATATCGATTACGATAAACCTAACAACATAGGGAATCCAAGGACCCTGTATCTACCTTACAGTTCGCAACTGTTCGAGATTCAACTCGCAAAGGGACACTCCAACGGATTCTGACAAAGCCACAACCTTCCCTGCTAAATAATGAGCCTCTCTGAATGGGATCTATAATAAAGAATGTTCAATGCTCCTGTTTTCTGAAGGGAACGTACGAAATACTTGGAATACAGACCCCCTTGCGAACAAGATAATACGCCACATCTGTCGCCAACATGTTAGACGCCAGCGCCCCCTCGCACTTCCGGCTGTTTACGACGATAGTGTCCAACGCTTTTGTCACGATAACCAGCGTTCTATCTAACGTGTCGAACGTGGAAAACAATGCCTCCTTATCTTCCTGCAGGTCCTTGTTGTACGTGGACGGGATTCCTTTCAGCGTAGTCATGAAGCCCACGCACTGAGTTGTTAAACATTGGACTATGTAATCGGTAGCCAAACAAGATCGATTACGCGTGCCTTGTTCGGGCGGTTAGGTACATATCCATTCAACAAACTTTTCCGAGCAAGGTGCCTGACTTGCCGCGAACCAGTTCCATGCAGTCGGGGTTGCGTTTCTGGGGCATCAGGCTGCTGCCGGTCGAGAACTCGTCTGTAAATCGTACGAAGCCGAACTCTTCGCTGCTGTAAATTATTAAATCCTCGGAGAGACGGCTGAGGTGGATCGCCGTTAGGGCCGACCAAAACAGAAACTCGGCTTGAAGCAGATATATAAAATAGTGTGTGTATAAGAGTGGTAAGCGATTCAAGGAAATTTTAATTTTTTTTAAATTATATTTGTTTATATTTGTTTTTCGATGAATTTTTGCAATTGCCTTGAATTGCAGTATAGCCCCTGCGCATAGGCAACAATCGTTACGCGACTGTTTAGTCGATAGTTCAATTGCTGAGCTTTTATAATACGCGAAGGGAAGAGAAGAAGATGAAGACGATATTCGGTATATACACTGTTTAAGATTGTTTAAAGGAAAATTTCACACAGGGCTCGATTTAGTTATTTCGCCTCTCTGGGCAAAAATGAATTTTTGCCGCAGTTTCAATTTATTTTAATTTTCTCATTCTACCAATTTTTGTTGCCCTCAATTTTGTCACTCCGGGCAGTTGCCCTACTTGCACTCACCTATATCGGGCCCTGGTTTCTCATATTGTATGATAATTTGGGAACTTATCCCGCCAAGTTGTCTACTTTCGTATAAATAATTAGAGGAAGCACGGTATTAGTTTCATGGGATCGATATTATAATACAGCAAAATTGCTCTCACAATTTTCTCTTTACACTGGCGCCTGAATATTCAGTCAAATGTTTTAATTTTTGTCTCAATTAGTCTTGTGGGAATATTCGATAGTTTTATAATACCAGAAACTATAAAGAGACATATCAGTCATTCCATTGCGAGATCCCAAAACGAAAAAGTCGAATGCATTCCTCGCGAGTCTTTAAAACTTCGACTGGCGTCGGCGCCTAATCGCGCCAAGGCACTTCTTCCCTGTGCACAGTTTTGGCGTCTCAAATTTCCCCAAAACTTCCTCGATCAACTTACCGCTCATAAAAGCCTAATTTTCTAATGATATTACTTCAAATCTGCGCCACTCGAAGTGTTAAATAAACTGTCAACAAATTGTCGCCAATGCGCAGAGGGCTGCGAAGTGTTGTTCGCTCACCGACGAAATCCCTGTCCCCCACCGCGTGCATGCTGTTCTCCGTGATATCGCAGAAGCCGAGTTCGTCGGCCAAAGAGCGTCGGTCGATTTGGAAAGGATTACCCGCTATTGCGCCACTGCCCAGAGGCAGAACGTTTAACCGTCTGCGAATTTCTTGCAACCTTTCGGCGTCCGCCTTTGCGTACCATGCGTAGCTGTGTATGTTTACAAGCGTTACGTATGCACATTCATCCACCCGTAATTATTTATCGCGTTAATGAACTTCGATCGAGAGAGTGGGCCTAGCGCACACTTGTCGCCTGCTCGACTCGAGGAAATAGTCAAATTGATACCCCACTGCTTTTTCACGAAAATAGTCGGACAACTATCAATCGACAGCGAAATATGGACAAGGATACTATGACTAAATAGTTAATCAACGCGGTAATTTCTCATTTTCTATCCTTAATACTCTCTGTACCACGTGAGCCATCCGTGACCCACGATATTCGTCAGTAGTGAGATTTTTATTCAAATGAAAATTGAGGGGTCGGATGCAAAAAGGGGACTAACTAGCGCTCGAAAATGGGAAAAATGATAAAATTCAATTTAATAACATTTAATTTTCCAATCTTTCTTAACGTTTAGACAATAATTTTTCCCCTTATTGCATCCGAGCCTTGAATTTAGAAAAAGATTTTTAAAAGAGGAGAAAAAGTATTAAGCTGAAATTTCTATAATAAATTGAATATCGCGAGTTAGTTTTCTCATCAGTTCCCACAGTCCATAACCCATACTAAAAATCTGAATTCCCACCGTGGCATAGAACGTGTTAATTAACCCTCCGGAGGTCGCGGTTGATCTGACAGATACATATGTATATCTTTTCCTGAATATTTTTAAACAGGATAGCAATCTAGACCCGAGCGATGGATATATAACGAGTGAATGTGTTGAACAGCAGCTACACTTCGTCGGTAAGGGCTGTAATATTCCAGTTTAAAAATATTCAGTAAAAGATATACGTATGTATCTGTCAGATGAACCACGACCTCCAGAGGGTTAAGGGGCCATTCCACAGTCTCGGCCAAAAATTTTAAAATCACCATACACCTGCGAATTAAAAATATATTTGTTTTTTATTTTTACTGTTGATTCACCTAAGCAGCCAGTGGCTCCACTTGACTGGTTGCGCCCGTTGCATATGCGTGTACCCGGGCATGAGAACGTTCACGTCCTTCTCCGCTCGATTAACCAGCACCTGTCGACGTAACTCGATCACTTTGAATCAGGATTCCTCATTTTTGGTTTGCATACCTGGACGAGTCGCGTCAGTTTCGTTCCAAGCACGTCGATGGATTTGCGAAGCCATAATTTGGTGTCCGTTACCGTCTGGTCGTTGCGGCTCCTCCCAGTGTGCAATTTCTTTGCCACGCTACCGATTAACTCCTATCGACCGATTTGCGAAGGAACGTTTTTGAAAAATTAAACAGCATCGAGTTTATTATCCACTCGTCTTAAGGCTGATTCAGACACGTCCAGTAATTTAGTCGAGTAGCGAAAAATTTAGTAGTTTACCATTGTTTTACTAAACTACTCGACTAAATTTTAGTGTCCACACACGGTAAATTAGTAAATTACTCGCTACTTGATTAAATTACTGGACGTATCTGAATCATCCTTTAAACTGCGTTCCGTTTGTCTTGACTAGTGTTTCTTCTATGTAGTTTAGGTGGTATATCAGAAATATATCGTCAGCAATATTGTAAATAGGTGATCAACTAAGGCGTAGCGCTACGCGATAAGTAATTACCTATGACGTAGCGCTACTTTATGAATTATTTTCGTGACTACTTAGCAAATTCATAATAGTACACTGTAACTTGTTTACACGGTTGATTGCGGTTGGTTAGCACTGCGTGATAACCAGTTCCTGTGGCTACCAGGGCCGGCGTGACACTACATATGATACCGGGCGAAACCATTTTTTCGCGCCCCCTTCCTAATTTTTTACTAAAAGAAACCATCTGTTTTACTTTACATAGTTTTATCACATAGTCATCGTTTTTTATTTGAATAATAACAGAAATACTAAAAAATAAAACGGGAAAATAACTAAGTTAAACAACGATTTTTTATTGAAGCGCCCTCGCGAATTGGCGCCCTTGCGAAGTGGCGCCCCGGGCGGTCGCCCGCTTCGCCCGTACCTTCCGCCGGCGCTGGTGGCTACTCGATAAGGAATGCGCAACGCTTTGGTACTCTTAGGCGATGTCTGGGTCATTTTAGACCCAAGCGTTGCGCTACTGAAGTTAATAGCAAATAGCAATAGAGAGGAGATCAGGAATTGAAAGAATGAATTGGATTACCCGCCCACTCCTAGTCCTTAATATTCTTAGTAATAGTTACTATGGGTCAAAATAAACCCAGACGCCATATCCCGTATAGCCACCGAGCCGTCTGCCGCTTGAGAGTGAATCATTCAACAGAGGCTCCGAGGATATACATACAGTACCCACTCGTTATAAGCCCAACGAACGGGGCTGACACGTTGTGGACACTATTCCGCGCGGCCAATGGCGTGAGTGAGAAAACTCGTCCACTCTCGTCCGAAGGATTCCAAGAAATGGTGGGGATATTCGCCGGGCGCACAACGCATGGTACAAACGCGCTTATAACGAATGAGTACTGTACCTATCTACGGAAAGACACGGAAGCGTTCTTCGTAATTTAATTAAATTTATATGCACCGAAAGTCGCCGTTCATTCGCGCCGTGGATGTCCTCGTCTTCTTCGTGTACGGCGAACTGACCCTCTTCCCACTCGACTTTCACCTGCACGATACATCCTTCTTTTCATGCCGAGCCATTTCTCCCGATAAACTCGATCGTTGCGGCGCAATTGATCGAGTGCACTCCAAGTTAATCGACTTTCTTTTTTTAAATACCTTCTCGAGACCCCCAACTATGGCTCGCAGCTCGTCATCCGAGATCAGATTAACGCTGTGAATGGCCCCCGCGTACGCGATGCTTCCCTGAAGATAACCGTAAACATTACAGCAACGATATCCTTATTTTTCAATCCAGCGCTATCGGAAACGAAATCGAATCACGCGAGATAGTTCGCTAATTAATACGTCCGCCGATAAAGCGCTCGATTTTTCACGAACCTGTATGTCCTCCGCGTACATTCGTTTATCGATACAAGCGTTCAGATCACGAAACTCGGGGTCGACGTCGCTAGCGAAACGGCCACCCCCTGAATTGTCGCGAGCCTGCGAGCACAAACGACGATAGGGAAATTATTATAAAATTTCAAGCTTCACGAATGCGTTTCTTCAATCAGAGGCGATGAAAATCGGATCGCATGAGACGCGCGGGAGCATCGTAGGTGACGAGTACTTACTTGCATCACACCTCGGTGAAAAATAATTGCGACACGTTCACCTTGCTACGAATCACCGCTTCCAGACGTGAAACGCAGACTCCGAAACACGTATGACGAAAGTTTGGCAAGTTCATGTGCAATGTCGAGAGAAACATCGCGCTATCGCTCTTAGATAACAACGATGCGCGCACGTAAATTTCACGGAGTAAACATGAAAATAAAAGGAGAGAAAGGCAGAGATTTTTGTGAATACTTGTACATTTTCTGTTGCATGATGTTATGTATTTAGCGATTTCATTATTCTTCGTGTTGTTATTTAATTAATCAATTTAGTTTTAGCAGAGCTTCGGTTTGTGTTCTCATGCTATGAAGGTTCTAGGATCCAGGGCATGTGCGCTGTGGGTCGTCGCAGTCCGCCTGCCAGCGGACAACCCTCCTTACTTCAGATTCTGAAGCAGTAAGTCGGTAGACGGAAGTGTTGTTATTTGTCCAGTGGCGGATTTAAGAAAAAAGGCCTAGGTGGCAATAGTTCTGAGGGCCCATTTTTCGGGAAAATGAAGAGTTTAGTATATAAAAGGGGGTAAGTGTACAGAAAAGTATAGAAAAAGAATATAGTGCCTGGATAAGATCATAAGTTTTTTTTTTAAGACAGGGCCCTAGAGGGCCTTCTGAGCAGGGGCCCATTTTTTGGGAAAATAAAGCGGTAATGTACTAAAAACGGGTTTAGTGTAATAATACAGAAATAAATACTTTGGATATAATCATAATGTTTTTCTTTAAAGGTGGGGCCCTGGGGGGCTTTTTGTGCAGGGGCCCAGGTGACAACTGCTCATCGGCCGCCCTGTTAAATCCGCCACTGTATTTGTCTATGGCAGCTGTGGCCAAAGGTGCCATAAAACCAGAGTTGGGCAAAAAGTAATCTAATTACAAATTACGATTACACTGTAATTGTGTAAGTGATTACACGTTATTTTCTGTAATCAATTACACAATTACAGTTTAATTGTCATTTGATTAAATTTTGCCCAACTCTGCATAAAACTCGTTGCAACTATCTGCGTTTGGATTCATTTAACCCTCACCTCATTTTAGGACATTTTGAAAATGATATTTGGAAACAGTTAGCAAGAAAGTTTGGGACCTCCACTTTGAGTTAAAGGGAGTACCTATATATATTATCGATACGGAATTGAATTTCGGCCTATAACTTTGAGAATATATTTTGAAATGTTTTAGAAGCGATTTATGGAAAAAAATTTTATTCTATTTTTCGTTCGATTTATACTGTCTTCTCCTCTTAACTGAGTCCGCCAAAAATATGTCGCCGCTAACAAACAATTCAATTATGCAAATGATTAAATACTCCCCAAATACTAAATCTTCTTCGATCTACAACTGTTCCTACACTCACAGCGTTCCTCTTCACCTTAATTATTAACTCAGCCTAACAATGCCATATCGAATCTCATGAATCATCCCTGATAATTGATAAATTATCAGACAATTAGTCAATCCAAGTGGCGATCATCGAATCGTTGCAAAAAAGCGTTGCAAATCGATTCCCTTTTATCTGCCCCCAGAAAATTGAAAAACCCAATATATTTCCCAACAACCAATAAGTATCCTCCGCTCATCCAATTCCCGTTACCATTTCAATCTCCCTAAATATAGATCCTCCTTACACAACAATCAAACAAAATCTCTATAATTAGCATCCCGATCGCGATCATCGCTACCGATCCCCCTTATCGTCCGAATCACCGCGATCGATAAGCTGATAGAGAACCAGCTATCACATTTACAATATTCCCACCAACGCGCAAAATGCATCTCGATCCATTGTCCTTGGACGCTTCCACTCGGTCACACGTGTTCTGCGGTTTCGTTAGACCACATCGGAATTCTCCCTTAAAATAAACACGATAAATGTTATCACACTTGTACCACTTTCGCCCGCCACTAACGACACCTCTGATACCGCAGCAGCGAGTCAGCCCCACATTTCCAATTTTCATTCGCGGCTCTTTCGAATCAAAGTAAATACGCAGCTCGTCGCTCCGTCACGTGTGCTCGCGATACCTCTGATAACACATCAAGCAAGTTCAAATTCTGTACGTGCATCGTCTTCTATCTAGTCTTTTGTCAAGATTCGCTTCGAGCACAATTGTAGACGTTTACTACCTCAAGTTTTATATCGAAACATCCACCGCGTTCGCGAAGTAGATGCTCCACAGACAATTCTTTTGTCTCCAGTGTATTAACGCGTCTTTGTTATCGCAGATCGGGCACCGAAGGGCGCGCATTTCCCGAGGCAGCGCGTGCCCTAACTCGGAGGGAATAAAAAACCGAGATGGAGACCATGGATGAGAAAGGAAACTCGAAGGGTTCGGAGACGGTGGAGGAAGTGGTGGTGAAGACTTCCGTGTTGACCGTTGACACCACGGACAAAAAGTCCCAACAGTATAAACAAGCAAACACCTTCGCAGCGAAGAAGACCGTGGCCCAGGGTATGATGGACGTCGCCCTCATTACCGCTAATGCGAACCAATTAAGATACCTGATCGAGTATCAACGCAATAGCCCCACGTTCTTCGTTATTTTGAGTCTGATTATCGTCAGTCTACTACTTCAGGTGAGCCTCCTGACGCTTGCGTCGCGACAATGTAAACAACGCTTGCTGCCATCTACTTTGAGCGTTCGTATCTTGATCGCTAAGGTAGTTGACCCGGTTTTCGATCAGAACCCAATTGTCGATCACTAAAGTAAAAAATACTATTTTAAAATATTTTGTGTGTCGTAAGGACAAGAAATAAAATGTCATTATATTTATAAACTATTTGACAAATAGTTAAAAAAATTTTAGACGTATGAACAGTGTCATCTGTCAGGAAATAATGATAATACTCGAGTAGTATCAGAGTTTCAACTTTTCTCCTATTTTCTAGCCATATTGCGTCTATAACCAAAAAGAAAAATGATCTCACTGATAAAGAAAACGTTAATTCGAATTAATTTCTTTCATTCGTTTTGTATTGTTTTAAATTATAAAGTATTTTAAGTATTTTCCTTATTTTAATCATAACAAAATATTTCTTAACCAACATTACTACATTTTTTTAGTGATCGAGAATTGGGTCAACTACCTTATTCACTTCCGGCACTGACAATTCTTTGTTTAATCTAGATCGCCGTGGGCGCCAGTCTAATTTTCAAAGGCCGATTCGATATTAAAGGGCAATCGAAATCCAGGGCGGCACAGAAGCTCAATAATTACGTTGTCGTCGGTGTTTTTCTTATTACGATCGTCAACGTGTTTATAGCCGCGTTCAGCATAACTGTGCCGGCTGCGCTGCCACAAGCCCCAGCGGGATCGGATAGTAACCTGTAAATTAATCTTCTCTACTGATCGTCGTCGGATCTTGGTAGTAGCTCTCTGTTCTTGTACGATAATGTTAGGATTAACTGTCGATAAGATAGGCACGCGACACTGATAAGCAGATTTGTGATAGTTTTGCGACGCAATTAGCAGTAATTTTGTATATTGTTCTAGAATCTTTTTATGTAAATATATTACGAGACGTAGGTCGATCGGAGATAGAAATGTTAAATAAATTATTTATACGACTAATATTTTGTACTTCTTTTATCCTCATTCCTGATAATTGAATGACTTCTTCTTCCTCTGCGCGTGTTTGGATGGTAGCATTGAAATATAATCAGCGATTTTAATTGCAAAAAATGCGAACTCCAAAAATTATACTTTAATGGAGAAGCTACTTAGTCTTTCTTCTTTCAAGATTCGAAAAGTTAGTGTTTTATTAGAACGGTGTAGTTACTTTGGATGTAATTTTTATTACTTCTAGATCCATTTCCATTGTCTTTTACAAAATAATTAAGTTTCTCGTTAGCGAGACTTCTGTTCAGATGGAGATTTGAATACAGGCGGCTTTCCTCGCTACTCCTAGAACCCTTGATATGTCTTCCATTTTTATGTTTGATCGTCGCGAGTCGGGATAAGCCCGGAAGCCTTCAGGCTCCGCTTCTGTTCTTAAGCGCAAGCTCCTATATATTTAGTTCGTGTTCATAGCAAAAATATTTAGTCCGACCGATCTTGTTTACTTAATCTACCTTTCAGTACATATATAAAAGCTGATTGTTAAATAAATAATATAAACATTATTTTAACGTATATTCAACGTTTCTTGTAGAACTATGTACACATAACAAATCTAGGTTTACTCCTTCTACAGAAGTGTCGTTTCTATTTTGTCGCAGTAACAAAAAGAAAAGAAACATTCATCCTGCATTAGTTCATACAATGTACGCTATAAATTATCGGTAAACGTATGTCTATCTTAGGTGATATAAAAAAATAATACAGTAAAAGGAAGTTGCGTATTGAAGTAAATTAATCGTTTCCGCTATCTCCTTCGTAGCTCCTCGTATTATGTAGCCACCGTACAAACCACACGTGATTTGTAAAATGTCTACGCTTCGCATTCGAAAGAGGAAGAATGTATTCCTGGGAACTGAACCAAAAATACATCTCCTTTATACATATCTCTCTCTCTCTCTCTTTCTCTCTTAAATGCAACAATATTTCTAATGCATTTCACTGTATAATTTCGTATCTCGAGCCTGATCCTCGTACACTAGCTCATTCGTAACAAGTCTTTGTTAAAACATTTGTCGCTATTCTTCTCTCTATTACAGTTAACAAACAGTTATAGTTTCCCCTTCTTGATTACGCTCGCGTTGCGCTGATATAGATCGAGGCGGCTAAGCCGATGCCGCAACGTGCGATTCCATCGGTCGAATGAAGTCTGAACGACGACGAGAACGGTATTTGCGTTAGAATAATATCGTATAGAATATAATAAAATACAATAACTAATAATTAACACGTTAATTTTCTTTCTGGGGTGTGACTAGGATTTCTCCATAGTGGCATAACTCTATCTTGTGCCTCGTACCTTCCCATAGACAATTTCTCGGTTTGCGCTTCGCTTCCGCGGGCTTCGCGCTTGTATCGCGCGCGTGGAAATACAGGATCGGTACAAAATCCTGTAACGACCGGCCGAAGAACAGATTCTTGTACAAAAGCGAGTGGAAAGTGTAGAATAAATTTATTTCCCATAAGATTTTGCTCTCCAAGTTTCTTCTGCGCTTTCGACTGAATTATGCGCTAGGTATCCTCCCTCGTCCGCTCGCGCTAAGGTTTTGTCTCCGTCCTGTACACAATTCTTACAATCGTCGTTAATTGTACCTTATACATACATTAGTAGGATATCTAAGAATTGTTTGATGTGCCATATCGGTTAAACGAACCATTTATATTGTCCAACGATGGAAAATTATCGTATAATGGATGTATGATTTAATCTCTGTGCTGTTTCCTTCTCTTTTAAACGACGAAATCCGGCGTGCGGTGGAATTCATATAATAAATTAATATAGCGATAAAAGTGTTAATATAGCATACAAAAATAATATCCAAAGTTATCGGCTTCCCTAACTTATTGCATCGTTCAGTGGAGCCGGGGATATTATCGGAGACATTTATAACTTTAAATCAGTTCCTGCTTTGGCTTTATAAGCGACTAGATACAAAGCCGTAATTTAGATGCCCCCGAAGCAATCGCCCGCGCCGATAAACGAAGCAATAAATAAAGGCGGAGCTATTTCGTAATAGAAATTTCATATACCAAGAAATTTCGAGGATACATTATGTGTTTCTGTAAAGGTCGATTACCGATTCGGTATACATATATGTCTCTTTAAACGTCAGGTATTATAAGTTCGACCCTAATTCCTTAATGCGGTAAATTTTATAATAGATAGTAGTTTGATTTTTAAAGTCGACCTGTACAGCAGCAGGGTGTGATATATTATGCGTACGTATCTGGAAGGTGTTAAGTATACTTTCTAAGAATTGTTTCGATGTACCCTTTATATATTAGTTCATTAATGAAATTATTGCAGCATTCACCGAGTATTAAGCTGGAAAAGGAATCTAACGAGATCCTAGTTAACTTCTTTCTCATTTCTATTTAGACAGAACTATCCCGATTAATTTCCAGGTATATATACGTTTACTCCGTCGTAAAAGTGCTCTCTGCATTAACGTCATCGCTAACTTAACATTATTACGCGTACTTTTAATCGCACGTATCGGGCAGGGCAAACCAGGGCGACAGATTTTCGTGTACAATAATACACGCGGGCTGCGCGGAATTGTGAAATCGTTACGACTGAATTGTAAACTTATCTAAAGTCTGCGATACCATTGAGTGGAGCGTATAGTTATACTATTTGTAGCTTATTAGCATTTATTGCTACGATCCATCTGATATCCATTCGAACAGCGTGGATAGTCTTCTTTCTAATGTCCGTTCAACGAGTCGAGTGGCAGCTATGAACAAAGACGACACGCGACGCCGTTCAGATAGAACAGAGACACTAGTAGTGCGCGTATTTTGTTTACAGCTGGTGACTCTCGACTTGGATCGAATTCCACTTACACCCAAATCGACCGTGATTTTTATTAAGGTAGGTTTTTGTATACGTGACTGGACGCAACGTTAAAAACTTCAAAGTCGATTTTCTCGAAAATTAAGTGCGATATCAAAAAAAGTTACTTTTTCTTTTATACTTATAATAAGTAAATAAGTCGAGATAAAGGAATACAATTTTTTGATATTGCGCTTCATTTTCGAAAAAATCGCGTTCGAAATTCTTGACCTACCTTAAGCGGAGGTTCCGGTCTAGAGCACCAAAAGATAGGTGATCTTTAGGAATTAATTAAAGGAAAACTACTATATATAATTTAATGGGACTTTTTGCATTGTATTAAGGATGCCTTAAATTATAGAAATATATTTTTTGTTTTATAATTAATCATTGCAGGCGGCACTGGGGAATCGTTAAAGTCGAGGCGTCAAAAAATTAATTCAAATCGGTGGGACCTGTATCTTCAAAAGTTATTATCCGATTCGATTGAAACTTTTTTTATTTTGAAGAATATACTAGGGGGGAAACCAGAAACAATTACAAGAATGACATTTTTTTTGAGAAAATAAGGACACAATTTCAACAAATCGTTTTAAACACGTATACCTAAAAGGTTGAACATTCGAAAAATGAAATAAAAAAAAATCAACTTTTAGACCTCCCTTGAATGAAAATCACGAGCGATTTGGGTGGAAGTAGAACTCGCCCTCGTTGAATAGACTATAACGCTCGCTATATTCAGCGAGCACCAGTTCTTTCAATTTCACGAACGAATAATGCCGAATGGAAAACCGATGATACGTCTATTGTGCTTTACATTATCATGTTTACTCTATATAGTATATTTCCTTAGACAGTTATATGTAACAATCTTTCTAAAATGATTCTGAAACCCCCGTTCCGCCCTTACCTGCCCCATCCACGTGATTGTGCCTTACTTTCTGTTAACACATTTAACTAATTCCTTTTTGCGGAACATTCATATATGATTTTCATTCTTCTTTGGATATCAAATTCAAAATCGTTACATTATACATTTACAGTAGCTAATCTGTTTAAATGTTTATCAATAGCAGATTTATCACAGTGGTATATTATTGTATTCCTCGAGTTGTATATTTTATCTGTAACAGGATTTCGTATCTTTATTGAGATAACATTGTCTTTTGCTTATCGTACTGTTTTTTAAATTATACGGCGCATGAGGGAGACAAAATCACGGCATAAATAGATAAGGGACGATTTTCCGTGCGATAGTAATTCAAGAATGCAGAAGAAATTAACGAAGCTAAGATTTTTAAATAAATACTTTCCGTCGATCGTTCTTTATTCAATTATACCATGACTTTGGACCCACGAAGATTTCCATATAGAATAGAATTATCAGCAAAAACTGACCTGAGTTAATCATCCCATTCATCGTCATCACTGGTTTCACTAGTCGAGTCATCACTTTCACTATGGATTGCACTTGATCGTTCGGCGAGAGCCCTCGACAGAGCACCAGCTAATCCTCCCTCAGACGTTGGAGCTATCTTAGGTTTCGCTACATTTAAAACAGGCCTTAATTCAACTCCCTGACGAATCTGCTCCAGCAATGCATTTCTAGAAACTCCAACAACAGCCGGTTTCGCTTCAGATTTATCAACTTTCTGCAAGACAAATGACGGAATTAATATACAGTCATGGAATTCAATTAGCTGAGATTTCTTCATACTAACTTTAAGCGTAGTGCCACTTCTAATAGATTCCATGAGCATCGATCTGTGGTCGACGTTCTCTTCGTTATTATTAGTACTACTATCATCGTTATCGTTGGTAGCACTTGTGCTAACAGTCACTTCGTCGGTGTTTATTAAATTGGGCAGTGGTGGAGGCGGTGGGACAGGCGCGGTTGAATTACTTCTTGAAGGTGGAACTGGGGCTGGCGGGGGTGGAGGCGGGGGTGGTGGCAGCGGTGGTGCAGGAGTTGAAGAAGGCGGCGGTGGTCGCGAGGGCAATGTTCTGTGCACCGGCGGAGCACTAGTTGGAGCACTTGGCGGCGTCGAAGGTGCGTTAAATCGATTTGGAGGTAGCGCTGGAGCGGTTCTCGTTTGATGCTGGAAAAGAAATATACTCTTGTAATATATCTTTCGAAGATATCGACGTGTGTTACGAAAAGTAGCACGTTTCAATTCTCTTACGAAAAACAACACGTTTCTCTTCGTTATTACGAAAACTATGGCGTTTCGGTTTTCATTGCGAACAACTAGCACGTTTGAGCGGTTTTCCACAAAAAATAGCATGTTCCGTTTATAGCGACGAAAAGCAGCACATTTGGATGGTTGGCTACGAAACATCGAGTGCGTCAATTTAAATACCTTCCGACGTGATTTTTATTTAGTACTAGGTCGGTAATTTATTAAACATTAAAATACCGTACTTAAATTATGTAGATTAAAATTTTGATACTTGTTTCCTTTTGGAGATTAGATGGAGTTGTTATTTATTAAACAATATTTTCAGAAGTTGAATTCTTCGGTGCAAAATGTATTTCAACAATTTGAACTAACCACGCGCCGAAACGTGATAGTTTCTTTAATCCAAAACGTGCTATTCTTCGTGGTGAAACAGTATAACGTGCTAGTTTTCGTCGCAAAGTACGAAATGTGCTATTCTTCGTGGCTAAGCAGTCAAATATATTAGTTCTCGCAGCGGAAGACCAAACGTGCTAATATTCGTCAAAAACGATGAAATGTGCTTCTTTACGTGGCAAACTGAGACGTGCTGTTTTTCGTAAAAAAAATGAAACATGCTAATTTTCGTAACGCACGGCGATATATTATATCGAAATATACGAACAGGTATTGTGCGTGCAGGAACTGGAGGAGGATACTCCTGTCTTTGAGGTGCTGTCGGAGGAGGTGGCTGTGGTTGCTGCTGCTGTTGCTGCTGTTGTTGCTGCTGCTGTTGTTGCACATTAGATTTAGAACTGTTCGACGAAATGTCTTCTCGAATGGCATTCATGCCTCCGTTCTTCTCGATAAAATCATAAATAAAATTGCGAGTGTCCTGATTCCTAAGTTGGTGTTCCGACACACCAACTTTAGCGAAGAAAATCTTTAAGTGCGGATCAACTTGATCTACTCCCAATCCTTTGCTATTAGCATTGCACCCGAGGTGCGAAACATGTCTGAAAGTATTAAAATAAACATAGAAACACTTGTCGCTGGTCAATGAAGTAATTAAATTAATATTACATCTATACAAATTCTGAACCTAAAATTGGATGGAGGGCCTATATCCTCTTTCCTTAACTTCCGTTTAGCTTTGTCTCGTTTCTCCTTCTTCGGTTTGTACATAGAACTACTCGAAGCGCTTCTATTAACGCCAACAGTAGTCTGAGTTCCATTCGACAAATTCGAAGTCGACCCCGTACTAAACGCAGTGGGCGAAGCGCTACTCTGGTTCCTCCATGGAAACGTCGCGCCATGCTGAGGCTCTACTTCCATTTTAGATCGTCTCTGTTGCCTCCTCTGACGCTTGGCGTTCAGTTTACCGAGAAGAATATTTCTAAAACAAGTAACAATTACTTCATCTTTTCTATTTTAACATAACGCCTTCGCATTCAGGAAAGCTTTCATAGGAAACAACCAAGGAATTCCTCGTCGTTACTACCTTAACGTAACGGCGTCCGTTTCAGTTGCGAAATTGAACGCAGCCATACAATCTTCGGCTTCGAATGTGTGGAAGTACATCAAGGGCGCTTTATAATCCATTGCGTTATAAACCTCGTGTTCCCACAACATTGCTTTCCTTTGCAAGCAATACAAACGAAGGAAGAAACTGCGCCTGGGATTATCCCTTATCAATGTTATAATACCTGTAGTTTTCTTTATCCATTCTTTGTGTAAAGGTGGTTCGGTTAAATACAATTGAATAACTCCAGCTGCTAAACACTGCAAGCAACAACGAAAGCAAAACGCTTTTCTCTATTAAACTCTTTCGACCTCGTTACTACAATTAACATAATTCTCTCCTTACTATACTCGAGCTCATTTTAGAAGGAACTTATTTCGCGCATGTTGAATGAGCTCATTGGTTCCAAGGGAGCATTTGTTTGATGTATAGCCAATAGTAGCTTGTTTCGGCGCCAACATGCGCAGAACCGATCTAAACTCGTCGGTCGGCAAGTTCCTTCTAAAATGAGCTCGAGTATAGTGTCTGAATAAAATAAACGAAGTAACAAATAACGAAGAGAAGTCTATCATAGAATCTCATCTAAAAAAAAGACATTCGATTGCCCGAAGGAACATTCCTGCATAGTTACGAATCCTCTGATGTCATTCGATTCTCTAATGACTAATGCATAGCGTTAGAAATAAAACATTACTCATTAATCTCGCAAAGTATATAAACAAAAACAGTTTATTAAAACTTCATAACAGAATGATATGATAACTTCAGTCCCCCTCGTTCTCCCAAACTATATACAAAGCAAAACTGTGTAGCTACGCTCGACGGAGTAAAGAAACCAATAAAAGGAAGAAATCGTTTTTGCTTGTAAACACAGGCATAAAGAATATCATCAATTTTTCTAAATAAAATGCTTAATTCGAGGCTCTCGGTGCAATAAATCTGTTTTTACGATATTAAATATGTCGCTAGGGGAGTCCATCTACCATAATGCCCCCCTAGAAATTCCACCCAAGTGCTGCGGAAAAATTAGATCGCGAGAAATCGTAGTTCGATTTTAGCGATAATTATGCCGCGAATTATCGGCGAGTAATGTAAAGGATCGGAGTGACAGTGCGTGTTTGTCTGGATCTCGTCGATGGGCAGAATTTAGGTCAAAAATCTGCGCGACGGAATGACAGTCCGAGTGATGACAGATGAGGCTGGCCGCGATCGTGAATCTTACCTGGCACCGGTTCCCTATTAATTGGAAGACCTGCTCGTTTTCTTCCGGCCTCAAAAGCGTAGAGCCTCTGTGTTTCTCCATGGTGCCTGACTTCATTTTTAAATAAGGTTAGGATCCCCCCCGCACTGTCGTACCTGGGTGCCTCTTACCGTACACTTTCTCTGAATCAATAGATCCTCTTTCATAATTCTCAGCGTGCCCCGTCCCGGTGCGCCCCTACATGCCGAGCGTGCACGTCGAGATCTACAGGATAAAAAAGGCCCGAACGCCACCCACCGAAGCTATCTCCGATACTATCCTCACAGGAAACTCCGCCAGTCGGTGATGACATTTTCATCTATCCGGTTCAATGTTCCGCGTTTCCTCGTTCGATAGCCCCCCCGCGCTCTTAAATCAGATTGGACACCGCAGAACCATGAAGTATCGTTACGAAGAATGCGTCCCAATCACCATTCCCTCCGTGCGAATCATTATTCCTCGGATTATTAAAGAATTTGGCCTTTTCGTCGCCACTTCGACGAGTTTGGCTTCTGTGCGCGAATTTGCAAGCGTCTTTTAGCGATCGATAGAGTAAGAGGGAAATTATTATCTTCTGTGTTGGACGAAATGAAAGTTTTAGGGGTCTGGGGATTGTGGATTGGGTTCTAAATGGATTTATGGAATTTTGAATGTGTAATATTGAATTTTAATTAGTAATCGTTGTAGGATGTAAAGTTAGGGGGATGTGGGAGTAATTATAGTTTGTTATATAGGGTGTTTGAGATGTTTAGAGTTAACTTATAAGATTAAACAGAAATATACCCAAGTAGCACAAAGACGTTTTAAAAACGTTTTTAAAACGTCCAGGTCGGACGTTCGGGATGTTTTAAAAACGTCCAGAAAAGGTCCTAAAAACGTCCATTTTCACAAACCAGAACGTTTTCTGGACGTTTTTAAAACGTTTTCAGGACCTTTTCTGGACGTTTTTGAAACGTTTTCAGTACCTTTTCTGGACGTTTTTTAAACATCCCACACAGCACAACGTCCGACAACGTCCCAAAGACGTCTACAGACGTCTACAGACGTCTTGGGGACGTCTTGTTACTGATCAGGACGTTCAGACGGTCCGAATGTCCCGATCAGTAACAAGACGTCTGTAGACGTCTGTAGACGTCTTTGGGACGTTGTCGGACGTTGTGCTGTGTGGGATCTTCAGTACCTTTTCTGGACGTTTTTAAAACGTCTTCAGTACCTTTTCTGGACGTTTTTAAAACGTCTTCAGTACCTTTTCTGGACGTTTTTAAAACGTCTTCAGTACCTTTTCTGGACGTTTTTAAAACGTCTTCAGTACCTTTTCTGGACGTTTTTAAAACGTCTTCAGTACCTTTTCTGGACGTTTTTAAAACGTCTTCAGTACCTTTTCTGGACGTTTTTAAAACATCTTCAGTACCTTTTCTGGACGTTTTTAAAACGTCCAGAAAACGTTTTAAAAACGTCCATTTTCCCAAATCAAGCCGTGGACGTTCAGACATAAAATGGACGTAAAATGGACGTTTTTAAAACGTCCTGTGCTACCTGGGTAGGTCCTCAGGAGTTTATTATTACGAATAAATTAAATTGGGTAAACTTTTCCTCGGGGAAATCTTTTTTTATTTATTTCGAAATTTATTTCGTTCGAAAGCTCGTGTCGAATAACATGTATAAATATTAATTTCCTGCTTAGAAACAGGCCCGGATTAAGATTTTTGGGGCCCGGGGCTATCAAACCTTCGAGGCCCCCTCGTGGTTGATTTTTGGGGCCCGGGGCTACATATCAAACTTTCGAGGCCCCTCCGTGGTTGAATAGCGGGGGGGGGGGGGGGTAGTGAGCTAATCGCTTAGAACGGGGCCCCCTCGGAAAGTGGGGCCCGGGGCTATAGCCCCCCCTAGCCCTCCTTTAATCCGGGCCTGCTTAGAAATCAATCCCTTGTTAAATTATTTAATAAAATAGACTCCATTATTTTGAAATATATATATATACACCAACCCTCTTCCTACTTTTCACATTTTTAACTATCATCCCAAATAATCACCTTAGTTCCAAATACCCACCTACTCTTATCTCCCTATATTTCTATCAACCGCAAAAGTCTATATATAAAACCAAGTAACAGTATATCTAAAAAAGAACGATTGATTTACAGCCCTATGTTTGTCTCTCCCTTTTATAAATTCTATATTAAATATAGCCAAACTTGCGCTTATAATTCCAACTAGAATACTATTTCACAAAACGTCAATATTAGAATCCCGTCCACTGTTAATTCAGGATACATATCAACCAAATTAAACATTCTTTTACATTTCAATCTCGCGTAAATAAAGTCGGCGTGCACGGCTCGCGACTAAGTTTGAATTTTTAGCGCGCCCCGTTATCCTTCGTTGTCGCTATAATCACAAAGCTGCAAATGGCCACGGGTGCAATTCACGTAGTCTCAGAGATGCGATATCAAGCGGAATCCTACTTTACGTGCGAAACAGCATCGTCAACGATGATAGCGGAACAGTGATCGTTGTTACGCGTGTACATTCGTCGGTAGAACTGTCGCTCGCGATATCCTAAAGGTCGCGTTATCGAGTTTTTCGCGGGAAAACAATGTCTGGATACCGAAGGGTGAATTACTACGAACTGTGCAGATTGTGTACCAGCAGCGAGGGTAGTAAAATGAATATATTCCTGGAGGAAGGCCGTAGACGGCAGCTCCAGACAAAGATACAAACGTGTTTGCCAATACAGGTGAGATAATACAACGTATTTTACCCACGGCCAGCAGGGACCGCGAAAGAATCCCGATTCGCAAGAACAGGCTATTCGATGTATTTACAAAATTCTCAGGAACCTTTGCCCCGGTCCCTGTCGCTTAAATTCACCGAGCAGTCGCTGTATTTCGCGGGGAATTAATGGCTAAAGTTTTTATTAACGCTTCAAGGTTTTGGAGGAGGATTCGTTACCCAAAATCGTTTGCCACGAGTGCATAGTGAAATTGGAGAACTTCATTGAGTTTAGGGAGACCGTCGTCAGCGCCGAGGGTATGCTGGAATCGTACTTCACCTCGCTGCGCTTCTCCGAGGATTTCCTGAAAGAAGGGAAGGTTTACGTGAAGAGCACAGAGAAGGACAGACCCGTGACGCCCGACAATGAGATGTTGAAGTCGATAGAGAGAGTAACGCCTACGGCTGGGAGTCAAATCATTGCCAACGATCAACAAATACAGCAGGCGCAGCCTGTAGTCGTTAGCAACTTGAACGCCTCGAATATACAGATTATCAGCGGAGTTCAAGCCAGAGTGCAACAGTACAAATGTGCGATGCAGGTATAGGAATGTTAATGGTAGAAACATCGGTGTTATTGTTTTTGTAAGAGAGATTTGATAGGATTATTAATTTATTCATTTTATCGACTGTAATGTGTTTCAGATGCAACCGGGAGGTATGGCAGCTGCAGTTGTGGAGGCGACGGCAGAGACGCACTACAGTTATCAGCAGCAAACTTCCCAGCAAGTATCGCCGCAGCAATCAAACGAAGCGCAAAATCAAATCGCCGAACAGCAAAGCCCGAGCTCGCAGATCCAGCAGATACAGAATCAAATACAGAGTCACGGTCAGATAAATCAGCAGATACAGCCGCAGAGACAAATTCCCCAACAGATGAGCCAACCGGCTCAGATTCCACAGCAGCCAAATCAAACGCAAGTCGGTCAGCAGCAGCAGAATCAATCGCAGATAACGCAGCAGATTCAACAGCTGCAAAGACAGCAAAGAGAGTTCGAGAAACAGCACAGACAACTGCAGCAAATCGAGAAGCAACAGACGCAGATTACTACCGAAGAATTCTCTATAAAGGAGGAGCCTCAACCGCAAGTAGTGCATCAGAACAATAACGTGATCTTGAAGACGGAGCCAGATGCTAAACAAGCCCAACCAATTATTCAGAAAGTACAAGCCGAGGCCCCGAAAGACGATAGCGGGACGCAGAATGTGCAGGCTTACGCGACCGTGCAAGCCTCGCCAGAAGTATTCTTGAATCTGGGATTCAAGGACACTCCGTTAGTCACGCAAACTATTCGTGAGGAGTCGAAGGAGTTCAAGGAGGACGCGATGACTCGAACCTCCATCGGTCAGATCTCGGAGTTTCTGAGAATCAAGTCGGGCCCCGAGCCGACGTCTCTGATCACTGTTAACCCGCAAGTTATCTCGCAAACCCAACGAAGTAGCCCTTGCAAGGATTGCGGTAAAAGTTTCTCCTCCACTAGCCAGCTGAACGGCCACAGTTGCTCCGGTTCAACGTTCAACTCAAGGTCTAGTTCACTTCGAGCTCTTTTAACCGACACCTCCGATAGCGGAGACAAAGAGGACTCTTTGCAAACTAATGATAATTCTTTTAGTTGTGATGTTTGTGGCAAGCCGTTCAAGCGAAAAGAACACCTCTACCAGCACAGGAAGTTGCACACTGGCGAGCGCCCTTACGTGTGCACCACGTGCGGAAAGGCGTTTAGCCGGAAGGAACACCTGGTCAGGCATTCCGTTTCTCATACAGGCGAAAAGATGCACGAGTGCGAGATGTGCGGCAAAAGTTTCTCGCGCAAGGACAATCTTCATAAGCACCGTAAGACGCACGGTGTGTCGGGACCGTACACTTGCGAGACCTGTGGGAAGTCGTTCGTGGTAAAGCATTACTACTTAATACACCTGACGACTCACGCGTCGGGCACCACCGCGGACGGTGTGAATTGCCAAGATCCCTTGCCGTATAAATGCGATCTCTGCCAGAAGGCGTTCTCTGTAAAACAGTATCTCACGACTCATAAGCTTAGGCACAGATCGAAGAATAACAATTCTAGCCAGAACGCTATAAATGGTCAGCAACAGATGCAACAGTCCAGTACCGCGAGTAGCGTTAATATAGTGGGAAATAATGTTGCGAATTCTGGCAACTTGGCTAACAGCAATGGACAGTCCAGCGATGGGTCGACGGTCGAGATACAGGGTGTTATTGAGAAAACCGAGGAGCAACCGAACGGTTCGTTCGATAATCAATATCACAGTAATATACAAGAGTTCCAATGAGATAAGGGGAAGCGTGTCTATTATGTTCTCTTGCCGAATGGTAACAATCATAAGATTGTCGTTGTATAAGCAAGGGAGATTCTCTGACACGCCAGAATATTTTTTTAATTACACCGTATCCGTTACTTGGGAATGAAATTTTTTGTACTTTAATAACACGCGAAACGGAATTCGAACATTTTTGATTTTCATCGAACCGAACGGTTCGAAACGGTAATATCTTCGGTGGCTTATGAGCTCCGCGAGAAATATGTTGTACATATATTTTACCGGTCGAGTATTACACGTATGAAATGCATGCTGCGTTTTGTATGAATGCACACTGTTGTTTAACGTTTAAAAAAGGAAGTGCGCGCTGCAAAATTTCAATGTACGTAGATAGTCATAAGGTTGTTCCAATACCTGATTTTCATTACCTTGAATCATGAGAGTGTCGAGTCCATACGAAATTGGAGCGTCGTATAGGACCGCGTTAACGTATGGTTTCTGTTTATTTTACTAGAAGTAGCGGAGCACTACGGCTAGAAAATTTGTAAATAGCTTGGGAGTTGTATTCGATACAAACGAAATTTGTTATATACTTTTGTTACTAATCGATGAAATGATTATTTGATTTTCTTCTCTATTTTTCTTTTTTTTTTACGAAAATGAAATTGTATTTCATTTTAGTCTGTGCAATATTTTTATAGTTGTGGGTACATTAGATGTATAGTAAGTCATTGAGATTAACGAGTTTCTTTACCCAGTGATTGTAACAATCTATGACCATTTTACAAAGTATTCTAGAATTATATGGTTTGTATGTAAACTTAGAATACGAAACAAAATCTAAGACCAAAGAAATATATATTATGTATAAATTGGGTGGATAATATTGGAGTAGAGGTATAAATCTAAGGTACGATTAGGGATGGCCATGCCTGTCTAACTCCATTATAATTAAGTCCTTGGTTAAGCGTACATAATATACATATGTATCGCATAGTACTTTATAATATGTACAATGAACCGTTTTCTGACAAATGAGAGTGTGCCATACAATGAACTTCGGGAATAAGTGTACGTGAAATTATGATTGTTTAAAATCCCTTACGCTCGTCGCGCGCATTCGCGAAAATTGAGAAAGAAACAAGAGAATTTGTATTCTGTATCCAATTCTATCGCATATTTGCAAGTGTTGTAATTTCTTTTTAATCGATTTTCACACAAGAATATCAGAAACAGGGAGCAACTACATCTTCGAGTAACAGAATATCCCCAGCGTATCGTACTAAAATTTTCCCCGCGCAATTAAATTTTGTATTTATACACGATAGATGTAGTCGCGAGAATTGATGGGGCGTGCTCGTTAAATGTATTTAATTTGCGTACACCTATCTCGCCCACGTTCAGTGCTACACGACAACCACCGATGGCAAGCTTAGAATCGCACAATTTTTACGTTGTACGTTACACCGCGCAATATATGTTATTAAGACGCATACAGAATTTTCATTTGCGCTTGAATGGAGATCTGTCGCCGGGCGTACGATAACGAGAGTTTTGTTTTCACAGAGTAAATGTCTTAAGATGTAAGAGATCTTTCCATAGTACAAAGAATTTATTTTAATTACTGGTCAGACTTTATTTCATCGTAAAGTCTTGTACATATATATCGAAAACAGAAGTAATGAATTAAGACTGTGTTTCTATATCACCTAGCGCTAGGTGTACGTTGGAGGTACATAGATTTATAGCGATAACATTGTATATAACATGGTCCAGTGAATAAGACGAAAAACTGTTAGTGCGCTGTTCCTAAAGAGATGGTATTTTCTGCGAAGCACGAGAATGCCTATACACACGTATCGAAACTCTTGTAAAGTAGATATTAAATCCAAAGATACGCTGTTCTTTTTCATTATTTACACGGTATGCGTATAATTACAGAAATCATGGAGGACACTTATTTCGAAGGTTTACTTAAAGAATCGTGCGAGTACTTTGCTTTTCACTAGCTCCCCTCCCCGCTACGCGCGACGTTCGCGGTGAAACGACATTTAAGTAACTTGCTCAGGCATCGTTATTTTTCAAATTTATACTATTAATTTCTGTCCTTTACATTGTATATATATATCCCAACCAATGCTATATTTAACTATATTATAATAAATTAAAGAACAATAATATATTTCTTATTTAAATCTTCCTCTATGTATACTTTATTAACGTGCATCGTTCGAATCTTAAATCAATAACAATATAACATTTATAAATCTAATAAACAATCTCTGAAACTAAAGAATCCAAAATTCAAAAACGATCCACGCTCGCGCGTACTTGGGACTAAGGCTGGGACTATTTGTCGAATTTTTCGGTATTCGAATACTTCAGTTGCTCGATTATTTGGCGAATATAATTCGAATATCCAAGTATTCGAATACTATTCAAATATTTAAGTATTCGAATAGTATGGAGTGAATTATAAATCAAGTTCTTTAGGTTTATTTTTTTACAAGCTTTTATTTAGTTTCAGTTGTGAGTTTGTCAGGGTGAAATCTTGTAAGCTAATAACTTCAGTATTCGTATACTAAAATATTCGAGTAGTATTCGAATACTGAAATATTCGAGTAGTATTCGAATACTGAAATATTCGAGTAGTATTCGAATACTGAAATATTCGAGTAGTATTCGAATATTGAAATATTCGAGTAGTATTCGAATACTGAAATATTCGAGTAGTATTCGAATACTGAAATATTCGAGTAGTACTCGAATACTTAAATATTCGTATACTAAAATATTCGAGTAGTATTCGAATACTGAAATATTCGAGTAGTATTCGAATACTGAAATATTCGAGTAGTATTCGAATACTGAAATATTCGAGTAGTATTCGAATATTGAAATATTCGAGTAGTATTCGAATACTGAAATATTCGAGTAGTATTCGAATACTGAAATATTCGAGTAGTACTCGAATACTGAAATATTCGAGTAGTACTCGAATACTTAAATATTCGAGTAGTACTCGAATACTTAAATATTCGAATACTGAAATATTCGAGTAGTATTCGAATACTGAAATATTCGAGTAGTATTCGAATACTGAAATATTCGAGTAGTATTCGAATACTGAAATATTCGAGTAGTATTCGAATACTGAAATATTCGAGTAGTATTCGAATACTGAAATATTCGAGTAGTATTCGAATACTGAAATATTCGAGTAGTATTCGAATACTGAAATATTCGAGTAGTATTCGAATACTCAAATATTCGAGTAGTATTCGAATACTGAAATATTCGAGTAGTATTCGAATACTCAAATATTCGAATAGTATTCGAATACTCAAATATTGGAGTAGTATTCGAATACTTGTAAAATATTCGAATATTCAATTATTCGAATAGTCCCAGCCCTACTTGGGGCGACTCACCCACACTGTTTTACTATCCGAAACCTTATCATACATGTGCACACATGCGGCTTTATAAAAGCGCGCTATTTTAAATTATACGTAGAAGTCTATACGCGCCAAAATGTAATCAAATCCTTTCGAAATCTATAAAACAGAACGAACACTAAGGAATCACCATTTGTTACTTAATGCCAATAAAGTTTCCATTTCTGACATAAAAATAACAAATACCCCTGTCATATATTATTTACGACCTATTCCAACAACACTTTAAAAACCAAGATCTACGAAACTGAACATTAAAATTTACAGAAAAGTGTGCAAAACAAATGTTAATTATATGAACTCAGTGTTACGAGAATAAGAGCTATAAGTTTTGTTCTCATCCATGGCACGGGACTTCGTAAATGTTTTAAGCCGCGTTGGATGTTCTCCGAGAACGAATCGACACAAAACTTATCCACAAAACTTCCCAAGCATTCGTTTCTCGCATCTGTCGCCAACTCCAGCACGATCGTCGCGTTCGAATCGGATTCCCGTGAAAAAAACCATCGTCGTGTCGGAAGTGTAATTTATAGGAAGTTATTAAGCTGCATCGGAGAAGCGTACGCGATCCCCGTGTTACATGCATTCCTCCGAACGTTCCCGTGCACTGGCTGCATTATGCTGAAGCAATTCGTTTCCAAAACGATCACTCATCGGCTGTAACGACACAGGGTTGTGATATCAAACAGCGTTTCGATATTGTGACAATAACACTGTCTCGACTTAAGGTTATGTTGTTACTCATTGATTTTCGTCAGCGATTCAATAAATTTCCCGATCTGTCAGAAGAATCGCTTTACAAATCTTAACGAGCACGCAGCGATCCAATTCGATGTTTTTCTTTTACGATTGCTTTCGATATAACTCAAACATTCTTCTTTATAAACGTTTATCGAAGAATCAGCCGTATTATTCGCTTCTTTTTTCTCTCTCTGTGACAGAGTTTGGCAGTTTTCTGGGAAACCTAGATGTAGGTAGAAGCTGTTTTGTTTTTCTTTCAAATTAAAACGATGGGTCCATGTTCGAAATTTTACGTTCGCTTCGAGAAGCGTAAAGCTTCAGCCAACCAGAAGTCGCTGAAAATTTTATCACTATTTCTGGATTCTGGCCAGAGGAACGGACCTCGTTCAACAGTCAGAGTTACGCTGTCTTCTGAACAAAATTTCCTTTGTGCTCGTCCGTCAGTTTCTGTTTGACAACAAAGACGTCGTTAGTCTGTTGAAATTATTGGCGAGAGAATGCAGAAAGAGCCTGAGCAATTTAAACGGCGTTTATGATATTTAATCGTTTAGTTTGCTCGATATACATACGTTCGTTTGTTAATTTTTAGTAAAATACACGAGCGATTTGAACGATCCTAACAATAACTGTGCACAAATATATGTCTTTGTGTTTGTAAACTTGAGCTTTGTAAATGCGAATATGCTTCGTGGTGTTTAACGTAGAATTAATTTGCTTCGCAGGTGTAAGAAAAACATGAAAATGAAACGTAGCAGATCTTCGTCTCCGAAGCCTTCGAGCAGCGAGGAAGATATGAAACACATAAAGCTTGGGGACAATGCGAAGATAAACGACACAGTATCGCATCCACATATATTAGATTTTTCAGACGACGTTTTGCTAAATATTTTCAAGTATTTGAATCCTCAGGATCTCATTGCAGTGAGCTTGTAAGTATTAAGAGATTGTTATAACTTTATTATACTTGGATAATGATATGTGTGTAATTTTTGCGAATAATTATTAGGTGTTGCCAGCGATTAGATCAAGTAGCGCAAGATAAAACTTTATGGAGACGAGTGGATTTTCGTTCGTCGCCGATACTATCGAAAGATATTCGGAAATATATAAAGTTTCTGCAACCGATGACGACGAGTCTTGCCATTCGTGGGAATTTGTACTCCGATGGAAAAATAGGGCTTAGTCCTTATTTCTTCTCGTCTATTAGCATCGCGTGCACTCAATTGAAAGAGTTAGTTATCGAGAAATATTATATCAATGGAGATAAGGTATGCTTGAGTATTGAATTGTTTCTGTGTAAAAGACAGAGAAGTCGATGTTATCGAAGTTAATGAATTATACTTTATGTATTTACAGATTCAAATAACTGATTTTCCTCGTACGATTGAAAAGCTTTCGTTGAAAGGATGTGAAATGAGTTATTTGCACACTAATAAGTCGTATTTTTTCAAAATGAATTTCCATATGCCTAATCTGACAGTAAGGAACTTTACTTTACAATCGCATGTATTTTTAATTTAAGGGGAGGTTTCTGTCTAAAGTCCAAAAATGTAGGTGATCTTTTGGAATTAATTACAGGAAAACTATTATGTATAATTGAATGGGACTTTCGGCATTGTATTAAGGATGTCTTAAATTATAGAAATATATTTTTTGTTTTATAATTAATCATTGCAAACGGCACTGGGGGAGTCGTTAAAGTCAAGGCGTCAAAAAATTCATCGAAGTTGGTGGGACCTGTATCTCCAAAAGTTATTATCCGATTCGACTGAAACTTTTTTATTTTGGAGAATATACTTTTGGCTAGGGGGGAAACCAGAAAAAATTACAAAAATGACACTTTTTTTTAGAAAATAACGACACTTGAAGTTTGAAATCACTTTTCCCTTTATTTTTCGTTTTTTCAACGCCTTTGAAAATTACAAATTTTTAATTTTTGGTATTTTTTTGGTTTCCTACAGAGCCAGAAGTATATTCTTCAAAATAAAAAAAAATTCAGCCGAATCGGATAATAGCTTTTGGAGATAATTTTACGAATTTCACCAAATCCTTTTAAACACATATTCCTAAAAGGTTGAACATTCGAAAAATGAAATAAAAAAATCCATTTTTAGACCAGAACCTCCCCTTAATTCTCCGTAATACTTACATATTTTATTACTTTTGCTTCGTACGATTTACTTTTTATGTTTGATTATACATGAAATACTCTATAAATTACAGAACAACTGCTTATACTAATTGAAAATTGAGAAGTACTCTCACTTAATGCTCATTTGGTAGGTTCACTTTCTTCCCCATCCATATTAAATAATAATATTCCAGTAATAAAAAGGGGACAAACGTAAATTACATATAATTCTACTTACACCTCTGTTTTACTCTTTTCAGTACTACCACTTCGCATTCCCGTAATCTTTTGTTAAAATGTTTGCGTTAGTCTTGCCCAGGAGTATCTTATTATTTTTAATCTACCCGCATTTTTCAGTGTCTGATTTTAAGTAATTGTGAGTGGTTCACGACGCATTCTCTATTGGTTATCAGCAAAATGCCAAAGCTAAAGGAGTTAAGACTAAATTCATGTCACCGCTTGGGTGAATGCGTTGCTTACGCTGGCCTTGCGACGAGATTTGGATTCAAAACACTGGAGGTAAATACCTCGCGCACTTCTCTAATTGACTTTTCTCATTTAATACCAACACATTTCAATTTCAGATCCTCGATTTACGAGATACAGTACTTGGCGACAGCGAAGTGGGATTTTTCAGTTACACTAAAACTTTGACACACCTGTATTTGGAGTGCCCTTCCAGTTTACGAAATCCAGAATCGGCAGATCACGAGCCACGACTTCTGCAAAGAGAAGCTTTGGATCAACCCGTGTACGAAGACGGGAATCTCGCGCAAGTAAGCGCATTGGCCATACGAAAGGAATATTCTTACAATCTGCGTCGAAGTACAGTGAACGCTCCTATAACGCGATTTAATTCGTACTGCGTTATACAGTATAGCGTTATAGGAGGACTGTTGCAATTTTTATGAGAGTAACGCTTTATAGGAGGGATTACTGTATAATTTCTTTTCTTGTTCCCTTCTTTTTTAGTTTCTGATCGAAGATGAATTTCGTTGGGAGAACTTTACCTTTGGACGCTGCTTGGTAACAGATAGAGCAATCTGTGCCCTTGGAAGCAACACAAGTGACCGTAGGATAATTCATAACCCAGAAGGAGTGATAGTCATAGAGGAAGACAAGCGGGTGTTCAATAATCCACACTTGAAGACACTGGTTGTTAGGTACGTTTGAACGTAAGAGAGGCCAGTGGCGGATTGAACAGGGCGGCTGATGAGCAGTTGCCGCTTTGGGCCCTACCCAGAAGGACCCCTCAGAGGGCCCAATCCTTAAAAAACAATTGATTTTATCCAAACTATATTTTTTTGTGTACTATTACACTGAACCCGATTTTAGTAAAAATGGGCCCTTGCTCAGAAGACCCCCTAGGGCCTTATTGTCAAAAAGAAATTATGATTTTATCCAAACACTATTTTTTTTCTATACTTTTCTGTAGATTTACCCCTTTTGAGGAAACTACCTCTTCATGTTTCCGAAAAATGGGCCCCAGCTTAGAGAGATCCTCAAGAGCCTTGTTTTCCAAAAAAATTATCTTTTTATCCAAGCACTATATTTTTTCTATACTTTTCTGTAGATTTACTCCCTTTTAGTAAACTATCTCTTCATTTTTCCGAGAAATGGCCCCCTCAGAACGTTTGCCAGCTGAGCCTTTTTTCTTAAATCCGCCACTGAGAGAGGCCTCTAATTTCTCGAGAACTGAGCAAAAAAAATGACAATCTTCGAACTGTTACAGAAATTACCCGCACGTCACGAACTCAAGCCTCGTACACTTAGCTTTAAATGCGCCCAGTCTCGAACACTTGGACGTAACCGGCACATCTGTGACGAGACAAGGCGTGGAAACGTTCAAGTCGCAGAAGGCAAACGTGAAAATAGTCTCCTCTTTCGACGAGACATAGTTGTAACGGACTGTAATGAATCGTGAATTTGATTACATGGTTTGAATGTATGTTTAACTCATGTTCGAACATTGGCGAGCAATGTTCGGGAAGTACGGAGACATTCTGAAGGCTTTGATAACACGATACTTTTACGGTTGAATAGATCTATTTTCCGCTGAAGCTGAATAAACGTAAGGATTAGAAGTGAACGACTTTTCTTTTTGGTTTCACCGAGTAGTAAATGTAAAGGGAATTACAGATTGTAGAATAATGTTTGAGACTTGTGTTCCGATCTTACAATCTCTGTGCGAACTGTGTTCAGTATATTTATTCGCGAGTATTGCAGTTCCACGATATTGTAAATAAATATTTGTGTGCAATTTAATAACATACTAAATTTTATGCCGACACTCATTAGTATAACAGTAACGAGTGTGCTAGATTATTTTACGCTAGACGTAACAAAACCCTTCATTATCGAAACGAAGATATGCATGAAGTGTCTCGTGTCCGTTGTTTGAAGGGATGGGAGAACAATTGTATCATAAAATGTTATTTTACTAATTCTGTGCTGTAGGAAATCATTCCATTACTTTTCCATATTGTTAATAACTTCATCGTATTATAATAAAACTTCTATTTCATTAAACTTACGAAATATCTGTTTTTATTGAAAGTATATTACAATTGTAAAGCGATATTTATGATTTTATTTATTCAATTTATATGTGGAAATATATATTTTCGAATTTTATAAATATTCCTAGTTTCAACAATCTTTTAAATACGATCGATCACGCGCGAATAACGAAGGAAATGAAGAAAAAAAAATGAAGTATGCATATTCAATTGTTATGCGTACGAGAGTAAATGGTTTTTAAATCCATCCAATATGTTTGCTGGATGAATAATTTCTATTAAAAATGGTAGCAATCTCGAAGTATTTCTGCCATATACAAAGAAGTATTATGCTCAAATACGTGCAAAGAGTATGTTGAATTTCCTAAATCAGTTACAGAAGAAAAAATTAAACTAAGAATAATGTTGTGTTGCATTCATTTTCAAGGGATATGTCTCTGTCTCAAATAATCGTTACAACAAATCTCAAGCTTGTGAAAGTGCATCTAGAAAAGGGACTAAAGGTTTAGATAGTACAATAGAGTCTGGCACAGCGAGCAACAACATGCATCTTGTGTGCGACTGCAGAAGTTCTTTCACTACCACCCTAGGATGCTTCGTCCCAGCTGGTTCGATGCATGAAAGACCTGAGGAGCGTGGTAGCGCTCTGTTCTTACAGCACTTATTTTTCAGGGTAAGACAGAATCTACGATACAATTGCACTACGAATAATGAGTCTCTCCCAATATGTTGCTAGCGCAGAAATGGAGTAAACTGACATTGAATTTCATAAGAAACGCTGATATTTTGTTCGAGTTAATACTAAAAATTTCTACTTAACATAGAGAACAGTATGCAAAAATCAGGAACAATTAGAGCTAGCTGTGCAAGAAATTGGTGGAAAAGTCGCTGCTATCGCCATGCGTGATATGTTCCTGTTTTATGGAACGGTACCTTCGCACAGAATAGACAAACTCGTTCAGTTCTTTGCGGATGTGATTCTGAATGGTGTGATATGTACGTTCAAAGAAGAACGTGCTCTGTTCGATACATTTATACGAAGTGTATTTACAAAGAACATGTACAATTTCAACCACGTTCCAGGCGACAGCGATGTTAATAGAGAGAAGTATATAATTCTACACGAGCTTAATAAAATGGAGTCAGACCGAGAGCGAGTTATAATGGATTATTTACCAACGATGGCGTATCAAGATACTACGCTTGAAAATAGTATATATCCTACAACTATTGAAATAAAGTGAGCATCAACATCCAAAAGTAAATGCAATCGCGAAAGCATTTTCTGTTCTAATTCATTCGCTACCTCGCCAAATTTTCAGAAACTTTTGTACAGAGGGTTTAAAAGCTTTTCGAAGTCGTTTGTTTCAACCACGCTTCATGACAGTGGTGTGCAGTGGATCTATCTGTTTAAACGACTTGGAAAGAACCATTAACAAGTATTTCCCTAGCGAGACGAGGAATCAACAGTCTTCATCGAATGTTTCTAACTTTACAGATTACAACGCAGAGCCACTCGAGTATCGATTCTCAGGTGAAGTAAATTTAAAAGCGATAAATCATTGTTTGCAGCGCAAATGTTTTATGCGAGATATCGCAGGTGCTGAATTACGTCTGAGAGACGATGACGAAGAGTTAGGGTACATAGCGGTAGCCATCGAAGGTCCGAGTTACAAGCAACGGGACCATCACTTCGCGCTTAACGTAGCTAAAGAGATTGTAGGTGCCTGGGATAAGACATGCAGTGAGCGACTATCCTGCTTTCTCGTAACAGTGATTCAGCGGAAGCTGTTTAATACTTGTACATTTACGTTCAGGTGGAGCGAATCACAACGCACCGTATATAGCACACTGTGCGTATAATACAGAATTGTGTTGCATGTACAGATCATTCTTCCACGATTGGGCAAGGACTACCAGTATCTGGGGATGTTATTACGTCTGCGAGAAATTAATGCTCGAGGTATATTTCTAGCGTTTACAGATCAAGAATCCTAATAATACTGGTTGCCCTTGATGTATTAACGTAGGACATGATGTTCGCGATACAACAACAGTGGATGAGATTGTGCACGACGATAACTCAGAAGGAAGTATCGCGCGCTGTAAATCAATGTAAAACGAAGGAGTTAATGATACTGAATAATCCACTAAATCGATTCCTTGATATTGTTAAGAATGTGTATAGATATAGATATTACAAGCCAGTCGACCAAAGAGTCGCAGAGTACGAGGTAAAGTTTCGATCAAATTCTCTAATATCGAATAAAGGTTAAGTGGGTTTCGTAATTATTACAGAAAATAACGGCAGGTAAAATAAGAGAAACCGCTGAAAAATATATCTATGATCAAAGTCCTGCTGTAATAGCTACGGGTCGCATTGAAAATTTGCCAGATTATTGTAAAATAAGAAGTGGAATGTATCTACTACGATACTGAAGTTGAGGAAGATTAAAACGACAGCGCAACTCTTCGCTTAGTGTTTAAGTAAAGAGTTTAGAGATTAACGTAGAGAATGTAGTAAGGGTTTTGAAGTCCTAATAATGAATGTAAAAACTGATCGAATCCGAAATTAATGAGCACTCTGATTCGATGTAACCATGGAAGTACGAGGTTCATTTAATTTGTAGTTACCTATCGCGAATGAAACGACTGAAAATATATGGAAAGAAGTCTGCAGACTAAAATTCATTGTAATTTAGGTTTGAGAGAACGTGAAAATCAACAATGATTCCAGTACAGCATTAATATGTAAACAGCCTTCGATAAAGCAATAGAAAGGGGAAGATAACGCTGAAAATAAAACTACTTTCCCATCAATCCCAATCGCGGGAGAAAATAGATTCTAATTTATTTTTAAACCATTCAAGCTTCCAGCATACTATACTACCGATTAATTACGGCGAATTCCACTTCGCCCAAATCGCCGATTTTCATTAAGCTAGGTTTTCCTGTACGCGACTAAACGCAACTTCAAGAATTTCAAACTCGAATTTCTCGAAAATGAAGCTCGATATGAAAAAAAGTCACTCTTTCTTTTCTACTTATAACAAGTAAATAAGTCAATAAAAAGAAATAAAATTTTTTGTTATTGCGCTTCAGTTTCGAGAAAATCGAGTTCAAAACTCTTAACGTTGCGCTCACAATCAGTCGTGTACGGGAAAACCTAGCTTAATGAAAATCACTGGCGATTTGGGCATAAGTAGAATTCGGCCCGTATCGAAGCTACTATTATTATTATTATTATTATTATTATTATTAATTTTACGGGGAAACCCCATGGTTTTCACAACAAAACAGTTTCAAAATAGCAGAGTCTGAACAATTAAATGATTTAGCCGATAAAATAGACAAGTATATAGGTTAAATGAACAAACATAACCGCCAACATTGTATCAGGTGTCTCCGTGAGAATTGGTAACAATTCTATAAAGCAATGCCCTTACTGAAATCAGGGATCCTTGAAAAGGATCCCTGATACTATACTCTCAAATAAATCCTCCATAACCGTTATTTTATTAATAGCATTATTCCTTGCACTCTAGAAGAATAAAAGCTACGCGTAATTCGATTGCATACGCGTTTCTATAATTAGCGCATGAGCATTGACATTGCCCAAGCACATTCCAAAATGCCGTTCCAAAAATCACGTATCAGTGATGTGTAACTCGGTAAAAAATTTCGCCGGCGCTGCGTCCGCGAATAATTCCCCTGGCGGGATCGCGGACCGGTGTCCCCCTCGATTTCGGGCGGCGATAAACGCGGCCGACGAGAAAACAGGGCGGTCGGAGCGATTATTAACAGGGAGGCAGAATAAAAAACTTAAGGGCAGGGTGGCTCGAAGTTCGCGGACCGGTTGGATTATCTCGATTAACCCTGCTCCGTGGCTGTCCGATGACAGGGTTGAGTGGCGTGAAACGCGTGAAACCGTGCGGACGAGTATGCGCGCGATCCCGACCGTTAGAAAATTGCGCCATTTTTTTAGTTCTAACCAAGATTATTTACAGTGCGGCCGCGGTGTTAACGGCGAAAGCTTTTATGACATTGTGAGGGGTGGCACGTGTGAAAGCCGATAGTGGGTGTTCGATGCAACAGCGGAGAAGATCGGCGGCTGGCGAAATTGTTAAATTGCGCGTTTCGGGCGTGCTGGTGGGAGGAACGGGCACGAGGGGACTTTTTTACCGGGTTCGTTCGAGAAGGCCGCTCTTTCGCCTGTAAACAAAATGTCAGTGGACACGTTGAGTGACTCGGAGTTACGGAGCAAATTGATGGAGTATGGTTACCCGGTGGGCCCTGTCACACAGACCACTAGGAAAATTTTGGCAAAGAAACTGAAAAATCTCATTGAATCCAGAGGCGGCACGGGGTCACGGCACTCGCTGGCTGCCAGGTAATATTTCGATAATTTCTATCGGTCTTCTTTTCGAACGATGACCGTTTCATTTATTTTTCACACTTCTGGATATAGATATTTCAATATTGGCAGCATCACTGAATTTTCTTGTATTTTAGTCGACCGATTTTCCGATTCCGCGAAATGGTTAATTTGGGAAAGATTTTTTAGAAGCTTCGCGGCTTATATAATCCTGGACGTGTGTGCGATGCTTGACGCTAACGAATATTTATGTATTAGATACAGTAGCGATGACACAGATGACGACACGAGTACGACGACTAGCAAAAAGAAGAAGGCGCCGGTGAACACCAGACGGCAGACTCTGGCGAATCCGATGCCTCCGCCGTCGCCCGTTCTAATGCCTCGCGAGTCGAACGTATCGAAAAGCCCGGTTAAGAACAAAGCGGCGCACTCAGAGTTTAAAGATCCTATAGCGCCGGATTATGATAATTCATTCACGAGCCATACGGTAACGAAAACCACGCAGACCAAGTATATGAAGACTAGTAAGACATCAAGCGTCACCGATGGCTTGGAGACTGGTTCGGATTCGGATGTCGTCGAGGAGAAAATCAAGTCTTACTCTCCGTCTAAATATTTGACCAACGCTGGGAAGTCTCATGATCCTAGAATGTACAAGCGAGATGCCCCCGATCCTGAGCAGATTTCAAAATTATACGACTCGAAGGCGAGGTCCATTCACACGATAAAGGACAACAAGTACAGCGAGTCGCTTTTCGATTCTAATATTTCGCCGATACAGTCTCCGGCTAAGGAGGATGTCTGCGCGAAGGACAATATGAATCAAAGAGATATTCTAGCAAATTACGAAACGCCATTCCTATCTGAATTTACCAGGAGACTTAGCTCGCGATCGTCTATAAATTTACCAGCTAGCGGTTCGTCCACTTTAAAAAGTAAGGGGTATTGAATTTATGTAATGTATTAGCGATTAAGGTTCTTCTGTTAATAACTTGTTATCGTGTACATTTTTTAGGTCCTTCACGCCAAACAGCGTTACCAGAATTGAAGGAGAAAGATTCGAACGGTCACTTCTCTTCTTTAAGATCACTTTATTCCACGACGAGTCCAAGGTACGTACAGGAGGTGGTTAATGTAAATGTAGGGTTTAATGGAACGTAAATTTGGTTCCAGGCATGTAACGTCGTCCCTTGATAGACCGCAAGAAACGATTAGTAGATCATTCGAGCCATCGAACAGAAGAGAAGATATGCGCAACAACCAGAACATGGTGTCTGTGATTTTGGTAGTGGTACTCGCTTTATTTTTCGGAGTTCTCGCCGTTATATACTTGGGACTCGGTGGAAAATCAGAAACTTTTCCATCACCTTCACCGGGTAGGTATACAGAATTGTAATACTGTCTAAGATATACGGAGAAATGTTTAAGGAAATACAATGGAAATTATATATTTTTAACTAACTGTTCGTGGGAAAGCTTTTTCACTTCAACTTATTAGTATTAACAACAAGCACGTTGCAATATTTATCAGTCTCGCATTAATCTGCCGGAAATAGAGCGGTGATTAACGTTTAGAAAAAGTGAATGGATATAAATTTGTAAAGCCAGGGATTATAAGTTTAATCTTGTTAAGATATTTTGTACTTCGCGTCTCATTGATTCATTATACGAAATTTATTCATCACATTGCATGGCATTGTATTAGAATCATTAAAGTTAGGAGAGGGATACGGTAATTTTAGTAATCGTTTTAGTAAATTGAAGGTACGTTTTTAAATCGAGCAATGTGTAATCAATCTGATGAAACTATTTTAAATCTGTATTGTTTTTTTTTTAACATGTACAATAAAATAATAAGTATTAATAATATGTATTTAATTTTTATATTTTATTTCCTTTCCCGTTATGATTATCAGTTTCTTCCCTGTTTCTATATTGTTCGGTTGAGAATATCTCCTTCAGAATTTCTCCTCTGTACATTCTCGTGCATACGGTTACAGAAACATAATAATACAGCATCTCTTGAAATTCAGATTCACATTACACGACCTTTTGATAATGAATTCTAGTCTTATATTTCAATTTGTAGATAGCAACATACCACTATGCTTTCTCGGAGCGGACCTCGAAGCGCCTGGAGTTAATTGCGTAATGAAAGAGAACGTAGATTCGGTACTTGGGCTGTTAAAGCGGCTGCAACCGATTTTAGCGAAGAAGGCCGTGTCGACGATATGCGACAATTCCAGCGAGACTCCTTACCTGACCGACTCCGAGATCATGCAAATGTTCACGAGCGACAAAGTGGTATGGCGAAATCGTTATTACGAACGTAGCTAGAATTCTGTCCCAACACTCATCCACCCGTCCTCTTCGATCGTTTTACAGAAGAGCCTGGAGGTGAAGGAGGACTTGCAGAATGCACAGTTGCTCGTCATACAGAATCCCAAATGGGGTATATCTCTCTTAGACATAAGCGACGACAACGGAGCCTTCGGCGAAGTCGTGGACTCTTTGGTATTGTAAAAGAAACATTCGATCGCGCTCCGATCAACACTATCGATTAATATCCGAAAGGCATTCTTCTCTTGCAGGATCATTTGTTCTCCACCCGCCTGAATGGGAAAGTCGGGATGATTATCACGAGCCCGGATCTGCCGATGCAGTGCCTACTTAAGAACAAGCTTCTTCGCATATTCTCCTTTCTCCTAATCGTGTCACTTGGTAAATTTTTGACCGACTTATTATGGGAAGAAATCTGTTGAGAGTATAAACCGAGATTTTTATATAACGCAGTATAATGTTGTTTGTTCGGAAAGCATTGCGTTTATGTTACAGCACTCGGTGCTTTAGTGGTGTAACTATGTTGCATTAGTAAATTAATTTCTTTGTTATAATGTAATAGCATGTAATGTATTAAGGGAAACGGTTCTAACGTGCATGTTGCGGTGGTAATATTAAACTGAGAATACATTGTGTACACGGATATGTGATACAGGGTGCCCCAGTATTCATGGCGCGATCAAGGAGGGAGTCGGAAAAAAATAAGTCGAAAAAATGGGTGATTCCGTGTGAAAAAAAATAGGGCGAAAAATGGAATGAATTCTTTTCATTTGAGGCTTTATTTATTATTTTTATTAATCTAGGTAATAACGCGTAATATTGATAAGTCGATTTTCTCGAAAGCAGAGCCTCAAAAGAGAAGAGTTTATTCTATACTTTCGTCTGATTTTTTCACGTAGGCTCGCAAGTTTCTCCTCGATCGCACCGTCGATACTGGGACACCCCGTGTATTCTATTGTATCGTACTAAATAGTTTGTGTAAATAATACTGCAATATATTCTCAGGCCTCCTAGCAGCTATAGGGATGCAGAAATTGTTCGTTTGGTATATAAGGTATAAGAAAAATACCGAGAAAGAAGTGTTTACACTTGTTAGCGAGATAATTAACATGGTCGAAATGCATCATCAAAACGCGGCAGTCGCATCGCCTGGCGGCACGCAAGAGAGCTTTCTTGCTATAAATCATGTGCGTGATAATCTCATACCGCCGAGAGATCGTAAAAAGATGTCTGGACTTTGGGAGAAGGCGGTAAAGTTTCTGGATGAGAACGAGTCCAGGTGAGAAGCTGCGCGTCAGTGTAACGAAATTGTTACGACCTCTGCGTGCGAAATGAAAAACATTAATTCCCCCAGGATACGAAGAGAAGTGCAACAGGTTGCGGGGGAGGAGTTCCACGTGTGGCGCTGGTTACCAAATAACAGCCTGAACAGGTCGAATACGCAGAACTCTGTCTTGAACAAGAAGTCTAAAGTGTGGCAGGGTCAGGCGTTCGAGACGATGGAAGGTTCGGTCAACAGTTTGACCTGTTCGCCGACACCATGCTTGAAGATAAGGCACATGTTTGACGCGGAGGTGTAAGTATTTCAGTCGGGTCTCTTCACGCGCGTTAACTCTCTGTACTTATGCGTCTGGTGTGTTCAGAGAATTTGAGGATGATTGGGAGACGAAGGTACAAGACGCTATTCTAGAGAAATGCGGGGAAGGTGTGAAAATACTTCACATCCGTGTGGACCGTGGTAGTCGAGAAGGCTGCGTGTACATGAAGTGTATGTCACAAGAGGACGCAGGGAAAGCTTACAGGGCTCTGCACGGATGTTGGTTCGACGGTGGGTGTTTAATTGATAAGTAGAATCTATCGAAGGCTTTAAGGGGAACACTATTTAGGACGTTCTTGAGAATTTTTTTATAAGAAATTGTTAGGCGGATCTTTTCCAAACTTTCAGGGTATTTTAGTTTATATTCGAACAATGAAAATTAATTTTTACGTTACAAAGGGTTCGGTAGAAAAGGGAATATACGCGATTGTAATGGTGGCTCCGTTTCTTCCCTGAAATAAAAAAAAACAAGGATTTTCTTATTTCTAGTATAATTACATTGCCGATGAACCCAACAAACGAAAAAAAAAGTTAAAAGTTGGCAAATTGGTGGGACTTGAAAGAAATAGTTTCTGCCCCAAGATATTTCGTATTAATTATGGAAAAAGAGTTCTTCAATTCAATTTATTTATCAATGTCTTAGGTTCATCGATAATGTAATTATATTAGAAATAAGAAAATCCTTGTTTTTTTTTCCATTACAATCGCATATATTTATTTTTCTACCGAACACTTTGTAACGAAAAAATTAATTTTTATTGTTTGAATGTGAACTAAAATACCCTGAAAGTTTGGAAAACATCCGCTTAATAGTTTCTTTGAAAAAAAATTCCCAAGAATCGCCTTATTCCTAGCTCCCTAAATAAGTATCCCCCCTTAAACTGAACGACATTTTAGTTACACGAATAGCGATGATTATTATGCGAATACTCTTCCAGGTCATTTAGTAACCGTGAAGTACCTGAGATTGGAAAGATACTACGAGAGATTCCCAGACGCACGCCGCTGTACAATACCCTTGAAGCCAAGCAACAATCAACGATTATCCATGCAGGCAGACTATTAGGGATCCCATTCGGATGTAAACTGACAAAATACCTCTTTGCTTGTACATATACACGATAACAAGCAGAATCTGAATTATTGCCGCTGAATGATTGTTTGCGGACCAGAATTCGCAGAACAACTTCTATTTTTTGCTCTAGAAGAGAGTAGAACTTCATATTATCGTGCAGAAGTACAGAATCCGAGGGATTTGTAATTGTGTGATAACATTCTAAGAATCGACGGGGCCGGAGACTTTTTATAAGCATTTTCATTTCGATTTTGTAACGTGTTATTATTACCACTACGTTCTATTGTCTTTTCTTTCTTTTTTTTTTAAATGTCGAAGAGAAATCGAAAATGAGACTCAACAATTACACTATTTATAAAACCATTGTAAAGTAAGTGTAAAGAAGAAAAAAAAACATTGTTTCGACGCTGCATTTTATGAAGTTTCCAAGTAGCAATATACAAGTCAAGAATATGCATATCCAAATTTCTATATTGTAATATATTTCTTTTGTGCATCGAAGGGAAGCATTTAATTTACCGACGCAACATTCGAACCACCCTCCCCCAATGCTATGTGTTAGTAGCCATTGCACAAGCTGGTGACAGTCGCTCGCACTCAGTTAACGTTCAATAAATTGATAATCGGTTCTCTTTACGTGGCAAATTGTTTATTAATGTTCGATGGGTTTCATAAAATGTACCAAGGAAATTCGAGTGTAAAGTGTACAGAGTACGATACTGGTGGAATTTTTTAATATGTTACACAAGCGTGTTATCGTAGTCTATAACGTAGCTCTTATCTGAATTTAATAACTATAGTTGATACGTAGGCAACGAGATCAATGGAATATAATATGTTTTATAGGCAAGCGATGCGAAAGGAAGATATAATCTTAAACGTTTAAAGTATTGAGTCGTTTTACTCGTAACTTTTTATTTATTGTATTTCAGTACACAGGTATTGTAAAAATACAGTTTATTTCATATTTTGTAGTATCCATATTTTAGTATTTTCATTTATGCACATCGACGTATAACAACGTATATTGCTACTTAAAATAACAAATAAAATAAATCTTTTGTATTTTGTGTACTTCTCAATCATTTTTGATATCCAGACACATTGTAACGTAATGGGAAGTCATATATAATGTGTTCTTGAATTTTAATCGACGAAGGAGATGTTTTTCCGCGTTTGGCACAATTTACTCTTTAAGGGGTCATTCTAGTTTGAGCGGCAGAAAAATTGAGCTGTTTTTAAAGATTTTTTTTCTGGGTAAATACAACGTATAATGGAATAAATGTTTTTGGTGTTTATTAAGCTACTCATATTATACGAAAGAAATTTGATAATAATTTTTTGAATTCGTTTTAAATATTTCTTTATAGCGTCGATATAGCGCTGTAGAGAAGAGGTATGCCCCTGGCGCAGGTGATTTCCCCACTCAGGCTTATCTCAAACAAAAAATTCGAAAAGATTCTTAGGGTGAATCCCACTTACGCTCAAATCGCCCGTGATTTTCATTAAAATGGGTTTTCCCATACGCGACTGAACGCGTCAAGAATTTACAAGTCGATTTTCTCGAAAATGAAGCGCAATATCAACAAATTTTATTCCTTTTTCTCGACTTACTTGTTACAAGCAGAAAGGAAGGAGTAACTTTTTTTGATATCGCGTTTAATTTTCGAGAAAATCGAGTTTAAAATTCTTAACGTAGCGCCCAGTCGCGTTTAGGAAAACCTACCTTAATGAAAATCACGGGAGATTTGTATCCCTCGCAGCTCAATTATTAACAATTATTTGTTGAAAAATAACAAAATGGGGTCGGTTTGAAAAAAGTTTGACAAAACACCCTTTTTAGATTATTTTTCGGCAAAAATTGTTAAATAAGATACGGGCGCTAGCGACATCCATACAGATTAAGAATCTCCTCGAATTTTTCACTGCAGATAAGCCTGATCGGGGAAATCCCCTGCGTCAAGAACATACCTCTTTACTCCGGCGCCATATTGACGCGATAGAAAAACATTTAAAACAAATGAAAAAAAAATCTTTTCAAATTTCTTTTGTATAATATAAGACTAACTTAATAAACTCCAAACAGAGTTATTTCATTATACATCATATTTACTCAGAAAAAATCTTTTCAAATACCTCAATTTTTCGGCCGATCGAAGTAGTTATTCCCCCTTAAGTTATTTATTAACGCTTAAGTTTTAAACGTATAGCAACAGACGTTTTGTAAATGAAGAGAACTGAACAAGAATGCTGATTTGCCACAAACAGTGAAGTGTACAAATGCAATTTGAGGTCAATAATAATTGGCTTTGTTTAAAGCAATTAAGAAAATAAATTGTAATCCTTTCCTCGAATTACAGATTTGTTATATTTTGATATCTCTGATTTAACAATATTTACTACATACGTAAATTTAAATGTACCAACAGTTTATAATGTATATAAATCATAATGATAACGAATAAACAAGTATGTACATCTTTCGAGCGACCCTAACAAACGATAAAGAAAAGTAGAACATTGCACAAAAAGTACCATCTTCAACAAGTCGCCGAATGTAACATTTTTTAATAAGGAACTCATCTTCAATTTTACACAAAAATCCAACAAACCATTATTCAAAGATTGGGTAGCTTTCCAAGCTACTCAATCTTTCTGTGTGTTAAAGGGAATTCAAGAAATTTCAACGAACACAAGATTTCACAAAATATATACATCAGTCTTTACATATATTTACAGTTCGTTTAAAAATATTACAATGTTTCTTACCAAAGCATCACCGTTTGTATTCAAAGCATGCGTAGACACATTTCTTCTAACAAAAATATAAAAGGTACACACGCTTCGAATACAAAACTCTCAATCTTTTAAACTCTTTAAGAAATGATCTCGATTAACTACTCTATATAATCAGAATGATTAATCAAGCTCCTCCAATAACTGATGAGCTTTCAGAACTTTCTTCAGCTTCATTAGTCTATAGTTCATCAGCTGTACTATGCTCTCGTAATACGATATACATTCTTTCTGTTTAGCGACTTGCTCCTGCAACTGCGCTATCAGCAGATCTTTTTTATCAAACACCTCGTTCGTAAACATCGTTTTCTTTACACTTTTCTTAGAAATAAACGTGCCAGACTCTTCCTGGTTAACGTCCACCTGCGTTGTGCTTCTCTTTTCGCCTAAATTTTTCCTAACTTTGTTATCCATGCTTAACGTTAACTCGAACTTGTCTTCAAATGGAAAAGGAATTTAAAAGATTCTTACAGTTGTCGTAATTTTGCAAAATGAGCAATACAATATTCTAATAATATTTATTAAATATCGCAATTTTATTCACGAAAATAGATTCGAATTATAGGAAATCTAAAACATCATAGAACTCTTGTAATCGTGGGAACAAAACATTCGTAAAAGTGAACTAAAGAAAAACTAAGTTCCTCGAACTATAATTTTCAAACTCTAGTTTGCTTATTTTTGTATCTACAGTTTCGCTTTTTTTTCTATTAAAAGAAAAATAAGTGGACCTGGTAGGTTCGATGAGAATTCAAAATAACCGCGGAGATTGTTTATCGTGTGCTATATTTCAGGCTATTGGTAATGTTACTTCACCGACGTCGTTAAGCTGCCGTAAGATTTTCGTGTTTATTTCGAATGATTCGCGTTCCAAGCGTCCTTTGCGCACCGATTCTTCCAGGCTGATTCCATTCTAACAAAAGTCCCTTCAGCGATGGTAGTCCCGTGACCGAAGCTACGCACAACATACGATCGTGTTGAATACTCCTCATAGAAATAAAAGTGATACAGAAATTCCTCGCCCAGCTGCGGGACCCGGCGATCATACGGGGCAGGTCGAATATAAACTTCTATGCGTGCGTAAGAAATTTACTTACGGCGGCTCGAAATCGTCGCGATACCTCGGGATTTTCCTGAAGTACTTATCGTGCACGAAAAGTAACCAAACGATCGTGCGTTATCGCGCGAAGGGGAATTATTGTAAATCTTCAGCAAACCCTCGATCGGTTTTCAAAATCTTTCTCTGAATAATACGAGCGTGATACGCTTCGCGCGTACTTTAAAGTAAAACGCGGGACTAATGGCTAAAAAATCACGCACAAAAGACACTAGTGGTGACTAGCTACTTAACTTCAGTAACGCCATCGGCCATTTTGCAGTTAGAGGTTTGGTTCCTACTTTTGGGCATAGGAAAACCGAATTCTAGATGTCCCTTGTAATATCTTATATAGTAAGTTCGATGGGAAGATTTCTATAGCAGATTCGGCAACCTGCACTAGTGCGCACTGAGTGCGAGTTTTCTTGGTTCCAATTGGCTAAAAGTCGCACTCAGTGCGCATCAGTGCGACCGTCCGAATTTTCTATAACAAGGGAAGATCCCGAACCCGGAAATTTAAAAAATTCTGAGACCGTGAATATGTAGGGGATTTCCTACTGATTACACCGCAATTTTTGTTTGTTGCCCAAATTCACATTAAGACGGTGAAATTAATTCCTGACAATTCGGCTAATTTCCGATTTTATTTTGTAACTCGCAATCTGTGAGAGATACAAAAAGGTTTTATTTCTTTTAATTAGGACTATCATTTGGTAATTTTCAATCTTATAATTTGCAACTTATAACACAAAATCGGAAAATAGCCGGAATTTAAGGGGTGAATTTAACCACCTAGAGTGAATTTGGGCAGGAAACAAAAATTGCGTTGTGATCAGGAGGAAATCCCCTACGTATCCACGAAGTTTCAGAATTTTTTGAATTTCCGGGTTCGGAATCTTTGTAATTAAACATTTCGCGGACTATACATTGCTATTTAATTCAGTAATACAAGCACTACGTAAAGTCTCGTATATTTCGCTAGTCGAATGTATGGATAAGAATAGATTCGATAGTTTCTTCGTGGAATAAAATTCATTTTAAAACGAGGAATCTTAAGTTTGCCTGAACTTCTAATTTGTACGAGGGACGATATTAGTATATAATTAATTATATTCATATTAGTAAATAATTCAGTATTTTGATTAATCTCGAATAAAATTCGAAACGCTCCACCTGCGGGCAAATCGCGGTACTCGAAACTGAGCACGATTTTCTGATCTACGAGTTTCATTCGTTCAGAAAGTTAGCAGACATGCTTTTCCAGCGCCTCGGTCTTTTCCGGTTATCCCATAGCGTGTGCGAGGTAAAGGAATTATAAAGAGAAGGGACACTTAGTGAAATCCAAAGCAATCTGGCAAATGCGATAAACGTTGCGATATATTATTCGTATTATTTCGTATTAGCTACTATGTTTGTGCGGGGCTGAGTATTATTTTTGGCAAAACTGATCGTTTTGATCGTAGTGAAGCATAACCTAGTTTTCCCTGTCAACATCTCGTTCCGGACGAAACGTTGTAGCGCGTTTATTTGTTTCTGAGTTCACACTTACTCCGATCTCGCGAATGTGAAAAATTCATTCTCATTTCTTTGCTTTTCGAATCCAACTTACAACTTTGTGGCGTGTTGACATGATGTTGTGGTTAAAAAGTAACCTAAAAACTGTGTTTTATGCATTGAACGGTAAATGCGACAAAATGCAAATGGTACGATAGAATATTTGATTATTGCACTTTTATCTTTCGCGCGGTAAAATTTCAGACAAAATTAGTACATCAATTTCAGTCAGATTTTAGCGAACGAAACGAAGTATTGGATGCGATAATCGGGGATGATTGATGCTTTAAGTAATCTTTTGCACAATCGATACTTGCCCGCTATAATATAATTGCTAATTAGTGGTTGTTCTTTATTTAGTTCGTAAACATGAATTATACTTTATGTTTTGTAATGCTTTACAGGATGAAGCAAATAGTAACGAATCAAACTGTGAAAATACCTGAGGGACTGACTGTAACAGTCAGGTCCCGTTTGGTCACCGTTAAAGGACCCAGGGGGATCCTTAAACGTTCTTTCAAGCACCTTGCACTCGACATTCGTGTGAGTAAATGTATTAGTCTTCCATCGACGATAGCTTGAGAAATTGAATATTGTTTGATGATACTTGGATTCCCCTTCATTTGCTTATAAATGATAAATCCTTGTCTGATCAACTGGACGTTAAGAATAAGTAATGATACAAGCCTAGACCATTTTTAAATATGTATTATTTCTGTATTAGATGCTCAGCCCAAGGTTATTGAAAGTGGAGAAATGGTTCGGTACGAAGAAGGAACTAGCAGCTGTGCGCACAGTTTGCTCTCACATCGAGAATATGCTGAAAGGTGTGACAAAGGGCTATCAGTACAAAATGCGAGCGGTATACGCTCATTTCCCCATTAACTGCGTTACGACCGAAAGCAACACAGTCATCGAGATTCGTAACTTCCTTGGTGAGAAATACATCCGTCGCGTGAAGATGGCGCCCGGAGTGACTGTCTCAAACTCAGCCAAACAGAAGGACGAGCTGATTATCGAAGGAAATTCTTTAGAAGATGTCTCTCGTTCTGGTAAGTGTTCAATAATTTGGAGTGGGAAAGTAACGGAGAAATTTATATCTGATGTTCGATAACGCATGGACAAACGTTTTTAGCCGCTCTCATACAACAATCTACAACTGTAAAGAACAAGGACATTAGGAAGTTCTTGGACGGCCTGTACGTGTCAGAAAAAACAACAGTTGTACAAGACGATGAATAAATGTTATTCGCAATATGAACGCGATTTTTATTAATTCGTATTTGGGGTTGCTGATTTTTTTAGAAAGTTGCGATTCTTCGGATTGATTCGAATCGCAAGATGAAAAATCGATTCGGGAAATCGATCCCCAAGAAATCGATTCGACTTTTAGGCATCTTAAATTCAGTGAAGACTAAGTAGCGCACGTTTTTCTCGCTGTAGGTAGAACGAAGGAAACGCGCATGCGCATAAACTCGCTTCCTCCTGTAAAATCAAAATACTATGGGCGAATTCCCCTTACGCCGAAATTGCCAGTGATTTTCATTAAGCTAGGTTTTCCTGTACGCGACTAAACGCAACGTCAAGAATTTCAATGTCTTTTTTTCTCGAAAATGAATCGCGATATGAAAAAAAGTTACTCTTTTCGATTTATAACAAGTAAATAAGTCGAGAAAAAGCAGTAAAAATTTTTATTATTGCGCTTCATTTTCGAGAATATCGACTTTGAAATTCTTGACGATGCGCCCAGTTGCGTACGCGAAAAGTTAGCTTAATGAAAATCACTGATTTGAATTCAGCTGAAATACGCAAAAAAAGTATACCTATAAATAATAAAGAATCGGAACACGATTTCTGTTCCCCGAGGATCGATTCCATAAGATCAACATATACTGAAAAATCGATTCAGAAAATTGAAAATTACAGGGCAAAAGATCGATCTTTCGATTAATCGATCTCAGATCGGCAACACTAATCGGTACTTTGTTATGGACCTATCATCATAAATAAACTTTTTTGTATTATGCGCGGGCATTTCTCAAGTATAAATAGTCATGGTAATTGATTCTATGCTCTACTTACAGCAATATACTCGGTAAATTATTCAGAGCTATAAATCGTCCGAAATAACGGTCACGGATAATTAACGCGCAGCAAAGTTGGGCAAAATGTAATCTAATTACAAATTACGATTAAAATGTAATTGTGTAGTTGATTACATATTATTTTCTGTAATCGTTAATGTAGATGGTTGACCAGAATTTTATCAACTACCTAAATTAACGATTACAGAAAATAATGTGTAATCAACTACAGTTTAATCGTAATTTGTAAGTTGTAATTAGATTACATTTTGCCCAACTCTGACGCGCAAGGACACAGGAGGCGTACGTCACAGCGTCGAAAAAGTCTGATACTTTGTTTACTTGGAAACTGTTTTCTTCAGCCGAGTTATCTACCATTACGAATAGAAAATTATTCAATCAAAAGATACACAAAAAGCCTATTACGACGTAGTAGCCTTAGCGTAACTATTCACGGCTCGTGCCCCAGGTTAATACCTGTTATATATACAAAAAGAAAATAGTAAGATTTGTAATTGAAATGATTAAAAACATTCCATATAGTTTAGAAGTTCAGAACACTTACAGGAAATGGAACGTGCACGACGATAGTAATATCTGCGGATAAATCTTCACGAAGCAAATAATAACCGAGCAATTGATACATTATTAACATTCCGATAAACTGCAGAAACCGTGAATATACGATCCGGTCGAGTGACTATGTTAATAGCACGTGGTTAAACTTGATAAATACCGCAAGAGCAGGTCAACGGTCATTCAGAATCATATTTCATTATGATAGCAACCACTTGGCTACCAAAGCCCCATTAGCTCGATTAATTGCATTGTTCAATTTAATTTTATATTTAAGGGTGCACTTGTTCTTGTAACGCCTGCCCTTGATTTTAAAATACTGCTGTAAAGCAGTCTCTATAATAATTAATTAACACAACTGATTTGTTTCTCAACTTCGCATATAACAGACTAAAAACTGTATATTATTACTGCTATGTGTTAATGACTTTTTCTTAGTCTTTTTCTGAGTTGTTGAATAAAAAGTAACATTAAAAACTCATCGCATCAATTAAATAGTTATTCGCTCTTGTTATCATATATTACAGAGATATTACGTGAAGTACGTTTAGCAAGTTCCAGTATCTTAAACCGGTTGCAATTGGTAAAATGAAGAAATACTTATTAGCACGTTGGACTTATAAAAGGAAGCTGTTACAGGGATACTTATATCAGTCGCGTGAACGAAGTATCCGAGAAGAATGTTGCTCGAACTAGACTGTATAATTAGGATTTTAATCTGCATGCAACAGTTTCCGGGAATAATTTCCGTTTCACGCAAATAAATTCGTTAAGAAGTCAGAAGTACACGTGTGTCACAAATCGTTCGAATTTAAGAGAATACAGGATTAAAGGGACCAAAAGTTATTTCTTGCGTACCAGTCGGCAGAAAATAGTTTAGATTAACAGGCATAAAAGTAGATTTCGCACGTACCTACACGTTAAGTGAGAAGTTAGAAAATCGACTAACGATAAAGCAGTTTCATCGCTAAAGTTGATTCTTTTCATACCTCGAGCCCTTCTACGTGCGGCACGCGGGTCATCGATGACCCACGCTTTGACACTCGGTGCACGACCATTAAACACTCACTATAGTGTTATAGTTTCCAACAGAAGCTTCCAACACGCTACTCTTATAGTTTCCAACAGAAGCTTCTAGTTTGTGGAACATTATTTGCGACGTTACTTAATTACATGATCACTGTTTCTTCATCTCAGGGCGTGTATTTTTCAACCTCCATTAATATCGATTAACCACTACTTCGATGTAAGAAATATGTAACGGGGGTTCCGCGACATTTTTCGTCACAAAACCAAAAACTGTCGGTCCAAACATGTCGGTTTTATCTGCGAACGCAACACGTTCGATGGACCGAAGTTGTTTAATTTCTATATTTATGAAGTTCTGAAATATTGTTTACGAGGAACTACTTAGTTGCAAATTTACAACGTAGATCACAATTTTTTGTTAGCCTTTGACCGTACATTCGTTCCAACCGCAAGAATGTTTTCCATTCATATAAATAACATCGTTTTGATGGTAATATACGCAGCGCCTATCGCCTTTTCCGCGAAATATCGTAAATTATTGTACTTTAAATGTTGAGACAATTTTAAAATCAATTCACTATGAGAAATCACGTATAAGTTATTGCTAATCTACTACACGTTGAAAGTTGTTTCAAGGCTGTGCGGTTCAAGATCACCCTTCACTTTCGGTGTTACGGAAAATAAATAAACATTTTATTTTAGAACTACACATTTCATGCTATTATTGTCGATGAAAAAGTAAAAAGTTACTGGCAAAACATTTTGCTATTTTTTTCAATTTTTTTCGCCCCAAAATTTGCCTCCCTAGGCTGCAGCCTACTTAGGAGCCGTCCTTAAATAACGTAGGAGAATTTTTTTTTATTTCTTACCCCTTCCTTCCCAAGTATAAGAATTCGTAAGCTATTTAAATTTGTTTTTATTTAAAAATATTAGAAAATATTACGTAAGTGGCTACCTGACTCCCTCTCCCCCTTTTTAAAAAAACGTAATTCACGACCACCCCCCCCCCCCAAAAAGCCTTACGTAATTTAAGGACGAACCCTCAGCCTACGTACAAATCCACCCCTGAATACAGGCACTACATGATACCGAATGATATAAATAGTGTGCTGCAGCGCGTGGAAGGACTGGGTGTAAGAGAGGTTGCCCATTGGTAGGCGTATTCCCCACTGAAGCTCCGACTCGACGGGGTTATGTCACCTCATAATGTATGCCCCCATGGGCGTCCAGAGGGAGGGGGGAGGGGGCAAAAGGGACAGTTACCCCCTGGCTTTTAAGAAAAAAATTTTCAAAACTGATCTTTATTAAGTTTATACTAAAAAAGGGAATATTTTTAAATTTCGGTTTTAAATTTTTAATTAAATTGACACTATAAAACTCGGTTAAAAAAAGCAAGAGGGGTATATTTTTCTTTACCATCATCCCAAAGTTGCCCCCCTCCTCCAACCCACCCCTGGAAAAAAGTCTCCGGACACTCCTGATGCCCCCTTTTCATTACAATTATTACAGTTACAGAAATCAATAAATACTGAAAAAAATCTGTAAAAACCTTTTAGCAATTCTTTCGAAAATAATGCAAGAGACTTCCTCGCATAAAAAAACATTGAAAAGGGAGTGGACACCGACGTTAACAGAGCTAACGCACCACCGACTGCACTACACGGGAACAATCTATTCCCGTAAAGCAGGCCTGCACAGCGAGCCTTTTTCAGCGCCTAGCGGCAAGCAACCAGCTGTACGCCGTTACTAAGGGTAGAATCGGTGAGGCGAACTGCAGTAGTGTAGGTGCTCGACGAGCCCGCACCTACACTACTGCATTTCGCCTCACCGATTCTACCCTTAGTAACGGCGTACAGCTGGTTGCTTGCCGCTAGGCGCTGAAAAAGGCTCGCTGTGCAGGCCTGCCGTAAAGAGACCCCGCATAGGCGTTCAAAGAGCACGGCAATCTAATTGCATCTGCAGGTGCGCCGCATCGCAAGTGCTGCCCATTACCCGCTACAAAACACCGACAAGAAAAGATCCCGAACCCGGAAATTCAAAAAATTCTGAAACTGAATACGTAGGATTACAACGCAATTTTTTTTGCTGCTCAAATTCACTCTAAGGGGGTGAAATGCACCCCTATTTTCCGATTTTGTGTTATAACTCGCGAACTGTAAGAACTGTAAGTTACCAAATGACAGTCCTAATTAAAAGACGTAACTTTTATCTTGAAACTTTTTTCCTATCTCCTACAGATTGCGAGTTACAAAATAAAATCCGAAAATAGCTGAATTTTCAGGGGTTAATTTCACCCCCTTAGAGTGAATTTGGGAAGCAAACAAAAATTGCGTTATAATCAGTAGAAAATCCCCTACGTATTCACAGTTTCAGATATTTTTTAATTTTCGGGTTCGGGATCTTCCCTTGCGAGCCGATAGAACGATAGGGATAAAAAATACCATCCACCGCGATAACACCCCAAGTGACACGACCAATTGTACCCACGCATCTCAAGATACCGTATATATCGCCCAGTGTCTAAATTCTAACAGATCGCTGCCGATCGAAGTAAATCGCGGAGCATTCGGGAGGGGGGGTCAGAAAAACGTAATTACCCGTACCCACGCCGCACGACAGGAAGATAGAGAATCGCCGCGGGAAATAGAAAAAGAGAGGAGGCGAGGATGCTCTTGATCGGCGAGCGAATGGTGACGGGGGGGAATAAAGGCACGATAGGGGGAGGCAGAAAAGGGAGAACACGCGTGTTCTCGAGTGCAGTATTCGATCGACGGTGGCCAACGGTCCGTTCGTCGTGCATGCAACGCGCTCTACATCGTGGCCGTGGATTTTCGTAAGCGGGCATGCCCGCGGTTTCTTAGCAGTAAGCTCGGGCTCGGTGGCCGACACGGCCAGTTCGGACAAACGACAACGGAGAATAACTTCGTCGGTTAACAGTGGAAACACCGGTGCAACGATATTTCCCGCTGGAATCGCGAGGAAGTCCGTACTAGAAAAGAGACTCCGCTGTGTTATTCTTTCCACCCTCGGTAAGTGCCCATTTTCGATCGAAATTTCCCCTAGTCGCGATCGACGCGGATCCGGCGTGGAACAGCGACGTCTGACGCATCGAGGCACAGATTCGTAACGTTCGTCGCGTGTGCGATATGCCGCCACACGTGCCTCGAATATTATTCCAGCCTGAATAATTGCGGATAAAAGCCTGCGTCGTAAACAAACGTCGCGAAACGAGGGACGATGGTTTATCTTCCAGCGGTTTCGTCGGAGGCAAATGTCGCATGAGTGTTTAAGCGTGTTCGTCGTCGAAGCGTCCCCTTTGCTCGATCGATATCTTCTATTTCAGTGGGAATGCGAATCGGATGGTAATAATCATCTTCCAAGCAACACGACGGAACGTTTTCTGTTGACAAGTGAAAATACGTCGAAATAGGTCGTAGCCCCGCGGACTAGATTACCAGGACAAGTGTAGAGTCCGTAGATTACGGAATAGAATGATTTCCCTATCGTGTTCATAATTTTCATTTATTGACAGTTGAGTACGATGGTGAATTTCGCCAGAAGTATATAAAACTACGATAGCGGGTGATGTCGCGTAATGTTTTGAAGGAACGACAACGATATCGCTTCGTATTTGTATATATAGTTCGTTATGAAAGTTGGAAGTGTAAATTTACAAAGTTGATTAAGTAAGTAGTAATTAATGCAAAATGGGGAGGGACCGGTTGTAGAAGATATATATATATATACATACCTTCACGTTTAAATCGTTTAGCGAGGTATAGGTAGGTTCGTCAGTGGTAAACGACGCTAGGCTTTTCGTTCGAAACATCGCGTCGTCACGTATTGGAAGCGATTATTCCGTAGATGGAATCAAAGAAATTTTAGTCATTTTTTTTAACACTTACAGCGGAATAAATAATAGACTTTACTGAATGGCAGACTTTTTGAGTTTGAATAATTTTCTTAGGAACGTGTGAAGGTTTAATAAAAAACATTGAGGTTGGTTATGTAGATCGTTTTATGTAAATTATTCTGTAAGTACATATAGGTATGCAGATCAGTGTTACAGCACGGCGAAGTATCAAGCGATGAACCTGATCGAAATGCCCTTGAAACCTTTGCAAGATGCATTGAACTCGAACGAAAAGAAAACCGCGGAACAATTTCGAATGGATTCGCGTAAAGAATTCTTTGTTGGTAGTCATCCATCTCGTAATTATTTTAAATAGTACATACCTACATAGATATTTGAAGAATAATGTTTTGTTTCGTCTGTTTTATATTTGTGTTTGGAACAGTGTGTGTAAAGTGTTATCCTTCCGCGAATCGATCGTATTATTAACCGCCATTTTGAAGTTGGCTTGCTTCAAATGATTTTACGAAAAGTTTGGGTGTTGAGTATATAAAAAATGTAAAACCTGAGAGTACTTTCATTTTATCTGGAAGTAGGTAAGATGGTGCGGATCGAGGACGACTAAAATCCGCGATTGCTTTCACTGCAACTCTGTAGAGTGAATGGCCTGGTCTGGCGAGTATGCAATTCATAATCTTTCAATTTCTCAACCACACAATGGCTTAATTCCCACCGCACAATATCCGACTTCTTAGGTATCGAAAGTTCTCGAATGGTTTAGGAACGCTGACGAATGGAAGACTTGGTTTAGTTTTACATCGGAAGTAAACGTTGACCATTTAAAATTCTGTCTCAAATTTTCAAATCAAATTTTCATATCACAAATCGGTGTGGAGAGTTCCATTAGTGTCTAAAGCGAATATGACTAAAATCAGTGAATCCAATTCCCAGAAAAACGCGATCTGATAGTTATCTACTTAAACTTGATCGATGTTTTGATTCTGGGGTTATCTCGTATTACAACCGACCAATAGGGCGATTTAAACATCCGGTCAGTTTATGTAGGGTACCCAATAGAGGGCTCACATAATGGACTTAACAATTACGACTTCAATTAGGTTATGTTTCGGAGAAAAAGATTAACACATCCCATACGCATTGCTGCGCGGGCATTTTTTTTCGCGCTGTGATGGAAATTCGGACTTGTGGTGGGACTGTAAAAGGCGATAAGAAAAATATATTACGATATTCAATTAAAGAAGCACAGTAGTCGCATTATATTCCTTATAGCTTCAGCTCTGATTTATTCTATGCTGACTTCGACGCTGAATTTTATTGAGAACTACCTTTTTCTTAAACGAAAGTTTCACTTTCATTAAATATCGTGGGCCGCCAAGTACCCACGCGAACACGGAGCGTGTTGAGCAGAATTTTCATGCTTAGATACGTTTTAAAGTAAATGGCCCCGTGGTGAAACAGTTAAGGAGGCAGTTGAGATAATTGCAATTTCTTTTATATTTAAATAGTATAAAATTATAACTAAATATAATTATTCGAAAGCGTAAAATTTCTACTTTCAGATAACGTAACAAGAATCTACATTTGTTAAAGGAAAAGTTTTAAATTAATTAAAACATGAAACTGTTCACATGACCCAGTAATTAAATGAAATTCATAGCGTGTCCCAGTCATTGACCCATACAGCACACTCTATGGCAGGAAGGTTGCCGGAACGTTCCACGGAACATTACTGGAACGTTGCTGGAACGTTGCCGGAACTTTCGTATGTCCGCCCTGTGGAACATTGCACGGCAACCTTCCTGCCACCTTCAGGGAACGTTCCTGGCATTCTCTGGCCACCTTCAGGGAACGTTCCTGGCATTCCCTGGCCACCTTCAGGGAACGTTCCTGGCATTCTCTGGCCACCTTCAGGGAACGTTCCTGGCATTCCCTGGCCACCTTCAGGGAACGTTCCTGGCATTCTCTGGCCACCTTCAGGGAACGTTCCTGGCATTCCCTGGCCACCTTCAGGGAACGTTCCTGGCATTCCCTGGCCACCTTCAGGGAACGTTCCTGGCATTCTCTGGCCACCTTCAGGGAACGTTCCTGGCATTTTCTAGGGGCGGTATTTTCAGTCGGTACTTATTCTTAAGCAAATGCTTAAGCATGCGGCATCTTCTACTAACCTAGTAGCTAATAAAGGATGCCGAATGCTTAAGCATTTGCTTAAGGATAAGCCACGACTGAAAATACCGCCCTAGCAATGTTGTTTCGGCAAAATTTGTGTGACATTACAGAAATGATAGAAAATGTAAGGGAAATTGATTAAACTTCAATAAATATGGACAATTAAATATTCATATATTTATTTTTTGTTATTTCTGGTTATTAAATATTCATATATTTATTTGTACAAGTCGACAACAGCAACAGCAACAATAATAATAACAAAAAAAAAATAATAGTATCGATATGTATCGATACGGTATCAGTCCCATCTTATAAAAAATATATGTAAATAAAACTAATCTGAATATAAAATATGAAATGACACAACACAAAATAGATATGTAGGTATAACTATTATTATTATTATTAACGGGTATAACCCTTTAAATAAAATTAATACAAACATAAGAAGAAATAAGAAAAACTTACTACTAGGTTACAAGCCATTCACTTAACGTTGATTACGCTTACAAATAAATACATATATACAAAGTGTACAAAGTGTGATTTATCAGACATTTATAGAGACATTACGTGAAGTGTGAAAGTGTTCCAACGTTGTTTTACGTCATTTAGTTAATATTTAAAAATACCAAAGGTAAGTTATTCTATTTAGTAATCAGAATTGCACGTGACTTTTAAATAAGTTCAGTGGTTTTATAAATAATTGTTAGTTTCTTGAAAATGGTCGCTGGGGTACTTTGATACACTAAGACAGGGGGGCACATTGATATGCATCAAAGTGCCCCGCTATTATACAATAGTGTCCCAATATACAAGTTTGCATGAAATCTGTAAACTAGTTATTCTGTTTTCCGGAAAATGGTGCGAACGTACAAACCTAAGACTGATAGAGGAAGTATTAATGAGGAGAATGTAAAGACTGCTATATCCGAAGTTGTATCGAAAAGATTGTCTATAGGGAGGGCAGCTGACAAATACAAGATCAAAGCTGCAACTTTGCAACATCGCATTGAAAAATGTTTTTCATTAAATTTTTGTAAATAATTACCATTCTCATACAATTTACGCTTTGTATCAAAGTGCCTCATCCAATGTATGTAAGTGCCCCGTAGGTGGGGCAGAATGATACAAAACCCATTTTTTACTCAAGTCATTAATTCTCATTATCTTCTAACTTTAATGATTCTTTTGATTGCTATTATAATATTGATTAGTTATGACATGCATAAAGCAAAAAATTTTTTTATTTTACTCATTTTTGTTGCATAACATATGAGATTCAGTTTTTCTGCATCAATCTACCCCACTTCCCCCGTGTGCTACGGATTTTGATGAATCTCATATATATATGTCGTAATGTAGGTATAGTACACCAACATATATCTCGATGTTGCATCCAACATTCAACAGTTTCCGAAATATTAATAAAAAAAGATATTTTGGCATTGAACAACCGAAGCGATACCTAGTGGAAAAATCCGTAGCACAAATATCGCTGCTTCAGTCAAATTCAATATGGCCATGCACTAGTCTTTATGCTAAAAGGTATCATATCGAACTGGAAACTCCCATTTGCTTATTATTTGAGGCAGTCAGAGCAACAACGGACCAACCCACATTAAAATTTTTTTTTTTCTATTTTATATAGTTAGTAGAGCCTATTGGAATACGTTATTGCTACTAATTCAATTTCCAAAAATATGTAGGTTAGTCCGTTGTTGCTCTGACTGTTTTATTTCACAAAATGCAAGACTGTCGAAGAAACAGGACTCATCATCCTCAGTATGGTTGGCGACAGTGATGGGTAAATCACTAGAAAGCAACGTAATTTACGTTACCAGACATACGTGTATAATATTAAAATGTCCTGTATAAAATGTTCAGTGGACCTGCCTCGGCAATATAGAGGGTAGTAGGGAAGTTCCCACATCTTTTTCAAGGTTTATTAGGCTCTTATATTGCCGGGGCAGGTCCACTGGACATTTTATACACGTATGTTACGTAACGTAAATTACCGTAAATTACGTTGCTTTCTAGTGATTTACCCATCACTGGTTGGCGATCAAAATACAACAAATGCTGCAGCAATTAATAGATTATTACTGGATTCGCAGACTATGTCGGACGGCCATATTGAATTTTACTTCGAAAAAAATGAAACTGCCTATACTGCACGTCATTGAAGAAGGAACCCATTCACGCATGTCGAATGAGCTCATTGGCTCCGAGGGAGCGTTGGTTGGGGTATAGCCCAATCGTAGCGCGGAACAGGTCTATGCGCAGGTTCCTTCTTAACCCTTTCAGTACGGCGTACATTTCCGCGAAAGTGCTTTTAACTAATTTTTTTTTTTTTTTTTTTTGTAAACTATCGGAGATGCCGACTAAAGTCGGCGCCAGGAACGGCGGCTCGTTCTGTGACGCCGGATATATCCGGCACTGGTACACACAGGTCATCAGATGAATGCCGGATATATCCGGTGCTGGTACCGAAAGGGTTAAATGACGTGCAGTATAGGTGGTAGTTGAAACATTGTTACAAAATCACAAATGAGAATGGCAGCTCGCTCTCCCCCCACCCCCGTGCTTCAGCGACTCTTAAACCGCATTGGTCTTCATTTCTGCCCGCACGATCCGCTTTCTTGTTTGCGCAAACCACTTTCCAGACACGTTAATTATCTCCATGTCCGTTGCTCGCAATCCCCTGTCGCTGCATGTAGCGTGTACTGAAGCTGGAATAATACATGCATTTATTTTACAATTTTAATACCTGAAATGAAATAAATAATAAATTTACTTACCTAATATTAATTTCACTAAATAATTGTACGATTTGAATGCTCGTTTTTGTTTCCTTCCACACCAACTATACTGTTCCGCCACACAATCATTCATAATTTTTTGTAAGACCATCGCCGTCGTTATCGCAACGTTGCTCCCACCGGTTTTCTTCAATACATCAACCTATAAAAAGTCATTAATAAATTATTTCAGTCATGAAACATGGCTTCAATAAAAACAGCATTCGTGTCACAGGGTGCATTGAAGCAATGAAAAATAACAATCACCATTAGTTTAAATAATTGTTATAAAAAAGTTAATGGATGTTTACAAGGAAACTGTATGAAAAGTAAAAGCTTGTCGCGCAGCCAGCAACGAAATACAAGGTGTCCCATAAAATTGCGGGACTTTTCGGAATATGCAATATCCTGTCTTTTTGCATCGGGACGTCACATGTTCCAAAAAGTTCGCAATTGTATGGGACACCCTGTACATGCAAGAAAAAGTCCATCGTCGTGCAATAGTATAAGAAGTGGAGTGCATTTTACAAATTGCATGTATGTTGCTACTATTTATTAATTGTAATAAATAACAATACTCAGGTAATTATCCTTTGTATGACTGCAATGCAGCAAGATAAAGTAGCTGTTGAATATAAAAGTAAGTATAATATGAAGTTAATTTTTGATTTTATGATACTAGATACCCTTAGTGCATTTATTACTCTTGCGTCACTTACCATAGCATTAAATACAGCCTGGTCCTGTAATTGATTGTTAAAATTCCGCAATCCCTCCTCATCGTTAATGGGAAGATTGTGCGTTGTTGAAAAGTCTGTTTCACTATCGACTATTATGTTTCTATTGCCAGAAATCATTGCCACTTTTTCTTCCATTCTGTTCAACTGTTTCTTCATATCGTTTAACGTCAGATTAATAGCTGCAACGCTCTTCATCATAAATCTTTCGAACTCTGAATAAAGATAAGAGAAGTTAATTTAACATATGTAATTTTTTTTAACAAAAACTACATTTAGGATTATAGTCAATGGGTAGAAACCCATTGGATTGGATATGAGTTTGTATTTGCGGAGACGTACTTGATGATGATGATGATGATGATGATTCTGCTCTTGATGATGATGATGATAATGATACTGCTCTTCGTACTGGTCCTGGTGATGCTGCCGTTGGTGCTGGTCCTGGTGATGCTGCCGTTGGTGCTGGTCTTGGTGATGCTGCCGTTGGTGCTGGTCCTGGTGATGCTGCACTTGGTGCTGGTCCTGGTGATGCTGCACTAGGTGCTGGGCCTGGCGATGCTGCAGTTGGTGCTGGTCCTGGTGATGCTGCTGTTGGTGCTGGTATTTCAATTTCCTCGGGAGATGCGTGTAGTGTGTGTGTTGTATAATAGTGGTCCGTTGTTGGCGTGTTTGTAAAATCTGCATTGAAACCCGCAATTCATCATATAACACAGTCCAACAAAATGAAACTTTTTCTCTGTTCCGCAATATCAAGGCGAAAAACTCTACAAGAATCACCCAGCGGATATTGCAGACCAAAAATCGTGTTTTACAGTGATAATTGTTACCATCCTCCGATCAATGTTCATAAGGGAGTCCCAAAATGGCGAGACTTCTCGGATGATGCAATATACCGATAAAAAAAGACATCGAAACCGTTTTCGGATGCGAGGCTTCCGGCCCACACAGTTTAAGGCCGTGTGAAGTGAACGCACAGCAGCGTACGGTAAAGGACTTTTCGATGTGATTTTACATCGGGATATTACATGTTCCCGGAAGTCCCGCAATTTAGAGACACACTGTATATTACTTCACATTTATGTTCATAATAAGTAATGAATGATTAATATAAAAATACCTTGTTCCAATAATGCCCGCAGAGGTGGAACGGGTAATACAGTTTTCACTGTTTTATTCTGCTTCTTTCTGGGCGGTTCATGGTGAGTGTCCTCTTCCTCGCTCGACAGTGCAACACGGGTCTTGCGTCTTTTGCGCTCTTGTAAAGTTGTCCTATTATAATATTTTCCCTCGTTCTTCCCATCGGACTCCTCTACGTTAGACGTGTCCATTGCATCGCCCCTCAACTCAAGGGCTCGATTATAATTATCTGACACAGATAATTCATTAATACGTAACACATTAAGTTATATGCGTATTCAGGAAGAAGTTATAGAAATAAGGATTTAATTGAAAAAACATACCTGTTGAGCAAAACCACTTAATGATGTTGCAACTATCCCACTCATCACCTTCCACTGGAGGCAGTCCCTTCATAATTATTTTGTTGAGCGTGTAATCGTTTCTGATGTGGCTGGGCCACACACTGTTGCTTTTTTCCGCATTCATCCAAGACGAGGGAATTATTTGGACGCCATCGGAAAATTCAACAATGCTGTACTTTTTCAACATTGTTGAGGATTGTACTAAAAAATAATTATGAGAATTTATTACAAAATTGACACTGCATTATATTAGAATACTTATGAAATATTTCAGTATTATAGCTTTGTCTTAATCGTGATGTTACTTGTACTTACCGATAATGACCTAAGCCTTTGTAAACGTATTCAAAGCTTGACTTTGAAAAACAAGCAACGAAAAAATTACAAAAAAAAATAAACACAAAAAATACAAAAAAAATCTAACGCGCACGCGGACTATAAAACGAATAAACTAAATGAAATATATTTTAAAAACAAACTAAACACACTATAAGTCTAAAATGAATAAGAAAAATCTAAATATATATAATAAAATATTAAAAAACACGCTTAACACACTATATACGTATATAAAAGGAATAAAATAAATTGAATATATAATTTGAAAAAACACACTAACACACTATATAATATAAGTATAATATAAAAAGAATAAGAAATATTGAATATATAATTTTAAAAAACACACTAACACACGATTACTATAAAAAGAAGAAAAAAAGGGAATATATATTAACCTTTAGAGGGCCGGGCTGGCCACTATAGTGGCCACCTAAGAATTTGGATACTTTGCCGGCCATTTTGCTGGTATATATGCATAAATTTTAAGTAAATAAAATTTACAATTTCAATGAAAAAATCCCGGCCCTCTAAAGGTTAAAAGAAAATAACGCGAAATATAAAAACTTGTCAAAACGAGAGCTGCTTGTTCTTCGAGAGTTAACTTCGAACTGGCCAGGTCTTGTAACAGGATTGGCGAGCGCGGTTCAGCCAGGCGACAAAGAAGTTCACTGTTGGCGCTCGAGCCGAACCGAGCCAAGTCGACCCGAGCCGAGCCTTGCCGCGAACCGAGCCATGCCGCGAACCGAGCCATGCGCCGTTGCAATTCACTCTTACGACGGGTGGACGAGCGATTTTTTAACGAAATCTGGCAGAAAATGTTGAGGCCAATGTGTATAACAAATTCCAGAATACAGTGTTGGAACGCTTTGCGTGTGCGGCGGGCGTTCGCGTCCCCGTGGTCACCGTAAGCGCTTGCGACCATCGCGCACGTAAAAGACGGAGTGTCACGGCGTCCGAAACAACGGAGCGAGACAAAACATCCTCGCTCTCGCTGTATCTCTCCCTAAATTAACTGCATCTTTCAATCGGGTGAATTTCCGAAGCTAAAATTTGACATTTGGAGTCCTCTCACATTCTTCAAAACGGCGTGTGCCGTGTATTAGTATTGGTTGGGGCTAGATTAATGCGGGGGACGAGCGACCGCTCCGCGAAAATTTTCAAAAAATTAACAATTTTTTATCAATATTTCGGAAACTAATAAGTACCCGAAGCTACAATTTTAGATTTAGGGTTCACACCCCCTCCCCCCCCCCCCTCCACCAACCTCATCTCGATACATTGTATCAGAGATGGGCAGAAAATTATTTCAAATAAAAAATTAAATTCGTCTAAAAGACGAAAATTTTATTCGAGACTCATGAATAAGATTTACCCCGAGTCAATATTTAATCGTAGCGCTCATAATTGAAATCATGGGTATTCAATCGTCGGCCACGATTGAATTACTTCAGCCAGAGAATTAAAATCGTCGGCCATGATTGAACTACTTCAGCCAGGGAGTTCAATCGTGGCTCGCGATTGAATTGCCTTCTGCCATGGGTAGTCAAATCATGAATGAATGAACAGTGTTCTCGTATTCAATCGTATTTAGTCGACTGAAGCTCGATAACCTCGAGACTTGCGAGAGCCTTTGATCGATGCCGAGCGACATTGTATCGTTCACCCGTCTAAACTGACGCCTGGAGTTGCTTGGCGATGTGTCATCGATTATACGAAAAGTGAATTTCTTTATTTTTCATCGTATCAATATGACAGTGACACCGATGGATTCCTGGCGTTCTCACGATTAATCGGTCAGAAAATAATTGAAATCAGACTACTTTTAATGGAGTTAGGTGTAAATTGTGTAAATTAATTGTATGCATATGTAATTTCGTTAATTATGGCCCAAATTATGTCAAGTTTGTTATAATTTTTGCCAGGGAAACAGAAGGACGGGGTCGTCGCCGTAGCCGTTGCACCGTAAACAGACCCACGATGCATCGAACAGCCTTCTCCGCTCGTAGTAGAGGTTCTGTTTTCTGTCAAATATAGACACAATAGAGTCAGACATTTACGAAGCATTAGGAGAAAATTTGTGTAATGCATTACCAGCTTTCTTAGCGTTTCGACAATACATTTTCACATTTTTCAGCGCTAGACCCGTTATTGCACCCGACCGTTCATTAACCGCCCAACATTTTCTTAAAGTTGCTGTCAAACGCCAATCTTTTAACTACCTTTACGTGCCTAGCGAGAAAAACTCTCAATTACTACCTGAAGCGGCGAAACTACACATCTGCCTGCCAAACGTTCACCACCATAAACGTTGTAGGGAAAACAGACCCATAAAGCATTGGACTCACTGGTCCGCATCAATCCTTGGGTTATTCCTATCCACGACCTTTCCTACTTTCACTTTTCTACCCATTAACTATGGTCGCGTACTTCCTTACTCTGTCAAAACTTCCTCACAACATAGGCATAGGCAATAAAGAAGAAAACCCAATAACACAGAAGCCACACTCAACGTTCTTCCCCCAAATGTCTACTTCTCGACCTAATATTAACTGGAAAAAATGTATGAAACGTCAAAATATATTCTTATACATTTAGTAATTCAGTGTATAAGTGCATGCTAGCGTTACCGAATGTAAGGATGAGGTCGGGGGCGGATAGCCCCACGCTGTCCTGCTTTCGAGAGTTTTATGGTAGGGACTTAGCTTGTGAAAAAGTATTGTCGAAACGCTAAGAAAGCTGAATTTAATGCTTCGTAAATGTCTGACTCTATTGTGTCTATATTTGACAGAAAACAGAACCTCTACTACGAGCGGAGAAGGCTGTTCGATGCATCGTGGGTCTGTTTACGGTGCAACGGCTACGGCGACGACCCCGTTCAATGACGTCTTCGCCGGTCATAAATTGTTTCAAGAGTCGAAGAGTATGGAAAACCATCTGGGCCCGTGACTTCGGCAGACGAGTGGCCCCTGCAGAGTTTTTCAAACGAGCGGATGTTTCGAGGTCTCGTTTCATTTTGTGCAAATTATATAATACATAGTAGCTTTTTCTTACAAAATATTAACGGATCGTTATGAGACTTAAAACAAACTTCAGAAAACTCTAGCGAAACCGTAAAGTGTATGCATAAACCCTTATGTTAAAAAATATAATAAAATATGCAGGTCAGCACTAGCCATTAAGAACGGAAAAATGTTAATTTCTTTATCGGATATGCACGAAAGTGTCATCAATTGTCTCCTTCTGTTTCCCTGGCAAAAATTATAACAAACTTGACATAATTTGGGCCATAATTAACGAAATTACATATGCATACAATTAATTTACACAATTTACACCTAACTCCATTAAAAGTAGTCTGATTTCAATTATTTTCTGACCGATTAATCGTGAGAACGCCAGGAATCCATCGGTGTCACTGTCATATTGATACGATGAAAAATAAAGAAATTCACTTTTCGTATAATCGATGACACATCGCCAAGCAACTCCAGGCGTCAGTTTAGACGGGTGAACGATACAATGTCGCTCGGCATCGATCAAAGGCTCTCGCAAGTCTCGAGGTTATCGAGCTTCAGTCGACTAAATACGATTGAATACGAGAACACTGTTCATTCATTCATGATTTGACTACCCATGGCAGAAGGCAATTCAATCGCGAGCCACGATTGAACTCCCTGGCTGAAGTAGTTCAATCATGGCCTACGATTTTAATTCTCTGGCTGAAGTAATTCAATCGTGGCCGACGATTGAATACCCATGATTTCAATTATGAGCGCTACGATTAAATATTGACTCGGGGTAAATCTTATTCATGACGAATAAGACTAAAGTATTTTTTATTTGATACGTCATTTAAATAATTTTTTATTTAAATAATGCCCATCTCTGCATTGTATACATATCTCCGCTTAGAACAGTGTTCGCGTATAAAGAATACTTAGTAGGATGTAGTCGCCGGCTCCGTAGAGAAATAATGAGATCTAAAGGTGGGATTTCCTAGCCGCGATCGGCCGCGGCGATCCCACTAGCGCAACGGAGACACAGATGCATACTTCTCCATTGCACTGTTGGGATCGCCGCGGCCTTAACGCCGTCGTTGACGCTTAAGCCACACACACGTTGAGATCTATATCCATACATGTATCAATACAGATCGCGCTATATGTACATGTGCCTCAGATTTCGGTTGTGTATGAAACGACAATGACACGGTGAGACGAAATCATGATACACCACCTCACAAGTGTAATAAAAAGCTGAGAGTTAATGGAAATCAAAACCGGAATTGGTTGTACTATTATACTATATGCAAGCAAATACTTCCGATTCGTTGATCTGTGCTGTGCACCGTCGTCAAATCGAATCAATCTCGTCCTTTCGACGCAACCTCTCGAACCCTCGCCGATGACCCTGACGTCATCGGCTTTCCTCAAGCGTCGAAGTTACATTGTAACCCTTAAGCATCCTACTGGACCTCGCCTTCCAAGTCGGCGAGCGATGCCCAGTGTTGTATTCGATATTCCCGCCTTAGGCGTTAGGACTTCCTTACATATATTTTGCACGGAATGAAACGAGGCCTCCAAACTAGGGCTCACGGCGTAGAACGTGTATTGAAGATACATGTGTAGTTAATATATTCGTGTTCTAATCGGTGTACTTGTTAATACACGGGTACACGTGTATCGAAATATACGGTTTCACGTGTATTAACATATCCATATTAATATAATGTACATAATTCTTAATAAGTAGTTTATATACTAGTATTGTACTCAAATACACTTAGAAATAAGTTTTCTTCGTTCCATATAGCCCACCCATAGCGGAATTCTGCCTTTGAATATTTTCTACAGCCGTGTACGCGTTTCGCCGTATACCTGCCATTGTTTAATATTTTCTAGCATTCGAATATTTTGGAGGGGCGCCAAGTATGCTAAAGCCGCCCCTGCTTATTTTCACGTGCACGCATCACGCTATCAACGAGTGTCCCCGCTCGTTTGGAAACCCCTGCAGGGACCGCCCGTTTGTCGAAATCACGGGCCCAGTTGGTTTTTCTACACCACTCGGCCCTTGAAACACTTTATGGTCGGCGAAGGCGTCGTTGTGTCAGGCAGCCTGCACTCATCGCCGTAGCCGTTGCACCGTAAACACTAAACAGAGCCACGAATCACGATGCATCAACCAGCCTTCTCCGCTCAGCGCCGAATTGTCTTACACAAGGGAAGATACCGCAAATTAAAGAAATTATGAAACTTTGGGCATACCTATACAGGGTATTACTTTACTGATAATCAATACTCTATGGAGTGATTCTACAGGCGAAAATAAGACGAAAATATACAGTGGCGAAATTGTGGTGAAGGCTTCATTTTCGAGAAAATTGAATTTGTATTTCAGCTAAATACGCGTGCACTTCGGCGCCTGAGGGGCACGCGGAGGCACGGGTAACGCGTTCGGCAGTATTTTAATGTAGAAGGATCGGCCTTCCGGAATAATTTTGTTTCCGGTTAAAAAATGGTTTTTACAATAATGAAAATTATAAACAAAGTCCTATTTTACAAATTTAGGCTTAAGATCGCGATTTTAAAAATCCGAAAAAGTACTACCACAGTCGCTGAAGAATTTTCTATAAAATAAGCCTATCTCTTGCTGGTAATTTGGAAAATAAAAATTTGTTTATAATTTTCATTATTGTAGAAACCATTTTTTAACCGGAAACAAAATTATTCCGGAAGGCCGATCTTGCTAGATTAAAATAATGCAGGCATCAACTAAATCCCACCAAAAAATCTGTTGCAGATAGATCGCGTTGGTCTGTGGGACCCTTTAAGCTAGATTCTCACTAGCTTAAAGGTCTGCGCACACATATCCGGTCCGTGTCAGTGTGCCAGTGGTAAGAAGAAGAGGAGCGTAGAGGGTCTCTTCTTCTTACCACAGGCAGGCCGGAACAAACACGGACACGGAACGGATATGTGTGCGCAGATCTTTAATCGCCTTTCGCCCCTACGGCGTAGGACCTATCCGGATATACCTATGCTATTACCAATAAAATAATAAAACGTTTCGAACCGATCGTAGCAAAGTTAAATGACTTGCCAGGATTATTTCTTACAGACCTCCGGTGAATTGTAGGGTAGATGTACCAGTAAATGAAAACGTATCAGTGAATGGACATTTTTTATTAAAATGATTAAAATAAATTATGAAAATAAGCAACTAATTAATTAAAGACTTCTTTTAATTTCTTGCTTCATATCCAAACAATTTTTGCAGCACGTGGAATGAATCGCGGTGCAAACATATTTTTATAAAAGTGTTCATTCATTAGCCTTAAGTGTTAATTTATTGGTGCGTTTACCCTACGTGTCTTGTATTTTTTTCGCCGAAGCTATTAAACACGATCTTTCGTTAGACAAAGAATTTCAACTAACGAGACGTGTACTTTCGAACATTTGGCGTGAAAATGGTCAGCACAGTTTATGATACGTGCGCCAGCGATGTTATTTTTGAAAGGCGCTTTCCCTTCGCTTCCTAATTGAATTTTGAACAAAGCATGTTTTTCCCCTTCGAAACTTTCGTTTACGGCCTCAAGGGCAATTGCGGCTATCATAAACACTGATTTTCCGAAGGGCCCACGCTGCGAGGCCTGGCGGCCTGCGACCAGCCTCGTCACGCGCTTCGAGCGTGGAAGAAATTCTGCTGCGTTGCCAAATTGTCACTAGGAGTGTCTCCAAGTGACGTCACGCGTTCGAATGTATACAGTGTATATGTACATACTTAGGTCTATGTGACATCGTGTTATCTCAACGCGAAGAGATCCTGTCAACCCTGCCTTCGGCCAACCCTGCGTGCGATCGCTTTTTAAATCGAAGAAAACTCTCGAGGAACAAGCGTCTCTGGTTTTGAGCAGCGCTTGTAATTCGAGTTTGTTTCTTTTTTACATTATACTTAATTTCTTTTTTATCCTTTTTATACTTAGTATTAGTGTTTTGTTATATATATTTGAAAATCGTCAATTCTGGACGTGCATTGTCCACAATTGCCAATTACATAGTCCCGCAGGAAATATAACTAGATTGCGTTTCAACATCTGGTAAGTACCACTGCTGGTAGATCATGTCAAGTATATAGTTTTTAACAAATTGTTATAATTAATTTCTCATTTGTGTATGAAATATGTTCAGGTTATTATGGCGGACAAAAAACATATCAGGAAAGACTATAGTCTATGTTCTGATAGACATAAAAGGAGGAGAGTCCAGCAATATTTTGAGGATATTGAAAGCCAAAGAAATCAATCTGATGAGGAATTGGCAATTGATGAGCTTCCTACCTGTTCACATTACTTAGAATGTCAAAATTCCAAGTCAAGTCTACATGTATCGGACAATGAACTAAATAGTTCGCAGGAAGTGTACGAGTCTTGCGATGAAGTACCGTGCACTAACAATTTCATGAATATACACAACAGCGATATTTGTGAAAGTGATGAAGAAGAAGAAGCTCATTCATTATTTGATGATGATAATGAATACTATCATTGCATATTGGATTATGACTCATCCGATGATGAGTCAGCGAATGTTATTGTTGATTCGCCGGATAATGATTTTAATGAACCGGAGGGCCCTTCGACATTAAGACAGTCTTTGTCCAACTGGGCACTACGAAATAATATTACGCATAAAGCCATCAACGAATTGTTGAGCATTTTTTTATCGTACGTGCCCAAATGCTTATTACCGAAAGATGCCAGGACATTGTTACATACTCCCCGTACAACTAATTGTACCAAAATACAAGGGGGAGATTACTTACATCTTGGTGTAGAACAGATGCTAAAATATTATGCTGAAATGTACGTTGAGGCAAATATTAGCGTACAATATATAGATCTTTGTTTAAATATTGATGGCTTGCCGTTGTCAAGGGCCTCCTCCAGCAGTTTCTGGCCCATATTAGTATCGGATACAATTTTGAAACGAATACAGATTGTTGGAATCTATTATGGGTATAAGAAACCAGAGTCATCCAACGAGCTGTTGGAAAAATTCATTGATGAAATAACATATTTCATAAACAATGGGTTTATGTATAATAACAATAAACTTTCTATTAGGTTAACAAAAATTGTCTGTGATGCTCCAGCGAAATCGTTTGTATTATATACAAAAGGCCATACAGGCTATTCGAGCTGCTCGAAGTGTACAATTGTTGGGAAATCAGTTAACAGAACTACGTGTTTCCCTTACACCGAAGTGCCTGATACACTGAGAACAGACGAAGATTTTCTACGGCAAACCGACGAAGATTACCATAAAGGTACAAGTGGTTTGTTAAAAGTGCCAAGTATTGGGTTAGTATCAAATGTGCCCCTAGACTATATGCACTTAATTTGCCTGGGAGTTATGAAGAAGCTCTTGCTATTGTGGATTAAGGGACCGTTAAACGTAAGGATTGGTGGACAAGCTAGGAACTTGATATCGGAACATCTAATATTGGTTGGAAATTCTGTACCGCGTGAGTTTTCGCGAAAGCCCAGAAGTTTGACGGACCTCAGTTACTGGAAAGCTACGGAATTTCGGCAATTTCTACTGTACACAGGTCCTATTGTACTCAAGCGTGTACTAAAGAAAAATATTTACGAACATTTTTTAACACTGCACGTGGCTGTCAGTGTGTTAGTTAGCCCTATGTTAATTAATAGTGAAGAGAATATTAAATATGCTGAAGAATTATTAGAATACTTTGTTGAACATTTCGAGGTATTGTATGGGAAACAATATATTTCTCACAATGTCCACAACTTACTCCATTTATGTAATGACGTTAGAAAATTTGGAGTGTTGGATAATTTTAGCGCATTTCCTTTTGAAAATTTTTTAGGGAGTTTGAAGAAATTAATAAGAAAATCGGATAAACCATTGCAGCAATTGGCAAGACGTTATGGAGAACTGCAGCGGGGACCGGTTCTAAAATCATCACCAATATTGGGAAAATATATTTGTAAAGGTTCCCATCACAATGGACCACTGTTGCCCATTTTCTCAAACAGAACTGTGACGCAGTACAAAAAATTGGAAAGTGATGGGTATTATATACATTGCGATGACAATAGAAATAATTGTTTCATGCTGAAGGATGGAACAATCATTCGCATTGTAAATATAGTGCAAATACGGACGGAACAGGTGTACAATGTAATAGGTCACAAACGGAAAATAGCTGCCGATAATCTGTTTGAGAAACCCTGTCCATCTTCAGTTTTAAAAATTTTTATTGTTTCCGAAGGGACGCAATTATGTTATTGGCCGGTTTCACAAATAAAATGTAAAATGTGGACTATAAAAAGAAACGAAACCCAGGATTACGTTATGCCCTTGCGACATAAGCATGACTAAATTTGAAGAGAGGGGCTATTCTCGTCGTCTCACCACGCTGTAAAGTGCGGTACCACTGATTCTGTCAGTGGTCACATGTGCCTGCAATGGCACTTGTACTCGCGGAACGTAGAATCACGCGAGTCGATCCACGCAAGCATAAGTATACCAAAAAAGTGACAAAGGAAATGATAGACTTTATCGGTCATGTGTCGCACCGCATTGTAAAGTGCGGTACCACTGATTCTGTCCGTGGTCACATGTGCCTGCAATGGCACTTGTACTCGCGGAACGTAGAATCACGCGAGTCGATCCACGCAAGCATAAGTATACCAAAAAAGTGACAAAGGAAATGATAGACTTTATCGGTCATGTGTCGCACCGCATTGTAAAGTGCGGTACCACTGATTCTGTCAGTGGTCACATGTGCCTGCAATGGCACTTGTACTCGCGGAACGTAGAATCACGCGAGTCGATCCACACCGGCGCAAGTTTAACAAGATGAAAAACGATGTTACGTCCTGAAGGGACTTTTGGGAATCGCCCTGAGCGGTTAGGGTGATTCACGGGGTTCTTTACTCTGTCAAGGTGTTAAAGCACGCCTTGACTATACTTACCATGGAAGGATAGGGAGTGAACGGGTTGAATAAGTGAATACACGGGATTTAAAGGAGAAACAATAATGTAAAATATATTTTTAACGAAAATAAGATCAGATTAACATACCTCGAGACGACGCTCCGTCTCAGCTGTTGCTCGCAGTTGTTCTAAGATATCGCACGGCACGGTTGTCGTCTATCGTTACGCTCGCTCGCTCACGGTGTCTCTGAACCAAGCGACTCTCTATTCCGCGTCTTTCGGTTGCGGGCCGAACCTCGAAAAATACCCACGAATGGGTGAAAATGCCCCGTCCAAAGTTGTCGATTGCTTCGATAATTTAGAAATATTCGGGGCCCGGGCCGAGTGCGGTCGTTGTCCCTACGGCTGTTGCTACGGGCTCAGCGCAACGTGACCGCTAAGCGCGAGGCGATTCCGCTGAATCGTCTATTCGAAAGAAAGCGACGCGAGGACAGCGAGCACGGGATGGACCTGAAGGGCCCATATAACAAGGAAGTTTGTATATTTCATGTTTACGGTGACAAAAATTGTTTGTAAAGGTACTTTTCCATAAATAAAACTCATGGTATACATTTATAAACACACAATTTTTTTTATTCTTCTAATTTCCAAAAAATTTTTGAATCATATAAAAATTTCCACCTCGGCCACTTCCTCCTTGGCCCCAACCCCCCCGGCCTCTTCCTTCTTGGCCCCACCCCCCCCGGCCTCTTCCTCCTTGGCCCCAACCACCCCGGCCTCTTCCTCCTTGGCCCCAACCACCCCGGCCTCTTCCTTCTCGGACCCACCCCTCCCGGCCTCTTCCACCTTCTTCATAGCCACCCCGGCCTCTTCCTCCTTGTCCCCATACACCTCGGCCTCTTCCTCCTTGTCCCCATCCGTCTTGGCTTCTGGCGCCACAACGCCAGGCACCTCCTCTGCCTGTTTCCGCATGGCACTGGTACGCGAGGCGCTTCATGGTTTTATGCATCTGAAACAGTACCATAAAAATTACATTTTCTACTTCTACCCGTACGTATAGTAAATCCCAAAAATATTCGGGCAGAAACGGAATAACATACGGTCCAGTAATTTCATTAAATGCAATGCTATATTATTTTATTCCTAATATTGAAGCTCTTTGTGAGACAAATTGTATACTTTGTTGCATTGAAAATCGGGAAATATTGATAAACCTTAGATCTCACGTGAAATCAAATATTATCGTATAGCACATTGTTCAATTCGTCTTCGACAGAGGTACATTATTACGAACAAGAATATAGTATTTAGTATTGCGTATAATTACATACTTTTTTCATTTTTTTTTCCACTTCTTTTAATTTTCCTGCCACTTCTCCTTCCTGCTTTTTCTCCTCTTCCTTCTTCTGTACCCTTTCGTCGGTCCCGCTACTCTTCCCCTCATTCACAAGCGCATTCTGTAGCTGCAAATGAAATAATGAATGTATTATTTTATTGAAAATACTAAGATTATATGAACATACAGGGTGATTCTCTCGCTGGAGTCCTCAAAGGCGATGCCGTCAATAAGCCGCGCCTCGCTATAACAAGGAACGTTCGGCAACCCGGAAATTCAAAAAATTATAAAACTTGGTATGCGAATACAGATAGTTCATCCGTAACGTAACCCTATTTCTGGCCGATTTCAAAAAGGAAGAGGGTCTACGTTCGATGTATATATATGCATGTAACATTGTTTTAATGGGTTGGCATTTTGTTAGTTAATCTTTATTTACTTATCTCAACCTACTGACCTAATTTTGACTATGTATATATTATATTTGTCCGCGAATTTATCCGTAACTACTTGACCGATTTTCGTGAAACTGATTGCATTTACTTTAGCTTAAATGAACTTAGGTCATGGAGAAAAAATTACAGAGTACAACAAATTTTGACTTTTTTCGGACTTGTAACATTGAAAGGCCGTTTGTTATAGGTTTTAGTGCCCTGAAAACGAATCCGCAAAGCGTTTTTTCGCCATCATCCTCATTTTTTGAGAAAATCGATTTTGAAAAAAAACTGCAAATTTTCAACATTGAACATCTTTCGTGTCGAAACGGTAATAGTTATTCGATAAAATTTCGACATGAATTGCCACCAAACTATACAGTTTCTATGAAATATTCCATTTTTTATGAACATTTTATTTGATCCCGCTTTTCTTCAAACTGCTTATAATAGGTATAATGATGATTATCTATGCTAAAAATATGTGCGTACAATATTCGATCTTTCAAATGTCTATAATTGCAGAGAAAATAATATTTAAAAAGTATCACGTATTGCTTTTAACCGAATAATGTACGCAAACATATTTTTGTGCGTGTAAATCAACGAAACTCAGCGATGCGGGAGAATCACCCTGTTTAATAGTATACAATTTTAATACTTACATTTGACATATCGTCCATTTGTCACACAGTTTTTTAAAACAAGTTTACACTTTTGCGTCGCGAGCTCCGCAACGAGTGGAGGTAATTCGAAGACTGACTTTCCTCGGTTAGGAAAGTCCCTTCGTCGTCATCGTCGTTTGCGAAAAGTCCGCAAGGGACCTAGACTAATTTGTCAGGGCCGACGGAACCCATTATGGAAGTTATGTGCCGCATAAGGGCCCCATCCGAAGAGGGCGGTAAGAAACTATACCGTACGCTTAATAATAAAGGCTCCCACATAAATAAAATGTTATTGTAATTTTTCTTTTGTACTCCGTAAAGGCAAAACATATTAAATAGAAAGGAGGAGCAAAAAGTTTTGGGGCGCTAAACATTTTCTTGCATGAAGGCGCCAATTATCCTCGCACCGGCCCTGTTTATGACCGGGCCTGGTGTCCGTGCCCGTCGTCGCCGCAAAGTGGGGTAAATCGGGTCGAAACGCGGCACAAAACATTTTCTGACTGAAATCATATATTTATTCCTTATTTTTTCATTTCATTCAGTTAGGACGTACCTATATTTGTGATGTTGTTGTTACTGAATAATCAATGAAACTTGATTGTCTAACTGTATTTGTAAATAAATTTTTTGAGAATATTTGAAATCCTATAAAATTCAATAGTTATAACATCTTTATTTAATATTATTATTATTATTATTATTATTGTTATTATTATTATTATTATTATTATAAACGGGAATAGTCCCATAGTTTACATAAAGCATACAAGAATTGACCTTACATCGTCTACACAAAGTGTAAGTACCTAATATACAGGAGAAACTTTTAACTTCCTACTCTGAATAATATAGTGTATGTGAATGTAAAAAATGTGTAGCTAATTTATTTAAGAAATCAATGGTGTGTATAAATGTTTCTCCTTTTTCCATAAGGATTTTGTAAAAAATATGCACATATACAGTATAATCTGCAACTACAATAATTATTATTGATATCAATTAGGGAAAAGTCGATACAATTACGGTTATGGAACCGATATGAGGAGGGAAATAGGAATCGTAACCGAAACAGATAATAGTTGGAAATTTCGGTTCTTCATAACAATTATTCAGAATAAAGGTTCTTTATAACCGTTTGGAGCACCAAAATCGATATTATAATAGTTTTCGAGCCCTGCTTACTGCGGGACCTTTGTTGTAAAATTTCCGAAAAGTTCCCTGAAGGTGGCCAGAGAATGCCAGGAACGTTCCCTGAAGGTGGCCAGAGAATGCCAGGAACGTTCCCTGAAGGTGGCCAGAGAATGCCAGGAACGTTCCCTGAAGGTGGCCAGAGAATGCCAGGAACGTTCCCTGAAGGTGGCCAGAGAATGCCAGGAACGTTCCCTGAAGGTGGCCAGAGAATGCCAGGAACGTTCCCTGAAGGTGGCCAGAGAATGCCAGGAACGTTCCCTGAAGGTGGCCAGAGAATGCCAGGAACGTTCCCTGAAGGTGGCCAGAGAATGCCAGGAACGTTCCCTGAAGGTGGCCAGAGAATGCCAGGAACGTTCCCTGAAGGTGGCCAGAGAATGCCAGGAACGTTCCCTGAAGGTGGCAGGAAGGTTGCCGTGCAATGTTCCACAGGGCGGACATAGGAAGGTTCCGGCAACGTTCCAGCAATGTTCCCGGTGGAACATTCCACGGCAACGTTCCTGCCACTTTCAGGGAACGTTCCATGTGCTGTATGGGTAGAGATCGATTAGGGCAAAATAATGAAATTTGTGTTTTGTGCGGGTAACCTTTCGAAGTAAAAACAAAGTTGATATCTAATCGAGCCTAAGAGATATTAAGGAATACGTGAAAACACATTTTTCCCCGTTTCACCCCCTTAGGGGTTGATTAGGGCAAAATGCTGAATCTGGTTTTTAGGCATTTGTATGGGTAAACTTTGTAAGTAATAACCAAGTTGATATCTAATCAGACCTCTGAAATAATTAGGAGTTCGAGAAAACATATTTCACTCTTTTTTACCTCCTTCGGGTTAGAATTTCAAAAAATCCCTTCTGACCCAGCACCTACGTCGCAAAAGGAATATATTCTCCGAATTTCATGTTTCTAAGGTCAGCCGTTTGATCTGGACAGGGATGAATCAGTGACACAACGATTATATAAGTATAGATTACAACTATTAGTTTCCATTCTCTTTCGTGTTTGTTAGTTAAAAGAATAATTATTAGCAACCACTCTCCACAATTTCGTGCGACTTGTTCCATTTATTATACCGTTTTACGCGATTTAATTGTACAACGGGCAAAAATATACAGATGTATAAATTATGAAATTGTTGACCCACGAAGCACTTGTTAATCGCAGAATTTTGTTTATGGACCTGATTACGGCACTCTCTCTCTACAGAGGTGTGCAAATTTTAATACGCGGTTAAATTATGTCCCCACTGCACGGTGGCTGACTAAATAGAACGAGCCAGTAAAAGCTGCGAGTAAATTATTAGCTGTGTCGTAGGTGTTGCGCTTTTAACGCAAATTAATTATCGCTACTCGTCTCGATGCTCGGGGAACGCGCACGAGGCGCGAGAAAATGGGAATGGAAAATTGTTAGCCGCGCTTATTCGATTTGCAAACTGTTACACTTTCACGTTACATCGAACGATGGTTGTTCATCTCAAATGGTATTACATTCTTGCAAGAAATAAAAATCTTTATACTTCTGATGAGGTTTTGAATTGAGTTTAAGAATATGTGGAACATATTCAAGAACGTTATTGATTTTTACAGTGGCTGTTAATTACTACACCAATTTTTAACTTATTATGCCCAACATGTTTTGAGTTATTTGTTTACGAGAAAATGTGTGCGAAGTGTTTGGTCATTTAAGTTGTAATATTCATATTAAAGACTAAAGAAGTAGCTGTCTTTGAGAACTTCCTTATGAAACATGACACTTTTAATAAAGATCTTCTATCCTTGTATTAAAAGTGCTTTGAAGAATCTTTGTGAGATATGAGTGTCTTAATTTAAATAGCGCTGTACATTCTGACACGTCATTACTGTTCGTGGAATAGGTATCTCTGATTCAAATAGTGCAAGTTATTAAAACTCTTTAATTTTAATCATTTTAATAGTTACTAAAATTGTTATTTTTAGTTTTTCTTTAAGTTTACTTTTCAGTTTTTAGAAACAGAATTTTTTAGAACGGATGTGATTATTATAATGTGCGTGACAGATATACACATACGTGTATAGATTTTAAACGATATTAATTTGTTGAAAAAGACAATGTTTTGAGAGATATGACCAGTTTTTGATACTTTGCTTGAGAAGCATTCGAGAAATAGAGAAATGTGAATGTGCAAAGATGGCAAACTTTATTATTAATACAGAGCTAGAATTTAAAATTTATTGGACACATTATTTTCGAATAATCCAAAGGATAAATATTAAAATATCGTTCGACTTATCTAGGTGTTCAGACACGTTCCACGAGAAGCGTTATATCAGACTTATTACTTCGCATTTCGTTCTAAGGCTTCAGACAAGTACTCTCAGAATATTAAAGAAATGCAAAAGAATTGTTTTTTTTAAAGTCGTGAAAGCGGTGCGACCCCAAATGGAAAGAGGCCACTAAAAAGCACAGAAATTAGTCATTCTATGACAACTTCTGAGACCGAAAGGCTAAAATTAATAATACAATTACAGAAAAGGGGAATACTAAAATACTTCAGCCTCTGCGAGTAATATTGAGAGTAGTAGCAGCTTATGCCATGCCATTACGAGTCTGACAAGAAGGTTTTCTCGCCTGCAGAGATTCTGCTCCGTTAAAACCAGGCTTATTTGTATTGCTAAGAGCTATATTTTATTTATCACAAGAATCTCTAGAAGGAACCGTGAAACTCTATTTCAGAAATGTATAAATTTCATTTCGAGTTTCTGGTAGCAGGAACAGTTTGAAATAAACTACTTAAAGTGAATCAGTAGGTAAACAAAATAACGTGGTTGACAATAAATTTCGAATGTCTAGCACCAGGAACAGTTCAAAATAAATTGTTCTAGGCAACACATTTGACAAGAAAATAATGAGTTTTTTTAAAGTAAACAATGAAAATAAGCATCACCTAGATTTCTAGCAATTTCTATCGATGGTTTCGACTATTCTAGGTGTATAAAACTCCGTAATCATGAGTCGATTAATTTTCATGTGTGCAAGATTAACTGTTGCTAAAAGAAAAAATACTGCTCCAAAGAGTCTAAGTTTTTCACCTCCCTTTTCCACTGACGTAGAGTCATGTTACCAACCATTCTTCGGCGTCGTAACA